>CM057452.1:1652140000-1662140000 GCA_016271365.2 Neoceratodus forsteri
CCATCAAAAACAGTGTGCCATTTCAACCCTTCTCCCCCCTCCCCAACTGCCACCATTTTAAACCCCCCTTGGGCATACAAACAAAACATTTATGCAGTACAGAACAAGTCTTTACCAGCCCTTTACAGAGTGGGTCCGGGAGAAGTCTGGAAGGCAGAAGATGGCCCGGTTTGGAGCTCAGGAGGTCTGAGGCAGCAGCTACAGGCGGGAGGTGGAAGCCACAATGAGGGAGAACTTCCAGGCAACAGCTAAAGCGGGCGGAGATGCAGGTCCTAGGCGGCAGTCAAGCGTGGGTCCCAGGTGGCAGCGACAAAGCGTGAAGGTCTGAGACGGCAGCTGGCGGTGGATCAAATCAGCAGCTTTAGGCAGGCGGTCCAAGTTGGCGGCTTTGGACAGGCGATTGCAATCGCTGCAAGAGTTGAAACTCCCCGACTTTGCGCCATGCTTTATTGCTGGAAGCGATGACAACACTGTCCTGAGCTGGCCTTTGATTGGCCGAGAAAGCCCGTGGAAGCCAGCCGATGATTGGCTAGCTAAGTTTGTCCACTGATTGGCCCAAACAATCTTGCTCCCTATTGGTCTGATACAGACCTACTCCCTATTGGTCTGATACAGACCTTTTATGCATTTTGTTTGGCCAGCTGTGGATCCCTTCCTAGCCCCGCTAGGTTTAAACAGTTTGGGGTGGGGAGGTACAGAGCTGGCATTGCAGCACAGCCTCTTGCCAGCATGAGATCGTGGGGAGGATGGTAATTGCACACATGCGGCGAGTGGAGCGCAGTGGGGGAGGTGTGTTAGTGATGTGGCTGGTCAGGAAAGGGAATCGGGAGGCGCACATAGTGCAGGTACACTTTTTTTTTCAAAACATTCCGGGCCTCCCCTGAAACAGGAACGCGCCTCCCTAGGGAGGCCCTCACCATTTGAGAACTCCTGCTATAGTGTGATGTTTGGACCAACTGACCAGCTCCACCACCAGGAGGAACACCAGATTAAGAGAGTGACCTTAACTATGGGTCACAGAGGTAACTACCAGTGTGAAGCCCAAAGAGATCATCAGTTAGAGGAAGTCCTGACCAAAATGCAAGAGTTCATCATCTACCCAGGTGCTGAAGTCCCCCAGGACCAACCACCTGGAGGACTCCAACACCATGTCGACCATGAAGTCCACGACTTCCTGCAGGAAAGCTTTCTTAGTTGGATGGTAAACAAGAAGTATCATGCAACCCACATATGCCCCCAAGATGCACTCAACGGATCTGGTGGCCCCCACTTTTGCCTCTACATGGTCCAGTTCTGTCGTCAAACAAATGGCTACACCCCCACCCTGCCGATCCAATCTCAGGTGGTGTATCAGTGTATCACTGACTACCCAGATGGAACTGCTGATTCCAATACAGGGCCAGAATTTTCATCCAGCCAGGTCTCGGTGATGCAAGCCAGGTCAGATGTTCCGACAGGATCAGCAGTTAATGCTGCCTTGTTCTTTATGGACCTGGCATTGCATAACACTGCTCAAGTTGGATGGGCTACCGAGGAAGAGTGTGTCATTTGCCCATCGCTGGTGGAGCCCTTGGGTATGGGAACCGGGCAGGGAGGACCCCTTTCCTGGACCCATTTTGTCCCAGGGCACCTCCTTGAACTCAATACCTCAATCCGCCCACTCTGCTCCATCCTATTACTGGGCCAAAGTGCCCACCCCCTCCGACCCCTCTGCACTATCCCCAAGCTCCAGAAATACCTATAGACCTCAGCAGGCAGTGGGGGGCAATCAAAGGGACCCAGGCCCTTTAGCCTGCAGGGGGAGTAGTGCCTGCCCACCGAGAACGCTCCCAACAAATCCCAACTACCTAAACTCCCAGCAGCAGTACACACTAGACCAACAACAATTCCACTCAGACAATGCAAATTAACTAAACCCCTCCACCGAGATAAACGAACAAAAAATAATTGACAAGGTGCATGCTATCATGGAACAGAGTACAACAGCAGCACCACGACACAGCACAGCATCAGGTGGCTCATCCTTTACTATTGCGGCATTTTCTCCCTCTTCCTCTTGGGTCACTGTAGCTGAATCTTATTCTTCACCACCAGCCAAGCATAGTACTATCCCACAGTCACTTTGTTCAGCTTCATGACACTGGAGTCATTTAGAAGATGTAATTTTAACATCTTCTGCCTCTTGTAACACAGCCTCAGCAGAGACCATTGTTGAAATGTACCCGGCAGAGCCCAATATCAGCTGGAATGCTGATCCTTTGAAATACTGGAAATATCCAAACAAAATATGTGGCCTGCTTTAGTGAACATTGCAATGAAGTACAGTACATGAATTGCCCTCCGACTAGCATCTGTTCAAAACGATTGTTTAGTTCAGCTGGTAATGTCATAATGACACACGATCCTGTTTGACACCAGAAAATGCTGAGCACCCCACATTTCTCAAAGTCAACATTCCTCACTTTAATTTCAAATAGGATACCTGGCTAAAACATACACTGACCGCTCCCGATCAGGCCCTGTCCACAAAACACTTTCAAGAAGTCATTCCTGTGGTGAAAATCTTTTGTGAATAGGGTTTACTACATGAGGTAGTAATTAATTGCAACAAGTCAGGTCAGGACAGACTAGGCCAGGCCACTATTACTTGAATTATCACATGAGCAGCAGAGAATAGAAAAAAATATTAATAACATCAGTGGGTTCAGAGTCCAAAACAACTACAGCAAGCAACTGCATTTCATGTCACAAACTTACTTGGTGGTACCTGGTACCACTATCTGTTCTGGAAGGTAGGGTACTGCTGTCTTCTACTACTACTAATATCAGTTTTTGTTCTCACGAGTCACGACTACTACTTATCACTTTTTGTCCTTACTCCAGTCCTTACTACTACTACTTGTCACTTTTTTGCCCTCAGCAACTGATTCTGACTTTACTGTTTTAATTTTCATACAGTGCATGGCTTATGCAGATGCCTGAAACCCAGAAACTGAATACTTTTTGTAGTTCTCTTACGCCCCCCATATTTGGCTGCAAATACTTCACAGAAATAAATGCTACTAAATTGAAATTTCATTTCATTTCTTTATAGTTTGTGTGTGCATGGTATGCTAGCCTGGTCACATCTCACTTACAGTAACTGGGCTGAGATTATTATATTACTGTATTATATTTTAGATACTTAAATTACTTGGCAGTAGCTGGCAGTAATTGTGGAACTAGGAAGGATGTAATTGTGTTGCGTGTCTGTCATCAGGTCTTCAGGTGGCAGTGGCAAACTTTTTTGTGACTGCACTGCACTTGACCAATGCGATGTGTGACTGACTGCCTGCCTGGGTGGTGGTGATCACTGTGTCTTTCATTTTTCTTCTTTAAGGATTCAGCATGTTGATCAGATTCAGTAGTAATTGTAGTACTAGAAAATGTTACCACCTGTAATAGAGTGGGATCAAACAGACACACAGACAGGAGTAAAACTGCATAAAATAAACGCAACTTGCATTTATAATCTTTATTCCAAAAATCAGTATTTACAGAAATCAAAATAAACTGGTGTTAATCATCACACCTAAAACAAAAGAAAGTTCTTACAAGTGCAGCTTCACTCTTTTCTTACTGAACAGTTTACTGCCGGTCTGAATCCTAGCACACCACCTCTCTCCTCTACTACCAGCAACCTACTTGCCTACCACCCTTATCTCTAGGTCCCGGGCTTTTTACCCTCCCAGAGTGTGACATCACAAGCATGTGACCAAGGCTATAACCTTATTAAGCCTTTTTTTTTAGCTGTAAAGAGAAAGACAGTCAGAATGGCATAGACATATTCTAAATGATACACTTTTGCTCCTTCACCTACCATATTTTATTTATTTATTTCAATTCTAGGATTACAATTACCTTTGAGCCCAGGGCTCTTTTACAAAGGTTCCACATCAAGACAATTGGTATCACATTACAGTAGACAAAATTGTTTCGCAAATAAGGGTAAAGGATATCAAATTAAATTCAAACAGAGAGGGAGAGGATAAAGTGGAAAGGAAGAGGACAAGAGGGTGGAGGGGAGGGTGGTTGAAAGAGATTGGAGGGGCAAAGGTGGGAAGTAAGAAAATGAGAAGAGAAGAGAGGTGGGTGGGTAAGTAAGGATATGGAGGGTGGGGTGGGGTGAAGCAGCCAGGAAGGTGGCATTGTCAGGTGCTGGAGAGCGGATGGGGCAGAGGCCAAACTAGGGCAAGTGCATTATGTAAGGAGCTAGATATAGGAGCGCGGTAGCGGAGCGGTATTGCATAGACATTATCCATGATGGTCGCAGATGCTGGAAGCAACCAGGGAGTTTTGGAGCCTAGATTTGAAGGCCCCTAGCCCAGTGGTATTGATAGTATCATTGGCAAGACCGTTAAACCATGTGGGTGCCCTGTAGGCTAATGAACTCTGGCCAATGGCTGTGCGGCAGTGAGGGATACGGAAAAGTTTTGGCTTTGATCCCCTAGTAATTCTGGAGCTGGTTTTCATTTGAAGGAGTGAACAGACACCGGGAGGAGCAGTTCCCAACTGTATTTTCTTAGCAACCATGCAGGTTTGGTACTGAATTCTATTATCAAGTTGAAGCCAGTTAGCTAGTGAGTAGAGGTCACAGGTATGTGTGAGCCGTTCGGCCCCAGTGATGAGTTGACAGGCCTTGTTTAGGGTGGTAGTAATCCTTCTGAGTGCAGTGGTAGTGGCAGTGCCATTGATGACAAGACCATAGTCAATCTGGGAGATGATGGAGCTTTGAACTGCGGCAAAGAGGTCCTCTTTAGTCAGGTGCAGATGAAGCCGGTAGAGTAAGCCCAGTCTAGTATTCACAGTTTTAGCGACATTGGTTATATGGGTTCCAAAGAACAGGTGTGGGTCTAAGGTGATTCCTAGGTATCTGAAGGAGTCAACCTGCTCCAGAGAGTCCCCAAGGCAGGTGTTTAAGGAGAGTTGGTGATCTTTGTGCTTGTTTTGGTGGCTGGTGAAAATCATGGTCTTCGTTTTTTTTCTGGTTAAGGATTAACTTATGTTCTTTGAACCAGCTTTCAACAGAGGTGAAGCCATGTTGAAGGGTTTGTTGCAGGTGGCTTGGGTCATGATGAGAGGCAAGAATCACCCCATCATCTGCATAGAGTATGACATGCTGAGAGGTGGAGTCAGGCAGGGAGTTGAGGAAGAGGCTGAACAGCAATGGGCCCAGGATGGAGCCTTGGGGGACACCGGAGTGAACCTGTTTAGTGTCAGAGACCACGCCTGATATTTTTATACATTGGGACCTGTTGTCAAGATAGCTATTGAACCATTTCACTGATTCTGCAGAGAGGCCAGTGTTCAGTAGCTGATGAAGCAGGAGACGGTGGTGGACAGTGTCAAAAGCCTTTGACAGGTCGATGAACGTAGCTCCGGTTAGGCGACCCTGATCAAGGGAGTTGTGTATGGCTCCCGTAAACTCAAGAAGTGCCGTGGCAGTGCTGTGTCCTTTTCTAAATCTGTGTTGCTGCTGGCAAAGGATGTTGTACTTGTCCAGATGATTGGTGAGCTGGTCTGCTACTATCCATTCCAGGGCCTTAGAGAGGGGTGGCAGGATAGAAATAAGTCGGTAGTTCACAAGGGAGGTCCGGTCACCATCTTTATGGATAGGTGTGACAGTTGCTGCCTTCCATTTGTCAGGAAATTGGCTGAGAGAGAGGGAGAGATTGAAGATCCTGGTGAGAGGCCCCAGAACCTCGTCTAGAGTGAGGGACAGAAGTTTGAGGTCCAGTGTGTCAGCACTTGCTCTAGTGTTTTTGATGGCTTTGGAAATGTATTTCTTGATGGTATTTTTGTTTACTGCTCTGAAGTAGAAGGGGGGGCAATTTTTAGGTGATGACTGATGGGTAGGAAGAGAGGGGTCGCTGTCATTGAAAAAGTCAGGGAGGAGGATGCTGCTGAGGTCAGTGAAGGCATAGTGAAGGCAAAGGTGTTGGCTATGACTTTTAGGTCCAGGATAGTATTCCCATTTATTGTGACAGCAGTAGGGAGTGATTTGGACTCCTTCCTGGTAACATCTTTAATGTTATTCCAGAATGCTCTTGCAATTCCCCATGTGTCAGCGAGTGCAGTCTTGTAGTATTCAGATTTCTGTTGGCGTATGGATTTGGTGCAATCATTTCTAGCTCTTTTGAAATTTTGGATGTCCGCCTGTTTTCCTGTTTCTCTGGCTAGTTCCCAGAGGTGGTCCCTGTGTTTAAGCTTTTTTAAGAAGGAACCCGTGAGCAAAGGATTGCAGAGGGGTTTAATTTTTTGCTTTTTTGGCGGGGCAGAGATGTTACAAGCTTCATTGAAAATACGTATGAATTGATCAAGGGCTGTATTTGCATCAGGGGCCACGTTGATGGGGGACCAGTCTTGATTTAGTAGGTGTGATTTTAGGTGGGTTAGCTTCCCATGGGCTTGGACTCTGCTGATGATGACCTTTGGTGGAGATTTCCAGAATTTGTTTGACCAGGTGCAGCTGACGGGGGAATGGTCACTGAGAGAGTCAGGCAGTAGGGCAAAGCTAGTGATCTGGGAGGGGTGAGTAGTCAGGATCCAGTCCACTAAAGTGCTGGTGCCGGTTTTGTAGTTCATTCTAGCTGTGGAGTCCAATATCTGTTTGAGGTTTGCTGATGTGACAATGTCCCTGGTGTCACCAGCATCAGGTCCCAGCCAGTCTGTGTTGAAGTCACCAAGTGTGATGACTTCAGAGTCGGGTGGGAGTGATTTGATGTACTCCAGTACTGCATGGAGGCCTGGTCCCTGTTCTTTCGGGGGGATATAAATGATGATGACCGAGAGGGCTTTATGCTGAGCTCCAAGCAGGATTTTGATATGCAATAGCTGGGCATTTGGTGTTGGTAGGTCAGTGTGGGCAATGTGCCCCATCAGGTTGTCTTTTAGGTAAAGGGCGCAGCTCCCTCCTCATTTTGATTTTCGGTCAAGCCTAAAGATAGTGTAGCCAAGGATGGAGATTGTATGATCAGGTACCAAGGGGGTGAGCCAGGCTTCTACTACTGCCAGGATATCAGGCTGGTGGGCATTTGCGAAGGCTTGTAGTTGATCACATTTAGATAATAAGCTGCAGATGTTCAGACAGATAATGGAGAGAGTGCCAAGGTGCTTGGTTTGGGTGGAGTTCATGGCAGCCCAAGGGCCAGGGTTGGGGTGAATGTTTCCAGATAATTACAGGAGTAGGAGAAGGAGTTTCAGGATGGCCAGGTGCAGTTCCCTGTGGGAGAACTTTGGTACTTGATTGAGGAGGGTTTGTTTGCGGAAGTTTTGTGTGTGCAAAACAGGAGCGTAGTGAGCTGTGGTGGTTGGGGCACACTGCACCCTGGTACGAAGCTGTGGATACAATGTGGTGTGGTGAGCCCTAGGGGTGAGAAAGTTGTCAGGTAGTGTGGTGCAAGTGTGACCATAGCAGAGATTATGCTTACAGCTATGTGGGGGGCATGGAAAGCAGGATGGAGGGAGCTGGAGCAATGGGGTGAGGGCAAAAAGGAGGAGAGGGAGGCAGGGGATAGTAGGGAAGGAAGGCATAGTTTGTGGAGGGGGAAGAGAGAAAGGAGTTGCGAGGAAGGCTGAGGTGTATGTACTACAACGTGAGGGCAGTGAAAGCAAGAGAAAAAAAGGAAGATTTAGGCAGGTAGGCGAGCGAGGGGGGCAGTCAGGCCCCATGAGCAGGGGACAGAGAGAGTTACAGGAGGGCAGTAGAATTAGGCAGGAAATATAACTCAGCAAAAATACAGTCCTTGGATTCGGCAGTGCACAGCAGAAGCAAAATACAGATAGAACAGTCATCAGATTCGGCAGTAAACAGTGTACACTATCAGCAGATAAACAAATTGTTTTTTAGCAATCACCGGGCAGCTACGCTCAGGGCAGGAAATAACAGTCCAGCCCCCCAGTCTGTAGGAGACCAGGAGATAGTGAGGTCGGTGCCATGACAAAAACTGTGGCAGAGCACAATGCTAGTCTATGGGCACAGCAGCCCTGAGCTTGGCCACGGAGTCAGAGGTTGCTGCAGCCAACCATGACCTGGCAGAGAAGGCAAGGACCAGTCGGGTAGAGCTTTGAGCGTGCTGGGCCAATGGCAGTACACATGGCTTTCCCGGACTGAGGTGGGCTTCCTTACCCGTCACCGTGGATCAGGGAGGTGGCCAGAGGTTGCAGGAGCCAGATATGGTGGCTGAGTGGCAGAGCTGCTGAGTCTGGTAGCAAGGGTGCAAGGTTCGAAGCCTGCAGTGGCACCAAGGATATTATTTTAGTAGGCTATGGGGGTTAGAGGCTTTGAGAGCCTTAAAACCTATAGCTAACAACAGTCTGAATGTGATAGCTGAGTGGTAGAGACGCTGATTGTGGTAGCAAGGGTGCAGGGTTTGATGCCTGCAGTGGCACCAAGAATAAAATTTTGGCAGACTATGGGGGTTAGAAGCTTTGAGAGTCTTAGAGTATAGCTGAGAATAGTCTGATAATGATGGCTGAGTGGTAGAACTGCTGACTGTAGTTGCAAGGGGTGCAGGGCTTGAGGCCCTGCAGTGGTAGCAAGAGAGAAAAAATAAATATTTTTAGCAGACTACGGGGGTCAGAGACTATGAGAGCCTTAGAAAGTAAGGATAAAATAGCAAAATATTGTGGTTAAGTGGTAGAGCTGCAGACTCTCACAGCAAGGGTACTGAGTTTGAGACCTGCAATGGGAGAGAGGGCAAGTATTTTTCTTTCTAGGTAGGGAGAAGGAATGGTTAAAAGCTAAAAAATAGAGGTAGACATTGGCCTGGTTCGTTGGCTTAGTGAATGGGCTACAGACTTTGGAGTCAGGAGTACAGGGTTTGAGTCTTGCAAGGGGACACTTGTAATAACTAATATGCAAAACAAAATGGTTATATTAAATGCATGCTGAAAATAGAAAATAGAGTTCAAGAATCTGTGTTTCGACCTTAGGTCTTCTTCAGGAAATATCTAAAGGAGAAAAAAAAACAAGTTAGTGCAGCTTATTATCTAAATTTGACACTAACTTGTTTTTTTTTTCTCTTTTAGATATTTTCTGAAGAAGACCTAAGGTCGAAACGTTGATTTTTAACTATATTTTCTATTTTCAGCGTGCATTATATATAACCATTTTGTTTTGCTTTTAGACCCCATGCTGATGCCGCGCCTTGTTTTTGTTTTTTACAATTTGTAGAACTAATATGTCTCTCCTCTTATTGTGCAGCTCTTCTTAAGATATATATATATCTATATATAAAATCAGCTTAATGAGGGTCATTAATAATAGAAGCTCCGCCCCCTTTGTGATATACATCTCTCTCACTATATCTATAGTCATTCTGAGGCCAACCTGCCCTATAGAATATGTTGGAGCACTCTATTAGGTAGATACCTTCTGCTGTAATTTCTTAGCTTTAAAACAAACAGACTATGAGCTTCCAAAATATGTTTGTGCAAACTAAACCCCCAGGGACTGAGGGCACACTCCTCATCTCTAAGGTTTAGTTGCTCATAACATTATAGCAACATATTTCTGTCTTTTGCATTTTAAAACCTTATATTCTCACTGTTAGCATATTGTCATTCATTCCCAGATCCAAATTTAGGTTCTGTGCTCAACCTTGGACAGTGACTAAGGAGACTGCACAGTCCTTCATGAATTTTCTCTGTTTTGACGGCTGAAATATCAGTTGTTGGCTTTCTGTTTCATTTGGACCCTTTTTTCTCTATTATACATTTGGACAGTCCAGTTACAACATTTCTAGGTCTGTCCCATTCAATTTTCACATTCCGTTAATGAGCAGGTCTTTCTAGGGGAAGCTAAACCACACCTTGCTGTGCTGGGTCCTATTTCTAGCTCTTTGTGCCCTTTTACAGCTACTTCCATGCAGCTGCTCCAACTTTTGGAGCTGCAATGGAGTTTGGCTGTTTCCTGCTCCGATCTCAGTGCTTTCAGCATGAAACAGTAGTGCTTTTCAATCTTCAGAGCATACTTCAGCTCTGAAGCACTTAGAGAACTTAAACCCACTTCTTTCTGTCTCTGAAAATACTTCTTTATTCTATGCCGCACTGCAGCAGTCAGTCACGCTCTGCGACCTGCAGCGGCTTTTGAAGCGCTCAAAACTAGAAGAGCTACGGGAGCTTTTAACACTACTACTTCCCTTTGGGAAGAGCTTTGGGGCACCAGTAAGTTTGTTTTTCTTTCCCAAGGCATGCAGGAGAGTTCCCGAGTTATTTTTAATTAATTACATGGACTGTTCTATACGGGAACATTCTATTCAGCTTGGGGACAGTTTTCAATAAATACTGTTACTACCATGTGTACTATGGAGGAAAACCTGGCATAAAAGGGATAGCATAGATAGAAGAGCATTTTTTTAGGTTGGCCACCCTGTCAAAGAAAAGCAAACGGATAGTTATAGAATAAGAGACAGATGGCAGGACAGAGTGAAAGAAATAAGGAAGGGGATACACATATTTTTGTCAAACTTTTAGGCAGGGGAACCTTTCCTAACAGGGCACCTGTTACACTCCTCCCTACCCAAAATGGCAACATTTCCTGTTGTCTAGACCCTTCACCCTAGGAAGGGTTGGAACTTCCACCCACCCATTCTAGAAGTTCCCCTCAGGGACCTTTTTTAATAAGAAAACAAGAATGAGATAACTACAATCATCCTTTTATACTATTTCTCTCATTCTTTCCCTGAGGTTTAAAATCAACATGATGTCCATTCCACTAGCCCCAAATCTAGATAGGAAATGTGAATTCTGATGTAAACTACCAGATCTGTGTTTTACTGTGAAATGGTAGGGCTGCAAAGCCAAATACCATCGCATTATCCTGGTATTCTTTTCCTTCATTTGGTTTAACCATACTACTGGGTTGTGATCTGTTCATACTGTGAATTCAGTCCCCCACAAATAATACTTTAGGGCTTCTATGACCTTTTTCATAGCCAAGCATTCTTTTTCAATTGTGGAGTATTTCCTCTCCCTCTCATGTAACTTCCGATTTACATATATGACTGGATGTTCACCTTTCCTATCATATTGTGTCAGTACCGCCCCAATTCCAGTATCTGATGCATCTGTATATACCTCAAAAGGGAGGGAGAAATTAGGACTTGTGAGTACAGGGCAGAACACAATGCTGACTTTATTTTGGTAAATGATTCTTCACATTCTGAGCTCCATGTGATTTTATTGGGGTGTCTGTTCTTAATCAGTACTGTTAAGGGAGTGGCCAGGGTGGCAAAGTCGGGGATGAACTGCCGATGATAACCAGCTAAACCTAAAAAGGAACGTATGTGTTTCTTGGTCAAGGGTCTTGGGCTATTAGCCACTGCTTCTACCTTTCTCTGTTCAGGCTGAATGACATCATTACCAACTACAAATCCAATATATTTTGTTTCTATATTAGCCAATGCACACTTTTTTGGATTAATGGCTAATTCTGCTTCAGGTATAGCCTGGATGACTGCCCTTAAGTGTTCTGCATGGGTTTGCCAGTTCTGAATAAAAATGACCATGTCATCCAGGTATACTGCACTGTATGACGTATGAGGTCTGAGAATGTGGTCCATGTAATGCTGAAATGTCGCAGGGGTCCCATGTAACCCAACAGGCATTGTTTTGAACTGGAAAAATCCTATGGGGGTACAGAAAGCAATCAACTCCTGAGCTTGAGTAGCCAAGGGTATCTGCCAATACCCTTTGGTTAAATCTAGGGTGCTGATGTATTTTGTAGCACCTATTTTATCTAGCAAGTCATAAATATGAGGCATAGGGTACCCATCGAAGGAGGAGATAGCATTTAGTTTCCGAAAAGCGAGACATAAATGCAGTCCCCCTTCCTTCTTTGGGACCGCTACCACTGGTGATGACCAGGCACATCAGGAAGGAAACATTACCCTCATTTGTTCCATTTTTCTGACCTCCTTAATGACCTCTGTTCTCATCCTTTCTGGTAGCCTATAAGGTTTTTGATAAATAGGCTTGTCTTGCATAATAGCAATCTGGTGTACAACCCCTTTTGCTTGTCCTGGTATGTTAATAAATGTATGCTGATAGTGATGTAATAGTTGTTCTATATCTTCCTTCTGCTTTGGAGTTAATTCAGGGTTGATTTTAACTATCTCTTTCTCTTCCTGAGGACATAACCTATCATAGGCAATCTCTAATTCTGTCTCTTGTTCTCCTGGATGTATGAATAAGGTAGGAAGGGATTCTGATTTCTCTATCCACTTCCTGAAAAGGTTGACATGGTAAATACCTTTTTGATTCTTTCTACCTGGTAATTCTTTTTCATAATTCACCACCCCTGTTCTTTGAAGAATTGTAAAGGACCCTGCCACCTCATCAAGAGTTTATTTTCCACAGTTGGTAACAACAATAGAACTTTTTCCCCAGGAAAAAACACTTTTTTCTTTTAAACCATCTTCATACATAATTTTCTGTTCCTTTTGAACATCAATCACATTTTCATGAGCCAAGTTTACAAATTTAACCAGTGTTTGCCTTAAAGAGGTCATGTAATGCAAGATGTTAACAAATCCCACCATTTTCCCTCTTCCCAGTGTTCCTTCACTACTTCTAGGGGGCCCCTGGGATTCCTGCTGTATAATAACATGAAAGGTGAAAAAGCAGTAGTTGTCTGGGGTACTTCCTGATAAGCAAACGTCAAGTAAGGGAGGAATCTGTCCCAGGTTCACCCTTCGTCCTCCACGTATTTTCTCAACATCCCTTTTAAAGTTTTGTTAAACCTTTCTACAAGGCTATCTGTCTGGGGTTGGTAGGAGGAGGTGTGAATTGCAGATACTCCAAGTAATCTGTACAACTCTTTCAGCATTTAGGAAGTAAAATTACTTCCCATCTGTCAGAATGTCCCGGGGCATACCTACACGACTAAACATTTTTGCAAGTTCCTCGGCAATTCGAGGGGCTTTTGCAGTCCATAATGGTATAGCTTCAGGTTACCTAGTGGCGTAATCACAGATTACTAGGATAAACCAGTTTCCTTTTGTGCTTGTGGTTAAAGGTCCCACAATGTCCATAGCTATATGCTCAAAAGGAACCGTAACATGGGGTATAGGTTGGAGGGGTACTTTGTCTTCCTTTCCACCTGGGGCAACTAACTGGCATTTTGGGCAAGCATGACAATATTGGGCTACATCTTCATGGATGCCTGGCCAAAAGAATCTTAACGTTAGCCTACCCAAAGTCCTGTCTCTCCCTTCATGGCCAGCCAATGGTAGATCATGGGCCAATGCCATTAGTTTGCTCCTATATACTGATGGGACCATCAATTGCTCAACATTTATTTGTGTTATTGGGTTCATACATTCTCGATATAACACCCCTTTTTTCAATACATAATGAGGCTGTCCTGTTACTTTAGCATCTTGCACCTGGAAAAAAAATGGTTTTAGGGACTCATCAGCCAACTGTTCCTTTTTAAACTCAGTGTTGGATATTCCAGCTACATCATGCTGGTGACTCTCAATCCATTGCCTCTTCTCCTTTTTCTTCTGTTGCCTGGATTTCCAATCTTTCCCTGGTGTATCAAAGAGTTCATCTTCAAAGGGAAAAACATTAGATATCTGCACAACCTTAGCCTGAGAGCGAGTAATCATTGGTACCAGGTTGCCTATGGCTGCATGAGTTTGTAAAAGGTTAGAAAACTCAGGATAATCCTGTCCAATAATAATTGGAACTGGTCATTTGGGAACAAAACCTACAGTTAAACAAGGCTTATGATTTTCAACAGTGACCTCCACCTCTGCTGTTTAATATTTATGAAGATCACCACGTACACAATTAACAGTAGTGTCTTTAAGCACACAGTCATCAGTAGGGAAAAGATTTGTCCTCATCAAAGTCTAGTGGCTCCCAAAGTCTGATGTTGTCCTATCCCCACTGAGATCACATATCCAATATTGGTCAGGGCTAAATGTGAATGTTCTGCACATTTATTTGGACAGTTTCGAACCATATGCCCCTTCCCTAAACACCCATGGCACACGATGTCAGTCATGGCAACCCTTCCACCTCTGTCCTGTTGTACATATGTCGATCATCTCTGGGTGTTAGAATAAAAAGGTCTTATCATCTCGGCAGGTTAGGGCACCCCTTATTGTCCTCATGGTCGAGAAGATCATGCTGCTAAGTAATTCTCCACAAGTTTAATAGTATGCTCTGCTTTATCTGGTGTATGCTCTTTAACCCAAACCTGCCCTCTTGGGGAAGAACCTGTATGAATTGCTAGATAACCACCAACTTGGTTAATTGTGCTACTGTCTTAGTGGAAGGTTGTAACCATTTACAACAATAGTCCTTAAATTTAGCATAAACTTCTCTGGGGGCATCTGTAGTGGACATCTTCAATAGCCAAAAACATTGCCGATAAGTTTCGGTATTAATGTCATATCTCTGTAAGATTTCCTCTTTAACCCTCTCATAATTAATGACATCTACCCCACTTATTTGGCTGTAAACCAACTGGGCCCATCCTGATAGATATGGTACTAGTCTTATGACCTACTGATCTCTTGGCCATGTACATGTCTCTGCTATCCTTTCAAATGTTGTTAAATATGATTCAGTATCATCCCCATCAGTTAATTTTATTAATATAATGTCTCTGGGTACTGAACGGTCAGTTTGTCCTGGTATCAATGTCTGAAGTAGACAGAAGGTGTCAGCCCATTTATCCTCCTGGCATTGGCGATCTTCCTCCTGTCATCATCGGTTCTCTTCTCGCTGTTGTCTATCCTCCTGTTGTTGCTGGTCCATTTCCTATGGGCAAATACACAGCCAGCGCAACAGTTCACTCATGTCCTCTGGAACCTCCATTTTTCTTGGCTCCTGGATATCCTTCTCGCTGTTCTCTTCACTGTCCTTCTTCATCTTCTTCTTTGGCTTCTCACTGAAGTCCAGTCCTGGTCCAGGAGTTATCCCTGTTTTCTCTGCCATCGATCTGGTCGGGTGTATGCTCTCCTGTCCCTTCTGCATCTGTTGGGTACTAAATCCGGTAGCCCAGACAGTGGCTCCCAAGCAGCCTAGGCACCATCAGTGATTTCACAGCTGACACCACTGTAATAGGGTGGAATCAAACAGACACACAGGCAGGAGTAAAACTGCATAAAATAAACTCAACTTACGTTTATAATCATTATTCCAAAAATCAATATTTACAGAAATCAAAATTAACTGGTGTTAATCATCACACCTAAAACAAAAGAAAGTTCTTACAAGTGCAGCTTCACTCTTTTCTTAGTGAACAATTTACTGCTGGTGTGACTTCTAGCACACCACCAATCTCCTCTACCACCAGCAACCCACTGGCCTACCACCCTTGTCTCTAGGTCCTGGGCTAATCATCCCTCCCAGAGCATGACATCACAAGCATGTGACCAAGGCTATAACCTTATTAAGTCTTTTTTTTAGCTGTAAAGAGAATGACAGTCAGAATGGCATATAGACATATTCTAAAGGATACACTTCTGCTCCTTCACCTACCATATGTCTCTCCTCTTATCATGCAGCCCTTCTTAAGATATATGTATATATCAGCATAATGAGGCTCATTGATAATAGAAATCCCACCCCTTTGTGACATCATACTTCTCTGTCACTATATCTATAGTCATTCTGAGACCATCCTGCCCTCTAGAACATGTTGGAGCACTCTGTCAGGTAGATACCTTCTGCTATAATTTCATAGCTTTAAAACAAAGAGACTGTGAGCTTCTAAAATATGTTTGGGCAAGCTAAACCCCCAGGGGACTGAGGACACGCTCTTCATCTCTATGGTTTAGTTGCTCATAACATATTAGCAATGTATTTCTGGCTTTTGCATTTTAAAACTTCATATTCTCACTGTTAACATATTGTCATTCATTCCCAGTTCCACATTTAGGTTCTGTGCTCAACCTTGTGCAGTGACTAAGGAGACTACACAGTCCTTCGTGAATTTTCTCTGTTTTGATGGCTGAAATATCAGTTGCCGGCTTTCTCTTCCATTTGGGCCCTTTTTTCTCTATTATACATTTGGACAGCCCAGTTACAACATTTCTGGGTCTGTCCCATTCAGTTTTCCCATTCCATTCACGAGCAGGTCTTTCTAGGGGAAGCTAGTCCCCACCTTGCTCTGCTGGGTCCTATTTCTAGCTATTTGTGAGTTTTTACAACTACTTCCGTGCAGCCACTCCCACTTTTGGAGCTGCAATGGAGTTCGGCTGCTTCCTGCTCTGATCTCGGAGCTTTCAGCATGAAACAGTAGTGCTTTTCAATCTTCAGAGCATATTACAGCTCTGAAGCACTTAAGGAGCTTAAACCCACTTCTTTCTGTCTCCAAAAATACTTCTTTATTCTATGCCACACTGCAGCAGTTGGTCACGCTCTATGACCTGCAGTGGCTTTTGGAGCGCTCAAAACTAGCAGCAGTATGGGAGCTTTTAACACTACTGCTTCCCTTTGGGGCACCAGTAAGTTTGTTTTTCTTTCCAAAAGCATGCAGGACAGTTCCTGAGTTATTTTTAATTAATTACATGGACTTCTATATGGGAATATTCTATTCAGCTCGGGGACAGTTTTCTATAAATACTGTTACTACCATGTGTACTATGGAGGGAAAACTGGCATAAAAGGGATAGCATAGATAGAAGAGTATTTTGTCAGGTTGGCCACCCTGACAAAGAAAAGCAAAAGGATAGTTATAGAATAAGAGATAGATGACAGAACAGAGTGAAAGAAATAAGGAAGGGGATACACATCTTTTTGTCAAACATTTAGGCAGGGGGAACCTTTCATAACAGGGCACCTGTTACACCACCTCTTGGACCAGGTAGTGTACTATAAACTGTTCCACAGTACACTGGGGCATGCAGAGCAGTTGCACCACATGGGTAGGCTCTCTTAGTGCTGCTCATTTGATCATTCATATTTATTTCTTTGGCCTGTTCAGCTCTGACTGGAACATCCATCAAAATAATTCTCACACGGCACCATTAATTAAAAAAATCTCAGCTGCCTGTCAGTGCCTGCAGTGCTTGGTGGTGCTATGATAGAGGTATTTGCTGCTGTCTGTCTCTCTCTCTAGCTCTCTCTCCATCTCTCACAGCACACTCATGTCACAGGTCCAAGCAGGATATGCCACCATTATAGGCCAGCCATGAAGGGGCTAGTGGTGACTGATTGCTTTTTTATTTAGCAGTTTTACTTTAATTTTTAGACAAATAATCCATTAAATTATTTCCTTCAGGCCTCTGGGTCAAATGTGAGTGACTCTAGCCAGTTTTATGCATTTTTTCAAATATTGGTCAACAAATCAGAATTCATCAGAACTTCACCGTGTTCTGGTTTGTATTTAATAAGGGTCAGAATGTCACCGAGTTCTTCCAGTCCTAGTGTGAAAGAGTGCTGCATCTCGCAAATAAATCCCACAGATATTTTAGGTGACTGGAGAGCAGAGAAAAACCCTTTATTAATTTAAAAATATCTGTGTCTCCTGCATGGTGTACTTGTCATCTATGCTGCTGTGCTTTGTTTGACTGTAATGTACCCACTATGTGACCGTGTGCCAGCTGGCACTAAGTGCATGGTATCTTGTATGGGTGGGTAGGTCTGCAGTCCTGTAAGCATCCATAAATGTCTGGCTTTTGCTGCTAGCAAAGGAGAAGAAACCACAGATCACTCTAGCTAGTGTCATGTCAAAGTCACTCATGATCATCTCTCTCCCCCCTTATAATGGACAGATTTATTTGTTTTTGCCCAGTTTCATGATGTGTATTTCACAATAGTCTTTTCTTTTTGCAACCCAATCAAAAAAATAGAGTTTGAGTTCCAAAAAAAAGATTAGAACCCTAGAACTTTTTCAAAAATTCTGGACTAGAACCAGAACCCAGAACGTCAGTGGGTTCTGACAGCCCTACTACTGTACAAGGTTAATTTGAGTATGCATTTTTAAAATCCATAAATTGCGATTTTTAAGACAGATGTAATTTCCTTCAATTGATGTGCATTATAAACTTCATTTTGCCCTATTGCTGTTTAAATGTGCCATTTGTAGCTGGCCTGCTGGCGTAGCAGTCAGATTTCTGCCTGTGACCTGGGTTTGGGAATGGACTCGGGTGCCTGAGGACCAGCCGGGGGAGAAGGCTTGAGTATCCGATGACTGCTCGCTTTCTTCTGGGAGGGGGGTTTGTGGCCTGGCATTTGCTGGCCCCTGGTGGAGGCTACATCAAACCCCACTGTGAAGGAGCATGACGGACGTCAGCTCATGCCTTGACATCAGTGGCACGCAATGCTCCTTAAGGGGAGAACACAGAAAAATGGCACCCCAGCTGATGGCTGCCAGACCCTCCCCACCATGGATCCCTGGTCAGCTCAGACCAACCCCAGAAGCACCCTGGTCAACTGGATGCACCTACTGGTGCTTTCTCCACAGAAGGTGAGAACCCATCCAGTGATGGAATACATTGGGTTCCCTGGGGGGCTGCAGATATGGGATGGCAGTTGGTGGCAAGGGTGGGGTCCCAGGCAGCCTGAAGGAGTTGCCGACCAGTATGCAAGGGGAAGGCACATAAGCCCCAAAAAAAAACAGATGTGCCATTTTACAATGAGCCTTCTTCCAACTAACTAGGAGCTAAAAGATACTTGGTCTGCTTTTACCCCAATTATCTACACTGTGTTCCTGTAAGATATTTAATCAATGATTTGTAAATGGTTGGTCTTTTATGACAGTGAATTTTTTTTAAACATTCTGTTTCCTATGTTCATCTGTTCTTCTCTCTGTGCCCAGAATCTCCTGCCACACTCATCGGTCACCTCAAGGTGGATGATGCCAGCACCAGAGGCCATACAGTCCATGTACTAGTTGTGTGCCTGGGATTTGAGTGAGGGACCAGCTGTTTGGCCATTCATGGCACTTCAGCATCACTGAACATATGCAATCCCTCTCTGGAGCCATTAATGGAATAGGCATTGAGTACTGGACCTGAAGTGGAGGAAGAAAATCCTCCTATGTAGGCCAAGTGAGAGACCACTGCACATACCTCCTCGGTTGCTGGGATGACATCCGATGTCATGGTGAGTGTTTCCTTGTGGAACAGCTCTCTGTCCCCTTGGGCCAGGAGCAGCTGTTCTGTGAGGAGTGCAAGGTGGCCGTCCTGAAGAGGAATAAGCATTCATTGGACTGCTCCTGTAGCTCTTACAACTACAGACTATGACCACAGGCTCAGAATTGAACACACAGTCCCCTGAGTAGAGGAGCGTGTCTTAACCACTAAGCCATCAAGGCAGCCCACAGAGAAAAAGTTTATTTGGACTCCATGGGGAATGGGGTGAAGAAGGCATAGACTCTTTAAATTTATTTAAATGTTATGTTGCAGAATACTGCTGGAGAGGAATCATTTGGTAGATTTAATCACAAAGATGTCTGCCTTGATTGTTTACTATCTACAGTATGTCTCTGTAGGTTAGTTTTTGGTCTTTCTTATGTTTTAAACTTTGAGTATCTGTACCAGTTATATCTACATCACCTGTGCATGCCTCCTGAATCAACATCTTGAATAATTCTTTGCTGGGTATATGTATTTCCTTCAACATTGACTTAAAAATCTGCTCCAACCAAGTGATCACTCCTAAGACTGACTTTCTAGCTACTTATACTACTCTAATTTCCCTAGCACGGTACTATTTACAAGTGTCAATGATCATAGCATTCTGCTCTGCTACCTCCTGGGGCTAAATTTCTGTACTCTGTCTCCAACATGGTGTGAATGTCTGTTGCTTTGTTTCTAGTAATCTAATTCCTGCTTGCGACAACTTTTTGTCCCTCTATGTTTGTATGAGTGGTGCTGTTCTCCTGCTGAGACTCCTTGTTTGGACTTGATCCCCTGTTTTCTCATTTGGCATGGGGAAGCTACTGCAGTGATGAGGTTTACTTATACAGCTTATTGAGATGCACTGGACTAACAATTAGATCAGATGTGTTGGACCTCTGCTTGTAACTGGGTCATTGATTTGTAGGTCCTTCTCTTACCACTGGGACTCCAACCTGTTGATCCATCTCCGTGTTTACATGGCTGAGGTAACACAGCAGTGCTCTGCTCTGATAGTCCCTCCTCCTTCCACACCGATTCAGTAGCCAGATCTACATGGCCCCTCTCAGTGCTGATTCAAGTCATGGTTGAAAAGGGGCCATGAGTTTGAGGGGGGGACAGGTGGGTGTTCTGTGACTTAAGTTGTTTATTGTCTGTGTTTGTGGTGATGTTAAGTGACTCTGTCCACGTGGCAGCTTAAAATGCTCTTATTGCAGGGTGTCTCCTACTTGGCTATAACTCCAGGAGTGGATCAAACATTGACTTACAGTACCATGATCTGGTAAGTGTCTACACTGGTGAGCCCTTAACCATGAGGACTGGGAGAAAGGACTGGACTGGAGGGGTCAAAAAGGAAGTGAATCACATTCCAGAATTTGGCTGCAGAATTAAGATTATTCTAGAGGTGGTGGTACAAATGGCCCTAGTGCAAAAGTTCCTAAGTACCCTATAGGAGAGAAGGTCTGATAGGGAGAGGAATAATTTATACATGGCCCAGGCTTAGTTACAGGTCTTGCACACAAGGGCGTAGCCACTGATATGCCAGATACGCTGAGGTGTATTAAACTTAGTAGCAGGGATAGCAAACAAGCTGCCCAGTGTGGCTTCTGAGTCTTGGCATCTGATGATTAAATTTCCTTTGTCTGGCTTTTGCTGGCTTTCCCTTTGGCTTTGTTTCAGTGGGGTGGGTGGGGCATTAGGTCCGCACTGTCAGATTTGGTGATTGGCTCAATTTGACTGCGGCATCAGGCAGTGGGTGTGACCACGTCTGAAGTGGCATGTTTAAATGCCACAACAAAGTTAGGAGCCATGTACTTTATTTCTGAATCTCAGAGCCGGAGAAGAAGTTTTACAGAGCAGCCAAGTCTTCAAAGGAAGGATCCATCCATCCATCACCAAGTGACCAGAGTGACTAATGAGTGGAACAAGCCTGCCTGTGGAGGGTGAAGAAATTTTGATTGGGTCCATGGTGATGTTTTTCAGCAATGAGAGAGGTGTACACTGCATCTCAGCTGGGACTGGAGTGAGCCTGGGTCATGTTGACCTTGAGCATTGGTGGTGGCAACAACCAGAGTGCAGCTTCTCTTCTTTAGTGACTGTCTTGGAGGGACTGCCATGCCACTGGAGTGGAGTCTAGGTTAGTTTCAAAATAGCACTGCAGTGTTGAGTAACACAGTCCAATTCAAACAGAACTAGAACAGAACTTCATATTGCAAGCAGGTGAGCCACAAGATTGTACTGTGTTGTTTTTAGTTTATTGCTGGATTTGTTGTAATGTCTAAATTTTGAGTGTGCCAGAGACCTCATGAAATATGGACAGAAGAGATACATGCAAAAAAGTTCATAAAGAAGCAGGATATGAGAACATCTGGACTGGATCAAACATACTAGTGAAAGATGTTCTTTTTTTATCTCCTACAAAGCTGAATACCATCTGAGAATGACCCCCGCCTCCCCAAAAAAACAGCTGGTCTTCGGAATGTTGTACCTGAAGTCCTCAATGATTATGACTAGCACATTTGATCCTCCAGCTGTCCCCATGTCCTGCTTCTTTTATTAGTTCCTTAAGAGTGTTAGAGGTCTGCTCATACCTCTCAACCTTTTGTCACTGAAATGAGGGACATGGACACTCAGAATGAGGACAGTAGGGGACTGTGACTCTCATAATGAGGGACACATCCTCAAACGTGGAGCTAGAAGGTCAGAACTCAGTGGAAACGATTGCCTTTATTTATAGAAAGTTTATTTTTTAATTAGCATCTTAGAATATTATTAATTTCTGCTTTAAAGTCTGAATGTACAGCACATTCTTTGTGTGTGCAACACCATTTCCATGAGGGACGGGGAAATTTTGAGGGGTAAGATGAGGGATGTCCCTCGTAATGAAGGACACTTGAAAGGTATGGGTCTGTTTGTTAGTATCTGTCTTCTGAGAAATTCTTTTCCTTCATTCCATGGGTGATAGGATGCAGTTAAAATCCCCTCCTACTATTGTTTGTTTCTCAGGAAGCTGCACAATTCTCCCCATGCCTTCTACAGAAAATCCCCTGTATCTATGTTTGCAGTGTTTGATTCACCAAATTAATATTTTCACCATAAATTTTACCTTCACACGTATCCCTGCAGTCCCTAATAGATCACACAGACATAAAAAAAATAGAATAAAAAGGTTCCCTTTTAAGTGTTTTTGTAAATATTTGCTATAAAAATATTTCTGTGCTGTCTTCTTGTGTACTGGGGAGGGTCACACTGACTATGTTGGATTTTTTTCAACTGCTTTATTGCTTTCTACATGTTTGAAACAAGTATTGCAACAAATAATTCTTAAGCACAGTTTAAATTATGTTTGCATACAGGTCCCCTAGATGCATATGTGTAACCCCCCCTGTTAGCTGGGGTTACTAGAATCCCAGTAAGACCTAGTAGTAGGCAGGGAAGGCAGCTTGTGAAACTCCAGTTAAATGGATTTCACACTGTCTCACTCTGTTCTCAATCTCAGCTGAGACTGAGGGATGACATCACCATAGAACTATCGCAGCTGCATGAGCCACATTGGAATCTGCAGTTGGGAGTCAGGTTAGAATGTTGGGAGTTTTTGAACAGTGAGCTGCAGCAGTTGTATGTGAGCAGTCTTGAAGAGAGGAGCACAGCAGTCTGTGCACAGGCTCTTGGAGCCTAAAGCTCTGATGTAGAGCTACTTTTAAGGGAAACTTGTATGTTTCCGCCAAAAGAGGAACACAGTAAGCTGTTCATGAAGTGGTGGAGACCACTGTTACTGGGCTCTGTGCCCCATCCCTGAGGGGATGGGGGTAAAAGATTTGCCTGTTATTCCAGGGGCAACCTCCTGGTGCCGGCAAGGAAAGAAGCTGCCTTATTTTTTCTTAAGTTGTGCTGCGGCACCAGAAGCTGTCAAGAATTGCCTGTGGGGCACCTACAACTAAAGGGTGAGTCTGCTCTTACACGCGGCCTATGTTTCACCTGAACTGTAGTACAGTGGGGATTGGACTGCTTAATCAGTGGGAGGCCTAGAGGAATAGGCTAAGCCAAAGTAAAAGTATGTTCAAGTCCAGCACAAGGGGAAAGCCAAGACATGTAGAGGAAATGTGCTATGCATTTACCCTTTAATCTACACTGCCAAGCTTTTCAGAAAGAGATGTTTAAGTATGTTCGAGTCTAGTACAAGGGGAAAGTCAAGACATGTAGAGGAAATGTGCTATGCATTTACCCTTTAATCTACACTGCCAAGCTTTTCAGAAAGAGATGTTTAATGTCCAGAGAAATGGACGGGTATGAATTGTGGAAGCTAGTGGTGGGAGACCCCCCATCATTTGTAACCAGGTTCACCTCTACGGATTTGCTCTGTGGACCTTTTACTTTGCCTCAGGCACTTGACCAGTGCTGAGGGAAATACCCAGACATGGGATTGAAAGGAAATTTCCCTTATGGAGTTGAAGGCTCTAAGGTGGTTTAGGGAGCCACAGGAAAATATGTCCATGTCACATGGAAGGTGTTCGAGTGGCTGGCAGGGGAGCCGAGCCAGGGAAACCCCAATAAGTGTACAAGTCGGTCTGTGTACCCAAAGCAGCATGCAAGTCCGGGCTGTGTGCCTGGTGGGTCCAGAGTCTGAGGGCTGAAGTGTTGAGAAAATGTTCTGTTTCTCTTATCTGCATTACCAGGAATGTAGCCCCGTGAGGGTCCGTGTATGCTTTGTTTGTTCAGTTTGGATGTAAATAAAAGCCACACTTTAGAATCCCATTCCTGGTATTGGACATTACAGTTATTGCTTCCTGTGTTCGGATTTACTTGGGGTGCCCCTGTGCAGAGTAGCCAAACCTAGCCCTTGTGCCGAGTAACCTTTTCCTCCCCGAACCCAGTCCCCCACCTGGTTCTGCTGTCAGCTTCGACAGCTTACCACCTGTCATTTGCAAAAAGGCAGGGGTGTAGGGGTTGCATGTGTGTTGTTTCATATATGTACAGGGACTGGAATCATGACTAAATAGCAGATGAAGAAAATGCCTGTTGCTATAGTACTGCAGTTAATGAGAAATGTTTTGTGTGTCTATCTCTAAATCAGCACGACAGTATGCAAAATAAGGGCTTTCAAAGTTACAATAGACTGTTCACTTTTAGTCTGAATAACTCACTATTCCTATTATATACTCCATATATTTGTAGGTCTCTACTCTATCACTTAGAATGTGAGGAGCTAAAAAGGCCGACACCCAAAAGCAGCTCCTTTAGGACAAAATGTAGTAATCTTATTTTCCACACATTTATATGTATTAGTCTAAACTGTTTCTGAAGGTTTCTCTGTTTATACTTGTTACTGTGTATTAAGGTAGTCTGTTCCATAAATGTGCTGCTCATTGAGTGAAAAAGTATTTCCTTTTTTTGTTTCATAATGATTGAGTCTAACCTGCCGTGTATGGCCCCCAGTGGTTAGGTTATCAATTTTATATTCAGTGTTTAATTCCGTCATTAAAAATGGATCATTCATTATATTATAGAATTGGAGCATGTCACCACTTTGCCTTCTTAGTTTCAAACTGTATAGCCCAAGGTTTGTTAACCTCTCATTATATGGTAATTCTTTCAGATTTTTTTTTGAGTTATCTATTTTAACCCCCTTGTCGTGCTCAAGAGCTGCCTCTCCTTTGGGCTGCCATGACCCCTCAGACATTCCTCCTACTATCTCCCACACAAGCTACCTTTACCTCAAATCCTCAGCCAGCCTCAGAATAGCCCGGTGCAACCCTATACTGGGGTAGGTTCCTCTCCTCCAAGGGGGAAGACATCGGCAGGAGGAAACTGGCACACTATTTCTTTCCTTCAGTCCAGGGCACTGCTGAGGCTTTGTGTGGCCTGCTGGAAGTCTTTGGAGGTGTTCTGGGCCTGCAGCCATCATCAGGCCAGTCTCCAGAGTGGTATTTCTGTTTTTCTGGTGTTCCCATTGTAGCGATCCCTATGCAATGCTCCTGGTCTCCAGCAGGTGCCACTGCAGAGCAACCATGAGTCCCCAACCCACCCCAGGATGCTCTATCCTTCCCCTTCCCAACCCCTGGTGCCCGAGTCCATTCCCGAACCCGGATCACTGGCGTGGTGAGAGGTAAGGCACCCGTGCCTCAACCCTCTGCGCCACCAGGCCGGCCCTTTCTGATTTTTATTGTTTTTGTGAATCTTCGTTGGACTCTCTCTAGTTTATTTATCTCATTCCTAGTATACGGATTCCAAAAACTGGCTACCATAATCTAACTGTGGCCTAATGTAGGATAAGTACAAAGGCATTAATACTTCTGAGGTCCTACTTTTGATGTTTCTTTTTATAGCCATTAATGTACTGTTTGCTTTAGCTATTACAGTAGTACAGTGATTTTTTTTAAAATCCAGTTTATCTATTATGATTCCAAGATCTTTCTCAGATGTTTTTTGAGGAATGATACATTCATTTAGACTGTATGCATGTAACGGGTTTTGTCTCCCCATGTGTAGACTGCAACATTTATCCATGTTAAGTTACATTCCCCATCTAGCAGTCCGTGAAGCAGTAGCAGTAGCATTAATGTCCCTTTGAAGTGAATTGATTTGGTCCTCACTGAGATAAGGCCCACCTTACATGGTGTCATCAGCATTTTTGATAATATAATTGTTGATATTTTCTTCTAAGTGGATTATGACATTTTGAAATATAATAGGTCCTATACAGACTCCTGGGGTACCCCACTGGTTGCATCACCTTTCAACTGAGTATTGATCCATCTTATTATGTATGTATCTATTCCATATTTGTTTAGTTTTTCATTTGTTGCTCCGTGAGGTACTAAGTCAAAGGCCCTGCTGGAATAGAAGAAAATAACATCCATGGGTATGCCTTTATCAAAATTCTCACTGATGTGTTCATAAAAACACATTAGGTTGGTTGTACACAAGCGGCCAGATTTAAAACTGTGCTGATTTACATTAGACATTGGAATGCTTGTTAGGTGTTCCATAATTTTGTATTTTATTAGAGATTCAAGCGTCTAACAGGGAGCTAAAGTTAGGCTGATTGGCCTGTACTTACATACGCTCATCTTATTGCCTTTTTTGAAAATTGGAGTGACCTTGGAGTTCTTCCTATCTGTCGGAACTGTACCTGAGTTTAATGACTTCTCATACAGAATCTTCAAGGGTTTCCAGATATTATTTGTCATTTATTTTAACATGGAGGGCATAATGTTATCTAACTCTGGTGCGCTGTGAGGTTTTAGGCCATCAGTTTGTTTAATGATATCTTCCATATGAAAGTCATGTTTACCCATCCCCATATCATTATTGATACTACGGTTGTGATGACTGTGTTTGTTATATACTGAACAGAAATAAGTATTAAAAGTATTGACTATTTTGACTGGATCTGTTAAACATTCTACGTTCTCCATTATAGACGTTAATTCACTGCTTGATTTTTTAAGAGAGTTTATGTGTCCATAGAACAGCTTACTGTTTGTTTTCTTGTGCTGATGCTACTAATCTTAATTCAAAATTATTTTTTGCTTTATTTTCTTCTTACAGTTTTTCTGAATTTGTTTACATTTATCCCAGTTTGTCTCAGAACTTTGTTTTTATAATTGCCATACACTTTGTTTTTCTTTTTTCATTAATTTGACTATTCCCTTGTTTAGCCATTTTGGTTTTATTCCTTTAGTGTCATATTTTTTAATTTGTTTGACATGTTTACCTATAACTGAATGAACTGTAGTTTTAACATATTCCCAGCTTTCTTTGATGAATTTATCTCCCAATACTGTATTCCAGCCAATTTTATTTAGTTCATCATTAATACCATCGATATTTGCTGTTCTGTACAAGTAAGTCTCAGTGCATCCTTTCAACATTTGTAAATGCTCCACAATGGAAAATATCTCAGTAGTGGGATCACTGTTTCCTATAGGGGCTCTAACTTCACAATTAGTGATGTTTATGTCTTCCATTGTTAAGACAAGATCCAATATATTTTGCATCCTTGTAGGTGCTGACACATGCTGTATTAAGTTGTTTTCTATACATATATATATATATATATATATAAATGTTCTACTGTAACTTGTTGAGAATGTATTTGTAATCCAGTTGATGTTAGGGTAATTAAAATCCCCTGTTAATATTACATTGCCTATTTCAAGGGCTTTGGTTATTTCATTTATAATTTTCAGATTTATTTCAATGGATGAGTCTGGGGATCTATAACATAAACCCAAAATATATGTCCTCTTCCGTCATGCCCTTTGCTTCACTACAAATGCTCCCTCCAGGACACACTACTGTGACTTATATTTTCTTGTTGGAATGATATCTCTTGCCACCAGAAGACTGCTCCACCTTGGCACCTGGACGCTCAAAGCACTACACAACAAACTCCCGGCTTATATGTGCTCCCTATTCAGCATTTCACATTGCAGATACTCCCTAATGAAATCTCCTCCAGGATGTCCATAGAACTCGAACCTCCCTTGGTAAATGAGCTGTTTTATCCTCCCTCTCTGTGGCCTGGAACCACATTCAAGCAGTTCTCAAACTCACTGGCCTCATCAACATTAGTGTCTTCAAGTCGCTAACTGCAGCACAGCTGTTTGCAACTGCCAGAGGGCCTAGCCCTCACACCGTCCTTATCTCCTCCTCCCTACTCTGCTCCCTTCCTATCCTTCCTCCCAACTCAATAGCTGACCTGCTAGCTTCCCCAATCTTCCACTCCTTCCTGTACCTCTCCCTTCTCTCCATCTCCCACTCTCATGACTTATATACACTTCTGTTCAGCTACTTACTGCACCACTTCCTCCATTCATCCTGCCATATAGTGCCTCATCCTGCTTTAAGTTTACGCCTAAACTTTTAATTACTAATTATTATGATGTATGTATTTTTTTGCAGTGTATGTACACTATTTTATCTATGCCTGTTTGCTATTTTTCTTGCTTGCCTGCCATTGCTTGTACCCATCATCATGTATAATTATTATTATTACTGTTATTTTACTTCCTTGTGTAATAGGATCTCTTTGTGAATGAGCTTAGTCAATGGAGCTTTCCTACAATAAACTTCAACTTGAACATAATCCTTATTTATGTTGTTTATTTGCAGCCATAATGTTTCAGTTTTTTTCTGAAACTAGTATGTCCCTGCTTTCCCTCCTGTTCTCTAGTGAGTATATGTTAAAGTGATTTTTCCAACAGCTGAGAAAACATTTGAAAATATATTTAGACAAAGTTGATACTGAGATCCTGTGCATGAAAACAAGTACTTTGTCTTCCAGATATTTTTCTCATGCTTTTCACTCACAATACTTTGTTTGTGACATCACAATCTGTTGCTGTGGAAATGATTATGGTATCACAAACATGACATTACCAAGTGTTTTGTTTGTGATATATCAGTCTGGTGCTGTGGAAATGGTTTTGATATCACAAGCATAACATGATGAGGGGTCAAAACAGGAGTATGGGATGAAATACAGGGGACCCGGAGCCTGTTTTTATGCAAGTATACGCAGTAATAAAGAATGAGGGTGATAAGCACAGAGCATTAGTAAAATAAGTTGCCTTGTTTTCAAGTATTATATTTTTAAAGGATTTCCAGGATTTTGGAAAATTGTGTAAAGGTTCATAAGCCTTTCCTGCTAGTTCCCACTCTGGTCTGTGCTCACCGACAAGGCGCTATACAGGCTTGGCCCTGGCTATCTAACTGATCTCCTCACACCTGTCACCTCAGTCCATTCCCTCCATTCTGTGACCTTGGGTCTTCGTGATGTTCCCATGGTCAAGCTCAAGACATCTGGCTACTGGGCATTTAGTGTCACTGGGCCAACCCTGTGGAGCACATTTCCATCTGCTGTCAGGAGGCCCCAACCATCGAGTCCTTTAAAAAAGGGCTAAAGGCATACCTATTTTCTCTGGTTTTCCCTGGTGAAGACTCTTAAATGCACTGACCACATGAAGTTTTGTGGCTCAAGGTCATTCCGCCGCAAAATGCCACATGCAACACAGAACCGAACTCAAACAATGACAGACAAAACACCAACTAGGTTGCAACTGTGCCCATTGAAAACAATGGAATGTATAGTTTTTTTGTGGGGCTTTGCCACAACTCTTCTGAGACTTAAATAACTAACTGGGACTTTGGGGTTAGGGAGAAATTTGGAGGGGGAAGTTTGTGTTTAAAAAAAAAAAAAAAATCAAATGTATTAGCACAGGGAGACCTAGGGGGGAACTGAATCCTGGTTCCAGGACTCCCAATTATGCCGTGTGCTGGTGTCCTAGCCACTCTACAACAAGAGTGGCTTGACCAGACCCCCAGCACACAACTACCTGACATTTCGACAATGACGTATACAGCCAAAGGGGTAGCAGTAATTCCCTTAAGCTATCACAAATATTTTTGCTCAGTATTTACAAAGGAAGTGGGGGAGGTACCTAAAACAAACAGTAGAAACACTCTGGATACAGAAGTTGATACCAGCCCATTTACAGAAGAAAGGGTTCTGAAAGAACTCTTAAAACTGAAGGTGGACAAAGCAATGGGGCCTGATGGGATTCATCCCAGAATTCTAAAAGAACTAAGGGTAGAACTAGTGACACCACTGACTACCCTCTTTAACAAATCATGGGAGGATGGGGTGGTACCCGAGGACTGGAGAAGGGCAGATGTGATTCCCCTTCACAAAAGTGGGAGCAAGGCAGAAGCAGAAAACTACAGACCTGTTAGTTTAACCTCAATGGTAGGGAAAATGATGGAATCACTTCTGAGGGAAAGAATTGTTGAGTATCTAGAGGCCAGAGGGGCTCAGGACCCAAGGCAGCATGGATTCACAGCGGAAGGTCATGCCAGACAAATCTGATAGATTCTTTGACTGGGTGACCAAAGTAGTAGATCAGGAGGGCTGTGGACATGGCCTACCTAGACTTTAGCAAGGCATTTGACAGTCCCACACAAAAGATTAATATACAAGTTAGCTAGCCTGGGAGTGGGTCCCAAGATGACAGCCTGGGTAAAGAATTGGCTGGAGAATAGGACACAGAGAGTAATAGTAAATGGAGTCCACTCTGAAGAAAGGGGTTACTAGTGGGGTACCACAGGGTTCAGTATTAGGACCGGTCCTCTTCAATGTCTTTATAAGCTTTATATTGCAGAGGGACTGAAGGAAAGTATGTCTCTTTGCAGATGACACAAAGATCTGCAACAGAGTTGATGCACAAGGTGGGGTGGAAAGGATGAGAAGGGACTTGGCAAGGTTAGAGGAATGGTCAAATGTATGGCAGCTTAGATTCAATGCTAAGAAGTGCAAGGTAATGCACCTGGGAAACAAAACCCAGGGAAGAGTACACAATGGGGGTGAGATACTAACAACAACAAAAATGGAAAGGGACCTGGGGGTAGTCATATCAGATGACCTAAAGGTGGGCAAGCAATGTGAGAGGGCAGCAAGGAGGGCTGGGGAATACTGGGATGCATAGGGAGAGGCATCACCAGCAGAAAACAGGAAGTTATTATCCCTCTGTACAGACAGCTGGTGAGACCCCATCTGGAGTACTGCGTGCAGTTCTGGAGACCCAATCTCCGCAAGCATATAGACAGGATGGAGGCTGTCCAGAGGAGGGCACCTAAATGGTGCAGGGCCTGCACTGAAGACATATGAAGAGAGACTTAAGGAGCTGAATATGTATAGCCTCGAGGAAAGGAGAGAGAGGGGGACATGATAGAAACTCTTCAAGTATCTCAAGGAATCAACAAAGTCCAAGAGGGTAGCATCTTTCAAAAAAGAGGTGTGCAAGACCAAGGCACAATTTGAAGATAGAAGGGGGCGGCTCAGATAATTTACAAAGTATTTTTTCACAGAGAGGGTTGTGGATGCATGGAATGGCCTTCCAGAGGAGGTTGTGAAGTCAAAAACAGTGGTGGAATTCAAACATGCATGGGACAGTCATAAGGCAATTCTAGGGGTTGGGGGTAGGAAGAAGTAGGCTGCTGGTTAATCTAGGGTCTGCAGCTTATCCAATAGGTAGGGAAATGGGCAGACTGGGTGGGCCAAGCGGTCCTTATCTGCTGTCAAAATCTATGTTTCTATGTTCTATGTTTCATACCCCTGTCATTCTAAACATACGTGTGATCTACCTTACGCTGCTATTGTTGTGGTATATTGACCTGGTACCAAGTTTTATATATTATATGACTGAATTATTGTTTTAATTTTTTTTGTTTATGCATGGTTTTATAGAATTTGTATTGTTTTTACTTGTTTTATTTCCTGTGCAAGACGCCCAGAGCCCCTGGGATTGAGGGCCATAGAAATAAAATTTACCTTGCCTTGTTGCTCATGTATCATTTTGGTCTCTTGCCACTGTATTTTTTTCAACTTCTCCTTTTCTGTTTTATTGACTGCACATAGCACTCCACAAGCAGTGTATCTTTGCAGAACATTTTTTTTTCTGATTTGTAGGCTAGGCTCTTGGAGTTTTGAAAAGCAGCACAGATTTTGGCATGGCTGGTTTGGTAGACCAGTGTAAAGAATTCACATGCAGCTCCAGTGGGTTGCTCCTCATGTCTTTGTTCTGGGCCTAAGATTCCTCCACTCCCCAAACTGTAAGAGTCCCTCCTTGTTAAAAGCAGAGAGCCTTGGTGGCATCCAGTGTTGTTATAGGTACAGCACTGTGATTAACAAAGATAAAAGTAAAGAAAGTAGAGGGAAGCAAGGGTGGAAACATTTATAGTTTAGGAATGCAGAGACAAGTGAAAGTAAAAGGGCATGTGTGAATTTATTGGAGATACTCAGTGAGTATGAATCTGGGCACAGATACACCACAGACCAAATGACGCTTGTGTTGGGGGGGGGTGCATGGATAACAGAGGAGGAGGGGAAGCAGTGTGGCAACTTGGTGTACAAATCTGAAATGCCTGGCTACACCCCTCCTTGCACAAGTCGATGATGTCAAAGGTAACCCATGGGTGGTGAGAGGATTTATTCATAGATTGCTGATGAAGGGCATGCTTGGCCCAGACAGAAGTAAACACTGAGTGGAAGAGGGAGAGGGCCATATCAGTGTCTGGAGTGGTGAGCACTGGAACCAATCAGTTTCAGTCAAGTTGCTCAGTAAAATGTCATGCAGTGGTCACTGAAAGTGTCCAATAGTATACCTGCTGCAACAGTGCTATGGGAGTGGGAGAAGAGAACCCAGTTCTGGAGGGTATGGTTTGATGAGTAGGAACTTGAGTCTGGTGGGTGCTCTGATGATTTGTGAAAGGTTAAAGGACTCAGTCCTGATGGTGATCAGCCTGGAGGTCATGGAAAGCTACTTAATATTGCTGTTACCCAAGAGGATGAGCTCACCATCAGAGGAGTGTAGCGGAGAGAGTTGAGAGTTAGTCCAGCAAAGAAGATGAGGAAATTATTGGTGAGGCATATAAAACATCAACAGAAATGGGTATTGTGGAGGGAAAGGAAAGTTTGGCCAGCAGCAACTTATGGGAGGAGGGTGCAGCCCGGTAACAGAGCCAGGGTGACCATTCAGTATACCATGGGCTCCATAATGGGCAGCAAACAGTGAATAAAGATGGTGGAGAGGCACCACCACTCACGGGGCAGCCAGATGGGCAATTGCCCCCCCTTTAACTCTGCCACTGGTGCAGCCTCCCTGAGAGTGATGGTGCAGGAGAGGTTTTGGCAGACATATAGGGAAACGCCACCCCTTCATTTTCCTCTATCTTGCTTAATGCAATGGTAGTCAGGAATGCTCAAACTTGAATCAGGAATCCTGGAAGACAGCCAGAATTCCGTGATACAGAGGTGGTCAGGAGAGTGATTAGAGACCTATACAGTGAGGAACTCCAGTTTAGGGAGGAAGCACCTAGCATTAAGGTGGAAAACACTAAGGCCCTGAAGAATAGATGGGGTGGAAGGAGGGGGGAGTTGTTTAACCATGAAAGGCACACTAAGCCAAAGCTTGTTTCCAAGTGTGACCTGGGAGCACAGTGAAATTAAGTGACTTGCTGAGGGTCACACAGTATGCAAGTGGGGACTGTGGGATTCAAACCCAGATCTCCAGGTTTGCAATTTACTGCCCTAAACCACATCACTATATTGCCTCCCTGCAGGCAATGTGGGACTAATGTTGATGTCACCTAGGAGGATGAGCTCACCAGCAGAGGAGTTTGAGGAGAGAGTTGAGAGTTAGTCCACCGGATTCCAACATTGGCAGCAAGGAGGAGAAGAAGGGTAAGGAAGCAGAGAATGGGGTAGGACGTATGTCCCCTTGCTCATTAGAAAGAGGGGGCAAGAACATAGAAGGGACAGGATGGAATGGTGGAGGAACTTCAGGTTAAGGAAGGGGAAGAAAGGAGACTAGGATGGATGGGGAAGGAAGGGAAGGGAGAGAAGGGAGGGAGAAGGGGTTTGGGTGAAGGGGGAAGGAAAGAGGAGAGGAGGGAAGGGGAGGGGGGGAGAGAAGGTAGTAGAGGAGGAGGCTGGGGAAGGAAGGGCAATTGGAGAAAGCAGAGGAGTAGGGCAGGGAGCACGGCAAGCATGTAGATTGAGAACTGAAATTATCAGCTTGTTAAGACATTAGCAAAAACAGCACTATATAGGCAGCCTTCAACTATCAATCAGTTAAAAAGAGCAGGCAATTGGCATTAAAACTAAGCTATGCAGGCTTAACAAAGTAATGAGCTGAACCCTGGAGTTGTGTAACAACTACAGTTATCTGAGTTTGCCAAGGTATCAGAGTAAACAAGTGAAGGCAAACAGGCAGTCAAATGGTGAAAGCAACTGAATAAGATATGCACTGCAGAATGATTGAACCAAAAATCTTAAATAACACTGTACATAGATAGGATGCAGCTAGAATACCTGAGTTAGCAAGCTAGCAGACAGTCACTTTTGTGGGTGAGGAAATCTCTTCGTGCACTACGATAGTGCAGTCCGTGAAGTAAGCCCTAAAAGAGACTGGAGGAGAGCAGTGCAGTTCTGAGTCTCAGCATGGCCGACCCAGCAGTGCAGCAGTAATGCTACTGCTTACAATGACAAGCACTTGAGTTCAAGAATGAGCCAGTGACATCAAAGGGCTGGCTAAAGGGAGTTTGTTCAGGCATCCCAAGGGATGCTGTCCTCGGGGTAGGGAGGGTTGGGTCTTTGCCACAGTACCACCACCTGGGTGACTACACATGATGGGGCAGTGGGAGCCAAGGCTCAGGGAGGGTGGACATTGGGATGAGTGAGCCTGTGCATCACATGCTCCACTGACATCACATGGTCTGGGGGAAGAAACAAGAAGAACCCTGAATGGAGCAAGATACTGCCCACCTGTCATCACAGGCCCTGCACTGCTGAATGAGGTGCTCTCCCGACACTACAGTCCAACTCCTCTGAGGGTTGAGTCCCACCTGTCAACCCCACCCTGGGGGGGGGGGGTAAGCCATGGAGGATGGGAGAGGCAAGTCCCAGAGAAGGTAGGTGATGGGGCTGGGTGAAAGGTAGGGCCAGTAGGGGCAGGTCAGGTCAGAGACGGGGAAAAAGAGTCTTGTCATGATATGCTTGGAGAATGTAGGCTGAACACTTGACCTTGCAGGCCATCAAACTGTAGGAGTTAATAGATAGTAGCAGGGTTGGTGGGGGAGGCAGCTCTTCTTCAGTGCCGCACCCCTCAGGACCACTCTGCAGGAAATCCAGGATAAAAAGAGCAGTTAAGCGGAACCAGTGTGCTAAAAATCTAAATTGGGGTGCTGCCCTGAAAACAAAGAGAGGCAGACCAGTATCACTACCAGGCAGTTCCAAGGTGTTTCAACTGGTTGGTAATAGGGTGTTCGGGAGTACCCTGCTGCCCCAATTCAGTTAAGAGAAGGGGAAAGCACTCTTTTCCCTCACTATAGCCCAAGTTAACCCCAATTAAAACCTCAAGTATAATCTGGTGAGGCAGATGAGTACTGGAACCAGTGTTGTCAGCAGAGGTACCAAGACAAATACTGGTTTGTAAAATTATCCAAGTCTCATGAAAAAAATGGGGGGGGCAGTAGATAAATTATTAACCCTTTTGATCATCAAGGAGGTGCGAATTGCTGCCTTGTGACAGTAGCATCCTGATCCTTTGTCCGAAGCTCTTTGATGTTGCAGACAGTAAACAGCTTTGTATATTCAGTGTTAATGGCTCTTTTAAAGCTGTGCTCAGATAGAGCCCGTTCCAACTCCAGTGAAACACAGAACACTATTTATTATATTTTGGCAGAAGGGCCAATGTTTATATGACAAGAATTCAGTGCATACATAATTTATCTATTTATTTGAATTTTGATGACCGGGTGGGCCTACTGGGACATACTGTCTCTTTTTCAGGGGCAATCCGGGGAATGATACATTCCAAGAACAACGCTTTATTTTTATTTTATTTTAGTCTTTGGTAACCGGGTAAGGCCAACTAAGCACAAATGCCTGTTTTCAGGGGTGACCTGGGAGCACTGGGCGGTTAAGTGACTTGCTCAGAGTCACACAGTATGAGTGGAGGTTGTGAGAATCAAACCCAGGTCTGGTCTGTTGGATGTACCAAGTTCATTCACACCTCGTTACTCTAACCTCTAGGCTTTACTGCCAGCCCATGATCCTACACAATAGTCAGCTAGGTACAGAATGTATGATTACAGTGATAATACAATAGGATATCCAGATGAGGACAGTGAATAACAATTCAGTGTATAAACAGTTCCCTGATACTCCAATTAAGGTACAAGGTACAAGTGCATAGCAATTCAGTCATGTGTCAGTTACATATATTATAATCAAACATACAATATAATACATATGTACAAGAATAGGAGGAGGGTTAGGACCAGAGGAGGAGGAGACGTGATGAGATAGGTATAGAATATGAATCAGAGGGGGAGAAGGAGGAAGAGCAGATATGGATAGGTAGATAGGTAGGAGAGGTAGGTTTCCAGGAGTGGGTTATATGCAGTTACCATTACATATTGGAGGTGGGAAGATTTCTTTGAAGTGTCTTTTGAACTGGGGGAGAGAAAAGCAAGAAACTAATCTGTGCAGGAGGTTGTAATTTGTGTGGTGGAAGAGAAGGATCATTTACCTATGGCTAGCCGGGTTTTAAGTATGCTTAGTAAAGGGAGGAGGGAGGATCAGAGAGTCGTGGGGAAGGATTTCAGGGTAAGCAGGTTGGTGAGGATAGGAAGGGAGGGAAAGTGGATGAGTTTGAAGACCATACAAAGTACAGGGAAGTCCAGTTTGGCCTCAAAGGAAGGCCAACCTAGGGTGCTGGGTACGTCACAATGGTAGGCACGGGCTGGCACCTTGACCGCAAAGTGTGCGACTCTATGATAGGCCTGCTTAGGTTTGGCCATGGTAGATGTCCACATGGAGTGAATAATGGAGGCCCCATAGAACAGGACTGGGAGAAGGGCAGCCGAGGCAATTGTCTTTCTGGCCTGGGGTGTGATGAGGGGGGCAGTTCAGTAAAGGAGGCAGAGTTTCAGGTTAGTAGGCTCAATGACATTTGTTATGTGCAGTTGGAGGGATAGATGCTCATCAAAAGTCAGACCTCGGTATTTGAAGGTGTCCACTCCCTCTACAGGCACCCAGAGGTGGTATGGACTACTAGGTGGGGCTGGGAGGCATTATCAAAGGAGGTGTGATGGAACAACATGGTTTTTGTTTCCTTGGTATTGAACACCAGTAGGTTTTCCTTGAACTAGGATTCCAGTTGCTGGAAGTCGAGCTCTAGGTCAGGCTTAATAAGAAGATGTCCCGGCTGGATCTGTGTAGTATGGCATTAAGATAGGTCCGGCAGATGATTCAGGGCTATAAATAAAACTAGGATGTGAAACACTGAAGAAAAGGGGTGACCCAGTGAGGGTGCACTCAGGAATGAGGAGATGGAGTGGACATAATAGTCCATTTATCATAATTTAATATATTATACACAATTTTAATCCATACATCATATATACTTGATTTCAGAACAATTGAGTATTCTCCCTGGGGCAGCAGATGCATTTAGTTATGAATCCAACCCATATTAATAAAACCCAGCCAGCCTTAGGCCAAGGGAGACCCGGCAGACCCCCACTGGACTGGCCAGCCCCTTTGACATGCTTGACTTGATGTAATTTTGGACCTTCTAGGCCATAGCCATGCAGTGCTGCCCTTACAGGGCCTCAACTTCCCAACCATTATACCCCACAGTTCCCCCTCCGTCACACATTGTCCAAATCTGAGGAGTGCACCCTCACTAGGCCGCTCCATCTCCCCATTCCTGAGTATGCCCTCACTTGGCAACCCCTTTTCCTCAGTGTTTCACATCCTACATTTATTTACAGCCCTGAATCATCCGCCTATCTAATACCATCAGCCCTTATCTAAACTAAGGAAGGGTGGGAGAGTCTTTGCTGCTTCTCTGTGTACAGTCCAGTCAGAAAGAGGCTGACCCTCCTCTGTCTGGACCTTACATAATCCATCCTTTGCCCTTCCCCACCCAAGGCTACTCCTAGCCTACTTAGGGTCGTAGCAAAGGCCATTGGCCCTACCTTGCCTGATCACTATACCTGGGAAGGTCATGCCTGGGGATTGGACCAGGCCTCTGGGCAAATGACCTCCAAGGTATAGATGGGAGGGGCCATGCCCAGATAGTGTGTGTTCCAACCCCAATGAAACACAGAACACCATTAATTGTTTTTTGGCAGAAAAGGCAGATGTTTACTCAGCAAGAATTCAAAGCATACATAATAGTCTATTTACCATCATTTTATACATTATCCAAAATTTTAATCCATACATCATATACTCTTGATTTTAAAACATTAACGTATTCTCTCTGGGGCAGCAGATGCATTTAGTTGTGAATCCAGTCCAAATTAGTAAAACCCAGCCAGTCTTAGGACAAGAGAGACACGGCAAGCCCCCACTGGTCCATCCAGCTCCCCTGACAAGCTTGACCTGACAGAATTTTGGACTTGCTAGGCCATAGTTGTGCAATGCTGCCCTCACAGAGACTCAACTGCCCAACTGTAGCCCCCCACAGTTCCCCCATTCCATCATGCATTGTCCAAATCTCAAGAGTGTGCCCTCACCAGCCACTCCATGTCCCCATTCCTGAGTGCACCCTCACCAGGCCACCCATTTTCTTTACTGTTTCACATCCTACTTTTATTTACAGCCCTGAATTTTCCACCACAAGATCCATAACGCAGTTACACATCTCCCACAAAAATACCCCAGGCTGAATACCCTAGACCCATTTTTCCAAAACCTCTGGAATACTGTTATTGAATAAAGCATGCCCTACTTTAGACAGATGCAAACCATCTTTATCATATAACCCCCTGCAGTCCAGCATGATGTACGGGTGGTAAGTCACTTGAATTCACCAGGCAAGGCAGAATAAAGACATTTCTCAATTTACTTCCTTTCATACCTTCCACAGTGGCCTGTCAGCTGACCCCATAATCAGTTTTATCCTTGGCACTATTCAGGACCAAGCCAGTTTCATGTTCAGTATTTGTTGCCTAATCCAATTCAGGTCAGCCATGATTCCTCTAATCATGTTGATGGAGGACACGCTACCCAGGTCATTCCCTCCCAGGTGTATGATCAAGCCATCCAGTGGGGCACTGACCATCCTCATCTTCCTTTTCCTTGATATTAAATCCCCCATCTCATTCATCCTATCCAACACCACTGCATGATTGCCTTTTCTGGGGGTATACCAAGTTGTGTTCCTTGAGTCTGCCATGCCACCTGTTCGTGAGCTGTCCTGACTTAGGAATGTCCAAGCACCCATATACTTTTGACTGTGGGTAGTGCACCTACAAAACAAATCAATGACCATTAGCATGTGGCATTCCCTCTAGTGCCTGACTTGCAGTCTTTCTTGTGTTCGTGGGCCTAATGTACCCTTTGCAGGGCCTCGATTGCCACTTCCCTATGGTCTTGATCTTCAGTTCCTGATGATCCAATCTTGCCGCCTCGGTGGCCACTCCTATCCCAAATGAATGTGTGTTAAAGTCCCTGTGATCCCTACCTGTCGCTTGGATTCCTTTCCAAGTCAGCACAGCTGCAAACTGGTACCTAGTAACTGGCTTGCCATTGCTATGCATGAAAATATTTCCTTGCCTGCATGCAGTCTGCCCCATATAGTCATTGACTAACACCCAAGGGGAAAGCATGAGCCACTGGTCTCTGTATAGCATAACCAGTCATGGTGGGCCTAGTTGAGCAGTCTTGAACTATCACAATGTTATCTCCAGTCAGTCATCTTGCACTCTGATATCCCCCATTGAACATAATGCCCTGCCATGAGCATGGAATCCTCCACCAACTCCGACACCCTAAAAACTCCAAAAAAGGCACAAGCAAATAGTTCCCTGAACAGTTACACCTCATCGACAGATGAGCAGATCTAGCTTAGACTGCTTAGAATGTCCCCCAATAAAGCAATGTCCACAGGCTTTCTAGTGTATTTCCTGTTCCTCCTTAACCTTGCCCACTCTTTGATCATTTTCCTGAGGATGAATGAGTCTGTAACATCTCTAAGGCCTTACATCTTTGCTACAGAAGCTATCCCTGACAAATGGTTGCATATATATGTGGGGGATCGGCCCTCCTCAATTAGGGAATGAACAAATGGCTGAACTAGCCTGGGGTTCTGCTGTGTGTCTGGCCACTGCCCACAGCCTTCACAAAATTCCCCAAAAGTCTTCACATGTGCCTGATATGTAAACCAGGTTCCTGGGGCCAAAACATGCCGAACCAGTTTGGCTGTTTGAGGATTGCCACCTACCACAAGAATGCAGGAACTTGAGCTGTAAGTGAGACAATGCATCTACACATACATTCATTGCTCCAGGAATGTGCTTTGTCATAAATGTGAGATTCAGCTGCAAGCAGCGCAGTATGAATATTCTCAACAGTTTCATGACTTCCTTTGAGTTAGAAGACTGTGTGTTCAGAATCCCAACCACTGCCATGTTTTACGATTGGAATAACACCTTGCGATTCCTTAGCCTGTCACCGCATACAAATATGGCCATGACTATGGGAAAGAACTTCATATACTATACAGTATATATAGGATACATGATAGGCAACTGTGGAATATGGTAAATATTTGCACGAGTTCAGAGTGACCTCGGATAATATCACGAGTGGTGGAGCCATGAGTGATATTATCCAGGTCACTCTGCACTCATGCAAATATTTATCATATTCCACAGAGTCTCACATCATGTGTGCTGTTTATACAATAGGATCTCTGAGTTTTGCTGATTTCATTGTTCTAGTATTTTTATTTACTTTGCTTTTCATTTGTCAGGGTTTATTCTGCAGTGCAGTGTTGATTCTGATGGTTTAGTTCCTGATGTGTGACAGTTTAGGGGTAGAGCGTGCATTGTGAGTGGCTAAGTTTTGTATGAGAGGGCCAGAGAGTTCTTGGAAGACGGTGACTTTCTTTTCTGTGTCCTCGGTTACAGTGTCAGCTTTGTGGTAGAAGGATATTTTGATTTGTGCTGCCGTGTTTTTTGGTTTTAGTTTTTGTTTGGCTGTAGTGGTGAGCGAGGTTGTAGTTGGCTTGGCGTTCAGGGGGCATTTTTTTTACTTAATACTAGAACAAGGTTTTTTGGGGAGGTTTTGGACACTGTATGCATGGTGTGGTTGAGTGTTCGGTTTACTAATTCATGCAGGTAAGGTAAAGTGTGCTTTTCACATTCTGTGCTGGGTTTTATGAGTAAGGAATTGTGGAGTGTCAGATATTGAGTTTCGTTTTATATATAGCTGTATCAGATACCCATGGAGGTAGTTACGTTCTTAGGGATTTTTAGGTCTGTTGTATGTTCTGGGGCTGTTACATATCTGGAGTGGTTTATTCAGTTGATGACGTATCCACAGTCCAGTTTATTTCTAGTTATTCCACTGTGGATACATCATTTCTAAGTTATACAATGGGGTGAGTTTACTGGATACTTAACTAATGGCATATACACTCACCTCATTTGTGTGTGTGTGTGTGTGTGTGTGTGTGTGTGTGTGTTGTGTGTGTGTATATATATATATATATATATATATATATATATATATATATATATTCATTGCAAAAACTCTATTAATGCATGAATCAGGGTTGTTTCCACAGCGACAAAAGTGTGGAAATGTGTTGTTAGGGTTACCACCCCACCCCCACCCCATCCTCAAACCCCTAACTCTGCACCCCCCACACACACACACAGACATGCAAGGAGTACAAGACACATCCATCATCATGGTCCAGCAACTGTATGAGTTCTGTTGCATTCAGAGTGCCTTGTGGGTACACACACATGCTGAGCAACCAGGGGAGATGGCCCACAGTAACCATTTTTTTGTTACAAACATAAATAACAAGATTTTAGCAGATGCCTATATTTCAGTTGTTAAGGAATGATGAAACACACAGTATGTTATCTATATATAGCTGTACTGGAAAGAAGAATTTGGATAACCCTAACAACAGGCAGTGGATGTTTGCATATGTTTTTCTGGTAGCGTGAGTCAGTCCTAATAAGAAATGGTAATAATAATAAAAGTAATGTTTTGTAGTATACTTTACGTGCAACATATGACAGCAACAGTTGTAACATCATCCAAAGCTAACCATTACATGGTGCTAGTGAGTATTTCTGGGAAACGCAGCAGTATTACAGCATGTGATGGTGCTAGTTTCACACCTGAGCAGTATGTGAAAAGTATTATGTATGTGTCAACTGTGTCTGTCCTGCTACCACATGCCTATGTGCTAGCAGCGATACCTGCAGTGAGCCAATTGTTGAATTATGACACATAAAATTCAATATTTAGAAAGTTTGTGCAGACTAAGTTTCACTTTATGAGAAAGATATGTCAGCTATAATGTGTCATCATACAGTGCTGGCAGTATGCTGTGTTTGTGTTTCATAACATAGAGTTATGTGAAAGTAGTACAGTGTTGTGATTGTTCTGCTTACAGATGTGACTGATTGGTATAGTGTCTTACTATCTTACATGTGTCTTTGTGTGTGTGTGTGGTGTGTGTGGGGAGGGAGATGGGGTAGGGGGAATGCGGAGTTAGGGGTTTGAGGATGGTGGGTGGTAACCCTAACATCAAATTTCCACACTTTTGTCACTGTGGAAACAACCCCAACTGATGCATTAATGGAGGTTTTTGCAATTTTCCTTCTTTTTGGTGAAGTCTAATATAAATAGTAAATGGTATGTGTTGGTGGGAGCACAGGGCCCAAAAGCTGCCTATTTCTGTGTAATGATATGTGTTTGTGGGAGTGCGGGCCCTCCGTGCCCTGTGCTCCTGCAATATACAGCAGCCCTGTAGGGCAAGGAAGCCTTGTAACATTAATTTGCCCATATCTGGGGAACCATAGCAGCTAGTACAAAAATTGAAGTGTGGTTGTGATCATGAGAGTGGCTAGTCTTGCAACATTAAGTTGACTGAATCCATATTGCACATTGTGTCTGAGATGGGGGCAGCAAAAAGCACTGTGAATACGAAGTCTGTGGGCATAGTAGTGGTCCTCAGACATGAAAATGAGCAGTTGGAACAGCAAATCTCAAATATCTCAGGAACCGTACAAGGTAGAAAAAAAATTCAAATGTCATTGGTTTCAGGGCCCTCTAATCTAGTTCTGAACTTAGTCTACCTTTAGGGACTAAAATGTTCTTTAGTATAAACATTTGTGCTGATGCCCTGAGCACTATGCACTTTTAAATGTGCTGTCTTTTACTGTGTTCTGGTATTGTGTTTACACATTTCATCTGTGGCCTGCACTAGATACCTAATTATGATGTCATAACTAATGATCTAAACAAGCTGTATGTGTGATTTGAAATGCATGTCTTTTGATAAAGGACTCTGTCTGAAACTAGTCAAGGCATGTTAGATGTGTTGTCCACTAACACTTTAATAAAGATTTGCACTTTTTGTGGACTACAAGTGAGCAGCATTTTTATCAAGTGGTGGTGAGCGCTGGACTTTCAAAAGTGGACTTACAGTTTTTTGACATAGCACCCCAGCCCATGCAACCTTCTGCTTCAATTTGGATTAAAACATATTTTATTGCAAAAGTTAGAAAGGAAATAAGACTAGCAGCACCCATTCACGTGACACCAACGTTTCTTGTCACTCTGATGCTTCGTCAAAGTTAAAAGGCCGGATTACTGAGTTGCCCTACTCTGTGCTTTGTGTTTTGAGAAGATTACATGGCAGCACTGGTAAGAGTTTTTTTTTGTAGCCTCCTCCTGTTGCTTTTTGTAAGTTATTATGTGCATTTTTTTTACAGGATTGTGTTAAGACTATGTGTCTTTTTATTTCCTCATTTATCAATCCATCATTTGTAAAAACTGTATATGTGTAGAATGTAATCAACTTCAACATCCCTTTTGGTGATTGCTACAATAGTAGCTGAATAAAAGAAAATTCCCCTCCAGCTTCATAACATGGCTCCTTGTTCTTGAGCACCATTTCTTCTGAAAAATACTTTCCTCCTGTACCTTACTTACCCCCGTGAGGTATTTAAAGGTCTCTATCAAGGGAGGAAGAAGATGGTGGGGAGAAGAGAGGAGCCAGGAGGGAAGAGCACAAGTGGTGAAAAAGATAAATCTCCTCAGTCAGAAAAAAGCCTTCATTATATTCCAGCTCCTTGGCTCAGCTCTGTGTGGAGCCACAGATCTGAGCTGAGGAGCTAGAATATAATGACAGCTTTTTCTAACTGAGGAGATTTATCTTTTTCACCTACAGTGAATGTTTGGACTCTTGTCCTGCCCGTTTGCTGTATGAAGCCGCTAAAGGGAGCGGTATGTCTAAAAATTATCAATAAGCAAATGTGAGTTTTGTACGGAAAAAGAATGTGTATGAGCTTCTTTGAACATTTTTTTTTTTTTTTAGTAGTTTAACCAGGAGTAGCACACTAAGCTGAAATCTTTTTTATAGGAGCGACCTGGGAGCATAGGGAAGTTAAGTGACTTGCTCAGGGTCACACAGTATGCAAGTGGAAGCTGTGGGATTCAAACCCAGGTCTGGTCTGCTGGATGTCACCAGATTTGCAGCTCAGAGCCTTAAAATCACTGCACTGTACTGCCTCTTTAACATTAATTGTTGTGAAGGTGCTGACCTGTTTCTGTCACCTACAGGCTACAGGTTGTTTCTTACAGTTCTCTACACCTCAGGTCACTCGAGTGCATCTGCAGAAGTCTCGCTCCAGGAAGACTTCCACAATGTCACACGCTTTTTCCAGTCCAATCAACTCCTGATCAGTGCTAAAGAAAAGAGTGTCCATGACCTTTGGTACAAGCCAGAAGCTGCGTAGGCTCTCCCTCTCTCTCTGTTCTCCACACAGGATGGCACCCCTCTTGAAGTAGTCCCAGCCTTCAAATACCTTGATCTGTAGCCAGATAGTAAGCTTGACTTATATACCTACATCGATGCCATCCATGCAAAACTCTGCCTTAAACTTAATTCTCTGTACCACAACAAGGACTGGCTTTCTCCCCAGGTACACTGGGAGCTGGTCACCAGACTAGTTCACCTGGTTTTTGACTATGTGGTCTTTGGCACAACCTCCTCTTCCCTCACCAAACTGGACACCCTCTGTAATTTCTTCTGCCAGTTTGCTACCAATTGAACCTTTTGTACCCATGACTGTTCCCTCTGTGCCTCCCTATCCATCCTTCCTCTCCCCTCAGGTCTCCAGTCCAGATTGCTTCCTTCATCTCCAAATACTGGTTTGGGTCTCTTCTTCATAACTCTCCTCACCCCTTTCCCTCCTCCTAGTCCATGCCTTCTAGGGACTCTCGCACCTTCTTCCTTCCTCACCCACACTTCTTATATGGGTAATCTGCATGCTCCTAGTACCTTCTGTCCCTCTGAAACCATCTGCCCTCCATCTCTCCACCTCACTTTCCTCAGTCAAGCACCATCTAAAACTCCTCCCCTCACCACCCTACCCCTGCCAGCCCTCTATGTGACCCATTACCTATCCCCCATATTATTTTACCACCCCTTGCCCCTTCTTCCCCCTGAACCATGTGATTTTGACTTTTCCATGGGTAATTTGTAACTGCCTGTTTGACTCATCTCAGTATAGCTCAGCTACCTTTCCTAGAGACACCAAACACTTTATTTTCCAGCATCTCTAATTTGCAAAGTTGATTGAAATGATAAGTTACTGTCCTTCTCAATATGTCAAGATGTTGCTGTTTTGTTTGTTCTACACTATATTTTTGCACCTTATGTCACTGTCATGGTTGCACTTAATTTTACATGTCCATTTTAATGTAACTAATCATTAATTGCATGCAACAGGATTACTACACTGTAGTTATGTGTAATCACATTATTTGACTTGCTTCAAGTTTGTAATGTTGATTTCCCCTTCCCTATGTTGCACCTGGAAATGAGCCTTGGCTCAGTGTTCCTTTCCTGGTAACCAATTTTCAAATAAATAAACATATTACAATATAATTTAACATGAATTGCAAACATTTGTCTAAGCCAGCATGTAAAACCAGAAAGTGTGGTGACTGGGAGCAAAGAGTTTATGTATACCCTGGAAGCATTGGTGAAAGCAGACATATAGTACATGGAAGTGATGGAAACTCTGAGCCACAAGTCTGTATCTCCATTTCCAACCGAACAGCATCAGGGTCATGTCCATGTAATTAAATATCTTGGCTAGACAACCTAGGGTTATAGTCAAATATTAGGGACAGCCAGCTATCCTTTGACAAATAAACACTGTAATTATGTGCTGTGCTGATTCTAGTCCTTTTATTGGACCATAAAAATGTAATCATTTTCTCATATACTCCAGCCTTAATGATGAAAGGGATCATATATATGTATTTAATGTTTTGCCAGAAATTACATACGGAGCTGGTTTCTATGTGTCCAGAACCTCTCTATGGTATTACTCCCTGGTAAACCACACTAACCTATCCATTATTCTGTTTTTAACCAATGGAGAACCAGCAGGGTTATTGGGATTCTTGTGGAGTGCCTTAGCATGGTCTCAACACATTCTTTTGTTTCTAAAAATGTAATGACCAGAGCTTGGACTCAGCTGCTCTAGCAGCTACCTCTTTTCTCTTTGCTTCAGGTCTTGGAGTTTTACCTAATCCAGCTGACTCACCTTCTGGTACAATTTAACAATCATCCTTCTGAGATTGACTGCAGGTTTCGTGCTCTGGCTCTCTGGAGAACATTCGCTTATTACAAGGAGCACTCAGCCAGAGCTTGGGGTGAGGCTTGCCAGCTGGTTGTAACTTTTTGATGAAGCCACATCTGGCAGACTGGCAGAATTTCAGATGATTGGCTGGTGGATAGCATTCTGCATTTACTTCTACTTTGGGTTGACTTGTAGGGAGCATCTAGGGCTTAGGACTCCATTCCACCAGACACTCCTATCTTGGTGGCTACCTCCAGAGACATTCCCATACAGGAGATATGTAGGGTTGCTACCTGGAGGAACGCATGCACCTTCATCTCCTATTACATCACCAACATTATGTCACATCGGGATGCTGCTTTTGGGGCCTCAGTCCTCCAGTCTGTGTTCACCAATTGGTGGTGTGTACCTTGCCCCTTCCTCCTGAAGAACTGCTAGGAGTCTGTCAAAGTGTTGATACTGAACTATATCCACATCCTTAGATATACAGTGGGTGCTATAGATAAGTTGCCCATTAATGCAGTATGTTGCTCATTATTTAGACGATACCCTTTTATGACTCTCGGTATTCAGGGATAGAGCAGTAACTGCTGTGTGGAATGCGATATTACACAAGCTGCTTGATGCGCTTCCTCTGTTCATCACAAGATGACAGTCCCCACTAATTCCAGTGTTATTGCTGTCCTAGAGTGTGATTGTATTTTTCTTTTAACTTCAATTAATTATTCACTGGCAGGTGGCATTGTGTTTGTGAAGTGTATTTATTTCCCAGAGTTCCCCGTTACAAAATTAACTTCACAAGTGTTCAGCAGCTGCACAAACATTTCTTTCTGAAACTAAAAAGTGAATTTGATAAACTGTTCTGCCCCATATCTCTGTATTTAGCATCCATACAAATGTATTTTTATCTATTTAACAGCCCTGTGAAAGAGAGTAAAGGAAGAAGAGCTGCAAGACTAAAACATAATATTCATTTTTTGTTACAGTTAATTCTAGCTGAACACTGTCAAAACTGAAAAGAATACACCTCATTCTTTCAAAAAAGGTGGTTAACAACCACTGAAAAAAAATGTCCGTAACTGAACTGATTATTGCAAACTTCAATCTTGATATCTGATCTTCAGTGCTCGTTCTCGATCTCTGTCTCGATCATGATCTCACATGGGTCTCGCTTGCCGAATTTTCATAATGCTATGATGCCACAAAATTTGTCAAAAAGTGCAGTCAAAGCAGTATTTGCAAATATGCATTGGAGTGCAGTCTGTAACTTTGAGAAAATATGCAGTCAAGACATAATCAGTTTTGTTATGGACATACTGTACAGTATTTTCAATGGTTGTTAATTAAAAAATAAACAAATGGAAATGTAATACCTTCTGATTCCTGACTGGTTATTGCAACTACCAAGACATGCCAGCGAGGATCCTCCAGTAAATGAGATAAACCCCTGAACCCTGCATGGAGAGTAGCAGGACACAAAGTAATCAGTGCACTAATTAGAGACAAACCATCTTGCAAAACTGGTCATATGTTTCAAGTTTGTACAGTTCGCAAGTAGCTGTGGCATGCAAGCCCCTCCCAAGCTTGTACTTTGTGTTTGTAGTGCATTGTACATCTCTTCATTGCATCAATTGTAGTGATCATTGCGATGAAGAGACACACAGTGCAGTACAAAATGACCTCCATTCTCGTTAATCATCCAGAGGGTACAGATTTAGTTGTTCTGTCTTTCCTCTCATCATTTCTGTTGTAGTCCCTACACCATGTTGGTTACTCTCATCTGTGCCATCTCCACGTATTTATGTCATTCTGTAGATGGGACCCTTGTCTGTGTCAATGACTGTCAGCCCCCCAGCAAATGAGCGTAATAGACACATTAGTACATATGAAATCATTATTGCCTGTGATCTTCTGTCTCAGTCATGCTAAGACTCCATAGGATTTCTACATTACTAATCAACCAGTAGAACAATATAATTTGTGTCGACTTCTTCTGAGTAGACGAGCACAAACTGCATATGATTCTAGTAGTGGGCCCTCATTCTACTGTGGTTTGTACTCTCTATCACCTGCAGTATGTAGAAATTGATCTTGAAACTATAGAACCGACCTCATTACAGCTTGCCCCATCTTCAAATGGATAAGCAATGGATCAGTACAGTGCGCAGCTGAAAAACTGCATGCATAATTGATCTGTTTATACATTTTTTCTTCATCACCTGTCATTCCCATACAAACAGCCACATGTCTCAGTATATAAGTTATTGTTTCTAATTCTGAACTGTAAGGTGCAAGCATAAGATGTAGCACAACCTTCACAACATACAGTATCAAAGGTGAAGCACTACAGTTAAAACAACACCAGTTAATATATGTTTGTTGAGGTCTGTGCCATCTGTTTTATGAAGTGCCTTGCAGTCGATCTTTGTCCAACAACCACACCCTTTTTTCAGGTACCCACCAGCACACAGATGAACAGGTCACAACTGATTCCAATGTACCCACATAGAAATTATTATATTATTGCATCACCAGCGAGTAATAGCATAACTAATATAAAGAAAAAATTATCACAAAATGAAGCACTTCATTTTTCGAGCACTCTTACTGTTAGGCATACATCCTACAGGGCTAAGGGGACTAGATTGAAGTTATTATTGTTATTACTGCAGCAAAAAAAAAAGAAAAGAAAAATAACACAGAGTTGGTTTGCCAGTACAACACAAGCTGTTTTACTGTGTTATAAAACAGTTGATTTCATCTACCCCATGAAATAGTTAACATATACAGTAAGGTAAGGGGACACTCGCAGAAACAGGAAGAATTCCAGCAAAGGTGGGTTATTCACCAAGTAGAAGTAGTCCAAAACTTTATTAGTTAATGCATTGATATTAATATCCAAATCCATGGGGGTAGGATTTAATCTAATGGCTGCAATGGCACCCACAGCTTAATCTGGTTCAAGGTCAGTTGGCATTCATCTGTATCCCCCCCCCTAGTCGTGCTTGAAATTGGCAGGATTTGTCTAGTGCACTTACCCGGTCAACAAAAACTAAATAAAAAAAAAAAAAAGAAAATATTGTTATCTGAAGAATGAGTAATCCATTAATGAGTGATCTGTTTATTTTAAAGAGCAATCTATGTATTTTCAGGTTCAAGCTAAGAACAGTCCTGTTCAAGAAATTAAAGGGAAAGATACAATCACACAATTGAAACAAGCTGTGAGAGGTACATTAGGCACTCTGATCATACGCTTACCACACAGGTGTTAACTACAGGCTTGTGAAGTAAACAATCTACCCTGCTGCTATCCATGAGCTCAAAAATAAAATGTGCAGCATCTGCAGTACGTTTGAACATCAACACAACACGCTATGCTAAAGGCACATCAAGGTACAGTAGCTGAACAGCACTTACCTTGAACAGACACACACTGAAACAGTATTATTTTGTTATAAAAAGAATGTGAAAAATATTTTCAGTACATGAAAAACATGAGGCAAATACTGCTGTTTAGCAGGAGCCAACTGACAGAATCAGCTGACAGGTGCTGGGCTTGTGCTACAGAAACTGTAAATGTAATATGCTGACTGTCAGAGTTGAAAGCCAAACGGAGAGCCACAATAACTGATGAAATGCTAAACATCACAAAAGACAAAAAATTGAAAACATAAAACTTTTTTTATTGTAACTCCAGACAGCAGATTCTAACACCTGACAACCACAAACATTTTCAGTGATTTTTAGGAGATTTACAGTACACCCACAATTTGAATCTAAATACTTATGAACCTACAAACATGCCATAAGTTAAAAGATGTTACAGTGTACAATATCTTGTCTTCTCCAGTGTGCAAGTCTCTCCTGTGTAAACAGTGGGACCTGACATTCTCCCAACCCCCGACACCCCTGCCCCTGGGGTGTTAAATGTCAGAAGCTGAAGTTAAATACTTTATCCTGCCAATTCCATAATGGTTTTGTCAGTTTAATCAGATCTTAGTGCTAGTCTTAGTGTGTAGTTCCCTTTTTACAGCTGTTCTTCTACAATAAAAATTATGGCTGGACAAATCTCTGATTTAGTGATGGGAAAGATCAATGGCAAATGTTTGTGGGTTGGGCTGTCAGGTGTTTGAATCTGCAGTTTTCATTATTTTTTTTTTATATAGTGCAGGTGTTTTCCATGTATTGAAAATGTTTCTCTCATTCCTTTTTAACAACTTTGTGCATGTATCTATTATTTATGTGTAGACTGAGAGTTACAGTATGCCAGCTGTGAACCAGTTCAAGGCATTATCTCTTTGTGCTGTGCTGTTGTTTTAGTTGGACAATCTTTTATTTATGTATCTATTTATTATTATTTTCTTGAATTTGTGAATGGCACTGTTGTGTTTTACTTTCTGCACTGACTTGTTTAGAAATAAAGTGTGACCAAAGTTTACAGTGGTTACTGACTGACAGTATTTGCCATTTTATAGATGTGATACTGTAGGTGTTTTTTTGTTGTCATACTGTTATGTATTTGTCAAGTGTCTTTTGTGTAAAGCTAGTGTAAATATGCCAAGGTATGTGCTTATCTGTTATGCTATGTGTGAAGTTAGTTTTGCAGACGAAACCTGCAGCAGTCTGTCCCATGCCTTTTTTATTTTTTTTTTTTTGGGGGACTCTCAGCTCTGCACATCTATGTCTGTTCTGTTACTCACAGGCTGTGGTGAACTGTAAATATACAAAATGTAATGCGTAAAATCCTCTGTGGAAATTGTTGGTGTCATGCTTTCCTGATGAAATAATACTGTTGCAGCATGTGTCTGTTCAGAGTAAGTGCCGTGCAGCTACTGTACCTTGATATGCCTTTAGCATAGCATGTTGGTTTGATGTTCAAATGTACTACAGATGCTGTGTATCTTTTCCTTTTAGCCCATTGATTGTTTACTTCACAAGCCTGTAGTCACACATGTATCATAAGAGTGCCTAATATAGCATCAATTTTAAATCTTTTTTCACTGTGTTTTACAGGACAATTTACCTTTACAGCAATGACTGAATCACAGCAGTTGTCTGCAATCAGTGGTGTTATCTTTTAGAGATATTCATCAATGAATTATTTAAGTGTTTTTATTAAAGTAGTGTATATACAGTAGTTTGGTACATATCCATTTGATTTGTGTCTGTCTGTTCTTTCACTGGTAGCACTTTACACTTTGTTTGGAAATGTATTATGTGGTGCCTCTTTATATCAGCTTCTATTTAAAAACCACACCCGTATCACAACACTGGGTGGGGGAGGATATCACTGACTCTTTGCAAGTTAAACCAGCTCAGGTCATCTGGCCTCACAAACAGCTATCATATGTCTCCATTGTGAAAACTGACATGATCCCAGCATATTACTGAAAAAGAAGCATTCCAGCACCCCCCTCACACACACACATACACACACAAACACGCACACTCACTCCACTGGGAATGAGCTGTTGCAGAAAAACAATTTATAACTCTGTTTTTTTTTCCCTGAAGAGTACTATTGTGTAACTGTGTATAAAAATAAAGGCACAGTCAGCATTTCCAACATTTGATAACCATATTAAAAACAGTTGTGAAGAATGCAGCAGCATGGCAGTGTGTACACACTGATGGTACCAACTGTCTTGTGAGAGCACTTGTTACTGTCCATGCAGGAATATAGTGTACATATAAAGTGAAGCCAAAATATTTAACATTCACCTTATGATTTTATACATATTTCACAATTCCTTTAACATTATTGTGCCGCTAATTATTATATGATAGAGAACCACGATCTCAATCCAAAAGAAAAAAAACAAACAGAAAAGATTGAAATCAAGGAAAATTAGTTGACACAGGTTCATCCAGGACCCATGCACCTTACATGTAGAAAAAGTGACTATGGAGTACTTTCTTGCCCCCCAAAAAAGATGCAAGTGTAGATAGTAATGAATAGGATAGGTTGATTTTTAAAAAGTCAGCTCCGTTGAGTGGATGTTCTAAATTGAAATAAAAAATCATTCTGACTTTAGTCCAATTCAAAATGGTGCTGATTATTTAATTTACTATGCTGACTAGAGAAAGTTTTTTTCTGAGAGTTGCAGGGGTGTCGGTCAGCATAACGGTAAAGGATTAAACACAAATGACAAATAAGGACAGGTGGCATCTGTGTGTAATCTTTTTTTTATTTGCACACAGGTGGTTTAATCATAAAAAAAATGTAGAAGCTTTAATATCAAAATAATATCCGTTCTGTAAAAAAACACTGGATCCTTTGACTGTGGGACTCCTAAAATGGGCAGTATATTTACATTTTTTGAGTTGTGTACCCAAACATGATGATGGAGAAAGGCCATAAATGCACTCCCCTGAACCCCATACACAGGCTGGGCTAAAGTGCAGATGCCCAACCCCATAATAATTCCCAAAGCCTGTAAAATGAGTTTGGACACAGCCTTTGAAAAGGTGAGAAATGTGGCCATTGTAATGCAAGGTCTCACATTTCCAAGGCAGCTCAGCTATGCTTCTACTTCTGCTTGGGGAGATGGGTGTCTCCTGAACTACTTGAGCTGCATTCTAACTTTCATATCCCACCCCAACACACACACACACACACACACACAATATAGACCCAGGTCTCTTTCTTTATATAATGCTTTACTAGGTAGAGTACAATACTTGTCATTCAGTTTAAATGCTTACTGTGCTAATTTATTTACTATTTCCTCATTAATGAATGAAGGATCTTATGTTCAGGGGTGCAGCCAGAAATTTCCATTTTGTACACACAATCTCCAACAGTTATACCCACCCCCATTAAAAAATGTATACATCCACTCCAAAAGGTACCCCCTTCCAAACAAATCAGATTCCTGTCAGATGATTCCTGTAATCTCTATAGAGGTTATTCATGTTTCTGTCTCCTAAACAACAGAATTTTAAACAGACACTCCTCAGTGGCCAACACTAACCCAAATACTACAGATTAGAATGAAAATGTTTACATAAAGGCATATGGTTTGTGATAAGCACTCAACAAAACTATACATAAATGTGTACAGTGAGTATGCCTGCCTACACCCTTGCTTATGTTAGGTGACATTCTGCATTTTTTACAGTTTTTTTTTGTTCTTGTCTTTTGCACTTTTTATTCTAATCAGACTAACAATGATAACACATAGGTTGTTGTGGTGTTAACATAATGTGCAATCCTGATAGCAGGCATCATCATCACGATCACCATGTCAGCAGTTTTTTGATAATCCTAGTGTGTATACAAATCCATATTATACAATGGCAAGAAAAAATCCTGGACTCTGATTGGTCAGTCTTGGGGCTGGACCCGTGATGATAATCAGTACATCATCACGGGTCTACTCTCAGCTTCACTGGGAACCTGCAGATGAGCATTTTATGGCTGAGCATTTGATTGATTGTTTCATCTTCTCTTAAGAAACAAAAATATTTTTCCACACAAAAACATCTTTAAAATGATTTTTTTTATTCTGTATAACAATGAGCCATTGTATAATAGCAATAATGCCCTCCAGGGTATGTGTCGTTTGGGATAATGTTACACCTCGTCATTGGACACACTCGGCCTGCGGCCTCGTGCCCAACCACCTGAGGCGTGACGTTATCCCAGCACGACACACACCCTGTCGGGCATTATTGCTTAAATGATTAATGCTAAAAACAGCAGACATACAGTAGTTGACAGCACATATAAAAGACTTGTCGAAAAAAAGGGAAGCCTGACAGAGATTAATAAAATCATATTACTAAAATCATACTAATAAAATACTGAAAAACAGATGAAAAAAGTAAGCAGCAGCGAGTGGATATTCTGAATTGAAATAAAAAAAATCTGACTTTAGTCCAATTCAAAATTGTGCTGATTATTTAATTTACTATGTTGACTAGAGAAAGTTTTTTTTTTCTGAGAGCTGGGGGAGGCAGTCAGCATAAGTGTAAGGGATTAAACATAAATGAAAAGTAAGACAGGTGGCATCTGTATGTAATTAATCTTTTTTTTTTATTTGCACACAGGTGGTTTAATCATAAAAAAAATGTAGTTTACTATCAAAATAATATTAATTCTGTAAAAAAACAATGGATCTTTTAACTGTGGGACTGCTAAAATGTGCAGTATATTAAACATTTTTGAGTTGTGTACCCAAACATGATGATGGAGAAAAGCCATGAATGTGCTCCCCTCAGCCCCATATACAGGCTGGGCTAAGGTGCAGATGCCCAACCCCATAGTAATTTCCACAGCCTGTAAAATAAGTTTGGACACAGTCTTTGAAAAGGTGAGAAATGTGGCCATTGTAATGCGAGGTCTCACATTTCCAAGGCAGCTCAGCTATGCTTCTACTTCTGCTTGGGGGGATGGGTGTCTCCTGAACTACTTGGGCTGCATTCTAACTTTCAAATCCCCCATCCCCAAACTCTCACACACACACACACACACACACACAATACAGACCGAGGTCTCTTTCTTTATATAATGCTTTATTAGGGAGAGTAATATACTTGAGTCATTCAGTTTAAATGCTCACTGTGCTAATTGATTTACTATTTCCTAATTAATTAATGAATGATCTTATGTTAGGGGACAGTCTTCATTTTTTCCATTTTTTTTTGTGTTCTTATTTTTTGCACTTTTTATACTAATCAGATTTTGTCGGTTGCAGTGACTGCAAATGTTTTGTTGGGCTGGGGGAGGAATTATGGATCTGTGTCCTGTAATTTTACTGGCGTTATTAGCAATGCTAACACATAGGTTGTTGTGGTGTTAACATAATATGCAGTCCTGACAGCATGCATCAACATCACAATCACCTTGTTGGCGGTTCTTTTGATAATTGCTTGTGTGTGTGCAAATCCATAATGATCACTTTTAAAAACAGCGGACATAGTTGAAAGCACATATTTAAGACTTGCTGGAAAAAATAGGGAAAATGGCACTGTGAAAGACTGACAGAAATCAATAAAATAATATTAATAAAATCACACTAAAAAACAGATGAGTTTAAATGCATAGCTGATATTTTACTTCTGTTGCCACAAGCCTTGTCTCTTTAAACAATGAACCCCTTCCCCGCTCAGTTCTATTATCTTATCTATCCCTCCCATGCCACACTTTCTCTAAGTTTGTTGTGCCATCTTATCTTTTTGGAGTAAAGATGCACATCAGGTCCCCTAACCTTGTTCATATGCAAATCTTTTCTATTGCTTCAAACATGATTTGTAATGCAGTATATAGATTAAACAAATTCAAGATTTTATTATTCAAGATTTTTTCTAACTTTTGGTTTCAGATCATTCAGTAGGTAGGGAAATGGGCAGACTGCATGGGCCAAGCAGTCCTTATCTGCCATCAAAGTCTATGTTTCTGTGTTCTATGTTTCTATGTCCCATAGTAACCAAATGCAGATAATGAATCCCTCAGTTTGGAAAAGTGCTGCACATTTATTGTGGGTTCAAATCAAATTGTGTCGGCTGTGTCTCCTTGTTTGATTTGATCCCCCCAAAAAATGAATTGCACTTTACCAAACAGAGGTATTCATTCTCATTCATTCTCCTTCAGTTGGTTACTATCAGATACTGAGCTGCATTTATCAGCTGTGAGTGCCTTGTATGTTCTGTTTCTACTCTGCTTTGAAGACGACCACCAGTAGTGTTACTTTTTGTGTACAAATTCAAGTTCTTTTACACATTGTTAATTTTGCAGAAAGAGTCAGTGTGGCATAAGTTTCCCACAGTTAATGCTTGTTTTAGCAAGCAGTCACCCTACAGAACAGTATGGCATTGTGATCATAACAAAAAATTCACCTATCTGCATTGTGCCAATTACGATCATGTAGCACTAGCCATTCATGTCTGTCAGATCTACTAACGTTGAAGAAATATCAATCAGATGTAATGTGTCTGCTTGTCATGCACCGCTGTGTAAGCATGTCTTTACCTATCACTGATGCCAATTATGTTCATGCCTGTTAGTTGTTCCACATACTTTATATAAGAACTTATTTATTTATTGAGGTATTCAGAAAGACCTTTGGGTCAAAGACTCATTTACAAAGGTTCAACGTCAAACATGTAGAGGAACAGGGGTAACACTGACAGAGTTTCAGGATATTACATAACATCATAGTGCAGGATACATGCATGGTACAGAGAGTGACTTGAAGACAGGGATGACATGCAATACAGTATTATAGCACAGCCACAAAAGAGTCAGTGAGACTGTTTGTCAAAGTAGGAAGTTTGGTGGAGATCGGTCAGACGGTTGGCGAGAAACTGGTCTTAATAGGTTAGGGGCAGTCACATTGGTTTTTGGTCTGGAGGTGATTACTTAGGGCTGATTTGAAAGGGCCTATTCTTGTTTTGTTGGTGATTAGACTAGGGAGCACATTTGTCCAGGAGGGGGCTTTGTAGCTGAACGTTCTTTGATATTGGGAAGTCCGGCAGTGGGGTACACATAGTAGTGGTCTGGTTGAGTTACGGGTGGTTCTGGCAGGAGCATCAGGGAAAATAATTTTGTTTAGGGCGGGGGGGGTGAGGCCAAGAGTAATCTTTTTGGTCATAAGGCAGGTGTGGTACTTGATTCTATTGTCTAAGTTTAGCCAGTTTGTAGTACTGTAGAGGTCGCAGGTGTGGGTGAGGTGGTCACATCCAAGGATGAGACAGCAGGTCTTGTTTAAAACAAGCTGGAGTCTGTCAAGGGCTGAAGTGGGAGCTGCACTGTAGGTGAGAATGCTGTAGTCCAGGAGGGAGAGCACAGAGGAGTTAATGGTAAGACGGAGCACCTCAGGGGTGAGGAAGTGCTTGTACCTATACAGTATGCCTAGTCTAGAGTTAAGAGCAGTGGATAGGAGGTGGATATGTTGAAAGAAATTGATCTCCGGGTCTAGTGTGACACCTAGGTATTTAAAGGTGTCCACTTGTTCCAGGGGGGTTTGATTTATGATTAGAAATTGGGGGCAGAGACTCTTAAGAGGTTTTTGCGGGTGGGAGAAAATCTTGACTTTAGTCTTGTTATAGTTAATGATTAGGCACTGGGTGGTGAGCCAGTGTTCAGGTTCATGGAGAGCGTGTTGGAGTGTTTGGTGTAATTTGAGGGAGACCAGATCAGAAGCGAACAGGACTGCATCTTCCGCATAGAGTAGCAGACTGCTGGGGCAGGCCGCCGGCAGAGGTGTTAAGGAAGAGGCAAAAAAGGAGAGTGCCAAGAATGGATCCCTGTAGGACACCGGAGCAGATTGGGAGGCTGGAGGACAGGACAGTGCCTATCTTAACTTGTTGAGTTCTGTCAGATAGATAGCTGGTGAACCAGTTTAAGGCATCTTGAGAGAGGCCACTGTAGGCAAGAGTGTTCAATAAGAGGGCATGGTTGATGGTATCAAATGCCTTCGAGAGGTCCATGAAGATGGCTCCTGAGAGGTGTCTGTGGTCCAAGGCAGAGTGGACATGAGAGGTAAGTTCAAGGAGGGCCGTGGTGGTACTATGACCCTTGCGGAAGCTGTGTTGCTGGCTGCATAGGAGGTTATATTTAGTGAGGTGGTCAGTGAGTTGATCGGTGATTATGCACTCTAATGCTTTGGATAGATACAGTAGGATGGAGATGGGGCAGTAGTTGTTTGTGAAGGTGCAGTCCCCACTCTTATGAATGGGGGTGATGTAGGCCTCTTTCCAATGTTCATAAAATTTTGCCTGGCACAGGGAGCCATTGAGAATATGGGTGAGTGGGGAGAGGACTTCCCATAGGGTGAGGTGGAGAAGTCTGAGGTCTAGGGAATCATTACTGAGGGAAGAGTGGTTAAGGGCTTTGGAGAGGTAGGGTTTAGCTGTCTTGGGTGTAAGGATGCGTATATAGAAGGGTGGGGTGTGGGTGGCCATGGGGGTTCCTGGGCAGGAGGTGGGTTGAAGAAGTTGGGGGGAGGACATGGTTGAGATCCGTGAAGGCGGAGTTTAGGGCTGAGGCTATGCTGAGGGGATCTGAGTTGAGGTGACCGTTAATTAATATTTGGTCTGGGGGCAGATTAGTAGGCTTGCCACATAGTTTCTTGATATTATTCCAAAATGTTCAGCCAGTGCCCTAGGTGGAGGTTAGAGCAGCTTTGTAGTACAGTAGTCTGCTTTGGCGGAGCGAGTGGCCCATGTGCACTTGTTTTGGGCCTCCCTGTATCGTAGCCTGCCCTCAGGCTGTTGGGTTTCATTTGCTCGAAGCCAGAGGGCATCCCAGTGCCACAGGAGGCACAGGAGGTGGTCATAGAACAAGGGGGCATGATTGCCCTTGGACATGCTCTTGGTTAGGGGGGCGAACTTATCACAGGCAGCGTTGAATGTGGTGGTAAATAGTTCAAGTGCCTGATCCGGGTCGAGGGTGTTAATTGGGGGAGACCAGTCCCAGTCTTTGAGATAGGCCTTGAGCTGGGTTAGTTTACCAGGCCCCAGTTTGTGTTGAGAGGTAATTTTAGGGGGGGCTTTGGGGGCAATGCAGGACCAGGTGAAGAGTACAGGGGAGTGGTCACTTAGTGTGTCTGGGAGGACCATGGGGCTGGTTATTTTGTGGGGACGGTTTGTAAAGACAAGATCTAGGAGGGAGAATGTCCCTCTGTGAGGGTTTACTCGGGTGGGGTCAGTGACTACTTGAGTGAGATCCAGTGCTGCGGACTCATTAATGAACGGTGCGGCTGTGTTGGCCAGCAAATTTATGTTGAAGTCTCGCATAATTAGTTTTTCATACTGCGTGGGAAAGGTGGAGAGCTGGGACAGGATGTCTTGGAAAGCAAGCTTCTGGTCCCTGGGAGGGATGTAGGTGGTAGTGATTAGGAGCGGAGAGGTAAACTTGCCTAGGGTTATTTTAATGGTGAGGGCCTGAGCCCCTGGTGCAAGATGTCGCAGGGGGAGTACTTGGCCTGAGAGTGTGTCTTTTAGGTAGAGAGCGCAACCGCTCCCTCATTTTCCTAGCCTATCAGAGTGAAAGAGGGGGTAACCAGGGAGGTTTACCGCTGTGTCAGGGACAGTGGGGGAGAGCCAGGTTTCAATTTGTGGTGATAAACCGTGGTGTTGGAGTACCCACCCTTGAAAGGAGTCCCATTTTTTTTTGTAGGCTGCAGATGTTGATAGATGCAATGTGGAGCCCATGGCATGCTTGAAGGTGGGGCAGGGGAGCATATTGAGGGCCTGGATTGGGGTGGACATTGCCCATCAGGAGGAGGATGAGTGACCTGAGATGCTTGTTACCTGTTCAGCTGCTTAGTCAAAGGCAGGTTTGCTGTGGATACCCCATGGTAGATATCAGTAGTTTCAGGGTATGGGGGGCTGATAGGAGGAAGAAGTGCAAAAGGGGGGTGAGCATGGAGAAGGGGGTTCTGCCAGGGGCTGGCAAGAGTAAAAGGGTCTCCATAGGGTGCATTTCCTAGGGAGAAGGACTCAGTGGGAGATGGTGAAGGTAAAAAGTTTAGTATTTATATTATGGTGCAACTGGGCGGTAGCCTGGGCTTCTAAGCAGACTCTTGGGATGGGGGAGCCATTGGGGAGTTTTCATTAGCCTGGGGCATAGGGGTTTTAGTTGTGTTCCATTGTTTATGATAGGTGGAGGGAGGGTGGGGCAGTAATGTAATAAGGGTGAGCAGGAGCATTTTCGAGCAAGTCAGTGTGCTTAATGATGCAGTAGTGTAAGGTCAGAGCAAGGAGAGGAAGGGGGCGCCTAGTGGTGGGCCGGTATAAGCTGCAGATGAGAAAGCTGGCTGATAGGTTAAAATGCCTGAAGGGTGTGTTCTGCTCCACTATATAACTGAGAGCCCACCAAGGGTGGTGGTGGGGGTGGTGGGGAGCCAACGCTCTGCATCGGCAGGGTAGAACACAGAGTTCTCTCTCTCTGAGCTCCACTTTAACAGTATTTTAAAAAGAAACTATGTTATGTATTGCTTGAATGCAGTCCAACAATCATTTTAAAGATCAATGGCAAATGTATGTTTTTGCCTGATATGGAAAAAATTTGGACAGCAATGAGATTTTTTATTTTATTTTAAACTTTACAAACATATAGAACATAAATACTAAGACAAAGCATGTGGAGTATACAAAATGAATATCCATGCATGGGAACAACTAAAAGCATTAATAGACAGGACAGACATCAATGGGATTTAATGTATTAAATAAATAATATGATCCTATTCGAAGTCTGAGAGTTTTTTAGTTTTGTCACATATAGACTAAGATTTTAGCTTAAATCATACACACTCATTTTCTGCCAAAACCAGCTGGTGGTGTCAGCTGCCCTCTCATATCATGACATCACTGAAGTCATGATATGAATTCTTAACTTTGGTACCACACCAAAGTGATGTGCAGATTTTGTTTACCTAATTGATTTCATGTAAAGCCTGGCAGTAAAAAAATATGATCTTTTTATATTACTCTTTTTTAACATACTGGGTGGGATTTTCAGACTGTGCCAGGCTGTGGCACAAGCCTGGGCGCAGCACAACTGGGATGCACCAGGGCAGTGACAGAGTGATATTCAATGGTGCTGCACCATGGCACAGCACCATTGAATATGGCACTGTGGCCACCCGCATTGCTCATGGTGCAGTGTCACTGCACCAGTGTAAGTGGCCAGAGAGGAGCAGGGGGATGCGCCTGCGCAAGTGCCAATATACTAGGTGCAGCAACTGCGATATTCAGTGGTGGATATGCAAATAGGACCATAATGCATGCAAGGAGCAAATGGGGCCATTTACATGTTATTATGGCCCCATTTGCATGCAGGTGCGCCGATCCCCGGTGACATGCACCTGGTGCCTTGCCAGGCTGCAGCCATTGTGGACCGACACCCCCTGCCCCTCGCCAGCAACGTGCTCCAATGACCGATCGCGGGCTGCAAGATTAAATAAACTCCCTGGTGGTCCAGTGGACCTATCTCCCTGCTGGATCGTGGGCTGTAACAATAACCAAATTCCCTGGTGGTCCAGTGGACCTATCTCCCTGACTGATCGTGGGCTGTAATATCAAATAAACTCCCTGGTGGTCCAGTGGACCTATCCCCTTGCCCGATCATGGGCTGTGACAATAGATAAAATCCTTGGTGGTCCAGTGGTATCCGTACCCCCTCCCAACCTGCCCACCCATTCCTGCCAGCCCACTCCCCCCAGGTCAGCGGCGGGCAGCAGCTCTCCACCCGAGCCGCCCGGCTACCTGCCGACTGACAGCATACAGTACAGTTGTCGCCCACTGGTCCACAGCGGCACACGGGTGTGCAGACCATAACAGAGCTACACAGTCCCATATGTGAATGGATCCATTTACATATCAGGATCTGTAGAACAGCATAGCTCAGGGCCCATTGGCCCACACTGTGACCAATGGGCATACAGCCGTGCTGTACGCTGTCAGTCGGTGGGTGGCTGGGCGGCTTACAGATGGGGAGCTGTCACCAGCTGCTGACCGGGGGGAGTGGGGTGGCGGGAATGGGTGGCTGGGTTGGGAGGGGGGTACAGTTGCCGCTGGACCACCAGGGATTTTATCTATTGTTACAGCCCATGATTAGGCAAGGGGATAGGTCCACTGGACCACCAGGGAGTCTATTATTTAAAACAGCCCATGATTGGGCAAAGAGATAAGTCCACTGGACCACCAGGGATTCTATTATTTAAAACAGCCAGCGATCGGGCGGGGGGATGCTGATGGACCCTGGCTCTGGAGCTTAGGTGGCCACCCACAGCTGGCAGCTGCCGTGTTGCGCCCTGCAATATGGCGGCTCACCTGTGGGTGGCCAGCTGTTGCTCCTTTTCTTTTCAGCTCAACTGTGTGCAGCACAAGTAGGGTTTGTGCCTGCATCTAGCTCAGCACATCCTGGGCTGAATACCGGATGTGCAGAATATGGCTGGTATCGCTTCTCTTACTTCTGGCGCTTGCATATTACTGTTGCATCCCAGTGCATCGGGATTTGTGCAGGCATGATCCCTTTTGAATATCGTGCCATGCACAACCCCTTTGAATATCCCACCCACTGTGTTTATATCTTGCATTCCTAATTTATGTAAGTTTCACAACTTGCAGTGATTAATTAAAGCAGCATTTCGCAAGTCTTTGTCCCATAGTGGAATAAGTACCATGGACACCCCCACCCTCTTTCTGGCTTAGTAGTTTACCTAGAAATCTGCTCCAGAAACTAGTAGCCCTCTGTGAAACTCCTCCCCTCCAATATCCAAAATTTGCCAAGCAGAGAATGAATTCCCCCCATAACTCTCTATATACAGTACTGTAATAGTAGCCCTCTTAGCTGATATCCCCCTTTATTGCCTCACCTGCTGACACATATATTTTATCCATGAAATCTTACTAGTATGAGAGTTTTGGCATGTTACATTTTAATCCAGTGTGTGTAAAGTTCACTGCTTCCCTATTTTTTTTAATTCCCAAAACCTGCACCTCAGCTGAATGGCTTTCGGTCTACAGGTCCACTCGATTGTCTGTTCCCAACTCACTGGTGCATAGCATTTGTTTAATATCAGTCGAATTCTGTCTCTGATTTCTGGCTTGTGTTCCTACTAGTTTCTGAACTTGCTTTGTATTTTCATTACTCCTATTGCCTATTTAGTATCCACTCTGTACTCTCTGATGTAGATTTTTTTATTATAAAAAAATCTGCCTAATTATGTACTGCAAACTTAGTTGTATACTTCCAATCCCCCTCCACCAGTACACATCATGAACCAAGCTTTGTCCCCCAAACTATCTCTTATCTTGGTTCTACATACAGTAGTTGATGTAGTAGCTTGATTTATCATAGTTATGAAAGCAATGGACAGTCATCACACAATGTGAAATTTCACAGATGACTCTTTTTTTTTTTTGTCAAAGCCCAATATACCTACCCGTAACCCCCCAAAAACTACAATATGTCTCAGTGAGAGCTTTGTTATGATATCTCATCTTGTGTTAAACCTTAAAAGTTTTAAATAATTCGATTACCCTAATTTTGACACTGCTAAACTGACCTTTTTTTTTGTGATCAGGTTGTGCAGTAGGGGTTTGTGCAGTACCACAAGACAGCAAAAGTTAATACAAACACTCCTCTCATGCCCATTGCTTTAACATAAATTGCTATAAATTAAGATTTTATGGTATGAGTTGTCTGTTATTCCACCAATGCTAGATTTTACTTTTATTTTTTATTGAAGTTTTTTTATAATGTTTGTTTAACCAACTACCAAATAAACTTACATTGAATTGATAATAAAGGGGCTATATCATTGATAATGATGGAAGGCCAGCTTGAAATCAGGGACATTCCTCTGCTTAGGCACAACCAGTCACAGAATGTAAGTCACAGACCCCAATGGTAATAACATTGTTGCATCTTATATTCTTGAACCCATGTACTGGATTGCAAAATAAGTAATAATAATAATAATAATGAAAGGGCAATTAGCTTGTATAAATTTTATCAGATTGTGTTAGCCAATTCAGTTCAACTGAGTCAGTACAAAGAAATCCACCTGCCAGGCTTTACAAAAAATACCAGGAACTTTTTGTCTTGCACTGATCTGATGCTAACTTTATCTAACATTATCTAACTGTAACGTTATTGTTAGTTCAGGCTATGGGAAAATTACCCTTTATTGGCAACTAAGACTTATACATAATGGACCAGCACATTCAGATTGAAAATAGTGAGATTTTCAATAATAAGTTAAAAATAAATACACTACCACCCACCCAACTGTTTTAACTACTCCACTTCTCAGGATGCTGAAAAACAGTACTTTACACTACAGCAGTTCTTCAAGTATCTTAATTGCTCTGTCAAGAACACTAATAAAAAAGCTTAAATAAGACAAGACATCAGGTTAGCACAATTGCTGAATTAATTTATTTTGATCGCACACTGAAAAGCTTCTTCTGGAAATGCCAACTTTGCACTCTGAGACAGGGACACTGAAAAACAGCAGACGTGGACATCTGTGGACTCTGGGGACACCTGCTGGAACTTTGCAGATTAGTCAGCTAAACATAACTTCAAACAGCGCCACCTGGTGCATTTAGGCAGATGATTAAGAAGATTCACTTAATTGAAAAACTCAGCCACATACTTAACTACGGCTTACCGCATTATTGCGTTAAGGACTCTTAATAAGGTATTACTCGGTACCACTCTATCCACCACTATCGCATGGCATCCACTGAGAAATACCGCGTTACCGATCTACTTTTCTATAGCACCCACTGTATACTATACTCACCTGTAACCAGAATTTTAGGGGGTGGTATACCGTTCACATCTACACAACCCACCCAGTCTTCCTGGCAACTGGCACATGGATCCATGCTTTCAGCATGCAAAGATCTGATATCATAGGGCAGAGCTGCAGGAAATACTGCCTGGGAGGTGGGAGGCACTTAGCTAGAAGACATCTAGCAAATTAGTCTGTTCCAGTAGAACTGCCAGAGTGTGGATATGGACTGTATTCCACTCCTAGAACTATGGTTACAGGTGAGTAACCTATATTTATTGAACATGATTTATACTGTAGCTTTAGAAATAGTAGTAGAAATGCAATAAACATCTTCAGTGATCGGAGATTTTTGTGTAATGGTATATCAAACACAATACACATATGACTGACACAGCAGTACGTCAGCACAGTAAGTGGCAGCACAGATTTTAAACAATTAGTTAAAGTTTTACATGTAGCATATGTCCTTTGTAGCACAGTCTTCTGTTTGTGGCCCTTACTTGGCATGTTTTATATTTTATGAATATAGTACTAAGAGACATTTGTGTTATTTAAGGAACCAAGGGAGCAACATTTAGAACAGAATTCAGCTCCTGCAGTTGGGCAACAACTAATGAAGTCATCTTAATTTGTCAGACTCATAGAAACATAGACAGTGACAGCAGAAAAAGACCAATGGTCCATCTAGTCTGTCCAAGATTCCCTATCTAACCCTGTGACCATCCATCCAGAGTCAAAGCCCTCCCCATCCTCCTGGCCCTCCCAGTTTCTGTCACCCCAGGTAGTCACTTAACCTTTCACTTTGTCCCAATTATACTTGAAACCATTAATAGTTTTAATGCTCACACCTCGGCTGCTAGACCGTTCCATGGTCCCACCACCCTTTGTGTAAGATAATACTTCCTCATATTCCCTACAGTCAGTTTCCACTCGTGCCCAAGAATTGTTACATATGTGAAATATTTCCCTGCAGTTCACATTGTTTTGAAAGTCTCCATCATATCTTCTGTCTCCCTTCTGGTCTGCAATGAGTACATGTTCAGTACCTGGAGGCACTCCCCTGTTGGCCCTGAATCATCTCCATTTATTTATTGAACAAGATGTATAGCTTGACTGTATTGGAAATGATAAGTATATACTAAAAGAAAAGATGGAGTTGATACTTATGAGCCCGTCTTACTTGAAGTCATCTGTTAAGGGCAGTCTGGCTTTGCCCATCTTCAGCACTGTTAAACCAGAGACTAGGCAGGTTGCATGCATCCTGGGAGTCACCCTAGATGATGAAATGACACTTGTAGCTCAGATTTTGGTTTTTGTTAGGAGTAGCTTTCAACATCTGAGGAACAGTGCATGGTTTTGTCCTTGCCTTGACCTCAATGACATGAAAACCCTGTTACAGACTTTTGTTCTGACCCCAGGAAATCTTACTGTATTCTGATACATGCAGTATGGTCCCACCATAGTACTGCCCTGGAGCTAAAATGGTTAATAGAATCTATGCAAATGATAGAATGCAAGGCTTGAGCAAAGTTTTCCAGCCACTGTGTCTGGTAAACATCCTTCTAACCATCATATTCTTCACTCCGCTTGCCTAGTCAGACACCTCGGAGAATCCTCTGCATCTTTACTCAAGATTGTTTATTTTTCCTTGGTTCAGTACTGTTTAAATTATTTTGTTTCTGAACTGTTGTCTCTGGTTTACAGGTGGACTCGTTTAGATTAGCAAATCCTCAGTAAGTCTCACTTTCTGTCCATTTTTTCCCACCAATCGGAAACCAAGCCCTTTTACCTATTTTATTTGCAGTAATCTTTATTTACGTTTGTTTTACTTGGTTAGGAGTGTAACAGGGCTAAACCTCGGTTCATCCCTAGGTCATTAAACCAACCAAAAAAAAAGTCTTAGTTTGATCTAATCTATAGGGGGTTAGCATTTTTTGTTGGCTATGTCTCAGATTCCTATGAAAAGAACTGGGCCAATAGGCCTCCAGCATCATACTGAGTGCGGGGAAACATTTTCAAAAGCTGATCCCTGTTTGTTGTGTGTGTGCTTTCTCGGGTTTGATCACCTGAAGATGGACAGAGAGATATGTAAAAACTTTCCTTAGTCGACTCTGGACAGGCGAATTAACCAACTAAAGGAAAGGTTGTCTGTGAAAACTGCTGATTCGGTTATGGACAAGTCTCCATCCTCAAAAGAAACCAATGAACCAGAGGAACCACCCTCTGACAGGGGTGCAAGTTCGCAGGGTAAGAAGCGAACCATGGAGCCTGCCACTGAATCGGCAACTGCGGCCAAGAAAAAGAGAAGGGAGAAACATGTGGTAAAGGAACCACAACCGTTGAACCCAACAGTTCTGACCACAGAGGAGATTGCTAATGTTTTATAAGAATCATTCAATCTCTCCAGTCTCCTGCTGGTATGGATCCACAGTCCTCAGTTAAGAGTCCCTCGGTTCTGCCCCCAGGTTCTATCCTATTTCCCGGTCCTCGTGATTTTGACACTGAGGGTTTGGGGGATGATGATGATGATGAAGATGAGGGTGAGGATCTAATGGAGGCTCTGGAACCAGATGTTTCCCTTGATCTCCAGCACCCTGACTCCCCTGACAAGGGGTCAGAGGATTTGACTTCTCTGTTTGCTTTTATGCAGCAGGTAGCACATGCTCTGGACCTCCCCACTCAAGAGACAACTGAGAAGGAGGAGGAACCAGACTACCTCAAGATGATGGATGTGGCTTCAGCTAAAAAGCTTCTATTTCAACTGGTCCAGTGGCACTGAGGGCTGAGGCACTGGCCGCCTTACCTCACACCACGGTGGCAACCCATGTTTGGGAATGAGCATGGGTCACTGGTGGTCGGCAGTGGAGGAGAAGATTGAGCATCCGTTGGACTGCTCTCTTTCTCTGGGGAGGGGGGTCCATGACAGTCGGCACCTGATTGCCCCCTGGTGGAGGCTGGAGGGCAAGGTGCTGTGCTGTACTTCAGGGAGGAGTTGGGGGCAGACACCAGGAGGGAGCACATGCGGATGCATGAGTACTCCCCTCCACCGGCATCATGGCACGCTCTCAGCTCCAGGGAGAAATGAGAAAAAAAAGGAAGACCTCCTGGTCAGGTGGCTTGATGGCTGTCCAGAGGAGCACCAGCTCTTGAGGAAGATGCCAAATCTGGCTCCAGACAAGGTGGGTGAGTTAGGAGGCTCCCCACCACCCCGCTGTGGGGGGTAAGCCACAGGGGAAATAGGCAAGGACCCTGATGGAGCACGGGGGTTGTTGGATGGTGGCTGGAGTCCCAATAGGTTGCCAGGAATGGGAGCAGACCAGGTAAAATGAGAGAAAAATTTAAATATAAAAAAAAAGCTTCTATTTCCTATCCATAAATCTTTGTGAAAGCATATTTTAAAAATCTTAAAGACTCCCACATCTATTCCTCCAGTTGACAGAAAACTGAACAGTAAATATTGGGTGGCCAAACCTGGTGCTGAATTTATTTTTAGGCACCCCAGCCATGAAGGGGTGGTACAAGCTGCAGCCTGTGATATGGCTGGTATACCCCTGGCTTCCCACCCTCCAGATAAAGACTCCAGAAAGATGGATTCAATGGCCAGAAATGTTTATTTAGGTTTTTCCTTGGCCATAAGATAAGCCACTTACATGGTTTATGTAGCCAGATTTCAAAAGACCCTGTGGAGTACAGTGTCAGAAATTTCTAAAGCCTGTCCAGCACCCATGACATCTGACATGACAAAGGCTGCCAAGAGGGGCATCGAGGCATCCAAATTTTAATTTAGAATGACTGTGGATTCCAGTGATACTGCAGCCAGGTTGATGGCTACTCCTGTGTCCTTAAGGAGATTTGCATGGTTTAGGACTACCAATCTCTCTCAGGATACACAGACAGAATCTCTGGATTTCCCCCGCGAGCCTTCATCCCTCTTTGGCCAGCAGACTGAGGCCTATATGAAAATGATGGATGAGTTCAAAGTGGCCTACAGGAGTGCAACTGCTAAAGAAAGAGCAGCTACCCCCCAGAAACAACAGAACAAAGGTGGGAGAGCAAGGCCTCATTGCAGGCCCTTCTTCCAAACCCAAGCCCTTCCGACCTATCAACCTCAGAGGGGCTATTTCAGGGGCAGGGGTAGAAGGGGCACTGGCAGGGCTGGATCCAGTCCTCAGTCAACCCCGCAAGCTAAGCAGACTCCCTGAAGAGTCTGTCAGGGTCACCTCCCCTCTCCCAGTAGGGGGCAGGCTTGCCCATGTCTTCCAGGTCTGGCAGTCCATCACCACAGACAGGTGGGTCCTGGAGATAGTGGGCCAGGGTCTTACACTTAACTTCAAGTCTATGTCCAAGGTGAGGACAAGAGCCTTCAGCCCTTCCTCTCCATCAGAAGCTCTAGTACTAGAGGAGAGATAAGAAAACTGTTGCAGGAAAAGGAAGTAGAACCTGTACCCCCACTTCAAAGGGGGAAGGGTTTCTATTCCAGATACTTATTTACAGTAAAGAAAACAGGGGAGGCAACCCATTCTGAATCTCAGACAGCTAAACAAATACCTAACAAAACCAAAATTCAGGATTGTCACCCTGTCAACCATTCTGTCCACACTCAGACAAGGGGATTGGCAGGCATCAATAGATCTGAAAGATGCTTATTTCCATATTCCCATCAGACCATCACACCGAAAATACCTCGGGTTCAGGCTGACATCAGGTCACTACCAATTCAGGGCCATGCTCTTCAGCCTTTCTTCAGCATCAAGGGTGTTCACAAAGTGCTTAGCAGTGGTGGTGGCACATGTCAGAAGGCAAGGTGTCACAGTTTTTTCCTACCTGGATGATTGGCTGGTAGTGGGTCAGTTCCCTCAACAGCTGTCAAGGTCACTGACTATGGTTCAGGGGGTCCTGCAGTTCATAGGGTTCCTACTAAACCTCAAAACATCAGTGCTAACCCCAGTCCAGCTTCTGGATTTCATAGGGGCAGAGCTAGACACTGCGAAAGGAAAGGCTTTCCTTCCTTAATGGAGGGTGGAAACACTGATTCAGCTGGCCAGCTCTTTCCAGCTATCCATCCTCAGACAAGCAAAACACTTCCTTCAACTATTAGGTCATATGGCAGCAACAACTGCAACAGTTCCAGAAGTCACATTTCAAATGAGGGCATTCAATTCCGCCTCAGGTCATATTGTTAGCAAAAAAGAGACCATTTGTCCAAACTGGTGCCAGTCACCAAGTCTCTACTCTTAGTGCTCCAGTGGTGGCAGGAAAAAGGGAAACTTAAGACAAGGGGTACCCTTCCTTCAGCAGTTACCTCAGTGGTATTGACCACAGATGCCTCCCTCCTGGGGTGGGGAGCACATATAGGAGACCAGGCAGCCCCTATAGGACTTGACTAAGAAAAGAGAGTCTGCTCCACATAAATTTGTTGGAGCTCAGAGCAGTACATATGGGGAGTCTGTCCTTTTCCCCAGTGCTAAGAGGCAAGGTTGTACAGGTCAGAACAGACAACATAACTGCAATGTACTACATAAACAAGCAAAGGGGGCACAAGGTTCTCCCCCTGCCCATGCACAGAGGCCATGCTAATATGGAAGTTGGCCTATTCCCTGAATCTCTCTGTGGTGGCTGTCTATCTTCCAGGGAAGGACAATGCCCTAGTGGATGCCCTGAGCAGAATCAGTCAGAACCACCACAAATGGACACTGAACAAGCAGGCTATTCTAACAGTGTTCAGATGGTGGGGGACCCCAGAAGTGGACCTCTTCGCAGCCCCAGACAGTCACCAGCTGCCACAGTTTTGTTGCAGACCTCCTGCAGTGGGCACAGTACCAATGGATGCACTGCTAATGGATTGGATAGGGAAGTTCCTGTATGCATTCCCTCCCTTCCCTCTACTTCTCTGAGTCCTGAACAAACTCAGGACACAACCAGCAACCATGATTCTCATCACCCCAGACTGGGCCAGACAGCCATGGTACACCCTATTTCTATCCCTGTCAGTGAGCAGGCCAATTTCCTTACCCAGGAGGTACAATCTGTTGATGTCCTCACAGGGCAGAATCGTTTACCCCAACCTTCAGTGCCTCAGACTCAAGGCTTGGCTCTTGAGGACATAGAATATGCTAACCTGAGGTTATCAGAGAGAGTCCTTCAGGTGCTCAGGGGTTCCAGAAAACCTTCCACAAGGCAAACTTACTCTTTAGAATGGAAGAGATTCTCAATCTGGTGCCAGCAGCAGGAAGTGGTCAGTACCGAGGACAGTTTCTCATTAGTACTGGATTACCTAGTGCGTCTTCACTCCCTTGGCCTCAAGCCCTCTACCCTTAAGGTTCATCTAGCAGCTGTCTCAGCTTATCTCTCAGCTGGTAAGACGTCTCCTTTGGCTTCCAATTAGGTGCTTGGAAAATTCTTCAAAGGGCTTTTGCACTTGCGCCCTCCACACAGGGAGCCCACTGCTGCATGGGATCTTAACATTTGCATTGGACAGCTGATGCATCCAACCTTTGAACCCGTGTCTTCAGCATACCTGAAATACATGACATGGAAAACTGTGTTCCTGATAGCTATCACCTCAGCCACAGCCAGAAGCATCAATGAACTATAGGCCCTGTCTACAGAACCAAATTACATCTATTTTCACAGGGACAAGATAGTCCTGAGAACAAACAGAAAGTTTCTTCCCAAAGTGGTGTCTGATTTCCATTTAAATCAGTCTGTCATATTACCAGTCGTTTTTCACTGACCATTCCAGTTCAGGGCAACACAGGTTACATAGCCTGGATGTCAAAAGAACTATCAGCTATTTATTTATTTATTTAAGAGTTTCACTAGGAAGGCATACTGAGCGGAGTACTGCTCGATTCCAGATGTGTTCTGGGGGGAGGGGTGAAGGCGGAGTAAGTACATCATTTGAACACAATAATCACATTGCAGATATAGCATCTTGGCACATTTGAACACAGACATTACATTGCAGATACATCAGTACAGTAACAAGGCAGTAGGCTAACAGAGTGTGAGCTACTAGCAAGTTCAATGGACCAACAGTGCAATTAGAAGTGAGACATGTAACGCCAGAGGATGCATAGGTTCGGTCGGTCGTAGTGGCCAGGATGCACCAGGCACTAGACTAGGGATGGATGCTAGGCAAGTAGAGATGTGCCAAGGATTGGTAAAGGATAGGGGTGAGAGTTGGGATGTATATAATCTCGGAGACGCGGGTTGCATGAACAGGAGGGAGGGAAAAATGACTTGAGGAGCTGGTTTAGCCACTGAGAGTTGTCTGTGTGCCTAATGTCAGCCGGCAAGTAGTTCCAAAGTTTAGGCAAGTGGTAGCTGAAAGCCACTTGACCTTTGGCTTGGACATGTGTGGGACAGATAGGGACCATGAGTCAGTGTTCCTGAGAGAGTACACAGAGGGGGGTTGAACTGCAAGAACTTCTAAGGGGGTGACCATGCAGAAGGCAAAGCCAGTGGGTGTGTGAAGAGTGGAAGTAGGTAGGATAGAGTGAGTTTGGGGGACAGTGGATAGGAGAGAGGCCGCGCAGCTGGTGAAAAAGGTGTTAAAGACCGAGGCCACTTCACCTGGATCTGTGATGGTGGAGCCATCAATGTTTAGGGCTGGGCTGGGAGGCTGGGCTGGGGGAGTGAGAAGTGATTTGATTGATTTACAGAATTTAGCAGGGTGATTTAAGTTAGATTGGAAAGCGGCCTTGAAATAGCTGGCTTTGGCCTGCTGTAGGAGCCTAGTGCAGGAGTTTCAGAGTGCACAGTAGAACTGGTGTGCTTACAAGGTATTTGATGCCTTATAAGCTTTCCATGCTTGGTCCCTGGCATGTAGCTATTTGATTATAGTGGCGGTGACCTAGGGCAGGTGGGCACCCCATACATGGGTCCTTCTCAGAGGTGCATGGTAGTTCCATACGGCAAGGAAATTAGACTTGAAAAGATCAAGGGCAGCATCGATGGAGGAGGCCAGAGGGATGAAGAACCAATCCAAGTTGGACAGATCAAATAAGACCACTGGAAGGTTGAGGGATTTGTAGGACCTGGTGAGCAGCGTATGTGGTGGAGGAGCTTTGGGCCTGAATATTCTCCTAACCATGTAGATCATGTGGTGATCACTTAGCAAGTCCAGGAGGAGTCCTAACTCGTGAAACCAGTGTGAGTGTGTGTGGTAAGGTCCCAGTCAAGAAGGGAATGGTTCTTGGACTTGTGATTCAGACGTGTGGGTTCCGATATGTGTTGGGACATATTTAGTGCGGCAACATGACTCCGTAGCTTGGAGCTTGCACTGGAGAGCCAGTTAGAGTTGAAGTCACCAAGGATAAGGAGTTCTCCCCCTGGAGCCTAGCAGTTTAAGGGTGCTCAGGTGGTTCATTATGAGAGGCATAGGGGTGTCGGGGCACAATAGAAACCTGCCACATAAAAAGGCAGTGAGTGTGGGAGTGAGAGCTTAATCAGCAAGGAGTCAATTGACAGCGTAGGCAGGGAGAGCTGGATAGGGGTAAACTGCAGGTGGGCAAAGATGAACATGGCCAGGCTACCACCCCTTTTATTGCCCTGGTGGTCATGTCGAATTAGTGTGTAGCCAGGGATTAATAATTCCGCATCCAGATTGTGTGGCTTTAACCATGTTTCTGTTATGATCAGAATATCAGGACGCAGTGTCAGGACATTTAATTGGAGGAGGGTGAGCTTGTTCAATAAGCTGCATGTGTTCAGATGCATAAGCTTGAGGCCCCTTGGTAGGTTGAGATTGGGGGGGTTGGGGTGAGTTGGGACAGGGTTGCACTCAACGTTACCTGCAAGAAGCAGCAGTAGTGTAAGTAGCAATTTAGTATTGGGCATATGCCCATGCGACTTATGGAGGACATGAGGTATCTGGTGGGGTTTACGAGAGTTAATTAGATAATGAAAATGTAGCACAATTTGACCTGCATGGAAGGAGGGCAGCAAGGTGGAAGCTCCAGGACTCCAATTTACCAGGAGATGGTGAGTTGGCATCTCTCTGATGGTGGTTGCATGGGAGGGAGGTGGGGAAGCCATACTGCTTGAAAAATTGATGTATGACTGTGGCTGTGGGTTGGAGGACCATGGGAGGAATGTCAAGGGTGGGAGTATACAAAGCATGGTTAGATACAGTGGTAGTATGATGAGAAATGATCTTTTGTATTATGCAGTTCAGAGATAATAGAGTGGCCTCTAGTGGTGACAGCAGAAATGCTGCTTTTTATTTTGCAGTTCAGAAATAATAGAGTGGCCACTAGTGGTGGCAGCAGACAACCTGCTAGTTGGAAAGTGGGCTGGGAGAAAAAAAAACACAACACACATGATCCTCTAAGCCTATATAAGGCAGAGTACACCTAGGGTGGTGGTGGGGGAGCTCGTGCGGAGTGCTGGAGGGGCCTCAGTCGGCTGGAGGAGAACTGCCGTTCAGCACGTGGTGTAGTATACCTGGTAGGGCCCATTTGAGTCTACTGTGATATGGCTTGGGGGAGGGCAGGACCAGCGAGGCCTCTGACCCTAGGACACTGGGGAAGAGAGGAAAGAGCAGGTGATTTAACAAGTAAGTGGTAGGAGTGGCTTACAGGACACAGCGTAGCATTTCAGGCCCAGACACAACACGCATTTTAAATTAAGGCCCTGGCTTAGATCTGCTTGTGCACAGGGAAACTATATCTGTGCTCTGGTTAAAAACTTAATTCTTTCAGCAGCTGGTTAAATAAAATTAAGGCTCCCTTCACTGAATTAGGCAGTGTCCTGAAACGCAGGGAGACTGTAGTTTAAATTAAAGACCTGGCTGAGATCTACTTGTACACAGGGAAACTATATCTGTACTCCAGTTAAAAACTTAATTCTTGAGATCACGTGATGCGCCTGGAGGGGTAGCAGGTCTAAGGGGCTCGCTCTCGCTGCTCGGAGAAAAAATAAGCTAGTTTTTCGTCTTTTTTGAAGCTTTCGCCTGTACGTATTGAAGTATCAGCAACCGGAGAAACGATCGGAGAAAGGAATCCAGCCTCAGACTCAATGGAGGAATCCAAAGCAGAATTGGAAGCGAAGAGGCCTAGGCGCAGTACTTCCTCACGGATCCTCCAGACGACCTAGCACCATCTCTATATACGGAGCTCTCAACTATTAAGGATGCCCTCTTCAAACTTATAGAAGATGTTCATGGAGTTCAAGCCTGCATTAACCCAGTTGGCTCATCGAGTTACGGATGCAGAAGCCTCGATTTCATCCTTAGAACGGAATTGGAGAAACAGGGCCCAGCCATGATCGAACTTAAGAGGGCTGGAAGCTAAAATAGAAGATCGAATTGAGGATCTTGAAGGTAGAAACCGAGAAATAATCTTGTTTTGCTGGGGCTGCCAGAAGGGGAGGAAAACCCTAATACAATTACCTTTCTGCAAAAGTTCTTGAAGAAAATAATAGGCCCATCCTAATGGCCCGGAATACATTATAGAAAGGGGCATAGGGCCTTAAGAGCTAAACCTACTCCTACAGACCCCGAGGCCTATAATTTTAAACTCTTGAATTATCTCTACAGAGCACATATTGAAAGAGGCGAAAAACTCCACGATCCTCTGGGAGGCAAAACTCCAATTGTACCTGACCTAACATTAAAGAATAGGATGGCAAGGGCTAGCTTCCGCCCTGTTGTCTCCAAACTTTGGGCTGCAGGTATAAAACACCGCATACTATATCCCGCCAAGTTAGAAGTCACGCTTTAAGGATGGGAAGAAACTGTTTGAGGCTCTGACGAGGCTTTGAAGGCACTAAAGGGCATGTTTCCAGACCTTTTTCACAAGACCTGAACTGCATTGCTACGCTCTAAACTGGCTGGACTGAACTGATATAATACATTATGGCTTCGTTACGGACTTATGGATGGACATTAAATAACCAATGGACTTCATATCCCATTCCTCCTTTCCCCCACTCCTCTCCACCCTCCCTCCCCCTCACTTCGGCATTCCCCTTTTTTTTTTTTTTTATACTTAATAGAAGGAAGTTAAAGTTAATGATTTTAAAAGTATTTTTGCAAAGTACAATCTATCAAGTCTAGTGGTGGGTCTTCGTTCTTTTCTGGTTCAGGTTTTTGGGAAAGGGTGACTTGGCATAACTCCTATACGGAAGGGGTCTGTTCAGTGAGGCTAGGCTATCTTTTGCACAATTGTGCTGATAACCATTTCCAGGCAGCACATAGCCCTGATAGCCAGATGAAGGCCAGATTCTAATAGAATGGGATCTATCCAATCCTACCTCTCTTCCCTAGTTCCAAGTGGGGTTCCTTCCCCACTATTATGTTGCCATAGTTCTGATGGCTAATAATATGATTTGAGGGCTCAACTATTTCTGTTGAATCTATATTCAAGAAGTATAGGGGTGTTAAATATTAAGCACATATGTATATTGCTTGATGATGCCCTAGAAGTTAATTTTGACCAAAACATTTTGCATGTATACGAATAGTCTGGTACGTTGTTCTTTAAAAGGCACAGTTAATGCCCTATTTTTTTAATTTGTTTTTAATTCTTTCTTGTTAATATCCACCTGATAATTTGATAAAGTGACTTAAGGTGGATAATTCACCTAGGGCTTGTAACACCCTCCTGCTAATTTTAAGGCTTTTATATTAATGTTAAACCTAAGACGAGAGACAAAGGTCTCCTTTATTTCTTTTCTCTCCTTTCCGAGAGCGAGAGGCCCCACCTTCGAAGCGTGCCATGGTCCAGCATTTAGGAGGCGGCTCGGGGCCGGGGGGTAGGTTAGTTTTAAGGACTGGGATGGGGGTTTGGGTAACAGAAGGGTTTTTTTCTTTTCTATTCCTTGTTAAGCTGGGGTTACTGGAGGGGAAGGTCTGGCAGCTCAACCAACTAGGAAACACTTCTAACCTTTTGGTATATGTTTTCTGATTTAAATATAACTTCTTGGAATGTAAAAGGGGGAAGGGATAACAAGAAGAAGTATATTATTCTCAACCACCTGGCACGGTTTAAGCCGTCAATAGTATTTTTACAAGAAACACATATGACCCCCGATCGGCTTCCCTTTCTTAAGAAAAGATGGTTGGGCCAAGTTTTTGGGGTCGGGTTTTCACTTAACAAAAGAGGTGTTGCCATTTTGCTGGCTAACAACGCTCCTTTGTTTCATCAGAGGTAATTAGGACCCAGAGGGCAGGTATGTTATTGTAGTGGGCAAACTAGCAGGGGTTAGTTTAGTGTTAGGTTCAATTTATGGTCCTAATCAGGACTCCCCGACCTTTTTTACCCAGCTGGCAGTTCTTATTGCCCCCCTGGCTAATAATCCGATAGTCTTAGGTGGAGACTGGAACATGGTCCAATCAAACTGTTTGGACCGTTCATGGTCTAAAGGTTTTCCGCCATCCCCGGCTCAGAGAGCATTACTTGAACTCATGTCATCACTAGGGTTGTCTGACCCATGGCGAGTATTTTACCCTAAAGGAAGAGAGTATACCTTTTACTCTGCGGTCCACAAGAGCTATTCCCGAATAGACTATTTCTTAGTAAGCCACCAGATTCTCAGCTCGATTTATAGGTTACTATTTCAGGCGAGGTTATCTCCGACCATTCAACGGTGGGCTTCGGTGCGGACCCCTCGCCATTGCCAAGATCATACTCGTGGTCTTTAAATAACCACCTGATAAAGACTCTCCTTTATTAGAGCGATTCACCTCTTTTATGTCTCACTCTATTAAGGAGAACTGGGGATCAGTGCAAGCAGTGGATATGGTGTGGTGACATTGAAAGGCCACCTGGAGGCGAGTTTATTAGATTAGCAACAATCCATAAGAAAAGCATTTCCCGTTCTGCAATGGACTGTCTTGACAAAATTAGAGCCTTCGACGCCATAGGCGAAAAATCTAGAACTACTTCCCAAGAGCAGGAACTTGCTTCTTTGCTCACGTGGTATGAAGCAACCATGAAAGAGAAGGTAGAGAGGTCGGCCTATAGTTTAAAGGCGTCTTATATTGGGCAAGGTAGTAAAGAAGGGAAGATGTTAGCTTGGCAGCTAAAACAACGGGCAGCAGCAAGATGGGTTGCTACGATAAACCACCCCAGACTGGTGAGATGATTTCTGACCCTGGAGAAATCTTAAACATTTTGTCAACTTCTATAAGAATTTATATTCAAGCGAACCATCACAGTCAGGAATGCCCTCTAGAGGGAAAGATTTCTGCTGACATCTCTTTTCCCAAGCTTCCCAAAATCTTTGTTGTTCTTTAGAAGCTCCCCTTAAGTTCAAGAAATCTCATAGGTTATCGATGCCTTGAAACTAGACAAGGCACAAGACCCAGATGGGTTTTCTGCTTTGTTCTACAAAACCTTTAAGGAGACCCTGGTCCCCTTATTGCACCAACTATTTACCTTTTGGTGTAAGGAGGGTATCAAGGACCATTCTCTTTTTGAGGCCAGGATAGTTCTTCTACCTAAACCAGGAAAATCCCCAGATATGGTGATGAATTATAGGCCCATATCTTTATTAAACATCGATGTAAAGATATTTGCTAAGATTTTAGCCAATAGGCTAAAGACAGCTTGGATTGAGCTATTAAGCCCTGAACAGGCTGGCTTTGTGGGGCATTCCTCAGGACCATTTTAGAAAATTGCTTTATTTAATACAAGAGTCTGTGGGCCCTGATAAAGAAGCTTCTCTGGTTGCATTGGATGCCGAGAAGGCATTCTATAGGGTGGAGTGGGAGTTTATGTTTGAGGTGCTCTCTAAATTTGGCATTCCAGATACTTTTTTGGGTTTTATCCGGGTCTTGTATACATGCCCCTCTGCGAGAATTTCTTGTAACAACCTGATCTCATCTCCCTTCCGGTTAGAGAGGGGAACCCGACAAGGTTGTCCTTTATCACCATATTTATTTAATTTGTACATGGAACCACTTATTAGAGCTATTAAGTCAGACATGGGTATCCACGGAGTGCATATTGGGGATGCGGAATTTAAGGTCTCTGCTTTCACAGATGATTTATTAATCCACGTATGGCATAGTCAATCGTCACTCCCGCAGTTGTTGTCTATTATTTCATATTTTAGTGAATTTTCTGGGTACAAGCTAAACAAAAGTAAGACTTTAGTTTATCCGCTTCCTCTTACAACGCATCTTGGTGTCTCTCCTTAGGTTTAGGCTGGCAGACGGAATATCTCCTTATCTGGGTATCAAAATCTCTAAGGATTTAACTGAGTTATATGATTTGAATCTCAAACCTCTAATTAAATCGATTAGGAAAGATCTTGGAAGATGGTCTAAACTTCCTTTATCCTTTTGGGGAGAGTCATATGATAAAATGATGGTCATGCTCAAATTCTCCTACTTCCTCTTCAATCTTAATATATATCTTCCAAGATCCTTCTTTAATCTCTGCCATAGGCACTGCATGGATTTCATCTGGAATGGCAACCCACCCCGCAGAGCTTATGGTAAACTCACCCATCGTGAGAGAAGAAGGTGGCTACAGCTACCAGATTTTTTATATTCATTACCTGGGCGAGCCACGTGGCCAGGTTGGCTCTATGGGTATCAGAAGCCCAGGTACCTGCAGTAATCAACACTATTGATCGACTAGTAGCACAGAGTGTTAACCTAGATTTGGAATCTTTACTTTCTCTCCTGGTCTAAAGTACCACCTAAGCTTAAAGCTTCTCCACTGGGTTGGAGTATTAAGGCCCTCCACCAATTGTATTTCCAACTAGATATACCCTTTAGGAAAGACTTGATGCAGCCTTTAGTCAACAATCCGAACATAGTGATTGGTAACCAACCGTTAAGATGTAAGTGGGTCACCCCAGCCAGAAACTTAGAATTGCAGACTTTGTTTCCGTAGCTATCTTATCCCGATGTCAGAACTGGTAGATAAACTGAGAGTAGATCCTAAGGACAAGTTCTGGATATACCAAATACGAAACTGCATTCGTGTTTTCTTAAAGAATGGTCAGGGGCATGTGAGAGCTAGTAGCCTGTTGAAAGATATTACAAAGTTGATAATATCGAAGAGCGATATCTAAAATTTACAAGTTCATTCTTGCATCAAGAGATACTAAGGCCTCCCCGGTTCCTCACTATTGGGAAATTAATTTATCCTTGAATTGGCCAGAATTAATCTTGGGAAAAGGTCTGAAGGACCTGTACAATTATGTTAAACAAGATAGACTATGGGGTTTGCAGTTTAATATTCTGCACAATTTATATCTTTCCCCAGCAAAACTTTCATGCATATATAAGCAAAGATCTCCTAAATGTCAAGATTGTGGCAACCCCTGGGCTAGTACCCTACACAAACTTTGGGAATGCCCTAAGGTAATCAAATTTTGGGATTTAATCCATTTATGGATGGCTTCTCTCTGCGAAGCAGTACAGCACTTTAATCTTGAGATTTGTATTCTAGGTAATTTCTCCCAGGTACCATCCGCAGTCATAAAGATCAATTAGCATTAATCACACTAGTGGCTAAATTGCTTCTCGTTATTGGCATAGAGAGGAATTCTCTTACAAGGAATGGTGGGATACCTTTTGGAAGCTCTAAATGCAGAGAGAATGGTGGCTTCCTTCTTTAATTTGAGGAGAAAATTTGACAAATGCTGGAGCAATATATATCTAAGGCTGAGGACCAGTATGCCAAATTGTAATTAACACCCCAACAGGGCCTTATACCCTGATAGTATGTAGTAACTTTTGATAATTAGGCCCTAGGGTCCACAATCAGACACAAGGAGCTTGGTTTTCCCTCCCCCATTGTATCCTCTCCTTTATCTTTTTTCACCACTCCTTCCTACTTCCTTTTTTTCTTTTATCACAGGCTTATACTTTTGTATCTGTCCCTATAATTTGTCACACCCTTTAGCCTGTATGTAGAGTGAAGTCAGTAGGAGATGATACTAAGATGTATGGTTGTCTTGCAACATCCTTTATATATAGACATAGTAATCCTTAAGGTATATTAGGGTTTTTTTTTTTCTTTATGTCTTCACCAGAGCTGCCAGACCTGGGGAGGGTGGGGTCTTGGGGATGGGGTGGAGGGTTTTACTTTTCTCTTTTCTCTTTTCTTTTTCCTTTTTAAATTATTTCTCCCCCTGCTCATTTTGTCTGTTTAATCTACTTATTATAACCAATGTAATAGTAGCAGGGGGTTGGGGTTATTATGTATGTTTTATTGTTTTATTGTTAATACAATAAAGTACAGTTATTTGCAAAAAAAAAACTTAATTCTTTTAGCAGCTGGTTACATAACATTAAGTCTCCATTCACTGATTAGGCAGCTGACTAAATAAATTAAAGCTACCTGCAGTATTACATAAAAGCCCATGGCCGTCTCTACTGAATTTAAAGTACCCTATGCCAATTGAGCAGAAACAGCATAATGACAGAATAAAAGGTCCAAAAAAACTATCATCAGTGCTCTGCCGATAGAAATTAAAATGGCGCCAAGATTCAAATGTCTTTTGTGGCCTCAGTCGGCTGGAAGAGAACTGCCATTCAGCATGTGGTGTAGTGTAAGTGGTAGAGCCGTTTGAGTCTGCAGTGGTTCAGCTTGGGGGAGGGCAAGACCGGCAAGGCCCTCACAAACCTTGGACACTGGTAAGGCCTGTTTGAGTCTGCAATGGTTCGGCTTGGGGGAGGGCAGGACCGGCAAGGCACTCATGACCCTCGGACACTGGTAGGGCTTGCTTGAGTCTGCAGTGGTTCAGCTTGGAGGAGGGCAGGATCAGCGAGGCCCTCAAGACCCTCGGACACTGGTAGGGCCCATTTGAGTCTTCAGTGGTTTGGCTTGGGGGAAGGTAGGACCGGCGAGACACTCACGACCCTTGGACTCTGGTAGGGCCTGTTTGAGTCTGCAGTGGTTCAGCTTGGGGGAGGGCAGGACCAGCGAGGCCCTCACGACCCTCAGACACTTACCTTGACCATACTAAGGGTCATAGACAGGAAAGGACCTAGTTCTTGATATTTGGAGAGGTAGAAACAGGAAAACCTGCCTCAAAGATAACCATTGCCCACTGGATTGTTGCTTGTATCCAATTTTGTTACAGCAAAATGGTCAAGGAACCCCTTGTGTGCCTCAGGCCCACTCCACAAAGGGCATAGCTGCCTCCATAGCAGCTGCAAGGGGTATCCCTTTACTGGAGATCTGTAAGGCAGCTACCTGGAAAACTGCTAACACATTTGTCAAACATTACAACCTGGATACCCAGGCCAGGAGTGATGCAAGGTTTGGAATAGCAGTACTGCAGAGCCTGTTTCCTAAATAGGTTATGTACCCATGTCCAAAGGCACTGCTTGGGTAGTCTGCATATGTCAGAATACAGTAAGATGGGGGACCACGTGATGCAAGCTACCAGATAGACGTTCCTCCATATAGCTCCAGCCTCCTGTCTCCTTAAAAGCATTTTTTGATGTGCTTATTTTGCCTTAATCCCTACAATTTCAAGTTATACTGCTTCCCTACTACTTGGTGCTCTTGCTGGGCGATTTCGAGTGAGAATGGAGGTGTATATGAAGAAGGCGCAGCAAAAACACACCCCACCAGTTATCCCGGAGAAGGCCCTGAAAAAATCACGGGCCTCGAGTGGAGCTGAGAAAGCAGATGTTATGAGCCAGAGCACGGACCAGGAACCGCTCACGTTATGCAGATTCCTAGAAGAGTTTAAACCATTTCAGGAAGAGATAAAAGAAATGGCATCAGAGATTAAATCGCTTATGAGAACGTTGGAAGAGGTTACGCTCTCTACTAGAGATAACACGGCCAGGATCTCCTGTCTGGAGAAACAAGTTGAAAGGTTCGATCCTGGGATGGCAGCTATGCACCAGAAACTGGCACGGTTTGAAGCTAAACTTGAAGACCTCGAAGGTCATAGCCGGAGAAATAAAGTGGTGATTCTTGGGCTACTGGAGGGAGAAGAGGGCCAGAATGCTATTGCATTTGTCCAGAAGTTGGTGGAGAAGATCACTGACCCCTCTCCCTCTGGGGCTAAGTACATAATCGAGAGAGCCCACAGGTTGCTAAGGCCAAAGCCCCCTCCCGGAGCAACATCCCATCCTATAATATGCAGATTCTTAAATTTTTTTGAGCGGCAACACTTCTTGTACAAAATCAGAGAACTCCAGGAAGTCCGATGGGAGCAAGTCAAGCTCAGGATAGCGCAAGATTTACATGATGCAGGGCACCTAGAAGCAGCACTACTCTGAAGCTCCCACCTATCGAGCTCTGAAAAACTACTTTTTCTCCCTATCAGTATCATAGAGCGAACTCCAGACTCCGGTTCTATATTATTTTAATATCCAGGGCCTTAACGAGCGTTGGCGTGTCCATTTGTTGCATCATTATCGGCTTTGCAGCCGAGATGGAGGCCGACATGAAGCAGGCTGGAATCAGACACACTCCACCAGCTACTTCATAAAAAACGACTAAGAAATCTAAGCACCAAAGCTCTAGGAGTACTTCTAAGTCAGGTCCTCCAGTTCCTCAACGATTCCCCTAACGGAGGATCGCTTCCTTCAAGAATTGCTGCCTTTTAAAGAAACTTTGGAGGACATCTCTGCTGAATTGAAATCACTTCGAGGAGACCTAAGCTCTCTGTCGCTATGAATGGGAGACTCTGAAGTGAGAACCTCCTCCCTGGAGAGGCGGAAAGAGAAGATGGATCCTGAAACTGCTCATCTTCGGCAACAGATCATTAAGCTCCAACTTAAAACCGAAGATTTGGAGGGGAGAAACAGGAGGAATAATGTCCTGATATTAGGCCTGCCTGAAGCAGAGGAAGGAGCTGATACTGTCATTTTCCTCCAGAAGTTTCTCACCAAGATTGTCAGCCCATCCCCCCTAAACCCACAGTATCACATAGAGCAGGCCCATCGCTCTCTCAGGCCGAAACCTCCGCCTGGAGCATCACCAAGGCCTATAATAGTGAAATTCCTAAGCTATCTTGAGAAACAACACGTCATATCCAAATCAAAAGAGCTTCAAACCATTTTATGGGGCAATGCCAAATTGAGGATAACTCAAGATCTCCCCTTCCAAACTCGCCAAAAGTGATCTGCATTCCACCCTACTGTCAGCAAGTTGATAGCTGCAGGAATTCATTTTAAGATGATCCACCCTGCCAAACTACAGGTGGCAATCGATGGAGCATGGCTTCCCTATGAATCCCTGGAGCAGGCAGCCACGGATCTCGCATTCAAGCTACCCAACCTGTTCAAGACAGGCTGAACTGTTATTCCATTTACCAGAGGCTATAGTTTTTTAATTTTGTGGGAGTAAATTGTGTACCTGTTGGGAGATCTCTTTTCTTTTCTTTCTCTTCCCTCCTTCTTTTGCCTCTCTCAGGCTGGTTGCGTGGGGTTGGCGGGATGTTATGAGGCCTAGCAGGCCTAATCCAGTGGTGGGAATGCCTGTGTGCTGCTGAAAGTGGGGGGGGGGTAGGAACCTTTGTTTAGTGAGCATTTCCATACACCGCTAGTAGGGACGGTTGTTTTAGTTCCATCGGCTTTTAGGTCCCCTGTTCATTTCCTCATTCTCTCGGGGTTGGAGAAGTCCAGTAGATAGCAGCAATGCCTTGAGGTAAAGGGGAAATTTGGGGCTTCCATCACCCTGAAGTTCATTTTATAAGGGCACATGGGCTTTAAATGGCGTTCCGTTTCCTGGAGCAGCATTCTCGATTAAAAGCAGGTTGAATGAACTAAGCCTAGGATAGGCCTTCTTTTACTTTCTTTAGTCCTGGATTTATGACCTTTCTAATAGTCTTTCTGAGCCTGGTTAAGTTACTTAGGGCTTACATTTGCTGTTTCTTTAAAGTGGTTGGTGGGTGAGGGGCTTTGGGATGGAGCAAGCTCAGGGATAACTGCATATCGCACCAGGGAAGGGGGTGAAAGGCGCATTTCCTGGGAAGCATGGAGAGCATAGAGAGTCTCAAATAATTTTGGCACACCTCTCTGAGGTAGATTTTGATACCACTACTCAGATCTGGCATTTAAATATAATCTTAGCTTCTCATGGGAATGACTCCTATTGGGTTTGGTCCTTGATGCTAGATATTAACATGTTTAAAATCACTTTCAAACAGGGACCTTTTTGTATATAGTTCAAGGGGTTTGTGGGGGGAGGGCTTTTTTATTGTCCAGATGTCTTTCCCGCTGATTGCATTGTCGGAGATTAAAACGGAATGGTTAGTCCTATGCATATTTTCAGTATTCCAGATATATAAGGAAACTTACCGGGAAGGGCTTTCTTACTTTAGTAGTACTTTTGTTCAAAGGGTGATGAGGGTGGGGGAGGGAGACTGGAGTGTTCCTTTTGGGGTTTTCTTCTCAGTTACCGAAACATGCTTATTCTCTTTTTAATAAGATTGTTAATGACTTTAGTACCAATTAAAATTGCCACATGGAATGTCAGAGGAGTCAGGGACATGACTAAAAGATATCAGGTTCTCAAAAACTGTGCTCTTTTAAATATTGATATTCTTTTGATGCAGGAAACCCATCTCCTGGCCATTGAAACAAATGGGTTGCGCAGACAGGGATTTTCCCACATTTTTACTGCCTGTGGGTGGTCATTGAGTAGGGGGGTGGCAATTTTGGTCAAGAGGCATATTTCTTTTGTAGCAGAAGAAAGTTTATCAGATATAGAAGGTAGATTTATCATAGTTAAGGGCATGCTTAGCAACACCATGGTGGTATTGGGTGCAATCTACAGCCCAGTCGGTGGCGATTCTGAGTTCCTTATGTGCTTGGCTGACAAGCTGAGCAGATTTCTGCCCTCCATGTTAATTCTAGGTTGGGATTGGAATATTCCCCCAACACAAGATCTAGACAGAACTTACAGGCCATTAAAGCCCCTATCCCCTCCACAGCAAGCCCTGAGGGACTTCATGGGGTTATTGGGATTATGCTATCCATGGCGCTTGCTTAATCCCTCCAGTCAGCTTTTCTCCTTCTATTTCCAGGTTCACCAGTCGTGGTCCAGATTAGATTTCATTCTAACCAGTACCTCGCTCTTAGCTGGCCTTTACCAGACAGGAATCGAACCGATTGTCATATCGGATCATTCAATGGCTAGTGATCTCCCCTGACATGAATTCTCAAAGGGATACTACCTGGAAATTAAACAAACAACTCCTAAAAAAGGAACGTATAATCTCTCACATTAAGGACCTAATCTCTTCCTATATGGATATTAATAAGGGTTCCATTAAAAGGGAAGATCAAATATGGTGCTCCCTTAAATGCTATGTCTCTTGGGGAACTCATTAAGTTAGCCTCCAAAAGGAAAAAGCAAAGGGAGGCAAGAGTTATCTCCATGTCAAATCAAATAAGGGTGGCTGAAAGTACTCTATCTACATCCTCCCCTTCAGGTTCCTTGGAAACCTTACTGAAGCTTAGAAACGAATATGCAGTTCTGTTGAAGGAAAAGGCAGAATATGCCATCCTAAAAACCAAGGCTCGTTATTTTGACCAAGGCGAGAAGCTGGGTAGAATGCTAGCCCTTCGTCTATGGGAATTAGAGAACTCGAGGCTAATCCCCTCCTTGCAAGCCCTGGATGTCTCAATTAAAACTTCCCCTCGAGACATTTCCCAAGTTTTTGAGACCTTCTATAAGGACTTATACAGTAAATGTTCCTCACAGGTCTCACTTTCATGTATTGAACAATATCTGGAAGGCCTTAATCTCCCATCTCTCCAGGCATACCATTGTCCGATTCTGTCTTCTCCAATTACCTTGGGGGAGGTAGAGGAGGCAATCAAGGTGCTCGCATTGGACAAATCGCCAGGCCCTGATGGCTTTCTTCCAACTTTTACAAAATCTTTTGTAAAGAACTAGCCACCCTTCTCTTAAATTTATTTGAATACATGTTCACTTTGGATACCCTAGACCCCACCCTGCTGGAAGCTATGATTGTTCTTATCCCGAAACCTGATAAACCGCATAATGACCCCGCCAGCTATCGTCCAATTTTGCTATTAAATTATGATATCAAAATCTTAACAAAAATCTTATCTCTCAGAATCAAAAGGGTTTGGTCCCATTTGCTGAGTCTTGAGCAGGTGGGATTTGTGCAAGGCTGATCCTCAGCTGATCACCTGCGAACCCTTTCACACGTTTTTTATGTTGCCCAGAGCTCCCAGATCCCCATGGCCTTAATCTCATTAGATGCAGAAAAAGCCTTTGACAGAGTAAACTGGGAGTTTCTTTGGGCAACTCTTAAGAAAATGGGCTTCCCAGCAGCTTTCACTCGATGGATACAGATGGTATACAAAGCCCCAACCGCAAAAAATTACTGTAATGAAGTATTCTCTTCGCAGTTCTCCTTGTTTGCTGGAACCAGGCAAGGTTGTCCCTTATCTCCCTTTTTATTTAATTTATATTTGGAACCCCTTTTACTCAGCATTAAGCGCTCGCCCCAGGTTATAGGCTGTTCAGTGTATCAACAGTCTTTAACCCTTTCAGTGTATGCAGATGATATTGTCCTTCATTTGGTCTATCCGGATGTATCATTATTACATGCTTTACAAATTATCAGGCAGTTCGGACTCATAGCCAATTATAAATTAAACCTATCAAAAACCATAATATTTCCTTTAAATGCCCTCACCCACCAAGCCAACTTCACTCATTTGGGCATGAAATGGTCCCCTCATTCAATTAAATATCTAGGTATACACCTTACTAAAGACCCAGAGACCTTTAGGAAACTTAATCTAGATGATTTAATAATTAACATTCAGCAGGATCTTCAAAGATGGGTAAACCTCCCTTTTTCATTATGGGGTCGTATCAGCATTATAAAAATGAATGTGTTGCCCCGCCTTTTCTACCCCCTAAACTTACTGAATCTCTGGCTCCCAATGTCCTATTTTTGACAATTTCATTCCGCCCTCTCCAAATTTATTTGGCAGGGCAAACATCCTAGATGCTCTTTCTTAAAACTTAGCCTTCCTAAAGAGTTGGTGGGCTCCATCTCCCTAACTTTACTTTCTACTATTGGGTGAGTCACCTGTCTAAAGTGGGGAGATGGTTCTCAGGTACAGTCGACGGACACCTTCCTATATGGCTACAATTGGAGAGGAGGCTTTTCGGCCTGCATGATCTTAATTCCCCCAGGCTATTTTTCTCCACCAGCTCAGCATTATCAAATTTATTACAAAACTCGGTGGTGGGGGTCTCTATTAAAATGTTAGCCCAATATTGGAATTTTTTCAACATTTCACCCAAAACAGATATGGCTCAACCCCTTATTCGCTACCCGAATATTAAAATAGGGGATCACTGCTTTCCCCTGATTGGCTTCCTCAGCTATGGGGTGTCCTAGTAGAAGACCTGTTCTCTCAGGCTGTTCTCCTTTCTTCCCCTGATATAATGGCTAAATTTAATACTCCTCAGAAACACATATTCAAGGTTTTCCAGTTGAGACACCTTATGGTGTCCAACTTTGGAACCACATTTAAGCAGTCTCAGGTTAGGCCTTTCTTGGAACAGATACAGAAATACGCCAGCAAATCCCATGGAATATCAATGATCTATTCTTTTCTCTTGGGAATCAAATTCGGACTTCCCTCCTGCCGGACACTATTCCTATGTGGAGTCAGATCTGGAAGGATTTGCACAGATACCTTACCCAAGAGAGACATAAACTCATTCAGTACCATATCTTAAACAACATGTACTACACACCAGTCAAGTTAGCCAAATTGGGTAGGCTTCCTGCGGCAATATGTACTAGATGTGGTACATCTGAAGGGAACCTGATTCACATTTTCTGGCATTGTAACAAGGTGGCACCACTTTGGAACACAATTCAATCCAATCTGGATCCTCTACTAGGACTGGGGGAATTGTTTACCATAGAGATATGTATTCTTGGGATGTTTTCAACTATTAAGATTAAGGAACGTAGATTTCACATGGCTTTAATTTCTGTTGTGGTTAAAAGATTGGTTCTTAAGCACTGGGTAGACCAGTTGGTTATAACATATGCTGAATGGTTGAAAGAAATGTCACTTTGTTTCAATACTGAGAAGCTGATAGCCAGCTCCCGGAATCATATGGACTCATTTAATCATAAATGGGGTAAATTATATGCCTTATACTTGGATTAAGATTTAGGTAATGCATGTCTCTGCTTATTTCTGTTTGTTTATCTCTTTTGGTATTTGTTAACTGTTTGGTTTATAATTCCTTGTTATTTCTCTGTCATGTTGTGTATTTCAGGCACACTCCAGGGGAAGGGGGGATAGGGTGGGGGTGGAGGGAAGGGGTTTCATAGATGTATTTGTATTGTTATTTTGGTTTTATTTGATCCAGAGGCAGTCTGGCACTATGATACCTCAAGTTCATACTGGTTATTATTTATGTTTGGTTAATTTTCTTATTGTTTATTAGTTCTGTGTTATGACAAAAACAATAAGGAAGTTGAATTAAAAAGAAAAATGGATAGAGCAAGATTTACCGGGCTTGGTCCGCCTGAAACGCTCTGCATTTCACCCAGTAGTTTCCAAGATTATCGCTGCTGGTCTTAAATTTTGCATGGGGTACCCGGCCAGACTACAGGTACAGGTGGCCGGTTCCTGGGCCACTTACGAGGATCCTGAGGTGGTGCTTGCTGGCTAAAAACCTCCCTGCCTGATCTTTTTAGGGATACATGAGAGGCCTTTGGAATACCTGAAAGGAAGAGCTCTGGTTTGAAATGTGTTGGCTGTCACTTGAAGGAATATCTGGGGATGAGCATTGTTAAATGAACGTTGGACTGTTATCTAAGCCCGATTAGAGGGCTGAAGGGACTCCACTTTTTAGAGTTAACCAGACTGTGAACGGAAACATATGTTTGTTTTGTTTGGGACTGTTGCTTCATTTAAACAAGCCATTTAATTTTTTGGTCTCCGGTTGTGGGGAGAGTGATTCCAACAACAGTCCTATCTAGTACCCCCCCCCCCAGCGGGCATGTGAGAAGGGCTTGGTAAAGGCCTAAAGTTATACCTCGCAGGGTATTAACACCTACAAGTTGGGGGGATATTAATGAAGGTGCGTTGATGTCCTCCTATCACAATGCATTGGCGCGCACTTCTGCATTGGTAACACTGGAGGGAGTTTGAGTTTTCTGTAATAGGGGCTAGCGGTTTTAATGATCTGGGATAGGGTTTTTTTCTAGCGTAAAGGCTTTACAATTAGAGGGGGAGTGGCATGACCTGCCTCCTTGGGGCAAATGAGTCCTGTTGAGAGCATGGCCCGCATGGCAGAGCGGACACATTGTCTTGGCCTGGTCTCATGATCACCCTCCGTGTGGAGCCCCCTTCAATAAGCAAGGCGCGAGAGTTAGGAAACTTCAGATCTTTCCAGTGCTAATGCCTTGCTAACATAGGGTCACTCCCACTGGTTTTTAGAGGTGGATTAGCTGGCGATGTTACGGACCGTTATAACAATACAGGTTACTCTTCACCCTTTTGTTATTATATAGGGGGCTTATATAAACCTTACTTGGGTTTAGGGTTGGATGGTCGGGGGGCTGGGGGGGAGAAGGAAATGGTGAGTTGCTGAACATTGTTAGAGACAGGGGGATAGGGAGGGTGGATTTAAAAGCAATTTTCTGGGTCTGTTATTGTTATGTCTTGTTTGGGTATTACTTGGGGGGAGGGGGGATAGTTTGGATAGAGATGGGAGGGTTGGGGATGGGAGAATGGCACAGCAGTCTCAGAGGCACAGGGTTATCTGGACTACAGTCGTAGAAATTGCCTTACGTTTTTTCCGGATTCACAGTTGTCAATATAGATGGCTAGCAACATTAATCTTGCTATGTGGAATGTGAAGGGGATTAGAAAAAAATCCAAGCAATATCAGGTACTTAAACACCTGAGCTTGCTGCATGCCCAGATAATGTTTTTACAAGAATCTCACTTACTAGATTCTGAGGCACTACAACTCAGGAGACAACAGGTGGGACAGGTCTTCAATGCCTCAGGGGCTACTAACAGGTGTGGGGTCATGATGCTGGTCAATAGAGATGTCCCATTTATTCTCTACCAGGTTTTTAAGGATTCTGAGGGCAGGTACATCTTAGTTCATGGTACTATTTGGGCCATGCCGTTATTACGTGGCAGCATTTACGGACCAAACGTAAATGATCCCACTTTTTTTATGAAGCTGATCACCACAATTCTTCCCATACTCCCTATACCCATTATCCTAGGGAAGGACTTTAATTTAGTTTCAGACCCTAACATTGACATGTCAGGCAATGGGTCAATTGGACTGTCCCCTTGGCAAAGGGCCTTTAAGGAATAGATGGATCAATGCGGTCTGTGTGACGTCTGGCGAGTCTTACATCCCAACTCCAGGGAATGTACTTTTAGTTTGCCAGTCCACAGCACGCAGTCTCGCATTGACTGTCTATTAGTCTCTCACGAGCTCTTGCCAGGTGTGCTGTATGCCTTGATCCAACCGGGTCCCATATCAGATCACTGTCTGGTGTTGTGTAACCTGGCTTTTCTTAATATTCCCAAGAAAGTGACCAGATGGAAATTAAATGAACAATTATTAAAAGATGAGAAGTATCGTGGACTGGTGAAGGACTAGATTGACTTCTTTTTTTTCTACCAATCCAATAGAAAGTACAAAGCCGGACATTTTATGGGGAGATTTTAAGGCCTATATAAGGGGCATTCTCATTAGCTTAGCTACAAAGAGAAAGAGGACGCAGGAAGTGGAATTATTGTCATTACTGTCTCAAATACAGGAATTAGAAACTAAACAGCCAAATAAAATTTCTTAGGAGGAGAGACAGAAATTATTAGTAATTAAGGAAAGATATTTGGGATTGTTAAGGGAGAAAGCAGAGTTGGCTATCATCCATACTAAAGCCAGTTTCACGGATCAGGAGAAAAAGCGGGGCGCTTACTGGTTTTACGCCTAAAGCAGCAAGAATCGGCAAGATTTATATCGCCAATTAGGGCACAGGCTGATGGGACCCTGAGGGTATCCTCCTCAGAGATAGTGCAGGAATTTGCTATATTTTAGGAGCAATTATATAGGGACATGGATAGTCCTCCTTCTATAGAAGAGTTAAAGAAATACCTCAGGGATGCTCACCTTCCTTCCTTGTCAAACTCCCAGAAAATTTCCATATCCTCCCCTTTATCACAGGAGGAAATTTGAGATGTTATAATGGCCCTGCCTTCGGATAAAGTTCCGGGACTGGATGGGTTTTCTGCTTTATTTTATAAAGTTTTCAGAGATCAATTATTGCCAGTGTTGTATCATCTTTACCTCCACATTCTTTCCTGGGAGGTAGTAGATACTCATTTGTTTGAAGCCCTGATAGTTCTATTACCCAGAATCGGTTCAGAGCTATACACCAATATCCCTGTTGAATCAGGATGTCAAAATTCTTTTGAATATATTGGTGGATAGACTAACCCTTGTCCTTCTGGACCTGATTGGTATGTCACTGGTCGGGTTTATGAGGGGACATTCATCCTCAGATCACTTGCGTACCCTCTCGCATGTCTTCTTGGAGTCCAGGGATGCTACCTTTCCTGCAGGACTGGTCTCCCTGGACGCCAAAAAAGCATTTGACCGGGTAAATTGTAATTTTTTATTTCAAGCTCTTAAGGCATTTGGATTCCCTTCCATATTCACAGACTGGATCAGGGCATTATATCGGTCTCCCTCTGTGAGGATTTCAGGTAGTGGGGCCTTTTCTAAATCCTTCATGTTGCAGTGAGGTACGAGACAGGGATGCCCCTTTCTCCCTTACTTTTTAATCTTTGTTTGGAACCCCTTATTCAAAACATTCTTAACAATTCGGGAATACAAGGTATTCCCATCAGGAACAAAGTAGTGAAAATAACAGCATAATGCTGATAATCTCCTCTTACATTTGGCCAACCCAGTAACATCTATTCTGAACATGTTAAGGAAGATCACTAAATTTAGTCGTTTTTCGAATTATAAGCTAAACCCCAATAAGACATCTTTTTTTCCTCTTAATCATAAGGTTTTCAAGACAGACATTGCCCTTTGGGATTGTGCTGGTCACCCCGGGTTATTAAATATTTAGGCATAAAGTTAACCCGTAACACTTCCCTATGGTTTAAAGAAAATTTAGAGCCTCTTTCTCAGGCGATTACACAGGATCTAGAGAGATGGGACAAGCTTCCGATACCGTTATGGGGCCGTATTAATATAATTAAGATGAATGTATTCCCCCATTTATTTTACCCCTGTCACATCTTAACTCATTTGTCCCTCTATCCTGGTTTCAGAAAATGCATAAACTCTTTACGAAGTTCATTTGGTCTAATAGGCACTCCAGGTTGGCGTACCATAAGTTAGCTGCCCTTAAAAATGAGTGTGGACTGCAGATTCCTCATTTGGCAATTTATTACTGGGCTAGTCACCTGGCTAAGTACCTGAAATGGGTAAGGCTGGGTCCAGAAAACTTGAGACCGGTTTGGCTTAACATTGAATTAGACTTTATCCAGGCTATGAACATGGACCCCTCGACCATGCTGTTTGTTAAAGTCTCTCATTTGCAGAATGTTAATAAATGTCCTACTATCACAACCTCAGTAAGAGTTCATTCACAACTGTGCTCCTTCCTGAGATATAATCGGAGTAAAGACCTTTCTCAGTCTATCTGGAATTCTCCGGCCTTTACCATCAATAAGCAAAAAATTTCCCATACATGGTTGCCTCAGTTAGGAGAAGGGATAGTCTCCTCTTTCCTAGATGAGACTGTGGTTTGGCTCCCGTTCACTGAGTTAATCAATAAGTTTAATGTTCTGGTTTCTCAGGCACTCAGGTTATTCAACTGAAGCATTTGTTAACTACGTTTTTTGGTACTGTTCCTCCACCCCCAGCAGCTTTTGCATTGGTATCTGAACTTTCCTCTCTTCTTGAATCCTCAGGTGTTATCTCTGAGATATATCAAGTACTATATCAACGGTGGTTTGGGAATGGTAATAGCCCTACTAGTTTTTGAAACCCATTTTTTTCCCTAATACACCTTTAACTGGTTGGCTCTCTGGATGTACTATCATAAATATGTGTTCCAAGATAGAGTACGCCTTATGCAATTTCACATTTTGCACAATTTGTATTATACTCCAGTCAGACTGGCGAAATGGGGCCTCCTTGATACAGGCAGGTGTACTAGGTGTTCTCAGGAAGCAGGATCGCTTTTTCATATATTCTGGTCATGTGCTAGGATAGCTTCATTATGGGATCTAATTAAAGTTAACCTAGATCCTTTATTGGGATTACAGGACTGTTTCACACCTGACATCTGCCTCCTGGAAGACTTGTCTTCTATCAAGGTCAAAATCTGGCAATTTCATACATCTATGATCGCACTCATGGTTAAAAAAATTATTCTTAGGCATTGGAAAGAAGGGACTTGTCCAACATACCAGGAGTGGATCCATGAGATCCTAACAAATCTTCACACAGAGAAGGCTATTGCAAGCATCCATAATAGGTTACACAGGTATAAGCATATTTGGGATCCCCTTCACACTTTAATTATCATGGATAGGGTATAATGTGCAGTCGATTATCTGTTACCATAACTTATCTTCGGTTAATATGGATAGCTTGTTACTACAGTATATGAAAGAACTGCTGTGCCGGGGGGGTGTGGGGGGTTTGGGCTATTGGATTGCATTACAAACTTGCTGTTCAAACTTGTATTACTGCCTTCTGTATTAGGGAAAATGTGGTGAATAAAGTTTGAATTGAAAAAAAAAGAATACAGTAAGATTTCCTGGGGTTAGAAGCAAATATCACTTATCATAGTAATCTTGTTTCTTCTAAGGGAATCTTACTATATTCTGAGCTCCCACCCTTCCTCCCCTACTAGAACCTGGGGGCACTGCACTACAGCTCTGATTGCTGTGGTGGACTCTTAGCCTTTTTTTTTTCCTTGGGCCACCTGTGACTTGAGTCTTAGAGATGAATGCCTGCTTGTTTCATAGTTGTCCATTGGGGTGGATTGTGGGTGTTTTCTCATTAAAGTTAATTATTAATTAGTATAGATAGTTTCCTATGCACGCTTTGTTAGAATCTGATGGTTAGAAGGTTGTTTACCAGAAGCAGTTGTTTGAAAACCAAACTCAAGCCCAGCATTCTATCATTTGCATTGGTTCTAGTAAACATTTCAGCTCTGAGGCAGTACTATGGTGGGACCATACTGCATATATCAGAATGCTATAAGATTTCCCAGGAAGAAACAAGATTACTATTGTCAGGAGGTCTAAACCTCACTCTCAGGTTCTTGCAATAATGGGAATACAAGGAATCACAGACACATTGCTTAAGAGTAATAAACTTGTTTATTACTACCAAAAAGGACAATCACAGTTGCCCTAAGCAGTTCTTACCAATGCGAACTGGGAGCCAATGCTAAGCATTCCCTATACCTCACGGATTCTCCGTGTCTCTTGGGGTCTCTGAGGTAGAAGACATAATGTCTTTCATTGTATACCTATGATGATTACTATGGTTACTGCAAGATAGAAACATTTCTAGTTATAGAGATCAGCCCTATTGGTTAAATTAGAGGTGGCTCCACAGTCCAAGATAACATTATACAATTTTGTAGTAGTCATCACTTTGTAAGACAAAGGCATACAGTCAATCATATATCAGTGTAATAGTACAAATCACCAAAAGATGGCAATGCTAACTCATATATAAAAATCATTACAAGGACACAAATGTCCTAACATCTTGTATGAAGAAATACATATATGTATTAGAAAGTAAAGTTATAACAATAATATGCATACATATCCTGACATTTACTCTTATATGGTAGATGCCCTTAGCCCTATATGTTAGTATAACATATGTCTAAATGCTGTCTACGGTGTACCTCTGCGGGTACCAATAAGGGTGCAGGGACCTTGTGTAACATTCCCCCCCTTTTTGCCTCTCAGGGCAACACAGCAAAAATAGGGAAATGGACAGGGAGCAGGGGTCATTTACAGACCCGATGCATGAGCCTTGTAAAGGAACTCTATCTGATCGCGGTGTTTACATAGTGTGAGCCATAGGCAGCAAAACATAATAGTCAGAAAAAATATCAAAATTGCTTGTATAATAACAAAACCTTTAAATGTAATCTCTTACCAAGTGTTAGTCAGAGCACTGTTCCTATCACCATCATTAATTAGTGCAAGGACAGCTTCATTAGCTTTAGTAATAGTATTGCTGATGTGTCTGAGATGTGTGTCTTTACTCTCTAAAAGTGATTTTAATGTCAGTGTGAGAGGATCAGTGTGTACAGTAAAATAAGGTAAATACTCAGAAAGGCTGAGCAGATAATCAGGGTTACCATCAATGATATCCGTGTCCATAAGAGGGACGGGGTAATAATGGTATGTCCAATAACTGACTTCTGGTGGGGAACAAAACAGAAATTGGGGCTATCTATAACGCATGTTTTCATTCCATAAGTGTAACTCTTAAAGTTTGTGACGATGCAATACTCACTGTCTGAATTATATTGCATTTTAACAGTAGGCAGTCTCCATTTTTGCAACTGTACCAGACAGGTGTAGGTCATCTTCGAAATCTGTGTTGACAGGCGATGCACCTCCTTTCAATAAGATTGGTAAAGCTTCTCTGGAGCCAATGTTGAGTCCAGAAAGTCTGTGCCATTAGTGCTGATGTCATCTTCCGTGGAAAAGGACCAATCGATACTGTCTGGGGAAAAGCCACATACAGGTTTAATAACATCAAATACATCACATCGACACAAGTAAATGTAACCCTTCTTCACACAGCAGTCTGTGTGCGGAAAGACCCAGGCATCCAGAATAGGATGGAAGATCAGTAGAGGAAGTAAGTCGAGGTGTTCTCTGTAGATATCTTCATCAAGGTGCCCAATAGAGTGAACAGTGGCAAGTTTGTCAAATAAAGCTGTAGTTTGATCAAAATGTGGTAAAGAGACAAACACTGTATCCTTAATAGAACATTTCTTAGAAGTAAAACATGGACCAGTGTTAGGGTGTCTGGTCACAAAACCCAAATTCCTAGCTGTAGATAGTGGAATAGTGAGAGTTTATTGCATACACATTGCAGTGCAGCTAGGGAATTTGCACTGAGGACAATACCATTTAGAGATGCATCTGTCATGAATGATATCAGGTATCCTTCCGGATTCTAGATCATGGAAAAGATTATTGATGGTAGTAATAATGTATGAGCCATAAGCAGAACACAATATTTCATGGGCAATATATTGTCTATCTGCTTCTTTGTTGCTCTGTGCAATGAGGGCATAAATCTTATCTTTAGAGTCTGTAAATGCCTTAGCAATGTTGTGCATGTTGTATATAGTGTATCTTTCTACCTGACTAAGGCCATCCACACCATGCAATAATGGGGGTATAATATCATTAGCCAAACCAGTTTGGAATTTCTGTGAATGTGATTTGATAGCAGCAGTGTCGGCCTTATTCCAAATAGACATGGCTGTACCAAAAAGACCTGTGATGGTGCCTGTGGTACCAGTGATATCAGAATTGTCAACTTCACGTGTATTACATTTATGACTTTGATCATCAGTATTAGGTTTTCTCCTGAAATTACTTTTATGCTCAGTGGTGTGTACCATGGCAATAGGGTCTTGAGTACGAATTTGAAAAGCTGCTAAACTATCAAGCAATAAAGTACTGTAAAACGTTAAAGTGTTAGTAGTATGACACATACCAAATTCTTTCATGTTCCAATAAGTCAGGTGAAACAAAACAAGTATATGCATAAATTGTAAATTGTTAATAAGTGTACCAGGTAAGGCAGTGTATGTTAGACCACTTTGGGGACATGGGGTATGTTTTGGACTTTCCAAAAGCTGTTTATCAGGGGGGTAACACAGAAAGATACATGGCAGCAGAGGCCATGTTGCGTACAGCACAAAATTTCCTGGAAGAGTCCTTAGACAAGGAATTACAATATGAGGGATCAATTAAGGCAGTAATAATGTATAAACCAGAATGTCTCAGAGCAGACTGGAGCAAGGACAGCAAGCCATTAGGGGATAATTTTGCATTGGGCCAACCATGGAAAGTCTGAAAAGCTTGGCCACAGGGAGAATTTGTCCTTGCGACATGGCTTGCCACTCAATTTATAGGGTAGATTTATCAGGAGCAACAACCAAGGCAGTGAGGTAGGCATCTGAACCTTCCTGGACAGTAATCAAATTGTCAGGTATACTGATGGAAACTCCCTCTGGGGTAGATGCTAGAGGATCAAGGTGAGGAAGGAGGTGCTTTACCGTGCCTTGGATGCAGGGGATAACTCCTGAGATGAGGAGAAAACGGAACAAGATAGCCATCTTGTCAGTGTATCTGAAAAGGAAAATCAAACATTAGTAATTTAGTACTATTCCACCCAATGGGGCGAGGAAAAGTAATTATACTCCTTTATACAGTTTCAACTAGTTTGCATGTAACCATTTGTCAGTCAGTTTGTTGTTGTGCATTAGTCTAACCTGATAGACTGCTGGACTGAGCTTGTTGATAATGGGGTAGGGGCCTTCCCACTTGCTGGAGAAGGAGTGTGTGGGATGTGCAAATCTGAGAACCATTACCTGATCTCCGACTTGCCAATCCACTTCTTGTGCATGTTTGTCAAACTGTATTTTGGACTGTTGCTCGGCCTTGCCCATGCACTTGGCAGCATACAAGTGTGTGTATATGAGGTCTTGTCTGAGTTTTTCCACATATTGGTCTACAGACACACGGTTTGCAGTAGGGGTGTGCAGGTCAAACAACAGGTGCTCAGGTAATCTCATCTGTCTGCCAGTCATCACCTCAAAGGGTGTAAACTGGATGGTGGTTGAGGGTGTGCCCCTGATTGCCTTAAGGAATAATAGCAATAGGGAATCCCAGGTCTTGGGTTTGTCCTCAATGATTTTGGATAGCATTTGCTTAATCTGTCTGGCTGGCTCTTTTTACTTGACCTGAAGGTTATGGGTGGTAAGGTGTGTGGAATTTCTGGTGAATTCCAAGGAGTTCAAGTGCTTCTTTCATCAACTCACCTGTAAAACAGGTTCCTTTGTCGGAGTCAACATTGAGAGGTAAGCCCCACCTAGAGAAAATCTGTTCCACCAGGATTTTGGTAGTGGTTTTAGCAGTACACAACTTAGTGGGGAAAGCTTCAACACACTTAGAGAAAAGGTCAGTTACCACAAGGGCGCACTTGTTGTTTCTACTGGTGTTGGTCAATGGATCAATAAAATCAATTTGAATGGCATGCCAAGGGCCAGAATGCCTTTGTGGTAGTAGTTTGGCATTTTGTTTGGTATGGATGGGATTGTTTTGTGCACAAACAAGGCACTTATCTATGTACTGTTTTACATCCTTGGTGACAGTAGGCCACCAGGCGGTGGTCTTAAGTCTTTGAAGCATGTTTTCCACTCTCTGGTGTCCACCAGTGGGGGAATCAGGCACTTGGTGCAAAAATTCAGACTTATGGTGTCTGGGCACCACCCACAATTTAGTGGGGTGTCATCTGGCTGATGCCAGATGAGCTTATCATCTGGGGACAGGTGCAACTTACCTTCATCCCTCCGGTAGGGGTTGCAGGTAGGTACGTTCTGTTCAGTACCCTTGTCAAGGAATCTGAACACATCTCTGAGCTCAGAGTCAGCGTGTTGGGCTGCTGAGAGGTCCAGGGGGGAAAAAAGTTCAGGTTTCTTTCTGACTGCTGCAATGTGTACAGCCACTCTGGCCTCTGGATGATCCATCATCCAGGTGTCCCCTCTTCGGGCCCCTTCCTTGGCAAGGGTGTCTGCTGTATCATTGAAGGCATGATAGGGGTCATGTATGGAGTGAGCTTTAACCTTTTGTACATAGAGTTTGTGCGCAAACCTCTGTGCCAGTAAATGTATGTACATTACTAGTTCCTTGTGCTTCACTGGGCTGCCATCAGAGGAGAGGAAGGAGTTCTTCTGCCAGAAAGGAAGAAGTTCTGTAAGAGAACAACAAGCCCAGTTAGAGTCTGTGAAAATGATGCTATAGCCGGCCTGCCGGCGCAATGGTTGGATTTCCGCTTGCGACGCCGGCGACCTGGGTTCGAATGGGACTCAGGTCGTCGGAGGGCCGCCGGGGAGAAGGATCGAGCATTCCATGACTGTTCTCCTTCTCCGGGAGGGCGTAGGACATCACCATTGCAAGAGGGACACCTGGTGGAGACCAGGAGAACCTCAAAGCATACGGGCCAACAGTTACTAAGGGGTGGGACGGACTCAGGTGTCATTGCATGTTCCTGCCCCTCTAGCAGGAAAACCTAGCCTCCTCCACCTCCTAATGATGCCGCTCCCTCGGCTGCCATAGGCTCAGCCCCACTCCGCCCTAACTCCGTCGCTCAGTGGCGCCAACCAGGGGTGCCATGTCCCCGCCCTGGAGGGCAAGCCAGGGGGTAATAGGGAGTACGGCAGAATGGGGATGCCATAGCAGGGGGGATCCGTGACCGGGCAGATAGCTTGGTGGCTAAGAAGAGGAGGGGCGCAAAAAGTATAAATAAAAAAAGGAAAAATGAAAATGATGCTATTCTTGGTCCCTTGATGGATGAACTCAAGGGCACAGGTCACCGCTGCCATCTTGGCATATTGTGATGATGCCACACTGCAACGCTTAGAAATTTTAACAGTGTTACTGTAAGGATAAATCACTAAGATGCCCATCACTGCAGTTTGTTCCCCCTGATAACAGGAAGCTGAGCCATCTGTAAAAATACAACACAATGAGGTGTTCTCAAGTAATTGTGGTGCAGCAGGGAGGAAAGGACCTGGATCTGGAAGATCAGGTGGCTGCAGTGTACTGTCACAGGGTTCTCCTTGGAACAGGAGGCCATGCACCAGCATGAATGGCATTTTCATTGGGTGGAGCTGAATGTCTCTATCCTGGAGAAGAAGTGACCAGTGTGTCAGCCTGGTATTAGAGACTGACCCATCCTTCACTCTGTCTGATAGCAGAAAGGTAGTTGGGGTGTGGTTTGTGTTAATAATAAGGGGAGAGTACTCAATGATGTACATGAAGTGCTTGACAGCCTAGTAGGTTGCCAGAAGGCTCCTTTTACAAAGGCTGTACTTCTGTTCCACTGGGGTCAAGAGCTGTGATGCATATGCAGTGAGTGTCAGAGTGCCATGAACCTTCTGGGCCAACACTACTGACATAGCTATGTCAGAGGTGGCACACTCCAGATGGAATGGCAAGGCTGGATTGGGGTTGACCAGAGCTGGAGCTGAGGCCAAGGCCTGTTTCAGTGACATCACAGCCTGGGTGTGAATGGGGCCCCAATTCCAGGGGATGTTCTTTTTCAGTAATTCATATAGAGGAGCAGCCTTCTGAGCAAAATCACAGATAAAGTCTCTAGAATAGTTTACCATACCTAGAAATCTCCTAAGAGTGGCCACACTGGTGGGCAATGACAAGTCTTTCAGTCCTTTTGTCTTCTTCCAGTTAGGGCTTCGGTCTTGATCAGTTATTCTCAGGCCCAGAAAGAGTACCTCTTTCTGACATAGTTGTGCTTTTGCTGGGTTACATTTGAGGCCTGCTCTCTGGATGAGGATCAGTAGTTTGTCCAAGAGAGCCATGTGTTGTTCCTGTGTGGCCGTTGCCAACAACATGTCATCCACATACTGCAAGAAACACTGGGGGGGTAGAGAAACCCTCAAGGGCATCCATCATGTGTAAATGGAACAGGGAAGGGCTGTTATGGAATCCCTGTGGTAAGCAGGTCCATGTGTACTGTCTACACTCAAAGTTGAAAGCAAACTTATACTGACTCTTTGGGGCCAATGATAATGACCAGAAACCATTAGAGATGTCCAAGGCACTGAACCATTTTTGGTCAGGGATCAAAAATTGCAGCACATCAGGTGCTGATGCCACAGTTGGAGCACAAGTGGGGGTGACCTGATTCAGTCTCCTGTAGTAAGTCCCCGGGCACCTGTGAGCTTCTTCACAGGCTACAGTGGGGAGTTGGCAGTGGAAACACATGTCCTGATTACACCTTGTTTGAGGAGTGAGTTTATTGTTTCCCTAAGAGAAGGCAAGGCCTCTGGTGGAAAAGGGTATTGCCATTGCCTTTCATGTTCTGGGCCTGTCACTTCAATGACAGTGTGCATTCTGCCACAGTCATGCTTGTTGGTGGCAGTTGCCTCCACATGCCTTTGTAGAATGAGGAGGAGCCTTGGGAAAGGTCATGGTTCTTGAACAAATCTATGACGTCATACTCTTTATTGTTTGCAGATATTGTTGCTACCACATGTGAATCAGGAATCATGATGGTGTGGTATTTTCCCTGAATCTGTATCAGTAACATGTTGGCTAGGTCTACCACACAGCCATGTGGTGCTAGGAAGTCAATTCCAATTATACTAGGGTGATCATGCAATACCATTAGCTGAAAGGTGTGATAGGCCTTCAGGTGTCCCAGTTCCACAGGTAGTGGTAGGGAATGGTATGCAGGTAACCTAGATCTATCTGCTCATGATATATTGGTCCTCCATCCGGTGGACCAAGGGGATGTCTCTTGGTGGTCATCATGTAACACAGACACAGCCGCACCTGTATCCAATAGTACTGTCAGTAGGCGGCCCCCGACCTTGGCCTCAGTACAGAACCTTCCATTTGCATCCAAGACCAGTTTGTTTACAATACGGACAGGGGCCTGTAATTGTCAAGCTGTACTAGTGGAGGCATGGAGAGTTTGAGCCTGGCTCCTTTGAACCACATTACCATGCTGCACTGATGCTATATAGGGAACCGCTTCTGGGTTCAGGCCTGTATGGGCCTGAGGGCTGTACTTACGGTGTCTCCACAGCCTGTTGAGACCTACTCTCCCAGTTGTATAGCCACAAGGGCCCAAGCAGGAACAGCATCCGCTACGGAGCACACTTGCCCCAGAAGTTCTCGGAATTTCTGATTCTCTTCGGCTATTTCCCTACATGAAGGGCCTGATCTCTGTTGTTTACCCTTGTTGTTCTTGTGGTCTTTCTTATTCTTACAGTAATTCTGGTTCCCACCACATTGTTGTTGCTGTTGCTGCTGTTATTGTAGTTGTTGGGCCTGCTTGGGGTATTGGTTGTCTGCAGGGAGGGGCTGTTTCTCTTGGGCCTGCTCTTCCACCGTGTAGTGCATCGTGGTCTTCGGAGTAGTTTCCAAGGTGGCTGCTTTCTTGGAACTGGAGCCCAGATCACAGATGTAGAGTTAATAAACTCTCCGGTTTTCTGAAGAATGTCGGCAAACCTGTTTGTGGTGGGATAGGTGGTTGGCCTACCTTTTCTCTTACTGTGGAAATCATGTTCCTAAGAAACAGGGTCTTATACATAATAAGATCCACGTCTGCAGCTTTCTGTGCAAGGTGCATCCCTGCTCGGTAGGCCATCCAGAGCCACTGGTGGTAAGTCCTTGGACTTTCTTTCGCATTCTGTTTTACAGGATATGCGAGCATTGCTCCCACTACATCTGGGCTGTGTGTAAAAATGAGCTCAACTACGACCTCATCAAAGGTGGTGATGCCATCCTGGCAGATGGTATCGGGGAGTTTTGTCCACAGTCCAGGATCAGTGGTCTGGCGTAGGATCTGGACCTGGTAGTCTGCAGCGAGACTAAGCATTTCACATTTAGCATGCACCTGTTCCAAGTGGCAGCTGAGATTGTCGGATGGGCTCATGCGACCAATACTGTCAGCTATTTGCTGGACAGAGTAGGCCATTTGTTGGGGATTATTAGGCTGATCAGGTGGAGGTAGATTCCCTTGGGCGCCGTCCAGGGCTGCCCGAGCTGTGGCCTCTGCTACGGAACAGACTCTGCCCTCCTGAGTACCAGTTTCATGTATAAGCTGTCTTATTTGGCTTTTTAAAACCCGCTTATTTCTCTCAGGAATGGGCACACTGTTTACCGCATTTTCTATCATTCTCTCTATCTCCTGCCTGTCTTCCACATTAATAACAGCTACCAGTGGCGTCGCCCATGATGTGCGTCATGAAGTTGGTGATGTATCACATGGGTTGGATGTGAAAGGTGCCCGCCATGTTGTGGATGGCGGGGTGGGGTGTCTGGGCCATAGTAGGGGTGAGACTGGGCATTGTACTGTGAGATGTCATCAGCTGAGACCTCCCCTTCAGATGACATAGTTAAGGCAGGGGCTATGCCTCCCATCACCTTAACATGTCCAGCCAGTACCTCCCTCTGATGGCACAGTTTTGCCATCTTGGATTCACATTCAGCATGATTTACATTTGCAACATTCATGTCTGCCTCATCCTTCATCTGCTTCTGTAGCACTCTATACGAGCTCAATTCACGATTGTCCCTAGTAGCCCCTTCTAAGTCATTACGTACCTGGTTTATCTCATCCCTTATCTCTCCCAGCTCCTCATTCAGTTGCTCATTTGTTCTACTTAATAAATCATTCATTTGCAAAGCCTGCCCCTTATCCTGTCTCAAACATTCACACTTCTGCTTCAACATACAAAGTTCCTGCTCGCCTGCCTGGGCAGAATGATGCAAACGGGAATCCTTTTCATTTCTCAGTGTTTTTAAGTTCAGATTCCAAATCCTGCTCACATCTCACACATTCCATTTCTTGCAATCCCATCTCTTGCTTAAGAGATGAGATTTGCAGTTCAAGGGTTCAAAACCTCACTTCGGAGGATTCCAAAGCAGCATAGAGAGCTGCGACCAACAGCCCCTTAGCTTCTCGTTTTCTGGCTGTTTGTCTCATCTCTGAGTACTGAGTTGAAATCCCCAGTGCAGGGTTGTCAGATTGACTTGTGTCCTGTGTGAAGTCAGCCCATCCTCCAAGGGAGGCAAGGTAGTTTGAGACATCAAGTCTCAGTTCTGCGCAGATATTAGATACGGAGGCCATTGTGTGGAAGGGAATGAAAAATCAAACCATGAAAAAGGCACCATGTTGTGTATCGATCCACAGCAGGAGCACTTTATTCACAGTCAGGCTACTGTTCACCTGTAAGCTTACAGTTTGAAACTGCTGTGGAGTGGATCGAGTCAGCATCAATCACACCCAGAAAGCAGCCAGACTTTGAAAGTTATTTCAAAGAGGTTGTAGAATGGGAGAGGTGATGCGGGAATGCACACCTACAGTCCCCATTGGGAAGTGAATAGTTTGAAGCAACAAGTAAAACCTTGCAAACATCAAATATTGCCTGCACGCAGTCGCCAATTGTCAGGAGGTCTAAACCTCATGCTCAGGTTCTTGGCAATAATGGGAATGCAAGGAATCACAGACATGCTGCATAAGAGTAACAAACTTGTTTATTACTACCGAAAAGAATAATCACAGTTGCCCTAAGCAGTTCTTACCAATGTGAACTGAGAGACAATGCTAAGCATTCCCTATACCTTGAGGATTCTCCATGTCTCTTGGGGTTTCCGAGGTAGAAGACGTAATGTCTTACATTGTATACCTATGATAATTACTATGGTTACTGCAAGATAGAAATATTTCTAGTTACACAGATGAGCCCTATTGGCTAAATTAGAGGTGGCTCCACAGTTCAAGTTAACATTATACAATTTTGTAGTAGTGATCACTTTGTAAGACAAAGGAGTACAGTCATACATATATCAGTGTAATAGTACAAATCACCAAAAGATGACAATGCCGACTCATATATCATAATCATTACAAGGACACAGATGTCCTAATATCTTGTAAGCAAGAAATACTTATATGTATTAGAAAGTAAAGTGTATAACAAAAATATGCATAAATATCCTGACATCTACTCTTATATGGTAGATGCCCTTAGCCCTATATGTTAGTATAACATGTGCCCAAATGCTAGCTGTCTATAGTGTACCTCTGGGGGTACCAATAAGGCTGCAGGGACCTTGTGTAACACTATGGTAAGTAATATTTTCTTACCTTGCAACTGGACTTACAATGCAATCTACCAGGGCCTGCTGGCATTTCTGATCCATCACCTGCAACTTCTGCAGTATGTGGTGGCACGTATAGTGGACTTTACAAAGAGGTTGGAGCATGTAACCCCAGTGCTTTGATCTGTGCATTGGTTGCTAGTCAGGTGGTGGATTGAGTTCAAGGTTTTGTTGCTTAATTTTTATAGCTGTAAATGAGTTGGGCCTTCTGTACTTCTGTCATCTGTTGACCATTCACCAAGAAAAGGGGGTTTGGTGTTCCAGGGGTGACTCCTGTCTACTTCCCTATCTAGGCTCAAGTCCCCAGGAGATAGAGCCTTCTGTCTGGTAGGGCCAAGGCAGAGGAAAACACTCCATTTGGATGTCGCTCTTCCCTATTGGTGAATTGTTTTGAAATCCATCTTTAAACATGGTTTTTATGCAAGAATTTTTGTGATGATAGCTGCAGTGTGATACTTGTTTATTTTTAATTGAGTGAGGTACATCTGTTCAGTGGACCTTTTTCAGGCCCAACCCTGGAGAAGAAAGGGTCAGAACAGTAATTTACAACAAGTAGTACAGCAGGTTGTAAATAGACTGCACACGTAGTACAGGATTTTCAGAAGATTATTGCCATGGGAACAGAATGCAAAAATAATTTTGAGAATGGGACCTTTGGGGTCAAAGTCATAAACAGCAGTGTATATAACTACATTTCATTTGCTGCAACTTTGTACATAAATAATTTTCTTAGGACATAACTGCATCATTGATATTTCCAAATATTGTATAATCATGCTGTGGACTTTGAAAATGAAGCTAGGTAATAGGCAATTTGTAAATTGTGCTAGTAGTTGTAAGTGGACTATGAGGAAGAGAAGACAAGGGAAGTTATTACAGGGGCAGGGGCAGCATAGTAGAAAGCAGTTTGATATATAACAGTTGAGGCACAAGGCTCATCAAGAGCTGCAGGTCAGTAGACTATAAATTTCAAAGGCATTGTTTAGGCTTTAGTAACCTAGATTAAAGAGAAAGGTTAGATTCACACAAGGACTTATCAGTTAGGCAGCTGAAAAGATAGTCCCTGTGGGTGGGCATGAGGGGAGAGCCAGCCAAGGTTAAGATATATGTTACAATGATGAGATCTGAAATGGGCCAGTAAGGCAAACTGACAAATACTGTTATAAATTGTATTCAACCATACTGTATCTTTGGTGGCAGAGTGTGACTAAATAGTGGAGCCAACGGGAATATTTATGCTGTATAATGGCTGTATTTAACCTGCACTGTTTTTAAGTCCTTTTGTACAATGATGTTTTCATATGTTTTGTTGTGAGTCTGGAATTATACTTAATGTCTGCATAGCACCTTGCACCTAGAGAAGGTGCTTAATAAATATAAATCTGTCTGTCTGTCAATCTGTCTATCTATCTGTCTTTCTCTCTCTCTATATATGATGCATCAGATTTACAGTTGACAATTTTGCAAATAGCCCAGCTGAGGTACATAGTTGGGCTACTCTGTGGCACATGCTTGTTGATATACAAGGCCCTGCATGGTGTGGGACATGGTTACCTTAAAGATCATCTGATCCCAATCACCCCAATCTGCCCTCTCCACTTCACCGATGCTGGCCTTCTGACTGTACCCCAGATAAAGCTCAAGTTTTCCAGGGATAGGGCATTTATGTTAGATACTGTAGCTGCTTCCATGATTTAGAACTATTTGCCCATCCACATCTGCTCAGCTAGCATGGTGGAGGCCTTTAATATGGCAATAAAGTACTATCTTTTGGCATTAATCTACAGCCTGACCTAATTGTGTTTTATCAGATCACATAATTTTGCTGCTAACTGGAATAATTTGCTTCGCCTACTCTGAGTTATTTGTTTGATTGTAATTATTTATGTACGCTTGTATTTATTTTGTGGATTATGTATTGCTTTTGTGTATAACACCATGAGCCTCTAGGAAAGAGCACATAAAAATGAAATTGCTTTGCCTTGCCTTGGAAGGAGGTGCTCCCTTTTATTTACATTTAACCCTTACATGGCCACAGACTGATATATCTGTCCAGAACTCCAATATGTTCTAATTCTGTCAACAGTCTAAGAGGTAAATCTATTTACAGCTGGCTGTACAACTTACCCAGTGGAGTACTTGCTTCCAGGGTGTGGCTATTAGAAAGGGAGCTAACAGGATTTGAACCCAGAAGTGGACAGTAAGTAGGAATAGTGGAGCCACAGTGGGGACGAGTGATCACGTGACTGCTGGTTGCTGTGGGTGTGGGTGACCAAGTGAATGCTGGCTAACCATCCAGTATTTAAATCCCACAGCTTCTTGTGACCTCAGAGTGTGAGAGACTGCAATGCAGGCTTACTGAGCAGGAGGATGGAGTCTGCAGGTCCATAGGAAACTTTCCTGTTTGCTTCTTCATCTAAGGCAAGACCCATCTGGTTTCACCTACAGAGGGATTGTCTTGGCTGGCATATCTCTCAACTGTCCCTGATTTTGCCTCAAAAATTTACTCTGTCACTCCTAAAAATTGTGTTTCTATCTCCAAACTGTGGGAGCTGTAAGCACAAAATAATGTCAAACATTAATGTTACAGATGTGTTCTTCCTTAGAAAATGCATTTTACACTAAGCTCCTTATTCTACCAGTTTCCTAAGTGGATAGCACCAATTTTAAAGATGTGTCCCTGATTTTGGTCCTTTGTCCCTGATTTTTTTAAGCATTGTCCCTGACTTATGAGGTTGGAGGATGAGAGCTATGTTGGCTGGTTGTTTCTACATTCAACTGTGATTGTGTTTGTATTCTCTCTGGGTCATACTTGCAGGTCTGTGGGTAAAAGAGGTAATAACAAACACTATCTGGGTTACCTCGACAGATAAGGTACCCATAAAGCGCAATTCCTTTTAAACTGTCATGCCAATGGCTTAGTTTTGCATTGTTTTCTAAAGCTGGCAGTGCATTGATAAACTTCTGTTGATGCATTGAATGCAGCTGGTTGCTCTCCTGTGAGCTACGGGAGAACATTTGATCATCTGACTGAATCTGCTGCTTAAAAAACACTTATAACTGCACACAAAACTGTTAGATGCATTGCATCAGCAAGCTAGATACACAGCTGAAGGCAGGTTTGGAAAAATGGACCCAGAGAGCTCCAAAACAACAACAGATTTCCTCCTCCCACCTCCGAGATGCCAGGTTCCAAAGTGACACAAGGACAACTTGCCTCCTGACACACCATCCAATCCAGCAAATAGCTTAAACCCAATAGCACAGCTAAATGCAGAACCTATGTCACTTAAGCTGGTGATGACTGATATGGCAGGAGACTTAACGACAGTCAAATCATCAATGGAGACTCTAGGACATTGAGTCAGAGATGTGGAGGCCTAAGTAAGTTTTCTTGAAGATGCTGCAGCAAGCTTGGCTGCTCCATTGACTTCCTGTGAATTGATGTTGGTGTTTGTTAATATTATAGCTTCTAATAAGAAGTTCATATACAAAAAAAAGATGCTGCAGCAAAGGAGGAAAGAGAAGCCAGGGTCTTAAAAATGAAAGGCATCCACACTAGTAGAGAAAGCTGATGATTATGAAAACAGAAGCAAATGCAACAATCTGCTTCTAGCTGGCACCCTTGAAAAGGCCAAAGGCACAGACCCAATAAAATTCCAACAAAACATATTCAAACAGGTAGGACCATCAACAGATAGCCAAGCTTACACCATTGAGAGGGCATATAGGGCCCTTCAACTACCACTGAAGCTAGAGAAGAACCCAGAGCATTCATTTGTAAAATGCTCAGCTTCCACAATAAAATGACAATACAACAGACGGCACGATCTCAAGTCAATCCTCCACTGGCATAACCAGTGCTTCTACATCTATAATGATCTCAGTCAGTCTGTGCACAAAAAGCAGAAAGCATGCCAGAAGATCAAACACAAACTGCTTGCTGGTAATGTGAAATTAAAAGTGGTCTATCCAGCTTGAATGATTAACAATACATCACAAGGCTCACAGAACTTTAAGTTTCTTCTGCAGTGGAGAAACAACAACTCCACAGCATTTTCCTGGTAATATTATTTAGTTTTGTTAATCAGGTATAGTAGGTTCACTAGACCCCAGAATGCCTATTTTCAGGCATGACCTGGGAAATTACAAACAGAGAAATTACATAATGCATCACAGATGATTTTACATAATTCCAAAGCTAACAATAAAGTATATATGTGACAAAAGTAACAATAGAAAGTAGGCAGGAGCATCACACCTGAAGTGACACAATCATTGGTACATTTGTAATGGCAGAAAAGTCAAATTACAAGTACTGTACAATACAGGGCATCAGCTACAGGAACATTTATCAGAGGAACTTAAAAACTTATGAAGTTCTCTCTCAAATCAAGGGTGGGACTAACATTCAGCAGCAAACCTAACCATCCTTCAACCTCAAAAATGGACTACTAAACAAGACACTGGCCAGATTTGTACTGTAGGACTGATAGCCTTGTCAAGCTTGAAAGACTTATACCTGTGTTTCCATCCCTGGAAAGTGTTCTCTGAACTTCCAAGAAATGCCTACAGTTAAAAGGAAACACACAACCTCTCCAAACTGGAGTAAAATAAGAGAAAAATGCTAAAAGCGGACCTGTCGTCTGACAACATCTGAAATTTATCCAAAAATTTACTCTCCATGTTCAACAACACCACAGATGATTCAAAAGGGAACACCTGCCAATTAAAGTTTCCCATGACAGACTTCTTGTTCCCACTACCCGCCATGACAGGCTAATTGGCAACAGCTGAACCAGATGTGAGCAGATGAGCACCTGGCCATAAACTGCAGATTCACCAAGGGATGTGGAAGTAGATGGACCAGTTGGAACACCAGTGCAGGCCGTTTTGGAGCTATGATACTGCAGACATTTACAGCTTTTGGAATCTGGACTCCTACGCACACAAAAAGTCACCAACCCTGGCCGAGGACCGGTAGAAAGCTCTGACCCTCCATACTGAAATGCATGCCAACCACCACTGCCTCTATGAGGTAATACATGTTGCCTCATGATTTTTACTTGGACCCATAGAACTCAAGTCCCAAATGTCAACACCAGAGTAAACAGCAGTGGGGAAGAGTCAGACTGTTGTATGATTAACAGTCCCTGGTAAAGCAGAGTGATGGGGCAGGTGAGGGAGAGGGTGATATTTGAGAAAGATTCACTGGAAGACTGGTTTTCATTCTACCTGCTGAACAGAGAGTCCAGAACTCTCACTATGGGTTTCTCACTTAAGGGGGACTATGTTAAACAAAGTCAACATGAACTCCGTTTATTTGCCAGTTAAGGTGCGTGTTATAACGTTTTGATCTGCTGAGTTATGGCAGGGTTTAGGCAAATTATAATAATGGTTCTAGCTGATAAAGTTTACAGCAGTTAGCATATTTGACCTGTTCAGACTCTTTATTCTCCTTATTCTGGATAATTTAACACCTGAAACTCCAAAAATGCCTAGGGTATATTGTCAACACAAACAGGCCAAAACAAGTAGGGCATTGCGAGCACCTCTGCCGTGGGTTAACACAGTGCCTGACAACAAACTGGAGGAACTCTCCACCATATTACTGCTGAACGAGAGAAAAATACTCACAGAAAGGCTGATGTGAGCATATTTTATTGGACTTAAACAAAGACTCTCTGCCCGCAGTCCAACAACGGTTCACGTAGCCAACAGCTCTGCGCTTTTTCAAGTTGCACAGTGCCACATAGTGGTAGTTCTTATATATAGTAGCCATGCGTTGAGTTAAAGTGATAGTGCTAAACATTTTTACTGGCCTAAATTTCACATACAAGCTGTAAGTGACAGTAGATAAATACTAACATACAACAAAGCCAGCAGAATAAGGCCATTAGATCTATATAGAGTCTATTCATATTGCAAGGTTCTTAGCATCCACTACTGACCCTGCCCCACAACCAGCCGCTCAGTCCATCCCCCTTGGCCTTTATTCTCCCATTAACTCTATCACAGACCTTCTTGAAGCTGTCCATCATTTTCAACAAAACCACCTCCCCAGGAAGGACATTCCAGCCCACCACCACCCTCTCCTTGAAGAAGTGCCTCCTAGTCTTTCTCCTAAATCTCCCCTCCAACTTGAAACTGTCCGTGTTTTGATTTCCATTGAGCATGAAGAGACCATCCTTGTTCATCCTGTTTATTCCTTTAAACAGTTAAATAATCATAGTGAATCAAAACGAGTGCCATTTTTTAGTGGCAAAGTACTTAAAGGTCTCTGGACATCTAGTACGATAGAAATTTGCTCATTAAAATGAATGTTAAAAACAAAAGTTGTACGTTCTGACTTGGATCTAGAACATGGTTAATTGTTGTCAATGATCAGTTCATAATTATGGCATGGTCCTGTCAGAGCAAAAACATGCTATATTAATCATGTTGAAAGAGATGTTTTCAAACAGATTTGCTTATAGACATTAAGAAGATGCACCTTATTAATATTTTATCAGAGTTTGTCAATAAGCAAGCAAAAGTCGAGGTAAGTGGACTCATGAGTGTCAGTAAAATTCAGCACTCAATAAAATATCCCTTTTATTACTCTTATACAAAGAATAATAAACCAAGTAAAACTGAATAGACCACAGAAAAAAGCCATACCTTGTAATGTCTATATGTCATAATAAGAATGTGTGTGTGTGTGTGTGTGTGGTGGTGGTGGTGGTGGTGGTGGTGGGGGGGTAACAGAAGTGAAAGGTATCATAGCTTGTTTATTATAGACTAGGGGCCAGTCACTTTAAAAATGGGGTGAGTTTAAATCTTTCATTTAGGCCTGGTGAATCAGTAGCTCTAAGTATGAAAATCCAGAATGCCTAACAGCATGAGAGCTTTCCATGCAAGTCTCACCCCAGGGAGCCAGTTTTGGTTTCTCTATCCCTTGGATGGAAAATGTATGTCTCCCTGGATTCTGTATGACATGGTTAACCAGTGTTGAACTGGGGTACAGTGGTCCCACCTGGAAAGCTGATATGGGGCCCACCTGGAATATCAATAGGGATAGAGCACAAGATGACACACTCATATCAATATTCAAGATGGTTTGATACACTAGCTTTGTGTTTGCATCTTATATTTACTTGCAGTGCCCAAAATACCATTTAATTAGAAAATAGATGATAAATGCAAATATTTTCAGAGTTTAGAAAGTGAGCAGGTACCCAGCAGAGGGGAAGCTCATCTGGAAATTTCTAAGTATTCTAGTGGGCCAGTCCAACTCTGTGGTTAACCAGGGCATTATCTTCATCCAACTTATCAATAGCCCTGACATGGTCCCCTATTTTTATCTACAGACACCGTTTGGTTTTCCCCATGCAGAAGTATCCACACTTGCCTTTCACCAAGTAAATAACCTCCATGCTGTCACAATTAATAAAGTCCCATGTTTGGTATTCTCTATCACCGCTCTAGTCTGAAAGGTCACAGATTTGTTGATGACAGGGAATATTAACATTTACCACATTGGAAAGTACCGAAGGGAAGGGAAGGGAAGGGAGCCATGCCATGTCTGGGTACTTGGTGTGGCAAACTAACTAGTACTTACATTATCTGCCACATTTTTCCATCTTCTATACACCATTCAAGGGAGATTCTGATCCACATCTTGGCTGATTCTGTACTGTTAACAGGCCAGTGTTTGCCAATAACCCTTCTAATGTCTTCTCATTGAGTAGATTAGGTGGTAAGAAACTGTTGTCTAGAGTTTGATGTACTCTGCACACTTCCTCTTGACTGGCCACGCACTTCTCTTTCCATTTGGTACTAGCATGTGTTTCTGATTAAGTACAAATAAGTGTATTTCTTTCTAGACCTTCTACAGCTTTTCTGGCATCATCAGTGCCTTCCCACCTGTATCGCCTGTGCCTAAAGTGTTCTGACAGGTGGTCAGCATGAGTCTGAAAATCCTCCCGTTCACTAAAGTTCCACTTGATGATAGGAATGGGCTCCTGGGAATGTTCTGGATGATGTGTTTGTAGGATGACAACTAGTGAAATGTTGGAGGGAGTTAGTATCTGTTGGTTTTTCGAATAAGGATGCCTTACCCCCCCATCTCCATCCTTAGTAATCTCCAGATCTAAAAACTGTTTACTGGTCTGGCTAGCTGTTACTGAGAACTTGAGATTTTGGTTAATACTTTCAAGATCCAGAGAGGACCTTTCCTATTCCTTTAGTAACCCCTACCACACCATTATTTCATCATCTATGTATCACATCCACCTAGCTAGGTGGTCACAAAACAGGTTGACCTCTGAGTGCAGTACAAAGTCCTGTTATTTATTTATTTAAAAAATATCAGATTTGCAGATTTTTGAGTCAGGGACTCATTTACAAAGGCACCTCGTTGAGACTAAGACAAAGACAGCACAGTTAACAGGTCATAAAAACAATAGCTTGGAGAGCAGACAGTTATAATAATCATTCACTGGAGATACATGGTTAGCAGTAGTTAAACAGAATGCATAGTTTAGGCACACAGGCACCACATCAGGAGAGACCAAAGCAGTTCAACAATATACAGTAGATAAAAGCAATAGACATCAGGAGTCACAGAGTAGCCCAGAATGTCCACATGAGGGATGCAAGTAGTCAGAGGACCATGTCATGACTGTGGACAAATGTCCAAGTGGGGGGATTATGTACATCTGCAGCAGTGGGAGTCAAGCAGGTGGCCTCTGAGGGAAGTCTTGAAAGGACCTAGCTTAATGGAGTCAGCTATGTAGGCTGGGAGGGAGTTGAACCAGATGGGTGCTCTGTAGTCGAAGGATCTCTGAGCTAGAGATGTCCTGGTCCTGAGGACCAGAAGTGAGGTCTTGACTGCGCTGTGGGTGGATACTGAGGGGGAGGCCCAGTGGAGGGAGGCAGAAACTCCGGGGGGGGGGCCCAAACAGAGTCTTTTTTTACTAGGAGGCAGTTTGGAAGCAAAGTTTTTCCTCAAGATTGAGCACATTGGTGGTGGAATACAGCAGACAGGTGTAAGTGAGGCTTGGGGTGCCAGTCAGGAGCCTGCAGGCCTTGTTCATGGAGAGCTGGATTTTAGCAAGGGCAATATTGTCGGCAGCAGCATAGATGTGCAGACCATAGTCTACTAGAGACAGGACAGATGAGGTAATTGCTAACCTGAGAGCCTCAGAGGGGAGGCAATCTCTATGGTGGTACAGGAGTCTGATCCTGACATTGGTGGCAGCAGAAATGGTGCTGTTGTGGGAGTGGAAGGTAAGGGCCAAGTCAAATGTGATACCCAGATACTTGTAGGAGGAAACCTGCTCAATGGGGTGTGGTGTGATGGATAGTATCACGAGGGGGGGCACCACTGGCTTTGCTTTGGCGATGCGAGAAAAGCATAGCCTTGGTCTTTTTTAGGTTCAGGACAAGCCTATATGAAAGTTGGAGGGTGGTGTGCAGTGTGGTGTGGTTGGGATCTGAGTTGAAAAGCACTGCATCATCTGCATAGAGGAGGATCCTACTAGAACAGGCAGAGGGCAGAGTGTTAAGATAGAGGCTAAAGAGGAGAGGGCCCAGGATAGAACCCTGGGGGACACCAGAATGGACAGGACGGGTGACAGATAAGGTGCCATTGATTTTAACACACTATGTTCTGGCAGAGAGGTAGCTGGTGAACCATGTGAGGGGACCAGGGGAGAAACCAAGGCATCTGAGGGAGTCAAGCAGGAGGGGATGGCAGACCATGTCAAAAGTCTTGGAGAGGTCAATGAACATGGCTCCGGTGGGGTTGCTGGCATTAAGGGCAGAGTGCAGGAAGTTGGAGAATTTGAGTAGGGCAGTAGTGGTGCTATAACCAGCACAAAAGCTTTGCTGCTTGAGGCACAGAATATCATGCTTGGCCAGGTACTCTGTGAGTTGGTTGGCTACTACTTTTTCCAGAGCCTTAGATAGTGGGGGGACGATGGAGATTGGCCGGTAGTTACCAGGAAGGGAACGATCCCCACTCTTAAGGATGGGTGTGATGATGGCAATTTTCCAAGCATTGGAGAACTGTCCTAGGCACAGAGAGCAGTTTAGTAGGTCAGTAAGGGGGACCAGAATAACATCCAGGACCAGGCATAGGAGCCTCATGTCCAATGGGGCTATTACTGTTGATGGCTTTTAGGAGATAGGGTCTGACTTCGAGCGGGGAGATGGTGTGAAGGTAGAATGATGGGTGATGGAGGGTGAGCAGCGACAAGGCTGGGACAGGGTCGAAGAAATTACGGGGTAGAACGGAACTTAGGTCCGAGAAGGTGGCGTTTAGGCAGTCTGCAATGTCAAGGGGGTCAGAACAGACAGTACCATTAACAGAAAGTTGGGAGGGAGAGGGGGAGCGGCACTTCCCATTCAGCTCTTTGACATTGTTCCAAAAGTTTCTAGCAGACCCCCATGAGGAGGCAAGGGTGGACCGGTAATACTGAGCTTTACCAACAAACATTGAAATGAGCACTCAGTAGCGGGTATAATTCAAAAGCAAGGTGTTTTAACAACGAGGAAAGATCCAAAACCCCTGTGTTTTGGCTTCTAATGCCTTCAAAGGGGGTATAAATGACTCAAAAGCACAGCAGTATATATATGCTCACAATGATGACGTCATATCAAATCAATTATCCAATCATATATAAACATAAACAATAAGAATTATCATAGAAAAATAAGAAACAGTTTGTAAATAAAATAAAATATACATCTGATATATATTATATAAAATAAAATTAAAACACCTTGCTTTTGAATTATACCTGCTACTGAGTGCTCATTTCAATGTTTGTTGGTTGATTATTTGAGGTTAGCACCTCTCGTTTTGAGCACCTGCTCACTGAAGCTGCGCTGTCTACTTTTGTTTTATTTGTAATACTGAGCTTTAGCCTGCTGGATTGCCCAGGTACACTTATTGTACTCTGCATTATATGCTTGCCTGTTGGCTGACCTGCCAGATTCCACAGTGAGCGTGCCAGAGGTTGTCCCTCATTTTAAGTTTTAGGAGGCAGGAGGGGGTGACCCAAGGTGCATTTAGTTTTTTGGTGCATGTTCCAGTGAAGGGGGCAAAGAGATTGCAGGCTTTACTAAAGGAGTGCATAAAGAAGTCAAGGGCCTCATCTATGGATGGTGCATGCCTGATGGGGGACCAGTCCAGTTGGGCAAGGTGCAGTTTTAGGTTGCGAAGGCCATCAAGGAGGAGACATCAGTGCTGGATGGTTCTTGGGGCTGGTTTACTGTGGGTAGAGGACCAGGAGAATAAGACTGGGGAGTGGTCACTTAGCTAATTGGGTAGGATGTTGATATCCAGTACTTTCTGGGGGCAGTTGGTAATAATGACATCCAGGAGGGTGCTGGTACCGGTAGAGGGATTATGCCTAGTGGGGTGGGAGACTAGCTGGGTCACGTCAAGGGTGGCAAAAGAGTCTCTGGTTTGGGAAGCAGATTCTGAGATCCAATTGATGTTAAGATTTCCAGTAATTATCTGCCCCGCTTTTGGGGAGATAATTACTGGAGATATTTGCATAGTTGGGGCAGTAGCCACCCCCATGGTTGTACCTTGTAATTACAGGTATGATCTACCATCATAGAGGAAGAAGTTACAATGCAACATTTTTCTGTCAATGTTACCAAAAAGTTCACTGATATGTTGTCATACTCTGTGTGTTCCCTCAGAGCTCTTGTTAGTATACCCCAGCAGTGGAATATATTAAAATATACCCCCCTGCTGGGATATATTTGTATATAAGGACTCCAGTCCATAGTGATTAGATACTGAGAGACTTCAATGGCAAGATTTTTAAAAACCCTGAGTATGTCCATGGAGTCCCTTATATATGTAGGCAGGCTCCCTGCCTGTGGCTTAATGTGAGCATCTATGTACTGTGTCAGTGGGTCTGAAAGGGAACCAATGCTGGCCACCATAGGCATACCCAATGTATTAATCATGTGAATTTTGGGCAGTATATAGAACACTGCCTTCACAGGGTTGGGTACAGTTAAGAATTCACATGTTTCAAAAGCTTTCTGAATTTCCTGGTTGATCTCTGTTTTAAAACTGGGTGTAGGATCTTTGTTAAGTGGCCTTTAGTGGTCAGCATTGTTTAGTTGCCTATACATTTTGGCAACATATATATCTGTGACTGGCTTTATCAGAATTTGCTGATTTTTAGCTAGGCCAGATAATGCTTTAAACTCTTCCCTGGTGCAATTCACAGAACTAGTAGATTGCTGTTTAAATAAAGTCTTAATGTTTCTCTCACAGTCTGTCAAAGTTTGATACTGTGTCATACAAGAAACTGAATTGCCATATTTTTCAGCATTTGCAGTATGTTTCTAATTAATGAATTATTTTTATCTTCTGATGCTTTTGCAGGCGTTGCAAAAGTGAGGACAGTATTAGCACTGTTGGCGGGGAGAGTGAAATGTCACCAATGCGATTTAAGGTATAAGGCGAATGTTTATGGGTATTACACTTGCATAGATACCATTTAAATTATGGAGACTGATATCAAAATTAGAAAAAGTGAACAAACTTATTTACAAAAATTGTTTATACTGTCATGAAATTTTCTATGTTGGATGTTAAAAAAGTATGTCTCTATACTTTATCATTATGGAAAAAGTATATTCATAACACATATTTTACAAAAGGAACATGTCTGTCATGATGTAACTGTATATAAATCAATATAGCTAGAGAAAACTGCCTATTTCTGTATTAATAACATAATTACTACTGGTACATAATGATATCAATAACAACACCATTTCTTAATGGCGGGACTCCAGGCTTTCATTTTAAGGATGTGTAGCTTAAAGAATGAAGGTTTGGAGCCTTTATTTATTTATTTAAATGTTGATGACCCGATGGGCCCTTTGAGACAGTCAGGTCCCTTTTTCAGGGGTGACCCAGGGAACCGAATGTTCCAAGCATAAGAAAACAGTACAGATACAGCTAATTATCATGATCATGACCTCATTTCCCCCTTCTAGGACCTTTGATTAAGCCTGACCTACAGGCTGCTACCTCTTTTTCTGCACTGTGCTCCCTTAACGGTCATCTCCTGATGGATGTCAGTAACTGGTTGTTTTTTGTTTTTTGCTTCTACTTGCAGAATGTATTTTCACCTTTACTTAATTTGATATTGTAATCGCCAGGCATTGTTGAAATATTTATAGGAGTCATGCGATTTGTCTTTCTACTAATTGTATAGCATTTGTTGTATTTTCTGTCTATTAGTGTAACTTGATTGTATGTTGTTGTACAGATGTGGAACCTTTGTAAAGGTGCATTTGCTCAAAGGTGTTAGCCAAACTGTTGAAATAAATAAAAAATAAAAATTATGTACAAATATTGTTGGACAGTTACATACATTCATGGACTAGACTAGCCATCCCATTCATTGAGCGACATTACAAATTACAGATTTCAATTGCAACATAGGCGAACAAACCGTAAGATTGATACGAGCATACAATTTAATTGTAGTAGAGTCAATTAGTGCATAAGTGCAGAGTACAAATAATTGGCTGTATACAGACACCAGGAGAGTATAGGCAAGCAGGTGGAGAGGTCTAGAGAAGATTAGGTACAGTTCTCATTACAGACAGGAGGCTTGTAAAATATTTCCCTATATTGTCTTTTGAAGAGATCAATGGTCTTGCATGAGAGTAGTGAGTGTAGGAGGTCATTCCACTTTTGTGGTGCTGTGAAGGAGAAGGATCTTCTTCCTACAGCTAGGTGAGTCTTGGGCAGACCCATCATTGGGATGTGTGAGGACCTGAGTGTTTGTGGGAAGGGTTTCGGGGCTAGTAGGTTAGATATACTCGGAGGAGATGGGGGTGTATTAGCTTGAAGGTGGCGCAATATACTGGGAGGTTAAGTCTGGCCATGAAAGATGGCCAACCCAAATTGTTCAGCACGTCACAGTGTTGGGCATGAGCTGGGGCCTTAATAGCAAATCAGGCAATTCTGTGATAGGCCATTTTGAGTTTGTTTAGGAGTGTAGTCTTTGAGGAGTGGATTATAGACACACCTTAGAAGAGGCCTGGGAGAAGAGTGGCAGATGCAATAGTGCTTCTTGCACTACTTGAGAGGTAGGGAGCAGTGCAATATAGAAGGCCAAGTTTCTGATTAGTAGCCTTAGTGACACAGGTTATGTGATCATTGAAGGATAGATGCTTGTCAAGTACTACACCCAGATATTTAAAGGAGGTAACATTTTTGAGTTGAATGTTAGTGGGTGTTTTGATAACTGGGGGGGGATGTGAGGTTGTGTGAAAGCAGGCATGGTAGAACAACATAGATCTAGTCTTTTTTGTGTTCAGAACTAGTAGGTTATTTTTAAACCATGTTTCTAGAGTCTGAAAGTCATTTGTTAGGTCAGAGTTAATACTTGAGACATCACGGGAGGATCTAAATAAGATGGCATCATCCACATATAGCTGAACCGATGCCCCTCTACAAGTCATTAATGAATATTGAGAATAGGAGAGGCCCTAGGGTTGATCCCTGGGGAACACTGTTGGTGATAAGAGATAAGACTGAGATGGTACTGGCCCATTTGACACATTGGAACCTATTCTCTAAGTAGTTAGAGACCCAAGAGAGAGAGAGAGTTCTTGTCAAGACCAAGGTGGAGCAGCTTACAGATGAGAAATGAGTGGTTGACTAAGTCAAACACCTTCATTAGGTCAACAAAGACTGCACCAGTGGCTTTTCCCTGGTCCATAGCCTGAAATATATCAATGGTGACCCTCAGGAGAGCAGTTTCTGTCCCAAGCGATTTCCAAAAGCCGTGCTGGTTACTACTGAGGGCATTGATCTGTTCAAGGTAGGATGATTGTTGATTATAAAAGTATTCTTTCTTGGATTTTAGCTGTTGGACACAAGATAGATATGGGTCTATAGTTTTCGATAAGCTTGGTCAGACCACTTTTATGTACTGGGAAAAGAACTGCAGTTTTCCATTTGTCTGGGGTGGTTTACATGAGGAAGGATCTATTGATTAGGCAGAAGATCGGGTATGCAAGTGCAGGTACACTTATTCTAAGAAATGTGGGTAGTAAGGAGTCAAACCCTGGTGCGCTTCAGGGTTAAGTCCCCTTAGCAATTTAAAGACCTCTTTTCGGGAGTTAGTTTTTAAGTGGAAGAGTGAGTGTGGAAATTACAGGCGGCTAGCTGGTGATGCAGGACAATTAACAGGAAGGTCAGTTTTGTAGGCATCAAGGTCCATAAAGAAGTGGTTCAGCCCTGCCGCTGTCTCCATGGGTGATGATAGTGTGGAGCCTTTTGCTGTCATTGATTGGGGGAAGATCCTTTCATTGCCCTTTAGGAGCATGTTGATTTCCTTCCAGAAACATTTGGGGTTGGAGAGGTGTTGTTCCTGTAGTAATAGGAGATGATCCCTTTTGGCTTTGCCTATCTCAGATTTACAAATATTGCATATCTGGCGGTTAGATGTTCTAGTCAGAATGGAGTCTAGAGATTTTGAAGGCATGCCATGCTTTGTCACAAGAGCACATGGGGTGCCTCAGTTCCTGTGTGAGCTAACGAGAGTGGGTGCCTTTTGATCTTCTTAGTTTGTGGGGAGCATGGTTGTCAAGGATGGAGGTGAAGATATTGACCAGATATTCTAATGCTAGGTTTATGTCAGGAAGGGAGGTTACTGGCGACCAGTCAGCTGTGGCGAGACTTGTGCAGCAGGCTTCAGCAACAGAGTTAGTTAGGTCCCTAGTTTTATGGATTTTGGAGCGGGGGGGATGCAGAGAATTATTCTCCCAGATGCAAAAAGTTGGAGAATGGTCACTGAGTGCATTACGGAGGATTCCAGCAACCTTAATAGAATTTGGATTATTAGTTAGTATCCAATCTAGGAGAGTGTGCTTGCCTGACTTCATATTCAGTCTTGTGGTACTGTTGAGGAGTTGCTCCAGTTTAGTATCCAGTAGGGCAGCTTGGTACTGTGTTTTAAGAGGCCCAAACCAATTCAGGATAAGTCACAGCATACTATAGTGTCTTTGTTAGGAAGGGAGTCCAGACTAGTGAGGAATTCTATAAAGGAGAAGCTTGATTTGGGGGTAGATAGATGCACCATACTGTTACAATCTTGACTTGGCTAAGGGTGACGGTGATAAAGACATAGTCTGCAGCCAAGCTGATCTTTAAGACTGTTAATTCACTGACTGCCAATCCATCTCTAGCATAAATTAACCCCCCCTTTCTGGTGACCCAGTCCTGTCTATAACCACAATTCGGTAATGCAGAGAATGTCTGATTTGTAATACAGTATCCAGGATTCCAACTCACCATTTTTTTCCCTAATGCTCTGCATAGTCATATGTGCTATTTTGAGACCTTTGGAGTTAAGCCAGTTACTGCAGGAGGTTAGGGGGTCAGGAGTGGCCCTCATTGTGTGGTTCAGTTTTTGCCTCTTGCTGGGTCCCGGATTTAGTTCGACATTGCCTGACAGTAGTAAGAGGCATGAGCAGGATTGGGGAGAGGGTGGGTGGAGGAAGGGTAGTTTGTGTATTCATTTGGAATGCTGCAAGAGAAGGATGGTTTTATTACACTGTACCAGGGTCAATAATATAAGGTAAGGAAAATACCCATGAGGGCAAGGGGACAATAGGTTAAGAGTGGTGAGTGGTGATGACCTTAAAGTGGAGGGTGGCACAGATTCAGGGCTTGAGATCATATCTGCTGGTTCCAGGTGTGCCAGGAAGGACAAGCAAATGAGTAGTCCTTTGGTGAGAGGGAACATTGTGATGCAGAAAGTAGAAGAAATCAGAACATGGAGGAAGAGGGAGGATGTGTGGTGTAGGATAACCCCACTAGGCAGTTAACAACCAGAAGGATCTGGTGAGCAGTGTGCATCAGTGTAGTACTGGAATCAAGGTCTCCGCATCCTAATTGATGGCAGGAGGACCTAAGGCATGTCAATAGGACCCTTCGTAAGGTAGGAAGTTATTGAGGAGAGAAAAAAGTAAGTTAAGTTTAAGAGAATGATCAACAAAAGTTGAGATGAGCAGATCCCCTTTAAGAGGAGGAAATAGTTAAACTAAGCTGAAGAGAATGATCAACAAAAAGTTTCAGTAAGCTTTAAGAGGGGAAAATAGTGAAATTAAGCTGAAGAGAACGATCAAAAAAAAAGTTGCAGTGAACAGTTCCCCCTTAAGAAAAGTTAGCTCACTTTCTTTAAGTATTTCAGGAGTAGTTATAGCCAATAAGCAACATGGGGGGTAATAGGGGAAGGAGTTTGAGAGTATTTAATACTGGTTGGGGGTGAGGGATGAGTGGGTGGGCGTAAAATGTTGGCAGGAGCACAGCAGCCAGCCCGAAGTTACAGAGCATGGCTGACAAATCAAAACAATGAAAGCAGATGGCCTGGACCAGGGAGCCAATTGAAATCAGTCAGAAGCTGCTATGATTCAATGGAATTGTGGTTTCTGAAACCTTTCTCACTGTACCTTGCTTTCGGGAGCCAGAGGAGCTGTGTTTCAGGGATGCTGGCAGCCGGCCAGTTTGGAGCCATGCTGCGAGCGCTGCTGTTGGTGAGGTGCCCTATTCAGTGACTGCTCCTAGAGAGGGAGAAGGAGAAAGAGATATGAGTATTTATAGATGCTCCACAGGGCAGGCTTCAGATTAATTGGTGGACAGGTTAAGTTTCAGTGGGAAAAGAGGTGCAAATCACTTAGGGTTCAAGGCAGGGAAAGAAGACAAAAGAGTTGGGAAGGGAGTAGCAGGCAAGAAGGCGCCTTAGCTAATGGCCATAGATTGATGTGGGGGGAGGGGTAGTGTGGCCAGTCAAGACAGAAGGGCAGAAATTACAGTTTCACAAATAAGAGTTAGAGTGTTTAAGAATTAGAAGTTGGGGGGGGGGGTGGGGGGTGGAGAAGATGACTGTATCTGGTTGATGAATCAATCAATTAATCAATCAAAATCTTTATTTAACCAGGTGATGACCGTTGAGCAGACTCATTTTTGAGGTGGACCTGGGTTTGTTAACAAGGGACAATATACATGGGATGCAACACACAAGAAAATAGTAATAATACAAATAAAGTGAGATACAATAATACAGTATATACAAAGTATCAGCAGGTAGCATTGGCAGTAGTATATGTTTGGAACAGAAGATACAGATAGTTTTGGGTAGGACACAATTTTTCATAACAGTAAAGAAATATACATATCAAGTGCACCGAACACAAATAAAACCTAATATAAAAAGATATCTAGCGATGTGATATGGAGAATTTAGAGCTGAAACCAGGGTCAAAGGAATGTGGAAGGGACAGATATGGGGTAGAAAAAGGGGAAAGGGAAGTGTTGATTATAGATGTGATCAGTCTTTTAACAGTAGTAATTAGAGTGTGTTTAGATTTATAGGAGTCACTATTTAGGGTAGACAGGCACAGGACTCCTTGTTATGATGTAGTTATAGAGATTTAAAAGCTGCTAGGCTGATGGGGTGAGTTAATTTCAAAGTTTTTTGCAGCTTGTTCCACATTTGAGGGAGCACAAAGCTGATGGCTGCTCTGCCAATGTTAGATTTTGCTTTGTAAACATAAAGGTAGATATCTGAGGTGCTTCTCAGGGCATACTTCCCCAGAGTGCACAAAGGTAAACAGACAGAGATATACTGGGGCAATTTATTTGAGATAGCTTTGTATGTCCAAACCGCAGCATTTTTTTGCCACCTGTAAGCAAGGGATGACCATCCCACTGCCGTGTACAATGCACAGTGGTGGGCTGAGTGTGGAAGACCAGTGATAAATCTTATGGCTCTGTGATAAAGCATATCGAGTTTGGCTAGGGTATCTTCAGGTCCCTGCCTGTATAGAAAGTCTGCGTAATCCAATAGGGAAAGAAAGGTCGTTTGAACCAGTTTCAGTTTAGCGTCTCTTGTGAGGAGATTATTAATCCTAAAGAACAGACCAAGTCTTTGTCTAAGTTTCTTTGCCAATTCTTCTAAGTGATCTGTGAAAGCAAGTCTGTGGTCTAACCAGACCCCCAGGTACTTGAACTTTGGTATGTAGTCCAGCTGCTCACCTAGAATGGTAGTGATCTGCGGGAGTGTCCCAGCAATTGCAGGATTTATTGCATTTGGAAGTGGCGAGGGGAACATTGCTTTGGTTTTTTTTGCATTTAAGAGCAGTTTCTGGTTTATAAGCTGATGTTGCAGCAGATTAAATTCATTTTGAAGGGCTTTACAGGTTGCTTCAGGGGTGGGGCTACTAGCATAGAGTACTGTATCATCCATGAATAGGTGTATTTGTGCTTCTTTGATGGGGGCATCTACATTGTTAATATAAATGTTGAAGAGCAAGGGATCAAGAATGGAACCTTGCGGTACACCCATCAATAGGGGTTTTGGTGGAGAAACTTCCTCTTCTGCCTTTACTTGTTGAAGTCGTCCTGAGAGGTAGTTGGAGAACCATTTAAGGGATAGGGAATCCAAACCAATGTTCTGGAGGGACGACAGAAGCAGTCTGTGATCAACGATATCGAACGCCTTGCTTAGGTCCAAGAAAACTGTGCAAAGTTTTTTTTTTGTCTAATTCAAGCTGCCAGTCATTTGTCACCTTGGCTAGAGTAGAGATTATACTGTGCTGTGCTCTAAAACCGGATTGGAATGGGTTGAGCAATTTCTCTGATTCCAGGTACTTCCAAAGCTGGGCGTTCACTATTTTCTTCAGCATCTTTGACAGGATTGGAAGTAGGGAGATTGGCCTGTAGTTATTGAGGTCACTAAGATTTCCTGACTTAAACAAAGTGACCACAAGTGCATTTTTCCAAATGGGCTGTAGGTCACCCTGGGACAAGGATAAGTTGAAGAGATGAATAATTGGAACTGCAGGGACACGGTAGCTGACCTTTAAGAAGTACGGGTCAATGAGGTCAGTCCCAGCACTTTTCCTAGTGTCCAGCTGAAGGAGAAGATCTTCAACTTCTTTCAGGGAGGTAGGCTGCAGAGAGAAGGATGGACTGGGGATGGGTTTTTCTTGTGTATCCAATCTAAGTTGTTGGTGGAGGATATTTGCAGGAGAGGAGTCAAAGACTAGCCCTGCAGTGGCAAAATGATTATTGAGAGCATCGAGGATAGACGGTCTGTCAGAGATGACAGTATTGTCAATCAGTAATTTAGTAGGTAGGAAATTTACAGTGGTGTGACCTTCAATGTCTTTGATAGTCTTCCAGAATTTGGAGGCATTTCTTGAGGAGCTCTCCAGCTGAGAGTGGTAGAAATTAGCTTTGGCTTCTCTGACCATTTTGGTGCAGAGGTTCCTCGCCCTCTGGAAAGAACTCCAGTCATTTATTAAATTAGTTTTCCTAGCAGTTCTCCGGAGTACATACCTACTCCGCAAAGCATCTTTCAGGTCTTCTGTAAACCACCGACAAGATTTGTTTCTGGCACAAACTTTTATTATGGGAGCATACTTGTTGAGAGCCCCTAGCACAATTTCTGAGAAAATATCATAAGCCATAGTCAGGGACTTGGCTAGATAGAAGTCCTGCCATCGCATGGAGTCTCTTAGGTCTGATATATACCCATGGAGATCAAAGTTGCGTAGCACCTTTTAAAGGAGAATTTTGGTACAATTGTGGATTTAAGAGTGGATCTTACACACGCGATGAAGCAATGGTCGCTAATATCAGTGAAAAAGTCGCCAGCATGGGAGAATAAATGGGGTTTGTTAACTAAAATGATATCCAAGAGAGTACTGTTATTAGGGTTGAGCTTGTTAGGACAAGTAGATTCATTTATTAGCTGTGACAACCCAAGGGAATCACAAAACATTTTAAGGGGGGTGGATACACTGGAGAGCCAGTCTAAGTTGAAGTCCCCTAATATGATACACTCTGAAGATGCCGAACCCAGGATGTTTTCGAGATGTTTTAATAACTGTAGTCCAACTGATGGGGGTCTGCTGCATCCTATTATACATAATGAGACACCGGTGGCAATTTAAATCTTTAATAACAAGCTTTCAAATTCTTTTGAGACAGAGGTTGAGTCAATTATGGAGGCAGGGAATTTATCCTTGATGTAAACAGCTACCCCACCACCTCTGGTTTGCCTGTTGGCTCTGAACAAAGAGTAGGAGGGAATGTTAACTTCATTGTTACTGGTCACCGGTCAGAGCCAGGACTCCGTAATCACCAGAACATCTGGAGCAGTATGACATACGCAGGCCTGAACAGAAGTGATTTTTTTTAATAGGCTACATACATTAACATGCAAGAATGTAAGCCCCTTGAGGCTTTGTAGCTCTGCTGGGGATTCCATGGGTGCCAGAGGGCCTGGATTAAGCTGAACATCTCCTGAGCATAGTAAAAGCAGGAACAAGAGTTTCCTGTAGAGTCCTAGGAGAAGTGTGGGTGGTTGGGTCTTCTTTCAGTTACGTGATTTGTCTGTGGCAGTATAGGGAGTTCTGAGGCTAGTTCCCAGTTTTCCTGATGCTGCATACAATAATACCCTGAGTGAGAGAGTCAATGGGAGTAGGGGGGAGTATGCAGAAGGTGGTGTAGCCCTGTGGGCAGGCTCTAGGAGAGTTCCTATATGCCGGTGCAGGTGAAGGACCAGCAGTGGGCTAGGGGAAGTTAGAGCACATACAAGTTCTTCTACTTGATAGGAAAAGTCCCGGTCGGACAAGGTAAAAAGAAAGCCATTCTCCACTCTAGAAGTTATTTTTTGATTCATGTTCGGGTCCAATACATGTAAGATGAGCAGAGACAAGCATAGAAGCAGGTAATATGCCCTCATTATGAGACTATCACCCAATGGGCACTACAAGTGTGGACAAGAGAAGGGAGTCTCAATGGAGGAGAATTTCTTAATCCCTGCAGAATACTACTATAGGCAGTGGAGCCTGAAGCAGTAATCCTTAAGCATAGCTCCTAGTCAGGCTAATAAGAAAAGAGTTCACCTGACTATAGAGTAGTACTAGGGGCTTGGAGGCTTTGAAGCAAATTTCTTAGCTACTACTCTGGAGCAGACTAAGTACTAGAGAGATCACCTGACCTAAATCAACTGCCTTAGCAAGACAGGATATGATAGTCAGCAATAAGCAAACTTAAAGTACCAAAATGGTATACCTCTGCAAGACAGAATGAGATAAAGCTGCTAGAAGGCTTAGTTGCAAAAAGGGGATGGGAGGAATTACAATTGTTGACAGTAAGTAACCAATAAATTAAAACATCAGATAGGAGTGGGTGGAGACTTTGTGTATTTAAAGGAGGCCAGGAAGGGGAAGGGGTGGTGCGATGAAAAATCAAGGGGAAGTTTGCAGAGCTAGCACTGAATCAGTGCACATACAGTTGGAGAGAAACTGCAGCGGTGGGGGAATGGTAAGTTACTTTACACAGGCCAAGCAGAACCGGCTAAATTAAAATATATAAATTAGAAGCCGAGTACAGGGATGCAGGCTTACATTAAGCCACACATCTCGGGTGCTCCTGTCTCAGGTGAGTGAGATCAGCCAATCAGGGAGCTCTACACAGGCGTGGAGCCAATAGTGCTACCCTGAGAAGGCGCTGAAATTGAAAACAGCAAATTGCAAGTGATGATCCAGTTCAGCATTCACACAGCCCAGAGAAATCGTGGCAATTTTTCAAGCATCGTACCTTATCTATTTCTTTGGGGGGTGGGTGGGTCAGGCTGCTTGCACCGTAGAGGTGCTATGGCTGGATCATGACCGCTGCCCGGGGGGGCAAGTGGCACCTTATCTATCTCTTTGGGGGGGGTGGATCAGGCTCCTTGCACCGTAGAGGTGCTGTGGCTGGATCGTGACCACTGCCCGTGGCGGGGGGAGGAAGATGACTCTATCTGTTTGATGAATCAGACAGCAGTGAGGAAAGAAGGAAGAAATCTCTGAACAGGTGAGGGTAAAAAATATTAGTTTCACTGAGGAGCTAAAATACTTAATACTAACATAATCAACAATACAAGCCTGCCTTAAACAGAAAAAAAAGCATAAAATCTTTCAGTAAAAGTACTAGCTGGATATAACAATGGCATTTTGGCAGGATGGGTAGTAGATGCCTGTGTAATTATTTTGTTTGCTTTTATTTGTTTCTTTAATTACCTTTAATCATTTTATTTGTATTATGCCAAGTGCTAATATATATAAAGAAAAAATCCTATGGAATTCTTATATTATGATGTCAGAAAAGTTTTCCCAGCAAGTCAGACAGTGTATTTCAGTGGGAAACTATAAGTCTTTTTTCATACTTTACATTATATTGACGTGCTGTATATGTATGTAGCAACACAGGAAAATTGGGTTAACTGTTTAAATGTTACAGCTTTCAAAATGTAGCTTCAAGTAGTATAAAAATGTCATATCAGATTACTTTTTAGAAATGGTCGGAAGATACTAGTGATTGTTCTGTCTAAAAACAAGCACATTCTTTTCTAATCCTTTTGCATGTTCTTATGGAATAATTCACTAGGCAGTTTTGCAGTCCTTGCCTTTTGATTAGCTTTGCAATATAAATTAATAAATAGAAGATCATTCTGTATAAATTCTGTTATTGAAACTGTTTGAAGCCTGACAGAAGCAAAACAGCAATATGTCATTGTTAAGTAGTCAGTCAGATTGTCATAGGAGAATAAAAGATGGCTTTTACACTTGATTATAGATCCATATATTACCAACTGTGTTGCAACACACTGATTACATAAAGTGACATTGTTTGGCTAGACAACTCTGTAATGGAAGGCTTACGCCACTGATGCTAGAAGAATAGATTTTCAGATTAATGTCAGGATATTTAAAGCTGGAAATATTTTCATTACTGCTTTACAGTACTTGATTTATGATGTCATCATGCTAAGGGACAAGAAAGGTTACGGGTCAGGGAAACATCAGAACTAAGCCCTAAGAACTGAATTAACTCTGTCTTGATTTATGCATGTACTGTACTTCATCAGTTTGAATTATGATACTAGTGTAATATCGAAGGGCAGCTGCAACAGTCAGTTGGAATAAGTACAAACTATAATGGCTGTATTTTGGTTACAGCATGTACAGTACAGTGCTTACAGTATGCATCAAATCAGTGAGCAGATGAAAACAGCAGTATGAGAAAGCACTTCCACCATGAAAATCCTATTAAGAGATTCACAATATACATTTTGAAGAAAAAAAAAAATACATCACCCTGTAATTTCCTTTTGCATTAGGCTCACAAAAAGTCCAAGTAAACATCTAAGAAATCTTATGTCGATAAAACTGATGCTGCATTTTTGTAGCTGCAGCTGCAAAACACCCTTTTTTTTGCAGATTTATCGCATGGTAGGATCAGACTGCTATACTGGCTCTTAATCAGACAATGTTCTATTGTACTTTAGTACATTGTAATACACGTTGAAAGGATGTCTGCTTGAAAAGCACACTGCATTTGTGCTTAAGGGGATCAGTTCTTGAAGAAATTAATTCAAAGTGTATTGTTACATCCCAGCTTATGAGAGGGGGTAGGGGGATAACGATGAACCTAGAGTCCCTTCTGACCTTTGGGTAGATCCACCTTGTGATGACATGAAAGGTCATAAGGAAAACAACATAATACACAGATAATTATGCTAGCCACTGCATGCTGCTGTGTTTGTTTCTCTACAAAAGGATTAGAATTTGTTTTATATGTGATGATGGTGATAATGCTTTGTATTCCTATGGCACTTGTGGAAAAAGAAATATCTACTCTGAGTACCTTACAGTCAAACACAAAACCAACGAGCGAAGTCTCAATCAAAACATTGATAAAAAAATAAAATCATCATCAACAAATCCAGCTACTGTTGTAATACATTTATTTACATACAACTATTCAAAAGTCTCACAGAACCAGAAAGGTTTCTAGATGGGATTTCAATAAATGCAGAGATGAGGCAGTTCTAATGCTGGCTGGTAGCCTGTTCCGTAATGATGGAGCAGTAACTGAAAAGCATCTGTCATCAACAGTCTGCGAGTGGGAAGGTAGAACTGTCTTTTGCTGCTAATGTTCTGATTGCAGTGATTTTTCTGCAGCATAGGGCTTTAGCAGGTCTAGTATGTAGGCCGCTCCCAGTCCCTCCATTAAGGGCTTTATAAACAAGAAGTATTAACTTAAAGCTCAATAATTGCTTATTCAGCAACCAGTGCTCCTAAAGAATAGGGGAGGAATGGTCAGTATACCGAGCCTTCATAAGGAGCCTTTCTGCTGCATTCTGCACTAGATGCAGGTGACTAGTGAGCCATGTGAGTATACTTATGTAGAGCTCATTACAGTGGTTAAGTCCTGATGAGACAAAGGCATGCACCAGTGTGTGCAGCTCAGCAGCTGGCAGCACCATTCTAAGACTGGTGATGCTCCTAAGATGATAAAACCTTCTCCTAAATGTGGCTGCCACCTGGAACTCAAAGAAAAGACCAGTATCAATAATGATTCCCAGACTTTTTCACTCACTGAGCATCGGACGTCCTTGCCTTCACCAACAAAAGATGAGAGAGCCTCACAGCATGCTTTGAGCTGCCTATCATGATCCACCCACAACAATTCTGTCTTGCTAGGGTTTAGTCTGAGCCAGTTCGGTGTCATCCAAGAGGCAACCTCCTCGGAGCAGTCAGAGACATGGAGATCCTGCCCCCACTTTATCTTTGAAAAAAGAACAATACAACTGACTGTCATCTGCATAAAGATGGCAATGTTAGGATCTCCCCTAAGGGCAGCATATACAGTATACTGTGCATACTGTGTACACAATTTACAGTACTAATACTGTTAAAGCAGCAGAGCAGGTTAGCCATGAAACATTTTTATATTTTTTGACCTCCTTTGGTTTGCCCTGACAGCTCCCTTTAGATAGACCCCCAGCCCTGTCACATGACTTTTTCAGGGCGTACCTTGTTCCATCATCTTCTGCCATAGGACTTGTGGAGGTGGCCGGTTGCCTGTGCTGGGCCTGCAAAGGGTTCAGCTATGATCCTACAGTCAGGGTGTTTTTTCCATTTTCTCCCCTGGGCCCACATAGTGTGCAGTTGCCTGATGTGTGATCTCCACCTCTGTAGAGACACTCCCCATAGCCTGCTAATGGGATCTCTTCTCTGCATGGTCCCACTATGCTCTCACTAAGATTCCTGTAGGTGGCAGGTGAGCAGCGCAACATGCTAACCTCCCTCACTGAGAGAAGAGAGCTGTCGTAGGGATGATCAGTCCTCCCCCCACCCCAGCCAGCTCCCAAGAACCCCTGATCCATTCCTGAACCAGGGACACTAATGTGGCAGAAAGTGAGGCAGTCAGTGCCTCAGCCCTCCACACCACTGGGTGGCTAGCCACAAAACTTTTGACTTAATCTTTTTGGACCATTTTATCTTAACTCCTGCCTTGTAGAGTATGATACTGTTTTCCCTCATTTTGGGTCAGCTTTAGCACTTTTATTTTTAGATTTGTAATGTTACATTGCAGTCTTACTGTATTTACTGTACGAGTTCTTGTCCTTCCACTGTTATCATTTCACTACTACACTGTGTTTATACATACCATCATTGTTTAGTATTCTTAGCTGACTTAACTGTTTGCTTCCATTTCCCTCTCACTGGATCACACCTGGACACGAGCTCCGACTCAGTGTACCTTTCCAGTTACCAATTTTCAAACAAATAACTCATTTTAATGTGACTTAGTCCAGGGTTTCACTAGTATTCTCTTTTGTTTTGGAACACCTGGGGCCACACTTTCAAAGCTGTTGAAAATCCAGCAGTTGCAGAAAAATCTCGGTGCAAGTGGGTTGCCACTTGCGGAGCCACAGATTTCCTCACAGCTGTGGCTTTCTCAGAGGTGGAGCCAGTTTATGACCAGCTCCAAGATTAATGGCAACTTGTAGCTGTTTTCTCCCCTATAGCTATGGAAAAATATCACAGCCAGTGTGACTAGGTGTAACATCTCGTGCAGCTGTGAGGGAATGAAAATGCAAATCTGTGCAGCTGCGGAGATGTTGGTCTACAGCTACAGTTGTGGAGTGGGACTTAGCCCCAGTTAATTTTATAAATCTGGCCCCTATTGTTTAACATCACTTTTCTTGTGAGTATAATACATTACAGTGTTTCAGGCCATGCTCCTGATCTTATGGGATAACAGGTGCACTAAAACTGCTGAGAATACTGACAAAAGTGTGGATCTAACCATGTTAAATGGAGCACTCCTTTTATTATTTTGAATGAAAAGAAATGTGGTAAAACAGACTCAAAAAGGGGAGGAAAGGGTATCATACAAGTCCAGAGTAAAGGGGCAATCTAAACTTAAATAAAAAAGTATAGGACAAAATCTCACTTTAATATACTGTGTTGTTTCTCTTAACAAATTCCTGATTTCTGCCATTAATTTGGATAAAGACAAATCCATGAATTGGTTTATTAGCAATTATAAAGCTGATTATTCATGAGGCAAATGTAGTCCAGGCATTAGTCTCCTTGAAATGTAGCACAGCTCACAGGACTGGCAGCCCACTTTATTTAATTTATTTATTTATTTAAAATGGGATAACCAGGAAAGGCACACAGAGCAGAAGCTCATTTCCAGGTGTGATCCAGGGACAGGGGGTACAAATAGAAAATGTGGAGATCATACAATAGGAACATAGTAATATAGAGTGGCATTAATTTAGTTGTGAATGAAATAACCACATAACATCCAAAGACCCAAGGTCAGATGTGTAGCCTACAGGAACCACCCACTATAACAACAAAAACACATATGCTTGAATTTAAGAAAAAGAAACAAAAATGTTTGTCATAATTAGATTTATAATCTCAGTAACATACTGGATTAATACCCAACCAGGGTTAATGGGCATTGACTTTGTGCTCTTCCCATCCAGGCATTAATCTAGTGGAAATTCCCAGTTGTTCAGGCATTATTGCTTAACTGAAAACTGCATCTGGGTAGAAACAACTTATCAGCTAGTTTCCTGTAGTACAGATGTATCTCTTTATATTTTCCTTATATCTGTGAGCTTTCATCAGAAAGGATTTGCAGTTTACTGAGATTCTATGTCAGTTCCGATCCATAAGGAATTATTTTTTGAAATAAAATCACTTAACTTGTCTAGTACATCCATCATATCCCTAAGATGTGATGGGAGTTTCTGAACAAATGGTTGGAGAAATTTTTTTTTATAAATCTACACAAATTATTAGTAAGTGAATTAATTCTGGAAACTAAAATAAACTTTTTTCTTATTTGAAAAAATTATTTATGGATCAGAAATGACGTAGAATCGCTGTACACATTTATAATACATGATCAGGGTCTGAGGGCTTGTAAATACTTTCTTGAAACTAGCCCCTTTCATGCAGTGACACCAATTGATTTCCTGCTGGAAAGTTTAAAATTCATTTTGACGCATAATTATTTTGAATTCAATGGAAAATTTTTCCTCCAAACAAATGGAATAATGATGGAGGCCACAGTGGCCCCCTCTTATGCAAATGTGTTGATGGTATACTGGGAAAAGGCAACAGTTAACAACAGGCAATGTAACCCGTACACAGACCACATTTTCAAGTGGCATCATTTTATTAACAATGAGGTTTGTGTATGGTAGGTACTAAGGAGAAGGCTGAAGAATTCTTAACTTGAATTAATAACAGTGAATTTGGTTTACGATTAACAGCACATATTAGTGATAGCTGTCTTAACTTTTTGGATATCATCCTTTCAGGCAAAATGTGTGAAATTGTACAGACCAAATCGTTCAGGAAGTCCACTCCTACAAATGCCCTTTTGAAAGCAAACAGTTCTTATCCTAAATCTTTGATTAGATCTGTTCTGCATGGACAATTCGTGAGACTGAAAATAAATCGTTCTGACACTCAAACGTTTTATGAACAGGCTGAAGAATTAAAAGAACAATTTAGGGCAAGGGGTTACCAAAGCTGTGATATAGAAAATGGATCCCAGAGGGCTAATAATTTGAACAGGGTTGAATTACTGACACATAAAAATAAGCATGTAAATAAAACAAATGAGAAATTATGTTTTGTCACAGACTACAACAACTTAGCAGATCAAATTGGGGCAGTTATTAAAAAATACTGGTCCATTTTGACCAGTAACATCAAACTTAGCCCACCAACGGGGGATTCCTCAGTCATTTGTATTAAAAAAGCACCTAGTATTGGGGACCAAATTGTATGCAGTAGGTTTGTTAAATCATCTGAGAGTCCTACAACTTGGAGCTAGTTACCAACTAAACCTGCTGGTTTGTTTAGATGTGGTAAATGTAATGCCTGCAAAAACTGCATTCAAGCAAAAGAATTAAAATTGTAGGGTTATGAAAAAACAGTAGAAATACGTGAGTTCATCGCATGTGAGACTGAGTTTGTCACCTATGCACTCTGGTGTCCTGGTTTAAAATTATACATTGGCAAAACAGTCAGATCTGTCCATTTAGGGATACAAGACCATCATAGAGACATTAGAAATAAACGGGATGAGATACCGGTGGGGCAATAATTCCTACACTATCACAATAGTAACCCAGATGTCCTAAAGTATATGGGTATTAAACTTATAAAATCAGATTGGGGGAGAGATAGACAAGAACACTGCTCCTGAGAGAAAGTTGCTGGATATTCCATTTGGGATCTCTATCACCTAAAGGTCTCAATCATAAATGGGATTTAAAACCCTGTTTGTGAACTGCTTCAGAATGTATGTCTAAAACCCTGCTTCTATTTTTGTAAGTTTCACTATTTTCATGATGCTGTATCTAGTGTTAAATTTGCAGTCCTTCATTTCATGTTTTTAGTATTTCTGGACTTGTGAAAATGGAACGTATATGAGCTAATTGTCTGCAGTGGATTTACTTTAAAAAAAATGAAATGTATAATGAGATTGTGGCTCAAAAACTTCACTTTTTTAAAGTACAGAAATCAATTACAATTTTAATACTTTGTAACATTTTTATATATGTGTTTGCTATTTAAATCCGTAGTGTTTGTTTTCACATTCACTTGTATTGTTACAAGTGAAGTCACAAGTTGAATCCTGCCACTTCCTGGAAAGCCACTTAATTGTAAATGGTCAACACAAGTGGCTGAGACCATAGTAACCAGGTATTTAAGGCAGTTGATCTCACCAGAAGCTTGCCCTCTGATGAAAACTTTTGTCAAAGAGCCGGGGCAACTCGTGGGACTAGCTTTGATGTTCCACCACCACGTTTTATTTGCATTTTTTCTAAATAAAGATTTTGGTACTTTAAATTTAACAACGTGGTCTTCTTGGTAAAGTTCTCAATTGAAGATGCTTAAAGAGAATCACCATGAATTTAATGTGCCTTACAGTTTTGGCAAGGCCATGTCAGCAAATATCTACCTAGGCTGACCTCCTCCTCAGTAGTCTAGCCAGAACGGAAGTGGAAGGGATCATATCTTGGTACCAACCAGATCCCTTCTACTTCCCGGTTGATCGTGCCACCCCTGATCCACCCCATACTTAGGCAAGTAAAGACATATACCTAGGAAGAGCTAGGGGGCATGCCCAATTAAAATCAATGGGGTCCATTTTACATATGTTTTTATAGACAAATATGGCCAGCTGAAGAGCACTCAAGGGCACCAGTCGACTGACAAGGCCTTTGTTAGTTGATCGTTGCCCTTAATTGCTCTCCATGTGGCCATATTTGTCTACAAAAATGTACATAAAACAGGCCCATTGATTTTAATGGGGCACAACTCCGTGCTTTCCCTAGATACATGTCATTATTTGCCTGAGCATGGGGGCAGATCGGGGGCAGCACATTCAACTGAGAAGTGGAAGGGATCTGGTCAGTACCGAGATACAATCCTTTCCACTCCTGTTCGGGCTGGACTACTGAGTGAGAGATCTTCCTAGGTGGTCTTTCACAGACGTGAGCTTCAGAGACATGTAAGTCATGTCTCTGCCACAAAAACGTGGTGTTAAAATATTCAGTTTGTTGTTATTTTCTATCATAATTTTGGGACCATGATTTAATATTGGATTTAGTATCTTCCCACCAGATTAATAGAGCATTGTAAAGACAGTGAACTGACTTTTGTGCTGCAATTAGGGAACAGATTGCTGTTTTAACCTCAGGTAATTTTAATATTGACAAATTCTAGGTGTTAGAAAGCTACCATTTCCCATAACTCCAAACCCAGGCCAACTTAACTAACTGTACCTAAAACACTAACTTCGGCTTGGTGCTGGCTGCTGATTCGGTAACCAGTCCCATTTCAACTCAATTCCACAGTCCTCAAACAACCAAAGAGATACTAACTGAACACTGTAAATTATCCTGGATGGAGTAACTTTATATAAATTGTCTTAATGTAATGTCTTGCTTTGTGAGAAATGTACATTCTGTCTTTAAGTAATGTTTCTGTTTTGTATTGACGTGGAGCCTCTGCAAAGAGTCTCTGACTCAAAAGTTTGTAATTCTGAAATTTCAATAAATAAATAAAATATCTAGCTTGGGTACTAGGACATTTGTGCTCACTGCAGATTACCATCTTTAAGAGCCCATGGTCTGTGAATTCTGCCAGAATTAGAGTAACATCATGGGCTAATCAATTCTGGAAGTTAAGCTTCCTCTGGGATATGTTTCTCCACTGTGAGGGTGTACGCACCTGTAGCTATCCACTAACCCAGCCACAGATGCCATTTTTTTAATGCTGAATAATTACAGTATATTTGTTTGCCACACTTCTGCCCAATAAGAAAGTCCAGGAAACAGTTCATGTCACCTTCCAACATAATATAGGTAGAGCAGGCCAAAAAATGTTGCAGGGTCTCAAATTAAGAGACTTTCTGGGATTTTACCCATGGAGCATACATATTGGTGGAGGTATTACTTAGGAGGGCACTTTTGCTCGATATGCAATGGAGAAGTAGATGCTTATCCTGTACAAATGTATTTATTTTATTTATTTATTAGCTACAAGTTTTACCAGCTTTGTTCCTCATCCAACCCTTGTTTAGGAGCGAATTATCTGGTGTCCAGGGTGTCTCCTGAGAAGATTATTGCTGAATATTAAACTTGTAGCTAATCTGCTTCTGTGCATTAGGCACCTTCCTTTGACCTCAGACTTACAACTGACAGTCAGTCCTGTATGTGCTGCTGTGCTCTATGTTGTTTGCTACTCGGTGGCCTGAGTTGTGGCTAAAAATGGTCCTTTGGATCAGTGCACTTACCTGGTTAACAAAGACATAAATTTACTTCTCCATAGTATATTGAGCAAAAGTGCCCTCCTAGGTAATACCTCCACCAATGCATTTACCTTAATATCTGACCCACAGAACACACAAAAAAAATACATCTGTTCTATCCTCTCCAAAGGACCAGAATGAAGGACCCCACCACCAATCTTTCTATTTGTGAGAGGTCTGTACCCAAGGCCATCTATGGTTTCCTGTAAAAAATGATATCCAGCTTAGCCTCTTGCAACAAAGAAAAAAACTGCTTGCCACCTTTGAGAATTCTTAATACTGCTAACATTTAGGGTGGCAAACTTTAACTGTTCCATGAGCAAAAACACAAATAGTAAATAAGCTACATGTAGCTAATCACAGGTGACAAGTAAAGTTATTTCATGTGTTCAGTAGTATTATCCTCATGGTGCTGAAATGTAGACAGACCAGAAGAGGTCAAAGAATTTAGTAGAGGTTCAGCATTTGCGTGTTGGGGGGAGGTTACCACTCTGTTCTTGTGGTTTCACAGTGACATTATCAGGTTGCTGCTCATCTGAACCCCCACTGCACAGCTCATGCCTACTCTAACAGAAACGAATGGTGAAACACTGTGAACATTTGTTTGATCCTCCCCTGTCTCCATTCTAGCCTAGCCAAGGGCTTAAATAAGCTATCATTCCTCATTAAACGCTCTTGGTACTGCCCCTCCCTAACCCCCCCCCCGCACACACCCTACTCGACAAAGCCCTCTGAAGCTGCTCCCCATCACACACCCCCAGTTTCACTATCCCCACCTCTCGCTCACTGTGGTAGGTTCAAACCCAGTCCCCCTTGTTTCACTGTCACCCAGCCTCTCGCCATCTGGGATAGTGTTAAACCCTATGCAGTTACTCTGCCATAGTCTATCAATGGATTTGGAGGTCTCCAGGGTGTACTATCTAGGGAAACCAATTACAAATAGCTTAGTATTCTATTACAACTGCTCTGTTTTTCTCCTATTTGTCTAATTGTCGTCTAATTGCTCTTTAATGCCTAATGATCAGGCCTCTGTAACCACTGCATATGTGTATTGTCTTATTGTCCACCCTGACATGGAACCTTTGTAAAAGAGCTCACGCTCAAAGGTCTTTCCGAAATACTAATTAAATAAAAAAAAACTGTTTTCCCATCCTCAACCCCTGGCCTGTCTTTGCAGTCTGTTAATGTTTCAGTGAAAAATCTGATTTTTCCTTTACCTGACTTGTCCCGTTCTTCTAGCTGCACAATGGTCAGCTTCAGTGTTCTCTGACATAAAAGTAAAGAACTTAGCTCCACTGGCATCCTTCCTCACCTTGGACACCATATTTCTCTGCTGGTTGCCATGTTGGGACCTAATAGTCGGGTCCCAGGAAGAATCCAGAATCCATTTACCAGTTTTGTTCCTCATCCAACCCGTGTTTAGGAGTGAATTCTCTGGTGTCCAGGGTGTCTCCTGAGAAGATTATTGCTGAATATTAAACTTGTAGCTAATCCACTTCTGTACATTTGGCACCTTCCTTTGACCTCTGACTCACAACTGATAAGTCAAGTCTGACTTTGCTGCTGTCAGTGTGCACCTTTGAAGTTCCTGCTTCTGCTTGAGTGGACCTAGCGTTTGCTAATGGTATTTCAGGGCAGCTTTTCATTTGCAGTATCATCCCTCATTTTCAGCAATCATGGTAATCAGGATTTTCCTCCATTAAGCCATTTCCATCTCTGTTCTTCAGCTGAAGCAATATCTTTAACTGTTGTTGTGGGTAAGTCGCAACTGGCCTACTTTCCATCAGCATCCTGCATATTTACAGCAATCTCCGTATTCTGTAACTCACAGGTTTCAACTATACAGACATTGGCTGGGAGGGAGGACTGCTCCCCAGCCTGCAGCACACCATCCTATTCTGCTGTGTCGGGATCCTCCATCTTGGAGAGTGAGCCTACAGCACTCTCTGCTAACAGTAGGCATGTTTCACAGGTCTTCTTTCTTTCTTTTTTGTTCTTCGTTTTCTTGTCTTGCAGGACCTTCATCTGGACCGACCCCCCTCCCATGCCCTCACCTGGATTCCCTTGAACTACCAGCTTCTCCCCTGTCTGTCCTCACAGCTTGACCCCGGGGTGCAGCAGGGCCTCCAACTTCCACAAACAATGATACAGTTCTTGGGGAGGCTGTCACATCACCGCGGTGCAGGGTGCGTGAGGGGTCAGTCCTTCATGCTGCTCTGGCCTTCTCATTTTCCTTTTTCTCTCCTTCCTTGAGATGCCAGCTTTGAGGAATGAAGCAAGCACGCACACGAGTGTGGTGTGCATCATGCGCCAGCACCTCCCTTCCCACTAAGCTGCTCCCTGGTGTACTGCCACCTGTGGTCACACAGGTAGCAGTTGTGCACCTCTATACACTTCACTCAGCCTAGTAGACCTAAGACATGGACCCCACCTCTTAGGTCTTCTAGGCTGAGTGACATCAGAGAGAAACAACCCCATGGTGTACCCACCACTCTGACAGGTATAGAGATGAGACGTCCTGCTCTTCTCCAGAATCCCATAGGACTGCTGACCAAGAGTCAGTTGTTAAGACCCCAAAGATGGAAACAAAAATTGGCAAGCATGGCAGCAGTTCATTTCCCACATTCACAGCAAATTTAAATTACCTAGTAGTCTACAGACGTCAACAAATTCAGTTTGAGGATTTGCCAGTTGAGCCAAATGATTCATTCCAATGGACATCTTAGGACTCAAGCGCTCGTCTGAGACTGAAATTCTGGTCAGAAAAGACAGCATTGATAGAACTGTTTATCAACCAGCAGTAGTTCAGTGCAGTAGATTGTCTGACTCCAAAACCATACCCAACACAGCAAGACAAGTTTCCTATAGTAGGTTGGCAAACACATCTGTGACAGTGATGGAAAAGCCAAAAACCCTGAGAGATGTACAAACACAGTTTATGCCAGTTGATGATCACTTAAAGCACCCTGCAGCACGTGCTTGATGATGAGTAGCAAACAGAAAAATGGTACCAGGCCAGACCAGTGGTGCAGCAAGTAATGCTGCCACCCTCCACACAGGTGACACATGATCAGGCGTGATCTCGGGTTGCTGGGTGCTGGCTGGGGGGGGAGGACTGAGTGTTTGATGGACTGCTGTCATCTCCTGGGGGCAGTGGTGGCTTGCTGGTTCCACTGAATAACTGCCACCAGGAACGACACCAAGGGGAGGGAGCTGCTGGACACTTCAATGCACATGTGCCTCCACATGTGTGTCACTGACTTGAGTGCTCCAGCACTTTGGGGGGAGAAAACCTGGAGGAACAATGGCAGTGAGACAAGCATGTATGAAGCCCTGTGTGCTGTCCCTTGCCCACATGGACGACAGGTAAGTTCTGGTGAGGCGGTAGACTGTACAGGATGCTGAGGACAGGGTAGAAGGGAACCAAGCCAGCCTCGCATGAGGAGGCTAAAAACCTATATGAATACAAGAAGAATTGTACCGGCCACAACACACACCACTGTGCCTACCATGAGGTCTCTTCTTGCAGTCTGATTTGGAAATACATGATGAAAACCCTGACTCTGCAAGACACCCAGACTCAAGTACGACAAACAGTAGGAAAATGAGGGCATTGAACTAATTACTTTTCTGTTTACTCATCCCATAAAGAATAAGGTATCAGGTAAAACAAATAGTCTGTGGAGAGCAGTGAATCATGACATATGTTGGGTTCAGAAGTGTGTGACAGCAACCATTAGGCAGCTTTGGTAGTCTATAAGTAGCTGCAGTATTGTCTGAGAAGTCCAGCTCACTGTTTTCTGTACTGAAAGTTCAAGTTCAGTGCTGTTACATGTCTTGTGTGTCAGTAACATGAAATATATGTAGAACTAATAGTTTAATAAATAAAATATTTTTTTCTTTTTCTTGAGTCAGCATACAGCCAAGCTGTATGCAGCTTATTAAACTGCACTACAAGGTATCAGATTCATCTTTGTCCATAGGTCTAACAGAACTTAAGTGATTGGAGCACTGTAAAATATACTTACCATTTAATCATTAATCTGATGAATTAGGAGTCTAGTTAGAAATGAAAGTTGTTAAATTAGTTGCGCTATTAGTTGAAGCTAATGAGACTTCAGGTGTCGGGATAGTTTATTACATGGTGCTTAAATTAACAGATTCTACTTTCCAAGTGCACAATGTTAAATTAGTTGGACTATTAGTTTTGGCTTAAGAGGGTTTGCCTTTTTAAAATTTAGTACAGTAGTTAAAATAAGTGTCTTCTATTAAAATAAATGATTTAACATACCAATTTAAATGTTATTGGTTTGGAACAGGCTAATCACCAGAGAAGGGTATAAGATTAAGGTTGGTTCAAGCCTTCTGACATGTGAGAACATTAGAATCTGCTGATATAAGAAATAGAATCAAGGAGATTTTCTTCTGCTTTCTCCACATTATTATTACATTGTGAAATACTAGTGATTGTTATAATTAACATTTGAAAAGCTACTAAGACTGCAACAGTTTTGGTAAAACTTGGAAAGGGCACTTACATCTTAGAACCTGACCTTCTAAAGAACCTTAAAAAGGAGGGAAGAGAACAAAGCAAGTGGTTACCATGACTACATTAACAAATCATGTATGAAAGTTGACTGTTGATTGCAAATGCTGCTGTCTAATTTACTGTCTAACAGGGTAACTGCTTAGAAATGACCAATATAAGAACATTACCTAATATTCCATGCCTCACTGAGTAAAAACAAAATGGAGCAGTGTGTGCTTGTAACAAAGGGAGGCTGCATAACCCAAAGGGTTAAAGTGTCAGTCTGTGAATCTGGAGACCCAGAAGACCTGGGTTATAAACCCACAACTGCCACGTGCATACTGTGTGAACCTGATTAAGACACTTAACCTCCCTTTGTAGCTGGGACTCCCCTGGAATGAGCTTTGGGGGGCACTTTTGAGCTAATGGTGACTGGAAGTGTTCAGAGGAGTGCTGCAGTTTCATTTAAGCAAAACATGCACAAAAATGTGCTGAACTTTAACTTTCAGCTACAGTAACTTATGTTAAATCTTTTAGGCAGCATTGTGCTTTGTGTGGAGTCAGGTGATTCTGAAATGGATACATTTTTGTCTCTAAATATTGCGATGAAAGAGCTTCTGGCCAGGGATCAGCAAACCTCCTCGGAGCATCTGGAGAAGGAGTCCCTTTTAGTGCTACTCATGGATTTCCAGGCAGAGGTCCAGTCTTCTTCTCAAAGATTGGGGGCTTGCTTGGAGAAATAATGAAAAGGTGTGCTGCAATGGAGTTGAGGGCTGAGGCAATGGAAAAGGCTTTAAATGCAAATGAGGCTGAATTGAAAGCACAGAATGCCCAAATAGTAACTGCTGAGGGAGCAATAATGGCCTCATTAAATGGACAGTTAGCACAAGCTACAAGAGTCGAGAGACTTGAAAACATGATTATGCTAAAGAATCTGCAGCCTATTTGTTTTCCTTTTTCAGTTCCTTATGTGGCACTAAAAACAGAAGTGCAACAGACTCTTATAGCAATATTCTCCCTTGATCTCCTTTGACAGCAGTGCTCCTTTAGGCAGTACCTTCAACAACAGAGTTGGGCCCCCGTTCTAGGAACCAACGATGTTGATTTGACGCTTGATAACTTTATTAAAATTTTCAACCATGCCTGTGATATCTTCACCCCCATTAAAAAAAGAAAAGTAAGGGGAACTCATAAATCATGGGTTACCCCTCACCTCCTAGCCCTGATGTGCACCCATGATCAGCTATGTTATAAGTACAAAGGCTCTCGCACAACCAACGACATGCAGAACTACAAAGCGGATCGAAATAACTGTACCCTTGCAATCCGTCGGGCTAAAGCCATATGTTCCAAGTCTGAGCTAAACTCCTGGGGTGATGGTCACAGCTTCTGGAAAAATATCCAGGTAATCACTGGAAAGAGAGATACCTCTGAACCCACTTTACTTAATATAGAAGGGTCCATAACGCATGACCATAAAAGTATCACAGACACCTTTAACAAAGCCTTCACTGACCTCAGTGCAGAGCTCCCCCCCAACTTCCAGAACCCTGTGAGTGAGGCTCTAATAAAACCACCCCAAATGTTTCCGACAAATCGTGCCCCCCCATTCTACCTTAAAGTCGTATCCAAAGGGATGGCAAAAAAATACCTCACCAAAGTACTGGGGAGGTCCAGGCATAGTACCGAGGGCCTAGACCTAAAACTAATCTCCTTGTTACTAGACGAGGTGCTAACACTGATAACCAGAATCATCAACCTGTCCCTAACCACAGGTACGTTCCCAACACAATGGAAATCTGCAGTTGTCACCCCTATCTACAAAGCAGGTACTAAGACAAGCCACACTAATTACTGTCCAATTTCAATTCTCCCACCTATCTCAAAAGCATTAGAGCGGATTGTCTATGATCAACTGGTTGAACACCTAGATAAATACCAGCTCCAATGCCAACAGCAACATGGCTTCCACAAACTTCACAGTACTACTACTGCACTTCTTGAATTCACGGGGTTCATTCACGAAGTCTTCTACCTAGGACACTTGGTGGGGGTTATCTTTATTGACCTCACCAAGGCCTTTGATACCGTCAACTGTGACCTCCTCCTGGCCCAGCTTGATGCTACGAGGTTATCCCCAGATTCACTGTGTTGGATTCAGAGCTACCTCTCTGGGCGTGAACAATGGGTAAAAATATCTAATACCCTCTCGAACTCACTGCAAGTGTTCACTCGTGTTCCCCAAGGATCCATACTAGGCCTACTACTTTTCAACCTTTTTCTAAACATTCTCCCCCTTACTTGCCAACATGAAATCCTCCTATATGTGGATGATGCTGTCATTTACACGAGCCACACTGATTCTGACACACTTGAACATAGACTTCAACATGACTTTAACAACGTAGAGGCCTGGTTTGATCAAGATAAGCTGCTTGTTAACCATAAAAAAATCAAGACCATGCTATTTGCCCCCGCCCATAATCGCCAAAAGTCATTCACCATAAATATCCAAAGTAAACAAAATGTAGCCTTAGAAATGGTCCACAGCTTCAAATACCTGGGCCTCACCCTAGACAGATCCCTATCATTCTCTTCCCATGTTGACAATGTCACCTTATCAGCTAACCGGAAGCTTGGTCTACTATACAAGCACTGTAGCTGCCTCACTGAAAAAGCTCTTCAGCTTGCCATCACCAGTTCAGTTTTCTCGACCATTGACTATGGTCTTCCCATTTATAGTGCAGCATCTGACAGCACCCTTAAGCGGCTTGCCACTATGCTGAATAAAGCCTGCAGGCTAGCACTAGGGGCCCCTTGCCTCACCCATAGCTGTAATCTCTACCAGCAAACAGGGTGGCAAAACCTTGCTGAGAGGACCCACTACCAAGTATGTCTCCTCTACAAAAAAGCAACCCTTGGACTATTACTGCCTGGCTGCAGTTCCCTCCTGCACCAAATTGAACCAACTAGGACTACCAGGGCATCCAATAAGCTCTCAGTCAAGGTCCCCTTCCAGCAAATTTCCCAATGTCAGAGATCCTTTGAATATAGGGCCCCACTCTGGCTTAGTGCATTTCCATCCGATCTTACTGCTATCAGCAAAATTGGCCTCTTCAAATCAGCACTCAAATCTCACCTGGCCAGCCTTCAGACTTGCTCCTGCTTCCCCTGACCACCTCTACTTGTAATCTGACTAATGAACTCCCCCCCCCCATTGTTTGCACTTATCACCACCCACCTGGCATCTCTCATACCTTTCATTCCCCAGTTTCCCCACTGATGCCCCTCTGCCTATTCATTAGATCCTCAACCCACCTTACTTTCTTGCCTTCTTCCCAACTCTCTGCCTTAACATAACTCAAACCACTATGACAAAGTGATCCCGAGCCCAAGGTCACTGCCATCCTCCCTCCCCTATGCCCACCCTCCTCTAACCTAGGGTCTATTGTTCCGCCCAAATAACCTCCTACCCTCCTATATTCCTTTTTCTCATAGGTAATGTATAGAAACTGCAATAACTGGTCCTTTACTGTATTAATTGCCCTAAAGCCTGCCAGGCCTTGTTTTTACACATTGCCTTGTATTGTACTGTGCTTATCTGTTCCTTTATGTCTGACATGGAACCTTTGTAAATGAGCTTGTAGCTCAAAGGTTGTAATCCTAGATTTCAATAAATAAATAAAATAGATGCTAGACTCTGTTAATTGCCCTAAATCTAGAATTAAGTGGTTTGGGGGAGTGGCTGAAGGAAATGTAGCAGCTGCAGCTTTAGGACCAGCAGATAAAACTGCTGGGGCAAGGTATATCATCATAACATTTCAGTCCAGAACAGATAGACATAAAGTTCTGCAGATGGCAAGGCAAAAGAAGCAGTTCTTCTATACAGGTGTGAGGTTACACTTGTATCCTGATTTTTCTCTAATAACTTAGCACAGAAGGTGATTTTGTAGTATCTTGTCTGAATTTACAGAGGCAGAGATGCCTACCTCTTTGCTTGTGTCAGCCAGGTTGAGAGTTACTTTTCAGGGTAGGAAGGAATTTTCTAAGATCCTGATCAGGCAAGATAATTTTTTTGAAAATAGTATGCAGCTTCCAATGGAGATGGACTCCAATTTTGAGGAGGACTCTGATGAGATGATTCAATACCACTCTGTACAGACAAACTAATTATTTTGCTAATGACAGAGTTGCTGCAGTGACTTAATAAATTGTGATTTGTGAGGTTTGGCATAAACAATCAGAAAGGAAATAAACAATTTCTCTTTTTATGTCTTTGAATACTGGCATGGTTAATTTTTGGGCTTGTTAAAGTCTCATGTTTATGTAACACTGGGAGTAATAAGCTTGGAGCACTCAAATATATTCTTTTAAATTTTTCTGTGAAGCTCATGAATTGACTATTGTATTTGAGTTTCTTGAATATCTCTCAAAAATTATATAAAAACTCTTTTTTTTGTGTGCTTTGTTTGGATAGTAAAAATTACTGTAGTAGATAATTTCAGAAGGATTTTCTCAAGAAATGTTACATGTATAAGTAATTTTTAATTTTCTCTATGAATAAAAACATAGATAAAAATAAAGAACAGAAAAGGATTAGTACAAAATTTATATCATTAAAAAAAAGGAAATGAGCTTCAGGCGTGTCTTTCCTGGCCAGAAAGTGCTATTTACAATATTCAGGCTTAATCCCTGAACTGTGGAAAGTGTATTCTAGAGAGGATGGATTTAGGCACTTGAGGGAGAAAGGGAGCCTGCTAACAGTGGAGTGCCTCCCAAGTGACTGTTTGTGAATGTCATTGGTTTCTCATAGTGGGTGACTGTCAGTGGCTTTGATATCCAATATGACAATGTCATCTTATGCTGCCATAGGTAGTGAGACATCGAGGCAGCTCCAAACAGTGGAGAGGGCAGGCCTTAATAGGGATAAAATAAATAGGTGGCCTCTGTGCAGGAAAGTACTGCCCCCCAGCTCTGGTCAATGGTTCCCTGGTCATGGTCCATGGCTGAGCGTCACTGTGGTGGTGGGCCTATTATAGGGGATACTAGTAGACTGGGGGAGGAGTTTGAATCAGAGAGAGGAAGGAGGACCTCCCTTCCAAAGCAGAGGAAATGTTAATTATGATTAGCAATAATAATCTGAGGCAACCAATTTTTATCAATCTGTGTCCCTCAGTATGTTTGAATTACATGTCAGTCCATAACTGTCCTAGTAATGTCTATGCTGAAGTCTTTGTTTTATTTTCCCTAATAGTTTGCTCACACACTTAGTATTAATAGTATTCTTTATTTATAGTGTGCCTTTTCACTTGCACTCAGTGCTCCGATATAAATTAGAGCACAAAAACAGCAGATAAATACAGGCAAGCACTTCAGCAAACACCAATCAGTTCATAAATAGCAGACAATCAAACACAGAATACAGTATTATGGATTAACTATAGTAATCCAACAGCAGATTACCAACCATTCAGCTAGTCCAGGACTAGAATGCCTATCACCACAGGTGCCTATGCAACCCAGATTTAAAAGAGATAACTGAAGGGATAGACTAGACCTCCTATGGCAAAGGATTCCACATAGCAGGACTGCCACATGAGAAAGCCATATCTCATATTAACATCAGATGGGAAGGAGGGAGAGATCATATGTCGGTCTTGCTGAGAGGCTCTGGTTCTTCTGGGACCAGAGAGGAACAAGGAGTGTATGGAAGTAAGGGGATCCAAGCTTGTTTAGTGCATTGTATGATAACAAAGAACTATGTAGTCAACTCCTCAACAAACTGGCAGCGAGTCCAGAAAGTGCTGCACAGGTGTTGTATGATCTGACCTTCAAATGGAGATCAGAGAACTAGCTGCAGCATTCTGGATCAGCTGTAGGTGGCGCAGTTAACTGCAAAGCAAACCTTTATAGATTGCATTGCAGTAATCCAACCTGGACAGGACAAAGGCTGATACCAGCATCCAGTGGTCATCAGGAATTAGTAAGGGGTACAGTTTGCAGTATCCCTTAGATGATGGATATAGCTCAGTTGCTGTCAACACCTGAGACTGAAAAGACAGGCACTTATCAATAGTCCCATGTTTTTGTAGCAGTCAGCTGGTGGTCATCCAAAGTTTGATCTCTGCCAGACATTGGTTTAACCTTTGCATGGGAATTTCCTGATCTCGAGCAAAAGACATACAGCTGGGTATCCTCTGCATAGCAGTGAAACCTAAAGCTATACTGTCTTATGAACTCTCCTAGCAGAACCAAGTACGCTGCAAACAATAAAGGAGAGAATACGGACTCCTGAGGAACCCCTCAGTTCAGGGCAGCCCAACCTTATTGGTATTTGCCAACCAAAACTGACTGCACCTTTTCTGAGAGGAAGGGATATAATCATTATAAGACAGTCCTGGCCAAACCTCCATGCACCTCAGGTCTATCCAGTAATGCCCTGTGATTGAGTGTCTCAAATGTTGAGGTAAGGTCAAAGAGAATAAGGACGGGCACAACCCCCCAATCCCTTTTAGTTAAAAAGCATTGCAAAACCTGACCACGGTAGCCTCCATGTTGTGTTGTTGATGAAACATAGATTGAAATAACTTCATGATGCTGTTGGCCTCCAAATGTTCACCAGTTGATTAGTCACCACCACCTACACAACCTTCACCAAGAATGCAAGTTGTAGAGAGCTCTGTAATTTGGGAGACTGTCAGTATTGAGTGAAGAATTCTTGAGTAGTGGCTTCACAACCATCTCCTTTAAGGGAACTGATATGTGGCCATCACTCAAAGAAGCCCTGACAGTTCCCACAAAAATAAGGACCCAAGCCTCTAACTTTTCCTTAAGCAGCCAGAAGGCACTGGGTCCATCTTAGATGTGGTGCATCTCAAACCAGATAAAACCTTATCCACATCCTCCTTATCTGACAGGCAAAACTCAACCCAAGGATTTTCATCCCTCATAACACCCAGCATGAACACCTGCCACTTTTATTAGTAGTAATGGTGGAAACCTGGTCCAAGATGCCAGCAACCTTTTCTCCAACTTTCTTAATGATCTCCCTTCTCCTTTTGTCAGTGCAAACATTCATATGTATGTGGATGATACTATCCTGTCCTCCACAGGTGCTTCAATCACTGACCTGGAATCATTGCTGCAGCGTGACTTTAGTAATGTCCAGCATTGATTCTGCACAAACCAGCTTATGCTGCACATCAGCAAGACCGTGTCCATGTCCTTTGGTACTAGACAGAAGTTATCAAGGCTCCCCTTTACCCATGTATTCTCAAACCTGGATGGTGCTTCCCTGGAGGAGGTCACCTCATTCATGTACCGATGGGTGTAGCTGCAGAGTAACTTAGATTCCTCTTCTCTTATCAATGCCATCCACAGAACGCCCACCCCAAACTTAGTGGCCAATACTGCAGTAAATCTTGCATCCTACTTTCAATTCTCTGTGAGCTCATTCTTAAATTATATTGCCAGTGCCGAAATAGTACAGAAATGCTGTCTACAGTGCAGACCTAAAGTACCGTCTAGCTGGATTGGACCCTGTCTTCCATTCCTTGTGCCATTTTGTCACAAACTCTCCCCCCACTTATTCATCAATGTTACCTCTGTCAGTGCCTCTCACCCCCCTTATTAGACTTCTGGAACCTCTCACACTGTGCCTCCTTTGCATCTTAGTACTGGATTTCCTCCCTTCCCTCCTGCCTCCACTGTCTCCCCTCCACTCCTCTGACTCCAAGACTTACTCCATTCCCTGCTGCCAGATCCCTGCAGGTCAAATGGCATTCTCTGTATGTCTTCCCTCCATCTGGCATCATCTTCCTGCTTCTATACGCTTCTCCTCTTAGCCCTCTTTGAAATCCCTCCTAAATGAAATTTTTAGTTTGCATCATGCTAAGAGGGTGACAAATGAAGACTATTATACAATTTCCAGGAATCTGATTGGCTAACTGGGGACTTTACACCTCGGTAAATTCTACAGTAACTGTTGGATAAATATCCAGTAGCCAGACAAGCCTCTTTACAAAATCAAAACAGAAACAGAAATCCCTGCTTCAGAAAAGTTTTCTTTTTGCCACCATCTTGGATCTTACTTACAAACTAAACCAGTTTTTAAACTGAGAGAAACACCAATATGCACACATATAAAAAAAACCTAATATTTGAAACTGCCAAAGGAGACCACAATATGTCACTTACTCTGTTTTTTTAAGCAAACATCCAGTGCATCTCCAAAACCGAATGATGGCCACACTCACAACGCTGCTCTTTCTCAAATCTCTCCCACCTAGAAGGAATCACTCACCTACAGCTGCACCAGTCAGAGCCAGTCAGTGGCTGTGGCCTGCTGTTCTATAAAAGCAGCAAGAAAAAAGCCTTGCACTTTCCACCAGACCTTATAGTATAAGGACCGAGCCCGCTCCATGCTATTGGAGTTAAAAGCCAAAATTTATTAAATATCCAGGTCTCCAAAATGTATTAATTAGCTGGTTAAAAACAGGTTCAAAGGGACACATATATATATATTCCCTGTCCCCCCCATGCAAAAAAAGCAAACTCTCCCCAATGGCGTTTCATACCCTTGTGGTGGGTACTTTTTGAAGGGTAACAGTTGTAACTACACCCCTTGCTGGTATATATACAAGCAGCAATCAATAATAGTTAATTATACACTGCATAATCACCCTAAAACATATGTACATCCTATATTGCTGCTAGCACTAATACAAAAGATTCTATCCTAAAGAGCCTAAATTATCAATCTCTCAAGTCCCAGCCATAATGTTATAAGACAAAGCAATTATTTAATTAATCTGATCAGTGTCCAAACCACATTCCTGTGGTCTTTTTGCTCTGCATCAAATTGTCTTCTTGTTTGTTTAGTCCATTGAGCTGATGTCTTGATTATATGCTTAGGCTGTTATCCAGTCAGGCTTTTTCATCATACCCGGGGTTGATTTCAAGTATCAGAGGTGCCATATAATTTTGTTTATAGTCATCACATAGAGGGGCTAAACGAAAAGAGAAAGAAAATACATTTTAAAACCACAAAAATATATACTGTGTATACAATATTATTACAATATAATAGCAATAGATCTCCCTCTAATATTTAATCATTACTTTAAAAAAGTCTTCATTTCAAATTTACCATTAAGACCTGGGGCCAGATATTCAAATGGTGGCAAATCTGTTATGCAGGACTAGCAAATTTGCAACCCGACTGCAATATTCAAAGGACATTTAAGCCTGGTGTTAGCACTGACACTAAATTATAATGTATGTAGGGGAGGGACTGAGGAGAGGGGCCTTGAATGCTGGCGCACCGGAATATTCCGACGTATAGCGCCCTGCTACATGCATAGCTTGACCTGTAGCACGGTGCTAAATACCACCAACAAAAAGCTGGTGGTAATGCAGCAGTGACCCCAACCCCCGCTCGCATCCCAACCCCCGTTGACCTTAAAATTAAGGATGTTTCCCTGGCAGTCTAGTGGTCCGCCTATCTCCCAGCATGACTTCCCAACCTCCGTGTAATGTAAAAAAAATAATGTATCCAGGTAGTCAGTGGTCCCCCCACACCAGCAAACCAACCTCAGTTGAAATAAATCTATGACTTGTCCTGGTAGTGTAGTGGTTCCCCCACCCCAGCTGGAACCAGATCTCCGTGTAATGTAAATAAATAATTTCCTTGGTAGTCAAGTGGTCCCCCACCTCAGACCCGACCTCCATTGAAAATAATCTATGACTTGTCTCTGGTAGTCTAGTGGTCCCCCCCACCTGGCAGTGACTCCCCACTCATCAGAATCGGACCCCCATGAATCCAGACAGCGGCCGGCTCAGCCCTCCTCCTCCATGGCCGACGCTGACTGAAGTGCGAATGAGCACATTCATACCTCAGTCGGCGGCGGCCGTGGAAGCGTGAAGCTGGTCGTCGGTCTTAATGGGGGGTCCGATGTATGAGCAGGGAGTCACTGCTGGGTGAGGAACCACAGACTACCAGAGACAAGTCATAGATTATTATTTTCAACAGAAGTCAGGTTCGAGCTTCAAGGGGAAGGTCCACTAGACTACCAGGGAAAATTATTTTGCCAATTATGTGGAGGTCGGGATCGGGCTGGGGTGGAAACCACTAGACTACCAGGGAAAATTATTGTTTTCCATTGCACGGAGGTAGGGTTCAGAGCTGGGGGTGGGGACCACTAGACTACCAGGGAAAATTATGTATTTAACATTAGAGGGAGGTAGGGAGTCATGCTGGGGGTTGGGGGGACCACTGGACTATCAGGGTTTACAGTGAATTGTTGGGCTACCAGGGATCGGGGAGCATGCTGGGGGCACCAGCTTACCAAGGTGCAGCAGGCATACAATGAAACAGGGACCATGATGGCAGAAAAGGACTGCCTGGCCCAGCCAGACTGCCCTGTTCCCTATCTACTAGATATGCTGCATATCCTAGTTCCTAGTGACCCTACAGCCTATGGCTGCCTGCCCCCACCAGGTCTGCCTTATGCCTGTCCCATGCATTGCATCCCCCCCACTGTTTCACCCACTACTGCAGTGAGGTACCTATGTTGTCGGGGGAGGCAACCTTCAGGACATGTATGGCATATGGCCATGGGCAGTGTGTCTGTGTTTAGCTATCGATCTGTATATGTATGTATGTATGTATATGTGTGTGTGTGTGTGTGTGTGTGTGTGTGTGTATATATACATATATATGTATATATACACACATATATATACACATATATATACACACATACATACACACATACATACATATATACCGGTCCTTCTTGCACAGCTGCATGGGTGTGTTGTGTGCACTGACTGTTCCTGGCAACACACACTTCCTGCTGCTTCCAGCCTGTACTTCTATTCCGACCAACAGGGGATGCAGTGGGCATGCATTGGCTTGTAGCGTCCAGCCTGTACTTCCATTCCAACCAAAAGGGGGAGCTTTGTGCTCCATGCAGTAGCACCGGGAAAACTGCATGGTAATGTATGCTGAGCAGTACCTAATGAGATGCAAATATACCTGTTTACCCACAGATTACCTAAGTAGGCTCATTTGCATGGGAGCTTTGAATATAGCTCCTGTTTGCCCCGGGCTAACCAGTTTGCACTGGGCTAATGTGTTAGCACTGTGCAATCAGGTTAGCCCTGGGCAAACCTTACTTCTGCACAGCACAGTTCTGTAGTGTGTGACTTACATTGTTGTTTGCAATCATACCTCTCAACTGTCCCTGATTTTACCTCAGTATTTTACGCTGTCCCTCCTAAAAATTGTGTTTCCATGCCAAACAGTGGGGGTTGTAAGCATAAAATAATGTCCAACATTAAGGTTGCAGACGTGTTCTTCCTTACAAAATGCATTTTACACTAAACCGCTTATTCTACCAGCTTCGTGAGTGGATATCATTTATTTTTAAGATGTGCCCTGATTTTAACCTTTGTCACTGATGTTTTTATGCCTTGTCCCGGATTTATGAGGCAGGTGGTTGAGAGTTGTGTTTGCAGTACATGAGAGACATCTCTGTGCCTATTTCAACTCTACCCTACTCTCTCTATACAGAACCATCATATTCCGGTCACCACATGTAGGGTAAAAGGGATAGTCACCAAATGGCTCAATCGTCCCCTGCTCCAGCTTCTGAAGCAAAGGGATAAACTCTGGTCAACATGGAAGTCATTCTCTTGGATATGCGACTTGGAAGCTTATAGGACTTTACGGAATACCCATAAAAAGGAGATTTGCCTTGCTAAGAGTACTTACTACAGGAACCTGCTAAGTTCCTCCGCCTCCAACCCTAAACGGTACTGGGCCCAAATTAAAGAAATTCTTGGGAACAATCAGCCTCAGACTCCTAGTAATATGTATATAAATAATACCAACTGCAACCACCCACCCACTATTGCTAATGCCTTCAACACCCTCTTTTCCTCGCTTCCTACCTACCCCTGCTCCTACCACATCACCCAATGCACGGGCTGCCTCATCCCTGTTTGCCAAGGCTTCCCCTCCTCTTGAGCTGTCTCCTGTCTCGTGTCATGATGTCTTTAAATTACTAAGCACTATACCTGTCTGTGGTAGCATAGACTCTGATGGCATCCATCCTGTGCGTCTTAAACAATTTGCAGCTTGGCTTGCGGCGCCCGTAACCAGGCTTTTTAACCTCTCCATCTGTTCTGCCTCTGTACCCTTGGTCTGGAAAATGTCCAGAATTATACCAGTGTTTAAGAAAGGTGATGCCAAGTCCCTGGCTAACTACCGCCCCATATCTCTCCTTCCCACTCTTAGCAAGCTGCTTGAGAAAATAGTCCATCGGCAGGTCTCTGAGTACCTTTTCTGATTCAATCTTCAGTCCCCTATACAACATGGCTTTAGGGCAGGACACAGCACAACAACTGCTCTGACCCAGTTTATAAGTGACGTCAAATGTAACATGGACAAGGGCCTACTCGCTGGAGCTGTGTTTATAGACTTCTCTAAAGCGTTTGATATGGTACATTACCCTCTACTTCTGGTTAAGCTACAGACCCTTGGTGCCTCCAACACTACCCTGTTCTGGTTTGCTAGCTACCTTGATAATCGATTCCAGGCTGTCTCATTCTGTAAAGTCCTCTCCTCTCCTCCTCTGCCCCTCTCACCCATGGGGTCCCTCAGGGTTCTATCCTTGGTCCCCTTCTTTCTCTCTGTTCCTTAACAACATCCCTGTTCCTTCACCTCATAGCAGTCTACTGTTGTATGCAGATGATCTTGTACTTTACTCCGCCTCCAAGTCTATGGTGGCTATAAATCAGAATCTTTCTATGGACTTTCATGACCTTCAATCCTGGTTTTTGTCTAACCATCAAGTCCTAAACATAGCTAAGACCCAGGCCATGCTTTTTGGGTCCACTAAAAAAGGGTCCATGGAGTCCCCTAAGCTCTTGATCTGCAGCCGTGATGGTACTGGTGTCTAACTCCTTAACTTTCAAATACCTCGGGGTTACGCTAGACCCGGTACTTGATTTTGGCGCACATATCAATGAAATATGTCACTCTGTTAATGCTAAGATTGGTGCGGCATATAGAGTGTGCCACTCACTCACCCCGGCTGCTAGGATCTTGGCTGCACATGGTGTTTTACTCATTCAACTCTTATAAGCCCTCCCGGTATTTTCTCATGCTAATGCTGGGGTTCTTCGCAAGTGGGACATTTCATATAACAATATCTGTAGATTTGCCTTATCGGCTCCGCGCCTAACACATCACTGCCTTCTCTATTCTGCTTTGCACTGACTGTCTCCCACTGCCCTCCATTCTTATTCACTAGGGTGTTTTACTGACTCCCTTACCAGAACCCCTAGTCCTGCCAAACTGGGAGGCATGCTTTCTCTGGTCTTGCAGTCCCGATCTCTTAGATCCTCCGTCTTCCCAATGCTCGTCGTTTGGCCGTGCTCATCTAAAATGGGTGAGCAAGCATTTGCCTATTTTGCTCCAAGGTTTTGGAACTCACTCCCCCAGTATATTAAGAACAACTCATCTCACCTCACTTTTAAGTGCTTGCTGTTTTCTCAGCTCTGTATTCTTGAAGATTGTGTCTCTTTGTGACCACTGTATTGTCCTCTGCGGTGTTTAGTCCTTTGGTGGATAATGACCTAAACTACATATTTTGGCTAGTTTGATGTGTTTCCTGTATTTTTTTTCTTCCCTGTCTAGGCCTTCATGACTGTTATGCATATTTGTATCCCACCCTTTTCAGGTGCTACTGCTTACTTTTATCTCCATTTTGTTTTATTTAAGTTTATGCTTTATTGTTCCCTGTCTGTTATGTTCTTTACATGCCTAATTGTTATTTGCTGTACATTACTGTTTGCCATTACTGTATTGTCTTTGTACTCTCCCAGGTCGCGCCTGAAAATAGGCTGGGTTGTTGCCTAGCGCACTTACCCGGTTACCAAAAGCAAATAAATAAATAAATAAATCACACATAATGTTCTCCACCTGCAACACTGGCTTGCTACAGATTCTAATGAGCTGCAGTTGCTATTTGCACTTCCCTATTGCTATATTCAGTGCCGTCTTATTACTGAGCTATTTTTGCCCTGCACTCCCAGACCTTTTTGCCCGGCTTCCTTAGACTGCTATATTCAGCAGGATTAGCACCAGACTATTTCTTTTTCACTATAGCTTGCTTTGTGCTCTGGGCTAAGTTTGCCTGCTGGGCAGTGTTTATTTAGTCCCGGGGCAAAGTTTTGAATATCTAGCCCCTGGTCTCCTAAGTGCATTTAATTTAACATTCCCTCTAGCTTCTGCACAGAGGATCAAGTTGTTTATATTCCCTCCCCTTGGGCTCATTTTAACTTTCCTATGCCCATATATGACCAAGTATGCTCTCCAGTTACAAACTTAACATGAGCAGCAAGTACATTTTTATTATCACCATTGGCTGTATCATGGACATATTCTCCAGTCCTTTCTTTAAAACTTCGAGTCATTTTCCCTACGTAAAAACAGCCACATACACATGTGGCCATATATACTATAGCTGAAGTATCACAGGTAATCAGGTCATGCTCTTCAAAAATGTCATCATTGTGAGGATTTTTGAAACATTTTCCCTTTTTTACAAATTTACAGAACTTACATTTGCCACAGTAAGTGCACCCTTTGGGGGCTGCAAACAGAGTATCTCCTTTCTGCGGTTTCCACTTATATGAATGCACCAGGGGAACTCTAATGCTCCTAGATCTCCAAAATACTATTTTAGGTTGTTTCTTCTTACGGCTTCTACCCAGGACAGGATCTGCTTCCAATATTCCTCAGTTACCCCAAATAATGGCACCAATATTTTTGGATTATGTGCCATACTTCATGATATAAGGAAGAGCCTTCTTTTTAATTTTGTCTTTTCTATTGGGTGCTGGGCATGGAAAAAGTCAAAATGAACCCAAGGGGAGGGAATATAAACAGCTTGACCCTCTGTGCAGAAGCTAGCAGCTATATAGGGATGTGCACATGTTTTAGAATGATTATGTAGTGTATAATTAACTATTACTGATTGCTGCTTGTACTGTATATACCAGTGAGGGGTGTAGTTACAACTGTTATCCTCAGAAAAAGTACCCACAGGAGTAGGAAAAGCTGTTGGGGAGAGTTTACTTTTTTTGCACTGTGGGGAGATATATACGTCCTTTTGTACCTGGTTTTAACCTGGATATTTGATCAATTTTACCATGGAGTGGGCTCGGTCCTTATAATATAAGGTCTGGGGGTAAGTGCGAGGATTGTTTCTTGCTGCCTAGTCATTTTGTTGCCACACCACACTACCAGTACTGTGGTGGCCAATTTCATCCTTTCGATTGTTCTATAAAAGATCAGTGGCAGCAAACCGAGAAAACTGCTCCACAGTACATCATTTTCACGTAAGTGGTTGCCCGCCTCCAACACCCCTTGCTTGTCCAGGCCTACAAGCTTCTCAAACCCCACGCTCCACCAAGCATTGCTGGGACCATAACCCTCAGACACAACCCAAGGAACCTAAGGACCTCAGATAGAACGTTATTAGAAGTCCCTAGGGTAAGGACAAATGCTGGCAGAAGATTCTTTTCCTCCCAAGCTGCCTGGCAATGGAACAAGCTCCCTCCCCAGGTCCAGGCCTCCTCCTCACTCATGAACTTCCACACCAGGCTTAAGTCCCATTTGCTGACCTCAAGCACATGCCACTGTCATGGCACTTAAAGCTCCTAAGGTACTCCCCGCCTCTCCAACTCCCGTCTCCTAGCTTAACCTTCCTACTACCTGCCTTATAGAGACTGCTTGCCAGAGGCCACGTGTAACCCCTGAATAAACTATATGCAAAGTACTACCAATTGCTTACATGTCATGATGATAACCATGCCTGTACCCATGCCTGCATCCACTGCTTTTCTTTTACTATGCCTGTAAGCCATGCCTGTATCCACTGCTTTTCTTTTACCATGCCTGTAACCATGCCTGTATCCACTATTTTTCTTTACTGTAACCACCTCATGATGTAACCCACAATGCCTCAAATGTTCCTTATGTCCTTGTTCATTCTTATAACTTGTATTGTTATCCCGGGTCGCCCCTGAAAAAGGGACCTTTGGGGCTCAGTGGGCCTACCCGGTCACCAAAATTTAATAAATAAATAAATGTCAGGGGTGCCACTCTGCAGATCCTGTCAAGCTTGCCAGCTACTCACCTCACAACAGCCTCGCTCCTTCAGGACCACAGGCGTACATCAGCCTCACTGTGTCTGTCTCTTAAAAACAACAACAACAAAAAAAACAGCCATATCTGTGTGACTGAGTTGTGTGGTGTGGGGGGAGGGAGACATTTGGAGGGGTGGCATGAAGTTGTCTCCCTTAGCATTATTCTATCTAGCAGTAGAACTATTTAACCACAGAATAAGGCTATACTATGAAAAAAGAAACTGTTTTATTAAAACAAGCACCCTTTTAATATTTTTTTATTAAAGAGCTAGTGGAACCAGAACAGACAGGAAAATGTTACAAATTTTAAGAAGTAGTCACTTGTAGCTCTTTCTGAAGGATTTTCTTTTCCTTTTGCCCATTAGAATGTTTTTTTATGTGATAATATTGTGTTGGATGTGTGAAATTGCTCTCAGTCTGGCAGCTGACATCTCTATCTCAAGTGCCCCACTGCTTTATCAACATTGTGGTCTTACTGACAGTGACAACAAAGGTGACTGTCCTAGCAACTACTGAGCAGCTGTTCCTATGTAGCAGTGAGCAGTGATGTCAGTCAGTGAGGTCAACAACATACAAACTTCTAATGAAGATAAAACAAATCTATGTCATGCGGGCCCATCGGTGCAGCGGTAGGACTATCACTTGCAATGCTAGTGACCAGGGTTTGGCAATGAGTCTGGGGTTGGACAGGAAGAAGGTGGATCGAGCGTCCTGGAAGACAATGCTCTCCTCTTAGGAGGGAGAGTGCCATATCACACTTCACTACTGACACCTGTAGATGTATGGGTGGTGGAGCACACCTGACACAAGGAGGGGGGATATGCCATGTTGCATATCATATGAACATGCAAAATTTGTCAGCAGATAAAGGCCTAGTGGTCTATCAAGTCTGGTTGAATGTGCAACTAGCACCCCTTATTCTGCAGCTGCCCTTCCCTTGACCCTTGCCCTATCCCAGCCCCTTTTGAAGCAGCCTACTGTTCTACTGGATACCACTTCTGCCAGTAGTGCATTCTACCCAGCTACTGCCCTCTGTGTAAAAAAAGTGTCTCCTCATCTCCCTCCCGAACTTTCCTCCCTCCAGTCTCATATCATGGCCCCAGGTGCCCCGCCCCTCCCTGTTGCATGAGTATGCCTATGTACATTCATGCCAGGATCTGCATCCCAGTGGCAGTGTCACCACGGGGCTTGGGGTTCCACGGCTCAAAATAAATGGGGAAACTAAACCAAAAAAAAGGTATGAAAAACCCTCCTCTGCCTGCAGCTTCATGAAGTCTGGTATATCCAGACTGTAGGCTGGTAAATCTGCACAATCCGTTGTAGGGGGAGATGTTGCATGTGTGTCATGCGTGGACTGCTGTATTTTACATGGCAACACAGCACTATTTGACAGAAAGGAAGGACACCTCTATAAAAAAAATCAATAAACAAATTTCTAATATATTTCTTTTTTCTTCCTACCAATTGTCCAGAATGTGGGTTATGGTAGAATTTACCCACTACTAGTGTGGCTTGGTCACTTGGCCAGTGGCCTTATGACCAAACCAAATCTGGCATGAGTAAACCTTAGCATAACAAACATCCTGTTATGGATTATTGCTTAAGTATTTTATCAAGTAATGCTTCTTTGTGTAGCTCGATAAATGAGACCACCTACTAATAAGTCAAGATATGAATATGAAGCCATATGAGGAACGGTTGAAGGATCTCAACATGTATTTCTTGCAACAAGGAGAGAGAGGGAAGACATGACTGAAACCTTCAAGTACATGAAGGGAATAAATAGAGTACAGGTTCAGGACCTGTTATGGGTCAAGAGTTATACAAGAACAAGAGGTCTTGATATAAAACTGGCTGGGGTCAAGTTCAGGAGCAACACACAAAAGTTCTTTTTCACGGAGAGGGTGATTGACGCATGGAACAGCCTTCCACAGGAAGTGGTGGTGGCAAAAACAGTTGGGGCTTCTAAGAATGCTTGGGATAATTACAGAGGCATCATAACACTGAGTAGCAGTTAAGGGAGGGGGAGGTGAACTGTATTTGAATGCTTTTTTTGATATTGTTACCAGTAATAAATACTACTAATGTCATCATGTTTGTAGATGTGCCACTTATTGGGCAGTTTCTCACCGTCATTTTTTGAGTAAGTGTAAAAATAAACCTGTGCTCCCTTGTGTAGATCTCAATACCAAAGAAAATTGTCCAGTGTTCCCATAAGTACTGGTCACTGCATATGGTTTGTCCTGTTATCTGTTAAATCAGTTTGACATGTAAAGCAATAAGATTTGACAGTGTGTCAGGTGTTGGGTGATAACCAGAAACCCAGGGGCCCGACGCCACAGGTCGAGGGCCTTACAGCCTCTTGAAGTGTGGGTATTTCCTCACACCCCATTCCCCGAAAGGTCTTTTTGCACTTAGGAAATGGGACACATATGCCACTGTATGTCACATTTTTAATTAAAAAAAAGTATTTTAAAACAGTTTTTAAAACATTTTTATGTATAAAATAGTTCTTCTGCAGGTTGGCAGGTTGACACTAGAGGGTGCAGGTGCTGTGTTTACACTGTGAATCTCTGGTCCTGTGAACAGCGCATGGTGTTGCCACTCAGGAAACAAGTGAAAGAAGGGTGCGATTGAGGAGAGATGTTATATATGAAAATTGTGACCAAGTGATATTTTATTGATTTTGCAAGAGTGAGCTGGTTAGTGACTTGATGGTGAACGTTTGTGGTTGCAAGCATGAGCAGAGAGTTTATTTTATTTATTTATTTATCTCAGATTACAATACCTTTCAGCACATAACAGCTCTTTTACAAAGGTTCCACATCAGTGGCAAGGGTGACAGACATACAACGGCTGGTATTACATAAAATTTTGACAAGAAAGTATTTAAAATGACAATATGAGATTGACATTGTAACTAAAATTAAAACTATGAATTGGTAGGAAATCAGAAATAACCTAATAAAAGGAGGCTGCCCAATGTGCTTTGCAAATAGGTATAGGTAGATTTGGGAGAACAAACGTTCAGGTAAGTGAAGATAAACAGTGGAAAGAAGGTGGAGGGTGAGAGAGATGAGGTGAAAGAAGGATCAGGGAAGGAGGCAGGAAATAGGGCAAAGCAGTTAGGGTGGAAGTGGTCATTCACAGAGAAAGGGGAAGAAGTAGGTACACAAGGATGTGTAATACTGCTGAGAGAGTGTCATGTCAGTTGAAACAATCACAGGAACTGTCAGCTGTAAGATGCTGAGGAAGAGTGCATTTAAATGGTCCCAATTTTGGTAAGAAAGAGATCACAGAAGGAGTGTGAGTGACCAGATCAGTGTTTAGAAGCACTGTAGCAGTTTCAGGTTTTAGAATTTATGTTGTACTTACTGTCAGCATCTAATTGTGGACCCATAATTAAAGGAGAGTGACTGAGAGAATGGAAGCGCAAATGGGATGTGGGGTGGTGAGGGTTGAGAATGAGAAGTGAATAAAAAAAGAAATGACAGTGATTTTAAATTGAAAATGTAACACATGAATGTAGGTAAGAGGGCAAACTGGATCTATTTTTTAATTTGGTGGATGTTGACAGACTAACATGTGGCATTAGAATTCCATCAGCCAGTCAGGTTTCGTAATTTTACTAACCCATGTTTTAAGCAGTAGTAGCAGCAACCATGTGGTTTCTGTACATGCTGTTCTCCTGATTTCTTGTTTTGGTTTTCTTCTGCCCCCCCCCCGTGTACCTTCCTCTGGCAGCATTCCTTCATGTCCCAATGCATGCAGCAACACAAACTGCTATCATCTACAGTAGTTGCAAGTTTTGCCACAACAGTGCTCTGCCAAATACACTGAAGGCTTCTGCATGGTAAGGAAGCTGAATGGCTCTGCAAGGCCCATACCACTCCCTGGACAAAAGGGGCAAGCTGCAGTCCTCCTGCCTGTTACATGAAGAGATGTAAAGCTCTTGGTCTAATCTGAAGCATTACCAAAGATAGGTAAATTGAGAGATAGCTAGCTAGCTAGCTAGATAAAGACCTTTATTATCTATCGCACCTTCTTACAGCACTCTGAGTCTCAACACATGGGTAGTAAGCGCTCTCCTCATAGGCTGATGCACAAAGGAATCCCAAAATTCAAAATCGGATCCCTCTCCTATCCTTGCTGTTCCCAGAATCCTCAGTTTTTCTTTGTGCATCTTCCCAGGCTGTTCACGTTTTCATCTGGCTCTGTGCCAAGCTATAAGGTAAACTGAATATTTCTCATTATTTAATGCTGTGTTAAAATCCCAGACAAAGTTAAAGTGCCTATAAAGGCAGACAATAATCTTTACGGTTTCCTTCTATTAAAGAGGACCAATAGGAGTGTATAATAAGTGAATATCTACTCAGAAAATAAGTCTAAATACTGTTAGATGCAGAAGAGTCTCCGTGGCGCAGGGCTAAGAAGTAGACTGGAAATAGAAGTTTTTAAAAAAAGCAGCTGATCATTGTTTACAGGGCAATGCATAACAGTATTCAACCTCCCCCCTCAGTTCACCTCGTTCTGCTGAGGAGGGGTAGGAAGTGCTAACCCATCACCCTAGCACACTATCGGAGCCCCCCTTGTCGGCTTATCTCACTCAGCCGACAAAGGGATGAGGCCAATCTGCTAAACATAACGTGGTTCTGAATGCCCGGGGGGTCATGGTTTACCTCGTTCAACCGTGACCGCCTCAGGGGCCTCCTTAAGTCAAAGGGCATGCTACAGGTGCCAGCAATGGCAAAAGACTGGGGGTTTTCCCCTGCTTAACGGAGGAGCCGCTACAAACTTCCATGTGGTCCCTACAGCAGTGGCTTCCCCTGCAAGTGCCAGGATTCCCCCAATGGGGCTCCTCTGTTTGTTGTCGACTCCCCTTTCACCCTGGAGTGGGCCTTCTCCTTCCTCCTTCTCCTACAAGCTTGCCATATTGTTTTTTACTGCCGCGAGATTATTAAGCGAAATCTCTCGGCTTTCAGAGGGAGGTTTATTGTGAAGGACTACCTTCCCAAAATGGCGGCGCCGTCTTCCCGAACCTAAAATGGCACCTGCAACATGGCCACACTCCTTAAAGGCACAGACACCTTCTTAGGTGTACTGCACACAAAAAATTTAAATTTAAAGGCAAACGACCCAGAGAATCACAAGTGGGCAATAATCAAGGGCCACACATGTTGTTTTAGAGCATATTACCAGTATTACCAGTATTCAAACACCTAATTCATCTCTAGGAGATACTAGTCCATGTAGCTAAAGGAACAGAGCCTCAGTGCTCTTACAGGCCCAGCCAAGGGACAAGTAGTCATTTTTTTATTATCTACTCATTTTATTATGGCATTTTCTTCAGACATGACCCCTGAGCAAGCCCAATACTATTATGTTTTTCAGAACCATTACCACCGTAAGAAGATTGTGCAGAAAGTGCCCCAACATCTTACTCACCTCAGACAGGGGAGAGCTATGCTCTCTATGCATGGTGGATTCCGAGCCTAGGAGTTCACCCACAACTCAGGATCCACAGACGAGGATCCTCTAAATGATAACGTATCCACCGCTTCCCAAAGCACAGTGCTGCAATTATTCCAAAAGCTCCTGGACAGGATCGACTCCTTGGGAGCAAACAAAAGACCCAGGTCACCCAGCAAAGGCCCCCATCCTAAGCGCCCCAGGGGCGACCCAAACTCAAATGACACGCCAGATGTATCAGAAGATGAACACTGTGACGAAGAGGGGGAGGAGCAAGAGGAGGATATGGCCGCACAACTATGCCCCTTTGACGCCATTCCCGAACTCATAAGATTCGTCTGTCAGACGCTCAGAATGGATGAGCGGTGGAACAGCCGGACAACAGATTAGACCCCCTGGTTAGGGAGAGGAAGCAATCCTCTGCCTTCTTCCCAGTATACAAAGCATTAGAGAGCATCCTAGCCAAGGAATGTGAGGCACCAGATCCTATTAAGACTAAGGAAAAGGGAACCTTCGAGAGAAGGTATCCACTCCCCGCAGACAGAGAGAAACTCTGGGCAACTGCCCCCAGACTAGATGCAGAGGTTGCCTCCTTGAGCAACAAGACCGTCTTGCCCTCAGAGTCAGCCTCAGCCCTGAAGGACCCCATGGACAGAAAGGTAGATGAAATTGTGAGGAAGGTTCATGATATGATGATCATGAATATGAGAGCATCCATGGCCGCCACCTATTCGGCGAGGGCCGTACTCAGATGGTTAAAGGCAGTCCAACTTGACGTCCCCGAAACCAGTGCCCATGGAGCCACCATGGACTATGCCATTCAAACCATGAAGTATGTAGCTGATGCCATGATCAATAGTTTTAAGATGGCATCCAGGTCAGCAGCTTCCATTAATAGAGTCAGGAGACAGGTATGGCTCAAGCTGTGGAATGCAGATCAAGAGTCCAAATCTAGGGTCATGAAACTACAGTTCTCTGGAGACAAGGTGTTTGGGCCTGGCATAGAAGAGTTTACAGTAAAGAAAGGGGATGACAAGGATCTAGGAGGGTGAGCTACTCTACCATCCTTTCGAAACAACAAATTCCGACATTTCTCGGGCAGAGCCAGGAGGAGTCAAGGTCACCAGGGACAAGATAGACGTACCTTTGGATTCAAACCAAATTTTTTCAACAACAGGCAGAACTTTCAGGGCAACAGGGGCAGAGGCTCCCACTACAATGGCAAACAGGGGTATAAGACAAACAAATCGAACAGGGGATTCATCCAATGAGAATCCCCGGTCCAGGGCCAGACGGATGCAGTGGGCGGAAGACTACAGCAGTTCACCACAACCTGGACCAAATCAAAGACAAATGGGTCAAGGAGATCATCTCACAGGGCTATGCCATAGAATTCAGCTCAGTCCCAAGGCGGGACAGATATATAGAATCTCACGTCTCGAGGGACAAAGCGACCTCGCAGCAAGTATGGGCCATTCTACAACTGCTGCTACACAGCAGAGCCATAAAGTCCATTCCAATTCAGGAGAGATACTCCGGCATCTACTCTGTATTCTTTCTAGTCCCAAAAAAGACCGGAGATCTCAGACCTATCCTGGACCTAAAGTTTGTGAACAAGTTTGTACGGTACCAGAGATTCAAGATGGAAACCCTAAGATCCACCATTGCAGCTATACGCAAGGGCGACGTTCTAACTTCCATAGACCTGAAGGATGCCTACCTACACATACCTATCAGACCTTCCCACCAGAGGTTCCTCCGATTCAGCGTTCTGGGATACCACTTCCAGTACCAATGCCTACTGTTCGGATTGGCGTCGGCCCTGCGACTGTTCACCAAGGTGATGGCACCCCTAGCGGCAAAACCAGGGCATTCATGTGATCCCATACCTAGACGACTGGTTGATATGGGCGAGAACAGTGGACCAGTCAAGGACAGCAACCCTCAGAGCCCAACAACTACTGATCGAACACGGGTGGCTTATCAACAAAGCAAAGAGCCACCTAACTCCTACCACATTGTTAGACCATTTGGGGGCAACGTTCAACACAGTGACAGGCACAGTAAGACCGTCACAGACACGCATCAGCACGTTAACAGCGCACTGCAGAACAGTTATGCAGAAGAAGTCGACAACACTTTGGCACCTTATGCAACTACTGGGTCTCATGGCAGCATGTAGACCTACATGACTGGGCCAGGTTACATGAGGCATTTACAACGCCTTCTCCCAGACAACTGGAGCTACAGTCAACAGAATTACAATCAGAAAGTGGCAATTCCATTATCGATACAGAAATAACTAAGATGGTGGGCAGACCCACACACCTTCAAGCAGGGGGCAAAATTGGAGAGAGATACAACAAGAACCCTTGAAACAGATGCAAGCCTGGTAGGCTGGGGTGCTGTACTGGACAGACAGTCCATTCAAGGGAAATGGACAAGCCGGGAGTCAAAACTCCCAATCAACATACTAGAGACAAGAGCCATCTGACTAGCCATTATACACTTCAAAGGTCAACTCCAAAGACACCACGTAAAAGTGCGCACCGACAGCCGAGTAGCGATGGCATACATCAATAAGCAGGGAGGAACAAGAAGCAGAGCCATGGCTCAAGAGGCAGAAATATTACTGCTATGGTCAGAAAAATATCTACTCAGTCTCACAGCAGTCTTCCTGGCAGGCAACCTAAACACAAGGGCAGATTGGCTGAGCAGGCAAACACTGCAACAGGGGGAATGGCAACTCCATCCAGAGATTTTCAACGAGCTCCAGAGGAAATGGGGCCCCTTCAACATCGACCTCATGGCCTCAGCGACCAACACCCAACTTCTGAACTACATGTCCAGATTCAGAGACAAGCGAGCGGTAGGAGTGGATGCCATATCAAACCCATGGAAATTCAGGAAGGCGTATGTACTTCCCCCAATAGCCATGCTACCAGCAGTACTACAGAAAATCCGAAACACGGGCAGCAGCGTAGTACTCATAGCCCCAGACTGGCCAAGGAGAACCTGGTACACCCTAATCAGGAAAATGCTGACAGACAATCCTATGAGGCTACCTCACCACCAGAACTTACTCAGACAAGGCCCAATCTGGCACGAAAACCCTCTACCACCGAAACTGACGGTTTGGCCACTCAGAGGGCTAGATTGTTAAGGCTAGGGGTATCAGGTAAGGTGATGGACACCTTGGTACAGGCTAGAAGGGAATCCACCAACAGAACTTATAACAAACACTGGTGGGCTTTTGCTTCATGGTGCAAGAACCAGGACTTGAGGGCATCTCAATGTAGTATTATAAATGTATTAGAGTTTCTGCAAAAAGGGTTGGAAAAGGGGTTATCAGCCGCATCTCTGCAGGTACAGATGGCCGCAATAGGGGCTATAAGGGGAGAAACCGATGGACATTTACCCGGAGCCCACCCTTCGGTTCAAGCATTCCTAAAGGCTGCAACCCTTACCACACACACCCCAAGACCCTTAACAGCTCTGTGACACCTCAGCTTGGTACTTGACGCTCTCGCCATCCCACCATTTGAACCCATTGAATCTATTCCCTTATCCTTACTTACGATGAAGACCGTATTCCTAGTAGTGATCTCGTCAGCCAAGAGAACTAGCGAATTACAGGCTTTATCTTGCAGAGAGCCATTTATCTGTTTTTTCCCAGATAGGGTCGTACTCCATCCCATCCCGTCCTTTATCCCAAAGTGGCCAATGCCTACCACACGTCCCAAGAGATCTCAGTCCCTACCCTCAGTCACCAGTTAGGGGACCCTCACAGGGAAACCCTACTCAGCCTAGACCCAGCCTGAGCAATTCGGACCTACCTGACCAGGACGGAGACTCTCCGTCGGACCGACAGGCTGTTCGTATTGATCCAAGACAATAAACAAGGTCTGGCAGCATCCAGATCCACTATTGCTAGATGGCTATGAGAAGCCATAGCGAGAGCCTACAGGAGCGGAGGAAATATCCCTCCAGCAAACATCACAGCACACGCCACATGAGCAGTAGCCACATCTTGGGCAGAATGCAATTCCGCACTGGTCAGAGAGATTTGCCAGGCAGCGACCTGGGAGTCCCCACACACTTTCCTCAGGTACTACCGGTTAGACACCGGCCTAATGGGAAACTCAGAGTTTGGTCACAGGGTGCTCCAGACAGCCTTGATTCAAGTTCCTCCTCCTCCCACCCAGGACAAAGTCTAATACTGCTGTACAATCATCCCATGTGTTGAGACTCGGAGTGCTGTAAGAAGATGCAATAGATAATGGTAGTTTACTCACCTGGTAAAGGTGATTATAGACACCTTCTTACAGCACTCCGTATCCCTACCATTATGGAGGAACATATGTGTGTGTGTGTGTGTGTGTGTGTGTGTGTGTGTGTGTATATATATATATATATATATATATATATATATATATATACAGATTAAGGAAAGCATATAGAGTGATCCACCTAAGAATGTATCTGAAACTTTCGATAACTAACTGTATACGGTAATGGGACATAGACTCCACACAGTCAGTAGCTATGTAACAGATTATCAGATGTTTATAAATAACAGTACGTAGCAAAGAATATCTCTCGACATAACATCACCCGTGTTGTGTATTATTCTAACCAACTGCCCCTCGTGGGACCAACGGAAAGCAGTGTGTTTTTGCTTTTCTTGTTTTTTTAACAGTTTACTTTCAGGAGGGAAACGAACTCTGGAAGATCTCATACTGAGGATTTTGGGGATAGGAGAGGGATCGGATTTCGAATTTTGGGATTCCTTTGTTCATCAGCCTATGAGGAGAGTGCTTACTACCCATGTGTTGAGACTTGGAGTGCTGTAAGAAGGTGCTCCTATAATCACCTTTACCAGGTGAGTAAACTACCATTTTTCAACAGGATTTATAACATGAGTAGGCTGAGGGAGTTTCCTGATTGGTAGAGAACCATCACCTGACTGTGAAATAATGCACGTTACTGGCACAGTTAGGGTGAAGAGGTCCCCCAGATCTGAGATCCCTGGGCAGATCTGTACTTCTTGTGTAGGGGAAAATAATTTTGCAAAAGCAGCCATTTGCAATGCTTGCTAAGCAAGGCCCAGTTTTATTTCACACAGCAGAGGTGCCTTTCCACAATTATTGTTCCCTACCGAAGAAGTGCAGGTCTGGTGTAGTGGCAGAGAGGGGATGTGTCTTCCCCTGCCTGTCAGTCGGTCTGTATTTCTGTTGCCCTCCCCACCCACTCACCCTGCAGACCACTGGGTACTGCACAGTGCCTAGGGAGAGGGAATGCTCCTGGAAGAGAGAGAGAGAGAGAGAGACAAGATAGCAGGCAGCATTACTGAGGGCTGCAGTTCTGTCTTCTCTCTCCCCTGCTGTGTGCCCTGCTTTCACTGTGGCTCTCTCATTCCATGTACATAAGTGGCGAGTGGGAAACTTGGACAGTGGTGACTGTTCCCAGGTCACACAGACAAGATGAGTATGAGTGGAAGTGCAGCCGTGACTGAAGCAGGCACTGTTGACAGCAGTCATAACTGGCTGCGGTGTTATGTGGTTTGCTGTTCTCTGCTGCCTCACTGCTAGATGGAAGAGAGAGAGAGAGAGAGTAAAGCCACTACAAAGAAATGAGAGAGATTGACAGACACAGTGGTGAGTACCTAAGATAGTTGTGCCTTGTGCTGTGAATCCCCCACCACCATGCCCCCCATCACAATCAGAGAGAGAGAGAGAGGGGTGGGTGGTGCTAGTGCTGCACTGAGCACTGTGTTTCTTGTCCTCAGTGAGTGAGCCCACAGCAGATACACAGAAAAAAGAGTCACCTGGGAGTGTCGAGACAGCCCAGGAGAAGCCCCGCACCAATGTTGTCTCGGCAGTGGGGAGTGGAGTTCTGTAATCCCTGAAGTGTCCCCCGGCCCTCCTCACCCCATGGCTCAGTGGGCAGTGTCCTCTATCTCTTCTCTGTCCTCCAGTAAGTATGCTAGGGGTGGGGTGGGGCAGTTGCAAGGGAACGAAGACAGGACTGCATTGGTGACAGTGAATGCGACGCAGGGAGAGAGAGAAGAGAAAGGAAACGAGTGGCAGGCAAAGTTGTGACAGATAGGTTCAGCATCTCTGGCGACCATGACTTCTGATGTCGATGTCTCTCTCTAATTGGTGCAGTAGTTCATGCAGCCGTGGAGCCTTAAGGGTGATTCCAGCCCCCCCTCCATCATCGAGGCACACCTAGTGTGAGAGAGAGTCTCACAAGGAGAGAGATTATGCAGTGTCCTGGTGTGGTAACTGTCCACTAACTCCCACAGCAGCTGCCTTGAGCTGTACTGGTCTGTCTCTGTGATCTGTTGCTGACCCAGTGTAGGGCTGTGTCTGTGTGGGTGGCCCTTATTTTTTATATGTCGCCCGTGTTCTCTTGCCTCCCAAGTCATTTGCACAGCCAGCATATGTGACCAGCAGCTCTCTGCTGTCCTCCGCACCAGCTGCTTCCTGCTGTACCTCTGTGTGGCTCCTGCAGTTCTGGTATGTGTCTTCCACAGTAGTAATGTGCAGCGCATGCAGCAACACAGGGCTGCCATGCATGAATATTTACAAGGAGCAGCCCCGTTCATTAATGTTTGAAAGACCCATGCAGCAGAACAGGGTTCCCATTTGTTAATGTTTACAAGTAGCAGCCCCGTTTCTTAATGTTTCTGTCCCCATCGTGGGCCCCCCAGGATATCAGCCAGTTGGCTGGATAAGAGCACATACAAGGGTCAATTGCTTTGATCTATCTCTCTGTACAGACAGACAGCATATGTTGGGGTGGTACATGACAGTCGTTAGGCAAGGTACGAGATGATGATGCAAAAAAAAGAGAAATGTCACAGATCTTTATTTAATTTTTTTTATTTTATTTATGACTTAGGTAACTGGGTAAGTGCACTGATCCCAGGGACTATTTTCAGGCATGACCTGGGCCACATACTGTGGCACAGGAACTAATGAAACAAACAACAAAGCATGGAACAGTTGACAAAAACAAAACAAAACAAAAGAAAAACAAGATAAAAGTTACAATAGTACATGGGAATAGCAAATAGAAGATCAACAAAAATACAGGATTCCACAAACCATACATCAGTTAGGCATTATAATAAGTAAGGATATACATAAATGTACAGTTCTATCAGCAGCAGTTACAATAGGAGACAACCAAGGGAGCCTTTGTATAAGTAGAAAGAGGGATAAGGCATCTAAAAGTATAGAGAAGGGGAGGTGGAGGGGTGGGAGGCAGGATTAACAAACATAGGTACTAAAGCTCAAGTGCACAAGCAGGTCGATTTAATTGATTCCGACTTGACTTAATATGCATACATATTCCCTGGTAGGGTACAGTCGGGAAAGTGAGTGAACTACCCATGGAAGCAGTGGCAGCAGGAAGTTGTCAGGAACTAGTCTTTGAGGTGGGTTTTAAACTGGCAGTGGATATTCAGGGAGCAGAGGTCAACATGCAGTTTATTCCACAGTGTAGGGGCTGTCACAGACAAGACTCTGCTGCCCATGTTGGTAAATACCCTGAAGATATTCAGAGGGGGGATGCTGTTTGAGTTGAGGCTATGGTGCAAGGTTTGTACAGCAAGGAAGGGTGCAAGGGGAGATACCTGGCCAATACGGATGGCAGAATCCGCCATGCAGTACAGGGCAAGGTCAAAATGGCCTTGCAGCTGGAGCCATCCTAGTGAGTTGTAGAGGACACAGTGGTGTGTGGTAATAGGGGCCAGCAAGGCGAAATGACAGGCACTGTTATAGGCAGAGGAGAGCTTGGCCATGAGGGTGGCAGATGTCCTGGCATAGATAAGGGAGCAGTAGTCCAGGACAGGGAGTAGATTTCCCTGTACGATGGCAAGTCAGGCTTCCAGAGAGAAGTATTGCTGGAATCTGTAGGCAGCACCTAATTTTTGGTGAAACCTTCGAACTAGTGAATAGATGTGTTCAGAAAAGGAGAAGGAGGGGTTGAGTATAACTCCTAGGTATTTGAAAGTACACACGTCTTCTAGGGCTTAGCCATCAGGGGACAAGATGTTGAGAGAGGGGTGAGATTTGTATTTAGCTAGGAAAGGCTTTGATCTAAACAGCATAGATTTAGTTTTTTTGGCATTCACCAGATGGAGGTTATTTGTGAACCAGTTATGGGCTGCACCATAGTTTCCCGAGAGAACTGAGGAAATATTGTCTGGGATTTATCACTGTGGAAGAGCACAAGGTCGTCAGCATAAAGGAGGAGTGGTAACTGAGACAGTCTGTTGGGAGTGAGTTTATAAATAAAGAGAATAGCAGGGGGCCCAGTATGGAGAACTGGGGGATCCCTGTAGAGATGGGCAGGGTGGGGGAGTGGGCAGAGCCAATACACATAAATTGGGAGCGGTGGTGAGGTAGCTCTTGAATCAGGTAGTAAACTCTTGAGAGCAACCAAGGCTATATTGTTTGGAGAGAAGGGCATGATTTACCATGTCAAATGCCTTTAAGAGGTCAATGAAGATTGCTCCGGTAGCATTACCATGGTCCATATTAATGAGGATGTGGTTGATCAGAAGAGCAAGTGCAGAGGCGGTGGAGTATTTTTTTTGAAAGCCATGCTGTTGGCTGCACAGGAGGTTGTGTTTGCCTATGTATTCAGCAAGTCGATGGTGGACAGCTTTCTCAAGTAGTTTATTTAGGTCAGGGAGGATGGAGATTGGATGATAGTTGTCTGTAGATAGAGGGTTCCTGGCTTTAAAAATGGGAATCACCTTTGCAGTCTTCCAGATGTCAGGCATGGAGGAGGAGGAGAGGGCAAGATTAAAGATACAAGTGAGTGGTTCAGTGATGGCTGGGGAGATGAACCTAAGGAAGACTGGGAATAGACCATCAGCACCAGGGGAGCCCTGGTTTGGAAGGGTTTTGAGGAGCTTAGCTGTGTCAGCTCTTGAGAGAGAGCTTTGAAGAAGAAAGTGAGAATCTGGGGTTGGATGGTTGGCCCATTGTGGGTAGGCAGGGGGGTCGGATGGTGGACTAATTATTTGGCTGGCCCTTAGGAGTTTACTTAGATACATGTATAGGTCAGAGAACTTGTTGTTAAAAGCCCTAGCCACTTCTAGTGGATCTGTAATAAGGCCATTTGGGGAGTTAAGTTGCAGGCAGCCTTGTTGGAGAGGGGGTTAAGTAGGGAGCCAATGGATGCCAATAATTTTCTGTGGTCTCCAAGAGATCACAGATACACTGGAGATCATCTCACTCATGTATCTGTGACATTTCTATGTGCAGAGGTCAATGGAAACGTATTTTTTCTTAGGGACTATTTTGCAAGGCCTGTGGCCTCATGCCTCTCAATGCCCCTGAGGTGTGAGTTAATGCACATTAACAGCACTCTCTGTCATGTGTTAATGCTTACTTAACTTTTAGGACTAGATAGCCCTGTTTTACAAAGTTGTCCTAATATTCAAATAGTTGCAAACACACATATTTTACACACATGCAGTAAGTACAAAGTTAAAAAAGATATTTAAAAAATATTTACATGGCATAGACCATCTAACAAATATATTTCAGACATGTTTCTGTCTTACAGTTTTAAATAGATACAATGTTTAAGCTCTTTGGAAAACATTAGCACACACCCCCCCCCAAAAAAAACAAACAAATATACCTATGATCTTGTCAAAGCAAATAGATCTTTCCTTCAATAGTGTCAATACTAGTTTTGAAAGTCCTTAAGGTTTTCATATTCCTAATCCAGTTCGCATTCATTTCATATTTTTGCTGAAAAATATTGCCTTTGCATTTTACTGTAAGAGTTATACACAAGGGCCGGGGGTTAGTTTAAAATACCTAACTGGCAGCATCCAACTTTGAGCTCACAGTTACAATGTAGCATGGTCAGTAAATCCATGGTAATCTTAAATAAAAAAAAGTTACTGGCTGAGTGGTGTGGCAGCAAGGATACCGGGCAGACACCTGGCAGAGCAGAGTTCACCTGTGAGCCCTGGAATTCCATGCTGAGACCAGTTGAGTATCATGTGTGTCATGGAGGCGTCATTCAGCTCCTAGGAAGGGAGTCTGGGAATGGATGTTTCCAGCAGTCATTTACCCCTTGAGGTAGGAAGGCAGCCAGTCAGCTGCCCTGCTGGCCACAGGAAAGGTGCTGCCATGGTAACCCCATACCTTTTTTGGGGTATGGGGTACTAGGTGAGAAAAAAAATAAAATAGTAAAAAAGTTTATTTAGAAAAGTGGACTAAGTTTTGTTACTAGTGCTTATACTTTTGAACAGGATCAATGCAATTATTTCCTTGTATGCTCTTTAGCATTCTGCATATAGTAAAATGCAGGAAGAAAAGTGTCATCTCGTTACCAGAGTTTAGGTTTTGTCTCATTTGTTTAAACTGAATATTAAGTCTTTTTGAAGATAAGGATATGCTTTGAACTTCAGCTGTTTTAAAGTATATTTTTAGTTTCTGTCAGACAATTAATACCATGACCTTCAGACTGTTTTTTTTCTAAGACATTCTGACTCTTTATCAGTCATGCAAATGTCAGTCATATTGTGATTAAGCAACTAGGCTTTGAAGCTTCAATAGGGAACGCTTCCTCTTTGATGGTCATACACTATTTGCTGTACCTGAAAAGATAACACCATTATCAGGGATTTGTTAAGTAGCCAATTTCTTGCTACCCACTAAAATGTGTTTCCTAATATAGTGCATATATTAATATTAGGATAACTCCTCACTTGCAAGACTATATTGTAGTAATGCTGTCAGTTCAGCCAGAGCAGTGATCTTATTGCAGTATTGAACGTGTGTAGCTAGTTTGACATCTTCTTTTCATACAAAGTGGCTGTTTAAGGAGCCAGTGATGGTGCCACTGGAAAAACCTTGGAAATTATATACAATTCTAATTGTATTTTTAATGTTTCCTGTTTTCATCTTCCCCTTATTCTCTGTTACCTGAGGAAATTAGTATGGAAAAAGGATCCTTGCCCTTTGAACTTTACCATCTGCTTCTGTTTGTCTACACTCAAAGTCATAATCTCCTGCTTGTGAAGACATAATCATCCCCATCACAATGCATTGTGATTCATAAACTGAGGATTATGACATCATGTATAGACAGGTGCAGAAGGAGTCAATGAAGTCTGAAGGAGGTGGATATGGTATGCAAGCATTTAAGATAGAGGGTAAGAGACAAACAGAAAAGCTGAGAAATAGAAGCAAAATTGTGCGTAAATATTGTTTTTCTTTACGTTTTCCCAGAAATGCCATAGTTTTTATTAAGGAAGAAATAGATTCTAGCAGCTTTCATATTCAAACAGTGAGCATGGCATTAACTGGGCTAGTGCCATGCTAAGGCAGTATAGCACAGTGGTTTAAGGCTCTGAGCTGCAAATCTGGTAACATCCAGCAGACCAGGCCTGGGTTTGAATTCCACAGCTCAGCTTCCACTTACGTACTGTGTGACCCTGAGCAAGTCACTTAACTTCCCTGTGCTCCCAGGTTTCACCTGTAAAAAAGCTTTCCGCTTAGTGTGCTACTCCTTGTTAAACAACTAAAAAAAAAAAAAAACTATGACTAGCACCAGCACTTGGGGCTGGGCCATATTCAGAGCTCCCTAGTCTGCCACACTAACCCAGCAGCACAGATGTGCAACATATACCTTTATTTCCATGCAAATAAGGGCTCATTCATTTGTAATGGACAGAGTGGAATATTCATTGCTTTTAGCTGTGCTAAACAGCCACCATCACAGCACTATTTAATGCCATCAGAACCATGGCTTTAATTGGGTGCAATGGCTATGCCCCCCGATCATTCGTGTTTCTCTTATATATCTTAGCCCTGTCATCTAATGGTCACCCCACACCTCTGCTCTTCCATGTTGTACAATTAAATCTTAGCCCTGGTTACTAGTGTTCTCCCACCCTGATCACCCATGTTTCACTGATGCATCTTGGCCCCGACATTTAGTGGTCCACCCACCCACCCCCCGGTCATCCATGCTTCAATGATATATTGTAGCCTTGGTGTCTAGTGGTCACCCACCCCCAAACAGTGTCTATTCCCCCCTCCCAACCCACCCGCCCATACACAATTCCACGCAGCCTTACCCCAGAATTGGCCATACTAACAGACAGGACTGTGACTGGCACAGTCTCTGCTTACCTCTTCTGCTGGCGGCCATCTGACTGTCAGTAAGCATGATTGCAAGAACTGTAGTGAGCAGGCAAATGATCTACAGGTTCTCAAGGGCTAATAAGACTATAAAGCCACTCACTTCGGCTTTGAGGCCTTCATAGTCTCATTAGTCCCCTAGATGGGTATACGTATTTGTATACCACACTTAACCCTTTTTTGTCTATATCTGCACTTCCTTGTATTGGTTCTGTATACAGTTCTTCATTATGCACTCTTTTGTGTTGGCTTTATATACAGTGCTCATTACACACACCTTTGTATTGGCTTTATATACAGTACATCATTATGCACTGTTTTGCAACTCCCAGTGTTGATTCCTGCTGTTCATTTTTGTTTCCAAATCTGTTTATGTGTTACCACATTTTATTTATGATTATAAATCACTGATGTGATTTCAGCCAAACCTTACACACAGCCACTGGAACATTATGAGTGGAGCACTCCACTTCACAATCAGGGGGAGGCCAGCTTCATTTAAATTTTAAAATTAACAACAAAATACTTTAAAATTATTGAAAAATCATACTAGCAAACTCGAGCAATTTAGAGTAAGTTAATAGGGCCATGGTGAGGTGTCTTTTATGGTATAAGAGACTGCTCTTGTGATATTTTGGAAGTCAGCACTACTCTATTTTGCTTTTCTGTCTTCGTGCCTAAACCTCATACTCAAAGTCTCTTATGCTATAAGAGAGCCCCCCGTGGAAGTCCCATTACCTTGTATCACCATTATTTTGCCTTATGTGGCATGTAAGTTAGCCCTAATGTCCCCAGTGTCCCATAAGGTCAAGAAGCAGTATTGGCTGCATGCTAGTTCATCTTACTCACAAAAATGCGGTTGCCCCTAAAGGACAACCCTAAATTGTCAGGGGACTTTAGGAAGAAAGGCACAGGGGGCAGGACTGGCTGGGGGGCATGTTAGGTAGGGCTCAGGGTGAGGTGGAGGGATGGTAGGAAGGAAGACCCAGGAAAGGGGGAGGGGGAGTCATGATGTCATCCCTCGATGACAAATATGACAGGTCAGGTAAGGATTGGATGGGGGGGGGAAGGGGGTGGCCTAGAGGGTATTTAGGAGTCAGCAGACGAGGGGCTCTCCCTCTTTTTGCTGGGATCTGAATTTAGACCAGAGCTCAGCACTTCGACTGGCAATTCAACCACTTGAGGTAAGGCATTTTCAGGTGGGGTAGGCCTGAGCAGTAACTAGGTTAGGGAGTTAGCTTTCAGTGTGCTAGTAGCAGGCCTTTTGGGCTGTTTTTTTTTTTCCTAGAGGTGCTTTACAGTCAGCACATAACCTGCAATTAAGGAAACAGTTCAATTTGCCTAACAATTGCAGGAATTACAGCAAGTAGAAGAGGAGTTATAGAGCCATGCGAGGCAAGGTCTGTTAAGGGGTAGAAATACAATGTTAGCAGGCTTGGCAGGAAAAAAAAAACAGAATAATATAAATTAGTAAACAGAGAAACAGCAGATGCATTTTTAGGCAATTCAGAAAGTAAGAGTACCACTGGGGAAAGTGTCTTTGGATTCTGTTATTCTTTTTTGTATTGTTCTACACAGAGGATTGTTTTGGGACAGGAGCTGTGGGGAACTGTGACCATATGACAAATGCGGAGAGCTGATTTAATAACACTGTACTAGGTTCCCTCATGAACTGGATGCCGAGGGAGCATTTTGGGAGGTATATAGGAGTTGTACTAAATAACTGAGTATATATCAGCTAAAGGGCACTGCTGCCCTATTTGTGTTTTACGTAAGTGAGGAATTATTTTGAATTTCCATAGTTAGCATCGATAGCGCATAGCCAATTCGATGACCTTTTTGTATTTAGTAAGACATTGAGAGCTGGAATTCCCCCTACTCTCGTACAACTTGCTACAATGGATGATATATCTGCATATCCTTGTTTTTGTCTGCTTACCTAATGATGTACTGCATTATACAGGAAGTTTTAATGCTATGTACTTGCATAAAATCAATAAATAAAAAGAAAAAAAAGAAAGTAAGAGTCCCAGATGGAAAGGCATATCAGATGGCCCCTGTAGTCCTGATTAGTAACCATCCAGCTTTGTCCTTCCTTGTCAACCTCCAGGTATTTCTAGTACTAGCAGGAAAGAAAGAGGCAACCAGCAGGCTTGTGAACTGAGGACCGCATTGGGGGGGAGGGCAGGAGCATTGGGCGAGAAGGTACGGTTTATTCAGGGGTCTCTGGAAAAAGGGTCCCAAGCAGTGGGAAAAAGGGTATTTGAAGGTATTTTAGAAAAAAGCAAAACAAAAATAAATAATCATAATAAAACAAGAGTATCTGGGATTGAAAGACATCAAGGATGGTCCCTGTAGTCCTGATCCTCCTCCAGCGACACTCGCTGTGGTGCTTCAGGCTATTCCTGTTGTGAGGGGGCTCCGAGGTGGCAGGGCCCATTTTGTTGATGTCGGTCACGGAAGGGAGTCGGGCATTTATTTCTTCACTGGTCACAGTTTGGATATTTCTCCGGAATGGCAGGGCCCATTGTTTACAGCCATGGGGGTTCACTCACTGTGGGGGTTGGTCGGTTGTGAATAGAAGGGCGGGTGGCAGCGCCTGCCTGGCTGAAGAATTGGGGGCCAACTTTTCCCTTGGTGAGCGGTCCACAGGGTGAGAAGGGGGTATGGAAGAGCTCGGGAAGGGGGACAGCAGGCGCTTTGGCACGTGGTTGGTGCTGGTGTTGTGTGGGCAAATGGGACCTGGGCCCATGCGGCAGGCATGTGCCGCTCTTCTTGCTGCCAGAGAAGCTGAAGGCTGTGGTGGCTCCTGCAGGGAGCAAAAAAAAAAAAGGAGAGATCCTTCCTGGCATTTGGTGGGGGAATGCAAGCCCTGTAGGCCTCTGGAGCAGCTGGGAGGTTGCTGGGCTGCAGATAGAGGAATAAATTGTGGGACCAGGCATGGCAGGCCGAAGGAGGCTGCAGGCTTGGCCTGCAGTTGGCCTGTGGCAGAAGCAGCAGGCCATGCATGCCTGAAGAGAGGAAGAAATGGTGCACATGTGCAACCAGCAGCCCCACGCCATGTTTGTAGTTCCAAGGGCTGGGGGACACCAGAGCAATGAAATTGTCTTGTGACAATCAGCAAAGTGGGGCAAAATAAGTGATTTAAAAATAAATGAATGAGTATAGAAATAAATAAAGTGCACTGTATGATAATGGATGTTTTCCACAGGCATGGGGTTAACAGAAACTACATAAGGTGCACAGACAGGAATAGAGGAGGCATCGCGCTGGTGGGAGCCGGAGACTGATGTAGGTGTTCACTGGGGTTTTGCATGGGCTTATTGGTGTGAGGCCTGCTCCTCTATGCTGTTCGAGTGAGTTGGAGTGTGATGGTGCTCCTGCAGGAAGCTGTCTGGCGGGCAATCCGCCATGCTGGGTGGTCTCGTTCTCCAATTCGGGTAGTCTGCTACCGGAGGAAGGGGAAGTGGCCTGGCGGAGCAGGGATCTTTATGTGGGGGGGCATTAGGCAGCACCACGGCCTAATGAAGAAGAGTGAGGGCATTTTTCAGTGGGTTTCTTGGGAGCAACTCCTGGACTGGGAAGTGGGGTGCAGTAGAATATGACTGACTGAGGAACAGCCATCAAGAGGCTTGGGACTGTGTTCTTAGGCCAGCGAGACTGCAGGTTTGGCGTTCGGCACCAGCAACAGGCCACATATGTATGATAGTGGGAAGAGCGGGAGCGCATGCACGGGCCGGCTGGTGGGTGCCATGTTTGTAGTCCCAGGCACAGAAAAGGGTGACGGCTCCATGCAATCGCACTGGAAGCGTGGCATATAAGGGAACAAATTTGAAAGATAAACAAACAAAAATAATACATAAATGAATGTACAAATAAATGATTGAATGAATAAAAGAGAAAGGGTAAAAATGCAAGAGGGGGCAATAGCATTGTGCTGCCTGGTACCGGCGGTGTTTTCAAGGGTATAGGGACAGGAGAAACAATATATTAAGGGTACTGTCAATAGGAGGCCAATTGGTTAAAAGGCAGGGTTTGAATCTCAGCTGCTCCCAATGGTTTCTGTTATAAAGTCAGAGCAGAAGGTAATAAAGCGCTTATTCTAAACAGGTTGAGGGGTAATTGCTGCCTTTTGGAATTACAAGGGAATGCAAAAATACTAAACTACTGTGAGGCACAGGTTGGCTGGGAGGTTTAAATGTGAAAGATATACATTAAAAACAACAACAACAACAAAAAAAATCTGCCTATCAAGGATTACTTACAAAGCAGCCCATGCGACAGTAGAGGCTTGAGGTAATTATGGGCAGGAAAAGAGCAGCTCAGTACTTCGACTGGGAAGCAAAAATAAAATCTGAACTCAGGGCCTGCAGGCGGGTAGCCCGGGGCACAGAAGCATGAAACAAAAAGGCATTTACAAGGGAATCACGGAGGAAAAGTTTAAAAAAAAATGTGTATATGTGTGTGTATGTGTGTATATATATATATATATATATATATATATATATATATATTTACAAATACCATAGACAGGTAGGAAAAAGGGGGAAGCAATATATAAAGCCGGAGTCAGGGGGGGTAGGGGGACAGTGTGAAGGAGGAGGAGGATTGGGAGGACCTCGAAGACAAGGCCACAAGAACAGTAAAGAAAGAAAGGAGGTGACGGGGAAAAGCCTGATGGAGAAGGGTATGCTTTGTCAGTAAGGGTTTGTTTGGTGGCAGTGAAGTAGAGGGAAGTGGTGGAAACTTCATGAAAATGGAAGACACCAGCGGGGGATTCCGGGAAGAGCCCAATGGAGAAAAGGATGCCACGGGACGTACTGGACCAGGAACAGGCTGAGGAACCTGAGGCTGAGGGAGGCACGAGTGGTAAGGACAAGTGCATGGGTCTTGTGGAATGGGAGACAAAGAGGGAGGGTCTGGCACTGGGGAGGTGGGGTTGGGTTAGCTAGGATCCCAATTAAGCTGGAGGCGATGAAAGAATGGAAAAAAGGATATCCAGATGTGAGGGCAAGGAAGATGCTAGTGGAGGGGTTCAAAAGGGGGCTTTAGTCTAGAATATCAGGGGGCAAGAAGGAGCATGAGATCCAAGAACTTGGCCTCATTAAAGGGAAAGAGGATATATCAGAAAGGAAAATAAGGAAGGAAGCAGAGGATGGGAGGATAGAGTGTCCATTTCAGGCCCTACCTTTACCCAATCTGAGGGTTTCACCATTGGGGCTGGTGCCGAAGAAGCAACAGGGGGAGTTTAGGCTTATCCATCACCTGTCATATCCAGAGGGGGCATTGGTGAATGATCACATCCCTGGGGAATGTAGCGCAGTTTCTTACGCAAAATTGGAACAGGTGGTGAGGGTGATTAGAGCAAAGGAAGGGGCATGGCTCGCAACGACCATCATTGAGTCGGCTACTACCAGTCAGGAAGGAAGACTGGGACCTGTTGGGATTCGGCTTCCAAGGGTTCTTCTATTTTGACAAGGCAATGTCCATGGGCTGTTCAACAGCTGTGCAAAGTTCGAGGCATTTAGCACTTGGATGCAGTGGGTGTTTGGGAAAAGATATGGGCACAATGCTGTGGTACACTAGTTAGATGATTTCCTGCTGGTGGGGGAGAACTGGAAGGAGACAAAGTCAACGCTCTGGGATTTTGAGCATATGTGCAAGAAGATAGGGGTACCACTTGCAGAAAGGAAGATGATATGTCCAGCTTGGAAGCTGGAATTCCTGGGAATCAAGGTGGATGCAGAAGATCAGGTTTTCAGGTTACCCCAATCAGAAAGTTGCCAAACTAAAGGAACTGATACAGGAGGTCAAGAAGAGGACGAGAGTCCCATTGGGTCAGGTACAACAGCTGTTGAGGCACTTGAAGTTCGCATGCAGGGCAGTGGCTCCTGGGAGGGTGTTTCACCAGAAGATTAGCCAGGGCAACCGGGGTAGGGGCAAAACTGCCCCGCCACTGGGTGGACATTTCACAGGGGAGAAGGCAGGATCTGGAGGTGTGGCAGCAATTCTTAGTAGACTACAATGGGGTCACATTCGGGCAGAAAGAGTGGCTAGGGAATAACGATCTGGACCTATACATGGATGCATTTGGTTCTATTGGAAGGGAGGCATATTTTAGGGGGAGGTGGATTGCAGAAGCATGGCCAGAGTCTTAGAGAGAGAGAGAGAGAGAGAGAGAGAGAGAGGGCTATTGAAGGACATAACACTGCTGGAGATTTTCCCATATGGGTGGCAGTGCTGACATGTGGGGAGTTCTTAAGGAACAGGAAGATAATGTGTTGGTGACAATAGAGCAGTAGTGGAGGTCATCAATCGGCAAGGAGGACACTCGGTGTCAGCAAACAGGGTTTTGAGACAACTGGTGCTGTGGGGGCTAAGACTAAACATGTTAATTGGAGCCTGAATGCTATATAGGAGTTCCTGGTCTGCCAACACACTGGGGGCATACTAAGAATGTGGAAGGTGGTGGGCTAATTGCTTTATAGAGATATGTGAGAAAACTGGTATAGCCTGTGTAGTCTGTCTTCCACAGGGCAAGGAAGGAGCAGGCGGGTCTGGATCCTCGGAATTATTACATTTATTGGTTTGAGATGTGGGCCACCATCCATCGGGGAGAAAAACAACTAGGGCAGGATCCCGACAAAAGTGATGGTTTATTGGATAGGGGTCTGGGGCATGAGGTGGGCACAGATCATGCCAATCTTGGAGGAAATGATGCAGAAGTGACCACAGCCAGACCTGCTGATAATACATTTGGGGAGGGATAATGATTTGGGAGATCGACTATGGGGATTGTTGTGCAAGGAAATGCTAAGGGACCTAGGGGCAATTCAGCAGTTTTGGCCGCAGGCGAGGACAGCATGGCCAGAAATGGCACCTAGAATGGTTTGGCGGCAGGCCAGGGACATGAAAGGCGTGGAGCAGGCTAGGAAGAGGATTAACAGGCAGGTGGCATCATGGTTGGGGGGTTAGGGGAACATATCTAGGCCATAAAGACATTTCATTTACCAACCCGGAGGTACAGACCGGATGGGTGCACCTTTCAACAGTGGTGATGTCAGCATACGTGCTACAATTGGGAGACAGTGTAGAAATTTGGGAAAAAGAAGAGTGGGGCGGGGGGGGGAGCCCATCATTCCATTGCCTAAGCTGGAGATGAGCTAGTGGAAATTTTTTGGGAAAAATAAAATGGGCGTGGTGGAAAGGAGAGGCAGGTAAGATCCACGGGCCGGGCGCAGATGCCCGGATGTGGAGGCAGAGGAAAAAGGAGGCATATGATTAAGGAAGTAACCATATGGGGGGGTGGTTGCCATTGGCAACCAAACCCAAAGAGAGGGCAGCAATGGGAATAAGAGAAGGGGTATTGGACTTTCCAAGTGTCCGGACCCTGAGAAGACAATGGACAACAGACTGTTCAAGGAAAAGTGGATGAAGGGGTATCGGGCTTTACAAACATCCAGACCCTGAGAAGACGACAGGAGAACCAGAGACATTTACAAAAGACAACTGAACTATATGATTAAACAGAATATTCACTGTTGGACTTTATGATGGATAATATGGGGAAAGACGAAGGAATGTTTGTAAATATGTAAATTTTAAAGTGGCAAAGTAAAGGTGATGATGTGATGCATAAACTAAATTAATTGCCAGTCGATCACCCACTAAGAAGTTGTCTGTGCGTTATTTTCTGGGGGAATCTCCCTCTAACAAATGCGGTTGACCCTAAAGGGCAACCTAAATTGTCAGAGGGATTCCTTGGGGAAAAAGCACAGGGGACAGGACTGGGTGGGGGTGGGGTTAGGTAGGTTCAAGTTGAGGTGGGGGATGGTAGGAAGGAAGGCCCAGGCAAGGGGAGGGGGTCATTAGTCATTCCTCGATGACAAATATGACAGGTCAGGTAAGGATTGGATGGAGGGGAAAGGGGGCCTAGGGGGTATTAGAGCCAGCAGAGGAGGGGTCTCCCTCTTTTTGCTGGGATCTGAATTTAGCACTCACCCACCTGCCCAGTAGGTTGGTTACTGGGGGAGTAAGGACCCATGTGTAAGTGGAAGGAAAAGGGATAATGGGTCACCGAAAGAGGGTGACAGGAGAAGGGGATGAAAACCCCGGTTGACATGGGTTGGCAGAATGGGCCAACAAGAAAAAGGGAAAAGGGACGCCTCTCAAGGGAAGGCAGGATTTGCAAGGAATGGGTTGCCGAAAGAGGGCAACAAGTCAGAGAGAAAGAAAGGGCAGGATTTGCAAGAAATGGGTTGTCGAAAGAGTGCAACAGGTCGGAGAAAAAGAAAGGGCAGGATTTGCAAGGAATGGGTTGCCGAAAGAGGGCAACAGGCTGGAGAAGAAAGAAAGGTTCTCCAGAGGGTTTTTGTGTAAGAGGGAACATTTTTGGAAAAAAGAAATGGGGGGTGGAAAGGGGGGCAGGTAAGATCCACGGGCGGGCGCAGATGCCCGGACATGGAGGCAGATTAAAAAGGAGGCATGCGATTAAGGAAGTAACCATATGGGGGCTGGTTGCCATTGGCATTGGATCCAAAGAGAGGGCAGCAATGGGAATAGGAGAAGGGGTATTGGGCTTTACAAATGTCAGGACCCCGAGAAGACGACAGGAGAACCAGAGACATTTACAAAAGACAATTAAACTATGTGATTGAACAGAATATTAACTGTTGGACTTAATGATGGCTAGTGTGAGGAAAGACGACGGAATGTTTGTAAATATGTAAATTTTAAAGCGGCAAAGTAAAGGTGATGACGTGATGCATAAAATAAATTAATTGCCAGTCGAGCACCCACTAAGAAGTTGTCTGTGCGTTATTTTCCGGGGGAATCTCCCTCTGACAAAGTGGTGCTAACATATGATGAAGAACTTTCAGCAGTCATATTTAATATCGCTCACCATTAATTATTTAGAACCTTTAAAAAATGCTCAGCTAGACTCAAAACGAGGAGAGAGGCATCTTACAAGACAGGAGAAAACAGATACTCAAAAATGGGACAAAGTGGTGTACACAAATGTTTGCTGTGTCAAGAACTGCTTTAAAATGTAAAACTTGGAACTATTTTTACTTCCAGACAAATAGCAATAGATCTTGGTCACATGTACTTTGTAAGTGAGGCTTGGAATGCAAGGAAAGGCAACTTTATTTGCATAGTGCCCTATTCCTGTTGCTCAGGGTGCTTAACAGAAACAGTACTCAGGGAAAATAAAATACAAGCACCATATTTCCTCATTTTAAAGCCACGGATTCTATTAGAAAAGTTTATTTTCAGCTGTGGCTATAATTTGGGGGCAACTTCAATTTGGAATCATCCTCCGTTAATAAGCCATTAGTCTGCCACTGTATTCCGCCCCTATTTCTGCAAACACATTCTCCAATCAGTTTAATAAATTAGCATCCATGTGTTATCTGTCATAATCAGCAAACATCCCTCTCCCTGCTGTTGCCCGATAAATACTGTACAGCCCGATCTCTCTGTCAACCAGACATCAGTCTCTTCCCTGATTTTCTGTTCTCTTCACAGTCTGCAGTTCAAACCCATTCTCTGATCTCCTAGATTACTGACCACTGGTGTCTGTAGCCTGACCCCATTCTCTTTGGATCTGTGTTGAGACCTTCTTGCTGCTTTTCTCAACCTGCAGCCTCTCGACATGCACCCACATTCACCCCATGTCTAGAAACTCTCATCCCGACAGGCACTGCTTACCTTCCAAATCTGCCTCAGAGTATGGTCTCTAAATGGGGCAACTTTTACAATTCTGAATATTTTCCTATGTCCACAGTTTGGGGTGGGCTTCAAGATGATAAAATATGGTAATCAAAGTACAACTGATTTCATTAAGTATTAACAATACTAAATATTGTCTTCCAAACAGATAAATTAGATATCAACCCAACCCAATAAAACTGAGTTCCCAAACATAAATATCAGGTGCATACATCACAGAATGCATTGGAACACAGGAATGATTTGATCACCTTTCTAAATACCTCCACTGAGGTTAAACTCCTGAGATAGTGCAGTAATGAATTCCAGATGGCAGGGGCCACCACCAAGAAAGTCCTGTCACTAGGTTTCTTAAGTCGAGATCTCAGGGTGGCCAATACATTCTCCTTAATGGAGTGGGGAAGGGGTGACTCAGAGCTTACACAACCAACAGATGTTTAAGGTCGCTAGAGTCCATCCATGCAGGGCTTCATAATTTAACAATGCAGCCTTGCAAGTGGTATGCCATCTGATTGGTAGTCAGATGAAATATGATCCATATATGCTACTTAGTGATGGGCGAAGTGTCCCCAAGGCGAATTCGCAGAGTGCTCCACAACGCGAAGCAGAGTACTTCGCATTACAAATGAGTAACGCAAAGTCCATTGAAAACAATGACTTCGCGTTACTCCGCCTTCCCAAACCACTACTCCAACCAATTCTTAAGGTGAAGTACATTGAAAACAATGTACTTCAGCCTTGTTTTTAAGTTCCAAAGGCAAATTTTGCAGTGATTCATGGGATTTCAGGTCACATGGGCTCTAGATTGTTCTGCACAGCCTCAGTTTGGGGTAGCGTGTGTATGAAGCTGTAGGACACAATCTGCTCTGAGAACTCTCTGCAATTCAAACCTTCTAAAAGCTGTTAAAAAAAGCCTTTTTGATTCATTTTTTTTGCTGGAACTTTAGTTCATCGATTATAGGAAACCCTCCTTTGCTCATATCATCGAGCGTTTATTGTTTGTGTGTGGATTTTGAATGTTAATGTACAACATTCAGTCTGTGTACTGAGAGGCAGTGGAAGTGTGCTTTGGGCGTATCTGTGGTGTAGATAGATTAATTTGGAGAAAAAGACAGTGCTTTCTGTTTTGGTGATATTTTTCTTGTATAACTGTTAATGTACACACAGTAATATTTTCAATAATTCTTGCCATTTTTTTGCTGATTGTTGTGGTGCAGCAGTGCATAATTTTAGTTTGTTTAAAATATGTGGTTATATTACTGACGTTTTCAATTTACTACGCATTAGTTAGTGTGTGTGTGTGTATGTGTGTGACGCTTGTCATCAAATCAGACATCTTTTATTGTGCCACATAATTTCAGCAATGTGAACCTGTTATCCACTGCAGCTGTGTAATTTTTGTACTACTTTGTGATATCTTTACTGGTACTAGTACTAGTGACTGTTACTGCAGCAGTGCAGTACACTGCCCCCCCTGCGGCCTGCCCCAACCAGCAAAGGTATTCTTTTCCAGATTTGAATTTATGATGGTGAGCACTGGTTAGGTGTTGTGCCTTTGCATCTGCATCTCTTCAGTGTGCAGCGCAATCTTAATCTGTCTGTGTATTTGCATCTCTTTAGGGCCCAATCTCCATCTCTAACTTAAGTCACAGTTGTTTCTTTGGCTTCCTTTCAGAGTACTGGACAGGTGTGGTGCATAATTCTGCATGAACATTGTGCTCATTAATGTGCGTTTTAAGTCAGGAACATCACCACGAGTCACTCGTGATACAAATCACGTTCTTCATCATAACGGTCACACATGCCGTCACAGATCATGATTTACAGTCACGTCACGAATCACAACATTAATTTTTTTAATAGTTACTTGGATGTATTGTAAGCCTGTTTTATAGTATCTCTCCATGCTTCACCACCCCACCATTGTACTCATTAATGTTTGTTTTCAAGTCAGGGAGTTTTGTGCCACACCTCATCGGGGCCCGGGGAAGTACAGCCATAGGCATTCATGTTTCTTCATCATCACGGTCACAAATGCAGTTACAAATTATGATTTATGATCACGTCATAAATCACAACATTAATTTTTTTAGTAGTTACTTGGATGTATTGTAAGCCTGTTTTGTAGTATCTCTCCAGGCTTCACCATCCCACCATTGTACTCATTAATAAATGTTTTTAAGTCAGGGAATTGGACAGTGTCTGCAGTACATATGCAGACTGGAAAGAAGACTGACTGCACACATGCAGTTTAGCACAGTATACTTGCACTGCTCAGAATACAAAGTGTCATGCTTACAGAAGACAACAAAAAAGGGCATAATTACATACAAGGGTAGGGGATGGTGGAGGAATACATTTTATAACACAGCAAGGAAGGTGTGGGGGGGACACATGGTGTGAGGAAAAAAAATTAACGTGGGATCCCATGGTGATCCAGCAGCAGTTCCAGCATGGACATAATTTGCAACTGATGTCCCTCTTTGCAATCCAGCCACTGCTCCACAGCACTCACCCTCTCGTTGTTCTCCTCGACAGCACTCCAGAGAACTTCCAAGTCAGCCTGTGTTACATGCAGTTCTCTGGGGTCCACACGTTCTACAGGCTGACCTGCTGGTGGTGGTGGAGCAGCAGGTGCTGCTGTGGCCCTCCTCTTCTTAGGGATGCTGCAATGCACAGCTGTACCCTCTGCCACAGAATGGCCAGCAGGTGCAGGCATGGTCCGTTCTGTGGCAGCCTGCCACTCCAACTGCTGGTGATTGAGCATATGGGTGCACTGGCCCTCAGTCCCCAGGTGAGTCCCCCGGGGTCCACGGCGCACCTCCACCTCACATAGGTGGCACTTGATCACACTGCTGCCCCCCCACACAGTAAAATACTGCCAAACAGTGGAGGTGCGGGGAGGACCAGACACATGCAGGGGATGGCCAGATGAACTGGCAGCCGGCTGATCACAGTGCTGAACAGGGATGGGATCCACACCTGGGCCTGGGGGAATAGGCACATCCTGCTCCAAAGAACCTGAACATGGTGGTGGTGGTGGTGGTGGCTCAACTGCCTCAGAGTCAGGACAGGAGGCGGTGCTAGTCCTACTTCTGGGGGACACTCACAAGTATCGAGTGGTCCAACAGGAATGGGTGCCCATGCCCTCCACACATGTGCATGGTACGATGTTTACCACTACCACGCTCTCCCAGAACTGCCCCTGCACCAGACATTCCCTCACCCTGGTCCATCTCTCCTACTGAGCTCCCTCAGTCCGAGCAATTACTACTCACTCTGTCACACAACACACACAGTCACACAGACAAACAACTAACTACTTATAAAGGTAAGAAAAATAAAATTTACAGAAAGAACAAATTAAGTAAAAAAGATTACAGAAAAGACAAAAAAATGTAGCTTTTAAAAAAGCTGTTGGGTCTAAATCAAAGTTTAAATCTCCTCCTTGCTCTGATCTCAAAGTACCAGCAGTCACAAAACACACTACTCTCTCTCTCTGTCTGCACAGGAGAAAGTAAAAGTGTCTGCTTGTATGACTCACTTTCTTCCTGCCTAGCTAAAGAGCATGTGACTTACAGTACTACAAGCCATGTGATGTGTGGGGGAGCTGCCAAATCTGAAACACCAAGTGGATCACTTAGAATCATAATGAGGAACGCAAAGTCCATTAAAAACAATGACTTCGCCTTACTTCGCATTGCCATTCCGCCTTAATGTGAAGTGGTAATGACAAGGCGGAGTGAGCACTTTGCATTGCCCACTCCGCGTAGTGGATTGGCAACTCGAAGTGCCCACTTCGCGTTCACTTCACCTGTGGAATTTAAATTCGCTGCATCTCTAATGCTACTCCCATAACCAACCTGGCTGCAGAATTCTGCACCAGCAGCACGTGATGCACCAACATTCAAGGCATCCCTGGGTACAGAGCAGTACAATAACTGAGTCTTGATGTAACAGAGGCATGCACCAGAGTCACTAGATCCTAATGCACAAGATAAGGTTTATTGTTGGAGCTATTTCTTAGCTGGAAAAAACCCACTACAGACTACGAAAGCAATAATACATGACAGGATGGGCGATATTGGGCTATACCAGCCTGCACAGGAGGTATACTGAGGCCCGACCTCAGAGGCGGAGGGCTTTAAAGCCCTTCAAAAACAGGGTATAGCCCAATACCACCCACCCTGGAGTGTATTATTGAGCTTAAAAAATGTGTATTGTTAAAATGTCAATAAAATGCATTTAAAAAAAACAGATTTTATAAGTGTTAAAAATAAAATATTTTTTGGAAAGTAGTCCTTGTACTGCTATAGTGGCCACTGGGGTGCACTGCTGTTTTGAGACTCTCATTTTCTTACACTCACTTTTGTTTTTACTGCACTTTCATTTTTTTATCATGATCAATCTGCTGCCTGGCAAGTCAAAAGTGAAAATCAGACAGGATTGAGAAGCTGTGATTGGGAAAATGTTAAGGGAGTACTGGACTTTTTAAAATACCATTCTGTTTGATCGCAGTTAGAAGGGATGGCAATAGTGAGTGGCTAAAACGCAGTCATTGTCTTTGAACTGCACACATTTACACTTGATGGCTTAGCTAGTAAGATGATGCTTGCATAGCAAGATGGTATTAATGTTTAGTTTTCTCCTTTTCTTAGGGCTACATGTTATAGCGGACGTACAGCAGTTGAACTAAACAATTCAACAAACAGGAATGTCGGCATGGGCTGGGTCACTCACTGAGCAAGGGGAAAAATGGCTGATGTAGTATTTTTAAAATTCTGTGTGCAGCAGTGATTTCATTTCTGCTAAGGCAAGTTGTCAATGGACGTGTTATTATACAGTCTCTGTTGGCACATAAATACACCTCTACGTAAGGGGCTTAGTCAATTTGAAACTGGGAATTTACGAACGCATTTTCTAAGATGCAGTATGGTAAGTCAGTGTCAGCCTGTAATCCAGTGACTCCCAGATTCTTTACCCTATCCATGGTACTTTATGAGATACCATTTAACTACGGCAAAATGGGAATACTATCCATCTTTGTTAACCTGTGAAGGCCAGGCTTCACAAGTAAAACCTTTGTCTTACCTGGATTCAGGCTCGGCCACCTAGAGACCATCTAGTCAATGATTTCTTGAAGGCATTGGCTCAGCACAGAGACAACTTCTTGTCCATCTAATTTAAAAGACTGGTATAGCTGAGTATCATCTGCATAGCAGTGAAAGCTCACCCCATACCACCTGATGACCCATTCCAAAGGCAGCATGTATGCTGTGAATTCTTTGCAAAAACCTGTGTTAATGCTCCAGTTAGGGTTCAGTTTAATGCCACAAAAGTAGCAAAGTGTGCTGTTAGGATCTCCAGCCCTAACTTCCCCAGCAGCAAAAGGACAAGACCATGCAAACAACCACAGACAGCTATCGTCAGGCAAGACAAATAACATATAGCTATTTCCTATGACACAGATGCAGTAGCACTAATGTGCTACCTTAGAGGAGTTGTATCTGTGGCTGCATAAACACAAGCCCCATAGGGGCCTGTACTTATGCAGTCTCACCTGTGTGTGTATGTTGCATATTGTACATCATGCATGAGAATGTGAGGCTGCAGAAGCACAACACCATGGGGGTCTGTGCTTCTGCAGACAGAAGGCCCCATTGAGCCTGTGATTCTGCAGCCAGAGGTACTCTTGCACGTATTATAAGACACCTCACTAGATAACGTGATCTGCTACAGCATAGTTTTCTATATGCAGCTGCTCAACTGAAAAACTGCTGCCCCCTTGAACAGTTTGTAAATCTGCTGCTGAAACTGTGATACCCACAGTGTAACACTACTTCCAGATGTGTAACTGCCCTTCTGATGCTGGTGTATATATATTACATCTGTGGCTAAAGAGGTGCAAACCCCACTTCTGTAGACAGAAATACTGTTCAGTTTTGGTATCATGGATTTTGTGGTGCCTGCACTTCTGCAGCCAGAAGTTGGTGTGTATGTCTTACATATGTGGCTGCAGAAGCATAGGCATGTCAAGTGTGTGTAATGTCTTACAGTGTGCATGAGTACCTGAGGTTTCTGAAGCACTGGACTTGAGCTTCTACAGACAGAACTCTTATAATTAGGGTATTGTAGATCTGTATCAGTTTCTGAAGAAGCAGTGTTGTGATTTGAGGATTGTGGAATTCTATCTGTGGCAACAAAAGAGTATATATGTCTTGCAGTATGCATGCTGCAGATACAAGTCCACAAATGTAGCATGTGTTACTGCAATTGTGTCATCTAGAAACAGTTATATGCTGTTTCTAGTACCTGATGATGGCTGTTGTGGTTGCTTGTGTGGTTTTGTACATTTGCTGCTTGAGGGTGGGGATATAGGGTTGGAAACCCTAACAGAACATTTCCTCACTTTTGTGGCATTAATTTGAATCCTAACTAGATCCTTAACACAGTTTTTTGTAAAGAATTTCCTGTCTTCTTGAGATACTGGAATCGTTACCTCATTCATGCAAGTCCCTTGGGGACCAACATGAATGGATGCAGATGTGCAGGACCCTCAGGGATCTGCACCAAGGGAAGTGTTCATCTACCTGTGGAAGAGCCTTGCACTTACATGTAACAACAGATGTGTCTGGTGAGCTGCAGAAGCACCAGGCCCTCTGGGCCCTGCTCTTCCATCTGGCTGCTGACACACACATGCAGGGTAGAGACTTCATCTATCTGCCAAAATGCAGGACCCTTTGGCAACAATGGGTACAGAAGTGCATGCTTTATGACAAGAGGAGATTTCTCTTCACTATATGGTACTGTACTTGGGCCCATGCGGGCATCCCTGCACCTTCCCTTTCCAAACTGGGGGGGATTGTGGCACATGACAATGCCATCCCACCAGCCTTGGTCCATATAGCAGGCTCACTGAGATCACCCCTGAACTCTGCTCACTGGCAAGGGATCCCAGAACACTAACTGTCGAGGTAAAGGCTGGCACTACACACAGCATTTCTTAATTTTTTTTTTGTTTAAATTTTGACCGAAACAGGAAAACAGGACTGCCCAACCCCCCTAGCTGTGTCAAGCATAGTCCTGGAGAAATCTTAAATAAGGACCAGCAACATCTTTTACTTCAGTTTGTCAGCATTTCATCTCTTTACTGGCCGCCATTAATACACCAATGTTTTGCTGCTGATTTTGCAGATTTATTAAGTCAGTGGTCCTAAAATCAAAGCATGTATAGCTTGGATTTTAGAACCACTGCCTTGCTAAAGTTGCAAAATCAGCAGTGAAATGTTGACATGTTGGTATACCCCTCCAACAGCGACATTTTGACAGTGACTGACACTACAGCCCCTGCAGCGCCAGGTTGCTGTAGAGTCAGTGCTCAATATCAGCACTGGACCACGGCACTGTATTCAGGGGGTCTTGCACCCCCTCCCCTAATAAGCTCTGGCTTGAAGTTGATTATATTTAGTGGGGAGGGGGTGTGTGGGGGGCATAGACCCCTGCAGAAAATGTCAGTAAGTTAGAAACTGTATGCTGAATGCAAATGTGGTCGACATGATGGTTTCGCTGTACGGTCGTTCAACAAAATTTTTGTCGATGACCGATCATAGATCTGACATGTTAATGGTGGCCAATAAATGGATGAAATGCTAAAAAAATGAAGTAAAAGATTTTGTAAGAAAAGAATTCTAGTGTTAGGCTGGATCTGTGTGCTTTTGCTGATCTTTATTCAATTTTGACCCCAAATTTTAAAGATAATTGTTTTATGACTTCCCCTTATAAACATGGCATGTGGCATTTATAGAATACTGGCCACAATGTTCATTTTGCATCACAAGTGCAAAAATACATCTCATTTAGGAATATGAAAAATTACACATTGTTACATTTATGAGGCGGTGTGAATAAAAAGCAACGTTGAAAGTTTGAAGTTAAAATATTAAAAATTAGTGAAGGTGATGAGTGAACATTGAGAAATTTCAATGTTCAGTCATAACTTGGTCATTTTGCAACAGTTTTTCACTAACTTTTCAACATAGTCTCCTTATGACCCCACCTCATGAGCCCCACACCTGAAAATGTTCAAATCCCGCCTGAAACATGGTTTTGTGCAGCATCAGTGAAATCACCTTTTTGCACATATTGGAGCAATTTAATCTGTGTTGTTCATGAGGTGGGGTCCTAAAAAGGCCATGTTGAAAGTTTGTTGAAAAAATATTGAAAATTAATGAAGTTATGTTAGTATAAGTGAACATTAAAATATTTAAACTTTCTGTCATAACTTAGTCATTTTACCATATTTTTCCACAAGACTTTCAAAAAAGCCTTTTTAGGACCCCACCTTGTGAACAAGGCAGATGACATTTTTCAAATATGTGCTGAAATGTGATTTCACGGAGTGACTACAAAATCACCTTTTGGTATGGATTTAAAAAAAAATTTCAACTGCCTTGTTCATGTGGACCGGTCCTAAAATGGCCATATTGAAAGTGCGGTGGAAAAATATTTGAATATTTCAATGTTCATTCATAACTTTGTCATTTTACCATATTTTTACACCAAATCTGCAACATATTCCGCTAATGTCTCCAACTCATGAACCCCATAGGTGAAAATGTTCAAATCCTGCTGGAAACGTGATTTTGCGCAGTGACTGTGAAATCACCTTTCAGATGGATTTGAAATATTTCTCATACCTTGCTCATGAGATGGTATCCCAAAAAGTCAGTTTTGAAAATGTGGTGTAAAAATATTGAAAAATGACAGAGTTATGAGTAAATGTTCATACCCCATTGAAATACATTACACAGACTTACCTTGTTTTTTCATATTGCATTTGACATCATTTCCAACAGAAAGGCATGTTTTCAATTGGAGAGTGGACGTACGCCATGAGACACTTTTAGGTGAATCAAGGTGTGTGTGGGGGGTGCCAAGTGGGTGATTGGGGTGTGGGTGTGGGGGGGTCCGATCAGTGATGGATGTTTTTTTGTTACAGGTTTCATTGAGAAAATAGAAAAAGATCAATGAGGAATGGTTTGCTTTGTTTCAGGGGATTTAGCTGGCTGGGGATTGGGCACCACAATGTTGGGCTACTGTTCAGTAATAATGGAGATGGGCACCCTGGTACCACTACATATATCATGGGAAGGGGGGTAGGTGACCTGGAGCGGAGCAGGGTGAAGACAAGCAGTACAGGGGGTGAGCACCCCCATCTGCTTATTATAATTAAATATACATGGGTGGGGGTATGCCACCTGGGAGGGAGAAGAAAGTGATACTGGGGTGGCACCTGATCCACAAGTTACTTGATGAGATAGATAGGCAGGCAGACAGACAGACAGCTTAGAGGGGAGAGAGATATCAGGCAATCACCAGCTCACTGCTGTCACTACAGCTGGCAGCACGGCTCCATGTGTAGCTGCATAACTCAAGAAAGTCCTGCTGTTTTTATACAGGGAATACAAATGAATGGCTCCTCTTGCTAAGCTGGACACCCTAGATTTTGAGGTACCTAGGAAAGGTATTTCTGAATGCTTTTGTGAAAAACTAAACACCAAAATCTAGCTAAACAGAGCTGTCTTGGTGGCACAGAAGGCCAAGGCACTGTTGGGTGCCTTACCTCACACCATGCCAGAGACCCACATTTGGGAATGAGCTTGGATTGCTGGAGACTGGTGAGGGGGAGGGCTGGAGATGGGGTGAGTGGCCAACAGGCAGTTCTCCTCTCCTGGGCAGGAATAGTTAGCCTTCCTGACTCTTGGCTGCCACCAGGTGGAGGCATGGTGGTTGTGCCAATGCTAAGGGTGGACCAGGTGGACATCTGCATGGGTTGAAATAAGCCATGGTTTCAAACCACATGTGAGTCTGCACAGCACCAGGACAGTGGAGAGAAAACAAGAGGAAAATGGAAGGGAGAACAGGCCTCAGGAAACCCTGCTCAAGGTGCCACAGCCCACCCTGCTGCTCTGCTGGTAAGTGTGGGACTTCTGGATATGAGTCACTTGGGGGAGGATGGCCTCCCTTTCCTAGCCTCGATACAGAGGAACCCCCCACCCCAGGAAGAGAGCCAGCAGGTCAGCCATTGGCACCTGGGGATAGGGCTGAACAGACACCTGGTCCAGTCCAGGAGGATTAAAAAAAATGATCATTTAAAAAAAAAAAAAACAATCTAGCTAAGGGGGTCCTGTTTACCTAGGTTCAGGTGTCTTATTTTTAGGGATTCCTTGTGGTTGTCAACCCTAATGCCTACTCTCTCACCCCCTTGCCCATAGCCTCTTGTCCAAAGCACAAGGTGCAGCTCTGAGCGAGTGCCTCGTAGTGATACACGCTTCAGAGGTAGAGAAGTGTGTCTAACCACATGTTGCCGACAGACTCTTCATTGCTTTCTTTACACAGGGCCCTGTGTGAAGAAAAGGGATCATGTCTGACCATGTTTGTTCTGGTGAAGTGGTGGGCATTAGGGTTGAAAACCCCAAGGAGGACCCCACCACTGATTTGCCAAAACTCCAGAGACCCAAAACCCTGATTTTTTTCATTTACATAGAAACATAGATTTTGATGTCAGATAAGGGCTGCTTGGCCCACCCAGTCTGCCCATTTCCCTACTCTGTGCGCATTGCAATCTTTAACCCTAATCTGCATTACTGTATGTTTTTTTTTTTGGCAGTTAATTATACATATGCATCCTTTTTGAGATGCATTAGTCTGTGCTTTCACATTTGGGCCTGTGACTTTTTTGTACTTTGAATGGAAACAAAACCTGAACTGAAGTCCTGTTTGTCAGGACTTTGCCAGGGTTGCACTGGAGGGCATATGGGAGCTAACTGCTTGTGAAGCATTACTGTAGTTTAGAAATTAGGTAAATGATGGCAGATGGTATACTGTAGCCAATGTGTGTCCTAAATATGTCCAACAATATTTACTGCCTTGTGAATTTAGAAATATTCAAATATGTTTAACTAAAATGTATATATTATAAATCTGAATGAAAACTATTTTACAAATAAATAATATTGATAATCATTTGACTTTGGTCAAAGAGTACATACTATATGTATTACAGATCCATAAAAGAGTGGAAGAAAGCCAGCTTGTATACTGTAATTTACATGAAAATGCCTCCGTAATACTAAATGACTATTGAGAAGCAGATTATTGTTGAAACTTTTGCACACAACTGTGCAAATCAGCATCAGTTACAGTGAAGCATAACTACTTCACACCATTTATTGACATTAATAGCCTTTACAAAGATGTTGGTGGTTTGTGTGACACAGTATTCGTACAGATGACAGATAATGCAAGAAGAGTTGTTGAATCATTGCCTGATTCTACAGTCATTGACCAGGCATCTGTTCAGAAGTGGAACTACAGTATATGACTTTGGGTCATTCACAAATGAAAGAGAAAAACAATTGTCCTATCAAAATCCTTTTCTGCAAAACTAAAGCTTAGGACTAATAAGGTTCTGTACAAACTGACGTTAATAGTTTAATTTGCTTAGTTGGTAGCAGCCTCACCTCTGGTCCAGAAAGATAAGAAAGCTGTTGGTTTAAGACCCAGACCAAGTGCTTGGGCTACTGCAGTGCTCCATGCTACCACTATAGTGCAGTACAATGGGGGAGGTGCTGCACTGCTGTAGTTGTCAGAATCCTCTAGGTGAGATGATAAACTGAAGTCAGTCTGCCCATCTTTGGTGGCTGGTCAGGTGGAAGTTAATGGCGTGCTTTGAAAGAGCAGATGAGTTATTCACAGTGTCCAGGTAAACATTCTTTCTCTCAGTAGCCCAGGTTGTAATGCATTATGTTTATGAGCGTTACTGAAATGTTTAATAGCAGCTGAATATTTACATGCAGGTATCTGCATATGTATGTAACTGGGTGATCACTGCAAGTTATATAATATTTATTTATTGAAAATTGGTAACCGGGAAATGCATGCTGAGTCAAGGCTCGTTTCCAAGTGCGATTGGGGTTGTGAAGGGGGGAGGGAGTAGAGTTTCAAATTATACAAGAATAAGCAAGTTATTATTTGAGCATGGGATGCAAAATAAATCACATTTACAGTATATGCCTAAAATAAGACATAAAATTAAAATGTAGGCTAAAAACCTGATGGGTATTTTGAATGTGGATTTTTTTAATGACAGATTTTTCTACTGCTTTTCTTTAAAAGGTTTCTTCCATTCTTTGTGCATTGAAAACAGTTATTGAAACACAGAAGTTTCTGTGAGGCATCTATTCTTTTTTTTAAGATGTCTTTATGTAGAAACATAGAAGTTGGCAGCAGATAAGGACCACAAGGCCCATCCAGTCAGTCCATTTTTTCTACCTTATGAATGTGCCATAGGCCTGTACGCTGTCAATGGCCTGTCTATTCATACTCATCTTTATTGCTCCCTTATACCTGTCCAATGCCTGTTTCTCCTCTGGTGTTGTCCATACAGAGTTCAGTAGGGCTGTGCATGGTCCTTATATTATTTCCTGAACATCATCAGTAATAGACTTGCAAATGTTCATGAACATGCCAAAGCACCCGCAAACTTGTGCACGTGCGAGTCTGAATTTTGTAACACATATCAGGTAAAGCCCATCCTGATATGTGGGAGGTGTCCTGAGTGCAGATGGTCCATGAAATGCTAAAACAAGTGCTCTAAGATGTGTATTTCTCAGTTTGAAAATAAATCCATGATTCTGGGCATGTGCACTAGCCCGACTAGCTCATACATGCAAACATTGCAGGCACTTCAGTGCCATGTTGAGGTGTGGACGAGCGGGAGCAGCTGTCTGCTCGGGATTTACCCGGGTCACGTAAATGTAAGAAATATTACTGAAATCACTCTGAATGGTCATTTTAAGCCAAGCTTTACATTTACATAGGATGGATACTAAAGCAGATGGCTGCAGGTTTAATTTCTTATGGGACATAAAAGAATCAGGTAATAGCTGATAGTGTCCCTTAAAGTTCAATATGTTCTTGTAAACAAGATTCATCTCAATGAACTTGTTTTGTACTGTACATGAGCTTTTAATAAATAATAATGTTACAATTAAAAAAGTGCAACAGTGCCTGAGTTATGTGTATGGGGATAAATTGTGAATGAGTAAAGGAAAATAGTAAAGACACTGTGGTTGGTTGTATGGAGTGCATGTGGGGAGGAGAGCAAAAGTTTTTGATGTAATTTGTTTTGTGTGGGTGGGTGTAGTTTTAGTCATCTGACAGTAATGCATTTTACTGCTGCAATATGCAACATTTAACCCAATAGGTTAACACTTTTGGATTTGTTCAAGGAGGTGGGGAATTCCAATATCAGGACATCATAAAAATAGGATACTTTCATCCACAAAATATTCTGTACAGACTTATGGACCCCTTGTCTGAATTGTGATAGAGGGGGGCATGCCTAAAGAATGTGATGATAAACAGGATAAAAGAATGTGATGAGTACCTGGTAATTCTCTGGCTGGACTGCTCGAATGATGAACCATGGGGGCTCCATCTGGAATGTTGTTTTTGACAAACCTGTTCAAATGTTTCAAGCCCAGAATATTGTGGAAGCCCCCCATCCTGACTTCTTGGGGACTATAAAATAGATTGGGTAAAACCCTGTTCCCTCTTATGGGGCGGAGGAACTCGGGAGATCACCTTTATCTGGAGCAGGCGGTCCAGAGACTGATTTACTGCCAGCTTATTTACTTGGTTTAGAGAAAGCAGGGACTGAAGGAAACAATTTGTTAGGTACATGGAAGAAAACTGTATGGCATAGTAGAGTGCCATCATTTCCAGTACCCACACATCTGACTTTGTCTTTGGCCATTGCTGGTAAGTAAACATTTTGTGAATCTTCATTATGAAGATCCACCTTTTCTGCTTGCACTTCTATTGCATTTATGAGCAAAGGTGCCTCTGTTACTGTAAACTTTGAACCCGGAGTAACCTCCTCTTCTTCTGTGGTTACTGAATTTTCATAAGGGCCAAAATCTGCCAATTGACTGGGTCCACCACAACCCCCCCCCCACCAACCATTGTACCACTGTTGTGGTTTAGAAACCACCAACTGCCCTTTTTATTCTGGATATCCTCCAAAATCCCATCCAGTCCTGTGCTGAAAAGCAAATCCACGTCAAAAGACATATTGTATAGTTTTGGATTAGATACCTGATCTGTGGCCCAGTGATGCAGCCATTCCCTTGGCATGGTCGACACTAAAGATTAGGCTGAGTGTGTCAATATATGCTACAGTAATTGTCCACAGCTGCATCTCCCAAAAAGGATAGGACATTGAAATGAGCTATAAAATATTCATCCCTTCAGTATCCTGTGGAAGAAACCTACCCAAGGCTGTGACCCATGAACATAAAGTCCTGGAGACAATGAAGGAGGCGTACATCCTTCCCAGACTGATGCCATTCAAAGCAAAGGCTCATCTGCATGCTGCAGCCACTCTTTTGTCATAAGCATCTGACAGAGCTGATAAACCTTCTAAAGGTACAGTGGTGTACTTCATGGCATTGCATATGGTGTTATCTGTCAAGGGGGAAATTTCCCACTTAAAAATTTTCTGCCGAAAAGGGTGGCATCGAATCCTGAGCCTGGGTAACTACTTTTGCTTGTTCACCCCAGCCCATTCCTGCTCAGTAATTTGGTCACAGTGATGGAAATCTGGGGAGTACTTCTGAACAGAAACTGAAGTCAAAATAATGGCGTTGTCATCTAGAGTGTCTGTTTCTTGAACCTCTGTTAACTGCAATGTCCTGCAAGCCTCAGTTATCCGATAGGACAGCATCTTTCAAACAAACAAGATGGAGCTTGTAATCAGCTTTTTAGGTTCTATCCATACCCTTCCTTCCCAGAGAGACTTTCTTCCTCATCTGATGGATCTTGTTTTGTCAGGTCAGGATTCTCTCCAGAACCCTGTGTCTTTCTCCTGACCTTCCATATTGTCAAGGTTATGGATTGCCTGCTTATCTGGGCAAGTAGGATCTCAGCTGTGGTGCACCTGAATGTGCCTGTATGCAACCCCTCCTGACCTAAAGGGCCTGCTTTTCTTTTTGGTGTCTTTGTAGGTAATACCTGCTAGTCATTAGCATTCAGTATCTGATTTAAGTGAAGAAATATGGATTTGTGCAACTCAGCTTTTCCACTGCAGATGGTACCACCTCTCCCCACACAAAAACACACATACCCAAAGGTTTCAGTGAAGCAAGGGAACTAATTTGATCTGTTCCAAGGCAACCAGCAAAGATTTCCCAGATAGATAGATAGATAGATAGGTAAGGATAGGGTGAGTTTCTTATTGCATTTATAAAATGTTTCTTTTTTTATTTTATGTGTGTATACCGGTTGCATCAAAAATGTATAAATATTAAAAAATAGAAATTTTCATATCAGTTTATGATAAAGTAGTTTTCTTTTACCTGCTGCATCTGTATGCATTTTTTTAAGGAAAACTTGCTGTATTGTGCCCTGCACAGTTGTAGTTAACAGGCGTATGTTGTAGTTTATTTTTTACTGTCTGACAGTGTCTACCCCCCCCCCATGTAGCCTCCACTTATATGGCTAAAAATAAAATCTGTAGGAACATTTTGCTCATATGTTGCTGTTTTTTCACCAACTTTTTTTTGTGCTAACTCTGTTTTGATTGAGCTGGTAGTTAGAATTAAATGGGCAAATTGCCTGAGCGTTTGGCAACTCAGTGTGGTTGTACCAATGCACTTCTTGTGTTCTCCTTCTGTACTGGGTCTGCTTAAAAGAGGGTAAGTGCCGGATAGAATTTTGGAGATAGGACATCATATTTTATATGACTGGTGTATTGAGGGAGTGATCCTAGAAATGTAGTGTAGTGTAGTGAGATGTAGAGTAAGGTTGATTGGATTCAGTGCAATCCGTTCTATTGGCATCTGACAGATTATCGAAAAATCTCATCTTACTTTGAGAGTCAGCTCTTGCAGCAGGTAACACAATTAGGACCAATGTCAGCAGGCGTTGGGACCCCATGGCATACTTCTAACCAGCAGTACCAGGCATGGACCACCCCCAACGTCAGCCCACCCCGACTTCCCATACAGTATAAAGGGTGGGCAGTCCCCGGCGTGCCCCAGTTCTTTTCCCGCCGTCTACTTGCGTGCATCGTCTCCATGGTTTACTCGGGCCAGTCTGTTCACCATTTTTTCAATCATTACAGGTTTATTTTCTCAAATAGTTTGCTCATTTCTAACCCACTTCTTCTGTATGTCATCTCTCTGTCTCCTTTCTCTTGGCACACTAACAAGTGTGCCTGTGGGAAGCAAATCCATGCAAAAGACAGCCATTCGGCTTGTCTGCTGTGCCTGGGCCCAGACCACGATACCGAGTCCTGCCAGCACTGTGAGCACTTTAACAGCTGGACCTGGATCCAACACCAGAAAACCTTGCAGGCCCACCTCAGCCAACTAAAGTTGGCCACCATGCAGTGAGACTCCACCTCGGAGAGGGAATCTTCCCACCAGTCCCACAAAATATCAGGGAAACATTCTTCTGAAAACTTTAAAGATAAATCTAAAGAAAGACGGAAAGAGTAGAAAAGATCCCATTCCAGATAGAGGTCCTCAGGATCGCATTTCACCTCTAAGGGCAGCTCCGACTCCATCAGCCATGATTCCAGGCTTACCTTCATGAAGATCTCAATGGGGGCCCGGGCCTATCATGATCAGGCCCCCGATGGGCTATTCCTCGTACCCAGATAAGGGACATCAGCCTTCCCGGTCAGCCTCTGTGTGCAGCGCTGATCCCCAGGACAGGAAAATACCTCAGGCACCTCTGGAAGGTCTTTCTTGCTTCCACCCAGTCTAAAAAGTTCATTGAGAAATCCAACAGACTGCCGTCATCTAATAAGCATTGTCCTTCTAAGTCCTCATCTGACCACCACCAATGTCAGACTTCTTATGATATTTCCAAAGTTCCTCATATGCCAGCACCGCTGGCAGGAACTCCATTGCCTCCAGCATCACCTCCTCCTCGGACTGACGACACTCGGGTGGAAGAAGAGGAACCAATGTCGGTCCCCCAAGATAAGCTTGCACCCGACGTTGGCATAGCTAACGTTCCCACCGCTGCCCTGATAGATCATCCAATGCCGGGCTGACCAGATGACGGTAATGACACTGAGGCTGGCGCAGGTACTGAACCAATGCGGAGCCTAGACTAAACCTAGTCCATATCAAAGATTTGTTTAGCCACTAATTGGAGACCATTAAACTGGATATTCTCCCCAAAAGCAACACCAGGTACTCCAGCAAATCCAGAGGTACCTCATCCAGATGGGGGAGAGCCTGCACTCCCTCCCCCAATTCCAGACAAAGAGAAGACCCCTCAACTGCTGTCAGATGAGGACCAAGACAAAGAGCCTACCCCTCAGGATAAGCCTAAAGGAAAAGCGAGAAATACACAACACAGATCCAGATTGCAGAGCACGACCTCTTCCAGCTTCCATGACAGATGTGGGCACAGAAAAATGGTGGTGCAGATCTTCCTCCATCTCCTTCTCAGACTCCTACCAGCCCTTGGACTCCTCTTACCTGTACTCATCATTATGAGATTTGTCTCTTCTGGACCCAGAGGACACACATAAATTGCCTCCGGATGACCCCTCTTTCATGGAGATTATGAGGCACATCCAGACCAACATGAGTTGGGACACTGAGGACCTCAACCCAGAGAGGATGCCTTTGGCCAAGTACCTCAGACAGAAAGATTCAAAGCCAGTCATTATCTCACCCCTGGTTGACACCTTTGCAAACATCACCCAGGTAGCCTGGAAGCATCCTCACTCCTCTACAGCTGTTCCCCAAGAATGCTGATCACCTGTATAGGGCACCCAAGGATCAACCATTTCTGGTTGAACACACCACTGTGGATTCAGTCATGATTTCAGCGGTGCACAACAGCTCCCAGAGACCAAAGCACCTTAGCACTCAACCATTGAATAGGGAGTCCATGCAACTGGACTCCGTGGGGTGCAAGGTATACACTTCCACAAACTGCAGCATTCAAAGTCTGAATTTCTTGACCCATATGGTCCCGTTTCTGAATGCACTCTGGGAACAGGGACTAGACACTGTGCAGGAACTGCCAGACTGTCCACAGAAGGCAGAGCTTTCCAAACTCTTACAAACTGGATCAGATGTTGGCACCCGTGTTCTCCAATTTGTGTATAACTCTGCAAACATGGTGACAAGGGCAGCGGCAACTGGTGTGTGCCTCTGCCACCATTCTTGGCTATGTGTCTGGAATGACAGTGAGGATAGTCCAGTCCATGTATCTCCCAAAACAGAAACGGTTTCAGAGATCTCATTTTCATGGCAGACAGGTCTATCTACAACAGCAACCCCATTTCCAGCAGCAACAACAGCATCAACGGGGAGGCTATAGCAAGAGAGGAGCCCACAGAGTATCAACTGGACCCTCCTCTCACCAGGTAAAACCAGCCCAGACAACCTTGCCACCCCCTACCACTGCCGGACTCTCCACTGAACCTGCTCCTCTTCAGCACCCCACCAGGGGATGCAGTCGGAGGTTAGGTTGCTTTTCAGTTTATGCTGCTGCATGGAGGAAAGTGACCTTATCTAAATGACACTCAATAGAGTTTGGCCAAATTCCACCGGACAGGCCCCCCTCCTCCTTCTCCATTACTCTGTGGAGCACCCAGGCCTGATCTGATCAGAGATCCAAGCCCTGCTTTCCAAGAAGGCCATAGAACCTGTTCCCCTGACCCAAAGAGGAACAAGATTCTATTCACACTTCTTCCTGGTCCCAAAGAAGATGGACGACCCGAGGCCCATTTTAGACCTCAGCGAGCTCAGTTGCTCTGTAGAATACAAAAAGTTCAGGATGGTTACACTGCAGAACCGGCTCCCCATGATCCATCAGGGAGACTGGCTAGTGTAATTGGACATACTAACATACTATACTACTTGCCAGCAGATTAGACCTTACGGTTTATCGAGTCTGCTCGAACCTCAGATCCCTAGTTGGGTGCCGAGGCCCTCCCCTCCCTTGTGTTCCAGAAACCCCTATCATCCATCCCCACCCCCCTGGGACAGGCCATCATCTGATACATCCACGTTCTGTGTCTGTCCCACCCTCTGTTGAAGCCCTCCACTGTGGATCTCTGAACCAGCTCACCAGGCAGTGCATTCCAAGGGTCCACCACCCTCTCAGTGAAAAACCTCCTCCTCTTCCCCTCACCCTTCCACCTTCCAACTTCAAACCATGCCCTCTGGTGATACCTCCCTGCTTTAGTCTAAAGATCCCCTCCATGTTTACCCTATTTATTCCCTTGAGGTACCTGAAGACCTCAATCATGTCCCCCTGTCTCTCCTCTCCTCCAATGAAAACAGGCAGAGCTCCTTAAGTCTGTCCTCATACGTCAAATCCCCTAGCCCGCATATCATCTTAGTTGCCCTCCTCTGTACCCTCTCCAGGAGCTGTATATCCCTCTTCAAGTGTAGTCTCCAGTACTGTACACAGTACTCAAGGTGTGGTCTAACCAGTCCATTGTACAGAGGCAGAATCACTTCCTTGCTCCTAGAGGTGATCCCTCTTACGATGCATCCCAACATCCTGTTTGCCTTGCTAGCCGCTCTCCTGCACTGCTAAGAGTTATTCATACATGCATCCACCATGACCCCTAGGTCTTTTTCCCCTATTGAGGCCTCCAGCGCCTCCCCTCCCAGGGTGTACCTGTGTTTAGGGTTTCCCCGCCCAAGATGCAACACCTTGCACTTGGTGATATTGAAATTTAATTTCCATGTGTGAGCCCAGCTTTCCAGGGTGTCCAGGTCCCTTGCAGGCCAACCTCCCTCTTCTCCTCAACTACTGCTCCCATCTTAGAGTCATCAGCGAGAGACTCATTTCACACCTATACCCTCCCTGATGTCCGATATGTATGCATTAAACAGGATCGGACCCAGGACCGAGCCCTGCGCTACCCCACTACCATCCTCTCTAGGGTTCGAGAGCTCCCCACAGACCACTACTCTCTGGGTGCATCCAGCTAGCCAGTTTTCAATCCATCTGACCATCAAAGGGCCTACTCCTAACCCCGTCAGTTTCTCCACCAAACCATTGTTGGGGACAGAGTCAAACGCCTTGCTGAAGTCCAAGAATAATACATCCACAGGCTTTCCCCTGTCCAGTTCTAATGTTACCCATTCGTAGAACTCCACAAGATTGGTTTGACATGATCTACCTGGCACAAACCCATGTTGCTCGACTATCCAGACCTCCCACCTCCTCCAAGTACATCCCCAATCATTCCTTTAATATACTCTCCAATAATTTTCCACCACCGAGGTCAAACTGATGGGTCTATAGTTACCTAGTACTTCCCTCGACCCCCCCTTTATGGATTGGCACCACATGTGCCTCTCGCCAATCCCTAGGTACCCTCCCTGTCTCAAGTGACCTGTTGAAGAGCTCCGCCAGGGTGCAGCCAGTATGTCCACCAATTCCCATAGTACTCTCGGATGAATGCCATCCGGCCCAGGAGATTTGTCTTTCTTTAGGGCCTTGAGGGCTAACCACACCCTTTTGGCGGAGATAGCATCATCCGTCCCCTCCACCTTACTGGCCTTTTTATCCTTATCCAGATGTGACACCCCTGGGGTACCTCTCCCTCCCTCTTGCTCCATTTCTGTTGCTCCCCTGATCCCACTCACTGCTGCTTCTATCCCCATAATGCCTTGCTTTGTAGATATCCCATCCCCCTCCCTAGTGAACACAGAGGCAAAGTACTTAGTTAATACCTCTGCCTGGTCCCTCGCCTCTTCCACCCACCCTCCTTCTGATCTCAATCTGCTGAGATGGCCCTTAGTTTTTCTCCACTCCCCAATGTACCGGAAGAACCCTTTTTCCCCTCCATGTATCCCCTGTGCCAGCCGCTGCTCTTTACTGGACTTTGCTCCCCTCACCATCCGGGTGACTTTTCTAGATGCAAGATGGTACATTTTCTTATCCCTATCCCTCTTGTTGTTTTATATTTTTATAGGCTGCCTTCTTTTCTCTGACCGCTACCTGTACCTCACTGGACCACCAGCATGGTTATGTGACCTTGCTCCCTTACGCTTCAACTTAGCGAGATCCTGACTGCCCATGAAGTCCCCATTTTATGACCTCCCATCTCCTTTCCACACTTGTCATTGATGTAATCCCTTCAAATGATCCTTGAGAATATTTCCCATGCCCACAAAGTCTGCCCCTGAAGTCCACTGCCAGTGTCCTAGATCACCCCTCCTCATGCTTATTTGAAACCAGACAGTATTGTGGTCGCTCCCAGTCAGGGGTCCTCTACAACCAGGTCCCTTACAGATCCCCATCTGTCAGAACCACATCCAGGACATGCCCTCCCTTGTGGGCTCCATCACATGCTGTGTTAAGAACACATCCTGGAAGCCGTCCAGCAGCCTCTGCTCCTTGGCCACCTTAGAGGACATGGTTCCCCAGTTTGTACCTGGCATATTAAGGTCCCCCATCAACACCACTCCTTCCCCTTTTGGTCCACACTGGGCAATGATGTTGTCCAGCAAACCATCTTCTAGAACATCACTCATCCCGGGGGGCCTATATACTACACCCAGCTTGACCTTATCTCCTGCTGGGGATCGTAAGGTGATCCATAAGGCCTCCACATTTCCCTCTGCCTCTTCTACCCTAGCAATTTCTATGTCATCTCTAATGAACATAGCCACTCCACCCCCTCTGCCCTCCTTTCTATCCTTCCTAAGCATAGTGTACCCCCATACGTTTAGGTCCCAGTCATTGTTTTTGTTGGCTCACTGCCTCCGCGGACCGCCGCCACATCCACCCCCTCGGAACAGCATGGCCTGGAACTCTGGGCAAACTTGTTTCCCAAGCTCCTGGCATTTACTAACACCAACGCCCACCCTTATCCCTGATCCCTTTGTTGAACCCCACCCAGGTTCCTTATGCTTCATCCTCCTCTGCTCCTCCTGAAACCTCCACCCCCAGTCTGTTCCCCTCTCCCTTGGGTTTGAAGGCTACTCCCTCATCTGGAGGAGAGGCTTCTGGTCAGCCCCTCCTTATCTCTTCCCCTCACAAGTTTAAACCCCACCTTTCTTGAATGTAGTCAGCCATTTCCTGTTTGAGGACTTCCTTCCCTAATGGGGCAAGATGAAGCCTGTCCTTGGCATACAGTCCCTTATCCTCCCAAACTCCTTTCCAGTTCCCTAACACCCCAACCCACTTTCTTCACCCCACTTCCTGAGCCAGTCATTAACCTCTGTGATCTTCATTTTTCTCCACTGAGGCCTTGTACTGGCAATAACTCCCGAAAGGAAAATGTTGCATCCATTATCCCGACAGACTCTGCAAGTTCTTGAACCTTGCTTGATTTCCAAAACACTATTTCCCTCTAGATTGTTAGTTCCCAAATGCACCAGGAAATCCGGTTTCCCTCCACAATCCCTAACCAGTTCATACACCATGAACTTTGCTCTGTGCACTGTCAGCCCAGAGATACTCTCTACCTTCACCTGGCTATGGCATCCACCCCCCTGTCCCTCCCACTGGATACCCCTAATCATCGAGTCTCCCAATAACAGAACCTTAACACTGCCATCATCCTTATGGTTACCTCCACTATGCCCTCTCAACCCCCCATTCCCCCCTTTATTCGTGATCTCAATTCCATGGGAGTCTTCCTGCCTTATTAGAGACCCCCTTGTCACCCTCCCCTTTCTGCCTCCCCCGTTATTTTGCCCACTTAGCTCAGACTCCCTCTGAATAGGTGTCCCCTTTAACCCTCTCTTATCCAAACCATTTATCCTGGCCCTGATGGTTTCCCCTTCCCCCACACCGCCATCCTCCCCCCTTGTAATAGTACCCCTGCCTCCAGAGGCTCTCTGTGGATCCCCTTTAGCTAGGGCCCTATCCTTGGTACTGACCCCCCTGCTGAAGGGGGGCTCCTCTCCCACCTCCTTGTCTCCCAGTTTCTCTCCAGTCATGCTCTTCTCCCTCATGTCTACAATATGTTGCATCTCCCCCATCTGGTTAACATTTATGTTTCCCCTTCTCCCTCTGGGACTATTTCTATCCTTTCCATTGCCGGTCTGTGATGCCCTATGGGTATCCGACTCCCTCCCCCCGGCATCTGTATCAGTTTCCTCATTTCCACCAACCCCTTCCTCCCCCTCTAGGTTGCTTAGTAGCTCAAATTTATTGTAACACTCTATGTCAGCCTCCATCAAGTAACCCGAGTTTCCCTGACTACACCTCTAAACTGCCCCTCTTCTTCACCTCTTGCTCTGTTCTCCTTAGGAGCTCCCTTCCCACAGTCTGCTGTTTTAGGCTTCCCCAGAAGAGCTCCTCCCTTCTCAATGTCTGCTCTACTAGGCTTCCCTACAACAGCACCTCCTGACTCTTCCCCCTCCACTCTCTTTGTATTCGGAATGTTCACCCCGTACGCTTTCCCCTTAGCATCAACATCCCTATCTAAGGGTCCTCTGTCCTTAATATCCCCCCTCCTGCTTGCTGTAACATAACATCCTGTAATTTCAGAGCATTACCTCAGCCCCACCCTTCTGCTGCCCATATCCACACCCCTTATCCTTGGACACCCCCCCCAGCTTACTCCTTAACCAATATACCTCACTCCTGATATAAGACAGCTGTCTACAGAGTGGGCAGCCTCCCTCTCTCCAGGCCCAATTGAGAATTATTGCCATCCCACAGCCTGTGCAGCCTACAACCCTTCCGAAGATGCCTGCCATGGTGGAATATGGCCACCCTGTTTGTGCCCCTCTGTTTATAATGGCACACCCCCTTTTCTCAGTCCCTTCCCCTTGGAATACAGTTTCTCTCTATACTGACTGCAGTTATTTACAAACCCAATTTCAACCCCACCAATAAAGTTCCCAAGTCTCACAAACAGTCCAGTGTGTGTCCAGTCCCACTAACAGTGTTTGTTTGCAGACATCAGGTACCGTATGATGTCACAGGCCCACTAGTTCCTGTTGCTTCGAATTTCAGTCCCAAACAGAAATACACAGCCCTTCAATCCCAACCCCCAGTGGCTTTTCAGTATTTAAGAAAGCCTACAAAACAGGGTGGGTGGGAGAGCTCTTACCAACACCAGGCAAACATCACAATTAAATTTCACTCTAATTATCACTGCCAAACAAATGTTCCCAAGCCTCAAAAGTTACAATATCACAGCCCAAGTAACAGTTCTAGCTCAAAGTAGTAATTTTTAACACATAGAACTAATTTCACATACAAAACTATTCAAATATTTCAGTTAAAACAGAACATAACCCCAGACCTCTGTCCTTACCAGCCTCCTGCTTATGTTCCCAAGTGAACAATGAAAGACAAGGTGATTCCTGTTAATTCCCTTCCCCCTAACACCAGGCAAACATGCAGGACTCATACCTCCACATTCCAGTGGCAAAGCCCCACAAGAAGTACCTCAGGTTCACCTTTCAGGGCAAACTCTTTCAGTTCAGAGCACTACTCTTCGGCCTCTCTTCGGTGTCAAGGGTCTTCACAAAGTGCCTTGCTGTGGTAGTGGCAGTGCTCAGAAGGATGGATCATTACGTGTTCCCATATTTAGACAATTGGCTTCTCAGAGCACCATCCAAGGAACAACTACAGAGATCCATTCAGGACACGTTCTGTCTTCAAGGAGCTAGGCATAACCATCAACTTCCCAAAATCATTTCTGACTCCATCTCAGAACCTGACCTTCATCAGAGCTCAACTCAACACCATTCAAAGGAGATCCTTGCTGCCACAGGACAGAGCAGCCCAGCTTCAGGTCCTAGTGTAATACATCACCTCAGCCCCTGTGGTACCAGTCAGAACTCTGCTACGGCTGTTAGGCCACATGGCAGTGTTCATCACCATGGTCCCATTTGTGAGGCTTCATATGAGGACAATCCAGTGGACCCTGCACATCCGATGGGACCAAAGATGGGATGACTTGAACTTTCCAGTCTCTGTCACATGACCGCTATGACAGGAGTTCCAGTGGTGGATGACATCACCTTCCCTTTTGGCAGGGATGCCATTCCGAATGGAGGTACCAGACCAAATCTTGACATCTGATGCCTCAAACACAGGATTGGGGGGGCTCATCTAGGCATCCACAGGACACCGGGTTCATGGTCTGTGATAGAGAAATCCCTCCAGACCAGTGTTCTGGAAATGAGGACTGCTCTTTACACCATGCAGTCCTTGAGCTCAGTTCTCAAACCAGGATGCCTCCTGGTGTAGACAGACAACATGTCAGTGGTATTTTAGATCAACAAGCAGGGAGGCACACACTCCTACCCCCTTGGCAGACGCTCCCAGCATAACAAGGTCAAGAGCACATGAGTGGTCCCTTCTTCAATCCATAGTTGATGAACTGTTCGTCAAATGGGAGACACCCGAACTTGACATCCTCGCCTCCCATACCAATGCAAAACTGCCCAGTTTCTGCTCGCTATATCCCGTGCCTGGTGTTTTCTGGCAAGACGCGTTGTCCCTTTCTTGGAAGGGGAGATTCCTCTACGCCTTTCTCCATTTCTGCTCCTTCAGAGGGTCCTCCTCAAGGTGCAAGCAGAAGGGGCAGGAATGATCCTGGTGGCACCACTATGGCCTTGACAGATCTGGTTCTCACTTTTGCAGCAACGAGCAGTGGAACCTCCCTCCCCCCCTACCTCTGAGCATGTACCTGCTCTCCCAGAACAACGGGACCTGGGTTCACCTGAATCTGTGGTCCCTTCATCTTCATGCATGGCCCCTGATGACTGTCAGGCTCTGTTTCAGAGTCTCTGACAAGATCTCTGATGTTATTGTTGTGGCCAGAAAACCTTCCATGAGAGCGACATATGCCATGAAGTGGAAGCGTTTTTGTCTGTGGGCCATGACTCATCACCTGGATCCTCTGGCCTGTCCAGTGAATATTATCCTGGAAGTACCTCTTATCCCTTTTGGACTCAGGTTTGGGGTACTCCTCCATTAAAGTGCATGTGGCTGCCCTTTCTGCCTATCACACCCCTGTTCAAGGCAGAACGGTGACACAGTTGAGGGTAACCTGTGCCTTCTTTAAGGGTATACTACATATTAAGCCTCCCATCAGGGACCCCATCCCCCCTTGGGATTTACTGTTTGTTCTAGAGAAGCTTACCATACCCCCTTTTGAACCAGCCACGAATTGCGAGCTACATTTTCTGTCCTGGAAAATGTTATTTTTAGTTGCTATTACTTCTGCTCAAAGAATTTCTGAGCTTCAGACCCTCATGTGCAATGAGCCTTATTTGGTATTTCACAAAGACAGGGCAGCCTTGAGAATCAATCCTAAGTTTTTGCCCAAAATGATATCTGAGCTGACCCTAAATCAAGACATCCAGCTTCTCATTTATTTTACAGAATATAAGGATACTGGAAAATCCATGTACACAAATGCTCACAGTCTGGGAAACAAGACCCCAGACCTGCAGGCAATAATGACAGAGGCTAAACTGGACATAGTAGCCATTAGCGAGACATGGTTTATGAGTAACCACAATTGGGAGACTTCAGTACCTGGCTATGTACTGTTCAGAAGAGACTGAGGTGCAAAAGGTGGGGGGGTGTGGAGTGGCCCTTTATGTCAATGAAAATATCAAAGCTATAGAAACTCAGAATACACAACAGGAACCAGAAGAACTGTGACTCACCCTGGAAACAGGAAATGGGACAACCATACAAACTGGGGTTGTGTACAGGCCTCCAGACCAGGGGGGAGGACATAGACACATTACTGTTAGAAGATATACAAAACATGACAGCTAAAGGGGAGGTTCTGATAATGGGAGTCTTCAACATGCCAGATACAGATTGGTCAATACCAGCAGGAACATCTGCCAGAACTATACACATGGTGGATTCCCTGCAGGGGGAGGGCCTGAACAACTGGTACAACAATCCACAAGAGACAGGGCTATCCTAGATCTAGTACTGACTAACAGGGAAAGGATCACAGATCTCCAGGCAGAAGGTCACCTAGGGGCCAGTGACCATCACATGTTATGGTTCAATTTGGCCACTAGAACTACCTAATCCCATTCCAAGGATCTGAAACAGAGTTGATGCACAAGGTGGAGTGGAAATGATGAAAAGGGACTTGGCAAGGTTGGAGGAATGGTCAAATATATGGCAGCTCATATTCATTGCAAAGAAGTGCAAGGTAATGCATCTAGGAAACAGAAACCCAGGGGAAGAGTACACAATGGGGGGTGAGATAATAACAAAAATCAAAAGAAACCTAGGAGTAATTATATCAGATGACCTAAAGGTGGGCAAGCAATGTGAGAAGACAGTAAGGAGGGCTGGAGGGATACTGGGATGTATTGGGAGAGGCATCAACGGTAGGAAACAAGAAGTTATCCCTCTGTACAGACAGTTGGTGAGACCCCATCTGGAGTACTCTGTGCAATTCTGGAGACCCCATCTCTGCAAAGACATAGACAGAGTGGAGGCTGTTCAGAGAGGGCAACCAAAATGGTGCAGGGTCTGCACCAGAAGACATATGAGAAGAGACTAAAGCAGCTAATATGTATACCCTTGATGAATGGAGGGGAGACATGATAGAAACTTTCAAGTATCTTAAGGAATTAACAAAGTACAAGAGGTAGCATCATTCAGAAAAAGAGATGTGCAAGAACAAGGGGGCACAATTTTAAGATAGAGGGGGGACGGCTCAGAGGTAATGTTAGAAAGTATTTTTTTCTGAGAGAGGGTTGTGGATGCATGGAACAGCTTTCCTGAGGAGGTTGTGGAGTCAGGAACAGTGGGAGAATTCAAGAATGTATGGGACAGACATAAAGCAATTCTAGTGGTGGGTGGGAAGAAATAAGCTGTTGATTAACTAGAATCTGCAGCTTGTCCATCACGTAGGGAAACAGGCAGTCTAGGTGGGCCAAGTGGTCCTTATCTGCCATCATATTCTATGTTTCCATGTTTCAAGGCAAACATATGGGACTTCAGAGGAGCCGACTTTGATAAGATGGTAAATAAAATTAAGCTAGCCCTGGCAAAAAGAAGTACAGGTGAGAGGGTACAGGCAAAGTGGGCAAGCATCAAGGATACAATACTTGAAGCAATATCCCATTGTGTTAGAGAGAAAAGGAAGTGCAAAATAAGTAGGAAACCACTTTGGTTCTCAAAAACAATAGTAGAAAAGGTCAGAACCAAAAAGCTGGCCTTCAGGAAATACAAGGGAACACAGCAGGATGAAGATAGAGAGGCATACCAAACTTCCTTAAGGGAAGCAGGAAAGGCAGTAAGGCGGGCAAAGGCCCAAACCGAGGAAACGCTAGCACAAACAGTAAAAGTAGGTGACAAGACTTTCTATAGATGCATTAGTGAAAGGAGAAAGTCCAGATGGGGTATTGCTCAGATCAAAGGGGATAAGGGGGCATGTGAGGAGGAGGACCATGTAAAGCATCTATCCTAAATAGATACTTTGACTCAGTATTTACTGAAGAGAAGGTAAAGCAGGGCCTACAGCTCAGCACCATGGACAGGGGGAGGTGTGGATTAGTCTCTTCACAAAAGAAAGGGTCCTACAAGAGCTTGATAAGCTCAGGGTGGACAATGCAATGGGCCCTGATGGCATACATCCCAGGGTATTAAAGGAGCTAAGGGTGGAACTAACAGAGCCATTATCAGAACTGTTTAGTGAGTCTCTGAGCACAGGAGAGGTCCCAGAAGACTGAAGAAGGGCTCATGTGATCCCGCTTCAGAAGAGTGAACTACAGACCAGTCAGTCTTACCTCAGTAGTGGGCAAGATTATGGAGGCACTCCTTAAGGAAAGGATAGTGCAGCACCTGGAATCCATAGGCGTACAGGATCCAAGATAGCATGGGTTTACAGAAGGAAGGTCCTGTGAAACTAATCTCATAGATTTCTTTGACTGGGTAACCAGAGTGGTGGACCAAGGGGGAGCAGCTTTTGATACTGTTCCACATAGTGATTGATTAATGAGCGGGGTAGGCTTAGGGTGGGTCAGAAGCTGGTCAACTGGGTGGCAAACTGGTTGACAGGCAAAAAACAGAGAGTGGTGGTAAATGGCATACAGTCAGAAGAGATGCAAGTCACAAATGGGGTACCTCAGGGATCAGTCCTGGGGCCAGTCCTCTTCAATATCTTCATCAGTGACATTGCAGATGGACTGAAGGGTAAGTTTGTCTGTTTGCAGATGACACAAAGATCTGCAACAAAGTAGATGATCCAGATGGGGTGGGCAGAATGAGAAGAGATCTGGATAATCTACCAAAATGGTCGGAAGAGTGGCAACTGGGGTTTAATGCAGAGACGTGCAGGATCATGCACATAGGGAAGAGAAACCCTGAAGCCACCTATAGGCTAGGAGGGAAGTTGCTGGCATTCACAAAGGAAGAAAGAGACTTGGGCATCTTCATCACCGATGACCTAAAATCATCCAAACAGACCACTAAAGCAGTAGATAAGGCTAGTGGGATGTTGGGATGTATTAGTAGGGGTATCACAAGTCGGAAGAGGGAGGTAATGATCCCTCTTTACAAGACACTGGTTAGGCCCCATCTGGAGTACTGCATGCAGTACTGGAGGCCACACCTTCACAAGGACATTAACCAAATTGAGGCAGTCCCGAGAAGGGCAACCAAAATGGCTCAGGAACTGCATGAGAAAAATATGAGGACAGATTAATGAAGCTCAATATGTATACCCTAGAGCAAAGGAGTGGAGAGGTGATATGATCGAAACATTCAAACACCTTAAGGGCATTAACAAGGTGAAAGAGTCTAACATCTTTCAATATAAGTAAAATAGCAGGACAAGAGGACGCAGCATGAGATTAGAAGGAGGTCGATTAAGGGGTAATGTGAGGAAGTTATTTTTTACAGAAAAGGTGGTGGATGCATGGAATGGCCTTCCTCAGGAAGTGGTGGATATGAATACAGTGCAGGGCTTCAAACAGGCATGGGATAGGCAAAAGGGAGCAATACAGATGAGTATGAATAGATAGGCTATTGACAGAGTAAAGGCCGATGGCACATTCATAAGGTAGAAAAAGAAATGGGCATACTGGATGGGCCTTGTGGTCCTTATCTGCCGTCAACTTCTACGTTTCTGTGTAGGTGCTTCTCCACACGCTAGACATGCATCGAACTCTGCGTTATTGTTTGTCCAGAACCAGGGACAGCAGGCATTCTGACCAATTGTTCATCTCCTTTGCCCCCAGAATCTTTGGGGATCCTGTGACCAAACAGACATTGTCCAAGTGGCTGGTGTATTGTATTTCTTTTTGTTACCCAAAAGCATGACAAACCCCTACCAGGATCGATCCAGGGAAATTCAATAAGAGGTGTGGCGGCTTCTTTTGCCGTGCTAAAAACGTATCTGCATCAGACATTTGTATGGCAGCTACATGGCATACAGTCCACACCTTCATTCGACATTACAGTCTGGACATTGCCTCGAGACACAAAGCAGGCTTCGGCCTCGCAGCCTACAAGTCCTCCTCTCGAAAGAGATCTTCTTTCCCCTTCTCTTCTGTTCACCTACCTCCTGAGCAGTTGTCTTTAGTTTATACTACCTGGGAATCCGCCCTAATTGTGTTTTCTGCTGCAAGAGCTGACTCTCAAAGTGAGATAGTATAGTTACGCAAGAACTTACCGTAACAGTAGATCTTCGAGAGAAGCTCTTGCAGCAGGTATACGTCCCTCCTTCCTTCCCCTTGGAGATCTCTTGTTGTGAGCAAATAATATTGACCTACTGTCATCAGTTTCTGTGATATTGCCCTAGGTTTTCTGCTCGGATCACATTTTATCAAGTCACCGGAGTCTCTGACGGAAAAAAAACTGGGGCACGCTGGGGACCACCCACCCTTTATACCGTATGGGACTTTGGGGGCTAGCTGACGTTGGGAGGCGGTCCCAGCCTGGAACTGCTGGTTAAAAGTTTGCCGTGGGGTTCTGATGCCTGCTGACATTAGTCCTAATTGTGTTACCTGCTGCAAGAGCTCCTCTCAAAGATCTACTGTTACAGTAAGTTCTTGCGTAACTGTACTATTCTGCTCCAGTACCGCATGAGACATTGGAATATGAAGCTGGAATTTTCTGATTCCTCATAAAGTATGACACTTAGTTAATCCTCACCCACCTAGTAAAACACAGTAAAAAATATGGAAACAAAGACTTACCCTTTCCCGTACTCTTGCTCACCTCTCCCTTACCATCATACCTCTCAGCATTATAATGCAGAGTACTGGCCTTCAAAATTCAGAGCAAATGATCAAAATCTGCAGCACTTTTTCATTTTAAAGAATAATAAGTCTAAGAATAGCTGGCCCCATTTGTTTCATGTTAAGAAATGTTTGATCAAGTTAGGTCAATGTTTCAATAGTTTGTGTATCTAGAAATAGATCTAATATTGTAAGGAACATCAGTAAACCTTTGCTGAGCAAGAGTAAATTTGAATGTTGAATTCATAACACTATGCAAAATTCATAGCAGATTATAAGTGTGCTTAACAATCTTTGACAATAATTGTTTTATTTGTTTATTTATGACTTTAATAACTGGGTAAGTACACTGATCCCAGGGACCATTTTCAGTCATGACCCAGGCCATGACGATGGCACAGGAAGCAATGATAAACAAACTACAATATACAGAATTCATAGTACAATAGTGCATAGAAGAAACGTCAATCACAACAGAGCCAGAGCAATGAAGTGAGGACAAAACAGTATGCCTCAGTAACATAAGGTATAGAGTGTTAAATGCAGAGGTGGAAATTGAACAAGTACAAAATACAGAAATACAAGTATAACAGTGCATTGAGGACAAGTCAAATATAATGGAGCAGGAGCAAAGTAATCGAGTACAAAACAATAGGCTTAGGCAACACAAGGTACAGAGTGTTAAACTCTGAGGAAGATTACAGGATACTGAGAGGCGGCTGAGGAAACAGAGTCTGGGACTATAGCGCCTTCCAGGGAGTGTGAAACTAGTTGGAGAAACACCGGCAGCTAGACTCAGCTAGGAGCCAGTCTTTGAGGTGTGATTTGAATAGACAGTGGGTAGCCAGGGAGTGAAGCCCAGCTGGCGGTTTGTCCATAGTGTGGGAGCAACAGTGGATAGAGCTCTCACCCATGTTGGTGGATACCTTGGGAATGCCGGGGGGGAGGTAGAGTTTGAGTGTAGGCAGCAGTGTGAGGTTCTGACCTGGAATAGGGCTGCAAGATGGGACTCTTGGACGGTGTGGATGGCATTATCAACCAAACAGCAAAGGGCGAGGTTGAAGCTGCCTTGGAGTGGGAGCCACCCCAGTGCCTGATAAAGGACACAGTGGTGGGTCTAATAAGGGGCCAGTAAGGTGAAGCAACAGGCACTGTTCTAGGCAGTGGAGAGTTTGGCAGTGAGGGAAGAGGAAGCCCTTGAGTAGATGGAGGAACAGTAGTTTATTATATGGAGTAGGTTGCCCTGGACAAGGGCAAGTAGGGCCTCAGAGGGTAGCTGCAGCAAAGGGCACAAAATGCAATAATCAGTACTCCTCCCCTAGGTTCAAGTTAATTGCAGATGCTGATGCTGTTGAAGATAATCTCTGAAGCTCCCCTTCCCCAGCAGCTAATCCTGTTCATCCCAGTGGCCTGCTCCACTCCCGATCTACGATCATACTCCCAATGCAGATGCCACTAGTCAAGAAGCACTCCCCTCCCTATCCAGCCTGGTCCCCGTCCCTCTTGAGGCAGACACCCTCCCAATCCCAAATCAAATCTATTCCCAGGCCTATGACCAGGGCCCTACTTTTCTGCGGCACAGTGGGACCAAGTTCTGCGGCAAGACTACCATTTGCCGCAGAACTTCTGCGGCGGTGGTTTTTAATTTCTGCTGAAGTTCTGCGGCACTAACAAACTACCACATCACAGTGACAGCTTGTCATCCTGACTTCACTTTCATGGCAGTTTTTATAGCAATCAGGATGGTGGAAAGCACAGTAACACTAGTTCAACAAATAACAGACTTATAAAAATAATTTTATGCCTACAAAAGCAAAACAAATGTCTCTCCCTTAAGGTCCTAGCCTGTTGCATAAATGACATATGCAGAGGGGATCTTATGTGATAAATAAGAGTATTTCTGTATGCATACTATCTATCCTACTAATGAGGTTTCCACTGTCTATCACTTATATATTTGTATGTGCTTTCTACACCACTCATGAAGTTCCCACTGTGTATCACTTATATATTTATATGTAATTTGTAACATACATACAAATGTGAGTGTGTGTGGTGAGAGAGACAGAGATACTGCATATGTGTGTGTGTGTGTGTGTGTGTGTGTGTGTGTATATATATATATATTTTTTTTTTTTTTCTCATTTCCATGAACTTACATCCTCATTCATATGGGTCCCATTGGAAATGGAATAGAGGAGTTATTGCAAAACTCATTTTTGAAGTCAACCTGCTTTCCCTGACACACTGTGTAACACCATCAGGCCATGGCATGCATGTGAACCGATTGTGAGATAGAGCTCTCCAGACCAGCACAATGTGTCCACCTGTGACAGAACACTGCACCATACCTTCCCAGACTCCGAGCAATGATGTGTTCCACCAGTCCTTGTGCTGCCCAGCCAGCTCCCAGAGCTAATCTCTGAACCTGGGTTGCCGGCATGGAAACACAGCATGCTACCCTCTGGCCCAACAGCTGTCCCTGCACACAACATTTCTCCATAACTTTTAGGTGATTCTATCAACCAATGATAATATGTAATCAATAACCCTGACAAAAATGTGTACAGTGCAATTATTTATTTAACAGGTCTATTCTTTCAACAGGTCTACACATTATTATAGTCCACTTTTCTGGGCATAATTACTTTATTTTTCTTAAAAATGACAGTTAAATTCATTTTAGCAGTTATTCATTTCAGATGGCATCTCTATACCTTAAAGGCACAAATAGGTCTGTACAAAGTGAGGTATGGACGTAACAGGTCTATGCTATTGACAAGGTTTTGTTTACGTTGGCCATAGTGCAATAATGTAAGGCTGAAAATTGTATTAGGCTGTAGTGCAGGTTGAGCAAATATCACCATGCCTGATGTGCTGTGCCACCGTCTCTGGCAGTGGGAGCTATAGTCAATAAGTGACTGTTCATTTCTGTTGCAGAAGCCATTTCATTAACTAATGTATGATGTTATAGCAATGATAACATCACATTCTGAGCATATAGGGGGTTTAGGATATAAAAAGAGGGGAAGGGAACCAGATTCTATGGAAAAACAGAAATATTAATAAAAAGTCAACAAGAAGAGTGAATTCTGCGGCACAGCAGAAGTTCTGCGGTAGATTGAAAGTTCTGTACAAAATTCTGCGGCCCCGCAGAATTCTAGGGGCCTTGCCTATGACACACACTTGATTAGTAGCATGAAAAGCATTCACTCTCTGCCCAGCCTAGTCATCACAGTCCCTGTGTGAGCTGGATAAAAGGTGGGCAATCGGACAAAACCCCTGGTTAAACACTCAAGTGCGTTACTAAAAACAGGGTGCATCTTAGTGGTTTACCCCAGGTTTTGATCTAGTTGACCAGCACCTACCTTTTACCAGGCTCACACAGTCACAGCGATGGCTGGGCTAGGAGTGTTCAGGAATGCTTTTGTTGCCACTGGATGAGTGCCTGTGTGGGCCATGGATGGAATCTGCTCAGGATTGGGAGGGAGTCTGCTTCAAGGGGGTGGGGGACTCAGCTGGCAAGGGAGGAGGGTGTATACTGGCTTCTATTTTGGGTGTGTGGTCACTGATCAGAATAGGACAGGCTACTTGTGTGAATGGGATCAGTTGCTGGGGAGAAAGTGGAACCTCAGAGACATTCTTAAACAGCACCAGTACACAATATTAACTTGGACCTAAGGGAGATAGATTATTGCATTTTTGTGCTCTTTGCTGCAGTTATTGCCAAGGAAGGAAGGTTAGGGAGGAGAACAAGGGTGGGGAAAGTGGGGAGGTCTTTGTTTTCACATTCTTCACTGTGTTTTACTTGGTGGGAGGAGGTTTAAGTAAGTGTGTGACACGGAATGAGACTCTAAATTGGATTATAGTGCTTTTTATGGAGTTATAATTTTTGCCCTTGAATACTGAAAATATTAAATTAGAAAAAACATAGAAACATAGAAGTTGTCGACCGATAAGGATCACTTGGCCCACCTAGTCTGCCTAAATTCCCTACCTATAGTGCCACCGGAGACCCTACTTGGACTCCAGCTTATACCTCCCCTCTTGCTCCTAAGACACCCTTGTGTCTTTCCCATGCTTTCTTAAATCCAGTGACCATTCTAGCCCCCACCACTTCCTATGGATGGCTGTTCCAAGGGTCCACCACCCTCTCCATGAAAAAGTACTTCTCATTAACCTCCCCCCCAACTTTATATTGTAGTCCCTTGTCCTTAAGCATCTTTTCCTTTGGAAAATGCTCCATTCCTGTACCTTGTTTGTTCCTGTGAGGTACTTGAATGTCTTTGTCATATCCCCCATTCCTTCCTGTCATCTGGGGAGTACACATTTAAATCCTTGAGCCTTTCTTCATTGGGCTTTTGATGCAGGCCCTACACCATTTGGTTGTCCCCCATTGCACCACCTCCACCCTATCTATGTCCTTTCAAAGATGGGGTGTCCAGAACTGAACACATTACTCGAGGTGGAGTCTCACCAGAAATCTACACAGGGGTATTACCTTCCTCTTTCTGCTGGTGATATCTCTCCCTATGCATCCAAGCATTCTGCTAGCCTTTCCCACTGCCTTGTCATACTGTTTAACTAACTTCAAGTCATCAGAAATGATGACCCTCAGGTCTCTTTCCTGTTTTGTGACTGCTAATACCCCCCGAAATGGTACATTGTCCTCTGGTTTATGTGCCCTAAGTGCATGCTCTTGCACTTTTTTGCATTGAATCTTAGCTGCCAAACTTGTGACCATTCTTCTAACTTCTTTAGATCCTCCCTCATTCTTTCAATCCTTTCCCCTTCCCCTGGTGTGTCTACTCTGTTGCAGATTTTTGTGTATTCTGGAAACAGGCACACCTTCCCCTCCAGTCCTTCTGCAATATCGCTAATAACGACATTGGAGAAGACCGGCCTAATACTTACCACTGCGGCACCCTGCTAGTCACTTTGCCTTCCCTAGAGTGTACCCCATGTACTACCAGTCTTTGGCTCCTATCACTAAGCCAGCTCTCCACTCATTTACTATTTTAGGACATACTCCTAGGCTACTCTGTTTACAAGCCTTCTATGTGGTATGGTGTTGAAGACCTTGCTGAAATCCAGATATGCCACATCAACCACCCCTCCCTGGTCCATTGCCTTTGTTATCCCATAGAAGAACTTAGTCAGGTTTGTCTGGCAGGATCTCTCCCCTGGTGAATCCATGTTGCCTCAGATCTTGTAGACCTAAGGTAACCAGGTATTCTCCAATCATTTCATTCAGTAGTTATTCCATTACTTTGCCCACTACCGAAGTCAGGCTGACTGGCCTATAATTTTCCGCCTCCTCCAGTCCCCCAGTACCTACCCTGTTTCTAGTGGCTGGTTGAACAGGGCTTTAAGAGGTGCAGCCAGCTCCTCCCTGAGCTCACTCATAAACATGGTGTACACCGCATCTGGACCTATTGCCTTGTCTGCATTTAACTTTGATAACTCCCTTAGCACCCTTTCCACCGTGAAAGAGCTAGTGTCCACCTCCTGACTCTTTATGCCCTTATCTTGCAACAAAGGCTCATTTCCTAGCCCCTCCTCCTTGAATACAGAACAAAAATTTTAAACATAGAAACATAGACTTTGACGGCAGACAAGGACCGCTAGGCCCATCTAGTTTGCCCATTTCCCTACCTACAGGATAGGCCGCAGATCCTAGTTAACCAACAGCCTATATCTTCCTGCCCCCCACAAGAATTGCCTTATGTCTGTCCCATGCATTCTTGAATTCTCCCACAGTTTTAGACCCCACAACTTCCTCAGGAATGCTGTTCCATGCATCCACTACCCTCTCTGTGAAATAATACTTCCTCACATTGCCCTGAACCGCCCTCCTTCTATCTTTAAATTGTGTCCCTTGTTCTTGCAAGTCTCTTTTCTGAAAGATGCTACCCTCTTGGACTTTGTTGATTCCCTTGAGGTACTTGAAAGTTTCTATAATGTCCCCCTCTCCTTCTTTCCTCAAGGGTATACATATTAAGCTCCTTTAGTCTCTCCTCATCGGCTTCTCTTGCAGACCCTGCACCATTTAGTTGCCCTCCTCTGGACTGCCTCTATCCTGTCTATGTCCTTGTGAGATGGGGTCTCCAGAACTGGACACAGTATTCCAGATGGGGTCTCACCAACTGTCTGTACAGAGGGATAACAACTTCCTGTTTTCTGCTGCTGATGCCTCTCCCTATACATCCCAGTATACCCCGGCCCTCCCTGCCTTCTCACATTGCTTGCTAAGCTTAAGGTCATCTGATATGATTACCCCCAGGTCCCTTTCTGTTGTTGTTACTAGCTCCCCACCCATTGTGTATTCTTCCCTGGGTTCTTGTTTCCCAGGTGCATTATTTTGCACTTTTTGCATTGAATCCTAACTGCCATCGTCTGACCATTCCTCCAACCTTGCTAAGTCCCTTTTCATCCTTTCCATGCCTCCTTGTGTATCAACCCTGTTGCAGATCTTTGTGTCATCTGCAAAAGGCATACTTTTCCTTCAGTCCCTCTGCAATGTCACTGATGAAGACATTAAAAAGGACTGGACCCAATACTGAACCCTGCGGTACCCGACTAGTAACCGCCCTTTCTTCAGAGTGGACTCCATTTGCAATTACCTTCTGTGTTCTGTTGTCCAGCCAATGTTTTACCCAGGCTACCACCCTGGGACGCACTTCACTTTTGTGAAATAAGTCTGCTTTTTGGTGGTCCTCTTCTATAGAAACCTCCCCTTCCCCTTTCAGTGTTACTAGCTCTCTCTTGGACCTCCTCTTTTCACTAATGTACAGTATCTAAAAAATGTTTTATCCCTTTTTCTAATGATGTGGCTATATTTCCTCTGTTTTTGCTTTTCCACTCATAACTGCCTTCCCTACCTCCTTTTGTTTCTCCTGGTAACTCTCCCTATCCTCCTCCTTCTGTAATCTTTTGTAGTTTCTGAAGACTAGTTTTTTTTGCTCTTACATTTTCCGCTACCTCTCTAGAGAAAAGTAGTAGTCTTTTTTTTTTTTTCTCTTGCCCTTGCTGACCTGCCTAACACAGAGATTAGTAGTTTGTTTTTCAGTTTCCTTTCTTATTGTAGCCCACTGTTCTACTTCCCATAGTTCCCCTATCCTTACCAGGGCATCCCTGAAGCATTCTCCCATTTTCTTAAACTTGGCCCTCCTGAATGCCAGGACCGTCTTCCTCATGTGGTTTGATTCTGGCCCTGTTGTTATGTTAAACCACACTGTCCTGTGATCACTGGTCCCAAGGTGATTCCCCACTGTAATGTCAGCAATGCAGTCCCTGTTTGTCAGTACTAGGTCCAGCAATGCCCCCTCATGAATGTGTTCCTTAACCAGCTGCCTGAGGAATGCCCCCTGAAGGGAGTTCAGGATGTCCCTACACCTAGTCTTTGCTGCAGCAAGGAGACTCCAATCTTAGTCTGGCAAATCGAAGTCCCCTACTTGTAATACCTCTCCCTTGCAAGATATCTTATGGATTGCTTCCAACACTTCCTTATCCATTTCTCCCCCGTGATGGAGGCCTGTAGACCATCCCATGTGAAGAACTACCCCTTTCCTCTTTTCCAGGGTTATCCATGGTACTACTGCACCATCCTTCCCCTCCTGTATTTCTGTAGTCTTTATGTTGTTTCTTACATAAAGAGCCACTCCTCACCCTTTTCTTTCTACCCTGTCATTCCTAAACATATTGTATCATGGTATTGCCGCATCCTAGTTCTGCTTTTCTTTAAACCAGGTTTCTGTAATGGCTGCTAAGTCCAGATCAGTTTCTGCCCTCCTGAATCCAAGTGTGTCAGATTCTGAGAATTGCATTCTGATCAGCCCAGATGTAGAGATGGCTGGGAGCACTGTTTGTTACCAAGCACACTGTATTCCACTTGATCTTCCATCCCACCATACCAGGGGGAGCACAACAAAGTAGTGTTCACTTAGATAGGGACAGGCACTGTGCAAGTGGTAGTGAGGAACTACTGTTCTGTTTAAAATTAATGTTATGTTATGTACGAGCTTCTTTGCTGAAACAAGTACAGAGTTGTGGTTTGACTGATGTAACAAACAAGCAGGAAAGAGTCAGTCTGCAGGAGGCACTTAGATATTTCGAGTGTGTGGCCAGCAGTGATAGATCAGTGCTCCTGATTTAAAAAAAATATATGTGCTCAGAGCAGCCCATAGGTGTATTAGAAAACTAACAAGCATTTGTCAATGCCGAATGTTTGCTTGCTGGCATTGGCAGTGGTAGTGTAGAAGTTACAGTGCTGCGTAATAGGAATGGCAGTGAAGTATTGAACTGAAGCCAACCCCACCACCACCCTGCAGACAGTGACAGGCATTGGGGTGTGCCTTCAGGTCGTCAGACATAACGGCCACGCCATTTCACCACACCCCACAGACACTGACAAGTGTCACGGTGTTCCTTGGGGTCTTTGGCTCTTATGCGCACCCCATTCCATTAGGAAATACGGTGAGATGGGTGCGATATAGGAGAATGGGGTGAACTTTGGGGCCAAGAGTCCAAGGCATACCTCAATGCCTCTCACTGGCTGCAGGGTGTGGAATGGTATGAGCATTACAGGCAAGAATCCCAAGTCACACCCCTGATGCCTGTCATTCTCTACAGGGTTGGGCGTTATGGTTGGAAACCCTAATACCTCAGGCATTCATTGGTATTTTCACTCCAAATTTTCAACATGGTTTTTTTGTGACCCCACCTCATGAACAGGGGGAATATCAGTTTGCTAGCCAAAAGCTGCTTATGCACAGCGACTACGGCATTTAGCACCACAGGTGCAAAAACATTCCAAACAGGATGTAAAAAATGACAGCTCTACTGTTCATGGGAAGGTGTGAAAAATGGCAATGTTGCAAATCTGCAGTAAAAATATAAAAAAAGAAATGGTGAAGTCACGAGCGTACATAGAAACTCTGCAACGCAAACCCGTAATATAATTAGGTTGGGGATTTTTTACAGCAGATTGTCAACTCAGGCATTTTGGTGCCTCCGATCATGAACAGTGTCACTGTGATTTTCTTTATCTGTCCCGAACAATGATTTCCCACAGCGACCACGCATCTCTGCGCTGAAAGTGTGAAAACACACTTCGGCCATGTTGTGAAAAATGACAGCTGTACTGTTCATAAGGAAGTGTGGAAAAATGCCACTGGTGAAAATCTTGACTTAAAATATTACAAAGTCATGAACTTACCAGGGTGCATGGAAACTGCCCAATACTCACTCGTAACACAGTCATTTTATGGACTTTTGTCACCAAATTTTCAACATAGCCATTTTAAGACCTCTGCTCATGAACAATGTAACTGATTTTCTTAATCTGTCCCAAACATTGCTTTCGCACACCGACTGCGCCATTGTGCGCTACATGGGCAGAAACATGTTTTGGGTGAGATGTGAAAAATGACAGCTGTACTACTCATAAGAAGGTGTGGTAAAATGGCAATGTTGAAAATCTGGAGTGAAAATATTGAAAATGTGCGAACTTACGGCGTGCGTGAGAACTACTAGCATGCGCTAAGATAAAACAGTCATTTTGGAAATTTTTCCACCAAATTTTCAAAATAGACTTCTTGAGAGCTCACCTTATGAACACTGGTAGTGTCGTTTCATTAATCGGTCCCGAAAGATGATTTCGTGCAGTGACTGTGAAATCACCCTTCGGGCCTGAATAACGCCATGACAGTGACAGCATTCATGAGAAGGGGTCCCAAAAACCCCATGTTGAAAATTTGGTGCAAAAATTCCAAAAAATGCCTGAGATATGCAACAAAGTTGAAAAAACCCTATCTATCCCATTATACAGCTTACCGGCATTTCCTCAGTTCGCGGTCAGCTTTGAAGAGTGCAGACGTGTTCCCAGTCCACCAAAGATCGTCGCGCCGGGCTCCGGAGGTAAGTATGGGGTGAGGGGTGTGGGGAGGCAGGGTGCGCAGTGGGTGGTGCGGGTTGTTGGGGCAGGGAGACTGTGTGGGACCGTTTTTAATTTACAGGTTTTTCTTTTTAAATTGGAGGGACATTTGCCATGCTGGGGTGGGCTCCCAGCATGGCACAAGGACGACTGGGGGCAGGGAGCCGACGGGGATTGGGCACCCCGCTCATATAGAGTCTATTGCCACGCTGGGTGGGCTCCCAGCGCTGCACCCTCGCCTGTACTCTGGGGGGTGAGGACAGTGGAGCCAACGGGGATTGGGCACCCCTGGCTATACTATGAGTTGCCACACTGGGGTGAGCACCCAGTGTGGCATGTGGAAGGCTTTGGGGGGAGGGAGCGCAGCACAGCCGACGGGGGATTGGGCACCCCCGTAGGCTATACAGTGTGTGCATGGGGGGGCAGCACGCAGTATGCGTGCATGTGTATATGTGTGTGTGTGTGTGTGTGTGTATAGGGGGAGCTGCACATGAGCAGGCGATATCTGATCGATGCTCTCTGAAGCGTAGCTCCCTCTTTCAACTGTACACCATTGCATTTTGGAGCTGTCATAGACAGCTCCAGCATGCATTGGTGGACTGGAGCCACACCTGCCAACACACTGACTGAATTGGAAGAGGGGGTGACACACCTCAGAAAACTCGGATGATGGCACTAGGTTTCTTGCACATTCGTGCAAGCAAACATAAAAATGAAGTGTGGAATGTATGTTTATTTAAAACGTTTGTGGCCTTAGTGAATTTGTTTACACTGAGTGGAAATGTATCTTCACTAAGAGCAACAAATGGCTGCCAAATATTTTTTGAACTACTGCGGTAGTCTACTGATAAGTGATCTGACTTAGAAACCAGATGACTGTGCATTGAGCTAGATCAACACATAGTCATGTGACATTTTCTGAAAACTGGTTTCTCTTCATGTTATCGGATTATTTTATAAACAGATCTAAGACATAGGTGCCAACCTGTCAGGATGTCAGAATTTTCTCACCCATTTTATAAAAGTAATGTAATGAGCGGAATTATACAATGGCAAAAATAATCCCTGAGCACTGATTGGTCAGTGCGTGCCTGGTACAGTGATGTTATCTCAGTATGACATCATTGCATGAAGTCCAGGCACACACATGACCACATCTCACCATGAGAATTTGATGTCTTGCAACTGAAGTAGCACAAGCTTATTTTCATATAAAACCTTATTTACTAATATTATGGGAATAAAAATATTTGTCATGGCTAAAACATTTCATAATTAGACAGATACCAAGTGTCAGAACATTTCCTTTATCATGTCGGAACATCTCTTTTATTCTATCAGTTTTATAGTTTTATTTTTTGTGAGGAAACACACCACATATGAATGCACTGCATCATGGGTGTGCAAATACATAATTGCCTGGTATCACATAATGCACTACAGTGATAGTAGACAATTGATTATTTGCATACCCATGATGCATTGCTTTCACATGGGGAGTGTTTCCTCCCCAAAAATTAATTAAAAAATAAAACTGTTTAACTGATACTATAAAATAGATATCCCTACAGATAAAAGGGATGTTCCAGCACTTGCTTCCTGCCTAACTATGAAATGTTTTAGCCCTACATGTGCTCATTTTTGGCCCCACAATATTAATAAATAAGAGCCATTGCATAATATCAGTAATGTCTTCCAGGTTGTGTGTCGTGCGTGATAATGTCACTTCTCAGGTGTTGGACACACTTAGTCTGTAGCCTTGTGCCCAACCGCCTGAGGCGTGACATTATCCCAGCACAACACACACCCTATGTTGCATTATTGCTTAATTAGAGATGACCTGGCAGTCTGCTGGTGAATTCCTAGTCTAAACATTTTGCATTATATTGTCAAGTGGAAAGTGGCAACAGAAGAAGGGAAATTATGAAACCGCATATTTAATTCAAGGATTTGATATGACAGGGGTTTAGCCAACCTTATGAGCATCTTCCATGTATACCATATGCTATGCACCATATTTACCTGAATATTTTATATTCAGATATGAATCTAGGTTTCTTCTATGCCATTTGGTTGTATGTGGAGTGATAGTTAGAGGGGCTATAACAGCTCTTCTTCAGTTGACAGCCCAGTGTATAACATACCTTGCAATTCATTGGACATAAGTTCCCATCGTTGGAGGCTGCATCCTTAGTAATTTAGTTAATTTATTTTGCGTCTCTTACCTCCACATCAAAATCATCAATCAGTGTGTCACATACCTCCCCATCATAATCATTAATCAGTTTAACAATTTTTCCAATAATGGTAATTTATTTGAGATTTTAAATGACCCATAGGGATTTTTATTGGGAATATTCATGACAAGTACAGAATATGAAGTATGGTTGTTCTTCTAATTGAATTTATGTCACCTCACAGGCTTAAATTAAGACATTCTGAAGAGAGCATATGGGGCAGTTTTTGTGCTGTGTCTCTAGAAGCAGTACTGCTTTTGGGCAGTTTTGTGCTGATGACTCATTTCAGAGCTTCCAAGCCAAGAATAAGTAACAGAGGTTAGAGGGGAAAATCCTATCTGTATACATCTTACCAGGTAACTCTCAAGGAGGAACAGTTCTACACATAAAAAATAATCAACCTAAAGTGTTGGAACTCTGCCTTGGAAACTTAGCTGCATTCTCAAGTCATGGGAAAAGGAAGGTCTTTAATGTTCTTGTTGACCAGACTTAATTGTTTCCAGTTCACACCTACTGTATGCTGTCCTGTAGAGCCTGTTATTTTCTGTATAGTACACAGTTGAAACAGTAGATAACACAGAGTAACATGCCTTCCCTCAACTCTTAGACCTGTAAGGCAAGAGCTCTAAACTATATATTACCAACCCAAATAAATACTCTTTTATTTCAGGAGCTTGTTGTCGCAGCAAGTGTGTTTTAAGACAGATGCTGCAATATTGCCAGTTAATTGTAGATCCATTTTTCAGTTAATACCTTTGGGCCATTTACTGTGGTTGATCACATGGAAGTCAAAGAGTGAGTAGCACTATTTGAGGGCGAGTAAAAGGCAACATGATCTAGTGGTTAAGGCACAAAACAAATCTTAGTGCAGCTACTGACTCACTTGGTGATATTAAAGAAGTATATAGATCTCTTTAGGCATCCCATCCGTAGTATAGGGTAGATACACAAAACACTACATAACATTAAATGTCGCATTTCAGCTGGGCTATCCTGGATACAGTAAAGTCAGTGTAACAAAACTTTGAAAAATATATAGAAATTGAGAGCATTTTACCCAGCATTCCCATTCTCAAAAGCACCAATCCAGGAGTCAAAAAGACTGGCATTAAGTTTTAAATATTTATAGATTTGCTTATTAATTTTTACAGGAAAGGTCTACTGAGCTGTGAACAGCTCATTTACAGAGGCTTTCTGGGGGGACCCAACATGAGAGATAGTTCCTGGATCATTAGCATGTAGAATATGTTCAGCATTTCTACTTTTACATTAATCAATGTTCTAAAAACATTGCTGTTTCAGATCAAAGGTACAAACATGGAGCCGAGTTCAAAGCCAGTAAGTTTCAAGTAAGATAAAATCACTAAGGTATGCAGTTGATTTCCCCTGTTTTTTTCACAAGTAACACTACATACTTCAAGAGTTGAAAATCTGATACGCTTCTCTGATTTCACATGAAGCATAGAGCACACAAGGGCGGATTTAAGGGAAGGGACCACCTTTTCAGTTCTGCTTCTCTTAAACTGAGCAATCCCAAGAGCAACTTGCAGTTACTGGATTTCAGGAAACTGAACCCGAGCCACACTCTGTGCCTATACAAGCACACCATTTTAAGTGCCGTGTCTTCATTGTGGAGCTTTCAGGGGGCTACACTGCAGAACAGAATGCAATTCACTCATCCCCAGGGACAGCACAGCATCATATTGTGCTTCTGCATAGCCCCCTGGGAGCTGCAGAATGTAACAACAGATTTGAAAGTGGTATGCCTGTACAGGTGCTCAGAGTCTGGTACAGTGCTCAATGATGTGAAACCAGTAAATGTTTAAATTACTGTTGATCACAGCAGCACCCGTCTAGACAATAACTACAATAACATTTTAAATAGAAAGTGTTTCATACAATTGTATCCTGCAAATGTTTCATGTGAAGAAAGCAATGCAACTGAGGAGAACTGAGAATGTTAAATTACATATGAATAGTTCGTGTTATAACTGCTGCATGTTGTGATACAGGGCAGTTGAGAAAAATAAAATCAGAAACAGTTGCAATGCTGTTGTCCATAAAGCAACCCTGTAAGGAATGTCATAATCAAGAAAACAGCGAATGATCTCCCAGCAGTGGTTTACAGGGAGATAAGAGGACATAAACAAAGTCCAGAGTTGGAAGGATAGAGAGCAGGCAATAAAAAGGTCATCTAGACAGGGGCAGGGTCAGGACAATTTTTAAAAAGATGCAGGGCATTTTTATAGTGGATGTGGGACAGTGGGAGAGGGGGACTTAGTAGTGGCTTTTAAGTTCATGAAAGGGATCACTGGAGTGGACACAGCAAGTTCAGGGTGCCCCCGTGTGTTGGTGTGGTGTTTTGTTTCGATTGGGAGGGAGCTCCATCATAGGATGAGAGTTGTGTTGTGTTGTGTTGTGTTGTTTAAACTGAACCATGATTTGTTAAGGGGAGGCAGGAGGATCCTGACGACATATTGTATATGCAAAACCAGTCAGAGTTGCACCCAAGCTATGGGAGCTTGTTATCCTCATGCTAATAAAGCCATTTTTGCACTTGGTTTCTGGTCCGGTGTTTTCTGTTTGAACATGTGTGGTATATAATTGCATGATGGGAGAATATATGAAATTAGAGAGGATTAGATGTTTGAGACAAGAGTTATTAAGAAAAGCTATAAAAGTAGACTAACAAATAGGGACCAGACAGACAAGGAGACATTACATGCAAGAAAATGCAAGATACTGGCATAACGAAGAACATAAGACACAAAATATAATCATATAGGCCTAGAGCACCATGATTACTTAGTCCCAAAGGCACAGACATTCATTTATTGTTTTTTTTTTTTTTTTTTGCTTATTTCTTTATTTGTTCATTTAAAATCGTTGACCAGAAATGCACACTGAGCTAAATGGCACATTGCAGGTACTGTATGTCCTGGGGAAAGGGAATAGGACATAGCAAATAGCAGAGTAGAAATAATATCCAATTTAGTACATTTGAAGCATATTAAAAATATTATGTCGCTCCAAATAGTCTGTTAAAAGGTTTACAACAGTGGAATGCCTAAATACTGATATGCTACAGCACAAAATTAAGAAGATTTACACAAAGTAAACTCTGAGGTTGGACACATCACATATATGAAAAGACTTCAACTGGGATATTCAGCAGTAAGACCAAACCATTGGGAGTTAGGAGAGTGGAGGTTTGGCAGGAGAAAAGCAGGGAACAGTGGACTAAAGGAAATGGGTTCTGTTACAACAGAAACAAATTCAAGTAATGTTGAGCTGCCCTCAAGTGCTCTATTGGGGGGGGGGGCGCTTCTCAAAGAAAAACATTTCTGGCAGTCTTGCACTTCTATCCAATCTTTGTTTTTCAAACTACCCCAACATTTCGCCAAACTATTATAAGGCTTCTTCAGGGGGAATTTCTTTAATAATATTTTTCAAATTCTAAAAAATTACAAATAGCAGTTATTCCCGAGGTTCACACTAAACCACAAACTGTAAATAAATGTTAGAGTTTTCTTTATCATAAAGTTAGGTTCATGGTACATAAATCAGTTTTCATTTCTTCATGTGTTCATTATAAATTAGTCATGTAGTTTTCTGACACCTATACAAATGCATATCTTTGTTTAGTGTTTAACCTTATTTCATACTGAACTTTACAGGTTTTTTTAAACCACCTCCATACACCCTGTGTTACTTGTGACATGGCTAATATTCAGCCTTCTAACCCCATTACCAGGAATAGCCACTCTGACACCTGGCAGCTGTTGAGATTCTCTTAAGAATTTTGTGTCATTTACTTCCTCAAAGTTCCCGTTCAAACATTGGGGTGCTATAGCTTTTGGAAATGTAACCAGAAATGTTTTACAAGTTCTCCTTATTTTCACCCTTTCTTTGTTGCTTTTTAGATGTGTACTTTCATTTCCAAAAGTGAACTGCTTGTAAAAAACTTACTGCAATTTAATTCCCTTGTCACCTCCGTGCTGCCAAGAGTGCGAGGCTCTGCTAGTGCTCCTCTTAAGCCCCAGAGACAGCTTGACATTAGATGTCATCGGACGTGCGAGCACGGAAGCGCTCATTGCATTGCTAAGCAATGCACTGAAATAGACACTGAAGCCCAGATATTCAAAACATTGCCCCGAGGCCAAAGTAGCACTGCCCAGCATGCAAAAAGGAATAGCCCAGTGCTAAACCTGCTGAATATAGCATGCTAAGGAAGCCGGGCAAACTTGGCTGGGGTGCAGTGCAAACATAGCCCAGGATTAAGACAGCACTGAATATAGCAAATAAGACAGCACTGAAAATAGTACCCAGGCAGTGCAAAAACCCACAGGAACACAGTGCAGATGGAGCCCCCATGCCCTGGAGCACAGGCTGGAAAGGGATCCCAGGAGCAGACAGCAGTGCAGAACCCAGACACTGATACACACACAGCCAGGGGAATGGCTAGAGGGCACCAGGACCCAGGGGTAGAACCAAAGAACAGAATAACCCTGTTGCAAATGCCATGTACCCAATAATGACATGGGACACAGTGCAAATATGTAAAAGATATGTATAATGTGACAAATGCACAGTAAAGGAAACAGGTAAACAGTAAGTGAACAACACCACAAAACGTAACAAACAGCAAAGTAATGTAAACATAAATTGCAAACACGAAAAGGAAACTTACAGCAAACAGCACTACAATGACAACCACTACAGTATGTACAACAGGGACTACTACAACTACTACTACTACCATGACTACTACCACCATGACTATTACTAATACTAACACTACCACTACAAAACTGACTAAACTACATCAAATGACCTACAACTACTACTACAACTAAGGAATGAAAAATGAAAAACACAGGCATAGGGGCAGAAAACAAACTGTAAAGCAGTGCAACAGGAGGGGACCGGGATGTGGACACAAACAACGGGTAAAAGGCCAGCAACAGAAAATACAGTCCAGTAAAGGGGGGGGCACGGTAAACAATGTCCTCAGGAAGGTATCATGGCTGGGATCCCACAGCTTCTGGCAGATGTGCCTCCGGTACGGCGGCCACCCTCCTCGTCTCCAATATGAGCACTATGTGCTGTTCATTGATGGTACGCTGCTGGCGTATGAGCCATCTCAGGATGTCCTCCATACCTTCCAACTCTTCAGGCTGCAATACCCACAAAGAGGATTGGAGTGGACCTACAAGAGGAAGGGGGAGCATGTGAGGATGAGAAACCAGCTGGGAGGTATACTGCAGCCACAGGTGGGCATACAGGGATGGACAGCATGTCCCAACAGCCAAGCCCATGTGGTGCTGAGGAATGCAGTGGTAGGCACAACCAACAGGTGCCCACAGGGCAGACCTGGAAGACACAGGCAACAACCCAACACCCAATAGACATGGATACGTCAGGCCCTGACAACACCATGGCATGGTTGACACCATCCAACCCAGCACTGCACACAGTGAGACAGTGCAGACACACAGGCGGGCCCCAGGATGGTGGTGGGGTGGGCCACTCAACAACATGCACATGGGAGAACACACATCGGGACAAGCTGCCCATAGTCAGATAGCAATGTACCACATAGCAGAGTACAACAACAACCCAGAGGGGTGCAGGAACAGCACAGTGCAGGCATGGTGCCTGTCCAGTGGCCATCCCATGCCAGGGCCAAACCGTCCCACAGCAGATGCAATATCACAGGGCGCACACACCAGCAGGGGTGGGCCGCCAGATGCCTCCACACATGGACCATGTACTGCAATGTGTGTGGTGCCCTGCAACTAGAACCCGCACATGCAAATTGAACAGCTGAACATGGACATCGGCGATTGTGGACTGCACGGCAGTGCCAGCCGTGCATGCTGACACAGGCTCATACTGCCACCTCCCCAAGCCTCAGGGTGCAGCAGCCAGACAACCATACACTGGCAGCACTCTGCAGAACTGGTGAGCAATCCAGCACAATGCTGCACCAGAAATGGCATGATGCCCATGGTTGTTAACCTGCCCTCATAGTCAATGGCAGACCAGTGAAGGAATCACACAAAACAGAAGCACAGCACAAATGAAAATAGACATGTACTCATGCAATAGGCCCCTAGCCTCAGGGCTGCTCTCCTGCGGCCACTGCAGCATGGATGGCACTCTTGGGCTGCTCTGCGTTGATTCCCGGGATATCTCCTGGCTCCCTCTCCCTGGGCTGTGCTGCTCGATCCACTCTACAGTGGACAGAGGTAACAGCAGCATTAGCGCAACACACAGCATATACCACAATAGCTACAGCAAGATGCACCCCCATCCCCAAAACACTGTACACACAGAGCAGCCCAGGGACAGTGTCTGAACACAGGATACACCCACACAGAGGCCTCCATGGCCAATGAAGTGTGCGCCAGGCACACAGGGCATGTCAGTATGGTGGCCCTGCAGTGCAACAGTGCCACACACAGGTGCAGAGGGTCTGGATGCACGCACTGTTGTGTAGGCAGTCAGAGCCCCAGGATACAGCACCCCCCCACACTGGTGTTGTCTGCAGGACGGTTCTGTTGCAGATCCCTCTGCCTGCCACCCATGCCATGGCCAAGTGACATGGCTGTGCATGGCACAAGTGCAGTGTATCCCCCATGGACATAGCTTGCACCACACATGCACTGCTACTACTATGGGTGGCGCCTGGTAACTATGGCAACTGTTCCCCCCAGACACCCTGTACCATAGTGCCACCCAAGGGGCCCATACTGTATGCCCCAGAACCAGTGCTATATGTGTCCAACCACCTGGTACAACAGCGCACCTGTGCACAGACAGGGACACACACACACACACACACACACATATGCGCACACTGGCAGACAGAGAGACATGTAACGTGTGCAATGTGCGATGGCACCTACCTGGCACTGGCACAGTTCCATCACGCACCATCTGTTTGAACCTCTCCAGCTGCTGGTATTGCTGGCAGTGCAGGTCTGTGTAATGGTGCCAGCACTTTTTGGCATCCCGTGGGATGCCTGTCCGTTCTGTGAGGCGGTGTGCTATAGATGCCCACACCTGGCATCATGGGAGGTCGCCCTCCCTGACCTCCCCCAACAGGTATCTGTGCCACTGTTGCAGAAGCTGCACTAGGTTGGCCATTTCAACATCCCCCTAGTGCCTTTCCCTGTGTACCACTGCATGCTGCCTATGCCTCCCAGACATGCTATTTAACAGCTGGTACCCTGCCACACATCTAATCTGTATAGTCTGTGTCACACCCTTGGCCCTCCAGCAACATGTGCATTAGCACCGCGCAGTCACATGGCATAGTGCGCGCTAACTGGAAGTGGTCTCATTGTGCATTCCCAACCCTACCACAATACTGTAGCATGATAGTCATGCATGCGCATAGCGCTGCACTATATGACTTAGTGCTGCACTATGTCATGCTAACCTGGGGTGCTAGCACATTACAAGGGTCACGTCGCATGTGCAGATGTTGCGCTATGCTACATAGTGCTGTGCTAATGGGACAGTGTGGTGCAGGTAATCATTCAGTCCAATGCTACCATTAGCACGGCACTAAGCAGATTGCCCGGCGGTAACATGGCCCATATTCAAACGGCCTCTGCAAATGAGAGCAGTTGTGTATGCAAGGGGCAAACAGTGTGATTAGCATATCATTATCGGCTCATTAGCATGCCTAGCAGCCAGGATTGCCCAGTAGGGCTGTTTAAGGACAAACAGTGCTCCACCTGTATTGTGCAGAGGGACTGCAATACTCAGCAAGTGCTACAGCTGAATAGGCCCAACACAGAGGAGAATGTCACAGGAGGAAGAGCAGCAACAGGCAGGTCTGTATAGCAGCCTGGAGACTGGCTGTATGGCAGTCGGACATGAATAGGCCCTGGCTTGCACTGTGCACACATGCGTACGGCCTCAGAACATGCATGGGACAGAACATACGCCTGAAGGCCCACATGTCAGCACGTTACTGCGTAGCAGTGTACATGGCCAATGTGCCTGTCAGCTAGCTGACTGGGGCCTGTGTTATGCCTGTGTCTACAGCAGCAGTCACCACTGTGAGTGGACTGCCTGCACAATGTTGTTACCAGGCACTAGGCTGGGAAAGGGGGGGACACATTGGCCTGCAGGTGACCCAAGCTATGCGGTGCCCTTGTGGGGGGCCGGTGGGTGCTGAGTAGATGCTGTGTCCATTGTGACACATGCACTGTGCACGTAGGGGTGGCCATGTCGCATAGTTGTAGTGTGTGCTGTACCCCTTCATGCTGAACAGGGCCTGCCCTATGCCGCTACAGGACGTACAGTGCAGGCATCGAGGGTGGCATGCACGTTGTGTTCTGCCTCTGCTATGCAATGCAGTCAAACCACAGCATGTGACCTGTGTCCCTCTACATTTCTCCCATAGGTTCTGCAGCATGCCAGGACAGGATACGTGCCCACAAGTTCTCACAGGATGAACTGATAACTCCGGTTCACGGTGTCAAGGAGTAGGAGCAGGTGCTACATCGCCACAAGGCTACTGATGCTGTCGTGAGACAGATGTGGGATGAGGTCACAGCAGGGATCAATGCCATTGGAGGCCATGGACATACTACCGACGCTGTTAGGAAGAGGTGGAGTGACCTGCTGTGATGGGCCAAGGAGGAGGAGGCACAATGGCTCAGCAATCAGCTGTGGACTGGAAGAGGACCACAGATCACACAACAGTGTCAGGGGGATCCACTGATGATCCTGGTGGCCTTCACACTGTGTCCCGTGTCTGTTGGTGGTGTTCCTGGTGGGGGGTGTGAGATGCCACTCTCACCACCTAGAATTAGTCAGTATCCACTGTGTGCAGCCTACATGGCATGCCTGCACTGGTGTTGGGGGAACAGTGTAGGACCAATACATGGTTTGCACTATGGGGGTGCTATACTGTGCACACTGTACACATGAGGCAGTATTGTGCATCCACTGCCTGTGCAGGGCTGTCACCACAGCTGTCAGTACTATGCATGTGCACTGTGGTAGAGGGTGTGTGCATGTGAACATGGTCTTTATCGACGGGAATGCAATGTGTGGTATGCATGACTGTGGTGTGTGGCACACATCCGAGGGTGTGCATGTACAGGTGATGGTTGTGGCACACTGTGCATGTTACGGTCAGTGACACTGTCTTGTTTTACAGCAGTGGGTGCACACCATGCAGCATGCCTGAACGTGACTGGGATGGCTGACATAGAGCAGGAGGCAGTGGATGATGACAATATGCCATCAACCTCAGGACTGGGTGCCAGAGGTGGAACCTCAGCAGCAGCACATGGGTGGCAGGCCGAAGACTTGGGTTACACCTGCCTGTGGGGGATATGACTCCAGGGCTGGTGGGGACCTGGACACCAGTGACGTCCTAGAGGATGCTCAGGTGGAGGATCTAAGTTGTGGCCAGGTGGTCCTCCTGACAGTCACTAGTGACCTTGACTCAGATGGCTCACACCAGGGTTACTACATGCCTGTGGAATGGACTGTGATTGGTGGCACAGGGGTGGGGCATGCTGGGGTCGACAACATGGGTGCCATGGGGGCGGACTGCCATGCCATCATAGGTGGTCCAGCACAGCAGGTGGTGGGCCATGTGGGTGCTGTGTGTGCACCACTGGACATGCACTGCCTTTCACAGGGAGGGGTGCAGGGCTCACAGGGGACACATCGCACCATGGGGACCGTGCAGCAGTAGGAACTACAGCAGCCACCACAGCATCCCCACAATGTCCAACAGCAGGCACAACCCCCAGCTGGCATTGGCATTGCCCCAGCCATGGTGCTGGATGGCCAGGGATCCCAACCTCTGCTTCAGGCCACCCTGATGTCCCAGCAGAATGCCCAAATAGACCTCCATGCCCTTGGGCGTGAGATGCGGCATGAACTCTCACAGCTGCAGAGACTGTGGCCTCAGGCTTTGCATGTGCAGAACAACGGGCAGAGGAAAGGATGGGGCACATGGTAGCCATGCTAGACCATGGCTTTGTGGGTCTCACAGCTGCTGTGATTGATCTTGCCACAGTGCTGCATGGGGTGCATGGTGGTCAGCAGGCTGTGCAAGGGGGACAGTGTGCCTGTGGCACGCAGGGCCACAGGCATGTCTCATGTGGCCACAAGGCAGGCGTGGGCTCCAGCACCACTGCGCGGGTGCATCAGCCAGCACCCTGCAGCACTGTAGATGGCCACCCACCCTATCTGGATCTGCTGGTTGGCTACAGTACCAGCGCGCACCACCCTCTCAGCCTCACCGCGGTCCTCCTCATACAGTATATAACATCAGCACAGAGCACCCCTGGCTCAGTGTCTAACGCACATGGTGTGTATCATGTGCATGGTGGTAGTCATCGCAGATATGCACAGTTGCCATGCACAGACAGACAGGCAACATCCACATGTGCACACCTGCATACAAACACACCCCCAGTCACACATACACTGGCATGGTCACACATGCACAGCCATGGTAGCCCTTCCCACCCTGTCACCTCATATTAGGCACCTCAATCAACACACCACTTCACCATGCCATGGCTGTCTCCCGTGGTCACATGTGTGGCCTGCACATCACACAGTACACATCGCCATCCCATATACATTCACTCCCACTGTGTTGTGCACATGCTTTGTTGGTGGTCCTCATTATTGTGGTTGTCTGCACATAATAAAGTCATTGTCAGTGTACTGTTCTGGTTGCTGTGCTGTGTTTACTCACCGTCCTGCCTGTGACAATGTCCTGATGATGGCAGCCCTGTGCTCCGGGGCTCTGCAGGGGCCATTCGAGGATCTCTCCTCTCGAGTTGCTCCACTATCCCCCCTGACCTCTGGTTCTGGGTCACTGTTGGACTGTTCCTCAGGTTTAGGTGCCTGTATGCCATGGTTCATTGCCATGTTGTGGAGCATACAAGAGGCTAGGATGATACAGCATACCTTCTGAGGCCTATACTATAGGGCACCACCTGACTTGTCTAGGCAGCAGAAGTGCATCTTTAGTATGCCAAAGACTCTATCTATGATGTTCCTAGTGGTGGCATGTGCATCATTGTACCGCTCCTCAGCCACTGTGGCTGGCCGGGATACTGGTGTCAGCAGCCAGGGTTGCAGGGGATAAGCACTGTCCCCTGTTGAGAAATGTGCACCTGTTAGTGTTGCTGTTCTGTTGTCCGTCCCTTGCTGTGGTGCACCACCTGTGTTGCTGTCCTGACCCCCTTCCTTGCATACCCCTGCCTATTACCACCCACACTGTGGTGTGTGCATGCTTGCATGCTGATACTCACTGACTAGGTGCCCACTGGGTATCTTGCTCTCCTCAAAGGCCTGACACAGCTGGGACTGGTGCCAGATGAAGGTGTCATGGGCACTGCCAGGGTACTGCGCAAAGACATTGCTGATGCACCATGTCACATCGCACACCACCTGGCAATTAATGGAGTGGTACCCCTTCCTGTTCACATACACCTCACTGTCATCACCAGGTGGTGCATGAATGGGGACATGGGTGCAGTCAATGGCACCAAATACTGCTGGTAGGTGCACAACTCGATGGAATTGCTGTATGGTTTCTCTGCACTCTGCTGCTGTGCTGGGGAATACTATGAATTCACCAGCATGTGGCAGGAAAGCATTGAGGAACTGGATCAGGAGGCATGAGGTGGCAGACTGTGATACCCCTATGATGTCCCCCGTTGGTCATTGAAATGTCCCTGTGGCCAGGAAGCTTATTGCTGCTGTCACTTTCTCCTCGACTGTCATGGCATGGCTGCTTCTGGTGTTGGGCTGCAGCTGCTCATGCAGGAGTTCACTTAGCTGCCTCAACATTCCCCTGTTCATCCTGTACCGGCCAGTGATGTGCTCATCTGGCAGGGTCTCAAAGGAGACTCTGGGCTAGTACCACCTGTGTGCAGAATATCGTCTCATTGGCCTGCATTGTGGGCCATGTTGGTCCTGTTCCCTTTCATCCTCCTTCACTACTGCTGCCATTAGGTGCAGCAACACTGCATTAGGCACTACTGCCATAGTGACTTCCTGTTCTGGTCCCTCCCCCTCTGTGTTTTGCCCTGGGATAAGAAAAGTCTTTTACAGGCAGTAACTAGCACTGCACTATGTGGCCTTGCGTGGTGCTGTCACTCTGAATATCCTGTAGCATGTGTATACTGGTTCCTCTCCCCTCACTTTACCCCTTGCATACATTATAGGTTTGCCCCGCGCTATTGCGGTTACATCGCGCTATCTGGTCCTTTGTGTATTGCAGCTCTGTGCTAATCCTGCACTATTCCCATGCTACTGGTTTGCACACTGCACTATGTTTTAAATATATGGGCCTCAGTGTGCCTGTTGGCCTTCGCTCCAGGTCTATACACAGTGAAATAACATTTTACAAGCCTTGGATGTTGGTCATTATGTGAATTCATACCAGATTAGATTTCTATTTAAATCACAACTTCTACTTCCTTCACTATTCTAAGTAAGATCTTCTCAGTTACTTAAATCTAGGATAACAGAACACAAAAGTAAAATTAGAAACAAAGATAAAGAATTCCCTGTAGTAGAACATTTTAAAGAATAGGGTTACACTGTGGCATCTTTAAGCTTTTGGGGGATTGAAAAGTTTGAAAAAGGCAAGAAGGGAAGGTAATATGATAAAGAACTGGAAATGACTGAAATGTTATGGATCCATAAACTAGATGCTTTGAATCCCAGCATAGGTATGAATAAAGACTCAAACTGGAATGTCCGTTGGTAGGATCAGATATCCAGCACCTGTGGGCTGTGAGAGGGATGTGTTGCTGAACACTATGCTTCATATAGAAGGTTACCTCTCTTCTCTCAATATCAGCCTTATACTGCATGTAACCTTTTTTCTGTTTTTCTTTGTTCCCAAATATACTGAAAGAAAGATATAAATATGTGAACATGCAAAATGGAACTTGTATGTCATACAGGTCACATAATTTATTTTTATGCAAGTACTTCAATATTTATAGATTTTGTTATAAAGATATTCTATTTGTATAGTAAAACAGGTTCAGAGTTATAATTGGAAACAGCAAAAATGATTAGAGGTAGTACATATAGCTGATAAATAATTATATAAATTAAAGCACTAAAAGTATTAGTATTGCATGAACACTAATTAAGCAGAGCTTAGAACGGTGAAGGAAGTAAAAGTGATTTAAATGGGAATCTAATTTTAATTCATGACAGGGACCAATATCCAAAGGTTGTAAAATACATTTTATTTCATGGTGTACAGCCCCAGAGTGAAGGCTGACGGACACACTCAGTATGTTTTAGTGCGTTGCTTAGCAACGCAGTGAACACTTCTGTGCTCGCACATCTGATGATGTCAAACATCAGGCTGTCTCTGGGGCTTAAGAGGAGCGATGGAAAGGCCACTCACTCTTTGCAGCACGGACGTGATAGGAGGATGAAATTGCAGTACATTTTTTACAAGCAGCTATGCCAATGCCCTTAACTTCCCTCCAGATTTGCCCTGTTTTGTTTTTTGTGCTCCTTTTCTCATCCTCATTTGCAAATCATAATTTTGTACCACCTAAGGTACCACCTTTTAAGAAGACCAAAGTGGGACATTTGTTACTGAAACATGATTTTGCGCAGGACAGGGCGTAAACTTGATGAGTGCAACAGACTTGTTTTCTCTACATAATCAGAATTAAGGCCACGTATTGTAGTTTTTTGGTTGCATCTATTGTTTCATGCCATTTTAATGTATTTTAGTTAAGGTACTCTAGTTTTCTGCAAGATTTAGTGGAAAGTTAGAAAATATTTTTTCTACTAAAAAGTCAGGACATGTATTTTTCATGTTTTTTTTTAAGCAGGACACAGCTGCCCAAATCAGGACTGTCCTGCAAAACTCAGGACAGGTGGTAACACTAGTACCACCCAAATGTATTATATTTTGTACTACACTTGTAAATTATGTAACTTCTAGCTGTATTACATTGTGTTCATGTTTAGATTGATATTGTTCTTTTTATACCCTGTACCCTGGGTCACACCTGGAACTGAACCCTGGCTCAGTGTCCCTTTCCCAGTTACCAAAAGTTTAAATAAAATAAATATATTGGATTATAAGTCCAAAACAAGGGAGGGAGCAAAATAATCAGCTTAAGTAATAATAGCGTGGTTATCAAAGGCTATGAGAAACAAAATTAATAATTTACAGACTTTGGTCAGTAATGTGATAGAAAATCATTCCTTCAACAATCGATTTCAAGCTGTTGAAAACAATCAAAAGCTAGAAGAGTGGGTAACTGCTATACCCAACCACAGAGTGGCAGTGTGACCCACTTGGTGTCTGAAAAATAAAGTATTGATATCACTGGGAGGGGTCGGTCTCCAGATGACCTCAAAATTATGCAAATGATATTTGGAGAAAGGAGACCCGCTCACTAGTATTTGTTTTTGAGTAAACAAATTAGAACAAATTGCTAGTTGCTTTTGACTAGTTTAATTCAGAAAGATATTAATATGATACAATGTTTTGCAGTATTCATCTACTGTTTTATCAGGTAACTAATAATGATACAACATTAAGTAATTAGTTTTTGCACCCTTAAAGTGAAATACACCAACCATGAATAAAAATAATAAAATAATCTAAATTGTTAGCATAATATCCATTTGTTTCTCTTTCTACTAAAAAAAATAAATAACCAGGAGAATAAACATGATAATCTGGTCTAATATGAAGGGCAATGCATGTTTAAAATTAAAAATAAGTCAAATAACATAATAGATAATTATTCATATCCCACCTAAACAGAAGAAACTTTATTTATGAACTGGGTTGTATTTGCTTCCTTAATTCATGTATATTGTCTAATATCAACAAACAAAAAAAAAATAAGTATTTTTTCCTTTAGTACCTTTTATTTAAAGTTTTTTATGAGAATTTAATTGTATTTTAAATATACATTCTCCTGCTTCTACTTCAAAGCAGTCAAGGCTCACCAAGTACGCAAATATGTAACCAAAGCCCTTGGTAAATCAAGATTCAGTAATGACTTCCTCGATCTCAAAATCCTGTTTGTCACACTTGATGAAGTGCTTAGTCCTCTGACCAGAATTTTCAACCTCAGCCAGTTCCTGGACAGATGGAAATCTGCCACTGTCACCCCAATCCATAAAAGTGATGACAAAACTGCCCACGATAACTACAGACCTATCTCCCTACTAACCCCACTCTCCGAGGCACTAGAACGCATCATCTTGGACCAGCTCACAGAATACCTGGATATGTACAACATCCTGTGCAAGCAACAACATGGGCTCCGCAAAGGTCACAGCACCTCCACAGCCCTACTTGATTTCACCGGCGCAATCCACAATGCACTTGACTCCCGGTGAACTACTAGGCTCAATCTACATTGAGTTAACTAAAGTCTTCAACACCGTCAATCACCACCTCCTGCTTGTCCAGCTTCAGAACACTGGGCTGTCAACCGACTCCATTGGCTGGTTTAAGAGCTACCTTGAAGAATGGTCCCAAACATTAAGAGTTGCTGATACACTCTCGGACCCTAGACTGGTCCGCTCGGGAGTCCCCCAGGGCTCCATTCTGGGACCCCTCCTCTTCAGCCTATTCTTAAACTCACTACCAGACAGCTGCACAGAACAAATAATTCTCTATGCTGATGATGCTGTGATCCTCACCTCGGACCCTGATCCAATCCAGTTACAAAATAAACTTCAGCGGGCCTTCTCCTCCATCGAATCCTGGTTTCTAAATCATAAATTGCTTCTCAATCAGAAGAAAACCAAGACTATTGTCTTCTGCAGCCCCTACAACAAAAATGAACAACTCCACCTCTCCATTGCAGCCAAACAAGGAGCCATCCTAGAGCAAACACGATTGTTCAAGTACCTCGGCATCACCCTTAATCTCCACCTGTCATACGCTGTCCATATCAGCAATGTTGCAAAGTCTGCCAATGTGAGGTTAGGCATATTATTCTGGCACAGGAAACACCTAACCCCAGAAGCACTGGCAGTGGCCGTCCAAAGCTCCATCATCAGCATCATAGACTATAGTCTTATCATATATGGGTCTGCAACTACCTCTGCTCTCTAATGTATTGCAACCTCCCTGAATAAAGCCGTCCGTCTCATCACTGGCTCACATTGCCGTACCCACACATGTGACCTTTATTCCCAATCTGGATGGCTTCAACTGGACAAACGCATAAAATACCAAACCTGCATCACAGCCAAGAAAATTATAAAGGGTCTGGCACCACCAGGTCTGGTGCCCTCCTGCTTCCAGACATAGAACGTCACCAAGGAGATCCAATTCCCAGCTACTACATATCCCACGATGTCACATGACCCAAATACAAAGATCATTCGCCTGTCGGGCATCCAACTGGCTCAACTCTCTTGGCAGTGACATAGTGGCCTCTCCAACACTCGGCCTCTTCAAGTCCAAGCTGCACCTCTCACTGCTTGTATCCTGCGATTGCCCATCTTAACATTTCCACCATTCCAGCTGCACATGCCCCAGCACCCAGCACTTACAATCAGTCTTTGCACCCCTAACACCTTACCTGTCATATTCCCTCAACAAGGCCCCCTGGCTGCACTGTCTCCCACCCTCACCCACCTCCCCCATATCTCCACTCCTGCCCCTGCCCCAACCACCTCCCATACTCCCCTTTACCTCTACACCTCCTTCCCCCCCGATCTCCTACCCTCACTTCCCCCACCACCCACCCACCTCTTCCCTTGTCTTGCTCATAGCTCAAGTCTTTGTACTGGTTATTACATGTCTGTAAGTCAATGACTATATGTTTGTAACTAAAAATTATGACTGTTGCACACGCTAATGTGGAACCTTTGTAAAAGAGCCTCTGCTCAAAGGTATTGTAATCCTAGATTGAAATAAGTAAATAAAAATAAACATTCTATATCAAATTATGATGTTCCTTCTGAATATTCCGTTTTGCTCTTAGAGTTTTGAAATTAATTAGAAACACCAGTCTTTAGTTATATTGTTTTATCTATGAACAAACACAGTGTAGTATATTATTTACATTCTATATAACTCTGGCATCTTTGTCCTATTTGTCTCACAGAAGTAGTAAAATCGTTACCTTTCTAATGTTCTGCTGACACAAAAGGTTTGAAACAAACTTGTTTCTAATATTCTGCTGACCCAAAAGGTTTAGAAAAAACTTGTTTCTGTTTTCTTTTATATTCAGAATCTGGGCACAGCAAAGATACAGTGCAGTTAGATTTCTCATAAAGCCTGCACAATTATTTGTTGCAATTAAAACTCATATGTCTCAACAGCTTCTTTTCAAAATTCAAAAAGAAAGGTTCTCCTTGTTTATACTTTCAGCATTATTTCTTTTTTAAGCAGTCATTCTCAAATTAGTTCATAGGTTCTAACTAAAGTCCACTGTTTTCTTTTAGTTTCTACATTCATTTTTATGTCTGCTTGCACGCATGTGTAAGAAACATAGTGCCATCATCCGAGTTTTCGGAGGTGTGGCAGCCCTCTTCCAATTCAGGCAGTATGTTTGCAGGCATGGCTGCAGTTCGCCAATGCCTGCTGGAGCTGTCTATGATAGCTCCAAAATGTTGTGGCATACAGTTGAAAGGGGGAGCTGCGCTTCAGTGAGCAGTGATAAGATATCGCCTGCTCATGCCGCTTAGACACACGCACATATACTGCGTGCTCGCCCCCTCCCACGCACATACTGTGTAGCTGATGGCGGTGCCCAGTCCCCTGTCAGCTGTGCTGCGCTCCCCCCCCAAAGCAGAGTTACATATGCCACGCTGGGTGCCCACTCCAGCGTGATGCACATCTTATAGCCATTGGGGCCATCGGCTCCACTTGTCCCCTCCAGTACAGGGTGTAACGCCAGCGTGGCAACAGATGCTATTGCTGTTGGGGGTGCCCAATCCCTCATCGGCTCCATGCACCCCCCACCAGCCATCCTTGTGCCACGCTGGGAGCCCACCCCAGTGTGGCAAATGTCCCACGTCATCATTTAAAAACCAAAAACAAACCTGAAACTTGAAAATGGTCCTCGCTGTCTCTGCCCCCACCCCACCCCACCTCCCACACCCCCTCACCCCATACTTACCTCCGGACTCAGGCACGACGATCTCAGTGGACAGGGAACACGCCTGCACGCCTTCAAAGCCGACTGCTAAGTGAGGAAATGCCGGTAAGCTATATAATGGGATAGATAGGGTTTTTTCAACTTTGCTGCATATCTCAGCCATTTTTGGGAATTTTTGCACCAAATTTTCAACATGGGGTTTTTGGGACCCCTTCTCATGAATGCTGTCAGTGTCATGGCGTTAATCAGGCCTGAAGGGTGATTTCGCAGTCACTGTGTGAAATCACCTTTTGGGACTGAGTAACAAAATGACACTGCCACTGTTCATAAGGTGGGCTCTCAAAAAGCCTATGATGATAAGTTGTGAAAATTCTAAAATGTTTGTTTCTGGCGTGCATTGTGCAGTTCCTACGCACCTCATAAGTTTGTGAATTCTCAATATTTTCACTCCAGATTTTCAACATTGCCATTTTACTACACCTCCTTATGAGCAGTACAGCTGTTATTTTTCACATCTTGCCTAAAATGTGCTTCCGCCTATGAAGACAATGGCGCAGTTGGTGCGAAATCAATGTATGGGACACATGAAGAAATCACAGTGACACTGTTAATGAGCAGAGGTCTTAAATGGCTACATTGAAAATTTGGTGAAACAATTCCTAAAATGACTGTTTTTATTTAGCGCCAGTGCGCAGTTCCTACACACTACAAGTTTCATGGATTTTCAATATTTTCACTCAGATTTTCAACATTGCCATTTTATTACACTTCCTTATGAGCAGTACAGCTGTCATTTTCACATCTTGTCCAAAATGTGTTTCTGCACATGTAAGCGCATAATGGTGCAGTCGAAAGCAATGTTTGGCACAGATTTAGAAAATCACAGTTACACTGTTGATGAGCAGAGGTCTTAAAATGGCTATGTTGAAAATTTGGTGACAAAAGTCCGTAAAATAACTGTGTTATGAGTGAGCATTGTGCAGTTTCCACGCACCGTCGTAAGTTCATGACTTTGTAATATTTTCAGTCCAGATTTTCACCAGTGGCATTTTTCCACACTTCCCTATGAACAGTATAGCTGTCATTTTTCACAATATGGCCGAAATGTGTTTTCACACTTTCAGCGCAGAGGTTCGTGGTCGCTGTGGGAAATCATTGTTTGGGACAGATAAAGAAAATCACAGTGACACTGTTCATGATCGGAGGTCCCAAAATGCCTGTGTTGACAATCTGCTGTAAAAAATCCCCAACCTAATTACATTACGGGTGTGCGTTGCACAGTTTTTATGCACGCTCGTGACTTCACCAGTTTTTTTAATATTTTTACTGCCGATTTGCAACATTGCCATTTTTTACACCTCCCATGAACAGTACAGCTGTCATTTTTCACATCCTGTTTGGAATGTGTTTTTGCACCTGTGGTGCTAAATGCCGTAGTCGCTGTGCATAAGCAGCTTTCAGCTAACAAACCTATATTGCCACTGTTCATGAGGTGGGGGTCACAAAAAAACCATGTTGAAAATTTGGAGAGAAAATACCAATGAATGCCTGAGGTGTTAGGGTTTCCAACCATAACGTCCCACCCTGTAGAGAATGACAGGCATCAGGGGTGTGACTTGGGATTCTTGCCTGTAATGCTCATACCATTCCACATCCTGCAGTCAGTGAGAGGCATCGAGGTATGCCTTGGACTCTTGGCCCCAAAGTTCACCCCATTCTCCTATACCGCACCCATCTCACCGCATTTCCTGATGGAATGGGGTGTGCATAAGGGCCAAAGACCCCAAGGCACACCGTGACACTTGTCAGTGTCTGCAGGATAGGGTGTGGTGAAATGGCTTGGCCGTTATGCCTGACAACCCAAAGGCACACCCCAATGCCTGTCACTCTGTGCAGGTTAGTGGTGGGGTTGGCTTCAGTTCAATACTTCACTGCCATTTCAATTATGCGGCTCTGTAACTTCTACACTACCAATGCCATTGCCAGCAAGCAAACATTCAGCATTGTCAAATGCTTGTTATCTCTGCTGTAAGAGTTATAGGTGAATACTCACTCTCCTCGTTGTTGGCATGCTCCTCTGGCGTCTGTTGTGTTACTCAAGGTGCCATTGCTGTGATGCACTTTGTTTTAAGGCTGACAGCTTCACCCCTTTCTGCCAGGAAGTAAATTTTCATTGGCTCACTTGGGGTGAAGAAACTGAGTCTTCTATGCTTGAAAATGAAGTTTCATTTCTTCTGTCATGCTCAGTGGGGATAGTTTTCTGCAGTTGCAGATTTTGGAAGTTTTTTCAGGTTAAAAATAACTCCTTTTCTTGAATTTTGCGCTATGTGGTTGGGGTACTTATTTTTTTTTGTTTGTTTTAAAGCTTACAAAGCATCAGAAATGCATCTTTATGGGAAGCTACCATTTTTCTGCATCTACATTGCAATAAGTGTGTATCCTAGTATGAATTTTATATAGATGAGGAGGATTTTTTAAGCATAGCTACATATATAAGACGATTTGGGATATTTCCACCCCGGAATGGGGTTTCTACCTTTTCTAACCCTACAAATCTGAAAGTAGAAAGAGTATGCCTATTTTCTTAAAAAGTTTTAGATACTACTGAGTTTAGATCACCTCGTCGGATATCACTGCGGTGCTCATTAAGTCTTAGTTTTAAGGGTCTAGATGTTTGCCCTATATAATGTAAATTGCAGTGACATTTTAGGGCATAAATCACTTGTTCTGTTTGGTAAGTAAATTGTTTAATTTCCATTTGTTCATCTCTGTATGGATTGTAAACTGTTTTAGTTTTTCTTGTGCTGTTACAATTTTGGCAATTTCCACGTGGATAATTTCCTATTATTTTTAATCTACCTTCAAAGACATCATACTTTTTTTTGAATTATTTTATTGGTTTTGAAGTAAAACTTACAAAGCAAAATTGTACATAGGAGATAGTATAACAGTTTACAGTACAGACAATATGTTCTTATAAATATCTTGTGCACGACACCCCCTTTGTAGTATAACATGGGGGGAATTCCAAAATGAAAATATATACTGAATATTTTCACCTAATGCATGTAGCTAGGAAGACCAACAGGGAATCTTAACAGATTGAGCAAATAGGTTTTCCCTATTACCAAAGCGACTGTAAAGTCTTACTGATTCCCCTAATTCAGTTTATATATATATATATATATATATATATATTTCCAATCTTATACCCAAAATTCCCAGAGAAATAAAATATTCATTTCCCCTTAACCAGACATATCCCAAGCCATTATAAAGCATCAGCATCATTGAACAAGAGTTAAGTAGAATATTTGTTTTAACCCTCAAGTGGCCCCTTTTACTCCCAACATGAAAAGAACAGGAAAAGAAAAACTAGATATAACAACTCCCTCATTTTCTTATGACGTATTACAAATGCAAGTGGAACTGAACTTAACCCGCTGTAATGACAGCCCCACATATATTTTCCCCATAGGAGTGAAGACCAGTGGTGTCATGTTAAGTAGTAAAACGAATCAAAATTAACTTAACAGTTGCATTTATCACAAGGCGGGATCTGGATTAAAGTCCAAAATAAACAGTCTATACATGATACTCTCAGTTCCAGAGATGGACCATTAACTACCACAGGCCCAGTCCCCACAGCATAAGTCCACTTTACCCATATACCCCAGATGATCAGTCACCATCAGACGAGAGTCCTTCCTCTTCTTCTACCCCCTCCAGCTTCAATTCAATTTTCCAGACCATCTTGCCTGCGGTTCATTGAATAAATACTGTTGCCCATTCCACATTAACCGGAATTTAGCCTGGAGAAGGAGCTGGTGCTGCACTTTGAGTTGATGCAGCCGGCTCCTCAGCCCATTGAAGGCCTTGCTACGTTGGTGGGTGCTGAAAGAGAGGTCTGGGAACAGCGTGACTTTGTCTTTGCCATATTTCAGGACCCTACTGTGCCAGGCAATTGCAAGAGCACAATCTCTGTCCCCAATTCCTGTGCACACTATTAGGAAGGTTCTTGGAGTCACTGAGACATCATACTTTTGGGATAGATTTTGGTACACCACATGGCACAACCTGTCACTTAGAGATTTAGTTTTTTTAGCTATTGCAAGTGGCTTCTCTTTAAATGTTAATGCACTCTGTTTGTTTGATTTTAAAACTTTACAATGTTTTAGGATATAATTTTTTATAAGATAGAACTGGTCAGAGTAGTTGAATGAGGCAGCGATTCTATCATGTTGGGCATTTTGTCTTAGTTTTGGGACAGATGGGTCATGTCTATTTATCATGTCACCCTTTTTTCTGTCTGTTACTGAAAGATTATGTTCATTACCCCCATCTCTAAAGCGGTCTGTCAGTTCATCAGCAGCTGTATTATAGTCTTCATTGTTTGTGCAATTTCTTTTTACTCTAATGCATTGACCATAGGGAATATTGTTAATAACAGAGTTTTTTGTGAAAACCATTAGCATGCAACAGAACATTTCTGTCTGTCTGTTGGTTTCCGATAAACAGTTGTTTTTAATATTGTTCCATCTTTCAGTATTAAGTCCAAGAAGTTAATTTTCTCTTTGTCCTATGTCATAACTTGAATATGAAGACAATTTGATTGACCAAAAACTTTGAAAATTCAGATGAGACCTGAATGATTATAAAGAGGGGACAGTTCATAGCTATAATAAATGTTCACCATTCAAAATGCAGTATGCCTATAACCCAGACTCTGATGGCAATCTGTATAGCTCTGACAGCAGCATTGAATGTAGCAGACAACAGCAACAATATTTTTGGACTTTTTTGGGGAGAGGCCAATACAGAGGCAGGGGGGATGGAATAGAGGCCAATGGAGATGGAGGGGACAGAGAGGAAGATACAATCAAAAAGAACAAAGAGAACAATCAGAAAGTGATGCACCTGATAAAGGCATTGGGTCAGGACCAGGACAAGGAAATGGACAAGGACAAGAAACAATAGGGACCAAAGTAGTCCAAAAACATCAAAAGATGGGACAAATATAATCTTTAACCTCTCTAGTAGACAACTTGATGCAAATGAAAACAAGTTTTAATTTAGGACTTACTTTTTGTCCCCATGAGAAACCTAACTTTTTCCACTTAAAGATAGACATGCAAAAATGTTATAGAAAAATGTGTTTAAAACGTTTTTTCAAACATAGAAGATACTATGAACCCAGAAGAAAGACAGAAAAGAAAGACATTATCTTTGAATTTAAATTTCAAATCAAAATTCCTCCTCCCAGCCCAATTCCAGCCAACATTGAAATGGTAGAGAAGGACATAGATTAGAAAACAAAATACCCGAGAGATGTAAAATTTACAACCTTACAGCAAAAGAATATGGAGCACTGAGAAACTTAGAAAACGACACCACCATCATAGTCAAAAAAGGGACAAAGGGGGAGGGATCATGATTATGGACAGTGATAAATACAAAAAAGAATGCCTTAGTCAACTAAAAAACAAAGAATTTTATGAAAAAAGTGACACTGATACAACTGAACAAGTTAACGATCTAATAAAAAAGATTCTACAGGAAGGAGTAGAAAAGAGCTGTATTTCAGATTGGGAACAGAGTGTACTATACAGACCGTTTCCCATTATGCCTGTATTTTGTATTTTGCTGAAAATTCATAAAAACCTCACAGACCCACCGGAATGCCCCACTATTGCAGGAATAGGCTCATCCTTAGAAGCTGTATCAGTCTATATAGACTATTACCTCCAACCCCTAGTAACATCTACAAGGTCATACTTAAAAGATAATAGAGCTACAACTTTGTTACTTGAAGTCATTAACAAAAAAAATATGGTAACAGCAGACTGCACATTAGTGACCTTAGATGTCAAGAACTTCTACACCAGTATCCACCACACAGAAGGTTTAAATGTACTGAGAGACAAACTTCAAGAAAGAGAAGTTGAAAGTAGCCCACCTAATGAATTTGTATTGAAACTGGCAGAACTAGTCTTGTCCAAAAACTGTTTTAAATTTGAAAACCAATTTTTTTTGGCAAAACAAAAAGGCACAGCTATGGGGTCCTCTATGGCCACTAGCTATGCCAATATGGTTAAGAACTCATTTGAAACAACATTTATTTACAATGAAGATAATATTTTTAAACACAACATTGTGTGCTGGAAATGCTATATAGTCTTTGTATATGGAAAGGAACAGAAAGAGAACTGCATGAATTCCAGACATATTTAAATAATGGTACATAATATTTAAAATTCATTATGACATATGACAAAGAGAAATTAACTTCTTGGACTTATCAATACTGAAAGACAGAACAACATTAAAACATTTGTTTATCGGAAACCAACAGACAGGAATGTTCTGTTGCATGCTAACAGTTTTCACAAAAACTCTGTTACTGACAATACACCCTATGGTCAATACAGTAGAATAAAAAGAAATTGCACAGACAATAAAAACTATAATAAAGCTGCTGATTAACTGATGGACCGCTTTAGAGATGGGGGTTATTGGCATAATCTTTTAGTAACAGCCAGAAAAAAGAGTGACATAATAAATAGACATGACCTGCTTACCCCAATACTGTGACAAAATACCCAACAAGATAGAATCATTGCCTCATTCAACTACTCTGACCAGTTCTATCTTATGAAAAATTCTATCCTGAAACATTGGGACGTTTTAAAATCGAATAAACAGAATGCACTAACATTTAAAGAGAAACCACTTGTAATAGCTAAAAAAAAAATCTCTGACATATTGTGCCATGTGGTGTACCAAAATCTATCACCAAAGTATGATATCTTTGAAGGTAGATCAAAAATAATAGGAAATTATCCATGTGGGAATTGCTAAAATTGTAATAGCACAAGAAAACCTAAAACAGTTTGCAATCCATACATAGATGAACAAATAGAAATTAAACAATGTATTACTTACCAAACAGCACAAGTGATTTATGCCCTAAAATGTCCCTGCAAGTTACACTATATAGGACAAACATCTAGACCCTTAAAACTAAGACTTAATGAGTACTGCAGCGATATCCAACCAGGTGATCTGAACTCAGTAGTATCTAAACATTTTTTTAGGAAATAGGCATAATCTTTCTGCTTTCAGATTTGTCAGTTTAGAAAAGGTAGAAACCCCATTACAGTGTGGTAATATTCCAAAATAGTCTTTTCAAGCGAGAAGCCTATTGGATAGATAGATTTGGAACTCTGGATAAACACTATGGCCTCAATGAGGAAATAGTATGGTCTGAATTTGTTGAATGAACTTTGATCTATTCTACCTAAGATCTGTTTGATATTTGTTTGTCTTTCACGTGTCTTGGCATGGGCTGACCACCTGGAGTGAACCATATCCCATGGTCCACCTAGTGACCATCTCGATATGCCCTAGTGGTTGTTGGGTTGGGACATGGCGCCAACATTTGGTCTGGTGCCTCTGTCCCAATTCAGCTCTTTGATGTACTATAAACTTTTATTGCAACAGAAAGACATAGATCTGATGTTGTGTGCAAATAGAATACTTATATGTAAAATACAAAAAAAATATTTTTACCATGTGTGTAGTTACGCTTAAAAAATCCTCCCCTTCTATAGAAAATTCATACCAGGATAAACACTAATTGCAACATAGATGCAGAAAAATGGGAGCTTTCCATAACGAAATGCATTTCTGATGCTTTGTAAGCTTTAAAACTAAAAAATAAGTACTGTACTCCTAACCACACAGTGCAAAACTCAAGAAACTGAATTCTTTTTACCATAAAAAAACTTTCAAACTCTGTAACTGCAGAAAACTAACCCCACTGAGCATGACAGAAGAAATGAAGCTTCATTTCCAAGCACAGAAGGCTCAGTTTCTTTACCCCAAGTGAGCCAATGAAAATGTACTTCCTGGCAGGAAGGGGTGAGGCTTTTAGCCTTAAAACAAAGTGCATCACAGCAATGGCACCTTGAGTAACACAACAGATGCCAGAGGAGCATGCCAACAACGAGGAGAGTGAGTATTCACCTATAACTCTTACAGCAGAGATAAAAATGAGTGTAGAAACTAAAAGAAAAAATGGACTTTAGTTAAAACCTATGAACAAAGTTGATAATGACTACTTAAAAAAGAAATAATGCTGAAAGTATAAACAAGGAAAACCTTTCTTTTTGAATTTTGAAAAGAAATTATTGAGCCATATGAGTTTTAATTGCAACAAAGAATTGCATGACCTTTAGGAGAAATCTAATTGCACTGTGTCTTTGCTTTGCCCAGACTTTGAATATAAAAGAAAAAGGGAAACAAGTTTGTTTCAAACCTTTTGGGCCAGCAGAACATTAGAAAGGTAGAGATTTTACTACTTCTGTGAGACAAATGGGACAAAGATACCAGAGCTATATAGAATGTGAATAATATACTATACTGTGTTTGTTCATAGATAAAACAATACAGCTAAAGACTGGTGTATCTAATTAATTTCAAAACTCTAAGAGCAAAATGGAATATTCAGAAGGAACATCATAATTAGATATAGAATGTATATTTAAAATACAATTCAGTTCTCATAAAAAACGTTAAAGAAAAGGTCCTAAACGAAAGCATACTTATATATTTTTGTTTGTTGTTTGTTGATATTAGACAATATACATGAACTAAGGAAGCAAATACAACCCAGTTCATAAATAACGTTTCTTCTGTTCAGGTGGGATATGAATAATTATCTTTTGTTATTTGACTTATTTTTAATTTTAAATATGCATTACCCTTTATATTAGACCAGATTATCATGTCTGTACTCCTGGTTATGTATTTTTCTAGTAGAAAGAGAAACAAGTAGACATTATGCTAATAATTTAGATTGATTTATAATTTTTATTCATAGTTGGTATATTTCACTTTAAGGGTGTAAAAACTAATGTTGTATCATTATTAGTTACCTGATGAAACAGTAAATGAATACTGTGAAACATTGTATCATATCAATATATTTCCAAATTAAATGATTCAAAAGAAACTATCAATGTGTGCTAATTTGTTTACTCAAAAGAAATACAGGTGAGGAGGTCTCCTTTCTCCAAGCACTGTACCACTTGAAATTATTCCTCTTAATAAATGCTGTGTACAAGGGTTTTCAGTACATTGACTAGGATACCATCAATGTTTTTTACAGTGTCTCATCTGATGCCACAAAATCATTTAATTATACCCCAAGTTTACTGTCTAGAATATGTATTATCATTATTTATCTTTGATATCAGCACTTGCAATCATTTTTTCATTAGAAACTGTCATGGATTCGGTTTTCCTTCCTTACAAGTTTAGTTCTCATATTGAGATGTAAGAAAAGTATTCAATGGATGGATATCGAAAAATAGATGCTTGTGACATTTATAAGAAACACTTGGATCTTACTTTGAGGAAGGCTCTTTGTCGTTGAGGCACAGGTCAGGAAGCACGGGAAAACCAGGAGCAATTGTAAAATTTGCAATGAGTGTTTTATTATTATTAATAACAGTAAAATAAAAGATGAAAATTATTCAATATAACTATTTACAAAAGCAGTACAAACAGAGAAAACAAATTCCTTCTGAGTGTTTCTTCTCAATTTCTAATCTCAGTCTCTCTAGCAAAAATATTGCTGTTCTTTTTATAACAAGTCTTTGACAGGCAACTAACTCTGCATCCTCTGCTCCTTAACAGACACCCTGTTTCTCCTAAAATGTTCTTGTCTGTTTCTTTTCTGGTGCAGCAAAAGAATATGGTGACCCAGAACTGACCTCATGTTGACAGCTCTGCAAAGAGTTTGAAAACTGCATCTGAGGATAACCTCCTAAATTCCAAATAGCTTTTTGCTATCATTTCAACAGTATAACTTTATACATTTTCAAACCAAGGGAACCCAGAGTCACTTACAGTTTCACACAAATATATTCACATATATTTTTATAACTGCAGATATGCAAGGAAAGGAAAGAAAAGACAGAAACAAGTGAAGGCAGAGAGATTGCAAGACTGCCAGAGTGATCAGTTCCTAGGTTTTACTAGAAAATTGGTTGTGCAACCAGCTAGACAAGAGTTAGAAAAGGAGAGGATAGACCAGATCTTGCATTTAACTATTTCTGCATAACAAATGGGACAGGACCTTATTCAACCCTGTCACATACCCCCCTCTTTAAGAGGGAACCTGTTTAAAAAAAACAGGTTTCCAAAACATTCTATTAATTCTCTTCTAACATTAGTTTATAAACTTTACAGTTCAGTGCATATGTAGTATAGCAAACAGAGAAGTTTCAACTCACACATTTGTTTTCAACCTTCAGAATTCTCAATTCCTGATCCATATCTTGACAAAATCAGCATTGACATTCTCGTTCCCAGATTTGTGCATCACTTTAAATTTAAATGGTTGTAGTGCCAGATACCACCTTGTGATTCTGGAATTTATATCCTCTATTTGGTTATGCCAACAGGGAGGATTAGGATCTATTATAAGTACAAAGTCAGCTCTTAGTAATTAACATTTAAGGGACTCTATGTCTCACTTTGCCACAAGGCATTCCTTTTCAATGGTGGATTACTTCTCTTTGTTGTGCAGTTTCCTACTGATATATAGACTGGGATGTTCCTTCCCATCTATATTCTGACTTAAGACTGCACCTACAGTAGGCCTACCTCTGATGCATCTGTCTGTAACAAAAATTGTTTCTTAAAGTCTGGGCTTCTTAAAACAGAGACTGAACATAATGCAGCCTTAACGGCTTGAAAAGCTTCATTACACTCTGGGGGTCCATTTCACATTATTTGGAAACCATTCTTTGTGAGTTCAGTGAGGGGAGTAGCTAGCTGGGTAAAGTTGAGAGCAAATCTCTGATAGTAACTAGCCAGTCCTCTGGTAGTCCAATTTCCTGGTTCTCTAGCTACCTCTCTGCTAGATCCCAGTGTGTCAAGATCAGCAACTCCCTCTCCAGCACTCTTCCCATTTGCTCCGGAGTCCCTCAGGGCTCCATGCTGGGTCCAGTACTTTTTAGTCTGTACCTCAACACCCTCCCCAGCTCATGTACTGGTAAAATGTTCCTCTATGCTGATGATGCAGTTCTCATTGCCTCACATCCTAATCCCACCTCCCTCCAATTATCCCTCCAGCAAGCTTACAACCAAGCTGAAAGGTGGTTCGGTGACTGCAGACTGGTCATTAACCTGAAGAAAACCAAATCAATGCTCTTCTACCACCACCAAAATTAAGCTAAAAATACCCCTTTCTTGATTATCCCCAGCACTCTGCACCCTCTAGAACAAGTGACCATGTACAAGTACCTAGGCATCTCGTTCGATACTGCCCTCTCCTTCCACACCCACATTAATGCCCTGTTAGCCACCATTAACTCTCAGATTGGCCTGCTATACCGGCACAGGGACTGCCTGCCTCAGGTTGCCCTCAGGCTGGCCATCATCTCCTCTGTCTTGTCCCTCGTGGACTATGGCTTACCCATCTACACTGCAGCTGAAAACACTGCCCTCTCCAAAATCCAACTCTCCATCAATAAGGCCTGTAGGCTACTGACCAGTGCCCCCAGCTGAACTCACACCTGCCTTCTCTATACTACCACCAATCTTCTCAACTTTGAGGAGTGACTGCTGTACCAGACCTGCCTTCTCACTAAGAAATCACTGCTAGGACTCTCTCTCCTGGGGTCTCCACCTCCCTACTACAGCCATCTTTGTCTATCACCACCTGTAGCTCTGTTAAGGCCACTGTCAAGATGCCCAGAACCAAGACCTCTCTTGTCCAGAGATCCTTCCTCTACTGAGCTCCCACCTGGTTCAACTCCTTCCCTAGCTGCATCTCCAACTTGCCAAAAATTGGCTCCTTCAAAACAGACCTTTGGAACCATATCTTTAATACCCGCTGTTGTAGGTGCAACTAACCCCGGTTATAACCTGTGGTTCCTGCCCGCCTAACCCCCTGGCTCGACAACCTCCACTGGACAGCCTCTCCCTCCCCCAGACCTACCCCTTCCCTACTAGGTCCAAACAGGGATGTAACCCGCTGTCTTCTCTCAGGACCTACTATATCCATGAGTGTAACTAACAATTTCATAACATTATGTAACCTAAGTAACATACAAACTACTACATTATGTAACCTAAGTGTATCTATGTTAAATGTTCCTTTTACTGCACCTGTAATATTATCCTCTGTTTTAATCTGCACTGTAATAACTGTCTTGATGTCTGCCCCCCCCCGCAACGAGGTGCCTTTGTAAATGAGTCTGACTCAAAGGTTGTAAACCTGATTTGTAATGAGTAAATAAATGAGCCCTACAAATTACCTGAAATGTTTCTTTGTTTTAGGTACAGGGCTGTTAGCTACATCTTCTGTCATAGAAATCTCTGGTTTGATGTCTCCATTTCCCAAAACATAGCCCAACTACATGCCCAGTGCACATTTGATAGGGTAATTGTCAGATCTGCCTATTTTGATAGATTGGATAACTGCTCGTAAGTGTTTCAGGTGGCTTTTCCAGTTTAAACTGTATACCTCAACATCATCCAGGTCTGTAGCACAATAATCATGGTGAGGGAATAAAATTACATTCATGTACTGCTGGAATGCAGCAGGTGCACCATGTAGACCAAACGGCATGGTGGTGAACTGATAGAATCCAATTGGTGTGGCAAATATAGTTTTGGCACTGGATTCTTTAGCTAGGGGAATTTGGCAATAACCCTTGGTGAGATCCAGGGTACTGTTGTACTTGGCACTCCCCAGTCTGTCCACCAAATCATCTGTTCTGGGCACAGGATAACCATCAAATTCTGAAACTTGATTAAGTTTCCTAAAATCAAGGTATATTCTTACACCCCCTTCTTTTTTATTTACAATAACCATTGGTGATGAGCACTTTTCAACTCTTCTGTGATACCTGATTTTTTTTCTTTTTTTTTTTCCATAAATCCCGCTTTCACAAGTGACACCTTACATTTAACAATCCACAAAACAGGACATACTCCATTAATTATTACAGATTTTCAGCATTTCACTAACCAACATATAATGTCAAAATACAAAAGATTACAGTTAAAACATAAATACACATGTTCAGATGTCCACTTTTATATATTTTTTTTTAAAACACGTACACTTATTAATTGAGTTAAGCCACTTTGAGATTTGACCTTAAAGGAACTCACTGTTCCACAATTTGCTATCTCTCTTGGAAACTTTTTAAAAAAGTAGAAGTCCTATAGGACAGACATCTCTGGCCTGTTGTTTCCTTATAAAAAGGAATCTTTTAAAAGGCTAGAGGCTAGAGACTGTATCATTTTTGCACCACTTATTCTAACAAATAAAGACTGAATAGAGGGGGATAACAGACCTTTTAAACTTTTCAATACAAAAGAAGATATCTTGATATTCATTCTATCCTGTAATGAAGGGCATTTTGCTTTTGTCAAAAGTTCGCAGTGGTGAGTTCTTTGGGGAGGCCAGTCATAAATTTTATAATTGAATGATATGTTGTTTTTATTTTTTTAATACCTTATCATTTGTTCCTGAATAAACCATTAAACTATAATGACATGTGCTTAATAATTTGATTATGGTTTAATAATTTTTCTTAACCGCTCTGGTAATCTGTATGTGTTTTGTCTGATAGGGCATGTGTTCCCTGTAACTATTTATTTTTTTATTTATTTTATTTTTATTTATTGAAGGAATTGAAATTACAATCTTTGAGTCAAGGACTCCTTTGTAAAGGCTCCATGTCAGATATATATACATTACAAGAAATGACAATATATACAATAATAAATATACAGAGAACACACCATAATACTTACATTGCAAGTTTAGACACAGTATATACAATAAGAGGCATATAGGAAAGACAAGTTACAGTTCAAGGGTGGAATGGACCAACCATGTCAAATCATTATAAGTCCAACATGTACAATAACAATATACAGAAATCAAAAGGTTATAGTCACAGGCAAGGGGCAGAAGGACTAAGCACAGTCACAGTTGTAGGAGAGGGTTTCAGCAGAGAGTAGGGTTTTAAATGAGCTTAGTCACTGCTCCAGGGTGATGGCTAGTGGCATTTCATTCAATCAGAGGGGGGCCCTGTAGTAAAAGGAGCATTGCCCAGACAGGTCCTGCAATGGGGTACAGAGAGGGGGGCTAACAAGGAGCTCCATGTAGATCATGGCTAAGGGGGGGTGCTGAACAAGGTGTTGGAAACCTGGGTGGGAGGTGTTTAGGGAGAGCCTCCTAGCAAGGAGACAGGTCTGGTATCTGAGTCTACCTTCAAAGTTAATCTAGTTGGTGTATCTATAGAGCTCACAGGTGTGTGTGTGTCCAATGGTTGCATCCAGTGACTAACTGGCAGGCTTTATTTAGGAAGATCATGATTCGATGCAGGTCAGTAGGGTCAGCCATGCCATAGATAACAATCCCATAGTCAATAAAGGAGAGCACCGATGGTGTCACGGCAAGACCTAGGGCATCAGGCAGCAGACACCCACTGTGCCTATATAGGAGACCTAGTCTGGAATTAATAGCTGAGCTGAGCAGATTGATGTGATTGCAGTACAAGAGAAGAGTCAAGAGTGATGCCCAGATATTTAAAGGTGGTCACAAGGTCAAGGGGGACGCCCCGGATGTTAATGATGTTGAGGGGGAACATTTATAAGCTTATTTTGTCTGTGAGTGAAAAGCACGACCTTGGTCTTTTTGTAATTCAGGACAAGATGGTGCTCTGAGAACCAGGCCTTGACTTCAGAAAAGGAGCACTGCAGGGAGGATTGAAGGGAGCAGGGATCCGAGTAGCTGTCAAATATAACTGCATCATTGGCATACAGAAGCATTTGTCCCGAGCAGGCTTTGGGACAGTATTCAAGTACATGCTAAATAGGAGGGAGCCCAGTACTGAGCTTTGGGGAACTCCCGAAAGTGCCAGTTTACTGGCCAGGAGTGTGGAGTTTAACTTGACCCTCTGGGTTTTGTCACTGAGGTAGCTTTTAAACCAAGTGTTAGCATTCAGGGACAGGCCTCTGCAATGCAGGGATTGGATTGGGAGTGTGTCTGGCTGACAGAGTCAAACACCTTGGTTAAGTCAATATAGGAAGAGCCAGCTAGGTGCCCAGGGACTAGCAAGGCCTGAAGGGAATCTCTATAGTAAAGAGCGCAGCCTCCACTCCTCTTAGCTAGCCTGTCAGTTCTGAGGACAGAGTACCCAGGAATATGGACAGTTGAGTCTGGGGTATCAGGATTAAGCCAGATCTCTGTAACCACAAGGATATCTGGAGAGATCTGTGTCATCCAGCCCTGAATGACATCAGTATTTTTTTGAAGGCTACAGATGTTGACGGCGGCTAGAAGGAATCCATTCAATGACCCACAGGAGGTGCTGAGAGAGGGGGTGGGCCCGGATTTGGGTGCACATTGCCTGATAGGAGAAGGAGTAGGAGGGTATGGTGGAGTAGAGTGAGTCTAATTAGCTTGGCCTATATGTTACGGTTACATGGCTGGGGACAGGGTTTGCGGGCAGCCACAGGTAAGGGTAGGGTGGAGATATGCACGGCCACTAAGAAGGCTAATGTGGTATGCTGGGTTAGGTTCCGGTTGGGGGGGGAACATATCGGGATATGGATGGTGTGTGGAGCATTGCTGGTAGTGTTCCACCTGGTGTCTTAATGTTGGGTACCTGCCTGGCTGACAGGCAGATGACTTGGGGGAGGGGAGTGAGTAAGGAGCTCAACACTTTTAGTTCGGCCTGGCACTATAGTAAAAGTACTGATGAGTGTCTTTAGCAAGTTATAAATTTCTGCAGTTTGTTTGGAGGTTAAGGAAACATGCACCTTCACAGCATCAGCAGTTACAGTTTGTTACATTCTGTCATAAGCTATATCAAGATTTTCTTTCTCAGTCTGTGGTAAAACTAGCAAAGTAGCCTGTGGTGATTTTTCAACCCATTTCTTCAGTAGGTTAGCGTAATATATGTTAGTAGGAGTTTTCCTACCGGGGTATCAATCTCATAGTTAACTGTGCCAGTACATCTAAGAAACTTGTAAGGCTCTTGCCACTTCATTAACAGTTTATTGTATGTAGTGGGTAACAGTAGCAAGACATTTTCACCTGGTTCAAAAACATTTTCTTTTATCCCATGATCATAATATGCCTTTTGTTGGTTTTGGGCCTGTTCCTGATTACTGTGGGCAATTTCAACATATTTTGCCAGCCTCTTTCTCAGGACACACATTTAGTAATAGATTATTTCTGAGCGGGGCTATCTTCCCATGTTTCTTTCATTGCATCTCTTGGTTGTCTACCGTACAGCATTTGAAATGGTGAAAAACCTGTTGTTGCTTGCGGCACTTCTCTATAAGCAAAAAGCAGGTAAGGTATTGATCCCAATCTTTCCTTTCCCCTTTTACAAACCTTTTTAACATGCATTTTATGGTTTGATTAAAACTCTTAACAACGCAGTCTGTCTGAGGGTGATAAGAGGAGGTTCTTATGGCAGTGATACCTAGTAGTCGATACAGCTCCTTCAACAATGCAGCACCAAAATGACTATTCTGATCAGTAATAATCTCTTTAGGTATGGTCACTCTGCTAAAAATCTTGACAAGCTTTGCTGCAACTTTTGGAGCTGTGACAGTACGAATAGAAACATACTCTGGGTACTGAGTAGCATAGTCACATATTACCAAAATGAATCAATTACTTTTTTTTACTTTTGTCTCAGGGGTCAACCACATCCATTGTAATTCTCTCAAAAGGCACATCTGTCAAGGGTAGGGGCACCAAGGGCACCTTATCTTTTTTAGTCACTGGGGCTACTTTTTGACATTCAGCACAGGAACTGCAATATACAGCAACATCTTCACGAATTCCAGGCCAGTAAAATCTATATAACAGTCTGGCAAGGGCGCAATCCCTCCCTGAGTGACCAGCCATAGGACTATCATGTGCTATCTATAACAACTGAGGTATATACTTTTGTGGTGTAACCAATTGTTCTATCTGTTCCTGTGACTGAGGTTTAACCTAAAATCTGTACAGTAACCCATTACATTTTTTAAACATAGATTCACCCTGTTTTGGTTTTACCCTCGGCTGCTTAAAAAAACCCTGGAGAAAACCGTACTAGCTTGCTCTGAAACAAAATCACAATCATTTATCAGTTTAGTTTCAGCATTTTCCTATGTTAACCCCTTATGTCCATCAGTATTTTGTTGCCTCTATTTCTTCAGGTGTCTTCTTTCCTTCCTGGACATCTGCATCATGGTGCAATGCTCAAACAAGTCCAAATCAAAACTAGCAAAAGGAAAAAAGTCCCCACCATCTGAGATTTTCTTTGCCTGAGCTCTTGTCATCACAGCTGCTGAAACATAAGGATTTAATCCCTCTGTGATTAACTCAGTAAATCCTGGAAAGTCATTTCCAATAATCACAGGTACAGGTAACTTAGGTGCTATTCCCACTTTCATTTGGTGCGACACCCCATTAATAGTCAGAGTCACTCGGGTGATGGGATAGTATTGAGTATCCCCGTAGATGCCGATGACACCAGTACCTGGTCCTTTTGCACATTGCTTTCTCAGCCTTTTAACATGCTCTAGGGTCTGTCTGCTTCACGAATCAATAAGTCCCTTTACAGTCTTCTCTCCTACCTTGACATCTGTTAAATACTTTCCCCAATTTGCTAGGACAAATTTACTCCAGTGTTACTCTCCTTACTTCAGCAGTTTCTTGCAATATGGCTTGGCTTATTACAGTTATAGCAAGTAAAGTCTTAGGGTACAAATTTGTTACCCCCACCAGAGTTCTTATCAGACTTGGAGTTTAAATGGGGAAAAGAGGGTCTTACCGGTGATTGGCTGTTACCTCGCTGCTGTGGCATCTGTCTGGCCATCTGGTAGTCTTCAGCCAAAGAAACAGCCTGTTCCCCACTTTCTGGTAGGTGTTCTTTTACCCAGAGCTGCATGTCTGTAGGCAGGATGATGAGGAACTGCTCCATTGCAAGTGTGTCAATGATCAGACAGCCCATTTGCAGGCTTCCCAAGCTGGTCCGGTGGCTCTGGCTCTCTCTGAGCAGGCCACAGCTAACAGACCACCCGACTGACCCCTGGACAGATTCAGCCGAGGAACTGCCACCCAGGCTCCCAGCTCCTAAGCCGCAGGATTCCTGGCTACTGGGCGGTCGGCACCCCTCTAGCCAATGCTCAAGACTGCAGACACAGACCCAAGGCCCTACAAGGTATGGTAACTGCCGCAACCAACCGGATTGCGAGTGCCCTCTCAGACCACGCTCTGATTGGTCCCTGGCGAAAGTCGGCTTCTGCTCTTTGATTTTAAACCCTAAAAAATGTTTATGCTGGGACAAATTTTAAAAAGCTGAAGTGTTAACCCAGCCTGTAATTGAAAGGACTTTAAATGTGGTTTGGGAAAGAAATCTAGTGTTTTACAGCCCTTTCTCTGCATATGTGCACTGGCCCGAGACACTTTTGGTCTCCAAAGTAATACACGTCCTTTTGTTCTGCAAATTTTTGACTCCCTGCTGTTCTGTCTAACCCTTTATGTGAATCCCCTTTGTTAATCTTCACTCCCCTTCTCTCCCTCAGCCAAGGAACTGCCACCCAGGCTCCCAGCTCCTAAGCCATGGGATTCCAGGCTACTGGGTGGTCAGCGCCCCTCTAGCCGACGCTCGAGACTGCAGACATGGACCCAAGGCCCTACAAGGTACGGCAACTGCCGCAACTTTTTTGACTGCCCCCACCTCTGCTGATTATTAAATACAGTAGCTCCCACCAAAATATTAGTCCATGTACCCTGGCGCAGTGCCCCACCAATAGAGATTTAGCTCGTGATCCCTGTCTTCTCTGTCCAGCCTACGGGATCCAATTCTCAGGGCCTCACCTTACTAAAATGCATAGGCTCTCCTTGGCTGTCCCTTCACCACTATATATTTTTAATGCTATCAAATTCGGGTCGACCTGGATCGGAAAGCTACTGAAAAGCTGCATTAATCCAGCAACCCCATTGGCCCCTGGGCTAATTGAGTGGCTCCTTTTTTGAGGTACAATCATGTTGGGCCCTATATGGCTCCTTATACTGCCCCTTCTTCTGCTGATACCAGCTGCGCAGCATTGGGCACCTAAACTACCATCATGTTTGGTCTACAACAGCACCTTGTATTGTATAGCACATGGCAACTTATCCTTTAATTGGCTTCATGATTTCAAGTACCAATACCTCGAACCCTGCTCTTGGACTACACATACCAGTAACACTTATAACACTCCCCCAACACAAGACCCACCTCCCACCATGCAGACTTCTATCTCCTCCCCGCCTATTGTGGTAGGGGTACTAGCTCTTGCTACAACAGATCAGCTTTTATATGGTGGCTACTTTCCAGTCCCTAAAAACATCATATCTACTAGACGGAAGAAAGGCAGGAATTGTAAGCTTATAATTAGCGCTCTTAGAAAAATCCTACTTATCCTCCTGCTGTGTTCAGGCAACGTAGAACTCAACACTGGCCCCCCAGAAGCTATTGCTTCGCCAGCAGAACTAGCAAATTTAAAAAGAATAAGCTTCTTGCATATTAACGTATGTAGCCTCCTTAAAAAGATAAGCTTAATACAAACCTGGGTAAATCATACCTCTCCTGACATACTTGTGATTTCCAAAACTTGGCTTAGACCCAGCACCACTGATAGAGAAGTAAACATCCCTAACTATGTCTTGTTCAGAGCTGATAGGCATGCCAGAGGAGGAGGGGTAGCTATCTACGTTAAAGACACATTTTTTGCCTTCTGCTTATCCTCGGCATCTGTCGCCAATGAATTTGAATGCCTAATTCTCAAAGTGGAAATTACACAGACTACTGCACCATGTGTAGTAGGATGCTACAGACCACCGTCTGCTGGCCTACAGCTTGTGTCATATCTAAGTGACAAGTTGGGATGGGGCTGCCAGAAACTATTATTTTAGGAGACCTCAACTTTGACTGGCTAACACAGCTGCCCCCCCCTTGCATCCTTCTGTGATGAACATGGGCTGATGCAACTTATTACTGAACCAACACGCCCAAACATGAAGAACCCCAGTAAAAATACACTTTTGAATGTGCTAATGGTGAGCAAACCTCATCTCTTCTCCCACACTGATGTCTTCCTCTCAGACACCAGCAACCATTGTTTTATTGCGGGAGTAAGATCCACCAACAACCTGGCACCCATCAGCAAGTTCTCTATGAAGAGATCCAGCTGCAACTTCAATGAACATGCTTACCTAAACAAGCTTAAGTACTCCCCTCAGTGGCAAGATTTCTACCTGGCCAAAATGATTACGTCAGCTTACAGTATTTTCCATGACATTCTATCAAGGGCCCTTAATAAGTATACTGTCCTGATTAAAGTTTGAACTAGGACTAAAACCTGTAAATGGTTCACCTCTCAGATCAAGTCCTTGCTTCTAGAAAGAGATAAGCTCTGGAAAACAGTGCACTGACTGAACACTGCAGAGGATTGGAACCAGTTCAGGAGACTACGAAATTTATGTACCAAAACAATCAGAGAATCGGAAGGCCACGTTCTTCAAATCCGAACTCGACTCTGCCACAAACAGCCCAATCAAGCTCTGGAACACAATCAACAATCTGCTAGGCCACTCCCCAGGAAATTCACTCCCAACCAAGATTACCTCTGGCAACTCGACTATAACTGAAAAGATGGATAGCCTTGACGCATTCAATAACCACTTTGCTACTGCAGGCATGGCATTTGATAACTCCCCTGCAAACATACTTCACTCCCAGACTGCCAGCTAACTGCCTGAAACTCCGATAGCTTTGCCGCCTTTCTCGCTTCAACCTCCCTCACTGAAAGAGGTAGAGGACCTCTTGCTTCAGTTGGATACTAGAAAAAGTCCAGGGGCTGACACCCTTGACCCTTACTTCCTAAAAATTGCCTACCACATACTAGCAATACCCATCACCCACCTTTTTTAACTTATCCCTGTCTCAGGGCACCTTACCACCTATACGGAAGACAGCACATGTCATACCACTGTTCAAATCAGGTGACCAAGGCGATCTCAAAAACTACAGGCCAATTTCTTTCCTTCTGGTCCTGTCCAAGCTCCTAAAGAAAATTGCAAATGCACAGCTGAGGACTCACCTTGAGTCTAGGGAACTACTAAACCCTATGCAGTCCGGATTCAGAGCTAAACATAGCACTATCTCAGCCCTTGCCAAAGTTACTAACGACTGGCAGCATAATCTTGAGAGCAAAAACTTTATTTGTGCTGCTTTCCTTGATCTAAGCAAGGCTTTCAACACTGTCGACCATAGTCTGCTCCTCTTCTCCCTTCAAACCATAGCTGTGGACCCATCTTCTCTGTGCTGGTTTACTGACTATCTTACAGGGTGCCTTCAACAAGTAAAGTCGAAGGAGGCCTGTCCCCCTTAAAAACTCTTCAAAGAGGGGTACCTCAAGGTTCTATATTAGGGCCCTTACTTTTTGCAATCTACATTAATAACATCGACTACTGTTTAAAAGAAACCAACATCCTTCTGTTTGCAGATGATAGTTCTCTACGTGAGTCGCCCAACACCTGAAGCTGCCTTCAGTGACCTACAGTCAGAATTCAACCTTTTGCAAAGCCAATTCCTCCAAAAAAAGCTATTCCTTAACACCAAAAAAACTAAAGCGATGGTCCTCTCCCCTTTCATCCGTACAGCTAACCCTGTGTCCAGTGGGACAGTTACCCAAATTACCACAGTTCTAAGTGAAAAACTAGAATTTGTTGCAAAATTCAAGTATCTGGGAGTTTAGATAGACCAAAGACTCTCCTTCATTGAACATATCGAGGACTTGCTAAAACGACTTCGGCAAAGGCTTGGCTTTTTTTTTTTTAGAATCAACCAATTTCTCACCAGAGATGCCAAGAAACAACTGGTCCAATCCATTTTCCTATCATTGGTTGATTACGCTGATTTCTTCTATAGCCAATGCCCCAGCTCTTACATGGCTAAACTGGACACACTCTACCATCGAGCACTGAGGTTTATAACAGGACTTCCCTTCGACATGCATCACTGCACCCTATATGTGGCAGTGGGATGGACATCACTAAAGTTCAGGTGCCACAGAAACGCCGCTCTCTGGACCTATAGATCCATCTCTAATAAGCTGCCTTATTATATCTCCTGCTGTCTTCCCCTGAGTATAATTGGGAAATACGCGTTAAGAAGTTACTCAGCTATTACACTTAAAGTACCCAAAGCAAAATCCCGCTCCGGCAGGGCAGCGATAAGCTTTGTGTTACCTACCTTATGGAATGATCTACAAAAAAACCTCAAATTAAGCACTCTAATCAGTATAAATGTCTTCAAGATGCTTTATTTCCATACAATCAGAGAAGTATGTAACTGCTTCACCCACTCAGACCCAGTACCGGTGTCTGCACTGGTATATAGCCATGCCTAGACCCAATTTTAAGTACTGACCCCCCAGCTTGCTCCTCACAAGTCTAATTGCTCTCTCTCTTATCCCCCTGTCTTATCAACCCTAGGCCTGTCCATCCCCTTATTCTTCCTTTCCCAGCCTCGGATAGCAGCTCACTACCCCTTGGTTGTGACATCCTACCATGCCCCCTACTTTATAGCATTCAATCCCGGGTCTCACACATACTCCTTTTCTCCATCCACCTTCTCTACATCCTGTTTTACCAACTCCTCTCTGTGCACCGTGCCTCCTAGCCTTTCTCCCCTACCTCCTCCCTTCCCCCACCTTCGCCTACCTGGTGTATATTTTTCTTCTTCTTCCAGCTACTTCCTCCTGCAACCTTAGATAACCTGCTTTATCTTCCTGTAGACACTTCTATTTATGTAAATACCCTGTAATCTGTACAATATCTGTATAATTCTATGTACATATGAACTTCTTTTTCTTCCTCTCTGTAAACAGTATTATCTGTATTGCCTTGTAAATACCTGTGTTGACCTGTATATACACTTGTTCATGCTCCACCCAGGTCCATCTTGCAAATGAGCTTCTGCTCAATGATGAACGCCTGGTTAAATAAAGACTTTGATTGATTGATAGATTGATCTGTGGGACTGTTTTGCTCTCTGGTTGGAGCCATTTAATAAGGAGTTCTCTGAGTCAGCTGAAGGCTTCTTGAGGATTGTCGAATGAGTTGACCTTCAGGGACCGGAATCATAAACTGTAGGTCTCTCCTGAGATGTCGAGTCTTTTCAGGATTTCTTGTTTCACAAAGTCATAGTTTTATGACTATGCAGTGTCCATACTGCTGTAGGAAAGTTGTGCTTTACCTGTAAGGTAAGGTACCAGTCTGATTGCCCATTGCTGCTTTGGCTACTGGCAGGCTCCGGCAACCCTTTCAAAAGTTGTCAGGTATGCTTTGATATCATCCGAGGGACACAACTTTGTAAGTTTAATGTCTTTTAAGTTGTTTGTGTCTTGTTATTCTGCTGGACCAGTGCCAGATCCTCCAACGTTGATAACTTGCAAAGCATCCATCCATCGCTGCATCTCTTCTTTTCTCTGCTACTTGAGTTGCTGCATTTCCTGATGCTGGTGCCACCTTCACAGCAGCAGACACCTGCTAACTTGTCACCGGACCCCTTGCCAGAGCCAGATGTGCCTACGCTGGGTTAACAGTTGCTGGCTCCTCAGACATCATATCCTAACCCAACACCTTCTTTACCTTTCTATCTGTATATAACTTTATGCCACATGTAGACTTTAACACCCTGTTCTTGACGTGGTGTTCATTGGTTTACAAGCAGACCCCTGTCCCTCAGAATCCACCTCCGGCCTCTGCTCTTCTTCCTCCCTAGGATCCCCCTCCCAGGGACAGCAGTGGGGCTGGCCCGAGTGGGTGTCACACAACTGTGTCCTCTGGCACCCACCCAAACACTGGCACTGGCTCTAAGAGAGATGATCATCAACCTCTGTCACCGGTCCCCAATAGTGAATCCTCTGAGGATGACTCCTTCTCTTCAGGGTATTCCTCTTCCCCAGGGGAGTCATTGTCAGGGGAGGACCATCCCAAGGAGGTACCCAAGTCCCCTGCCCTGATGACCCATCTTTGATGGACATTATGCATCACATACAGTCTATTATGGGATGGGAGATGAAGGAACTGGACCCAGAAAGGTGTCACTTGACCATCTTTCTCAGGAAAAAGGATGCCTTGCCCATTGTGGTGCCACCTTTGATTAAGTCCTATGAAGACATCACCCGACCATCTTGGGCTCACCCCTCCTCTATTTCACCTCTTCCTAAGAAGGTAGTTCAGATTTACCATGCCCCAGGTGGTAAGTCCTTCTTGGGGAGTAATCCCAAGGTGAAATCTGTAGTCATTAATGTGGCCAACAACCAAATCAGAAAGTCCAAGCACCTCAGTGCTCTCCCACCAGACTGGGAATCCAGACAGCTGGACCAGATTGGCAAATGAGTCTTCAGCTCTGCTACTTTGGCCATTAGGGTCATCTACTATCTGACCCATATGGTACAATAAAAGAATGCCCTCTGGGACCAGGCCAGGGGACCTTGTCCAGATGCTTCCTGAAGATTACGCCAAGACTCGGCTTGCCCAGCTTATGAAGTGGGGCTCAGATGTGGGAACCATGTCCTCCATGCATCTTATGATGCCGTTTATGCCTTTGGGCATGTTGCTACTGCTGGCATTTACCTCTGGCACCACTCTTGGCTCCGGGTCTCTGGGTTTGCACTGGATGTCCAAGCCAGCATTTTTGATGCTCCCTTCCAAGGCTTAGTCCTCTTGGGGGGTGGTTTCCAAGACCTCATTTCTAAGCTGCTGGAGTCAGGTAAAGCCCTTAGATCAGTTCATTTGCTTTACCATACCCAGCCTATGGTGAAGTAGCTTCAGTCCTTTTGTTGGTCCTGCCGCAAGCAGTCCTGAGAAAAGTCCACCAAGGGCCAGCACAAACATAAGGCTACCAATGCCCCCACAGGTGCTACTGCTCAAACCCCCTGAGGCCCTGCAGTTGACTCCAGCCCCTACCTCCTGACTCCTTGGCCAAACCCCTCCTCCTCCTCTGACCATGGGTCCAAGAGAGATGTGGCGGGGAGTTGGTTCTCTCTCCACCTGTCAGGGTGGGAGCAGTGACCACAGATAATTCAGTACTTCAGCTCATAGCTCAAGGTCACACCCTGGAATTTATGACATGATCAGCAGAAAATCCTCAGGTCCACTCTACCTACCCTCTCTCATGCACCTTCCCCGATCTGGAAGGAAATTCACACTGTGCTGCAAAAAAGAGACATGTAGCCCGTCCCTCAGATTCGGTGGGGAAGGGGGTTTTACTCCCGCTTATTCCTCAGATCCAGGAAGACCAGGGACCTTTGGCCCATCCTGGACTTGAGCAGTCTGAATCTGTACATCAAGTACAGACACTTCAGGATGGTGACCCTTCAAGGACTTCTACTCCTGCTGCACCAGGGGGATTGACTCTGCTCACTGGACATGCAGGATGCCTACCTGCATATCCTGGTCTTTCCTACCCATCATTGCTGCCTTTGTTTCCAATTTCAGGGTGCCCATTTTCAATTTCAGGCCATCCTGTTTGGGCTTTTCTCAGCCTCCCAGGTATTTACCAAAAGATTGGCAGTTGTGGTGGTGGCATTAAGGAGGTAGTGCATTTGTGTGTTTCCCTACCTGAATGACTGACTGCTAGCAGCTCCCTCCAGGAAACATGTGGTTCAGAACCTGGAATACACCCTACATCTTTTCAAGGAACTGGGGTTCACAGTAAATCTGTTGAAGTCCTTCCTCTCCCCTTGCCAACGCCTTCAGTACATAGGGTCTGTCCTGGACACTAGCCAGGGCAAAGTCTTTTTACTTGAAGACAGGGCGGAGTGACTGGTGGAGCAGGCCCATTGGATTTCCTCTAGCTGGCAGGTTCCAGTAAGGGTTTTCCTGCAGCTTCTGGGTCACATGGCAGCGGCTATTGCCACAGTTCCCCTGGCATGTCTGCATATGTGGGTTCCTCAATGGACCTTGAGGGTCCAGTGGGACCAGCGCACAGATGACCTGGACCAGTTGGTCTCCAAACTGGTCTGCAGGGTTCTATTGTGGTGGCTCGATCTGGCCAACCTCTTCGGGGATCTCCTTTCAATGCTCAAACCCCCGTTAAATTCTCATGTCAGATGCATCCGGTCTGGGTTGGGGTACGCATGTGGCCAATCACCAGACCCAGGATACCTGGAAGGATGTAGAACAGGGTCTACATATCAGTGTCCTGGAGATGCAGGTGGTCCTTTACGCCCTGCAGACCTTCCAGACTCATCTCCTCCCAGGCCCACTGCTGGTACAGACAGATAATATGTGTGTAGTGTACTTCATCAACAAATGGGGTGATCCATTCTTACCCCTGTGTTGGGAGGTGATAATCTGGTATTGGGCCATTGAGCATGAGCTGGGGCTCTTAGCCTTTCATGTTAAAGGCATACAAAACGTCTTGGCAGCCAGTCTCTGCCACTCCAGTCGTGGCCTCATGAATGAGAGTTTCTAACCTCGGTGGTCAAAGATCTCTTCAACAGGTGGGGTCATCCAGAGTTGTATCTCTTTGTGTCCTCACTCAGAGCAAAACTACTGCTTTTCTGCTCACTCAATCCAGAGCCTGGAGTTTTTTGATAAGATGAATTGTCGCTCTTCTCGAAGGGGAGGTTTCTGTACACCTTTCCCCCATTTCCACTCCTGCAGAGGGTCTGGCTGAAGCTCCAGATAGAGGGGCAGAGATGATTCTCATAGCTCCCTTCTGGCCTTGCAAGATTTGGTTTCCCTTGCTGCAACAGCTAGCTGTGGGACCTCCAGTCCCCCTGCCCCTGTGCACAGGCTTGCTTTCCCAGGACTGGGGCACCCTGGTCCATCCAGACCTCAAGTCCTTGGGTCTGCATGCATGGCTTCTGTGGACCTAGCTATTGGTCAATTTGGGGTTTCATCTGCGGTCGTTGATGTCCTGATGGTGGCCAGAAAACCCTCCACCAGGGCCACTTATGCTATGAAATTGAAGCACATTTCCATTTGGGCCACTTGGATACTTTCACCTGTCCAGTAAATCAGGTGTTAGAGTACCTCCTTTCCCTTTTGGATTCAGGCCTGGGGTACTCTTCCCTAAAAGTGCACCTCTCCACCATCTGTGCATACCATGCACCTATTGAAGACAAAGCTGTTGCCCAGCTCGAAGTGTCCCTACATTCCTATGGGGCATTTTGCATCTGGAACCTCCCATTTAGTATCCAGTCCCTCCATGGGACCTCAATTTTATGTTGGAGAAACTCACTTTACCTACCTTTGAACCATCGGTGAGTTGCGAGCTGCAATTTCTGTCATGGAAAGCATTGTTTTTAGTTGCTGCTGCTTCTGCTTGAAGGATTTGCGAGCTCCAGGCTAAGGTATGTAAAGAGCCCTATTTGTTTTTTCACAAAGACAGGGAGTCTTTGCATACTAATCCTAAGTTTTTACCTGAGGTGGTGTCTGAGTTTACTCTAAATCAATCCATCCACCTGCCTGTTTAGTTTCCTGAGTATTCCAATCGGGGGATGCATTGCTCCATACTTTGAATGTTCACATACGAACTGCACCAAATCTTTAAGGAAAACTGACCAGTTGTTTGTTTCATTTGCCCCCAAAAGAGAGGGTACCCGTTTCCAAACAGTGTTTGCCTAAGTGGTTAGCAAACTGCGTTGTTTACTGCTACCACAAGTACAATAAACCCCTTCTGGGAGTGGTTAATGGCTCTTACACCAGGGGAATGGCTGCCTCCATAGCTTGTTTCAGAAATGTCTGCTGCAGACATCTGTGCAGCTGCTAGCTAGAGTTCCATCCACACCTTCACCAAGCATTGCAGTCTGGACATCACCTCTAGGCGCAGCGCCAATTTTGGCTTGGTTGTCCTTCGGGGCCTTCTGTCTTGAGCTCTTATCTAGTGACTTGTCATCCTCCTCCTGGTGGTGTTATCCTGATGATAACTAACACTGCTTGGGACTCAGTCCTACCGGTGTGGCATGCTGCAAGAGCCTTCCTTGAAGTAAGATAGTATGGTTACGTAAGAACTTAAAGTAACAGTATGTCTTTGAGAGAAGCTCTTACAGCAGGCCTGCTTTCCTTCTGACCCTTGCTTTTCTCTTTCTATCACATCTGCTTCTGCCTTCTTTTATAGGCTCTTAGAATAGCCTCCTCAGTTCTCCATCAGCTGGCTGTACAGAGTCTCTGTGGGAGAACTGAGGTGGTGTTGGGGACTGCCCTCCTATATAGCCTAGTTTGACGTCAGATGATTGATGTCGAAGGGGGGCAGTCCCCATGGCAGACTGCTAGCTAGAAGTTTTATGCATTGTCCTAGTGCCTGGTGGCATAGTCCTACCAATGTGGCCTGCCACAAGAGCTTATCTCAAAGGTGTACTATTAAGGTAAGTTCTTAAGTAACTGTTCTTTTTGCCAGTACAAGAACCTGAAAGTCAGCACCGAGTTCTAAAATTTCCTGCCAAAACCAAGAAAGTGGCATCTGTGCTGCTGAGTTACATATGTGAAATTAGGATACACTTAAAATTTGTCACCCTTAAAGAAAGGTTGCCCTTCAAGCGAGAGAGTTTTACAATAAGGTCTCTGTCAGACACAAATGCAACCACAGTAAGTATTATCTGCCTTGTGTCAGAGTGTATTTTTTGGTGTAGTGCCTTCTGTAGTTACACTGAGAAAATATTCCCATCAGATCTTTTCTTTTTGACAAAGTGAAATGCTTTGGTCAGAAAAGGCAGATTGTCCTATGGAAGTTCATAAATGGATATAATGACATCCTGCATTATGTCTCTAACCAACTGGTAGTCCACTTCAAGTCCCACAGGGAGTGCCATAATCTTTAAGTTTTTATAATGTGCTTGATTTTCAGGCATTCCAATCTTCCTTATTATAGAATTGTTGACTCTAATGAGATTAGCCATGGTGGCTTCCACACTTGAATTTTATTGGCATTTGCACATGGAGATTCTGTGTTCTTTATCACCTGCTGGGAAATAGCTGCAAGCTTTCCTCTTGAAATCTTTTAATTTTGTTGCAAAAAGTCTGTCTTTTCATTAGGTACATTAAATCCATGGTCACTTGAAATCTTTTCATTTTGTTTTAAAAAGTCTATCATTTGATTAGATGCATAATATCTACAGTCAAAGTTATCGATCCAGTTTAAAATGTGGTCCATTTAGTTGCCCAAAGAATTAATAGAGTGCTTTTTGATGAGGTGTTGCTTAGGTGAGGATGTAGGAACCATTTTCCTGGTTTTCACCTGTTCAAAAAATTCAGCAGGATCACTTTACTCAGTTGTTGCGGTATCAGCTTGTAGTAGGGTTTTATTTGTAAGTGATGCAGACCCTGGTTCCCCAGTCACATTTGCCGTTTTATACTTTTGTCAAGATGTGCCAGTAATGTTCTGTAAACACACTGAAGGGGTTTCCTGAGGTTTCTCCACTTCACCAGATAGAAATGTAGCAGCAGGAGCTCTCACTTGGGAAGCAACCATGGGAGCAGGTAGGCCACGTGTACCGGGTGGAGTAGTGTCTCGCGCAGGTGAAACAGATGAGCTGTTGCTCTCGCCATTCTCCCTGTGTCAGGTGATAACCTGAAGAGCTTTTCTAGTGATTTTATCCATGGTGAGCTGTACTGTTCTGACAAAGCTGAAGAAAGAGCCTCTTTTTTTCAGACATGAATGTTGTTCTATGAAAAATTGTGAAAAATCTACAAAAAAAGTGTCTTTTTTTTGTAAGTTTGCCTCAGAACAACTCTAAAAGGATACAACTTTGTTGGCTATCTTAGTTCTCTGATTGCTATTCTCATATTCCTTATTGGGACCGTATCTGGACTTGCTGTGCCCTCTTTTACCCCTTACACCTGTTTGGGGACATTGCTGAGTCTCCTGAGTACCTTCCAGTCTGATTCCCCAGCTCCTTCTCAAACACACAGATGGGTGGTTGGAGCCTTTGTGGTGGCTAAATGGGTACTTTTCTGTTATTGGAGGGATTGCCTTCCTCCTACCCCCTCAGAGTAGGACAGGTTAAACTGCCTGGTCAGTAGATTTGAGAAAAATGTCTACTCTGCAACTGGGAAATTATTTAGTGGGAAAATCAGGGACATCTCTGAAAGTCAGGGACAGTTGTGAGGTATGATTTTGCCTGTTGCCATTTGTCTGCTGTGGCAGGTATAGTAGTTGTCACTTTAAAAAAGAAAAAACAGTGCTGCATCTTTCACATGACTGCACTGAGACTACAGGAGTCACTGACCAAAGAATCCTGCAATCGCTCATCTTGCCTGACTGTGGCAGGGACAGTGGTCTCTTGTGATAAGGATGTGGGATGGATGAGAGTGCAGTAGGGATGTACTGTAGCAGCCATGGTCATAAGGGAGCCCCACTGCTAGTGGACACCAGCAACATGTATCAGCTGCTGGCTGGCCAGGTTGAAAGTTGGCAATAGGGAGTTAGATGAGCAGGAGAAGATGCAGCACCTGGATAACCTACCTGTGAAAAAGGAGAAAAGACATGGCTAGAAAGTGGGGAATAATCATTGGGGATTCTTTTGTTAGGGCAGTGGGTGAGGTGGAGGGGTCTTTGCTGGACCAGGATGGTAGCTCGGCTGAGAGAAGGGGGGGGGTTACTTGCCTGGAGCATGGTTTCAGAAAGTGCTGTCCAGGGCAACATGATGTACCTGGGGTGGTTGAGGAGACGGTCCTTGTCCATATAGACACAGACAACATAGAAAGCATGAGATCACATTTGAAGCATGAGCTATGAGAACAGCAGGAGTTCATTTGTGGAACTAGGAATGATTCTAAATGGAAGAGTATTCTGGGTGATCTTTTCTGAAATCCTCAGTCCTTGGGGCTAGTGAGGAGAGGTAGTTGGTCATTAGGTACAGTAGGCTAACACTTGGATGTTGTTCTGGTGCAAGAGGGAGAGTTTTATTTTTCTGGCCAACTGAAGGCCTTTTGTGACAAGGCTGGGCTGCACCTGTGCCCAGAGGAACTGGATGATACTATCAAGAAGAATGGATAGTATGTCAGTTGTAACTAAAGAAATATGGAATGCAGTAATTCAAAGCCAGGCAGCAATGGTAAAGGCATCCAAATTACAACAAATACAATACAATTTTCTGCATAGAGTTTGCTATATACCAAACAGAGTACATAAAATGAATTCAGCAATCCCATCTGAATTTCCATGATGCTCCAGCACATTTTTGCATCTTGTATGTGTCTGCTGCAAATTGTCAAATTTTTGGATGAAAATAATATAAATCCTGTCAAGGGCTACTGAGAAATGAGTAACTCCCTCTCCAGCTTTAACACTATTGGGAATCCAAGAAAGGGTAAACCATATAACCCTAACTAAATAAAATGCATTTGTCAATGCCAAATGTTGGCATTGGCATTGGTAGTGCAGGAGTTAGAGAGCTGCATAATAGGAATGGCAGTGAAGTATTGAACTTTCAAGACTAAACCCCACCCCTCACACTCTGCAGAGACTGAAAGACATTGGGGTGTGCCTTTGGATCGTTGGCCATAATGCTTAAGCCATTCCACCTCACTCCACCCTGCAGACAGCAACAGGTGTCACTATGTGCCTTGGGGTCTTCGGCCCTCACACTCACCCCATTCCATAAGGAAATAAGCTAAGATGGGTGCAGTATAGGAGAATGGGGTGAACGTTAAGGCTGAAGACGCCAAGGCACACCTCAGTGCCTGTCAATGGCTGCAGGGTGGGGTTGGAATGCTGTGATCATTATGGCCAACGAACCCAAGTCATACCCCCAACACCTGCCAGTCTCTATAGGGTGGGGTGTTATAGATGGAAACTCTAACACCCCTGGTGTTTGTTGGTATTCTCGTTCCAGATTTTCAACATGGAATTTTTGGGACCCCGCTTCATGAACAGTGGGACTATCATTTTGTTACCCCATCCCAAAAGGTGATTTCACACAGAGACTGCACGATTCAGCACCACAGGCATGAAAACACATTTTGGATGGTATGTGAAAAATGACAGCTATACTGTTCATGAGGAGGTGTGAAAGAATGGCAAAGTTTAAAATCTGGAGTGAAAATATGAAAAATTGGCAAAGTTACGAGCGTGCGTAGAAACTGTGCAACAGACGCCTGTAACACAATTAATTGTTGGAATTTTTTCACCAAATTTTCCACATGTGCATTTTCATACCTCCCCTCATGAACAATTACCTGTTATTTTCTTAATCTGTTCTGAAAGTTGATTTCCCACAGCAACTGTGCCATTCTGTGCAACAGGTGCAAAAACATGTTTCAGTCAGGATATGAACAATGACAGCTGTACTGTTCATAAGGAGGTGTGAAGAAATGGAAGTGCTGAACATCTGGAGTGAAAATATTAAAAACTAGTGAAGTTACGTGCGTGTGTAGAAACTGCACAATGCATGCTCGTAACGCAGTTATTTTTTGGAATTTTTTCCCCAAATTTGCAACATGGGGTTTTTAGGACCCTACTTCATGAACAGTGGCACTGTCATTTTATTCCTTGATCCCAAAAGGAGATTCCACGCAGTGACTATGAAATCACCCTTCTGGAATGAGTAACAAAATGACAGTGACATATTCATGAGGTGGGGACCCAAGCACCCCATGTTGAAAAGTTGGAGCCCAAATCCCTTAAAATGGCTGAGATATCAACAGAAGTTGAAACTGCCATTGACGCCATTATAAGTGCTTAACTTTGATTCTTCAGTTTGCCAGTCGGCTTTGAAGAGTGCAGACATGTCCTGCTCTGCAGAAGATCGCTGCTCTCGACCTCCGGAGGTACTGTAAGTATGGGGTAAAGGTGGGTGCTCAGTGGGAGGGTGGGGGTTGGGACAGTGGGGAGACTATGAGGGACCATTTTATTTTCTGCAGATTAAAAAAGAAAGCCAGGGGATGGCTTTCTTAATTTACGGGCTTAAAAAAAAAAAAATTGGGCATACTGGGGTGGGCTCCCAGTGTGCCATATTGTCCCCTTCTCCTCCCCTTTCTAAGCTCCTCCAATCCATACATGCTCATGACTGTAGCCTCCCTATATAGGATTACACTCACCCTTTTTCTTTCTCCTTAGTTGAGGCTGGTGGAGGGCACCTTGCCCCGGAGCTCCCGCGACGATCCTGAGCCCCCGCCTGAAGGTAACTGCCGCTGAAACGGAAAACCTTGTACAGCATTTTTCTCTCGTTTGTCTGCCTTTTAAATTTGGTGCCTTTACAAGCTGCTCTCCAAAACGGTAGCACACCAAGCTGTATCTTTGAAATGGCAGCTCCTATAAGTAAGCTTGTTTTGGCTGCAAAGGAAACGCTGCTGCAGCGTGGCAAAGCACATTTAACTGAAGTGCAGTTTGCTTTCTTTGGCTGCCTTCCCTTGACTCAATGAGCCATCCCTCTCGCTCTGCAGAGCCCTGGCCTGCAATGGCGGTCAGTACTGGACTGTAGGACCTGGGGTGCTCTCTTCTCCGCCAGTGAACAGGACTGCCCTCCACCCCACCACACCCACCCTCGGCCGGCTTTAGCTTTATAGGCTAGGCTGTTTTAACACACCCCTGTAATGCCCCTGAGTGGAAATTTACTATCTCCTCAGTTTTCCATTAGCAGGTTATACTGGTCTACAACTAGAGGGCGTTTTGAATTATCCAGCATCCTAACTGTTTTAAAGTAACAAGTAAAATTTTAATTCCTCTAACCCTGTTTCCTTTAGACCTAGCTCTTTCATGGACAATTAAATATCTTTCTAAACTTATACTCGATATGGACATTAAATACATTGTAACTTTTCTTTTTATTACAATCCTTTTTAACCCTTTTTGGTCCAAGTCCCCTTCAGAACTAAAAAAACTTCACTGGGTTGTTTTCTAGCTATTGATCCCAGGCATATTTCGACTCAAACATCCTTTCTTTATCTCTTTGACACCTTCTCACTTATTATTCCCCACAAACTCACTTACCACTTAGCCCACTCCCTTCATAAACCTGTAATCTGCAAATTTCCTCTCCTAACTCTATCCTTACATCATAAGCTATGGCACTTCCTCCACCTAGCAATACTTTTATCTGGGGACATTGAACAAAATCCCAGACCTATAACAACTAACCAGTCACCAAATAATGTGACCTGGACAGACTCAAAGGGACTACGGATTTGCACATGAATATTAGGAGCCTCCTTCATAATCTATCGGAACTTGAGGCATGGGTTGCACAGAACCTTCCTGACATCCTATGCCTATCAGAAGCCTGATTAAAGCCCTCTACTGCTGACCACTTGTGTGCCTTACCCAACTACAATCTTATCAGGCAAGATAGAACCGCCGCTAAGCATGGAGGTGGGGTTGCTATCTACTACAAACAGCACCTGCTGCTAGGCCAAATGTTCTTCCTGCCCTATCTCTTTGTGAAGCAATCCATGCTACGCTCCTACTAGGTTCAAAGAAGTTGCATTTAATCTGTGCCTATAACCCCCCTGTGGGAGGGTTAAAAGGCCTAGAAGAACTTCTCCAACTAATTGATAGCACCACTGGTCATAACGAAATCCTAGTATTGGGTGACCTAAATCTAAACTGGGCTTGAAAAGCATCTCAAGCCCTCCATACCTTAGTGCAAAGTCACGATTTTCATCAATTGATCTCTGACCTTACCAGGATTAGGGCTCCCTCGCAGTCTAGCACGCTTATAGACTGGATCCTTACAAACTGCCCTGATAGCATCAGCTGCACAGGTACTTTACCAGATATAATCAGTGATCACTCCCCGATCTACTGTACTTGGAGCTCAAGTAAAAAAACATCTCTGCCCCCAAGACTTGTAACTTTTCGCAACCTTGCCAATTTTAACCCTTTTCACTTTATTAATGACCTTTCCATGATTGACTGGTCCTCCATTCACAATGCATCAGATGTCCAGTCCACCCTTGACCGCTTCCTCACAATATTTAGTCAGCTCCAAGACTTCCATGGATCACTAGGCGCTTTCGAGGCACTCAGACGAAGTGGCTTACTAAAGATCTACTAACCCAGATTAGGGCCAGAGACAAAGCCTGGCGTCTTTTTAAGTCCAAAAGGCTGGAATCTGACTACTGCCATTACCGTTCACTGAGGAATGCCTGCAAAAGAAACATCCGTCTATCCAAAAGCACCTTCTGTAGGAACCTGCTAATAAACGCCTCTGGTGATTCTAAGAAATTCTGGACTACCATAAAAACTATCCTCGGCTCTAATCAAAAGTCCCATACAAATAGTATGTTACTTAACGGTATACACTGCAATAACCCATTAACCATAGCCAATACCTTTAATAACCATTTCTCAGATTTATCAAGCTATCTGTCCTCCTTCCAAAATGCTAGCACTGCTCTTCCCCCTTGTGACACCAAACCACTACCCTCAAACCCCACTTTCAGGTTCTGGATCATTAAAAAAAGAGAAGTTGAAAAACTACTTCTCACCATCCATGACAACAATAGTCCTGGGTCTGATGGTCTTGAACCAAGGCTGTTGAAAGTAGCGGCCCCCTTTATAGCCTCCCCAGTAACCACAATTTTTAATATGTCCTTATGCCCTGGTATAGTCCCAACTATATGGAAAATTGCTAAAATCACTCCTATTCCAAAGAAAGGAGACCAAAAGGAAATAAAGAACTATCGTCCCATCGCTATACTCTCTGTCTTAAGTAAAATCTTGGAAAAACTTGTTGCCACACAAACGATTGAATACCTCCAAAAATATAACCTCCTTTCCAGTTCCCAACATGGTTTCTGTAAAGGCCATAGTACCACCTCTGCCCTGCTAAAGCTGACTAGTGACATTAACTCATCCATGGACCTAGGCCTCCTGACTGGAGCAGTTTTTATCGACCTAACTAAAGCTTTTGATCTGGTAAACCACTCACTCCTTCTGTAAAAACTACGGTCTTTTGGTTTCTCTCCAGATACCATAACCTGGTTTGAGAGCTACCTGACCGACAGGCAACAGACTGTGGTCTTTAACTGTACAATTTCGGATCCTGCACCTATCCACGTTGGAGTTCCACAGGGCTCTATTCTCAGTCCTCTACTCTTCACAATCTTCATTGATGACATCCTCTCAATCGCACTGAAATGTTCATCTCTGCTCTCTACGCGGATGATCTGGTTATCTATCATAGTGCAAAAACTTCAATCTCCCTACACCATCCCCTTGCATCGGATTTTGCGAGTATCCAAACCTGGCTTACTTATAATAAACTTGTCCTCAACTCTAGCAAATCCTACTCAATGGTGTTTGGCTCCCAGACCAGACTCAAAGCAAATCCTTATCCCCTTATCATCTCCTGTGCGGACAGCTCTCCTCTACCCTCTACCAAATCTTTCAAATATCTCTGTGTCACCCTGGATGAATCGCTTGACCTTTCAGATCTCTACTATCTGTAAGTCAGTAAATGCTAAGCTAGGAATATCATACCAGCTATGCACTTACCCCTCAAGCCAGACTAGAAGTGGCTCAAGGTTTCCTTCTACCGGCTCTAGTATATGGCTCGCCGATCTTCCTATCTGCATCTAAATCCGCCCTTCATAAATGGGACACCACTTATAATAACATCTGTCGCTATGCCGCTGCCTCACACACGGTTCAAGCACCATTGCCACCTTTATCGGGACCTAAATTGGCTTAGCCCATCTACCTATCGTCTTCAGACCTTTGGATCACTAATTGACTTGTCATCAGAACAGGTCTCCCCATCCTTTCTTCCACACTGGAAATACAACCTCCCACTCATAAATTACAATCTAATGATAAAGCCCTTCTTCGTGTTCCAAGATGTAGAACTAATATGGGCACGCGTGCATTTTCCTACACTGCTGCGAAATACTGGAACTCTTTACCCCTCTCTATCCATCAAACAAACACCCATGCTATCTTCAAGAAACTACATCGTGAACACCTTCACACCCTACATTCCTGCACTTGTTTTAACCCACCTTGAACCCTTACTAATTCTTGCTCTCTCCCTCATCTCCATCCTATCTACCCCTTTTTACCCTTCCTCTACTCACGCTCTATATCTGCCACGTTCTTTCATCCCCTCTTTCCTCCCTCTCTCTCCCTCTCTCCCTTTTATGGCACTTATTGCACTGTAACTTACTACCTTCCTTGTTGTTTTCTTCTTTGATACCAATCCTGTTTTTTCCCTCTGTATTCACAGTATCTTATCCTTCACTATTCAGAATGTCAATGTACTTATTACACACTGCTATTACCCATTTGTACTGTGTTCATGTGCTGCTTCACATGTTTATTGTTTGTCTGTAAACTGTTTTCTCCCAGGTCGTGCTTGAAAATAGGCATTGTTTGCCTAGTGCACTTACCCGGTCACCAAAAGCAAATAAATAAATAATATGAGTTTGGGGGGGCATGATGCTGACTGGGATTGGGCACCCCCATCAGCAAAGGCAGTGAGCTTGGGGGTTGGGGGGCATCCGACACCGGGAGTGGGCATCCCGGTGTCATAAAAATGAATATATGAAAAAATTATCTGGGCACACTGGGGTGGGCTCCCAGTGTGCCACAATATATATGTGTGTGTGTGTGTGTGGGGGGGGAGCACATGCCAACTTAAGGACTGGACACTCCGATGTCAGCCTTCTGGGGAACATATGAGCATATGAAGAAGCCAGCAGAAGAAGGCCATTTGGTCTATCAAGTATGCTCATGTTGCAGGGTTCACAGCTTGAGCTCTGTCCCTGCCCCCTCTCCCCACAACTCTCATCATCCCTACCCATGACACTTACCCTCCCCTATACCTGTCCCAGCCTCTCTTAAATCTTCCCACTGTCCTCAACCAGATTACCTCTTCTAGCAACACATTCCAAGTGTCCACCACTCTCTCTTTGAAGAAGTGGAAAGGCGCACAGGGGCTGATTTATTTATTGAAATATTTCACCAGAAAAGGCACAGTGAACAAACAAGTTGCACACATAGAGCAAGGCCTGGGGGACAGAGTGCTCAGCACGTGGCACGAGCCAACGAGGTTACAAGGGAGTGGGGGAGGTGCCGGTGCAATGATGAAACTGTCCGTGATTGCAGTGGCAGATTAGTTTCAACTCCTTGGCTCTCTTTGAAGCTGCTGTCATCACCAGCATGTTCACTGATTGGCAGCTGAGGAACACACCCACTGAAGTGTCCCCTGCATTCGCCACAACACTGGCACACCTCTGAAATATGCTACTACCACAAGATGTTGCTTGTTTATAGGCGCAAGCCAACATAAAAAATGATAATTGTTGGCACAGTATTAGCCAGAAAATATTTGTTTTTCAAAAATGGAAGAATCAGAATCCACCCCCTGTCAGACATGGATCAACTTCATGTTAGACATGATGAAGTTAGTAAGAATACAGTATTGTAAAGAAAATAATAACTTTCAATTTGAAGAAATTTCTGCCCCATTTCATGATGTTATTAAAAATGGTATAACAGAGTGAATGAGTAAACATAATTTGATCAGTTGCAATAGTCATTCATCCACAAGCTCACTCCGTTCCCACCTCCCAAAAAAAGACAGGGCCAGCCAGTTAGGGTTAATTGAAGCGTAAGCTATACATTTATGTACCTGTTTATATGTATTTTGCAGGTTTTTTTTGTTATTGTTTTTTTTTTTTTTGCCGTCTCAGGTTTTATTACCATTGGTGCTCTGAGGTATCAGCTCTCTGTATCTTGGAATCCAGCTTTGGCAGTTTTCTGCAAGGAGGAAATAGGCTCCTGAAGGTAAATGCAACATTCATTTTTTTCCTGTCCTGAACTTCTATATTCAGACCTGTTTCTGGAGTTGATGGTATTTTGGGCCTAGCTCTCAATCCAGGCCTCTTACAGTCTTCCATTTTCTCATCAAGCCTTTGAAGTAGCTGTAACTAAATGGTTCCATGTCAATTCAATGCATATTACTGGGAGATTACAATTTGGGTGAATCTATTACATCGAATGCTATATTAGCGACCACATAGCTCAGTGACTGTATTAACGAGCTACATTGACATGGGTGAATGTCTACATATGGTGATTATGGTATTATTTATAAGTGTACCTGCAGATTGTACGTGATGCCACACAAATATTCCTGGCACGAATGGGTGCCGAACATATACTGCTGTTTGCATATGATCGTAGGCTGAGCTTTCTGAGTAATAGTCCCACCGAAAGACATAGCCTCCATAGATAAGCAGAGGCATCCCCCTCTGGCTTCTAACAAATTCATCCTCCATCTTGGACTGAATGCCCCCATTAACACACCCACCTTTATCCCACAAGGCCACCCATTTTATGCCTAGGGGCTCCATCCCCCTGCACCCCCCATGGTGGGCTGTGCCCTATACCCCCATCTAAAGGATTCCTACTCTGCGACACACTTGGATAATGGGGTAGGCTATAATTCTGGGTACTGAAAAGGTGAATCACTCAAATGACTGATGCACACATTACACAGAATCGCTGTAATTGCCATTCACCCAAATACACTGTTGCTACAATTGTACTGTTGCCCACTGCGTTTTCGCTCTTCCAGAGTCACCCAATAATATTTGCTGAAATTCCACCACTATAGTGATGTGCTACCTAATGCAGCCATCAGTTTTACACCCTTAAATACTTTCAGAACACCAGTGTACTAATCTCGGGGTTGGCATGGGCTCCAGACATGCCGCCAGTGTGGTCCAGAACAAAAGAACAAACAAAATGATCTCTTGAGCCTTTTGTGGGCTCTTTTGTGCAGAGTATCCCCATTTGTATAGGAAGTGTCTTTCACCTTACATTGATGAGGTCTCTTGCATGATTTAGAGGATCTTCACATTTCTCAAGTTAGGGATTTGAATGTTGTAAATTGGGTCCATTAAGGAAAGAAAGTGGGACAGGGCTGTCCCTTCAACGTCATCTTGGATGCCACCTTCTATGTTGTCTGTTATATTTGGTGTTTCAGAAGGACAAGGTTGTACTGAGTAAATCAGATGTTTTGATCCAAGGTGGATTCTGAGTTTCAAATTAACCAGGCCTGTGTTTTTACTTAGATTAGAGGTGGTGAAAAAAATGTATCATCTAGATGCCATTAGCGCATCTCCTTTTTATCATCAGAGGATAGAAGCCATTAAGGGAGGGGGGAACAAACAGTCATTCATGACCTTTGTTGAGTCATTGCAAGGTTGATGTGCTTCTGAACAGCCCATTGCAAGATGTATTGTATCATGCACCAAGCACCATTATACCAAGGCCTTTCTTGGACCCCCTGAGGGTCTAAGAGCATGTTAGACCCAGCACAGAGCTGATTTGGATGATATAGCTGGCAATATCACAGTGGATGGGGTATGCTGCCACCTGGTGCTCTTGTCATAAGGTCATCACTTCCCATTACAGTATTGGCCTGCTGTACCATGTGGAGGGGGGATGTTGATTTTGAGGTGGTACACTAAGTTCTTCATTTACACAAAGTGGGGATCCCCACCACCCCACCCTATATTCAGGCTCTGACTCTAGGCTGCTTGTGTTTGAATACATGAGAGAATATAAGTAGCTAAAAGTCAAGCTACTTTACTTGTACTAAGTTACTTTACTTGAAACTGTAGTTCTAATGTTATTTCTTCCACAGCTACATAACCCATCTAGCCTTGTCTAGCTTGAGCCCATATCAGAGTTTGAAAGGTGGCTCCTTTTTGTTCTGTAGTTGTGAGGTCTGAATCATGGAGATATAGGTTACTGGGGGTGGGGGCTGTAGTCCATGAGGGGTCCAGTCAGTTGCTTTCTGAGGACCTTCTACATGCTCACTGTAGGCTATATCAGTGGTCCTGTGTTTGTGGTTAATGCTAGCTTATTGCCATATTCTAGGGCATTAGCAAGCACTTTGATGTGCTTACACTGGAAAAGGCATTTATGAGAAAAAAATGGGCACATGGTTGCAGAGGATAAGCAGGGATTTGCAAGCAAGATGTGCAGGTTTTGGAATGGCCTGCAATCATGTAACCGCATTACAGTACCATCCCTTGGAAGAAGCACAAAGGCATGCCTTATGCGCTGCTCTAGACATTTGGGAAGCCCGATTAGGGGCTTCAGGTTGAAACTAGGACCCACTGAGTAGTGTCCTCACCTTACAGGTGGGAGATCAGCAATTGCTCACCATGGGTTTTATAGCCTAGACAAAGTGCAAGGAGACAAACCAGTAGAAGAAATATAGACAGGCATGATACTTTGTCTTGGTAATGATCACTGTGAGAGCCCTCTAAGAATCTTGATATTATGACAAAAGTTTCTTACTTCAGTTCTCAGTGTTGGGTACTGAACAGCTGGCATAATACAGCTTTTTATCCATTAGAAAGAAAAGCATATTGATGTTGCTAAATGTGAGCTCACTATGAAGCAATACTGGAAACACTGTAGCAAGGAATTGCTGTAGTTGGTAGGGGAGAAAGCTAATGACAAGGCACAGCACTACTAGATGTAACAGTACTATTTTTCTGAAACTAAGGTGTCTTGGTTACATTATCAGTATCATACTGCATGAAGAGCAGACCTGCAGTTATTAAGACAATTATTAGGAAGGCCTAACATTTCAAAGCACAGAGGAAAACATTTAGTACGCATATAGAAAATTTGGTAATGCAAGCTTCTGTCTCAGTACTTGTAGTCTGTGTTTTTGACAGTTCTACTGCAAGCAGATAAGTCTGCAGAAAAAGCAATGGTCTTATTTAGCCATTTTTAAATGTATTCTTTGAAAATATGCCCCCTCTAACTGAGCCATAAATGTTATAAGAAGAGGAACTGTTGTGATTGTAATTATTCTTTTTAATTAATGTGATGAAAAAAATACATGAGCAATGTGTTTAGGCTTTTGAGACCAGCTTATTTCTGTAGGTTTTGCCACAAGGCTATAGTGATTGTTACAGTGTAAGTTGTGGTTGTCAGTATGCTAATTAATTAGCTCAACTGAGTGTGACGGTCATGTAGTGACCCTTTTGAAAATGAAAGTTTGGCCTGAAATGTTAATTAAAGAGAAACAAAGTCATGTTGTAGTATAGAAAGTCGTAGCTTACAGGGATGCTCAAATCTTTAAATGGTGGCTATAGTTCACAGGTCACAGATGCATTTTATTATTTTTTTAATGTACACTGAATTTTTAGTGCTTATGAGAGGTGCTAGATTGACAGTACTAGAGACTGAAGCCATGGGTTTATTCACATGACAGAACATACAACATAGGCAGTCGCAGTGCATGTGCCCCAGCAGTGTGTCTCAACCTTGTCAGAGGGACCACCAACCACGTACTGTAGCTGGAAGGGTAGTTCAGACTCCCTGCTTATTTAGTTCTTGACCTCTTATGTGAGACTGCCAGTAACTCAGCCATTTAGTAAGAATTGTGTTAGTGGTTTTGTGATGTAGACACCTGCCCACTGGAAACCAGTCTGAGACCACTAAGACTCATTTCACATAGGCCACCAACCAGCAATTAGATCATAATGGCATTTGTCCACTATGAAACTATGCTGGATTTAAGCTAGTTAATTAGAAGTGTAATGCTACTTAACCCACTAAAAATCCACTGAGCCATCCACTTCCCCTGCACAGATAAATCTTAAAGGTCAAAATAAATATTCATATCTGCCTGCAGTAGCACCTACTACAGCATATGACTTGAAATGGTCTAAAAAGTACTGTCTCTAAATTTTAAGAACAGTGTTTGGTCAAGTTGTCCCCCATGTTGTTCACAGTATATGTGCTGCCCCTCTGAAAAATTGTAAGGAGGTATGAGCTAAAATTTCACTGCTATGCTGATGATACTCAGCCATACCTTTCTTTTGCACCTGTCTTTAATAACTGCCTGGTGGAAATCCAGGAATGGATGGATTCAAGCTGGTTGAAGTTGAACTCTGGGAAAGACTGAAGTGCTGGTTGTGAACCCAGGACGCCGGATAGGGGGGTCTGGCATAGGTTTACCCTTGGTATTATTCCTTGGGGGTTTGCCACTCCCAGCCTCTGAACAGGTGCGTAACCTGGGGGTAATTTTTGATGAGGGGTTGACCTTGCATGTGCAGGTGTCAGCCGTTGTTAAGACCTCTTTTTACCACCTGAGGGATATCACCAGGATTAGGCACCTTGTTCCGTCTGGTGACCTTCCAACATTGGTTCACACCTTTGTGTCCTCCCACTTGGATTATTGCAATTTATTGGATTATTTACAGTGTCAGTGGCTCAGTAGGTAGCACACTCGCCTCTGAGGCTGGGAGATCAGAGGGCTGTGGGTTCAGTTCCCACATCTGGCACTTGGGTTAATATCACAGTACTGACACTGTAGTGCAGCATGAGAAGGGTGCTACATTTCTGAGGTGCCGTCTTTCAGATGAGATGTTAAACCGAGGTCCCATCTACCTGGATTGGTGGTAGTTCAGGTGGATGTTAAAGATCCCATGGCACTTATCGAAAAGAGTAGGGGAATTGTTTATTATAACAGCATCAAAAACAAATAACAACAAACTGTGTTAATGCACACCAAACAATACAATAACCAGAAAGGGAAGAAACCAAAAAGAATTCAAAACATCGATCAAGGCACACAAATTATACAGAAAAAGTAAAATTCAAGCATACAAGACCTAAAACAGTGGTCAAAGTACATAAAAGAAATAAACTGCAACTAAATAAGGTCTCAAATTTCCTTTTTCGAGTAATGTTTGGATATCTGACAGCATAAAAGTCCAAAGTAAAAATCAACAATATGTGACTTAAATACAACTTGCATCCCTGAAGAGGAAAAAAGTGGAGAATCCCTCCTTAGTCATAAAGAAATCACATAACCACCCTGAACTATTTATATTTAATAAAAATGTCAAACCTTGCCACCAAAACCTAACTCATTTGGTGGATGCAAACCTTATATCAGTAAGATATACCATTTCCATACCCCCTTGAATCAACAAATTCACAGTCTCATATGGCATTTGTTTCTGATATAGAACCCATTGACAGCGGGCCTGCCATAAATAATAAATCAATGCACGACATAATATTTGCAATGTATCAATACAATAGCTCTTTTGTAACTGAGCAAATTTCCCCAAAACCAGGATGTCATAATCAAGGCTACATAACCACCTCATATTCCATGTCTTTGCCAAGAATTTCCAAAGAGAAATGGCAAAAGTACAATCGAAGAAAAAGTGTTCCATTGTTTCTTCTTTATCAATACAACACAGATAAGGACAATTCCATTCAGTTTTTGCTTTATATTTAACATTGCCCCTCACCCCCAACCTACCATAACAGGTCAGCCATATAACTTCCCACATATAAATCGGTAATCGTGAATTGTTTAGCCATTGCAAGACCAATTGTACATCTCCAGATGGACAGTTTTTAAAAGCCAGTTCAAGGATAGAGCTCTGACATGACTTTAGCATATAGGCGTCTCCCTGTACCTTCACGTATCGTGAGTGCTGACAATTTCCACTGAAATAGTCTCTTAACAATAGGAAGAAATAAACTTGGTATAAATAAGGTGGGAATGGGTTTTGGAGGATCAGTTACCCAAACCAAAAAATATCTGAATAACACAGTGTGCAACAGAAGACCGTCACTTGTAGATGTCACCGTCCAACCTTCTTTAAAATTAAATGCTATAAACAAGGTAGAAAAAAAAATGGGTCAATCATCCCCAACCCACCTCGGGCCTTTGCCAAATAAGTGTAATGTCGTTTAATGGGATTAAGTCTATTACCCCATACCATCTGAAAAAACAGACTATACAATTTGGTCTCTAGAGATATGGGAAGTGGAAAAATATGTGCTATAAACACTAAAACAGGAACAACAAACTTCTTCAGTACTACAACCCTCTTAATTTTAGACAACTTAAAATGTTTCCATATGTTAATTTCACGTTCCACTACTTTTAAACCTTTTTCCCCAATTAAGACCAGATGAATTTTGGGAGCCATACCATAGACCTAAAATCTTAATAGGGTCCGAAGAAATGTTCAAACCTTGAACAACTAAAGACTCTGGGAGATTAACCCCAATAAACAAACCCTGGCTTTTAGCAGTATTCAATTGTGCATTAGAAATCCTTGCAAATTTCTACATGCAATCCAGAAACACTGGCACCTCATGATCATGAGTGAAGAATAAACACAGATTGTATGCATACGCCTGAACCCTGACTTCCTGTGACAAAGGAGGGGCCGTAATTCCTTCCCAGAATGGCATTTGTGTCAAATACTGAACCAATATGTCAATTGTATAAACATATAATAATGAACTAAGCGGGCAGACTTGTCGCACCCCCGTTGCAACATGAAATCTGTCCCCGAACTGAAATTGAATGACAGGAAATGTCAAAGATCTCTCATATATTGCTTTAATCCAATTAATAAATTTTTTCGGTACACCATAATGTTGCAACACTGAAAACAGAAAGGGATGATATACCCTATCAAACGCTTTCCGTTGGTCCAACGACACAATGCAACCTGATAATTTCTGTATATTAATATATTCTATCCAATCCCAAATTACCCTATGAGCTTGAAATATAGTTTTCCCTTGTATTGCACAATATTGGTTGGAGAGATAACCAGCCGTGCCATTTCTTTTAACCTTGTATTTAGAATATCTACCAGTAATTTGTAATTGGAATTCAATAAGGAAATAGGTCTCCAATTTTCCAACAAAAGATTATCACCATTTTTAAACAAAAAAATAAGTATCCCATCAGTAAACCATTGAGGGAAGTCTTCTACGTCTAAGAGGAAATTAAATATTAATTCTAACCCCACTGCAAATTCGTCTGGAAACGTTTTATACAATTCTATCATAAGGCCATCCATCCCTGGTGAAGTGCCTGCTTTCATTTTTTTTATTGCTTCTGCAATTTCCAATTTAGTGATAGGTGCAATCAAGGGCCCACCCTTTACCCCGACATCTGATATTTTAACGTGCTTCAAAAAATCTCGTATCTCAAGAAGACGTGGAGGAAATTTCGGTTCATGAGAGATAACAAACTGTTTGATTAAAGACTGTAAGTCATCTGGATCTGTAACAATAGTCCCATCTGCTCTTTTCAATGCAACAATCAAAGTTTTCTTTTTATAAGTTCTAAAGGCTTCATAAGGATACCCAGCCGGGCTCTTTTTATCCCCATACAAATATAAAGCCTGTAGGGTACTGGCTCTATCATATTGCCATTCCTTAAGTTGTGATTTAGTTTGATCTATCAGAAGTAAAGCTTTGTTATTGGAAGTGTTTGCTGATGAGATCAAGGTATATAACTGCTGTTGTAAGGATAAATATCTGAGAAACTTCTCATTCCCTTTAGTGCATCCTATATTTTTAAAAAAAAATTACCAAAATCTTGTTTAGAATCTACCCACCAGTCTCCCAAATTATCGTACAGAAAAGCCACAGATAACCTTGCGTGAAGTAAAACTTTAAATTTGGCCACTACATCAGGACAGTCCAATAATAATGCATTCAATTTCCACCTGGGACTTTTTGTAGAAGGGAGGTGGTCGGGTCCTATAATGCATTGTAGCAGTAAATGGTCAGAAAATGAAACCGGAAATGATGAAAATATAAAAGGCAAATTATCTGATAAGAATATATAATATATAGTGGAAGTATATAGATTTTTTTTATAAGTAAATAGCATCCCTCCTTGCCGTCGATTATTTGCATCAACTAGGCCAGATGAGTGTATTAACTCCACCAACGCATTGGAGTCACAATAAATCTTTTTGCTCCCTCCTGGAACCTTTGCACCAAGTTTGTTTTATTTCACAATTAAAATCCCCACATAGAAAAATGGAATGTGTAGTGCACAAAAAAAGGTTTAATCTTTCGGAAGAGCTCTACCCTTTCTGCTTTAATTTGGGAACAATAAACATTTATAAATCTACATGTCATAGTATCCAGAACCACATCCAAGATCATTAATCTACCCAGAATTATGTCCATCAATTTAATTAAGGAAAATCTAAAGGAGTTGAACAAAAATCCAATTCCATCAGCCGTTTGTTGACCGAACGACCAGTATGATGGGCCCCAACACCATTCTCTTTGGAAAAATCTTGCTTGATCAAGTGAGTACATCCACGTTTCCTGTAATAGGCAAATGTCAAAGGCTTGAAAACCAATATAATCATAAATTATACTACGCCTCTTGAAGTTCAACAGACTATGAACATTTACTGAGCCTAATTTGATTACCATTAGCTAGGCCCAAACCCAATCATCCATCTTTTTTTCTCCTTTTTTTCTTCTTTCCCTTATATCCTTCCTGTGGACGTGACGGGGATGGCAGGCTATCTGGAACTGACTGGGAATCTAACTCTAGGCCATCCATTTCTGATTCCCCCCAAGAGGTAGCCAAGACTGCAAAGGGGTTATTAGATTCCATCTCCAACGGACTTGTCCCAGAACTAGCTTTGGTATTCCTGGAAGAACGCTCTACTGGGATCAAAATCACAGGTTTCACAACTTCTCTCCTGTACTAATCGGGTGATGTGGCCCTCCAAACCCTCCTCCGGAACATCATGAAGAGAGTCCTCGGGAACCACATTTTGATTTGTACCATCAGAACCTTATTCTCCAATACCCCATGCCCCACCATGGTGACACCCTCAGAAACTTCCAGCTGGACAATTTTATCCTGAGCTGTTTGAATCAGTAATTCCGGGCTTCCCGTCAAAGTTTTATTTTTTGCTGCCCATACACAGTCTGAAAAAATATGCCTCATCCAATCACATAAGTCACACGTCGTAAGATTCAAACACTGAAACGCCCCATGGCCAACCTCCCCACAATTATCACACCTTGGTTTATCACATGAGCTTGACAAATGTGTCCTCACCCCACACCTATAACAAGCTCTAGGCTGACCTGCATAGAAACACACCCCTCTATCCCTCCCCAAAAGGAAGGAATTAGGGATATGCAGTATCCCCTGATCCGTCTGTCATAGTTTGACCTTAAATTTCCATCCTCCGGAACAAAACTGCTCTGAGTCCCAGATGGCCTCCGGAGCCCCAAGACATCACACTTTTGGGCAAGCCAGTAAGAAATGTCATCCACATGGACACCCTCATTCCGAAACATGACCATCACAAACCTAATTAAAGGTTTCATCAAGGGGATAACAAAAAAAGGTGTCCAAATGGGTGAAAACTTGACCTGACTATACCTTTCCCAAAACAAATCTAGTGCAGATGCAGAACGAAAACTAAAGTCAAAATTATCCTCCCCTGATAGATTTATGAATGCAAACATCTCCCGAGGGGAGAAGTGTAAGGAATCTTTCAATAACTGCTTCTCCACATACACTCTGTCAGATTTAATATCTATTCCCCCTTTATATCGTATGCGAACAGCATTCCTACGAGGGGCCGCCTCCTTTTTCTGTGAGGAAAATAAATCAGACATAAGAGGACGTCTAAAAGTGCGAAGTGTTTCTTTGCCAGCCCCCGGTGGCTCCAACCCCACCTCCGAATAAGGCCTGAACCACATCCAGGAATCCCGTGTGCTTCTGGACCAAGAACCGCTCCCTGTACCTCACTCCCCACCTCACTGTCAGACATATTAGTAACCACAGGTAAAATAGGTTGCCATCCAGGCACATTTTGTGAGAAATTTAACTTAGGATCCCAGTCCTGGGTGGCATGCCATGAACCTTTATTAAGATTCCAGCCAGCGTCCTGCAGGACTTTTTCAGGTGACCACTTCTCAAGTTCTGAAGCCTTTGTGCAGTCATGTAATACTGAGAGACTCTCAGTATGCTGACATAGTTCAGTTACTAGTCCCTTGTTAGCAATAGGGCGTTCAATATTATATTTGGAAAATGCCACCGCCACCCGCTTCTCCTTCCCTTCTTCCCAGTTTTCTCCTTAGCAGTCACCATACGTTTCGTGAAGGTGAACTCCGACACCCCTCCTGTTGATTCGGGTCCGTTTGGAAGATGCAAGGGACGGCATTCGCACACCATGGGTCCGACCCCCGAAAAACAAATCCAGAGTCCTTCGATAGGGCTGTAGAGCTCAGTCCAGACCTACTGACACTGGTAGGAACTTCCGCATTGCTTGAATTGACTACACCAGCGTTCCCAGACGCTCCGTCGCATCCTGAACGCGTCATGCCACCGACAGACCTCAAACCAGGAACTGCTGCAGGCTCAGCAATGCCGGCCACCTCTTCCAATGATTCCATTCAGTCCCCGCTGATTCCAAAGCCAAACTGCTCACTATGTTCATCAGGTGCAGAATTCATCCTCCTCGGCACATCAACCTCGCCCACCTCGTGAACGGGAGAAGCAGTGGCCGAAACCGACTCCAATTTAGAGATCTCCTCCTGTACCCTTGCTTGTTCTCACCGCAAAGCTGCCAATTTCTCTGAAGCCCTCTGAAGCAGGTGAGGACTCTCAATTTCAAAGTACATAATAGATTTTCATGATCAAGAACCAGTAAATCCTCTGGATTGGTAACCGTAGCATCATCGGTAGAAAGTCCCATCGGGACCGGTGTAGGCAGCACCTGTACGTTTTCCTCGCTCAGTTCCTCCATCCTAGCAGTATCCAGGCCTTCCTCCGCTCCACCATCCATCCTCTCCCAGAGCAGACCTCAACTAATGCAGCAAGATATGCTGCTAGTCCTCTACTGGCCAGAGTGCCAGCAGAGTAGGGAAATTTTCCCGGTGTCTTGGCCAAATTTCCCTCATTCACTAAAAAAAAAAAAATACCACCAACAGCTTAATCTGGTTCAAGGTCAGTTGGCATTCATCTGTATCCCCCTCCCCCGGGTCGTGACTGAAAATAGTCAGGATTTGTCTAATGCACTTACCCGGTCAACAAAAACGAAATAAAAATAAATAAAAAATAAACTCCCTGTATCTAGGGCTTTCTGGGGTAGAAATCTGCCATTTGCAGCTAGTGTAGAATGCAGCAGCTTGGCTTTTGACAGGAACCTCTCAGTCCTGCATATTACTCCAGTGCTGCATTATCTGCACTGGCTGCCAGTACAATGGCGAATCACCTTTAAAGTCAGTTTGCTAACTTACAAAGCCCTACATGGACTGGGTCCTGACTACCTGAAAGAGCTTCTGGTTCCCTACTGCCCTGGTTGATCACTCCGCTCATCTGATGAAGGGTTGCTAGAGATTCCAAGAGTGTTTAAAATCTTCGGGGGCCTAGGCATTCATTCATGCATGCAGCCCCTTCCTTCTGGAATTCTCTACCCCACCAGCTGCGGAGTGCGTGACTGTAGAAGGATTTAAAAATGCTTTAAAAACTCATCTTTGGTACCAAGCATTTGGCGACTGAGTAGTGTTATGATTTTATTTATAAGTTTGTTTAGATGACTGTGTTTTAATCAAGCTGCTGTAAATGGAGAAATATGTTTGTTTTCAAATTTGTTCGGTGCCTTGATTTTGGAAAGGCGCCTTAAAAATCAAGTTTTATTAGTTATTATCATTAAGTAAAAGAAAAGTGGCATGATTTGTCATTCTATGTTGTGATTAGGCAGGGAACTGCATGCCAGTGTAGCCTGTCTGTTACAGATCGGCAGGGTTTTATTTAACTCCAAAAATTGATTAGCGTTTTGCTCTTAAAAGTGCTAAAACATTGTGAAAATGCATAGCACTTGCCTCACTGTGTTTAACAAATATTACACTTTCTAGAAAACCTATATAAATACTTTCTGTACAGTTAGCATTGTCCTAAGAAAAAAACTGCTAATCAATTATTTAAAACCCTGGATTGGGATTATTAGTAAAAACTGTAATTTATTTGTTTGTTCATGATTTTGCAATAAAGGGTTAATGTTCTAGCCCATTGCAGAAATGTAAACAATGTGGTTCCTGTTGTACTTTTCTGCCTAGTGACAGAATTTTCCTATCTAATATGCACAGTCTATGCCCACTGGTGCAGCCTTTTCCTGGGTACCTTTACCACGCAGTCAGGCTTATGAAAAGGACCCTGGTCCCACCACAACAGATACTAGTGCTTCCAGTTCTGCTGTTTCAGATTGGAGTACATGAGGCTCTTGGCACCTATGGGTACATTTCTCTGACAGTATAAAGCCGGAAGGGCTTGTTGGCCCAGCATGGTGGCAGGGTCATGAGTGACACTGAATCCCTCTTGTGTTAGTCTCTGAATGCTCATATTGCCTCTGGGGTCTTGGGTTAGGGACAGCATGGACCTTTTGGTGGGCAACCCTCAAGGAGGGCTGCCTGATGGTGTCTGCAGTACTGTCTCATTATTCCATATGTAAGCAAACCCACTTAAAAGCATACCCTTGGGACCGCTGTGGTTTATGCGTTTAAGTTGGCTATGCTATTAGGTGATCTTAGTAGTTTTATATGGAGTGGTTATTTTGTAACAAGTTTGCAGTGTGAGTGTTGAAGCGGGAGTGTATCAGGATGATAATGTAGGAGGAATGTTTGTTTTTTAGCCTGTCTTCAGTGGTGGGGAAATTAAGGGAATCACTACTGAAAGGATTGTATAATATCTTGAATCCAGTGGCTTACAAGATCCAAGACAGCAAGGATTCACTAGGGGGAGGTCATGTCACACTAATATTACAGATTTGACTGGGTAACCAGGTTAGAAGATCAAGGTAGAGTGATGGATATGGCCATCCTAGATTTCAGTAAGCTCGTCAACACTGTTCCACATAGGAGACTTATAAACAAGCTAAGTAGCCTAGGAGTGGGACTGAAAGTGGTAAACTGGGTACGAAATTGATTGGAGGATAGGCGACAGAGGGTAGTGATAAATGGAATTTACTCCAATGCAGGGAGGGTGACTAGCAGCTTGCTGCAAGGAGTGGGATTTAAAGTGGTAAACTGGGTACAAAATTGGTTGGAGGATAGGCGACAGAGGGTAGTGGTAAATAAGTTCACTCTGAGGCAGGGAGGGTGAATAGCAGCTTGCTGCAAGGATCAGTACTTGGACCAGTCATCTTTAATATCTTTATAAGCGACATTGCAGAGGGACTAGAAGGGAAGGTATGTCATTTTGCAGATGAGACAAAAAATCAGCAACAGAGTGATACTGGGATGAATTTTTTTCCATTTCATTTTATTCTTTAACTGGGTAAGGACACTGGACCAATGGTTCCTTTTCAGGCCCAACCCGGACAAAAAAACAGAAACACAAGACATAAACAACAATTATACATGTTACAAATAACAATTACAAACAGATATAGACAATAGATGCTGCTTTAACTTTAGTTTCAAATTTGATACAGAAGTAGCATATCTAATGCTAACCAGAAGAGCATTCCAGTAAGTGGGAGCAGCCACTGAAATTACTTTTTGACTAATCTTGAACCTATGCTGGGGGACATTTAATAAGGGACCATTCACTAACCTCAAACAAGGTAATTATTCTCTTCTAGAAACTACTTCAGAAAGGGGAAAAAGAGATTCAAAATGAGAAAATTTAAACATCAAACACCCCACTGAATTCTGAATCTGACAATTAGGTGATAACCAACCCAGGTGTGCAGAAAGGCCACAATGATGAGTGCGACTAGGGGCTGCAAGAACAAATCTGCAGATATAATTGTAGGTAACAGTCAAAGCATATAACGCTTTACACCCAATATTGAAATAAATTCCAGATACATATTCAAAATGGGTAAGAAGTGACCCAATAGCAATCGCTTTCCTAGTCTCTAATGTAAAGTAAGATTTAAATTTATATAATAACCTTATTTCCTGATTAATCATTTTAATAATAGATTGTACCTGGTGTGAAAATGGCAAACATGGATCCAAGGATACCCCAAGGTATTTAAACTGAAAAACTTGCTCTAACAAAAGGCTCTGATGATCAAATACAGCTAACCTCGGGTTGTCCTCCAACATAGATGACATTCCAAAAAGACTAACTTTAGTTTTACATGAATTCAGTACCATAGCATTACAAGTCAACCAAGAACAAACATCACCAAAATCTTTATCCAAGACAGTGTAAAGATCAGACACTGACTTGGGTTGGGTGACGATTATTAAGTCATGTACATATAAAAAAGTGCCACTAAATTTTCAGACCTGAGGTAATTGATTAACAAAAAATTAGAAAACGATAATGGGTCCAAGGTGAACCCTTGTGTGCCATAATGAATGGAGGACACATCTGAGGCAACAGAACCATCCTGAACATATTGGCATCTATTACTTAAATAATCACCAACCCAAGCAATGACTGCTTCAGAAAAATCAATATTATGCAATCTAGAACAAGTAAGATCACGGTCAGTCAGGTGAAATGCCTTGGTCAGGTCCATGAACACTGCCCCCATCATCATATCGTTCTCGAAGCCACGCAGGATGGTGTCTATGAACCCGACCAAGGCAGTCCCTGTTCCATGAAACTTATGGAAGTCATCTTGTTGCTTAGCCAGCAAGTCATAAGTTCCCAAATAATCATTTATCTGCTTGGCCACTAATTTGTCAAGCAATTTACCAGTTGGATTCAAAATTGAAATGGGTCTGAAATAATTTAAGGTAATTGCATTACTGTTTTGGAGGACCGAGGCCACTCTTGCTTTCTTCTATTCAGCAGGGAATACACAAGTTGCTAAAGACAAGTTAAATACATAACATAGAGGGTCAGTAATGAATGGGGTAGCTAGTTTTCAGAAACGGCCATCTAGCCTGCCCCCTCAATCTCTGATTCTATCTGGGATAGACTGCACACGTTTCAGAACTTCTTGTGGAACAACTTAATTAAATAACAATCTAGAGCTGGCCCGGTGAGTGTAGAGGGTTGAGGCACTGGTGCCTTACCTCTTCCCATGCCGGTGACCAGGGTTCGGGAACGGACTTGGGTTGTCGGGCGTCGGCAGGGGGAGGATAGGATTGAGCATCCAACAGACTGCTCTCCTATCCTGAGGAGCTTTAGGGATTGCCTCATTCACGTAGCAACCCCCAGTGGAGAGCAGGGGCACTACAGGAAGCAGTGCACTAGGGGGAACTAGAAAATCAGAAAATCCATGCCGGAAGTCTAGCCGGATGACGGCTGCCAGCCCCAGGCATCCCCGAAGACTCCCCGAGAAGCCACAGAATGCCTCAGCAACTCCCAGGACCACAAGAAAGAAATAGTGTGCTGGTGCCTCCTCCCCACCAGTGTCTTTCCCCTCAGAGGAGTGGGGACCCACCCAGTGAAAGATTACACTGGGGCTACTCCATGGATGGCTTCAAATATGAGGTAGGTGGCTGAACGGGGGATAGTAGGGAGAATGCCTGTGGACCTAGGAAGCCTGAAGGAAAGGCAGCTCAGGCGCATGTAGGGGCGATAAAAAGATTACTCAAAAAAAAAAATTTTTTTAAATAACAATCTACGTCAGTTTGCCAAAACATCTTCTGACTTGGGTTTAGTGTCATCAGGTGGGAAAAAGTACTCCTGTAGCTAGATAAGTCAGTGTATTTGTTGTTTAGTAATTTGACAGTTTCAGACAGATCGACAGTTTCTGCATTGTCAACCATAACTTTCTGAATATCGGCTCTAGGTTCAGGGGACAACAGAGAGTTAATTTTATCCCAGAATCTCTTGGGGTTAGCCCAACTGGCTTCAAAACATTCCCGGAAGTAATCTTTTTTTGCTTTCCTAACCTCTGTTGATGTGAAATTCCTAAACCTACGATAAAACTTGAGATCTAGGTAAGCTTGAGAAGAGGTCAGAAAAGTGACAACTAAGTTTTAATGCAAAAAATTGCAAAATCATGCACTTGGGGCATAGAAACCCAGGATCAGAGTGCATAATGGGGGGAGTAGTACTGGTGACTACCAAACAGGAAAGAGACCTGGGTGTTATCCTTTCTGATGGCCTAACAGTAGCCAAAGAGTGTGACAATGCAATGGGGAGAGCAAGTGGTGTGCTAGGGTGCATAGGAAGGGGTATCATCAGCAGAAGGAGGGAGGTGGTGAAACCTCTGTATCATTCTCTGCTGAAAGCCCACCTAGAATACTGTGTCCAGTTCTGGAATCCTCATCTCTGAAAGGACGTAGGCAGAGTTGAGGCAGTCTAGAGGAGGGCAACTAAATTGGTGCAGGATCTGCATCAAATGCCCTATGAGGAGAGACTGAGGAACCACAGTATTTATGGACTGGAGGAAAGAAGGGAGGGGGGATATGATAGAGACTTTCAAATACCTCAAGGCTAAAAGTAAGGTTCAAGAAGGAAGCCTTTTTCAGAGAAAAGGATGCACAAGAACAAAGGGGTTATGTGATGAAGCTGGAGGGAGGTAGAATAAGGGGAAATGTAAGAAAACTGTTCTCCACAGAAATTTATTTATTTATTTATGACTTTGACAACTGGGTAAGTGCACTGATCCCAGGGACAATTTTCAGGCATGACCTGGGCCAAGACAATGGCACAGGAGTAAAGTGAAAAGCATTGAACATTCAACTTTTTACATATAATGCCAGTTTCGGAATGACATCAAAAGTGCTAAGGAAAGATACAACAGCAGTCAATTACAATAACTGGGTACAGAACATAATACATAACAAGTAATTTCAATAGCAAGAAGGAAAAATACAAGGGGTAGATAACTATGGTAGACAAAATAAGGAGGAGTGGGGAAGTGCTAAGGAGGGTGGGCAAATGGAAGACAGGGGGGTTTAAGTAGAACAGTCTCGGCGGATAACAGTGTACAAGTGGAGGGGGGAAACTACCCAGGGAAGCATTGGCAGCTGGATTCTGATAAGATTCTGATAGAAAGGGTGGTAGAAGCCTTGAACAGCCTCCCTGAGGAGGTGGTTGGAGCAAAAACTGTAATGGGATTTAAGAAGGCATGGATAAGTATAAGGGAACCTAAGAAGCAAGAAAAAGGGGGGAGGGGTAAAGCCAGAGTTCAGGTAGGGTCTGTGGTGTCACAGTAGGTAGGGAACATGAGCATACTAGGTGGCCTAAGTGGTCCTTATCTGCGGTCAAATTCCATGTTTCTACATTTTATATTCTAGTGTGTTTTTGCTGGATGTGAGAGGGGGGTGGGAAGAAGTTATATTCAGTTCGGGTAATTTGGGTGCTATGCACCAGTGAAAATAAAGTGCTTGTGCTCAACTTTATTGTTCATGTGTGTTTTTCTTAGCTGTTAAAGAGAGTTCTTTCAGCTTTATTGTAGCCTGTTTTTAAACAAATGTTCGGGTTTTGATGCAGTCTGATTATTCTTGTAGTGAGTAGGTGTGGCAGGTAGTAGGTGATGATATCTGTTTAATATGGTTTATGAGCTTTCACTGGCACAGCTTCTCCTTTGCCAGTCTGATAAAGACATTTTCAATCTCGTAATAAGCCCTATAATCCTCTTCTATTCTGGCGTTATGTTCAGTGTAATGGTGAATTTGGAGTAGGCACTGGTGAACATCTTTGGATGGCGAAGCAGGCAGTGGTGTCTCTTCATTGTTGTCATCACTTTCCAATCCTGCTTCACCATCACTAACCACTGTTGTAATCTCATCATTGGTCAGTAACCTGGTGCATTGGAGGTTATCGTCTATAGCCACAAAAGTGTCAAAAACATTTTGTGACATGGATTCTGGTACTGTGACAGTGTCCTCCATTTCCTCAGATACATCATCAGTCTTCTTAAGAAGACATACTTTTTGAAAGAATTTGTGATGGTCAGTGCCTTTACTTCAGACCATACCTGATGTAACAGGTGGAGTGCATCAAGCACCAACAGTTTTCCTACTAAGTCCATTGCTGAGACTGCCTGCCCATCATTGAATGCTGTAATTACAGTGTTCAACATGTGGTGACTGTAAAGGCTGTTTAGGTTCCTGGTGATCCGTTTATCCATTGGCTAGATCAAGGGGGTGGACTTGGGTGGGAGCAAAACAATGCATACATGCAATAGGTCAAGGTGGGGATGTGCACTGCAGGTGTCAACCAGGAGAATAGCCTTTTGCTGTTTTCTTCACATATCCTTATTAAAGTCCTTGGCCCACTTGCTAAAAAATTATTTGTTCATTCACACATTGTGATTAGCACAGTAGGTTACAGGCAGTGGCTATATTTTAACCCCCTTAAAAACCTCAGGTTGCATCTCTTCCCAATGACCAGCAGCTTCCATTTGTGGGAGTAATCCATGTTTGCACAGCTCATAACCATGAGACGGTCTTAGGTTTTCTTACTTCCCAATAAGCTTTCAGACTGAAAAGTAAGAATACCATCTGGTGTGGTCCTTTAAAAAAGTCCTTGTCTTTTCTGTATTATACACACAGTTTGGGAGAACTCTGACATGATCTTTGACAACATTGACTGTACCCGGAGTATAGTGCCACTATCTCAAGAGCTTTGCCACAATAAACCTATAGTTGCTTTATACTTCTGACTTCAGATCTACACTTTTATTTCCATGCTGTGCAGCCTCAGTGTGTTCTGCTAGCTTTTGGTGTTTTTCTGACTTGCGGCTTGCACCCACCTGTCCAGCCTGAGCGCATGGCTCTCTATGTTGTCCTGTACCCAGTGATCAGCTGAGCTGGTGTCCGCATCCATCTTCTCACTATGTGTTCTTTTAAAAACAGTGCTATGCCGTATCTTGACTTAGCAGAACCAGCCAATGGTCGACTCAAGGTCATTCCTTCCCATTGCCTCAGCCAGTTTCTTAGCCTTTTCCTGTCATGCTCAGTCCCCTTATGGCTATGAGGGGAAAATCCATGTTTATGACCTGTGTCACTGAGGTGCAGCATAAACTGCGTTAACAGTGACTGTACCCATTGATCAGCTGAGCTGGGTCAGCATCCTTCTTCTCACCATCTGTTCTGTTAAAAACAATGCCATGCAATATCTTGAATCAGTATGATCAGCCATTGCTCGGCTCAAAGTTGTTCTTTCCCATTGCCTCAGCCAATTTCTTAGCCTTTTCCTGGAGCAGAGGTCTTGAAACTGGCATGTCAGAGGATCTTGCACATTCATATCACTGCAGCAAAGCATCCTCTGCAGAGGTATCCTTCCCTTCCCTCTTGAACTTCCTTGCACATTCCCATTGCTGTGGTACTTCTTTAAAGAGGACAGGAAATCATTTTTAATTGGCAGCTGTTTATGAAGTTCTTATTCTCTGAAATATGTATTCACCTAAATTGTCCATATTTAACTGTACCTGAATAAAAAGTGATCTAAAAAGCTGTATTTTGGTTTTGTTTTTATGGCCAGCATTCTGTTACAGTTCTCTTCATGGAACCAATAATTTGGAGTTTTAACTATGTCATGGTTTGTGCACAGAACTCTAAGCAGGGTTCTGATAGGTCAGCAGTTCATAATTAGCATTCTGTACACAAATCGTGACATAACAAAAAACTCCACATAAGTGATTCCATGATGTGAACTACAGTTTTACCTATCACTTTTTGTTCAGGTACAGTTAAATATAAATACTTTAGGAGGATGCATATCATTTCTGAGAATAAGAAGTTTATAAACAGCTGCAGGTAGCACAAATTCCCTTTCCTCTTTAACACCTGTTATGAGAGTCTTTACTAAATGCTAAATCTTGCTCTGTGATACACCAAGTTGACACGCTATTGTACCTTAGTTTGTGATTTGTAGGGACTCGAGAACAGATTAAGAGCTTTTACCTTGCCTGCTGGTGAAAGCTCCTCCTTCTTCTTTCTTGATGTCTCCATTTAGATCAGAAGAACAGAGCAGGAACAGAATGACTGCAGATGGCAATGCTAAGGAATGGGGAGCAGAGCAACTAGATTTGGGCGGAAGTTGTGAATTTCAATTTAGTGGAACGTTCATGAAATTTCACAACTTTTGTGGAAGTTTGCAACTTCCGCTTCTGGTGGATCTGAAATCTTCAGACTGTTTTTAGCAAATTTTCACGATGTTCTGCTTAGATGTGTCCAGTGGCCCCCCCCACCACCACCTGAAGCCCTGCCCGAAATAGCAATGACATGCCCTGGTGGCTAACGGTCACTTCCCCAACACGATCACTCGCCCCATTACAAAAATATTTCTCTGGTGGCTAGAGGTCCCTCCCCCGTCTGATCACTCACCCCATAAAAAAAAAAAATACTTCCCTGGTGGCTAGCGATCCCTTCCTCCACCCAGTCACCTGCCTGACATGTCGAAGTTTGCAGAGCACAAGTGCAGGAGGTAGGCGCTGAGATGTATGTATTGGAAGGCAGCAGAAAAGGCTATGGTGAGCCATATTAAGCCTCTGCATCTGTAATGATAAGGAGCCATGACACTGAACCCCCAGGGACAAATGGCTAGGTGCAGCAGCCAAAGTTACCTATCTTTATACTGCTGTATCTAAGCTGGGCATGATTATCCATCTTAAAAGTGTATACCTTTCATGTGTTAACCTCTGCTTAAGGTGTCAAGAAAATGCTGTGCAATAATGATCTGGGTACAGCCTGTGGTACAGTCCCCTCATGGCTGTGAGGGGAAAATACCTCTCTCTGATCTGTGTCACTGAGCTGCAACATGTAAATATGTTGAAATTGATGCTACTAAATGTATTCCTGTGGCTGGCTATCTCGGTACTTGTTCGGATACAGATTAATGCTGATTATGGCTGGGCCCCTGGCAAGGTGTTCATTGGGGCTCCAGCTTTGTAAACTCTCGTCACAAGCCTAGTGTTTGCATACACCCTGTAAAATAAATCTTGGTGTTCTGAATGCCAAGTAATTCCTGAAGTGTTGTGCCCTGTATCCTGATGTGTTACTGGAAAAGGGAACAGAGTTAAACTGAATAAAGCAGCTGAATGCAAACTGAATAACAAACTTACGTTTTAATGTTTAAGTAAATTCTTTTCATCCCAAGTTGCCATGCCAATACGAAACTCTAGAGTGGGGTGTCACAATGAATTCTGTTTTTTGACCAACTAAGTGTGGATGTGTTTAGGCCCTAGAGCCAAAAGCAAGAAAGAGAGACCGAGGTCACTAGCCAGCCTCACAAGCGTGAAGGCAGCTAATGTGTCCCTGTTGGCACTATATTTGGAGAAACCAAGTAAGAAGAAGATAGTTAATGGTTCTCCTCGAAGGGGCAGGTGTACCTGGAAGAGATGAGAGAAAGAGGGGGATATAATACAGACCTTTAAATACCCGAAGGCATACATAAGGTACAAGAGGGTAGCATATTTCAGAAAAAAAGATGTTCAAGAACCAGGCGTCATGATATGAGGCTGGAAAGGGGAACACTCAGGTGCAACATGAGGAAGTATTTTTTCACAGAGAGGTTGGTGGATGCATGGAACAGCCTCTCAGTGAAGGTGGGGCCAAAAACTGTAGGACAATTCAAGAATGCTTGAGATAGGCACATGGAAACCCTAGCTATAGGAAAGAGAGGGTAAAAGTTGGAGATCAAGTAGGATCTATGGTACTGAGTAGGTAGGGAAAATGGGCAGACTAGGTGGGCCAAGCGGTCCTTATCTGACGTCAGTTTCTATGTTTCTACATGTAGCATGGCCAGAGCATTTGCATCAGGGTGGTGTAGACTTGTGAAAGCTGCCCTAGTTGCTGCTTCTATAGCTGTGGGGTAAGTGAGACCTAGGGAAACCCCCAGACATGGTGGTAGAGGTGGCCGATAATTGGGGTTGTGTAAACCATTACAGTACTTAAACTACAAAGGGAATTAGTGAATATGTTTTCATTTATTTTATATACGAACATACGAAAATGCCAGCAGAAACATGACAATTTGGTCTATCTAGTCTGTTCGAGTGTGCAGCTGTCAGACAAATTTACTGGAGCTGCCCCCCTCCCTTTTCCACACAGAGTCTTCCTTCTTCCCCCTCTCATCCCCACTACCCATCTTCCCATCCGTGATGACTCTCCCTTTCACTCTGTCCCAACCACTTTTAAAGCTGTCCACTGTTTTCAGTGATACCACCTCCTTTTGCAGTCTGTTCCACTTTAGCACCACTCTTTCTGTGAAAAAGTGCCTTCTTAGTTCCCATTTGAATCTCTCCCCCCCCCACTCATTTTAGACTGTGCCCCCTAGTGGGCCCATCTTCCCTGAAATTGAATATGCCACCTATACTAATCTTGTTTATACCTTTAAGGTACTTGAAGGGTTCAATCATGTCTCCCCTCTCTTTTCTGTCCTCCTGGGAATACATATTGAGCTCCTGCAGCCTCTCATTATAGGGTTTGTCCCGCAGGCCCTTAATCATCTTAGTTGCCCTATGCTGCACCCCCTCCAGTTATTTGATGTCCTTTTTTAGATGTAGGCACCAGAACTGCACACATTCCTCCAAGTTCAGTCTCACCAATGACCCATACAATAGCAGATAACTTCCCCTTTCCTGGAGGTGATTCCTCTGGCAATGCATCCCAACATCTTGTTTGCTTTGGCTGCTGCTTTATGGCAGTGTGCAGAGTGCCTCACACCCCTTGTGATGATTACCCCTAAGTCCTTTCCCTCCTCTGAACTGGACACTTGTACCCTCCCAACCAGTATCTGGCCCCTGGGTTCTTAGCTCCCAAATGCATGACCTTGCATTTCTTGGCGTTGAATCCCAGCTGCCAGATATGCAACCACTTTTCGAGCCCAGCCAGATCTTCGCTGAGCTACTGTCTCCCCTTCTCTGTGTCCACTCTCCCAGAGAATTTAGTGTCATCTGTGAATAGGCAGATTTTACCTTTGATCCCATCCACAATGTTACCAATAATGATGTTAAACAACACTGGGCAAAGCACTTGAGCCCTGTGGGACCCCACTGGTTACAGGCCTAGACTACGAGCATCCCCCCGTACTATTACCACTGATTTCTGTCTTGTAGCTGGCTCTTGACCCACCCCACCAGCTTCTTCCAAACTCCCAAGTTCTGCAGCTTACTGAGCACTCTCGCATGTGGTATAAAGTCAAAAGCCTTGCTGAAGTCCAGATACAGGACATCAACAACCTGTCTCTTGTCCACAGTCCCGGTGACCCAGTCAAAAAAGTTTATCAGGTTGATCTGGCAGGATCTCACTAAGACAAACACATTTTGCCTTTTATCCTGGAGACCATTAACCTCCAGAAAGTCCACTAATCTCTCCTTTAGTATGGTCTCCATTTAATTTGCCTACAATGGAGGTAAGACTGACTGATCTGTAGTTACCTGGTTCATCCCTGGAACCACTTTTTTGGAGAGGCACTACACGTGCCATTTTCCAGTCCTCTGGCACTCATCCTTGGTACTCCATTTCTCCCTTATGTACTTAAAAAAGTCCCTTTCCTCTACTTTTATCCCCTGAGCTAGCTTTAGTTCCCTCATGGCCTTTGCTGCCCTGACTGCTGTGCTTGCCTCCCTTGACTTCTTTGAATAAGCTTCCATGTCTGCATCCATCAGAGTACGTTTGTACTTATGAAAGGCCACTCTTTTCCCTCACTTTTGCTGCCACCTCTTTGCCGAACCAGTTTAGTTCTTTATCTTGGATTTCTTGCTCTGGGCCTGTGTACACATACTAGTGGCCTCAACAAGGCTCACCTTTGTAATGGACCAGTTCTTCTCCACTTCCATCTCCAGACTGATTTTGGCAAGAAGCCCATCTAGGATTTCACTCATCTTTCCAAAGTCAGCCCGCCTAAAGCACACTACCCTCATCTTAGTCCTGTCTATTTCTTTGCCCAGATTTACATAGACCCTTCCACCGCCAGGATCCTTGGATTCAGTGACACCACCTTCCACTGTGACGCCCATACACCATTACCACTGACCAGCCCTGTTCATTTCCCCCATCCTCTCTCCCTCACGCCTGCTCTTCACTCTTTCTTCAACCTGCTGACTTAATTGTGGGGGGGGCAGTCAGACTTCGGCACCTGATGACTATGATTGCACCATGCCTTATTGACCCCGCCTTTAGTTTAAATTAAGTTTTGTTGACATGTAATCCTCCAGCTTATCCTTTAAGACCCTAGCATCATCTTTACTTAAATGCAGTCTATCTGTGCATATATGTCCTTTTTATCCCAAGTTCCATCCCACCCTCCATACCCATTTGACTCACACCACCCCCTTGACCAACTGTTAAATTCTTCAATTCTGGGGCAGCCTGGTGGTGCTGGAGGTTGAAGCACTGGTCACTACACCTTGTGCCACACCGGTGACCCATGTTCGGGAATGAGGCTGGGCCACTGGGGGTCAGCAGGGGGAGAGAGGATCAAGCATCTGAAGGACTGCTCTCCTCTCTCGGAGGGAAGGAGACTAGTTGTTCTGCTCGTTGACTGCCCCCTGGCAGTGGCTGGAGGGCAGTATGGGTCAGAAGGCTTGATCCGATGTCCTCACATCGGAAGGGAGGGGGGATGGGCAAAAATGAAGGAAATATTAGCCTGGCAGGCTCAGTGATGGTCTGCCGCTCCTGGGGGCTGTCCCCAGAGTCTGGAATGGGTATCCAGGAGGGGAAAAAAGCCGGCGACCTCCTTCTAGCCTCGCTGTGGATGGCAATCTGTGAGGAAACCACCGGGGACCATAAGTAGGGGAGCAGCGGGGATGGAGAGAGAGTCCCTCCTTCAGGAGGGCTGAAGCCGCCTGCCAGGTCTCTGGAGGATAGAGATAATAGAAAAAATTCTTCACTTCTCTGTTTCCTTACAGTACTAGCCTGAGGGACTATAAGCACTTCAGAGAAGGTTACTGACCTTTCTGCCTCACTGCAGATTTTCCCTACCTCCCTAAACCTCTCCTGCACCACCTCTACTCCACTCCCTGCAAGATCATTTGTACCCAGGTGTACTATAATGTGAGGTTTTAGGGATGTGGATATGATGTACTATCCACACTTCTGGCAGTGGTCCATTCCCTTTAAGACTTGCTGGAATGTCTTCAAGCTGGCTGCTCGCACCCACTCTGGTGGTAACTCCATCAGAACCACCCCATGACATCAGATCTTCCTTCCCGCTGGAAAGAGAGGTTTTCTTCTTACTGCTCTGCATTCTGAGTAGGCCCTTTGCTTCAAAACCTTCAAAAAAAAGACTTTGTCCTCAAGGTACTTTGAATTCTTTGAACTTTCAACATGGATGACTCCAAGGTGGCACTGGGATTAAAGCGGTGCAAGTGTGGGCAGAAGATGTCCCAGACAGACCTGCACACCTTGTGCGTCTACTGCCTAGGCCACGTACATGATCCCCAGGCATGTGGCCTGTGTTGTACCTTGCATCCCAGTATTCTGGAAGACCAGCATGCCAGGCTACATTTAGTGCACCCAGACAAATGGGACCCTCCTGTTTGGTCAAAAGACACCCATCAGGTGATCTCCACAACTGCGGGGTCCGCAGAACAACTTGCATTATTTGAAGAGGTGGCAGCTCAGGCTGTGGAGCAGGCATCTTCAGCTTCGGCCTTTGTGCCTCTTTCCATTGGTGCCACCTTCACGGGGTCATTTAATGATTTGTGCAGATCCCTTCCCACCTTTGAGCAGGACCCCTCTGAGTGAAGGAAATTTTCAAAAAAAGAGACTAAAAAGAAGTCTCATTGTCGATCATGGGATAGTGAGTGCTCTTGGGCCTCGGATTCCCATGCTTCTCCTGTGGTTTTGACTATAGTTAATCCTTCTGTCCAGGCCACTGGCTCCATGGTCTCCCTGATGGGCCAGTTGGTAGAAATGCCCATTGACCAACCTGTTGAGATGTTTCAAAGCCAGTTGATGCGCTGTTGCAGGACAAGGTGGATACCTCATTTTCTAGGACTCCGGTCCTACCTGTTACATTTCAGGGCGGATTGGACCAGGACGCTGATCCGGCCACTAACCCTTAGGATCCCATGACCCTAGAGGATCCTTGGTTTTCACTGGTTTCCTCTGATGCCTGCCACTGGCTTCCCCAATGGTCAAGGTCATGATCCCGATGTCTGGAGTTGAGCAGATCATGCCGACATTGGCATTCTCTTTCTCTGCATTTGGGTAAGCAGCGCCACTGATATTCCTCTTCCTCTTCTTCTTTTTCTTCCTCAGGTGAGGAGAGGCTGTGTTGCAAAATGGGCTAGTGCTACAAAGAACTCATGTTGCATCAGCTCATATTTACTGGGGTTAAGCCAATTCCAGTCCCACCATGGCCTCAGCCTACCCCACCACAGCTGGTATTCTGGCTTGACCTCTTCTGGCCTCTCTATCCATGGGTTCTTGAGGTGATTGGTCAGGGTCTGCCTCTGGTGTTCAAGGCTGACCCACTTTGCTGAGCCCATGCCCCACGGGAGGACATGGTGTCCACCAACATGTTGTCAGCCCTTCAGGAAGACATCACCCAGCTCCTCCAGAAGGAGGTAGTGACTCCATTGTTGAACCCTCCAGTAAGTCAGGGTTTGTCTCCAGGTACTTCCTGGTGCCAAAGTGGATGGGGGTCTGGTGCCCCATCTTAGAGCTGCATGACCTGAACAAATTCCTTCAGTTGTACACCTTCAGGATGGTCACTCTGTCTCAGATCGTTCCATCTCTGGAGCAGAACATGTGGTTCTGCTTCTTGGATTTTCAGGACACATTCTTCCAAGTTCCCATCCATCTGTCCCACCACTGGTTCCTGTGGTTCCATGCAGAAGGGTTTCTCAAGAAATTCCAAGCCATGCCCTTCAGCCTCTCCTTGGGTCCCAGGGTCTTCACCTAGTACATTGCAGTAGTGGCAGCCTACCTGAGGTGCTGAGGGGTCTGGGTGAACCCCTTCCTGAATGATAGGCTTATAGCGGGTCCCTCCAGGGAGGAGGTGGAGCGGTCCAGATATCTGACTCTCCAGACCTACTTGTCCCTTGGCATCCGGATGAACCAGGCCAAATCGGAGCTCATACCTTCACAGGTGATACAGTTCATCAGAGTGGAGCTCAACTCTTGCAGAGCCAGGGCTCGGCTTCCAATGGACTGGGTGGAGGCTCTCTCCTGCTTTGCCTGATCATTTTGGGTTTGGTAGTTGCGCCTTGCTTGGGACTTCCTGCACCTCCTGGGATACATGGCAGCATGCACCAGTGTGGTCCATTGAGCTGGGTGAAGAATGCACTCTCTGCAATGGGAGCTTTCCTGTTAATGGTTTTAGCACCAGGGCCACTTTGACCAGCCTGTTAATGTGGTCCAGCTGATGTGGGATGCCCTCCAGTTCTGATAAGTCCTGGAACATCTGCAGGAAGGAATCCCATTTGTCCCCCTGGAACCAATGGTCACCATCATGACCGATGCCTCCCTGATGGGCTGGGATGCCCACCTGGGGAATCACAGAGGCAATGGACTCTGGACCCCTGAGGAGTTCTGATGCCATATCAACCTACTGGAGGTTCAGGCAGTTCGGCTGACACTGACAGCCTTTGTGCCACACTTTCAGGGTCGGGTCATTCAGGTCCAGATGGACAACACCATGACCATGCACTACCTCAACAAACAGGGCAGGACACACTCCCTTCCTCTGTGCAGGGAAGCTCTCCACATATGGAGGCTCATGCTCAGCCTGGTAGCCAGTCAGCTGGCCATCCATGTTGCCGGCATCGCCAACCAGCTGACTGATGTCCTCAACCATGTGGGTGAGGGGTCTCGCGAGTGGTCTCTTCATCTGGAGGTAGTACACAGTCTTTTCTCCCTATGGGACAACCCTCTGGTGGATCAGTTCACCTCCAGGGAGAATACCAAGCTGAGGCTGTGTTGTGCCTGACCCTTCAGCAGGGAACACTGCAGGGGGATGTCTTCTCGAGGCCCTGAACCCTGATCCTCCTCGGTGGCTTCCCTCTGTTTCCTGTGATCCACAAAGTGCTTATTAAAGCCAGGTGGGACAAGGCACAGATGATCCTGGTGACTCCAAATTGACCCCACCAGTTCTGGTACCCCGATCTCCTCAGCTTCAGCAGCAGGCTCCTGTGGCATCTTCATCTCCACCCAGTCCTGCTCTCTTGCAGTCAGGGAAGGTACTCCATCCAGACCTTCAATACTTGCATCCGTCAGCCTGGTTCCTGAGTGACTACAGTTCAAGCTTTGGGTCTTCTGAAGATGGCCTCACCATAGTCGAGGCTTCTTGGAAGGAGTCAACCTGAAAATGCTATGCCTTCAAATGGAAGAGGTTCTTCATCTGGTGCTAGGGGTTTAACACTTTATCTTGTCCAGTGGCTAGCATACTCGACTACCTTTGGTTCCTCGCTCAGCTGGGGCTTTGGTCGACAACCCTTAAAGGAGAACTGCACTGAATCTATGTCATTTTCCTCAGTAGAAGCTATTTTTCAAATACTGGTTCAAATTCCATTATTGGTCTAGCTATACAGGCTTCCTAGCTATCCTAGTGGGTGTTTATGATTTACCTGCCACTGGTAAGAACCGTTTTTGAACTGTATGATGTAGGTTATGTCCCTGTTCTATTCTTCTGTTGTTGGCACAATGCATTCATATTCTAATACAGAACTCTATAGTTGAGAGGGACATAAACTACATCATACAGTTCTAAAATGGTACTTAATATGACATGGTATAGTATCAGTAAAGGATAGTATCTTCTCTGACAATGAAGACCTGTTTGCTTTGTATGTGTGATTTCTTGTATTTTGTAGGCGTAAAGTAGAGGACAGCGACCCTGGACCTCTCATGATTTCTGATGCTTTGTCAAATACTGCTGAAACTAGCAGGATGGGGCCAGGTAAGATATGTTTGTATGAGTTAGCTATAATGCAAGGCACCAACTGCTAATACTTTCAAAGTTACTCTCCAGTTGGATAGGTATTGTATATCCAGGCACAGGTATTATCCTACTGCTTACCTGGCTAGTATATTCAGTTCATTACTATTTGGCCAGCATGTTCCGTTCTCTGCTTCTACAGACATATGTAACAGTCTATAAGATCTTTGCAATGTATCCGACTGTTTTAATGTTTGTATCATCTTAATAAGTCAAATCAATAAAACTTGTTAACCACAAATAAAATGGTACTTCACACTAGAGTGTAAAGCAGAAACACCAACTGAGGTTACTAAAAGGCCTCTATAGATGAAATGACAATAGAAATTGAACCAGTACTTACAAACAGCTTCTATTGGGAAAAAATAAGTTACACATTGAGCACAGTTCCCTTTTAAGGTGCACCTGGTAGCCATCTCTGCATACCGGGTGTGGGCTGGTATGCTATCGGTGGTGCAGGAAAAGGTGATCTGGTGCTTTTTTAGAGGCCTTGACCACATTTCCCCTCTGTTGTGTGACCCACTACCACCTTGGGACTTGCTGCTGTTGGCAAAGCCCATGGGCAAGCCATTCGAACTGATGCACAGGTGTGTCATCTCTTACCTATCATGGAAGACCACCTTGCTGGTGGATAGCATGTCAGCCAGTAGGATCAGTAAGCTCTTGGCACTCTCAGTAGAGCATCCTTACCTGGTCTTCCACAGGGAGAAGGTTGTCCTTCGCCCCAACCCGAAGTCCCTCACAGAGGTTGTGTCTGAGTTTCACCTTAACCAGGTGATCAGTCTCCCAGTGTACTTCACTAACCACACCTCAGAGGCTGAGTACAGGCTCCATACTCTGGACCTGTGGCGAGCACTCACCTACTATAAGGAGCGCACAGCTGGACTTTGGGGAGCAGTTCGCCAGCTATTCGGCGCCTATGCTGGAGCAGCACCTGGCAGAGGGCAAATACATGGATGATTGGCAGTTGGACTGTATCCTGCATCAATATCTGCTACAGGTTGGTGGATAGGAGCCTACTGTAGGGTTAAGGGCTCATTCCACCCATCATACCGCTGCCTCATTGGCTGCTTCCAGGGATGTCCCTATCCAAGAAATCTGCAGGACTGATACTTGAAAGTCAGCACATGCCTTGATTTCTCACTACCACATCGACCTAGAGTCATACCGAGATGCTGCTTTTGGGGCCTCAGTTCTGCAGTCTGTATTTCCTAAATAGGGGATGTGCACCTTGCCCCCTCCTCCTGGAGAACTTCTAGGACTCTGCCAGAAGTGTAGATAGTACATCATATCCATGACCCTAGAAAAACAGGTTACTTGCCTGTAACAGTAGTTCTAGGAGTGGTATATGATGTACATCCACACTGACCCACTCGACATCCCCAGGCAAGTGGCACACCAGTCTTGCTTCCAATGTGTACGATCTGATGTCATGGGGCAGTGCTGTGGGAGTTACCACCCAAGTGGGTGGGAGGAGCCAGCTTGAAGACATTCCAGCAAGTCATAAAGGGAAGAAAGCTGGAAGTGTGGATGTACATCATATACCACTCCTAGAACTACAGTTATAGGTGAGTAACCTGTTTTTATCTCATGCACCTGCCCTACACACTTAGTTATAAAAGGCCCCACCCTCCCTGCCATCATGCCTGTCATACACTCCACCTATGGCTAGACCTTGCTCCCATACATCCCCATCTCACACTCTTCACTATTGAGCCTCCCAGGATAATGACTCTTCTTCCTTTCTCCCATCCTCTCACACATTCTACCTTCCTTGCTACACAAATCCCATTGCTACTTCCATTTCCCTCCTTAGTTCCCTCCCTTCCCACATGTCCAGCTTCCACTGTTCCCCAGCATTTGTCCTGTGTTTTTCCTCCCTTTGGCACTCTTTCCTCCATCCCTGCAGCCTCCCCACCTGGACTACCCCCTCAACCCCCATATAGTCATCCTTCTGCTCCGTCCTGCTCTCCACCATCGTCGCCTCCCCCTTACTTCCCCTCTCACCCTATTGCCTCTATCTTTGGCCCCTGTATTATCTCTGTCCTCTACATCTCCACCTGCCCTCTGCTTCTCCAAACCGGCCAGAGTTACAAACCTGATCGAAGAGGGACCCCCATATCAGAACATGCCTCTGTTCTCCCTCTCTGTTCTTTTTGCTTTCCTTCTTTTGCTGTTTCCTTCACCCACCTACCCTTTCTCCTTACCTCCTGCCAAATTCCAGTACCGGTTCCCCAGGGTACTTGAGGGAAAGATGTTCCTGGATGCTTAGGCATCCTCCCTGGTTCCATCCTGTGCCTACTGTCCATTTGGCCAGGAGCAGCACTTACCTGCCCCATCTGCCACTGTTCTTCCCTCTCAGCCTCTCCCTGCCCCCTCCCCAAATCCCATCTCAGCTGCCTTATCTCTTCCATGAGTTGCACACGGTATCTGCACACTGGACAACCTCCTGCTCTCCACATTGTTCCTAGAAAGACTGCAGCTCCACACCCATTTCAGCTGAACACCCTCCCTTCCCTACTCTGTACCCTGTCTCTTCCATTCCCCTCCTTTTCCATGCCTTCCAGCTGTCCTGTTGTGTGCACCAGCTCCTAGGATCCCACATCCTCCCTGGTAAGATTATACCTGCCTTACTATATTACTGAGTTGTCTCCTCTTTTTATTTCCTCAAATAGGCTGACCCTAGATGGGGGTTACTGCAATCCTCTCTTCCTACTTATTGCCTCCCCTTGCTAGATAAACTAACTTACAAAGTCCAAACTATGTTTCCGTTTCTTAGTTTACAAATCAGCTGACCCTAGATATGGTTTTGCCATAATACCCTTTTTCTGCTGGCTCCCTGCCCTGTGCTAGATAGCTAGATAACACCTCCCTTGCAACACCATCAAGTAAGGACACAATTTCACAACTGCAACTAAGCAGATTCAGTTTAAAACTCTGTGTCAGACACTGCTCTGCACAGGCTAGTTGCTCTAAGATAGACCTTGTCCTGATTGTGCTTGTGTGAAATAACTGTCTGTATTCCTGTTGAACCCCGTTCTGTTTTATGGGTAGAGGGACACTACTGTCCATAATATTTAAGCAGGATTGCAGGTACGCTGCATATTTTAGAACCACTCTGGTGGTGATTTCTTTAACTCCCTTTGTTTAAAGTGGGCAGTGTGTTGAGCGAATGCTCTGTGATCCCTTGGTCACACTTCCAGTTTGGGGCTACTATAAAGCAAGCCCTGCAGTGAGTGGGGTGAGCTCGGGCAGGGTGAGTGCACATGGCACGCGCTCAAGACGCTTGCATCTCTGCACATGTTTCACATGTTTAGCGGGAGAAGTGGGGATATGAGATTGGTTAGATTAGTTTAATTTCCAGCTGACATATACAAATCCCTGATATATATACACTACTGTTTAGGTATCAGTCTGTTCAGTTTACAGACAGATCAGTATAATAGTTTACTGACTATTGCATTTCTATTAAGCAACTGTTTAACATTCACTAGTACTGGGGGTGTGGATATATCTGTATATTTTGAAAGTATCACACCTGAGGGTATTTTAAATCTCTGGTTTAAGCATATTTGTGTATGCGGGAAGTCGTGAGCCAGCTATTTACTACTGGGCCACATCTTACATCCTGCTCTTGCTGCAGAGAGTCAGACAAGCATGAGTGGGTGAGCGTGCATATTTTCTGCATGGGACATTGACTGTGTCACAGAGGTCTATATCTTGGCTTGTATGTAAGATCTGTTGTAAACTAAACTGCAGTAGTTGTGTCAAATGTGGGTGTGTGCTATTTTGTTTGTATACATACAACCAATAAAGTGAAAGCATTATAGCTTCACCACATCAAAATTAAACTAATAATGTTACTTGTATTACTACCTGTGGAGTAATGGGGCTACAATGTAGTTTATGTAAAATGTTTGCAATGATTACAGGGGAGATTCCAATCCAGCAGTTTCAGTGTGATAAATGTTTAGAAAACTTGGACCTAAAGCATGAAATGGGTTTATTTTCCACACAATTAATTCAATTAGAAGTCAGTCAACAAAAAATTACCAAGAGTTTTTTTTACACTGAATAACCAGCATCATACTAATAATTGTGTTACTTATCAAGGCTCTGGTGATTCCATACTCACCCCTGTACCTGAAAATAATTCTCAGACAATTAACAACAGTGGTAATGTGCTATTACCGTTAACTTCATCAACCACAACACTCACAGCTATGTCTGTAAATGACTATCAGGCAACCTGCAATCCAAGATTCGAGTCCCTAAATATTAATCCCCCAACCGCTACAGAGGAAGTTAGCAAGAAAAGATCTAGGGAGGATGACAGCTTGGAGGATAATTGTGATAACATGTGGTATGAGGTACAAAGCTCTAGGCATTATAAAAAAGGAAGAAAGGCCGAATAGCACAACATCCAATTATCCAATAGATTTGATTGTTTTAACCCCCTACTGTGCCGGGGAATCTACCCTATGTGATACACCTCTTGTGTCATTTGATGGCAATCAAGAAGGTAATTTAAATGTACAATCTTTAATTATCCCTCCTTTACAGCAAGATGCCTCAGTTGAAGACCAGTCATTGAATGATCTTATGGCTGACACTATGCATAATAATTTAGACATTCCAGCACATAATATTGATGTTCCTATTATTATTGACTCCCCCACCTAGGCAGGTACTGGTAATAGGTGATTCAATGATAAAACACCTGGACAGAGCCATCTGCAACCCAAATAAAATTAATAGAACCTGTACTAGTTTTGGTGGTGATAAGTTAACAGATATTGCGTCTATGTTGGGTAACATAATGAAGGACTGTGGAACTAACCCCATTGTAATTATACACACTGGCGACAATGATATTTATTATGATTCAATAAATTGTATTAAGTCTGCATTTGTAGGGATAACTAATAAACTTGCAGAAATTGGATGTACGATTAACATCTTGGAAATCCTTCCAATTCCTAATTTTCCCAAATGTTTAATCAGAAAATTAAATGTAATAATAACTGGTTTTGTCAATGGTGCCTTTCATAAGATTTTAGCTGCATTACCCATTGGGAAGACTATGTTGGAAGGAGATGATTTATTTGGCTGGGATGGATTACATTTAAGACGGCATGGCAACACCTTCCTAAGCAAACAATTCTTGACCATCATTAATAACAGTTTAAACTAGATGGGGGTTGAAGACGACATCCTCATCTCATAAATTAGTAGATGATACAAACGTATTTACAAACAAAATACAAGTCCTAAGTTTCAATGCTAGATGCCTTTTTCAAAAAATGGATGAACTCCAACTCAGAGTTTTGCATGAGAATATAGATATAGTCTCAATATGTGAGACATGGGGTGATGATAAGGCTTTGTGGGATTGTTATCTACCTGACTTTAGACTATATAAGCTTAATAGACAGAACAGGAAGGGAGGTGGAATTGCTTTATTTATAAAAGATACTTTGAACAGCTTGGATATAACAAATATAAAAACACATGATGTAGCCACTGAGACAATCTGGGTCAAAGTATTTCTAAAGCAAGATGATTTCATTATATTTGGCAGTTGCTATTCACCCAATTCACCTGTCTGTATATTTGATGCCATCTTGTCTGAATTCCAGCAGGCTAGTGAACTTGGACATATTGTTATTACTCGAGACTTTAATCTAGGTGATATAACTTGGCAGGATAGTGCGGCCTCCAGTAGTAAAGGCAAGAACTTCCTTTCTATGAGTCTTGAGTTGTATCTTATACAGCATGTTTCTAAGCTGACCAGGGCAGATAGAATTCTAGACCTTGTTATGTGTAGCAACATTCTACCAATAGTTGATTTGAAAACTACTGATCCATTTTCTGGCTGTGATCATAATATTAACTTGTTTACTATTAATCTTATGTAACCACATGTAATAATACTAAAATCTATTTATACAATAAGGTTGATCTGGCCTCCTTTGAGATGGTTATTAAGGAAGTTAATTGGCAGTCTATTTTTTCAAATCTAAATTCAGAAAACAGTTGGTCTGTATTTAAAACAGTCATGTACAATATAAGAGACACATTTGTTCCCACTAAACCCAAAGTTTGTAGTTTTAAACGCTCACCTAGATGGTTCAATCCATCGATTAAACGATTAATAAAACTAAAAATCAGGCAATATGATAATTATTTAAAGAATAATTCAAGTACTAACTGGAATGCTTATTTAACTATTCAGCCCAAGTGTAATTCCACTATCAAAAAGGCAAAATCAGAGTGGGAATATAAGCTTGCAAAAAATGCTAATAAAAATAATAGTAAAACTTTATTCTTATATTCATTAAAAAAAAAATCTGTGTGTCAAGTGGGTCCAATTTTACAGAATACAGTTTTAGTACACAATCCTAAATCCATGGCAGATTTATTTAACTGTCAGTTTTGTAATGTATTTGCCAAAAGTAATAATGACTTGGCGTTTAGTATTAATTCAATTGAAGATACTGTCATAATGTTTCAAGAAAATCTGATACTAGATAAACTTCTGACTCTTAAGGGTAAATATTCATCTGGCCCAGAATAACATAGCAGGACATCTACTGTTTTTGTTAACCAAACATATTTCCCTCCCATTAAAAATTATATTTGAAAAGTTTTTGGTAGAGCATTATGTCCCTGCAGATTGGAAAGGGGCTAATGTTATTTCAATATACTGTATAAAAAAGGGATACAAAATAATTGGGACAATTATCACCCTATTAGCTTGACTTCCACTGTATGTAAAGTCTTAGAGAGTTTAATTAAAGATATCTTAACACTGATGTTGAATAGTCAAGACTCAGAGCAACATGGCTTTAAACGTGATAGAAGTTGTCTTGCTAACCTGTTGTGTTTTTATGAGAACATTAGATGTTCTCTAGATCATGATACACCTTGTGATGTTGTTCTTTATCAATTTTAGTAAAGCATTTGTTTTGCCTCATAAGGAACTTATCATCAAACTTCATAATATGAATATAAATAGCCATATTGTTAATTGGATCAGCAATTGGTTACAAGACAGAACACAAAGGGTTATAATTAATGGCATCTATTCTGAAGAGGGTAATGTTACTAGTGGAGTTCTGCAGGGCTCAGTGTTGGGCTCGTGCCTGTTTTAGGCATTTATTGCCGATATGACAAAGGACTAACTGTCTTTTACCATCAAATATGCTGACGATGTGAAAATAGGTGGCCCATGTAAAGGTATATCTCAAGTGTTAGATGTTCAAAAATATTTGGATTGTATTACATCTTGTGCAAATAAGCGGGGTATGAAATATAATCCAAATAAATGTAAAATTATGCATTTAGGAATTAATAACCCCTAGTATATGTACTTTATGGGTGGCTCTAACCTTCTTAGTTCTTCTGATGAGAAAGATTTGGGTATTATTATTTCAGAAGTTATGTCGTATGTCAAACATATTAATGGTATTATCCAACAATCTAATGGGGTAGTATGGTCTATCTTGCGTAATATTAAATCATGTAAATCCAAGGTACTAATGCCCTTGTACAGATCTTACATTAGGCCACATCTTGAGTATGCAGCCCAGCTGTGGTGCCAGTATAAAAAAGCTATTGGTAATTCACTCAAGAAGGTTCAAAGACATTACACAAAAAAAATATCAGGTTTAATAAATGAAACATATAACAATAGATTATCTATACTAAACCTTATGTCTTTATCTACTCGCCATTTAAGAGGTGATTTATTACTTCTATTCGACATTATCCAGGACCCTTATCTTATGACAGGTTTAGGTTTACAATTTAAAGATTATACCCATAATATTAGAGGTCATCCTTTACAACTAGTAAGGAAACCATTTATACATACTAGTCATCAGTATTTTTTCACACTTTGAACTGTGGATGCATGGAGCAAACTTCCTGTGGATGTGATTATCAGTGGAACTAAGGACATATTTAAATATAGACTTGACAGATTAATAATTTCAGGTTTTGATCTCTCATATTATTACTTGGTTTAGTCTAAGAGTGTTGTGGGCTAACGCCTTCTTGCTCTTTCTACGACCTTAGTATGAACCTTAGTATTAGGCAAGCATTAGTGAGAAACACACACACAGTAAATAATTCCCACATGAACCCTCTTTCGGAGCCCAGCTTCTGATCACCCTACTTCCCACCCATTGCCTCCCCTCATAACACACACAGTATTATTTCCCTCCAGTTGCCTCACCACACAATGCACTCATAATTACCACATAGATTAGTTGAATTAATACAGTATACACACTCCCAGTTCTCCTGTCAGCCCAGTGTTCTTTACTACATAGCTGCAATCTTGAAAATGCACACTTTTTCATAGCAAAAAGTCTCATTTTCAAAATGAAGTCTGTGCAGAATACATTATATCTACTGTATACAAGTGTGTGAACTTATATGGAGACTTAGTGCACTTTTATGAAAGCTGTGGGAAGCAAAGGATATACATTTTGTCCAACTCTAGAAACTTGCTGCCTTTAATTACCTCAAAATAAAGCAGTAAAGGAGTTCTTATTCAAGTCAGTATAGTACCATTTATTACTGTCTACCACACAGTTCATGTTTCATGTTGTACTGACCAGTTCATCAGAACATGTGGTTAGTGCTGCACTATTGTTAGTGCCCAATTCACAATTCATAGCTGTGTCTTGTCCTGATTCCATGGACTTACTAGATCCTGTTACGGCTACTGTCAGACCTTTATTCTGCAAGCGTATCTGGAGGATGGCTACTTGTTAACACTTCTCATATGGAATTGCTAAAGCAAGATAAAGGTTTGACAGTGGTCATAACAAGCTCTAGCAAAGTCCTTAGAATCAGCACAAAACACAGCTTTAGCTTGTAGCTTGGACATTAAAAATAGTGCAGGAGTAACCACCCGAGTTCTGGGGAAGTGATCAGTTTGCCATAACATATCAGCTCTGTGGTGGACAGTAATAAATGATACTACTTATTGAATTACATAGGAATCAATCATTTCTTGCTTTATTTTGATTCACATTCTATCTACCAAGGATCCTAAGAGCTGACAATTCATACAATGAAGCTTGCCAGGATTAAACCCAATTCTGCAGCATACTTACTGCAGTAAAAAAATGCAATTTCAGTAGGAATTGGTCCTTTTTGTCATGCAGGAAAGTGTGACACTGCACTTAATCCTGATGGGCTTTACTGCATATCTCCAAGGGCATCTTGAGAGTTGCTCAGAGACTTTCCTTACCTCCACATATTTCCCATTCAGTAGTTATTAATGAATTTAACCATAGAGTTTCCCACATGAAAGCTATGCACCTTTGCAAAAAGTAACAACATTTTGCACGGGTACATATTGTGCTTGAGCAGTAGTATTAACTGTTACAAAATCACATTCGCCAACCTTCACCCCAGACCACAAATTCATGGGGTTTTAACATGTGTGGTGGTGGGGGAGTGGATCCTTTGTTTATATATGAGGCCTACCTCGGACCATGCCTCTGTAGCCTGGTATAATGTGTGTGGAAATGTTTTTTTTATTTTATTTATTTATTTCACAAATTCGAATTAATACCTTTGAGTACTTCTGACTCTTTTACAAAGGCTCTAAGTCAAGACATTGCAGAATATACAACTTAAATCCCAGTTAGATACATATCACAGTAAAAACATAAAAACAAACTTTTACATCCATGCTAATTACAATATGTCAGAAGGACAAATGCAAGAACAGGTTGAAAGTGCTTTTCTAATAGAACAAGACACCCTTTTCATGAGGCAGTATCTCCAGCTACAAGAGTGAGGCACAGTATGCTGCCAGGTGCTGCCTAGGTAGGGTATGAAAGATGCAGCCAGTAAAGCTTGCTTTGTCAGAGAAATATCATGGGGGGATGGTAGGAGATTAGAGGGCTACTTACTGATTGGCAAGCTCACATTGCAGGGAGGAGAGAGATGGGGGTAAGGAGGTGTGTGAAAGGTGTGTGGAGACATTATTTGTAGGTGTGCTAGGGCTGTGTGTTTGAGCCTGGGCATTTTGCGTGTGTGTGTGTGTGTGTGTGTGTGTGTGTGTGTGTGTGTGTGTGAAGTGTCTCATACATTCTTTAACCCAGCCTTCTGTATACTATTTCATTTATCAAAGGGATTGTTTCCAGGCTTAAAAATGAGATGTATCACCTATGTGTACATTGGAATTTTAATTCCATAACATTTGAGTAAAACACCAGCCACATGTAAAAAGATAACTGGGTTGCCCCCATCATTAATTTAGCTGAGTGCCTCCAAAATCTTAAAACCAGCCCTGTGAGCTGAAAGTGTCCATTTAACTGTCGAATGAGAGAGGGGGGGGGGTTTGTATTACCTGTGAACTGACAGTGTCCCTTTAACTGTTGAATGAGAACAAAGGGTTAGTACTACCTGTGAACTGACCTCGTGCACATTGTTCAATTTATTTTCATGCATTGTGCTATCAACAGGTCCATGTCTAGAATGTGCCTCTGCAGTGTATCTCAGAAGGGATATTTGACATTAGCGTAATCAACTGTTTTTTGGGGGGAATTACAACTTTTCAGCACTAGTTGACACCATGTTATTTATTTCCCAGTTAAACTCATTGAGAATTGAGCTCATTTACCAGGGCTCAGAGTAATATGCTAGCAGTGTCGCCAGAGTTGAAATCATGTAGCTTTTTATTGCTGCATGGGTGGAACCCTGCAGACATTTTGCTAGGAGAGTGAAAAGGGACTCCGGAAGCATGTGACTGAATACTTCAGCTCTGTGCTTCCACAGTGCTGCAGTCTCATGTCCACAGTGCTGCTATCAGTGCTGGTGGGTTAGTTCTCTGCCACTCCCAAGAAGTCTTGATTATTAGAGCAAAATTAAATTGATCTTAAATGTGCATTTTCAAATTGTTTAGTTTTCCACTGTTGTCTCCCCTCTCTGTGGAACACTCAGCCCTCTCTCTTGCACAACTCTTCCTCTCACTCCTCTGTCAAATCACTGCTCCGTCTCCTACCTTTCCCCACTTGCTCCTGTAACACCTCTTAGCACTTGAAAAGTTTGTCCTGTGTTGTAACAACTCTGATTTTGAGTTACTCCCTAATATTTATAGTGGTCTCATTGCACTTGAAATGTCTGTCCCTTGTAACTACTCCGATCTGTGATACCCCATTCCATGTACAGTTGTCTCTCTATGTAGCCTGTTTTGCTGTAGTGTATTGATTAAAATATTTTATTATGCTTACGAGTGTGTAATTTTCTATTGATTGCCTTGTACCATATACTGTAATTCCCATAATCCCTGTCCCCTGGGTCACACCTGGAGATAAGCCTTGGCTCAGTGTGCCTTTCCTGGTCACCAAATGTTTTAATAATAAAAAAAAAAATAGATAAATAACTTGCATTTTAAAATTGCGTAAATAATATAAAAAAAATCTAGAACTGTATAAGTTTTTTTACTCACACTAATCTGTCTGTTCTACATATCTGATACATTTTCTACGTCCCTTGTATCACTCCAGTCTGGCTAATTAATAGTGTTATGGATATATATACCTAGATATGTTTTTTCTTTTGAATTAATTGAAAGGTTGATCACTTATTAGCTGATTCCTTAAATAAGAAGTATACTTATAGATTTTGAAAGTTAAAGAATAATAAAAAAAAGCTTTGACAAAGGACACATTGTGGTGTATATTTGTTCATCCATTCCATTATTAGATGAAGTTCAGATTTAACTCTAAATTTCTGTTGTTTATGATAATAATGAAATGACTTCAGATGTATTTGTAATAGTTTATCATGTAATAATTTATTATATGTTTACCAGCAGCTTCTGGAGTATTTTGCACAAAGGGAGTTTTAATAATGTTGTACTCACTTTGGGCAGGATTCTCAGAAGGGATGTGCCCAGCACATCCAAGATGCTCCGGGACATCCCCAAAATGCACCCAAGGGTGATTTAGGCAGGGTGCTGATGTGCAGCACAACCCGATGTGCAGCATCCCGATCATCGCCTCCCACATGCTATGCGGCACATCCGAAGGGGCTGTGACTAGGGCATGCCCATGCATACTGGGCGCAGCCCCATTCACAGCCCAAGTCCGGGGATGCGCCACAGAAAGATACATCTAGAAAACCAGACTTATGTCAGTGGCCACCTACAGGCAGGCTGCCACACTGCAAGCAGCAGCACGGGTGCCCAGTCACCCTGGCAGTCCAGTGAGCCCCCCAGCCCCATGCCCCCATACAGTGCTGCCCCTGGCAGCGGTAATGGACATGATGCACCCTCCCAAGCCCCTGTGCAAAGACGCTCCCATTGGAGTTGTAAGAAATGAATCCCCCCATGCCTCCGTACAAAGCTGCACCTGGCAGCAGTAAAGATATTGGCAACCCCCCCCATGCACCCGTACAAAGCCACACCAGGTGGCAGTAAAGTTGTTGACAACCCCTCCCCAACACCTGTACTATGCTGCTCTCTGCTCCGAATGAAATGGAGAACCCTCCTCCCAGCTCCAAGCCCTCTGTAATGCCACCTCCCACGGCAGTGTGCCAGTGCAGTCAACCCCCCAGCACCCCCAATCCATCCTCTCCCCCATCCCAGCAGGATCCCACTGTCTGTGGGTAGCTCACCCCACCTGCATACCGCCATGGCTGCCCGCCGACAGAGTTGTCTGAGAATGACAGCAATTGTACAGCTTGAAGCTCAGGCTGTATGATTGCTATCATTCCCAGACGGATCTGTCGGTGGGTGGCCATGGTGGTATGTGGGTGGATTGAGCTGCCTGCCAACAGAGGGATCCTGCTGGGGAGAGGGGTGGTTGAGGGTGCTGGGGGGCTGACTGCACTGGCACACTCAATGGGATGCAGGATAACAGAGGGCTTGGGGCTAGGAGGGGGTTCTCCATTTCATCGGTGCCAGGAGTGGCATCAGAGTGCGTTGTGGGGCTGCCAACAACTTTACTGCTGCTGGGAGAGGCTTTGTAAGGGAGCATGGGGGTTTCATTTCTTTCAACTCCGCCGGGAGCGGAATTACTTGGGTTGGGGTTGGGCGGGGGAGGGGTGGTGGACATAGTTCAGCGCATTCTACTGGGGCATCCCAGCCGGCGCTATGCAAATGGGGCTATAATGGCATGCTAATGGCCCCATTGCACCATGCATGCCTAAGGGCCTCATTTGCATGCCCCTGGCTATGAATCATGTTTTTGGGCACAGGACATCCTGAGATGCTCTGCCCCAGTGGGCTCACAGCCTGTCATGGGGGATGTGCAAGAGCAGCCTGGGATGCTCCATGGCATCCTGGGCTGGGCGTTCCTGTGCTATTCACAGAGGGGATGCGTGAGGGCATCGCCCTGTGCCTCCTCTGTGAATAGTCTATTTTGCACTCAGTGCATCTCCCCTGCACCTGCCCAGTGCATCTTCTTTGTGAATCCTGCCCTTAGTATTTCACTATTGGTGTGGATTTATTGTACAATTTCTATAATTGGTCAGTTTGTATCACATCATGGCTTATTTTGTATTTAAATGTTTTGGTTAATATTTGACTCCACCCCCCCCCGATGAAGAGGTCTGTCACTCTTGAAGCACTGGGGAACCGTTTACTGTTTGTTCAATAAATCACCTTGTCTTTGAAGTATCTTGCCTGTGTAAATCACTGTTTTTTTTCTGTTTGCTTAGTTCTGCGCCACTGCTCCCCTCCATGGGCCACAACACCCCCAGTGGGGACTCTGTTTTGTTACTGCCCATCACTTCTGCAGTTGTGGGTGAAATAAAGAGCCTGCCATACCCAAGATGGCTGCTGTGATCTCATTGTGCATGCGCATGTATCGCGCAAGCGCACTTCTGTCACAGTGGCCACCTTGGGCACGGTGGGCTCTTTCTCGCACAGTCAGCCATGGCAGGAGCTCTGAGCACTTTTCACTCAGACTCACTGCTCTGAAGCAGCCATGTTGGCTCTGACCAGAGCTAGTTGATGTACTACAGCAGCCATAGCATGTATTAAACTGATGCACTGCTCTGTAGCTACTCCCAATCATAACTCTGCTCCTAACCATTTGTTATAAGAGGCCAAAGTAAACTATCTGAGTGCACAGCTGAAACTAATAAAAAAAACACTGAATTTGGCGTGACCCACTGTTAGATCATCTGAGATTTGACTTGGTTCCACAGCAGAAATGGCAGCGGACAAAAAACAATAAAATATTACACTTGACAATCCATGTGGTTCTCACAGAATAAAGCCCCAATATTCAAATGGTTAGTGTGGCACCAATCAGATTAGTGCTGCACTAACTGGATTAGTGCCACGCTAACTATGAATAGTTCTGGTAGTCAAGCCATTTTCAGAGGCCCCTGGCGCGCTCTGCTAACCTGGCAGCACGACAGCACAGAATATGCTGCTGCACCTATGCAAATTAAGGCTCACACATGCATAACGGGCACAGCAGTATATTCAAAGGTTTTAACAGCCACCAACACAGCACTGTTTACTGCAGCTGAAATCCTGCCCTTAACATAGTACAGTTGCTGCTCCCTCCTTCCCCCCAATTGCCCAGTCTGTGTGTTGAAGAATATTCCCTGTTTTCTAGTGGTCCCCCACCTCCGGTCCATGTTAGTAAACATATATATATATATCCTGGTGTCTAGTGGTCCTCCAACCCCCAGTCACCCAGTCCGTTTGAGTAAACATATTCCCTGGTGTGATGTTTAGTGGTCTCCCTGCCCTCCAATCACCCAATCCATTTGAGTACACATATTGCCAAGTGTCTGGTGGTCCCCCTACCAATGAGTTTATTAGTATGCTAGGGCTGAATATGGCCACAGAAGCCCTGGCACTATCTCATTCTGGCAACACTGTCTCCTGTGGGCTCCCCTGGGGCCATATTCAGCCATTTTTATCTATTTTTATATATTTATTTCAATTTGGAATTGAATACCTATGAGCCATAAGATCATTTACAAAGGTTCCAGGTCAGACATGGTACAATACACATTAAATACAACAATAACAGCAATAACATAGATACAACACGATACATCTGTAGTACTAAATAGAATTGCAAAGAAAATGATTCCACAGGTTCAGGGTTACACTGGTTACATACATAGAATTATTCATCATATGACAAAGAATACACTTTTGATTCCCATGTGCTTAGAAATTCTCAGGGAGATTTCAGCATCAAGTTCAAGAAGTAGGCAAATAAGACAAGACTGTTGGCTGGAGTCAGCAGCTCAGGGTAGAAATGAGTGGGTCAGCAGCGAAAAATTAAGGAGCCTAAACTAAGACAGGGGAAGGCAGCTGGATAGGAACTGGGGTAAGGTAGTGTGAATAGCTGCAGCCTGAGGTGACTTTGTCCTAGGAGGCGGGGGGTCAGAGTGCAAGAGGAGTAGAAATAGGAGGGAATGGATGGGGGTGGACTGGAGGGTGGTAGGCAAAGAAAGAAAGGGAGGTAAAGAAAGATGAGGGTAGTTGGTACAGGAGGAAGGGGGATACGGGGTAGTGGGAAAGAGGAAGGTAGAGGGAGATGGGAGGGGGGAATAGGCTGATAAGTAGAGAATTCGGGGGAGGACAGTGAAAGAAAATAAGCAGGGATATGGGAGAGAGTAAGAAAGTAGAGAGTGGGAGTGAGGTAAAGGGGGCAATGAAGAGTCATTGTAGGTCATTAAATAATGAAGGGGGTTGGGTAGGGGCTAGTTCATAAGGTTGATAGGTGATGGAAATAAGGTCTTAAGAGTGTTTGTGGTAGGGTTGGGTTAAGAGGGGCAATCACACATGCAGGAGAGACTTAGCTGTGTGTGGAGACCAGCTCTGAAGTTGCTGACCTTATTACATTTGATAAGGTCAGCGGGTAGGTCATTTATTCACTTAGTTCCTCTGAAGGACAGGGGCCTTTGTGCTGTTGAGTTGTGCTTGAAAGGAACCACAAGCATGCTCCTAGAGGACCTCCATGTACTGAATGTTGGTTGGTCTATTTTAAATAGACACGAGGTAGCTTCAGGGGCAAGCCCAAGTAAGGCTTTCTTTCCCAAAAGGCAGGCCTGGTATTGGGTCCTGAGGTGAAGGGGTAGCCATCCAGTTGCTTTGTAGAGGTCACAAGTACATGTCCAGCGATCAGCACCCAGAACCAGCCAAAATGCTTTTTCTAGAAGGGTTTTTACCCTTTTTAGGACAGTGTCGGTCCCACCACTGTAGATTAGAAGGCCGTAGTCGATGGAAGATAGCATTGAGCAGTAGGTAACAAGCTTTAGCACCTCAGGTGGCACTGTAGTGATGGTGTCAATAAAGAACACCTTGCTTTACATTGGCTGATTTAATTACCTGGTCTACATGTGTCAAGAATGAGAGGGTGTTATCCAGATGTATCCCAGATATTTGAACGTGTCGACCTGCTCCAGTATATCCCCTTTGGAGCTATGTATTTGTAGTATCCTGAATCTCTTCCTGCTCTGTGGAAGTGTAAAAAGCATGCTCTTGTTTTTTTAGTAGTTAAGCAACAGTTTATCACAGAACCATGCCTCAACTCTATGGAAGTGAGCTTCTAGTTCATAGTTAATGGTGGGTAGGTTTGTCCCACTCATGGAGATGACAGCATTATCTGCATATAGCATGATGTGTGCATGGCAGGCTGAAGGCAGATGGCTAATGAAGAGGCAAAACAGGAGCGGTCCCAATATAGAGCCTTGAGGGACTCCAAGAGTCAGTACCGTGGGTTCAGATAGCATGTCACCAGTTCTGACTTGGGCTGTGTTAGTGCAAGGCATAGTCACAGCATGCTGCACTGGCATGGCCCTATATTCAGACAGCATGCTCTGTTCAGAGTACACTAACTGTCTGAATATTGCCCTTGGCTAACCATGTACTCAGACTTTAAATCAGAAATTCTTAACATTCTATGATGATAAAAGCAAAATGTAACTTGAATCAAATAAAATCACTGGCTTTCACAGTGTTCTCAGCTTGCATCTTCATGTTCAGTGATGTGTGTCTCATTATGAGGACCACTGTCCCACATTGCCCCTCATTTTGAGTGTCTGTATCCCTCATTTCAGTGACAAAAGAATTTATTTATTTGTTTAACCAGGAAGGCATACTTAGTAGAGCACTGCTTGATTACAGATGCAACCTGGGGGAAGGGGTGCAGGAAGGAACATGGACAAAACAAAACAGTGCTACTTTTGCCAGAGACCACCAGCTTGATAAAATGGGGATTGGTGGCAGATAAACTCTGTAAAGTTGATTTCAGACTATGTTTGTTCTTACATACAATAAATTTGCAGCCTGAAAATGAGCCTGTGACTTAATGAAGTCATCTTTTGAATATTTATTTGAAAATCAGTGACCGGGAGAGGCACACATGTAACATTCCAAGTGTGACCTGGGGAAGGGGAACAGAGAAAGAACAGCAACACAGTACAAAATGTAAAACTGCGGAATAACATTTGATAAAAAGTATGTACAAAATTAGAATAAATAAAAAAATTATATGTGTAGAGAATAAAGTGCAGTACAGCTCAAAAATATCACCTAACAAGTGCACATTCTGAAGTGGCAGCAGTACCCAGTGAACAAGAACAATACTGACAACAAGAGATTGACCTGAAGGGTGAGTTGTTGCTTGACCTTGTAATGGAAGGAGAAGACGGTAGTGGTGTGGTAGTGAAACAGGGCAGGAGCAGAGACCCAACTGGCTGCTTACGAGGTTGGTTAAGGCTTGGCCCAGGGTGGGTGTAAGGAGGAAAGGTAACAGGAGCAGGTGGGGAGAGGTTGGAGTTTCAACTGATGCCTGGGAGAGGCAGAGGAAGGAGGGGAGCTTGTTCCGGAGTGAGGGAAGTTGATGGGAGAAGGCAGATTGGCCAGCAGAGGAGTGGGGGTGAGGAGTGGCAGAAGTGCAATGATCCTTTGAACAGATGGAATAGGAAGCAAGGGGCAGTTGGAAGAGAGAAGAGGTAAAGGAAAAGGGAACCAAACCAGTGTTTGGATATGAAGGAGGCAACGTCAGTGACATGAGGGCAGAAGGAGGAAGGATACGAATAAATACAGTGAACAATATTGTGTGTGGGGGGAGGATTTATATCAAAGCAAAAGAAGGAGTTACACAGTGTGTCCATTCTGGTGAAGCAAGTGTAAGGAGCTAAGCCTGAACTGTTTCAAGAGATGTGCCATCCAGTAATCTATTTCAAGAGGTGTGCGATCTAGAGTGGTGAAAAGAGGAGGGGTAGTGAGTCTGTCCAGATTCTGACTGGTAGCAGAGGTAATGACACTGTTTTTTTTTAGTGCTGTCTCTGAGTTGGTTGGATTGGAACCAGTGCAGACCATTGTTAAAATCCTGCTAGAGTAAGTCATCCATAGCTGTAGTGGAGGGACCGGAGGTGAAGATGACTGTGTCTTCTGCATACATGTGTACTGTATATGTGAGTAGGCACAGGCAGAGATGAGGCCATTCAGGAAGACGGAGAAGAGGATGGATAACTGGGTGAGGGGTAATTAATTATGGTGCTTCACAAGCACGTTAGTGTATTTGATTTTTTACAGCAGATGTGGATTAATTGGCAGCTCTATCTGCTTGAGTAGGAAACTACTAAGACAGACTGTTCTCAAAGCATTATAGCATGTAGTTCAGACTGAACAGAATAAAACATTATCTGTGCTGCATGTGTTAAAAAGGAACAGACTGCTGCCTAGTCAGATCTCAGCAATTACTTTTTTGAAGTTGTAATTTATGAAAGGGCTAGTAACTTAGATTTAGTCTTTGCTTTCCCACGTTTGCCACATCTTTAGTGATAGACCCACTGCTATTTTAAAAAATTGAAACAACTATCCTTCCTCCCTTTTAGTGCTAAGAACTTGACTGCATGCTTTTGAATATGTATATATTTTTTTACAGTTAAGGTATTTCCCTTTTTCAAATCCCCCTCAGTGATTTGTTACCCACAGGACTCTTGCTGCTTTAGGGGGAGAAAAACAACCAAAGCACATAAGTTTAGTTGAATTTGACATTTATTAAAATTCCACATAATGTAAGCCAAAATGTCTTTACAAAATACAGTTACATACTTTATAAAGTATATATGCCATACCTCCTCAACACTAACCCACGGGATTTGATGCTTGACCTCCTACTATGGAAGCAGAGTCGGGGCTGACCCCTGATCTGTGACCCTTGATTTACAATGAAGTCCTTGTTGATAGGAATGGCAACTGTTACAGTACACTCAAACTATAACATATATAATAAAGAGATTTTAAATCCTTAATGAACCCAGACCATCTTTGTCATATTAGTACAGTATGTGGCACTGAAGTGCACAGAGGGCAGTGACTGCTTAGGCAGCACAAATAACTAGTTCTACACAAGAGAGAGGGATGGATAATGAGAGCGAGAGAGAATTAATGAATGAACAAATCAATATGTGAGTTTATGACACTTGCATCTAACTTATGATCCAACTATAATTTTAAAAATAACTTCTTTAACTTCATGGCAGGGTTGTCACTGACTCTTATTCAGGTCACTTGATGATATGATAATGCACTATTTTGACTTTTCATTAGATCCATTCATTATGATGGGATAGTGTACTTTTTGTATTGGCAGGTTAGATTGCATCAGTTCTAGAGTGTATCCAGCCCCCCTCTCCCTGCGCAAGTCTTCTGCAGTTATTCTTCCTTTGTGCATTCTCCACTATTTTATTGATTTTTTTTTGTCCTTTCCAACCATAGTGATGGTGTTCTGCGTCCCTGCTGGTGTCCCTCATGGCCTGTGTCACTGACCTTCTGATCTGTCCTTGACCATACTTCTTTGCTGTACACATTATCCTGCCATCTCCCACTAATGATCATTTTTAGACACTTCCTGTCAACACTAGTCAGCCTTCTGATTGCTGTCTCCATCAATGATGACCTTTTGAAACAGTGCTGGTGCTACCACCACTTAATTGTCTACGCTGGGCTGGATATTCAAACTGCACTATTCTTAGGCGCAAGCCCTTGCGTTGCACAAAATAGTTGCGCAGGGGTGTGGTCGGGGCGATATTCAAAGGAGTTGCGCTATTGAGCAACTCCTTTGAATATCACCCCCCAGCCACAGCCACTGTGCATGGCGCAGTGGAACTTGCACCACCGCAAGTTGTCAGAGTGGAGCATTCAACTTGCGGTGGTACAAGTACCATTGTGCCATGCAAAATCCTGATATTCAAAAGGTGACATGCAAATGGGGCCATAATTCATGCAAGGCGCAGGGGTGCCATTTGCATCTGATTATGGCCCCATTTACATGCCATTAGCATGCAGGTGCGCCAATCCCCGAGGACTTGTGCCTTGCCCTGCCAGGCAGCAGCCATCGGGACCGAGCACCCCCTGCAGCCCGGTCGTGGGCAAACAGTAGAATCCCCGCCACCCCACTGGCCCGATCGTGGGCATAGTGTAATTCCTCCTCCACCAGCCCGATCGCGGGCAGCAATGTGTCTCTTCCCCGAATGTATCCCTGGTGGTCCAGTGGACCAAAGATCCCGATCGTGGGATTGGTATTAACCCCACCTCCCGATTATATCCTGGTGGTCCAGTGGACAAAGATCCCGATCACGGGATGGAGTTCATTCACAAATCTGGACTGTCTTGTACGGTATGGACTGTCGCCCATCGGCTCTTGCTCTGCACCAATGGGCATGCAGCCCTACCGGGCAGTCAGTCAGCGGGTGGCGGGGTGGCAGGTGGGTGGGAAGCTGCATCGCCGGCTGCGAGGCGGGTGGTGGGCTTCCGTGGGTGGGTGGGGTGGGGACACTAGGTCACCAGGGATGTGTTGGGGGTTGTTTACACTCCATCCTCCGATCGGGATCTTGGTCCACTGGACCACCAGGGATATAATCGGGAGGTGGGGGTTAATACTCAATCCCGTGATCGGGAGTTCGGTCCACTGGACCACCAGGGATGTGTTGGGGTGGGGTGTTTCTTTCTACCATCCAGCGATCGAGTGTCAGTCCACTGGACCACCAGGGATACGTCTAGGGAGACACATTGCTGCCCGCGATCGGGCTGGTGGTGGGGAATTAAAGCTATGCCCACGACCAGGCCAGTGGGATGGTTGGGGGATTTATCTCTCTTTTGCCTGATCGGGCTGCAGGGGGCACAGGGAGTGGGTTGAGGGCCAGCCACAGGTGGCAGCTGCTGTGTTAAGCCCTGCAATGTAGCAGCTCACCTGTGGGTGCCCTCAACAACCTTTTTTTTGGCTCAGGAAGTTGCAGGCGCAGGTTGGAGGTTGTGCCTGCACAACTCTGCACAGCCCGGCTGAATATTGGGCTGTGCAGTTTATGCATGGTTCCTCCCCCTCCAGTTCAGCATGCATTTATTTGCATTGTGCTGTTGCTCAGCCTGTTTTCAGTGGCGCAACTGCCTCCTGCTGAATATGGCAGAATGGCACAATTTCAGACTTGCGCATGCGCAACCCTATTGCGCATGGCGCAACCCTTTTGAATATCCAGCCTGCTGTGTTTTGCTTGATTCACTTTGCTGAGGTTCTCAAAACACACACACCTCTCCATGTTATCTAGCATTATACATCTATTTGGCTGTTCCTCTGTTACTTCACTGCCAAGCCATACAGTACACAAGTTTTTGCAGTTGCTTTATCACTGAGCTTCAACATTTCCAGTACTTGATTTCTAAGCCTTATTATTTTTATCTGCCGTGTCTTGGGCTCATAGAAAGGGAGTCCAAAATGTTTGACTGTCATCCCAAGTCAATTCTGAAGCACATTAATTGGTAAAACCACCATGGCTTATGGCTGTTTAAGCAGCAAACACCAGTGAAAAATTACATTATATAGATTAGTGGAGAGAGCACTTTCACAATTTTTTGAACAACAATGAGTCAGAGGAGCAAAACGGAGCACAGCTGGAAACTGAGATGATGCACCTAGGTGAAATAAGCAGGGATATGCTACCCATTACAAAGTCATCAAGATGGTCTTCCCTGAGGACATGAAAAGCTCAAGGAGTTGATTTTTGTCCTGGGAAAAATGCAGAAGTATATATGAAAAAATTCCAAGATGGCCACCTAGTAGCTGCAGCATTTTGGTTAAGCTATATGCCCAGAACCAAGAACAGTTAAACAACTTGTGGTATTTTACAACATATAGTTCTTCAAAGGATAAGGCTTTTGTCAAAAAGTAAAGGCAATAATTTGGTTCCTCATCAGTGCAAGCAGATTCTGCATGGTTTTGACACTTTTAAGGAGATTCCTGAGATCTGGTATGCTTGTCAGTTCCACCTTTGGAGAATCAGCTGATAAACTATGCCTTGTACAGTAGTTTGCAAAGCCAGTGCCACAGCATATAAAAAGACAGCCGGTAATGGCTGCAGCAGTAGATCAAATCATTATAAGGACAAGAATCAATCAACAACTAATGCAGGCATCAAATAAATTATAGGCATAGCGTTATTCTGTAGTGAATTAAACCTCTGTAATAAATTAAACCACAACTGTGGAGATGATGGTAAAAACCCTGGAGGATCGGTACTGTAAGTTCAAATGAGAGCAAACAAATAAGTACAGGGAGAAGGGGGTTACAACCCACAGTGAGGGTGTGGCATTGAGGTTTGAATATGAGAATAATGCTCGTAGCAGCAAAAATGTTAGGCTTACTCAAGTGTCTCTGCTCAAGGATATTGACTGGGATGTTGTTAAAATGTTTCCTGATGCTAGTGACACAGGGTCATTTCCTGGACCTGCAGTTTCAGTGGGCAAGATGAGAGAAAGAAGGATCAAGCAACCCATAAGACGCTCCTTTTCTCTGGGTTTGAGGGTCACTACCTCCCTTACAACACTGGCACCTGGGTAACTACAGGTGGAAATGTAACAGCGGTACTGTCAGGGTGGGATAATGGATGATGGCATGAATTTGTATTGGGACATTAGTGTGTGTGCATGCTTGCAGCCCCTAGTGTGCTGGCATCAGTAAGGCTGATGGAGAATATGATGGAGAAGCCCTTGAGTGCTGCAGGATGAGACTGCCAGTACAGCACTCTAAGGCCATGCCACATCAACCATCTGCCATGCCAAATTAGATCCCAAGGGTTTTAGTGACCCAAATGGCCCCATCATAGTTGTCACCTTGCAGGAATGGTCTAAGTGCTGGCAAACGTGGTTGATGGGACTGGGTGGTGGCCCTGGTACATTGGGCAACTCTGGTACAGAAAGGGGCACACATCAAGAATTAAAATAAAAAGGCTGACCAAAACAACTGGTTTTCAATCTGAAAATGTATTCTGGATGATCAGAGCTTGACAAATTTCCCCATCTGTGTTAGGGCCAATGGAGTGTTCTAAGGCAGTCTCTGGACTCACAGATTGATCGCAAAACAGATGCAGCTTGTAACAGTCAAGGCACAGACTAGGGAAATAACCTACACAGGGTAAACTGGTGATGAGCAAAGTACTCACCATACTTGGGACTTCTGAATTAGACTTGGATAAAGAGCTATAATAACAAGCATTTGTCAATGCCAAATGTTGTCTTGCTAGCATTGGTAGTGCAGGAGTTAGAGAGATGCATAATAGGATTGGCAGTGAAGTATTGAACTGATGCCAACTCCATCCCCATCATGCAGATACTAACAGGCATTGGGGTATGCCTTTGGGTCATCGGCCATAATGCTCACATCATTTCACTTCACCCTACCCTGCAGACACCAACAAGTGTCGTGGTGTGCCTTGGGGTCTTCCGGCCTTATGCTCATCCCACTCCATAAGGAAATATTCTGAGATGAGTGTAGTATAGGAGAATGGGGTGAACGTTGGGGCTGAAAACTCCAAGGTACACCTTGATGCCTGTCACTGGCTGCAGGGTGGGGTTGGGGGTAGAATGGCATGAGCATTAAAGCTGACAATCCCAAGTCACACCCCTGACGCCTGTCAGTCTCTAAAGGGTGGGGCGTTGTGGTTGGAAACCCTAATGCCCCAGGCATTTGTTGATATTTTCACTCCAAATTTTCAGCATGGGCTTTTTGTGACCTCACTTCATGAACAGCAGCACTATCGGTTCATTAGCCAAAAGGTGATTTTGCATAGCGACTGCCATGTCGTGCAACAGGTGCAAAAACATGTTTTGGGCAGGATGTGAAAAATAACAGCTGTACTGTTCATGAGGATGTGTAAAAAAAAAAAATGGCAATGTTGAAAATCTGTAATGAAAATATGAAAAATTGGTGAAGTCACGAGCATGCATAGAAACTGCACAATGCACGCATGTAAGGCAATTATTTTGGGGAATTGTTTAACCAAATTTGCAACACAGGCATTTTGAGATCTCGGCCCATGAACAGTGACACTGTGATTTTGTTAATCTCTTCCAAAAATTGATTTCCGTAGCCACCCACCATTGTGTGAAAACACATTTTGGGCAGGTTGTGAAAAATGACAGCTGTACTGTTCATAAGGAGGTGTGAAAAAATGACAATGTTGAAAATCTGAAGTGAAAATATTAAAAATTATTGAAGTTACAAGCATGCATGGAAACTGCACAATGCATGCTTGGAATGCAGTCATTTTTTGAAATGTTTTCACCAAATTTGCAACATGGGCTTTTTTGGCACCCCCCCTCATGAATAGTGGCACTGTTGTTTCATTAATCAGTCCCAAAAGGTAATTCCGTGCAGTGACTGCGAAATCACCTTTCACAATTGAGTAACGAGATAACAGTGCATGTGTTTATAAGGTGGGTCCCAAGAACCAAACCCCATGTTGAAAATTTGGAGCCAAAATTCCAAAAAATAGCTGAGATATCAACCTAAGTTGAAACCCCCCCATTGATGCCATTATAAAGCTTACTGTGATTTCTTCATTTTGCGGTCAGCTTTTTAAAAGTTCAGAAGTGTTCCTGGTCCACAGAAGATCACAGTGCCAGACTTCCAGATGAAAGTATATGGGTGAGGGGCATGTGGGGTGGTGGAGTCTGAGAGGTGAGTGCAGGTTGGGAGGGCACCAGGACAATGGTGGTCCATTTTCTTTTTACAGGGACATTGTCTCTCACTCTCTCTCTCTCTCTCTCTCTCTCTCTCTCTCTCACAGCAGACTTTGGGGGATGGCTTTCTTTATTTAAAGGTAAAATGAAAAAAATGTTGAGCATACTGGGGTGGGCTCCCAGTGTGCCCCATGAGTTTGGGGGTGACTGATGCCGATGGCGATTGGGGCCCCCTGTTAGCGAAGAAAGTGTGTGAGGTGGGGGTACAGGATGCCGATGGGGATTGGGCCCATCAGCAAAGAAAGTGTTGAGGGGACTGATGCCAACAGGCATTGGGCCCCTGTTGGTAAAGAAAGTGTGTGTGTGGGGGGGACATGATGCCAGTGGGGATTGGGCTCCCATTGGCAAAGAAACTGTGTTTGTTTGTGGGGGGGAACATGCAGTCATGGGGACTAGCCATCCCCAGTGTCGGCTTTGTGGGAATTGTGTGTGGTGGGTGGCAGGAGCTGCCATATTTACTGAAATGTTTCACCAGGAATGGCACATAACAGAGTCTTGTCATCTGACACTCCAGTGAGGTAACTGCACCTCATTGGAGCAGCAGATTTCTTTCTAGGTTTTGGCATTCTTTGAAATTTTGCATCAGTGCTATCATGCTCTCTAATTGGGGGCTGAGGGATGCACCCACTAAAGCGTTTCATGCTTTGGCCAACACTGACTTACCTCTGAAATATGTTACTACCACAAGATGTTGCTTGCACCTGCGCAAGGGAACATAAAAATGGCATGCATTAAGGGCACTTTGTTTCTCCAAGAATGCAAATCCTGTTTGTATCTGGAAAGTTCTGTTATAACCTAGGGCCATCTGCAATTAATTTTAAATTACTGGAAGGAGATTACAAACCTATAAAGGGCTTTTGTGGTTCTGCACCCTTTTTGGACAAGATGTACTCTAAAATATAAATGATGTATTTTGTTTAATTAAGATGAATTTCAAGTATTTATAAAAATACATTGGAGAGCAGAATACTCAGATTATTCATTTTTGGAATAGGTGTGTCACCTGTTTCTTTTTTTGGATCAGATCATCTGTTTCTCAGTGTCTGTATCCAATCATCCAGTTTTTTTTAGGTAGTCTGTTTTTGAGCCATTTCAAGTGGAAATATACTGTACTGTTAAAACAGATTCCGTTGCATAATTCAATGTTTTGGCCCCATGCCCAAGTTAGAAGTGAGTCCTGATGTAATAGAGGCCTTTGCTTATAAAACCAGTCTATCTTGGAGGTGTAAAGTGTGGCTGTATGGACCATTAGAAGTAAATTAACCTAATCTTTTCCACTTTATGTTTCAATTATGATCTTTTACTGCTCCATTGAAAGTCTTTTCTAACATTATAAATGACATTGGAGGTGGAGCGTTGTACTCTTCAGTGATAATAAGCTGTGGGGCTAAGGGCCAAGAGTCAGATATAGTTTATTATCTGGTTTTTGCCTCATCTAAAGGCATCAATCCTATTTTGGATACTTGACTTAGAAACTGATCCTACTGCAGATGCACGTGACCAGAAAACTCTGAAAATATATGAATGTTTGAAATTTTTTTCATTTCCACTGTCTTGCCAATATTCAACAACTTTTCTGAACTGCTATAGAAGCTAAAGAGATTAAGTGACAAAATAAGATTTTCCCCCTTTTTTTCCTATTAGGAGTGGAGATGTTGTGAAGTTTTAATTCCCCAGTGAAGTTAAGGTAAATTCGCCAAATTCACCTTCGCAAATAAATCTGTGGATTTTAATGTGTACCAAGGAATTCACATTTGGCAGCTTAACCCTTGGGGTATACAAAGACAAAGTTGGGTCAAAATGAGGCTCCTGACACACAGATACCTCAATGTCATCAGCCTTGCCCACCCCTGTCCACAGGAACCTGAAGACCCTGTGCCCCCTCTGTACACCACCACAGACTGCATCCACTCATCAATCTCAGTCGTGAGCAATTCTAACATTTTCTGATCCATGTGTGATCCAGTTACATTCTTCATTGTCAGCATGCATTATGATCAAGCCTGACCACCTCATTGGTCAGGAAAAGGATCATATTTTACCTTGCCATTCTGAGCAGAGGTTCCCTGCATTCTCTCTGTCTTATGGGGAAGCCACTCTCTGGTTTCATTGCGTATATAATGTGCACTGGCCAATAAGATGCTCATAGGTGATCACTGGGTGCTCACCAATTAGGAGAAGGCAACAATTGCCAAACCCTTAATATTGAGGAGCTACCAGCTGTTTGGACACTGGCCTACCTATCCATACTGAGATGTATGTATGAGACGGTGGTGGACACATAGAACAGGCTTCTTGAGGAGGTCATGGGGTCAGAAACAATGGGGTAATTTAAGAATGCTTGGGACAGACATAAGGCAATTATAGTGGGGGTAGGAGGAAGTAGGCTGTTGGTTAACTAGGATCTGCAGCTTATCTAGAAAGTAGGGAATGGGAAGACTAGGTTGGCCAAGCAGCCCTTATCTGCCATCAAAGTCTATGTTTCTCTGTTTCTCTACCCTGTCTATTAAATTTCTTAGGTGTGATCTCCAGAACTGGATGCAGTACTCCAGGTGTAGTCTCACCAATGACTAATAAAGTGACAACACAACCTTCCATCTTCTGCTGGTGACACCCCACCTGATGCAGCAGTATGGAGAGTTCTTGTGTTAGAAGGTGAATGCCCATAAAATGGAACTGCTGATCTACAGTTTGCTAAATGCAAGCCGACTGAAATGACAGCTAGGAGTGAAAGGACATTTGTTAAGTGTGAAATATTTGGGAATTCACATAAACAAAAACCTAGAAGGTAAAATTAAGACAATTTTATAAAGAATGCAAAGACTTTAAAATATGGAATTTGTTACAGTTGGAAATTTCCAATAGAGTATAATCTTTAAAATGGATGTTTCACAGCCACCCAATGGCCCAGCAACAGTGCAGTGTGCTACTGTGCAGGGACTCAGGTTGACTGGTGAGCTCAAATGATCACATCAGGAGGCAAGTCAGGCCATGAGCTCAAATAATTGCATCAGGAGGCAAGCCAGGCCACAGCACCTGCCACTTGACAGTACACTGCACTTAGAGAGGAGGTCACTGGGCACTGATGCTGCAGTGACCCTTGGTGGTGGAGCTTGATATTTATGCTGGGCATCCCTGTATTCAGCCAAGATCACCCATTCGCTATGCCCACAGCAGGGGAGGAGAGAGATACCTGGGAGAAAATGGGTGTAAAAAGTCCATGGCCATCTGTATGGTTGCCTGTGTTCCAAGGACTCTTTTGGGTTATAGTGCTGTTTGGCACTGGATCCTAGTCCACAGAGTGGACTGCCTCGGGGTTGGGGGAGCCCTTCCCCTGAAGCCACTGCCATGGAAAGCAGACCCATGGTAGATGCTGGGCATGACTTGGGACCTGTGGTGAACAGGGCTAACAGGCCAGACTAGGGTGTATCCCTGTGAACAGGATACATATCCCTGATGATAACCAGAACTGGGAGAAAAAGCTGAGTTAAAAAAATAAAAAGGTCATGTTGATACATTACCTTTGTCTCTTCCTGAGATTAATAAATATCTTAGCTAGTGTTTAGCTAGGTTCAAGTGTTTGTATTTCTAAAAAGCATAATTAGTACAGGTTTCTAGAAATTGTTTTGCCCAGATGAAAAAAACGAGATGGTGGTGCTGATAACCTATTTTTTGTCAAACATAAAAAATATTATGTTGAGAAATACAAATCAGCTTCTGACCAAAAATTATTAGGTAGCACCAAATGCAGAGGAGTATAACAAATACCACATGCCTGCCAAGGTGCTGCAGTTTAGATAACTGATAAAAATAAAAAAACAAAGGAAGAAGTATAGTTAACTATTTTATTGTGCAGTGCAACATGTCTGTGTCTGGCTCGTACCCCTACCTGTCACCTCAAATCATGAGGCTTCATCAGGAGTAGAGTCAGACTCTGTTTGCACTCATTACATGCACCACACCATTACAGGGAAACAGTCACACTGGCCATCATACACTTTCAAAAAATCAGTAATGGGTGAAAGCAAAGAAGTGTTCAGAACAGTGATTAGAAATTCAGATCCCATAGTAGAGGGTGCTCCAGGAGTCGCTTCAATAGCAACACCAATGATAGGAAAACAGGGGCTGCCAATGAGAGTGTTTCACCTGCTGGAGAGATATGTGCCTTCTTTTAGACAACAGCCAACCTCAGGTGGCATGAGTAACAAAGGTTGGGAACAAACAAGTGAAACAAAAAACGTAGTCAGAGGAAAACCAAGCAAGGTAAAAGATCCAAGTGGAAGTAAACCGGAGCCCTGTTGATCAGCAAGGAATCAACAAAAAAAACAGCAGGTACTTAATATTTCCACCACAGTGTTAACTGAAACCCAAGCGAGACTTTTGTCACAAGGTCTTTCAGATGTCCCTACTTTAAAAACAGACTTCTTTGAGAAATAGGTAGACATTTTTAAACCATTTCAAAAATTGGATCTTAAAATTCATTTAAAGAATGCTGAACATTCAAACCAGACATCAGTTGCCAGTATGAGATACAGTGAATTACAATGAGGCAATGTGTACGGTTGTCAGCTAGGCAGAGACATGTACCACTTTGTACAATAAAATAGTTGACTAAAGCTGGACTTTGGTGTGTGCACAATTTATTCCTTTTTTTTATTTTTTATCAGTTATCAAACTGTAGTACCCTTACAGGCATGTAGTGCATCCCACACCCTTCTGCATTTGTCTAGCAACCCCTGTTGCAGTACCTGACAAGTGTTGCTGTTTGTAAGACACCTGACAACCTATTACTGACTGAGTGCTGAATAACATAGAAACATAGAAACATAGAAGTTGACGACAGATAAGGACCGCAAGGCCCATCCAGTCTGCCCATTTCTTTTTCTACCTTATAAATGTGCCATCAGCCTTTGCTCTGTCAGTGACCTATCTATTCATAGTCATTTGTATTGCTCCCTTATGCCTATCCCATGCCTGTTTGAAGCCCTGCACTGTATTCATAGCCAGAAAGACTTTTGTGGTAAGCTATCCATGCATCTACTAACTTTCTGTGAAAAGAATTTCATATTCCCCCTTAATCGGGCTCCCTCTAATCTCATGCTGTGTCCTTTGTCCTGCTATTTTTCTTATATTTAAACATGTTAGACTCTTTCACCTTGTTTATGCCTCTTAAGGTGTTTAAAATGTCTCTGATCATATCACTCTTCTCCCTCCTTTGCTCAAGGGTATACATATTGAGCTCCATTAATCTGTCCTCATATGTCTTCTGATGCAGTCCCTGCACCATTTTGGTTGCCCTTCTCTGGACTGCCTCAATTTGATTAATGTCCTTGTGAAGGTGTGGCCTCAATACTGCCGCAGTACTCCAGATGGGGCCTAACCTAATGTCTTGTATGAGGGATTATTTACCCTCTTACGACTTGTGATACCCCTACTAATACACCCTAACACCCCCCTAGCCTTTTACCTACTGCTTTAGAGGTCTGGTTGATGATTTTAGAGTCATCAGTGATGATGATGCTCAAGCCTCTTTCTTTGTGACTGCTAGCAACTCCCTCCCAGCCTATAAGTGGCTTCAGGTTTCTCTTCCTATGCGCAATTTTGCACTTCTTTGCATTAAACCCCAGTTGCCACTCTTCTGACCATTTGCTAGTTTATCCCAGATCTTCCATTTCTGCCCACCCATCTGGATCATCTACTCTGTTGCAGATCTTGGTGTCATCTGCAAACGAAGACAAGCCTTCCCTCTAGTCCATCTGCGAGGTCACTAATGAAGATGTTGAATAGGACTGGCCCAGGACTGATCCTAGTGCACCCCACTTGTGATGCATCTCTTCTGACTGTATACATTTACCACCACTCTCTGTTTTCTGCCAGTCAACCAGTTTGCCACCGGTTGAAAAACTTCCAAAACCCACCCGAGCCTACCTAGCTTATTTATCAATCTTCTATGTGAACAGTGTCCAAAAAGCTTTGCTGTGAAGTCAAGGTGGCGACATCCTGCTCCCTTGGTCCACCACTCTGGTTACCCAGTCAAAAATCTATGAGATTAGTTTGATGGGACCTTTTGTAAGCCCATGCTGTCTTGGATCCTGTGCCCCTATGGATTCCAGGTGTTGCACTATCCCTCCCTTAAGGAGGCTTCCATAATCTTGCTTGTACTACTGAGTAAGACTGACTGGTCTGTAGTTCTACCTCCTCCTGCTACCCTATCTTGTGGAGGCGGGATCACATGAAACCCTTCTCCAGTCTTCTGGAACCTCTCCTGTGCTCAGAGACTCACTAAACAATTCTGCTAATAGCTCTGGTTCCTCCTTTAGCTCATACCGTGCCCTGGGATGTAATGCCATCAGGTCCCATTGCCTTATCCACCCTGAGCTTAGCAAGCTCTTGTAGGACCCTTTCTTTTGTGAAGGAGTGAAGTGCCTACCTCCCTCCCCCTGTGTCCATGATGCTGAGCTGTGGTGCCCTGCCCTACCTTCTCTTCAGTAAATACTGAGCAAAAAGTATCTATTTAGGATAGATGCCTTTACAGGGTCCTCCTCCTCACATGCTCTTTTCTCCATTAACAGCACACCTCTGGACTTTCTCTCCTTTCACTAATGTATCTAGTAGAAAGTCTTGTCACCTTCTTTTACTGTTTGTGCTAGTGTTTCCTCAGTTTCAGACTTGCCTGCCTTACTGCCTTATAGCCCTTTAGGGCAGTTTGGTATGCTCTCCCTATCTTCATCCTGCTGTGTTCCTTATATTTCCTGAAGGCCAGCCTTTTGGCTCTGACCTTTTCTGACTGTATTTGAGAACCAAAGTGGTTTCCTTCTTCTTTTGCACTTCCTTTTCTGTCTAACACAATGGGATGTTGCTTCAAGTATTGTGATCCTAATGCTTGCCCACTTTGCCTGTACCTCACCTGTGTTTCTTTTTGCCAGGGCTGAGCTTAACTCTGTTTGGCCATCTTATCAAAGTCAGCTCCTCTGAAGTCCCATATTTTGCCTTGGAATGGGATGATTTAGATGTAGTAGCCAAATTGAACCATACTATGTGATGGTCACTGGCCCCCAGGTGACCTTCTACCTGGAAATCTGTGATCCTTCTTTGTTAGTCAGTACTAGATCTAGGATAGCCCTGTCTCTTGTGGGTTGCTGTACCAGTTGTTTGAGGCCCTTCCTGCAGGGGAATCCACTATGAGTCTAGTTCTGGCAGATGTTCCTGCTGGTATTGACCAATCTGTATCTGGCATGTTGAAGTCTCCATTATCAGAACCTCCTTTAGCTCTCATGTTTTGTATCATCTTCTAACAGTAATGTCTATGTCCTCCTCTGGTCTGGGGCCTGTAGACAACCCCAGTTCTTATGCATCGTCCCATTTCCTGTTTCCAGGGTGACCCACAGTTCTTCTGGCTCCTTGTGTATTCTGAATTTCTGTAGCTTTGATATTTTCATTAACATACAGGGCCACTCCTCCCCCACTTACACCTCGTCTCTTCTGAACAATACATAGCCAGGTACTGAAGTCTCCCAAGTGTGGTTACTGGTAAACCACATCTCACTAATTGCTACTATGTCCAGTTTAGCCTCTGACATTATTGCCTGCAGGTCTGGGATCTTATTTCCCAGGCTGTGAGCATTAATGTACATGATTTTCCATTGGCCAGATTTTGGTGTATTAGTTGTTGGGTAAGTTTGGCATTACCCCTGGCCATCGAATGGGGAGACAAACCTTTTTCTTACCTGGTGATGCAAATGACGGCAAACAACAAGAATTCCTGTTTGACCACTAGCTGAGGGAGGGTGTTCTTCCCATTGACGTATGAAGTGCTGCACCCTCTCCCCATTTGCTAGTTTAAATATTCTACAAAGACGTCAAACTTCTGCTCCAATGCACTGACTCCCTCTTTAGTCAGATGCAGTCCATCAAATTAAAGAACTTTCGCTCCCAGAACTGTTGCCAGTTCTCCTACAAATCTGTGTCCTTTTCCTGGCACCAGTCCTTGAGCCACGTGTTTAGCTCCCTATCTCCCTTCTCTGACCTTCCGTCCATCTGCTCCTTCTCCCAGACTGGCAGGATCTCAGAGAAGGAGATGCCAGACGAAATAGATGATAGTTTGTCACCCAGCTTAGTCAGGGTGTTCCTTGGTCTCACAACTGACCAGCTGGCGAGATCGATAGTCCCTATGTATACTAGGACATCAATGTTTTCTCCTGCTTTGTGAACAATTTTTAGCAATGCGGTCAGTGGCTTTCCATGCTGATGTACCTGGGAGACATCCAGCCATCACCCCTAGCTGGAGATGGGTATCAACTCCCCGAATCATGGAGTCTCCTATGATCAGAAGTTTTGGAGTTCCTTTGTGCTTGTTTAGTTTTGGTTCCCTGATTTGGGTGAGTATTGTTGTACTAGCTCCTGTGCAGCAGTGTCCCGCTCTGCAGTGTCTTCTGCCTCTTTATTTGATTTCAGAGATAGAGGCAGATACCTGTGTGTAGTGTTTATATGTTTTGGAGGTAATGTGTTGGAGAGCAGAGAGTGATGGGGCACCTGATTTGCTCCTCCTAGCCACCTGCAACCTCCTGGACCAACTTCCACCCTCTGCGGTCGAGGTTTTTCTGTTGGATGCTGGGAAATGGCGGGTGGTTCTTATAATGTATTCCTCTTCAATATGAAATTTGAGGTGTGCAATCTCTGCCCATGCTGCCCGGAGCTGAGACCTAAGATCTCCAAAGGCTCAGCATGTAGGACAGTATCCTAAATCCTGTAAGACTGTCCTTCAGAAAATTGTTCCACAGTACCTGCAGTTAATGAAATCCATTCCAAATAAGTTGCTGGGTTTGTAACCTAGTCAGAGTAATTAGAAGGAAAAAAAAAAGGGAAAAAATGCAGAGTAATGGTTTAATTGTGCTTTGTTTAACGTGTTATAACCAAGTTACAAATTACTAGTACCCCTATAAATGAGATCACCTTGTTAGAGCACCACAGATCCACCTTCACTGCTCTGCCACAGGAAATGTACAACTGTGGTACCCCATAAAGGAGTGTAGCGTGGGGTGGTTGGGGATGGGGGTGGGTGGCTGGGCCCCTTCCCTGCCTAAAAAAGAACCATGGATGAAAAGAACAAGGAGGTAAGAGCAGAAACAATCAGTCAACAACAAATACAGTAACCCTGAAAGCTTATCCTAATGTTAGATAAAACTATGTAAAACCTGTAAAGCACCACCTGTAATAATTTCAGAGAAGATATACCTGTAAAAACACTTTGCTCCAGAGAAAAATAAAGCAGTAACAGAAGATATACCTTGCAAAGACAATTTGAATCAGAAGATTACAGCAGTAATCTGTTAGACACTACCTGTAAGCACACCTTGTAATAATGCAGAAGAGAGGTATACCAGTAACAACAATTTGAATCAGAGAAAAAATAAAGCAATGAAATGTTAGCAACAAACAGTAGCAATCCCTGTGAGTAAAAAATAAAAACACCACCACACAGTAAATCTGCTTAGCCAAGCTAAGTCTTAATCCTTCTCCCTTGCTCTGGTAAGTTTCTCTACTCTGCCTTTCAAGCAGTCTTAGAAGGAAAGGAGCTCAGGTGAAGCTAGGTGCCTTGGCCAGCAAACCAAGTCTTCTACCTCCCCAAGAGCCAAAGACCCCTGTGCTGAACCTATGGGAATGGGCAGGGACCCTGATTTAGCAAGTGTAGGAGACATAAACCATCTACAGCAGCATTAGTGGGTACAGGACTGTTCTGCATGCCCGATGTGGAAGAAAGAGTGTGTAGATACAACATCTTATGGCATCTTTTCCAGAGCACAAAAAATGCCTCTACAGTGAGAGGTCAGTTGATAGACCTTTTCCACAAGTTAGAAAAGCAAACAATTCAAGAAACACACTCATGGTTTGACCAGAAAGCATTTGAGCACTATGAGCAAGGGGGATCCATTCCCTATGGGTCTGCAGATGCACCAAGCCCCAGCCTCAGTAAACGTAGATGCAGATCTGTGTGAAAGGTGAAAAAATGAACAGTTTGTTCAAAGAACTTGGTCTCAGTTGAACAAGACCACATTCAGCATATTACAGTGAAGGGATAGATTAAATCTTTGCAGCTTGAATTTGACCCTTTCAAAAATACAACAGACTTTATCAATTTGGTTAAAGCTTTGAAAGAAAGTATATGAAAATTAGAAATTGAGATAGAAGAACAAAAGAATAGCAAATTTTAAAGGGTCAAACATGACTAAGAACATTTTGGAGTCTGGAGTTGGGAGAAGAGGGTCAGATCCCGTAGTAGGTAGTGCTCCAGGAGTCACTTCAGTATGAACACTGACAACAGGAAAACAGGGCATGCAAATGAGAGTATTTCACCTATAGAGTGAGACAGGTGTCTTTTTTAGACTGCAGCTAACCTCAGGTGGAAGAAGTAATGAAGGTTGGGAACAAACAGGCAAAAAAAAGGTAGGTGGAGAAAAAATCTAATGGCACTGAACAGGAGCCTTGCAGATCAGTGAGGAACATGGCCTTACCACTGTGCTAACTGTGCACCCACACCTCTGGGACCCCTGCATGAACTCATCAGCTGAGCAGCAATGTACAACAGATGTATGCACTCAGTCTCTCTTTTTAGGGCTGCAGTGGGCAGAGCCCTGCAGTCCTTTTGCTTTCAGAAAATTGACTGCATTCTTTCTAACCGAACAACAGTTTAGAATAATGAAAAGTTTGAGCTCCATCACAGTGCCCTACACAGTCTGTGATGCCCTCCACTGCCTCAGTGCATTCTTCTCATAGGCACTACATTTTGTTGTGTAGGACCAATCTTGCCACACAAACACTTTCTCTGCCTCTGAGCACTGGAACTGGAGGCAGTACATCTGCCTTGCTTGCTCACACACACTGTCTCGAAGCACCGGAATGGACACACACATGCAGAGGGAGCAGTTAGTAAGGGTAACACTCTCACATTGCAGAGTTGGGAAGGGGCCTAAGACAAGTAGCACACACAGTATCCTTAGAGGTGCTGCCTGTCAAAGGCATGGGTGAGGCGAGGGTAATTGGCACCATGCAGTTTAATGAATGGTTGAAAAAATGGTGTGGAGCACAGGGGTTTGGCTTCATTGGGGACTGGGGTTCCACCTGGAGGGACAACAGCCTATACTGGCAGGATGGTCTGCATCTGTCCAGGAAGGAACAAGTCTTTTGAGCAATCTGTTTAAATGCTTCATTGGCAAGCTTTTAAACTAGTCAAGGGGAGGCACTGACAAGCAGCAGAAAATCCCAGCCTCTCCCTACAAAACAGGGTACTAAATGAGAAAAAGACCAAGGTAGAACGGTCAGTGGGGGATGCTGCAACAGAAGGTAAAGCCATCAAAAAATGGAGAGCAATGAGTACCAATGCCCATAGTCTAGGTAACAAGCTTCCTGAATTAGTGGCCTTGATGGAGGAGGAACATCTGGATATCGTGGCAGTCACAGAACATGGTACACACAAAACCATGACTGGGACGTAAACATACCAGGATACACTATCTACAAGAGGGACAGGGAGGGTAAAAGAGGAGAAGGAGTAGTAGTTCTTTACATAAGGGAAGGAATAAAAGCAACAGAACAAAAGGGTAAACAGGGAGGAGAAGAAGCACTGTGGGTAAATTTGGAGACAGGCAATGGCACCACAATCTGCACAGGGGTTGTATACAGACCCCCTTCTCAGGGGGAGGAAATGGACAAGGAAATGATAGAAAGTATACTTAGAATGGCAGAAAAAGGGGAGATATTGCTGATGGGTGATCTGAATATGCCAGATGTTAACTGGAGTGCAGTTGCAGTTGCCACTTCGAAGAGTGCAGTTATTCTAGATGCCCTACAGGGGGCATGCCTTAGACAACTAGTACTGGAGCCCACTCGAGAGGGAGCAATATTAGACTTGATACTCTCAAATGGAGATGGAGAGGATCACAGATGTAGAAGTGGGTAGCCATCTGGGAACTAGCGACCATCGAACAGTATGGTTCTAATAAACACAGCAATAGAGTCAAGCCATACAAAGACAAAAGTACTGGACTTTAGGAGGGCTGACTTTGCCATAATGGGTGAGTGCCTAAGGAATGCACTAGCAAATGGGCAGGAAGGAGGGGTGGAAGAACAATGGGGAATAATAAAAACTGCCATCATGGAGGTAACGAGCCTTTGTGTGAAGCAAATAAACAAAACAAGACGATGTAAGAAACCACTATGGTTCTCAAAGGAAGTAGCAGTGAAGGTTCAAGAGAAAAAGAAAGCATTCAGAAAGTACAAGGAATCGCAGAAGGAGCAGGACAGAGAACTGTATCAGTTAAAGCAAAAGGAGGCTGGGAAGGCAGTCAGAACAGCAAAGGCCCAAACCGAGGAAAGATAGCCAACTCAGTTAAGAAGGGGATAAAACCTTTTATAGGTACATCAGGGAGCGAAGGAAGACCAAGGAGGGATAGTGAGGCTTAATAAAGGGAGGGAGGGTGGGCAGAGGAGACTGTGAAAAGGCAGAGATACTAAACAAATATTTTTGCTCAGTATTTACAAAGGAAGAGGGGAGATACATAAAACATACAGTAGTAACACTCTGGATACAGAAGTTGATACCGCCCATTTACAGAAGAAAGTGTTCTGAAAGAACTCTTAAAACTGAAGGTGGACAAAGCAAGGGGGCCTGATGGGATTCATCCCAGAATTCTAAAAGAACTAAGGGTAGAACTAGTGACACCACTGACTACCCTTTTTAACAAATCATGGGAGGATGGGGTGGTACCGAGGACTGGAGGAGGGCAGATGTGATTCCCCTTCACAAAAGTGGGAGCAAGGCAGAAGAAGGAAACTATAGACCTGTTAGTTTAACCTCAGTGATAGGGAAAATGATGGAATCACTTCTAAAGGAAAGAATTGTCGAGTATCTAGAGGCCAGAGGGGCACAGGACCCTAGGCAGCATGGATTCACAGCGGAAGGTCATGCCAGACAATCTGATAGATTTCTTTGACTGGGTGACCAAAGTAGATCAGGAGGGGCTGTGGACATGGCCTACCTAGACTTTGCAAGGCATTTGACACAGTCCCACACAAAAGATTAATATACAAGTTAGCCAGCCTGGGAGTGGGTCCCAAGATGACAGCCTGGGTAAAGAACTGGCTGGAGAATAGGACACAGAGAGTAATAGTAAATGGAGTCCACTCAGAAGAAAGGAGGGTTACTAGTGGGGTACCGCAGGGTTCAGTATTAGGACCGGTCCTCTTCAATGTCTTTATAAGTGACATTGCAGAAGGACTGGAAGGAAAAATATGTCTCTTTGCAGATGACACTAAGATCTGCAACAGAGTTGATGCACAGGGTGGGGTGGAAAGGATGAGAAGGGACTTGGCAAGGTTAGAGGAATGGTCAAATGTATGGCAGCTTAGATTCAATGCTAAGAAGTGCAAGGTAATGCACCTGGGAAACAAAAACCCAGGGGAAGAGTACACAATGGGGGGTGAGATACTAACAACAACAAGAATGGAAAGGGACCTGGGTGTAGTCATATCAGATGACCTAAAGATGGGCAAGCAATGTGAGAGGGCAGCAAGGAGGGCTGGGGGGATACTGGGATGCATAGGGAGAAGCATCACCAGTAGAAAACAGTTAGTTATTATCCCTTTGTACAGACAGCTGGTGAGACCCCATCTGGAGTACTGTGTGCAGTTCTGGAGACCCAATCTACGCAAAGACATAGACAGGATGGAAGCTGTCCAGAGGAGGGCAACTAAAATGGTGCAGGGTCTGCACCAGAAGTCATATGAAGAGAGACTTAAGGAGCTTAATATGTATAGCCTCAAGGAAAGGAGGGAGAGGGGGGACATGATAGAAACTTTCAAGTACCTCAAGGGAATCAACAAAGTCCAAGAGGGTAGCATCTTTCAAAAAAAGAGGTGTGCAAGAACAAGAGGGCAAATTTGAAGATAGAGGGGCAGCTCAGAGGTAATTTAAGGAAGTATTTTTCACAGAGAGGGTTGTGGATGCATGGAATGGCCTTCCGGAGGAGGTTGTGGAGTCAAAATCAGTGGGGGAATTCAAGCATGCATGGGATAGTCATAAGACAATTCTGGGGGGTGGGGGTAGGAAGAAGTAGGCTGCTGGTTAACTAGGATCTGCAGCTTATCCAGTAGGTAGGGAAATGGGCAGACTGGGTGGGCCAAGCGGTCCTTATCTACCGTCAAATTCTATGTTTCTATGGTATGTTTCTATGTTTCTATCTCTACTTGTAGGCACTTCTCTCTCACTCTGAGCACTGAAACAGACACAGCACTTTGCGCTGCTTCTCGGTGTCTCTCTCAACTAGCACAAAAATCTCCCATGGAGTACTTGTAGTCGTGGTGTGGCTCAGTTGAGGAGGCAGTACATCTGCCTCTCTTGCTTCACAGCCCCTCAGGGCAATTAATATCTGCCACAGTAGCAGTGGCTTGTTCCCATTGTGATGACTGAGTGCAGAGAGGGAGAGAGAGAGACTGTATTTCATCTGTCTGTATGTTTTCCTGCAGTTCTTTCACACATCTCCCAGCTCTTTCCAGCAGTGCAGCTCCAGTGCATTTAAGCCATGGGGGCAGGGTTGCACATGACCAGCCAGTTCCTTACTTTCCGCTGGAAGCTTTGAAATGGAGCATGTCACACTGTGAGAGGGAGAGAGACAAACTGCAGCCTTAAGCTTGCTTTTATACCTCTCTTTCACTTTCTTGCCTTGCTCCCTAAAATGGTGTGCATTTTCACTTCTGGCCCTGGCTCCCTTTATGGCAGCTTATGTTTCCTTAGGGTTCTTTAAGCCCAAAATGGGGGAATGGACAGCAAAAGGAGCCCTTTATTTCAAGCTCCAACAAAAGAAAGTGAAAACCAGCAATGGGAGTGGCTGCCTACCATAGTACTTCAGCTGTATAAGACACTCCGCTATGGGAGCACATTCCAACATTTGGAGCTGCGAGGCTCAATTTGGGGCTGAATACCTATATGAATTATAATGAAACTAAATGTTCTTCTCACAAGGGGAGAAGGAAAAAACATTTCATTCATGGCTTAGGCTGGAGGGAAACAGTTATTTCACTCCAGTGCTTCTTATGTGGGAAACTTTTCCACTGAGCAGCTAAACAAAAATATGGCTTTTTACATTGTTCTCCACTGTCCAAAAAAGGAACATTCATAATGCTGCGTAAGTGCCACTTGGGGTACCCAATCCCCCAGTATCCCAAACTGGACCCCTTGTTTTTTTTTTTTTTCTTCTCCTGTTTCAACCTGCAAAATGAAAACCGTCCATTAAATGTTTAATTTTAATTACTGTTTTAGCTGCATTCACCTTGGTACATTAACTAAAAATAGTAGATAAATGTTTGGTGTCCTCCTATGAAATCCTCTATTGCTTTCCACCATTCAGCTAAATGAAATCTAAAACCCCATAATCTTAGCTTAACTAGAATTCCTTATTTCCTGCTGTAGAGCTGCTATGTCTGTTATAAGTGTTAAAACACTGCTGCAAAGCTTGATTAAGCATTTAAAAACTAAATACTGGCCCGGTGGTGCTGAGGGTTGAGGCACTGGACTTCGCACCACGTCGGCGACCCATGTTCAGAAACGAGCACGGGCTGACAGGGGTTGGTGGGGGTGGGAAAGGATCAAGTATCTGGAGGACAGCTCTCCTCTCCTGGGGAGGGAGGACTGGCACACCTGCCAAACAACTGATCCCAGGTGGAGGCCTGAGGGCAGTGTGGGACCGTGGGCACCACTGGCAGGGAGTGGTGCTGCGAGACTTCTGTGGATGCACACACACCTCCATGTGTGCACATCCTGTGTGTGCACCCCAGCAATGGAGTAAGGACAAAATGGAGGAAAAACAACCCTGGCTGTGGATGATGACTGACCCCTCGCAGGCTCCGCACCCGGTGACTGGGCAGGCTCTGGATAAGTCCCAGTGAGACTGGGGTGATGGGCCTGGGAGGGAGTCATTTAGAAGGGAAACTGGTGGCAGAGAAGGAGATAAACACTTATATTAAAAAAAACCTAAATACCACTTACTCTTCGATGTGTTCTCCTTTGAAGCTTACACATACATTTGAAGTAGTTGTCATTTCTGCTGTGCGCTCAACTAAACCAGCCCATGGGGCTCCCTGCAGAAACTTTCACCCTGCTAGCTCGTAGCTTTAAATGAGATTGTGCTTTCATAGGCAGAGCTGTATAAGCCACTTTATTACTCTAGTTATCTGAAGAGAATGGTAAGTATCTAATCCATAACCTTCTAATTAAAAGACACTAAATAGGAAGACTGTCTAGCTTAAAGCTACGTTTTGGCTTTTTGGCTAAAAAGAGGTTCATCCTCCTTTTAGCCAAAAAGTAGCATTAAACTAGAAGGCCTTCCTATTTAGCGTCTTTTAATTAAAAGGATATGGATTAGATTCTTGTCGTTCTCTGCATGTAACTAGAGTAATAAAGTGGCTTATGCAGCTCTGCCTGTGAAAGCACTAAAGCCTCCTCACCTGCTGTTGTTTCTACAACTGGATTGAAGTGAGGATCTTATTCAGTGTCCCTGTGTCTGAGCTTTTGTTGCCAGTGGTCATGTGATCAGTACAGTGCACATTTTAAAACTAACCTTTATACCTTTAATTACCTGAATGATAAACCCCCTCTATGCAATTCATGTGTTATGTAGGTCAGTGTGTATTTTGATGGTTTCAGTTATCCCTTCTACAACTCATCACCTCTGAAAACTAGTTGGCCACCTTTGCTCTTTATCTTGGTCAATTATTGACCCAATTTCTTACGAGAATACCTGAATGGACTATTATAAAATACAGTATTGCGTGTCTTATAATGACTATAAAATTACGACTTAAAATTCAATTTTAAATGTAAAACATATAGAAATCCCCAAGCCCAGATGGTCACCTAAACCTTGCAATACTTAATGATGCTATGTGTATCTGTAACTATATCTTCCGATGTCCAAACCTCCTAAAACCTTTTGCACATTTATGTTCCAATACATTTAACTTTAAATAACTTGAGTGCTTAAATAACTTTGTGTCCACAAGATGTAACTTTCCTCCTTTCGGATGTACTGCAGGTCAAGAGCCAGAAAGTTTTACATTTGTTTTCCTTCAATGTTCCTTGTTTTTCACAATCTCCCTGGATCTCCTGGCTCTCTCCAAAAGGTCTACAGTCCATTTTTTGATTATTATTCAGCTTATTCAATTTGTTCCTGGATACTCCTGTTTATTTATCCGGTATGCCCACAAAGTACCAGGGTATAGGTAACTGTTCTTCTGTAATGCAAAATCCAAGTAAAACTTTCTCTAGTGTGGCATTCCTATGCTACATGTCTTTCCGTGGAACCACTGTCCTCTTCACTTTGGAGTTGGGCTCCCCCACCGTGGGAACGTCAGACTCTCCTGCAGTGACAAGACAAGCACAGTAACACAAGCGCCTTATTACTGGGAACACAAGAACTTCTGAGAAGCATCTGAAATTACTTTTGCAAATGAGGCAGTGGAGGCTTACCTTTTGTAAATGTTTCAAGAGCCTTTTCAGTCATCTGCTGTTGCTGCTCCTTTCAAGCTCCAGAAAACCTACTGAATCTTGCACTGACACCTACTAAACTACTCAGTTAGTATTTCTGTTGAATATATATATGGTAGGACAAAGCATCAGCTACAAGAATGTGGACTCAAGGCCAGAGGGAGGGGGATCAGCACTGAAATGATTACTGAGGAAATGGTGCTAAAGGCCTAGAAGCTCTACAGGTGAGGAATGACACAGGACAGGTTGCTCCCTAGAATATTAAAATAAATGGGACATGAGCTGGTCACACCGTTAGGTGGATCTTTTCAACAGATTACTGGAGTCAGAGGTGGTGCCAGGGAACTGGAGAACAGCAAATGTGGCATCCATGCATAAGAATGGGAGAAAGAATGAGCCAGGGAACAATAAACCAGTGAGTCTGACAGTCATTAGTTTCAAGATGTTGGAGGCCATTATTAAAGAAATCCTGAATAGAAATCTGGGAGCTTCCATGACTATTTAAAAAAATGTGTATGTATTTACAGAATTATATCTTATTTGCACTATGTTTATAATGTTTCTTGTGGCACTTATGCTGAGCATAAAACACAAAGGGCCCGGTATTCAAAATGACTGAATATCAAACCCTGCCAATGCAGTGCTAAGTGAAACTGACTGCCCAGACATGGACATTGACTGTATATAGCCCACAGGGAATAGTGCTACCCAAAATAGGTAGTGCCAAGACCCCTGTGGGCTATATTCAGCAACATTATTTTAAATGAATCCATTGGGCATGTGAGGCACTAAGGGGCCATTTGTATGCTCATCATGGTCTCTTGTTTATGGGGTGCAGCAGCCCCTTGTGCCCGTCCTTCAGTGAGACACATTTCCTGGTGCCTTGTGGCAAACGCCGGTCCTCAATCCCCTGTTTCATTTTATGATAGCCATGCCTAGTATCTAGTGGCCCAACCTTCCCCCAATCACCCATTTCATTTTATTATAGCTGTCCCTCATGTCCAGTGGTCCCCCCACCCCGGTCACCAATTGACAAATGTAAAAGCAATCAGTGGTGTTCCATTATCCCCCCCCACTTGTTCTGCCTGCTCACATACCACCACTCCTACTCCTCCCTTACCCATGTGTCCAGTGATCAGCTAAGCCCAACACAGTGACCCGTACAGTCCTCTCACCTTCTCGGCCGCCTGCCATATGAGCTGTCTGTGAGCATGTGTACAGTATGTGAGGGAGTGGGATGGGTGGAGGGACACTGGACCACCATTGATTCCTTTTGAATTTGTCAGGGTGGGGGGAACCACTGGATACCGGAGATAGCTATAATACATAGAAACATAGAATTTGCAGGCAGTAAAGGACAATTTTGTACACCTAATCTGCCCATTATTTCCTGACTGCAGTATCACCACAGATCCTACCTGATCGCTGATCTGCTAACCTTACCCTTCTTCCTTTCCCCTAATATTCCTTTGTGCCTATCCCATGCATTCTTTAACCCCATCATTGTTTTTGCCCCCACTACCTCTGCTGGAAGGCTGTTCCAAGAATTCACCACTCTTTCTGTAAATTAGTACTTCCTGACATCTCTCCTGAATTGACACCCCTCCAACTTCATGTCATGCCCCCTTGTTCTTGAACAAGCATTTTCTGAAATATTACTTCCCTTCTGTACCTTATTTACCCCCTTTTAGGTGTGTAATGGTCTCTATTATACCCCCCCCTTTCACTTCTCACTTTCAATGTGTACATATTCAGGTCCTTAAGTCTCTTCTCATAGGGCTTTTGATGCAGACCCTGCACCATCATATTTGCCCTCCTCTGGACCGCCTCCACTCTGTCTGTCCTTCCTGAAATGTGGTCTTCAGAACTTGAGCACAGTACTTTAGGTGGGGTCTTACCAGCAATCTACAGAGAGGCAATACCACCTCCCTCATTCTACTGATGATACCCATCCCTATGCACCCCAGCATTCCACTAGCCCTCCCAACTGCCTTGTCGCAAGGTCTGGCCATCTTTAGGTCATCCAATGTGATTACCCCCCGATCTCTTTCCTGTTTGGTGGTCATCAGTACTACCCAATCAATTGAGTACTATGCTGTCTGGTTTTTGTACCCCAATTACAGTATATTATTTTGCACTTTTTTGCATTGAAACTCAGCTGCTGTACTCTTGACTACTCAGGTCACTGCTTATGCCCCCCCCGAGTGTCCACCCTGTTACAGATTTTGGTGTCACCTGCAAAGAGGCAGACCTTCTCTTCCTGCTGTTCTGCAATGTCGCTTATAAAAACATTAAAGAGGACCAGTCCCAGCACTGATCCCTGGTCACAACCTTCGTCAGAGTGAAATCTATTTACCACCACCCTTGGCCACCTATCCCCTAACCAGTTTCATATCGAGTTACTTATCCCCCCCAAGCTACCCATCTTGCCTGTGAGTCTCGTATGTGGAACAGTGTCAAAAGGCTTACTGAAATCTAGGAAGGACACACCCACAGCTCCACCCTGATCCACCCTGTCACCCAGTAAAGAGAATCTATCAGATTCATTTGCCATGACCCCCTTCCCCATTGAATACATGCAGCCGGAGGTCCTGCAAACCATTGGATTCAAGAAATTCCACAATGTTTTCCTTAGCAGAGATTCATTAACTTTCCTGCCAACAATGTCAGTCTGACTCACCTATAATTGCCAATGTCTTAACTGCTACCACTTTTGTATAGTGGGACTGCATCCACCCTCCTCCAGTCCTCATGAACCACTCCTGTTTCCAATAAGCTGTTAAATAGGACTGTCAAAGGTGCAGCTAGTACCTACCTGAACTCCCTCAATACCTTTGTATGCCCCTCATTTGGCTCAATTGCTTTGTCCTCTTTCAGATTAGTCAGTCCCTTCGGAATCTCTACTCTGAAAATTAACTACTGTCCACCTCTCTCCTTCCAATGCTCTTTACTTTTTGTGCCCCCCCTTCTCCTTTGTGAACATGAAACAAAATCATCTGTTCAGGATGTCTGCCTTTTCCAGGTCCCCCTCTGCATGGCCCCCCCTTCCCTTTTTAGGACTGCAGTAGGTGCAGCCCTGCAAACCTCTTGCTATGTGAAAAGGACTTGGTGCATTCCATGTAAACAAACAACATGTTGGCACTGTACCACAGCCACCTCCATGTTCGTGAAGCCCTCCGCTCATGTTGTCTCTATTGATGTAGCACTGCACTATCTTTACAGTGCCAGGGGTCACAGTGGAACACAGCACACTCTGCTGTGTCCAAGATGGCTGCTACACTCTACTGTGTATGAGCTCATAGCTGCACATATGCAGTAGCATGCGGCAGCCATCTTGGTCATGGCAGAGTGGGCTGTGTTACACTATGACCACCTATTTTAATTTTTTAATTTATTCTCTTTATTATAATAATCCCCCTAACCGACCCTTCCTGTCAGCACCCACCACTCCACCCTCCCCAAGAAACATAGGTGTCGTGATTATGTTCTCCTGTGATGCTGGTCTTTTTTTTTTTTTTTTTAAGTATTTTTCTCCCCCCCACCTGACTCTCAACACCCTCCCCAGAAACATAGCAGTGACACTGGGGTTGCCCATTCCCCCAGTGTCACAATCAGGTATCTTCAGTTCTGTTTTTTTTTTTTCTTAACCAGTAAAAAGAAAACCATCCATTGATGTCTTTTGCACCATTTCTGACTCCCCACCCAATCCTCTCACTCCGCACCCACCACTCTACACACCCCGAAGCCCTTACTTTCCCATTGGGGGGTCCACTGCAATAATCCTAGCTGGACCACAGACACGTCTCCACTCTTCAAAGCCAGATCACGAAAAGAAGAAACAGGAATGCCGTTCAATGTAATTCAATAGAGTTTTGAACTCAGAGGCATAACCTAGTCATTTTTTCATATTTTTGGCCCAAATTTTCAACCTGCCTTCTTTGGGACCCCACCTCATGAACAATGGCACTGTCATTAGACAGATCTATCCTGAAAGGTGATTTTTGTGGTCCCTGCATGAAATCACCTTTTGGACAGGAGTTAAGAATTCTCTCTGCCCTTGTGCATGAGGTGGGGTCTTAAGAAGGCTATGTTAAAAATTTGGTGTAAAAATATTTAAAAAAACAAAGTTAGTAAGCCTATGTTGAATTTTATGAATGTAGCCATGTAACTTTGATAATTTTCAATATTTTATCCCAAATTTACAACATAGCCATATCTTTCCTCATGAATGTGACAACTGTCATTTTTCAAATCCTAGCCAACATTTTTTTTTTTTACATCCCAAGGTGATTTCATGGTCCCTGTGTGAAATCATCTTTTGGGCTGGAGTTGAAAATTTTCTCTACCCTTTTTCATGAGGTGGGGTCATAAGAAGGCTATGTTGGAAATCTGGTATGCAAAATAAAAAACAACAACATTATGAACCTACATTGAATTTTGCAAACACAGGCTCGTAGGTTTGGTAATATTCAATATTTTTTGCTCCAAATTTTCAACATAGTCATTTCTTTATAGTGCCTCATGAATGTGACCAATGTCATTTTTCAGCTCCTGCCCAAAATATGTTTTTATGTCTCAAAAATTGATTTTGCAGTCCCAGCACAAAATCACCTTTAAGTCAGGTGTTGAAAACTGTCTCTGCTTGCCTTCATGAGGCAGGGTCATAACAAGGCTATGTTAAAAATTTGGTGTAAAAATATTGCAAAACAACACATTTATGAGCCTACATTACATTTTGCACATGCAGGCTTGTAACTTTGATAATTTACAATATTTTTACCCCAAATTCCTCAGCTGAAGCCCTCTCAGCTCTGGCCCAGTTTTTTTTTTTGTAACTGTCTGTGTCACTCATGTATCTCTTTGTTTTGAAAAGCTTTCCTCAGCTCCCCTACCTGACAAGTTTTGATAAGATCCAGGGTACTTCTGAGGCCTCTTATCACCCCTCCCCTTTCCAGTTGTGTTCTTGTCCTTGACTCATTGTCACCTCAGAGCTGGTTTCCAGTAACTGTATGTGAAATCCAGTCCATCCTTCACCACACCTGGTCTGCAGCTAGTTTAGTAAATGCACTGATGAATATTGTATTTTATAATTTGCTGTCCAGATGGCCACACTTATTCTGACCTCCCAATTCCCCTGATTATTTTGTGGCTGTCTCATTCAGGCTGGTTTATATTTTTCTGAAAAAGACTGTATTTCTGGCCAGGAGAAAGTGGTGACAAAATCCAGGACAGCGTGACGTGAGATGTGGTAGCCTGGTATGAAACATTGCACATCAACAGCTTTCACACAAGTCACTGTGACCAGATACTAGTCAGAATGAGCCAGTGCAGACAGATAGGGCAGAGGTGGGGTCCGACCAGAAGTTCACTCTTGGCGGGGTTGGGGGATCTTTATTGTGAAGCACCAAAGGGCATGCTGGCTTTGGAAACAGCAATGGCATTTTCCAAACTGCACTAAAAAGAGATTTGAAAGCTCAAGTGGCTGTACAAAATCACCCAAAATAATTGAAGTATGTGTGATTGGATGAAACATACAAGCCTGCACTCTCCAGCTTCACAGCTTTTAAATTGATTCTAGGTGTGATCTTGCTTATATTAATGTTTACTGATCAAGTCTACAGCTCAGTCTGTCTCTATGGCATATGTATCTGAAAGAGAATAAACTTACTGGACCATAACACAGGGAGCCAACTGTGACACAGCAGCATAGATTGCAGGACTGTCTGTGTAAATTGCAGTACCTTATTTTTTAACTGGGGGGGGGCATTCCTTTTTTGGGAATCTTTATTTTTTTTTTTTACAATTTTTGCCTACTCACTGGCAATGCTGCCAGCCCTCACATAACATCACAATGATGGGCTAAACAAAGCAATTTTATGCATTCTGGAGAAGTGCAGTGGGGTGGGGGGGGTGAATTGTGTTTCTTCCACCTTTCATTCCTGCTTGTGACATCTCTAGAGAGTTGGAAAACATAAGCCAATAGGGATTTTTTTTTCTAATTTTAAAGGTTCACAGCATCCCCAAAAACTTGCTAGACAGGCATGTGTGTCATGATCCAAGTGATCTGAATAGTTCTAGGTCTGTTACTGTATTTGGGGGCTATATAAAATGGTGGTTTATTACATTTGTTCAGCATAGCTGTGGAGGACTGCTAAATACCAAAGAGCTTCTTGCTTTGAGACTACACCTTAAACTTGCAGAATTGGAGCTAATTACCTGGTCCTTGTCTGATCACTGGAGGTGGCAGCAAAATAAGAGGTATGAGAATTAAAAATATATATATATAGTCTTAATGGAAATGTTTTCTGTTTATCTGACTCTCGGGTAGAGAATTAGTATCAGCTTTAGTCTGTTGGTATGGCTTGGGTTTGAGATCTGGATCAGGGCATGGAGCAACATGTAACAAATGTACGACTTAAAAATTACATTTGTTATTTTAATTGTATGTGTATTATGTATTTTGCAAAGGCAAAAGCATGCATTCTAAATGAATTATTTGCAAAAAATGTTATTAATGAATCAGTTAGAGTAGTTAGTAAGGTGAAAAAAGTAGGGAAATTTGGTGTTAGGGTTTCCAACACTAACACCACACCGCCACCCTGCAGACACTGACAGGCATTGGGGGTGTTACTTGTGGTCATCAGCCATAACACTCACCCCATTCTATAAGTAAATAAGCTGAGATGGGTACAGTATAGGAGAGTGGGGTGAGCGTTAAGGCAAATGACTGCAAAGCACCACCCCCATGCCTGTCAGTGTCTGCAGGATGGGGGAGTGGTGTTAGGGTTGGAAACCATAACACCACATTTCCCTGCTTTTGTCACTTTAGTAAGAACCCTAACTGATGCATTAACAACATTTTTTGCAATGAATTTCCTTACTTTTTCAGAGAGTTTATTCATAAATAAAGGAGGTGTACACACCGGTAGAATGCCCACACAAAATTATTTCAGATCTGTGGGAACTGTGGTTAGCACCAGACACAAAGTTCTCACTAGCTGATTGACTTTATCCCCTCAACATCAAGGTCAGGTCACCTGTATCACATAGGTAAGTGTAAGTGTACCCAATCAGTATAATCCAGAGTAGCCAGACCATATGCAAGTTAGGTGACTATTGCCTTTGCTGGTCCAGCCACTCTGGTTAGATGGGCCAGTGCAACTTCTTAACCATTTGGTCCTATCCTTTCCATAGGGCCCAGTTTTCACCCCTGCCCAGTGTATAAAAACTGGACTGTTGGACAGGTCTGGATCAGTCCATGCCAGACCAGTCTGACCACAGTTCATGTGACAAGATCACCACTATTTGCAGAACTTTCACTCAAACAGACTGGCAGTCTGGATGTTATCGATCTGGTCCAGACTGAAAATCTACTTTTCATTAAATCTAACCTAAAGATGTTGAGAGGAAAAGTGTCCACCTGAGAACTGTTAAATTATACGGGCAGTGCAGGTGCCAGTAAATTAAGAGGCACACCATGTATTTTATAGCCTTGCAGTATCAGCCTGATCTGTGGGCTTAGGCTGTGCTGGATTGGGAGCAGTCTGAACATATCTGCATGACATTTGCACCTTAAATCAAAGCCAGTTATTGAGTAGTCACTTTTAAGAGCTGCCCAGATGGCTGCATCAGTGCAAGTAGTAATAGTAATAGTGCATTAACAGGTGAGCTGCCTCTGAGGCTGGGAGATAAAAGGGCTGTGGGTTCAGTTCTCACATCTAGCACTTGGGTTAATATCCTAGTACTGACACTGTAGTGCAGCATGAGAGGGGTGCTGCATTTATGAGGTGCCATCTTTTGGATGAGACATTAAATCGAGGTCCCATCTGCCTGGATTGGTGGTAGTTCAGGTGGATGTTAAAGATCCCATGGCACTTATCAAAAAGAGTAGGGGAGTTTTTATTAGAATGAAAACACATTGAACAACACACAACAATGTTAAATAATTTGAACATAAAGAAAACAGCCTTAAAACAGGAAAAGAGAAAGAAAAAATTAAATAAACATAATGCTTAGATATAGACAAATCAACTATTTAAACTTAATAAATATGTGGAAATCTTTCCACCAATGAGTAACATCAACAGATGTAAATAATTGTTTATCTTTCAAATATATTTTCATTAGTTCCTGAACTACAATTTAACAATAACCATCCTAAGTCATTTTATTTTGATAGATCACCCAGTGGCATCTTGCCTGCCAGAGATAAAATCTGAGGCAGTTTAAAAAAAAATAGTTGGGGTATCTTGATGGAAATGTGCCAGACCTGAAGGATATATGCCTACAACCAAAATATCACAAGTGAGATATTGCAACCATGGTAAATTCCATTTCTTTCCTAAAAAAACCCATAAAGATTTTGCATAGGAGCAATCTAATAAAAAATATTCCATTGTTTCTTTTAAATTAATACATTCAAGGCATGGACAGTTTTGTTCAATCTTCACTTTATAGTTCACGTTGCCCCTAACATTTAATCTGCCATGCATTGGCAACCACTGTGTTTCCCACATATTGGGGGGGAGTCTTTTGTTATTCAATTGGGCCAAAACAAACGTATTCTTAACCATAGGACAATTTTTAAAACTAGGTTCAATATGGTAACATTTAGTAATGATCAAATTATATAGTGTACATACAGTATTCTTCTGTATCTGTTCTTTAGTAATTTGCCATTTATAGAGTTTTTGAACCACAGATCTGAAATAAAGCGGAATATGGACATATATATTCAATTTTGGGGCCGTATTATACCAAACCATAATATATCTACCTAAAGCATTATTAACCCATGCTTGACCACCTCTCTCTTTATTAGTAAGACCACTTTTAATTGTCTGGGAAAAAAAACAAATCATGAAATAACACGATGGGATCTACCATGCCCTAACCCCCTTTATTCTTTTCTAAATATGTATTACATTGTTTTATCGGGTTTAACCTATTCCCCCATAACATCTGAAAAAACTGCAGTATATACCCTTGTTTCAAATTGCATAGGTAAAGGAAAAATGATTGCAGTGTACTGTAGACAGGGAATAATAAATTATTTTACTATAAAAATCTTTTTATTTGGACAGTGTCCACTGTTTCCATCTTGCTATCTTCCCTTCTATTTTTATAAGTGCTGTATCACAGTTTTCAGTGGGTAGGTTTTGTGATCCAAAGAGAACACCCAAAATATTAAGAGGTCTAGTTGATATATTGATTCCTACTATAATGAATCTCCAACTGATTACCAGTTCCTACAATCTTGGGCCCTCTTTTATTTTCTCTTTTTGTTAATGCTGCTCCCTCTACCATCTTAGGGTCTAGTCTTATTGTGTATGCAGACAATGTGGTAATTTTTTCTGAAGGAATTAGCCCAGACCAAGCATTAAATAAAGTTCGGATGGACTTTGAAAATTTCCAAAAATGGTTCCTCTCATGTAAACTAGAACTGAATTCAGGGAAAACTAAATGCATGGTTTTTACTGGTCCCAGGAAAAATCGTGATATAAATGCTCATATTATGGATGTAGCAGGGAACTGTATAGAACTGGTAAATTATGATTATCTGGGAGTGACGTTTGACTCTCATCTTCAATTTGATCAACATATTGTGGAGATTATTAAAAAAATCCACCAGAGAATCGAGGTGTTATTCAGAATTAAACCATTTCTTGTTCCTGAATCCTGTAGACTCCTTGGAAATAGTCTTTTACTAAGTATAGTTGACTATGGTCTTTTGATCTACTTTGGCACAAATTATATATTAATTCTGACTACAAGTATCATACAATAATATATTACATTTTATGACAGGTCTCCCTTTGAGGACACATCATTGTGTCTTGCTAAGTGAAGCAAATTCTTTTTCTCCATGACAGGATACACCTGAAACTTGGAGTTTTTCTGTTTACTTGCACTCAGGGTTTACTCCCTCAGGTAACTCAGGATCTTATTCCCCCCCCCAAGTCAAGTAGCATTGAAACTAGGTTCAAGTTCAGAGGTTCATATAGAATCCCACTCTATAAAAAAAAAAAAAACATTGGTCAAAGATCAGTAATCTACAGAGCTATAAAAATCTTCAATGGTATTCCATCTAAAATCACCAATGTAAGGACCGTTCAATTGTTTAAGAAATGTTTTGTTGTTTGGCTAAACAATTTAAATGTTTGTCACTGTTCTTAATACTGTATTGTATTTTAGATTGTTAGTTTAATACATTTGACCTTTGTACTTTTGTACTCTACTTTTATTTGTTGACTTGTCACTTGTGAAAACGGTCAGTCTGCTCATCTAGCTAACAAGTATAAAAAATAAAAATGAAATGAAACAATTAAACCCTTAGTTTTGGTAATATTTAATTTAGCATTTCAAATTGCTGAAAACCTGCCAAATTCAGTTAAAAAAATAGTCAATTGCTCGGAATCTGTGAAAAAAATACAGACATCATCAGCATAGGCTTGTAAAAGCAAATGTTGACCTGATCGAGAATTAAATATTCCTGACCATCTAGGAACATCTGTTAAGGAGTGCAAACGGGGTCTAAAGAAAAAAATATATAACAGAGAACTCAGAGGGCATCCTTGTCTTTTTCCAGTCTGCAAAGAAAAACCTTGTGCTGTAACCCATTTTATTAGCAGATAAGCTTTTGTATTATTATATAAGAGACAAATGAGGTTTAATAATGGAACTGGAATACCATAACGTTTCAATACTTGTAATAAATAATGGAGATGAACTCTGTCAAAGGCTTTTTCTAAATCAGCTGCTATAATATAGCTTGTAAGCCCTTCAAGTGTTAAATGTTCAATCACATCCCTGAGTACCATTAAAGCTGTTTGAATGTCTATCTGGAAGACCACACAGTTGATAAGGGGAAATCACCTGCATTGCATACAATTTAAGTTGATTATTAATCAAAATTGTAAATATTTTATAATCAGTATTTAAAAGTGTTATAGGCCTCCAGTTTTTGATGTCATGTCTGTCTCCTGATTTAAACAAATATATCATTAAGCCCTCAGTGAAAGAAAAAAACATATGATTTGAGTCCATAAAATATTGAAAGACCTGTTGGAGACAAATCACTATTAATTTTGAAAAAACTTTATACAATTATTAAATCTGTGAGGAATCCAATCCAAACTGGGAGAGGTATCATTTTTAAGTTGATGAATAGCTGATTCTATCTCTATTTCTGTGATAGTAACTTGTAATTTAAGGGCTTCCAATGGAAATGATGGGAAACTCAAAGAAGTTAAAAAAGTTTAAATTCCTGATTGTGAAATAGGAGACTTTGGGGCCAAGGAACTAAAATGATTTTGTGTCAAAGATTCAATATCAGCTACTGAGTCCACTATATTCTCTGCCTCATCCTTCAAAAACTCAATGTGCATTGAATCTTTAATCTGTTTGCAGGCTTCAAAGGGATCTCCAAGTGATAATTTCTTAGTGCTATTACAGAGCATTGCCTGCATGGTATGTGCTCTATCATATTTGATATGTTTGCATTTCTCTTTTTATATTGTTGATCTGAACTGTGTAATCAACTCAAGATGTGTATGATAAAGTATAAAGCTTTTGTAATTGGTTTCTAAGTGTAAGATATTTATGGAATTTAGTATTTCTTGTGTGCTTTCCAAATTTTTTAAACCGAGTACTGAGATCAGTTTTGGTATCTGTCCACCACTCACCTAAGTCAGTGTATAGGAATGCCACCAAAAGTCATGCTCTAATAATGGTCAAAATTGTGTTTTTAACCAAATTATCTGTAAGTATTGAGGTATTAACTTTCCATCTATGTTTCTGCCTAGGTTTCAATAGGTTGGCATTAAGAGAGAAAGTTAAGATCAAATGATCAGAGATATCCATAGGTTTTGCTATAAAAGTACCAAAAGGCACATTCGAGGAAACAAATAAGTACTCTTTGGTAGATTTATATTTACCCTGTTTATAAGTAAATCCTATTCCTTGTGTCTGAAATTTAGAACAGTTGGTTAAACCAGTTAATCAAATGATATTCCCCAGAGAGTTGGAGTCACAATAAGTTTTTTTATTGTCAGTAGACTGTTTTGTTGGAAGACTACAATTAAAGTCACCTCCCCAAAAAATTTTGTAAGAGGATACTAAATAAGTCTGTACCACCTTCATACATGCCACTCTATCTGCCTTAGTTTGAGAATTATATTTATAAATCTGCAGTCAATATTTCCCAACCATTCATCTAAAATCAAGTCTACCAAGAAAAAGATCAATTAATTTACACAAAGAAAAGTCATAAAAATTAGAGTATTCCTACTCCATCTGCACTGTCAGTGCCAAAGGACCAAAAGGAAGGATCCCAGGGCCAGTCCCTTTTGAATGATGCTATTTGTTCAAAGGAATACATCCACGTTTCCTGCAGGAAACAAACCTGTATGATTTCATCATGAATGAACTGAAAAATGGCTTGCCTTTTATTAGAATTTAATAGACTATGTGTATTTAAAGAACTCCAAGTCAGTGCAGTTAGATCCATGTCCTAATTTTTAGTAGATTATTTTTTCCTTTTTTTCTTTTTTTTTTCCTTTATAATCTTTAACAACCATCACTGAAGGATCCTGAGAAGATTTGTGTGAATCTGAATCTCCCAATTCCATCTCAGAATCTCCCCCAAAAAGTGCCACATAAGAATTATTGGAATCAAAGACCACTGGTTGGTGGGGGTGGGGGATTTAGATTTAACATTCCTAGTTGATCTCCCACATGCCTGAGGAGATGCTGGCGGGGGAACAGTCACAATGCTACCCTTAATATCCTGATCTTCACAACACACTGGTTCAAGCAAAAGAAGGGTGGTGAAATCCAAAGTAACAATTTCTTCTTTAGGTAAAACAACCAAAGATGCCTCCTCTAAGGGGGAAGGTAGAGGGTTATTTAAGACATTTGTCTGTGAATTCCAAGGAGGTATCACCTCTGACTCAGGAGGGGGATGGGGAGTAGCTGCCTCTTCTGCTTGTTGAATTAACAAATCAGGGTTAATACATGAGGCCTTATTTTTTGCTGCCTGTGGGCATTTGTTGAGCACATGACCAAATTCCTCACATAAGTCACACCGTGTGTGATTAGCTCATTGCATTGTGACATGTCCTATTTCCCCATGGTTATCACAGTGTGGTTTATCAAAGATGAGTTTTTGAGCCACATTTGTAGCAGGCCCTAGGCTGCCCCCATAAAAGCAGACTCCCCTGTCTCTGCCTAACAAAAAAGAATTAGGAATGTGCTCTACTCCTGTGTCTGTCTGTCTGTTTAACTTTATATTTTCAACCCCCAGTCCAGAACATCTCAGTGTCCAAAATAGGGTCAGGTGCACTTAAAATATCACATTTCTGTGATAACCAATAGGTGATATCCTCTACAAGGACCCCCTCATTCCTAAACATTACCATGGCATATTTTATCAAAAGCTTAGTGAGAGAAATAACTAGAAAGGGGTCCATGTAGGGGAAAACTTCACCTGCCCATATCGTTCCCAAAATAAATCCAATGAATAAGCAGTGCGAAAACTGACATCGAAATTATCCTCTCCCGATATGTTAATGAAGATAAAACCTCCTTTGGAGAAAAATGCAAAGAGTCTTTCAATAAACATTTCCCAACATAATGACAATCTGGTCTTTCTTCCAGTCCCCCTTTATATTGAATGCAAACTGTGTTTCTTCTAGGAGCAGGTTCTTTTTTAGCTCTGGAAAATAGTTCTGACATTAGGGGTTCTGTTTAGGGTCTGCAGGTTGGTTTGAATCAGAAAGTGGTGTGTCAATCAGTTCAGGCTCAGGAGCTTTATTAAGGGATGACTTTATGCCCTCAGTACAAGGTGGTTCAGTGTCTTTTAAATCCATTTCCATAATATTTTTAGAAACAGTAACTGGGAAGTTAGTAATGTTTAGAGCTGTGACCTTCTGTTCTACCCCTGGTTTCCAATCTGGGGAAGATTGTGTAAAAGAGAGTGAGGAATCCCATGTGGGGTCAGGTGACCAAATGCTTCTAGGAGTTTGTTGCCATCCTGCTCCTAAAAGAGCCTTTTTGGGCATCCAAGCATCTGATGGAATAGCTGTTTCAGTTACTTCTATATGAGTAATTTCCATTGAGGCCAAAGAGTTGTTATACAAGTCTTTAGATTTGAGAAGGGTTTTCTCAGTTATTTGCTTAACCTCATCAACTCCCCCTTTCCGAGGAAACGTAAAAGAGGTCATCCCTTTCTGAGAATCTGTCTGCTGGTATAGAATGTGGGGAGCTGCAGACCCATTTGGTATAGAAATTGTTGGAGTTTTAAAAACAAATCCAGCCGCTTTGGTAAGCTGGGTTCGTGATGTCGAAGAGACACTGTCCGGAGAAAAACTTTCAGCCTCTCCCATCCCTCTGAATGTACAGGTAACCTCGGTGACTTCCCCAAGGTACTTTTTTTTACTCCATCCTGGATAACTGAAGGCTTTAGGCACTCGCTCACTGAAGCGATAGAACTGCCAGCCAAAATAGACTCAGTATCTTTATAAGAAGCAGCAGTATCAAGAGGTGTAATTGAAATTGACTCATCTGGCCCCAGCGGGGCTTTTGATGTTAGAATGTCAGCCATGGATTTGACAATCTGGTCGGGGCGTTTGACAAGGAAATGCGTCATCTGCCTTCTCAGGCAAAACAAGTAAAGGCCTTTCCTTGCAGTCCAATGGCATAGGCCACTGTGATGACTGCAGAAACATAACTTGTGAAGGTAAAGGTGATTGCATCTCAGGTGTACCAGTATGATCATCAATTTTACTTAGATCCTCTGTAGACAAAAACATCTCTGGAATTTCTTCTTCAGAATCAGCATCTGAACATAGAAGTTGAACAGCTTCAGGCTTAGCTGCGGTGGGAAAGGAGGCCTGCTCTCCCACCTGAGGAACATCCTCTTCCTCTGGAGTCTCACACCGAGTGGCTGTCTTGCAAGCAGACAACAAGTCCCCCTACTGACGAGTAGGGGAATTTCCCAAGTGTCCTTGCCAAAATTTCCCTCATTCACTAAAAATACCACCAACAGCTTAATCTGGTTCTAGGTCAGTTGGCATTCATCTGTATCACCTTCCCCCAGGTTGTGCCTGAAAATAGGCAGGATTTGTCTAGTGCACTTACCCGGTCAACAAAAACTTAATAAATAAATAGTCTCAACATTTAGTTGGAGCAGTCAATGATGTAGAGAGGCCGGCCCAATATTAACTGCATGTAGCTGCTCTGACTATCAGTTACTAAGTAGGTGGTCTTACTCCAGTAGTGCAGTGTAATGAAACATGCATATAACAAAACAGTACCAGTGTCAGTCATGCCTGCTCCCATTGTTTTCACTACAGCTTCCTCCTTTTTCAAGTGTCAGGCTGTCAAGATTAGTTTCCTTTTCTTCATCTTCAGCCATGTGGATGACCATTTGAATTTGTACCTGCATGCCCATGTGTTGAGTAGCCTCCTCTTCTCCTACTAACCAAGCCACATCTGTCCTGATTCCCCAGGTTCACTGGCAACCTAGCCACTGACAGGTTGGCCTAGACCCCCAAGTCCACCCTGTCAGCATGATCTGCCACTGCAGCAAAGACAGCTTTCCCTTCCAGCTCTGCCATGCGGGTCAGGGTGCTGGGTCCAGGCAAACCCAATCTCTTCTGCAAGGTCTGGCACTAATAAGGTTCACTGAGGTGGCAATTGAATGCCTGCCAGATGTTCGAGAGCATCATGACTGCCAATTCTGGGGTGACCAGGGGTAGTGAGACTGGAAGGAGCTCAGCTGCTGAATGACACTTGGAGGGGCTGGCTGCAGTGATGTCAGCAACGTTATTCACTTATTGATCCTCTCGGGCTTGTCTTCTTTCACAATGGGAGCTGGAATTGGACTGGTGTTTCCCACCCAGCTCATCAACCTGCAGACGATCCTTCAGGTAGAGTGGAAGCAAAAAGGTGAGTCAGTGGCTAAAAGCTTTGCCCAGGATGACCATCACTGGCAGTGAGTCTCAACTCACTCCTCAATGCCCATCATGAGTTGCCACCCCAGCTCTCAGGAATTTATGAATTCTGCCGGGAACTGTAAACAGAAACAAATACTTGAATTAGGTTTACCTAATCAGGGCCTGAGGAATTCAGTTTTGTGGTCAGTTTGATCCCAAAATGCCCAGAAATATTTTTTGACTGTGAATGTAGTTGTGTCACAAATTACATCACAACTCCCATTGTTTCACAAAATAGTACCACTATTTATGACACTTTTGCAAATTGCAGCAATACTGTCACAATTGGTAAAATTAGAAATGATGCAATCAAAATATACATATTTCTGGGCATTGTTGGGTAAAAATAACCACAGAATCTGATTCCTCAGGCCTCAATTAAGTAAACACAAGTGTTGGTGTTTACTAAGTCCCAGTAAAGTTTTGCCACCTCGCTAATGGTAAACAAGATGACGGAATCTCAGCACTGCATTCCACATTTGTGAAAGCACAACTCACTTTCACACTGCACATCTAATTTTTCCCTCAGGATATAATGGGAAACTTTAAACTTTAATAATTTTTGAATGGAGTAATATTTTTTCACCAAACCATCAAAAGGCACATCTGTGGCCCAAACCCCATATGCTCTACATATTCAGACCGAATCCTTTCTGAGAAACAATGTGAAAAAGGATTTACACAAAAATGGTAGTTTTCACGTGTTTTTATACTCTGCATCTCTGCATCTGCATATCTGGCCAGAACAAAACTTGTTAGATGCAAAGGCCTTTAGCGCCTGATGTTGCATGCAAAATTTAATGTGAATCAATCAAACAGTTGCAAAGTTATTAGAGTGCAACATTTGAGGTTTAACATGGAAGTGGCCATTTAACCCTAAGACACTCATGATGGGCTTATGCCTTCTTGTGTCTTATGACACCAAGTAAAACGAGTATAGTTGCACTACCATGCCACTAAAATAAAGGAAGGGAAGATTTGGGCATCTGGGAGGAAAGGATGAGTACCTAGTGTAAGAAAAAAAAACTAATATAGCAATTATATTAAAATGAAGGAAAGGGGATTTGTCATCCCCTGGCATAGTTAAAAAAACAAACAAACAACTGCAGAGAATAGTTTTCTTTCAAAGTAATCTAATTTTCATGGAGGTTCCTGATTGAAGCCTAAAAATGTCGCTAGGCAATCCCAAGTTTGACATGTCTAACATCAAAGTTGGAAGGGACTTGGCTTACACCCCAGGCCCATAATGTTTGTCCCCCTTACTGTGGTTATAAGGATTCCTCATAGATTGGTCTACTGTCAGAGAAGAGCTGAGATTTGAATAATAACATTTTTTTCAGTCTAGGTCACTTCAGACTCATGATGCTGGTAAAACAATGATAAAAGCATTTTTTGATAGTTGTCAAATATGGACACATGATTGTTTCCTAAAATCAAGGCAGATTCTCATACCCCCTTCTTTTCTAATTTGCAATCACCATTGGTGATGACCAAGTACTTCTTGATTCTTTAATGATACCCAATTCTTCATTTTTTGTTTCTCCTTAACCACATCTCATTTTAACCACTCTGGTAATTTGTTTGACTTTTGTCTGATTGGGCAAGAATTCCCTGTCCCTGCCATGCTCGACCTCTTTTGATCAACCTGTCACTGTAGTAAAAGTGCATTTAAATGTTTTTATCAAGTTATGAATTTTTGCGGATTGCTCTATGGATAAGGAAACACTCACCTTTACAGTATCAGAAGTTACAGTTTGTTCCAGTCTGTCATAAGTTACATCAATATCATCTTTAGCAGTTTCTGGTAATACTAACAAAGCAACCTTTGCTATTTTTTCAACCCATTTCTTCAGGAGGCTAGCATGTTATATCTTGGTAGGATTTTTCCTATCAGGGGTCTCAGTCTCATAGTTAACTGTACCAGTACATCTAATCTCTTTATAAGACCCTTGCCATTTCATTAACAGTTTGTTTTCTGTTGTGGTTAACAGTAACATGATATTTTCACCTGGCTCAATAGTGTTTTCCTCTACCACATGGTCATAATAAACATTCTGCTGTTTTTGGGCTTCTTCCTGATTGCTGGGGGCAATTTCAACATATTTTGGCAGTTTATTTCTCAGGGCACACATATAATATGTAACAGATTCTTTCTGAGCAGAGTTATCTTCCCATGTTTCTTTTTTTATGTACTTTATTTTTATTATTTTCTGAAAGTCATATTCATTTAACTACATATAACAAGATCTAGAGAAAACTTTTAGAAATAAATCAATCAATTAGTTATAATAAAGTAACTATTTTAGGGGGATTAAAAAAGATTTCACATTGTCAGATTATTCTAGAGCATTTTAAAGATAAAGAAAAAAAAAATTCATGTGTGCTCCAAGCTTTTACATCCCAACAATAATATAAAGAAAGAAAAAAATAAATCCAAAGCTTTAAGATTTTTTTTAAAAGTCCCAGCTTCAGCTTTATCAAGAAAAGAAGGAAAAGGCAGAAAAAAGAAAGAAAAAAATATTTTTATTCAAACTGGATGATATTCTGTAACTTCCACCTTCTCTTGTTCAGAATCTGAGGCCAGATCCTCCAGCAACTTAACATTAGTCTCATAAAACAATTGTGCTGCATCTTGATCATCAAAGAAAAAAGTTTTCCCCTGAAATTGAATTCTGAGATGAGCAGGTGCTAATAATGCAGCTGGTACTCCCGATTCTTTAAATTCTGTCATAATGTGCAAAAACCTTTTCTGTCTGCATTGGGTTTGTAGACAGAAGTCCGGATATAAATGAATCCGAGTTCCCTCATAAAATATATTTTTCTCCTGTCTTGCCATTTGGAGAATTTTATTTCTCTCTGTTAGAGTCAGAAAAGTAATTATAATGTACCTTGCTCCAAATTCTCTCCCATCTGGTTCCATCAGGTTACATGAGGAGCGAAATATTGCTTCCAAAGAAAACAAAGTTTCCAAAGAAAATACTACGGTTAATGCTTCTTCCACCATCTCTTTCAGTTCAGAATTCGGGACACTTCCAGGAAAGCCAATAAGCCTCAGGTTGCATCTTAAAAGATTATTCTCAAGACATTCCATCCTGGCTGCCTGGGCTTTTTGTTCATGCAGTGTTGCATTGACTGCTCCTTCCAGAGTAAGAGTCCTAGCAGAAACTGCCTTTATTTCTTTTTTGTTTAATTGAACAGCTTTCTCTGTGCCTTCAAGTCTACTTTCAATAACTGCACATCGGGAGGAGATTTCAGTTAAGGTTGTTTCAATCCATATATTTGACCGTCTGACCTCTGATTGAAAATCCGATAATAGGGCTTGCATAGAGGCTAAAGATGGTTTAGTTGTTGCTCTGGATTTACCACCCAGTTCTGGGCTAGCCACTAATGTGGGAGAGTTCCCTGATCCTTCTACTCCGGACTGACCCGCAGGCCCACAAACAGAAGCACCTCTCCCAACAATCTTCAGGGAAACAAATTTATCCATTTTTAGCTGAAAATAAACCGCTCAACCACACAGGAAGCTTTGTAAACTTGAAACTTGAAAAACAAATGCAATTACTATTTTGTGTATATTTAGAGCATTTTTCAGCATCTAACTAGTGGAGCTCCACACAAAGACGTTTAGCTTCAGAAACAGCTCCACAGCACCTCGTCATGTTTCTTTTACTACATCCAGTGACCCTCTAGGTTGTTTACAGTACAGTATTTCAAAGGCTAAACAACCTGTTAATGCTTGTGGCACTTCTCTGTAAGAAAAAAGGAGGTAAGGTAAGTATTGGTCCCAGTCTTTCCCCTCACCTTTCACAGACTTTTTAAACTGGCATTTCTGGGTTTGATTAAAATGCTCAGCAGTGTAAACTGTCTGAGGGTGCTGAGGGAAGGTTTGTATGGCAGGGATACCTAGTAGTTGGTACAGCTCCTTCAGCAATGCAGCACCAAAATTACTAACCTGATTAATAATAATCTTTTTTGGTATGCCCACCCTACTGAAATGTTTGGCATTCTCTGCTGCCACTTTTGGGGCTGTGACAGTACACATTGGAATTGTCTCTGGATACTGAGTAGCATAGTTGCATACTATCAGAATGAATGAATGAATGAATAACCCTTTTTACTTTTGTGTAAGGGGCCAACCATATCCATTGCAATTCTCTCAAAAGGCACATCTGTCATGGGTAGGGGCATCAAGGCACCTTGTCTTTTTGTCACTGGGGCTACTTTCTGACATTCAACACAAGAACTGCAGTAAGTAGTAACATCCTCATGAATCTCAGACCAGTAAAATATGTACAATAATCTGGTATAGATGTGATTCTTCCCCAAATAACCAGCAATAGGACTATCACATGTTACCTGTAACAACTCAGTTCTATACTTTGTTAATATTATGAATGGTTTTATCTGTTCCTGCATCTGAGGAATAACCCAAACTCTGTACAGTAGCCCATTAAATTTTTTAAACATTGCTTCATGGTGTTAAAATAACCTTGGAGAGAAACAGTGTTAGTTTGCTGTGAAACAAAATCACAATCAGTTATCGGTTTAGTTTCAGTCTTTTCATATATGGACCCCTTATGTCCATCAGTCTTTTGTTGTCACCATTTTTTCAGCTGTCTTCTTTTGTTAATGGACTTTTGAATCTTGGAGCTAGGCTCAAACAAGTCTGAATCAGTCACCAAAAATGAAAAGAGTCCCCAATATATATTTTCTTTTTCTGTACTCTTGTTATCACAGCTGATAAAACAACAAGATTTGCTCTCTCTTTGGCATTTGACAATTCTCCCAAAAGGGCCATATTTTTGGAGTTTAATGTACCCACCTACACACACACACACACATCTTACATCATTTGAAAGTTAATTTTATGTACGTCTAGATGAGGTATGATGTGGAGCTGTCAAGTGGTGCTGTTACCATAGAAATGGGGCTAAACAATGACACCCTCAACACATAAGCCTGTAGGAGAGGTTAAATAATGGTACCCAAAATGAGAAAGTGACATTTTTTTGCACAATTCCAGAAACAGTGCAACATGACTCCAACTCCAGTTTTTACTGTTTAAGTTCATTTCAGCACCTTAATGTGGTGTTTCCTGGCCAAAGCTTCCAAATGACAATGTACTAAAATATTTTTATTGGTTTTGCATTGGCTAGTATTTTTTTTTTTCAGAAATGGTGAAGCTGATTAGCATGTGGCAAAAATGGCAACTATTAACATTTTGCATTATACTAAAATGAAATGTTTTCACAACACAGATTCTTAATTGTCAGTGTCCCACAAGTGATTATAATAGTTTTCTATATTTTCAATTGCAATTTGCTGCACAAATCATTCTCACACTGAAGGCTGTGTACCAGTAGCAGTAGATTGTGTGCCCATGGTTTGTACTGCGTAGTAGGTATAAATGTGCGTGAATTCCTAATGTAATGCTTCCCCATTTGTGAGCTTTTGCTCCTACAGTATAGCATCTAGCATGCCTGGTAGAAGGTTTTAATTTATAATTGCCTATGCATGTAGTACTCGCCTATGACATATTCTAGAAACTTGCTTTTTAATTCAGTGACACTTGTGCACAGGTCATTATTAGTGTTAGAGATGACAGTAGACAGCTTTATATTGGGCTTTAAGCAAAGGGCTCACTAAACAAAAATGGTAGTTTTAATACTAACATATACATGTAATTTATATCTAATTTAGCACAAGTCTGTATATGTGTACAAAATGAAGAATGGTGGTAGTTGTGGTGGTAATGCTAACAATATACTTTTTTAATTTTACCTCCACTGGGAAGTTACAGTATATGAAGACATGGAGGATACAAACTCCTTAAAGCTTACATCAAAGAGAAAAAGACTCTCCATGAACTTTGAAAAATGTGTTTTTTGTCCAGAAAATCAACAGAATGCAAAACCGTCAAAAGCCACCAGTGCTGGACAGAATTATGTGATGCTGGCAGCAGAAGCCAAGAGACAGGAATTGTATTGGTGGCTACTAAATGAGTTTTCTAGTTTACATGATGTGCCACCAATACTCTGTCACAGGGATTGCTTTCAGAACTATACAAGCAGGTCAAATTTGGCACATATCAGAGTTGTATTCAACCCAGGAAAGAAAACAGACTCTGAATCCGATCAGACAGCATTATGTTCACCTGCTTCTATAGCCATCAGAGCAAGCATGTCCTCCAGTGATTGGTCCTGTTGCATTGTTTGCTTGAAAAAACACACAAGAAAGACAAGAAAACCCTCATAAAATTGAAACATTTGAGAGTGAGAGAGAGAGAGACAGCAACCAATCTAAGGAAGACAGCACTTCAAAGATGAGATGATGAATGTTGTGTTGAATACCTGAGGAGGACATGATTGCTAAAGATGCAGTTTATCACTCAACATACCTTTCTTCCTACTTGAGTAAAACAAATCTGAAAGCAATACCATCTAGTTCCACTGCAACAATACAGACACTTTATGACATTGCATTTTAACAGCTGATAGAACAGACAGACAGTGATCTTATGTACAACAAGAAGGTTCTTCTCCTGTCCAAGCTACTACAAAGATATAAAGCCCTAATTCCCTGTGATGTAGAAATAGAAAACTGTTCCAGTAGCAAATTACAGGCAAGATTAGAAAAACACTATGGTTCTGCAATTTCATTCCATGCACAGCATGGACAAGGCAAGTCTACCATTGTATCCACAGGACAGCTCTCCTCTCCCGGGAGGGACAGAGGTCCCTAGTCAGTGCTTAGTTGCCCTCTGACAGAGGCCAGAGATGCAGCAAGCGCTGACGATGTAGAGAAGGAGTGGAGGAGTGGAAGACATCAGTTCCATGCCTTGACGTCGGGATGCTAGCCACTCCCCAAGACACAATCTTGTCAAAGAATAAACAATTTGTAATAAATTAGCAGTAACAGGGGTTCCAAACCCAACAACAAATTTGTGAGTGTTTCCTGCACAGTAACACAATCGCCAGCCCCCCTCCCCCACCTCTGTACTTGAAAAGAACTGGTATTTGTAGATAATGGGCAGCTATCTGCCATTCCATCAACCTATTTACTTAGTAACAACAATCTAAAAGTACCGAACATTAAACAGTAGGTTTAATGATTTGATTAGGTATGTAAAACCGCAGTAAGATCTAAGCTGAAAATTGGTCTAGGTATATAAATTCAATGGTTTGTAGTAAAATCCTGCAGTAATTGTCCTCTTAAAAAAAAAAAAAAAATAAGGGGAAGCCCTGGTTAATGGGGTGCCATATACCTCTCTAATATTGAGGCAAGTTTGATCATTCTTAATTTACCTTTAAAGCTTGAGAGATATAGACATGCAGTATGGGTCAGGCCACTGCATGCCCAATTTATGATACTAAAGGAAAAATAAGTAATTGATTTTCATTAAAATTTGAGCTGGTCTGCATTATCCCAGATTCTGAATAAGTCCATGCAGACACAATGGCAAAATAACAATGAAAAAAAAGAAGGAAAAGGCCAAAATCCATGTCAAAAAAGATCTTTTGTGAACTGTATGCAGTGCCTTCTTCTCAGACATTCGAATACTCGAGCTGGAGCTGTGCGAATGTGTGCAAGTTCGAGATGTCCTTGTTTTCTAGCAATCAAGCTGAGGGACATAAGAAGGCAAGAGGGATGTAGGTTAATACACGGCACCTCTTATTAAAGGATCCGATTCAGCCACTAGTCAACAGATCAAATCTAACGTTGTTCCCAGTGCTTGCTGTGCATTTGTTTTTTCTCGTAAACACAGTCTGCCACCAAACGAGAGTCTTCAGGATACCTGAGACATCAATTGAGCTCTTGAAAACTAGTAGGCCAGACACAAATTAGGACTCTAAAAGCAAGGTAAATATGTTAGGAGCACACCCTATTTCAGTGTTGAGAGAATAGCTCAGGAAATAGGGAAGGCAGCTCCTTGCTAGCTTGATCTGCACTGTCGAAGGATTTCCACTGGACCTGACAAAGAACCAGAAAGCGCGCTGGATAGAGCATACAAAATGTAATGCTCATGGTGATTAATTTGGAGATGGAGGCATGATATTCAGCTCTTTTGTGGCAGACAGTTGTAGGAAGGACTTGCGTGATTCTGAGGGTAGTGTCTTCCCATTCCACGTCTTGAATTTTTTTTACTTTGCTTAGGACATGTTGTCTATTTAGGTAACTTAGAATGTGCAAAATGAAGGGCCAGGGTTTTGCCCATTGGGGAGGCTTAGGCGGCAGGGAACTATGTGCTTTCTCGACAATATAGGTGGCTGAGTGTGGAGAAGGGCCTGCTATTTTCGCTAACAATTTTTGAGCAAATAGCACGGGCGATGACCTTTAACTTCTTCTAGCAGGCCAAAAATTATCAGATTGTTTCTTCGACTTCTGCCTTCCAAGTCTTCCATCTCCATCTCCATTTGGGTAAGCTTCTGTCTAAGAGAGATTAATTTAGGGTCTACTTTGGTTTTCCAGTTCTCCAAAGAAGAAGTAAAAGTAGAGACATTTATTTTTTTATTGGTGTCCTTCAGTTCATCCTGTAGTGCTTTAAGCTTAGTTGTGAAGTCTGTTAGTGCTGATTTTAGTGATGCCAGCTCCATTAGGAATCTTTCTTCAGAAAGCGGCATCACCGCGGTGGCAGGTTGAGGGCTCTTACCAGCAGTGGCAGGCTTATTCTTAAGCTGCTTAGTAGTTTTGTCTGGAGTTTGAGGGGAGTGTGCACCGGGAGGGCTTGTCTCATTTCAGCCTCCATTTGGATCAATTTTCTAGGTCGATCGCTGTTTTCTTGCTCTGGAAAACTGCCCAATACTGCACTAAGCTGTAGAGTTTGATGTAAGTCAAAAGTGTTCCCTTTTTACTGGATTTTTAAAAGTTATTTAGCTGCTCGAGATGGGAATGAGAGAGCCACATGTCCTTCACAGGCAAAGCATCATGTAATCTCAGGAATCATTTTTTGCTTTGTGATTTTGCCCAAAGACTTGCACTATTGGTCTGTTGCTTCACACTAGGCCCTATATAAAGAAACTTACAGGTCAGGCACCATGTCTGACGGGTCTGCTGCTCATGAGTGAGGAACTCCAAAGGTCTTAGATATCTATCTTTTTCTAAAAGTAAAGAAATACATTAAAAAAATACTGTTACTTTGAGTTGAAGCACACACAATGTAGAGAAATAAAACATTGGTAACAAATGCCTTGTAGAATTTTTGTGATGGTGTTCCTTTGGGTTTGAGTGATCACATGCCGAACATGTTTGCATTACCCTAACTTCAGCACCATCTTGTCAGACAAAGAAAAATATTGACACAGCAGTGCTTGAGTAGAAGGCATAGAAGTAAGGATAATGCCCTTGCTGTGTCACCTTATCATTTTAAACCCCAAGGAACACCACGCCACAGATTCAACAAGGCTCAAGGTGATTTTTTCCTTTTCTTATTTCCTTACTTTGAATGCTTCAACCCTAATAGAATCATTAACATACAGCTAAAAATACTGCCATTCTGGTGTGCTTTTGCATTTTGTGGAGGTGTTTACACCTTAAAACAGTTATAGTTTTTTGTTTAAAACAAGCTAAGGAATCATCTTTAGAGAAGTGAAAAGGTAAGTTATTTAGTAGCTGAATGCTTTAGTAAGTAATCAGCCTTTCTCCCATCTGTGTTTTTCATATGGTACAGAAAATTGTCTAATTTGTTTGAGTTTTGCAAACACGTATTTACCATGCAAACATCTGCAAGGTCTTGTGAAAATTAATGAACCACCATGTTGATGGCAGTAGTACAGTATATCATATACAAAATTACTTTCATGGGAGTGAGAATAGTCTCAGTTTTCACTTGAATTGCAGTGTTGGGTTCTAATACAGTAGGAGTACTGAGTACATAAAACACACAGTACATCACATACCGTACATTATTAAATGTTCTGTGTTTTTTAAGGTTTGAGTCTGGTAGTTTATATAAGACTTGGCAACCATATTCAAGAGTCAATTATAATATTTGTTGTGCAGTTGTTTTCCTTTGTCTCAGCAGAAAGTGAGTCTTTATTGAGGTATAATTAATGGGTACTGGCTTATTTCTGTATATAATGCTGTAAAAGCAAACCCAATACAACTTGCTACCAACCTAGTAATTCAGACCCTCTGAGATGCACATTGGGTTAACTGAGTTTGCTCACTACCCATTTATGTAATTTGGGTTATTCTTGGTTCGCTTCTTGTTAACTTGTAGTTCCTAACCATTCTTACAGTAACAAAAAACAAAAGATATGCAGCACACATCCAATTCTGGGGAGCTTGTTAGAATGTACTGTAGCCAGCAGTTCCATGAACAACTCCTTGTGTACTGTTTACTTTATGGCTTGCTCACTTTTTCTCTCTACATAGGACTCTTGTCTTTAGTAAACTTGCTCTACAGTATCTGTGGTTGTAATTTCTGTTTTCAAGCTAAGTATACTCCCTGCATCACATTCCCAGTAAGTTATAATTTGCCTTTTCCATCTGTTTCTTTCCTGCAGTGTCCCAATTTTCATTCTCTGTCTAGTCCCTTAGCACAACTCTCTTTTTCAAACTTCTTTTTAACCCTCTGCTTCCTCCCAATGGTCCATTTATTGGTGATTCAGGCCTGAACCTCAACGGGAATAGTAGATGCACTTGCAATAGTTGCCCTCCAGTATCTACCTTCAACAAGGCTTGTGACATATTTGCTCCTGTCAGAACTGTCAAAATAAAAGGGAGCCTTTAACCCTTGGCTCACAAGCCCTCTAATTGGCCAGATGAAACCATGAGACTACCTCTGGCATATTGCCAGAGAGACAGGCAGGCAAACTGACATTGCTGCTTAGAAAAAGAGGTTAGGATTAAGTGCACCAGGAAAGTAAGAAATGCCAAAGCTACCTACTATAGAGAACAACTTAACAGAAACTAGGGCAGTGGCAGAGAATTCTGGAATAGCATTAAGTCCCACACCAGCAAAGAATCCAGAGCTCCACCAGATCTTATAGTAACCACCATGGGTCCATTATAGCAGCCTATTGACTTGGCTAATGCCTTTAATAATGCCTTCACAGATCTCAGCTCTTCCAACCCCAAATTTCTCCATACCTTGCCAACAACGGACTTCACAGACCCTAACCCTCCCCATATCCTTAAACCAGGCCAACCACCATTCTACTTTAAGCAAATTACTACGGCCCAGACCATTAAATATGTAAAAAAAAAAATCCTAAACAACAAGGTCAGGAGTAACTCAATAGACATGAAGTTGCTAGCTCTAGTTTTGGATGAACCTGCCTCCCCAATAACCATACTTTTCAACATCTCCTCACACTCTGGAGTCTTCCCAGATAGGTGGAAGACTGCCTTGGTCACCCCAGTGTTTAAAAATGGGGACAGAACTAACCTGGAAAACTACAGCCCAATCTCAAAATGTCCACCTCTCTAAAACACTAGAAAGGGTTGTTTCTGACCAGCTCACTGAATATATAAACAGCAGCATGGGTTTCATATCAGACATAGTACCATCACAGTTTTAATCGACTATACCTCTCATATCTATGTAGTTCTTGACACAGGAAAAATGGTGGGGTCTATATTTATAGACCTCATTAAAGCTTTTGACACGGTTAACCACCTAATCCTGCTCAGACACTTGAGGACCTTGGAACTGTCAGTAGATACCATTTCTTGGCTTAACAGTTACCTTTCACACAGGATGCAGTGTGTGAGGATAGCGGGTCTGTAACCTCTGAACTCAAAAAGGTAACCCTTGGGGTTCCCCAAGGATCAGTCTTAGGACCACTTCTCTTCAGCCTCTTCATTGTCTCCCTTCCCAGTGCCTGTCCTGCTAAAATGCTGCTCTATGCAGATGATGCAGTTATCCCAGTGCCTGGCAACAACACACCAGAAATAGTACAAAACCTACAGCATTGCTTTGCAATGATTGAGAACTGATCCACCCAAAACAGACTCCTATAAAAATAAAAAATAAATTATGCATCTAACTTTGCCACATGCCAAGAGGAATGCTGAACACCTGTCTATAGCCAAAAAGGGATGGCATTGACCAAGTCTCCATGTTTAAATATCTCGGGGTACACATTGATGACACTTTCTCCTTCGTGCACCATATAGACCATGTTGTCAAATCTGCTAATATTAAGCTAGGAATCCTCTATAGGTACAGGTAAGCCATGACCCCTGAGGCTCTAAGCCTAGTCACTCAAAGCTCCATTCTGTCGGTTATCGACTATGCCCTCATCATTTACAGTGCTGCCACAGAATCAGCCCTAAATTGAGTAAAAATACTAATCAATAAGGTGTGCTGCCTGGTTCTGGGGGCTAAACACCTAACCCATACTTGCACCCTCTACTCCTCTACTGGTTGGCACCTGTTGCACCTTAGGGCAAAGTATCAGGCTTGCATAATAGACAAAAAAGCCCTCCTTGGACTCACTCCCTACTCCTCTGCTGCACTGTTCCAGTATGCTAACTCCTCAGAAGTCACTAGGAGCTCAGCCAAGGGTGTGCTCCATGTCCCATTCAAAAGAACCTGCCTTGTGCAGAGTTCACTCTCCTACCATGGGCCCATCTGGTTTAATGAACTCCCTACTTCCACCCTGGAGCACACAACATTTGGACCTTTTAAAAGAGAACCGTTAACCCTTCTGGCCCAAAAGAACCTATGTGATTGCAATTAATAATTGATGTGACTACTCACCTTCATAACCTTTCACCCCTGCTTACCTCTCCTGACTACTTCCCAACCCCTCCATGACAAAACCCCATGGTGGCTTCCCTCCTACCCCTGCTCTTCCCCCTCACCCCCACTTTCTGTATTCTGTGACAAAGCCTCCTCAGGCTGCTCCCACCATGCTCTGTGAGTAACATCTGTTTGACTCCTTTCTTTGTTTTTTACTGAAGCCAGTTCAGAATGCCACCATGCACTCCATTTTCATGTAACACCTCTGACACTGTAACAGCCTATTTGCCTGCTACCTGCAACCTTTTGTATACTCTGAATGTTCTGTAACTTGTTTATGTAAATTTGTCTCTTGTCCACTTGTCATGGAACCTTTGTAAAAGAGCCTCCCTGGCTCAAAGGTATTAATCTGCAATTTGAAATAAATAAAAAATAAATAAAATAATTGACCTTTCTTCACTGGACCCTGCTTTAGTGCTCCACTCCTTCTCCCACAGATTACAGAGCACTGATTAAATCTGTCACTTTTGCAGTCTTGTATCCTCATTCTGCTAAAACATTTGATACCACCTCTTCGGAAGAGTACCAAGAGCAGAAGGCCTGACAGTTGTCAGGCTGTGTCAAAATATATCTCCTTAATCCTGTTCATCCTCACAGTTGATATTGAGATTAATTCAGACTCTGTTACTACTATGAAAACTTCAACTGCTTAGCCTAGTAACAAAGCTCTGCATGTCATGAGAATATTTGTCAGGAGTGTCCTCCCAAACATTTACCTCCTCAGAACATTAGTTGTCTGTATAAACTGGATACCCTGCTAATCACAGAAATATAAAGGTGAAAACTTAGCTCCCCAGGAGAAGTACTGAGGGACCCTGAGTTCCCAAGTTATCAATTTACAACATTAAATACTTTTGTAAGACACTTACATTGTTGCAGTTTAATTTATTATCTGATTGACTTTGTGACACCCAGCCCGCCATGGTTCCATACTGTTATCCCAAAGTCCCCTTTAGCCAGTCTTCTGATGATGAGACTGATGAATTATGCCACGGGAGATGTCTGTGTTCAGGCAGCTCTATTAACTGAATGCTAATGTTATAGAATGCATGATCATGCTTATTCTGCTGATGCTGATCATGTTCACAATCGGAACCAGTAGAATAGGCTCACCCACGTGCCCTGTAACAGTAGTATTCAGTTAATAGGAGTGCCCACAAATAGACGTCCACCTTGACATAGTCTGTTACTTGTGTCATCAGACGGCTGGCTACATGGGACTCTGGGATAAATAGTATGGAGCCATGGTGGGTGGGGCTTATGATCAGTACCAGTAGAATAAGTCCAGTCATGTGCTCTGTAACATTAGTATTCAGATAATATGGCTTCTGGCACATATATGTCCCCGTTGACAGTCTATTACTGCATCATCAGATGACTGTCCGAGGGGGACTCTGGGATAAATAGTACAGAGTCATGTTGGATGGGGCATCACAGAATCAACCAAATAATAAATTAAACTAGAAGTAAGTGCCTTAAAAATTATTTAATACTGTGGATTACTAAATCAGGACTTAAAGGCCCCACAGTATTTATCAGGGAGAGCTGAACATTCCCCTTTAATTGCAAACCAACATACCAAACAGAAGCTTCCTAATCCATGGATATTCACTGAAGAGGGAAGCCAAAAAGTAAAGGTGATGGTGGTGTGGTATCTTATACTAAATATGACCTCAGATTAGTTACATGCAAACCCATAAATAAGTTTCATCAAGGACATATACCAGAGACTCTAACCATCCAATAAAACCACCCAATACAATGTACCAAGATCTACTATATATCAAGTCATGGACGTCCTACTTCACCAGAACTCCCAACTCAAAAAATTATAACCCTGGGAGACTTTAACATTGCTTGTTTAATTCTTAGGACATGTTTGAAATGGATTGGGCAGTCAAAAATCACCTCACATAGTAATTCACAACAACCACATGGCCCAATTGCAGGACAAGTATAGGACCATATATTGACTGGATCCTCACAAACAGGCCAGAAAGATGATCAGCTTAGGCACATACTCAGTAACCATAACCACATCATCTGTACCTACAAGTGTAAAACTACCAAGCACTCTCAATCCTATATCAGAACCAAGGCTTTCAATAAATTGGGTCTAGGTAGTTTGCTTGAGGAACTGGATAAGGCAAAGTGAGAATGGTTAGACCTTATTGCAGATAAATGAATTGCTTTGGCCATACTTCAAAGATGAGGTCAAAACTATATGCAATAAATGACTGGTCACTTATGCAGACCAAGTACACCCAAGCTACTGCAGTACAAATGGATCTGCACTGAGCTTCTGGATATCTGTTAGCAATGAGACTGAAAATGGAACACCTTCAAAGCTACTTGCATTGACTGTGACTGGGAGTACTACAGATTTCTCCAAAAAAGAACAGTGACTCTTACCAGGAAGGTCAAATCCAGCTACAAAACCAGCTTGGGAGAATCTTTCTGAAAATCATCAAAACAATGTGTTGGGCATTAACTCATATTTGGAAACTTGCCAACTGCCCATGATCTTGCTTCTCCTTTACAATAATACATTAGTCACAGCTTCAGTATTGTGCATGCAAAGAATACCCACTTTATAAGTCTTAAGCTTAACCTGCCATCGTCACCACACCTACCAGGACACTCCCATGCAAGCTTTGAAGATCCCATTATCACTAAATTTAGTGATCTCTCCTCTGTGACATTTTACTTTAAAGACGTCTGCCAGGAAGACATATAGAAATTGTTGAGGAGGCTCAATACTTCTAAAAATGGCAGCTTTGAATGTACTGAGCCCAACATATAGAATATTGGGGTAGATTATCTTGCAACACTTATTGCAATACAGTACTTTACATCTCTTCCATTAAAATTGGACAAATCCCATCAATCTGAAAGTGCCATTGTGGTGTCCATACTCAGTGCTGAATCCACTTCTGCCTAGCAAATGCTGACTTATCTCAGTTTTATCAATATTCGACAAACTCCTGGAAAGGCTGCTCCTTAATTAGCTAATGAACGAGGTTAAGGACTTACTATCGGGGTCACATAGGAAGCATATTGTTCTTATGAGGTGTGAACCTGTGATCTCCTGACCTTGATGACAAGATCCTCCTATCTTTAAAATCTAGGTTGAGATGAGAGATGCAGCAAAGTAAAATTCTGTCCACTAAGTGGTCGCAAAGTGGTCACTTTGTGTTAGTGTTCAGCTATGCGGAGTGCCCATTTTAAACCCTCACTTTGCCACTTTGTGTTGTAATTATGACTTCATGTTATGCACTCCACCTTATTCCACTTTAAGGTGGAGTGAGAATTCACAGGCAGCCCACACACATCACATGGCTTACAACAGTGTAGGCTTCAGGCAGGCAGGCGGTTATGGGCAAAAACACTTTCCAACATGGGCTAACTTACACGTTTTGCATGGGGTGTGACAAGTGGCTCTGCTCAGCGAATGGCCAGGGAAGGGGTTTGGACATGTGATGAAGAGGGGTGAACAGATGACAAGTCCATAAATGAAGTTATTTTCCCTGTTTTACATACAGGATTTGATGTACCACTTGCACTAGATGCACTGCATTGACCACCACCACTGCTACTCTGACCACCACTTTACAAGATTTCTAAATCATAATCCTCCCCCCTCATCATGTCTGTAGTAATCCTCTGGTGTTATTTCATCACTACTGCAGACATTCCTACTTGGTCTTATACTCATGAAAGGGGATAATATGTTCAGTAAGGCTGATGATAAGGGTGAACGCTCCACTATGGCATTAACTGCCATCTGGTGCCAGGTCCACAGTGTCATGTGCCTGTTCTTAAGATGTGTATGCTGGCCTCCCATGCCCAGATGACTCCCCTTTTTACCTTGACTCACACACACCTGGCAAAGCTATCAGATTGCAACTGACTCATCATTTGCAACTTGAAGAAATAAATCCCAAGAAAGGGATTGTGATCCCTTACTTTTAACATGTCCCTGATGCTGCTTATTGGACTCCGTTTTTTTAACCCCTGAAATGGGGGGCTGTGCTACATGATTTATCAGGCTGAACACACTTGGACTCCAACTGACCACCACAACTACCTATGATTATTACTGGGTCATCATCATAATCATCAGCAGGAACCACTAAATCATAACTTTTTTGAGGAGGGGGATTTAATGCCAACAGACCCAGACACAGCCACCTTGACTTTCTTTTTCTCCGGTTCCCAACAGGGGTTATTGACATTATTATCATATTCATCAACATCATCTGCATCCACATTTTCAGCTTGGATGCTGTCATGTGGAGAACATGTTCCAACCAAATCATCATCATCATCATCACCTGATATTTTTGCGCCACACTTTAAATCATTGGATGGCAAAGGCATGACCTCAACAGTGCTGGAAGAAATGTGACATTGTGAGTTATCTGTGCCAGGATCAGAATCATGTTCAGCTACCATGGGGATGTTAATGGGGAGTATGGCATCATCTACACTGTCAGTCATAGCTTTAGACTCAACTATATTTTTTGAAATGGTTAACTGGTCAGAAGTGGAACTTGAGGCAGCAATACTCATGCCAGTAGAAACTGCACTAACACCACCAGCTGGGGCAACATCATCTCCTCCAACTATGAGAGAAACTACAGATTGTGCTGTAAAAAAACATTGATGGAAAAATCCCTTACTGACATCAGCTATGCACATCTGCATACTATCACGCCCATGGACAATCTTGCCACTGGCAGCAGTGTCATGGCAAGAAAAAGCTTTGCTTGCATGTCTCTTTGCAGGCATTTTGGAGGATCACCGAGAAAATTCTAAACAAATTTAGATTTCTGAACTTTCAGTCTGGGCCCGAGGATGTGAAGCCCAAAAAACAACAACTGTGGTTTGTTGATGGAGAATGGACACTAAACAGATGCAAAAGCAGAGACAGATTAAGATTGCACTGCACAATCAAGAGGAGATGAAGATGCAAAGTCACAACACCTTAACCAGTACTCACAAGTCACAATCCAATCTGGAAAAGAATACCTTTTGCCAGTTGGGGGCAAGTGCAGTGCACTGCAGTAACAGTCCTAAACCAAGATACCACAAAGTAATACAAAATCACACAGGTGTGGTGGATAGCAGGTTCACACTGCTGCAGTTACTCTGTGGCACAATAAAATGTGTCTGATTTGATGGCACGCGTTGCACACAAACACACACACACACACACTACAAGTAATGTGTAGTAATATAACCAAATCTTTTTAACAAACTGAAATTATACACTGCTGCACCACAACAATCAGCAAAAAAGAGTCAAGAATTACTGAAAATAGTACTGTGTGTACATAAAAACAGTTATACAAGAAAAATATAACCAAAACAGAAAGACTGCCTTTTTCTCCCAGTTTTAATCTACCTCCACTACAGATACGCTCCTCGCCAAAGTGCACTTTAAGTGTCTGTCAGTACACAGCCTGAATGTTCTAAATTAAAATTCAAAATCCACACACAAACAATAAACACTCTGATATGAGCACAGGAGGGTTTCCTACAATCGATGTACTAAATTTTGAGCAAAAAAAAAAAGGCTCAAAAAGGCTTTTTTAACAGCTTTTAAAGGATTTGAATCACAGAGCTCTGGGAGGAAAATGTCCCCATCTACCACTGTACCTGCACTACAGACAAGGCCCCTGGAATTCAGTGGTTCTGCAATTGCAGAATTTGCCGCGGAATTTGCATCATGCCGCAGAATATATATAGTGCCACAGAATTCATTGTTTTTGGTGAATTTTCATATAAATATACTGTTTTTCCATAGTGTCAGGCTTTCTTTCCCACCTCGTTTATCCTGAAGCCCCTCTTCTAGGCTCAGCATATGATGTCATCGATGACATCACATCAAATTTAACCAATGACAGGACTGCATTCTGCCAGAGAAATTAATAAATCATGCCACAGAATTCAGAAAATGCTGCCTGCAGAAGTCAAGGAGCCCTGCTGCAGAAATCAGAAAATTCTGCCGCAGAACACCAGGGGCCCTGACTACACAGAACTGAGGCTGTGCAGAACAATCCAGAGCCCATGTGACCTGCAATCCCATGAGTCACTCCAAAATTCTCCTTGGAGCTCAATAACAAGGTGAAGAGATGTGAAGTACATTGATTTGTATGTACTTTGCATTAAAATTGGTGCAGAAGTAGTTGGGGGAAGGCAGAGTAACACAAAGTCATTGTTATCAGTGGACTTCACATTCCTCATTATGACACGAAGTACTCCGCTTCTTGTTGCGGATTACTTCATGGATTCCGCATTACTCCGTGAATTGCTTCGTGGAATGAACTTTGGCCACTTCGCTCACCTCTAGCTGAGACGAAATAACTCAAAAAGCACAGCAATGCTGGAGGTAATGAAAGGCCTGTCAGTTGCACTGGATGATGGCTGCATCACTTTGCAATCTTTATGAACATCACTAAGGCGTCTGTACCATTAATAATGATATGTGTGTCATGCTACTTATAAAATAGCAAAGAGTAGTCCACAAACCTTATTGGCAGAGAGCTGTGATTTGATCATGCAATAAAAATGCTCTAGCCTGATATAAAAATCTGAAGCAACTGGTGCTTGAAAAAGCTAAAGCAACCACTCCAAGAAAAGTGCCATCTGCTGGCTCCACGCAAAAAGAGGAACTATTTAATAAAATATAAAACAGTTTTCACTGCGTAAACACAATGAAACAAATGGTTTCATTTAAAGCATTTTCTTTAATTAATGTTCACTATAGTACATAACAGTGAGCCATTTTTAATTACAATAAGGCAATCCAGAGCTGTGCATTAAAGGATTTTGCTGCAGTTCCCAGGGGCATAAAGACACTCATCCTTCAGCCTCATGCTTCACATGTCTGGTGTGAGCATCAGAATCCATTACTACATCCCCTGCCATGGCTTATTATTTACTTATATGACAGATCCTAGGTAAGACAAATTGTGGATAAATCTTGTCTCTAAAATCACTCTGCCTAGGGGCCTAATAGGATATATTCTAGGACCCTTGCTATTCAGCCTGTTTATTAACAACCTTCTGAATATCTGCAGTGACTCTAGTGCCAGTGTGCACCTCTGTGTTGAAGACACAGGGCCCAATTCAGGAAGCATGATGCAGGGCTTAGTGCAAGTCCTGCATCATCTGCAGAATTTGGCACAACTGCAGCAATGCCCTTTGGCACAACGCAGCCCAATTCTCACAGGACTGGTACAGTTGCAACAGTTTCCTCATATTAAGGCAGCTTGCACCACTGCTTTGGTGCAAGCCCCATAATGAGGGTCCACCAATGGCACACAGGTAGACCAGTAAGTGTGCTGGTCTAACCTGTTGCATTTGGCACAGGGGACATGTGGCTGGAGGTTTGTGGCAAGCACTGATAGTGAATCGCACTTGCCTCATGGGTTGATGCAAGTCTCCCCTTGCATCACAGCCTCTGCCACAAGTCCCCTGTGCTGACCCAAATCTCTTTGTGAAGCATGCCTATAGTCATCTACAAGAAGACCAAATCCATCACAAAGCTCAGCACTTCCTTGGAGAGAATCTTAAAGAAGACTCAGGATTGGATGTGCAGAAATGAACTACTACTGAATGGCACCGAGGTCAATGTGATGCTTCGCACCAGTGACCGATCATTGAACTGTTCATTATGCATCACATAAGTGTCTGCCCCACCCTCCCACAGGTAAATATCACTAACATCAAGTATTTTGTAGTAAGGTTAACACAAAACTTTCAATGACTACATTGGAAAATCTGTCAGAAGCATGTACTAATACTTGGGCTGCTAAACTGCAACTGTAGCTGTCTCGACTTTCAACACTAGAAAGCGGATGCTTCACCAATTGCTTCTACTGGCACTGGTTTGTAGGAGGCAAGTTTATAGGACAGCAAGTTCCACTGAACTGCATAAGCCAGATATAGAATTTATTAGCATCTACAGATTTATCTTTGACTTCAATTAGCTGACTCATCTCTGCTTTTGCTATTCCACAATCTAAGCATCCTACCACCTTACAAGAGAAGGAACTTAAGCAGGACTCGTTAATCTACAAATGTGTTTATGATCTCTATTTGACTAACTTAGGAACTTGTTATCCAAGGTAGACCATGACATAACATAAATACAGATCTCTCTCCAGATGTCTCATTAATGTCTCCAGGATGCAAAAAAACATTGGAGATAAAGCATTTATCACTGTTACAGGAATCAGTTGGAATGTGTTTCTTTGAAATATCAAACACCCTAGAACCATCAGAATCTTCAAGAAAGAAAAGCATGTCTACTTTCTTAGCCCCTGAAACTACTGATCATGACACTTGTGACATGTGATAAGTAACACACCCTGCCCCCAACAAACACACTTATTTTCTCATGTTTAATTGAATTGACCAATGATATATTCTTGGTGTTTGCATGCATTGCATTGCCTATTGTATTGCACATACTGTATTTGTATTTATTCGGGTTATTTGATTTGTACAATGCAGCGTAATACCTCATGTGCAGTTAGCTACTGTAATGTACCCCAGGAATCTCTGTTACAATACAAGTTGCACCTAAGCAATGCCTGGTATTCAAACATTGAAATAAATAAGTAAATGTGTTCATAAAATTTGTAGTTGATGTGTTAAAACACTGGTTACATAGTGAAATTCTAATAAGCAGTACCAGAAATATTGGTGATATTGTGTCTTCAGGGTAAGGTCAGGGAGCAATGCCATTTGCTAGTTTGTCTTAATATGAAGAAAAACAATATTAAACTATGGATATTTAGTTATATCTGAGAAGAAAGCTTTGTAGCAGCCTTACTAATTGATGCTAACCATTACTTCAAATCTAACAAGAAATGTTTCAACTGTCTCAATAAAGAATTAAAGGGATATCTTACAAGACCAGAGGAAACAGCTGATTGATAATAGAATTAACACATCATGTTTTAAAAGTTTCTTAGCATCAAATGTCTTAAAAAGGCCATCCCAGTGGTGTTGAAGGCTGAGGCATCCATGCCTTACCTCTTGCCATGCTAGCAACCCATGTTCGCAGTGCAAGCAGGTCATCAGGGGCCAGCTGGGGAGCAGAGGAGTGAGCATCCAGAGGACACCTCTCCTCTCCTGGGGAGGGTAGATTGGTAGTCCTCCCAAATGACTGCCCCCAGGTGGAGGCCTGCGGGTAGTGCAGGTTGGGGACACCAATAGATGGGAGAGTGTTGTGGGACCCATAATGTGGGCACAACTCCATGTGTGCACACTGACATCAGTACTCCAGCAACGGGGAGGAATGGAGGAAAACCAGGAAAAATTGATTGGGGGATGCTGCAGGCATCATGATGCCTGAGACACACTGTCTGCCTCCAGCACCACCGGCCAAACAGGATTTGTGTACTGGAGGTGGTAGGATGGCCCTCCCTCTCCTGGCCCTGCCACAGGAGGAAAATCCATTGGGGATTTGCCAGGTCAGATTGGGAGTCGGATGGGAGCCTTGGGGTTTAGAGGGTGGAGGAGAGCTCTCTCTCTCGAGAAGAGCCAGAGCCACTTGCTAGCACGAGCCTTGGGGGAGATCAATAGAGGAAGAAAAAAGAGTGTGTTAAAGGAGTAGTACAGTAAAAATTTGCAAAAACATACGTTGTGCAGTGTTTTGATTTGTGTGTGTAGTCCTTGTTGTGTCCTTCCCTTTGTTTGCTATTAAGAGTTTTTCCTGTATTATCTTGCTAATTATATGATAGTTTTATAACCCTTGGGGATCTCCATCTGAGAAAGGTTTATTGCTCATCTTTTTCCTATAATGCCTCCTGTCCCATGTGACAGTGATACATTCGGGAACACAGAATCAGCAGGAACTAGAAATAGGAGCCTGATGTTCTCACCTCCAGTAAATAGCTCTAATTCAATAATTTTGTTTTCTATGTGTGTGTCAGGTCTAGCCAGCAGGAGTAAATGTTTTGCTTTTAAAACTTTTCATTTCATCAAATTGCACACAGCCACAAAAAGCACACAAACCACCCCAGATCATCAGTGTTATAATCAGTAAAGACTGCAGCTGTTTTCTTACAGAATAACCCACTCAATTAGCCCTCAAGCATTTATAAACTATAAATGTAGCCATTAGTGCTCACTGGATATGGAAAGTTACTCAATATCACAGTTCTGTTGTTGTAAAATTGATCCTAAACTAGTGCTTGCTGAATCCATGATACCATATATATCACTGTCACATGGGACAAGAGGTATTGTAAGAACAAGAAGAGCAATAAGATGGAGATCCCCAGGGCCATATAACTGCCATAAAACTAGCAGGCTAATTTAGAAAATAATAATAAACGTTATTTATATAGCGTTCTTCATGAGGTATCAAAGCGCTGCACAATAAACAACAATTTAAAACCATAAAATATTAAGATACAATTCAATAATCCAGAATTCAATAATAATCCATTACAAAGCAACACCAAAAAAGGCCTAATAGACAAAGGGAAGGACACACTAGGACCACACATACAAATCAAAACACTCTGCACAACACATGTTTTTGCAAATTTTGACTGTACTACTCCTTTAAGTTTCTCAGTAACCTCTTTTGAGTAATCTTGAAAAAATATACTATACTGACCATAAGTAGTCCATTTCTCCAGTTCACATGCTGTTGCTAGAAGTATTTCTTTAGTTGGTGAGTACAACCTTTTAACTAGAACAGCCTTGGGTCCTTCGCTGTTCTTTGACATAGTGCACAAAGTGAAGTAGGTACTCTCAACATGAAGCTTCTAGTCAGGCCTAACATAAGTGCAACTGGAAGAATCCCCTGTAAATAATCCTGTGTCATTGGATTCTGCCTCCTCGGGGAGACGTGTAATTTGCACATTGTGCCTGTAGCTATTTTCTAGGTCATCAGTTTCTGATTTAAAAAAATTTACTATCCTTTCAGTGATGTTCACTCTTAACATGCAGGCCCTTGGTTGCCTCCTCTGATCTTAGTATGTGAAATTCTGCTTCATTTACTCTGCCTGGAAGGTCTTTAATTGATGCTTGACCCGAGGTAAGCATATTTTTAATTAAATTTATTGCAGTGGAGTACACAGATGCTTTTTTAAAGACCTGCCAAATCAGAGTCAGGCTTGTGAGTTGTTGCCATGCCCATCATGTGAGCTGGTGTCAGAGAATGAGGTAATAGGGGTAATGTTTTTGCCCCTTTTATTAACAAGGAGTTAATATCTGTTATTGTTGATGGAGAAATTCAGTTGCAAAGGCCTGGACTGTAAGAATTCTGTTTCTGTCTCCATAACTCACAGGTACTCATGAGGGCTCCCTTCCCTGCCTTTTGGAGATTTTTAATTTCTATTACAGTATATGATCATTCAAGGTTAAATAAATAAAACCAAATTAAAGTATTTTGCCACTGCACTATGCACTGATGATGCCTTCATTGGAGTACTTTGAGAAAGGACATTTCAGGATGTGAAAATGCTCTGAGGGGAGTGCATTGTGGAATATTTGGAGCATGCAAATATCTGGAGTATGAACAGAGACTACATTAGCTTTTTCTATTTTCTGACAAAGAGGTGGATAAGGGAGACGTGATTCAGATGTTTAAAATAATGAAGGTTGTTCACATGGTGGCCTCTTGTCAGTCAAGACAATAGAAGAAAGGGCCACTTGAAAGAAGCATTATATATCTGAATTATGTAGCAGCCGTTGGATGCCAACTCTTGACAGACTCTTTCAGCAAGCAAACATACCTCTTGACATGGCTGTTTACAAAGCATTGCAGTTGTCACTCAGCTTGGATTATAGACTGTTTTAGTGACTTCATGAACCTATGACTGTTACAAAATGCTAAACAAAGTACAGTTTGAAATGCAGTCTAATTAAATCTGAAAGTTTGATGTTTATAATTTATCTATAGAAATACATACAGAGTTTGCTGATTGTTTATTGCTTTACAATGTTTTTATTCTTATATCTTGTCATACCTTTACATGAGAAAATAGCTAACAGTATTTCACACCTGTATGGGCTTGTTGGCTTGCACAGTGGTTTGAATTGATACTAGCTTAAGTGACAGTATAGAATTTTGTAGTTGAGTTTAAATTGGTGTAAGTAATATTGACTTAAATGAAATATTGTGCCTTAGGTTAATTTTCAGCCAACTACTGGTTATATGTAGGTTATTGGTTTGATGCTTATGAAAAAATGAAATCAGGTGTATTTGTATGCACAAAGTATAGGTTTCATAAAAAATGTATGTTTAAAAATAAGACAATGTTATCTTTGGAAAATGATTCTGATTTTTGGCTTCATTACTCCATTACTTCTGTCTTAAAGGCTGTGGACTGAACACCAATCATTTAACCTTTGTTTTGTGAAAAATATAATAGGATGCATTATGATCCTACTCCAACATTAATATTTTCAGATCACTAGGAAGAGAATGTTTCTTTTTTCTACCTGTGATACAGCAGGAGAAATGCAGAGCCATTCAATATAGTATAATTAGCAGAAATCAGTTCACAACTTTTAGTTTCGTGAAAGAGATCATAGGGTTTTATCCAGCCCCCTGCACTTAATGTGCAAGCTGACTTTTGGCAGCATCTACAGTAAGTACTTTTGTTTTAGTCTGCACATCAGTGAATCAACAGTGGTTTCAATGTTAACACAAGGTTCTGCAGAAAATACACAGAAAACTAATGGATTCTCTCAGATGTATTTCTCCAACTACTATCTAAATTCTGCACCACTGATTATAAAAGACCACAAATTGCATATTGCTGATATGCTAAATCTCTGTTTCTTATGACAAGTATATGTACTGAAGTACAGTAGTCCATCCTAAGAATGCTCTTTGTTATAAGGCTACTTTGGAATTAATTTAAGGTTACTATAGAACTGCTCATAGGTGTGTCATTGGGTCTTGCTTTGTTCCTTGGTCAACAAGTGAAACCTGTCCTTCACCATTTGCTTTATTTTGTCAGTTCTTCAATTGATGATAGGATCCATATCCATCCTGGCTGATTTTGCCAGTCATGGCTCCCATGTTTCTCTGGATTGTTTAGACTTCTTTGATGGTGGATCACTGTGGCTGAACCATGCTTAAGAAATATTTGTTGTGCCTCAACAAGCCAATTAACTTTTGCCATGTTTTAAACCTTCTATTTTTGATGCAGGTAGTAGCACTCCACAAAGAACATGACTAAATTGCAACATCAATTTGAATAGTAGTTTATTACTGTTGTAATGTGGCCACATTTATCGGATCATTTCACAGCATCACAGCTTAATCATGAGATGTGGTCCCCCAGTTTCTTTGTAACAATATGGACCCAGTTTTCAAAGTTGATGCATCAAGATCTGCATCAACCCTGTTGTTTGGCGCAACTACTTCAAACTTCTTTGATGCAGTTGTGTCCAATTTTAGTACATTGGGTGCAGTTGTGACAGTTTCCTCACTTTACTGCAGCTTGCACCAAATATTTGGTACAAGCACAGTAAAAAGGGTACCATAAATGGCACAAGTTAGACCAGGGAAGAGCTGGTCTAACTTGCCATATTTGGTGCCCAGGATTGAAAATCCTGATCAGTACCAAGAGAATGCCACAAGTCCCCTGTGCCGTATGTTCAGTGCACCAAGGGCTTGTGACATTCTCATGGCCTTTGAAAATTGGGCGTTTCTGATTTTCTTCACATGTTAGCATACCATTGTTACTGGGTTCATAGCAGTGTGCTCAAATCACCCTGGTCTGACAGACTTGTAGCAATTTCTTTTTTATGATGCCCCTTCAAGGTTGATAATGTTTCTGTAATTTTGATATCTGGCTTCTTGGTGTCTGATACCATGTCTGTGAGGAAAACCCAATAACAGTGAAACATCAAGACAAAGGTGAACACATTGTGACAGCAATACAATACTATTCAGACTGAAGTGGAGAATGAAGCACGTGTTTTGTGGACTAATGTTGGATTAGTCATTGGAGAAAACAAGTGCTAGATTCTCTTAGATTTATTTCTCCAACTCTCTCACAAACCCTATGGAATTCTGTTCCTTAAGGAACAAGGGCCATTCTGGAACTTTGATACATTAGTGCAGGTAGTAGAGAAGATTGTCGTGGGTGAGATTTAGATGCATTTCTTTGCCAGTTATATCTTCTGTAAGTTCCAGTTTGTCTTAAGGCTGGGTCACAACATGGAGATGGCTTTAGTGGTTGTGGACACTGCCCTCAATTTTACTATGGGCCAAAGCTGTGTTTACACCTGCCACGTGGTGTGTAATCGGTGTTGCTCATCTCCACTGCCAGTTTGCACCTGGATGTTCCTAAAAAGCAGTTTGTGTAATTATACTAGGAATCAGAACTAAGAACATTAAGGAGTTAGAGAGCCCAGAGGCCCATATTTTCTGCTGTCATTACTGATAACAAGGGCAGAAGTCTGATAATATTATGTTATCCAACCAAGATTTAAACATTTCCTTAGAAGTGCTAATGATTACTTCAATTGGCAGTGCATTCCAAGGCTTGATAACTCGTAAAGTATAGAAATGTTTACGAGGCAAACAATTAAATCTCCTAGGCTGTAACTGAAGGGGGTGACCTCTAAGATCATAAAAATCCTCTCTAAATTTAAACCTAATGCTTTAGATGAGAAAAAAGCAATTTCCTACCACACTTGTTTCAAACCAGTATTCCCTGCAATCATTCTGCGAGGTCATTTTGTATCCACCTCCTGTTCTGTGCTGGGACTCTTCCTGAAAGGAATGCCATGGTGAGCTGTGGTACAGTTTTACTCTCCTGCTAGCAGAGGAAATGATGCATGAACTGACTAAGTTTAAATTCTAACTGAAAAGACCAGAATTGTTTCGGTTCCCTCCGTCTGGAAGAATAACATAGAAGCCAAATTGATTTAATACCTGGACTGTTTAGGCTCAGATAAAGGGCTTAATTGCCACCGAATGACACTGTTCCCTGCAGTGTACTGCAGCGTGTTGTGATGTACTGCAGCATTACTGCATTGCATCCTGGCTGGTACCTCTGTATGCATAAGTATCATGTATCTGTATCAGGTTCATGAGTTATGGAGCTAATTAGCCCCCTTGATGGTATATTTCCCCCATACACCACATTTACCTAGCAGTTAGGAAAGTGTTGTATATGAGGATATAATGCCATCGAGGGGGCTAAGTAGCCAATAAGCCATGAGCCCAAAGGGTAAATGGGTTTATTGAGCAACCTGGGCCCCAAGATAGCATTTTATACCCATATATGACATTTTTCTAGCATTTGTTTTCTATAATACATTAGGATGTTTGACATATAGAGACAGTGACATATGTGCAGTGCACATGCAGGTTACACTCATTAACCTCCCTTTAGTTTTGCCTAAATTAATACTAACATAGAAACAGCTACAAAAGAAAAAGTTAGTATGTGTTATTATACACTGTTAGCTCACATTTGAAGCAAATGGATAGTCTGGTTCCCCGAGACACAAATGAGAAGGGGTTAACTTAAAAGTAAATGAAATGTGAGACTGTTTCAGGGCATGGTCTCAGCAATTACAGTTCACTCACCTATAGCTGGTGCTGTTTCCAAGGCGATGATCAGCCACAGACTTAGTATAATTGAAGGCTGAATTAGGCAAGGTACAAAGGTGTGAGGAGCTCATTTGTAAGATCTGCACCTTCATTTGCTTTGTATGAACATTCTGAAGGCTCTCATTTTTGTATTTGTGAAACTTAATATATCTTTATGATATCTTGTACTATTGTTATGTCTTATTTTTTTTTTTGTATTAGACACAGTTAAAAAAAGAGAGGTTTTACTCACAGTCTTGCCTTTCAATAAAATGAATGAATGAATAGAAACATTTGTAAATAAATATAACTCTGGTGACAGTGAAGATGTTTAAGGTGTGCAGCGTGTAGTTTTACTCTTGTTCGTGTATTAAAGTTTCAGATGTTTACTTAAGAGAATACATTGATAAAATGATAAAATGTGATAATGATGTTAATGAGGTACAATGAGGCAGATCACCTGACCGCTGGGGATGTATAAAAAGGGAGTCCTAGAGAGAGGAGAAAGAGAGTGTGAAGCTGCTGTATGAAGCAGGTGGATCTCCAGCCTGAGTCCTAAACTGGAGGAGGGAAAGTTGAGTGAAACTCACCATGAGAAGAGTATACAGCAACCAAGGAAAAAGTTCTTAGCCTTAAACAGCCAGACAGATATTACAAGTAAAAAGGAAATCTGCCTTGTTGTCTTTTTAAGTGGATATTCTTTTTGCAAATAGAGTTTATCCTGGCAAGAACTAACAACCATTTTGCGTTCTGTTCTACTTATCATTTGAATAAACATAATTCTAAGGGCATTTGCACCTTACCACCTATGTACTGCTGTCTTTCATGCCCACACCCGCATGACAAGCAGCATTTATTGTTTCATTTGCACAGCAGTTATTTTCATTGATGTCTGGTTAGGTAGTTGGTTGTAGTCATTAACATATGTTAATTGCTCATTTACTTTCAGTTACTAAGATTTTAATTTTTTTATTTTGCTTAGTCACTTTAATTTTTTTTTGTTTAAATCAGGTAGGTGTTTTATATTTTGTGTGTGAGATTTTTGTGTTTTTGGTTAGATTTTTAGTTATAATGTTTGAGTTTAATTTTAGTGGTAATTAAGTTTAATTGCCATCATGTATTACTTTTAGGTGTGTCGCATATGGGGAAATAAATTATGGTTTTCATAATGAGATTTAGATCACATCCATGTAGTTTAAATGGAATAATAAATACAGATGTGACAGCCAGGATGCAATGCAGACATTCTGCAGAATATCCCAGAATGCTGCGGTTTACTACAGGGGCCATTGTAAGTCAATGGCAATTAAGCCCTTTTGTCATGCAGGATTTTGTCACATGTCATTACTGCAAGTTACTGCACTTCATCGTGGCTGACTCCACTGTAGGTGAGAGTATATTACAAGGGAGTAATAACATTGAGAGGTTTTGGGGACAAGAGAACCTCAAGAGCAAAGCTCGAGAGGTTCTCTTGTCCCCAAAACCTCACGATGGTATTGCTTCCGAGTAATAGAATCTCAACTATTTTATGGATCTGATTTTAAAGTTATGCAGCTCTTTCTTAGGGGCACACTGTGAGGCTGGCGGCCCACCTCAACACTGAGGACTCGCTCATTGCATGTCCACTGCCCACCAACCAGTCTCTCTTATTTTGTATTAGTTTTAGAGTGCATCTGGTTTATAGAGAGTCCTACCATTTTGTTGTTGTCACATTTCAGTTAACACAAGATCAACCAGATAACTCTGTAGAATTAAGGGGGGGAAAAAAGATCGCCAGAAGAGTGAACGGGGCAATATTCTCTCAGTAAGTGAGAGATGGCCGCCATGTTTCTAGAATGGTTTTGCCCAACCCCAGACAAACAGAAGCAAATCAGGAGGTGCAGTTTAAGGAACATCAGGGCTGATATCTAGGAGGTTGACTTTGGAACCATAGCAACAAGTCTAGACTGTTGGAGGGGCTTGTTCTTGCATTTTTTAGTTTTCCTTATAATACTATCATTTAGAGCACTGAAAGGTAATATTAAGGCCTCAAAACAACAGTATTATCACTTCTGAATGATGGTATTATCACTTGTGTGGCAGCATATTATCAGACTTTTTTGGATGCTTTAGTATGGAATAAAAAACACTTATCCATATCTTACATTTATACATGGAGGCAGTATAGCGCAGTGGTCTAAGGCTCTGAGCTGCAAATTTGGTGACATCCAGCAGACCAGACCTGGGTTTGAATCCCACAGCTTCCACTTGCATACTGTGTGACCCTGAGCAAGTCACTTAACTTCCTTGTGCTCCCAGGTTGCTCCTGTAAAAAAGCTTTCAGCTTAGTGTGCTATACCTGGTTAAATAAATAAATAAATAAATAAATAAATAAATAAATAAATTAAAATACATATATTTATAACATGGGGTAGCGGAAGACAGGTACCTGACTGGTACAGAGCCATCAGGTGACCTTTGATTAATCTCTGATATACACACAGCTAGTTGTGAAGAGGCAGTAAGGAGAAATCTCTGGGCAGACCTGTACTTGTTTTGTCTAGAGAAACTCATTTCCAAATGGCAGCCATTTAAATGATTAAGGAAGTGAATGATAATTATAGCACACAAGACTGTACCATCTCCTAACAGAATGTGCTGTTAAGGCTTCTGATGTGCCAATGTTGTCATTAGAATGCTCAGAGTGCAAGAGAGAGAGAAATTCATGTTAACAGTGCCAAAAGCACACATGATTTCAGTTGTTCGCCCCAATAAAAAGTTTTTCTCTCTGCTGGGTGAGTGGTGGGAGGGAGAGACAGTGAAAATGGGCAAGTCAGCCATGCAGTTTGGCCAGTGACAGAGAAAGACAGTGGGCAACCAAGACATATCAATCAGCTTGGCACTCTGTTGCCCCCAGCCTATAGACACAGCCAAACACAAGTGCTGCTAAGACAGCAGTAGTGACGTCCCATCCCTCCCCACCCACCCCAAGGATCTCCACTTACTGGGTGAGACAGTGAAGCCCTGAGTGTGTTTGATGCCACAGTGAGAGAGAGAGAGAGAGAGCAGGACAGAGGAAGTGAGTGGGAGTAGGGGGCAGGTGAAGCCCCTTGCCACTTTCCCATGGCCTGTACTGCAATGGAGAGCTGTCAGTCAGTATAGGACTCCATGTTCTTGCTGCGGCACCACAGAAAGAGACAATGACAGATAAACAGTGGAACTGAGAGCTAGTTTTGCAAGTTGTGGGACTCTAATTGCCCCCCACCCATGGTGACTATCTCCGGTCCCACTCCTTGCGACAATCAGGCATGTGTGTCTCTCTCATTCTCCCATCTGTGGTGCAGTGAGCAGTTGAAGCCTGACATGCTGATGAGAAAGGTGACAATCCTGTGTGTCTCTCTGTTAATTGTGTCAGGAGTTAGAGATACACACTGCCTGCTTGTCGTTCATTTGTTCAGTGTACCTACCCCATGGACAGCGACACAAGTTGTGAGAGCACAGAGCCAGGCTGAGCCCCGGACTTTAGAAAGACGCAGGACATTGCTGCCAACAGACAGATTCAGTGGGAGTGAAACAGTGTGTAAGTAGCATTAAGAAGAGAGCTGCTGTGTTATGGTATGTGCAAAAGATACAGTGTGCCATTGTTGTTGTCAGCAGTTGTCCTCGACATGATCAGGGAGGGAGGCTCAGGGAGGGACTGAGAGAAGTGGTGCAGGCAGTGTTCATGCAGTGGGAACTGTTGGGGAGCTGTGTGTATGCTGTACAGTTGGTGAACCATGTGGGGAGGGAGAGAGAGAGAGAGCAGCATGCTGGCAGAGAGTGAGAGACCGTCATGCAGCAGGAGTTGCAGTCTTTCCCACCTTAATGGCAACTGTTCCCCACATTGCCACTGTTGTTTCTGCATAGAGACACAGTCTGAATGTATGCGGGTACTAAACAATGTGCCTGTGCTGCTGCATAAAGCATTTAAACGGTGGTATTATATTTTGTGGTGGAAGGATATGGGTCAAGAACTTGTAGTTTTCTATAATTTTATGTCATTTAACTTTATGTCTGCACCTCTGTACATTTTTGTCGCACTGTAGGAGTGTTACCCAGAAAGGAAATAAGGTTCTAAATGGTATTTTCTGGCACATTTCTGCTAGGGACAGGGATGTTATGATACCTTTGTATACCCCCGGTATATGGTAGATTATTGAAGAAAATGAGGTGACATGTCTGATACATAAAGCTTGGACAGATCATGACATATGGGACTACACTGGGGTGGAAGCCAGTAAAAATGTAAATGTATATAATACTCATTCACATCCCCTACAGCTAAAAGCCAGAACTACCAGACTAGTATAAACTAAGAACTGGTTAAATCAACGAGTGATCTATGAATGGAATAGACTTTCATTGGAGGTGGTGGGCAGTAGTACCACACTGACATTTAAAAATAGACTTGATAAACACTATCAGGCTGGGAATTTGCACTGAATTAACTTAGGCAAGCACAATGGATGAAAGTCTGAGCAGCTCTGTACCTTACCCATGATACCTATGAACCCATGTTATAAGCACAGTAACCCACTTCAGCGTGTGCGGTTATTGGGGATTAATCAACATCTTGGGTACTGTGAAGGCAGTGCCTCACAATGCACCCGGGGCGTTGATTAATCCCCAATAGCCACACACCCTGTTGTGGGTTATTGCTTACAGATACATCTATAGCAAAACAACTTCATTAACGCATCAGTTAGGGTTAAAACAACAAAAGTAGGGAAATGTGGTGTTAGGGTTTCCAACCCTAACACCCCACCCACCCGTCACAGATGAAGAGACATCTGGGGTGGCATTGGGGTCATCGACCCTAACGCTAAGTGGTGAAAAATTCAAATCCCCACTGAAACATAATTCTGCTCAATGGCAACACCATTTCTCTGCCACAGGTGTCAAAACGCAATTCAGCATGGATTTGAAAAATGACAGTTGTGGCATACATTTAGTGGGGTAATAAGAATTCATTGTCCCAAATTTGGGGTCAAAATTTAAATTAACAAAGTTACAAGAGCACGGTGCTCAGTTCCAATAAACCATCATGTCTCTGCCATTTTGTGACATTTTGATCCCCAATTTTTAACATGGTCTTTTTAGGACCCCTCCTCATGAATAGTATGACTGTCATTATGAAATCATGCCCAAAAGGGGAATTTGCCAATTGACAATGAAATCACCTTTCGGGCAAGAGTTGCGTAACACCAGGTTTTTGTTTGGGGGGGGTCCCAAAAGGCCATGTTGAAAATTAGGGGTCAAAATCTCAAAAGATGGCAAAGTTATGGACCAAAGTTATCCTTTTTTACCAGACAAATTTCTTTTTCGTGCAGTGTCAAAATCCTTTTTACGCATCACTAAAAAGGATTATATTATCGCACGAAAAAGGAATTTTCTGGTGCAAAAGGATTTGGTCATCTCACAAAAAAGGATGTAAGAAAGTCATCCTTTTACCTGATATGTCCTAGTCCTTTTTTGTCAGCAAATTCCTTTTTTGTGAGATATCCTAATCCTTTTTCATGATGCGAAAAAGAATTAGGATGTCTCCGACCAGTTGACCCTGCCGGTATTCCTTTTTTACCAGATGAATTCATTTTTCATGTGGTGTCAAAAGCCTTTTTCACATTATGAAAAAAGATTATGACATCTCGTGAAAAAGGATTACTGACATGGCCATCTGGTCAGAGAAGTCCTAATCCTTTTTCGCATCATGAAAAAGGATCATATCATCTCATGAAAATAAATTTGCTGGCGAAAAAGGATTTGGTCATCTCACGAGAAAGGATTTAAGAATGTCATCCTTTTTTTTGAGGTGTCCTAATCCTTTTTCAAGATGTGAAAAAGGATTTTGACACCCACAAAAAAGGAACAGAAGCAAGTCATGAAAAAGTATTTTAAAACATAAAAATAAGAATTCTGAGGCCACATAAAGTAAAGTAAAGGCACACAGCAATAAAGGATGACCTGATGAACAAGATACATACTTGGATGTCTGCAGAAGACATCCTTGGGCAGAGTTATCACAGTTTGTTTGGGCTAAACAACAACAACAACAACAAAAAACAAGACTGTAGCTGACAAAAAATGAATTTTCTCTCATGAAAAAGGATTCTAAGGATCCTTTTTCATGAGTTGTGAAAATCCTTTTTTTATCAGACCAAAATCCTTTTTCATTCCATGCAGTTATCCAAAAGACTGAACTGAGCATGCACAAAACCCCAAATTTCAAAATTTAATAACTTTGGAATAGATTAATATTTTGTCACCACACCAATGCTGGTTTGTTCTTTCAGGTAAGCTCTTTCTAGCCTAATATTTCAAATCAAAATTCCAAACAGTTTGCCTGCAGTGCAGTGAGGAAAAAACAGTAAAAAAAAGTGAATTTTAACATTTTTTCACAATGCACGGCATGAAATTCTCCAATCCAACTGACATGAAACTTGGTATGTTAAGAGATCTCCTAGATGGAACAGCACATACAAAATTTTGTGCAAATCCATTGACGGTTGCAAAACTATTACAGTGCAAAATTTCAGGTTTAACATTAAAGTGTCTACTCAACCCTAAATATAGGAGTGCGACTGCACCATTTTAATATATATATATATATATATATATATTAGATATACACATATCTATATAGATTATTTGCAAAAACTTCATTAATGTATCAGTTAGGGTTGCAGTGACAGAAGTTGGGAAATGTGGTGCTAGGGTTTCCAACCATAACACACCACCCTGCAAGCAGCAGCAGGCATGGGAGGTGTGCCTTGGGGTTGTCAACCCTAATGCTTACCCCATTCCATGAGTAAATAAGTTAAGAAGGGTATGGTATAGGAGAATGCGGTGAGTGATAGGGTTGCCAATCCCAAGGCACATCCCCCATGCCTGTTGCTGCATGCAAGGTGGGGGTGGAGTGTTAGGGTTGGAAACCCTAACACCATATTTCCCAACTTTTGTCACTGCAACCCCAACTGATACATTAACAAATTTTTTTGCAAAGAATTGCCTTACTTTTTGAGATAGTATAATAGTACCCTTATTTGCTTGTGGAGGCACCGGGCCCTGCACTCCCATCAATCCATAATTTTTGAGAGATTGCAATTGTGTCCTTATTTCCCTATGGGAGCAAACCACTCCATAATGCTATGCATACTTGCATTTGTGGAGCGCAAGGCACTCTGAGCCCTGGGAAGCCATCCATCCATAAGGCCTGCACTCCCATCACTCCATAATAGTATTCATATTTGCATATGGGAGTGGACGGTGCCATACATCCATAAATTTTCAGATACTGTAATCATATCCCTAGTTCGCTGTGGGGCCCTGCACTCCCATCAGTCCATAATAGTATTCATATTTGCATTTGAGCATCTATAATGGTATCCATATTTGTGTGTGCACTCCTATCCAAGCATAATTTTTGAGATAGTGTTGTGGTATCCTTATTTGCCTCTGGGAGCACCAAAGAAACACCTCATATTGCATTGTTATCCTATAGAAAACACAGCAAAATGTGAAACCTGTATAACTCAACACCAAATTAATATATTTTCACAAAACCAGCAAAAGACGTGTTGGTGGGGCAAGCCATTTGAACCCTAAAAATTTCAGAGCAAAATTGCAAACCATCTCTTCACAGTGGAGTGACAAAGAAACAGCTGTGTACACCTCACATTACAATTTTGTCTTGTAGGAAACAAAGCAAAATTTAAATCCGTAGAACTCTGGAGCAGTAGTATCTTTTCACCAAACCAGCAAAAGGCACATCTGTGGTGTAAGCCTTTTGTACCTTGAAAATTTCAGATCAGAATCACAAACCGTTTGGTAACTGTGGAGTGACAAAAAAACAGCCTGTTTTAAAATTCCTTTTCGCTGATTGCAAAAAAGAATTATTTTCTGTGTTTCCCTTTTCTGCAGTTTACAGAGAAAGAATATTCCTTTTTCACAAATTGTGAAAAGGGATCCTGTTTCACGATCCCTTTTTCACAATTTGCGTAAAAGGATTTTGTCATGTTTAAAAAACCACGTCTAAAAATTTTTTTGAAAACCTAAGCTTAGAATCAGATTCTAAGGGCCCAATTAGGTAAAGACAGCTATTTTGATGTCTATTAAATCAATGTATTGTGTTAGTTATTTAATTTTGTTGTCACCACTAACTGAAAATAAGATGACATCAGCATGGAAAAAGATTCCACATTTGCGGCAAAGGATCCTGCTCTTGCATAAAAGGATTCCACATTTACAATAAGGAACCATTTTTTAAGCAGGACATCTAAGTAGTCCCATAAGAAATAATGGGAAACTTTGAAATTTAATAACTTTGGAATGGATTCTTTTCTCACCAAATCTACAGAAAGCACATCTGTGACTCAAGACCATTTTACCCTAAAAATTTCAGACCAAAATTTCACCCTGTTGTTGCACAGCGGCGTGACAAAGAATTTTACAAAAACTAATTTTCACATTTTTTGACACTCTGTATCTCCACACCCACACAACCAACCAAAACAAAAGTTATCACATCAAGAGATTCTTGGTCTCTGATGATTCTGGTAAAATTACATGCCAGTCAATTGAACAGTTGTGAAGTTATTAAAGTGCAAACGTTTGAGTTTAACATAGAAGTGGCTGTTGAACTTTATGGGGCACAACCACACTCCTATAAAATATATATCTATAGAGCTACAGTGCTCCCTTGCTGTCCCGAACCTCTGTATAATGAAACCCTGGATATTGCAAATGGCGAACATGGTTCCCGACAGCAATCAACTGTTCCTGCCATCACATCACTGCTATTCTGTGCTTCTTGGAATATGCTTGCAAATGTTAAGCCTTTAGATTGTACAGTCACTATTTGTTGCCAGTGTTAATTAACAGGCTGGTTTTGTATCTTTGGTACTGTATGTTCCTTTTGTACTCACAGTGCCAGCATGGAGTCACAATCCTTAGTCAAGCTGCAGTCGGAGGAGTGCGGGCAGCTGAACAATACTTTTTTACAGTCACTGTTTGTTGCTTGTGTTAGTTAATAGGTTGATTTCTTATGCCTTTCTTATGTCTTTGGTACTACATATATTGTTTTTACTCACAGCGCCGGCATGTAGTTGCGATCCTTGCAGCATGAAGTCAGTTGATCGGTTGGTGAGCTCTGAGTTGAGGTGTGGCACTGAACTTGTTGAGAGAACAAAAAAACAGAATTAATAAACTTTGTAGCTGACATAGGTTACTGCAAATCATCAACCACTACCAGGTATGGGTGTGTATGGGTGTGTGTGTGTGTGTACAGGCGATGGGGGTTGGTGGGTAAGGGGGCTTAGCTGTAGTCAAGCTGCAATTGCGGGAGTGGGGGTGGATGAAAAATGTATCTGAGGCTGAACTGTGTTGACTAGATTACATTATATCTGTATATGAATATGAAATGAAACGAACATTAGGTTTTAAATTCTGTTTGTTATAGCGAGGGAGCACTGTATATATTTTCTTTGCAAAAAATGGCATTAATGCACCAGTTAGGGTACTGATTAAAGCATCAAAAGTAGGGATGTGTGGTGTTAGGGTTTCCAATTCCAACTCCTCACCCCCAAGCAGGATAAGGAAAAAACTTTATGGCTTTCGCTGTGCTGACTGTTGGTGAATCAGCGGTGGTGTCTTCCTAGGGGTTCTCAACCCTAATGTTCACTCCATCATGATATAGTTTTCAAGCATAAAGTCTCCCCACATGTTGCAAACAACCTGTAGGCCCTGCCAGAAGAATACATATCACATCTCACCTTATTTGGTCATGGAATGGAGTGAGCATTAGGGTGCCCTACTTTTGTCACTTTAATCTGAACCCCAACTGGTGCAGTAATGCAGTTTTTGCAATTAAATTTCTTACATTTTGAGATAGTAGGATCCTATCCTCAATCACTCAGGTCCCTTTGGGACCTGCGTGAACACATCCATTTGGCTAGGGAAGTGCAGGGCCCTCTGGGCTCTGTGCTTCCATCCTTCCATACATGCCCACATCTATCTGACTGTGGAGGTGGTCCCTGCACTTCTATGCTTTCAGAAAAGCAATTTCTGGACTTGATTGTAATTTTTTTTGTGTGTGTGTGGGGCTCCCATTAAAGGAAAAATATATTACCTGTCCCTCTTACTTGCCAGTGGTTGACTGTATATGGCAAAAACATGTTTTTTTATACCCATAAGTCAGTAAGTTTTATCAGTTTCCTCTGAAATTTGCTATTATTGTAGAGGAAAATGAAACACGACTGTGGTGCCTTTTTGACAATGATTTGACTTTCATTGTAGATTTGACACCACAGTGAAGATTGGAGGTTGTTTTGGGTGCAGTGCATACCCCATGAATATTTGTGGGGATTATGTATTAGTGTTGCAGTACTCATTGGCACATACATGTATGTATGTATGTATATGTGTGTGCGTGTGTGTGTGTGTGTGTGTATATGTATATATATATATATATATTCATGGCAAAAAACTGTTTAATGCATCAGTTAAGGTTAAAGCAGCAAAAGTGAGGAAATGAAACATTAGGGTTGAGCCCCTAATCCCCCCCACACAACCCACACACCCATCCTCCACAGACTGACAGATGCTGGCATGTGCCATGGAGTCATGTGGTCCAACTCTCACCCCATTCCATGCATAAGCAGGTTAACATTCTACATTAAAGGAGAATGGGGTGAGAGTTAGGCCTCAGGACCCCATGGCACACCCTGGCATCTTTCAGTCTGTGGAGGATGGGTGTGTGGGTTGTGTAGGGGGGATTAGGGGCTCAACCCTAACATTTAATTTCCCCACTTTTGTTGCTTTAACCTTAACTGCTGCATTAAACACAGTTTTTGTTTTTTTTTTGCCATGAATTTCCTTACTTTTTGAAACAGTGTACTATAACTAATAAAAATAGTATTGGTGGGAGCGTGGGGTCCTTTGGGCCCTGCACTCCCACCAAGTTTCTCATTTCTGCATAACAATATGCACGGGCCTGCACTATCACTTATGCATAGCTACAGAGCCACACAGCAGCCCTAAGGGCATGGAACCTTTGTAACACTAATTTTCCGCTGTCTCAGGAACTGTAGCAGGTAGGAAAAAAATTAAAGTGGCTTTATAATCATGACAGTGAGTACTATACAAGACCAAACCCATATCTCATATCATTTATGAGATATGGGCACAGAAAAGCACCAGACAGGCAGTCTTTGAACCCTTGTGACACTAATTTCACAATATTTCATTAGCTGTGCAACCTACAAAAAAAATTCCATTGCAGGCTTACTCTATGGTTTTAAATCTTGTTCTAGCAGCATAGATCATCTACAGGTGATCTAAGCTGCCATTAGTGAAAACTCTATATTTCACTTCATTTTCGAGATATGGGTGCTGAAAGGTTGACAGACTCTGCAGTGTTATCCTATGGGTGAAAATCTAAACTTCGTTGTGGCATAGAACAACTTAATTCCCCAACACCTAAACAGCATAATTAACACCTGCTGGGCATCCCCTCAACACCCTGTAAATTTCAAGTAAAAAGACCAAACCGTTAATGAGCTATGCAATTACAAGTTCTTTACACCTTAAAAAATTCTTAATTCGTGAGATAGCAAAATCCTGGGTAGTCAGATCAATCCTCGTTAGCGAGCTGTCAGAATCCTAGTCCATCAGCGGACATCTGGTCACACAATCGGGGACATCTGATCATGAAATTCTGGCTACCTGGTCACTCCATGATGGACTAGATTCACAGACCAGGATCATCTCGCGGAATAGGATTTTGTCAGCTCGTGGACTAGGATCATTAGTGAGTTGCGGTCAAAGAATTTTTAAATTTTAAAAACCTATTTTTTGATAAAAATGAACCAAACAAAAGGCATGACTGTATAGCGGGCATCACCCTGAGCAAAACCCATGCCTCATTTAGCCCAAAAGTCACACGTGGAGAAAGCGATGGCATTTTGTTTCCAGGAAAAACTGAAAACAAGATGGCGGCTCACAGACCAGGAATTTTTCTGAGGGACTAAGATGTTTTAGTACATGAGGTAGCAAAATCTTGTCCCCTCATGGATCAGGATTAAGTGATGGACTATCTGGTCATGCCATCAGGGACATCTGCTCACGAAATTCTGGCTATCTTATCACGCAATGACTGACAAGGCTCATGGACCAGGATCATCTCACGGACTAAGATTTTGTTGGCTCATGGACTAGGATAGTTAGCGAGTCGCAGTCAAAGCATTTAACATTTTTAAAAAGCTATTTTTTGACAAAAACAAACCAAATCAAAGGCATGGCTTTGTAGGGGGCATCACCCTGAACAAAACCCATGCCTCATTTGGCAAAACCATCCTTGGACAAAGCTAAGATTTTTTGTTTTGGCTGAAAAACTGAAAACAAGATGGCGGCTCACAGACAAGGAATTTTTCTGATGGACTAGGATTTTTTTACAATCCTAGTCCATGAGCCGACAAAATCCTTGACCATGAGCCCATTTTTAGTTCGCAAAAATACATATAAATTTTGGAGTGAACTGAGCATGCTCAGAACCCAAAACTTAATAATTAAATAACTTTGGAATGGATTAATATTTTTTTGCCAAACCAACACTGGATTGTTTCTTGACCCAAGCTCTTTCTATGTTCCAAATTTCAGGCCAAAAGACTACATGGTGTGGTCGCAGCACCATAGGCAAAAACACATCAAAAGTGCATTTTTGTATTTTGCTGGACAGAAACCATAAGTCTGACTGAAACGCGACTTGGCAGATCAAGAGAGCTACCATACCAGACTGCGCATTCCAAATTTCGTACAAATACATTTGAACAGTTGCAAAGTTATTAACGTGCAAAAATTGAGGTTTAACATTAAAGTGCCTACTCAACCCTAACTATAGGGGTGCGGCCACGCCCCTATAGTATTTATCTCTCTCTCTCTCTCTCTCTCTCTCTCTATATATATATATATATATATATATAAAATATATATTGCACTTAATAACTTTGCAACCATTGAATGGATGTTCACAAAATTTGGTATGCAACTTTCTGTGGGATATATCTCTTGATCTGGCAAGTTTCATTCTGTTCAGATGTGCAGTCTATGACTTATGAAGAGGTGAAAAAACATGTTTTTACTCATTGACTTTGCTGGGAATTTTCTTTGAACTTATTATTTATTTATTATTATATTTATTGAATTTTGTTGAATTGGTAGGCTCACTGAGACTAGAAGTCCCTTTTTCAGGGGCGGCCGGGGGGGGGGTACAGATGGTAACCAACTGAAATTGAACCAGATTAATCTGTTGGTGTTATTTTTAGTGAATTGGGGAAATTTGGCCAGGACACCAAGGAAATCCCCCTTCTCTTTTTTCGAGAAGTGCCATGGGATCATTAACCACCTGAACAACCACCAGAACAGGCAGATGGGATCCCAGTTTAACATCTCATCTGAAAGAGGGCACCTCAGGAGTGCAGCACCCCCCTCATGCTGCACTACTGTGTCAGTATTGCAATTTAACCCAAGTGCCTGGTGTGGGGATAGAACCCACAGCCTTCTGATCCTCTGGCCTCAGAGACAAGTGTGCAACCTGCTGAGCCACTGACACTGCAACCTGCTGAGCTACTGACACTACTGCCTACAGTCCAGAGGGATAGTTTATTTGGTGTGAAATTTTCAGGACAGAAAGGGACTACCCCACAGATGTACCTTTTGCTAGTCTGGTGAAAAACCAATAAGCCGTTTTTAAGTTATTGCAACTTAAACATTTGAAAAGATTGTTTCTGAGCATGCACAGTAGACACTTCAATATAGCAGTATGATACGAAAGAGGAATCCTGCATTGTACGAGAAAATTCTTCTTTCATGTGGCTGCCATCTTGTTTCCAGTTTTGCCTGAAAAATTCAGAATTGGAAACCTCCCAAAATGATATTCTGGGGAGGAACCAATGCGTGCATCTTGCTTATTGGGACCCCCTAGGTGCATTCTACACTTTACTGCTTGAAAAATTCCCCTAGAATGTGTTTTATTTAACATTTAAATTCTTTGTTCATATCGGCATCATACAAAATAGGATCTTAGTTTGTATGACAAGATACGAACTAGGATCCTACTTTGTGAGTCATACGAAGTAGGATCTTAGTTTGTATCTTGTCAAACAAAGATCCTACTTCGTATAACTGTGATACAAACAGAGAATTTAAATGTGGATATCTCAGCCATTTTTTGGTATTTTCTCAACAGATTTTCAACATAGGCATTTTGGGACCCCACCTCATGAACACTGGCACTGTCATTTTGTTACTCAGTCTGAAAGGTGATTTTGCAGTTACTGCATGGAATCAACTTTTGGGACTGATTAATGTCCCAGTGTTCATGAGGGGAGGTCCCAAAAAACCCATGTTGAAAATCTGGTGCAAAAATTAAAAAAAAAAACGGATGTGTTATAAGAGTTCACTGTGCAGTTTTTATGCACGCTCGTAACTTTGCCAATTTTTTTATATTTTCACTCCAGATTTTCAACATTGTCATTTTTTTCACACCTCCTCATGAGCAGTACAACTGTCATTTCTCACATCCTGCCTGAAATGTGTTTTTGCACCTGTGGTGCTGAATGGCATGATTGCTGTGTGAAATCAACTTTCAAGATAAATTAACAAAATCACAGTGCCAGTGTTCATGAGGGGATATCCCAAAAAGCACATGTTGAAAATTTGGTTAAAAAAATTCCCATAAATGGCCATGTTACGAGAGTGCATTGTGCACTTTCTACGCGTGCTCATAACTTTATCAATTTTTCATATTTTCCCCTTTGATTTTCAACATTACCCTTTTCCACACCTCCTCATGAGCAGTATAGAGCTGTCATTTTTCACATCCTGCCCAAAACATGATTTCACACTTGTGGGCACAGAATGGCACGTTCTGTGTGAACTCAACTTTCAGGACTGATTAATGAAATGACAGTGACATTGTTCATGACGTAGGGTCCACAAAAGGCCATGTTGAAAATTGTGTGAATAAAATCGTGAAAAAGCCTGAGTTACATGCATTTATTGAATTATGGTACCCGTATCTCGAAAACCATTCAAGATATTGATTTTTCGCTCTCTGCAGCTAAGCACCCGTGGAGGTTTCAAAGTCATGATTACAACTGCAGTGAAATTTTTTCCATAGTTGCTATTATTACTGAGATATTGCCAAATCAGTGATACAGTGGTTACTTTTCATGACTATAGGGCTACAGTATGTCTGTATTTATGTGTAAGTGGGAGGACAGGGCTCTCTAGGCCCTGCGTTCCCAGTTATGCATATCATTATGCAACAATGGGTAGCATGAGGGAAGCACAGGGCCGGAGGGCCCATGCTCCCACAACCACATACCAGTTACATTACACTTTCTCAAAAAGAAGGGAAATTCATTGCAAAAAGACTTTGTTAATGCATCAGTTAGGGTTGAAAATTAATGCATCAAAAGCTGGGAAATTTGATATTAGGATTACCAACCCAACCACCCCCCACCCTTCACATACCAATAGGTGTTGGGGTGTGCCTTGAGGTTGTTGGGCCTAACTCTCACCCTACTCAATGTGTAAACAAGATGAGATGGTACAGTATAGAAGGATGGGGTAAGGGTTAGGCCCACAGACCCCAAGGCACACTGCAATGCTTGTTGTGTGTGGAGGGTGGGGGTTGGTGGGGTTGGTAATCCTAAAGTCAATTTCCCAGCTTTTGATGCTTTAATTTTCAACCCTAACCGATGCATTAACAGAGATTTTTGTAATGAATATTGTTGTCGATGCACAGGTCAAAAAGCATGGAGAAAGCCTAGGAGCAGTTGTAAAATTCCACAAAACTGTTTATTTGTGGTTGCAGCAATGTACAATAAAATAAACATGTTCAGATTAACTATATACAGAAGCAAAATACAATCTTTTGTAAAAAATCTCCCTTGCAGCTCAGCTTTGCTGTTTTTATAACTCTTTTCAACCTCCATCCTTTGCAAGCATCCTGTCCTTTGTAAATTTCAGGAGCTGCTAGAACATTGAGAACTTCCTGAGGTCCCCACAGCAACTACAAAAGACTCAAGCATTTGCACCCAAGTAACCTCTAGCTTTTTGCAGCGATCTCAAATTATAAATATATACATTTCAATAGTAACACAATTTTCTAAACAAAAGTGAGCCCAATATCAGCTACATTTCCATATATTGATTCTCATATATTTTGTATTAGCAGATATAGATATGCAAGGAAGAAAGACAGCAAGATTAAACTGAGAGACAGTGAGAGGCAAAGGATTGCGAGACTGTTCAGGTTGATCAAGACTGAAGTCTCACAGGAAAATTTGGTTGCACAACCAGACAGAGAAGGGACAGTTCCTTACATTTACATACTTTCTCCTAAACAAATGGGACAGGGTCTTATTCTGCCCTGTCACATATACCCCCCGCTTTAAGAGGGAACCTTATTAAACAGGTTTCTAAAATGTATTTTCTAATAACACTTGTTGCATTCAGACATTAAGCAAATTTGCATCCATTTTTTTAACAGTACAGTTCAAACCCATACATTAGTTTTTTTTTTTTTTAAACCATCAGAGCCCTCAATTCCTGGTCCATATCTCCACAGAAAATCAGCATTGCTATTCTCTTTAAGAGGTTTATGAATCTCAGAGAATTTAAATGGCTGCAGTGCCAGGTACCACCGTGTGATTCTGGATTTTTTATCTTTCATCTGGTTAAGCCAACAGAGAGGATTGTGTTCTGTTACAAGAACAAAATCAGTTTCCCATAAATAAAACTTAAGGGACTCCATGGCCTTCTTTGCTGCTAAGCACTCCTTTTTGATAGTGGAGTACCTTTTCTCTCTGTCATGCAATTTCCTTTTTATGTACAAAATAGGATGTTCTGTCCCATCTGCATTTTGGCTTAGGACAGCACCTAGACCTACTTTGGATGCATCTGTTTGTAGTGGAAATGGTTTCTCAAAGTCTGGGCTTTTTAAACAGGTGCTGAACATAATGTAGCCTTTATGGCTTGAAAAGCTTCATCACACTCTGTGGTCTATTTCACATTATTTGGGTACCGTTTCTTTGTGAGTTCAGTGAGGGGAGTAGCTAATTCAGCAAAGTTGGGAACAAATCTCCAATAATAACCAGTCAGCCCTAAAAATGACCTGACATGTTTCTTTGTTTTAGGTACAGAGCTGTTAGATACAGCTTCTGTTTTAGAAATCTCTAGTTTGACTTCTCCATTTCCCAACACATAGCCTACATATTTGGTTTCCTGCATGCCCAAAGCACATTTAGTAGGATTAATTGTCAGACTTGCATTTTTGATAGCTTGGATAATTGCCTATAGGTATTCCACATGACTTTTCCAGTCTGGACTGTACACCATGACATCATCCAAGTACACAAGGGGGATAAAATTACATCCATATAGCACTGGAATGTAGCTGGCGTACCATGTAAACCAAAGGGCATGGTCATGAACTGATAAAACTGCATTTGTCACCCCATAGGATTCTATCTCTGGATTCTTTAGCTAAAGGTATTTGCCAGGAACCCTTGGTGAGATTGAGGGTACTGATATACTTTGCACTTCCCTGTCTGGCCACCAAATCATCTATTCTGGGCATAGGATAACTGCCAAATTCTGACACTTAAGTTTTCTGAAATCAAGGCATATTCTAACACCCCCTTCTATCTTCCTTATCAATTTCTGGTAAAACTAGCAAGGCAACTTCTGGCATTTTTTCAACACATTTCTTGAGGAGGTTAGCATGGTATATCTTAGAAGGATTTTTCTTGTTAGGAGTCTCAGGTCTCATAGTTAACAGTGCCGGTACGTCTAAGAACCTTATATGGCCCTTGCCACTTCATTAACAACTTCTTTTCTGTTGTGGGTAACAGTAGCAAAACCTTTTTACCTGGCTCGAAAACTGTTTATTTTACTCCATGGTCACAATATACCTTCTGCTGGTTTTAAGCCTCTTCCTGATTACTATGAGCAATTTCAACATAGCTTGCCAGTTTCTTTCTTAGGGCACACATATAAGAAGATATAGATTGTTTCTGAGTGGGGTTATCTTCCTACGTTTCTTTTGTCTCATCCAGTGGCCCTCTTGGCTGCCTACCATACAGCATTTCAAATGGCGAAAACCGCGTTGATGCCTATCACACTTCTATGTAAGCAAAAAGTAGGTAAGGCAAGTAATGGTCCCAATCTTTCCTTTCCCCTTTTACAAACCTTTTTAACATGCATTTCAGGGTTTGGCTAAAATGCTCAACAAAACCTCCTGTCTGAGGGTGATAGGGGGAGGTTCTTATGGTAGTGATACCCAGCAGTCTGTATAGCTCTTTAAGCAGTGCAGCACCAAAATTACTACCCTGATCAGTAATAATTTCTTTAGTTATGCCTACTCTGCTGAAAATTTTGGCTAGCTCTGCTGCAACTTTTGTGGCTGTAACAGTACGCATTGAAACTGCTTCTGGGTATCGAGTAGCATAGTCACATACTAGAAACATAGAATGTGATGGCAGATAAGGACCGCTTGGCCCACCTAGTCTGCCCATTTTCCTACCTAACAGATAAGCTGCAGATCCTAGTTAACCAATAGCTTACTTCCTCCTACCCCCCACTAGGACTGCCTTCTATCTGTCCCATGCATTCTTGAATTCCCCCACTGTTCTTGACTCCACGACCTCCTCAGGGAGGCTGTTCCATGCATCCACAACCCTCTCTGTGAAAAAATGATTCCTCACATTACCTCTGAACCGTCCCCCCTCTATCTTCAAATTGTGCCACCTTGTTCTTGCACATCTCTTTTTCTGAAAGATGCTACCCTCTTGGACTTTGTTGATTCCCTTGAGGTACTTGAAAGTTTTTATCATGTCTCCTCTCTCCCTTCTTTCCTCAAGCAGATACATATTAAGCTCCTTTAGTCTTTCTTCATATGTCTTCTGGTGCAGACCCTGCACCATTCGGTTGCCTTCCTCTGGACAGCCTCCACTCTGTCTATGTCTTTGCAGAGATGGGGTCTCCAGAACTGCACACAGTACTCCAGATGGAGTCTCACGAACTGTCTGTACAGAGGGATAACAACTTCCTGTTTTCTACTATTGATGCCTCTCTCTATGCATCCCCATATCCCCCCAGCCTTCCTTACTGCCGTCTCACATTGCTTGCCCACCTTTAGGTCATCTGATATAATTGCCCCCAGGTCCCTTTCCATTTTTACTGTTGTCAGTATCTCACCCCCATTGTGTACTCTTCCCCTGGGTTTTTGTTTCCCAGATGCATTACCTTGCACTTGTTTGCATTGAATCTGAGCTGCCATACATCTGACCATTCCTCCAACCTTGCCAAGTCCCTTCTCATCCTTTCTACTCCATCTTGTGTATCAACCCTGTTGCAGATCTTTGTGTCATCTGCAAAGAGACGTACTTTTCCTTCCAGTTCCTCTGCAATGTCACTTATAAAGACATTAAAAAGGACCGGTCCTAGTACTGAACCCTGCGGTACCCCGCTAGTAACCCTCCTTTCTTCACTGTGGACTCCATTTACTACTACCCTTTGCGCCCTGTTGTCTCAGCCAATTTTTATCCAGGCTACCATCTTTAGACCCACCCAAGGCTGGCTAACTTGTGTATTAATCTTGTGTGGGACTGTATCAGATGCCTTGCTAAAATCTAGGTAGGCCATGTCCACAGCCCCTCCCTGGTCTACTACTTTGGTCACCCAGTCAAATAAATCTATTAGATTCATCTGACATGACCTTCACATTGTGAATCCATGCTGCCTTGGGTCCTGTGCCCCACTGGCCTCTAGGTACTCAACAATTCTTTCCTTCAGAAGTGATTCCATCATTTTCCCTACCACTGAGGTCAAACTAACTGGTCTGTAGTTTTCTGCCTCTGTCCTGCTCCCACTTTTGTGAAGAGGAATCACATTTGCCCTCCTCCAGTCTTCAGGTACCACCCCATCCTCCCATGATTTGTTAAAGAGAGTAGTCAGCAGTGTCACTAGTTCTACCCTTAGTTCCTTTAGAATTCTTGGGTGAATCCCATCAGGCCCCATTGCTTTGACCACCTTCAATTTTATTAGTTGCTTCAGAGCCCTTTCTTCTGTAAATGGACTGGTATAGACCCCGTCTTCAAGAGTGTTTTTCTTGTTTGGTTTTAGGTACCTCTCCTCTTCCTTTGTGAATACTGGAGCAGAAATATTCATTCAGTATCCCTGCTTTTTCACTGTCATCCTCACCCATATTCCTCCCCTTTATTAAGCCTCGGTATCCTCCTCGGTCTTTCTTCACTCCCTAATGTACCTATAAAAGGTCTTATCCCCTTGTTAACAGAGTTGGCTATCTTTTCCTCAGTTTGAGCCTTTGCTATTCTGACTGCCTTCCCAGCCTTTTTCTGCTTTAACTGATAAAGTTCTCTGTCCTGCTCCTTCTGTGTTTCTTATTTCCTGAATGCTATCCTTTTCCTTAACCTTCCCTGCCACCTCTTTTGAGAACCATAGCATTTTTTTCCTTCATTGTGTTTTGTTGATTTGCTTTCACACAGGCTTGTTGCCTCTGTGATGGCTGTTTGATTACTCCCAATTTTTCCTCCACCCCTCTTTCTTGCCTGTTTGCTAGTGCTTTTCTGAGGCACTCTCTTATTTTCCCAAAGTCAGCCCTCCTAAAGTCCAATACTCTTGCCTTTGTATGGCTTGATTGTATACTAACAGGATAAATTTATTACCCTTTTTACTGTTGTCTAAAGGACCAACCACATCCTTTGCAATTCTCTCAAAAGGCACATCTATTAAAGGTAGGGGTACCGGGGCACCTTGTCTTTTCTAGTGACTGGGGCTACTTACTGACACTCAGCACAGAAATCATTGTAGGTAGCAACAACTTCATGAATTCCAGGCCAGTAAAATCTGTACAGCAATCTGGCAAGGGTGCGATCCTTCCCTGAGTGACTAGCCATAGGACCATCATATGGTATCTGTAACAATTCTGTTCTATACTTCTGTGGTATAACCAATTGTTCTGTCTGTTCCTGTGTGTGAGGTTTAACCCAAACTCTGTACAGTAACCCATTACATTTTTTAAACATTGGTCCACCCTGTTTTGGTTTCACCCCCAGCTGCTTAAGATAACCCTGGAGAGAAACATTGTTAGCTTGTTCTGAAAGAAAATCACAATCAGTTATCAATTCAGTTTCAGCATTTTCATATTTTAACCCTTCATGTCCATCACTTATTTGTTGTGACAGTTTCTTCAGGCTTTGTGCTTCTTTCCTGGATTTCTGGATCTTGGAGCTGTGCTCAAACAAGTCCAAATCAAAGTCACTGAAAGGAAAAGTGTCCCTACCATCTGAAATTTTCTTTGCCTGAGTTCTTGTCACCACAGCTGCTGAAACATCAGAACTTACTCCCTCTTTGATTAGATCAGTAAATCCTGGAAAGTAATTTCCAATAATCACAGATATAGGTAACTTTGGTACTACCCCCACTTTCATTTGGTGCAACACACCATTAATGGTCAGAGTCACTTTGGTGGTGGGATAGTATCAAGTGTCCCCGTGGATGCAGATGACATCAGTGCCTAGTCCCTTTTCACAGTGTTTTCCCAGCACTTTAATATGCACTAGGGTCTGTCTGCTTCCCAAATCAATGAGTCCCTTTACAGTCTTATTCCCCACCTTCGCATCTGTTGGGTACTTGCCCCAGTTTGCCAAGGACAAATCTGCTCCAGTGCCACTCTCTTTATTATGGCAGTTTTTTGCAAAATGGCCTGGCTTATTACATTTATAGCAGATTATGTCTTTTAGTACAGATTTGTTACCCCCGCCAAAGTTCTTAGCAGGGTTGGAATTTAAATGGGAAAAAGAGTTTATTGCCAGTGATTGGCTGTTACCTTACTGCTGTGGCATCTGTCTGGCCATTTGGTAGTCCTCAGCCAAGGAAACATCTTTTTCCCCTTTCTCTGGTCAGTGTTCCTTTACCCACAGCTGCACATCTGTAGGCAAGATGTTGGTGAATTGCTCCATGGCTAATGTGTAGACGATCTGTGGGACTGTTTTGCCCTCTGGTTGGATCAACTTAATCAGGAGTTCTCAAAGTCAGGCGAAGGCTTCTTGAGGATTGTCTACTGAGTTGTACCCCAGAGATCAAATTCTCTGCCTTTAGGTCTCTCTGGACATGTCGTACCTTTTCAGGAATTCGCTTTTCACCAGGTCATAGTTTTCTGACTGTGCAATGTCCATACTGCTGAAGGCAAACTGGGCTTCTCCTGTCAGGCAGGGTACCAGTCTGATTGTCCATTGCTGCTTTGGCCACTAGCAGGCTGTGGCAACTCTTTCAGAGGTTGTCAGGTACACCTCAATATCATCTGAGGGACACAACTTTGTAAGTTTAATGGCCTTAAGTTGCTTGCATTTTGTAGCTCATCTGGATCTGTGCTGGATCCTCTGCCTTCAATAGCTTGTAAGGCATCCAGCCATCACTGTTCCTGTCACTGCATCTCTTCTCTCATCTGTTGCTTCTGTCACTGCACCTGTTCTCTCCTCAATGCTTCTAACCATTGAATTTATTTTTCTCTCTGCGTCTCAATCTCTTTTTGTTGTATAGCCCACCATTGAAAAAGTCCATCAGGCTTTCAGGTACTGTCACTGCCTGTTCTTTTTCCATGACTTGTGCTAGCTGTACCATCTCAGACTGGACTTCAGCTGCAGAATCCATACCTTACTCTGTGCTTCCCTGGTACTAGGTCCAGTACCCATGCACAAATCTCCTGTTTTAGGGTATGCATGGCTTAAATCTCACTTTGACACCATCTGTCATTGAGGCACAGGTCAGGAAGCATAGAGAAAACCCAGGAGCAGTTGTAAAATTCCACAAAACTGTTTATTTGCTGTTGCAGTAACAAAAAAATAAAATAAACATTTTCAGAATAACTATATACAGAAGCAAATATCCCTTGCAGCTCAGCATCGCTGTTTTTATAACTCTTTTCAACCCCAATCCTATGCAAGCATCCTGTCCTTTGTAAATTTCAGGAGCTGCTAGAACATTGAGAACTTCCTGAAGTCCCCACAGCAACTGCAAAATGCTCCTGTATTTGCACCCAAGTAACCTCTAGCTTTTTACAGTTATCTCAAATTATAAATATATACATTTCAACAGTAACACAATTTTCTAAACAAAAATGATCCCAATATCAGCTACATTTCCATACATTGATTCTCATATATTTTATATTAGCAGATATAGATATGCAAGAAAGAAAGACAGCAAGAGAAAACTGAGAGCCAGTGAGAGGCAAAGGATTGCAAGACTGCTCAGGTGGATCAAGTCCAAAGTCTCACAGGAAAATTTGGTTGCGCAGTCAGACAGAGAAGGGACAGATCCCTGCATTTACATACTTTGTCCAAATCAAATGGGACAGGGTTCTATTCTACCTTGTTACACACACGTGTACACACACACACACACACACACACACACATATATATTTTTGATGGAGTTGTAGCTTGTTGAAGTAGCTGTATTATTCTATGGAAATTTTCATTTTCTTGTAAATTTTTATATTTTTTTATATGTGTATTTTCAGTTGGTATTCTTTAGGGACTTTGTCTTGTAGTACTTATTGATACCTTTCTTTACATGTATAGCTTTTCCCTTAACTCAGGAGATTGGTGGAGCTACAGATTGTTAAAGTAGCAGTGCTATCCTATTGAAATTGTCATTTTTTTAATTTTTTACATCGCCCCTACATTTTTGTGGGGGTATTATGTGTTAGTGTTGTAGTACTCATTGAGACTTTTTTTAAAATCATACATTAAATCTTAACTCGAAAGACTAACAGAGTTATGGCTTGTTAAACTTGCTGTGTTATCCAATGGCAATTTTAATGTTTAACTTTAATGTTTTTATATGGCCCCTATATTTTCTTGGAGGGTAGAATGTCTAAGTTTTGTCTTAGCATAGTCCTCATTGAGATTTTTTTTTGACACATATTGATAGAAGTATGGCTTATTAAATTTAAAATGTACAAAAAAAAGTATCTAAATTCTTGTTTCATATAAACCAATTTTGTTTCATGAAATTGTGTCATTCCCATGAAAGTGGATTGGTTTATATGAAACAAGAATGTGAAAGAAACTAATTAGAATTTCTTGTTTTGTAAGAACCTAATCATGTTTCATGTGACCCTGTTCTTGTTTCATGAGGCCATATGAAATGGGAAAATAGTCTCAAAAAGCAAGATTTTTTACGTTTTAAAAATACATTTCTGGGTCCTTTTTTCCAAAAACTAACAGCAGAATACACCTAATAGAGTCCCATTCAACAAGATACATATGTTGGTGTCTCTGCAGGATATGATTTTTATGGGTTTTCAAAAATGTTTTGAAAAAAATGGAAGAAAGATGTCCACTGGCCACTATATGAAAATATTTTTTTTTCACAAAACTGGATTACACCACTCTCAAAACAGAATCCTGTTTCATATTGTCAAATTCTTGTTTCATGTGAAACGGCTATCCAAAAGACCATACAGGACATGTTCATAACCAAAATTTCAAATCCTTATAACTCTGGAATGGCTTTTTTTTCACCAAACCAATGAAAGGCATCATTCTGGGGAAAGCCAAACCATCTGGGTACTAGGTGATGACAAAAAAAAACCCTGCAAAAAACCCAATTTTTTTTCACATTTTTCATTATCTGGATCTTAGAATTCACACATCTGACCAGAGCAAAATGTGGCACATCATGAGACCTTGCTCCCAAGCCTGAACTTGCAAATGTTAGTAGAAATCTATTGAACAGGGGCAAAGTTGTTAAAGTTCAATGTTAGGAGTTTGACATTAAACAGCCTATTCAACCCTAACTATAGTGGCTGTACCACACCACTATTTATTTATTGAATTTTGTTAACCCGATAAGCCCACTGGGCCTAGAAGTCCCTTTTTCAGGGGCGACTGGGGGGATTAAAGATGGTAAGCAACTGAAATTTTACAAGATTAAGTTGTCGGTGGTATTTCTTTTAGTGAATGGGAGAAATTTGGCCTGGACACAGGGGAAATTCACCTACTCTTTTTCAATAAGTGCCATGGGATCTTTAGCATCCACCTGAACTACCACCAATCCAGGCAGATGGGACCTTGGTTTAACATCTCATCCAAAAGACGGCACCTCAGAAGTGCAGCACCCCCCTCATGCTGCACTGCAGTGTCAGTATTAGGATATTAACCCAAGTGCCAGATGTGGGAACTGAATCCACAGCCCTCTGATCTCCCAGACTCAGAGGCAAGTGTGCTACCTACTGAGCCACTGACACTGACATGTAATACAACAGAAGCCACTTAATTGAGGTGTCTTGGTGGCAGGCTTTTCTTCCCAATTAAGTGGCCATCCCTTCTGTCAGAAGCCATTAAAATCGCTTATGTGTGCAAACACACCTCACAATAAAAGACTGTTCTTCCCCCAAGTCACACACACAGAGGAGAGAACAGTGCCTGGAGTCCTCTCTCTCTACTCTAAAAGACCCAGTCTGAGTCAGGAAAACAGCTGATCTGCTAAAGTCCACTCGAGTCAGGCAGTTGAGTCAGGAAGTCTCAGAGAGGTAAACTGGTGAACTCCTTCTGTTAAAAAAAAAACAGCATTCTTTGCTCTTAACCCTTGCTATGCCACTGCTGATAGATCAGTCCAAAATTCCTATACTTTCTAATTCTGTTTGCAGCCTAAGGGTTAAAACAGGGCTGTTACTTACTTTTGCTCACTCTCTTGCTTGAATTGGGAGGATATCAACCTACAGTTTGATACTAGTGAAATGTAAAGTCTAACTGGTATACTTGGTAAAGTAATGGAGTGCTGTATTAAAGACATGATGTGTTGCCAAGCAACTGATGTGGGTATAATAGAAAAATAGCAGCATGGCTTTACTAAAGGAAGGTCTTGTACAATGAACCTAATGTGCTTTAGTATTCCATCAGATGTAGTATACTTAGACTTTAGTAAAGCCTTCAAAATAGTTCCCCATGGGAGGCTTATTACCAAACTTTGCATAGCTAAAATTTAAGAGCACCATAATATGTTGGATTAGAAAATGGTTTGAAAACAGGACCCAAAGTGTAAACATTAATGGACTTGATTCTTCAGTATAAAAGGTGACAAGCAGAATATCACAGGGATCAATACTGCAACCCACATTATTCAGTATCTCTATCTCAGACCTAGGAAGTAGCTTGGAAAATAAATATAGCATATTTGAAGGTGATACAAAAATGTGTAGTGAGATAGAAATAGTGGAAAAAGCATAACATATTACAGACAGATTTAACAGTGTTTGGTACACGAACAAAGAAAGGGGAATAATATTTAATTTAGCAAAGTGTGAAGTAATACATTTTGGTAAAAGAAATCCTGGGTACAAATATTACCTCCGGGACCATTTACTGTCTAGCACATGTAGCAAGAAGGATCTTGGTATAACATTTTCTCTTGATCCAATATCTAAATAGCATTGTGACAGTATATGCAGAAAATCCAACTATATAGCAGATTCAGTCAACAGGCACTTTATTTAGTAAGTCTAGTGAAATAATAATCCCCCTGTATTGCAGCTACATTACACCCCTTATTGATTATTGTTCCCAGTTTTGGGGTGGCCTTAAAGTGGGCAAGAGAAGTAAACTGGAAAAATACAAAGAGTAACTAAGTCAATAAAAAGACTGAAAAATGAAAGTTATGAATAATGTTTGAACACTCTGGAGCTCCGCTTACTACAGAGAAGGTGTATAAGAGGGGACTTATTATTAATGTATAATGCTCACAGTGATAAATAATTGATGGACAACATGAATATAAGAATTAGACCTAGTACTAACAAGGGGACTAATAAACAAATCTTAGCAATAATCTTTAAAACAAATAGATGTAATATGTTTTTTTTTTTTACCAAGGGAATAGTTGGAATTTGGAATAATCTTCCATCAGATATAGTGCACAGGGAAACATTCAGCATGTTTAAAAAAGGCTGGACAAATACATGTTAGGGGTTGGAGTTGGTGACTGTTACCACTAAGGTGGAGGGGCAGCATGTATGGAGCACCGTGTCTTCTGCTGTCTCTAAACATCAAAGTGAATCACAAGTGGCAAAGCCACAAGTGAGATTTATTAGTATCACAGGCCCCAAATGAAAATAAATATATCTTCAGTCAGGCCATGTTGTATTCTTTTTATGCAGACATATGTTTTGGGACAAACAACTGAAAACACGCTAAAGTGCTTCTGACTCTGTACTGTGTGACTAACTTTCTGCTTCTTTTACAGTTGCTGCAGGGATTGAAGCTTGGGAATAGAATTCAGAAGCTAGCAAATTGCAGCATTCTGTTTGTGCTTGTTTGGGACTGGTTACAGTAGTTCAGAAATCTACTATTACTACTCTTTAAGAATGCATTACGACAGTATAGTGGAATGCGGTTGTGTATGGAAATCCAAACACTGCAGAAAGTTGTTCTGCTTCAGTAGTGATGTTCTCACTAATGCAGAACAATTTTTCATTCTGCGTTAGTAAGGATGTCACAATGCAACCACCCCCAACAGCGTTGTTCATAAGACAGGGGACAGTTGGCAAGTCCTGCATGTAAGCTGGAGAGACCAAGAGTGTGGGTCTCTGGTGGCAGATGCCTGCTAAAAAAATGCAAGTTATCCTGTTTTGCAGCACCATACACAATATAGAACAGTGTATGGCCTCCCAAACAACTCAGCAACTCTTCCCCCTCATGTTTTCAATGACGGCAGAGGGGCCTCTTAAGCTTCACTCTCGAGGTCATCAGTCATCATAGAAAACACTCAGGTGAAGAATTGCGTTGTTGTGTATTGGAGGCCATACACTATCCTATATGTAACAGAGAAAGCTATCAGGATGACATAATGCCTAATGAAAATATATTAATATATTTAGCTTCATGAGAGACCAATGATGTTATGATATTTCATGAGTGGTGAGGCCACAGTCAGGTACAGTATCTTAATATCATTGGCCTCAAATGTTCAAAAGTACAATCTTGAAATAATAGAGGCATTTGCAAAAAATGTCACAGAAAGGAACAAACACACAAAAAAATGGTTTTCAAAGAGGGTGAGGGAAGCAGTGAGGGTGAAGGGAATGACCTTCCTTGAGTACAGAAGGGCAAAAGGGGAGGAAACCTGGCAGAAGTAACAGACTAAACTCAAACAGGCCAGAGTGGAGTTTAGGAAGGCAAAGGCAGATTGCTGAGAGTGGAAAAGATGAGGAAAATTATTTTTTTAAGATACATTGGTGATACAAGGAAAACAAGGGGGGAAAGATAGGCCAGTTGATGGAGGGAGGGTAGTAGAAGATGGTGAACAGATGGCATGTGTTCTTAGAAACCACTTCTGCTCAGTATTTGTGTTGGAGAATAATGGTCCTCTGCCAGAGAGTGGCAGGAAGGCTGACATGAGGGGAGGATAAAATGAGTGGAGTGCAAGTTACAGTAGTCAGAATGAAAAAAGGACTAGAGGCTCTCAAAGTAAGTAAGGTATTGGGCCCAGATGGTCTTCACCCTAGAGTGCTTAGGGAATTGGGGACAGTATTGGCAGGACCCTTAACCAGTATACTTAATAACTCATTACAGTCAAGAGTGGTGCCAGCAGATTGGAGGCCTTCTAACGTAGTGCCACTTCATAAGGAGGGAGGAAGGAACCAAGCAACTTCAGGTCAGTCAGCCTTATCTCCAAAGCAGGTAAGCTGATAGGCTACCAAACTTTCCCTCGGTAAGGTATCTATCGTGGGAAACACAGACTCCTTGATGAAAAACAACTTGGCCTTTTATCAGGGAGGTCATGTCAGACTAACCTGATAATGTTCTTCAATTGAGTCACCAGCGCAATGGATAAGGGCAGGCAGTAGTCTTATTTTACTTCAACTTTAGTAAAGTCTTTGATTCAGTACCTCACAGGAGGCTGCTAAAGAAGATAAAAAATTTGGGAGTTGATCAGTCTTTAGTTTTTTTGTCAGTGGCTCAGCAGGTAGCACACTCATCTCTGAGGTCGGGAGATCAGAAGGCAGCGAGTTCCATCCCCACACCAGGCACTTGGGTTAAAATCCCAATACTGACACTGTAGTGCAGCATGAGAGGGTGCTGCACTACCGAGGTGCTGTGTTTCAGATGAGACATTAAACCAAGATCCCATCTGCCTGTTCTGGTGGTAGTTCAGGTGGATGTTAAAGATCCCATGGCACTTCTTGAAAAGAATAGGGGAATTTCTCCAGTGCCCTGGCCAAATTTTCCCCCCATTCACTAAAAAAAATACCACCAGCAGCTTAATCTGATTCAAGGTTAGTTGGCATTCATCTGTATCCCCCTCCCCCAGGCCATGCCTGAAAATAGGCAGAATTTGTCTAGTGCACTTACCCAGTAAACAAAAACTAAATAAAAATAAATAAATAAAAACAGTTAAGTGGGTTAGAAATTAGTTAAAAGAAAGGAACCAGAGAGTAGTTGTAAATGGGACTAAATCTGGGAATAAAGATGTCACAAGCAGAGTACCATAGGGATGGTCCTGGGAACTGCCCTTTTTAGTATGTACATTAGTGACATTTGAGTGGATATACAAGGACATGTGTGTCTATTTATGGATGATATGAAACTGTGTAGAAGGATAGATCACAAGGAGGGAGTGAAGGAACTCCAGAAAGTGTTAGGAGGTAGATTTTTAATTTTTTAGTTAGCCTGGAGTGCTGATATTTTTTCTATTTTATGTTCCCTAAGAGGAGCGAGACTGTCTCTGTTTTCTGCCTGCTGCTCTTGCTTACCTAGTTGGTGGGCGAAGACTGAATGACTGGGATCTTCCCACTGCTGCTTTATTCCCTGAGCTGACCGGAGGAGCCTGGACATCTGTATAACACACTCCTGAGTGGAACAGAGCTTTTTTTCCAGTCTGGCGGTGTTTGTCATTTGGAGACTGTAGTGGAGCACTCCCTGGAGGGGGTGTTCTGGCTTCTAAGAAATCTTCTGGGTTGTTGAAGCCAGCTGTGGCAAGGAAAGCTGCAGTCAGCAGTGTATCTCTGGGAGGAACACTGATTTCCATCTGTTTGTTTTTGGGTTGGAGGCATGGCCATCCGTAAGAGGGCGGTGACTATTTCCTTCCATGCGACCCAATGAGTGGACTTTTGGTATTATCTTCAGCATTCTACCTTTGACAGGGAGTGTTTTGCCCAGACCTTTGGTCAGAACTGGGCACTGTGCCAGCTAGTCTCTCTCCTCTCTGGGATCATTGTTCATTGGAGTGGCTAGCTGTCAGCCCATGAAGTGTGAGAGACTTCTTGGTCCTGGTTTTTAACAACTTGAAGGGCTTTTTTGCCCTTGTGTATGACCTTTTTGGCTAACTTATTCCTTTTGCATTAACTTCAGTTTGGGATGGGGGGGTGAAAAAAGCCTGTTTCCCACTGTGACTTGGACAATGGGCCCTGTGGGAGAAGGTTCAGATCTTACCCTTTTTGGATTCATCTGGATTACAAATTGCCAACTCGAACTCTGGTTTACATTGCTCTTTTAAAGCTGTGGACTTCTGCCGATGAGCAGTATAATAGTCTTATTGGCACTCCTGTTTTTGTCCTACTATGCAACAGATATTAAGTACATTGGGTTATTTTGGTTGAGGATTGTTGGGTGGGAAGAATTATTTGCAGGTAGATGGTTGCAAGCTTGTTGTGGGAGGGTGGGATGGAGTAGGTGGTTTGTGTGATTAGGCTAGTGTGTTTGCATTTTAACATTCTGTGTTATTTCTGTGTTTGCTGTGCATATGGTGGTGTGAATGGTGAGTGTGACAGCTGTTATGAGTGTTTCCTCTAGTCATTGCACTCTTGTATTACCATCTAGTGCTCTTGGGACTGGTCCTGTCAGAAAGGAGATGTGTTGGTGCTGCAGCCTTCCCCATATCAACTGTACTGCCTCTCGGCTCCATGACCTTCACCCCTTTACCAGCTTCCAAGTTCCTGATATTGAAGCAAGGTGCTGCAGAGAAGTTGGTATGACTAGGAGGTGTACCATTCATAAAGTGTCGAGGGCAGCCGAGGAGGGGTTGGTGAGCAGCATTGAGGTTGTCCAGTGCAGGAGACACCCTGGGTGTAAACGGAGCATAGGGAGAGGCCCAACATGTTTGATCTCCATACCCAGGGTCCCCACTGGACTTAGTGGGTAGGTAGCTAGAGCACTGGCTACGTCCTGTAATCCTCTTTGGGCAGTGCATTGAAATGTCAAGTCGATGAGGAACAAGACCATGATTTTTGTGGATTTGATTTCTTCTGTCAAGCTGACTTGCATAACAGAGACCTGGCTAGGTGACAATGTGGGCCATCCTCCCCACTGGATACACCATGCTGCACTGTCCTAGGAAGGATTGCAGGGGTGGGGGAGTGGGCATTGTTTTTCAATCCAGTTTGGGCTTCTCAGTGCACTGAGTTGGTAGCACCTGATATTTTTAGTGTGTCACCGTGTGTGGGAGTACAGGTGCAAGTTGCAAGATTCTTCTCATTTACCACCTCCTTGGGGCAGGGGGGTTAATTCCTGCAGGACATAGCAGAACTCATCATCGACCAAGTGTTGGAGTCCCACAGGTGGTTAATCCTGGGGGATTTCAATGTGTGGGTCGACAATGAATCCTCGCGTTTTGGTTCTGACCTCCTTCAGTTGATGCAATCACTGGGCCTGTCACAAGCTGTTGCTGCTGTTACGAACCAGCATGGACAGACACTTGATCTGGTGTTTCAGCTGGTCTTGAGATTGATAACCTCGAGACTGAATGGGTCATTTGGTTTGATCACTGCACCATGGAGTTTACCTTTGGGGGCCCCCTGAAAGGCTCTCCCCTGTGGAGATGGTTGACTAGTGCCCTTTAAGGGGTGTTGACCCAGAGGGACTATTGACATTAGCTGACCTATCTAGAGTTGATGCAACGTGTACGATTGGCACTGGAGAGGCAGTGGCCACCTATAATGGGGTGGTTACCAATGCTCTAGATGCCATCACACCAGTTTGTATATGACTCCGATCCTCTCACTTGAGATCCCCTTGGTTTGATGGAGATCTCAAGGTGATAAAGATCAGGGGTCAGAAGTTGGAGCATTGCTGGCGGGAGACCCAGCCGGAGGCTGACAGACTGGCCCTACGTTCTCACTATGTTGAGTACCTGGGGGTGATTTCCTGTAAGAAGGCAGAATTTCTGTCCAGGAAAATTGCTGTGGTGAGAAACAGACCATCTCAGCTGTTTAGGACCATGGACAGGCTTTTATATCCTGTCTGTCTTCAGCCAAAAAAAGCTTTTTCAACCACTTTATGTGAAGAGTTTGCTCTGTTTTTCTCTGACAGAGTGTCAGCCATCTGGTTGGGGATTCTGCCAGGAAGGCTTTCACCTTGCAGTGATCAAGCTGGGACTTTCAGAGGCACTCAGTGTGCCTGGTAGGAGTTTAAGCCAGTGGAGGTGTCTGAAGTGTCTAAGGTGATCTTAGAGCTGAAGTACACCTTTTGTGAACTGGACCCGGCACCGTGTTTCTTAATGGGATGTGTCAGTGCCATTGGCCTGGTGTTTGCCAGGATTGCCAGGTACTCAGTGGCACAGAGGTTCTTCCCAGTTGCTTTGATAGAAGCACTGGTGATGCCTCTCCTAAAGAAATCTTCCCTTGCCCCAGACATCCTAGCGAATTACCGTCTGATCTCCAACCTGCCTTTTTGGAGCAAGGTTGTTGAGAAACTGATGGCACAACAGCTTGAGGATCACCTGGTGTGCTCTGATATCTAAGGGCCTTTCCAGTCAGGTTTTTGGTCCAAACATAGCACTGAAACTGCTCTAGTGAGAGTGCATAATGATCTGCTCAGAGCTAGAGATAGAGGAGACAGGTCAGTTCTTTTGCTCCTTGATATCTCCTCAGCTTTTGACACTGTGTATCACATCATGCTTCTTGATCATCTCTGTCAGTTTTGTGGACTTGCTGGTACCATCATCAAATGGTTTGAGTCCTATCTCTCGGACAGAGTGCAGCAGGTGGTGATGGGGAGTTTCTCCTCCTCCCCAATGCCTCTGTCCTGTGGAGTGCCTCAGGGTTTGATCTTGTCGTTGATGTTATTCGCAGTGTACATGCTACCTCTGGACGAGATCAATTGACAATTCAGTGTGGAGTTTCACTGCTATGCAGACACCCAACTGTATTTGTCTTTTGCACCCAGAACATCGGGCGCTGTCAGCATGCTTAACAGTTATCTGGCTAAAATCAATGACTGGAACGCTTCCAGCTGGCTGAGACTCAACCCAGCTAAGACTGAATCAAATTAGATTCCAAGCTATTTTCAGATGGTCTGTTATTGGGATGTGTGAATCTATTAACCATATCTTCATTAAAAATTGATGTTAAAATTTCCTCCTAGTATGGGTACCAAGTGTTTTTTTTCTCTCTTCCTGAATTATGTGATAACATGCTGACAAATTTTAAGGTACAAAGTACCAGGAGATGGTCACTTTCTTCTCTTGTGATGATTTCCAATTTTGTAACACAATTAAAGTGGCATGTATCTATTATAAAGAGATCAAGAACACTTCATCTGTATGCAGAGGGCAAGATTATACCACCTACTGTATCCTCAGGGCACCTTCCATCTAAAATCCTGAAGTTATGTGCTGCAGTGAACTACAAAAGATGTTCTCCATTGCAGTTTTATAATCACAGGAGGCTCTTAGTGAAATATTATAGCAATCCTTGATTGCCCAATTATTAGATTGTAGTTCTTTTTTGGCTCCAACACTACAATTGCAACGTCTTACTGTGATGATTCTAACATCATTAAAGAGCTCAAGGACATAGTCCGTGGTCTTTTAGCTGATCATAAAATACTTGTTAGATTCCCCTTTTGGCTTGGGGGATAATACATATTTACTTAACAGAAACATGGTTTATTGACATGATTCATTGTAACAGTTACGAGGTCTGGGGTTTCTAAATGTAGCATTGTAGTTCACAAACAAAATTTAAATGGATGACAACTAACATCATAAGGCCTCCCTTAGCTCCATCATTTTTTTTCTCTGGTTGCTGGGCATATAACTGGGCAAACCCATTCACCAAGTTTAAGTAACTCTCAGCAGACAATGTTTCCTGTTACATAATAATATCATAAGCAGCAAGTAGTTGTAACCAACATCCATCATCAGTTCTAGCTTGCAAACCATGACTATTCCAGGTTAAGATCATGATGTAAATTTTAATTTGTAGGTGGCATCAGTCTTCACTTCCTGAGACATAACCATTCCGTGCCTCAAACCTATTGCTTATTTCAATCATGCAGTCTATTAATAGTGATTCCTCAGGATTCAGAATCCAAGAATTTCAAGACATCACTCTCATTAATCCTATCTTCTAGCTTCCTTCTCCATCAGATCCAGATCTCTGTTCTTCATTGAGAGGACTTGGATTTGAGGCTGCTGATCAATTATCAAGTCCAATTTGTATTATCAAAAACATGTATTAAAAAGAGAATAATGGATAGGTCACTGGGCATTACCAGTGAGTAATACCATCGAGAGGTTCTGGACACATGGGAACCTCGAGAGCGAAGCTTGAGAGGTTCTTGTGTCCAGAACCTCGAGATGGTAGGTCACTGGTAATGCCCAGTGACCTATCCGTTATTTTTTAAATATATGGATCAGATTTTTTATTATTTTTTAGCCGCTTAAGGAGTGTCTCAGTCCTGGCCAAGCACCACACTATATCATGCTCTCATTCATAATCTCCGGGCCGCTCGCCCGCTCACTCACTCAATTCACTCACAGCACCACAGAGGAAAAATTGGTAGGCAGTCCTACCTTTTTTTGTTTTTGGGGAATAGGGAATGCAGGATCAACCAGATATCTCCATTTTTGGAAAACAAAACTGGAATGTTTCTCAAGGATAACTACTCTCACTGAGCGAGAGACTGGCCACCATGTTTTTGAAACTGTTCTGCCTACCCACACAAGAAAAGCGGCCAATGAGGAGGCATGCTTAGGACATGTGGGTCAGAAGGTATCTTTTTGGGCACTTGCATCAGTACTATTATCACCATAAAACTATACTATTAAAAGTGATTGACAGTATTATTAAAAGTGATTGACAGTACTATTATCACTGAACCTTTGAGGGTATTACTGGATTTTTTTGTATGCTTTACAGACCTATTAAATTGAAGATCCATATATCAAAACAAAGTTTATCACATGTAAACAATTTATAATTACTGGTGACCCTATTTATCAACTGGATTTCCAGTTTGTTCAAACACTGTAATAACCAGATTTTGTGTTATTACACTCCAAAAAGCAGTAATAACCCAAAATCTGGTGATTATGGTGTTCTGAGAACAATCTTAACTTTCCTCCTTGGTAGCATGATTGAGAGGTGTTTGGTCTGGTAAATAATATTCTTCAAAATGTATTAAAATAGAAATGCCTAGTGTAAAAAAAAATGCCAGTTTTATTTCTTAAACTTACTTTCCTTATTTTCATGTAAAAGAAGCCATCAAGCGTAGAACAAGTGACTCGACGGCTTCAGAAGACTTGACGCAGGCATTAGTGAGTGTTGCTATATGAAATCATGCTAATACTTGCATTGAGTCTTCTGAAGCTGCCGAGTCACTCACTCTCCTCGCTGTATGCTCGGCGGCTTCTTTTACATGAAAGTAAGGAAAGTAAGTTTAAGAAATAAAACTGGCATGTTTTTCACACTAGGCATTATTGTTTTAATACATTTTGTGGCTTATTGTTTACCAGAGTGAACACCACTCGGTCACACTTCATGGATGGACCCTTCAAGTCACTCACCCTTGGCAGTAAGCAGTGGAAGTCCATGCACCAGCAATTATAAAAAAATAAATTATAGGTAATGGTGTGTTTATGGATTTTTTTTACACACACTCGGTGTGTGATGACCTCATAAACCTCTCAAGCTTTGCTCTCAAGGTTTATCAGTCATCACACACCTCGGGTGTGTAAAACAATCCATAACACACACTCTTACCTATCCATTGCTCTCTATATAATATATTTCATATAAAAATACTTACAAAATCTGTAGACCATCTCTCTCTCTCTCTCTCTCTCTCTCTCTCTCGATATTCTAGACATTCTGTCTAACCTTAAAAATAATTTGTGTGCAAAGCTTGCAAGTGCAAATAGAGTTCTAGTACTCTTGTTATAAACAAGCTTTGCAGATATAATATTGTCCTCTTCTGTGAACATATTTGCCAGTATTGGCACAATCCAAAGATGTCTTTCTTTAGCAAAAATTGGGTACCTTAGAATTAAATGAGGAATATAGTCTCATTACGAAAACAGTTATGTGTTGTGTTTGACATAGGCCAAAATCTCCAGTTATAATTTTTGTTGTTGACAAGTCCTAGATGTAACTGGGTCAAAGTCCTTCTGTGTGATACTTTTCACTGATTGACAGATATATATCAGGTTCCCATGTGGATTTAATACTAGCATTAGATTATAAATTTGGCAGATCAGCAATTTTATTTTGGTCAGAGAAATATCCATTTGATATACTTCTTTCCTCACCCTGAGATGTGTATTTATTTGTAAGCTAACATACAATCCATACCATTTTGCTTTAACTTATTATTTAAGCAATTAAATCATCAGTTCATCTTTGTATTTTTTAAAAACTCCAGCCAACACATTTTGGGAATCCTACCATTATTCACTTCTAAGATTTCTTCCCAGCAAGAAATTGTTCTTATATTTAGTTTAACTTCGAGATGGTTTCCACTTCAATTCACAGAATAGAGGATGGAGTGTTTCTTGGGAACCTTGTAGGTACTGTAAACAATAGGCACGGGGTCATAATGATGCAGACACAAACTGCTCGGTGATATAGCACGCTATCAATACAGCAAATCATTTCCATTGCTTGGTAACACCACTGAGAAGGAAAATAAGCACAGAGAAAACATAAATTATTGATTTTTGCAGGGGTGCTCTGCCCCCACTCCTTCCATTACAGGGGGTAGTGCCCCCCAAACACCCCCTTATTTAAATAATCACCTCCAGTGGGAGGCAACTCCGGAATAAGGAGAAACACGGGCAGGGGGAAATTGTGAAAAGCACAACACTGTAAAAAAAAAAAACACACACAAAAAGCACACAGGTAGTCTGGGACTAGGATTTGAACCCTGGTCCACACATGCTCCACTTCCCTCCACTGTCAGCAGTTCTGACATCTCACCCATGGCAGCTGTTTGGTAGATTACCACAGAACAGAGGTCGTATCCTCTGTATGACTTCCTTCCAGCCATCAGCTACAGGGGTACGATACCACGCCTTCACTATTTCATCCTTGTGGTATTTTGTACACTGTAGCTCTTTACCCTTACTGTCTTTCTGCCATGTGGCTTTGACTGTGGCATAATTGACACGGCTTATTGACCTGGTACCAAACAATAATTTTTGCATTATTTTAAGCCTTTGGCATTGATGTCATTTGCCCAAACCAATGCGCCATACAATATTTGTGTATCTACTTTGGTGCTGAATGTTTGTCTCATTGCTATAAATGAGTCTGATCCAGACTCTTTTTCCAAATTACTAGGTACCTTTAACTGTTGGATTAATTGTCTTTATTAATTGTTTTATATGTTTTTCCCATTTTTTACTTTTATCTATAACAATTTCAGGGTACTTGTATTGGTTTTCCTCTTCTATCTTCGTACTGCCTGTTGCCCATGTATTTGCATCTTTTATTTTGGTTTTGCCCATAACCATTAGTTTAGTCTTTTTTTAATTTAATTCAAGCTCTAACCTGCACAGATGGTTTATGACTCCATTTAGTGTCCTTATTATACCTTTTCTAGTTCTAGATATCAATATAGCGTCATATGTGTATAAGAGTATTCCTATAGTTTTGTTAAATATCTAGGCCGGTGTAAATCTACCCCCATTTAAAACTGTATCTACCCCATTTAAAACTTTAACCAGTGTTTCACATATACAATACATCAAAACGTGTGGGTGCCAGTATACATCCCTGCTTCACACCCTTATGAACTGAAATGGTATCTGACAATTTGCCTTCCCGAGTCGCTGTTATCCTAGATTCTGTTTCATGATGCAAAATCTATAAAATAGGTAATAACTTTGGGTCTATATTTTTCCCCTCCATTATAGCCCATAGTTTACCACAATTAAGATTGTTGAAGGCACCTTTAATGTCTATAAAAACAACAGATAAACATTATTTTTCTATAAAAGACATATAGTATTTATCAATTAAGTATTTACGAGTGAAGAGGTGGTCTGTAGTACTGAAACTTGAGTGAAAGCGTGCCTGGAATGCTGAGAGTAAATTTTCTCTTTCCACTCAATCCTCTAACTTGTGTAATGCAATTCTAGCATACACTTGTTGGGGGCAACACAAAGGAGGGTGATGGGTCAGTAACATGATTGGTCTGACCCATCCCCCTTCTTACATATAGGAACTATTATGTCCATTCTCCATTGTTCCAGTATCCTAAGGGACTTATTTAGATATGTAAACAGTTTGGCCATCTTTGGGGCCCACCAGCTAAGATTCTTCCTGAATATTTATGCTGGTATAGAATTTATGACTGGTGCCATGTTGTTCTTTTATGACAGTATAGCATATATTACTTCCTGTTCTGTAATGGACATGCAATATGGGCCATTATTATCCTAATCTAGAATGAGTTTCTCTATATTGTTTCTTTCTATTATTAATTAATATTCTACATTCTTGTTTAAGTTGTTTCAATGCAGACCAAAATTCGGCCATTCTACTTTTAGCTATTAATCTGCCCAGTTTAATGCAGGCCTTTCTGAGCTGCATACATTCTATATCAAACCATTTTGAATGACTACCTTCATATCCTTGTGTTGAACTCGTTCCCTTATCCCCAAATTCTTCCAATATTTTTACAATTAATTTCTCATGGAATGTGATACAGTCAGAATTCATAGACTCTGCCAATTCCTAACCATAGGCTAATTCTTTACAATATATTGTTTCAGACAGTAGGCACAATAGTTCAGACACCATCTGTCATAAATAGGGATTTTGTATGATTTTTTTAATTTTTAATTTGCATATTTTCAGTGATGTGCATTTTGAGTTCTAAATTACTTTTATAGAGGGTCTGTTTTCCTCTACCATATTTGTGAAGTCTGGATAGTGATCACTGTCCCAAGAATCTATCACACTTTGACTATGAGTCTTCTTAAAGAAGAAGATGTCTATTAGCACCAAATCTAAAACTGTACTCTGTCATCCTTTTGTAGGGTACATGATTTGGCCCAGCAAGTTGCCCCTTACACTCTACCATTTAATATTCTAAGTTGCCTGTCTGATGAAGAGCTCACTAAAAGTCTCCCTTTTTGTTACAATAAGCATCCTTAGAGCTTTGAAATGGAATACCCAATGCATTATTAATAGACCAGCCATGAGAATTTTGTTCTAGAAGATTTCTTGTCCTTGTGTTAACATCACTCGTAAGAATTATTGGAATATTTTGAAAATTTTCCATATATTCCAAGATATCATTTAGCCTATTAAAATATTATGTTTTTCCATTCTTTTTACCTTAGGAGGAATATAAATATGTATGACAATATGGACTATTTGCTTGTTATTCTTTACCAGCACAGTAAGATAATATGGAGTCACGATTCTTATTACAGTGCATTCATCAAATAAGGATGAACCCGGACAATGCGTTTCTGTTCACCTCCCACTCTGACCCCTAGCAACTCCAGCTTCAAAATACCTTCTACAAAGTGGAGCTCTGGTTCACAGAGCACCAACTTGTCCTTAACTACAAAAAACACAAGTAATGCTTTTTGCCAACCCTCAGAGTCAACATAAGGACCACACCCTCAGTATCCTCAACTCCCAATTCATACCCCTTGACCAGGTTACCTCCTTCAGGTACTTCGGTATCCACATTGACCCTGCTCCCAATTTCCATGACCACATTCGTCACCTCTGCACTGCTGTCAATACCAGGATTGGCTTACTCCACTGGGTCAAACACTACCTCACCCTTGATGCCCTCTGCCTTGTAGTCTCCTTCTCCATCCTTGCCCTCTTAGACTATGGCATACTGACCTATGGCACGGCTGACAGCACATCCCTCCAGGGAGTTAGAGTAACTCTCAACAAGGCCTGCCACCTAATATTAAGCTGTGACCACTACATTCACACTTGTTCCCTTTACCAGCAGTCTGGCTGGCTCAACTTCAACAACAGACTAAAATATCACACCTGCCTCATGGCCAAAAAGATCGCAACATGGTTTTGCACCTCCCCTGGTCTCGCCCTCTTCCTGACCCCCGTCCCCATTACAAAAATCACCCACAACTCCGTTAAACCCCATTTTTCATCCCCCAACTCAGAACCTCACTTGGACAGTGAACCTTTGCCTACCATGCCCCTCTGTGGATGAACGCCACTCCTTACCCCATTACATCCGAACCAAAGCTTGGCCTGTTTAAAACCCTCTTAAAAGAACACCTTCAGTCCAACAATGGGTGTGACTGTCCATAATTCCTTTATGCCCCTGACAATGGATTCTCCTCCTGCACCTCTCCCCATCTCTTTCCCAATGAATAGAGGTGCTCCCTGCTAACTCCATACTTTGTAGTACACAACACTGTCAGGCCTACATCCTGACTAAGACTGTTTATTATTACCTGTATTTATCTCATGTAACAATTGTATGCCAACAACCTAATGTCTATCTTCTGTAATCACATTATATAACTCTTATACATACTCAACTTATGTTATCCACTGCAATCTCATCTATGTACACACCTAAGTATGTTAACCATACATCTGTATATCTGGCTATGATGTGGTGCCTTTGGAAATCAGTCTCTGACTCAAAGGTTGTAAACCTGAAAGTTCAGTAAATAAAATAAATAAATAAAGATATTAAGGTTAGAGGTTCCCCTTTAAAATGCCCATAATATGATGATTTGGTGGCCTCTATAAAATAGGAACATACCCTTTAAGTAAATTTTGTGTTCACATGATCAATTATCACATGTTCTGTAATCTTCTTCTGTTTTGTATTATCAGGCTTCTTTTTTTTTTCCTTTTTGTGTAATGCTTCTCACTATATGTACTTGCTCTTTCCCCACCTGATTTTTAATTATTTCGTCTGTGTGGAATAATTTCTGACACTTCTATATTTAACTTATTCCAAGAGTTTCTCTTTTTAAGATTTTTTCCATTTTTTTCATTTCTGAGTGTTACACATATCCACCTTATCCACCAAGTGCCACACATATTAGGTCATACTTTGTATCCGTAGCAAGCCTTAACATACTCCTAAATGATTACCACAAAGATAAACAGAGCTGTTATGCACAAATGCTTTTAGGGTCATTCTATTCTCCTGAGCTGATTATGTTACCCCTTTAAGATATATTGTTGGAATTAAGCCCTCTTTTCTTCTTTGTTCTGTTATAGTAGTCTACTCCACTATTTTGTTAGTTTGGATTTGCTTGTTGGCAACTTTAGTTATTGCCTATGTCCCAGCTCTCACATTCCTTTTGTCTTTCCTATTTTTCCTTGCTTCCTAAATGTTACATTTTTCTTTAATCTCATTCTTTTCTTCAGAGTGCTCTATCTAAGTTCCACCACTAACTTTTAGATGTCCTTGCCTTCCCTCTCAGCAATGTGCTCTGTAACTGTTTTGATTATGTTATTATTCTTTAAATGGCGGATGTTAGACTGACTTCCATTTTGCTGCACCTCATCAGTTATATCCTGTTGGACATTGCTGACTGATATGTGCTGTTGATTTATGCAGCAGCAGTTCTGCTGGGCAGTATTCTTCTTTAACAGACTGTGTGCTTTTATAAGAGTGCATTCAAAATTCTCTATAACAATACATTTGCTTTTGCTAGTAGAAATTCCAAATGAATCCCTTCCTGACTGCTGTTCAATTGATCCCTTTCTACCTTCCTAACCATTATTTTTTCAGTTTTTATTATTTAGTTTTTGTTAACTGGGTAAGTGCAGTAAGCAATCAAATGCTTGTTTTCAGGCACAACTCAGAAGGTTACATACAAAATGATGACAAGGTAAAATACAGAGTATGATAACAAGGCAGTACGGTATAAAATGAACTAAACAAGGATTAACAAACATTACATAGTAGCAAGAAAAATAAAAAAAAAATCAGGAGAGGCATTGGATGTTACTTGATACAAGGTGCGCAGAGGACACCTAGAAATACCATACTATAAAGGCAAACATCATACACTTAGATACAAGTCAGAGCAGTGCAATTCAAGGGCAAGAGCAGTTAACCATGCTGAAAAGATATTAATGATACCTGCGACAAAATGAAGCTGCTGAAGGGCAGTGATGAACATCGGAGGGTATGACATTCCATAACCTAGGAGCCACACACACAAAGGAAGATTCACCAGCCCTAGTATCACATTTAGGAACAGTCATTAGGGCATTTTCACCAGACCTCAAAGGATAAGCAATGTCTACAGGGTTGAGAAGCGAGGCAAGAGGTAAGGGCAGATGATTGTGCAGGGTGCTAAAAACTATGCCTCAAAGAGTGTGGTCATGAAGTGAGGATGGAGGAAGCCAACCAAGACTGGCATAAAGGGAACAGTGATGGGTGAATCAGTGGTATGCCAGTGCAAATTGCCAAATACTGCTGTAAGTGACATCCCACCTAAGGAGAGTAGATTTTAAAGCAGCAGAGATGACAAGGGCACCATAGAGGTGTTTGGGAAGTAGCATCCCACAAACAATGGCAAGATGAGCTTGAGAAGTAAGGTTGAGGCCCACTTTATAGGAGACCCTAGCATGGAATTCACTGCATTACAGACACCTAACACATGAAATGAATAATCGAGGAAGGGGTAAAGGGTTAACTCCAAGGTAGGCAAAGGAGCAGACTACGGGGACTAAGGTACCATTGACATAAGTTATGCATAATGGGGATGGGCATAGTCTTAGTCTGGATGACGTTTCAATCAGCACCGACTGCATTTTGGTTATATTCAGAAGCAGTTTGTTAACTGACAGACAGCTGTATATGAATTGGAGGTAAGCAGTCAGATACTGATTTATTCGATCAATGTATTTTGTCGATGTGTAGCAGATCAGTTCATCTACATAAAGGATGACAGAGCAGTGGGACAGACATTAATTGATCCTTGAGGAACCCCACCAGTGTTGGAGCTAGCTTAGACGGGGTGCTCCATATCTGACATACTGTGGTCTGTTCACAAGATAATTGCTGAAACAAGAGAGAGCGGTGAATGAAATACCCAAGTTAGCAAATTTGCCAGAGCAGGAAGTGGTTGACAAGGACAAAGTCCTTTGTGTAGTTGAAAAAGACAACACCTGTGAGGCTGCCCTTATCCATACTTGAGGCATTACTATGAGTAAGTGTGAGGAGGGGAGTAGTGGTACTATGCCCTTTATGGAAACCATGCTGCATGTGAGAGAAGACTTCATAGGTGGAGAGATAATGATGAGCTGGGAGGAGACCACTTTTTCTAGAATTTTGTTTTTCAAGAATTGATTAGAGCCGTTGTATTCACTGCAGTTTTTTGATGGGGCTTGGTTCAATTTTACTTAAAAATTGCATTAGAAAGTGCTGGGGTGGGACAAGAAAATTGGAAACACATCATGGCTGGCAGGATGAGCACCAACTCTATGCAGGCCCTGCACCAGTACTCTGGGCCCCTCTCAAACTGGATCTTAGGTAGGTTGAGAGGACACCCTGTTATTGGTGGAGGGGTGGCAAGCTGTGGGGGACTCAGGAAGGTTATGTCTGAGAGAAGCCAGGTGATGGGGTGGGAGGGCAGTGTGATGGGAGCCAGCCAGAACAGAAGGGTGATAAACAGAATAAGAAAATAAATCCTCTAGGTAGGTATTATTACTCTGTGTCTATACATATGTATGCAGATGATACGGTTCTATTTGCCTCTGACTTCTCTGATCCCTGATCTCATGAACCAACTCCAACTGCATTTTATCAATATTTAGTACTGGTTCCATGACAATCAGTTGTCCCTTAATGCCAAAAAAAACCAGTCTCCATGACTTTTGGCACTTGACAGAGACTTGCTAAGTTCTTTCCTTTCCTTCCTTTCATACCGTGATGGTACAACTATTGACGATGTCTCCTCCTGCAAGTACCTTGGGGACTGGCTTGATCACTATCTAGATTTTTCTGTAAAAGTTGGTACTGTACACAGGAAGCTCCATCCCAAGCATGAGGTGTTATACAGAAATAAAAGAAGCATTCTGCTTCCTGCAGTCAGAGAAATACTCACAAATATAGATCTGCCTATTTTTTACTGTGGAGACTATCGTGCTGTTCCAAAGTCTACTTTAGCTTAGACTGGACCCTCTCTGTCACTCCTTCTGTTGCTTTGTCCTTAATAAACCCTTGCGTATACATCACTGTACCCTGTATTCTTCCCTCTCACTGCCTTCTCTTGATTTCAGGTGCTTTACCCACTGTATTTCCTTTATCTCCAAAGTGTGGATTGGCTCTCTTCCCTAGTATCTTGCCTCTCTCCTTTCCCTTCCCCTTCATCCTCTTAGCTTCTTTGCAATGCTTGCTATTGCTGTTTTGCTCTCTCTCATATGAAATCTTCTGCTTGTCAAGCAACCTTCTCATTCCATTTCCCTAAATGATGGTGTTCTCTTCCTTTTTGTATTCATTCTTCTCCTCCCTTTCCTGCTCTTAAAGCTCTCCTCTATGATTTCTGTTCCCATTCCTGCAGTTGTTTTTGATTTTGTTTCGAATCCCTTTTTATCTGAAACTCATATTATGTTTTTCAGCATTTCCTTAGTCCCTTGCATCGCTTAATCCCCTCTACTCCATATTTTGATATGTTGATTAACATTTATTTGCTCTTTTATCAGTTGTAATTTACTGTATGTTATTTATTATTTGGCAGTTTTTTTTATTCTTAAGCATTGTTTCTGACATACTTGTTTTCATTCTATTTATTTATAAGCACATCGGAATTACAACTCTTTGAGTCATAGACTCATTTCCAAAGGCTCCACATCATGATACATAGAGAAAAATACAGATAGTAACGAAAAGTGAAGGAACAGGCAATGAATACGATGAAAAACATTGAATACAATTAGTAGGGTGATAGTGTCATTCAGCAGATGAACTTCAGTCCTGTACAAATAGTTGCTAGGCAGTTGTTAATATGTCATTCAGCAGAATGAGCTGTATTCCTATAAAATCAGTAGCTATTCTATGTATTTTATACTCTGTATTTTGTGTTTGCTCTCTCTCTCTCTCTCTCTCTCTCCCCCCTCCTGTCTTCCTCTCCCCCCCAGGATACATCTGGAAATGAGCTGTTGTCAGCTCAGAATGTCTTTCCTGGTAAAACCTTTTAAATAAATAAATAGAATAAAATAAATATGTAAATAAATAGATTATTCTATCATTGCTCCACATTGATGAAAATGGAAAAAAATATAGTTCCTTCTTACCCATATCGATTTCAAACTTTCTAAGTTCCTCTCCTTCCACTTCACTATTACATTGTGAGTGACATGTCCGACAAGCCTGCTTGTCCATCACAGTATCATTCCCTATGGGACGTATCACATGCAGAATGACCTTACTAGCATTCCTCTTCTGATTTGACTTGGTGTCCCTCACTAACTCATTACTGTGCATCTGAGTGGATGAGAGCTCATTCTCCAATGTTTTTATATTTTCGATGATAAGCCAGTGGAGTCCTGAGTACCCTTTACAAGCCATGGGTTCTTTTTTATGTTTCTGTTCTGTTTTTTATTACATATCCAGTGTACCACATTGGTTGCCACCATCCTAAGCTTCCCAGTTTTTTTTTATGAGCCTCCTTTGTGGCACAGTGTTGAAGGCCTTGCTGAAGTCTAAGACAAAGCACCATTGTTTCAAAAGAACAGAGGAACTGTAGATGCATTGATCTTAGCTGCCACATAATGGTAACCAAAGTAGATTTTGTGTTTAAAATTATAAGTGCAAACAAGGATTAGCATCAAACCTGACCTGTAACTACCATAAGAAATAAACATCCTTCATTCTTTGATGTGCAGATGTACTTTCTCTTTTAGAGACAGTCTTCTGGTGTCCATGAATTACATGTCTTCCCTGTGGATCTTTCAGTTTGTACTGATCCTCCCACTGTGGTGCTTTCTCAGGTACAAGAGTGTTGCTCCCTTAGTACAAAGGAAAAGCGAGGTAGACTTTAACAAATTCTAACCAGTGTGTAAGCTACAACTCCTGACATGCAAACTCCAGTTCTTAAAAATAAACCTTGGTAATTATAATGCCACATTTAAAATTGACACTAAATTGAAGTATATGCGGTTATAAAAAAGCAGAAGATTTACTCACATCATGTACTTTTAACTTGTAAAACAGAGGGCAACTCTGGATATGCCAAGTGACACAATGTATAAAGTCTAAATGTGAGATAGAAATGGAGAGCACTCAGACCAAAAGTAACAAAAATATCTTGTCACTTAAATACTTACAGCCCCACCAGGCAGTGTTAAAGAAAAAGGGGTTTTACCTTCTGTGTGTGGGTGGCTGTTTATGTGTGTCTGTGTCTGAAGGTTAGTTGTGTTGCTGTTTTTGATTTTTTTTCTGCTGGAGCACCTACACCATTTTTGTACATCTCATCTAGGATAACAGCAGTCTTCAAAATATAAGCAAATTGGAAAAGCTCAAAATCTGAACAGTGTGCACAAAAATTCCATACTCCTGACTTCATCTTTCTTTTTGAAAGAGGCAAATTCTCTTTGAAAAGCCTCTGTTAAAAAGTAGCTATTTGTATTTGAATATCACATAAAGCATTTAAACCCATCACATGCATTTTTTTAATTAATAGTTTTTATTGAAAGTCAACAGCACAACCAGAGTGTTTCAGTACAATAGAAATAGTGAAACAAATGAACAGTAATACCACAGCAGTGTCCAAAACACATGTTCACATTACACCAAAAAGCAACTAGGGTGAATTACTTTATCCAGAGACCAGCCAATTAAGGGAGGGAGGTACGTCTACCAGTGTTATGGGTTGTCCAAAGGAGGATGACCAGGTTACCACAGAGACCGAGGACGAGTGCTAATATGTAACTGCCTCATGGGGGTTTAAGCCATTATTCCCACTCTCTGAAGGAGAAAGTGGAATACAATGTGCAGAGATCAGAGTCCATATACAGCTTCCAGTACAAATAAAGCTGGTTTAAGGAGCCCTGGGGCAAATGTGCCATTGTAGTAAGGGAAGCTAAGGAGGATACCACCTTCATCTATTCCCTCATTCTGGGAGTACTCATGGTACACCAGTTTATAAGTGAGAGATGTTTCACCTCAGTGCTTACTAATAGGAGCCCACGGAGGCATGGATCTGTAGGGGACCAGCCTTCTAGTGGGATTCCAGGTAGAATGGTCTCTGGAGAAATAAATGGAGATCAGTCCCCAAATCCTCTTACAAGACCTTCTTCCCAAAGGGTTGTATGGCAGAGCAACTCCAAAGGACATGAAAAAGAATCCTGCCCAGATTTTAACATTGCCAGCACCTGCCATCTGAGAGGAGGCCTATCTGGTGGAGCTTGTCTTGGGTATGATATCAGAAATGGAGCACTTCATTCTGAATTAAAAACTATGCAGAGGTGAACATTCTTTATCTGTCAAGTGTCTACAAAGAAAAGTTTACCATTGCTGGCGGGCTTTGAAGGTTTGGTCTGGAATGGCCATAATGATTACCCTGGTAAATTTTACTAGCACAGTCAATAGAGAGTCATGTCCAGTTCATGACAGGGGAGTCAGAGGGGGTCATCCTAGAGGTACCAGGTCAGTATAGCAGGGACTAAACCATGCATGAAGAACCGCACGGTCAGTAGTGCGTATGGTATGAGAGTGACAGGGGTTTATGAGCGATATGACTATATAGCTACCCTCCAGTTGTTCTGTATCAACAAGGAAATGGATATAAGCACTGCCAGTCCAGTGCTCGGTTGAGCTGCTCCCATTGTGGAGTGGCTAGAGCACGCAACCCAGCAATAGATGAGGTGCAAGACCAGGGTTTGAAACCCTGCTTGGGGAAATTTTTTTTACATTCTGACTCTGCATTCATGACTAAGTGCCACAGTCAGCTTTTTAACTTGCCTCGCAGTCCACACCCCCGCGGAGTTGATTATATTTATTCCAGGGGGTGTGTGGGAGGTGAAGCCCCCCCACATGGGAGGGGGTGCAGGGGGTGAAACCCCCCACAAAAAACAAATTGAAGTATCGAGTGTGCAGCATTCATGTGCAGACAGCATTATGTACCACCACTGCACTGCAGCACACTGTTTTCCGTGTACGAGTGTGACATGCACGGTTTCATCCACAACATCATGATCCCATGCCATCCTGGAGGCCTGTTTTAAAATAGGGGTAAAAAGAGATTTCATTTGAAGATACCACCATAAATTCCTCTGCAGGAGTTCATAATGGGCACATAGATTCTTAAAGGAGTCCAGAACCACGGAGCCATGGATACAGAGGTTTCTGATCTGGCAGATGCCTGCATCCAGATAGTGCTTCCAATGGATGGGGCATCTGTCTATATGCAGGTTAGGAGTTTCCCAGAGTGGCATCCGCCACCAGGCATATAGCGATACTTTGATAGTGGTCCCCTGTTGTCGCAAGGAGCAAAGAGGGGGATACAGCAGGAGGGAGAGATTATAGAATGTACGTAGTTCTCTCCATTTCCAGCCATAGTGGATCAGATGCTGCAGAGGAGTAAAACCATCTCACTGTTTGCATACCCCAAAAAGGTTAAATGGTTTGCATACACCATCTAACTGCACCCCTAAAAAGGCTAAATGTTATGCATATAGCCAAGGTAACCCCTCATCCACTGTTCTCCAGGCTGACCAAAGTTTGGCACAGCTAAACCTGGGAGCCTTGCCATTCTGGAGAAACTTCCCAATTAGGGCATCTATTTTGGAGTGTGCTAGGATTGGGAAATGTGAATGGAAAGATGATACAATTGATGTAAAAGCTTACAGGAAATAATTACCTGTACTACAGGGATTTTGCCCACCAGAAATAAATGCAATTTCTTCCACCTGATGCACTCCCCTTGTATATCAGCTAATAAAGGCACCAATTTCATCCTACAATGCTGAGAAAGATCTGGAGAGAGTTGTGCACCTAGATAATGGATGGCCCGAGGAGATAATTTGAGATGCAGATGTGTAAAGGGCACCTGGGGGCATCAGCAAGATGAGGGAGGACTGAAGTCTTTGAGGGATTAATCTTCAGACCTGAGATGACATGGAACTGTTTCAGAAGGCTCAGTAGGGCAGGGCATCTGAGAGAAGAACTAACAGGTCATCTGCATATAGCTTTGTCCTATAGTTTACATCCTTGAACTGGATCCCTGTCAAGAGAGGATGTGAGTGGATGGCAATCACCAGGGGCTCTATTGCTATAACAACTAAAAGCGGGAAACGGGGCAACCCTGCCTGGTGCCATTGAACAGGAAAAAGGGAGAGGGCATTATACCAATGGTTAATGCAGTACGTTCACTACAGGGCAGGCATACAGCACCTGCATCCATGCCAGGAACTCAGGCCGAAATCCCATCCTTCAGAACACCTGAAACAGGTAGCCCAACTGCACTGAATCAAAAGCCTTCTCAAAGTCAATGGCTATAGCTGTAGTGGGAGTGGGGCTACACTATACCACCTGGAAGGGGTTGATGAGTGACCTGAGGTGGTCCATGCTCAGTTGGCCCTTGACAAACCCTGCCTGGGACAGCTGAATGAGATCTAGTGGAGCACGCTCCAGGCAACAATGCTTTTGCCAGAATTTTCACATCAACATTAATCAGCAAAATGGCCTATAACTTACAGGACTAAGCAGCACCTTCCCCTCCTTGGGAAGAACTTTAATAATTGCCTCATTTAAAGTAGGGGGTAAATGTTCCCTGACCTGAGCTTCCAGGAACAGATCACAAAGAGGTCAGGTGACATCAGGAGCCAGATGCTGGTAAATATCTAATGATAAGCTTTCCCCACTCAGGGCATTATGTCTATTGTGGGCAGCGATAGCCTGGCCAATTTCTCACTCTGAGAACAGAGCTTCCAGGTCTTGTAGATGGGTAGGAGACAGCTGGGGAAGGGTTACGGAGGCAAAGTAAGAGTTAACCAAGGAGTCACCCAGACCCACTTAGGAGGCATACAGGGCCTTATAAAAGTCTGACATGATCACATTCATGTCCAGGGATAGTTAGGCACAGACTCCAAAGAATTACGAAGGGTGGGAATATGGCATTCTGCTTGCTGCTTCCAGAGGCGTTCAGATAAGTGCTTCGATGCTTTTTCACCTGCCACCCAGAATTTGAATCAGGCCCTGTGCAAAGCCAGTACCACCTGTCTAGACAGCAAAGTATTAAGTTGCAGCTTCACCACCACCGACACCACATATAGCTCAAATTGCTGCTTCCCATCCCAGGCTTCCTTAACTGCCTTTTCCAGGGGCCCCTCAATCTTTGTGCAAGAAGCTTTTCTTCTGTATCACGTGCCTTCTGTGCTTAGCAGCATACTGCCTTAAAGGCCGCCCAGAGTGAGGCCTTGCTCACCTCCACAATATTAATAAGAGCAAAATATTCCTCCACAGCACCCTTTATACATGAGAAGAAATCTTTATCTTGCAGAAGAAGGGGATCCAATGTCCAGGATGTGGATTTGGAGAGAGACGTCCCCTAGACCATCAAAAGGGAGACCAGAGCATGGTTTGAAATCACAGTCAACTCTGTCCATGATTGGACAACTGCATGATGGATCTGGGGATAGATCAACCAAAAGTCCAATCTGCGGGCCAAAGCACTGATTGGTGCAATGTAGGAATAGTCCCATACAGTGGGGTTCAGCAAGTGCCAGGCATCTGACAGGAACAACTCCTCCATTATTTTATACACCATCTGAGTTGCTTGAGGATGGGCCTTAATGGAGGAATTACTGTAGATCTGTTTAATTGGGGTCAAAACTAAGATTAAAATTCCCCCAAAGATGCAGGACCCCCCTCAGTAAGATCCATGATGGCTTGAAGCAGGGGAGCAAAAAACTCCAGACAATCAGAATTAACCCTGTACATCACCAAACTACCAGGGGACCCTCTGGAGTGGAAAACCTAATGATCAACCAACCCCCTTGGCCATCCAAGTGAGTATCCTGAACAGAGCATTTAGGAACATTATGAATTAATAAGGATACCCCTTCCCCATTTAGTCTTGGGGGCACAGCTGTGAGCCTCCAGACTGACCTATCCCCTACATAATTTAGTCACCTTGACCTCTGTCAGTTTAGTTTCTTGGAGCAGAGCTACCTGGCATCATAACTTGAATAAATGAGAGAGGATGCCTTTCTCTTAGTGGGGGAGTTAAGGATCTGGGTGTTCCAGCATAAATCAGCCAGGAGGTAGCTTATACAGGGGGAGAAGCGAGAGGACAGCACCACTACCAGTGAACAACAACCTCAAGTTACAGTATAGGGAAACCCCACCCTCCCACCCCAGCAAGGAGGGCCCCATAGGTTGCAAACATGTGAAACCATTACCATTGCAGATAAACACTGCCAGAACCGATATACATTTTAATGATATGTCAGTCCAAGTTAAAAAATAGAGAAACCACAAGACAAACAGGAGGGGCAGTCTCTCACCTCTGCTCACACACCATAAGTGCTGTGGGCAACAAAGCTCCCTTCCAGATGTTAGAAAAACTAAAGTGATCAAATATTCTAAGGCCTCCAATGGGGCAAAGGAGCAACACCAGATAGAGAGCCATAGACCATAGGAACAGCACCAACAACACAATCGATTTAAAAGTCTCCTGAGGATGCCATTGAACCATTCCTGAGACACAGTCTAGAGAGCATGGGGATCAAGTCACAAAGAAAAAACAGTGCAGAGACCAGTCCACAGATATTTCTCTGGAGAGAAACTATCAGAGGCATAGAACAACAGGAAGGCCCCCTTCTTCCCCCTCCATTACACTACTTGGACAAAAGAGAGGGTCCAAACAACAAAATTTGTCCATACCACAACTGTTACCCAAACAGAGCACAGAAAGTATATTGCCACCCCCTCCCCCAACAAGGGCGGGAGTGCAGAGCTAATACAAGGCACAGGAAGATGTATAAAATAAAAAGCTAACCTTCTAGGTAAGAGGGGCAGATAAAGCCCGGCCCACTCAATAAAAGTGAAAACAGAGGATGAAAACTAAAGGAGGATGGGGGGACACATCACTCCTTCCATCAAACCCAAGTGGTAGGAAAAGAAATAGGGACCTGACCCAACATTCTGCGGGGAGTGGGGGTGGATATACTCCAGGCCAAGTCTGCCAGCCATTCAGGAAAGAAACTCACTTCTGTGTAGCAGATGCCAGAACATTACCTCTGTCATTACCGCAAAAAAGGGTGTTAAAACAGCAAACAAAAACATTAGGAACTTTCATGGTTTGCAGCCAGATTTCAGCACTGGCCTCTATACAGGCCAAAAGTAAGGCACCCCCTCAATCAACCGACAATCCCAGAGTGACTGTTAGAGGGAAAGCTTAGCCCGACTAGCAGGAGCCTAACAATTAAAGTACTGTATAAAGGTGCTAGGAGAGGGGGAATGACCCTCCCCAATCATTCTGCCTATGCAGAGAAAGCATCCACCTGCAAGTAGAGAATAATATTGTAACAGTAAGAAATAAATGTCCAGCATCAAGTATGCCCATGCAGGCAGGTCCCAAATGAGGAATTCACCCAAACTGATGAGCTCCCAGCCTGAAGAAGGTATGGCTTAAAGGGGGAACCACCATGGTAAAGTACGCTCCACTGAGAGAGAGCACAGAGTTCAAATCCCAGGTGATCCCCTAGCCAAAAAGACAGTTCCCTCGGGGAGGCAATGAACTCTGTTTCATCTGAGTTTCCAGTACTGAAATAACCCAACAGAGAACAAGCTAATAACAAGGGTACACTTGCCAGTCCTGTCCAGATGCTACCTTTGGTCCTTTGGGTTTCAGCAGGGATGCATGCAGATCTTCCAGGTCTGATGACACTGACACTAGCAATGGAGTAGATGAAGCTACAGTGGCCCACGATTTGGATGGAGATAGGGCTGGTGAGGCTGGGGCCTGGGCAACAGTTGTAGTGATGGGATGCTGTGGAGGTGGTGTCACATCTTGTTGCAGGGCTTCAAACTTGTTTGATGACACTGCCAGATGAGGGTGCTTCTCTCTCCTACTAGGACTCCTCAGGGGAGCTTTAGAACTTTTATGCTGTTGGCCGGTGTGTCTTCTATCCCTGGATGATCTGGACAAAACCCACAGGCAATAGTATCCATAAGAGATTCTGCTTTGGGACCACTAGGAGCTTGAGATAATGGAGGGTAAGCGGTGGATGGAGATGGGTTCAGAGTAGTCAGTAGATGGGCTGCTGCCTCCTGATAGTCATAATCCTGGTGAACCCCTTTTATCACAGCCCAGAGAGTGGAACGGTACTGCTTGGTAAATTTTGTGTCACAAGCATGGAGATGTTTCTGGATTGCAGCAAAGGCCCATTGCTACTGGGATAGTTCCATAGAAGAATCTTGTAAGAGCTGTATATCATGCCCCCTCCACCACAGTGGACTCCTCATGTATGCTAACCCCAAAATATTCTGCTGCACTGGGAACCATAACAGTTTGGCTAGGGTGCGTCATATTCTGGCACCAGTAGCCAGTTGCACAAAAGAGTTAAGTCCATGTTTAAGACATGTTTTTGGTCTTACAAAAGCAAGGTGGGCTTAAAAAAGTTAAACCTGTTGCACAAAAATTGTTTTACATTTCATTGGTCTTATTTAGAGACTTTAATTTAAGCCTCCTATATACCAGGCTTATTTGTTGTTAGTAGGCTAACCTTGCCATAGTTATGTATAAGAAAACTTACTTCAGTGCATGTAACCATTCTTAATATTGTATATTAAAAATATATATACCGTATGCACATGAGTGCACTTATTACCTGTTTAAGGGATTGCTATTTCCCATATATCATCTGATGTTACCAAGAAGAATATAATATAAATACTAATATATACACTCATGGTCTATCCAAGTCTGTTCAAGTGTGCAGCTACAGTATCATCCCTAGTTTGCAGCAGCCCCAATCCCCCTCGCACCATCAGGATGCTCTCAGTCCTTTTTACCCGGGTCTCAGCACTGTTCACCCAGACTCTCCCACATTCCCTGTGCCGTGCCCTTTTAAAACTTCCCACCGTCTTACATGATATCATCCCCTCTGGCAGGGTGTTCCATTTCGACACCACCCTCTCCATGAAGTGAGGTCTCATCATCTCTATCCTAAATCTACCTCCCTCCAATCTAAGCCCCTGCCCCCTAGTGTCCCTACCTTTCCTCAGATTAAACAACCCATCTGCACTGCCATTGTTAATCCCCTTCAAATACTTGGATGTATCAATCATACCCCCCATTCCTCCTTTCTTCCAGAGTGTACATATTCAGCTCGGACAGCCTGTCCTCATAAGCTTTGCCCTCCATGGCCCCGAACATTTTTGTCACCCTCCACTGCACCCCCTCCTTCATTTTAATGTCCTACTTCAAATATGGGTTCCAGTATTGCACACAGTACTCCAAGTGCAGCCTGACCAATGACCTGTAGAGTGGCAGTATCACTTCCTTGTGCCTGGACATGAATCCCCCTGCAATGCATCCCAGCATCTTGTTAGCCTTAGCTGCAGCTTTCCTGCATTGAGCAGAGTTGTTCATGCTCCCCATTATCAGCACCCCAATGTCATTCTCTTCTTCAGTGACCCTCAGCCTCACTCCACCCAACCAATTTTCTCTATTCAGATTCTTTGTCCCAAAGTGCATAACCTTGCACTTCTTTATAGTGAAGCCCAGCTGCCACCTCTCAGACCACTTCTTCAGTTTGGTTAGGTACCCTTGTAGTTTCCTCCACCCATCCCCTTCATCGACTACTGCCCCCATCTTAGTATCACCTGTGAAGAGACTAATTCTGCTCCCAATTCCATGTGAGATATCTGAAATGAATAGCCCAAACAGTACCAGCCCCAGCACAGAGCTCTACAGCACTCCACTCGTCACTGGCCTAGGTGTTGAGAGTCCCAACCCCCAAACTACTATCCGTTGTTGCCTCCCCCTCAGTCAGTTCCCTATCCAGTTTGCCAGTTTCTCTCCCACTCATATGGCCATCAGATTCCCCCCAGCCACCTGTGAGGCACTGAATTGAAGGCATTGCTAAAATCCAAGTATATGACATCCACAGCATGACACTTATCCAGCTGCCTTGTAACCCAGTAGTAATATTCTACTAGGTTGGTCTGAAAAGACCTCCCCGAAATAGACCATGCTGCTGCCCATCCTGGAGATCATTTCCCTCCAGAAATGCCACCAGTCTCTCCTTCAGTATCGCCTCCATACGTTTTCCCACTGTGGAAGTGAGACTGACTGGTCGGTAGTTTCCAGGTTTGTCCCAGGTGCTGCTCTTGTGAAGGCACATTACATGGGCCACCCTCCAGTCCTAGGGCACATAACACATGTCCAAGGAGGTGCTGAACAGGTCTGCCAGCAGTCTGGCCAATACCTCTGCCAACTCCCTCAGCACCCTGAGGTAAATACCATCAGGTCCTAGTGCCTTGTCCACCCTTAGTGGTCTCAGACCCTGTAACACTCTGTTCTACTCAGTTCACCCGTCCATCATTCCCTCCCCCCACCTCCGCCTTCCCCATCCATGGAGGTAGTGGACCTTATTTCTCCTACGTGAACACAGAACAAAAGTATTCGTTCAGTGCTTCTGCTTGTTCTGCTTCCTTTTCCACCCACTCCCCACCCCTCTTTATCCTCGCTATGTTGTCCTTGCAGTTCCTTTTTTTCCCCGATATACCTAAAAAGGTATTTTTCCCTTCACTTAATGCCCTTAACTAACCTTGGCTGTTGAGGCTTTGGCTTCCCTCACCCGCTTGGTAACCTCCTTGAACTAACTCTTATATTTCTCCCTGTCCTCTCCCTTCCCCATCCTCCTGAATTTCTGAAATGCAGCACTCTTTGCCTTCACCCCCTCCATCACTCTGCTGTTCAGCCAGCTTGGCTTCTTGGCTCTGCTCTTCTTGCTTTGAGTCCTGGTGCAAGCCTCCGTAGCCTCTGCTATCCCAAGTTTAATAATATCCCACTTTTCTTGTGTATTCATATCTGGCAATACCCCTGCTAAACACCCCTACAGTATCTCTTGCATCTTCCCAAAGTCCGCCCTCCAGAAGTCCATCACTTTTGTTACTGAGCCCCCAATCACCCTACTCAAACTGAGTGTGAACCATACCATTTGGTGGTCACTTCCAGTTAGTGGATCCTCCAACCTTATTTCCCTCATGGCCTCCCCATTTGACAGTACCAGGTCCAGCATGTTACCTAGCTGAGTTGGCCCACTGACCAGTTGTGTCAGGAGACCATCCTGGAATGCATCCAGTAGTACTTGCTCCCTGGCACTGGAGGTGGCAGGGGTGCTCCAATCTACCCCCAGCAGATTGAAATCCCCTACCATGACTATACTCCCCTTCCTACATACCCTTTTAATCTGCTCTGCTAACTCCTTGTCCAGTTCCTTGTACTGGGCAGGAGGTCTGTACACCACCCCCAGCCTCAACTTTCTACCCTTGTAGTCCAGGAACTGCTTCCACAGTGCCTCAGCTCTCCCTTCTCCTCCCTCATCTCTCATGCATCTGATCCCATCCTTCACATAGATTGTCACCCTTCCCCCTCCGCCTGACCCTCGGTCCTTCCTGTATTTTCTATACCCCAGGATCACCAGATCTCAATCCTGGTGTTGCGTGGCCCAAGTCTCAGTTATTGCTTCCACATCCACATTCCCCTCAACTAAGTGCCTGAAGCTCAGTTATTTTATTACCCAGACTTCTCGCATTTAGGGAGACTACCCTCCACCCATTCCTATCCATCCCCCCTCTTGGCCCCTTTCCTTCTGCAACCCCCTTCCCTTCACTACTTTCCTGGGGGGACAGCTTGTTTGGCTCCCCATTCTGGTGACCTGGCATTATGGCTGCACACTCGCCTCCTCCTCATCTAGTTTAAATACCCCTTTGAAACTATATATTCCTCCAACTTTCTCTTTAACATCCCCTTACCCGCCCCACTCAGGTGTAGCCCATCCTTAGTGTACAGTTCTCTGTTATTCCATGTCTTCCCCCATCCTCCAACCAGCCTGTATGCTTGTGCGTTGCACTGCTCCCTCAGCCAGGAGTTGAACTCCAGTATCCTTACCCTTCTTGCACTGCTAGCCCTTGGAACTGGTAGCATTTCCAAGAAGGCCACAGAGCTCCCCATTTCTGAGCATAACTTCCCCAGTTCTTCAAATCTCCTCCTTACCTCCTCCACCATGCAGCCCCCCAGGTCATTTATGCCTACATGTACTACCACTTGAATCTTCTTCCCCACCACCCCAACACGCTTAGTTAGAGCCTGCCCTGCCTTGTCTGCTATCAAGCCTGGTACAGTCTCCACCCATATCTGACTCTTTCCCCTACCCCCCCCCATCTGATCCCCTTCAGTATAGAATCACCTGTCACTGTGACCCCCCCTCGGTTTGCTTCTTTCTTCCATCCCCATCCCTGCCATGGACAGTGACCCTTCTCTGCCCAGCAGCTTTTGGACCAGAGTCCCCCAGCATTAAGATTCCCTCATATTCCCCCTCTGATTCCTTCATCACCTCCTGCCCCTTCTATCTCCTTGCTCCTTACAGCTTCTGCACTTTATTCCCTCTGTCTGCCCTTGCTTTTTCTCTCGCATCAGCATTCACCCCTCTATCCATATTTTCCCCATGCCCCCCTTTTTCTCCTCCATGCTCCCCCCTCCCTCTGTCCTTTTTCCCTTCAATATTGTTGAAGCTCCTCCTCTCCCACCATCCCTATCATCTCAGCTAATGGCCAATACCTGTTTGTGCCTGGTGCGTATCCAAGATCATTTGCGCTGGTACCCATATTGCCTCTGTCCCCAGCGCTGACACCAGCCCCCCCCACAGACCCCCATGTGGTCTGCACTCTCCATCCCCTACCCCTTCCTTCATCCTGCCTCCTATCCCATACCCAGCTGCCCTCTGAGTTTCTCCTTTCAATACCTCTTCCTGGCCATGGCATATCACCCTTTAGGCAAGCCATTTCTCCCTTTAGTCATGATAACTCCTGTTCAAGCCCCCATAGCCTTTGGAAAATTGAGCATTTCCTCAGCCTCCACAGGGTGTTCATGAATATGACCACTTTGCAGTTGTTACACCCCACTATTCTCTCCCCTTCATGTCCCCATCCTCCTAAGTCTACCTATCCCCAACCCCCTTATGCTTCCACTGTCCCCCGTCCTGTAACACCCCCTTTCTCTGTCACTTCCCCCAATTTTCGCAATCCTGCCCTTGATCCATACCTTCCTCCAACCGCTTTGCCCCCCAGGTTCCATTCTCTGAAGTATGTCTCAATGTTATGCTTACCAAAACTTCAGCTACTCCCAGTATCCCACTGTCTCACAGTTAATTCTGGAGAGCCTTCCACCTTTCCAAGGCTAACCCTAATGTTGAGTCTAAAGCTAAACAGTGTCAGCACAATACTACTGTAGCATCAATTGCAACAGCTTTCAAGGAGCAGCAACTACAGTAACATTTAGCTAGCTAGATCAGAGCATGCCCACTCCCTATAGAATTAATCGGAGCAATCCACGCCCACTCCCATTGACATTATCAGAGCAATCCCCCCATGGTATTTGCAGGCAGCTCAAAACATTCACCCCCATTGGCTGCTGTACCCTTTATCAATACACTCAAATAACACAGTTAGTCTTAGTCATATCCCACTACTGCATAGGAACCCCCTCCTTTCTCCTGGAGCAGCCTCCTGATGGCACTCCTGTTGCACTGTCTCCATCCCTAACAAAGGAGGAGCCCAAGTAGAGTATTTAAAAAGTCATGGAGTTGGGTGGGTTGGGCCAAATGTTTAAGTTTTCCCAAAGGGCAGACCTTCCAGCCTACTCCCAATGAGTTGCTTGGGGGAAGCATGGTCCCGGCAGGGACCAATCTTGCCTACCTCCCCCAGCCACAATCAGTGTCCCTCTGGAGTAGTAAGCTGAGGTGTGGCAACCACAGCTCTTTTTAAAATAAATATATATATATTTGCCATAAAGATTTTATCTTGTGCTTAGGCAAGCAGCTTCTCAGCACTGTCCCTCCTTCCCATGACCAGATGCCACCTTCCCTGGCCCCTTGGCCTTGAATCTACCCTGGGTCCCCCCAAGCAGTGGGGCCAGAGGATGGAGGGCATAACTGGAGCACAATCCTACAGGTCTGAGTTGCCGTTTGGGCCTAGGGAAAGCAGGTGGGGCTCATTAAGCCTGCCCAACTGCCCTTTTTTTTTTTCTTCTCAATTTCCTTGGCCACTGTGGTAAACCAGTGTGTGAGTGTTGTGGCATGTACAAGCTGCAAAACTGCAGTTTCTATCCTTTGAAGCTTCTCAAAGTTACTGTAAGTACTCCCCATCTTATACACAGCTACTGGGTTTCGCTGCACCAAGTGCATAACTTTACTGCGTTTAGCAATGAAACCCAGCTGCCACCACCTGGACCACACCTATAGTTTCCACAATATCCCTTTGCATTCTCTTCACCCCCTCCTGTGTGTCCACCCTGTTGCAGATTTTTGCATCATCCACAAAGCAATTTACTGTCCCCTCCAGTTCCTCAGCCATGTCACTTGAAGAATCCCATATGGACACATTGCCTTGCTTTCCTTGATGGCTTCCAATTCCCTTCAAACTCACTCCTGAAAATGTATTTGTGTCCACTGCCCCCTCACCCCATTTCCTTACAATGTGCCCTCCTGAAGTCCAGGAAACTCATCCTAGTATGTTTTTATCTCCTGCCCAGTTCATATGCCAAACCATACCGTGCAGTGATCACTTGTACACAGGTGGATACCGAATGTGATGTCTGCAATTCTGTCCCTGTTTGCAAGTACTTGGTCCAGCAGTGCTCCATCTCCATTGGGTTCTATAAACATCTGCCTGAGAAACACCCACTGAAGGTAGCGAACTTTCATGCAGTTATAAATAGATGTGACATCAGGCTGGCCCAGTGGCTCAACAGGGCTGAGGCATTGTTCACCTTACCTCCCACCAGGTTGGTGACCCAAGTTTGGGAGCATGCTCAAGTTGCTAGGGTGTTGCCGTGGAGGAGGACAAGAGGATTGAGCAACTATCAGACCGCTCTCCTCTCCTGGGGTAGGGAGGTATGCTGTCTCAGTAGCTGGCTGCCACAGGTGAAGGCCTGGGGTAGTGCTAGAAGCATAAGCGACATCAAAGGGATGGAGCATGTGCGTGCTACCATGTGTACATGCTTATGTGCTACCATGGCAGGGGATCTAAGAAGAGAAAATGGAAAAATGGTTGGCACATGCTTCATAAAGCCCTGCTCACCAACCTCCATCCTGTGCCACCACTTGGACCACCAGCACACTTCTGGTTGGGAGTCACTGCATGGGGGGGAGGATAGCCCTCTCCTTCTCAGCCCCACCGGGAGGGGCAATCCACGGAGGACTTTGGGTTCAGCAGTCTGGGGAAGGTGAGTGACAGATGAAAGAGGCAGGGACAGGGCTGAGAGCCCACCTGCATGAACCGCCAAGGCAAAAGTCTTTATGGAAAAAAAAAAGTGCTACAGTTTGTGTAACCTTACACATACATACATACACACACACACACACACACACACACACACACTGTAACAGGCACAACCAAATCATGACAGTAAACCCATCAAGTGTAGGTAATATGTAGAAGGTGCTAGGAAGCCAAAAGTAGGACTTGAAGGAATGAAGTTCATTGGACCTGTAAAATAAAATAGAGGAAATAGGTCACAAAGGATCCCTAGTTCGTTGGGATTAAATAGGAAGGATAGGACAGGTTAGACGTACAGTAATACTTATCTGCTAGGGAAGCAGTCAGCATCCTGTCAGACCTATTAAAAGAAAAGAGACAAACAGGTTAATATGGAGAAACTACAGTAGCGAGAGCAGAGACACAGAGTGGACAGATACTATGTAGAAATAGGACAACATGTGAGTTAAACAAATGAGTTTTACATAAAAAAGTAACAGTTAAGGCTAATTAAGAAGGCAGACATATAGGGAAAGAAAGAAAATCAGTGAACAGATAGGAAAAGAGGAGAGATGTTGTTCATTGGGGAGGGGGCAACTCAAAAAAACACCAACTGTCATCTAGATGGCCTACTCGCCAATAATTATAAGTAGTATCCCTGGTGGTGGCTAGTGGAGAATTTTTGGTCTAGTGGCCCAGCATTATTAAAATAATGTATCACTGGTGATCCATGGGCTAGCTAGTATTGTCTCAGTGAGTTAGGGTTTTATATAATACCCCTAGTGAACCAGTGGGCTAGTTTTCCTGGTGGCCAATATATTAAAACAAATTAAGAATCTTTTCCCTGTTGTTTAGCGTGGGGTGGTCAATGGGTCGCAATATTGTGTAGGCATAACTTCAACTGTCTCACACAATTATGAGGAATGGTTCCCCAATTTACCTCATAAAAGCCTCTTGTTTCACATTGAGAGGATCTGTACCATATACAGTGTTAAAGTTTTAATGCAAAGATATCTAGCAATGAATGTGAAAATGTACTATTAAAATAACAGCACATGTCATGCAAACCGGGTGGAGCTGAGGCACTGGACACCTCACTTCTTGCCACAATGATGACCCATGTTCGGGAATGAGCGCAGGTTGTTGGAGGTTGGAACGGGGGGAGGCTGTGGTGCAGAACAGAGCTGCCAACTGGCAGCTCTCCTCTCTGGGGAAGTATCTGTGCTTCTCTCTGCTCTTGGGTGCCTCACGGTGGAGGCCAGAAGGCAGCACAGTCGAGGGCGCCAGGGCACAAGGCCAGTGGAATGGGGAAGAGGCTGTCACTGGAGTAAGAGGGTGCATGCGCACCTCCATGTGCATGCATCTCTCTGTCTGGGGCCTCGGGTAACAGGGAGAAAACCAGGAAGAAAAAGTCATGGGCCATGGCAGGATGAAGCCTCCAAGCTGGCTCCTGGGGGGCCCACTGGGACATGCATAGTGTTAGAAGCTCCCAAAAGACCCCTAGAGTCTGGCAGGTTGACGGACACATAGCTGTGGCCTGCCAAAGTAGTATAAATCCCAGATGAAAAAAAATGGCAGATTTTGTGAACTTCACTCATATTTATACAGTGTTCTGAACTTCATGTTAAAGATGTGATAGTGTCCCAGATTCTGCCTACGTGTACCAAATTTTATGGTATACCTTGTTCCACATTTTGGGGGTGAAATGTTGAGAGGTATTTGTTTAATGAAGGAAGGTCTGTCGCAGCTCACATTGGTATAAGGCAAAAACATCTCATAACAGAGGAGCTACAGCCAGTCAAGCCCTGAAACTACTCAAACACTGATTGGATCAATCAAGTCCACTCACCAAATGTGAAATATGAATAAAACCATTTTGTTAATTCAAATATTAATCCAACCAAAAATAGCACCAGCGTTTTGGGGAATACCCCTTCATCAGGGAATTCTGGCTCAGTTAATCATCTATTACCAAAATATAATTTAAAATAAAATAACACTCAGAAGAAATGATTTAATCAAAACAGCTATAACAGCAACCAGCACTCACATTAAATATGGGCTGAGATGCACAGGTACATCAATTATTGTTTCATTTCTTTCTGTAAATAAATGTGAATACAGTATTCCATTCACTGTATATAAAACAGAAAGATCTATAAAGTTCCTTAAACACTTCATGAAATATGATTTCAATGTAATATGCCATTTATTATTTATTTTACTTACTTGAAAGTTTCACCAGAAAAGCATGCTGTGCAGTATTGCTCATTTCCAGGATTTGGGGGGGGGGGCATGGTAACAGACAAACAATTTGCTGGTTACGGAATACATGGCACACAATACATTGAGGCTGTCAGGATCTGCAATTTCTGAGCTCTAAACATGTGTCCGTCCTGCTGTAACAATAAAATCTATCCTGGGGCTGCTGCTGGTAGCACAAGTGAATGCACTAAAAGTGAAAATGCCAGGTGGCACTTACTACTGTAACCCTTACAGAGCTCAGGCTTTGGCCTGCTCCCTGTGGGTGAGAGATGGGGGCAGTACAAATGAACCTCTCTGCATCTATATCGGAGCTGCCACTCTGACAGCAAATATAATTGCCCCAAGGAATTTGGGAGCAGGAGACACGGTATCTGGGGGACTGCGATATAGTGAGTCACACTCACGTCTCTTAAACTGTACCCAGTCTGAAGTGGAAGTCAACGAGAACTGTCAGACTGCCTAGCCATACCGCGGTATCTAATGAAATAGTCCTGTGGCAGATTTTATGCAGACAGGATGGGGGAATTATTAAAGCAGCATGGTAGCTAACTTTACAGTGCCCAGCTGATCCTTATTTACTTAAATAATGCCCGCTGCACAGGGCATTGTTCCCAGCCCCAAGGGGCTCAGTAGGAGTGGCAGGGTGGAGGCTGGGTAGGAGAGGTGGACTGAGACGGGATTGTGTATGTGGTGGCTGAGTATAAGAGAGTGTTGAATTATACCAGTTTTGAGGGAAATGATGAAGGAGGGCTGAGTATGAAAAGGATAGGAGAGTGCTAGTTGGGCCAATATAAAAACTGCACAGTGAGCAGCTATATCTGGCAACAGATTTAAAAAGATTCCTGTGTTCCCAACAACATCAAACAAAAAGGAAAGAAGTCATATGAGTTCAAAAATTAAAGTAAGCAGTATGTTTGAAAAAAGAAAGTTTCTCACCGCTAGTGTGTTGCAGAATACCAGTTTCTTCTGTAGCTTTGTTTCGTACATTCATTACTGTTGTCAACATACAGTAACTCTGTTCTTGCAATTGGTAGCCATCTTGTTTTTTTTTTCTCAGCAGTGTACAAGTCTGATTTAAAGCTCAGTCTATGTTGCTAGGCAACACCAGGATAAGACCTGTCTTGTGTAAGTCAAGACAGTTTTCTGATCCCGCAACAGTCTTAGACAGAGCAATGACAGGCATTTTGTGGGCTGGGTGGGCACAAAGCCCAGCTTTGAATTGGCCAATCTTACTGGCTTTGATAAGGGCAGTCAGGAGGTTATTGAACCACTTGGGACCCCAAAAAGGACAGGGATCTGTGGGCAAGCATGGTGCACTTAAAGGGCACCAAGAGCCCCCCTTTGGTTGCTTTTCTAGTGTTCATGATGGGTTTTATATTTTTAAATAGGTTAGTGGTTGACTCAGGCAGAAGCCCCAGCAGTGATTTTTCAACCAGAAGGCAAGTCTGGTACTGTGCTCTTTGAAGGAGGAAGCCATCCAGTCTTCTTGTAAAAGGTGCAAGTATGGGTCAGGTAATTGGCCCCCAGGACCAGATGGTGTACTGTATAGCTTGGGACAGGTGCACCATAGTGTGTAGACACCAAAGCTACTACTACAGTTAAAGTTTCTGATGTCAACAGTATTACAGCCCTCTAGTTCAAAGGTATTACCTTGCCTGCAGTGTCTACAAATGCAACAGTAGCCACATTTGTACATCCCTTTGGGGGTGCTGGAAGCAATTTTCTTAGTCAGATGGATTCTTAAAGGTCCTATACTGGCTATTGACTAGTTTGTCCCTCAAATGGGGTGCCCTAGAAAATGCAATAGAAGGATTGTCTCCCAGTTCCATGGCAATATTGGGTCTATAAGTAGAAGTGGACAGTATCTTTTGATGAGGCCTGTGTTTTGGCCTGAAATCTGTATCTGTCTGGTAATAAAGCAAATTGGTTCCTTGTTGTCTACTTGTCTCTTGTTAGGGGTTAAAAGAGAGTTCCTCTCTCTACTTATGGCTCTGGACAGCACTAGATATGGCAAAAAAGGGAAAAAGTTGCATCCTGCCCAGAAATAACCTACTTTTCACTTGATGGTGGGTCTGTAGCGGTGCACCTGGTTTGTAACTATAGCTAAAAGATGGAAAAGTGAACAATGGGAATGTATTTTTTCTTGACAATGTTTAGCTTCCATAATGGTGAAAATGTGTAGTTTGATTAGGTTTTGTCCTAGTTGTTTCTCATTTTGACCCATATTTTTACACTAGTGAGTCTAATTTGACCCATGTTTTAAAACCCCTAGTGCCATTGGTTGCCGTTGGTTTATGGTAACTCTCTGTTGACCTTGTTGTGACAGTCCACTGTAAGGGTACAATCTAGAACATTAAGAGACTTTTGTTCATTGTGCTGGTAAACCTGAGATACATTGTATTGGTATTCATCATTCCATGAATTTGTTACCCACTTTCTCAGAACCGTACCAAACACAGACAATGTCATCTATGTAGTGGTACTACTTAATGATGTGGTGAACATATGGTCTGTCAACATAACAAATGTCTTCTTCCAGAATCTGAGGAAGAGGTTAGCAAATAAGGGTGCCATGGCTGTACCACAAAGTTGGAGGAAAAAAGATTGGTCAAATTCAAAATAATTATTGACCTAGCACAAAGATCTGCCTCTGCAAAATCAACAGGATGGGGAAGCAGTTCTTCTGAGGGTTACACTGAAAAAAATGTGCACGTGCTTGCATCCCTGCCTCATTTTCAGTGCATTTGTAGAGGGACTCCCTGTGTATTCCCAACCACAAATACTCATGGTCTCAGTCAAAATTGTTGACTTTGGCTAGGACATCCATTGTGCCATGTAACTGGGAGCCTAATCTGACAATGCAATCTTTAAAGAAAAGATCTAGAAATTTGTAGAGGTTGTCAGTTAAAGAACCCATCCCTGACAATTGGACATCTTGTGGGTCTGTTCATATATTTATGGACTTTCATAACAGCATAGAAATTAGATTTTTTAGGAGAGTCAAACCAAAGGAGTTTAAATCTATCATCAGACAGTTGGCTTGATACTTTCCCTGACTCCAAAAGAGAAAGTAGATACTTTTAGAAAATGTCAGCAGGATGGATTGGAGGGGGTCTGTAGTTCTGCTGGTTTTGCAGAACACTCCTAGTACATTCTTTACAGTCATTTTCATTCATAATTACCACCTGTCCCTCATTGGCTGCCAGCTTAATGATGATGCCTTTTACATTTGTAAGTTCTTTTAATGAATCGACTCTTCACATGGGAGATTCTGGCAGGCAGATGGGAGAGAGCTATCAAGTAACTTAACAGTTTCCTGAGTATGATGTTTTCAAAAGTTTTGATGACTGGATTTAATGTTTGAAGACAGAACTGAGACTTAGGCTTAAACACTCGGTTTCTGCTTTTAGATATTGTTTGCCCTGAAATATGCAGTTGTTCTGTATAAAAGTTTTGTTCAGACACATCTGGGGCCTCATCATTAAACAATGATTCTAATAAAACTAGATTTTTTAAGGTCCTGTTCAGTCCAATCCATGTTATCAGTAGCTGTAAGCATGACACTATTAGGTGAATTACCTTCCTTAGGATTATTGATCAGTTCAGACACTGAGCTATTGGGTGAAGCTCCTTGTTGTTATTCATCAGATTCCATTTTTTTTTTGGTACTACTCCCATATTTCCTTGGTGGATGCCTTGGCTGGAGAAAAAATCTCTTACTCTGGTCTTCCAAAATAACTTACAAAGATCCACTTGTGTGGAGAATTTATCCAGCGCAGTCTGTGGTATAAAGTTCAGCCCTCAGGAAAGAACAGAAGATTGTCCAGGAGTCAGTTCAAAGTTTGTCAAGCTAATTACTGCTTTTGATGCTTTCTTGCCTGATCTTCTCAGGTTGCACATTGCTTCAGCTGCGTCTTCCCCTCCTTGTTTTCATCCTTTTTGTTGTGTGAGCTTTTGTTTAGTTTTCATTTTTGATATCATCAGTGGTTACCTGCTCTAAAAAAGCAGCTGTTTTAGGGTGGAACTTTTACCTCCCTCATCAGATGAATTCTGCGTTGATTCACTTTTGATGTTCTACATGTCTTTAGGCTATGTGGGTTTCTGTTGTCATTTTCTAGACTTAGAATGCCCTCTGCTGACTGAGCGTAAATGTTTTCTCCAAATAACAGTTCTGCCTTCTGCAAAATTCTGACTGTCTTGATCTAGCTGGACTGTTTTCAGTTAATGAGTTCGTTCTTATGCTTGTCAAGTTTGTATTTTAGCCTTTTATGTAATTCTGCAAACTGAAGGTGTTGCTGAAATTCACATAGTTCCATTTTTACTTCTTTCATTTCTGTGTAGACTTCTTGGTTTTTCAGTCCTTTGCTATTATAAGTTACATGAAACTTTTTGTGCAGTCTCCTGCTGCTTCTTCTCACACCTCTCTGTATCTGAAACTCTTGAGATCACCTGATGGGATCTTAGTCACCTGAAGCCTTCTCGGGGATTGTTTTCTTTCTAGGTAAGTCTCGAGAGTAATGTCGTTATATGTTAGATTCAGTGTACAGTAGTAATGCTGAGTTTTTCAAGTGAAGAGAATAATTGTTTAATGTTACCTTCTTCCACGAGATTGCTTGTTGAAGAAGTCAAGTATCCTTTACAAAAAAATCCCTCCTTAAGGCTACCTTAGCACTTGTGTTATAACCTTATTAAGCATCTCTACACTTGCTTCAATCTGAGTTAAACACTATTGAATTTTTTTTCTTTGCAAAATATTTGTATTAGCACTTGTACATTTAGTTTTTGTCTGTATTTGTATTTAATCTGTTTGTATATTCACCATTTTTAGTGCGCCAAGGTCTACTTTCACCACAGCAACTGACCATCAACATTAATTTCTGTAGCTAGTGAAGCTAATCAGACCTCACTAGACTGACAGATGGTGGTGTGAAAATGTGAGGATCAGTCCAACAATCCAGCACTCTGATGAAGACCTAGCAGTCAAGCATTGGGGATTGTTAAGGCTTCAGGAGCTTCCTGCTTCTCTTCAGTCTGAATTTGTATCAGCAGTAAATTTTGCAGCATTAAATTATGTCCCCTGGATTGTTTCATACAGACTGAACCCCTGTGAGTGCAAAGCCTCCCCACTGCTTTTTGTCATACTGTCCTGTCACTTTGAGGTCATCAGATATAACCCCAAGGTCCCTTTCTTGTTTAGCGTCTGTCAGTACCTCCCATCATATAATCAGCAAAAGGGTTCCTATGCCCTAGGTGCATGTTTTGGCATTTATAGGATCTCTAATGGGAACACAAGATGTTTGTACACTATGGGCCCTATGCACAAATGATCTGCAGTGTGTGCTTGTGGCATGTAACACTTGTGCCTAAGGACATATGTCTGCAAATGTGCATGACATGCCCATGTGGCATGCATATACCACACATAGATGCATGCATGGGCATACCACGTGGAGCTGCGATGTGGCAGTTCTACACATGGGCAGAGGTGTGTCCACATAAAAGCATGCACACCATGCCCAGACAGGTGCTTGCACTGTGGAAATCACAACAGTCCAGTGCTTGGCATGGCACATGCAGCCTACACCATGTGGAGGGCTGCCATAAACCACCTGCGTGCTGTGTCTGCAGGACAGACTACATGGAGTGTAGATGCCATGGGTTTTCTAAAACTTTCAGAATGTACTAGAACAACACTGTGATGGATCCTTCATGCACTGGAGGTTGGATACCAGCCATGCAAAATTTGTGCCGCCACCCACTGCTGCCTGGCACAGTGGCATGTGGGCAGACAACTGAATAGCACAGGGCAACAGTGGCAATTCCAAACTCCCCTCACATGGCTCTCCCACTCCTAACAGTGAACAGAGTTCCCCTTCTGGACAGCGGCAGAACAGCACCTTCCAGAAGAATGACTCAGATACAGCAGATATGTACAGCATACTTGACTGCAAAACCACACAATTATATATGGTAACAAATGCCAAATACAAAATACTGTCCACAGAAAGGGTGGACAAGCAGACATGCAGTGTGCATGGAACACTAGAATACAACATATATTTGCATAAACAAATTCAGCACTGCCAAGGGCAGTGGAGAACAACTGACACAGCAGCTGAGGACATGGGGTCAGTTGTGCTGCATTCAGTTCTCCTCCATAGAATCCTTGCTGGACCCCAGTAATGAGGAGTGTGAGTAGCCTCACACCATAAGTGCCAGTCTCCTCAGCAGACTGTTGTAGCCCTGCAGTGACATGGACACAGAGGGGACAAGCATGAGTGGGATCCACATGCAGGGCTGTAAATGTGTAAATGACACAAACAGGTACCCTACCATCAGTAGCACTTGCCTTAGATGACTAGGCGACCTTTCACAGTTCCCTGAGGTTGTCCTTATAATAGATATCCTCACTGCCCAGCCTACACAAGAGGAAATGAAGCACCTGCAGGGCCCAGTGTGCCCACTGTGCTGCCACCACTACCACCACCACCACCAATGCCCCAGGCAGCTGCTGGTTGTAAACCAGGACCAATTTGTCCAGACAGCCCCTGAAGTCCTATATGAAACATAAGAAGAGCAAATAGATTACTGTTACAACTCACACAACACATGTAATGTACAACCATACACACCCTGCCTGTAGCATATATACCTTACCTGGCTCCTCCAGCTTCCACAAAGTGCCCCCTTGAAGTTGTCCATGAGTGTCCTCTTGGACATATGCCAAAGTTTCCTGGGGTATGCTCCAACCCTGCCAACCTGTGGTGCAGAGACATAGTTGGGTGCCTGTGCACCTGCCATTGTGCTACCCGTAGGGGAAAGGTGTGGTCCAGTGACACGAGTCCACATCATATCTCTCTCTGCAGGCGTGGCTTGTAGACACACCTTAAAAGGGGCATGTATCCACTGTCAAGGTCTGTGAACCATATCTAGCTGCACCATCTTCAGTGTCCCAGCCATTGGTAGACCACTGGGTAACTCAGGATGTGTCCAGGTCTGTTAATGAATGTCCTACTGCTGGATGCTGAGGCAGAGTGCAAGTGGCAGGAGCAGCCAGGGCCGTGGTTATGTGTATTCAAGCTGCTTCTGGATGCGTATGTCCTGCGGGACACACAGTGCCTTGATAGGTTCCATTTTAACTGTGACACCATTGCACAGCTGTGTGACCTTATCTGGCCCTCTGGTGCAAAACATACCCTTTGGTCCTATGCAGTGTATGTGCTGACAGAGTTGCTCTGTTCTGCTATGCCACTTGCTCCTTCCAGAGGGTGATGGGGGATGTTATGGGAGTCAGACAGTCATCCATGTCCAGTCCACTGGAGCAGGCAACAGGCACCCTGCTGCTTCATGTGTATGAACACATAACATTCCCCACAGCTAAGGCAGACATGTGGTCTATGAAAGTGGCATTCTGTGCCATGCACAGGGGCAATCAACTGCATGCATGTGGTGATCCTGGAACTGATGGTGGCAGAGGAGACATACAGAAACTGTAAGGGGTACCACAGTATAAACTGCCAGATAGTATGTGACATGGCGAGTATCATCACCAAAGTATGTGCCAAGTACTATAGGTCATATTATGACTCGTACATATTTGATGGGTCCTGGTTGTGTGCCCTACTTGCTACACATGGGGGGGGGGAGGGATAGCAGATTGGTGAGTAGACATCCGCAGCATATATGTAACACAGGTGGATGTATTGCACATGTTGTTACAATGGCTGACAGTAGATAACCACTACAGCAGTACATGACCCTGTACCTAGAGCCAAGTGACGCTGTGAAGGAGGCCTACAACAACACCCACCAGAAGACACGTGCCATGATTTAGAGGACTATAGGGCTGCTGAAGGTGAGGTTTCAGTGCCTGCATCAGACAGGTGTCACAATGCTGCTTGCCCCGGGAAAGCTTGCAGAGCATTTGTGGCATGTACCCTGTTGCACAACATTGCCTTACATCAACATGTACTTATGCCACAGGACAGACCTGAGGATGACTCACCAGGTGATAACAGGGGTGAAGGGCATAAGGAGCATGCCAGTGAGACACTGACTGGACAGGCAGCATGCCATGCACTCTTGCAGGGGGCATTCTGCCATGGGGGGGTAAAGATTGGCAAGGCACTGTGATGACTTCAGGACTTGAATGTCTCTGGCCCCAAGGGAGTGCCCATGGCTGTATGGGGTGTTCATATCCAGCAGTGTACATGCTGGTGATGTAGGACAGTGTACTGGGAGGGAAGGGGGTTAGGTTGGAAATGTGTGGCATGGGAGAGTGTTGGGGGCTTGTGTACTGTACTTGCATTTGTGACACTATGTTGTGTGCATGGTGCTGCTGCCTGTCATCACAGCTTCCTAGATGGCTGCAATATGAGACTTGTGGATGTCCATGTACCCAGATGCCAGGTCTTTGATGTTGCCTTGTCCCCTCCATGTGATCATCTGTCTGCTTGTGTCCTCACCACATGCTGTGGCTGGGTGTCCCCCTGGACCTGTGGTGTGCTGGTGCTGTCATGTTCATGTGGCATCAGTGCCTTATACTGTGCTTCAGACATTCATAGGATGCTGGATGCCAGCTGGGATGGAACATATGGCTGTGCCTTGGACACTGGTGGACTGTCAGGTGCCAGCTGGGATGGCACATCCCACCATGACATGGGGATGGACTGGCTGACTGTTATGCTCCCAAATAGTAGGTGGTCAGTCAGCCTCTCAAGTTGGTCATGCACTCAGTCTGAGCCATGGCACACACCCCCAACTGCATCAAGTCAGGACCTGTAGGGCTTCTGTGTTCCTGTGCTGTGCCTGTAACCTCTCCCATTCCAGCTGGTACACTTCTGTGTAGTAGTAGGTGTGGAGGACTTCACATGTGGTTGGCCTCTGTGTCCGGCTGGTTGCCAGCTGGGGGAGCCTTCTTCTCCACTGCCACAGGGCACTTGTGGGGTGGGAGGCTGTGCATGTGTGCCATCCAGTTGTAACTGTTGGTTGGTGGTGTGTGCCAGCTGCAGTCCATGGTGTAACTGTGGTGTCCATTCATGACTGGGGGTTGTGTGGAGTGGCTGCCTATGAGGGTAGTGTCATCTTCATCCTCATCCACTTGTATATCTTCCACTGTCACCATCTGTGTGGCCTCCAGTAGGGTGTGTACCTGGGGGGGAGAGACTGAACATGTGTTACATGCAGTACAACTGCAGTTGGCAGCATATGTCGTGTCACTGGCAACCTAGGGGACACGTGCCTATGCCATCCTTCAGTCCTCGGCTGCCTGTGCGGCTTCACAGAGGGTGTTGTCTCCATGCCATAGGTGCACCCAGTATTAGAATCTGTATGGTGCAACACAGGGGTGTTAGCTGTTACGTGGCATCCAGGACATCCCAGCCATTGTTCAAGAACAGTACTACATACCCTGCACTCTGTTCATGCCCTCCACTTCCCCGTGCAGGACCACCTCGATGGTGGTGTCTTCCACCATCCTCTCCATGGGGGTTAGACTGAGTTCCTGTGTGGGTGGACCCCCACCCATCCCTAGCTGTGCCCAGTTACTGGCTGCCAGCTCACATTTATCAGTCAAACCTTGGTTCTGCCATTCATGCTTGATGGCCAATAGTGCCTGTACCTCACGTCTGGCTGTGTTCACAGTGGCTTATATATTAAGCCACATGTGGGCTTCCATCTCAGCCAGGGTCTTAAGAAACTCTGTCTGGTGGTGTAATGGGCATGGATATTGGACACCATGGCTGCCACCTGGCTGCTGTTGAAGTTAGTGGACTGTGACCATCCACCACCACGAGTCCGGGCACATCCATGGCACTGTCTGCTACTGTGTGCAGCATCATCATTCCATGCTGTTGGCTGATTAGCTCAGATGCAGCACTCCCATCCTCCATTATTGCCTGCTTCCTGTCTTCCATATCAGTATTCACTTCTGTGGTTCTGCGGGGGGGGGTAACACAACTGCAGATATATGGTGGGGTCTAGGTGCGAGGCCATGTATGTCAGGACCAGGATGCAGTCTGCCCTGGCCTGCATGCATCTGTGGGACACCCTCCCACATCAGCATACCCTGCACATCTGTTTGTGCATGGCACATTGTTGGGATGCCATGCAGGCATTGCATCACATACTGATGCAATTCCCATGCCATAGTGCATAGGCCTTAATTTGAAGGAATGCTATGCAAATGCAGAAAAATTAGTGCTGCTATATTTTTTTCCATGCAAAACACTGCAAAAACCATATCATATGGTGGGGGAATGAAAACATAGGATTATGGTGCATAAAGTGGTGTGCAAGTTTCAATTTCCTTGTTACACCCCGGTAGGCTTTTTGCATTATCTAAGTCAGACAGCTGTCTTTTTTGTCTTCCATCTGAACTCTTTGGAATAAGATAAATAAAGAGCATTATGAAACATAATGACTTGAATCACCACTGAACAATCAGGCCTTAGAATCTAATCAGCTTTTGCAGGGGCCATTTGAAGAGGATTAAAAACTGTGAGCTTGCAGACTAAATTCAAAGTGCAAATTTAAGAACATTCAAAAAACTACGCCTTGTGGTAATAAATGCAAGCTTTAATGAGACCTAGAGAAATGCAATTAGCTTAAATAAAATACAGGAAATGTTAAGCACATGTCTATTCAAACGTTTTCTTCATTATAGCCTCTGCTTACCATTAAATTGAGTAAATGCAGTCTGTTGAGGGTTTTACTAAATAGGCTGAAAGCTTACAACAGAGTGTACGGATGGAAGATAAAAGCCTTGAACCATTGTCTTTTGACATTTGTAACAGTGTGAATTCATTGTATAAAACAGTGGCATGGACAAAAAATTAAAACCTATTTAAACTAATTAATATCCTGTGCCTTGATCTCTTCTATGCACTGGAGATCAGAATCTCACACTTTCGTAGGTCCATCTGTTAATGGATGAGCCTGAAGTGCACATTCACCTGTATGTATTACACTGCACCATTTCTTATCTGTATGACTTGCAGTTAAGCTGGAACCACAGAACCAACTTCAGTGATTTGGAAAAGTATAGAATTTGGTAACTAAGTTACAGCTCCTTAATATTTAACTTTCTGTGCGAGTCACCTGGTTTTGAGCTACTGTAGTGTTGGAATGCATAAATGTCAAAGGCATCTTATACCAACTGGAATAGTTTATAATTGCCTGACAAGATTTCCAAAGAAACAGTTGCTCCTGACAATAGTATTTTGTCATACAGCTTTTGACAGCACATGCTCATTATTTTTTTATTGACTAAAGTGGTTATGATGCAGTGATGTCTCACAAAACTCAGGAACCAGTAATGCATAAATTAAGAATGATAAAAACCAAAAAGAATTAGTCACTGTTATAACATGTTGCAACATGCAACATTTTTTACCGAGTAATAGGCATTAAATAATAACTTTAAATAAATGTGACTGCCAGTATCTGGGGAAAAAGACACTGTATTGAATTATGATAGGCTCTTCCTTGCCTTTAAATATTTAAAATTCATGTACACAATTAAAATGGGCTTACCAGGCTCCAGATACCCCTTCCCTGGGTTCCTAGAAACATTCATTGACAAGCAGCATTGAATTTAAATGACTGCAGCTATATATTCATTGACATTTTTCAAATGACAAGGTTACACAGGTATGCATAGCATGTGCAGTTGAAAGTCCCATCCTGGATGCATTTTGATTCCAGCACAGCTGCCCTCTTAGGCCACATACACACTAGGGACCCATTTTGAACCATTTTAAAAAAACATTTTATGAACCAGCCCACATTGAAATGACTAGCAGTATGGGTGAATCCCTGGAAACAGTGGGCACATTTTAACACTTAGGCTTTTGGTTGGATTGCAAACTGTCTTTTATCCCCCATATTGATGAGCTTTCCAAAAAACTAAAACAAAGGCTGGGATTATTTTCTACATTAATAGGTTGCACATCGCTGACGCAAAATTGAGACTGGTTCAAACAACGTTCCTCCCTCTTTTAGACTATGCTGACTTCCTTTATAGCAATTGCCCAACATTGTCCTCGCTAAACTGGATGTACTGTACCACAGGGCCTTACAATTTGTGACTGATTCACCATACAAAATTCATCACTCTGCGCTCTATGCCCAGTTTGGCTGGACCTCCTTAGCTACCAGAAGGTGATGCAGTGCCTCTATATGGACCATTAAAGCCCTCACTAAAAATCTCCCCCAGTACATATCCAATATCTTTAAGTTTATGCCCTGTGTATACTCTCTCAGGAAATATGCTTACATTCTGCTTGATAATCCCAGGATTAGATCACGCTTTGGCACCTCTAATATCAGTCACTCTCTACCTGCATTGTGGAATTCCCTCCAAAGGACCTTAAAGTTGACCCACTTTGTTAATTTATCATCCTTCCAATTGCTTTTAAAACCCCTGTTGAAGGAGAACTGCCAATGTTAATGCTAACATCCCTCTTTGAGATCTTCTAGGAGATCCTGCATGGCACTTATACTTCCTTATCTTTCCCTCCGGCATTTGCTGCTACCTATCTCTTAATTGGCTGCCCGTCTCTGCTCCTCCTATCTCTAACTTAGCCCTTGTACCCCCAGCCTCGCTCTTCCTGTTATAGTACCCATGTTCTTCTCTTTTCTGTAACCCTCTCACCTATACTTAATCCTTCACTTCCTCCTTTACCTTCTTCCTGCATCCTAATTGAGCAGTCAGTTATGTTGCACTTAAATTGTTACCATGTATTCTGTGTATCTGTTATATCTGCATCCTCCAGTTATACACACTATGTACTGTACTTACTGTAGTTATGCTCATTATTATGCTTTGTACTGTCCCTCCAGGACCACCTTGCAAATGAGTATCACAATGGTGTATTTTCTGTTAAAAAATAAAATAAAATTGAATTGAATTGAACTGAATTGAATTGACTGGGGAAAGAGGAGGAAGCAGAGTTGGCAACAAAAAACATTTACCTTCCTAGTCGTTATGTTAGGGACTCCTGTTACCCCCTCCTTCATTAGCTTGTACAATTTTCTGTTTCTACAAAAATTGACACACTTTTCAAAATGTTTTAATTAGTTTTTGTCTCAATAAAATAAGATGGCAGCTTCCTTTGTCTAAGAAATAACATTGTAGACCCAGCATTTTGCGACCTGGTACCCAAGGAAAGCAGAGAGTATTGCACCAGCAGGGATGAGCCAGAAGGGAGTGGCTAAAGCAGCATCAGAGGGATCAAGAAGTGTGTCCTAGTCATAGAGGACTCTGTATCTAGAGGAACTGAGGCTGTGTGCCAGGTGTTGAGATCCACTGTGTCTCCTGTGAGTGACTACAGAAAGAGTAACTCCACAGCTGGAGAGGCCAATCAGCAGAGAGGGGGAAAGTCAAATATTATGTAGCATGTTGTTATCAAACACCTGGCAAACCAGAGCACAAAGAATGTCAAAGTCAACTTCATGGAATTAGGCAATAAGTTAAGATCATTAGGAAATACAGTAGCCTCAGTGAGGAACTTCCAGTGCCAGGTGCAGAACAAAATAGAAGGAACAAAACACTGAAGGATTGGTACTAAGATGAATGGTTCCACTTTTAGGAGGACTGGGATTCCTTCTTGGTAGATAGCAAACTGTCCCAAAAGGATGCCCTGCATCCAAATAGGTAGGAACCAACACATTAGGGCAGAAGCAGGATGTAACAGTCAGTAGGGTTTTAAAATAGACAAGGATGAGGGCAATGTAACAGAACACAGGAACACACGAAGGGAACATGTTGGCCCTCCACCAGCATACAGGACATAAGAAAATAGGGGAAGCAAGTAAGGGACATTGTTGCAACATTTGAAAATTGAAATTCTGTAAGACTAAGAGGAATGGAGGTGAGAGTTAGGGCAAACGAAGAGTACTGTATCCAACTTCAAGAAATGTGGCTAATAATTGGGAACCACTGTAAATGAGCTGTCGCTCAATACTCTTTAACTTCCATGCTTGTAATAAGCATATGTTAGCACCACTACTACAGCTGTTGCTACTAAAATGAATGACTTGCAAGCGATGGCTGCAGAAGATTTGGATGTAGTAGCAATAATTGAAACCTAGGTAAACAAAACCAGTAGCTGGGACATAGTGTCCCTGGATGTATTCTAGTTAGGAAAGACAGGCAGGGTGCCAGAGGTGAGGGGCAATGTATGTAAAGGAGCCATTGGGGTCTATGAAGACAAATATTTCTGGCGGGTAGAGGATGTTGAGTCACAGTGATTCAAACTAATAGATAATGGAGTAAAAATGAAGTATAGGAGTAATATGTAGACTGATAAGTGCAATGACCTAGAATGTGAAATTAGGAAGCAAGCTAGTCAGAGAAGAACTATATGCAGGAAACTTCAATGTGCTGGACACAGACTAGGACAGTCCAATGACAGTAAGCCAGTCAAAGTCATACATTTATTGAGGTAACATAGAAAAAACAAATGTATGAAATGAGTGCTTCAGTTCTGTTGTCAAAGTGGAGTTGACAGTCTTGATTCCTAACAGCAATAACAGATTTAAGGGTACCGATAGCCACTGATTATAGATACAGTATGCACTTAACCAGAGAGTTCTGAAGGGGTCTACATGGCCTGAACATAAACAAGTCCCCAGGACCAGAAGGGTGGCATCTGAGGGTACTGAGGGAAATGAAACAGAATCAGGAAGATCTGTTTAATGAGTCACTGGCAACAGAAGCTGTGCCAGTGGACTGAAGGGTATGAAAGGTGTCCCTTGCAAGGTGCTGATTGAGAAATCCCTGGAAATTACAGGTCAGTGAGCCTGACGTCAACTGTGGGCAAACTGCTGGAATAAGTTATAAAAGAACAGATAGTTAACTTCCATAAGGATACAGCCTTATGGACTGGAATCATCATGGATGCATGAGGAGCAGATTGTGTCAAACAAACTTGATAGATTTATAAAGATGGAGACACAGATGGTGGATGGGGCAAGGCTGTCAGTATTTTGTACCTGAACTTCAGTAAGGCCTTTGATTTGGCGCTGCATAGAGGCATATACAGAAGTTATAGTAGTTAGGTTTAAGGGAAAAGCTAACTAATTGGATTTAGAACTGCTTGACAGATGGGACTCTGGGAGTGATCCTGAATGACAAGTTATCTGATGCTGGGAGTCACACAGATGGTGCACCTACCCTCTTGAACCACTGCTGCATGTTCTCCCCCTTTAGGGTCTGCCTTGAGGATAATAATTTTAAACATGTATATAAGCAACATCAGAGTGTGGCTACAGGGTAAAATAAGTCAGTCTGCATATGATACTAATCTCTACAGGAGAGTGAGAGGGAGGTAATAATCCCTTTTTACAAGACACTGGTGAGGCCCCATCTGGAGTACTGCATGCAGTACTGGAGGCCGCACCTGCACAAGGACATTAACAAAATGGAGGCAGTCCAGAGAAGGGCAACCAACATGGTGCAGGGACTGCATCAGAAAATATGAGGACAGATTAATGGAGCTCAATATGTATACCCTAGAGCAAAGGAGAGAGAGAGGTGATATGATCGAAGCATTCAAACATCCTAAGGGTATTAAGAAGGTGAAAGAGTTAAACATGTTTCAATATAAGAAAAATGGCAGGACAAGAGGACACAGCATGAAAATAGAGGGAAGCCAATTAAGGGTTGATGTGAAGACATTCTTTTTCACAGAAAGGGTGGTGGATGCATGGAAATGCCTACCTCTGCAAGTGGTAGATATGAATACAGTGCAGGGCTTCAGACAGGCATAGGACAGGCATAAGGGAGCAATACAGATGAGTGTGAGTAGATAGGCCATTGACAGAGTAAAAGCTTATGGCACATTCATAAGGTAGAAAAAATGGGCAGACTGGATGGGCCTTGCAGTCCTTATCTGTCGCCAACTTCTATGTTTCTATGAGTGGAAAATGATAATTATAACAGTGTTAGTGGCTCAGCAGGTAGCACACTCACCTCTGAGGCAAGAAGATCAGAAGGCTGTTGGTTTTATCCCCACACCAAGCACCTGGGTTAACATCCCAATACTGGCACTGTTGTGCAGCATGAAGGGGGTGCTGCACTCCTGAGGTGCTGTCTTTCAGATGAGATGGAAAACTGAGGTCCCATCTGCCTGTTCTGGTGTTAGTTCAGGTGGATGTTAAAGATCCCTTGGCATTTCTCAAAAAGTGTAGGGGAATTTTTTATTGGTACAAACATATTCATAAGCACATAAGAAAATTTATCACAACACCATTTATAGCCCAAAACACCCATTTCAATCCCTTTTGCTAGTACAATCTACTATTTTCTATTGATATCTATACAACATCTCCAAGTTAATAACAGGTTTTATACTTGTATTTTTCTAGTTAGAGCAGTTTTATACCTAGTAACATCATACAGTATTTGTTTCTTCCCTTGTCAAAAACTTCCCCTTTGAAAAGAATTATACGTAATATGTCCCACTAAGATAGAGCCAGTTCATCTCATTAATTTGTTATTTCCTTATGCCAGTGTTCCCACCAAAATTCATATGCTGGCAATGGAATATGGACTTTTTCCTTTTTACATATTCCCTGTAACTCAACCTTACTTTCATCATAAGCCCAAATATTGTGGTATTTACCTGCCTTAAAACAAACTGGCATCAAACCTGCCAAATAACCAATTTAATCATGGTAAAGACTACCCTGAGTGTACCCTTATGATACCGAGACCATTCCCTCCCAAAATGTTTGTATACTAGAGTTTCATATGTCATATTTTTTAACCAAGGCGTTTTCCATTCTCTGGCTAATATCTCCCAAAACTGAGTCATATAGGTATGCTCAAAAAATAAGTGCAACATTGTCTCTATTTGGTTTTGACAGTCTGTTCTTATGCACAATCTCTCAGACATCTGCTTGTGATGTTGGTTACCCCTCACATTGAGCCAGTCATGACAACATAACCACAATGTGTCCCGCACTTTGGGAGGAACCCGGGCTTCTACGAGTTGGGCTGTAACTTTCGTTATTACTCATATGGCTAGGCAGTATAAAACAGGGACTATGCACCACCTCTACCCTAAGACATTGTCTGTATATCTCTTTCCTTGAAAAATGCCTTACTTCATGTGGGGTAATGTGTCATATCTTTAACTTTTTAAATAAATCCACCAGATGTACATAGTTTCCAGAAGTAGGATTTTTCCATAGTTTCAAATTCTGTGTTTCCCACTGTTGCATTAGGGGAGCCATATTTTCTATTCCAAACTTTACCCAAGCCATCTGTTTGTTCAGTATTATTGGCAACAGGTTAGAATAGACAAGAATTGAGAAAATTACAGGATTCAACATATCTTAATCCCCCCTCCTTAACTGGTCTGTATGTTATTAGTCTCTTTACTGGACTTAATCTGCAACCCCACAACATTCTAAAATCAATATAATAACTGGTCAGCAATTTTTTCAATGGGCTGAACCAGTTATAGTTTGCCATATAATGGCGAGCACGTGCCCAGTCAGTCAGAAACAGCAATGCTCTCATTGGCTGTTCGTTGCCTCCTGGGTGGGCTGAGTTTTAAAACATGGTGGCTCCTTATCCCAAGCACCAAGGAGCCGCCAGACCAAGAGTCCTTGTTCTTTGGAGCATCCAGACTGAGAGTCCTTGTCTGTTTTTTTTTTTCTTAAAAGAACGCCATCCTGTTAAACATTTTAAAAAACAAAAAAGAAATCTATTTGGTTGATCCTGCATTTTGGCAGCTGCAGCGGGTAACAACTGCCATTGGGGAACGGTTCCAACCTCGGTGACAGCAGTAAGCAGTGATTTAGATCTAAACTCATAACTCCTCTGAAACTGCTCTAAACAAAGCACAATTTAAACTTAAAAAAAAAGTAAACAAACTGCTTAAGTACAAAAAAAAAATCCTGAGGAAAAAACTGTGTGTGTGTGTCACAGACACTAGATGAAGCCTTGAAAAAATTGCTGCCCAGCAATTTTAAATATTAAAAGATGGGGAAGTGTGCTTAAATTCAAAATTAATGGTTGCCCTCAATGTGGGATGGTTTATAAACCCCTCAGGCTTCGCCCTCGGGGTTTATGTAGCATCCCACACCTCGGGCAATCATTAATTTCTCATTAAGCACAATTCCCCATCCATTATTGTATATATTATGCATCCTAGTCGCTATCTTAACTGGGAATATTGTACCTACCAACACAAAAATGGGAACGATATATGTTTTTATCATATATACTTTTTTTTTCTTGTCATTGGAAATGGTTTCCATTTTTCTACTTTCTGTATGGCTTTAATGAGATATTCTTCCCAGTTAGTATATGCCAGATCCAATGTCCCAAATGTAATGCCCAAAATTTTAACAAAAGGGTTTATGATTTTTATTCCAGAAAGGGAGTCTATCGTCTGTGCTACAGAACCATGTATGACTATACCCCCACATTTACCAATGTTAATTTTTGACCCTGTCAACTCAGAAAATGTAGTCACCACTTCTAAGGCTTTTTCCCCTAAAGCTGCATCTGCCACCATAATGGTGACATGATCAGCATAGGCCATAGCTATAGGGAATGCCACTTCCCCCAATTCCCTCACAAGGCACATCTATGGTGTCATCTCTAATTTCCTTAACAGAGGATCTATACTGAAAACATAGAGCAGGGGATCAAAGGGCACCCCTGCCAAACTCCTCTTTTTATTGGGATGTGCATACTCATTTTACCATTTTATTGCAGGACTTGCAGATGCTTGTTGGTATAGTGATTTAATCCAAGATAAAAAAAAATATCTGGAACCCCATAATACTTTAGTGTTATAAATAGGTATTCATGTGGCACTGCATCACATGCTTTGGCTTGATGTATTGTAAGCATAATTCCTCTTGTATCCTTCTGTAAGAATACTTCTCTAATGATCTTTAAATTATCTACCATGTTCCTTTGCGGGATGGCACATGCTTGCACAGGGGAAATGACTTGTTTAGCTACCTGTGCCAGTCATATACATAACATTTTACACAACTTCCAGTCTGCATTTAGCAGATTTATAGGTCTCAATTATTTAATAATGTTCTTTCTCCTTTTTTATGTAAGAAGATTAGTAAACTGTCTGAAAAGGATGCTAGCAAAGGTACTTTGTCCGGCAAAATTGTATTAAAAACCATTAATAAATTCTCAGACAGGTGTTCCCTAATTTTTTTTATAAAATTTCCCTGGGTAATCCATCTGGGCCTGGGGCCACCCCAGATTTAGCTGCTGAAATAGTGCTCTGTAGCTCCATGAGTGTAATCAGGGCAGTCAGAAGCCGAATTTCTGCTTCTGATATCTGAGGAATATGCAGGCCATGTAGGAATGCACTCAAAGAGGATACTGCAGGTGCTGCTTCCTCAAACATGCCCTGCACATAGCTAGCCACAGTTTGTGCAGTTTCGAAACCCTTCCTTGTATTTCCCCATTTGCCATTTGTAATTCTTCCATGTATTTCAATTCTACCCTTTCACTACAACTATCGTAGGGGTTAACCTGTTGTACCTTCCCATGTGTATCAAATTTTTGTTCCAAGAACAGGGACTGTGCCTTGTTATACTGATATTTCCGCATCTCTAGTTTGATAGCTTGCATCAGGTCTGTGTAATCTGCTCCCAACTCTACTGACTGAGAAATCAAAAATTTAAGCTTGTCCCTTAATTTTCAATAATAATTTCAATACTGCACTTTGGAAATATGCTTAGAAAATGTACAACAATATGCTTGTACTTCAGCTTTTGAGTCCTGCCACCACAATAATGGGTTATCATATAAATCATACACTGTACTTCCAGCATGTAATTCCTCCTGTAGACCTTGAAAAAAGCCTGGGTCCTCCAGTGTGGAAACAATCAATCTCCATATTGTATTAGACACAGGCATATTTGGGGGATCACCAAATCTAACAAAAATCAGTTTGTGGTCAGATGTTCCTATGGGTAAAACCTGAAAGTTATTTACCAACATCCACTGAGAAGCAAACAAGAAATCGATTCAGGTGGATAACCACCCTTTATAATAGGTGTGCACCAGAATATATTCATTAGTGGAGGCACAATCCTTCAGTTTTGCTTGTTTGTACATGATGTTTAAAAAGTTAGTGTCATTATACAGTTTCTGAGTAAACCCAGTTTTGTCATTTAAGGTTAATATACAGTTAAAATCCCCTCCCATTACAACAAATTTAGATGTATATAAAAATGGCTGTGTACACCTAAGTACCTCTATCCTCTTGTATTTTGTTTGGGGACTGTATACTTAATTAATCTAAGGTTCTGTCCTTTATATCTAACATCTAAGATCATGACTCTACCAAGTAATAAATCAATTAGTCATGAAACTGTAAGGCCTGCTACATTAATTAAGATAGCTAAGCCTGTACAGGGTTCTTCCCTTAATGACCAAAAGGGAAGGGCCTGTATACCATTCCCTCGAGGCTGTATGTTGCTCTTTTAATGCATAAAGCCTAGTGTCTTGTAAGAAGTGAATATCTGCCTTCAGGTCTCTCAGTATGTAGAATTTAGTCTGTTTACATTTTCCATTCTTAATACTGTTGGTATTGAGTGACCCAAATGAAAGAGTCCAAGACATTATTTCTTTATATTTTTGTTCCCTCCTGCATACGTAACTCGTTATTCATTTTTTTGGATTTTTTCTTCCTCCTGTTTGAAGTATGTGAATCCCCAGAAGTTAGTTCTGTATCTGGCTGTATATCTGGCTGTGAAGAAGCCACTGAAGATGAGTCAGAGTCTTCCTCTTCCTCAGTCCACTGTTTAGATTTCGAAAGTGAAGAGAAACAGTTCCTGGTTGGAATTGAAAATGCAACGGGAACTTCCCGTGGAGTGTCTTCTCTCTGGTTGCTGCTCTTTGTAACTCTTCTATTCTTCTGTCTTTTCCATTTTCCCATGCACAGGGGTGGCATGATCCCAAGATCTTTAAATATAGGAGGTGTTTGGGAGGACCGACTGTTAGATGCAACCTTCACTTCTTCCCTTGTTGTATCAATACTAGGCTGGCCTTCATCCACCTCTATCAAGGTGTCTCCTTCAGATATGGTTCTTGATTCTAGTGTTCGGGAAATAGTAGCACTAGTGCTAGGCATATTCTGTCTTTCTGCTAAGCTGAATCCCTTTGTTGGTTTCCATGTCTGGAAGTCCAGTGTGTGGGGGTTGGATCTGTATGGTTTGTCCCATGTTCCCCATCCTCATTCTCTGGATTATTATGAAAGGCCCGGGATAATTTTTGTAAGTCTGGGTTGTTTCTTCACACAAATTACAGCAGATAGGAGTTGGACAGCCAATAGCCGAGTATCCTATACCACCGCATAGTGAACATTTTAGTTGATCGCATGCGTTACTCAAATGTATGCCCCACAATGAAAACATAATTTAGGTTGTACAGCATAAAAAAATAAAGCCTCGGTCTCTACCCAGGTAAAAGCAGCTGGGAAGGTGTTGTATGTTGCCATTATTTTGTGTAAGTTGAACTCTGATCCGCCAGTCCCCTGTCCAGATGTCTTCAGAATCTATTATACTGGATCAGGTAGTCCCAAAACTGAGCATTTTGTCTTCAGCCAATACAAGATATCTGCTATTGCAACTCCCTCATTTTTAATGACACAGTTATAGTGCAGTATGCTGGTTTGGATAATGGAATTTGCAATAAATGGAGTCCATTCTGGTGTTTATCTAATGTCATGATATCTCCACCAGAACAATTCCAAACTAGCATCAAAGTTTGCCTCTCTGGATATATGTATCAACTCAACGCATATATCTCTTGTGCCTAAAACCCCATACTTTATTTTAATAATGTTTTCCCCATGTAAATTCTGTCCAGGTATGTGTCTAATCCTCCCTGGTATTTAATATGCACAGCATTGCGACTTTGCGCCAGCTCTGGGGCTGTATGAAACAGGCCAGCAAAAGTCATTTGATTAGTCCATCTCTGTTGTGGTTCAGGTCTTTTATTATTTGAGCAGTCATGATTCTCCTGATGCTCTGTATTAGCTGGGGCTTGTGGGGGAATGGGAACTGGGAGGGTCCCAAAATGAGAGGAGGGTGAGGATCATGATTTTTCTCTTTATCTAGTATCGGTATATTTTCAGGCTGTTCACCTTTATCAACCAGAAACATTTGTATTTGTGGGGAATTGCTCTGTTCAAATGAGGAGGGAATTTCTAAGGGATCCTGCTGTATATCTGACTGCTGGTCTGGGGATACCCAGGGTTGGTCTTTCGACTTCCTAATCCAACCTGCTCATGTAAGGGCTTCCCCCACTGTGAGGCCTGAAGCAGAAATCTGTTCATCGTAATTTGGTACATTTCGTATTTATTATATCTTCTATAGGAGCCACACAGTCTCTTGATTTTTCATTATTCTGACCCACTGTACCATCTAATAGGACAGTATGACTGCCCCCGGCCTGATTAGTCTGATCTACCCCCTCAGTCCCTTTGATCCTTCTACTTCCATATTCTCTCCCAAATCCACATGCAAATCTCCTGTTTCTTTATTTGAATTACCTTCTGGTTCAGCTGATGAAATTGCTCCATATTCCGCTCTTTCTAGCAGTATTTGCCTGGTTGCCTCAATTTCATTGCAACAACCTTCTTCTTCCTTGAGCAGTGCCAATAAATAGGCCCTTCATTCTCTGTGTGTACTCATTCTGCCATGTACAACTATAGCGGGTAACGATAATGCAGGCTCGGCCGATGCTCCTAAAATAGCTTTAACTGGTTTCTCTGGAAATTGCTCTGGGTTCTCCATTCTAGCCTCCTCGGTATGTCGGGTGGGGAGGGAAGCAGACTCCCCACCCGAGATGCCATAGCTCCACCAAACTGCTGGACAGGAAATGCACAGCTCCCCCTACTGCAAGAGTAGTGGAATTTTTTTATTGAAAATCAGACAAAGAAAGGAAATCAAAAATGCATTACACAGCTCACAATCATAAATAAACAAATCATAAAGTTCCAGTCAAACAAAGAATCTTGGTACAATCCTTCACTGACATAGAATACATTCACAAAGTAAAGGTCGGACTCATCAGTACTGCACTAAATGGTAAGAACCCAAAGAGACTATTTTTGTCCTCCAAAAAACCTGGGTATGTCAGGACCCTAAACGGTAACCAGAAAAAGGAAATACTTCCTCTTTTTTGGGCAAAATTGCTTCAAAGCTGTATACTGTTAAGGGAAGAAGAAAAAAAAAACATATCTAAATCAGTCCTCCAGGATTCAATCACAACACGCCCAAAGTTTATCATGTTGCAATTAGAGGACTGATTTCCATTCTAGGGAGTAAATGGCTCTTAAATCTGAGATAATCTAGTTCACTACTTGTGTACTAGTATAAGTTTTCTTTTGCAACAACTGGGCACATCTGGCTTGCCACAAAAATATCTGTAAAGAACAAAAATAAGCCTCAGTGTGCTAGCATGATAATGGGACATGGTCTGGGGAAAGATACCGTAAACAGGCATTTCATAAGTAAACATTGTAAACAGTTTGTTTTTCCATTTGTGCTGTACCCGAGTCCAGACCTGTACACTAAATGGACATACTAAATAAAAATGCTGCATCGTCTCCAGCTGCATAATACAAGAATCCCTAAAACACATCCTATCATCCATGGATTTCTGTTTCAAATTGCCTCTGACCCCGAGTTTCCCATGGTAAGACAGCCATATAATGTCCCAGAGCTTTTGGGGTAGTCTGGGGTCAGTAAGTTGTCTAAAGACTAAATGATTATCCAGTTCTGCATCCTGGGGGTCCAATAACCTGGATGATTCAGAAAAGTGAGCAAAGAGAATAAGGACATATAACTGTTTGTGGGTAGCTGTCTGAACCATAGAGCAAGCCAATTTCCATTGTTTAATTTTAAGAAATGTGGGAAAAAAAAGGAGGGGATCCCAGACCTCCTAAAATTCCTAGGTATTTCCACAGTAGAATTGGCCCAAATATTGCAAAGGGGGGTAACTTTCATTAATAAAAGGGAAACCCAAAAAGGGGGGACTGGCATAATAAGGATGGGAATAAAAAAATCAAAAATAAACTATGAAAAAAACAAACAAAACTAGAGGGTTAATGATACACACTCCCCCGAAACAAAAGTCAGGGTATGTATGTATATACCGGCTTTACCAGATTTAGGCGACTGCCTCGAAATCCCTGAAAAAATATATTATATGTTCTAGCCTCTAAAGAAAATGGCAATGGGTAGATTGTGGCAGTGTGTAAAAATAAGGGCAAAACTAAAGTTTTAAGAGCAGCATCCTCATCTTTTTTGCTATGGTACGTCCCTTCCAGGAAGATACCAGCCTGTCTGCCTTATCCAATACCAGACTCCAGTTAAGAACAGAGTCATCCTGGCTGCCAAACTGTAGACCCCAAATCTTAATTGGATCTCAAGTGACAGGAATATTAGCCACTTGGTCGATAGAAGGAAAGAATTCAGGATACATTTAGCCACACTTTTATGGAAATTCAGTTTAGACCCTGAAACCTTCTCGAACTCGGTAATTAAAGAATGACATCCAAAGGGTTCAACTGTGAGGTCATGCAGATGCATAAATCATCTGCATGAGCACTAATCACCAGAACAAAAAACCTAACTGAAACTATCAACCTGGAAATGGAGGGTGTAGCAGGAATTTCCTTACTAGGGGTCTATTTGGAAGGCATACAGTAGGGGGCTCAGGGGGCAGCCTTGACGAACCCTCCCTGTGTTTCTCAAGAAAGTACTACCCAGGGAGTTGTTAATGTGTGGAGTAATCCAGGCTGTGTTGTAAAGCAGTTCTAGCTAAGAAATAAACTGGTATGGGAATATGATAGTGTGCCAATACTTTAAATAGAAAGTTATGGTTGACCCAATCAAAGGCCTTCTCCTGGTCAAAAGAGAGGAACAGTGCAGGGGTTTTCTCAAAGCATGAATAAAATATATCTCTAAGCAGAGATAAAGACTGCAGCATGGCTCTGCCGAGAAGGGCACAGAGCTGTTCCTTGGAAATTACCTGTGCAGCAATTAGCAGTAAGTAGTCTGCTCAACAAAATTGTGGTCAGTATTAGAAGACTAAGTGGTCTCCAATTTCCGATCGTGGTTCTCTTGCCTTTTTTATAAAGCAAAAGCATGATTGCATCTGAAATTTTTGAAGGGATGGAATGAGCTTCCAAAATGCAACACCGCTGTCAAGGAGGGGCCAAAAAAATTAATGAAAGCCTGGTATAATCCAGCTGTCAAGCCATATGGCCCTGGGGAGGTGCGTGTCTTTTGCCTCTTAATAGTAGTTGTAGTTTCTTCCACAGATATGGGGGCTACCAAAGCTTGCAAGTGATCCTTAAGAATCTCTGGGACCTCTATGTCAATTAAATAAGGTGAGGCATTCAGTAATTCTGATTTGGGTTTAAACATACATTCTAAATGGGACTAGACAATCTGCTTTATAGCAGGGAGAGAGGAATGAACCAGGGAGGTAATGGGATCTGCCAGATGCTGCATAAAAGTAGAAGATAGTCTGCACAACTCACATATATATCTAGGGAAGGTTTAGTGTTTTGGGTGCCGCATTGAGCTTCCAACTTTAATGAAAGCACCCTATTGTACTGAAAGGCTTCCATATTTGATTTAAGAACTTTAATCTGTTGGGTCATGTCAACTTTGGTTTCCTAGGCCATAAATATAGTATCTAGCAGCTGCGCAGCTGGGAATATTTAAAATAAGTTGACAACATTTTATATTTAGCCTTTCTGACAAAAAAAATTGTAGATCTGACTTACTATCTTCCCACCAGGCTATACTGGAGTGGTACGCATCCATCACGGATACTCTGGCTTCAATAAACATAAGCAGGTTCTAAAGATGCAGTTGTCTAGGAGTAGTGTACTGTTCAGTTTCCATCTTGATTGAGGACAGGTGGGAAATGGGCCCCCTGCAGGAGAGCAGACTAATGAGACTGCTAAGTGATCTGAAGTCTCACAACGAATTACCATAGCCTGTAGTACTTTAATGTTTTTAGAGACAAAAATGTAATCTATATGGGTGGCCAAAATCCCTCTGTAGTATGATTTGGCTCCCATGGTGTGTACTGTCCTGTACCCATCCTTCAGTTGTGCCATGTGAATGATTCTCAACAAAGTGGTGGTGTCACTGAAGGTTTTATGGACATTACTTCCTCTATCCATGGGGGAGAGATCACAGTTGAAATCTCCCCCCAAAACAAACCTGGCGAGAGGTGAATAAATAAGGCTGCACTTTACTGAATAAAAGGGATCTAGAAGCTTTGCTTTGGGGGGCATAGATATTGATAATACAAGACCTAATGCTGCCATAGGTTCCATCAGCCAAAAGCACTCTCCCAGGGGAGACATCCAGTACCTTAGAAATTCGAAAATGGTAACCTCAAAATAAAATACCAATCCTATCACACCTGTCTTCCCCATGGGACCTATATGAGGGGCCCATAGTCCATCTGTTCTTGACTTGTGCAACTTCTAACCTAGTTTTCAACCTAGTATCCTGTAAAGATAGAGCTCATGTGGTAAAGAGCTTAGCAAGCTTAGGGTAGCAAGTTTTTTCTGGAAAGATTTAATACTACACATTCAGTGTGCAGGATCACAATTGGGTGAGGTCATGCAGCATGGCTTAATAGTTAAGGGAGAAAAAAAGGAGATTCCGCAAATTATAGTGTCAGAAAAAGACCCACAAAGCATCACCTGTGTGGAAATTGGGCTCCCTGTTCCTGGACTACCTGAGATGTTTCTCTACCTGATTCAGAGGAGAAGTCCATTTTTGAAGAAGATGCCCTAGAGGAATCTGAGTCGGCATCTTCTCCTTTGGTATCACCCCATTGTCTCCTCTTAGCTAGGGCCTGAAACTTGTTCCTAGTCAAAATAGTTTTAGTGGGTGTGCGAGAGTCTGATTTACATTTCCCTTTACCCCTCCTAGATACAGGGGCTGGGATAAAAGGTTCTTCAGTTCTGGGGGCATACCCTCAGGCTGGGCAGCCACTGCAGTACGAGGTGGGGCCTCCTGTGTGCGAGAGCCTCCTGGAGAAATGTTTTACTCTAGTTGCTGAATGATTGGGGGGGGCTCTGGTGGCAGAAACAACAGTGTCCTGATGGTCAGCAGCAGCTGACGTGTCAGCAGAGGCAGGAGCAGCTGCAAGAAGGGAGACCGCCTCACGCCACTGAAGTGTCTGGGCCTGGGTTTCAGAAATCAGTCGTGTGGCCCTTTGGGGCCCAGTCAACCCTATTATGCTCAGCCCAGGGGCACTGAGGTTAGGTGTGCCCTTGCTCGTCGCATAAATTGCAGAAACTGAGGTTAGGACAACCCAAACTCACATGACCATATGACAAGCAGGGATCGACAAATTTCAAAATGGCATGCTAGTCCAGGACAACTGGCCCTGTCAAAAATGGTAGTCCCTGAGTTACGAGTGGTAGTCCAGTACATGTCAATGTAAATTTTAAAACGTTGCATAGAAATTATGTGCCTTTTACGTTCTGCCTGGTGTGACAATGGCAACACAAAGCCCAACTCTTGATCTCTTGACTTCTCCTCATATTACTGCTGCTACTGTCCTGTTCTTATTTTAGACTTTTTATTGATGCAGTTTGTTACACTTCTTTGCTTTACTTTCTGCGTGGTGGCAACACAAAGCACAACTCTTGGGTTCTCCTCCTTTTACTGCTGCCACTGTACTGTACTGTCTTTTTTTTCATTTCTTATTTGGCAATTAGTTACACTTCTACATGTTGCCCTTTACTTTGTACTTGGTGTGGCAATAGCAGCACAAGCTCAACTCTTTGCTGCTACTGTCCTGTTCTTTTATTTTTTTTTATTTTTGTTAAGGCAGTTAGTTACACTTCTACCCTTCACTTTCTGTCTGGTGGCAACACAAAGAATAACTCTTGCTCTCTTGACTCGTTTTACTGCTGGTAGTACTATCCTGTCCTTATTTTCTTTATTTCCTTTATGCAAGAATAGACAGTTACATTTGCCCTTTACTTTCTTGCCAACAACAACACAACGCCTCTTAGCCCTCTTGCTCTTTCCCTCCTTTAATGCCAATTTGTTTTCTTCAGGCAGTTACAGCAATTACACTTGTCTTCTGCCCAATGCCTTTTACTTTCTAGGCAGCAGAAAGCCCAACCCTTGCTCTCATCTTTGCCTCACTAACTTTTGCTGCTCCTTCTTAGCGGTCCTAGTCCACCCTTCCCCCACTGGTATTTAATTTATTATGTTTTAAACGTCCACAGAAGAGTAGCAAACACAAAGCCTCTCACAGTCTCCAATTTGATTCTCCAACTCCCAGTTAGGCCTTTCTATTTTAGTATTATACTCACTCTCCTTATTTATTTAGGCTGTTTTTGTTCATTCACTCTCTTCACACTTTATTTGTGGTAATTATGTTATCCCCTCTTCTGTTAGTGAAACACAAAAGCCCAACCATTCTCACTAATATTTACCCTAAGTATCCTTCCTTATTTCAGGCTTCTTTTCCTTTTTTTGTGTACTGGCAAGAAGATTTAGATATGGAAGTCTGCACTCTTAGAGAATCCAACCTTGATGCATGCTGTCTCCACGACTCCCACCCTTCCCCACCGCCACTAACCACACCGACAGTCACTCTCACCCTCCCTCAGTAATTCTCTTCCCCACTCTACTTTTGACATCTCAAAAATAATTTTTTTTTTTTAGCTGTACACCATATTCAACAAACCAATTGCATCCGGCAGTGGTCTCAGTCACTTAGGACTAAAATGCAATAATCCTCACACCAATGACCAACAACAATTAGCATATCCTTTCTATTCAAAATCAAAAAGGGAGTGAGCTTGCATCCGATCTACCCCCTGCCCACCAAGTCAACACCTCAGCTGTTGGACATACCTTACCACGGGAAGCCTTATTGATGATTAGCTACCACACCTTGATGATTAGCTCCTCATTTCCCTTGCAGTTGCTGCTCACTACCACATAGTATTTGCTCGTTCTCAGACAGTACAATTATCAAATGAGTGCTACTCCTCTGGTGTGTCAGATGACCACCAGAATGGCTGAAACAGCGAGCACCCTACTGGAGGAAGCTGGTACTACAGCAGAAACTAGTTTTAAGCAGTACTTGCCTGCAGACAAGCACCTCAGCCTAAAAATGCTTGTCCCTGACTGAGCAATGGTAGCCTGGGATGTCAGGCTATAGGATTTGTCATACCCTGATGATAAGCATAAAGTACATCTAGGTTGGTCGCAAGTGTAACTGAGGTGAGTTCTGGAGCCGCATTTGTGGCAAGTACATGACTGCCCTGGGTGAAAACAAATACCCCTGTCCCTCCCAATATGAAAACTACCTGGGAGATGTGTGATTCCCTGTTCAGTCTGCCAGCTGTACCTTAATTTTCCACACACACACACCCCCTATCCAGACTAAATCATCATCCAAAATAGGGCATTGGGGGTCAAGGAGTTCACATCATTGCTTGAGCCAGTATTGTATATCATTAATGTTTACCCCCTCACTCCTGAACAGTAAAGTAATAATCTTAATCAATGGTTTCATAAGTGGAATCAACATAAAGGGGGCCCATAAAGATGAACTCTTAACCTGCTCATACTGATACCAAAACTTCTCAAGAGTACATACATTTTTAAAGCTAACATGGTAGAGTAACTCTCCTTTGCTGTGAATAAAGGCAAATAATTCTGAGGGGCTGATTCCTAAAGTGTCTTTCAGCATGTTATGGAGCACAGTCTTGTGAGAGGGAACAGTGGTTGCATCGCCAATGTATCTCAGGTGAACCGCATTCCATCATTGCGGTGACTCTCCACATATTTGAAAAGGTCACTCATTTTAAAGTTAGTGTTGGTTGTGTCCTGCTTAGAAGAGTGAAAAGGAGTGCACTTACTGTGGTAAGGAAGAGTCTTTTTGGGGCCCATAGAATTATTAGGTGCAAAAGATTGTCCATTGAAGTCCTCACCAGTAACGGTGGAGCTCGCTGTGTAGACCCAGATGCAAAGCTCATTACTGGATCCTGATTGTGAAGTGGTAAGTTTTTGCTGGAGTCCCGGGCAGTGGCTTCTATAATTTCAGCCAGTGGGACAGGTCTCAGAGAGGACCATGGTGCTCCATTCTCTGATTGCTGCCAACCGGCCTCTCAAAAGTGGCTTCAGGGGACCATGCCCTTTCTGTTTCAGTAAAGGTCCTAGTCATAGGATGTAAAGGAAGCTGAGACCTTGTAGAAATAACCGAAGAGGTGGATCCAACTGAGGCATGTGCTGTGTGCTCCATATGCGTAGTGCAACCATCAGAAAAATCAGCCTCTGGTATCTCATCTTGAGATGCTGTATCATCCTGGATCAATTTTGAAATAAATTGCTTATGCTGCAGAAACATTTGACATAATTGGGGTTCTGAGATTGCTTCCTGGCCTGTATCCGGTTGTGTACCAGCAGCAATATTATCAGCAGAGCCAAAGTTAAAGTCAGTAGAAGTACCTTGAGCATTCTCAGGATGTTGTAAGCCTTCTGTGGTCTTTTGTTGCACTGACAAATCAGTTGTAGAAAAATCCTTTGTCTTAGTAAGTGGAAGTTCAGAATCAGTATGTGGAACAGCACCTCCACCTCCTCCTCCTCCATCTTGGTCAGCATGACAAGAGTCCCCCTGCTGACCCAGTGGGGGGATTTCCCTGGTGCCCTGGCCAAATTTCCCCCCATTCACTAAATATACCACCAACAGCTTAATCTGCTTCAGGGTCAGTTGGCATTCATCTGTATCCCCAACCCCGAGGTCATGCCTGAAAATAGGCAGAATTTGTCTAGTGCACTTACGCAGTCAGCAAAAACTAAATAAATAAATAAATGATGAATAGATTAGCAGCATGAAAAGGGACATAGAAAAACTGGAGCAGTAGTCAGGAATTTGGCAGTTGTTACTAAATGCTGAAAAATGTAAAGTGTCCTACACTGGAAACAAACATCCACATTTGGAATATTGCATCAATGGGGTCATTATAAATCACTTAAAGGAGGAAAGGGACCTGGGGTGATAATTCACTATTGTTTGAAAGCCACATTCCAGTGAAGAATGCCATATGGAAATATGTCATACATACATACAGCATATGGGCAAGCAACCAGGATACCTGGATGCATCTGGCAGTGTTTCATTTGCATGAGGTGATATTGCCTCTGTAAAGGACATTTGGTTAGAACACACTTGGAGTCTTGCATGCAGTTTTGAAACCTGTATCTGATAAATGGTAGTCAGGAGAAGTTAGAGACTGTTGGAAGGCTACAAAAATAATCCAAGGTCAGCAGGTAAGACCTATGTGGAGAGCTTGGACAGTCTTTAACATGTACTCTCTGGATTACAGGTGGAAAGGTGGACACGGTAGAAACATACAGTACAAATACATGCATGGATATAGTAGAGTGAACACCACAGACTTATTTAAGTTACAGAACAGCACAGCCTTATATTGGAAGTGTGGGGGGGGGGATTTAAGAAAGGCATCAGAAAGTACTTATTTACAGGGAATTTGACAGATACTATAGGAGGAACAGTCTACTCAATAATGTGATCCATGTTGGGACTACATTTGGGTTCAAAATCCAGTGAAATATCTTCAAGGGTGTTATTAGGAATGAATAGCAGTAAGCAGTGAGGAGACCTCTGTAATGATAGGAAGGTCTACAAGCATCATAAGAAACCAGATCATTCAATGGACTCGGGGATTTTCAAAAGGGGCAGATGCATTTTCTGCCTGAATCTGGTCGACTGAAGCAAAACATGGGCATACCATTTTTAAAGGGCATAGAATGTTTCCAAGTTTTCACAATTTATAGTCTTGCATAACAAGAAAAAACCTGTGATTGGGGGGAAAGTACATATGGGCTTGCCTAAAAAAATATGACTGGGAAAAAAACAGTACATAGTGCACAACATAGGAAGTACATAGAAAAGCAGATTTAACAGGCATGTAGTTGTTTTTATATATTGGAGTTGAAAACCATTTTATGGAAGAACATGTTTCCCTGCTCTGTTGCTTTAAATGGTTGTAGCAATATGTTTAACAACATTATGTAACTACAAATGTTGCAGGTATACAAGATATGCTCTTTGGAAGGTTCATCCTGCCTCTTCTCACCTCCTGGACAGGGTCCAACTTATGAATCCCAGTATATCATGAGGCATATCCCTTCCCCCCTTGAAATTCCTCCCCCTTTCAGTAAAACCTGGTGATTAGGTGGGGAAAATGGGAAAAGATGGTGAGCTGTGTCTCATCCTACATGGGCATTATTTGGTTCACCTTTCCTCACCCTTTCATAGAAGACCCTCTTCTCTATAGGAGTTCTCATTTGGAGATAATGTCTGCCCCCCACATGGCAAGACTTAGCTTCTAAACAGTAGAATAGTGGGAAGTGAACCACTTTACCCCAAAGCTGGATGAGGCACTTGGCTGCTTTCTCCTGCCTTTTCCATCCCTGGTAGCCCTCTACCATATTGGTGCTGGACCTTCTCTTATTTACTACATAGCATTCACCCATGTGCCAGAGACTCTTCCAAACTGCCACATGCAAGACATCCTCTGGCAGCCCAAGCATATCACTAGACACTATTCCAGTGTTGCCTGTATGGGCAAATAGAACTAAAAAGAAAAAGTAGTAATTCTCCTTGATGGAATACCACAGGTATCTCCCAATATGTGTACTATATAAACACATATTCTTTCATAAATTCTTATTATTGTTATGTCAACCAAATCTGATGTTAAAAATTGTGTTAACTTTTTTCTCCTTCCTGGGGTCCTCTGGTCACCCCACCTATTCCTTTTCCTCAAGCCTCACTGACAACTGAGCTCACCATATGCTGCTGGTCCTAGCTGCTTAGTTTCCCAGGTCCTGTGGCCACCCACTGATCCAGAGTATCTTTTCTCTGGTGGGCATCTCTTTTACCTGAGCCTGTGAGGGGGAACAGGAAGCACTGACTGATTTGTGGATTTTCAGTATGGGATGTTCACAGATCTGCATTGCGGGGCATGGTGGCATGAGGGTGGGGGGAGCCATCATCTGGTCCACCCAATAAGACCATTGCTGTTCTTCCCACATCTCCTACCGCATGGCCACGCATGTTGCAGTGCTCTGTGAGGGATCTGTGGAAGTCTGTGACCATCTATGCTATCATATACATTTTCACCAGACCACTACCAGAAGTTTCTTTAGAAGCAGTGCATGGCATGGCAAACAATCTCTCCCAGGAGGTCTCCTCTCTTGTTGGTCTCCACTCAAGTCATCCCAGCAAGCTGGAGTCAACTGCAATGCATACCTAGTAGGTGCCTCACTGTTTGTGCCACAGAGCTTGTCAGTATATGGTATATGAATTATTAAGTATATTTACACTATATCAATTAACAGACATTACTTCATTCTTGTTTCAATGCCACTGACTCACAATCTCCTCATGGGGCCACATTAAATCCCCAAGCATCCACTATGGGAGGCTGAAATGGAGTGCCAAGGCATGGACACACATTTTCAGTAAGGACTCGATCTCTGGCAGAATTCTGGCTTTTTGCACTAGTGTCAGCACACTTTTCTTAGTGCACAGAGACTTTTTGCTAGCCATCACAGAAAGCATTCAGAAGGCATACAGTGCAAACTACATCTAACAGATGGTCTAACAGCTAATTATAAACAGTCATTTATAAAACAACAGTGCCACACATTTGATTTGCTGAATTCTGCTGTTCATCTGTTTATGTCAGTTCCAGTGATGCCGAGCATCAGTGGCATGACAAATCAGTTGAGAAGGAGCATTTGGCAAGTAATATGAGCAGGAAGTGATGTTATAAAACTTAATTTGCCACTACTAAACTCTCAAAAAAAAATGTATTAAAAATGATAAATGGAACTCCACTTGGCTTTGCTAAGTGTGAGCTCTGATGTCCACTATTGCTGATGCTGCAGGTACACATGTGACAGGGTTGGGCAAGACCCTGTCCCATGTGTTATGAAGAGTGAGTTATAAAGCAAGGATCTATTTTGTCCTCTTCTAATCTTCCCCTTGTCTCTCTCTTACCTGTCTGATTGAACAGTAAAATTTTTCTTGTGGCATCTAGGAATTGTCCACTTCAGTGGTCCCCCAATTTCCCCCTGTTATCACCCTTCCTTCACTTGCTGTTTCTGTTCTTTCTTTCTCCCCTTGCTTCTGTGTGGTTAAAAATATATATGTGCATCTTCACATGAAACTGGGATCCCTTTGTTTACAAATGTATATAATTATATTGTTGCTGCAAAATGATTGCAGGAAGCTATTTGGGTTTCTTAAAAGATAACAGTCAGTAATGCAGGGGGATGACCTTGAGATATGTTCTGACCTCCACAAGTTTGTTTGTGAAATTGTTAACAGGAGTCCAACTCTGGGATGGAATGTTTTATTTTGTTACACCTGTTAAAAGACTAGGTGTGCTCTTTAGGCTGTCCTCAGAAAATAAATCGACAACATTTTGGTACATTATATGAGAAACATGAGATGCAACTTACAACAATCATGATTCAGAGTTTAAACTGTGAGGAAAAGTTATTTTATATAAAGAGAGCATTTCTTTCAGATTTGAGAGAGAGATTCAGAGGAAGGATTTTTGGTTGTACTGCCTATATGAAAGGCTATCCTGTACAATTTTAATTTGTTCTATTTTATTGTTATTGATAATAATAAAATGCTACTTGCAAATTATATAACTGCTTATGCTTCCTGACCTATGCCTCTATAACAACGCAATACCAAATTAATTTGTTATTGTGGCTATAGGAAATGGCTTTTGAAAATCAACATCTGTCTGCAATAACCGATTGTCCGGAATATAGGTGTCCATACTAATTGGTGACTGGTGTGTAATTACACTATATCAATTAACTGACTCAACTTCTTTCTGTCAATACAGTAGAAATTCATTGTTAGTATCCTGAGGTAGTAACATTTCATTTCCAGTAAATTCATACTGTATGTGGAAAGTGTTTCAATATTATGTATCTCTGGTGACCCTTTCAAACAAAAATAAGTTTTTAGCCCCTGTGATTCTGAGCCAGCCCTCTTTAAAAATGTCTTTAGAAAGGGCTAACTTTGGAGCCATGAGGACTTGAAACTTCATTTGTGAATGAAAGCTTGGAATTGGTTCAACATGGATAACTAATGTCACTGCTCTTTCCATGTATCAGTATACTGGAAATGCACTTCTTTACAGTTACATTGTGTTGATGAAAAGATGTTTCTCAAAAAAATAATTTTAAATATTTTTAAAAAAATGTGGGGGTTTTGGTTCATAGTCAGTTGGAGCAAAACAAATAACAGTGATGTGATTTTTAGTCTGATAATAGTGTATGTTGCTAAAATAGTTTAATCACATCACATAACATCCTCATTTTCCCTTCTGGTAACCCCAACATACAGTATTCCCCTGTTTTGAAGGCTGCTCTGAAGGTAAGTTTTTCACTGTACCAAGGAGGTGAACTCCATCTTGAGCATTGAGCTCAGAGAAATCAGTTGCTATCACATTATGCTTCACTGATCTCATAGTTCTCATAAATGCTCCTGTCTCTGCTTTATTCTTCTTTGATCCTGAACAGTAACTTTGTGATTCCTTATACGCTGCCATTTGCACCATGCTAACACCTTAGTGTCCGATGACTTATCCTGAATTGAAAGTATGTTATCCTTCACCCGAGACAAGAATTTGATGTTAAATTATCAGTTTAAGTGAGGCCCATGTGACTGCCACCTCACTTACTGTGCTCCACAGAAAACACAGGAATGCCTGTATATCTACACTCTTCTTGATGGCATCTTTGGATTGACTTATTGGGAAACAAAGAGGTAACATTATAACAAATCTAATCAGCTGTACTGTACCTTCTATAAATTAGGGATTTTCATCTGACCAGTGCTTGAATTTGTACCTCTGACAATCCCAGATTGATGGAGATGGGGCTGCCTCAGTCCAGGATGAATGATTGTTGAATTCTCCTTGACCCAGACCAGTCACTTCTAAGGCTTGCCCAGAAACCTGTTGGATCTGATATTTTGTCATGGAAGTATTGTCCCTGTAATGGGAAAGTACCCAGGCACCTTCTGCAACCTCCCCAACATAGGTTGACAACATTCCTTACAAGTCCGATATGGACCCCAGTGAAGGCTTTATCTTTACCTTATAACCCCACCCTTCTGATCTGTCTTCATTTTCCATATTCCAGCCATAGACCCCAATCACACCAGTATTCCCTGTGCAAACCCTCTACTGACCTGCCTGTTGCTTTATTTACAGTATGTTCCATTTGCACCAGCCCCATCTTACTAATATATCCATTTAATATCAACAGGCACCCCCCCAAAATACTGCTGCAGACTACTATGGCCCTCACACATTGTCAGGTTCTGGCAAACAAACTGGTCTGCCCACACTTTCAGCTTCTGACAAAGAGCCAAGCCCACTCAGTGCAGTCTGATTACTCACATTGTAACCTTTCAAGCGATAATTAGCACTCAGCTGAAGTGCACTAGGATGCAGGCTCTGCTTGAAATGGAGGACACTGGCATTTCTGGACTCCTAACTGCCAGTAACCATATGCACCGGGTCAAGTATCAGAGCACCAGCACTGTCTAGCCACTGGCCTAATTAATTGTTTATGTGTTTTGCACTGTATTTATACTGTAGCTTACTCCACAGTCCCTAAAGTGAGACACCTAACATGATGAAGTGGAAGCTGCTGTAACACAGAATCCAGTCAGGCAAATGAGGCAGTTGGGTATTTGTCAGTGTTTTAATCCCCTGAGCCCCCCTACCACTTGAAGAAGCTATATTGTGTAAATGTCAAATGTTTTTGTTATTATATAATTGTCCTGATTGTTGTATTTATTTTTCACTGATGTTTTACTGTTTTATGTTCGACGTGACTGAAACATACTTGTGCCTAGTTCACTTCTTGGTTAAAAATGAAGGAAAAAATAACAGATTGACTTACTGTTAATATGTAACATTTCTGCCTGCACCCCTCTCCCCCACCCTTTGTCTGCCATGCCAGTCAACTCACAGGAGCCTGGCAAAAGCCCCCCCCCAAACTAAAATGACTCTTCCTCGCCTGAGGTACCTTCAAGTAGGGTGAAGGCAAGCCGGTGCCATTATTTTCTAATCGAGTTATTAAGGAATGGGCAGTAAGCTTGAAAGATTCTTTCAGGAGCTGGTTGCTAAAAGCACTCCTTTTTTTGAACTGAAACTCCTTCATTGTATGCTAGTACTTACTAAGCATGCCATATGGAACTGTGAGCACTGAAGGATGACAAGTTTCTTATAAAGTAAAAGAGAAGAACTGCAGGCTGCTTTGCAACATCAGAAAAGCAAGCCCCCTCGAAGGAACAGGCAATGCAAGTGTTGTATTCTCTCTGGAGCAAAATATGATAATCCACTGCACAGTCCATTTTTCATTTGTTCTATACTCTCTTCTTCAACCATCTCATGAGCTGGTGCATTTTTTCATGAGAATCGAAAATCTATATGTGTAGTAGCAGAGCATGTACAGCTATTTTTTAATTGATCTTAAAATGATCATGTGCTCCATTCTAGACAATGCCTTAAGGCATGTCAGCATTAGTAATTTTGTCCAGCATTGTCTTGTATATAGGTTAGTAGCATTATTTAAAAACTACGGAAACCCTCAGAGGCCTTTCTGAACTAGTTTGACAGAATGCTATGTCTGAAAGTAGGCAATAAAGGGTAAAGAATTTAGTCATGACAGCATGGTTTTGTCAGGGAAATTTTTCCCTTGACAACGGTAGGCAGTTTTCTGCAGTTCTAAAGCTTTTAATACAGGCCATGCGCTTTAAGGTGTCAAAGACAGATACAGCAATAATCATATAAACATATTCTGCTTTAAAAGGGGAAAACCGTGCTTCTTTATAAATACAAAGCGGTAGGATTTAGCAGTCTTTAAAACTGAAAATAATTTTACAAAATTGTAAGGTTGTCAATTTACTGGAGAGCTGTAACATGGAAGACTAGATATTGTTATGCTACGCTTGTGATGAATGCATACTGATTCATTCTGCCACTCATAATCAAAAACCTTACATGTATCTATTTTCTAGATGGTGAATTATTCTGTGAATGCTGGGATAGTGCTGAGATCAAAAATTGTACATCACTAAGTGCACTTACACTACATTTTTTCGCTGCAGATAATAGCATCCATATCTGTTACATTTTCTGGTGTGTTGTGCTTTTAAATTTCCTGTAACTCTGGGCATTCACAAAGCAATATGAAGATTGCATTCCCATCTGAAGAGCCTCTTGAAAAGGAACATAAAGTGTTCCTGCAGCAAAACTGGTATAAAATAAAATTGTTGACCCATGATAAGACACTTTCTGATATCAAGTTTATATCTTATTTTACAATCACAATACAATATTTGTTTATAACCCACAGCAGTATGATTCTCTATTGCTGTATTTCTCTATTTTTTTAATGAGTATGTTGTCTCCTTTCTGCCTGGCCCTTTTCCAGACCTGTCCCCCATCCCCATCACCCGGCGTCCCTGGGACTTACCAATTGTCCAGCCATCCTCTGCCAGAGGACGAGCGAGCCCAGTCACTGGTGTGGGGCCTGAGAGGGACTGGGTCTTTCATTTTACCAGTCAGGGTTTTTTGTCCATTTTCTTCCCAGGACCACAGGATGCACAGTGATACATTGTGCAAGCTCCATCCCATGGAGATGCCCTCTGGTGTCAAGCAGGTGGAACACATCCCCTGGCATCCTGCTTCACTGCCAACTAAAACCTCCAGGTGGCAGCCATCTAGGGAGAAGCATGGACCCTCCTCCCTAAGTCCTTGGGACACTCAGTCCCCCCCCACCCCGAGTGACCCACATCCATTTCTAAACTCAGGTTTCCGGCATGGCAGGAGATGAGGCACCCAGCACCTCAGCCTTCCATGCCACTGGCCAGGTGCTTTCTTAGTTTTAAGTTTATGTAACAGCCCTCAAACTCGCTTTGGCTCCTCTGGGGCCCTTGGGGTCAACACTGCACACTCCTCTGAGGGTGCTTGCCTGGGTTCAGGAGTGGAGAGAAGAAGTGGTGTGGTGCCTCCACCTGGGATACCTGTGAACAGATTGCAGATTACCACCACCCCTAGGAAATATACAATAGCTGCCCCAAAGACACTTCCCCACACAATGGCAATTCCCTCCTCTTGCAGTGATTCACATTACAAGAATATAACATGAACAAGTAACGTATTTATTTTGGGAGAAAGGGAGAAAAGGGAGGAAAACAGTACAACAACATTAATAACTGTCTCAGAAATGTGACCATGGAGGAGGGATTCAGAGCACCCATAGCAGTAAACCACACACAAACTGACCTAAAACAACTTACCATTTATTTAATAAAAAAGTGCAGTTAACATCCCGTATCCCAACTGTGAATGGTTACAAACTGCTGAAACATAACAATGATGTCACGGCACACTGCCACAGACAACTGACATTTCACTTGGTGAAACCCAAGCTTCCTCAGAGCTTTTTGTGTCTTTCAGCAATGTGACCTTACACAATATCCCCACATCCCACCTGTGGGTGCACCTGGCTTCCCACTGGCAGCTGCAATGTCATTATAGTACCTACAGTGGGTACCACACTGCGGTTTGGGGTTCAACACTGGGGATATTTCGTAGTGGCCCAAATAATGTTTAAACAGATGCAACCTTTAACTTTACTGCCTGGGTGCAGCTTTATACTTGGCACAATCCTGCCCAGGGCTTGACCCCCTTTTCCTGACTAGATAGCTAAAGTTCTCCTCTGAGCCACAGCCCAGAGGTACTTACAGTTTTGATGATCAAAAAAGGGGGTGTTCAGCAGGCTGACTTGCAGGGGTGTAGCCAAACCATATAAATGCATACACCAGGACCATGTTTGTTGCCCCATCTGGCACAATAAATACAACTTTTGGACACCATGACACTGGTTGTGACCTCCCATGCGCAGGTAAATACAGCTGCCATACATTGATCCTCACACACACACACACACACACATATACCACCCCAGAGCCTCTAATGTTGTATAGTCCTTGTGATGCAAAGACAATATCAGTGGCCAATGCTTTTAGTTTTGACTCCTAGGAATACAATTACAGAAAGGATCAGCTATTCTGTGTTGTGTTTTGATGGACAAAGGCAGCAGTTGAGAGCCATATTGTTGCACCACCTTCAATAAAATTGTATACCATGGCGTATGCCTTCCAACACCCATGCTGACTTGCACAGTACCATGGAGGTATCTCATTGAAGGTGCACCACAGCAGCAGCAGGGCTGACTGAAGAGACTGGACAATGCTGGTCTTCACCTGACTGGCCTTGCCAACTTCATCTCTGAGGCCTTTGTAGATAGTGTTTACCAGGAAAGCCTCTCACTATCTTCTTCGCTCTCTTCTCCACCATTGGTCTAGGAACAGGGCAGGCTTGGTCCCCTAGATGTCTCTGCACAAATGCCTTCTGGCTGGGTATCTGACTCAGTCTCTAGCCCCAGCACAAGCAGCCAATACTTGTCCCTCCGCTGTGAACACAGTTGCTCAGTCTATTTGGCTGGCTTGCACACAATACAGTCTCTGCTCTCAGACTGTAAATTCTTGAGTCTCTTATACACAACCACAGAGTCAAATCTTGCTCTGGGAAATTTGCTCACAATTCAAAGACTGTCTCCCTTCAGTTGCTTCCCACAGGTACACTGTCTTTACTAATCAGTAGGGCCAGATGGGCTGTGGGGGTGAGGTGCAGGCCGTTGATTGGGTACCCTACAACAGTCTCTCCCTGCTCTAATACCCCTACAGAAACTCTGAGGAATCTCTCCTTGGCAAAACACAGTCTTTTATACTTTTTCCTAAGTCCCCATCTGATTGGTTATGGTGTTCCTGGGCATTCTTCAGTGCCCTCGCACCTATCCCATCGGCCCTCTGCTTCCAGAGCTCCCTTGGGGCTGCCATTTTTATTTACATTTTGCCCCATGACATGCTGCCATTTTTATTTTATTAATATGCTCTCTTAGGACAGGGACCATTTCCCCTATGCCCAGAGGCATTCTGACAGCAATATCCAGCTCTGCTGCCTGCCCTCGAGCCAGGGATATGATTTAATAGTGTCCGCTTGCCAAATTCACACTTGGAGCCACGGCTTTGTTAAATTTAAATGTTTGGCAGCCACACATGCACTGAAGGGCTTATGCCACCATGTTTTATATTTACATTGTTGTCCTGGGGCTTTCACTGCTCTCTGGGACCATTCTCTGCCACGCTATGCACCTGGAGGTGCTAAGACATCACTGGAGCGCAGCCCACCTCGATACCTGAGGCCAAGGCACAGAGTTTTGGCAGCTGTAGCCGCAGAACACATATTGGGCCATCACTGGTCCAGAGGCTACCCAGAACCACTGAAGGATGCCGGCAGAGGAGCTGGGCCCATAGTCAGACCAGGTAAGCAAAGATGGGGTGCTTTACACAGTTCTCTTGCCAAATGCTTGACATCCCAACAAGCCATTAAAACCCCACCATTATATTCAATAAAAACATCAGAACACATTGCTACCAAGACACCTGATTTCTGTCTTGCATAAAAGGCAGCCATCATAATATGGTCACAGTAAAAGGTCAATATGCATAGCCTACCTGGACATTGAATGCTGTCTATACACATGTACATAAAGGCATGCTCATACACCTACCTATCCTATCCATTGTGCAACACATTGGGAAGTAAATAATAGGGGAGTATGACAATTTGCTCCCGTCAGTTCGCTCCAGTTAATACACTCCAATGTTAATTCATCCCCTTTACTTTCCGGTCCTGTCAATTCACTCCCCCTGCAATACCTGAGAGCATGAGAAGTTACAGCTACCCACTCACTAGACCAACGAGTTGCCAGTCAATGAACAATTATAGTGAAGTCACCTCAGGGGGAGAATACAGAGAATCCCGATTCTCACAATAAAAGCTGCTCCGATACAGAATGAACTTTGACCTACATTTATGGAACCAATTCTCCTCTCAGGTTGGTTGCCCAGGGTTTTAAACTCATTTGCATTGTTTATCCTTAACCCCTCTTCTGATAATGAGACTTGCCTCCACGCAAAAATTCATTTTTTGTCCCAGGACTTACCCAGGCAGGTGCTGAGCTACTGATGGCAATGGGCAGGTTTTACAAACAGGTACTGGTTGGGGTTTTTACACACAAGACTGAGCAATGGGCTTGCTTCGGGAGTGCAGGAGAAGGGACAGTGTGCAGAAAATTGGTAGAGTGTTTTGCAATGTCAAAAAGCAATACTGAGCTTATTCCCCAGTGAACTGATGGTCTGCTGTTGCCTGTTTCTACTCCATGGCACCCCATCTCATTACATTTCAGGAGGCAGATCAAAAATTGCAAGATTTCCTGAAAATTAGAAAGCAGTACCTTATGCATTGCAGGCACTTTGCCTTCAATTCCTGGAACTCATTCTTCCGTCCGACTCGACTCACCCACTGTCATGCCTTGTGTTGCAGATCCCTTATGCACCAGGAATCTTTCCAACTACTAAATGTTGTCTGGGTAAATGGCATTTTCATTTTGCTCCACAACAACTGGCTGTCAGTAAAGAAAGCTTTTCCTTAAGCCAGTAATTTAATGAACTCCTATAGGGAGTGAATTGTCGAGGGGGCTGATTGTCACGGGAGTAAATTGTTGCTGGAAGGAGTTGTTGGGAGCCAGTTGTTGAGTAGTGAATTGACAAATAATAGGAATTACAGTATATGTTTATGGATCACCTGAATGGGGTTATTGGAGGAGGCACCAAGGGTATCATAGTATAGCTTTGCAATGGGTTTGGGTTGATGTTTAGAGCTTCGAGGTAATACTGCAGGTTTCGGAGGCACAGGGGCATTGCTGGGCATGACAACATGATTATGAACTTGCTCACCACAGGCCAAGTCAATTGCATTGTCCATACCAATGTCCATTACTTGCTCAGGTACTTGGATACTGGGCCTTCTCTCAGGTATGAAAGGAACAGCGTTAGGGTCCAAAGGTTGCACAGGTTCAGTGGAGGCAGTACTAGTGGAGGGCTGAGAATTTTGACAGTCCATTTGCCATTGATTCAACACTTGACTTGTCTCTGACACATTGTCCCAGGATGAAATATCTTTGTCCTCATTGGAAGAGTCTGGGTCAGTTGGAGCAGGATCTGATGCAGGCCACTAGGAAGGCCCTGTTCGACCAATATTCAGGTTCGATGTAGACCTCTCAGGAGGCCCAGATGGACCAATATTTTTTTTCTGCTTTTGTACAGTCTGGCTCCTTGTTGTGGGCCTTTTCGCTGCTGGAATCTCATGGTCAGGAATAGGGTTTGGTACAATCTCACCAATGGGGAGCAGGTGATTTCTGTGTACAGTCTTTTCCAAACTTCTCCCCTGTTCTTGTCAAATTTTTTACACTGGTAGATTGGGCAACTGCTGCAGTACAAGCTAGACTACAGGGGCCCAGTGGTCTTGAACTTTGTGTTTGCCTTGTATGGCAAGATTTCTCAGCAAAACACAATCTCCCACTTCTAACACTTGGTGTCTCACCCTTTTGCTATATCTCTGTTTATTGCCTTGGCTGGATTTAGCTACTGCCTCTTCTGCCATTTGGTAAGCTTTCCACAACTGTTCTCTCAGCTTTCAGGTGTATTCCAGATATGAATCTTAAGATGTGCCATTGGGGGACATGCCAAAACATAGGTCTGGCAGTCTGGCTTCACTGCTGAACATCAGGTAAAATGGAGATCTGTGTGTGGCATTGTTCTTGGCACAATTGTAGGCATGTACCAGATAACTGACTTTTTGACTCCAGTTCACTTTGTTGGTTGGATCCAGGGTACCCAACATATCAAGCAAAGTTCTGTTAAAGTGTTCAGGCTGAGGGAACCCTTGGGGGTGGTACAATTTGTGTATGATTTCTTTATACTATAAAATGCCAGGAACATTTCAATCAACTGACTTTAAAAATCTCATCCCTGATCCTGGTAGATTCTCTGTGGAATACTGTAATGGTTCACAAATTGTTGCACGACTTTTACTACCGTTCTTGCTTTTTGGTCACTAGTTAGATCAGCCTTAGCATACCGGGTGTAGTGGTCAGTGATGATGAGAATATTTGCTTTATTTGTTCAGTCAGGCTCTAGTGACAGAAAGTCAATGCATACAAGTTCAGGTGGGGCGCTGGTTTGTATATTGACCAGGGGCAGCTCTTTTGGGGAGTGTCTTTCTTTTGATACAATGTAAGCAGGCTTTGCAGTATTTTTCTACACCCTTCTTCATTCTGGGCCAGTAGAACTGTGCTCTTGTCAGGTCTAATGTCCATTCATAGCCCAGGTGACCCATTTTGTCATGAGGGCTGTCAGGAGTGCCTTGTGGTACTTCCAAGGCAGGACCAGCTGGGTCTTTGAGCATTCAGGGTCATCACTATCCTGTACCTTATGAATTAGCAGTCTATCTCTTAGGGCCAACTTATGCCATTTTCTTAGCATTAGTTTAGCATCAGGATGAAAGATGTGCACTTAATCTGTGGTGAGCACTTTCTCTAGAGCTTGAATGACATCATGGAAGGTGTGGTCCTCCCTCTGGGCCCATTGAAGCTCTGGATTGCTTGGTTGAGGGAGAGAGGATAGGTAAAGTTTAAGTAAGCTTCAAGAATACCATCTGGTGAAGCTCCTAGCATGTTCATTGCTCTGTCTGGGTTTGCTGGGGTGGCTTCCTCTGGCTTAATAAACATAGAGCACAGAACTTTGACTATTGCATGGGAAATCTGTATATTTAGGTCAGGCTGGTCTGTGTGCAGATGCTGTGACAGGGTGTCAGCATCTGTGTTGGTCTTGCTGCTTCTGTACTCTAGAGTATAGTCATACATGGACAGTGTGGATAACCATCTGTGTTCCGCAATGTCTAGCTTGGCTGTGGTGTTCACATAGGTCAAGGGGTTATCTGTCCGAACAGTGAAGGGAACATCACACAAGTAATCGTAGAATTTTTCTGTCACTGCCCACTTCAAAGCCAGAAATTCAAGTTTATGTACAGGGTAGTGCTTTTCTGATGCTGACAGGCTACAACTCGTGAGGGCCACTGGCTGGCGTCCTTCTGGGTGTTCTTGGTAAAGCACTGATTCTAACCCATTTAAGCTGACATTGGCATGGAGGATGCAGGGTTTGTTGGGGTCCGCAAATGCCAAGACAGGTGCTTCATACGATCTCTTGATGATTTCCTTGAAAGCAGCCTCACACTTCAGCATCCACCTGTCACTGAAGGGTTCATTTACTTTGAGATATACTTTCTGTGGACTTTCTCTTTTGGACTATTTTTTCTTTTTCTTGTTGGTAAGCAGATAACCTTGGTGAAATCATTCACTGGCTGCACAAACATACAATAGTCCTTCACAAACTGCCGGTAATACCCACATAAACCAAGGAAGAATTGGAGAGCATTTAAGTTGTGTGGCCTGGGCCATGTGGTGAGGGCCTTGGCTGGGTCAGTCTGCACTCCATTTTCTGTGACAGTGTGCCCCACATATTTTACTGATGATTGGAAAAACTGGCACTAGTCAATGGAGACCTTTACTCTGAATTCCTCCAGCTGGTCCAGTACCTTCATCAAATGGGTTTCATGCTCTTCCAGAGTTCTGCCAGAAATTATCAGGTCATCCAGGTAGGCAATAACCTCTAGCAGGTTCATGTCCCCCACTACCTTTTCTATTAGTCTCTGGAACATGGCAGGTTCTCCAGAGACACCCTGAGGCATACATTTGAACTGTTAGAGCGCAAGGGGGCAGATAAAGGTGGTCTTCTCCTTGTCTTCTTCTGCCATGGGGATCTGATAATACCTACTCTGGAGATCCAGCACTGAGAACCATTTACTCCCTGACTTGCTGGCCAGAGTGCCTTCAACCCGAGTCACTGTATATTGGTCTGGAATTGTCTTTTGCTTAAAGTTCAATAATCAATACACATCCTCCCTGCACCTTTCTTCTGTGCCATAACAATGGGGGATGCTTAGGGGCTATGGGACTCCTTGATTATACCTGCCGCCAATAGCTCCTGCAGGTGCCGCTGGATATCCTTGATGTCTCCTGGGGCCAGTCTTCGGGATCTCTCTCTGAAGGGGTGGTCATCTCAGAGGTGAATATGATGTTCTCCCTGGATGCACCTTATATCCCATTCATGGAGCAAAAATACGTTGCACCTCTGTGCTAGCTTCTGGCTCAGGCTCCATTTATAGCTGTCAGGGATGGGCGAGTACCCAAAATTGAAAGATGCTGGATCTGTCTCTGTGGCTATCTGTAGGTCCATCCCAGTGACACTATCTCCTTTAATGATATGTGCCAACACTAGGCCCTTTCAAATCATTATTGGCTTCTCTGACTCATTCTTTACCTTCACCATTACACATCTGGCCTGGGGGAATCTCTGGGGGTGGCAGTACCCCTCGCTGCACCATTAACCTGTCTGGCAAACTGTTCTCTGGTGCAGCATCAGTGATAAAGGCTGGTCCTTCAGGCTGCTGTGCAAATTCTGCAATGCCCACCACTCTGCACTCAGAATTAGGAGGCAGGATCTTTTCCCTTTTGTCCACCCTCTGAACCACAACAACGGGCTTGTCATCCACTTTAGTTTCTGGTTCTGTAGCATCTAAGGACAGGCTGACTCTCTTCACCACAGCTTTGATGGAGGGGTTTAGCAGGTTGTCCACTCTGTCTTTCTCTTGACAAAGTTTGGCCAGCCTGTCAAACATATTCACATTTGTCCTAATCAGTACAGTCGGTAGCCTGTCAAGATAGTGAACACGGAATGACAAGGAGTCAAAATGGTACATAAATTGCAGCAAATGCTGTATCAGTGACTGATGGTTCCCTCCTCCCTGATGTCCACACCCCCTCCAGAGTTGCTATATTAAGTAGGGGTGGGCGAAATTTGTGAATTCTGCCTTTGCGGTACTTCCTTGAAATTTCAGAAATTTCACAGAAATTTTGAAACTTTTGCCATTGGCGAAACTAGGATTTTACATGGATTTTCACTGGGTTCTGAGGACTTTTTTGTGAACTGTGGAAGTTTAATGAACTGTCAGTGAATGAGTGTGTGCTTGTACAACCATGCAGACATTCACTGACAGTTCAGTGGGCAGCTGGTAGTGGAGGAGAGAGGAGGGCTACGCCAGTGGCTGGCTCAGGGGCAGAGTGGGAGGTGTGGAGTGGTGGGGGATGAACTGTCAGAGTGAGGGGTCCACTAGACAGCATGGAATTGGGATTACTTCTTTTTATAAGGGATCGGGATGGGGCTCTAGTAGACACCAGGGAATACTGGGAATAGAGGGGTATGAGTCGGTGGACTGCCAGCTGTTTGTTTTTTTTGTGGATTAAGGGAATCCAGGGTAGGGAGGGGGGTCTGCTAGACACTAGGAAATAAATTGTTTGGGGGCCATGATCAGTGGGTGGGGGCCACTAGACACCAGGGGGATCAGAGTTTTGTTTCTTTACCAGGACCCATAGGCTGTGAACACTCCGGGTGGGGAGGTGGGAACCACTGGACACCAGGGATCAGGGATTTTCACTGGGACCCTTGACTGGTGGGTGGGGGCCACTAGACACCAGGAGAGTCCAAGGAAGGGATTGGAATTTTTTCATTTGTTTATTTACTGGGACCCCTGATCAGCCGGGGGGGGTGGATAAATGAATTAAACTGCGGTTAAAAAAGCCTTAGAACTGACCACTTGCAGTGATCCATTCTATAGAATGTTTTTCTAGTAGTTTAATAAATTAACCCGCAGTCTATATATTTATTCCACAGTTTTAAGGCAGAATTTCTGCAAAAGTTTTGAAAATGATTTTTGAACTTTCAAAGAAGTGCAATTCGCACTTTTGTGGAAATTCCACCGGCAAAATTTTTTTTCGCACACCCCTCATATTAAGTAACGGGGGGGTGCAGCGGGCAAAGCCCCCCCGCCACAAACAAAAAAGGTCACCGATATGGCACTCACTGTAATATAATGCAATTTTTCACCTCACCATTCCTGTATTCATTATCTTGACGTGGAACCAGAAGAGGTGAATCAGTCATTCCCTTGGACTCATTGCAGATCAGTGCCATAGTCTCAGTCTTATGTAGTTCATCTGGACCATTTGAGAGTTAATGCAATCTGCACAATGCAATAGTCATTGTAGGTGCAACTTGAGTCTCCTATCCCCCACACTGACAAGTCTGACAAAGGTAGGAGCAGCAGGTGCTTCCAGTGGTGCTTACAAAAAATCCTGTGGATTATAATGATTTACAACCCAAGCAATGCAATGCACAGCACTCCCTCAGTTAAAACTTCCACGTCAGCACAAGGTCCAATCAAACCAGGTGGCCCCTTGCTCTCTGCCGGGATTTTTGTTTCTGTCCATTTGGTGGAGCTGTCCCATTTTAGAGACCCAGGTCGCTCCCTTACTGGTCTTCTTTGTCATTTCCCTGATTCCTTTGTCTCTTTTTCACTTCTGCTAGCTGTGGGTTCTCCGCATTGACACATCCACGGACAAGGTGCCCATCTTGCCCACATCTATTGTGAAATAGTCCTTTTTCATTCACAGCAGGCAGCTGGGGCCTGACCCTCGTAGCAACAACAGGGGTCACCTGGCATCCTTGTTTAAACATCATGTTGCTTGTTGATGCCCATGGCTCTTGAGCCTTTTGTACAGTCCACACAAACTCTTTTATCTCTTTCAACTCAGCACTCAGGTCAGTAGAAGGAGTAGCTGGTTAACTGTTCTCCAGCCTCATCTATCTTTCTGATAACTGTTTCCACTCTAGTAAGCGAGTGAAACAGTTTCTGCTCCTCTTGCTGGGTAGTGGCTCTTAATTGGAAGACAAGATCCTCTTTCTTTTCCGTGTCTCCAAAGGTACTCCTTGGCATGGCCAAGTAGTCACTTTTTCTGCAGCGTGTCTGGCTGACATGCAGTGATCTAATGACATCTGAGGCCATCCCCCTCAGACTTTGTATGGTTCACTTGCATTTTACGCTATCAGAGCATCTCTGTACATCTAACCTGTGAGTGGCTTGGCTCATCCTGCTGTCATAATTGTCCTCCCCTGCAGGAGTTGGGATGGCTACCGAGAAGGTGCACAGCCTTTTGTACTGTTCAAATGGGGCCACCACATAGGGGGTTACTCCACTGGGTAGGACTTTATGGGCAGGCTCAACATCTTGAAACAGGGCTTGTATGTCTTTTACAATCCTGCCTTCATTGGCCAACATTGCTTACATCTTCTCTAATACATCTGACTCAGGTGATGACAAGAGAAGGTTGTCTAGTTGTGGACTGCTCCCCTTGTCAAACAGTTTCCACTCACCATCAGTACCTTCTGTGCTGAGGGTTGCTGGTAGTTTACTAGCATCACCATCTGCAGCACTCTAAACTAAGGCATGGTTGCTTTGACTGGCATGGTCATACCTCATCCCCAAGTCTTTCACAGTCTCTAAAGCATCAAAATAGCCTCTCTGCTTGTTCCCTCTGGGTTCCCTGTCACCAAAATAACTTTCCTTTGGTCCATGCACTCCCCTCAGCACCAGTCAAGCAATTCCTGTTGCCCATTTAACTTCCCAAAACTTTGCTTTTCTTTGAGGGGGGAGAAGTTTCAGAATTGCAATTTCAGGTTTGCCATTAAGAGGCAACAAATCCCAGTGGTGCCTCCATTTTGTAGCAGCTGTAAAACTAACCTTGACTGCTCTGGGGCCCTGAGGGTTCACACTGCACACTCCTCTGAGGGGGCTGACCTAGGTTCAGAAGTGGAGAGAAAAAGTGGCGCAGGGTCTCCACCTGGGGTAATGGCAGGGAATACCTTTAAACAGATTGCAGATTACCACCCCCTGGAAATATGCAACAGCTGCCCCCAAAGACACTCCCCCCACATGGTAGCAATTCCCCCCTCCAGCAATGATTCACATTACAAGAATATAACATGAATAGGTAACGTATTTATTTTGGGGGAAGGGGAAAAAAAGGGAGGAAAACAGTACAACAACATTAATAACTGTCTCAACAATGTGACCCCACACAATATCTCCATCTCCCACCTTTGAGTGCACCTGACTTCCCACTGGCAGCTGCAGAGTCACTGTAGTCCCTACGGTGGGTACCACACTGTGGTTTGGGGTTCAACATTGGGGATCTTTTGTTGGGGCCCAAATAACTTTTAGACAGATGCAACCTCTAACTTTATTGCCTTGGCACAGCTTTATACTTGGCTGAGTCCTGCCCAGGGCTTATCCCCCTTTTCCTGACTAGCTAGTTAGCTAATAAAGTTCTCCTCTGAGCCGCAGCCCAGTAGTAGTTACAGTTTTGATGATCAAAAAAGGGGGTTTTAGCAGGCTGACTTGCATAATACCGTGGAGGTATCTTGTTGAAGGTGCACCACAGCAGCAGCAGGGCTGACTGAACAGACTGGAGAACGCCGGTCATCACCTGCCTGGCCTTGCAACTTTGCCTCTGAGGCCTTTGTAGATAATGTTCACCAGGCAGGCTTCTCACTGTCTTCTTCACTGGTCTTCTCAGCCATTAATCTAGGGACAGGGCAGGCTTGCTCCCCTAGATGTCTCTGAACAGCTCACAACTTCTGCACAAATGCCTTCTGGCTGGCTATCTGGCTCAGTTTCTAGCCCCATCACAAGCAGTCAGCAGACTCTTTCCTCTGCTGGGCACACAGTTACTCAGTCTCTTTGGCTGGCTTGTAAAAATACAGTCTCTGCTCTCAGACTGTAAATTTGTATGCCTCTTGCTCACAGCCGCTGAGTTGAATCTTGCTCTGGGAAATTTCATCACAGTTCAAAGGCTCTCTCCCTTCAGTTGTTTCCCAGAGGCACACTACCTTTTCTAATCACTGGGGCCATACAGGCCACAAGGAGTGAGGTTCAGACCTTTGGCTGGGTACCCCACAACAGTCATGCTTGCATTAATCCCACTCCAGAAGCTCTGAGGAATCTCTCCTTGGCAAAACACAGTCTTTTATACTTTTCCCCAAGTCCTGATCTGATTGGCTGAGGCATTCCTGGGCATTCGTCAGTGCTCTCTCACCTTTTCCAGTGGCTTCTTTGCTTCCAGAGTTCCCTGAGGGTCACCATGTTAATTTACTCTTTGCCCCAAGGCATGCTGTTCTTTTTATTTTATTAATATGCTCTCTGAGGGCAGAGACCATTTCTCCTATATCTGAAGGCATTCCAACAGCAATCCCTAACTCTGCTGCCTGTCCTGGAGCTGGGGATATGATTTAATAGTGGCTGCTGGCCAAATTCAAACTTGGAGCCATGGCTTCTTTAAATTTCAGTATTTGGCAACCAGGCATGTGTGGAATGGTGCATGCCACCATGTTTTATATTTACATTCCAGTCCCTGAGCTTTTGCTGCTCCCCGGGACTGTTCTCTGCCACCCATATGCCCAGAGGCACTAAAACATCACTGGAGTTCTGCCCCCCTCATTACTTGGGGCCGAGATACAGGGTTTTGGCTGCCACAGCCACAGAACACAAACAGGACTGTCACTGGTCTGGAGCCCACCTGGAGCCACCGAAGGATGCTGACAGAGGAGCAGGGCCATAGCCAGACCAGGTAAGTCTAAACAGGGAGTCTTACTTCTATGTTTGCCTTGTCTTACTCATGAAGATAGCATTCTATCATTGATAAACATCATTGATGATCATCTTGGCAACTTTTGTAAATCTCATGATGTTCTATTTCTCTTGTTTGTGTTCAGTTTGTGTAAGCATCTTGCATTTGACAGTTTGTTCTTTAATGAATGTTCTTCCTTGTTACTCCTCCCCCAGGTTGCACCTGGAAATGCACCACGGCTCACAGTGCCTTTCCCAGATGATACATTTTTGTAAATGAATAAACTGAGATTAAGCCAAATGGAATTTTTTAAATTTTAAAATCTCAGCACATTTCCTATGCTTCTCTGGTAAGGCAGGACTGATAGGAAGAGGCACTGGTGGTAGAGGCCAGGGAGGATATGGGATTCCTCTCTAGCAGAGACCCAAAGGAGGAGAAAGCACCTTCTGGTGGGGAACTCAACTGTGATGGGGATAGATTTGTAAATTGGAAAGGGGGGGGAAGAGGTTAGGTGCCTACACATCACCACAGCCTAGAGGGATTGGAGGCAGATCCTAGGGGACCACTCAGCAGCAGGACAGAAGGGAGAGCTGGATGTCATTGTCCACCTGTGGACAAATAATTTGGCTGGGGCAAGGCTGGGATAGTGCTGGGGAGGGTTCTTAGACAGATAGCACACTCAGTGGCTTTTGGTGGAGTGTGGCCTGTCTATGAAGGGGGGAGGAGAGGGATCTCTACACCAGGAGCTTCAAATCATAGCAGAAGGAATGGTTCCGAGAGGAGGTGTTCAGCTACATTGGTGACTAGGGACCCATGTGGGAGGATTACAGCCTCTACGGGTGTGATGGCTTGCATCCATCCAGGAGTGGAACCACAGTCCTTTGTGGACAGTTCAGTTTACATGTTGCTTTAATGAACATTTAAACTAGCCAATAGGGTTTCGGAAAAGGTCAGGGAAATGGAAATTGCCCCCCACATTGTTCAAAGTAGAGATTAGGGAGAATCTGAGAGGAGTAGAGTCCTATGGGATGCAAATCAATACAGGAAGCAGAGTGGAAGAAATGAAGGGGGATGGGAGTCTGTGCATTAAATAGAAGGGGGAAGGAGAGAAAGCAAAAAGAAAAAAAGTGGGGTAACAAACAGAGTGGTAACAGAACCTGGAAAGCCATGTGTGCAAATGCTAGACGTCTAGGAAATAAGATTCCAGACCTAGAAACCACAATGGGAGAGGCCAACCTGGATATTGTGGCCATTACCAAGTCATGGTGCACTGAAAATCATAACTGGGACATGGCCATACCAGGCTATACTCTGTTCAGGAATGACAGGGTAGGAAGGAAAGGAGGGGTTGTGGTACTTCATGTGAGGAAGGCATTAAATTGATCAAGATACAGGGAATACAGTGAGAGCAGAGGTACTATGGGTCACCCTAGAGATTGGAAATGGAGCATCTATTCACACTGGTGTGATCTACAGACCTCCAGCACAGAGGGGGAGTTAGATAAGGTACTGATGAAAACCATTAGCAAAATGGCAGAAAAGGGGAGGGTGCTTCAGATGTGGCTTCAGCTAGAAACAGGGAAATCCTGGACTCCCTGCAGGGTCATTCCTTAGGTAGCTTGTCATTGAACTCACTTGTGATGGGGCAGAAAACCTGGTACTCACCAGCAGGGACAGTGTTGCAGACAACAGGGTGGGGGTGGGGTCACCTGGGGACCAGCAATTCACCATACAATGTGGTTTAATATAAGGACAGTTGCAGAACTGAACTACACAGAGGCAAGGGTCCTGGATTTCAGGGGGGCAAATTTTTAAAAGATGGGTGAATGCCTCAGTGATGACCTGGCCTGCGGATGAAATTGATGAGGTGGAAAAACAGTGGAGGAAACTAAAAAGAGCCATAGTGAAGGCAACAAACCTCTGCATCAAGCAAGTGATGAAAAGAAAAAGGAAAAAGAAACTGCTATGGTTCTTGAAAGAAGTGATGGAAAAGGTAAAAGCAAAGATAGTAGCATTCAGAAGGTACAAGGAGATGCACAGGAAGGAGAATAGGGAGGTGTGTCAGGAGAAACAGAGGGAAGCAGGGAGAGTAGTAAGGAGCACAAATGTACAACCTGAAGACAGAATAGACAAGGTACAGTAATAACAAAAGAGGACTAGAATCTTTATGTTTACTGTGCATGCATGCACAATGAATATTTTGTTAGGAGAGTGGCTTTTGAAGGGTGTGACACTGTCAGTCCAATGCAGTGTGGTCTGCAAGGGGCTTGTCAGTATCACACCAATCATCAGCCAGGCTTATCATCTCAGTGTTCTGGCTTGCTGGGTGGAAACATTATGTATTTCAAAGGAAAAAGCCAACCCAGTCATAGATTGGCAGTATCCTTTGATCTACACCACCCAGCAAGCACAGTTGATCTGTCATGATCAGCCTGCTGAGGAATTACACCCTGGAACAAAAAAAAAATCCATTGATGTCTGTTGCTGGCACTGCCTTTACTGTCCACCAACCCAACCCTCCCATTCAGCACCCACCACCCCACCCCTCCTCACAATCATAACACCAACACTGGGGGTGCCCAATCCCTCATTGTCGCCACCTGAAATAAAAAAAAAATCCCATGTTATTTTTTTTTGAATCCTGTAAAAAAAGAAAACAGTCCATCAATATTTGTTGTGCTGTCCGCCCCACCCAACCCTCCACTCAGCACCCACCACCACACTCCCCCAAGCCCATACTCACCCACCAGAGGTTCAATGCTGCAATCCTCTCTGAACTGTAGACACATTTTCACTCTTCAAAGCCGGACCACGAAATGAGAAAGTCAGGTATGCGGTTCAATGAATTTCAATGGGATTTTCAAATGAGTTGTATAACATGGCCATTTTTGGATATTTTAACCCTAAATTTTCAACATATCTTTTTCTGGACCACACCTCATAAGCAATGGCATTGAAATTAGACAAATCTATCCCAAAAGGAGATTTTGAAGTCCCTGCGTGAAATCACCTTTCTGGCAGGATTTGGAAATTTTCTCTGCCCTTGTTCATGAGGTGTCATAAGAAAGCTATGTAGAAAATGTTGCATAAAAATATTAAAAAACAACAGAGTTATAAGCCTACATTGAAATTTGTGAATGCAAGCTTGTAACTTTGGTAATTTTCAGTTTCAGTGTATTGATCAATCATGACAGTTAAATATCATGATTTTTATAAGTAGAGCATAAATACATCGGGCTAGATAGTCAAACTGCGCCATTCTGTGGCGCAAGCCCTTGCGCTGCTCAAAATAGTTGTGCTGGGGTGTGGCCGGGGCGATATTCAACAGAGTTGCGCTATTGAGCAACTCCTTTGAATATCACCCCCGGCCACAGCCACTGTGCATGGCGCAGTGGAACTTGTGCCACTGCAAGTGGTCAGAGTGGAGCATTCAAGATGCGGTGGCACAAGTTCCAGTGCACCATGCGCAAATTTCCGATATTCAAAAGGTGACATGCAAATGGGGCCCTTAATTCATGCAAGGCGTGGGGGCATTGCATCTATTGTAGCCCCATTTGCATGCCATTGGCATGCAGGTGCACTGATCCTCGGCGGCTTGGCCTGGCACCCTGCCAGGCAGCAGCCGATGAGGACAGGCGCCCCTGCAGCCCGATCATGGGCATAACTGTGTAATCCCTCCACCCCCTGACTGGCCCGATCGTAGGCATAACTGTATAAATCCCCCTCCCCGACTGGCCCGATCGCGGGCATAACTGTAGTAATCCCCCACCCCCAACTGGCCCGATTGCGGGCATAACTGCCGTAAATCCCCCCCCCGACTGGCCCATCGCGGCCATAACTATATAAATCCCCCTCCCCCGACTGGCCCGATCGCGGGCAAAACCGTAATAACCCCACTAGCCCGATCGCGGGCATTGAGAGTCAACCCCCAGAACAATATCCTGGTGGTCCAGTGGACCATGAAGCCCAATCGTGGGCATTGAGTCCACCCCAAGGTCCAAGTAGCCTGGTGATCTAGTGGCCCCATCCACCCACCCACAGAGACCCACCACCCCGATCTCCCGTCAGCTGGGGCAGCCCCACCCGCCTGCCGCCCACCTCCGCCGACTGACTGCTCGGTAGGGCTGCCGTCCTTTGGTTCAGAGCAGAGCCAATGGGTGTGCAGCCCATACCATCTAAGGCAGTCGATATGTGAATGAATTCATTCACATATCTGGACTGCTGCTGTATATTATGAGCTGCAGCGGCTGCTGCTCGTGTCTGCAGCCGCAACAATCAGTGGCCCAGCGTGATCGAAGCTGAGCAGGTGGGGTGCTGCCGCCCCGCCGGCTGGCGGGGAGCGGGTGGTGGGGATCGATGGGTGGGTGAAGGCCACTAAGATCACCAGGCTACTTGGACCTTGGGAGCTGGACTCTAATGCCCATGATCGGGCTAGTGAGGGAGGTTGCTGCTTTTGCCGCATCCAGCAGAAGTCGAGAGTTCTCTGATTATGCCGCGATCGAAGCCAGTTGAGGAAGGTAACTAATATGCCTGCGATTGGACTGCAGGGGCACAGAAGATGATGGGGAGCCACCCACAGGTGGCAGCTGCTGTGTTGCACCCTGCAATGCGGCAGCTCACCTGTGGGTGGCCCCCGACTTACTCCTTTTTTTTGGGCTCAAAGTTGTGCAGGCGCAGGTTGGGGGTTGTGCCTGCACAACTCTGCACAGCCCAGCTGAATATTGAGCTGTGCAATTTATGCATGGTTCCTCCCCCTTCGGTTGAGCATGCGTTCATTAGCATTGCGCTGTTGCTCAGCATGACTTGGGGGGGCGCAACTGCCTCCTGCTGAATATGGCAGAATGGCGCAATTTCGGACTTGTGCAGGTGCAACCCTTTTGAATATCCAGCCCATCATGTATATAATCAGATTAAAAACATAATACAATACTGTGTAAGAAATAAAAAAAGACAAATAGACATTCATAATTTCCAGTGTACTGTATGTTAAAACATAATAGCAGTAAATACAGCACTTGAGTTAGGTTCAGCTTTTTTTAGGCTGGTTGATTCAGTTGTCTAGTATAATTTCTATGAATCTCTTTTTATACTTTATTACTGAAGTAAAGAAGTTGACCATTGCCACTGTTTCTTCATAGGTTCTAGGGTGTAATATTATTAAGACCACATCATACAATATATTTGCATATACTGTGAGTATATGGGCAAGATATAGATTTCTTGGTTTGTATAGAATGGGCAGTTGATAATTGTATGCCTTAAGTCTTCTTGAAATCTCTTTTTACAGGGGCAGGCATATTTGTCCTGTATTTGTATGCCAGGTGCAGTGCTTCTATTAAAATAAATATACTTGGCTGTAATCAGTTCACATCTTGCCCATGTTATATTTTTTCTTTGTTCCATAGTAATTGGAAGGGTGAACTACTCCACTAAAAAGTGACCAATCTTATTATGTTTGTACCATAGTGCACATTTCTGTTTTTTTATGATCGTCATATCCTCTTCCTGTGCAATGAATATAATTTTTTTTAATTCATTCTTTATATTGCGGGGATATTATTATTTTCCTTTCTGTATCCTTCCATAGGTGTTGAAGTTTAAGCTTATTTAGTATCTTTTGAAGATATATTAACCAATTTGATTTAATTCCTTTGGCACTCCAGTTTCTTTTTTCTTCCAAACATGTTTTTGGGAGGATATTATCAGAGTTATTAATTGTTTTTATCCAATAGTTCAATAAGCATGTTTCTTTTATGTTATTTATTTTTGTTTTCCCAATTCTGCCCTGGTCATAGCATTGGATGTAGAGTTTGGGAGATTTAATAAAGTTTTGTAATAATACATTAAAGGAGTTTCCAGGATTATACTTTTCTATCTTCAGACCCCCATACTTCTGCTCCATATACTGTAATAAAACAGGGTTTAGTTTTGCATCTCCCTCTTTAAGAACTGGTACTATAGTATTCCCTCCATACTGACAATTAAATGTTAATAGAGCTTTAGCTATTATTTTGGCTTTAGTGCTCTGTTCTTTTAGATGTTTTGTCCATTTAGCATCTGATGTCATTTTAATTCTTAAATATACATATTCATTAAATGCTTCAACTAATTGGTTGTTTATATAAATCTTAATGTTATGGTAATTTGTGGAATTAGATCCCATCACCATTATTTTGGTTTTGTTTAAATTTATCTTTAATTCCAAATATTTACATTTTTGAATGAAAATGTCACTTTTTCTATAAACCTATTCTGGATAGTAACAATAAAATGATATCATCTGCATAAGCCAATGAATGCACTATTTGATTATTTATATTTGGAGCATCCAAGTTATCATCTACCTCATAGTCTAGTAGTGTGTTAATGTATATATTAAACAGGGATGGTGCCAACAGACATCGCTGTTTAACCCCCCTACTAGAAGGGGAAAAATTCATTCAAATCCCCATTTCTACTATATCTGACTGCTTTATGTGTACCTGTATACAGTAAATAAATAGGGAGCAGAAGTGAGTGGGGTAACTGCTTATTTAATAGTATCTCCTACAAGATGTTTTTATTAATGGAATTAAAAAATTGTGAAAATCTACATATAATATGAAGTTTCATTTTACAAATATATATATATATATATATACTTTTCAATTAAATGTGCTAGACAGAATACATTATCAATTGTGGAGAAATTTTCTCTAAATCCAGCTTGAACTGGTGATAATATTGAGTTTGTTTTTACCCAACATGTAAGTTTATCCAAAATAACCCATGCACAAATTTTAGAGGATAGATTCAGTAAACTAATGGGCCTAAAATTACTAAGGTCATATACAGATCCCTCCTCATGTATTGGTGCAATGATGTAAGTTATCCATTCTTTTGGCATATATTTGTAGCACAGGCATAGATTGAAAAAGGATGTGAGTATTGGTGTCCAGAAATTATTATACGTTTTATAGATTTCAGGTGGAATAAGATCATGACCTAGAGCTTTATTATTTTTTAATCTAGTAATAGCATATTCTAGATCTTGCTCAGATACAACCAGTGGTTCATAATCACTAGTCATAAGTCCTCTAATAGGATCTGGGATCACCAAGGCTTCCGGTCCACTGAATATTTTTTGAAAATGTGAGACCCAGGTATCCTTTAGTATATACAATGTAGGCAAGGAATAATATGAAATAGTGCCTTTTGACAACAGATTCCAGAATCTGATATTATCTTTTGTCTGGATTACCCTAAACATTTCATTCCATTGATTATTTAAAGCTCAAGCCTTTTTAACAGGAGAAATATACTGTATTATTTTCTAGCTTTATTGAGATTAGAGAAATTTACCCTTACCAGATGTGTTTTTGTCCATTTTATCAATTTATTAAGTTATTTTTTAGCTTCATGGCATGAATTATCAAACCAAGTATTTTTTTTATAGTTTTCTATATATTTTGTTCTTTGTATATTAACTTAATTGCATTATCATTCAACTGACAAAGCCATTGCTCCAATGTATCTACAAGATTAATAATCTGCCTATTATTTAACTCATTAGATTTGTCTTCCCAGTCTACAAAAACTCCCTCCATTATATCATTATTTTTGAATGAAGTACTTTTTTTCCCAGATATGACCAGCTGTGGCTGTAAGTTGACATCTCATTAGAAATATATTCTACCTTATTTAGCTCAGCTGTGAGTTCAAGAGAAGCATGATCACTCTCAGCTGTAGTTACATACTAACATACTATTTGCCAGCAGATTAGGCCTTATGGTCTATCAAGTCTGCTCGAACCTAGATCCTTAGTTGGGTGCAGAGACCCTCCCATCCCTTGTGCTCCAGAAACACCTATCATCCATCCCAACCCCCCCGGGATAGGCCATTATCTGATACATCCACTTTCTGTGTCTGTCCCACCCTCTCTTAAAGCCCTCCACTGTGGATCTCTGAACCAGCTCACCAGGCAGAGCATTCCAAGGGTCCACCACCCTCAGTGAAAAACCTCCTCCTCTTTTCCCCTCACCCTTCCACCTTCCAACTTCAAACCATGCCCTCTGGTGATGCCTCCCTGCTTTAGTCTAAAGATCCCTCCATGTTACCCTATTTATTCCTTGAGTGCCAGAAGACCTCAATCATGTCCCCCTGTCTCTCCTCTCCTCCAGTGAAAACAGGCAGAGCTCCTCAAGTCTGTCCTCGTAAGTCAAATCCCCTAGCCCTCGTATCATCTTTGTTGCCCTCCTCTGTACCCTCTCCAGGAGCTGTATGTCCCTCTTCAAGTGTGGTCTCCAGTACTGTACACAGTACTCAGGTGTGGTCTAACCAGTCCATTGTACAGCGCAGAATCACTTCCTTGCTCCTGAGGTGATCCCCTGCGATGCATCCCAACATCCTGTTTGCCTTGCTAGCTGCTCTCCCTGCACTGCTCAGAGTTATTCATACATGTATCCACCATGACCCCTAGGTCTTTTTCCCCTGTTGAGGCTTCCAGCACCTCCCTCCCAGGATGTACCTGTGTTTAGGGGTTTCCCGACCAAGATGCAACACCTTGCACTTGGTGATATTGAAATTTAATTTCCATGTGTGAGCCCAGCTTTCCAGGGTGTCAGGTCCCTTGCAGGGCCAACCTCCCCTCTTCTCCCTCAACTACTGCTCCCATCTTGGGTCATCCACGAAGAGACTCTTCACACCCTATACCATCCCGGATGTCCGATATGTATGCATTAAACAAGTTGGACCCAGGACCGAGGCCCTGTGGTACCCCACTACCAACCTCTGTAGGGTTCGAGAGCTCCCCACAGACCACTACTCTCTGAGTCGTCCAGCTATCAGTTTTCAATCCATCTGACCATCAAGGGCCTACTCCTAACCCCATCAGTTTCTCCACCAGACCATTGTGGGGACAGAGTCAAGCATTCTGAAGTCCAAGAATAATACATCCACAGGCTTACCCTGTCCAGTTCTGATGTTACCCATTCATAGAACTCCACAAGGTTGGTTTGACATGATCTACCTGGCACAAACCCATGCTGCGACTACCAGACCTCCCACCTCCCCAAGTAAACCCCAATCGTTCCTTTAGTATACTCTCCATTAATTTTCCCACCACGAGGTTAAACTGATGGGTCTATAGTTTCCTGGTACTTCCTTCGACCCCCTTTGTGGATTGGTACCACATGTGCCTCTTGCCAATCCCTAGGTACCCTCCCTGTCTCAAGTGACCTGTTGAAAAGCTCATGAAATTGCAGCCAGTATGTCCGCCAATTCCCATAGTACTCTCGGATGAATGCCATCCACTGGGAATTTGTCTTTCTTTAGGGCCTTGAGGGCAAAACCACACCCTTTGGTGGGGATGGCATCATCTGTCCCTCCACCTTACTGGTCTTTTATCCTTATCCAGATGTGACACCCTGGGTACCTTTCCCTCCCTTTGCTCCATTTCTGTTGCTCCTCTGATCCCACTCCCTGCCGCTTCTATCCCCTTTGTGCCTTGTTTTGTAGATATCCCATCCCTCCTAGTGAACACAGAGGCCAAAGTACTTGTTAAATACCTCTGCCTGGTCCTCGCCTCTTCCACCACCCTTCTTTAGATCTCAATCTGCTGAGATGGCCCTTAGTTTTTCTCCGCTCCCCAATGTACCGGAAGAACCCCTTTTCCCCTCCATGTATCCCCTGTGCCAGCCGTTGCTCTTTACTGGACTTTGCTCCCCTCACCATACGGGTGACTTAGTTGTAATTAAACTCTGAAAGATTTTATAGTTTTCAGGCCTACAGAGAATATAATCTATTAAACTCTAGCAATTATGGGGGAAAAATGTTTTTCCATCTACATCTCCAGGGAGTCTTCCATTTAATATTAGGAGGGGATTGTCTTCTACCAGATTCTGTAATGCCAGTCCATTAGCATTTTTAAATTTGTTCATGCTTTTTCTTACATTACATTCTGTTAAGTTCATTTCAGTCTCCAAAATGTTTAGATTATCATAATTAGCTATCCATGCATTGAAGTCCCCTGCAGCAATGATAATTCCCTGTGGATATTTTTTTTTATGGAGGCATCAAGATCTTTGGATAGATTAGTCCATATCCTTTTGGTATCACATTTCTCATTAGATGAGGGAATGTAGATATTCAGTATGGTATACAGGTCATTACCCCACTTCTGAAATAATCTATAATTTGGGTCAATTTGAAAAACTTCAATAGCTGTAATATTTTTACCAATTCTAATATATGATGTTAAACCCCTGAATAATCTCCCTAATGTTTTAATCCTAGCTGCAGAGGAATGAAACACTCAGAAGCCATTCAAATCAATCTGTTCTCTAACCCAGGTTTCCTGAAATAGAACTATATCAAATTTATTTATGAACTGTAGCCATTCATTATCAGCCATTTTACAGATAGCCCAGCAATATTCCATGATAGAAAATTAGCTTGATTATTATCAGCCATTTTTCCAGATATCCCAGCAATATTCAATGATAGAAAATTAGCTTGATTCTTATATGGTATTTGACTATCACTCAAATTTGAGTGTTGTATGCTACTTCTTTCTTGTCATGTGTTTTGAAGCATCTGCTTTAATGCAGTCACTTCTTTTCTCAAGGCATTCATGTCAGTTAACAGGAAGCCTTCCTTATCCAATTTTTCTGCCCTCTGTAATAGTTTATTTACTATCTTTCACAGAGCTGTATTTTAAATTAATTTGAGTATCCATCTCTTTGGGGAACACCCTCACAACCTTCTGTATATGGTGATTCTGTACATCAATACTCAGGATACTGACTACTAAGGTTGTAACAAATGAATTCAGCATATCATTGTTTTCTCCATGAATTTCATCAATCCCAAACAGTGATAGAGTACAATTATCATCCATCAATCTCTTCATTTTTGGGGGAGTAAAGTCCCATTTTAGTTACATCAGTATTGTGGAGAAAATTTCTTGAGATATCTCCCTCATTGAACTTCCCTCTATTCTACTTTGACCTTGAATTGGTTGCACCTCTAGTCCCAATATATGTAATTTTCTTTGTTTGAACTATGTTTTTTTTCTAGATCCATTTCTCTTAGCTGAACATAAACCAGAGTTTCCTCATCTTGTATATCTCTATGTACTAGGACTATATCATCAGTATTAAATTTAACCCCCACTTCTGCATTAAAAAGATATTCAATCAGCTCTTTTAGGGTTTCTGAAGTTTCATAATTTTTCCTGTATATTCCTTTTATTCTTAATGTTACTTCATTTCCAATTAGCTTCCTTAGAACTTGTGCATAGGCAGATGTCTTACTTTCTTTGTGTTTGTCAACACTCCCCTTTGTTAAAGTTGTTCTGTCTTATTTTTTTCTCCTCCTCAAAATTGTTTTCAGGTACACCAGGTATTTTTCCTTTTCCTTTCACAATTAGAGGTTCTGGAGTGATTAGTCTCATACTAAAGCTTGATTCTTGTTTTTTCTATTAGGTTATTTGACTTTGATTTTTTTTCCTTTTATTAAGATATGTTTTCTTTCCTTTACCCTTTGATTTTTCCTTTTTTTATATGTTTAAGTTAATTTTTGGGGTATCTGGTATAAGGAATTATTAAAAAGATGGTCTTTGTTTATTTAATTTAGATTCTAGAGCATTTACTTTCTTTTCTAATGTATCCAAGCAGTCAAGAATCAGATTTGTAAATCTGGAAAATTTTCCTTTAATATCATTCAATGCTTCAAGCAGAACTATGTTTGCCATTACTGGATGAGCTTATGCTTTTATTGTATATTTTGATAATGTGTCTAGGCACTGTGCTAGAAATTCAAGTTCCAAATTTATGTTCTTAACTTCATTGTCCAGATTTTGAAATACAGTATTTGTCATCCAGCCAATATAGAAAAGTTTGATTTTCCTGTTGTATCCGATATGGCTGAGTTCCCTGATAAGTCCAATGGACTGAGTGGGTCCAGTCTTTTTGCTTACCTATTTGTTTTTTCTACTCCATCTAAATCAGTTTGTGTCTGTAAATGTTGTTACTTTCTCTTTCGTCCTTTACTATTCCCAGAGAGATTGTTTTTGTAGTTTTAACTTGTTCTTTTTTAGGGAAGAAGTCAGAAATAATTTTTTGAGAAGTTCTATGAGTAGAACCTTCGGTCAGTTTTTGCGCTTTTTCTTCTCCCCTCTTAACACCATCTTCTTCATGTCCCTTTATCCATATTCCAGGAGTTCCCTTCTCTTCTGTTACTAAGGGTTGCAACATATGTTGCATATGATCCATTTAACCCCCCATTATTATCATTATTATTATGATTATTATTATCTTTTCCAAGATCTTTCTTTACTTCATCCTTCCCTATTTTTGTAATCTGCAAGCTTCCTTTATTTTTTATAATTGTTTTTGTCTAATTTCTGCTAGAGGTTTTAATCTTTGTGTCTGAGTCTTTAAATAAATCCTTAGAGATTTGTTTTTGTCTGTTGGGGTAGATGTAGTAATTTCAAGTTCTCCCTTAAACACACAATCCTTCTTAGATTTTCCCCCCTTTCTGTGGTATCTTCTATTAAGCATTTACTGTTTTACTACTTCTGATATTCATTGTGGTTCACCAGGCTCAGGTATCCTAAGCATAAGGTACAAGCAGATAAATAAATAAATCATTACTGTATTAAAATAGCCAGTACAAGATTTTTTTAAAATATTACACTATCAAAATCAGACAGATCTTAATCCCACTGCCCAAAGTTCCATTTAGTTCTATTTGGTTCTTCTTCTTGCAGATGAAATATAATATTTTTCTTTTATATTCTCTTTTGAATAAGCTATAAGTCTGTAGGGCTTATTGAAATGTGAGGTTATGCAGTTACTACTAAGTCCCATCTTTGTTTTAAAAGATAGAAGGTCAAATACTTGAAGTATACATCAGGATCAAAAATAAGATAGAAGATAATACCAATTTCATAGTCAATCCCCAGATCACCAACTCGGGTTTAGGTCCAAATCCAAGCAGGTTTTTGAACAGACAAGGCAGAGCAAATACAACTCCAGGAGTAAATGTAGCAATTCTTAGTCATCTGGTTGCTCCAGCTGTTTTCAATGTCCAATGCTGTATGGGGAAGTAATTTTCTATTGTGGTTCGCCTTTCTCTGAGTTTTCAAGTAAGGAATCTGTGGAGACTAAACGGGATTATAAAATAAAACAGAAGTTGAAATAATTGTGAAATGGCAAAAGTCCCCCCCTTCCCAACCAAGCATAGTTATCTAATATTTCTGAAGTTAAACTATAATGCTAAAATGTGCCAGCTATTTCCCACTTTTCAGTGTTTTCTGCTATTTATAACTATCACAAGTAAAGATGCAGTAATATTTTATTTCGCTGGTGAAATCACCAATTTTGCATAATTATGGCCTTTCGGCAAAATTTTGCTGCAAAATTTCACCTACACTTCAGAGGCAAAATTAGGTGAAATTGGGCTTTTCACTTTGCTGGTGGCCACTTGGTTGAGTCTAAATAGGCAGAAAGTGAGTGGTTTATTTCCTGTGCTGTATATCTCGAGGAAGCAGGCAGCCTTTATACTCCCTGTGAATGCAGAGTGCACTTTTACACATAAATTGCCTAATTTATGCTATTTTTTCTTTTCTTGTTTGTCTTTGTTCTAGTTCATACTTTAGTACCTGGTGATTGTGTTTGTGTGTGATTGTGTGTGATTGTATGTGTGATCTCCCCGGCTCTCTCAGAGTTTCTATCTCTGTTTCGTTTATTTTTCTTGGTTTTGTTTGAATTGGTGGTGTTTGTAGATTGTGGACATAATGGAGAAGGGTGAAGACAGTGGGGCACCTGGATGTGCGTTTCAGTTAACCATTACAAATGAAATTCCACAGCAGGAGGCTTTTGGCTCCAGCACCAGCACCAGCAGCCAGCAGCCAACTGTGCCCCCCTCCACAGCACCAGGAAGATACTGTTCCTCTGCCAAGGCAGCAGGAGATCGTGTTCCCTCTCAAGCAGTCAGAGGAGTAAGTGCCTGGGGCATTATATGTGCCCCCCCATGGCCCAATCTTCCCTGAAGTTCTCCTGTCTGGGATTTTTTTCTGTGCAATAGTGGTAGGTGTCCCAGTGGTCACCTGCAATCTATGCTGGCAGGAAGTGCATCGAGGAAAGTGTGGATCCCACTTCGGGACAAACAGCCAGCATAGTTACATGGTGCACCACCACCCACTCCAATGGGGCCTCAAATTGCAGGAGGTGACAGCATCATCATCAGTGCAGCTGTGGGGAGCAATGCAGGTACAAGCACTGAAGTGGGTGAGCTGGAGGGAGGCATGGCTGGACCAGTAAAACATCTTTGCCATGCTCACCGTACCAGAAAACAGCTACAGTCAGTAATATCAAGACCCTTCCAGGACCCACCCAATCCAAAGCCAGCAGCACAGACAACCTCTGCCCTGCCAGCAGTGCCAGTGACACATGCAGATTTATCAGCTTTCCTGTCTGAAGTCCAGCTTCTCCAACAGGAGTTAAATGACTTCAGACAGGAATTTAATGATGCCTGTGGGGGGAGATTTCTAAACTGCAGTGTAATGGTGACAAAATCTGGGCATCCTGTCTGAACTCCATGGTGGCCCCACTGGAACTTTATGTAGCAGCACAAATTAATTTGTCTTTTATGTTTTCATTTTTTTCTGTTTTTCATTCTGTTGTTTGTATGTTCCCCCTATGAAAAAAGCTATACTGTCCTCTTTAATCTACATCCATTCCTTAAGTCCTTCTGTTTATTTTGTAAGTAAATTAATTATTGACCATTGCTATTGTGCTTGTTACTGTCTTATGCTCCCTATAGAATTCAGCCCCTTTTCTTGTTCCATCTCTATTCTCCCTGCGCATTGCTGTATTACCCTTGTCCTCCCGATCCTGCTTGTCATTTGTTATGCTAATTCTGTACCATGTCCATGTACCCTTCCCCTAATAAACACCTTATTCCCTTATTATTTGTGGTGTGTGTTATTTCTTAGAGCTGGTTACACCTACAAGATTCCTTTTAACAACATAATGATGTGTAATGCAGTTGCATTCCCTATCTATTGAGTTTGCAAATGAAATGCCAGCTCCTGCTGAGGCTGTTGGCCATCTGGGCCTTGTGCACAGACTAGTGTATATTTTTATGGAATTCAAATACCTTGTGTGAGTTGCTTCAACTCGAAGTTAGATGTAGTCACCACAGCACATGTCCATAAGGTGCTTGTTCTTTATTCGATTCTGTAGTGTGGTATGTAAACAATGTAAAAAATGCTTCCATATAATGAAGTTAAAAATGCCCACTCCCCCAAGGCACAATCATTCCTTATATGTATCATGAAGTACGGTGCCTTGAGGAAGTGGGTGTTTTTAATCTTAATTATATGAGAGCATGTTTTACATCGTTTGCATGCCACACTGTACAGTAATAAAGAAAGCACTTTATGGATATGTGTTTGTGATGATTACTTCTTATTTTGTGTCGAAGCAACTCACACAAGGTATTTGAATTAAAAAAAAATCTGTGTATGGGGCCCTAATGGACCACAGCCTTCGACTGGTGCCGGCCTTCCTTTGCAAACTCCATATATGGGGAATGTAACTGAATTGTTGGTAAATGTTATGTTTTGTTAAAGTTATGTTGAAGTCATCACCTGCTCTTTAACGTGTTTCCTCCTCCTATCCACAAATGTTAAGTATTATGCCTATTAAAAAAAACTGTTTTACAATACTGTGTGATGTTGCATTATTGTTGTGTGCAACATTACGAAGATGTAACACATCTGGTGCCGGCACTGCCAACATGCCCCAGAAGGCCAGAATTCCAGAAATGTTGCCCAAAAAAATTTTACAGCAAATTCAGACCTAAATAAGGTGTCAGACATGCTGTTATATGCTGCACGGCTCCCAACTGGACCAAAACATATTGTCAGTGGTTTACGGTTTAATCATACTGTTGCCACTGCCTAACATGGCCCAGAAGTTCAGAAATGTTTCACAAAAAAATTGCACAGTACATTCATGCCTAAATCAGGTGTCAGACATGCAGTTACTTGGTTCACATCCACCATCAGGCCCCAAATCTGCTGTTTTCTGTACCCTTTAAAATGGTTTTCATGCCTAACTGTGGTGCTGCCACTGCCTAACATGCCACACAAGTCCAGAAATGTTTCCCAAAAAAATGTTACAGTAAATTTGGACCTAAATGAGGTATCAGACATGCTGTTTTATGTTGCATGCCTCCCACCCAGACCAAAACATGTTGTTTTGGTTTAAGGCCTAATCACGGTGTTGCCACTGCCTAACGTGGCCCAGAAGTCCATAAATGTTTCACAAAAAATTGCACAGTACATTCAGATCTAAATCAGTTGTCAGACATGCAGTTACATGGTTCACATCCACCATCAGGCCCCAAATCTGCTGTTTTGTGCACCCTTTAAAATGGTTTTCAGGCCTAACTGTGGTGCTGCTACTGCCTAACATGCAGTACAAGCCAGTTTTCCATGATGAGAAAAATAAATGTTCCTGCAAAATGGTTCAGCTACTTAAAGTTGCACTTGCTTCCTCCTGCTGTTGGTTTCTTAATTTATTGAGAACTGTGGAATTATCATTTCGCAATGCTGCTGCCCTGGTTTGCTCTGTTGGCTCTGTGGTTTTAAGTCAATGTGGATTGAATGACATTTCGTGTGCTGCTTCTGTTGTCTGTAGCTGCTGCCTGCTGCTTTGACTAGTTGCCATGAGAAGTAATGGTTTTTCTGGTTCATGGGGATCCTCTTCACATAGTCTATCAATGCTGCTGCTGCACACGTAAGTATCTGTATTTATTTTTTCCAGTACAAGAGAAGGGGGATGGTGGGTTGTTATTGTGACGTCTTGAGTTCTAATTTGTTTGTACTGATTTTATATTATCTGGCAGTGTGCTGAGGATTACATCATCATGACATGCATGCCAGGATTTGGATACGGGCTGCTGGAATGCACCACATTTCACATTGCACAAGGTAAGTACTGAATTTTTCATTACTGGGATAGGTGACTGCATTTCAGATATTTGAGTCGGATTGTAATTGTATTTTTTTGCTCTTGTCAACATGCAGGAATTCAGGTGATAACTCCAGGTGCACTGCTGCAATTCATTAACTTGTGGTAAGTATTTCTTAATTTGTGATGGTCTTCAGTGGGCAGGTGGTGAAGGTGGTGGTTAAGGGTTAGTGGATATGGTTAAGTATTACGTTTTTCATTGCTTTTTTTGGTGTGGTTAATGCAGTACAGAGATGTCAGACTTTGACAGTAACTATGTTCTATATGGGTCTGTCAGTATTCAGGAATTCCACTGCTGAGGTGTGTCTGTTACCTCCCAATCTGGCTGCTGGCTGTGCTCATCATACATAGTCTGTTCATGTCAAGGGTTTCATTTTAACAGCCATTCCCTGATGTAAGTATTGCTTCATGTAATGATGGTGGGGGGGGTACCTAGTTGTAACAATGCTCAAAATTTCTTCTTTTTTTTCTTATTGCCAGGTACAACGTACTTCAATTGGAATGGTTCTTTAGTTTTCTAGTGGACATTTGCTGATGCATCCCATCTCTGTACAGCATTGGTGACTAAATACAAGTCTTCCATCCTGGCATGTGGACACTGGATCGAGGTGCTGCACCTGCGAGGTGTGGGCCACTGCTGACAACTAAAAACATACATCATCATCATCAACGGACATCAGTGAAGGAAAACAAACATATTATAAGTACTGCTGTGCAAACTTGAAAATTGTGACCTTGGATTGTATCCACATGTTTTGCCATTGCCACTGTGGAATCACCCATATGGCACTTGAAGAAGTCCCTTGATTGAACCGCTGTAAGATGATGAAGGATATATTACTTTTATCCATGAATGTGCAACTGACACTGTAAATGGCAGCACAACCATTCATCACCTCCACTATGTTGCTACCTGAACTAACACTGTTACCAATATTAAAGAACAAATTCCTTTTGAACAGAAAATTTCATTTGCCAGTCACGATTCACAATAGATGTTGTTTGAGCCAATGTCATCTGTAAAAAGGTGGAGAAAAAATATGAAAAGAAAAAAAATTGGCATGGATACTTACCTGTGGTGATCCTTAGCATCGATGTTGGCAATGTCCCCAAAAATTTCCCACCACTGAAATGATTTCAATTATGAGCCTATGGTGAAGCATACCAGCATGTACAGTACCCGGAATGGAATACACAAAATCTAACAAGTGAAAAATGTTACCATTACAATACTGACCTGTCCATAAGTATGCTTCCAATGTGGATTGACTAGGCTCTGAATGTGCCATGTCTATGCATCATCCTTATTCCGAGGTCCTGGCCTCACATGGCATGATCATGGCAAACCATGCATAGAGTGAAATGGAAATACATAAGATAACTTATTCATTAAGGTGTGCTGCCTTGCATGGATACTTGACATTCTATCGCAACAAAGGCATGCATAACAGCACAGTGGCGGTACAGGTAATAACATGACAATAAATATAATCTAATTACCATGAATCAGTTCACCAGAAGACAGGCCATGGAGGAAGAGCACATATATTCTTGCTTGCTGATGTTATGTGTTGCTTTCTGAGTGGCTGTTTCTTTGGCTGGAGGGAAAATGACACCAAGTGTGCTTGCTGGGATGAAAGTGCTGCATCATGCTGGTTGATGTACTGGCCCAAAATGTGCTGGCAGTGCTGTCATCGTGGGTGGTCGGCAGGAGAGAAAACACCACCAAGTGTGCTTGCTGGGAAGAAAGTGATGCATTATGCAGGTTGATGTACTGGCCCCAAATGTGCTGGCAATGCTGCAGTTTTTCTTGATGGAAGACTGCTGGAAGAGGAGGAGTAATTTAGCTGGACTCAGAAGCAGCATTGATGTACTAGTCTGTGACTGCTGTTTATGCTGGAGCATGCACCAGTCAGCTTCATAGATATTCAGCTGTATTTCTTGACAGTATGAGGTGATAGTCCACACTGTCGAAGTCTGTGTTATACACATTAGGATGGATACCAAGGAAGCGGGTTACATGATGGTTAATTGTATACATGGGGATGGAGTATGCATGCATTTCTGAGTAACATAGTACTGGCTGTGCACTGTCTAAGATGTTACATCATATATACAGTGGTGGGACACTCACTAGACAGTCATGGTCTCATGAAAGAGGTATATGTGGAAATGGGGAAGATGTTGTTCAGTATTTGTCACTCGATGTGGCCATTGTGTATTGCTGAACTGACATATTCATTCCAATTAGAATAGCAGGGGCAATTCACTTTTCAAAATGAAATGAAGTAAATATTGTTACTAGGTTGGGTAATCAAATTAATGGTTTAACAGGATGCGTAACACAGAACAACCAGCAAAATAACATTTAAAATGTATAACAGTAACATAAAAGAGCATATTCAGTGAAAATGGGGGGATGCTAGTGGTGGCTGGGGGGGGGGCAGAACACCATTAGCCTTCTTCCAGTGACACATCATCCATGAAGCAGCCCTCACAGTCTTCAAGTTTGGAATCATCACCAGGTGGAAATTCGGTCATCATTGCTGCTTCATGTACCTCCCTGCTAGGAGATACCTTACCAGTGTGGACATCTTCATTGTCATCATTGTCTCTGAGACACAGTTCTTGGGACAACACCATTGAAATAACTGTGTTATGTGGAATGTGAGCCTCATTCATTTTTATAAATGTTAAGATGGAAACATTCTTTGGTGACAAATTAGTCCTATGGTCACGTACAGTGGCCCCAATAGAACAGAACATCTGTTCCACACTGACACTGGATGGTGGGCAGCTGAGGTATTTAAAAGCAACAGATGCCAGTGCAGGCTAATCACTGACTTTACTGCTCCAGTACACCAATGGCTTATCAGTGATGCCAAGATGATTGGTCTCTCCCATGTAGGTATCCAACATATGTTGTGCTGCCCTGAGTCATGCTGCCTCATCAGGCTCCTCCTCCTCCTTGTCTTCAATTTCTTCCATGCCCACCAGGTACAGAGCATCCCAAATGGGATTACCTGCCATGTTGTGCTGTGACTTTGACATTTTCTCCAGTTTGGTGGCCTCTGATGAGCTGCTGCTGGTGGTGGTGGTGGTGGTAGCAGCACCTAATATATGTGCCCTTTGTGTCTCTGCATTTTTCATCTGTGTGCCATGTACCTGTCTGACAAGGTAATTGGTCAATTTGTCCACTCGCACATGCAGGCAAGCCACGTTTGTACCATGGATCCAGCATGGTAACAATAGCAAACTCATTAGACTGCATAATACCAGAGATATATTTATTGCTGTCCAGTATATGGAGCATGTGACCCATTACATGAACAAAACTGTGATCATCACTTGCCTCCATCTGGTGATGGACATTCACCAGTGTCTGCCTCAGCACACATATAAGGGGTATTGACTGACTTATACAGTCAATGTCCCATGCACAACCTGTGTTGCATGCTCAAATGGATAAAGAATGTGTATTATGCCATCCATTTGTCACTACTGCTCCGTTGTTAGAACGATGGATACTCCAGCACTGTCCCAGGTGGTGTGCAGCAGTAGGTAATCTGAAACTGCCTTATACTGCTCATACAGCTGGTCCAGCATGTACAGTTTGGAGTTCTACCTGGTAACAACATCAAGCTTCATACGGTGCTAAGGTAGGTGGTTAGTGTGCTGCAGATCACACAGATGGTCACGGGCCTTTGCAGAATGGGCAAAGTGCACTCAGATGCATCTGACGACAGACATAGTTTCCTTTATTTCATGATGGTTCAGAAATTGCTGCATGACTAGATTAAGGCAGGGAACTCTGAAAAAAACACTGTTAATAATGCACGTAACTACATTGGAGCCATTGTCAATGGCAATAAACCCTGCTGTTAGTGAGTGTGTGTATAGCCACTCATCAATCTGATTTAGCAGCACATTCAGCATTTTCTCACTAGTGTGAGACCCCATAACACTTTGCATAGTTATGGTGGCATTCTGATGAATACCAGGTGTGTTGCTACCACCACAGTTTTGCTTTATGCAGCTTTTGCCAGGCCCCAAGTCAACAGCCACCCCAGGTACCTGTGCACAGTGTGCTGTTATGCACAGATATGAGCTGCCAGCTGTTTGCCCACTTGTCCACATATCCATGCTAAGGTGAATATATTTAGAGGCAGAATGCTTCATGGCATGTAGGATGGACTGTGAAACTGCGCTGTACAGTTCGGGCATGGCACGTTTTAAGAAATACGTTCGCGATGGCACCTGCCATTTGGGACAGGCACGGGCCATCAAATGGCAGAATCCTGGATTCCCCACAAAGGACAAGGGCAACAGGTCAATGGCAAGCATTTCTGCAGTGTCTGCATTCAGCTCACGGGCAGCAGAATGATTGGGGGGGTAGTTGTTTGAGTGCTGCTCAAACACACTCTTCAGTGTGGGCTGCATCTTTGGAGCGGGTCGACAAAAACGCTTTACTTGTGTCACCAATGTTGTTCTTGCTGGGATTCCAGGTGACTGTTGGGGCCTAAGATTCACAGCATGTATAAAACTGGTTATTTTAGTGGATTAGGTGCCTGGTGGTGTACTTTTATAACTCGAGGGAGTGGCAGCTCTACTGCTACTATGCCACTATTCAAGAGAGAAAATGATTCCTCACACTCCTCCTCCTCCCCGACCCACTCAGCCATCCCTCCTCCTGCTCTAGTGCACTGCTATCACTAACATTAAGCTTGACAACAGAAGTCCCACCAGCAGCTCTGGTATCTTTCTGGTGTTGGTGCCAGCTCGATGGGTGCTTGTTTTTCAAGTGGGCATGCTGGCCACCGGTGCCTATGTGGCTGCCCTTTTTCCATGATTCACACATGCTTGACACAGCTGACATATTGCCACAGAGTCGTCAGCTGCATCAAGCATAAAAAATATCCGAAATTAGGAACTTTGCACCTCAAGATTTGACATGACACTAAGACTTGGACAGCGAAGCCAAAGGTGTGGAAGTTTTTGCTTTCTGTGCCACTTGCATGATATCCACCATACTACATTTGGGAGGTGAGGTGACTGGACTGCTTGTTTTAGGCTTGCTGATATCTTCACCCTCAGTCTTGTCATCTAAATGTGCTACATCATCACCCTTCAGTTTTTTACTTCTGGCTCCCACAGGGGATCCAACACCTCATCTTCATCTGTATCAAAACATGTTATATCCTGCTTCTCCTCCCTATCACCGTCTACTTCCAGAGAAACTTTTCCCTTCTCTGGCATCTCCTTACTGTGGGGGCTGACTTTCCTTATCTCCTTCTCCAGGAGAAACAGACTGAAGCTGGACACTATTACCCTCACCACCATCAGCTCCTCCTTGAGCAGGAACATCAGTCATACTAACAACTTTTTCAACCTCCTTCTGGACTTCTGTGCCTCCATTGGTGTGAGTGTCTCCCTTATTCCCAGTATCATCCCCAACAAGCATGCTAGCTACAGACTGGGCAGTAAAAAAAATAGTCACAGACTTGAAGCCATTTCTAGCTTTGATTTTGCTGCTACTTGCTGCCACAGCAGCAGTGGAGCCCACAGAGGACACTGATTCGGAAATAGGTTTGCTTATTTCAACAGACTTCTTTGAGCCACCTCCCACTTGGGCACCTTTACCTGAAGTTGAATGTCTCTTGGCAGGCATATTTATATGCTTCTTCTATTGGGCTTCCTCCAAAAGTATATTATTATGTATTTCTATCAAATAAGTGTGATTTAACACCTGCAGTGCTATCTACAAAGGGCAAACAGAAATCAGAGCAGGTAGCTGCACCGTAGTGTATATAACTACCTACAGCTGCTACTGTAGCCTATTCTAGTGTTAAAACACTATTTAATTTTTTCAATTACACAAACATGAGTTAAGTAACATGGGGTAACAGGAGAACAGAAGTAAGAGACTTTCAATACAAAACCGACAGTGAACGTCACCACAAGGATGTGCAGTAACTCTGAAAAAATACTTAAGTAGTTCTTAATCAAATGTCAGTTGTAAAATGGAATGATTATTACACAACTTGATAATAACCAGGTAGGTACTGGTAGGTTCACGCAAACTAAATTGTAAACCAACCACACAGAACACCTCACAGTCAAAATATAAACTACGGTCCGGATAAGTGGTGTCTGGAGGGTAAGACAAGTACTGCAATGTGTTAGTACTTACTAGATACAGTTTTGGTTTACAGATATATCAGATGTAAGAGACAACAAGATTTGAAATTAATAAATAAAGTCATCTCCAAAAATCATGCAGGGACCACCACTCTCTTGAAAATTATACATTTTTTTATATAGTAGGGTCAGGTAGTAAACAACAGTGGTGTAACAGGGAGGAAAGGGTTAATATGGTAAGCAAATGAAATAGAAAAACAGGAATGCTCTAATGCAGAGGCTAGATCACAATTTTAATTTCTGTGAGCAATTCAACATTGCAGTTTACCTGGAGAAGGGCAAGTCAAGTGGTCAATGTACACGAATACGTCCAATAAAAAAATAAATCACAAAAGTGATTAAGCAAAGGGAAACAGGAACAGAACTATTCAGAATGAGTAACTGTTCAGATAAAGTTACCCAAAAAAGGGTTAATATGTAAGAAAATATAACAAATAGGTAGCACACCAACAAAAATATTAAGACTTTAAAGAAATTACAGAAACTCACTCACAACTAGTGAGAAATCTGTCAAATATTAGAAACTAACCTGCCCTGCTTTCTCACACACACACCCCCACCCACCCACACCACAGTCGGCCCTCCCTCACTCAACTCCCTCACAGACAGACACAGAGAAGACTGAGAACACTACCTAAGTTTAACTAAGTATTAGCCAAAGATACCAAAACAAAAAAAGGTTCACTAGGAACTAAATTGAGATTTTGGGAGCAATTAACTCTCAAAAATAACAAATAAAGAGGTTTTTGAAGGGTTTATTGGCTGTGATGTACCACAGTGAACTGCGCTCCGACTTAACAGACAATATACTGTGCAGGAAACAGCCTACATGTGATATTTCAGCAATTTACCCACAATGCATTGCAATTTTGCTCATGAAATTCAGGATAATGGTGACATTTCACCTTACGTGAAAGCGAAATTGGTGAAATTGGGCAAAATTTCAGATTATGTGAAAGCAAAATTAGAGGTGAAATTATGTTTCCCCTAGGCGAAACATTTTGCATAATGTGGAAATTACACGAAATATTTCACTAGGCAAAATGTTCCAATTTTGCACATCTCTAATCACAAGTAGCTATCAGATATTAAAATACCTGGCTTTAGATTATGCAGTAATATGCTCTTATTTTCCCCTTTTTTTTTGTAATTTAACTGGAGAGAGAATAAAGCATCAGTACTTCAAAAATTTTTAGTTGCTGTTAAATTTATTTACCTGTATCCTTAAGCCTTTTGAGAGCTCAGCCACCATATTATTTATAAAGGCTCCACAGAAACGCACACAGTTTTACAAACTCCAAGCACCCAGCACTCATGGATCTCGTACTTGTAACAGAAAGGAAGTATAAAATATAACCGCTTGTTGTATATGCACCTTCATCCCCTTCTCAGGATGTTTGTGGTATATTTATTTACTTTTCTTATCAAATAGCCGAAAGGAATATCAAGATTCTATTGGCTAGCTACAGAACAAGAAGACAAATTCAAACTTAGCTTTCAAAAGATATCTTTTTAACCTTGTAGGGTATCCTTAGCAAGAGCGAAGTAGAACAGCTTCATTACAGCGTGCGTATTCAGAGCAAACTGAGAGGACCTACTTTTAAATACCTTCTAGATCCATCAGGATTAATCTAAATTAATTGAACCAATGGAACAATCAGATAATTAATCAGTTTGACCAACTTGCTAATTTATTAGTACCGAAGTAAATCGGGTTGCTTAGTTCTTTGGTTCTTTAGTTCGAGTGTTTTTATCTATTTAAAAAGAGGCATAGATGGACACAAAAAAAACTTTATTTTTTTTCCATAGATGTCTCCACAGTGACCAGCCCTCCACAGGGCTGCTCCTGCTTCTCCTATCCAGAGCAGGCTTGGACGCCGCTTCCAAACACTGGAGGAGACAAGTGGGAACTGGGAAGGCAGAACAGTACAATGTCTGCAGCTCAAGAAAATCCAGAAAGAGCTCCAAGACTCAAACTGTTTCTGGCTTCTTTATACACCAGACTAGCCTCTGATTCTTAATTCTGACAATGGTAGAATACCTTTTATAAGGATCAGGTAAGTCTCTCAGAGCTCCTGCTCCTTCCAGTGACCAGAACACTCAGCTCTCAGATCTGCTCAGATCAGCTCCACATCCTAGAATAGCATGCAGCTGTGTAGTCTGCCAGTGAGAATGACTTCTCTGGTAATTTTCAATATTTTGACCCCAAATTCTCAATATAGCCATTTCTTTACAGCACCTCGTGAATGACACAGCTGTCATTTTTCAAATCCTGGTCAAAATGTGTTTTCATTTCCCAAAACATGATTTGGCAGTTGTTGCAAGGGCAGGAGTTGCATAGAAACATAGAATCTGACAGCAGATAAGGACTGCTTGGCCCATCTATCTGCTCATTTCCCTACCTGATGGATAAGCTGCAGATCCAGTTAACCAACAGCCTCCTTCCTCCTACCCCCCACTAGAATTGCCTTATCTCTGTCCCATGCATTCTTAAATTCCCCCACTGTTCTTGACTCCATGACCTCTTCAGGGAGGCTGTTCAATACGTCCACAACCCTCTCTGTGAAAAAATCCTTCCTAACATTACCTCTGAGCTGTCCCCCCATCTTCAAATTGTGCCCCCTTGTTCTTGCACATCTCTTTTTCTGAAAGATGCTACCATCTTGGACTTTTCCTGTTAGGTACTTGAAAGTTTCTATCATGTCCCCCCCTCTCCCTCCTTTCCTCAAGGTTATACATATTAAGCTCCTTTAGTCTCTCTTTATATGTCTTCTGGTGCAGACCCTGCATCATTTTGGTTGCCCTCCTCTGGACAGCCTCCACTCTATGTCTTTGCAGAGACAGGCTCTCCAAAACTGTATGCAGTACTCCAGATGGGGTCTCATCAACTGTTTGTATGGAGGGATAACAACTTCCTGTTTTCTACTGTTGATACCTCTCCCTATGCATCCCAGTATTCCCTCAGCCCTCCTTACTGCCTTCTTACATTGCTTTCCCACCTTTAGGTCATCTGATATAATTGCTTCCAGGCCCCTTTCCATTTTGTTGTTAGTATTTTACCACCCATTGTGTACTCTTCCCCTGGATTTTTGTTTCCCATGTGCATTACCTTGCACTTCTTTGTGTTGCATCTGAGCTGCCATACATTTGACCATTCCTCCAACTTAGCCAAGTCCTTTTTTATCCTTTCTACCCTTCCCTGTGTATCAACCCTATTGAAGATCTTTGTGTCATCTGCAAAGAGACATACTTTTCCTTCCAGGTGCTCTGCAATGTCACTTATAAAGACATTAAAGAGGACTGACCACAGTAATGAACCCTGTGGTACCCTGCAAGTCGTCCTCCTTTCTTCACTGTGGACTCTGTTTACTATTACCCTTTGTGTCCTGTTGTCCAGCCATTGTTTTATCCAGGCTACCACCTTGGGACCCACTCCAAGGCTGGCTAGCTTGAATATTAATATTTTGTGTGGGACTGTGTCAAATGCCTTGCTAAAATCTAGGTAGACCATGACTACAGCCCCTCCCTGGTCTACTACTTTGGTCACCCAGTCAAAGAAATCTGTTAGATTTGTCTGACACAACCTTCCCACTGTGAATCCATGCTGCCTTGGGTCCTGTGCCCCACTGGCCTGTAGGTACTCAACAGTTATTTCCTTCAGAAGTGATTCCATCATTTTCACTACCACTGAGGTCAAACTAACTGGTTTGTAGTTTCCTGCCTCTGCCCTGCTCCCACTTTTGTGAAGTGGAATCACATCCATCCTCCTCTAGTCCTCAGGTACCACCCTTTCTCCAATGATTTGTTAAAGAGAGTAGTCAGTGGTGTCAGTAGTTCAACCCTTAGTTCTTTTAGAATTCTGTGGTGAATCCCATCAGTCCTCATTGCTTTGCCCACCCTCAATTTCAAGAGTTCTTTCAGAACCCTTTCTTCTGTGAATGGACTGGTATAGAGTCCCCTATCCAGGGTGTTTCTCTTGTTTGGTTTAGGTACCTCCCCATACTCATCCATTGTGAATACTGAGCAGAAATAGTCATTCAATATCCCTGCTTTTTCACTGTCACCCTCTGCTCACATTCCCTTCCCTTTATTATGCCTCAGTATTCCTTCCTTGGTCTTTCTTCGCTCCATAATGTACCTATAAAAGGTTTTATCCCCCTTCTTAACAGAGTTGGTTATCTTTTCCTCGGTTTGGGCCTTTGCTATTCTGACTGCCTTCCCTTTCTCCTTCTGCTTTAACTGATAAAGTTCTCTGTCCTGTCCCTTCTGTGTTCCCTTATATTTTCTGAATGCTATCCTTTTCTCCTTAACCTTCCCTGCCACCTCTTTTGAGAACCATAGTGTTTTTTTCCTTTATTTTGTTTTGTTGATTCACTTCACACAAAGGAGTTGAAACATTTTTTCTGCCCTTGTTCATGTGGTGGGGTCATAAGAAGGCTATGTTGAAAATTTGGGGTAAAAAAAGTAAAATAAACAGTAACATTATGAGCCTAAGTTAAAATTTTTGAACACAGGCTCGTAACTCTGGTCATTTTCAATATTTTGACCCCATATTTTCAACATAGCCATTTCTTCACAGCATCTAATGAATGTGACAGTTGTTATTTTTCAAATCCTGATAAAAATGTGTTTTCATTTCTTAAAAGGTGATTTTGTGGTCACTGGGTAAAATCACCATTCAGGCAGGAGTTGAACATTTTCTCTGTCTTTGTTCATGTGGTGGGGTCATAAGAAAGCTATGTTGAATATTTGGGGTAAAAATATTAAAAACTACTTAAGTTATGAGCTTGCATTGAAATTTGTGAATGCAGGCATGTAACTATAGTTTTCAATATTTTAACCACAAAGTTTCAACATAACTATTTCTTCACAGCAGCTCATGAATGTGTCAGCTGTCATTTTTTTGAAATCCTAGCCAAAATGTGTTTTCACACTTGTGGCATAGAATCACCCTTTGGGCAGGATTTGAAAATGTTCTCCACCCTTGTTCATGAGGTGGGCTCATAAGAAAGTTACATGGGATCATAAGAAGGCTCTGTTGAAAATTTGGTCTAAAACTATGAGAAAACAACAAAGTTATGAGTCTATGTTATAATGTTTCAATGCACTCTCGTAACTGTGGTAACTTTCAATATTTATTTGTTTGTTTATTTATTTATGTCTTTAGTAACCGAGTAAGCAAGCTAATCCAGAGGACCATTTTCAGTCATGATCTGTGCCACAAGCGGCAGAAACAAAAACAAACATCAGCAGACAATTTCAATAAAGTTGTGCAAATTGAAAAAGTAAAATAAACAAGAGTGCATCTTAACAAGGGTTAAGTACATAGCATGAGTAATTCATACCAGTCCATTATATGCAAGTACTTATACAGTTGTATACAGGAATATACAGTACAAGTCACATTAAACTGTTCCATCAACTCACTGGTGTAGCATTTTTTTTTGTGATTCTGCTGCAGTGGGCAACTTGAATTGTTGAAGCTTTTAATTCTTTTCCAACCATTCTTCACTGCTTATTCAACTCACTTGCACCTGTTTAGTGATGTGGCAGTAGCTGTTTTGCAGTGTTTATGCAGTGCATTTTCATGGCATTGTTTATAAATATCACAGCATTCCTTAAGAGTTGTTTAGTCTGCCTTCTGAAATGAAACTCATAAACACTCAACTGAAAATAAAGCTTATAGTCCTAACAGCTAGTTGTAAACCAAAACTACACTTTTACTAATTCATTGAATTAAACACTGCACAGATTAGGAAACTCATTGAATAGTGCTACACCAGTGAGTTGAGAGAACAGTTTAATGTGACTTGTACTGTATATTGTCATAAGAAAAAAATCAAAGGTATAATACAATTTTATAGGAAATAATACAGTAGAAATTAGTAGACTGAGCTAACATAGAGTCTATCTTGATGTCTGGAAACAACAGGTCATTTAAGCAGCCTGACATATTCCACCGATACCTAGGAGTGCATGACAGAAACAAGAGGAGCAGTGGCACAAGTAGCAGTAGGGGAGAGATTATTGGAGAGCGAGAACAGGCAGTACACAGTACGCCAACTTTTCAGCATAACCTTTTATCACGCCACTTCATGAATGTGACATCTGCCATTTCTTAAAATCTAACTAAAATGTGTCTTAACACTTCTGGTGCAAAATGATGTTTCAGCCATTGTTTTAAAAATGACACTTGCAATGCTCAGAAGGAGTGGTCATAAGAAGATTTTGTTAAACATTTGTGGAAAAAATGTGAAAAAACAGCTAAGTTATGAGGCAACAAATTGCTCCGTTTACTCATAACTTTATTTTTTGCAAATGTTGGCCCCTATTGTTCAACATATCCCTTGTGTCACCCCACATCTTGAACATGGCAAGTGTCATTTTACAAATCCCCATCTGAAACTTGTTTCCACAGTTGCACAGCAAAATCACCTTTTGGATGAGATTTTAAAAATTCCAAATGTCTTGATCATAACATCAGGTCATAGAAAGACTGCTGGCCATTTGGGGTAAAAATGTGGGAGCCCACTTAAAAGTAAATATTGCCTGTCAGCTGCCCTGTCCTGGATAATTACAATCTAACAATGTGTCAAAGCAGGACACCACCGAAAATGAGATATTGCATCTCATCTGCTCTATCCTGGGTAAATATATAGTAAAAATGTGTACAAGTAAGACCCGGTACAACAGCAATATCAGCGATGAATATTCGGCATTGACAAATGCTTGTTTAGGTATGTAAGCGAAAAAAGGAAGATCTGGCATGGGATTGTAAAGTTAAGATTGGAAGGGGGACTGTCCAGAGGGGGAACAGAAAAAGGCAGACATCATAAACAAATGCATTTGTTCAATGTTTACAGAAGAAAGAGATAGAGAGGGGCCACAAAAATGTAACAGAAGCATTGGAGTGAGGGAGGTGGCCACTAGTCCATTTTTGGAGGATAGAGTCCTGAAGGGTATCACAAATCTGAAATAGGACAAAGCTGTGGGGCCAGATAGGGTCCACCCAGTGGTATTGAGGGAGTGCAGAGAGGTACTGGCTGCACCTCTGGCAGCCTTAATTAACAGCTCATTGGAAACAGGAGTGGTCACGGAGGACTGGAGGAGGACAGATGTAGTGCCACTACACAAAAGTGGTAGTAGGAAGAGGCTGGCCATTATATGCCTGTCAGTCTGACATTAGTGGTGGCAAAGTTAATAGAATCACTGCTGAAAGAAAGGATGGTGGAATATTTTGAATCCAGTGGGTTACAAGACTTGAAGTAGCATAGATTCACTAGGGGCCGAACATTGCAAATAAATCTGATAGAGTTCTTTAGCTGGGTGACCAAGGAACTAGATCAGGGTGGTGTGGCAGATGTAGCCTGGCTACATTTTAGTAAGGAATTTGACATCATTTCATATAGGAGACCAGCAAGCAAGAAAGGTAGCTTATGAGTGGGACCAAAGGTGGTAAGCTGGGCATGAAAATGATTAAGATATAGGTGGCAAGGGTGCTAGTAAATGGAGTTCATTCAAAGGAAGGGAGGGTGACCAGTGGGGTGCCTCAGGAGTCAGTGCTGGGTCCAGTCCCCTTTAATGTCTTTATAAGTGACATTGTAGAGGAGCTGGAAGGGAAGGTCTGCCTCTTTGTGGATGACACTGAACTCTGCAATAGCGTGGACACTCCATGGGGGGTGGAAAGGATGAGCAGTGACCTGAAAAAACTCAAGGAGTGGTCAAGGGTATGGCAGCTGGGTTTAAATGCAGAAAAGTACAAAATAATGCACTTGGGGGGAATCCCAGGGGCATAGTACAAAAATGGGGGTGGTGGTGGTACTGATGACCACCAAGCAGGAAAAAGACCTGGGGTGATCATATTGGATGATCTAATGGTGGCCAGATAGTGTGACAAGGCAGTAGGGAAGGTGAATGGGATGTTGAGGTGTATAGAGAGGGGTATCACCAGCAGAAAGATGAAGGTGGTCTTGCCTCTGTGTAGGTAGCTGGTAAGGCCCCACCTAGAGTACTGTGTCCAGTTCTGGAGACCATGTCTCAGAAAGGACAGTAGTAGAAGTGATCGAGAGGAGTGCAACTTAAATGGTATGGGGTCTGCATCAGAAGCTCTATGAAGAGAGAATAAAAGACCTAAATAGGTACACCCTGGAAGGGCGGGGATATGATAGGGGATTTCAAATACCTCACAGGGGTAAACAATGTACAAGAGAAAAGTAAGTTTTCAGAAAAAAAAGGTGCTCAAGGACAAGTGGGCATGATAATAAGTTGAGGGAGGTAGATTCAGGAGAGATGTGAGGATGTACTTCTTCACAGAGAGTGGTGGATTCCTGGAGCAGTCTTCCAGTGTAGGTGGTGGAGGCAAAAACAGTGGTGAGTTCAAGAATGCATGGGATAGGCATAAGAAAATCTTAGGGGAAAGGAAGGGGTGGGTGAATTGGCTCGAGATCAAGTAGAACCTGCGGTGATACAATAGGCAGGGAAAAATGGGCACAGTAAGTGGGCCAAGTGATCCTTATCTGCCGTCAAATTCTAAGTTTCTGTATTTCTGCTGCTTGCGTCACTGGCAACTTGGATTCAGAAATGAACTCAGGCATCAGAGGGTTGGCCAGGGGGAGGTAGCTTGACCATCCACAGTACTGCTCCCCTCCTCTGGAAAGGGAGTGATGTGGAGGCTGGAGCAGCACTGGCCCTTAGCAGAAGCTAGGGAGTAATGAAGCATGGCAGCAGAGGAGTAGCTGATATCAGGCATGTCACACATGGGAGGGTGTGTACAACCACCATTAACATCCTCGCGTGTCACTCCTTTATGCCACAAGGGGTGGAGGAGGCACTGAAAAGGGATAAACACCTGGGGTTGGCACTGATGACTGCCGCCCCTCGCAGGCCCTGCACCTGGTGACTTGGGCATGGCTGCGAGTTGAAGATGCTTCCCATCACTCTGCTGTGGTGGGTAAGCAGCAGAAGCTAAGGCCTGGTATGTCCCAAGAAAATCAGCAGTGATGGGGCTGGGGGGGGGCAAGGAAGACATGATGGGGGAGCTAGCCAAGAGGGGGAAAAGTGATAGAAAAAAGGCAAGAAAATAATGGGAAATGTGTAAATCTTGGATCCATGTGTTTTCCTATGCATTTCATATCTAGGTCAGAACAAATGTGAAAGAATGTTTGTAAGAGGCAGGATATCACAATACTACAATCTCATTAGACAAAATATCTCGTGTCCAAAAATACATTATGGTCATAGTTTGGTATTAAGCATGAGATGTCCTTGTCTTAGTGGTCATTTGGCATTACTTTCTTGTTCTCTGACTTCAGCTGCTTGCTTCTTATCATTCTTTTGGCACTGCATCTTATAACATAGTATCATGAGCCATCCTACTCTGAGTCATCATTTGGAGGCTGACAAAGGGACAGGCAGTAAACATACTGTACTTGGACTTTTCATTAGTTTGTTGGTGCCATCAGAGCTTCTTTGGAATGGTGGGGCAGTTAATTCAGAAGAAACATGTGGAGGTGGAGGTGAGGAAATTGGAGGGGACGGAGACCAAGTGGGAATTTTAAAGCAAGGAGTTGTGGAAACAACTAGCTCCTATTTGAGGCAGGTAGGAAAGAAAAAGAAGCACAAAATGTATTGTTTATTTATTCCAAAAGCTTCACCAAGAAAGACATACTGAGCTGGTAACAGCTCATTTCGAGATATATATTGGAAAAATATCACTTTGGTTCTCAAAGTAAATGTCAGAAACAATAAGAATACAGAGGGCTGCTTTGGGGAACTATGTGAACAGTCAGAAAACATGTTTTGCTGTAACTATCTACTTGGAATTGCTTTCAGAGTTCAGAAAGAAATTATGGTGCATAGAAGATTTGAAGTCTGTGAGGTGCAGTGGATAACACACTAGCCCTTACCTAAGACCAGGTTCTTCACCACTCAGCTCAGGTCACAAGGGAAATGATTTACATGATTCCTAGAGCAAAATTGTGGGAGCAGTGAATTTCACATAAGTGGTACAGAATAACTAAAAAGTGAGTTGCCCTCTGAGTTTTTATCTTCAGGACAAATAAATTCCAGTAAAAATTACTGTACAGTGGAATTCCTCAATGATGACTGCACTTCTCTAATGGCAATCTGATTTTTAAATAGTTGGATGGAGCCTTATGCAATTTCCTATGATCAGCCAGGGATAACCATCCTAACTGACTATACATTGCACAATGGTAAGTTTCCCTGGGACAGTTTAGTACCAGTCTGGTGTAATGGTTGTACAGTACTTCAAGTTTATAAATAGTTTATCACCAATGCAATATATATCATATTATGTATCAGCATAATCCAAGTGGGGGAATGTTTGAGTCTGCACAATGGTTCACCAAGTTATAGATTCCAAACAGTCCTTGTACCTCTAAAATGGCCCTGCTATTACCCCAGTTTGCTGTATTAGGTAGTCAGCATGGATATCGATTGGGGGGGCCAGGTAAATAGATCAGGGTGGGGTGGTGGACATGCCATCTTAGACTTCAGTAAGGCCTTTGACACATACCACATAGGAAGCTGATAAGGAAATTGCATAGTTTGGGGGTGGGTCCTAAGGTGGTAAACTGGGTATGAACTTAGTTAATGGATAGGCAACAGAGGTTGGTGGTAAATGGCACTCACTCGGGGGTGGAGTGACAAGTGGGATACATCAGAGCTCAGTAATGGGATCAGTCTTCTTTAATGTCTTTATAAGTGACATTGCAGAAGGGCTAGAAAGGAGGGTATTACTCTTTAGGGCCAGTGGGATGCTGGAGTACATGGAGAGAGGTATCACCAGCAGAAAGAGGGTGATGGTACAACCACTGTATAGATTGTTAGTGAGACACCACCTGGAGTACTGTGTGCAATTCTGGAGACCACATCCCAGGAAGGACATATACAGGGTAAATGCTGTCCAGAGGAGGGCAACTAAAGTGGCACAGGGACTACATCAGATGCTCTATGAGGAGAGACTGAGGGATCTCCATATGTACACCCTGGAAGAGTGGAGGAAGAGGGGGGACATGATAATGACCTATAAATACCTCACAGGGTGAACAAGGTACAGTAAGGGAGTGCTTTTCAGAGGAGAAGGTGCACAAGAACAAGGGGGCATGCAGTGAGTAGAAAGGCGGAATTTATGAGGGATGTAAGGGAGTACTGTACATCTTTACTGAAAGAGTGGTGGATGCTTGGAACACTGTTCTAGCAGAGGTAGTGGGAGTGAAAACAGTGGTGAGTTTCAAGCATGCATGGGATAGGCACAAGAGAATCTTGATAGGGAAGCCGGTGTGGGGGGGGGGGGGATTTGGAGATCAGATAGAGTCTATGGTGACAGTATAGGCTGGGGAAAATAGGTAAACAAGGTGGGCCAAACAGTCCTTATCTGCCGAATAAACTCTATGGTTCTATTTCCTGACTCACTAGGGTCCATCCAGTACCCTAAGTGTGTACAAGTGTCCACCTGTTTGATCAGTCAACTTCACGCAGTCTGTATTGCCAGTTGAAGTTTTGAGATGCCTTTAAATTTAGCAGAAGGACTGAATACTGTTGTATTGGTATTGTTTAAATTTAGTTTTAGCCTTGAGGCCTCAGAAAAACCTGTAGTCCAACAAAGACCTCTTGTAGCCTAGCCTATACCACACAGAGGGAGACAAAAAAGGAGCAGACCACCATGTCATCTGTGTACAGATGGTAGTCTATGCCTCTGATGTTGTCCTCCAGTCCCTTTAGATAGAGAATAAAAAGGAAGGGGCCAAGACTGATCCCTGGCCATCTCCCCTTTCCATGCTAAGTTCCCAGGACTCAATTCTATTCACTACTGCCTTTTGTCTACGGTTACAGAGGTTGCCAGCGAACCATCTAATGGCCTTTTCATCCACTCTGGTGTCTCTTAGCCTTTTCAGTTAAACTGAATGGTTTACTGTGGTGGCATTGGCATAAGAAATCCAAAAACAGAATATTGGTTGGGGGGCATGAGGGTGGGGAAGATGTTGGAGATCCTGGAGATTATTATTAGTGACAGTCTGAAGTCCAATATCCAATACCAAATGGCTGCAGAGAAAATCAATAGGATATTGATGGTACATCGGGATGGGGCTTGCAAGCAGAAGGAAGGAGGTGATTCTGCCCCTGTACAGTTCCTTGGTGAGACCTCACTGTGGGTACTATGCACAGTTCTGGAGCTCACATCTGAAGGTACCCCTTGGAGCTGTTCAGAGGCGGTCCATGAAGAGGGTTTAAGTGCAGCAGGGGATCATTATGAGGAGAGGCTGAAGAGTCTCAGTATGTACACACGAGAGGTCAGGAGAAAGGGGCATGATGAAGACCTTTAAGTACCTAAGGTGCCTTAATAAAGTGGACAGCAGTGCCCTGTTCACAAGAAGTGAGGGAAAGATAACACATAGCCATGGTTGGAAACTGGTCGGGGAGCCTTGGCAAGATATATGGAACTTCTTCTTTACAGAAACGGTTGGGGAGATATGAATGCATTGACAGACCAGGTAGTCAATGCAGAGCCCATTGCTGGCCTCAAACACAAGTGAGACAGGCACAAGAGAAATAGTCCAAACTAGAGAAGGGAGGGAAGGTGGTCAGTCAAGGGAAAGGGATGAGTGGACTAGGAAGGGTTGTCAAAGTAAAGTCAGGGCCATTGATAGCATAGCTCTGGCCCAGCATTAGGCTAGCTAGGGAAGTATGCAGGTCCTGGGCATACTCAATGAACCATTGGACTTTTTGTCTGTCATAGACTTCAAGGTTTTGTTTCCTCCCATTCAGCCTTAAAATCCAGTTTATCCAAGCCACATGATAAGACCTTGTCAAGCCTCAAAGCTTGAGGTGACCATCCATGCTCTAAACATCTTTCAAGAGTTATACTATTATAATAAAGGTTAGATCTGTGATCTTGTATTTCAAGCATGACAAATAGTTCTTTAAGGTCATTAGTATAAGTACCATAGGCCAATTCACCCAAAAAAGAGCACAGCTTGATTGTTCTTGTCTCCTCCCAGCAGACTCTTTGTCCTCCGAGCAGGGATGTTCCAGCTGCAGTGAAACATTTACTTTGCTGACTTGGCTCACTCTCACACTGTGCTCATGTCCAAACAGCTCCAATGTGGTGCTGAAAATAAATGTAACTCACCATGCTAATATGGGGCTTGAAACCAGAGAACAGTTCATATGGCAAAGCCACGTTTCGGCTGCAGACACAAATGGACAAATGAGCAAATGGGCAGTACTGTGCTCATGTGTATAACATTTCCAATATAGTGCAGGTACCAAAAATAAAAGTAACTTACCATGCAAGTAAGTTCAAATGCCAAAAATAGTGTTCTGGCTGCAACTGCAGATGGCTAAATCAACAAAGGATAAACAAAATGGCGGCACAAATGAGAATGAGTATTTCAGTGCCCAAAAGAATGCTAACCCAGCACAATACATGAACAACTAGGGAAGTGCACTCATAAGCACCAGAATGAAGTCCATAAAAAGAGGCGAATGTGCAAAATTCTTTATTTTTTGTCCAAGGCAAAACAAAATGGATTGAGTATGCTGACTTACTGACAGTATCAGTGGCTTAGCAAGTTGCACATTCACGCCAGAGCCAGAAGATTGGAAGGGTGTAGGTTTTAGCCCCACACCAGGAACTTGGAGTAAAAGCCAATACTGACACTGTAGTGTAGCATTAAGGGGATGCTGTACTCCTGAGTTGTCGTCTTTTGGATTATATGTTAAACCAAAGCCCCGTCTGCCTCTTCTGGTGGTTGTTCAGGTGGAGGTGGCACTTGTCAAAAAGAGTAAGGGAATTTCCACAATGTCCTGGCCAAATTTCCTCCGAAAAATATCACCAACAGCTTAATCTGGTTCAGTTTCACTTGGTTTCTATCTGTATCCCCCCCCCCCCAGGAAAAGACTTAAAAAAGGCAGAATTGGCTATCCCTCCTGTCCTGGTCAAAAAAAAAGCTAAATAAATAAATACTGCCCCAGTGCTTTAACCAGCAATTTATTAGCATACAATTTTTTTTTTTTTTTTAGTTTTATTGTGTGAGTTGGGTTAAAATGTTTTTGGGTGCCCTATGGCCTGGTACTGCATTACTCACCTTCCCATCTGAGGTAACTGACCCTTTTCCTGAGTGTTTGCCTCAGTTGGGGTGGTGGCGGAGAGGTATGTCAGGTGTTGAACATCAGAAGAAGGTGTACAATTATACTAGGGGCTTTAATGGCATCTCTAAGAGATTACGTGGTAGGTTTAAGGGGCAAAATGGAAAGCCAGGTAAAGATTTATCTTCCTTGTTGAACATACCACTGCATTTTTTTCTGAGATTGCAAGTCATCATGACTTTTTCAGTGTTGGTATTGTTTAGTGGCCTGCCAGGTTGACAGACAAGAATCTATTGGTATGTATTATGGAGACCTGGCTGGATACAAATTCTGGTGTGATTGTTTTCCCCTGAAACTGGCTCCCCCAGGTTTTTTTGTAATGCACTCTCTGTTCTTGGAGCACAGATACAACCATACATCAGGTGGCCATATTATTTTAAACTGTTAAACTGCATGGTGTTCACCTGGGAGCAGCTGTGATCTTTTCAGTTGGTTGCTCATTTTGGTAGCCTGAGCTGCAGAAATAACCTGATCTATTGACTTCTGATGAGCAAGACACCATTTCTGCAGGAGTTTTGACATTTTCTGAGATGTGGTCCGCTATTGCTTTGGAATCACCAAGGCTTATAAAGAGCACTGAGCTAGAAACCAAGAAGCCTGGGTTTGAATCCCATCAGCTCCCACTTGCATACTGTGTGACCCTGAGCAAGTCAGTTAACTTCCTTGTGCTCCCAGGTCACACCTGGAAACAAGCTCTGGCTTAGAGTGCCTTTCCTAGTTAAACAAGTTCCCCTTTCCCTTTATACTGCATGGAGATTTCAATGCGGTGGGGACAGTCACTCTTATTCTTTTCTAGCAAAAGTCCCTTGATTGACCAGTATTTTGGAGCCCCTCTTGTAGTGCAGCCATGGCTTACAAATGCTACCAGAACTCCTCAGTGCCATTAGAGCCTTATTATGGTCACTTGGGTGTACTTTATTCATTATGTAATAATTACAGTTTTTAAGTATTTAGTGGGTTTTAGGTTTTTCAATAATGTGCTAGGTAGAGGTGCTGTACCACAGTAATTGTCTTTAAATACCTTAGTTTGTTAAAAAAGTAGAAGTTGTTGCAGTTTGATTTAAGATAGAAGACTTTAACGTTGAAACTTTTTCTAACAGATCTTACAATTCAGGTACAAATGGCAAGTGTCATATAACTTCCAAACTGACTTCAGCTCTTAGCATCTTGCCTAGTTATTTCACTAATGTTTAGTTGCCATATTGATCCTTGTAAGAACAGATCCAGAAGTAAATGGTTTGATACCTATTACTGGACCATCATTGATATTACAAAAAGAACAAAGTGCCTAAGCTTTCGGACCAACCAACTCCTTCCTCGGAAGCTCTCTTGGTTGGTCCGAAAGCTTAGCCACTTTGTTCTTTTTGTAACATCAATGTTGGTCCAATAAAAGGTATCAAACCATTTGCTTCTGGATCTGCTCACTGATAAGAGAAGTTTAATTTCTCCCTAGAGTTGTCTTCATTTAAATCTCTCATAGGGAATTCATTCTTTCTGTTTTGTAATTTGAATGTTGTGTACTCAGTCTGAGTTATAAATAGTACTTACTGTATGCAATTTTACTATTCTACTTTGTGTAGAAAGCTAGACATTTGGCTGTAAAACTTCTAAAGAACCAAAGGGGGCAGTCATAAAACAATGTTTTGCTGGAATCTTCTACTGGGAATTGCTTTCAGAGTTCAGAAAGAAAAGATGGAACATAGTGGAGTTGAAGTCTTTGAGGTGCAGTTGGTAACATACTAGCCATTGACTAAGACCAGGTTCTTCAACTCTTAGCTCAGGTCTCAAGAAAAAACAATGTTGTCGATCCACAGCTGTGCAGGGCTGCAACAGTTTGCATCATACAGCTACCATACATGATTCAAACATGATTTGTTGATGCTTGTTACTTTTGCATGACTGTGGAAACCTGAATAATCTTAGGAATGAGATACTATCTGGCTGGCTTACCAGCACAGTGGTAGTGGTACCGCTTGCAATGGTGATGACCTGGGCTCAGGAAGGAGCCTGAGTCATTAGAGGGCTGGTAGGGGGAGGTGAACTGAGCACCCCAGAGGATGCTCTCCACTTCTGGAGGGAGGGGTCAGACTCCACTGTGCTACCTCCACCTGGGTGACCACAGATGGCTGCGCAAGCAGAGCTGAGAGGAAGAATACTGATGTGCTGTGAAGTGCAATGTACGTGCATGCATACATGCATTCAGGAGCTCTTCTCAGTGTTCTATGGGTCTGGGAAGAAAACAGGAAAAAGAACACTAGCCGATGCAGGAGGCTGTTTGCCCCACACTGCAGACCCACTCTGCTGACCATGGTGCTGTCCTTCAGAGCACTGACCAAGTCTTTGGGGAGTGGAGTCCCCACCCAATGCCCCACCCTCTCCAGGGCTAAGCCAGAGTGTATGTAGGAGGAGAGGTAATTCCTGGAGAAGGCCAGTAATGGGGCTGGGTGAGTGAGTAGGGATGATGGGGACTGGCTGGCGGGGGGGGGGGAGCATACTAAATTAAAAAAGGGGAATGAGGCAGTGTATATTAAACATAGAAACAAAATTTTACAGACAGAAAGAGACCTGCAGTCCCTAAATGTCTGCCTGGTTACTACTTTAGTTCCAGTCTAGCACTGTTAGGGTGTTGGTTGTGCTCCCTGCTGGTAGCTCTTCCATGTACAGTGTCTGAACCCCTTAAAACTCACCACCAACATCATTTTTACTGATTCCATGTGCCTATCCCACCCTCTTCTGAAACCTGTAATTGTCTCCACATTAACCACATCTCCAGGTAAACAGTTCCATCTATTTCTCCACCACCCTTGCCGTAAATCAAAGTGAGTTTCCATGCTCTCAGTGGCGCCTGTGCACAAATGTGGGCCTGGTACACACAGCAAGCACATCCACACCTTTGGGCAGGCAAGCAGGGTGCACCACTTGTAAATGCTGGCTACAGTAGGTCATCTGTCCGCTGTGTCACCCTGTCCACCGTGGCACATTGGCACACGGGGGTGGTGGACTGGGAGACACAGCGGGCATCCATTCGGATTCCTGTCCTTTCCCCAAAGTGGATCACCTGCTCTGCTGTGGAGCAGGGGATTATGGGACACCATGCATCCTGAAATAGCTTTTTCATTGAATGAGTGCCCCAGTGCTTGTCCCTAGCCACACCTAGCTGACCAGAAGGCTGGGGCAGCATGGCAGGAGGGATCTTCTGTCTCGCCATGCCTAGCAGATATGACACATGGGGGAGTGAAGTGGTTACAGAAGGGTTGCTGCCTGCATAGCCTGCACCCCCTCCCCAGCACTCTCTGCCTTGGTGAATGGTACAGAATGCCCCCTGGCCACTTTTACTGGTTCATTCATGTGTATACTGTGCAGATGAATAGGGGATGTGATTTGAAGGTGCTCGTATCCCTTCTATGAATGCTGTGGGGTTCCACATGGCCCCCCAGTATGTAGCTGGGCGACTTGGGGTAGCATACGGATGTTGGATACACAGCACTTAGGCTTCGTGCATATTTTGTGCATAGGGCCTATTGTGGGGGGGGGTTAGAGGATGGGATTGCCTGATTGTTCTCACTGTAGCTGCAACAAGGATGGAGGCTGCAGATACAGCACACAGATATTTATAAAAATGTCCAAATATTTGGGTGTGTTTGTTAGTTTTCTTTATTATGTTAAATCAGGCTCACTGAATAGGAATGTGGACAGGTTTGTTGAAGTGAAATGAGGCTGCGTGAGAGGTATTAACATTTCTTACAGTATGAAACTCAAGGTACATTCCTGAAATTACAGAACATCAGTTTTAGGGATTATACAGTAGGAGCCTTGCTTTGAACCCAACCACACTCACTGTAAGTAAATCATACTATTATATGAGCTACACAGATTCACTGTAGGGCCCCTATAATTCCAGCCACGGTACCAGGACTCATTGTGGGGCCCCCCAATTCCAACAGTAGTACCAAGGCTTACTTTGGAGCCCACAAAATTCCAACAGTGGTGCCAGGAATTACTACTGGGCCCACACTGTTCAAGCAGTGGCACCAAGGATCACTGTTTGACCCTCATAATTCCATCCATAGTGCTCACTGTAGGGCCCATATAGTTCCAACAGTAGTACCAGGACTCATTGTGGGGCCCATAATTCCAACAGTGGTACCAGGCATCATTGCAGGGGCCCCCATACTTCTAGAAGTAGTGCTAAGGATCACTACTAGGCCCTCAGCATTCCAACCATAGTGTTCACTGCAGGGTGAATGTAATTCCAACATTAGTAACTGGGCTGACTGTGAGGACCTATAATTTCAACAGTAGTGCAAGTGTTCACTGGCGTGGCCCCATTCCAGCAATGATACCATGTGCAAGGAGTAATTATGGTGCTTGAATAATATCAAAAGACCATCATTGTATATCCCAGGGCAGTACTAGATCTTTGGAATTGCATAGCCGAAGTGTACCCGACTCCATGTCTCCTGATGTAGATCCACAAATCTGAGATTGTACAGTAGGCAATAAGTCTAAGATATAAAGTTATTGATTCTCTGGCATAACAGATATTACTGATTCTGAGCAAGTCACTTGAATTCCCAAGGCACCAATCTCAGTCACAATTGGTGACACTGTTGATTCTGTGACCATTTAGTGCCACCAGCAAATTTATAATCCTGTAAAACTTTGATCCGCAGGGGTAACAGCCTGTTTCTGGGTGGCTCAAAACACCATTGCAGCCAAGCTGGATAGGAGGGTGGCAGGCCACAGGGTCACTCATAAAAGTGTGGCAGCCCCACATGCCTGATTGAAACCCCCTGTTTAAACTAGGTATTAATGGGGTTTTCAGTATTGGGACCAAGTGAGAAAGGCTTGAAAGGGGACAGAATGCAACAGAAAATTGGTTATGGCAGCAGACTGGGACTAGGGGAAGGGCTATCACTTCATACTTGGAAGCTACCTTGGGGGGGGGGTGCCACTGGATAGCCTAGAAGTTTTGCTATGGAGTTGTTTAACCATTGACCCGAGAGGGAGGTGGAGTGCTCATTTGCCTACCAAATCAGTCAGCTTACAGCATGACATTGTGCCATGCATCTGGCACAGTACCATGCTACAACCCAGTTGCAGGTGCTATCTACCTTGTTGGTGGGCTTTAGCCACATTTGTATCCCATAACATTTGCAGTTTGAATTGTGACTTTGTCACAGGTGGGACTCCTCCCACTGCAACTGGTACCACTGCAGGTGACAGAGCAGTGGGATGACCAGTTTTCTTCTGTTTTGCACCCCCAATCCTGATGATTAAGAATGGAGCCCCCTGTGGTAAACTTCCATTTACTCTGTCTGTAATATATCTGTTCTGTTTGAATCCCTGTATATAGCAGTATTATAGTAGTAGTATCTTTATTTATATGGCGCCAAACCTCTGAAGATCAGGGCACCTTACAGATCAAAAAAAGATATACACTTCAGAGCAAAATCAATAACATACAAAAAAATCAAGATAAAATACATCATAAAACAACATAAAGAGCAGCATCAGTAACATAAATCAGATGATTATTCAGGAGGGCCATCAGATATTACCAAAGGCCTCTTCAAAGAGGCAAGTTTTAAGGCCACCTTCAAAGGCCTTCACTGAGAGAGCCTCTTTTGAGACTTTAGGGAATGAATTCCACACTAATGGCCCTGCCACTTCAGATGCTTGGTCCCCTGAAAATTTCACTGTGTCCCTGGTAACCATCAAAAGGCCTTCCTCAGTAGAGCTGAAAGGGTGGGGTGGCTGATAAAGAGTCAAGAGCTTAGCTAAGTATCCTGAGCCCAGCCTTTAAAAGTAGAGATGTTGGAAAGTTTTACTTCACCAGCAAAGTTCCAGTTAAGTTGGGAAATTCACCTTTGTGAATTACTTCGCGAAGTTCCCCCTTCACAACTTTGCCTAACTTCACCTAGAAATGTAGCAAAGTTAAGGCAAAGTTCGACAAATTTAAGTCAACTTGCCTGGAAAAAGGCAACTTCACCTTGTCAAAACTTCATGAAGTTGGCACTTTGCACTTTGCAAATTTCAGCAACTTTGTGAATTAATTTGTGAAGTGAATTTTTTATCCACTTTGCTCATCTCTACATAGGTTATCAATCCAACCTTAAAAGTGATATGCCACTTCCCTGGCAGTCAGTGCAGTTTGTGCTGGACTAGGGTCACAGGACATAAAATATCCAGGATACCTGCACTCCTGTGAACAATTAACGGCATACAAAACACCCACCACAGAATATTGCAGCAAATTCAGCTTTTTAATCCAAGTGTTCTTTGGTGAGTGCATACAGACCACTCCACCTCCACAATACCCCAGTGCTTCAGGAAGGTATCCCTTCATCAGGGGCATGGATTCAAGGGAAAAACAGCTAGCTTAAATGCACATAAGCTTCTCTTATAAAACAGGTGACAGAACAGTGCTTGTATTAACAAAGTTAAAGATACACACAGAATACAAAAAAAATCTAATATATACACAGTATCACATCTATACATGGTTTACCAAAAATATTTAATTCTATATGCATAATTAATTATATAATTTAATTGGCTTAATGACAAAGGACTATATATATATGTATGTAATGAAACTCTGGGTAAGAGAAAAGCCATCTTGTCTGCGATCTTTGCCAAAATCCCAGCGATCAGCAGTGTGCCAAGATAGCTAAAGGATTCATTTGAGAACCAAAATCCTGGAGTAAAATGAAGTCTGGGGAAAACAGAAGACTTTTAGCTATTAGCAGAGCTTGTATACAATATTATTTCCATATTGATGCACCTATACACTAATAAAACTGTTATTAAATGTTAAAATAATGCCCTTGGATGGTTTCTCTTATTTTGCAAATACTGCTGAAAAATGTTAGAATTTTGAGGATAGTGGAGAATGTATATTCTTTGCTTATTCCTTGGGTGTTAGAATAATGCCTCTTGATTGTTCACCTTACTTTGTAAAAATTGTTGAAAACTTAAAATAGTATCAAGGAATTTATGTCATATAATTTGAGATGATGTTATAACTATAGAGGTATTATATTAAATCTGAAAAAGTTCTACTAGTGAATAGGTGCATCAATATGGAAATAATATTGTATATAAGCTCTGCTAATAGCTAAAAGTCTTCTGTTTTTTCCCCAGACTTCATTTTACTCCCAGATTTTAGTTCTCAAAGGAACCCTTTAGCTATCTTGGCACACTGCTGATTGCTGGGATTTTGCCAAAGATCTCAGACAAGACGGCTTTTCTCTTACCCAGAGTTTCATTACATATACATATACATATACCTGGTTCTTTGACATTAAGCCAATTAAATGATATAATTAATTGTACATTTAGAATTAAAATATTTTTGGTGAATCATGTATACATGTGATACTTTGTCTATATTAGATTTTTTTGTATTCTGTGTGTGTCTTTAACGTTGTTAATATGAGCACTGTTTTGTCACCTGTTTTATAAGAAGAGGAGTTAATGTGAATTTAAACTAGCTATTTTTCCCTTGAATCCATGCCCCCTCATGAAGGGATACCTTCCAGAAGTACCGGGGTATTGTGGCGGTGGAGAGGTCTGTATGCACTCACCAAAGAACACTTGGATTAAAAAGCTGAATTTGCTGCAAAATTCTGTGGTGGGTGTTTTGTATGCCGTTAACTGTTTACAGAAGTGCAGGTATCCTGGATATTTTCTGTTGACTTTTGGGCTGGCTACCCTTACCTGCACTCCCCCCTTGCTGGGTTAATAGCAATGTTTCTCATTTCATTTTGTCACATGACAGAACCCTGAAAGCCCTGTCAGCAATCTGGCTGTGGCATTCTGTACTAACTGCACATGGTGTTGGGGACCCACTATTGACTCCAAGGTAAACGGTGTTACACTAGTCAAGCCAGGATGTCACAAATGCATGTACCAGTGTCACCAGGTCCATGAGATGGAGAAAGGATTTAATCCGGTTCATATTCCTCAGATGTTAAGTCATCTTGAGCTGTGGTCAGCACCTGAGCATCTGGTGTCAGTCCTTTGTCCAGAATGACCCCCAGATTTTTCACCTTAGCAGAGACCTCCAGTCTAGAGGTTCTGAACCTGAGCCCCATCGCCTCTTTGACAGCCCCCGCCTCTCCACCACTCCCCTACAGCCTGGGTGGATCACCAAAACCTCTTTCTTGTCTGGGTTGCATCATAGCCAGCTAGATGCCATCCAGTCAGCCAGACTCAAATGTAGCACCAGTGCATTAACAGCAGCAATATTCTCTCCCCTCCTTTTCTGGGATTACAAGCACTTTAGGATAAAAGTTGTAAAAAAAAAAGGGTGTCCTTTTTTTCACCCTTTCCATTTATGCAAAAACCTATGACTATGCAGAGTAAAATAGGTGTGTTTGCCTTTCTCAGACTATCCACTACAAATTTTATGGATAGTTTGGCCCCCACACTCTCTGTAAATATATACCCTGTGTGCCCATTCTGGATTCTGAGGATGGATCCCTTTCTCCCTTCCCATGTATTCTCCAACTCCCCTGTTTAGCCACATTGCTGTTGCAAGTGGTCCGTGTGAGTGCCTATTGGAGCTGATGCTACAGCAAGTACCTGTTCTGAGTCAATCAGGAAGTTTTTACTTGTGTAGTGCTTCCAGTCTGTGATAATCCATGATGTAAACTTTCAGGATCATACCTGATCTCTGCTCTCTCCTACTGCAGCACAGTATATAGTCATCAGATTTAATATTATTAGCAGTTGGATGTGTGATACAAGATGGTGGCTGATGCCATGAAGAAGCCATGATATAACAATATCTGTGGCATGTGAAAGATACAGTACATCAGATTGCTTTTTAGAAATATGCTGTCCTCTTATGTAACTGTATATTAACTGGCTACAAAGAGATATGTTGTAGACTGGTTTTATGGGATGAATTATGTTTTTTTTTAATTGTTCAAATATGGGGTTTTATATACATTGTGAAATGCTGTGTTATGGTGTACTTTGTGTAACTGGAAAAAGCCTAGTGTGTAATAAGCTAGCAATACTACCCAACAAGGTGGGCAGTATTGAGATACACCAGCCCACCTAGGGGGTGTAATGAGGCCCAACACCACAAGCAGAGTACTGTATAGCTTTTGGAAGGTTAGTTATAGCTCATTCCACCCACCCTGGAGGTTAGGTTGTGCTTAGAAAATGTGTTTTGGATTCCTTTGCCAGAAATGTTTAAACATGTAAAAACTGTAAAAAAAAAAGTTAATAAAACTTTGCTTTCAAGGATTAATGATCATCACACACCTTGGGTCTGTGAAAGAAATTTATAACACACAGTTGCATGCCTCGAAAGTACTTTTACACTGTCAGAACTATCAACCCCTGGAATGCACTCCCATTGGAAATAATTATCAGTAAAACCAAACGGTACAGATTGGATAGGCTTATTCTTTCTAATGTTAAAATTAATTATTATTAATTATAGGAGCATTTATGGGTCTCAGAGTCTCCTAGCTCCTTCACTTCCTAGTATGATGAGTTGCCTGTGTACGATTCTATATATTGTTATTCTAAGGGAAGGGAAGGCAAAGCAAGTGTGCCTCATACAGTTAGACCAATTGTAAAGAAGAGTTTCCTTTGCCCACTGTTTGTATATACTTACCTTTATGTTTTTTTTTCATGTATGTATGTTAGCCAGTATGTAAGTATTCCTGCTTGACTATATTAACCTATTGACTACTGCCATCCTCCCTAGGACCCCCATCAAAATGAAATTTTGCATCTCATGGGGTTATGTCAGTTATGTCAGTTGGAGTATGTTCAAATAAATACTTATTTAAGAGCAAAACAAGCTCTCTGTTTATTCATAGGGTCAGTACACAGCATCCAAAAGAGACAAAAATCCTTGAGACTGCAGCCCTCTGTTTATGTACGTGACCGGGTACATATTTCAGAGCAACATGCTCAACATGATTCTGCACACTAGGCAGTACAACAGAGACTGTGAAAGCTGTACAAGCCAAGGAAGATTTGCACTGTTCCTTGGACTACTAAATTGATGTTAGACTCTATCCCCAGAGGATGAGTTTTTGTCCTTTTCTGGCCATTAAAGTGCTAGCACATCAGGGCACTGATTTTGGGATTTGCACTCCCTCCCCGAGATCTGTGCCCCTCGAATTAGAATATTAATAAAGAGGGGGTGGGGGCATTAGGGACACAGCCCCCTGCAAAAACAGGGTTATCAAAATCCTGACTTGGTGCCCTGATGACTAGCTGGTCTGATAAGGTTTTCAAAAGAAGTGGCAGGGAAGGTTAGGGAAACAAAACTGGCATTTGGAAAGTACAAGGAAACACAGAGGGAGAAAGACAGGGAGCAGTATCAAATAAAGCAGGGCAACATCTTTCAGAAAAAGAGATGTGCAAGAACAAGGGGACACGATATGAGGTTAGAGGGGAGTGCACCAAGTCGGGATTTTGATAACCCTGTTTTTGCAGGGGGCTGTGTCCCTAACGCCCCCACCATCCCTTTATTAATATTCAAACTCCGAGGGGGACAGATCTCGGTGAGGGAGTGCAAATCCTCAAATCAGTGCCCTGATGTGCTAGTGCTCTAATGGCTAAAAAGAGACAAAAGTCTCTTCAAGTCTATGTTCAGTTTCGAGAGTTCCTTAAGGATTCATTCCTCTGCCAATGATGGGGCACTAACACCGGTGCTCAGAGTGGGTAGAACCATTTTTGTTACAAGAATTCTGAGCTCAGAATTCAACTACTGCAGTGACAGCATATTTCATATTACAAGCACCTGCATGGTACGCGTAGCACATAGAAACATAGAATCTGATGGCAGATAAGGACCTCTTGGCCCATGTAGTCTGCCCATTTCCCTACCTACTGCATAGACTCCAGATCCTATTTGATCTGCAACTTACCTTCTCCCTGCTACCACTGGGGTTGCCTTCTGTCTATCCCATGCATGCTTGAATTCACCCCTTTGCTCCTGCGACCACCTCAGGGAGGCTGTTCCATGCATCCACCACCCTTTCCATGAAAAAATACTTCCTCACATTGCCCCTCAGTCTACTCCCTTCTAACCTCATATTGTGTCCCCTTGTTCTTGCACATCTCTTTTTCTGAAAGATGCTGCCCTCCTGAACTTTGTTTATCCCCTTAAGGTACTTGAATTTCTCTATCATATTCCCCCTCTGCCTCCTCCTCTCCTCTCCTCTCCTCTCCGGTATACATATTGAGGTCCTTCAGTCTCTCCTCATATAGTTTCCTGTGTAGTCTCTGCAACATTTTTGTTGCCCTCCTCTGGATTGCCTCTACTCTGTCTATGTACTTATGGAGTTGTGGTCTCCAGAACTAGATGCAATACTCCAGATGAGGTCTCATCAATTGCCTGTACAGTGGCATCACCACTTCTGTTTTTGTACTGGTGATACCTTTCCCTATGCATCCCAGCATCCTTCCGGCTTTCCCTATTGCCATCTCACATTGCTTGGCTACCTTTAGGTCATCTGTTACAACTACTGCCAGGTCTCTTTCCAGTTTGATTGTCATCAGTGACTCCCCCACCCATATTGTGTATTCCTCTCCTGTTTTGTTTCCCCAAGTGCATGATTTTGCACTTCTTTGCATTGAATCTAAGCTGCCACACTGTTGACCACTCCTCCAGCTTGCCTAGATCTCTTCTTATTTGCTCCACCCCCCTCCCGGAGTGTCCACCCTATTGCAGATCTTAGTGTCATCTGCAAAGAAGCATACCTTCTCTTCTAGACCCTCTGCTGTGTCGACTTATGAAGACATTAAAGAGGACAGGCCCCAGCACTGAACCCTATGGCACCCTGCTGGTTACCTCTCTCTCTTTGGATTGAACTCCGTTTACCACCAACCTCTGTATCCTGTTACTCAGCCAATTTCTGACCCAGTTTACCACCTTGGGGCCTACTCCCAGATTTACCAATTTTTTTTACTAACCTCTTGTGTGGGACAGTGTCAAATGCCTTGCTAAAGTTTAAGTAGGCCATGTCTACCTCACCTCCCTGATCAACTACCCTGGTCACCCAGTCAAAGAAATTTATCAGATTTGTTTGACAAGACCTTCCTGCTGTGAATCCATGTTGCCTCGGGTCTTGTGCCCCACTGGCCTTGAGATATTCCACAATCCTTTCCTTCAATAATGATTCTATTATCTTCCCCACCACTGAGGTCAAACTGACGAGCCTATCATTTCCAGGTTCTACCTTGCTCCCACTTTTGTGGAGGGGTATCACATTTGCCCTCCTCCAGACCTCTGGTACCACCCCCTCCTCCAGCAATTTGTTGAATAGGGCTGTCAGTGGTGTCATTAGCACCTCTCTGAGTTCTTTTAATATTCTGGGTTGTATCCCGTCTGGCCCCGCTGCCTTGTCCAAGTTCAGTTTCAAGAGTTCCTTAAGGACTCACTCCTCTGTGAATGGACTGGTGCCTACCCTTCTTCCATCTGCATTTCTACTGCCTAATTGTGGCCTCTTGCCTTCCCCTTCTTTTGTGAATACTGAGAAGTATTCGTTCAGGATATTAGCTTTTTCTATGTCTTCCTCTGCCAACTCTCCTCCTCCCTTGTTTAGCCTCACAATCCCTTCCTTGGTCTTTTTTATTTTCCTAATGTACCTGATGAAGGTTTTGTCTCCCTCTTTTACTGTCTGGGCTATTCTTTCCTCTGTTTGCACCTTCGCTTCCTGACTCTTTTCTCCACATCCCTCTGCTTTATTTGATACCATTTCCTGTCTTCCTCCCTCTGTGTTTCCTTGTACTTTCCAAATGGCAGTTTTGTTTCCCTAACCTTCCCTGCCACTTCTTTTGAAAACCATAGTGGTCTTTTCTTTCTTTTTGCTTTGTGAACTTGTTTCACACAAAGGTTTGTTGCCTCTACTAAGGCTCCTTTCAGGTTCTCCCACTGTTTCTCTACTCCTCCCCCCACCACCACTTCTTTGCCAGGATTTTCTTGCGGCATTCTCCCATTTTTGCAAAGTCAGTCCTCCTGAAGTCTAGGACCCTTGCTTTTGTGTGGCTGATTCCTGACAGTTGTCCAAAATACACAGTAGGTGCTACACTTCCATCACGATGATTATAGCAGTGACCTGCCCTGTAGTCTTCATAATAATGAGAACATTGTCACTGTCCCATACAAACACATTGCCATCACAGGACCAGCCTTGTTGGTACAAGCCAACTCTTGCTTCAACTTTGTGCGTGTTCCCTCCCTATTAGTCTCCTTAACCCAACCTTCAAGACTCCACTGACTCCCTGTCTAGGAGGACAAAAAGCTACCACTAGAGACCTTGATTCTTTAGCAAGTCTATAAGGGGAGATCATGTGACAGATACCACGTGCTGAACCTTGATGCTGAGCAGATCATCCTGAGAAACTCCCAGGCTCTACATATTTGGAGTCTGGGAGTCAGAATTTTCTTCCAAATCTAAATCTGCTAGATACCTGCCTCCACACTTTGTCACCAGACTGTGTTATGCTTTCTAATTTTTTTTCAGGTTATTTGTAATGTTTATGTGGGTACTCTAGATTACGCTAAATTCCTGAGTACCATTATTAGATGATTAATGGGTTTACCACTGTGGTTGTACTTTCCTGTGTGAAAATATCCATGTTTTAGCGTGTGTATAAAGGAAAAGATAATTTGAATTGAACATAAAATTTCACAATAATTGCTCTCAAGCTGAGGTTACTAATTTGAAGTGAGTGTTGTATAAATGGCTTTTACAAGAATACATTCAGTCACCTACGTACCAAGTGCATTCAAGCAAGAAGCTCATGCTGCTATACGCAGGTAAATGCATTCAAGTCCTGTTACAGCCTGGGAGATATGCAATCATGTTTAAAATTTAATGTGGGCTGTTCCAGAAGCTAATTGAATTGCCTCAAGGACTAAAAAAATAACTCGCTGATGCCTTGTTTTCAATTACTGTGTTTCCATTTTATTTACACAGTTTAACAGGAAAAAGGAATGAGCACAAGTTCCATTTAATGTAGGTGTCACACTGAGCCATACCAACAATTGCTCTGGAGATCACAAGCATATGCAGTGCTTGGAAAAATTGAAAAATGTCAGCTATGCCATCAGAATCTCTGTAATCATATTCTTTGGTTTGATGTTAAATAAAACCTATTCTAAAGCAGAATAACGCTTCAGAATGATGTCTTGGGCCAAAAAAATAGTCTGCCTCCCCTTGCAGAGATTAATCTGGTTCCCTGTTCTTTACTAATTATAAGCTTTAGTTTGCAGCAGTTGCCTGGTTTCACCTTCCCATTGCTGCCACTGTCAAGCTTTGCTGTGCAGTATATTTTGCAAAGGTTTGAGCATTAGTTCATTTGCTCATCTGCTTAGGACCAGGCAAAGTAATTTTTATAACCCCATCCTATTTTTGTATCATCTGGTGGGATGGGTTCGTCAGCAGTGTCCTCAAGCAGCAATGGTGTTTGGGCTGTGAGGTGGTCCCCTAAAATGCTACAGTATCTTCTATGAATCAGCAAAAGTATTATTCAGGTCAAGTTTGATGTGGAATGTGTCCTTGCTGTTTGATGAACAAATACAGAGGACTGGAAAGCAGATCACTTGCACATCGTGTACAAGTTAACATAAGCAACAGCCCATAGCTAGTACAGCTGTGTTGGGGGGAGGGGTGGCAGGCTAACCAGTCTGCTTGTTTACAACCAAGATAAACAACCTTAGTGTGGGCAGGTAGAATGACTGCTGTAATGGCACCGGTCAATGTTATTGTGTCAGAGGTGGCACGTTTCAAAGATCTTGTCAGAGACACAGCAACTGAATGGGAAGGAGGGTACTCCCTGCCTGTCCATGACTGAGAAATTTTGTTGGAGATAGTGGTGGTTTAGACCTCACTGGGGCATGAACCTCCAGAAGTACAGTCCATATAGATCACTTTAGTACATCCGGCTGACGGAGGGTGGTTCCACTGCCTGTTGATGGGCTCCTGATACCTTAATTCCCCAGGCCAGATGGGCAATGAATGGTTAAGAAAGTTTTAAAAGCAGAATTAAATGGGTGGAAGGGATGTACTGAATTTGGAGAGGGAATACTCTTCAAGGTCTGTTAGCTATTATTATGCTACAGCATTAGGCTGTGAAATAATAAAAATTATACAGTGGCTAAAAAAATCCTCCAATCTGATTTGCTGGCTGGCATGATCTACCCGTTGTAAATCCTGACATTACCAATGGGTAAAAGTGCCAGTCAGCCCCATCAGCCTAACAATCAATCTGACCCCTGAAAATAAAAAAAAAGGCACCATATTTAATCCCCTGTTAAGCACCACCACCTCTGTCGCTTGTTCTCCCCCCTGCTCCAGTCCCTCACAGCGCAGTCACCAGGAGGCTGGCACGTGCCTCCCCCCATATCCATTCAGAAAAGCACATATTTTAAGACCTGTGGGGATACAGAACTGGGGAAAGCGTGTCTGAATAAAAAACAAGGGGTAAAAGTTACAGAAATAATAGCTGAAAAGCCGAGCCATGATACTGGACATGCGCCTATACAGTATCAAGGCTCAGTTTTGTGGCCATTATTTTTGTAACTTTTACCCCTCATTTTTAATTCAGACACACTGTCCCCCATTCAGCATTAGTCAGTCTTAAAATAGTTGTTTAGCTGAATGGGGGATGGTGCAATGTGTGCACGAGCAGCAGCTGCTGTTGCTCGTTGTAGTTTAAGCAGACCACAACAGTGCCCAACAGTAGACCCCCATAATGCAATCACTTCAAGAAATAAATGTATATTTTTTTTAAAGTTTCACCAGGAAAGGTCAGGATGCAGCTGGATCCAATGGTGACATCTTGGGGGAGCAAAGTGTTAAATGCCTTAAGCACGTTACCTGCCTTGAAGAAATCTGTCTCCCATACAGCTGCCCTCCCACAGTTGAGCTGCCCTGTCTTGCTCTCACTCCCACTGACTCCCAGGCAGTGACAGCACCTGGCTAATTTTCAGACCATTTCCAAATTGTTCCTCCAGCTCTCTCACTCACACCAACGGACATGACAGCTGGGAAAGAAACTCTGCCCAGAGGCACCTGCAACCATAGACAGCAGTCCAAACATGGAAATTATAGAAAATATACTGAAAAGGATATTCTCCATTCTGAAGCCTCGCCTTCAAACCTGTAGACTGACCAGCGTAAATAGAGATCTCTCACTCATGGCAGCGAGTGGCTCGTCCAGCTCCCAGCTCCCTTTAGTCCACTGTTTACTGTGTCTTCTACTTGTATCCATTATGTGTATGTGTTAGAAACCTTAGCAGCTCAGGGCTGCTGCTACTACTACTACTACTACTACTACTACTATTAGCAACCAGTGACTGAAGGACTATTCATTCTGGCAGAGTAACAAATATACTAAAAATAAATTAACCCCTGTCCCCCCAGAAAAGGGGGCATTGTATAATCACAATAAACCACTCCAGGCTGTGGGTAATGCTAGGGTTTACCCACACTTGGCATTGTTTGGTCACTCAGCCTGCGGCCTCATGACTGAACCACACCAAGCGTGGGTAAACCCAGCATCACCCACACCCTGTTGTAGTTTATTGCTTAAGTGTTTAATTGTTGTGTAATAGAGCTGTTGGCTTTCTAATTCTAGATCGTTGTCTCAAGTTTCTGTTTCTCAGAATTAGGGCGGGGATATTTGGATTTCCAATTTTTAATGAGCTTTGTTGTTGATTTTCTTTGTTTGGGCCAGAGAGTAGATAACACAATATTTGGTATAAGTTTATCTTGATCAGATATAGTGTTGTCAATCTTGTGTTGCTACAGTTCCACTGAATACATATTGTGCACTGATTAACTTAGCGGATCTTGATAAAACAGGTACAGGTTTCCATGGGAAAACATCTTTGGCAGTATAAATTCACAGTCTGTATCATAAAATATTACTGTGTGTTTCTCTAGGCTGGCTCAGTTTTTGTATTTGACTGCACTGATATTTTTCATCTTTGTTGTTGTCGTTATATGTCAACAAACTGTAAAGAAAACCAATTCAGGACATCCAAATTGTAAAAAATGTAATTTTAATGTACTTTGTATATAGCAGTATCATGCTGAGGAAAGCAGCACTTATTTTGCTGTGGTGGTAAAATATTGTGGTCACAAATCTATCAAACCCAGGATGAGTTATTTGTGTGTACAGTCAATTGCAGTATAAAGCAAGTCAGCTATTTTCGCTTTAAAGCCAGTTACATTTCTGGCTGGTCTGATGTTATTTGTTCAACTGGGTGCACCACACATCTGTTTCAAATCTTTGATTAACACTCAATGGCGATAAACATGAAATACTGTAGTTTAGCAGTAGCTGAATCAAAGCATGGTTATCGGTAGAGGTTGGGGAGTGGTTACCTCTATTTGACTAGTGGTTTCCCTCTGGCTGTCACAATAGTCTTGGCATCTGGAGTCCTCCTTAGTCCCCTCAAAAAAAAAAAAAAAAAGAAGTATGCTGTAGCCATTGTGTAGTGCTATTTGTTGCTTGAACAAGCACATTTTGGAGGTAAAGCATAGTTTTCCAGCCAAGGAAGAAACCCTCTGCTACCCCTCAATTAGCATATGCTTTGGGTGTTCCTCAGTTTGGCAGGGTAATAATAGGGGTGTACCAAGTAGTCCAGCTCTTCAGAGCAGATGTTTGGATGCAAAGGTTGAGATGCCCAGATGGTGTATTTCTGATCTTCAGTCAACATGCTAAATCATAATAGTAATCATCATAATAATAACAGTATTAATTATAATAGTTTAGAATCTGTGTGTGTGTGTGTGTACCAGTCCCCAACCACACACATACACTCCAGTGCCACAGTCCTAGTACACAACGTAAAGGGTAACAGTATGCAAATCTTTTTCTAAGATTTTACATTTGTTCCAGTTTGGACCAAGGGCAACAGCCTGTAGATATGAGTTTCTTTCATCTTTCATTGTAGTGCGGTCAATGTGTCAGCAAAGAACCAGGTGAGCCACAGAGGAAACTAGATATGTAATGCACTCAGAGACTGCATACAGGAAGGCAGTTTACAAGATAAACAGTGTGTTGGGATTTTTAAGAAGGAAGAAAAAAAGGAAACATATGTCCAAAATGTGTTGGTCCCTCTGACTCCCACCTCATGCATACATTCTAAAGCCACTAATACAAAGCATTATGAGTAGCACAATAGAAATCTAATATTATAATAACGATGTTGATTGTTGTATCCTTCCAGAGTGCATTGCACTGTTAAAGCATACTGCAATGAAAAATGATAGGCAGTGTTAACAAGTGACAACAGATAGACATTCAGCTATGAGTCAGGATATTCCAAATTTGAATCCCGTTGCTGCCAAAATCTCAGGATGTGACCATGAGAACCAGTTTTGAGCTCTCTCTGCTTCGGTCCATCCAGCTGTAAAATTGGGTAAAAAGGCCCCACTGAAAACAAGAGGATGCTTTACATCCTGAGCAGCAGTATAGGCTAGAGGTTAGAGTAACAAAGTATGAATAAGCTTGGCACATCCAACAGACCTGGGTTTGATACCCACAACCTCCACTTGCATAACTCTGTGACTCTGAGCAATTCACTTAACCACCCCAGTGCTACTGGGTCACCTCTAAAAACAGGCACTTGTGCCTTGTGGGCCTTATCCACTTACCAAAGAATTAAAAAAATACATTGCAAGTTCAAAAAAAATGTTTTGGTCCTGACAAAGTTAAGATAGCCAGTCAAAGAAACCTCTAGTTTGGGAATGTTTCATTCTGCACTTCAGCAGCTTACTGGTGATGGGCAAGCTAGCTTGCTGGCTGATGATGTCTTCCTTTGACAGCAGACTTGCCACTGGGAGGGCATTGGCTGGTTTCTGGTTAGGTAGAGGCTGACTGGTCAGGCTGGTTAACTGGCCTATAGCAGAATGACTAGTAGATTACATTTAGCTACAATAGCTAGTTAGTGAGTTTTTCCATATTACTTTTTGTTTCTCCTCTTTTTGTCACCCAGTTTTTCCTTTTCTTGTCTTCACTTTCATCTGTTAATTAAATCTTGTTTTTCCCCATTTCACCCTTTAGTTTCTGTCCTCATATTACTTTTGTTTGCCATGTTAGTGCAAACCCTTTTACTTATAAAGAAAGAGTTGCTGATTGGTGCAGAGTACTACAGGCAAAACATAATTGTCCACTGACTGAAGAAAGAGACCCAACTAAAGGCTGTATTTGTTGTAAAAAGATATCGTTGTGAAATAATACAAATGTGTGAAATTGAATGTGGTTTGTATGATGTACTCTTGGTTCTGGAATGCTATACATGATAAAAAAAATGCAAAAAATGGCCAGCCTGCCAGCACAGCGGTTGGATTTCTGCTTGTGAAGCCAATGACCTGGGTTCGGGAATGGACTCGGGAGTTGGAGGGCCAGCGAGGGGGAGATGGATTGAGCATCCTGGGGACTGCTGTCCTTCTCCAGCGGGAGGGGGAAGAGTGTCTGGCACTTTATGGACCCTAGGCGGAGGCTGGGGATCTACTGTGGCCGATGCCATCACCTTATAGGGCTGGGGTGGATGCTAGACATCATTGCACATCCTCACCCCCAGATCCAGCAAAGCATCAAAAAAGCCAGCCCCTCGGCATGACAACCTGCTCTGCCATCGTCTCCATTACCCTCGATGTCTGCTGGGGGGGCCCCGCTGCCGGGGCTTGCCGACAGTGTCCGTTGGAAGGGGAGCCCTGCCAGCAGCATAGTGCTGTGTGGAACATTGTTTTCACACAGGTAGAATCTATCTCTCTTCTACTAGTTCACTGAGCCATCCATTGCCCTGTTAACTAATGAGGTATCTCTCAAAGACTAACATATATGTGTGTGTGTATAGAAGGATAAATGTTTCAAAATGATGATGTAAAGTTGCCAGTTACAATTAATAAAAACATTAACAAACTTGTAAAATTTGCTGTTCCTATCACCTGGTGGCCCAATGGTAGTGATGTGGGTGACCTGGGTGTGAAAGCTAACATGGGAGCCTGTGTCAGGCATTCTGGATTGGCAGGTAGTGCTGCCTCAGGCACGTCTCAGTCTAGTGAGGGTGCACCAGCCGACAGTTGCAGAGGCATATTGTGGCAGGTGAGGGAGCCTGCTCTCCTGAGAAGGGGATCCTTGGTGTACCTGCTGCAAATAAGCAAGACCTGAAGTAGTGTGTATGTGGTGCTTTTGTGGGAGGGTCACTACATGAATGTGCATGCCTGGGTCTGATTGTAATACATATATATATATATATATACACATATATTAGAGGCAAAAAACTCTGTTTAACGCATCAGATAGGGTTGTTCCACAGTGACAAAAGTGAGGAAATTTGGTGTTAGGGTTAAAAAACCTTGGACCCCCCAGCCCACCCAATGGCATTGGGGCCGCCAGCCTAACTCTCACCCATCACATGTGTAAAGAAGCAGAGGTATAGGAGAATGGGGTGAGAGTTAGGACCCGAAGGGGTTTTCAACCCTAGCACCGAATTCCTCACTTCTCGCTGTCATTTCTTAACAATACGTGTAAACGAGCACGACTCTAATTCCCTTCTTTTGAGAATGATATCGAGAAATAGTGACTGTCAATGCGCGACGAGGGCTCCACGCTCCCACCACATGATGTCTTGTGACATAATAACAGGAACAGCAACGCAAACAGAAGCAGTGGTGCACATGGTAACACAAGCGCGAATGAGAACAGAAAGGGTAACGCACACGGTGGCGTAGACGGGAATGGTCCACCACGTGATGTCTTGTCACATAGTAACATGGTACCCGCAAACACAAATGGTAATGGGAATGGTGACACAAAGCAAAACAGAAAGAGAAACAGTACTGTAGACAGAAATGGTAAAAAATAGCAGAAATGCAAGCGCTAATGAAAACGCAAAGGATAATGCACATGGTGGCGTAGATGTGGACGGTAAGTAAAACGGGTATGGAACAGCAAGCGGAAAGGGCATCGGTAACAGTAATGGAAGCACACAGGCTGGTTTTCCCCAAAAGCTTCATAGAGAAAGACAGTGAGTACAAAGAATGTATGCATAATAATGGGTCTCGGAGCAGAAAATGAGGAGTTGGAATACTAAATTGCTTACATCTCAGGAACCGTATGACGTAGAAAAAAAATTTAAAAGTCATATGATTTACAACTTTCCTGGCTAGTTTTACACTTAGTGCCCTGCAGGGAGCTAAGAACCTTTCTGACAAAAAGTCCGTATCTTGCACCGTTCCCGAGATACGGGCCCTGAAAGGCACGGCAAACGCCGTAATGTTATCCTATGGGAAAAAAAGAGAAGTTCGGAGTGCCATAACTTTGGCTCCCTGTAATATTTTTTTCACCAAACCACTAAAAGTCACATCTGTGGGATGTTGGCTTTCTTCCTTCCAAATTTCAGCCCAAAAGACCAAACCGTTATTTTGCAGCAGGGCGCCAAAGGATTGCTGCAATGCGTCGGACACCGTAATGTTATCCTATGGGAAAAAGTGTCAGATTTGGAGTGCCATAACTTTGCCACCGTGTAATATTTTTTCAACTAAACACTGAAAGGCACATCTGTCAGATGTTGGCTGCGTTCTCTCCAAATTTCAGCCCAAAACACCAAACTCTTCTTTTGCAGCGGGGTGCCAAAGAATTGCTGTCATTTTCCCACAGCCTAGAAAAGTACTGTTGCAATTTGTGAAAGCTTTAGCAAATTCATTCAACAGTGTCACAAGTGCGAAAGTACTTTGTGAAAGTACTTCTTCCAGAAATGTGAAAAACATATTTCTGGTGTGTTTAACCCCAAAATAAAGACATGGCTAGCATCCTCAGGGTCCGACTAGGTGAATACAAAATAATTAGGTTGCTAGAGGGTCCCAAATTTAAATGTCAAGCATTTTCTGATCACCAACTGAAAACAAAATGGTGGATTTGCGACAGTAAAAGGCCATTTGAGAAAGTAAAAACTGCATTTGTGACACTGTCGAACTTTTTGTTAACTTTTCCCATTGACTTATAATGGGAACTTGTTTTTTGAATAACTTTTGAACCATTTAATATTTTTTCACGAAATCTTCGAAAGGCACATTGGGGACCCTGGCCACACGTTCCCTAAAGATTTTGGACTGGTCACGCAAACCGTGCGACCTGTAGGCACGACTGTAGAATTCCAAAAAAAGCGTAAACGCATGCGCAGATCACGCTTAATTACTCCACAGCCATATATTCGACCGGTACAAAACTTGGCAGATCCCAAGGCGTATGGGTTTTGATCGAGTATGCCAAATTTCAGGCAAATCTGTCAAACCAGTTTGCAAAGTTATTATGGTGCAAATTCTTGGGTTTAACATGTACAGTAAATGGCTCCTCAACCCATACTATGGTAGCACTACCGTGCTACCATAATATACAGTACATACTGGGAGAAGATACATCCTGAGTCTCTTGGGACCTGTGTGACCTGTGCTACCCTAACTAGATGAGTACTGGGGGATAGTCTAACATGGGAGGGGAGTAATCATGGAGGATGAAGGTGGCATGCAAGTGGTGCTGGGGCTGAGAGGTTACCAACCAGAAGCGGGAAGGACGAAGGGCCCAACATGCAGGATATAAAAAAAAAAAAAAATATGCTTTTCCTTGCATTGCCTATACTGTACAATATATACTGTATTTGTTTCCCTTTTTTTCATAGTCATCCTTCTCGCACCACTAGCAACTTCCCTCCTCAACATCTGAAGTGGCAGGAGCAAGACTTTGGCAGCAGCTACGTAAGACTTCCCCTTCCTGTCCAGCACCAGTCTTCTTCTTCTTGCAGCCTTCACAGAGACAAGCAGCTTCTTCAGCAGCTCTGCTACCAACCATTTTGATAGCAGCTAGGACAAAAAACCCCGGATGTGAAAGACAGACACTGGGTTTGCTTTCTCCTTGTTGTCCGTCAGCAGACAGCTGCAGCCATCGCCTGCAGTGCGCCATCTTCCCGCACTCTGCCCAAACTGCAGATCTTGTCTGAAGATTACCCATGGTAAATCAGGATTCCTCCTTATCACCAATGCTGTGAACTGTGAGTCTTAGTTTCTGTGAGGTCAGCTTTGTGTGTTATTGGCCTGCTCCACTGCATGCCATGCTATAGTTGTATGCTGACAGAAGCCAACAGGGTGGCATGCTATTGGGCAGCATCTCTTTGATCATGCATTTTAGCACATTTTGTTTCTTCCTTAGTCAGAAGCTGGTGTTTTTCACAAAAGGTACTGTATTTTTTCACCCACTTATTCCACAGCCATAGGGATCAAAGGATTAGGCCTTTAGGTACTTATTCTGCATCATACCCCATGCCTACTGAAGGAATGTCCACAAGAGTAAGAAAATGTACAGAACACAAGACAATATTTACCCACATTTGTGCTGGCTAGATCTGTCTCAGATTTCCCAGTTATATTATTTTGGTCATGCTTTGTTGTCCAGTCAGGGCAGGGGAATGATCATGAAAAGTCCTGTTTTATTGCAAGTGCAAGCATGCAATCATGCTGTCCATCACTAGCATTCAGTCACCTTTGTGGTGGGGAACCATGGCTGTAATGGTGTAGTAGGTATTGACGAAAGTGGAACTGCTCTTCACTTTCCTTCAGCCTCCTAACACAGTCCAGCTCCTGCATGTACTGGAGAGAGCATGGATACTGTAGTAACAAAGCAGTGGCTCCATGGAGTGTGAAGGGACCGTGGGATAACAGATGGACCAGACACCGAACTTCAGGTTCAGCACACAATCTCTGTGTTGTGTTTATTCAGAATACATGAAATAAGCTTCAGCAATAGCATATTCCTTCTTCAGTATATCAGTTTGCAGTAACAGACTATGAATGTCCTTTCTCTGCACTTAGCCAGCACCTACTGATGCTGATCTCTGATCCAACTTAGGAGTTGAGATGCAACCTCCACCCCATGCGGGCCCCATTTGCTAGGGTGTTGGGGGCCCAAAAGGAAAAAAAAAAGCTATAGATAAAGAACTTCAATGAAAAATCACTGAAAGAAAGGTTACCTCAAAGGGCATTGGCAACAAATCAAGTTTCAAAGAAATACAACATCATACCTACTTCCATAATGCAAAGCACCATGGGATATATGCAAATCACCATGGCATTTTGACTTGTTCAGTTTACAGCAATTTAAATGCATTTTAAACAGCACAACTAACTTAATATCTGTAATAGTCACCTAGTACTTTTTATCATTATCAAAAACACCAATTGCCATGGTATGTTCAACATTTACAGGTTTCATAAACATAAGGTATATACATCAAGGTATTTTATGACATAGTGCTATTACATACTAAAGCCAACAACAATATACACAACCTTTTTTACATATACTTGGAGGTCACGACAATACCTCCCTGTACAAGGACCAGAAGGGGAAAAGGAAAATTAATGAGGACACCATAGCATAGTCAAGAAAAGGAAGGGGGGTGCCCTCAGGTGGCCAACCTTATGGACTAGAAATAGTAATGGATAGATTAGGCTTAGAAATAGAAGAACTGCTGTAACAGATTTAAGAAAAGGTCAGTCCTCAAGAGTGGCAAGAGCTCCCTGTCACATATCCCCCACCTTAAAGGGTACCTAAACAAGCAGTTTTTTAAAACTGCAAACTCCAAAATCTGTCTTCATAGCAAGGTAAAGTAAAGGTTGCTGTTTACATTTATGCTAAAACTGCATTTATGTAAATAACATAAATGCAGTTTCATAGCTTGCAAAATGCAAACATCAGCCTTTCACTTTCAAAAAAAACAGCCTTGGTTTCTCCCTAAGATGTCTGCCAAGTGTGTTAAGTGATGAGTCATGATGACATCATAGGAGCCAGAAAGAGAGATCCACATATATTTCTATAGTGCTAACTAGTCCTTCTTTCCCTCTTTATTTTGAATTGTTGTACCAGAATGATCAACACCATGTATTAACTCATGGATTATTTTAATCATTACAAATGTTAGGCTATGATTTTGTTTACTTTAACTTGCAGAAAATGTTTTGCAATCCAGCTGACTTTTTCTTTGGCAAACTGCATTACAGTACAACACTTCAAATACCTGATGATCTAGTGGTTATATAATGCACTGAATTTTGTTTTTGTTAACCAGGAGAGACACACTAAGCTAAAAGCTTGTTTACAGATGTGGCTTGGGAGCACAAGGAAGTTTAATGACTTGCTCAGGGTCACACAGCAAAGTACCAGTCTTGTTCAGTTCCAAAGCTCATGCTTTCTTGTTAATCCATAAATAAGGCTTTCTTTTTCCATGTGAACCTCCTGCACCTAGCCTGCCTTCTGTTGAATGCCTCAACATCCATACCCTGTCCTTAGTAATGCCAGGGGCCACATATGAGCTTGCAGTCTCATGAAGAGAATTATCAAATCTCAGATTGTAATGTTGTACCTCAGAGAGTTGTGCACACCTATACTGATACACATCATCAGCTGGCACTGTCAAAAAATGCCTCCTAAATCACTCTCCAGTCCACATTCTTAATGTTTGACTTCTGCTCCCACAGTAAGCACTAAGTGGATCACCACCCTTTTGCACAGTGAAGGTAGTATGTACAGTTCCCTGTTGTATATTTTTCCCACCTCATTAACCAACAACTAGGTCTTCCTGGAGGGCCAAGCAATAAGCATCATGACCCACCAGAAAAACTTGAATGAGCTATACACAACTCCCTCAATACTGTCCTAACAAACATCAACATCCCCCCCCCACGAGGATAATCACCCTACACTGAATTCAAGTAACAGTTTAGGTACAGCCCTGCCATTCTGAGTATTTGTCATCACTGGCTACTCTCATCCACAGTCAGGTAGTGATCATGATGCTGGCAGCCCCACATTTCAGATCTCACAGTGATCTGCACAGCGTCCTCCTTCATGTCTTCAGCTAACCTGAATATAGCTGTACCCTACTGGAATAGCCTCTTCAGTACCTCTCTGGCATTCATTCCTCCCACCTACTTCCCACACCAAAAACTGAGGAGTTCACTACCCTTCCACATCATGAATGTGTTTAGTACAGTCTCCCGTGTTATATTTACATATTAATAATAAACATGATCCTCTGGTAAGCCAGGCTGATACAGTTAGCAGCATGGCACAAGTGGAAAAATAGGCTTTCCTACCCATATAAGATCTAAGCCACCTATGATTAGGTGTGCACACCCATCATTTAATAGTGCCTAATCAAAGGTAGCCTAGATCTTTTAAGGATAGGAAAGCCTGTCATTCCTTTTGTTCCCTGCTGCTATGAGCCTGACGTACTGGAAAGACATGTTTATATTTGATATGTCAAAAATAAAACAGGGACTATACTACTTGCATTCATGATGCAGAAGGGTGATGAGCTCACCAGTTTTTGGTGTGAGGAGGAAAAGTGAAGAATGAATACCAGAGGGGGACTGAGAAGGCCACTCTTGCAAGGTACTGCTATATTCAGGGAAGGGGGAAGACAGAAAGAGAGAAATATGAGCAGATTACTATGAGAAATAAGATGTGGGGCTGCCAGCACATTGATCACTACCTGACCCCATTGTCCTGGCCAGCATTTCCCTTCCCATAAAACCAGTTCATGCAATTGTCCAAGGCTGTGTGTGGATATTAATGTATGAAATGGCTGCCACTACATGTTCAGTCACTTCCATACCAGTCTAGTATTGCTTGTAAAGCAATTTGGGATACAATGTGTATGAAAACCACTGTATAAATGCTGATTCTTCTTATTATTGTTATTATTTCCCATGGAAAAAGAAGACAAGACAGGCATATATTTGAGTTTCGAGAAAGTATTAACTCTAACATTGGACTGCACAAGGACTTTGCTTCAAAAAAGTGGTGGCTCTAGGGGGTGGTGAAGGGTGTGGCTGCACCCCCTCCCCCCACATAGTATCATACTTGCTGACTGCTGCTGCATTTCAGTTTGTTGAATAAGTCTGATTTATTGATTGTACAAATGTTTATATTCAAACTATGGATTACATTTGTATGTTCTGTCAAAAACGTACTAGAAAAGAATAATAGCAGAAAATATAAAGGTTTAATAAAAATGTAAAAAGTGCATATTAAGCATGTACACCACCCCAGCACCTCCATTGTAGCATCCTGGATCCACTATAACCACTAGACCACCAGGTTATTCAAGATTTGTACTGCACTGTGGTTTGCCACAGAGAAAGTCGGTTGGATTAAAACACATTTTCAGCATGTTAAAGTAAACAAAATTAACAGAACCATAGCCTAACATGTGTATTATACAAAATAATGCACATGGTTTTGACCATTTGGGTGAAGCAATTCTATACACAGGGAAAAAATAACTAGTTAGCACTATAGAGAGCCAGATATCTCTCTCACTTTGGCTCCGATGATGTCATCACATAACACACTTGGTGGCCATTTTAGGAAGCAGGTAAGACAGTTTTTTTTTTCAAATTGGAAGGCTAATTTTAAAATTTTCAAATGCTCTGGAATCACATTTAGGTAAATTATGTAAATGTAATTTTAGCATTAATGAATACTGCAGCCTTTCCTTTAGTCACCTATAGAGTCAAATTTTTGAATAATTTGTTGTCAGAATCTTGTTTATTTATTTTTATTTATTTTATTGAAATCTAGGATTACAAATACCTTTGAGCAGGAACTGCTCATTTACAAAGATTCCACGGAGGTCACGTGATGACAGCTTGCTGAATGGCAGCAGGGGCTTAGAGCTGTCTCCTCCTGCCAACTTATCTGCCACAATCCGCGATCCTCCACATGACTAACTCAGCAATTTTACCAGCACCGGATCGCCTACGCTCTGCCTGTCGGCCCTAGGGCGTTTTTCTCGTTGATCTCCTTCGTTTTACAGGGAGATGGAGGCGGAGAAAAAACAGGCTGCGATCCGACATACGCTGCCTGCTACTCCCGAAAAGCTACCTAAGAAGCCAAGAAATCAAGCGGGTACAGCATCGGAGAAAATGAGTGACAAGACTCAGTTGCCTAGCCTCCTCACGGAAGATAAGTTCATGCAAGAACTGGCCCCATTAAAAGATATTCTCCAGAATATTACCTCTGATCTCAAATCTATGCAGGGCAACCTCTCTTCCCTTACCACGAGGGTGTCGGATTCAGAGGCCAGGACTTTTTCTCTTGAGCAGTGGAAGACAAACGTGGAATCTGAGCTGTCTGGGCTGGCTCAGCAGGTCAAGAAGCTCCAATTAAAAACTGAAGATCTGGAAGGCCGCAATCGAAGGAATAATCTTCTTATCCTGGGTCTGCCGGAGTTTGAAGAAGGGCCGGACCTGATTGTCTTCCTACAAAAATTTCTCCAAAATAGTGGGTCCTACACCTCTTAACCCACACTACCACCTGGAGGCGCATAGATCGCTGAGGCCTAGACCTCCATCGGGCTCCCCACGGCCTATAATTATGAAATTCCTGTGCTACATCGAGAGAGGCAGCATGTCTTCAATAAATCTAAGTGAGCTGCAATCGATTACGTGGGAGTCAGCTAAGTTCGCCTCGCTCAGGATCTCCCAAGGGAAACAAGAATGAAGAGCTGCATTCCATCCTATAGTTCAGAAACTGACGATTGCTGCGGCTATTCCCTTCGAATGGTGTGCCTACTACCCTCAAGATCACCATGGCACAGTACCCACAGCTTTGATTCCCCGGACATGGCCCATAAGGACCTTGTTACCAGACTTCCTAATCTCTTTAAATTGAATGGCTGATTTAATGTCACCAGATATAGTGGCTATGATGTGAAATTGATCTGCTCTGCTATTGGGTTTTTTTTGCTGTGTAACCTGGCCCCCTCACTGGCCCTTTCCCCTTATTTTCTTCTGCTGTGCCCTACCTGTCTGGCCAATCCGAGGATCGTTGTGTTGAGCGAGGATCCAGGATGGTCAGGCAGAGTTTGAGTTAGGCCGCGATGGTGTTGTCTTGGTGGCTTCTGGAACCAATTTTGAGGGTTCTTGGTATTGGATACTGACTTCTGGCGAGGGACCCGTTTTGGTCCCGCCATAAAATAACTCCCCCCGGAAACAATTTGCTCGGCATGGGCAATGCTCTCACCTCACGGCCTACTTTCCCAATCTCTGGCCCCTCTTCTTCAACTGTTCCAGGGGTGAGCGAACTCTCTCTCTAAGGTCTCGTTCCTTTTTTTTAGATAATAGGGGAATTTATGTTTGATTGGATCGCTATACCTTATGACCTGTTTATAGGACAGGCAGTTTGTTGGTGGGGGGGGGGGTATGCTCCTGAGCCCTTGTGACTGTAGGTAGCTGCATTACGAGCTTATGGAAGGGGGGCTTGCTAATCCAGTCCCTTCTACAGGGTCCTCGTTACCTCCTTTGGTTTGGTTTGGGAATGGCTCCATTTCATGTTTTTTGCTGTTCTGGTTATTTCCTTTTCTGGAGGATCCCTGTGGACTGGGGTTTTCTGGGTTCGCATTTGGGATCTGGTCTCCAGGCCTCTGGTGTTCCCGGTTTTGCTTTGGTAACCTTCAGACCTGGTACCAGGCTGTACATAGTTGGTGTGTCTCATTTAGGGGGAGTATTTGGGGTGGGGGATGGGAGGTGGGAGGAGTTAGCCTGCCTGCCTTACTACCTCTATGGCTCCATTCTAGCTTCAATTAATCTTTTTATATTACCATTACCTTTGGCTAGTTCTTATTGGCAGGTTATAGGAGGATGGGATTTTGGGCTTCGAGTGTGCCTTGTTTTGGGTTTAATATCTGGTTATTCTGATATCTGCCTTCCCCTCACCTTGTATTTGAAATGGCTATAAGTACTATTAAAATGGCATCATGGAATGTACGTGGGCTCAGGGAGAAGGTCAAGAGGACTCAGATATTTAATCATTGTACTCTGTCTCAAATAGACATCCTATTCCTACAGGAAACCCATTTAAATAATTCTGAGATTAAGTGGTTGTCTCGATCCGGTTTTTCGCAAGTCTATGTTGCAAGTGGATCCAACTCTAGCAGAGGGTAGCTATACTTACCAAAAAATATATTGTCTTCTGATTGACACAACAGTAGTAGACCCAGAGGGAGATTTATACTGGCCAAGGCTCCCTCAATGGGGGCACTGTAGTCTTAGAGCTCAACCTATGGCCCTAATTAGGGGTAGCCCTGAGTATTTATGACCCTCATAGATAAAATCAGTGCCCTGCTTCCTACGCAGCTCTATCTTGGGTGGGGACTGGGCGTTTTGCCTTCCCATTTCATGGATAAAGATCCTCCAGTCAATTGGCCGCCCTCCTCGACACAAAGGGCTTTGCGATTTCCTGCATATATTAGGGTTGTGTGATCTGGCGGCTCTCAATCCCTCTCCATGCTTTCTCGTTCTTTTCCCAACCCCATAGATCCTGGTCTAGGATAGATTATATCCTGATTAGTAAAACCCTTCTTCCGGGCCTTCTCCAGTATGGTGTCGAGGCCGATTGTTCTTTCTGATCATACAATTGTTTGGGTTAAAATATCTCCAGATCCTAATTTTCAAAGGGATACTACCTGGAACTAATACCTAACTACTTAAAAGATCCTCAAATGGTGACTCATATCAGAACCTAATTTCTCTCTTTCTAGAGGATAATATTGGATCTACCACAAAGGTTGATATCATCTGGTGTTCCCTAAAATGCTATCTCAGGGGTGAGTTAATTAAACTTGCTTCAGCAAGGAAAAGAGCTCGACAATCATGGGCACTTTCTCTAATGAACAAAATTAGGGAACTGGGAAGCACTTACCTCCCTCCCTTCCTCTCCGTTGTCCTCCCTAGAAGCCCTCTTGGCAGCTAAAAATGAATATACTGACCTCCTTAAGGAGAAGGATGAGTACTGTCTTGTTAAGACTCAAGCTAAGTATATTGATCATGGTGAAAAAGCCAGAAGGCTTTTGGCCCTAAGACTTCACACACTAGAAAGCTCCAGAATAATCCCGGCTTTGCAATCACCTGCTGGCTCTATCAAAACTTCTCCCAGGGAAATTGCACAGATTTTTGAGAACTACTATAAAAATCTCTATAGTGTGCCTCCATCTCCCGCCCCTTTCTCGGACATTTCAGCATACTTAGCAGATATTACCATTCCCCAACTTCTGCCGCCCCATAATGAGATCCTGACTACCTCTATCTCTCTTTCTGAGATAGAGAACATCATTGCTTCTATGGTCCCTGATAAGGCACCCGGCCCAGATGGATTCCCCTCAAATTTTTACAATGTTTTCTCTAAAGAGCTAGCCCCTTTACTTCTTAAACTCTACAACTATCTTTTTTCTTCTCCCACCGTTGATCCCACCCTTCTTGAAGCCACCATTATCCTACTTCTCAAACCGGGTAAAACTCCTACTGATTTGGCGAGTTATGGCCCATATCTCTTCAAAACTATGATATGAAAATTCTTTCTAAGATCTTGGCCGAGCGGATCAAGAAAATCTGGACCCATCTTCTTAGCCAGAACAGGTTGGTTTGTGCACTCTCATTCCCCATCGGACCACCTCAGAACTCTCTCTCACATTTCTTATCATGTTCGTTGTCCAGTTCCCAATGGGCTAGATTTAGGTTAGGCATAGCAGAGAAGGCATTCGACGGAGTGGACTGATCCTTTCTCTGGCTACATTGACCAGGATGGGCTTCCCGGATTCCTTTCTCAAATGGATCAGATTCTCTACAATTCCCCTTCAGCCAAGATATACTGTAAGAGTTTCTCCTCGCTGTTCCACTTCATACTGGCTACGAACAAGGCTGCCCTCTCTCATCTTTCTTGTTCAATCTATATCTTGAACCCCTTCTTATCAAACTCAAGTCTTCTCCACTTATTAAAGGCTGTCTGGTGCGTCCAACATAGGCCTAGTTCTCTCTGCTTATGCAGATGATATACTTCTGCATGTTATACATCCAGCTATTTCCCTAAAACATGCACTGGATCTTATCAGGCAATATGGTACCCTCTCTCAATACAGACTGAATATCTCTAAATCTGAAGTTTTCCCATTAAATATACACACTTTCAAGCAGGATCTCGTCAACTTTGGTATGCGGTGGTCCCCCAAATCGATTAAATACTTAGGTATTCAGTTTTCAACAGATTCTTCCCTACTCAGAAGACTCAATTTGGATGACCTCAAAACTCTTATCAAGCAAGATTTGCTGCGATGGTCCACCTTTCCTATTTCCCTTTGGGGTAGGATTAATATTATTAAAATGAACGTCCTCCCTCGTATCTTTTACCCCCTCAACTTACTAGGCCTTTGGCTGCCCATCTCTTACTTGCAACAGTTTCATGCGATGTTCTCGAACTTTATCTGGCGAGGAAAGGGAGTTCGACGCTCATTTTTCAAACTATCCCTTCCTAGAGACAAAGGTGGCCTTCGGCTTCCCAACCTGTTGCTGTATCACTGGTCGGCTCACCTTGCCAAATTAGGGCGGTGGTTCCCTACTGACCCTGGCCCCTCTTCCCCGATCTGGCTTCAAATTGAGAAGTCGATTCTTTCAGAATCTAGATTGGATCCCTATGCTATCTTCTACACTACCACCTCTGTACTTTCACAGTGGATAACTCACCATACAGTTCTTACATCCTTTAAGTCCCTTGTCCAATGTTTACACTTTTTGAAAATCTTTCCAAAGACGGACCTGGGTCAACCTATCATCCTTAACCCCAACATCAGTTGGACAACTTGATGATTACTCCTGAGTGGTTTCCACAAATTAAAGAAACCAATTTGGAACACTTTATGGCCAAGGATCCTCCTTCTTCCATGGATATGTTTGACCAAACATGGTATTCCCAATACTAAGATCTTTAAAAGTATATCAATTGAGGCACCTCATATTGGAGAAGTTTGGAACTCAGTTCAGAGGCCTGTAGTTTACCCTTCCTTTCTCAAATTTTAACTCTTCTAAACCACATTCCATTTCGCTAATATATTCTTTCCTCTTGAATTACAAATTCCCCGAGTCTGTTGCAGGCTCCAGCATTTGGTCCTCCTTACTCCCTGGTTCCACCCTAAATTGGCCCCATATATGGAGGGACCTACATAGATATCACACTCAGGATAGGTTTAGACTTACCCAATACTATATTGTGAATAACATGTATTATACCCCTAGGAAACTTTTCCAGCTCCAAAAACTTCCCCTCCCCCTTTGCTCCAGGTGTTCACATAGTGAAAGGAACTCCTTACATATTTTCTGGTATTGTAATAAAGTTGCCCCTCTGTGGTCTTCTATCCGGGACAATTTGGATCCCCTATTAGGTCTCTCGAACCTTTTCACTCCTGAAATTTGCATTCTGGGTGATTATGCTAACATAAATTGTGTCGAATGCCGGTATCACATTACACTGGTGTCTATTGTGGTTAAGAAATTGGTTCTTAGACATTGGACTGACCAACTGACCCTGTCCTATCCTGAATGGTTGACTGAGCTTTCTGCCTATCTTAACACTGAAAGATTGGTAGCCAGCTTGCGTAATCGTATGGACCTATTTCAGAAAAAATGGGGTAAATTATATGCGTTATACTTGCACCAATGATCTTCTGGCCTCCTTCCTGACGCCCACAATAGTTTTCCTTGTTTTTCTTATCCTTGTTACCTGTTTTGCTTGTTTTGGAAGGCAAGATTATCTCTTGAGATGTTGCTGCATTTAATAACCAGCTTAGCAACATGGTTTGTTTGGTACACTCTGCTGGGAGGGTGGGGGTGGGAGGGTTTGGTTCTGGTTGGGGGGACAGGGAGTTAGGGTGGGAGAGGTGGGGGAGGGGTGGGTTTGGGGAGGGGACGTGGGTGGATGTCCGGGTTTTTTTTTTTTCCTTCTTTCTTCTGTTATACCATGTATGGATGACTGTCTTAACTTAGATTTCGATTTTGTTATACTGGTTGTTTTTTGTAAAATCAATAAACTTGAATTTCAAAAAAATACAAAGATTCCACGTCGAAGGAATGGGGGGTATACATACATACAAAGGTCAACATAATAATACATAGTTACACAATAAAAAGAAGTAAGAGACTGAGGTTTAGGAAATTCCAGTAATTCAAAATGTGCCAAGTGTTAGGTAGCATGACATACCAGCCAAGGGCAATCTTGGAAATAAGCACTGCAGGTGGGGGGGTATGCAGGCAGGAAGGCCATTGTCAGAGGGTAGAGGTTGAGGGTAAGAGCTCTAAAGGGGAGGGATAAAAGTCAGGAAATGCCTGGGGGAGGAAAGAGAGAGGGGGCAAGGGGGTAGGCAGGTAGAAGGGGGCAAGGCAGGGAGAGGTAGCTGTCTAGAATGAAGTGGAGGGCAGTGAGCGGTGGGCCCCTGATAAGGCGAGGCAGTCACAATGACTAGTTGAAATGAGATGAAGTTGGAGTTGTCTCTTAAAGGGGTCAAGAGCAGCAGCAGTAAGAGTTTCTTTGTTGAGAGTATTGTACCACTGTGGTGCTCTGTGGGCAAAGGCCCTCTGGCCCATGGTAGTCCATCATTTGGGGACAAGAAAGGTTAGTTGTTGTGAACTTCTAGTTCACTGGGTGCTGTGGAGGTCAATGAGGAGCTTTTCAATGCCAGGGGGCATGACCCCCGAGGAGGACTTTTTTGGCTAAGAGGCAGGTTTGATACTGTATCCGGCTGATGAGAGGAAGCCATCCTGCCCGAGTGTACAGGTCACAAGTGTGTGTAAGTCGGTCAGCCCCAGTTAGCAGCCTGCATGCTTTGCTGAGTGCAACTGTAATTCTGCGGAGAGCAGAGGCAGTGCCATAAATTGCTAGCCCGTAAATCAATGATGGAGGTGACAGAGCTGTTGATAGCCAACCGGGAGAGTGTCAGGAGTCATGCAGTGTTTGTGCCTGTAGAGCAGGCCTATATGGATGTTGGTGGCTTTGGCGACAGAATCTATGTGCTGATGGTACAAGAGTGAGCTGTCCAATGTGACACCTAGGTATTTAAAATCAAGAACGTGTTCAAGTAAGGTCCCTGTTTGGTTTAGGATGGTGAGGTCACGGGATTTGTACTTGCTCCTGGCATTGTAGAAGGTCATAACCTTTGTTTAGCTGCAGTTCATGACCAGTTTGTGTGACTTGAACTATTCTTCGATGCGCATGAATTCAAGCTGTAATTGTTTCTCAAGGAGCTCTGCATTTTGGTGGTTGGTGAACATGACTGTGTCATCAGCGTTGAGCAGTAATTTCTGGTGGCAGACACTGGGAAGGTCATTGAGGAAGAGGCTGAAGAGTAGTAGCCCCAGGGTGGACCCCTGTGGGACCCCTGAAAGGACTGGCTTTTCTTCCGAGGTGACACCGGCAATCTTAACCCGCTGGACCCTCTCCCCAGGGTAGCTTGAAAGCCAGAACCCAATGTTTGATAATTGCTTGAGTAGGAATGGGTGGTTCACAGTATCAAAGTCTTTCGTAAGGTCAATGAATACTGCCCCTACACAGTTTCCTTGATTGAGCGTGGTATGGATGAAGCCCGTGAATTCTAATAGTGCAGTGGTGGTACTGTGCCCTTTTCAGAAACCATGTTGCTCAAGACACTGGATGTCGTATTTTTCCAGGTACTTGACTAGCTGGTCTGAGGCGATGCACTCCAGGGCCTTAGACAATGGAGGGAGGATGGAGATAGGTCTGTAGTTGGAGTGCAGTGATTTGTCTCCACTTTTGTGTACCAGTGTGATGGTCACCTGTTTCCAACGAGATGGGAACTAGGACATCCTTAGTGATAGATTGAGGACCTTTGTCAGGGGTTCAAGGACTTCTTCAGGACAAGTGCTAACAACTTCAGGTCAAGGAGTCACCACTGTAGCTCTGCTGGAATGGCCTTCCGAATATAGGTTCTGGCTTCATGCACTGGGATCTCCTTGAAGTAGAATTGTGGGCAGGGTGTAGGAGAGGAGTAGTTGCAGGAGGGTTACTACCAGAGGGGGCATCAAACAAATTAGAAGGGAAGACACTAACCAAGTTGGAGAATGCATTGTTAAAGGTGTTGGTGATTGTGTACAGGTCAGATGTTGGTGTTCCATTTATGTTGAGCATGGTGGGTGGTGACTTAGGGTCCTTGCCTGTAAGGTCTTTCAAGTTACTCCAAAATTTTTTTCCATCACCCCAGGAGTTGGAGAGAGCTTCCTTGAAGTATTTGCTTTTGGCACTCCTAACTGCCCACGTGCACTAATTTCTGGCAGCTTTATACTTATGAATATCCCCAGGTTTGGATGTTGCACGGGCACAGTGCCACAGATGATCCCTATGTTTGAGTAAAGTGATTAGATCGGGGGTTATCCAAGGGTTAGCTCTGCCCCTGATCTTCAGCTTTTTGAGAGGTGCAAAGATATTGTAGGCCGTAGTGAAGTGGCTGATGAAAAGTCCTAAGGCTTGGTTTACCTCAAAGGCAGAGTCGATTGGTGTCCAGTCCAGGTGGCTTAGGTGTGTCTTTAGTAGCTCAAGGTACCCCTGCTTTAACACTCTGGTGTGGATTATTTTAGGAGGGGGCTTAATGAATTTGTTTGACCAGGTACATGTGACCGGTGAGTGGTCACTGATCCCATCAGGGAGTACTGATACTTTTGAGATTCGTTCAGGGTGATTAGTAAGGATCCAGTCCAGAAGCGTGTGTGACCCTGTCCTATAGTTGCATCTGGTGGGGGTGGTAACAAGCTGGGTGAGGTTCTGTGATGTGACAGTATCCTTGTAGTTTCTGGCCTCCAGCGATAGCCAATTTATGTTGAAGTCGCCTAGTACTATGAGTTCAGAGTTATGGTGTAATCCCTGTAGGCTTTCCAATATGCTCATAAATCCATTGGGTTGATCTTAAGGGGGTAGGTACACAGACGCAATGGTGAGCTCCTTGTTGTGCACCCCGAGTAGAACTTTAATAGCGAGAACCTGCGAGGGTGGTTTAGGGTTTGAGAACGGGAAGACTTGACCCAGATAGGAATTCCTCAGGTAGATGGCACAGCCTCCACCTCATTTGGAAACCCTGTCTTGCCTGAATATAGAGTATCCAGGGATGGTGACTGCAGCATCTGGTATCTTGGGGTTAAGCCATGTTTCGACAACAGAGAGTACATCAGGGCTATGTTGCTGGACTCAGGTTTGCAAGATGTCAAGTTTGTTAAGGAGGCTGTAGACATTGATTGAGGCTAATGTGAGGGACCCCTCTCGCCTTTTTGTGGCAAGAGGTGCTGGGCCGGTAGGTCCCGGGTTAGGATGAACATTTCCAGATATCAGAAGTAGCATAAGTAGTATCCTAATCATTTTGCAGACTAGTTTTGTTGTAGGGCATCTAGTCCTCTTGGCCTTGCTGGTCTCATTTTGCCCTGTGATATTGCAGAGCACAATATATAAAGCCATGTTCTCAGAGGTGTCACATGATTGATGAAAAGTAATCAAATCCTCAGGAAATGGTGAACTACCGAGGACCAGAAAACTGTTATTGTAGCTCAAAGACCCAGAATTTGATAAATTCCTGAAGGGGTTAAATTCCTGAAGGTGATGAACATTGGGCTGGGGCATATGCAGGATGTAAAAATCCTTTTTAGGTTTAGGTATCCTTTAAGAGGGAAGCAGTTACTGCACACTGCTTACCACCTTCCTGTGCCAGGAAGGGATGGAGCTTCCACCCATCCATCTTCAGAAGCTCTATCTCAGGGTCCCTATTAATGATAAACATTTTATCATAAATATAGTGGATATCATCATTCTTTACCCTGAGGCATTAACACATTTCTAAACAGAGACTAACAGTACGTTTCCTGAACTATCTCCTTTTAGGGAAAGTATGTCATATTTCTGAAGCAAAAAATCTGGTAGGCTGGAAAGTCCAGAACCATAGAAACAATTTCTCTGGGGTGAGTAATTATCTGTTCCAACCCCACCATACATGTCAGTTGTAAGCAGGGGCCCAGTACTAGGCTCAGCCCTTCTACATAAACCCACTATGACTCTTAATTAATTTCATTTGTTACAGATATAGACACCTGAGGGTAGACACTCAAGGTGTTACCCCAGCACAGGTTCCAATCCATTTTCCACCCACTTCTCCTTTGAAGGTTTTCACTCAGAAAAGAATAAAACACACTTACCACCTCAGACTCCTTGTCTGCCCTTAGATATCACTTTCTTTGACATCAGGCCTGCCCCCTGACCAAACATTACACTTTTACCTATAGAAAGGGACCAATGCAGAGCCACATCTGGCCTTGCCTGCAACTAACTTGACTCCTTTGTCTTACACAAAGTGTCTGCTGGAATATGGAAGGAGAAACAGTAGCTTCTATTTTCCTGTTTCGACATATGATAACCTAAGACCCCAAAATGTTGGTCATCCTATCCCCAGGCAGGTCTCTACAGAAACCTACAGGAAACCAATGAACCTCCCATGCTGCATGCCCTGCAATGTTAAACAGCCAGTTCCTAAACCTTGTAACTCTGGGGTGTCTTAGTAATCATCTTTTTAATCACTGTGGTATTTTTAGCCATCTGTTACCATCTAGTACCTTGTGACTTGAAAATTTTCCCTTTTTTCAAGGGGGACATTTTTTTTTTTAATTACCTCTACCCTCCTTAACCTTAACACACTGTAACAGTTTGGCAACATTAGCATTTTTAACATTTAGTATACCCCAGTCAATACTGTTGATAGATTAGCTGCATCAATAGAAGAAAAAGTCCCTTCAGCCTTATGGGCATCTTCTTGCTTGCTTGGAGTCTTCAACCCCAGCACAATATCACTAGGCACAGTCTTACCTGGGGTCTCACATTCAAGCTCCATACTTGCATCTCTGACCTCCAACAGGTAACATCCTGGGAACACAGACAACAAAGGAATTTTCTGCTCAGTCTGGTGGTCCAGCTGAGCCCATGAAAAATCCTCCTCTGATTCTTTATCCAAACTCTCTGGCAGGGACCTCTCAAGCACCTGGCACTGGTGTTCCACCTCTCTGCATAGTCAGTCTGCCTCCAGCCATTGCCCACTCACCCAGTGGATCATCCTCATCAGGGTCTCCACCTCCTGGGTGTTGTCTCACTCCTCCAGTCTGATTTGACCTGCATCTCTTCATCATGTTCAGGCTTGGATTTCCTCTGAGCTTCCAGGTCCAGTCCAGGCAGCAGCTTCTCTCCATCTGTCAGCCATGGTTCTGGTTAGAACCCCATGGACTCTCTTCTCCGAGTTCTCCTCTGGCAACTCCTGGTTCATCAGTCCACCTAGGATATCTGGACAATATCCACCAGAAAATGTCCTTCTTCAGCCAGTCCAAACACTTCCAGCAAGTTATCCCACTCTGACACCAAGTCTGTAGAGGGGTTATGGGATAACAGATGGACCAGACACCGAACTTCAAGTTCAACACACAATCTCTGTGTGATGTTTATTCAGAATACAGGAAATAAGCTTCAGCAATAGCATACTCCTTCTTCAGTACATCAATTTGCAGTAATCTCCACTCCATGTGGGCCCTGTTTGCTTGGGTAGTGGCCCCCCCCCCAAAAAAAAGTATAGACAAAGAACCTTAATGCAGAATCACTGAAAGAAAGGTTACCCCAAAAGGCATTGGCAACAAATCAAGTTTCAAAGAAATACAACATCATTCCTACTTCCATAATACAAAGCATCATGGGATATATGCAAATCACCATGACATTTAGAATTGTTTAGTTTACAGCAATTTACATGCATTTTAAACAGCACATATAACTTAATTTCTGTAATAGTCACCTAGTAATTTTTACCATTATCAAAAACACCTAGTGCCATGGTATTTTCAACATTTACAGGTTTTATAAACATAAGGTATATACATCAAGGTATTTTATGACATAGTGCTATTACTTACTAAAGCCAACAACAGTAAACACAACCTCTTTTACATACACTTGGAGGTCACGATGATAACCTCCCTGTATGAGGACCTCAGAGGGAAAAGAAAAATTAAAGAGGACACCATAGCATAGTCAAGAAAAGGGAGGGGGTGCCCAATAGGTGGCCAACCTTATGGACTAGAAATAGTAATGAATAGATTAGGCTTAGAAATAGAAGAATTGTTGCAGAAGATTTAAGAAAAGGTCAGTCCTCAACAGTGGCAAGAGCTCCCTGTCACATGGAGCAAAAGGCGAGCCTCCATGTTGGGGAGATACAGTATGGTTGAATACTTGACATTCACTTTAAGGCTAAGCACAGTGTGGACAGCATATACTTGTCAAACAGCTGAAGTCTGTCTAGACAACTGTTTTCCAAGCTATCATAGGCAAACAGTGACAAATAGGATCTTAATATATAAAAACACATCCTGATCTAAACAGGTATTTGCTGGCAACCCATGATACCACTTCGCTGCAGGGCACTAATAAAGGTGATACATGGCAGTGATCTGGGGGAAACATAGATACCTTTGTTGAACTACATGCACGAGCAGGTTTGGTGGAGGAACCAGGAGAGACAGATGTTAATTTGTGGATGGATTTACACTTTCTTATAGAGTGACAAAGTGTGGCTGTCACTTCTTCCTTGGTATTTGGGTTTGCAGCTCCCGTATCTACAACCAGCGAGGGAGTATCCTTGGTCAGGATGGATTTCCCCTCCTCCTTTGTATTCAAAGTGCATTTATCCTGCTCTTCAATGGCAATTTCTTAAAGTACTGACAGTGTATCTGAAGGCGCAGACAAATTGCATTAAGGCCCAATTGTTGGTCTACAGAACTGGACTCCTCTAGAGGTATCTGTTTTAGTGGAGTGTTTAATTCAGCAAGAAGACTGGGGAAATCCATGGGGGAATAGCATATCATCACCTCTGCTTCATCATCTGAACTGTCCTGATCCTCAAGAGCTACTTGATTTTGTTTCTGTGCATTTAGTCTGCAAGTAGCAGAGCTAGTTACAGGTTTTCATAGGTTTTTATAGTGGCTCCATACCAAGTGTGGATAGACTGGGAATCAACTGTCCAAAGGGTAATATGTGATTCCTGTGAATCATCTTGGCACACTCTGTGGATCCTTGTGGCTGTACCTTGTATACACAGGCAGGTTCTCAAATTAATCCAGTACTGCATAGGGGGTATTACTCCTGTAACTCATCCTTTGTGAAAATATCTGCTGCTCGGCCCAGAGGGAAGTGAATCCGGGACGTTGGCCTGCGAAGGAGAGTTGGGTATAGATGAAACAATGGCCACTGGAGGCAAGAACAGGTGATCTGCAGATATAGATTGTTTTAGAGGATTAGTGGCCTCTACAGTTAACATCAGGTAACCTGCAGATGAAAAAGTAGCCTGATCGGTTTTTGTTGTACCACTCAGTTACATGCTACCTGCTATAAAGGTCTGTGTCGACCAAGGGTGGTGGGGGGGGCATCGTCGGGGTCCTTCTTGGCCATTTCAGCTGAGCACAGTGGAGCTCCTGGCATTGTACCTTAGCTGAGGAGGCTGTGAAGTCCTGCCCTCGTGACCCCTCAGGGAAGGGGGGAATCTTAGTTTCTCATATAGCAGTTGCCGGTCTAGCAGCAAGACATGTCTTCAATTGGAGAGTGGATCTTCACCGTGGGACATGTTCAGATGAGTGAGGGTATTTGGAGCATGTGTTAGGGGTGTGGGGTGGTGGGTGTTGAGTGGGAGGTTGTGGTGGGGGGTCAGATCATTGAGGGACCATTTACTTTTTTGCAGGGAAAAAAGGTATGGTTCTTTACAGGGAACATGACATGGACATTCCGACACTGGGTATTGTGCACTCCAGTGTTGGGCTACTGTTTGACAGCAGGGGTGGGCCCCCCAGTGCTGCCACCTAGAGTATGGGAATAGAGGTGGGTGACCCGGCGGGGAGGGGGAATTAAGACAAGCAGTACCGGGGTGGGACCCCAGTCCACTTAATATTATAATTAATTAGCTAGATTAGATAGATTGATAGATAGATTGACAGACAGAGAGAAACAGACAAATGGGGAGAACAGGGGATCTTACTTCAAGGTATCTCTTGCAGCAGGCCATCATCAGTAGGCCTATAGATGCCAGGCAGTAGGACCATGTGGAAACTTTCTAGCTAGCAGTCTACCACAGGGGGACACCCACCTCTGACATCAGATGCTGATGCTGACCAAGCCTATAAAAGGCGAGTAGAACCATACCCTTTTCACTTCTTTTCTGCCATCGACCAATGCATGTCAGACCAATGGAACTGCCACAGCTACAGTCGACTGCCATTTTCCACAGGTTTACCATGCTTTATTATTTTACCTTTTATTTCAGGCAAAACAGCAAGTTTTTGATGTTCTCACTGGATAGTTTATGTCTTCTCAACCTTCTTCATCTTCTGACTGCGCCACAAAACATGCCTGTGGCAAGCAGATCCCAAAAAGGGGATAGCAATTCTGCCTGTGTCTTGCCTAGGCCCAGACCATGATGTTGAAGCCTGCAAGGCCTGCCAGAAGTTCAGTCAAGCCAACCACAGACATCACCAGAAGATCCTAGAGAATTATTATCTTAAGCAGAAGGTTGCCTCGATGGAACAGGAGCTGCAGGCCAGGAGCTCCTCCACTTCCCTGGCGCCGTCATCAGTGTCTTCCTCTTTGAAGTCCAAGGATAAAACCTCCAGGAAGGACAAGGACTGGGACTAACTCCAGTCTGCCTTCTGCTCGCAGTTACCTCACAAGAAGACTTTGACCACATCTGGGTCTTCCTCCCTGGGGGTCAACCTCCTTGTCCCCACATGCCCTAACTCCCACAGTGCTGCCGGTGGCCCCACTGCCCACCCAGGTCTCTCTTATGGGCACTGGATCTTCAGGTCAGGGTACTCTGTATCCTGCCTTGCAGTCCCTGCTGTTTTATTCCCTTTTCTCTGAGTGCACTCAGGTGGCTTGGCCAAAGTCTGTGCGGCTGGCATGGGTGTGATGGTCTCCAGCCTCCCAGTGACCACCCCTCCAACACTTACGCCCCCGGCAACAGTCTCAACTTCTGGAACCACCACCAGATTTGTTCCTCTTTTGCAGGGACAAATGCTGCAGGGCACTGGTGCCTCCCAAATCCCGGTCTTCACTCAGCCTTTTCCTAGAGGTCCCCCTCCACCCCAGCACCCACCTCCCCATAGCTGGTGCCTATAGACCCCACTTCAGCTCCCTCCCAGCTGATGCTCATGAGCCTGCACCTGTCCTTTCCACACCACAGCCTGCTGTCCTCATGCCAACCTGGCCAGTACCAGCCAAGTCTGCACTGGCCCCATAGCTGACACCACTCAGGTCCCCGTCCATACGGCCACTCCTGAGTCCTGGGGGACCGGCGTCCATTCTTCCACAACCAGCACCTGTCAACCAACATTCTGGGTACCCTACACTGGAACTGGTGGGTGCAACACTCACCAACCCCTATCCTGCATTAGAAGGACCTGCACTGGGTTACCCATGCCTGATGCCTTCGGGACCTGTGCTGGTCTACCCCTACCCAATGCCTGGGGGACCAGTTCTTGTGCCTGTTTATTACCATGGCCTGATCTGTGCTTTATGCTCTTTTATGCAGACCCAGGCTCCTGCCCTGAGGGCACTGGCTCTGGCACCCCCTCAAGGGCCTCCTCTGGACCCCCTCCCATTGCCCGTGCCCCAGTATTCCTCACACTCCCAAGGGGAGACCTGATGCCGGGTCTTCTGGTTGCTCAGATGAATGTCGACATGAGGCCAGTGACAACAGGGACGATGGTGAGGAGAGCATCAGTAGCTAGTCTATCACTCTCCCTCTGACTCCTTGGAAGGGGAGAAGGTCCCAGCTAATGTTCCCAAGTCCCCTCCTGATTGCCCTACCTTTATGACCATCATACGCCACATTTAGGCCACTATAGAATGGGAGACCGAGGAGCAGGACCCCAAGATATGTTTAGTTAGCCACCTACCTTCATCAGCCGAATACCCCTCCCCTTGTCTTCCCTCCTATTATTGACTCCTATGAGGATGTTACCCAAGCTGCCCAGAACCACCACCACAAAGTCCTGGTGGTCTCTAAGAAGGCAGATAGATTCTACCACGTTCTAGCTGATAAGCCTTATTTTGGGGAACAGTTCAAGGCTGATTCAGTCACCATCAATGCAGTGCACGACTGTACTAAGTAGCCCAAATATTTAAGCTCTCTCCCCCAGGACAGGGAGTCTCACCAGTTAGACCAGCTGGGCAAGCGTACCTTTGCATCTACCACTCTGGCCATTCAGGCCATCAATTATCTGGTCCATATGGTGCAGTTTCAGAACCTCTCATGGGACCAGGCTAGGGAGGCTATCCAAGCCATGCTGAATGGCCCTTCCAAGAATCAGACCTTCAAGCTCCTCAAAATGGGCTTGGACATCAGTACCCATGTCCTGAGGGCTGCCTGCGATGCGGTTGATGCCTCAGGCTGGGCTACAGCCATGGACATCTGTATCTGGCATCATTCCTGGCTACGGGTCTTGGGCTTCACCCTGGATGTCCAGTTCAGCATGATAGACACCCCTTTCTGGGGTCTCAAACTTTTTGCAGGTGAGGTTCAGCACCCCCTCTCCAGATTGCAAAACTCAGGATGGGCCCTCAAGGCCGTCCACTCTGTGTATCATACCCAGCCTAAGTCAGGACAGATGACTCCCTATTGTTGTTCTTCCTGCAGACAGGCCCTACCCCCTCTAAAGGCTCAGGGCAAGTGCAAAGCTGGGGGGTGCTCTCCCCACCCTTCCCCAGCTGCCTCCTGTAGAACTCAAGGGACAGCAGCTGCTTCAATGGCTACCACTCCCCCCTCCTGACTCCTTGCCAGACCCCCTCCCTCAAGTGGATCTTCAGGAGGCAGTCATCAGGGGTTGCTTCTCCTTTCACCTGGACAGGTTGAGGGAAATCATCACAGACAACTGGGTGCTACAGCTCATCAAGCACAGTCACACTCTAGAATTCATAGTGTGGCCTCTGGAAAACCCACTGGGCCAGTTCTCTTATCCTCCTGCTCACTTTCTTCCCATCAGGGAGGAGATTCAGGCCTTAGTTCGAAAAAAGGCCATAGAACCAATCTTGCTTTGTCAGAAGGGCAGGGGGTTCTACTCCCACTTCTTCCTAGTTCCCAAGGGACAGGAGATTTTTGACCCATCCTGTACCTGAGCCAGCTGAACTTGTTCATATAATACAAAGGTTCAGGATGGTTACCTTTCAGGGTTTGCTACCTCTGCTGCACCAAAGGGACTGGATCTGCTCTCTGATATGCAAGATGCCTATCTGCATATCAAGGTTTTTGCCCCCCACCAGTGCTTCCTCCATTTCCAATTTCAGGGAATGCTTTACCAGTTTAGGGCTCTGCCCTTTGGTTTGTCCTCAACAACCAGGATCTTCACCAAATGCCTGGCGGCGGTGACAGCTGCCTTCAGATGGCAGGGTTTCTACATTTTCCCATATCTGGACGATAGACTCTTAGCGGCCCCGTCCAGGGAATGTCTACTTCAGACCCTAACACTGACCCAGAGTCTGTTCCTTGGGCCTTGGGCCTTACCAGCAACATGCAAAAGTCTTTCCTTAATCCCTGCCAGTGGCTCCAGTGCATGGGGTGGTCCTGGACACAGCCCAGGGGGTGGCCTTCTTGCCCTCAGAGCAGAGCATCTGATGGACAAGACTCAACTTCTTTACTCCAGCCATTATGCTTTGGCCAGGGCCTTCCTACAGCTTCTGGGCCTCATGGTCACAGTCATTGCTATGGCTGCCTTGGCCCATCTGCACATGGAGTCCTTCAGTGGACACTATGGGTCCAGTGGAACCAATGCATGGATGCCCTGGATTGGCTAGTTATGGTTTTCAATGCAGTTTGGAGGGTGCTGTTGTGGTGGCTCGAGCCCAACAACCTGCTTTGGGGGATTCCCGTTTGTATCCCTCCCCCTCAGCAAGTACTGATGACAGGTGCCTCAAATCTTGGCTGAGCGTCTCAGCTGGGGGTCCACCAAACCCAAAGTATGTGGACAGAGGTGGAGAGGACACTCCACATCAATATTCTGGAGATATGAGCAGTCTTGCATGCTCTGCAGGCCTTTCAGTTTCAGCTATCCACAAGTCCACTCTTGGTTCAGACGGACAACACGTGTGGTTTATTACATAAACAAGCAGGGAGAGCCAGCCCAGTGGTGCTGAGGGTTGAGGCACTGGACATCACACCTCACTGCACGCCAGCAACCCGGGTTCTGGAATGAGCCCAGGCCATTGGGGTTTAGCAGGGGAGGAGAGGATTGAGAGTCTGATGACAGCTATCCTCTCCCAGGGAGGGTGGGTTAATGATTCCCAGGTGCTAACGACTCCCAGCAGAGTCTGGGGGTGCAACAGCCAGCAGGATAACATCAGAGATGGGGAAGAGCAATGGCAAACATCCGTGAGAGGGGGCGGAAGTATGCTCAGCCTGCATTGGACGTCATTGCATGTCCATGCTCCTGGGGAGAGGGGGATCACGAACAAGGAAACCACCCATTGGCTGGGAGGAAGATGTCGCCTGCCCCCACCTCCAACACTGGATCCTGCCCGACAGATCTTGTCTCACCCATCACCTCTGCCTGAGGAGCATTAGAGAGGGAGCACCGAGGAGCAGAAGGCGGCCCCGCTTCCAGGGGTATGGAGTGGAGGATTCTCCAGAGGTATGTCACGGGTGAAGGGAGGACCGAGAGCTCTGTCCGGGAGGATCTTGGCAGGAGAGGAACAGGCAGAACAACTGATGGGGCCCTAGCCAGTGGTGAATGGAGGGAAAATAGATGTTAAAAAATAAAAAAATAAAAACAAGCAGGGGGGACTCATTCTTATCCCCTGTGTAGGGAAGTGATGAGAGTCTGGTACTGGGCAGGTGCTCTCGGCCGTTCATGTTCCTAGCATCCATAATGTCCTGGTGGACAGCCTTAGCCGGTCTCAATCCAGAGCCCATGAGTGGGAGCTTTTGCCCTGGTGGTCAAAGACCTGTTTGACAGATGGGGCTTCCAGAGTTGGACCTTTTTGCATCCCCACACAATGCAAAATTGCTGCTTTTCTGCTCACTAGATCCAGGGCCTGGAGTTTTCTGGCAAGACTTGTTGTTCCTCTCTTGAGAAGGGAGGTTCCTCTATGCTTTCCCTCTCTTCCCACTCCATCAGAAGGCCCTGATCATGCTTTAGATGAAAGGGGCCACCATGATCCTGATTTCCCCTTCTGGCCTTGTCACACTTGCATCCTTTTGCTTCAGCAGCTGGCCGTAGAAACCCCAGTCCCTTTACCCCTGTGCACAGGCTTGCTTTCCTAGAAGCAGGGCACTCTGGTCCATCCAAACCTCAGATCTACCCATGTCCATGCATGGCTCCTGAGGACATAGCCATCGCCCGGTTTGGGGTGTCCCCCATGGTAGCAGATGTTCTGGTGGTGGCTGGGAAACCCTCCACCAGTGCCACTTAATTTATGAAATGGAAGTGCTTTGCTATTTGGGCTGGGCTGCACTGCACCAGTTAGATCCCTTCACCTGTCCAGTGGATCAGGTGCTGGAGTACCTGTCCTTTCAGACTTTGGCCTGTGGTACTCCTCGATTACTGTACATCTTTCTGCCATTTCTGCATACCATATACCTGTTGAGGGCCATTCAGTGGCTCAATTTGATGTGTCCCACACTTTCATGTGTGGTATTCCACATTTGAAGCCTCCTATCTGTGATCCTGTCCCAGCTTGGGACCACAGCTTTGTGTTGGAAAATCTTAGGCTGCCTCCCTTTGAGCTGGCTGCAACTTGCAAGCTACACTTTCTGTCATGGAAAGCATTAGTTTTAGTTGATATTACTTCTGCTCGAAGATTTTCCGAGCTTCGGGCCCTGATGTGTAAGGAGCCTTATTTGATTTTTCACAAAAGAGTGGGTGCCTTTGCGAACCAGCTCTATGTTTCTTCCTCAGGTAGTGTCGGAGTTTACTTTGAATTAATCCATCCACCTGTCTGTTAATTTTGCGGAGCATTCCAACCAAGTTGAGGCATTGCTCTATACCTTGATACTATACACACCACACTAAAGACTCTAGGAAGTGTAATAAGTTGTTTCATTGAGCCCCAGGTAGGAGGGTGCCCCAGTATCGAAACAGTGCCTGTCTAAATGGTTATCCAATTGCATTGTCTGTTGTTACCGGAAGTACAGTAATGAGCTTCCAGCACGGTTAAGGGCCATTCCACCAGGGATATTGCCACATCGGTTGCTAGTTTCAGGAATGTATCAGGTGCTGACATTTGCATGGCTGCTACTTGGAGCACTGTCCACACCTTAGCAAAACATTACAGTCTGGACATCGCCTCTAGGCATAAGGTTAACTTCGGCATCTCTGTGCTTCAGGGCCTCCTCTCATAGGCTTTCAGTTTGCCTCCACCCAGACTGACTGTCAGCAATAGCCAATACTGCTTGGGACTCATTCTTGCTGGTGATGTCCTGCAGCAGCAGATATCTTAAAGTCAGATATTACAGTTACATAAGAACTTAGCGTAACGCTAGATCTTCAAGAGGCTCTCTTGTAGCAGGCTTTGCTTTTCCTCCATTCTCCCCTCTCTTCCTGTCTGTTTCCATTTTTCCATAGGGGTGAGCCTTCTGCTGCTGCTTTTCTCTGCTTTTGGGTTACCCCGGAATCGTCCACAGTTTCCCTGGACAGAATTCTGCATTTGGTCTCCAGCAGAAGAACTGAAGAAGGTATGGGGGCCGCCTGCCTTTTATAGGATTAGTCAGCTTCAGCATCTGATGTCGTAAGTGGGCAGCTCCCTGTCATAGACTACTAGCTAGAAAGTTTCTGTGTGGTCCTAGTGCCTTGCAGCTATAGTCCTACTGGTGATGGTCTGCTGCAAGAGATCCTCTTGAAGATCTACTGTTACGGTAAGTTCTTAAGTAACTACTGTTAGTGGCACAGTGCTGTGACTACAGCACACAACATGACTTCCAGCTGCAGAACTCAAGAAAGGTCCACTATTCTCATACAGAGAATGTGAGTGAATGGCTCCTATCTCTAGGGCACCGAGGATTTTAGGGTGTCTAGAAAATGTATTTCTGTCATTAAAAAAAAAAAACTGCAGAATCTAGCTAAATTGGTCCTGTTTAGTTAGGTTCTTGTTTTTTTTTAAATAGACAGTTGTATTCTGTTTTTAATGTTTGTGACTTTAAAAAAAGGAAAAAATGGTGGCCGACAAAATCAATATTTTTTTCAGCACAAGACTTAAACCATGAAAATAAGCATTTGCAATAGTTTTTTTTTTTACCAGTCACATTTGACGATTAACTCAAAAATCGTTTTAATTCTAAAATGGTATAGTGTTTTTGTACCAAACCTTTGAAAGGCACACACTTGGCACAGGCCCCTTCAGACCTGAAAATTTCATGAAAAAATTCCACACCATTAAGGCTATAGGTGAGAGCAAAAAATACACAATGTTAAATTTAGAGGGTTTTGTTAAATTTAAAGGGTTTTGTTTCATTTTTTGAGATTCTGTATCTCAAAAACTGTGCAAGGTGCCACCATGAAACTTTTCGTGTCATAAGCCTCTCACAGCCTGACTGCACTTGCCAAATTTTGTGCTGTTTTGTGAAAGAATGCCAAGGTTATTAAACTACAAGAACTGGGGTTTAACACTGAACAGCCTACTGAATTGTTAACTATAGGGGCGTTACCGTGCTCCGACAATATATATACTTTGCAGAAAACGGTGTTACTGCACCAATTAGGGTTCAACATAATGGTACAAAAATATGGACAATGGTGTTAGGGTTTCCAACCATAATTCCTACCCCCTCAAGCAGCAAAAGGATACCACCACACGAGCAGACACTGCCATCATCAGGTAAAACAGACATTCAACTTTTTCCAGATGAACGAAATGCAGTAGCACTCATGTGCTGCCTTTGTGGATTTGTATCTGCAGGATGCACTCTGCAAGACATATGCACTCACTTGTTACTGCAGATACAAATCCATGATACTCAAATCACAACACTGCTTCTGTGTGCAGAAGCACAAACCCCTGTAGCAACAGTTACAAATCCATGATTCCCAAATTACAAGAGTTTTTTGTCTGCAGAAGTGCATGCTTCTGTGGGGCCAGCTCTTCTGTAGCCTCAGGTACTCATGCATACTGTAAGACATACACACTCTTGATGGGCCTACACTTCTGCAGCCATCGGTGTAAACCATACACACCAAGTTCTGGCTTCTCAGATGGAAGTACTGTTACAATATGGGTATAATGGTTTCAGCAGTGAATCTAGAAATTGTTCAAGGGGGTAGCAGTTTTTCAGTTATGCAGATGTATATAGAAAAGCATTACAGGAATGAATCATACTATCTAGTGAGGTACCTCGTACAGTGTGCATGTCTACAGTGGAGCCAACCACAATGCAACACAGGTACCTTGCAGTAAATGACGTCACAAAATACTGCAGTAAACGAGCATTTCTCAATGCTGAACATTGGCTGCTTGTGAAACTATTTTTTTTTTTGCAGTTCTGACCCCAAATTTTGATGATACTTGTTTTAAGATTCGCCTTGTAGACATGACATGTGGCATTTATAGTATATTGGTCAAAATGTCATTTCGCACCAGAGGTATGAAAACACATGTCATCCAGGATTTTAAAAATGGCACACGTTACATTTGTATTACCCCACCTAATGAATGTAGCAAGTAAACATTTTTAAATCCCTGGCAAAACATCATTCTGTACCACAAGCACAAAAACACATTTTGGCCAAGATCTGAAAAATGACAGCTGTCATATTCATGAGGTGCTGTGAAGAAATGCCTATGCTGAAAATGTGGGGTCAAAATATTGAAAATTAGCAAACTTACAAGGCTGCGTTGGTAAATTTCAACGTTGGCTCATAGCTTTGTTGTTTTTTAATATTGTTGCCCCAAATTTTCAACATAGCCTTCTTATGAGTCCACCTCATGAACAAGTATAGAAATAATTTTCAAATCTTGCCCAAAAAGTGATTTCATGTAGCAATTGCAAAATCACGTTTCAGGATGCGAAAACACATTTTGGCCAGGATTTGAAAAATGACAGCTGTCATATTCATGAGGTGCTGTAAAAAAAGGCTATGTTGAAAATTGTGGGTGAAAATATTGAAACTTACTGAAGTTACTAGCCTGAGTTTGCAAATTTCAATGTAGGTTCACAAGTTTGTTGTTTTTTAATATTTTTCACCAAATTTTCAACATAGCCTTCTTATGACCCTACCTCATGAAGAAGTGCAAAGAAAATTTTCAACTCCTGCCCAAAAGTTGATTTCATACAGAGACTGCAAAATCACCTTTCAGGAGGCAAAAGCACATTTTGGCCAGGATTTGAATAATATCAGTTGTCATATTCATGAGGTGCTTTAAAGAAATGGCCATTGTTTTTTCATATTTTTACACCATATTTTCAACATAGCCTTAATGAACAAGAGCGCAGAAAAGTTTCAACTCCTGCCTCAAAGGTGATTTCATGCAGCAATTGTGAAATCACCTTTTGGGACAGATTTGCCTAATATCACTGTAATTGTTAATGAGGTGGGGTCCCAATGTTGAAAATTTGGGGCTCAAATATGCAAAAAAGGCCTGGCTCGGTGGTGCTTAGGGTCAAGGCGCTGGACGCCACATCTCACTCCACGCCAGCGACCCGGGTTCAGGAATGAGTCCGGGCCATTGGGGGTCTGCAGGGAAGGACTAGGATTGAGCATCTAACAGCTCTCCTAGTCCTGGGGAATAAGGTGGGACTCTCGTCATGCTCTAGCAGTCCCTGGGGATGCCCAGTGGCACTGCAGACATGTGCATGCCTAAAGGAAGGGAGCACGGCGGATGTCTGCACATTTGTGCATGGATGTCATTGCACGTCCGTCATGCTCCCATTCAGAAAGAAGCAGAAAAAGGGCTGGACATGACCGAACAGCTTGATGGATGCACCCTGCAGTGCGGGGAGGACTGTCATGGAATCGCTCTGGGGGGTGCGGCGTCAGTCTGGCTGGTAAGGGATTGGGGAGCCCTCCAGCAGATTGGCTATGGCCATGCCGGATCCCCCCATCATGTGAGTGAGCCTACTGCTGTCCCCACAGGCAGGGCCAGTGGCTGGATGCCTCCGCCAGTATGCGCCGCAGCAAGGTGCTAAATAAGGATGCAATTAAAAAAAATATATATGCAAAAATGCCCACGTTATGCAACTAAGTTCAAAACCCATTGAAATACATTACATTGCATACCTGATTTTCTCAGTTCGTAGTCTGGCTTTGAAGAGTGAAGACATGTCTGCGGTCCAGAGAAGATTATGGCATTGGACCCTTGGTGGGTAGGTAAGGGCTTGGGGTGTAGGGTGGTGGGTGCTGATTGGGAGGGTTGGGTGGGGAACTAGGTGCAACAGACACTGATGAACGCTTTTCTTTTTTACAGGGTTTATTAACAAAAAAAGACGTCAAGGGAAGGTTTTCTTTACTTCAGATTTTGACACTGGGGGTTTGGGCACCTCCAATGTCGGTGTTATGTGTGTGAGGGGGGACTGTCATGGCCTGTCAGTGGGGAAAATAGGTATTGTGGAGCTAGCAATAGACATTGATGGACGTTTATTGCTCTTTACAGGGTTTATAATGTCATGGCTTAGGACTGGAGGCATGGCTGCAGTTACGGGTGGCAGCTGCAACAGACATTGATGGACAGTTTTCTATTCTGCAGGGTAAATACATTCCATTATTTGTGAGTCAGACATGTTCTACTTCCCTCAAGTCAAAAATCACCAGTTTAGAAAGTCTCAGAAAACTGTTTCTGCTCATTTAACCGTATCAATGTCAGTAGGAGGTTCTTGGAGAGAGAGAGAAAAAAAGAAAGAGACCTGTCAGGTTCCAAATAGCAGTTTGTTTTTTAAACTGAAGTTTATTGAAGCTTTTCAATGACAGTTATACATCAATCCACAACATGGGTTGGGCTTTAGGGGGTGGGAGCAGTTATTGGTGGCAGCTGCAACAGACATCAATGGACAGTTTTCTCTTTTGTGGGGGGGGAGGTAGCAGCTGGCATGGGGAATTGGGTACCCCAGTGCTCTCATGCTAACATGGGTTGGGCTGGGGGGCAGTTAGGCAGCAGCTGCAACAGACATCGGACGTTTCTCTTTTTGTGGAGGGAGGCAGCTGGCATGGGGAATTGGGTACCCCAGTGCTCTCATGCTAACATGGGTTGGGCTGGGAGGCAGTTATGGCAGCAGCTGCAACAGACATCAATGGATGGTTTTCTTTGTCACAGGATGATGTTGACAGCTGCTCAGCTACTTGCTGACCAGCTTTATGCAAATCAAAGGACCAGCCCACTCTGATTGGAGCAGCTTTGGTCCTTTGAAGTACACAAAGCTTCAGCCCACCAGGAGGAGAGTGATATCAGAACCACAGCGCATGGTCATTGGAGTAGACTGCCATGCCCATGCTTTTGTAAACTGCACTGGGCTCAGCAGTGACTCCTCCCCCGAAATCCCCTAGACTTGCACAAAACATTGGATATGCAAGCACAGTCAATATAAAAAGGGTTTAATTGCCATTGAAATACACTGTGCCCTGTAACATACCACAGCATTTTTGTGATACACTGCAGAATTACTGCATTACACCCTAACTGGTGCCACTGTACCTCTGGCTGCAGAAGCACAGGCCCCATGGGGCCTTCAGTCTACAGAAGAGCATGCCCCCAAGAGAAGATTCCATCCATCTACAGAAGTGCAGCAATGAATGTCAAGAATTTATGGGGCTGTCTGGTTGGCTATGGAAGTGAAGGGTCCTGTGGCCTTGCACTTCCATGTGGTCACAGATACAGACACACTGGGCAATGAGTCCATCTGTCAGCTAATGCACAGGACCCTCTGCCACCAACAGGTACAGAGGTTCAGGGCCATATGACGAGAGAAGAGTTATTTTCACTATATGATATCTGGGCCCATGTGGGTAGCCCTGCAGCTTTCCTTACCTTGCTGAGTGGGGTGGTGTCACATAACAGTGTTGTTCCCCCAAGTCTCGCCCCATCCAGCTGTCTCACTGAACTTGCTCCCAAACTCATCTCACCAGCATGGGATCGCAAGGTACCATCTGCTGGGGTAAAGGCTGTCATCACACATAATGTCTGTAATAATATATATTTTTTTTTTACTTGACCCCAAATGTTCAAGATTGTCATTTTATGACTCCCCTTATAAATATGACATGTGGCATTTGTAATCTATTGACTGAAATATCACTTCACCCCACAAGTAAGAAAACATGTGTCATCCAGGATTTAAAGAAATAACACCTGTCATGTCTATCAGATGATGTGAAAAGATTGTTGTGTTGAAAGTTTGGAGTGAAAATATTGCAAATTAATGAAGTTATGAGTAAATGTTGAAATATTTCAATGTTCACTCATAACTTGGTCATTTTATCTTATTTTCCCAACAGATTTTCAATGTAGCCTTTTTATAACTCCACCTCATGAAACCAGTAGGTGAACATTTCCAAATCCTGTCTGAAATATGATTTCATGCAGCAACTACAAAATCACCTTTTGGGATGGATTTGAAAAATTTCAGCTGTCTTGTTCATGAGGTGGGATCCCAGAAAGGCCATGCTGAAAGTTTGGTGGACAGTGAAAATTAGCGAAGTTATGAATGGACATGGAAATATTTCAATCTTCACTCATAACTTGGTCATTGTACCACAGTTTTACACCAAATTTTCAACAAAGCCTCCATCTGATCTCACCTTTTGAACCTGGTAGGTGAAAAGTGTCAAATCCTGCCCAAAGAGTGATTTCAGACAAGAGACTGCAAAATCACCTTTTTTGACCGATAAGAAAGATTTCACAACCCTTGTTCATGAGGTGGGGCCCCAAAAAGGCCATGTTGAGTATCTGGTGCAAAAAATATTAAAAAATAACAAAGTTATGAATAAAAATTCAAACCCCATTGAAATATATTAAACAAGACTTCACCTTATTTTCCAGCACCAAGACATGTCTTCAATCAGAGAGTGGATCTGTCTCATGGGACATGTTCAGGTGAGTGAGGGTATGTGTGTGGGGGAAATGGGTGCTGAATGGGGGTTAGGGGGGTCTTGTGGGTCAGAGCACTGATGGACTGTTTTCTTTTCTTCAGGTTATTAAAAAAAAATATTAACGAGGGATGGTTTTGCTTATTTCAGGGGAACCAAGCTGATACTGAGGATTGGACACCCCAGTATCGAGATGATCATTGGCCAAACTGGGGGTGGCCATCCAGATGCCACTAACCATATATTGGGTAAGGTTGATGGATGATCTGGAGGGAAGGAGGGCAAGAAAAGCAGTACTGGGGGTGGGCCCACAATCTGCTTAAAATGTAATTTTATTATTAAACATTAGGAAGGGGGACAGACAACCTGGAGGGGAGGGGCAGAAATAAGTGGTACCAGGGTGAGCACCCCAGAATGCTTACTGTATATTAGACAGCTAGATAGATAGATAAATAGATAGATAGATAGATAGATAGACAGACAGACAGACAGACAGATGATAGATTGTACATAGATAGATAAATAGATAGGTAGGTAGGTAGGTAGGTAGGTATCAGTAAGACCCCCACTACAGACCCTCTAGCTATTGCGGAAGCCTTCATTAAGGCCTTCACTGATCTTACCCTAGTGCTACCACCTGCCTATTTTCAACCCAATGTGTCTACCGATTGTTCTCACCCGACTTTCTGTTTTAAAAGGGTGATGGTAAAGGAGGCTCGAACTATGGTCATGAAAGTACTAGGTAAGACCAGACTGGGCAGTGATGGGATAGAAATGAAACTTCTGTCCCTCACTCTGGACATTCTTATAGTGCCCATTACCATGCTGTACAATAAGTCCATGGCCCTTGCCCAATTCGCCAGTGCATAAAGGAGGCAACAAGTCTCTTGTAGCCTACTACAGACTCATCTCAATCCTCTCCTCCTGTCCAAGGCACTGGAAAAGATTTTGGTGGGTCAACTCATCAACTACCTCAATAAGTATAATCTACTATGCCCCAACCAGCATGGCTTTAGACAGAATCACAGTACCACCACTACCCTGCTGGACTACAGGGACTATGCACGTAAGGCCCTGGATGAAGGCAAACTGATGGGGTCTGTCTTTATTGACCTCACCAAAGCCTTCGATACAGTCAACCACCCCCTCTTACTGACCCAACTGCAAAACATGGGTGTGGCGCCCAATGCCCTTTGCTGGTTCCAAGACTACCTGATACGGAGAAATCAGTGTGTCAAAATTGGGCAAACAGTAACCAGCGCAAGAGAGTCATCATTGGGGTACCCCACGGATCAATACTGGGGCCCCTTCTCTTCATTCTCTTCTTAAATGATCATCCCACAGCCAGATGCTGTACTCCTGAGCAGCAGCATGTCTTAGGCTGACCTACAATCTGAGCTGCAGAACTACTTCTCCAAACTCGAGGACTGGTTTTGTAGTCATAAGTTGCTACTAAACTACAAGAAGACCAAGGCCATCCTTATATCCAGCCCCCACAACAAAAATAAACAAAATCCCCTCATCATCTCCAACTCATGCAGTGAGACACTGGAACAAGTCCACTTGTTCAAGGATCTGGGGGGTCATAATAGATGATACTCTCATGTTTGCGCACCATATTGACTCTCTGGTCAAGACAATCAATATCAAGATTGGTGTCCTGTACAGGCACAGGCAATACCTCTCTCTGGGGGCCCTCCGCTTCTCAGTCCACAGCTCCATCATATCTATTATTAACTGTGGACTAGTGAGCTACGGGATGGCAACAGATACAGCACTCAAGAGGGTTCAGACTGCACTCAACAAAGCCTGCAGACTCGCCCTGGATGTGGAGCATGGCATGCACACCTGTACTCTGAATGAACACGCAAATTGGCTGTCATTAAGTAACAGAGTCAAATTCCAGACTTGCATCCTAGTGAAGAAGGCTCTACTGGGTAAAACACCGCCTTGTGTAAGCAGTTTGATCAAGGTGGCCAACTCATTACAGGTCACCAGGGGAAGAACTAGAGGGGCCTTGGCTAGCCCTTTCCATTGTACCTCACTTGGGCAATGTGCATTTGCCTACTGGGCCCCCCTGTGGATGAATGAACTCCCTGGGGCACCTCTTGGACACCAATTGTCTGGCCCAATTCAAAACTGACTTCAAACAGCACCTAATAATACCCTCCAAGTGCACCTGCCCCTATGTCCAGCCACACCCGTTCTATCTCTGCCCCCTAGCAAACACTAGGCAGTCCTCAGGTGCCCCTCCCTTTGTCCCTTCTCATGACTTGCCTCACCAATCAGCTTGCATCATGCTTCTTCGGCACCCACCACCACATCTTCCCCTTCCCCCAACTCCCAGTGCTATGAGTTTCCCTAACAGTCGTTACTAATGCAAGCTGCCCGACCATGCCCCATAGCACCTCACCATTTACTCTAGCATATCTTCTTTGCTCAGCCTTCCCTCACCCCCAGTTTCTCCCTATACCTTATTGCCCTTCTTGTCCCACCCTTCACCTCCACTCATACCTCCTTTCTTCACCCCACTGCCAGCTATCCCCATCCCTCTGAACTACTGACAAGGCACTTTGTGGCTGCTTATTCCCCACACCCTCATAAAGTGTTTTTCTTGTTATTTTAATTTGTACAGTACCTATGTTTTGAGTTATTCTGTAAGTTCTGAATCCAAGCTGTATCGTTCATTGTGATATACCTTGCTTTCTCCTATTGTACTTTTTGTAACATATATATATATATATATATATATATATATGTCTGGTTCAGGAAGGATGAGGTTACCTGGCAACAAGAGACCTAGGTTTCCATTACTCTGCACAGGGCACCCAAGTAAATCCAACTACAGGAAGCAATAACTGTAATGTCCAGAACCAGGATTGGGATTTTTCAGTGTGGCTTTATTTATTAACTAACTGAACATAAACAAAGCACTGCATGGTCTCCCAAAGGGCTACGTTATTGTAATGTGCAGATTAGAGGTTAAACACAGTGGTCCATTTGAGGACTGAACACATTACTACAATTGTCTGGCTTTGGAACCACCAGGCACTCAGCCCGGACTTTGCTTGCGCATTGGATACATAGCCCGACTGGCCCGGCTCCCCTGCCGGCCACTCGACTGATGGTCCACTTGAAGAATGAATCCAAATTTTACTTGGAAAGACATCCCATCAAACAAGGAGGCTCCCAAACTGTGGCTCCCCACACCACTTGAAGTCTGCGACTCCTAGAGAGATTTGTTTTCATACTTCTAATCGAAACTCCCATCAAACAAGGAGACTCCCATCCAACAAGGAGTAATTTTCCCATCCTGTGGCTTCCCACACCACTTAGAGTCTGAGACTCCTAGAGAGATTTTCAAGTTGTGACCCACGTCTGGGTACCCACCCCATCACTGGCCAAGTGCATGAGGCAAGTAGCAAAAACACAGAAGAAATCCGTAGAGGTGGACCTGGTTACTAAAGATGGGGGTTTTCCCACCTCCAGCTCCCACAGCCCATACTCAGCCATTTCTCTGGACACGCAGAAAACTTTAGACTTTAAAATGTAGATTGAACGGTGGATGACCTGAAGCACCCCCTCTACAGTTACCTTTAATTCCATTTAAAACTTTAAACTGTTTGACTGCTCTATTTGTTTGTCCTAGCTGACATAGTCCTCCCAAATAGCAGTCCACATTTACTTGAAATCCAACTGAAGAAAACAAGATGTTTGCCCCTTCCAATGGAGCCAAACACTCACCCATTCGTTGCAGGTGCCCCACAGACGAAGTACTGTAACCTTTGCTGTTATACATGAACAGACTGAAATTAAAACAGGCAGCTTTCTTCTCAGGGTGGGAGAAGGGGATTGCCCCTGGAACCCACAAAGAACTTTCTTCCCCCCCCAGAGGGAGGTGGGCACTGAGACCGGGGGAGCGATCTCCACCACTTTAAAAAAGGTAAAATACAGGAACACTTCCTTTTTTCTGAGTGAGAGATCACACTGCAGACTAATGCTTCCTTCTTGCTTAAGGACAAATGGAAGACTCCCTTTGAATTTCCCAAAGTTCTAAACTTCACTCCTGAGCTGAGATTCCAAAGTGGCTCATGCAGCTGCACAGTTCTATAATGATGTCATCTCTCAAGTCTCAGCTGTGACTGGCGACAGAGTGAGACAGTGTGAAACCCATTTAACTGAGTTTCACAAGCTGTCTTCCTGCCTACCACTAGGTCTTACTGAGTTCCTAGTAACCCGGGTAACAAAGGATTTACACTCACCTTGACCAGGAAAATGACTGTCCCAGTCATTATGCACCCGGCCTTAGGCCATCCCACCCTATGTGCTACCTGTGGAGGGGGGTGATCAGGCCCCCTCCTACCATGTGCAAGCACAGGTAGGCAACTCTAAGGGCCTAGAGGCCTATAGCTGACATGTCAGCCTTGACTCTATCCACTTACTATGGACACCTAGTGGCTCTGGTAGAACCGTCCAGAGCGTAGCCCTGATAGATCAGCACTGCAATCCCTATGGCCACTCAGGACCACAGCCTGTCTATCCCTACTAACCCTCTAGGGAAAACCTATCTGCCTCTAACATAACATCCCAAACAAAAACAAAAACCCGGGGACCTCCCCGACCTTGGGCAGCCTGCAACTACAACCATTAGCAATAATAACACAGTACATTTAAATTCTACACCATAAGCACTGACGAGGGACTCCAATGAGCCCCTCCTCCTCTTCTTGTCTTCTCTTCTGTCTTCCAGAAGCATCTGTAAGAAAAGACAAAAAAAAAAAAAACATCCTAATCTGCATGTACAGTTTATCTAAACAACAACAATGACAACAACAGCCCTTACCATACAGAAAGAAAAAAAAAAGCACTGAACAATCCCAAAAAAGAAAAAGATTTTTTTTTTTTTTGTAGAAAAACAGTATTTACATTAAAGTACAATGACACTGATAACAATACACCTTTTGGGGAAGGGGATGGAATGCCCTAAATGTCCCAACTAGTGACTACAAGACCCAAAGGCCAGTCCATTAAAGAGTCTCTCCTGGGCCGGAGCCCCATGAAGCATAGTTCTTCAAGGCAATAATCCCAAAGGGGAGAGTCTTTGTGGACATTTCACACACTGTTTGAAGTCTGTAGTGTAGGGTGTGTATTGCAATGTCATAAAGATAGAATAAAAAGGTTTTTTCGAACTTACCAGCCTCTTGAAGTATTCGGATTTCACAAACCTGGTCCCTTCCAAAGACTCTCCCTGGCAGCATTTCTTCTGATACAGCTGGGCGGACATCTTCCGGGAACCCACAGGGTGCACATCTGGAAACAGCTGGGCTGATGTCATAACTGGAGAAGGAACCTTAGAACAGGAACAAAAAGAAAAACAGCTGGTCCGGCATCATCTGATTACCAGGCGATGAACAGGAAAACAGCTGGACTGGTGTCCTCTCTGGATCTGAAGTCATCTGGTGGTACCAGTAGATGGTTGCTGAACAGGATAGTACACTGTGGACTGAAGAATATGGGGCACCTGGTTCCTTGTTTATTCATATTGGCAGTTCAATAAGGGCACTTCACAGTCTTAATGTGGCAGTATTGACTACCACTGCTCAGCTCTCCATTTTGTAGGCACGGGCTTAATTACTGGGAGGTCCTTGCACTGAGGCCAATAGTAGAGGGGGTCAGGGGCTTGAATTATTACTCCGTCTGGACGCATATAATTCACACAGTGAGACTTTCATCCCTCTCCGTCCACTATTCTCACTCTGTCCATAATAGTGTCCTGCCTCTCTTCCACTGTGTAGCTTTTCATGGAACAGTCTATTCTTTACATGCTGGTGCCCAGGATGTACATGTTTCATTGCTTCATCCCAGATCCAGGATTTCCTGCAGTTCTCAATCTCCTCCCAGACTCTCCGAGGAAAGGTAGGAAAGGTCATACCAAAGATTTCATTGGCCTTTCTATGAACCAGTCTCCTCTTTACTTGCTTTGGTCAATCGGAGACCGCTGGCCTGGCTTGGGGATGGCCAGTCCTGGTTCTGCCAGCTTCGCATCCTCAATTAAATTAAAAACGGATTCCTGACTTCTTCTTCTGGTGAAGCCAGGGCAGTGGCATCAACACCTTCTTGAACACATTCCTCCGAGGCAAGATCTTGAGGCTGTGTACCCGCTCCTTTCTCATAAGGCCACATAGGTTCCCTCATCTTCCTCTCTTCACTGAGGATCTGAGCCCAGGAGTGAGCAGTAGTTCTCACCCCCGAGACTATCCATTCATCACTGGGAGTGGAGGTCAACACCTCCCATTCAAAGGCCTCCCGCATCTCATCTTCACCTTCGAGACTTGGGCTAGGCCCCCCCACCCAGGGGACTATTGATGCTTTATCTTAACTTGCCTTCTGAGATCCAGCATCCAGTGCTTCAATTTCAGATTCAGTCTCTGATTCTGCACTCTCTAACTTTGTGCCACACTCCCCCGAGGGACCTTCCTCCACAGGCTCCGCCTGATGCTGTGTGCTGCCAACTGCAGATTCTTGAATTTTTGTCAGTGTGGGAGCCAAATGAATTTGAGGCGCTTTATACAAGCCATGTTTTTGTAGACATCCAGCACAGTGAGGAATCATGAAGACATCCCTTCCAGCACTCAAGCACATCTAGCATACACACACTGGATAATTAGGAATTGCCACATCAGTAGGGAGTTGCCCTCTATAGCACCAATTTTCAATATCTCTCAATCTATTTACTGCTGCTGTTACTGCAACCCGGGCATGATCCGCGTAATGAGCTGGTCAACTGCAGAAAAACAAACAAAAGTTCACTGTAACTGAAAGTCCCACTTTAATGAACACACTCTGTAGCTTTAAAAAAGCTCCTCTGCTGCTGTGTTTACTTTACTACCCCACCCTGTAATGGCGGCGGCAGCACTCCTGTGCATCAACATTCAGTCTCTGGGTCAAGCCACTGCGCACCCGATTTACATCAGCTACTAATAACTTTTATTCAAATTGCACAACTTGCTCTGTTCTGGCTGTTCACACATTTACAGGATTTTCCTTGGACTTTTCACATGCTGGCAACATTCATTTAATTACGGTCCCTTTAAAACTTCAGGTTTCAGCACAGGATTGCCTGCTTCTACTAGTGTTGCAATTTATTTTACAACCCACAGTCTCTTCTGGCTGCAAACTTTAAACTGAGGCTACTTTCATTGTTATGCACACATTTAATGGCTTTATAGACTTGCACTTACCAGCAGGACATCACACAATCACTACTTGCAAAGCGACTATACAGCTGCACACATTTTATATGGCATTACTGAAAATCACTGATTTGAGCAGTTTTAATTGCTTACTCACTGTTATTGTAGCAGATTGCTGCGATGGGGTAAACTGCCTGCAGCCAGATTTGAAGGCCTCAGATTGCAAACGGGTGGGCAGTTCCATGATCATAGTATTAACCACACAATCTACTGATCCCATGATCGATAAGCGGGTTGAGCCTAATTTTAACTGGAAAGTCACTTTTTTACTGTTTACAGCACTTTAAACACTTCGCGAATGCTCCTCCACTGCCAGTACACGCACTACTCTCTGTCTCCCTCTCGAATGCTGAGGCAGACTCTGAAGAGCTGGCTGAGGGGCGGGACTAATGGCAAACTGACCAACCACATGACGCCATGCAAATGAGCCTCTTCTTCCTCACAAGTGCTCCTTTCCTCACGGCGATCATCAAGCAAGCAAATTTAAACTGAAAGATGCACTTTTTTTTTTCCCCAACTGACTCCACGGCGGGAGCCCATTTCAACCATGTAACATTGCCATTAACTCTGCAGTCTCTAGCATTGCACAGAAAGCATTTCCAATGTCCAGGGCATAATTTCTCTGTTGCTATCCCTAGTTTTCCACACTTTCCTTCACAGAACTTTATTTTAAAACTGACAAATGCTGTAAACTATGTTGATGAAGGACAAGGACACACACTTTGGCTTTACAGCTCCTTGGTAAACAGTTGGCATTTTTTAAACAGCAGCATGAGATTCACAGCACACAGCACACACTAGGGAAATTGCTTCAACTTTTTTGGGCTACCGACTGCCAGATAGCCAAGACGCTAGTCTACTTGCCCAAGCACCTTCCTTCCCAAACAAATCCAAAGCGGTGCCTCCATTTTTGTAACATATATATATATATATATATATGTCTACGGGTTCGGGGAAGGATGAGGTTACCTGGCACAAGAGACCTAGGTTTGGCTACTCTGCACAGGGGCACCCAAGTAAATCCAACTACTGAAAGCAATAACTGTAATGTCCAGAACCAGGATTGGGATTTTTCAGTGTGGCTTTATTTATTAACTAACTGAACATAAACAAAGCACTGCATGGTCCCCCAAAGGGCTACGTTACTGTAATGTGCAGATTAGAGGTTAAACACAGCGGTCCATTTGAGGAATGAACACATTACCACAATTGTCTGGCTTTGGACCCACCAGGCACTCAGCCCAGACTTTGCGTGCGCATTGGATACATAGCCCGACTGGCCCAGCTCCCCTGCTGGCCACTCGACTGACAGTCCACTTGAAGAATGAATCCAAATTTTACTTGGAAAGACATCCCATCAAACAAGGAGGCTCCCAAACTGTGGCTCCCCACACCACTTGAAGCCTGTGACTCCTAGAGAGATTTGTTTTCATACTTCCAATCGAAACTCCCATCCAACAAGGAGTAATTTTCCCATCCTGTGACTCCCCACACCACTTAGAGTCTGAGACTCCTAGAGAGATTTTCAAGTTGCGACCCACGTCTGGGTACCCACCCCATCACTGGCCAAGTGCATGAGGCAAGTAGCAAAAACACAGAAGAAATCCGTAGAGGTGGACCTGGTTACTAAAGATGGGGGTTTTCCCACCTCCAGCTCCCACAGCCCATACCCAGCCATTTCTCTGGACACACAGAAAACTTTAGACTTTAAAATGTAGATTGAACGGTGGATGACCTGAAGCACCCCCTCTACAGCGAACTTTAATTCCATTTAAAACTTTAAACTGTTTGACTGCTCTATTTGTTTGTCCTAGCTGACATAGTCCTCCCAAATAGCAGTCCACATTTACTTGAAATCCAACTGAAGAAAACAAGATGTTTGCCCCTTCCAATGGAGTCAAACACTCACCCATTCATTGCAGGTGCCCCACAGACGAAGTACTGTAACCTTTGCTGTTATACATGAACAGACTGAAATTAAAACAGGCAGCCTTCTTCCCAGGGTGGGAGAAGGGGATTGCCCTTGGAACCCACAAAGAACTTTCCTCCCCCCAGAGGGAGGGGGGCACTGAGACTGGGGGGTGTCTCCACCACTTTAAAAAGGTAAAATACAGGAACACTTCCTTTTTCTGAGTGAGATCACACTGCAGACTAATGCTTCCTTCTTGCTTAAGGACAAACGGAAGACTCCTTTGAATTTCCCAAAGTTCTAAACTTCCTCCCTGAGCTAGAGATTCCAAAGTGGCTCATGCAGCTGCGACAGTTCTATAATGATGTCATCTCTCAAGTCTCAGCTGTGACTGACGACAGAGTGAGACAGTGTGAAACCCATTTAACTGGAGTTTCACAAGCTGCCTTCCCTGCCTACCACTAGGTCTTACTGGGATTCTAGTAACCCCGGGTAACAAAGGGGTTACACTTTGTTTTGCAATCTATGAACGGGAACCTTTGTAAAAGAGGTTGCGCTCAAAGGTCTTTTCCAAATCACTAAATAAATAAAGATAGATAGATAGATAGATAGATAGATAGATACAAGAGAGAGAGAGATCCAATGATTGCTGTCTCACTTCTCTCACTCAAGTCTGCAGCACTACTACAGCTATGGCTACAAAAACCAAGAAAGCCCCTCTGTTGATCTCATGAATCTGGATATCCAATTATTACAAAACTTTTAGATCAAGAGACCTTGTCTCCCAGACTGAGCATGCAAAATTTCAGATAATTCTATTGAATGGGGGTAGAGTTATTAAGGTGCAAAGTTAGGGGTTCAACAATAAATATTATACTCAACTCTAACTATAGAGGTGCTACCACACCCCTATAATATATATCTAGTACCTATCAGAGTGAGTGAGTTCAGAGGAGAGTGTCCTTATTTTCTGCTTCAGGGAGCTTTTTTATTTAACTTTTTAGATACTTTGAAAAATTGATAAGAACCAAAAATGCAGCTGTGCATTGAGGAGTGTATTCACAGTTAGACGCACTGGACCAACTTTTTTCTTTACAACTACTTTAAATGTGTAGAGTACAGTGTGATAAGTCCAGCAGGTTCTGAATTCATATCTGTGTTTTAGTAATGTTAAAATAAAAAAAAAATAATAGAAAACAATCATAAAATTCAATTCCTATATCCGACAATTAGAAACATAGAAATTGACAGCAGAAGGGGCCAGCAAGATCCATCCAGTCTGCCTGATTTGGGTAACTATCTGCCCCCCCCACCCCCTTTCTATCCTTTCTGTGAAATTATACCTTTGTGTATCCAAGTCCTTTCAACATATTTTATTAGGGCTTCATAGCATCATAAATCAGTGTCAGTGCCTTACTTCTTCATGTAGTAACAGGAACATAAGTCATCAAGATGCTCTTGATCTTCTTTTCTCTTCTGGATATCCATTCTTGTCTTGGAATAAAAGGCGAGGCATCCTTTTGCTTTGTCAGGATTTGAAAACATGTATCATTGTCTATGTGTACACACAGTAGTTTACTGGGTAAATACAGTTTATCAGTCTCATTAAAAAGTGATGTCATATTAATTTTTTGCATTTGGACTGTGTGTTAAAACTGAGAATCTGTATTTATTTTGCCCAGGAAAAACATTTTTATGTTAAAAGTTTACATTTAACACCAATTCCAAACTTCCATCTCCATCTGATGAGTTATAATGAAAGTCAACTATATATATATATATATATATATATACACCCTTGTTTATTCTTTTCCTTGTGTTTGCCGTTATTTTTGTGCATCTCGATGGCTTCCACTCATAACCTGCACTTTCTTGGCCTGGACCACCTTCCTGTCCTGACCTCCGATATGGTGGTAGTTTAGCCTCCCAGTGTGTGGATCCCCTTTCAGCATGGTCAATGACTTGTTGGGGGGGGGGATGGATTCATGTTACAGCATGTGGTGCCAGAGGGAGGCATCATTCTTTTAATGTGCCAGCAGATTATGGATGGCATTGAGGCTGCTATAGTCAAAGGGGGTTTAGTCAGTGTTCCGTCAAAACAGCTTGTATGAGACTACTTTGGTAAAGGTTACCAGTGATTTACTGAAGCCAAGGCTAATTCCCTTGTGTCTAGTTTCTTTTTACTGGACTTTTCCTCTGCTTCTTATACCTTACAGTAGTGTACGGTATCTTTTTGTATAGGCTGTTATCGGTGTTTGGTTTAGATGGGGTAGCACTGGATTGGTTGCTCATATCTGTCTAATAATTGCTGTCATGTCAGTTTGAGACCAGAATTTGTCACTTAGTTTTGAATTTCAAATGATTTTTTCCTGCAATACTTAGGTGATGCACCTTAGTGTGCCAGCGCACCAACTAATCATTTGCTGGTACTGTGACAAATGAGAATTACATTGAATTATGTTGATACCTGTATTAGATATTCAAAACAATTGCACATGCAGTGCTGCTGCATTATTTGTGAGGGCAGAACAATGGATGTCTGGCACCCCTGGGACATACCCAGTTTTATAATGGTTGTAAATTCTAAATATATACTTAGAAAATCTGGGCATTAATTTTTTTTCCATCCAAGAAAAAGGCTTTTAAAGCAGCAGTGTGTGTTAGTTGGCAAACAAACTGTTGTATAGTGATTTAGTATTAATATATTTTTTGCCATACTTCAAGTTCATCAATATATTTTAATTTCTCTCAGATGTTTTTAGAACACCTTTAATTATAAAGTTTATAATTAATGACTCAAGTTATTAAAGGTAGCCACCACTTGCAATATTTAAAAATTCCTCCACCAATGTTACTTTTCACCTTTCATACTGGATTCATAATGTGGGTATATTAGGAGGGCGCTAGCACATGTTTGCGATGGTAGAATAGCACAGCTCCACACCAACATGTTTAATTTATTCATAGTGGGCATGAGTTCTTTTAGTACGCTGGCTGTATCCTGTCTAGCCCCATAGCCTTGTCCACCTTTAGGGCTGCAAGTCCTTTCAGAACTCTATACTCTGAAATGGATTTATGTCCACCTCTCCCCACACTCCTGTTTCTTGCTGGTGGTTGGATCCCCCCTCCCTTCACTGTGAGGATTGAGCAGAAGTACCAGTTTAGTATGTCTGCTTTTTCTTGGTCCTCTTCTGTGCAGTCTCCCCTTTCTGCCCTGCTAATTCTTATTATCTCTCCCCATGCATTTTAATGGGCAGACTGGGTGGGCCAAGCAGTCCTTATCTGCCATCAAAGTCTATGTTTCTGTGTTTCTATGCTTTTCTCTTTGCCCGTATATACTGAATGTGAGGAAAGTCTTATCCATCTTGAGTGACCTATATTCATCAGAATGCCCCCTCCACTACACTCAGGAGAATCTTTTCGAGGTTCAGCACACTCATTTGAAGTTATCAAGGGACAGGGCTTCTAGTGTGGTGGCTCCCTGACTCTGGAACCTCCTTCCCATCATGCCATGGTGTAGTTTCATAGTGGAGGCCTTTAAGAAAGCATTTCCCCAATTCACAATAACACCAGCAACAGCTAGAATCTGGTATGATGTCAGTTAGATAGTAACATAGTAAATGATGGCAGATAAGGACCTCTAGGCCCACCTAGTCTGCCTGCATCAGCGGCCACTGACCCTACTCAGTCATTGGCTTTTGCTACTCCTTCCCGCCTCTAGGGTTTCCTTATGCCTATCCCATGCATGGTTTGTATCTGTACCCCATCCCCCCTTGACGAGACTCAAAATAGGAAATATTGTCTAGCCCTCCTTTCCTGATCAATGAAACAGAAGGAAACAAAATTCCACTTTTTCACATTGTCTCTTCTTGATTCTGGCTAAAATAATGTTAGTTACAAGTTTTATGCTAATTTATACTTAAACAATAAGGTAGGTAGGTAATGTTTATTTATATAGCACCCTATCCCAGAGGCTCTGGGCATACTACATAAAAACATGGCATGGTAATATAAAGTAAAATACATTTCAAAATTAAATTATAAACACTTTAATAAATACAAATTAAAACAACAAATACAACCTTTAAATCATAAACATAGATCTAGTCAGTCTGGGTAGGCCAACTTAAAAAGGTGAGTCTTTGGATCCCCTTTAAAAGCCTCCACCATTGGGGCTTCCCTTACAAAGGTAGGCAGCAAGTTCCAAAGGGCAGGTGTGGCAACTTCAAATGCTCGGTCTCTTGATGTTTTTAACCTAGCCCTTGGAACTGCACGGAGGCCCTGGGTGGAGGAGTGGAGGGAGCAGACTGAGGTGGCCAGTGTCAGAAGATCAATTAGGTAGCCAGGGTCCAAACCATATAGGGCCTTATAGCTGAGCAAGCCCACCTTGAAGATGACCCTCCACCTGACAGGCAGCCAGTGCAGAGTTTGCAGGACTCAGGTCACATGACAGGGCCTAGACAGGCCTGTCAGCAGCCTAACCATCACATTCTGCACCTGCTGCAGCCAGTGGAGGGTCCCTACCTTGACCCTAAAGTACCAAGCTTTATAGTAATTAAGCCTGGATGTGACAAAGGCATGTACCAGTGTTGGCAGGTCCTCGTTGGAACTAGGGGTTTAATCCTGGTGACATTTAAGTGGTAAAAAAACTCTTCGAACCCCAGTCGACACCTGTGCATCAAGTGTCAGTCTGTCATCCAGGAAGATGACAAGATTCCTCGCCCTAGGGGAAGCCATCGATGGAGTGGATCCCAGGACCAATCCCGTCACCACACCAGAGGCACTCTCATTATGCTCACATCCTGACTCAATCACTAGGACCTCTGTCTTGTTGGGATTCAGTCCCAACCAGTTGGAGAACATCCAATCATTGATCTCCGCCAGGCAGTTGTTTAGCCCTTCCACAGCATCCTGTGTTCCAGGGGCAAAGGACATATACAGTTGGGTATCATCTGCATAACAGTGAAAACACAAACTGTAACATCTAATGAGCTCACCCAGTGGTAGCATGCACACCATGAATAACATTGGCGACAAGATCGAGCCCTGAGGAACTCCACAAGGCAGGAGCTTTGGGGATGAGGAGAAACTCTCCATCACCATCCATTGCCTCCTGCCCGAGGGATAAGACTAGGTATGTGCAGGGGTTCAATTAACAGTCCATTAATCACCCCCTTAGAGTGAGATGTGGCACAAAGTGCAGCCAAGTACCATATTGCCCCAAGGGGTGACTGACTGTTAATCGAACCCCTATACATACCTTACTGCTATTATTATAATTGGGGAATACAAATACTCAAATGTCTGTTATTTTTGGGCCATATTTTATTCCAAAAATACCTGTTTTGCTGTTAAATAGTCCCTCTACCTTTTGTTTTGTTGTAGATGATGACATGAGTATGTGAAGAGCAGGAATACAAACACATTCAGATTCAGTTGTGAATATCTTAAGTAGGGTGTATAACAGCTGCTATCTAATAGTGACTGTTTTTATGTACAAAACCAGTTATTTAAAATCTTACAAGTGCTATGTTTTAGCACTTTTAAATGGGTGTTTTAAAATGAGCATGTGCAGTTGCTTGAATGATGTAAAATATGTGAACTGCACATCTGCCATCAGCTGTTAACTTACTCACTAAAGAGACCAATTTTTTTTTAAGCGTTGTATAGTAAGAGCTTATACTGAAAGTAAATGGTACGTTCTCACAATAGATGTGATTTTCTTTTAGTAAAATGAGCAGTACAAATGCTATTTTCCACAATTTTGAAATTGGGACTTTGGGAATAAACTTGAGCATTATAGTCGGGTAAGCAGATTAGTTGACAGTAATATGCATGCTCATTGTCAGAGTACGGAATTCAGAACTGTAGAAAATAAGACTTGTAGCACTCATTTAAAAAAAAGGTCTTGCTGTGGGACAGAATACCATGGTCTTTCATACTGGATGCTATGGATGCTAAATCAAAACAGCATCAAAAAATCAGATCTCGCCAAACTGTGAGTTAAACAACTGTCAGCTGATATGTGTTCACTTTATTATTCATCCAAGTCACTTACTGAACATGCTCAACCAAAAAATGTAATGAAGTAGTTGGAAGATCAGCTTCTGTACAGAGTATTATATTGTGCAACTTCCTGATATCTAAGTCACAAATTAGGTTTCTGAGTTGATGTGCTGTTTTTTTTTTAATGTATTTTAAAGAAAGAGTATGCGGAAGAAGCTTGAATGATGTACATGATGTGAATGCACTTTTGCTGTCAGTTGCTTAACTGACGCTTTTGCATGACTCGGTTTTTGTCAGGCACTCTATACTAATTGCATAGTCTGAAAGTAGATACATTTTCACAGTGGATGTGATTTGTTTACAAAAATGAGCAGCTGTGAAAACTATTTAACACAGTTATGAAACCCATTTGAAGTTGGTGTGAATTTTTTTTTGTCTGTGGGTATTTTTGTCTGCAATCATGCTGTTCATTTCTTACATTTTTTTTTTTTTTTACAACACAGGCTTAAAAACATAAGAATTTTGGTTGGCAGCCAGAGGGGATTACCTACCAGTTAGAGTCCTCTAAAAAACAAGTGCCAACACTGCCAACCACATCACTGGTATCCTGGTAACAGTGCACACTTTCAAATGCAGAAGACGCCATTTTTTCCACTTGATTAGTGAGGGACGTGACCCCCCCACACACACACACATACACACAATCAGTACAAACTGAGTGCCATGGTCAGTGAAGTGGCTAACAAAAAGGAGAACCTCAGCATTCATTTCTTACATGCTTTATAGCACACTTAACTTGATTTCTTCATTTAAAGTGCAAGCCCCAGCAGTTGCTAAGTCGACTTTCAGTGCAGCCCACCCCATCCCAACTGTACTTCTGGGCACTGTTCATACCTCACTGGCACCAGTGTTACTGTGCTAGTCCTAGAGAGCTCCCAGGGAATCTAGTATACCCAGGTGTTAGAAAGTTGCAGGCCTGATGATAGTTGTACTCGGTTGGTGTTGATGCAGTTAAATTAAACAACGGTTGCTTGTAGTAAACCCAAAATTGTAATCCTGACCAGATGGCCTAGTCCAGGGTTTCTCAAATGGTGAGGCCAGCCTCCTTGGGGAGGCCCCAGCCTGTTCCAGGGGAGGCTCAAGCAAGTCTGAAAAAAATACTGTATTTAAATTTGGAGTTTTAGATATTTTATGTGAAGGCATACAGCAAACTGAAAAAAAGATAACAGCAGGTAAATGAATACATTTATTTACAAACTGGTAGACTAGAATGGCACACTGAGCCAAGGCTCATTTCAGGTGTACCAGGAAAATGTAGGGAGTGAATACAATTCAAAAGGTAACTGCAAAACAGTCAAGCAATACAAAATGAGCAATAATGCAAACAAATAGGAACAATAAACAAATAATGAGTGGTAACAACTGAGGAATTACTCTGGTAGCAGAACAGCCGGAATACAAGGGTTGAGCAGAGAAGAACTAGGAGCAAGAGCAGAAGGGAGCAAAAGGATCTCTGATAAATTGTTTAAGAGCAGAGACAGAGGGGTGAGGCAGAGGTGGTTAGGAAGGTTATTTCTGATAGAGTGGAAAACAGGGAAGCAGTCTGACCCATCAAGGTATTGCAGTAAGCAATATAGCTTGAAAATCAAAATAGCAGAGCAAGTAGGTTGTCCTGGGGAAGGGTTACACGTGGTGGTGGTTCTGTTACAATACGCTGAATATAATGACAGTCAACTATTCAATGGAGTTTCACTTTATTCCTGGTGTATTGTGCAAAGTATGCTATCTTTCTGTGGGGAGGCCCATGATTATTTTAATATCTGGGGGAGGCTCAAGATCTTTCCATGGCTTTGGGGAGGCTCACTATGACAAAGTCTGAGAACTAATGGCCTAGTCCAACAAACTATTGCCAAATTGTGGCCTTTTCTAACTCCTGCACAAATGTGTGTTGCAGGACCTATGGGTTCTGTTCAGTTTTTCATAGTTATCACTGAACACACAGCTGCAGCTGTCTCCTGGTCTCCGCAGTTTGGGCTGGATTTTCCATCTTTATCTCTCTGTAAAGACAGGATCATATTTCTGATGCCTTAAAGTCAAGATCATGTGCAGTTGTTTTCAAAACTAAACCAGGCAGCACCACTTACAGTAATTAACATTGCTATGAAAATTATGTGTGTTCCAGGTTTTGTAACGAAAGTTGACAACTTTGTACTTTTTTAACGCCTTTTTAGTGTGGTTTATTTCTCCAAGGTTGCTGGATGCTGAGTCAGTATGCCTTCAGGCTGCTGATGTCATTTGGGGTCCTACTCTACTGTGCCTGTTAAGAAGTTGTACTGCCAATAATATTGTAATGTTATTGCTGTTGGTCAGCGTCTGCTTTACAATAAGCTTTAATAGAATCCTTATCTGTCTTAATTCTTCTAGGGATGGATGTGTTAGCTCTGGTAAAACGATAATTTTAATGTGGAGTGAAGGATAGCTGAGCCTGTATTTAGGTCAAGTAAAAACCTGCCAGGGAGAAAACACCGGGCTGGCTCATGCATAGAAACTCTTAGGTTTCAAAATAGCATCACTTCTCCACCCTCATTTACAGGGAGACAGAATAATTTAGTGCCATCCTAAGAAATCATATACTCAACAAATGGCTGAAATGGTATGAAATTGTAGTTTTTCAAATAAAACACCAGGCAGACACTGTTTTAGAACAATATCTAATGAATACTTATGACAGTTTCATTTCTGTAAATCCCAACACACAGGATCTTTTGTTTCTCTTGACCATCACCTCCAATTCCTTTGCTAATCAGCTGGGCTCTCTCTCAGTTGGTCTGTCTCTCTCCGTAGAAATGGTCAGTTGGATACACGACTGGTGAGCTCCCCTGCTGCAATCCACTTCCAGATAGCTCACCAGGCTGGGATGACTGGCACAGCGGCTCCTGGGCCACTATGGAATAGGTTTTTTTTTGGACGTTCTTGAAGTCTGGATAAAATAAAGTCTTGCTTCTCCTCCTTTCTCTAGTGCTCTTACTCTCGCCCCTTCTCTCACTGCTACACTCTTAGCTACAGAGTGACTCCTTCGCAAATGTGTAGTTACACAGTGTTAGCAAGCCAGTCACAGATATTCTGTGTGAAGCAGCCTCCAGCTTCTGTATCTGTGCAGGGCAGACTTACACTCATAGATGGTAGGTCTGCCTCCTTGGACAGACAGCAATGAACTGACAAAGCTGGGAAGGTCTTGTAGGGGAAGAAATGAGTAGACAGCCTCTCCATTGGATAAGGTATTTTGTCATTCACAGTGCTTGTCAATGGCTCTTCGACAGCTGATTCAGTCCCTCAACCCCAGGTTAATTAATGTGGTCTTCCTGTTGCCCATGAGCCCTTTTGTGGGTCTTTTGTTGCTTGCTATCCTCTAATGCCAACCAACATTGTGAAATGGTGTCAGAGGTACAAAAAATGGCAGCCATCAGTCCAAAATGCACACTCTCCAAAGGTCCTAAGGCCCTTTTTAAAGATCTACCTTGCTAAACACAGTTTGTGCTCCAGCAGATGTCCTGTGTTGGTAAGCATTAGGGACCAGTCAGAGCTGCAGATTTGGGAACATCCCCACTCATTGCAAGGATCTGCCATGCTCCATCACCAGCAAGGGGGAAAAAAACATTCAGTGCATCATTTAAGGCACCAACAAAGTTAAGTACTTCTCTTTATTCACTGTCCACCCCCCACTGCAGTGGTCACAGTCCTCTGAAGCTCAATGAGCATCACTAACAGTTAACAGCATAAGAAGTCCCATATTGACAACACAGGTATGCACCACAAATTGCAAGAGTACACATATAAAATGTATCTCAAAGTACTTTGCAACCCATGAAAAGGAGGGAGAGAATGTTTCTACCGTTTCAGAGCACAAGGGGATTCAGATATTATAGATAAATATTGGAGGAATTATACCAAAGTTATGCACAGGCAGGAAAAGTGACATGCTGAAGGTAATGTAGTGAGTGACTGATGTGGGATTCAAACCTGAGTCTTCAGGTTCACAGTATTGCTTCTAACCACTAGGCAGTCACCCTCCATCTCCCAAGCACTTAAAATTCCCTAACAGTCAGCTATCTACCCTGCTACCCCTAAGCCCCCTTCTCTTACCTTGAGAAAGTTGTCATTGTTTGGGGGGGGGAGCCATGTGTGTACTTCCTCATCCATCCTCTAGGAGTAGCCTTGGGTCCTCTTAATGTTTTTTTGGAACAGGTGGTTGCTTGTGCCACCACCTTATTAAAAACAAAGTATACGGCCAGTCTTCATGAATCACAGCCTTGTGTGGCTCCCATCCTCAATTCATGCTCCCCCTCATTGACAGTTGGCATCCTACCCATCTCTGCCTCACAGCACAGTCTTTAGCAGCCCCAAAGTCACCTGGTTTAATAAATTCACAAGGAGCTAAATACAGGCAGAGAGATACAGGGTTCCCTCACTAACCCAGAGGTGCATGAACATCTTGAGATAGCCAGTCTACCTCTGAAGCATACAGCAACAACCTGGTCTTGCAGCATGAGCCATGAACCCACTGTAGGTCACTGGTATGGCTAGCAACTCTCCAACTCATGCACTTCAGGCCTGTGTACACACATTTGTTTAAATGTAATAACATGTGATCTTTGGTATTTTCAACTGCTTTGAGCCCCAGGGTATTGTTACTCAGATGCATGACGTGAAGCTGAAGATGTTATGGTTTTCTACCATCCTGTCTCTGTGTTATGTACAGTGATTTGAGACAGAGAGGGATAGTGACAGTTGCTGTGGGCCTGTCTAATCTGTTATTTTTAAAACATCAACTGAAACGTGACATGCTGTATACAGTGCAAGGCATTTCACCCAAACCCTACCTCTGTAAGACTTACAAATTGAGAATAAACTGTGTTGCTTCCACACAGCTGCAGCTGGTGATACTGACCTTGTGTTGTCTCGATCTGTTGATTTAGCTAGCTAGGAACTGTACATGTGACAAACCAAGCATGAAAAAAAGAAATCCGTAACTAATATAAATTGAAGAAAAGATGCTGATCCTGTAGTCACTGCACTACAGCGTCATTGTGTTGGCACAGTAAAACCATATGGGCATCCTTGCAAACTGGTCAGTATTAATCCACTTCAGACAGTGCACAACGGCCAAGAGCCCAAGGCAGACAAACCCAAAAGCCTCACACAACATGAATCAAAGCTGCTCACTAAAGGGGCAGATGATTTAGCAGTTGTTCCTGTAGAGCACAGGTTGTGGCACTCTGTGTTGAGGTGCCAGTATGTACATCAAATCACAGCCGCACAAACTGACAAGTGCAGTTTCTGTATTAGTTTATTACTAACTGCACCCATGTTAGACAGTTAAAATTCACACCTAACAAGTACTTTAAAACAAATAACATTGTTGGACTATTTCAAATGAAATACATTACATTTGTGCCATTAATTTCAGTTCCATTAGGACATATTACACAAGTCAGCTTTTTATAAACTATGTATACAATATTTGCAGCCTGTTTGTGACTTGTATGTAAATTATCTGTAATGTCATTAGTAACTCAGTTGGGATTCACTTGTAATTACACCCATTTACAGTATGTGGCATATGGGCCCTGGAACAGAACTCTCAGACTATGCCATCTAGGTTCACCATTGTGTATTAAAGGGACACTGTCAGATTCTTTTTGCATTTTAGCCCCCCATGTTTAAAAGGTTTCTGCAGCCAGCGATATGGGTATAAATTGTACATGTGGTCCCAGACTGCAGTGATGGGCAGAACTTTAAAGGGGCACCATCAGCTTTTTTTTCAGCATTTTAGCCCAATGATTACTTATATGTGATCCCAGAGTTGTTTTTTTTAAATAGACAGAACTTGAGATTTCATACCTTTTTACATTTAATCATCCCAAGATAATTTCCAGTAGCCCAATGGTCCACAACAACATGATGACAAGGAACTAGACGGGGACAGGATCAGATGTGTTTCAGTACAGTAGCTGTTTCTTGTTGTTTTTACAGGGTTTTTTTTGTGGATTTTACTTGGTAGAAGGTGATTTCTTTTCTTTCTTACTACTTCTAAGGGGCTAGCAGGGTATTGTTTTTGGGGCTGTTGGAAGTTTGAAAACTGGTTTGGTGGCTGTAAGTGGGCTCATTTGTTGGATGTTTCACTGTGTAACAGGCTGTGCTGGTGGAGGCCTATTTCTTCTGATTTAAAACCTATTTGGTGGATTTGCTTGGGGCTGGTTATTTGAATTGGAGACCTATATCTGTTAATTTCAAGCCTATTTTTATGTGTTGTTAGTGAAGCTGATTGAATTACAGACCTGTTTCCTTTGGTAGCAAACATATTTTAGGAGCTTTGAGTTGAATTTTGATTCCTTTTTGTTGACTTCACTAGCTGCAAAGGTTAGTGCATAGTGGGGGAAGGGTGTTAATGGTCTGGCCAGGTTTCACTCAGCTAATTGACTGGAGGCAGAGCTGAATCAGGTTTGTGGTGTTAGGTACTTTGGCTTCTCAGAAGGAACTAGAAGGGGACAGGATCAGATGCGTTTCAGTACAGTAGCAGCTTCTTGTTGTTTTTACAGGGTTTCTTGTGGATTTTACTTGGTAGAAGGTTATTTCATTTCTTTCTTACTACTTCTAAGGGGCTAGCAGGGTATTGTTTTTGGGGCTGTTGGAAGTTTGAAAACTGATTTGGTAGCTGTAAGTGGGCTCATTTGTTGGATGTTTCACTGTGTAACAGGCTGTGCTGGTGGAGGCCTATTTCTTCTGATTTAAAACCTATTTGGTGGGATTTGCTTGGGGCTAGTTATTTGGTTGCAGGGCCTGGAGGGGCAGACACAGGGCTGATAAACTCTCTCGAGAGTTGGGTGTAGGATCTAATCCTCCTCCCCACCTTCCCCTCCCCAGAGCTCTGCTTATTTATAGGGGAACACCTGCCCTGCAATTGGAGGAAAAGACTGTAGGTGCAGCTCATGTAGTTCTAGACACTGGGGGTTGGATTTAAAGGCTGGGAGAGAGGAGCTTAGGGAGTTGTTCGCTTCCCTTATAAGTTTACTATGTTGTACTGCACCTAGTAACAGGGTTACCGGTTTACTGTGGGACTGTATCTAGGATTAGTGGGTGACCAGATTAGTCAGTAGGGGTGTATCTTGTACTAGTGGGGAACGGTGGCTCACCCAAGGAAACCTACTTGGAGGGTGATGGGACCACACGTGATTAGGGCCGGCATCTTTGGGAGGGTGGTGAGGTGCACAGGGTGTGGGGCAGCCATGATACTGGACTGGGCTTGGAAGTTCAGTGGTTGCCCAGTATGCTACCAACTGGCACAGCTTAGGGTGGAGGTTGCGGGGATTAGGAGACAGCTGGGGGAAGGGGGAGGTATGGTTGGGGAAGAGGGCAGGGGATCTCCCACGGTGTTGCACCAAGCACTAGGGGTGCGGGCATAGGGAAAGGAGTGCAGGAGAATATTCTGGGATCACATAGGGACCCTGAAAGAGGGGGCCCAAAAGGAGGATACTATCAAGGAAGCAGGCAGGTAACTTGGGACCCTCACAAAGGGGGGCTAGAGGGACAACATTCTCAGGGAGGTAGGCAGATGGCTGGGGCTGGACAGAAGGAAGCAAGGTGGGGAGGTGGATCAGACCTTATGCTCAGTAACTGCTTCAATTCTCTTCTTCTGCTTGAGGATGAGGGGGGGTGATGTAGCCATGACAGGGGTGGTTAGAGATGGAAATGGAGTAGGGGGCAGGAGGAACAGGGGGGAACCTGGAATGCAGGAAAATGGGGGAGCAGTGGATCAGAGCAGGAGGGGCAGGGGAAAGAGGGAGGAAAGCACAAAGAGAAGGACCAGTTGGGAGGAAAGGGCAAGGAGAAAGACCAGAAGTACAAGAAGGATACAGTAAAGGGAGCTGAGGGTTTAGGTCAGGGGAGCACAACAAGCAAGGAGGGACTGAACGGAGACAGGAAGGAAGGCAGGATGAGCCAGGCTAGTTTAGCAGATGGGGGAGAAAGACCAGTTGCGAGCAGTGAGGGGAGTTAGCGAGGCACAGAAGGATACTCAGGAGGAGGAGGAGAGCATAGGATTGGAGAGGAGGGTGGCCAGTGTAAATGAGGGGTGGCATGTGGTACCCAGATAGGGGGAGGAACAAGGAGCCAGCTGGGTGGAGGGACCGGTAGAAAGGATGAGGGACATGGAGGGGGGGGAATGGAGGAAAAGGAGCGATCAGAGTGCTCCTGTTGGGGGATTCTATGATCAGGGGTATCAAATGGGATAGGAAGGGGGAAGCCTGGCCATTTAGAACAAAACGCTTCCCTGGACTAACAGTGCACAGGGCCAAGCATGAGGTATATCAGCTGGCAAAGGATTGTAGGGGGTTCCCCGGACATACTGGTCCACCTGGGTACAAATGACATTGAGGGAAATAGCGAGCTAGAGATACAGGCAAGGTTCAGGGAGCTTGCCAGGGTCTGTCATGATATAGGGTGCACAATTTCCTTCTCAGAAATCCTGCTGGTGCCAAGGGCTAGTGTTGAACACAAAAGGAAGATTAGGGAGATAAACCAGTGGCTCAGGGAGTGGTGTGAGGTCAGAGGGTATGGGTTGATGGGGGATTGGGGGGGGGACCTGGGAGGTAAAGGAGCTGTATGCTACAGATAGGCTCCATCTCAATTTGAAGGGGGGAAATCCTAAAGTTGAAAATAGAGGGGTTCATTGGTGAAAAGTGGGGTTTAAACTTGTGAAGGGGGGAGGCATGGGAGACAAGGCTGTCGAGGGGGGTCCGATAAAGGATGGACTCTGTCTCCACCCCCCTGAGGAGCTGGAGGAATGTGGGAAAAGGCTGGCTGGTAAAGTGCAGACCAGGGGAAAATGGAATCCCCATGGGAACATAAGCAGGGGAAATGGAAGTATAGGGAAAAGGTGGAAGGTAGTCCTGCTAAATGCTAGGAGCTTGGGCAATAAAATGCCTGAGCTCCAGGCGATGTTAACTGAGGGAGCAGTGGATGTGGCAGCGGTCACTGAGACCTGGGCCACTGCAGGACATGACTAGGACCTGAACCTGAAGGGTTACACTATGTTCAGAAAGGACGGGGGGAGGGAAGGGAAGGAGGGGTAGCAATAATAGTCAAAAACTGCATTGGCATATGGGGAGTAGAGGAGGCAGAGGGAACCGTGGAGGTGACTTGGGTCACCTTGATAACAAGGGGGGGGCGAGAGAGTAAAAATAGGAGTGGTGTATACACCCCCTGCACTGGCAGAGGAGCTGCAGGAGAGTCTGGTGGCAGATGTTGGGAGACACTGCAGATTGGGCAGGGGAAGGTGGTGGTGCTGGGGGACTTAAACATGCCAGGAACAGACTGGGAGACTGTGACATCCTCAGTGGCCAGGGAACAGAGGTTGTTGGATGTCTTTCAAGAAGCATTCCTAACTCAGCAGGTGGGGGAACCGACCAGGGAAGCTCGGGTACTGGATGTGGTCCTGGCAGATACTGACCAGATTGGGGGCCTGGAGGTTAGGGACCCATTGGTGGGGAGTGACCATGCCACGGTCTGGTTCTGCCTGGACCTAGGAGGGGTAGAAAGCTGCACAAAGACAGAGGTAACTGACTTCAGGGGGGTGGATTTTAAGGAAATGGGAAGGATCCTTAAGGAGCATTTGAATGTGATTGGGCCAGACATGGACACTGACAGAAGGTGGGAAATAATCAGGAGAGGGGTGCAGGATGCTACCAGCACCTGTGCAAGAGTAAGACAAAAATGCGGTAGGACCCGAAAAACCCTGCTGGTGGACCAGTGAGGTCCAGGAGGTGGTGCGGGGAAAGAAGGCAGCCTATAGGCAATTCAAGTGCTCAAGGAGTGAATGGGATCGAGAGGAGGACGAACTGATGGCTAGAAGGGCCACTAGGGTGGTGAGGCGGCTAAGGCAAGGAAGGAGCAGAACCTGGCCAGGGAAATTAGGAGAGGAACAAGGGGTTCTTTAGATACATTGGGGAAAAATGAAGGGTGAAGGGGCAGATTAGCAGGATTAAGACAGGAGAGAGATGGGCACAAGACCTGGGAGAGCAGGCTGAGGTACTAAATGAGTACTTCACCTCAGTTTTCACCAAGGAAAATGGGGGTGTTGTATCATACATGGGAGGAGACAGGGATACTGAGGAGGGGGAGACCCTTACCGATCGGCGGGTGTGGGGAGAGGGGGAGGCATCATTGGCAGGAGGGGGGGAAGGCTAAGCAGGGAGAAGGGGTAGCAGAGGTGGAAATCACAGCAGAGAGAGTGAGGGAAGTCCTCAGGTCCCTTAAGATGGAGAAAGCACCAGGGGCGGATAAATTACATCCCAGAGTGCTGAAGGAACTTGCGGATGTCCTGGCAAAACCCCTGGCGGAGCTTTTCACCATCTCTCTGAGGACTGGGTGGGTGCCCCAGGACTGGAAGGTGGCGCATATAGTGCCTGTCCACAAGGGAGGATCAAGGGAGGTGGCAGGAAACTACAGGCCTGTCAGCCTGACATCAGTGGTTGGCAAGGTGATGGAGGGCATTGTCAAGGAGAGGCTGGGGGGGACCTGGAAAAGTTAGGGTGCCTGGACGATAGACAGCACAGATTCACCCAGGGAAACTGTGTCAGACAAACCTTGTGGAGTTCTATGATTGGGTGACAAGTACCTTGGACCTGGGTAGACCAGTGGACATCCTCTTTCTAGACTTCAGCAAGGCATTTGACTCTGTTCCTAATGAGACCCTGTTGGATAAGCTGGGAGAAATGGGGGTGGGGAACCAGGTGATCAGATGGATAGACAATTGGCTCCAGGACTGAACCCAGAGGGTTGTAGTTGGCAGGATAGTCTCATCCCCAAGGAGGGTCATTAGTGGGGTCCCACAGGGATCAGTCCTTGGGCCCCTCCTGTTCAACGCCTACATCTCTGACATAAGGACAGGTATCAGGAGTGAGATGAGTCTCTTTGTGGATGACTCAAAACTGGGGGTGGTGATGGATGGGGAGGAGGGGAGGGTGGCCCTACAGGGGGATGTGGAAGCTCTGGAAAGATGGTCTAGAAAGTGGAAGCTGAGGTTCAATGCAGGGAAATGCAAGGTACTGCACCTGGGGGCCAGAAACTTGGGCCAAATGTACACCCTGGAGGGGGAATACTACAAGTCTCGATGGCTGAGAGGGACCTGGGGGGTGGTGGTGGATGTCAAGATGAACAACTTGGAGACTCGTAGGAGGGCAGCAGCCAAGGCCAACAGGATGTTGGGATGCATCGCTAGGGGGATCACCTCCAGAAGGAGGGAAGTGATACTCCCCCTGTATAACTGCTTGGTGAGGCCACACCTCGAGTACTGCATGTAGTTTTGGAGGCCACACTTAAAGAGGGACTTTAAACTCCTAGAGAGGGTCCAGAAGAGGGCAACCAAAATGATTTGGGGCTTGGGGGACAGGACCTATGATGAGAGGCTTGAAGAGCTAAATATGTGCATATTTGAAAAGAGAAGGGACCGGAGGGACGTGACAGAGGTCTTCAGGTACATGAAGGGGGTAACTAGGGGAGGAGCAGTCAGAGTGCTTCAAAGGAAGTAGGAGGGGCAACTAGAGGGCATGGGTGGAAGCTGGAGAGGGGAAGATTCAGGGGAGAAAGCAGGAGTTGCTACTTCACTGAGAGGGTGGTGGAGCCATGGAATGTGCTGCCCAGGGGGCTGGTGGAGGCAGAGACGGTGGAGGGGTTCAAGAGGGGGTGGGACAGATACAGGGGAAGGGTTCTGGAAGCAAAATCCAGTGCAGCGAGAATATCCAGAACTGGGAAGGGAGAAGCCAGAGAAGACGAGGGGAGCAGCAAGGTCAGCTCCCAGGGTGGGGGCTGACCAAACGAGCAGACACGAAAGACTGTTAGGCCTATTCTGCTGGCATTTTGGTATGATGAAACAGACAGTAAACTCATGCATGGACGAGTTTTTGAATTTCTATGCAATGTTAGATAAAGTCTTCTTCTTATGTATTGAGTTAAGCTACTTAAACTAATAAGCTTAGTTCAGAATGTTTATTAACAACTTGAGAAAAAGAATTCAGGGCAAGATCTGTCTCTTTGCAGATGACACTAAGCTTTGTGGCAGGCTAGAGAGCAAGGAGGGGGTTAGTGAGATGCAGAGAGACTTTCAAAAGTTTGAGAGGTGGCCAGAGTTTTGGCAGTAGAAATTAGCTGGCAAAAAGTACAAGGTGATGCACATAGGAACAATAACACATGGGCAGAGTACTGTTTGGGGTGGAGTAAAGCTATGCAAGACCTACGAGGAATGAAATCTAGGGATCATCATTAGTGACTCAAAACAATGAAACCAGTGCAACAAAGACTACAGTACAGCAAACAGGATGCCAGGGTGTATAGAAAGGGGGTATTTATAGCACAAGGAAGGAGGTATTACTACCTCTCTGTAGACCACTGGTGAGGCCCTATCCTGGAGTACTGTACCCAGATCTGGAGTCTTCACCTAAGAAAATGTTATGACAGGCTGGAGACAGTGCAATGTAGGGTGTCCAAATAATTCAGAACCAGCAGGGCAGACCTTATGAGGATTGGCTCAAGGCAATGAATATGTATAAATTGGAGGCCAGACAAGAGAGAAGAGCTATGACAGAGACCTTCAAGTTCCTGAAAAGAATGAACATGGTAAACTGCAAGGTACTATTTACATGAGTAGCAGATCAAGAACTCTGGGGCATGAGTGGAAACTGATGGGAGAGAGAGAGATTAAAGAGAGAAGTGAGAAAGTTTTATTTTACACAAAAGGTGGTGGAGCCATGGAACAATCTGCTAACTCGTGTGTGTGTGTGTGTGTGTGTGTGTGTGTGTGTGTTGGGGAGGGCTCCTAAACTATTAATAGTTTCAAACACAGCAGGGACAGAATGAAGGGCTTAGGGTGACAGCAGTAGGGTAGGGATCATGATAGTGGACAATGTGAGTTGGAACCCTATATGGACAATAAGTCTTGGGATTGTTAGGGTTTTATGGGCAGATTAGATGGACCAGTGGTCTTTATGATTTGTTTATTTAAAATCTGGAAAAGTCCATGGGTCAAAGACCCATTTACATGGGCAACCAGAACACTTAACCACAGCAATAACAATAAATATCAGACAGTAAATATCAACAGTAAAGATATCACACAAACATGCAATCACAAGCATTTATAGTAACAAGGTGTTTCCTTAATACAGATTTAAAAACAAGTAACGTAGTTTTTGCCCCAGCTGTATCTAGCAGTAAAACATTATAGGCAAGTGGTACAGCATATGACAAAGATCCTTGACCAAGTGATGTTTTCATTCTAGGAACTGTAAACCGTGTACAGTGACAATCTCCTTTGTGCTTGTGCCATTGTAGTATGTTTTTTGAAAAGAGCATGAAAAACAGTGGGAACCCTATTGAGTATAATCTTTTAGCCAATACCCCAATTTGCAACTGATACCTCTGTTCAAGCTGTAGCCAACCAAGGCATTCATAAAGACTACAGTGATGAGTTGAAGTCGGCAGCTGAGAGGCAAATCTTGCAATTTGATTGGTCAATACCCTAGCTTTTTTCAACAATCCTTGGTTGGCAGAATCATAAAATAATAAATCATAGTCCTCCAGAGGTAATAGAAAACTTTGAGACAATATAAAATGGGTTGATGGAACAAGAAAATAATTAATTCTATATAAAGAACCAAGTCTCTGATGAACCTGTTTTATAACAGCATTCATATGTTAGGTTCTCATGCAATATAAGCCCTAAATATTTAAAACTTGTAACCTGTTCAATGCAGTCTCCACTCAGGGTGCGCAACAGTATTGTAGGGGTATCATATAGCCTTTTTTCTGATTTTAAAAATCATTGTTTTAGTTTATTTTTTTCTATTTAGGACCAACTTATGATCAATAAACTGATTCTGTCTTGCAACAAAATCATTAGCAAATCTATTACTAATAACTTCCAAATTAGATTACTAGCTCTTTTTCTGCTGTCATTGTGTATGTTTCTTTTCTAATTGTGGAGATGCATGCATTATTACACTGCAACCTAGCTATGTCTCTAGTTTCTCCTTATGTTGTGCTATTGGTAAGCTGTCATTACCCCGTAAAGTGTAATGTTGCCCTGTGCTTTTCTGCTATGATTATGTTTCACCATCTAACACTCTGCATCTATGTACAATGCTTTGCCACCTGAAAATGTAAGGTTTGTTTCTTATTCCATTTGAAATGTTCTGTACTTATTTTCACCATGTTCTGTACTCTCCCGGGTCGTGCCTGAAAATAGTCATTTTGTTGGCTAGTGCACCTACCCGATAACAAAACTAAATAAAAATGAAATAAAATTACGCATTTCCTATAGATACATATACAGCACATTTGTATGCTGGAAATAACCTGCATTCATGTTCTAAGAGTCAAAGATTTTTAGTGGGTATACTTTCATCTATAAATGAAGTAAAGTATATCACTCCTTCAGTAATATGCACCATTAAACTTCTTTTATTTTTCTGCCGTAATATACACTTTCTTAAAATAAAGACGTACATTGGCTTAATGACACAAAAGGATGAAATACAATTACTTTTTATAAGACAGAAATTTTGTTTATCAGTTAGAACTGCATCTGTAGTTTAATGAACAGTACAAGCCACTAATCAGGATATAGTTAATCAAGACATCCACTTTATTGGGATGTCCATCCGGGAACAGATTAAGTGGCTATGTTATTGTATGGAAGCTACAACTGCATAAAAGTTACATCTCTGTTGATCCATGCTGCCTAATAGGGACAACTAGGTCTGACCTTCCCCATGCCTGTACCTCTATAATCCCTTTCTAATCACCCACTAATCCTTTTTCACACTTCTGAGTTTGTGTGCATGTCCATTTTTCCCCCTCAGCTCCATCCTAATGTACATGATTTTTATTTCATTTAATTTTTATTTTGTTAACCGGGTAAAGATACTGGGGCAAGCACATTTTCAGATCCGACCTGACAAAAAGACATGAAAATATACAGTAACATTACAAATAACAACTTATATATAACGTGTACAAGATTCAAATGCATTCAAGTAAATCCTTAAATTATTCTTAAAGTGCAATAATGAAGTAGATGAACGAACAATGAGAGGCAATGTGTTCCAAAATTGGGGTACTGCCACAGAGAATGATGTTACTGCTAACTTCTGTTGGCTGCCCAAACTGCCTCCTCACACAGATGTCAAAAGCGTTTGTGTGCAGACTGAAAAGAACATCACTTTTTACAACAGTGCCTGTGCTCTGCATTTAACACTCAAAGAATATACTGCCCAAATTACATCCTTCGCTCCGTGATGTTGTCAGCATATCGGCATCACAGAGATCGGAAGAGCATGTGTGCAGACAGAAAACAACATTACTTTTTACAACAGTGCCTGTGCTCTGCATTTAATACTCACTCAACATGCTGCCCGCTGCCCAATTACATCCTCCATGATGTCATCATGTTGGCATTATGGAGATCAGAAGAGTGTGTGTGTGCAGACTGAAAAGAACCTTACTTTTATCAGCAGTGGCTTTTTTTAAAATACAATTAAAAAAAATTCTGTGATCTGTATTTAACATCCCCAGACTCTCTAACTTGCTTTCAAGACTTCCTGGTTTGCTGTGCCAATGTGACTGCAAGCAATCATTGAGTGGCAAGCAGTATCAGGGGCTCACAGACACTAAAGGCACATGAGGTAATGCAAATAAAAAGGACTTCTGATTATCAGGATGGATGCTTAATTGGGGCAAAAATGGGCTCCACTAAGGTGTTCCAGTTAAGCAGCTTCTACTGTATTTGAAGAAGGAAAGAATTTAATGGACAAAATGTCAGCAGAATTATGTAATCTTTAAGAGAAAAGTGTTATCTATTACAATACTTTCACGTCTTCTAAAGATTATTATGGCCCAAAGAGCACCTCTTACTTTTTAGCTTGATATGTAAATATAGCTTAATTAAGTAAATGAAACTTATTTATGCTTCACTGTTCATACTTATAGCATGGTAAGGTAACTGCATATACATATGTTGCAGTAGTTTGACTGTAATATTATCTGCAACCTATTGCTCCTCACAATAAAGACTTAGCTCTCAATGGGATTATCCTGGTAAGATAACGGAAAAATATATATTATGTTTAAAGTACAAATACATTGCATTTCCATTAAATGATGTCCTTTTTTTTCCCTGGTTGTAAGTAACAAATATAAATAGTTAGGATTGTGTAAGGTGTTTGTTATTACATTTCAGTTTTTGCACATTGGCAGCATTCAATGAAATAGTCCAAACTTTTGCATGCATGGTCTAGCTGGCAGGGTCTCAAGACATGAAATGTTTTGTGATGGCTTCTTATATGGGTTTTTGATATACAAATATGGAACATCAATTTTAAATGAAATTCCATTTTTTTTTATACTTAAATGATTTTTTTTCTTTCATGAACAGCCTGGACAGTACAGAATTTGATCATGAAGCTTTTCAAGATAGAAGTGGCCTGTACTGAGGTAGTGCCATTCAAAGGGTTTGTGAAAAAATATTAAAGAGTTCCAGAGTTATATGGATTTTTTCTGAACATGCTACTAGGGATTTTGATGACCCTCTAATACAAACAATAAAAAATATCAATTGTGAGTGCTTATCATTCATGATTTACCCATCGTGACAAAAAATATCAATCATGATAGCCACCATCTTGTTTTATTCCTTTTAAAACTAAAAAAAAAAATAGAAAATATGTAAACAAATTATGTATTTTTAAAAGACAGACACCTGAACCTAGATAAAGAGAAACAATATAGCTAGGTTCTTTTTTTTTTAAGAAAATGCCAGAAATACTTTTTCTGTGCACCCCAAAATCCATGGAGCCCAGCTTAGTGACATGAGCCATTCACCCATATTCTCAGTATGAGTAGCAGCAGAACTTTCTTGACATCTGCAGCTGCAGCTGTAGATGGAGGTGTGCTGTTGGTTTCTGTGCCCACAGTGAGCTGCCAATCTCAATTTCTGTCTTTTTCTATCTGTCTGTCTGTCTATCTACTCCCAGTTCAGCCAGCCCTCCCTTGTTCTTCCCAAATCCCGTGTATATAATAAAAGAAGACTAAGCTGTCCACCACCAGTACTGTTTTCCCTCCCCTTCCCCTTCAAGTGGCCAGTCGCCCTCTTCCTAATGTTTCTTATATTTAATATTAAGCAGGCCAGGGTGCCCACCCCACTACTGCTTTGTTGTAACCCCCCTTCTCTCCAGGTTGCCCCCCAAAAGAAAATATAGGTGGCAGCTCCAGAGTGCCCAACCCTGGTGCTGCCAAACAGTATTCTGACACTGGGATTTCCAATCCCCAGTGTCAGCTTCCCTTTAATATAAGAGAACCATTCCTCTATGATCTTTTTGATTTTAAAGTTATAAACCTGTAAAAATGGTCCCTCGCCAATCTTCCTCCCTCACATACCCACCCCAACCTTCCTCCCACACTCAGCAGCACCCCCACCCAACCCACATCCTCACTCACCTGAACAGGTCCCATGGCATAGATCCACTCTCTGATTGAGGAGACATCTTATTGCTGGAACTGTAACTGCGATATGAGAAAATTAGCTATGTCTGGTTTGATGTATTTCAATGGGGCTTGAACTTTTACTTATAACTTTGTAATTTTGTAAACACATTTACACCAAATTTTCAAAATGGACTTTGTGGGACCCCTCATCTTGAATAAGACAGGTGGAATTTTTCAAATCCATCTCAAATGGTGATTTCATGATCACTGTGTAAAATAATTTTTCAGGCAGAATTTGAACATTTTCACCTTTCAGATGCATGAGAAGGGGATCATAAGAAGGCTATGTTGAAAATTTGGTGTAAAAATATGTTACAGTGACAAAGTTATGAGTGAACACTGAAGTATTTCAATGTTCATTCATAACTTTGCAAATGTTTAATATTTTTCCCAAACTTTCAATATTGCCTTTTTGTGACCCCACCTCATGAACAAGGCAGGTAATTTTTTTCAAATCCATCCTGAAAGGTGATTTCACAGTAACTCTGTGAAATCATGTTTCGAGTAGGATTTGAACATTTTTACCTACCAGGTTCATGAGTTTGACTCATAAGAAGACTACCCACCAAGGATTTAGGAGGTCAAGAGGGCTTAGAGCAGCCTTCCCCCACAGCCAGGAGCTGAAGTGTAAATTGCCCAGCCAACCCTCTGAGGATTTAAGAGGTCATGAGGTCTTGGAGCAACCCTCCCCCACAGACAGGAGCTGAAGTAAAAATTGCCCAGCCAACCCCCTGGAAGTTAGGAGGTCATGAGTGCTTGGAGCAGCCCTCCACCACAGCCAGCAGCTAAAGTAAAAATTGCACGGCCGACTCCACAAGGATTTAGGAGGTCATGAGGGCTTGGAGCAGCCTTCCCCCACAACCAGGAGCAGAAGTAAAAATTGCCCAGGTATGGATTCAACTGTGCTGTGTGGAGTCACCTGATCACGACTGTTGGTGCTTCAGGACAGAGCATTGAATGAAGAGACAAAGATTGCTGTCTTGGTGCCTTTTTTCTTGCCCAAATTAAATATCGACGTATAAGTGGAGATAGTTTATTTTCGAACAGTAGTTTGTCATTTGGGGCTTAACTCTGTGTAGTATCCAAGCAGGTTACTTTAAATTTCACAAAAAACACCAGCTTAGCAAAGCACCAGTGGAGTTACATTAACTGCTGTATATCTCATGCATCCAACTTTAATTTTTGCATTAATGCATCCAGGCAAGCTACTTCAATTCTCAGTAAAAAAAAAACATCAGCTTAGCAAAGCACCAGTGGAATTACTTCAACTGCTGTATATCTCAGGCTGAAATTTCCACCTCTGGCTCTGTGAGCACCATATGCAGCAAGCCCAGTCAGGAACAGTGTTATTCTCTGAACAGGAACCTTGTTTCATAATTTGATCTTAGCCCAGCAAAGTTTGAGCCTGTAATTTTTCTTACAATTTCATTCTACTGCAGTATCTGTAAAAAATAGCCCAAATCAGTTAGCCCAAGCAGGTCCTAAATGACAAACTGTTTCTGACCATTTTATTCTCACTGTTTCGAGTTAAACTGAGGCTGTAAACTGTGATTGTAAAAATTATCCTAAGGAAATCCCAGTATAGCTCAGCCCTGCTGCAATGTCCCACTCCTCCCTTTACCTATTTAATCTCAGTGTTTCTCCCTCTCCTTCCTCCACAGCCAACCCCCCGAGAATTTAGGAGGTCGTGAGGGCTTGGAGCAGCCCTCTCCCACAGCCAGGAGCTGAAGTAAAAATTGACCAGGTACGGATTCAGCTGTGCTGCATGGAGTCACCTGATCACTACTGTTGGTGCTTCAGGACAGAGCATTGCCCCACCACCCCCACCAATCAGCCCACTTCACCACCAACAGCTTATACCAGTTAACCATTACAGTCCACTAGCACAATCATCCAATACATAATTCATTCTCTGGTAAACATGTTCCCACGTCTCTGGATACCTGTCCTCATGGCCTCCCTGATCTCCCAAATGGCTCAACCACCCATTACCCAGGAATTACTTCAATACAGATGCACCACTGCCAGCCACCCTACATGCCCCTGCATAATATCCTGGTGGGACCGCAATTTGATCACCGACACCCCCCCCATGTTACACCACCTTACATGCCCATATTACCTCCCTGCGCTAGTAACCAACCCTTATGCCCATAATTCTAGCTGTACTGCTACACTGTTCCCCTTCAGGTTGCACCCCCTACACCTCTTGTTAGCTACCATCTTGGCACCCTTCTAATTTTATCCCCCACCCTGATAACCCACCTCATATGCACCCTCACAGTCCTTATCACATCCACTAAAAATCTCACTACTTCCCAGTCAAAATGCGCCTCACTGAAACTCCTCAGACTGGCTCTACTCTGGCCTGCTCTCCTCCTCCTACTCCTATCAGGAAATGTTCACCCTAACCCGGGGCCACTCACCCCTGTTGTCTCATTGGAGGGTAAACATGGAAGCCTTCTACTGGCCACTCTTAATATCTGCAGCCTTCAGAAGAAGTTCACCCCACTCCAGGGCTGGATTGCCCAGCACTCACCTGATGTCTTAGCCCTATCTGAGACCTGGCTGTCAGATAAAATACCCAATGGATCAGTCACCCTCAGTGACTACACCATTTATCGAGCTGACAGACTTAGTAAGAGGGGAGATGGCTGTGCCATCTACGTTAGATCCTCCCTTTGCTCTCTTGCGGTCCCCATACTGCCACCCACAAATGGAGCCCAGACCCTAACAGTCAAGCTTAGTCTTGGCAATCCGGGCAAAGCCCTCTACATTGTGATGGTTTACCTTCCCCCTTGCAACCAAAAGCTTGCTTTCAAATCAGTCTTGGACAGTATCACCCACCTCCCACCAAAGAGCGAAGTCGTTTTACTGGGAGATTTCAATGTTAATTGGTTATCATCTGCCTCGTCCCCCTACAAAGACTCAGCTCTAACTTGTGACCTCACCCAGGCCATCCAGCCACCAACCAGACTGGAGCCAAGAATGGGGACTTCAACCCTTATCGACCAAATCCTCACAAACAGGCTTAATAATCTCTCCAAAATCAAAGTGCTCCCAGACTCGATAAGTGACTATTCCCCAGTGATCTGCCTGTGGTCTACTAAAATCCCCCTGCCCCCCCAATGTCTCCATCCAAAGATGTCTCAAAAAAGGTACCCTTGCACGGCTCAAGTCACACCTTGCCTCCTGCGATTGGTCCCCTATTCACACTGCCCAGTCCATAGACACTGCCCTTACCTACTTTATTGCCATCTTCAATGCGGCCTGTGACATATTCACACCCTTCTCCAAACAACTAGTAAAACACAGAAACACCCCTTGGATCACCCAAGCTCTACTAGACCAGATGCACCAGAGAGATAACCTACGGCATAAGGCCCTTGACTCCCAACTCCTGCAGGACAGACAACTGTACAGAGAGGCTAGAAAGAGATGCACATGGGCTACACGGCAAGCCAAAGCTGCATACTGTAAGCAAATCCTCACTCCTGGGGCTCCAGAAAAAAATTCTGGAGCAATATTAAGGAACTCTGTAGGAAAACTGTATCCACTACCCCTGTCCAGCTTCTAGTAGATGGTGTTACCTCCCAGGACACTAATATTATCACCGATGCTCTCAATACCTCCTTCTCTGATTTCTCTCATATCCTCCCACCTAACTTCTTTGACCCTACCACCAACCCCCCTACCGACACCTCAGCCATCACCAACCCTACCCTCTTCAGGCTAAAAATCATCTCCTGTAATGAGGCAAAATGCTACCTCTCCAACGCTATGCCAAACTCCCGCTATAGTAGTGATTCCCTAGACCTCAAACTCATTTGGCTTATGCTGGATGTGACACCGCCTCATCTCACCAAAATCCTCAACCTGTCCTTATTTATTTATTTATTAACATTTCAGATAAATACCTTTGAGCCAATTGCTCTTTTACAAAGGTTCCACGTCAGTATACAAAGAATAGAAGTACAGTTTGTGTGCGATTAGCAGGCAAGCAGTTTGAATACAAAATTCAGTACAGGGTATACATGGCCTAAAGCTATAGGTCATATAAATAACAGTTAGAACAACATAATCAGGCATACATTTAAGAAAGATGAGTCACAACAAATAATATTTACATGAATTAAAGTTGCCAGAAGGGCATTGTCAAAGGGAAAGGTAGAGTGGAAAAAACTGCGTTGCTGCCAATTGTGCCAGGTAGCGTAGGAAAGTGGAGGAGAGAGTGGGTGTAGAGGGGTAACTGGGAGGGAGGTAAAAGGAGAGGTGGGTGGGAAGCAAGAATCAGGGAACAAGTGCAACATTGGGTGGGGTGAGCAGATTAGAAAAGGGAGAGAGGAAGGGACTTGAAGGAGGAAAAGAGAGGAAGGTGGTGGACCTGGGCTAGGGAGAGAGGCAGGGGTAGATATGGGAAGGGGGGAGGGTGACAGCAGGCAGAGGTGGTGATAGTAGACAGGTGTGAAGAACAGAAGTGACTACCTGGGAGGTTAGGAGAAACAGTCATAGGTGGCTCTGGACACGAGCGTTTGATGTAGCTTGTGTTTGAATGAGCAGAGGGTGCCTAAGTTGGTGAGTTCACTGCCCAGGGAGTTAAACATCTTAGGGGCTCTACCTGCAAAAGACCGCTGGCCTTGGGTGGTGCGACATCGGGGAACAGTCAGAGAATAGTTGTCAGAGCTTCTTGTGTAGTGGGGGTGGTTGGCTGGGCTTAAGAGAGACTAAGCCCCAGGGGGCATGAGTCTCATCAATGACTTTTTTGCTAGTAGGCAGGTTTGGAAAGTAATCCTTCCCTGAAGTTGAAGCCAGTTTGACTGTTCATAGAAGTTGCAGGTATGCGTGTGGTGGGCAGCACCAGTAAGCAGCCTGCAGGCCCTATTCAACGCTGTAAGAATTCACTGTAGTGCTGTAACTGTGGCTGCTCCATAGATAACAAGCCCATAATCAATTATGGAGACAATAGAGCTGTGTATTGCTAGCTTAAGGGTGTCAGGTGTCAGGCAGTGTATGTTTATAGAGAAGGCCTATATGGATATTTACAGATTTTGCAACTGAATTGATATGGCTGGAGAAGTACAGAGTAGGGTCCAGGGTTATACCAAGGTATTTGAAAGTCTGCATCTGGTCCAGGGTCGCACCCGAGCTGTTTTTGATTGCCAACTATTGGTGTTTATGTTTGTTATGTGTGCCATGGAACAGCATAGTCTTTGTTTTCTTGTAATTTAGCACTAGTTTCTGTGAGATGAACCAGGCCTCAACTTGCTTGAAACTTTTCTGCAGTTGTTTCTCCAAGCGGGAGGGCTCAGAATTCTTAGAGAAAATCACTGTGTCATCAGCATACAGAATAATGTTTTCATCACAGGCAGAAGGGAGATTGTTCAGGAAGATGCTGAAAAGAAGGGGTGCCAGGGCAGGGTAAAAGAAGTTAGGTGGGAGGATATGAGAGAAATCAGAGAAGGAGGTATTGAGAGCAGTCCTGAGCTCTGTGATCTCTGTAATAGACTATGGTCTCATCATTTATGGCTCGGCCACAACCACAACCCTTAGATGCCTCTCAACTGCCTTAAATAAAGCATGTCGGCTCATCACTGGTGCTCACTGTCTCACCCACACATGTGACCTGTACACTCAGACCGGCTGGCTCCAACTATCAAACCGCATAAAGTTTCTCACCTGCTCCATGGTCAAAAGTCTACCTTGGCCTTGCACCTTCTGGGGTATCAACTCTGTTACAACACCGAATTAACAAATGGTGCCTTAGGAGATCCACGCTACAGCTACTGAAAGTCCCCCACTGTCACACTTCACAGGGACAATGCTCTTTTGCTTATCGAGCACCACTCTGGTTCAATGGCCTCAGCCCAACCATCTCCTCTGCCCCAACTATTGGTATGTTTAAAACTAGGCTCCAGGACTATCTCACTACCAACAGCTCCTGTGAATGCCCAACTTAACCTTGTTTCTCCACTTCCCTTTCTGCTCTAGTTGTCCCCCCTCCCCTCCTCACTGGATTCTACCCTCACATCTTGGTATACCCAATGCTGCACTTTTCACCCTCTCGCCACCCTTCCTACATTCCTTCTCCCCCCTACCCTCTTCCCTCTCCCTATGACTCTGGCACTTCTTATCTGTTGTCTATTTTCTCTGACAAATGCCACTGGCTGCCTTGTTACAATGCTACCCTTGAACTGTATTAATCTGTACTCTGTTTGCAATGTCCACATTGTTGTAATGCCTGTCTTGATGTTCCCCATAATTTGTATTTCTCTGACATGGAACCTTTGTAAAAGAGCCATGGCTCAAAGGTATTTGTAATCCTAGACTTGATAAATAAAGGGGTCCCAATATTGACCCTTGGGGAACATCAGCTTGGACAGGTAGTTTGGAGGAGAGGGAGTTGTCAATCTTAACTTGTTGTGACCGGTTGGAAAGATAACTGTTGAACCATTGTAAAGTGACATGTGAAAGCCCTAAGTTGCCAAGTTGTTCCAGTAGTAATGGATGGTTGACTGTATCGAAGGCCTTCGAGAGGTCTATAAAGGTGGCACCAGCAAGTTGTCCTTGGTCTAGTGCTAGATGAATATGGTCTGTAAATTTAAGGAGGGCAGAAGTGGTGCTATGTCCTTTACGAAAGCCGTGTTGCTATGGGCATTGCAAGTTGCATTTCTCCAAGTGCTCCACCAATTGGTCTGTGAAGATTTTTTCAAGAGCTTTGGATAAAGGGGGTAGGATGGAGATGGGCCTGTAGTTACAGTGTAATGTCCTATTCCCAGACTTGTGTATTGGGGTCACCAGGGCAGACTTCCACTTGAGCGGGAACTGGGAGAGCATGAGGGACCAGTTAATAATCTTGGTAAGAAGGTGTAGGACATCATCAAGAGTGAGGAAGATGAACTTCAAGTGAAGTGTGTCCCCACTTTATCTGGATTTTCCGAGCACCTTGAGGAGGTATTTTTTGGCATCCCTTTCAGTACCTGCATTGAAATAGAAATGTGGATGATTTGTATCCTGAGTCTGTTGATATTGGGAGGCTGTGGTTTGGTTGGTGTCAAAGAAGTTAGAGGGAAGCACATGGTTGAGGTCAGTGAATGCCAGATTGAAAGTATTGGCAATTGTGGTGGGGTCCAGGGTGTTGCTGCCATCAACCTTTAGCATATTAGGAGTTGTTTTTGACTTTATCTCTAGCACTTCAGAGAGACTTTGCCAGAATTTCCTTCCATCCGACCATGATTTTGATAGGGTGCTCCTGTAGTAGCTGGCTTTTTCAGTGTGGATAGCTGTGGTACAGGCATTCCTGGTGGCCCTGTATGCTTGAAAGTCTGCTTGGTTGCCAGAGGCTGTAGCACAAGCCCTATGCAGGTCCCAAGCTTTTACTTAGTCTAGGAGTTTGCCTGTGATCCAAGGGTTGTCAATGCCTTTAATTTTGCATTTCTTAAAGGGGTCATGGATATTATATGCTGCATTGAACTTAGAGATGAAGTATTGAAGTGCAGCATCAACATCCAGAGCGGTGTCAATCGGAGACCAGTCTTCTTGTTGCAGGAGTGCCTTAAGTGGTGCAAGGTGTCCCTTGATTAGCATCCAACTGTTGATAGTTTTCACAGGGGGTTTAGTGAATTTATTTGACCATATGCACTGGACTGGGTAATGGTCACTAATGTCATCAGGGAGAACTGTAATGTGGCTAATATGGTCAGGGTGATTTTTGAGAACCCAGTCCAGTAAGGTACTGGTCCCTGTTCTATAATTGATCCTAGTGGGTGAGGTAACTAGCTGTGTAAAATGTGCAGCTGCTCAGGCATCCTTGTAGTTGCTTGCACTGGGGACAAGCCAGTTGACATTAAAATCCCCTAGCAATATAACTTCTGAGTTAAGCTTTAGATAACTGATGCAGGTAAGTAATGCCTCAGCCAATTTCCCTCTGGTTGGAAATGAGCATTAATAACCCCTATCCTGAAGAGTGGTGTCCCCACCTCCACAAGCAATAATAGACCAATATCAATCATGCCACCCCTCTCTAAGGCCCTTGAAAAAATAGTATTGGATCAACTGACTACCTATCTAAACATGACCTGCTCTGCCACGAACAACATGGATTTCAGAGGGGCCACAGTACCTCAACCACCCTCATTGAACCTACAACATAGATACATGAGGACCTAGAACAAGGCTCTGTAGCAGAGGCTCTCTACGTTGATCTGACCAAAGCATTTGATACCGTCAGTCACAAGCTACTCCTCCATGTGGCATGTGGACAACTGGTTCTGATTTCAATACCATATTTTTTCTGCAAAATAAAATATGTAAGGGAATGTCTGTCAGGAGGAAATACTGTCTTGCTGAAATTGACACCTCAACCCCCCCATCCCAGGGATAAGTTCAAAGGACAGGAAATAGCTTAAACTGCAGATATCTAAGGTGCTATTATCTTGTTAGTTTGCTTTGAAGGCAGGAAATCAAGATATCAATTTTATAATGCTCTCCCGGAAATCCTTTGCTTTGCACTAGGTGTCATGAGGAAAAGGACATATGCTTTTGCTTGGGGTTATCCAGTGAATTACATCAAAGGGCCTTTGATGTCTGTGGGAAACAGATCACAGACTGGTTCAAGAAGTCCAATATGCATGTGTTGGGGGTGTCATCTAAGGAAGCTAGAATTATGTCAAAGAGGCTTTGATGTCTGTGCAAAGCAGATCACAGACCGGTTTTGATAGGTCACATGGAGAGAGGAGATTCATTGGTGACCTATTTTGTTAAAATATCTTATTAGGACATCCTGTGTTATAAAATATACATTTAATACACCAAGACAGAGTTAGGTGACCTCAGAGAGAAGGCCGGCTCAAGACTGCTTTTAAGATACTGAGCAGGCCTCACAGAGATATTCATTTTCTGACTGAGAAAAGAGGAACATCAAAGCACTGAAAGATTAAGAAAGTAAGGACCAGTCTGAGTGTATGTGTTGTAGGAATTTGCACTTTTAAACCTGTTTGTTTTTAAGGCTGTATGTGTTGGGATATCTTGTTCTGTATTTTACTGTTTTCCTATTTTACCTATTTTAAAGTAAAGATATATATTTTCAAAACAGAAACTGCCTGGTGTGCCTTGAAACTTTGTTTTATATAAGTGAAGCTTAGATGGTTATAGTTGACACTGTGCATGGGCTTATTGTGGTACCAAACTGAGAAACAGGTCAGAGTTCTCTAGGTCTTGCATAGAGTGCTAAGGGTTCATTTTGAAATACCTGGTTAGGTGCCCGTAGGCAAAGATATCTGGCACCCTGAAGATAGATTTATCTGAGCCTGACAATTGGGTATGCTAACAAGAGGTTATCAGTTTGAATCCCTCCAGAGCTTGGGACTAAGGTGACTCGAACCCATAAAACAGACAAGAGGGTTACCTTGTTCTGTTAAACTGTTCACAATTCTATGCTCAGAGGTTGGCACTTTGGGAGTAGAGGGCTGATCTGCTGAGTGGGTTTGTGACAGATTGGTTGGCAGTGGTGGCATAAAAAGTTTGGTGGTATAAGCTTTATTGTTCAGTGTGTCAGCTTGAGACTGTTCAGCTCACTTGGAAAAAAGAAAGGCAGTGTTTTATTCTAAAAAGGAAACAGAACTATATCCCTTGGCTTACAGTCAAGTTCCTACCCATTTTATTTTTTTTCTAAGTGCTAGTCAGAGTAGCAGTAGTCAGGAAAGATGGCTTCCAGCTACAGCAGGCACACTGTAGATTACTTAAAGCAGTTGTGCGAGGACAGAGGAGTCCCGTTCGAGGTGACAGCCAAAAAGCAGAACCTCATAGGGGCCCTGATGGTAGCAGATACCCAGAGCAGCGAGTCACTGACCGTGACTGAAAAGGACCAAACCTCGAGTGTGGCAGGGCTAATGGCCAGTGCTGTGTCCGGGTCCGGTGAGGAGGGCAGCAGGGCCACTGTCAGTGAAGGGCCACAACAGCAGAGAAAGGTCACCAGTATCCTGGATCCTGCAGTACTCAGGCTGCAAATTGAGTTGCGCAGGATGGAGCTGGAGTTCCAGAAAGAGAGGGCGTGAGAGAGCCGAGAGGCAGAGAGGGAACAACAAGAGGCAGAACGGCAACAGAGGGAGGCAGACCATGAGGAGTGTGAGCGCCAGTGAGCTGCAGAGGAGAAGAGAGAGGAGTGCCAGTGGCAACACGAACTGGAGAAGCTATGACTCCAACCAGCGGCACCAGAGCAGGTAAGTGGCTTGGGTTTTACTGGGACTGCAGGACTGGGTCACAAATTGAACTACAGATTAATAACCGAGTTTAAAGTGGGGGAGGATATGGATGCCTTTTTAAATTCTTTTGCAAAATGTTGTATTCATGCTAAAATTCCTAGAGAGTACTTGAGCTTCCAGCTATCCCCACTACTTACTGGGAAAGCTCGGGATGCATTGGGTCAAGTGGACAATGAGGACAGCAATGATTACAGCAAGCTAAAAGCTGCACTGTTAAAAAAGTTTGAATTAACTGCTGAATCATACAGAGCTAAATTCTGTAAGCTCAGAAGAATCCCTGATATGAGCTACAAGGAGCTGGACATGAAACAACGTTAGTTTTTAAAACGTTGGTGGGAAGGAATGGAGGCAAACTCTGTTGATAAAATTGAAAATGTGATTTTATTAGTACAGTTTTATTGGGCATGCCCAGCAGAGCTAAAAACCTAGCTAGAGGACCGAGATCCCAAAACAGTGCAAGAGGCTGCTGAACTTTCGGACTGCTATGCCAAGAGCAGACCTGCTCTAAGAGCAAATGGGGTGGGCGTGGCAGTGCAGAAAGGGAAAAGTGCGCCTTCAGGGCAGCTAAAGTCCTCACTGCCGCCACCAAAACCAGCTAGCCCCAGGTTTCAGAGAAAAGATTTCTCTGGGAAAAGAACTGAATGCTGGTTGTGTAAAGAAACTGGGCATATTGCCAGACAGTGTCCCAAAAAGGCGAGCCATAATACATAACCAGGTGCTAGAAAAGAAGTGAGTTGTTTGTGTGTCCCTGGAAGCATGCCAGTGAACATGGGGGAACACATGCACCCAGTCATGGTAAATTGTGTACAGACACAGAGGTTAAGAGACACAGGGGCATCCCTGACATTGGGAAAAGGGGATCTGGTACAGCCTGGTCAGCTTATACCAAATAAATATGTCACTGTACAGGACTTTGTGGGTGAAGAGAAAATATTACCACTGGCCAGTGTTCTCCTGGACTGGGGTGAAACAGGGGGAACTGTGTAATAGGTGGCTGTAGCCAAAACATTAGCAGTGGATGTGATCCTGGGTAACAATCTCCAGCAGGGGATGGTAGGTGCAGTTACCCATAGCCAAGTGGCAAGGGAAAATTGTAGTTCCCTGAACCCCACAGAAACCAGTGTGGAAACCACTGAGAGACTGGTTCCCCAGCCTGTGTCTCCAGATGGGGAGACTGATAAAAAGGGGGCAGAAATTTCCCCGGTAGCAAGTAACCACACAGCTATGGAGGGTTACTCCAAAGAGGGAGGGGTGACCCCTTGTTAGAGGGTTGGGATTGACAGTGAGAGACAGTGAGATTGACAGTGATGGTGATCCTGAGGGCCCTGAAGCTAGTGGTAGGGACACCAGTTTAGCGACTGAAGGGGACCTGTCCCATGCCCTGGGACTGTGTGAGGGGTTTGTAGCTGCTCAGAGGAGTGACCCTAATTTAGAGAAGCTGAGGGCTTGGGAAGACTCGGACGGCACACAGGGAGGTGATAGCAGACATGAGGTTTATTGGGAAAATGGACTTATGTATACTCGGCTAGTACAGATAGAGGGAGGGATGCTAGGCAGACAGCTTGTCATTCCCCAGAGGTATCGTGAGCAGTTGCTCAAGATTGCACATGATATTTCCTTGTCTGGTGATCTGGAAATCGCATGCACAATGCAGCAGTTGGCCCAGAATTTCTACTGGCCTAACTTCATCCAGCAGGTGAAGGAGTATTGCAGGTCTTGTCACTGGTGCCAAGAAATAGGGAAGGTGGGCAAGAAAACCCAAGCTGTCCTGATTCCATTGCCCATAGTGGAGGAGCCATTCCAGAGGGTGGGAATGGATATTGTGGGGCCTTTAAATAACCCCAGCTCCTCAGGAAGGAAATTTATCCTGACTGTGGTGGATTATGCCACCCAGTTCCCAGAGGCAGTCGCCCTATCCTCTCTGAGGACAGACAAAGTGGCAGATGCCTTACTTGGGATTTTCTCCCATGTTGGGTTTCCACAGGAGGTAATCACTGATCGAGGGAGTTCCTTCATGTTGGACCTGATGAAATGTTTATGGGAGAAGTGTGGGGTGGTGCAGAGATGCATGACACCGTATCACCCACAAGCCAATGGACTTGTAGAACAATTCAATGGTACTCTAAAGTCAATGCTCCGGGCGTTTGCTGAACAGCATGAGAGGGACTGGGAGAAATACCTTCCCCATCTGTTGTTTGCATACAGGGAGGTTCCCCAGGAGTCGACAGGATTTTCTCCCTTCGCACTCTTATATGGATGCCAGGTACGTGGGCCCCTAGACTTGATCCAGGAGGACTGGGAAGGCAAGCACACCACCCAAGGAACTCCCATTGTGGATTATGTCCTTAGGTTTAGGGACAGGCTGAAGGAGCTTATGGGGACAACCCAGAGCAACCTGGCAGTTGCCCGACAGAAACAAAAAATGTGGTATGACTGCACAGCCAGAGCTCGCTCGTACATGGTGGGTCAGGAAGTCAGGGTCCTTATTCCGGTCCAGAAAGACAAGCTGCAAGCTGAGTGGGCAGGACCGTACAAAGTGGTTAGGAAGGTAAATGACGCGAACTACATTGTGGAGGTACCTGACAGTAGACAGACAGAAGGGATGTACTATGTCAACATGATGAAGCCATATGCAAATAGTACTGACATGATGTTTGCAGTGTGTAGTCATGGGGAGGGGACGGATGAAGGAGATCCCCTTCTGGACTTGCTGGAACAGAGTAATTGGGAGTCCTCTGTGGAGGCAGTAAAATTGTCTCCCCAGCTGACACCGGACCAGATCCATAAAGTAAGGGAGGTTTTAGCAGACTTTGCCCCCTTGTTTAGCATCAAGCTTGGACTAACCCCCTTAGCGACACACGATGTGGGGACAGGGACACAGATGCCCATACTGCGGACAGCATATCGGGCATCAGAGGCTGTCCAACAGGACATTAGGAGGGAAATGGAGGAGATGCTGGATTTAGGGGTAATCCAGAGATCCCACAGTCCCTGAGCTTCACCCGTAGTCCTTGTACCCAAGCCAGATGGCTCGACTCATTTCTGTGTAGACTATCGTGGACTGAATGCAGTCACAAAGTCAGATGCCCACCCGATGCCCCAGATGGATGAACTCCTGGACAGGTTGGGAGGGACGAACTACCTTATGACCATTGACCTGACAAAGGGGTACTGGCAGGTAGAATTGACAGACAGAGCTAGGCCTTCATCACTCCGGTAGGCTTATTTGAGTTTAAAGTCATGCCTTTCAGAATGAAGAATGCCTCGGACACTTTCCAAAGGTTGGTGAACCAGGTGATAAATGGTGCTGAGGAGTATGCCGTGGTGTACCTGGATGACATATCCATCTTTAGTACCAGCTGGGAGGAACATCTATTCCACTTTAGGGAAGTGCTGGGTAGGATACAGAGGTCTGGGCTCACTGTCAAAGCTGAGAAGTGCCAGGTGGCCATGGGAGAAGTGGCATACCTCGGCCATGTGGTAGGCCAGAGACAGCTCCGTCCTAACCAAATAAAAATAGAGGTAATCCAGGCATGGCCCAGACCAGAAACTCAAAAGCAGGTCAGAAGTTTTCTCGGGACAGCAGGGTACTATAGAAAATTTGTACCCAGTTACAGTGCCCTGGCTGCTCCCCTATCTGACCTGACAAAGAAAAGGATGCCCAAGAAAGTTACCTGCGGTCCAGCCAGTGATGAAGCCTTTTCCAAACTAAAGGAGGCACTGTGCAGTGCTCCTGTTTTGACAAATCCTGACTATAGCAAACCTTTTATAGTTCAGACTGACACCTCAGATGTAGGTATTGGGGCAGTACTGAGTCAGACATCCAGCCAGGGGAGGAATCACCCAATAGCCTACCTGAGTAAAAAGTTACTTCCCAGGGAGCAGTCATACTCCACAGTGGAAAAGGAGTGTCTTGCCATAGTGTGGGCCCAAAAGAAATTGGAGCCATACTGGGGGACTCCATCATAAGAGGGATCCAGCTAGGAACACAGGAGGGGGAGGACAGGGAGGTGAGGTTCCTACCAGGTGCCACGACATGGAAGGATGGAAGGAAGATCCTGGGGATCACTGGGAAGGCAAGACGGGAGGGTGAGCTGGATGTCATTATCCACCTAGGTAGTAATGACCTGGCAAATGGGGAGCCAAAGGAAGTTCAGGAAGAGTTTAGGAAATTGGGGAGGGGTCTCAAGCAAGTAGCTACTTCTGTCACTTTCTCAGAAGTACTACCTGCGAGAGGCAAAGGAGAGCATAGGGGTGCATGCACCAGGAACTTTAACTCATGGTTGAAGAACTGGTGCTGTGAGGAAGGGTTTGGATTCATTGGTGACTGGGGACCCACCTGGAGGGATGGAGGTTTGTTCAAGCCTGATGGCCTGCATCCATCCTGGAGGGGAATCCAAGCACTCAATGATAAGTTTAAATGCTACATTGACAAGCATTTAAACTAGCAAAGGGGGTGACAGGTCAGCAAGGAGGGTACCTACTTTCTCATCCCCCACAGCTAGCAGTGGAACCAGTAAACTGGAGGAGTGGCTATCTCTACAAAGCAGTGTGCAAAAGGTGGAGTTTAGCGCCCAAGAGGTGGATAGGCAGAAAAGGGCAAAATTCAGCAGAAGGGCAGACAGCAAGGAGAACCAGGGATAAAGGACAACCAAGGAAGGGGCTAGAGTAGAACAGAAAAACAGTCTAGGGAGGTCAAATCATGGAAAGCCATGTGTGCCAATGCCAGGAGCCTTAGCAACAAGATGGAAGATCTGGAGGCTATCATGGTGCAGTCAGACCTGGACATTGTGGCCATCACTGAAACCTGGTGTAATGATAACCATGACTGGGAGATTGCCATACCTGGCTACAACATATTCAGAAGAGACAGGGCAGGGAGGAGGAGTGGCACTGTATGTGAAAAATGACATAAGGGCCACAGAGATCCAGAAGGAACAAAATGGGGGAGAGATACTGTGGGTTAAGCTGGAAAGGAAAATGGGGCCAGCCATCCACACAGGTGTGGTCTATAGACCACCAGCCCAGGAGGAAGAAACAGATAGGGAGCTGGTGCTAGCCATCCAAAGGATGGCAGACAAGGGTGAGGTAATACTGGTTGGAGACTTCAGTATTCCAGACGTGGACTGGAGCATCCCAGCAGCAGCATCAACTAGGAGCAGATTTATCCTGGGCTCTCTTCAGGGTGCCTTCCTCAAGCAACTGGTCATGGGACCAACTCGGCAGAAGACAATACTGGACCTTGTGTTCACAAACAGGGACAGTGTGATGGGGTAACAGTGGGGGAGCACCTGGGGAACAATGACCACCAGTCGTTATGGTTTGAAATCACAGAAAGAACAGAACCAAACCACACAAAAACACGTATCCTGGATTTTAGGGAGGCAGACTTTGGGAAAATGGGGAGATACTTGAAAGAGGCATTAAGGGGAATGGGGCAGGAATCAGGGGTTGAGGAACAGTGGGCAAGATTTAAAATGGGGATTACAAGAGCAACACAATTATGCATTAAGCAGGTTAGCAAGAGGAAAAGGAAGAGGAGACCATTATGGTTTTCCAAAGAGGTAGCAAATAAAGTGAAAGCCAAAAGATTGCATTCAGCAATACAAAAGACACAGGCAGAAGGGGATAGGAGAAGTACCAGGAGAAGCAAAGGAGGCAGGGAGGGCAGTAAGGGAAGCCAAAGCTCAAACAGAAGAACATATTGCAAAATCAGTGGGTAGAGGGGACAAAACCTTTTACAGGTACATAAGGGAAAAAAGAAAGGCAAAGGGAGGGATAGTGAGACTGAAGGGGGAGGATGGGGGCCACATGGAGGATGACAACAGTAAAGCTGACATATTGAACAGGTATTTCTACTCCGTCTTTACTGAGGAAGAGGAGGGTAATGGGTCTGAAGTGAGTACAAGGGGTGAGAATGGTGCAGAAATGGACACAAGTCCCTTTACACGAGAAAGGGTCCTGAAGGAACTGAAAGTAATAAGAGTTGATAAAGCAATGGGGCCAGATGGGGTGCACCCCAGGGTCCTTAAAGAACTAAGAGAGGTGGTGGCTGAACCTCTGGCTATCCTGTTTAGCTGATCACTGGAAACAGGAGGTACCCAAAGACTGGAGGACAGCAGATGTAGTCCCCTTATACAAAAGTGGAGCAAAGAGGCGGGGAACTACAGACCAGTCAGCCTCACCTCGGTATGGGGAAGATCACGGAAGCACTACTGAAGGAGAGATTGGTGGAACATCTGGTTATCATTGGACTACAGGACCCAAGGCAGCATGGTTTCACCAGGGGGAGGTCATGTCAGACCAACCTCATTGAATTTTTTGACTGGGTGACTAGGGAGGTGGATCAGGGGAGGGCAGTGGACATGGCCTATCTGGACTTCAGCAAGGCCTTTGACACTGTGCCACATAGAAGACTATTACACAAACTGGGGAATATGGGTGTGGGCTGGACAGTAGTGTGGCGGGTAGGTAACTGGCTGGGTGGCAGGACACAGAGGGTAGTGGTAAATGACTGACACTCCACAGAGGGAAGAGTGACCAGTGGGGTACCACAGGGATCAGTGCTGGGACCGGTCCTATTCAACATCTTCATCAGTGACATTGTGCAGGACCTAAAAGGCAGAATTTCACTGTTCGCTGATGACACAAAGCTCTGTAACAGAAGAAACACACCAGAGGGTGTAAACAGAATGAGAAGGGTCCTGCAGAAACTTGAAGAATGGTCAGAGGTGTGGCAGTTGAAATTCAATGCAAAGAAGTGCAAGATAATGCATATGGAGCACAAAAACCCTGGCACAATATATCAGTTGGGGGGTGAGGATATAGCATGCACCAAGCAGGAAAGGGATCTTGGGGTTATCATCTCTGATGACCTCAAGGTAGGGAAACAGTGTGACAAGGCAGCAGGTAAAGCAAATAGGATGCTGGGATGCATAGGCAGGGGCATCACCAGCAGGAAAAGGGAGGTCATAATTCCATTATACAAGACACTAGTGCGGCTCCACCTGGAGTACAGTGTACAGTTTTGGAGACCTTACCTACGTAAGGACATAGACAGGATAGAGAAGGTTCAAAGGAGGGCAACAAAGATGGTACATAGATTGCATCACAAGTCCTATGAGGACAGGTTGAAGGAACTGAACATGTACTCCCTGGAGGAGAGGAGGGAGAGAGGGGATATGATAGAGACATACAAGTATCTTACAGGGAGGAACAGGGTGCAGGAATACACTATTTTTAAGCAAAAAAGATGTTCCAGGACTAGAGGGCATGGGATGAAGTTGGAAGGAGGACGATTCAGAGGAAACGTGAGGAAGAATTTCTTCACAGAACAGGTGGTGGACAAGTGGAACACCCTGCCAGAGGAAGTGGTGGGGGCTGAAACAATCACAGGATTTAAGAATGCATAAGATAGATATAAAGGAATTTTGGAAGTCAGGGGTAAGGGGCAACAGACTTCTAGGAAAACATAAACTGAACTTACAAGCTCAAATGGGCAGACTGTGTGGGCCATAGGCCCTTATCTGCTGACACTGTCTATGTATCTATGTTGTATGGGCAGCATTTTGTGGTGCAGACGGACCACAACCCCCTGGTTTGGCTGACGCAGATGGGGAAAAACAATGGTCAATTGCTAAGATGGAGTCTTACTTTGCAAGGATATGACATTACCATTCTACATAGGGCTGGAGTGACCAATTAGAACTCAGATGGGCTGTCTCATGTGTATGAGGAGTGAACTGATTTGGGAAGCTCTTCTCATGCAGGGGATAGACCCCCCCAAATTCAGTCTAGGTGAGAAGGATTGTGGCATGTGGACAGCTGGTTCTGATTTCTATATCATATTTTGTCTGCAAAATAAAATATGTAAGGGAATGTCTGTCAGGAGGAAATACTGTCTTGCTGAAATTGACACCTCAACCCCCCCCCGGGATAAGTTCAAAGGACAGGAGGCAACTTAAACTGCAGATATCTGAGGTGCAATTATCTTGTTAGTTTGCTTTGAAGGCAGAAACCATGCTATCCATTTTATAATGCCCTCAGGGAAATCCTTTGATTTGCACTAGGTGTCATGAGGAAAAGGACATATGCATTTGCTTGGGGTTATCCAGTGAATTACATCAAATAGTCTTTGATGTCTGTGGGAAACAGATCGCAGATTGGTTCAAGAAGTCCAATATGCATGTGTTGGGGGGTGTCGTCTAAGGAAGCCAGAATTACATCAAAGAGGCTTTGATGTCTGTGCAAAGCAGATCACAGACCAGTTTTGACAGGTCACATGGAGAAAGGAGAGTCATTGGTCACCTATTTTGTTAAAATATCTTAATTAGGACATGCTGTGTTATAAAATATAAATTTTAATACACCGAGGTGGAGTTAGGTGACCTCAGAGAGAAGGCTGGCTCAAGACTGCTTTTAAGATACTGAGCAGACCTCACAGAGACATTCATTCATTTTCTGACTGAGAAAAGAGGAACATTGAAGCACTGAAAGATTAAGAAAGTAAGGACCTTAGATAAGACCAGTCTGAGTGTATGCATTGTAGGAATTTGCACTTTTAAACCTGTTTTATTTATAAGGCTGTATGTGTTGGGATATGTTGTTTTGTATTTTACTGTTTTCCCATTTTACCTGTTTTAAAGTAAAGATATGCATTTTAAAAAACAGAATCTGCCTGGTGTGCCTTGAAACTTCTTTTTATATAAGTGAAGCTTAGATGGTTATAGTTGACACTGTGCATAGATTTATTGTGGTACCAAACTGGGAAACAGGTCAGAGTTCTCTAGGTCTTGCATAGAGTTCTAAGGGTTCATTTTGAAATACCTGGTTAGGTGCCCATAGGCAAAGATATCTGGCCCCCTAAAGACAGAATTATCAGAACCTAACAATTGGGTATGCTAACAAGAGGTTATCAGTTTGAATCCCTCCAGAACTTGGGACTAAGGTGACTCGAACCCACAAAACAGACAAGAGGGTTACCTTGTTCTGTTAAACTGTTCACAATTCTACGCTCAGAGGTTGGCACTTTGGGAGTAGAGGGCTGACCTGCTGAGTGGGTTTGTGACACTCTACACCCTTCTATCCCTTAATTTTGCACCGGAGGTTACCGCCTGGTTCAAAGATTATCTCTCAGGTCGGACACAAGAAGTCAAAATCAATACACCTCTCTTCCCCCAGCGAACCAGTCCTAACTGGTGTCCTGCAAGGGTCAATACTTGGCCCATTACTCTTCACCCTCTTCCTGAACTCCCTCCCTAAATCCTGCAGCGGTAAGATGCTGCTATATGCTGATGATACGGTAGTTTTTTGGAAACATTCTCATCCCAATTCACTACAAACTGCCCTGCAGGGCTTCTTTAGGGAGCTGGAACCTGGTTCTCTGAACACCAACTAATAATTAAGTACAAGAAAACAAAGACCATGATCTTTGCCCACTGCCAAAACCCCCTCTGCCATGCACCGCTAGTTGTCATGAGCTCCCTAGGCTCTGCGCTTGAACAGGTCTCATACTTCAAATACCTTGGAGTCACATTAGACACCTCCCTCTCCTACCACTCACACATACAACAAAGCTCCTCCTCTATTAACACTAGACTGGGGATCCTGTACAGACATAAGCACTGCCTACCCCATCAGGCCATGCATCTCACTGAGTCCTCATCTATTCTATCTTTGGTGGACTACGGAATAGTGATTTATGGGTCGGCTGATCAAACTGCCCTACGCAGCATCAACCTTGCCTTCAATAAAGCCTGCTGCCTGGTCTCATGATGTGACAGGTTAACTTACACATGTGAGCTTTATAAACATTCTGGCTGGCTGAATTTCCAAAGCAGGCTTAAGTACCATACCTGCCTCCTTGCAAAAAAGATAAACTTAAGCAAGCACCAATCGTCCTCCACCCACTTATCCACACAGCCCCTCACAGGAGGGCCCAAAGGCACTCAGCTAAGCCCACCCTCCTAGTCCCTCACTGTAGAACATCTCTTGGACAAAGATCCTTCTGATATTGTGCTCCACTGTGGCTGAAGAGCCTACCATCCTCCATCTCCCTGGCCCATAGTCTCAACCTATTTAAATCCGATCTCAAAACCCTACTCCTTGACTCCACAACCTGTGACTGTAAATAAACCCCCACATCCTTTAGGATCTCCACTCCCCTCTCAGAACCTCATCCAGAGACATACTGTATGCAGGTACTTACTCTATCACAGTAAGTATCCTGCAGTTAAAGGATAGTTTCTTGTTTGTCTCCCTCCTATATCTCTCCCAGGTTCCCCAATCCCACTGTTTAGATAATACGACTCTGGGTCCTTCAAGACCCTCCAGAACTGTATCTTAACTCTGACCTGGGACCTTCTTTTTGCTCCCTGTTGATGTAACCCTCCAATGCGTATAAGCCTGGGCTGTATGACTATGTATTAATAGATTATTTTTGTATGTGTACTTTTTGTTTCCTTTGTATTTTTACTTTTATCTAACGTGGAGCATTTGCAAAAGAATCTATGACTCAAAGGATTGTGATTCTGATTCTTTTCAATAAATAAATTAAATACTGAGGAGTATCAGGTGTTAAAGACAAAAAACTGCCTGTGCAGCTCATATCCCAGTACCCATTAATATCTTAAAATATGTTGAACAGTTGGTGTAACTAAATGCAATTTTTCACTAAAAATATCACCAACAGCTTAATCTGGTTCAAGGTCAGTTGGCATTCATCTGTATACCCCCCCCCAAGTTGTGCCTGAAAATAGGCAAGAATTTGTCTAGTGCTCTTACTTGGTCAACAAAAACAAAATAAATAATAAAAATATGGTAAAATTACCAGGTTATATGAGAATGGGGAAACAGTTAAAAATTTGCTCATAACTTCATTAATTTTCAATATTTTAACTTTAAACATAGCCATATTTTCACACCATCTCATAAACAGGTGTTTTTTTAAAATCCTTGATGAGACATGTTTGCACACATGTGGTGCAAAATGGCATTTCGGTCAGTATTCCATAAATGCCACACATATCATGGGTATAAGGGGGAGTCAGAATGACTAATTGGAAAATTTGGGGTCAAAATAAAGAAAAAACAATAATAATTATTAAGAAACATGTGTAGTACCAGCCTTTACCCCAGTGGGTAGTGCTTTGTAATCCCTTGCTGGTGAATTGAGTTCAGGGGTGAGCTCAGTGACCAAGCTGGATGGACCAAGGCTGGGGGGATGGTTCTGTCATGTGACACCACCTCCTAGCTTGGGATAGGAAGTTGCAGGGTTACCAACATGGACCCCAAGTAACACATAGTGAAGATAACTCTTCTCTTGGTACTGGGCCCTGCACCTTTGCACCCATGGGTGCCAGAGGGACCTATTCTTCTGAGAGATGAATTCATTGCCCTGTACATCTGTGTCTGTGGCCACATGGAAGCACAGAATCCAGAGGGCCCTGCACTTCCATGGTCCACTAGACAGCTCTCTGAATCATTGACATCCTTTGCTGTATAGAAGTGCCTTTCGTGCATGGATGGACAACCCCAAGGAAGACCCCACCACTGATTTTCCAAGACTCTGGAGACCCAAAACCCTAATGTTTTTTCCTTTTTGCTGCTTGGGTGGTGGGAAATGTCATATTTCCTTGCTTTTGTGGCATTAAGTTGAACCTTCACTGTTGCATTAATGCAGGTTTTTTTAAAGTGCATATATATATATATATATATACATATATATAATTTTTATTTCACCAGGAAAAGCTTCATCAAGCAAGCTAATTTACAAGGGGGTACTGGAAGGACAAGGATTGTGCAATTACAACATTTTGTATACAGAGTCATAAAAGAACAACAACAAAGTACAACTTGCTGCCTGAAGCAGCTCTCTCCAGGGACGTGGTGGTGCTGTGAGGTGTTAGATGGCCTCCAGGATCTCCCCTCCAGCAACTTGCTGCCTGAAGCAGCTCCCTTCAGGGTCATAGTGGTGCTGTGAAGCACGACAAGGCCTCCACGATCCCCACCCTACCCATTCAGCAACATGCTGCCTGAAACAGCTCTCTCCAGGGTTGTGGTGGTGCTGAGAGGTGCTTGAAGGTAATGGAAGGCCTCCTCTTCTGCACAGCTTTTGTCAGGGGTGTTCTACAGAGTCATCTTTGCATTTTGTGACCTCCAATTTCAACTAACTGTTTCTGGGACTGTATTTCTTCCTGAGCTGCATGGGGTTTTGGGCGAATTGTTGCTGTTACTTTAAGGGGCTTGATTGTGCATATCTCTGCAGTCTGTGTGGGTCGCTAGCTAAGATTGCAAGTCCCCATTGTACCGTACTGTTTTACCTGCATAGAGGTGCCTGCTTGTCCTATTCTGGGTCCTGTTAGAGCATCCTGTGTGTGGTCGCATCTTTTCCAGGAGACCTCAGGCTCCATCTTGGCCTCCCAACCCCGGTCTCAATCGTGATAGGGGTTGTGTGACTCTGGTAGTTGGCACATGAGCTTGAGAGGACTAGCTGATGGCTGTAGGGACTACCAGTCTGCACATGCATAGTGTGTTCCAGGCCTTCCTGCTGCAACTTAATTATGGTTCTTTGTTCTCTCCCTTGTTATAGACCTCCAGGATCCCCCCCTCCTCATTCACCAACTTGCTGCCGGAAGCAGCCCTCTCCAGGTCATGGTGGTGCTACGAGGTACTAGAAGATAACGGAAGATCTCCTCTCCTGCACAGTTTTTGTCAGTGTTAGCTCACCCTCCCACCCAAGCCCAATCCTGAATTTATTGTCCTTTCCTGTCATGTGACTTCCTGCTACTATTGGTAGTAAGTCCCACTTCTCCATTTGCAGCTTATATTAGTCACCCACTAGAGGGAGTTTCCCTCTTAGTGTGCCAAACTGCTGCATACCTCCCTACTCTCTGCTTCTCTTGGACACTCATGCTTACTTTGCTGCTTAGCTGCTCAGCCCCCCCATCTTAAAAACCTCACTGCTCATCCCCCTGCTACCCTACTCCGCCCTGCACACCACCTCCTTACTCTCATCTCCTGCTTGCCAAACCCCCATATTTGCTTCCCTAGCCCCCACCTACTCCCATCATGACCACTAGGAGTCATTATTTCTCCACATTTTCATGCTCTTAACCTAGCCTTTTCCAGCCCCCTGGCTACCTCTGTTAACCTCTCTGCAAGGCTCTAAGACACCCCCCCCCCGAGGTACCTGAACCTGGTACCTTCTGCACCAAAGTCGGTCACACAACCACTACTCCACAGCGTCAGTCACCCTCACTGAAGCTCAGCTATCACCCTTATTATTTACTATAAGCAAAGAACCATGGGCTCCAGCACTGTACAACTAAGTCTACTCACTTTTACCCTCTTGGTTCAGACCTCTCCCTGACTTGAGCACCAGCCCACCACATTAGGCACCTCAACCCGAGGCTACCCCACAGTGGCTCACCCCCCCACCTTGGACGCACCCCCGACTCCCCAGCACCCTCCCCCTGCCAACACCTCTGCTCCCTCTGCCCTCCTGGGCCCACTTTGGACCCACCTCTTCCTTGCCATACCCATCCTTCGTGCTTTATCTATCCCCTGCACTCTCACTATCAGATCCTCATCTGGACACCAGACCAAGGGTCCTTATCGCCACTGTCCCCTAATTAGAATAATCACATTGATATTACTACTGTCTGGGAATGTACACCCTGACCCTGGACCTATGTCTACCACCCCTCCCAAACCCCATACAGCAACCAGTCTCAGCTTTGCATCCCTGAACATATGCAGCCTCCTAAAGAAATCCACTGCTTTCCGGTGCTGGGTCCTTCAACATCAACCTGACATCACTGCACTAGTAGAGACTTGACTCTCCAACTCCACCCGACTCCTCTAGTTCCCTCCTTGGATACACCCTTTTCAGGGAAGACTTAGTAGAAAAATCCGGCGGTGGGTATGCAGTATTCATGTGGGACACCCTTATAGGTCATGCACTCCCTGCTCCCAAACTTGACTATGGAGCCCAAGCCCTCACACTAAAAATTATTCCTGACCCTGCCAAAGGCCCACTCTTCCTCATGGTCTCCTACATACCCCCGAGGAACCAAGAACCAGAACCCAGCAGTACAGTCCCTCACCGACTACCTCACATCCCTCTCTCACAAAGTTGAACAAGTCATCCTAGGTAATCTTAACATTAATTGGTTTGCTACCACTGCCTCCCAAACCAGGGACTCCTTCGCTGCCCTAGATATGTCCCAGTTAGTCTCCCAGCCCACCAGATTCAACCACTCTAGTGGTACCAGCCCCCTCCTAGACATTATAATATTGAACCGCCCCCATAAGCTCCGGGATATCAATGTCCTCCCCGACTCGCTTAGTGATCACTCTCCAGTCCTCTGTCTCTGGTCATCCTCTACACCAAAACCAGTGTCCCAGGCCATGCTGCACTGGTGCCTATGCCCTGGTGGCCTTAGAAAATGAAAACAACATCTAGCCTAGCTAGACTGGTCCCCTATCTGACATGCTCCTGATATCGACTCAGCTCTAGACCTCTTCACAAGTGCCTTCTGCAAGGCTTGTGACCTTTTCGCCTCGCCCCACCAGGATCCGTACTATAAAACAAAATGCCCCCTTGGATCACCCCATCCCTTATCCAGAAACTTAAGGACAGGGATAATCTCTGGCAAGTCATCCGATAGACAAGCCTACAACATGGAGTGCAGTAAGTGCACCTGGGCCATTAGACGGGCCAAGGTGGAGCACTACCAGGCCACCCTTGCTTCTACCTGGGGCTCGGCCCAGACTTCCTGGGATAGCATGAAAGAGCTAAATGGGAAGACTTGCTCCCCCCACCATACCAGCTCTCCATCAATGGCACTGCTACCACAGATCCACGTCTCACAGCTGATTGCCTCAATAACACCTTCTCCAATCTAAGCTCTGTCCTCCCCAGCAGTTGTTTTGATCCAATCTCTGCCTCTCTCCCCCCTGTCCTGCATTGCCCCCTTTCTATCTGCACACTTTATGCCCTCATGAAGCCTGGCTGCACCTGCTAAAAGTCCTTGGTAGCAATAACCCCAGCAGTGACCCCATCTACTCCAGGATCCTCCACCTGGTCCTGAACATTGTCTTAGTCCCCCTGATGGACCTACTTAACTGGTCCCTATGCCTTGGTCAGTTTCCCAGTGCTTAGAAAACAGCCAAAATCACTCCTATACACAAGAGAGGAGATCGGTCCACCCCCAACAACTACCGGACGATCTCCATCCTTCCTCCACTCTCCAAAGCCCTTGAAAGAGTGGTGTCTATCCAACTCTCTGAGTACCTGGCCAAGTATGACAGTATGTGCCCAGAGCAGCACGGCTTCCACCCAGGACACAGTACAACCACTGCTCTCCTAGAGTACTCTCAATACCTGCACTCCACTTTCGACTCTGGCAACCTTACCGGAGCAGTGTTCATCGACCTCTCCAAGGCTTTTGACACTGTCTATCACCCCCTCCTACTCGACTGTCTCCACCAACTTGGCTTTTCTGCTGGTCCCCTTGCCTGATTTTCTAGCTACCTCTCTGCTACATCCCAGTGTGTAAAGATCAATGGCTCCCTCTCCAACACTTGACCTGTTCGCTCCGGGGTCCCTCAGGGCTCCATCCTGGGTTCTGTACTGTTCAGTCTCTATCTCAACACTCTCCCCAGCTCCTGTACTGGCAAAATGCCCCTCCATGCTGATGATGTGGTTCTCTGTGCCTCACATCTCGATCCCTCCTCTCTAAAATTGTCCCTCCAGCACACTTACAACCAAGCTGAAAGGTGGTTCCTGGATCACAGACTAGTCATCAACCTAAAGAAGACCAAGTCAATGCTCTTCTCCCACCACCAAAACAAAGCTAGAAATGCCCCCCTCTTGATTCTCCCCAGCACTCTGCACCCGCTAGAGCAAGTGACCACATACAAATACCTAGGTATCGCCTTCGATACTGGCCTCATTTTCCATACCCACATCAATACCCTTTCTTCCACCATAAACTCTCGGATAGGCCTACTATACCATCACAGGGATTGCCTGGCCCAAGTTGCCCTCTGGCTGGCCATCACCTCCTCTGTCTTGTCCCTAGTGGACTATGGCTTCTCAATCTATGCTGCGGCGGACAACACCGCCCTCACCAAAATCCAGCTCTCCATCAATAAGGCCTGTAGGCTCCTGACCAGAGCCTCCAGCTGCACTCACACTTGCCTGCTTTACTCCACTGCCAACCTGCTCAACTTTGAGGAGCATCTGCACTATCAGACCTGCCTACTCGCTAATACATCTCTTCTTGGGCTCTCCTCCCTGGGGTCTCTGCCTCCCTATGGCAAGTGTCCTCATCTGTCACCACCCATAGCTCTGTTAAGGCCACCTTCCTGATGCCCAGAACCAAGACCTCCCTTGCCCAGAGGTCTTTCTTCTACCTAGCCACCACCTGGTTCAACTCCCTCCCAATCTGCATCTTCAACATTACCAAAATTGGTCCCTTCAAAACCACCCCTTTGGAACCATCTCTCCAATGCTCGTTGTTGTAGATGCAACTAACCCTGGCCCCCCCTCCTAATCCCCCACTGCGGGACCTTCTCGCCTGGCCCCCCTGACTTGACAACATCCACTGGACAACCTATCCCTCTCCCCACACCTCCTTTACCTACACTCACTAGGTTTATTCAGGGATGTACCCCTCTGTAACATCTGAGGACTTAGTACGTCTATGATTGTAACCTATAATATGTAACAATATGTAACCTAAGTATTTTCTATGTTCAGTGTTTCTTTTTCCTCTTGCACCTGTAGTATTGTTCACTGTTGTAACATGCACTATGTAACATTGTCTGCCCTCCCTGCAATGAGGTACCTTTGTAAATGAGTCCCTGACTCAAAGGTTGTAAATCCGACTTGTACAAATAAAGAAATAAAAAAATAAATAATTGATACAGGAAGTTGTTATCTCTCTGTACAGACAGTTGGTGAGACCCCATCTGGAGTACTGTGTGCAGTTCTGAAGACCCCATCTCTGAAAAGACATAGACAGAGTGGAGGCTGTCCAGAGGAGGGCAACCAAAATGGTGCAGGGTCTGCACCAGAAGACATATGAAGAGAGACTAAAGGAGCTTAATATTTATACCCTTGAGTAAAGAAGGGAGAGGGGGGACATGATATAAACTTTCAAGTACCTCAAGGGAATCAACAAAGTCCAAGAGGGTAGTATATTTCAGAAAAAGAGATGTGCAAGAACAAGGGGGCACAATTTGAAGATAGAGGGGGGATGGCTCAGAGGTAATGTGAGGAATTATTTTCACATGGAGAGGGTGGTGGATGCATGGAACAGCCTTCCTGAGGAGGTTGTGGAGTCAAGAACTGTGGGGGAATTCAAGAATGCATGGGACAGACATAAGGCAGTCCTAGTGGGTGGTAGGAGGAAGCAGGCTGTTGGTTAACTTGGATCTGCAGCTTATCTGGTAGGTAGGAAATGGGCAGACCAGGTGGGCCAAGCAGTCCTTATCTGCTGTTAAATTCTATGATACATTCAGTCCTGATAAGGACATAGGAACATAACACATTGAGTAAGACATGTAATAGGAACAGCCAAACATGATACCTGTGTAAAATATGGGTATTATGGCTACCTAGGAAAAATGAACATAATAAGAGCACAAGGCGGATAGTAAGATAATATGGGGTTCAGGTGAAACACTAAGCATACCAGGCAGTTTCCTGTTGGAGGGCACGGCTAGCGTAATGGGAGAGGAGGTGGAGGAGGGGAAAAAAGGAGCATGGTAAGGAAGAGCAGGTGGACAAAGAAGAAGGGGACAGATTTAGAAATAACAATTGCATTTTTCTTGGATAGCTTTGTTTATGAGAATTTTGAAGGCCCCTAAGCAGATGGTAGAAGCTAATTTTGATGAATGCTGAAAGTTATTCAATAATGAAGGGCGGGAGTATTGTACAGCAGCTTCACCATAACGCGAGGCAACCCTGGGTGTTTCAAACAGGAGGTAAAAATGCCTCCTCAGCAAGTAGGTGCTGGAAGACAGATTTAATAGGACAGTAATGTAATGAGAGAGTTTGCCCAGGATAGCTCTGTAAGTCCATAACAAAGCGCTTTTTAGTCTTCTGTTGGATAGCAAAGTCTAGCTGATTTGTGTATAGAGTATGCAGTGATGGGTTTTAGCAGGGGCGTTTGTGATGACTCTTAAAGCTCTATAGTACTGAGGGAGAAAGTGTGAGACAGTGAGTGAGATGGATGGATGGATGGATGGATGGATAGATAGATAGATAGATAGATAGATAGATAGATAATGCAATAGTATACCTTGTGTTTAGTATGAGCAGGGTGTGATCCTTTCTATTTTCCACTGGTCTTTCAAGCCTGTAATATCTGTTGCTTACTCAAATGCAAGCCAAAGAGGGTGTGGCTTTCTACAAGCCTGCCTGTGTAGCCCTGTGTACCCAAGAAAGGAGCATGAAACTGAATACTATTGTGGATCAGTCTGAGCTGTTGCGTTGCTGTCATTGTTTTAAACAGAGGACATATTTTGCCATAGATAAAATTGATAAATTCCGCAAAATCTGGGGACCCTTCTTAGCTCTGGCCATTAACACAGTGCTGGTATCAGAAAATTCAATTGCCCCCTGCAGCAATAACATCTTGGGATATACAGCTAAATGAATAAACTGCCTTCTGCAGAAGTCACCAAGTTTATCTGTTGTAGAGTTTATTTAGTGTTTGGTTTTAACGTTCCAATTAACTTCATTATAACATCTGCAGGACATTGCAGAGAAATGTGTTGGTAAGGACATATGTATGAGTGTTTAACCCAGTGGTTATAGTTGTCATGAAATGTGAATTTTTGTAATGTTGTCTTTATTATGAAGTTCTCAATAAATACAATTATAAAATAAAATAAGAAAGTAAGTTAAATGAAATTTTATTTATCTAGTGCCCCATCCCAGAGGCTCTGGGTGCTGTACAGGCAGGCAAGAATTTGAAATGAATAAAATACATCAAAGACAAACATACAGTATATCAATGACAACAACAATGAACAAACAACTATACATAAATAAGATCCTTTTTTAAAATGAATGATTCAGCAAACTGCTATTTCTGGATTCATAAGCAGTCTGCAAATGCCTCTCTAAAAAGATATGCCTTCAGACCCTGCTTAAACTCCTTCACCGATGGGGCCTCCCTCAGAGGTCTTGGAAGCAAGTTCCATAGTGCCGGGCCACCACCTCAAATGATTGATCTCCAGAAGTCTTCAGCCAGGCCCTTGTGAATCACCACGGGGCCTTTAGTGGAGAAGCAGAGTGATTGCACAGGGCAAACTGGCATCAGGAGGTCACTCAGGTAGCCAGGACCTGATCTGTATAGGGCCTTATAGGTAAGCAAGCCCACCTTGAAGGTGATTCTCCATTTCACCAGCAGCCAATACAGGTCACATAGGACTGGGTGTCACATGACAGGACCTCAAAAGGCCAGTCAGCAACCTGGCCGCTGTGTTCTGCACTAGCTTCAGCTTATAGAGAACCCCTCCACTGACCCCAAGGTAAAGAGTGCTGCAGTAGTTGAGTCTAGACATTAAAAAAGCATGTACCAGTGAGGGTAGGTCATCAGGTGGAATTAAGGCTTTGATCAGGGTGATATTCCTGAGGTGGTAAAAAAGCACTCTGGACAATGGATGACACCTGAGCCTCAAGTGTCAATCCATATAAGGATAATGCCCATATTTTTCACCTTAGTAGATGCAGTCAGAGGAGTGGGGCCTAATAATAACCCTGATCCCATCTCAGCAGCACCTGCATCCCACTGGTGACCAGGCTTAATCACTAGCACCTCTGTCTTGTCAGGATTAAGTCTCAGCAGCTAGAAGACCTCCAGTCCTGGATCCCAGCCAGACAGTTGTTAAGCACCTCCATGGCATCACTTGTCTCAGGTGCAAATGACATATACAGCTGGATATCATCTGCATAACAATGAAAACCCAAGCAGTACTGTCTAATGATCTTACCCAAGGGAAGCATGTACACTGTGAACAACATAGGCGGCAGGATTGAATCTTGGGGGACTGTACCTTCTGTGTCCTGGCTGTGGGGAAGGACTCAAAGCAGTTGCTAACAATATTGGGGAGTCCACAGAAGTCCTTTAGGTGATCCAGCAACACTACATGGTCCACAGTGTCAAATGCTGAGGAAAGATAGAAGAGAATGAGTATTGACGGCTCCCCTTTATCCCTCACGCTGAGATCATTTTGCACTCTAACACCTTTGCATTGCTATGCCTTGATCTAAACTCAGACTGAAAGGGCTCATATTCCTCTCTGTTGTTAAATTGGGTAGATGTGGGGCTCAACTGTAAATGGATACAAAATGTCCAGAAACCTGATTGGTTGAGGAGCTCGGAACCAAGTGCTTATATGCCAGCATTACAGCACTGGAAAAATGGGTGAGCTCACTGATAGAGATGAGCTGAAGTTTAATTTCATGGGTGAAATTCCCACAAAATTGGCAGTTTCACCATGCAAAATATTTTGTGAAATTCGAGCGCTCTACAAAATATTTCAGGGGTGCAAAATTGTGAAATTCTGCCTGCGAAGTGTGGAATTTTGCCCCAAAATGGCAGAATTTCTCCCATGAGTGGCAAAAATTCACTATTCACGAGTGAAATCCTGCCATTCGATGGTGAAATTTCACACTTCACGAGAGAAATTCCACATTTGGTTGGTGGAATTTCACATCCGCAAAAAATTTCACGAAATGCACAATATTTTTCGTGGAATGAAGTTTGCCAACTTCACCCATCTCTACTCACCGACATCAATCAATCAATCACTTTATTTACCGGGTAAGTACACTGGGCCTAAGCCCATTTTTAGGAACGACCTGTATACATTAGGCAGGCTTAGCTGTATCAGTACACTTCAATTCAGTTCCTCGTATTAAAAAAAAAATCAGCATCTGCCATCTACTGGCCAAACAACAAAATTGAAATAGGACTGTTTTTCTCATTTTTTACCTTTTTGTTCTGCTATTACTTATCAAAATTTAATGGACTAATTTCATGATCACAAAAAGGCACTCCACTGTTTACTTTGTGCGGGGATAACAGCACTTCTCGAACAGGGGATGCACACAGCCTTTAGTATCATGCTTTCACTGACCCAAAGTGTGCCATTATCCAAGCACAAAGCACACCCTGTCATGCATTGTTGCATAAATAAGATGCTGCCCTCATCTAGGCTATCTTGAATAAATATATTATAAAGCAAACTCCCAAACCTGAGAAATAACACAAAAAGAACAGGTTTACCTACTGTCCCTCCCCCTCAGTGAGTCATCTGAATGATTCTATCTTTGCTGAACAGTGCCTGTATTTTCCCTTTGCTAATTGTAGCAAGCTTATTATACCTTGTGATTAGTCATGTTTATTCTTCATCTTTCACCCTATCTGTGTACTATGCAGCTGCATTGTTAATTGCTGCTGCTGTCCTCAGGGAATTCTTATAATCATGGTAATACATATCCATGGATTATGCATTTCTTAGATAGAGTAATTCCCTACATAAATATTTATTTAAACAGACACAACAGGGCCATTGAATCAGGAGATAGTACTGTTCTAATCATAGTCCAGTGCTAATGTAGCCTGGGGTGACGGGGCACCCAGCTCTGGCAGTTGTTTGCTGTTTCACCCAAAATCAAATCCATTAAATTATCCATTTAGTTATCCAGACAAAAATAATAAAATTAACAGTATTATTGTCTAAATAAATGTTCATTCACACTAAAAGGGAAAGGGTTAGCACAATCAGAGTTCCTTTGAGCGGCAGAACAATTACAAGGTCTTTCCACATACAGTACCTGATGGGCACTCACAGACTTACCAGAGATTACAAAGAAGAATAGATTTGCAGAAGTGCAACATCCATCCCTGTACAATCTGTTCTTTGTAACTGAGGCCTGATTCAGGATTCCACACGTTACTGGATAATAGGCCCTTGTGGGTTAGCATTGAGTGAAAGAGAGAGTACTTGGCTTTTAACAAACGATAGACTAGACTACAAAGTGAAGCCTTAAGTAGTCACTCCATGTTCCCTCTTATCCAGTATTAAATAAATAACTAAAACCAATCACTCAGATTCACTTCTAAAAGCAGAGGCTGCAGCATACTGTATATCCAATTCTCATCATTTATCAAGAAGCATGCAGAATCACAGCAGTTTGAAGTATGAGTAAGAATATCCCTACATAAACAGCAACAGCATTGTTCACTGGCCTAAATAAAACGTAACAGTATGTTCTCAGCTACTTGTAGTATAAGACAGTTGTTATCATAGGTCCCCTTATATCCCAAACACTGTGCCTTATCTCGGATTGCTTAGAGGTATTTTTTCAGTACAATATTTAGGAACACTTTTTGGAATACATTCTATTGAGATTTATTCAATTTCTCTTTCATTAACATTCCCTATGTGTCGCTCTTCATTTTTAATAATTGCAGACATTTGCATGTGTAACAGCCCCTTGTCTCACCTGGACACACCTACGAGGGGGCTGGCTTGGGTTCACTAGTGGACAGAAGAAGAAATGGTATGGTGCCTCCACCTGGGGTAATGATATGGGATACATTTGGATAAACTGCTGGTTACCACCCCCCAGGAAAATACAGTAACTGCCCCCACACAGAAAATGCAAAAACTTTCCAGTAACCAGCAATACTAAATTGTACCATAAACCAGCTTTCCATTTTATTAGAGGGAGGGGGTGAACAGGGAAGAAAATAGCACAATAATAATTTCAACAACTGACTGTACCCTACATTGTTTCCCAACCTCCCACCTGTGGTACACCAACTTGTCCACTACAGCCATTTACAGTTCTGATCGTTTGCGGATACACAAGTGTGATGGTTCCAAAAGGCTGGTATGCTGGGGTTTAAACAGCCTAGTAACTTGGAAGAAACACTTTTGTTGAGACCTAATAACTTTAAACAGTAAGAGAATACTTTGGAAATTCCTGCCTGGGCTTAGGTTGTTTGGCAGAGTCCAGCTCAGGACTTAACCCCCTTTCCTGACTAGCTAGCTATCTTAATTAAAACTCCTCTGAGCCGCAGCACAGAGGTACTTACAGTTCTGAAGCAGGGAGGTTAAGTAGGTTTGGATACAGTACCATTGTCGTGTCAGGAGGCGTTGGTGGTGCATCTGTCAGGCCTTTCAAATCTTCACCTCTGAGGCCTTTGTAAGCAGTGTTCACTTGACGGGCCTCTCAATATCTTCGTCTTCACCGGTCTCCTTGGTAGTCTATGGGAGCTGGGCAGGTTGGGTGTCCCCTAGACTTCTGATTGGCACACAGCTTCTCTTGGACAGTGAAACTGCAGCTGGGCTTTGGCTCAGTCCCTCACCCCAGCACACACAAGTAAAGTCTCTTAGACTATGCAGCCACACAGTCCAGACTTATTCTCCCTCCGAGGGGCACCCAAGGTCAGAGTTTCTGGGCACATGGCTTCAAAATCTCTTTACTTGTTACTTTTGGCTACAAAATCTCTTTGCTCTGTGAAGTACAGACCCTTTATTCTCCACTGCAAATTCACAGTCACTCATTTCAGGCTGCCAGTTCTCAACTCTGCATGCTGGTATTCAGACTGGCCCCTCGCCAGCAGCAGGTTAAAATCTAATGCCAGGGAAATTACTCTGCAGTCCAATCCTTTTCACAGCTATCACTCCTACTTTCAAGCGCTCTGCCTCTGTTTCAGTTCTGGGGCCAGACAGGCCATTGGGTGTAAGGCAGGCACTAGGGCTAAGCAGCCAACAACAGTATCTCCTGCCTGGATCCTGTGGGGAATCTCCCCATTTGGTGGGCTCCCACTTCTTTTTATAATTTTTGGCCACTCCCCACCTGATTGACTGCAGTTCTCCCTGGCTTTCTTCAGTGCCCTCTGACATTACCCAGTGGCCCCTGTTCTGCTAGAGTCCATGGGGGCCACCATGTTTATTTACATTTTGTCCTAACAAATTGCAGCCCTTTAATATTTGATTTAAACCCTCCCAAGAGCAGAAAACCTCCCCCCCCCAATGCCTGGATGCATTATCCAGTTGATCCTCAACTCTTTTGCCTGCCCTGGAGCAAGGAATGCATTTTTTATTGTGGCAGCATGGCCAAACATACACTGTGGAGCCATGGTTCCTTTAAATCTCTCCACTGTCAGCCCGCGCATGCAGAGGAGGGTGCATGCCGCCATATTTGCTTACCTTGTTTGGTCTGGGTTTTTTTGGCTTCCCAGGATTGCAGCATCATTTCCCCTCAGTACCTGAAGGTGCAAAAACTAAGTCAGACCTTGGCTCCTGTTCGAACATGTGCCAAAGCAGCTGTGAGGTTCAGGTGGGTGTGCTGGCCCAAATCCCACCAGAAGCCACTGATGGGACACTGTGGGGTCATAGCCCCAATGAGGTAAGCCCCCTGCCCCAGAGGGGGGTACACATGAAAACAAGGTCTTTGTCCTTTAGACTTCATCTGCTCCTCCTGCTTTCACCACTGATGCCATAAGTCTGTTTATGGTCTCATAATTTGTTGCTTTGGAAATGACTCCGACCTCACAGATGAATATGACTTCAGCACAGGAAAAATCATTTCATTATAATTTTGATGTCCTAAGAAGTAAAAAAAGGAAGTCAACTGTATGCAGAAAATTAATGAAATACAAGTGGATTTGAATCTGAATGTTATATTTAAAAAAATGTCCCTGGACACCGGAAAATCACATGAAGAGGAAATTTTCCATTGTGTGAATGTGGATATTATGGGCATTCAGTGTGGACTGGGTTACAGGAGGCCCACCCAGAAAATTAATAGGGGAGGGCCCAGGGTGAATCACTCATATTAGTATTCCACTTTGATGCACTAAATCTGTGTTGTCATCTTACATTTACTTGCAGGGTTCAATATACCCCCTTGATTTATAAAAACAAATGATAAATGAAAAGATTTTCTGAGTTTTAGAATGTGGCCAGGTACCTAGCAGAAGAGGGGTCCACCTTGAAATTTCCAGATATCCTGGTGGGTTATGCAGAATCTGTAGGCATTTCACCAACTTAGACATTCCCACATCCTTTTCTGATTCCATGAATCTGCTGCCAGTTCCATCCATCATTCAACCTCTTCCTTCCTTTAGTGTCTTTCCAATCTGGTGTTGATACTGCATAGCTGCTATAGAACATTAAAGGAGCACTGCACCTTCATGCACTGTAACTTTTATCTATTTCCTTGTCACCAGTCAACTCCATCTCAAAGCTTTAGGGATATTCATTTTTTGTTTTTAGTTTCTTTTTGTTGTTAATAGTAGTTCTCAATAAAAATCTTCGGTGCCTCCATCTTCCAGTTGAACAAAACTCTATGGTACTGCCCTGTAAGAAAACATTCTTAGGCCAAGCCTGTTTCTCTTTCAAATTCTCTAAACTGTGGAATGGCCTGCCTCCTCTCTAAAATCCATTGGCTCTATAAATCAATTTAAATCCCAACTTCTTTCCTCACTCACTCCCCCCAGCCTCTGTAACTGCTGTTGCTGATCTAGGAATCTGTCTCCCACTATCTCCTGCTCTTGTGTGGGCACTTGTAATAGTTTAGCCACTGTCTAGAATCTGCACTACCGTCATCAACCTGACCTTGTACCTTGACATCCACAGCATCCCACTGATTGTAATGTATTAACTGTTTTTGTATTGTATGACTGTACTACATCCCTAGTACTTAATGTAACACTGTATCTCTCTGCTTTGCCATGTGCTGCACTTTGAATGTATGTAAGTACTATAGACCTACTAGTTGTTGTACTCTCTTGTATCTGACCCTAAACCTTTTGAAAATAGGCACTGCCTAAAGGGTTTTATGTAAAAAAAAATAGTAATAATTGGTTAAATTTCAGTGACAACATTATGGCACTGTAACAGGGTACCTCATGGATGGTGTGATGTGATGACTGGGTGACTGTGATGACTTGGGACCCTCAGAGGGCACACCAGTGTACACAAAGGGGGCTGGGGTGAGTCCTTGTGGTTTATGGGGAATGGGTAAAACATGAAAACAGTAGTGCGGCGCCTCCACCTTGGAATGTTGGAGAGTGCCTCTGGACACTCTAGCACTCAGGGACAACTGAGTGGGGTAGCTTACCCAGTCTTGGCAGAATATTTCCCTGAAGAGAATTTGCGCTGTGGCAGGGTGTTTGTGCTGTCATCCATAACTGCAGCGGTTGGGCACTTTTTTATGAGAGGGTAACCAGCTTTAGTTTTAGTGTAAATGAACAGTGTTTATAACACTTTGTTGTACAAAAAAGAGCCAAACAAGGATAGAAACATAGAATTTGATGACAGATAAGGACTGCTTGGCCCACCCAGTCTGCCCATTTCCCTACCTACTGGATAAGCTGCAGATCCTAGTTAACCAGCAGCCTACTTCTTCTTACCCCAACCCCCCAGAATTGCCTTATAACTGTCCCATGCATGCTTGAATTCCACCACTGATTTTGACTCCACAACCTTCTCCGGAAGGCCGTTCCATGCATCCACAACCCTCTCTGTGAAAAAATACTTCCTTAAATTACCTCTGAGCCGCCCCCCCTCTATCTTCAAATTGTGCCTCTTGTTCTTGCACACCTCTTTTTTTGAAAGATGCTACCCTCTTGGACTTTAATTCCCTTGAGGTACTTGAAAGTTTCTATCATGTCCCCCCTCTCCCTTCTATCCTCGAGGCTATACATATTAAGCTCCTTAAGTCTCTCTTCGTATGTCTTCTGGTGCAGACCCTGCACCATTTTAGTTGCCCTCCTCTGGACAGCTTCCATCCTGTCTATGTCTTTGTGGAGATTGGGTCTCCAGAACTGCACACAGTACTCCAGATGGGGTCTCACCAGCTGTCTGTACAGAGGATAATAACTTCCTGTTTTCTACTGGTGATGCCTCTCTATGCATCCCAGTAACCCCCCAACCTTCCTTGCTGCCCTCTCACATTGCTTGCCCACCTTTAGGTCATCTGATATGACTACCCCCAGGTCCCTTTCCATTTTTGTTGTTGTTAGTATCTCACCCCCCATTGTGTACTCTTCCCCTGGGTTTTTGTTTCCCAGGTGCATTACCTTGCACTTCTTAGCATTGAATCTAAGCTGCCATACATTTGACCATTCCTCTAACCTTGCCAAGTCCCTTCTCATCCTTTCTACCACCCTGTGCATCAACTCTGTTGCAGATCTTAGTGTCATCTGCAAAGAGACATACTTTTCCTTCAGTCCTTCCGCAATGAATCATAAAGACATTGAGAGGACCGGTCCCAATACTGAACCCTGCGGTACCCCACTAGTAACCCTCCTTTCTTCTGAGTGGACTCCATTTACTATTACTCTCTGTGTCCTATTCTCAGCCAATTCTTTACCCAGGCTGTCATCTTGGGACCCACTCCCAGGCTGGCTAACTTGTATATTAATCTTTTGTGTGGGACTGTGTCAAATGCCTTGCTAAAGTCTAGGTAGGCCATGTCCACAGCCCCTCCCTGATCTACTACTTTGGTCACCCAGTCAAAGAAATCTATCAGATTTGTCTGGCATGACCTTCCGCTGTGAATCCATGCTGCCTGGGGTCCTGTGCCCTCTGGCCTCTAGATACTCGACAATTCTTTCCTTCAGAAGTGATTCCATCATTTTCCCTATCACTGAGGTTAAACTAACAGGTCTGTAGTTTCCTGCTTCTGCCTTGCTCCCACTTTTGTGAGGAATCACATCTCCTCCTCCAGTCCTCAGGTACCACCCCAGCCTCCCATGATTTGTTAAAAAGGGTAGTCAGTGGTGTCACTAGTTCTCCCTTAGCTCTTTTAGAATTCTGGGATGAATCCCATCAGGCCCCATTGCTTTGTCCACCTTCAGTTTTAAGAGTTCTTTCAGAACCCTTTCTTCTGTAAATGGGCTGGTATCAACTTCTGTATCCAGAGTGTTACTACTGTTTGTTTTATGTACCTCCCCCTCTTCATTTGTAAATACTGAGCAAAAATATTTGTTTAGTATCTCTGCCTTTTCACAGTCTCCCTCTGTCCACCTCTCTCCCTTTATTAAGCCTCACTATCCCTCCCTTGGTCTTCCTTTGCTCCTGATGTACCTACAAAGGTTTATCCCCATTCTAACTGAGTTGGCTATCTTTCCTCGGTTTGGGCCTTTGCTGTTCTGACTGCCTTCCAGCCTCCTTTTGCTTTAACTGATACAGTTCTCTGTCCTGCTCCTTCTGCGATTCCTTGTACTTCCTGAATGCTTTCTTTTCTCTTGAACCTTCCTGCCACTTCCTTTGAGAACCATAGTGGTTTCTTACATCGTCTTGTTTTGTTTATTTGCTTCACACAAAGGCTCGTTACCTCTGTGATGGCAGTTTTATTATTCCCATTGTTCTTCCACCCCTCCTTCCTGCCCATTTGTTAGTGCATTCCTAGGCACTCACCCATTTTAGCAAAGTCAGCCCTCCTAAAGTCCAGTACTTTTGTCTTTGTATGGCTTGACTCTATTGCTGTGTTTATTGTGAACCATACTGTTCGATGTCGCTAGTTCCCAGATGGCTACCCGTCTACATCTGTGATCCTCTCTCCATTTCCATTTGAGAGACTCAAGTCTAATATTGCTCCCTCTAGTGGGCTCCAGTACTAGTTGTCTAAGGCATGCCCCTGTGGGGCATCTAGAATAACTGCACTCTTAAGTGGCAGCTGCAACTGCACTCCAGTTAACATCTGGCATATTCAGATCACCCATCAGCAATATCTCCCCTTTTTCTGCCATTCTAAGTATACTTTCTATCATTTCCCTGTCCATTTCCTCCCCCTGAGAAGGGGGTCTGTATACAACCCCTGTGCGTATTGTGGTGCCATTGCCTGTCTCCAAATTTATCCACAGTGCTTCTTCTCCTCCTCCCTGTTTACCCTTTTGTTCTGTTGCTTTTATTCCTTCCCTTATGTAAAGAACTACTCCTCCTCCTCTTTTACCCTCCCTGTCCCTCCTGTAGACGGTGTATCCTGGTATGTTTATCTCCCAGTCATGATTTTGTGTGTACCATGTTTCTGTGACTGCCACGATATCCAGATGTTCCTCCTCCATCAAGGCCACTAATTCAGGAAGCTTGTTACCCAGACTACGGGCATTAGTACTCATTGCTCTCCATTTTTTGATGGCTTTACCTTCTGTTGCAGCTTCCCCCACTGACCGTTCTACCTCAGTCTTTTTCTCATTTAGTACCCTGTTTTGTAGGGAGAGGCTGGGATTTTCCTGCTGCTTGTCAGTGCCTCCCCCTTTGACTAGTTTAAAAGCTTGCCAATGAAGCATTTAAACCAATTGCTCAAAAGACTTGTTCTCTTCCTGGACAGATGCAGACCATCCTGCCAGTATAGGCTGGTGTCCTCCAGGTGGAACCCCAGTCCCCAATGAAGCCAAACCCTGGCTCTGCACCATTTTTCAACCATTCATTAAACTGCATGGTGCCAATTACCCTCGCCTCCCCATGCTTTTGACAGGCAGCACCTCTGAGAAGGATACTGTGTGTGCTACTTGTCTTAGGTCCCTCCCAACTCTGCAATGTCCTCCTGCACTGCTCTAATCTCATGATGAGCCAAGTCATTTGTCCCTAGGTGGACAATTACATCCAACTCGGAATCCCTTGCAGCTGTTGTCGTGATCCTGAGGATGCGCTTCCTGTCCCTCTAAGCCATGGCACCAGGCAGGCACCTTACTTCATTTTTCCCAGCTCCCCCCAGTTCTATACCCCTAATAATTGAGTCCCCCACCAGGAGCTGCTTCCTTTCCATGTGGTGTCCTCTGCCTCTTTCCTGTGGGCCTCCCTTGTGACAGTTATCATCAGTCTTCTCTGTGGGTGCATCCATAGGGGAGCTATGCTCCCCCAGAATGGTGTATGGATTGTGGACTGGAACAATTGACTGGGTGTGCCTCTGTTCCACCCTCCTCATCCTCCCTGAGCCCACTGTGGTCCAACTGCTGTGCTTTCTTCGCAACCTCTGAGGTAGTGGTGGTGGTGCTAGTGCTTCCTGGATGGGGAGGTTCCTTCCTACTGTCCAATGTGGCCTGGGGAAGGTTTCCTTACTACTGTCCAGTGCGACCTGAAGGCGGGCAACTTCCTCCCTCAGGGCAGATAGTTGTCTGCAAATGAGGGCAGCATCTCAGCCTCAGAAAAGACTCCCGGAAGACTGCTGCCCCACAGCCATTACATTGCACTACTCCCACATGTTTATCTAGTTTTTTTATTGTATTTGTGTGTGTGTGTGTATGGTGATTTGTTATATAAAAATATATATTATACAATGTGTATGCTTATATTGTCAGTGCAGTGTGCTAGAGAGATATGACAGTGAAATGCACCTTGCACTCAAGGAAATGATGTCAGAACCTCAGGTATAAAGGAACTATTTCCAGGGGTGGGTGGGTGGGGCGAGGGTGGGAAAGGGTTGGGCCTAAACTGTGTTCTCACAAAACAATCAACTAAAGCTCTCACCACTGCTGCGATGAGTGCCTTCCTGTCAGCAAGATACCCTACACAACAATTTGACAGAGAAAGTACCCTGCTAATCAAACAGAGAAAAATCCAGACATCCAAGTCAGACACAGGTAAACCTCTCCAGACAAATGGCTGGTGGTTTGTTAGCCACAAAGGAAAATCACATATGCAGTTATTTCAGCCCCTTCTGAGGATGGTGGTGCTCTTAACAAAACATGACCTATTGTATCCAAAGGAAATCAGAAACTCACCACATAAGCTAGAAACACAACATACAATTTGGCGGCAGATAAGGACTGCTTTGACCACCTAACCCACCCATTTTTTCCCACCTACTGTATCACCGCAGACTCTACTTGATCTCTGGCTTTGCAAATGTTTGTATTGATGCCACAGATTCAAGTTAATTTATAAATTTCAACTTGCATTTAAAAAATATAAATTTTTAAAAAACCAGCAGTCAGCATTCCACATACCACATTAAATCAGCATGTTAAAATACATGACCCAGGACCCATTCTTGCCTGATGCAGAATCACTGATAATAAACATCTCTGTTCCCCAACAGTAGGGTGCAAAAACAAGGCACACAGACATAAATGTTGACTCAAACAAGCCACGCATAAGATCTCACTCTCTAAAGCTTTTCACTTACTGTGACTCATGATCACTGGTAATCTGGTGCCCGAGGGCAGCTTTAGTCACATGTGCTAATAGGTTCAAATACAGTGAATACATGACGCAATCAACCTGCAGCCACAGTGGGGTACATAAATACCCCAGACAGCATAAACAACAAGGCCCCGAAGGTGTCTGCAAGCATATTAACACATATACCACTGTGTACCACATAATAGGACACACAAGGCCATATGTCTGGTCAGAGCTGTGATGCACTTGACAATAAAGAATTATATACCCAGAAGGCCAAAACCCCTTAAGGTTTATGTTTATTACAAGTACTTGCCTGGGTATAAAGATGAGGTATATAACTTCTATATACTGTATACAATTAGAGCAAAAAGAAAGGCGTGCTATAGGCAAATCTGGGTGCTCACCAAACAGAGACCAGACAGGATATGAACAAAAAACAGGAGCACTCCCCACTTGATTTGCAATTTCAAATGAACTTTAATTCATCCATAGTGGATGTAAGCAAAGTATGACAAGAACAGAATCATGCCTTTTGGTGGCAGAGCCTGGAGAAAACACCCTGGCATTTCTAGGCCTGGACGCCTCTTCGTCAGGGGCTGGGGCCATGGAGACAAAAGCCATTTATGTAGAGAAATTGCAGTGGCCTACCAGGTGTATAGAATTGCTTAACCATGGGTTCAGCCACAAGGGGACCATAGAAAAATATGTGTTGTGGGGCCGGGGAGAGTTTAAATTGAAAAAAATAAATTGTAAATCCAAAACCAGAATGTGGACCCAGGGATGCATGGGGAGGTGTGAAAAAATTCTCTAAGTGTGTCTTCAGTATTACTAGCTCTCCGCATACTCTGCCTGTTTCTGGACTCGAGGTGGTAGTATGTCATTGGAATACCGCCTGATATTTGGGCAAAGAGCACAAACCACTCCTGTGGCTTCAGTGTTTCAGGCTACTGCTATGGCAGAAATGGGATCTATAGTTAAACATGATAAGGAAAAGCCCCTTGAGTGTAGGCTGTCAATAGGGTCCCATCATCTCAGTACAGCCTCCATATCAGTGGGGCCTCCAGAGACTCAACCCATAGAGGATTAATACTACTCCAGTTTTTGGGACCCAGTTACCACCTCCAAAGCCTGCCTAGTCCCTTTGGCTGGTAACAGCTGGAGCCACAATGGAGGAAACCCTGCTCTCAGTGTAGTTCTCTCTCTCTCCCTCTGAATCAATACACATGGCAGGGGAAGAAGTCCCATATTTATACCTCTAGGACAATGCAGGCAAGACAGCTCTGAGCCTCCTGTGTATGGGATAAAGGGTACAGGATGTTTCCAAAGGTTGCAAGGTTCCTGGAGCTTGCACAAGCAGTAAACAACTTAAATGTTTCAACACAGAGATGCACATTTTAACACATTACTAAATAAAACAAGTGTTTGTCAATGGCAAATGTTTGCTTGTATATTGTAGCCCTTTTGTTTTTGTTTTTTTTTGGGTGTGGGTCTGTTTTACTATAGCTGGTTTCCTTTACTTAACAGTACTTATCTGTTTTATTTACTGGGTAGGCTCGATGAGACTTGTGTCCCTTTTTCAGAAGCGTCCCGGGATAAGTTACATACAACAAATGGAATTCACATGATATAACATTGGATACATGAGTACAATAGAGACAACAAGAACAATGGTAGTTACAATTTGTACAACAGTCTTCACTTTGAGGAAGAATAACAATTTGCGTATACAGTTCAGTAGAACAAAGTGCTGCACTGCGGTTTCACAGTATACACTATAATACAGTATATAGGGAGTATAGTATTTTTGTCTGAGGAAATCACTTAACCTTTATTGCTTCCACATAGAAAATATAGCAATTGTATAGTGTACAGGTTTCTCAAATGAGATGCTCCAAGTTATTCTGACAGCCCAGCAAGGTAAAATTCAAAAAGTGATTGAGGCTGTATGTATTTCTGTCATATATTACGTGTAGAAGGAAAAACTAAATGCTTACTAAGCTCAAAAAGAAGTGGTGTCCCAGCTCCAAAAGTTAACTTATAGCCAAGTCCCTCCATAAGTCACACAGTAATTAACAGAGTTACATGAACTAAAAAGAGCTGCTAGAACACAGAAAGCTGTGGTTGCATACTGAAAATAATAAGCAAAAGTGCCAGCCATATAGCACATATAGCAGGGGTCAGCCTTAACTGTGTTTGCACTAACCAGCAGGATAAATTGATACAAAATTGTAGTAGCCTGCAGATGATTGCACTAGTCCACAATTATAATGATACATTTTGATCACTTATACAGGAAAAAAAATGGAAGTCAAGAAATACTCTGACTATTGCACATTTATCCTGCTCCCACATTGCCTCCTACTCCAGCAAAGAAACCAAAACAAAACAAAAAAGACTGCAGCGCAGTCACACACAGTGTGCCCCCCCATTGTTTTGTACGATGGCCCTTTCTTCCCTTCCTGCACCCCTCCCCCCGAACCAGAAGCTCCTGCAACAGCAGATGTTCAGACAAGCAGCACTAACTCTGAACACACAATAACTGACATCATCAAGCACCTCACCACATTCTTACACCCACTCACAGGGCAGTGAACAGAGTTAGGCAGAGAAGGACAAGAAACTCTCAGCCCACACTCTGTGATCAACCAGGGACCTGCACTTCTGGAAGTTTCTGTACAGTGACAGGTGAGAGAGGGGGGCAGATCTAGGATTTCTTTGGGATGGAGCTACACAAACCTAGGGAACTTGGGAAATAGAAAACTTTATGACATTTTTATTTATAGATACCAGGCACAAAAGTATTGATTTTAACATGCTCTGCCCCAACAATAAATATATATTTTTTTAATTGCCCTTTCATCAGCCCAGGGGAAATAGTACCCATGCATGAAACTGTACCACCTCTATTTAGGAGGATCAGTGCACCCCTGGAATGTTTATTTTAATCTTTCAGATTATACATTTTATTAAGGTTTATTTTTGTACCATGCATACTCCAGAGCTTTGTCTTTAAGTTGGTAGGACATGCTGTATGGAATAGGGGCGGGGCTGCTTGAATAGCATTAACTGGTGTGGTCCATTAAGAAGAGTTGGGGACCCTGACACCTGCCAGTAATGGCAGCTATGGGTCTGTGGATGATCATTTCAGAGTCCGGTCTGCAGTGGTGTCCAGAGAAAGTACAGAGTTGGGAGATTGGGAAGGAAGAGGGAGCAGCTATAGTGAAGTTGGGATAAAACCCACCATCTGCTGGGCATACCCTGTATACTGTACCTCTTAGCGTTTTGTCGCTGAAATGTTGGCTACAGACACTCAAAATGTGGGGAAATTAGGTACACTGATCCTAATAATGTGGGACAGATCACCAGACAAAGACTAGATCAGAAAACTAGAAGTTAGTGACTTAGCAGCACTCTACAAATGAACACAGCCTGGCCACTAGCTAAAAGTCCTAAAAATGGAGTGATAATGACTCACAATAACTCTTTTGTGGTATCAATCCCCCTCTTGTACTGCCAGATAACTGCAGCTCTTCGTGAGCTGTTAATCACATCAGGCCATCTGGAACACTGAGGCAGATTAACATGAGGACTACAGCCTGCTAAAGCAGAGACTTTTTTAACTTTATTGATAGCCATGGAAAACCCACCCTAGTCAAAACAGACAAAAAGTTAGCTGCACTAGTCCTGGTCAATTTGCACTAGGTCCTGGGCTTGTAAAACAATGTGAAAATCAACACCCGCATATAGCAAACTAAATATTTACTGTGCAAACAAGTAGCAGTGTACAAAATTACAACACTGATTCAACCCTACGGTTAATAGCAAGATGCTTTATTGACCCAAGTGGGACCGCATCTTGGACCTCGCCAATACTAGGCTGTCACAAGAGACACCTCAGCAATTCACTACCATTGCTCCCACATCCTGATGTTGCACTAACCAGTCAGCTCATCAGCTGCCAGCTTCCTGCAGGACATCGCCTTGCAACCTCTGTGTGTCTGCAAAGCCAGCTCTTTACTGCCACCATGTAAGGGTATGCATGCAGCTCTCTCCATGGGGAAGCAGTAGACAGATAGTCAGCAGTAGTCTTGACTGGGGATCGCGGGGGAGATGCACACAAAATGGTTGGCAGGAGCCACAGCTGGGATGGAAATGGATTGTGAGGAGAGAGAGAGAGAGAGGTATTACAAATGGTCAGCAGGAGCCATGACTAGGGGAGACACAGCAACAGCTGGCAGAAGCTACAAATGGGGACTGGGTGAGCAGGGAGATGGTGGAGTCCATCACTGACTTGGGCTCCATGGCAAGTAAGGCCCTGGCAGTGGCAGCAACCACAGTCAAAGAGCAGTTGGCTCTTAAAAATGTGCACCGAGAAATTGGAGAATGTTGTCCACTTTATCAGCATTCACATCTTAGGACTGTCAGAGGGGAATCAAGGAAAATTACCCAAAGATGCTTTTAAGTAAATGACTTTCACAGATAACAGGGAATGGGGACTTCACTGTGATTAAAGCTTATTGGATTACCCATTGTCATGCTAGGGCAGAAAATCCCTTGTACTTGTTAAGTTGTGCCGTACTTTGGGCCTCTTTTTCCATGAAGTAGGCATGAAGGCTTTCATTGGGATTTTCTGACTTCATGTACAGTTGCTATGATATTCATACTGCTTACCATGACAATAAACTGTGATGTCACAAATTCAGTCTTTGAGGTCAGCAGGGGTCAGCCACACTTTTGAAACAGACATCTGTGTAAGTGCTTCTTAAAGTGATGTATTAAAAAGACTGATAATGGTATAAAGTCAATCCTGTGGAATACTGTGGATCTGTGTGATGTCAGCTATTCAGGGTGCCAGTTAGGAAAGGAAAGCCAGTACAGAGGGTTAATCATGAGAGGTACTGCTGCTATTATCAACTCACTCAGCTGTTGTAAATAGCCCTCTTCACCTTCAGCCAAGAAAGAGGTGGAGGTGGTGCAGGGTAGGTTCAGGGAGTTGCCAAAGGCCTGCATTGAGATAGTGAGCTGTTTGGCCCTTTCAGAACTGATACCAGTCTCCAGAGCCAGCACAGTCAGAAAAGAGGATAGAGGAGTTTAATAACTGGCTAAGGAGCTGGTGCAGGGAGGAAGGGTTTACATGTATTGGGGGCTGGGAGGCACGTGGTCGAACAAGATGCTGTATTCAGCAGAGAGACTATATCTTAGTAGTGCTCAAATGTACTCGGGAACAAACTAAGAGGGAGTACATGACAAACTGAGTTAAAACTGTTTGGGGGATGGGCCAGCAGGTCCAGAGACTTCCAGATGAGGAGGTCCACACACCAACAGTAGTAAATGTTTACAGAGCGACCTCAGACACTACACTCAATAGGATTGCCATCACAATGAACAATGCCTGTAGATTACTCCTTAGTGCCTCACCCCTAACTCACACCTGCAACCTGTATGTGCATTTGGACTGTCTTGACCTTAAAAACAGAATTCACTACCAGGCATGTCTCATTGCCAAAAAGGCCACCCTTGGTCTGGTACTCAATGATGTTCAGGCAATGATCTGCCCAGCAGCTACAGATAGACTAACCAGGACAACCAATTCCAATTCTTATAAGAGTCTATACCACCATACCTCACAAGGCTAGAGATCCTTTGCTTACCAGGCCCCTCTCCGGCTAAATCAGTCACTGTGGTTTGAAATCACAGAAAGAGCAGAACCAAACCACACAAAAACATGTATCCTGGATTTTAGGGGGGCAAACTTTGGGAAAATGGGGAGATACTTGAAAGAGGCATTAAGGGGAATGGGGCAGGAATCAGGGGTTGAGGAACAGTGGGAAGTATTTAAAATGGGGATTACAAGAGCAACAGAATTATGTATTAAGCAGGTTAGCAAGAGAAAAGGAAGAGGAGACCATTATGGTTTTCCAAAGAGGTAGCAAAGAAAGTGAAAGCCAAAAAGATTGCATTCAGGCAATACAAAAAGACACAGGCAGAAGGGGATAGGGAGAAGTACCAGGAGAAGCAAAGGGAGGCAGGGAGGTCAGTAAGGGAAGCCAAAGCTCAGACAGAAGAACACATTGCAAAATCAGTGGGTAGAGGGGACAAAACCTTTTACAGGTACATAAGTGAAAAAAGAAAGGCAAAGCGAGGGATAGTGAGACTGAAGGGGGAGGATGGGGGCTGCGTGGAGGATGACAACAGTAAAGCTGACATATTGAACAGGTATTTCTGCTCAGTCTTTACTGAGGAAGAGGAGGGTAATGGGTCTGAACGGAGTACAAGGGGTGAGAATAGTGCAGAAATGGACACAGTCCCTTTACGAGAAAGGGTCCTGAAGGAACTGAAAGTAATAAGAGTTGATAAACAATGGGGCCAGATGGGGTGCACCCAGGGTCATAAAGAACTAAGAGAGGTGGTGGCTGAACCCCTTGCTATCCTGTTCAGCCGATCACTAGAAACAAGGAGGTACCCAAAGACTGGAGGATAGCAGATGTAGTCCCTTATACAAAGGTGGGAACAAAGAGGAAGCGGGGAACTACAGACCAGTCAGCCTCACCTCGGTAGTGGGGAAGATCATGGAAGCACTACTGAAGGAGAGATTGGTGGAACATCTGGTTGTCAATGGACTACAGGACCCAAGGCAGCATGGTTTCACCGGGGAGGTCATGTCAGACCAACCTCATTGAATTTTTGACTGGGTGACTAGGAGGTGGATCAGGGAGGCAGTGACATGGCCTATCTGGACTTCAGCAAGGCCTTTGACACTATGCCACATAGAAGACTATTGCACAAACTGGGGAATATGGGTGTGGCCAGGACAGTAATGTGGTGGGTAGGTAACTGGCTGGGCAGCAGGACACAGAGGGTGGTGGTAAATGGCTGTCACTCCACAGAGGAAGAGTGACCAGTGGGTACCACGGGGATCAGTGCTGGGACCGGGTACTATTCAATATCTTCATCAGTGACATTGCGCAGGACCTAGAAGGCAGAATTTCACTGTTCACTGATGACACAAAGCTCTGTAACAGAGTAGACACACCAGAGGGTGTAGACAGAATGAGAAGGACTTGCAGAAACTTGAAGAATGGTCAGGGTTCGGCAGTTGAAATTCAATGCAAGGAAGTGCAAGATAATGCATATGGGCACAAAACCCTGGCACAATATATCAGTTGGGGGTGAGGATATAGCATGCACCAAGCAGGAAAGGGATCTTGGGGTAATCATCTCTGATGACCTCAAGGCAGGGAAACAGTGTGACAAGGCAGCAGGTAAAGAAATAGGATGCTGGGATGCATAGGCAGGGCATCACCAGCAGGAAAAGGGAGGTCATAATTCCACTATACAAGACACTAGTGAGGCTGCACCTGGAGTACACTGTGCAGTTCTGGAGACCTTACCACGGAAGGACATAGACAGGGTAGAGAAGGTTCAGAGGAGGGCAACAAAGATGGTGCATGGATTGCATCACAGGTCTTATGAGGACAGGTTGAAGGCACTGAACATGTACTCCCTGGAGGAGAGGAGAGGGAGAGAGGGGATATGATAGAGACATACAAGTATCTTACAGGGAGGAACAGGGTGCAGGAATGCACTATTTTTAAGCGAAAAAGATGTTCCAGGACTAGAGGGCATGGGATGAAGTTGGAGGGAGGATGATTCAGAGGAAACGTGAGGACGAATTTCTTCCCAGAATGGGTGGTGGACAAGTGGAATACCCTGCCAGAGGAAGTGGTGGGGGCTGAAACAATCACGGGATTTAAGAATGCATGGGATAGACATAAAGGAATTCTGGAGGACAGGGTTAAGGGGCAACAGACTTCTTGGAAAACATAAACTGAACTTACAAACTTAAATGGGCAGACTGGGTGGGCCATAGGCCCTTATCTGCCGACACTGTCTATGTATCTATGTAAACTCTCTACCTGCTGACCAAATTGCCAAAACCAAAATTGGTCCTTGTAAAACAAAACTCCCATACTTATCTCTTGGGAGTGCACGTTTCCCCTGCATAGATCCTGCATCCTGATTGCACCTACAGCTATAGCACTTTGACACCCCAGAATAGCTACTTACCCATTTTTTCCCTTTACCCCATCCCACTTTTTGTATTATTCCCATCCCGCTCTCCACTCATACTACCTCCCCCACTACTGTATGCTTTCCTACTAACTACTTCCTTTCTTATTCCACCCACTCCCCTTGACAAAGTAAATTGATCCAGCTGGCTTTCTGTACTGAATATCCTAATCCCTCCTTTCTCTGAGTTTAGTCAGTCCACTAGAAAGCTCTTGCTTTTACTATCCGTATTTGTATAGTCATTTATGTGTTACTGTCTGTACCAAATGTCTGTGCTGTATTTACAATAATGTTTTTGCCTGGAGACATCCCAGGATCTCTGTATGTTATCACCTGTTGTTGTTTTCAAATTATTCTGTTAATGATGTGGAACCTTTGTAAATGTGCTTTTAGCTCAAAGATTGTAATCCAGTATCAATAAATAAATTTTGAGGATGGGCATTGAGTTGATGGGGAGCAGTTACATATGGGGGGTGAAGGGGAGAGTACAGGAGAAGGGCAGGTCAGGAAAAGTACAAAAGGAAGGCAAGGAAGTACAGTATCAAGATGGAGGGTGGTGTCAATGCTCCTAGTCTCAGTAACAAGATGGCAGACATGCACGTGCTCTTAGCAGATGGGAAGGTAGACATAGCAGTCATTACTGAGACCTGGGCTACACTACACTATTACTAGGACCTCTCAATCCCAGGTTACAAGTTATATGGAAGAGATAGGGTGATGGGCAAAGGGATGGTGGTGGCTTATATCAGGGAGGGAATAACATGCACAAGGAAGGAAACAGAAAAGGCAAGGTGGAAACATGGATTCAGCTGCAGACCAACAGAGGGAAAAAGGTGAGGTTAGAGGTGATCTACAGACCCCCTTAACCAGGAGGAGGAAAGAGACAGGGAGCTGAGATCACAATTGTTGGAACCTGCAAGAAATGGGGAGGTGGTAATGGTGGGGGATTTAATCAGCCCAGTATGGATTGGGGTATACTGGTGACATCCTGTGCCAGGAGCCAAGTGATCCTGGATGTGATACAGAATGGGTTTCTGACTCATGGCATCACTGAGACCTCCAGGGAAGGGTCAGTCCTTGATCTAGTGCTCACAAATGGGGAGTAGGTACAAAAGATAACAGTCAAGGAACCCCTGAGAGGTAGCGACCACAGCACTGTGTGGGTCAAGTTGGATATGGGCAGGAAAAGCATCCACTCAAGACCAGAATCCTGGATTTCAGTAGGGTGGACTTCCGGAGGATGGGAGAAGCACTCAGGATGCACCTAGAAGATATCAGAGTGGACATGGGGGTGGACCGAAAATGGACCATCATCCAAGAGACAATACTGGCTGCCACAGCAGAGTGTGTTAGGCTAAGGGGGAAGAAACTGGGGGCCATATCACCCATCTGGATTAACTCTGAGGTTACCAGGGTGTTGAGGGACAAGAGGATGGCCTACAGGAGATAAACAAGGACTGCAAGTGATGCACATAAGCAAAACTACCTCAGGTTGGCCAAAGTTGCAGGCAAGGTAGCGCAGCAAGTTAAGGATTAAAAGGCAGTTCAGATAGCCAAAGGGATTATGAGGGAGGAGAAGGCCTTCTTTTGCTACATAAGTGAGAAAAGGGCCAAGAAGGAAGGGGTAGTTAGGCTTTGGAAAGGGGATGATTGGGTGGAGGAAGAAAGGAGCAAGGCAGAGGTATTGAACAATTACTTTTGCTCTGTCTTCATTAGGGAAAAAGATGGGTCAGTACCATCTGGGGAGGAAAAGGGAAGGGGGGGGAGGGAGCACAGATGTAGTGATAGAAGAGGATAGAGTGAGTGAGGGACTGCTGGCAGTAAAGGTAGGAAAGTCTCCAGGACCAGATGGCCTACACCCAAGGGTGCTAAGAAAGCTGGCAAAGGCGCTTGCAGGGCCACTGGCAAGCCTCTTCAATAGCTCCTTGGCATTGGGCATGGTACTACAGGACTGGAGAATGGCACATGTGGTGCCTTTTCACAGGAGTGGACCCAGGGAACTATAGGCTGGTCAGTCTGACCTCAATCATGTGCAAAGTAATGGAAACCATTCTTAAGGAGAGGCTGGTAAGGTGAATGGAAAAGAATTGTCTCTAGGATGAGAGGGCAGCATGGATTTAGTTTTGTTTCATTTTTATTTTATACTGAAAAGGCCTATTAGCAAAAAATGCCAATTATCACAGGCATCCAGTTATGATCAAACAAAATACACTTACACTAAAAATGCCATAAATAACAGAGCGTGTATAACAACATTTGGATGAACAGTAAGAAAGAAATGAATTAAAACACTTACAAACACACCTAGACAATAAATAGTTTTTGAGGGAGGAAGATCATGCCAAACAAATCTGATTGACTTCTTTGACTGGGTCACCAGGACAGTGGACAGCAGACAGGGGACATGCAGTGGACATCCTTTACCTGGCCTTCAGCAAGGCATTGGCAGTGCCAGAGCTAGAGATGCATAATAGGAATGGTAGTAAAGAATTGAAGTGACACCAACCCCACCTTCACCCTATAGAGAGCGAGAGGCATTGGGGTGTACCTTTGGGTCATCAGCTATAACGCTTATACCATTGTACCTCACCCTACCCTGTAGACACTGACAAGTGTTGTGGTGTGCTTTGGGATCTTTGGGCATTATACTTACCCCATTCCATAAGGAAATACGCAGATGTGGGTGCAGTATAGGAGCATGGGGTGACATTTGTGGCCAAACAGTGCAAGGCACACCACGATGCCTGTCAGTGGTTGCAGGGTGGTGGCGGGGAAGGGGTAGAATGGCATTAGCATTACATCCGATGATCCCAAGTCACACCCCTGATGCCTATCAGTCTGTACCGGGTGGGGTGCTACAGTTGGAAACCCTAACACCGTAGGCATGTGGTGGTAGTTTCACTCCACACTTTCAACATAGGCTTCTTGTCAGGCCACCTCATGAAAAGCGGCACAATCACTTTGTTAGCTGAAAGGTGGTTTTGCACAGCGGCTGTGGCATTTGGCGACAGAGGGACAAAACACATTTTTGGGCAGGATGTGGAGAATGACAACTGTATTGTTCATGAGGGGTCGTAAAAAAATGGAAACATTGAAAATCTGGAGTGACAATATAAAATATTGGTGAAACAATGAACATGCATACAAACTGCGCAACACACGTCCGTAACCCAAGTCTTTTTTGCAGTTTGGTAGCCACATTTGTAACATAGGCATTTTGGAACCTCCCCTTATGAACAGTGGTGCTGCAATTTTGTTAATCTGTCCCAAAAGCTGATTTCCCTCAGTGACCACGCCATTGTACGCCACAGGTGCAGAAACACATTTTGGGCAGTATGTGAAAAATGACAGCTGTACTGTTCATAGGGAGGTGTGCAAAATTGCCAGTGTTGAAAATCTGGCATTGAAATTTTGCAAATTTGCGAAGTTACAAGAGTGCATGGAAACTGCGCAACGCACACTTGCAACACAGTCATTTTATGGACTGTAGGCACCAGATTTTCAACATAGGCATTTTAGGACCTCTGCTCATGAACAGTTTCACCGTCATTTCCTCAAATTGTCCCAAAACATGATTTCACACAGCAACCGCGCTATTCTGCACTGGACGTGCGAAAACACATTTCGGGCAGGATATGTAAAATGACAGCTGTACTATTCATCAGGAGGTGTGGAAAAATGCCAATTTTGAAAATCTGGAATGAAAACATTACAAATTCATGACATTATAAGCGTCCATAGAGACAGCGCAACGCACGCTCATAAAACAGCCATTTTGGGGAGTTTTGTCACCAAATTTGCGACATAGGCTTTTTGAGAGTCTCCCTCATGAACAGAGGCACTGTCGTGTTGTTACTCAGTCCCAAAAGGTGATTCTATGCAGTGATCGTGAAATCACCTTTTGGGACCGAATAACACCATGACAGTGCCAGAAATCATGAGAAGGGGTCCCAAAAACCCTATGTTGAAAATTTGGTGCTAAAATTCCAAAAAAATGCCTGAGATATGCATCAAAGTTGGAAAAACCCTATTTATTCCATTATACAGCTTACCGGCATTTTCTCAGTTCGCGGTCGGCTTTGAAAAGTGCAGAGGTGTTCCCAGTCCACCGAAGATCGTCACGCTGAACTCTGGAGGTAAGTATAGGGTGGAGGTGTGTGGGGAGGCAGGGTGCACAGTGGGTGGGTGCGGGTTGTGGGAGGGGGCAGGGGAGACCGCTGAGGGACGTTTCCTTTACAGGAACAAAAAACCAAAACATTCTTGGACCGCTTTTGTTTTCACAGGGCATGCTGGGGTGGCTCCCAGCATGCCAATAAATCTTTGTGGGGGAGCAGCTGTAGCCAATGAGAGTTAGGCTCCCCATCAGCTACACACAAAGAGGGGTAACTTTATGATGGCGGGGATTGGGCACCCTGTCAGCGCACCAGGAAAGCGGGGGCAAAGCCGAGGGGATTGAGCACCCCTCAGCATATAACAAATGGGTGTTATTTATGCCAATGGGGTGGGTTCCCCCATTGGCACATACATTGGGGGCAGGGTAAGCACCCCTGAAGTTAGCATTTTGGCGGGCAGTGTGCCGCCATGTTTCTGTTGCCGGGGAAGCACGTCAGGAGATCTGCTGCATGTGACGAGCTTTGCTCGCATTGCAGCGGACCTTTCCTTAGATGTGCTCACCACATTAGGTATGCATGGTGTGGCACCGGCATGCAGGCCGATTGGGGAATAAGGGGCACACCTACTGATGCGTGCCCTGCATTCGCCCAACAGTGACTGCACCTCCAAATCTGCACTACAGCAAGATGTTGGCTGTGCAAGCGCCCCAACATAAAAACTGGTATGGGCAGCTGTACTCTTAGTTATGCTGGTATAATCAACACATATAGCAGTTGTAAATAGACATCACCCCCCCCCGATCTTCAGCCAGGGATCAAGGGGGCAGTTGCCTGCTCTTTGGAGGGGGACTAGACAGTTGTATATATTCCAGTCCCTTCCAGGGGTCAGCATTTTGCAATTTGGTGTAAGTGTCACTGTCGCTGTACATAATCAGGAAAACTACCTAATGTCTGTTTGCATGGTATGCTGATCTGCACTGGAGCAGCGGATTGAAATGTTTAGTCTGGTTCTGTATACAGTATGATATGACCTTTTTTAATTAAAGGTGATCCCACCATTTTCTGTGTGCCTGCTGTCTGTTTAGTTATGCGTCTCATGGTCTGTGCACTTTTCAATATCAAAGAACTCAAAATGTATCACCGCCATCTTCAAATCAGTGCAGACTGGGGAAGTTTGCTATTTTAATAATGCACAGTCAGCAACAGTCACCCTGTATTCACTGCATGATTACTTGTAGAACAACTTGCATAGCCCTTCTAGTGAGAAGGATTAAGTGATGTAAGGGAGCGCTTAGCATGAGACATCTGATCTAATACTTGGATAAGAAAAACTGAGGATGCTGTGTACCCCCATTCAAAAGAATTATGCATTGCTTTTGAAGGAATGTGTTTTCATCCTAAGTACCTCAACCAGACCAACACACTTACTAAGTCCTCATAATCCTTTTTGCTATTGCAGAAGGCAAGTATACTACTTTTGTTCAAATATTAAAGAAAAGCAGAGATGCAGTTTAGTGTAACTATAGGCATCATGAAAAGGTATGGTAAAATCACAGAGTGAAGCAGAGGAAAACTTCTAAAGACAAGGGTACTGTTCAGGGAGCCTAGAGACACAGTACATAAATGTTAAAATAAGGTCACATCTGGAAAAACAGTTTACAATAAATACTCTTTGCAGTCAGAATAAATGGAAGCATCAATCATAGTGCTTATAGCACGAAATAAAGCACTGTAACTGTGGCACAGAGTTCTGGGATGGCTAGCATGATTTTAGAATCATATTGTGATGCCAGTTAATACTGAGGCTTCTGCATGGTTTCTATAAGATTATCCTGTCAGACGTTTAAACATTACAACATGCTATTCGACCAGCTGTCCAGGAAAAAAACAAAGATAATAAATAGGTACAGATAGCATACAAATTATGGTCAGCTGTGGAATGTGATGTCATATGGTGTACAAGCAGAAAGTATCAATGGGAAAATTAAAGTTGACTAATTTAAGCAGATATACTTACAGATCCCTGCAGTGCTGTTTTTGCAAACTCTTAATAGTTAAAGGTATCTGATTTGTGGAAGTCTTTGCATGTTTGGGGATAAGCAGTTGCACTGCAGTCTGTAGAGTTGAGGTCCCACTCCAGCCAAGCTAGGCTAGGTGAGGTGCAGTGGAAGCATGCTTTCAGTAGCACAAAGGGTAAAGAGCACATAGCCAATGTCTTCCACAAGAAGCCCATAGCTAAGCCCTGCTGCTAGGATCCAGGTAGCCATAGCTACCCAAGATATCACCCCAATGTACTGCAAATAATAGTGAAAGGTGGTGTCCTTCCTAACCTCTACTAAGGCACATATAACCAGTTCAGTACCATTGAAAAAACCTAACAAGATGCCCTTGATAGGGTCCAGAGGAGCAAAGGCCTAGGCGAAATGAAGGATGAACAAGGTCAGCTTAGTCAAAACGTCCGTGATATGAAGTGCAACCTCAGACTTGTGCCTCTGGCCAAGAAAATAGCATGGATAAAGCACAGTCCAAGTGGATGAAGCCTAGCACTCTGTTTGCCCTTTAAGGAAACACTTTGGCACCCGCACTATAAAGACTGCTTTGCTGGTTGACTGTGTGCATGTTGGCAGTAAGAATCATCCAAAGTTGTTTGTGCACTGCTTTGTTTGTGTATAAAGCGCTGCTTTTATATGCTGGACAACATTCTGCCACAGAAGTCATTCAGTGCTTGTGATGCTGTTTTAGTAAATGTGCAATTACTACTTGTTTTTAAGTCACTGCCCCCGAGTAGTACCAGTTACCTGAGTTCCCATGTGTGACTGAGGTGTGTATAAAATAATAATAATAAAAAAAAATTCCATCACCCTATAAAACGCTACAACCGCACATAATTTAAGAGCCAAACAGAAGACCATAATTTCATGATATGTGTCATTTCCCTGCAGCACCAATAAAAAATGTTTATAAATTAATCAATCAATAAATGTATGTATAGGGGTGTAATTTGTTTTTATTTTGCCCGAGTCACAGGTTACAAGATCACAGTCCCCTCTGGTAATGTGGTATTTTTGGAGGTGTGAATGAAGGTGGGAATGCCAAACATAATTCTTGTGGAAGCCCTGGTTGATGCTTTTGTTTCTCTCATCCTGTGGCTCCATGACAAGGTGTTGTTAATCCTTGTGTGGCAGAAACACGTGAGAAAGGCTGCCTTGTGCAAGGCTGTCAAAATTAATAACCTGAATGTCTTGGCCTTCTGTTTCCAAGTTGATATCTGCAGCTTTAGCAGTGTAAGATGAGCGTTTTCAGTTTGCATTTTTCACATAGGTCAAAGGCATTATCCATATGGCAAATAGTTATACATGCTGCCCTAAATTCACCAACATGAAATTAGTACTGTTGAAACAGTAAAATAATGCATGTCAGAATTAAGTACCCTTTCACTCTTATTAATAAACGTGACTGTCATGAATAATTGTAGATCTAGTAACTATAACTTTTTTGTAGTTTGTCCTTAACAACATACAGTAACTCCTTTTACCCAGAATTGGACAGCAAATAAGGACCTAGTCTGCCCATTTTCCCTACCTGCTGCAAAAACCAAAGACACTACTTGATCTAAGGCTTTGTTCTCCTACCTATCACTAGGGTACCATTGTGCAAATCCCACACATTTTTGAATTCCCCTACCAAATTTGCCCCCACTGCCTCCACTGGGAAGCTGTTCCATGCATCCACCACCCTTTCTGTGAAGAAATACTTCCTCACATTACCCCTTAGTCTACCCCTTCCAGCCTCATGTCATGACCCCTTGTTCTAGAACATCTCTTTTTCTGAAAGATGCTACCTTATTTATGCCCTTGAGATATTTGAAGATCTCTATCATACCCCCCCCCCCATGGTGTACAAATGGAGGTCCTCCAATCTCTCCTCATATGACTTTTGGTGCAGGCCCTGAACCACTTTTGCTGGCCATCTCTGAACTGCCTCCACCCTGTCTGTGTCTTTATGTAGATGTGGCCTCCTGAACTGGACACAATACCGATGTCAAACTAATGATTTATATAGAGGCATCACCACCTCCTTTCTTCTGCTGGTGATACCTATCCTTATGCACCCCAATACCCCACTGGCTTTCCCCACAGCCTTGGCACATTGCCTGACCAACTTTAGACCATCTGATACAGTATGATTATCCCCAGATCCCTCTCCTGTTTGGTTGCCGTAAGTATCTCTCCCCCATCATGTAAATCTCCCCTGGGTTCCTGTGCCTCAAATGCATTATTTTGCACTTTTTTGCACTGAATCTTAGCTGCCACACTCTTGACCATTCCTCTAGTTTGCCTAGTTCCCTCCTCATTTTTTAGCACCCCTCCCAGAGTGTCTACCCTATTGCAAATCTCAGTATCATTGCAAATAGGCATACCTTTCCATCCAGACTCTCTGCAACGTCACTTGTGAAGTCATTGAATAGGACTGGCACCAGAACTGACTCCTGTGGCACCCCACTGGTTACCCTCCTTTCCTTGGAATGAGCTTCATTAACCACCACCCTCTGTTTTCTATCCCTCAACCAATTTCTAACCCAGTTTACCATCTTGGGGCCCATTCCCAGGCTGTCTAACTTGCTCACATATCTTTTATGTGGAACGGTGTCACAGGCCTTGCTGAAATCCAGGTAGGTCACATCCACCACCCCCGAATCCACTTCCCTGGTCACCCAGTCAAAGAAAGCTATCAGATTTGTTTGACATGACCTATGAATCCATGCTGCCTCGGATTCTGTGCTCCACTGGATTCAAGATGTTTCACAATCCTTTCTTTTAGCAATGATTCCATTATTTTCCCCACACTGAGGTCAGGCTGACTGGTCTATAGTTTTCAACCTCCTCCATGTTCCCATTTTTGTGTAGAGGGACTACATCAGCTCTCCTTCAGTCCTCTGGAACCACTCCTGTTTCCAGCAATTTATTGAACAGGGCTGTCAGTGTGGTGCAGCCAGCACCTCCCTAAGCTTCTTTAATATTCTAGGATGTATCCCATCTGGTCCCATTGCTTCGTCCACTTTCAGTTTTGTGAATTCCTTTAGAACTCTCTCCTCTGTAAATGGACTGGTGTCCACCTCCCTGTCCTTATTGCTCCTGCCACTTAATTGTGGTCCCTCACCTTACCCCTCTTCTGTGAACACTGAACAAAAACATTTGTTCAGGATTAATGCTTTTTCTAAGCCCCCTTCCATACACTCCCTGTCTTCCCCCTTAAGCCTTATGATCCCACCCCTTGCCTTCCTCCTTTCACTAACGTACCTTTTAAAACTTTAGTAGAGTTAACTGTTATCTAGGTTGTGGGGTCTAAAACTGTGAGAGAATTCAAGAATGCATGGGACAGACATAAGGCAATTCTTGTGGGGGGTGGTAGGAAGAAATAGGCTGTTGGTTAACTAGGATCTGCGGCCTATCCTGCAGGTAGGGAAATGGGCAGACTAGCTGGGCCAAGTGGTCCTTATCTGCCATCAAAGTCTATGTTTCTGTGTTTCTAGATAGAGATGAACATTAAAGTTATGGTAACTTTAAACTTAGAGGCTGTCTGCCTTTGTATTATGTATATATCTTCTATGGTATTTTATTAGATTTGAATTATTGTTTGATAATTACTGGTGGTCATGTCTGGATAACCAGATCTTAAAATTGCATTACAACCACTCGGTTGTTATTTTGCACTACAGCTGGGCAGTTGTAATCATCAGCTGTCAGTCATTCTCATGCTCACATAGACGTGAGCACTACCAAAAGAACTGCCACTTTCACTTTCTCAAATATGCAAACCTACACTGATTAAAAATGATCACCAGTAATTATAAAAAATAAAACATGGGCAGGTGTGTGTATAACCAGAATTTTATACACACCCTTAGTGTGGGATGCTTGTATAAATCCCTTGAGCTTTGCTCTCGGGGTTTATGTAGCATCCCACACCTTGGGTATGGGTAAAATTCTGGCTACACCCACCCATGTATTATTCTATATTTATCTATCTTCAGTTTTGCTATTGTATTGCTACTTTATTAATTATGGCCGAATCTTTCAGGATAGTCAGTGAGAGCTGGGAGGACCTCTACCTTCTGAACCTTCTTTAAATATTCTCTGTTGTCAAGTAAATAGATTTTCCAGACTTGGTTTCTCGTTCTCAGTTTTTATTTTTCTTATATTCTTTAGAATTTTTTAATGCTCCCAAAACTCATAGCATTTTTCTCTTGTTACCGTTTCAGTACTTATGTGTCCCTTCATCAGAACTAATGGGGCTAAAATACAAACAGAAAAGAAAACAAATGTCCATATCATGTCCCTGTTCTGAGACATATAATAATGATCTATGTATATCAGTATCTTGTTTAGTAGCAGGGGGAGCATACATGCTTTCTCAATCCTTTATCACTCGCTCCACTGATTTTTCTTCTCTTTTTATTTTATAAGGATGTGAAGACTCTGAAATAAAATATCCTTTATTTAATTTTTAAATCCTAATAGCTTGAAAATGGATTCCTTAAATAAAATTTATTTTGGGGGGTAATAAGGAGCAATATATTTAAATGTCTCATTTTTAAGCATTTAACTGTTTTTAGTAAAACTTGCAAGTTTAGTATTGTATTCTAATACATACCAGCTGAAATAATTTCAGCTTTCACTTGTTTTTCAGGAGGTATTGCACCTCTCATGTATATCTATGAGACAACAAAAATGCTACTTTCAAATAAACAACTTCATCTTATTTTTATTTGATTCAGTTAAACTATAAGGAAATAAACTTTGTTTTTTTTTGTCTAAGTTCTGTTTGTAGTAAAAAGGTAGGCCCTTTAATACATACCCATGATAATTACAGCTTTAGCTTTCCTTTGCATGGAGGTATACAAACTCTTACATTATTCTGTGAAAATAATACAGAAAGAGCTGCTTTCAAGGTAACTGCATCACCGCATATTCATTTGTTAGAAATAAACTTTTTCTATGACTTTAGTTCAGTTTTTATTGAAAACTCATGCCATGTGTGGTTATTGTAGTAGTGTTCTTTTGAACTGGAGTTCAAGTGTAAAGGGATAACCTCCAAAAAGTTATTTCAAAATGCAGTGTCATCCGCCATTACTAAGAATGCCATTCACCTATGGCCGAGCAGCTTCACTGTGCAGCTAGAAGGGGCCAAGCCACAGATATCAGGCTACCTGGGTGGCGAGATGATATCACAGTGTGACTGTCTCCTGTGGCTCGATCACCAAGGAAATCACAAATTCGCCGTGTGGAGGTTGAGCTCCTAGAAGGAATCCATTTTGATCCCCCTTCTATTCAGAATTAATATATTTGTAAATGCTAATGCTTTTCTGTCCTAGGGAGGTTTTATTTAAAAAGAGTGTCACTCGTTTCCGTGATGGTAGAGATCAAGGAAACAGGCGCTGGGGCCAAGAGACGGGAATGTCTTAGATGGTCTGTCTGTTCTCAATCACAAACCTTACTAAATTTAAATGGAGCATGTTGTAAATCCTAAATTATACAATGGTGTCCCCAAGAAAGTGGCGGGATCATGTGATGGCTGCCTAAGGGAGAACAGTGCTTTCCACTTCGCTCCTCAACTCACCCACAAATCCATCATTCTACTGCCTATCTGAGAATCTCAAACTGAGCAAATTTTATCGAGACGGAACTCAGAACAGCACAGCATTTGATTTTGAAGCTTTACGGTGGAGGTCTATATGAAAAATCCCCCCCATGGCACTCTCCCACCACCCACACCTGAAAAGGATAAGGCCACCAAAAGGCCCAAACAGCAAGCCACGGGCTCCAGCAAGAATCCGACTGGTAATGCAGCACTGATGGAGGAGTGCTTTCTGGACATCATGGTACCAATCCAGAAGACCATTTCCACCATATTGGCGGATCTCCATCAAATTTGCTCCTCCGTAGATTCCCTGACACTCCGGGAGAGCTGAGAAAGACAACACCAACACGAGACACGAGCTTAAGAAATTAGAAGAAAATATTGAAGATTTGGAGGGGCGCAGTCACTGTAACAATTTGTTGATTATCGGATTGCCTGAAGCAGAGGAATGCACGAACCCGATCCTATTTGTACAGACATTCTGCACCACAATAGTAGGCCCATCACCTAACGCTGCCTCCTACATCACTGAGTGGGCTCACCGCTTCCTGTCCTCCTGCTGGCGGGTGCACCCCCGAGGCTTCTAATCTTCAAGTTGCTCAACTTCCAGGACAAGGAACACATTCTCACTAAAGTCAAAGATTTGCGTGAAGTGCTATGGGAAGGGCATAAACTCAGAATTGCTCAGGACCTGCCCCAGTCAGTTTGAGTGAAAAGGCAGGGATTCCACCCAATTGTGTCCAAACTGATAGCGGCTGGCAAGACCCTCCAATTGCGATACCCCACTGTTCTACAGGTCAAACATGGAAAGAGATGGACCGCTTACGACACCCCGGAGCAAGCAATCTCGGAGCTGAAAACCCTGCTGCCTGACTTATTTAAATTACTTTTCAAGGGCCCGTGCTGTTGATACTCCCTTCGGGAGGTTTAATAAGGTAAAATCAATTACTTTTCTGATTTTGACCTGGAGATGGGCAGCTTATGTACCCTGGTTGATGTGCGGTACTTCTACTTGTGTTTCGGCGGCTTGGAACTTTTGGTATGCACCAAATGCCTGAGATCTCCTATTTTACCCTGATTGCTGCCTGTGTGACCCATCCAATGTTCCTGCTTCAATAGGCCTCTGTAAAGAGACTTACCTGATTCTTATCCCTGAGGTCAACTCGGAAACCCGGATATGTTGGGCTCCTGTGTGGGTTTCCTTTCCCTCCCGAGGACTTTCTGGCAGAAACCAAGTGATTACGGCTACAAGATCTGAGAGATGGGAAGTTGCTGGTAGCTCCTTTTCACCTGAACTAGGGGACCAATTTCCCTTCAGCCCCTTTTTTTTCTTTTCTTTTCCATTTTGTGCACTGCTTTTGTACCATGGAATACAACAAGGGTCTAGTGTGTATGCGGCCTGCTTTATTAGGGTCCCACTCTGCATTTAGTTATCTGGAGCTGTTTTTTGTATAACACTGATGAAACCTTTAACCAGCATACATGTTGCGTTAACTGCTCCTTTGAACCCTTGGACTCGTGTGGGATGCTCAGCAGATTGCAAAGACCCTTTAGTGTGTCTCATTTTCCTTTTTTCTTTTTTTTGCCTTCTAAGCAGGCATCCGCTCCCCTCAAATAGTACCTTTGCCTAATAATGTTGTTCGATAATGTTTGCACTTTTTATATGCAGTAGAAAGTTGTTGTTTATACCCCATTTACAGTTTGTGGAATCATGGAGGGGGGGCGGTAGGAGGGCGCGGGTTGACCTCTCTTGGTGCAGCTTCTCTAGCATCACCTGACAGTGTGTAATAGGTGGTTCAGTTTGATCAGAACTGGAGGTAGGTTATTGTTGGGGCATAATGTTTTATTGTTTGTTGGTTGTCTTTGTGGGGGGGGCATGAACCTGTGTTTGCAACTTTTTCACTCTCCAGTGATTCTTTTTGAGGGTGTGTGGGATGGGCAAAGCTACGCATCTCCTCTCTGTTGTTGTGGGATCAACCTTGCTGGGGTCCAGGTCTGGTCATATACCTGCTACCGATTGCAGGGCCCACCTTCATGTACTACCTCCTGAACGTACATGGGAGGACCATATATGTTTGTAAGCTGGAACATTAAAGGGAGCATGACAGAAAGAAGAGAGTTATGATTTTAAAACACCTCACCCATTTAAGAACATGACTCACCTGTCTACAAGAAACTCACTTACAGAGGGATGATATCTCTCTCTTTAAGAGAAGTTGGGTTGGTCAGGTCTTTGGTGCGGGCGCCTTCTCAAAACGGAGTAGTACCATTATTCTCATTACCAAATCTGTCCCTTTTGTTATGACACAAGAATGGTGGGACCCATCAGGTCGACACATTATTATCAGGGGTACCCTAGAATCCTTCCCAGTCCTAATAGGATCCATCTATGGATTCCCCCCTCTTCTTCACCCAGCTACTCTCACTAGTGCCCCTCAACCCCCTGGTATTGATCTTCCTAGGTGGGGACTTGAACCTGGCTCCACAAATGGACTTGGATTGCTCAGATAAAACTAGGCGGGGGTTGTCCCCTACTCAATGAGCTCTGTGGGACCTCATGTCTGGTGCAGGCCTCATTGATGTCTGGCATATCCTACAGATAGATCATACTCCTATTGTTGTCCGCCGCATGGTACGCTATCCAAAATAGACTACTGGCTAGTGAGCGCTTTCAGTCTTCCAGGTGTATTAGACACATCCATTCACCCCAGAGTAATATCTGACCATGCTCCAGTCAGTGTTCTCCACTTATTAGGCCCTGTGGTCCACAGCGACTCCTCCTAGTGACTGAATACCCAATTGCTCCAGAGCCCTGATACCCTGACCCATATTCAAGGCCTTATCTCCTCCTTTCTGGCAGTTAACATGGGTTCAGTGGACAGAGTCGACACGGTCTGGGCCACCGTTAAATGCACCCTCCGTTGGGATTTTATCCGTATCTCATCCATGACAGCTCAAAAGAGTAAGCTCCTTTTAGACACCTTTCTAGGTGAAATCCACTGCTGGGAATCCTTCCTCCACCGTTTATCTCCTGAAACGGATTGGACTGAACTACATCACTTACAAGCTCAGTTCGCAGACTTAATGGTGCAGAAAGCAGAGTTAGCCATCCACCATACGAGGTTGAAATATCTGGAGTCCAGAGAGAAAGCTTGGAAGCTTCTCACCCTCAGGCTGAGACAAGCTGACTCAGTAAAATATATTCCCAGTCTAAGAGAGGCCCCTGACTTACCCATAGTTTCTCACCCCAGGGACATCGTCGCAATCCTTGGTAAATATTATGAATGGCTTTATTCATTAGGAGATTCCCCTCCTGTACTAGACCAAAATATTCATGACTATCTACACTTGGTAGACCTCCCAGAATTGCCCTCATGCTTAACGGAACAGCTTGGAACCCCAATTTCCCTCTCCGAGATCCACCATGCCATCAGGCAATTGCCCCAAGATAAAGCGCCTGGACCAGACAGACTCCCAAATAACCTATACAAAGCCTGTCTCTCACACCTCTCCCCACTACTTGTAGAAGTTTTTAACTTATGATTCTCCCAGGGAATCCAGGATACCAGTTTCCTAATTGCCCTGATTACCCTGATTCCCAAGCTGGGTAAGGACCCACTGTGCCTGGGCAGTTATCGTCCAATCTCCCTCCTGAACATGGACATCAAGATTCTAGCCAAAATTCTCGCTAATCGCCTCTCCCCAATTATGGGAGGGGCTATTGGTAGGGAACAGGTTGGATTCATGGAAAGGAGGATATTGGGAGATCATATGAGGAAACTGTTCCACCTTCTGTTGGCATCTAGGGAGTCCGAGATTCCAGCTGTCCTGGTCTCCCTGGACACTGAAAAGGCCTTTGATCATGTTTCTTAGCAATTTCTCTTCGCCTCCCTACATCACTTTGCAATCCCTGATGACTTAATCAAATGGATTCAGGTCTTATATACGCTCCCTTCTGCCCAAGTGTGGTACAGTGGTCGTCTCTCTGAGTCCTTTCCTCTGCAAAGGGATACAAGGCAAGGGTGCCCTCTCTCCCCCCTACTCTTCAACTTCTACCTGGAGCCTCTGATCAGGAAACTCCTTGCTTCACCTGACATTCAGGGCATCCAGATAGAAGGGAAGAAATATGCCCTATCGGCCTACGCAGATGATCTTCTTCTGCATGTCGAAGACCCAGAAATATCCATACCTGCCCTCAGGCTGGAGTTGGATAGATTCTCTGCAGTGTCGTACTACAAATTGAACCGATCCAAGACAATGGTCTTTTCCTTTAATGTATATACCACAAAAGCTAGTTGTGACAGATTTGCTCTGTCCTGGGAACCTAAGACCCTTATGTATCTAAGGATTAAGGTCACCAGAGAGAATCCTTCCATGATTAAAAAGAATCTTACCAATCTAGTACAGACAGTTCAAGCAGATCTGGATCGGTGGGGAGCACTACCTCTCTCTCTATCTGGGGCCATGTTAATATCCTAAAAATGAACATTTTACCAAGATTGTTCTACCCGCTGGGTATGCTGGGGGTTTTCTTGCCCAAAATTTGGTTTACAAGACTGCAGAGGCTTTTCAACTCCTTCCTCTGGAAAGATAAGACAGTGAGAAAGTATACTCGAAGTTAACAGCCCCAAAACTGCAGGGTGGCCTGGCACTTCCCTCTTTCTTCAAGTATTACTGTGCTCAGCAGATTAGTAAAAGAGCACTTTGGTCCAAAGACGGCCTACAAGGGACAGAAGACGGCTATCTTCCCATCTGGTTGGACATAGAGAAGGACTTGGCTTATTGGTATGCCAGCTGACTTCCCGCCTTAGCCTACCAGACTCCTTGTCATCCCCTACAGTCACTTACAGCCTCCCCAGTAGGGTGGTTTTTGAGGGCCCTGCAGCAGACACAGAATCCCCTGTCAGAGTATTGGCATGATTCCCCTTTCAACCCATCTTCAACAATTTACACTTTCGGATTGGGTGCCATCCCATTCCTCTCACATGCCTTCCTAAACTGAAGGATACCCCTCTGACTGACTTTATCTCTGGACAAGAGCTTATCCCCTTTACCACTCTCCAATCCTGGTTCCAGCTAGGGCCCAGTGATGTCTTTAAATATATGTAACTCAGGCACTCAATTCTCACCTTTCTGGGTCCGAAGTTCCACATTTCAGAACCTCCAAAGGGGCGTTCTCAGATATTCCAGGGGACAGACCAGCCACATGCCATCTCAGAAGTATATAAGCAGCTATTAGCAGTTGATCCTGGTGTACCTCTAGGGGTCTGCTACTGCTGGGTCCAAGAGCTTTCTCTCCCAGCAGAATCTGAGTTTTGGCAGAAAATGTGGAGTACTATTTACGTGCACATATAGCAAGACAGACTACATCTGATCCAATTCAACATCCTGCACAACCTATATTATACTCTGATAAAGTTGCATAAGATAGGTTGGATTACCTCTCTGGAATGCCCTGCTGCAAACAAGCTCTTGGGTCACTATATCATGTCCTCTGGGATTGCCCTTGCACCCAGGCATTCTGGAATTCTATTAAACAAGCCTTGGACCCACTCCTTGGGCTAAAGGCATTGTTTACCCCGGAGTGCTGCCTATTAAATATATATCCCCCAGGAATGCCCAAAATAAGAAAATCCCATTTATCATTAGTGGCAGCAGTGGCAAAATTGGTTATGCTCCGGCACTGGGTAGCGGAGTCACTGCCCCCGGTTATAGAAAGATATCGAGAGACCCTCCATGCTATACAATTAGAAAAACACATTGCCCACATATGACACAGACCGTTAGTATACCAGAAGGGTTGGGAACCCTTGTTGGTCTCCTTGCCTTATGGAAGCTAGGCAAGGCTGAATCCTCACATTATGCCTAGCCCTAACACCATTGTTGCACAGCTGGGGAGGGAGGGAGGGAGGAGGTTTTCAAGTGGGGGTTAGTATGTAATGAATGTTTATAGTTTTGTATGTTTTTTGTTTGTATTACAGCACTAGCCTTCTGTAACCACACCATCAATAAATGCTGCTTGTTGTTTCAAAAATGGAAAAAAGACAATAAAGTATATTGAATTAAAAAAAAAAAAAAAATGGGGTCCCCGAATTCTGGAATCTGATTGGTTGACTGGCAACTTTTACCCGTGGTAAATCCTACGATATACCAAGTGTAAAAGTGCCAGTCAACTGCATCTCCCAAACAATAAATACGACCCCCTAAAATACAAACAATTCAGTCACCATATTAATCCCCCACTTAAGCGTGACGCAAAAGCGGGAGATTCAAACCACCACTGTAGTTTTTACAAGTCTCACAATTAAGTGGAAATCCACCCACCTCACCTCTTTTTAAAATACTCTCTTCCTTCTCAGTGACACTGCTGACACACACAACTCAATAGAAAAATGACAGTTCCTCTAAAGTCCATTCCTCCATCTTCCGCGCCAGTCAGTGCTGGCTCCTCCTCCCACCTCCGTTACACTACCTAAGGTTCCCATTCCTAGTACACAACTCTCTGATTCCCAAACTGAAATAAAAAAAAAAACTTGGGTCCCAGTACAATTTAATACATACTGCAACTGACTCATGGTCCCTTGCCATATAGTCATTCTCTCACTCCCATCTCAGCTGCCACTCCACGCATCTCCCCAAAAGGGGTGCAAAGGCTCATTGCCAATGTCTTGCTAGTCTGAAGACTGGAAGATTGAGACTATCACTGAGAACTAGTATCATATGATGCTATTTTTACCTTTCAGGTGAGACTTTAGCCAAAAGACCATGTATATGTATTTTGGCTGGCCTACTCCAGACTAGCCGGGGGAGTGAGGCACTAAATGACACTGTGCCCATGGACTTGCTGCCTGCTAAAATGGGTTCCTGGTCTCTATTCTCTGAGAAGGATACCCACCAAGCCATTAAAGGCCACAGTAACTTTTCAACTCTGTGCTTCTAATAAAAATTGCAGGGAACCTCCCACACAATACATTAGTTTAGCATTTACTTGTGTTTTAGAGATTCTTGATTAGCATGTTTTATGTAATGCTGCAAATCCTGTAGAAGTGTGGTTTTAACCTGCCTATTTAAAATCAAGTAACTTTGACTGTTTTGTAGGATATGTAAACAATAATACACAGCAGGATGTGGGTTGCCATTCCAGACCTGCAGGCCCAGGTGCCTGCAGCCACTCTGAAGTGTGTTTCAGGAATACTAACCCACACCTTGAAGTGTCTTATTGTATTAATAAAATGGATCCACCGTAATAAAAAAATTAGTATACGCTTATCGGTGCGGTCACTATTCCTGAACTGCACTCCTTTGAAATCTTTTCCACCAATTAGGAAGCAGGATATTCACCACCAATATTATAATAACATTTAAGGCATGGGTATTCCGTGGAAATATTTTCACATGTTTCATGATGCTGCTTGGTTACAGCCAGACAAGTCTCATAGTTAGGAGACTGTATCTAGTCAGAGAAGCAAGCAGGCATTCAACAGCACCATCCAGTATGCACTTAAAACAGATATTTATTTTAAAATATAGAATAAACTGCCATTCAACAGATAGTTGACAACAGGAGTTGCTAGCAGTCACAAAGGAAGAAAGAGACTTGGGCATCATCATCACTGATGACCTAAAATCATCCAAGCAGACCTCTAAAGCAGTAGGTAAGGCTAGGGGGGTGTTAGGGTGTATTAGTAGGGGTATCACAAGTCGTAAGAGGGAGGTAATAATCCCTCTGTACAAGACATTGGTTGAGCCCCATCTGGAGTGACTAGAGTGCAGTATTGGAGCCACACCTTCACAAGGACATTAACAAATTGAGGCAGTCAGAGGGCAGCAAAATGGTGCAGGGACTGCATCAGAAGACATATGAGGACAGATTAACGAGACTCAATATGTATACCCTTGAGCAAAGGAGGGAGAGGTGATATGATCGAGACATTTAAACACCTTAAGGGCATAAACAAGGTGAAAGAGTCTAACATGTTTAAATATAAGAAAAATAGCAGGACAAGAGGACACAGCATGAGATTAGAGGAGGCCGATTAAGGGGAATGTGAGGAAATTCTTTTCACAGAAAGGGTGGTAGATGCATGGAATGGCTTACCACAAAAGTGGGTAGCTATGAATACAGTGCAGGGCTTCAAACAGGCATGGGATAGGCATAAGGGAGCAATACAAATGACTATGAATAGATAGGTCACTGACAGAGCAAAGGCCGATGGCACATTTATAAGGTAGAAAAAGAAATGGGCAGACTGGATGGGCCTTGCGGTCCTTATCTGCCGTCAACTTCTATGTTTCTATGTTTCTATGTTTCTATAGTCGAGCTGCTACAGGCACATTCCTGTAGTGGTTTGCCACGTGGTATGTCATCAAAAGGTCAAAATGAGTGACGCAGAGCATTTCAGTTTTCCAGTCATTTCAAATGTAGTTATTTTCCATATAACACAAGTGAGTTTATTGTGTCCCATTTAGTAGGAATATAATTAAGCAATAAACCATGACAGGGTATGGGTTATGCTGGGATTTACCACAGCTGGTGCGGTAGCTGAGTGGTTAGATCCAGGTCAGCCGTGGTAAATCCCAGCATAAATCATACCCTGGAGTGGTTTATTGTGATTACACAATGTCCCATTCCATTTTGTATAAAAATAAATAGAGAAATTCAGTTTAATTGGCATTTTTTATTTTTATTCAGTTTATTCTTACGCCCCAAAAAAAAAAAAATAGTCCCATACGAGGATGCTAGTAGCTGCACTCAACTTTTCAGTCATGATTTGTTTTACTCCTAATTTTTATTTCTGAAAGAGGTTATGCACTTCAGTGTTGCTGAAACTTTAAAATGTGTGTGTCAGACAAAGTTTTTTTTTTTTCCTACTGTAAAGAAGGAATTAATTGAGAGGTGCAGCGACCAGTTTTAGCAGTGTACTCCTTTTTGGAACCTGAAGGGAGCTGATCAGATGAGTGGAGTATGTGTGGGTGGTTGGGGAGATGCGTGGAGTGGCAGCTGAGATGGGAGTGAGCCACCCGCACATACTCCACTCATCCGATCAGCTCCCTTCAGGTTCCAAAAAGGAGTACACTGCTAAAACTGGTCGCTGCACCTCTCAATTAATTCCTTCTTTACAGTAGAAAAAAAAAAAACGTTGTCTGACACACACATTTTAAAGTTTCAGCAACACTGAACTGCATAATCTCTTTCAGAAATAAAAATTAGGAGTAAAACAAATCATGACTGAAAAGTTGAGCACAGCTACTAGTATCCTCCTATGGGACTATTTTTTTTTTTGAGGCGTAAGAATAAACTGAATAAAAATAAAAAATGCCAATTAAACTGAATTTCTCTTTATTTTTTTTTTATACAAAATGGAATGGGACATTGTGTAATCACAATAAACCACTCCAGGGTATGATTTATGCTGGGATTTACCACGGCTGACCTGGATCTAACCACTCAGCTACCGCACCAGCTGTGGTAAATCCCAGCATAACCCATACCCTGTCATGGTTTATTGCTTAATTGTATTCCTACTAAATGGGACACAATAAACTCACTTGTGTTATATGGAAAATAACTACATTTGAAATGACTGGAAAACTGAAATGCTCTGCGTCACTCATTTTGACCTTTTGATGACATACCACATGGCAAACCACTACAGGAATGTGCCTGTAGCAGCCCGACTATCTATTGAATGGCAGTTTATTCTATGTTTTAAAATAAATATCTGTTTTAAGTGCATACTGGATGGTGCTGTTGAATGCCTGCTTGCTTCTCTGACTAGATACAGTTCTCCTAACTATGAGACTTGTCTGGCTGTAACCAAGCAGTATCATGAAACATGTGAAAATGTTTCCACGGAATACCCATGCCTTAAATGTTATTATAATATTGGTGGTGAATATCCTGCTTCCTAATTGGTGGAAAAGATTTCAAAGGAGTGCAGTTCAGGAATAGTGACCGCACCGATAAGCGTATACTAATTTTTTTATTACAGTGGATCCATTTTATTAATACAATAAGACACTTCAAGGTGTGGGTTAGTATTCCTGAAACACACTTCAGAGTGGCTGCAGGCACCTGGGCCTGCAGGTCTGGAATGGCAACCCACATCCTGCTGTGTATTATTGTTTACATATCCTACAAAACAGTCAAAGATACTTGATTTTAAATAGGCAGGTTAAAACCACACTTCTACAGGATTTGCAGCATTACATAAAACATGCTAATCAAGAATCTCTAAAACACAACAAGTAAATGCTAAACTAATGTATTGTGTGGGAGGTTCCCTGCAATTTTTATTAGAAGCACAGAGTTGAAAAGTTACTGTGGCCTTTAATGGCTTGGTGGGTATCCTTCTCAGAGAATAGAGACCAGGAACCCATTTTAGCAGGCAGCAAGTCCATGGGCACAGTGTCATTTAGTGCCTCACTCCCCCGGCTAGTCTGGAGTAGGCCAGCCAAAATACGTATACATGGTCTTTTGGCTAAAGTCTCACCTGAAAGGTAAAAATAGCATCATATGATACTAGTTCTCAGTGATAGTCTCAATCTTCCAGTCTTCAGACTAGCAAGACATTGGCAATGAGCCTTTGCACTCCTTTTGGGATGATGAAAAACTTCTTGTCACTCCCACTTCGTGGGACAACAGAAATCATGTTGTCACTCCCACTTCTGGAGCAATGGAAAAGTTGTGGCTGCAACCACTTCTGGGATACAACAAATGAGAGTTGCTCTCTATTTAGGGTTGCTGACAGCAATTGTGGGTTCCACTTCAGAATCACTGATGACAGAGGTGCTCCCTTTGTTGGGGACACTGAAACATTTAGTGGTGATAGACATGGGGAGGTGGTGATGATGTGGGCACAGCAAATATTGCAGCTTAAGGCCTACCCCCTAATCCAGAGGGGCCTTGATTCTCCTCCTCCTAGTCCACTCTGTTCATGACTTCCATTATAGTCCATGACATGGTAAAGGTGGGTAGTGAATTGTGGTGCAGCAGCCCAGTAAACTGTCCCACAATCAGATTGAGGAGTACATAATGTGTAGGTGGGTCTGTGATCCATCCTTCTACTGAGTGCAGGAAAAACTTTCAAAGATCTCTCCATTTGAACATCACATCCAGTAGACAGATGCAAGTAAGCTTGTTCTGTGGGCACTGGCATATGGCAGTTTCAACCACCACATTAGGGCCATGACAGCCCAGGAACACCAGTAAAATTGGGATGACATGGGTGGAAGACACAATGGCAATAGTTCTTTAATGATGACAAATAGCTGTAGCATAGCTATGGCAATAGGTAATCTAAACATGTATACTGGCTATGGTTCCTCTCAGTCCATTATCCTCGTCCCGTTGCCTGACAATGTACAGCTGGCAGAAACCGTCTCAGTGCCCACACCAATGCTGCTAACCTGTAGAACTCCTGCTGAATCTGAAAAGTCTCCTCAGAACAAGTTATTTGAGTTAAATAGTGAGTGTACCAAAGCATTCTCAGTGTCATTAAGTCCAGTTCTGGACCCTGGGTCTAGGGGCCCTATATCATCTGGAACACTCTTCTAAAAGCCTGCTATATGCACCAAGTCGCTGCTTTGATAAAATGCCCACCCAAGCACCAGATATTTTGGGTGGCCGAAGAAGTTAGAGGATGTGGGTACAGTGAAAGACACAGTTTATTTTATTTATTTATTTATTTATTTATTTAAAAGTTGGTAACTGGTAGAGGCACACTGAGCTGAGGCTCATTTCCAGGTGCAACCCGAGGGAAGGGGGAAGAGGAGGTACACTGCACCAAATACATAGTGTTAAGTAGATTTCAAAGACTAGTAATAATATACTGGAACAAAAATAAGAACAAGAAACAAAAATTTCCAGAGGCAAGTACATACAGTAGTTACAGTGAGACACCAGTTCAAATGAACAACAAACAAAAATTGCTTGGGTAAGTCTAAAGCAAGGTGAAGGCTTACATACAGCGAGACAGGAATGCACATAAGATATAAAAATTGCCTGGGAAGAGGCAAGTGCAAGGTACATGTGTACATACAGCAAGACAGGAGTGCAAATGAGCAGGATATCCACAACCTTAGGTGTATTGAGCAAAAGTGCGGTGTAAATGAATTAAAGTGCTACAAGTTACAAATGGCTCAAAAACATGCTAGAACTGTGGTAGTTGTATGAAGACAAAGAGGCTGGGTTAGTCAGAATGGATGCACAAGTAGGGAGGAGGTGGCGAGTGGTAGAGGGTCCATTTAAAAAGGTTTAGCGATGAAAGCATATGGAGGTACAATGGGAGGGAGTTCCACAGGTTAGGGAAGTGGAAGGTGAAGGAGGCCTAACCAGAGTTAGAATGGGGTCGGAGAAGGGTGAAGAAGTGGGGGTCACATGTGTGGAGACAGTAGGAAGTTGAGGGGAAGGGAGGCGAGGTAGGGAGTGAGTGAGTGAGCCAAACCAATACTTGGCCAAGATGATGGCAGTGTGGTGGTTATGGCGGGAGGCTAGAGAGTGGAGCAATTATTTATTTAAAGGTTTAACCAGGAAGCTATGCCGAGCAGACAACTGCTCAATTCCAGATGCGTCCTGGAGGTAAGGGGGAAGGAGGATTACATTCATAAATACAAATACCAAAGAACATAGCACAGAAGACATTACAAGGTATAGACTGGTACAACAGACAGTAGAGCGTGGCCTATGACAATAAAATATACAGATACTTCCATAGTTCAACATTACATACAGTGCCTGTTTGCATTCTGGTAATGGAATGGGCAAGGCCCACGTACAGGAGCTAACAAATACTTCTATATATTAAGTAACATTACATATAGTGCCTATTTATGTATAAAGTAACAATTACATGCAGTGCCTATTTACAGTCATGAAGTGGAGTGGGCAAGGCCCAGGTGCAGGAGCGTATAGCAATAGGGATGTGTAGAGGGTGCGGTGATACGTTCTAGGATGGGCATTTAAGGTGAAGTGACAAAAGGCACTGAAAAGGATGTCTGATCTGGAGAGAGACATTACAGAACAGACCTATTTACCACATCAGCATAATCAGAAAGTAGTAGTATTATCCTAGTGAAAAGAATCTGGAGAACGGGGAGAGGGAGAGGGCATCTTTATTTCTGTAAAGAGCACCACGTTTGGGGTGGAGCTTGGAGTAAATATGGTTGATATGAGCTGTGAAATCCAGGTGGCTTTAGAGCCAGACTCCTAGATACTTGTAAGCTGGAACTATGTCCAAGGTAGTGCCATCAAGAGTGGAGAAAGTGGGAAGTTTGGCAAGCTTTTGGGGGGTGCCGAAATTCATGTTTTAGTTGTGTTTACTTTTAGCTGGCTGTCCTGGAACCAGTTTAGGATGCAAGTGAAATCTGATTGTAATTGGGAGGATACCTCCGATGCTGAGGGGCCAGAGATACAGAGAATGGTGTCATCTGCATATAGGTGTGTGTTGGATTGTGAGCACATGAGGGGAAGATCACTGTGAAAGATGGAAAAGAGGATAGGACCCATGATGGAGCCGTGCGGTATACCTGCTAGAATTGGGGGGGGGGGAGTATCACCAGACCAAACACATTGGGATCAACCTGAAATTTATGAGTGGAGCCATTTTACTGATAGGGGGAGAGTGCAGCCAGTTCTAATTTAGAGAGTAGGAGTGGATGGGAGATGGAATCAAAGGCCTTGGCTAGGTCCATGAATATAACTGAGGTCAGGTGACCTAGGACCATGCCAGTGAGCATGGCATCTGTTACCCAGAGTAATGAGGAGACCGTAGAGTGGTCCTTTCTAAAACCTGATTGGAATGGGGACAGGAAATTTGAGGAGGTGAGGAAATGGGTTAGTCTGGTTAGGACAAGGGATTTTTGGAGCTTGGCCAAGACAGGGAGGAGTGAAATGGGGTGGTAGTTTCCTGGTAAGGAATGATCACCATCTTTATGGAGGGGATCACTTTTGCCAATTTCCAGGCCTGTGGTACAGAGACATGGGTGAACGAGAGATTGAGCAGGTGGGACGGGGCTGTGCAATAGCTGTGGCAGAGATCTGAAGGAGGAGAGGGTCAAGTCAAGTCAGAACTGGATTTACATGGGTTCAGAGATTGGAGAGCACAGAGCATCTCCTGGGCTGTGACTGGGGAGAAATGAAAAATGTTTTGGGTAGGAGGAGATGAAGGTCCAATGGAGGGGTTTGCAGGATAGTCAGGAGGTGGGTGAGATGGCTGGGGAGACGTGGTGGGTGGGGGGTGGAAGGTATGGTGCTGGTAGTAAAGAAGATGTTTATGGTGGAGGTAACAGTGAGGGGGTCAGAGACTAGAGAGTTGTTGATGGGGAGGGGGGAGGAGGAATTAGATGGGGGGGTTGAGAAGTGAGGAAAGTGATTGCCAAAATTTGTGGGGGATTTGAGGTTCTCATGTAGTGTGTCCTTGAAATAGTGTGATTTTGCTAACCTGATGGCCTTGGTACAAGTGTTTCTTAGGGCATGATACGATGATAGGTCATCTGGGGAAAAGGTGGTTTTGTAGTGCACCCAAGCACGATCACGTGTGTTGCAGAGTTTGATGATGTCAGCTGAAATCCACGGGTGGTGGAAATGTTTCATCCTGTAGCAAGGTAGGGGAGTGTGAGTGTTCTCGACATAATTTAGTATCTGGCAGAAGAGGGAGAGTGCTGTGTTGACTTCAGTTTAGGTGTAGAATAGGGACCAGTCTGAGAACACAGGATCATGCAGGAGATGAGAGGTGTTAAGGGAACATAGGGAATGAGTCCAGCGATAGGTGGGAGGGGAGTGGGGTAGCTGTAGTTTACGAGTGCAATAAGTCATAAGGTGGTCACTGAATAAGTCAGGGAGAAGAGTTAGATGGGCGAGAAACTAGCTGGAAGGGAGATAACAGAGTTTTGTAGTTAATGGGGTCAAATCTGAAGAGAAGGAGGTCAACACTGGGGTATCACAAGGATCAGTCCTGGGTCCAGTCCTTGTCAATATGTTCATTAATGACATGGGAGAAGGAATCCAGGGCAAGATGCATCTCTTTGCAGATATCACTAAGCTCTGTGGTACGGTAGACAGTGAGGAGAGGGTTAAGAAGATGCAGAGAGACTTGCAAAAGCTTGAGAAGTGGTTAAAGGTTAGGCAGTTAAAATGAAATAGCAATAGCACAATGCTACTACCTCAGAAAGGGTGAGCATTTCAGGACACTGTAGCACTCAGGGGGTGGAAATGTGCAAGGTGGTTTACAGTCACTGTCATTACAGGATATGCCCCAGGGAAGAATGTATACTGGAGCAGGGAGTTTGTAATGTCATTTACAGTACTTGCAATGGCTGGGCACTAGAGGTGTGTGAAGGTTGGAAACTTTGCTTTACGAAATTCTCTGCAAAGTTTCTTAACTTCTCACAGCATAACATATAACTTTACGTAGTTCTTTGCCCAGTGAAGTGCCTACTTACTGTAGCTGCTGTTTCTTCATTGTTGTTGTTTCTTGTTTTAAAATAACAAAATTTACACTTCCCACCCTTTAAGTAATACACGCCCATCCCTTTCACCATGCCACACAATTTTAAAATAGATCTCCGGCAACCATCCCCAGGCTAGGCCCCCACTTCCCTCTTTCCCTGATACCAGCAAATTCTTTCATCTAGATCACAAATTCCCTTCCTCCCACCCACAAAATCCAGTTTCTCCCACCTCCCCGACCATGTTCCACCAAGTCATGAGTTAGCCCCTGCTTATCTTCTTTTGTGAATAAAAGCCCCCCCATCCCCAAAGACTCCAAACTCCATTAGCAGCGGTGAAGAAAAAAATCTGTTCCTCAATGGAGCAAGTGTCTTCATTCTTCTATGCTGTAATCTAAATAAATAAGTGATGTATATTCTAATAGCAATACCTAATTGACTGATAAGCAGAAAAACAACCTCTGGTCAGAGCCACAACGGCTGCAAATGCATTAATGTGATGAGATTTATTTGCGGTATTTTACAGATTTTACAGGGAAAGACATACTGAGATTGTAACATAGAAAGTTAATAGAAATGGAATAAATATAACAAAGATTAAGAAGACAATTATGTCTATAAAATAAATTGCAAAAATAAGTTACCAAGCAATAAGTTGTGGAACTAACCAAAGAACAAAAATGGTTATCAACTTAGCAAAATGAAACTAAAGGAATGATTGATGGGGATGTGAATTGTGCAGATTGTACATTTTAGTGCCTCATTTTGCTTTGGGGGGCTATATTCAATCATGCTTGGGGCACTTTCACTTTGCTCCAAACGTTTGAGTATAGCAACTTTAGTGAACTGTGTTAATTTTCACTAAGGTAATGGACTTTACAAGGCACAGACTGATGCCTTTTAATATGGGGCCATTATTCTGTGTAGTTCTGGTGTCCAGTTCTAGATTTGTCTACCTATTTCTGTTTCAAGCTTTTAGCCACTGACTGAATTGCCTTTGGCCACTGACTACCATGCCAGCAACCTGGGTTAAAGAATTAACCTGAGCTGCTTAGGGATGGACCTAGGAGAGAGAATAAACATGGAAAGGAATCAGGGTGGCAATACCATGGGACAGCGTGGAAAGGGACCCTACATCTGGATGCCTGGGGTGCCTCCATTGAGGCTAAGTATACACATGTCTGGGCCCAATAGAGGAGAAAATAGGAGAAAAAGCCCTCCAACTGTGGAACAGTGATGGCCTGCTCTCTAGATGGTCCCACAATGATGACTAGGCACCTCTAATCCATAGTCCTGTGACAAGACCACCAGAAAAGGTAAGTCTCAGAGAAGGTTGGTGATGGGGCTGGGAAGACTGGCCCAGATGGAGGCATGTCAGTGTACTGATGGAGAAAAACAGCTCTGTCCCATGGACACAGTGGGGCGACATACCACTCATCACAGTTGTATACTGCGCGCTGGTGAATGGTAAGGGACTGCTGCACGAAGGATTGATGCTGTGAGGCAATGCACGAACACAGTAGGGTGACATGGAAGCTCAAAATCATCATTTGGATCTGACTGTAGCACTGAAAAGTTGAAGGGGCTCTGCAGCTGTTAGATCAAGTGGCCAAGCATCACCAAAGTCCACTTTTTGATGCTACTAGTTAGGAGTCATGTGTTAGTTAGAAATTTGTATTGCATATATAATGCTTTGCTATTACCTATGAACATAAATGACAACATGTACAGTATCTTGCTGAGGGCACTAATAGTTTGACAGGGGGCGTGTGTAGCACCCACAGTTTAAGGAACATCTTTTTAACTTCCAAGCCCCAGTGGCTGGACATCTTTACCCTCCAGTCTCCCCTCTAATAGACTGCTGCATGGGGCCTGACAGGACACAAAAGTAATGCAGCAGGAGTCCATGGGGAGTCAAACTAGTGATTCACTAATCTCTATGGCAGCCACCATCCACACCTTGTTCTGAGTCTCTGGCTCAGGATCTTGCTATAGGGCTGGTACTGGAAGGAACAACATGTTCAGATATCAAATTCAAGCTCCTCGACCCCTGAAACTGGCAGCAGGGTCAAATCAAAGAATCACAGTTGATGAGTAACATCAGAAGAACCAAAAATATAACTACAGAAGAATAGAGTCACAGCTTGGATTAACAACTGCCCAGTTCAACTGCCATGAAAGTGCATGTCCCAGTTCCATAGCAGGCAACAAAGTTGGGACAAGGGGAAAAAAAGAGCACAGGGGCATGTTAGCAGCAGCAACAGGGAGCTTCAAAAGGCTTCCCAACAATGTCCTGCCAGACAAACCTTTTAGAGTACTATGACTGGGAGACATGGGAACCGGACAAGGATCACGCAGTGGATGTCCTATATTTGGACTACAGCAATGCCTTTGATTCAGTGCCACATGGGAGGTTGGGGGGGTTAAACTGGAATATGTGGGGGCAGGACCACAAATGGTGAAGTGGATCACAAACTGGCTAAAGGGAAGGCAACACAGGGTGGTGGTGGTGGGGGACCTGTCATCACCAAGAGCAGTGTTGAGTGGGGTACCACAGGGATCAGTACTGGGACTGGTACTGTTTGGGACTTTTATTGCTGATATCTCACATGGGATCTTGAGCAAGATCAGCCTGTTTGCAGATGATACCAAGATGGGAGCTGTGGTAGATTATGTGGAGGGGTGGAAGGGGTTGCAGGAGGATCTGACTGAGCTGCAGGAGTGAGCAGAAACATGGAGTTGGAGTTCAATGCCAAGAAGTGCAAGGTTCTGCACTTCGGAGCCAGGAACCAGGGGAGAGATTATCACTTGAATGGGGTACAGTTGGGGAGATCCACAGAGGAGAAGGATGTAGGAGTGATCCTTACAGGGAGCATGAAATACTCTGCTCAGTGCAGGAAGGTGGCAGCAAAAGCCAACAAAATGCTGGGATTTATTGCAAGAGGGATCTCCTCCAGAAGGAGGGAGGTTATCTTGCTCCTGTTTAGGTCATTGGTCAGGCCACACCTGTACTACTGTGTGCAGAACTTGTGCCCATTCCTGAAGAAGGACATCAGATTGTTGGAGAGGGTGCAGCTAAGAGCCACAAAGATGATCCAGGGACTGGAGAACAAGCCCTATGAGGACAGGCTTGGGGAGTTGAATATGTATTCACTGGAGGAGAGGAGGGGCAGGGGGATATGATTGAGACCTGTAAGTATGTGAAGGGGGATAAACAAGACCAATACAGAAGGGATTTTTCAGTTTAGAAGGGGAAGGGACATGAGAGGGCATAGACTGTGATTGGAGGGGGGAAGATTCAAGAGGGAGATGAGGAGACATTTTTTCACAGAAAGAGTGGTGGACAAATGTAACACCTTACCAGATGAGATAGTGTCCTGTAAGATAGTGGGCACTTTCAAGAGGGGTGGGGATGTGGGAGGGGGAAGGGATACTGGGAGGGGGGTAGGAGGGGAAACTGCATGATGAGGGGCTAGCTGCATACTTGAGCAGACTCGATAGACCATGAGGCCTGTTTCTGCTGGCAATTTCATATTTTCATATGTAATAAACAAACCTGCCTTCTGCAATGCCCCAGCAAGACCTTGGACCTGACAAGGACTGCAGGAAAGGAGCCAGAGGCTCATGGAATTTTGCCCAGAGACAGTATGAACCAATCCTGAGCTCTGGTTTTGTTTTTCACAGGAGTACGTATGCAAACCTGCCTCATCTTTTTGAGGATCCTGGTGATGCTTTCCATGGGAACATTCTGTCCAATAAGATGTCAAGCTCAGAAAACTACAAGAGACACTACTGAACAGCAGTCTGTGCTCAGTCCAGATCAGTCTGCAGCCAGGGAGGCAGTGTGTGAGAGACTGCAGCCACTATGGTTCCACAGTCCTGGTATGCTGAAAGAGCACCTAGCAAGATCCTCTGTTACCACAGAGACTTAAGTGTGTTCAGTGAAGAACTTCACAAATGCAATTAATGAAAACAAGCAGGACTGCTTACAACCTGTTCCCAGCCAGGACAATTTCAATCCAGCAGGCCCAGAGATTGTGCTGCCATCAACTGAAAATAAAAGGGTTCCAGACAGAGCCCAAGAGAAGCAGAGATAAATGGAGCTTGTGGTTTGCCCCTGTTTGCAATCACTGCAGGAGGTGGTACCAGCCTGCTCTTGCAGCTAGAGGATACTGCCTGAGCTAATAACATTTTATATAATAATGACTAATAACATCTGAAATAATTTTAGCAACTCAGTGGTAGCCTAGATGGGCTGCAAACCTTTTTCTGCATCACCTTCTGTGTGTGTGTGTGTATATCCCCAGACCAAGAGGCCCTGTAGACTCAAAATGCTGGGGAGAGATTGTTTTTCTTGTCCTCCTATTTTTGCCATTAAATGTGGATCTATTCCTCACTTTGGCAGTTGCTTGGTTAGTTCTGAGTGAAAGTGCAGACTTCCTTGTGTTTTGTTACTTTTTCTGCTGCCAGCACCTTCTATGTATCTGTGACCTCCCAGGGTGTGAAGCACAGTGGCATCCTCCACAAAAATGTGAATTTAAGGGAGATTATCCAGATTGGTGAGAAATGAAGATGCAGCCCAGCAGAGATGCCCAACACTCTACTGCCAATATAGCAGAGCAGTACAGAGGTAGACCAGTCCTCAAAGGTTTTCAAACCCATGAACAACCTCAAGGTTTTGGCCCTGCAACTGAAACAAAAAAAAGTTCCAGTGTGCCCAGATTATCATAGATTAAACAGCAGTTTGGAAGAACACTTCTTGGCAGTATAAGACCACAAAAAATGAAACAAAACATAGAGGTTCTACTCATATGTACTCGTAGTGCCAAAGTATATTTATTTTTAATTCCACCAATTAATAATCATTTCATGGCAATGTCACTTCTTCAGGACTCATGTATGCTTGCAAGCGCTACTGGAAAAAAAATTCCAGATTGAACTCATATAAGGTGAACCAGCTTTCCTAACCTCCCGTCAGCAGCGAGTCGGCTGGGCCTGGGAACACTCTGATAGGCTTTACTGCAGCAATTCAGTGAGAGCAGTGATTAAGGAAAAAGTGCCCAGGAAATTTGGAAAACTGGTTGAAACACTGATTATTGTGGTGGAAGAAAAATATAAATATTGTTATAAAATTAAATAAGGTTGCTGTCCAAGAACAGGAAGGGTGAGAGTTGTAAGGAGAGGAGAGAGTAAGCATACAGAGAAACAGGAGAGGGGACACAAAATAAGACATGATAGGAGTGGTGCAGTGCAATGGCTGTGGGGCGGCAGTGTTCCAGGAGACATTTTGGAGGCTGCGATGCTGCCCTATTTGCAGGCACCTCTCTGGACTGAGGGAGGAGGTTGCCCATCTCCAGGCTGACCTGGCTGTGGTTCATGAAACCTCCTTCCCCACTCAGGGACCACCAGGGCCAATGCCACTACCTCAGAGGTTGCCAAGAAAGAGGAGAGGCTGGACCACGGTGGGCTCAGGGAGGGAGAGGGTGGTGGAACAGAATTGCATCCATCCAGCTGTACATCTGCACAGTTCATATGCTCTTCTGGTGGATAGTGGTTCCTCTATGGAGGCACCTGCAATGGAGACCATGGAGGATGCTGGGAACCTTCACAGAGGAGACCAGCGGGAGGGTGTCATGGGACCCCACAGGGGAAGGAAACAACTCCTGGTGGAAAACTCAATCATTAGGGGGGTAGAAATGCCCGGTGCCATGGCTTGGAGGGACAGGAAGTGAATCCTCAGGATCGTGGGAGCAGCTGCACGAGGGAGGGAGCTGGATGTCATTGTCCACCTAGGGACAAATGACCTGGCTAGGAATGGGATCAGAGCAGTGCAAGAGGAGTTTGTAGAGTTGGGGAGGGACCTTAGACAAGTAGCGCATATGGTAACCTTCTTGGAAGTGCTGTCTTTCTATGGTAAGGGTGATGCTAGGGTACTCGTCACAAGGGAATTCAATGAATGGTTGAAAAACTGGTGTGGAGCTCAGGGTTTTGGCTTCATTTGGGACTGGGGAGCCACCTGGAGGGACATAGACCTATACTGGTGTGATAGTCTGCATCTGTCCGTGGGGGGGAACCAGGATCCTAGGTGAGAGGTTTAAATGCTTAATTGGCAAGCATTTAAACTAGCCATGGGGGGAGGCACTGAAAAGGAGCAGGGAAATCCCAGCATCCCCCCACAAAACATGGTAATTAGTGAGGTAAACACCAAGGTAGAGAAGTCATTAGGGAGCAGGACAGAGGTAAATGTAAAAAAAGGCAAAGGCAGTAAGGACAGGAATGGGGCTAAAAGGAGTAAGACCATAAAAAAGTGGAGGGTAATGAGTACCAATGCCCGTAGTCTGTGTAAAAAGCTCCCTGAACTAGTGGCCTTGATGGAAGAGGGTTGTCTGGATATTGTGGCAGTCACAGAAACATGGTACACAGAGAACCATGACTGGGATGTCAACACATCAGGATACACAATCTACAGGAAGGACAGGGAGGGTAAAAGAGGAGGAGGAGTAGATCTCTATGTAAAGGAAGGAATCAAAGCAACAGAACTAAAGAGTAAACAGGGAGAAGATGAGGCACTCTGGGTCACCCCGGAGACAGGAAATGGTACCACAATCCTCATGGGGGTTGTATACAGACCCCCATCTCAGGGAAGGGAATGGACAAGGAAATGATAGAAGCATCCTTAGGATGGCAGAAAAAGGGGACGTATTATTGATGGGGGACCTGAATATGCCAGATGTTAACTGGAGCACCTTTGCTGCAGGTACATCAGGGTCATTCTTGATGCCCTACAAGGGGCATGCCTCAGACAGCTAGTATTGGAACCCACTTGGGAGGGAGCAATCTTAGACCTGGTAATCTCAAATGGGGATGGAGAAAGAATCTCAGATTTAGAAGTGGGTAGCCATCTGGGAACAAGCAACCACCAAACAGTGTGGTTCACGATAAACACAGCCATACAATCAAGCCATACAAAAGCAAGAGTATTGGACTTTAGAAGGGCTGACTTTGGGAAATTGAGAGAGTGCCTCAGGAAAGCACTAGCAAACAGGCAAGAAGGAGGGGTGGAGGAACAATGAGGAGTAATCAAAACAGCCATCAGAGGCAACAAGCCTGTGTAAAGCAAATTAACAAAACACAATGAAGGAAAAAACGCTATGGTTCTCAAAAGAGGTGGCAGGGAAGGTTAATGAGAAAAGGATAGCATTCAGGAAATATAAGGAAACACAGAAGGAGCAGGACAGAGAACTTTATCAGTTAAAGCAGAAAGAGGCTGGGAAGGCAGTCAGAATAGCAAAGGCCCAAACTGAGGAAAGGCTAGCCAACTCTGTTAAGAAGGGGGATAAGACCTTTTATAGGTACATTAGGGAGCGAAGAAAGATTAAAGGAGGGATACTGAGGCTTAATAAAGGGGAGGGAATGTGGGTAGAGGGTGACAGTGAAAAAGCAGGGATACTGAACGAATATTTCTGCTAAGTATTCACAAAGGAAGAGGAGGAGAAGGTGCCTAAACCAAACAAGGGAAACACTCTGAAGACAGGGGTCCATTTACCATCCATTTACAGAAGAAAGGGTTCTGAAAGAACTAATAAAATTGAAGGTGGACAAAACAATGGGGCCTGATGGGATTCACCCAAGAATTCTAAAAGAACTAAGGGTAGAACTAGTGACTCCTCTGACTACTCTCTTTAACAAATCATGGGAAGACTGGGGTGGTACTTGAGAACTGGAGGAGGGTGGATGTGATTCCTCTTCACAAAAGTGAGAGCAGGACAGAGGCAGGAAACTACAGATCAGTTAGTTTGACCTTAGTGGTAGGGAAAATGATGGAATCACTTCTGAAGGAAAGAATTGTTGAGTACCTAGAGGCCAGTGGGGCACAGGACCCAAGGCAGCATGGATTCATGATGGGAAGGTTGTGTCAGACGAATCTAATTGATTTCTTTGACTGGGTGACCAAAGTAGTAGACCAGGAAGGAGCTGTGGACATGGCCCACCTCGATTTTAGCAAGGTGTTTGATACAGTCCCACACAAAAGATTAATACACAAGTTAGCCAGTCTTGGAGTGGGTCTCAAGATGGTAGCCTGGATAAAAAATTGGCTAGACAAGAGGATGCAAAGGGTAGTAGTAAATGCAGTCCACAATAAAGAAAGGAGGGTTACTAGCGGAGTACCGCAGGGTTCAATACTGGGACCGGTCCTTTTTAATGTCTTTATAAGTGACATTGCAGAGGAACTGGAAGGAAAAGTATGTCTCTTTGCAGATGACTCAAAGATCTGCAACAAGGTTGAAACACAAGTTGGAGTGGAAAGGATGAGAAGGGAATTGGCAAGGTTGGAGGAATGGTCAAATGTATGGCAGCTCAGATTCAGTACAAATAAGTGCAAGGTAATGCACCTGGGGAACAAAAACCCAGGGGAACAGCACACAATGGGGGGGGTGAGATACTGACAACAGTAAAAATGGAAAGAGACCTGGGGGTAATTATATCAGATGACCTAAAAGTGGGCAAGCAATGTGAGAAGGCAGTAATTAAGGCTGGGGGGATACTGGGATGCATAGGGAGAGTCATCAATAGTAGAAAACAGGAAGTTGTTATCTCTCTGTACAGACAGTTGGTGAGACCCCAACTGCAGTACTGTGTGCAGTTCTGGAGACCCCCATCTCCGCAAAGACGTAGACAGAATGGAGGCTGTCCAGAGGAGGGCAGCCAAAATGCTGCAGGGTCTACACCAGAAGACGTATGAAGAAAGACTAAAGGAGCTTAATATGTATACCCTTGAGGAAAGAAGGGAGAGAGGGGACATGATAGAAACTTTCAAGTACCTCAAGGGAATAAACAAAGTCCAAGAGGGTAGCATCTTTCAGAAAAAGAGATGTGCAAGAACAAGGGGGCACAATCTGAAGAAAGAGAGGGGATGGCTCAGAGGTAATGTGAGGAAGTATTTTTTTTCACGGAGAGGGTTGTGGATGCATAGAACAGCCTCCCTCAGGAGGTTGTGGAGCCAAGAAGAGTGGGGGAATTCAAGAATGCATGGGACAGACATAAGGTAGTCCTAGTGGGGGGTAGGAGGAAGTAAACTGTCGGTTAACTAGGATCTGCAGCTTATCTGTTAGGTAGAAAAATGGGCAGACTAGGTGGGCCAAGTGGTCCTTATCTGCTGTCAAATTCTATGTTTCTAAATAAATTGTGGCACTATGTTGGAGTTCAGTTGCTACACCATAAATAGTTAAATAGCTAAGGACTTACGGTAGGTTAAAACTCTAGGCAGGACTGTACCAGTGTAACTGATAGGCCCAGGCATAAGACTTGCACAAGCCATAAGGCCAATTCCCTTGGGACTACAACTTGAGGTCCCCTTCCTTGCTTCAGTTGTTTTATTTTAGCTTGTGTGATGATTATTTCTGCATGTGCAGACAGGCCTAAATGCAGCTAGCCAATGACCCAGCCAGTGTGGTACCCACTGCAGCAGTGTGGAGAGCGCTCTACTTAGTCCATGGGGGGGGGAGTTGGGTGCACCCACCCTTGGGAAAGTGAAATGATGGGAAAACAGGCTTGCATTGCATGCAGTTTTATGGTTGTACTGATATATTGCTACACCATTGCTTCTAGTTTTTCCTGCAAAACCCCTTGTTCTTTCCTTTCCCTCACTTTTTGATAAAATTGATTATCGTCTGCATTTTAGCTTTGGGTATCTGACATTTCTTTACCATGTCAGTTATTGTTTGTGGGATGGTACTGTTGTATGGAAAAAGCAAGTCACATTTTTTTTTTGGGGGGGGGGTTAATATTTCTGAGCATAAACCTTAAGCATCCCATATAATATATTGCAGGAGTAGGTACTGCACCATATGTTGCTATTTATACCCAGTTATTCTGCAACCTTCAAGAACCTAGGCCAGCCCCCTCAGGGAAATGAAAGGGAGAACAGGTGTACCCCTCCTTCACAAATATTTCTAAACTGTACAAAGAGAAACTTTTAAAGGGTTCCATGTGAAAATATCGATTGTATAATCATGATGAGCAAATAGGCGAGTATTTAATGGCAAGCGGTAATAACACAACCTCACAGTATAGCGCATTCAATTATAGCTCCCGTGTATTAATCGCGAGTGGCTAAATTACATATGCTCACTCCTTCCCCTCCCAAGACACACACTGCTGCTACATTACAATACCTTGTGTTCAAGTAATTCAGAGTTCTTTCATATTTTTGCTGGACGCGTGCTTTTTTTAATAGTCCAGCAACTTCCTGGTTACCCCTGGTTGCCAGGTTACCTCTGGTTACTGCTCCCAGAATTCTTTGCACAGAAGCTCTAAACATAATCTTTAAATGGTGCATTGGTTGCCATGCATCAGTTTCAGGAAGCACTCAGTAACTTGACAGAATGGAATTCAAACTGATAACTAGCCAGAAAGGTAGGCCACTCACATTGTATAGAGGTTTTGTTTATCGAAAGGATGAGGAAACAGCAGAAAAAATCTATTGGCATTGTGTTATTTCCTACAAATATAGTCGCTTGGCAGGAAAACATACCGTAGGCAACAAGGTTACAGCAATAATCAAGGAACACACACACGTACCTGATGCTGGGGATGGTAAAGTTATGGCTGATATACGAGACCGTGCCAGAACCAGTCTTGAGACCACTTCTCAGGTAGTAGTGCAGTGCACCACTAGTGCACCCAATGTGGTAGCTGGTCGTTTGCCAGCTGTGCAGTTAATTAAACGAACCATGCAATGCATTAGGCAGGTTGAGCTAGGGTGCCCAGCCACTGCTGCCGCAGTCCAGAAATTAGTGATACTACCTGAATTCACAGTAACTAATTCAGGTGACCCTTTCCTAATTTTTGATAGCTGCAAGGAATAAGACCACTTTTTGATCTTTGCAACAGAGGCTAATTTAAAACTGTTGCAAGAGTGCTCTGATTGGATGCTGGATGGCACCTTTAAGTCGCCAAGATACAGGAACAGTGCTCAACACGGAACCCTGCAACAGCTTTAATGGATTTTGAAAAATCATCTTGGAAAGTGTTTAGCACAGCTATTCCAAACACTGAGGTCATAGGCTGTTTTTTTCATTTTTGCACAAGCGGTTTGGCATCAAATCCAAAAATACCAAGTTGTGCAAGAAAAGTATTGCTCTGATCCCGATTTTGCCCTTCACCTAAGAATGCTTCTGTCATTGGTGTTTGTGCCCACATGTGATGTTGTCAGTAGTTTTGATGAAATGAGAGACTGGCTTATGGAAATTAATACAGTGCCTTAAAGAAGAACGAAGTATGACTGAGCTGAAAGTTGACCAAATGGTATCTTGGGCTGGTGGTAGTGGTCTGAAAAGAAAGTACAAGGACGTTAACAAGAGGATTGTATCAATAGTCAGCCAGTATGCAATGAGAAGCAAATATGACTACCTCAGAGGATTAGCCTACAATTTTCAATTTCAGATTAGGCCTGTGGATCCTGGTTTCCTGGTGTTTGACTTTATTTTTGATTTTTGTTTTTTTTGAGACATAATAAAATAAATGTTTGGATTTTATTTTTGCAAAAGGAAAAGAGCACAGTTAAAGTATCAGTATGTTTAAGAAATAATGAAGACCGACATCACAAGCCTTGTGATTGTGTTTTATTTGGTTTGCAGAGTTGCTATTTTGACGCATACAGGAATACGGAGTGATACTTTTTCGTTCTAGCAATTGCCCTTCCTGTCCTTCCTTCTCATTGTACTGGTTCTAGGTCTGCAGCCAATAGTCATGATTTCATTAAGGTGCTATTTTTGTATGTTGGGTGGCAAACAGGAATTGCTATTTCGATTCACTCGCTATTGTTCAGCAGTTGCTGTATGTAAAATCGTGATTATTCGCTATATTGCACTCGCTATTGGGATACCCTTTTAAAGCCATATATTGGCCACTGTACAAACAGGTAAACAAAGGAGGTGATTTGATACCTTTTATTACAGCAGCAAAAAATTTTCAGTACCTGCTTTCAGGCCCCACCTTTAGTTCAGCTGAAGGGCATTGTGAGGTCTGAAATCGTCTGTACATAAAAATGTCTTGCTGGTCCAGTAAAATGCATCACATCACCCACTTAGTCTACCTGAACTATTATAATAAACTCCACTTATTGCCTCCTTCAGAGTAGCATGTGACATTTGCAACTGGATAGGTTATAAGTTGTGTCACATAGCCTGAAAAAGTCATATTTTCCCTAAGGAAATAATCAGCGGAACAACTTTGGGGAAGAATTCTTACTGCTGGGGCTAGGAGGTCATGCACAAGGGTGCCAAAACAGTGCAGAAAGTGGCACATGGAGTTCTATGTGCTGCTGTGCCTGGCGTGAAGATGCTGTTGGCGGTCTCCTTCTAGTTGCTGAATATAGGGCAGTATTGTTGCTATGGCTCACTCACTTCGCCCTCTCTAATTCTTGATCTCTCTGCACAGTCGCAGGTTTAATGCTACTGCTGCTCTTGAGAGCTCAGCAACACAGCACATGGCTGCACAGTACCAAACAAGACCGGCGCTTCCTCTTTCGCCTCTTGTTTGCATCTGGCAGTTGCCCTGATCAGTTTGGCTCTGAAGCCTTTAAGAAATCATGTTCACAAACAAAACTTAGCTTGACGATGTGGGGGAAGATGAGTATACTGTAACTCTGATTCTGATACTCGCTTCCTTATCATTTAAATATGTGCAGCATCTGGATTATCACATTAGTGATTACAGTAAGTACTGTACCAGAAAGAAAATCATGTAAAAGGCACCTCTTCTGTTCAGTTGCTGAGTTGCTGTGCCAATATTTGGGGGTTAGACAGAAATTTTACAATCTTATTTAAGAAGTTACCTAATCGATCATTGGAAGAGGTCATACGACAAGCACTAATGTTCTCTGTGTCATTTTTATTTTAGTTTTTCTTATTCAATACGAGAATACCTTAATTCCTTGTTCCTGCCATTTGCTAAAGCTAGTGTAATTTATCATTTGAATTAGTCAACAGCTGGTGCTACGGGACAATAATTTTATTTTATTTTAACCGGAGCTAGATTTTCAGAGATTTGAATCCACTGCAAAGGGAAAAGTGACAAAATCAGTTGCAGTTTTATACTGTGGCTGATTTGAGACATAGTGCACCCACGGTAGACCATTTTGGAGTTGTGGAATGATTGTTCTGCAACTCCAAAATGGAAGCTTTCTACGGTGTCAGTCCAATAGCTAATTTTTAGAGCCTACTGCAAAACAGCTGCAGGCTCCACCCACTGCAGCCATAGAAACTAGAAAAACATTCAAGGAACATCATTTAAAGAAAGATGCTCTTAAGATGCTCAAGAACAAAGGGACATGCTATGAAGCAGGAGGGAAGGAGACTCAGAGGAGAGATGAGGAAGCACTTCTTAACAGAATGAGTGGCGGATGCCTGGAACAGCCTCCCAGCAGAAGTGGTGGGGCAAAAAGGTAACAGACTTTAAGAATGCATTGGATAGGCATAAGGGAACCTTAGAGGAAGGATAAAGGGGTAAAGCTTCAGATCAGATAGGGTCTGAGATGTTATAGTAAGTAAGGAAAACGGGCAGGCTGGGTGGGCCAAGCAGTTCTTATTTGCCATCAGTATCTACAGTATGTTTCTATGAAAAGATTTAAAGTATAATGGAAATCCTAGAGGAAAAAAAAACATAGATGTGCTCCTGTTTTGAATGTTTGTAGAACCTTCCATAGACAGCAGAAATACTGGGGGGTGGGGGGCAATAAAAAGTGGAAAGGTCTTCACAGAAACCAGCAGGCTCTGAAGCTGCTTTGGCTCCACCAGGGGGCTCTAGCATTGTCCTCCCTGAAAATTGCCAACTCACAAAAATACATAACAGCAGCAACATATTATACAAAAATCTTTTTCCATAAAAGTATAACTAATAATCCCAACCCAAGTCTTCTGGTAAACTTAGAGTCCAGGAGTCCCGTCAAATGAAGGAGCAGTTGCGCTACAGTGTCTATAAAAAGATGAGTTCCTGAGGTAAAGGAGGTCCAGGAATTTTACAGTGGTAAACAGCAAAGGAGGCATGTGACCCACCATGACACCCTGACCTCAAGCTGTCACTGTCCAGAAGTTTCTTTGCATGTCAATTTTTATTTATTTTATTTATCTATTGAAATGTTTCACCAGGAAAGGCACACTGACACAAAAGTTGCTCATCTCACGGTGTGTCCTGTGGGAGAGGGTATCTTGGAGAATGTACATACAGTCAACATTAATGCACATTATACATTGAAACATAACAGTGGAAACAGTGCTGCAGATACAAATTAATGAACAAAATAAGTGCAACTTATGGACAATATATACAATAAACATTCAAGGGAACAGACCAAGTGTAACTTCTAGAGAATAAGCATTAACCCAGTTGATATCAATAACACTGAACCAGCTAGAAGGGTGAGCAGAGAAAGAGAGTGGTAACCAAGATAGTGTGGGGGGGTGAAGTAGGGATAGGTAAGGCGCAGAAATATGAATTAACAGAGTATGGATATAGAAGGGTCGGGTAGGAACAGTTATAGGTATTATAATGGTTGAAAGTGTAAGAGGAGGTGAGGGGGAAACAGGGCAGTTTAGGCACAGGTACAGTTTACCAACAGGAAGTTATGTAGAGCAGAAGAGATGGAGGGGGGAGAAAGAGTGGCGAATCTGGTGAGGGAGTGCATTTCAGAGTTTAGGAATGTGATGTGAGAAGGCCATCTGATCTGCAGTGGTTGACCAACAAGGGACTACCATTAAACAGGAGTTGTATGATCTAAGGGAATGGGCAGGAGGAGGTAGGATGGATAGTGAGGATGTAATATGGAGGGAGAATACCAACCCAAAATTTAGACACACATTTAGAGCAATGGAGGTGGTGTCGATTTTTTAGTGAGGAAAAAGTCAGGGAGTGGTAGAGATTGCAGTGATGGGTTGGGGGGGGGATCCAGAGCGAAGCAAGAAAAGGAGTTAAAAAGGGTGTCCAATCTGGTTAAGGAAAACGTGGGAGCAGCACTGTAGACTACATTACAGTAGTCGAAGATAGGTAGTATTATCTTCTGGACAAGTTCATGCCCAGCCAGTAGTAGGAGGCAGCTACGGTTCCTGTATAGTGCGTCGAGCTTGGGGCACAGCTTTTTCAGAATGGCGTCCACATGACCAAAGAAGTTGAGATGTTGGTCAAGCCAAACTCCACGGTACCTAAAGGGTGTGTTGTCCTCAAGGACTGTCCCATTAAGGGTATGGAAGGAGGTGAGGGAGGGGAGCCTAGAGAGCTTCTGCCTATGTGACAAAGGTAATTGAGACTGTCTTCTTGGCGTTAAGGGATAGTTATCGGGAGTGAAACCAGTGCCGAACTTTATTGAAGTCATGCTGAAGTCTGGTTGCTACATCATCTGGGGACTGGCCTAAGGTGAAGAGGACCATGTCCTCAATGTACATGTGGATTGATTCTTGTACAAGAAATAATTTCAAAACAGTACCTGTGTAGCAGAAGTCCCATTTCAAATATCTATGGCATTCCACTGCTCAGCTTCTCTGAAATCATTCTGGAATCACTAAAACATCCACATCCCTCATAGTTGCCATTGCTACCACCCAGCCTCCCACACTTGCTTTCTGTTTTTTTAGATCTGTGGCTGTGGTCCTCCCCTGTGTCACCTAGTCACCCTTGACATGTTCTTCCCTTCTGCTCCTGCCATCTTTGTCAAATATAGCTTGCTCTACTTCTTTTGGAGTAGTATAGAGTTTAATACCATCCTTCTAGAACACTTGCAGCCATGCTGGGTAAGGGTTCTGGAATTGAACCTGGTGCTCTTTTAAAACATTCAGAATGTCAGCATAGACCAGTCTCTTTCAGAATCTCCAGGAAAATTCATGGTCAAAATAGAGTATTGCTCCACCATAAGTAATGTCTTTTTTTCTGCCAGGCTAATTGTAATATGTCCCCCCTTATCCTGAAAGCTCAGAATTGTCATAGCAATAGAGCAAGGACAAGCTTTAGGATCTGTAGGATTCGACACCAGGGTACATGGGCCTTTTGGTACAAAAAACCCTGCCTTCTGGAAGAGCTAGCACATATTTAAGTAAGTCCTTCATGACATCCGTCTTCTATCCCATCTTAGCCCCTCCAGGAGGCTGTAAAGCTTGTGGTTTTCCATCTGAGGCTTACCCTCATAGTCTTTGCCTTTTCCATTATTGTGCTATAGCAGGCACTCCACTGTGTAATGTAATTGGGGGGGGTGCCATCTTCAGTGTAGCTTACTCTATCCTTTGAGGCCTCCACTCTCTTTTTCATCATCCTCAATTAACCATTCATCCACTTAAACTCTGTTTTATTTTCCGCACAGAAAGTTTTTATTTCTTTTAGCAGTATAGCTTTTCCACCTCTGTGCACATATTGCAGTATATTGGAGTCTTGGCCCTTTAAACTCACCAGAGACAAACTATTGCTGTGCTCTCTGCTCTGTGAATGAAATCCTCTGCCATCCAAGAGTTCCCTTTCTCGTCTTTTCAGAATCTGTCTTCTGATCTTCTCCCGCTTTTCTTGAGGCCTTTTTTACAGGTTTCAAGCAATAGTTTGCCATATTTTGAGTGTTTTTAATGATATAGATGACAGAAGTCCTGCTCTAGACACTCATATGGTCTGTGATGTCACCAGAAATCCAGCTTTTTTTATTCTCTTTTTTTCCTAATGACCCTGCCATCATTTTCTGTGGCTGCTTCCTTCGTTTCTTGGCCTAATGCTCCCATTCTTTTGCAGGGGCATCTCCCAAAGGCACAATGGATCACCACTGCTTACAGTAGCAGGTTTACCGACAGGCTTTACTTACTTGGTAGCCTACAAAGACTCTTTCCTGTAGGACTCATGAGCATGCATCATTCCACAGTAATAGAAGTCGGAGTCCAGTGCTGGGCAAACCTACAGTAGGTGACCATGTGAAGACTCTGCATCATCAGAGGAGCAACAAAGGGTTCCATGGATACACCTGACCCACCTGCCTTGGTAACAAGGGTGCAGTCGTGTCTCGTATAATTCTGCCATACCCTCCCTGAAACAGAGGCATGCCTCTATCCCTTGCTGGCTGACAGACTATAGGATTCAGAATTAATCCCAGTTTACCGACACTGTCATGAGGTGCTCAACCACTGGATCAGATAGAGGACAAGATTTTTCTAAGACTTAATACTTTTCTGTGTTATTTATTTAGTCCCATTCTTGTGTGTTCAGTGTCTCAGTGATATTTTCTTATGGTATATGTTATGTGTATACCGTGTGTCTGTTTTCCATACAAATGGTAATAAAGTGTCCAGAACTGTTTCAAAAGTGGTGGTTATTATAAAACTGGTCACACATAACAGAATAACTGTGGCTGTAGAAAAGCTACCATTTGACACCCTGTGGCAGTTTGAGAGGCTTTTAAATTCTTGCCTAACATTTCAGAAGGGATGGAAACATTGCTGGGTCATTCAAATTCTGAATATTTATGAAAAGATCTTTTAAATGCAGTATTAGGTTTACCTTACAGTAGTGTCAGGAGTCCTGAAATAAAAATAGTTAAATTATCTGTAAATTAAATCAAGACAGAACATGATGCAGTTGAGGGGCAAACTGAGAAGTAAGCTTGACCCTCAATAACGTCACTTTCTGTTTTAAGATTCCATGAAATGGCTGCTGTTTTGATTTAATTTACAAATGGTTTAAATATTTAAATCTGAGGATTCCTGATTGACCGATAAGCCTACTGCCTTGCTGAAAGAGAGAAGAAATACTCCACACAGATTGAACAATGCACAATCAATTTAGTGGCATACAGTATATCAGTGTGTATGAACAAGATACAAGGAGTTTACCTAGAAAAATGCAGCCAAGCATGCTAGGATTTTGAGAAAAGTGTCAAGAAAGTCCCACCTTGTAGTTCAGAAAAATTGGAGAATACCATCAATAGATAAGGGATCCAATATCTGTAGATTTTTTAATTCATGACAGCTCAGTTTTGACAGTCCTTTTATGTGAGGCATACAGTATAGTTGCCTTCGTGTTCCTCTGTGCCTTACTGTAGGTACTACAATATCCATCACATCTCATATTAACTTGTCTGGAGATTTAGAGAATTTGCTGCTAGTTATTTCAGCTACTGCAACCCTATAAAAAAGCCATAAGGTTCCCGTGTGTTCTTAAAAATAGTTCTGTCCCCAGTGCAAGGTGAATGGACACAGACTTCTTGGTGAAAAAAGCAGTGAATATAGATTCCTCAGCTATCAGGGACTCAGTAAATGTTCACTTGTGGGTGTCAGGAAGACAAAATTAAAATGCAGACAGGACTATGTAGTAGGAACTGCTGTAACTGTAAGCAGTAAATGCCATGTACAGTATGAACACGTCATGATGAGACAAATAGTTGACAATATCTGAAGAGCTGAACATTTGTGCTCATGCACTTGTAAAAAAAAACATTTTGTTGATTTCCTGTATGCATATGAGAATTGGATTCTTCTGTAATATGTACCTTGACAAGGAAAAGGCTACATCATTTTCTGAATCATTTCAAAATGTGGCTAATACACCTTGTGCCAGATATTCAAAACTCTGCTCTGGGAGCAAACCGTTTGCACAGGTCCACTATATTTAAAAGGTCAAATAGCGTTGGCAAACTGCATTAACGTCAGGCAAAAGTATAATGTATGCAAGGGGCAAACCGAGGGCGTGTGTACATGAATACAGGCGCAGTGCTATAATCCGTGCATTAGCACTGCCCAGAGTGTTTTTGCATGACTTAGCATGACACTTTGTGTGGTGCAAATTACTGCCCAGGAAAAGGTAGTCTTAACTCTGGACAAACCAGCTTTGCATGACTTTGTGACTTTGCGCAGCTTTGTATGACTTTTGCGTGGCTTTACACAACCCTAACCAGTAAATATTAAACATAGAAAGAAACCAGACATGGAAGAAACATGCTGCATATGGATGGCACCTCCTATGATGACATCATCTGCCACCAGTTCCAGCCATGCCAGGCAGTAAATGGTGACCCGGTGCCCAGCGGACACCATGGCAGTCTGTCCATACAGCAAACACCTGCAGACCATCCTTCAGTGGACACCAACAGAATCCAGCACACACATGCAGAATTGGGGGCAGGGAGGGTGTACAGGTGGCCAGTCTGCACCATATATTGGGTGCTGTCACAAGGCTGGGACAAGCCACGCAATGCAAATGGTTCAGTGTAGAGAATAATCCAGTGTGCCTGTCTGATGGTATGTGCTCCCCAGCCACATACCGCACATCTGTACAGACACCACAGCACAAACAGCAAGCCATGCATATATCACTGTGAGTATCCCATGCCAGTGGTGCAGCATCTGTGGGTTGCACAACTGCATAACAGTAATGTTCACTGTCAGTACACACCTGCAAGATGGGCCTGTCACTGTGTAAAGTGCAGCAGTCACTGATGCCCTACAAACCATAGGCATTGCTGTGGCTCTCACACTACTGGCCCCCTTGTTACTGTAGTGTCTGCTGTGCACTGTAGCAAGAACTATCATTTGACAATTGCATTCAGCACCACCACCTGTGCCTGTGCTGTGTAGTCTCCTGGGGCATAATATTCCATGCTGTTCTGTACAAATGTAGCCTGCAGCTACCACAATGCACTTCCAGACTGACCTACAGGTGGAGCTGTGGACAGACCCAGCCAGCCCCTGTACTGCCAGACTGACGTACAGGTGGAGCTGTGGGACCCTGCAATAGCACTGGGCAAACTGCATACAAATCAGGACATAGTGAGATGCTAATCTGGATGTTTGCCAACAGACTGCCTAAGTAGGCTCATTTGCATGTCACTTTTGAATATAGCAAAGTTTTGCCCTGGACAAACATGATAATGCCAGGCAAACAGCTTAGCTCTGCGCAAAACCTGCGCAAATGTGTCTACCCTGTGCAAGCGTTACGGAAACATGGTGCATTTCTGCAGAATTTCGCATGTGCTGGTGCTTGCAGCTTTAATGAATCCACTCCTTTACTAGCACACACATTGGCCACATAGTTCACCTTTTCCTTTCTTCATATTGCCATGTACTGGGCTTCTGTTGTGATTTGCACTTCCTGGTTGCTATATTCAGAGCTGTCTTATTAACCAGGCTATTTTTGCACTGCACTCCGAGCCCAGTTTGCCCAGCTTCCTTAGCATGCTATATTCAGCAGGTTTAGCACCGTGGCTATCCCTTTTGAATATAATGGGCTATTGGGTCCAGGCTAATTTAGCATGCTGGGCAGTGCTAATTTAGCCCAGGGGCAAAGTTTTGAATATCAGGCCCATTATGTCTACTTTTATTTATTAAGAACGTGATTAACTTGAAAAACTACACTTAGTCTATAAATTCTAGCTGTGACCTGGGGCAGGGGGCAATTCAGGTCGGAGGAGGAACAATAATGTAAATTGATACAGTGCAATGAATTGTAATGCAAAATGTAATAAGAGTAACAAGAACGAGTACAGAGCAATAGATAACACTCAATAAATATACAATGTGAACTGACACCAGGCCTCATACCTTTGTTTGTAATGTATTTTTGAAAACTCAAAAGATTAACACGAAAAAAATAATGCAAAAGTAAACCTATACAAGTTAAACGTGGACACATACAAATTAATGGGGGACAAAAGAATGCTACACTTCTTGTTATAAAGCAAAGATGGGAAAATGTTTTACTCACAAAGGAATTGATTGTTATCTACCGTTAATGTGTAGCATCAATAAAACAAAGACCAGTGCACACTCAAAAAGTATGATTTGTCAAACTGCAGACATTTTATTTTAATATGAGGTGAGCAGAACTTGCTGTTATATGTTTTCTTTGATAAACAGTAGGATTTCAGTTTGGGTGATATTTGTTGTTTGTATTCATTCTGATGAAACATTATTTGCCCAACTCTTGAGACTTTAAAGCAGCAGTGCAATGAGAAAAGTTATTCCAAAAATCTAATTTTCTGTTATGGTTATGAAAACTATTGGCAGAACTGTTGATTTTGGTTTTCTGGATGCTTCCTATGCTGTGTAGTGTACATTTGCACTTTTGTCTAGACTCTTACCATCCTCAGGTCCTCAATATTATTTCTATACAAAAGTGAGGTGGCCATCTTTTTTTCTTGAGAAATAATTATTTTAAAACTTTCATAAAGTCCTTAAATGATAATGGAAACTGAAAATGTTGCCACAAAAATAAACTGGAAGACATCTGGCGTTGATTAGGAAGAAAAAGGGTGGGGTCAATTTTTAAACCATTTTTGTTGCACTGCTGCTTTAAGTTGTAATGGTCAGATCAAGAAAGCTGACCTGAAGCTCTTTGTACCCTCATAGGGGTGTGTAGGGAGGAATATAGGTGTGCTGTGTACACGCAGAATGAATGTCACATGCTTAATTGTGCAATGTTTGCATGCAGTTCACATACACAAAGTGATCCTAAATGAACCAGGTCAAAAAAGCAAATGAGGTTCGCATGCTGCAAGTTTGGCATGTGCACAGCAGGTAAGCTGGTGTGAACATCATTTAAACATCACATCAGGTTCACATGCTACATGCTTGCCATGTGTGCAGCAGCTAAGCTGGTGAAAATCTCATCTAAAAAAACATCAGTTTCTAGTTCTTGTACTACTGCTAGCAGTTAGTCATTAAAATACATTTGTATTTGAATTCCCATAAAAATTAGGTAAACTCATTAATTCTGATCCTTTTGCAAGTTGTTTAAAGGCTTTTGATTTTTGTCATTAAATCTCCATTAATTTGTAAAGTATTATTTGCTTACTGCATTAAATGCCTAAGATATAGCCAGTCAACATCCTCCATTCAGGGCCTCTGTGTTGTTAATCCTATCCTTTTTGTTTTGGACCATGCAAATCCCTTTTGCATATTTAGTGCTACAAATGTGTTTCTCCATGGCTGTTTCATCTCACTTACTTTCCCTTTGTCATTCTGTATTGAGCATATACACTATGGCAATGCTCAGCACTCTTTGTGCTGAGTAGGGTCTTGGAAGCATGCACCATACCTCACAATGTGTCACTGAAATGAGGGACATGGACTCTCAAAATGAGGGACAATGAAGGATACTAACCCACATGATGATCAGGACACATCATGAAACATGGAGATACAGTACCTCAGAACACAATGGAAACTATTGCATTAGCACCTGAGAATGAATTTCTACCATTAAGTAGGGGTGCCATTCAGGTAGGGCAGAGGGAGGCAATTGTCCATCCCCCCATATTTGTGCCCAAGTTGTTCTTATGGTGTGGCAAAAATGACTTTAAATTTGGATTTAATCTTTTGCACCATAAGTGCCCATCTGGCCTGTGTGTGCTCACACTGCAGGTACTCTCCAGATTTGACTGTGTCTGTATTGTGTTGTCCACTCTCTCCACCTATTAGTGGTGGCACAATCACGTGTGATGTGGATGAGCTCCAGCCAAGAAAGAGCACATGAGCCTTGCAAGTGCGACACTGTCTTTCTGCCAGAGTAGACAGACTGCACACTACAGCTTAGAGGAGTTAGTGAACACTGAACTTTCTATTGCACTGTTGTGGCAACATGTTTTTCTTGGTCTACTATTAGTGAGTCTACATCTCCCATGGTGGCTGATGGGGCAGAGGGTGAGCTAGAAGCTAACTCAAGACTAGGCTACCTATTTACTCTACTAGGCTTGCCTTGCAACAAAAACAACACAGACCTCCATGGCAGCAAGCTAGGCTGCCCTAGATAGCTTCTGCCAGAAAACAGGCAGAGAACTCCAAGAAGAAGGAGCTGCTATTATAACTATACTTCTCTACTGGGACTATATTGCCCTCCTTCCTTCCCCTCCCCTCCACCTTAAGCCAGTTCTACTTTTATAGGTACAAGATTTGATTGACAACAGGAACTTCCTGTTTGGGAGCAGGAAGTGAGTGATCACAGAGCCACAAAAGACTCATTATCCTAAAAGGAAAAGAGTAGCTCTCCATCCTCCCCTAGCTGCTGGAGATCTGATTCTGAGCAAGTAAGGAGACTACTGAGAAATATAGGAACTTCTTGTCTCAGAACAGGAAGATCAGGAGCTTAAAGGGCACAGAGGCAGTAAGTAAGTAGGGAGAAAAATAAAAAAAATAAACAGAGGAAAGAGTAAGTATTCCAAACAACAGTTAAGGGGCCATAAATAAGCCTGATGGGAGTGGTGCAGTGCAGTGGCTGTGAAGCAGCAGTCTTCTGGGAGACATTCTGGAGGATGCAATGTTGTCCCATCTGCAGGCACCTCTCTGGGCTGAGGAAGGAGGTTGCTCATCTCCAGGCTGAGTTGGCCAGGATTTGGGGGACCTCCTCTCCCACCCAGGGATCACCAGGGTCACTGCCATTGCCTCAGAGGTTGCCAAGAAAGAGGAGTGTTTGGATGACAGTGGGCTCAGGGAGGGTGAGGGTGGTGGAACAGAGGTGCATCCCTCCAGTTGTACCTCTCCACAATTCATATGCCGTTCTGGCAAACTGTGGTTCTTCTATAGAGGCACCTGCAGTGGAGACCAAGGAGGATGCTGGGAACCTCCACAAAGGAGACCCACAGGAGGGTGGCATGGCACCCCACAGGGGAAGGAAACAGCTCCTGGTGGGGGACTCCATTGTTAGGAGGGAGGAAGGGGAGAGGGAGGTAAGGTGCCTGCCTGGCACCATGGCTTGGAGGGACAGAGAGCGAATCCTCAAGATCGCTAGAGCAGCTGCACAGGGGAGGGAGGGAGCTGGATGTCATTGTCCACCTAGGGATAAATGACCTGGCTGAGAAAGGGATCAGAGCTGTGCAGAAAGAGATTGTGGAGTTGGGGAGGGGCCTTAGACAAGCAGCATGCATGGTAACCTTCTCGGAGGTGCTGCCTGTCTATGGCATGGATGAGGCTACAGTGCTCCACACCATGGGATTCAATTAGTGGTTGAAAAACTGGTGCAGAGCTCAGGGATTTGGCTTCATTGGGGACTGGGGCTCCACCTGGAGTGATGCAGGCCTTTACTGGTGTGGTGGTCTGCATCTGTCCAGGAGGGGAACCAGGATCCTAGGTGATAGGTTTAAAGGCTTCATTGGCAAGCATTTAAACTAGCCGGGGGGGTGGACACTGTAAAGGAGCAGGGAAATCCTAGCCCCCCCCAAAAAAATCAGGGTAGTAAGTGAGGTAAACACCAACACAGAGATGTCGATAGGGAGAAGGGCATGGGTAAATGGAGAAAATGACAAAGGCACTAAGGACAGGGATGAGTCAAAAAGGGGTAAGGCCATCAAGAAATGGAGGGTAATGAGTAAAAATGCCCATGGTCTGGGAAACAAGCTCTCTGAACTTCTGGCCTTGATGGAAGAGGGATGCCTGGATATCATAGCAGTCACAGAAACATGGTACACAGAGAACCATGACTGGGATGTTAACATATCAGGGTACACAACTTACAGGAGAGACAGGGAGGGTAGAAGTGGGGGAAGAGTAGCTCTCTATGTAAGGAACGGATAAACGCAATAGAACAAAAGAGTAGACAGGGAGGAGAGGAGGCACTGTGGGTCACCTTAGAGACTGGAAATGGCACCACAATCTGTACAGGGGTTGTATACAGACCCCCATGTCAGGTAGAGGGAATGGACAAGGATATATTAGAAGGCATCCTTAGAATGGCAGAGCAAGGGGAGATATTGTTGATGGGGGACCTGAATATGCCAGATGTTAACTGGAGCACCTTTGCTGCAGCCACATCCAAGAGCAGGGCCATTCTTGATGCCCTACAGGTGGTATGCCTCAGCTAGTTTTGGAACCCACTCATGAGGGAGCAATCTTAGACCTTGTACTTTCAAATGGGGACAGCGAGAGAATCTCAGATCTAGAAGTGGGTAGCCATCTGGGAACAAGTGACCACCAAACTGTGGTTCATGATAAACTCAGTTACAGAGTCAAGCCATACAAAAGTGAAGGTACTGGACTTCAGGAGGGCTGACTTTGGCAAGATGGGAGACTGACTTAGAAAAACACTAGCAAACAGGCTAGAAGGAGGGTTGGAGCAACAATGGGGAAACGTCAAAACTGCCATCACAGAGGCACCAAGCCTTTGTGTGAAGCAAATAAATCAAAATGAAAGAAAAATCCACTGTGGTTCTCAAAAGAGGTGGTGGGGAAGGTTAGGGAGAAAAAGATAGCATTTAGGAAGTATAAGGAAACACAGAAGGAGCAGGACAGAGAACTGTACCAGTTAAGGCAGAAGGAAGCAGGGAGGGAAGTCAGAATAGCAAAGGCCCAAACTGAGGAAAAGATAGCCAACTCGGTTAAGAAGGGTGATAAAAGCTTTTATAGGTACATCAGGGAGCGTAGAAAGACAAAGGGAGGGATAGTGAGGCTGAATAGAAAGGACGGTGGGTGGGCAGAGAGGGACAGTGAAAAAGCAGGGATACTGAATGAATACTTCTGCTCAGTATTCACAAAAGAGGAGGAGGGGGAGGTGCCTAATCCAGTTAACAGAAGCACTCTGGATAGGGGGGCGATCTCAGTCCTTTCACAGAAGAAAGGGTTCTGAAAGAACTCCTAAAACTGAAGTGGACAAAGCAATGAGGCCTGATGGAATTCATCCCAGAATTCTAAAAGAATTAAGGGAGAACTAGTGACACCACTACTCCCTTTTAACAAATCATGGGAGGATGGTGTGGTTCCTGAGGACTGGAGGAAGGTGGATGTGATTTCCCTTCACAAAAGTGGGACCAAGTCAGAGGCAGAAAACTACAGACCTGTGAGTTTGACCTCTGTGGTAGGGAAAGCGATGGAATCACTTCCGAAGGAAATAATTATTGAGTACCTAGAGGAAAGTGGGGCACAGGATCCAAAGCAGCATGGGTTCACAATGGGAAGGTCATGCCAGATGAATCTAATTAATTTCTTTGACTGGGTGACCAAAGTAGCAGACCAGGGAGGGGCCTACCTAAACTTTAGCAAGGCAGTTGACACAGTCCCACACAAAAGATTAATAATCAAATTAACCAGCCTGGGAGTGGGTCCTAGGGTGGTAGCCTGGGTAAAACATTAGCTGGACAACAGGACACAGAAGGTAGTTGTAAATGAAGTCAACTCTGAAGAAAGAGGGGTTACTAGTGGGGTACTGCAGGGTTCAGTTCTGGGTCCGGTCCTTTTTAATGTCTTTGTAAGTGACATTGCAGAGGGACTGGAAGGAAAAGTATGCCTCTTTTCAGATGATACAAAAATCTGCAATAGAGTTGATACACAAGGAGGCGTGGCAAGGATGAGAAGGGACTTGGCAAGGTTGGAGGAATGTACAGATGTATGGCAGCTTGGATTCAATATAAAGAAGTGCAATGTAATGCACCTGGGAAACAAAAACCCAGGAGAAGATTATACAATGGGGGGGGAGGTATTAACACAACAAAATTGGAAAGGGACCTGGGGGTAATCATATCAGATGACCTTAAGGTTAGCAAGCAATGTGAGAAGGCAGTAGGGAGGGCTGGGGGTATACTGGGATGTATAGGGAAAGGCATCACCAGCAGAAAACAGGAAGTTGTCATCCCTTTGTACAGACAGTTGGTGAGACCACATCCGGAGTACTGCGTCCAGTTCTGGAGACCCCATCCTCCATAAGGACATAGACAGGATGGAGGCAGTCCAGAGGAGGGCAACTAAAATGGTGCAGGGTCTGCAAGAGAAGCCATATGAGGAGAGACTAAAGGAGCTTAACATGTATACCCTTGAAGAAAGGAGGGAGAAACATAGAAACATAGACTTTGATGGCAGATAAGGACCACTTGGCCCACCCAGTCTGCCCATTTCCCTACCTATTGGATAAGCTGCAGATTCTAGTTAACCAACAGCCTGCTTCCTGCAACCCCACACTATAATTGCCTTATGTCTGTCCCATACATGTTTTTATTCCCCCACTGTTTTAGACCCCACAACCTCTCCAGGAAAGCGGTTCCATGTGTTCACCACTCTCTCCGTGAAAAAGAATTTCCTCACATTACCCCTGAGCCGTCCCCCCTCTAACTTTAAATTGTGCCCCCTTGTTCTTACACATCTCTTTTTCTGAAAGATGTTACCCTCCTGGACTTTGTTGATTCCCTTGAGGTACCTAAAAGTTTCTATCATGTCCCCCCTGTCATCAAGGGTATACATATTAAGCTCTCTCAGTCTCTCTTCATATGATTTCTGATGTAAACCCTGCACCATTTTAGTTGCCCTCCTCTGGACTGCTTCCATCCTGTCTATGTCCTTGCGTAGATGAGGTCTCCAAAACTGCACAGAGTAATACAGATGGGGTCTCACCAACTGTCTGTACAGAGGGATAACCACTTCCCTTTTTATGTTGGCTTGCCGTGCTTGCGCGGCAGTCAACATATTGGGAAGTGGAAATTTGAAGCACAACTGCTGTTGGGCAAATGCAGGAGCGCACTCAGTGGGTCGTCCTCATTCCCCAATCGACCATGGCACCGCCACCACCATGCATACATAATGGGCGAACACATCAAAGCAAAGTACCACTGCAATACGTCATATTCGCAGCGGTCCTTTGCTTGGCGATGCTTCGCCGCCATTATAACCATAGTTAGCGACCAACAAACCCCGCCCCGTGTTTGTGTGCGGCGGGGGCCACTCCGTCGGCATCCCCCCGCAAATGTGGAATGCGGGGGGTGCCCAATCCCCTCATGCCCCTCTCCTTATTGCTTTGTGAAACCCACTTCCCATTAGCATCACCCCCAACTGTTGAATGCCAAGGGGTGCCCAATCTTAGCTCGCACTCCCCGGCTTTGTTTGCGAGGTACTAATCCCAGTGGCATTACCCCCGTGTTGTGTGCCGACGAGGTGCCCAATCCCGTCGGCTACTGACCCCCAACCCCGCAGTTGTACGCTGAGGACCACCCCAGCGTGCGAGCAATCCTCTGACGTCGTCTTTCTTTTTTCCCTAGAATAGAAACCGTCCCTCGTGGTGTGGGTCCGCCCTCCCCCACCGCACACTCACTCACTGCACCTGCCTCCCCACCCCGCCTCACGCATACTTACCTCCGGACTCCGGTAGGACAATCTTCAGTGGACCGGGAACACGTCTGCAATCTTCAAAGCCGACCGCGAACTGAGGAAATGCCGGTAAGCTGTATGATGGAGTGAATAGGGTTTTTTCAACTTTGTTGCATATCTCAGGCATTTCTTGGAATTTTTGCACCAAATTTTCAACATGGGGTTTTGGGGGACCCTCCTCATGAATTCTGTCACTATCATGGTGTCAATCGGCCTCCAAAGGTGACTTTGCAGTCACTGAGCGAAATCACCTTTCGGGGCCCATCAACGAAATGACAGCGGCTGTGTTCATGAGGTGCCCTCTTAAAAAGCCTAAGTTCCAAATTTGGTGGAAAAAATCCAACAAATGCCTGTTTTTCGAGCGTGCATTGCGCAGTTGCTACGCAGGCTCATAGCTTCGCGCATTCACAATATTTTACTGCCGGATTTTCAGCATTGTCATTTTTGTACACCTCCTTGTGAACAGTACAGCTGTCATTTTCCACATCCTGCCCGAAATGTGTTTCCGCACTTCCGGCGCACAATAGCGCAGTCGCTATGGGAAATCAGTGTTTGGGCCAGATTATGAAAATGTCAGTGACACAGTTCATGAGCAGAGGACCTAAAATGCCTATGTTGAAAATTTGGTGATGATACTCCATAAAATAAGTGTGTTACGAGCGTGTGTTGGCAGATTGCATGCACGCTCATACCGTCGTGCATTTCTGATATTTTCAGTCTGGATTTTCACCATTGCCATTTTTCCACACCTCTTGATGAACAGTACAGCTGCCATTTGACATATCCTGCCCAAAATGTGTTTTCACACTTCCGGCGCAGAATAGCGTGGTCGCTGTGCAAAATCACTTCTTGGGACACTTTGAGGAAATAACAGTGACACTGTACATGAGCAGAGGTGCTAAAATGCATATGTTGAAAATTTGGTGCCGAACGCCCATAAAATGGCAGTGTTGCAAGCGTGCATTGCATATTTCCCCACGCACCCTAGTAGCTTCGCAAATTTGGTATATTTACATGCCACATTTTCAACACTGGCATTTTACACCTCCTTCTGAACTGTACAGCTGTCATTTCTCACATCCTGCCCGACATGTTTTCCGCACTGCACTACCAAACACCCAAAGGACACACCTAATGCTTGTCACTCTGCAGGGTGGGGGTGGGTTGGCATCAGTTCAGTACTTCACTGCCATTCCTATGATGCATCTGTCTAACTCCTGCACTACCGATGCCAATGCCAGCAAGCCAACATTCGGCATTGACAAATGCTTGTTCTACTTGTGATGCCCCTCCCTATGCATCCCAGTATCCTCCTGGCTCTTCTTACTGACTTCTCACATTGCTTACCCACCTTTAGGTTATCTGATATGACTACACCCAGATCCCTTTCCATTATTGTTGTTGTTAGTACCTCCCCTGCTATTGTGTACTCTTCTCCTGGATTTTTATTTCCCAGGTGCATTACTTTGCACTTCTTTGCACTGAATCTAAGTTGCCATATGTCTGACCATTCCTCCAGCCTTGCCAAGTCCCTTCTCATCCTTTCTATCCCTCCTTGTGTATCAAATCTGTTACAGATCTTTGTGTCATCTGCAAAGAGGCATACCTTTCCTTCCAGACCCTCTGCAATGTCACCTATAAAGACGTTAAAGAGGACTGGACCCAGTACTGAGCTCTGAGGTACTCCACTAGTAACCCCTCTTTCTTCAGAATGTGTTCCACTCACTATTACCTTCTGTGTCCTGTTGTGCAGCCAGTTTGCTACCCAGGCTACCACCCTGGGACCCACTACCAGGCTGGCTAACTTGATAATTAATCTTTTATGCGGGACTGTGTCAAATGCCTTGCTAAAGTCTAGGTTGGCCATATCCACAGCCCCTCCCTGGTCTATTACTTTGGTCACCCAGTCAAAGAAATTGATTAGATTTGTCTGACATGACCTTCCTGCTGTGAATCCATGCTGCTTTGGGTCCTGTGCCCCGCTGGCCTCTAGGTGCTGAACAATTCTTTCTTTCAGAAGTGATTCCATCATTTTCCCCACCACTGAGGTCAAACTAACAGGTCTGTAGTTACCTGCTTCTGCCTTGCTCCCACTTTTGTGAAGGGAATCACATCTGCCCTCCAGTCCTCAGGTACCACCCCATCTTCCCATGATTTGTTAAAAAGTGTGGTTAGTGGTGTCACTAGGTCCTCCCTTAGCTCTTTTAGGATTCTAGGGTGAATCCCATCAGGCCCCATTGCTTTGTCCACCTTGACTTGTAGGAGTTCTTTCAGGACTCTTTCTTCTGTAAATGGACTGGTGTCAACCCCACTACCCAGAGTGCTTCTATTGTTTGATTTAGGTAACTCCTCCTCTTCTTCTTTTGTGAATACTGAGCAAAAGTATTCATTCAGTATCTCTGCCTTTTCACTGTCTCCCTCTGCCCACCTCCCCTCTCCTTTATTAATCTTCACTATCTCTCCCTTAACCTTTCTATGCTCCCTAAAGTACCTATAAAAGTTTTGTCCCCATCTTAACTGAGTTGGCTATTTTTTCTCAGTTTGGGCCTTTGCTTTTCTGACTGCCTTCCCACTTCTTTCTGCTTTAATTGATACAGTTCCTGTCATTGCTCCTTCTGTGATTCCTTATATTTTGAATGCTGCCTTTTTCTCCTTAACCTTCCCTGACACCTCTTTTGAGAACCATAGTGGTTTTTTATTCTGCTTTGTTTTCTTTATTTGTTTCACACAAAGGCTTGTTACCTCCATGATGGCAGTTTTGATTTTTCTCCATTGTTCTTCCACCCCTCCTTTCTGGCCATTTGCTAATGCATTCCTCAGGTATTCACCCATTATGCCAAAGTCAGCCCTTCTAAAGTCCAGTATCCTTGTTTTTGTATGGCTTGTCTCCATGGTTGTGTTTATTGTGAAGCACACTGTGCAGTAGTCGCTTGTTCCCAGATGTCTACTGACTTCTAAATTTGTGGTCCTCTCTCCATTTGAGAGTACCAGGTCTAATATTGCTCCCTCCCGAGTGGGTTCCACCACTAGCTGTCTAAGGCATGCCCCCCTGTAGGCATCGAGAATGACCCTGCTCTTGGATGTGGCTGCCATCCATGTCGTCCAGTTAACATCTGGCATATTCAGGTCCCCCATCAACAGTATCTCCCCTTTTTCAACCATTTTGAGAATGCCCTCTATCATTTTCTTGTCCATTTCCTCCCCTTGAGATGGGGGTCTGTATACAACCCCTGTACGGATTGTGATACCATTCCCTGTCTCCAAGGTGACCCAGAGTGCCTCTTGTCCTCCCCCCTTTACTTTTTAGTTCTGTAGCTTTGATCCCTTCCCTTATGTAGAGAGCTACTCCACCTCCTCTTTTACCCTCCCTGTCCCTTCTGTAGATTGTGTACCGGGTATGTTGACATCCCAGTCATGGTTCTCCATGTACCATGTTTCTGTGACTGCCACAATATCCAAGTGTTCCTCTTCCATCAGGGCTACTAGCTCTGGAAGCATGTTTCCCAGACTATGGGCATTGGTACTCATTGCCCTCCATTTAATGTTGGCTTTATCCTTTTTTACCCCATCCCTGCTCTTATTGCCCTTTTCTGTTTTTCCATTTACCCCGTTCTGCCCTCTGTCAAGCTCTGTACCTCAGTGTTTACCGTACTACCTGCCATGTTTTGTGGGGGAGGCTTGAACTTTCCTGTTTCCTTTCAGCACCTCCTCCCTTGGCTAGTTTAAAAGCTTGCCAAGGAAGCCTTTAAACATGTCACCTATGAGCTTGTTTCCCTTCCTGGACAGATGCAGACCATCATGCCAGTATAGACCTTCATCTCTCCAGGTGGACCCCCAGTTCCCAATGAAGCCAAAGCCCTGTGCTCTGCACCAGTTTTGCAACCATTCATTAAACTGCATGGTGTGCAGTACCCAAGCTTCACCCCGTCATAGACTGGCAGCACCTCTAAGAAGGTTACCGTGCTTGCTACCTGTCTGAGGCCCCTCCCCACCAAAATTCATCCCACTGCACTGATCTCATGTCCAGCTAGGTCATTTGTTCCAAGGTGGACAATGATATCTAGTCCTCTCCTGTGATGCTGCTTCTGCAATCCTGAGGATTTGCTTCCTGTCCCTCAAGCCATGGCACCAGGCAGGCTGCTTCCCTCTCCTCTCCCTTCCCCAGGTCTACACCCCTAACAATTGAGTCCCCTATCAGAAGCTGTTTCTTTCCCCTGTGGCGTCCCTTGCCACTCTTTTGTGGGTCTCTCTTGTGGATGACCCCAGCATTCTTCTTGGTCTCCACTGAGGGTGTCGTCGTAGAGGAACCTTGATTTGCCAGACTGATATATGATTTGTGTAGAGGTATAACTCGGGGGCTACGCCTCTGTTCCACCACCCTCACCCTCCCAGAACCTACTGTGGTCCATCTGCTCTTCACACATGGCAACCTTTGAGGCAGTGGTTGTGGAACTGGTGCTGTTTGGGTGGAGGAGGCCTCCTTAGTCCTTGCCAGTTCAGCCTGGAGGTGGGCAACCTCCTCCCTCAGAGTTGACAGTTGCCTGCAAATAGGGCAGCAACACAGGTTCCAGAATGTCTCCCAGAAAACTGCTGCCCACTGCCAGTGCATTGCACCACTCCCCACGTGTCCCTCTTCCTTATAATATACAATGAGTAATATACAAAAATGTATTTATTTTTTTATTTTTTTTGTTTTTTTTGGTGTGTACTTACCCTTTATGCACTGTGCTGGATTAATAAGAATATGACAGTTCTGCCCCAAGGCCTGTTGAGGAAGTGATGTCAGAACCTTGGCTATAAAGGAAATGCCACAACCACTGGTGACTGTTAGAAACAATGAAATACACCACTGCTCCACCACCCTGGTGAGTACTGCCCTTTATAGTAAGTCAACCAACACCACAATTTACTAGACCACTGCTCCTACACAAACCACTCTACTGAGTCCAGGGATAAAAATGAACTCACTGCTCAGCCAGCAGGATACTTCTAAAATGCTGCACAAATATCCTTTCAAATCTTAGGACTCTAGCACAGGAATCAAGCAACTTCAGTTATATTTCACCCCCTCTGGTTATAAAATTACTACACTTTAATGGAATCCTGCAATTCTCTTCTTAATGCCAATAAGTAAAAATGATACTTTCTGTAGAAAGTGTAGCTTACCTTCCTAACAAGTCCCCAACAATATTATGTTTTACCAGGTTCCCAGTTCCTCAAATGCGTTCTGGTTTGTTCTCTGCAGTATAGCAAGTTTCTCAGCTTCCAACAGAAGCAAGCAAGTCTTTTCTGACTCTGTCAAGGAGATCCAGAATGATGCCACCCTCTGATCATATTCTTGTTCCTACAATATCGAGTGTCAGGGAGTTCCAGAATGAGATTACCCTCTGATCATATTCTTCTTCCCACAATATTGAGTGTCAGGGAGTTCCAGAATGATGCCACCCTCTGGTCGTATTCTTCTTCCCACAATTTCGAGTGTCAGGGAGTTCCAGAATGATGCCACCCTCTGGTCATATTCTTGTTCCCACAATTTCAAGTGTCAGGGAGTTCCAGAATGATGCCACCCTCTGGTCATCTTCCTGTTCCCACAGTACTGAGTTTCAGGGAGTTCCAGAGTGATGCCACCCTCAGGTCATATTCTTGTTCTCACAATATCGAGTGTCAGGGAGTTCCAGAGTGATGCCACCCTCTGGTCATATTCTTGTTTCCACAATATCGAGTGTCAGGGAGTTCCAGAGTGATGCCACCCTCTGGTCATATTCTTGTTCCCACAATATCGAGTGTCAGGGATTTCCAGAATGATGCCACCCTCTGGTTGAACCATGTGGCTCTCTTCTTGCTATAATAATTACAGCCCCTTAACTGTAGACTATGGGATCTAGTACTATAGTTGGAGTCCATCGTCCTCAGACCCAAACAGTCCCACAGAGCATGGTTTTCTAGTGTCCCAAAAACTAAACACAGATCTCCCTGTAGTTTTCTATACTGAAGAGAAAACGAACCTAGCTCTTTCAATCTATTTTCATAACTAAGATCACTCATGTTGGTAATCATCCTAGTTGCCCAGCATTCAACACTCTCCAAGGTTTTTATTTCCATTTTAGTACCTGGGGACCAACATAATTCCAAATGCAGTCTAACCAAAGAAGTATAGAGGGGCATAATAACCTCTTTGTCTTTACATTGAATGTTTCTCCTGATGCTATTTAATATGGAATTTGTGTGCAATGCCATTGCACTGCAGTGTGTTTTAAACGCCATAGTATTGGTTATATAAATAACAAGGTGTTTCTGCTCTTTAAGAGATCTAAGGGTGGTCCCCTTGATAAAATAATCTACCTCAGGATTTCTTTTCCCCATATGAATAACTCCACACCTCAATGTCCAGCTCCAGTTTCTATGTAGTAGCCCAATTCTCAAGGTTGACTAACTTGGCCTGTAACATTTCCCTGTTTGATTCTGTGTTAATTATTGGACCCAATTTGATGTAATCAGCAAATTTTGAGAACCAAACATTAGGGGTGCCAGTTATGGATATGATATTAATGTTAAATAGCCATGGTCCCAGGACTGACCCCAGAGGTATGCCACTGGTAACATGTGCCTATTTAGACACTTCCCCAAGTCTGTTTACAGCTTGTTTTTGTGACAGGGAGATCCTGTCACTCTTGAGGACCAACCTTTTCTTAAATCTGTTGTAACCATTCTTCTATTGCACAGCCTAATCTATCCTTTACAATTTATAGTCCATAAGGTTGGCCACCTAAGGGCACTCCTTCCCCTTTCTTGACTATGCTGTAGTGTCCTCTTTGATTTTCCTATTCTCTCTCAGGTCTCAGTACAGGGAGACTATAATGGTGACCTCCAAGCTGATGTAAAACAATAGGCTGTATTCCTCATTATTAGATTTAGTATACAATAGCACTATGTCATAAGTACCTTGATGTATATACTGTACCTTATGTGTATGAAACTTGTAAAATGTTGGAAATGCCATGACACTGGGTGTTTTTGATAAAAGTTAAAAGTTCTAGGTGACTGTATTATATAAATTAAGTTACCAGGGTAGAGATATCAGACCCCCGTTGTGTTCTTAAATGCATGTAAATTGCTACCATGCCTGCTGTAAACTGAACCAGTCTGAAATGTCATGGCGATTTGCATATACATCCCATGATGCTTTGCATTATGGCAGTATGTGTGGTGATGTGTTTCTTTGAAACTTGGCTTATTGCCAGGACCATTTGGGGGTAACCCTTGTGCTATGTTTTAACATTTATTCTGGTCTAATTCAACAAACTCACATCGCAACAGGAGTACAGCAGGGAGAGGGTGGGACATGATAGAAACTTTTAAGTACCTCATTGTAATCAACAAAGTCCAAGAAGGTAGCATCTTTCAGAAAAAGAGATGTGCAAGAACAAGGGGACACAATTTCAAGATGGGGGGGGGGCGGCTCTGGGGCAATGTGAGAAATTATTTTTTTACAGAGAGGGTGGTGGACGCATGCAATAGCCTTCCTGAGGAGGTTGTGGGGTCTAAAACTGTGGAAGAATTCAGGAATGCATGGGACAGACATAAGACAATTCTTGTGGGGGGTAATGAGAAATAGGCTGTTGGTTAAGTAGGATCTGCAGCTTATCTTGTAGGTAGGGAAATGGGCAGACTAGGTGGGCCAAGTGTTCCTTATCTGCCATCAAAGTCTATGTTTCTATGTTTCTAGCTTCAGTGGTGATAGCGGTGTGTGTGGCCTTCATAGGCCTTGATCAACGCAATGCAGCAGTAGCCACAGCAGCAACCAAGCAAGAAGCAAGCAACCCAGGTTGGGTGGGTTTGGTTGGTGAGGTGACTTGGTCGCGGACCATGCGGGGGGCCTGTGATGGTTGGCTCTAGAATCCAGCTTCTGGAGGAAGGGCGGAGAGGAAGTGGACTGAAAACTATGCTGGTGGCACACTATGCCAGGCTGAAGCTTCTGGCCATATGGCCGGGCAAGTAAAAGTAAATAATTTTTTTTACAGGGGGATTGGGGAAGGAAGAAGAACTGAAATATTGGTGTGTTTTTCACGTTTCTTCACCTTTGAGTGGCTTCATGACCCATAGGGTATGGATATTGAATGAATGGAGTCGGGAGAAAAATCGGGACAAAGTTCTGTTTTTTTTGGGGGTCAGAACTTCAACCAGGAAAAAAATTGTTTAGTAACTGGGTGGGTTTAAGCCCAAATCTGATGCACTGCTCCAGGGTATATACAGGGATGAATCTTATGCATTTGAATTTTTTCTGATTTGCATATCACTTTTCAGAACACAAACGAGGGGCGTGGTAGTAAGCTTAGGTTTAGGTGAGACTTGTAAAATAGTGCCAGACTGCCACCTCTTTTTTAATGAGGGCTGATCAACCTGGAACAAGTTATATCCAGGGAGGGCACACAGAGAGTCAGGGAGAGAAAGCTTAAGCCAGGATTCAGTAATTGCAAGGAGATCAGGCCCTTGAGTGGCAGTCCAAGCTACAGGTTCTGCATGATTAGCCACCATGCTTCTTATATTAAGGTGGCCAATCTTTAGTCCTCTAGAATGGGGCCCGGGGAAAGAAACAACTGGATAGTGAGGGAGCCCTGCGGCCACTGGGCCAGGGTTAGTTTCCGCATCACCTGCCAGAGATAAGGAGAGGACAATAATCCAGGTAGCAGCGATGAAGAAGGTGAGGGTGGTCCTAGCTTTGGAGGTGCATTTAGATGTGCTGTAATACCTAGTAAGGCGGAGAACCAGTTTTGGGCAACAGTACTCGATATGGCTATTGAGTCACCTGTGGAGAGGCAGCAGATGTGAGAAGGTAAAGTCCCTTATGTCTACAGCAAAGCCTGGAGGAGCAGCAGCTAGAGGGATGAAGTATTGCAGGGCAATGCCACAACAGACGGGAGTCAGTAGGACTAGCAGGTAGAGTGGGGGCTGCATGATGATGTAATAGAATCTGATATTTTCCAGAAGCAGGACCGAGGCAGCAAACACAGTAGACTGCAGGCTTTAGGACTGCCCACAGTGATGTGCCCCACCCCTTTATCACCAGAGGCCAGTCAGATAGGGCATAATTATGAGTAAAGGAGTATTTAATAAATGGAGGAGGTGGGAGAGGGAAAGGTGGGCAAAAAATTCAGCTTGAAGGAGCGAGGAAGGAGCGCAGCTCAAACAAGGTAAATGTATGCTGTTCCCTCTAAATAGCAATTAAATTTAAGTTCCACAAAATTAGGCTACTCCACCACAAAAAGGCACCAAGTTCAAAAGTTTCAGTGCACTCAGTGCACTCAGGGCTCCTCCATGTCCGTAACTGTGGGGCAAATTCTGGTGGCAAACTGTCCTTGGCTGGGCTGGGGAGGGCTGCAGAAGCAAGCCCTCAGACCATGGAAAGGAAAGGAGACAGAGGGGTTAGTCTTTAAAATAGGGAACGAAAATCAAAATTAAAAAGAAAAAAAAGAGCGAGTTGGGGGCTTGAATCAGGGGGGAGGAGTTACACTACAGATAGGTCTAGTGGCATGGAGCCCGAGTTGGGACTAGGTAGGGAAAGCACCAAACCATACAGGTAAACAGTTTGAGAACATTTGCAGGATTTAGGTTAAAAAGCAGATTACACTGTAGTCCTCAAAAATTCAGCTTGAAGGAGAAAGGAAAAGGGGATTCAGGCCTCCAAATTGCATCAGTTTCTAAGTCATTTCCTTAACTTTGTGAGTGGAGAGAGTGCTGAGCACTGTTTGGCCCTGGAGAAAGGTAGTATATACTGAAGGAGTCAGACTTCATCTACATGTCGGAGGATAGGGGCATGCAAGACTTAAAGACACTCCACATCTTACTGCTAGTGTTCTAGCTTAATCTATCAGCAGGTAGAAAGGAGAAGGCCCCAGGCCCTGAAGAATGTAGCCGCTGGTCCCTGAGCATGATTACCGCTCCTCAAAGGTCATGACCCATCATTTGGATAAGGTGTTAAACCGAGGTTCCACCTGTCTGCCCAGAGGCTGTTCAGGTGGTTGTTCAAGATCCCAAGACACTTCACAAAATGAGTGAGAGAATTTTCCTGGTATCCTGGCAAAAATTGTTTCATTCATTTATACCACCAACAGCTTAATCTGGTTTAATATCAATTGGTTTGCATCTGTCCCACCACCCCAACCCCCCCAATAAGGCTGAAAGTAGAAAATACTTAGTAGCTCTCCATTCCCAGTAAAAAAAAAAAAAAAAATCAGTGTAATTAACTACTTAAAGTTTTTGTTTAGTTTTTATATGCTCATATTTCTGTGTCATACATGTCTGCATTTGTGTTGATATCTGTGTTCTGATCCCGGTGGCAAACTACTGGTCACTTTTCCCACTCTAGAGTGGGCAGAGGGTCAAAGGCCACAAACAAGAATACAGACAGACTGGATGGGCCTAGCTGTCCTTACTTGCCGGCATCTTCTATGTTTCTATGTGTCACATGCTTGCTCTATTCAACTGTTGCTTAATATGTTATTATACAATGGCAAGAAAGAATCTTGGACTGTGACTGGTCAGTTTGGGGCTGGACCCATGTTGTTATCCCAGCATAACGCCACAGGTCTAGTCTCAGCACTGTGAACCCACTTGGATTACCAGTTGGACCATTAGGATATGCTATTTTTTTTCATCTTCTCTTAAGAAACAAAAATATTTTTCCACACTAATAAAAACATTATTTAAATTTGTTTTATTTTATATATAACAACAAGCCATTGTATAATAGGAATAATGCACTCCAGGGTGTGTGTTGTGCTAGGATAATGCCACACCTGGGGCATTGGACACACACGGCCTCATGCCCAACCCCCCCCCCAGGCATGGCGTTATCCCAGCACGCCACACGCCCTGTCATGCATTATTCCTTTATTATAAAATGGTAAGAGAAACCAAGACATGTGATTGGCAAGATGTGATCACATGACAATTCTTTATTAAGGTATAACTGCAGAGGTCAGAAATACTTGAGGCAGTATGGTTTAGTGATAGAGCACTGGCTGAGCAGTAAGGAAGTTGTAGGATTAAACCCTGCTAGAGCCAAATTACTGTATGATGCTGGAGAAGTCGCTTCCTCTCAGTGCTCCCGTACAACCCAACAGCAGAAATCTGCAGATCCAGGAATCCACTGGAAATGAGTTGTGCATCTCAGTTTATTTGTCCTGCCTGAATAAATTAATAAAACACTTTCTAAACTTATTTCTCAGTTTTGAAATGAAAAATCATGGGCAGCATTTTGGAATTACAGTAAGGAAATCCAGGGTATGCATATTTGTGTGATAATGCCACTTTATGAGTGTGTTAGACAATCAGATACACCTTCTGCCTCTCTTCCTGAGACAAGCTGTTATCCCACAGTAAGGCAAACCAGCATGCCTTATTGCTTAATTATGGCATTTGTTGTTAACTTGAAACTTATAAAGGGGGTATCTCAGTGTCTGCCTGAGCTTTTGATGGAGATGTACACAGTATAGGCTATAATAAATGACCTGGCTTGATACCATTTCCATACCCCATTCACTATAACTGGTTTTAGATTGTCCCCTTTTCTCTTGCCTGTGTTCTCTTTTATATTGCAGTACTTTTAGAGTGTAGGGCTGTCCTACAACCCAATCACCACAAACTATGAAAAGCAAATATTCTCTGGTTGCTTCAACTGGTGTTTGCCGAGTACCATCTATTGTACATCTAACATCTGCATCTCATGTAGTATCTGCATCTACTGCCAAGAATAAAGGACAATGGCACTAAAGACTAGGAAGTAGACACAAGCCTTTTTACAGCGGAAAGCATCCTTAGGGAACTAAAGACACTAAAAGTGAACAAGGCAATGGGGCCAGACGGGGTGCACCCCAGGATACTGAGGGAACTTGGAGAGGAGGTAGCAGCACCTCTGATGTTCCTGTACAGCCTGCCATTGGAAACAGGGGTGGTACCAGTGGACTGGAAAAGGGCAGATGTGGTCCCTCTCTACAAAAGTGGAAATAGGGAAGAGACAGGAAACTACAGGCCTGTCAGCTTGACATTCGTGGTTGGTAAGGTAATGGAATCACTGCTTAAGGAAAGGATTGGGGAATACCTAATTACCAGTAGTCCACAGGATCCAAAACAACATGGTTTCACAGGGGGGAGGTTGTCCCAGACAAACCTGATTGAGTTCTTTGATAGGATAACCAGGGAATTGGATTAGGGAGGGGCAGTGAATGTGACCTACCTGGATTTCACTAAAGCCTTTGAAACCGTTCCACATAGAAGATTGATAAATAAGCTGGGGGAACTAGGAGTGGGTACTAAGGATGTTAAATGGGTAGAGAATTGGCTGGGTGGTAGCACTCAGGGGAGGGCAAAGTGACCAGTGGGGTGCCACAGGGATCAGTACTGGGCCCGGTCCTATTCAGTGTCTTTATTAGTGACATTACAGTAGGACTGGATGGAAGGGTATACCTCTTCGCAGATGACTCAAAACTCTTTTAACATAGTGGACACATGGGGGAGGTGGATAGAATGAGGGGTGATCTAAAAAAAAGTAGAAGAATGGTCAATGGATGGCAACTGAGATTCAACACTAAAAATTTAAAATAATGCATGTGGAGCACAAAAACCTAAGGGCAACATACACATTGGTGGGGGCACTGACAGTCACGAAGCAGGAAAGGGTCCTGGAGGTGATTATTGCAGAAGATCTAAAGGTTGCAAAACAGTGTGATAAGGCAGTAGGGAAGGCTAGCAGGATGCTGGGATGCATTGGTAGGGACATCATCAGCAGAAGGAGGGAGGTGATAATACCCCTGTATAGATCACTGGTGAGACCACACCTCAAATACTGTGTCCAGTTCTGGAGAACCTATCTTCAAAAGGACATAGCTAGGGTGGAGGTGATTCAGAGGAGAGCAACCAAAATGATGCAGGGCATACCTCAGAAAACCTATGAGGAAAAGCTGAAGGGATTGAACATGTACTCACTGGAGGATAGGAGAAGGAGGAGGGAGGATAGGATAGAAACATACAAATACATCACAGGGAAGAACAAAGTACAGGAAAGAAGCATTTTCCAAGGGAAAAGATGCTCGAGAACAAGGGGGCATGCCATAAAATTAGAAGAGGGGAGATTCAGAGAAAATGTGAGAAAACACTTCTTCATGGAAAGAGTGGTGGATGAGTGGAACAGCCTTCTGGCAGAGGTAGTGGGGTCGGAAACAATTACAAGATTCAAAAAATCATGGGATAGACACAGCAGGATCTTGGGAACTAAAAGTGGGAGGGGAATAATGACAGAATAGGTCAAGGTGTTAGAGTGGATAGAGTAAGTAGGGTAGACTAGATGGACCAGGAGGCCTTTATCTGCCAACACCTTCTATGTTTCTATGTGCATTCAGTGTGGACACTAATCTGTAATCGTATGGGCTGCTTTAATAACTGGAAACAGACACACATGCTTTCTTGATGCCAGTTTAATAAGATGGATTTTGTGGCATTTGGGGTCCAATATGCAGGGGCTGCCCTGAATGACTGATGTTTCTGTTAGCTTTCATGACTATCCATTCTTATGCTGTTGATGCCTTGACTTGGTGTTTGTGTTTGTACTTGAAATCATTCTGACTGATTTCTTGGGTAACACATTTTCTCTGCAGATTGAGATGTTTGTGTCAAACTCAGTTTTGTGTCTACAGTATGCTTGTGTCTGTGTTTAAGTGTGTCATTTTGTTGTTTTACTGAATCTAAATGCAGGTAACTTGACTCTGTCACTATCTCTGATATGCTGGAGTAGCTACTGTGTTTAATTTGCATGCCACTTTCAGGGAACACAGAAACATAGAGCTTGCTGGCAGATGAGGACTGCTTGGCCCACCTAGTCTGCCCCTTTTTTCTGTGCCAAATCTGCAACTACAGACCCTACCTGATCTCCAGCCACTCCTACCTCCCTACTTTGATATCAGTTTTCCTTTGTACCTATGCCATGCATGCTTGAAGGCCATCACTGGTTTCACCTCCACTACCCCTGCTGGAAGATTGTTCCAGGTGTCCCCATGCTCTCAGTGAAAAAATACTTCCTCACATCCCTCCTAAACTTTCCTCTCTCCAGCTTCATTGAATGCCTCCTAGTTCCTGTACACGTTATCTGAAAAATGCTCCCTTCCTGTACCTTATTCACCCTTGTGAGGTATTTAAATGTCTTTATCGTATTCTACTCTCCTACCTGTCTTTCAGGTGTACATGTTTAGATCCTTTAGTTTCTCCTGGTAGGACATTTGGTGCAGCCCCTGCACCATTGTTGATGCCCTTCTTTGGATGGCTTCTACCCTGCCTGTGTCCATTCTAGATGTGGTCTCCAGAACTGGTCACAGTACTCCAGGTGTGGTCTCCCCAATGACCAATACAGTGACACCACCACCTACCTCCTTCTGCTGGTGATACCCCTCCCTATGCACTGCAGCGTTCCATTCATTTTCCCTACTAAATTGTCACATTGCTTTGCCACCTTAAGGTAATTTATTCTTATTACCTCTAGGTTCCTTTCCCTGTTTAGTGACTGTCAATACCACCTCCCCCATTCTGTACTCTGTTTCTGTGTTTCTGCACCCAAGGTGCATGATTTTGAACTTTTTTTTGCATTGAAACCCAGCTGCCACAGCCTTGACCATTCCTCCAGCATTTTCAGGTTTCTGTTCATTCTCATCCATCCCCCCCCCCCCAGTGTCCATCCGATTGCAGATGTTGGTGTCATCTGAAACAAGGCACACCTTCCCTTCCAGTTGTTTGGCAATGTCCCTTATAAAAGCATTAAAGAGGACTGGACTCAGTACTGAGCACTGAGGAACCGCACTGGTCACTCTTCCTTCCCCTAAATGAGTACCATTAACCATCACCCTCTGTTACATATCATTCAGCCAGTTATGTACCCATTGTACCTTCTTGGTTCCAGACCCCAAGTTTCCCAGTGGCATGGTGTTGAAGGCCTTGCTAAAGTCTAAGTAGGCCATGCCAACGCTCCCCCTGATCTATTTCTCTGGTCACCCAGTGAAAGAAATCCATCAGGTTTCTTTGACATGATCTCCCACCCACGATTTTGTGCTACCCTTGGTCCTTTAACTGTCAGATGTAAAGTAATCTACCAGTGTTTCCTTTAGAAGTGACTCCATTAGTTTCCTCACTAAATGATATCAGACTGACCAGTCCGTAGTTGCCTGTCTCTTCCCTGCTGCCATTCTTATGGAGCAGGACTACATCTGCCCTTTTCCAGTCCTCTGGAACACACATGTATCTAGTGAGTTATTGTACAGGGATGTCAGAGATGCAGCTAACACCTCCCTGAGCTCCTTCAGTACTCTTGGTTGTCACCAACCAGGCCCCTAGCCTTGTCCACTCTGCAAGTTCCCTCAGGACTCTCTTCTTCTTCAAATGTACTTGAGTCTACTTCCCTCCCTCCAGTGGTTCTGTAACCTATATATTGCCCATCCCCTTCCACTGTGAAGACAGAGCAGAAATATTTATTCATGATATCTGCTTTTTCCTGATCATACACTGTGCTGTCTACCTTTGCACCCCTCAGCTTCACAATTCCTCCCCTTTACTTTTTTTTTTTCATTTACATACTGTACCTACAAAAGGTCTTGTCCCTCTTTGTTAGCCCCTGGGATATTCTTTCTTTCCTTCCTTCCTTTCTTGCTTCCCTTTGTTTTTGCTGGTACACCACTTCCCTCTGTGTCTCCTTGTATCTCCTGAACACTGCCTGTTTTGCCCTTACCCTTGCCACCACCTCCCCTGAGAACCATATTGATCTCTTGTTCCTCTTGCCTTTTGCTGACCTCTATTGCACAGAGGATTGTTGTCTTCACTGTTCCATCCCTTAATATGGCTCTACACTGTCCCTGTACTCCATCAGGATAATCCCAGCTGCTAGAATGTCTCTGAGGCATTCACCCATTTTTTTTAATGTGCCCTCCTGAAGTCCAGGATCCTTGTCCTTGTGTGGTTTGCCTCTGCTACCATCCTGGTGGCACCATACTTAGTATATTGGAACAGTTTTATTGTATCAAGAACTTCAAAACTACCTCACATTTTAGGTTTATGTCATCATTTAAGTTTGTTTATGCTATCATTTATCCCCCACTGCCTGTTTCTTTGCATTCAGTCACATGCATACAGATGACATGGTACTCTGTGCCTCTAGATCCTCTGGCAATGACCTCACAGCCTGGCTCCAACTGGACTTTAACAAGATTCAGCACTAACTCCTGGCCAATCAGCTGTCCCTCATTGGCAAGAAAATGGTCTCTAGAGCTTTTGAGTCTAGGTAGAGATTTACTAGGCTCACCCCTCTCCCTTCCTTCCAAATCCTTGATGGTGCAGCAGCTGAGGATGTCTCCTCCTTTAAGTACCTCAGGGTCTGGCTGGACTGTCACCTCGACTTATCTGTGCATGTGAATGGCATCCACTTGAAACTCCACCTCAAACTTGGTTTGCTTTATAGGAATAAATGGAGTGTTCCACTTCCTTCCCACAGAGAGATCGTCTCGAAGATGGTACTCCCCATCTTCAACTATGGTGAAATCACTTACAATGCTAGTCTCAAGGCTACCCTAGCCAGACTGGACCCCCTCTTCACTTCTTCTGCTGATTCACCTTGGACATTCTCCCTTGCACCAACCACTGTCCATTGTACTCCTCCCTCTCCTGCCCCTCCCAGGATGGCAGGTGCCTTGCCCGCTGTGCTAACTTTATCTTCAAATTCTGACTTGGCTCCTCTTACCTTTCCTCCCTCCTCACCCCCCCCAAACTTCCTCTTACTTCCATTGTAATACTGCCTCTCGCTCTACCCCCAATGACATCCTTTGCTGGACAAACTGTCTTTTATCTCATCTTCCCTAAACCCTAGGGCTCTTTCCCCACTTCCATCCACTCTGCTCCTTTCCTTCACTTATTGAAGTTTCTTCTCTGGAACTTCACTACTCAATTCTGTAGTTGGCCCTGACTCAGAGCCCTGGCTTGTGTCTTCCACCCTCCAACCACAGCTCAACTTTCACCCTGCACTTATACCTGTGCAACTCTGCTGTCTTCCCTTCCCCAGTTCTCATCCATTCCTCCCATTCTGTACCCATTATTGCACACTGCATATTGTACTTCTTTAGCACTTTATTGTATATTTACTACATAAAACGCAACATCTGCTGACTAATTTAATAAAATATCTCTGGTTACTACCTGATGTGATACTTGTGTACCTACTCTATATTATGACTACTGTGATCTACCTATTACCAAGCTTATACCACCAGTGAATGCCTGTAACACTGGTTGCTTTTTTAATCTAAGTGTTATGTACTGTATTGTTTTGTTTGCTGTGATGTATTGCTCTCTTGACGATGTGCCTTATAAATGAGTCTTTGACTCAAAGGTCTATAAACTGATGATCTAATAAATAAATAAAATAAAATAAAAAAGCATTACCTGCACTGTTGTTCGTTTTGTTGGTGCTTACTAACATATTATTGTATTTTTGTCTTTATATTTTTTTGTAGTTTTGTAGTTTGTATTAGTTGTAGTCTTCCATTCCCCCTTCCCCACATTACGTCTGGAAATGAATGGTTACCAGCTCAGCATGTCTTTCCTTGTAAGCTGTTGAAATTAATAGATAAATTCATTTATTTACATATTAGTCTAAAATATAGTGTAAGCACTAGAAAAGGACACACACTATTGCACAATTTTCACCTTAGAATCATGTAATCTTTAATAATAAAAAAAGCGCTGCACAGCTGTGCACTTGCAGAGCTGATGCTGCTAGTTTGTTATGTGAAGAACTACAAAGCTGTAAAGGGTGAAAATGAAATAGAAATTGTACGCACATCCTCTAGCACACAAGCTCAAATTTGTTTAACACGTTTGTATTGAGCATCTATGCAAAAAAACTTCTATCGGTTGTTTACTGAGTCCTTGCAGTTTAAATTCTTATTGTCATAAACAATATTAAAATGATGTATAATGCCTTATCTGTTTTTAATTGGCAACAGGTTTCAGGTGCTGACAATATCAATTTATAGACTTCACTTTGTGTTGCTTTTTTATTTTAGAGCTATATCCATGGAAGCAGCCAGGCTCAGTTTGTGGCAGAATCGCACATTATACTTCTGCTGAGTATCCTTTTAAACAACTGATGGACACAACCAGGTCACAGCACAGTAATGTGTTGTCAAGGGGGAATGGTGCGACAATAGCAGTATCCAGGTTTTTGACAGGTACTTTGACATGTTGCTTGTATTTAATTTTTAAGAATGTTTATTTGTGAAATTATCTTGCTGTGTTAATTTCTCTTGCTTGAACAATTTGCATTAGAATTTAAAAATCCTTCCTAAAAAATTGATGCTGTAGAGAACTGCAAGCATCATCTTCCAGCTTTATTAAAAGAACAAAAATAATGTGCATCTTTACTTTTATTCTACTGCATGCAATAAAATATACTCATGATTGTAATATTTTTATGCATTCATGCAATTGAAACTAGTACTCCATTTTTTAATATGACAGCCTACACATGGACATGCTCTGTATACTAGCTAATGACTATTTCTTTCAGCTTTCAGTGTCATAAAAAAGTAAATTAATTCTGAATGAAGCATTCTCAGGTGTTGATTACCCAGTGTATTTGATATTGGTACTGCATCCTGCTGAGTAGTTCCCACTGTCAAAAACAGATGAGTTTTAAAATAATGAATTCTATTCACTCAGTTTTTATTTTATTTTTATTTTGTTTTTAACTGGAAAAGGAAGGCTGGGCAATTCTGCCTATTTACGGCCTCATCCTGGGAAAGCAGAGCTGGAGATACAGCCGCAAACTGACATATTGAAACAGTTTAAGCTGTTAGTGGTATTTTTAGTGAATGGAGGAAATTTGGCCAGGACACCAGGGAAATTCCCCCACTCTTTTTGAGAAATGTCATGGAATATTTAATGTCCACCTCAACAGCCTCGAGAACAGGCACACGGGACCTTGGCTTAACATCTCATCTGAAAGATGGCACCTCAGGAGTGCAGCACCCCTCTCATATTGCACTGTAGTGTTAGTATTGGGATTTTATCCTAAGTTCCTGATGTGGGGCTAGAACCCACAACCTTCCTATCTTCTGGCCTCAGAGGTGAGTGTGCAAGCTGCTGAGCCACTGACACTGAATTTACAGCATGACATATCATTTACCAACACATCTGCAGTTACATGAGAATTCATTTTTAAAACATGCCAAATTTTCCTTTGACACTAATATTCTAGAATGTGCTTTTTTTTGTAAAACTCAATTAGAGCAATCTTTATTTTCCCTCCAGAATAAGACTGTTACACTGAGAGCTCATCATGCTTGAAACTTTTATCCTTCTCATCTTCAGAACTACTGAGAGCTTCCTTCCTCACATTTCATCTTGTCCCTTTTGGCTAACTTTCCGCTTATGTTTCTGTTCACTTGCCAGATGAGAACTCCTGGGTTTTCTGTTTTTGTGCTAGGGTGCTGTAGATATATAAACATTTTACTTTTGGGGTAAGTTACGGGTTCCTTAGTTCAACTCTTTGAAGCTGGTTAAAAAGCAGGTCACCTTCTTAGTATATACAGTACTTCTATGAAAAATAATGTATCTGGTTCTGAGACACAGTTCAGGCAGCACACAATGGGTGGTTTGTGCCCCAAAACTTGCACCACCCTGAAGAAGTGCAATAATCAAATAGTGGTGCAAGATGTACGGGGACATTATCGCCAAGCAGTAGTATTCTTGTAGTGGTGATTATTTTTTTTAAAAACATTTGTATCCCATTTTTTAGTTTTAATCCATTTTTTGATGTACTAGACTGGTGCTTATAAAAACAAGGAACGGAGGATGTATAAGAACTGAACATGAAAAACTCTGTTAGCTGACTGGCAAGATATACCTGTCATCCTGGTTCTCTTCAGCATGACTAAAGAGGAGGCTACCTGTCATAGGTAAGAGGGAAATTTTGTCTCTTGGTCCCTTAAATCCAAGTCGTTCTTTGACTAAATATTGCTGTTTTATGCCAAACTGATCTACAGTGGGCATGTTATTAACCTGGGCATCTAAAAAACAAACAAAAAAAAATAACAGTCCTAGGATATCAAAATATCCAATGGCAATCCAACAGCTACCTGGATTATTTGAATCCAACCTGTAACAAATAATTTAATCAGACTGAATACATGTCATTTGCATCTGATTAAGCTTTCTGAGCTGAATCTGTTAATTCACTGTAAAGGACTACACCCACCCCAAGTAAAAATATAAAATAGCACATGCCTCCCTGTCACTGTCAAATTGACCCCCCCCCCCCACCAATATCACAGGCTCTGGCCCCAAACCCTCTCATCAGCAATCCCTGGTGGTTTAGTGGAGCTGGCCTTGTTCAATTCCACATTAAACATAAATAAAAAGAAAAGCAACCTACCATTCTATGCAAGTAAGCTCACTTTCTGTCCTGACTCATTGATGTCTCCATAGCTCTAAGCACACAACCATGCTCAGAACTGCAATGTTGCCCATGTGCCCAGGGGATGCATGGGGCTCACACAGAGCTGACTTTGAATGCCTTTGTTTTATAGTCATGGATTAGGCCAGTACATCTAGCCTGACAGAGACACACTTCTTAGATGATGTGGGACAAGTCTGTACATGGGTGGCCATCAGCTTGTCAGTCTTTGACATGAGGCAGTGGGGAAGGGACAAGTGCTCTTTTTTTGATTTTACTTTTACATGGGGGTGTAATCAGACATTATAAAATGAATATCTAAAATAAACACCCATGATTGTCTGAGACCCATCACATGACCGTGTCACACTGTATTCATCCCATTATGCAGAAGTTTCTATCATATGCTGATATCAAGTCCATGTTGACTGTGGCCCATTGCATCTGTGCCCACTTTACCCATTCTAGAAAGGCCCGTCACCAACTAAGGTACCTGTGGTTCCAAAACGAAGTGCATCAGCACTGCATAAAGCTGGAGTGAAGTCATCATCAGATGGAACTAAACACCGTAAATAATCAAGCACATACACAAGGAGTACATGGCCATATCTGAGTATCTGCTGTTGCATACAAGTTGTGACAATACTGGAGTATCCATGTCTCTAACAACAGACCAGTAGTAACTAAAATGGCCTGACCCTGATTGTAAAGCTATTCAAACACACACAACTCAGACAGTGAGTGGGGATGCTGCCTGTACCGGTCAGGTCATCCTACTTCCATGGGTGCTGAGGCACATGCTGTTGAGTGTAAAGCAGATTCTGGAGGCAGGTGGTGATGCAGATTTTGGGATTTCCATCAAGCTTGACCTATGGTATAAACTTGGCCTGTCATCAGTACTTTAAGGTGGACATGATCAAGTCCAAAATGCATCTGATCTCCTAATAAAATGTGTACATAGGGCACAGATGCCAAAGTCACAGATATCTAAGGCACAACATGAAACTCAACAGAGACTGTGTTGTCAACAGAGAGGTGTTGCTACCACCTTGCTTGGTAACTGGGCTGATAGAATATGCAAGATACAAGATACATTTCCAACATATCTATTTTGGGATGTTTTGTACCAGGTGGGTACTGAGGACATTGAAGAACAGGTGGAAGATGATGATGTAGTAGTATTGCTTGCAGTGCAACACACAGATACGTATATGGCAGACACAAGACACCTTGGAATCACAGAAAAGCCATTGCAGTAATGGGTTAGCAAGATTACTGATTGGTCTGCACTGACTTCAGTATCCATTAAATACCTGAATTGTCCATCCTCTAGTATCATATTAGTTCTGTGGGTGCAATTGTGCGTGACAGGCATAAAAATCTGTCACCTAGACATGTTTGCATGCTGACATTTAAGATGAATGCAAGGCACGTTCCACATAACGCAATCATGTCTGCATTTCTACCACATGAAGTGGTGGCAGTGCTAAGGATGAACCAGAATAGCCGGAGGCTATTGCACAGAACAATTGCCTAATACTGAGGTTAATGAAGCATGGATGGAGAAAGAATTCCCTTATGATGACAACTCCAATCTGGAAGACTCTGAGAGCTGCTTCCTTGATGAGGATGATTGAAGCATAAAAAAATGTGCTCTGTCCATCATTTTCTCCTCATCAATTGAATCATTTTTGTAATGATTCAAGTTTGCTTTGCCTTTCATTTTATGTTCCCCATGTTGTGATACTGTTCCCAACATACTTGATGTCTTTCCATTCAAATGGCTCTTCCTCCAGCAAGCAAGCCATCTCCATCTTCTCCACTAGATTGCTGATGTGGTCAATGCTGCCACCGGTTGCTCAAAACTTGCTGAAAAAAAGAAACAGGAGTAGCACACTGTTAGAGCCTAGAGCGGTGAATATGAGATGAATAACATTTAAGTGTTTAAAAACAGCGATTGAAAAAAAGAAAATGAATACTTACCTTTCCTGATTGGCAGCATTGCTAAATTCAAAAACCAGATCTGAGCCAGATGGTTCCACGTCATGACAGTGCCAGCATAAAGATGCCAACAAAAAACAGCAAGTGCACATCACCAAAAAGCAAAATGGCGATGTGCACTAGGGTGCCTCTCGCAAACAGCTACCGGCGCTTGCAGTCACTATCATGAACAAAGCTGACCTACCTTTTCTGTGGAGGGCTGTGTCTCCTGCACCCACTATACCCTGCAAACTTAATGTAATCAACTCTGGGAGAAGGGGGAATGACACTGGGGAGAGGAGAAAACTTGGGTGTGGCTACATCAGGGGACAGAAGTCAGAAGGGGTAGAACATTGGGGGGGGCAAAGTCAGAAGGGTGGAGAATGGGAGGTCAAAATCAGGATGGCAAACACAAGCACTAAAAAATGAAAAAAATTGTATCCCCACAGCCAGCCCTGAACCTGGGTCACCCGACTCTAGGGCGGTGTCTCTATCCAGCACACCAGACAGCCAGCTTGAAACCAGCCACACTAACAACCCTGTAGATACTTTCTGAAGTACATCCATAAAGTCAGAGCTGAAGTTAGAATGTGATGTTAATAGCACATTGCCAATTTTACATTTGCTATTTGTACGTCGCCCAAATTTCCTCACTCAAAAAGAGTCACTCTCTTCACGGGTTACCAGGCCAGACCTATGCAGCAGCAATATTTCATCACCCTGGTGATGGTACCTGAAGAAAGAGAAACATTAACAAAAGAAGGTCAGAAATACAATGATTTACATTCTCCTCACACCCTCCAACAGCCAAAAAAAGTAATAAATAAATACTTACCTTTGTGGGTGGCTCACAACAAAGTGACACCCGAGGCGAAGGGCATCATCTGGATCCGGGGCACATAGCAACCATATCACTTTGTTCATTCAGTTGTTGTAGACTAGATTCGTAAAATGCAGCATATGAATTCTGAGTTCTCATCTTATTTTTGGGCATCATAACAAGAATTTCAGCCATGAGAATTTACTGTGATTTTTCTGGGCACTAAAGTGCATCATGGCAGTTGCTGTGGTTGGAGACTCACAGCCCAGCACCAGTTAGCAGCAGCAACAGAGTATATTTACTTTGGTAGCATATCTCATTTTAGGGCATCAGAAGAAAAATTCTAGCCATGAGAATTTACTGTGATTTTCCAGGCGCTAGAGTGAGTCATGTCAGTTGCGTGGTTGGAAACTCACACAACCCAGCACCAGCTAGAAGCAACAGAACTGGGGAATCCCATCTCATTTCAGGGGGCATCATGAGAATATTTCCAGCCATGAGAATGTATTAGACTGTGAATTTCTGGGCATCAAGATGCATCCTGCTATGAACAAATGCAGAGGATTGAGAATTGAATGTATTGTGCGTTTATACTAAGTGGCCAGTAAAGTGCCATTTGGGAAGTCTCACCCAGCAGAAGCAAGATATATTCTGGGAACCCATCTCATTTTGGGGCATCATGAGAACTTTTCCAGACATGAGAATTTCTTAGACTGTGAATTTCTGGGCACCAAGGTACATCCTGCTATGGGAAAATGCAGGGGAACTGAGTAAATAATGTATTATGCTTTAGCACTAACTGGTCACTAAAGTGCTTTATAAGAGGTGTGTGTGGGGATGGGGACTCACACAGCAGCAGCAGCAGATAAATTCTGGGAGTCTTATCTCATTTCAAGGTATCATAAAAAAATTCCAGCCATGAGAATTTAGTATGATTTTCCAGGCACTAAAGTGCATCATGACAGTTGCTGTGGTTGGATACTCAATAAAGCAGCAGCATATATTTATTTGGGTAGCACATCTCATTTCAGTACATCATCAGAAAAATGCACATTAGCGTGTACCTGCCTGATTTACAGTATTTACTCTGTCAGTTGCCAAAGAATATTGGAGTGCAGAATTTATATATATTATACTTTATGCACAAGACAATTTCCACTAAACTGCGTTACAAAAACAGTGCTGGGGGCAGTAACACAAAGTGCAGCACCATGTAGTGACATGCAGTGACCGGTCAAATTTATTTGAGTACTTGAGAAAAATTCTGTGAGAACAGAATTAATGTTAAGTGTAATTAATGCACAGTTATCACAAAGTGCATTTCAGCAGTGTTGGGGCAATGACAAACAGCACAGTACCATGTGGCATTACTAGTGACCTCTAGCGGTCTGACATAAATTGTGGTAGTTGAGAAAAATTCGAGAAAGAGACTGAAACAGAGAGGAAGGAATGATATGACATATGAGAGCATCACTGTAGAAAATATAGATAGGAAATATAATTTGTTGCTGTTTTTTATTAAAGATAGCAGTGAAAAAGTACAGAAATGCAAATGAGAAACAGTGGAGTGAAAAAGTAAAGATAGAATCACTTTGTTTGTATTTTTAACCATTTAAAAACCAAAACAAACGAGTAAAAAAGTTTGAAGGAAAGACTAGAAAAAGGATAGAAAGAAGTTAAAGTTGTATAAAAAGAAATATTTGCCAGACTATTTCCCAAACTCACTGCATCACCACGGTGCAACTTAGCCATGCCTTCAAGCAACATTTCTTGATCTGAGAGAATCTGTTGCATCACCTCCTCTATTGAGGTTACCCTACACTGGATGTCCCCTATTTTCTCCCTAAGACCAGTGAGCTCCTCTGCTGTTCTCCTGGCTATTGGTGATGCAAATGCTGCTAGCTCTGCTGCTGGAACCATGGCTGGTGCAGATATGTTTATTGGATTTGAATGCTGCCCCTCCACGTATCCTGAATGTTGGCATTGACCAGTGCACAACACCTCTGCTGGCACAGAGGAGGGGCACCACTTGCACCTTCCCTCTGCCTTGACCCCCACTGCTCCTGGTGCCATATTTTCAGGGTGGGGTTCACTGCCCACCAGTACCCAAATGGGTGCCTTTCTTGCCCTGGCTGACCCTCACCTGACAGAGCTTGCAAGTGACAATGCTGTCTTGACTTACATCAACTTCGAAAAATTCCCACACCAGGGAAGAGCGTTGGTACTGCTGGCTCTTGTGACAGTGAGCTGGTGGAAGTGGAGAAACAGAGAAGCCCAAGGATGATGAACAGTGCTCCTCTGCTGAGGGTGAGGTGCTGGTGCCGGTGGTAGTACCACAATGGGGGGGGGGAGCACAGTGGGTTCCTGCCACTCAACCTCTGGGGGAACTGGGGGCTTTTGTTCCTCAATATTATCAGTTGTTTCCTAGGTCAGGGGCTTGATGCATGTTTTCACTCCCCTTCTGCTGCAGACGCTGCCTTGTTGGAGGATTGGGGGGGGGCTGCTGTTGTTGCATTTGCTGCTGCTGTTGAAGAGGGAGTACCTCTAAAGAAAGGGGATGCTGAGGTGCTATGGTGGGGCTGGCTACCCCCAAAAAGTCTGGTCAATGCAATTACTGTATATGGCACTGCCACAGATGTGAACACCTCCTCATTGTCCTCAAAGACAAAATATTCATGAAAAAGAGAAAACTAAAACTACCAAATAAGTAAAAAAAAATGTTCAAAACAAACATTAAGTATAACAAGAGTGTTCCCTAACTGATGTAATAAAACAAGACAGAAAAACAGGAAAATAATTGCTGGAAACTAGCTTTTTTTAACAGTTAATCTGTTTTCAGATCTCTACTAGTAGGCAGTTTCCTCCTTACTCTGTCTGACTAGCACTGCAAAACTGAAAGTACGGCACACCCAAAGTGAATACAGATTTACTATGTAACCGACAGAAGTTGTTTCATGTGGCATTGAGACAAGCTGATTATCAGAAGCCTCATTTTCACAAAACTTCACCTTTGATACCCCCAAAGTGGAGTTAAAGTGAAATAGCAATGCAAAGTTGCAAATTTTAAACATAGGGACAAAAAATTTACCAGCATTATCCCTGAAGGTGGATTTGTGTCATCTGCCTTAAATTCGCCGTCAGATTGAAACTTTGCAGCATCTCAAAGAGTACCTAAAATGCTGTTAAATGTGGAGTGCTGATTGACTGATTGATCATAAAGACAGGATCTAGTACTGTTCATGCACACAGGCTGCAGCACATGAAGCTCTCTTTGCTACAGTATGTAGGAGGTCCTTGTGTGCTGCAGGTACTCTCATGCACCTTACTGGAGTGAAAAAAGCTCTTTATAAACAGATACATTTGTCTGGAAGTTTGGAACATACTGTAAAACTGTTAATGCCTACGCAAACAAAATTTCCCGGTTGTGTCTTTTAAAACTAATAAATGCAAACCTAACTTCGTACTCAGTGCTGTGACAGTCACTGCAGTTCATCAATAAGTGCTACAAAACTAAAGTTCTTTACAGTTCGTGGCAGTTCAAAGCAAAGCTCACCGATGAAGGACAAAAGCTCCTTTTTTCTACCTCAGCAGACAGCTTCTTTCAGCAAGCACTGTGCTCCCTCCAGCCATATGATCTGCGCCTGCTGGCTCGCTTGTCTGAGACACTCGACTGTGGGACACTAGCCGACAAAATAAAAGTACACCTGCGCTTGACTACACTGAAACAGCATCATGCTAAATGGATTGTAAAGTCATTTTTGGATATGAGTACATGCCAGGATTATTGTGTGCATGGCTTCCAGGAGACAGGGATACAAACAACCCATGACACTTGCCTGGACAGCATAGTAAGCACAAACAGATCTGGTTTTACAGCAAAATCAAAGTAAGTGCCTGAGTTGCTTTCTGTCATGCTTGATTTCGGAGTACTGCCCATGACTATGTCGGACATTGCACGTCTGAATCTGGACATTGATTTTAAAGCACATGATTGTTTTTTTTCTTTTTGGTAACATTTAAAATAGTGTAGTGTTTCATTCTATGCGTTATTTTGCACAGTAAAATAGAGTTTGCAGAACTGTCTGACCTGCGAATATAGTGATATATATTTCGGAATAATAAATAACAGTTCTACAGTACTGTGCCAGAACTCAATGAACAGGATCCTAGTCACTCTTGTGACACAAAATGAGCCTTATCTAAGAAGAGTAATGTTCTAAGTTAAAGTGGGCCCCCAGTGTGCATAATTGGCCTGATTTAGGCATTTGTCCATGGGCGGTTGGTGTTGGTCATAGTCAGAGGGCCCCTGCAGAGTTCAAAATGCATACCTGCATTCTTCAGTTGCACATCAGCAACCTTGCTTGCCTGAGAAGGCAGGGTGATCTACTGGTTGTAGCACTGAACTTTGAATGAGAGACCACAGGGATGAACTGCACTACTGCCAGTGTCTTTGCGTGTGACCTACAGCATGGGCTGTACTCGAGATATCTGTACTTGCAATGTAAACTAAGATGCAGGCAGGACCCCACTAAAAATGGGATGTTGTCTTTCAAGTTGTGCTGTATCCTGGGTTTATGATTTGCACATTGGTTGCTGTAGGAGTCAGCTCAGCCTCATGCCAGTAAACCCATAAAATAATATTTACTTTTAGTTAAAGAACGTGAACTTGTGAACTGATTTAATGAACCAAGGGGGAGAAGACTGAGCTGTTAGGTGTTACAGCATGTCATGATGCAATGTGTTTTTTTGTCTGATGGGAAATGAAACATAGAAACATAGAAGTTGACAGCAGAGAAGGATTGTAAGGCTCATCCAGTCTGCCCATTTCTTTTTCTACCTTATGAATGTGCCATAGGCCTTTGCTTTGTCAATGACCTATCTATTCATACTCATCTGTATTGCTCCCTTATGCCTATCCCATGCCTGTTTGAAGCCCTGCACTGTATTCACAGCCACCACTTCCTGAGGTATGCCACCCTATGCATCCACCACCCTTTCTGTGAAAAAGAACTTCCTCACATTACCCCTTAATCAGCCTCCCTCTAATCTCATGCTGTATCCTCTTGTCCTGCTATTTTTCTTATATTGAAACATGTTAGACTCTTTCACCTTGTTAATGCCCTTAATGTGTTTGAATGTTTAGATTATATCACCCCTTTCCCTCCTTTGCTCTAGGGTATACATATTGAGCTCCGTTAATCTGTCCTCATATGTTTTCTGATGCAGTCACTGCACCATTTTGGTTGCCCTTCACTGGACTGACTCAATCTGGTTAATGTTCTTGTGAAGGTGTGGCCTCTAGTACTGTACGCAGTACTCCAGATGTGGCCTAACCAGTGTCTTGTAAAGAGGGATTATTACCTCCCTCATCCGACTTGTGATTCCCCTACTAATACACCCCAGCATCCCCCTAGCCTTACCTACTGCTTTAGTGGTCTACTTGGATGACTTCAGGCCATCAGTGATGATGATGCCCAAGTCTATTTCTTCCCTTGTGACTGCCATCATCTCCCCTCTTTCCTATGTGCATGATCTTGCACTTTTTTGCATTAAACATCAGTTTCCAATCTTCCAACCATTTTGCCAGTTTATCCAGATCTCTTCTCATTCTGCCCACACCATCTGGATCATCTACTCTGTTGCAGATCTTGGTATCATCTGCAAACAGACAAACCTTACCCTCCAGTCCATCTGCAATGTCACTGATGAAGATATTGAAGAGGACTGGCCCCTGGACTGATCCCTGAGGTACCCCACTTGTGACTTGCATCTCTTCTGACTGTGTACCACTTACCACCACTCTCTATTTTCTGCCATCAACCAGTTTGCCACCCAGTTGACCAACTCCAAGCCTACTCAGCTTATTCAGAGACCCTGCTTTTCCATTTTTAGCGGTAACACCGGTAACAATCACGGAATCCTGCTTGGTTTTCGGATTTTGAATTCTTGTACCGGTGCCTCATGGAAATTGCATGTCACTGCACAGAATCTCTAAGATTTCAGCATCTTTCTAAATTTTTTTTTTTATTTTCTCTTTCTATGTCCCCTTCTCACAGCATCAGTCTCCACTTTTCAGAGATCCCTAGGCTGGCTATCCCATAGTTTCACCCCCAGCTAATGCTCAGGAGTTCCTGTGGTCCTGCCCCTATCCTGCCTGGATTGTACCCCCACCAAGTGGGAAGGGAGGGGACCCCAGGTCACCCCTCCACACTCCCTTAGTGTGTGACAGGCAGCTCAGTGGGTCCCTCATGGAGCCTGGTTATGAAGTCTGGAGCACCTGGGTCCCTTCTGCCAGTGGCCAATGTATGGTGATTGTTCCTGGTTTTCTGGTCTTTGTCCCTGAGGGCACCGGGACTACAGGAGATCCAGGGAGGTAGGTCACATAGAAATATACCACTGCTCCAGATCCTGGCTAGCGTCGTCCACTTCTGATCACTCTGCAGCACCCTTGCGTCACAACCCGTGGTCACACAGGTGGTGGTAAAGCAGCAGGACCTGCAGCCCACCCTCCCTGGAGGAGGAGGAGGCAGTCCCCCAGGTGCTCAATCCTACTCCCCTGGCCAGACCTCCAGCAACTCGAGTTTGCTTCTGACCCTAGGTCGCTGGCATTGCAAGAAATAGTGCTACCACAGTGCCAGCGGGCCGGCCCAGATTTCAGCATCTTAAAATGAATGCTACCGTGCTTTGCATTCTTTCTGCTTTGCTGCATATAGATGCAGTAAGGAAATCACCCGCACTGCTTTGTTGTAATCAGCCATTCAGTTTAACCACCCTTGCTTAGTGGTTAGAGTAACAGCAGTGAATGAACTGGGTACATGCAGCACACCTGGGTTTGATTCCCACAGCCTCCACTTGCTTACTGTGTGACTCCAAGCAAGTCACTTAACCTCCCCAGTGCTACTAGGTCACTCCTGAAAACAGACAGTTCTGCCCAGTGGGCCTTACCTGCTTTACAAAGAATATAAAAAAAATACCAATATATGTTTACTACATCACAGAATAGTAGTCAGGGTACCATGTAATTTACCTGAGTTTCTCTTGGGCTGCAATGATTTTGTATAGGTAAAGATAAATGTTCAGATACATTTTATGTGTTTTATAAGCTTGTTTTTAGACTTTAGTCAGGTTTTTATTGTATTATTTGCATATGAGCATCTAGGTTGTAGATTGCTAAATGCAGGATCACTGTTAACAACTAGCTTATTCAAGTTTATAATCAGTAGGGCCATCCAAAATCCTCAGGTTGTTTGAATGAAAACTAGTCTGAATGAAAGTATGTTCACAAAGAAGAAACTGCCTTACTACTTATGAAAAGACTTCACAGTTAGCACCCCATTTAGGTGAATTGGATATTTTGCACCTTTTCTTCCACCTGCTGTTTCAGTCTCTGTGACAACAAAAAGTTTTCTAATAGACTGCTTCAACAAAAAGCACATGTTAAGTATTTAAGTGTACTTATGTTTGGCCAGTGGATTTTGAAAGCACAGTCAATGATATACAGAAGGTAAGACCCCAGGGGCTGTATGATGCTGGTGGGCAGAGTGGTGCTCAATTCACATCTGAACAAAGACATGAAAACTGTGAGACACCCTTTTCATGGACACCAAGTGAAAAAAAAGCATCCACATGTCTGGGAGATGCATAAATCCATTTGAACATCCTCCACTAATCATTTATGAATTTTTTAGGTGAAGACACTATATTTCAAAGAAGCAAATTCAAGCAGCTTTTTTTTTTCTCCTCCTACGCCCTGACCATTCACTCCTTCAGGCCTGCCAAGGCCCCCTACCACTGCTGCTGAGTCCCAGCCACCATCCACTGCCCCTTACTGCTGTGATACCAGGTAACCCAAAGTAACCCTTCATTGATTGGGCTCCTACCCCTGTGGGAGGCTACCAGGGGAGAAGAATTGCCCTAAAGAGCTTTCTGTGTATCCTGGGCATGGCAGGGGTCAGAACAGACGCATGTCTGGGGCTTCCTGCTTATGGACGGACCAACAGCTGTCCTTCAGTTGCTCAGAAGGTGTTTTCCCATTTTCTTGGAAGTGTGACAGGCCACATGATGTCAAGGCACAAGCTGATGTCCATCACGCTCTCTCCTGCAGTGACGGCTGACATGTTGTCATGCCTCTGGGTACCATCAGGGGCCAGCAAAAGATGAGCTGTGAACCCACCCTCCTTCGCAGGAGAAGGTGAGTGGTCATTGGACACTCAAGCTTTCACCCACCAGCTGGCTCTCTAACACCCAAGTCTGTTCCCTAAACCTGATCAGTGGTGTCAGAGGCAGAAATCCAATTCAGGCAGTTAAATTATAGATAGGAAAAAACAAAGGTAGCCCACCTTAGCGGTCATGGTTCTGATTAATTCACATCTGAGTTCTACAAGTAAAGAGACCAAGTCATTTGTAACTTGTGCATGTCGGGTGTGGGTGTTGAAGAAAGGAGATCATAGTGCTGTCACTACTGCCATTACCCCAGTGGGATGTAGACTGCATTGCTGGTACTGCTATTACACCAAAGCGGTTGGGGCTGTAGTGCTTCTGCCATCACCACTGATGGATGGGGAATGTAGCACTGCTGCCATCACACCTAAGGGATAGGGGCTGCAGTGCTGCTACTTCTGTCACACCTGAGGAATGGTGAATGTAGTACTGCTACCATCACACCTAAGGGATGGGGGCCACAGTGCCGCTGTTTCTGTCACACCTGAGGGAGGGAGGTCATAGTGCTATTGCTGCTGCTATCACACCAGTGGGATGGGGGCCTTAGTGCTGTTGGTGCTGCCATCACACCTGAGGGATGGGGTCATAATGCTGCTTCTGTCACACCTTAGGGATGGGGCTGCAGTGTAGCTGCTGCCATCACATCTTGTACCTAAACTAACTTTAAATTGGTACAAGGATGGAAGGATGTGTAATAGTGGAGGTCAAAATTGCTAAAATGCATGTTAGTAGAGTTAAAAATTGTTAAATAAAGTACACAAAACCAAACACCAGTAAAACCAGATTTTGGCTTAACAGACACCGGTGACAATACCGTTTTTTACAATGTGCAAAACAGAATATGCCCTTTCTCAATCCCGGTAAACCAGTGTCCTTGAGCTTATTAATCAATCTTCTGTGTGGAACAGTATCAAAAGCTTTGCTGAAGTCAAGGTAGGCAACATCAGCAGCTCCCCCTTGGTCCACCACTCTAGTTATACAGTCAAAGAAATCTATTAGATTAGTTTGACAGGACCTTCCTGTTGTAAACCCATGCTGTCTTGGATCCTGTGCTCCTATAAATTCCAGGTGTTGAACTATCCTTTCTTTAAGGAGTGCCTCCATAATCTTACCCACTACTGAGGTAAGACTGACTGGTCTGTAGTTCCCTGCCTCCTCCCTGCTACCAGTCTTGTGGAGCAGGATCACATGAGCACTTCTCCAGTCTTCTGGGACCTCTCCTGTACTCAGAGACTCTCTAAACAGTTCTAATAATGACTCTGCTAGTTCCACCCTTAGCTCCTTTAGTACCCTGGGATGTATGCCATCAGGTCCCATTGCCTTGTCCACCCTGAGCTTATCGAGCTTTTGTAGGACCCTTTCTTTTGTGAAGGGACTAGTGCATACCTCCCTCCTCCCGTGTCCATGGTGCTGATCTGTGGGCCCTGCCCTACATTCTCTTCAGTAAATACTGAGCAGAAGTATCTATTTAGGATAGATGCTTTTACATGGTCCTCCTCCTCACACGCCCCCCCTTATCCCCTTTGATCTTAGCAATACCTCCTCTGGACTTTCTCCTTTCACTAATGTATCTGTAGAAAGTCTTGTCACCTTCTTATACTGTTTGTGTTAGTGTTTCCTCGGTTTGGGCCTTTGTGTGCCTTACTGATTTCTCTGCTTCCCTTAGGGAAGTTTAGTATGCCTCTCCATATTCATCCTGCTGCATTCCCTTATATTTCCTGAAGACCAAACTTTTGGCTCTGACCTTTTCTGCTACTTCTTTTGAGAACCAAAGTGGTTTCCTTCTTCTTTTTCACTTCCTTTTCTGTCTAACACAATGGGATGTTGCTTCAAGTATTGCATCCTTAATGCTTGCCCACTTTGCCTGTACCCCCCTCACCTGTATTTCTTCTTGTCAGGGCTAGCTTAACTCTGTTGGTCACCTTATCTAAGTGAAGTCCTCTGAAGTCCCATAGTCTTGCCTTGGAATGGGATGATTTAGTTCTAGTTGCCAAATTGAACCATACCATGTGATGGTCACTGGCCCCCCAGGTGACCTTCTACCTGGAGATCTGTGATCCTTTCCCTGTTACTCAGTACTAGATCTAGGATAGCCCTGTCTTTTGTGGGTTGTTGTACCAGTTGTTTGAGGCACTTCCCCTGCAGGGGATCCACTATGTGTCTAGTTCTGGCAGATGTTCCTGCTGGTATTGACCAATCTGTATCTGGCATGTGGAAGTCTCCCATTATCAGAACCTCCCCTTTAGCTGTCATGTTTTGTATATCTTTTAACAGTAATGTGTCTATTTACTCCCCCTGGTCTAGAGGCCTGTAGACAACCCCAGTTTGTATGGCTGTCCCATTTCCTGTTTCCAGGGTGACCTACAGTTCTTCTGGCTTCTTATGTGTATCCTGAATTTCTGTAGCTTTGATATTTTCATTGACATATAGGGCCACTCCACCCCCATCTTTTGCACTTCGGTCTCTTCTGAACAGTACATAGACAGGTACTGAAGTCTCCCAAGTGTAGTTACTGGTAAATCTTGTCTCGCTAATGGCTACAATGTCCAGTTTAGCCTCTGTCATTACTGCCTGCAGGTCTGGGATCTTGTTTCCCAGACTGCGAGCATTTATTTACATGATTTTCCATTGGCCAGATTTCAGTGTTAGTTGTTGGGTGAGGTCTGGCATTTTCCCAGTGCATCGTATGGGGAACCAGACCTTTTCCTTACCTGGTGATGCAAATGAACTACAGACATTCTGAACTCCTGTTTGACCACTAGCTGAGGGGGCAGGGGTGTCCTTCCCATTCGACCTATCGGGTGCTGCACCCCTCTCCCGATTTGCTATTTTAAATATTCTGCAAAGACATCAAACTTCTGTCCCAATGTACTGACTCCCTCCTTTGTTAGATGCAGTCCATCAAATTTAAAGAACTTTCGCTCCCAAAACTGTTGCAAGTTCCCTACAAATTTGTTTCCTTTTTCCTGGCTCCAGACCTTGAGCCACATGTTTAGCTCCCCTATCTCCACTTCTCTGACCTTCCATCCATCTGCCCCCCTCTCACAGACTGGCAGGATCTCAGAGAATGAGATGCCAGATGAAATGGATGATAGTTTGTCACTCAGCCTGGTCAGGTGATCCTTGGTCTCCACAACTGACTGGCTGGCGAGATCATTAGTCCCTATGTGTACCAGGACATCAATATTTTCTCCTGCTTCCTGTACAGTTTTAGCAATGCGGTCAATGTCTCTCCATGCTGATGTACCTGGGAGACATCTGACCATTACCCCTGGCTGGAGATAGGTATCAACTCCCCGAATTATGGAGTCTCCTTTGATTAGAAGTTCTTTGTATTTCCTTTTTGTCTTTTTTGTTTTGGTTCCGGTTTTGGGCAAGTTTTGTTGTGCTAGCGCCTGTGCTGTAGTATCCTGCTCTGCAGTGTCCTCTGCCCCTTTATTTGATTTCAGAGATAGAGGCAGATACCTGCTTGTAGTTTTTATATGGTTTGTGGAGGTGACATGTTGGACAGCACCGAGTGATGGGGCACCCGATTTGCCCCTCCTAACCACCTGCCAACCTCCCGGACTGACTACCCTCTGCAGTCGAGGTGCTAATGTTGGATGTTGGGGAAATGGTGAGTGGGTCTTATAGCACAATTCCTCCTGAATATGCAATTTGAGGAGTGCAAATGCTTTCAGATCTTACCTGATGAAGAATTCAGAACTTAGATATGTGTCGGTAAAGAGAAGCTAATGCAGCCACCACAGTTAACTTATATTCAAAAAATCATGTGGGTGAGACCATTTTGTAAAAAAAAAAAAGAAACATAAGTGAGATGAGAGAGAAAAACTGAGGCTTGACATTGTTGGCTCTATTTCAATTTGTCCGAGTCTGAAGTTTTCATTTCTTTGGTCTTTATAGACAACATTTTCTTTTTTGTTTCTTCAAGTAGACTGAGCCTGAACAACATATATTATATGTAGTACAGACACGATAGAGATAAGGACTACAGAACCAGCCTATTCAAATGATTGGCAGTTCCAATTTCTTTTTAAATAGTGAAGGACTGTAATAATGTAAAATCAGTGATTATGCGTGACTAGAGCTGAATGTTCCATTCCATCTGATGTATATTTTGTTTTAAGGATGGCAGATTTCTTGACATCATTTCTCTTTTCAACTACATTAACCAAGGACATTTTGATGCATTCACTATAAAGTATGCCTCTTTTTGGCACCTTTTCACGGGAATAGTCCTAAACATTTGCCTAAACCTAACTTCTCTCAACCACTCACAAAAGAGAACAACAGTGGGATAACTTTTAATATCATTAGCTGTAGATGCATGTCCAAATGATCTGTTGCTTTTCACAAATGTCTCCAAAGGTGTGGGATAATGCATGTTTGCATTTGATGATCAAACCACGGTACTGTCCAAGTAATACGTTATCTGTTCTGCATAGCAAACTGTCCTTCTACACTAATATGTTTAAGCTTTGTACAGTATCTTGGCATATTGCAGCAGAAAGTTATGAGGGTAATGCTACAATCTTCTTTGGGGATATCTCTTTCGTTAGGTCACACGTAAGGAACTTAGCCATGAGGCACTAGGATCCCATGGAAGCTTTTTTTGTAGCAGTCTTCTAGGGACCACCCATGCCACCATCATGCACTGATGTCACAACCTTATATAAGTATGGGAGGCCCTGCTTCCTCCTCAGTTCTTTTCCTACCATTGACCATTTCAGCATCGGACACCTTGGGCTTGCCCTCTGGGGGTAGCTCATCTTCGGAGCTTTTGTCTTTCAGTCAACCACCAAAAATTTTACTTACCATTACTTTTCTCTTCATTGGGATCACTTTTCTTCAGAGTGTTTTTTTTAGTCTGTTTTTGTTGAGAATTATTTCTCTGGGAAGATCTCCTTGACAGATGTCTATGACCTCTGCATCTGTGGCCTCTGGCCTAATCTCTCCATTCTTGCCTGTGAGTCCCGCCTGAAGTTCTGTGTTATGATTTGGTGATGGCACAAGGAAGCCCTGCAGAACAGCTGGTAAGGAACAGGGTTCTTCAGGGGTCCCCCCCTCCAGTTGCTGGATTCTTCTTCAGGCTCTCAGGCCACCAAGGCCTGAGACAAGACTGCGGGGACTCACCATCAATGGGACAAGGACCGCCCCAGGGACCGCTCTCTCAGGGAGCACTCTCATTCCCCGCCATCTCTTTCTACCTCCTCTGGGACCTCGGCAGCTCTGACTCCATCTCCTTTCACTGTGCAGGCCTTTGCTTCCTCCAGGCACCTCATGACAGCACTCTCCACCAGCCTTTCTGTGATTGAAGAAGGTTCATCGGCCCCTGGTTCATTGAACCCACCCTGCTACTATGGCCTATGGAGTTTCCAGGCCTTCTGGCATCGGGCAGCTCATCATTGGAGCATGGCTCCCTGCTTTCTCTGTTGATTCCAGTGTCAATGGTGCTCCTACCGGGCCTCTCACAACAGTGCTCTCTGCTGGCATTTCTGTTGTTGGAAAAGATTAATAGGGCACTGGGCCATAAACCCATGCCCCAGCAGTGTGCCCTACAGAGTCTCCTGACCTTCCAGCATCAGGTTCCTTGGGCTTGCCCTCTGGGGACAGCTTGCCATTGGAGTATGGCTTCCTGCCTTCTCCATCAATCCCACTGTCAGTGGTGCTTCTTCCAGGTCCCTCATGATAGCACTCTCTGACGGCATTTCTTTGGCTGGAGAAGGTTCATCAGCCCCCCTGTTGTTGAACCCCGCCCAGCTACTATGGCCTACTGAGTCTCCAGGCCTTCCAGCATCAGACATCTTGGGCCTGTCCTCTGGGGGTAGCTCATCTTCGGAGCATGGCTTTCTGCCTTGTCTGTTGATGGCACTCTCTTTCCCACCCATCTACCTCAGTTCAGTGCTTACCCTAATCACTATGGCCTTGCTGCTGTCATTTATTCCCAGGCCTGGGCCCTCCTCATTGACTCCGCTCAGGCCTCTGCACCCTGCTCCCTCTCGGGAGCCATTGCTGCCCCATTCGACGACCCCAGTCTCAGAACAGGCCAATGCTGAGGAGCACTAACACCCAGATCTGATCCTCCCTGATGAAAAAGAGGAGGACACTGAGGTAAAGGACTCCTCAGAGGGTCCATGGTCTTTTCCAGGAGTGAGGACTTGGTGCAGCATACCCCCATCTCCCTTCCTCAGGACCTCTTCTTTTACAATATTTTTAAGCACTTGTCTGTTATGAGAGGGTTACAGACAGAGGAAGAGGACTTCATCAGGAGACTCCAGGTGAACTTCATGGGGTTTCCCTTCCTTCATTGCTTCCTGCCCTGCAGAGCACTGCCATGGCAGCCTGGCATAGGCCTTACTCAGTCCCAGCTATGCCCAGAACAGCAGATAAACTTTACAAAGCACCTCGATGGCTGCCCAGTCTAAGATAGATTCTGTCATTACCAAGGTTGCCCATGACAGATCTAAGGTGCCAACTAGATCTTTTGGCTCACATGGTTAAATATCAACTCTCTGGAAGATGAGCAAGGCTGCTGCACAGGCCCTTCCTGGGGGTTCTCAGAGACAGGAGCTCTTCAAGACACTTTAGGCTATGGAGGGTGTCAGTAAGCATCTTCTCAGGTACCATCTATGACATGGCACATCCCACTGCTAGGGCTTCTGCCCCTGGTATCTGCCTTAGGTGCCATTTCTGGCTGAGGGTTTTTGGCTTTGCTGCTGATGTTCAGCAGAAGGTCTTTAATGCACCATTTTGGGGCTTCAAGCTTTTTGTCCATTAATGACTTAAAGGTCTTTGGCAGAGCCATTGTGTCTGTCCATTCCCACTACCATACACAGCCCAGGAGTAGACCAAAGTCTTCCTTTTGTATGGTCTTTCACAAGTCAGGCTTAGGAACCAGGCCTCAGAGTAAATACAGAGCCATTTCCGCCCTGCCTTCCTCTTCCTCAATCACTGGTACCCCTTCTGAAAGACCCAGAGGAGGTGGTGCAGCCCCAGCAACAGATCCTGCTTCAGCATGACTCCCTTGCCAGCCCCCCCTTCTCCTGTCCCACACCAGGAGGTGGTGGTTAGGGGTTGGTTATACCTCCACCTGGTGCAGTGGAGAACCACTGCTTTAGACACGTGGATACTGCAGTTAATCCAACTGGGTCACACTATGGAACTTCTGGAACAGCCTCCAGAAACTCTGCCTGTTCCCTCTTCCTACCCCCACAGGCCACACTCCAGTGCTGTGAGAGGAAATGTTCACCTTGTTGCAGAATCGGCATGTCACTGCCAGGGCCTTTCTGAGGCTGCTGGGCTTACAAACTGCAGCCAATATTACTCTTCCTCTGGCCAGACTGCACATACAGATCCCCCCGTGAACACTGAAATTCCCACGGGATCAGCTTGCAGCCAATTTAGATCCGCAGCTCCTTGTTTTCTTTCCTGTCCGAAAGGTGCTTCGTTAGTGGCTGGACCCTTGCACCCTTTTGAAAAGGGTATCTTTCCTCATTCCTTCCCTCACCAGGTTCTCACCATGGATGCCATAGGTCTACGTTAGGGAGTGCACCTATGTCCCTTCCAGATCCAAGGACCTGGTCCCAGATGAAGGCACACCTCCAAATAAATGTTCTAGAGAAGAGGGCAGTTCTAGTCACCTTGCAGGCATTCCAGGAACATCTTTTCCCAGGTCCTTTGCTGGTGCAGTCAGACAACCTCAGTGTGGTTTAATACATCAGCCAGCAAGGAGGAACTCACTCCTATCCCCTGTGTTGTGGGGGACTCTAGTACACAGTCTAGACCTGTTGGCTATCCATGTTCCAGTCAATCAGAACATCCTGGCAGACTGTCTCAGCCAGTCACAGTCTGAAAAGCCCAGGTGGCAACTGCTGACCTCAGTCGTAGAAGTCCAGTTCGACAGGTGGGAGCATCCAGAGTTAGACCTTTTTGTGTCCCCACTCAACATGAAACTGCCACATTTCTGCTCTCTAGATCCAGGGCCTGGAGTTTTTTGGCAGGACGCGTTGTCTCTCTTGGAAGGAAAGGTTCTTCTCTGCCTTCCTTCCCTCCCCTCTGTTCCAGAGGGTGCTGGTCAAGCTCCAGATGATGGGTGTCACCCCGATTCTGGTGGCACCATTCTGGCCTCATCTGCTCTGGTTTCCATTACTGCGGTAGTTAGTTGCAGAGCCTCCAGTTCCCCTGCCCCTCTCTCGGGACCTGTTGACACAGGAACAGGACACCCTGTTCCATCCAGACTTCAAGTCCCTTTAACTGTGTGCCTGGTTCCTGAAAACATAGCCATCACCCAGTTTTGGAGTCTCAGAAAGTGGCTTATGTCCTGTTGGCTGCTAAAAAACCCTCCACCAGGGCTACCTATTTGATGAAGTGGACACGTTTTGTTATCTGGGACTCTTCCCATCATCTGGACCCTTTTACTTGTCCGGTGAGCCCAGTTCTAGAGTAGCTCATGTCCCTGTCTAACGTGGAACTTCCATACTCCTCTGTTATGGTGCACCTGCCAGCTATTTCTGCCTTCCATGTGCCTGTTAATGACTGTACAGTGGCTCAGTTGGATGTGGTCTGTATTTTTTTGGGAGACATTTTCTATTTGAAGCCTTCCATTCATAATCCGGTTCTGGACTGGGATCTGATTTTTGCTCTAGAGACACTGAACCTGCCTCCTTTTGAGCCAGCCACATCTTGCAAGCTATGCTGTCTGTCATGGACAGCATTATTTTTAGTTGCTATTACTTCTGCTCAGAGGATTTCAGAGCTACAGGCTCTCATGTGTGAGCAGCCTTATTTGCTTTTCCAGAAGGATAGGATCTCTTTCTGTACCAGTCCTTGGTTTCTTTCTCAGTTGGTGTATGACTTCATTTTGAATGGCTCCATCTACCGTCCTGTTCATTTCCAGAGCATGCCAATTCAGGGAAGCATTGTTTCATACCTTGGCTGTGCATAGATTTTTACGTTACTATACACACTTTAACTAGGACTGCAGGCAGTCCTCACAGCTGTTTGTTTCTTTTGCCCCTGGGGAAGAGAGTGTAACAGTTTCTAAACAGTGCTTGTCCAAATGGTTGGCCAACTGTTTTATTTTTTGTTATAGGAAGTACCATATGGATCTTTCACCAGAGGCATGGCCACTTCTGTTGCTTGTTTCGGGAATGTGTCAGCTGTGTAAATTTGTGCTGCTGCTACTTGGAGTACTGTCCACACCTTCACCAAGCACTACATTCTGAAGATTACTTCTAGCAGGAGGGCAGGCCTTGGCCTAGCTGTGCTCCAAGGCCTTCTTTCTCCAGCCTTTAGCTTCCAGCCACCTAGACTGTCCCGTTTTCTGTAACTGCTTGGGACTCGTTCCATAGGTGTGACCTGATGAAAGCAATATCCCCAAAGAAGATAGAATAGTTGTATAAGAATGTACCATAACAGTAGATCTTTGAGGGAATCCTTTTCACCAGGTCATGCTGTCCCACCATCCATCCCCTTGTGTCTTTGTTTTCTCTCTGTCTCTCTTGTTGCTCCATCTTTTTATTTATAGCTGGGCACCTTCTCTCTCTCCTTGGTTCCTTAGGGAGGCCTAGCTCACGTGGCCTCTGGCAGGGGGAAAATAACTAACGAGGGAGTGAGGCCACCCATGCTTATATAGTGCTGTGATATCAGTGCATGACGTCGGCACGGGTGGCTCCTAGTAGACAGCTACAGAAAAAGCTTCTGTGGGATCCTAGCACCTGATGGGTAAGTTCCATAGGTGTGACCTGATGAAAGTGATTCCCTCGAAGATCTACTGTTATGGTAAGCTGTTATAACTGTTCCGTATCATTAATCCATCAACCCTACAGCATTTCATGCAGTTCAGCTGTAGTTACAAAATGCAGAATGATAGCTATTGCTGATCAGAATCATATTAATACATGGTGAGTACACCCCTTCCTCCTGATCCAGTAATGCAGTTCAGCCTTCCAGCTGACAAAAGAATGCATGTGACCCTTTTTGCCCCTAATATAAAAGGGGGCAATTCGAAGTAAGGTATGGAGGGTAGTTTTGTGTTAAAGCATTACTGGTTTTTTTTTTAAGTAAAGGGAAACTAATGACAAACTAAACCCATTTTTATCAAGTTTACAAGTAAGAAATAGACCAGAGGATTTTTTCCTTCAAGACAAATATGTATGGCAATTCATAAGTACAGTATATTATAGAATATCTACAAAGACAGAACTTACAGGCAGTCATGATCAGTCCAGATGCCACTAAGGCATCTGACATGCTTGAATGGCACTTTATATTTTATGTACTGTATTGAATAGATCAGGCTTCCTTGACCTTGTTAGATTGGATTAAAGCCCTTTATGATGGTCCATATTCCGGCTTAAACATTAATGTTTGTGTCACCCCTAGGTGGCGCTATCCCAAGGGCTACTACCCCTGCCTGCTTAACTACTAACAGGTTGAGGGGCCTAGGTCCAATGGTGGGTGCCTCCACCCAGAGGTCAGGATTTGCAGTAGTTAAACTAACTTGGTCACAGCCCTCTGGGACACTGTAACCCCCCTTTCTTCCCACTAGTGGCCCACACAATGCATCAGGAATATATTCACAATGTACACTTACCCCCAGGGCTGGCTCTGTTGACTGGACTCCAGGGACCCACTGTAAAACAAGATGACACAGTGCAAAAGCCACAGTACAATTCTTTAACATAAACGAATACCTCGGTCAGTGTAATTTTGCTGAAACAAACAGATCTGATTTATTTAAGGAGCTGTAACAAAGAAGGGGGAAATCAGGTTAATCAGGTTAAAGACATTAATAATAACAGTACTGTGCGCATATTCAGAGTCCCAAAATTTCACTTTCACTGGGTACCCAGGATGGGGGCTAGCCAGGATCGGTGCAGCTGGTTGAGGCCCTGTGATGGAAAAACACTGGCACAATATCCGAGGCCGGTTGGCTCAGTTCATGAAGAAATGAAAAAACAACAACAATTAGATGACACACTTGCAATTTGATAAACAGATGGCAGGGACCTACCCTGCTTTGCACTCATAAACTCAATGATGGGAACTGGATGAAAGGCAGATTGTCCTGGATTGCCAGGAGAAGCAGACCCTGTGGACAAGGTCCTTGTGACTGGACCCCACTGCAGTTTAGAGCAAATGGATGTAGTCTGGATTAAGCTGAGGGTTACTTCCAGCTTCATACACTCAATTCACTGAACAGTGGATTTGAAACATGATTCCCCACAAGCACTACACACATTTATATGTAAAAGGAAAGTATTATACCAGGCAGGCTGCTTCTCTATCCCGATCGCAATTACTGCACAATACCCGGGAGAACATACAGCAGATTCAGTTCCTGACAAACCGAGCACAATTCAACAATTTCTCTAGTCTTCTACAGGGTGAGCCTGGTTTCTACTCTTCAGATTTCCTTGATTCTCTTCACAGGTCGGATTCAGTCTGAACATGCATTTGCACAAGCTACAGATGGAAACTTAGGGCCTTACACGTGATTCCCGCGCTAAAACTACTCACCGAAGAAGCACACAGCTCCTTGTTTCTTCACTGCCCCGACTCATCTGATCTTTCCAATAGACAGAGCCAGGCATTTCCTTTGAGTTCCTCCCAGTTCAGTTGGCTGGTTTCGCTGTCACTCACAATCAGACTCCCCCTGTTGGTGCAAAAAGGCGCCAAAATCCAAACTACAATTCCCAGAGGCATCTGCCATACAGTCCCATTGTGGCTGGCTCCAGAGGAGAGTCCAAGTTCTGATTCGCCCAGAGCAGGCTCCATTTTAAAAGATCCCCGCAATGATTGGTCCAATTTGGCAGTTCAGAACCAACATGAGGGAGCTACTCTGCACTGTCCTTGCTTCAAGAAAGCAGGTTAAAACAAACTGTATTTTCATTATTACTCTAACAGGTTACAAGCAAACAATTACATCTTTGAAGAGTGCTCCTTCTGCCCACTTAGTGACAGCAAAAATGGAGCAACTTGGCAGTAGCTCGAGCGGGGCTCGAGCAGAGAAACACACAGTCCCCCATCCAAATTAATTATGACTGCAGGCAGACAGCTCTTAAAGAGACAGTACCAGAAGCTCTAAAAGCACTCACAGATAAACGGCTTAGATGCCGAACACCATCCAGGCTTGGAGCATTCAAGCAAGCTCATTGAGACTTTTGGGAACCCCCCATTTGCAGGGGGGTTACATTTGTCTTATGGATAAATTTGTACTTTCAAGGGGAGTCAGACAAGGTTGTTCCCTGTCACCAACACTATTCATTATTGCAATTGAAACTTTATTGATTGAGATCAGAACTAATAAATCAGTTAAGGGAATTTTAAATTGGTTCACAAGAATTCAAATTAGAAGCATTCACAGATTATATATTATTAGTATTAAAAAAGAACCAGTAGAACGCCTTAAGGAAATTAAAAATATTATCACTCATTTCTCCAAAGTATCCAGCCCCCTTAATTAATGAAAATATATCTGAAATCTTTACCTTTTGATATCACGATGTATATTAATATTCTGTCAATATTTTGGGCTACTTTAAAAAACAGATTACATTTACAGGGGTAAAGTTGCCCAATGCAGTTAAACATTTTTATGCATATGATTTTCAACCATTGTTGGAGGAAGTTAAACTAAAAATTCAGGGCTGGCAGGATCTCCCCCTGTCCTTGTGGGGGATAATTGACATATTGAAAATGGCTTTTATTCCATATATATGTTATACATTACAAGCGATACTGACACCCATTCCAGATATTTGGTTTAAAAGATTAATGAATATTTTTAGGACATTTATATGGATTTCTAAGAAAGACAGAATATAATGGCAGGAACTGTGTCTTCCCAGAGATGGAGGGGGGTTTACCTACCCTGACCTTACAAGTTATTATGTAAGCGCTATGTCCAAATATACGATTTCACTTGCATACACTGAGCTGCCAGGACATGACTTAGAAGACACTCATCTGAATCTAGATTCTGACTTGTGTTTGCTGTCCTCCAACATTTGGTTTGCTCCTTCACTGTTTATAAAATCTAATAGTTTAATTTTACAGAATATCAGCAAAATGATTAAATTCTATCTAAATAAAACAAAAAGGGAGAACAAATCACTTCCTGCTTACTGTATACACTGTGGAAAAATCCCAACATAAAAGCTCAAGGTGAAACATTACATTTTAAGGCCTGGAAAAAACCAAGGCATTTATCGATGGTCTCATATTACCAAAGATAAAACATTATTGAAATGGGAAGCATGTAGACAATGGTTTCAGCTAAACTCTACTGATTTTTTAGATATCTTCAGTTACAACGAATTTTTGTGAAAGACTACTCTAGGTGGGAAAGAGCTCCTAATGCATCTATTTCATCAAAACTAAAAGGCAAAATAGGCAAATTTATAAGGAGAAAGACGAAAGGCTTATTTGTCCGGCTATCATTTTTACTGCAGGACAACATCAGGGCAGTATTCAGAAAGGCCCAGCCAAAATGGTCACAAGAACTTAATCAGGATATTACACAGGCAGTGTGGGATATTGTTTGTCAATCGGTAAATACATACTCTGCCTCTAGAGATAAATCTATTCAGTATAAAATAATAAATAGGGCATATTATATCCCTTACATATTCCACAAGGCAAGATATAAAAATATCAATAACTGTTGGCATTACGAAACTCCTCAGACTGATTTATTGCATGCACTTTGGCTATGCAGTTTAGCTCAAAACTGGTAGATGGCTGCTCACAGTGTACTAAACAAAATACATCAGATAAATGTAAAATGGGACCCACTGTGGGTAATTTTAGAATGTTCCAACAAAAGCTTCATGACAAAACATCAATGTGTAATTTTAAAGCAAATGATATGGCAGTCAAAACATTGCTACTTAAGTATTGGAAAATAAAGGATGCTATAGGAAAAAGGGACCTTCGCGGCCCAGTGGGCCTACCTGGTTAACACAATTGCAATAAATAAATGCAGAACATTTTCCCGTATGGGAATAGAAACAGATTTTTCTATCATCCCTTTATTTCCCTTGAGATGACCACTTCTGGAAATTATTTAAATTAAAGTCCAACACTCCCAAAGCCAGACAATGATAATCAGTGTGCACGAAATAGTAAATAACAAGAGCTCTGATGAAGCTCTGATTGGGCGAATAGCTGAGGTGTCTGGCTCATGGTTAACAAGGTCAAATATGTGGAAGCATTGGTGTTTGTGATTTCATATTGTGTGACATGACTTAATAAAGCACACTAGCTTTCAACATTGAAGCGTGGCTCTTGTTGTTTGCTATTTCGTGCACACTGATTACCGTTGGCTGGCTTTGGGAGTGCTGGACTTTGCTTTGTTGGACATTTGTTGGGAAACTTGTTCCCTGATCGAGCATACCTTTTTACACCTGCGAGCACTGCACTTTTTGGTCTTGAATGAAATTAGAAACATAGAAACATAGAATGTGATGGAAGATAATGACCGCTTGGCCCACATAGTCTGCCCATTTTCCTTACTTGTTTCATATACCGCAGATCTTAAATGATCTGTGGCTTACTCTCTCTTTCCTATCGCTACAGTCCCTTTATGTCTGTCCCAAGAATTTTTAAAGACACATACTGTTTTTGATCCTACAACCTCTGCCGGGGGGCTGTTCCATGGATCACTACCCTTTCTGTGAAAAAATACTTTCTCACGTTACCTCTACATTTATCTCCCTCTGTTTTCATAATATGGTCCCTTGTTCTTGAACTTTTTTTTTTAAAGATGCTACAGTCTTGTACCTTATTTACACTGTTGAGGTATTTAAAAGTCTCTGTCATATACCTCCTCTCTCTCCTCTTCTCCAGGGAATACATATTGAGATCCTCCAGTCTCCCCTCATATGACTTTTGGTGCAGCCCCAGCACCAATTTTGTCACCCTTCTCTGAACCACTTCTACGCTGTCTATGCCCATCTAGAGATAGGACCTCTAGAACTGGACACAGTACTCTAGATGTGGTCTCACCAATATTCTATACAGTGGCATCACCACCACCTTCCTTCTGCTGAACTCTCCTTATGCACCCCATCATTCTACTGGCTCTCCTCACAGCCTTCTCACATTATCTGGTAACCTTTAGTTTCCCCACCACTGAGGTCATGCTGACTGGCCTGTAATTGCCAGCCTTCTCCATGCTCCCACTTTTGTGGAGGGGGGACCACATACATTCACCCTCCTCCAGTTCTTTGGTACCTCACTTGTTTCCAGCAAACTGATGAACAGGGCTGTCAGTGGTGCTGCCAGCACCTCCCTGAGTTCTCTTAATACTCTGGTATGTTTCCCATCCAGCCCCATCTCCTTGTCCACTTTCAGATTAGGAAGTTCCTTTAAGACTCTCTCTCCTCCTTAAATGGACTGGTGTCCACCTCCCTTCCAGTGGTACTTCCTTGCCTAATTTTGGTCCCTCCCCTTCCCCTTCTTCTGTGAATACTGACCAAAAATACTTGTTCAGGATTTCTGCTTTTTCTTGGTCCCCCTCTGCACACTTCCTTTCTTCTGTTTTTAGTCTCACAATCCCACCCTTAGTCTTTTTTCTTTCATTACCATACCTGAAAAAGTTCTTGTCCCCTTTTGTTACTGCCTGGGCTGTTTTTTCTTCTGTTTGCACCTTTGTGCCCCTGACTGCTTTCATTGCCTTCCTCTGCTTTTCCTGGTACAGTTCCCTGTCTTGTTTCCTCTGTATTCCCTTGTACCTCCTGCATGCCACCCTTTTCGCCATTATCCTCTCATCCACTTCCTTTGAGAACCATAGCATTTCTTTCTCTCTGTTTCGCTCACTTGCCTAATGCAATGGCTTGTTGCCTCTGCTATGGCTCCCTTAAGATTCTACCATTGTTCCTTCACCCCCCTCTGTTTTCTCCTTCCCTGCCAGTGATTCCTTAAGACATTGCCCCATCTTTGCAAAGTCAACCTGCCAGAAATCCAGGACCCTTGTTTTCATTTGGTTTGACTCTTCTGCTGTTCTTACATTGAACCACACTGTACTGTGATCGCTTGATACCAGATGGCTTCCCACTTTTACATCTCTGATTTTGTCCCCATTGGTGAGCACCAGGTCCAAAGTTGCTCCCATTTGGGTGGGCTCTGTCACTAACTGTCTTAGACATGCCCTCTGCAGGGCTTCCAGGATGTCTCTGTTCCTGGCTGAGGCTACAGCCTGGATACTTCAATCCACATCCGGCAGATTGAAGTCTCCCACCAGCAGCACCTCCCCTTTAGCTATCATTCTGTGCATGGCTTCTACAAGTACCCTGTCCAGCTCTTCTCTCTGTGTGGGAGGTCAGTCGATCACACCAGTGTGAATGGTAGTGCCATTTCCCATCTCAGGGTGATCCACAGTTCCTCCACATCTCCCTGTATTCCCTGTACCTCAGTTGCTTTAATTCCTTCCCTGATGTAGATAGCCATTCCTCCTCCCTTTTTATCCACCCTGTCCCTACTGAATAGAGTGTAACCTGGTATTGCCATATCCCAGTCATGGTTTCCCATGAACCATGTCTTGTAACAGCTACAATGTCCAAGTTTGCCTCAGCCATCAGGGCCACTAGGTGCAGGATTTTGTTTCCCAGAATGCAGGCATTTGTGCACATGACCTTACCATTTTTACTGCCTCTTCTCCTTCTAACTCCCTTCCTATCCCCATGTCTTTCCTCCATACCGCTCTTGTCCTTACTTCCATTCTGCCTTTTCACCTATTTTTGTTGTAGTTACCTTTGGTGATTTGACCTTATGGTCCTCTCTGCCATCTGTATCATTTTGTGGGGGGCTGTTTGCTTCATCCATCGTATTTCTGCCACCCCCCCCCAGGCTAGTTTAAATGCTTGCTAATGAAACATTTAAACCTCTCACTGAGGATCCTGGTTCCCCCCAATAGATGCAGGCCATTGCCATTGCACAGGCCTGCATCCCTCAAGGTGGAACCCCAGTCCACAATGAAGCCAAATCCCTCCTGTCCACATCAGTCCTTCAGCCGTGTGTTGAATCTCTTGGTGCAGAGTACCCTGTTCTCCCCCTTGCCCACAATGGGTAACACCTCTGAAAAGGTTACAGAGCATGCTACCAGTCTAAGACCCTTCCCCAGCTCCCCAAATTGTCCCTGCACTACCCTAGCCTCACCACTTGCCAGGTCATTCATCCCCAGGTGGACAATGACATCTAGCTCACTCTTCCATCCTGTTGACCCAGTGATCCTTAGGATGCGCTGTCCATCCTTTCAAGCCATGGTGCCGGGTAGGTACTTTACCTCCCTCACTGCCTCCCTTCCTGGGTCCAAATCTATCCCCCTAAAGATAGAGTCCCCCACCAGGAGTTGCTTCTTCCCCCCTGGGGTCTTCACCATGGAGGACCCCCACATCCTCCTTGGTTTCACTGCGGATGCCTCTCTGGGATGGTCCCACCCTGCCAGAGCAGCATAGGAGTTATGGAGTGGAACCATAGGAGGGATGTGTCTCTTCCCCACCACCCTCACCCATCCTGAGCCCACCACTGTCCAGCCACTCTTCTTACTTGGCAACCGTTGAGGCAGCAGGGGCAGATTTGGTGGTCCCTGGGCGGGGGAGGAGGTCCCCCAAATCCCAGCCAACTTAGCCTGGAGATGAGCAACCTCCGCCCACAGCCCAAAAAAGTTCCTGAAAATGGGACAGCACTGCAGCCTCCGGAAAGTCTCCCTGAAGACTGCCGCCCCACAACTACTGCACTGAACCATTCCCATCATGTCTATAAGTGTCCTTCCTGCTTTACGGTATTTTTTTCTCTCACTCTCTTCCTATTCCTCTCTTCTCTATTTTCCTTCAGTAGAGAAATGCTCTTGCTTAGTTGCCTTTGTGTCCTGTAGCTGTCTCTATGTGTTCTGGTGAATCCTCCTTTCCTGCCTCCTCAGGAAGTACCTAACTGCTGTCAATCACCTCCTAGAGCTTATAAAACTCAAGCTAGACCAGGCTGGGTGCGTGGACGGAAGGCAGAATCATGTGTGTGTGTGTGTGTGTGTGTGTTTGTTTGTTTGTTGTGTCCCCTTTCATCCATTTGCTGTTGCTAGCCAAACACCCTGTAGTAATTAATTTTTAGGAGGCACTAAGCATCTCTCAGCTCCACTCCCCAGTTAAACACCTGATTCACAGGGCTTCCTGAATCTACTCACCCCAAGATTAAGTTCCTGACTTAGTTTCCCCCACATCACCTGTTACATTTAAGAACCCAAGTTTCAGGGTAACCCAGTCACTGCCTCACAAGTTTCAAAGTGCCCCAACCACTGCTTACAGATCTTTTCTCCCCACTTACTCTGCTATTTTCAAAAGGAAGAGAAGTATAAATAAATATTAATATGCCTTGAAGGTAAAGCTAGCTGCCTTTTCTCCATTCTTTCAGTAAACTCTGATCTGTTTAAATTACCTGTTGATAACTGGTCAGTTGTGCATTTTCCCACCTTATTAGGTCTGCATGTTTACTGTACAATCTGATGTCCAAGATCTTGTTGCTAACTATGGAATTGTCTTTAATGCGCCTCTAAACTATGAACAAATAATTTTATAGACATAGATTATGAGTGTATTAAAGAGACAACCTCAGTATTGTTTTCCCTTCTGTTTTTTCTGTTGTTAGATGCACACATTATTTATGTGTATCCTGTTTTGATGCTGTTTTCTTACCAATAAAAATAAAAAAAAAGTTTACAAGTAAGAAATCTCTGTGGCCATCCTGCGGTTCAGCAATTACATAGAAACATAGAAGTTGACGGCAGATAAGGACCTCAAGGCCCATCCAGTCTGCCCATTTCTTTTTCTACCTTATAAATGTGCCATCGGCCTTTGCTCTGTCAGTGACCTATCTAGTCATAGTCATTTGTATTGCTCCCTTATGCCTATCCCATGCCTGTTTGAAGCCCTGCACTGTATTCATAGCCACCACTTCTTGTGGTAAGCCATTCCATGCCATCTACCACCCTTTCTGTGAAAAATAATTTCCTCACATTCCCCTTAATCGTCCTCCCTCTAATCTCATGCTGTGTCCTCTTGTCCTGCTATTTTTCTTATATTTAAACATGCTAGACTCTTTAACCTTGTTAATGCCCTTAAAGTGTTTGAATGTCTCGATCATATCACCTCTCTCTCTCCTTTGCTCAAGGGTATACATATTGAGCTCCGTTAATCTGTCCTCATATGTCTTCTGATGCAGTCCCTGCACCATTTTGGTTGCCCTTCTCTGGACTGCCTCAATTTAATTAATGTCCTTGTGAAGGTGTGGCCTCCAATACTGCACGCAGTACTCCAGATGGGGCCTAACCAATGTCTTGTACAGAGGGATTATTACCTCCCTCTTATGACTTGTGATACCCCTACTAATACACCCTAACACCCCCCTAGCCTTACCTACTGCTTTAGAGGTCTGCTTGATGATTTAGGTCATCAGTGATTATGATGCCCAAGTCTCTTTCTTCCTTTGTGACTGCTAGCAACTCCCTCCCAGCCTATAAGTGGCTTCAGGGTTTCTCTTCCCTATGTGCATGATTTTGCACTTCTTTGCATTAAATCCCAGTTGCCACTCTTCTGACCATTCTGCTAGTTTATCCAGATCTCTTCTCATTCTGCCCACCCCATCTGGATCATCTACTCTGTTGCAGATCTTGGTGTCATCTGCAAACAGACAAGCCTTACCCTCTAGTCCATCTGCGGGTCACTAATGAAGATGTTGAATAGGACTGGCCCCAGGACTGATCCTGAGGTACCCCACTTGTGACTTGCATCTCTTCTGACTGTATACCATTTACCACCACTCTCTGTTTTCTGCCAGTCAACCAGTTTGCCACCCAGTTGACCAACTTCTGACCACCCGAGCCTACCTAGCTTATTTATCAATCTTCTCGTGGAACAGTGTCAAAGCTTTGCTGAAGTCAAGGTAGGCGACATCAACTGCTCCCCTTGGTCCACCACTCTGGTTACCCAGTCAAAGAAATCTATGAGATTAGTTTGACAGGACCTTCCTTTGTAAACCCATGCTGTCTTGGATCCTGTGCCCCTATGGATTCCAGGTGTTGCACTATCCTTTCCTTAAGGAGTGCCTCCATAATCTTGCCCACTACTGAGGTAAGACTGACCGGTCTGTAGTTCCCGCCTCCTCCCTGCTACCACTCTTGTGGAGTGGGATCACATGAGCCCTTCTCCAGTCTTCTGGGACCTCTCCTGTGCTCAGAGACTCACTAAACAATTCTGCTAATGGCTCTGCTAGTTCCTCCTTTAGCTCCTTAAGTACCCTGGGATGTATGCCATCAGGTCCCATTGCCTTATCCACCCTGAGCTTAGCAAGCTCTTGTAGGACCCTTTCTTTTGTGAAGGGAGTAGTGCTCACCTCCCTCCCCCTGTGTCCATGATGCTGAGCTGTGGGCCCTGCCCTACCTTCTCTTCAGTAAATACTGAGCAAAAGTATCTATTTAGGATAGATGCCTTTACAGGGTCCTCCTCCTCACATGCTCCCTTTTCTCCATTAAGCAGCAATACCCCTCTGGACTTTCTCCTTTCACTAATGTATCTATAGAAAGTCTTGTCACCTTCTTTTACTGTTCGTGCTAGTGTTTCCTCAGTTTGGGACTTTGCCTGCCTTACTGCCTTACCTGCTTCCCTTAAGGGCAGTTTGGTATGCCTCCCTATCTTCATCCGCTGTGTTCCCTTATATTTTCTGAAGACCAGCCTTTTGCTCTGACCTTTTCTGCTACTGTATTTGAGAACCAAAGTGGTTTCCTTCTTCTTTGCACTTCCTTTTCTGTCTAACACAATGGGATGTTGCTTCAAGTATTGTATCCTTAATGCTTGCCCACTTTGCCTGTACCTCCTCACCTGTGTTTCTTTTTGCCAGGGCTAGCTTAACTCTGTTGGCCATCTTATCAAAGTCAGCTCCTCTGAAGTCCCATATTTTGCTTTGGAATGGGATGATTTAGATGTAGTAGCCAAATTGAACCATACCATGTGATGGTCACTGGCCCCAGGTGACCTTCTACCTGGAGATCTGTGATCCTTCTTTGTTAGTCAGTACTAGATCTAGGATAGCCCTGTCTCTTGTGGGTTGCTGTACCAGTTGTTTGAGGCCCTCCTGCAGGAATCCACTATGAGTCTAGTTCTGGCAGATGTTCCTGCTGGTATTGACCAATCTGTATCTGGCATGTTGAAGTCTCCCATTATCAGAACCTCCCTTTAGCTGTCATGTTTTGTATATCTTCTAACAGTAATGTCTATGTCCTCCCTCTGGTCTGGGGCCTGTAGACAACCCCAGTTCTTATGGCTGTCCCATTTCCTGTTTCCAGGGTGACCCACAGTTCTTCTGACTCCTTATGTGTATTCTGAATTTCTGTAGCTTTGATATTTTCATTAACATACAGGGCACACCTCCCCCTTTTGCACCTCGGTCTCTTCTGAACAATACATAGCCAGGTACTGAAGTCTCCCAAGTGTGGTTACTGGTAAACCTCGTCTCACTAATTGCTACTATGTCCAGTTTAGCCTCTGACATTATTGCCTGCAGGTCTGGGATCTTATTTCCCAGGCTGTGAGCATTTGTACATGATTTTCCATTGGCCAGATTTTGGTGTGTTGGTTGCTGGGTGAAGTTTGGCATACCCTGTGCCTCGTATGGGGAGACAAACCTTTTTCTTACCTGGTGATGCAAATGGCAGGCAAACACGCTGAATTCCTGTTTGACCACTAGCTGAGGGGAGGGTGTTCTTCCCATTCGACGATGGGTGCTGCACCCCTCTCCCATTTGCTAGTTTAAATATTCTGCAAAGACGTCAAACTTCTGCCCCAATGCACTGACTCCTCTTTAGTCAGATGCAGTCCATCAAATTTAAGAACTTTCGCTCCCAGAACTGTTGCCAGTTTCCTACAAATCTGTGTCCTTTTCCTGGCACAGTCCCTGAGCCACGTGTTTAGCTCCCTATCTCCCTTCTCTGACCTTCCGTCCATCTGCTCCCTTCTCCCAGACTGGCAGGATCTCAGAGAAGGAGTTGCCGGACGAAATAGATGATAGTTTGTCACCCAGCCTAGTCAGGTGTTCCTTGGTCTCCACAACTGACCGGCTGGCGAGATCATTAGTCCCTATGTGTACTAGGACATCAATGTTTTCTCCTGCTTTGTGAACAATTTTAGCAATGCATCGTGCTGCCATGCTGATGAACCATGTTTGAGAATAAACCCAAGAACCAGTGAGTAAGGATAGCCAGGTCAAAGAGTGCCTCTGACAACAGCACTCCCTGACTGTAGAAGGTTGGTGTAGAACCCACAGGGCTAGCCACCCTTGTGGTGGGCTTTGTAGGTGTGCCTCCATCCACAGGGGTCACTGCATTTGGTTGTGGCCAGAGAGGCTTCAGGAGTGGTTGAGGGTATGGCAGCTGGGGTTCAATGCCTTAAAGTGCAAAATCATACACCTTAGGGAGGGCCATAACCAGTAGAAAAAAGGAGGTGATTATGCCACTATACAGGTCCCTGGCGAGGCCTCACCTGGAGTACTGTGTCTAATTTTGGAGGCCTCTCCTAAAGAAAGACACAGATAGACTAGAGTCTATACAGAGAAGAGCAACACAAATGGTGCATGGTCTGCATCACGAGCCATATGACACAAGGCTAAAACAGCTCAACATGTATTCTCTGGAGTAAAGAAGAGACAGGGGGACATGATAGAGACCTTCAAATACCTGAAGAGTATTAACAAGGTACAGGCACAGAATCCCCTTCAGGTAAAGGGGTTCAAGGTGATGGGGGTAACAGTGGGGGAGCACCTGGGAAACAGTGACCACCAGTCATTGTGGTTTGAAATCACAGAAAGAGCAGAACCAAACCACACAAAAACACGTATCCTGGACTTTAGGGGGGCAGACTTTGGGAAAATGGGGAGATACTTGAAAGAGGCATTAAGGGGAATGGGACAGGAATTAGGGGTTGAGGAACAGTGGGCAGTATTAAAATGGGGATTACAAGAACAACAGAATTATGCATTAAGCAGATTAGCAAGAGGAAAGGAAGAGGAGACCATTATGGTTTTCAAAGAGGTAGCAAAGAAAGTGAAGCTAAAAAGATTGCATTCAGGCAATACAAAAGACACAGGCAGAAGGGGAAGGGAGAAGTAACAGGAGAAGCAAAGGGAGGCAGGGAGGTCAGTAAGGGAAGCCAAAGCTCAGACAGAAGAGCACATTGCAAAATCAGTAGGTAGAGGGACAAAACCTTTACAGGTACATAAGTGAAAAAGAAAGACAAAGGAGGGATAGTGAGACTGAAGGGGAGGATGGGAGCCGTGGAGGATGACAACAGTAAAGCTGACATATTGAACAGGTATTTCTGCTCAGTCTTTACTGAGGAAGAGGAGGTAATGGGTCTGAAGGAGTACAAGGGTGAGAATGGTGCAGAAATGGACACAAGTCCCTTTACGAGAAAGGGTCCTGAAGGAACTGGAAGTAATAAGAGTTGATAAAGCAATGGGGCCAGACGGGTGCACCCCAGGGTCCTAAAGAACTAAGAGAGGTGGTGGCTGAACCTCTGGCTATCCTGTTCAGCCGATCACTGGAAACAGGAGGTACCCAAAGACTGGAGGATAGCAGATGTAGTCCCTTATACAAAAGTGGGAACAAAGAGGAAGCAGGGAACTACAGACCAGTCAGCCTCACTCGGTAGTGGGAAGATCATGGAAGCACTACTGAAGGAGAGATTGGTGGAACATCTGGTTGTCAATGGACTACAGGACCCAAGGCAGCATGGTTTAAACAGGGGAGGTCATGTCAGACCAACCTCGCTGAATTTTTGACTGGGTGACTAGGGAGGTGGATCAGGAGGGCAGTGGACATGGCCTATCTGGACTTCAGCAAGGCCTTTGACACTGTGCCACATAGAAGACTATTACACAAAAAGGGGAATATGGGTGTGGGCAGGACAGTAGTGTGGTGGGTAGGTAACTGGCTGGGTGGCAGGACACAGAGGGTGGTGGTAAATGGCTGTCACTCCACAGAAGGAAGAGTGACCAGTGGGATACCACAGGGATCAGTGCTGGGACCGGTCCTATTCAACATCTTCATCAGTGACATTGCACAGGACCTAGAAGGCAGAATTTCACTGTTCGCTGATGACACAAAGCTCTGTAACAGAGTAGACACACCAGAGGGTGTAGACAGAATGAGAAGCGACCTGCAGAAACTTGAAGAATGGTCAGGGATTTGGCAGTTGAAATTCAATGCAAAGAAGTGCAAGATAATGCATATGGGGCACAAAAACCCTGGCACAATATATCAGTTGGGGGGTGAGGATATAGCATGCACCAAGCAGGAAAGGGATCTTGGGGTTATCATCTCTGATGACCTCAAGGTAGGGAAACAGTGTGACAAGGCAGCAGGTAAAGCAAATAGGATGCTGGTATGTATAGGCAGGGGCATCACCAGCAGGAAAAGGGAGGTCATAATTCCGCTATACAAGACACTAGTGAGGCCCCACCTGGAGTACAGTGTACAGTTCTGGAGACCATACCTACGTAAGGACATAGACAGGGTAGAGAAGGTTCAGAGGAGGGCAACAAAGATGGTGCATGGATTGCATCACAAGTCCTATGAAGACAGTTGAAGGAACTGAACATGTACTCCCTGGAGGAGAGGAGGGAGAGGGGATATGATAGAGACATACAAGTATCTTACAGGGAGGAACAGGGTGCAGGAAAACATTATTTTAAGTGAAAAGATGTTCCAGGACTAGAGGGCATGGGATGAAGTTGGAGGAGGACGATTCAGAGGAAACATGAGAAAGAATTTCTTCACAGAACAGGTGGTGGACAAGTGGAACACCCTGCCAGAGGAAGTGGTGGGGGCTGAAACAATCACGGGATTTAAGAATGCATGGGATAGACATAAAGGAATTCTGGAGGTCAGGGGTAAGGGGCAACAGACTTCTAGGAAAACAAACTGAACTTACAAGCTCAAATGGGCAGACTGGGTGGGCCATAGGCCCTTATCTGCCGACACTGTCTATGTATCTGTGTAAACAATTGTACCCGGACCAGGGATCATGACATGCACCTGAAGCAGGGTAGGTTCAGGAGCAAACTAAGGAAGGTTTTTCTTTTACACAAAAGGTGGTGGAGCCCTGGGGTGGTGGGATCAAAGACTGTCAGGGAATTCAAGCTGGTATGGGACAGATGGTGTGGTAAACTTTAGACAGCAGTCTTATGGGGGGGGGGGTTGTATACAATGGGCAGACTTGGTGGTCCACATTGGCCCCATCTGCCGGCTCAGTCTATGTTTCTAGGGCATAGAAACCCAGTAGTTGAGTATAAAATAGGGAGAGTACTTATGATCACTGATCAGCAAAGAGACCTTGGGATTATGATATCTGATTACCCTCAAAGAGGTGAGGCAGTGTGACAAGGCTAGTGGGCAGGGCCAGTGGGATTCTGGGCTGCATAAGAAGAGGTATCAACAGCAGGAGAAAGGAGGATGTGTTACCACTGTATAGGTTACTGGTGAGACCCCACCTGGAGTACTGTGTCCAGTTCTGGAGGCTACATCTCAGAAAGGACATAGACAGGGTGGAGGCAGTCCAGAAGAGGGCATTTAAAATGGTGCAGGAGTTGCATGAGAGACCCTTTGAGGGGAGACTGGGGGATTTTAACATGTGTTTCCCAGACGAGAGAAGAGGAGAGCAGAAGAGTAAGAAGGGGGCCAAGATAGAGCCCTACAAGTACCTCAAGGGCATGAACAGGGTACAGGTGGAGAGTCCATTTCAATGGAGGAAGTGCAGCAGTACAAGAGGGCATGGCATGAAGCTGACGGGGGAAAGTTAAAGAGGGATATGAGGAAATACTGCTTAACTGAAAGAGTGATGGATGCTGGAACAGTCTGCCAGCAGACATAGTGGGGGTGAAAACAGTGGGAGCTTCAAGCATGCATGGAATAGGCATGGGGAATACTGATAAATAGGCAAGGAAGGGGGAGGGTCACTGGAGACCAAGTAGGGTCTGTGAAGAGAGAATAGTTAGGGAGCATCTGAACTGACCGACTGCACCAAGTGGTCCCTTTTTTGCCGACATATTCTTTGTTTTTGTGAGGCTGTAGAAGATGGTAAATGTAACCCCCACCTCACAAAGGGAGCTTCAGTTATTTCTCCCAGCTTTGGAGTGCTGTGCATCTTCCTTACTGCCCAAGACAGCCACCAAGATTTTGTCTTCAGTACTCCCTGCACCCACAGAAAAGCAGCTGGGGGACCTAGCAGCACTACAGAAGTGGCACCACCATTTCTCCTTGTCTGGCAGTGTCTTTATCTGAATAGCCCAGTTGGCATTGAAAGAGGCAGCTGTATTGCTGCTAGCCACAGTCCTGACCAGCAAGCAACAATGATTATGTCTGGAAGCCACATCAAGAGATGGAATGAAAAAGTAATAAAAGGCATTGGGTCACATGCCATGGATTTGCTAGGAAGCCAAGGGGAAAGGACTGTGCCATGATGAAGAGAGCACAGAAGGCACTTAGGTCCCTCCTACTGCTGCTAATCACCCAAAATGCAGTATATGAGTTCAGAAAGACGTGAAAGCAGTCACTATGCTTGTAAAGGTACCAGCAGCCAAACAAGTGGCCAAAGCCACGCAGAAGAGACACGGTTTAAAAATAAAGTGTCCTGAATGCCATGGATGCAGCCTACTTTTTCCATTTTCCAACAGTGGGAAGGGTCAGATGTCAAGGGTTAAGCCAGCCAATCAGGGATCTGCCTTGCAAAAAGAAATGTGAGGTGTATTATTGGATAGGGTGCAACAAGTGGATCACTGAGAGAGCTCCTTTTGCCACTTGAGATTGCAACAGCAAATAAAGCTTAGAAACATAGAGAATGATGGCAGTAAAAGACAACTGGTCCATCCAGTCTGCTTATACATCCTATCATACTCCTAGACCTTTTACCTATACAGGGTTTTAGTCCACCCTATTTATTCCCATGCTCCCCGTTTAACTGCAACCACTCTGAGTAACTACTAAGCCCTTCACTGAAATTATTGAGTTTTGTGTCCACCACATTGGCTAGCAGACTGTTCCAGGGCTCAGCCGCCCTATCCGTAAAATAAAACTTTCTCACATCCCTTCTGAGCCTCCCACCACAAGTTTCCACTCATGTACCTGTGTTCTTGTTCCACTATTCCTGCAGAATAGTTCCTCACATTTCACCTTGTTCATTCCTTTCAGGAACTTTTAAGGTATCTATCACATCACCCCTTTCCCATCTTGTGTCCAGCAAGTACATGCTCAGTGCCTTAAGCCAAAATAGAAACATAGAAGTTGATGACAGATAAGGACCGCAAGGCCCATCTGGTCTGCCCATTTCTTTTTTTACCTTATGAATGTGCCATAGGCCTTTGCTCTGACAATGGCCTATCTAGTCATACTCATCTGTATTGCTCCCTTATGCCTATACCATGCCTGTCTGAAGCCCTGCACTGTATTCATATCCACCACTTCCTGAGGTAGGCCGTTCCATGCATCCACCACCCTTTCTGTGAAAAAGAACTTCCTCACATTACCCCTTAATCGGCCTCCCTCTAATCTCATGCTGTGTCCTCTTATCCTGCTATTTTTCGTATATTGAAACATGTTAGACTTTTTCACCTTGTTAGTGCCCTTGAGGTGTTTGAATGTTTCAGTCATACCACCTCTCTCCCACCTTTGACTAGGGTATACATATTGAGTTCAGTTAATCTGTCCTCATATGTTTTCTGATACAGTCCCTGCACCATTTGGTTGCCCTTCTGTGGACAGCCGCAATTTGGTTAATGTTCATGTGAAGGTGTGGCCTCCAGTACTGCATGCAGTACTCCAGATGGGGCCTAACCAGTGTCACGTAAAGAGGGATTATTACCTCCCTCTTCCGACTTGTGATACCCCTACTAATACACCCCAACATCCCACTAGCCTTACCTACTGCTATAGAGGTCAGCTTGGATGATTTCAGGTCATCGGTGATGATGACGCCCAAGTCTCTTTCTTCCCTTGTGACTGCCAGCAACTCCCCTACCAGCCTATAGGTGGCTTCAGTATTTCTCTTCCCTAAGTGCATGTTCTTGCACTTCTTTGCATTAAACTCCAGTTGTCACTCTTCTGTCCATTTTGCTAGTTTATCCAGATCTCTTCTCATTCTGCCCACCCCATCTGGATCATCTACTCTGTTACAGATCTTTGTGTCTTCTGCAAACAGACAAACCTTACCCTCCAGTCCATCTGCATTGTCACTGATGAAGATATTGAAGATGACTGGCCCCAGGACTGATCCCTGAGGTACCCCACTTGTGGCTTGCATCTCTTGCCATTTACCACCACTCCCTGTTTTCTGCCTGTCAACCAGTTTGCCACCCAGTTGACTAATGTCTGACCTACCCCGAGCCTACCCAGCTTATTAATCAATCTTCTATGTGGAACTGTATTGAAAGCTTTGCTGAAGTCAAGGTAGGCAACATCAACTGCTCCCCCTTGGTCCACCACTTTGGTTACCCAGTCAAAGAAATCTATGCGATTAGTTTGACAGGACCTTCCTTTTGTAAACTCATGCTGTTGGATCACGAGCTCCTATGGATTCCAGGTGTTGCACTATCCTTTCCATAAGGAGTGTCTCCATAATCTTGCCCACTACTGAGGTAAGACTGACTGGTCTGTAGTTCCCTGCCTCCTCCCTGCTACCACTCTTATGGAGCAGGATCACATGAGCTCTTTTCCAGTCTTCTTGGACCTCTCCTGTGCTCAGAGACTCACTAAGCAATTCTGATGATGGCTCTGCTCATTCCACCCTTAACTCCTTTAGTACCCTGGGATGTATGCCATCAGGTCCAGTTGCCTTGTCCACCCTGAGCTTATATGCCATCAGGTCCCATTGCCTTGTCCACCCTGAGCTTATCGAGCTCTTGTAGGATCCTCTGTTTTGTGAAGGGACTAGTGCACACCTCCATCCCCCCTGTGTCCATGGTGCAGAGCTGTGGGCCCTGCCCTACCTTCTCTTCAGTAAATACTGAGCAGAAGTATCTATTTAGGATAGATGCTTTTACATGGTTCTCCTCTTCACATGCCCCCTTATCCTCTTTGATCTTAGCAATACCCCCTCTGGACTTTCTCCTTTCACTATAGCGCAGTGGTTTATGGCTGCAAATCTGGAGACCTGGATTTGAATCCCAGAGCCCCCACTTGCATACTGTGTGATACTGAGCAAGTCACTTAACTTCTGTGTGCTCCCAGGTTGCACCTGTAAACAAGCTTCCAGCTTGGTGTGCTACTCCCTGATTAAACAATTGGAAAAAAAAATGTAGCTATAGAAAGTCTTGTCGTCTTCTTTTACTGTTTGTGCTAGTGTTTTCTCGGTTTGGGCCTTTGCCTGCCTTAGTGCCTTCCCTGCTTCCCTTAGGGAAGTTTGGTATGCCTCCCTATCTTCATCCTGCTGCGTTCCCTTATATTTCCTGAAGGCCAGCATTTTGGTTCTGACCTTTTCTGCTAGTGTGTTTGAGAACCAAAGAGGTTTCCTTCTTCTTTTGTACTTCTTTTTCTCACTAACATAATGGGATGCTTGCCCACTTTTACCGTACCCCCTCACCTGTATTTCTTTTTGCCAGGGCTAGCTTAACTATGTTGGCCATCCTATCAAAGGCCGACCCTCAAAAGATACATCCTTCTGGCCCTGAATCATTTTGGCTACCCTACACTGCAGCATCTCCAGACTGTTTTTATCTTTCCTTGGGTGAGGATTCTAGAACTGGGCATAGTACTTCAGGTGCAGCCTCACCAGTGCCCTCTACAGTGGTAGTAATATCTCATTTCTTCTGCTGTCAGTACCCCTACTGATGCACCCCAGCATCCTGTTGTTTGCCTTACTGTAGGCCTTGTTACATTGGCTAGATTGTATAAAGGAGTCACTTATGATGACTTTTAGGTCTCTTTCCTCGGAAGTACTGCACAGTTTAACCCCTTCCATTTAGTACTCTGTCCTGGGGTTTTTGTTCCCTAGGTCCATATTCTTGCACTTTGTGGCTTTGAATTTCATCTGCCAAGCCTTGGACCACCTCATTTGCCTATGTACAGTAGGTCCCTCTGCATCTCCCTAATCCTGTCTTTGCTGTCTGTCCTACCACAGAGCTTGGGGTCTTCTGCAAAGAAACACATCTTGCCCTTAATTCCTTGTCCTTTGTTGCAGATGAATGTATTGAAAAGGACTGGTCTCAGGACCTGTCTCTGTGGCAATCTACTGGTGACCTCCTTTTCCACAGATTTGACTCCTTTTACTACGACCCTCTGTTGTCTCCTTTCTAACCAATTTCACACCTGTTTAAATATGTCCTTTGCTGTACCCAGCTCCTCTAGCTTCTTCAGCAACTTTCTGTGAGGCACTGAGTTTAAAGCCTTGTTGAAATCAAAGTTGTATAAATCCATACCTTAACCCTTATCGACTACCCTCATTACCTAATCAAAGAATACTATCAGGTGGGTCTGACAAGACTGCCCTGCTGCAGACCTATGCTGTTTACTATCATGGAGTCCATTTCTCTACTGGTAGTCCACTAGGTTCTCAGTAACAAGTGTCTCTATCGGATTACCCACAACAGAGGTAAGACTGACACTTATGTAGTTACCTGATTGTTCTTTGCCCTGCCCCCCCCCACCTTATGGCAAGGAACTACATCCACTACCTTCCAGTCTTTTAGAACTACCCTTGTCTAAATTGAGCTATTGAATAGCCCTTCCAGGGGTTCAACTAGTTCCAATGCCAATACTTAGAGCACCATCGGTTGCATCCCATCCAGCCCTGGGGATCTTATCTATTTGTAGGGCTGCTAGACCTTTTTGGAGCTTGTATAGTGAGATGTCTGCAGAATGCCCAAGAAACTCAGCTGGCCATTACAAATTATAGAAGTTCAAGAAAAATGCTATATCTGTTGTCCCCAAAAATGCTCTCAAACCAATATAAGTACTCAAATGTAGTTTATTGATGGGCTAGCTGTAACAATGGCACAAATACATACCCTGGTGCAGGTGCTTCAAACTACAAAAGTTCTTCCTCTTGAGTTTTTTTCATGCCATTACAGATTAGCCTGACAGAAGAGGACAGCCATGCTTTTTTTAACTCAACCGTTTGATGGAATCTAGGCTGAAATCCCTGCCTAGAATTAAAACCAAACCATTTCAGAGATTGTACATGTGCCTGTAAAGGGCTTTAGTATTTTAGTGCAACCCTTACCCCAGCCAAGAGCAGCATCCTGAAACCAGGACCCCCTAACTTGTATACAGACAAGGCATCAAGCCACAAGTTGGCATAAATAATTGGTATCGTCCCTGGCACTGAGGCCAGTACCCGTCTTGGCATCTAGAGGGGGGTGGGGGGATTAGTGTGCAAACGAACGTTTATATTTACTCCAAGTTCCTGGAGAGAGAGAGAGAGAGAGAGATGCTAGGGCTATGCTAGGTCTGTCTTTTGAGGGGGCCCATAACAAGTTCCCACAGGGAAGCATGAATTGAATGTCCACTACTAAAGGTGGGATTGTGCAATATGGCTTTACTGTATTCATACATGATGGTAAAAACTGCTGAACAGGGAGGTCCTCCAGGTTTGTCACTGTACATACAGGTAAAAGAAATTTCCCTTTCCAGAACAACTATTGTCTTGTGCTTTTAGTACACTCTTTTCCACACAAAACATTCAAACTGTCCACCCCTCTGAACCAGGGACCTCTGGACCTTTATTTCCCAAAAGGTGTATTCAGAAAACATTTCAGCCTTTTTCCCTCCTGACACCATGAAAATTGTTAACATGCCCAGGATAACCTGGTGCCCTTCTATGAACCAGTTAGTGCTGACTGAGGTTTCAGATGTTGTTCTGCCCACCCTGGTTCCAGTCAACCTCTGCCTTTCCTTTGGAGTTACACTAAATGAGCCTTCAATTCCCCAGAATTGCTAAAGTACTCCCAACTTTAAAACTCACATTCTGCACATGTTTGTGGTGATCAGGGGATCGTGACAGGTATATTCTAGTCTTATCTCTGGGCACATACACCTCAGACAACTCCCAAATGAACAATCCCATGTAACTGTACTCACACATTTGTTTGTCCTTTGTTACAGACATGGATGCTGGAAGAAACACCTCTTCTCTTTCAGGTAGCTTGTCATAGCTTCCCACAGAACACTTGTCTCTCTCTGGGCAGCTGACACTCTTCAGTACCCCACAGGGGATTGTCCCTTGGATCCACAGAAACTGAAGTCCCTCTCACTTTTCTCTGGACTGACCCACTGGGGTCCTGTAGGCAATGGTCTCCAACACTTCTCCTGGCAGCGCTGGTATTTTCACTCACTAGGGTGAGAAAATGACCAGAGGTCCTTCACCCAGCCTCAGGACAGGCTGCCAGGCACCTCTACACAGAGCACTGCTGCTCTCACACTGAACTGACTCAAACTAAAACAATCCAGTCTCTGTATTCTAAATAGTCCTTCCCCTACAGCTGACAAAGGGTTATGTTGCTGCAAGAGTTCTAAAATGACATAATCCACTCTTTCCTCAGGCTAGCTGAGTAAACAATGATGTCTTGTTGTAAGAAGCTTTTAACAACTCCCTGCAGGCTGCCCAGGATCCTTGCTAGTCTAACACTGATGGGATTGTAGTAACCCCAGGGGACTGGATGGTTACACTCACTGCCAACCAGATGAGCTTGGTGTCCACAGCAAGGCTTTGGTCTGAACACAGACCATCCAATCTCTGGGCACCCTCCAGGGCAAGGTGGCCAGGCTCACCCCTACCTATGCTGAGACACAAGCAGGTTGCACCAGAGAACAGAGGCCTGCTGAAGAAACAGGCCTACCCTGACACACTATCTCGGGACTTTTCAGTGGCTCCAAGAGACTGTCTGAAGCATGCCGTAACAGACAGCACTGGTGATCCCTATCCAGATCAGGACCATCAGCCTGTCTACCCCACTACCCCTCTAGGGAAAAGCAATCTACCTATCCTACCTACAGGGTACCTATACCCAACACACATTTCACATTGTAGGCTGCTTTAAAAACATACATTAGACATTGCTATGCATTTCCCAAAACCCAGTACTACATACTCTAAACCTGCAAAGCAAAAAAAAAAAAAAATGTTTAACATTCTTCATTTAAACATTTCTAAAAAAACCAAAATCACTCTCCGGGAGGACTTGACCATGGAGCCCTAAACATCCTTTTCTTGTCTTTTCTTTGCTCAGGAGCACCTGCAAAAGAAAACATTCCAAAAACACATCCTGCAAACAAGAACTACTTGAAAGAAAAATAGTAACCAAACCTCCCACCAGCAGATACTACACAGATCTCAAAAATATTTTAAAGGGTTTTCTCAAAATGTCAGTATAAAAATATCAAAGTAACATATAAAACATTTGGGCAGGAAGGCCCCACAAAGTCATGGCTCTAAGGGAAGAAGTCCTGAGTGCACATGGCGCTCTATGCAAGAAGAGTCTCTTTAGGTTGAAACGTGCTGAAAACTGTTCTTGGCACAGGCTCAAAGTCTGCTAAACTGCAGTCCAGATCCAGATGTCTTTTTTTGGACTAACAGTTCAAAGGACATCTTCACTAATAGGCATAGTCAATAAAATAAAATGTAAAGAGGAAAAGTTTGGCCTACCAGTTCCAGAAGTATGGCTGCACAGCTACATCACCTCTCTGGATCTGGCTGAAGACAAATTTTTGGATGAGGTTCTTCCACACCACCTCTGGACCTGGTTGTGGCTGGATGGAGTTCGAGCTGGATTTACCAGGATGAATGCATCCACATTAGTCTGCTCCACTTAGCGCTTGGCAGGAGACTTGCACCATAAAGCTGCACTCAAGTTGGTCTTCTCCACTTGGTGCTTGGCAAGAGACATGCACCATCACGCTGCACCCACATTGGTCTCCTCTACTTGGCACTTCACAGAAGACATGCACCATCATGCTGGAGTAGTGGCACTCAGGGACAGTACCACTCAGGATGAGGACCAGAGACAATTGTCCCATCCGGATGAACAAGTCTTTCTGTGGGAACTGTCGCTTTTCCAGATTTATCAATTACTCAGGCAGAATATAGGTAAAGGGTGTGACCTAGCTTCCAAAAATTCAGTCTGTCATGACAGAGTTTGATACCCACATACTTATTCACATGGGGTCTAATGGTAGCTCTGGCTACTTCATTTATTAATTTATTCATTACCAATCAGGTTTACAACCTTTGAGTCAGAGATTCATTTACAAAGGCACCTCGTCGCCGGGGGGGTGGGAGACATCAAGACAGTTATTACAGTGCAGATTGAAACAGAGGATAACATTATAAGTGCAGTAAAAGGAATATTTAACATAGTTACACTTAGGTTACATAATGTAGTACTTTGTATGTTACTTAGGTTACATAATGTTACAAAATTGTGAGTTACACTCATGGATATAGTAGGTCCTCAGAGAAGACAGTGGGTTATATCCCTGTTTGGACCTAGTAGGGAAGGGGTAGGTCTGCGGGAGGGAAAGGCTGTCCAGTGGACATTGTCGAGCCAGGGGGCAAGGCGGGCGGAAACCACAGGTTACAACAGGAGGTTAGTTGCACCTACAACAGCAGGTATTAAAGATATGGTTCTGAAGGGCTGTTTTGAAGCAGCCAATTTTTGGCATGTTGGAGATGCAGCTAGGAAGGGAGTTGAACCAGGTGGGGGCTCAGTAGAGGAAGGATCTCTGGGCAAGCGAGGTCTTGGTTCTGGGCACCTTGAAAGTGGCCTTAACAGAGCTATGGGTGGTGACAGATGAAGATGGCTGCTGTAGGGAGGTGGAGACCCCCGGGGGGGGGAGAGTCCTAGCAGAGATTTCTTAGCAAGAAGGCAGGTCTGGTAGAGCAGTTGCTCCTCAAAGTTGAGAAGATTGGTGGTAGTATAGAGAAGGCAGGTGTGAGTTCAGCTGGGGGAACTGGTCAGGAGCCTACAGGCCTTATTGATGGAGAGTTGGATTTTGGAGGGGGTAGTGTTATCAGCTGCAGCATAGATGGGTAAGCCATAGTCTATGATGGACAAGACGGAAGAGGTGATGGCCAGCCTGAGGGCAACCTGAGGCAGGCAGTCCCTGTGCTGGTATAGCAGGCCAATCCAAGAGTAAATGGCAGCTGACATTGCATTAATGTGGGTGTGGAAGGAGAGGGCAGTACTTCCCATAACCATATCTCTCTCTTTTGCCCTCTATGGTTTCCCATGCCCACCTTGGGAAAAATTGTTATTTTTGTCCATACTCGGCCTTAGTCCTACATCTGACCAGATGTTCCTCTTTTCTGCTTTTGGATACACTCAACCCGGTGGCCCAGCTGGGGAACAGTCAGACCTGGTCAGGCCAGCTTTGGATGGACACAACAGGGGGAAAGCAGTCCATTCCTGTAATTTCTCTGACTTCTGAGCCCTGAACAGTCTCTTGAGGCTCACTTGCAGTTAGGGCCACTGGCATCCCAAACTCACCACCAGTTGCCTTACTAACTTGCTCCAGTTCTGCTTGCTCTGCAAGCTCTGCCCAGGAGCTAATAGCAGTTTCAGCTCCAGACACAGTCCACTCCTTGCTATATTCCGAGGCAGATGCCTCCCAATGCAAGGCATCCTCTATCTCATCTTCCCCGATTAGGCTTGGACTTGGGCCTGCTGCCCATAGATCTATTGACATGATATCTGGCATGTCTATTTCCACCTTTTCTGGGGTAGAAAAGAACATTTCTTCCTGCCACTGCAAGTTATTCAGGGTCACACCCTCAAAAAACTCTTTGACTAGCTCTTCTGGATCTTTCTGTCTGCATGCAGTTTCTCCCTGTGAAACACTGATGGGGCCCCCACACAGAGTCCAAGTTGGAGCTAAACATATTTGTAACCCCAAGGGGGTGCTATCTTAAGGGTTACTACACCTGCCTGCCTCATTTGTAACAGGGTGAGGGGCCCAGATCTGTTGACGGGTGCCTCCACCCAGAGGTCAGGGTTAGAACAGTCAAGGTTGACTTAGTCACAGCCCTCTGGGTTGCTGCAACTCCCCCTTTCTTCCCACTAGTGGCCAACACAGTTTAATTACAGTGTCCTTACCATGAACACTTACCCCCGGCTTGAATCAATCAGCTCACTCCGGGGACCTCCTGGAAAGTAAGGTACAGTTATCAAATATTCACTGTGCAGTATTTCACCATTAAAACACAAACCAGCCAGTGTACTTTTGCAAAACAAGCAACCTGATTTATTTAAGGGGAGATAACAAGGACCAGGGGAAATCAGGGTGATTGGCTTACCACTATAATATATGTTTGTCTACCTAGGGCTCTGTGCATAGGCCTAACCTATTAATTACTGTCTATGGGTACCCAAGCCCTAATGGCTAGTTCCTCAATGCAGCTGGTTGGGGCCCTGACACAAACGAGCATTTAATTCCTGAGAAGATCAGATGGAACCAGAAAGCTCAAGTTAGTACAGTCAGTAAGCAACATGAAGTTTCTGCCCTTGCTAGCAACCTTTAACAGGGAGCTACCCTGATTCAGTACTCACATCTCCAGGAGAGAACCACCCTTTCACCACCCACTGGGCTGAGCCTGAACTTCAAAGATCTCCTCACACATTTATATGGAAAACAACAGAGGGGTACCATACCAGGCAGCTGCTTCTAGGACCTGACCAAATTCACAGCTATCCGGGCGTCTCACTGCAGCTTCACTTTCCTGACAGACTGAGCATGATTCAGCAGATTCTTCAATCCTCTACAGGGCGAGCCTGGTAGGTAGCTGCACTCCTGCACAGCCTCCTCTGACCGCTACCTCGTGGATTTAGTCCAATTCTACTGGTGACCAAGCCACCTGAAATTGGCCTTCACCACACACACGCGCTTCCCATGCGAAAACTTAACAGCGCAGAAGCCCAGGGCTCCTTCCTCTCTCACAGCCACAGTGTCTCTGACCTTTGGCAGTTCAGGTAAGTCTCTCCAGTCAGGCACCACCTGATTCCATTGGAGGGCTGAAGATGCCAGTCACTCTATATTGCCCTCTTTGGTGCAAAAAAAGCTCCATGGACTAGAATTCCACTTCCCAGAATTACAAGCTGTGCCCCATTGGTCAGCCATCTCCATCTAGAGTCCTGATTTCTGGTTGGTCACTTCCACGCCATTTTAGATGTCTCCTAGCTACTATTGGACCCCTTCAGCACAGTCCGGGTCCAAAATATAGGGGCACAGCACAAAGTCCTAGCTGCAATGAAAGAGAGTTAGACAAATTGCAATTTTCACGAATACTATACATGTTCTCAGGGGAACAACTGCATCTTTCGGATGGGATCCCTCAGCGCTCCTAGCGACTGCAGAAATGTAGCGATCAGACAGCAGTCCAGGGCGGGATTCGAGCAGGGAAACCCCAGTCACAATATGTGTACCACTAAAGCCTGCGAGCAGGCATCTCTTAAAGAGGCAGTACTGGAGGCTTTAAAAGCACTCAACGCCTGCATTTAGCGGCCTTACACCGAACACCAGTCAGGCATGGAGCATTTAGGCAAGCTCTGGGAAAGCTTTTAGGAACCCTCATTTGTAGGGGGGTTACACCTTTCCTGGCCTGGAAAGAACTTGGTGTCCGCGTCAAGTAGTTACCCTTAAATCACTTTAAGGCAAACAGTTTAAATAATATTATATCACACTTTATATTACATGCATTGTTACTGTATTCTCAGTTTACTACTGTTTATGCAACATTACACACACAGATAACATTTTTCTTGTTAAATCAGGTCATTACTTCCTGCCCATGAAACCTGGAAAGAGAGGGCCCTTCCCTATCAGCTACTTGCAGGCTACCTGAAGCAGGGGTACCATAATCATACTCAGAGGGCAATAGCAACAGGCTGGAGTTATTCCCCAAGGTAACTTGGGCAAGGAGCTTGGGGACACATACACCCCTTTATGGACTACATTTAAAGGCAGGTCCACTCATAACTCAACTTTACTACAGGCCGTACTTCTCGACTGGAGCACCTAGGGGCCTCAGAAAAACCTGCTACAGGCCTTGATTCCATTTCAGCCTCACTTAGATTAGCAGGGGAAACCTCCATAAAGGAAGGGGACCCAGGGCCCATAGTACTTTCGGGAACAGGACTCCCTATATCAGGACCCACACTGCTTGGTTCAGCTAAGGACAATTCTGGCACTACTGGGGTGCTGTCAGGGCATTCAGAGTATTCTTTGGGTTCTAGCGTATCACTAGCTTGCCCCCCACCCCCCACGATCATCCCATTCTTTGGAAAAGTCAGACAGCTCAGCCAGGCCAGACAGTTCAGCCAGGCTCAATGACCCCACTTCTGCGACTTTGATGCCACTCATTTCATCCTCTGGGAGCATTGGCTCCAGAAACAAAGTTGGGGGCTTAGACAGTCCAGAAAACCCAACTTCATCCCCAGAGTTGATTAGGGAATTGCCCCTAAACAGTTGGCTCATTTCATAAGAGGGGTAATACTCAATGTTGTTTTCGATGTCTTCAGACACAGATTGGCAGTCTGCTTCATCAGAGGGGGTAGAGAAGGCCTCTTTAGTTTGATTTCAGAAGATTCAACCGATCTTAATTTTTTCTTGGCAGCAGCAGCTCTAGTTACAGGCGGGGGGGGGGCACATTGGGAGGTTCAGCTTCTATCAAAATCTGTCCAATTGGCAGCAAATGATTTCAGTGCATAGTTTTCACATCTTTTGAATTGTTTTCAGGCCGCACTTTATATACAGGTAAATCTTCCAGTTTTCCTACAACAATATGAGGGAGGTGATGCCATCTGTCAGCAATCTTATGCTTGCCATGCAGTCCCGAGTTCCTCAATAGCACTCTATCTCCTTCTGTCAGCTCCATTGCTTTCACTTTCTTATCATACCTTTCCTTGTTGGCCAGGTTTCGTTTAGCAGCCATGGTCTGGGCCAGTTGGTAGGCATGGTGTAATTGGGCCTTCAACTTCTGTACATACTGTAAATGATTTGCTGCTTGTACCCCATCAGGGGAAACCCCGAAACACACATCCACTGGCAATCTAGCCTCACTCCCAGACATCGGTCTGTACAAGGAAAATCCAGTGGCATCACTTTTGGTGCAGTTATACGCATGTACCAGGGTGCTAATCTGCTGGCTCCATCTAGGCTTGTCTTTAGGTTGCAATGTGCAGTTAAACCTTTCTGGTTGGGGATCTCCCTGGGGATGATACAGGGTGGTTCTTGACTTTCGTACTTCCCACAAGGATAGCATTTCTTTAATCAGGTGGCTCTCAAAATCCCGCCCCTGGTCGGAATGGATTCTCTGGGCGGCCCCATAGTGGACAAGGAAGTTCTCAACAAGAACGTTAGCCACTGTAGTTGCTTTCTGATCTTTAGTAGGAAAAGCCTGTGCATACCGGGTAAAATGATCAGTGACTACCAATATGTTGGTAATGTTTTTTAGATCTGGTTCTCAACTCAGGAAATCAATGCAGACCAGTTCCATTGGGGTACTAGTAGTGATGTTGACCAGGGGGAGCAGCCCTCTGAGGCAGGGTCTTTCTTTGTAAACATTGACTACATGTCCTGATATACTGCTCCACATCAGCACCCATTTTGGGCCAATAAAATCGGGACCGCACTAAGTCAAGGGTTCGGTCTATGTCGAGGTGTCCCATGTGATTGTGCAGGGACCTCAACACCAGTTCTCTAAAAGCAGTGTGCAGCACCAGTTGTTGTTTGTCTATCCGGCCCTCTTTATCCACAGTCTCTCTGTATAGTAGTTGGTTAATCAGTTTCAACTTTGACCCTTCTTTGTATAACAAGGCAGTTCTCAGATCAGTGGAATGCAATTTGGACACGTCTCTCCTGGCCTGCAAAGCCTCCAAAGCAGCTTTTCTCATGGGGTCTCAGGATTGAGCTCATTGGAGACTATCACTGTTAAATTGGGACAGCACACTAGTATCTAATGCAGAAAAATGACAGTAAGCAGCAGGTATGCAGTTCTCGGAGGGCCAGAAGCAATCCACCATGCAATCCACAGCATCGGGAGATACTGGTTCTTCCTTGCCAAATTTTTGGCAAAGGGCTTTTATGTCAGGTTCTAACAACTTGACCCAGTCAGGTCGGGGCACAGGCCTCTGGGAGAGAGCATCAGAATCTGTATGGTTGAGGCCAGCTCTATACTCAATAGCATAGTTGTATGTGGATAACGCGGAGAGCCACCTATGACCAGTGGCATCCAACTTAGCTGAGGTCTGCACATATGTCAGAGAATTATTATCAGTCTTTACCAATATCTTGGCACCGTACAAGTAGTCATGAAATTGATCAGCAATGGCCCACTTCAGGGCCAGGAACTCTAGCTTGTGTACTGGATAGTTTTTTTTCTGAAGGAGTCAGACTTCTGCTGGCAAAAGCTACAGGTCTTAGCCCATTTGAGTGCTCCTGATACAACACAGCTCCCAAACCTTGTAGACTGGCATCAGTATGGAGAACGTATGGCTTGGCCAGGTCAGCATAGGCCAACACTGGGGCATGGGTAAGTTGATATATAATGTCATGGAACGCTTCCTCACACTCCGTAGTCCAGCAGTTTCCAAACACTTAATTTGGATGAAAATACTTTTTCTCATTCTCAGAGAGCACAACTTTCTTATACTTTTTATGGGTAGGGGGGTACCCCTGAGTAAGGTTGAGAAAGGGGCAGATCACTTGAGAATAGTCTTTAATAAACTGCTTATAGTATCCATAAAACCCCAGAAACCATTACAGTTCTTTCAAATTCTTTGGTTGAGGCCAAGTAGTCAAAGCTTCCACTTTACTGGGGTCAGTCTCTATGCCTTCAGTGGATACTATGTGCCCCACATATTTCACAGAGGTTTGAAAGAATTGGCACTTGTCTATAGATAATTTGAGACCCAAGTCTTCCAGCTGATCCAGGACCTTGAACAATCGATTTTCATGTTCTTCCAAGCAGCTGCCAAACACTATAACATCATCTAAATAAACCAGACATTCGAGCAAATTCATGTCCCCCAGAGCACGTTCCATTAGGTGCTGAAAGGTAGCTGGGGCACCTGAAATGTCTTGGGGCATCCGCATAAACTCATAGAAGCCTAAGGGGCAAATGAACGCAGTCTTCTCTCGATCCTCCAGAGCCATCGGGATCTGGTAATACCCACTGGGGAAGTCTAATACAGAGAACCACTTACTGATGTTTAGACAGTCCACGGCATCCTGTATGCGTGGCATGGTATACTGGTCTGGGATGGTCCACCGATTCAAGGTACGGTAATCTACACACATCTGAACAGCCCCATTCTTTTTCCTCACTACTACAATGGGGGAAGCATAGGGGCTTCTGGATTCCTGTATCACGCCAGCAGCAAGCATCTCTTGCAGATGCCGCCTCACATCATCTATGTCAGCAGGGACCAGGCACCGGGACCTCTCTCGAAAAGGCCTTTCATCATGCAGCCGGATATGGTGCTCAGCTCCTTGCACACATCCTACATCCCATTCTTTTAGGGAAAAGACCTGGCCTCTTTTGGCAAGCTTCTCACTGATCCTCACTTTCCATTCAGCAGGCAACGGGGAGTCACCGAAATCAAAAAAGTCAAGAGTTACTCTGTCATCCTTCCCCGAACCCTTGCTATGGGCAGCACTGCAGTATCTGCACAATGTACACTTGCCAGGGCACAACCTATATTTACTCGAATCTCTTTGTCAGGCACATTATGAACTTGAACCATCACCCATCTGGCATATAAGCATGGGCTCTAGCAGGCAAGATACTGGGTTTAACCAGCAGTCCCTCAGGCAATTTTCCTTCCCCAGGTGCATCCAGTATCAACAACTTATTCTTGACATCTTTTTTAATTCAGACTTCCCCTTGCAATACACATTGGGCATTTGGGGCAAGTAGCAATGGTGCTGGGTCCTTTTTCCACACAACACCTACCGGGCCTTCAGGTTCCTCCTGGCTAGCCTTCCTCTGAGTCTCATAGGCCTTCTGGATCAAAGTGGGTATCTTTAGGGCTCGCCCAGTCCTAAATGCTTGCTTTTCCAAACACAACTGGGCTAACAGACCAAACATGTAAGCATTTGTCCCAATCAACAAGGGCACCCCATCATACAGTCCAGTGGGGGGACATGCTAAAGCCAAAGTTTCCACCTGTTCATCCACCCCAGCCACAGAAGTAGGAAACAACAACCAGATCCAGATGTACCCCAAATACAGATAAGCCTTGTCACTCAGCCCCCATACATGTAGACCATACAAGGGTTGTAGTGGCACTTCAGATAGATGAGTCTGATACCAGTCCTGGAACATAATGGTCACCTGAGAACCATTGTCCAATACAGCTCGAGTGGAAATCCCATTTACTCACACTGGGGCCTACATTGAGGGCCCTACCGCATCAGACCATTCGGGGGCACAGCGTTGACAGTTGCTTGGGTATTGGCCCAGGTCGAAAAAACCTTCCTTGGGGGTCAGATGTGGGCCCTGCAATGCCAAGTGATAAGCTTACTGTTGACCTTCCCTAAATTCTCTGGCAACTGGCACTCAGTCTGAAAATGTCCATCCTCCCCACAATGGTAACAGAACTTAGGGTCCCAGAGGTCTGTATTGGGAGAGGAATACTTCACCTGCGGGGGGCCATTTGGAGGTCGAGGGGACTCCCCAGGGCTAGGGTGTTTATCTATAAGTAACTCTGGCTGCTCAACCCTAACAGATGGGGTAGTGGTTTGCTTCAGGTCTCTCACTATTTCTTGTAAACTTCTGATTTCAGCCCTCAACTTACTTTCTACTCGGGGATCAGAAGAAATGGCATGCACCCCCACCCCTCCTTGTAACTCTGGAGACACATCAGGCCCCCCCAAAGGGTGGGTCTCATTGGGTTCGCTAGACTCAGGGGTTTGGCACAAATTCACAGCCCCCACATAGGGTTCCCACACCTCCTGATCAGTCTCTACTTCTCTAATCTCTCTCATCAATTGACAGTATTCAAGTGGGGCAGCTCGCCGATCATGTAGCTTCAGTTTTAACAGTGTCACACTGGAAAATCTAGCAGACTTTAATACATGTTCCAACCTGACCTGGTTTAAGGTTGAGGCGGTGATCCCCCCTTTTCGATAGGCCTTCTGTAAATCCCTTTCCACCCTAGTGACAAAGTCGGAAAGCTTTTCATTCCTCCACTGCTTAGCAGACTTAAATTTCCATAGTAAGTCTATCCCGTTTCTGTGCTTCCAAACACCTCTCTAAAGCAGAAAGATACTCTGCTGTGGTAGCTTCTGGGCTAGTAGCCAGCAAAAACCTAATAGCTTCTAAAGTCGGACCCTGCAGGCTCTCCATCAGTCTCTTTCGTTTCTCCCCCTCAGAGCATTGCCACTTCTGGATGATGGGGGTGGCGTAGTCCATCCATGCCTCCAAATCATCCTCCCCTGAAGGCACTGGCACTGTGCCAGAAAAGAGTTTGAGCCTCCAGTAGGAATCTAGCTGGATAGAGGGAACCACTAAGGGTGGAGAAGCCAAAATAGTACTCTTAGGGGGCTCTGGAGAGGTACCAGGGGAAACCTGAGGGGTGGGTTCACTGGAAAGGTCCAAGGCCCGCATTAACTCTTGGGTAGTCCTCCCTTCCACAGCCAACAATTTAAGTAGCTTATCTTTGAAACTGTTAGTCTGTGGAGACCCCCGGGGGTGACTGACCCACTCCAAATGTGAATGACCCTCCACCCCAGTTGTGCACCGTCCAGATAAATCACTGGGGGTGCCTTTTCAGGGTCGATGGCTAGTCACAATAGTAGCACCTGCAAAGTCTGGACGCAGGTCAGCCATCCCTTCACCTCTATACCTGCCCAAGCACTTAACTCGCTCCATGGCAGAAATTATGTCAGTGGTTGTCCCCAGAGGTACACCTAGTAGTAACACAATTCTCTGAAAGTCCAGCTCTTTGGCTTCACCCCACCCCATTAGTTTATGTACCAACGTCTTAGTAGGGTCCATCTTAATCTTAGCCATGATATTCCCTTCCAGTCTTTCCTTCAATTTATCTATAGCAATGCAATTCACCCACTCGGCCACTAGAGGACGCTAATCCCAGCAGTGCCTCCAATTTGTAACCCCCAGGGGACGCTATCTTAAGGGTTACTACACTTGCCTGCCTTAACTGTAACAGGGTGAGGAGCCCAGATCCATTGACGGGTGCCTCCACTCAGAGTTCGGGGTTAGAACAGTCAAGGTTGACTCGGTCACAGCCCTCTGGGTTGCTGCAACCCCCCTTTTCTGCCCACTAGTGGCCAACACAGTTTAATTACAGTGTCCTTACCATGAACACTTACCCTCCCCTGGCTCAAACCAATCAGCTCACTCCGGGGACCCCCTAGAAAGTAAGGTACAGTTATTACATGTTCACTGTGCAGTATTTCACCATTAAAACACAAACCAGCCAGTGTACTTTTGTAAAACAAGCAATCTGATTTATTTAAGGGGAGATAACAAGGACCAGGGGAAATCAGGGTGATTGGCTTACCACTGTAATATATGTTTATCTACCTAGGGCTCTGTGCACAGGCCTAACCTATTACTTACTGTCTGTGGGTACCCAAGCCCTAATGGTTAGTTCCTCGATGCAGCTGATTGGGGGCCCTGACACAAACAAGCATTTAATTCCTGAGAAGATCAGATGGAACCAGAAAGCTCAATTAGTACAGTCAGCAAGCAACATGAAGATTCTGCCCTTGCTAGCAACCTTTAACAGGGAGCTACCCTGATTCAGTACTCACAACTCCAGGAGAGAGCCACCCTTTCACCACTCGCTGGGCTGAGCCTGAACTTCAAAGATCTCCTCACACTTTTATATGGAAAACAACAGAGGGGGTATACCAGGCAGCTGCTTCTAGGACCTGTCTGAACTTACAGCTATCCGGGCATGTCACTGCAGCTTCACTTTCCTGACAGACCGAGCGCGATTCAGCAGATTCTCTAGTCCTCTACAGGGTGAGCCTGGTAGGTAGCTGCACTCCGGCATGGCATCCTCTGACCGCTACCTCATGGATTTAGTCCAATTCTACTGGTGACCGAGCTGCCTGAAATTGGCCTTCACCACACACATGCACTTCCCGCGTGAAGACTTATTGGCACAGAAGCCTAGGGCTCCTTCCTTGCTCACAGCCACAGTGTCTCTGCCCTTTGGCAGTTCGGGCAAGTCTCTCCAGTCGGGTGCTAGCTGATCCCATTGGAGGGCTGCAGATGCCAGTCACTCAATATTGCCCTCATTGGTGCAAATAAAGTGCCATGAGCCAGAATTCCACTTCCCAGAATTGCAAGCTGTGTCCCCATTGGTCAGCCGGCTCCGTCTAGAGTCCTGATTTCTGGTTGGTCACTTCCATGCCATTTTAGATGTCCCCTAGCTACTAATGGACCCCTTCAGCACAGTCTGGGTTCAAAATGGAGGGGCACAGCACAAAGTCCTAGCTGCAATGAAAGTGAGTTAGACAAACTGCAGTTTTACCAATACTATACACGTTCTCAGGGGAACAACTACATCTTTCAGATGGGCTCCCTCAGCACTCCTAGCGACTGCAGAAACAGAGCAATCAGACAGCAGTCCAGGGTGGGATTCGAGCAGGGAAACCCCAGTCCCCCTATGTGTACCACTAAAGCCTGCAAGCAGGCAGCTCTTAAAGAGGCAGTACTGGAGGCTTTAAAAGCACTCAATGCCCACATTTAGCGGCCTTACGCCGAACGCCAGTCAGGCATGGAGCATTTAGGCAAGCTCCAGGAAAATTTTTAGGAACCCCCATTTGTAGGGGGGTTACATATTGCTTTAGCCTTGGCTTGCACTGGGCCATTGCTCTCACACAGTTCTTATTGCTTTCGGCAGTCTTTGCAATGTGGCATCATCAGGACATCCCCTCCAGTCCTCATGCATACAACACAGACTTTCACTGGAAAGCCAGATAATGCAACATTTTCTGATGCCTCTTCACACTTGTAGAACTGTTCATACTGTTCTAATTCTCTTTCTTGCAGTGCTACCCGTACTCTGGCAAGGAGCGGATAACCTGTTTCTCTAAACACCATATTTTTTTCTGCAACAGAATAACACACAAGTACAAATTACTCATTTGCACTCTGCAGTTATACTAGTTCTGACTGGTTTAATCTGAAAAAGTCTCTCTGCTTCCTTTCTCTGCATTTTGCTGAAACTGCTGCCAGAATTTGTACAGTACATTTGTTTCAAACACTTTCTGCACATTTGCTGAAACTTTTGCCTGAATTGCTCTTTGTTTCAAACACTTTCTGCACATTTGTTGATTGTTTTGTACCATTAGACCCATTGCCCAACATGGCGTCTGGTTGGTTGATTACTTTCTCTGGTCTACACCCCAACATAGCCACTGAACTTTTTCTCTTCTTTTTACACACACTGCTTTATCTTGCATTGGTTCTCTTACATAGCGAATACTCTTTCTATGTAAAACCTTGCTATTTCACTTTTGGAACAAATCAGCACAACCTTTAAACTCTTTGCACATTTCCTCGACTTTGATTAGTACTGCCATAGATAGACATGCAGCTTGTGTGCTTGCTACCATTGATCAGCTACCACAACTCAGTCCTTCAGCCTTCAGTTACTTAACTTTGCTCAATCCCTTGCTGTCTTTAGCAGTAGGTCTCTTGTCTTGCACACAGTTCATTTACTTTACCATATGTGTACTTGCAACAGTATCTGGTTCCCTCTGTGGATGTTTTTTGCAGCCTTCCTACTGGTTTGAGGACTGTGGGGGGTCAGTTGGGCTTTCAAGCCCATGGGTCGGCACCGTGCACACTCGCAGTTGCTACCTTGGTGGTCGCTAGCCAAGAGAAGCCCGATTTAAACGTTTTAAAGTCCAAACAACAAAGTTCAAAGTTTTTCCTCCTTCATGATGATCCTGTTGCTACTGCCTGCTCTGCACTGCATGCATGCTAATTGTTTTCTCCTCCTTGAACACTCCTCTAACCCTGAGGTGCCAGGCAATAGGCATGACTTGGCTGAATTGACCAATCACATGACGCCACGCAAATGAGCTTTTTCTCTCTCTCCTGTTCACACTCCTTCATGATGATTGTTGAGCAGGCACACTTAAACAGCAAAACTGAACTTTTTTGTCTTGACTTGAAATTTCAATGGGCAGAGCAGTTTCTAGGCAATTGGGCACAGTGTTTGTATATTTCCTTTAGCAACTCTCCCAGTTTACATCACAAACACCTGAAATTTGCATTGGATTTGGGCACAAATATTCTTTTTGTCCACAACTACTTTTAAACTTGAAACCTTTATTTTCTGACAGTTTTTAAGTACTTTAACTGACAGGGTACACATTTCTTTAGCACAGCAGTCCTTGGCATTACAGTTTCCACAAGCATTACAGACGGCACCATTTTTACTCACAGGCAGCAAATTCTCCTCAGAAACATAGGCAGCAAATCTTCCTCAGAAACACAGACAGCAAAATCTTTGGATGGTACTTTACTGGACACAACTTTGCTTTTTCCACATTACGACTTCTGTTATGGTGCACCGTCACCAGACAGAAAAGACCATAGACATACCCTCAGCATTTGTACTGACAAGGCAACCTTTTTCCTTCTCCCCTAAGATCTTTGGATGAGCCCCCATATTTGCAACCCTTACCTCAGCCAAGGGCAGCATGTTGAAACCAGCAGTCCCCTAACTTGTACACAGACAAGGCATCTAGCCACAAGTTGGCATAAACAATAGGTATCATTACACAGAACATTTGAACTGTCAATCCCTCTGAACCAGGGACCTCTGGACCTTTATTTCCCAAAAAGTGTATAGCCTGTGGTGGGTTCCATGAACTTCTAAAAAAACATTTCAACCTTTTTTCTCTCCTGATGTGATAAACTTTGTTAACAGGCCCAGGGTAACCTGATGCCCTTCCATGAACCTGTTAGCCATGACTGCAGTTTAATATGGGGTTCTGCCCACCCTGGCCCCAACCAGCCTCTGCCATTCCTTTGGGATTACACCAAATGAGTCTTCAATTCCCCAGAATTACTAAAGGACTCCCAACTTTAGAACTTGCATTCAGCACATGTTTTTGGTGATAAGGGGGCGCTGACAGGTGTATTCTAGCCTTATCTCTGGGCACATACACCTCAGACAGCTCCAGAATAATCAGTCCTATGTAAATGTACTCACAGATTTGTTTGTCCTTTGTTACAGACATGGATGCTGGAAGAAACATATTTTTCCTTCAGGTAGCTTGTCATAGCATCATGCAGAACACTTGTTTCTCTTTGGGAAGCTGATACTCCTCAGTACCCTCAGGGGATTGTCCCTTTGATCCACAGAAACTGAAGTCCCTCTCGCTTTTCTGTGGACTGACCCACTGGGGACTTGCAGGCAGTGGTCTCCACCACTTCTCCTGGAACTGCTGGTATTTTCACTCACTAGGGTGAGGAAATGATGAGAGGTACTTCACCCAGCCTCAGAACAGGCTGCCAGGCACCTCTACACAGAGGACTGCTGCTCTCACACTGAACTGACTCAAACTACAAAACTCCAGTCTCAACATTCTAAACTGTCCCTCCCCTGCAGCTGACAAACGGTTATGATGCTGCGAGAGTTCTAAATGACATAATCCATCTTCTCCTCAGGCTAGCTGAGTAAACAATGATGTCTTGTTGTAAGGAGCATTTAACAACTCTCTACAGGCTTCCCTGGAACCTTCCTAGTTTAACACTGATGGGAGTCTAGTAAGCCCAGGGGACTGGGTGGTTACATTAAAGTATGGGTTGGTTTGCTGAAGCTTCAGTTCTGTGAGGGAGGGAGGTCTGCTGACCCTTGTGCCAATCTTGCTGCTCAGATTTTACCAGTCAGAGGGCCACATCACCGCATTTCTGCATGACTGCCTATCCTTTGGGAAGGTGAGAAAAAGACCCTCATAGATTGAAGGGGATCTTCAAAGTTTTTTTTCCCCTTCAGAAATATTCCTGCATGGTTTGCACTGCTGCAGTTCCTTGTCTGCCAGTCCAGTTTTTAGCTGCGGAGTCACCTACTGTACTTCATAGAGGAGGATTCTCAGGAGTAACAAATCCTGCAGCATTAAAATACAGGTTGTCAGTGCCTAATTTGGAAGGGAGGGAGGAAGCGAGAGATAGAGAGAGAGAGAGAGAGAGAGAGAGAGAAAGAAAGAAAACAGGACAAGAAAATAAATGATTTTTTCTATGGGCTTGTTCTTCTCAAATGCACAGCTAAGTTCAGCAATCAGCATTCTCACAAGACCAGGAATAAGAAGTGTTTGTGTTTCACATATTATAAAATTAGTCAGGGTTTTCCTGCATCCTGACTGGCTGAGAAGATTCTGAAGCCATATACTTTGCACTTCTTCTGGCAAGCAGGGCACAGCACCATCCAGTATCACTATGTCTGGCAAACATTTTTGTAAAGCTTTGCAGCAGCCATGTTAGTATAGTACATATTACTACTTCTGCGGTTTGCCATAAGTTTTAAAATGAGGATTTGGCATCACATTTCTATTAATAATTAAAGTTCTTTCACTCAACACACCTTAGCCTCTTTTGCAGTGAAAACATATACTGCATCCTCAACTTTTTTGTACTCATACTTTTTATTTACAGGCAGTAAAAATGGTACCCTTGATTTTACTGAGGACCCCCAACCACACCAACCATTTCCAGTGGCACTGCCTACTGAATTCCTTCTATGGGCATGACTGCCTGCTACCCCAGCTGCTCATAGCTGCGATTCTGGATGACAGTTAAAACACTGAACCTAAATAAATGATGTTTGTCATATTTTTCAGTTCACTGACACAGGCCCTTTTCATCTTCCTTCCTTGGTGCTTACAAGTGTGTGTGGCTGTCCACCAGCATCACATTTTTCAAAGCTTAACATGTAAGGAGGGTATTAAAAGAGGTGGAGAAAAAGGTGTCAGAGAAAGTAGATTACTTAGGGAAACAGAGGGCATGGAGAAAGGATCATCTAAGGTGGATAAAAGCAAGTGCAGGGGCTAGTAGCACGTAGATGATCATGGTGAAGTGTCTTAAAACTAGCATGGGTGGGATCTTGGTGAATAGTTTGAGGTATGGATTTCCAGTACTTTGGAGCCGTGTATGAGAAAGCACATGCACCCATATCGGTTTTGCATCTAGGGATGTGAAGAGGAGCTAGGTCAGTATATCGGTGCCCATAGGAGAGGGGTTGTGAGTGCAGCAGAGAGAGAGGAGGGAGAGGAGGAGGCCTGATCTGGCAGTACAGTTAATCAGTGAGTCATAGGACTGGAGTCGATAGGCAGAGGGGCAGGGCCATTTTAGGTCAGCATAGAGCTGGCAATTGTGTTTGTATTGTGGGGATGCAGATGCTATTATAGGTGGTGTCCCATTTATGGAGGGAGGATTTTGAGGCAGATAGGTAGGTGACTGAGCCATAGGCCAGGGCTGGGAGCAGAAAGCCCTGTGCCATGACTAGTCTAGCCGATGGGGTGAGGGCATAGCTAGTATGGTAGGCACCTCCTGCCTTAGCGTTGACAGATTTACAGGTGGTAGTGTTGTGCAGGTCAAAATCTAGACAGTCATCAAGAATAATGCCCAGATATTTAAAGGATCTGGTGCTAACCGGTTTGGAGCCATCCACACATGAGATCTTGAGGGCATTTTGGTTCACGTTAAGTCTAGCAGGTGAGCCAAAGAGCATAGGGTATGTCTTGCTTATATTGAGAACAAGTTTGTTCTCTGTTAGCCAGGATTGAATACTTGAGAAGTCCGAGGCAAGAGGGTGGTTGATGTCGGAGATATTTCTTGCACTATGGTAAATAACTAGATCATCTGCATAGAGCAGAGATGAACAGGTAGGTACAAGCAGCAGGATATCGTTAATGAAGATTGAGAAAAGCAAGGGGCCAAGTATGGAGCCCTAGGGCAGGCCAAAGTGTATAGATGAAAGGTCAGATATGGTTGAGTTGAAAACTACAGCCTGTTTTCTGTCAGACAGATAGCTTTTGAACCAGGCCACTACAGTGGTGGAGAAGCCTAGGGAGTGTAGTTTAGCAAGAAGAAGGGTAAGGTTAACCAGGTCAAATGTCTTAGTTCAATCAATGAAAACCACACCCGTCAGGAGGCCCGAGTCCATAGAAGCATAGATGTCGTTTGTGAGTTTTAGGAGGGCGGTGAAAGTGCTGTGGCCTTTGCAGAAGCCATGCTGGGAACAAGAGAGAAGGCTGTGCTTCCGAAGATATTCTATGGATTGGGTGGCCACTAGCTATTCCAAGATTTTGCTAAGCACAGAGAGAATTGCTATGGGACGGTAGTTCTAGATTTCTTTAGGATCATCCTTTTTAGGAATGGGTGTCACTGTAGCTATTTTCCAGATATTAGGAACAGTACCATGGCATAGAACTAGGCTAAAGATTTTGGTTAGGGGAGAGGCTAAGAGAGGGGCAGCAGCTTTCAAGAGCCTGGGTTCCAAACCGTCAGACCCCAAGCTGGTACTGTCAGGAATGGAGAGTGGCAGTTTTAGAACTTCTGTGCTTGTAATGCTCTGGAACCTTAAAGGAAGATGCTTCAGTAGAGGTTTAGTATCCCTGGGGGGGAAGTAGTGTGTGCATGTAGGAAGGAGGCCAGGTAACTAGTTAGGTCTTAGAAGTGGTGATTAAAAGAGTTGATGATAGTCACCGGATTATTGCAGTGTATGCCATTTATCAGCATATCACTTGCATGGGCCATATGATTTGCTGCAAGGAGGGTTTTTATGGTTGACCAGAATTTCTTAGTGTCCCCTGTGGCTTTCATTAGCAGGTCTTTGCAGAAAGAGCTTTGAGCTAATTGAATGTTTCTTCTGCATGTGTTTCTCAGAGATCAGTAGTCGTTATAGTCAGTCTGAAGCCCAGAAGCCTTGAAACACCACCACATTTTGTCCCTGGCCCTTACTTGGGTGAGTAGGTCTTTGATTAACCACTTTGTCTGAGTTCCATGAATACGACGAGTGACACGTGGAGTATGGGTGTTTTGGAGCAGACCAAACCAGGCCAGGAAGTAGTCTAGTGCTGACTGGACATTAGATGAGGTGTAGATGAGTAACCAGTCAATCAATGAGAGATCATGTATAAACTGTGTTAAGTTAAAGTTGGCCAGATTGCAGAAGGTGATGACCTTTGGAGAAGGAGATGGTTGACTAATGGAGCACCAGATGCAGTAGATTGGGGAGTGATCACTTATTGCATCTGTAATGGTACCTGCACAGACTATACTGTCAGGGTTGTTTGTAAGGACCCAGTCGATGAGTGTACTAGTCCAAGGGGGAGCCATGACCCTAGCTGGGTTTGTGATTAGTTGGTGAAGGTTGTGGCCTTGTACCATGGTATGAGAGGACTGGTTTAATTTACTAGTCCAGTTTAAATTGAGGTCCCCCAGTATAAGGACTTCATTTTGGCCAATGGTACTGTCCACTTGGGAGAGGAGTTCCTCAAGACTGGTGCTACCACCAGCAGGAGGGTTATAGGCGCAGACTATCTGTAATTTCTTTGAGCATAGCTGTAAGGTTGCATGAATCGCTATACAGTGAGATAGGGTGGGCACGATCTTATGGGATAGTAACACATGAGGTTTATAGAAGATGGAAACACCACCTCCATGCTTTGATGAGGGCCTGTCTTGTCTGATTAGATTGTAATTTGGTATCGAGCAGAGGGGATCAGGGGTGAAGGGTTTTAACCATGTTTCAGATAGGCAAAGGATATCAGGGTGATATTGAACAACCCATGCCTCGAGTTACGTTAAGTTATGAGGAAGGCTCCTAATATTCAGGTATACAATGTGGTGGCCCTTGGTTTCATTCCAGGTTGTATCATTGTGGGATAAGTTACTTATGGGCCCTGGGTTTAGCTCAATATCCCCAGCTAACATTAAGGCTAGGAGTAACAGGTACCATAGCTTGCAATGGATGAAAGAGGTAGGCAGGGTGAGGTTGAGCAGTGAGGACTTATGCAGAGCAAAGGCTAAGTGGTAGATGAACTTGTAAGGAATGAGAAGTGGGGAGGTGTCACGGGGCAAGTGAAGTGGCATATGCATAATGGAGAGCCTAGAGTCATCAGGATAGGTGTAGTGATGGTTCCTGGTAGGCGGGTAGTATAATAAAGGGAGCCATATGAGGGTAGAAAAAATAGAAGCTAGCAGGAATATTGCACAATGATTTATGACCATATTGTTTTTAAATGAGAAGGTCATTTGAAAGTGAGGTGTGTAGGAAGGAAGGCTCAATTTAATAACAACAAAATTTATTTTGCTAGCAGGGTTATGATTGGGGAGCCAGAATGATTGGAACAAAGATCAGGCATCCTCTAGCAGTCAAGAAATATAGCCTGCTAATGAAAGGGAGGAGATAGTTAATTTACTTCTGGGAGTGGTCTATGCTATGCCTCGTGCTATATAACTGGTGCCGGCTATGGGTGGAAGTGGTAGAGGCCGGGTGGGGAGCAGTCGTGTAGCAACTGCAAGGAAGCAGCACCCAGCAAGCGAGGAGCAGTTCTTGCAATTAATTTCAGTCTCCCTCCTAAGCTGCTGGCGATGTGATTTAAAATTAGAGCAGCTGCTGTCTTTTGTATTTGCAGAGCAAGGAGCAGTTCTTGTAGTTAATTTCAGAAGGGGAAAAAAATTAGCTCGGTACGCAAGGAGCTGCTCAGTCTCCTCTCCTAAGCTGCTGGCTATGTGATTTAAAGTTTGAGCAGCTCTTTGCACTTTACTTAGCTGCTTTCTTTTGAGTTTAGTAGCTGAAAATTTGGGTTTGGCAGCATTGATATGTTGCAGGTTACAAGTACTGAATTTAGTTTAGCAGCAGGGTTCCTTTCTTTGCACTGTTCAGCAGTTCAGTAGTGTTAAGAGGAGCAGCTAAATAGGGACCGAGGTATATTTAGAACTTACCTGGGATATTACCAAACAGAAAAATGCAGTTTAAATTTTTCCCAGGTCTGTACAGCTGATCAGCAGATAACCTGTCTCTAAAATTAGACGTTGAAACAGTTCAAGCTAATCCAGCACGTATTTCAGCTTAGCCAAAGGAAAATTAAAAAATCTAGGTTTTGGCACCACTTTCTAGTATGTGACTGGTACCTTTAGCAGATGTATATGGCCTTGAGGTAGAGAATTAAATTCAAGGTCCCGACCTAGTGAGCACACATTTCGTGTAAACATTTAATTTTTACAGAACTGGTGCGAGTCCCATGCATTTTAGGCAGTTTGAAACCCGGCAGAAGTCCAAGTGAAACGATGCCAAAATTTGAACAGCAGACAAAGGAAGGCTAAAAACTATGAGGCATTGCTAGGCTGGTGAATTACCTTTAGGATAGGAGCCTTGATTCATGGGTGGGAGAATGCTCCAGGGCAGGGTGTGCCCTCCTGTAGCCGAGGCTTTAGGATAGGAGCCTTGATTCGTCAGTGGGAGAATGCTCCAGGGCAGGGTGTGCCCTCCTGTAGCTGCAGGAACGGTTGATGGAGACCACTTAGGGTCTCTGGAGACAGACTAGGCAGGGCCTTTCTGGGCAGACTGAGTTTGCCAAGTGGTCCTTTTCTATCAAAATTGTCTGTGTTTCTGTGATTCACTTCACCATACTCCATAGACACCAAGTATAGGGCTTCCTCTAATGGCCTTATGAAAATGACAGGCAAATATAAATTGGTCTAATCATGGAATACTATTATTTCTTAAATGGCTACTTTAAAATAAAAAATCACTTTTCATTTTTTTTTATTTTTACCCACTTTTTTAAAGTAGCACCCATTGTGTAAGTACAGTAAGACACAACAGGGTGTGGGATTTTTTCCTGAACCACGCTTCCAGGTGGTTGAAGGCACTCTGTGCAAGCACCTTGTACTTTACATTAAACCTAAGTGTGTGGTTCAGGAAAAGAATCCCACACCCTTTTGTGTTTTATTGTTTACTTAGCTGCAGTCTACAGCATCCAGCAGTACTGTGCTGTTTGACCTCAAACTAGCCTGTAACCACAGCCACCTTTGCACATACTGTAAAGACTATGGGAGCTCCCAGTACTGACTTTGGGGAGAGTTGGTGTACATAATCTGTCTGTTGGTGGGATTGCTTCGGGGGTAAGTTATTTCATGGTTATGGCATCTAATATTGCCTTTACTTCCCCCAGGACATTGTTCCTGACTCCTTGAAAAAGTATCTTCTTTTGTTTAAGGAGAATAAATAGAATTTCCACCTTTTCTTTTTTAATTCATTCTGTTTGTCCACTTACTTACACTGGCACCAATGCCCCCTCATTGCCACTTACCACAGCATCTGTCCCTTTAGGCAGACTATGTCTTTGATAGCCCTTCCAGGTGGGGTTGGGTATCAGGGGGCACCCCTTGACAGGACGCTTGTGGCCTTGTGGAGAGTTGCATTCAGGTTGAGGGGGCCGGATGTACCAGAGCTGCTTACCCTCAATGCTGGGACCCCTTTTTATGTTTTCTCCCTCCCCTCAGTCCCAAGATGGCATGTGTAGTGGCACCATGATGCAAGAACGCTAAGCGTGTCATCATGTTGGCACCCGCCACAATCCCTTCCTATGTCTGAGGTCACTCATGTGGCAGGGTTGTGGTGGAGAATACGTCTCTCCTCCCATATGCTCTATCTTTCTGCCAGCCGGCTCCCAACAACCCAAGACCACTGCCAATCTTGGGTTGCCATAGTTGCAAGCAGCAGCATTACTGCTTTACTGACAGGCCTGTTCTTTTTTCTTATTATGTGAAGAACTTATGTTCAAAATCATTCGGGGTCTTTGGGTGGTCCCAATGGGGAATTTTTCCTGTAACCTAGTGTCTAGGCAAAATCATGAAGTGGTGAATAAAATATTCTTTGTCGATGGTGAAAGGTGTGGCTGAAGTTAAATAATTAGTGTGTGTGAGTACAATATCATTTTGGGGACACATAGTGTCTCATCTAGTATTTTTAGTGTCTCATCTAGTATCTTTTGAAGTCTGTTGTTTTGTTAGTATATAATTGTTGCTGGCATTGCTAATCTCTGTGACTGTGGGCAGGAGCATATATCTTCACATTGTGGCAGTGTGGTCTGGTGGTTAAAGTACTAGATTGGGAACTGGGAAATCAAGCGTTCAAAGCCAAACAGAGCCAAAATCTCACAGTGTGGCATTAAGTATGGTAGGTCAGTTAACCTCTCAGTGCTGCAGTCTGCCCAGTTGGTGAAATGGGTAAAAGCAGGACCTCACTGGAAATAAGATATGACATTTCAGCTGGGCTATCCTGGGTAAATAAGCTGTAATATAAAAAAAATTATGTAGACTTCGCCGTTTTGTACCAACTTCTGGCTAGTTATGCACCTTGTGGGTCAGGGGATTACAGAAAGGTAGGGAAGAAAAACAGGTCTTACCTTCTTCCAAAGATGCATGAGTGATGATCCCCCTTCAGTATCCTTGGAGACCCCCACCTCACCTTTGACCAATGTAGGGGGCTGAGAGAACAAGTCAGAGTGGGGCAGAGGACCTGACCTTTCCATTGACCATAACAGCTTTGGGAGGGGGATAAAAAAAAGAAAACCTAACAGTAAGGAAATTGATTAGATTGGAAACCACTACCAGGGAAGAAAGCAGTAATGTACCAGCTTACACTACAGCTGGAGTCACAGACCATTACTGCCTTCTCCATCTTCAGGACATTAAAAAGACCCCGGCAGCATTATGAAAACATTGAAACAAAGTAAGATTTATATTCAACTCTGCCCCATTTTCTTTATTACTTCATATATTTCCGGTAATTAATTCCACATTTTATTTATTACTGAAAACAGTTGCATGAAAATAAGATTCCTGTCCCTTACACTGTATCTACTCTGGCTGCTTCTTTACACATGACATCACAATCCCTTGTTTATGACATCATAGTTATCTCCACAGCAACATATTTTGATGTCATAAATAGAATTATGATGTCAAGTGTAGGCAGGCAGTTAGAGCTCAAATGGCAGAGATACTGTTTCATGCACGTACCCTAAGTAATAAGGAAATAAGGGAGAGTATTACAGACTAAAATAAATATAAGCTATGTTTATGCCTGAATGTAACATTATTTCAGAGTTGTCTCAACTGTGTCAGGAGCTCTTTAATGTAGATTGCATGGTAGGACAGACAAGGGTTGGGGAGGTGGGAGGGCTTTATTTCTGGCCCACTGATGGGCTCCTTTGAGTTTGTACCGGGTGAGGGGAGGTTTTAAAAATCTGACATGTATTCTGATGTAGAATCAGATTCCAGTTCTGCATCTGCCATGGAGTTTTTGGAATTCAGATTGTTGGCCTTTAGTACTACAAACCCAAATTAAAAAAAAATCTTGAACTCAGATGGAACTAATTCTGTTCAATGGATTTCAAGCAGCCCTAGATTGTTCTTTTTTTCACACACAGATGACAGAGGTACTGTACCATGGTCATCATTGTTAGAATGGTGATAACTTCTTCCACTCTCCTCTTCAGTGTTGGGTTTCTAGACATTTGTGGTTGCAATTTTGAATCAGTGGTACTTGCCCATCTAAGGAGTCTGTGGTACCACACCTACGAACCTGTTGCATACTCTCATCAGTTTTCTATCTTTGGCTTTTTTGCATGGTGTTAGACCCCTGGGAGTAGCTTTCCAGGCGAACTCTTAAGTCTGTGGTCTCATGGGCAGAAAGTTTGTTTTTTTGTCAGGAATGAGCCGGCTTGGCCCTGATTGGAAATGGGTGTGAGCTGAATTTCATCTGCGTGGCCAGTCTGCTGGTATTTTCTTCTTCATGATGCCTCTGACCTCCCTATATGGAGTATGCTCTGTGATGGTCCTTGTACAGTATATGGAAGGGGCCAAAACCAAGCCTCCCAACCAGCTTACTTTACCTCATGGTACCAATTGCTGACTGGATGAAATAACCCTGATACATAATGATGACAGATGCTGACATATGCCTTTCCATTTTGTTGTTGGGATGTAGATTCCTGAACTCAGGGGTCTTTCCCCCTGGCTCACTGAAGAAGCCTTGCAGTGGTGGAAGCCTCCCTTCCCACAGGAGCTATCCAGTGCTCTCCTGCCTGATGTGAGGTGGCCTGAGCTATGGGCACTGACCCAAGTGGCCAGCATAGTAAGTGAAGTTTTTCACCCTTTGATGATTAGGTATCCCCTCTGTTCTTTATTTTACAAAGTGGGGGTATCCTCTAATACTATTATTTTATTTCAACCGACTTCAAACCTTACATGAGGTGAAACAAAGAGATCTAGAGTCATAACTAAATGTCATAGTCCTCTAGTATGACATGACCATCATTTCCCCAGCTGACATGCTTGGGATGTTGATTCACAAATCACACATCACACCCACTCTACAACAGAGGTCTTATGATCATCCTCTGGGCCTCTTAATGGACATCATAAGTAAAGGAAAGTCTTCAAATAGTGTATTATTTGTGTAGCACTTGATGTGGTCATATAAATAATGGTTGCAGAATGTTGTGCATGTATTTTATACTCGTATTTTCATCAGCTGGATTGAGTTAAACAGATCTCTAAACAGTTGTTGTGTTTCTGGGTTTTTTCGGTCTCCGTGTACATGTACTGACTCTATCGATGAGGTAGATGACTCCTGCTGTCATTCTCTCACTCTAGTGCAGTCAGTAACCCTAGTCGCCCTGCTCCCGCCCTTCCTGTGCCAGCTGAAGAGCAGAGAATTACTATCCAGAACAGCAAAGCAATCAGGGGAAAATCACATGGAAAAACAAAATAGCCTCAAAGAAATACAGAGCAAATGCAGAGACATGGCATCGGGATTAGAGAGACAGTCATGGACGGGTGAGGGGGAGAGACTTCCTGAACAGCAAGCCCATCTGGACTATAGAGGATTCAGTGAGATTTTCAAAGAAGGGAGCAACATCTGTGCTTAAGAAATATAGAAATGCATGACTCCGCATATAGAAACAACAAGCCTGAATTGGCTGTAGCGCATTTGGTGAAATTTTCAATTATTGGCATAGCATCATTCAGCTGTACTTCAAATCCCTGTAGCCAAACTTCCTGTAATGCTGCACATCGCATACCATCACAGTGTGCCCCCCCCCCAAATCCACTGCCAGTCCCCTAACAGATCACTGATTTGCATATTATATTTGTCAGATGGTGGCTGACTGAAGAGGTGAGAGGACGGCTATGTCAGTCGCCAAACTCTTTTGGTCTATGTAATTCATTTATGGAATGTAGAGTAAGAGGGTAGGGTTGAGTGTGATGTCCCACCAGGCACAAGGAAATAAATCAAAATAACTGATGGTTTAATTCTCAGCCTAATTTGTGACAGAAAACTGACTTTATTTTCAGTAATCTGTTAAGTGACTGGCAGCAGAGTTGGGTGAGCTGAGACTTTTGCTTAAGGACCACCAATATGCCAGGTATACAGAGGCATACAATTGGGCACTGGCCAGGGCAACAGCCTACAGTAAACCCTCTAAAGATGTGTCAGTAACCAGCCTCGCTGTCTCAGTAATGCTCTGTACAACTGAAGTGCTCACCCTCGGCACAACCCGCCAGCCCCACAGTTGTAGACAAGAAATTAAACTGCTGCATGCTACAGAGTACAGACCATCCTGCTGCTGCCTTGTTATCTTATATTTTTATTCTGAATGATGGAACTAAGGTTTCTGGCTAGTACAGCAATTGATGGCACTGAGCTTTTCACCAGAGTGTTTTACTTGGCACTCTCCTTTTTTTTCTCACAGATTCCGTTTTCTCACTCTCCGCATATGCACTATACATAGATTTTACCATCCTAGGAAAGTTTATTAGCCAGTACAGAGCTTGTCTGATTATTACAATCAGGAAGAATGGTTATGGGTGAGTGGCTGGTTGGGATCTGTAGTCTTCATAATGCACAGCTAGTAGCTGTAGTTACAGAAACAGTTGGTCGGTGCTACAGCTGACTGCATGTTGATCAAAAGTCAGTGCCATGAGCATTTCAGAGCTTGACATGTGCTGATTCCCAATACAAAAACAAAAGCCTGTCAAGCCTCTCATTATTTTCAACCTTACAATGACATAAAAATATGCATTTTAAATAGCTATTCAATCAAAAAAAGACATACAGAGGCCATTGCTTGGTCTATATAATTTATTTAATCATTAGGTATCAAGTCACTCAGGTATTATTTATTTATTTATTAGATCATTGGTTTACAGACCTTTGAGTCAAAGACTTATTTACAAAGGCACCTCGTCAGGAAAGCAATACATCACAGCAAACAAAACAGTACGGTATATAAAGCTTAGATTAAAAAAGCAACCAGTGTTACAGGATTTCACTGGTGGTACAAGCTTGGTAATAGGTAAATCATAGTAGTCATAATATAGGTTCACGAGTACCTTGTCAGGTAGCAACCAGAGATATTTTATCATATTAGTCAGCAGATATTGCCTGAGACCCCAGGCATATACAGCAAAAATAGACAGGGCAAACCCAGCCTAGGGGTGAGGGTAAGGGACAGGTGCGAGATTATGTGCAGTTGCAGCAATGAGTGCTTGTCAGATAGCTTTTGAGGGAGTCCTTGAAAGGACCAAGTTTAGTGGAGTCAGCTGTGTTGGCTGGGAGTCAACTGAATCAGGAGGGAGCCCGATAGCAAAAGGATTACTGGGCCATTGAGGTCCTTATCCTGGGGACAATAAGGGAGGTTTTGACAGTGCTGTGGGTGGAGACTGAGGGGGAGGCATGCTGCAGGGAGGTGGCAACCCACGGTGGGAGAGCCCTAACAGGGTCTTTTTTACAAGAAGGCAGGTTTAGAAGCAGAATCTTTCTTAAAGGTTAATCAAGTTGGTGGTGGAGTACAGCAGGCATGTATGGGTGCGCCTAGGGGCTCCCAGTATTAGCCTGCAGGCCTTGTTTATAGAGAGCTGCATTCTTGCAAGTGCAGTGTTGTTGGCTGTGGCATAGATGGTCTGTCCGTAGTCGATTAGCGACAGGACAGAGGAGGTGATTGCCAATCTAAGGGCCTCTTGTGGTGGGCAGTCTTTATGGCAGCATAACAGTCCAATCTTGACATTGGTGGCAGCAGAAAGGGCATTGATATGGGAATGGAAGGAGAGTGCCAAATCAAAGGTAATGCCCAGATACTTGTAGGAGGAAACCTGCTCAATGGAATTTAGTGTGCTAGGCAGTATCATGAGAGGGGCACCACTGGCTTTGCTTTGGCAATGGGAGACAAGCATAACTTTGGTCTTTTTTAGGTTCAGGACTAGCCTTCGTGATGTGAGCCAGTGCTCAGCTCTATCAAACGCTTGCCGGAGGATGGCCTGGAGTGTGCTGTGGTTGGGGTCAGAGGTGAAGAGCACAGCATCATCCGTGTAGAGGAGGATGTTACTTGGGCAGATCGAGGGAAGGGAGTTGAGGTAGAGATTGAAGAGAAGAGGGCCTAAAATGGAGCCCTGGGGAACCCCAGAGCGGACAGGTTGTGTGTCAGATAGGGTGATATTGAGTTTTACACACTGAGTTCTGGCAGAGAGGTAGCTGGTGAACCATGCAAGGGGGCTAGGGGAGAAACCAAGGCATCTGAGGAAGTCAAGCAGGAGGGGATGACAAACGCGTCAAAGGCCTTGGAGAGGTCAATGAACACGGCACCGGCAGGACTTCTGGCATCAAGAGCAGAGTGCTGGAAGCTGGAGAATTCAAGTAGCGTGGTTGTGGTGCTGTGACCTGCATGAAAGTCATGCTGTTCAGGGCACAGGATATTGTCCATGGCCAGGTATTTGGCAAACTGGTTGGCAACTACTTTTTCAAGGGCCTTAGAGAGTGGGAGGTGGATGGACATAGGTCAGTAGTTACCCGGGGTCGCTCGATCACCACTCTTTAGGATGGGAGTGATGATGGCAGTTTTCCCTGTGCTGGGGAACTTCCCCAGGCACGGAGAACAGTTGAGCAAATTGGTGAGTGGAACCAGGATAGCATCCAACGTCAGATGAAGTAGCTTAGTGTCCAGTAGGTTGATGCCGAGGTTGTTACTACTAACGGCTTTTTGTAGAAGGAGTCTAGTCTCCAGCGGGGAGATGGTACATAGATAGAAAGGGTCTCTGGAGAGTGGTCAGGGGCACTACTGGGATGGGGTCAAAGAAGTTACTGGGCAGGTCTGAACTCAGGTCTGAGAAAGTGTGGTTTAGGCAGTCTGCAATGCCAAGGGGGTCAGAGCAGACAGTTCCATTAAAGGAGAGGTGAGAGGGGGTTGGGGAGCGGGATTTCCCATTCAGCTCTTTTATATTATCCCAAAAGTTCCTAGCCGACCCCCAGGAGGAGACAAGAGCAGATTGGTAGTACTGGGCTTTGGCCTGTCAAATGACCCAAATACATTTATTGCGCTCAGCGTTGTACACTTGATTATCAGCTGGCTTGCCAGATTCCACAGCAATGTGCTATAGGTTGTCTCTCATTTTAAGTTTGTGAAGGAGGGAGGGAGGGAGGGGTAACCCAAGGCATGCTTTGTTTTTTGGCGTGATTTCTAGCAAAAGGGGCATAGCTGTCAGAGGCAGTGTTAAAAGTATGAGTAAAAAAAATCCAATGCCTCATCTATGGATGGTGCAAGCCTGATTGGGGACCAATCCAGTTGTGAGAGGTACAGTTTAAGGTGATGCAGGCTGCCTGGAAGTAGGCACAAGAGAGGATCACTCCTTTAAGAAGTTAAAGGAAGGAGAGCCCCCTTAAGGAGTTGCTGTAATTGACTAGTGTAAGGCCTCAGGTGGCAGGGATCAGTGGGGGAAGTGTATCTAATAAAGGAGTGAGGGTGGGTGAAAACACTGTCCAGAAAGCAGTACAGTACAGCAAGGCATTGGCTGAGCTGTGATTTGAAAAAGGTGCCTTGGGTGCTTGCTTCCTCAATGGGGATCTGCAGCATCCAATCAGGAAGCAGACACTGTCCCCAGGAGCCACTCCAATTATGAGGCTTGAAGCCTGACAGCTCCGAGCTAGGAGCTGACCAATCGTACCTGCTTTCCTTGGTCATGGGGTGGCAGGCTGGATGCAGAGGTCCGGTCGCCAGCAGGTAGCAGTGCCAGGGCCACTCGGCTGAAGTGGAGGGCCTGATTTGGGCTTGTGGCTAAAAAAGAGCAGAAAAAAAAAGACAGGTGTTAGTTAAAAGGTCAAAGACAAAGCTCAAGTAAATTGGTCACTATGTTCTAGTACTGCAGTGGTATTCTAGTTCAGGTATCAAGTCACTTTGATAGGGTACTGTAATGGTATATTAGTTTAGTTAACAAGTCACTATGTTGTAGCACTGCAATTCTATTTTAGTTTAGATATTAATGCACTATGTTCTAGTGCTGTAAATACTATTTTAGACTGCAGTAATCTGCTGCTATTTGCAAGTTAAATGAATTGGCTTCAAAAGATCAAGTCACTATGTTCTAGTGCTGCAATGATACTTTATGTAGCTGAATAGGAATGTTGCTGGTATTTTATGTTAGTAGAATAGGAATGTTGCTTCTTGAACCTACAGGTGTTGTTTTGGGCAATCGTATTGAAGGGCCACTGCTGGGATTTAACTTGCTACTGTTGGGATCAAATTAGTAGGACCACTGCTGGGCTCTAACTTGCTACTTCTGGGTTTTTATTTGCTACTGCGGCTGTAGTAGGGTGGTAGTAAAGCTACAGATCTAGGTGATTGCTTGGTAGTAAGGTGGTAGCAGGGCGGTAGCATAGCTACAAATCTAGTTAATTGCTTGGTAGTGTAACCTCTAAGTGGTGTTATCCCAAGGGCTACTACCCCTGCCTGCTTGGCTAGTAGCAGGTTAAGGGGCCTGGGTTCTGAAACTGGTGCCTCCACCCAGTGGTCAGGGTTGGTAATGGTCAGGGTAACCTCGTCACAGCCCTCCGGGACACTGTAACCCCCCCTCTTTCCTTACTAGTGGCCGGAACAATACACAATAATCACTTTCACAATACCCCTGATACACCACACAAGTACCCACACTGTTTGCACTTACCACCAGGGCTTTCCTCTGGCCCGGCCCTGGGGAGCCCCTGTGAAACAAGGTTATACACAGCAAATAACAGCAGTACAGTACTCTTGCACAAACTGGAGCCACAGTCAGGGTAAATGCGAAAAAGAGTTAGATCTGATTTCTTTAAGGGGCTTGAACAAGGGAGGGGTGTAATCAGGTTAATTTGCTTAAAGGCTCTATCAATCAAACAGTTATGCATGCACTTCAGGATCCATAAACAGTCACACATTCTGGGTACCCAGATGGAGAATGGTGGACTAGCCAGGAATATTGCAGCTGTTTGGTGCCCTGTAATGGAAGAAAACAACATGCACAACACAAACTACTTGTAATCCGGAGCTGGAGGGCTCAGTTTGTGAAAAGAAAACAACAAGACAATCAGATGGCACCCTTTTAGATTGGGCTGTTGTTGCAGGGAGCTACCCTAATGACCACTCACGATACCCAAGACTGGACACAGGCTGAACGAAAATTGAGACAGCAGGTGGTTAATCTGGAGTGCCAAGAGAAGCAGAGCCCACACGATTTGCCGAGGCGTCGTTCCTGTTCAAGCGTGGAGCAGGGGGCTGATCCCCAGGCATGTCTCTCATCGGTGGCTTTCTCTGTGCAGTGGGGTAGTCTGGCAGGGCCAGCGTGGCCCAGGCCGAATGGAGATGAATGTGGATTCAGTCCAGTTAGGCTGGATAAAGCTTCCAGCAAGCAGAACACAGTTCACACAGTGGGGAACCAAATCAGGACACACTTTCAATACACAGCACATTTACATGTAAGGAAATTCTACTGTACCAGGCAAACCGCTCTCCGGTCATGATCACAAAGTCTCTACATAAACTGGGGATTCAGAAGCAGCTGAAAATCCTGACAGGCTGATCGCATTCAGCAAATCTTTGATTTTCTTCAGGTTAAAGCCTGGTCACAGTCCAGTGGCTTAAATAGTCCTCACAACTCGGATTCAGTCCAAATAAACTATTTTCCCTCTTAGGGACAGCAAGCAGACAGGCAGACCTAAACTCAGCCCTTTCACAGTTCTCCCATGCAAAACTACACAGAACTGCTGCTCAAAATCACTTGAGCTGTTACTTCTTCACTTCTCAGCTCAAAACTGAAAACTAGCTGCAGCAACCTGGGAAATTCCCCAAGATCCAAAAGGTTCTGTTGGCTGATCCTCCTGTCACTCAAAACAAAGGCTCCCCCTTCAGGTGCAAAAAGGTGCAAAAAGTGCAAAACAACAATTCCTACAGATTTTGACTCCAGACAGCTCCTGTAGTCCGGCTCCATTTTAGGTCCCACCAGTATTGAGTGGTCCAATTCGCAGTCCAGGACCAAGATAGTGGAGATAAACAAAACAGTCCTTGCTGCAAAGAAGGTAGGTTAGACAAACTACGTTATCATTATCACCAAATGATTTTCAGCAAATAGTTACATCTTTCAACAGAGCTCCCTCTCAGATTACTTATGATTGCAATCCAGGCAGCTCTTAAAGAGACAGTACACAGAGGCTATACTGGCACTCTCTGACAATCACATTTAAACTGCTAAAATGCAGGACACCAGCCTGGCAGTGAGCATTTAGGCAAGCTCGAGGAAGACTTTTCAGGAACCCCCATTTGTAGGGAGTTACACCCTTCCCTGCCTGGAGAAAACTTGGCATCCGCATCAAGTCTGTTCCATCATGCATCAGTTAACATAAACTTATTACTTTACTATACATATTCACTACATTTCATGATACTATATCCAGTCTGACAACACATTGTGCATATTGCACACAGTTAAATTGAACATTACTATAATGAATTGGGTAATAACTTCTTGTACCTTAAACAATGGAAGAGGGGTCCCTTCCATATCATCTGACTTGGGGCTGGATGAGGCAGGGGCACCATAGTGAGAGGGCAGAACAAGTAATCTTGAATGGGCAGTCAAGCTCAATTTGGGCAGTGAGCATGGTGAAACATAAACACCTTTGTGAACTACATGGAGAGGCAAGTCCATAGGCCTCCCTGGAGAATCATAGCTGAAATGCAATACTGGCTTGACAGCTCAGCCAGTCTTTCTGGGGGGAACAACCACAGTCCCTGTACTTTCAGCAACAGTCTTGGGGCTTCATCCCTTGTGAGGGGTGCCTCTGCCTGGATGGGAATGTCCAAACTCGGGGCACTGTCGGCTCCTTGCTCTGCAGGCTGTTTCTGTAACACTTGACTCATTTTGCAAAGGTTCAGGCACAATCACACTTTGAGGCATGGAAGGGGGGTTGTCAGCACTCTCCTAGTGTTCTTCAAGTTCTAGTATGTCACCAGAAAGACTCAAACCCTCAGCCCCTTCTTCAGGCAAATCATACAGTTCCGCAATACACAGAGACTCAACATCTTCAGACGTGATACTTTGCACTTCACTTTCTGGGAGCATTGGCTCCAAGGATGAAGCTGGGAGGGTAAGGCAGTCCAGAAGGCCCAGCTTCATCCTCACAGTTTATCAGGGGGTTACCTCAAAACAGCTGACTCAGTTCATAAGAGGGGTAATAGGCATGGTTATATTCACTTTCGTCAGAAGTGGACCGACAGTCACTATTATTCTGGGCCTGCTGTGAAGGAAACCTTAAATCTGTGACCAACGGGGTAGGTTGACTCTGTCTCTTATTTACAGCTGCACGAGTCACCAGACCAGAGGAATCAATCTTTGATTGTTCAGCCTCAGTTATGACTTGGCCAATAGGTAGCAAGTGGTTACGGTGCATGGTCTTGACAGCTTTGGAGTTGTTTTCTGGGCGTACCTTGTACACAGGTAAATCATCAAACTTTCTAACTACTACATGGGGAAGATGGTGCCACCGATCAGCAATTTTGTGTTTATCATGCATTCCCAAATTGCGTAACAACACACGGTCTCCAGGTTGAAGCTCTTGAGCCTTTACTTTTTTTTATCATGCCTCTCTGTTGGCTAGATTTCTCTTGGTGTCCATTGTCTGGGCCAGTTGATAGTCATGGTTCAATTGAGCTTTCAGTTTTTGTACATGTTGCAAGTAGTTTTGGACTCAGACCCCATTTGGAGAGACCCCAAAACAGACATCAACTGGCAGCTGGGTCTCTCTCCTGAACATGAGACAGTAGAGGGAGAACCCAGTACCATCATTTTTCATGCATTTGTATGCATGTGCCAAGGTGCTAATCTGCTGGCTCCATTTATGCTTGTCTTTTCGGTGGAGGGTGCCCAGCATGTCTAGAAGGGTGTGGTTAAAACATTCTGGTTGAGGGTCTCCCTGCAGGTGATAGGGGGTGGTTCTTGACTTTCGCACCCCCCATAGAGAGAGTATTTGTTTGATTAGCCGACTCTCAAAGTCTCTGCCTTGATCAGAATGAATCAGCTGGGGTGCACCATAGTGGACGAATACATTTTCCACTAGCACCTTAGCCACGGTAGATACCTTTTGATCTTTAGTGGGGAAAGCTTGTGCATACCATGTGAAATGATCTGTAACCACTAACACATTGCCACAGTTCCACTGATCAGGTTCTAAACACAAGAAGCCTATGCAGACTAGTTCCATAGGGGCACTGGTAATAATATTAACAAGAGGGAGCATCCCTCTGAGGCAGGGCTTTTCTTTGCAGGCAGTGACTACAAGTCTTTACATGGTGCTCAACATTGGCCCCCATTTTGGGCCTGTAGAAGTTCGATCGTACCAGGTCAAGGGTTCTGTCAATACCGAGGTGCCCTATGTGATTGTGAAGGGACCTCAGTACCAAATCTTTAAAGGCTGTGAGTAGGACCAATTGTTGCTTGTCTGCTTTGCCACTATGATCTACTGTCTCTCTATACAACAACTGATTGAGCAACTTCAATCTGGGGCCTTCTTTAAACAATAAAGCAGTTCACAAGTCAGTGGAACGTAACTTAGACACATCTTTCCCAGCACGCAGGGCATCAAGTGCTGGCTAAATCATAGGATCTTGGGATTGAGCCCACTGAATGTTGTCATTTTCAAATTGAGGTAGTGCACTAATATCTAGAACAGAGAAACGGCAATAAGCAGCTGGTTTGCAGGTGTCAGAAGGTCCCAAGCAATCTACTAAACAGTCCTCTGAGTCCGCAGACACCTGTTCATCTCTATCAAACTTTTGGCACAATGCTCTAATGTCAGGTTCAAACAGCCTGACCCAATCACTCTTGGAAGTGAGCCTTCATGTTAGGGTTTCAGCATCAATATGGTTCAGGCCCAACCTGTATTTGACAACATTATCATAGGTTGATAATGCAGAAAGCCACCGGTGCCCAGTGGCATCTAACTTAGCCAAAGTCTGTACATAGGTCAACGGGTTATTGTCAGTCTTCACCAGTATCTTTGCCCCATAGAGGTATTCATGAAACTGGTTAACGATGGCCCATTTTAGCTCAAGGAACTCAAACTTATGCACAGGGTAGTTTCGTTTGGATGGGGTCAAGCTCATTCTGGTGAAAGCTACTGGTCTCAGGCCATCCTCATGGTCCTGATACAGCACCGCTCCTAGACCCTGTAGATTAGCATCTGTATGCAGCTCATTGGGTTTGGTGGGGTCAGCATAGGCAAGGATGGGGGCGTGGGTGAGCTGGTATATGCTCTCATGGAAGGCTGCTTCACAGTCAGGCATCCAGCAGGGCCCGAAGAGTTCACCTGTGTGGAAATGTATTTTTTATGGTTCTCTAATGGCCCCTTTTTTGTATTTACAATTGGTAGGAGGGTAACCCTGGGTAAGGTTCAAAAGTGGATAAATCACCTTGGAATAGTCTTTTATGAACCTGCGGTAGTAGCCACAGAACCCCAGGAAACGTTGTAGTTCTTTCAGATTATGGGGTTGGGGCCAAGTAGTCAGTGCTTCAACCTTACTGGGATCAGCCTCTATCTCTTTTGTAGATACTATGTGCCCCACATATTTCACAGAGGTTTGAAAAAACTGGCACTTGTCAATGGACAGCTTGAGGCCGAAGTCTTCCACTTAGTCTAGGACTTTAAACAGTCGGTTCTTATGCTCCTCTAAGGTGCTCCCAAACACAATGACATCATCCAAGTACACCAAGCAGTCTAGCAAATTCATATCTCCCACCGCACATTCCATCAGTCACTGTAAGGTGGGCGGGGTGCCCGATATCCCCTGTGGCATCCTCAGAAACTCATAAAACCCCAATGGACAGATGAAAGCTGTTTTCACATGGTCTTCCAGGGCCATCAGGATCTGGTAGTATCCACTGCGAAGATCCAACACCAAGAACCATTTGCTCCCATTCAGGCAGTCCAGGGCATCTTGCACATGAGGCATAGTGTATTAGTCTGGGATGGTCCGCCAGTTCAGGATTCGATAATCAACACACATCCTCACAGACCCATTGTTCTTACACACAATCACAATGGGAGAGGTGTATGGGCTCCTGGATTCTTGTATCACATCAGCAGCAAGCATTTCCTGCAATTGTCTTCTCACATCATCTATGTTTGCTGGGGCTAGGCATCGGGACCTCTCTCGAAAAGGCCGTTCATCGTGCAGGCGTATGCGATGCTCCACACCCTGGACACATCCCACATCCAATTCCTTCAACGAAAACACTTGGTCTCTCTGGGTAAGTCTCTTGTTAATTCTAGCCTTCCATTCAGCTGGCAACGGGGAGTCACCAAAGTCAAACAAGTCTGGGATCACTCCTTCTCACCAGGGTGCTTGTTGCTGGGCAATGCTGCAGTGTCTGCACAGTGTACCATAGCTAGGGTGCATCCTCTGTTCACCCGGATCTCCCGATCTGACACATTGTGAATCTGGACCATCACTCCTCATGCATAGGAATGGGCATGAGGAGGCAAGATGCTGGGCTTGACCAATAATCCTTCTGGCAATTTTCCATTGCCTGGTGCATCCAACATCAGTATTTTGTTCTTGACATCTTTCCAGAGGTGGACCTCCCCTTGAATGGTACACTGGGAGTTAGGGGCAAGTACCATTGAATCTAAATCCTTCTTCCACACGATCCCCACCAGTTCATCCTGGTCTACTTTCTTGGGTTTCTGTTGCAAATCAGAGGCCCTCTTGATCAGAGCCAGAATTCTCAGGGCCCTTCCAGTCCATCACCCTTGTTTCTCATGACAGAGTTGTGCTAGTCTCCAAAACATATGGGTGTTTGTCCTTATTAACAGGGGGACCCCATCATACAATTCAGTGGGGGACACATAGAGCTAATGTCTCTACTCGCTCCACTACATCCGTCACAGTTGCAGGAAAAGACAACCACAAGTGGACATACCCTAGGTAGGGATAAGACTTGTCGCTCAGGCCCCACACATGTAGGCCTTCCAAGTATTGCAAAGGTACATCAGATATGTGGTTGGAATACAATGGTCACTTGCGACCCACTGTCAAGAACAGCCCAGGTATGAATACCATTCACAGTCACCATAGTCTCCATTGAATGGCCCACTATTTTGGACCAGTTTGGAGAGGCAATATCAGAAGCCTGGACAGACGATTTAGCCACAAAGAAATTTGAGTTAGGGTTTCTCGAACACTCACTGCAGTCATTTTGGGCACCCCTTAGCCACTGATTTGCTTTTCAGAGCTCCCCTTGGAGTCTGTTTACTACTCTTTCTAAGTCCTTATGAGACCAGCATTCTCTTTTCATATGGCCATCCTTTCCACAGTTGTGACAAATGATAGACTCCTGGGTCATCCTGGGACAGAACGTCATATGAGGAACTGAAGCAGTAGTAAGAGATTGGGGTCTAGTATCTGCTTGCAGTGGTGAGAGCGATGCAATGTGTTTTAACAGTTCCTTTAGAGTGGCAGTCAATCCACTGATCTCAGCCTTGGAGCCACCCTCGGTAGCAGATGCCTGAGGGTGTACCCCCACCACCATGGCAGTCACATCCTGAAAGGGACCAGAATCTTGTTCCATGGGAGAAACCCTTGCAGAGGCACCCGTCTCCAACTCTTGGACTTCCTTTAGTAGCTTGTCTTTCCAATGCTGGGCCCAGGGCAGGAAGTCCTTTGCATTCTCAGAGTGCTCATTAAGTGCCAACCTTTGTCCCTGAGTCTCACTTGGCTGATCACGCTCAGTCACTTGCGCAGCAGCAGCAGATATGGGTGCAATTTCCCCATGGAGTCACCTTTGCTCAACCCCCCCCCATATTTCTTTCATTAGCTCTTCATAGGAGGGTGGTGATTCCAGTTGGGTGGCAAGGCTCAACTGGAGCAGTATCAATTCTGAAAATGAAGCAGACTTAAGGATCCGGTTCAGCCTAGTTCAATCTAATTCATTTGACTGCAAACTACCATTTCTGAGGCACTCTTGTGGCAGCTTTTTAAGCCGAGGTACATACACAGACAATGGCTCCCCGGGTACTGCTGAGAATTTCTTACTCTGCACCACAGATCCTCAACTGAATCCGGGCTCCCATACACATTTTCCAATGCATTAAGACAGTCCTGTGCAGTTGCTTCGGGGTTATTGGCCTGCTTGGCACCGATGGTAGCCAGGGAGGGCCTCGGAGGCTCTTACTCAACCTCTTTTGTTTCTGTGCTTCTGAGTATTGCCATTCAAGTACTACAGGGGCAACATAGTCTAGCCAGGTCTCCCAGTCATCCTTCCCATGGGGGGTGGGGAGGGTGCCCAAGAAGATTCTCAGACTTTGGTAGGTACAGATATAGGGGGCAGTAACAGGTGCTGGAGTGGGAGGGGGTGTTGGGGAAGGAACACCCCCAGGTGGCAGGAATAGTTTCTTAAAATCCTCTACGGTTTCCTCTTCCTCCAGCAACAACTTAGCAAATTTCTCCTCAAAAGTCTCAGATAATGGTGGGAGCTTATCCTCCCCAGGGTCTTTACTGTCTTTTGTTATCACTCTCCAGGCACTTGGAACCACTTCTGGGGTAATAGTCTGTGGCACTTTAGAGCTGTCCATGAGGTCACTACACTCTACCAAGGCTATGAAAGTTTTGGTGATCAAATCAGCCTGTCGACCCACCACCACAGGGTTTTTTAAACATTCAACTTTGGAGAGTGCTCTCTCAACAGTGTCTCTACTGATACCCAGGGGAATATTCAGTATACGTAGAGGATTTGGGGGTCTATCTCCTGCACAGTACACCACCCCACCAACTGGTGTGCAGCCATTTCTAATGGGGTAGCCATTAATCTTTAACAGTAATTCATAATTTTTGGCCACTAGAAGAAACAAAATCCCAGTGGTGAGTCTCCAAAATGTAACCCTTAGGTGGCGCTATCCCAAGGGCTACTACCCCTGTCTGCTTTGCTAGTAGCAGGTTAAGGGGCCTGAGTTCTGAAATAGGTGCCTCCACCTGGAGATCAGGGTTGGTAGTGGTCAAGGTAACCTGGGCACAGCCCTCCGGGACACTGTAACCACCCTCTTTCCTTACTAGTGGCTGGAACAATACACAATAATCACTTTCACAATACCCTTGATACACCACACAAGTACCCACACTGTTTGCACTTACCACCAGGGTTTTTCTCTTGCCCTGCCCTAGGGACCCCCTGTAAAACAAGGTTATACACAGCAAATAACAGCAATACAGTACTCTTGCACAAACTGGAAGTACAGTTAGGGTAAATGCAGAAAAGAGATAGATCTGATTTATTAAGAGGCTTGAACAAGGGAGGGGTGCAATCAGGTTAATTTGCTTAAAGGCTCTATCAATCAGTTATGCATGCACTTCAGGATCCATAAACAGTCACACACTCTGGGTACTCAGATGGAGAATGGTGGGCTAGCCAGGAATGTTGCAGCTGGTTGGGGCCCTGTAATGGAAGAAAGCAACATGCACAACACACTATTTGTAATCCGGAGCCGGAGGGCTCAGTTCATGAGAAGAAAACAACAAGAAAATCAGATGACACCCTTTTAGATTAGGCAGTTGTTGCAGGGAGCTACCCTAATGACCACTCACGATACCCAAGACTGGACACAAGCTGGATGAAAATTGAGACAGCAGGTGGTTAATCTGGAGTGCCAGGAGAAGCAGGGCCCACACGATTCGCTGAGACGTTGTTCCTGTTCAAGCATGAAGCAGGAGGCTGATCCCCAGGCAGGTCTCCCATCGGTGACTTTCTCTGTGCAGTGGGGTAGTCTGGCAGGGCCAGTGTGGCATGGCCCAGGCTGAATGGAGATGAACGCGGATTCAGTCCGATTAGGCTGGATAAAGCTTCCAGCAAGCAGAACACAGTTCACAGAGTGGGGAACCAAATCAGGACCCAGTTTCAATACACAGCACATTTACATGTGAAGGATTCTACGGTACTAGCAAGCAGAACACAGTTCACAGTGGGGAATCAAATCACGACCCACTTTCAATACACAGTACATTTACATGTAAGGAAATTCTTCTGTACCAGGCAAACCGCTCTCTGGTCACAATCGCAATGTCTCTGCACAAACCGGGGATTCAAAAGCAGCTGGAAATCCTGACAGGCCGATCGCATTCAGCAAATTTTCGGTCTTCCTCAGGTTAAAGCCTGGTCACAACCCAGTGGCTTAAATAGTCCTCACAACTTGGATTCAGTCCTAATAAACTCTATTTTCCCTCTTAGAGACAGTAAGCAGACAGGCAGGCCTAAACTCAGCCATTTCACAGTTCTCCCATGCAAAACTACACAGAACTACTGCTCAAAATCACTTGAGCGCTTACTTCTTCATTTCTCAGCTCAAAACTGAAAATTTGCTGCAGCAGCCTGGGAAATTTCCCAAGATCCAAAAGGTTCGGTTGGCTGATCCTCCTGTCAGTCACAACAAAGGCTCCCCCTTCAGGTGCAAAAGGCGCAAAGAGCCCCAAACTACAATTCCTACGGATTTTGACTCCAGACAGCTCCTGTAATCTGGCTACATTATAGGTCCCACCAGTACTGATTGATTCAATTTGCAGTCCAGGACCAAGATAGTGGAGATAAACAAAACAGTCCTCGCTGCAAAGAAGGCAGGTTAGACAAACTATGTTATCATTATCGTGCTAAATGATTTTCAGCAAATAGTTGCATCTTTCAACAGAACTCCCTCTCAGATTACTTATGACTGCAATCCAGGCAGTTCTTAAAGAGACAGTACACTGAGGCTATACAGGCACTCTCTGGCAATCACATTTAAACTGCTAAAACGCAGCACACCAGCCTAGCAGTGAGCATTTAGGCAAGCTTGAGGAAGACTTTTTGGGAACCCCCATTTGTAGGGGGGTTACAGTAGTAAATCTACCAATCTAGGCAATTGCTTGGTAGTAAGGTTTATTTATTTATTTAGATTTTGGTAACTGGGTAAGCCCACTGAGACCTGGGGTCCCTTTTTCAGGGGCGACCCGGAATTAGTTACAGAGAGTACAAACTTAGGAACATTTACAGTTATAACAGATAAATATATAAAAATATATCATATCAGTAATCGATAATCAAACTCAGGCACATACATGGTAGTAAAGCTGCAAATCTAGGCAGTTGCTTTGTAGGGCCACTGTTGCTGTTTTAGGGCTGCAGTAATGCTGCAGTAGACAATCTGGATTTATTCCTCATTGTAGAGCTATGGCATGGAGGGGACAGGAGGAACGGTCTAGGGCAGCCAAGCAAAAACAGTAATAGTAAAATTGGTAGAGGGAGGATAATGGGGAAACAGGGTGGATAGGGAGGAGAGGAATGTGGGAGGTTTTGGGGGACAGGGAAGGAGGGGAGAATAGTAAACTGCAAAGTATGTGGGCCAGTGGTTTTCTTGGATGCAGTGTGGAGAGTGGGGGTCTGCCTGGTGTGTAAGTACCTGGGGCAACTGAGGGCTGAGATAAACTGGATAAGGTTGAAATTAGAAGGGGAAGGGGTTGGGTGGAGAAATATGTATGAGAGAAGGTGGAAAGTTGGGGCTGCTATAGACCAAGTGGGCAGTGCATCCTGGAGGAAGGCAAGGGGGATGCCAAGGCCACAGGAGGTAGGGGATTTGCATACAGTAGACTAGATGGTGCAGGAAATGGAGAATGGCAGGAAGGAGAAGTGGGAAATGGAGGGGGAACTTGTATATGGAAACTACGGAAAGGAAAGTGAAGGGGAAGTGGGTGCTTCCCCCAGGGTGAATGGACTTGCATCAAATAGATTTAAGGTACTGGCAGGTTTTGTGGACCAGGGGGCACATGAGGTGGTTGACATTCAGAACAACCTAGAGGGGAAAAATTACATCTTTAAAAGAACAAGGGAGGTGAGCAGAGCAAGGAGCAGTGGAGGAAACAAAGGTTAGGAAGGTGGCAAAAATGGAAGGACAAATGGGGCAGTGTGAGAAGCCAGGGAAGGATGCCCAGCAGGAAATAGTAGGGGACATCAGGAAAAATGCATGATGCAGGGGTCAGGAGAGGAAAAAGAGCAATGTGGGAGTTTGCACAATCAGGAAAACGAGAGTCAAAGACACGTTAAGTGGGGAGGAGGATAGCTCAACAGGGGTAGCCAGGAGTGTGAAAGACAAGTCGATGAGAGCTGAAAAAGTGATGGTCTTTGGAGATTCCATCATAAAAGGTACACACTGGGTAGGAAAATGGGATCCAAACTACAGGCCATTGGTTCTCTGTGAGCCCGGGATGGAAGTGTGGAGTGCAGGGTCTAGGATTATGTAAGTGGCAAAATGTGTGTGGCGTAAACTTCACTTGATTATACACCTTGGAACAAATGATTTGGTGGGAAATGAGGTGGAGGTTGTCCAGCAAAGGTTCAGAGAGTTAGCAGAATGTTGTAGAATGATGGTGAGCTCTACAGTCTTCTTGGATGTTCTTCCATACCCCAGTGCCAGCACAATGAGGAAAAGGAGGATAGAGGATTTTAACAAATGGCTGAAGGCCTGGTACAAGGCATAGAGGTTTGTTTGTCTTGTAGGTGGTTGGAAGACAGACTTTTTTCTAAGGATAGGCTGTACCTAAATGAGGAGAGGTCGAGAGTCCTCAGGAGGAAGCTAAAAGAGTACATAGATGAGGTCCTGAATTTAAATTGTTAAAGGGGGAGCATGAGGCTAGAAAAAGTGAGAGAGTAGACAAGTGAGGAGATAAGCTAGCTGGCACTTCCCTGAAAGTGGGGATCGGGCCTAGAACACAGGATGGTACAAAGGGAGGGAGGAACATATGGAGAGCTATGTGTGTGAATGCCTGTAGCATGGGCAACAAAATTGTGGACTTATAGGCTATCTTAGCTGAAGGTGACATGGATCTGATGGCCATCACTGATACCTGGTGCAAGGAACACCATGACTGGGACTTGATCATTCCTCATTTTATTCTGTTTAGAAGGGACAAGGGGAGAGGGGTAGCTCTTTATGTGAGGGAACACATAAAGGCTAGGGGAAATACCAGGGTGGCAAGGGGGAGTGGAGGTGCTGTGGGTTGCACTGGAAAAAAGGAAAGGGTCAGTTAAACACATGGAAGTGGTATACAGACCTACAGTGCAGGGAGAAGAGGAGGCCAGGGAACTTTTGCATGAAATACAAACGAAGGCCAGTAAGGGGGAGTTGCTGCTGGTGAGGGACTTCAACCTTCTGGATGTGGAGTGGAGCCTTCCAGCAGTGGCAACCTCAAGGAGCAGAGACATCCTGGACTCGCTGCACAGAGCATGCCTCCAGCATCTTGCAATAGAACCCACTAGATAGGATGCGATACTGGATGTGATACTAACAAATGGGAACAATGTTGATAATGTGGAGGTGTCTGACCACCTGGGGACCAGCAACCATTGGTTGGTGAAATGTACTTTACGAACTGGACTGGAGACAACATGCACAAAAACAACAGTCCTTGACTTCAGGAGGGCTGACTTCATAAAAGTGAGGATATGCCTGAGGGGTGTCCTGGCAGAGAGGGGGGAACAAAAAGGGTAGAGTAACAGCAGGCTGCAGTTAAACAGGGAATCAATAGAGCTACCAAGCTATGTGTCACACAGGTGAGCAAGAATAGGAGGAGGAGGGTGAAGCTGATCTGGTTTACTAGGGAGGTAGTGGAAATGGTAAGGGGGGGGAAAAACTAGCTTTCAAAAAATACAGAAACTGTCAGAGGGAGGAAGATAGGGAGTGTTATCAAGAATGGTCAAGGGAGGCAGTGAGGAATGTTAGAAGGGCAAAGACATCAATAGAAGAGTTCATAGCCAAGACAATTAAAAAGAGTGACAAAACTATGTCTATATATAAAAGTATGGACTGCACCAGAAGCCTTATGAGGAAAGACTTAGGAATCATAATATCTATTCACTGGAGAAAAGAAGGTAGAGGGGAGATATGATAGAGACTTTTACGTACCTTAGGGAATAAACAGGATACAGGTGGAAAATATATTTCAGAGAAAACTCCGCTCAAGAACAAGGGAGCATGATATGAAGCCGAAGGATGGAAGGCTCATGGGTAATGTTAGGAAGTACTTTTTCACTGAAAGGGCGGTAGATTCATGGAACAGCCTTCCAGCAGAAGTGGTGGATGTGGGGTTTCAAGAGTGCATGGGATAGGCATAATGGTACCCTGGAAATGTGCCGAGCAGGAGTACCACAGATCAAATAGGATCTGGGGCTGCAGCAATGAGTAGGGAAATGGGCAGACTAGGTGGGCCGTATGGTCCTTATCTGCCAACAGATTCTATGTTTCTATGTTGCAACATTCTACAGGTACTTTAGTGAAAGAAAGAAAACAAAGGGAGGGATAATTAGGCTGAAAGGGGAGGGGGGTACAAGTAGAAGAGGATCATCAAAAAGCAGACGAACTAAACAAGTACTTCTGCTCAGTATTTATGGAAGGGGGGGGACAGGGCAGGAGAGGCATTAAAAGGGAACAAAGGGTAGGGAAGTGGGCACCAGCCCCTTTATGAAAGAAAGAGTCCTGAGGGAGCTTGAGAAACTTAGGGTGGACAATGTGATAGGTCTGGATGCAGTGCACCTCAGGGTGTTGAAAGAACTCTGGGAAGTTTTGGCTGTATCACTCACGGCACTGTTCAGCTTATCACTAGAGACAGGGGAGGTGCAAGGTGACTGAAAGAGAGTGGATGCGGTCTCACTTCACAAAGGTGGTGATAGGGAACAGGTTGGAAGTTACAGGCCAGTCAGCCTGACTTCAGTTGTAGACAAGGTAATTGAGACACTGCAGTAGGAAAGGACAGTTGGATACCTTGATATAGGTGGCCTGCTGGACCCAGGACAACTTGGATTCACCAGAGGGAGGTCATGCCAGACTAATCTAATAGTTTTTCAATTGGGTGACTAAGGTGGTGGACATGGCCTTTCTGAACTTCAGAAAGGTATTCAACATTGTCCCTCTTAGAAGACTGATAAAAAACTGTGCAGCCTTAGGGGGTGAGTCCTAAAATAGGTGGAGAACTGGCTTACTGGCAGGAGTCAAAGGGTGGTGGTAAATGAGGAACACTCTGGAGAGGGAGGGGTGACAAGTGGGGTGCCACAGGGGTCGGTGTTGGGGCCGGTCCTCTTCAGTGTTTTTATTTGGGACATTGCAGAGGGACTGAGTGGAAATGTATGCTTATCTGAGGATGACATGAAGGTATACAGTAGGGTGGGCACGCTGGAGGATGAGGTTGAAAACTGAGGGAGAACCAAAAAAACTGGTCTGAAGTATGGAAACTGGGATTCAGTGCAAAAAAGTGCATAATCATGCACATAGGACATAAAACCCCAGGGCAACATATGAACTGGGGGGGAGGGGGGACTGACAGTCATGGAGCAGGAAAGATACCTGGGAGTTGTCATCTCCGATGACCTCAAAGAGACTAGACACTGTAGTAAGGTGGTGGGAAAGGCTAGCAAAATACCTAGATGCATAGGAAGGGGTATCATCAGTAGAAGGAAGGAGGTAATTTTTCCCCTGTATGGGAGACTGGTGAGGCCTCACCTTGAGTACTAAGTCCAGTTCTGGAGACCTCACCTGAGAAGGGGACATAGACAGAGTGGAGGTGGGGCAGAGGAGGGCTACCAAGATAGTGCAGGGACTGCATGGGAAGTCTATGAGGAAAAACTAAGGGAACAGAATATGAATTCTTTGGAGGCAAGGATGGGAAAGGGGGGATATGATTGAGACATACAAATACCTTACTGGTATAGAGTACAGGAGGGGAGCATCTTCCAAAGCAAGAAATGCTCCAAGACAAGGGGGCACAGTATGAAGTTGGAGGGGAGTCAGCACAGGGGTAACATGAGGAAGTACTTTTTCATGGAGAGGGTGGTGGACGCATGGAATAGCCTCTCAGAGGAGGTGGTTTGGGTTAACTCAGTCACAGAATTTAAAATGAGTGAGACAGACACAGTGGTATCCTGAAGACAGGAGAGGGGTTTACATGGTTTAGTTTACCTTGAGCATCGAGCTTCAAAATAGATAGGGATTGATGGGGCAGACTGGGTGGCCCAAGAGGTCTTTATCTGCTGACAAATTCTGTGCGTTTGTGTATCTATGTACTGTATTAAGAACATCAAAAAATCACTTCTTACCTCCTACAAGTTTTGCATACACTATACAGCATATGGAAAGAACAGGGTTAAAGTTGGTGTGTCTTGCTGTTGTCTTTATCATTGCTATGGAGATGGAGGAATGTTTTGGAACATTTGCATGATTTGTACAGATCTTCATAAGCGCTGCTTTGATGCCTAACAAAGTCATCAGCTGCATTATGGGGCTGGCAGTATAGCCTAGAAGTTAGAATAAAGATCTATGAATGAGCTTGGTACATCCAGCAGACAGACCTGGGTTCGAGTCCCACAACCTCCACTTGTATTCTGTGTGACTCTGAGCAAGTCACTTAACCTCTCCACTACTCCTGGGCTGACCCTAAAGACAGGCACCTGTGCCTAGTGGGCATTACCTGGTTACCAAAGAATTAAATAGAGAAAAATATATAGGTAGGTGGTTGTAACAAATATTTTACACCCCCGAGATGTGGGATGCCACATAAACCCCGAGAGTGAAGCTCAAGAGGTTTAATAAGGCATCACACCCCAAGGGTGTGTGTAAAATCAGAGTTTTAAACCCCCTACCTATTCTTTATATTGTAAAATTGCTGGGGATAATTTTTTTTGCCACAGCAAAATTATATAAAATAAATGGATGTGTGTACGGAGTCGAGCCGTGGACCGTTGAGGTTTCAGTGCGGTCCGTGCCGGCTCCTGAACTGAAGAAGTGTTAATTTTTTTTTACTCCAGATGAAAAATGCTGTGCCCAGTGATATTTTTGTTAGAAAAAAGAACTTACCACTGACTCCTCCTTTCGGGGAACTGTACAGCCTGAGAAGCAGGGACGCGGTGGGGGATGGCACAGAAGAGGAAGATTGTGGTTGGTACATGCGCCAAGCTAGGGAAACCAGGTGCTTGTTTGTCATTATAACCAGCTGGTTAAGATAACAAAATTCCAACCCAGTTTCCCCTATGTGAAAAAACGAGAGCCAGATAAATAAAACAAAAATAAATAAAGTACTCAAAAAGTCACAGAAAGCTTGTTCCTAAACCAAGTGCAATTTTTCCTTTCGGGCGTCGAACATAAGTGAGATGTAATATGCATGTGAAAAATGTTTCAGTAATGGGGTAACTCATAGACTTGCTCTTCTTTGCCAATGTTTTAGTTGCATACATTGGATCTGGACTACTTTTGATAAGATTATTTTGCTTATAGTATTGTACTGCTCTTCAACTGATCAGCATTAGCAACAAGCAACACATAGACTGCTATAGGTTTGTGATGTGTCCTTATAAGCAAGAGAATATTAATTGTCAGCTCATCAGAGGGTACAATGCTCTCTTTCCAGTCTCTGTTTTGCCTCCTGTCTTTTTCTAGGGAACCATGCCTGATGAACTTGTATCTTACAGGGAGGAACAGGGTGCAGGAATACACTATTTTTAAGCGAAAAAGATGTTCTAGGACTAGAGGGCATGGGATGAAGTTGGACGGAGGACGATCCAGAGGAAACATGAGGAAGAATTTCTTCACAGAATGGGTGGTGGACAAGTGGAACACCCTGCCAGAGGAAGTAGTGGGGGCTGAAACAATCACAGGATTTAAGAATGCATGGGATAGACATAAAGGAATTCTGGAGGTCAAGGGTAAGGGGCAGCAGACTTCTAGGAAAACATAAACTGAACTTACAAGCTCAAATGGGCAGACTCCGTGGGCCATAGGCCCTTATCTGCCGACACTGTCTATGTATCTATGTATCTATGAACTGATGAGGGAAATCTGGCATCTTTGCAAGCCTCCAACTTGATTATGGTTAGGCTAGTAAAGTCCTGTTAAACTATGTGCAGCGAATTGTGGGTTTTGTCATTGCAGAGTCTGTATACCACTGTAAATAGAACAGACATATTGGGGATCATAATCAATGTGTGAGAGAAGAACCCTAATCACCATATACCAAGCTGCTTTGTCCTGATTCAAGGGTAGCTCACCTGAGATACAGTGTACTGTTTTCAGTGGGGGTTTTGCTGTGTTGTGGAGAGCATGGAACCTATATTAAATACTGTGTGATTCATTTTTTACTACATATTTCTATGTTAGTACTATTATAATAGTTCTTCTTCTTCTTGCACGTACAGTATGTTGGGTAAAAAAGTGCTGCATGCTTTTCTCCAGGATAGGTCTCTGGCAGTACTTCTACTAGGTCTTCCTAGAATTGATCAGGCAGTAGAAATCCTACTCCTTTCCTTGGCAGAGATAGTTTCAGGCTAGGTAGATACTAAACATAAAGACATGATAGAAGAGGCTCTGAATTGGAGGACAAGCAGTGCGTGGTTGCTATCAAGAGAGCCAGAAGACTACTGGGTTGCATCATCGGGGGGGGCAACCAGAGCAGGGGAAGTAATCCTGTCACTTTGCAAGGCCTTGGCCATGCCACACCAGCAGTCCTGCATGCAGTTCTGGCTTCCTCAATACAAAAGGGACACTGAGGCAGTCGAGCATACTATGCAGGGCCACCGGAAATAAATGGGCACCATCAGTCAGTGCATAAAGGCAGCACATTCATAGCATAGTAAATATTTGTATAGTGGTTGAAGTTAGCATTCATAGTTTTTGTTATTTTATCCAACAAGATGATAACTAATGGATTCCAGAACAATCAGTGATGTAGGTCGTCTCTAGAGATGGATAAATGTCAAGGCATGATTGACAACTATGGTTCCAGCTTCCCTGTTTCTGGCTGTGTAAAATGCGAAAAAGTCCAGAATAATGCACTTAGTGCACAGAAACCCAGGAGTGGAGTACAAAATGGGTGGAGTGGTATTGATGACCACCAAGCAGGAAAGAGACCTGGGTGTAATTATATCATATGACCTACAGGTAACCAGGTAGTGCAATAAGGCAGTTGGGAGAGCTAGTGAGATGCTGAGGTGCATAGGGAGGGGTATCACCAGCAGAAAGAGGGGAGGTGGTGTTGCCCCTATATAGTTCACTGGTAAGACCTTACCTTGAGTACTGTGTCCTGTTCTGGAGACCACATCTTTGAAAAGATATAGCCAAAGAGGAGGCGGTCCAGAGAAGGGCAACGAAAATGGTGCAGGGCCTGCATCAAAAGCTCTATGAGAAAAGACAAAAGGACCTCAATAAGTGCACCCTGGAAGGGGGGGGGTTATGATAAAGACCTCTAAATACCTCACGGGGGTAAATAAGGTACAGGAGTGAAGTATCGTTGAGAAAAGTTGGAGCTCAGGAACAAGGGGACAGGCTATGAAGCAAGAGGAAAGTAGATTCAGGAGAGATGTGAGGAAGTACTTCTTCACAGAAAAAGTGGTGGATTCCTGGAACAGCCTTTCAGCGGAGGTGGTGGGGGTGAAAACAGTGGTCAGGTTCAAGAATACATGTGACAGGCATAATGGAATCTTAATGGAAAGGAAATGTTGGGGGGAGGAAAGCCTGAGATCAGTTAGGGTCTGCAGCGATACTGTAGGTAGCCAAAAAAAGTCAGATTGAGTTGACCAAGCAGTCCTTATCTGCCATCAAATTCTGTGTTTCTGTGTTTAAACTGATTCAGGGCATTTCCTCATTGGGAAGCTGCTTTTGTGTGTGTGTATGTTTATTGTTATATATCCTTACTTTCTTTATGGTATATATCACGGATGAAATGAGATATTACACCCAAATGCAGATTTGCTGCATTCATCTATTTTTTAATGAGCTGAAGGCAGGTGTTGAATCATATACAATCCCATGGTAGCAAGGTATGCATTTTTTCAGTAATTAAAGCTGCTAGTCTTTACTCTGCTTATAGTGCAACTTATTGAAGTCAGCTGCAGGAAGTAAACTCCAACACTCTGACTACGTCTGCAGTACAGAATAATTTGATGATACTGCTAGCCACATAGTCTGTGCTGTCACATTCTGCTTTCTTATACTTTATGCAGAAACTGAAAAAGTTTCATTCACTGTAGGCGGTTGCACCGTGTGTAAAAATGGGTATTAAACCTTTCTCAGGAATGTAAAATAATAAAAAATACAACTTTATTAAAACTTTATTTGTGCCACTCAGAATAGTAATTTGACCTTAATGTGTGTCATTAGCAGCACTTTATAACCATCAGCTTTATATGTGCATTTTGATGACTCACAGGACAGATTAGGATAAGAAGGATAATGCCAAAGACATTCCTATGAAGTGCTACAGTACCTGCTTCCAGCGACTTGAAGATCTTAAAACCTGCGGTGTTCTAATCTGCTTACAAGTAAATGTTGCTTAACTCACTGATACAAAGATCATTGCATTCATTTATGTTATCAAGCCTAATGAAAAGGTTTGTAATTTTCTGTGTCACCGCTAGAAGGCAATCAGTGATGTTTCAACAGTTTGCTTGAAGTGCCAGCTCATATGCAAAGTAAGGGGAAAACATGAGTGGCCCACTTTACAAAGTGCTGAAGATGGTTTAAAGACAAAGTCCACGGCTGCAACATGGCAGTGTTGAGGAAAAAACTCTGCACTGGCTGACATTGTATTTTCTGCACATGGTGTGCACAAGTAACAGGTGCAGCTGCGGAAGATGTTATACCTGGCAATACCAGGCACAGGATTTTGGTGCAGCTGTGCACAGAAAACGTCCTCAAGCTGCTAAATACTATGCATGCAGCAAAACCTGTGAGTGCACAGGGGAAGTCTCCTTGTGCATGGGTTTTACACTTTGCTGAAACTACGGCCTCAAGAGTCTGGATTCCAGCCTTGTGCGTTCTCTCTCACTCCATCTCCTGAGAGAAGTTTGTTTGTAAAAGAACCTTTCATTTCAGAGTGGAATGAAGAAGCCAGAGTCAGATGGCAGAGAGGGGTTGGTGCAAGGGGTAAGAGCAGTAGATTAATTTTGGTTTGAAGTAGTTTAAGGGACACCATCACTCCTTCACTTACTTTTTCTGCAGTTATTCCTAGAGGTGCCTGCACTGCCTGCAGCAGTTCAGGAAGTGATATAATAGCCATAGCAGCAATTCCTTCTCACAGAAAACAGTTACTTTTAATAATTTTACTCCAAAGCAAAATCCTCTCGATCTACTCCTATTTACTACACCCGATGCCAATGCACAGTCACATTTCTAAATGGCACTGAAGTGCCAGAAAGCTCATGCACTCATAGAAACATAGAATTTGACAGCAGATAAGGACCGCTTGGCCCACCCAGTCTGCCCATTTCCCTACCTACTGGATAAGCTGCAGATCCTAGTTAACCAGCAGCCTACTTCTTCTAACCCCCACCCTCCAGAATTGCCTCATGACTGTCCCATGCATGCTTGAATTCCACCACTGATTTTGACTCCACAACCTCCTCCGGAAGGCCGTTCCATGCATCCACAACCCTCTCTGTGAAAAAATACTTGCTTAAATTACCTCTGAGCTGCCCCCCTCTATCTTCAAATTGTGCCCTCTTGTTCTTGCACACCTCTTTTTTTGAAAGATGCTACCCTCTTGGACTTTGTTGATTCCCTTGAGGTACTTGAAAGTTTCTATCATGTCCCCCTCTCCCTCCTTTCCTCGAGGCTATACATATTAAGCTCCTTAAGTCTCTCTTCATATGTCTTCTGGTGCAGACCCTGCACCATTTTAGTTGCCCTCCTCTGGACAGCTTCCATCCTGTCTATGTCTTTGCGGAGATTGGGTCTCCAGAACTGCACACAGTACTCCAGATGGGGTCTCACCAGCTGTCTGTACAGTGGGATAATAACTTCCTGTTTTCTACTGGTGATGCCTCTCCCTATGCATCCCAGTATCCCCCAGCCCTCCTTGCTGCCTCTCACATTGCTTGCCCACCTTTAGGTCATCTGATATGACTACCCCCAGGTCCCTTTCCATTTTTGTTGTTGTTAGTATCTCACCCCCCATTGTGTACTCTTCCCCTGGGTTTTTGTTTCCCAGGTGCATTACCTTGCACTTCTTAGCACTGAATCTAAGCTGCCATACATTTGACCATTCCTCTAACCTTGCCAAGTCCTTTCTCATCCTTTCCACCCCACCCTGTGCATCAACTCTGTTGCAGATCTTAGTGTCATCTGCAAAGAGACATACTTTCCTACCAGTCCTTCTGCAATGTAACGCTTTGAAGACATTGAAGAGGACCGGTCCTAATACTGAACCCTGCGGTACCCCACTAGTAACCCTCCTTTCTTCTGAGTGGACTCCATTTACTATTACTCTCTGTGTCCTATTCTCCAGCCAATTCTTTACCCAGGCTGTCATCTTGGGACCCACTCCCAGGCTGGCTAACTTGTATATTAATCTTTTGTGTGGGACTGTGTCAAATGCCTTGCTAAAGTCTAGGTAGGCCATGTCCACAGCCCCTCCCTGATCTACTACTTTGGTCACCCAGTCAAAGAAATCTATCAGATTTGTCTGGCATGACCTTTCCGCTGTAAATCCATGCTGCCTAGGGTTCTGTGCCCCTCTGGCCTCTAGATACTCGACAATTCTTTCCTTCAGAAGTGATTCCATCATTTTCCCTATCACTGAGGTTAAACTAACAGGTCTGTAGTTTCCTGCTTCTGCCTTGCTCCCACTTTGTGAAGTGGAATCACATCTGCCCTCCTCCAGTCCTCGGGTACCACCCCATCCTCCCATGATTTGTTAAAGGGTAGTCAGTGGTGTCACTAGTTCTACCCTTAGCTCTTTTAAATTCTGGGATGAATCCCATCAGGCCCCATTGCTTTGTCCACCTTCAGTTTTAAGAGTTCTTTCAGAACCCTTTCTTCTGTAAATGAGCTGGTATCAACTTCTGTATCCAGAGTGTTACTACTGTTTGTTTTATATACCTCCCTCTTCATTTGTAAATTCTGAGCAAAATATTTGTTTAGTATCTCTGCCTTTTCACAGTCTCCCTCTGACCACCCTCCCTCCCCTTTATTAAGCCTCACTATCCCTCCCTTGGTCTTCTTTCGCTCCCTGATGTACCTATAAAAGGTTTTATCCCCCTTCTTAACTGAGTTGGCTGTCTTTTCCTCAGTTTGGGCCTTTGCTGTTCTGACTGCCTTCCCAGCCTCCTTTTGCTTTAACTGATACAGTTCTCTGTCCTGCTCCTTCTGTGATTCCTTGTACTTCCTGAATGCTTTCTTTTTCTCTTGAACCTTCACTGCCACTTCCTTTGAGAACCATAGTGGTTTCTTACATTGTCTTGTTTTGTTTATTTGCTTCACACAGAGGCTCGTTACCTCTGTGATGGCAGTTTTTATTATTCCCCATTGTTCTTCCACCCCTCCTTCCTGCCCGTTTGCTAGTGCATTCCTTAGGTACTCACCCATTTTGGCAAAGTCAGCCCTCCTAAAGTCCAGTACTTTTGTCTTTGTATGGCTTGACTCTATTACTGTGTTTATTGTGAACCATACTGTTCTATGGTCGCTAGTTCCCAGATGGCTACCCACTTCTACATCTGTGATCCTCTCTCATCTCCATTTGAGAGAATCAAGTCTAATATTGCTCCTCTCGAGTGGGCTCAGTACTAGTTGTCTAAGGCATGCCCCTGTAGGGCATCTAGAATAACTGCACTCTTGAGTGGCAGCTGCAACTGCACTCCAGTTAACATCTGGCATATTCAGATCACCCATCAGCAATATCTCCCTTTTCTGCCATTCTAAGTATACTTTCTATCATTTCCCTGTCCATTTCCTCCCCTGAGAAGTCGGCTTATATAACCCCGTCAATATTGTGGTGCCATTGCCTGTCTCCAAATTTACCCACAGTGTTTCTTCTCCTCCTCCTGTTTACCCTTTTGTTCTGTTGCTTTTATTCCTTCCCTTATGTAAAGAACTACTCCTCCTCCTCTTTTACCCTCCCTGTCCCTCCTGTAGACAGTGTATCCTGTATGTTTATGTCCCAGTCATGGTTTGTGTGTATCGTGTTTCTGTGACTGCCACGATATCCAGATGTTCCTCCTCCATCAAGGCCACTATTCAGGAAGCTTGTTACCCAGACTACGGGCATCAGTACTCATTGCTCTCCATTTTTAATGGCTTTACCTTCTGTTGCAGCATCCCCCACTGACCGTTTCTACCTCAGTCTTTTCTCATTTAGTACCCTGTTGTTAGGGAGAGGCTGGGATTTTCCTGCTGCTTGTCAGTGCCTCCCCTTGACTAGTTTAAAAGCTTGCCAATGAAGCATTTAAACCGATTGCTCAAAGACTTGTTCCCTTCCTGGACAGATGCAGACCATCCTGCCAGTATAGGCTGGTGTCCTCCAGGTGGAACCCCAGTCCCTAATGAAGCCAAACCCCTGTGCTCCGCACCATTTTTTCAACCATTCATTAAACTGCATGGTGCCAATTACCCTCGCCTCCCTCATGCTTTTGACAGGCAGCACCTCTGAGAAGGATACTGTGTGTGCTACTTGTCTTGGGTCCCTCCCCAACTCGCAATGTCCTCCTGCACTGCTCTAATCTCATGATGAGCAAGTCATTTGTCCCTAGGTGGACAATTACGTCCAGCTCGGAATCCCTTGCAGCTGTTCTCGTGATCCTGAGGGTGCTTCCTGTCCCTCCAAGCCATGGCACGAGGCAGGCACCTTACTTCATTTTTCCCAGCTCCCCCCAGTTCTATACCCCTAATAATTGAGTCCCCCACCAGGAGCTGCTTCCTTTCCCTGTGGTGTCCTCTGCCTCCTTCCTGTGGGCCTCCCTTGTGACAGTTATAATCAGTCTTCTCTGCGGGTGCATTCATAGGGGAGCTATGCTCCCCCAGAATGGTGTATGGATTGTGGAGTGGAACAATTGATTGGGTGTGCCTCTGTTCCACCTCCTCACCCTCCCTGAGCCCACTGTGGTCCAACTGCTGTGCTTTCTTCACAACCTCTGAGGTAGTGGTGGTGGCGCTAGTGCTCCCTGGATGGGGTAGGTTCCCTTTCTACTGTCCAGTGTGGCCTGGGGGAAGGTTTCCTTACTACTGTCCAGTGCGGCCTGAAGACGGGCAACTTCCTCCCTCAGGGCAGATAGTTGTCTGCAAATAGGGCAGCATCTCAGCCTCCAGAAAGACTCCCGGAAGACCTCTGCCCCACAGCCATTACACTCATCATTATACCCGAGTTCAGCTAAACACAGTTTTTAATAGTGTAAAGAAAGCTGAACTCGAGGAAGTGTCTGTTGTTTTGAAACAAGCTCTCAAAGTTAGGGAAATCATGGCTCGATTCTCAGACTGTGATTTCCCTAATTTTGAGTGCTCATTTTGTGTTTGCTTTTAGAAGCAGCAGATGTGTGAGAGGAACAGAGACAAGCAGCTACAGCTCCCCTTCCCCCTCCCTACCATCCCTTTAACTGCCAGCTGTGACAGCTAATTGAGAGGGGCCTATGACCTGCAAAAGCAGTCAGGTGTGCCCCAGCTCCATTTTGCTTCTGTTTCATAAGGACTAGGCCTCCATGCTGCCCCCTGCAGGAAGGACCCATGTGAAAAAGACATCAGAGTCTTCCCACCAATGTCAGCCCAATGAGAAAGCCACACACTGTGCTGCTCAGCAGGTAGGCAAATGAGCATTAAAGAGGTACATTAGGTGACAGGCCCCAGTAGGGTGAAGCAGGGTGCCAGGAAGGTTAGAAGGGTTGGGTTTGCTGCCTGTTTTGAGGTTGATTGGATAAAGGCACCTGAGGTAAGGGGATTAGTCCAGAGGGGTTTGGGGTTAGAAGGAAATGACTGCTTGTATCGAATAATCTTAGTAAGTGAAATATAGAATCATGCTTGGGCGCACGGCGCTAACGTGGCACAGTAGAGGGGAGAGGGAATGGACAAGGGGGGTGTATTAGGACAGGTGGCGGAAGGGACAGAACAGAGGAACGTGCCAGGGGGGGAAAGACAAGGGCAGCAAAGGGGAAGGAATACTGGTGGGGAGGTAGGTAAGGGACACGGAGTAGGGAGGATAGAGGGGTGTAATAACTGTGGGGCAGCCATATTCATGAGCACTCTGTGGAGGTTAGGGGAGTGCCCAGTTTGTCGAAAGCTAGGGAGGTTGGAGATGTCTTGGCTAGAAAGAGAATTGGAATACAGAATTACAGTAGGTCAATGGGTAGAGGGTAGGGACAGGACATCAGAAGGGACAGGAGATGGGGAGTGCAGGCCACACTGAGGAACTGTAGGGGAGGGGCCAGAATAGGTGATGGGGGCACTACGAGCATGGGAGCTAATGGAAATAATAATGGGCATAGATACACAATGGGCTCAAACAGATATTGGCCCTTAACAGAGATGATGTAACAGGAGGAGAAAGATGGGAGGGGAAATAAAGGTAACAGGGAGCAGGGTCACGAAGGCAGACAGAACCACAGGTAAGGCCAGAGTTCACAAAAGGGGTACAAGATAAGAGCAGCAGGGGTGGCACACTGAAAGAAGGAAAAAACATGGAGGGACAAGGTGTAGCTGGCGAGGGCGGAAAAGGGAATGGGTCAGGTGCAGATGAGTATGTCTTAGGGGTGGGGGTCATCAGGTAGGGGGGACACAGTGTAGGCAATCAGGCAGAGGATGGGTCACGAGGAGGGGGGAGAGAAATGGGAGCTGGCACTGATGAGGGCTGGAGGAGCCAGGAGGACGGGAGCGAAACAAGAAACCATCCTGGAGTGTGAGGATAGAGGAATAGCGGGTGCAGAAGTGGAGATGGGGGGTGGCCAGGGCAGGGGTGTACAAAACATCAGAAGAATCCAAGAAAATGCTGTGGAGGCACCTGTTGGGTTAGTGAATAAAAAAATCAGTGATAGTATATGGGGACTCTATTATAAAAGGGATCCACTGGTTAAGGAAAGGAGTCGCATTTAAAGGAGGTCAATTTTTTTTGTGATCCAAGGATGGAGATGAGCTGGGCACTTCCAATAATTAGGGATTGCATTAGGCTAGTAAGGGGAACACCTCACCTGGTCCTACATCCTGGCAGGGAGGATGTAGAAGAGGTACAGAAGAGATTCATGGAGCTAGCAAGAGGGTGCAAGGAGATGATCAATACCATAGCTTTTTCAGAAGTTCTGCCAGTGTACTGCGCCTGCACAGCTAAACAGTTGAGAATCAAGGACTTTAACCTCTGGTTGAGGCAGTAGTGCAGGAGGGAGGGCTACGAATGCGTAGGAGGTTGGGGGGACACATGGGTGGATAGTAGCCTATATGCTAGGGACAGACTTTATATAAATGATGAGGGGGCTAGACTGTTGAGGGGGAAACTGCAAGGGTACATATATACAATACTGGGGTGCTTAAAACTAGGAGGGGGGAGTACAAAGCTAGGGGTGGCCCAGGGAAAATAGATGGTGGAACTTACGCAACTCACACTCCCCCACAGCTGGTGACAGGAGATGCTAGGGGGGGAGGAGAACAGAGGAAGGTGGGGCTGGTGGACAGGATTGCTAGCAAACACCAAGAATCTAGGAAATAAGATGGGAGACCTGCAGGTAGTGGTGGCGGCAGATAATTTAGACCTCATTGCAGTAACGGAGACTTGATGAACAGACAAACACAGTTGGGAGATGGAAATACAAGGTTATTGACTTTACAGGTGGGAAAGGACAGGAAAAAAGGGGGGAGGGGTGGCCCTGTATGTGAAGGAGAAAATTTGAGCATCAGATAGCTAGGGCGGGCAAGGATCAGCGGAGACCCTGTGGGTCACCCTAAGCAAAGTGGGTGGGGAGGCATTAAGGGTATGGGTGGTCTACAGACCACCAAATCAGGGGGAGGAAGTGGACAGAGAGATGTCTAAGGAGATATAGGGGATAGCCAGCAAAGGGAAATTGTGGTGTTGGGCAAACTAAATCTTCCAGACTTGGAATGGGAAGTCCCGACAGCATCCTCAGAAAGGATTAGTGAGTTGTTGGAAGCCATGCAGGAAGTGTTCATACACCAACTGGTCGCAGAACCAACTGGGGGAGAGCCATACTAGACCTGGTTATGACGAATGGGGATGGTGTCGAGGAGGTGGAGGTTGGGGAAAGGTCGGGTGACAGTGACCATAGGACGCTAAGATTTAGACTTTGAATGGAGCCGGTAGAGATCAGATCCACCACTAAAGTGCCAGACTTTAGGAAGGCAGATTTTAGGAGGATGAAAGAAATAGTGCGAAAGGAGCTAGAATGGAAGGAAGACTTGGATGACGTACAGGAGTTGTGGGGGAAATTAAAAGAGGAATATTGAATGTGAGAGAGCTATGTATTAGAACAGTGAGTATGAATGAAAGGGTGAAGAAATCACTTTGGTTCTCAACAGAGTGAGAAAAACAGTTAGAGAGAAAAGGAGGGCATTCAAGGTATATAAAGCCTCTCAGAGGGAGACAGACAGGGAGGTTTATAAGGAGAAGCTGAGGGAAGCAAGAAAAATAATCAGAATGGTGAAGGCAGAAACAGAAGATATAGCAAGGGGGGCAAAGAGGGGGGATAAGAAGTTTTTCAGATATGTGAGTGACAGAGGGAAGGGGAAGCTGGGGATTATGAAGCTTAAGGGGGAAGTGGGAGCACTGGTAGAGGGGGATGTGGAGAAGGCAAATATTCTAAATGACTACTTTACGCCAGTTTTCATGGTAGAGGAGGGGAAAGGGCCAGAGCTGAATAGTAGAGGAAGGGAAGGCATAGAAATGGACTCTAGTCCCTTCACAGAGGATAGGATATTGGAAAAACTAGGAAGGCTGCAGAAGCAATAGGCCTGGATAGGATTCACCCGAGGGTGCTCAAGGAGATAAAACAGGAGTTGATGGGGACCCTCACAAGGTTATTTAATCTGTCGTTGGACAAGGGGATGGTCCCTGGGGACTGAAAAGGGCCAATGTGGTGCCATTACATAAAGTGGGAAGCAGGGAGGAGCTGGGAAACTAATGCTCTGTTAGCCTTACCTCTGTTGCAGGGAAGCTAATGGCAATATTTATTAAGGAAAGGCTAGTAAAATATCTGGAGGAGAAGGGCCTCCTGGGTGACAGTTAACATGAATCCACAGGTGGAACATCATGTCAGACCAACCTGATTGAATTCTTTGACAGAGCTATGGAGATACGGGACCAGGACGGGGTGGTGGACCTGGACTTCAGGAAGACCTTTGACACCGTCCCATACAGGAAGCTGGTAGGCAAACTGGTCAGCTTGGGAGTGGGGAGCAAGCTCACAAACTGGATAAAACATTGGTTAGAGGAGAGGACACACAGGGTTGTGGTAAATGGTGAGCACTCAAAGGAAGATAGGGTGATGAGAGGGGTTCCACAGGAGTCCATGCTAGGACCCATACTTTTCAACATAATATTGGGGACATTTCACAGAGTCTACATGGGAAGGCGCACTTGTTTGCAGACGGCATGAAGATCGGTTATAGGGTTGATGCACCGGGTGGTGTGGAATGTGTGACGAAAGATCTGGTCAGGCTGGAGGAGTGGTCAGAAAAGTGGCAGCTACAATTCAATGGTAAACAATGCAGAATTATGCAAATAGGGCACAAAAACCCAAGGCCAAAATACTGGCTTGGGGGGTGGGGAGAACTGGGGGTAACAGATCAGGTAAACGACCTGGGGATCACAATTACTGACAGCCTGAAAGTTCATAATCAGTGCGGCAGGGCAGCAGGGAAGGCAGTCAGAATGTTTGCATGCATAGGAAGGGGCTTTACAAGCAGGAAAAGGGAGGTAATGATGCTGCTATACAAAACAATGGTCAGACCTGGAATATGGGGATATGGGGTCCAGTTCTGGAAGCTGTACTTGCAAAGGGACAAGGACAGGTTGGAGAGGGTCCAAAAAAAGCAACCAAAATGGTGGCAGGACTGCACAAGAGGTCATAATATGAGGAAAGGCTGGGATAGCTCGACTTGTACACACAGGAAAATATGGTTGAAACCTTCAAGTACTTGAAAGGTGTAAACAGGATGAGGGTTGACAGCATCTTCAGAGGGAGGGCAAACAACTCCACTAGGGGACATGCACTCAAACTTGAAGGGGATAGCTTTAGTGGTGATGTCAGAGGGAAGTTCTTTACTGAGAGGGTTGTGGGGCCATGGAATAGACTGCTGGAATGGGTGGTAACGGTGGATTAAGTGGACAAATTTAAAAAAGCTTGAGATACCTACTGTACATGGGCCTATGCAACAGTTGGCAGGCAGTGTTTCATGTCGGTATAGCTCAAATTACTGTATACGGCGATTACAAATTGGGCAAATATATCACACCGCCGACAATTTGAGTGACTGTAACACCTGCCAACTATATTATTGGGTGATTGTATAAGGAGCAAACTGGAACTTGCACCAACAATTACCTGTTTTAGATGTGCACGTACAAGTTATAGGCATCTTGAACTACCTGTCCCCATAATTACCCTCACCTTTATAGTCTAGTTCCACCCATGTCATGCAGGGGAGCTGCACCCCTCCAGGAGACTGTGCCCCCTGAGCCCCCTCTATCTTAAGGATTCTCACACCACACCACTCCTGGATTGAGGGGTAGGCTATTATCATGATTGCCGGGCAGGTGAGTTGCTCATATTACCATTTCAGTCATACATAACAGTCACTGAAATGAGTAGTTGTTGGCATTGTTCAGGCACTGCATCTGTATGTGCTGTAATTCATTCATTCAATTGTTGTTGCTGCACTGTGTTGATGTGATACCAGCAGGCAGGGAATGGAAGGTGGAAGCCTTCCTAGAGGGGGGAATTGGGGCAGACTGGATGGGCCATGGGGTCCCTGTTGACAGATTTCTATGTTTCTGTGAAAAGAAGGGCAATAGAAGAATTTGGATGGCCATTTGCTCAAATGCTTGAAATCTGGGAAATAAAATCCCTGACCTTGTGGCCATTATGGCAAAGGCTGACCTGGACATTGTCATCATCACTGAGTCATGGTGCAATGAGAAGCATGATGGGGATATGGCCATACCAGGTTATAATCTGTTCAGGAAAGGTAAGAAATGGGGAAGAGTGGCTTTTTATGTAAGGGATAATGTAAGGGATACAGAGAATACAGGGAGGTGCAGGGCACTGTGGGTTATCCTAGAAACAGGGAAAGGAACCATTTTTTGCACGGGCATAATCTACAGACCTCTGGCATGGGAGTGGGGAGGGGGGATGGATAAGGCACTGGTAGAAGCCATCCAAAAGATGGCAACCAGGGGGGAGGTGCAGATAGTGGAGAACTTCAGCCTACCAGATGTGGAAAAGGGCATCCCAGCTACAGCTTCAGCTAGGAGCAGGGACATCCTGGACACCCTGCAGAGGGACATTCCCAAGGGGTCCCATGTCAATTCAGTGCAAAAAAAAAACGTTGCAGTTAAAAACAGAGTTGTCAGAGCGCTGTAAATAACAACTGTGCAATGGAGAAACAGTGTAAATGAAAAAACAGCACAAAGGCATTTAAAGAAAACTTTTATCATCTTTTTCTACTGACTGCTGGCCCTTGGTAGATGACACTACTACAAATGGGCATAAATGAGTGTCACTCCCTGTACCTAACCACAGATCTAGAAATCCCTGTGCCCCATGTGCTATTCAGGTTCGAAACAGCGGCCATTAGTAGTTTTCAATAAACTGATCAAGCCCAAAACCAATCTCTGAAACCACTCACTATGTCCCACATAATAAACATAAATGTTGATCAGAAGCATAAAGAGAACCTTCATGCATTGTTTCCTGACAACCAAATACTTGAGAAAAGAAGACGTCTCCTCGGGCATCTCCTATTTTATTTATTTATTGAATTTTGGTAACTGGGTAAGTCCACTGAGACAGTTACAGTCCCTTTTTCAGGGGCGACCCGGAGGTGCAGCAATATGATGTACAAGGCAAATTCCACATTAGTAAAAGACAAGGGGGTACAAGGCAGTTAAGAAACATATGTCACATAAAAAACATCATACAATAAGAGATTCAAGCAAGATTGCATCATAAAGTAATTAATACCAAGCAAGACAGTCACAGGCTTGATTAAAGTTATACAATGAACAGGATCAAAAGTTAAAGCACAAGGAGGTTAAGTATACAGGATGTGGAAGAGAGGAGCTGGGAAAGGTAGAGGTGTCAGCGGAAACAGGAGCAGGTTGCTGATGAAGGGGGAGTGGAGTAAAGCTTAGCTTGGAACTCAGGAAGAGAGGAGCAGGACAGTACAGAAGGAGGGAGGGCGTTCCAGTCAGATATCATGGCATATGAGAAGGCCTTATGGGCAGTACCAAGACAGTAATTGGGCTTGAGGAGGAGTGGGACAGAGGCAGACCTAAGGGCATGAGGAGGTTGTCTTAAGCAAATGGTATCACTGAGGCACGGAGGGGTAAACTTGTGCAAGAAACAGCATGGAATACCACCACTTTGATTCTTACAGTAGCCAGCTTAGGGAAGAGAGGATGTCGCAGTGGTGGTGGAGGGCGTTAACTCCCAAGGCAAATCTACCCACCCTATGGTAGGCCTGAGTTAGGAGGGACAGGGCGGTAGTATTAGTTGATAGAAGTAAAGAGGCTCCATAGGTTAGAAGTGGGAGAAGGGATGAGGAGGCAATCTTAAAGCATGAGGCAGAGGAGAGGAAGGGATGGTTTCGGTAGAGAAGTCCTAACTTTTGATTCAGGGTTCTGATCAGGATGGAGATGTGATCATTAAAGGAACGTGAGGTATCCAGAGTGGTACTCAGATATTTAAAAGTAGGAACAGATTCAAGGGTATCACCTTTGGAGAAGGTAATACTGAGGAGAGGAGGGGAGGGGGTGTACTAGGGGAGGAAACTCCTGCAACAAACTGGCTGCTACAGAAAGTGAATAATAGAATGGCATCTGATTTCAATATGGCTGACACTTCAGTGAGTGAATCAAAAAGTGATGTCAGAATTAGCTGTGAATATGTTGGAAACATGAAACAAGCAGAAAATAATATCTTTGTACTGCTGCTGACTGGATGCAAAAAACCTGGTGACAGACAAAGTCTTTCCGTGCAATAGCATCTCAATGAATGAACTCACAGATGACACACTGCTAAATTTGACGTCATTGCACGTCCCTGCCCCCAGGTAAAAATAGCAGAAAATGTTGTCCGTTAATGATGTCCCTCACTTCTGCTACCGCTTCCGCTCAGACACTGGTCTGCCGGGCGCTCCGCAGCCTCCCTGGAAAGCCAGGGATAGAGACCCATGTTTTCTGGGAGGGTGCCCATCCAGCTACTCCACCCAGGGAGTTAAGCCTGGGGATGGGGCAGCAGTGAGCAGAGCAGGGGACCAGAACCTCCTGCGGGGGGGGGGGGAGAAACTGGCCCCCCAAAGAAATTCTGTGAAATTGACAACACTACTGAAAGTACTGTGATTATGCCTAAGGCAGTATGCGGTGTCACATAAGCCCTGTTTTTACACTGCGCTCTAATAATTTACTATAATTTGACCATGCAGTATTTACTGCACTCTTTTTGTATGCATGGATTTGACAAAATACCATTCCTCAGGCAACCAGTAAGGGAGCCACTCAAGAGGGAACAGTGTTGAACCTGGTACTCGCCAACAGGGACAGCATTGCAGATGTCAAGATGGGTGACAACCTGGGGACCAGTGATCATTGTACAGTGTTGTTCAATATAACTAGTGAGCCAGACTTGAACTACACTAAGGTGAGAGTCCTGGACTTCAGGAGGTCTGACTTTACAAAGATGGGGAAATGCTGCAGGAATGCCCTGGCAGTGGGCGAGGACATGGTTTATTTGTCTCAAAGATCACCCTCTGCCACCTCACCTCTGTCGTGGATTATAGTTATAATGAATGATACCAAAAAGTCTAATAAGGGATGACCTCAGGGTTCTCACCTTAGATCAGAGTAGTTTGAGTAGTGTGACAGAGGCAATGTGCATGAACCCTGAGGAAGGTGGGTGATAGTGCTCATTACAATAGCACCTCCACCGGCCATCATGACCCTAATTGCCTTGGCATGCATCGTGTCAGCAGACTAAGGTCAGAAGCCTCAGTGTAGCCCAGCAGTTCATCATGCTGAAGTGGGAGGTAATATAAAGGGGACAGTGCTGTGTGCTCATAAAGGAGTGTGGAAGACATGACCTCTCTCACACTTGACGTATCATCTTGAATCACTACTGTGGTTCGCTCCACCCCAAGACATGCTTCTTGGTCGGGTAAGATGAAAGGAGAAAGGAAAGCATGACCCAGATATGTGTGGGGGCAAGAAGATAATAACAGTAGACTGAGAACAGATGTATGGCACGCTTACAGACAGAAGTGTAATATTTTATAACCTGTCAGCTAAACACAACTCACTGACAAAAGACTCAACTCAGTAAATGTCTGCAGGGTTTCCAAAGAAAGAAGCGTCACTGTTTCTGGTGCAATGATAAATCCTGTAAGCACTGTAGCAGTAGAATGTTATCAATAAAGTATTAGTTATGCTAAAATGCTGAATTTATTAGGCATCTGTACAGCAAAACGGATGTAAGTTGTACTCAGAAAATGCTGCATGTACTGTAACAGATTTTACTTACACAATAGTAAAAACAAGCATTTGTCAGTGCCGAATGTTGATTGTGTTGGTGTGTTGAGCTTGCTCACTGCCCCTCTGTCACTCGTTCAGTCTGTTTCTCCTGGTGCTGCAGGCTGCTGTTTTTTACTGGGCTCCTGCCTCCATTGGCACCTTGTTCTGCCCAATAAGAAATCTGCAGCTGTCACTCATTCTGCTTCTCCTGGCGCTGCAGGCTGCCCTTTTGTACTGGGCTCCTGCCTCTGTTGGTGACTTTTTCTGCCCACAAAGAAATCTGCAGTAGTCCCGATAATGTTCCATTGAGCTCGCTCAGTCCCCTTCTCTGACTCGCTCATTCCATTTCTGGTGGTGTTGCAGGCTGCCCTTTTCTATTGGGCTCCTGCCTGCATTGCTACCATTTGCAGCAGTTACAATACAGCTCCATTCTTCGCTCACTCCCTCTCTCACTCACTCATTCTGGTTTTCCTGCCACTGCAGGCTGCCATTTTGTACTGGGCCTCTGCGTGCATTGCTGCCTTTTTCTGCCCACAAACAAATCTGCAGCAGTCCCAACAGAGCTCCGTTGAGCTCATTCACTCCCCCTCTCTCACTCGCTCATTCTGTGTCTCCTGCCGCTGCAGGCTGCCCTTTTGTACTGGGCTCCTGCCTGCATTGGTGGCTTGTTCTGGCCAAAAAGAAATCTGAAGCAGTCCTGACATGGATCCATTGAATTGCTCACTCCCCCTCTCTCACTCACTCATTCCGTTTCTGCCCGCGCTGCAAGCTGGCCTTTTGTACTGGGCTCCTGCCTGCATTGCTGCATTTTCTGCCCACAAAGAAATCCACAGCAGTCACAATAGAGCTCTGTTGAGCTCGCTCACTACTGCTTTGTCACTCACTCGTTCTGTTTCTCTTGGCGCTGCTGGCTGCGCTTGTGTACGGGGCTGCTGGCTGTGGTGGCACCTTTGTCTGTCCACAAATAAATCCGCAACTGTACTGAAAAAGTTCCATTGAGGTCACTCAGTCTCCCTCTGTCACGCGTTCATTCTGTTTGTCCTGGCACTGCAAGTGGCCCTTTTGTACGGGGCTCCTGCCTGCATTGGCATCTTTTTCTGCCAACAAAGAAATCCGCAGCAGTCCTAATAGAGCTCCGTTGAGCTCACTTAGTCCCCCTGTCTTACTCACTCGTACTGTTTCTCCCACTGCTGCAGGCTGGCCTTTTCTACTGGGCCCCTACCTGCATTGATGCCTTTTTCTGCCCACAAAGAAATCCACAGCAGTCCTGACAGCGCTCCGGTGAGTTCACTCACTCCCCCTACCTCACTCTCTCGTTCTTTCTCCCACTGCTGCAGGCTGCCCTTTTGTACTGGCCTCTTGCATTGGGGCCTTTTTCTGCCCACAAACAAATATGGAGCAGTCCCGACAGAGCTCAGTTGATCTTGGTCACTCCCCCCCCCTCGCTCGTTCCATCTTAATCTATCCCAAACACTGATGTCCCACAGTGACCGTGCTATTCTCCATCAGGAGTGCAAAAACATATTTTAGCCGGGGTGTGAAAAATGACAGCTGTACTATTCATAAGGAGGTGTGAAAGAATGCCACTGTTGAAAATGTGGTGTGAAAATATTACAAATTTGCAAAGTTACAAGGGTGCGTGGAAACAGTTGAATGCACGCTTGTAACACAGTCATGTTATGGAGTTTTGTCACCAAATTTCCAACATAGGGATTTTATGACCTCTGCTCATGAACAGTGCCACCGTCATTTTCTTTATATGCCCCGAACACTGATTTCCCACAGTGACCACGTTATTCTGTGCCACAACTGTGAAACCACATTTCACTCAGGATGTGAAAAATGACAGCTGTACTGCTCATAAGGAGGTGTGAAAAATTGCCATTGTTGAAAATGTTGCATGACAATATTATGAATCTGCAAAGTTACAAGGGTGTATGGAAAGTGTGCAATGCAACTCATTTGATGGGCTATCGTCACCAAATTTTCAACATAGGCATTTTAGGACCTCTGCTCATGAACAGTATCACTGTCATTTTATTACTCTGTCCCTGACAGTGATTTCCCACAGTGACCGCTCTATTATGTGCCAGAACTGTGAAAATACATTTCAGCCAGGATGGGAAAAATGACAGCTGCACTGTTCATAAGTAGGTGTGGGAAAATGGCAATGTTGAAAATCCGGAGTGAAAATATACATTCACGAAGTTATGAGCATGCATGCAAACTGTGCAACACGCACTCGTAGCACAATCATTTTATGGAATATCATTACCAAATTTTCAACATAGCCATTTCAGGACCTTTACTCATGAACAGTGTCATTGTCATTTTCTTAATCTGTCCCGAACACTAGTTTCCAGCAGCAACCGTGCTATTCTGTGCCAGAAGTGCAAAAACACATTTCTGCCAGGGAAGTGAACAATGACAGTGGTACTGTTCACAAGGAGGTGTGACAAAATGCCAGTGTTGAAAATTTGGTGTCAGAATATTGCAAATTCACAAACTTATGCACTTGCATAGCAACTGCGCAGTACACTCTTGTAAAATGGTCATTTTTGGGATTTTTTTCCACCAAATTTGCTACATAGGCTTTTTGATAGCCCACCTCTTGAACACTGGCACTGTCATTTCGTTAATCGGCCCCCAAAGGTGATTCCACGCAGTGACCGCAAAATCACCTTTCGGGGTTGATTAACGCCATGACAGTTCAAGCATTCATGAGGAAGGGTCCCAAAATCTCCATGCTGAAAATTTGGTGAAAAAAATCCCCAAAATGCCCGAGATATGCACTAAAGTTGAAAAAACCCTATTTGTTACATTATACAGCTTACCGGCATTTCCTCAGTTGCGGTCGGCTTTAAAGTGCAGAAGTGTTCCGGGTCCACGAAGATAATCACGCTGGACTCCAGAGAGGTAAGTATATGGGGTATGGGGGGTGGGAGGCAGGGTGCACAGTAGGTGGGTGCGGTGGTGGGTGGACAGCCGCGAGAATCTGAGGGACCGTTTTCTGCTTTTCAGGAGGAAAAAAGAAAAAGACTTAGCGGGATAGTTTTCTCTTTTACAGGGGCATGTGGCACACTGGGTGGGCTCTGGCGTGCCACCATGACTTTCTTTGGGGGGCCAGCAATAGCCGGCGAGGATTAGGCACCCCATCGGCACCTAAAGGGAGTCATTATGCCGAAGGGATTAGGCACCCCATCAGCAGGAATAACAGCGTGTGGGGGCAACAATGGCTTTATGTTGGTGGGGGCAGCAATAGCCGACGAGTTGGGCACCCCCTCGGCACAAGGGGGCTTCATTTGCCGGCGAGGATTGGGCACACCGTCGGCAGAAAATGGCGGGGTGACAGAATGCGAGAGGGACTGGGCTCCCGTTGGCAAAATGAACAGGGCGGCACCAAAGCTGATGGGGATTGGGGCCCCCGTCGGCACATAAACACAGTGGGGGGGTGTTATATTGTTTGTGAACACGGAGGCAACCCACTGCTATGTCCTCAAACAATATCAGGCTTGCTAGATCCGCCCTACAATGACGGGTCGCTCATTGCAGTGGATAGCTGATGCTGCAATGATGAAGCAGCCCCTGATTGCAGCAGCTGATTTGTCACAAGTTGATGTGAACATTCCAAACTTGTGTCACCAGCAGCCTGCAATGGCATTGGGGGAAGTGGGACAAGCCTTGGCAGGCTGTGGGGGCATTGGCCACAACAGTGCCATGCCTCCACAGCCTGCTTCTCAGCAAGCTGTGCCAATATGTTTCTTGTGCTGCACACAATCAACATAAAAATCATCTACAAGTAAATGAGTAGTTCCATTGTCACTGACCTAGATCTGCAAAGTTGACATTAGGCTATTTTCTGGTGTGATCACTCTGGGTCAAGATTCCTCTCCATCAGTGCTATTGCTTTGCCCACTTCTCTACTGAAAATACTGTTGAAATTGGCACTGAAAAGAATTTCTGGCAGTACCCTTAATCATAAGATGGAGCCAAATGTCTGTAATTCACTGCTGCTAAAGGAAGTTCTCCTTCAACCACACGTGCTAGAGTTAAACTGGGCAACATAGTTCTTCTCTTACATATGTGTATATGTGTGTGTGTGTGTGTGTATATATATATATATAACCCCTGCAAATGGGGGTTCCCAAAAGACTTCCAGGAGCTTGCTTGAATGCTCCAAGCCTGAATGGTGTTTGGCGTTTAAGCCATTTATCAGTGAGTGTTTTAGAACCTCTGGTACTGTCTCTTTAAGAGCTGTCTGCTTGCAGACATAATTAGTTGTATGGGGGACTGTGTGTTTCTTTGATTACCACTCGAGCTGCTGCCAATTCCTCCATTTTGCAGTCACTAGGAGTGCAAGGGAACCTATCTGAAAGATGTAACTGTTTGCCAGAAATCATGTAGAGTAATAATGAAAATACAGTTTGTCTAACCTGCTTTCTTTGCAGTCAGAACTGTGTCTGCCTAGTTCCCCATTCTAGTTTTGAACTGCTGAACTGGACCAATCAGTGTGGGGTAAGCTAGCTCTAAAATGATGCCTTGGACGAATCAGAACTTGGACTCATAATCTGAGCCAGCCACAAGAGGATTGTATGGGCAGTGACTCTGGGAGATGTATTTTAGACTGAGCGCCTTTTGGACCAACAGGAGCAGTCTATTGTGGTGACAGCCAATCCAGTCAAGAACTGGGAGGAACTCAAAGAGTGCCCGGTTTTGTCTGTTGGAGTTTCAGTTTAGCTCTGGGAGTAAAGAGGAAAGAAACCCTGTGCTCCTTCAGTGCACAGTTTTAGTCAAAAAACATGTAAGGTCACAGTTCCGGTCTGCAGCTTGTGTAACTGCTTATTAGGACTGAATACGTCCTGTGAAGAGAATCAAAAGATATCTGAAGAGTAGAAACCAGGCTCACCTGTAGAAGACTGGAGAAATTGTTGAATTGCACTCGGTCTGTCAGGAACTGAATCTGCTGTGTGTTCTCCGGGTATTGTGCAGTAATTGCGATCGGGATAAAGAAGCAGCCTGCGTATAGTACTTTCTTTTGCCATATAAATGTGTGAGGAGTCTCGTCGAGCTCAAGAGTAGCCCTGCTGACACTGAAGGACCCTATCTTGTTTGGAGGTCGTGAGTACTAATTCAGGTCGCTCCTGTTGAATTGCCACATTGAATCCAAATGGAATAACTGTACTGCTGACTGTTTAACTAATTTTTCTTTTCCTGTGGAAAGGGCCCTACCAGCTGCCACGGTTTGGACTAGCCACTAGGGCTTGGGTACCCAGGGACAGTAACTGGTAGGGATAGGCCTGTGCACAGAGCCATAAGGTAAATGAGTAAAGTATAAGCTAATTAACCTGATTTCCCCCTGTCCTTGTTATATTGCCCCTAAATAAATCAGAGCTGCTTGTTTCAGCAAAGTTATACTGCCTGAGGTATTTGTCTATGTTAAAATATTGTACTGTGATTGTTGCACTGTATCTTATTTTACAGGGGGTCCCAGTGCCTGAACCAGTCCTGGGGGTAAGTGTATACTGTGAAGGTAATTCTGATATACTGTGTGGGCCACTAGTGGGAAGAAAGGGGGGTTGCAGTGTCCCAGAGGGCTGTGACCAAGTAAGTTTAACTATTGCAAACCCTGACCTCTGGGGAGGCACCCGCCATTGGATCAGGCCCCTCAGCCTGTTAGTGGCAAATCAGGCAGGGTAGTAGCCCTGGAATAGCGCCATCTAGGGGTTACATATATATATATATATATATATATATATATATACACACACACACAACAGGGGTGAGTGGTACATGAGTGAGATAAAACAGCGTATCATCCGCTGCAGTGTGATATTTTTACCCTCTGCTCTACTGTGATGATATGAGACATTTACACACACAGGTCACAAAAGGTCACTGATATCATCACCCTAGGCAGCTTTCCCCTCAGCATGTAAGAAACACCTGTGCTGTTACCATAGACACAAATGCAGAACTACCTGAGAGGTCTAACTGCTGCCTACAGCTAACTCAGTGAGCATTACAAAACACACCTACCCCCACAACTTCCAGCTCATTACTGTGATGCTCTCAACTTGATGCAGCCAGAATTCCAAACAGCACAGCTTCACAGAACAGTCTAAACTACTGCCTGCAGCTAACTCAACTACCACTGAAACACACTCTCACTTGTTCCTCAAACTCTGATTCTCACCCAATTACTGTGACAATTTCAGCTTCACTGCAGCCAGAATCCTAAAGAGCACAATTTCACAGAACACTCTGCACTCTGCCTGCAGCTAACTTAATTACCACTGAAAACAGTATCAGCTGTTCTGACGCTCTGCCTCTCAGTTCATTACAATTACATGCTCTTAGCTTCACTGCAGCCAGACTGCTAAACAATACAGCTTCACAAAAGTATGTTTCTCATTCTTATCTGAAACTAACTCATTTAGCATTGCAAAACACACTCATGTGTCTCTCAGAGTTTATAACACTGCCAGCCCATTCAGAAAAGCTCACACAGAATGAGCAAACACATTAAAGGAACAGAACACAAGACAGCATAACAAAACTTCTGAAACTCTTGGCCTATTGTATATATCAAATACATGATGGACAGATCGTGTGCTATGGCAAATATTGTCACTCCTGCATCGTGAGCTTGGATATGTCACTCGTGCCTTGGCACTCGTGAGATATCCAGAGCTCACTCTGCAGGAGTGACAATATTTGCCATATCACACTCATGCCCATCATGTATCCCCTATGTGTGTGTGTGTGTGTATATATATATATATATATATATATATATATAAAACTTTGGGAGTCCAAAAGACGATTGGTCCATTGGATTTCTCTTTCAACTATGCAGTGCATGTGCTACTGCATTTATGTCATCTGGAAATAGTTGTAAGTTGTTTGTTTTACTTGATAACAGCTGTCTGTAGTTGCTTCTGTGGTTTTGTCATTTTGCTGCCGGAGGGGAGGGAGTTAGGGTTGGGGTCCCTAACACCACATTCTCTTACTTTTGTGGCATTAAGTTGAACCCTGACTAATGCACTAATTCAGTTTTTTGCAAAGAATTTCTTTTCTTTTTGAGATAGTGACATTGTATCCTCATTCATGCCAGTCCTGTCAGTGCATACAGATGCAGATATACAGGGCCTTCTGGACCCTACGCCAAAGGAAGAGTCTGCCCTTTGAGCCCTGAACTTCCTTATAGCAACAGATGGAAGTAATATGTGGGGTTGCCTGCCAGGCCACAGAAGAACAGGCACTTCTGGCACCTGCATTTCTAAGTGGCTACAAATACAGACATACCAGGCAAAGAGTCCATCTGTCAGTTAAAGTGCAGGACCCTCTGGCAGCCACGGTGCAAGGCCCTATGCCAAGAGAAGATTTATCGGAAGAGGATTGAGCTTCCAGTGGACTGCTCTCCTCCAGGAGGAGGGTGGGTAAGTGTCTGGCACTCGACTGACCTCTGTCAGAAGCCTGGGGGAGCCGCTGCTGGAGCCTAGGTAGTGGAAAGGCATGCCAGATGGTGCCTTGATGCTGCTACATCATTGCATGCCACACCTTTCATGGGGATTAAGCAACAATAAAAACTGAAGGCCCTGTCTATGATGCCCCACTCTGCTGGTCCTGCCCCGCCCACCTGTGGCACTCAGTTATGACCTAGTTTGTGTTCCATCAGGACTGGCCCAACCCTGCTACCCCACCTTGGGGGACAAGCCAGGGAGACAAAACTGGTTACAGGGGTGCACTGAGAACATGATATAGTAGCCCACTGAGAAAGCGCTCGCTCGGTGGTCCCACCTTGGCTAGCAAGCCTGTGAGATTCGTCACCGGAAGGTAAGTCCGGGGGGGGGGTGTTGGGTGAGGGTCCGGGGAGTGGAAACTGAGTCACCAGGGAATACAGCAACAGAAAAACACAGAGAAGATTTCTGTTTACTGTGTGGTACTTGGGTGCATGCAGCCACCATGCAGCCAACCCTGCACTTTCCCTTCTTAAGCTGGGGGGTGGTGGTGCCGCATGGCAGCCCCATCCCCCCAGATTTGGCCCATCCAGTTGGCTCACTGAACATGCGACTGAACTCAGCCCACCAGCACAGGATCACAAAGCACTACCCATGGAACCAAAATCTGGCAGTGAACACAAAGTTTCTTAATACATTTTTAAACATTTTGACATTCCACTTATTGGCTCACATACTGAAAGTGATTTATAATAAAGAGTAACAATTGTCAGTTATATGTTTCATCTCAAGGCTTCACTTACTTCATAACCATTACTGCTGAACATGATATTTTTGAATACTGAGTGTGTATACAAGCTATTGTAAAAGAAGACATACTAAGAATGCAGAAGTCAGGACATACTCCCTGAAAAACAGCAACCCACCAAAAAGCAAAATAACATCAAACTGCAGTATTCTTTACTTCCTCCATGCTTGCTTACTTACTTACATACTGTATATACCCATGATCTGACAATCCATCCTCCCAGCTAATCCCCACCCCAGAGGCTGGCCCAACCACAAGCCAGGACTTGAAGAAGGAAGGATTTTACTTGCTCCCCAGACTCCGCAGTGGTCTCCCATTTCTGGAGTTTACCTCACATTACGAGACACACTGGATGAACACAGTGGTGTCCAGCATCACCGTCATCTCTGACATTCTGTCACCAGTGTGGAGCTACAAGAACTCAGCATGGAGACACCCACCAGCACTTGCTCGGGTGGCATTTTGGGGAGAATTCCCCCATCCGTGAGGAACTTAGAAACAGATCTGCTTCCTAAACAGTTGTGCACATATAGAACATGTGTGTTTCTCTCTTGTAAATACATATGATCAACTTGTAAATTTTACTGAGGGTTTGATAGGTAGTAAATTAAATTAGTACATACATTTTGTATTCCTAGGACCACAACCTTGAGAAAGTTGCTTTATACAGTAGCAAAACACTGGGTTGGAATTTGTGGCCTGCTAAGCTGATTTACTGAAATAAAGTAAACTATAAAGATATGTTTATAAGTCTTCCTGAGTTTTTTACTTCATTGATGCATGCATTGCATTATTTCATTTCAGCACATCAAGAACATGAAAGTTCCCATCTGTATACATTACAAGATAAGGAGGGCAGCCCAGAACTGAAATAGAGCAGCTGTTAGGGTGTGCTTAGTTTTTTCTCAAATCATACATTAAAAAACTGACAGTTTATAGCCTGATGAAACACAGTTGGGTAAATAGACCAGAACACAGGCATTTGTATTCCTTCATCTCAAGAACACATCCATGCTGCACACACATCGCATGCCAGAGAGCGGTGGGGATGGGAATGTTCAAGCCATAAATATAGCATAGTACCTTTCAGAGGAAATTGTGCCTGTATGGCATTATAGTACTAAGGGAGAAGAGGACAGGTTTAAATAATTGTGCACTAGAAAGTAATTTGATCAGTGGTTCATTTGAATAAAAAGCTACACTATATGCAGGAAAAACAACTGTAATCATGTCAAATTGGTTCGTATTGAGAACTGTAAGTTATTTAAAATGATACATCTTGAGGTGTGTTTTCTTCTTCCGGTTGTGAATGAATAATATTGAGTGGGACACTTTACAAACTCCTAACTGATAGGGAAAAAAATGAAATGGTAAACAAATACAAGCCCAGTTGCTGCACTAAATTAAGCATGCCATGCACAATAAACCAGGAGATATTAGGTTCTAGTTGTGGTTTTTGATAATTAGAGCAAAGAGTCTATATTTGATGCACTTAAAAACTTAGATGCTGCTAAACAGTGAAGATGCTTCTACATACTGGTAGTACATCATAATTCATCTGGTTAAAAAATCTGGAGCAGGAGCAGCAGAGATTTACTAAGCGCCATCTAGAGGCATAATGGCACATTGATGACACTGCTGTTAAGCTCTAAACATAGAAACATAGAATTTGACTGCAGATAAGGACTGCTTGGCCCACGTAGTCTACCCATTTCCCTACCTAATGGATAAGCTACAGATCCTAGTTAACCAACAGCCTACTTCCTCCTACCCCCTACTAGAATTGCCTTATGTCTGTCCCATGCATTTTTGAATTCTCCCACTGTTTTTGACTCCACTACCTCCTCAGGAAGACTGTTCAATGTATACAACCCTCTCTGTGAAAAATACTTCCTCCACATTACCTCTGAGCCGTCCCCCTCTATCTTCAAATTGTGCCCCCTTGTTCTTGTGCATCTCTTTTTCTGAAAGATGCTACCCTCTTGGACTTTGTTGATTCCCTTGAGGTACTTGAAAGTTTCTATCATGTCCCCCCTCTCCCTCCTCTCCTCGAGGGTATACATATTAAGCTCCTTTAATATATCTTCGTATGTCTTCTGGTGCAGATCCTGCACCATTTTAGTTGCCCTGCTCTGGACGGCCTCCATTCTATCTGTGTCCTTGTGGAGGTGGCGTCTCCAGAACTGCATGCAGTACTCCAGATGAGGTCTCACCAGTTGTCTATACAGAGGGATAACAACTTCCTGTTTTCTACTGGTGATGCCTCTCCCTATGCATCCCAGTATCCCACTAGCCCTCCTTACTGCCTTCTCACATTGCTTGCCCACCTTATGGTCATCTGATATGACTACCCCCAGGTCCCTTTCCATTTTTGCTGTAGTTTATCTTAAAGCCAATAGAAAACCTTTAATAATTAAACTTTGCAGATTTTAAACAAATGTCTACATTTAAAAAAAAAAATGTTTCACAGGACCCATTTTATAAGTGGATAAGACATTCTGGTATGTGGGTTGTTGCCTGATAAAAGAACTTTCCAGGTGTTGAAGGCACTCTGCACAAGTGCCTTCTGCCTCACTACGTACCTGGGGCATGCTCTTATTACAACCCAACCCTATCGTGTCTTATTCCTTACCGATTATACAGGCATGGTAGCTCCTGTATATTGGGGTTGAGTGAGCTCTTCCATGATAAACACTGATTTTTGTACCTGAATAAACTATGCCCTCAATCAGCTAATTCACCCAAAATTTGGTAGGCATAGAATCTCAGCTTGGGTCTCTAGATCCTAAAACTTTTGTGTCAGTTGGTTCATGGGGCAGAGTTACAGTGATGTGAAAACATTAAAATTCACCCAAATTAAGACTATTTTTTATTTACCTTTAACTACAAAATGGTTGCATTTTGAAACCTGAAGCTTACTGGTTTGGTAAAGTCTGACCCAAGGTATGCACTTTAACAAGTTTAAAGTTTATAATTCATGTAGTTTTTAAAATATAAGATTAAAACTGTGCTGTTTTCTGAGCATGATCAGTGAAAAAACATTAACATTCTGTGGCCCGCTGGATGTTTGTGATAGCAGTATTTTTCATGTTTTTCACTGTCATTACTCAAATCCTGTTTTCATAATAGTTTTCAAGAGAATCACTTTCATAATGCAGTAGTAAAACACACGAAAGTGAAAAATTAGGTAGCAAGAAATATGAAAGTGAAAATATTGTTACTGAAAAGTATGTTACAGTACTGCTTTGAACGTCATTAAAGTGGCATTAAAAACCCATTACAAATCCATTAAATTTTCCATTAAAGTTTCCCATTAAATTCTCGTTAATCGGTACATAAATAAGGGCCAAATTAACAGTGTAATTTATCTCAAAGCATTAAAATCCCCTTAAATTTAGTGTGTTTTTCATGTGGTGTCATGCCATTACATTTTTAATGGCCATGAACTTAAAGGGGAAGTCTCCCATAGTTTCACACCCGTATTTTCCCAACTCCTTATGTGTAACTGTTATGTTCCTCCTCTAGTTGCCAGCAGTCCTACTGCTGTCTAAATCTAGATTATAAATAAAAATATACAGCCCCCAGAAGTTATCAATGTGTTAGTCCTCCATTTTACCATCAGTGCTGCTGGAGGATGATGTCATCAGAGCAACAAATAATGGTGCTGCACTAAATGCTGTTCCACCAGTAAACAGAACCCACAATGTTTGGTCCCCCACTTGAGTAATGGGGGAACTCTTTGAGTGCTGTGCACATCCTGAAGTGCAGTTCTAATAGGGACTAGGACCATATGAGTGTGATTCAGCACTGATTTGACATGTATATACAGTATGCCTATAAGGAAGTGCCTGCATGAGTTGTGTTAAGTTTCTGTTAGCAAGAGTCTTAAGTGGCATTATATAGCTGTTTTATTATGTTCTGTATGTGTTAGCATTCTCTGTTTTGATTGACACCTGCAGTGAGACACAATCTTGCAAAAATGCCCCTTTCCCTTTGTAAATAGGCAGTCAGTGATTGGATGGCTGATGTAAGGCAATTAAGAGTTCAGCTATAACAAGGAATAGGTTACCAGGACATCAGCTGCAACATATGGAAGAACAGTAATCTAGTGGTTAAAGCACAGGCACAAGAACTGGGAAACTCTGGTTCAAATCCTACTAAAGTCCCTTACTCTCTAACCCTTAACAAGTTCCCCTAACCTCCTTGGGAACTGTGATGGCCCCTCAGGTCCATGACTTTAACAGTGCCCCCATTCCCATTATAAATTATTAGCAGTGATGTGAGAGCTACAGCACTTCACTTTGAAGGTACTGAAAACAAGCCGTGGCAGCCCCCCCCCCTTTGTAATGCCAGCATTTGAAGTAGGATGTCCCTCACAAATCAGATGCTACACTTCAGCTGTTGTAGGTAAACAAACTAATCAGTCTCAGTGTTTGTAGTACTTTGTATTTGCTTAGCTCATTCCTCCCATGTCATATGCATTCTGTTTCTTGGTATTTCCAGTCAGAACACAGATGTAAGGAGCATTTGAAATGTAAAACAATACACTTTATAAAGTAAGTGATCTAGCTGTCCACTTTCAGGCTGCTGAAAGGGGAGTGCATAATTTGTGCAAAGGAAGAATTCAGTCTTCTGTGTGATCCTTTGGGAAACTGCTCAAGCCTACCTTGTAAATGAATCCTCTCAAGGGTGTTCACCTGGTTCACTACAGAGTGACTGATTGACTACTTGATTGATTGATTGGTTGGTTGATTGGTTGATTAACTGATTCAGTCTACTGCTTTCCACAACATGTTACAACTGTCTCACAGAGAGACATGAACAGTACACAGGAACAGCTTTTATTTCCTGTGTATGCAATATTATTAGATGTATTATTTGCTCTACATATGCAGTACTAAGGCTGCAAGTACCACTCTCTGTGTGAGTTGCATGACAGAACTGCCTTAAGCCATTGCAAACTTAAACTAAAATCAGGATAGACAGAATTGATACCCTTATGTTTTGTTCTGCACTGTTGCTGCAGTGACATCAAGGAATGGGAGGGGCTGTATTACAAGTTACTCATTTGCATGTAAGTGGAAGCTTGCTTGACATTTTACTACCTTGTGTTAGAGCCTCAAACTCTAGATATGTGTTGCAACAGAAGAAATGGATGATCTCTTATTGACATATGTACAGTACTTGATGTAATGTATAATAAATACATCAGACATATCCAAATCATAAATACACAGGAGTCTTCTCCTTTAAGTGGTAATTTAATGGTTAGTTAGCCATGAAATGAATGGCCATTAATTGTTGTTAAGTACCATTAATGTAATGGTCTATCATCCATTAATGTTTTCTACCATTAACTTTTTTTAATGGTCATTTTCAATGGACTTCAACCATTAAGTTTGCTGGCCATTAATATCAGCTAATGGCCATTAGATGTGCCATTAATCTCTCCATTAAAACTGTCATTAATCTGTATTTTGAATCAGTGTAATAATGGCTATTAAACCATAGTTATATATTAATGATATAATAACTGGCCAGCAAGTTCTCTCAATGTACTGTACAGGTTGATATTTTCCATAACAACCAGCTGGTTGTTATGACATTCATGAGCCATGCCAGTCAAACTATGCTGCTGCCTCATTGGCCAACAGTCTCACAAACTGCTGGAGAAAAATTGCTGGTCTGTTATTATAAAAAATAAAAGATGGGAATTGTGTTTCATATGAGAATTTAATGCACACCCTCATTGTGGGATGCTTTGATAAACCCCTTGGGCTTCGCCCTCGGAGTTTATGTAGCATCCTCACACTGAGTAATTAAATTCTCATATCAAACCCTTCCCCATCCATTATTCTATATATAATTAATGGCATCTATCTCATTAAAGAAAACCCTTAATACCCCATTAATCTGTACATAAATAATGGTTCCATTAAATTGTTTTCACACTTTTAATGGTATTGTAACATTTTAATGGTCCCATTAACCACACAACATGCCATTACAACCCATGAATTTTAATGGCCCATTAATTGTACTGAATTAAACCTTGACTGTTATGCACCAGAACTCACCATTAAGTTTGTTTTTGATGAGCTAATTACTGTTATAAACCACACTGATGCATAGCAGTACCCATCAGCATGCAATTCTCTTGCACATAGAGTCTGGATCATTATCTGACAATAACACACTAATTGTGTTTTTAACTGTTTACATTACAACTTGTTAAACCTCAATAGTGCAGATTGCAGTGTGGTTATAGTTTGTCTCACGTAATTCAGTCTTTATGTGTATGGTGTTACATAAACTATAAGAAGTATTTGATTTCTTCAACACTATCACAATTGATCTTTTTAAAGCTCATGGATAAGCTGTGATCACCATGTAATAGAGCTATACAGCCCAGCATCTTGTTGACTTTCACTGCTGCCTTATTTCTGCACCAGGCTGAATTGGTTATATTCCCCGTTATAATCACCCCAGGTCCTTTTCCTCCTCTGTGCTCTCCAACTGTACCCCTCCCAGCTGATAGCTCCTCTGCTGGATCTTAGCTCCGAAGTGCATTACCTTGCACTTCTTGGCATTGAACTGCAACTGCCATGTTTCCGACCACTTCTGTAGTTTGGTCAGGTCCCCCTGCAGTCCGCTGCACCCCTCCCTCAATGTCATCCATCACAGCTCCCATCTTGGTATAGTCTGTGAACAGACTGATCTTACTCTAGGTCCCATGTGAAATATCTGCTATGAATATCCCAAACAGCACTGACCCCAGTACTGATCCCTGTGGCACCCCACTTGTTACTGCTGTTGGCGATGAGAGTTTCCCCTCCACCACCATTTGCTGCCTGCCCTTCAGCCAGTCTGTGATCCATCGGACCATCTTAGTACCCACCCCTGCATCTTCTAGCTTCCCTCCTAGCCTCCCATGTGCACTGAATTGAAGGCCTTGCTGAAGTCCAAGTATAGGACATCCTCTGCATGGTCCTTGTCCAGCTCCCTGATCATCCAATCATAGTACTCAATCAGGTTTGTCTGGCAGGACCTGCCAAAGATAAACCCATGCTGCTGCCTGTCCTGGAGCCAACTGTCCTCCAAAAAAGTCACCAGCCTCTCCTTAGGGATTGTCTCCATGAGCTTACCCACAATTGATGTGAGGCTTACAGGTCTGTAGTTTTCTGAATCATCCCTCGGGCCACCTTTGTGAATGGGCACCACATGGGCTAACCTCCAGTCCTGTGGGATGCATCCTATGTGCAGAGAAGTATTGAACAGGTCAGACAGTGGTCCTGTCAGGCTCCCTGCCAGTTACTTGAGTACCCTAGGGTGAATACCGTCTGGTCTCAGTGGCTTGTCCACCCACAGTGCCCTCAGCCCTTCCAGTACTCTGCCCTCTATAATTTCTTCATCTGTCACCCCCTCCCCTCCCCACTACCCCATGAGGTATCTGTTCCCCCAACCGTGAATACAGAGAAGTACTCACTCAGTGACTCTGCCTGCTCCTCCCCCTTCTCTACCCACCCCTGTCTTTATTAATTCTCACTGTCTGATACCTGTTCTTCATTCTTTCACCTATGTATCTGCAGAAGTCCTTCTCTCCATCCTTAATGCCCTGTGCTAGCCTCAGCTGTCTGGATGCCGTGGCAGCTCTCACTAGTCTTGTGACCTCCCTAGACTTCTTTGTATACTCCTCCCCATTTCCCCCCTTACTGACCTCTTGAACCTTTGGAAAGCTCTCCTCTTGGCTCTCACCCCCTCAATTACCTCCTTGGTTAGCCATCTGGGCTTCTTTGTCCTTCCCCTTCTTGCTCTGTACTCTAGTACATGCCTCAGTAGCCTCAGCCAACCCTGCCTTAATAATACTGCATTTTTGATTGGCATCCATGGTGGGTTAGATTCCCTCCAGATGTTGTATCAGGATTCCCCGCATCTTGTTGAAGTCTGCCCCCTTGAAATCAATCACCCTGATACTTGAACCTCCAGTTTGATTCCCCATTGTGAGTGTGAACCACACTGAGTGGTGATCACTTCCAGCTAGTGGGCCCTCAACCTCCAGGTCTCTTACAGCCTCCCCATTTGATAGTACTAGGTCCAGATTCCTTCCCAGCCTATTTGGCTCATGCACCAACTGCACCAGGAAGCTATTCTGGAATGCCCCCAGTATAACCTGCTCCCTAGCACATGCAATGGTTGGTGTTCTCCAGCCCACCCCAGGGAGGTTGAAGTCCCCTACCACCACTGTGTTTCCCTTAATGCAAACCCTCCTACTTTGATCCACCAACTCCCTGTCCAGCTCCTCCCCTTGAGTTGGTGCCCTATTCACCACCCCTGTCCTCAGTACCCTGCCCTTTGGATCCTGAAACTGCATCCACAGGGCCTCTGCCCTGCCTTCCTCCCCTTTTTCCCTTATGCACCGTATTTCTTCCCTGACATTGATCGCCACCCTTCCACCTTTTCTGTTTTCCCTGTCCTTCCTGAATAGTCTGTATCCAGGGATCATCATATCCAAGTCCTGGTACTGGGTGGCCCAAGTTTCTGTTTACAGCTGTAATATCCAGCTCAACCACTGCCAAGAGAGCCTGTGACTCAGCCAATTTGTTTCCCAGGCTCCTTGCATTTAGTGACACTACCCTCCATCCTTCTCCTATCCCTTCCCCACCCCAATTTACCCCCCCATTGCTTCTACCCTGATGCCCTCCCCTGTAGCTTGGGGGGTAGGCTCATCTGGTTCCACTCTTTAGAAACTCTGCCTACCAGCTTTCCAGCCACCCCCTTTCTCAGTTTAAGCTACCCTTTTGCTATGTGCCCTCCATCCCCTACTTTTTAGCTGTACCCCTCTCCCCCTGCTACCCTCCTCCAACTGCCTGACCCCTTTGCCCTCCATTCCCCTTCCCCATCTCCCTCTCCTGTTGCTCCCCAACTCCCCCTCTTCCACCATTGTTGGCAGCACTGCAAGTCTGTTGCATGCCACCACTGTATTGTCCGTGTTGGCCTCTTCCTCCTGTCCCTTGACCTGCCTTCAATGCTTGACCCCCTATCAGATGTGAACCTGCACTCCCTCCATGTCGCTCCCTCCACCTAATATCCTTCTCCTGATGCTCCCTTCTTTTGTCCCCTGGAGAGAGGCCCTCTTGGCCCCTTTCTCATTCTCTAAACAAACAATTCTCATTCTCTCTGCCAGCATCCTCTCCTGCTTTCTGCCAAGCTGCTGCAGTCTTCCCTCCAGCCTCTTTAGCCTGTGGCAGATTGAACACTCTCCTAGTCTCCATAAAATGTTCATCCCAATAGCTTAGTAATAAGTAAAATATAGGGACTTACCTGCCCTAGGGAGCCATATGTAGGAGTCCAAAGGGGGTGATGTACACTGTACCTGTAAAATAAAAGATAGAAAAGGGGTCACAAAGGATTTGCAGCTCTTTGGGGGGAGTTAAAAGGGGAGGAAGGGACAGGATAGACATAAAAATATACTTATCTGATGAGATTTAGGAACCCTCGTCCTGTCAGACCTGTAAAAAAAAAAAAAAAAAAAAAAAAACAGATTATAATAAAAAAGGAGTCACAATCCATCCTGTCAGACCTGTTAAAATAAAGACAAAACAGGTTAATATGAGGAAAACACAGTAGTGAGGGCTAAGGCAGAGAGATATGAAAGGGGTATATGACAGCACAGAAGTAAAGAGAAAGAGTGCTTAAATAAAAAATTACAGTTAGGAAAAAGCAAGAAGACAAATACAAAGGAAATAAAGTCATAAGCAAATAAGAGATGGCCCACAGGCACAGCGGAGAGCTTGGACAGTCAGAGGACCAGTCCAGGAGAGAAGGACAGGATGCTTCCCTCTTCCAGAGGGGTCTCGCATCCCACTGCTCTAGCACCACGTGGATGCCCACAGGTGGTGGTAGTGCACGGAATCCACGAGTGATGGGGAGGGCCACTGGAGTGTGCCCATGAGTTGCCTGTACCAGGTCTTGCCGGCAGCCAATCCCAATGTGTGCTTCAAGTTGGGGGGGGGGGGACATGGAAACAGCATGCAAATGCCAGGCAGATGAAGCCCCTGCAGCAGACTACTCCTGCATAGGACCCTAGCTGCAGCAGTTCTGGATCAGATCCACACCTTCACTCTGCCCCAACCCCAGCCAGATGACTGCAGAGAAGAAATTCCAAAAGCTGATGATGTAACCAGCACCGGGGGTAAGCTGGGGGACAGCACAGGGCTGATTTGCAGGTGAGTGTGACTAGCAGCAAGGTCTCAGTAGGGAGGGTATAAGGACTAGGAGAAAAAGGCCTGTTGGTTGTCAAGAAACAGGGGGTTCTTTTTTGGCCCAGATGGAACTGTGGGGCCAGGCAGCACAAATCTGGAGTGAGGAGTCCCTAAATTTGAGCTTGGGACCAAATGGAAGCTCATAGCAGTACAGCTGGGGATTAGTTGAAGCTACACTAGCAAACACAAGGACTTAACTACAGGGATCTGTCGTTTAATGTTCTGCCTAGCTGAGATGCATTTCATTAATTTACAATTCTGTACACATTTTTTACAGGGGTCTTTAGCTCAGCATTGTACTTCCTTTCCACTCCCATGATGGCTGGTTCATGATCAAGCAAGCAGCAAAATTATGTTTTATGTGCTCATGAGCACAGGCCCCCATGCCTTGGCACACTCCACTGTCTCCCTACCTACTGAGCCCATCACCCCCTCACTCCTGTCAACCTCGGGTACTTTCTTCTCACAGGCCGCACTGGGCCACAGATTCCAGCAACAGGCCCCACACGCACTCCGGCCCCCTTCCTCCATCATGTCTCTGGTCCTCTCCCTCCTCACAGTCTGCTTGCTCAGTATGCCTCTGCCTGTGGGCTCCTCGGACTCACCTTTTGGTCTCGGTATGTCGCGACTCCCCTCTCATAGGCCGCTACTCTTCTTTTTTAAGTCCTTGGAGATGTACTATTGCTCCTGAAGGCCCACCTGTTCTCCTCACTGGTGACACTTCACGCAGGGACTTCTGGGACATGCACTTTTGAACAAACACATCCCTCCCGCGACCGGCAGTGCGCACCTGTGAGACAAAACTACAACTCCTAGGTGCATCGTGTTGTTTGCTCTTGCAAGCATTTCATGCTGGAGTTCTGCTGGGAACTGGGAATTGTAGTTCTGCACTGCCCAGAAGCATGTGTGAGGGTGGCCCATTGGAGTAGGCAGTCAGTCCCTGGTAGAGATCGGTAACTGTGTGCATGGGCATGAAGCTACTGGAGGTTAGGTGCACGGCAGCACGAGAGGAGCCATTGATGGTTTTGGCGCGCAGAGGGAAGGCGATGGGATGGCAGCTCCCAGTAAAGTTGAGGCGACCACACTGCTGACTGAGCACTTTCACAATGACGGAGCACAATGTAGCACTGCCCACAATGTGGGCCCAGAGAGAAAAAGGGTGACAAAATAACCCTGATTACAGGTGGATGGCAGCCCAGTCCTCTGTAGACCCTGCACTGCCGATGGAGCACTTCCATGGCCCTGTGATGGAGGATGACAGAGTACAGAGAAGCTGGGTGAATGTGATGGGGGACCAGTCCAGAAGGGGGGGGCAGGTCAGCAAGATTGGAGCTAAAATACTTATTGGAAAAAATACTGTGCATTAATCACTGCTAAACACTGAAAAAAGCTACAGGGGACTGATCTGAGCTCATATTTCCCTCAGTAACAGAAGCATTCTCATTTCCTTTGAATTTACTGCCTGGAGTAGATGATCGAAATTGAGGGACATGAATGGTAGAGAACCAGGTTGCTTTTTTTACCTACACAAGTTATGGACCCAGTATAGCCAAACTAAAATGTAGTCTCACATTTACAGTGGGGCTTCAGCTTCTACTACTACTACTTAGCTGGGAGGGACTGAAGCACTGGGAGGTAAAGACTTGCTCAGGGCCATAGTACACAAGCAGCTACAGTGGGATTTGAATAAAATTAGATTAAACAGGGGCTTTAGAAGGAGCAAAGGCATGATAAAGTGAAGAAGGGTGTATATTCAGAAATATATGCCTGGGGGCCAGTTAGGGGAAGTAAGTACCTAGATTATATAGTGAGTGTCCCAGGATGATAAGCTATAGTAGCCAAGTTAAGGCTAGTGTTGTAAAATTGCAGAATTTTCTGATTTAAATTGCACTAAGATGTTGGCTCCAGACAGGAGCAAGGGGATGGAGTGGACCAACCAGTTAGCCATTCCAGCAGCATAGTTGCCATGACCTGAGTAACTCACCCCTAGCCACCTACAACACTAGCCTTAGCTTGGCTACTGGTGGCCACTTGGCTGCTAGCCACCTTTATCACCCTGGGGCACTCTTACTTTATAATCTGGGGCTTACTTCACCTAACTGGCCCCACTGGTGCTTATTTCTGAATAATAAAAACAAAAAAAAACTTTAGGCCAGCTAGCCCTTATTCTCTAGCCCAACTGGCTAGCTTGCCTATAACTGGAGCTTTACCCTGCCATTGCTGCTTGAGCCCTGTTTACTATCTAATTCAGGGTCTTCCCTACCCTGCTCCACCTCTGGGAGCTACTTAATTTGAATGCAGTCCACCGCTTCTCTATGCTCCATGCAGGAATGCAATTTAAATAAATTTAGATAATTTTGAATAGGGACACCCTCTCGCCATATGCTCCCTTTCTGGAGCAATTTAAATAAATTTGAATAGATCCAACTTTGTGCAGTCCCCTGCTCCCAGGCCATGCCCTGACAAGACTAATGCCCATAGCCATCCTATAATGCACCCTCAGCATGAAAAGAAACTTAAAAAAAAAAATGTTACTATTAGTTCAGGCAGACAGCACCTGCTTTATGGCACTGCCACCGACACACCACCCCAACCTAGGGAGAAGCTGAGGAGAGAGGAGGTGGAACTGCGGGTTGGATGCGCAGCTGACTGTAGGCAGGTGGGAGGTTTTCCCTTTGGGCCTTACTCTGCCGCTTGCAGATCACCCATAGGACCTCTTGGAGCCTATTTACACATCTGAATCATCAAATGGGACCACCCCATCCCAGGTTTCACCAGCTATGGCCCCCTCTTCCACCACCTGGACCTCCCCGGGACCCACATGCTACACTACCCTACAAATGTTCACCCTCTTTTCCAATCTGGACAACCTAGAACCACCAGAACCATGCTGCCCTCCAGGACATTGACTTGGGTGGATCGGGGGCCTATGGCCATAATCAGGGTAGTCAGCAGGCAAATGACCTGGCTATGTAGCCTGAGAAGCCTGAAGCTGGGAATAGGGCTCATGAGCCTACTGCCAGGGCTAGAAGGGGTATGATAGGGTGTATGACACCATGGCTGTGGGGGCTCAAGTGCTAGTTGCTCCACCTTCAGCAGATGCACCTTCCTTGTCACTGGGCCACCCACCCTTACCCTGTGCCATCCCCATCAGCTGACCTTCCTCCTTGCATTTGAAACCTCCTTCCCATCCACAAACCAGCCTTCCCCCCCCCCAGCATTGCTGTGCCCCTCATGGAAAAGGTGCTGCCACACATGTGCTGTGAGCACACAGCTAGTTTTCGGTTGTGGGAGTCCAGCTACGGGAGGGGGTCCAGTTGCAGAGGGGCCAGATCTGGAGGAGCTGACCACATACCTCTCAACTGTCCCTCATGAGGTTAGGTTCATGGCATCCACTTCTTCAGTGCACAGTAACATGTCAGTTCATCCCAATCTATCTGCTTCGTGAGAACTCATGCTGTGCTATTTGCTCCAATGCTAATCAGACCCCTGTACAAATCATTCCCTGACAATTCAGCCCCAGCATAAATTTAATATATTAAACTCCGGGAGGAAGGGGGAATTTGGGAACAAATTGGGCAGGGAGCCAATCGATGCTGGAACTAATTGTACGGCGCAAGTTGTCGCAGAGCGGATTAACCAGGATGACTTGACATGTAACCTCAGTGGAACCCCGCTGTAACAGATGCAGGTTCACCATTATGGGTCAAATTTTCCACCTCTCAGTCAAGTAACTATATCATGTGTACTGGTCCAGGTAAGGGAACTTCTGTGTAGATTTCGATTCTGGATGCTGGGGAGTACCTGTAAAACAAAGGTTACACAGGAGTCACAGAGGAGCCATGTTCATAGGGCAAAGTACAGATAAGACCAATGGTAAATAAAAGTATACTTATCTGATATAAGCACAGGTCAAAGTCCAGTCAGTCCTATGGAAATAAAGGGGAAAATATGTTTCATACATAAAATTGCCATTAATTGGTGAACATTTATTTTTAATGGACATTAATGCATTGGCACAACATAACCATAATGTTTAATGGTAATGAAAAGCTCATTTGGACAGTTTTAATGGCCATTAATGTATTGGCACAACATGAACTTAATTTTCATGGCAATGAAAAGCTCATCTGGACAGTTTTAATGGCCATTAATGCATTGGCATAGCATGAACATATGTAATTTTCATGGCAATGAGAAGCTCATTTCTCAGTTTTAATGGTTATTAGCAGAAAAGCATGCCATTTTCATGGCCATTAAACTCTCAGCTGAAGACATTTAATGGCCATTGTAATGACCATTAATGTATTAATGGAAAAGTATGTCATTTTCATGATCATTACAAACTCAGTTGAAGACATTTGAGGGCCATTAATGTATTTACTGACCACAAGGATAGTTTTCATGGCAATGAAACTAGGTTATGACATTTTAATAGCTATTAAAAGCTTATTGCTATGTTTTAATGGGTGTGAAAAAGGCCATTAACTGTACATTAAATTAAATTTAATGGATATACAACACCAGTTAACTATTTAATGGATGGCGGTGATGGTTAATTGATGCCATGGATGAGTACATTAATGGTTTTCACCCATGAAACAGCAACAATTAATGGAAATTTAATGGGAGAACAAATTTCTCATTAGACAAGATTTAATGGGGCAAATTAATGGGTTCACATAAAATTAATGGAAAATTAATGGATTTTAATGGATTTCAATGCAGTAGTGTTAGTGGAACAAAAACAAATAACCACATAGTGAAGAGGATTCTTCTCCTGGCACAGGGCCCAGAAGGCGCTGTATGTCTGCATCTAAAGCTGTGTGGAAGCACAGGGCCCAGAGGGCCTTGCACTTCTGCAGCCAGATGAACTCTTCCCTTGGCACAGGGCCCAGATGACCCTGCTTGTCAGCATCTGAAGTCCCATGGAAATTCAGGGCCCATGGACAGACCCACAGAAAGCCTCATGGATTCTTGTTTGGGGACCTGCATGTCTGCTTCCATAGGTGCACGGAAGGACAGGGCCAAGAGGGCCGTATGCTTCTGCAGCTAAACTCTTCCTTTAGTGTAGAACCTTGAGAGCCCTGCACATCTGAATCTGTAGGCACACATAAATGCAGGGCCCACAGACATCTCATGGCTTTTTGTCTTGGGGCCCTGAGCACCTGCATCTATAGTCAGTCAAAACACTTTATTGTTAAGCAATATGCCATTACAGCCTTAGAAACACAATACATACAACAGAAAGCGTGACTAGACATATAAAATACTGATAAAAAACCACAGTGATATATGCATACTCAGAATACAATACATGTTGTTATCACTTACAGAAATCACAGATGTATCAATTCCATTATCCTTAGTGGATTAAATCCATGATACCTTCTGATTGCATTAGAAAAGGGATTTAGCATAGTATAGTGACCTGCTAAGATAAAGATCCAGAAACAAATTATTTGATACCTTTTATTGGACCAACATGGATGTTACAGAAAAGAACAATGTGCTCTAGTTTTTGAACCAACCAGGTCCTTCTTCAGAAGCTTTATGGCAGTTATTTTGAAAATCCCATACTATTAACACCAGATTATATTGAAAAAACAGAAATAATTCTCATTGGTTTAACATATACATTTAAAACATGACAGGAGATTACGTCAGAGAAGCTAATTAACACCAGTATGCTTTTAACTGAGGAGCCTCAGAAGGGACTTCAACATGCCGGATACAGATTGGTCAATACCAGCAGGAACATCTGCCAGAACTAGACACATAGTGGATTCCCTGCAGGGGGAGGGCCTCAAACAACTGGTACAGCAACACACAAGAGACAGGGCTATCCTAGATCTAGTACTGACTAACAAGGAAGGGATCACAAATCTCCAGGTAGAAGGTCACCTGGGGGCCAGTGACCATCACATGGTATGGTTCAATTTGGCTACTACATCTAAATCATCCCATTCAAGGCAAAAATATGGGACTTCAGAGGAGCTGACTTTGATAAGATGGCCAACAGAGTTAAGCTAGCCCTGGCAAAAAAACACAGGTGAGGGTTACAGGCAAAGTGGGCAAGCATTAAGGATGCAATACTTGAAGCAACATCCCATTGTGTTAGAACCAGAAAGGAAGTGCAAAGAAGAAAATCACTTTGGTTCTCAAATACAGTAGCAGAAAAAGGCCAGAGCCAAAAGGCTGGCCTTCAGGAAATATAAAGGAACACAGTGGGATGAAGATAGGAGGATACCAAACTGCCCTAAGGGAAGCAGAAGGCAGTAAGGCAGGCAAAGTCCCAAACTGAGGAAACACTAGCAACAATCAGTAAAGAAAGGTGACAAGACTTTCTATAGATACATTAGTGAAAGGAGAAAGTCCAGAGGGTATGTGCTAAGCTTAATGGAGAAGAGGAGCATGTGAGGAGGAGGACCCTGTAAAGCATCTATCCTAAATAGATACTTTTGCTCAGTATTTACTGAAGAGAAGGTAGGGCAGGGCCCACAGCTTAGCATCATGGACACAGGGGAAGGGAGGTGAGTACTACTCCCTTCACAAAAGAAAGGGTCCTACAAGAGCTTGCTAAGCTCAGGGTGGATAAGGCAATGGGACCTGATGGCATACATCAAAGGGTACTTAAGGAGCTAAAGGTGGAACTAGCAGAGCCATTAGCAGAACTGTTTAGTGAATCTCTGAGCACAGGAGAGGTCCCAGAAGATTGGAGAAGGGCTCATGTGATCCCGATCCACAAGAGTGGTAGCAGGGAGGAGGCAGGAAACTACAGACCAGTCAGTCGTACCTCAGTAGTGGGCAAGATTATGGAGGCACTCCTTAAGGAAAGGATAGTGCAACACCTGGAATCCATAGGAGCACAGGATCCAAGACAGCATGGGTTTACAAAGGGAAGGTCCTGTCAAACTAATCTCATAGATTTCTTTGACTGGGTAACCAGAGTGGTGGACCAAGGGGGAGCAGCTGATGTTGCCTACCTTGACTTCAACAAAGCTTTGCCACTGTTCCACATAGAAGATTGATAAATAAGCTGGGTAGGCTCGGGTGGGTCAGAAGTTGGTCAACTGGGTGGCAAACTGGTTGATGGGCAGAAAACAGAGAGTGGTGGTAAATGGTATACAGTCAGAAGAGATGCAAGTCACAAGTGGGGTACCTCAGGGATCAGTTCTGGGGTCAGTCCTCTTCAACATCTTCATTAGTGACCTTGCAGATGGACTAGAGGGTAAAGCTTGTCTGTTTGCAGATGACACCAAGATCTGCAACAGAGTAGATGATCCAGATGATGTGGGCAGAATGAGAAGAGATCTGGATAAACTAGCAAAATGGTCAGAAGAGTGGCAACTGGGATTTAATGCAAAGAAGTGCAAAATCATGCACATAGGAAGAAAACCCTGAAGCCACCTATAGGCTGGGAGGGAGTTGCTAGCAGTCACAAAGGAAGAAAGAGACTTGGGCATCATCATCACTGATGACCTGAAATCATCAAGCAGACCTCTAAAGCAGTGAGAGTGAAGGCTAGGGGTGTTAGGGTGTATTAGTAGGGGTATCACAAAGTCGTAAGAGGAAGGTAATAATCCTCTTTACAAGACACTGGTTAGGCCCCATCTGGAGTACTGCATGCAGTATTGGAGGCCACACCTTCACAAGGACTAACCAAATTGAGGCAGTCAGAGAAGGGCAACCAAAATGGTGCAGGGACTGCATCAGAAGACATATGAAGACAGATTAACAGAGCTCAATATGTATACCCTTGAGCAAAGGAGGGAGAGGTGATATGATCGAGGCATTCAAACACCTTAAGGGCATTAACAAGGTGATAGAGTCTAACATGTTTAAATATAAGAAAAATAGCAGGACAAGAGGACACAGCATGAGATTAAGGGGGCCGATTAAGGGGGAATGTGAGGAAGTTCTTTTTCACAGAAAGGGTGGTGGATGCATGGAATGACTTACCACAAGAAGTGGTGGCTATGAATACAGTGCAGGGCTTCTAATAGGCATGGGATAGGCATAAGGGAGCAATACAAATGACTATGACTAGATAGGCCACTGACAGAGCAAAGGCCGATGGCACATTTATGAGGTAGAAAAAGAAATGGGCAGACTGGATGGGCCTTGCAGTCCTTATCTGCCGTCAACTTCTATGTTTCTATGTTTCTATCTATATCAAGAATTCTTAACAGCCAGAGAGTTCTTCTCACATAAATTTTAAAATGTCTCAGTATGCTAAGAAAGCATTCTAGTGATAAAAAAACATTGGGGTGGCATTCTGTCTAATACATATAAGATGAGCTTACAACTTACATTCCAATTGTCCTGGTGTATTAAAGAACAGATAATGAGAGACAGAATCCTGAAATTAGGTATAACTGCAAGTTGAAAACAAGCCTCAAATTAACGTACACATATATACATGATGCATGATAGTATCACTTGTAAGTGTAAATGCCAAATAAAAAAATACTTGTCAAGGACCCCTAAGAAAATGAGACCATGAGCCTGATAAGTGCAGATTTCAACACAGAGTCAGTGTATAACAAAAATGCACAGAATCAGTCTAAGGAATCTAAATGAAAACCCAAAGGAATAACACCTTTTATGAATCCCCAAGTAAATGAGATATGCATCTTAATATGAGCAGATTTAAAAATGTGATAGTATGTAATCCAACCACCGATAACTAGTAGAAGGAAGTAAATGTACACTATATGTGAAAACTAAGTGTCCTAGCCACATAACAATTGCCCCATGCCACTCTCTCCCCACACACACATGTGTACATACACCACACACACACACCCTGCACACCCCACACAACCACAACACACAACAAATATAACAAACACAAGCCACACACATCACACCACACCACACTGCATACACACAATTAAAACACACACACACACCATACCCCAACACATAAAAACACAACACATACAAAACACACACAAAAACATACACACATACATACATACATACATCAGTATACACACACACACTCACACACTCACCACAGTGTTAAGGTGAGAAGTCAACATCGAGATAACCATAAACGTACAAAATCAAAGGCTTGCTGAAGAACTAAAGTATTTATGTCCATCTTTTAAAGTAAAGGTCTGTGTAAGTTTAAGTGGAATAATGTGTCATTTAACCAACATCAATATTCATTCCATCCGTCACCATATTGAGAAGTAAAATAAGTCTAATTTCAGAAGCCTGTCTCTGTTGTGTACTGTTGAAATGTCCTTTTAAGACCATCACAGACATATCTGAGATTGAGTGACCATCCTGGGAGAAGTGCTGGCTATTGGTTTCTCAGTCTTCTTGTGATTAATAGAATGTCTGTGTGAATTCATTCTAGTGCGGAGTTGTTGGCTTGTCTCCCCCACATAACCTGCGTGAGGACATTTCTTGCATTGAATAAAATAGACCACATTACTTGATGTACATGTATAATTCCCCTGTATCCTGAATAGTCTGTTTTGTGATGTAACCACACAGTCTGAAATGGAAATGAGGTTACATGTCTTACACGTGCGTTGATGACAGGGTCGTGTACCATATGATGTCATGGTATTCTTTTCCGGTTCAAATTGGCTCCTAATAATCAGGTTGGCTAAATTAGGTGGTTGTTTAAAAGATAGTGGTAATTCTTGAAAAATACAATTAAGGGTTTCATCCTCACTGATTATTGGATGGAGATCCTTAATAATCTTACGTAGGAGTTCAATGTCAGGATGGTATGTGACTACTAAGGGTATTCTGTCGGTAGTCATCCGTTCCTTATATTGCAGTAGCTGTTCTCCTAGGACCTGTGTTGCACATTCCACTGCTCTGTCAATTTCTCTGGACAAGTGTCCCTGCTCAATAAAGGTGTTTTTCAACATCGCCAGATGTGTGTCTCTATCTTCCTCATTTGAACAGAGGCGGTGATACTGCAGTGCTTGACTATATATGACAGATTTCTTTGTGTGGCTTGGGTGGTTACTTTTCTTGTGTAAGTATCTCTGTCTGTCTGTTGGTTTCCTGTAAAGACAGGTATGTAGGAGAATTATTTCTGTTTTTTCAATATAATCTGGTGTTAATAGTATGGGATTTTCAAAATGACTGCCATAAAGCTTCTGAAGAACGACCTGGTTGGTTCGAAAGCTAGAGCACTTTGTTCTTTTCTGTAACATCCATGTTGGTCCAATAAAAGGTATCAAATCATTTGTTTCTGGATCTGTTCTTAAAAGGACCAATATGGCACCTACAACATTTTTCTGCTAAGATAAAGATACGTCAGGCCGTCCTACCCAGAATGGAGGTGACAGCAAATTTTGGTGGAGAGGTAATACAAAATGGGGCTACTCATTTGAAAAGATCACAGCAACACTCTGAAAAGTGCTCCTGCTGTTCCCAGCCTACAGTTACTTCCTGTGTCAGTATCTGTCACTTCTACACTATGTGGGGAAACATAAGTCACAGAGGCCCAGGCTCCGTATACGAAGCTAATTTGGCACAAGCAGTAATCTGGCAAGATCCTAGTTTCTTGGCAGGAAAAGAATCACCTAAGGTAGCCATATAATCCGCCAACTTAAAAAAAAACCTATACTAATAAAAACCTATAGCAGCATAGCCCTAATTATTATATTTATGACAGATAAGCAGCCACGTGTTAGACACCAACAAACTCACTGACCTTACTTGCCACATACAACTAGTCAAATTGCCTCTTTCTCTTACCCAATGGCCCCTAATAGGCACATGCCATCACTTCTTAATTCCTCCCCAACAAAGTGGAAGCAGGAAATCAACACCAATAAGATAAGTATAGCAGCAGTCACCAATCTAATAGCCCCAAATAATTATGTTATTGATCCTCTCAAAGTCGCTATGTTCAAGCAAGTTCCTGGCAAAACATAGTAGACTATCTACAGGCATCATGATGAACGAGGCCACAGATGACTGCACGAAGACCAAAGTAAAAAGTCCAGTACCATGAGACTAAGCTGGTTCAACACAGATGTGGTAGAGAAGGTCAGGGAGATGGGGGCAGCCTTTCAGATGTACAGGCATACTGTGAGCGAGGAGGACAGGGAGGTGTACTCAGGGAAATCCCGTGAGGCAGTGAGAGTGGTACAAGCAGCTAAAGCTGCAAAGGAACTAAGGCTAGCACAGGGGATCAGGGAAAGGGAAAAGGACTTCTTCAGATATATAAGGGAGAGAAGAAGCAGTAAGGAGGTGATTGTTAGGATCAAGAAGGACTGGGGATGGGCAGAAGCACTAAACAAATGCTTCAGCTCAGTATTCACTAGGGAAAAGGATGGACCTATGCCGCAGAGTAATTTAGGAGTAGGAATTGGGGGAGAAACAGATGGGGTAATCAAAGTCTATAGGGTTTTGGAAGGTCTCAGGGCCCTTCATGTGGATCAGGTACCTGGCCCTGATGGCATACATTTGAGGGTCCTTACAGAACTGATGAAGATATTGGTGGCTCCCCTGGTGGATCTGTTTAACACCTTACTACAAACGGGGTGTATGTGCCTCAGAACTGGAGAATGGCCCATGTGGTGCCACTACATAAGCGTGGTCCCAGAAATGAACATAACTACAGACCAGTCAGTCTAATATCCATTATTGACAAATTAATGAAGACCATTCTAAAAGAAAGGCTGGTAAATTTTCTGGAGGTTAACGGTCTCCAGGATGATAGGCAAGATGGGTTTGTCATGTGGAGATACTGCCAGATGAACATGATAGATTTTTCAGTTGGGTCACAAGATTGTTAGACAAAGACCAAGCAGTGAATGTACTATACCTAGACTTCAGTAAGGTCTTCGACTGTGCGCCGCATGGAAGGTTGCTTAGCAACCTTAGTTACCTGGGAGTCGGGATATACTGCTGGGGTGGGTCAGTGGCTGGCTGCAGGAAAGGAAACAGAGAGTGACAGAAGGGGGTGAACTATCTAAGCCTAGACCAGTAAACAGCAGGATACCACAGGGATCAGTGCTCAATCCTGTGCTATTCAACATCTTCATTGGCAACATAGCAGAAGGGATCAAAAGTAAATTCTGCCTTTTCACAGATGATACTACACTCTGTGGGAGGGTGGATACAGAGGAGGGGAGACATGAACTCGAGGAGGATCTGTCCAGGCTAGGGAAATGGTCTGGCATCTGGGGTTCAACGCCAGCAAGTGCAAGGTCATGCACCAGGGAGCTAGGAACCCAGGGGCCAGCTGTTGGCTGGGGGGTATACACGTGATCAACTCAAAGGAGGAAAAGGATCTAGGGGTGATAGTGGTGACATGAAGCACTCTGCACAGTGCTGTAAAGCAGCAACCAAAGCAAATAAAATGTTGGGATGCATCGCCAGAGGAATCAGCTCCAGGAGGGAAGAAGTCATTCTGCCCTTGTACAGGTCATTAGTTGGACCACATTTGGAGTACTGTGTACAGTTCTGGTGCCCTTATTGGAAGAAGGACATCAAACTACTGGAGGGGGTCTAGTGAAGGGTGACCAAGATGATCCAGTGCATGGAGGACAAACTATATGATGAGAGGTTAAGGGAACTCAATATGTATTCATTGGAAGACTGAAGGAAAGGGGGACATGATAGAAACCTTTAAGTACCTAAAGGAACAAGGTTGGAGTGGAGGGCTATTTCCATTTAAAAAAGGGAGGGGACCACTAGGGGCCACAGTCTGAAACTTGTGGGGGATAGATCCAGAAAGGAAATGAGGAGGTACTTTTTCACGGAAAAGGATGATGTAAGTGGAATGAATTGTCTGAGGAGGTGATATCACTGAAAACCGTGGGAAGTTTTAAAGGGGGAAGGTAAACATGAGAGTGGCAATGGGAGGGAGGAAGCATATGGGGGAAGAGAAGGGGGGAGGATCACTCTGAGGGATGAGGAGGGTGGGGCAGCTCTAGTAAAAATAGACTGAGCTGCACATTCGAGCAGACTAGAAAGGCCTTTTTCTGCTGGCAATTTTTGTATATTGTCCTTAAGCTTAGGCCCCATAATTATGACAAATGAATACTACTATTCTAGAAAGGACAACCAGTCTACCCTAGAGTGTGCTCCATGACATTGTCAGCTCAATACCCCAGTCCATAGACTTTGTTCTTCCCTCATTTTGTATGGAAACAGACGATGGAAATAAGCCCACATAACATGCTAGTGGTCAGTGCACAGGATTATTACAATCCAGTCTAAAAAAAGACAAGATTATGGCCTCAGACACTAGATGGACCAATCAGAGGTGCAGGAAGAGCCTGTCAATCCAGATGAAGCTACAGGGGACACCATACAGTGCATGCTGCTCCATGTCCCAGTGTCATCCTTATAACTATCATATATACCAGCAGCTTAACGGAAATCAAATATAGGGGGCTTTGATCATACTTGTTGCTTAATTTGTCAGGTTTTGCATCTCACCTCAGACCCATTGGCCACTAAAATGGCCAAGCTGCAACTTCTGTTCATAATCTCTGTGGAGTGAACAAAAGGCTGCCAACTTAGATATTACAGATACAACATAATGCCACTGAAAAAATTCTATAGGCCTTCTTCAAATTCACATACATGTTAGCACTAATAAGGGTCTTTGCTATAGAACCCTGTAAGCATGTTAGTATTTATAGGTCCTTTGCTATAAATTCCTCTGGCTATGTTTTCTGTTAAACATCCACATTACCAAAAGGAGCCTTCCACTTCAGCATCAGTATAAATTTACCAGGATGACAAACTGCATAAAAAAAAGAAAACAAAGGTAACATATGACAGCTTAAATGACATAAACTCATTAGATCACTATATCATCATTTTACAGTAAATACACCAAATTCAAAGACATTGAAAGTATACAGTGCTTCTCATAAAAATATAACTTCCCTTCAAGTTAGTTTGCAGAATAGTTCAATAACACAAGTAGAGCTCTAAACAGCCTCTTATACTGGTACAATTCACAAGGGTGCTGGAAGATGGTAAAAGCTAAGGGGGCTGAGAATCAAAAGGGCACTTATAAGGGAACAAAGGGCACTTTTTCTACTAGTTTTTGCCATACAGAAATAAAAAGTGGAGGTTAGAGGGATGCTTCTAGGGTTGCCAGCTTTGGATGAGATGAAAACCGAATACTAAACCACACCCCCAAACTCCACCCCTAACCCCGCCCCTTTTATGACTAATGAGGGCATCGCTTGGACTCTGATTCACTTGATTTATTCAGAATTGCTGCTGATATAACATTGTGTACAACTTCTTTAAATTACATCATGATTATTATTTTTGGTTTATTTGATTTAGATTTAAATATTTTAAATTTCAGTGTGTTAACCTTTGGTGGGTTAGAAAGGTGGATTCAGGGACCTTTCCATCCTGTGTACACAGCATAGCTGACAAATCAGTGACTACAAGGACACCTCTGATAACTGAGCTAGTTTGGATCAGGTGGCCTTTTCTGGTAAAACTCTTTCAATAAATAAATAAACTACACTAGTAATGGTGGACTTTAGATAATTACAAATATCATCTGCCATTTTAAGATGTGCTACTGTCCTCCCATCGCTCCTACTCTAAAGTTATTTGTAATGTCAGAGAAGTTTTTAAAAGTGGTAGGAACTATTCTATGCTGTTAAATACCCTGTTTTGTTTTCCATGTCAGTCATACATAACAGATAGCATGATATGTGATATGTAGCGCGGAGGCAGTATAGCGCAGTGGTTTAAATCTCTGAGCTGCAATTCTGGAGACCAGGGTTTAAATCCTACAGCCCAAACTTGCATACCTTGTGACCCTACACAAATCACTTAATTCCCTTGTTCTCTCAGGTTGCACCTATAAACAAGCTTTAGCTTAGTGTGTCTCTTCTGGTAAAAAAAATAATGTTTTGAAAAATGTTTGATAAATTGCCTAAATTTGCACCACCAAATCTAGATTGTGTTCCTATCATCTCATCAGCTACTGCTCTCTCTCTCTCTTCCTTTTCTCATTTCCGTAGCTTAGCATAAAACAAGCATTTGTCAATGCCGAATGTTTGCTTACTGGCATTGGCAGTGGTAGTGTAGAAGTTACAGAGCTGCGTAATAGGAATGGCAGTGAAGTATTGAACTGAAGCCAACCCCACTACCACCCTGCAGAGAGTGACAGGCATAGGGTGTGCATTTGGGTGCATCAGGCATAACGGCCACGCCATTTCACCACACCCCACTCTGCAGAGACTGACAAGTGTCACATGTTCCTTAGGGGGCTTGGCCTTATACACCATTTCATTAGGAAATACGGTGAGATGGGTGCAATATAGGAGAATGGGGTGGAAGTCTGGGGTCAAGAGTCCAAGGCATACCTCGATGCCTCTCAGTGACTGCAGGGTGTGGAATGGTATGAGCATCACAGGCAAGAATCCCAAGTCACACCCTGATTCCTGTTATTCTCTATAGGGTTGGGTGATTTAGTTGAAAAGCCTAATACCTCAGGCATTCGTTGGTATTTTAACTCCAAATTTTCAACATGTTTGTTTTGTGACCCCACCTCATGAACAGGGGAATATCAGGTTGGTAGCCAAAGCTGCTTATGCACAGTGACTACGAGGTTAGCACCACAGGTGCAAAAATATTCGAACAGGCTGTAAAAATGATGGCTGTATTCTGTCATGGGGAGGTGTAAAATGGCTATGTTACCAAATGTGTAGTAAAAATATTTAAAAAAAATGGTGAAGTCAATCCGCAGTACATAGAAACTGTGCAACGACACCTGTTATATAAGTAGGTTGAGGATATTTTATAGCAGATTGTCAACTCAGGCATTTTGGTGCCTCGATCATGAACAGTGTCACTGTGATTTTCTTTATCTGTGCCGAACAATGATTTCCGACAGCGACCACGCATCTCTGCACTGAAAGTGTGAAAACACGCCGGCCATGTTGTGAAAAATGGCAGCTGTACTGTTCATAAGGAAGTATTGAAAATGCCACTAGTGAAAATCTGGACTGAAAATATTACAAAGTCATGAACTAACGAGGATGCGTGAAACTGCACAATGCTCACTTGTAACACAGTCATTTTATGGACTTTGTCACCAAATTTTCAACATAGCCATTTTAAGACCTCTGCTCATGAACAGTGTGAGTGTGATTTTCTTAATGTGTCCTAAACATTGCTTTACACCAACAGCACCATTGTCGCGCTACATGTGCGATAACACATTTTGGGTGACATATGAAAACTGCAGCTGTACTGTGTTGTAGGAAGTTTAACAAAATGGACATGTTGAAAATCTAAGAGTGAAAATATTAATTTGCAAACTTACGAGCATGCATAGGAACTGTGCAACGACGTCAGAAAAGTCATTTCTAGGCATTTTTCCACCAATTTTTCAACATAGCCATTTTAAGACCTCTGCTCATGAACAGTGTCACTGTGGTTTTGTTAATGTGTCATACATTGAGCTTGCACACCGACTGCGCCATTGTGCGCCAGATGGCAGAAACACGTTTTGGGCAGGATGTGAAAATGACAGCTGTACTGCCTTGATGAGGTGGTGGAAAATGGCAATGTTGGAAATCTGGAGTGGAAATATTGAAAATTCGCAAACCCACGAGCGCGTGTGGAACTGTGCAACGACACTCGTGAAAACAGTCATTTTAGGAATTCTGTCACCAAATTTTCAACATTGCCATTTTAAGATCTCGCTCATGAACAGTGACACTGTGATTTCCTTAATGTGTCCCATACACTGAGTTCATGCGACTGTGCCATTGTGCGCTACATGGGCAGAAACCACGTTTGGGTGAGATGTGAAAATGACAGCTATACTACTCCATAAGAAGGTGTGGAAAATGGCAATGTTGAAAATCTGGAGTGGAAATATTGAAAATTAAGAAACTATGAGCTGCAATGAGAACTGCGCAACGACGCCAGAAAACAGTCATTTTAGGATTTTTCACCAAATTTTCAACATAGCCATTTCAAGACCTCTGCCCATGAACAGTGTCACTGTGATTTTCTTAATTTGTCCCGTACATTGATTTCAAGATACACGACTCATGCCATTCTGCGCTACAAGGGCGGAAACACATTTTGGGTGAGATGTGAAAAATGACAGCTGTACTGCTCATAAGACAGTGTTGTGAAATGGCAATGTTGAAAATCTGGAGTGAATATATTGAAATTTCGCGAACTTACGAGCCTGCGTAGGAACTGCGCAACGCACGCTCGTCAAACAGTCATTTTTTGGAATTTTGGCACCAAATTTTCAACATGGGGGTTTTGGGCCCCCTTCTCATAAATGATGTCACTGTCATGGTGGTATTCAGTCCTGAAGGGTGATTTCGCAGTCACTGTGCGAAATCACCCTTCGAGCCCAATGCCATGACAGTGAATCATTCATGAGAAGGGGTCCCAAAACCCTATGTTGAAAATTTGGTGCAAAATTCCAAAATGCCTGAGATATGCAATAGTTGAACCCTCCTATCTAGCCCATTATACAGCTTACCGCATTTTCAGTTCGCGGTCGGCTTTGAAGTGTGTAGATGTGTTCCCGGTCCAACAAGACGCCGCCCGGAGTCCGGGAGGTGCATGGGGAGAGGGGGGTGGGAGGCTGGTGCACAGTGGGTGGGTGCGGATGTGGGAGGAGGGCTCGGAGACGCGCTTGCGGACAGTTTTCGCTTACAGGGGAAAAAAAAGATGTCGCTGGATCGGCTTGCCACGCTGGGGTGGGCCCAGCATGGCACAACGACTTTGGGGGCGCTCAGCCGATGGGGATTGGGCACCCTCGGCAAAAAAAACTATTATACGCTTGCCACGCTGGTGGGCTCTCAGTGGCATCAAGGACCTGGGGCGTTAGCTGATGGGGATTGGGCACCCCATCGCAACATTATTCATTGCCACGCTGGGGTGGGCTCCCAGCGTGGCACCAAATACTGGAAGGGGCGGGAGACGATGCAGGCGCGCGAGGATTGGGCACCCGTCGGCTACGTTACGTGCGGGGGGCACGCACGTCTGCGGCTGGGGAGGAGCTGCGCGTGAGCAGCTTCTTATCGCTGCTCACTCAAGCGTAGCTCCCCCTTTCAACTGTATGCCACTGCATTTTGGAGCGTGTCATAGACAGCTCCAAAGTGCATTGGCTTACAGGGGCCACGCCTGCCAGGACACTGCCTGAATTGGAGGAGGAGGTGACACACCTCCGAAATCTCCGATGAAGGCACTATGTTTCTTGCACATGCATGCAAGCAAACATAATTAGCCACAATATTCTGGGCTGTTCATCTGAAAGGCCTGGATTGGTCTTCCTGGAATATCCAAGTAGTATGAAAATTAACAACAATAACTGCTGAGGAGAGAGAGGCATAGTATTGCTAGAAATGAAATAAAATATTAGATTATTAATTTAACAACAAAAGGGGTAACAAATATTAAAATATAGGACAGACCCTAAAAGAAAAAATGGTGAACATTTAAAGGTATAAAAGTATTCCTTATCACAGCAGTGAAAGACCATACTCACAATGCAGCCTGGAAAGGATTAGGTTGATTTGCTGCTAGTGGTCTTAATAGCCCTACTTTACACCTCTCAGACTGACTGGTATATAAACAAAGGTCTGCATGACATCAGAATTTGTTTGTAATCTGACCATGCAAGTAAAAAGGTGAAATACTTAACAGAATCTGTTTTACAAGCATGTGAGCATTCAAAATGACTGAAAAAGTATTACCTCTGAATAAAACTGGATATGCTTCCCCACTCGACATGCGAAGTACCAGATGAAGTGTTCTCTTCTCTTTTTATGAGGCAGATTACTGCAGATACAACTACAAGTGTCCAAACTTGTCAGTGTGAAGTATTACTCTGGTCAACGTGGGAGCCAAACAAATTTGTGATGCCCTCTCTGGCACTGCACCCCTGCTCATACCATACTTCTCAAGGCAATCCAAACAGTGGGGTATCAGAAACATATCCCTTCCAACCTTGAGGCACATAATGCACAGTCTCACTGGATAGCTAGGGATTGCTACGTCTGGAGGCAGCCCTTCACCATAGAAAGTTTTCTCTATTTCTCTTAGTGCTACAACCTCCTCTGTGATCTTAGCTAGGGCATGATCCGGGTAGCGGGGATTTCCCGAAGCCATCTCTGAAAGCTAAACACATTAAAGTTTGTTGTTACTGAATTGTTCACTAGTCCCTTTACAATCTCTCAGAATGGCTCCCTGCTGCTGTGTTTACATTGCTAACTCCGCCCTGTAATAGTGGTGGTAGCTCTCCTCATGCATCAAATCTGTTTCTGACACAAATGTTGTTTCCTACCTTTTCTGGCTACTAATTTTGCTCAAAACTGTAATCGATTGCATTGCTTGTATCTCTCAGCACATTCATATGATTTTAATTGACTCTGTGGTCAGCATCAAATCAAATAACTACACATGCTCAGTCACTTGCAAGCCATAGTATTTCCATTGCACAGGATTTTCTGTTTGCTGCAGCCTAATATACAACTCCCAGTCTCTCTCTTTCTTAAAACCATTTTACTGTCGCTGAACCATCATAAATACTCACAGTCTATGCTCAGAATTTTTGTTTGCTGTCCTGCTGTTACAACTCACAGTCCTTCTTAGCAAAACAATCACACTGCTTGTACACCGATTCAGCTGGCTTGAAAAAACGCACACAGTTTGATGCTCAGTTACTGTAGCTGGGTTTTACTCACTGAAGTCAGTAGCTGGCCTTCTCTGGTGGAAATTTTCAGCCTGGTGCCGATCCTGGAAGGACACTGGGGTGAAACGGGCTGGCAGTCCCGCTGATCATAGCCATGAATGCCATGCTCATTTTCCAGTTGGTCAGACAAAGGGTTGAGCCCAAATTTACACAGCAAAAGTCTATTTTCTACAGATGAGAACATTCACAAGCCCCTCGATGGTTGATCCTGGTCTGACCAGCTCGCACGCCACTCGCTCTCTCCTCCTCGAATACTCGACTGCACACAGAAGCTTGCTAGGAGGTGGGACTGATTGCAGTTGAACCAAGTACTCAATGCAATGCAAATGAGCCTCTCTCTCACTCTTCCTTCACGGCAATCGTCGAGCAGGGCAAATTTAAACTGCAAACTGTTACTTTTTTTCTCGGCTGCAATCTCAGCAGCAGGAATGCCATTTCTACCATTTTCTCCACAGATTTTGGCATTTTTTAATGAAGCCCCCAATTTGCACACAAAACACATGAAACTTTCAGGGCACATTTCTTACTCTGTTTCCTAAAGTCAACACTACTTTTGGCATTTGAAACTTGCAATTTAAAAAATTCTGTAAACATTCTGGATGCAGAGACAAGGACATAGGCTTTCTGGCTTTACTGTCCATTGTAAGATCACACACACACACACACACACACACACACACACACACACACACACACACGGCAGCAGCACTCTGTTGTTTCTGTACTAGCAAGCATGCAAGCAGCACATACGGATGTCACTCTGCTGGACCAGATTCTTTAGTGCAAAGCTTCATTTCCTGTTTGGGATACCATGCTGCCAGACAGACAAACACGAGCCATACCCTCAGCAAAAATCTTTACTTCTCTACTCAAATAAAACAGTATCCCCGACGAGCCCCCACTTTTGTAACCCCCCCCCACTGGCCACTTGTTTAACTAATAAGCACACCTCCCATTTTGTTCTGTCTAGGGGAAAGAGAGGGGTGGGGGTACAAAACACAGTATTACAGATAAAATGACCATTACCAAACCCAGGTCCTGAGGAGAGAACTTTTGCTAGGGCCTATGCTAGGTCTGAAATTCTGGAGGGGTACCCAATAATTCCACACAGGAAGCAGTAACTAGATTTGTTTGTGGTATACATGCTGTCAGTATGTGAGGTTATTCGGTAGTATGGTCTGGGTTTTCATTGCTATGTAGATGATACCCAGATGTATCTGTCTTTTTCACCTTAGGGGCACAATGTTGTTTCTGTGTGGGACAAAGGCCTTGTAAGATCTCAAGACTGGATGAGTCTGAATGCAATCTAAAGAGAGCTGCTGTTGGTTGAACCAGGTTCTCTTAGGTCAGCAATGATAAGCAGGGTGCCTAGGCTGCTACTGTATCTCTGAAAGGTAACAATCTAAGAGCTGTGAGTGGGGTAAGAAAAATAGGGATTTTTGTAATCAGCAACCTGAAACTGGAACATCAGGTGTCAGCAGCTGTCTGCAGTATTTTTGTTAATTAGAGAAACATTGCCTGGAGTAAGCCCCATCTGGTGGATGAGGATCTGGAAACACTGGTGCGTTACTTTCTTGCATGCAGGTCTGACTAATATAATGCTCTGTACTATACCTAGGTTTATCTGGGATGGTTACCTGGGAGCTGGTGTAGCACACTGTGAGACTGATAGCCAGAAGAAAAATGACCAAGCACGTCATGGTAGCATTTTGTGAACTGCACGGGCTGCCTGTTCAGTTGTATAGTACTTTGCTTACATACTAAACCCTGTTTTGTCTAGGTCGTGGTTACCTAAACAGTTTCTTTCCTCAATTGTTGTGCTCTGGTCCCCTGCTTCACTCCACTAAGGTAAATGAGTTGCCTGTCCTTGGTTCATGATTAAAACAGTTAGGGAATTCCATAATAGAGGGCCGTGTTGTGATTGAATCCCTCATTAAATTATCATACCCTGTTAATCACTATAAACCTGAAAATAGTCATTTTATGGCTAGTGCACCTACCCGGTTAACAAAAACTAAATAAATAAAAATAAATAAAATCAGTTCTTGTGCCACTCAGACAAAAGAAACCGCAGTTTTATTCATGCATGCTACTGAGTTATTGACACGGACAACTGAAATTTACTGTCCAGCTTCAACAGAGACATACTTTTTTCATCAGTAATCCACACCAAAAAAAGTAGTAGTTCTCAGTAAGTTAGCATATCTTAATTAAGTTCTAAATTATGCAGTCTCCTGCTGGCCATTTTTGCTTTCAGTGAAATAAAAAAAATATACAATAGTTATGATTTGACCTTTGTGGTGAAAGTAAGAGACTGCAATTTGTCAATGAAAAAAAACAAACAGAAGCACCAGCAATTATAAAATATAAATTATAGGGTGTTTTAATTTCTCATTTTTGTTACACACCCTACAGTAAATATGTGATACCTTGCCTTTTAAGAATATTTTACATTGAACGGTACCTCCATTTATTCTCTCAACAAAAAGGAACACTTTTAGTGCAGTGAATGTGGTCTTATGTTCCTGGATGGAGTTGTTTACTTCATCTGCCCGAATGACTTGCAGGATCATATGAAGTTCACTGTGTAATCTTGCTGTGATGCTGTCTTGGAGACAGAAGTCCTTGGTCTGGTAAGTTTCTTCCAGCTTGTGCTTCAAGAAATAAGAACTTTTCAGAGCTCCTTGATCAGAGGCTAACACCTTGTATATGAGGCAGAACTGCTTGCCTGGATTTATACTGCTTGACTTCTAACACCTCAGAAGGTATTCAAATGAGACATTAAAACAGTGCAAAGCAGCACAGTTGATTTTTTTTTAGACAGAAGGCCTATGTCTACACCAGCTGCAGATCAAAGAAACATAAATCTTTATGTCTGCATTGCTATTCTTACGGTTTGGTTTGGTTGTATTACTCACGTAATGTCTGATTTTCCTGTACTCTTTGGAGTCATACATTTCTGCCATTGAATATGAAGTGACAGACAGAATGTTCATCTGGAACTGGTATGGAGCAGAATTGTTTGAAGGGTAGCATGTTTTAAACATAGTAGAATTGATCATTTTCATTAGCTTTGTCAGTTTTTCTTATCATAATGATGAACTAGGACATCTGCCTTTGTGGAGCTGAACAAACTGAATGATGACTAGTCTTCAGTTAATGTGGAGCTTAGTCATTAACTCAGGTTTCCTGGTTGACCCTAAACAGCATGGATACCCCCCTCCCCCACTGATGGGGTGCCCACTGTAGAAAGTTTATGTTTAATGAGAAATATGCTGAGATACATGAAAAATATGTATTTATTAGAAAAGAAAATAATTTGTTTTTGTTGTGACATTCTATTTCTGATAGCTTTCATTTTACTCACCAGTACGCCTACCTCTTTTTCCAGCCCTTACCTGCATAACTTAGAAACATAGAAGTTGACGGCAGATAAGGACCGCAAGGCTCATCCAGTTTGCCCATTTATTCTACCTTATGAATGTGCCATAGGCCTGTATTCTGTCAATGGCTTATCTATTCATACTCATCTGTATTGCTCCCTTATGCCTATCCCATGCCTGTTTGAAGCCCTGCACTGTATTCATATCCACAACTTCCTGAAGTAGGCTGTTCCATGCATCCACCACCCTTTCTGTGAAAAATAACTTACTCACAATACCCCTTAATTGGGGTCCCTCTATTTTCATGCTGTGTCCTCTTGTCCTGCTATTTTTCTTATATTGAAACATGTTAGACTCTTTCACCTTGTTAATGCCCTTAAGATGTTTGAATGTTTTGATCATATCACCTCTTTCCCTCCTTTGCTCTAGGGTATGCATAATGAGCTCCATTAATCTGTCCTTGTATGTTTTCTGATGCAGTCCCTGAATCATTTTGGTTGCCCTTTTCTGGACTGCCTCCATTTTGTTAATGTCCTTGTGCAGATGCAGCCTCCAGTACTGCACCGTGCACGCAGTACTCCAGATGGGGCCTAACCAGTGTCTTGTAAACAGGGATTATTACCTCCCTCTTATGACTTGTGATACCCCTACTAATACACCCTAACATCCGTCTAGCCTTACCTACTGCTTCAGTGGTCTGCTTGGATCATTTCAGGTCATATATGATGATGATGCCCAAGTCTCTTTCTTCCCTTGTGATTGTCAGCAACTCCCTTCCCAACTTATAGGTGGCTTCAGGGTTTCTCTTACCTATGTGCATTATCTTGCACTTCTTTGTGTTAAACTCCATTTGCCACTTTTCCAACCATTTTATCCAGATCTCTTCTCATTCTGCCCACCCCATCTGGATCATCTACTCTGTTGCCGATTTTAGTGTTATCTGCAAACAGACAAACCTTACCTTCCAGTCCATCTGCAATGTCACTGATGAAGATACTGAAGAGAACTGGCCCCAGGACTGATTCCTGAGGTACCCCACTTGTGACTTGCATCTCTTCTGACTGTATACCGTTTACCACCACTCTTTCTTTTCTGCCCACCAACCAGTTTACCACCCAGCTGACCAACTTCTGACCCACCCCGAGCCTACCCAGCTTATAAATCAATCTTCCATGTGGAACAGTATCAAAAGCTTTGCTGAAGTCAAGGTAGACAACATCAACTGCATCCCCTTGGTTCACCACTTTGGTTACCCAGTCAAAGAAATCTATGAGATTAGTTTGACAGGACCTTCCTGTTGTAAACTGATGCTGTATTGGATCCTGTGCTCCTATAGATTCTAGGTGTTGCACTATCCTTTCCTTAAGGAGTGCTTCCATAATCTTGCCCACTACTGAGGTAAGACTGACTGGTCTGTAGTTCCCTGCCTCCTCCCTGCTACCACTCTTATAGAGGGGGATGACTTGAGCCCTTCTCCAGTCTTCTGGGACCTCTCCTGTGCTCAGAGACTCTCTAAACAGTTCTGTTAATGGCTCTGCTAGTTCCACCCTTAGCTCCTTTAGTTCCCTGGGATGTATGCCATCAGGTCCCATTGCCTTGTCCACCCTGAGCTTAGCGAGCTCTTGTAGAACTCTTTGTTTTGTGAAGGGACTTGTGCACCTCCTTCCCCCCTGTGTCCATGGTGCTGAACTGTGGGCCCTGCCGTACCTTATCATCAGTAAATACTGAGCAGAAGTATCTATTTAGGATAGATGATTTTCCTTTGTCCTCCTCCTCACACTCCCCCTTATCCCCGTTGATCTTAGAAATACCCCCTCTGGACCTTCTCCTTTCACTAATGTATCTATAGAAAGTCTTGTCCCCTTCTTTTACTGTTCATGTTAGTGTTTCCTCAGTTTGGGCCTTTGCCTGCCTTACTGCCTTCCCTGCTTCCCTTAGGGAAGTTTGGTATGCTTCCCTATCTTCATCTCACTGCATTTCCTTATATTTCCTGAAGGCCAGGGTTTTGGCTCTGACCTTTTCTGCTAATGTTTTTGAGAACCAAAGTGGTTTCCTCCTTCTATTACTCTTGCTTTTCTCTCTAACACAGTGAGATGTTGCTTCAATTAATGCATCCTTAATGCTTGCCCATTTTGCCTGTACTCCCTCACCTGTATTTCTTCTTGCCAGAGCTAGCTTAACTCTGTTGGCCATCTTATCAAAGTCAGCTCCTCTGAAGTCCCATATTTTTGCCTTGGAATGGGATGATTTAGTTCTAGTGGCCAAATTGAACCATACCATGTGATGGTCACTGCCCCCCAGGTGACCCTCTACCTGGAGATCTGTGATCCTTTCCCTGTTAGTCAGTACCAGATCTAGGATAGTCCTGTCTCTTGTGGGGTGTTGTACCAGTTGTTTGAGGCCCTCCCATGCAGGGAATCCACTATGCGTCTAGTTTTGGTGGATGTTCCTGCTGGTATTGACCAATCTGTATCTGGCATGTTGAAGTCTACCATAATTAGAACCTCCTGTTTAGCTGTCATGTTTTGTATATCTTGTAACAGTAATATGTCTGAGTCCTCCCCCTGGTCTGGAGGCCTGTAGAGAACCCCAGCTTGGATGACTGTCCCATTTCCTGTTTCCAGGGTGACCCACAGTTCTTCTGGCTCCTTATGTGTATTCTGAATGTCTGCAGCTTTGATATTTTCATTGACATAAAGGGCCCCTCCCTTTTTGCACCTCGGTCTCTTGCCTCTGGAGATCCCACTAGGGCCCCTGGGAAGCATCCATCTGGAGGAGATGTTCATGCACTACACATTGGTGCAGAGGATCAGGTGTCTGGTCCCCAGCGCAGCAGCCACTACATTGAACCCCTTTTGGACCACCTTGCACTTTAATCCATTTGTGGTAGTTGGCATTGAATGATGGCAGACCAGGCTAAGAGGTGCTCCTGTCTTGTGAGTAGTATAAGGCAGTAGAAATTACTGCAATGGTGTGCCTGTTTGACCATGATGTTCCTACACGACAACAAAGTGGGTCCTGGTTTTATCACCTTCATGTCTTCCCACCAGTATATCTCCTTGAAAGGTTGACATAAGCATATTTGGCCATGATGTTCCTACTCAACATCATAGTGGGTCCTGGAATTACCAACTCCATGCCTTCCCACTGGTGGGTCTCCTTGAAAGGTGAATATAGGGATGATGGGGAAGTACTAGGAAAAGTTCCTTGCAGTGCGAATCAACATCCCAGGGGGCAGACATTTTGCAGGGGATGTGGGGGATCCTCCCTAGAGAAAAGACTGTGTCCAACCCCTCCTGCCACTGCTGATTGAGACCATTAGCTGAGGATTGAATCCATAGCCTGTTAAATAAAAGGGATATGCCTTAATGTTTAGGCCATTGCAGCAGTCAAGTTACTTGGTTTTAAACAACTCATTTCATATGTACTGCCTCTGAAAGCATTTTACAAGACACAAAATCATGTCAGCCTTTAGTAAGGCATGGGGAGTTTAAGTTGGACTGTGGAATGGTATGGTAAACTAAGGAAGGATAAACACAGAGAGAAAAAAAGAGGGGTGTTATGTGACTTGCTTAATTACTCAGAATTCATAAGTGATGATGGTGGGCTGCAAACCCAGGTCTTCAGGTTCACAGGTGCGTACTCTAGCCATTAGGCTGCATTGCCTTCTTACATGTTAGGGAAGACTAACATCATATTAAAATTGCCCGTGGGATTTATAACATATCAGTGGGTATTTCATCATGGCACTTCTAGAATAATGAAACTAGAGGAAGAGACCTTAGCAGAGGTAGCGAAAGAATTGTTTGAAACCTCACAGACATGTGGTGGTTTTTCATCCAGTGAGTCTTTCTGATTGAATACTTTTAGGAGAGCCATGCAAAGGAAGCAGCCCCAGTGAATGGACCTTTTCATGATCTTAGCACTCAGATTGCATATTTTAGATAAATCTGTTTATATCATTCTAAAATGCATCATTAATTACAGCACAATATCCCTAGAACATGGTAATCTTCTCCTCTGCACATTGTGAACAAAAACTCTGCTGTTGCCAGTGGTCATACATAGATACAGTAGCAGAACATACATGCATGCTGTGCAGATTACCTTTTCTTACAGTACATAATAACATGGTAATTTAAGTCTGGAAGGCACTGTAGGTTCATCATGTTCAGCCTCCTTGCTCCACAAGAAGGGATGAATTAAGCATTCTGTGCAAACTACCCACTTCACTACTCAAGGTACCCAGTGATTGCCTTGGTCAACAAAAATCTGTCCATGCTTCTCTGAAAGAACTGTACTGAATTAATGTCCACAGTCTCTGATTGCAGGCTGTTCAGTGGGTTAAGCTCCTTTTAAGGAGAAATGCCTCCTGACCTTATCCCTGAATTCATCAGCCCTGAACTTCAGGGCATGTCCCCATGTTATGCTGCTAGATGCCAAATGAAACATCTATGACTGTTTCATCTTGTCAATGTGTGAAGGACTGATATCATGTCCCCTCTTAGCATTCTTTTTCTCCAGGGTGAACTTTTTAAAGGCCCGGAGCAAAAAATAGAATTGGGCATCTGTAGTACAGAACAGACTCCACCACATATACAAATGTACAAGGAAATAAACTCTTTTACTTTAAAGGGACTACCTTGTGTCACATCTTTAAAAAGAAAAGATAAACCTTCACTAGAGAAGCCCCAACAAACCCTACATTTCATGCACAAGGAAATAAAGCTTAAGCAAGGGTAATGTGTGCTCCCCCCATGTCCACCTTATATACAATTATATTTAAAGACACACGTTTTAAAAAAGTACATCATATAAGTGCTCTGAGGGACTCCAGTTGTGCATCCATGATCATTGGTTGTGGATAAAAAAGGGAACAATATCTAACAGCATGCACATAAACATACTGTGAATAAACTTTTTAAATATAAAATATGTACAAACAGTCACACGGTTATAGGAACTATTAAGAATAGTCAAAAATGGATGCTGAGGATTGTCATAACTAAAAGTGCACATTATCAAGAAAGGTAAAGTCTGTTTTGGCTATAGCATAGTATAAAATATTAACTGCTTCCAGACTCTCCATATACTGGTAACCATTTTATTTTGTCCTGTATTGCATCCTGTCGACTGCCTAAGTATCCTGTTATATTAAGACCAAAACTGCAAACAGTACTCCAGTTGGGACCAGATCAAGACCTTATAAGTTTGCCCAAAAAGCCCCTTCCCCATTTTGGTTTCCCAACATTGGGTACCCACTCAGGTGCCCTGTTGATCAGGCAGTCATATCAAAAACCATCCTCCCCAACTTCTAGCACTCATGCCAACTTCCTTCCCTATATAAGAAATGTACTCTTCATACACCCAGTCCATTAAGTAGCCATATCTCCTTCCCCTGCACCCATCTTTTATGTTAAATATAGTATTATGCAACGGGCACAACCCTCCCTCCCTCCACCTTGGCTGCCTGTCATTTACTGAAGTTAAAAAAAATGGAAAAAACATAAGTCACAGAATATATTAATCACACATGATTCTGAATTGATTTTTTTTTCTTATAACGTGGCTTCTTTTGCCATTTTGGGGTCCATATTTCCAGGGTGCTTAAGTTGCCATCCCACCTCATGACCACTCCTGATAAAGTTATCGATAGGGCAAAGCACCAGGATTTCTGTGGCTAGCAAAGTAATTCAAACCTTTGAAACATGCTTTAATCTTATCCACACTTTAACTGCCTTTTATTTGGCTTGTACCTTTGCACATTGCAATACTTTGTACAATTTACCTAGGATTGCCGTATGTACCATCAATTGGGAAATCTGACAGTTTGCAGCTAATGTGGTCAAGGACTTGAGAATTTATGTCATTGCTAAATAAATGTTTTGCACATTATTATTGAAGCTGCTGGATTTGTCCACAAGTGCTTCAACATCTGCTTCTGCAGTTTGTGTAGTTTAAGGCTGGCTGCCTTAGCTGAAGCACCAGGTCCACTTCACTCTTTTCTCTGACTGTTGCCTCATGACCAGATGAGATGCACCTTGTAAATGTGACACAAACTGCATTTTGGGGGTTGACACCTAAAACACATTTTGTTTCCGATTTACAAGGTACCACTTTAAGGGGATGTGAAGAAGTGTGCAACTTGGCACCTTTAAATAATGGACCCAAAATGGAAAAACATTTTCAGATTATGAGCAAAAAAAAAAACTTGAGGAAAAAAAAGAAGGTCCAAAATATGCATATTGCACATGGGTGCAAAGTTAGGTTTTTTTTCCCCATTTTCTTTTCCTTTGGTCATAAAATGGCCATTTTTGGCCATTTTGAGCCTGAATCGTCAGGGTGACCATGTTGACACCACATCTCACAACCACATTAGTGGCACCTTTTAAATCTGACTTAAAATATGTTCATGAGGGTTGATCAAAGAAAAAATCTTAAAAATATGTATTTTTATGCCATTTCAACCTTCTTAAATATTTAAACCACTGAACCATGCAGAGAAGTACTGTAGAAGAACCACACCCTCAACAAATCTTACATAACAATATATTTTCTTTTTAATTCAATATGCTTTATTGATTTTTAAGCAGTATACATGAGAAAAAGACCATGCCATGAAATGTTCAGGAAGCTGCCAAGAAAAACAGCAAATACAAACACAGCACAGTTACACAATACAATACAAAATACATAACCTGACAACATACTCCTCCCCCTCAAACTTTGCGCTACATGTGTGGGGAGAGAACTGACAAAGTGTTTGAATGAGATTAATAAGTGGGTTATGGTTGCCAGAGGGAGAGCAAAGTCAGGAGGGGTTCCCAAGTATCCAGAAAAGTATGGGGTCTGTGCTGCATATGTGCTATGTGCTTTTCCAGCTGGAAGGCAAGCCGTGCCTTGCGGTACCATTCCAGAACCAAAGGCAGGGTATCCTCCTTCCAGTGCCTTAACATTACTAATTTTGCTATGGAAGCAACAAATGCAAGGTGAGCTTTCCTTACCCTGGGCGTTCCATGGGGTCCCACACCTGCAATCTCTATGCAAAGGCTCACTGGCTAATGCTCTATGGTCTATCAATCGTGCCTCCTGGCCAAAAAGATCTGCATTGGTCAGCTCCCACCAGGGGTCCAACAACTCCTGGTTCCCAGCATAAATCTGAGGCCCACCTGAAATTCAGAACTGCAGTCCTTCCTGACTCCAAAATGTCGTACATCTCAAGGACAAAGGTCCTTTGCCTATCTGGCCCCATTGTGGTTTAACTCCCTCCATAAGAACATTGTTGGCCTGCCCACACTGTGGACTTTCAAAAGGAACCTAAACGACCATTTAATATGGGAATCTCAATGCATCTGCCTTCGCTAGCACCAAGCTAAGGCATCTCATACCATCTTCCCCTCTGCTGAACTGATCTCTCTTTCTCTTTCATACACACTGCACTTGGGGCTTATCCTCCCACCCCTTTCTTTCCAACACTTCTATGCCCTAACACCTTTAAGTTGCTGACAACAGACAGGTTCCCTGTTGGGCACAGTTATTTAATCTGTTCCTGTATGTATTTGACTGTGTTTACTTAATCCAGTTTTAGTTATTGTTGTATTTTTTGCATTCCTTTGTTAATGACCAAATGTACCTAAATGTCTCATTCTAATCCTATTTGCTTTGTTTGTCTCGATCCTCTGTACAATCTCCTACTTGTTCTGAAATGTACTGACATGGAACCTATGTAAAGAGCTCTGAGCTCAAATGGTTAATCTGAGAAATGAAATAAATAAATAAAAATAAATAGAGCTAACAAACAACATTCTGGAGTTAACACAGTTTCTAGGCCCAGAAGAAGGTCTAAGATGTGCTTTATTGCATTCCAGAAGGCTTGGGTATGGGGGCAGGTCCAAAGGAGATGACATAGGGTGCCTGAGGCCTGCTTGCAATGGGAGCATGGTGGGGGGGGGATGTAAGATGGCCAATTCTGTGCAACCTGACTGGGGTATAGTATAGGTCGTGCATGATATTGAACTGGATCAGACAAAGTCTGTCTTGTTTAATGAATTCATAAACTGCACTCCAGATTTTCTTCCAGAATTCTTCCTCTCTGGGAAGAGACAGCTCCTGAACCCAGTAGTAACAACCTCCTGAGGGAAGATGTGGGTCCAAAGCTTGTAATTGTTTATACATTTCAGAAACCGCATGCTGCTGGTCCGCAGCAACAAAGACTGCAGCTAAGCCCTCTGGGGACTGTAAGACCCACAGCTTGGGCCCCAGAAAAGCAAGTATTGAATTCTTAATCAGGAGAAATTTAAAAATGTTTCTGTGCCGGAGTTGCAATTGGTCTTGCAGGACAGGGAAAGGAATCAGGTCAACACCTTGACGAAAATTCACCAGTGTGCTGTTCCTCAGTTAAGACCAGAAGGAGAGAGGAACAGGACAGTTGCCAATCCAAAAATGAGGGTTATTCAGGAGAGGTTGGGCTAGAGAATGGTGCCAGGTCTCCGACAAATGGTTCTGCACTTGATGGAAGGCCCTAAGAGACTAATCAAGAGGAGAACCTTTTAATGCGTCGAGAAGTTGAGGGGGGTGCAGGTATCCCAGGGCCGGTAGGGAACAATACGATTTACAAGCCAGATCTCTCTCTAGGGCCAGCCAAATAGAGGAGTATGTTGTGGGCTGGAGAGGGACATCCGCTTTGAACAAGAAGGCTATCCTGCTCATAGGCTGAGCACCATAATAGGTGAAGAGGGAAAGGAGGGCTAGATCCCCTTGGGCCTTTGATGCCTTTACATAGAAACATAGACTTTGACGGCAGATAAGGACCGCTAGGCCCATCTAGTCTGCCCATTTCCCTACCTACAGGATAGGCCGCAGATCCTAGTTAACCAACAGCCTATTTCTTCCTACCCCCACAAGAATTACCTTATGTCTGTCCCATGCATTCTTGAATTCTCCCTCAGTTTTAGACCCCACAACCTCCTCAGGAAGGCTGTTCCATGCATCCACTACCCTCTCTGTGAAATAATACTTCCTCCCATTGCCCCTGAACTGCCCTCCTTCTATCTTTAAATTGTGTCCCCTTGTTCTTGCAAGTCTCTTTTTCTGAAAGATGGTACCCTCTTGGACTTTGTTGATTCCACTGAGGTACTTAAAGTTTCTATCAAGTCCCCCTCTCCTTCTTTCCTCAAGGGTATACATATTAAGCTCCTTTAGTCTCTCCTCATCACGGCTTCTCTTGCAGACCCTGCACCATTTAGTTGCCCTCCTCTGGACTGCCTCTATCCTGTCTATGTCCTTGCGGAGATGGGGTCTCCAGAACTGGACACAGTACTCCAGATGGGGTCTCACCAACTGTCTGTACAGAGGGATAACAACTTCCTGTTTTCTGCTGCTGATGCCTCTCCCTATGCATCCCAGTATACCCCAGCCCTCCCTACTGCCTTCTCACATTGCTTGTTCTTAAGGTCATCTGATATAGATTACCCCCAGGTCCCTTTCCTTTTTGTTGTTGTTACTACCTCCCCCCCCCTTTGTGTATTCTTCCCCTGGGTTCTTGTTTCCCAGGTGCATTATTTTGCACTTCTTTGCATTGAATCCTAGCTGCCATACTTTTGACCATTCCTCCAACCTTGACAAGTCCCTTTTCATCCTTTCCACACCTCCTTGTGTATCAACCCTGTTGCAGATCTTTGTGTCATCTACAAAAAGGCATACTTTTCCTTCCAGTCCCTCTGCAATGTCACTGATGATGACATTAAAAAGGACTGGACCCAATACTGAACCCTGCGGTACCCCACTAGTAACCCCTTTCTTCTGAGTGGACTCCATTTACAATTATCTTCTGTGTCCTGTTGTCCAGCCAATGTTTTACCCAGGCTACCACCCTGGGTCCCACTCCAGGCTGGTTAATTTGACTATTAATCTTTTGTGTGGGACTGTGTCAAATGCCTTTGCTAAAGTCTAGGTAGGCCATGTCCACAGCCCCTCCCTGGTCTACTACTTTGGTCACTCAGTCAAAGAAATCTATTAGATTAGTCTGACATGACCTTCCCGCTGTGAACCCATGCTGCCTTGGGTCCTGTGCTCCACTGGCCTCTAGGTACTCAACTATTCTTTCCTTCAAGTGACTCCAGCACTTTCCCTACCACAGAGGTCAGACTGACAGGTCTGTAGTTTCCTGCCTCTGTCTTGGTCCCACTTTGTGAAGGGAATCACATCTGCCTTCCTCCAGTCCTCGGGTACCACACCATCATCCATGATTTATTAAAAGAGTAGCCAATGGTTTCACTAGTTCCTCCCTTAATTCTTTTAGAATTCTGGAGTGAATTCCATCAGGACCCATTGCTTTGTCCACCTTCAGTTTTAGGAGTTCTTGCAGAACCCTTTCTTCTGTGAAAGAACTGGGATCAACCCCATCAAAGTGCTTCTGTTAATTGGATTAGGCACTTCCACCTCCTCTTTTGTGAATACTGAGCATAAATATTCGTTCAGTATTCCTGCTTTTTCACTGTCCCCTCTGCCCACCCACCGTTCATTCTATTCCAGCCTCACTGTCCCTCCTTTGTCTCTACATAAGCTTGATGTACCTATAAAGGTTTATCCCCCTTCTTAACCGATTGGCTATCTTTTCCTCAGTTTGGGCCTTTGCTATTCTGACTTCCTCCTGCTTCCTTCTGCCTTAACTGGTACAGCTCTCTGTCCTGTTCCTTCTGTGTTTCCTTATACTTCCGAATGCTATCTTTTTCTTTCTGACTTTCACAGCCACCTCTTTTTGAGAACCATAGTAGCTTTTTCTTTCATTTGATTTGTTTATTTGCTTCACACAAAGGCTTGTTGCCTCTGTGATGGCAGTTTGATAATTCCCCATTGTTGCTCCACCTCCTTCTAGCCTGTTTGCTAGTGCTTTTCTGAGGCACTCTCCCATCTTGCCAAAGTCAGCCCTCCTAAAGTTCAGTACCCTCACTTTTGTATGGCTTGACTCTGTAGCTGAGGTTTAACGTGAACCACACTGTTTGATGGTCACTTGTTCCTGATGGCAACCACTTCTAGATCTAAGATCCTCTCCTGCCCACATTTGAGAGTCACGAGGGTCTAGATTGCTCCCTCACAGTGGGTTCGAGCTAGCTTGTCTAATGCCTGCCACCCGTGAGGAGTATCAAGAATATGGCCTGCTCTTGATGTGGCTGCAGTAAATGTGCTCCAGTTAACATCTGGCATATTCAGGTCTCCCATCAACAGTATCTCCCCTTTCTCTGCCATTCTAAGAATGCCTTCTATCATATCCTTGTCCATTCCTTCCCCCTGACATGGGGGTCTGTACACAACCTCTGTGTGGATTGTGGTGCCCTTTCCAGTCTCCAAGGTGACCCACAGTGCCTCCTCTCTTCTCTGTTTACTCTTTTGTTCAGTTGCTTTTATCCCTATCTTTACATAGAGAGCTACTCCTCCCCCTCTTCTCCCCTGCCTGTCTCTACTGTAGGTTATGTACCCTGGTATGTTAACATCCCAGTCATGGTTCTCTGTGTACCATGTTTCTGTGACTGCTACGATATCCAGGCTTCCCTCTTCCATTAAGGCCATCAGCTCAGGGAGCTTGTTGCCCAGACTATCGACATTGGTACTCACTACCCTCCATTTCCTGATGGCCTTACTCCCTTTTGCCCCATCCCTGTCCTTCTTGCCTTTGTCACTTTCTCTATTTACCCCTTCCCTCTATCGACACCTCTATGTTGGTGTTTGCTGCACTTACTACCTTGATTATTTGGGGGGGCTAGGATTTTCCTTCTCCTTTCCAGTGCCTCCCCTCTTGGCTAGTTAAAAAGCTTACCAATGAAGCATTTAAACCTATCACCTAGGATCCTGGTTCCCCTCCTGGACAGATGCAGCCCATCATGCTAGTATAGGCTTGCATCACTCCAAGTGGATGCCCAGTCCCCAATGAAGCCAAATTCCTGAGCTCCACACCAGTTTTTCAACCACTGTTTGAATCCCATGGTGCGGAACACCCTAGCCTCTCCTATACCATAGATGGGTAGCACCTCCGAGAAGGTTACCGTGCGTACTACTTGACTAAGGCCCCTCCCCAATTCCACAAACAATTCTTGCACTTCTCTAATCCCTTTATTAGCCAGGTCATTTGTTCCTAGATGGACAATGACATCCAGCTCCCTCCCCTGTGCAGCTGCTCCGGCAATCCTGAGGATTCGCTCCCTGTCCCTCCAAGCCATTAGTTTACAGTACGCCCTATGTACCATTTTGTTTCTCCACAAGAAGGCATTGAATGTTCACTGCAGCCTCGTAAACCAAGACTTGGGGAAAAAAGAAGCCCAACATCCCAAGGGGGTACAATAGTCTTGGCAAAATATTCATTTTGAGGATGTTGATGTGACCCCAAAGGGAGAGGGGGAGTGTTCCCCATCTGTCTAGATCTGACTTCAGCACTAGTAATAAGTTGGTAAGGTTTCCCTTAACCATAGTGAGGATACCCCTAGAAATGTTAATATCCAGGTATGAGAGGGATTTTGGTTCCCAGGCCAGGCCGAAGGCACTACAATCTGACTTGGTAATTCGGCCATTAAGGGGGAATATTTTCATCTTGGATAGGTTCAGTTTATAGGGATCCTCGACGGGTCGTCGACAAAATATTTGTCAAGTGACCTAGCAGCGAAACTGGCAGGTCAGCTGCATTTTGCAGTCTGCTGCCGGTTTCCAAAAGACACAAGGGTTTTTTTCTTGGGGCTTTGCCCTAAACACCCACTAGGGGGCTGTGTCCCCCACACCTCTTCACTTAGGATTCTCAACTCCAAGTCGGAGCTGATTTGGGGGGGGGTGCCAGACCCCTGACAGACAGTGCCAGGTTTCAGCAGGTTCCCTACAGCGATGTGTCACTGTTTTCGTTGTAGGGGACTCCGCTGTTGAAATGTTGATGTTGGGGGTGTACACCAGTTTAGAGAATGAGACTGCAGTGAAGTCCTTCAGTTCTGTCAGCAGGCTGGGGATGGAGACTTTAGGGTCTTCAATGTGCAGGAGGAGATCATCTGCATATGCTGATAGGGCATATCTCTTCCCTTCCACTTGAATGCCCCGTACAGAGGGAGAATTAAGTAATCTGCTTATTAGGGGCTCTAGGAAAAAATTTAAAAGGAGGGAAGAGAGTGAACAACCTTGACTGCTGCCTCTTTGGAAAGGGAAGGCCTAGAGAGGCATCCGTTGCACCATATCCATGCTGAAGGAGAGGAGTATAAGGACTTGACCCATTTGACAAAGTCAGCTGGGACCCCAAAATGGTGGAGTGAAGCAAACAGAAATTGCCAGGTGACTCTATCAAAAGCTTTCTCAGTGTTTAGGGAGATCAAGGCCGCTGGTACCTCAGACTCCCTAGATGCCACAATCAGATGTAAAAGCTCCTCATTTGGTCACCTAAGTTATGGCCTATCATAAAGCCCACCTGTTCCCGGCCAGTAACCTCTCCCACAACTCGAGCCAGGCAATTGACTAGAATTTTAGCCAGCACTTTTACGTCCGTATTCAATAAGGAGATTGGACAATAATTCTCCAGTTGCAGGGGATCTCTATCCAGTTTGGGGATTAAGGTTATCAAGGCCTCTAAAAAGGTAGGTTCCCTCACCCCCTCCTTAAACCAAAGGTTGAAAACCTCGATCAAGGGGGGTGCCAGCTGGGGAAGACATGCCTTGTACAAGTTACTAGAAAGGCTATCCAGCCCAGGGTCCTTTCCCAAAGATAATTGTTTAATGACTTGCTCAACTCACCTGGAGAAATAGGGGCCCCTAAATGATCTATGGGGGGGTAGGGTAGGAAGGGCAGCAGAGTTCAACTAGGCTACCATCTCCTGAGCCATTGGGGCATGAGTCTCATTAAGGGAATAGAGATTTTGGTAATAATTCCTGAAGATTGAGACAATATCTCTGGGATCAGAGATAATGTCTTCATTTGGGGATGGTTGCAACCCAGGGATACCACTCATAGTTTCAGCCTGCCATAGCCTAAGGGCTAGGAGCTTCCCTGCCTTCTCCCCTGCTTTCAAGTAGTTTAGTTTAGTATGGTGGAGAGCAAGCTTGGCTTTCTGGGCCATGATATCCATGAACTGAGACCATAGGTGGTGAAAGTTTGCCCAGTCAGAGTCCAGGGAAGAGCATTTAATGGAATGCTCCAGCTGACGGATTTCTCCCAGGAGCAAGTCTATGATTTCTCTGTTTTTCCAGGAGTGGGTGGTGGCAATACGAATGAATTCAACTCTAAGGGTGCATTTTAGGGCAGCCCACTGCATGTCTACTCTGTCTACTGACCCCCGATTATCCAGGAGAAAGTCAGAGATAAACTCCTGAATATGGGTCAAGGTAGAGGAAAGTTGCAAAAGTTGGGTATTGAGGCACCAGAGGAAGTCTTTGCGCTTTCCTGGGCTCAATAGATAAGTGATGCTCACTGGGGAGTGAATCGATAAAACTCTGGGATGTACAGTGGCTCTGATAATACCGAGGAGGCCAAAGGAGCTCACCAGAAAATAATCTATACAGGACAGAGTACCATGGGGTGGGTAGAAGTAGATATATTGTCTTTCTAAAGGGTTTAGAATATGCCAGGCATCCACTGTCCCCATACCCGACATGAGGTCTCTTAATGCTCTCTGGGCTGGGGTGAGTCCCACCTGCCTACTATCTGATCTTTCTATATCCAATTGAGGGGCAAGATTCCAGTTGCCACCTAGGGCAGTTAGACTGGGGGGATCAGAATCTAGAGTGAGAGTAGGTGGGTGAAGAAATGACATGAGTCCACATATGGTCCATAGATAGAGCCCACGAGAATTGGGGATGATTTGAGAGTTAACTGAGTAATAGTGAAACACCCCGAATGGTCCCACCACTCATGTGTCGTTGTGAAAGGGATTGTCTTAGCAATTAGGATAATTGTACCCCACATTTGGAGGAGACTCCAGATCCAAAAACCTGCTCCACCCATAATCTTCGTAAGAGAGAAATATCCTCTTGCCGTAGCTGGGTCTCCTGCAAACAAGCTACACTAACCTGTAGGTGTTGGAGATGTCTCAAGACCATTAATCGTTTCCGCTTGTCTTGGGCCCCTTTGATGTTCCAACTAATAAAGGTATAAGACCTTCCCATTCACTTAAGGAAGCCTGTGATTTGTGACTCTAAACCCTAAGAGCCAGGTACTACCCCACATAATAATCAACTTTAACATTTGTGTCCCCAATGCACAGAGCTGTCCCACCCACCCCACCAAATACCCTAGAGAGCAGATGAACAACTCCTCCATATCCCAAAACACACAAAAGCCCCAACCCCCTCCTCCAATTAACAAACATTAACAGGTTCTAATCCCACCTTTTCTCTACCCCGGTTCTATTAACCAAACTCCGAAGAAATATCATGGCACGTGATTATCCTCACTACCCAAGCAAAGAGCTCATCTGTCTCCCACCACCCCATCATCCCATCAAACCTCATCAAAACCAGGTAACATATTGTAAGAAGACAAACAGTTCTGTAATAGGTCAAATTGTGAGCCAAGATCAGTGAGAGAAAAAAAAAAAAGGATGAAGGTTCAGATACCCAAAACAATCAGATAGTTCATCTTCTAAGCATCTCTTAACCTCTCAGAGATGAGGTAATGGGGGGGGGGTCTTTTAATATGTACTCCAGTTCATTAGAAGGAGATAAGAAACGAGCTCCTTTCACAATGGATATTCATCTCACTAAACTGTTCAGCGAACTTGGAGAGAATTCCCACCTCCCCTCCCCAGGTTAGGGTATCCATGCTAATCCCAACTTTTACCACTGGAGTCCATTGTCAGCTAAGCAGGTCTCAACATGCAAAGGCAGCCTTTCCTTGTTGTAATGCAACAAGCGAGAAAGTCCAGGAGGAGCCACTCTGACATTTGCCCCAGCATCTATGGAGCAAAGGCCCAGAGAGACAGTCTGACATGCAGAAAGGTTTTGGGCTCACAAGGTAGGATGGATGGGCTTGTGTGAAGTATGTTTTAGGTCGACAGAAGCATAAGTCACCAGGTGGAGACCTCTATAATCTTGCACAGTCACTAAATCGATAGGGAAAGGTGAAAAACCCCAAACATAATAGCTAAAGGAGAAATATCAGGGCTGGGTTTAGATTGAAATACCTCCCAACCAGTACTCACTGTGATCTCTGATACTGCTGCACCAGCAGGTACAAAAAGAAAGCAAGAACCTAGATGAAAGTTCACTTGAATAGGTCAGGAAGTATGGATTTAAGCTCTAGTGCGGTTTGTTCAGCAGATTCAAAAGTGATCCATTTGTCAGTGTGTTTGACCTGCAATGTGGCTGGGTAGCAGACTCAGAAAAATTTCCCCACAACAATCAGTTTCGATATTATCGGATGTAATTCCTGCCTTTTCACCCTTACTGATTGGGGAAGGTCCTGGGCAATGCGTAGCCGGTGGCCCTCCCATTGTACCTCCTGTATTTCTTTTACTTTTGCCAGGATGTGCTGTTTTATCCTGGAAATTAAGGAGTTTAAAAATGAAAGGCCTGGGTGGAGAACCCAGTGGTGAAGGTGGGCGTAGGGAGCAGTGAGCCCTCTCCATGATGTATGTAGAACTGTTGGGTGAGGGTTCCGCCACCTTTTCACACAGCTTTGCAATAAACAATATAGGATTGCTTCCTTCCTTCCTCCTTCTCTGGCAGATTGAACAAGACCAGATTATTGCACCAGCTGCATCCCTCTAGGTCTTTGAGCTTGTCCTCCATCCTTCTGATCCATTGGCGCAGAATGGAAACATCAAGGTCTGTCTTCCCCTTCCACTTTTCAACTGAGGTAAGACATGCCTCCGAATCTCCCACACGGATATTCAGGGATTCGACAGAGGTGCGGATTTGGTGAATGTCCCCTGATATTGCAGCAATCGAGTCCTGCAGGGGTTGCATGACTTCTAAGAAGCACTCCTCCATCAGTGCCACGGTAGCAGGTGGAGGTTTAGCAGAGGCAGCAGGCTGTACTTTGAGTCTTTTCACAGTCTTCTCTTTTTCTGGTGTTGGTGGGAGAGAGTGGTGTGGCAGAGCTTTCTGCATCTCTATCTCCATTACAAACGATCCACCACTTTACTGGAACAATAGTTGCTAGTAAGTGTTGCGTTTTAGGGCTGGTGCAGCTGATTTTGAAATAGAGGGTAGAAAAGATGGGAATGGTGAGAAGTGGTGAAGAAACACAGCTTTCCCTCAGACAGCCATCACGTGACCAACCATGCAGCAGTATTTATTTGTGTAACTGTAACTATCAGACCACAGAATACCAGCATTTCATGGCGCAATCTGGTCACTTCCTTGCTGCCAGCTGAATAATAAAACCCCTCACTGGTCATTAAATTGCCTAATAATATGCATACTGGCTGCCAAACTATCTGTGAATGAGTATAAGCTATTTAAAAAGGAGTGAATTTAGTTGCTCTACAATCTGTAATGAAAACAAAAGAACAACTGCCATGTGGAAGTGACCAGATTGAAGTCTGAAATGTTGGTATCCCGTGGCTTGATGCTGTTGACTGATATTTGGTGAGTGAGCCATTCTTCTACTTCACTGCACTACAGTACAAGCCCAAGTTTCGGAACTCACTGGGGGACATGAAAAGCATTCAATCATGAGTTTGTAAAATTGGGAGTCCTATGTACAGTATGTCAATGAGTAATGAATGGCTATCAACTTTTACACTCGTCTTAAACTTTTAATTTTCTTTAATTTGGCTTTATTTATTTGTGATGTGCCTATGTACTGCAGTATTTGTTAGGCAGGCTTAAAAAAATGGTAATGGTGCTCTACTTTTTTCTGTCATTATTTTTTATCACTGCATTCATGTGGAGCAGGCTGAGTAATAGGGTATGGAGGAAGTCGCAGTCGGGTTGGCTCTCTAACCAGGAAAGGCAAGTTTCAAATGCCTGGATTGCCTCAGCTGTTGTTGGTACTGCCACCTACTCTTTTTAATCTTTGGGCAGTTCAGTTTCCTCCTCTGTCATCAGGTTATTCACTGCAATGGAAACAATATCCTCATCAGTCAGGTCTTCATATGTCTTGTCCTCCTCGTCACAGGTTATAAATTCCTCTGTCACTGCTGGCTGCAATTTGATGTTGGTAGCACTGGTGACCATTCAGTTGATGATTTCAGTCATGTTCTGCTGCTGTGCGTTATCTGGTACTGCTGCTTATTCTGCTTATGTGTTGGGGCTAGGAGAACAGCAGACTTTTCCTAGCACCTACAGATGGTGTCTTGGTGAACCTCTGTCCAGGATTCTGCAAAAATGTAGCAAGTGTTCTTCATGGTTAACCTTTTAGTGATGTCTTGCAGGGCAGTTCTTCATTTTCCTTGGCCAGTACTACGGATAATAACTTGATGTGGTATATCTAATTTAGAGTGCCTGGATCCCTTGATTCATGGCCTGGAGTTGCGCCATAGTGGGAAAATACAGCAAATTTTGCCATCTGTAGTTCAGTGCACTTTAAAATCTGGAATCCAGCATTATTCAACAGGAGGAATGTGCTTAGTAGTAAGTTCAGAGATCTTAGGTGGGATCTAACAGCTGCTACAAAGTCTTTGAAGTACCAGTTTTTTTTAAATGGTTGGTGACATCCAAGCACTACTTTGGGCTCTGTAGGTGATGGTGAGTTGCTCCATGTTAATGTACTTAAAGCACCTAGGTTTGAGTAACTTCCCAATCACCAGTAGCTTAAGCTGGTAGTTGTACAGCCTAAAACTATGAGGTGCCCATTGTTTTTTTTAAATCCTGGAATGCCTTTACTCATAATTGCCAGCCAAAGTTTTTTTTCAGGTAGGAGCTTCCAATAACTATCAGTTTCATCAGCATTATAAATTTGCAGAGCTGCAGAACCTTCAGTCGACATTATTTTGGCAATTTTCTAGTGTAAGGGAGCTATGCTGTCAGAGAGCAATCAACAGCTGAAGAATGCCATGGCGCTACGTAAATCTTTTCAAACACCTGTTGCTGGCTGTAAAACGCTCATCTTCACCATTTAAATTATGGTGGAATTGAAACATTTTCTCCTTAAGAATAGGCCCATGGATTGGCGTGCCTCAGACCTAGTTCTGTATTAACCAGAGGTATAGTGCGTGACTGAGAGCATCATCCTTACAGCCCTTCATTGTTTTTCTGCTGTTCAGGCTCTTGCTGCAATCCAAGGAGGCAACAAATTCTCTGATGCTATCCTTGACTTTCCAAATGTTGCATATGGTCAAATGCCAATGCTGTACTGCTTAGCCATGTCCACAATCCACTCTCCTTTCTTAAGGCTGTCCAGAATCTGTAGTTTCTGTCCAATATACAAGACAGAGCACTTGTATTTCACCATGAAACAAAGCACACAAACCAGAGGGCAGAATAAATCCTGGCAGAATATGCTCTTGAACGTACCGATGCATTGAACACTCATACTCTATTGACAATCAGTCGGGCCAGGTGAACAACTGGGCAACATGACATAATTTTGTTTAATGCGGAGATTTGGATAACCAGAGTTCATAAAATCTGGGTTGTGCTATAGTATATATGGTATTTGTCTTAAGGAACCAATACTTGGCACCAGATTTTTTCTCTCTTCACAGAGATCATTTATGAGGCTTCCTTAGGGTTATCTGCAAAACTACTGAACCAATTATTACTAAAACATTACCAAATATTCACTAAAAATACCACCAACAGCTTAATCTGGTTCAAGGTCAGTTGGCATTCATCTATATCCTCCTCAGGTCATGCCTGAAAATAGACAGAATTTGTCTAGTGCATATACCCAGTCAACAAAAACTAAATAAATAAAATAAATAAATTACCAGATTTTCAGGTATGAAAAATCTTGGCTCCAGGAACGACCATAACAACTTTCAAGCTATTTCATCTAGGGACTGCTGCATTATTAGGGTGCAAAAATGGATATTTAAATCAGAACAGCATTTGCAATACAACCAATAGGGGCAGTACCATGCCCCTATAAGTATACAGGTGTGCTAGTGCATGTATGTTAGGATTTTGCTTACGTCAAAACAGTTTTTTTTGTCAAAATGGCTTTTTGACAGCATACTTCTTGGGCCATCTTAGCTCCTAAGACTGCAAAATGCGGCATGCACAGTCTCAGTCTTACCAGCTAATGTTTTAGCTGTGTTATGAAAATCAGTGTGTCAGTTTTAAAGGTATTAATTTCTGAATTTATGTAAAAATCCCCATTGTCACGCATGTTTTCGCCCACCAAAAGCAATTTTTTTAGGCAGAGTTAAATGATAAAACTTACAGGTTTCTTAGAGTTTGTTTTAAGAGAGTACCTTTTGGGGGGTTTAAAGGAAAGTTATCATTATTACACGCTCCTGCCCCAGCAAAGCTCACCCTCCAGTTAAGCTTTTAATATATGTCAGCATTTTTCTCGTGCCGCAACATGCATTATTTTAACTTGCAAAAATCCGCAACCCAGAAGTATGGCGGACATGGGGGCCTCCATTATCTGCAAAGGTGCAGTGATGCACCAGTCGCTTCATTACAAAATGTACTGAAGCGAGCAGTGTGTCACCATACCTTTGCACATAATGGACTCCCCTGCATCCGCCATACTTCTGGGTTGCAGATTTTTACAAGTTAAAATAATGTATGTTGCAGCTTGAGAAAAACACTGCGACATACATTAAAAGCTTAACCGGAGGGTAAGCTTTGCTTGGGCGGGAGCGGGTAATAATGACAGCTTTCGATTAAACAAAATATTATCTCCATTTGAAGTTTTAAAGGTTTAAAAATTTTTAAATCTCTTGCAAGTGAGGACCACTTCTAAAAATTATTGAAAAACCATGACTTTTCTGAGTTAAAGTTGGACATGGTCATAAGAACAAAAAGGTTAAAAGCTGCAAATGTAAAAAAAAAAATGCTTAAATCTAAAGGTTATAACTTGTGTAGCTTGTCAGAAGACAGTCTAATAAAACATCTACTTTGACTCCCCCCCCCAAAAAAAATTAAAGTCAGTATTTTAATCAGAAAAAAACCTCATGATTTTCTTTAAAAAATATCAAGATCAATTTTAATGAGCTCAGGGTGAGCATCAAATGTAATGCATGCATTTGGAAACACGTGATGAAAAAAAACAAGAATGAAAGCACAAACAAAAACTAGAAATATACTTTCTTGTGTTACTTGTCAAATTGAAAAAATTTTGTAAAAAGTTACTAAATCCTTCATAAACTACATTTTTAAAGATGTAAAACACAAAAACAGTCAAGAATGTGACTGAAGAAAAAACAACACATGCATTTTTCACAACAAATAAAGTCAGACATGAACAAAATAATTAAACTCCTAACACTGTTAGCATATGACTTTTGTACTACTCAGCTGCTACTGTGTGCAGGCCAGGCAGGGATGTGTGCAAAGCCAGTTATCAATCATGTCTTGATTCGTGAATGGCCAACAAATTATGACTCAACTACTGTACTATTTTACCCAGGGCCCATAGCAGGTTATGACTCATGTGCTACTTTGGGCCCTGTGCGACACAAGTTACTACTCATTTACTACTTTGTGCAGGGCCAAGCAAATTATGACTGATCTACTTTGTAGGCCTTGCACAAAGCAAGGTAAGATGTACCTACAACCAGTCCTAGACCTGTAGCTTGAAGCAGCAGACCCAGAGGGCAGAGCCCGTGATCTGTAGCTTGACCTTGGGTCATGAGGGCAAGAGATGAGAGGTGCGTGGGCATTAGACCCTAACACCACGTTTCCCTCCCTTGGTGTCCTTGTAACCCTAATGTATACATTGCCATAGTTTTTTTTCAATGAATAAATACAGACTATGAGATACCTGTCAGAAATGAAACTGGTTTCAGTTTTGGGCCCCCACGCAGACAGTTTATCATAAATCTGTACAATACTTCTCTTTCATCTGCAAATGTGAGAAGTGGTCTACCCACATATGTCATTTGCAGTCTTTGAAGAGATTAAATATTTTTAAATGATTGATCAACCTCCATACGTGCATTAGGAGAGACTACTGTATTGTCCCCTAACATAGATGACATTTTTTTATCTGTTACAGTAATCACCTTTCTATGTTAACTTCTGGGACTGCCCCAGAAGTGGGAGCTAGGAGTAGTGGAGATGGAAGCAGCAAAGCAGGGCCCATAATAGGTTAGTAAAGAGTGCTGAGGAGATGGTTCAAAAAGCCAACAGGCTATAAGGGAACCAGGAAGTGAAAGAGAGAAAGGATGTGCAAGGGTAGTGTAGCTGACACAAAAGAGAACAGTATAGGCACAAGACAGATGGCAATCTGCCCAAATGCCAGATGCCTAGGAAACAAAATTAGTGAGGTCCTGATAATGACGCCAAATGTGGGATTAGACCTCATAGCCAATACAGAAGCATGTGCCATGAATAATAACTGGGACCTGGCAGTGCAATGCTCTACCTTAACTCCATGCTGACCTCAAGCTACATGAGCTGAAGTCACCATCTTTGTCTCCTGAGCTTCAAGCAAGTGATGTCTGACTTTTCGAAAGCAGCAGGAGCACAGAACACTCAACGAGGCAGGACAGTTTCATCAGCTGCTCTTTTCCTCAGTTGGGACCTGCACTTCATGCTAACCTGGAGCAGGGATTGTGTAGAATATTGGACACCCTAACTGGCTACAGTAACTTCATAGCACTACTTACATACAGAGTCACGTCACGTCATGACACACACATTTTGGGGGGTTAGTTGTTATGATTATGTACGTGGAAGTGGAGGCATGTGTGTGGAGGGGTGTGGGGGGGCTGGCCTCCCACTAAATAAATGATCGTTGTGGTAAGGTGTTACAAAGGGAAGAAGGTGGGGGGGGGAAGAGCCCCCACATCATATACAGTCAGGCGTACGACAGTGTAGCAGAGTTTGGTATTCACAAAGTTTTTACGCAAACCCACTTTCACTTGTCTGATATTCTACACAAACACCCCTGGAGCTACATGGCTTGAAGCTACTGTCTTTGTCCACTGGGTTGTTAACCCTTAGCCTGCTTGGGCTCCCCAGGGATTCCAACAATTGATCTGACTTTGGGAAAGTGGCAGGAGCTGTTTTTTCCTTGTAGCCCATTGGTGCTTGGAGTGCTCTGGGAGGTGAAACTGTCCCATGCTTCTTCACTGTTACTTCCCAACATGGATCCTGCATGTGCGGGTCAGTTGTACAGGAGTTAGCTGGGACAGTCAGGACTGAGGCACAGAATGGTGCTTGAATAGCCATGACTGTAAGTACACTGCTCCTAGCCTAAATGAGCTTGTCTTTCCTGCTTAGCCCTATGTCTCTGTAATAATGTGCTTTAATTGTGAAATATCCTATGTTAGGTAAATTATACAAGCATCAATATTGTCTGGTAGCTTGATATTTTTGTAGGCCCATGTTAACCTGGTATTTAATAATGTTTCTCTTTGCTGGTATTAGCATGACCATGTTTGTTCTGCAGGTTGCCTTTGTTTGCTTCCTAGCACCCACATCACCTGGAGGCTACCACTCCATATCCCCTTCGCTGACTCTGCGTTCACTAACCTTATTGCTGCTAGAGAGAGGTACCTGCAACCAACCTGGTTTATTAGAAAGCAGGTATTCTTGCTTCTTAGCAATCTTTTTAAGTGCACACTTTGTCACCTTAGTGTTTTCCCTGACCCATCCATAGTGGCTGTCTAAACTCTGAATCATCCTGGCTGGGTATATTGAACTAAATATTAGTTCTACGCCCCAGTATGCAATTCCCTGTGAGTGGCAAAATGTAAAAAGCCTTAAATTAGCCCATTTAAATATTTGAAGTCTTCTGCGTCACCTGGCTGAATTTACTGCCTGGGTAGGCCACTATAAACCTGACATTATTGGCGGGACTGAGATCTGGCTTAAACCTGCAATCACAAATGCTGCTTGTGCCTTACCTGGCTTTAATTTTATTAGGCTAGACTGTCCAAGCCAGAAGCTCGGGTGGCCTGCTGTGATATTACAAAAGCCATCTAAATGTTTCCCTGGTACAGCATTTGCATTCCCTCCACAGTCTATGAGTTCTTGAACATGCTACTACTTCTGGGTAACACCAAGAAATTCATTTGTTCTGTGCTAAACCCTCTCACTGACAGACTTAATGGCCTTATCTACCTTCTGCATAATATTAGTACAAAGGCTGGCTCAAATGATTTGCTGATAATGGGTAACTTTAATCTAAACTGGACTGGGAGAAAAGTTAAGCAACATGAACCCCTGCTTTCTTGATTTGTCCTCAAGTGGTTTATCTCTGATCCTAGTCACTGGGGACTTCCAAGAGATGTCGGACAGGAGGATGGCCATAAGAGCTATATTTGTCAATCTGTCAAAAGCTTTTGGCACCATGGACTACGACATCCTCATGACCAGAATAAAGAACGTGGGAGCAACAGGTGGGACAGTGAACTGATTCAACTCATACTTAAAAGAGCATAAACAAATGGTGTCACTAAATGGTTTCAGATCCTCTTTCACACCATTAGTGTCAGGTGTCCCCCAAGATTCAGTCTTATGGCCCATATTATTTAACATATACATGAACACCCTCACGATGTCCAACCCCTAAGTTAAATTCCATGTTTATGCTGATAACATAATACTCTACACAATAGGCATAAGCCACTCAGACATTGAACCCAGACTGCAAGCAGCATTTGATGAGTTCTAGGACTTTACTTGCACTCAAATTTAGCACTGAATGCAAAACAAACCCTCCAAAACAGGTAATGTACTTCAACAGAAACAAAAGTCAGGGCACAGCCACAAGTACATTACAAATCAAAACTGCAGACCAAGTCACCCTACAGCAGGTCTACAGTTGCCACTACCTGGGCGTATGGCTTGATGAGAAAATTGGAGTAAATGGAGCATCCACATAGAAAACCTGACAAAGGATCTGGGGAAATGTCTAGGAGCCCTTTACAAATTTAAACATTCGACAGACACAAAGACAAGGAAACAATTAGTAGAATCCATGATGCAACCAATATTTGACTTTGGCAAATTGTTGTTCTCTGGAGCATGTAGCCTGGAGCTGGCAAAACTTGACACCATGTACAGCAGATTTGCCCACTTCATCCTGGATGCCACCCTCAGAACACACAGGTGAAAACTCATCAATATACTAGTATGGCAAAGGCTAGAGGAGAGGAGATTATACTGCCAGGCATTCATGCACAAATGCTATAGTAAGAAGGCCCCAGAATATGTAACAAAAAATATCCACATGGGAGACATCAAGTGGTCTCTAAGGTCCACGGGGAAGAGGAGGATAGGATTCTCACTCCCAACCAGAAACCTGGAGGTTGGCAAGAAACACTTTCTGTATGTAGAGCCTAAACTCTGGAACTCCATGCTAATCCACCTCAGACCAGCAGAGAAACCCATCAGTATGGGCAAAATCGAACAATGGCACTTCGAACAGAACAACAAGCCCCAGTCCTGCTGCCTAGCTCCAGAATGAAAACAAGCACCTCTGTATTATTGCACTTCCTGTCATAAATGTTGTCCCTTGCTTGCAACTTTCTCTAACTGTATGAATGTACCTATACACAAATGCTGTAACCATGTCTAAACATGTTATTTTACATTCCTCTGCTTGTATCTTGTGCAGTCTTCTGGACCTCATTGAAAATGAGCCTTGCTCAATTGATTATCCAATTTGTACAATGATGAATAAAATATTTTACTACTAGACTATCTACCTCTGGGGGTCAACATATGCTCATTGATTGGATCCTGACATAGAAAGCTGAGAGGATGCCACTGTCTGGGACTTTGCCAGTTGCTTTCACTGATCATAACCCCACTTACTATATCTGGAAAGTTACATCATCTAGAATCCGTTCTAAGATCATTCTTCTCTAAAACTACCCAAGCTAGACCTTGGTTCCTTTCATAGTGACCTTGCACTCTCTGACTGCTCAACAGTGCTGTCCTTTGTGGATGCCTCAGTTGCCCTTACCAAGTTACCTACTATCTTCTCCTTGCAAGGTAAGCATTCCCTATTTACTGTAGCAAATGGAGAGTTGTGGGCACTGTCACCAAATGGCTCCACAGTGACCTGTTATCCCTCATAAAAACTAGGGTTTGGTGCTGGGCTTGTTATAAGGCTACCCATGGCTTATCTTATTTTCTTGAGTATAAGTAACTCAGAAATGTATGTAAAAAGGGCATAGTGTAGATAAGAGTGAATTATTTTGATCCACTCTATTGGCCTCTGCCAAAGATCCACATAATTTCTGGCAGAACATTAAAATTGTGGTTGGTGTCTCTCTCTCATAGCACACTAATGACCTGCTTTTGGTGGGGGGTAAACTGTAAAAACCCTAATACAATTGCAAATGTGTTTAACAGACAGTTCTCTAACCTATCAGCCATCACCTCTCCGTTATCTGGCCCTACTGCACAGGATGAGCCAGCATCCTCTTCCTTGGCCTCTTCCCCTTACTCACCCCAATTTTAACTTAAAGCTGTAACATTGGGTGAGATTGTAGACTCCTGGCTAGACTCTCTCCTCATAACATTGCTGGCAATGATAATATGGAGCCAAAACTCATTTGACTGAGTGATCCTTTCTTCCATGTTTTTTAATGTATCCCTGTGTGCTGGCATCATTCCTGATATGTGGAAAACAGGCAGGATTGTTCCAGTATTTAAGCGAGGTTACCCAAAAATATGTTGAAAACTATGTTCCTGTAGCTACAGTGTCCTGTCAGCCATCAACAAACTTCTGGAGACAGTAATGGCATCTTAGTTAACTGAGTACCTTTACAAATATGACCTACTGACGTCAGCACTGCATCGTTTACGGAAAGGGCATAGCACCACCACCACTGCACTTGATAAAGTCACTTTGGAGATTAGGGTTACTATGGACCATAGCAATCTTACTGAAGCAACCTTTGTAGATCTCTCCAAAGCCACTGATTTGGTTGACCATAAACTTCTTTACTCCAAGCTATGCTTCTTGGGACTGTCTGACCATGGATTGGACTGATTCGCAAACAGCTGACAGGGTAGACATATGGTTAAATTCAACAGGATGATCTCAAAGCTGACCCCTGTCAAAGTTGATGTCCCTCAAGATTCCATCTTGGGATCCATCCTGTTCTCCTTGGTTATAAATGTACTCCCTCAGATGCCTGCTCACTGCAGCTCTATTGATGACCTGGTGTTGGTAGCTAGCTCACATGATATCAACACCATGAACCTCCAGGTGAATTCTGACTTCCACCAAATCCAGTCCTGTCTTATGGTGAACAGGTTAGTCCTTAATCTAAAGAAGATGCAATCTATGCTGTTTGGATTATGTGCTAAAGTTAGATCATGCCCTGAGCCCAGGATGTGTCAAAGTGCTGATGGCACCCCTTTTGTTACTGCCCATTCCTTTAAATGTCTTCGAGGTATTTTTTATTCTTTGGTGACTGGGTAAGGACCACTAGGCACAAATGCCTGTTTTCAGGGATGACCCGGGAGCACTGGGGTGGATAAGTAACTTGCTCAGAGTTACACAGTATGCAAGAGGAGTTGTGGGAATCAAACCCAGGTCTGCTGGATGAACCAAGCTCATTCACAGAATGTTGCTCCAACATCTAGCTTATACTGTCAGCCTAGTTACCCCAGACTTCCAGCTTGATGTCTCACTACATGTCCCCAATAATTGCAGGGCAGCAAATAGCAAACTTAGCATGACATACAGGGCTAAGCACCTTCTCACTCCTACAGTCCATCTTGCCCTAGCTAGAGGTGTACTCTTACCTACCCTAAACTACTGGCTGATTACCTTTATCCATTTAATGCAAAGTCCTCTCTGTCTAAGTGGGATGTCTGAGGGAAGAAAGATGGCCACAGTGATGGGCAAGCTGTCAGTGAGCTCCAAGAAATGAGTAGGCATTTGACTCAGTCCCACACAGAAAATTAATATACAAGTTAGCCAGCCTGGGAGTGGGTCTCAAGATGATAGCCTGGGTAAAGTATTGGCTGGAGAAAAGGACACAGAGGGTAATAGTAAATGGAGTCTGCTCCGAAGAAAGGGGAGTTACTAGTGGAGTACTTGAGGGTTCAGTACTGGGTCCAGTCCTCTTTAATGTCTTTATAGGTGACATTGCAGAGGGACTGGAAGGAAAAGTATGTCTCTTTGCAGATGACACAAAGATATGCAACAGAGTTGATGCACAAGGTGGGGTGGAAAGGATGAAGGGACTTGGCAAGGTTAGAGAATGAGTCAAATGTATGGCAGCTTATATTCAATGCTAAAAGTGCAAGGTAATGCACCTGGGAAACAAAACAGGGGAAGAGTACACAATGGGGGTGAGATACTAACAACAACAAAAATGGAAAGGGACCTGAGGGTAGTCATATCAGATGACTTAAAGGTGGGCAAGCAATGTGAGAGGGCAGTAAGGAGGGCTGGGGGGATACTGGGATGCATAGGGAGAGGCATCACCAGTAGAAAACAGGAAGTTGTTATCCTTCTATACAGACAACTAGTGAGACCCCATCTGGAGTACTGCGAGACTGAATCTCCACAAGGACATAGACAAGATGGAAGTTGTGCAGAGGAGGGCAACTAAAATGGTGCAGGGTCTGCACCAGAAGACATATGAATAGAGACTAAAGGAGCTTAATATGTATAGCCTCAAGGAAAGGAGGGAGAGGGGGGACATGATAGAAACTTTCAAGTACCTCAAGGGAATCAACAAAGTCCAAGAGGGTAGCATCGTTCAAAAAATGTGTGCAAGAACAAGGGGCACAAATTGAAGGCAGGGGTGGCTCAGAGGTAATAGTAAGTATTTTTTCCAAGAGGGGTTGTGGATGCATGGAATGGCCTTCTGGAGGAGGCTGTGGAGTCAAAAACAGTGGTTGAATTCAAGCATGCATGGGACAGTTATAAGGCAATTCTAGGGGTTGGGGGTAGAAAGAAGTAGACTGCTGGTTAACTAGGATCTGCAGCTTATCCATTAGGTAGGGAAATAGGCAGACTGGGTGGGCCAAGCGGTCTTTATCTGCCATCAAATTCTATGAGTCTAGGATTGTTTAATATAATTTTTATATTTAGTTTTAAAATGTCCTCTGAGCCTGCATTTAGGTAGGTAGGGTTGAAGAAATTAGTTTAATTAGTAATTGAAATCTGGTCCTCCCATTTCATCTCACAATGCAGTTTGCAGAAGGAGCAGAACAGAGAACTGTATCAGTTAAAGCAGAGGGAGGCGGGGAAGGCAGTTAGGATAGCAAAGGCCCAAACTGAGGAAAATATAGCCAGTTTAGTTAAGAAGGGGGATAAAACCTTTTATAGACACATTAGGAAGTGCAGAAAGACTAGGGGAGGGATAGTGAGGCTTAATAAAGGGGAGGGGAGGTGGGCAGAGTGTGACAGTGAAAAGGCAGAGATATACTTTTGCTCAGTATTCACAAAAGAAGAAGAGGGGGAGGTACCTAAATGAAACAACAGAAGCACTCTGGGCAGGAGGGTGGATACCAGTCCATTCTCAGAAGAAAGGGTCCTGAAAGCACTCCTAAAACTCAAGGTGGATAAAGCAATGGGACCTTATGGGATTCCACCCAGAATTCTAAAATAACTAAGGGGAGACCCAGTGACACCACTGACTACCATTTTTAACAAATCATGGGAGGATGGTGTGGAACCTGAGGACTGGAGGAAGGTGGATGTGATCCCCCTTCATAAGAGTGGGAGCAAGGCAAAGGCAGGAAACTACAGACCTGTTAGTTTGACCTCAGTGGTAGGGAAAATTATGGAATCACTTCTGAAAGAAAGAATTGTCAAGTATCTAAAGGCCAGCGCGGCACAGGAACCCAGGCAGAATGGATTCACATTGGGAAGGTCATGTCAGATGAATCTAATAGATTTCCTTGACTGGGTGACCAAAGTAGTAGACCAGCAAGGGGCTATAGATATGGCATACTTAGACTTTAGCAAGGCATTTGACAGAGTACCGCACAAAAGATTAATAAACAAGTTAGCCAGCCTGGGAGTGGATCCCAGGGTGGTAGCCTGGATAAAAAAATTGGCTGGACAACAGGACACAGCAGGTAATACTAAACAGAGCACACTCTGGAGAAAGGGGCATTACTTGTAGGGTACCACAGGGTTCAATACTGGGACCAGTACTCTTTTGTGTCTTTATAGGTGACATTGCAGAGGGGCTGAAAGGAAAAGTTTGCCTTTTTGCAAACAACACAAAGATCTGCAACAGGGTTGATACACATGGAGGAGTGGAAAGGATAAAAAGGGACTTGGCAGGGTTGAAGCAATGGTCAAAAGTATGGCAGCTTAGTTTCAATGCAAAGAAGTGCAAATTAATGCACCTGGAAAACAAAAACCTAGGGGAAGAGTACACAATGGTTGGGAGGGGGTACTAACAGCAAAAATGGAAAGGGACCTGGGGTACTCATATCAGTAGAGCCTAGAGGTTAGAGTAATGAGCTGTGAATGAGCCTGGTACATCCAGTAGAGCTGGGTTTGATTCGCACAACCTCCACTTGCATACTGTGTGACTCTGAACAAGTCACTTAACCACCGCAGTGCTCCCAGGTCACCCCTGAAAACAGGCACTTGTGCCTAGTGGGCTTTACTCATTTACCAAAAGAATAAAATAAAATAAAAAAAAATATCAGATGACCTTAAGGTAGGCAAGCAATGTGAGAAGTCAGTAAGGAAGGCTGGAGTGATTCTGGGATGTATAGGGAGCGGCATCACCAGTACAGAGCAGGAAGTTTTTATCCCTCTGTACAGACAGTTGGTGAGACCCCATCTGGAGTACTGCGTGCATTTCTGAAGACCACATCTCCGCAAGGACATAAGATGGACGCAGTCCTGAGGAGGGTCACTAAAATGGTTCAGGGTCTGCACCAGAAGCTGTATGGAGAGAGACTGAAAGAGCTTAATATGTATATCCTTGAGGAAAGGGGGGGCATGATAGGACCTTTAAGTACCTCAAGGGAATCAGTAAAGTCCAAGAGGGTAGCATATTTCAGAAACAGAGATGCACAAGAACAAGGGGTACAATTTGAAGATAGAGGGGGATGACTCAGGGGCAATGTAAGGAAGTATTTTTTCATAGAGAGGGTGGTGGATGCATAGAACAGCCTTTCTGAAGAGGTCTTGGGGTCATAAACAGTGGGGGGAATTCAAGAATGCATGGCACCGACGTAAGGCAATTATAGTGGGGGGTAGGAAGGGGTAAGGAGGAAGTAGACTGCTGGTTGACTAGGATCTGCAGCTTATCTGATAGGTAGGGACATGGGCAGACTAGGTGGGACAAGTGGTCCTTATCTGCCTTCAGACTCTATGTTTCTATATTTCAGTCACTGAGCTTTATTCAGACATAATCATCTAGTTGGTTCATCTGGTTGGGTGCACCACGAGACTTTGAAGCTTTAAGCTGTAAATGAAACTGAAAGAGGACTAAAACCACAGCGCTATTACTAGTATACCAGCATCAATTACATATAAGTGATTGACATCAGCATCCACTGTTGTGATCTGAGCCACAGTTGAAACTTGTGCAGCCATTTTTCTCTTGCTCTGACTTTGCTCATTCGGTGGATATGAATGGTTGAGTGGCTTTTTGTTTCTCCCTCTTTTTCCCCTCTTCTTCACAGTCCAGGTGAGAGCCATTTGTTCATTGGTTGGGGTTGTTGCAAGGAATGATTGGGAGGCAAAGGCCAAGGCAGTGGTCTGTGAATTGTGGAAAAGAGGATTCACATGAATGATTCCTAACCAGGGCTGACATTAAGGATTTATAAGGGATCCTTTTTCCTGTGCTGGAGTGTCCACTTTGCATTGAGTGGGAGGTTGTCTGGGCTGTTAAGATCTGCCCAGTTTTTCCGTATGCAGCTTGGGAGTAGTGGCCAAGACAAGTGAGTGTGACCTGGACTTTGGATTACCTGTATCCCTCAATTAAAACTCTGTGGGACTGGAATGGTGAGCAAGACACCCTGCAGTAAAATTTGTTGCAATTCTGGCACTTGAGACAGTTGGGAAGAATTATTCCTGTCAGACTTGGCTTCAAGGGAGTTGTGGGGAACTCTCTTATATACATCTAGTTCAACGTTCCTCCAACTATGACCGTGGTCCATGGTCATAGTTGGAGGAACGTTGAACTAGATGTAGGGTTTTATCCCCACACCAGGCACTTGGGTTAATATTCCAGTATTGACACTGCAGTGCAGCATGAGGGGGATGTTCTGCTCCTGAGGTGCCGTCTTTCGGATGAGATGTTGAACTGAGGTCCCATCTGCCTCTTCTTGTGGTAGTTTAGGTGGATGGTAAAGATCCCGTGGCACTTCTCAAAAAAAGTAGGGGAATTTTTATTTGTATTATAAAAGGAACTTATGAACAAATCAATATCACTTCATACAAATGTAAAAGGAAGAAAACAAATATGGCAACAGAGTATTACTTCATACTTCAAGGACCAGAAACATACAAATGAAAAAAGGAAAAAATCATAAATTCAAAGGTAGAGGAAATCAGACAGAAACCCCATTCAAAAAGACTATGAAAAAATTACTGAGAAAATACCACCCCCCAACCCTACCAAAAGAGTAGGGAAAATTTATACGCATGTCAGTATTACATCATACTAAGCCATGTAACAAAAAGCAGCACAAAACATAAGAAAAGTATTACATCATACAGGAAGAGCAGTACACCAGATCATAATAAAGAAGAAAATAAAACACACAAAAAATTTGAAAATAGCACAGCAGATATCCAACAAAAAATAAATGCATAAAGCTAAAATCATAAAAAAAGGTACAATAAACCAACTATATTGTGAATGAATCAAGAATTATATAGCAGAATCTTGTAAGAAAGGGCGATATTGAGATCCAATTAATCGTCCCCCATCTAGACTCCATAACAGAAACTGGAGTTCCACAACTATCCAACTATTTCAATCTCCTAATGGAAGCATCGACGAGAAAAAACAATTCGTCCGATGTGTATTGGATCTGCTGAAAAATTAAACGACACCAAACAAACCAAATGTGAAATTTAAAACAAACCCAAAATAACCACATAGTAGCCTTATCATGTTTTGTCCATAGGAAGGGCAAAATACCTAAACACAGAGTTTCTACGGTCATTGGGCAAAAGGGTGAAGAAGGCCATCTCTGTTTCAATGTCTGGAAAAATCTATGTATAAACGGGCAGTCTAAAAATAAGTGTTCTATAGTCTCGATAGAGGCAGCACAAGAATCCCAAGGACAATATCTATCCGTCAACTGTCTATGTTTCAGATTCCCCTTAACATTTAATTTACCATGAAGGAAAAGCCATAAAACATCCCATATATAAGATAGAATATGGGGATGGGGGGACAATAACACATTCCCAATAGCAACCTTATCCAGTAAAGGCAAAGTATCAAAAGAGGCTTCTGCCTGGAAAAATGTATCCAAGATAAAACTAAATAGGACCTTTCTAGTGTAAGACATAATGTGTTCTTTTGCCAAAATCCAAAGCTTAACCTTTGCAGAACAAACCTTAAAGGAGGCAGGAAGTTGCTGTAAAGCTTGCTGTCCAGACATGCCAGCATGAACAGGCCAAAAATCTAAAATCCGGCCTAAGGAATCAAGCACCCAAGGTGTCCACCTCCGAATTCTCATATCTAAGACAGGATGTACATTTGAATAAAGAAACACTGTGAAAAAAAAAAAAAACAGCTGGGTGCAACATTTTCAAACCTCCATGTTTCTTTTCTCTAAATAAGAGGCAGCACTTAATAGGATTAAGCCTGTTACCCAAATACAGGAAAAAAAAAACAGCCATTCATCTTGGTCACAAGCTGGGGGGATGACAAAAAAACATACTTAAATATAAAGAAATTGGCAACAAATAGGTTTTAGCAATTTATACATGTTTCAATTTGGATAGACGCCATTTGTTCCACACTGAAACATTTCTCTGTGCTAGTTGTAATTTATTTGACCAATTCTGTAAAGCAAAATCACCAGCATCAAACTGTAAGCCTAAAATAGTGCAGGTAGGGACTACCACTATTCCAATAATCTGTGTATCAGCCATAGCTTCATGTCCTAGTGGTACACAATTACATTTGGAATAATTCAGCATACCCCCAGTATTTCTCAAATAGCTATCCAAAACACTTTCCAATGCACACGCTGAGACTTTGTCACCTACAGTAAAACATAAGTCATCTGCATAAGCAATGCACTTAATTTCAGTATCTGAACTAGAAAAGGAAACCACTTGAATATGCACAGTGTCATACACTTTCCGTAACAATGGATCTTAAATAAAGATATACAAAAGGGGGCTCAGAGGACACCCTGGCAGATCCCATTTCACATGATAACTTCATCCTAATCATTCATTTCAGTAAGATTGAGCTAATGCTATATCATAACAGGTTCGTAACCAGCCAACAAAGGTTTCATGTATACCATAACTTGTTAAACAATCCCAGAGATATTGGTGATGTACCGAATCAAAGGCTTTTGCCTGATCCATACTGAAAATCAGGCCCATGAGTTCCCCAGATGCCCCCTTTGGAAAATTTCCCTTAATAGAATAAGACTATCTATTATCCGTCTTTCAGGAATAGAACAGGACTGAGCAGGGTGAATGAAGAAGTCAGAATAAAGCACTAATTGATTATGCAAAATTTTCATCAATAATTTAAAATTCGAATTTAATGAAGTTATGGTTACCAATTAGTTAAGAGCTCCCTATCCCCTTTTTTTTTTTACATAAGGAGAACCAATCCTTCTGTCATGCTGTAAGGTAAGATCCTGGAGTCCAAAATGTCCTGTAAAACAGCTGTAAATTCAGGTAACAGTAATCTGAAAATCATTTTATACAAATCATAAGGAATACCATCCTTCCTCGGGGCCTTACCATTGGTAGCCTGGGACAGAGTGGTAGAAACCTCCCAGGAAGTAAGGGGGCCTGTCAGTAGTGTGTTTTGACTCTCAGAAAGTTGTGGTAATGAAATCTCTGATAGCCAAGTCACATGTATGTCTGATGGAACAACCGATGGGTTAAACATAGTTGAAATGTGTCTATCAATTTCCTGAAAAATATCAGATTTAGATGTACAAAATTTGCCTGCCGAGTCCCTGAGTCGATCTATATAATTCTGCTGACGTTGTTGAGCACAAAAGTGAACAGAATTCATAAACGCTTTAGTCCCCTGGGACCCAAACCTCCGTTTCTGATCCAAAGATTTCAATCTATCATATTGCACCGTATTAAGAAGGTGTCTGATAGAATCCAATTCAGGAAGAACAGAGTCATCCCATTGGGCAGCTAAGGAAAGAAGGTCCTGAAATATAGTCCTGTACACCTGATACAAAGTCTTTTTATGAAGCCCGTTAAGCCAACCAATAGTTTGAAAATATGCTTTAATGTCAGTTTTAGTATCTTCCCACTAGTCACAGTGGGTATCATAAAGCCAAAAAACAGATTTACTAGCTTCCAAAAGGTAAAGTAAACCAGTTTCCAAAGTGGTAAGAGCAAGGAGGGCCATATTTAGTCTCCAATGACCAGGTCCATGATGCATAATTTCATGGCTAGACACTGTTACCTGAATAATAGCATGATCTGAAGGAGTTACAGGAACTGTTATTGCTTTACCTACCCCTAAGGAGTCTGATAAAAAACAGAAATCAGTTGTTATGGCTAAAGTACCACGAAAACAAGTTTTCTGGGGAGCTCCTGACAATGCCATAACATCTACAAGGCCAGTTTGTACCAAGAGGTCATTTAAGCAGTATGCATCACAAAACACCTTCCTGGTTGTGCCTCCTCTATCTGTTAAATACCTACCATAGTTAAAATCTCTACCAAGAAACACATGCTTTGCAGTAAGCAAATACGGCTGAATCACCTTAAACATGTCAACCCTAGCTGATTTCAACTGTGGGGCATACACATTAATAAAGTGACACTGAAGACCACATATGATCACATCCAACAGTAAGACCCTCCCTGGCATTATTTCTATTAATTGAAGCAGCCTAGTTGTGGGGTTATTTATTCCAATACCTTCACCACTGCAGGCATCCTCTCAATAGACCCATACATAACTCGCCATTTCCAGTCATTAGGTGCCATATCCAACTCTGCCTTAGTGTGGAGATGGGTATCTCACAAAAAAAACAACACATCATGGTCTCCCTTGTCAAACAAGGAATAAATCAAGGCCCTCTTTCTGGGAGAAAGTATACTATTAGCATTAAGGGAAGCAACAGTAATGGTATAGATCCCGGCCATAAGGAGAAATAAAACAACCTAGAAGGAAAGTAGAACCTGAGATACACATGACACAAAGATATACAATAATCTCATTTCTTTTTGGTCCATTTGCAAGGGCCCAAACAGGTTTTCTTTTTCTTCTCAGTACCAGGTTGCTCTAATAAAGCCACATCAGATGGGCCCTCCGGTTGGGAAGACTGAACAGAGGTGGAATCAGATTCAGTGCCCTCATCTTCCTGCAGAGCTCCATAGGAATTTTGTAAGGGAAGCTCCTGCTCCGCTACAGCTTTTGTTACAGACCAAGATCTTAAGCTGTGACGTCTATGTGAGACCACCTGAAACACATCATCCAAAGGACGGGGGGGGCATCGAGTCAGAAGTGGGGGGCACTTCCATTGAGGGGACCAGTGTACAGTAACAGTGCCGTCCTGGAGAACACCGTCCACATATTCACTAGCAGGGCCAGAAAGCCCAGCAAGGGGATCCTCCTGTAGTAATAAAGTCAAGGCCAAGTTCTTCCTGGGAGGGGAAGTGCTGATCTCGGGTGTTGAGCCACATAGACTGCCAAATTTAAATAAAAATCCTGAATGCAGAAATCCCCATTGGTTTTGTTTTGAGCAGCCCAAGGACAGTCTATATAAGCATGTGAAACTTCACAAAGGTAACATTTGGTGGGATGATAAAGCAATGGGGCCAGATGGGTGCACCCCAGGGTCCTTAAAGAACTAAGAGAGGTGGTGGCTGAACCTCTGGCTATCCTGTTTAGCCGATCACTGGAAACAGGGGAGGTACCCAAAGACTGGAGGACAGCAGATGTAGTCCCTTTATACAAAAGTGGGAACAAAGAGGAAGCAGGGAACCATAGACCAGTCAGCCTCACCTCGGTAGTGGGGGAAGATCATGCGAAAACCACTGAAGGAGAGATTGGTGAACATCTGGTTATCAGTGGACTACAGGACCCAAGGCAGCATGGTTTCACCAGGGGGAGGTCATGTCAGACCAACCTCATTGAATTTTTGACTGGGTGACTAGGGAGGTGGATCAGGGAGGGCAGTGGACATGGCCTATCTGGACTTCAGCAAGGCCTTGACACTGTGCCACATAGAAGACTATTACAAAAACTGGGGAATATGGGTGTGGGCAGGGACAGTAGTGTGGTGGGTAGGTAACTGGCTGGGTGGCAGGACACAGAGGGTGGTGGTAAATGGCTGTCACTCCACAGAGGGAAGAGTGACCAGTGGAAATTCACAGGGATCAGTGCTGGGACGGTCCTATTAACATCTTCATCAAGTGACATTGTGCAGGATCAGAAGGCAGAATTTCACTGTTTGCTGATGACACAAAGCTCTGTAATAGAGTAGACACACTCAGAGGGTGTAGACAGAATGAGAAGCGACCTGCCGAAACTTGAAGAATGGTCAGGGTTTGGCAGTTGAAATTCAATGCAAAGAAGTGCAAGATAATGCATATGGGGCACAAAACCCTGGCACAATATATCAGTTGGGGGTGAGGATATAGCATGCACCAAGCAGGAAAGGGATCTTGGGGTTGTCATCTCTGATGACCTCAAAGTAGGGAAACAGTGTGACAAGGCAGCAGGTAAAGCAAATAGGATGCTGGGATGTAGCAGGAGGCATCACCAGCAGGAAAAGGAGGTCATAATTCCACTATACAAGACACTAGTGAGGCCCCACCTGGAGTACAGTGTACAGTTCTGGAGACCATACCTAAGTAAGGACATAGACAGGGTAGAGAAGGTTCAGAGGAGGAAACAAAGATGGTGCATGGATTGCATCACAAGTCCTATGAAGACAGGTTGAAGGAACTGAACATGCTACCCTGGAGGAGAGGAGGAGAGAGGGATATGATAGAGACATACAAGTATCTTACAGGGAGGAACAGGGTGCAGGAAAACACTATTTTTAGCGAAAAGATGTTCCAGGACTAGACAGCATGGGATGAAGTTGGAGGGAGGACAATTCAGGAAACATGAGAAAGAATTTCTTCACAGAACAGGTGGTGGACAAGTGGAACACCCTGCCAGAGGAAGTGGTGGGGCTGAAACAATCACGGGATTTAAGAATGCATGGGATAGACATAAAGGAATTCTAGAGGTCAGGGGTAAGGGGCAACAGACTTCTAGGAAAACAAACTGAACTTACAAGCTCAAATGGGCAGACTGGGTGGGCCATAGGCCCTTATCTGCTGACACTGTCTATGTATCTATGTATCTATGATGACAGTCCAGTATCAAATGCCCCAGCTCCCCACATTGGATACATTTCACTGTGTCACAGGTGCGACTCAAGTGGCATCCAGAACCACATTTTTAGCAATGACGAGGTTGCCCAGAGTAAAAGATAAATCCCTTATCCTGGCCCAAATAAAAACAACTAGACAAATGTTGTAAACCTTCATCAGACTGTGTCAGAATAACCTTATACCGCCAACCCCATTCCAAAAACCTTCCGTATCTAGGATAGGGTCTGGATTCCCTTGCAGCTTGCATCTGCATTCTAACCAATAGGAAATGTCCTCTACATTTACCCCCTCATTACGAAAGAGAACCATAATAACTTTAAAAGATTGTTTGGTCAGGGTATGGCTGAAAGTAGAGGCAGGCTGGGTTAGTTTTCAAAATGGCAAATTTCATCCAGAATTTATTAAGTAAATTGGGGGTCCGAAAACTAATATCGAATGTGTTATCCCGACGGGAGTGTATTAAGGCATAAACCTCACTGGGAGAAAATCCCAACATCTGTTTAATTAAAACTTTACCAACATAAAACCTATCAGGCATGTTATCATTCGGCTTAGAAACCTCAGACGAACAGCACTGTGGCATTTAGCCAGACAATGGCTTTTTAAAGAGACTAGCAAATGTAGGTGCTGGTTCCTGTAGGCCTGAGGCTTCTTGTACAGTAGTAGGGGGAATAGTCAAGGCAGGCAACAAACTCAGGGCCAAAGGGTCAATATCCAAAGAGGGATCTAAGACCACCCACTGAGACCCAGCAACACAGGGGGAATAGGTAATGTCAGCTTCCTGCAATAGAGAGTCATCAGAAGGGGCAGGATATACAGTATGTGAAATGGGAGTAACTAATTCACCATCTTGTAACCCTGAAATCTCAAGATCTGTAGTAGTCTGTATAGATCCAGGGAGGGAGAACTCAAGGGTCCGAATGCAAAGGCCCTTTCCCTGCTTCGGGTTCACCCGCCCCAGATACCCCAGGAATAGGTATGTTAGAATCCGTCACCCACTGACAGGATTCCAGTTGCAGCCAGCCTGCTTTTTCCAAGGCCAATTTCGGGGACCATTGTGCTTGTGCATCGTCTTTCTGCAAAGGGAGAGGGGTCTGGGTTGGGAAAGTACTTGATTTTGATGCAGGCGATGTGGAAGAAAGAAAAACCTTGGCACTACTACCTGGACTTGCAGACGGTGAGTCCATAGTAGGGCTCTTTAGTTTGTGGAGCTCCTTTTTCAGCCATCAACTGAGCCATCTGAAAATCAGCCACCGCAGCATCCAAAACGCAGCGCTTTTCGCTCAAAAGAGCTGAAATATCATTAACGGCTTGCTGAGAGGCATTCTGAATATCAATAGCAGGAGCATCTACCATTGAACCAGGACCATCAACAACTTCTCGTGGAAGGCCTGAAAGACCTACTATCGGCATATTGCTACCGGTGCAAACCACACCCTCACGTGCCATAGTATTTTTATTTATTTAGTTTCTGTTTACCAGGTAAGTGCTCTAGCCAGCAGAGAGACTATTTTCAGGCACGACCTGGGAGAGTACAATACATCAAAAAATAGGTACAGAACATATCAAGCAATGAGAAGCAAATATTACATCTTGAGGAAGACAAGTCCTTATGCATGGCATGTATGGAGATTTGAGCACGGAACATAGGGCAGTAGCATAATTAACAGGTACAGAGTAGGAGTAACACCATGTGAAGAAAGAAAAACAACATAGAGATTTAACAAGCATAGACAGCTAATAGGTTACAGGAAAGGTATAAACATAGAATGCAGCAGTAAACAGGAAATCAGGGTGGTAAATTAGACAGTGAATGTTAGAATATAAGTGAGGGTAGAGTGAGTAGCCAAGGCAAGGCGACATACAGTCTGCCTAACCCCGAAGATTAGTGGAGTTATGGATAAGTGCTTGGGGTAGAGACACATTAACAGTAGATAGGGGGCCTAACTGGAAGGAATTAGGGAGGATCAAAACAGATACAAGAATCAGCCTGCATAAGAGCATGGTTTTGAAGTGAAGGTGGGTCCCTGACTGGCTGACTTCCAGGGGAGAGTGTTCTGGAACTTAGGAGTGATGTGTCCAAAGGCACCTGTACCTTTTGTTATGAGACATCTGGGGACTTTCAGTAGGGATTTTTCAACTGATCTCGGTTCATGAGGGGAGGTGAAAGGAAGGAACATCTCCGCCAGTGTAGTTGGGATTTTTAGCCTGCTGATAGAGTCAACAAGAGAGCCAAGGTAGTAATGCATAGAGGCCATGGGGGAGAGCCAGCCTACGTCACCGCCAAGGCCAATGGTGCCTAAGTCGGGGAAGAGGAGGCATGGCAGCATACATTATTGTAAGTGACGCCCCACTTCAGTAGGGAGGTTTTATGGGCAGAACCAAGGAGGGGGGCACAGTAATTGAGGGTCAGCAACAGAAGTCCCCTTGCAATGGCCAGTTTAGCAGATAGTGTTAACATGTAGCTAGTCTTGTACGCAGCTCCCAATTTGTTATTTACTGCCTTGCAGGTACTTTGAATATGCAGGTTGAGATCCAGGGATTGATCTAGCAGAACCCCTAGATAGTTGAAAGATGAGACAGACTGTAATGGAAATCCACCCTTGTCGAGTACCGACAGTGACAAGGGACCAGCCCTGAGTTTAGGGACTGAGCCAAACAGCATAGACATTGTCTTTTTTTTTTTGCATTTAGGACCAGTTTATGATCATTGAGCCAGTTTTGGATGTTCTTGAAATTGTGGGAGAGGGTGGTGTTAAGGTCATCAACTTTGTTTGCACTGTTATAGATGACCTGGTCATCAGCATATAGGAGAGATGAGCAGTTTCTAAGGGCACTAGGGATATCATTGATAAAAAGCGAGAATAGGAGCCATCCCAGGATGGATCCTTGCGGTACACCAACACTTCTAGCTGCAGGGTCTGATACAGCCAAGTCAAATTTCACCATCTGATACCTGTAGATAGGTAGCTATTAAATCATGTTGCAATCAGAGTGGAGAAACCCAGGTTTGTGAGGCCCGATAAAAATAAAGGATGGTCTACCAGGTCAAAGGCCTTAGTCAGATCTATAAAAACAGCTCCTGTTAGGCTCCCTGTATCCATATTTGAGACAGAATGTCAGAGGTAAGTTTCAACACGGCCGTAGACATGCTATGGTTCTTCCTGAACCCATGTTGAGCATCGGAGAGTAGTGTAAACTTAGAGAGATAGTCAAGAGTTTGTGTGGCAACAACCTTTTCAAGAAGTTTAGACAAGGCCAAGAGAATGGCAGTGGGTCTGTAGTTGTTTAACTCCTTTTTCTCACCCTTTTTAAAAACCAGGATTATCTGAGCTATTTTCCATATGTCAGGGACAGTACTGCCAGAGAGGGACAATGTGAATATTTTAGCCAATGGCAGGGCAATATAATAGGCCGCAAGCTTAAGGAGGCGAGGCTCAAGGTGGTCCGACCCGACACATGAACTGTCAGACATCGAGTGAAGTAGTTTAAGAACTCTGGGGCTGTTATAGCTTTGAAATAGAATGGCAGACTTCGACTAGATTCTGGAGGTGAGTGTGACATCATCTGACATTTTGACCAAGCCCCTAAGGTGAAGTAGATTTGCCAGAGGTTTGAAGGAGGAGGTATATGGAGATAGGTCAGAGAACAACCTGTTGAAAGTATTGGCAATTGTATTAGGTCATTACAGTTCGCCCCATTTAATAACATGTCAGTTGGTGCATTATGCTCAGAGGTCCCAAGGAAGGATTTGATATGTGCCCAGAATTTCTTAGGGTCACTAGTAGAGCTGGTAAGCAGATCCTTAGAGTACTTACTTTTAGCTATTCTTATTTTTCTCCTGCAGATATTTCTGTGGGCCCTATAGGTGTGGAAATCCGAAATATGCCCAGATTGTTTAAACTTCTTCCAGAGTTTGTCCCTTAAGTGTAGCTCAGCTAGTAGTTCCTTATGAAGCCACCTGGTTTGCTTTCCTCTGACTCTTCTGGTGACCTTAGGAGCATGCCTGGTCTGTACTTCATTGAAACTGGTAAGAAAGATGTTTAGTGCATGTTCGATGCAGTTAGATTGATATATTTCTGACCAGTAGATGGTGGAAATGTCATGAAGGAAGGCACTCATTTTCAAATTAGCAAGATTCGTGAATGTGATGTAGCATGGAGGGGGAGACGGGGAGCACCAGAGGTCCATATGCCGAAGATTGGAGCATGGTCGTAATGGCATCGCAGAGGATGCCAGATATGGGTAGGTGTTCCAGTCAGTTTGTAAGTAGCCAGTCTGTCATGGTACCCATTTTCTATTGATTCAGAGTCCTTTTGGGTTCATTTATTACCTGGTGCAGGTTATAGCTGCTGGCCATTGACAATAGAGAACTTTGGGTTAGACCCAGCCAATTTAGGTTTATGTCACCAAGGATTACGGTTTCGTTGTGGGTAGCATTAGACAGAGTTAAGTCAAACAGTTCCTATAAAACAGTGACACCCCCAGAGGGGTGGTTGTATCCACAAATGAGGTGAAGTTTCTTAGACCCTAGAGAGACAGTAACTTGTAAGGGTTCACAAAATAAAGGTGAGATCTGGTCAGGTTTAACAGTGATGTTGAGATGGTCTTTGTAATAGATTGCAACACCACCACCCCACTTGGCAGTAGACCTATCCCTGTGGATGATGGAGTAGTTTGTGATGGAGCATGTGGAGTCAGGTATCTTGGGTTTCAGCCACGTCCCAGTGATACTGAGAATGTCAGGGTCGTAATATTTCATCCAAGCCTCGAGCTCATCCTTGTGGCATATGAGGCTACGGATATTCATGTGCACAATGAGAAGGCCTTTACTGCCTAACCTAGTTACGTTGCAAGCTGAGAAGTGGACAGGTGGCCCAGGATTAGTTTCAGTGTTACCTGACTGCAGGATTTTTAGCGAGGCTAAAAAACAAGGCCTAATGCCATAATAAGCTGGAATTTTTACAGCACGCCTCCTCCATCTTTCAATGGCAAGTAGTTCATAAGAGTAATAACCCTTTGGGAGGGGAAGAAGAGGTGCTAAGGACAAGCTGATTTGAAAAGCAGAAATTCTGGAGGTCAACTATACCACTCTGTTTGTCACAAGGGATTGAGAGAGAAAGAATGTTGATGCAGAGGAGCGCTAGTGGAATAAGGATTCCCTCCCCCCTACATGGTAGCTAACCATAGCTTAAGGTTGCAAATAGGCTGCTTGAGGTAGAAGACAAAAAGAGGCCTCCCGAAGTAGCCAGGCGTACTTCTAAATAAAGCAACCGGGCAGTCACAGTATCAGACAGGCATCTCAAACTAAAAGGCAAGGGTCAAAAGAGTGTTTTCAGGCTAGCAGAGCAAGAGCAGGAAAGGGTTTACTTCAGCTCCTACGGGTAGGCAAATTATATGGTCAGGAAAACAGCATAGAGATTAGGGAACTAAGGCTGTTGTGAGAAATAGCAAGGCGCTTTACAGCTAGTGGAACTAAGGGATGAGATTAAGAAGACAGTACTAAAGGATCAGTACAAAATGGGAGTGTGGTACATTGGCCCCCTGCTGGCAGAAAAATATAATTAGTTAATGGAAATTTAGACACTTAGTCACATGACACAGAGAACAGAATATAACTAACAGCCCACCCAGAGTGGGTGAGGTGGGGGGAGGGTGGGGAGCTGGCACAAAGTGCCGGCGGGAAAGGTGCTTTATGCTTTTCCTGCCCGTTGACCTAAAAATCAGCCAGGCTTGTGGTCCTCTGCACTGGGGAGATCCCTGTGTCGTGGGGCTCCTTCACTGAGGGAACACCTCGGAGAAGCGGTGGCCTGGTGGAGGTCTGGAGGAGCCACGCTGGAAACGGGTTTCCTAGAGTGACTTTCCAGTGGGTCCAAAGCCCCAGTGGGCTTAGGAGTGACCTAGAGGGCACAGGAAGGGAGAGGGGTTAAATAGCGGCAGGTGGTGGGAGGGAGAGAGCTGAGACAAAGAAAACTGGGCTGGCAGAGGGGTAGGTGGGAGTAGTCAGGTAGGGTGAAGAGACAGACAGTGAGAGAGATAGATTTAGAGAAAAACAGCTTAACAGTGACTAACAACTAAAAACTTAACCTATGGCAGTTAGGCATTTCAAGAAATTATAGTATCTTAGCTGGAATTAGCTTTAAATAATGAGAAGTATAGTAAAAACAGCAGCTTATGTAGTGAGGGTATAGTCATGATCTGTTGGCCACCGTTCATGTGCATCCCAGCCATGCCTCCCCCATCGCTGACGCAGCTATGCAGCGGGTGGCCATCCGACCATCCTCCTCCACTATCCTCTTCCATCTGGGAAACCCATCTTCTGGCTCACAGCGCCCTCTGCCGAAAGAGTAGGGGAATTTCCCCGGTGCCCTGGCCAAATTTCTCCCCATTCACTCAAAATACCACCAACAGTTTAATCTAGTTCAAGGTCAGTTGACATTCATCTATATCCCCATCCCCCCTGGGTCATGCCTGAAAATAGGCAAGAATTTGTCTAGTGCACTTACCCGGTCAACAGATCAACTAAATAATAAATAATAATAATGTTTGTTGGGCTCAGGTGGGCATTTTAGTGATATTGGTCACCTCCTTCATGGGATATAGTGCTGCAGTTAAGGTTTATAATGTGGTCATCCTTGCTGCAGTTGACATCTTGGTGTCAGTCCATCTCCGGCCACAGCTGGGATGTTGCAGCTCTCTTTTTTTAATGGTAAGCTGAGGGGAACTGAAAAGATGTGGGCAGAGGCTTGAGCAGCATTGGACGAGATCTGGCTTACCCTCTGACAAGCTTGTCAAGATATCCTGTTATTAGTGGTATCAGGAGGTAATGATTTGTGTGAGGAATATCTTTTATTTCTCCCTCATTGCAGCTATGAAAAACAGACCCACAGCTCTCTTGAGGCTGGTTGATAAGATACTAAATCCGGACTGTCTTGGCAGCTGGTCAGATCTGACTTTGTGGAGGGGTCTGAGTAGTTTGCTAATTTCTTCTCAACAAACATTGTGGAGATAAAGCATGAAATCTCCTCCTATGGTGCTGGTCACCAGGGCAGTACTCCTGGAGTTAAGGTAACAGAATTTTGGATGCTGATCCTTATAGCAGACAGAGGGAAGGACACACTAGGACTTTACAAACAAATCAAAACACTCTGCATAACATGTTTTTGCAAATTATGGGTGGACTACTCCTTTAATTGAGCCATCCCCAATCTGTATCCTTCCAAGAACCACTTTGTGGTGTGCGTACCAGCGTGGTCATTTCACTCTTATTTACAGCTTTACACCTTTATCAGTTTTTAATTGCAATTGTGTCTAAATGCTCCACCATGTAGCCTCCAGTCTCCCACTATGCCTGCACGCTTCGCAGCACTGTTTCACCGCATGCAGGGAAATTTGAGAATGTAGTGATAGTATAATATGTTGATTATTGTCACTCCATTTTGTATGCTATTTCATGTAATGTATGTCATTTTATACTCCATTTTGTATTGTGTGACTCCATTTTACATGCTGCTTCATTTAATTGGTGTTTTGCTCTTTAGATAGCCTCATTATTATGTTTTGCTTCAGACAGTGTATTTTGCTGACTTGAAGGTCGCATATTATCAGGCAACCTGTTTTTGTAGTTTTGTTTAAACTTCTGCTTAGCTCATAGTGTTCTAGGCACCCGGCCAGTGTTTGGAGCACAGTGACCTAGCAGGTGTAGGGAATTCTGAGCAGTCCTTATGGTGTGAATTCATAACATCCTGGGGAGCCCGGCCAGCTTCTAGAATGTGGGAAAACAACACTATGAGGGCTGCACGGTTATTTTTAGCATAGAATAAGATATAAACGTAGCTTTCTCAATGCCTGGTTTGAAGCCTCTCCTGCAGGGTGGACGCATCGCTGTGGGGCCAGTTCCCGGTTCGAGAGACTCCTAGCCAGGCTGACAAGGGGGCTTCCCAGCCATTGGAAGAGGGCTTGGATGATGCTTTATTGAATCGGTGATGTATAACCTTTTTGTATTATATTTTGTTATAATAAAGCTTTGGCTTGCTGTACTTATTGTATTGTTATTGTGTGTATGTGAGTGTGAGTGAGTAAATAGCTGCCTGGTTTGAGTTGGCAGAACAGAGGCTACCAGGACATACAGTATGCAGATGGCAGTGTGGAGCACGGATGTAGGCTGCAATACTGGGATGCCTCCATACCACAGTTACCTGACAGCTGTATGCACACTGGGTGTACCCCCATGTCCCCACCGAACCTACCTCTCTGTCTGCACTTTCCTCCTCGAGGCCACCTCTTGATGGTATCCGTGTACTGTCCTTGATTACTCTTCTCATTGTGCCGAGTGTTGAGAGTACCCTGTTTACCCATGTGTGATGTGGCAGCAATACTACCTGCAGACCAGTGCCAGTAGTGAACACATACATTAGTGGAGCTCCTGAGTGCATCATGGAGCACTACTGTGGTGGACAATAGATATGTGGCACTGTGTACAGTGGAACAGTGTGGACACCCCTAAGGCAGTAGTAGAGGTTCTGCCTTCAGCCATACAGCAGCAGTACATAAATGTCTGTTGTGCCCAGGTGTCCTAATACTAGCAGAACTGATGCCCTGTCTCCCCCTCCCTCTATCTCTCTCTCTTCCTCCCCTTCCCTCCCTCTCACTGACGTAGCCCCTGATTCCAACATACAGATCTCCCCCTCCCTCGAACCTCTCTCTGTCACCTCCACAACATAAGTGTGTCTCATAACAGTGAAATATGGTTATTTACATAATATAACTGCCATATACACAGTACTCCATAGGACATGTAGGAGGGCATCTCAAAATGCAACTGTTATCACCGAGTGCACCATGGGATGTGCACTGCTACTACAGGGTTTAGACCACACACACTATCGCACTCAGTGTGGGCAGGCTATAATGTTTTTAAACCATTATCCACACTGTTCACTGGCAGTGTGGACACACTGTAATATTTACAGACTGTAACGGTTTGAATCCATTACAGCTTTTTCAAGTGTAGTGTGGACAGGGCCTGCGTGTCTATGTAATTAACTATCTTTCTATCAATTGCATGTATCACTATTTTTACCTATTTCTAAAACAAACCTGCATATCACATTTGCCTGCACTCTGAGTATATACTTATGAAACTGTGCATATGTGTACTCTACTTCTGCATAGAGCTCATACTTTCCTAATATTCCCATTATCACAAGCATAACTACCTTGCCCTTATCAATAGCGACCCCCTCTGAAAGTTACTATCATGTTTTCTCTGCCAACGATCCATCATCATTACACCTGACTTCCTGACATCAACACATTGCTTAAATATAACTTACATCACCTCATGGACAAATACCCTGTTTCTCTAAAAAAAAAAAAAAAAAAAAACTGTGTAAATAATCCCAAGGCTGAACACATGCCAGCCATTACTTTTTCATGTACTAACACCGTCTGTACCATCATGGGGAATTGCATATGTTTCCCATGATGCTTTGCATTATTGGGGTATGTGCAATTGTGTTTTCTTTAAAATGTGTCTGTCCGGCCAATATCAGCTGGGATAACACATACATCAGTGGCATTTGCTCTGGGATTCATTTGTAAACCTACAGTGCATCCTATTCCTTCCATTAAAATGTACACCTCCATATGTTTTCCTAATAACTTGTATGCCTTCCTTTGAACAGAAACTAAAACAAATCTTACTACTTAAAAATCATTGTGTTGTTTCTCCAAACCTCCTTAACAATTCCACACAACTTCATTAACTTCATTATGCAGCTGTGGTGGATCTAACCAGATTTTGTTCATTTATTGGGTTCGCAGTATCACTTTCCACTCTTGTAGCACCTCTCCATTGTTAAGTGATTTTTCATCTAGAATTTGTAATGGTTTTACAATGTTCTCAGTCTTAATTTGTAGAATTTGTGCAGATATGTTATCTGGCCCAGGTACCCCATGTGTTTTAAGGTTATTTATTTTATGTTTGATGTCTTCAAGTTTGATTTTGTGATTACCTGTATCCGGTTGTGCAGTGTGTCCAGTGGACATTGTGTTGGTTTTGTAAATTGAACAAAAGTAATTAATAAAGATGATGGCCATCTCAACGGGTTCAGAGACTAATTTTTCCTCTGAAACTATAGATGTTAGCTTGTTGTTTGATTTTTTTAATTAGCTTATATATGCATAAACTGTTTACGATTTGTTTCGGTTTTTTGCTAGATTGTATTCTATATTCTGTTTTGCCTTGTTAATCTTGTTTTTACACTTTTTTGTAGGTCTTTAAACACTGTCCAGTTTGTTGCAGTGTTGTCAGATTTTGCCTTACCATAGGCCTTTTTCTTCTTTCTTATTATTTTTAGAATCCCTTTGTTTAACCATTTTGGTTTGATACCCTTATGGTTGTATTTTTTTTACTTTCTTCACTTATTTCTCAATGAGTGTAATGATTCTATTTTTTATATATGTTCAGCATTCTTCCACTGATTTGTTAGTTAGCTCTTTATTCCAGTCTGTGTTCTTTAGGTGTTCACTGATTTTTGTTTGTTTGCAGTAATGAAAATATATATCTCGGTGCACCTCTTTTGTTGCCTGCAAGTATTGTCTACTATGAAAAGGACACAGTCATGGTCACTAGGCACTACTGCATTAAACACAATTAAAATGGCATTAAAACCCCATTACAAATTCATTAAAGTTTCATTAAACTTTCCCATCAAATTCCCATTAATTGGTACATAAAAAATGTCCCAAATAACAGTGTCAGTTCTATCAACACATTAAAATGACATTAAATTTAATGTGTCATTCCAGTATAATCATGCCATTAAATTGTTAAAGGACATCAAATTTAAGTGGTACTTTAATGGTCATGTAGCCATGAATTGAGTGGCCATTAATTGATGTTAAATGCCATTAATTTAATGGTCCAGTATCCATTAAATTTTGTTGCCATTAATATATTTTAATGGGCATTATTTTAATGGTATTTCAGCCATTAATTGTACTGGCCATTACAGTAAAGTAATGACCATTAGAAACTCCATTAATTTGTCCATTAAAACTGCCATAAATGTAATCTAGATTTTGAATCACTGTATTAATGGCCATTAAACTGTACGGATATATTAATGGTCGAATTAATGGTCTCCAACTCATTAAATAAAACCATTACTATTCCCTTAATCGGTACATAAATAATGACACAATTAAATTGTTATCACCCTTTTAATGGCCAGTTTCCTTTTAATGGTATTTTTTGCATTTTAATGGTCCCATTAATCACACACAATGCGGTATGACCCAATTCAACCATGTCTCTTATGCACCAGAATTCACCATTAAGTATATTTTTGATAAGCTAATTACTGTGACCATGAGGAATATTTCTTCATGGAAAGGGTGGTGCATGCATGGAATAAACTCCCAGCACAGGTGGTAGGGCCAAACATAATGAGGGACTTCAAGCATGCATAGAACAGGCATAGGAGATGCCCTAAATGTGCATGAATACAAGGTCTGAAAAAACTGATGCCTTATATTCAAAACTGCATGACAAGCCATAACCACCAGAAGGTTTGCCAGTCCCTGCAAGCATATTGCTTTAATAGAAACATACACAATGTGACACCAGCCAAGAACTACTTGGCTCATGTAGCCCACCCTTTCTTCTCTTCTTACTGTTAATGTCACCACAGACCCTTCCTGATGCAAAAAAATTAATAGAGCGCTCAACATAGAGCTCTCAGCTAATGCTTAACTTATATTTAGTTGAGGCTAAATGAGTGCTTGTTGAGATTTTCACATGCAAATTTTCTTGCACTCAACTAATTAATATACATTGGATGCTCAATTGAGTGTTAACTTAGTTGATGCTCAATTGAACATTAACTTTGATTTCTCCTGTATGGCAGTTTCTGGGGTCCCTGTAGCAGCAGCTGCCAGTAGCCCCCCTACCTTCCTCCTAGTCCCCTCTTCCCCAGTCCTTCCTCTTCATCCCACCTCATGGCCCACCTGTGCCCCCTCTCCCTGTAGGTCTCTCCACCCTTGTGGGTGTCCTCTTCCGGTAGCTTCCCTCTACTGTACAGTAGCCACCCAATCCTCCCTCCCTCCTTCTATGGCCACCCCATTCTCTCCCCCCAGCATTCCACCCACAACTGGTCCATGACTTGACGCTTCACTGCTCTCTTAATTGCCCTTACTGGACACACAAAATAATGTTGCTGTAATGCAGAGTAAATGCAGTTCAGATTAAAAACATGTTCATAGAAACATAGACTTTGACAGCAGATAAGGACCACTTGGCCCACCCAGTCTTCCCATTTCCCTACCTATTGGATAAGCTGCAGATTCTAGTTAACCAACAACCTACTTCCTCCTACCCCCACTATAACTGCCTTATGTTTGTCCCATGCATGTTTAAATTCCCCCACTGTTTTAGACTTCACAACCACCCCAGGAAGGCAGTTCCATGCATCTACCATGCTCTCTGTGAAAATAAAATGTACTCACATTGCCCTGAGCCTTCCCCATTCTACCTTTAAATTGTGCCCCCTTGTTCTTGCACATCTCTTTTTCTGAAAGATGCTCCCTCCTGGACTTTGTTGATTCCCTTGAGGTATTTGAAAGTTTCTATTATGTCCCCGTCTCTCCTTCCATCAAGGGTATACATATTAAGCTCTCTCAGAGTCTCTTCATATGGTTTTTGATGCAGACCCTGCACTATTTTAGTTGCCCTCCTCTGGATTGCTTCCATCCTGTCTATGTCCTTGCAGAGATGGGGTCTCCAAAACTGCATGCAGTACTCCAAATGGGGTCTCACCAACTGTCTGTACAGAGGGATAACCACTTCCCTTTTTCTACTTGTGATGCCTCTCCCTATGCATCCCAATATCCTCCCAGCTCTCATTACTGACCTCTCACATTGCTTGCCCAACTTTAGGTCATCTGATATGACTAACCCCAGGTCCCTTTCCATTATTGTTATTGTTAGTACCTCCCCTGCCATTGTGTACTCTTCTCTTGGGTTTTCGTTTCCCATGTGCATTACTTTGCCCTTCTTTGCATTGAATCTAAGTTGCCATATGTCTGACCATTCCTCCAACCTTGCCAAGTCCCTTCTCATCCTTTCCACCCCCCCATGTATCAGCTCTGTTACAAATCTTTGTGTCATCTGCAAAGAGGCATACCTTTCCTTCCAGACCCTCTGCAATGTCACCTATAAAGACATTAAAGAGGACTGGACCCAGTACTGAACCCTGAAGCACTCCACTAGTAACCCCCCTTTCTTCGGAGTGAGTTCCATTTACTATTACCTTCTGTGTCCTGTTGTGCAGCCAGTTTGTTACATGGCTATCACCCTGGGACCCACTCCCAGGCTGGCTAACTTGATTATTAATCTTATGTGCGGGACTGTGCCAAATGCCTTGCTAAAGTCTAGGTAGGCCATATCCACAGCCCCTGTCTGGTCTATTACTTTGGTCACCCAATCAAAGAAATTGATTAGATTTGTCTGACATGACCTTCCTGCTGTGAATCTATACTGCCTTGGGTCCTGTGCCCTGCTGGCCTCTAGGTATTCAACAATTCTTTCTTCCAGAAGTGATTCCATCATTTTCCCTACCACTGAGGTCAAACTAACAGGTCTGTAATTTCCTACTTCTGCCTTGCTCCCACTTTTGTGAAGGGGAATCACATCTGCCTTCCTCCAGTCCTCAGGTACCACCCCATCCTCCCATGATTTGTTAAAAAAGGTGGTCAGTGGTGTCACTAGTTCCCCCCTTAGTTCTTTTAGGATACTGGGGTGAATCCCGTCAGGCCCCATTGCTTTGTCCACCTTGAGTTTTAGGAGTTCTTTCAGGCCTCTTTCTTCTGTAAATGGACTGGTGTCAACCCACCTGCCCAGAGACCTTCTATTGTTTGGTTTAGGTAACTCCTCTTCTTCTTCTTTTGTGAATACTGAGCAGAAGTATTCATTCAGTATCTCTGCCTTTTCACGGTCTCCCTCTGCCCACCTCCCCTCTCCTTTATTAATCCTCACTATCCCTCCCTTAACCTTTCTATGCTCCCTAATGTACCTATAAAAGGTTTTATTCCCCTTCTTAACTGAGTTGGCTATCTTTTCCTCAGTTTGGGCCTTTGCTATTCTGACTGCCTTCCCCACTTCTTTCTGCTTTAACTGATACAATTCTCTGTCGCGCTCCTTCTGTGATTCCTTATACTTTTTGAATGCTACCTTTTTCTCCCTAACCTTCCCTGCCACTTCTTTTTAGAACCATAGTGTTTTTTTGCTCTGCTTTGTTTTCTTTATTTGTTTCACACAAAGGCTTGTTGCCTCCATGATGGCAGTTTTGATTTTTCTCCATTGTTCTTCCACCCCTCCTTTCTGACCATTTGCTAATGCATTCCTTAGGTATTCACCCATTTTGCCAAAGTCAGCCGTTCTAAAGTCCAATATCCTTGTTTTAGTATGACTTGTCTTCATGGTTGTGCTTATTGTGAACCACACTGTGTGGTGGTCGTTTGTTCCCAGATGGCTACTCACTTTTAAATCTGTGATCCTCTCTCCAGTTGAGAGTACCAGGTCTAATATTGCTCCTTCCCGAGTGGGTTCCAACACTAGCTGTCTAAGGCATGCCCCCTGTAGGGCATCGAAAATGACCCTGCTCTTGGATGTGACTACAGTACATGTCGTCCAGTTAACATCTGGCATATTCAGGTCCCCCATCAACAATATCTCTCCTTTTTCAGGATTCTGAGAATGTCTTCTATCATTTACTTGTCCATTTCCTCCCCCGAGACGGGGGTCTGTATACAACCCTTTGCAGATTGTGATGCTACTTCCTGTCTCTAGTACCTTGGGCACTCATGGCTCATTCTTCATGACCAATTATGCCTATGTATTGAAGTTAGATAGTGTCCATTGCAGTTTTAAATGTGAAATACAGGCATGAAAATGGCTGCTGCTGCTGCTCCTGACCAGGAAGGGTATTTGATAACTGTAGAAAAAAAAATCAACTTGTGACATTTATGTCTTTTGATTTCCTGAATTTGTATATGTTGCATATAATAGCTTGCAATAAAGAAAATACAAATGAAAACTTCTTGCATATGTTTCTTTGATTTTAAAATGTACAATAATTAAAAATAAATGCCTGATATGAGATAAATACCAACTAGCATGCATATGGATGCAAACACTTTTCAGACTACCATGGTGTGTGGACCCCACACGCCACCAAAATAAAGCTGGTAGTATAGCCTAAAGGTTAGTGTAATGAGTTATGTACATCTAACAGACCTAGGTTTGATTCCCACAACTTTCACTTGCATACTGTGTGAGTCTGAGTAAGTCGTGCCCTCCACAGTGCAACCAGATCACCCCTTTAAATGGGCTTTGTGCCCAGTGGGCCTCCCCTGGGGACCAACAAATAAAGAAAAAAAAAAAACATTAAAGAGTGGTCAGGGATGTGTGGGCTTTTGACTGCGGTGTAGTTTCCTAAGGCAGTGCTATCTTGTTGATGGCAATGTGATCGGGGGAGGCACAGACTGACCATGTGATGCTTGGAGAATGGTATGAAGACATCAAGACATAAAGCACCCTCAAATACAAGCAGCCCATCAAGTGCATGTTACAGAACAGGAGTGTGGTGTCTACAGGCACATCCACAAGAAGACCACAGTAGAGTCTGACCACTGGAGAAAGGGGGAGACTATAGGAAGTGGCTGAGCTACTGAGGTAGGGGTGGAATCCAGCAGTAAGGAAGGACAAACTGTATAGGGCAAGAAGCAGGGAGAAGAAGGGGCAGCACTGAAGTAGAAAATTACAGCTGTACCATGGTAGGTGCAAACATGCTTTAGAATAGGAGGAAATCTAAAAGTGCATAAACCAGAACAGGTAAAACATTGCTGCACTTTTGTAGTCCTAACAAAATTCCCATCTAGACTTCTGTCATAAAGGCATCATAAATGTGACTGTATCTATGGAGATAGCATACTGTAAAATCTGTTTGGTGTCACCAGTAACCAAATCAACATACAAGAATGCTGATGGGACACTGTGGTGGGTTTGGGGAGGAATGCTGATGGTACAGGACTGTTGTGCTGTGATAATTGAGATACCGCTTGAAGGGGAGGTTCCAGGTCAGTGTTGTGGTAACATAACCCCATGCACTCTGACACCCACCAACCTCATGCACACTGTTTGATCCCAGACCCCTATGTGCATTGTCATGTCCATCACAACCCCATACCCTCATACACTGACCAACTCCATGCAAGTTGTCACACCAATGGACCCCGTAATACTATGAACTCTATCACACCCACCAGTCCCATATCCCATGTGTGCTATCACACCTCATGATACCATATCATCCCCATACATCCTGCCAAACTCACTGATTTAATACCAATATGAACACCATCACACCTCACGACCCTATACTCCCCCCATGCTGTTACACTCACCTACCCAATGCACATTGTCACACCAGCGGACCCCATAACAGCACACACTCTGTCACATCTCCTAATTCTATACCCCATGTATGCTGTCACACCCATTAGTCCATGCATGTGTCACACCCACTGACCAACCCCATACTTCATGTTCACTGTTATACCCACCAACCACATATATGCTCTACTGTACATAAACAACATGTGTGAGTAATGAGATCAGAGCATAACTTTAAGAGCTAGTATTGTCACATGGCAGATTACACTGGTTGGTCTATTGTCAATGTTGAGGGTACACTGGGATCAGTGACCAACAACAAGAGCCAAGATCCTGCACTTAAAGTATGGCAGCCTGCCACCCATTTCTTGGGAAGGGGTGTCATGGGAGCCTGAGGCTATGATGGTGGAGTGGGTACGAGATCCTTAGGGTGGGAGGGTGGACTTGAGATCCAAATGCCAAAGCTAATGGGGATCAATAGCTACCTGCAAGTGCTGTGGAGGGGATTGGCTTCAAAAGATTCAATGTCCCAGACTAGGTTTGCCTCCCAGCTGACCAATGTACATGCAGATGGACAGGAGCAGTTACTTTATGCTGCAAGTATCATGTTAGACAGGAAACAGTATGGCTGACGAGAACACAGTCAATGCCATAACTGTATGTCTGTCACTAAATTCTAAGGACAATTCAGACAGTTTTTTGTTGGGGGGGGCACTGTGCACCCCCATGCAGGGTGCTTCACCCCCCCTTTAAATAAAATAATCAACTTTGAGGTTGCAAAGTATTGAACAAAAAAAAATTATTGAAACAGCCATTTAGTGTGCAGGAGCAACCTTGGAGTTTTCATTGATTCAAGTCACCTAGCACAATTGCAGGCCATTGGAATCAAACCTCTGTCACTACCCACATCCCACCTCACTCATAGTTCTCTACTCTAACCATTACATCAAATAAGCAGAACTGCCGAGACAGGCTCTGCCTCTCAACTTTATTGTTTTTCATGGTACGTGGCAATCTGACTGGTGCATGGTCCTGTGCAGTACTCTCAAGCAGCACAAGAATCTCGTCCACCTTCACCTTGCCACTTCCACTGCAAGTTGTCTGCCATGACACCTGCAGCATAAAATATAAGAATGCTGATGGACCTTTTTTTAGCCCCTGGACTAGCCTCCCCCCTACCTTCATCTGACCAATTTCTCTGCCTGGACAACTCTCCAATCCAACCTGCCTCTAAGCATCTGAACCTAACTTCCCTCTCCCCAGATCACCTTTCTTCCCTCCCAACAGCCAACCAAAGTCCCTGCATGTGGATCACCACCCACAGCCCCACATATACCACAAGTCAAGCACCCCTCCTGGAGCTGGATCTCCTCCAAGCATCTGTACAAGCCTCCCAGCCTCCCCCATAGCAGATCAACCTCTGCAGATGCCCCCTTCCAGCCCCGCCCACTTACACTTTCATCAGAGCTGTGGCTGTGGGTAGTGCATGGGAGGTTATAGGGAGTTGCAGGCACTGCAAAGAGAATAATGGGGCTAGACAAAGTATGAGAGCTGCAGGGATATGCAATGCAAAGGGGCAACAGGGTCAGACAATCAAACAAGGCAATGGAGACATGCAGTGCAAATGAGGGAACAGGGATAGGCAATACAAAGGGGCACAAGGGACAGTTGAGGATAGTTTTGGCAACACCATTACATTTTACCTGCCTAGCATGGGTAAGAGATCCAACTGGATTGTGGTGAGCCTGGGATTGGGGTATTGAGGAGCTGTTCTGTCATATCTGTAAAAAAAAGAATAGCCATGGGATCACAAAGAATCCATAGTTCTTTAGGAACAAAACTGGAATGACAAGGAAGGTTACACACACAATACTTATCTAACATGCAAGGGTCTGCATTCTGTCAGATTGGGATCAGCATCCTGTTAGACCTGTAAAAATACAAAGAAAAAAAAATGTTATCATGTGAAAAAAATATGAAGACCTGCAGGACAAGCACAGATATCAAGTACAGGAACCAGGTGATCCCATACTCAAATTCCACCAGTCACTACCTCAGCAGGGCTCTCGGGGACGTGGGTACCCGCATCCTTTACGCATATTTTTTTGCGTTGGGACGATCTGCATTTTTGTTCCGAAAGTCGCCAAGGCGCTCAGTCACCAAGCACCGGGAGTCACTTTAGAAAGCTGTATCCCTACTCAAGCACTGCTGGTTCTGTAATATTCTATAGAGCGCAGAGGGCATGCTCCATCAGTTTCTATTGGGGTGTTTTAAACTACATTTCTTTATGTTTCAGTGGGTGCTTGCAAACAAATTACGGCCACTGCTCAACTAACAAAGCCCTTGTTGGTTGAACAGTGGACATAATTTGCTTGAATTCACCCTCTGAAGCATAAAAAAAATTTAGTTTAAAATGCCTAATAGAACCCCGTCCTGTACAGAATATTACAGTACAAGCAATGTGCTGGCATGAGGGCCCCTGGAAATTTTCTGGGGACTCCCACTTTTGGGCTGTGTACCCCTTTTTTAGAACCAGTCCCGGACCCCCAAACAAAAAACCCTGAGAGCCTTTCATATTCTTGATTGGTCCTTCTCCAGTGCGGGACATGCAGATGCTGTGTAGTACAGAACTGGCACGATCGGTCGGAGGATGTGGAGTTCTCGAGAGGAAGCTGGAATAGCTGATGAGTGGCTGTAGGATGGTACTGTGAGTTTTTTTTTTTTTATAGCCAAAAAAACAGAAAAAACAAAAAGCATTTTATCTGTGGATGTTAGGGGGTCAGTTTCTGTGGTCAGCTCCTCCTGTAGTGCTATGCTAACGACCGTTGTGAGGTTCAGGTTGCTTGGAGGAAAAAATTTATTTTTTTATTTTATGGAGGAATGAGTTCAAATTGTTTTCTGTGTGGGCATATTGGTGACTTAAAGCTTCTTGGCTACGATTACGTTATTTTGGGCAGTTACGGGGGTGTAAAGGAGTAAATGTGTATGTGGGGGCTCACTTTCAGCTGTCTCGCTAAGCAGTACTAAACAAATGGTGGCAGTTTTAAATTGTGTGTGCAGTGCTTCAGCCAATGATGAAGCAGGCTGAGCACAAGGATACCACTTATGAGGCTGGCAGAGCTGGCATGGCTGGGACTTTTAACTTACAGGGCTCTCACTGTAAATTAATGTACCCCTGCCAGCCAATCAGATTTCTTGCATTCTGAAGCACATTTTCTAAAACACTGTTACCATGGACATACATTGATTTTTAATGACCATTAATGTATTGTCCCAAAAGTGCCATCATTTTAATGGCTATGAAAATAAAATTAGGCATGTTGTTATGTCCATTAATGTATTAGCAAAAGAAACATGTCATTTTCATGGTCACAAAGAACTCAGTGGAGGACATTTCATGGACATTAATGGATGGACTTACCATAACGATAGTTTTCATGGCAATGAAACTCATTTCTATAATTTTAATGGCTATTAATGGATCAGCTCTGCATCGAACATAATTTTAATAGCAATTAAAAGCTCATTGTTATGTTTTAATGGGTGTTATGGCGTAGGAGAGACTAGGGTGTTCCGCACCATGGGATTCAATCAGTGGTTGAAAAACTGTTGTGGAGCTCAGGGATTTGGCTTCATTGGGGATTGGGGGTCCACCTGGAGTGATACAAGTCTATACTGGCATGATGGGCTGCATCTGTCCAGGAGGGGAACCAGGATCCTAGGTGATAGGTTTAAATGCTTCATTGGCAAGCATTTAAACTAGCCAAGGGGGGGGGAGGCACTGGAAAGGAGCAGGGAAATCCTAGCCCCCCCAAAAAAATCACGGTAGTAAGTGCGGTAAACACCAACATAGAGGTGTCGATAGGGAGAAGGGCAGGGAGAAATGGAAAATGTGATCAAGGCAAGAAGGACAAGGATGGGGCAAAAAGGAGTAAGGCCATCAGGAAATTGAGGGTAATGAGTACCAATGCCCGTAGTCTGGGCAATAAGCTCCCTGAGCTGGTGGCCTTGATGGAAGAGGGATGCCTGGATATTGTAGCAGTCACAGAAACATGGTACACAGAGAACCATGACTGGGATGTTAACATACCAGGGTACATAACCTACAGGAGAGACAGGCAGGGAGAAGAGGGGAGGAGTCTCTATGTAAAGGAAAGGATAAAAGCAAATGAACAAAAAGAGTAAACAGGGAGGAGAGGAGGCACTGTGGGTCACCTTGGAGACTAGAAAGGGCACCACAATCTGCACAGGGTTGTGTACAGACCCCCATGTCAAGGAGTGAATGGACAAGGATATGATAGAAGGCATTCTTAGGATGGCAGAGAAAGGGAGATACTGTTGATGGGAGACCTGAATATGCCAGATGTTAACTGGAGCACATTTGCTGCAGCCACATCCAAGAGCAGGGCCATTCTTGATGCCCTACGGGTGGCAGGCCTCAGACAGCTAGTTTTGGAACCCACTCGTGAGGGTGCAATCTTAGACCTCATACTCTCAAATGGGGGCAGTGAGAGGATCTCAGATCTAGAAGTGGGTTGCCATCTGGGAACAAGTGACCATCAAACATTGGGGTTCACGTTAATCTCAGCTACAGAGTCAAGCCATACAAAAGTGAGGGTACTGGACTTCAGGAGGGCTGACTTTGGCAAGATGGGAGAGTGTCTCAGAAAAGCACTAGCAAACAGGCTAGAAGGAGGTGTGGAGCAACAATGGGGAATCATCAAAACTGCCATCACAGAGGCAGCAAGCCTTTGTGTGAAGCAAATAAACAAATCAAACGGAAAGAAAAGCCACTATGGTTTTCAAAAGAGGTGGCTGTGAAAGTCAGGAAGAAAAAGATAGCATTCCAGAAGTATAAGGAAACACAGAAGGAGCAGGACAGAGAGCTATACCAGTTAAGGCAGAAGGAAGCAGGAGGGAAGTCAGAATAGCAAAGGCCCAAACTGAGGAAAAGATAGCCAACTCGGTTAAGAAGGGGGATAAAACCTTTTATAGGTACATCAGCGAGCGTAGAAAGACAAAGGGAGGGATAGTGAGGCTGAATAGAATGAATGGTGGGTGGGCAGAGGGGGACAGCGAAAAAGCAGGGATACTGAACGAATATTTCTGCTCATTCACAAAAGAGGAGGGGGAAGTGCCTAATCCAATTAACAAAAGCACTCTTGATAGGGGTTGATCCCAGTCCTTTCACAGAAGAAAGGGTTCTGCAAGAACTCCTAAAACTGAAGGTGGACAAAGCAATGGGGCCAGATGGAATTCACCCCAGAATTCTAAAATAATTAAGGGGGAACTAGTGAAACCACTGCTTACTCTTTTTAATAAATCATGGGATGATGGTGAGGTACCCGAGGACTGGAGGAAGGTGGATGTGATTCCCCTTCACAAAAGTGGGAGCAAGACAGAGGCAGGAAACTACAGACCTGTCAGTTTGACCTCTGTGGTAGGGAAAGTGATGGAGTCACTTCTGAAGGAAAGAATTGTTGAGTACCTAAAGGCCAGTGGGGCACAGGACCCAAGGCAGCATGGGTTCACAGTGGGAAGGTCATGTCAGATGAATCTAATAGATTTCTTTGACTGGGTGACCAAAGTAGTAGACCAGGGAGGGGCTGTGGACATGGCCTACCTAGACTTTAGCAAGACATTTGACATAGTCCCTCACAAAAGATTAATAGTCAAATTAACTAGCCTGGGAGTGGGTCCCAGGGTGGTAGCCTGGGTAAAACATTGGCTGGACAAAAGAACACAGAAGGTAATTGTAAATGGAGTCCACTCTGAAGGAAGAAAGAAAGGTTACTAGTGGGGTACCGCAGGGTTCAGTACTGGGTCCAGTTCTTTTTAATGTCTTTATAAGTGACATTGCAGAGGGACTGGAAGGAAAAGTATGCCTCTTTGCAGATGGCACAAAGATCTGCAACAGGGTTGATACACAAGGAGGCATGGAAAGGATGGAGTAGGGACTTGGCAAGGTTGGAGGAATGGTCAGATGTATGGCAGCTAGGATTCAGTGCAAAGAAGTGCAAAATAATGCACCTGGGAAACAAGAACCCAGGGGAAGAATACACAATGGGGGGGTAGTAACAACAACAAAAAAGGAAAGAGACCTGGGGGTAATCATATCAGATGACCTTAAGGTTAGCAAGCAATGTGAGAAGGCAGTAGGGAGAGCTGGGGGTATACTGGGATGCATAGGGAGAGGCATCACCAGCAGAAAACAGGAAGTTGTTATCCCTCTGTACAGACAGTTGGTGAGACCCCATCTGAAGTACTGTGTCCAGTTCTGGAGACCCCATCTCCGCAAGGACATAGACAGGATAGAGGCAGTCCAGAGGAGGGCAACTAAAATGGTGCAGGGTCTGCAAGAGAAGCCATTTGAGAAGAGACTAAAGGAGCTTAATATGTATACCCTTGAGGAAAGAAGGGAGAGGGGGGACATGATAGAAACTTTTAAGTACCTCAGTGGAATCAACAAAGTCCAAGAGCGCAGCATCTTTCAGAAAAAGGGAGTGCAAGAACAAGGGGACACAATTTAAAGATAGAGGGGGCGGTTCAGGGGCAATGTAAGGAAGTATTATTTCACAGAGAGGGTAGTGGATGCATGGAACAGCCTTCCTGAGGAGGTTGTGGAGTGTAAAACTGTGGGAGAATTCAAGAATACATGGGACAGACATAAGGCAATTCTTGTGGGGGGTAGGAAGAAATAGGCTGTTGGTTAACTAGGATCTGCGGCCTATCCTGTAGGTAGGGAAATGGGCAGACTAGATGGGCCAAGTGGTCCTTATCTGCCATCAAAGTCTATGTTTCTATGTTTCTACGTTAAAAAGGTCCTTAAATTGACATGATACAAAATTTAGTGGACGTACCACACCAATTAAATGTTTAATGGATAGCTGCCATGGTTAATTAATGCCATGGATGAGTAAATTAAAGGATCTTATCTTTGTCAGTCTTCACCATTCATCACCTTTGGGCATATGGTCTGAGGTCATGACCCCGTGGGAGCTTTTTTTTTCTGGTGAGTGGAGTCGATGCACCATTGGCGCTGCCCTCGAGGCCGATGCACTGCATAGTGCTCGTGGGTTAGCTGTTGGGTACTGTCGACTCCGCCCTCCTGATTCTTCGATCTCCCTGTTGATCAAGGTCACCTCGTTGCAAGCTTCTGCTGAATTTGAGGCCCAATTCTACGCAGTTCATTTCTAGCCATTCGACTCCGTGTCGACTCCGAGTCGCAGTTCGTCGGCCCCTTCTTCTGCTGGTTCTGATAGCCTACTCAGTGTCACCTGGTAAGATTGTTCCTTTATTTATTTTAATTTTGCGATGTCGAATCATGTTTTGGTGTTTCTTTTTGTAGGTCATGTCTCGGTCGGAGGGCAAGAAATCTTCTAAGGTGGGACAGCCCCCCATGCGATGGTGCTCTTGCAGCCGCAAGTTCTCCATCACTGACCAGCACGACTTTTGCCTTGGGTGTCTTGGCCTGCTTCATGACATGGATTTGTGTGATACCTGCTTCTCCATGGACTGCCAGGTCATCGAACAACACGCATGGAAAGTGGGGCGAGCTCCGCCAACTTTCGGGGGTCGGACATGCACTCATCGGGCCAAGTCGCGTTCTCTCATCCTTTCCTCCGGGTCCCCTCCTGGTTCTATACAGACCGAGGAGAAGGTAGTCTTGGCCTCTCATAGCCTAGCCATGGCCAAGGCTCCTTCCCGAGGGGCAGGAGGCCCAGTCTGTTCCCTTTGGGGGATGGGCAGGAGGTACCGCATTGGCAATTGCCCCATCAGGGGCGAAGGTTCCCCTAGTGTCAGACCCGCGGCTCAGAAGGCCTGGGTCGGCGCCATCCTTGACGAAATCTGTTGGTGCCATTTCAGGCCTTGGTGCTATCTGTGGCACAGTGGGCCATGATGGTGCCGTCGCTAGGCACCGTGGCTGCTGTCGCCACTGTTCACAGTGCTGATGATGCTAGTGGCACTGTGGGAGGTACTACGGTGCCCATCTCTGACTTTTTCTCACCTCAGCACCGTCCGCGGCGCCAGGGTTGAGCACGGTGCCGTGTCCAGCTCTGGAGCCATTCGCGGTTCCAGGTATGGACACGGCACCATGGGGGTCCCAGATCTCGGCACTGTGGATGGTGCTGAGAGCACTGTCAGAGTCAGTGTCAGCACCATCTCTGTCCTTGGTGTCGCTCATGGTGCTATGGGGCCGGACGGCACTGTGGAGGTCTCTGACATCTGCACCGTTCGTGGCACTGAAAATGCTGTTGGAGCCATCGTTGCTGCTGTCTCTGTCCTCGGCACCACAAGTGGCACCGCGGGGCAGGACAGCACCATGTCAGGCTCTGAGACTGTTGTCCTTGTTGGAGCTGTGTCCTCTTCTGCCACCATTCGTGGTGCTGCGAGGGGCACCAGTACTGACTCTGGTGTGGTCTCTGCTTCTGGTGCCCTATTTTGTCGGGATGGCAGTGAGCATCCACACACTGTCTGGCACAGGACTTCAGTCTCCACCTCTTTGGAGGAGGAGTCAGACTCTGAGTCAGACAGGCAGTCTGGCTCTCTGGAGTTAGCTGCCCATGTGGACACTCGGGTAGTGTCCTCAACAGGCCACAGCCAGTCCCCCTCTGAGGAGCGTACAGGGACTGCCGAGGCCAGGTTCAGGGGTGCTGACCATCAGGCAGTGGTGCAGGACACCATTGCTCTGCAGTCTGGCCTCAGAGAGTTCTCTGACCCCTCAGCGGTGGTACCCCCTCAGGTGGTGTGCCTGGATCGCCCAGCTTTGGGGCTGATCGGAGCACCCATGGGAGGGAAGGGTGCTGCTCCCTGGATAGCCCCTTCAGGGGCCGACCAGGGTTGCCAGCTGCCTAGGCTGGCTCTTTTAAGAAGAAGGGCACTCTCAAATTCCGAAGGATCGAGGGGTTTGGGTTCTGTCCGGCAGCCTTTTTCTGGAACCCACCCGGGCTCCAGGAGGAGCTGTAGTGCAGATCTCCACTCTTCCCCTTTGGTCTCCTTGAGAGGGCCCTGTTCTTTAGAGGTAGGGGACCATCCTTCTGGACCTACACAGGCTCAGTCACCTCACGGGGGGATTCTTCCGGGTGCAGCCAAGGCAGTTCCAGTGTGGTTGTTCAACTGTTGGCTGTTGAGTCTTCTGGAGCTCCTTCATCTTCCAGGGCTCCTGGTGCACCACCTAGCCCAGGCGGAGGTCAGTCAATTTCTCTTGTTGACTCTGTCCCTATCCCTCTGCCACATTCTACTGCACTCCCAGGCATTCTTGGTCCTAGCGGGCTTCTCTCCTGGGAGCATTTCAGGGCAGTTGCTGCTTTGTTCCCCGCTTATGTCAGGGCCAAGGACAAACAGGTTTTTCAACCTCCCCCTAAGCAGCCACCTTCTGAACATTTGAGGTCCTCTGATTCCTCATCTCTCTCTTCTGGGAGAGAGAGGAGACATCTCTCCACATTTCTCCAGCTGCTGATCTTGAGGTATATCAGCAGTTCCTTGTGAGGATGTTGGAGGGCCTGCACATCACCCCTCCCACTCAAAGCAATCCAGAGCACTCGGCGCACACTTTTCTAGGCGATTTCAGTGAGGACACCCTTGTGGTGCCCCTGGCCTGCTCCCTTTCAGGAGGCATCGTTGCGTTCCTGGCAGAGACCTTTTTCCAGAGTTCCTGCCCCTAGGGATCTCTGCCAGCGATATTGCACCCCCCCCGGAGTCTTCAGGTTCTATGCCTCATCCTCAGTCAGGATTGATGCAACTGGACACTCCTGATGGGCTTCGTGCCCTTCACCGTGACCAGCCCCCAGATCAAGATTCCTTGGATTTTGACTTCTGGGGGAGGAGGACGTTCTACTCAGCATGGTTGCTGCTCTCTATCATAGCACATCAGGCCCACTATACATCCTATGACAGGTTTCTGTGGTCCAGGCTGGGTCACCTCCTAGCCTCATTGCCTGACACGGCGCAAACCAGACAATCCATTGCACTCTCTGTGTGTGGCCTGGAGCTAGCAAGGCACCAAGCAAGGGCATCGTATGATGCCAGTGAGGCAGCTACCAGGGTCATAGGGACACGATCTGCACTAGGCAGACGGCATGGCTACATCTTTCCTTGTTGTCACCCTTAGCTCGACATAGGGTGATTAACTCCGCTCACCAGAGAACCTACCTCTTCTCCCATAGAGTGAGGCGGCATCTGTCAGGGCAACTTCCTTCCACCTCCCAGGGGTTCTCCTTCGCACTCTCCCCACTCTTGGGCCTCTCCAGGCCTGCAAGGTTCTCTTTCTTAGTGTGTCACCCACTGAGAGCTAAGGGACTCTGTCTCTTAGGATCGAAAACCGCCTTCGGGGGGGCTTGGCACTCCCCCAAAGGTGATTAATGGTGTAGATTGACACAAATAAGATATGAAAATTGCCTACCTACTTTAATTATGATCTTTCTGTGTATCTTCACCATTCATCACAATCCCACCCACCATCCCCCTGGGGCCTCCGTCTCTGGGTCCCTCTCTGATCCCATCCTTGCCCCCCTCCTTTCTCTTAGTCAGGGGCAAGGTAAACAGGGGCACATATGGGGATGATGTTTCTAGGGAGAGCGGTCAGGACAGGGGACACTCCTTCTCCAGTGCTCTAGGCTTCACCCCTGTGGGGTGGGAGTTGGCAGTTGCCCTCTGTTCTCTCCTCCTTTTTTCTCCCGTCATTCCTCAGTTCCATTGTCATTTGGACATATCCTTAACTATTTCAAGAAAATACCTTTATTACACCAAAGTCTTTTCCCTTGAGAGGGAGGAGAATTCCCTGTATCCTGTCTATCTCTTCCAGAATAGCCGACTCTGCTAAATGGAGTTTTGCCAGTGATTCTGGGCCTTGAATTCTGGCAGTAAGCCTTTGGCTACTCCTTGCAGTTACTATACAATCCAGAGACAAGTCATGGTTCCGGGTATGGTCTTTTCCTTTTTTTTCCCCCTCTCACTCTTTTCTTAATATCTGGAATCCCTAACCCACCCTTCCTCACTCTTTCTACCTCCAGAGATTGGGGCCTCTACCCAATCCCCTTAGTTTTCATCTTCCTCTTCTTATTCTGTCCACTCAGTCACTATTTCTTCTTTTAGTTTTTATATCTTTTCCTTTATCTGTCCCTTGGACTTCCTTGACCCACCCTCCCAACCCTTGTCTCACCTCTCCATTGGACTCAGAACTGGTGGGGAGGCAGAGTCTACAGCACCCAACGGCCAACCCGCGAGGACTACGCAGTGCATCGGCCTCGAGGGCGACACCTATGGTGCGTCGACTCCGCCCACAAAAAAAAAAAAGCTCCCGCAGGGTCATGACCTACAGCCATATACCCAACAGTGATGAATGGTGAAGATACACAGAAAGATCATAATTACAGTAGGTACGTAATTTTCAGTTTTCACCTATGAAACAGCAACAATTAATGGAAATTTTAATGGGACTAAAACTTGGCCATTAAAAAAGGTGATACAAGACTTAATGGTATACATTAATGGGTTTGCATGAAAATTAATGGAATTGAATGGAATTTTAATGAATTTTAATGCAGTAGTGAAAGCCATTTGATGAGGTTACCGTGCAACTTTACACAGTTATGGTGTCTGTAGTAAGAACTAGGTACAATAAATTACGTCCCCTAGTAGGACTATTCACAAGTTGTGTTAGGTTATTCTCCAGACATGTTTTAATGAATTCTTTACTTTGCCTTGTGTGTGCTGTATGATTTGCCCAGTTAATATCTGGGAAGTTGAAATCCCTGGCTAATATAACATCACCCATGTCTGATGCTTTAGTTACCTCTTCCAAGATTGTTATTTTGTTCCTCTGTAGTGTCTGGTGGTCTATAACATAGGCCAAGTATATAGTCTTTATTATGGTTTGTGTTAATTTGTACCCACATGGTTTCTGTAGTAGATGATACAGTTTTTATTTTACAAGATATAGTATTAATGACAAACTGGTTTGTTATATATACTGCAATTACTCCCCCTTTTTTTTGTTTTCTGTCAAACCAGAATAGATTGTAACCTGGAATGTCTTTACTCCAGTTATCAGTTTCTGACCACCAGGCATGGTCTTGCCTGAATCAGACATGCATGCCTCTTTCTCTGCCACTGCCTGCCACCAGTAATTTTTCCTCCAAACTAACAGTTCATAGAAGGAACCACTGGACTTCGGGATCCCGACCCAGCTTGAAGCGCTCCCTGCCCCGTGAGCTTCCTGAGCTGCACGGTGAAGATACAGCCATCTCAAAAGCTGAACAGGTCCATTGTTAGCCTGCTGAGGCTTGGACCTCAGACTTGGGTGCCATTTGCAGCTCTCACTGGCCCCAACACTAGAGCCATGGTCTTGACTGAAGCTGACCTGCATGGCTCTTTCTCTACCTGGCACCAGTAATTTTTCCTCCGAACTAATGTTTCGTAGAAGGAATCACCGGACTTCTGGATCCCAACCCAGCTCGAAGCACTCCCTGCCCTGCAAGCTCCCTGAGTTATGCAGTGAAGATACAGCCATCCTAAAAGCTGAACAGGTCCACCATAAGCCCGTCGGGGCATGGACCTCAGACTTGGGTGCCATTTGCAGCTCTCACTGGCCCCAACACTAGAGCCATGGTCTTGACTGAAGCTGACCTGCATGGCTCTTTCTCTACCTGGCACCAGTAATTTTTCCTCCGAACTAATGTTTCGTAGAAGGAATCACCGGACTTCTGGATCCCAACCCAGCTCGAAGCACTCCCTGCCCTGCAAGCTCCCTGAGTTACGCAGTGAAGATACAGCCATCCTAAAAGCTGAACAGGTCCACCATAAGCCTGTCGGGGCATGGACCTCAGACTTGGGTGCCATTTTCAGCTTTCACTGACCCTGACACTAGAGCCATGGTCTTGCCTGAAGACGACCTGGGTGGTCCTTTCTCTGCTGCTGCTGCCTGACACCAGTAGTTTTTCCTCTGAACTAATGGTTCATAGAAGGAACCACCGGACTTCGTGATCCCGACCCAGCTCGAAGCACTCCCTGCCCCGCTAGCTTCCTGCACTGCATGGTGAAGTTACAGCCATCACAAAAGCTCAACAGGTCAACCTTTATCCCACCGGTGCTCAGTCCTCAGATTTGGGTGCCATTTTCAGCTCTTGCCGGCCCCAACACTAGAGCTGTCATCTTGTCTGAAGCTGACCTGCGTGGCTTTGTCTCTGCCTCTGCCTGCCACCAGTAATTTTTCCTCTGAACTAATGTTTCATAGACAAAACTGCTGGACTTCTGGATCCCAACCCAGCTTGAAGTGCTCCCTGCCCTGTGAGCTCCCTGAGCCATCCCAAAAGCTGAACAGGTCCACCGTTAGCCCGCCGAGGCTCGGACCTCAGATTTGGGCACCATTTTCAGCTCTCACTGGCCCCGACACTAGAACCGTGGTCTTGTCTGAAGCTGATCTGTGTGGCTTTGTCTCTGCCGTTGCCTGCCACCAGTAATTTTTCCTACGAACTAATGATTAGTAGAAGGAACTGCTGGACTTCTGGATCTCGACCCAGCTCAGAGTGCTCCCTGCCCTGTGAACTCCCTGAGCTGCAAGGTAAATATATAGCCATCCCAAAAGCCAAACAGGTACATGGAGAATCTCTGGTGCTTCTTGTTTTTTCAAAACTTGGCACCTTCTCTTGGATAGATGGACTCTGGGACCCTCCCTGAGTGGGCCCTTGTTTCGAGTCCTTCTGCCAGTACCTGCCGTGGAGTTGGAGCCTATTCCCTGGAGCTAAAGAATTATTTCTGGGACTGGCACTTCCTGGCTCTGCTGACAGAGGAATGTGGTTAGCACCCTACACTGCTCAGGGACCACTGTTCAATTAAGCACACTTTTGTAACCCGATAAGCCTGCTTATAAAGTTAAAGTCTATCGTGATTACAGCCCTTTTCAGCTGGAAGCAAAATATTCATTAAGCCTGCTTATAAAGTTAAAGTCTATAGTGATTACAGGCTTTTTTTGGCTAAAAGACAAATATTCTTAAGCCTGCAGAGAAAGTTACAGTTTGTAGAGATGTGTCCCCTTTGGCTTAGCCATTTAATTTTGAGCCTCCTGCTGTTAATTTGAACTGTTTTTGCTCATATTACCAGCCAGTTTTAAAACCAGAAAGCTTAGAGTACTATTTTCTGCCTCTTCTAATCTGTTGATGTGTCCTACTGACCTAATTTTCCATTTTCTTGTACTCTCAATCCTCCCTCCCTGTACACTGCCCTCTAAATGCTGAGACTGCCACCACACCTGATTACCCTGATCCCTGTCTTTTCCCTCTCTGCCTATATCCTGTTGCATTTCTCCCTACTCCCTACCTATCATATTTTCCTTTCCCTTTAGCCTAATCTGTCCTTCTACCTCCTACCCTGACCTAGTTTTCTCAAATCATGCCCAATTCTGCCCTTCTGTTTCTACTTCCTTGCTTTCCGTGCTTTGCCTTTTCCATTTCTCTCTTCACCCTCACTACTTCACTTCATGATATACTCTTTACTCCTCGAATGCTACTGCTGACATCAATATTTGTATTCAATTACAACTTCTCCTGTCTAACCTTGTTTTATATTTTACTTTTCTGGCCTATGTTACATTGTTTTTGCCTAATTCTGTTTCCAGTCATTTAGGTAATAATTGTCTAGCTCATTAGTTCTCACACTTTGTGATAGTGAGCCTCCCCCAAGCCATGAAAAAGATTTCGAGCTTCCCCCAAATTTTGAAAAAAATCTTGGGCCTCCCTACAGAAAAAAATAACTCCTACTTTGCACAGTACACCAGGAATAAAGTGAAACCAATAAAGTTGACTGAGTTTATTCTCTTGTTATTCAACTTATTGCTCTCCACCCCTGACCTGGCACCCCAGGTTATACTTGTCACTCCTTTTTTCTGACTCTTGTGCCCTTGTTACTCTGTTTCCTCACTATCTGGAACAGCCAAACCTAGCCACTTCATCTCACCCTCCCTTACCTTGTTGTTAAGCAACTTCCTGTACCCTTACCTCAGGTCTCACTTGAAAACATGCATCAGATCTCTGCCTGTCCTAGTCACTAATTTACATATAAATACCTACTATAGAAATCAGCCTTGACTCAGTGTGCCTCTACAGGTTACTAATTTGCATATAAATACCAATTGTAGAAATGAGCCTTGACCTCAGCATGCCTTCCTCAGGCATTAGTTTACATATGCACACCTATAAACAAGCTTTGACTCAATGGGGACTTCCTGGTCAAATATTTGTGCATAAGTAAAGAAATTCACCTGCAATTATCCATATTTAATTTGTTTTATCCTTTCACACAAAACAGCCAAAACTTAAAAATTAAATACTGTGCATTCTCAGACTCGACTGGGCCTGCCCTGGAACAATTTGGGGCCTCCCTTGGGAGGCTAGCCTCACCATTTGAGAGCCACTGGTCAAGCTCTTATGTAATAGATAACCCACTCTAGGGTGTGCGGTCGCGCTCTGATATACGCACTCCTTGGTGTGCATTGTGATGCATGAGTCTGCAGGCTAGGTGCATTCAACCACCCAAGGCGTTCGTATATCAGAGCACGACCGCACACCCTAGAGTGGGTTATCTATCTTATAAAATGGCCACACATTTTTTGGGGTGGTGGGTGGAAAAGTAATCACTCTCTCTGGCTGCTAAATGATATGCTGGCAGAGGTTTAAGATAAGCTTTCGTTGAAAAACGTAAGAGAACTAATTTTTTTTGTATGTATTTCATTTCTGTTAAAGAAGGTGGTGTTTGTAGGGAGAGGAAGGCGAGCATGATTGGGGAGCACTTTACTGTAATTGCTAAAATGCATTTGCTAAATGATATGCTGGCAGAGGATTTAACTAATCCTGTCTGTGTGCAAAAAAGTAAGAACTTAGTTTTTTTAAGTAGTCTGCTTTTAATTTCTGTGAAAAAATCTCCATTTTAAGGGAGAGTCGATCGATCGTGGAGCACTTTCACTTTGCTTGCTGAACTATAGTGTGACTGCAGGTGCATTTTGCAGAAAGTGACAACCTGTTAGAGTTCAAAGTAAGTCCTTCTCTGTTTAAAAAGATGAAAAGTGTGTCCCTCCCTGTTAGGTTGTCTTAGGTTTCTGTAATAGAAGCGCTGCAGACTGTGATGCAGAGGGAAGTTAGGACACACCCGAGTGACGGCAGCTTTAGGAAGGTGAGTAGCCAGAGCCAGTGTTGCTATAGCAACACTCGCTCTGGCTTCTGTCTACATTCCTAAAGCTGCCAACTCACTCGGCGTGTCCTCGCTCCCTTCTGCATACAGTCTGCAGCTTCAATTACTGAAACATAAGACGACCTAACAGGAGGGACACACTTTTCAACTTTTTTAAACAGAGGACTTACTTTGAACTCTTAACAGGTTGTCACTTTCCGCAATGCGCACCGCTCAGTCACGCTATAGTTCAGCAAGGAAAAGTGAAAGTGCTCCACGATCGCTCGACTCTCCCTACAAACAGAGATTTTTTTCACAGAAAGTAAGAGTACAAAATTAAAAGAAATGTACTTTGTCTTGCTTTTTTTGTACACAGGTTTCTGTTAAACACCTGCCACCATATTTTTTTGTAGAATTGAGACTGCTTGGTGACACTGCGTACAGTAATAAAAGTTAGTGGCTCTACACTAAGAACGTGAAAATGGCAGGCTGGATTTGATTTTTACATGACATTTTATTTAAAAATGAATGGCATGATCAAGCACATCAGCTTGTACAGTGTGGGACTACTACTGGTATATTTAGTTATGCCTGTGGGTGCCAGTTGTGTGTGTGTTGTGTGTGTGTGTGTGTGTGTGTGTGTATGTGGCTGCCTAACTGCACTAGGTGTGGAGTGATCCCACTGCTGGTGAGAAGGTTTTGAGGGCTGGAAAGTAATTTAGGCATGCGGTCAGTGTGGAATAATGCACGGTCATGTGACATGTTTCAGCCAATGAGCATAGTGGATTTTCACTAATTTTCCTTACCCATTTTATAAGTAATGTTATTCCTATGTAATATTTGTTGATATTAAGCGTAACCCTCCTCTGTAGGTACTTGTAATTGCTCTCAAGAATTGTTGACAGTTTGTATATACTTGTTGTACTCTCCCAGGCCGTGCCTGAAAATAGTCAGTTTTGACTAGTGCATTTACCTGGTAAACAGAAAGTAAATAAAAAAAAAAAAGGCTATTTTAATGTTTTCTATAACTAATCTGGCCTTTCATTCATCCATTTTTTGGTTCAGACTTCTGGTATTACTTAAGAGTACTTTTATATGTTTATAGACACCATGTTTGGGGTTTACATTAGTATGTTTATTTATTTTGTAGCCCCCCCCTTTAGTTTAAAGGTAGGGATTCCATTTTTGTTTTGATTATGTTTCCTTGAATGTGGGCTCCCGTTTTGTTAAGGTGTAGGCCGTCTTCGCTGTAAAGAGTCTGTTGCATGTAGAAATGTTCCCATGAATTGATGGTCTATTCTATCTTGTTTACACGTTATGTAATTTTCCATTAATTCTTTCAATAGTGTTGTTTTTTTTCTCTGTTTGTATTCAGTACTGGGATTAGGCTTGAAATAATGACGTGAGCACCTAAGTGTTTTAGTTTGTTTGCCAGCTTAGTTCTAGGCAGATATCTTTTTCATGATTGTACCCTACATCATTCATGCCAATATGCAGAGTGAATGGGATGTGACCCTGATTCTTTTTAAATTTTTGGTGCTATTTTCTTAAGCTGCAACGCTTTTGCTCCTGGAAAACATGACAACATTCTGTTTTGTCTGTCAGAGTTACATAATATGGCATCACAGTTTCTTATAATTGAGTCTCCTAGTATAATTAACTATCTTGTTCATTCATTAGTGTAATTGATTTATGTTGCTTCTGGTCCCATTTCCCCCAGTACATTGAATCTGTTTTCAAGTCTGATGTCAGATGATACAGTAGCTCTCCTGCCTTTTTTATACAATTTCTACAGTTTACTGTGCTCCATGAATCATCACATGATTCCGTTGTTTCCCTAGATCTTTTGTTACTACTTTCTGTTACTTCCTGGTCTGCTTCAAGGTCTCTAGTTCTTTTCCGATTCCCACTTGTGTTTATATTACTATGAGTTTCACCAACTTGTTCTAATTTCAGTACTTCTTTAAGAGTATTCAAATCATTTGTGATGTTGTTTAGTTTATAAATAGTAGTTTCATGCTCCAAACAGCATTTACAGTACATTCTAGTAGGCCCCAAATAGCAGAAGTCTTATCTGCATACATATGACATTTGCTACATTGTTGTAGGATCCCATCTATACACAGTCTTTGTAGTGTGCTATTAATATTCTAATTGTAATCTATGGTATTATATGTGTTACTTACAGAGTTTATAGCTGTTCAGTCCCTCTGTCCAGCCTGACACGTGCTAAACGCAGTCTCTGCATGTGTCTGCGCACATGTGGATGCGCCCTTGCCCCGCTCACTCTCAGCGAGTTTTTATATTGACTGTCACCCAGAAGCTGATTGTCCAGGTCATTTGACTCCAGCTGTCCTCTCGGCAAGTGTCAACCCTGGCAATAAGTTTATAAAAGAGTATTTCTACCCTGCAAGGTGAGTATATGCTTAGAATAGAATGCTGCACTCTGTTATTGTTCTGCTAAAAAAGGAGTTTTTTAAACCACTGTCTGGTTCTAGCTGGCTTGCCCAGCCTACTAAACTCCTCCCCCTTCCTAGTTAAAAGGGCTTATTCACCCGAAGACCCCAAATATACAGACATAGCAAAAGTTCAATATTTATTCCAATCTGCCCCATGGAACTAAGTCTGTCATACAGCTCACCAAGTAGAAATAACGCAAAACTGCCCCGCTTGATCTCGGCGACTTTTTGTACTGACTACAACTCGGAAGCTGGTTTTCCGGGTCATATGACGCCAACCAACCTCTCGGCAAGTATCAACTCAGGCAATAAGTTTATAAAAGAGTATTTCTATCCTGCAAGGTGAGTATATGCTTAGAATAGTATGCTGCAATCTTTTAGGGTTCTGCTAAAACAAAAAGGAGGTTTTTAAACCACTGTTTATTTCTAGCTGACTTGCCCAAACTACCAAACTCCTCCTCCTTTCTGGTTAAAAGGGCTTATTCTCCCAGAGGCTTTGAATATTCATGCACAGCAAAAGTTCAATATTTAGTAGAGTCTGCCCCACAGAACTGGGTCTGTCACACAGCTCACAAAGTAGAAATATTGCAAAACTGCCCCATACGATCTCAACAAGTTTTCTACTGACCACAACCTGGAAGCTGGTTTTCTGGGTCACGTGACTCCAGCCGACCACTCGGCTAGTGTCAACTTGGGCAATTAGTTTATAAAAGAGTATTTCAAACCTGCAACATGAGTATATGCTTAGAATAGTATGCTGCAATTTGTTAGGGCTCTGCTAAAATAAAAAGGAGTTTTTTAAACCGCTATGTAGTTCTTGCTGGCTTGCCCAACCTACCAAACTCCTCCCCCTTCCTGGATAAAAGGGCTTATTCACCTGGAGACCCCAAATATTCAGACACAGCAAAAGTTCAATATTTTTCCAGTCTGTCCCACAGAACTAAGTCTGTCATGCTGTTCACCAAGTAGAAATAATGCAAAACCACCCCACTCGATCTCGGCGAGTTTTTATACTGACCGCGACCCGGAAGCTGGTTTTCCAGGTCACATGACTCCAGCCAACCTCTCTGCAAGTATCAACTTGGGCAATACATTTATAAAAGAGTATTTCTACCCTGCAAGGTGAGTATATGCTTAGAATAGTATGTTGCAATCTATTAGGGCTCTGCTAAAATAAAAAGGAGTTTTTTAAACCACTGTTTAGTCTTAGATGACTTGCCCAAACTACCAAACTCATCCTCCTTCTTGGTTAAAAGGGCTTATTCACCCAGAGACCCCAAATATTCAGGCACAGCAAAAGTTCAATATTTAATCCAGTCTGTCCCACAGAACTAAGTGTGTCATGCAGCTCACCAAGTAGAAATAATGCAAAACTGCCCCATCCGATCTCAACAAGTTTTTATACCAACCACGACCCGGAAGCTGGTTTTCAGGGTCATGTGACTCCAGCCGACCTATCAGCAAGAGTCAACTTGGGCAATAAGTTTATAAAAGAGTGTTTCTACCCTGCAAGGTGAGTATATGCTTAGAATAGTATGCTGCAGTCTGTTAGGGCTTTGCTAAAATAAAAAGGAAGTTTTTAAACTGCTTTGCATTTTCTAGCTGGCTTGCCCGAACTACCAAACCCTTCCCCCTTCCTGATTAAAAGGCCTTCTTCACCCAGTGACCCCAACTATACAGACATAGCAAAAGTTCATTATTTAGTCCATTCTGCCCTACAGAACTAAGTGTGTCATGCAGCTCACCAAGTAGAAATAATGCCACAGCACAGAGACTGCATTAGTCTAGGTTATGAATGATCTGCTCCTGGCGAAGGATCTGTTTTGGTTCTCTTTGATCTGTCATTTGCATTTAATGCCGTGGATCATGGGGAGTTAACTGAGCATCTGAGGAGTTTCTAAGGTTTGTTTGGTATTGGTTCATGTCATTCCTGGAAAGTTGCCACCAGACTGTGATGATGAGAAATTTTCAGTCTGTTCCTTCCCCGATCTTGTATGGTGTCCCTCTGGGCTCCATACTCTCCCCTTTGTTATTTGCAGTATATATGCTTCCACTGGGAAAGTTATCTGAAGGTGTGGCTTGATTTTTCACTGCTACACAGATGACAGTCAGTTTTACCTTTTATTTAGAGTCCAACAAGGCAAACTGATGCCTATGGCTGAGAAGGCTATCATGGAGATCAGGAATTGGTGAGTGCGAGCTATCTGAGACCCAACCCCAGAAAAACTGAGCTGCTTCTGGTGGGTTTAGGTTGCTTGGTTTCTGCAGAAAAAGACATTTTAGGTTCCCCTGTTATCGATCGAGCAACATTGCAGATAAGTGAGGAGGATCACAATCTGGAGGTGATTCTTGGCAGCCAATTGGCACTGACATCCCAAATTTCTGCTTTTATTAGAGGTGAATTTAAAACATGTAGTCAGACTGTATCTGTTGTTTGACCAAAGCAATCTTCGCAAACTTGTGTAAGCTTTGTTAACTCACAAATTAATTATTGCAACTTACTATACTGTGGCCTGCCAGCTACTCAGCTTTGCCACCTTCATTTATTACAAAACTTGGCAGCCAGACTATAAACTACAGTGCTCACAGACACATTTGGCCTTTTCCCTGTAACTGCAGGGCAATGTTCCTGTGTTTTTCTGTAGATTACATTATTTCATGTGGAAGTGAAATTCCTCTCTTTTCCTGTATAACCAATGCAAGTCTATGGGAACAGTTTCCCTGTAGATGGCTTCAAATCCCTGTAAAATACAAGAATCCCTATGGATTTGGGAGCCCTGAAACTGATGTATCCAGATATAATCACATATTTTCTGCATTACGAGAGTTACATTGGCTGCTGGCTACCAATTTATCCAGCGGCTAATGAATGTACTATGTCTAAAGTTTGGGTCGTGTATAATAATATTTGTAGGTTGATAATCAGTCTCCTAAGATTTACGCATCACTGTATTTTGTAAACAAACTGTTGATTGTCTCCCTCTTGAAGACCGATGTAGACTATGTTCAGTGTTATGTTGCAAAAGATGCTGTCAAGTTACTCCCTGAATCTGTCTCAGACATGTTTAGTAAGATGTATAATTTGTATGGGACAAGATCTCAAAATAGACAGCTTAATAACATCCCTTTTTGAAAAAAATCTTCTACCCAAAACTGGCCTAGTGATGCAGAGGGCTGAGGCACTTACAGCAGCTTACCTCTCCCATGATGGTGACCTGGGTTTGGGAATGAGCTCAGGCCAGGAGGGAAGGCTGTGAGAGGATTGAGTGGCCACTAGGCAGCTCTCCTTTCCTAGATTGGGGTGTATGGTCTTCCTGTCTGTTGGCTGCCACTGAGTGGAGGCTCAGTGTTACTGTAGCATCCAGCAGATGGGGAAGTGACATTGGTCCAGGTGGGTGAAGCAGGGCTGGTGGTTTCAGCATGCATGCATAACAGAGTTTGCTGAGGCTCTGGAGTGTAAATGGATGGAAACACCAGGAGGAAAAAGTACAGCATGAGAGGCTGCATGATGCCCACACACCATGCCCTGACCCATCATGTCACCAGGATGACTTGCAGCAAGGAAGGACTGGATAATTTGCTTCAGATGGAAGGACAACCCTCCCTCTCCTGTCCCCACCACTGTGGGTGGGGGGGCCAATCCATGGGGTACCCTTGCCATCAGGTTTGGCTTGGGGAGACAAGAGAACTGTGGAGATGGATGGTGGAAGCCAGCAGAAGGGGAGCCCTGCCTTATCATGGTCTAGAAGGCATAAACAATGTATGGAAAAAAATTGTCTACCCAGAGAACATTGCTGTAGAGGGCTCTTCAGTTTCACAGTTTGCTACCTAGCAAACTTGTCAGTTGTCCTACTCTGACCATGTTTAAAGTTCACTTATAAAATGGGCAAAAATCTAAGCATCTGATTGGCTAAAACACCTTCTTGCCCATGTCCTTATTGGCTAAAACACCTTCTTGCCATGTCCTTATCAGCAGATATTGTAGCCAACCGGCACTAACATCTGCCTACTAGCCACATAGCACCAATGAATCACTGAGCACTGTCATCTCAACTGAAAACAAAACATACCATAGCTGAGCAATCCGGTAGTGGGAAAGATAGATCCATACAGAAACTCATACCTGTAGGAAAATTAAAAGAGTACAAAAAAGCAGTAATTTCCATGGTGACATCATTACTGAGTGAGCCATGTTTAAAAAAAATAATTCATTGCAGCTTAATTTACCATTTGGCGCCAACACGGAACTGCAGCTAAAAACATTTCTGACTGAAAAGATAAAAAAATTAGCAAACATGTCAGAAGTCAACTTTGATTTAGACTAAACAGAAATGATAAGTAATCTTGCCATTGTATTTGACACTGAACCTCTCAGTACACCTGTCACATCTTCTGACAACAGGGCTGTGACTATGGACACTAGCAGCAGTGTCCACCCGACTGATACCATCGTGGAGACCGTAGCAACAGCAACAGACACAGCCATAAGTGATAGTGCCGCATCCTCCACAACAGAAACCAGCAGCACAAATACAGTACCAAACAACCTTACAATAGACATTCCAAACAGTGCTGGCACCAACCTTGCAAATTCCTCTCATGAACACATCAACACACATCACCAGACAGAGGAAGACTGGAGCACTGTCCATACCATTCCACCAAACCTCACTAGGGCAACGTGCTTTCTCCTATCGGGGCCTCCTATGGATAAATGAACTCCCGATGAAATTACAAACAAACAACAGCCTGTCTCAGTTCAAAGTAGGCCTCAAACAGCACCTAATGTCTAACTCAAAATGCACCTGCTTCTTAGGCCCCACTTGATAGACAGGTTTACCCCCAAGGTAACACCCAGCAGGACTACCTAGAGAACCCTGCTTCCATTCCAGCCTAGCCAAGGACTTAAGTAAGCTATCAGTCCTCTTTAAATGCTCTTGGTACTGCCCCTCCCAAACCACCCACACACACACACACACACCATACTCGACAAAGCCCTCTGGAGCTGCTCCCCCCATCACAGCCCCACCCCCGTTTCACTATTCCCCCACCTCTTGCTCTCTGTGTTTTTTTTTCAAACCCAGTCCCCCTTGTTTCACTGTCACCCAGCCTCTCGCCATCTGGGATAGCATTAAACCCTATGCAGTTACTCTGCCATAGTCTATCAACGGATTTGGAGGTTTCCAGGGGTGTGCTACCTAGGGCAACCGATTAGAAATAGTTCAGTATTCAATTACAACTGCTCAGTTTTTTTCTCCTATTTGTCTAATTGTCATGTAATCGCTCTTTAATGCCTAATGATCAGGCCTCTGTAACCACTGAATATGTGTATTGTCTTATTGTCCACCCTGACGTGGAACCTTTGTAAAAGAGCTCATGCTCAAAGGTCTTTCCGAAATACTAATTAAACAAATGAAGAGCCCCCTGTCATGGACACGACAACTTCTATGTAACCATCAGCTCTGTCATCGCACCCAACCTCTTCTTCTGTGGAAACGGACACCATCTTGTTCAACACCGAATTGCCAGGAACCTCCACTTCAGTACTTGAACCTGCAAAAAAGGAAAGAAAAATTAAACACCTAGATACATACCCAGAACTGTCAAATGAAGAACTGCAAGACCTAGAAAAACAGAAAGATGAACTAAACACGTAGAAAACTACAGTTTGGGCAGTATCAGTATTCGAAAGCTGGTGCACAACGAAAGGCATACAAATTGACTTAAAAAGTATTCCAACAATGGAGCTGTCTTTGCTACTACGAAAATACTATGCAGAAATTCGTCAAGCAGATGGCACACAATATAGTGTAGATAGCTTAATATCACTACGAGCAGGACTAAATCAACATATAAATGCACCACCCCTAAGTAGAAATGTCAATCTGCACAGCCACTCAGATATAAACCCTGTGAACAATATATTTGCAGCAGTTTTAAAAAAATGCAGGAGGGAAGGGAAAGATCGAGCTAAGCATCACCCAGCAATCAACGAACAAGACCTCGCCAAGCTTCGAACCTCAACAGCTCTATCTTCAAACACACCCTGAGGCTTACTTCTGACGGTGTGGCTGGATATTCAACTGTGTATGGCATGCTGAGGTAGAGATGGACTACGGCAACTTAAACTGGAACATTTTTAAATCCAAACCGATGAGTATGGCCTAGAATTCGTAACAATGACATTTAACAAGTATACAAAAAATCACAAAACAAAATGACTGTACTAAACAACAACACCTTGGCTAAATCTACCAACTGCCACAAAATCCACTCTGCCCCATAGCCCCTTTCAAAAAATATATTAAAATGCTGCCCCCGACCCTCCTGCTTTCTACCTTCACCCAAAACGAATACCAGACTGTCTGTTAACAGTGCACAAACCTGGTACACAAGAGAGCCATTAGGCATTAACTACTTAGCTAATATGATGCCTAAAATTAGTGAAGAAGTGAACTTAAGTAGAAGATACATGAACCACTTGGTTCCTGCAGCAGCAGTACAGCTCCAATCCCAAGCTGTTTCTCGCAAAATCATGGCCGTCACAGGCCATGAGGCTGAATCTAGTCTCTGCTCCTACTGGGCAGCTGAGCCAAAAGAAAGAAGAAAATGAAGCAATATCTTATCCCTCAAAAGTAAAAAAATAGCCAAAAACTTCCCAATGTCTACAGAGCTTCCCCCAAGCAGCCATCTTGCACCAGTTTTCCTGCAATAGCCACAGACTTAACTCCATCTAAAATGCTGCCTCCTGATTAGCCATCCTGCAGCCATATATTCTCCCACCAAGCAACAGAAATGCCCCAAAACTTAAGTACTTGCACAAACCTCAACCCCGATCAATCAACGTGCACCAATGACTCAGAAATACCCGAAAACTTCAGTACCTCTTCAACAGTTCTCTCTGATCAGCCATGCTGCAGGACTGTGACTCAACAACCCCAAACAGGATGACACACAACATCCGAGGAGAAAAAACAATCAGCAGACAACATCCCCATGACTACAACAGTCATCCAACAATTTAAAGACTCCACCACAAATACTCTATTCCTAATTCAAAACTGCATGATGCATCACGTAGAGTTCATTAACTTCTCGAAGTAAACCCATGCTAAAATAAACTAAGATAAAGAAAAAAAAAGCAAGAAAATTCATAAAAACTAACTTTGTTTAACAAATTAACATTTAAAAAACAATTAATCTTTTACTACAAACCATTTCTATCTTTATTTACTGCAGTTTAAAAAAAATTAACCTAAACCAAAAGTTCATTCATTATAGTATTAATGTTACTGTTACTGTTACTGTTGCAAGGGACTATTTTATGTCCCACATACAAAAAAAGTTGCTTTAAAAAACTTGGTCAACATACAATAAAAAAAAAAAAAAAATAACCAAAACTTTCTCTCTGTGCATCTAATATTTATACCTGTTTTAAAAATGCAATAACACACTCCGAGGTGTGGGTTACATGCTGATAAGAGCACGCCCAGGGGCATAAGGCACTCAGCGCAAGCACCTCGTGCCTTAGTACACCCCTGGTCATGCTCTTATCAGCACATAACCTACACCTCGTCTTGTGTTATTGCTTGCTTAAAACAATGGCTCTTCCATCATAATGTTTGCACATGTTTTAACTAATGCATGTATTGCTTTTTTATTGTTTGTTTTTGTATTATTTGTATATGTGTATTTATAAACTTGTCGCTAATGAAAGTGGGTAGTAATGCTCATTGGCCTGCAAGTATAAAAAATAAAAACGAAAATAAAAAAGATGGTGTTCTGCATTCAAAATCCTTTTGTTGGTTTATAAGGCCATAAATGGAGTAGACCTCTTCTACATTTATGAGCTGCTAGCAACCCAACAAAAGGATATTCAGGGTATCAGAATTCTCTGCTTGTATACCCCAGGACTTTTAGTAGTCCCTTTAGGAAGACTGAAATCTGCTGGGGATCGAGCATTTTCTGTGGCTGCACCAAGACTCTGGGATACCATTCTGAAATCCACTGATTCTACCTCTTCCTCAGGAAGAAACAGATAATACTACCTCTCTGTAGATCCATGATGAGACCCTATCTGGAATACTGTGGCCAGTACTGCAGTCCTCACCTGAGGAAGACAGAGGACAGAGACAGTGCTGAAGAAGGTGCAATGTAAGACAACCAAAAGTATTCATGGCCAATAGGGTAGATCCTACAAGAACCAGCTTAGGGCACTGAACATGTACTCACTGAAGGCCAGAATGGAAAAGCATGATATGCTAGAGAACTTAAAGTTCCTGAAAGGACTACACAAGGTAAACAATGAGGAACTGTTCAGCTGGGAAAAAAAAAGGGGGGGGGCATGAGTGGAAGCTGGCTGTGGAGGATTCAGGAGGAATGTGAGAAAATGTTACTTTATGGAATGAGTAGTTGAGAAATGGAATAGCCTGCTGGCTCAGGTGATGGGTGCAAAAAACATTAGTGGATTCATGCATGTCTGGGACAGAGTAAGGGGCTTAATAGATACTCAGGGGGCTAGCAGTATGGTAGGGAGTAAGGGGGAATGGAAAGAACCCTGTGTAGACAGTAGGTCATAGGGTACGACAAGGTAAGTCAGGACAGATTGCATGGACTTATGATCTAGTCTGCCAAAATTATAAATATTTCTACAATTATAAAGAACATAATATGGAGAATGTTACCTACCATCTTTGTAGACATATTTTCCTCCCAAACTAAAGACAGTTATCAGTCTACTTTCCTGCATATGGTGACTAATTTTTCTTCTCGCTCGTTATTCTTTTCACTTAGTGAAGAACTTGATCTCTATAGACGTTATTCTCAGGCGATTTGAAAGCAAGGCTTGATACACAATGCATCTACTATAATTCATGCATGTCACTCATCTCACGATAGTATGTGGGTCTTCTTCATGTCTGGGGTAGGATTCCACCTTCTTCAATGAAGTCACTTCCTCCCTGTCTGCAATATAGTTATTCCCTCCTTCTGGATTCTTTGAATTAGATGCTGGCTGCTGGTCTGCTGGACAATCGAAATCAAGCTTTTTAGGATTCCTCACTTTCCATCTAATCCTCTACTCTGAAAACCACAGAAGGTAAACATATCCCAGTTCAAAGACTTGGTCTTTGCCAGGCTGAATCGTGCAAGCCTAAATCAAGAAAAGCCAGCACTAGACGCCACTGCAACTGTAGCAGAATTGTATTACAAATTAAAATATACCCTACTGTGGCATACAAAACTGTGAACTCCCATGTGCCTCTCTCCCTCAAATGAAGTGTGTTCTTTCTGCAGTTCCCAGTTTTTATACGCAACAGTCTGGTATGTGTCAATTTGCAATAAAGTTTTGCTACATTTTAAGTGGTGTCTGCTGCTGGCTTTTGTTGTTTTGTGTCTGTTTGAAATCCCCACCCATGACACCATGTTGTTTTCCCTGCTTCCAAGGACTCCACTCGCTGCCATTTTTTTCATTCAATTAAACATATTCCACGTAGTTTCTTCACTTTTATTCTTTTATCCGCCAAACTGCCACCATTTCTGGCTCCACTGTTTGCAGTTGTTGACCCACTCTGTGTTAACTCCACTCAGAACTGCTTGACCACTCATCCTCTTACAGAACGCTCTCTCACTTTGAAATAATGTAGCAGCTGAAGTAAACCGCTGCTGTTTACTGTATTTGGGACAAGAAGTAAAGAAAGCGAAGAAAAAACACAAGGTATAAACTGGTACTAGAATTCAGTTTTTCCAATATAAAATGACAAATACTGTACAGTACTGTATGAACTGGATTAGGCAGATTTGGGGCCATTTATAAACTGAATGCCAGTAACTCCTGAACTGCAAATGCATTTGAAAATGCATTGCATGAACGTTGGATGGGAGCTAAAGGGAGTTTAAAGTGGCTGAAAGTGCCTTGCATATGGATTGCATGTGAATTGATGGTTAATTGAAACAGAGTTTGTATTTTAAGCGTTTAGCATTGCCACCACAAAAAAAAACAAAAAAACAATGAAAGAGCAGTGAGTTGGAGGAAAAGTTTAATGTGACTTGTACTGTAGGGAAATTAAAAACATTAGGATTATGAGTCTCAAGGGTCCTGGCAAATAAGTAGTGGGGTGTTCCTTGTGGTTGTGAATCCTAATGCCCACCCCTCCACCCAGTCCATAGTCTCCTGTCTGATGCACAAGCTACAACTCTAAGCCAGTGCCTCATAGTGATATAGTCTTTGGAGGTACAGAAGTATGACTTATTATACAGTATGTTGCCAACATAATCAGTCATAGCTTTCTTCACGCAGGGCCCTATGGACCCTGCGTGAAGAAAGAGATCATATATGACCATGTTTGCTCAAGGCAGGAGACGAGCATTAGGGTTGACAACCCCAAAACAACACCCCACCACTGATTCGCTAAAACTGCTGTGACCAAAAATGCTAATGTTTTTCATATTCCTTCTTTGTGTGCTTTGCGTTCTTCAACCCTAATGTCTGCATTAATATATTTTTTTGTAATGCATTTCCTTTCTCTTTGTGACTATGGAATTGTTTCTTCATTTGCACTAAATGGAATAGACAGAAGAGTGGAGATACTTCAGTCCACATTTTTTCATGTTGGTCCACTTCTGCTGAAGCAGTCCATGGCCCTGTCAGGCCATGACACACGTCAGCCCCTTGTGAGGGAAGGCCTCTTGGCCTGCCACAGGGAGCTGTCTCTGCAGTAAAACACTTCACAATCCCTTTCCGGGATAGAAGATGTGGCATGCAACAGCACTGGCCCCATCCACATGCTGCCCAGCTGGCTCCCTGAGCTCGTCCCCAAACTGGAGTCACTGACACAAGCACAAACATGCTACTTGCCAAGCCAACAGCTGGCCCTGCACACAACATTTATTTATAACTTTTTTTTAACATTTTGACCCCAAAATTTCCATATAGTCTTTTCTTGACTCCCTCCATTTACAGTATTTGTAGTATGCTGTTTTTAAACTGAACAGGCATAAAAAACGGGTTTCTTTAGAGAATAATTTAAAAACTGGGCAAGTTAGGGAAATAAAAAGCACAAAAGCACACACTGTGGGGCAAACTCTATTAAACCTTCAAGTGTCAGGTTTGAAATCCACCTAGTTTTTTTAGTTATTAGTGAGGAAAAAAAAGTCTTAATTTTGGTCAATGTAATATTTTTTGTACTTCTATAACTTTGCCCCACTGAATCGATTTCCGCACACTTGACCAGATCCAAAAGAACCTGGCACCAACTCTATTTCTTCCAAGTACACTGGTTGGACAGGGACAGAGTTAAGGAGTAAAAATCAGGATTTTACATAGAATTTGCTTATTCAACCCTAATATGCTGATGTTACTGCACCTGTATAATTTCTCTTCATACTGTACTTCATTATCATTGTGACCTCACTTATCATGGCATCACAAGTGCCCTATCTTGCAGCAAGTGATTTATTCTTCTTGGTCAGTTATGATGTCAAACACAGTGAGAGCATAGAGCTGATGGTGTTTAAAGAGGTAGCGTTTAAGTGGAGTACTGATCCACATATTACACCAAGTACTGTCAGGCAGAAAATCTAATAAGCAAAAGAGAATGAAAAAATACTTAAGATATAAAAAGTAATAGTTCCCTCTTTTTGAAGTTAATATTCATTTTAGGCAGTACTGTACCTCATTAATGAGAGGCAGAGAATGTCTGGGTGGCAAGGCAGATGATAGAAAGGGAGTTAACTTTATCAGTTGAAATGCTGGATCTCATTCTCAGTCCTGTAATCCTCTGATCAGTACACCCTTTAGATGAGAATTTCACTGGTGGAAGGAGACAATTAGTGCTGTCCTCCCTTTACATCAAATAAATTAACAACTGCTTGCTCCATTATTTTCCTTCTGTTTGATCAACCTCCATTCAGACTGACTCACAAATAAAATTATCTGCTATATGGGGTACTGGTTAGAGGACTGCAGGGCTGAGTATCAGGTCAAAGATTTCAGTTGATAAAATTAACCAAGTGTCTTTAACTTGACCTAAGAAATTGCATCCTACACTTTATATTGTCTTGCTATATACTTCACTGGAGGATAGAAAGAGGACGCATGACAGACACTTTCAAGTTCATGAAAGGGTTCTGTAGTGTGGACAGAGCAAGTTTATTTAATATGACAAACAGAACATCCACTGGGGGTCATGTGTTTAAGCTGGGGGGAAAAAGCCATTAGAATGTACTGTTTCACCTAAAGGGTGGTGAATGGGTGGAAGAATCTTCCAGAAAATGTTTTGTATGCAGGGACAGTGTCAGGGTTCAAGAGAAATTAGGATGCATTTATGAGAGTTCTAAGATTGGATAATGTAGAAGGTGTGTGGGGGGGGTATGGCGGACATAATTATTTATTGATTGATTTATAAAAAATTGGCAACCAGGAAAGGTACAGTGAATCATTTCTTATTTCCAGGTTCGACCTGAAGGGAAGGCTACAGAAGTTAAATTATGTACATGTACAGTGAAAGTGATACAGACAAAATATACTGCAGAATTGTACAGCAATATGTACATGCAAGCATGGCTACAGGAAAAAAACAGGCTATGTATAAATGACCACATGCTAGCAAACAGGCAAGGAGACTAGCTAGCGAAAGATACACATTGGGGCAACAACAGCACCACTATGGGAGAATGAGATAGCAAAAGCACAACACAGACTAGCCAGGGCCAAGGCATAGAAACACAGAAAAATAGAATTTGATGGCAGGCAAGGACTGCTTGGCCCACCCAGTCTGCCCATTTTCCCCTACGTACTGTACTATCACAGATCCTACTTGATCTCTGTCTCTTTCTCCTTCCCCCTTCCTTTTCCATAAGATTCCTTTATGCCTATCCCATGCTTTCTTGAACCCCACCATTATTTTTTCACCCCCACCACCTCCTCTGGAATGATGTTTCAGAAATCCACAACTTTCTCTGTGAAGAAGTACTTCCTCACACCTCTCCTGAATCTACCCCCCCTCCAGCTTCATAGCATGTCCCCTTGTTATTGAGCACCTTTTTTGCTAAAAACAACTTCCCTCCTTCACCTTACTTACCACTGTGAGGTATTTAAATGTCTCTGTCATATCCCCCTATCCCTCCTCTCTTTGAGGAAGTATATATTGAGGTTCTTTAGTTTCCCCTCATAGGGCTTGTGCTGCAGACCCTGCACCATTTTAGTTGCCCTCCACTGGACTGCCTACTCTCTGTCTATGTCCTCCAGAATGGGACACAGTACTCTAAGTGGGGTCTTAGCAGTGATCTGTACAGAGGCAACACAACACCACCTCCCCCTGTCTGCTGGTGATACCCCTTCCTATGCACATCAACATACCAGTAGCCCTCCAAACTGCTTTATCGCACTGCTTGGCTACTGGATATGATTACCCAGGTCTGTTTACTGCTTGGTGGTCATCAGTACCACTCCCCCCATTCTATACTCCACCTCTGGGTTTCTGTGCCCTAAGTGCATTATTTTGCACTTTTTTATATTGAAACCCAGCTGCCATGCCCTCGACCACTCCTTGAGTTTTCTCAGGTCTCTGCTTCTGAGGAGCATTAGGGAGTAAAAAGGAGTTTTAGGTGGTTTTAGTGAGAGATAGAAGTACAGATACTTAAAGCAGGGGAATGAGGTTGTTCCAGATGGAGGAAAGGCAAGAGGTGGAGGCAGTTTGCCCAGCAGCAGTTTTAGCACAGGTAATAGAGAAGATGTAAGTGCTGGAGCACACGGGATAGGAGGCAAGGTGGATAGGGGAGAGAAGAAAGGAGAGGTATGGAGGAAGGGAGGAAAAACAGTTTTTAGGGAGGAAAGAAGCTTGGTGTGATGTGAAAGAGAGAGAGAGATTGATGTAGAGGGAGCATTGCTGAGTACGGTGAGGAGCATTAAAGGCAAATTGACAGAAGGCTTAAGAAAAAGTGTTCAGTCTAGCGGGTGTGTGTGTGTAACCATTTGCCACATCTGTTCAGTCAAACACCAGTAGAATCATCTTGTTGACAATTTCCCAGCAGACTAGGAGTGGTAAGCAATCCTTGTTGCAGTAGAGGGTACCATGTTTGGGGCAGAACTGTTTGTGAATAGCATCAATGTTGGTAGAGAAGTTAAGCCTTCCTTATAGCAACACATTTAGATACATTAAGTAGTGAACAACAAGGGAAGGGGGGATGCCATCCAGGGTAGAAAAGGCTGGGGAAGGGGACCATTGCAAGCTTTTAGCTTTTTGTCTAAGTTCATGGACACAGTCTCCTTAGCATTGAACAGAAGCTGGTGAGACTGGGACCAGCACTGTACATTACTGAAGCCACGCGGTGTAATTTATTTTAGAATGATTAGAATGATTATGGGTAGGGAATCTTGGGACAGACTAAAATAACTACAGTAGATGCACTGTTCAGGCCTTTCCGTGGTCTTCACTTTTCTCTGTTTTCATGTTAACAATTAATAACGCAAGAAAGTCAGTACTAAATGATTTACTGAATAGAACCCTTTATCACTCCATTATCTTTGAAGATGAGTGTTCTTTTCAGGTCAGCATTGGACTGCACTGGGCGAGCAGAGTGGAGACACCTCCAGTGCACCCATCCATATTGTGCATGAGGTGCATGTGAACCCAAGTCATTTGCTCTTTTCCTTATACACACACTGCCAATATTATTACTTATTAGGAAGTTTCCCATTTTAAATTTTGATATTCTTTTTATTCTGCCAATCTGATGCTGCCCACCTCTGCTTGACCACTGCCCAGCCTAGTCCTTCCCTTCTTTTGCCACTTAAATGCCTTTCACGGGCTGTACAGAGCACATACAGTATATCACATGTTGGGATGTAGGGAGTCTTCACAGGGCTGTCAGGTTGGTGGTACATGGGAGTGCCAGCTTCATACTGTTCATGATAGAACTTTTTCCTTCATTTCTCTTTTTTTGGAAACAAGTTTAAAGGTTATTATACTACTTTTTCTGCTCAAGCAAGAGGTGTGGCTATATATTTGAAAACAAAAAAAACATTTAAATTACAAGATCCATAGATCTGTGGTGAATCAGCAGGGGAGATCTGTAATTGTGGAACTCTTATTTAAGGAGGTAAATTATACATTAGCTTCAATATATGGTCCGAATATTGAGGATCTAAGTTTCTCCATGGAATTTATTTTGGAGGCAGTTCAATCTAACTCACCCCTCATTATTGGTGGTGATTTTAATTTACCCCTCTGTTACTTAGATAGAGTATTTCCAGCATTGGATAGAAAAAAAGAGACTTGTTGTTACTAAAACAGATTATAAAAGATCAGCAGCTCCAAGATCCATTTAGATCTCTCTTGCCCACTTTGAAAAAGTTCTCTCATTATTCTAAGGTACATAATACCTACTTTAGGCTAGATTTCTTTTTGATTTCTCATACCCTCCTAAAAGGTGTGGTACACATAACATATGAACCAATTAGGGTGTCAGATCATGCACCAGTTTGGTTAAGAATCCATATATTTCTTGATACACTCATCACCTGTACATAAATGGTCACTGGACAATTTTTTGTGGCATTTTCCAGAATTTATAGAAAAAATAAAACATAAACTTGAGTGATACTGGGAAATTAACATACTTCAAGAACAAAACCTTCTTATTGTTTGGGACTCCATGAAAGCATATTTTAGGGGCTGGATAGCAGCACAGGTAGGTATTAGAAAAAGACGTTGGGGAACCCAGATTCAAAAATTAGAACAGGAACTTCTCTCAGCCCAAGAAGAGCATGCATTTAGTAGGTCAGAACAAACAGAAATTAAAACGGTTATAGCCAGAGATAAATTAAAAAAATTATTACAGGAACAGGTTGATAATGAAACATATAGAGTAAGGGCCAAATATTATTACTCAGGGGATCGCCCGGGTAAACTTCTAGCTTATCAACTAAGTAATGAGGCAAAGAAAAACTCAATTCAGGATATAAGGGATGAGAATTAATGTTTAGTTACAACTGAACAGGGAATCAATGAGACTTTACTCAGTTTTATAAAAGGTTATACACCCCAGAGCAGCAAATAGATAACACTCAAATTAGGGATTATCTGGGGGTACGAGATATACTTAAATGGTCTGAACAGGAAATAGAATGGTTAAACAAAGATTTAACTGTAGAGGAGACTGTTTCTACTATTAACAATTCCCCAAATGGAAAGAGCCCAGGCCCTGACGGTTTACACTTTGAATTTTATATATATAAGAATAAAAAGTTACCACCATCTTTTGATCAGGCAGATTATATACTAATTCATAAAAAGGGGAAGGCTCTGGTTCACTGTGGTTCTTAACGCCCTATCTCCCTGCTAAATAGTGACTACAACATTTATATGGAAATACTTTCAAGGAGAGCATCCATTCTAATGCTCAGTCTTCCTTCCCTTGTTGCCCCCTGATGCTTTTGGCTCAATCCTGGACTTGCGTCTTTGCTGTAGTGAGTGGCAGCCCTATTGCTGCACCAATAGGCTGGCCCCCGAAAACGTATTTTTTTTTTATATAAAGCCAGTGAAAAAAGAGTGACAGAGAAGAATGAATTAATCTCATATCCTTCTGCCTTAAAACCTTATGTAGTATACAAATGCTAGCAGGGTAATAAACATGCATTTATAGGTTGTAGATTTCCTTAACAAGTTAATTTCATTGAACAAACAAAAAAAAAAAAAAAGAAAACCAATTAAAGTTTAAGTCACCCTAAAATGTTTAATGATGCCAGCTATGATGCTCATGGCCCAAAGTCCTGGTGGCTGCTTGTTGGCCTCAAGTCCCATTAGGCTTAAGATATCTACTATATAAACTGAGAACTATTCTGAGTTACCACCTCTTTAATTCTGAAACTTTTCATTACATTTCTGTTTTGTAACTATGTATTCCCAATGTGTATGGATTTACTTTTCATTAATACTCTATGTACTATGCAAGTGAAAACCATATATATTTATAATGTCTAAATGATACCACAAATCAAAAAATGAGCTGGCAAGACATAATTAAATGGTTCAACAAGTACAGTACTATTAAACGCCTACACAATTTTTAATTCACTGAAATCCTGCATTTGAAGTACATTACCATCAGCAGATGTAATATTCATTTCATTTTTTTGCTCTGTAATCTCATAGTTTTCATTTAATTTTTTTGTCTTCATTCCAGGGTTCATTAACCAGAAGAAGCTTCTTGTCAGGTTGAAGTAGTGTGCATTTTGAAATATAATGTTAATCAGATAAAAGCTAAGCCAAATGCCTCAAGAAGTAAACAAAATAAGCAGAGTTGTAACAGTTAAGTTTGATTTCTGCAACAGTGTTTTGAAATATATTTTAATACAAGTTAAAATGCAGTACCAAACAAGTTTTATACAATAGTTAAAGTAATTACTGTAGATGAATTTACCTTCTTTAATTTCAGTTATTAATATCTGTGGTTCTTTCACAAATCATGCTTCTAGTCCTGGTTAGACCAGTTGTTTTAAAACTTCCAGCATGTATAGCTCTGTCAGCTACTGTACTGACTTCCACTTTTAAGCAGTTTCTGCATTATCCATAAACAATATTTTTGATTATCCAGGGCTGTCTGTAACGCAAAGTATGCTGTGGTTTCTGGACAACATAAGACAGTATCTTCTAAGATTCTGTTTCCTCCATAAAGCATGATGGGAGGCACTATAGCCCTGCAGGAATCAGAACTTTTGGGGCTGCCATGGTGACAGTGATGTACAGTGCCATGTATATGCTGTCACCGTATAAAGCAACACCTCCCCCAACCACCTAAGTTCCCACTGTCGTAGAGCTAGGATCTTGGCTGAAGCTGTTTTTCAGTAACAGTAGTCATCAGCACACAGCAGCAGATCACCATGACTGATCGATAGATTGCAAGGTCACACAGTCCTTAAATGACATTGGCGGAGCTGGAAATAAACAGATGTTTTTATCCCTCTGTATTTATACAGTCATATACTGGTCAAAGGAGATCTGATCACCACAGCTTCAGTACAGCCCTTCCCATGGCCCAGTAGGCTTCCTCTGCTACCCTAGTGGCCTCCTTTGTTACCCTAGTTCTAGGGCCAGCTGTTCTATCCAAGCCTTTAGTCTCTGCATCGGCAAGTTGGGCTCTGGAAAAGATAGACGTCACCAGGTTCAGAGTTACAGACCATGTAATCCAGGTATTGTTGACAAAAATATACCATTCTACCAGAAAAAGCCTGCAGGCTCATTTTGAAGCAGTTTTCGTCATTATTTTGATATCTGCACATCAGCCCTTGTGGGCAAATCTTTGAGTAGCTGATGGATTTTTCTGAATCTGGTTGCTGCAGTTCTCACTGGTGAAAGTTCATCTGTCTGACTTTATTGTTCACCATGAGATGTTCAATAAGAGCCCTATCAAGCAATGTTTCCTATCTTCATAACGTTTCTCAGAGGGATTCTTCATATCTTGTACTGGTTACAAAGAGTGACAAATTGGGTTCCTAACCTGATACTCATAAGATGCACAGGCCCAGCATTCAAATGAGTAGCCACATGTGAACTAAAGCTCTTCAACAGGAAAACTGTTTTTCTAGTGTCCTTCACCTCTGCCTGATGAGTGTCATAGCTGCATTAAACTACACTTGATCAATATAGTCTTAGTTTTTACAGTTCTAGATTAAAGTACATTAAGCAGTAACGCAACTTAGAAACATAGAAACATAGAATTTGACGGCAGATAAGGACCGCTTGGCCCACCCAGTCTGCCCATTTCCCTACCTACTGGATAAGCTGCATATCCTAGTTAACCAGCAGCCTACTTCTTCCTACCCCCATCCCCTAGAATTGCCTTATGACTGTCCCATGCATACTTGAATTCCACCACTGATTTTGACTCCACAACCTCCTCTGGAAGGCCGTTCCATGCATCCACAACCCTCTCTGTGAAAAAATACTTCTTAAATTACCTCTGAGCCCTTCCCCATCTTCAAATTGTGCCCTCTTGTTCTTGCACACCTCTTTTTTGTAAGATGCTCTTTTGGACTTTGTTGATTCCCATGAGGTACTTGAACGTTTCTATCATGTCCCCTCTCCTCCTTTCTCGGAGGCTATACATATTAAGCTCCTTTTGTCTCTCTTCATATGTCTTCCGGTGCAGACCCTGCACCATTTTAGTTGGCCTCCTCTGGACAGCTTCCATCTTGTCTATGTCCTTGCAGAGATTGGGTCTCCAGAACTGCACACAGTACTCCAGATGGGATCTCACCAGCTGTCTGTACAGAGGGATAACAACTTCCTGTTTTCTACTGGTGATGCCTCTCCCTATGCATCCCAGTATCCCCCCAGCCCTCCTTGCTGCTCTCTCACACTGCTTGCCCACCTTTAGGTCATCTGATATGACTACCCCCAGGTCCCTTTCCATTTTTGTTGTTGTTAGTATTTCATCCCCCATTGTGTACTCTTCCCCTGGGTTTTTGTTTCCCAGGTGCATTACCTTGCACTTCTTAGCATTGAATCTAAGCTGCCATACATTTGACCATTCCTCTAACCTTGCCAAGTCCCTTCTCATCCTTTCCACCCCACCCTGTGCATCAACTCTGTTGCAGATCTTAGTGTCATCTGCAAAGAGGCATACTTTCCTTCAGTCCTTCCGCAATGTCGCTATAAAGACATTGAAGAGGACCGTCCTAATACTGAACCCTGCGTGCCCTACTAGTAACCCTCCTTTCTTCTGAGTGGACTCCATTTACTATTACTCTCTGTGTCCTATTCTCCAGCCAATTCTTTACCCAGGCTGTCATCTTGGGACCCACTCCCAGGCTGGCTAACTTGTATATTAATCTTTTGTGGGACTGTGTCAAATGCCTTGCTAAAGTCTAGGTAGGCCCTGTCCACAGCCCCTCCCTGATCTACTACTTTGGTCACCCAGTCAAAGAAATCTATCAGATTTGTCTGGCATGATCTTCCCGCTGTGAATCCATGCTGCCTAGGGTCCTGTGCCCCTCTGGCTCTAGATACTTGACAATTCTTTCCTTCAGAAGTGATTCCATCATTTTCCCTACCACTCAGGTTAAACTAACAGGTCTGTAGTTTCCTGCTTCTGTCTTGCTCCCACTTTTGTGAAGGGTAATCACATCTGCCCTCCTCCAGTCCTCGGGTACTACCCCATCCTCCCATGATTTGTTAAAAAGGGTAGTCAGTGGTGTCACTAGTTCTACCCTTAGTTCTTTTAGAATTCTGGGATGAATCCCATCAGGCCCCATTGCTTTGTCCACCTTCAGTTTTAAGAGTTCTTTCAGAACCCTTTCTTCTGTAAATGGGCTGGTATCAACTTCTGTATCCAGAGTGTTTCTACTGTTTGTTTTATTACCTCTCTTCATTTGTAAATACTGAGCAAAAATATTTGTTTAGTATCTCTGCCTTTTCACAGTCTCCTCTGCCCACCCTCCCTCCCTTTATTAAGCCTCACTATCCCTCCTTGGTCTTCCTTCGCTCCTGATGTACCTATAAAGGTTTTATCCCCTTCTTAACCGAGTTGGCTATCTTTTCCTCGGTTTGGGCCTTTGCTTGTTCTGACTGCCTTCCCAGCCTCCTTTTTTTTTAACTGATACAGTTCTCTGTCCTGCTCCTTCTGTGATTCCTTGTACTTCCTGAATGCTTTCTTTTTCTCTTGAACCTTCACTGCCACTTCCTTTGAGAACCATAGTGGTTTCTTACATTGCTTTGTTTTGTTTATTTGCTTCACACAAAGGCTCGTTACCTCTGTGATGGCAGTTTTTGTTATTCCCCATTGTTCTTCCTCCTCTCCTTCCTGCTCATTTGCTAGTGCATTCCTTAGGCACTCACCCATTTTGGCAAAGTCAGCCCTCCTGAAGTCCAGTACTTTTGTCTTTGTATGGTTGACTCTATTGCTGTGTTTATTGTGAACCATACTGTTCGATGGTCGCTAGTTCCCAGATGGCTACCCATTTCTACATCTGTGATCCTCTCTCCAACTCCATTTGAGAGAATCAAGTCTAATATTGCTCCCTCTCTAGTGGGCTCCAGTACTAGTTGTCTAAGGCATGCTCCCTGTAGGGCATCTAGAATAACTCCACTCTTCGAAGTGGCAGCTGCAACTGCACTCCAGTTAACATCTGGCATATTCAGATCACCCATCAGCAATATCTCCCCTTTTTCTGCCATTCTAAGTATACTTTCTATCATTTCCTTGTCCATTTCCTCCCCCTGAGAAGGAGGTCTGTATACAACCCCTGTGCGAATTGTGGTGCCATTGCCTGTCTCCAAATTTACCCACAGTACTTCTTCTCCTCCCTGTTTACCCTTTTGTTCTATTGCTTTTATTCCTTCCCTTATGTAAAGAGCTACTCCTCCTCCTCTTTTACCCTCCTGTCCCTCCTGTAGATGGTGTATCCTGGTATGTTTTGCCCCAGTCACGGTTTGTGTGTACCATGTTTCTGTGACTGCCACGATATCCAGATGTTCCTCCTCCATCAAGGCCACTAATTCAGGAAGCTTGTTACCCAGACTACGGGCATTGGTACTCATTGCTCTCCATTTTTGATAGCTTTACCTTCTGTTGCAGCATCCCCACTGACCGTTCTACCTTGGTCTTTTCTCATTTAGTACCCTGTTTTGAAGGGAGAGGCTGGGATTTTCCTGCTGCTTGTCAGTGCCTCCTCCTTTGACTAGTTTAAAAGCTTGCCAATGAAGCATTTAAACTGATTGCTCAAAAGACTTGTTCCCTTCCTGGACAGATGCAGACCATCCTGCCAGTATAGGCTGGTGTCCCTCCAGGTGGAACCCCAGTCCCCAATGAAGCCAAACCCCTGTGCTCTGCACCATTTTTCCAACCATTCATTAAACTGCATGGTGCTAATTACCCTCGCCTCCCCCATGCCTTTGACAGGCAGCACCTCTGAGAAGGATACTGTGTGTCCTACTTGTCTTAGGTCCCTCCCCAACTCTGCAGTGTCCTCCTGCACTGCTCTAATCTCATGATGAGCCAAGTCATTTGTCCCTAGGTGGACATTACTCAGCTCAGACTCCCTTGCAGCTGTTCTTGTGATCCTGAGGATGCGCTTCCTGTCCCTCAAGCCATGGCACCAGGCAGGCACCTTACTTCAGTTTTCCCAGCTCCCCAGTTCTATACCCCTAATAATTGGAGTCCCCACCAGGAGCTGCTTCCTTTTCCTTTGGTGTCCTCTGCCTCCTTCCTGTGGGCCTCCCTTGTGACAGTTATCATCAGTCTTCTCTGCGGGTGCATCCATAGGGGAGCTATGCTTCCCCAGAATGGTGTATGGATTGTGAAGTGGAACAATTGACTGGGTGTGCCTCTGTTCCACCATCCTCACCCTCCCTGAGCACACTGTGGTCCAACTTCTGTGCTTTCTTCACAACCTCTGAGGTAGTGGTGGTGGCACTAGTGCTCCCTGGATGGGGGAGGTTCCCTTCCTACTGTCCAGTGTGGCCTGGGGGAAGGTTTCCTTACTACTGTCCAGTGCGGCCTGAAGACGGGCAACTTCCTCCCTCAGGGCAGATAGTTGTCTGCAAATAGGGCAGCATCTCAGCCTCCAGAAAGACTCCCAGAAGACTGCTGCCCTACAGCCATTACATTGCACTACTCCCCACATGTTTATCTACTTTTGTGTGTGTGTGTGTGTGTGTGTGTGATTGGTTATATAGAAATATATATATTATACAATGTGTATGCTTATATTGTCAGTGCAGTATGCTAGAGGGATATGACAGTGATATGCACCTTGCACTCTTGAGGAAATGATGTCAGAACCTCAGGTAGAACCTCAGGTATAAAGGAACTATTTCCAGGGGTGGGTGGGGTGAGGGTGGGAAGGGGTTGGGCCTAAACTGTGCCCTCACAAAACAATCAGCTAAAAGCTCTCACCCACCGCTGCGATGAGTGCCTTCCTGTCAGCAAGATACCCTACACAACAATTTGACAGAGAAAGTACCCTGCTAATCAAACAGAGAAAAATCGAGACATCCAAGTCAGACACAGGTAAACCTCTCCAGCCCCAAAACAGCCTGGTGGTTTGTTAGCCACAAAGGCAAATCAAATATGCAGTTATTTCAGCCCTTCTGAAGATGCTGACAAGATAAGATAAGCAGTTTTGAAAACCCCTTTCCTGAATTAAAAATTAAACTAATTAAACACAAAGCAATACCACTGTAAAAGTGAGGAAAACTTCTCTCAGATGTAAGCAAGAGAGAGAGAGATTAGTTACAGATACCTAGTCCAAAATAGTATATCCCACGCAGCTTCTCAGTTGTTTCAAAGCACACCCAGTACACAACTTGGAAGAAGATGGACTGTTTTATTTATTTGACCTTATTCTAGTTGGGGTAAGCCATGAAATGCAGCATTTCATTTTCATTTTCATGGGGGGGGTCATGGGAAGGACAATAATAGTCATCACATTAATGTAGTTCAGCAGGAATAAATACTCACAGGCTTAAATCTACAAGACAGAAAAAACAAACTGTGAAGATAAGAACATTGTGTCCCAGAATCCTGATACAAAGGGAGAAAAAGGGAGACCTGTCCCCAAACAGTCCTTGCCTCAGTGGATTGTTACATCAGTTGTTGTTGAGCTTCTCTGGTGGGTTCAGTGAAGGTGGTTCTTGCTAAAATGAGAGGACTGGCTGCATTTTGGAGAGCAGTTAAGTGAATTTGGAGCCATTTTCCAACTCAGGTGAAAAAGAAGCTGTTAGGGCACTGCACAGGATGGGGACCCTCTTGTGAAGGTCAGGAAAGACATGTGACATGCAGCAGCCAACAGCTAGCTGAGGTAAATCAGGAAGCAGACCTTAAAATGGCTGCTTCTGGGAGTTCTTTATTTAGTTGTTGTTGAGCTTCTCTGATGAAGGGTATTGGGGAGGGAAGGTTGTTAAAATTAGTAATTTGGGAGCATTCTGTAGTACAGTTTAGTGAATTTGGAATTGCTATGTAACTCAGATAAAAAGGAGGCTATGAGGGCACCAGACAGAACAGTGGGCTATTGTGGGATGGGCAGAGAAAACACATGACATGCAACAGCCTATTCGCTACCAGAGGTAAGTAAGGAAGCAGACCTTAAAAATGGCTGCTTTGGGAGATCTTTTCTTTAGTTTTGATCTTTTATGGAGACGGGTTCAATTTATTTAGACAAAAACAATGCTTTTAGGGCACCAAACTGGATTGGGGGCCATGTTAGGAGGGTCAGGAAAGCCACTTGACATGCATCAGCCAATCTGCTAGCAGAGGTAACCCAGGATGCAGGCCTCATTTGATATAAAAGTCTGCCTATTACAAGTGTCCCGACACATGAGCATTCTGGAGCATGAGTACTACAAAGTAGGTGCGTGGCATCTATGGTGTATCCACAGATAGACCGCAGTTCTTCAGTGAGCTTTGTGCCAGTTTAGTCAGGTACATCAGCACTAAAGGGCACTAGAACCTAACAAAGTTAACACCCTATCTAGAGTAAGGGCATAACCACATTTGAGTAAAGGAACTGGTAAACTTACTAGCATGAGGAGTGCAAAGCTAAGGTTCCAGGTCAATATAGCACTGCTAAAACAGGGTGACAATAACCACATTGTGTAAAGCATGGAAACATTTAGAGCTACAAGGGTATAATTGCAGTAGGAAATAATCGCTACCCCTGTCACTCTGCACTGACTCTTGAAAGGGATCAAGTTTCCACGTGTGTGGTGCCTGATTGAGCCGCTGCCATGGTGGAGTGGCTATGGCACCAGCAGACAGCAGGGTTGGAGACCTAGGACCATGGTTCATTTACCCCCAGGTCTCCTGGTGTTGCCATTTTTTTTCCTTGCAACAAAAAAGGTTTTCTCCCCATCCCTGAAGTCCACACCCCCTTGGTGTTGATTAGTTTTAGCCTGGGGGATGGACGGTGAAGCTACCCACTTAGGGAGGTGCAGGGTGAGCTCCTCTCAAAAACAAAAAGGCCCCATTATTTTCAATGGGTGTGTGCTGATATGGTAGGGTCAATGTTTTGTCTGATGTTATGTTGGACCATGGCATTTTCCTTGTAGCATTTATTGCCACGCTGTTTTTGTGTCCGACATTATGACCCCATGTCCAAAGGTAAACAGCGTATGAACAGGCTGTATCTAGCTAAGTGATGTAACACCTTGTTTAGGGTAGGGTGAAGCAGCAAATAGGAAAGGGAAATTGAGGAGCTGGTGGAATTAGGAGATATACGTGGTAGGTAATAATTTAGATGGCCTACAAAAAAAAAGGAGCATTGGTATGGCAACAGGCTCACCAGCAGCAGGGACTGTGGAGTGACCATCCCCTGGGGTATAGTCTGGAGAGTGGATCATGTGTCATTGGCAGGAGATTTAAGAACGTCCACAGCTAGTGGCAGCACAGATGAAATATCCTTCCTGCACAGGCAGTTGTACTGAAATTCAAAAGCATGCTTGGCATCACCTCCCTCAGAGGACCATGTGCCCAGAGGATTGGAGAGTGATGGGAAGGAGTGGTAGGGAAAAAGCTTCTGGTGAAAAACAGGGTCCTTTGGCAGTGACTGCAAACCATTTTACACACCTGGTAAAACTGCAGGTACCTGACTCTTCCCATGGAGTCTGTGAGCTGGTTGGAAAAAAGAAAAGGCTGGAAATGCAATGCCCAGTTAGGGAGGGGATAAGAAGAAGAAGAAGAAGGTAGCCAGTAGTCTACTGATAGTTGAGGAGAGGCATAATGAAGGCGGTGTGTGGAAGGGAGAAAGGGAGGAGGTTGGTCAGATGCCTACCATCCACATTGACTGAAAGGGATGGAGAAAAGATAGAGAGATTGGTTAGTTGGATGGGGGGAGACAGAAGTCCTGGTACATTTAGGTACCAGTGACCCGGAAAATCAGTAACTGGAAGTCATTAAATCAGACTTCTAGAAGCTAGGAGATAGGTTGAAGGAGAATGCAGCTTTGCTGGTGTTTTCAGAGGTCCTACCAGTGTGTGGCAGGGTGAAGGGAAGGGGGAGGCAGAAGGAAACAGAAGAGTTTAAGAAACAGTTTAAGGGGTGGATGTCAAGTGCGGAGGCATTGATTTGTGGGAGACTGGGGGACATTTGGGAAAGAAGGCTATTTAAAGGAGATAACCTTCATCTCACAAGAGATGGAACTAGCACACTTGGTCAGAAGCTGGATGTCTATATGGTTAAAAGACAAAGAACCTCTGTGCGCAAACACTGAGGCAAGGGTTACCCCAAAGGGCATTTGGCTGGGAAGCCATGTTTCAAGAAAATACAAAATCACACATGCCCCCACAATGCAAAGCATCATGGGCTGCATATGCAAATCACCACAGAATATTATGCTGGTCCAACTTTAAGCAGAATTGCATGGTGCCAAAAGGCCTCTCACACAGTTTGCAAAGGGTGCTAACAGAAGCATATACATATACAGTCTATATGGTTAGATATTTAAATTGAATGGGAGGGACTGATGCTAGGAGAAGCCTTAACAGGTGGAGGACATGGGGAGCCCAGCTAGAAACTCCCCATGAAACAGAAAGGGGACAATGGGGGTATTAGATATGGCACAGACAAGGAATTAATTGGATCAGGAAGGTAGGACTGGGGGATCACAACAAAACAGCAATGAATAGGAGCACTAGGAGGGTATGAAAGGGAGGTACAGACAGTGGACAGGGCACTCATAAATAAAGTTAAGGAGGGGCAGCTAGAGGTATGTCCACCTGAATACCAGGTGCTGTATGGGAGGGTAAGGGTAATGGGGAGGAATGGCCCTCTACATTGAGGATAGCAAAGAGGCTATAGAGGATGGGACTATCAAATATGGGGAGTGGAATTAATTTAGATACAGCTGAAAACAGCTACAGGAAGAAAATATAAGAATGGTGTGGTCTGTAGACTGCTGGGTCAACAGGAAGAGGGGAATAATAAATTAGTGGAGGAAGTTATGAAAGAGGTAGCAAAAGGGAATCTAGTGGTTTGGGGACATCTGAACCTGCTAGCCATAGATGGGGATACCCAGGCAGCTAAAAGCACAAGAAATAAGGCACAGCTAGATGCACTGCAAAACTGCTTACTGGTGCAGCTGGTCAGGCTTACTCATAAGGCAGGATGCCATTCTCAGTTTGGTACTTATCAACTTAGAGGTGGTGGGTAGTGTAGCAGTAGGGAAACCACCAATATTCAGTGACAGCAGTAACATGCAGTTTGAGCTGGTATTGGGAAATGGCAGACCCTCTTTAAAGGCTGTGTATCTGGACTTGAGAAGAGTAGATTTTGGTTGGATTAGTGAAAGGGTCAGGGAGAAATTGGAGGGTGTAGATTGGATCAAGGTGGGTTGGGGTAGAGGAAAAGTGAGGAGTATTTAAGAGGACAATTCTGGAAGTGACTGACTCTTGTATGAGGAAGGTCACCAAAAGAAACAAGTAGTATTTTAATAGATTCAGTTCTACAAAACTTAATGGAATATGCAACCAGTTTGCCCCAGTTAAAAGATTAAGAAAACTAGATTGGTCCCAGTATTGGAAAAATGGTGATCTAATTAGTAAATTGAAAGACAAGGGCAGTGCATGGCATAAGTTTAAATTAAGAGGCCAACAGTCTGATGAAATCACTTACAGGCAGCTGCGGAATATGAGTTAAGTTGCTTATTAGGAAAACAAAACTAGAATATTTCTGTAGGAAGCAGAAAGAGAAACTACACAATCCAGATACATCTTTGGAAAGCATTAATCCGGCTTTGTCGAGGGATAATAAAACTGTCCTTCAGGTATTACAAGTACTGTAAATGGTATGTCACTGACAGACCTGGCTATTGTGGATGAATTTCATGCCTTCTTTAGTACTATGTCAGCACAAATTTCAGATACAAATATTAATAAGGTAGTGAAGCCAAAACAAACAGACAGGAAAATAATACAAATTTTAAGAAGTTATTTGTTGTAACTTTTTATTTCTAATGTGTTTGTCTTTTTTCCTTTTGCTTTTTAGAAAGTCTGTGTGATAGTATTGTACTTGATGTGTGGAACAGCTCTCAGCCTGGCAGCTGACATATGTATCTCTAAGCCTCCCACTACATCATCTGCACTGTGATCTCACTGACAGTGACCTCACATGCAACTAACCTGGCAGCTACTGAGTAGCTGTTCCTAAGCAGCAATGATGTCGCAGTCAGTGAAGTCACAATGCTGATGATGCAGTTGGGGGAATACAGATAGATATGTCAGCTGCCAGGCAGAGTGCTGTCCCACTCATCACACCTACTAACATCTTCTAGTTACCAAAGGGATAAAAAAAAGGTAATGGCTGACTGCTTTTAAAAACTAATCTTAGTTTAAGGCAGTGCACTAGCTCTTTAATGGGACAGGGTAAAAATATCAGCAACCAGTTTTGTTTTGAAGCTGGTGACAAACAAAAAGGAAATAATAACCATTGAAATAAAATGAATCTCAAAACAAGTGTGGGTATTGACAGATTTGAAGTTGCTGAAGATGGCACTAAATTAGTCACGATGCCATTTCAGAAATTACTGCACTTGTCCTTGTACATACAAGAGGTACCAGAGTTATGAAAACAGGCCACAGTTGTGCCAGTCTATAAAATGGGTGATACAGTGACGGTATCAAATTATAGGCCAATCTCAGTCCCGTCCATGCTGTCCAAGGTACTAGAGCAAATAATTGATGACGGATTGGTTGATTACATTGATAAAAGTAATATTTTGACTGAATCCCAGCATGGTTCAGAAAAAATGTAGCACAACAACAACATTATTGGAATACACATGAGATCTTTTCTGGTGTCTTAGACAGTAGGGACATGGCTGGGGCGGTCTATTTAAGCAATAATGCCCGACAGGGTGTGTGTTGTGCTGGGATAACGTCACGCCTCAGGTGGTTGGGCACGAGGCCGCATGCCGAGTGCATCCAACAACTGAGGCGTGATGTTATCCCAAAAGACACACGCCCTGGAGGGCATTATTGCTATTATACAATGGCTCGTTGTTATACAGAATAAAAAAAACATTTTAAAGATGTTTTTGTGTGGAAAAATATTTTAGTTTTTTAAGAGAAGATGAAACAAAGCAGAAAATGCTCCATAAAATGCTCCTCTACAGGTTCACAGTGAGGCTGAGACTAGACCCATGATGTTGTGCTGGGATAACATCACGGGTCCAGCCCAAGACCGACCAATCAGAGTCCAGGATTTTTTCTTGCCATTGTATAATTTGACTTAAAAGCATTCGATATAGGTGATCAGACTTTATTGATACAAAAACTATATAGTTTAGGTTTATCATTAACTACAGTACTTGCTTGATTTGGAATTTGAAAATTACTTGACAGGAAGGATGCAAACAGTCAAGTTGGAGGGTGTAACATCTTCTTTAAGGCCTGTCAATGTCACAGTTCCATAGAGATCCATTCTTGAACCATTATTATTTAGCTCGTTTTTGAATGGCCTCCATTCTGTTTTCCAGAACTGCAAGTTAGTCTTTTTTTTATGCTGATGATGCAGTTCTGGCAGCAAGATGTATTTCCGCATCTCTTTTGTTGGACCCTTTACAAGAATATTTTGACAGAGTTTAGAAATGGTTTACTGATAGTAAGCTCAAATGAACATAAACAATACTAAGTTAATGAACTCTGAGACATCTAAACAAAATTGGTCAAGAGTATAAAATGGAAGCAACTACATTGACTGAGATACTGTAACAGGTAGACTTTTTATGTACTTAGGTGTATATCTGGAAGGCACACTGTCTTATGCAAAGCATGTTGATTATATTGTAAAAAAACATTAATGTTAAGCTGGGTTTATAGTACAGAAATAAAATTAATTTCAATTAAGAAATGCATAAATTGGCTGCTCAAATTTTAATATTAACAGTTGTGACTGTGGGTTGATAGTGTCTGCTTTGGCAGCAGACAGTGTGCTATCCAGATTAACTTTAGCCTTGCATTGTGCATGTTAATTTGTGCTGGATGCTAACAGGAATTTCCATCATTGTGAATGATATAATGGGGTTGGCTGACTTCCTGTTGATTTGCGTATTAAGTATTATGACTTGTTACAGTGCGGGAAGCTGTTAAATGGTCAGAGTACAGTCAAGTTAAACAATATGGTATTACCTTGTTCCAATATCTATCATGCAAGGTCCACCATGAAGTCCAAATTGGAATTGCTATGCTGTAAACCCTCTCTTGGACATAAAATCTTGAAATATAGTGCTATTAAGTTGTAGAATTCATGCCGGCAAGGTATTGTAGGACATCTGTGTGAAATCTTAAGAAATGTATCGTGCTATTTGAAGGATCTTAATGTGTGCAATCTTGCATAATAACATGCTCCAGATTTTTTATAGTATTTGACAATGTATTATATACTTGTTATGAATGTTACCCTGTGATTGTGCTTTGTACTGTATTATTGTTATAGTATTTGACAATGTATTATATAGAGAATAATATATGGGGTGGTGTGTTTAATGAGATTTTACACACACCCGAGTTGTGGGATGCTGCATAAACCCCAAGAGCGAAGCCCGAGGGTTTATTAAAAAGCATCCCACAACGAGGGTGTGTGTAAAATTGAGTTTTAAACACATCACCCCATATTTTATTTTTTATAATTGCAGGAGTGCGCTTTTTCATGTCAGCAGTTATAAAAAATAAAATAAGCTAACAGATTAGTGTTCAGGAAGCTGCGGACCAGTCTGGATTTTACGTGGTCCGCATCTTCCTAGTTATACTGCTGCACTTGTTGGAGGAAAAGGAAGATGATATTTTATTAAAAAATGTGTAGAAATTTTGATTTTTGTTTGAATATAAACTTACCGCCGAGCAGCGGTTGCAGCGTCTTTCTGGGCTTCGAGAGGCAGGGGCAGTCTGTGGCATGAACTCGGCTGCGATGTCAGGCTGACGGGAAAACACGGCGCAGGTTTTTCTTTTATTTTGCTTCTGTTTTCAAGTGGTTTAGTTCAGAAATAGTTCTTTATTTATTTTTTTTATAAAAAGTACATTACTGCCGAATATGAGGGACCATGAAGTGTGCTGCGCCATTGGATTGCTTCACGGAACGTGAACGTCAGAGAACAGCGACTGAGGGATGGTTGTTCCAAGGGAAACCTGGTGCATGTTTGCCATTATAACCAACCGAGCTGGTTATAACGGCAAATTATATCCTGGTTTCCCTATGGGAAAAAGTGCTGCATGGTAATTATATACTTATTATGTATGTCACCCTGTGATTGTGCTTTGTACTGTATTATTGTTATAGTATTTTAAATGAATGGGTCACTTTGGAAAAACGGCCTAAAGGTTCTCCTAAATAAAATAAAGATTCACTGGAGGAAGTTTATGTCAAATGAGTCTGATAGATTTCTTTGACTGTGTGATCTGGGAAATGGATCTGCGGAGGGTACTGGACATAGCTTATTTGGACTTCAGCAAGGCCTTTGACTCTCTGCCATACATAAGACTGATTAGGAAGATAAACTTCTTAGGAATGGGATCCAAATTTCCAAATGGAGGAGGGCTTCAAGCATGCATGGGATATATACAGAATAAAAACAGGGACGTGGGAGGGTCTCTGCCCACCAAATAGGGTCTACAGAGGTACAATAAGCAGGTAAGATGTGGGCAGACTTGGGTGGGTCAAGCTATACTTTTCTTCCAATAGATTATGTTTCTAAATAGAAAAGGCTTATCTAGTTCTCAAAAGAAGTAAGGGAGGCCATGAGGGTTCAGAAAAAGTCTTTACAAATTACAAGGAGACTAAAGGGGAGAAAGAGTTATGGGTGCAGTATTCAGAGCAAACTAAAAGAGGCAAAGAGGGTGGTCCAGAGAGCAACTATGAACACAGAGTTGTGAATTTCCAAGTATGTCAAGGGAGGAGAAAAATAATTCTTCAGTTACATTAGGAAAAAAAAGAACGATGAGTGTGAGAATTGTTAAACTAGCAGGGGAGAAGGATAATGGAGGACAACGAGCAAAAGACAAATATTTTAAACAATTATTTCTGCTCAGTATTCATGATGGAGGAGGAGTCAAGACTTGGGTACTGTAAGGGTCAGTCCTGGGACCAGTCCTGCGAATATGTTTCTCAGTGATATAAGGAAAGGTATACAGAGCAAGATGTGTCTTTCTTCAGAGAACACAAAGCTATGCGGCATAGACAGTTAAGATAGGGTGATGGAATTACACAAGTTTCTGGAAAGACTGGAGACGTGTTCAAAAGTATGGCAGTTAAGATTCAATGCCAAGAAGTACAAGATGATGCACAAAAGGGAGAAGAATCCATGGACAGATTACTGAATTGGGGGATCATCAGCTGGCTATCAAAACCAAAGAACAGGACCTGGAAATCATTATCAGTGACTCCCTCAGACAGGTCAGTCAGTGCAATAAGGTCTGCAGTAAAGCAACAAGGATGTTGGGGTGTACTGGGATGGGTTTTGACATGGGAGAAAGGAAGTAATATTACCCCTGTACGTGTCACTGGTGGGGCATCACCTGTAATACTGTGCCAAGTTATTGTCTAAATGGGGCTTTTCAATTTGCCTCCCTTCCCCCTAGCCCCTTAATTAATGCTAGAGACAGAGAAATCAGGGAGGAACTTAAAAGAGGAGTAGAAAAGAGGGAAGTAGTGGTGGTGGGAGACTTGAACCTGTCAGATATCGATGGAGAGGTCCCAGTGGCCAAGACTGCCAGGAGTCAGATATTGTTGGGCACCTTCCAAGACTTTCCACTGGTGCAGCTAGTTAAGGAACCCACTGGCAATTCACAATTATTGATGTGGTGCTCACTAACTCCAAGATGGTGGGTGCTGTTGGAGTGAGGGAAATGCTAGGGGAAAAGCCACCACAACTCAGTGTGGTTTGAATAGGATCATGGGGCCAGTAAGCCATAGTCAAGACCCAGAGTCCTTGACTTTAGAAGGGAGGACTTCTGTAGGTTTGGGGAACAGGTCAGAGAAAAGTTAGCAGGGATGGAGGACATAGGCAGGGTAGAGGAGAGTCGGGAGACAATTAAGGGAGCCATCCTTGAGGCATCAAAGGCATACATAAGAACAATAACAAAGAGAAATATGTTTGAGACCACTATGGTTCTCAGTTTTGGTCAGGTAAGAGGTTATGGCCAAAATGAAGGTCTTCTATAAATATAAGGACAAACAGGATGAAGTAGAATGGGAGGAATATCTTCAGAAAATAATAGAGAAAAACAGTTTTTTAGTTGTATTAGTGACAAAAGGAAAAGGGGGGGATAGCATGGTTAGTTGAAGGGAGTGGTAGGGTGATAGAGGAGGATGAGCAAAAGGCTACTGTTCTAAATGACTTATTTTGCTCAGTATTCACTAAGGATGACTATGGGTCCATGCCAAAGAGCAGCATCAAAGCGGCCACAAAGGGAGTCCTGGAAATGAGTCAGACATTGTTTACTAGTAAAAGGGTCCTGAAAGGGCTGGCAGCCTTTAAGATAGATAAGGTCCTAGGACCAGATGGGGTCTTCTGAGAATACTTAGGGAATTAGCAGCAGAGCTGGCTGGACCACTGACTGGGCTGTTTAACAGCTCACTCAGGTTTGAGGAAGTTCCAGGGGATTGGAAGATGCAAGACGTTGTACCGCTACATAAATTCATTTTTTATTTGAATTTTGGTAACCGAGTAAGACCACTGAAACAATTGCAGTCCCTTTTTCAAGGTCAAACCGGGCATGACAGCAAGTATGTACAGTGTAATTACAGCAAATTTCAGTTAGAGGAGATTACAGACAAGAACTGTTATGTACATAAATAGTGCGATACAAAGACAAAAAAAACTATTCACAAATTAAGTATGCAAACCTAGGTACAAATTGATGACACCCTCATCGGACAAGGTGAGTAGACGTAACTGTACTTATCAAGATATAGCAGCGGAGAACTTATTATGCATAGGGACATATACAATGCATAGGAATGTATAAAGAAATTAGGCACCATCAGCAAACACTACAAGTCACAGGTAAGTAAGTTAAGAGAAGACAGTAATAGAACAGGAAGTTAGTAGGTGCAAGGGTAGTGAGGGAGAGAAGGAAGGGGAAAGATAAGAAGAAAAAGAAACAAAAGGAAAAATAAATATAAAAAGGAGGGGGTGAGGAACTAAGTGGGCACTAATAGGCTTTCAGGCAACAGAGTTAGAAATAGACAGACTCAGTCTCAGCAGGGAAAGGTCATCTACGGAAGCAACAGCAGTTTGTTGAAGAGGCAAGGAAGGTGTAAAGGCAGGACTGGAACAAGGGAAATGAGGTGTAGGACAGGATTGGGGAAGGCAGGAAGTTCCAGTCAGGGACTGCTGCAAAGCAGAATGATTTACGTACAACAGCTAGTCGCAAATTATGTCTTTAAAGAAGAGGGAGAGAGGCAGATCTGAGTGCATGAGGAGCTATTCTCAGGGCTATAATCTCACTGAGGCAGAGAGGGGTGAAGTTATGGACAAGTTTGTATATGAAGCTCAAAGAGGAGAGCCTCAAATGGGGGGATCAGGAACAATCAGGGAACTTCAGGCTTGTCAGTCTGATTTATACTGTGGGGAAGCTGATGGAATCTCTGGTAAAAGAAGACCTCATAAGCAATCTAGAGAGCAACGGACTCCACAATAGTAAACAACACAGTTTTGTGGCAGAAGGTCTTGTCAGACTAACTTGATAGTTTTCTTTGACTGGGTGACAAAGGAAATAGACGAGGGCCACACAGTGGATCTACTATACTTTGACTTCAGCAAGGCCTTTGATTCAATACTGCCAAAGAGATTGCTTAAAAGATGGAAGACCTGGGTGCGGCTAAAACTCTAGTGAACTTGGTGGGTAATTGTCTAGCAGGGAGGCAACAGAGGATAATGGTAAATAGGATTAAGTCAGAGGAGAGGGAGGTAATGAGTTGGGTCACACAGGGATCTCTCCTGGGTCCTGTCCTCTTCAACATGTTCATTAGTGACATTAGTGAAGGAATCCAGGGTAGGTTGTGTCTCTTCACAAATGAGACAAAACTGTGTGGGAGGGTGGATAGTGAAGAGGGAATAAAGGATATGCAGAAGGACCTACGAAAACTTGAGGGGTGACCAATGGTCTGGCAGTTAAAATTCAACACTAGAAAGAGCAAGGTAATGCACCTAGGGGAAAAAGAACCCCAATACGGAGTCCTGAATGGGAGGGAGAGACTTAGCACTACAGAAGAGGAATGGGGTCTAGGAAATGTTCTTGGAGGATATCGCTTCCATCAAGCCACACCTGTGGAACTATAGGCTGCCAGATGCTAGGACCACAGGGAAACTTTTTTCAAGCAGTCCACCGGGGCCACCCACACAATGTCATATGCTGGCTATTCCATATAAACATGGGTGGCCCCTTCTGTCCTCAGTTCTTTTGCTGTTGTCAACCATTCTCATCGGATTGTGCATGGAATTTATGCTGTTACACTTGCTGATTTCTCCTATTTCTCACTGCAGTCATGCTCTCTCTTTCTCAAGTGATCTTCGGTGGCATATATGTCAACTAAAGAGCTGTTGAAGCTGTTCTGCTATTGTGAGTATGGCAAGAAGATATACTCCAGAGACTTGCATGAAATCTGTGTGTGCTGCCTAGGCCCAGACCACAACATTCAGACAAGCCAGATTTGCAAGGGATTCAACACAGCCACCGACAATGCAGGAAGGTCTTTCTAGACAAGCACCTGTTAAAGCAGCAGGTAGCGCGAATGGAGAAGGAGCTCCAGCAAATGAGCTCCACTACATTGCTGGTGCACCCTTTGAAATCCAAATCTTCACAATCCTGGGAAAAAACATTTGGGTCTCATAAACATGAGCACCAGGAAAGGGAGGCACAGAGAGAGAGAAAGAAAAGTCTCCCTGGTTTGCTCTCAGTCACCCACCATGTGGTGCTGACTATCATCGAGGCACAGGTCAGGAAGCATAGGGAAAACCAGGAGCAGTTGCAGAATTCACCAAAAATATTTATTTACAGTAGCAGTAACATGAAAAATAAACTTGTGCAATATAATTATGTACAAAGGAGAAATAAAATAAAATCTTCCTTCAGTCTCTGTGTCCCTTTTTTTCTCATCTTTCTTGCGGTTGAAGCTTAGCTCCTTTTTAAGTAATTTCAACCCCTACTCTTAATTCAAGCATCCTTTTTCGTGCAAAGTGTTCAGTTCTGATAAATATCAGGCAGGATGAACACAGTGCCCTTTTTCTGCAGCTTTTGCAAAAAGGCCTTAAAGATTTGCACTGAAGTAACCTCTAGAGTGTACAATAGTTTTCTGTAGTCATCTCAAAATATAAATATATACATTTCAGGTATAACACTATGGGCCACATATTCAAACTGTGCCCAAAATGTGTGCAATAGCAGGAGCAAGCACAAGTCAATTGCGCACATGCGCAACAGACATGATATTCAAACATGGAGCAAGTCAAATTGAGCAACCAGCCAACGTCTGAATATCACACAACCTGCACCATAACGCAATCAGGAAGGCGAAGCTGAGCGCAAATGATGCGCCATAGCGCAACAAGGCCAGCCCAGCTGAGCAGTCCTGAGGCGCCATAGCGCAAGCAGAGAGCCCCCCAGCAGCAGAGCAATGGAACTGCAGAACCAGGGAGGTAGGCAGGGGCCCACCACCCATGCCACAGATGGGCACAGGAACACACTGCAGAACAAACAATGCACCCCCCACACCCAAAGCACAGCATCACTGGTGGAGGGACGGAATATCCACTGGCCCATGGGGACAAGCCAACAAAGCACAACTGGGCCATGGTGCCCCAGCACACCCACTGGCAAGCTGAGACTGCCACACAGAGGAGGCGGACAACCCAAGTGTACAACAGCACCCCCCTGTGCACAGCACACCCTGCACTGGTACCCCAGGACACCACCCATGAGCAGTGACTGTGACCGTCACTGCAGGAATCCCCATGCCCCCCCCACCACAATGCAACCATGTGTACCACAGAACCATACAAGCCAGACCCACCAGGAGCACACAGTGGTGTGTGGCAGCACACGGCCAGACCGGCTGAAAGCCACTACCACACCAGGGACACCTCCCCACGCACACACACAAACATTCCCAGGACAATACCACCCCAGATGCCATGCACACCACTGCAACTGAGCACCCATAGCCAGCTGCAAATCAGAGACCACCACAGTATTGATATCAAAATAGATTTATAGAAAGAATATTAACAGGAACACACAACTATTTACAGCTATATACAAGAAAGGTGGGTGGGGTACAAGGTAGGGGTGGGTAAGGGGCAGGGGTGAAGAACTGGATGAGGGAAGGCAGGGTGTGAGGGATGGGTAAAGGGGGTAGGTGTGGGGCAGCTACTGCCCTCCAGGCTGCACAGCATCAGGCTGCCTCTGGTCCCATGTCCTCCTCCGACGCCTCACTCCCCTCTGGTGCATCTCCCTCAGAATGCCCAGGGACTCCATTGAAACCTCCAGCAGGCGGTGGACAGCCTGCTTGATCCTCTGCCTGGATCAGGACACCTAGGACAAGGGAACAGAATCAATGGCTGTGACTGTCCACAACCCTGAAGCCCACCCAACATGCATGGCATACAGCCAAGTGCCCCGCCCCTGTGATGGACTGCACCCACCCACAGTGACTGTGCACAATACAAGCCCAACCAGGCAGCAACAGCCATGTGTGCCAATCCACACACACCCCACCCATGACCAGCACAGCACAACCAAGGCTGTACAGTGACGTGGCTACGTGGTGGGAAGTTAGTGCCACAGCCATGTGCCCAGTGCATGCATGGACCACCAGTGACGCACTTACAGACATGCAGTGCCACTGGACAGTGCTGACTGTCACACGTCGCGTGCATGGCAGTGTTGTCCATGGATGGTGGCCATGCCCTGCACCCCCACAGCATGCAATAGCATCCATGATGTAATAACACTCACCCTCATCAAGTCGCTGCTGCTGCTGCTGCTGTGGCCCAACACTGCCACCACCTCGACCAGCCACCTCTGCAACCTCTCTCCGAGCCTCATCCCGGGCCCGCCTCCGCTCCTCCATGCCTGTGGGAAACAAAAGTTGAGAAACACATCAGTGAAATCCCAAAGCAGACAGCCCCCTGCCCCAATGAGTGTGCCTGCCCACACAGTCAGACCCATACATCACACACCTGCAAACACTGTCACAGCCAACCATAGACCAACCCTCCCCCATGTGCTGGTCACAATACACAGTGTTACCCATGCGGTCAATACAGGTGTATAGACGGCTCACCCACCTGGCCTAGGCACCACGCCCCTCCTGGCACGTGACCTAGGGTGCGCCAGCAGTGCCCGCCTCCCTCCCGCGCGAGGTCACTGTACCGTGCCTGCACTGCTCCGTGTTCTCCGCCACCCAGTGGTCTGCTCAAGATCAGTGGCCACCGCTGCCACACATGGGTGCGGGTAACGTTCAGGGTTCCTCCCAAACAGTGGCCCATGGTGAGGCCTCACCACAGCCACCAGGTTGGCCACCCAAAGCACTCCACTGTGGAGCTCTCCTGCGTGCCATCCCTGCAGGTATATAGTAGGCAATATGGCTCTCCGCAGCGCGGCAACCCCTCGTGGAAATGTTGGGCAAAACAACTTTGTCAGTCCCTATCGCACTGTTCATATAGCGCCGTCAGTCCCTATCACGCTGTTACCGAACAGCGCAATAGAGCTGCAGACATGCCATATGTACAGCGCCAAGGGGGCAAAGGTCGGGTACAAGGTCATGGGTCTCTGGTGCAAGGCCACGCACAGCACCATCAGACGTCTACACGTCCAGCGTGATCGGTCACCTGTGTGCCATTGCCACAGTGGACTATTGCGCAGTTGTGCCACAGTGCCATGTGGTGACCGGCACTGTAGCGCCACTGGCACAATGGTGGCCGTGTCCTGAATGGCCGATCGTGCACAGCACGTCATCAGTGTGGCAGATGCCTGCGTAAGCTACCTGGGCATGTGCAGTGTGGTGTACTACACAGTCACAAAACTGCGCCATTAGCTCAGCCGGCTCAACCGTATTGCACAAAGCGCAACAGCGCGATATTCAGCCGTCATATGCAAATCATCTGATCAGCCATTCAATGGCGCAGTGGCGATTTGCATCTCATTAAAGTTGCTCCACTCCTAATTTGCATGCATTGCGCTATAAATGTGCGACATTGATCTGCAGTGGCCATATTCGGTTACTGCAGGTGATAGGTGAGTTGCATGCTGTGTGATGTTCTGGACTATGGTCTTAGGGAATTGCTGTATACTGCACAGTCACAGGTGTCCACTTTCACCCATACTGACTGTGACATGGCCGAGCCAGGAATGGGTGAGGAGGACGATGGCGGGTGGAATAGGAGGCCTAACTTCATGAAAGAGGAGACAGAGGCACTCTTCGAGGCCTACCTGGAGGAAGAGCCACTACTCAGTGGACGGCAGGGCACCCCTCAGGCCCATGCTGCTGCATGGGAGGGGGTGGCTTGCACTGTAAACCTGCACAGAAGCCACCAGTGCTCCGTGCAGGAATGTAAAAAGAAGATGGGGACCAACAGAAGGAGGGTGAAGGAGAAGGTGGCAGCCTTCAGGGCGGCACGCGCTGCTACAGGCGGGGGCCAGCCGGAGGTGGTGCAGCTGACCCCGGCGGAGGACCGTCTTGCTGCATCCATGCAGCGCAGTGCCATCAAGGGCGTTCCGGGAGGTGGCTTCCAGACAGGTGGTAGCCCATCACTGCATGGTATGACATGGTCGGGGGGGAAGGTAGATCACATGCACTAACATGTTCTCACTTTCTGTTACAGATCCTGTGTGTCTGCAGGGGACAGTGGGGAAGGGCCTGTCCACTGTGGACATCCAGCCGGAGTTGGAGGAGGGTCCCTCCACCTCCGCTGGTAGCCGGCGTGCTTTGCACCAGTGTGCGCACCTGGCTGCCATCTCCGATGTCGGTGAGACAGGTGTGGGGGGTGCCCTTCCTGTGTCTCAGCGGTCTGGCATGCAAGCATGCCAGCACGCTGTGGCTGTGGCTGTGGCACAAACCTGCACCACTGATGATGCAATGACCACTATGGGCATTGACACGTGTGTGTCACATAATGGACACACAGCAGGACAGCTTGCGCCCATGGACCTAGCTGGTTCCAACGTGTGTGCCAGCACGTCAGCACAGTCCCAGACTGTGCCTGTCAGCACCGGTGGGGCAGCACCGGTGGCTGTACAGGTCACTGGCACTGTTGCGGCCACAGCAGTGGAACAACTGTTCCCTTGGGCACAGCAGGCGGAGGGGCAGCAGCAGCAGTCACCCACCCGGTCTGGGGGTACAGGGTTCAGCGGTGGCGTATGTACACCACCTGTTGACTTGCCCATACCTGGTCCTGGTGAGCAGCGCCCACCCTCAAGGGGTGATGAACATCAGGCCCTTCCATACCCTGAGGGACAGGTTGCTGATGTGGCAGATGACCTATTTGATGAGCACACCTGCCTGCTGCCGGCATCAGTACAGCAGGAGATGCGGGTTGCAACGTCTGTGGGGGCACTGTGTGTGGCTGTGGAGCGGCACAGCAGGGACAACGGGAGGATTCTTGCAGGGATTGACCAATTGTGGATGGATGTGACTGCCGCCATTGACAGGCAGACTCAGGCATTGGTCGCTGTTGTGGCCGCATTGGGCACACAGTCAGGTGCCCCTGTGCCACGCACGCCACGCAGTATGCTATCCACTCCCCATTCCTGGCATCATGCAACACCCAGCCTGTCAACGCTGGGTTCAGCTATGGGCATTCTGAGCACCCCGGTGCAGGTATGTTCGGTATGCTGCAGATCCCAGTGCGGACAAGGTCGCGCTCACACAGTGGGACCCCTGGTGGTCCATCAGTGCCACCCCAAGTGGCCCATGCTCAGCCTGCCAGTGCTGCTGGGTCTCGTTGGGGCCGCCCACGCATCCGAGGTGGCCATGGCACAGTGCCACATGACTGACCTGTCTCCCAGTGTGGGCCCTGTCTGGTGCTGCCCTGTGTGCAATGTGTGTTATGGTGGGCAGTGCACCAGTGGGTGCACTGCCCAACACGCCATCACACGGACCACCTGCACACCCTCCTGACTGCTGTCCACAGGTGTGTGTGCATGATGATGCCTGCATTGCACTGTACACCAAGGTGCAAAGGTGCCCAGCATCTGACACATGTACATGGACAGTACAGGTGGTGGAGGTGGCCTGTGGACATGTGTGTTTCACATGTCTGTTCCTGCTCTGCTGTGCACCTGCTCCTGTGCACTTTGTGCCTGGTGTGTGTGTGTGTGTCTGTCCATGTGGTGTGTGACTGTTCACCCCTCCCTGGTTGTGTGTTTGTGCTCCTGTACCCTTCCACTCCCCTCACTGTCATGCACCCCTGGTGTGTTACCCTGTGTGCATGTGGGTTGCGCCCTGGAGAGTGTTGGTTGCACATAGCCCCATGACTTACCTGTGTTGTGCAAAGTGCTCCTCTGTGATGGTGTCCTGGTGCAGCTGGGCCAGCCGGATCAGTCGGGGGTCACGCTGTCCAAGGGGGAGCTGCTCATCCCCATCATCACCGGCGTCACCAGCATCCCCATCGCTGTCCCCCTCCTCGACCTGTATGGCTATCCCACAGTCTTTGGCCATATTGTACAAGATACAACAGGCCAGGAATGTCCCACAGGCCTTTGAGGGGCTGTACTGTAGTGCACCGCTGGAGTTGTCTAGGCATCAGAAGCATGCCTTCAGCATCCCAAACACCCGCTTGATGATGTTGCGTGTGGTGGCATATGCCTCATTGAAGCATTGCTGCGATGGGGTCATGGGGCGCTGGTAGGGTGTGAGCAGCCAGGGACGGAGTGAGTATCCACTGTTGCCTGTGTGGAGATAGTGGAGGTTAGTGTCATGTTCAGGACCATATTGCCCCAGCCCTGTGTGCCACTCCCATGGCACCTGTGGCTTACCCACCCTTGCCCCCACTTTGCCAATCCTACATGCATACTCACCTACTAGATGTCCTGTTGGGATGTCCCCACTCTCGAATCGATGGCACAGTGCAGACTGGTACCATATGAATGAGTCCTGTGCTCCACCAGGGTGCGTGGCACAGACATTGATGATGCGCCCACTGGCATCACACACCACCTGGCAGTTGACACTGGAGAACCCCTTCCGATTGCGATATGTGGCCCCATCAGGGCCAGGTGGCATGTGAATGGCCACATAGGTGTAGTCTATCACCCCTAGCATGTCAGGCATACGGGCTACCCTGTGGAACTCCTGTATGTTTGCTGTACACTCTGCCGCAGTGCTGAGGAAATGGATGTACTCCGCAGTATGTGGCAGCAGTGCGCTGAGGAATTGGGTGAGGATGCGTGATGTGGCCGACTGTGTTATGCCTATGGTGTCCCCTGTTGGCCTCTGGAAGGTACCCGTGGCGAGCAAGCACATGCAGACTGTTACCTTTGTCTCCACTGACAGAGCGTGACTCCATCGTGAGGGTGCCTGCATCACATCACTGCACAGCTCACAGAGCCACCTCAGTATTGCCCTGTTCAGGCAGTACCGGCCCACAATCTCTATGTCTGAATACAAGTCAAAGCTGATGCAGGCACGGTACTGCCTGTTGGGGGCGTACTGCCGACGGGCCCTTCCACGGCCACGTCCCCCTGCAGCATGCCTTGTCACCCCTCATTACAGCTTCCATGTGGAAGCTGGACTGTCCATCTCCCTGGCTTGTGTCCCCCCCCCCGGCTGTTGTTGATCTGTTCCCCCCGCTGTCCTGACTGCTACTTCCACTGCACCGGGTACACCTACTGGCCTCTGCACTCTGTGGCCCCACACACCTTCTGTTGCCCCTATTCTGTCCTCACCACTCCCTGGCCTGCACTGGTTGCTGCTGTGGCCTGCACTGTCTGGCTGCCTCATGTGCATTCCCTGTTGTGATCTTGCGCTTCTTCCTGTGAGCCTTTTTATTTTGGCTCATTTCCGCCGTGGTGCAACTTCCGCCTGATCCACTGTTGCGCATTGCGCAAGCCTTTGAATATTGCATTGCACACTTTATGCATGATTCTACCCCCTTTGGTTGCACATACCTTCATTTGCATTGCGCTGTTGCTCAGCATGTTTTCAGTGGTGCAACTGCCTCCTGTTGAATATCGCAGAATTACTCATTTTCGGACTTGCGCTGGCACAACCCTATTGCACATAGCGCAACCCTTTTGAATATCCCACCCTATATATTTTCCAAACACAAGGAATTTCAATATCAGTTACATTTCCATATAATGATTTGCACATATTTTTATATCAGCAGATCTAGATATGCAAGGGAGAAAAACAGACAGCAAGAGAAAACTGAGAGAGAGGCAAATAACTGCGAGCCTGTCGGGTTGATCAAGTCTGAAGTCTCACAGGAAAATTTGGTTGCGCAACCAGATACAGAAGAAATGGAAAAGGAAAGATCCTTACATTTAAACACTTTCTCCATAACAAACAGGACAGGGTCCTATTCTACGCTGTCACACTGACCACATCTGCATCATCAACTGCTTCGTCGGTAACACCACGAGCCTCTCAGACCATTGACGTAGCATCCAGATCAGGGCAGGCTATAAGCACCAGCAGGCCTGGCATGGCTGATGTGTCACTGTCAATGCAGGGAGCCTTTCCTCACCTGTTGACCCCTCCTTGACATTCCCATTGAATACATGGGCACCGATGTACACGCGTATTGTCTTATTGTCCTTTACGGACATTCTCAAATGACTTTTGTGTTCTCCTTCTACACCTGCAGGTCTGTTGACGGGTTCATTATTCATCCCCCCCAAACTGACACCTACCAGAATTATATTCTCTTGAGCACCAATGGCATCGGCAGCAGACTTCGTTCGTCCCATTGACCAGATGGATGAAAATATGGAATATAATCCTAACCTTATGATACAGGATGATGAGGTGGCCAAAGATTATTTGGAAAGCCCCTATGAGAGGAGTAGTTCCACAGTTTCCACCTGCAGTGAGAACTCTGTGGTTTATACCTCTAGGTCCCCTCTTGAGGACTTCTCTTTTATAACCATGATGCAGCAACTTTAAGCTGCCGTGGGGTTTGATTTGGAGGAACAGGACACAGCCAAGAAGAACATTAGAAGAAAAAGAGTAGGGGAACTTTTTTGGTGGACAAGTGGAACACCCTGCCAGAGGAAGTGGTGGGGGCTGAGACAATCATGGGATTTAAGAATGCGTGGGATAGGCATAAAGGAATTCTGGAGGTCAGGGGTAAGGGGCAACAGGCTTCTAGGAAAACATAAACTGAATTTGCAAGCTCAAATGGGCAGACTGGGTGGGCCATAGGCCCTTATCTGCCGACACTGTCTATGTAACGTGACTGACTTCTTGGAGCTACCTGACTGTTCCCCCCCCATTGAAATCCCATGCAAAATCCCTGACCTGGAGGATGCCACCTTTGCTGCCTGGCATAGGCCTAATGTAATTCCTGCCATACCCAGAAAGGCAGATAAAATGTATATGGCCCCCTCAGGTATGCCTTTCTTTTCAGCCCACCAGTGCAGTGGCTGGATTTCCGCTTGCGATGTCAGCGACCCGAGTTCAGGAGCAGACCCAGGGAGCCAGAGGGCCAGCCAGGGGGAGAAGGATAGAGAGACCTTTGGGCTGCTTTCCTTCTCCGGTGGGAGGGTCAGGTGCTTGTCCGGTGTTTAGAGACTCTTGGCAAAGGCTAGGGATAACACAAGCTTCTAGCGCCTAGTTCCAGATGGGCGGGACTAATGCAGGCATCATTGCACGTCCCTGCCCCATGGCAGTCCAAGAAATAGCTTGCAGGCCACCATAGATGACGCGCGCCTATCACCAGGACCTTAATAACCTCAGTCGCCTCCACCAACCAATCTCAGTTCCACTGCAAGGGTGTAGACAGGCATACTCACTGTATGCATTTGTGTACAGTTTTTTTGAGTACCTCTCACAAACCATAAGCCACTCTGTTAATATTATCATTCTAATCTGTAGTATTTAGGTTAGTGTAGGCCACTGAGGAGTGTCCAATACATGTATAACCTCTTTAGAGAGTAGAGGGGTCATCTGACAACAATCTGACTTGTTTGGAAGGGGGTGCCATTTGGAAAGGATGTGTACATTTTTTAATTGGGGGGGGTGTAACTGTTGGAGATTGTGTACAAAATGGAAATTTCTGGCTACACTCCTGTTCCGCTGGGGGGGGGAGGGGCCAGGGAGGCATCGTCTTTCCCATCGAGATGAACTGGATCGGACATCGGCCCCACCTAGAGGGGTAAGTCGGGGAGTATCGGTTGGGGGATGGCTGAGGTGAGGCAGGAGTGTGCAGGATAGAGCTGAAGGTTAGGTGGCCTGTGGGACAAAAAAAGAGGACCAAAAAAAAAAGGTAGGCCTTTCTTTGCAGGCCAACCTGAAGCTAACTCTGTGGTCATTAATGCTGCCCATGACAGATCAAATGCACCAAAACATTTCTGTTCTCTTCTTCCTAACAAGGAATCCAGGAGACTAGATATCATGGATAAATGGACTTCTGTCTCTGCCTCCTTGTGCCTAAGAATTGCAAACTACCAGGCCCATATGGTAAAATACCAAAACACACTCTGGAGGAAAGCTAAAGCAGCTGCCCAAGCTTTTCCAGAAGGTGCACCAAAGAAAATGCTCCTTAGGGCCTTAACAGCTGAGGCTGATGTAGGCAAACGCCTCCTACCTACAGCCTATGACACTTCAGATGCCTCAGCTAGGGCAGCAGCCTCAGGAATACGTTTGAGAAGGTATTCCTGGCTAAGGATTGCAGGCTTTGCTAATCACGTCCAGCAGTCAATTCTAAATGCACCTTTCAGAGGATATAAATTATTTGATGCAGATGTACAAGATATTCTATCCAGTCTCTAGGCTTCAGGCAGAACCCTCAGATCAGTCCATACTCTCTATCACAGCCAGCCAATGAGCAGACATAGGGTGCCTTTTCATCCAGCTGGTACAAGACACTGTACCACCACCAGACAATCAGGCAATGGTAAAGGAGCAGGAGCTCTGCCTACTCCAGTAGCCACTCCAGGTGCCCATTCAAAAGACCCTAGAGGTGGCAGTGCAGCAGGATCCACAAGTGGCTCAGCCTAACTTCTTTCACACATCCCAGCCACCATTGTCTCCAGGGGTGGTTGTGGAGGGATGCCTCTCCTTCCACCTGGACCAGTGGAAGAAGCTGATCTCATGCCTGGGTCCTGGAAATAGTAGCACAAGTACATGCTGTGGAGCTTTTAGAGGTACCTCTAGACCATCCACCAGTGCGTACACATTATCCTCAAGAGCACATTTCCCAGCTTCTGGAGGAAATTCACACCTTGCTCCCGAAAGAGCAATAGAACCTGTACCCCTAGAACAGAGAAACACATGGTTCTATTCTTGGTACTTCCTAGTTCCAAAATGGACAGGGAATCTAAGGCCTATTTTAGATCTCAGGGACCTGAATTTTTCATAGAATACAAAAAGTTCAGGATGGTGACTCAGCAGGGCCTGTTACCACTACTGCAGGTAGGGAATTGGATGTTCCCTCCACATGAATGATGCCTACTGTACTTTCATATCAAAATCTGAAAACCTCACAGAAAATATTTAAGGTTCCCATTTCAGGGGGAACACTTCCAGTTCAGAGTATTGTGCTTTGGCTTGTCATCTGTGCCATTGATCTTTACCAAATGCTTTGCTGTGGTTGCAGCAGCCCTTGGCAGGGAAGGCCTTTATGTATTCCCTTACCAGGACAACTGGCTTCTGAAAGCTCACTCCAGGGAGCAACTCACATACACTCTAACTTGAACCAAGCAACTATTTGATGCTCTGGGGATCACTGTCAATATTTTTTTTTGTTCATTTCTGTTTGTTTGCTGTGCTTCTGGCAGAGAAATCCCTGACTCATTGCCTCCGCGCCCAAAACTGGCATCCCCCAGCAGCTGCCTGGAACCCAGGCCCATGACTTGCCCCTTGTTGGGGGGCCCCCAAAGGGGAGACTGGAATCTACCAAATTTGGTCCTGGGGCTTGCTGCGGCATCATTCCACGTGGGGTTGTTGGTTCATGGTGCAGTCGCACAGGATTTTTCCATTTGTTTCCCCCAGGAGTGCGGATGTGCATTGATGTCAGTGCTGGATGGATGCGCTCCCGCACCCATCCCACAGATGTCTGCAGATGACTCCACAGTGCTAGGTGGTCCTGGCTGTGACTGGGTGTCGCTATTATGCTGGGACCCCCCCCAGAGATGGAGAGCTGTCCCTGAGATGCTCATCTAACCTCTCCCCCAGACAACCCTCTGATGAACTATGCTTACTTCTGAACAAGGGTCTTCAGCACTGCAGGTGGTAGCACTATGGCTGTGCCGGCGGGCCAGTTGATCACTGTCAGTGTGCCAAAATCCATTTTGACTCCTTGTCAGCATCTGCAGTATATAGGGGCTGTCTGGGATATGGCCATAGGCTCAGCATTTCTGCCTCTGGACAGGGCAGAACACCTAATGGCACAAACCCAACTAGTTTACAACAACTGATATGCTGCAGAAAATTTCTTTGGCTACTGGGCCTAATGGCAATGGCCATAGTTACAGTACCTCTGACCAGGCTCCATTAGCAGGTGGGAGGTTCAGGAGGGACATGAGAAAGTACTTCTTTATGGAAAGGGTGGTGGAACCCTGGAACAATCTGCCAGCTGAGGTAGTGGGACTGAACACAATCAGGGGATTCAAACAGGCCTGGGATATAATGAAGGGAACAGTGGTTGTCCAGGGCAACAGGTCCAGGGATGAGAATGGGGAGGGTACAAGGAGGATTTGTGCTCTGGAGGAACAATAGGTTCCAAGGAAGGTTCAAGGGATTTAGGGAACTTTGGTAGACTGGATGGACCTTTGGTCTTTTTCTGCCGTCATTGTCTATTGTTTCTATGCTACCTCCCTCCAAGCAACTACTAAGCTTGTAAATGTGTCCCAGCCATGCTTGAAACCATTAATGGTTTTGCACTCACTACCTCTGCTGGCAGGCTGTTCCACGGCTCAGCCACACTCTGTAAAATAAAACCTCCTCCAGCCCTTCCTAAATCTCTCCCTGCAGTTTTGACACATGTCTCTGTGTTTTTCATTCATTATTCATGCTGAGTAGCTCCTCATAGTCTACCTTGTTCATATCTTTCAGGAATATGAAGGTCTCTATCTTATTTCCTCTCTCCCTTCTGGTCTCAAGTGAGTACATGTTAAAAGCACTAAGCTGATCCAAATAGGATCTGCCCTGTTGACCACGAATCATTTTGGTTATCCCATGTGACACAGTCTCAAGCCTATTTTTGTAGGGATTCTGAAACTGGGCATAGTATTCCAGATGTGTCCTCACCAGTGATCTATAGAGAGGTAGAATCACCTCCATCCTTCTGCTGCGAAAACCCCTCCCAATATTCGCCAGCATTTTGGTTGCCTTGCTGTAGGGCTTATTAGATTAACTGAATTGTTTGAGGGAGTCACTTAAGATGACTGGTGGGTCTCTTTCCCCATTCCATCTGGGGGTTCTTATTCCCTATGTGCATCACCTTGCATGAAACTCTTGGCTGGACTTTCAACCCTGTGTTGGGAACTCGCAGCATGATTATGTCACATCCCTGATGCATGCACTAGTATGTTAGACTGCCATGACTTGCAGAGATCCAGGAGTCCTACAATGATGCATGAATCCTTATTTTACCGTAAATGTGGCGCAGCATTTGAAAATAGCATTCAGACACTTTACCACATTTATGAACCCGCGTGCACAACCAAACACTGGGACTTGCTCCTGCGGCATCAGGGCTGAAAATACAGGCCTTGGTTCTTTAGAGTATCTACTTCATAGAGGATCACTCAGCCATCTACCATCCCCTAGACTTATGGGCAGTTATATTTGTGTATTGTCTGTCTGCCACCTTGTACAGTACTCATCACAGAGTATTGATTGCATAGACCCATATAGGGACAATTACGCTGCACTATGCCTTTTCCATGTTATATTTTGAATTTAAAACATTTTAAGTAATTATTCATTCAGCTATTTTTTTTCTTCTTAGTATTAAACATAAAACATTTTACATAGTTTGTCATTCAGTAAATTTTCTTTCTCTCCTTCGTAAAAAAGGTGCGAGGCAGTTGTGCTAGCACTTCTTTATATTATGACAGCACCTGCATGATTCCATACCTCAATGACATGCAGTGATGTCACTGTCATCAATGTTCTGGTTCCTACATTTGGGGTTCCTAGTGCCTCAGGCTCTAAAACCAAACAATGTTGCTCTATGGAGAAGAATTTCTAAAAGATCAAGAGATACAGGCAAGCAATTTTCCTTTTTGTAAAGTGGTCCCTAGCTGTGCTAGCCAGTTTACTGAAAATCTGTAACTATTTTGTTGCTTCTTTCTTTTCTCTTTCTACTCTTTGAGTAATTCAGTTCATCCTAGGGAGGGCCTGTCAGTGCACTGTTGCTTGTGATGTTGCTGACATAGGTTGTGGCAAGACAAAGTTACTGGAGAACTGCTATGGAGAGGACAAAAGAGTTTTCCAGAGAACACTCACCTCTTCTGGTGTAGGCAACCAGGGTCTACCACGTGAGTGACTCCTAGCTTGGGTCTGTCATGATCGGCACAACAACAGAGTGAGGGGAATGCCTGGCTGAGCTTATGTGCATGCTTGTTTCATGACTGCTGTGGGGCATGTGGCATTGCCTACTCAGGCAGGGACAAAAAGAGCAAAAGGAATGGGCACTGGTAGGATGACACCCATCCTCTGCAGTCTCTACACCACAGACTGGGCTCACTTCTCTAGAATCAGTTTCTGTTGAGGTTTGGCCTACCTCAGTGGAACCTCCTTGGGATGGAACCATCAGAGCTTCAGAAGGTCCATTATGTTTCAGGGAAGATGGATGATGGGGCTGGGTGAATAGGCTGAAGGCAGCTGGGGATGAGTTTGAAGGGATTAAAAGTAACTTCAAGGAGTTGTCCTAGTGGCATGGAGGGCTGAGGCATCTAATTCCTTACCTCTTGCTATGCCGGCAACCCATGATCAGGAATGAAGATGTGTTGCCAGGAGTTGATGTAGGGAGAGAGGATTGAGCATCCCAGGGACAGCTCTCCTCTCTTAGAGAGGGTGACCAAGTCATCTCAGCTCATGATTGCCACTGGTTGGAGGTCTGGTGGTAGTGCAGGCATGAGTAACTTGAAAGGAGGGAGCTGCAGTGATGCAGGATAAATGCAACTCCATGCACACATACTGGTGCCACTGCATGGGGAAGGGGTGCAGAAAAATGGAAAATACAGAGGCCTGGGCTATGTGAAGCCCTACCTGTGTCCCGGTGGTTCACCTTGCAACTCAGGTCCTGGAGCTGACACTGGATATGTTCACTTTGGGGGGAGAGGATGGCTCCCCCCTCCTCACCATTTTTGGAAATTCGTAGGAGTATGGTACTTCAAGATGTGGAGAGAGGTAAGGATGACTATTGGGCATGGTGACAGGGCTAATAGCCGCCCAAGTCTGACAAGGAGGATAAAAACCTTTGTGGAGAAAAAAGTAACTAAAAGAAATTCTCAATTCATTCTTTTCACAAAAAAAAAAAATAATATTTTATTTATATTGCACCTTTCAAATACCAAGGCGCATTCCAATAAAATGCGATACAGTACATGATACAAAAACAACAATACAAAGAAATATTATAAAACACAACAAATTAATAAGCAGTCAGACCATAAGCCCTTACCCACAAAAAGGATTTGAGAGCTTGTTTAAAACTCCCCACGGTCGTACACTCCCTTATCCGACGGGGTAGAGAATTCCAAAGGGAGGGGGACACAAACATAAAAGCCCGGGCCCCAGCTGATTTTAATATTACCCTAGGAATCTCTAGCAACCCCTCATCAGCTGAGCAGAGCGATCTCACATGGCAGTAAGGGATCAGGAGTTCTTTCAGGTAATTAGGGTCCAGATCATGCAGGGCTTTAAAGGTCAGTAATCCGACTTTGAAGGTGATCCGCCACTGAACTGACAACCAGTGCAGTTCCCGCAGCACTGGAGTAATATGGGAAGATCTAGGAGTACCCATCAGTACTCGGGCTGTGGAATTCTGCACTAGCTGCAGGTGGCGGATATCAACCCCTGGAAGCCCAAGATAAAGTGAGTTGCAGTAGTCCAGGCATGAGGTCACAAAGACATGGATCAAAGTTGGCAGATCGCAGGACGGAATGGGGTGCTTGATTCTGGTGATGTTTCTTAGATGATAAAATGATGATTTTACCACCACTTACACCTGGGATCGAAGAGTCAGCCCCACATCTAATATCACCCCCAGATCATGCACCCATTCAGAGACCCGTAGCTCGACATCCCCACAAAACACCCCAGATGGGGTGCCGGCCATAGGTCCCCCTATCCGGCGATCCGGATCCAATACCAACACCTCCGTCTTCCCAGGGTTCAACTTCAACCAACTGGACCTCATTCAATCCTGGATTTCTTTTAGGCAGCTGTTAAATACCGAGATAGCTCCTTCCTGGTCGGGTGCAAAAGATAGGTACAGCTGGGTATCATCTGCATAACAGTGAAACTCTAGCCCATACCATCTCACAATGTCTCCGAGGGGAAGCATGTACACCGCAAACAACATGGGGGACAGTATGGAGCCCTGAGGAACCCCACAAAATAGAGAGCTGAGATCAGAGGAAAAGACCCCTGACACCACCCTCTGAGTTCTTCCGGTGAGGTAAGAAGTGAACCATCTGACAACAATCCCAGAGAGTCCACAGATACGTCTCAGGCACTCAGGTAGTTCCCCCATGGTTAGCGGTGTCAAATGCTGATGACAGATCTAATAGTACCACAATGGACCATTTTCTCTGGTCTCTCGCCATCAGAAGATCATTGAGCACCAGAACCAGCGCAGTCTCAGTACTGTGCCTCTTTCGAAAACCTGATTGGAGAGGTTCATAGCTGTTATGGATGGTTAAATGGTTCTCCAACTGGGCTGCCACCACCTTCTCGATCACTTTCCCTACAAAGGGAAGGTTCAAGATAGGTCTGTAGTTAGCAAGACAGTCTGGGTCCAAAGATGCTTTCTTCAACAGGGGTGTCACCACTGCCTCTTTCAAGGAACAGGGATATTCACCCGTGTCAGATAACACCAGACTGTCTGTGCTAGAACCAGTAAAATGGGCTTCCCACACCCTAAGATTAGGGAAGTAGGATGCAGCCCTTGGACAATCCGCATAACATCTACGATTTCCGGGTGGTTGAAAGTACTCCAGGAAAATGAAGGGGCAGTGACCCGATCCTGGCCACCTGCAACCCGCAAAGAGTGTGTCAAACAGATGTCTGAACTAATGTCAGCCACCTTATCAGCAAAGAACCGAGCAATCTCATCACACTGTAATTGTGAAAACATTCTACGGAGCTGTAGACAGGTTGGGTTGTACAATCTGTCCCCAGTTCTGAACAGCTGAGCTGGTCGGTTCTGAGTGGCAGAAATTTCCCCGAACAGGAACTCTGCCTTCTTATGAGAGATTTCTGACTGATAGAATTAGTAATGTTCTAACAGTCTAAGGTGGTCGGCATCCAAGGCAAACTTCCGCCAACAACGTTCTAACCTGCATCCAGGTCGCCGCAACTCCCTCAAGACCCCATCAAACCATGAGGCCCGAGGTTGAAGGAAGAGAGGACACACACAAATTGGAGCAATAGAATCCAGGGCAGAGGTAATGGCGGTATTATAAGCCATAACCAATGCCTCTGGATCATTGCAATGCACAGAAAATTGTGATAGGTCAAGAACGGCAGCAAGGCCATTGGAAGAAATATTCCACAAAGGGCGGTACTTGACCATCACCACAGGGGTCGGCCTACAAGGTGGGGTGCCAAAATTGAATCTCACAGTGTGGTGATCTGACCAACTGACTGGTTCCACCCCCACGTCAGAGGCCTTGATCCCCAGGAGGAAGACCAAGTCAAGAGAATGGCCACCTTTATGTGTAGCAGTGGTAACCACCTGTGTTAGGCCCAGTGAATCCATTAACTGGAGGAAGTGTTGTCCAAATTGCGAGAGCTCATCGTCGACCCATTCATTAAAGTCACCCAGGACCATCAGTCTGGGAGACTCAAAGGCCAAGTCGACAATGAAGTCTGCTACTTCCTTACGGAATAGCTTCTCGTCTCCTGGTGGACGGTAGATGAGAGCAATTTGATAGCCACACCTGCTACAACAGCACATTCAAAGGAGATGGTCTCCTCAACTGGAACACTAGAGAGAGCCAATTCGGTCTTAAAACAGACCGCAACCCCCCCCAATGGTCCAACCTTGGACGATGTATCACCGTATACCCGGCCTCCAAAATTGGTCCTGCATTATTATCCAGCCAGGTCTCGGTGATGCAAGCCAGATCTGTTCGAGGCAACAAGACCAGAAATCACAGCAGTCTTGTTCCAGACAGATCTGGCATTGCACAACGTCACCTGAGTTGGACAAAACTCCTGGGCTGCCCCAGCTACCTGCCCATCACTAATGATGGTGCCCTTGGGTATGGGGACCAAACAAGATGGTCCATGCTCCAAGCTCCACTTTGCCCCAGGGCATCTCCTGGCCTTAATCACCCTAATGGGAGCGCTCCGCACCTCTCGCCTCCGCTGTCCTAGAGGGTTACAACATCTATTGAGCACTACCCATAAACATGATGAATTCAGCAGTGTTTTGTATGTCAGTGCTTTAACAGTTTGAGTCTCTTTATTCAGAGCTGTGTGGCCCCAAAAGGGCACATATGAGTTGAGAAAAAGCAATAAATAGCAAAATTCCAGACTCACTTCTGAAACACCCACATTGCATTCTGAAGATTTATTAGTAAACTAAAACTCGATTTTAGGAACGCGGACATGATGTTCTATCCACACTTTAGGCAATGTTCCTTTCCCCTTTAAATTAGCCAGAATGTCTTCAAGCTAGCTCCTCCCACCCACCCGGGTGGCAGCCCCCCTTGAACTACCCCATGGCACCAGATCTTCCTTTCTGCTGGAAGAAGATTCCCTCCTTAAAGAAGAAGAATAATTAGCATTTATATAGGTCTTTTCATACACAGTATCTGAAAGTGCTTTACAAGCAATGCTAGACTGGTGGTGAAGTGACTAAATGTGTGGTGGCGGCCATATCGCACATCATCACCCACACACAGCCTGGATAATTGCATGAACCGGTTTATGGGAAGGGGAATGTTAGCCAGGACATTGGGAATGTTCCTTGCTCTTTGTGAAGAGTGCCCTGGGTTCTTTTACTTCCACCTGGACACCCACCAGGACAACACCAGGATAGGCAGAAGGGACCTCGGTTTAACGTCTCATTCAAAGAATGGCGCACCCCAGCAGTACAGCACCCCCCAGTACTGCAGTAGGATGCCAGTGAATTTTAGATGCAAGTCCAATCCCGGTGTGGGATGAGAACCCACGACTTTTGGTCCAGAGGCGGATGTGCTACCAACTGAGCCATGCTGACACCTATAGTAGGCCCTTTGCTTCTTAAAAATTTTTGTTTGCAAAAAAACTTTGTCTTCAAGTGACTCCTTCTCATCATCTGGTATGGATGACATGAAGTTGATGCTGGGATTTAAGAAATGCACCTGTATGCAGAAAATGTCTTGGACGGACCTGCACACCATGTGCATTTACTACCTGGGCCATGAGCACAATCCCCAGGCCTGTGGCCTATGCCATACCTTACACCTATCCACTTTAGAAGACCGGCATGCCTGCATTCTCTTGGGCCATCCAGACAACTGAGATCCTCCTGTTAAGACTGAGGATGCCCATCAGGTGGTCTCTGCAGCTGCAGGGTCCGCTGAACAGCTTGCGGCTTTTGGAGAAGCTGTGGCCCAGGCTGCACCACAAACATTCTCAGCTACAGCCTTTTTGCCTCTCTCCTTGGGAGCTTTCTTCACGGGGGTGTTCAGGGATTTGTGCCAGGCCCTTTCCACCCATGGGCAGGGTCCCTCCTCGGGCACCAAATCCAAATTGAAGAAAGAGACCAAGAAACAGTCTTGTCATCGATCATGGGATCATGAATACTCTCAGGCCCCTGATTTCCACACTTCCTCAGAGGTTTCGACTTTGTTTGATCCTTCGGCCCAGGCCACTGGCTTCATAGACTCCTCATCAGGCCAGTTGGTCGAGATGCAGGTCGATCTTCCGGCCAAGATTTTTTCGAGCTGGCCGACCAGTTATCACAAGATGAGGCAGATAATTCCTTGTCTAGAACTCCGGTCCTACCACTCACCTCTCAAGGAGGGACTGATCAATCCACTGACCCACAAACTCTTACCTAGGATCTTCTGGACCAGGAGGTGTCTTGGCTCTTGCTGGCCTCCCTTTGAGATCCACCATCGGTGGCCCCGATGGCTGAGGTTGCAGTCCCACTTCCTTTGCCCTGAGCTGAGCAGCCCATGTCAGAATCAATACTTGAGCTCCCGACATTTGGGTAAGCAGCTCTGACACTATTCTTCTACCTCTTGGTCCTCCTCGGGAGAGGAGAGGCACCAATGCAAGTTGTGTCAGCACTATGAAGATCTGATGTGGCAATAGCTCATGTTCACTGGGATGAAGCCCATGCTGGCCGCAACCTCGGCCATCACATGGCTTTTGCTGCAGAGGCCACAGTCTTCCCCACCTTGGCAGGAACCGACCCGACAGGTACCGGCTCAGTCTCCCCCAGCCTCTCCTCATATTCTGGTTGAGCCATCACTAAAACAGCCAAAGTCCAAACCTCCATCATCATCGGTTGTTGGTCACTGTTACTCCTGACTGACCCCATAGGGTCAACGGGGACTCAGGCTGTCAACCTTTATTTAATGAATCCTCAGAGTCTGAGGGCTCCTCCTTGCACTCTCGTCCAGTGGACATGGAGTTGGTCATGGATTTATCAAAGGAGCAAAGCCCCACTTCTTTCACGGGTCTTCTCTGCCTGATCTCAGAGTCCACAGGTCTCCTAATGGAGCTGGTCTAGAAGTGGACTCGGTACCCACTCACCAAGATCCTTAACCAGGGTGATGCTCCTGGGGTAGCCTTCCTGGTCATGGAGGCCATTCTTGGCCCTGCATTGGAGCTATGGCAGCATCCAGCATCTTGTCCTCTGCCATCAGCCAGGATGGCCTACAGATATGCAGTCCCTACCAGTTCCCCTTTCGGGATTCACAGAGCACCCCTCGGCTGGGGGTCTGGTGGCTGACTCTGTTTCAGTGCATGGGCAATGTGGAAGATGGTGATAAACCTTCTGACAAGGAGTCCAAGAAGCTGGACCATATGGCCAAAAAGGTCTATGCTACCTCCTCTCTTGGCCTTCAGCAAGTGAGTTTGGTCCTTTTAATGGCCCACTTCACCGATGCCCTTCTGGGCACACTTGATCAGGTGCTTCCTTATCTCCCAGCAGACTTACAGACCATGGTCAAGCAGGTCCAGGATCAAGGCCGAGCAGTGGATATGCAGCAGCTGCAGACTGCCATGGGCATTGGTGACTCCTGTGCTCGGTCCATGGCTGCTGCAGTTGCCATGCACCACAGGGCTTGGCTGAGGATCTCGACCTTTACTCCAGATGCCCAGCACAAGCTGGTGGATGTCCCCTTCTTGAGCAATGACTTGTTTGGGCCCAGGGTCGAGGGGCACCTCACACTCATTGAAAAGTCCAGTGTCACCTTGGACTCAGTGACTTCCACCCAGAGGAGTCCCAAGGGCACTAAAGCACAGAAGAAGAATCCCTTTTGGCCCTTCTCTGCCCTGTTGCCAAACCGGCCCAGACTTGGCATCCCCAGCCACAATCTGTGTCCATGGTCATCCAGAAGCCAGGAAGTCAGGGTCCTGGCAGCTCATCAGCCAGTCCTTCCTCTGCCTCCAAGTCTGCCAAGTGACATGATGGGGGTGCCTCTCACATACCCATCCTGACTCCCCTGGATCCTCCTGTGGGGGCCGCCTGCCACTTCCTTTCCACCTGGTCCACTGTCACTATGGACAGGTGGGTCCTCGAAGTGGTCAGTCAGGGTCTGCCTCTGGAATTCGAGGCTTATTCGCCTTGCCAAGCCTGTGCTTCATGGGAGGACATAGTGTCCGTCGACATCCTGTCGGCCCTTCGGGATGACATCACCCAGCTCCTCCGCAAGCAGGTCGTGGCTTCTGTCTCAGGATGGTCACTCAGTTTCAGATCATACCGCCTCTTGAGCAAGACATGTGGTTTTGTTCTATGGCCCTTCAGGACTCCTTCTTCCACCACCGGTTCTTCCAGTTCCGGGTAGAGGGTATCCTCTAGGAGTTTCAGGCCATGCCATTTGGCTTGTCTTCAGCCCCCAGGGTCTTCATCAAATGCATTGCAGTGGTGGCAGTTTACTTGAGGCACCGTGGAGTCAAGGTCTAGCCCTACCTGGATGACTGGCTAATTGTGGGTCTCTCCAGGGATGAGGTGGAGAGGTCCAGGGATCTGGCCCTTCAGACCAGCATCTCTCTTTTTCCTCATGGTCAATGAGGCCAAATCAGAACTTGTGCCATCGCAGGTGATTCAGTTCATCAGAGCAGAGCTTGACTCTTGTAGAGCCAGTGCTCTGCTCCTAGTGGACAAAGCAGATGCTCTCTCCTCCTTTGCCCAATTATTTTGGGTTGGGCAGTTGCAGCCTGCTCAGGACTTCCTGTGTCTCCTGGGATACATGGTGGCATGCACCAGCGTGGTCCATTGGGCCCACTTGAGAATGCTCTTTCTGCAATGGGAGCTGGCCCACCAATGGCCTCAGCCCAAGAATGACTTCAACCAGATGGTCACTGTGACCCAGTGAATGTGGGACACTCTCCAGTGGTGGTTAGTCCCAGAATATTTGTAGGAAGGTATCCCATTTGTCCACCCTGAGCCGATGGTCATCCTGATGACTGATGCCTCCCTCATGCACTGCGGTGCCCACCTGGGGGAACACAGAATCCATGGGCTCTGGACTGCAGAGGAGTCCCAGTGCCACATCAACCTTCTGGAGCTCCAGGCATTTTGGCTGGCTCTGACTGCTTTTGCTCCACACATCTGGGGTGAGGTCATTCAGGTCCAGACGGACAACACCATGTCCATGTACTACCTCAACAAACAAGGTGTGAAACACTCCCTTCCTCTGTGCAGGGAAGCTTTCCATGTCTGGACCCTCATGCACAGCCTGGAGGCCAATCTCATGGCCATCCATGTGGTTGATGTCTCCAGCCAGCTGGTGGATGTTCTCAGCCATGTGGGCAAGGCGTCTCATGAGTAGTCTCTTCACCCAGAGGTAGTACACAGCTTGTTCTCACAGTGTGGCACCCCTCTGCTGGACCTGTTTGGCTCCAGGGAGAATGCAAAGCTGAGGCTGTACTGTGCCCGCCCCCCTAAGCAGAGAACACTGCAGGGGGATGCCTTCTGCAGGCCCTGGACCCTGGGCTTTCTTTATGCCTTCTCTCCATCTCCCTTGATCTACAAGGTGTTATTCAAGGTGAGGAAGGACAAGGCTTGGATGATCCTGGTGGCTCTGGACTGGCCTCACCAGTTCTGGTACCCAGATCTCCTCAGCCTCAGCAGCAGGCTCCTAAGGCATCTCCCTATACACCCAGAACTTCTCTCATTCAGTCAGGGGAAGGTACTCCACCTGGATGTTTTTTTTTTAAATTAATATTTTATTGTTTCAAACATAAACCAAGTGACATGACACAGTTACCAGAATAACATGAATGCACATACAGGCAAGATAACAGGCACAGGAAGTACAGTGACATGTCCCTTCCCCTGTTAGTCCTCTTCAAAATGACTACCTCCCCCCCACCACCACCACCCCAAAGTGATCCCACCATCTCCCCCACCAACCCCTCCCTGCCTCGGCAGGGATGTATATTAGCCCCACTCCCTTTTAAATGCCACACCATTCAAAGAAAGTGCGTTGGATTGACGCCATGGATAGCAAATGTCTATCTACTACTGTAGGGACAAATCAAACCTTGAATATCATTGAACTGAGTGAACTCCAGCTTGTAGCATACAAATAGCATGCATCCGGCCCATATCTTTTTATATCTGAAAGAGAAATGACCCGGAGATACTTTAAATTGTTCCACCCACAAATTAAACAAAAGGTCCTGAAGTCATTCTACATAAGAAAGCTTTTGGGCATCAAGCCAATGCCTTAAAACAAGTTTCTTAAGTGTCAGTGCAATCATTGCCATGTGATATCTACGCACTCTAACCTTTACCTTGGAATAATCTCCTATGAGACAAATCTCTGGTGTAAACAGATCCTCTAGACCTAACAGCAGATCAGCTTTACTGTGGATTTCCATCCAGAGGTCCTGAATAAAGGAATAGTCCCAGAAAATATGACAGAGAGAACCTTCCTCTAGATTACACCTGGTACAAGTTGGGGTTGGGGATTTACCTATCTTGAAAAGCTTAAAGGGTGTCCAGTATAAATTATGTAAAAATTGGAATTCTGTAAGTCTCAACCTGTCTTGAGATAGGTAGATGTAGGTTCCTTTCCAGATTTTACTCCAATTCATGTTTGGATCTGGGAACTGTCTAACCCAGTATTTTGGGCCTCCTTCCTGATCAGTAGCTGTCAGGTCCAAGAGGGAGCCATACATCTGGGCTATTGCATGGGGAAGGTGTACAACTTCTGCCAGGGAGGTAAAGAATTCATAAAACGTATCCTCTGTAAACAGATATCTGTTTAACTGGTTCAGGAGATGAGATATCTGATATGTGCTGAACATTTGTCCCTTTTTTACTGAATATTTATTAACAATAGCAGACGCAGGGACACACTTCCCTGCTGGGTCTAGGAAATCTTTTATTTCATGTTCTGGAACTGGGAAATCCAAACTTTGGGAATCTTTTTGTTTCCTATCCTGAAATTTGGGTTCTCTACTAATGGCTGGTTCCAGTCTTGAGTGTGTTTGTATTTTAAAAATTTACACAGCTGAGTATGGGATCTTACCAACACCACTATGGGAGAGTGGGAAATATTAGCCAGTAGATTTTTAGGTGTACAATATAGTAACATGGATGTAAATAAGTGTGCTTCAGCTAACATTTTTCTCTCAAGTATTAACCATGGTGGAACATATGGCAGGTTAGCTAATGTTACGTCATTGGTCATCCATTTCATATACTTAGAGACCTGACTAGCTCAGTAAGAGCCCCCTATATGAGGTAATCTCAAGCCACCTCTAGCCTTGGGTGCAATCAATTTCTGGTAAGCTCTTCTCGGGGGTTTGGCAGCCCATATGAAAGAAGAGATAATAGAATGGGCTTTCCTGAACCATTTGGTGGGTAGCCAGACATTGAGCATATGCAACGGGTAGAAGATCCTTGGCAGAACATTCATTTTAACTATATTTTTGCATCCCCAAAGAGAGATAGGAAGGGATGACTATCTAGCCATGTCTTGTTGTATAATACACAGGGTGTCGTCAAGATTTAGTTTCTTCGTGAGAGAATCAGAGTTAGTAAGATAAATGGCCAAATATTTCAAGCTTTTAGGAGTCCATTGAAGACCTAATTGTAGAATATCACTTTTTAGCAATCTTAAATTTAGAGGGAAGACCATGCTTTTGTCCCAATTGATTTTATAATTGCAATAGGTACCAAATTCTGAAATAATTTGCAGGGTGACCTCAAACGCAACAGCAGGGTTGGTGGAGTGAAGCAGAATGTCATCTGCATATGCCGATAGTTTAAAGTCAAGTCCATATAAGGGAATACCCGGAATCAAGGGAGAACTTCTGAGTCTGAAGAGCAAAGGCTCCAGATGAATATTAAAAAGGAGTGGAGATAATGGACATCCTTGGTGAGTACCCAAATGAAAAAGGAACCTCTCCAAGAAGACTCCATTACAGTAAATATGAGCTTTGGGATTTTTATAGAAGGAAGCAATCCAGCCAATATATTCCTTTTGGAATCCAAATTTACCTATTCTGGCAAATAAAAAAAACAGTCCACTCTATCAAAAACTTTCTCCGTGTCCAGGACTAATTAGGAAATAGTCAATTCTGGTAGATGTACCATGAACAGAGGATCGAAAAGTATACTCTTTCAGGGAGGGATACAAGACCCTCCAAGGATCAATCAATCCCAATTGATCCACTAAGTCCCGAAGGGCTCTCTGTGCAGGCGAGAGACCAGATCTTCTGACCCCAGATCTATCCAGGTCAGGGGTGAAAGAGAGGTTCCAATCTCCTCCTAAAATTAGTGGGAATAGGGCGCAGGGACTGGTGAGTCCTTTCTATGGAGTAGGAGGCGCCATACAGGGAGGGACCTACCAGCTTCGCAACCAGTTTTTGAACAAAGAGGACTACATCGGCCCTTTCTTCTTTCTCTGGCAGACCTATAAAAACAACATTATTGCGTCTGCTGCGCCCCTCTAAATCCTCAACCTTAGATTCCAATCAAGCCAGTTTCTGTCTTGTCAACACCAGCTCTGGTTCCAGTCTCCCCAGGTGCTTTTCAACTGAAACAATTTGTGTCTCATTGTCTCCGACCCTTGTTGAGACGTTTTCCAGAGCCGTGGTCATGGATTTAAACTCTGTGGTTAATGATTGGAGTTCTTCATGAAATTGTTTAAACTCCATTAAGACCCGATCGACTGTTAAGATGTTAGAGTCTTGGATTTGAGAGGTACGATCGGCTGAAGCAGCTTGCGGCCTTGTTTTTTTACTAGCCTTTTCTGGCGTGGAGGCAGGTGTATGCTTCGGTGATGCTTGCCTCATCTCTGCTTCCATACTAAGTAGGAAAACTGCAGACGGGTGATGTAGAGTAGTTTTTTGTCCTCTAAGATGCATGTTTTCTTATTTCTCATAGATAGAACAGATTTAAACGTAGATTAAATCACCGAGCGAGCGGGAGGCGTTCAGAGTGCTGCTACTCGTGAACCTGCATCACGTGATCTCTTCACCTGGATGATCAATCCCTGCACCTAACAGCCTGGTTCCTGAGTGGCTACAGTTCCAGGCTTAAGGGTCTCTCTGAAGATGTCCTCAACATGGTCGGGGCTTCTCTGAAGGAGTCGACCCAAAAATGCTATGCTATCAAATGGAAGAGGTTCTCCATTTGGTGTCAGGGCAAGGGGCTTGACCCCTTATCTTGTCCGGTGGCTGGCATTCTCAACTACCTTTGATCCCTCTCTCAGTCAGGCCTTTGGTCGATGACTCTTAAGGTGCACCTTGAAGCAGTCTCTGCTTTCCAGGCGTGGGCTAGTATGCAGTTGGTGGCACAGGAGAAAGTGGTCTGGCACTTTTTTAAAGGCCTTGTGCACATTTCCCCTCCCATGTGTGAACCTCCACCACCTTGGGACTTGCTGCTGGTGTTGGCAAAGCTCATGGGCAAGCCATTCAAACCAATGCATGGATGTGAAGTGTCTCACCTGTCATGGAAGACCACCTTCCTGGTGGCTATTATGTCAGCCAGAAGGATCAGTGAGCTCCAGGCACTCTTGCTGGAGTCTCCTTACCTGGTCTTCCACAGGGACAAGGTTGTCCTTTGCCCTAACCCAAAGTTCCTCCTGAAGGTTGTGTCAGATTTCCACCTTAACCAGGTGATTAGTCTCCCAGTGTACTTCACCAACCACACCTCAGAGGCCGAGCACAGGCTCCATGCTTTGGACCTGTGGCAGGCACTTGCCTGCTGTTTATCAAGTATGCTGAAGCCCCGCCTGGCAGATTGTCAGCTAGGCAGATGATTGGCAGGTGGATTGTATCCTGCATCAACCTCTGCTATAGGTCCAGGGTTCACCGGCTACATTCACCATGTTCTAGATCAAGACCACTTGGTAGGGGCAGCATTTATCGACGTATCTAAGGCATTTGGTATGGTGCATCATGCACCCCTCCTTGAACAGCTCACAGATATTGGGCTGTCATCAGAAACTGTGAAATGATTTAACAACTACCTACACAACTGCACCCAGTAAGTTAGGATTGGGGATGTCCTCTCTGAAAGCAGACTTGTCCATTCTGGTGTCCTGCAAGGGTCACTTCTGGGGCCATTACTGTTCAGTTTATTCCTTAATAAACTACTGGTCTCCTGCCCTGGTCAGATTGTAAAATGGACTTAATTATACAGGTTCCTGGTTGGTAATTCTCAGTAGTTCAATAAAGCTGCCACACTATTTCTTTACCAAATTAGTTGTACTTTATTATGATAGTATTAATAAGATTAGCCGTAAAAATCCTATTGTAAGAATAAAAACACACCCTGACAGGATGAATAGTTCCAACACACAAAAAGAGATGCACTCTGGCATAATTTGTAGACCTAAGGTCCAATTAACTTTTGTTCACCCAATACATGAAAAGAAACCAGAACAACCCTATCTTAACAATAAGAATGCATCCTGTCATGATTAGTAATCCTAGTTTACAAAAGGGAATACATACTAACATTATTTTTAAACATCAGGTAGCCCACTACTACCTGGGTGTTCCTGTTACAATTTAGTTATAAGACAGCCAATGGGGCAATCCCATTGGGGTGTTTCTAACATGCAATCTAGACAGCTAGTAATATTTGCATTACAGGGCTACAGATTTTAAGAGAAAATGGAATTATACTCAACTTCCTCTGGGTCTCCAAGCACTATGGCCAGTCAGATATCACCGACTTCTTTCTTCTTGGAGAGGCAGTAGACCTGACAATTAGGCCTGATTATTTATACTCAACCTGTTTTAATTAAAAAGGCATAACTGGAATTTCCCAAAAACTACCTCAGCAGATTTAAACCAGACAACATGTCATGTAATAAGTCATAAGACTCGGGTTCAAAAACACATTGGCCATAAGATGCCTTGATCATAAGATACTTTTGACACTTTGCCGAGACATACAGTCATTCTTAAATGGAAAAACAAGTGATCAGGGGATTTTATATTTATCAAAAATACTGGCTTTAGCATATAGAAAACATGCGAGGGGATGTGGCTGTTTTTTTTTTTTAAATAACTGGCTTACAGATAGAAACCAGACAGTGACCAAATTACGTATCTCATTATTTTTTTATATCAATTCCTTGTAACACATATTTTTAAACACTAGTAATCACAAGATGAGGAACTTCAATAGTCAAGGCCAGCTGTGGTTACCAGCTGTTGTGTTCTTATTTCAGCCGTAACCTTCAAAAAGGAATATTTTGGTACACATTGTTTTCCTGCTGCGCATGGTAATTCCAAGTTAGGCCTTGGCTTTGTGCTTTTTCAATTATTTTTTTCTACATTTACAGAGTTTTAACCATTAACCTTTTAAAGTCTTATATATACATGCATATTAACTGACATGGTGGTATCATTCATTTACTTAACCACTTGCAGCCTTTGACTAGCTAGCCATAGTAACTCATATGCTGGCCTCATTCAGTCATCCAATGGCCACTGTATTTTCTGCAAGCCTTTTACACCTTGCCATGGTCAACTCAACTGTATATATACAGGTGGTTATCAACAATTTTATATAACTAAACTTGTGTAGACCTGGGTCCTGGGGCCCCTGGGCAAATTCATCAGGATCCTCCTTTATGCCGATGACATGGTTATATTAACTAGCAACCCTCACCCTGAGCTTCTAGAGAAGGATCTTCAACGAGGGTTTGCATCCGCAGAAAAATGGTTTAGGGAGCACAAACTCATTATGAATTATAAAAACAAAAAACTCAGACTGTGTTGTACTCCAGCTCCCTAAACAAACACAAGGCCTTCCCTCTAACAATCAAGAATGACAGCAGTGCCTCCCTTGAACTAGTTCAGCACTTTAGCTACCTGAGTATCACAATTGACTCTACCCCGTCCTATGCCCAACGTATAGATAATATTGCAAAGGTGATTAATATGAGAATTGGGATACTTTATCATCACAAATACAGTCTTACCCAAGAAGCACTGAATCTGGCCATTCACTGTTCAGTTGTCTCACTTATAGACTATGGTCTGGCTATTTATGGGTCAGCAACAGACACTGCCCTCTGCTGCATCTCTATTGCTTTAAACAAAGCTTACAAACTTCTCACAGGTGCTGCAAGACTCACGCACACATGTGATCTCTATACCTGGGCAGGCTGGCTCCAACAGAATGGCAGAATCAGATACCAATCCTGCCTGCTAGCCAAAAAAGTATCTCTAAATATGCTACCAATAGGTGTCCAGAGCCTTCTAACTCCTCATATGAGTACCTATCAAACCAGAAGTTCTAACAGTCAAGTCTTCAATGTTCCCAGATACCACTCAGCCCTCTCTGGACCAACTCTCTCTTCCACCTGACATAACCGTTGCTGCAACAATTGGTTCTTTTAAACTTAAATTGTGACAAAATCGTGTTACTAGTGGCACCTGTGATTGCTTCCACTAGGTCATCTCCCATATCCAGAATCACCTGACAACACTTAGCCTACTCCACCAACTGTCATCTGTTGGTGCAGGCCAACCTCAGCACTGCTTTGAGCCTCCCCCTGCCTCCCCTCTCTGGCATTTCTACTACATCACCCCACCACCCTGCACCTCCTCCTCCTCTCCTTGTCCCCCTCTCTCCCTCAACCTCTCCTCTCTGTCATTACCACCTGTTACTCCCTATTTGTCCAATTTAGCTGTGTGATTTTAATATTGACTTTGGCATACATTGTACAATGCCTCAGCTACTGCCGCCCAATTGCACTAGTATATCTTATTGTTTGTTTTTTCAAATCTCTCACCTGACACTGTAATTATCTGTACCAGCTGTTCATAATGGCTTATCTGTATGTGCTGTACTGCTTTTTGTCTACTGACGTGGAACCTATTTAATGACCATCTGCTCAAAGGCATTAGTCCAAGATTTAAATAAATAAAAATAAAAAAACATAGGGTGGTGGGTAGGGAGCCTCCCCTAGGGCTTAGGGCTCATTCCACCCACAATACTGCTGCGTTGGTGGCTGCTTCCAGGGATGTCCCTATCCAGGAAATATGTTGGGCTACTACCTGGAAGTCAGCACACAGCTTCATTTCCCACTACCACATTGACCTTGAGTCATGCCAGGATGCTAGTTTTGGGGTCTCAGTTCTCCAATCTCTACTCCTTAAATAGGGTGTGTGCCTTCCTCCCAGAGAACTGCTAGGAGTCTGCCTGAAGTGTGGATAGAACATCATATCCACGTCCCTAGAAAAACAAGTTACTCACCTGCAACAGTAGTTCTAGGCGTGGTATATGATGTTCATCCACACTGACCCACCCAACCTCCCCTGGCAAGTGAAACACAGGTCTTACTTCCAGTGGACAAGCTCTGACATCATAGGGCAGTGCTAGGGGAGTTACCAACCAGGTGGGTGGGAGGAGCCAGCTTGAAGGTGTTCCAGTTGATTTAAAGGGGAAAGGAACACTGCCTGAAGTGTGGATGAACAGCATATACCACTCCTAGAACTACTATTACAGGTGCATAATCTGTTGTTTTGGTATACCCTTATTTTTTTTCATATACTGTATGCGACTGGGATATCTTTCAGTGAAACATGTACATAAAAAAATATGGTCACAACAGTATATAGTTTTTCATCCGACCAGTACATCTTGATTAGAGTGTCAGGTGAATGTATCAGACATCAGACTCATATTTGCCTAATATAAATAGAATAATAGATAGGTTAGCATGCATTACAAGGAAGTAATATCATGGAGAGGTTCTGGGGACATAGGAACCTCGAGAGTGAAGCTAGAGAGGATACTTTGTCCCTAGAGCCTCGAGATGGTATTACTCCACTGTGATGCACACTAACCAATTTATTTTTTTCAGTATATGAATCTGAGGTGAATTGACTCACCTCTGGTAGGTGGGTCAAGTTGTTGGGTCCATGTGCATGTCAGTGGTCCATCTGTGAAACGTGGTTCCTGTGAGCATCAGCCTTCAGTGTACTGCCATGGGGTTGTAAAGGTAAGATCCAGTGGCGGTGTTGGCTCTGTTTATCCCTATTTGTTTTTTTGTTTGTTTTTTCTGTGCTTGAAAGTTAACTGCGGTCCCTCAGCAGTGGCATCAGTCAGGCCACAGTGGTTAGAAGAAGAGCCGGGTGAGAGAGGTGTAGCTTGGCCATGGTGGTGAAAGTGCCAGGAAGTAGCTTGTGTTCTGTTGTGTTCTTTCTTGAACGAGGCATTGTTTCAGAGGATTCCCGTCGGTACTGCTGCTCGATGACTGTACAGTCAGTTTTTGCTGTAAGAGGCAGTTACAGTAAAAGCTGGCTGGTGATCAGCGCAAGACATTCCTTGGCGCTTGCACTAGTGAGATTCTGTGATAATACTATCATTCAGACCTCTGAATGATACTATTACATACAGGCTCTGAACGATAGTATTATCACTTTCCAAGTGTGCTATTAAGGGGAATTTTTTGTATGCTTTAGGATAGTATTATTTTCAAAATCCATATATTAAGTAAGGTTAATAATTGTTTTCTGCATGAAATCACAAAACTGTGAAGCAGGAGATCTGAGTTTCAATCTTACTACCTGCTCACTATGTGTCATTGAACCTGGGCAGACCAGGTGGGCCAAGCAGTCTTTTTCTGCTGACAGATTCTCTGTTTCTATGGAACAAGCTACTTAACTTCCTTGTACTTTGGTATAGCTAACTTAAGATGGGTAGATATGCAGTCCAATTTATGTACCTGTAACTGTGGTACAGTGTTTCATGCATGTAGTGGTCGTATTGCATTAATTGTACTTATGTAATACAAGACGCATTTAAAAACAGAGTTGAACTCCCATATGAGTTTCTTGGTAAAATAAATTTAAAATTAAAAAATGAACAGTAAAACGCCACACTAAGAAGATGTTTGCATCTCAGCTGGATAATTCTAGATAAAGAACTACTAGAATGATGGTATTCACAATAATAATAGTATAATGAAATCAGCATTATTCCATCTTCAAAGAGTTCAATGCATTCATTCACACACCCTTAAATAGTTAAGGGTTTGAAACTACTAATTGTGGGATGGACATAACTTAAGAAATTTACCTTCCAACCATGGCTAAACCAGTCATTGAAACCCCAGCTGTAGATTGACCTTACATGTTTGTTGTTTTTATCTTCATGCATTAATGATTTCCTCAACTAGTGCCTACCTCTCACATTCTCTTTGGGTTACCCATCATGCTAAAACAATGTGAACCTCTCTTCCTCCCAGTGTGACAGGGTCTAAGCTGGTAACTCAGAAGCTGGGCCAGGAACATAATATTAATCTGCACTAGAAGTTTTTTTTTTTGGGGGGGGGAGAGCTGGCACCAGAACCAATAATGTGGTAGAGGGGGCAACCATCATCTTGGCACCTTATGGTATTTGTATGTGCCCCAATAGCAGCTCTCCCCCCCACTCTGTGACATTATATCTGTCTGCCCACAGTGCAAGCCTGGGGGAGGGGATGACATTGTTAGGTCACCCCTAACCTCATGGCCACACCTCTGCCCGCAAGAGGCACCAGTGCAGCTTGTGCCAAAACCCTCCCTCTTACAGCTTGCACTTACTGTCTCTGCATTATGCCCATAGTTACACCGGCTCAGGTGGGGGGAGACAGGCCGCAATGTGAACTCTGGTCTCATACATGGAAACACAGCCTGTCTGTCAGTACCAAAGAGCTGACACCTTCCAGGCTTTATGTATTTTTTCCAGTTTTCTGGCCATTTTCCTCCTCAGGAGTTGAGTGGCTCCCTGTTTAACATAAACATTGCTCTGTAACTTCATAAAGTCTCCATCTCAGAAAAAAATAATCTTTACCTCAAAATCCAGTTCACAAGAATTTTATTCCTCAAAATGTTGCCCGGTTTGTTGCCTTGAAAATACTGAGCAGATGGAGCTGCTGAGCACTGTACTGTACTTGAAGTACTTTACTTCCAAGGGGTAGTTTTTGAAATGAGGGACATATTCATTTTGTGATTGCTTTTCTGAAAAGATTATACTGCAGCCACAAATGTTTACAAAATAGAAGACGTCTCTCTCTCCTTTTTTTGGGCTACACAAAAATTGCTGGCATTTCACTGCAGTTATGTTTCTGCTGTTTTAAGTTAACATTTTAACCTCACTAGTAGGTATTTACTAAAATAAAAATGCTTAAAAGCAATATATTTGCAATAGTTCTGTTTTTAGTATGTTTGGTTTGTTTTATAAACTTCCCCAACTGGCCTTTATAATGGTTGTGCTCACTCTAAAATCTTTTACACAAAACATTTATGCTGCCACCATCAAGGGACAAAGTATCAGGGGCCCAATATGGCAGTCTTTCCTGTCTGACCCGTTGTCTGTATGCCAACCTATGTGCACATCCTCCAGGGTATAGCTCACCTGCTTTAAGGTTGCCGGATGCTGTCCAAGAACTTCTTTCCTCTGGCTGTATAAGGTTGCCTTTGGTATTTGTATCTTCAGTGAGTGGAAATCACTGACTGGAGTTTGGACTTCAGTCCACACATAAAAGATATTAAGGGAAAGCAGTATCTCATCATTGATTATTTGCAGAGGTGGATTCCATCAATGATGTATGTAAAATCTGAGCTATGTACTAAAGAGATGTTACCAGCACAGGTTCTTAACTGAGTGTGTTTCTTCCATTCCCCCCACCCCCACTGAACAGTCTCTGTCAGTCTTTTTGCGATCATCTTTGTGCCAGCAGAGTTCAAACCAAAGGCTTGATAAACATTAATCTTAACACTTTCTCTCTAGAATATCATGTTCTGTATACACCTGCGCATCTTTACTCTTCCTCTGAGTGTCTTAGAGAGAACAGAGGAGTAGAACTCATGATGCTAAGAGGGGATCAGGTCAGTTGTACTGACTATGGGGTGAAATTCTTCAGGGTTACTCTGTGGAGGATGGGTCACTGCCCCTTCTACAGGATCTTTGTAGAGCTCCTTACACAGCTTGTAGCAGTGAGGGAAGAGCTAGCTGTTCTGTGGCATTGGCTCATCTAGAACCCACAGCCCCACTCCCCCATAAGGCCTGCTGGTCTGGGAGGTGCTAAGTGCTGGGAAGGGGGTATGGGGAGGGGTAGCAGAGGCACCCAAAGGAGGTCACACAACCTCACAGCATTTTGATGGCAAATCACACCCCTGGAGGAGACGGAGGTACCCGACTGCACTGGGGGGGGGGAGGAGTCTGGGCCAGGCAGGGAAAACGGAAGTGTTGACCTGGTGACACCCAGGGGTGAAAGTAAAAAGAAGGCAGCTAGGAGAGTCTTAGTGATCAGGGATTTTATGACAAGAGGAGTAGGAAGGGTGTTGGCTGAGGCATGGTCTGGTGCCTTCCTGGGGTATCAGCCAGCTGGGATACAGACAGATGAGGGAGGATAGCAGAGAGGAGGGGGGTGCTGGAACACTTGGGTATGAACAGTCTGGTGAACCAGTCTGTGGAACAAGTGAAGCAGAACTTTTAAAGGCTGTGGGACAGATTGTAGACACACTCGGCCTTCCTGTCTTTTTTCAAAGTTGCCTTGTATGGAGTGGGATGAAGACAGAGTATGAAGGTCTTGAAGAGATAGAGGAATCAAATGGGTGGTTAAAGAGCTGGTGAAATGATTTGGACAGGCAACTCTTTCAAAAGTTGCCTGCCTGATTAGCTGAATAAACTTGTGCTGCAGTTTTTTCAGTGAGATTAAATACTAAAATGTTAACTTACAAAGCCCACCTCATACCGTCCATGTATGAGCCAAGTGGCTATCTCAGCACTGCAGCCTTGCCCCAAAAATCAGCTTTTTGATGACGTTAGGTATGGGTCAGGGCTGCAGGCACACTATATAGTAAATAATAGGATGGGAATAGGATTGGGGAAGGGGGCTGTCTAAATGTACTAACATTATCTTTGCTGGCAGTTATACATGTATGGGGGTGATATATCACATATACCATTTCACCATACATGTATAACTGCTAACAAAGATGACGTTAGTACATTAGTACAGAGTGCCTGTAGCCCCAACCCATACCTAACTTCATCAAAGTGCTGAATTTCAGGGCGGAGCTGCAGAGCTGAGATGGCCACTTGGCTTGTACATGGCCAGTACAAGCTGGGTTTTGTAAGTTAATATTTTACTATTTAATCTTAGTATTTAATCTCACCGAAAAATTGTCACACAAGTATATTCAGCTAATCGGGCAGGCAACTTTCGAATTAGTTGCCTGCACGAATCGTGTCACCAGCTTTTTGAAGAAATGCTGCCAGGAGGAAGGTGCCACTTTGTGGGGGACTGTGGGGACTTCTGGGACAGGAGGCTTTTCAAAGGTGATGGCCTTCACCTGACTAGAGAGAAGACCAGCACTTTGAGGCAGAAGTTTGACATTTACATTAGACAGTTAAACTCACTGAGGCCAGGAGAACCACAGTAAAGGGAGTGATGGAGGGGAACTTAGCTAGTGCTCCCCCTGTACTGGGGACTGGTAACAGTAAGTTGGCCAAAAATAAGACCATGGTTCAAAAAGGAGTAGTGGAAGAGACAAGGGGGGAAAGGCTGTCATGGTCTACAAGAGATAGGAAAAATGTATTTATTTTTTCTTTATTTATTGAAATGTTTCACCAGGAAGGCATGCTGAGCAACAAGTTGCTCATCTCCCGGTGCAACCTGAGGGGTAGGAGAACATGAGGATAGTATACAGAGATTTGGTACACAATATAGATATACAATTTGATTACATTCAATAAAGTGAGCAGACTATACAGAAGTACTGAAAAAGTGAAATAGTAACAGGTATGAACTAGATGGATACAATGCTAACAGTCTTGAACTAGATAGATACAATAGCACAAATATCTTTTGCAAACACTTGGTGGGACATAGCTTTGTACTTAGAAAATGGCCGGATAGAGAACAAGGAGGTTGAACTAGGGCAAGATGGCATGGAAAGACATAGAACAACATTTGCAAGGAGTAACAAAAGTGCAAAGTTGACTATAAGTGCATTAGAGATTAAGGGTTAGCCAATAACTATAGCTAGGAAGGGGGTGGGTGGGGGGCATATAGGCAGAGAGCAGGGTGGTGGAAAGGGGGTGATTTGGAGGAGGGAAAGGCAAGGGGTGGGAGTAGGAGGTGAGGAAGGTGTTTGCCTAGGTTCTGGACCCCTTCAGGATGCAAAGAACCCAGCCAGGGACCTATGCCATGAATCGGCGAAAGGGTAGTGAGGGTAAGATGGTGTACAGAGGAGGGAATGGGGGTGGGTAGGAGTAAGGTGGAAAGGAAGGGGCACTGAAGGGAGGATGTGGGGGAGGGTTTTGCAGGAAAGAGGTGGGTGTGAAGCTGAAGCAGGCTCATAGGGGAACAAGTTAGGGAGATTTGTAGCAGGAGCAGCTAGCAGAGAGAAAGTTATGTAAGGCAGAGGCAAAGAAGTGGGAGGAGGAGGAGTGTCATATTTGAAGTGGGAGGGAGTTCCAGATTTTGGGGAAGCAATGGGAGAAGCTTGATTGGCTGATGAGGGTGGTACGATGGGGGAATAGGGTGTGAGTGTCAGAGGATCTGAGGGAGTGGGAGGAAGGTAGGGGGTAGGGAGGGAGGGAGCATGGGAGGTAGGAAGGAAGTGCACCAAGCCAAAGTTTGGAAGTTAGTTTGGCAGAGTTAGCCCGATGTCCATTAGCAAGTGAGGGGAAGGACAGGGGATGGTAAAGGTCACAATGATGGATTCAAGTGGGGGTGTCAAGAACAAATCAACAGAAGGAGTTGAAAAGACAGTCCAATCTGGTAAGGGAAGATATGGGAGTGGCACCATAGACTACATCATAGCAGTCAAATATGTGGAGGATCATCTTCTGGATAAGTTCTCGCCGGGCCGTAGGAGGGATACAACTATGGTTCCTGTAAAGGGCTCCAAGCTTGGGGCGCAGTTTTTTCAGAATGGTGTCAATGTGGCCAGAGAAGCTGAGGTGTTGGTCCAGCCAAACCCCAAGGTATCTGAAAGAGGGGGTGTCTTCAAGGATTGTTCCATCAAGGGTGTGGAAAGAGGGTAAGGGGTGGAGTCTAGAGAGTCTCTGCCTAGTGCCAAAGGTCATTGAGACTGTCTTTTTGGCATTTAGGAATAGCTGATGTGATGCAAACAGAGCTGAACCTGGGGGAAGTCATGCTGAATAGTGGTTGGTACATCAGTGGTGGTTTTGCCAGAGGTGAACAAGACAGTATCATTGGCATACATATGGATAGAAGAGGAGGGGGGGGGCAGACTGAGGAAAGGTCATTTAGGAAGATGGAGAAAAGGATGGGGCTGAGCACAGAGCCCTGTGGGACTCCTATGGAGATTGGGAGGGGTGGAGAGATTGCATTCTGAATCCTGACTGATTATGTTCTGCCTGTGAGGGAAGCTCTAAACCAGGAAAGAGCAGGAGTAGACAAACCAGCAGCCATAAGGGAGTCAAGAAGTAGGGCATGGGGAGACTGTGTCGAAAGCCTTGGCGAGGTCGACAAAAATGGCAGAGGTGATGAGGCCATTGTTCATCCCAGTAAGGATGGAATCAGTGAACCTAAGGAGGGAGGTGGTAGTGGAGTGGTTCTTCTGAAAATCAGATTGGAACGGGGTGAAGAAGGAGGAGTCAGCAAGAAAAGAGGTCAGTTGAGCGAGGACCAGGTGTTCTTGGAACTTAGCAAGGGTGGGGAGGAGGGAGATTGGGTGGTAGTTGGCAGGAGAGAAAGTATCACCACCCTTAAGGAGAGGGAAGACAACCACATGTTTCCAGGAAATAGGGATGGAGGATGACATAAAGAAGAGATTTAGAATTAGAAAGAGAGGGTAGGCAATAGCAGGGGCTGAGAGGTAGAGAAGTTTAGGGTCAAGGTCATCTGGAGAGGAGCCTTTAGAGGGATTGAGAGATAGGAGGGTTGTTAGTGTCTCCTCAGGTGAGATAGAAGAGAATGAGAAAGGGGTGGTACAGGGGGTTGAGTGGTAGGAGAGGGAGAACAAGTGGAGTGGAGTGGAGGGATTTTAGAAGGGCTGAAGCACAGGAGGTGTAGTGGAAGCTGAACTCCTGAGCCACAATGCAAGGTTCAGACTCTAGTGTGTTGTTTATATTAAAGGGGAAGTAAACATTGTAGGGGTCTCTCAAATTGTGAAAGCCCATAAATAAATATTTCAAATGAGGTATGGAACTTCCTTGTAGGTGTCAAGAATCCTAAGATATGACTATCTAAATATTCTGTAAATCAAAACAAGGCAGCAACCATTTCATGGGATCCTGAGACAGAAAGTGATGTAACTGAGGGGCAAGTTGTAATTAACAACATAGAGTTGGCCCCTCAGTGACATAATTTCCAGTTGTAAGATTACATGAAATGGCTGCTGCTTTGTTTCCATTTACAGATACTTTGATATTCTTATCTCAGGACTTCTGAAACCTATAGCTAAGCCTAGCACCTCGCTTGAATGGTCTAGTCTTGCGCTTTCACAATTTGTGTGAGCCCTGCAATGTTTACTTCCCCTTTAAACATGGAGGGGGGAATAGTGAGTGGACTACTTTCCAAAATTTAGAGGGGGAATTTATGTTATTGAAGAAAGAGAAATTAAAATATTCAGACTTGGCAAGTCTGATTGCTTTAGTACAAGCGTTTCTTAGCCTGCAATAGTTAGTAACGGCTGATGGGAGCTGAGAGGCCTTATGTTTCCTCCATGCTTTATCACGCTCCCTGAGGCAGGTCATTAATTCAGGGATGATCCAGGGAATAAGAATTTAAGGAAACTGGGAAGGAGTGCAGGTATAGATCACAAAACATAAAATGAGGATTCAGAGCTGATTGGAAGGGGTCTGCGTTAATATCAGGAGTATGGATAGTAAAATCAGTGAGTTGCAGGCATTGGTGGAAGACACTGAAGCAGACCTCATAGCCATCACAGAAATTTGGGACATGTAGAATAATGACTGGAACTTGTTAGTCCTAGGATACACAATGTTTAGAAAGGACAGAGGGAAAGGCAATATGTCATGAAGGAGACAGAGGCTGTGGAGGACAGATACATCAGGGGAAGCAAAGGGGATATACAGCAATTGTGGGTTCACCACATAGCACCCTCGGAAAGAATACACAGGTGGAGGTGAACTGTAGGCCACTGGGACAAGGGGAAAAGAGAGAGCTGGGGAACTTGGGGAAGAGCTGACAAGGGGAATGAAGATGGAGAATATTGTGGTAGTGGACAATCTGAACCTGCCAGATATTGACTGGGATATTCCAGTGGCCAGGTGAACAAGAAGTCAGGGCAGGTTGGATAGATTGCAGGAGTGCCCATTGGTGCAGCTGGATAAGGAACCCAACAGACAGACAGCCATTCTCAATTTGGTGCTCACCAACTTGGGGATGGTAAGTGGAATGAGGTACAGAAACCACTGGGATTCAATGACCTTAACTCAATTTGGTTCAGGCTGGCCCTCAAGACCAGTATGCCCCTATCAAAAACTGAAGTCCTACGTTTCAGAAGAGTAGACTTAACCAGATGAGAAAGCTGCTCTTAGAGAAGTTGACCACGGTAGGCAGTGTCGGAAGTGTATGGAGGCAATAAAGGGGACTATTCCTGAGGAAACAAAGTCATGCGTGAGAGCTGTTACAAAACAAAACTAGCATAAGAGGCCAATATGGTTCACAGAAAGGGTCAGAGAAGCAATGAGTGGCAAGAAAAAGGCTTTCACAAGTTATAAGGAAAAGCAAAGGCAGGAGAAATGGAGAAAGTACCAAATAAAAACTAGGGAAACACAGAGGACAATGAGGGAGGTATCCAGTGATATGGGTGAGTCAAATTGAGCAGCCCAATATGAGCTACTCAGTTTGATCGCCCATAAGAAAAGTGAGTGTGGAAAAACAGCTAGCGGGGGAATAGCAAGGATGTGCAACTCGAATAGCGACTGCAGGAATAGGTTGCGTGTTGGACGGGGGGGGAGGGCGGTACCAGGATATGGGAGACAGTCTGTTGGGCCAAATTCAAGCTGCCCTACAAGTGTAGTGGTAGAGTGTATGCCACTACTGTAAAAGGCTCTGGGTTCTGGGCTTGTGGCATGCAAGAATGTTTGGTGTTTTTTTTATTTTACTATTTTCCCCTGTGTCAGGCCCCCCCGGAGTTGATTATTTTAAAAATGGGGTGATGCAAGCAGTGAAGACCCCTGCATGGATGGTGCAGGGGGATGGCCCCCTGCATAAAAAATTGTGCTGTAGGTGTTGGGATTTCTGCATGGGGCTGATTGTCACTGTTGTTGCCTTGAGTGTTGTGCAAGTTGTCATTGCAGTTTTCAGCGACTTGCACTCGCTGTACTGGTTGGTGCCATTTCATGTTCGCCGATATGATGTGGAACCATGAGGTAAAGGCAGACACAGAGCTGCATATTAAGGAGAGGGTCAGGAGTGTGGAAAAGCAATTGTTCCTATGTAGTAAAGAAAAAAGGAAGCAGGTAGAGAGTATTGTTAGACTGCAATGGGGGGGCGGGCACTGGAGGAAGAGGAACAAAAAGTAGCCATCCTTAATGATTGCTTCTGCTCTGTCATCACAATGGAAGACACTGGACTTCTACCTGGAAGTGTCATCAAGGCAGCTGTCCGGAACATTACTAATATGAGGGCAGCCAGTCTTTACCAGAGATAGAATCCAGAAGGGGCTTGAAGCCCTAAAGGTAGATAAAGTCCCAGGGCCGGATGGGATGCACCCAAGGGTGCTCAAAGAATTGGCTATGGAACTGGCTGAACCCTTAGTAGTGCTATTCAATAGCTCAGTTAAGACAGGGTTAGTTACAAAAGACTGGAGGGTAGTGGATGACCACAGCTGGTTGGGCAGCAGAGGTACAGAGGGAAGTGGTGAATGCCAGTCAGGCTCCAATCAGGCATGCATTTCATGCTAAAATGTGGAGTCCCTAGTGTGCCAACATCCCGAGGGGTGGGTACACCAGAACAAGTAAAGCACTGGCTTGCATGGTATGATTTTGGGTGTACTTGGGCCTCGACCCCTGCTACTGGTCTTTGTCTACTCCAATGATTCTCCTTCCTCAGCCCATGGGGTTCTAAACTGGAGAGAACGTAAGCCCCTGAGATGTAGGGGATGATGCTAGTTCTGACTAGAGGGAAGAGGGTCAAATCAGAGAGGGAAAATAAAAAGAAATACCGTTTTTCTCCATAAACAGAACAAATAGATGGTTCATTTAGGTGAAAACATGATTAGGCACTTTTTATGCTTAAAATTATTTGAGTGTGTTGTGTTGCTTTAATAGAAATTGTCAGAGCATATTTTAACCTCATTTCATTCGCATAAATAACAAAGCAGAAGGATAATAGAACAAAACATTTTACATTTAATGCATGCTTGAAAATAGAAAGGAAAACAAGAAGGCTTCCTTTCTTAAGTAAGGTTCTATTCCAGTTTTATTGTTCTTCCATAGAGAAAGCCAACATTTTGTAGCAACCACCACTTTGTCAGGGAATGGTGCTTTAATACTCAAATAAGATTGTGTGCAGCTTTACTGGGATTGTAGGCAATCTCAGAAGGATTATTTTACTGAAGAGTGGAGCCTTCTTGTTTTCCTTTTTGTAAGTTTCCCTTGGTTGCTTGTAGATTACTCCTCTGAACGTATATATTTTATTTGCCACTAGAGGTCAGTAGACATCCTGAACCTACTTTCTAGATTTGCATGCTTGAAAATAGGGAATAAACTTACAGCTGGCATTTCAGTAATGATGCCTACTTCAGAAATGCTTTGTATGGTAAAAAAAAACAGTTATTAAAAAGGAGGCAGAAGAATTCACTCAGCCTTAACTTGTCACGCTGAAATCTGATACGTCGCTGTAAATCCATGCAGACCATAAAAGTCATAACACCTCACTGTGCTCCAGGGATAAGAAGAGATACACCTTTGCTATTTGCATACAACATGGTAATTCAACAAATCAGAATGAATATCAGTATCCCAGCATCAAAGTTTGCAAATGTGTTAAAGGGAATGTTTTTAATATAACTCACCCAACAGAGACAATTCAGATTCATTAAGTTCTAAGTGTACAGTGGTTATACACATGGCAGTGCTTAAAGTTATCATCACAGAGTTGTTTAGGGCTGGTCTGTTTATCAGACAGTTCCTAATGTAATCAAAGTGAAGAAGTGTTTTCTACAGTAGCTGTGCCGTAGGAATGCATTTGGGGCCAGAACCCGATAAATTTCTATGATTGTCAAGGAGTGAGTGGTGGTGGTGCTGCTTTCCATCACAGTTTTATAAGCTTTATTTATTGGATTACAATACCTTTGATTTGGTAGCTTGATTACAAAGGTTTCAGATCATTTGCGTACAAACATATAGGAACATACAGGTCAGCTTGTCTAATTACAAAACATAGGAATGACACATTCCACGTCAGTGCTATACAGGAAGGACAGGAGAAAGCAAATCCAGTGTATAAAGGAATACTGCAAAAATGGAAATGTCATATAGTGGATTACATTTCATTGGATAAACACACACCACGAACAATTTGGCATTTTACACCATTTATAGGTTTACAGAGGTGTGTTTGCTCAAATAATCAGAGAATACGATATAAAAATGTGTAATTGGTAGAAGGGTTGAGAAAGACAGATTATGGTAAAATACTGTAGGAGGCAGAGGGTGCATAGTACAGAGAGAGGACGGACAGATCCAGGGGAAATAAAAGTGCAGGAAGGTATGTAAAGATAGGGTAAGACAGTCCCCCAAGCTGGCTTTTGTCAAATAGGGGTGGAATTGACTTGAAGAGGGGAGGTGAGAAGGTTGGGGGGAGAGGCTGGCTTGGGGGGTGAGAGGTGATGGAGGGGAGAGAAATTAGAGTGTAGAAAGTAAGGGAAGAGGGAGGGGGTATGTGGCAGTGAGACTGAGAAGAAAGTAGAGTAGGGAGTAGAGGTACATGGTTGACAGCCAGGATATAAGAGCATTGTTGGATTAAGAACAAATCCCACCTGGAATTGACTCAGTCACAATCGTTGAGTGCTACAAGGTGGAAATGCAGTTTACTTTTGAATGGTGTGAGCTTTCTTTCTGCCAAGATGTCATTAGAAAGGGAGTTGAGCCAGATGGGGGCTCGGTAAACAAAAGACCTCTGTCCTTTAGATGTTTGACAAAAGGGAACTTTTTTTTTTATTAATGTAACTTTTTCTCCCTGGTCCCCACCAGTCAGCATGCCTTCTCAGCTATCCTCCCAGCCCCACACCTGAGATCAGGCCACTGTCCCCAACATTCCCCATGGTTTCCCCTCTGTGGCAGGGCGGTGAGGAGCCCCCAACTCTACTCACCTCGAATAGGATCCAGACTGTTGGGGGAGCGCCATTTGAGTCAGGGCCTGTGGAGGGTGGCTGTTCATCTGGCGCGACCTGAGATCTTTTTCCTGTTTCTCCCGTGAGAGTGCTGCATGGAATTATACCAGTGGAGGGGGTGCGCATGCATCCACAAGCACTCCTCCTGGTGCCTGCCCCACTCAGTTCCTTCTTGCAGTGTCAGTGCTCTGGTCACCAGCCACCACCAGGGGTCAGACCTGCATCGACTACTGAAATCACCCTCCGGAGAGGAAGAGTAGTCCCTCAGATGCTCAATCCCTCTCCACCCCTGCCAACCCCTGGTGGCCCGTACTTGTTCCCGAACACGGGTCGCCGGCATAGTGGGAGGTAAGGCAGCCAGCGCCTCAGCGCCACCGGGCCGGCACCAGAAGGGAACTTTAAATGGTTGTTGTTAGAGGCCCTTGTTAGTCTGGAGATATGAATTGGGCACAGTAGGTTCCAGACTCAAGGGGGGGGGGTAAGTCCTAGGGTGTTTTTTCTGGCTAGCAAACAAGTCTGGTGTTGCAGCCTGCCTTTCAGATTGAGCCAGCCAGACTGTGCATACAGGTCACAGGTGTGGGTGAGCTTTTGGGCCTCTGTGACAAGCCTACAAGTTTATTGGCTATGGAGAGGGCAATTCTTGAGAGCTGCATAAGCGAGCAACAGGGAGTGCAGCTACAAACCTCTCAGAATTCTGCTGACAGCTTTGGTTACTACTGTGTATTTCTACACTAATCTTAGGATGTTTGAAGTTGAGGCATTTTATATACCACTTTTACACTACTTCTCACAGAGTACACTTTCAACAGAGAATATAATTACATTTGAGAGACCATCTATCAGTCTATTTTATATTTAAGATCCAGGTGTGTCTCTTCCCCCACATCAGTTACATTTCCAACTACTGACTCAGTCCTAAGATGAGTGCAACATTATCACATCTCTTTAACCCACACAAATGAATGAATACATCCTCCCACCCTCCTCCCCCACACAAAAGAATATGCTCTAGTGTGATTGTACTTACTAGAGTGAAAACTGTCCCTTACTCACCAACCCTGTCAGTCATCAGCTCCTTCATCAATGAATGAATCAATGATGATATACATACCCTAGTAGTAGTAACATTCAATTGATCACAGTGGTCAACTGGAACCATTGCATTAGAGCTTACCCCTTGGGGTGATTGGTGTGGCACGTGGACAGCTGGTTCTGATTACAATATGATGTTTTTTCTGCAATATAAAATATGTAGGGGAGTGTCTGTCAGGAGAAACTACTGTCTTGCTGAAATTGACAGATCAAACCCCCCCCCAGGTATAAGTTCAAAGGACAGGACATAGGTTAAACTACAGATATCTGAGATGCAATTACTTTGTCAATTTGCTTTGAAGCCAGGAACTAAAATATCCATTTATGACACCCTCAGGGAAATCCTTTGCTTTGCACAAGGTGTCATGATGAAAAGGGGCATATGCATGTGTTTTGGGTGTCTTCCAAGGACGCCAGCTAATTATATCAAAGAGATTTTGATGTCTGTGTGAAGCAGGTCCCAAACTAAATTGGGAAGTCCAATATGCATTTGTTTGGAGTATTGTCAAAGGAAGCCAGTGAATTACATCAAAGAGACTTTGATGTCTGTGAGAAGCAGATCACAGACTGGTTTGGGGGAAGTCACATGAAGAGAGGAGATTCCCTGATATCACCTATTTTTTTTTTTAAATATCTTATTAGGACATCCTGTGATATAAAATATAAATGTTAATACACCAAGGTGGAGTTAGGTGACCTCAGAGAGAAGGCCGGCTCAAGACTGCTTTTAGGTATACTGAGCAGACCTTAGACACAGAGAGATACATTCATTTTCTGACTGAGAAAGAGGAACATCAAAGCACTGAAAGATTAAGAAAGTAAGGATACATTAGATAAGACCAGTCTGAGTATATGGGTTGTAGGAATTTGCACTTTTAAACCTGTTTTGTTTTTAAGACTGTATGTGTTGGGATATCTTGTTCTGTATTTACTGTTTTCCTATTTTTATCTATTTTAAAGTAAAGATATATATTTTAAAACCAGAAACTGCCTGGTGTGCCTTGAAACTTCTTTTTTATAAGTGAAGCTTAGATGGTTATAGTTGACACTGTGCATGAACTTATTGTGGTACCAAACTGGGAAACAGACGAGTTCTTTAGGTCTTGCATAGAGTTCTAAGGGTTCACTTTGTAATACCTGGTTAGGTGCCCATAGGCAAAGATATCTGGCTCCCTGAAGACAGAATTATCTGAGCCTGACAACTGGGTACGCTAACAAGAGGTTATCAGTTTGAATCCCTCCAGAACTTGGGACAAAGGTGACTCGAATCCACAAAACAGATTAGAGGGTTACCTTGTTCTGTTAACTGTTCACAATTCTACACTCAGAGGGTGGCACTTTGAGAGTAGAGGGCTGACCTGCTCAGTGGGGTTGTGATAATTGTGAGGGTGCCAGAAGGTGGTCGGTGGGAGTATTCGATATTCATGCATATGTCTGGGTCATGTATGTGTGGGGGTTGGTGTTTGTCTTATCTTGGGACTGAGTTAGATGTTGGACATGTAGAAGCCTACCACAGAAGGAGTATGCATTCTAGTCAGTTAGAAGAGGGGCATGGCCTTATGGCCGCGTAAGGAGTTATACCATACAAGGTATGCAAAATTTGTGTTTTATTTCAAGGGTGTTTAGAAAACTACTCCATAGTTAGAGTGATGCTTGTATGTATACAGAATAGATTGCTTTTTTTACAGGAAGCTAAGACCTGCTATGAATAGGTGTACATGGATTTTTATAGAAACAAGATACTATTAGGTAAGGAAAGATGGAGATTATATATTCACTATTATTTAAAAATGTGGGTGGTATATTTTGGTGCTACATATGAGCAGGATTTTTGAAAGTACTGTATAACGTTTGTACACAGGGGTCCGAATATTCAGACTGAGCCAGGCAGTGGCGCAAGCCTGGGTGCAGCGCAACTGGGATGTGCTGGTGCCAGGGCCAGGTGATATTCCACGGTGATGCACCATGGCACAGCAGCATTGAATATGGCATGAACTGCACATGGTGCAGCAGCACTGTGCCAGTGCAAGCCACAGCCAGGGAGCACGGGGATGCGCCAGCGCAAATGCAGTTGCGCTGGGTGCATCACCCACTATATTCAGCTGAGGGCATGTAAATGATGCCATAAACTATGCAAGGCACAAATGGGGCCATTTGCATGTCATTATGGCCCCATTTGCATGCCTTGCATAGGGCAGCCCAGTGACTTGTGCCTGGCACCCTGCACAGCATGACGTGTGCAGTGGGGATCCTGGGGCATCCCCCACCCTGTAGCCGTGATCGCGTATATGTATAACAGACAATCCCTGGTAGTCTAGTGGCCCCCCCCCCGAGTCTCTGATTCCTCAATAACTGTAATAAAATACCTTCCCTGGTAGTCTAGTGGTCCCCCTACCTGATTCCCTGAGAAATGTAACATGACTGTCCCTGGTGGTCTGGTGGAACCCCCTCGCCTGTTGCTGCATTACTTGATAGTCCTCCATAAATAAATTGCCCAGGTGATCAGTGGCACCCCACCCCTCCCACCCACACATGAACCCCTTGCCCATCCTGCCTCCCCGGTCAGCCGGTGGGTGGCTGCAACCGCCGCATACCACCCGGCCACCCGCTGAATGACAGGTACACTATGGGCTGTAAGTCCATCGGTCCCCAGTGTGAACCAATGGACTTGCAGGACATACTGTACTAGTCAGTCCTAAATATGTGAATGAAGTCATGCACATATTTGGGACTGTCTAATGCAGTATGCCCTGCAAGCCCATTGGTCCAAACTGGGTACCAATGGGCTTACAGCCGGTACTGTACCTGTCATTCGGCAGATAGCCAGACGGTATGTGGTTTGGCTGCAGCCACCCACTGATGATGGAGGGGTGGGCAAGGGGTTCAGAGTAGGTGGGGGCTGCCACTGGATCACCAAGGCATTTATTTACGGAGGATTACTGTGATCATGGCAACAGGCGGAGGTGTGCCACTAGACCACTAGGGATGATCATTTTTACATTTCTCTGGGAATTGGGTGGGATGGGGGACCACTAGACCACCAGGGATGGCCTTTTATTAAATTCATCAAGGAATCGGGGGCTCAGGAGGGGGGGACCACTAGACTACCAGGGATCAGGCTTTACTACATCTACCATGATCATGGCAATGGGCAGGGGAGTCCACTTGACCACCAAGGTTATGTGTGTGCTTGCTGATGGTGTTCTGGGTGGGCGGGTGGCCACCTATGGCTGGGCTGCTGTGCTGCACCCTGCAATACTGCAGCCCACCTGTGGGTGGCCAGGAGTTGTTCCAACTTTTCAGGGGCTCAACTTTGAGCCCCTCTGTGTAGCACAATGCAGGGTTGTGCCAGCACATGCGCGGCACATCCCAGGCTAAATATCGGGATGTGCCACATATGCATGGGGACGCCCCTGCATCTGTGCCGTATACATTATCATTGTGCCCCAGTGTATCAGGATTTGCACTACACCAGGCAGCCTTCTCAATATCCCACCAGGGTGCAATGCAGGGTTGTGCCAGTGCAACTCTGTTGTGCCAGGTGCAATCCCTTTGAATATCTGAGCCAGGGTTTCTATCATATGAGGGTACAACTTTGTACATTAATTAATACCAGACAGAAGCTAAGTAGCTAAGGTTATATAGTGTTATATGAACTATGCTGGGAGCACTTTTATATTTCGGAGATGGTGGCACAATTGGACAAGAGGTTGTTATGTAAATGTGTACAGGATTTGAGTATTTTGATTTTATTTTGTGCAGCTAACACAGCAAATGGAATTGGTCTAATGAAGTAGGTCCTCATGCCATGAAACATTGCCAAGATGTGTTTTGTGAGAAAAAAAGGAATGCTGTGCTGGATTTAGAGAGTAGCGTTCCTCCAGTCTGCACTAATATATTGGCAGTCAAGCAAATGACCCAAGACATAACCTGTAAATTCATATAGAAGTACAGGCAACCTGGACTCCATTTGGAAATTGCATTGTGTAACTTAAAACTGTAAAGGTGAGGATGGACAAGATCCTCAAATACATAAAAGTAAATAAAGTCAGACTGGTGGGACAGGAAAGCCTGTTAGAAAAATGTAAGAACACACAATATTAAATTCTCTTACATAATAATAATAATTGTCATGCTAATTATTTGCACTCAGTGCGAAAAGAAATAATGATTAGCAAACATAACAATGCTAACAAAACAAACTGGTCAGAGCTGAAATGGCTGTGGACAGTTTTGGGATGCTTTTACTCATTATTTCTTGTGAATTTGCACAATGCAGATCTGCTGAGAGGCAGTTTCAATGTGGTCTTCCTTTAACAGATGTTTACAATGTGTTTTCCTAGAATATGCCTGCTGATTGCTATATATTTATCCTGGATAGTTCACAGAAGACATAGCATCTTATTTTCAGTGGGACTCTACATCTACACAACATTATGCTGTATTGCGTAAAATCAAAACACACTGAAAACAATATTTTAAATCTAGACTAGGCCACCCTGAATATATACATTATAAAAATGGTTAAATCATGACCCCACTGAAAACAAGATATTGCAGCTAATCTGGTACATCCTGAGTAAATACAGTGCAAACATGTGTAAATGAATATCCCTGTGACAATGAGATATAGCATCTCCTCTGCACTATCCAGGATATAAAATATAGGATAAGAAATATTTAAAGGAAATGTACTGTAAATGGAACTTCATTGTGTTCACTGACGTAAACAGTTTCTTTATTGTTTTATAACATACAGTATTAAATTGCAGTATTTATTTTGCAGTTAAACTTTTTTATTAATTTTTCATAAGATATACAGACAAACCTCTTACAGTACAGTACAATGCGAGGACTTTTTTTTTTAAAGAAATTGAGGCAGCATATAATAAGAACATTGCTACAATAATACAAGGAGCTTTTGGTTTAAAATACAGTAAACAATACAGGTCATGTAATTGGCATATACTTGACATTTGTAGTGGGTGGGATGGGGGACCACTAGACCACCAGGGATGGCCTTTTATTACATTCATCAAGGAATCGGGGACCGGGGACCACTAGACTACCAGGGATCAGGCTTTACTACATCTACCACGATCATGGCAATGGCAGTACAGTACAATGTGAGGACTTTTTTTTTTAAAGAAATTGAGGCAGCATATAATAAGAACATTGCTACAATAATACAAGGAGCTTTTGGTTTAAAATATAATAAACAATACAGGTCATGTAATTGGCATATACTTGACATTTGTAGTGAACTTAAAGAGGATAGTATAATTAGATACGATTTATATTAAAATGTTACATAATTATATATGATGCTGCAAAAGGGAAAAAAGTACATTCGTAAAAGGATTGTGGAGTAATAAAGAATGACTGAGAACAGAGTATAGGAAAGAAAAGATATATAAGAAAGTTAAGAAGAGAGAGAGGGAAACTATAAAAAAGGGGAAAAAAGCGAGACTACAATGATGTATCAGTAAAAGGGGAAAATCCATATATATTAAGTCCATACATTGGTGTTGGAAGATTTAGTTGATTCCAAAAAATTAAAAAAGCCCTGCCAACAATTGTTATATAACATGAGTCGGTCAGACAAGATATATGTCATACGGTCCAGAGAGGCATATTGCAATAGTTGGTTAATGATACCGGGAAGGGTAGGGATTATGTTGGATCTCCAATGCATGAGGATTGTCGTTTAACTTGAAGGAAGAGTATATTTAACCATCTGCTCTGTGAATATGAAATTTTATAAGAACGGTGATTAAAAATACCAAGAATGCAATGTTTAGGGTCCAGTGTAAAAGGTTGACCTACCACTTTCATTGCAAATCTGTAGTACAGTGCCAAATCTTTTGTATGAGGGGACAATGCCATAAGATATGCAATAAATCCCCATTGGGAATTGCAGTACCAAAATTGTTATTGTTCAATAAACCGTTTTTGTAATACAACAGGAGTTCTGTACCACAAATGAAGGATCTTGGTTTGAATGAGGGAACTGCATTTATCATTAAAAGATTTGTGACAGGAGAGCCAACATCTGGACCATTGTGCATTGGTGATATTATATTGTAGCAAAGTACTCCATCTGTTTTTAGCATTGACAGAGTAGTCAGGAAGGATATCACAAATATCTTTGTAAACAGTGCTATTTAAATTGGATGTTGTTTTTATCCATTTAGAGATGTGCTTATCATACAGAGAATTGATAGAGATGGGTGTGAGGTAAGAGTTGCATGCGGTATGAAGCTGTAGATATTTCCAAAAATCCTGATATGGAAGATTCCATATGCCTCATAGGTCGGTGTAAGATTTTAACTTTAATGACTTGGGTTCAAGTATATCCTGCAAAAAGAGAATACCCTTATATTTTCAGGTATGACAAAAATTGGGGTGATTATCAAGAGATATATGGTGGTTACCCCAGATGGGGGTGTAAATTAAGGGTTTGGGATTAGACTTAATATGCTTGTGAATGATTTTCCAATAGAATATAGAAGCAGCTATGGTAGGGTGAGACTTTAAAGAAGAGGTAAGGGTGTTATAAAGGAAAGAAGTCACCACATTACCAGGGCATAAGGATGTTTCCATATTGACCCATAAAGGAGACTGGATGTTGGGTTTGTTAAACCATTTAATTGTTTGAGATGTACGGAAAGCCTATAAGTAGGCTTGGAACCAAGGAAGGCCAAAGCCACCTTTTGACCAATGGGATCTAAGTTTATTACAACTAAATCTAGGTATTTTGCTTTCTCAAATGAAGCTGCCGATAATGTTGTCTATTTTGGTAAGAAAACTAGAGGGAAGTATCAAAGGGATATTGGAAAATAGGTGTAATATTTTAGGAGTTATAGACATTTTAATGGCGGAAATTTTACCATTAAAAGAAAGTTTAAGTAGCTTCCATCTATCAAGTGTTGTTTGGATACTGGTAAACAGAGGGGAAAGATTAGCATCCCATAATTTATTCAATGTTGGGGTGATCCGAATGCCAAGATAAGATGTACCTTGGGGAGCCCAATGAAAGCCTAATGAGTTGTTCATGAGGGGACTACAAAGGGTATTCAATGGTAGCGTTTCAGATTTGTTAAGGTTTAGAGCTAGTCCGGGAGTGGGAGGTGAAGTCATTCAGTAGTTTAACTAAAGGTTGCCCAGAACATTCGAGGTTTTCTAGTAAATTAAGGAGATCATCTGCATATGAGAGTGAAGTATAGTGAGAGCTACCAACAGTAATGCTTTTAATTGTACCGGATTGACGTAGAGACGCAGAAAGAGGTTCCATGGCAAGTATAAACAATGAAGGCGATAAGGGGCATCCTTGTCTGGTGCCTCTTGCTAAGTAAAAGGAGGGGGACAAAATAGAGTTTGTGAGAACTCGAGCTGAAGGGGAGGTATACAATAATTGAATCCAAGCACAAAAAATTATTTGTAAAGCCAAAATGAGATAGCACCTGATATAGATATTCCCAATTGAGAGCGTCAAATGCTTTCTCAAAGTCAATGGCTATTGCAGCTGCAGGGGTTTTAAGAGTTTTTGCTTTGTGAATTAAATTGAGTAATGAGTGCAGATGATCAGAACTGTTTCTATTTTTGATAAATCCAGATTGAGAGGTATGGATGAGTTTAGTCATTAAAGATTCTAAGCGGAGAGTTAATAATTTGGCAAAGATTTTTCCATCAGTATTAAGAAGTGAGACTGGTCTATAGTTTGAAGGAAGAAAAGGGTCTTTGTCTTTTTTTGGTAAGACTGTTATAATGGCTTCGGTCAATGTACATGGGCGTTTCTTTATTAAGGTTGCTTCTTGGAATACATTGACTAATACAGGACAAAGAGTGTCAGATAGGGTTTTATAAAAATCAATAGGGAACCCATCACTGCCAGGTGCTTTACAGTTTTTTAATGATGATAAAGCAGTTTGGAAGCCCTGTAAAGTGATTGGTTTATCAAGCATAGCTTTGTCCTGAGGGGATAGGTGGGGTAGATTCAGTTTTTCCAGAAAATGTTGTATTAGGTTGGGATTTGTAGTATTAGATTGTGAGTATAGTTGATGGTAAAAGGATTTCATAATATGATTAATTGAAAGGTTGTGTGTGTCTGATCTGATGGATCTTTTAGACCTGCTATATGTCTCTGCATCTGTTGAGTTTTTAGCTGGTAAGATAGCAACTTTCCACATTTATCCCCTTGTTCCCAATAACCGGGTTTAATCCTAAAAAGGGCAAGTTCAGCTTTCCTGGATATCAACTCATTAATTTTAATTCTTAACCTTTAGCTGCTGCTGACAAGATATCTTGTCCTAAAAACCTATGCGTTCTAAATTGTCCAGCAGCCTAAGGGTTAATTGTAGAATTTCCAGATGAAGTTGTGAATTATGATTGGGTTTATTTAATTTATAGTATTGGGTTTCTTTTTCTTTAAGGGATCTTTCTAAATTAGCTAATTGTTGTTCTCTTAATTTCTTTCTATGCACTGCATGACTAATAATTTTACCTCTAATAGTGGCTTTTAATGCTTCCCAGATAGTACCTTGAGACATATCTGGAGTATCACTAATAGAAAGAAAATCTTGAATCTGGGTTTTAATCCAAGGAGTGAATTCAGGGTCTCTGAGTAAAAGTGGGTCTAAACGCCAAGATGGGGATTTAGAAGAAGGTGGACCCCAGAGTAGATCCAAACTGATAGGGAAATGATCAGATATAACAATAGGGAGAATCGATGTATCAATAATTTTTTCAGTAATGAGGGAGAAGAGAACCAATAATCAATCCTACTATATGATTTATGTAAAGAGGAATAAAAGGTGTAATCTCGTTGTCTGGGATGATGTAGTCTCCAAATGTCAAAAAGACCTAAATCCTTCATAAGCATTGATAGGGCATTAATACTACGGGGGTGGGCATCATGTGATGAGTTACTACTGTCTAAATATGCTTGTAGTGCTAAGTTAAAGTCACCACCAATAAGAATAGGTGAATTATTTTTATTATTAATCATAATTTGTTGGAATAGATTATGGAAGAAAATGGGTGACTCAAAGTTGGGTGCATATACATTCACAAACATAAGCGGGACCTGCTGTGGTGTTTGATAGGGTTATAATCCACCTACCATCTGGGTCTCTAATGATTTTTATGGGGGATCAATTAAGAGATTTATGTATTAAGATAGCAACCCCATGTTTTTTGGATGGAGAAGATGATGCATATACTTGACCGGCCCAGTCCCTTTTAAGTCTGTCAACATCCTCTGATAAAAGTTGAGTTTCTTGTAAGAAAGCAATATGTGTTTTATGCTTTTTTAAGATAGGTAAGTACTTGCTTACATTTACAAGGCGAGTTGAGTCCTTTGACATTCCATGAATGTAAGATTAGATCACTCATGGTACTAGGATATAAGGTAATTAGTTACAAATAGGAATGAGGGACTCAATACCATTAATTTAGAGGATGTCACAGATTCAAAAGGTAAATATATATAATAAACAAATGTATGCAGGGCCCTTAACTTGTATGGGTTCAAGATGATTGAGTATTTGTATTCATTTTGTCTCGCAGAGGGAGAGTATAGAGATAGGAATATCAAGTAATTAAACATTAGAACCAACAAACGTTAGTATAAACTCAGTAACAAGAATATTAATTTTAAACTTTTATGAAATGCAGAGCAATAAGAGTCGGTAAATATACCAGGACTCTCACTCTACACTACTAGGCGTGTGTAGAGTAATTAGTGAATCTCAAGATACGGTTTACTCTATAATCATAAGATACTAAACTTTATACAGCAGTATATTAAAGAAGTGTAATTGAGATTTGTGCTGAGGTAATTAAAGCATTACCCTGGAAAAAAACAAAACATCATTCTACCAAATAAAAAAAGGATAATTATGTAATAGTGTTAAATTCCAAACATAATGAATTAGCTTGGACCTAGCAATAAGTCCAATATTAAATAAAGTATGCCAACTTGATGGCAGATAATGCTGGATCAGTGTGAGCCAGATAGAAGGATGCCCGATGTGTATTAATCCACATAAGCTAGGTTAGGGAATGCAGTATATACTATAGGTTCATAGTACATCAGTGTATTGTGGAATCATTTTTATAAGTTCCAATGATTTGGAAGAAAATGGGATGAAGAATAATGTGAAAAGGTGGAAAAACTCAATGTAGAGAAATACAATTGGAAGCACACTTTGGTGCAAAATCTGTGAGATATAATGGGAATGCACCTGATGCACTACATACCAGAAGTGATGCAAAATAAATATTAAATAAGTAAATGATTTTAGAGTATTTGTCTAATCATCCTCCACATTCCAAATGATAGGATTTATGGGGAAAATGCTATAATAGTAGAGGTTAAGGGCACACTGATATGAAATACAGAACTCTATATATGTATGTATGCACCTGACCACATGGTGGTGCTAAAGCTTATGAAAAATTAGAATGTAAATAGCAATCATGTATACTAATGTCTGGCACCACACAAGGATTAATTAGAAGAGATCTTACAAACATTGTACTATTTATTCTTTCTCTTATTTTTTTTTTCCATTGAATACATTTTGAGTAACTCCTACATGGAATAAATACCTCCAGTGTCAATTGGCTCACCTCCCACAGACAGATACAGGCTTCTCAGCAGCGATAGCGATTTACTGCATTTAAGTGCTCCAAACCTGTTGGGTGCGATAGAGACTGCGCTTTGCGGTAAATGTACCGAAGGAATCGAGTGAGGTGGTGTGAAAAGGAGGGATTATGGTGAGAAACTGCTATACCACATCTAATTATTGGCCATAGTATTTATTACAATTTTTTTTTTTTTTTTAGTGGGAAAAAGCCTCGGGTAGCCTTGCTCTTCAATTTTCTTCCCCTTTTCTTTTTGGGTGGTTCAGATGATTTAAAGGGAAAGGTGGACACAAGATCAGCCCAGGAAGAATCAGGAGAGTCATTACCCATTGAGAGCTTCTTCGGGTCTTGAGTAAATGTGTCGGATACAGTCTGTCTCAGATCCTCCATAGATGAGTGCAGATCTTCTTGGAGTGGAGAGAATTTGTTAGACAAGGTAAGAGTAGTAGAAAAACTGATGTGATGTTCCACATGGGAAGCTGGAGAGGTGGAAATATTATTTAAACAGCAGGTATTATTAGAGAAGAACCAGATGCTTTTTTTCTTGTATGCGTACGGAGCTTCTGGCAAGAGCAACAGTGGCAGATATGATGGCTACAGATTTCTCAGGGACCTGAAGGACAGTTTCAGCAGGAAGGGCAAGACATTGTAATTGCGAAGTGCTTGTGCTGGAGCAGGAATGAGCTGCATTAGCATCGCAAGGCAATGTAAGTGTGGGCTGTGTCCAATTCAGAAATTCAGAGAGAGATTCTGGGGTACTGAAATCTCTGGTAGAATCATTCAAAAAAAGACGCATTGTTGCAGGGTAACGCAGTGCAAACTTAATTCCATGCTGATGAAGGATCATTTTAATGGGGTTGTAAACTTTTCGTTTGTTAGATAATTCTTTAGAATAGTCTCTGAAAATTAGGATTCTGTTTTCTTGCCAAGTAAGTGCACCTAATTGCCTCGCTTTTTGAAGAATCAGTTCAGTATGTGTGTGGTTTAGAAATCTGGCAATGATGGGCCTGGGTTTCTGGTCAGGTCCAGGCCTCGGATTTAAGGTGCGGTGAGCTCTCTCGATGGTTAGGTCTTGGCCAGCTGGTAATTTAAGCAAAGAAGGAAGTACATGAGTTAGAAGAGCACTGGTATCTCCTAGTTCAACACCTTCAGGAAATTGAGAAATCTAAGGTTGTTACATCTGTTTCTATTTTCAATATCATCTATTTTGTCCTGAAGGTTCCTAATAACTCTGTCCTGCTCCCTGATGGTAGCCTGTAATGTGTTAATGGAATCTTCATTTTGAGATGCTTTAACATCAGTAGCACTAATTTTTTGATCAAGTGCCTGCATATTATTGATATTTTGTTGAGATGCAATTTTAATACATTGATTTCACTTATTAGTTGCTGAACATTGCCTCCACCTGTTAAGAGAACTGTTATGTGAGATTGGTCCGCCATTATTGTAGGCCTTAACAGAGAAATTGAAAAGCTGTAGATAACTCTTTCAGTAATTATGAGGCAATAAAATACTGTACCAGAGCTGTTCTGCGATGTACATATAGTAAGATCTCAGATGTTGGTGAAGGTAGGAAGTCTGGAATCTGTAGGATGGATGATGATATTTGGTGAATCCAGGGAGATGAAGAATCAAGCAGCCATCTTCAGCACAGTGCCCTCTGGCTGTCCGCAGTATTTATTTTGAATGTCATGGCCATGAGAATGGTGTGTACAGTGTGTGTGTTTGCTGTAGCTCAATATATGTTTTCCCCAAAGTGCATAGTAAAATATGCATGCTGATCACTATATATTTATCATGGATAGTTCACAGAAGACCTGACATATGTCTGAGACAGTACTTATCAGATAGTGTCTTAAGAGGTTAGGAAAACAGTGTAAATCTTTTTTTGGAGATTCCTTACTGAAAAGGGTGACATTTATGAGGTATGAATCTTTCTTGAAAGAGAATACCTGCCCAACTGCTGCTAGTAGCAAGAAAATGTTTAAATGCTAAGTATTTAAATGCACAAGTTGTTGCATTTCAAAGGGGGTAAACAAATCTCCAGTTTAATAGGCAACCAATATCTAACAAGCTATTTCAGTTTCCTAATGTCCATCTGATAAGTAGCTTGGAGTTATGTCTCCAACATTCCAAACAGAAAGAAGGGAGTACTTTTTCAATTGGCATAGTGATTTGTAGATGTGGAAGGATACATTGAAAACTCCTAAAATGTGTTCCACGATACACCATTTTTCCAGCTACAGACAGCAAGTTGGCTGTAGGCTCCACCCATACCTATAAAGAATGATCAGCATTGTTGGCTAAACCTTATGTGTATATATGTGTGGTGAAAACAATATATAGAAGATAGATGAAAACAAAAAAGAATGACCTATTTCAGTATCCTATAACCAGACACAAACACAGTTCAAAACTTAAACTTAATTTGAAAGTATTATATTAACTTCAAGGGTTGCAGTGGGCATATTAATTTATAAAATGGTGTTTACAAAACTGATCAAATCTAACATTAATTCATTAAAATGTCACTTGGCTGTTGATTAATTACCTAGAAACTGCAGTCTACCTAGCAACCACTTACTGTAAGTGGATGACCAGGTAAATAGATCAGGGGATGGCAGTGGACATTGCCTGTTTGGATTTTAACAAGGCCTTCAACACAGTGCCACGAAGGAGACTGATGAAGAAATTCAGCAGCTTAACCTACCTAGCAGCCACCTAATTAGGTTACCAGGGAAATAAATCAGGGTAGGGCAGTGGACATGCCCTATCTGGACTTTAGCAAGGACTTCAAAACGATGTTACACTGGAGACAGATGAAGAAATTGAGCCACTTAAGGGTGGTATTCAAAGTGGTGACTTGGGTTAGAAAATGGTTAACAGATAGGAGACAGAGTGTGGTGGTTAATGGCAATCAGTCTAATAATGGGAAAGTGACCACCAGGGTGCCTCAAGGCTCAGTACTGGAACTGGTCTTCTTCAATGTCTTCATAAGCAACACTGCAGAAGAACTTGAAGGGAAGGTGCTGTATGCCTTTTTTTCAGATGACAGCAAAATCTGTAATAGGGTGTACACTCAGGAGGGGGTGGAAAGAATATGTAGGGATCTTGGGAAACTCAAGGAGTGGTCAAGAGCATGGCAGTTGTGGTTCATTGCCAAAAAGGGCAAAATCATGCACCTGGGGCATAGGAATCCAGGAGAAGAATATAGGATGGGAAAATATTGACAGTCACTAAACAAGAAGCAGACCTTGGGGGTTATCATATCTGAATACCTCAAAGTGGCAGGGCAGTTTGACAAAGCAGTGGGTAGGGCCAGTGGGATTCTGGGATGCATAGGGGGAGGTATCTTCAAGAGGAGAAGAGAGGTGGTGTTGCCACTATATCACTCACTCCACCTAGAGTATTGTGTCCAGTTCTGGAGGACACAACTCCAAAAGGACATATACAGGGTGGAGACAGTCCAGAGGAGGGTAACTAAAATGCTGCAGGGGTTGCAGTAAAAACCCTATGAAGAGAGACTGAGGGATCTCAATATGTACACTCTGGAAGAGAGAAGAGTAAGACGGGACATGCTAGAAACCTACAAGTACCTCACAGAGGTGAACAGGGTGCAGGGAGGGAGTCTCTTTCAAATGAGAAAGAGTACCAGGATTGATGAAGCTGGGGGGGGGGGAGTTTAAGAGAGATGTTAGGAAGTACTACTTCACTGTGGTATGTGCCTGGAACAGCTTGCCAGCAGAGATGGTGGAGGGAAAACTGTCATGAGCTTTAAGAATACATGGGATAGACTTAGGGAAATGTTAGTAAATAGGGAGGAGTGAGGATTGCAGGAGACCAGATTAGGTCTGAGGAGACAGACTAGGCAGGGACCATCTGGGCAGATTGGGCAGGTCAAGCAGTCCTTTTTTGCTGACAAGTTCTGTCTTTGTTTCTAACTAAATGACGAAATAAAAGTTTTTACCATTAAAATAAAAAAAACTCTTTCCACTTTTTAAACACATGCATCCACAAGACACAAGTTTCCTCAAAATAAATGCACTTCCTGAGTTAATGCAAACAGCCTTTGTTACCAAACTTAAATATTCTAACAACAACCTAATCAATGGAAAATAAAAACTTTTCTTGTTAAAATATCAATTTTATAAGCACAACAGTCCACTCCAGGGCATGGGTTTATTGAGAATGATGTACTTCCCGAGTGCATTGAAAATCACTTGTCCATTGTCCTGGTGCCTTCCAGTTCACCCAGGTTGTGTATCCATTCTCTAGAAGAGGATGTCCTGTTGTGGGTTATTGCTTGCTTAATGTAGCATAACTTTCTTAACATAACTGCACCTTTTGACTTTTACCTTTTCCATAGTGAGCTTATGTGACATGCTTAAAATGAATAATCCCATCCATTGGCCTGGTGCATTTAAGGTGGCTGTATGGTATTCAGCTACAAACGACCATTGACTTTCCTTTTAAGGCCTTTCATAGTAATGCCTAGCCATGATGAGTTTAGTTCTTAGGATAAGTAAAGGGAAAGCATCTTGGGATGAGAGAATACTGTACTTTTTTTGAATGCTCAGTGAGTATTCGTATTTGGGACGGCAAGGTATTCTGCTTTTGGACGTCAGTAAGGCCTGTTTTACTAAAATGGTGCAAACACACAGTTTAACTATATGCACCCCCTTCTGCACCTTGGTTTAGTGTGCACACCCCTTAGTGCTCCACACAGAACTGCAACTATCCAAAATACAACTTGGTTCATCACTGAAGACCTGGACGGTACTGCACGTACCACCTGGCAGACATGCCATCAATTCATGTTCACTAGTAGTATCAGATGACATCTCCCAATCAACTGCAGAATGTCTTGTACATTCAACATCTCTGTCCTTGGCAATGGTCCAAACTGAGTTCATTCTTAGCGACAGGTTCGTGTCCACAAAATGGAAACTCCAGCTGCCTCTGCTGGAGAAGTAGAAGCATACTGATTGCTCCATATCAGGTGTGTTAGAATGAATGAACTTTTGTTATTTATTTATTTAAATGTAAACATACTGAGATAAAAATATAACCTCATTTGCAGATGTGGTGTGGGGAAGGGGGAAGGAATAAGTAATAGCAGCAGAAATAATGTATTTTCAGTATCTGTACATGGTATAGAGTACTTACAGGCATGATCAACAGGAGAGGGAACAAGAGCAAGTGGTATAACATGATACTAAAAAAGTGATGTCTGGTGCAGTCACAGTAGGCTGTAATTAGATTTTTGAGGAACTGTTTGGCTGAGGCAGTGCAGGGAGGTGGGCTGCTGCCCAAGAAAATATTGTTTCAGATCTGTGGGAGTATACACCTAAAACCAAGCTGGCCAGAAGGAGAATTCAGTTTTTGCACTGGATCAGGGAATCAATTTCCAGAGTGGGAGCGAAGGTGGCGGGAGGACTGTGCAGCAGGGATGAGCACAGTGTTCAAGCAATTTTGGAGCTGAGTTAGGCATTACATAAAACCATAAAGAGCATTGTGCTGCACACATCTGTCCTTCAGTGAGGGCCAGCCCAGACAATCCTGTAGCTTGTGATGATGTGTCTGAATGGGGGCATGAAGCATAAACCTACAGAGGACATTATATAGAGTATTTGACTTCGATAACTGACATTTTGGGGCACTGTCATAAACCATGTCACTAAACTTGATAATCTATAGGATCATATGCTTAACCAGACATATTTTCATTACTTGATAAAGGCAGTCTCCCATCCTGTAGAGGACACCAAGTTTCCTGTAGGAGTTTGAGACCAGCGACTGCATACGAGAGGAAAAGTCAAAGGAATTATCCTGTATGATACCATGATTCTTATATTCAGACACTGATTTCAAAGAGGTACCTTCTGAGGTTTTAATGATTAAGTCAAGGAAGCCACCAGACATTTTTTTTGGTACCAAAAAGCATTAAGAATGTTTTGGATTTATTTAGTGCAAGCAGGTGACTACACAGCAACTGAGATGTTATTGTTAATTGCTTTGAAATACTTGTGTATGAAAGGCACATTTTGTTGAAGATATTTTTTATTGTTTTTTAAGCAATCAGTACAAACAGTGCACATTATTATCACAGGCACTACAAAGGTAGAGTTGCCCTAAACTGGCTAACTAGTAATAGTTTGATTGTACACCCTACAACCTTTGAGTACAGACATGGAATTCAGGGGTCTGGGCTGAGTCCAGGTATCCAGTACCATGTGATCAAATGGGGAGTAGCTGAAAGGTAAATAAGAATCTTTTCTCGGTGATACACCCCTATAACCCAAGGGACAGGCCTTCATTTTGGGGTATGAGTCCTAAATGTATGGAGGGAAGTTTTCCGACCAAACTAGCTAAATAAAGTGATGCATCTAACTCTCCTTAACACTAGATAGAGGAGACACCATAATACACAATGATAAAATGCATAGACATTTTTATTTAACAATTCTGAGGTGATTCCAAGGAGCCCTGGTCCATACTGATTTAAACATGTAACTTGTAACTTGCAACATATACTGGTTAAAAATTATTGTATTGATTAATAATTATCCCTTAGAAGACTGTGGACGTATATATACGTCCATAATCTATATAAGTTCACACATATTCAGTTCTCAAAGGGTTTAAAGAGGGATAGATTCCCAGATAATGGATAGAGTTAGATTGCCATTGCATTTCAAAGGATTCAATGCTCACCCTCAGGCATTTGTTACTGAGTGGGAGTATCTCCAATTTGTTTGTGTTTAATTTGTAACCTAAGAACACCTCCAATTGAATTAGGGTATTTAGTAAGAAAGGTGGGGTGTCCTCTGGGTTCCTGGGGGAGAATAGGAAGCCATCAGCGTATGTCAGTACTTTGTGTTTTGGGGGCATTGCCTGAGCTGGAGAAGATGGCAGCTTAATTCTGTGAGCTCCCTGCACCCTGCAACATATCTGGTCTTTATACCTTGTTAAACATTCTGAACTGAAAGAAAACCAAGTGATTTTAACAGTAAAAATTCTTAGGTAAATCAGGACTTTTTCATACCTTGCTAAATCCAGTGGTTCGTGAGGTAGATCTTCTGGGAGTGGTATGAAAGAGCTGCCTGACATCCTCTTTCATTCCTGACATGGCAGTGGCAGCAGCGCAGAAAGGGGAACCCATCCTAAAAGAAATTGTGGACATGTTTGAGGCCATGATCTTAAAAATGGACAAACTCGAAGCTGTGGCAACCAACAACACTTCCGACATCATCAGCCTGTCTCAACAAACCAATGTTACGGAGCAATGCCTTGCAGAAATCATACACCTCATGGATGTTAAACTTCTTGATCAAGACAAGGCCCTGCACCATCTATAGAACTGGGTCGAGGACCTTCAGAATCAAAGCCGTAGAAACAGCTTACGGCTTGTCGGGTTCCTGGAGGGGCAGCAGGACCCAACATGGTTCTCTTTTTACAAGATGAGTTACCTGGTCTCCTGGGGTGGCAGGGGCAAGGATGCTTGGAAATTGATAGTGCCCCTTGATTGTTGGCTCCTAGACCACCCCCTGGGAGCAGACCAAAACCAATACTTGCCGCTTCCTGTGCTTCAGGGACAGGGAGGCTATCCTGTCGAGCACTTGGGTGAAAGGAGTCCAACAATAGAGAGGCAAAAGAATCCAAATATTCACTGATTTCTCATAGGAGCTCTTGGCCTGCCAAAGGGCCTTCACTCTCGCTTGGATATCCTGCACTGAGCTGGGGGTAGAGTACTCTCTACACTACCCTGCTACCCTTAGAATCCTCGTTAATGGAGCACCCAGATTTTTTGATACTCCGGAGGTGGCCAAAGCCTTTCTTCATTCACATGCTCCTAAGCTCATTTGGGGCAAACTAAGAGACACCTCCAGATCTAGTAACCAGGCATGCCGGGCTGAATGCATGAACTGCTCAGCTCCGGTGACAAGCTTCCAGGCTCCTCATGCCCGTTTACTGAAGCCCTCATCTCCAAAGCTGCAACTGTCTCCAAATCTTCCTAAAGGGAAAAGGAATCAGAAAACCTGAAAGATAAAGGCACTGGAAGGTGCTCATTTGGGCAAATCATCCAGGCTCTGCTCCCAGAGCCGAAGCAAAAGCAAGGAGTCACCAGACTCTGACAAGACTCAAGATATCCCTCCTGGCTCCAACAGATACAGGCCCCTGACTCTTCTATCAGTGGAAGGCTTGGTGGAACCAGAACCACCTAGGCACAGATCCTTGTCACTGCCTCTGACCTCCCTCATGGGCCGATGGGCCTGACAATTTTTCTGCTCTAGAAGCTAACCTACTGAAGGCTCTCAGAGAGGGCCTAGCCACTGATGCAGGGAACTGACATGTATGGAGGATTGTCTCCCCCTTTGTTGCGGCAATGTATCGGGACTCGATCTGCTTTTCCAGTCATGACCTCTTGAGGTCACATACAGGTATCTGGGTCTCGGGGGTGGGGGTTACAGGTTTGGAGCAGTGAGGTAACTAGCTGCAATGTTGCTGTGTTTAAGACTCAGCGACCTCCATCCCTGAGTTTGTTTCAGGCCTGTTTACTGGGCACCACCATTTTGTTGTATGGCCAGGTATCCTGTACTTGCTACAGTATTAAAAGGGTCCTCACACTGCATAGTTACTTCTCACTTTGACAGTTCCTTTCAGGGTCCCCCACCCTATTCAGCCCTCCTACTTGAGCCCTTTTTTATTTGGGTTAACTTGAACAAGGGGGAGGGACTGAGCTGTTTCAGGAATATAAAATCACTCTCTTTCCCCATTGCTTACGGGGACTAAGCATAACTTGAGGTGGCAGAGGGCCTACATTAAGATCTGCTTCAGTCTCCATAGGTACCCAGGCTTCCCCAGACCCCCAGCCTCCAAACACCATGCAAGGGCTACAGTGCAGGACCGACTTTTCACGTTCCCTCCAAGCTTGCTGGGGTTTTAGCAAACGTTTGCTGCTATTATTAGTTTTTGTTTCTTGGAGGGATGAGCTTTCTCTCCCCCAGTATTTACATAGTACACTTTTAAGGTTTACAGTTAAAGGTGAAAGGAACGGACAGTGCACTGTTTCAAAAGTCAACACCCTCTTGACCCCTGGCGACCTGCACCAGAGTCTGGGCTACTGGTTAGCCGACTTAAACGGTGCTTGCCGGTCTCACTAAGGTTTGATACTTGAAAGTTTACACCGTCTGTTCTTTTTTGGTTGTTTACTTCCTGTTGTTAACTCCTACTGTCACTGTTGTTTACAGTGTGTTATCGTATTGAAGCATCTGATTGTTGGGTGACACAGTGCAACTAACATAGCTGTGCAAATCATAATATAATGTTGTACAGACAGAAGGGGAGTCAGTATCTTCCACAGGGGGCAGAGTGCACCACAGGCAAGGCTAAGGACACTCCCTCAGCCCTAAATAACTCTGATTTGTGGGTAATTGAAAACTTTGTTTCAGATAGAGGAGGGCCTGGTCTCTTGGAAAATGAGAGGGCTCAACTCACCGGTTAAAAGAAAAAAAGTACTCACACACTTCAAAAAATTGGGGGCCCCAAATAGCCTTCCTCCAGGAGACCAAACTTGCCCCAAGAGAGGCATTAAAACTAAAGCAAGGATAGGTGGGGGGAGAGGCTCACAGCGCCGCACCTTCTCACAAACAGGGAGTCTCTATATTGTGGCTTAAAAACCTCACCTAGAAGATCAGTAGGACTCAGAAAGACAGAGAAGGATGGTGGGTAATAGTGAAAATGGCAACTCCCCAAGGCTTCTTGATTCTGCTCAATATATATGCTCTGAATCGGGATGCCCCAGAGTTTTTTCACCAGATCAACCAGAACCTCTTGGACTTTAAAGGGCAACTCTGCACTTCAGCACATGCTTTTATAAATAAGATGTTTCAGCTGTTAAACTTAGTAGCAGATATATTTTTTTCATTTTCAGTGTTCCTTTCCAAAAACATTTACCCCTCCACTGTTAACCTCACAGTGCCTTAGTTTTATGACATCATAGTGCTCACCATGACAAGAGACTGTGATGTCACAAACATCAATTGTGTGGTGAGCAGGGGAGAGTCGGATACATTTTGTAATACTCAGTGAAATAATTGCTGCATTATCTACAACATTTAGTATACCAACAGCAGGGGAAAGTAAAGAAAATAACAAATAAGTAGAAAATAATAAAGTTGAAACATAACTGGTATAAATCTAGCATTTTTAAACTTTTTGTTATAATAAAGAGTTGCTCTTTAATATCAATCACTGTCAAATCCTAGTTGGGGGGATTTCAGTCTCACCCTGGACCCTTCTATGGATAGGAGTGGAAGAGGGGTAGAGCCTCATAGACAGGCAGCTCCAGTTGTGCGATGCCTAATGGAAGAACATGCTGTCCTAGATGCATGGCTCACAAAACACCAAGGGGTATGGGACTATACCTTTTTTCCATCCTTCCATGGGTCCTCTAGTAGAATTTACTTATGGCTGACTCTCAAAATGATTTACCATAAGATTACCAAGATACAGACCCATCAAATAGTGATTTCACATCATGTCCTATTAGAGATCAGGTTGGAGTGGAGTCCGGAGGAACCCCCCACTTCCTCATGGTGGCTCAATGTCTTATTATTGGAAGACCATCAGTTTTGGGCCTGGATTTCCAAGGAATCCGATGCCTACTGGGACACAAATGGCATGGGGGAGGTCTCCAATTCTACCCTGTGGGAGGCATACAAGGCCTCCATAAGAAGTTGTATAATTGCTTTTGACTCTGCAGGAATGAAGAGAAGAAAGATGGAACAATCTGAGCTTGAACTCCACCTGGCTGATTTGGAAAACAAATACAAGAAAGTGGCGCACACTAATCCACCACAGACTCTGTTTGCACAGCTTACCAGCGCCAGAATCAGCCTTAATCTCCACCTAACCAGACAGGCTGAGTTCAACCTTAGGAAAATTAAACACTCCTATTGGGAGGGAGTGGAGAAGTCGGGCAGACTTCTGGCTTATTGTCTTAAGAGTAGACAGGCTGCCAGAACTATCCAATGCCTGGTGAACAGAGCAAGAGAACAAGTAACAGCTCAGAAAGACATTAATTCAGTCGTGGCACAGTTTTATGAATCCCTCTATTCTGCTCCAAACCCCACCCTGTCAAGATAGGATAGAGGATTTCTTGAACAACCTCCCAATTTCTGGACTGGCCAGCAGTCTGGCAGCCCAGCTAGGGGCCCCACTTTCAGTGGATGAGATTGCCATGGCCATCTGTACCATGAACCCTAAGAAACTGCCAGGAAAGGATGGACTACCAATGGACTTTTATCAATTACCCAGATTGGAGTTGGCAAAATATTTGCTTCATGCCTATTCAGACTCCATAGGACAAGGAGAGCTCCCGCCATCTCTCCATGAGGCGGTGATCACCATCCTACTGAAGAAAGACAAAAATCCCCTGAACTCGGCCAGCTACCATCCAATTTCCCTTATAAACACGGATGCCAAGATCTTGGTGAAGGTCTTGGCATCCCATTTAGAGTACCTCCTGCTGGGCCTAATATGCCCAGCCCAAGTGGGGTTTATCAAAGGTAGGCTGGGATCCAACCACCACAGAACTCTGTCTTCCATAAAGCACATGGCCAGGAAACTTGGTACTCCTATGGCGGCACTTGCCATGGACTTTGAAAAGGCCTTCAACAGTGTTGAATGGGCCTACCTTATGGGTGTGTTAGAAAAGATGGGAGTGGGGAACCAGTTTAGGAGTTTGATCCACTTACTCTATCAGTCCCCGATGGCATCAGTTCTTACCAACAGGATGGTCTCTACCCCATTCCATCTGCAAAAAGGCACGAGACAGGGCTGTCCCCTTTCCCCTCTGTTGTTTGTTTTGGCAATCAAGCCCTTGGCCTTCACCATTAGGGAAGCCTCAGAGATACAGGGCATACACGTGGGGAATAGCGCTTTCAAGACTTTCCTATATGCAGATGATTTGTTACTTACAACCACATACTCCTCCAGATCCTTACAGAAGATCCTAGATATCCTGGATAGCTTCTCTAAGACCTCTGGCCTTAAAGTTAACCAGTCCAAGATAGAGGTCATGCCTCTGAACTGAGCTTGTACCCCACAAACAGCCTTAGACCTAGGCCTAAGATGGGCCCCGAATGGCATTAAATACTTGGGGGTAGTCATCCACCCAGACCCAGTAAAACAGATTAATGTCAACCTCAAGACCCTGTTAGATGATATGAAAGCTGACCTGAACCACTGGAAGCCACTCTGACTCTCCTTAGTGGGGAAGATTGACTCTATTAAATTTATGTTAGCCCCAAAACATTTATACCTACTTGCGCAAACACCCATGACAATTCCTCAGACATGGTTTCACGAAATTGGCCAGGCGATTGGAAGGTATCTATGGGAGGGATGACCCCCATGACTCAATAAACTCAAACTGAGACAACACTGGAGCAGAGGAGGCTGGGGCCTCTGCTGGTTCCAGGGCTACCACTTGGTGTTTGTTTCTGCTCAAACTGCTAAAAGGTTCTCTTGCCAGAAGGTGCACTCACCAATGTGGGTTGGCCTAGAAGCAAGCCTGGTGGGATACCCTCTATGCCACAAAGCAATCGCTGGGCTCTGCATTCCCCCAGTCTTGTTACCTCTGGAATATCGGCACAAGGTGCACACAATTCTTCAACTTTCTCTGATCCCTTGGACTCATAAGCCACTCTGGCATAACAAAGCGGTAAATGTGGGGGAAAGTACCATCCATAGAAAATTTTGGGAAACCCAGGGGATTAACCAGGTGCAAGACCTTCTGATCCTGGGTACAGCCACAGTTGACACTTTTCAGGTGATTAGAGATAAATTCCTATTGCCAGCCAAGCACTTCTGGAGACATCTCCAATTAAGGCATGCCATTAAGATATCAGTGACATACAACAAATATGAGGTAAACAACGGTCTTGCCCAATCCTCATTGTCAAGAACTAGTTTGACAGAGGTAAGGCCAGTAGTATTTATCAGGCAATGAGGGACATACAGCCTGACTCCACATTGTCAGCCAAATCACAATGGGAAAATGAGCTAGGAGTACAGATTTCTGAGTTACAGTGGCCCTGCTGTTGGACCTGGATACATCAGGCCTGTAGGGATAGCAGATCACATCTGATAATGAATAAGACCCTGCTGCAATGGTACTACACACCCGCCAAACTTCATAAACGGGGTCTTGCCCCAGCAGACAACTGCTGGAGATGTGGCCTCCTTGGGGCTCATCTCCATCATGTTCTATGGAGCTGTCCCATGATAAGGCCCTTCTGGAACTAAGTCACAGAGTTGGTCCAATCGGTATTCCCCCTCTCTCAGGTGGATGCTCCACTCCTCCTCCTTCTAGGCTGCACTCCAGATTCAACTCCCAGGGTGGACCTGGGGGCACTCTGGATCACAGTAGTGGGAGCAGAAGCTAAACAACTAATGCTGAGGAGATGGCGGTCAACGGGAAGTCCTACCATAAAGGAGCTGTTGGGTAACCTAACACAGGTGGCCACATCTAAAAGACTATCCCACTTTGCTAGTGGGATGTTGGACAAGTATAATTCAATCTGGTGGCCCTTCCTAGACTCCAAATTCTATTATAATGCTCCACCCCCTTTATATACTCACCCAAGACCAGGCTTTCATACACAAATGTTGTGACATACTCTTCAGAGAGGACCCTAAGCCTGTTGTCAATAATCTTGTGCAGTGTTATGTTTAAAGTGATTGTAAATGTCAATATCTGTGATCAGTTATTTGTATAATGCTCTCAGTGTTTCCTGATTGAGTCGAGCTTAACCCTTCTGTATTCCTGTATTGCTGCACTGTTGTATTCTTTGAAAAATAATAAAAATTTACAACGTCAAAAAATACTTTATGTTTCATCACTGTATCCTGGTTATGTTCAAGTAGAGGTTCCAAGGCCAGATTGAAAAATGCAGGGGCAGGGGCAACCCTGTCAGATTCCTCTTGTAAGGTGCAAGTCTGAGAAGACCGTGCCTTTCATGCAAATGCATGCTATTGTTTACATGTATAGGCATCTCAACAAGGCTGTATAGACTGGGTGAATGCAGTACTTCTGCATAACCTGAAGTAGATATGGCCATTCATCACAGTCAAAGACTTTTCAGCATCGAGTCTAACCAGTACTGCAGGATCCTGTAGTTGTGTGGCTGACTTGGATAAGAAGTACCTTTCTGGCATTATTTGTGATGTGTCTACCAGGCAGGAAGCTGGTTTGAGTAGGGCCAATGAGATGAGGAAGGACTTTTAACAGCTGGTTGGGTAACTCTTTGGCCAGTATTTTGGCATCATTGTTCAGCAAGGTTATAGGCCTATAGCTGGTGTAGATGGTGGAGTCCTTTCCAGGTTTTGGTAGGAGGATGATGGCAGAAAGCAGTGCTGGGGGTTAGGATCTCTTTCTCCACTGCTTCTTTGTATGCTTTTGTAAGGATTGGGGCCAAAGCATTAGAAGGTAATATAAAAATCCAGTGAGAACCCATCACTGCATGGGGTGATTCCTTTAGAGAGGGAGGATATGGCAGTTTGTACTTTCTACTCGGTAATTCCCCAGGCCATGCTTTCTGTCTGTTCCTGAGTCAGTATCAGGAGGTTTACTTCATTTGAAATCTGGTCACATAAATCATTCTGACCCTGGTTCTCAGAGGTGTAAAGTTGTTTGTAGAATTAGACAGATTCCTGGTTTCATTTGTCAGGGTAACAAGGCAACTGCTGCAATGCACCTTCTCTGATTCTGAGGACTAATGCTTTGGTTCTGTCCTGGTCACGTGGAGGACCAGAACTCTAGTGGCTTTGAGGCTACTTGTAACATAATTGAGCTTGGCTTTCCTATTCTGAAATTAAGCTGATTTTCTTAGATTTGTGTTATATGTCTGCTTTGCCTTCACCCAGTTGTACCAGTTGCTGTCATTGCTATTGGCCTTAAATAGATCTTCTGCCTTGGAAATATCTTCCAGCAGCCTTTTGCATTTGGACACAGATTCCTTCTTCCTTTTGGTTCTCAGCATGATAATGTTAAACATAAGTGAAAAAAGAAAGGCAAAGGGATGGATAGTGAGACTGAAGGGGGAGGATGGGGGCAGCGTGGAGGATGACAACAGTACAGCTGACATATTGAACAGGTATTTCTGCTCAGTCTTTACTGAGGAAGGGGAGGGTAATGGGTCTGAAGGGAGTACAAGGGGTGAGAATGGTGCAGAAATGGACACAAGTCCCTTTACACGAGAAAGGGTCCTGAAGGAACTGGAAGTAATAAGAGTTGATAAAGCAATGGGGCCAGATGGGGTGCACCCCAGGGTCCTAAAGAACTAAGAGAGGTGGTGGCTGAACCTCTGGCTATCCTGTTTAGCTGATCGCTGGAACAGGGAGGTACCAAAGACTAGAGGACAGCAGATGTAGTCCCCTTATACAAAAGTGGGAACAAAGAGGAAGCGGGGAACTACAGACCAGTCAGCCTCACCTCGGTAGTGGGGAAGATCATGGAAGCACTACTGAAGGAGAGATTGGTGGAACAGCTGGTTGTCAATGGACTACAGGACCCAAGGCAGCATGGTTTCACCAGGGGGAGGTCATGTCAGACCAACTTCGTTTAATTTTTTGACTGGGTGACTAGGGAGGTGGATCAGGGGAGGGCAGTGGACATGGCCTAGCTGGATTCCAGCAAGGCCTTTGACACTGTGCCACACAGAAGACTATTACACAAACTGGGGAATATGGGTGTGGGCAGGACAGTAGTGTGGTGAGTAGGTAACTGGCTGGGCGGCAGGACACAGAGGGTGGTGGTAAACGGATGTCACTCCACAGGGGGAAGAGTGACCAGTGGGGTACCACAGGGATCAGTGCTGGGACCGGTCCTATTCAACATTTCATCAGTGACATTGCGCAGGACCTAGAAGGCAGAATTTCACTGTTCACGATGACACAAAAGCTCTGTAACAGAGTAGACACAACCAGGTGTAGACAGAATGAGAAGGGACCTGCAGAAACTTGAAGAATGGTCAGGGGTTTGGCAGTTGAAATTCAATGCAAAGAAGTGCAAGATAATGCATATGGGTACAAAATCCTGGCACAATATATCAGTTGTGGGGTGAGGATATAGCATGCACCAAGCAGGAAAGGATCTTGGGGTTATCATCTCTGATGACCTCAAGGGGAAAACAGTGTGACAAGGCAGCAGGTAAAGCAAATAGGATGCTGGGACGTATAGGCAGGGGCATCACCAGCAGGAAAAGGGAGGTCATAATTCCAACTATACAAGACACTAGTGAGGCTCCACCTGGAGTACAGTGTACAGTTCTGGAGACCTTACCTACGTAAGGCATAGACAGGGTAGAGAAGGTTCAGAGGAGGGCAACAAAGATGGTACATGGATTGCATCACAAGTCCTATGAGGACAGGTTGAAGGAACTGAACATGTACTCCTGGAGGAGAGGAGGAGAGAGGGATGTGATAGAGACATACAAGTATCTTACAGGGAGGAACAGGGTGCAGGGAATACACTATTTTAAGTGAAAAGATGTTCCAGGACTAGAGGCATGGGATGAAGTTGGAGGGAGGATTCAGAGGAAACGTGAAGAAGAATTTCTTCACAGAACAGGTGGTGGACAAGTGGAACACCCTGCCAGAGGAAGTGGTGGGGGCTGAAACAATCATGGGATTTAAGAATGCATGGGATAGACATAAAGGAATTCTGGAGGTCAGGGGTAAGGGGCAACATACTTCTAGGAAAACATAAAGTGGACTTAGAAGCTCAAATGGGCAGACTGGGTGGACCATATGCCCTTATCTGCCAACACTGTCTATGTATCTATGTATAAGCTACACTTAAGGGCTTCCCAGGTGTTTGCTCACAAAGTGACAGAGAGTTGTTATATGGAAAATAATTTCTTCTCTGTGCTGCTGTACTTTCAGAAGGAAACTGTTCACTCTCCAGTGGGGGACTTTAAATTTGTCATCTAGCTTCATACTCAGTCCTACTGATACATGGTTCGAGATGGTGGTAAGACGAATAGTGAACAACAGTGCATTTGGTATGCTTCCAGTGGGCATAAACAAAAAAAGTATGTGATCCTGTTTTGTTGTCCCTCAAATGAAAGGTGTTGTTCCTGGGGTGGGGATTTAGTAGGTGCCAGGTGTCAACAAGTGAGTGGTCAGTTAGGATCCCCTAGCATTTGGGTTGAGTTAAACAGCTCTCCTTCTGGGTTCCTGCTATCTATTGTGGGGTCAAGGATGCGGTTTCAGTTACCCCCATTCTGAAGGCATGGTATGGGTATTCCAGCAGCTTAGTGGAGAGCTCCAAAAAAAAATCAGAAGTGTCAGCATACGGGCCATAAATGTGTACAAGAGTCAGTTTTGTACCCATCATAGAGACAGTCACAATGAGTACCCGACCATCAGGAGGTCTCCATGTGGACCCAGTGGTAAAGTTCAGAGGTCTACTCATCAGTATCTGTATCCTTCCCCCCTTTTGTGTTGGTACCTGCTCCCAGGGCAGTCCTAACCCAACTTCATCTCATCATGATGGCATCCACAAATTTCATGTGAGTCTCTTGAAAGAATGCTGCATGTGTGTAGTTTGGCTTAAGGTGTAGTAGCACTTGTTGTTGCTTTGCCCCCGCTTGCATATCTTTAACATTCCAGGACATGAAGCTGATAACCGTGTCACCCATAGTCCTTACACAAACAAATAGGAGGAATTTCTATGAAAAGAGGCAGAACAGAAGCAAAATAATGGCCTCACACTTTGCGGGGCCACTAGGCATCCTTTCCTGTACATGAGGATTAGCAAACAGTGACCTCCAGCACCACTTTCTAGGGACTGTAACCTATAATGCACTAAGTATAACAGCTGAAGACTACCACACCAACAGTCACCTGTAAAATATTTAACTTCATAACTAGAGTAGTATAAAAGCATTATAACCATATTGAATTAACCCTGCAAAACCATGAACTAAGGCTCACGTGAGCAATGTTGTCAGACCTGCTGGGGGTTAGTAACCTGAGAGGTATCTGTTAATTAATTGGGAAATCCCAGTGTCACTCAGAACTGATGCTGTGCAGTGGCTGTGCATCCCCCATCCCCCACCCAGGATAAGAGTATTCTGGTGCCTTATAGGGCTTCAAGCCACACCCTTGGGGCTAGGCAGGCTGTCTACTGCCCAGGTAGGATCCAATCAACTGCTGCCCCACACCACATTGTAAGGGGTTAGCTAGAAGCAAGTAGATATACAGTAATAATGTGCATATGACCCATTCAAACAAAAATACAGTATACAGTACTTTAAACTTTTAAGCCCCCTCCAGCATCAGTTTTACATTAGCAGTGCACTTCCAAGAAAATCAGTCAGTAGTAAGCAGACATACATGACATACGACCACATTGCAGACTTGTAAATGGGAGACTTGTCAGTGAGATGAGGGCCCGGGGAGAAAATACTGTTCCTTATTTGCATATGTTTAGTGGACAGTTTTAGCCTAGCAGTGCAGTTGTCAAGTCATCAACAGGGGTGTATGTCTGGGATCGAGGCGGAACGAGGCCCTCAGTGCTTGGTTCAGTGAGTGCTGTATCATCCCCAATGAGGCCAGTCATGTGGGAATAGGCTTAGGCTTCTGGCAGTGGTGCAGCTGGTGCAGGCCTCACCATATTCATTGGATGAGGAAGCTCAGTGGATGCCCCTGCAGATCTGTGGTTGGGTAAGCCAGGGAGAATTTTGCAGTGTGATCGAAGGTCATCAGCCTGGTCTCTCAGTTACTGGTGGAGGGATTGTACTGTATTCAGAGTGGCATCAACATGTTGATACAAGGGAGGGAGGGAGCGCACATTAAAATGCTGTTTCTAGAGCTGAAGTGTTCAATTCAGTCATTTATTCACGGGCTACTGTTTCTTTTATCAGGCAGTCTGGACGTCTGTAATGGAAAGTGTTCATGAATTCCACCACCAGGGCTTTCACCACTTCTTCAGCAGTGCTGTAGGTATATTGACGAGACATAAGCTAATCCTGGAGCTTAGCAGGATACATTAAATGGAATCTGCTCCCAGTTTAATTCAGACCCACCTTAACATCTTAAAACTTTTCCATTTTCCCTAACCTACTGGCTGAGATCATTAAACAGATGTGAATTGTGGTCTAAGTAGGAGATGGAGTTTAGCCCTCTAGATTGCGTTTGTCTTGAAAATTGATGTAGCACATAATAAACACTCTAGGGTGGTCTTTGGGGCCTGGTTTTTCTGCAAGACTCCAGTTTGCACATTTGACTACATAACCATTGCCATGGGCTAGTGAGCAAAAGAGTTCTATTTTGTTTATTTAATTGTTTATTTGAATCTAGGATTACAAGTACCTTTGAGCCAAGGCTCTTTTACAAAGGTTCCACGTCAGGAGGGATACAATGTAACACAACACAATAACTACAAGATTTGTAATAAACATTGGGTTACAGAAAACATGGAGGCTTAACAAATTTTGTCAATGCGAACATACCTAATGGGACAGTACTAGGTAGGATACAGTAGGGAGCAGCAGCCAGAGGCCTTGTCAGCGGCGCATTGGAAGTGCAGAGGAGAGTGGGGGGGGATTGCTGCTTGCTACCTCCTATAGTAATCTATGTACCTCATTTCTGACTTTATTAATGTGCTTGATCCCATTGTAATCTATGTACCTTATTCTGATGTTACATATGTGCCTGATCCTAATGTATGTTTACCCTGTATATGCCTGATGTTCATGTTTATGTACAATTGTAACCCTCCTTGGTTGCACCTGAAAATAGACACTTGGTTGTCTAGCGTGCTTACCCGGGAAACAAAAGCAAATAAATAAATAAACTGTGTCAATTCAGTCCCTTTGGTACCCTCAGGCAATCCAAAGATCAGTAAATTATTGTGACAAGAATAATTCTGTCAGTGTTTGGTCCGTTCCTCCAGTTTCTTGATTCACCTGCTTGCCGAGATGTTGGCTTGCATTTCCTTCTCAAGCACCATCTCTAAACTGGCACTGCAGACTTCATTGTCAGAAATCCGGATTGTCTGAGTGGCAACTGTCCTTTCAATCTGTTTTAAGTCTTTTTGGGCCTCAGTGACAGTGGATTGGAGGGCCGTCATCTTCTTGAACAGCCACTTAAGCTACTCAGCGATTTCCATTGTGCCTGAATTCTGAGGATATCCTGCTCTCAACCTTTTTTCGAGTTGATTAGTTGATTCCAGGCTACTCCTGTCACCAAATTCATTGTCTTGCATCGAAAGGTCAATAGCAATCCTCTTCAGAAGGTGCACTTGCTGAAGTTTAAGTTAATTTACTATTTTAACTTAATTTGGGTGGTTGTCGGTGCAGAGCTCATTCAGCCTGCAGCCTTATACACCAGAAATGTCACGTGACACCAAAAGGCACTATACAAGTAAAATTTGCTTTGGTTTGGTTTAGATACCATGATGTCATCAGCCCATTTCTTCTTACATTTTTTAGTGATGCTGCAAGTCAGTAAATTTAACAGGAACAATATGGGAGAAGTTTTTATTTTGGATACTCAAGTTTAAGATAATTGCTTTTCACTGTTACATTGCAAGTACCACTATCATTTCATTACCATTGTTTTTATATCCTTACTAGTGGTTCACAGAATGACTTGACATGTATTCCATATTCTAAAAGAAAGAAATTAATCTATGATGCATTGTCCACCTGTGTCTTGTTTCCCTTCCTCCAAAAGAAGAGACACTAGAGTCTTTAGAACAAAGGAAGTCTTGTGTATGTCTTCATTCTGTAGCTTCTGTCCTGCTGTGAACAAGTAAGCTCATTACCTTCCAGCTAAATCCTATGATCCAATATACAAATATGCCCTTTAATTGGGCAACCAAACTACTGGGCTATAACAATAAGACTGGTGTTGGTGATCCCCACCATGGGGGAAGGACAGGAGAACCACAGTAATTATAACACCTTTGAATACCTTTAATAAAAATAAAATAATACCAGGGAGAGAGGGAAAAAAAGGAAAAGAGGAGGAATCCAGGCCTGGGGAGAAAGAAAAAAGGGCCACCCCACACACACTTGGATGTGACACTACCACCTCTCCCTTCCTCAGGGGCTCCACCCTCTGAACCAGGAAACCAGCAACCTATTCTGGTATTAGGGATGCCTCCCATGCACTTCATTTATTCCAAATGTTTCTGAAGGGCTCCATATGAAGATGTAGACTAGCTGTAACATACTCCATGTCCATAATTTGATTAACCCTGTTTATCCATTCCCTCTATGTGGGAGGCTCAGGCCTCAGCCAGCGGGCAGTTATACACTTTAGTGCCACAGCCACCAGCATCAAAGCCAACTTTCTGTAAGCAGAAGGGATACTGACCAGGTTAGGAGCATCTAACACCCAGTCCATGGGCTGCAGTACAGTTCCTAGTGGTAAGATTGCTAATGCAGAAGCACCCACCTTTTGCCAAAAGGGCAACAATTCGGAGCAGCTCTAGAAGATGTGCCAGTGTGAGCCAACTTGACCACAACCTCTCCAGCACTGGTCTGAGTTGGTAATTTGAAAATGTTTTGTTATGGTGGGGGGTCTAAATAACCTAACTGTCACCCTCCAGTAAAATTCCCTCCAAGTTTGTGAGGAGGTCACCCTCCACCCCATCTTTAGTCTCCTGAGCCAGTCTACCCACTCGATTTGGCCCTGAATATCCCCCTCCCAGGCTTGCCTAATCTCCTTTGGGGATGGGGATTCCTTGGTCTCACTGTGTCATATACTGCCAAAATCCCCCTGACCTTTACACCTGTGGTACAGTAGATAGGTCATGTGTGTAGGGTTCCCATAAGTTCCTGTCTCGATTTAGGGAGATCAGGTTGGTACCCGAACCAATGAAGTGCCTGACTTGTAAGAATCTATGAAAATCATTGTTCTGTAAGCCAAATCTGTCCCTCATCTTTTGAAAGGACATACACTGACCCCCTCCAATAACTGGGCAAAATAATGCAGCCCCCTACCCTCCCATCTCCGATACCCTGCTTCGAGTCATGGGGGAAGAAAGTTTGCCTGGTGTCTAATAAAGGACAAAGGGCCTGGGGCCTCTGAGATCTCAAGGCTGCACCCCACCCCCCTAAGAACTTGCAGTGAATGTTGGGTCCAAGGGTTCCTGGATAAAGTATGAATCAGTGCTCTGGGGACTGAGATGGCCAGCGAGCAAAGAGGGAGCCCCAGACTATCTTCCTCTTCCATCTGGTACCACCCCGAATCTGTTCTCCTGTGAGTCCATGTGACAACTGCCTGCAACTCGCAGGACACATAATATGCCCTGAAGTCAGGCATCCCTAAGCCTCCCTGCTCCTTGGCCAGAACAAGAGTGGCCTGTGATATCCGGGGTCTGCCCCCCCCAAACAATCCTATACAGTCCCTTGATCATCTCCTTCCAGTATTCTGGTGGGATTTAAAGGGGAAGGTTAATGAATGAAAAGAGGTATCTGGGTAAAAGATTCATTTTAATGGCATCTATCCTGGCGATAGTGGTTAGTGGTAATAGTGACCATCTTGCCAGATCCTCCCCGGCTACTGCCCACATCTTGTTATAGTTGGCTTCAAATAATTTTGAGTGACCTGTATACCCAGGTACCTAATCTGGTTATTTCTGGCCCAGCCACATGGGAATGTTTTCAAGAACTCAGGAGATGCCTTACCCGAAAGTTGCAGAGCTTCGAATTTGTCATAGTTAATTTTATACCCGGATAGGCCCCAAATGATTCAAGTAGAGCAAACAACCTAGGGACCGAAATTTCAGGGTGGCTCAGAAAAAAATAGTCATCTGCACAGAAAGTGCGCTTCTGCTCCTGCCCCCCCCCCCACTGTGATCCCCCTCGATCCCCAGGTCACTGAGGACTGCCACTGCCAATGGTTCCAACCCTATTGCAAACAGCAGGGGGGATAAGAAACACCCCTGTCTATGCCCCTTTCCAACTTGAAGAACCTAGAGCTCACCTCGTTCACCCTAACCTGGGCCTGCGGTGAGGTGTAAAGACTCAAAATGATTTTTAGAAATTTAGGGCCAAATTTCATTTTTGCTGTAGTCTTTTGTAAGAATAGCCAATTAACTCTATCAAATGCCTTCTCAGCATTCATTGCAATTGCAATTTGGAACACCCTCCCCTTTGTGAGAAAACTATATTCAGGAGTCTCCTGATATTGTCCAATAGGAATCTCCCTGCCACAAAGCCTGTTTGGTCAGGATGAACTATACATTGTACTACCATCTGCAAACGGCCAGCTAGCACCCCACTAAATATTTTCATATCTACATTTAGCAGAAAAATAGGATGATATGAGGAGCAGAGCTATGGATTCTTCCCCTCCTTAGGTAGGACTGCAATTTGTGCTGACTCCCATGACAGAGGTTTGTCTCCCCCTCCTGAACATGATGAAAGCAGTCCAGCATTGGAGAAAGCAATTCTGAATGAAAGCTCTTGTAAAATTCTGGAGGTAAGCCATCTAGCCCAGGAGACTTCCCTGCTTTCATTTTATTAAACATTGACTGTATCTCCAACTCCCCTATGTCTCTCTCAAGTGAGGCCCTTCCTCCTTCCCTGATATTAGGCAACTCCAGACTCCCCCAAGAAATCCTTCATCTGTGTCTCATCAGGGGCCGGATGGTCCTGTGAATGCAACCCTGCATGAAACCTTGCAAAAGCTTCCAATATCCCCAGCGGGTCTACTACCTTAGTACCCCCCCCCCACCTGAATCTGAGTGACTGCTCTCGAAGTGATCCGTTTCCTAAGGGCCACTGCTAACAGGTGCCCTACCCTGTTACCCCATTCATAATATCTCTGACTTGTGTGGCGCAGAAGGACATCCACTTGCTTAGCCAGTAAAAACTCCAGTCTCTTCTTCCTACTCAGCCGCAGAGCCTTGTCTTCTGGGCGGAGGGTCAATTTGTACTGAAAATCTACCTTCCTGAGCTCAGCTTCAATCTCCCTTTGGGTCTGAAGCCTCGGCTGCTTCTGCCTGGAACTGTATGCAATAATGGCCCCTCTAACCACTGCCTTTAAAGCATCACATCTTACTGCCAGTGAGGTATCTCCCTTCAGATTTTGACTCATAAATGCCTCTATTACCCCTTTAATCTCTTCTTTGAAATGTTCCTGATTCAGTAGCCCAATGTTCAGATGCCACACTGAGGTTCTGGGCGATGGGGAGAACATCAACCTCATCTGAACAGGAGCGTAGTCCGACCAGGTCATCGGGAGGACCTCACACTGCTGAAGGTTGTGTCTGTATTCCTCCGATAGAAAAAATATATCTATTCTAGAGAAGGTATTGTGCCTGTGTGGAAAAAAAGGTATAGTCATCCACATCTGGGTGTTTAAAACACCAGGCGTCAGTTAAGCCTAGCTCTCCCGACAGTCTCTTCAGAAAGCCCGCCGAGTGTGGCGTGCCCCCCTCTCCTCCCCCTTCTGTCCCTATGTGGCTACACCACCATATTAAAATCTCCCCATATTATATAGACTGCCTCCCTGTCTGAGATTACATTCAGAATCATTTTTTTAAGAAAGCACTGGTTCTCCTTGTGGTCATTAGGGGCATAAATGTTCAGTAATATACATTTGTGTTTCTGGTAGTATGCCTTCACTTTAACAAAGCTCCCTCTGGGATCTAGTTTCACCCCTACCACCTTAACTTGTGCATTTTTTCATATCAAAATGACAGTACCTCACCTGTGTGGTTGCTCAGGCCAAGAGGAGGCATGAGTCTCCCCACCCAAGAGTGTTTAAGCTTACTGTGTTCCCCCTTGGACAAATGTGTCTCTTGCAGATACACGATTTCAGGTTTCAGCCTACCTAACTCCTAGAGTATTCTGGCCCTTTTTATTGGGCTGTTCAGTCCTTTAACATTGTAAGTAATCAAAGAAATAGCCATATTTGTTCCCCAAAGATTTGTCTTTCCCCTCTTCTTTCCAGGCCCTGGCCCCTTGGCTCTCTACGATCCCACCTCCCGCCCACCACCTGTCATCAACACCAGCATCACAACATTCAGCAACAATGTAGCCCAATTTAAACTTTATATTGATGTTCCAACGTTCCATAACTAATAACTTGTTAAAATACTCAACTGTAACAAACTCAGAAGAAACAAGAAAGAGAACTAGGTCCCTTCCAAAAGTGCCACACGATTCCCCCCTTAATTTCAAAAGAGGGGCTGGAGTGGTTGAAATCACTGCACCCACATGAGGGCCTTACTTTGACCAAAGATGGATCATTACCTTCTCAGCATGGCCTCCCAAGAGAGAGGGAAAGCAACCAGAAAAACTCCCATTTGCAACTCCTCCCACCCCCGCGTCCCTCCCTTGGCCCCATGACCCCACAGAAATCATTTCCAGCCTCATATTTTTCCTGGGATCTAAATCCCCGCCGAAGCATGTCTTTCCTCAGTGTCTTTTCAGCTAGAAGTGCTGATTTGCTGCCCTATTGGCAGCCTTACCTGTCCCTTCCATATTAATGCATCACATTTATGTTATTACCCTTTGAACTCCTTACCAGCAGCATGAGAATGAGAATGCCGCTCGGCCTTCCTCCTCCTCCCCTACCCTGCCACTGCCCCAGCTAAGGGAGCTTTTCTATTTAATTGTGACACACAGGGAAACAGCCTATTTTTCCTCCCATGAGGCAGCAAGAGAAAAAGAAACATATCCCCAGTCTTGTGAGTACTTGCGTTCTGATATTCGCTACCAGCGAGTTCAAGCTGGAGTCTCTATTTGGGAGCTTGCAGTTTCTGAGGCACTCCCCTGCTTATTCTGCTTCTGCCTCTGCCTATATTTTTTCTTCTCTCTGGCATCCCTCTGTTGTGGAAGTGGGTGAGCTGAACTGTTGCCTCCTCTGATTAGGTCTTGCAGTCGGTTGAGCGGGCGCTGTGCATCCTTCGCTCCTGAGGCCCATTTCCTTCTGTTCCATGTTAGTTCCACTGGGTACCAGCGCTTGTGCTCTAATTCTTTTACTGTGGTCGGGTCCAACATTTCATCAACATTAATATCCCACTTAGTTGGAAATTCTTTAACCACAGTCAGGGTAGTGAATAGATGGACCCCATTGCCCATGGTGACTCTCAGGGTAGTCGGGTGATCTAACCTGGCTTTTATGCCTTCCCTCTAAGTCTCTTCATGATGGGCAGCATCTTACATCTCCTATCCATTGTGATCGAGGCATAATCATTCTCAAAGAAAAGTCTTTTGTCTCCAAAGATAACTTCTCTCTTCCCCCCACGCTTTCTGTAAGATGTCTGTCTTTGTGCAGTAATCCAAGAAGGCCACTATCACTGAATGCGGCCTTGCCTTTGGGTCTGTGGGTCGAGGACCCAAGGAGCAATATGCGCATATAATGTCCAAGTTACACTCTGTGCTCAGGCTCAGCACCTCCCGTAGGAAGCTTTCCATAAAGACAACCATGTCGCCTGAATTCCGTACCTTCAGGCAACCCGTGAATTCGTATATTAATCCTCCTGAACTGATTCTCAAGATCCACTAACTTCTGCTGGAGTCATATTTCTCTGTCATGTAGCTGTAAGAGCACTCCATTATGTAAGTCTATGGTAGAGGATGTCTCCATTACATACTGTTCCAGCTCGGATATTTGCTGTTGTTGAGCCTGCTGATCGATCTAGAGCTTGCGTAAGTCATCTTGAAAGCTCTCAATTTTTTTATTTAGTCCTCTTAGCTCCCTACACAGCTGTCTAGATGTGATCATTACATCCCCTCCTTGTCAGAGGTAGTGTCCGGGGTGGGTAAGCAAGTTTGCGGATCCTTTCTGCTGATAGCCTCCTGGTCTGGGCCCACTATCTCGGCTTGCCAATCTGCCTCTTTCAAATGTGGTTTATCATCTGCTGGTACCACAAAATCTTTCAGCCAGCTTCTTGTATTCACCATTAGTGCCTCCAATCTTCTCTTTTTTGCTAAGTTGGCCAGGTTGTTTTAGATAGATGGGGTCAGATTGCGTAGGGTCGTGGGGAGCTCAGAAAAGTTAGACCGTCATGCTTGGTGATGTCACCAGAAGTCATGGGAGAAGGTTTTCATAGAATTCTCAGTCTTTATTTTTATTTTAATAATATCTTGGAGAACACCTGTGAGCGGATGCTCATTTGTAGGTGCCATGTCAGTTACAACAAAAAATTGAACAGGTACATAGCATTACATTACAAACAAGTACAAAACTGCACGGGTACAAAACAATACATTACAAGCTAGGTAGACAATAAATGGGTGTGAATCACAAGATTGGGATGGCATTTAGCTTAAGGTATAACATTTAGACACTGCTATGGCATTGGTGAGACGGTGCCTGCGTCGGAGAGTTAAGCATATTTGTGAGGGGAGACACAGAATGGAGAACAGGCACAGCTGCTGCATAGTGAAGTGTATGCCTGCGTAAGGGGTTAAGAACAGACTTAAGGAAGGCTGGAGGCAATGGGGCTAGGAGAGCAGCAGACAGGGGGGCATGAGGGTGGGGAATGGATGCCTCGTGGGAAGGGAAAGGGGGTACACTGGAGGGGGGCAATGATGTGCTGTGAAGGTAGGTGCCCCAGGATTAGGTGGAACACTAAATGCTACTGCTTTGTGGTGGTCCAAACGTAGGAAAGTTGTTTTGGTCAATGCAGTCACAGTTGTCATCTGTGGCAAGGTGCTGCCTGAGCTTACACTTGAAAACACCAATGGTTGTGGTATCTGAGATGGCTGAAGGAAGGGTGTTGGTCCAGTGTGGTGCACAGTAGTAGAATGCACGTTGACCCTGTGCAGTGCGGCATCTAGGTTCATTGAAAATTTGGCTGTGGGTGCTTCTTGTCAGCCTGGCACTTACATGGTGTGCGAGCAGATTCTGGACTCCTGGTGGCATTAGATTTAATGTGATTTTTTTGGCCAGTAGACAGGTATGGTACTTAACTCTGCTCTTCAGCTGGAGCCACCCTGCCCTTGAATAGAGCTCACAGGTGTGTGTAAGCCTTGCAGCACCCGTGAGAAGTTGGCAGGCCTTATTAAGGGCCAGAGAGATGTGATGGAGTGCTGAGTCCAGTGCAGAACCACAAACCACCAGGCCATAGTCAACAAATGTAACAATTGAGCTGGTGATGGCCATGTTAAGTGTTTAATATGTAAGGCAGTGCTTGTGGTGGTGGAGTAGCCTGATTCTGGAACTGATGGCTTTGACTATGTTGTCTATATGCTGTGCATAGGACAGGGTGGAGTCAAGTGTGATACCCAAGTACCTAAAGTGCTGCACAAGGTTCAGCATGTAGCCACTGTTGTTCAGGATGGATAGTAGAAACATAGAAGTTGATGGCAGATAAGGACCGCAAGACCCATCCAGTCTTCCCATTTCTTTTCCTACCTTATGAATGTGCCATAGGCCTTTGCTCTGTCAATGGCCTATCTATTCATACTCATCTGTATTGCTCCCTTATGCCTATCCCATGCCTGTTTTAAGCCCTGCACTGTATTCATATCCCCCACTTCCTGAGGTAGGCCATTCCATGCATCCGCCACCCTTTCTGTGAAAAAGAACTTCCTCACAGTACCCCTTAATCGACCTACCTCTAATCTCATGTTGTGTCCTCTTGTCCTGCTATTTTTATTATATTGAAACATGTTAGACTGCTTCACCTTGTTAAAGCCCTTAAGGTGTTTGAATGTTTTGATCATATCACTTCTCTCCCTCCCTCCTTTGCTCTAGGGTATGCATATTGAGCTCCGTTAATCTGTCCTCATATGTTTTCTGATGCAGTCCCTGCACCATTTTGGTTGACATTCTCTGGACTGCCTCAATTTGGTTAATGTCCTTGTGAAGGTGTGACTTCCTGTACTGCACGCGGTACTCCAGATGGGGCCTAACTAGTGTCTTGCAGGGTTTTAAATAATTGATTAGTAGTTTTTTTCTTGGGACAATGCTAACTGTACAGAAAGTATTTATATAGGATTTCTAGAAGTGTTATGTTTGTTAAACACAGTGAGGCAAGTGGTATGCATTTTCACAATGTTTTAACACTTTTATGAGCAAAATGCTAATCAATTTTTGGAGTTAAATAAAACCCTGGTCTTGTAAAGAGGGATTATTACGCCTCTTATGACTTGTAATACCTCTACTAATACACCCCAACATCCCCCTAGTATTACCTACTGCTTTATTGGTCTGCTTGGATGATTTCAGGTCATCTGTGATGATGATGCCCAAGTCTCTTTCTTCTCTTGTGACTGCCAGCAACTCCCCTCCCAGCCTATAGGTGGCTTCAGGGTTTCTCTTCCCTATGTGCAGGATCTTGCACTTCTTTGCATTAAACCACAGTTATCACTCTTCCAACCATTTTTCCAGTTTATCCAGATGTCTTTTCATTCTGTCCACCCCATCTGGATCATCTGCTCTGTTGCAGATCTTGGTGTCATTTGCAAACAGACAAACCTTACCCTCCAGTCCATCTGCAATGTCACTGATGAAGATATTGAAGAGGACTGGCCCCAGGACAGATCCCTGAGGTACCCCACTTGTGACTTGCATCTCTTCTGACTGCATACCGTTTACCACCACTCCCTGTTTTCTGCCCATCAGCCAGTTTGCCACTCAGTTGACCAACTTCTGACACATCCTGAGCCTATCCAGCTTATTAATCAATCTTCTATGTGGAACAGTATCAAAAGCTTTGCTGAAGTCAAGGTAGGCGATATCAACTGTCCCCCCCTTGGTCCACCCTTCTGGTTACCCAGTCAAAGAAATCTATGAGATTAGTTTGACAGGACCTTCCTGTTGTAAACACATGCTGTCTTGGATCCTGTGCTCCTATGGGCTCCAGGTGTTGCACTATCCTTTCCTTAAGGAGTGCCTCCATAATCTTGCCCACTACTGAGGTAAGACTGACTGGTCTGTAGTTCCCTGCCTCCTCCCTGCTACCATTCTTGTGGAGCAGGATCACATGAGCCCTTCCTCAGTTTTCTGGGACCTCTCCCATGCTCAGAGACTCACTAAACAGTTCTGATAGTGGCTCTGCTAGTTCCACCTTTAGCTCTTTTAGTACCCTGGGTTGTATGCCATCAGGTCCCATTGCCTTGTCCACCCTGAACTTATCGAGCTCTTGTAGGACCCTTTCTTTTGTGAAGGGACTAGTGCACACCTCCCTCCCCCTCTGTGTCCATGGTGCTGAGCTGTGGGCCCTGCCCTACCTTCTTTTCAGTAAATACTGAACAGAAGTATCTATTTAGAATAGATGCTTTTACATGGTCCTCCTCTTCACATGTCCCCTTATCCCCTTTGATCTTAGCAATACCCCCTCTGGACTTTCTCTTTTCACTGATGTATCTATAGAAAGTCTTGTCACCTTCTTTTACTGTTCATGCTAGTGTTTCCTCGGTTTGGGCCTTTGCCTGCCTTACTGCTCTTTCCCTCCTTCCCTTAGGGAAGTTTGGTATGCCTCCCTATCTTCATCCCGCTGCATTCCCTTATATTTCCTGAAGGCCAACCTTTTGGCTCTGACTTTTTCTGCTACTGTTTTTGAGAACCAAAGTGGTTTCCTTCTTCTTTTGCATTTCATTTTCTCTCTAATACAATGGGATGTTGCTTCAAGTATTGCATCCTTAATGCTTGCCCACTTTGCCTGTACCCCCTCACCTGTATTTCTTTTTGCAGGGGCTAGCTTAACTCTGTTGGCCATCTTACCAAAGCCAGCACCTCTAAAGTCCCATATTTTTGCCTTGGAATGGGATGATTTAGTTCTAGTGGCCAAATTGAACCATACCATGTGATAGTCACTGGCCCCCAGGTGACCTTCTACCTGGAGATCTGTGATCCTTTCCCTGTTAGTCAGTACTAGATCTAGGATAGCCCTGTCTCTTGTGGGTTGTTGTACCAGTTGTTTGATGCCCTCCCCTGCAGGGAATTCACTATGTGTCTAGTTCTGGCAGATGTTACTACTGGTATTGGCCAATCTGTATCTGGCATGTTGAAGTCTCCCATTATCAGAACTTCCCCTTTTGCTGTCTTATTTTGTATATCTTCTAACAGTAATGTGTCTATGTCCTCCCTCTGGTCTGGAGGCCTGTAGACAACCTCAGTTCGTATGGCTGTCCCATTTCCTGTTTCCAGGGTGACCCACAGTTCTTCTGACTCCTTATGAGTATTCTGAATTTCTGGAGCTTTGATATTTTCATTGACATCAAGGGCCACTCCACCCCCACCCCCCCACCCTTTTGCACCTCGGTCTCTTCTGAACAGTACATAGCCAGGTATTGAAGTCTCCCAAGTGTGGTTACTGGTAAATCATGTCTTGCTAATAGCAACTATGTCCAGTTTAGCCTCTGTCATTATTGCCTGCAGGTGTGGTATCTTGTTTCCCAGACTATGATCATTTGTGTACATGATTTGCCATTAGCCAGATTTTGGTGTGTTAGTTGTTGGGCGAGGTCTGGCATTTCCCCAGTGTGTCTTATGGGGAGCCAGACCTTTTTCCTTACCTGGTGATGCAAATGAACTACAAACATGCTGAACTCCTGTTTGACTACTAGCTGGGGGTTCTTCCCATTTGACATATCTGGTGTTGCACCCCTCTCCCCATTTGCTAGTTTAAATATTCTGCAAAGACATCAAACTTCTGCTCCAATGCACTGACTCCCTCCTTAATCAGATGCAGTCCATCAAATTTAAAGAACTTGCACTCCCAAAACTGCTGCCAGTTCCTTACAAATTTGTGCCCATATTCCGGTACCAGCCCTTGAGCCACATGTTTAGCTCCCCTATCTCCCCTTCTCTGACCTTCTGTCCATCTGCCCCCCCATCACAGACTGGCAGGATCTCAGAGAAGAAGATGCCAGATGAAATGGATGATAGTTTGTCACTCAGCCTGGTCCGGTGTTCCTTGGTCTCCACAACTGACCAGCTGGTGAGATTGTTAGTCTCTATGTGTACCAGGACAGTTTTGTATTTGCTGTGGATGCTGGAGTAGATCATAGTCTTAGTTTTCTTGTAGTTAAAGATTAGTCTATGTTCCTTAAACCATGTTTTGGCAGCAGTAAATCCTACTTGGAAATCTTAGTTGGAGGTCCTTTTGAAGAAGTGTGGAGGTAACTTTACCATGTGCATCATGGCACAGTTGTTATTGTTATTATGCGTATTAAAAGAAAGTGATAGGAAACAGTACTTCATTAGTAGTTTACAATGCTCTACAGAAGAGTGGTTCTCAGGTGTGACTCTTAGCGGGGGTTTATGTTGTCACAGAGGTATTTAGAGACTTTAGGGGAGTTAGTAAAAACTGGATTTATGAAGAATGAGCTCTACTTCAACATTGAGGTTGGGGTGGAAAAGTAAGCACAACCATCAATACATTCTGATGATTGCATTATGTGACCATTTGGTTTCTGGGATTGAGAACTAGTGCTGAATAGCAAGGCGTACAGTAAGCTTTCACTACTATCAACCTATAATAAAGAATAAAAATTCTTGGGTTTGAACAGTTGGAAAAAAAAAAGAGATTCTTCTGAAGCAATGGCCACGTGAAAATCATTCACCAGGGACCAACACCCTGAGAGATTAACTTTCTTCTTAGTTCAATAATACTTGACACCCAGGCTGCATTTTTCACTGCCTTCTCCAAAATGCATCACCCCTGCAGCTGACAAACTGAACAACACCTTGTGTCAGTGGCAACATGCTGATCTTGGATGACAGGGATGTGGTTCTCATAGCAATTGAAAATTAACTTGTGTGTCCATTGCAAGAAGCAGAAAGCAGGCAATGCCCCCTTGATATAGTGGAAAGGAACTAGCATGACTTCTAAACCTGATCCAGCTGTGCTCAGGTTGTTTCAGCTGCTCAATTTCCAGTGTGTTTTCCGACCTGCTGGTCAATTACACAGGTCATGTAGTTATTGACAAATGAACAACCCTGATACATAAAAAAGTTTAAATGCCACCTTGCTTCTAAATCAATATATCATTTGCTGACTTCAGCTATATTGCTTAAATTCAAGAGATTAGATGTCTGAACCTATTGAACCTTATGCACAGTGGTAGTGTTTTTTTGTCTTAGGAGGGAGTGGAGAATAACAAAAATGTATAAGAAAATTCCCATTCATACAGGGGTGCTGGTTGTTAATTTTATTCTCCAGTGTAACTTGAAGTTTGGTTTTGGCTTTGGTATACAGTCCATATAGAGCAAATGCCATATTTCAGTAATGTGTCCTTGTAAAGCCTGATGACTGTACAACTCATGGGATATGGACCCATGTTTGCATGACATTTACAATTGTTAAAATATTTTCAAAGAAAACCTAATATATATATATATATATATATATATATCAGTAACACATGTCAGGGTGGGCATTCATGGAGAGTCCTTCAGTAGAAACTCCTTTGGTATGTTTTGAGGGATGAGGCCAGAAGCTGAGCCACAGCATGCTGAAATGTGTTATTGTACATATAAAATGATTTGATACTAAAAATGAGTTTTGATTAAAAAATGGCTTTGTAAATATAAGAAAAAAGTTGAAACATTTATTTCTTCATGTTACTTCTTATGCTGTAATGTTTCTTTAAGTACTACACCTCTGTCACATGACTTTGGGAGATATGAAATCTCAAAGTGCCATTATTTTTATTCCTGGTTTGAAACTTTGCAGAATACTGTGCTGGCAGTATCTGCGTTACCTGGATTCCTTCTACGTAATCACCTGAGTGAAATTGTACTGAGTTTGTGTAAGCTCATTGGCTGGAATTCTGACTGTTCCCCTTCATCCCTCCCCCTCATCCCTCTGTGCCCAAGATCTTTTTTTTCTACTGATAGTGCTCATCTTTTGTAACCTTCTTTAATGTCTGACAACTTTTATGTCAAGTTGTCAGTGCTTTCAGCCACTATTATCTGCTACGCTTAGTCTCTTGGGCCTTTGGAATATTTATTTTGACCATAGACAGCATGGCATTCAAACTGTGTTTCAAGTGCTGCCAAGCTACAATTCCAAGATATTCATCATGGACCCCCTAAACCTTTGCCTGAATTGTCTTGGACCAGGACATGACATGAAGAACTGAGAGCTCTGTCAGTCCCATTCTGAGAAGTTGATCAAGTCAGAATCTTTGTTTCAGGGTATCTCAGCTGGGGAACAAGTGTCATCCTCAGTTCTCCATGACTGGACTTGGTTGACACATTTATTATCATCCACTGTAGCTCTTGACTGAGAGGCTATTATTGATCTTGACACTTAGTCTTCCATTCAGGAGGCTGAAGATGAGGGATGACTTCAAATGGTCATGGTGGAAACAGTTTTTAGAAGGGAATGCCTGACTCACTTGATGAGAGATGTTGGTGGGCAGGTGATGCAAGCTCAAGTCAGTCTTGGGGGACCTGATCACTATCGTTTGTCAGCCCTGGTCCTCAGCCATCAGGCTTCAGTTGACAGTGAGTAACTGGTCCATACCAAGGCAGGCTGTGGCCCTCAATAATTGTCCATGCTGAAGAAAACTGCAACTGTTAAGATTTCCTTCTCATAGGAAACCCAGTTTTACCTACTTTCAGAATAGGCAAGCCACCCGGCTGTGAATCAATAGAAACTGGACCATGAGCCAGTAGACATGGGCAGCATCTGACTGTCTGGAAATTTCCATGGTTAGAAATTGCAGAACTTGGTTTGCACTCTGCACCGACCTAACCTAAAGGGTAACTCAGAGGCTAACATCTATGGAGAAGATCATGACCAGCCATTACTTGTCCCCGACCACGGAGATGCCGGGGAGGATTCCAATGAACAAACCCTCAAAAGCTCTAAGGTTCCATTTTCTTCTTCCTTCTCCAGCATGCCTTTGCCTAGGCTTCATCCAGCATGCCTATACCTAGCTCTTCATCCAGCATGGACCACCACTGCTCACACTGATATATGTAAAAGGGGTGTATGAGGCTCAAGAACTGAAGGCATGGCAGTCACCATCAGTTGTTATCAGTATGCTATCATGACCACAGTCATCCTCTAGATCAGGCATCAGAGGGCCAGGGTCTTCAGACCTTTGATCCAATCGGTTATCTTCATGTGGAACTGCACTTACCTTTAGCCTCTCTTCCAATGTTGCTTGAGGCACTGATTGCTGGTTCTGTTACCTTCCCAATTGGTAAAATCAGTGTACCCTCTTCACCCATCCCAGTGGTCCCAGTGTCTCTTCCTGCTACACTTTCCCTTGTTGCAGCCAGGGGTTCATAGTCTGGTTTCCCACATCTCGCACCAACTGGTAGTTTACAGCTTTTGAACCCACCCTCCCACAGGCTGAAAGGTAAATTGCCTGATTGATTAGTTCAGACAGACATTTTGTTCATCAAGATCAAAAAGCAGGCATAGACAAGGGATGAGTATGTGAATAGTTTAGCACATTCTTTGGTGTCCCCTGCAGAAGATCTCAAATTGTTCTCACATTTCCTTTAGCATATATCCAACATGCTTTATTTGTTTTAAATTAATTTTATTTTTTCTCTGCAGCAATAATTATACATTTCAAAGGGTTACTGCACTCGTTGTACAAGACATAGGGTGATATACTGTTACCATACAGCAGATTTATACACAGTGTCAGAATACACATTGTGATTATTACAGTTAATATACTAAAAAAGGCTTAGGAAAATCCCAATCATTTTATTGCAAGACATGGTGTATAAAGTATTTTCTCCTGCCAGTTACTAATGCCTTTAGATCTTTAGGAATTATGTCCTTGTGATGGTACATAACACATAGCAGCCAGCTGGTCCAGAAATTGTTAAATTTTTCCTGTGTTTGTTGGATGCCTGCTGTGAGTTTTCCATGCAGTAAATATCTTGCACCACATTTTTCCAATGTGACAATTGTGGGGATTCATTTTGTAGCCAAAAGCATTAAATTGCATTTTAGAGGCTATTAGAAATATAGAAACAGAAAGTGAAGTGGCAGAAGGGGACCAAAAGTCCATCTAGAATGCCCAAGAGTTTCTGAGATCAACTACCGATTTCTGGATCTATCCCCCACCTCCAGCATAGAATGTGTTAGCCATATTCCAAGCTGCAATAGGTGTAGCATAGTAGTGGACTTGGTGCAATAACTATAATGCTGCATGTGGCATCAGAGACCTGTAAGCAAGGACCAGCTCATTCAGTGCTGCTTCTACTGATTTCCAAAAGGATGTGACTATGGCATAATAAAAAATACTGAATGTGCGTGAGTGGCAGCAGAGAGGCCACATTGTCTCCAGCAAGCTGTCTTCCTTTTGGTGTCATGTTTTCCTTTTAATATGGGGTGTGTGGAAATAAGAGATGATGGTTTTCCAACCTTACTCCCTCCATATGCATGATGTGATTTTATGTTGTCTAAAAGCAGCCAGATGCCAGCCCCACTCTGAGATCTGGCAGCCTAGCTGTCTCCCATTTCTGACATACCAGCATAGTGAAAGTTACTCAGTGCGTGGGACAGCTTGGTATGTGACTGAAATAATATGTTCCTGTATTGACACTACAAGTTCTTTCAGGAACAGATCAATTAATGGGGGGATTATGTCTCTGTCCCACTTTGAGCTCAGCCTAGCTCCTAAATAATGCCTGATTTGTAAGTTTCTAAAGTAGTCTATGTGTCTGAGATAGTAATCCTATTGTAGTTGTTGGAATGATTTAAAATGTGCCGGCTAAATAATATTGAAAGTTATGCGATACGCCTTGTTTACGCCATTACTGAAAGGTGTGGTCTGTCCTAATTGGGCTGAATTGTTGGTCAAATGCTACTATTTCTAAGTATCTAGAGTCTTTCCTGACTTCTAGAGCCAATAACAAGTGTCTCCAATTATACATTATTGTTATTGGGGACGGGGTGTCCCTGTAGTAAGAAGGGAAAATAATGTTCACTCTATATTAGGAAGAGTAGTTTGCAGTTCCACATTTTTTTCCTGTGGAGAACAGTGCATGGACAGAGTGGGAAGCTAGAAAATAATCACTGAACTGGGGAGGAGTCAAGCTCCCTCCCCCCTTTATTTTTGCTCTGTTGGAGAAATGAGTAAGCTATCCAAGGTCGATGTCCTGTCCACAGATACTGTATCTTGAAATATATCCATTCCATCCTCTAAAGCCTTCCCTAGAGGTAGTAGGGGGATAGTTTGAAAAAGGTAGGGTAGCTGTGGTAGGAGATTCATTCTGACCACATCCACTCTGTGTATCAAAGGGATGGGAAGAGGTATCCATCTCTTGAGGTCCTCTCTTATTTGTTGTTTAAATGGATTGTAACTAAGAGTATAAAGTCATGATAGATATTGTGGGATTCAGATTCCTAGTTGGGCTGGCCTGGTGGCACTTGAGGTCAAGGTGCTGGAAACCACACCTCGCGCCACGCTGGTAAGCTGGGTTCAGGAATGGGCCTGGACTATTGGGGTTTGGCAGAGGCAAGACAGGATCGAGCACCTGGAGGACTGCTGTCCTCTTTCAGGGAGGGAGGGCTTGTCATCCCACCTGTTGGCCACCCTCTGATGGGGGCTGGGGGGTTGTACAGGCTGGGAGAGCAAGCAGCCGGCAATCACAGCATGTGCATGCTCCCACATGTGCACTGTAGTTTGTCAGAGGGAGAGGGGTCACCAAAAAATGAAAAATGTTGACTGAGGGTTTCAAGAAGCCTTGCCCCCATCCCAGTGGTCCGCTGCTACCACCTTTCCAAATTTGGATTGTGCTCTGGGGAGGGAGAAAGCTTCCTTCCCAGCCCCACCATGGGGGGTAAGCTGTGGGGGGTCTTGGGATTGGTTGGTGGTGATCAGGCTCATGGGCGGGTGGGTAGCTTGGGGCAGAGTTCCCACCCCCAGTGGATGGGGAGCAAAAAATGAAAATAAAAAAAAAGATTCCTAGTTAGCAAATGTCTGTTCCATTTGAAGGGAAATTGTCACTGGAGATCTAAGGAGGGGGAAAGGATGACTTGTAAACTTCTGTTTCATCATAATTTATTTTATATCTGGCTAAGCATTCCATCTCATTCAGTAGCACAGAGAGAGAGAGAGATGGAATGGAGATGTCCGGGTTAATTAAATATGTTAACAGGTCATCTGCATAAAACACCACTTAATGCTCAATGCCATCCACTGTTATTCCTAAAATGAGGTTGTCCTCTGTAATCACTTGGGCCAAGGGTTCTCCAGATAATGCAAATAATAGGGAGGAAGAGGACAACCCTGATGGGTACTGTGTGCCAGGGAGAATCTATCAGAGTAAGCCCCATTTACTTTGACTACTGCTTGAAGATCGATATATAGGGCCTTGATCACTGCTAAAAATGGTGTAGGAATTAAAAACAGTGAAGGATATATTTTGTAAATATTTCCTTGATGCCCTATCAAATGCTTTTGTGCATCTAAGCTCAGAATCATTGTTGAAGTTTTGGTATGGGTGACTGTATGTAAGAGATACAAGGTTCTTTTAATATTGTCCAATGTCTGTCTTTTGGAGATGAATCCTGCTTGGTCTTCATTTACAGTTCTGGAAGTAATCCCTTTGATTAGGTTGCCAGGATGCTCTCAAATAATTTATAGTCCATGTCCAATACAGAAAGCAGATGATAGGAGTCACAACATAAGAGATCTTTGTGGGGTTTTAAAATGGCAGAGCTCTTTTTTCCCCAATTGTTTAACCAGGAGTGGCACACTAAGTTGAAAGCTTGTTTACAGGTGTGACCTGGGAGCACAGGGAAGTTAAGTGACTTGCTCAGGGTCACACAGTGTACAAGTGGGGGCTGTGGGATTCAAACCCAGGTCTCCAGATTTGCAGCTCAGAGCCTTAAACCACTGCGCTATACTGTCTCCAGCTCAGTGGTTGAGAACCCCTTGCAGGAGCTCTTGGAAAACAGACCACAAATGGGGTAGTAACAAGACCTTAAACTTTTTTAAAGAATTTAGAAGGGTAACCATCTAGGCCTGGACTTTTATTTGTTCTAGTTTTAGTTAGTGCCGCAAAAATCTCTGCTGCGGTGATGGGTTATTGTTACTTGGCCTGCTACTATTCCATTAAAGTAGGTAAGATGAGGTGGGTGAAAAAGTTTCATAACTGGCCTGGTCAGGTTCCTTATCTTATACGTATAGCGAGGCGTTGAAGGTACGAATACTGACAAGAATGTCAGAGGTACAGTAGTGGTGTTGCCTCAGAACTGAATCGACTAATTTAGTAATACTGTAGTAAACAGTTAATGCTTCTGCCGCAGTCTTTATGCTATGATCTGTGAGGCCTAACACCTCCTTCATAATAATGTTGCCAGAAAAAGAGAAGGGCCTGCTCTGTCTTATAAGTTAAGAGCTCTTGTAGCTGAGATTTTTTTGTTCACTTTGGGGCAGCAGGGAGGAATCCCCTGGCATATGAGCTTCCTGAAGAAATTGTAGAGTTTGCTGTAGGTGTTCCTGTCTCTGTTCCCTCTGTTACTTTTTCTGGGTTGCAAAACTTATGATTTCTGCCCTTAATATTGTTTTATTGTATCCAGTAATATTGCCTGTGCTGTGCCTTGTGTAGCATTTTCCCTAAGAATAACAGGGATCCTGGAAGTTATCAGTTTCTGAACTGCAGGATCTCTGAGAAGTGTGAAATTAAACCTCCACTACAGATTCTCTCTATCTTGGATAAGGCTAAGCTCCCCACTTATGGGAGCATGATCTGAGAGCAGGATTGGGTCTGTTGAGGCCTGTGTTGACCAACCAATGTGTTCAGAGCTCAGCAGAAAGTAGCCTATATGGGAATAATGAGAATGGTCCCTTGCATAAAATGTGTGTGTTTAAATCTGGGGGTAGAAATGCCATTACACATCAGGAAGGCCTATGCCTTTTATGATTTTGCATCATTGCATTTGACCCATGGTAGATTTTGGTGGTTGTGGATTAGAACTATCCTTGCCAAGGTCAAGAAGTAAATTGCAGTCTCCCAAGAAGCAGTAGGCCTTTGTCAGAATTACACAGTTCTGTAAAATTACATTTGATGATCTGTGGCATCAGAACCTAGGAATATATATGTAGGCTGCCAACTGTTATCAATTTACCTTGTACAGTATACCTTGCTATCAGTAGTCTATCTTATTTGTCTATGTAGGAGGCTTCCAAGCTAAAGAGTGAATGTCTGGGGATTAAAATTGCAGTCCCCCTCCTGTTCCAATTTTTGTAAACAGAGGCAAGCACCGTCTTAAAGCCATATTTCACCAATTTTGCATATTCAGTGTCTGAGAGGTGTGTTTCTTGTATTTAAGAGAAGGTGAGCCTTTTGTCTTGTAAGATGGGGGATCTCTTTTGGCCATGTAACTGGATTACTAAGACCATTAACAATTTCTGAAACCTCTTTAGAACTTTTCACAGCATACATTTGCTGTTTCCAATTATCACTACTATCAGTTTAGTGTGTGTGGCCAAAATTGCTGACACAGATAGAACTAGGATAATATTTAATAAAACATAGATAAGCAAACATTATACTGGAAATCTACCCCTCAGTGGATGTATCCTAGCAAATATTAACCTTTGTACAGCTAAGAAATCCACTGGAGCATCCATGAAATCATATCAGGGTATAATGATAAATACCTTGTTCACAAAGGGTGAAATAATTTTTTTACTGGTCTGACAACTCTGTCAGACCAAGTTTAATGTTTCTTCCTACAGCTTCCCAAACAATGAAGTTAGTCACTGGAAAATCCTGGATAGGCCATGGCAGGCACTGATAATGTGGAAATTAAAGACTGTCTTTGTATTCAGCCAATTTAAAGCAGAGCATTTGCTTTTTTTAGCATGTTATGCAAGCAAGTTCTAAATTCATGAATTACTGTCAGTCTTGTAGTCTTTTGTGTGGCTGGACAGTCATGGCAGGCAAGATGTTCAACAGTTATGAAGAGTCAATTGCAGGCTGCTGTTTAATACCTTGCACCATCTTTAAGTTTGTTTTCATTACATCAATTTAATAAAAGTGAGAACACTATGTGCTAAAATCACGAAGAGAGCAGACAATTCTGCATGTGCAGAAAAAGGCTTGCAAAACTGCAGAAACGCAAGTGCAGCACATTCATAGTCAGAATTTCTGCAGGTGCAGAAAATTGCAAAAAAAAAAAAGGCAAGCTGCGGAATTCCACACTTGCAGAATAAGCACACCTGTGGAACTGCAGCTGCCAAAATAATATAAAAGGCCCAGCTGATAAAACAACAGATAATCCTTATTAATTGGGTCAGGGGACTTTGACAATCTTGCAAAAGATACAGCAGAACCAGCCCTCCCAGTGAGGCCAGCTGCCGTTCCCACAACTGGGACCACAGCAGTACCACTTGTACCAGCAGGACCTTGCACCACAGCAACGACCTGGCCTGCCTGTTCCTGCACAACAGCAGCATGTGCAACAATATTCACTGTTGGGCAACCACAACCAGCCAAGAGCAACACGCATGTGGCAACTGTGGTGCTCCTTGGTGTTTTCTATGCCCTGGACTCCACATGTAGGAGGCCCATACCGCAGTGGCATTGTGTAATTATTTTGCCTGTATCTGTATCACACACTTCTGGCTGTTACCACCTCTGCCTCCACTGTCTGTCGGGCCCCTTTTTGGGCTGCACTGGATCATGTGGTTGTGGCTTGTTGCACTTCAATCGAAATGGGTGCTATTTGTGGTCTAACATCTGACACTACTTTGAGGCCCACAGGTTTACTGTTGCTAGGTGCCTGAGCCCACACTATAATTGTTTCTCACTTGACACACACTGCCTGTAGCTCAGGATGAGTTACACCTCACTCTCTTTGATGCAGCATGTGAGCAACTTTTTTCCACAACTGTGGAAAAACTGTGGCTGAGAATAGCCTTTAAAGGGATATGCCATACTTTTCAATGGCTTTTTTTGTTGCACAATAACTTCCACAGCTGTGTTTTTTCTGCAATCCGCAGTATATTTTTTCCACAGTGACGGACATTTTGTGAGTATAATGTAGCTCTATTACCCTTTTTTCCACAGCTGTGCAATTTTTGGGGACTTGCACATTTTTTGCACATTGAATGTGTTTTGAGACTCCAGCCCTGTGTCTTTACTGTCATTATTCTAAGTTAACAGCAGGACTTATCCTAGTGTGTACCCCATTTGATCCATGGGAGCTGAATTTGAATAGCCAGTGCCTTAGGAGAGTTCCAAATCTTTGTAGATTAATTAGGATCATTAAATATACGCACTTGGTTACGGCACTGAATTCTAATACTAGCTGGATGTGAAAGAGACATGGGAGCCCTGCCCTTCAGTAAAACAGATTTTTAATTGAGAAGACGTGTAATTTCTCCTCCAAGAGTCAAAAGCAAGTTCTAGTAAAAAAGCAATCTACTATATGAGTTACAGATTATTGTTTATCTCATACAGATCTGACAAAGAATCCATTCTTTACCTGCAACTGATCACAAGCTAATAGGAGAAGGGCCGTGTTTGGATCTGCAATAAGCTAATTATTTATTTTACACAACTCTTCTGGTTTTCTAATTGTAGACAGAGTAGGTGAGGAGAAAGTTCATTGAACTACTCAAAGTCAAAAGGCACATTCAATTTTGAAAAGTGTTTACAGTTTTAATATCTGCGTCAGAATCTTTGCACTGTTTATAACTAAGTGCAGTGACAGTCTGATCATTTGTAGGTTACATTTTCTCAAATAAGACCCAAAAGCCTCCAGTTTGTTTCTCAAAGCAGTATTGTCCATTAGCATAACTAATGACCAGTAGCAGTTTTCAAGTTCAGTGACTCTGTTGTTATTTTTAATATTTATTTATAATTTTGGACAAAGTGAGAACACTCTAAGCTATGAGCAGGGGTGGGGGGGGCATACAAAGGAGATAAAAGCATAAAATACAGAAAACACAGCATAAAGCAGAGTAAATGGTATAAAATTACATTTGAATACATTCGGTAGACAAATAACAGTGGTGCATTTAACAGATTGGTGCACTGCAAGACATATGAAACAAGTGGAAATATCTCAGTCATGGAGGAATAAGAGTAATTAGGGAGATGTCCAATGCATGTTCACTATCTGCTAGATAATGAAGCAGTCATAGTTGACTTATTAGCTCCTGGGTCTGAATCCTGGTTTTAGCCATGAAGAGGACTGGAACTGAGTAGGAAGTGAGTTGTAGGAGAATGCTGCCTATCCAGCAGTGTAGAGGCATCTGGAAGGAAGGAAGGAAAGATTGGGAATTAGAGTGGAGGAGTGGTTAGGCAAAGGGAGGAATAGGTGTGAGGAAGGAGGCTATATAGTTAATGAGAATGTTGATTCAAAATTCATAACTTAGTTTGATTCCATGCATTGACAGGAGACCTTCCAGGGAAGGTAAGCCCAAGAAGAAGTGGAGATCACAGTGGTGGCTATGGGGATGGCAGTTAAGGGTGAAATGGCAGAAAGCGTTATAAAGAGGTTTCAGTCTGGCTAAGGAAGATTTGGGCACTGAGAGTCAATTTGTTGCAGGAGTGAGGCAGGAGTTGTTACAGTGGAGGAAACCGAGGTTGGTGAGAAGTTCAGAGGAGGCAGTATGGGTGAAGAAGTCAAGAGACTATTCCAGACAGACACCTGGGTATTGAAATGAGCCAAAATTTGCCAAGGGGAGCTAGCATGGGTTTTAAATGAGGGTTAAAAAGTGGGTTTTGCCAGTTTATGACTTTAAGCCCAAGGTAATAGGCTATGTTTTGTAGGCATTCATGATCAGTTGGTTTGTATGAAACCACTAAATAGCATCAAGATTAGGTTACATTTTACAATTTAAAGGTACTATATTTGGACCACTGGCAAAAAGCACTGTTTCATTCAGATACATCTGATTGCGGGAAGAACTACAGGCTGTAAGCAGTTCATGTAAGAGGATGGAAAATAACATGGGATCAGGAACTGAGCCTTGAGGGGCACTGGTTATTAATCTGGAGGGGAAAGTGGGTGGACTCTCCAGTGTACAGAAGTGTACTACACATGGTTTGACAGGCAGGAGTTGAACAGGAAGTAGACACTAAAAAACAAGAAAAGTGTGAGTGGGGGGTCTAGGTGGCCTAAAGGAGTGGCCAGCCACGAGTCGGGGAAGGAGCAAAAAAAAAAAAAAAGTGTGTGTGCTTCATTCAGGTTGGTGCCACTATGGAAGACCTCTAGTAGCCCAAGCTACAAGACAATGCAGGATATGGTACACACACACACTTCTCCATTATAAGCTCTTCAGCATAAGGCAGTTCCAACCCCACTTGCAGGGACAATTTAAAAAGCAGTGCCCATTTATGTTCATTCCAGGTACTCCATCCTAAACAGAGACATACTGAAGCCTCAATATTTTGAGTCTTGTTAATACTTCTTCCATTGGTGGCAGTGGAGAACACCAACCCCAGTTTTTACCATTAACCTTAGTGGACCACACCAGAAGTGTTAATGTGACATACAATTGTATTACAGTCATGAAAACTCTCCATTAAAAATAGATAATATCAGTATAGAAAGCTAGAAGGGATGCTAAACATCAAGAAAAAACGAGAATTAACTTGGTAAAATAGAAAAAGGAGTTCTACTATTACATTAGGAAACATTTAGCTCCATAATTAATGACGTCAAAATCAAATTACTCACTTTTCGTCACCTTCTCTCCCTGTAGATTTTTTTCTCACTTACATTGCTATAAGTATGATTTTAAATTTTTTTAAAACATTGAACATTCTTGAAATAGGGGATTAATGTAACCTACAGTGACTGAATTTGATAACAATAATGGAGCCTTTTATTTAAAAATCGGTTTTCTTTCTGTAGATAATTGAGCATGGATACGATTAAAGTAAATTCTAATGGATGATAAACATAGAAGTAAGGACTTTTTTCATTCCTAGTGCTGTGTAGGTATTTTGGTTTTGATTGTATTGGTTATGGAATTGTGTCTTTTAGTATAGAATAATAGCCTCCCCACTTTTTTTATTTCACTTTATTGGTTTGTGGGCTCTGTTTATGTACTGTCTCTTTCTTGTTTGCTATGTTAACATGATCAGTTTTTAATGAAGGTTATACGTGACTGTAAACCAACTGCATATATAACATTAACACTTGTGGTGTGGACCCATCACTTTGATGATATAAAAGTGGAGTTAGTGTTCACCAGTCCCACCCCAGAAGAAGAGTCACTGCGTCTTGAAATGTTGGGAATTGAGGGTGTGTCTGTTTAGGCTGTGGTACCTGGAACAAAAATAGGCACTACTCTTTGAAACAAATAAAAGCCTCAGGACTGCAGACTGTTGCCAGGCACAGACCACAAAGACTCCCCAAATCCTAGTTGTACCTATGCTGTAAACACTCCAGAATGCATGCGGTTACTAATTCTAAATGTGAGGTGGGCTAGCCAATTCTTTGTTTAGGAAAATAGGGCAACAGGGAGAATACCAGAGTACACACCACCACAGCTGCACACAGCTTGAAGAGAAACTTGTGAGCCAAAGATAGTGCACCAAATGTTTACTTTTACTGGTCTTAACTACTCCTAAAGCCAGTTAACAATTCACCTGTTGTATGCCACACTGGTATATTTTGTCCAAAAGCTTGTCACATGTCACAGTGTCAAACTACATGCTGAAGTCCAACTAGACTGTGTCTACTGCCCTTCCCCTGTTCATGTTCCTAGTCACTCACTTAAAGAAGGTGATCTGGCTTGTTTGACATGATTAGCCCCTCATAAAACCATGTCTTAGTGCCGACCTGGTGGCACTGAGGGTTGAGGCACTGGACACCACACCGGCGACCCAGGTCTGGGAACGGACTCGGGCATGAGGTTTGGCAGGGGAAAGAGAGGATTGAGCATCTGGAGGACTGTTCTCCTCTCCTGGGGAGGGAAGTTGATGCTCCTCACAGCTATAGTGACCCCCGGTGGAGGCTGGCAGGTGCAGCATGACATGAAGCATGCAAAGGGAGTAAGGGAGCATTGTCGGACGTCGTGCAAGCAAGTGCAGGAGTGCACCCATGTTGCACTGGATGTCATTGCACGTCCACACTCCCGGGGTAACAAATGAACCCCCCCTTGGGGATAGGCAAAGGAACCTTGGCCCTGGCGACACTCCCAACACTTGATGCTCTCTTCTCCATGCCCTGCTCACTCAGCCTGACACTCAGTACTCTAGATAGAGCGTACTGGGTGGATAGGGTGGCCCCTCACCGGGGTTCAGATCTGGGGAATGTGTCAGGATGTTGTAAAGGAGAAGGTGGAGGGACTTAGGCGGGAGGTAGAGACCGGAGGTTGGAGGATGCTGGACAGAGTTCCCAGGAGGGGGGAGGTGAAGAAATAGATTTTGAAAAAAAAAAAGTTTTGAGGGGGCAATAACATTGTCCTCAACTGGGTGCTCCATTATTCTAACACAGCTCTGCTGACAATGCCCAGATGTAAATCTAACAAAGGTACCCAGGCCTTTTCTCACTCGGCAGCCAAACTCTGGAACTCCCTGCCTCTTGAGGTTTGCCTAGCACCACATCATGCCCAGTTTAAAAGAAAATATTGTTCCTTCCTCTTTAGCCAGGTCTCCTGTACCTGCTTGAAACCCCCCTGAACCTGTTTATTGGACTCCCTCTCTCTCACTTCCCAAAAAACTACTCTCTAGTTAGCACACTTGGAAAGCTTAATAAGCACCTATTATTTGTCTTCTTGTATCTGTTTCAAAATGCTCCTCATCCTCAGCTGTCTGCTGAAAGTGAGTACCAGTCACAAGGTATCTGCTGTCATTATGCTGATTCTGTCATGTATTGCCTACAATCTGTAAAATCCCTGTGTCATTGTTGATTCAAAAGTATGTATTCTGCTATCTTTACCTATTATCAATCATGCCTGCAAATGTATAATCTTGATATTTGTTCTGTTGTATTTATGTTTGATATTTTCCCTGAACTGCAAAATGTATGTATTTTTATTTTTCCCTGAATTGCAAAATGTCTGTATTTGATAAATGTATGTATTCCCCAACTATTCCTACCCACTGTAACCTCCTGGGTCATGCCTGAAAATAGTCATGCCTTAGCTATGGTGCTTACCTGGTTAACAAAAAATAAATAAATACTGACAGGTGTCTCAGTTCAAAAAAACAGTGCTTAAGCAGAAAAAAAGAGGCAGTACTCACAGTTCGCATGGCTTCATGGACAGAACACTGTGCAAAGGCACCTGCTGTGCCACTGGATAATGTTAAATCACATTACACTCTTCTTACACAGCAACAGATACAAGTAACATGAAGCTCCCTCACCTAAATGGTCCAGTGCCATAGTATTGGTGCTGAGAAAGCACCATGGTAGTGGTATGAAAGCACTTGACTGTCTACGTGGGGAAGCTCCACGTTACTTGTACCTGTTGCTGTTTAATAAAACTGTATTGTGGTTTAACATTATTCAGTGGCACAGTGAGTGGCTTTGCACAGCATCCAGCCTGTGAAGATAAGTTAATTGTGAGTAGTGCTCCATTATTCTATCCTTAATAATGGCATGATAATGGCTTCCAAGACCTTGCCCAACACTGAAGTCAGATTGACCATTCTCTAGTTGCCCAGCTCTGACCTTGCCTCCCTTATTGAAGATAGGGACCACAGTGGCCAATTTCTAGTCCACCAGCACCATACCTGCACAGACAAACCCATGAAAGATTATCACAAGAGGCCTCACCAGTTGTTCGTGTGACTCTGCTTTGATGCTGGGTTGTATTCTATCCATCCTTTGGGTCTTACCTGGCTTGATCTTCACTGGGTAGTCAGTTTCCAGAGTGGAAGTGATGTCCACAGGCTACATTATGGCTACTTCTGGTGCAATGTGCTGTCCCAATCAACACAGGACCTTGCTAGGGGCACCCGATGGTGAACACCAAAGTCAGTTATATATTTAGCATCTCAGCTAGAGCTGGCTCTCTCACTGGTTCATCTTCTTTTCACTGGGTTTTCAGGTCATAAGTACTATAAGTGCTCAGAACCACTTGGATGGAACTCGGCTCAAAAACAAGGGGACATGCTATGAAGCTGGAGGGGGCAGATTCAGCAGGAATGTAAGGAAGTACTTCTTCACAGAAAAGGTAAAGTGGTAGATTCTTGGAACAGCCATCCAGCGAAGGTGGTGGGGTCAAAAACAGTGTTGGGGTTAAAGAATGCATTAGATAAGCACAAGGGAGTCTTATTTGAAAGGAAGGAAGAAAGGAGGAAGAAAGAGTTGTAGATCAGGCACAGTCTGTGATAATAGTGTATGTAGGGAGAAATGGGCAGACTAGATGGGCCAAGCGGTCCTTATCTGACGTCAAGTTCTGTGTTTCAATGTTTTAGTTTGTTCTGCTGGGTTAGCAGTTTGGCTAAACATACTCATCAGCCAATCAGGATTCATTATTTTTTCAGTTCATTTCATATGACTGTTTAAAGTGCCTGATATTCTTTTAGCTGAAAAAGAATTACAACTGCTCACCTTCTGTAAAATGTGTTTATTTTGCTGCTTGTTAATCTGCTTTCTCTGTCTTAGTAAGAGTGAAAAAACAGCTGTGGTGTAATCTTATAAAAACATGTGTTTTTTTGGCGTCATGTCCCTGTATCCATTTCTGTATAAACTTTATGGTTGCTCCAACAAAAGGAAGCTATTGTACTAACGATGCAGTAGTCTCCGCACACTGCATCACAAGTGGCTAGATTGTGTGTGGGTGTGGGGGGGATCCAACTTTTAGGAAGGAAGCAGTAGGAGTACAGTAGATCAAGGAATGTGAACAAGGATACTTTTTGTGTGGTTCATAAAACTACAATGGTGGACAGTCAGTTTGTCACTTTTATTAAAAACCAAAAAACAATTACAAAACAACCAGCTTATATCAGCATATTCTACAGAAGGTGAGCAATCACAGTTTTTTTTCTTTGTTTTGTTAAATAGGGACAATCTGAGGCCTATGGGGTTGACAGTGACCATTTAAACTTTTAAAATGCTAAAGTCTTCTGATATTAAATGTACAGTCACAGCCAGGGAGAAGTTGCACCATAGCCAGACATCAATAGGTACAGTATATCTTGATATATCATAATAAATCCCATTGAAATTACGGGATTTCCAGTGATATATCTAGATATGTACCACACTAGCGGTGAATAAATTAGGTAACTAAATCATGTTATCTTTAGATAAATATTTATTTTCACTGCAAACACTTTATTTCACTTAGAACACATAGGCCCAGATATTCAAAAGGATTGCGCATGGCGCAACAGTGTTGTATGCACAGCCACTGACCAGTGCCGCGATATTGAAAAGGAAAAGTGGCCTGCACAAATCCCGATGTGCGGAGCGCATCAGTAGTCGTATGCAGGCACAGGTGTGGGCATGCCCATGCATAAACTGCACAGCCCGATATTCAGCCCGGGCCGTGCAGAGTTATGCAGGCACAACCCCTACCTGCACCTGCACAAAGTTATGCTGAAAAAAAAAAGGAACAAGTCGAGGGCCACACACAGGTGAGCTGCCACATTGCAGGGCACAACACAGCAGCTGCCACCTGTGGGTAGCCCTGAACTCGTTCCCACCGCACCTGGCGGTGCCCCCCATGCCCCGATCACAGGCTGAAGTATCACCCCCTCCGAGCAGCCTGATGGTGGGCAGAATAGTAGTGCTCCCCCCCAGCAGCCCGATCATGGGCATAACAGTATATCCCCAAGTAGCTGATCGCGGGCATAATGGTAATCTTCCCCACCCCAGTAGCCCGACCGCGGGCATCAGACCCCAAAGTCCAATATCCCTGGTGGTCAGTGGACCACAGGTAGCCCGTACATGAGGTGGCATCCTCCCCATGTCCAAAATCCCTGGTGATCTAGTGGCCCCCCCACCTTCCTGCCCATGGAGCCTCACCACCCTCCCCCGTCAGCCAGCTGGTGGCAGCACCCCACCCATCTGCCACTATGCTGCCCGCCGATTGACAGCTGGGTAGGGCTGCACGCCCATTCTTTCAGAGCATGAGCCAATGGGCATGCAACCCATGCCGTACAGGTCAGTCCAGATATGTGAATGAATGAATTCATTCACATATCTGGACTTCACTTTGCTGGTATGGGCTGTACGCCATTGGCTCATACTCTGAACCAATGGGCGGCAGCCCCACCGAGCTGTCAGTCGGTGGGCAGGGCAGCAGGCGGGCGGTGCTGCTGCCCACTGGGCTGACGGGGAGTGGGGTGCAGGCCCGTGGGTGGAGGGTGGGGCCACTAAATCACCAGGATTTTGGACGGGGGAGGATGCCACCTGCAATCTGGGGTTACCGCAGTCCACTGGACCACCAGGGATATTGGACTTGGGGAGAGTTGATGTCCACGATTGGGCTACTGGGGGAGATTACCATTATGCCCGTGATCGGCTACCGGGGGTGGGGGAGATTTCATTATGCCCGCGATCGGGCTGTTTGGGGAATACCGATTTGCCCGCGATCGGGCTGCTGGGGAATACCGCTTGCCAGCGATCGGGCTGCTTGGGGGAACACTACTGTTCTGCCTGCGATCAGGCTGCGGGGCATAGGTCCCCGATGTCTGCTGCCTGGCAGGGCGCCAGGCGCAAGTTGCTGGGGATTGGTGCACCTGCATGCTAATGGCATGCAAATGGGGCCATCATCAGATGCAAATGGCCCCCTGTGTGCCTTGCATAAATTATGGCCCCATTTGCATGTCACCCTTTGAATATCGCAGGTGCTGTGCATGGCGCAATGGAACTTGTGCCACCACATCTCAATGCTCCACTCTGATCACTTGTGCTAGCGCAGTTCCACTGCACCATGCACAGTGGGTGTGGCCAGGGGGCGATATTCAAAGAAGTTGCACCATAGCACAACTCTGTTGAATATCGCCCTGGCCACACCCCTGCACAACTATTTTGAGCGACGCAGGGGCTTGCGCCACAAAATGGCACAGTTAGAATATCTGGGCCCTATTGTTTCCAACAGAACTTTTTAATGACTGAAAATAGAATACAGAGAACAATGGACCAGATAGAGAGTTTACAATGGAACAAACAGGAGTTTTAAGCTAAAATAGTATAATACATTAATAAGCATTACACATTACAAATAGTGTTGTATATACATCAAAAACATAATGAGTTGCACTAGAATAACAGGTTTCTACACACCAAGTGAAAAGATCTTCACAACTAACTCATGACATTGTCACTCATGAGTTATAGGTGTTGTCCTCACTAGTGGAGATAAGTATGTTATTCCACTGCAGCCCATTATGTATTTTCATTATATATACATGGCTTAACATTGATTGCAACTGTACATCATTGAAACCCCCAAACAAATTGTTTCAGACTGTAATCAGTTTAATACCACAAAACAGTATGGCTCTCAAATAATAAAGAAGCCATGTTCTGCATTGATCTTTAAAAATATTACAGTCCTTTTTTTAGACTTATATACAAGAACTTTTTTAAGGACCCATAGGCTCCATTTTATAAGTTTGTTTTCTTTCTCAGAGTCAGGTCTGATATCACTGGTCGTTACAGTGACAGTTCAGAAAGAATTCCTGACCCAGTTTGCACTTTATTTATAGTTTTTATTGAACAGACAATTACAGTGCCGATTTTCAAGTACAGTGTAGGAGTGTTACAAAGTAGAGAGGCATGGATAATAAGTAATTGTAAATGTTTACAATAAAAGTATTTTCTCCAACTCTCAGAGGCAGATCAAACATTCCTGTATCATGGCTACAGGGATCATCAGAAAAGCTGGTCCTGAAACACTTTTTAATTTAATTAAAATATTATTGAAATTTATCTCTTGGTTGCCATTTTGAGTGTTCAAAGATCTCCAATACACACTGGGATGTTAAGGAGACAAAGCCAAACCCCTTAGTATAAAGAAAGTAATTCCTGTCATTTTACAGTGATATCCAGTTACTTTAAAATATTCATACTAAAGGGTTTGGGGCTTTATCTTTGGAAAGTAGTGATTTAAATGACATTATAGGAATGTTTTGGGTATGAAAGATCCAGTTGAGAGCAGCACTGGAAAAAGCTCACTGGGGCTGAAACACATTTGTTTGAATATCTTTGCTCTTATAAACAATGTTTTAGTCTTGATAAATGTTAAAACAATGCAGTAATAAAGTAGTGATTAAGTTTATTTAAGTATAATATTTAAAAAAAAGTTAGGACAGGACATGAGATGAGGCAAGGCAAGGCAATTTTATTTATAAGTGCCCAATCACAGAGGCTCTGGGCACCGAACTTGTATAAAATATATAGCAATAAATTAAAACATATAATAAAACCTCATTATAACCATGAACAAATTAATATTCTGCAATAATAAAAATTTCCAGAGGGCAAAAACTTCAAGGGACTGATCAATAATAGGAGGATATTAGCTATCAAATGATGAGGATCAGGATGGTAGAGGAACAGAGGTGCGTATTGCTGCTTCTGCAGCTTCTGTGACATTGGTTGGGCCTGGAAAAATGACAGTGGCAACTTGGGTAGCTTTATCTTTAAAGCCAGATCCAGGTTACTGGTACTGAGCATAAGGGAGAAGGGGCATATAAAGGATGAAGAGGACAAAATCCCTCAAACCAGCATGGGGTCCAGGAGGAGTAAACACCAAGGTGAGGAGGTAGGGTTTCAACAGACAAGCAAGGTGCCTGGAGAGATACCACTGCTGAGGTGTCTGTTTCTGGTGATCCAGCAACATTGAAGTTGCTATGACTCTGGCAGTGGGAAACATGAGGGCTATGGTTCATTGATCAGGCTGCTGATGTTGGGGAGCAAAGGAAGGTGATTCAGAAAGGAGAACTGCAAGACTCACAGTCCCAGCTTAGGGTGCCAAAGAAAATGGCAATGGTGGCAAGAGTAGGAGTCAAGACTTACTAGGGGTAGGTACTGAGGGTTGCTTCTGATGCTGCAGACAAAGAGAAGACATTAGAAGAAGTTCTAGACAGGATAGTTTGTGCTAGAGGGAGTTCAACAAACAACACGGGCTGTATTGCCAGTCGTAACCCAAAATGCTACCCTATATACTATTTCTGACTACTTAGGGTTAGAAACCCTTGTGGTGGCAGTAGCAGTGCTGCCCAATTTACCATTCCTATTATGCTGCCAACCTTACGAGGAGGTGTGGTCATGGAATTGTGCAAGATGCAAGCCATAATACATACAATAAATCCCATACAACTGGACTAGCAAACCCTGAACAGGAGGTGTGTCTTGAGAGGTGCAAACTCTCCAAATTTGGATTTTGCTTATGTTAACAAGATGGAAAAACACTTAATGAGATTCCACATTTCATGAAATTGGCAAAATGTGAAGTTTTTTTCTTTTGTGAACTCTGAGACTTTTTGCTTGGTGGCAAGTGTTATATTTTTATGCACCTTTTTTTTTACAGCTTTTTTTTCTCAAACCTGTGGCATCTCCCCCCACCCCCCGGCCAACAGATACTTTATGCAGGGGTGAAATTCTGCAAACTGTTTTAAGTAAACTTAGTGTAATTCTGCATATTCTAACTCCCCCCCCAAAACACGAAAAAAAAAAATCACAACACAGTAATAACAAGCATTTGTCAATGCCGAATGATGCTTGCTTCTATGTGCTGTTTAGGTATTTGGAAGTCATTGGAGTGCAAATATTGAAAATTTGCAAACTTACAAGCGTGCGTAGGAACTGCGCAACACACGCTCGTAAAACAGTCATATTTAGGAATTTTTTCACCAAATTTTCAACACAGCCATTTTAAGACCTCTGCTCATGAACAGTGTCACTGTGATTTTCTTAATGTGTCCCACACATTGAGTTTGCACACGGACTGTGCCATTGTGCGCTACATGGGCGGAAACATGTTTTGGGCAGGATGTGAAAAATGACAGCTATACTGCTCATAAGGAGGTGTGGTAAAATGGCAATGTTGAAAATCTGGAGTGAAAATATTGAAAATTTGCAAACTTACGAGCGTGCGTAGGAACTGCACAATGCACGCTCGCAAAACAGTCATTTTTAGGAATTTTTTCACCAGATTTTCAATGTAGGCTTTTGAGAGCTCCACCTTATGAACACTGGCAGTGTCATTTCATTAATTGGTCCTGAAAGGTGATTTCGTGCAGTGACCGTGAAATCACCCTTCGGGCCCAATTAACGCCATGACAGTGCAAGAATTCATAAGGAGGGGTCCCAAAAACCCCATGTTGAAAATTTGGGGCCAAAATTCAAAAAAATGCCTGAGATATGCAACAAAGTTGAAAAAACCCAATCTATCCCATTATACAGCTTACCAGCATTTCCTCAGTTCGCGGTCGGCTTTGAAGAGTGCAGACGTGTTCCCAGTCCACCGATGATCGTCACGCCGAGCTCTGGAGGTAGGTATGGGGTGAGGTGGGGATGTGAGGAGGCAGGGTGTGCAGTGGGTGGGTGTGGGTTGTGGGAGGGGGGCAGGGAGACTACGAGGGACTGTTTTTTTGTTCACAGTTTTTTTTTTTAAGAAGATGATGCGGGACGTTTGCCACGTCGGTGTGGGCTCCCAGCGTGGCAGCAGGAAAAGTTGTTTGGGGGGAATGTGGAGCTGATGGGGGATTGGGCACCCCTGTCAGCCAAAACAAGATTTGTCACACTGGGGTGGGCTCCCAGCGTGGCACCGGGAAAGCTTTTGGGGGGGACGTGCAGCCTTGGAGCCGACGGGCGATTTGGCACTCTCGTCGGCTGTAACAGTTGTTGCCACCCTGGAGTGGTCTCCCAGCATGGCACCTGGACAGCTGTTGGGGGGGCGTGAAGCTGACGGAGGATTGGGCACCCCCGTGGGCCATACAGTGTATGCGTGGGGGGGGAGCATCAGCATGCAATATGTGTGCTTGCGCATGTGTATGCGTGAGGGGGGAGGGCTCTGCTCACTGAAGCGGAGCTCTCCCTTTCAACTGTATGCCACTACATTTTGGAGCTGTCATAGACAGCTGCAGCACTCATAGGGGAACTGGGGCCGCGCCTGCAAACACACTCACTGCATTGGAAGAGGGACTGACACACCTCTGAAAACTCGAATGATGGCACTATGTTTCTTGCCCACGCATGCAAGCAACATAATAATTCATGTACTAGATTATAACATGTGAGGAGTCAGTTCTATGTATACTAATTATACTGTTACTGCAACTTTCAGTTTTCAGCTAATTTAACAGGTGGACAAGTGAGCATCAGCCTGCAAAGGCTGGAGGTGTTAAGGAACCCTAGATAGAGTTACCACCCGAGAATAGGGAACCCCTTGGCTACCTATCTAAAGTAAAAAAAAAAACCTACAAAAAAACCCTATCTCGCTCTATCTCCTTGTTGTGAGAGGCTTTGTGATGTGGTTATCAGGAGGAATGCCTAAGCCATAGGCAGGTCCGGTTACAGCTAAGTGTTTAAGCTGCTCTGTTCCATGCTGTTGAGCTACATTTTAGCTTTTGTCAGTTAAATAGAGCTTAATAGCCCTATAAAGGCTAATTTTAAATGATTTGGGGCATTACTGTGAAACACCAAAACCAGAAGTGCTGCAGACTGCAATTTACAGTTTTTGGCTCATTTAGCAGACACACAACTGAGCGTTGACCTGCAGAGGCTACAGGTGTTGTGGAGCTCTAGAGACAGAAATCTACCTTCTGAGAAGAGGGGAATCTCCCATGGCTACAGATCTATCTAAACTGAAAAAAAAACTGCAATAAAAGGTAAAAGAACCTCTCCCTCTCTCCTTGTCATGGGAAGCATTGGATTGTGGGTATCAGGAGGACTGCCTAAGCCAGAGGCACATCCAGTGACAGCTAAACGTGTGTGTTGTGTTTTATACTGGTGAGCTACATTGTAGCTTTTTCTCAGCTAAACGGAGTTTATTGGTCTTATAAAGCTAATTTTTACTGATTTAGACATTATTATGAAGCACCGAGACCAGAAGTGCTGCTCACTGCAACTTCTGGTTTTGGCCATTTTAAGAAGTGCACAAATGAGCGCTTATGGGGGTGATGCTGGCAGAAGCAGGCATGTCTGCCAGCATCAGCCAGTTTAGCCAAGGGGCCAGGCAATATACTATATATTTATCTATACACATATGTATCTCACAATTAGAAATACGTATTTGACAGCCAGACTTCAACAAAGAAATAAAAAAATAATAAATACTAATAAACAAATAAAAAAAAAAATTTAAATTAAGAAGGAGAAAATTTGAGAAAATGATTAGGGGAATAATTGCCTCTACCTTGTATGCCCTGCTAGTCTAGAGCTCAGATTACATTGAATGTCATGGAACAGCACAGGCAGCCAGCCCCCTCAACACACCTACCCTAATATCAGTACTCTATGCAAGCCATACACCCCAGATATAAGCCTACAGGGTGTCAGACAAAGAGGCACCCTGTATAAATTAATGTGTTACATAACAAACCACAGACCAAGGATCCCCCTCTCCATGCCAGGATTCATAATCAAAATCCTGGCAAAACTAAAGTTGCTACTGGGGGTGATATCGAAATAAACCCTGCCCTCCCAATTAATGCTCATATCACATCCCCCCACCACACCAGAATGTTCTAACACAGAGGGTTTAAGGTTAATCTATATGAATATTAACAGCTTAAGGCCAAAAATACACAAATTAGAAGTTTGGACTAGTCTGTGCTCCCCAGATGTGTTAGCTAACTCAGAAACCTGACTCGAACCACACATACTTGACATAGAGGTAACGCTACAGGGTTACAACATTTTTCAGACAGGACAGAATAAGAAAAAAGGGTGGAGAAGTCCTATTATATGCTGAAACCTCTCTAAATGCCTCCCAGCTGACAACGCCTACCTTGCATGCTACCAGCTGCGAGGCTTTATTCATAAACATACTATTGGCTGGTTCCAAACCACTGACAATAGGATGTGTGTACAACCCACCCAAGGCATCATTAGCCACCCTAAATTCGCTCCTAACCTCTCTGCCTGACCTTCCAAGGGGTGAGAAAATAATATTGGGTGACTTTAACATACATTGGGGGCCCCAAACAAACAAGGATCTAAAAAAAACTCCTAGTGGAGGCTAACCTAGCACAACTGATCAGTGAGTACACAAGACTAAACATGAAAACAGGGAAACACTCCATGTTAGACTGGATCCTGGTCTCAAACCCTGACAACTTTAAACTGGTAGGAACATATGTAGATTCCCATAGTGACCATTCACCTACTTTCAGAACATGGAAGAATAGCTACTGCACCATGCCTCCCAGAGTCATCTGGGCATGGAACTACTCAAAATTCAGTGAGGAATCCTTTCTTACAACACTAGCCAAGGTAAACTGGATACAAATCAAACATGCTCCAAACTTAGATACAGCCCTTGACTTCTTGATAAATAGTTCTGTATCTGCCGCAAATAAACACGGCCCAGTGAGAAAGCTTAGGCTAAAAGGGCAAGAAGGAAGATGGATAACCTGAGATCTAAAAAGATGCATGAACGAAAGAGACAGGCCATGGGGAACATTCAAGACCACAAGTCTGCCTCAGGATTGGCAGACCTTCAGGGCTCTACAAAACAAATGTAAAAATGAGCTAAGAGTGGCAAAAAAACTCTACCTCAGAAATCTCCAAGCAAAAAATCTCTCCGACCCCCAAAAAATTCTGATCTCAGATCAATTCCCTCTTCAAAGGCCACCCAGACTGAGGAAAATGTGACATAATGGCAAATGGCACTTTACTAAAAAGCCCAGCTGAAGCAGCAGATGCTTTCAGCCTTTTTTTCACTAACCTGGACAAATTCAAGACACATAGTACAGACTCACAGCCACCCACACATACAGAGATCGAATACCCCCCCCTCCGAATTTCCACTTCAAACTCACTTCAAAATATAAGATCCTTAAATTACTTAGGAAAATTAAAACCCATGGATCAGCTGGGCATGATAAATTAGAACCCAGGCTACTGAAAATTGCTGCCGAAATCATTGTGTCCCCAGTCACATGGTTAAGAGATCCATGCTAGACAGACAAGTCCCAGCTCTCTGGAAAGTCACACTAGTAGCCCCCATACATAAAGGCAGCCCCTGTGATCAAATTTAGAACTACCGTCCTATCTCACTTGTTTCCATCCTGAGCAAAGTGCTAGAGAGAGTCATCTATGAACAACTAATAGACTGCATTGAGAGGCATAACATCTTCACAGCCAGGCAACATGGCTTCAGGAAAAACCATGGAGCAGACACAGCCCTAGTCAGCCTCACCACAGACATCTGCTCTGCCCTTGATGAAGGGATCTCAACCGGTGTGATTTTTATTGACCTCCCCACAGCCTTTGACCTGGTTGACCATAAGATGCTTACCAAAAACCTAAAAGCCATAGGCCTAGATAGTCTGACAGTACAGTGGTTCCCTGACCACCTACAGGGCAGGACACAGCTTGTAAAATGGTAGGGAATCCAATCCATCATATACCCAATTCTCAACAGGTCCCACAGGGGTCTATCATGGGACCCATTATTCTCCATATTTATTAATAGGACTTCAGAAAGGCCTTTGACACCATCCCTCATTGAAGACTGATTAAAAAACTGTCTAGCCTAGGAGTGGATCCTAAAATAGTTCTGTGGGTTGAGAACTGGCTGAATGGCAGGAGACAGAGGGTTGTGGTAAACAGGGAGTACTCTGGAGAGGGAGAGGTGATGAGCAGGGTGCCCTAGGGATTGATGTTGGGGCCAGCCCTCTTCAGTGTCTTTATTGGGGACATTTCACAGGGACTGGAGGGGAAGGAATGCCTCTTTGCAGACAATACAAAGGTATGCAATAGGGTGGGCAATCCAGAGGGTACTGAAAGAATGAGGACAGACCTTAAAAAAATGGAGAAATTGTCTGAAGAATGGCAGCTGGGATTCAGTGCAAAGAAGTGCTGTATCATGTACATAGGGCACAAGAACATAGGGGCAAAGTGCAGATTAGGTGGGGAGGTTCTAATAATCACAAAGCAGGAAACGGACCTGGGAGTTATCATTTCAGAGGACCTAAGAGAAACTAGGCAGTGCAATAAAACATTGCAAAAGGCTAGTCAGATGCTTTGAGGCATAGGAAGGGGTATCAGGACTATAAAGAGGGAGATCATCTTGCCCTTGTGTAAGACACTCATGAGAGACTGCACCTGGAATACTGTGTCCAGTTCTGGAGGCCTCATCTGAGAAAGAACATAGACAGGGTGGAGGCAGTGAAATGGAGGGCAACTAAAATGGTGCAGGGCCTGTGGGATAAGACCTATGAGGAATGGCTAACAGAGTTAAATATGTATTCCCTGGAGGAAAGTGGGGGGGGGACTGAGATGTACAAATACGTCACCGGTATAAACAGTGTACAAGAATGAAGCATCTTCCATAATAAGAGAAGCTCCAAGTCAAGGGGGCACAAAATGAAGTTGAGGGGGGAAGCTCAGGGGAAACATGAAAAAATATTTTTTCATGGAGAGAGTGGTGGATGCCTGGAATAGCCCCACGAAGAGAATGGTGGACACCTGGAATAGGCTCCCAGAGGGGGCAGTAGGGGCTAAAATGGTCACCGAATTTAAGAAGGAGTGAAGTGAAGTGAATTAGGTTAATGGTCTGTATTGAAATTTTTTTTTTTGACATGTTTTCGCTTGTGGTAGCATATAGCATTGCAACATACTGACTTCCTAGCAAACTTGGGAGAGGTAATTATTTGTATTTGTGTCTGGTGAAGATTTTGATATAGCATTTAAAAATGAACTCAGTTTGTAGACAGTTGTGTGACCATTAAATAATAACATGTTTTAGTGATTTTGTGGTGTCCATATTGAAATTTAGGAGCATAATTTAATACACATTTATGCACACAGATTTTTCTTTAATGTTTAAAGGAAGTGCTTACATTGTGAAACTATGAAGGTAATGTGGAGACTGTTCCACTCCATATTACAATTGAGGCTGGTAGTATAGCCTAGAGGTCAATGAGCTATGAATGAGCTTGGTACATCCACCAGACCTGGGACTGATTCCCACAACCTCTACTTGCATACTATGTGACTATGACCAAGTCACTTAACCACCCCAGTGCTCCCAGGTTGCCCTTGAAACCAGGCACTTGTGCCTAGTGGGCCTTACCCAGCTACCAAAAGAATAAAACAATTGATTATATTAATTATTTTGTGAGGTATGTTAGCAGTGAAACATTGCATACTAATTTTATGATTATTATGTGAATTTCAGCCAATTGCCTAATGAAGAATTCTTTATGATCTCAAAATATTGCATGGTTTGGAAAAAAAAGAATATTGGCTGGTGAAAAATAAAACTGTGCACTTCATGTGAATGTAGGTCTCTGGTCTGATTTCACATTTATGCTTTAGTTTTTTGTCTGGCCTTTCTGAGGCCTTTCAACACTGCATCTAAAATCTGAAACCTCCTTCCTCACTCTCAATTACCCTAAAAGCCTGGGAAAAACTGAGTGACATGATTTGTTTATGAGCTAGGAATCTTTCTTCAAAGATAATTGTCCCCAGATTGAAGCTTAGCATACAAAATAGTGCTTTGAAGAGCTCCTCACTAGACTGCTACAACTAATTAGCATACTGATAACCCCAAATCTCCAAAATTATCTAGTCCATTAGGAAACTGGAGGGCTCCCTTTTTCTACTGAAATAGGCACACTGTCTACTGGGTTGTGCTCACTGCAGCCATAAAAAGGGGGACAGGTCACAGGTGGACAACTATAGACCAATAAGCCTCATGTCAATAGTTAGGAAATTAGTGGAGGGCATGATACTGGAAAAAACTCAATACAGAAATCATAAATACAGCACTGAATAAGGACAACTAACATGATTTCAGGAAGAACATTATGACAGGGTGAGCCCTGTCAGGAGTTGGATACCCATGTGTAGGGTGTCTGAGGCACCCCCCGTTCCTTTGGTCCTTTGTTTCTGTGGGATGGCCACTCATGCTGGGAATGAAAATGAAATATGTTTGCTTGTCTGTTTTAGGGTGTCACATTTAATGATTTAATGGAAATAAAAATAAAAAGATATGATGAGTTCCAAGGGTTGGCATGAGAAAGGGAGAAGGGGAGCTCATCTTCATTCTCCCGTTCCCTTGCAAACCCAGTGGAACCCTCATGGACTTACTGTCTTTTTAAAACTGTCTTTTGAAATGAAACAAAACAGAAACATAAACCCCCCTTAACATAAAATCCCCTTAACCATGAAAAGAGGCATCTAGGCTATAAAAAATAACATGTATGAACAGGTTTGTCTTTACTGTTTGATGGAGGAATGCCTGAGAATAAGAGGTTTATACTAGTGTAAGCAAAGAGAGGTGGATCACCTGATGGTGATGTCATCCATGAAAGGTATAAAAACCTACCACTTGGAGTAACAAAGATAGGGGAATCAGTTAAATACTGACTACCACATGAGGAGAACCTCAGAAGTGTATACTTATTTCCGTACTGTTCTATTTGCAAAGGCTGAAGCTAAGCCTCAGGAATTTTCAAAATTAGAAAGTTTGCTGGATACTGGACATTGTATAACCTTTTGCTTTCTGTATGTTTATTAATTTTTTTGTTTTCTGATTTGAATAAAATAACAAAGTATGTTTGCGTTTTTATGCACCCTGACTTCTGGTTTGTTGTGTCTGTTTTATCCCACACCTTCACAGTGGTGTTAGAAGTTGATTTCCAGTACATCTAGACTTCCTGGGAGATGTTATCAATGGGTATTGAACCAATACCCAGACAGATGCAAAGAGATCAGGGTGCTGAGGCAAAAATGTGTCCATTGACTTGTGCCATGGTGGAGAAGACTGGAGAGAAACCTGGACCTGGATTGGACCTTGGGGCCTCTGTGGAGCAGTTGCAGGCTATATTGACAAGCCTGCTTCAATCTGCCAGTACTAGTGATAAACATCCAGTGAAACAGACAGATGACCTTTCTGTGGTGTTCCAGATGATAGAGGCCTTGATGGTGTGCCTGATCAGAAGATGGCTAGAGGCAGAGCAGCTTTGCCTGAAGGCAGAGACCAATGTGTTGGAGATCGAGAAGAGTTTGAGTACAGGTGTGGTGCACTTTGAGGAGGAGGAAGTGGAGGAGACTGGGTCCTGTACCAAACCGCAGAAGCCAGCAGAAAGGTTTGAATTGTGTAATGACTGTCCAGAGCTTCCCATATACATGGGGTGTTATCTGTGTTATATGGACTCTGAAAGTGAGGGGAGTCTGTGTCAGGAAAGCATGGACAGCTGCCTGAATACCATTGAAATCTCAGGTGACACTGGTCCTTTAAATATTATGCTGGGCAGTGAAACTACAGTCAAGCAAGAAGAGGCCTGTAAGTTGAATGAAGGGACTTCATTTGTAGATGCACTAGGCAAAAATTTAAAAACAGTGGATTGGGGGTAAATTTCAGTCTGGGGACCACACTAGAGAAACTAAAACAGTGTATAAAAGTGAAGGATGGTGTACCTGTAAACAGCGGGGTGGGTAATCAAATGTATTCATAGTATGAGAGTGTTAATGAGATTTTGTACCATACAAGACCCAATGTCAAAGAGATATCAGCAGTGGGTACTAGAGGCTGCTCATTCCAGTACTTGGGGGCACCTCAGTCATGAAAGCATGCTGAATAATCTGGTATCACATTTCTACTGGTGAGGAATGTACAGACAGGGTTCAGCTTAGTTAAAATCCTGTTTGGTCTGCCAGTCAGAGATGTTCCATGCCTGTAGAAAAGGGTTCATGCCCAACAGTTGTGCTGGTACGCAATGGGTGGAAGCCCTACCCTTCCAGGGTTCTGGTGGGGTGATCTCTTGTGCATATGTGTGTGTGTGTGTGTGTGTGTGTGTGTGTGTGTGTGTATGTATGAGAGAGACAGGGTGAGCCGTGTCTGGGGTGGATGTCCATCTTTGGGGTGTCCAGAGACCCCATTCCTCTAGCTCTTTGTTTCTGTGGGATGGCCACTCGTGCTGAGAATGAAAATGAAATATGTTTGCTGTATGCTTTTCTATTTTAGGGTGTCACATTTAAGGATTTAATGGAAATAAGAAAAAGATATGAGTTCCAAGGGTTGGCAGAAGGAAGAAGAGGAGTACATCCTTATTCTCCCATTCCCCTTGCAAACCCAGTGAAACCCTCATGGACTTACTATCTTATTAAAACTATCTTTTGAGATGAAATAAAATGGAAACATGAAACCCCTTTAACATAAACCCCCCTTAATCAAGAAAAGAGGAGTTGAGTCTAGGCTAGAAAAGATAAAATGTATGGACATGTATCTCTTTACTGTTTGATGGGGAACTCCTGAGAATAAGAGGTTTATACTGGTTTTAACAAAAAGGGGTGGATCATCAGATGGTGATGTCATCCATGAAAGGTATAAAAACGCACCACTTGGAGTAACAAAGATAGATTGGGGAATCAATCGAATACTGACTACCAAGTGAGGAGGACCTCAGAAATGTATTTCTGCATCAACACTGTTCTACTTGCAAAGGCTGAAGCTAAGCCTCAGGAATTTTCAGAATTAGAAATTTGCTGGATTTTGGACATTGAATAACCTTTTGCTTTCTGTATGTTTATTATTTTTTTTTTATTTTCTGATTTGAATAAAATAACAACGCATGTTTGCATTTTTATGTACCTGTCTTCAGGTTTGTTGTGTCTGTTTTATCCCACACCATCACAAACAGGTTATTCTGCCCTACCTGCTGGAGGGGAGGCGTGGGTGACCTGTGCTGGTGCCCCCCCCCCAGTGCTCCACATCTGCAACGAACAGCCGAGTTGAGGTTCCGGCTTGCAAACCAAGCTCCGGCAGGCCTCTTTGGCACAAACGCAATCCTCGGACCCAAGCTACCCCTGCCATTGCAGGAGACTGAACAACAGAAGTGAACTAAGTACTTTTTCCTTACCGTCGGAGCGGGAGCCCTGCCACGAACTCTGTAGCTGCTGGGATTATTGAATCTGCCCTTTGTTCTTTGAAATTGGCACCTTTTTGCCCCTGCCTGATTGAACCCTGCTACTTGTGACTCGCTAGCTCTCCAGTTCAAAAGGAGAGTGTGACCTTGGACTCTCACCTTTATTCTGCCCTACCTGCTGGAGGGGAGGTGTGGGTGACCTGTGCTGGTGCCCCCCCCCAGTGCTCCACATCCACAACTGATGGCTGAGTTGAGGTGCTGGTTTGCAAACCAAGCTCCAGCGGGCCTCCTCGGCACAAACGCAATCCTTGGACCCAAGCTGCCCCTGCCATTGCAAGAGACCGAACTACTGTTTTTTTTCGGCCCTCCCACCCACCTCGTTCCCTTCTCCCATTAAATTCTCACTTGCCCTGCCTCCTGAGTCGGCTGTGCCCAATCAGACTGCAGGGGGATGGTACTGTAAAGTGAATGTCTTATTACTACCAGGGGATAAAAATTAGATATTAGTCACTGTCATTGACCTGTGTTGCCCTGTTCTGTCTTATCTAACTTGAATGCCCCTACTGTACTAGCCTCCCCTTGCTAAATGAAGCCTGCTTCTATGTGCTCTGCTTCTTCTTGCCATAATTGATGTGACCTCTCTTGAATAATGTGACATACTGTATGTTAATTACTGCTACATGCAATAGTCCTTAGTTCTCCCCAGGTGACATTCAGTATACTGCCTGTCCCCTTTTCTAGCGGGTGACTGCCTGCACACGACCAATAGTTCCAACCCCAGGTGTAGACTGTCCCTCCTAGCCTGCCCACATCCAACTGTCCTTCCCCGGGAGTAGATTGTCCCACCTATCCTCCTCACTATTTTGGTAACCCTACCCTGTCTCTTCCCAACCATTTCCTTGTAGTTCCATAGGCATTACCTATATGTGGTCCCAGTGAACTGCATGGTTCCACCTCTAGAATGGAGTCTCCCAAGGCCACCAGGGGTATTGTCCTGCCCCTTCCACCTTGCTCTGTCATCCTTGCTGGCCTCTTTCTTGGACTAGTTACCCTCCAAGTGGTAACTGCCCCCATGCAGACCATGTGGGATGGCTGGGAAAGGACTTCCCCTTGTGTAGTGCCTGACTTCACCTTCCCTAATCTCCTGGCATACACTGGGAGACCCTGCTATCTCCCATGCGGTCTGGTACCAAGACCCCTACTGTACCATATCCAGATAAGGCGATGCCTAGCCCGCAAGCCTACGACCAGGAGTTCCACCTCTAGAGGGCACCTCCTCTGGCTTTTCCTGTTGATCCTAGCCCTAGCCAGTGATGTTGAACTAAATCCTGGCCCTACCCACCAGGCCTTCTCAATTCCTCAAGAATGGCGGCTGGGCAAGGGGTTAAAAGTGGCTCATCTCAACATTCATAGCCTGCTTCCCAATCTGGACGAGCTTGTCACATGGGTCGCACTCTATGAGCCTGATATCCTTGGAATAATGGAAACCTGGCTTAAGCCCTCGATTCCTGACTCAGTCTGTGCGCTACTAGGCTATGAGCTCATACGACTGGATATGTCTCAAAACAAGAGGGGTGGAGGCATCCTGATATACTTCAGGAGCCACCTTAAAGTATCTCTGGTGACTCACCAGTGACTGTCCCCCTGTGAGCTGCTTCATGTTATGCTCCTACTTGGCAACACTAAAAACTACATGTTTTATGCACCTATAACCCTCCAAAGGGAGGGCTTCCGGGTCTCACCCACCTCCTGGACAGTGTTGGCCCCAGTATTGGTGATAACGAACTCCTTATCCTGGTAGATGTGAACTTAAACTGGACTGGTGAAAATGTAAAGCAGTTTGAGCCTTTACTTGCAAACCTAACCCTGACGCAACTTGTACAGGAGCCCACCCGATGGTTGGCAAATGGAGCCTCCAGCTCTCTACTGGAATGGATCCTGTCTAATCGCCCCGAAAGGATCTCCTCTGCAGGAACCCTGTCTGACTCCATCTCAGATCACTTCCTGGTTTTCTGCATAAGGAAAACCCCTCCTCAAAGATTCCTTACAAAATCATCCACATCAGAAACTTCTCCAGGCTTGATCCGGATGCATTTATGGAGGACCCAAGGCTCACGGACTGGTCAGGGGTGTGAAGTGCCCCTGACCCCTCTACAGCCATAACCTGGTTTCTCAGTACCTTTGGGACCCTGCAAGACAGGCATGCCCCAACTATAAGGCGGAGGGTAAGGGGGTCAGCCACAAAATGGCTGCCCAGGAGCCTCCTTGCCCTTATGCGGGCAAGGGACAAGTGCTGGGCCCACTTCAAATGTTCCCTTGATCAGACCTTGCTTCAACAATATAGAAAACTTAGAAATGAGTGTAAAAGAGCTATTAGGGTTGCAAAAAGCGACTTCTGCAAGTCCGCCCTACTCAGCTCTGCAAATGACCCGAGAAGGTTCTGAAGAAACATAAAAACTCTTGTCAGTGGTTCCTCTAACTCAGAAGTAACAGACATGATAATTGGAGGGGTTTCCTGCAACAACCCACATACGATTGCAAATGCTTTCAATTCCCATTTCATTGACCTACCTGCTCTCTCCTTACCTGTCTCTACTAACAAGAGTACCAGTTGCCCCCTTCCCCCGGTCCGGCAGGAGTCTGACCCCTCCAGATCACCTTTCTTTTCTTAGGTCTGTGTCGGACAAGGAGATGCTGAATCTTCTCTCTGGCCTCTCCCAGTACTCCAGTGCTGGCCTAGATAACCTGGAGCCCAAGCTTCTGAAACTAGGAGCCCTTCACATCGCCTCTCTGGTGGCCCACATCCTCAACCTGTTCCTTGCCACGGGGGAGATTCCTGATATCTGGAAGGTGGTCAGGGTTGTCCCGGTGCTAAAGCAGGGCAACCCAAAAGTCCCAGACAACTATCAGCCGATCACCATCCTTTTGGCCATCAGCAAGCTCCTTGAAAAAGTAGTGGCTGAACAACTCTCTGAGTACATTCAAGCCCACGAGTTGCTGTCCCCCGCCCAGCACGGTTTTTGTAAAGGGCATAGCACGACCATGGCCCTGGTCTCTGTCTCATCCGGTATCAGAACAGCCATGGACCAGGGGAAAGTCTCTGGAGCAGTGTTCATTGACTTGTCCAAGGCCTTTGACCTCGTAGACCATGCTCTGCTCTGCACTCAGATGAGGTCCCTTGGCCTGTCCCCCTCCGTTCAGAAATGGCTAACTGACTACCTGCATGGCAGAGTACAGCTGACAAAATTCAATAAAGGCCTCTCAGATGCCTTACCCATGACCTCTGGCATTCCTCATGGCTCAGTCTTGGGACCCCTTCTCTTCTCCCTTTTTATTAACCATCTCCCAGCCATTGTAACTAACTGCAGGGTCACCCTTTATGCGGATGATCTGGCTCTCTTGGCCCACTCCCGGGACACAGCTACTCTCAACCTCCACCTGTCTGAGGACTTTAATAACATTCAGGCTTGGTTAACCCAACAGATGTTGGTCCCCAACCTGAAAAAAATGTAGGCCATGCTATTTGGATCATCTGCCAAGATACATGCCTCTCCAGTCCCACTGTGAATCAACTGTGCAGATGGAACTTCCCTCCACACTGTGACCTCTCTTAAATACCTCGGGGTGACACTTGACCCCCAACTGGACCTAGCGAGCCATATCCTCAATGTCTGTAGAACTGTGAACTGTAAGCTGGGTCTGGCCTATAGGGTCAAATATAACCTGACACCTGCTGCTCGCCTGGCACTTGCTAGGGGAGTACTACTCCCCTCCCTTAGCTATGGTCTCCACCAGTTTGCACATACCTCTAAAGCTCTTCTTACTCGGTGGCAGACGGCGTACAATAATATCTGCTGCTTTGCTCTGGCTGCCCCCTGCCTCACCCACCATTGTGAACTCTATGACAAGCTAGGTTGGGTTTCTCTGGCTAACCACCTAAACTTTGGACTGGGGTGCCTCATGAGCAAAGTGATCAGTACAGGCCCCCCCCCAGGCTGGCACAGCTTCTCTCCCCCACTGACCGCTCCTCTTACCCTCTCAGGTCCCAGGGTCCAGGGATACTAAAAGTACCCCCACCCGCACCCTCACGGGGGACAGGGACTTCACTGCATGTGCTCCTAGGCTCTGGAACTCCTTTCCTGAGCAGGTCCTGCACAACTGCCTAATAAACAAACTCATGAGCAATAACATCTCCCCAGGTTTAATAACAAGGATAAATAATTGGTTATACCACAGAACCCAGTCAGTCAAAATAAACAGCAGCCACTCTAAGCAGAGGGGAGTTACTAGCAGTGTGCTGCAGAGGTTAGTGCTGGGACCAGCATTATTTATAATATTTCCATTGGATATGAACAATGAAATCAAGAAATGGGCTAATGTGTTTGCAGATTACACAAAATTAAGAGGAGTAGTACAAACTGAAGCCGACAGACAACTCACAAAATATTTAAAAACAAAAGAAATATGGTCCTATGAAAACAACACGGCTTTTAACCCAGACAAATGTGTAGCAGTAATTCACCTAGGGAAAGACAGCCAGCACCAGCAATATAAAATAAATGGTATACAGTTAAAACCCATATGAAAGATTGATCTGGGTATTATAATCAACAGTAAACTCCAAACTAACGATCACTGTAACCTCATTCAAGGCCACTGATTTTCGTTTTTTTTACCAGAAAACCCGGTAAAATTCCGAAATTAGGACTGCCTGTACACCAGTAAAAACAAAGATTTCATGGAATCTGGCATTTTTTACCAGATCAATAAATCTACAAAAATTGTATTTTTCTTATACTTGCTTCCTCTACTATTTTCAGTTTGCTTTATGTAATGCTCAGTATATTAAGCCTTCTTTTATTCTGATTAATTGTACACATACCAAAAGAATGACAGCAGAATCCCGGTAAAATCCAGAAATTACAGTAACAGTCACCAGTGCAATTCCAGAATCTGAAGTCTTAATAATGGAATTTCATTGTTTTAATATCCGTACATCGGTGGCCTTTCTCATGATAACCAATGCAATATGAAGAACATTCATTAGTAGAACTACAAATGTAATAGCTCTCCTGTACAAGACTTATATGAGACACAATGTGGACTTCTGTTTGTCAGTATGGAACTAGGCCCACAAAGGTCAGAAAAAATCATTACAGAGGATCCCCAGGAGAACAGCAAAACTAATACAAGGAAAGACTGACTAAACTGGGGCTTTAGACACTAGAGTGAAGAAGACTCAGAGAAGGCAAGCTGCAGTTGTATAAAATAGTGCATGATGAGAAATTAATGACAGCAGTGAATGTGAATTTCAAAGAAAATACAGTTTCAGGGATCATAACCTTTAGTTAGCAAATCAGATTTATAAGGCAACTAATAGAGGACACTTCTTTACGCAGAGGGTGACAAATGTGTGGAACAACCTCTTAGTTTGGGTAGTACAGTCAAGGTCAGTAAAAACATTCAGGAACAGTAGAAACATTCAAGAACAGTTTAGACAACTACATAACAGAAAGAGGTATCAAGGTTACAACCACTGAGAAGTGTGTGTGTGAGTGTGTGTGTGTGTGTGTTGGGAGGCGGTCATATAAGCAACCAGTCATATAATCAAAGCACACAGGATGGGTGGCCCATGTGGTGCCCATACACAAAAGTGGCCCTAGGGACGAGCCAGGAAATTATTGGCCTGTCTGTCTTACTTTTATAGTGGGTAAACTTATGGAGATGATACTGAAGGAGAGACTGGTGTTGTTCCTCGAGGGTAATGACCTCCAGGATGGGCAGCAGCATGGGTTCATCTCAGAGAGGTTTTGTCAGACCAGTCTAATAGAATATTATGACTGGGTAACGAGAGCTGGAGATGGGTCATGCTATAGATGTCCTGTACTTAGACTTCAGCAAGACCTTCTATTCAGTGCCTCATGGGAGGCTGGGGGGGTGACTGCTGTGGGGTGGGGATGAAGCTGACTAACTTGATAAGGAACTGGCTGCAGGGGAGGCTGCAATAGGTGGTAGTGGGGGGGGGGGTCTTGACACCTAGACCGGTGATGAGTGGTGTGCTGCAGGGCTTGGTGCTGGGCTTGGTGCTATTTGTGCTCTTTATCTCCAATATTGTACACAGAGTTGGGAGCAGGGTTAGTCTGTTTGCAGATGATATCAAAATGGGGGCAGTGGTGAACAAAGAGGATGGATGGAAACAACTACAAGAGGACCTAACCAAACTGGAGGTATGGTCGGAGAAGTGGCAGCTGGGATTCAATGCGAAAAAGTGCAAGATTATGCACTTTGGGGCAAAGAACTCAAGGAGGGACAATTGGTTGGGAGGGGTGAGGCTGGGGATCATTGAGGAAGAGAAGGACCTAGGGGTGTTGGTAACAGGGAGCATGAACAACTATGCCCAATGCAGGAAAGCAGCAGCTAAGGCAAACAGGATGCTGGGCTGTATCGCAAGGGGTTTCTCATGCAGGCATAGGGAGGTGATCCTGCCCCTCTACAAATCTTTGGTCAGGCCGCACTTGGAGTACTGTGTGCAGTACTGGAGGCTGTATCTGAAGAGAGATATTAATTTACTGGAAGGTGTGCAACAGAGGGCAATAAAAATGTTATAGGGGATGATGGGCAAGGCCTACGAGGACAGACTGAATGAGCTGAATATGTACGTGCTAGAGGAGAGAAGGGATGCGGGGATATGATTGAAACATACAGGTATTTGAAGGAGATAAACAAAGCTAGCACTGAAGGGGTGTTTAAAATGAGGAAGGGTAGGGACATGAGGGGGCACAGACTAAGATTGGAGGGCGGAAGATTTAGGAGGGAGATGAGGAGGCACTACATCATGGAGAGGGTGGAGTCTAAATGAAATGCTCTACCAGAGTGGGTGGTATCACGTAAGACAGTAGGAAGTTTTAAGAGGGCATGGGACAGAACATGAGGAAGGGTCTGGGTGGAGGGGGCTGTGGCTGTCATGGGAATGACAGATAGGGAGGGGGTTGGGGCACCTTCAGTCTAGGGGGCTAGCTGCACACTCGGGAAGACATTGATAAACCGGGTGGTCTGTTTCTGCTGGCAGATTTGTATGTTCGTATGTACGTATATACCACCCCTAATATCCAGTATAGTACCCGAGGTGGATAACACTATTGCACACTGATGCTGTGTCTTATGTCCACTTGTTTAGAAAAGAACTAACTGAGGTAAACTACACAAATGCATAATGTACATGGTCTTACTTTTCCCTTTGTTCATCAGGTTTGGCCTGTCTACAGTTTTAGTGTAGCTTGTTCTCTGTGGGCTTCAACACCAATTCATGGTCCAACATGCAAGATGGCTTAAATCTTTTGGACTGCTACAACCAACACTACTACAGCAGTCATAGTTACATACCCATCTTTTCTTCTTAGCTAATAATAACATATCTTGTTAAACGCTTTTTAGCACACTTTGTGATTTTCTTGACCTGCTGCAGTCAGCCGGCAATGTTAGTGATAGTTAAGGATAAAGGTACATTGACTGAATGGCTCCTCACTCCACTCAGTTCAATTTATTGTATTACAGTTGGGACTATTGACAACCTGACCTATGAAGATTGCTGTTGTCAACATTATATGTTACTATTTAAAAAGTCATCCTTTGTCCAGTTCAGTAGATACATCATTTTTCAAACTGTTAATAAAGAGAGTAGAAGTTCTAAGGGTGAATATGTCACACTAGCTCAAAATTTACCTCCTTCAGTTTTGGAGAAAAGGAATTGTAATTACTGCAGCTCTAGTTAAGATTTTAATAGCTCACTATACACAAGGGGACTACCTGAAAATTGGAAAATTATAGACAAAGCACCATTATTTAAGGGAAGGGGGTAGATTTCATGAGGTATTCCAAACTGATCTGTCATACTCAAGGGGTAATGATATTCCTGATTCATCCTACTAACCCTATGAAACCATTTTAAAGGAAAACTGCATGTTAAAATCAGGAAAATATATTTTTTACCATCCATTGTGTGTTCTTAGTTCATCCCAGTGTCATTTTTCAGCTCAGGCTGTGTGAGGTGTTTTTTCTAACTTTCTTTTGCTATTTTATGGCCCTCGGGGGCTGCCATTTACCTTTCTTTTATTGCTTCTTGTCCCAGATAGTCTTCCCAGAGTGCCCTCTGCTCTGAGGTTTCTTTGCCTCAAGTGCATGATTTTGCACTTCTTTGCATTAAAACTTTGCTGCCACACCCTTGACCACTCATTTAGCTTTCCTAGATCTCTATTCATTTTTTTTCCACACACCCTGGAGTGTCTACCCTTTTGCAGATTTTAGTGTCATCTGCAAAGAGGCATACCTTCCCTTCTAGCCTCTCTGCAGTGTTGCTAATAAAGTCATTATTAGCAGTATATATGCTGTCCTGCTTTTAAGGCCTGTTTTCTTATTTTTGTATACTGAATGTTCATATGCCTTAATAAATGGCACATGGAATTCAGTGTGTAAAATGTAATTTCTGTGTGTCTGCCTCCTACCTTTCACACCCCTTCACATCGATCGCCATTTTTTGGGGAGTTCCCCTTTGTGCTGGTTGTCATCTGGCTGTGCTTCATTGATGTTCTGGCTCCATGTCCAGTCCCCTACCTTGTGCATGGCTGAGTATTCGTTTCTGTCATCAACTCTGCCATTGACTTTATGCTTCGTTTGGCCTTCCTCTGTGTCACCTTGATTGCTTATGGCTTCCTCCCTAGCCCCCTGGTTCTGTGGGACCCATAGCTCCCTTGGACCTTGTCAATGCTTGTCCTTTATCCCACTAATAGTCTTCCTTTTGGGTAGGGGTTCACCACTTTTTGCCACTCTGCCTTTCTGCTGGTCATCGCCTGGCTTTGCCTCACTGTCATACTTACTATGTGTGCAGTCCCTTGCTTTGTGTATGGCAGTTTTCACATTTTTCTGTCATGGGCTTTGCCTTTGACCTGGCTTTGTGTCCAGTATAGCCATTATCTGGGATGCCGCAGTGGGTTACTAGTCTTGTTTCATGACCAGTGTTTCCATGGGGCTTGTGGTTCCCTCAGTCTTTGTCTCCTGGACTTCTTCCATTGGCATTCCCTGACTGGGTCAATGTTGCCATTTAAGGTGTCTCTGTGTTCAGCTGGTCATTGCCAGGCTTTGCCTCATTCACATGCCTACTGATTGCCCAGTCCCATGCTTTGTGCAGGGCTGTTTGCATGTTGCTGTCAACATCATTGCATTTGCCTTAGCATTCTTCCACCAGTCCTGTCATTCCATTGGAACACCTTGGTCAGTTCCTGGCTTAATTGCCTGGCCCCACAGGACTTGGTGCTCCCTGCGGCTGCATTGCCTGGCTTTGCCTTGTCAATTTTTTTTGCTGTTTGAGATGGAGTCACTGTTCATCTGTCTCCCTGTTATTGCTGGTCATCACGTGGCTTTGCCTCTTTGACATCTCTTCTGTTTCTTATCTAGCTGTGTCACTGGGTGCAGTTGTTGGCTTTCCCATTGGCTGTGGTTTTTGGCCATTCTGCATGTTATTTGGCCCACTTCAATCAGTCTCTGACTTCTAGCTGGGCCCCCCATGATCATGGGGCCTGTGGCTCTCTTAGGTCCAGTGGCATGTGGCTGCTTTGCCTTGCTGACTATTTCATGTAACAGTGTCAGTGGCTCAGTAGATAGCACACATGCCTCTGAGGCCAGGAGATCAGAGGGCTATGGGTTCAGTTCCCACATCTGGCACTTGGATAAATATCCCAGTACTGACACTGTAGTGCAGCATGAGAGGGGTGCTGCACTTCTGAGGTGCCGTCTTTCAGATGAGATGTTAAAACCAAGGTCTTATCTGCCTGGTTTGGTGGTAGTTCAGGTGGATGTTAAAGATCCCATGGCACTTATCGGAAAGTGCAGGGGAATTTCCCCAGTGTCGTGGCCAAATTTCACTCATTCACTAAAAATACCACCAACAGCTTAATCTGGTTCAAGGTCAGTTGGCATTCATCTGTATCCCCCTCCCCTGGGTCGTGCCTGAAAATAGGCAGGATTTGTCTAGTGCACTTACCCGGTCAACAAAAACTAACTAAATAAATAAATAAATGTTTGGTCACTGCCAGCTTCACCATGACAGCATTCTTTGTCATCAGGTTTACCATTGGTGTTGTGGTTTGTTCACAGGGCCTGGCACCATTGACCTCCCTTGTTTATAACCAGTCTCTGTGTCTATATGCAGGCCATGGTATGTGTCTGCCATCGAAACTTCTTATGCGTCTTCGACTGGGGCTTCAGGGTGTCTTGCTCCCATGCCTACCATGCTTTTTGGGGGTAAACCTATTGTGGCTTCCTTTTTCTTGGCCAATGGGACATTGGCCTGCATGTTGGTTGGCTTGTATGATTTCCTGCTGTTCTTCACCCCTTTCTCTTGGGTACTGCTTGGAAATCATTCCTTAGGTGTGGATCACTAGAGGGAGACGACCTCAAAGATAGGACAGTTACCTTACTAGTAATAGTAGATCTCTGAGGTAATCTCCTCCAGTGAGTCACAGCACACCCTCCTACCTTCCCCTTTGGGTCTGTGGGATCTAATGTGTTTTTTAAAGCATCACTGTTTCACCCTGTGTACCCTATACTGAATTTTCTTTGCTGGTTGTTGTCACGCACTTTTGGGGTTTCAGCATGCTTGTCTTTGTTGTTCTTCCATTTGGCACAATGTTTTCTTTGTCTCCATTGGACAGACAGAAATGAGAAGGCAGCCAATTAGGTCTCATGCTGATGGTGTCTATGTTCAAAGGTGTGGCTCACTGATGGAGATTCCCTTGATGATCTACTGTTACTAGTAAGTACCTGTCCTTTCTGTCTGGTGGGCCAGCACTTCTGCAGTCACAGATACCTTTGGATAGTGCAAGATATAAAGAATCATTTCTTGCTGCAGATTTAAATCCATGACACTCAAATCACTACAATATCTTTTGCAGCCACAGATACTCATGCACAGTGCAAGACAAACACACTCGCTTCCAGCTGCAGAAGCACTGTCTCCTGCAGGGCCTACACTTCTGCAGCCACAGATACAAATTCACAATACCCAGATTGCAACACTACTTCTGTCTGCAGAAGTTCAGGCCCTTCCCCTGTGGGACCAGCATTTCTGCAGCCACAGATACACATGAACAGTGAAGGACATACACACCTACTTCTGGCTACAAAATAGGGCTGACATGGTGGGCCTGGGTGCCCTTATCTGCCATCAACCTCTGTGTTTCTATGTTTCTATGGCTGCAGCTACACATCCATGATACTCAAATTACAACAGTACTGCTGTTTACAGAAGCACAGGACCCTGTGGGGCCAGTGTTTCTACATCCACAAATACACATGGACACTGCAAAACATACTTACTCACTTCTGCAGTCACACCATTACATTTCTAAACAGCAATGATAAAATATGTTTTCTTTAAAGTATGTTGTGTTGTATGCATATTTTCAAAGGTACCATATCAATACTACTGTGATGTGTCATCTGAAAACAGATGTATTTTATTTGTCTTACCTGATGATAGTTGTCTGTGGTTGCTTATGGGGTCTTGTTTTTTTTTTTTTGGCTGCTTGGGGGATGTGGAGTTAGGGTTGGAAACCCTAACACCATATTTCCCTACCTTTGTGGTATTAGGTTAAACTCTAACTGGTGCATTAACACAGTTTTTTTTGTAATGAATTTCCTTTCTTTTTGAGGAAGTTAATAAACTGAAATTATAAAGTGCTTCTACGGTAGTTATTGAAATGCTGGCCTCTGTAGGCCAGCACTTTGGTAGTCACAGATATATGTGCACACTGCAGGATTAAATCCATGATACCCAAAGTACAACCTACTTCTGGGTGCAGAAGTGCAGTGTTGTTCATGCATGATGTGGGTGTGCAATTAGCATAGGGCCCAATGCCATTCAACAGCCTTATGTACATTAGCTGAATGCATGTATGGGCCATTCCATGCACAAACAATTTGTGTAGTGCACTTTATTCCCTACACAAATCCGCTACCATGGTGTTGCGTGCATCTGTATCCTGTAGTAATGCAACAGACTTCCATTTTTTTAATATTTATGTCCCACATGCTCATAACTTATATTTTAAGCATCCACAACCTCCACAGAAGTGACAGACCTTTAAAATGCTTTTTATGGTATTACACATGAAAACATGTTTTGAGGTGGAGGTGACACTTCTCAACCATTGTGTTAGTTTAAGAGGTTTAAAAAATAAGATTGTTGAAAATGTGAAAAAATGTTGCAAAGAGGCAGAGTTATGAGCAATAGTTGGTACTGAGTACAAAGCCCTATCTGTTTATATCACGAACCTGTATTCTTTTGTCACAGCTTCTGATGACCAAACAAATTCTTGGTTCATGACATAAAATTTATAACTGGCACTATGCCCACATTTATATGATGTGAGCCAAGAATTCTTTGTTTGCATTTGGTGACAACTTAAAAAGTCTTTGTTCATTCGTTTTTGGAAAAAGCATAATTTTTATGGGTTTCTAGACATTATTTCCCAAAAGAAAAAACAAGATTGCTGTGCTCACAACCTAAAACTTTTTCACACAACCATAAAAAAATGTTCTCACAAAATAAAAATCTTCTTGAGACCAAAAATCTTTTGGTTTTTGGTTACGCCAGACTGCTATCCTAAAAACCCTACTGAGCATGCTCACAACCACATTTTAAAACCTTGTAACTTGAGAACCAACTGACATTTTTTCAAGAAACCTTTGAAAGGCACACCCCTGGCTTGAGTCATTTCAACCCTAATAATTTCTGAACTAAATTCCAAACTATTTTTGCTCTGCAGGTGAGCAAAAAATGGCCAGAAATTGCATTTTTACATTTTTTTTCTCTTCCTGGTTCTTGAAATCTGGACAAACCGCTATCACAAAACTTGCCAAGTCATAAGGAATTGTCCTCTGACTGTGCATGCACAATTTCATGCAATTTCATAAAACAGTACCAATAACGATAAACAGCCTGCTCAAACCTAACTATACAGGTGCTTCCACATGTATATAATACACAGTAATGTGCACAATATACAATGATAGCAGTCACACAGGCAAATGAAAATGCTTTTTTATGTTAGAAAATTATAATGCACAAACTATGCACAACAGACAATGATAGCAGCTACAGGCCTATGTAAAAAGTGTTTTAACATAACAAGAATATACTAATGCACAAAAATAAAACAGTGCACAATTGACAGTTTTGATTTCAATAACATTGAATTACTGGGGGAGGAAAATCTTTCATCTTAATAGTATTTCTTCTCTGTTGATACCCCAGCAAGGTGTTTACTTGGAGTAAATGATAGGTGAGTTAACCAATATTTGAGAGTTCTGTAATTAAATAAACATATTAAAGGAAGCTAAAAATAACACCAACTGCTTAATTCAAGGTCAGTTGGCATTCATCTGTATCCCCCTCCCATGGGTCATGCCTGAAAATAGGCAGGATTTGTCTAGTGCACTTACCCAGTCAACAAAAACTAAATAAATAAATAAAGCTGGCCAAGTATTTCTCGTACTATTGTATACGGTACAGAGTTAAGAATTTGGAGTATGGATTTGTAGGTTTTATATAAAACATTTTCCAGGGGGTCAATGTCTGCCATTCTCCATAATTCAGCACCATATACTGTTATGTGTTAGCCTTATGTTTCATATTTATAACTTGCAGAAATCCCACTTACTTTATGCATTTTCCCTCATTTTGATTATTGGAACAGTTCATTAATATTACAATGCATTTAGTTTTGTTTTGCATCATATTAATATGTGACGGCCATGAAAGCTTAAAATTAAACCAGATCGCCAAGAAATCATAAGATCTGACATTTTTCAGCTTTTCAGAATTAAGAAGTTAGCAATGATTCTTAGTATGTTTTCCAACCACCATTATCTGAGATTTGGTGGAATTAATGCAAAGTTTGAGGGTTTCACAATTACCTTCAGAGGCTTTTAACTTACACTAGACATCCAACCTGGAGGTGGACAATAAGACAAGGTTGTCATTGTAGGTCAAACAGCAACTATTTCAATTAAGAATTTTAGGATTATTAACCTCTTCTTGGTTCATATAGTCCAAAATTAGGTTAATGTATATGTTGAAAAGCATGGGTGCTAATGGACAGCTCTGCTTAACCCTGCTATTTATATTAAAGCTTTCTAATAGTCACCTGCCATGGAATATCATATTTTGGCCCAGGTGGTCAGGTGTAAAGAAATAATTATTGAGAGATGGTAGGGAGGAATCCTAATCCTTTTTATCTCCTGTCAAGGTAAAATTTGGTTCACTGTATGAAATGCTTAGGAAAAATTGTAGAAGGGTATATATAAACTGATCTTCTGTACAGTCACATATTTTCCATAAGAATATATTAAATGGTACAGATGTTGATAGTAGATTTTTTTTTTACTGAAGCCAGTCTGGGTTTCTGATATATATGCAGTAGTAGATGGAGACATGGTCAGATATTTCCAGATATTTTGTCAAATTTCTAAAGAGTTTCTCTCTCTATCTATCTATCTATCTATCTATCTATCTATCCATGTGTATGTATATATATATTATACAGCATCTATCTATCTATATTTATTTATTTTTTTTAGCCCAGTGTTTTATAGTGATGTGATAGAACCACTATAGTTAGGGTTGAGTAGCTTATTTATTGTTAAACCTAAAATTGTGAACATTAATATCTTTGCTCCTCTTTAACAAAATTAGCTGAAATTTTCTATGTGTGGTCTAGGAGGCAATGCCGTGATGCATGAAACATGTTGTGATGGTAGCTTGTGTGGTTTCTGAGATACAGCTGTGTCATTTCTAGAAAAAAAAAACTAGGTGTTTTCATATACTTAACATTGTTTTTTTTTATCATTACTTTATTTTTGTTCCTTCACCTGCGGGGCGACCTGCTGTGTATCCAGTCACCACCTTACACTGCCCAGGGAGTCAGCAGGCTCACTCACATATTGGATCCTGGTGCAACCACTCCTATACCCATGGAGGGGCCCCCCATGCACCCCTCACTGGGAAAGGTCCAGGCCTGCAGCGTGGTTCCACGACAGGCCTCCCCATTCAGTGTTAAATGTGGCCATCAAGCTGCTTGGTCCTGCTGTCTTTTTCCTCAGTGTTTTTGTGCCCCTGGAGTTTGGATGTGCAATGACATCTGAGGCACTACGTGCCGACGTCCACAGCACTCCAACCCCAAAGACATCTGCTTTAGTAGAGCCCCGATCATCACCAGGGGCTACTGCAGAGCAGTAGAATCCCTCAACCCTCCCCAGGGATAGGATAGCAGTCCCTCAGATGCTCAATCCTATCCTTCCCCTGCCGATTCCTGATGGCCCAGGTGCGTTTCTGAACCCAATTCGACAGCTTGGCGTGAGGTGTAGCATCCAGCGCCTCAACCCTCTGCACCACTGGGCCAGCCTTAACGTTGTTGTTTTTTTTTGCTCTCATCTACAGCCTACTTGGAAAGGAATTTTTGCACCAGACTTGCTGGGGACATGTGTCATGTCCCAAGGTAATGCATTTGATAGGTCCAGTGAAAAAATATGAAATGGTTCCAGAGTTATAAGACTTTAAATGTTAGTGTTTTCATAGCATTTTTTTCTGTGTTGTACTTTTTTTTTTTGCTATTGCGGCATCAAAAAGGTATTGCAGCATCAAAAAAGGTGTATTGGCATCATTTATGGTTTTGTGGTAAAATAAACAATGCCACGCCACTAAATGAATTTGCAACACTATTTTCCCAGATATGTCTATTTCTTTGTCATTTCATTACAAACAAATGGTTTGCACTTATGGGCTGAACGTTTTAGGGTACAAAGGGCTTACCCCACAATACTCCTCTTGGCCAACAGAGCTCCCTGCAGCACTACACAAGGTAACTATAGCCAACACCAGTGAACTGTGTTAAAGAGAAGATATCTGGACTTTCAGTGGGCTAACTTCTACTGATAGGTTTTGTCTGTGACAGCCTTTTACCTGAATTGATTCCCTACATGGAGGCACCTTAACAGCTGCTCTGATATCACTGTGTGTAGTGTAGCTTTTGCTAAGTACTTTAAGGCTGCTTTCTCTGCTGTGCTGCTTAGTCCAATTGCGTTGTTAGTAGTGTTAGCCCTGCCATTTTGTACTGCTGTTATTTCTGCTATATCTGCTTACCTCATTGTGATGGGTGTGGAGGGGTATCCTTGCATGTTTCCCTGGTTCTTGTTACTGAAGTCATTGCTGGTGAGCTACACTGTACATGCTTAGCTTCTCCAAGATCAGGAGCCGGACCCCCCCTTCTTGTCTCACACCCCACCCTTGCCCTGTGTGTCTCTGGATTCCTTTGCCTTTATCTCTTCCCTCTCTGACCTTTGTATTGCTTATCCCTTGCAGGCTGCTAGCTCCTCACAATACTCATTTCAGCCCATAGAGCTCCCTACAGCACTACACAAGTTAATTACAGCCAACATCTGTGAACTGTGTTAGCCTGTCACCGCATATGCGGCGATTGCCCCACCCATGCCCAACCCTGGATGGGCTCTACCCTTATAGGTAGTCTAGGTCATGTGACATGTCACATGACCTTCCCCGCCAAACCAATCTCCCTAGTTTGTGTATTGTTCGTTATATTGCATGACCACTAGGATAAAATATCTAATAACTCCATCACTATCCCTGGTTAATACATTATAAGACAAGACCCCTAATTACCTAGTATCCTTAGCATAATTTAACTCCCTTATTGCTATTTCTGAGCCCTTCTCTCTGATACCCTACCTTTCAACCATATCCTGATTGAATTTTATCTACCTTCTCCTAGAACTCCTAACCCCTCACACTGTAGTCGGGGACTCTAACCCCTAAGCCATCTCGTCTGCCACACTTTTGTCTCACTTTTTCCACTCCTTATACCTTATCTTAGCCACAGCTCATTTTATGCATAATTTAATTTAGCATAAGCATTATTTAACTCCTTCTTGCTATTTCCTGAGCCCTTCTTTATGATACCCTACCTTTCAACCATATTCCTAGTGAACTTTATCTACCTCCTCCTAGAATCCATCACCGGGATTCAAACCCCTGACCCTTCACACTGTAGTCAGGGACTCTAACCTCTAAGCCATCCTGTTGGACAAACTTTTGTCTAACTTTTTCCACTCCTTATACCTCATCTTAGCCACATCTCATTTTATGCATAATTTAAGTTACTATAAGCATAATTGTAATAACTGTTACAAAGATGAACTGTCCTCTTCCTTGCTAGCAGCATCCCCTCCATTTAAGGAACTATACTTCCTAATTAAACACTACTGTTATCAACAATCTGCCACTATGTTACCACCCTCTTACTTCATTCTCCTCCTAATTTTCCCAATCCTATCCCTCCACACCCTTACCCATCCCTCTCTCTCCTGCCCCTTAGCTCCTCACCACTTAACTCCTCATCCTTTTCAATCACCTGTCATGCAAACTCCTACCTACAACAACATAAGCACACCGTTCTCCTACCACTATACATGCCTCAATTTCCCCATTTTATGGTGTTCTTCCCTCTTATCATGGCCTAACTCATGGGCAACGCTAAGGAGTCTAAAATTACAGGCACCCCCATCCAAATACTGCTCCCAGATTCCACAGTCACTCAGATCCCAGACTAGGTATAAGAGCTCTAAACTGCAGTTCCTTATGTTACTGCTCCTACTCCTTGCATCTGGAGACATTCATCCAAACCCTGGGCCTTTCCCCCAAACTACCCCGGCTGCACAGCTATAATTACTTCTGGACCCTTATCAAAATTACCAGACCTTTACCAGGGTCTAAAAGTTGTCCATGTAAACATGCACAGCCTCCTACCTAAAACTGATCTGCTGCAACCCCTTGTTGTGTCACTCATCTCTGACATTTTCATACTCACAGAATCATGGCTCACTCATAAAATATCTAATAACTCCATCACTATCCCTGGTTAGTACATCATAAGACAAGACCGTGTAAGTAGGGGAGATGGAATAGCAATGTACGTCTCCTCTTCTATCCTATATAATACCATACTGTCCTCAGCCATCCCAGCAGCCTTTGAAGCACTCATTACCAGGCTATTCCTGCCATTCTCGGCCCCTGTATTGGTTGCTGTGGTATACTGTTGCCCTGAACTCCCTCTCACTACCATTGCTGATCTCATTTCCACCATAGAAACATAGGATTTGACAGCAGATAAGGACTGCTTGGCCCACCTAGTATGCCCATTTTTCTACCCAATGAGTAAGCTGCAGATTCTAGTTAACCAACAGCCTACTTCCTCCTACCCCCAACTAGGACTGCCTTATGTCTGTCCCATGCATTCTTGAATTCCTCCACTGTTCTTGACTCCATGACCTCCTCAGGAAGGCTGCTCCATGCATCCACAACCCTCTCCATGAAAAAATACTTCCTCACATTACCCCTGAGCCATCCCCCTTCTATCTTCAAATTGTGCCCATGTTCTTGCACATCTCTTTTTCTGAAAGATACTACCGTCTTGGACTTTGTTGATTCCCTTGAGGTACTTGAAAGTTTCTATCATGTCCCCTCTCCCTTCTTTCCTCAAGGGTATACATATTAAGCTCCTTTAGTCTCTCTTTGTATGCCTTCTGGTGCAGACCCTGCACCATTTTGGTTGCCTACTCTGGACAGCCTCCACTCTGTCTATGTCTTTGCGGAGGTGGGGTCTCCAGAACTGCACACAGTACTCCAGATGGGGTCTCACCAACTGTCTGTACAGAGGGATAACAACTTCCTGTTTTCTACTGTTCATGCCTCTCCCTATGCATTCCAATATCCCCCAGCCTTCCTTACTCCCTTCTCACATTGCTTGCCCACCTTTGGGTCATCTGATAAAATTACCCCCAGGTCCCTTTCCATTTTTATTGTTGTCAGTATCTCAGCCCCATTGTGTACTCTTCCCCTGGGTTTTTGTTTCCCAGGTGCATTACCTTGCATTTCTTTGCATTGAATCTAAGCTACCATACATTTGATCATTCTTCCAACCTTTCCAAGTCCCTTCTCATCCTTTCTACTCCATCTTGTGTATCAACCGTGTTGCAGATCTTTGTGTAGTTTGCAATGAGACATACTTTTCCTTCCAGTTCCTCTGCAATGTCACTTATAAAAACATTAAAAAGGACTGGTCCCAGTACTGAACCCTGTGGTACCCTGCTAGTAACCCTTCTTTCTTCACTGTGAACTCCCTTTACAACTACCCTTTGCGTCCTGTTGTCCAGCCAATTTTTTATCCGGGCTACCACCTTGGGACCCACTCCAAGGCTGGCTAACTTGTTTATTAATCTTTTGTGTGAGACTGTATCAAATGCCTTGCTAAAATCTAGGTAGGCCATGTCCACAGCCCCTCCCTGGTCTACTACTTTGGTCAACCAGTCAAAGAAATCTATTAGATTCCTCTGATACAACCTTCCCGCTGTGAATCCATGCTGCCTTGGGTCCTGTGCCCCACTGGCCTCTAGGTACTCAACAATTCTTTCCTTCAGAAGTGATTCCATCATTTTTCCTACCATTGGGGTCAAACTAACTGGTTTGTAGTTTCCTGCCTCTGCCCTGCTCCCACTTTTGTGAAGAGGAATCACATCCACCATCCTCCAGTTCTCAGGTACCACCCTATCCTTCCATGATTTGTTAAAGAGAGTAGTCCGTGGTGTCACTAGTTCTACCCTTAGTTCTTTTAGAATTCTTAGGCGAATCCCATCAGGCCCCATTGCTTTGTCCACCTTCAATTTTATTAGTTCTTTCAGAACCCTTTCTTCTGTAAATGGACTGGTATTGACCCCCGTCTCCAGAGTGTTTCTCTTGTTTTGTTTAGATTCCTCCCCCTCATCTTCTTTTGTGAATACTGAGCAGAAATATTGGTTCAGTATCCCGGCTTTTTCACTATCACCCTCTGCCCACATTCCCTCCCCTTTATTAAGTCTCAGTATCCCTCCCTTGGTCTTTCTTCACTCCCTAATGTACCTATAAAAGGTCTTATCCCCCTTGTTATCAGAGTTGGCTATCCTTTCCTCAGTTTGGGCCCTTACTATTCTGACAGCCTTCCCTGCCTCTTTCTGCTTTAACTGATAAAGTTCTCTGTCCTGCTCCTTCTGTGTTTCCTTATATTTCCTGAATGCTATCCTTTACTCCTTAACCTTTCCTGCCACCTCTATTGAGAACCATTGTGTCTTTTTCCTTCGTTGCATTTTGTTGATTTGCTTCACACAAAGGCTTGTTGCCTCTGTGATGGCTGTTTTGATTACTCCCCATTGTTCCTCCACCCCTCCTTCTTGCCTGTTTGCTAGTGCTTTTCTGAGGCACTCTCATTTTCCAAAAGTCAACCCTCCTAAAGTCCAATACTCATGCTTTTGTATGGCTCGACTCTATGGCTGTGTTTATCATGAACCACACTGTTTGGTGGTTGCTTGTTCCCAGATGGCTACCCACTTCTAAATCCGAGATTCTTTCTCTATCCCCATTTGAGAGTACCAGGTCTAAATTGCTCCCTCCCAAGTGGGTTCCAATATTAGCTGTCTGAGGCATGCCACTTGTAGGGCATCAAGAATGACCTTGCTCTTGGATGTGCCTGCAGCAAAGGTGCTCCCAGTTAACATCTGGCATATTCAGGTCCCTCATCAACAATATGTCCCCTTTTTCTGCCATTCTAAGGATGCCTTCTATCATTTCCTTGTCCATTCCCTCCCCCAGAGATGGGGGTCTGTATACAACCCCCATGCAGATTGTGGTGCCATTTCCTGTCTCCTGGGTAACCCAGAGTGCCTCATCTGCTCCCACATCCCTCACAGTATCCCTCACATCCTCAGGCGAGCTATGTATCATGGGGTACTTCAACCTCAATTGGCTGGCACCCTCCCAAAGCAAAATACTTACTGACTTAGTTATACATAACCTAATTAAACTAATCAATGAACCAACCCAGTTAAATCATAAAATGCATAGTCATACCCTGATCGACTGGGCTCTCACTTCCCTTCCACACAGGGTCATACAACCTGGCCTATTACCTGACACTCTAAGTGATCACCATATGATTTATATGGTATGAAAAATCTACAGGCCTAAAGCACCCCATAAATTCCTGCACACACACACTCATACAAATCCTTGGACCTTGCTCCTATCCTCCTTGATCTAGCCCACACTGACTGGACTCTAATCTCCACAAATAACTCAGTGGATGCAGCTCTGGAATATTTCATACTTAAATTTCTCAATGCCTGGAACCTCCATGCCCCTTTTAGGTGGTCTAGAGTTCGGGGTAATCACCTCCCCTGGGTCTCCCCCGAATTGCTAGCCTGCCAATAAACTCAAGACCAAGCTTGGAAAACCCACAAAGCTTCTAACCTGGAAAGGGACTTCATTGCATACCATTCACTATTGAGCTCCTGCACCAAAGCCATCAGGTCAGCCAAAGCAGAGTACTTCTGCTCAACCTTCCATTCTAATATAAATTGACCTTCAAAATTTTGGAAGGTAATACATGCACTGTTTTCACCCCCCTTCCAAACCACCTACCCTGCTCCTCAAAGTGAATGACTCACTGGTATCTGACCACCCTATCATTGCCACCGAATTCAACTTCTTTTTCACCTACTGCACCTCTACTCTCCTGTCCACCATCCCTCCTCCCCCTACATTTCACCACCTAATCCCAGTGAATACTCAATAACTGAGTGCTTTTCTTTCTCCAAAGTCTCTCTGCCTCACACAGTGAATGCCCTTCTGGCACTCAACCCATCTAAAGACAGCTCACCTGATGGCCTGGACCCTTAGTTACTATACCTATCAGCTTCTGCCATCTCATTTCCATTGTCTATGATTCTGAATTTCTCTTTCTCTTCTGTGATGGTGCCAGCAGCCTGGAAACATGCTATCATCCTACCCCTACCCAAGGGTGGTGATCCTTCCTCACCTGGAAATTACCGCCCTATATTCCTTCTCCCCATCCTTGCCAAGCTGCAAGAACACTTGGTTCTCTCTCACCTCTCCTCCTTTCTCTCAGACACTGACTTCTTCACACCTCTCCAATGAGGTTTCTGGAAGTATCACCCTACCACAACTTTTCTACTTAGGCTTACTGATTATTTCTTCTCAGGGATGGACAGTGGCCTAATTGCCTCTGCCATTTTTGTCGACCTTGCTAAGACTTTCGACATAGTCCCCATTCTCTCCTTCTGGATAACTTCTCTTTAGCGGGGTTGTCCGACTCCACCACTAACTGGTTCAGGGCCTACCTTGTAGGATGGCTGCAATCTTTTGGAATATCAGATTCCATATCCCCTCCTCTCCCTGTTAACACTGGCATTCCATAGAGCTCAGAGTGTTAGGCCATCTGCTGTTCTCCATTTTCTTAAATGACTTCCCCTCAGTCTGTAGTTCATCCTCCATCAACATGTATGCAGACGATACTGTCCTGTTCACCATGGGACAGCCCCCCTCTGATGTAGCAGCCAGATTCCATCATGACTTCTGCGAGGTTCAGAAATGGCTGGGCTCTCATCAACTCTTTCTAAATGCCAAGAAGACTGTATCCATGACATTCAACACTAGGCAGAGAATCTCCAGGCTTCCCTCCATGCCCTTTTTCCACACCCTTGATGAGACCATACTTGAAGATACATCATCCTTCAGATACCTTGGGGTTTGGCTTGACCAACATCTCAACTTCTCTGGGCATACTGACATTATCCTAAAAAAACTGTGCCCCAAGCTAGGTGCCTCATACAGGAATCACAGCTGCCTACCGCTAATGGCAAGGTGTGAACTAGTCCAGAAGATGATCCTCCCTATTTTTGACTACTGTGCTACTTCCAAGACTTCCCTAACCAGGTTGGACACCCTCCTTAACTCCTTCTGCTGTTTCACACTGGACTCCCTCCCACCTGCAAACTTTACCACTCTTTTGCTTTCCCTTCACTTACTGACAGACATCTCTCCCACAGTGCAAAATTCATCTCCAAGTGCTGGTTTGGCTCCCTCCCCTGCTATCTCTTCAACTCACTATCGACCCCATCACTCCCTCAGGTCAAATAACACTTGTACTTTGGTAGTCCCTCACCTGTTCACCTCAGCAGGACAGGCAGTATTCTTGTACCATTTCCCTAAACTTTGGAGCTCACTACCACAGCAAATAAGACAATCCTCATCCTCTCACTCTTTCTCCTCAGCCCTGCACAACTTCTTCACTCCTAATTTTACCTGCTCTTAAATAATTTTTGTTTTTCCTCCTCCAAATTAATATTCCCCCACTACCGACCCCCTTTACATGGCACAGGGACACCTAATCCAAATTAATATTCCCCTACTACTGATCCCCTTTACATGGCACAAGAACACCTACAGTATGTGCACCCACATGCCTCTACTCAAAGGGTTGATTACTCTTGTACCTAGGGACTTACCTCCTAGTTTTCTCTTTCTCACATCTCTACTACCCTGATGTTAAAGTTCACACCAATTATGCTTTGTAAATCATTATCTCTGTATCCATTAATTGCCAAGTAGTCACTGTCTGTCTACAAATCACTAACGTATACTACTCACTGTCTGCACTTCACCTTGTTCTAATGCACTTATATGACTTGCACTTGTGTTTATGTACTATATTTGTGTTGATTTATCATTGTCATTATTTATTATATCTTGTCTATGTAACTCCCTTACCCTCTCCCCCAGAACGCACCAGGAGATGTGAGCAACTCAATTGCTCATTGTGCTTTTCCTGGTGAAACTCTTCAATAACTAAATAAATAAATAAATGTGCCTTTTGCTGGTTTGCTGAGAAAATGTTAATTTGTTGCATAGTTATAAGATTTTGAAGTTTTGTGATTTCCCATTGTATAACATTACAATGGTCAGGGTACCTTTTAGAAGCTATATCTCAATTACTTTGATATACAGACTCACTGTGACGCACAGCTTAGTATACATTTAGGTGTACTAAGCTATTTTGCATGAGTCCAGGCCTTGTTTACAGGTGTGGGGGAAATCTTTATGTATGGGCCTGCAGTGATTGTGATACTGTGCCATGCATTCACAATGTGACATCTATACTGGTGTGCCTACACAAAAATGAGGGCCACTTACAATATGTATGCATGGGAGCACATGTACATGCACCATTATGGACTGATAACACCACAGGGAAATGAGGGTTCATTATAATCTCTCTATATTTATGGATAGATGGCCAGATAGTCCTGTGTTCCCACAAGCAAATGAGCAACAATTACAATATGCATAGATGGGCAGGCCCTGTGCTCCCACATTCACATATGGATACCATTTTGAACTTGTGGAAGCGCACAGTAAAATAAAGATACTATTATACTATCTCAAAAAGTAAGGAAATTAATTGCAAAGAACTGTGTTAATGCTCTAGTTAGTGTCAAAGACACAAACGTAAGGCAATGTGGCATTAGGGTCTTCAAAGCTAATACCCCACACCCACCATGTACACACCAACAGGCATTGGGGGTGCCTTGGGGTCATCTGCCCTAATGCTCACCCCATTCTCCTATACTGCATCCATCTCAGCCTATTTACTTATGGAATGGGGTGAGCGTTAGGGCCGATGACTCCAAAGCAGCCCCCAACACCTGTTGGTGTGTGCAGGGTGGGTGTGAGGCATTAGCTTTGAAAACCATAATGCCACATTTCCCTACCTTTGTGGCTTTGACCCTAACTAGAGCATTAATGCATTTTTTTGCTATATATATCTATATCTATATATATATATCTATATATATATCTATATATATATATAGTTTGTTTCTGATATATAATTTGTTTTATGAAACCGAGCCCCTAGCCTGCTAACCATTATCTTGGTAAATATTTTAGGCACTTACTTATTTGATATATTGGATGGTATTTCTTTGGGTCCTTCAAAGAATCTTTGTTGGCTTTTTTTTTTAAATGGAACAATGATTGTTCCTCTCCATGAATAAGGGATCTCATTGGTACTGAAGATATTATGGTATAAGTGACCTAGAAGTGTTGCCCACCAGATAGGATTAGACTTACCGTATACATCTGTTGGAATATCATCTGGTCCAAGGTCCTAGTGATGTTTTTGCTTTTTAACTGCAGTCAGAATTTCTTTCTGTGAAATATAATAGATATTCTGTGTAGCAGGTATAGCATGAATGTTAAAAACATGATTAGATTCATTTGAAGAAAAGATGGAATGCCTGAAGAAAGAAACCAAATCTATTGGAAGAATAAGAGCTGGGATATTTTGTTCATAGTTTAGAGTCCCTTTGACCACGAGATCCAGAAAGTGTTGGAGTCATTCATTTTGGCAGCTGCCCTTAAACATTGCCAAAATGCTTCCCTATGCATTTGTTTTCATTTACTAGCATCTTATTATATAGCATTCTCTGTCTGTTAAGGATTTTTAATTCTCTATGCTTCAATTTTCTCTTGTTTTCCTCCCTTACCTATTTAGTTCTTGTCTGTGGAATTTACAGTTTTTATTGAACCATATCTTGCTTAGGTTTAAGTGACTTCTTTAAATGTTGGGTCTCCATGGTTTAAAAATCTCTATAAAAGCATCATGTATTAAGATTAAATGACTATCCTGGAATACCTTATTCCTGAGAAAATTCACTTGTGCTTTATTTACAAAGAGGTTTAATGTCTGTTTGTTTATGAATCCGCAGATATTTCTCTTACCATTCCTAATCTGCAAGTTCACCACCTGTATGTTTAGGGACATGATATAGCCTGGATAGAAGTCTAATGTTAACATATACAGTAAGTGGCATATTATCATTGTCTGATCTTACAATTGTAGATACACTTTCAGTATCTATAACATCATTATGCAGTGTCAGTGGCTCAGCAGGTTACACACTCATCTCTGAGGCCAGAAGATCAAAAGGCGGTTGGTTCCTGCTCCACACCAGGCACTTGAGATAAATCCCAACACTGACACTGTGGTGCATCATGAGGGGGATGCTTCACTCCTGAGGTGCTGTCTTTCAGATGGGACATTAAACCGAGGTCCTGTCTGCCTGTTCTGGAGGTAGTTTAGGTGGATGTTAAAGATCCTATGGCACTTCTAAAAAAGAGGCAAAACAAATTGGAGAGCACAGAGAGACAAGGTGGTGCAATAGACTAACAAAATACTACAACAAATAAAGTCCTGCACTCACCAACCTCTGACAATAAACAATGGCACAGGTCTTAAAATAAAAAGTTTATTGAAAGCATACTAGCATCATAGCCTAACATATTTTGGATAAACTTACATCATTTTTCAAAGGCTTTAAATACTTTTTATTTTAAGACCTGTGACCTTGTTCATTGTCAGAGGTTGGTGAGTGCAGGACTTTATTTGTTGTACTTCTCAAAAAGAGTAGGGACATTTTTTATTAGAACAAAAAAATACATAAGGACATAACAAATTTAACTCAACATTTTCATAACATAATTACATTTGCAAAGGTCACAAAATAGATAAAATGCAACAAGTTCTACATGCCTTTTCCACTGAGTCCACCCTTCTCCATCTTTCACTAAGTTCTCAGCCATTAAATACATATTTCAGTTTAACCTTAACCTATCCAATGCAAGTTTTTTTACCAAGATTTTCCCCATAACTTCTCATTTCATATCAATATACTGTATCAAGTTCAGCTTGACTTTTAAAAAATAACACTGCAATTGTAATAGAATGGCCTTTCAAGAGCCTCTGGCATCTAACTTGCCATTTTGTGCATTGTATTACTGCAAAGATCACACATAAAGTTTTAACATTGCATTTTTCTCATTCTTCTGGTATTTGTCCATATATAAGCATATTATAGTTCATTTTTTAATTCCACAACATTCTACCATATTGCACTAGTGACCCAAAGAGATTTTATCTAAGAACATTCAAAGTAAAGTTGTTGCATTGTTTCTAGCTGTCTGTCACATTCTGGTACTAATCAGGTTCTTTCTTCCATGGATTTATGTTTATAATTATTCCTATCATTTATCTTTCCATGACTACATAACCGTATAATTTCTCTCATTTTCCTTGAAATCCTGTTCTCAAGAGTATTTCAATATTAACTGAAGGATCTACTTGAAAAATACGGTATTCATAATAAACCTTCAGTAATATTTCCTAATAAAACTGTTTTCTGGTTTTATTTGAATTAAATCTTTTTCTACTCTCCATTGAGTTATATATTGTCTACATGTGTTAATATATTCTAGTAGTTCTGTCACACTTTTATTTGATCCTTTCAACCCCCAACTGGTTAGCAATGTTATTACAGCCCCGTTTTGTGTTGTTTCCAGATCATGTCTTCTTCCATCAGAAGAGTTTCACATTTGCATATAGAAATATATTTATAAAAAAAAAAACATGGGCTGTATCATATTAAGTCCCCTTCTTTTATGGGTGTATAGGTATTGCATCTTTTTATTGTATTTAATCTGCTACCCCACAGTAGCTGAAAAAAAAGTCCCAGTAATTTTATCTGCATATTTATGGGTACAGGAAAAATGTAAGACAGATAAAGAAATATTGTTACTATAAAAGTTTTTAACAAATATATCCTTTTCTCTAACATCATATCCCATTTTTTCCATTTATTTACTTTAGTTTGTGCTATTTTCATACTTATCATTCCAGTTATCCTGTATGGCTTTCATTGGGCCAGATTTTATCCCTAATAACTTAATATTCCCATTAACTATCTCAGTTGATCCTTGTTGAATTTTTACTTGCTTACCCTAATGCCAAAATGTTACTCTTTCTTTTATTTAAAGTTATTCCTGTGTATGACTGATACCACTCACTTGTTTATTTGGCATATCCTGCATATTTTTGGTCAGCCACTAACAATATGCAATCATCTGCATATGCACATGTCTTTTCAATTTATTCCTCTATCTTTCCATGTATTGATGTAATGATTGGGCTTTGATCTAGTAATCTCATAATTGGGTCTAGACAAACCACATATAGTAGTAGGTTCAAGAGGCAACCTTGTCTTACCCCATTTTAACATACATAGGTATGCCCATGTGTCCATCTATCATTGGTATTATTTGTGCTTCTGTATATAATGCTTTTATTAGATTTATGAATTATTCCAGAAACTTATAGCCTCATAATATATCCTACATATAATCATGCTTAATAACATCAAAAGCAGTTTCCTGGTTGAAAGCATATATGTATCCTTGTAACTGATTTTGGCTTCCCTTTTCTATTACTTCATATATATATATATATATATATATATATATACATACACACACACATACACATACATATATATATATATATATATATATATATATATATATATATATATATATATATATATATTCTATGCATCATTATGGTCAAAAACAAAAGTCAGAAAATGAGATGTTTAGGGTTGCCCCTTCCCTGTGGACCATACATCATCCAAGATTGACTGATGATGGGGTGTGTCATTGGGGTTGTGAAGCCTAAATGTCACCCCATTCCATCTGTAATCATATTCACAAGCCACAGTAAGGAAGAATGGGGTGACATTTGGGCCTCGCAACCCCAATGACACACCCCATCAGCTGTCAATCTCAGGATGATGGGCGGGTACACGGGGGAGAGGGCAACCCTAAATGTCCTATTTCCTGACTTTTTGTGTTTTAACCCTAAATGATGCATTAACAAAGTTTTTTGCATTGAATTTCCTTACTTTTTGAGAAAGAATAGAAAAGTACAAAGTCACTGAAGTTGCAAATTTCTACAGAATACCACACCTGTTTACATGTTAGACACCTAATGACTGAAAGTACATCCATGGCAGTAAAGGTAGCTACCATTTAAATTTCAAGCCAGTACCAGAATGGAAAAATGCTGTCTAGAAAAATTAAACTGTGCTGCTCAATATCTCCACAAGAGATGTATTGTCTGACACATAAACATCATAATTCAAATGTACAAGACATCCCGTCTATAACCTCCAAATTTCAAGTCAAAAGACCAAACCGTTTCTGAGATATTTAATTTTTAAAATTGGCTATCTGGTCCCTCCAAATCTGGCCATCTAGTCCCTCCTTCCCTCGCGATCAAAGATGGCGATCAAAGAATCTCACGATCAAAAAATTTGCAGGCTCGCAACTGAAGAATTTGCAGGCTCACTGTCAAAGAATAAAAAATGGAAAAATAAAATTTTTTGACAAAAATACATGAAACCACAGCCATGCCTCAATAGAATGAAGTCCCCTGAGCAACACCCATCCTAGTTTGAGTTTCTAGGTCACCCCTGACCTAAGAAATTTGAAATTTTCATCCAGACATCTGATCATCACCTCGCAATCAAAGATCTCGGTCAAAGAATCTTGCAATCAAAAATTTACAGGCTTGCAATCAAAGAATTTGCAGGCTTGTGGTCAAAGAATAAAAAATGGCAAAACTAAATTTTTAGGCAAAAGTACATGAAATCACAGCCTTTCATCAATAGAACGAACCTCCCTGAGCAAAACCCACCCTCGTTTGGCTTAATAAGTCACCCTTGAGCTGAGAAGATTGATTTTTTCAACAGGCCATCTAGTCACACCCTCGCGATCAAAGATCGCTGTCAAAGAATCTCACAATCAAAGAATTTGCAGGCTCATGTTCAAAGAATTTGAAGGCTTGTGATCAAAGAATAAAAAAATGATAAAACAAAATTTTTAGGCAAAAATACATGAAACCACAGCCATTCCTCAATAGAACAAAGCCCCCTGAGCAAAACCCACCCTCATTTGGCTTAATAAGCCACCCCTGAACTGAGAAAATGTATTTTTTCAATGGGCCATCTAGTCAAGAACTCGCAATCAAAGAATCTTGCGATCAAATAATTTGCAGGCTCGCGATCAAAGATCATTAGCGAGCCACAATCAAAGAATAAAAAAGTTGAAACTCTATTTTGTGACCATTTTGAATGAAACTATAGGCATGGTTCAATAGAGCAAAGTCCTCTGAGCAAAACCCATGTAAGTTTTACTTCAGGAGTCACTCCTGAGCCAAGATATTTGAATTCTTCTGACCGTAAACTGGAAACAAGATGGTGGCCGTCGCGATCAAAGAAATTCCTTGTGATCAAAGATGCTTTGATCATGAGCCTGCAACTTCTTTGATTGTGAGGAGGGACCAGATGGCCAAAACCTCATTCTTCTTCTTTCGCAAAATAACCATATGAATTTTCCCATTGACTTATAATGGGGACTTAAAAGTTTAATAACTTTTGAATGGATTAATATTTTTTCACCAAATGAAAAGTGGCATGTTCCTTTACTGAAGCTCTTTCAGACAAGCCAAATCACAGAGCAGCACAGCACACAACAGCCACACAATACCACAGACAAAATCCAAAAAATTGCCCACATAACTGGTGAAAAGTGCATTTTTCAGTGTTTTGGTGCACAAAAACTGTAAGTCCAACCGAAAGGAAATTTGGCAAATCAAGAGATCTACCATGCTCCACCATGCATACCAAAGTTCATGCAAATCCATAGAACAGGTCCAAAGTTATTAACGTGCAACATTTTGACTTTAACATAGAAGTGCCTACTCAACCATAAATAGGGGCGTGACCACACCCCTATAAGTAAAATATATATAATATATATATATATATATATATATATATATATACAGTACATATATAAATGATACGCAACCCCTCCCCACTGGAAATATTGTCAATATTTTTTGTTTGAGTGCCAATTGACCTGATAACATCATGAGTGGTGAAGCCACGAGTGATGTTATTGGATCAACTGGTACAAGAACAAAAAATATTGGCAATATTTCCAGTATGGGGGTTGCGTATTCCATTTATGCCATACCTCCAAAAAAGTAAAAAAAAAAGTACATTCTTGCCATTTTTTTCCAATTGTAAAAAATCTAAAAGAAATCTATAAATGAAACACCACTCATTTTGTAGGTATGTTTGTCTTTATCAACTTTTTTTACAAAGTACCCTGCTACTATTTTTCATTTTAAAGTTATATGCATTTGTTTGATGCAAAAAGTGAAAAAAAAATTAATTTTTTGCAGTTTCTTTGCTAATTATAAAAAAACTAAAAGGTATATATCAACGAAACACCACTCATGTTGTAGATACTTTTGTGGTGAATAACTTTCATGCTCATAGTACCATGCTATCATTTTTCATTTTAAAGTCATTTGCATTTGTTTGTTGAAAAAGTAAAATAAAAAAGCATTTTCTGCTGTTTTTTGTTTATTATATAAAAAAATAAAAGTTAGTCATAAATAAAACACCACTCATTTTGTAGATATTTTTGTGCTGAATAACTTTTGTGTTGCAGTATCATGCTATCATTTTGTGTTTTAAAGTTATTCACATTTGTTCATCGAAAAAAGTGAAAAAACTGCACTGTTTTTGTTTTTCAGCTAATTATATAAAAATTAAAAGTTACCCATAAATGAAAAAGCACTCATTTTGTAGATATTTTTGTGCTGAACAACATTTGTGCTCACAGTACCATGGTATCATTTTTCGTTTTAAAGTTACTCGCATTTGAACACAGTTACTACTGCTACTGCAGCTAAATATGCAAATGAGTTCCGAATGAGCCAACCTCTACCTACTGTGTGGATAAATGTACCTACAGTGAGGATAAATGCAATATCCTCACTGTAGGTCTGACCACTCTGAGAATATTGAAAATATTTGCCTTTTTTTATCCTCACAGGTATAGCATAAATATATATATATATATATACACACACACACACACATATATATGGCAAAAAACTGCATTTATGCATTTAATGCATGAGTTAGGGTTGAAGCGAGAAACGTCAGAAAATTAGATGTTAGGAATGAGCACCTACCCCCCACACCCTTCCTCCATAGACTGACAGATGCCAGGGTGTGACATGGGATTGTGTGCCCCAACTTGCAGTCACTGCAAGCTGAGGCACAGCATAGGGGCTCTCCCCCACCCTCCGAGCGGAGCTCAGAGCTCCAGGAGGTTGCGAGTGCCAGACTAGCCAGGGCTCTCCCCCCATCCACACCAAGGAGCTCCATGCTCTCACAGAAGAAAGGGCCTTTCCAATTGTGTTCCTAGAGGCTCTTCCTGCCCCCCAGCTGCAAGATTGATACCATGATTGCCGAGGCAGTCACTGCAAGCTGAGGCGCAGCACAGGGGCTCTCCCCATCCCCCGAGTGGAGCTCCGAGCTCCAGGAGGTCACGAGGGCCAGACTTGCCAGGGGCTCTCCCCCTATCCACACCAAAGAGCTCCGTGCTCCCACAGAAGAAAGGGCCTTTCCAACTGTGTTCCCGGAGGCTCTTCCTGCCCCTCAGCCACAGGATTGATACCGTGATCGCCCAGGTAGCCAAAAGACCTTGCTCCCTCTAACAAAGGGAGCAGCTCTGTTCGCACCTTTTTTTTGGATTCAAATTGCTCTGATTACTTTTTTTTGTCCCCACAACAGTTCAGATAGGTTTTAGACCTTAATATTCTTGAGTTGCACTGTATTTAGCTCTGTTATCACTGGTTACCTTAATTGACTTGCAAAGCTTAGATTTTAGTGGGACTGTGCAATATGTTTAAACCTAATTACTGCTGTTTTACCACTGTTATAATCTGATTGCTCCCTGCCTGAAATTGCTTCACCAGGCCACTTAAAAAGAAAAAAATAGTCAAATCCCCAGCTTGCCTACAGTATTTAAACACTGCCTACCTTTCATTCCCAGGCAGTCACTGCAAGCTGAGGTGCAGCACAGGGGCTCTTCCCCATGCCCTGAGTGCAGCTCTGAGCTCCAGGAGGTCACGAGGGCCAGACTTGCCAGGGGTTCTTCCCCCATCCACACCAAGGAGCTCCATGCTCCCACAGAAGAAAGGGCCTTTCCAATTGTGTTCCTGGAGGCTCTTCCTGCCCCCCAGCCACAGGATTGATACCGCTATCGCCCAGGTAGCCAAAGGACCTTGTTCCCTCTAACAAAGAGAGCAGCTCTGTGTTCTTCCCCGCCCATCCCCAATATCCTCCCACCCTTGGCTGGTGTTACTTATATAGTGTGTAACCTCACGATATCTTGACGCTCCCGCATTTTTTACTAACAGCCTACTTCTCTATTAGCTCCTTATATCCTCTGGGCACTAGAGGGAGCCTGATCTGTTTGAGCAACTTGCTCTCTGTTCTACAAACGTAATACAAAACCTGCCACTGGAGGCTGCATTTCAACAGGTGCCTAAAACAAAACTACTGTCATCACACAGCTGCTCTATCCACTCAATCTCTCTCCATTTCTCCATACTAGAATGACCCCCCCACCCATGCTGGCTCTCCTCATGGGGTCACTTTGTCTCCTTATCCTCTTGGAGCTTTCCTGCTTGAACACACTGTCTTCTACTTCCAATACTAACATACTTGATGACTTTTACTTCTCCAACCTGCTTGCCACTGTCACTCCCCCACCTCCTCCCCCTTCTGCTCTCATCTGCAAGTGCATCCGGCCTATAGCCAGATACCTTCATTTTAATCTGAAGCTCCTTATCAGTGTCTCATTAAGAGCTTGCCTCATTACACCACTTTGGATATTTATTCTATCTCTCATACTAGCTGGGGACATTGAGGCCAATCCTGGCCCCTCTCAAGCTCCCATCATATCTTTGCCCCCCGGTCACCACCCTCCCAATGGCCTAACCTTAGCTCACCTTAACTCTAGGAGCCTTCTGGCCAACCTCCCTGACCTCCAGGTCTGGGTGAGTGTGAACATCCCAGACATTTTTGCCATCACTGAAACCTGGCTAAAGCCTTCTGTCTCTGACTCACAGTGCTCCTTTCCAGGATACAATATGTTACGTATTGACTGACTGGGAGCTAAAAAGTTGGGTGGCCTTGCCCTCTATTACAAAACCCACCTGAACATCACCCTTTTGCAGGACCCCACACTACCTAACTGTGAAATCCTATACTCCCTCCTGCTTTTGGGGGGAGTTAAGAAACTCCATATTTTCTGTATTTATATCCCTCCAAAAAATGCTAAACAGGGCATCTCTGAACTCCTGGAGTTCCTGCCTACTGTAACAGGCAAAAATGACATTATCTGCTTTGGTGATTTTAACCTTGACTGGTCTGAGAAAAACTCAGCCAACCTTTCCTCCATGGCTAGTAAGGCAAACCTATCCCAGCTCATCCAGGAACCCACTAGGGTCTCCTGGGGGGATGACTGTGCCACCCTGCTTGACTAGATACTCACAAACAGGAAGGATTATGCCACCTCTGCTGGGGTGCTTCCTGACACCATTAGTGATCACTATCCTGTTTACTGTGTCTGGAACACCCTCACCCCATCCTTCCCTTCTAAAACTGTAACTTTTCCTAACCTCTCCCACCTAAAAGTGGATGCTTTCATAACTGATCTCAGCCTAGTTGACTGGTCCCCTCTCTACCTAACTGAGGACATTAACGTAGTTACTAACTATTTCAACTCCATCCTCCTCTCACTACAAAACCTACACATCCCTGTCACCGCACGTAGGATGGCAGGGAAGATAACCAAGTGGCTAATGCACCCCCTGCTTCAACTTCTCAAATGGAGGGACAAACTTTGGTCCATGTGGAAGGTTTCCCACCTTCGCACTGACTTCGAAGCCTATTGAGCTTTGTGGAACATTTGCAAAAGAGAAATACGCCTTGCCAAAAGTACCTACTACAGGAACCTACTAATATCCTCCTCTGCAAACCCTCATAGGTACTGGTCACAAATTAAGGAAATTCTGGGCAATGACAAGCAACTGAATCCTACCAATATGAATATTCAAGGCGTTCATTGCAACAACCCGGGCACTATTGCAAACGCCTTCAATGCCCTCTTTTCCTTGCCACCTGATGCAACTCAGACTAGGTCCCAACCTTCCTGTCCTCCTTCCCCTCCCTTGCCCTGTACACCGCCCACCTTAGAACTTGCTCCAACCACATACCTTGAAGTACACAAGCTACTTAACTCCCTACTGACACGTGGGGGTCCGGGGCCTGATGGTATCCACCCTGGCATACTAAAGCAGTTTGCACCATGTCTGGCCAAGCCTGTCACCTGGCTTTTCAACCTTTTGATCCACATGTCCACTGTCCCAACTACTTGGAAATCGGCCAGAACTATTCCTATTCATAAAAAGGGTGATGTCAAACTAATGTCCAACTACCTCCCCATCTCTCTCCTGCCCACTGTTAGTAAGCTTCTGGAAAAAATAGTCCACCACTAGCTCGCTGAACACCTTGCCAAATTTAATCTCCAAACCCCCTGCCATCACAGTTTTAGGCCTGGGCACATCACCACCACAGCACTGACACAACTTACCAGTGACATCAAAAGTAATATGGACCATGGCCTGCTCACTGGGGCTGTCTTTATTGACCTGTCCAAAGCTTTTGACATGGTACATCACCCTCTCATGCTAAAGAAGTTCCAATCCGTAGGAGCATCTGACCCAACTCTATCCTGGTTCCGCAGCTATCTTGACAATCAGACTCAGGTGGTAGCATTTCACAAGGCCCTTTCCTCACCTATAAACATCTCCTGTGGTGTTCCACAGGGGTCCACTCTCGGATCTCTCCTCTTCTCCCTCTTCCTAAATGATATTCCAGCTATTTCCCGGCACAGCTGCACTCTCATGTACGCTGATGACCTTGTTCTTTACTCTGGGTCTAAATCTGTTGAGGACATCAACTCCACTCTCTCAAATGATTTCCAAGTCCTTCAACTCTGGCTATCCAGCAACCACCAAAATCTTCACCCAGAAAAAACTCGAGCCATGCTATTTGGATCCTCTAAAAAACTCCCTCCACTGCCGCCAGGCTCCTGGTTCACTGCCTAGATGGTTCCCCTGTCACAAACACAGAGTCCTTCAAATACCTTGGGGTCACTCTTGATCCCTCCCTTGACCTGTCTCAACATGTCAACACGGTTTGTCGAGCCGTCAGTGCTAAAATTGGTGGTGCATATCGCGTGCGCCACTCCCTCACTCCTTCAGCCAGATTATCAGTTGCGAGGGGAATCCTTTTACTCCAGCTCCAATATGCTCTGCCCCTCCTCTTTGCTGCCATCTCTTCTATACTCAGCAAATAGGACACTGTCTATAACAACATCTGCAGATTCACCTTAACTGTCCCTCACCTTATTCATCACTGCCTCCTCTACACTGGTTTAAAGTGGCTGTCACCTAAGGATCTTCGGGCCTACTCCCTGGGCTGCTTTATTGTCTCACTGTCCAGACCCCCTTACCCTGACTATCTGGCTAACCTGCTGACTCCTGCCTCCCAAACCCATACTCTCAGGTCTTCCTCTGTCCCTATGCTTTCTACAAGACCTTGTGCAACAAAAATGGGCGAACAAGCATTCTCTCACTTTGCTCCCAAATTCTGGAACTCACTCCCCCTTCAGGTTAAAAATTCTGCCTCACACCGGGTATTTAAAAATTCTCTATTCTCCCACCTCCACGCCCTTGGACACTGCAAATGCTCTTAAATCTGCTGCTCCCCTCTGCAGGCTGTCAGCATGGACCCTGACTAGTGCCACTAAGTGTTTTCATAATGCACTGTATCTGACTGTACTGCTCTGAACCCTAATGTTGTTAATTGCTCTTACTGTCTTAAGTATACCCTGACTGTTGTTATGTACAACCGTAATATGTTTTTTGTACTACTGTACTCTGTAACTATTGTCTTGTGCTCTCCCAGGTCATGCCTGAAAATAGGCAGGCTTGTTGCCTAGCGCACTTACCCAGTTACCAAAAGCTAATAAATAAATAAATCCCATGTGTAAGCAGGTTGACGTGCTACAGTAAAGGAGAATGCGGTGAGAGTTAGGCCACATGACCCTATGTCACAACCCGGTGTCTGTCAGTCTCTGGAGGAGGGGTGTGGGGGTTAGATGCTCACCCCTAACATCTCATTTCCTGACTTTTGTTGCTTCAATCCAAACTGATGCATTAAATGGAGTTTGTTGCCATAAATTTCTTTACTTTTTGAAAAGGTGTAATATAAGTAGTAAAAAAAAACATATATTGGTGGGCACGCAAGGCCTGAATTGCCTTTGGGCCCACCATGATCCCATTACTGCATAAGACTGTAATATAAGTAGTAAAAAACATGTATTGGTGGTAGCGCATAACAGTATACATCTGGCATAGCTATGCATCATCCCTATACAGCAATGAACCCTTGGAACACAGATGTAACAATATCTCATGAACCATGCAACCTACCAAAAGAATTCCACTGCAGGCTTACTGTACAGTTTAAAATCTTGTTCCAGCAGAATAGATCACCTAAAGGTGACCTAAGCCATCAGTAGCGAAAAGTCTATATCTCGCTTCGTTTTCAAGATAACGGCACCAAAAGTCGTGACACAGACCGCAATGTAATCTTATGTGAAAAATTTCAGCTATGTCATTGAATATCTGTGAAACCAATTAAGTTCCCAACATCTAAACAGTGTAATTCACATCTCTAGCACATTCCCTCAACACCCTGCAAATTTCAATTAAAAAGACCAAACCGTTATTGAGATATGCAATTGTAAAGTTTTTACACCTTTAAAAATGTTTTGGTCCTGAGAAAGCAAATTTCTCACCCATGAGAAAATCTTTGTTCGTGAGCTAACAAAATCTTCTGCTGCGAGCGGTCATCTGATCGCACCAATCTGGGCCATATGGTCATCCCTAGGTTCATATGATCTTCCCCATGGACACCTGGTCATGAAAATCTGGCTAGCTGGTCATCCCCTCATGGAGGAAACTCACAGCTGAAAATCATTTCACGACCAAAGATTTTGCAGGCTTGTGGCAGAAAAATGTTAGTGAGTCACGAACAAAGAATTAGAAATTTTAAAACTATATTTTTTGACAAAACCAAAGCAAACCAAAGGCATGGCTCAATTGAGGGGATCCCTGTGAGCAAAATCCATGCCTCATTTGTCCCAAAAGTCACCCATGGAGAAAACTACAACATTTTTTCAGTCAGAAAACTGAAAACAAGATGGTAGCTTTCACGGCTGAAAAATTTCTTGTGGCAGAAGATTTTCCACCATGAGCATTCAAAATCTTTGGCTGTGAGGGGATGACCAGATAGCCCTGAGACCATTCTTCTTTCACAAAATATTTACTACATATACATTTTTTTTTGTGAACTGAGCATGCTCAGAATTCAAAAATTCAAAATGTTGTAACTTTAGAATGGATTAATGCTGTTTCACCAAACCAATGCTGGATTGCTCCTTGACACTACCTTTTTATACATTCCAAGTTTCAGACCAATAGACCACATGGTGTCTGTGTAGCACCATGGGAAAAAACACATCAAAAGTGCAGAGCAGTGCATTTTTTGGCACTTCACTGCACATAAACCATATGTCCCACACTTGGTAAATCAAGATATCTACATACCATACTGTGCATTCCAAATTTTGTGCAAATCCATTGAACAGTTGCAAAGTTATTATCGTGCAAAATTTGAGACTTAACATTAAAGTGATTACTCAACCCTAACTATAGGGGCACGACCACACCCCTATAACATATCAAATTCTGTCTGATGTTTCTACCAGGGATTGCGCATGTTTGAGCTTTCATGACTATTGACTGTGCACATTTTTCCAGTCTTTTGGTAATTATTTTTGCCAGTATTTTATAATGTGAAGTAAATAAGCTTACTGGCCTCCAGTTTTTAATATCTTATTTTTCCCAAGATTTATATTTAAATATCATAACTCCTTGTTTCATACTTGTGCTTAGGTTACCCATTATGCTAATATAATTACAGTATATAGTTCTTTTCAAATTGATATTAAATCATCTTTAAAAACTCTTATAAAATACATTAGCTATACCATCAATACCAGGAGCAGTGTTTTTTGTTAAAGTTTGAATGGCATCTCTTATTTCTGCTTCAGTTATTTGAAATTTAGCACATTAAATTATCTTTCTGGTATGATTGAATGGTTGATCTGACCTATTACATCTTTTATTTCAGAATCAGTCTTCTTTTGACATTCTGATTGTACAGTTCCTGTACTATTAATTTCAATATTTTTTATATCTGCATATATTCTCCCATCATTGTCTATCAAGTCTATCACAATCCTGTTTTTTAATCTCTCTCTTTGTTACTATCAAAAGGGTTAACCTAAAATTTGGTACCCTTTGTGTCACATTTCTGCTCCATTATAAGGGATTTTATCCTACTATATTGGTAATTATACATTTTCTTTTTTATGTCCTCTATTTGGCCTGTTAAATTTATGTTTTCCTCTTTCTGCCTTGTTAATAGTTTTAGAAAGGTTGCTCTCAATTCCAAATATGTTTTGTACTTTGTACTCTCCCTATATGTAGATTCTTGTATTAATAACCGCTTGCTGTCTCTCTTTGTATCCTCCCACCAACCCGTTATATCCTCATACAAGCATTGTACAGTTTTTCTTGCATCTAGTAATTCTAAAATGTATTCCTTTACATGTTATTCCTTTATTAAGGATATATTCATTCTCCAGTAGCCTCTTCCTATTTTTTTATTACCTCTCAGATTTATAGAACCCTATACTGCTGTGTGGTCTGATGTTTCTATTGGAATTTTATTTGCTTCTTGCACTATTATTCTTTTAGGCAAAAACCAAAAGTATATTCTTGATAACTATTTCACTTTATGAAAAGTATGTTCAGGTGTTCTTCCTATTATATTGTAAGCATCCACTAAATCAGTTCTTTGTAATACAGTATTTAAAGTATTTGTGTCAGAATAAATTGTCTCTGTCTTTCTCCCCCAATCTCTTTTTGAAAGGGCACAGTTAAAATCTCTTCCCCATAATACAAGTTTTGAAGTATGCAAGTATGGCTCTATTAGTTTTATGGTTGCATTCCTTTCAGTTTTAACTTGTGAACTGTAGATATTTAACATTCTCATAGGAGTGTTTTTTGTACACAGAATCTACTAAAAGTACACTCACTGGACATAAATCAATTACTCATGTTACTTTTATTGTTGTAGTAGTCACTAAAATCCCTATTCCTGTGCCTTTATCTTCCACAGTAGACCATATGGATGGCCCCCAGATCCATTCTTTCTTTGCCTGATTTAATTCATTTAATGTATGCAATCTTTATATAATTTCAGCATCTACCCCAGAAATTATGGAAAAGGTAGTTAATCTTTTTTTTCCTGTTCTTTATGCTGTTGACATTACATGTAATGAGGTTCATGCTGTTCATTTTTTTATTTATTTTGAAGATCATGTTACTATTTTTTAAACATTGCTTTTCTTTTTTTTGAAGTCTGTGTGTTAGCTGACTCATACTCAGTTGACTGTTCCATATTTGATGAAAAGATAGTAGAACTGTCAAATTCATTTTCTGAGCCTCCCCAGTCCTTTCTTCATAAGGCTGTGTACTTATTCTATAGTGTTATAGCATGTTCTTCCTTCTTTTTTGTTTTAATTTAGGAGGCTTAAGCCTATGTTTTGACCTGGTTACCATTTGGAAAGTTTCTTTTTTTTTTTCAGATGTGGGGGAGGGGGGGTTCATATGCACATCCATTACAGTTTTATCTTCATGTTCTAAGTGCTGAACATTCATCTGTTTCTTTTCAGCTTCCTTTTTTTGTTGTCCTTTTCCTTCATTCTTATTCCTGGTTTCTTTCTCTTGTGCTGGGGGGAGGGCCAAAGGCCTGATGGTTTCCCCTTCTTCTCACTGTCATCTTGTTGCTTAGTTTGTTCCAATAGGGTTTGCCTGGGTGACAGTCCTTGCATTTCTTTTTTATCTTGTTGAAACCTTTCCTGTTGGGCTAATTAAGCAATAAGGCATGTCCAAGGGTTATGTTAGTGGTCTGTTAACAACCCTCTAGAGTGTAATGTGGCACAAGGCATAGCCAAGTGTCACATGCCCCTAGAGGGTGATTAACTCATTCACATCACAAGACCTCTTTGAGACTTCCACCTCTTGTGCTCTGTGTACTCTTAACACTGCATCCTGGGCCTTTCTAAGCAAAATCAAGCCATAATCAGCATGCCACAAACAAATGTGAATACTTCTTGAACCGTAAGTGCTACACACAAAGTACGGAGTGGCAAAGTTGTTCAACACAACATTACTTTCCAGTGGTGCTATGAAATCAATTGTAATCAATTTGGTTTTTGTTCTATACTAGCTGAAATACCAAACAGCTGTGTTTTTTTTCAGATTTTTTCAAGGTGTTTAGGTGAGACTTGAGAGACAAATGTCAGCCATGCACACCATACCTTAAACAAATGTGAATAACTCCTAAAGTATACGTGGTAGACAGAAAGTATCAGAAGCAAAATTGTTCAGCACAAAATTACCTTTCTAACGATGCTATGCAATCAGCTGTAATCCATTTAGTTTTTAGTTTATACTAACTGAAATACCAAGCAGCAGTGCTTCTTTTTCAGATTTATTCAACGTGCTTAGGTGAGGCTTGAGAGACACATGTCAGCCATGCACAGCATACCTTAAACAAATGCAAATAACTCCTAAACTTAGTTAATTAGTTTTTGTTGACCGGGTAAGTGCACTAGACAAATCCTGCCTATTTTCAGGCATGACCCGTGGGAGGGGGATACAGATGAATGCTAACTGACCTTGAACCAGATTAAGCTGTTTGTGGTATTTTTAGTGAATGAGGGAAACTTGACCAGGACACCGAGGAAATTCCTCTACTCTTTTCCCTCTGCCAGCAGGGGGCTTGACTTCCTGAGAGCAGATTGGAGGAGCACAGTTTGGAGCTGGACAGCAGAGGAGGAGGAAGTGCTGATGTGGCAGGGGAGAGGGCCTTCTCCCTGGCCTTGTATACCACTAGAGGCCTGAAAATGAGTTCCAACACTTTTATGGATCAAGAAGATCGATGTGAGGAACTGGAAAGGAAAAAGAAGGAATTAAGAGAGAAAACTTCTTCTGTGGAGATGGAGGGAGGAGATGTTGCAAGCGTGAGTAAAAAAAATGTTTTGGAAAATAATCAGCAAAAGAGTAAAGAAACAGGAGGTCTTATAGAGCCAGATATTTCTGTTGTGGAAAGCAAAGAAAATAGGCCGGACTCCTATCAGGCTAAATTGAGAAGCAATGATGTGGCAGTATCAAAGCAAGCTGCACCTGCTGAGATGGAGAAAAAACAAGTGAAAGTGTCAGCACAGAAAGGAAAGGTGAAAGTAAGTTGGAAATGGTTTGGCCTGAAAAGGATTGTAGAAAGCAAGACAGAAAGTCAAGAAAGAGCTGAAACAAATAAAGAAAACACAGATTTTGAAGATATTGAGGAAGTCACAGGAAAAAAAGGGCCCATTAGGAAACAGTAAAGGAGAAAAAAAGGAGGTTTCAGATTCAGAAGAGAAAACTTTTAGAGACTTTGCAGACACACCTGAATGGGTAACAGAAGTCTTATTACAAGCAGGTTGGAAAAGAAAGGATGATGGGTCTGAGTGGGATCCAAACAGGCCCAGTATGTCAGGAATTATTAAAAAACAAAAAGAAGACACATGGGATGTAGAAAGTAAATTTGGGGAAAAAGTGGATGAAGCCAAAAAACAGAAAGATGTAACATCAGAGGCAGATAAAACAAAAGAGATAATTTTTGATGGACTTGATAGCAATAATGAAGAGTCATCTATGGAGCTTGAGCAGAAAACAATATTAACAGATAAAGAAATGCAGGAGGAAGGGGAAGGCCAGAAGGAGAAACCCTGTGGTGGGAATACTAAAGAAAGATTATTTCCTAAAGATATAAAACCACAGCAAGCTAAAAGAAGAAAGGCGGTACACCTGAGATTTAGAGGGCCCTCTGAGGATGTGCCCAACAGAATGTTTATTGGGAAAGAACTCTTAATGAATAAAATAAAGTTTTATCCATATGAAATATATGCCCTTATTCATGTACCAGGAAGTCCAGAATTTGGCATAAGTTTGAAATATGGAGGAGGGTTGGACCGCTTTTGGAAATTATATCAGCAAATGAAATATACAGACTTATGGAAGGATTTCTCAGTTATTCTGTTATCAAAACCTGCTTTTAAGATAGTGACTGTGTTATTTAGAAATGAAGGTGTCAATGTGGTCGGCATTAATTTCTGGATCAAGCAGAAGGGTGTAATGCATGGGCCGCCAGAACCAATATTGGATGAAAATGGTCTATGGACAGGTGGATGGAAATATAAACTAACACTTAAACAAGTAGATGGGGAAATTCAACATTTGCCGAACTGTTTTTTTCTAGGCCAAGATAGAGGCATTGTTTTTTATGCAGGCCAAGTGTGGGCCTGCTACAAATGTGGAGAGTGAGGTCACTTAAGTAATGTCTGTGGTAAAGTCAAGTGTGGCCTATGTGGGGTTGTTGGCAATTTTGGGGCAGAATGCACAAACCAAGTTAAATGTAGTTTGTGTGAAGAGGAAGGGCACACCTTTGCAGAATGTCCCTGGGCTTCCCATAACAGCCAAGAAACTGGAGAAAGATCAGAGCAAGATGTTTACCTGGCTGTGGTACAGAAAATAAGGGAAGCCATTATCAGAGAGGACATGGAAAAAGGAATAAAGGTACAACCTCAGACTAAAGAGTTGGTAATACCAGACCAAAAAGAATCAAAGGAAAAAACAGGGACTTTTAAAATGGAAAGGAAGACAGAAAAAGAAACTGGATTTACTATGGTTACAAGATCTAAAAACAAAAAGAAGAGTACAGCAAAACATATAATTTCATTGGAAAAGATTGTGAAGGTGTAGAGTTAACAAATAAATACACCTTATTACAAGACAAGGAATGGTCCACTATGGAGGAGGGCTCTGATCGGTCCAACACAGATCTTTCTGAAGGTACAGGAGAGGAAGTTGGAGACACAACAGACACGCAGGTGTCAAAGAAAAGGAAAAATCTACAGATGCAGGGTAAAAGTGAGGGGAAAACAAAATGGGAAGTTTAAAATGCCTCACTCATAATACAAATAATATTAAAAATTGAAGGAAGAGGCTAGTAACTTTTAAAATACTATATGACTTGAAAAGTGACTTATATGTATTCCAAGACACAAGGTTACACACTATAGATGAAATTCAACAAACTCAGAAAGACTGGACATGGGGACCATCCTTATGGTCCTTTGGGATAGATAGGTGTACAGGGGTGGGGGTAGCTTTCTCTTGTCATGATGTTCAAATTTTAAAAGTAATAGATTTGGTACCTGGAAGAGCTATGATTATTGATGTTATCTTAAAAAAGAATTCTGTGAGAATTATTTTATAATCCACAAAGGAATAAAGAAAGGAATATGCTAATAGATCAAATAGAGGCTTATTTGCATACTTCAAAACGTGTGGTGTGGGGGGAGACTTTAACTGTGGGCTATCTAGAGCAGATTGGGGAGGGCAACATGAACAAATTTTTGTGATATGACTCACTTGAAAAGAATGTTAGATAAAGCTGGTATGGAGGATGGATATAAGTTAAAAGGGAAAAAAAGAGAACACACATATTTCAAGAGTTCACTTTCTAATCATATAGATTTCTGGATGGTACAAAAAAAAGTGGAGGTAGTTGATATTAGGAGTATACCGATTGAGACATCAGATCATATGGCAGTAAAAGTTGAAATTAAGTTGGGGAATAGGATGAGAATAGGAAAAAGCTATTGGAGGATGAATACAGCTAAGCTACAAGAAGATACTTGTATAGAAAAGATTAAAATAATACTGGAAGATAAGTTAACAGTTATGGAATTATATGATAGTGGAACAGAATGGTGGGAAGATACTAAAAATGAAATCAAACAATATATGATCGAAGAAGGACAGAAAGTAGAGACAACAAATTATGGGAAGTATTTAAAATTAAGGGCTAGATTATATAAACTTATGACAAGGCAGGTTAAAGATAAGGTGGATGACTCTAAACAAATTAAAGAAACTAAGGTTAAAATGAAAGAATACCAATATAATAGGGTCACATCTTTAATTATGGAACAAAAAAGTGGTTCCCAGGGAACAAAATAGCATACAAATCCTTTTGACAGTAGTAAAGAAAGAATAGAAAATTGAGTTATGTACAAATTACAGGATGGAAAAGGGAGGATACATACAGTTATAGAAAATATTAAATGTACAGTATAAGAGTTTTAGAAGGAGAAATACCAGCAACAAAGAAGTAGGAAAAGTGAGGATTTTATCTGACAATTGAGATGCCAGAGTTGGAGAAAGATAAGGCAGAGGCGATAAAGGGGGAAATTAAAGAAGAAGAAGTGAAAGAGGCAATAAAATCTTTGTCAAATAACATGGCACCTGGGGTGGATGGGATTCCAAATATGTTCTATAAAATTTTGGAAAAACAAATAGCTCCCATTTTAACAAGAGTATATAATGGTATAATGAATGGAGACAATTTGGCAGAAAGCATGAACAAAGGAATAACATTTTTTTTGCATAAAAAAGGAGAAAAAACACAACTTAAAATTTGGAAGCCCATTAGTTTATTGACTTCAGATTACAAACTTTTAGCCAAGGTAATAAATAATAGGTTAAGGACTTTTTCAGAGAAATTGATAATGCAGTCTCAAACATGTGCTATTCCTGGATGGAACATACAACAAAATTTAATTTATATTAGAGAAGTCATAAATAAAGGACAGGAGGATACTTTGCAAGGGTATTTGTATGCCTTGGATCAAGAAACAGCATTTGATGTGGAAAGCATCGGTATGTATGGGATACCTTAGAAAAGTTTAAAATTCCAACAGAATTAATTAGTTTAATAAAAGCAATATATAAGGAAGCGCACATTTGTCCTGTGGTTAATGGGCATCTAGGGACTTCAATGTATATAAGGAATGGGGTTTGGCAAGGGTGCCCATTAAGTCCCGTACTATATGTATTTTGTCTAGACCCACTTCTGAGGAGAATAGAGGTGGAGAAAGAGATTGAAAGTACTGTAGGGCAAAATAGGCAACTGAATAAAACAAGTGCTTATGCAGATGATTGCTTAGTTTTAGTAAAAGAGCAGAGTTCAGGGGATAAGTTAATAGAGTCAGTAGAGAAGTATAGCCAATATACAGGGATTATGATAAATAAAGGGAAAAGTAGAATTTATCCATTGGGGCAGTGGAGAAAAGGAAAAGAGGAGATTTGGAGATAGCAGAAGGAAGCATTAAGGTGCTGAGAATAAGATTTGGAGGGGATGATGCAATACAACAAAACTGGGAAGAAAAGTATCAAATAGCCCAAATGAAAGTACATAAATGGAAACAATGGAGTGTGATACGAGAGAAAAGAATTTACTTATTAAAAACGTTTATTGTCCCAATATTTTTATTTTTAGCATACATTTTTCTAGTACCATTTCAAATGCAATCCAAAAATCAAAGTGTTTTTTTTTTCAGTTATAGTGGGGTAGCAAGTTAAATCCTATTAAAAGGGGGATAACTTATAGAACCATAAAAGATGGGGGTTTAAACATGATAAATCTAGTTGTTTTTTATATTAATATTTTTTGTGTTTTCAAATATTGTACCATTAGTAAAAGGTGAGAACAAAGCTTGGTCTTGGTTAACACAGCAATGGAATGTACCTTTCATTAAATGTATTGGGAAGAAAGGGAATATAGTAAGAGGTAACGTGTGTCCAATATATATGGAAATTGGAAGGAAGTATTTAGCCCAGTGGGGGGTAACAGTGGATGCTCTAATTAGGGGTAGCAGAAAACAGATGTATAAAGAAATTATGGATCATAATTTCTGGGAAAAACAAGTTTTTAAGGTAGAAAAAGGAATAAAAGAGCAGGAAATTTTAGCTGTTACATTAGAAAAAAGAATTCCAGGAAAAATGAAAGATGTAGTATGGATGTGTAGTCATGGGAAGTTAAACGTCAGAGATAGCCATAAACATAAAAGAATGGAGGAAAGAACATGTGGAGAAATAGATTATGGGACAAAAGAGGAAAGCATGCAGCATTTATTTTTTGATTGTGATTTTATTAAACCTTTTTGGGGTATGGTAGCCAGTTATTGGGGGATGCAAGCTTTTAAAAATATGACATGAGATTTTGATCTATGGTCAGTTAACAAAAGAATGGGAAAAAGATAATAAAAATACAGTCTATGTTATTTTGGCAGTTTTGAAATGGTGTATATGGCAAAACAGATGCTCAAGATTTTTGCAGAATAAGGATTTGACTGTACAGGATGTTTTTTAAGTTTCAAGATGAAGTAGATAAAATTTTCAAGATGAATGTAAATTATGGGGAGAAGAGAAAGCAAGAGAGCTGTGGAAAATGTTACTGGAATTGGGTAGATAATATGGATATCATAATGACTGTGTGATTTGTTTTGTTTTGGAAAAAAGTGTGTTTTTGCTTTAATAAAAACTTCTCCTACTCTTTTCGATAAGTGCCATGGGATCTTTAACATCCACCTGAACTACCACCAATCCAGGCAGATGGGACCTCGGTTTAACATCTCATCCGAAAGACAGCACCTCAGAAGTGCAGCACCCCTCTCATGCTGCACTACAGTGTCAGTACTGGGATATTAACCCAGGTACCAGATGTGGGAACCAAATCCACAGCCCTCTGATCTCCCAGCCTCAGAGGTGAGTGTGCTACCTACTGAGCCACTGACACTGCAAAATATACATGATAGACACACAGTATCAGCAGCAAAATAGTTTAGCATGAAATTACCTTTCTAGTGGTGTTATGCAATCAATTCTAAGCAATTTGGTTTGTTTAATATGTAGGTAAAAACTGCTGACTTCCTCAGACATTTCCAGGCCTGAGTGTAAGTCAGCTAAGTAGGTCTACAGGCATTATTGGCCTGAGTGACTATGCTTTCAGACACCACCTACAGGCATATCTAGGCCTGAATGAGTTAACTGACCATTAACATAACCCCTGGGAGTGCTGCATTGCTATTATAATAACATGTTTTTTTTAAACAGTGTTAAACCATGGTCAGCATATGGTTAAGCTCTACATGTATGCTAATAAAAGATTAACATAAGGCTGTTAGAATGTTTACAGCCAATCAGAAAGCTCCATTTCTCAGACCCTTTTTATAATGCTACATATATCTCATGTTCTGCTTGTTCAGCTGGATCAGGGCTATTGCAGGAGGCCCATGGGCAAGTTTTAAAGGTGTGCCCATTCTCTTCACACAAGCTGCATCTAACAGGGTTTTTACATTGTATGCTGTTATGACTCAAAAGTCCACAAAATCCACATTTAACTTTTTTACATACGTTGCTATGGTGCCCTTTTTCACCACACCGATAACAGGCTCGGAGCTGGCCAGCATAGAAAACTGTGCCTCAATCTCTTCCAAGCAAAAAGCAGTTTGGAAGGTGTTGTATTTCACCTTCTTTTTGATGTAAAGTAATTTTCTACCCTAATCCTCCTGTCCATATGTGTTCAGCATCCAAAATAGGTTCTGGAGGACCATTTATTGTACATTTTTGCTTTAGCTAAAATGTTATGTCCACAACATTTACTCCCTCATTTTTTAAAAAGAATAGTTACATGCTTAAAGGCTGGTTTAGGAAGGGGAATTGCTACAAACAGTTTCCAAAGGTGGGTGTTTTTAGGTTATGATATTGTTTCCAAAAATGTTCCAAACCTTGTGGGTGCTTAAAGCTGATATCATAAACTGCATCTCCCAGTGTGTGTATCAGAGCATATATTTCATAGGCATAAAACTTTAAATTATCTTTTATTAGCTGTTTACCAGTATATAACCTGTCAAGAATCTCTGGTAATCCACCTTTGTATTTTAGCCTTAATGCATACCTCCTCTTTGCTGGCTCAGGTGCTAACCCTATATGTTCTAGAAATAGTCTCCCTCTAGTATTTCTCCCTCACACCCCTGTTCTTGCTCTTTATTTTTGGCATTAGCATCACTTTGCTCTTTCTCCATCTACAAAGTATGTTCATCTGTTTCTATGGAGGAATCAACTTCTTCCACCATTCAATCTATTATTTTTTTTAACTTACATTTTACTGTTTTATAGAAAACAACAGCATACAGTTAATACCTCCTACTAGGCATACAATCTTAAGTGCAAGGAGCCATTCAATGGATGACAGAACACAAAGCCTTCGTAGGTAGAAAAAAGGAGGTGGGATTATTTCAACATTATTTATACATCAATGAGTTCAACATAGCTGCACCTCACAATATTGAGGTGATCATTCTATAATGATAAAATCCACCATATTTTATACTCAACCATTTGGCTAATGTGATCCCAAACCTAACATGTGAATTACCAAAAATGGTTAGTACTCCTCCTCCCCATGCAGAACTTCAAAACCCTATACAGGATATTACATTCTGTATTTTAAGAGAAAATATTCAACAAATGATTAACAAAGTTGCCAGAATAACCAAGCATAACAGCATTACTTATATTTCTGAGGGATCCTAGAAGGCACTTGAAGGGCAGCTATAGTGGCAGTACATGAGAACTAGAAATCTTAGCTTACTATAATATAATGACTGGAATGGCATAAAGAAATAAAGGATGCTGTTCAATACAGATAGCTTATAAACCTGAGGCATACCCCTAAAACTTTCCCAGATTAGAAAAATATGAGACAACATAAAAAAAATAACATTCAACTACATGTTGTAAATTACTGCATAGTATGTTGCCACTAGGTATCTGCCATTACCACTCCAGAGGCCTAACCCAGTCTCTAGTCCTTACAGAAGCACCACATAAAATAGCTCAGAGTGATCAAATAAATAAAAAGTTACTGGTTAGGTCCTTCAGCTGTCCACTTCAGAGTCATCATCTCTCGGCAATCGAACAGCGGCAAATTTGCACTCCAGTACCTCCACCTTTTTGCCAGCTTCAAGCAGGTCAGTGTAAATATATGTATGGCCTCCATAATGTATACATAAATGAGCAGGCATCAATAAAAAGTGTACAATTCACTGACTCCGGAGATGAGCCCTCAAACTTCTTCCTTCTTGCGTGGGTCATGAAGGAGAGATCCAGAAAAAGGTGCAGAATAGTCCCAGAGAAATTAAAATCATGTGACTCCCTTGCGGCTTGCAGGAATAGATGTCAAATGGCAACACCCCTTGTAACTATCAGGAAGGCTCTGGGAAGTTCAGGCTGCATTTGGGCACTCATGGGGAGATCCAATAAGCTTTGAGGAATTGAGGAGCCATCACAGTCCCTGAATCTTTGCCCAATGCACCGGGTAGCTAGGACTGAAGAAAGGCTACAAGGTCAGAACCTTCACAACCTTCCGGCAGCCCAACCAACCTAAGATTCACTGCTGGCTGAGCATTCTCTATAGCTTCCATTCTATATCTGAGCTGGTTGTTTTCTTGTACCAGCTTGGAAGTCACATTAATAGCTTTGGTAGCCAGTGCCTCAGCCTATGAAGCTGTCTTGGTGGCCGATTCAATTTTCAGGTCTTGCTCACCCACGTGGCAAAGGATCACCTCTACCTTTCTGTGGATGACCTTCATTGACAAGGCTAGTGAGTTCCAGGGTGGCGCACTAGACTCAGAGGTTCCAATGGGCACAGTCGGGGCCTGCTGCTCTATTGGTTGTACATTTTTAGAACCTCCCGTTCCTCCATTAGTCGTTCAGCCCATGGTAGAAACTGGTATCGTTTGGTTCCTCTTCTCAAGTTCTGTTTGGTACTGCTGTTCATAAATAAAGAAAGTAGGAATATTTTTGTTTATTTTGTTAATAAGATTGCAAGTCTGCAGAGAAGAAGTGAAGCACATCTGTTAAGCACGAGTGCTAAATAGCACCCCCTCATTCCGTCTGTTAAACCTTCTAATGCTTTTGCATCATTTTGAGTATCAGAGTTCCTTTCTGCATACATCATATTTTCTGTCTCTTGCTCCTTTCCCCCATTTTCTCATTAATATTTAAAACTTTTTCAATTTTATTTGTATCCATATTATTAACACACTGACCTGTGTTTGTAAAGTTTGCAGGAGCAACATTGCTGCAGTCTCTTTGATAAGAAGTCTCTGTTTTAGAAGTACTCTGTATGTTTGGATCCCAGCTTTTACCGTCTGCTGTTCTAATCCAGCCCACATTTTGTAAAGCTTCTGCTACCCAATCTGGAGCATCTTGAAATTCTACTTTTCCATTTTCCTGCTCTATAGAATCTGACTGCTGTGCTGAATTATCCAGGTTTCCGTCGCAAAAGTTTTCAGGTTATATGTCAGATGAGGTTGTTATTTTGTCTTCAGGCTTTGGTTTTGTATTTTATTTTTGACAATCCCATTTCTGAGTTTGCTGTTGTACATTCTTCGCTGCCTGTCTTAGGCTGAGTCTTTTCAGACCCTTTTTTGCCATTCCATTTGGAGCAACAGTCTTTTTGCTGCAACTTTCCTTTTTCTTTTTTCTTTGCTTTATTTTGATATCTACCTCTCCTTCCAAGACCAAGCTGTCAGTGTTGGCCTCCTTTGATGCAGCCGCATCATCACAAATCAACTGAGCATTGCTATCAGATACCAAGGCTTCAGGTTTAGATGTTTGGCACCAAGTTAATTCAGATATTGCCATCTGTAATTCAGAGTTTTTCCTTCTGTGCCTTAATTCTTCTTCTTCTGGCTCTTGTTTTTAAAATGTCAGCATCTTTACTACTCAAGTTATCTAGTTTATCTGTCCTATATGGTTTTTCCAACACATTTGAGGAAGCACAAAATTGTACCTCTTTTTGCTCTGAGCTACTCATCTCCTCCTTTTTTTCAGCTTTCTCATTTTTAAACCCAGATAGCATTGTTTCTTGATTGGTCTCTAGTATGTCGAAGACTGGGGAGGAGATCTGCTCCCCAGTCTCCTGCATGTCCTCACTCTCCACTGTCCTACCAAGGTCTGACATCCTGACTGTGATCCGGCATGAATCCCCTACTGGTAAGTAGGATAATTTACCTGGTGTTCTAGCCAAATTTCCCCCATTCACTAAAAATACCATCAACTGCTTAATTTGGCTCAATTTTAATTGGTTACCATCTGTATCCTACCCTGGGTCACGCGTGAAAAAGGGACTTCTAGTCTCAGTGATCCTACCAATCACCAAAATTAAATAAATAAATAAATCAAAGCCTTGACCCACATTAAATCAATTGTTGAGAATCCCATGCTACCAAAGTCTGTAAAATCTCCCTGAGATGTCCCCTTGTGTTCATCTATTCAGTAACTATATATCTTAAGTTTTCTGTCCTCTCAGATTTTCTTTTTATCTTATTTCACTTGAAGGGAAGATTGGAGTAATGCCAAGGTGTATCAACATTTCTTGCAAGTCTGAGGTGCTTAACAACTGCCTGGCTATGATTAATGACTGGAATATCTTCCAGTTTGTTGCAACTAAACCCTGACAAGATGGAGGTTTGGGTGATTGAGCTGGGTCACAGGCATGATGGGAGTGCCTCTGGAGTGGCTACAAGATTGTTCCTGGGGCCTGCTTCGTTGATGGCCTCCCCTAGGGTGCGGGATCTTGGCATTATCCCGAATGACAGATCGACACTTAAAGCTCAGGTGTCATCTGTGGTCCAAATTGTTTTTTACCACTTAAGGAATATTGTCAGGATTAAACCCCTAGTTCCTCCCAAAGACCTGCCATCACTAGTACATGTCTTTGTTACATCCAGACTTGACTACTGTAGTGCTCTACCATTCAGAGTCACTGGATGAACCTTCTGCTGGCTGTAGCTGGTGCAGAATGCAGTGACTAGGTTGTTGATGGGCTTGTGTAGATCTAATCATGTGACCTCAGTCCTGCAAGCTCTGCCCTACCTGCCTGTGAGGTGGAGGATCATGTTCAAGGTGGGCTTACTCACCTATGAGGCACTATACAGATGGGGCCTGGACTATCTGGCTGACCTCCAGCCACATACCACCTCAGTTCACTCCCTCTGCTCCTTGACCTGGGGCCTCCTCCCAGTTCCAAGGGCCAGATTAAAAAAGTCTGGTGACCGTTCTTTTGAAGTCATTGGACTGGCCCTTTGGAACTCTTTTCCAGCTTTTGTGAGGGAGGCCCCAACAGTTGAGATGTTTAAAAAGGGTCTAAAGGCTCATCTTTTTTGTCTGACCTTCCCTGATGTCCTTGACTAACCAGAGCTTATTTAATTTTAGATCCAAATCTGTTATTATAATACTATATTTATTGTTTTAATATTTATTTATATTGTATGTATATTATATGTGTTCTTACTTTTGTATTTCCTTACCTGTTTTTATGTAAGGCGCCCAGAGCCTCAGGGTTTGGGTGCCATAGAAATAAATGTACCTTGCCTTGCCTTCTCTTTCTAATCTGGAGTTAAAGTCCACCAGTATTAATGTTTTGAATTTGGTAAGCCAAAGTCCATATTGCCAGGCTGGCATGCCAGGTTTGACCAGTTTGAGGATTACAGTATTTGGATTTAAATGGAAAACATTAAATATTAATAATCACATATAGTATGAGAATTCTTTAAATATGATCATGTTTGAAAGAAAATTGGAGATGATTTCATGTATTCTTTCAACCTTGATGTAAGAATGTGCTGAGCAGTGTCCACTCACTGTGATCTGTGCTGCCAGTACCAGATATTTCTCCATCCACATGGAGCTGCCAGATGACAGTCTCTCCATCTCATTTGCTTCTTCTCTAGACAGTTGCACCAGTCCCCACATGCAACCACTCAGCTCATTAAACAGCTGTTTCCAAAAGTGACCTACTCTGTGGCCATCAGTGGCCATGTGAATGAACCTGCATTGAACTAGGAGTTCTGCATGATTCCAAAAATGTGGTTGCTGTTATCTATCACTTTCAAAACATTGTATACAGTTCTGCTTGCAGGTGATAAATGAGCACACCAACCACTTCTGGAATCTCATTGTGTTTGTCCACTAATCTAACCATGGATCTCTTAAATATATGCATTGACTTAGCAAGGCAACAAAATAATTTAAGTCGTGGGTACTCTTCTTAAAGGGGAAAGTACCTTCAGCATGGCATCAATCACTGACCACTCATGGTGGCCTAGGATTCCCCAAATGTCTAACTCCATTGTCATTTCAAGCACTGCCTGCATGCACACTTATGCTCTAGGAATCTAAAGATCTTCAGAAATGATGAATTCCATCATGTATTAACATCCTGTATTAACCAGTGTTGGTACAGATGAAGTCTTTCTTGTACGACTCTCAGCTGGTTTGTGGCCTTCATGGGTAGGTGAAAATAACCACAGATAGGATGTGATATTGATAGTCTTTCTAACCTCAGCACTATTACGTGGCACATATGTGACCACTATCTGTAATGTGTGTTAAAAGCTAAAAGTTCCAGTTACTTACTGCTTTCACCATGTATGCTCTAGTATCAATGAAAATAAAAACAATATTCAAATTGATAACAACTTTCCAAGTATTCAACACATCTTCACTGAATGCCTGGATGTTAGGTGAGTTGTGTTCATTCCTCATCAACCAAACATTAAGCAAGGCAGACCTGCAGTGACTTTCATATTGTAGAGGGACAAAGGAAGAGCCACAAAGTGTAAAGGAGGAATCAGCAACAGACATTTGCACACATCAGTGTGTGGTCAAGAACAAAGAGGCATGCATCAACTTTGTAGTGATGTAGATGTTTGATGTGCAGTGGACCCCTAGCCTCTGAATGTAATGTGATAATTTCAATTTTCACATCATTATGTATCTTTAGCAGAACATTCCAGGAAAATGTGTAATATAATGGGATCTGGTACCATGGCTGCAAGAGTTCCATGTCATAACAGTGAGTGCAAAAAGGCGACATGGAAACAGTGACACCAAAACAGCATGGGCACATACAGCAAGTGTGCTTTTTATGGGCAGCTATGCACCCTGCATCCACCTTACTATAAATAACTAACTCGGGGGGGGGGGAGGAGCTGCAAGTCGCCAAAATGGCCATTGCTGTTTCAGTTTGTCACCCTTTTGTGTTTGCAGGTTTCACAGGTTACCATCTGCAAGTATTAGAGATATCTGCAGAAGTCAGAATCTTGCACAGCTGAGAATGGTTGAAGATCCAATGTCATCATTTCACCAGTTAACTGTGTGATATGCTGAGTTGTTAGATGGGAAAACTGGTATTTTGCTCTTGTTTTGAAGGCTTTCATTATTGATAGTGGATGGGTGGATGTTGTTGCTGTAAGCATGCCAGATGGTGCGGAACAGCAGGAGACCATCAGGACCTGGTGGAATCACTTGACTCACTGTCTGTTGGGGTAGCTGGACTCATTGATGTTAAAGAGGAAGGAGTGCTGCTACCATTGTTTCTCTCAGAGGCAAACTGGTCTGTAGCGTTGCCACCAGCACCACTGCCTCTTCTGCCTGCATCATCACCATGGCAAGGGACTTATTGAACCACAGACACAGATCCTGACTAAGCTTTCACTAATGAAGTGGTTGATAAGCTTGACAGAAATTTCCTCCCACATTTTGTGATTTAAGTAATGTCTGTATCAGCTAGCAACATTTCTAGTAGTGGCAACAGGGATTTAATGCAAAGAAGTGCAAGATCATGCACATAGGGAAGAGAAACCCTGAAGCCACCTATAGGCTGGGAGGGGAGTTGCTAACAGTCACAAAGGAAGAAAGAGACTTGGGCATCATCATCACTGATGACCTGAAATCATCCAAGCAGACCTCTAAAGCAGTAGGTAAGGCTAGGGGGGTGTTAGGGTGTATTAGTAGGGGTATCACAAGTCGTAAGAGGGAGGTAATAATCCCTCTTTACAAGACACTGGTTAGGCCCCATCTGGAGTACTGCGTGCAGTATTGGAGGCCACACCTTCACAAGGACATTAACCAAATTGAGGCAGTCCAGAGGAGGGCAACCAAAATGGTGCAGGGACTGCATCAGAAGATGTATGAGGACAGATTAACAGAGCTCAATATGTATATCCTTGAGCAAAGGAGGGAGAGAGGTGATGTGATCGAGGCATTCAAACACCTTAAGGGCATTAACAAGGTGAAAGAGTCTAACATGTTTAAATATAAGAAAAATAGCAGGACAAGAGGACACAGCATGAGATTAGATGGGGGCCGATTAAGGGGGAATGTAAGGAAATTCTTTTAACAGAAAGGGTGGTGGATGCATGGAATGGCTTACCACAAGAAGTGGTGGCTATGAATACAGTGCAGGGCTTCAAACAGGCATGGGATAGGCATAAGGGAGCAATACAAATGATTATGAATAGATAGGCCACTGACAGAGCAAAGGCCGATGGCACATTTATAAGGTAGAAAAAAGAAATGGGCAGACTGGATGGGCCTTGCGGTCCTTATCTGCTGTCAACTTCTATGTTTCTATGTAGTTCATCTTTTTAAAAAACGGTTTACTTTGGGTGTTTTCAATATTGTTGATATCTTTGTTATGAAGAATCTGCTGTGAAGGTAAGCATGAGGAATATTAACAGACACAGGAGTCTATGCTGTTGTGTCACAGTAGTGACACAGCTACTGTGGTACAGCAGCATTCCAACATCACTACTGCAGTACAACAGCATATAGAAATGTATAGATCTTCTTTGGGGGTATGTCAGTCATCAGGTCACATCGAAGGAGCTTCACTGTCAGTGAAGCAGGATCCACATAGAAGATTTTCAGAAGTACCACTGGGGCTGCCCACACCAATGCCATCTGCTGATGTAACCTACCCTATAAAGGTCACCAACCCAATAAAGGCATGGGCAGCCTTGCTCCCTCTTCAGTTCTTTCCCGCCATTGACTCTGTTTGCATTGGTCTCCATGAAAGCTCCAATGCAGTTTCTCACCATTTTTGCTTACAACTTTTTATTTTGAAGTATTATCTGTTTTGAACTGAAGAATGCAGAAAATCAAAGCAGCATTTTGTTTCTTTCACCACAGGTAGAGGGGGCATTCAGGTTTCTAAGCAATGTTTGTCTAAATGGTTGGCACATTTTATTGTATTCTGCTACAACAAGCATGGCAAAGAGTTGCCTGGGGCAGTGAAAGCCCATTCATCAAGGGGCATGGCTACCTCTGTGGCCTGTTTCAAAGGGGTCTCAGCTACTGACATTTGCACTGCTGCTACCTGGAGTACTGTCCATACTTTCACCAAATATTACTGCCTGGACATTGATTCTAATAGCCCATGCAGGTTATTGCAGAGCTGTTCTGCAGGGCCTCCTGTCCTAAGCTTCGGTTGACCTTCCTTCCAGACTGTTCTGTTGCACCTGTAATTGCTTTGGATTCAGTCTGACAATGTGATCTGATGATTGAGATACCCCTCAAGAAGATAGAACAGTTACATAAGGACTTACCGTAACAGTAGATCTTCAGGGGATCTCATTCATCTGGTCTGCTTTCCATATGACCATCCCCCTTTTTATGGCGTTCTTCTCTCAGAACTGGTTATCTGATGTTTCCAGCCTTTTGTTTTGGCCTTGGCACCTCTCTGTCTCCTCGGTCCACCATGGCATGGGTGTGCTCCCTTAGTCTCCATGGAAAAGAACTGAGGAGGGAACAGGACCACTCACTCCTTTATAGGGTTGGTGATGATGGCAGATGATGTTGGTGTGGGCTGCCCTGGTGGTACTGCTGAACATCTTCCATGTGGATCCTGCTTCACCGACAGTAAAGCTCCTATGGTATGACCTGATGACTGAGATAGAAACATAGAAACATAGACTTTGACAGCAGATAAGGACTGCTTGGCCCACCCAATCTGCCCATTTCCCTACCTATTGGATAAGCTGCAGATTTTAGTTAACCAACAGCATACTTCCTCCCACCCGCCACTATAATTACCTTATGTCTGTCCCATGCTTGTTTGAATTCCCCCACCATTTTAGACTCCACAACCTCCCCAGGAAGGCGGTTCCATGCATCCACCACTCTCCGTGAAAAACAAAAAATTCTTAACGTTGCCCATGAGCTGTCCCCACTCTATCTTTAAGTTGTGACCCCTTATTCTTGCACATCTCTTTTTCTGAAAGATGCTATCCTCCTGAACTTTGTTGATTCCCTTGAGGTACTTGAAAGTTTCTATCATGTCCCCCCTGTCCCTCCTTTCATCAAGGGTATACATATTAAGCTCTCTCAATCTCTCTTCATATGGTTTCTGATGCAGATCCTGCACCATTTTAGTTGCCCTCCTCTGGACTGCCTCCATCCTGTCTATGTCCTTGCGAAGATGGGGTCTCCAAAACTGCACACAGTACTCCAGATGGGGTCTCACCAACTGTCTATACAGAGGGATAACCACTTCCCTTTTTCTACTTGTGATGCCACTCTTTATCCATCCCAATATCTCCCCGGCTCTCCTTACCGACTTCTTACATTGCTTGCCCACCTTTAGGTCATCTGATATGACTACCCCCAGGTCTCTTTCCATTATTATTGTTGTTAGTGCCTCCCCTGCCATTGTGTACTCTTCTTCTGGGTTTTTATTTCCCAGGTGCATTACTTTGCACTTCTTTGCATTGAATCTAAGTTGCCATACGTCTGACCATTTCTCCAACCTTGCCAAGTCCCTTCTCATCCTTTCCACCCCCCCGTGTATCAACTCTGTTACATATCTTTGTGTCATCTGCAAAGAGGCATACCTTTCCTTCCAGACCCTCTGTAATGTCACCTATAAAGATGTTAAAGAGGACTGGACCCTGTACTGAATCCTGAGATACTGCACTAGTAACCCCCCTTTCTTTGGAGTGAGTTCCATTCACTATTACCTTCTGTGTCCTGTTGTGCAGCCAGTTTGCTACCCAGGCTACCACCCTGGGACCCACTTCCAGGCTGGCTAACTTGATTATTAATCTTTTGTGTGGGACTGTGTCAAATGCCTTGCTAAAGTCTAGGCAGGCCAGATCTCCTCGAAGACCTACTGTTATGGTAAGTTCTTACATAACTGTTCTATTTCAATGTACATCAGCACTGAACCATACACTGTATACAAAATAATGTATGGTCACCCATTCATAACAAATCTGTGTTCCCACCAAGGAGTTGAAATGACATCACAGAACTCAAGAGCGAAGCTTGAGAGCTGAATATGGTGTTCCTTCATCCCCAGAATGAGAACTCATCCTTGCTGAGCATGGGTGATCATACACTAGTTTTGTATAGTGTATATTTTTTTAGGAAAAATTACACTGCAAATTTTCACAGTACCTCTCACCCGTCTGTTTGCAAACTGATTTTGATTGTTGCTCAACTGCATTTTCTTTATAAATCACTCCCAATCCTGAGGGAGAACAGGAGACTCCAGCAGAACTTCACAATATCCCTCCCATTCCTGCAGGGGGACAGTGCAAGTCTGCCAAGCTGGTGGAACATTTAAAAGTATTGTATGTGAACAGGGACAAAAAAGACCAGCATGAGTCAGCTTTTTTTTGAATAAACTCTCTCCCCTCTTGCACAAAGATGAGACAGGCCCACCAAGCCACACACAATTGTCATTTCTGCTGCTGCATGGGGACAACAGAGGCATTCTGAGTCAGCTGATTTTTCAAAAGTCCCTCCCCATACTGATGGAGGATGAGACAGGCCCATAATACTGGCAAAACTTTGAGTCCCTCCCAGTCATGTTTTGTACTGAGACAGGCTAGCAGAGTGAGCTGATTTTTAAAAGGCCCCTCCCACATTTGTGAGGGCACAGCAGAGGAAACTTGAATTGGCAAAACCTTAAACAATTCCCTCGTTTCTTCTAGAGGGATAAAACAGTCCCTCCAAGCTGGAGGTAACCATTTAAATCTCCCTCACTCTTGTAAAACTGCCAAGTTGGGGGTTTCTTTTTTTATTGTGCTTTTTATCCCTCCCGCCAAGACTCAGCCCAAGCCCATTTCATCTAGGACCCCATCACACCCCAGGACTTACCTCTTGGGTCAAGGATATCCCCTGGATTGCCCCCCAGGGTGGGGCCAATGCACCCAGTGAACCCACACAAAACGGAGGAAGAATTTCAGCAGCTGAGGCTAATGGTATTGCCTCCCTGGCTTACCCCCCAGGGTGGGGTGTGGAATCAGCCGGGCACACCAGAGGCCATAATGTGTCAAGAGCCCAGAGTGCTACAGTGGTGTGACTGGAGCCAGGAAAGCAAGAGGCTCATAGAGGAGGCAGCTGTGTTTTTTGGCATTGCTTTTCCCTGGGGGCAGGGATGTGCAATGACGTCCCGTGTCCACCCCAACCCCCACAAGTGCTGGCGCCCGCACAGAGTTACCCCAAGCCTCCACCAGGGGTCTGCGTTGTGCCGGACAATCTTCCCCTCCTGAAGAAGGAGAGCAGTTCCTAGGATGCTCAATCCCTCTCCCCTGGCTGGCCCTCTGATATCCCGAGTCTGTTCCCAAACCTGGGGCATCGCAGATGGGCACCCTGCCCCTGCTCCAGTGGGACGGCTCAAGTTGGGGATTTCTATTTAGGCAGCCATTTATTTTCATTTGTGGGTCAGCAAATGACAATTCAGACATGCAGGTTTACATGTTTTTTACTTTTGTAATGGGGTAAGGCACTAGGCACAGGATCTGTTTTTAGGGTCATCCTGGGAACACTGGGGAGATTACGTGATTTACTTGTGGTTACATAGTATGCAAATGGAGGTTGTGGGAATCAAACCCAGGTATGCTGGATGTACAAAGCTCATTTGCAGATTGTTAATCTAACCTCTAGGCTATACCGCCAGCCTCGACAGCAGTCGGTAGTAACATAAACACTATAAAATGGCACAAGGATGTTTTGGTTTAGAGAAGCTGTTGTGTATGGTTGTGATGTCACAACCATATACAGTAACTCACACCCAACAACATTTTTGGCCATTCTCCCCATATATAACATCATTTTCTTTTCCACTTTTGTCTCATATACCATTACTTCTTAGTCATACACTACAGAGGCATTGGGAGTATCGGTTTCCCTACACAATAAAATGGAACTATACAGAATAAATATACAGTGTATAATTGTCATTTGTTCACCATGGATTTCCATCCTTGCTGAATTGTTGTATCAAAGCTCAAAGGCCATGGAATATTGTTTTCTCCTCTGTGGTACAACAACATATCAGCAGATCAGAAATCCGCTGGCCGCCTTGTCTAAGAACTGCCGCATGCGTACAAATCAGTTAAAAAAAGTGACACTGTAGAGCTGCATGGGGTTGGGGGGGGAGTCAGAAAACCAAACACATGGCACAAATAAGTCCACTCTAATTATTTTTTTTAAGTTTTTCCCCTAACTTGCCTTTCTATAATTTCAGTGTAGCTCTGCTTTCCATTCTTCCACTTCACACTGACACATGTGTAGTCAAAATAATTTATCTCTCTGACTCTAAGAAATAAAAAACAAAACTATACACTATAAAAAATACTAGATGGGCAACCTCGTGTCCAACCAGCCTGTTCTGCCACCTCAGGGTTCAGATGACATCAGAACCCCTCTTTAGCAGAACAGGCTGCTTGTGCATGGTTGCCCATACAGCATACAGCATTCTTTATGTAGTATGTGATTTGACCTTATTGTGTGTGGATTTCAGACAGTTCAAAATGCTGAAAAAGATTTTGTGCACATTCCATCATTAACTCAGCTGTGTTCCCCCTTGCCTTACTCCCACCCCATTCAGTTTCTCCAGTGAGTTACACAGCATTGCCCCCCCCCTTGTGCATAGTCCCACAGCCTCTGTCTTCACATTCACAGCAGCGCTCAGCTAAATGTTACACAAAGGTAACAAACTTAGAAAAAGGCCTGAGACCACATACTATAACAAATAAAATGTGGATGATATACAAAGCTTGCCCTGTGTTTCCATCTCGGACTAGATGAAAGCATGGACCTCTTGAGCTTCGCTGTCAAGATACATATGCTGTTATCTCAAACCCTCAATGGAAAAACAGGCTTGTTGTGTAGGATCACACAAACATTATTCCTTATATTGTTAGTGCTTGTAATAAGGGTGCTGTTGCTTTGACATCAGTTTAATTGATTGGGAGAGTGATGATGCAGTTGACCATGTCAAAACAAACTTTCTTGTTAGCTTGTTTAAGACTTTCCACTGAGGTCCAGCTAAAACTCATGGGGGCAGATTTTCAAAGTGTGTTACACAGAGCTTGCATCCAGCCCTACACCATGACACTTTGGTATTGGCAGTGTGCCAACCCCGTCGCCGCAACTGTGTCCAGTTTTGCAATCTCAGGTGCAGTTATGGTAGTTTTCATTAGTTATGGCAGCTTGTGCCACATATCTGGTGCAAGTTCCATAACACAGCCCCAGGTGTGCCACAAGTTAGACCAGGAAAAATTGATCTAACTTACCGCTATTGCTGTACGGGATGGAAAATCCCTTTAGATCACTGAAAGCCCCATGCGCCGTATTGTCAGCACACCAGGGTTTGCAGTGATCTAAGGGTATAGAAAGTCCCGCCCATTAATTTAGCCTCCCTCACACACACACACACACACACACACACACACGCACACAATTGGCAACCTGAGTAGAAGTTACTGCAGCAGAAAATGCTGATAGGTCACTACATTTTAATCGTCTTTCGACAGATTTCTGTCTCATACTTAAAGTATGTTAGATATGTGATAAAACTCTGAAAAACATAATATTTAGACTTGATTCAGTTTATATGTTATATATTGTCTGGATTTCTCTTTCTTTTTATCTTCATTACTACATTAATTTGCATGGAACAGGAATGGTGTTCCATAGAGTTCTTCTGCTACTGTTGCTTAATCCTGTTAATGCTGAGTTTACCCGTACCAACTGTTAGTGGAACAGGATTGTTAATTTTTCTAGCTTGTTGATTTTGTTGATGTTTACTGCTTAGAATAGTTAATAACTGCTGTTTGTAGATGTTACCTGCATAGATGATTTACACTGTTTGCATTCCTTCTTCCACTAACCAACTATAGACACCTGCATTCTTTTTCCCCTGTCCTACTCTACATACCCTGTCTGTGTCTAAGGTGAGCTGCAAGGTACCCTAAAGACTCAACTACTTGAACTAAGAGCTTGATCATTTTGCTCTAGTCCCTGTGTCCAATACTCTTTTTCCCTGTGTCCCTCTGTCCAGTACTATTTTTCTTCTGAGCTATCAGACCACAGTCCCTGTGTGTATGCTCTCTCCCCTCCATGTCCTGTGTTTTTGTCTCTTTTTCCTGGCTTTGCAGCTAGCTACAGTAAGCAGTCCCCAAGTGTAACAGCTCTTTTGTGATGGTGTGGTTTAGCTGCATTAATAATCTGTCTGCCCTGCCCAGAAAACCTCCCCTTGCCATTATCTCCTTGTCTGATTGGGACCGAGGTTTCTTGTGCCCATTGTCCCTGTTGGCCTTAAATTAACAGACCCTTCTCAATTCCAAAGGCATCCGGCCCGGTACGGGTGACTGCCTCCTCCTGCTAGCCGCAGGAGCTGCTTGGAACCCAGTGGCTGTTCTGCACTGACCCGCCTGCCTGCCTCTCAGCCTACAACCTGGTACACAGCTACAAACAGGATTAAACTTGGCACTTTTTGCCTTTCAGGCCTCTTGGCTGCACTACTACTGCTGCGGAGCTCTGATTAGGCATTACGCCATTCCCCCTTCTCTTACTGGCTCCTGTCTCTACCTTTCCTGAGGCCTCTTTTTTAATACAAGAACAGCTAATGCTGAGTTTACCAGTACCAATTGTTAGTGGAACAGGATTGTTAATTTTTCTAGCTTTTTTATTTCTCCATTTGCAAAGTATAGTACAAAGCCACTAGAGGGCAACAACTCTTGGAAGTTGCATTCCTCTTCCCACTGCTATCCCATAAACACTTCTTGTCCTGGGTCCTTCTTCCCTAAAGCAGATTATTACGCCCCAACAAACCATAGTCCATCACCCTACTGCTGTGCCATAGAAACCACCACACTAACCCTGGCCACTATTAAATACGTATAGTTTCCCTCCCATTTCTCAAGTCCTCCTCCACGATCAGCTGCATACTGATCAACACGGACTTTATTTTTTTTCTGTACTCTGGCCTGTCTCATCTTAAAGATATACAGCTACCGATCCCTGCTCACTCTCTAAGTAACCATGGCCCCAAATTTTAAACTCTTATTGAGGGCCTTTCCCATTCTCATCCCACTCCCACAAGCAAGACAAGCCCTAGTTTGGTTTACTCACCCAATATTGAAATCTTGAAAAACCTTCACGTCAACATAGGTTGCTTATCTGGGAATTTTTTCACTATTAATAAAGGACCCTGGTCTACCTCAATGATCCTGCCCCTATAAATATTTTGCCCTCAGGTGGCTCACATCCCCGTCAATGTGTCCTTAAGGACCACACCATCCTTGTTTTATACAGGGAAAAGACAAAACCTCGCTGTGTTCGCATGAAGATTAAATGTTTTCTCCAAGGCTCAGAGAGAACTCCTACTCAGGATGGCCTTATGCTACTTCTGCTACCTGGAAACATTCATCCTAATCCAGGTCCTGAAGCACCTCCCACCTACAATGCATGTCCTAAACAAGGTACCATTAAACTGGCCACAATTAATATCTGTAGCCTTTTAAGCAAAATTGATGTCCTGAAAGTCTGGGTAACTCAGCATACTATCTGTCATTGAGACATGGATGACCCCCAAAATACAGGATTTTGCAGCAGCTGTACCAGGATACACTATATTCAGGCTGGACAGGCTGATCAAACATGGGGGTGGATGTGCTATATTTCTAAAAAATTTCCTAGAGGCGTATGCTGTGCCATTAATTGATCTCAGTGGCAATACCCAGGCACTGGCGATAAAAGTGCTATTGGGGGCTCACCATAAAACAATATTAGTACTCTCAGTCTACGTACCTCCCAAAGACCTGGCCACTGGTCTCCTCAGTCTTCTTGACTATCTCCGCTCACAAAATCACCTCACGGAGACAATTATCATGGGAGATTTTAACATAAACTGGCTGTCATCTGTGACCAACTCACTAAAGGACACAATGACAGCCCTTCACCTAACTCAACTTGTTAATACACCCACTAGGATAAACTGAAAAATGGAGACTAGCATTACCCTCAACTGGATAATTTCTAACCAGCCTAACTGCCTTTCCAGTGTAACTGTGCACCCTGACTCCATCAATGACCATTCCCCAATCAGATGCAGTTGGACTAATAAATCCTTATCCCTCCCCTCCCCAAACTATCTACAGCAGGTTTCTCAGAAGGGACCACCTGGACCTCCTAAAACAACAGCTTCATGCCCAAAATTGGAACATCCTGGATTCAACCAATGATGTTAATGTAGCCCTCTGTCACTTTATAAGGGTTTTTAACACTGCTTGTGATACACATGCCCCTCTCAAAAAGATTAAAGTCTCTGGCACGGTTAACTCCTGGATCACTCCTTTCCCACATGAAGTTTTGGGACCATCTCTGGCACTGTGCAAAATCCTCATATAAGCAGCAGGACCTACAAGCCTATAAATCTGCTAGAAACAACTGCATGAGGGAGACTTGCCAGGCAAAAGACAAGTACCATAGGGAGATGCTTACACACTCCTGGGGTGATAGCAGAAGGTTCTGGTCTAATATAAATGACGTCACTGGCAAAAACTTAAAGTATCACCTACAATGCTAAACATAAATATGACCCCTACTGCTAACCCTATGGAAATTGCTAATGCCTTTAACAATGCTTTTACCAATTTGAGCTGTGTTCTCCCACCTGACTTTTTTGATGATGATGCTGCCCGCTCCACAAGCCATGGAGATGAAAATAGTCCTGAGCACCCCCCTTTTTATTTTAAAAGGGTGTCATGCAACCTGGTTAGAAAACTACTAGCTAAGGTCTTAAAAAATGCAAGACACAGTAGTGATGGACTAGACCTTAAGCTTATCACCCTAACCCTAAATGAAGTTCTCCTACCTGTAACTAAGATTCTAAACCTTTTTCTTACACTGGGACAATTTCCTGATGCCTGGAAAACAGCCATCATAACTTCGGTGCATAAAACTGGTGATCGTTCCATACAGGGTAACTATAGGTCTATATCCATTCTCCCTCCAGTCTCCATGGTGCTTGACCGAATTGTTACCAACCAGCTTGGTGCTTATCTGGACACATACTCCATCCAGTGCCCACAACAACATCTTTTTTTTTTTAGTTGTTTAACCAGGAGTAGCACACTAAGCTAAAAGCTTTTTTACAGGTGCAACCTGGGAGCACAGGGAAGTTAAGTGACTTGCTCAGAGTCACACAGTATGCAAGTGGTAGCTGTGGGATTCAGACCCAGGTTTGGTCTGCTGAATGTCACCAGATTTGCAGCTCAGAGCCTTAAACCTCTGCGCTATACTGCCTCAAGCATGCCTTTAGAAAGGGGCACAGTACTACCACAGCATTATTAGAATTCACAAGCTTCATACAACAGGCAATCGATCAAGGCAAGATTATAGATGCAGTCTTTGTTGACCTAACAAAAGCCTTTGACACAGTGAATCACACACTGTTGCTTGGCCAGCTCTTTAAATCTGGTGCTGCCCCAAACTCCCCTGAAATGGTTCGTAAGCTACCTCAGTGATAGACTGCAGAGGGTGAGGATATCAAATGTAGTTTCAGAGCAGAGGGCTGTCCAATCGGGGTACCTCAAGGCTCAATCCTGGGTCCCTTATTGTTCAGTATTTTCCTGAATGACCTTCCAGCTGTCTGCAACCAGCGTACTCTGCTTTTCAAATACCTAGATCTAACCCTGGATAGTCACTTTACCTTTGTGCCCTGCAATGAAAATGTTGCCAGAGATGTTAATACTAGAATTGGGCTCCTCTTCAGACACAGATGAAGTCTTACTCAAGAAGCCCTGAAGGTTTCAGTTCACAGCTCAGTCCTCTTGATCATTGATTATGGTCTAATCATATACTGTGCTGCAACCTCCACATCTCTTAAATAGCTCACAGTGGCCCTGAACAAAGCCTGTAGGTTAGCTATGGGTGCTGCGCACCTCACTCATACCTGTGAGTTATATGCTCAATCTGGTTGGCTCCAACTAAATAACAGTATCAAATATCAAACCTGCCTCCTGTCCAAAAAAGCTCAACTTGGATTACTACCCCTGAGCATTGGTTGCCTGCTAAACAAATCCCCTAAGACCCAACACACACGTACCTCAGTTTCTGACCTCCTTCTTGTACCCCACTGTCAGACTGCTGAATACCAGCGATCCTTTCAATACAGTGCCTCCCAGTGGTTTAATAATCTAACCAACCAACTGAGCAGCCTTTCTAGTCTGTCCCAGTTTAAACTTATGCTTCAGCAGCATTTTCTAACCGAAAGCACTTGTGATTGTTACACCTAGTTTCCCACTTCTGCAGACACCCTTATACCACTTTTTTCACTCTCTGAGCTCTTACTTGGCTTCCTGTTTTGTTTCACCTCTCCTGACAGAACAATTTTTCCTTTCCCCGTACCACCTCCTCCCTTACCTCACCCCCTCCTTGCTGTCATCCCACTGACCACCCCTCTTCCTGGACCTGTCCAAGCCCTCTGGTCCCCACTCTCCCTTATCTTCTTCCCCTTCATCCACCCTCCTTTTCCCCTCTTTTATCCCTTCTCCCACCTTAGCCTCCCCTCCCTCTCACCTTATGACAAGGCCTCTGGCTGCCATATTTTCTTTTTCTTCTCTATCTGGACTCTGCTCTCTCATCTCCCCTACCCCATGCTTACTCTTCCCATCCCCCCACCTCTGATTAGCAGTGTTGCTTCAAATGTACCTTATGGTTTTCTATGCTTGCTTGTAATCTTGAGTGTGTAGCACTGTTCCCACTTAGTTACCATTTGACTTGCTGTGCTCTGATGATACCATGAATGTGTCTGTACCTCCACTGATACCAAGAATGTTGTCTATAACTCCCAACCTTATTGTAACCCTTTCCTTTGACATGGAACCTTTGTAAATGAGCTGTCCCTAGCTCAAATGTATTTTCAATCTGAGATTTAAATAAATAAATACATCCTTTGCTGAAGTCTGTTTCTTGCATCACAGTTTGTTACTATGGAAATTATGATGTCATAAACACAGGATTGTGAATTCAGGAAAAGATTAAACTGCAGGTGTAAATCAATTGTAGGTGTTAAGGATCCCTTGTTGTAGTAAAATAACCTAGTAATGAAGATGAAAAGGACTATAAATACAAAAAAGCTGAATTGTGTGTAAACATTATGGGCATGATTGAAACAGAAACATCACCAACCAATCTGTCTGATTTGCAAAGTGGACTTAATGTAGGCCTGCACTGTTCAACAATCTATTAGGTAGTCTAACAGTGTCTTTCAGTCAGATGCAGTAGCATCTGTGAATTAAAACAGTTATGCTACATAATTACACAAATCCTGATTTGCATCATTTTGTTGACATAGACTGCCATAAATTGCAGTGAGCTGTCACAAACAATTATAGCCCTCTTAAAACAGGGCAGGAAATGGGGGGGGGGTACATTTGGTCAGATGCAGGCATATCATGCTCCTATGTATGTGTCTCACAAGTTTGAACATCCACCTCTATATGTTTCAATGTTTTTTTTTTAAAGTGACAAACTTACTGTGAGCAATAACATACAACACAGTGTGTGTCATTGAGGGATTCAGCAATACCTTGCATGGTGTGGCATGAGGCACTGCAAAGTGCCTTAACCATTTCAGAAGTGGCTGAATCCCACAATTACATTTATGCTGGAGTTCTACATTGCAATCATGAAATTAATCCACATTATTTTATATTTAATTTTTATTGAAAAAGAAGAAAATACAGAGTTGAATGCAAGAATACAGAGTGCAATATGTACAACCGTAGTCCTTCAATAAGTCATCTCTAAACAAGGCTACAGTTGGAATGCTTATCAAAGGCTAAGTAATCCTCATCGGAAAAAGGAATACATAAATCATCCAATTTACTTCAGATTTCTCATTGGGTACAATGGTTATCTTATGCTGAGCCAGTTTTAAGGTACAAATTATGGGTTGTCTGCCAAAAGGAATGTCACCCATCAGCTCCAAAATACCTCATTCTATTCCTTTTTTTACCTGAAGAGAAGCAATCACTAGTCAGGTGGCTTAGCGACAAATATGATGAAGATCATTACACGCCAGATAAAAGTGCCATATTTGGTACAGATGTAGACCTAGTTATGCAGATTTAGAAAATCCTAAGCTCTATATAAAATGGAACAACAGGAAGCCATTATGATGTCATCATTTTCAATATGGCCACCTAAATTCACTATGAGACAGATCACTTGATTTGAATTATGGAATCCTGCATTGTTGTTGTGTGAATTAACAGATTTTTGGCAGATAGCCTGCTCTTGATGAAAAGAAGATATAAACTAGAACTGTATTTGGAAATATATTTATTGGCCTGATTTACAACAAATGGTGGTCTACTTTTGACATTTGCAATGGTGAAGTTCTGTACATGAAAGACTGGCTTTTGTACAGTTACAGTTCACACAGCCACACTCAAATTTGCAACCACATTTCATCAGTTTACTGCAGGCTTGTGCTGCCTCAGGCAAAGTCATCCAAATAGGCTGCCAGTGCATGTCCTGCATCATCCACCCCAATCATCTGGCAAACAAATCACATGCTGGGCTTGCTGACAAGCTGTCCAGATGCTATCTTGATAGGCAGACCTTTAGCAAGTTTGTCCAAATTAAGGAGCTTGATGGCATGTTGGATCCAGCAATCCTCCTTTTCCTTGGCAGGGATGAGGTTTCCCTTAATCTCAGTTGTGGTGACTTCTGGCACAGAGGTACTTGAGGACTTCATGAAAACTACTGGCACTGTGACATAGAAAGCAGGCAATGACAGCTTTGTAGTTGAACCTTCAATTTGTAAATCAGCTGTGTCTCTTCAAATACCAGGATTCTCCTTGGTTGGATATTGGATTATGTTAATACTGATTCCATGGAAGGACCCTTGGGCTGTGGTGGAGGATGGGTCATGGTCAAAGATATCCAAGGCACCCACATTAAAGAGACCTTTCTGCAGATTCGACAGACACACCAGGTTGTCTATCTCAAATTGTTTGAACATGGAAGCTGCTAGTGAATTTTAAATTTGAAGAACACTGGTATATTTGATGCTAATGCCAAGTAAGGCCAGCTGTTCAGTGAGTTTCTTATCTCTTGTGAGGGTGTGGATGTTCATGGCAGTATAGACAGGCGGGGGTGGTTCTCATTTCAGTGAATGATGCTGGTGAGTTATGCTTTCCTTTGCCCATTTCTTGCAATTGTGGGTAAACAATTGTGAGATGGTGAGGCAGGCTTGGGAATAATTGATACGTTTCTTCGTGTTTGGCCTGTAGAGGATCATGGAGGTCAGTAATTGATACTAGGGGAGATGGCCTCTTCCTGACAATGTGGATAAAATTTGTCTGAAAAGTTACACTGGTGCTCTTGAAAATGATCTTTTCTGCAGAATTTAGCAAATTTTGCAAAACGAAGAGCCTTCTCTTCATAATCATGGTGTAGAAAGCTATTGTTTAACATCTGTTGCATACCTTCAGGAAAGACTAGCATAACATATTTGCCATCAGACTGCTCTTGCAATCCCATATCTGCAAAGTGTTCTAGGAGTTTTTCTTTTAAACATGTCTTGTTGATGGAGATATCTTTTCCAGGGTCAGTCACTCAGTTCTCATACATATTGTGGAGATCAAAAAGTTTGAAATGATAGGACTCATGTTCCACTGTGGCCTCCATGGCAGATACAAGTTCAACAAAAGCTCTAGCTTTCTACTTTATCTGTTTCTGTACTTCAAATTGCATTTTGTTGATGGAGATATGTGCAATAACGATTTCTGTGCTGTGTTAGGCTTATCAAATGGTACTTAGCTTCAATGGTGACCAAGTCTCCACCTGATATTTTAGCTGTAACTTCAGTATCTTGCATGGCCCAAGCCATCTCTCTTAGAGATCAGTCAGCAGATGCTGTTGAGTATTTGTGGAGTTTATATGGCTCTCCAGCTCCACAGAAGATACACAGCATGCTGCTGCAGCTGACCATTGATAGTCTCTTTGAGCAGCATGCCTCTGTGTTCTTGGGCTCTGTCTTTTTTTCCTTTTCCTGTTCAGTTCCTTTCTAGCTTTGAGTTGTTAAATTTCTGCTGACATGACCAATGCCATGAGACATTTTTTTCCATTAATGTCATTAGTGTTCCATCGACTCCAAAGTCCATATAAACTGGTAAAGCATCTTGCTTTTGAAATTCATTGACGTTCCTGAGAAAGTCACTGTATACTTGCAATGCATCACAGCTTATTAATTTCTGTGGGCATTTTAATTCCTCTGAAGTTTCTTTCGGGCAAATTATACACACAGTCCAATCCATCGTTACTGTAGTATTTGTTCTTTGTAACAAAACAAGACATATTAGACATGCGTGACATACAGTAAAACACAGTAAAATAGAGTAATATACAGTACAAAGCTGATACAAATTGAAATTGATCATAAAGTTGACACAAACATGCTTTGGGTTCTATTACCAGTATTACATATTTGTAAATACTGATGTGTAGTAAATTTAGGTGGCCATTTTGAATATGATGATATCATAATGGCTTCCAGTTGGTCCATTTTTGGAGCTTAGGATTTTTTTTTATCTTTATACCTATGCCAACCTCTTTACCAATTTTGGCACTTTTGTCTGGCATGTAACTACTCAGTCACTAAGCCACCTGACTTTTCTCCATTCTATAAACATTATTCACCACATCCACCCATTTCTGGTGTACTGGAGGGGTGCCTGTAAGCCACAGTTTAGTTAAATAGTTATGTGCGTGGCTTTATCCTCCCCATGCCTTCCCCAACACACCTCCATATGGGATCCCATATAATGATCCTGAAGTGCTAGTGTTCAGAAATACCACTTCTGGCATTTCCAGACAAAGCTGACCCATTGCATTGAGGAGGTTAATGTATAATTGGTTATTGCATGTTTGTTTCAGGTTTGTAGATTATACCCCAAATGAAATTCTGCATTCCATCTATTCATTATCATTTCTGCTGTATTGGGGTCAAGTGACATAAGGCCTCTATATAGATTTTTAGTTAAATGTGTCCAAGGTGCTGCTTGTTGATAATCTTTCAAGATACCAAGTATAAAGGGAGTCTGTTTTGGAAGATGGTGATGCATAAGGCCCAATCCTAACAAATAAGAACATATTTGCAAATATTGAAAGTGGGCCATTCTAGGAAGGTCATACTCTTTCTGTAGGCCTTGAAAGGAGTGGAAACCTTGTTCTGTAAAATATTGTATGTATATTTCACACCTCGGGTCCTACAACTATGTAGGGCATTATCATGGGAATTAGGCAGGAAAGCTCTGCCATATTGTACAGCTCTCAGCCAAGTCACTATATAGGATGGGAAGTATTTACGGTAGCAGTGTTGCCAGACATTCAGTAGGATAGCTGTATGTTCGGTAAACTGGGATAATGGGGTTGTGTCCATTAGGTTCACAAATAAGTAATGGTCTATATTAAAAAGGTTATTCATATGGAACGCTACGGTTTTCCAATATGGTTTAAAGGTTGGCAGTATACAGCAACATATTATGCATAATTGTGCTGCCATAGAATATAAATATAAATTTGGAAAATGTAGGCATCCTTTGTCTTTTGGTAATTGTAAAGTACTATATTTGATTCGGGGACAGCCCCCATCCCACAAAAGCCTAGAAATTATAATGTTCCAGTATTGAAAATGGATTTATGGGGGACCAGTGTAAAAGTCTAAAAATAATACAGCAGCCTAGGGAGACTATTTTGACACATTGCCTTGATTTTTGCCAGAAAAAAAAAAGAGGGAGGGTTTGCCAATTCTGTAGATCCTGAGTAAATTGTTGGTTAATAGGTTCATAGTATAATAGTTCAAGAAGAAGGAAGGTCTTTTACAAGTTGGACCGGTACGTATCTAAGTATTGTACTTCTATTCCATCTTATATTTTTAGTTGTTTTTTTTTTAACCAGGTATAGCACACTAAGCTGAAAGCTTTTTTACAGGAGCGACCTGGGAGCACAAGGAGGTTAAGTGACTTGCTCAGGGTCACACAGTATGCAAGTGGAAGCTGTGGGATTCAAACCCAGGTCTGGTCTGCTGGATGTCACCAGATTTGCAGCTCAGAGCCTTAGACCACTGTGCTATACTGCCTCAAATATATGGAACCATGTTTTAGCTCCATGGAGGGATAAAAATGATGGCTAAGTAGCTCAGTTTTTAAAGTATTCAGTTTAAAACCTGATCATGCCCCAGAGACTTCCAGTAGGTCTCATACCCTTGGGAGTAATGTTTCTAGTGTAGTCAGTGTCAATATGATATTGTCTGCAAAGAGCACCCCTCTATAATCTCAACCTTCCAATGGCATGCCCTCAACCCCTCTGCCCACCTTATTGCTTCTGCCAGGAGTTCTATATAAAGCCCAAATAGGAGCAGGGATAGAGGGCACTCCTCTTGCATTCCTCTTGTCAGAGGAATATGGGCCAAGTGAGCACAATTTGCCTTGACATAAGCCCTTGTTGATCTGTGTGATGCTCTGAGGATTATTAGAAGTTCTGGTGAGAAGGCCATGTGATTCGGGGTGTCCCATAAAAAATCCCAGGACACAAGGTGACCACATGATGCAGAGCACCTGGTAATAGCTCCACTTCATTGCTTCAGCCACCCATCCACTATAAGTTATTTTTTTACTGGCAAACTAATTGCATTTTTCACAGAAGTCCGGTCGGAAGACACACCATCCTGCTGCCTATCTCTAAGTGCAGTATTTCACCTTATGGAGGCAGAAATGCAGAAAGCTCCCCCTCAGCACACTTCCCTAGTCATGCTGATGAAGGCCCAAAGAAACCCAGGGCCACTAGTGCCCCAGACCCACATGGCCTGACTACTACTGTGCTGGAACCAGAACCGCTCACCCTCAACAGATTTTTATAGGACATCATCAACAAAGAAGTGCTCAGAAGCAACAAATAGAGGTACTAAAATGTAAAAATCATAATGACTTTGAAAAACATGACAAGAAGCTACAAGAATCAATTAACACACTGGACAATGAACTAAAGACTCTAAAACAGACTAAGTTTGTTCAGGATAAAGGGGACTTTGAGAGAGGAACAATATTTAATTGGAAGAAGAAACAGTTCCCACGCAGCATTTCAAAAACTAATAAAAATGTTTCTTTTGAATTCAGCACTGATCAAAGTGAAACAGACAGTGAAGAAAGTAATACAGGTCCTTTTTTATCTGGAGAACAGCATCATGCGGACCCCCCAGGGAATCAGCTCCAACATCAAACCCAACAGATGTTCCCTTTAGGATCGAGGAAGAACCCAAGACTAAAATTGTACAATCGCGACCACCCAAGAGAAGAAGGACGTGGAGGGGGAGAAGGAGGAAATTATGGTCGCAGAGAGAACTACCAACAAGATCAATATCAGGACCAAGACAGTTACTTTCCAAAGAGGAATTTCAGGAACAGGGGCTACCGGAGGAGGTAAGAAATGATTGTATTTCTACACAGGTTGTTATCCTCTCACGGCATATTTTAACAGCAGCAGAATTGACTTTACTAAGCAAAGGATTAAGCTTTGCCCCACAGTAGCTTTGAACAAAGTGCAAACGAACATAGATTTGAACTTGAATTGCTGCAAATTAAATTTAAAAGCTTTCTTTTCTAAATGAAGCAACATAAATGTAGCTACCTACGAACTGCAGTTCAGAAATCCCTCAACTTTTTGCCCTCCGTCATGTGCAGCATTTAGAGAATTGGTTGAACAAGATCTGGAGTACCTCTTTAAATCACCGCGACTGCCATATTTTAACAATTTAAGTGAAGCAGAAAGGAATGCAATTTTAACATTACAGGAAGATGAGAATTTGATCATAAAAGCAGTGGCTAAGGGTGGAGCAGTAGTTCTAATGGACAGAGAAACATATTGGCAAGAAGTGAAAAGGCAACTTAATGATGGGACGTTTTATCAAAAATTGAGACAGGATTCAACCACTGATTTTAAATTCAGCATTGATGAGACTGTGAGTAATGCTTTTTTCAAAGGAGAAATAGATTTAAAAACAAAGGAATTTTTAACAACTAAATTCCCGATAAGAGCAACTTTTTATGTACTCCCTAAAATACATAAAACTCTGGAAAATCCACCTGGTAGACCGATAGTCAGCGGTATTGGGTCTTTAACTGAACCATTATTACAGTTTTGCGATGCCTTTCATAAACCACTGGTAACTGATTTACCTGCATATTTAAAGGACACAAGGGATGTTCTGGATTGATCATACGTCTCAAGTTAACAGAAGACAGTTTTTTGATCACAATGGACATAGAATCATTATATTCTAATGTCCCCCATGAGGGGGCATGAGATGCAGTTGCTTCCTTTCTAAATAAGAACACAAGAGGGGACATAAATACACCAGTTGCATTGATTTTGAAGCTACTCGAATTTGTATTAAAATGTAACATTTTCCTTTTTGATGGTATCATCTATAGACAGATTAAAGGAACAGCAATGGGGGCAACCTGTGCGCCCTCAGTGGCTAATCTCTATGTAGGTAGCTGGGAAGAATGGGTAGTGCTGTCTCCAACCAGTAACCACTTTTGAGTAACATTCAACTTTGGATACACTTTATAGATGATGTTTTGGTAATTTGGCAGGGTAGTCTAGAGGAATTCGAGGAATTTATTGTATGACTACAAAGTACGAACCCCAATCTAAAATTAATTTATACAGCGAGTAAGAAAACAGTAAATTATCTGGATTTAAAATTAACTGTGGGGAAGAAGGAAAAATTTATAGTGATTTGCTTTGTAAAAAAATGATGGCAATACCATTCTTATGGCCAATAGTTGCCACCCTCCACACATAGCAGTAAATATCCCGAAAGGTCAATTTCTTCGCACTAGGAGAAACTGCTCTACACTCTATAGCTTTGAAAGAGAAGCAGAAATATTGAAGAATAGACTGAGTGAAAGGGGTTGTAGTGAACAGAGGGTTTCATTAGCCAGAGAAGAAGGCAAATTAGTGGAGAGGGAGGAGCTACTTGAAAATAAAGCACAAAATGAGAATAATAACTTAAGATTGAACTATGTAACCAATTATTCCTCACAGGCAAAAGAGGTAGAAGTCATTCTGAATAAACATTGGCATATCCTGGCAATTGAACCTGGCCTTAGAAAGTTGGCAAATGAACCATTAAGAATTTGCTATCAAAGAGCCACCATATTAAAATATTGTTTTTTTTTGTTAGTAGTTTAACCAGGACTAGCACACTAAGCTGAAAGCTTTTTTACAGGTGTGACCTGGGAGCACAGGGAAGTTAAGTGACTTGCTCAGGGTCACACAGTCTGCAAGTGAAAGCTGTGGGATTCAAACCCAGGTCTGGTCGCTGGATGTCACCAGATTTGCAGTTCAGAGCCTTAAGCCACTGCGCTATACTGCCTCTCCAACTAAACCCATAGCCATTATACAACAAAAAGAATTGAGACATGGCTTAACAAAACCCAAGGATGTTACTCATGTAGAAGATGCATTGTTTGTGAATATGTTACATCTGGAAAAACTTTTACTAGCTGTAATACAGAAAAAGTATACACAATACAACAATGCATTACATGTGACAGTGAGGGGATTATATCTTTGGCAACTTGCACATGTAGTACATTCTATGTAGGAAAGACAATTAGATGTTTTAAAACTTGAGTTGGGGAACACTTGCGTGCTATCCAAAGACAGGATGCTACATATGCAACTGCTCAACATGTGATGAGTGCAAAACAGCAAGAGGAGCATACATTCAAATTCCTTGCTATAGACAGGGTATGCCAAAACCCCAGGGGAGGTGATTTCGACAACCTGGTCTTAAAAAGAGAGAATTTCTGGATCTTGAGTCTACGGGCACACAAAAAAACAGGAATTAATGCCCAATTAGATATTAGACCCTATTTGGAGAATTAATTTATTGGAACATTAAAGCTGTAATGTTAATAATTGAAGTCTTCTTGAGACGAGTGAAACCTTAAGATATTATAAAATTCCTTGTGAAATGTTTATATCAGCTTGAAAATCTAAGTACAGTTATTGAATAATATATATGTAAATGTTGCATTTAAAGGTGGTTGATGAATATTTTGAGTTATAAAATGTAGAGATATTGTCTTGCAGTATGTATTTATATATCAACCCCCCTTTGTCTTTTCCCCTTATATGTTTCCTGCTTTCCTCCCCTTATCTTCCCTCCTCCTTTCCCTCCCTCTGTTTCCCTTATTTCACTTTCCCTTCCCTCCCATATTTTCATTTTGTTTCCTTATGCCCCCCCCCCACCTATTCTTCCTTATTTTGGTTAAAACTATTTGAACAGCTTTTTATTTTCCTTTCTTCACACTATTAAGGTGCCTTTTGTTTTTTATAAATCTAAATACATGTGGTCATGTTAGCTATATGTGTAAACATTATTGTCTTTTAACTTTATATTTGTAATTCTAAATGGACAGAGATGTTTTAGGTCACTATATCTTTATTATGCTGGAAAGGAACTGCAGTTTAAATTTTATAAACTGGTTTACTCCAACTTTGAATCAATTATAGGGTGTTGGGAATGGTTGAATGTGATCACATGATTAGTTAGAGAAAAGGTTTTAAACAAAGTGATGTTCCATTCTCTTTTAGCCTTTGATAAAGGACTACAGGTCTGAAACATGTCAGGCTGGAGTGGCGCTATTTTTAATGGTTGGACTTTAAAATAAAAACCTTTTTTTGTACTTTCATCTTTAAGTCTGTGTCCCTTTAATGAGGTTAGTGTGTGCCTAAAACCTTTTCCTTTTGAGATTTTTAGAGGGGTTTAAACCTTTTCGGGATGAGATGCGCTCCATTTCAACTGAACTGAAGTCTCTGGCACAAGCTATGGAGGACATTTGTATAAGAACCTCGGATAGCGAAGTCCGCATATGTTGACTGGAAAAAAGAGCTGCGAAAGTAGACCCAGAGCTGATTGCTGCCTGGCAGAAAGTAGCCAAATGGAACTTAAGATTGAAGACCTTGAGGGCTGCAACCGCAGAAACAATGCGGTCCTCATAGGTCTGCCAGAAAAGGGTATGGATGCTGTACTCTTTATCCAGAAACCAGTAGAAAAAATCATGGGCTCCTCTCCTTTTGGGCCTAAGTACATGATACAGAGGGTGCACCGGGCTCTCTGCCCGATCCACCCAACAGGAGCCCAGCCTAAACCACTAATTTTCCACTTCCTCAACTCTCTTGAGCACCAGCATTTCCTCATGAAAGTACAGGAATTGCAGGAGGTCTGCTGGGAGGGGATCAAGATAAGAGTGGCGCAAGATTTACCTGCATTAATTAGGCTCAGAAAAATAGCTTTGCACCCCTTGGTCATGAAAATAATAGCTTTGGGGATCAAATTTTATATGAATTACCTGGCGAGGCTCCTTGTGCAAGTCACCGGTTCCTAGGTGTCATGTAAGGATCCTGAGATGGCCCCGACAGGGCTCAAAGCAACCCTTTCTAACCTTTTCCAGGACACTTGAATTGGCCAGTAGTGTATGCTAATTTGTTTCCACAGAGGAGCTAGTCTGGTGAAACCAAACTGTTCATCCTGTTTGTATTGCCTTACGCTGGGTTCATGGAATATCGGTTTATTGTCCGCATCCAAGTGATTGCTGATACCACCGTTCATAAATGTGGTGCTGAACAACACAAAAGGGTACACTGTGGTCCTTAAAGCCTCTTTGTGTGCTTTCCAACCGGGATGTTTTGGCTGATTAAGCCTCCTGATTAAATCCACCAGATTGTGACTATTTAATGTATGGCCCCTTGAATGTCCACATGATTGCACATGAGTCACTGCGTCTGTTTTCATGATGTGATTATAGCGAGCAGCCGCCACTAGATGGTGCGACACACCCACAATAAGATTTACCAGACAAGCTGGGCTAACTGTGATTATATGACTAGGTCGACTTTCCTTTTTCATTAAGGACTACTTATTAGTTTAATAATGAGAGGTTTTAACTGTTTCCTGGTTGTTTAAGTTTGGGATAAGATGTAACAATGCCACCCTCAGGTTGATATTAAGATTGTGGCTGTATTTTTCCAGTACACGAGTACTCTATTTTGGGTAGTCCTGTATAGTTCAAGTTCAAGTTTATTGTAGGAAAAACGCCATTGAGCAAGCTCATTCACAAGGAGGTCCTATGATACATATACTAGAAGACTCATAGAAGGATATAATAATAGCACACAACAAGATTATAAGTGCTAATAAAGTACATGAGTAGCAGTTATACAGGCATTACACTATATATCATAGAGTAGGTAATCATACTCATATACAAGGTGTGGATACAGTTCATGTGGACCTTGTGTCTAGCAATAGGCTACACAGTCATAGGAAAAAAATGATTTCAATGACAATTACAAACGTCTTTTATTTTTCCTGCAATTATTTTTTTGAAGAGACTGACAGAGACTAATTTTGAAAGTTTCAGTGAAGATTGTAGATGATTCCAGATTATTGGTAGGGCTATGGAAAAGGAGCGCTTCCCAAAGGAAGTGCGTGTCATGGGGACATCTAGAAAGATGAAATCTGATTTCCTGAGTGCATAAGTACTGCTGCAGGTATGGATGATGGAGGTTAGATAACTTGGGAGTTTGTTAAGGAGAAGTTTTAGAGTCCATGTACTGACATGAAGAACGTGTCTAGTGGTAAGGGATGTCCAACCCACAGCTGAGTACAGGTCACAATGATGTGTCCGGTAAGGGGAGTTCATAATGAAGCGCAGTGCACAGTGATAGAGAATGTCTAGTTTGTTAAGTTTTGAGGTTGCAGAAGAGTTATAAATTATGTCCCCATAGTCTAATAGCGGGAGGAATGTGACTTGGACAAGCCTAGTTCTAGCCTCGACTGGAAAGAGTGGCTTGTTATGGTAAAAGGAGCCTAGCCTTATTTTTAGTCTGTTTATAAGGTTATCCAGGTGTTCAGAGAATCTAAGCTCGCTATCTAACCAAAACCCCAGGTATTTGAATTTGGGGGTGACTACCAAAGGCTCGCCTAGGGAGGTTACTATGAAGTCGTTCTGTAATGTGTCACGTACGGGGGGGGGTGATTTTGGTGAGAAGATCATAGTTTTAGTTTTCTTAGTGTTTAGTAGGAGTTTAGCATTTATGAGATTGGATTCAAGCTGGATAAAGTCGGCTTGGAGGACATCTCTGACATGTAGTAATGATGCATCAGAAGTATAGAGGACTGTATCGTCAGCAAAGAAATGCAATTTAGAGTTGGATATGTGGTAGTTGAGGTCATTAATGTATAGGGAGAATAGGATAGGACCTAGGATGGAATCTTGTGGGACTCCCCTAGTAAGTGGTAGGGGGGAAGAGAATAGTCCATCAGCTTTGATTTTTTGCATCCTTCCCGAAAGGTAACTATTAAACCATTGGATGGTAGAAAGTGTGACACCTATTTTAGCAAGGCTGAATTCCATAAGGTTATCATCTACCATGTTGAAGGCTTTACTAAGGTCTAGGAAGACAGCTCCTGTATACTTCTTAGAGTCCATGGCTGAGATCCAGTCATTGGTTACTTTGGCCAAGGCATTGATGGTACTGTGGTTGGAGCGTAAACCAGATTGGGTTGGGTTTAGGAGTGAATAGGTTTTTAAGTGATGCTTTAATTGAGCGTAGATCAGCTTTTCAAAGACTTTAGAGAGGATAGGCAAGATGGAAATGGGTCTGTAGTTATTTAAATCACATGGGTCCCCTGCTTTAAATAGGAGGAGGATATGGGCTGATTTCCCAGCATGACGGTACAATAGAAGAAGAGATAGAAAGGTTGAAAATATTTAAGATTGGGGCAGTAAGGTAGGTGAACCCAAGTTTTAGGAAAAAAGGTTCGATTACGTCGTTCCCGGTGCTTTTTTTGGTATCAAGGTTCTTGAGGGAGTTTTTGACATCTTTAAAGTTAATGGGGTGCAACTGAAAGGGGTGGCTTGTTTTTGGAGAGATATAATTTGTGCTGTCTTGGCTAATAGCATGAGATGCATATGGCAATGTGTCAAATGCTAGGCCAGCGGTGGTAAAGTGAGAGTTAAATTCTTCAAGGATATGGAAACTATTATCCACAGTCATATCATTTTTAATGATTTTGGTTCATAGGGAAGGGGCCATCGGCTGCCCTTCAATAGACTTGAGGGTCCTCCAGATTTTTTGGGAGTCCCCCCTTAGCCTACTCGAGAGTGGAAATATAGAAGCTGGCTTTGGCAGCATAAATTTGTTTCATGCAGCCATTTCTGGCAGTTCTGAAGGCCTGTCAATCCTCTGGGATTTTTGTGTATCTAGCCTTGGCCCATAATTTATCACAGGCAGAGTGAACGTTCTTCAATTCGGCAGTGAACCAGTGGTGTGAGATGTTTCATGTCCAGACCTTAATAAATGGTATGGAGCATAGAGTATAGAGCACGGCTGGCTTTCAAAGCCGAAAAGTAGTATCAACAGCCTAAAAGAATACTACCGGGAAAAACATCTGGTATGGGGCTATACTACTTGCATGTACTTATGAGTACCACAGCAGAAAAGTGTCTCATTAACTGTTACAAATGTTTAATAGTTCTTAGCATTGGTAACAGAAGTTGATGTGTTCATTGCAAGGGGCAGGTCTCAGGAGGAATGCTGCGATAAGGATGTTTTTATTTTGTTTTCCTTGCGACAGTTTCCTTCCTGCTTATATGTGCTTCTGTCAGTTTATAGGTAGTGGGAATCAGTATATAGGGTGGCTGGAGGGTGGGAGCAGTGAAAAAGAGTGCTGCAAAGTGCAGTTTGTGACAGTAAGGGAGGTGGGGTGGGTAGGTTGTGTTCGAAGCTTGGGAACCTTTGGTATATAGGGCATGAATCTTTGGGTTACGAGAGTAGGTAAAGGGTCTTAGTTGGGATTAAGGGTGGGTGGGTAAGAGGTACAGAGAAGGCATGGAATAGAGCATTAGATGCATATCTACATAATATAAGACCTGATGATTTCACAGCTGACATGGTTTGGGAAAATGGCTAGGGGACTTGTCTCTGGCTTCATGGAACATTAAAGGGACTAGAAAGAAAATTAAGCAATATAAAGTATTGAAACACCTCAGCTTACTGAAGGCTGAGATCATAGTCATTCAAGAATCTCACTTACTAGACTCAGAGGCTACACAGATGAGGAGACAGCAGATAGGGCAGATTTTTTCTGCAGAGGGCACTACCCATAGTTGCGGTGTCATGATAATGATAGCGAGAACAGTTCCATTTTCCCCTGTTCAAATTATAAATGATCCTCAAGGCCGATTCTTGTTGGTTAGGGGCAAAATACATACCATTGAGGTATTACTGGGAAGTGTGTATGGCTCAAATATGGATATTCCAGGGTTCTTTATGCATTTCATTAATGTACTAACTCCCTTCCTTTCCATCCCTATAATTATTGGGGGAGACTTAAATTTGATTCTTGACCCAACAATGGATCGATCTGGACTTTCTCATAAGGGACTTTCCCCCAGCCCAAAGGGTGCTTAGGGAACTGATGGACCAACTGGGCCTGTGCAATGTTTGGCGTGTCCTGCATCCTTCTGATAGGGGCTACACATTCACCTCGCAGGTACATGGGACATCATCCCAGATTGACTACCTACTGGTCTCTCAATCTCTTCTCCCAGGGATGTTAGATTGATCCATTCACCCAGGCCCTCCTTCAGACCATTCTGTGGTCACTTCTCAATTCCCTTTCATCTCTCCCCAAAGCTGGGTGGGGGCGCTGGAAAATTAATAACCACATTTAAAGGACCCTGAAGTAACTAAATACATCTCTGATCAAATAGGTCAGTTTGCTAGTATTAATCAAAACTCTACTAATAGGCCTGATATGGAGTGGTATGCATTGAAAGCCTATTTAAGAGGTCTCTTGATTGGTTTTGCATTGAATAAAAAGAAAAAAAGAGAAAAACAGCTGTTGGTCACTCTTTCCCAAATACGAGCTATAGAAAAGTGCTGTCCTCACTCGTTTGATCAACTTAGACAGAAATTGACTAAGCTGACAAATTCATACTTAGAACTCCTAAGAGAACAAGCTGAGTATGCAATTTTAAAAGCTAAAGCATCTTACACAGACCAAGGAGAAAAAGCCAGACGCTTGCTTGCGCTGCGTATTAAGCAGCAGGAATCCTCACGACTGGTAGTTGCAATTCGCTCACAGGCTAATGGCACATTAAAAACTTCCCCAGTGGAAATTGTCACAAAATTTAATCATTATTATAAACAACTGTATGGTCCAATGCCAAACCCTCCCTCAGACCCAGAGCTAGATAGATACCTAAAAGACTCCCATCTTCCCTCCCTTTCAGAGAGACAGCAACATTCTCTTCTATCCCCACTATCAGAAGCAGAACTGGCTGCCGGCCCACTGGTGCAGCAGTTGGATTTCCGCTTGTGATGCTGGCAACCCAGGTTCGGGAATGGACCCAGGGTTGTCGGAGGGCCAGCCGGGGGGGAGAAGGATCAAGCGTCCCTTGGACAGCTCTCCTTCTCCAGGAGGGAGGGTGGTGTGTGCTCAGTGCACAGAGCAATGCCCGGAGGAGGCTAGGTACATTGCAACAACACCAGCGCCGTAAGAATTCAGGAGTGTAGTGGATGCTGGCCATCATTGCATGTCTCTGCCCCTGCTTACAGGGGGAAAAACTCTTCTCCCATCCATCTTTGTGAAACCCGGCCCTAGGCTTTGATTAACCTCCCAGCCAGACTCCCTCGACAAGGACCAGTTTCAGGGCACTAAGCTGGGCAGTGCCATGAACCCACCCCTTGGGGGGCAAGCTAGAGGTGACGGGGGGAGTGCTGGCAGTATGTGCAGGTGGAAGTCTGTGGGTGCCATGACCAAGGTGAATATCCTGATGGCTGGAGCAGCAAAAAGATAAAATTAGAAAAAAGAAGCAGAACTAGCCAGAATAATCAAGGATCTTCCTTTGGACAAGACCCCAGGATGAGCTTTCCCTGAATTTTTACAAAAAGTTTGCTGATCAGCTAATCCCCATACTTTTACCACTGTACCAACATATTTTGTCAGGGGCAGAATCCGACAAATCTTTGTTTGAGGCCTTGATTGTCCTTTTGCTGAAGCCTGATAAAAACCTCGAACTTGTAACAAGTTACTGACGAATCTCACTTCTCAGTTAGGATATTAAAATTCTGACTACACTATTAGGTGACCATATTAGTATACTTCTCCCCGATCTAATAGGCCCAGAGCAAGTAGGATTCATGAAGGGCAGGTCCTCTACAGACCATCTACGTACCCTGTCTCACGTCTTCTCGGCGTCCAAAGACACAGACTTTCCAGCAGCCTTGGTCTCTCTGGACACTGAGAAGGCCTTCGATAGGGTCAACTGGAACTTTTAATTTTGTACCCTTAAAGCATTTGACTTCCCATCGGACTTTCAGAAGTGGATACTTGCCTTATACAAGTCTCCGACTGCAAGGGTATCAGGGAATGGAACCATCTCTGAAATATTCCCCTTACAATCTGGTACAAGGCAGGGTTGTCCCCTGTCACCACTGCTTTTTAACCTCTATCTGGAGCCTCTGATATGCAGGCTAACTGAATGTCAGCTGATTCAGGGTGTATCAGTCCAGGGCTATGCAATCAAGAACTCTGCTTATGCTGATGACCTTCTCCTTCAGGTAGCTCATCCAGCCAGTTCCATCCCACCCATGCTGGATATCATTGGAGAATTCAGTAAAAAGTCTAACTATAAGCTAAATAAAAGTAAAACAGTTGTGTTTCCCCTTAATCATAAACTTCTCAAAAATGAAGTAACAGTCTTGGGGCTCCCCTGGAAATCTGATTCCCTCAAATACTTAGGAATAGAGCTTGTAAAAAACCCAATGCACCTTCAAAAGCTAAATTTAGATTCTTTGATACACATGATTACCCAGAATATGAAATGATGGTGCCATCTTCCTCTATTCCTCTGGGGGAAAATCTACTTGATCAAGATGAACATCTTTCCCCGTCTCTTTTACTCCCTCAATCTACTGAACATTTGGCTTCCCCACTCCTGGTTCAAGAAAACTCACAGTCTTCTTATAGATTTCATCTGATCTGGTAAACAGCACAAACTAGCTACCCCAAAGGTTAGAGGGCGCTTACGCCTCCCACATATTGGTCTGTACCATTGGGCGAGCCATGCAAACAAGTATCTTAAGTGGGTTTCAGAGGAGAACCCTCAAGCTACTCCACCCCCCAATTCACCTCAGTTTGGCTTAAAATCGAATTAGCCCAAATAAAAGCCCACGGCCTCTCTCCTTCCATTCTTTTACACACAAAACTAAAATCCCTCCCTCTACATTTAAAGACTTCCCCTATAGCCATCTCTATAAGGGTACACTCTGAACTGTGTTCATTCCTTAAGTATGACCATACTATGGACCCGGCACAAATGGTGTGGGGCAACCCCAATTTCAAGACAAAAGGTAAAATGCTTTCTCCTCGGTGGCTACCTAAACTGGGGTATTGTTTAGTAACTCAGTTTATAGGGGGGAGATGGGACTTGGCTTTCCTCAGTAGAAATCATGAGATAATTCAGTATCACAAACTCCATGGTCTTCAAAGTGTCTCAATTGAGACATCTCATGTTTAAAGTCTTAGGGACGCCCCCACAGCTCACAAAGATCTCTTTCAGCAGAGATCTGGGCCCTATGGCAGGGTTTCCACATGCAGTGTCTAAAATGTATAGATATCTGTATGACTGGGTCTACCCGGAATGCTTTGGTCCCACTGTTTAGTGGTCCTCCTACTTTCCACACTTGACTGTAAACTGGTCTGCTTTATGGCATAATTGCCATAAATTTTTTACCCCAAGCTAGGCTCTGGCTAATGCAGTTTCAAATTTTGCACAACCTGTATTATCCCAAACAAAGATAAGCCAAACTCAGTATTGTGTCCTCCTCCACAAGTACAAGATGTATGCTAGAGGTAGACTCTGCTTCATATCTTCTGGTCCTACCCAAAAATTGCCCCCCATGGGCTCTCATTAAGCAAAGGACTGATCCTGTCTTGGGTTTGAATGACCTGTTCACAGCAGAGATTTGCCTCCTAGGGGACTTTTTGGGGATTTCACTACTCAATTGTAAATACCATATGGCTTTAATATCAATGTCTCTTAAAAAATTGGTATTGAGAAACTGGAAAGATCAGAAAGATATCTCTTATATTGAATGGTTAAATGTGTTTTTGGAAATCTCAGAATGGAGAAGGCAATAGCGAGCCTTTGCAATAGGTCAAAGAGAGTTACAAAAATCTGGGGCCCCTTATATACTCTTTATTCCTTATGCTGATGGGAATGGTGCCTTATTAACTCAGTTGTTTTATAGTAGTCAGTTATTCTGTGTCAGGGAGTAAGGATGGGAGGGAGGAGGGAGGGTTAGGAGGGATGGATGGGAGAAAAGTACTATCAGTAGTACCATGTACATGTTGTTTGTAATACACGTACGCTATGGAGCCTTTCTCTGTATTGAAAAACTTAATAAACTTTGAATTGAAAAAAAAAATTCCCAGGACACCCTGTCAAATGCCTTGTTGGCATTGAGACTTATCACCACCAATGGAATGGAACATTGCGTGGTGTAGTCCTTTAAATGGGGGATACGGCATACTTACATTGCCATGGGTCTGTCTCATGCACACAAATCCAGATTGGTCTCCATCCAGTAAAGATGTTGCTGTAGTAGTATGTCTAACCGATGTGCTCATTTGCAAGTGAATAATTTATAGTCCTTCTTAAGCATTGAGATAGGGCGGTATGATGAGGGGCCTTTAGGGTTCTTTCCTAGTTTTAATATTGCCATTATTACAGCATAGTCCATGATGATGATGGAGGTGCTTCACCTTCCTGAATATAACGGAATACCCTTGTAATTAGAGGGACTAAAGTTTCAGTATATTTTTTATAAAATTCCACTGGGTACCTGTTGGGACCAGGACATTTACCAGATTTGATGTTCTTCAAGACAGTTAGTTCTTCAAAATTAATCAGGCTTGTTAGGCCTTCCCATTGCCCTGAGGTGAGCCATGGAAGCCCCAGACACTCCAGAAAACTCTTATTTTTTGAATGATCAACCAAGAAGTCTTGTTTATATAATTCTACATGATGGTTTGATAGAATATTATGTATTTCAGCATGATTCAGGGTGACTTTTCCAGTTGATAGATTTTTCAGTTGTATTATTCATGACTGTTTTTTCCGAGCTGTAAGTTGTCTCCTAAGTCCGTGAGCCCCTCTCCCCCCGGCCCTCCCTCATAATAACACTGACAGAGATACATAAGAGCTTGCTTCATCTTCTGATCTACTAACTTCTGTAACTGTATTTTAGTTTGGGCTATGTGCTGCAGCATTGTCTTATCCCCCAGTGTTGGTAATAATTGTAGAGATGACAATCTGTTCTGAAGGGTCTGATGTTGTTCCTATAACTTTTTCTTTCAGGTGCTATTTCTATTAAGTATCTCCATTGGGATTGCTTCACCGTGTCCCATAACATAGTAGGAGGGATTTGTTCTTTAGTATTATCATTTATTATTTCATTAATTTTCTTCTGTATAGTTTGTACTACTTCAGGGTCCTTTAGTACAGTGACATTAAGCCTCTAGAGGGAAGGTTTTTGTTTTCCCAAGTGGATTTTTTTATTGAAATTTTTAATCCTCCTGATGTCATTGGGGCAGCTGCATCAGCCTAATCTCCAGCACCCAAAGCCAGCTCTCTGCCTCTCCTGGTGAATGCCTGGTCGAAGGTCTCCACATGAGTTCCTTCCTTGTGGCAGAGCCAAGGGAGGGAGGCCATCCCCCCAGTACATTAAATCCGAGGCGGACCAGGTCACTCACAGAGCAGTGGCCCAGATGCAGAGATGACTGGGCCAGGCTTCATGTAGCCCCCTGACATCCCTTTTTCTGCTTTTACTGTCCCACCCCTCCTGCAGAGTGCAAGACTTGCACATGGAAGCACGCCCATCTTACGTTCCCCCACAGTGCTCACCCTTACTTTGTCTCTCTGACCTGTTCTATCCCCAGGCCTCCACCTGGGGAAGCCAAGGCTGGGATGACAAGCCTCCCCTACCTGGGAGAGGACAGCAGCCCCTCAAATGTTCCATCTTCTCCCTCCCCAGCTGATCCCCTATGACTTTAGTCTGTTCCCAAACCCGGGTCGCCGATGTAGCAGGAGGGAAGGTGCTTTGCAGCACCTCAGCCCTCTGTGCCACTGGGCTGGCTAATGCTAAGTGAATTTTTAAGTAAACTGGGGAGTGGTCAGAGAGTAGTCTGGGGCCATACTGGTAATCATACTGGTGTATAGACAGAAGAAGACGATTTGCCCATCTAGTCTGTCTACCTGCAATGATGGGTCAAAAGTTTCCATTACAGAAAAAGTGTTTATCAAGTTTGGTTTTAAATGTCTATATGTTTGTACCTGTGAATATCTCTGTTGGTAATGTGTTCCAGGTCCTACCTACCCTTTGTGTATATGTGTTTGATCTTTTATTGTTTAGTGCATTGATCAAGTTTAATCTGATATTTATGACATCTTAGTCCCATGGGTTTACCATGTTAAATGTCTTGTGCTTTTTCTAAATTCTCTTTTGTCATGTGTACATAGTCTGAATGGGTAGAAATATGGTGTCTGGCTGGATATTAGGTATACTCCTGAACTGTCTGGTAGAAATATCAACAAACATCTGTAAAGCATAAGTGTTTTACTGTTGTTTTGAAAAAAAAACTTCTGCTCCCATGTAGCTCTATCGGTACCTGATGCTGTAGTATTCTAGGAAATGTTCATAACCATATATAGGCCTCTCCCCAGGAATTACTGTAGTATCCCTTGAGCTAGCATAAGTAACTTATTAAAGAAACACTGAATATCTTTCTTTGTAGAGTCTGGGAGCAAATATACACTAACCAAAGAGGTGTCCCTCCAATATTACAAATCTCCCTTAAGAATCTGTCCTTTAGGACAAAAAGAAGTGCTTCTGGGCACTACAATTGTAATACCTCTCCATCTGCCACTCTTGTGAGAGGATGCCTCCACCACATGAACCCCAAACTTCTTAAATTTGAGATGTTCTGACTGGGAAAGATGAGTTTCATGTAGCAGAAGGACATCCACCCTTTCCCTATGAAACATCTAATTTCCTATGGGGACCACATAGGCGGTGTTGCCAAATCTGCCAGCATGCATTTAGGCCTGCTATACCGACAAAGACAATATCTCATGTCGGAAGCCCTGAAGATCGCTGTCCAGAGCTCAGTGGTCTCCATCATTGACTATGGACTAATCATCTACGGCTCTGCTTCTGCCACTGCCCTCAGATGAATATTGACATCCTTTAACAAGGCCTGTAGGCTCACCTCTAGTGCTCACTGTCTCACACATACATGTGACCTGTATGCCCAGTCCGGATGGCTTCTTCTTTCCAACTGCATAAAGTATCTAACCTGCATCATGGCAAAGAAAGCTACCATGGGCCTCACCCCTCCTGGAGTTCAAGCTTTACTGAGTCAAAGACTGAATCCTCGAACCACTAGGGACCCTGAATCCCAGCTCCTCCAGGTCCCCTGCTGTCGTACCTCCCAGGGCCAAAGATCTTTTGCCCACAGAGCGCCCAGCTGGCTAAATGGGCTCAGTCCTGACATCTCTTCTACTACCACACTTGGCTCATTCAAATCTAAGTTCCACCTCCATCTCACAACTCTAGCTCCTGTGACTGTTACCTATAATCACCACAGTCCACTCTCTGTGCTCCTCCTCCCTAGCACTTATTATCCCACCTCTCCTTTTTCTCCCACTCCCCTCCCTGACTCTCCCCCTCCCCCCTCTCCTTCCCTCCATAAGCACTTCCCCCTGTTATGTTTAGCTCTGTTACTTCTGCTCTGTGTTGTTGACAAGGCCTCCGGCTGCTCTTACCTCCCCTTATGCAACCATACCACACTTTGTGTTTCCATTGCCCTCTCTTCCCACCTTTCCAACCCAGTTCAGTATGCTACCCTGTCTTCTCCTATGTTACCTCACACTAGCACAGCTTATCCTGTCTATTGCATTGTTCTCCTATGGTAACCAGTTCTGCTACCTTATTTACTGTCTTGTACTGTTTTCTGATGTGGAACCTTTGTAAAAGAGCCTTGGCTCAAAGGTGTTGTTGTAATCCTAGACTTAAATAAATAAAAATAAATAATAACTGGGAACATTTAATAGGATCATGTATACCATTAACATTATAAGATAATATCTTAGCAGGAATATTTTTAGTCATCCTGGAAGTTAGTGCATTGATATAGCCATACCACACTCAGCCTATTATCTAATCCTAATAATGTGTTTTCCCCTATATTATCCATCCCACTAAAATTTCCTCACATGTAACCTGCACTATTGCACTCTGCTCTGTACTGGTTGTATCCAACAAACATACAAAATGCCAACATGGCTGAAGAAAGCTGAAAAAACAGGTGAACCTCAGTGAACCTGGGAATTAGGGTGTGGAGCAGTGTTCATGGACCTTACCAAGACATTCGATCTGGTAGATCATGGTTTATTAATCAGTAAATTTAGAAAGGTTGGGCCTTGGACCTCCTGCAGTTGGCTGGTTCACAAATTATTTAAGTGACAGGAAACAACAGGTCAAGTTAGGATCATTGTTCTCACATGTTTGGGATGTTTTGTATGGAGTACTGCAGGGGTCCATACTTTGACCCCTGTTATTTTCACTCTTTATAAATGATGCCCTGAAAGTCTGCAATAAAACAAGTAAGCTGCTTTATGACAATACAGTACTTTTTACCCATGCAAAAGAGATTTCAGTTATTAACAAAAATCTAAGTAATGAATTTAGTTCACTGCACAGGTGGTTAGGGAAAAACAGATTAGTAATAAATGTCTCAAAAACTCAAGTGATGCTTCTGGGTTCAGCACTAAGAACCAGATTTTTGATAATAATTTCTCAGTGTCAACCCATACAGGTGAACGTCTTGATACTGTTAGTATCTTTAAATATCTCAGTGTCTGTATTGACTCCAGTTTGACATTCAGACCTCATATTAAGAATTTGACTTCAAAGTTGTGCCAAAAATTAGGTCAGCTTTACTGAATGAACACATTTTTGACAAATGAGGCCAGACTTGGTACAACAAGACAACATCTTTTCCTTTATCAGATTATGGCTGTCTGGTTTGTAAATGCGGCACCTAAAATCAATTTCAATTAAAAAAAAGTGTTACTGTATGTCATGAAATTGCGAAGTTCACCAGTCAAAGTGCTAACAGAGCCCACCACTGTTTGATCTTGGAGGTTTGGGGTTGGCATCCTTTTGATTTGAAATTGAAACTTACTTTAACTAATTTTAGCTTTAAATTGTTGCGTAAGAAGCAACCTGCTAGTTTAGCATTTTTGTTTTACTCAGTCACACATAATTTCAACTCAAGATCTTTCCAAAACCTTTGTCTGTCTGTTCCTCATATGCTAACAAATACAGTATGTGGCAAAAATCATTCAGTTACAGAGCTCCTTCTATGTGGAACAGTATTCTGGTATCAGTTAGTCATGAACCATCTTACTACATTTTCAAAAGAACTAAAGCTTTATTATTCATCAGTGAAGAATTGTGTTTGTTCTGCTTGAATTGTATTCTCATTAACATTTTTAACTTATAGGGAATTGTGCTGTAGTTTTTATAATATATGTATTATGTATGTATTTTGTACCTTTATACACTTTTACATGGTCTGCAGTGTGAGGGATATCTCAGTACCGAAAGCTTTGATTTTAGCCAACGGTTGTTCTTATGTGATGCTCCCACTTTCAGTCCATCCCAGGCCATGTGGGAGTGAGGCCATGCTTAGTGCTGGTGAAGAGTCACTGGAGTCCACATTGCAGCTCTAATTGGAATTTTCTCGCTGTTGTAGTTTATTTTTGTTTTGCTGCTGCCCATGTTCAGATGACACCTCCTGGACATGAGTAGACTTTGCATTGTTTAGGTTATCCATAGAGGTGCTTTTCTTGTCAACTGATCCTGCAGCTCCAATCTAGTTACTCCATCTGGGATGGTGACATCAATGGAAATCTAAAATTAATCTAAGTTTTAACAACTTTATTCCAGGAAGAGAATAATTGAGCAGAATGCAAAAACAATGCAATATTCTAGACTGCGTGTCATGCTGAAATTGATTCACAAGTTCTAATTCTCTGATCAGACTGCAACATAAAAATGAGCCATTTATAATTCATAGTATTCCTTTTACTTCAGGTCCTCATATTTTTGGGAGGGGGGACTCTAATCATTTGTAACTGCTAGCATTCTTGAGGAAGTCATCATCATTGATGAACTCAGAATTGACTGCTCACCCAGTCATTTCCATTATTTGAATCCCATACCTATTCCTTTAAGTGGAAGTCAAGAGTCTTCATGGATAGAAAGAGAACAGTTATTCTAGAATCTTGGATTTTTCAGACTCACTTCTAATAGATGTATCCCCCTATGAAAAGGCTGGCTCCTTTCCAAGATCTAGCGGTGCAGTAACAGTCATCTTGACTGTTCAAGTTGCAGGTAGCCTATCTTCTTGAAGAGATGTGAACAGCTAAGCCAGTACTTTAAACCAAGGCTGTTAGCATCTAGGACCATATTTTGTCAATCACTGACATAAGGAGCAACAAGCACATAGTTGAGAGATCTCAGAGGACCCTAGATCCTGGATGTAGTGCTAACAATTGACTGAACAGGATGTTGCTTGGGAGATCACTGGTTTGCACTGCACCACATGTAGTTTGAATTGTCAAGTTTAATTGCATGTGGGCCTTGTCCCTGCTCTATTAAAGTGGGGTTGTGGCCTTTACTTAAGAGGCTGTCTTTAAATCATGATGACTTCAATAATTATTAACCAGTCTGCAATCTTCCATTTCTTGTGAAGGTCATTGAGAAGGTAGTTGCTAAGCAGTTGGTGGTTCAGCTGGAGGCAAACAGCATATTTGCATCATATCAGTTCAGTTTTGATAGGTGCTACAGTGCAGAGACAAATATTGTCAAAGTATGCAGTAATCACTAGCTGGTGAAGGGTCAGGGAGAGGTTTCAATCTTAATTTTCCTTGAAATATCTCATCAGCTTTAGATATCATCAATCACTGGGGGAATTTGACAGATGGGAGGTACCTGGAGGCTTGACTGGTGCAGTTCTCAAAAGGTTCCAGTCATTCTTATCAGAAAGGGAATAGTTAGTGGCTTTCATTGTCTCTAATTGCCCTGTACTGTGGCGTGTCTCAGGGGTCTGTCCCTTCTCCCTTATTCACAGTCCATATCTTATAGCTGGAAGATATCAAGTGATATAGCATGGGTCTGTACTGCACTGTGGATGACATCCAGTTGTATATGTCCTATGCTCCTGATAAGGTATTAGCTGTGTTGCTACTAGAACAGCACCTTTCTGATATGATTTAGATGGCCTTCAACTTGTTGGTACTAAATTCTTGAAAAACAGAGCTATTGCATGTTGTCTCAGAACAGCAGGCATTGGTATTAAAGTGTAGCCTTAAGCTACATGTGCTTGGTAGGTACAGCTTGAGACAATTGCAGAAAATCTGCAGTGTGGAATTAGTCCTTAATGGATGTCCAAATCTTGTGTCTCTGGTTTTGGACTCCAGCAAGGGCTGCTTTTATCATTTGAAGAACATTGCCAGACTATGTCTGTATCATGATCATGCTGATCTGCGCAAACTGGTACTTCGCATCTTTGAAACTGGACTGCTGGAATGCTCTCTGGAAGGGCTTCCTGGCTGCTCAAATACATAACCTGCAGCTAGTTGAGAACATGGCAGTGTGGCTTCAGTCTCTTGGTGGATGCCAGTTAGCTGGCAGGTGAACGTCAAGATACTTTTTCTGATATTTGAAGCCCTAAATGATCAGAGTGCCCCATACCTCTGTGAGCTCCTGATGTTATACAGTGCTGCTAGGCTGATGAGATCCACTGGATAGGTGCTTCTTATGATCATAGAATCATAGAAATTTGGCAGCAAAAAATGACCCTTTTGGTCCATCCAGTCTGCCCTTTACCCCCCTCTCTAATTGCACCCTTGTCCAAAGATCGCCCATTGTTCATGCCACCATTTCATTTGTAGTCTGCTAGACCCCACTAATTTGCAGCTGCTGACTCTGTCCTGTGGAATTTACTATCCTGTGGAACTTCTGCCAGTTAACATTCACTGGTCTTCCTCTCTGGAAGAGTTCACATTTAAACAGAGAAAATATGTTTTTGAAGCAGGCCTTTCCAGGCCATAGCTGAACCATCAAATCTGTTGTTGTAGTGATTATTTTTTGTGACATTAGTTTTGCATTGTGCATTTTTTTTTCCATATACAGTTTGTACCTCGCTGATGCAGACCCAACAAGGGCTATGACCCCTCTTTCAGAGAGGTACATCTTCCAGCCCGTGATCCCCCAGTCCATCCATCTTCTGGAGTTCCCCTTTGGATTCCCCTTCCATGGCAGTGCCAGGACAAGGAGTGCTGGTATGCTCCCCCAGTACATCATATGTGGTGTTGGGGGTGGACTCACTGGAGTGATCGGGCCATCATGGGTCCTGCCAAGTCCTGGAATTTTCTGCCATTTTTCACCTCACCCATATCTGTGCTATGGGTGGGGAGGCTGTCTCCACCTCCGTGGAGGCAGCCAATCACTTTGGATATTGGCCAACCCCTTACGTGGATGCATGCCTGTGCCAACTGCTAAGTGTAAGTTGGCAGTTCGCAGTGCAAATCCCCCCACTCAGAGGAAGAAGAGCAGTCCTCCAGATGCTCTATAATTCCTTGCATGGCTAACTCCCGAATGAGCTAAGTCCATTCCCAAACCTGGGTCACTGGCATGGTGCGAGGTAATGCATTCAGCTCCTCAACCCTCAGTGCCACCAGACTGGCTACATTGTGCATTTTAAATCATTTGTGTATATGTCTTTCTGAAACTCTCACCCATGTTGAATAATTGTTCCATGGTACTCTGAGCACTGGGTGGATGCTTATTAAATTAATAGATACTACTACTGTTATAGTATAATATATCATAGTCATTCAATTCATGTGAATTGAGTAACAGTAATATACCTTGAAATGTTATATCACACGCTCATTCTTTGTAAAGGGCTCACTCTGGTTCTTTTGGTAAAAGAGCTCAGTCAGGCTACCGACTGGGAGGTGAGTGGAGGGCTGTGCCGGTGGCCCTTGATGGGAGTGTGCAGAGTGGGGAGTACCACTACTGGACAGGGTGGGGGGGTCCACTAGACACCAGGGAAAGTTTGTGTTTTTTTTTTTAATGGCATGAATCAGGCAGCAAGCCCATTATGGACAACAGGCGGCGGGGGGGAGTTGGGGATGGAAGTGAATCTCAAGGTGGGGATGGGTGTCATTCTTTATTTATCTGGAGATTGGCCAGGGGTGGGGCCACTAGACACCAGGGAAATTATTTTTAATTTCAAATTGTGTGTAGATGGGGGGATGGGGCTCAGTCTCAGCAGGGAGGCATTTTTCTATTTGGACTGGCAATCGGCCGGGGGAGGTGGAGGGGAAAAATATTTTTTTTTACAGTACCCACTTGAAATTCTGCATTTCCCATGAATGTAATTCTAGTGAAATGCATGAATTTTGTGAAATATTTCATGTATCGAAATTCTCGATATCACCGACGAAATAAAATGTCATTGCATCAATAGTTGCATTATCTAACAAAAAATCTATTTTGAGTTTGATCTCAGCTCACAATAGTGACCAGCTCCAAGCATTGATTTTTACTGCACCTTTCTTTGGAATTACAAACGCACACAGGTTTTCTAAGACCTGAGTTTTAATTTCTCCTTGCCATCCTATTTTCTACCCTTCTCCTTGTCTTCTTCTAATTTTCCATTACCCCACTACTGCATACCTTTCCATTACAAAAAGTCCTGCTGGCAGAAAGAGTTCCCTCATCCAAAACTTGAATCGATACAGGAAGTTAGTTTTGGACCTGACTGATGGGTGATATATTCAAGATGCTTTCTTCTGCCAAAGAAAACCATTGATCTCCAACTTATTCAGGGCTTCTTAAGGTAACAATACAATATGCTGTACAGTACCAGAAATTCATGTTGCATACAGTGTAGACCATCAGGGTAAAGCACTCTGTGATAAACATATCATAGTTCTCTGTTTAACAAATTGAATTAGCTGCCATTTGATTACATTTTACTCCTGCAGGGTCGTGCAAGATATCACTGGCAGAAACTGTGAAAATCATCCTGGCAAGTAGCACTGTACCACTGAGGTCCCCTTCTTCTCTGTTCAATAAGTTTCAGTATCCCAGATTGCTCAACCTTCTCCCATGATGATTTAAGTAATTTTTTCTTGTACCCTTCCTATTCTCTACCTTTTGCTCAAGACTGAGATACTAGGGATACTGCTCACTTACATAGGTCACCAGTTTAGATTACCAAGAAAACTAGCAGAGCTAGTCTAAACATTTTTCCTTCAGGCACCTACAGATGAAGGACTCTGTATAGGTTGATGTGATTTATTCCAGAGGGACAAAAGGGACAACCTTTTATGCGCATGAACACGCCTTTGTCATGCTTCTGTAGCTACTGAATCAATTGATTTCTTCCCTGAGTGCTAGAAAAACAAGGAACAACAAGCAACTACTTTGCTGCTTTCCCCAGAAATTGTAGTTTAACTTACCTCCTGAGGTACAGGGCAACATTCACATAGTTACTATGATATCAGTGGACAAGAGATAATGTTTTACTGTCATGGAATCTTTGGACAGTTGCTGCTCCCTGTGAGTGAAGTGTTTGCAGTTAGAGTATATACACTATAGGGGTTTAATAAATAACAAATTATAGTGAGCAAGTTTTTCTGGTAATGAAATTTTTTCCCCAGATTTCTGCATAAAATTCTGATTTATAAATTATGTAATATAACATTATTGTCATATTTAGCACAGTGGAACAAAAATTTAAGTTGCACCCTTCTGGGATTCCAGGAGATGCACATAGCTACTGTTTCCTTGACAACAATTACAGATGCTGCCATCACCAAGGGAATGATTCTTTTGAATGAAGCTGCAACATCTAAAGGGGATGTTGGAAAGAGAAGAAGTAAGTGACATTTTACAATTAATTTGCATTTCAGATGCAGTAAAAAGTCTTCTGCATACTAGAACTTAAAACATTGATGTTTATGTTTTAAAGTTCACATGTCAGTATTACATATTTTAAAAAAGGGATAGAAAAAATAGTATTGATACTGTAAGCAATACATGTTTGTACTCTGAAAAAGGTTTTTTTAATTATGTTGCTAATAAATTATAGGGATTGCTTTCATTCCAGAATATATGGTAAGTTGCAGTTTTTTACAGGTCATTATTAGGATGTCTTGACTTTCTTTATATACTGTATACCATATTTAAAATAAGACTCTGCTACTGTATAACTCAAAGATCCTGCAATACATGTTGATATAATGCTGCACTGTATCTTGGTGAAGAGTAATGTTAAACATAGTGTACAGAACTTAAAGTGATTTTCCAGATTCCAGGAAAACTTTTTAAAAGGGAGGAAAGGATGTACTGTGGGTCACCCTGGAGACAGGAAATGGCACCACAATCCGCACAAGGGTTGTATACAGTGCCCCATCTCAGGGGGAGGAAATGGACAAGGAAATGCTAGAAGGCACCCTTAGGATGGTAGAAAAAGGGGAGATATTGTTGATGGGGGACCTGAATATGCCAGATGTTAACTGGAGCACCTTTGCTGCAGCCACATCCAAGAGTAGGGTCATTCTTGATGCCCTACAGGGGGCATGCCTCAGACAGCTAGTGTTGGAACCCACTCAGGAGGGAGCAGTCTTAGACTTGGTATTCTCAAATGGGGATGAAGAGAGGATCTTAGATTTAGAAGTGGGTAGTCATCTGTGAACAAGTGACCACCAAACAGTATGATTCACAGCTGTAGAGTCAAGCCATGTAAAAGTGAGGGTACTGGACTTTAGGAGGGCTGACTGGCAAAATAGGAGAGTGCCTCAGAAAAGCACTAGCAAACAGGCAAGAAGGACGGGTGGAGGAACAATGGGAAAACATCACAACTGCCATCACAGAGGCAACAAGCCTTTGTGTGAAGCAAATAAATCAAAACTAAGGAAAAAAACACTATGGTTCACAAAAAACATGGCGGGGAAGGTTGGGGAGAAAAAGATAGCATTCAGGAAGTATAAGGAAACACGGAAGAAGCAGGACAGAGAACTGTACCAGTTAAAACAGAAGGAAGTGGGAAGGCAGTCAGAATAACAAAGGCCCAAACCAAGGAAAAGCTAGCCAACTCAATTAAGAAGAGGGATAAAACTTTTTATAGGTACATCAGGGAGCGAAGAAAGACCAAGGGAGGGATAGTAAGGCTTAATAAAGGAGAGGGTGGGTAGGCAGTGGGTGACAGTGAAAAAGTAGGGATACTGAACAAATACTTCTGCTCAGTATTCACAAAAGAAGAGAAGGGGGAGGTACCAAATCCAATTAATAGAAGCACTCTGGATAGGGGGGTCGAAATTAGTCCATTCACAGAAGAAAGGGTTCTGAAAGAACTCCTAAAACTGAAAAGGAACAAAGCAATGGGGCCTAAGAGAATTTACCCCAGAATTCTAAAAGAACTAAGGGGAGAACTAGTGACACCACTGACTACCCTTTTTAACAAATCATGGGAGGATGGTGTGGTACCTGAGGACTGGAGGAGGGTGGATTTGATTCCCCTTCATAAAAGTGGGAGTAAAGCAGGGGCAGGAAACTACAGACCTGTTAGTTTGACCTCAGTGGTAGGGAAAATAATGGAATCACTTCTGAAAGAAAGAATTGTTGAGGACCTAGAGGACAGTGGAGCGCAGGACTCACAGCAACATGGATTCACAGTGAGAAGGTCATGTCAGATTAATCTAATAGATTTCTTTGACTGGGTGACCAAAGTAGTAGACCAGGGAGGGGATGTGAACATGGCCTATCTGGATTTTAGCAAGGCATTCGACACAGTCCCACACAAATGATTAATAAACAAATTGTTTATTTATTTATTTAGTGTTTATTGACCAGGTAAGTGCACTAGACAAATTCTGCCTATTTTCAGGCATGATCCGGGGAAGGGGGGATACAGATGAATGCCAATGGACCTTGAACCAGATTGAGCTATTGGTGGTATTTTTTAAGTGAATGGGGAAATCTGGCCAGGACACCGGGGAAATTCCCCTACTCTTTTTTTGAAACATGCCATGGGATCTTTAACATTCACCTGAACTACCACCAGAACAGGCAGATGGGACCTCGGTTTAACATCTCATCTGAAAGATGGCACCTCAGGAGTACAGCACCCCCCTCATGCTGTACTACAGTGTCAGTATTGCGATATTAACCCAAGTGCCTAGAGTGGGGAGTGTGGGAGTAGGTCCCAGGGTGGTAGCATGGGTAAGAAATTGGCTGGACAACTGGACACAGAGGGTAATAGTAAACGGAGTCCACTCTGAAGAAAGGGGGGTTACTAGTGGGGTACACAGGGTTCAGTACTGGGACCGGTCCTTTTTAATGTCTTTATTAGTGATATTGCAGAGGGACTAGAAGGAAAAGTGTGCCTCTTTGCAGACGACACAAAGATCTGCAACAGGATTGATACATGGGACTGGAAAGAATGGGAAGAGACTTGGCAAGGTTGGAGGAATGGTCAAAAGTATGGTAGCTTAGATTCAGTGCAAAGAAGTGCAGAGTAATGCACCTGGAAAACAAAACCCCAGGGGAAGAGTACACAATTGGGGAGTGGGGGAGATATTAACAACAACAGAAATGGAAAGGGACCTGGTGGTAATCATATCAGATGACCTAAAGGTAAGCAAGCAATGTGAGAAGGCAGTAAGGATGGTTGGAGGATACTGGGATGTATAGGGAGAGGCATCACCAGTAGAAAACAGGAAGTTGTTATCCCACTGTACAGACAGCTGGTGAGACCCCTTCTGGAAAGTTTAATGTCAAAATTGCGCATCCTTAATCGCGCATACAATTATAGCACGATCAACATAGTGCAAGGTCTTCATAGCACTGAATTAATCACACATGTCACGTTTAGCACGCATGTGTAATTTCAATGTGGGTATAAAGACGTGTCTTAATTGTAACCCATCAGATGTCAGTAACATGGCGGTACGTTTCTTGAAGAGCCAGAAGGGTGGTGATCTTGCAGTACTTGATGGATTTATTTATAGGAGAGAGTGAGTGACAGCTGACAAAACGTACTACAAGTGCTTAGAGTACGATAAGGGTCACTGCACTGCTTGAATTCACCTGAAAGGGGAAATAGTGCTTATATCCATTGGGGATCACAATCATGTCCCTGACCCTGTATCTCTGGCTGTAAAAGAGGAAGTTTCTACTATGAAAGAATGGGCTAGTACCACTGTCGAGACTACACACCAAATAGTTGCTTCTGGAGTCTCTCAACTATCACCTTCTGTGACATCTCAACTACCAGCTATACCACTACTAAGCGTACTGTACGGAGGAATCGGAGGGCTCATTCACTACCGTTACCTGAGCCTATTGATGCCATAGCTCTAAATATCCCATTGGATTTTATTCAAACAATAAAGAAAGAAACATTTCTCCAATATGACAGTGGGCCTGGCAATGACAGAATTTTGATATTCACCACTTCTGCAGACATGGAACACTTGAAGTGAAGCGAGCACTGGTTTGCTGACAGTACTTTTAAGAGCTGTCCATCCACATTTTCGCAAGTATACACAATTCACACTGTCAAGTATGGCAAAGTCATTCCACTGGTGTACATGTTAATGTGTAAGAGAACTGCAGCAGATTATCGAAAAGTTCTAGCAGTGATTAATGGTTTATGTGAGGGTTTGCAGCCACAGACTATTTTGACAGACTTTGAGTTGGCAGCAATAAAAGCATTCAGCCAGTTGTTCCCAAATGCTAAAATGAGAGGGTGCTTCTTCCACATGACACAGGCAGTGTGGAGAAAGATTCAGGAATTGCTTGACATAAGTGGTCCATACACTTCTGACCCAAATTTTTGCCCTCTATGTAAGGATGCTACTAGCTCTTGCATATGTGCCTGTTGATGATGTTTGTAACACTTTCAATGAGCTAATGAACATTGACTTTTACCAAACAAACGGGGAGACACTATTGAATTTGATAGACTACTTTGAGGATACGTGGCTTGGTAGACCACTTGCCAGGGGGGGACGTAGAAGGCCCATGTTTCTGATATCCCTGTGGAACTGCTATGATGCAGTTTGTGATGCTCTTCCCTGGACAGCAAATGCTGTTGAAGCCTGGCATCATCGCTTCAGTCACCTAATTGGTGCACTTCACCCCTCTATTTGAAAATTCTTTGAGCTTCTTAAAACTGAACAACACATGAATAGCACTGAGATTGAACAGCTGGTTGCTGGATCGGCAGTAAATGAAATTCGTAAAAAATACAAAGACACAGCTAAACGTATAACAGGGATTGTCAGAGAATACAGCTCACACCCCTGGATGGAATATTTATGGGGAATAGCATGCAATTTCCAGCTGCAAGCCTAAGAAAGATATGAATTCATTTTAAAATAGAGCAATAATAAAGCAATTAAAGATTGACATACCATTTGTTGTAATTGCTGTATTTTGTGTGTGGTGATGAAACTGTTTAGCCAGTGGGGGGACAGAAAGTGGGAATGGACATGCAACACTGATTTGTGTCCCTAACCAATCATGTTTTTTTATTTTTGCCCTGTTCCCTAAATCCCTATTAGCGTTGCATGGTTGTAGTGATGAAGATGTTGCATTGCGCTATTAAGGTAAGCACGTTTTTGTTAATACGCGATCTTTACAGGCGCTATTTTGAATGCGCTGTATTTACTCGCGCTATTCTGGCTGCATGATTTTGACCGCATCCCCTTCTGGAATACTGCGTGCAGTTCTGGAGACCCCATCTCCATGAAGACAGAGACAGGATGGAGGCAGTCCAAAGGAGGGTAACTAAACCAGTGCAGCATCTGCAACAGAAGCCATATGAAGAGAGACTAAAGGAGCTTAAGATGTGGACCCTCAAAGAAAGGAGGGACATGATAGAAACTTTTAAGTACCTCAAGGAAATCAACAAAGTCAAAGAGGGTAGCATCTTTCAGAAAAAGAGATGTGCAAGAACAAGGGGGCACAATTGGAAGATAGAGGAGGGGCAGCTCAAGGGCAACATGAGGAAGTATTTTTACACTGAGAGTGTGGTGGATGCATAGAATGGCCTTCCTGAGGAGGTTGTGGGGTCAAAAACAATGAGGGAATTCAATAATGCATGGGACAGGGCCGGTCCCCAAGCGCAGAGCGGGATTTCCGCTATGACGCCGCGGACCCGGTTCGGAACGGACCCAGATCATCAGAGGGATCGGCCAGGGAAGAAGGATTGAGCATCCAATGGGCAGCTCTCCTTCTCTGGGGGAAGGGTGCGGGCAACATCCGGAGCTTTGGGGACTCCTGGCGGAGGCCGGGAGAACTCATGCTGCCGACGTTCAAAATGGGGTGGGAGGGAGGCAGGGCAGACGCTGGCATCATTGAACGCCCCCCCGCCTCGGGGAGGTAAAATGGGAGTAAAATCACCCTAGCGCCTAGATGACGCTCTGCCCCAGGAATGCCCTGATTGGCCACGGAGCCGCTCCCCAACCAGTTACAGTTCCACGCGGTCCGACATAGGGGTCAGAACTGCTGCCCCACTCTCTGGGGGGTGAGCCAGGGATGACCGGGGGAGTCAGCGATATCTGGTGGCCGGGGCTCCGGGGGTCCGTGACCAGAGTGGAGGGATGACGAGAGGCGAGGGTTAAAAAGAAGAAAAATAAATAAATAAATAAAATAATGCATGGGACAGACATAAGGTAGTTATGGTGGGGGTTAGGAAGAAGTAGGCTGTTGGTTAACTAGGATCTACAGCTTACCCAAGAGGAACGGAAATGGGCAGACAGGGTGGGCCAGGTGGTCCTTATCTGTTGTCAAAGTCTATGTTTCTAAAATATAATAATCAGGCATAGTTCAACTTGTTTTTTATTAATTTTCCATATACAGTATATTTTACCTCATTATTTATTACTGGGGCTGTGGTCCCATAGACTTCATGTGTCCTGTTGCTTTAACCTCCAGGAAAATCATGGTGTTCTTTGTAATATCACAGTGAGTTACTGTGGAAATGATAATGATGTCACAGAGTATAGTGACAATTAAAGCAAAAGGACCAGCTGACAGAGATTCTCTTTTTTTTTTTTTTGGCTAATCCTTTTTATCCCTCCTTGGCTGGCTTCTTTCCCCCCTCAGCCCTATCACCCAGCTTCTCCTTGGCTTACTTCAGTTCAGCTTCCCCCATGGCTTACCCTCTGTGGTGGTGTGGTGGAGAGCAATCACTTGACCTCCTGGAATAGGATCTGGTGGGAGCCATGCCAGGTTGCAGGTGCAGAGCCTGGGAGGGGTTAGAGAATCATCCTGCCAGCCAGGGTGATTCTCCATTTTTCCTCCTTTCCCCATGGTACAGAGGAGCTGGCTTGCAATGTTGTCAATGGCTGAGCTGTGCATGCTTCCATACACACCACGCCAGTCATCTGCTCTGCCTAAATCCCTTGTGTGCGGTCCCAGTGACCTGACCCACAGCTGCCACAAGGGACCAGTCTAACACAGGATGCTGCTCTGATGCCACTCCAGAGGAGGAGAGCAGTCCTGCTGATGTTTGATCCCCCTCCCCCTGGCTGATCCTCCAATTACCCAGGCTCAGGGTGCATACCTGGGTCACTGGCATTGCAAGTGCTAGCCCTACTGCTGCACCAGTAGGCCATCTACAGAGATCCTTTTTGAAATATATTCATTTATAATTGTTGAGTAGAGCAAGAGGGCACACTGAGCAAGTTGGTACATCCCATGGGAATGAAAAGCAATACTGTACATCAGAAGTGAATAGTCTGTGGTGCTGTGTTAGTCTGGGTCAAAACCACAATGTCATTTTCAACAATATATTTTATGAGAATAACCAAATAATTGACCATGCTACTATAGTTAGGGTTTGGTAGGCACACTAATGTGAAATTGTGATTTTCAGCTGCTTATAACTCAACTGTTACTTGATGAATTTTCACAAAACCTGTGATCTGTGGCCAAGAATCTCCTTTTCTAGAGCTGAGCAAAAAAAAAATGAAATGTATGCAATTCCACACTAATAACAAACACTTTTTGCAGATGCAGTTGGCACTTTCAGAGGTGTACACTTTACTACATCCACCTGCTAAAGTGTACTTTAGAAAGTAACAGATACGATTAGTGATGGAAAAATAGAACAGATTTTAAAGGCAACACTGAAGTGATCATAAAGGATGGTTTTATAAGGAATATTTTCTAAATTTAGAGGTTGCAAAGTTTTGAAAAACTAACAGAAAACAAATTTGTTTAAAATTTGCAGTTGAATTTAGATGTATATCTGTGAAATATGCATCTGCAATACTTTTGCAGGAGGACTTTTTTTTTACCATCTGCAACAGAGCACATGCATAAGTGATAGTTAGATTTAGTGACAGAAAAACTAAAGGGATTTAAAATTTGACACTTCTGTGGTCATGTGGGTCAGTTAAAATTTGCCTTTTTTTGAAAACTGGAAGTTAAAAAGTTTAATAATAGAAATTTTGCAGATATAAAGGGATTTGCAAAAGTTTTTCAGTTGGATATAAAAGGGGGTTATGTAAAATATGCATCTGTGACACCTTTACAGGTGGTCTTTGTTTTTTATCCATCGAAAGAAGTGAACCTGCAAAATTGTTAGTTAAACTTAGTAACATCAAAACAGGAGGGATTTAAATTTGACATTTCTATGGCTGTGTGGGAGGGTTATAATTAGGTATTTGTCAAAAAATGTTAAGTTAAAAAATATAGACGTTACAGATACAAAATAGATTTGTGAAGGTTTAGCAGCTGGACTTAGAAGTGAATTATGTGAAATATGCATCTGTGACAATTTCATAGGTAGATTTAGCTTTTTAAGCAGTTGAGAAAGTTCCTCAGGGCATGAATGATTATGACATTCTTGACATGATGATGTCATGATGATGACATGATTGACATGTTGACATTGCCCTAACTTTGGCACCCAGTCTCATTGCTGTGTTAGTATTTTTAGATACCTGTACAGACCATGCCAAAGTTGGGGCAATACCAGTGCTGTATCACAAGACCCCATGGAATGCCAGGATACAGATTCACCATGGATCAGAGAACGATTAACCCAAATGTCAAATTTCCTTACTTCTATGGCTTTAGGCTTCAGCCCTAACTGATGCCTTAACACAGTTCTTTGCAAGATATATATATTATAGGTGTTCGGTCGTGCCCCTTTAGTTAGGATTGTGTAGGCACTTTAATGTTTAACCTCAATTTTTGCGCATTAATAACTTTGCAACTGGTCAACAGTTTTGCATGAAATTTGGAATTCACAGTCTGGTATGGTAGATCTCTTGATTTCCCAAGTTGTGTTTTGGTTAGACTTATGGTTTCTCTGCAGCAAAATGCTAAAAAATGAGTTTTTCTCCACTTTTCACATGTTTTTTGCCCATGGCGCTGCAACCACACCATGTCGTCTTTTGGTCTGAAGTGTGGAACATAGAAAGAGGTTGGGTCAAGGAACAATTCAGTGTTAGTTTGGTAAAAAAAATATTAATCTGTTCCAAAGTTATTAAATGTTTAGTTTTGGGTTCTGAGCATGCTCAGTTCACTCCAAGATTGCTATGGTTATTTTTCAGACAAAGATTGGGCTCATGGTCGAGAATTTTTTAGCTCATGGACTAGGATCCTGGTTCACCATAAAATTCCTTGTCTGCAAGCCACCATCTTGTTTTTCAGTTTTTCCCCAAAACAAAATGTTGTAGCTTTCTCCACGGGTGACTTTTGGGCCAAATGAGGCATGGGCTTTGTTCAAGGTGACCCCTCTACAAAGCCATGCCTTTAGTTTGGCTTGTTTTGGTAAAAAATTAGCTTTTTAAAATTTAAAAATTCTTTGACCATGACTCGCTAACAATCTTAGTGTGCTAGCTGTCAAAATCCTAGTCTGCGACGTCGCAGTCAAGGATTTTGCTACCTCACGGACTAGGATTTTAAAAAATTTACCATTGCATTGCTAATGAACGGTTTGGTCTTTTTACTTGAAATTTTCAGGGTATTGAGGGGATGCCCTACAGGTGTGAATTATGCTGTTTAGGTGTTGGGGAATTAAGCAGTTTCATAGATATGTTATCACAAAGTTAAGATTTTCCCCATAGGATGACATTGTGGTGCCCATTGCATTTTCGGTGCCTGTAGTTCGTAAACGATGTAAGATACAGATTTGTTTGATTTATATTACATGGATATTTCACAGTCACAATTACAATGACACTTGAATTTTTTTTCTAGCTGTTACGGTTCCCGAGATGTCGGCAAATTAGTGTTACCAGGGTTCCTTGCCCTACAGGGCTGCTGTATGGCTCTGTAGCTATGTATAAGTGGGAACAAAGGGCCCAGAGGGCCTGTCCTCCCACAGATGCATATCAGTATGCAGAAATGGGCAGCTTGGTGGGCCCCATGCTCCCACCAACACATACTATTTGGTAGTTATATTACACTTTTTCAAAAAGTAAGGAAATTCATTGTAAAAAACTTTGTTTAATGCATCAGGGGTAAAGCAACAAAAGTGAGGAAATAAGACATTAGGGTTGAGCCCCTTACCCCCCAACACCCAACCCCCTTCTCCACAGACTGACAGGGTGTGCCGTGGGGTTGTGAGGCCTCTCACCCCATTCTCTTTTACTGTAGCATGTCAAGCTGTTTACACATGGAATGGGGTGAGAGTTGGGCCACATGACCTCATGGCACACTCCAGTGCATGTCAATCTGTGGAGGGGGTGGGGTGTTGGGCAGGTTAGGGGCTCAACCCTAATGTCTCATTTCCTCACTTTTGTTGCTTTAACCCTAACTAATGCATTAAACAAAGTTTTTTTTACAATGAGTATATATACACACACATATATACTTTGCAAGAAAAGTTGTTAATGCTCCAGTTAAGGTAACCTAATGCCACAAAAGTAGGGAAATGGAGCATTAGGGTTTCCAATCCTAACTCCCCCCACGTCTAAGCAGCAAAAGGAAAAAAAAAAACATTAGGGTTTGGGGTCTCCATAGGCTTGGTGAATCAGTGGTGGAGTGTTCTTTGGGGTTGTCAACCCTAATGCTCCCCCTTCCCCCAACCCATAGCCTCCTGTCCAAAGCACAAGCTTTAGCTCCAAGGCAGTGTCTCATAGTGATAAACTCTTCAAAGCTAGAGAAGTATGTCTCACCACATGTTGCCAACAGAGTTTGTTGTAGATTTCTTCACACAGGGTCCTGTGGCAAGTAAGGGCATCATGTGTGATGTTGTTTGCTTAGGAAATGGGGTGGGCATTAGGGTTGACAGCCTCAGGGAAAACCTCACCGCTGATTCATCAAGACTGCAGAAACCCAAAATCCTAAAGTTTTTTTTTTTCCTTTTTCTGCTTGGGGTGTTGGGTGAAGAGTTAGAGTTGGAAACCCTAATGCCACATTTTTCTAATTTTGTGATATTGTTCATCACAAGAGTCTGTTTATCTGGATATCCAATAATAAATCTACGTCTATTCATTTGTTTACTGAGTGTTTTGCCCAGATACCATACATGCAGCATTTGCAGTATTGATTAGGTACTGTAGATCAAGTTGCTATGCTGCATATGAAGGATCCTTTTTTTTTTGTTTGTTTGTTTGTTTTCCTTCTTGGTGTGTGGGAATTTTTAAACTAACAATATGGGTAAGTCAAAGTACATGTCTTACACCTGGATTCTTTGCCTTTCCTTAGTTCTAGAATGTCCTCAGATTTGTTTTTCACCAGAGTTGTCCGTAGATCGGGTTGTTTTCTGTATGCTATTCTTGGAGGGTTCTCTGGATATTTTAGGTAGTATCTCATCATTCCATATGAGGGACTACAGGGGTTGTAGTTTTTTTTTTATAATTCTTCACAATATGCTGCTAAAAGGGTTGTTTCAGTGATCAGTGGTGTCCTTTATGATTCCTTTCTGTATTTTTATTTCAGTAGCTCCTCTCATCATGTTTGTAATTCCAGCAACATTTGTTTTTCATTTGTTTGTGTGGTATGTTTTATTTGTAAGGACTGCCATATCCCATTGGCAAACCAAGAAATCCCCAATGCTCACTTTCCGGTGCCAGAATGGTTCGCATCTCTCCATTGAGGCACAGATGGCTGGAGCAGGTGGAGGGCAGCTGGTTCTGCTGAGGATCATCTTGTGGCCATTTGGAGAGGGAAGTGCATACCACTACCATAGCCCTTAGGGCTGCATTGCCTTCTCCCATCTACTGGTCCTCCACAACACATAGTTTTGTGCATCTGGTGCATTCATACCTTTCACCCTTCCCTCCCTCATCCCATCTCCCTGCATAGTCACACACAGGGCTCAGGATCTGGTGCAGAGGGGGCCCATATCCATGGCTGTGGATTTGCAGAGGTCTCCACATGTGCAGATTGGAACCCCCGCTCCACAGGCCTGCACAGCCACCCCTCCACAGATGCAGTTGTGGAACATCCATGGATCTGGCCCTTTGAATCTTTGTAGAGGTATTTTTTATCTATTCAGACCATCTCTAAACAATTCATGTGGTTTAACAATCTCCCTCCATGATCACGCTTCTGTTTTACCTCTGTATCCATAATGTGGGGTATCTCTGAGTGGTACTAGCATGCTTTTGTGATGGCCAGCACATTGCCACATAATATTTAAGGGCCAGCTACTATACTACCTACATTTTCACCAGTCACTGTCTCTCCCTGTGGCATACTACGTCAGAGTGTCACTGACGCAAAGAACATTCACTACCCAAAATACAACAAATCAGTTGGGCAGGTGGTATTTATATGTTGCTACTCCATCTAAAAAACCTTCCCATTTAATGCAGAAACACTCACTTGATGCACAGAAATGTAACTGTGATTGATTCTCACTGTCCTCTCTTCCACTGTCTGCATTGTATAACAGTAACTCCCTATGAACTCAGAACTAGTTGTGTTGCCATAATTGTATATCCTGGATTTCCTTACTGTAGTTCTGACTGTAATATAACTTTATGTGTGCTGTGATTTAAAGATGTCTCATATGGTATAAGTGTGTCCTCCTGTACAGTTTGCGTAAGAGCCATGACTGAACTGTAGTGTATACCTTTTCTATTCCATGAGGAACTGGATGGTTCAGTGGATTAGTAGTGGATTAAGGAGCCTTTTCATCTCTAAGTCACTGGTTCAGATCCAGCCCAGATCAATAGTAGCTGAAAGCCTTTATTACCTTGGGGTTGTTCAGTGGTCTGTATGAAATGAGTTTGGGTGGTCTCAGTTCAGTTAACAGTGGGCATGTGTGCACATCACAAAACCACCAACAGTTGACATTAATTGGCACCCTTGCTGGCAGTCTTACACAAGAGGCCAAAAACTGAATGGGCATGGAATCTGAACTACCCTCTCACCTATGTGGTGATCCCTCCTTGACAGAGTTAAGGCACATTGATGAGGCAGTGTGGGAAAGCTGATACTGTGATTGCCCATGTGGCATCTGTCATGTGAATAAACACAGGGCTTTAGTTTCCAGTGCTGTAAATCCAGCACCTTTCAGAAACACTAAAAATTCACACACTGAAAAGAAAAATTCAATGAAAATAAATAAGAAAGTAAGTCTGTCATCTTGTACAGTTTTGGTGAGGACTGTGATGTGAAGCTGAGTGGTTCTGCCTACCCAAACTGTGTGAAATTATTCTTTTATAAGAGGCATCACCTACAGCATATATAAACTTACTATTAATCACTCAAGCTGGATAGAGTGATTTATACAAGTAATATGTTTTATGCTTGATTTAAATGGGAGTATAATGCGTCTCACCCACTTCTGAAGTGGAACACTCCATATTAGTGTTGCCATATATGATGATCACTGTACTTTGGATAACGTGCTGTTATCTGAGTGCTGAAGGCTGAAATTATATGAATGTTTTAGTATAATATAGTATAATGTAGAGTGGTGTGGAGTGGTGTGGTACGGTATGGTTGAAATTTATAACCTTCTTGCCATAACCCACACCTCGTCGTCTTATTGCTGGCATAATGTAATGTAGTGTAGTGTAGTGTAGTTTGGTAAGGTATGGTTGAAATTTATAATCTTCTTACAGTACTGTGCAGTTTTACCCTGGAATAAAATGTAACATGCTTGTTCTTCCACCTTTCATGTGATGCCCTTGGAAACAGTATTAATATGTGATTATGTTAGTACAGTATTTTCTTTTAATAAATACAGCTTTCAAACATCTATAACTTTTGGCCTGGAATAGTCTAAAGAGCTTTTATAAACTTCAAATTGTATACAGTGCCTCAGGAATTAAATAAAACAGACTGAACGTGTGGTATCCTTGTATTTTTGTTTATTCTAACTGCTTAATGGATTAGTATACTTCATTTTTATCAAATACTGCCATTTGAAGGATACCTTCAGTGCAGCACAAGTGATAGTTTTTCAAATTCTGCTATTTCAAGGATACCTTTAGTACAGTTCAAGTGAGAGTTTTTCCTATCACTTCCTTCCATGTGAATATCTCAAAGTGGGTGTGCCGTTAGAGCAGCAGCACCCCTACAGCAATGGCAGTGTGGGTGCTGCAACCCGATCTACAGTCATTCTGTTGATCAGGATTTTGCAGCACATGCTATCTTGCCACCCCATGGGTGTTGCACTGGTTCCCCCTACACCTCTGATCTGGAGGATATTATATTATTTTTGGGGGGTGCAGGGCTTGAAGCCCCCCTAAGACAGCTGGGTTGTGCCCTGGTGCTTTGCTGCGATCGTGGTCAGGCAGCACGATTGCCGGGTGACATGGTCACCATCAGCAATTCGTTGTTGATGTAATGTCGGTCGACAGTATTGTTGTGGAACCAACATGGTGGAACCCTCAAAGTGCTATATGACAAACAGAAATAGGATCACCTGTTAAAAAGTAATTTTAAAAAGGCAATATTTTGAAGCCAGTTATGAAAATTAGTGAATGTAAGATTTGTTAGAAATAATTTTCACAGCTGGAAAAAGCATTGTCTCTGCATGGGCTTTCTGATTTGAGGTTCCATCCCTTTTAAACCACTAGCTGAAAAGTAGTACTAGCAAGTTTATTTGTTAAGCACCCATTCCATAGGGCTCAGAGCACTTTACAGGGCAAGTTCAAGATGAAAACATAAAATAAGGAGATAATAAAATAGATACATAACTTAGGTACATTTATTTAACGCCAAAAATTGATTAGCGTTTTGCTCATAAAAGTGCTAAAACATTGTAAAAATGCATAGCACTTGCCTCATTGTGTTTAACAAACATAACACTTCCAGAAAACCTATATAAATACTTTCTGTATAGTTAGTATTGTCCCAGGAAAAAAACTGCTAATCAGTTATTTAAAATCCTGAAGTATCAGCTCAGAATCTCAGGATAATGAATAAATTAAATTAGATAAAAAGAAATGACAACTACAGCAGGAAGTTTTTTTTATTTATTTCAGTTTGGGATTAAAACTTTTGAGCCATAGGTTCTTTACAAAGTCTCCAAGTAAGTCATAGTATAGAAGCAAATGCAGACTAATTTCACCGCGGCAGAGCACTGGTTCCTTCAATCAAAGCTGCTCCTCAATTATAAAAAAAATATGACTATGTTATTCGCATCATCACATAACAAACTCCGCACTCACCAACTTTGCATTCAGAACAATCAGAATACTTCCCTGGAGGTGGTTCAAACATTTAAATACCTAGGATTGACACTGGACTGCACCATCTTGTTTAACCAACACATAGACGCAGTCACAAAGTCGTCAAATGCAAAACTATGATTACTGTACAGACACCAAAAAGGCCTGACTTCTGAGGCACTCAAAACTGTTGTAAATAGCTCAGTCCTCTCAGTGATAGACTATGGTCTAGCAGTATATGGGGTTGCCTCCCAAACTGCTTTGAAACATATCAAAACAACACTAAATAAGGCGTGTTGTTTAGTCCTAGGTGTACCCCATCTCACTCACACCTGCGAGTTGCACATGCAAACAAAATGGCTCAACCTTGACAGTCGCCTCCAGTATCAAGTATGCATGCTCGCCAAGAAGCCTATGTTAGGACTTACCACCCCAGGTCTGCAAAGCCTCCTAGCTGACCTAATTCCATCAGATGCATTAGGGGTGCAAACAACTCAGCTCTCTGCATCCCTTTCCATAGAACCACACAAGGCCAATGGTCCTACGAATACCAGGCACCACTTTGGCTTAATGCGCTTGACCTAGGCATCACAAAAGAGGACAAAATAGGCCCCTTTAAAGATAAACTCTGAGTGGCCCTTGCCACAAACAGGAACTGTGACTGTGAGACCTGAACTACCCTACACTCTCCCCTCCTCTTTCCTGCTATCCTGATGTACTCATGTCTTTCTAGGCATGGAACCACCTTGTATCTGCTTATGTACTTGTAACCATTCTAAATGATATAATTCCCATGTTTTACTATGACGTGGAACATCTGTGAAAGAACCTTTGTCTCAAAGGTACTTCCTAGAAATAAATAAATAAAATAAATAAGAACAGAATAAACAACAACACTAAAAAGCATCACAGTATAATTACAGAACTACAGTAGAGTACACCAGTTAACATGACAGTAGAATATATACAGGGATACATTTTCATACAATAGATAACATAATATCAAGATTACATAGCATGCATGGACAAAGGAAATTATCTGCATATCCGTTAAATTCCATATTGAAATAAGTTGTCTAGAAATTTCAGAGAAATGTCACCATCAGACCAACATAAATAGACTGTTCAAATTGGCACAGTTAAGCAGAATGCTTTCAACAAAAATGTGCTTAGGTGGGGAAAGGCCACCAGAAAAAAAGAGTTTTTGTTGAAGCAGTGTTTTGGTGGCTGCCTGGTTGGCGTTGTCATGGGGGTGGAGGGTCTGTGATGGAGGGATAGGGAGAAATAAGAAGAGGGTAGTCAAGAGGGTAAGCAGTGAGGAGGTGTGCTGTTCTGATTGGGAGGGGTGGATAAGATGATGGTAAATAAAATGTGGGGAGAGGGTGGGGGTGGGGAGTAGGCAGACTATTGGACTGGAGGGAGTGGGGGAGGGTGAAGGCAGGAGGGGGATTGGACAATGGTAGTTGTTACAGTGGTGGGAGGGATGTCAAGAGGCATTGCAAGTGCTTGAATTAGGTCATGCAGAGCACTCATATCTTTGTTAGGTTAGGGGTAAGGTTGTGTTGGGGGCACTCATACACAAGCGAGAGTTAGGAATGCTTGGAGACCAGCATTGAAATTGCTAACCTTGCTACATTCAAAGAGGTCAGTGGTGAGATCATTTATCCACTTGGGCCCCCTATACGAGAGAGGTCTCTGGGCTATTGAAGTACGCTTAAAGGGCACCACCAGTCCACCCTTTGAGGGACTTCTTGTACTCACAGTTGGCTGATTTAGTTTGAATAGATTCAGGTGCCAGCTCAAGCATGGCTTTCTTTGCCAGGAGGCATGCCTGGTATTGAGCCCTGAGGTGAAGTGGTATCCATCCAGTTGTTTTATAGAGGTCATAAGTGTGGGTCCAGCGGTCTGCTCCTAGGACCAGACTACATACCTTATTGAGAATGATTTTTACCCTATTGATGCTGTGTCCATACCAGCACCACAGATTATGAGGCCGTAGTCTATGGTAGATAGGACTGTGCTGCTTGTGACCAGCTTAAGGGCCTCAGATGGCATGTAGTGATGGTGTCAGTAGAGAACCCCTAGTTTTGGATTGACCATTTTGACGACATGGTCTATATGAGTTGTGAATGAAAGGGTATTATCCATGTGAACCCTGAGATATTTAAAGGTATCAACCTGCTTCAGTATAACCTCCTTGCTACTCCTCACCTAAAGTTTCCCAAATTTCTTTCGGTTCTGTAAAACTGTAAAAAGCATGCTCTTGTTTTTTATTTATAATTGAGCAGTAATCTATTGTTAGAGAACCAAGTCTCAAGTCTGTGAAAATTTGCTTCCAGTTCATGGATGATGTAGGGTATGTTTTTTCCACTTACTGAGATGACCGCACGTCATCAGCATATAGCACGATGTGCACTGGGCAGACTGAAGGTTGGGGGTTTATGAAGAGGCTAAAAAGGAACAGCACCAGTATAGAGCCTTGTGGAACTCCAAGACTCACCTCTTTTGACTCAGATACAGTGCCTTTGATTTTGACACACTGAGTCCTGCCCGAGAGATAGCTCTTGAACCATGAAACTGAGTCCATGGTCCATGAGAGTAGGTATTGGAGTAGGAGCTGATGGTTGACAGTATAAAATGCCTTTGTGAGGTCAAAAAGATGGTCTCCACTGCCAGATCCTCATCAGAGGCATTGTAGATTTTTGAGGTGAAGTCAACCAGGATGGTGATCGTGGAGTGGTCTTTATGGAACCCATGTTGCTGTGCACAGAGAAGATTATATTTTAAAAGGTAATCCATAAACTGGTTGGAGACAGTTTGTTTGAGGGCTTTAGATGGGGGGGGGAGAGAATGGAGATGGGCCTGAAGTTTGACAGATTGGTGGCATTCCCTGCTTTGAAGATAGGGGTGACATGTGCCTTTTTCCATTTGTCGGGGAAAAACTCCAGACCTTAATGAGGCATTGAAAACTTTAATGAGTGGATCCATCAGCTTGTTTACTGTGAGTGCAACCAACTTTTTGTCTATAAGGCTGCTCCCCATCCTCGTCTTCCCTAGAATGTGTTTAACATATTTGGTGGTGTCATTACAGGTGATCTGCCTAAAGTAGAAACAGATGGCATAGCCATTAGCAGAATGAGTCAATGGGGTGGTGGGGTCTAGAACTAGAGATAAGGGGGTCCGGTAGTCACTAGTAAGTACCAATCTTAGATCAATGAAAGCCAGATTAAAGGCATTAGCTATGTCATCTGGTTTCTGATAGGTCTCGTCGGTGGTGACTATAAGCCCTGGTTCACCCCTGGATGATTTCCTTGTAAGTGAACTGCTTTTCTCACCCCCAACTCCTAATTAGTAGATTATTGTAGTAGGTTGCCTTGGCCTATCGGATAAGTTTTGTACAATTGTTTCTGCCAGTCTCATATGCAATGAGATCTGCCATTTCGCACTTTGCTTTGGCCTTATGTCAGAGATTCTCTCTTTCCTGCATGAGCTCAAGAAGGGAGCCTATGAGCCATAGGTTAGTAGCCTCTCTAGTTTTTTTAAGTTTTATAGGGGGCAAAGATGTCACAGGCCTTATTAAACATTGTTACGAAGAAGTCAAGGGCTTGATTGCCATCCACATCTCTGTCTGATGGTGAACAATCCACAAGCTTTAAATATTGCCTAAAGTAATCCAGTTGCTCAGGTGTCAGGGAGTGATTTTGTGTGACCTTGGTGGCACCATGGGTGGTCTTATTTGACCATGTGCACATTACTGGAGAGTGATCACTGAGGGTGTCTGGAAGGATGTTGGCCTCAGAGATGTGCTCCAGGCAGTTTGCAAGGAGCGAATTGATTACTGTACTTGAACCAGTATTGTAGTTAAATCTGGTAGCCTGTGTGACTAGTTGGGTAAGGTAGAGACCAGATACCTGATCCCAAAATGTGAGGGCATCATGAGCCAGCCAATTGGTGTTGAAGTCACCAACAATAATATGCTCCCAGTTGTGCTTCATCTGTTCCAGTTTGCTTAGCACCTGCTGGATACCAATTTTATGGGTGCCGTTGGTATGTACACAGTAGATAATAGTACCACTTTGTTTTGCTGGCCCAGCGTGAGCTTAAGGCTTAGTGTTTGCACCTCCTTGGTATGAAAACTACTAGCCAGTAATTGGGCATTAATCTTGGTTTTCACGTAAACTAAGCAACCTCCTCCCCTCTTAGTCATTCTGTCCTACCGGAACACTTTGTAACTGACAAGGGCCATAGTGGCATCATTGATCTTAGGTGAGAGCCATGTTTCAGTGAGAGCTATTATATCTGGTTGGAGTAGCTCAACCCAAGCCTGGAACTGTGGTAGTTTGTGAAGGAGACTATGAATGTTTAATAAGACTATCTTGAGGTGACCCAGTCTCATACTAGGAAGTAGAATGGTAGAAGGCTATCAGCCCATATGCACCATTCCCCACAATAGTGGTCCAGCTACATTTCATTATCCATAATCCAGGTATCCAATAGATTTTTAAAGCTGTTAGTTGAACTTGCTTCCACTATGTTGCTGGGCAAGTTATTCCATAGTTGCCCTGTTCTGTTCAAAAATGAATAATGCCGAATATTGTTTCTTCATGTATTCATCTTAACTTGTTTTTTGTGTCCCCTTAAGCTGATTGGTTTATCTTGGATTGTTATTCCTATCTCGCTCCTCAGACCTGAATCATTAATAAATTTATACAAGGTCATTAGATCACCTCTGATCTTTCTTTATTTTGAGGTGAACAGACCAGTTCTCCAAAGTCTATGTTCATAACTCTTGGATTTAAATGACCCAATTAGTGTCACAAATCTTCTCTGTATTCTCTCTACCCTATCAGTTTCACTCCATGTATAAGGGCTCCAGAGCTGTGACCCATGGTCAAAATGGGGTCTTATATAGATTTATACAGTGGCAACATGCATCCTACACTCCTATTTATGAAACTCCTATGAATATTCTTTATCATTATTTTCCTAATAATGCTAGTTCTGTGGTGCTTGAAGTTTAACTTGTCTACTAGTATCCAGCAATCTATCTCTAGAAAACGTATTATTAAATTCTTTCCATTTAACTTGTAAGATTGTTGTCCATTATGTGCCCCCAAATACATCACTGCATATTTTTTCACATTTAGCAGCATTCTGTTTATATGTGCCCATCTTTCTGTTTCCTTCAAGTCTGTATGCATTTCTGATCTTTGCTCTTTACTGGCTACTGGACCTCCTATTTTGATGTCATCTGCGAATTAAATTACTTTGCTTTTAATTATCGAATGTAAGTCACTTATATGACGTGAAAATAAAACTGGTCCCAATACTAAGCCTTGTGGCATGCCACTGGTTACCCCTATAGCTTCTGAGTACTCCCCCAGCACCTCACCCTGTGGGTTCTACAACTAAGCAAATTCTTGATCCATATTATTGTTCTACTAGTCTCATTTGTGGTCTAGCAGTGGGTGGCCCAAGATTAGGGTGGACATCTCTAGATTTCAGTAGCAGTATAAGAAGCAACTTTTTAAGTACAAACTCTCAGTGAATCCAGCTTAGACCATTTGTTTTGACTCTGTGAGGCAGAGTGCTAGGTATGACCACGGTGATATGGCTGCATAGTAAGGCAGCTATAGGGGTTCTGGGGAGTGAAGGGGATTTGTAAATTTTGGGTGGGATTATGAAGTCATGCTTTAGGCATGACTGAATCCGGATTCCTTCAGACTTAGACCAAATGTGGGAGGTGTAACCAGGACTGGAAACAGTGTCCTCCTTGGGTCCACTATTTTTTAGACCCACCTCCAGCACAAGATAGGAGATGAAGAGGGCTAGTAGCCCCAAACTTGGCAGTGCTGTCATTTTAGGAGTGTGTAAAAGGTAAGGACCTTAAGCACCCAGATCAGGATAGCTGTACCAATATAGGGCTGCAGTAGTTTCAGTAGTGAGATTAGTAAGGCACTGGACAGCTGCAAAGGGAAAATACTTGGGAGAATCCTACTTTAAACAGTAGTATGTATGTTGTGCCATGGTTAGGATATCAAACATCAAATGGTGGATTGGAGTTTAAGGAGAAGGAGGGGCTTAAGCATATGTAATTAGGGAGTATACACTGTGGGACTTGGCAGAGGTTTAGAGAAAGCAGTAGCAACTGTCTTGTTAAAAACCTAAAATGTTAGAGAGCCTTTTAGTGATTAGACCAATAGGCAGCATTGGTGGAAAACTGGGTGTGGCCCATACATATTTAATAGAAGCCGGGGTCAAGGAGGGCAAGTGGGACAAATGATTAGAGAGAAGGAAAGAAATTTAAAACAAATACACTATGAGCAGGAGAGCTGCATTGCCCAATGGGAAGCCGAGGAATCTCTGTGGCTGTCCAGTCATGGTTGCAGCATACAAGTCTCCAAAACCCTGAAGCTGAGGCTTGCTCAGTGACTGTACCTGTGGCTGGGGGATGCAGGTGCCTGAAGTCTTTTGGAGCAGCCGGCTGGTCCAGAGGCTGGGCTGCTGTGCAGTTGAAGCCTGGTCAGGGCTACTTCCTATGGCTGAGGTATGTGGGTGACTGAAGTCTATTGGAGTGGCCAGCTGGTCCAGAGGTCAGGCTGCGTGCAGCTGGAGCCCGGTCAGGGCTTCTTCCTGTAGTTGGGGCATGCAAGTGCCCAAAGTCTTTTGGTGCGGCTGGCTGGTCCAGAGGCCAGAGGCCAGGCTGCCTTCTGACTGAAGCCCGGTCAGGGCTTCTTCCTGTGGCTGAGAGATGCGGATGCCTGAAGTCTTTTGGAGCATCTGACTGGTCCAAATGCTGGGCCGCTGTGAGGATGAAGCCCAGTCAGGGCTTCTTCCAGTGGTTGGGGGATGCGGGTGCCCTAATTCTTTTGGAGTATCTGGCTGGTCCAGAGGCTTGGCTGCTATGCAATTGAAGCCCAGTCAGGGCTTCTTCCTGTGGCTGGTGGATGCAGGTACCCAAAACCTTTTGGAGCAGCCAGCTGGTCCAGAGGCCAGGCCATGGTGTGGCTGAAGCCCAGTTAGGGCTTATTCCTGTGGCTGGGGGATGCAGGTCACCAAAGTCTTTTGAAGCAGCTGGCTGGTCCAGAGGCCAGGCTGCTGTGCAGCTGAAGCCTGGTTAGGGCTTCTTCCTTTGGCTGGGGGATGCGGATGCCCAAAGTCTTTTGGAGCGGCTGGCTGGTCCAGAGGCTGGACCACTGTGCAACTGTAGCCAGGTCAGGGCTTCTTCTTGTAGCTGAGGGATGCAGGTGCCCAAAGTCTTACCAACTGGCACTGCTAGCCTCCCTGAACAAGTATGTTTTTAGGTTCTCCTTAAAGGCTTCCACTGAGGGGGCCTCCCTTAAAGATCTTGGGAGTGAGTTTCACATGACTGAGCTGGCTACCTCTAAGGTACGGTCACCCAGTGACATAATCCTGGCCCTTAGGCCCATCTCGGGGAAAGCAGAGATGGTGAGAAGTGTGATAAGGAGTCGGAAAGTCTCTCAGATAACCAGGACCCAGTCCATATAGGGCTTTATGGGTCAGCAAATTGACCTTCAAGAAAATGTCACTTTGCTGGCATCCAGTACAGACCACACAGGACCAGGGTCACATGACAGGATCTCATAAAGCCCATCAGCATCTTGGCTGCTGCATTCTGCACAAACTGCAGGTGTTGTAGAGTCACTCTGCTAATCCCAAAGTAAAGATCATTACAGTAGCTGAGTCTGAAAGTTGCAAAGGCATGTACCAGCACTGGCAAGTCTTCAGAGAGGATTAAAGCTTTAATACAGATGATGATCCTGAGATGGTGAAAGCCACTTCAGATTACAGCTGACAGCTGAGCCTCAAGAGCCAGGCTTTCATTCAGAATAACCGCCAGATTCTTCACCTTAGCAGAGGTCACCAGCCTGGTGGAACCCAGCACAGGGCCAGTCATTTTACAGTTGCCACCGTGCCCAGCCTCTGACTAGGCTCAGTCACTAATATCGCCATCTTATCCAGACTGAATCAAAGCCACCTAGCTGGCATCCAGTCCTGAATCTTGGCCAGGCACAGAATTAGTACTGCAATTGCATTCAGTGTCTCCAGTGCAAATGCCAGATACAGCTGGGCATCATCTGCATAGCAGTGAAAAAACAGTCTGCAACATCTAAGGATGTCACCCAGGGACAACATATACACTGCAAACAGCACAGGCGAGCAGACTGAACCCTGTGGTACACCAGAGAGCAGGGGCCTCTGGAGTGGGGAAAAATTCCCCAACACTATTCTATGTGTCTTGTCTCTGTGGAAGAACTCAAACTGGCAGATGACAGTGCTAGTGAGTCCACAGTACTCCCTGAGCCGGCCTAAAAACAGCCCATGACCCACAGAGTCGAACACTGAGAAGAGACTTGAGTAGAACATGAATTGACCCTTCACCTCTACCTCTAGCACTGAAGGGGTCATTGTGCACCCTGAAAAATCCAGTTTCCATACTCTACCTATACCTAAATCTGGACTAGAAAGGCTTATGGACATCATAGGCCTTGAGGTGTGCCTCAAGCTGCAGCACCTCCATTTTCTCAGTAAGCTTTCCCTGAAAGGGAAGGTTAGAGACAGGTGAAAGATTGGCAAAGCATTCTTGGTCCAAAGGAGGATTCTTCAGAAGAAGCCTCACCAGCGCACCTTTCAATGTGCTCAGAAAGCACCCTCTGAAAAGGAGCACATGACTATATTGGCGAATACTAGACCCAGAAATCCTGCACACTCACTAGAAGGCATGTTGGGCCAAAGTCCAGTTCACAATAGGTGAACCTTAGCTCCGTCACCCCACAGACCTCATCCACTAACTCTGACCTGGACTCTCTCCAGACAGGAGGAATGCTCCTGTTCACAACCAATTCTACACTGCCAGGCTATGGTAGCCTGGTTGGGCAATCCCAGTCTGAAAAGAGGACACCCTGTCAGAGAAGAAGTGAGCAAACTCTTTGCACATAGTTATTGAACTAGCTCGTACTGATTGTAGATAAGTAGAATAGAGTATTCTGTCCACAGCTCAAAAGAGCTGACTCAGTCAGTTCTTCCATGCAGCAATCTCCCTGGACAGAAATACTGCCTTCTTGCAGTAGATTGCCATTTGATACTCACACTACTGAGTCCTCAAAGTCTGTTTGCCCTCATTGAGTCAGGATTTTCTTCAACAATGCTCCAACCTCTGGTCCATAGCTTTCAACTCCCTGTGCTTCCCATCAAGCCATGTGGATCCCAGCCATGAGGACTAGAGCTGTACACATACCGGTGCAACAGAACTGAAGGCTAAGGTAATGGCCTTTTTATAGTATACCACTGCCTCCACCAATCCTGCCCCACACACAGCCCTCACATCCAAGAGATCCACCACTGCCTGTATTTCTGCTGGAGACAACCCCTTCAAAGTTCAGTATGGGACCATCTCTACTGGAGGTAGACCACAAGGGGGGTCACTGAATGAGAACTCACTGTGCAATGATCTAACCAGCTGAGCAGATCAATCTTGAGGTTCTTAATTTTGAGCCCCAGTATAAAGACCAAGTCCAAGGATTATCCATGTTGATGGGTCATGGAAGTAACTACTTATGCCAGGCCCAGTGTGTCTCAGTCTGATTCAGCTTCAGCCACTCAGCCTGGTAACTCTCCAGTCTGGGAGGCAATGCCAACCCCTGGTCAAGATAGCTGGTTGATAACATGGTGGCTACATGTGGAAACACACTCCTGGTTCCACTTCACACAAACCAGGAGAGCCATCTGATAATTTAGCATGTACTGCAGCTTCCTCCTAGTGAAGGGTATATGCTGATTCCATGTACTGTCAGACATCTTTCACTCAAGCTGCTGATACTAGTGTATGTACACATGAGGGGAGGTGGGTTGGCTCCAGAACAGGGGAAAGGCTCATCAGATGACCACTTCCAGAGGCCTCCCTTATGCCACTTGGCTCCACTTCCTTCAGCTGACACTTGTCCACATCATAACTCCACGTATCCCTGATGGCCACAGGGAGAACCCTGGTTGGGTTGTCCCAGAACATGGTTGGTTGGGAGCAGCAGCACTGTCATGGGAACACAGCAGGGTACCTGGAGCAAGTGGTGAGTCTAGTGTGGAGTTGAGCCCTGTTTGGAAAAGGCCTGAAGGAGAGATGCTGATGATGGAGGGCAGCAGAAGGTGGATAACAATGAATGAAAACAAAACCTAAAATGTTACGTTTGCTGGTGAATTAGTAGCCAGCCAGTGAAAGTTGACTGAAATAAAGTAATAAGGTCACATTTCTGGAAGCAAGCTGCAACATTACAAAGTGAATCTAACCTGGATCACTCTAGGTCTGTCTAGCAACAAAGAATTTGAATCATATCTGGTGAGATTAAAAACATGAATGATATCAAGATAGCAGATTAATCTAAAGATGGCAAAAGAATCTGGGAATTTTAAGCTGCTGAAGTGTATGTCATAATTTTTGCCTGCCAAGAGTGTGAGTGTGTGAGAGTGAGAGTGTGCGCGAGTGTGTGTGCATATATGTGTGTGTGTGTGTGTGTGTTTCTGTTTCTGTTTCTGTTTCTCTTTCTCTTTGTCTGTCTGTCTCTCTCTCTCTCTCATGGCTATGCATTTGATACTTAGTAAATAATGGAAGTTAAAAGCTTTAAGTGCATCATTGCTAAAGTTTATGGTTAGATGTTTTTGCCAGAAAATGCCAATTGTCTAGAGCACTTACAAGTTTTAGGAAGCAGCTCTGAGACACTTGAAGGCCAATGTCTATAAATCACACAAGTATAACTTAAGAGTTATGATAGAACAACCTCATTAGAAGCCAAACTGAAGACAATGCAGCCTCCAATTAGGGATGTCTGCCAACTTATAAATAATATATTTTATCTCTATGAATACTAACGAGTTAGATATTTTAAAGTCTACACACAGCATAATGATTATGCTCTTTGGCATCCCAGAAAATACCACAGAAAGTAATAAGACAACTGCGAATAAATGTAGCATAATTAAGAGCATTTGGGCAGTTGTGACATTATTATTCGGTGATGTCTGAGAAAAAAAAGTCTGGTTGAAGTATTGTGTGTGTGTGTGTGTGTGTGTGTGTGTGTGGGGGTACATGCACACACACACACACACACACACACAAGTTGTGACATTATTATTCAGTGATGTCTGATAAAAAAATCTGGTTGAAGTAGTGTGTGTGTGTGTGTGTGTGTGTGTTGGGGTACATGCACACACACACACACGTATGATGCAGGAAACTGCTATATATTAATAGGATCATTGTTAATCCCCCTTACTCCTCTACTGTTTTCTGATTAGTCTCCTTCTGTAGAATTCACTGATGAAGCTGGTTGTTTTCTATTTATTTATTTTTTCTAATAAAAGTGAAAGAAACATATTCCATTAAAATCTGTTTGTCTACAGTCTTTAAAAAATATATTAAAGCAAATGCTGTGACCTACATTAGGGATTTAGTAACTGTGAGCTAAATGCAGCAGGATGTGCCTTAAACTACTGGATTGCTCTTTGAGGTGCCAGGAGTAAACACAGTTAGAGATGGACAAGTCATTTGCTGTCTGAAGTCCTGTAGCTAGGAATCACATTCCAATTGACTTAAGACCAACTAATTGTACTTTACCCTCTTATAATCTGTTAAAGGAATGGTCTGCTGCTTAAGATGTATGGTGGCTGTATTGTTAAATGATTTTATCATTTATTTTAATATACTTTTATATTTGTATAATGTATTTTAAATGCTGTTATTGTATATTTTGTACTGGAATTTTTCCTATGCTGTTTACAATGGCATAAGTATTTTTGCCTAAAGGGACCCCATTTGAAATGAACTGTGGCTGAATGTCTGTTGTTATCTCCCATCACTAAGCATAAAACACAAAACAAAGCAGCAGTATTTAATGGGAAAAAAATGATATCGTTTTTAGTGAGTATGGTATTTCCAGCAAAATATCAACATATTCATTTTTTTCTTTTTGTTATATTTCATTCCAGAGCTGAGATATGGAGTTTGGAAGTTTTTAAACAGAGCTGCTTTCTGGCCATGCCCAAGAATAAATGAATAATCTTTAAAAAAAAAAAAGGTTACCGATAGAGGGACCATACATCATATTTTATAGTGTATGGTCTCCATAAACAGTAAGAAAAATAAAGAAGGCTCCTTACTCTTGTAGTTTCAGTCATTGCTGCAGCCATTCCAGGTCATGCTGTCACCACCGTGCCCACTTCTGGAAGGCTGTTGGTTCATGAGAAAAAAAAGGTGCGTGCATGAGCAGATCGGCTCCATTTGTAATCCCATCACTATGATTTTCTCAAGAGGGGTTAAAAACCCCTGACGTCATAGAAATGGGATTACAAAGAAATAATCTTGCTGCTTTTTAGTGGTAATAAGGGCTCCCCATACATTATAAATGAATAATCTTGGTGTGGTGCTGTGCTGTTTACCAAGCAAAATGTATGTTAGTAGCCTCCTAATGTATCTACAGTGTGACTCCATTATGTAAAAACCAAAAATAATTTAAGGGAAAAGGACTTATAAATATAAAATTGGTTATAAATGACATTTTAAAAACATACTGGAGGCCAGCTCAGTGGTGCTGAGGTCTAAGGCGCTGGATGCCTAACCTCACATCACGCCAGTGACCTGGGTTCGGGAATGAGTCCAGGCCATCTGAGGTCAGCAATGGTGGGGAGGGCGGAGCTGGATGAAGCTGCTGTCAGGCATGCTCTCCTCTCCGGGGAGGTGGGATGGCTCCTCTTGGCTGATGGCTGCCACCTGGTGGAGGCTGGGGACAGCACGGGCCAAGAAAGGAGCCAGACACTAGGCCAATGGAGTGGGACTAATGCGTGCCTCCACATGCATGTGTTCCCACTCCCAGGGCCCTTGGGAGAAAATGGTGGGGAAACATCGCCGGCAGCAGGATGGCGACTGGCTCTCCACAGGCATCGCTTCTGGGCTGGGTGTAAGGTAAGCCCCAGTAATTCCAGGGGACGGTGCTGGGGGGGTCGGTCTGATGGGGACTAGCCAGGCGGAAAGTGAGAAAATGTTACATGATAAAAAATAAAAACATACTGGAGAAATAAAAGTATTTTGATTATGAATCCAATTATGTTAGAAATTTATTAATACTAAAAAACTATACGATGGCATTTTTTGCCATCTGTCACATACTGCTGCATTAAATTACTCATTCTGCATAAATGCTGATACATGTCCCATTCCTCCATCAAAACCACTCATGATGTAGTGGGAAGGGACTACAGTGCAGTACTGCCTCATAAGTGGCTGGACTGTGTGTGAACATTCCTAAAGTTCAGGATTTAGAACAAAACCAGTTTGATTGATTATACCAATAGCCGTTCTTTCACTGTTAGCAATAAAAAGGAGGCAGATAGAAAACAGCTAGTTACAGAAATTATTTAACCTCCTTCTAGTTGACTGTACCATCTTCAATATAAACATGTATTTAATTGTCTTACTCTGTGAAATTTTATCATGGTGACTTCCCCCAAGTTATGTCTTGTGATTAACCGGTATTCCTTGTGATTTGTATTATTGTTGATCAGTTTGCCCCTTGTTGCTGCCTACTGTATAACTGATTCACCTGACTTGATTATTTCTTATTGTTCCTGCTGATGTTTAATCCTCTGTATGTATCATTTATGTAACTAATTCTGGGCCACCCCTGAAGGTGGACTCTTTTGTTCCAGTTGGCCTACCCAGTTACCAAATATCAATAAATAAAGAAGTAAAAATTATATCTACCAATTTTATAGAAGGTGAGCAATCATGATTTTTTTAAATCATGAAACAATAAAACATAAGGTGCTTGTTAATAGTGTTCCTTTAAAAGGACTACAGTATATGTTAATTAGGGAGTTATTTTCTGCTAAAGGGAGCTCAGTGTGGTACAATCAAATATTAGTGGTGCTAAGCTCTGTTAAATCAAGACATTTCTGCCTATTTATTTATTTATTTAAAATTAGAAAATGAGAGCAAAGATACTACTCTAATTGCCTGTTGACATTCTAATGCCATTTATTTATGTGCCAACTGAGCCCTATAAAAAAGATCTAGTGCCATTCCAAGGTCCTTGTAAATGATATCAATGCTTCAAGTCACTCTATTTTTCAAAATATTTACCATTTTGTTTTGTTACCGCATCCCAAAACTGTTGCCTGCCCGCTCAGCTGTCTGCTTATTTAGCTACTCACCTCACTCACTCCCATCTATTTCTGTGCTGGTGATAGCTTCTAAGCAACCCTGTCTGGCTTTTTTATGTTTTTGTCCTCCTGCTGCTGACCACATCTAGGTATCCTCTCCTGACCCCCTTCACTGTCATTGGGAACACAGATGATGCATAGTATCCACAGCAACCATCAGCTCATGCTTGCCTTTCCAGCCAATGCATGGAAGAACTACTATAGTTCCACTCAGCCAAAACAAGAAAAGTTTTTTATAACTATATTTTACAAAGGAAATTGAGCTGCCTTTACCCCATTATTTATACACAGTAATACACTCCAAGGTCAGAGGCAGTATAGTGTAATGGTTAAGAGCACTGAGCTGCCAACCTGGAGACCTGAGTCTGAATTCCACAGCCACCACTGGCATACTGTGTGACCATGAGCAAGTCACTTAACTTCCCTATGCTACCAGGGCACACCTGGAAACAAGCCTCAGCTTAATGTGCCTTTCCTGGCCAAAAATTGTAAAATAAAAATAAAATATAAGCTATGCCTGCTCTTCCAGAGCTGTAAGACCCTCTGCATACATGGGATCCATACGGTTTCTCTGATATCCATTTGCCTGACAGAAAGTTGCCCTGCACCTGTTTACTGTCAGGTTCATTTTACTGACAAAATCTCACAATGCACTTTGCCGACAAGAGCATACACTAGTAAGCTACCAAAGATTGTAGGCTAGGTAATGAAAATAACAGCAAGTCATATAACCCCCACAACATGGTTATTAGACTGTTTGTAGCTTTATTTTCAAATGTATTAATCCTAATGAAGTGTTTAGGCTATGTGCAAGATGTGTTTTGATCATTTTTAGTTATGACAGGATTTCTGTTTGGATCCTATTTATATTAAGTCCTTTTGAGGTAGAATAGACTGTCAGTAAATGTTGTGCAGTTCCATTGAATACCAGCAGGTGAGAGCAGAGAGCAACACACTGTTAAAAGTGAAGTGTTTATTCTGCACTGTCTTCCAAGCCTCGCCACTGATTAGGAGACATTACTGTGTGCTTGCATAATATTAGTGCTCATGGTATTTATGATCTGATGAATAATGAAACACGCTGAATGCTTTGAGGGATTTGCATGAACATGCATTAGTGGGTATGCACTTGAAGCTCTGATGAAGCTGTGAATATTGCTTGGATTGCTTTGAGGTCTGAAGCTTAGTTGCATATTAACCAAGGCTGTGCTTCAGAACCTCTACCACAATCAACAGTGCAAATGCATTGTTTTTGGCATTACACTTTCTTTTACTTTGCGAGTGCAAAAGCTAAAGTGTCTGAATATATTTTCATTGTGATTGTTGGGTAAGCAGCACTCAGTAAACATACCTAGTCAGGTAACCACAATTCAGGAACATGGGGGTGAGGAAAACTGCATTGGGAAAGTAGCAGTCAGGCAATCATACCAGACCCTGCATACATACATACAGTGAAGCTTGTCAAAATGAAACCCATTTCTACAGCATTCTGCAGTATGCTGCAGCAGAGTTAGTGCAGTAAACAATGTAATTTCAGTGGGAATTAATCTCTTTTGTCATGCAGGAAAATATGACACTGCCAGGATGAAGTTAATGTCACTGCTTCCTGCATGACAAAAGAGACTAATTGCCACTGAAATTACTATACATTGCTTTCTACAGTAACTCTGCTGCAGCATGGTACAGAGTGCTGCAAAATGTTGCAGAATTGGGTTTCATCCTGGCAAGCTTCACTGTACATATATACATATGAAGTTGCCAGCAGATTAGGCTCAGTGGTCTGTCTTGTCTGCCTGAGATGCAGCTCACTGTTTTGTTACTGCTGCTACTCCACCTCCCTTTTTGCAACCTTGACTCCCAACCCCACCATCCAGAACTCCCCTGCTGTTCCCTTTCCTTCCAACCTATACCATGCCCTTGTACCTGTCCCATTCCTTCTTGAATCTTCCTACAGTTTTCATTTTCATCAGATCCTCAGGAAGCTCATTCCAGGGTGCCACAACCCTCTCTGTGAAGTAATGACCCATCACCTCCCCTCTATACCTTCCCCCCACCAGTTTTAGACAGTGGCCTTTTGTAGCCCCTCCCCCTTCATATTGAGCAGACCATCCATTTTTATCCTATTGATCTCCTTCATATATTTGAAGACCTCTATCATATCACCCCTATCCTATCTGTCCTCCAGGGAGTACATGTCCAGCTCACTTAGTCTGTCCTCATAAGACATTTCCCCCAGACCACAAATCATCTTTGTTGCTCTTCTCTGGACTCTTTACAGTAGAGTGACATCCTTCTTTAAGCGAGAGAACCAGAACTGCACACAATATTCTAGGTGCGGTTTCATCAGTGAATTGTACAGGGGAGAATACACCCAAGCATTTTTTTTTTGCTTTTGCAGCTGCTCTCCTGTATTGCTCTGAGTTGTTCAATTTGGCATCATTTATTACCCCCAGATATTTTTCCATCTTGGAGACAGTCATCCATTCTCCCCCCAAATGTTAGCTAAACCCTGGCAGGGCCAGCCTTAGCTAGGTACAAACTGTGCCCCTGCACCTTGGGGGCCCAGACTTTTTTCTTGAGGAAGCAAAAATAATTTAAAACATTTAAAAATGCCAACATTTTGTTATAGATGAAAATGTTTACCAGCAAATCAAAGTGGAAGACAACTGGCTCTGCTACTGTTACAAAAGGTGGGGGCAACTTTGCTGCAGTGGAAAAGATTAGGTTAAGCAAGTGCTAATGGTGTTAATGGCCATATTTTACACCTCCCAGGCTGACTGCTTTCACAAACAAAGGGATATATTGACAAGAGAACTTGTTTGTAACCTGGACATGTAGCTGAAACAATGAATGATTTGACACAATCTGTTTCTAAAGTATGTGAGCACTCAAAATCAGGAGTCTTAACATTGTTTTACTAGCCCAAGCACTAGCACAAATTGTTCAGGGATAATGCAGCTAACTCACTACTTGTCAATCTTGACTAGTGCAGGTTTTCATGGCTGTTCATGAAGTTAAAAAAGTCTACTTTAGCAGGCTCTAGTTCTCATGCTAATCTCACTCAATATTCCAGATGGCCTGCTGTGGTTAACAGCTCATTAAGAGCTACAATTATTTGGTAGTTCAAGAGGTGGATCCCACAAAAGACTCAATGTGAGTCATTATCACTTCACTGTTAGGACTTTCAGCTAGTGTCCAGGGTGTAATCAAGGGTAGAGTGCTGCTAAGCCACTAGCTTCCAGATTTCTGAATTTGTCTCTGTCTAAAAAATTGTCCCATAGTATTAAGACCAGTGCCGCTCATTTCCCTACATTTTGAGTGTCTGTAACCAATATTTCATGACAAAATGTGAAGCGGTATACAGGGTTGGCCCTGCAGGTGGTGGGTTTTATCCCAGCCTCACCATAACTTCCAAAGCACTAGCAAACAGGCTAGAAGGAGGGGTGGAGCAACAATGGGGAATCATCAAAACTGCCATCACAGAGGCAACAAGCCTTTGTGTGAAGCAAATAAACAAATGAAAATGAAAGAAAAAGCCACTATGGTTCTCAAAAGAGGTGGCTGGGAAAGTCAGGAAGAAAAATATAGCATTCAGGAAGTATAAGGAAACACAGAAGGAGCAGGACAGAGAGCTGTACCAGTTAAGGCAGAAGGAAGCAAGGAGGGAAGTCAGAAGAGCAAAGGCCCAAACTGAGGAAAAGATAGCCAACTCTGTTAAGAAGGGGGATAAAACCTTTTATAGGTACATCAGAGAGCGTAGAAAGACAAAGGGAGGGATAGTGAGGCTGAATAGAATGAATGGTGAGTGGGCAGTAGGGGACAGTGAAAAAGCAGGGATACTGAATGAATATTTCTGCTCAGTATTCACAAAAGAGGAGGGGGAAGTGCCTAATCCAATTAACAGAAGCACTCTTGATAGGGGGTCGATCTCAGCCCTTTCACAGAAGAATGAGTCCTGCAAGAACTCCTAAAACTGAAGGTGAACAAAGCAATTGGTCCTGATGGAATTCACCCCAGAATTCTAAAAGAATTAAGGGGGGAACTAGTGGAACCACTGACTACTCTTTTTAATAAATCATGGGAGGATGGTGTGGTACTCGAGGACTGGAGGAAGGCAGATGTGATTCCCCTTCACAAAAGGGGAACCAAAACAGAGGCAGGAAACTATAGACTCGTCAGTTTGACCTCTGTGGTAGGGAAAGTGATGGAGTCACTTCTGAAGGAAAGAATAGTTGAGTACCTAGAGGCCAGTGGGGCACAGGACCCAAGGCAGCATGGGTTCACAGCGGGACAGTCATGTCAGACAAATCTAATAGATTTCTTTGACTGGGTGACCAAAGTAGTAGACCAGGGAGGGGCTGTGGACATGGCCTACCTAGACTTTAGCAAGGCATTTGACACAATCGCACACAAAAGATTAATAATCAAATTATCCAGCCTGGGAGTGGGTCCCAGGGTGGTAGCCTGGATAAAACATTGGCTTGGACAACAGGACACAGAAGGTAATTGTAAATGGAGTCCACTCTGAAGAAAGAGGGGTTACTAGTGGGGTACCACAGGGTTCAGTACTGGGTCCAGTCCTTTTTAATGTCTTTATACTGTAAGTGACATTGCAGAGGGACTGGAAGGAAAAGTATGCCTCTTTGCAGATGACACAAAGATCTGCAACAGGGTTGATACACAAGGAGGCGTGGAAAGGATGAAAAGGGACTTGGCAAGGTTGGAGGAATGGTCAGAAGTATGGCAGCTAGGATTCAATGCAAAGAAGTGCAAAACAATGCACCTGGGAAACAAGAACCCAGGGGAAGATTACACAATGGGGGGGAGGTAGTAACAACAACAAAAAAGGAAAGGGAGCTGGGGGTAATCATGCCAGATGACCTTAAGGTTAGCAAGCGATGTGAGAAGGCAGTAGGGAGGGCTGGGGGTATGCTGGGATGCATAGGGAGAGGCATCACCAGCTCAAAACAGGAAGTTGTTGTCCCTCTGTACAGACAGTTGGTGAGACCCCATCTGGTGTACTGCATCCAGTTCTGGAGAGCCCATCTCCGCAAGGACATAGACAGGATAGAGACAGTCCAGAGGAGGGCAACTAAAATGGTGCAGGGTCTGCAAGAGAAGCCGTATGAGGAGAGACTAAAGGAGCTTAATATGTATACCCTTGAGGAAAGAAGGGAAAGGTGGGGACATGATAGAAACTTTTAAGTACCTCAGTGGAATCAACAAAGTCCAAGAGGGGAGCATCTTTCAGAAAAAGAGACGTGCAAGAACAAGGGGACACAATTTAAAGATAGAGGGGGGTGCAGTTCCAGGGCAATGTGAGGAAGTATTTTTTCACAGAGAGGGTAGTGGATGCATGGAACAGCCTTCCTGAGGAGGTTGTGGGGTCTAAAACTGTGGGAGAATTCAAGAATGCATGGGACAGACATAAGGCAATTTTTGTGGGGGGTAGGAAGAAGTTGGCTGTTGGTTAACTAGGATCTGCAGCCGATCCTGTAGGTAGGGAAATGGGCAGACTAGGTGGGCCAAGTGGCCCTTATCTGCCATCAAAGTCTATGTTTCTATGTTTCTTCCCTCTCCCTTTCAAATCTCTAAACTCTGTTCTTTCCCTGGACACCACTGCAGATCAGACTCTGAAATGACCATCCACAGATCCATAGCTGCCATTACTGGCAAGTGTGGGGGGTCCCAACTCTTCTAAATGGACCATGCTAGCCATTACTATCCATACAATCTCACCCTTATCCCACCCAGCATGTCATTTTATCCTAAAAACAAAATTTTGGATCATGTATGGTACATAAATAAACTTCCCCATGTTATGTCTACGACAATGCCTATGGCTGCTTTCCTCCTCTATAGCTCACCTCCCCCTCTACTCTTCTTCTTCCTTGTCATCTATCCTCTCTGCACCTCATCCGCTATCTCCTTATAACCTAGCTTCCAAAACTTGTTTTGTTTCTCAGATGCTTTGTAACTCTGTTTAGCTTACACTTTTGTAACCTTGTCCTATGTATTGAATTTGTAATCTGACTTACATGTCTTATGTTTTGAATTGTAACCTGACATGGAACCTTTGTAAAAGAGCTCTGGCTCAAAGGTTTTGTAATCCTAGACCTAATAAATAAAATAAATAATAAAATACATAATTTGAAAGCTAAAATAGGCATTCCTGCGGTACGTAGATCATCCTATATAGCATTAGTTCTCACACTTTCTGATAGTGAGCCTCCCCCAAGCCATAAGACAGATTTCGAGACTCCCTCAAATTTGGAAAAAAATATTGGGCCTCTCCACAGAAAAAATAACTCCTACTTTGCACATTACAACTGGAATAAAGCGAAACTAATAAAGCTGACTGAGTATATTCTCTTTTTCTTCAACTTATTGCTCTCCACCCCGACCTGGCACCCCAGGTTATACTTGTCACTCCTTTTTTCTGACTCTTGGGCCCTTGTTACTCTGTTTCCTCTCTATCTGGAACAGCCAAACCTAGCCACTTCATCTCACCCTCCCTTACCCTGTTGTTAGGCAACTTCCTGTACCCTTACCTCAGGTCACACCTGAAAACATGCATTGGATCTCTGTGCCTTTCCCAGTCACTAATTTACATATAAATATCTAATATAGAAATGAGCCTTGACTCAGTTTGCCTTTCCAAGTTACTAATTTGCATATAAATACCAATTGTAGAAATGAGCCTTGACTCAGCATGCCTTCCCCAGGCATTAATTTACATATGCACACCTATAAACAAGCTTTGACTCAATGGGGACTTCCTGGTCAAATATTTGTGCATAAGTAAAGAAATTCACCTGCAACTATCCATATTTAATTTGTTTCATCCTTTCACACAAAACAGCCAAAACTTAAAATTTACATAATGTACATTCTCAGACTTGACTGGGTCTCCCCTAGAACAATGTGGGGCCTCCCCTGGGAGGCTGTCCTCACCATTTGTGAGCCACTGCAGTATAGATATAGAGCTAGTATAGCATTATACCTGTGTACTGTTTCCCCTGCGCTAATGACAGGACAATGTTAAAGACAAATCTGTTATTGTTGGTGCAGAGCATATTAAATTCAATACTTTTAACAATAAAAATATCAGTTTTTTATTTCCAAAGCCACTTAGGTTTGTGTAGCCCCCACCCCAAATAAATCTTAGATGTACTCCTGGCTCACTTGAGACAGTACAAAAACTTCCAGAAGTGCAAAACTCCAGTTGACTATAGGGTGGGGGATGAAAGTGTCTTTCTCTGCCTGACTCTGTTCATTGCCCTGTGGGTGGTGGTGACAGTGTAGTGAGGTGCATGATGATGTCAGCAATTGTGTGTGTGTGCAGAGCTAGGACTGCTTGATTGAACATTTGCTGTTGTGATATCCACTGGTTTGGGGTGTGTGTGTGTGTGTGTAGAAAGAGAAGAGGAAGAGAGGAGGCTGTGGTACAAAACAATGTGGGAGGGGTCTCACTGTGTGTGATGGCATTGCAGTCTTTTTTTCTGCTGGGGAACTGGAAGCAATGTGGGAGCAGGATAATTGTCAAATAATTGCAGCATTTCTTCGCTTGCATTGTTTCCTGTATAAGTGATCAAAATGTACCATTATAATTGAAGGCTAGTGCAACCATCTGTGGGCTAGTGCAATTTTGAATCAACTTGCTTTGCTAGCTAGTGCAACAAAAGATTTAAGGTTGACCCCTGCTCACAATGGCTCAAAAACCTGACCAGCACAGAACAAAATCAGATTTCCTGATCGGGACTCTGAAAACCTGATCACCAGGTAAAAAACCTGACAGGTGGCAACCTTACAGGTGTCCCATGATTTTATTTATTTTTTTACCAGGAGAGACACACTAAGCTGAAAGCTTGTTTACAGGTGCAATCTGGGAAGCACAATGAAGTTAAGTGACTTGCTCAGGATAGCACAGTATGAAAGTGGGGGCTGTGGGATTCAAAACAAGGTCTGCAGGTTTGCAGCTCAGAACCTTAAACCACTGCGCTCTACTGCCTCCTATGATAATTCTCTCTATTCTCTCTCACACCTCCAGAAAAGTTAAATTGTTTAACTTGTTTGCAAATCAGAGTATCTAAGGGGTGAGTGTCCAGTGATGATGTCCCTGTCCTTACATACATGAATACGGCAGTAGTACCATACTTACTTAAGTTCTGGCTGCAGGCTCAGTCAGATTCATTTCCAATGGTGAAGTCAAATAGTTCAGTGCAGTCAATGGCACTGATTAAAAGATGCTGGGTAAACTAGTAGACCTGCTACTGCTTTATTAATACAGGACAGGAGGGTTAGTTAGGTGTAAATTTTGGATGTGTGATGGGGGGCCCACAAGGAATGGAGTGGGGGGCCCCGGTAGGGGGCTGCACAGGGGCCCAGAATGATTAAGGCCAGTCCTGAACCCTGGGTTCCTAACTCCAAGATGCAGAACGCTACACTTACAAGTGTTAAACCCTAGCTGCCACATGTGTGTCCAATTTTCAACCTTCTCCAGGTTTTCCTCCTTCCTTCCTCGCTATCCACTTCAGCTTCCAGTTTGGAATCATCAGCGAACAGGCTCATTCTACTACAAATTTCCTCACCAATGTCTGCAATGAATGCATTGAAAAGGATAGGGCCCGATACTGAACCTTGTGGGATCCCACTGATGACCCTTCTGTGAGACGAGGCCTCTCCCCCTACCACTACACTCTGATGCCTATTGCTAAGCCAGTTTGCAACCCACCCCACCCCTAGGTTCCTAAATTTCCATATCAGCCTTCCATGTCAGACCAAATCAAAAGCCTTGCTGAAGTCCAGGTACAGGACATCAACTGGCTAACCCCATCTGGGGATCTTGTCACCCAGTCCAAGAATTTAACTAGGTTGGTTTGACATGATCTTCCCTGGACAAACCCGTGTTGATTTTCATCTTGAAAACCATTAGCCTCCAGGAAATCCACCACCCTTTCTTTTAAGATGGCCTCCACCATCTTCCCCACATTGGATGTCAGACTGACTGGTCTGTAGTTCCCTGGTTCATCCCGAGGTCCGCTGTTATGGATTGGCACAGCATGTGCCATCCTCCAGTCAAGAGGAACACGTTCTGACTGTAGGGAGGAATTAAATAGAGCCAACATTGGAGCAGTCAGGACATCCACCAGTTCCTTTAGAACACTGGGGTGGATGCTGTATGGGCCTGGGGCTTTCTCAGTACTCAAGGACTTGAAAGCCTGCCTCACCTCCCCACCTGGATCTCACCATCTGTGACAGCCTCCTCCCCCATTCCCTACCCTGCCCACCTCCTGTGGAAACAGCCCATCCCTTTCCCTAGTAAAGACTGAGCTGAAGTAATCATTAAGCACTTCAGCCTGCTCTGCCATCCCTCTACACATTCCCGTCCTTCTTCAGCCTGTTTATCTGCCCCACCCACCATTCCTTCACTCCCCAATATATCTGCTTGAATTCTTTCTCCCCCTCCTTTATCCCTTGTGCTAACCTATGCTCTTCTTCAGCCTTGGCAGTTCCTACCAACCTTCAGACTTCCCTGGAGATCCTGTGATATTCCTCTCTGTCTGCCTCCTTGTACCTTCTAAAGGCCATTCTTTTGTTTCTCACTCCCTTCTGAACCTCCCTTGTCCACCAACAAGGTTTCCTAGCCCTAGCCTTCTTGTGTTGAGATCTTGCACAGGTTTTCATTGCCTCTAGGGTGCCCAGCTTCAGGATCTCCCACTGCCTCTCCATGCACATTCTAGGTCTGATTTCCCATAAATGCTCCCTGTGAATGGTAGCCATCTCTCTGAAGTCTGTCCTCCTAAAGTCCACAGTTGCGAGTCTTTATTTGCTTCAGTTGCATCCCCAGGTTTAAGGTGAACCATACTGTGGAGTGGTCGCTCCCTGCCAAAGGGTCTCCCACCACCATGTTCTTTACTTGGTCACCATCTGCAAGTACCAAGTCCAGGATGTTTCCCTTTCTTGTTGGCTCCCCCATCAGTTGAGTCAGACATTCAACCTGGAGGGTGTCAAAGCACCCTTTGCTTTCTAGCAGATGTAGATGCCATAGTATTCCAGTTAAAATTGCCCAATATCACATTTTGGCCCCTATCCCTGCTACAGGGTTTCTTCATTTTGTCAAGCAGTTCTCTGTCAATGTCCTTCAACTGTGATGGAGGCCTGTAGACAACCCCTAATTGACTCTCCTTCCCTTGACATCCTGTAAGGTGCCCACATTGCCTCCACTTTCTCTTCCCCATCATCCCTCTGTTGCATACTATCCCTTCTCTAATGAACAATGCCACCCCTCTCCCTTGCTAACTGTCCTATCCCTCCCATATGTGGTGTACCCTGGTACCATCATATCCCATTCATGGTACTGCGTGTCCCAAGTTTCTGTGACTGTAGCTACATCCCCCACCAACAATACCTACAGCTCTGGCATCTTGTTCCCCAGACTCCTTGCATTAATCAGGACCACCTTCCAAGCCATCCCATCATCCCACCGTGTCCTCCCTACCCCCTTACCCCTGTCCCAGATCTAGTCAGACTTCTCCTCTACTACTCGTTCTGATGGGGGGAGAGGCCTTTGCCCTCCTGTGGCATTCTCTACTATTCTCCTTCTATTATCAAGCCTTCCCCCCTCAACTAGTTTAAATCTCACCTACCTGTAATATAATCCCCCAATTTGTTCTTTATGGCATCCATCCCTTCCTTACTCAAGTGTAGTCTGTCCCTAGCAAATAGATCTTTATTATCCCATGTACAAACCCATTCACCCATCAATCCAAATGCCAAAGTTGGATACCATTCCCTCAACCAATTGTTAAAGTCACAAATTTTCTGTTTCCTTTCTAAAGTGCCCTTTGACTCTGGCAGGACTTCCAAGAATGAGACAGTACTCACCTCTGCTATACAAATTCTTGCCAACTTCCTGTACCTAGCTTGCACTTCCTTCACACTATTGTCCACCAGATCATTGGTGCCAATGTGTATCACAATGTGTGCCCCCCCCAATGATTTCTTACTAAAGAATGCACCAGGTGCATAACCCTGTGCACTGTCATTCCTGGCATAAATTCCACCCTAACTGAGCTCTTCTTGTCCTCACTAGTTCCTTCCCATTTGATTCCCCTGATAATGGAGTCCCCCCAAACTAGGACCCTATCTTATACTGTTCCCATGCGTTGTATATTATCATCCACTGCCATCTCCCTGTTTAATACTTTACCTCTTCACCCCTGGCCTTGTCCCCTCTCCCCTCAGACCTCACTTGCCCATTTCCTGCCCTCGCCCCATCCCCCATCACCTTGTCCTAGGTACGTACCTTCTCCCCCTTGCTGCCCACTTCCATTCCCCCCAAAGACCCTCTCCCCCTCCATAATGCCTTGCCTTCACCACTCTCCCTACTATCACTCCTTCTACCCCCACACAGTGCTAACCAAAGTTCCCCAAAATACAGTTCCCACACAGTGCAAACACAGTTGTAACTCACTAACCACAGTTGCAAGTACAATCCCCAAAAGAAATATAAGCATCACAGAGAATGACCACACATTAGTGCCTTAAAGTCCCTTAAAGAGTTAATGAGGATGTGGTCTTCTGATGCAGCTTCTCCGCTGTTGCCCAGCCAAAAAAACAATCAGGTAGCATCCTCCAACAATACAAAAATACTTTTAACAACTGCTCCTGCTGTATATCTAAAAGCTGAGTGCAGGCTCCTTTTGGAATGCTGGCGGTCCGCGTTCTGACCACTGCACCTGGTGTGTGGGCCCTCCTGTAGCTTGGCTCCTGTAAGCTGAGTGCATGCTCCTTTGGGAACACTGGCGGTCTGCCTTCTGACCACTGCTGCTAACTTGTGGGCTGTCTTGCAGCTCAGCTCCTGCAAGCTGCATGCAGGCTCCTTTGGGAATGCTAGTGGTCACCTTCCGACCGCTGCTCCTGATGTGTGGGCCCTCCTGCAGCTCAGCTCCTGCAAGCTGAGTGTAGGCTTATTTGAGAACGCTGGCAGTCCACCTTCTGACCACTGCTCCTGGCGTGGGAGCAATCCTGCAGTTCACAGTGGGTGTGTGCCTAAAGAGTGTCTGCATGCAGGGTCAAACCTCACTACACCCCTGTGCAGACAGTTATAACCCAGCACTGCTCACTCTGTTGTGTATTGTTACATACAGAAGCCAGTCATGGAAAGGGAGGTATTCTGAACAGAAAACAAAAGACAGGATCGAGGGGTTTAAAACATTTGCACCACTTGAACAGTTGTCAGTTTTGTTTACTCCTTGTGGTGTAAACAGGTAAGGTGAGCTGCTCTGTGTCAAACTCAGGAGGGTTTTGAGGGTTGTTTGTGCCTTTTTTGCTTGTTTAATTTCATTCCTGGTTTGGGCTGCAAGTGAAGCTTGAGGGTCTCAGGAAGCTGCCAGTTACCATCTTGTAAGGGACTGTAGCCATCAGCATATCAGGAAAAGAAATATTTTTTGATCACAGAGGAAGTGTTGCAAGGGGTTTAAGAGATCCCTCCTCAAGCATCCTATCGCATTCATGTCCCATTGTGTGAGTAGAAGTGGGTGTGTGCCTAAAGGTGTCTGCAGTATGTCTGTAGGTAGTTTGCAGTTCCATAGTCAACTCTGACCATGGAGGGGGAGGAAAGGATAAGCAGTATGAAGAGAGGGCAGAGATAAGTTCACAGTAGGTACTACACCCTATCTGGAGTAGTTTTATATAAGGGCTTGCAGGAGCTAGGCTACACCACTAGGAGAAGCAGGGGATTGAGGAAGATTGTTCTAGATATAGCTTTAGCAATTATCAGAGTGCTGTATAAAAAGTGTATATGGATGGAGTAGACACATCGGGGGTTGCCAGCTGTGAAGTGACCATTCCCTAGGTCATGCTTCAGAGGATTGGCTGCTGCCCTATATATAGGAAGTTTGAAGAGCTCCATGCAGACAGCTGAGCTGGAATCCACTGGCCCAGGAGGTTGGAGGGTACTGGGAAGGAAAAAGGGTGTGATGATAACATCTGCCAGAGTTAAACTGTGCATTCCAATTTTCACCCTTGGATGAGGCACAGTCATCTGACTCCACCAGGAGAGGCTATGAGCCAGTCACAAAGGAGGATGACATAAGGGATGCATCACCCAACAGAACAGACCAAAGAAAGAGTAGTCAGTAGAATATTCATAGTGGGGGACTCCATGGTAAGGGGAGTTGAGAGGGTGCTTTGTGGGGGAAAAAGGCAGAGGAGGGAGATCAGATATTTGTCAGGTGCATTGGCTGTATGAGACAGGGAAAGAATAGGGAAGATGATAGACAGGATAGGGGAGATAATGCATGTCCCTGAAAAGCTGGGTGCAAATGACCTGCAAAATCAAAGCTTGGAGGAAGTTCAGTCTAACTTCTGGAGGCTGGGGAGGGGAATAAAGGATAGGGTAGCAATGCTAGCCTTCTCAGAAGTGCTACCAGTGTGGGGCAGGTGTAGAGTAGGGAGAGTATGGTGAGGCAGGTGGAAAGCAAGGCCTTTAATGCCTGGTTGAAGGGGTGGTGTCGGAAGAAAGGATATTTACATGTCAGAGACTGGAGTAACTTTTGATATAGAAGGCTATTCAAGGGAGACAGTCTCTGTCTCATGAGTGATGGGACAAATGTACTAGGGTAGAAGTTTGATGTTTTCATGGAACATCATTAAAACTGAAAAGGGTAAAGGCAGAGGCTGGGGAAATTCCAAGAAGAGGGGAGAAGATGGGGAGTACCTAGCAGGGATTCTCGTATACCTGGAAAGAAGACTAGGGAGTGACTGTAATGGCAAGGACGAGGACTAAAAAAGTTTAGGATGAGGTTGGTTGTCACAGTCCAGCTCGCAGGAGGAGAATAGGGAGAAAAAGGTTATTGCTGTGAGTGCAATAGGTGAGCAAGACTGAAACTGAATATGAACTGACATTGTTTATTGTAGCACTTATATTATTCTTTGTTGATATGTAAGCATTAAACCACAACAGAGCATGGTTCTACTGTGGCATTAATCCATGGCTGGGCTGGTTGGGGCATGATGCCGAAGGCTGAGTGCATCCAAACTGCCAACCATGGATTAATGCCACAAGTAGAACCATGCTCTGGAGTGGTTTAATGCACTTGTAACATGGCAAGTGCTGGTAGGAATAACATGTTACACAGAATATAAAGTGGAAAAATCACACAGTGGGATTGCTTTGTTAGACATGGAAAGTGTCATGTTTAATAACAGTATACGGGCTCAAAAACTGTGTCTCTTTTACATCGTAATTGTTGCAAACATTTAACTTAGTTTATAACTGTGTTTACATTTCTTAATGTTTTGTAACTGTAACTACAGCTTTTTTTGGTTTCAAAACTGCTGCATACATTCTAAATATTCTCCGCGTCTGACCATGTTTTAACACTGCGGATCGCTATGCTTTCTGGGTAAACACATTTATCATTCTTGCAGCTTTAGCACTGAACAGTTCAGAAACTAACTTACATTTAATATCGTTTGCTCTCTGCACTGCGCTCTCATTGAGTTTTTTCTGCGGTATTCCTATGCAGTCTGTTCTCCCATTGTAATTATGGAGGATTTTCTCGCAGTGCATTATGGGATTATGTGATGACTAGATGAGTACATCAAGTAGGGACATGATTGTCCAACTCAATTTCTGCAACTTTTAAACTTTTACCTGACAAAAAAATCACTTTAATAACATTTACAAAAAAATCACAATGCACTCTATATTACTGCAACATTTTGAGCATATCACAGGAATAGAGTGGAGAGATGGCAAGTTAATAGTGTCCATATGGGTGGGTAGGAATCAGACAAAACAGTGCCACAGAATTTACTGTGGATGACTATAGTGCCGCACAAGCAGCCATGGTTCTATTGTGGCATTAATCCATGGTTGCTTTGTGATCACCCAATGCTGTTTAACCAATTTCAGACAGTTATTTCAGTCTTATATTTATGCCATGTTATAACTGAAATTAATCCCTTCCCTATGACCTGAGTCTTTAAGTGCTCTAGTATTGTATATTTATACTGTTTTATTGTTGAAACTTTATTAAACAGGTACACTTTGTAAAAAAAGGGGATATATAGCCTTAATGGTGATATCTCTGTATAAATAAACTTTTACTACTTACTACTACTAGTATTGTATGCTTTGTAACACCAGTTAAGTCACAGGCTGCCTTGTGTCAGTTTTAATTTTAGTGTAAAATAATAGTAACGTACTCTGCACTTTTAAAAACGTTTAAAACAAAGGCTATACCATTGCTCAACTCATGTTTTCCATGAGTGGAGTGGAGATAATTTATCTTTTATATGAACCAAGACACTGGTAATATATTTTAAATATTTTTTAAAGTACTATTTTAATGTTAGTTTAACTGCTTAGTATTTATTGGCCTATGCAGTTTATTTGCTATGGTGTTGTACGTGACTTTGATATTGTGGTTATAAAGAAGTTTGCTCCATTTCTACTATTATCTTATTGTACATAATTTGATACAATGAAGCAATTGGGTATCTTATTAGTTTGCATATTATTAGAGATAATATTATTAAATTTTATACAACAGCAGTGAGATGATATGCCATTCTTTATTTCAGCATAAAACCACCACCATGAGATATCATACTCTGCTGACATCTCCAGAGTGTGATAAGTGGAGTTCTCTCCAGTTATCATGCCCCTGGTGTATAAAACAAATACTTGATGTGCACTCAAGTAATATGGAAAATAGTTTCACTCCTGCACAGTGACCGCTGGTTACTCACTTGTGGCTTTGCCACTCGTGAATATCCAGAGGTCCCTCTAAAAGAGTGAAAATATTTTCTATATCACACTCCTTCACATCATGTATCTCCTTAATAGCCTATTTTACTGGTTAGATCAGCAAATAACTCTTCATAACAAAGGTGTGTTCACAGATGAGTTTATTTTTTCAAATGCTTTATTGAACTCAAATTTAATTCCAGATTACATAAAAGCTTGGGGCTGTTTACAAAAAAAAAGGTTTATTCTTTCTCAGATCAGGTTTGTTACTTGTTCCATTTTCTTCATTTACTGTCAGACAAATGTATCCAGTTACTACTGTGTTTTCAGTAATTTGGTTAATTCTTCTAATACCTGAATATGTGGAGGTAAATCCTGGCCCCTCATCTGATGCTAGTATTCCTCATAAGCCATTATGGCTTTCTGATGGACTAAAATGTGCCCATTTAAATGTTCAAAGCCTTTTATCAAAAAAGGCAGAGGTGTAGACTTGGATTTCTCTACATGAACCAGACATTTTAAATCTGACAGAGACTTGGTTAAAACCTGTAAACAGCGATAAATTGTGTTCAATCAAGGGTTATAAACTTATCAGAAAAGGTAGGAGTGGTAGGAAGAAAGGAGGGGGAATTTTGGCCTACTATAAGGAACATCTAAACCTAGGAGAACTGCTTTTAGATACCTTTTTGCATACAGAATATGAGTGGCTCTTGTTGGAACTTAACATTGGGGTTGTAAACAAATACTGCACTGTATATAATCCTCCTAAGACTAGTATTTAGGGGGATTAAAACATTTTTTGGAGTTAATTAGTTCCCTGAAGTCAAATTGTGATATATTCATTATAGGTGATTTTAATACAAATTGGTGCCCCAAAAAGGAACCAGTTGTAGAATCCTTGGTTTCCAGTTTGGGTTTTTCTCAATTGATAACTACTTATACATAGAAACATAGAAACATAGAATTTGACGGCAGATAAGGACCGCTTGGCCCACCCAGTCTGCCCATTTCCCTACCTACAGGATATGCTGCAGATCCTAGTTAACCAGCAGCCTACTTCTTCCTACCCCCACCCCCCAGAATTGCCTTATGACTATCCCATGCATGCTTGAATTCCCCCACTGATTTTGACTCCACAACCTCCTCCGGAAGGCCGTTCCATGCATACACAACCCTCTCTGTGAAGAAATACTTCCTTAAATTACCTCTGAGCCGCCCTCTATCTTCAAATTGTGTCCTCTTGTTCTTGCACACCTCTTTTTTTGAAAGATGCTACCCTCTTGGACTTTGTTGATTCCCTTGAGGTACTTGAAAGTTTCTATCATGTCCCCCTCTCCTCCTTTCCTCGAGGCTATACATATTAAGCTCCTTAAGTCTCTCTTCATATGACTTCCGTGCAGACCCTGCACCATTTTAGTTGCCTTCTCTGGACAGCTTCCATCCTGTCTATGTCTTTGGAGATTGGGTCTCCAGAACTGCACACAGTACTCCAGATGGGGTCTCACCAGCTGTCTGTACAGAGGGATAATAACTTCCTGTTTTCTACTGGTGATGCCTCTCCCTATGCATCCCAGTATCCCCCAGCCCTCCTTGCTGCCCTCTCACATTGCTTGCCCATCTTTAGGTCATATGATATGACTACCCCCAGGTCCCTTTCCATTTTTGTTGTTGTTAGTATCTCACCCCCCATTGTGTACTCTTCCCCTGTTTTTGTTTCCAGGTGCATTACCTTGCACTTCTTAGCATTGAATCTAAGCTGCCATACATTTGACCATTCCTCTAACCTTGCCAAGTCCCTTCTCATCCTTTCCACCCACCCTGTGCATCAACTTTGTTGCAGATCTTAGTGTCATCTGCAAAGAGACATACTTTCCTTCCAGTCCTTCTGCAATGTCGCTTATAAAGACATTGAAGAGGACCAGTCCTAATACTGAACCCCAATTGCCCACTAGTAACCCTCCTTTCTTCTGAGTGGACTCCATTTTACTATAACTCTCTGTGTCCTATTCTCCAGCCAATTTTTACCCAGGCTGTCATCTTGGGACCCACTCCCAGGCTGGCTAACTTGTATATTAATCTTTTGTGTGGGACTGTGTCAAATGCCTTGCTAAAGTCTAGGTAGGCCATGTCCACAGCCCTCCCTGATCTACTACTTTGGTCACCCAGTCAAAGAAATCTATCAGATCTGCCTGACATGACCTTCCGCTGTAGAATCCATGCTGCCTAGGGTCCTGTGCCCTCTGGCCTCTAGATACTGACAATTCTTTCCTTTAGAAGTGATTCCATCATTTTCCTTATCACTGAGGTTAAACTAACAGGTCTATAGTTTCCTGCTTCTGCCTTGCTCCCACTTTTGTGAAGGGAATCACATCTGCCCTCCTCCAGTCCTCGGGTACCACCCCATCCTCCCATGATTTGTTAAAAGGGTAGTCAGTGGTGTCACTAGTTCTACCCTTAGTTCTTTTAAAATTCTGGGATGAATCCCATCAGGCCCCTTGCTTTGTCCACCTTCAGTTTTAAGAGTTGTTTCAGAACCCTTTCTTCTGTAAATGGGCGGTATCAACTTCTGTATCCAGAGTGTTACTACTGTTTGTTTTATGTATCTCCCCTCTTCCTTCGTAAATACTGAGCAAAAATATTTGTTTAGTATCTCTGCCTTTTCACAGTCTCCCTCTGCCCACCCTCCCTCCCTTTATTAAGCCTCACTATCCCTCCCTTGTTCTTCCTTTGCTCCTGATGTACCTATAAAGGTTTTATCCCCTCTTAACTGAGTTGGCTATCTTTTCCTCGGTTTGGGCTTTTGCTGTTCTGACTGCCTTCCAGCCTCCTTTTGTTTTAACTGATACAGTTCTCTGTCCTGCTCCTTCTGCGATTCCTTGTACTTCCTGAATGCTTTCTTTTCTCTTGAACCTTCACTGCCACTTCCTTTGAGAACCATAGTGGTTTCTTACATCATCTTGTTTTGTTGCTTCACACAAAGGCTTGTTACCTCTGTGATGGCAGTTTTATTATTCCCCATTGTTCTTCCACCCTCCTTCCTGCCCATTTGCTAGTGCATTCCTTAGGCACTCACCCTTTATGGCAAAGTCAGCCCTCCTAAAGTCCAGTACTTTTGTCTTTGTATGGCTTGACTCTATTACTGTGTTTATTAGAACCATACTGTTCGATGGTTACTAGTTCCCGGATGGCTACCACTTCTACATCTGTGATCCTCTCCATCTCCATTTGAGAGTATCAAGTCTAATATCTCCCTCTCGAGTGGGCTCCAGTACTAGTTGTCTAAGGCATGCCCCTGTAGGGCATCTAGAATAACTGCACTCTTCGAAGTGGCAGCTGCAACTGCACTCCAGTTAACATCTGGCATATTCAGATCACCCATCAGCAATATCTCCCCTTTTTCTGCCATTCAAAGTATACTTTCTATCATTTCCTTGTCCATTTCCTCCCCCTGAGAAGGGGGTCTGTATACAACCCCTGTGCGGATTGTGGTGCCATTGCCTGTCTCCAAATTTACCCACAGTGCTTCTTCTCCTCCCTGTTTACCCTTTTGTTCTGTTGCTTTTATTCCTTCCTTTATGTAAAGAACTACTCCTCCTCCTCTTTTACCCTTCATGTCCCTCCTGTAGATAGTGTATCCTGGTATGTTTACATCCCAGTCATGGTTTTGTGTGTACCATGTTTCTGTGACTGCCACGATATCCAGATGTTCCTCCTCCATCAAGGCCACTAATTCAGGAAGCTTGTTACCTAGACTACGGGCATTGGTACTCATTGATCTCCATTTTTTGATGGCTTTACCTTCTGTTGCAGCATCCCCCACTAACCGTTCTACCTTGGTCTTTTTCTTATTTAGTACCCTATTTTGTAGGGAGAGGCTGGAATTTTTCTGCTGCTTGTCAGTGCCTCCCCCTTTGACTAGTTTAAAAGCTTGCCAATGAAGCATTTAAACCGATTGCTCAAAAGACTTGTTCCCTTCCTGGACAGATGCAGACCATCCTGCCAGTATAGGCTGTTGTCCCTCCAGGTGGAACCCCAGTCCCCAATGAAGCCAAACCCTGTCTGCACCATTTTTTCAACCATTTATTAAACTGCATGGTGCCAATTACCTCGCCTCACCATGCCTTTGACAAGCAGCACCTCTGAGAAGGATACTGTGTGTGTGCTACTTGTCTTGAGCCCCTCCCCAACTCTGCAATGTCCTCCTGCACTGCTCTAACCTCATGATGAGCCAAGTCATTTGTCCCTAGGTGGACAATTACGTCCAGCTCAGAATCCCTTGCAGCTGTTGTCGTGATCCTGAGGATGCGCTTCCTGTCCCTCCAAGCCATGGCACCAGGCAGGCACCTTACTTCAGTTTTCCCAGCTCCTCCCAGTTCTATCCCCCTAATAATATACATGGATGCATCTTGTTAGTAATAAGCATTGTATACTAGACTGGATTCTTACTAATAACATTTCCAAGGTAAAAAGTATGGACACTTTTCCTGATACAGTAAGTGACCATTTGTTCATTTATTGTACTTGGAAAAACAAAAGGTTTAAAGTTCCACCTAGATTTATACCATTTAGAAAAATTTCAGATGGAATAACTAATAGTATGAAGAATGAGTTTGCTAGGATTGATTGGACATTTTAATATGTCATTCCTGATGTAGATTCTGCTGTGGATTTCTTCACAAATTCCTTATCAGAATTATAAAATAAACATTTTCTCAAAAGAACTAAAAGAATTACAGGTAATTAGAATAATTGGATAACTCTACAACTTTTTCAGTTAATGAAACAAAGAGATATTGCTTGGAAGCATTTTAAATTAACAGTATTTCAGACTTAAATACCTACTGTAAAATATTAAATATATGTAAAAATAAGGTTAGACAAAGTAGATTTGAATATTGTCAAAATAAACAAAAAGCTAATTTGGAAAATTCTAAAAAGTTTTGGGTCTCTATTAAATCTGTATGAGATTCGGCACCTAAACAAAATATTAGCATATTGTACAACAATGGAGAAAAATTAACTAATACATTTAAAATAAGTGAGTTATTTTTAGACAAATTCATGGATTTGACTAAATATACTCAGGATTTTCCTGTAAGGGAACCTAAGGAACAATGTAATGCCAAACTCCTTAATAAAAAATCCATTATTTTATTTTTGCATTATCAACCCTAAACAGGTGTTAAAACTGATAAACCAAATGTCAGGGAATAAAAGTGCAGGTCTAGATGGACTTGAACTACATGTTCTAAAGCTTGTAGCTTTTCAGATTTACTGTCCTTTGACAAAAATTTTCAACTTACCCTTGATTTTTCTGGTCAATTTCCTCTACTATGGAAGCATACTACTTTAAACCCCATTTTTGTGTCTGGATTACAAACTGAAATGGATAACTACAGACCAATCTCTATATTGCCCCAATTGAGAAAGTTATTAGAGAAGATTATAAATATTCAGTTAGTTGAATATCTCTAGTTCTGTGGTTTCCGGTCCCCCGAACAGCCTGATTTTTGAAAATGTCATAGTACAGGCACAGCCTTGGCCAGATTCACTGACCACATCAGTCAAGCTATGGATGAAGGGAAGCTTACTTGTGCGGTTTTTGTGGACCTGTCCAAGGCCTTTGATTTGATCAGTCATTTCTCACTGCTTCAGAGCCTGAGGACTATCGGACTGGCAAATTTACCACATGATTGGTTCTATAGTTATCTAACAGGATGACCTGAATGGGTAGATTTCATCGGTGACATGTCAAGTATGAAAATCTTAGAGCAAAGAATGCCTCAGGGTTCAGTCCTGGGGCCTCTGTTGTTTCATTGTTTGCTGACATTGTACCATCTATATTAACATGTAAAAATGTATTACTATATGCTGATGATATCATATTATAGATGAGTTCTTCTACTGTAAATTATTTCAATCAATCACTAAATAAAACATTTTCAGTTTTAAATCATTGGTTTACAAATTTTCAATTGTTGGGCTAGCCATGTGGTGCTGAGGGTTGAGGTGCTGGATGCCACACTGTGTTCCATGCCGGTGACTCAGGTTTAGGAACAAGCCCGGGCCATTGAGGGTCAGCAGGGAGGGAGAGGAATGAGCATCCAGAGGACATTTCTCCTCTCCCTGGAGGTTGGGGTTTACAGGCTCTGCACTTGATTGGCCTCTGGCGGAAGCCAGGGGTACAGCAAGTGCAGCGTATACAAGAGCGAGGGTTGGAGAGTGCTGGACATCAGCAGAGTTGCCTTGATGTCAGTGCACATGCCACTCCCTCAGAAAGGGAAAATGATGCTGGGGCACTGAGGGGAAGGAGCGCCAGCCCAGACCCTAATTACTCCTGCCTGACCACTGAAGGGACCTGACAAAACCAAATTTTCTTGGGGTGAATGGGGCACACCTTGTACTCACCTGGAGGGTATAACCACGGCTCCATGGGGGTCCATCGGGGATCCAGGTAAGGCAGTGAAGTGAGGCTGGTGCATAGGCGTCTCCCAACAGAGAGGGGCTCCAGCGTGTGGGGGGAGAATAAAGAAAAAGTTAAAAAAAAATCTTCAGTTGTTCTAAATAAGACAAAATATATGCTTTTTGGTTCTAAATCAAAGTTGTCCAAAAGTATTTCATTACCTGTATTAGACTCAACAGGAAATATGCTTGAACAGGTTACAGAATCAAATATCTTTGATTAACACTCAATCCCAGATTAACTTTCTCTATGCACATAAAATCTATTTGTAAACAGACTAATCAAAAATTAGATGCACTGTTTAAGCCACAACATTGTCTAAAATCAGAGGCTAGATTTCCCATTGCTAATAGTATATTGTTACCAACTTTGAATTATAATTCTTTTCTCTTTAAAAACATTGCCTCTGCTGATTTATTATTATTGAATACAACTTTTCACCCAGTCTGTTGATTTGTTTCAAAACTACCTTATCACTGTGTACTCTATGCCCAGACTGGTTTACTACCCCTAAAGTTTAAAAGCTTGCATAATCTGAATTGCATTACTGATAATATTCTTTGACTAGAAAATGACTCAAATCTTTTCCCCTTATTAAAACTGAAATCTGGCAGCAGGAACTTAAAGAGCCCCTGACACCGTTAGAAAAACTTGGAAACAATGTGAGATTTAGACAGCTCAGTTTATATTTCATGTATTTTCTATAATTATTTACCTTTTTCTTTATTTCGGAGGACAGCTGTATGAAAGAAACTTACTATCCCTTAGACTTTATCTGCTCTTTCTGCTATCCTACATATGACATCATAATCCAGGCTGCACCTGGAAAAGAGCTTCTGATCATGGTGCTTTTCCCAGTTACCAACTTTTATATAAATAAATAAATAAAATAAATAATTCCCCCATTTATGGTATCATAATTATCCCCACAGCAACAGACTGTGATGTCATAAACAGAACTGTGATGTCATATGTAGGCAAGCAGCCAGAACAGATAGGGCAGTGATCCTGTTTACATGAAGATGCCCCTAGTAATAAAGGAGGTTGAGGAATACAGAAACAGTATTAAAATATAAGCTTACTTGTGCTAAACATTACATTTTCTCAAAGTTGTCACAGCGGTGTCAGGAGCTCTTTAAGGTCTAATAGTAAGAAAGGTTTTGATATCCCAAGTATTCATACATTGATGGGTAAACATACATTTTCTGTTTCTGAAGCTAAAAACTGGAATACCTTACCTGAGGCTTTACATGAGCTATAAAGTCATGATATGTTTAAACAGCAGTTATGAAATTACCAGCAGATACAGGCAATTTGGTCTATCTAGTCTGCTCGAGAGTGCAGCACTTCGATCCATTAGACTGCAGCTGCCCCCCTCCCTTAAAGAAGCACTCTTTAAGTCAACTTCAATATAACTGTTTTTTATAATGTTTATATGTTTATTTGTACACATTGTAGGTCTGTTTGTTTTGTGTATTATTATTAAGCCCTGCCTGCATTTGTATGCAAGTATTTAGTATTACAACATCTTGGCTGACTGTGATGCAGCCCCGGGTCATACATGAAAACAGGCCTTGGCTCATTGTATTTTCCTGTCGAACAAAAGTTTAAATAAAAAAAAAAAACAGACTTGGAGTGGCAGTAGGGCATAGGCAGAGGCATGCATATTCTTTCAAAAGTTGGTTCTTTCTTTTCTCTTTTTGCTTCTAGCTGCTTAGCCCTTTACCCTCTTTGGTGTGCCACCCAGCCACATCTCCTACAATCTCTAGGACTTAACTCATTCCGAGAAGCCCTCATGGCATTACCCCCCCCCATTGGCCATTTGGGGGGTGACTCTTCTGAAGACCAAAGTGCAGAACCTGTGGGTGGCACATGTCATGCTGCATGGCCAGGGTGTTTTTCAATGTTCAAGTTCTCCCTTGGCGTGGTGGCACTATATGCCCCTCCAAACAGTACACACAATTGGCATACACAGAGGCCTGTCTACAAGACTTATTCTCTCCTTTCACTGAACAACAGCCCCTAAACCACCCCTTCAGGCTGTTGGGGTCCATGCACTATTTAGGGTGAGTTACTATACTTTCTTGCAGTACCCAGGGCTTGTAGGGCAGGGGATAGGACCCCCTACCCAATCTTTAAAATGGAGATTGAAGGGAAAGACCACAATGCTTGTCAGTGCTCATTACAAGCATGTCATGTCATTAGTTGAGGCTCTCGAAGGAGAGTTATTCTTGTGTGTCAACCTCTCCATACTTTTATATGAGAGTATTATTTCTACTGTTCTTCGCAGGGGAAAGGTACCTTCTTCAATGGCCCTCTTCAGTTTACATCACATTGTTACAAACTTCTGGCACTTCCCCAGAGCATTCATTTGTGTCTGTTTAATTTGTAATCTTTTTTTGGAGATTATTTGCCCATTGTTGTATCAAGGGAGAAGCCTCTGAGACCCAGCATTGAGCTATTGTTTTATGGGCATTTATAAGGGCAAGGAACCACAAAGGGAGATCATTTTTAGTCCATGTCTGACAAGATCGGCCCCCAGTATAAACTCCAGAGGGGAGTGGGGTGGTCTGCTGCCCAGAACCCCCACCATGACTCTGTGTACCTCAGACCAGAAAACTAGAAACTATGGGCATATCAGAACCATGTGGATAAATGTGCCGTTCTCACCCTACACATAGGGCATTTCCTCGGTTTGTCCATATTAACACTGTGCAGCTTTAAAGGAGGGATATATACTCTATGCATTTAGTTTAACTGAAGCTAGCATAATTTATTACTTCTGGAACATTTTTAATAGCCTCTCCCCAGATTTCTTGGGTAAGTTCAATTCCCAAATTGTCTTCCTATTTTAAAAGTATTCTCTGCTGTGGAAGTGTCACCCCTCCCAGCAGCATTTTATAGTAGACTGAACATGGTTTTGCAGAGGACTGCAGCCTGTATGGCTCCTCTTCAAGGGGAGGAGAGTGAGGGCCACCCATGAGAGCTATGTTTCACATTCTGTGGTACTGTCCCAAAGTTGCCCCTCTCTGAGAAAAGATCAGGCAGGCAGCAGATCCACTATTGGTTATTGAGAGCTATTTTATTCCAAAAGTTTGCATTATAGGTGACTGTTCTCAAACTGGGGATAAAGAGCGGAGATATTGTATGTCCATCATTTCCTTATCTGTTAAGCATATGGTACTTTGCCATTGGCAGGACCAAGAATCTATCTTTTACCCTGAGTGGCTAAATGAGCTTTGGCTAATCTTCGTCTTGAGAAGATGGTAGCCTGTCTTCTTAATTGGTTATCCACTTATACTAAAAAGTGGAGTAAATTACATACTTTATTTTTGCTTCCTTCTAGCCCTTGGATGGTGCCATGGAGCACAGCCCAAGCCTAATGTTAATTCCTCTCTCCTACTATAGAAAATGAAGAACAATGGCTATAGCATTTTTTCTTTGACCCCTATTAGACTAGATAATTTGTACCTTTTTTCTGTTTGTGCAATATTTTGGTTCTCTTGGCTAATATTATTCCTGATTCTCAAGCTCCACATGGGGTGGGGGATGGGGGGTTTGGGGGTGGATATTTCCTTTGTTAATTGTATACTTAGTTGTTTGAGATATTTTGTGTTATGTGCTTTGTTATGACTGTTGTTTGATGCCTTATTGTAAAATTCAATAAAGTATGTTTAATTAAAAAAGAGAGCTATGTTCAGCCTCCCAACTCTCTGTCCCAACTGTAGGTAGACAAATATGTCCTCTGCTTGCAAGGACTAAACACCCTTATGCTCATCAAAGGATAAGAATCTCTCACCCTCATACAATTGAGCAATTGTGCCTAAGGTCCATTCTATGCCACATCAGCCGCTCTCTAGGTAAAAACACAGTATATGCAGGGGAGAATTTAAGGGCTGAAAATATACCCGTGTATACTGAGATTCTTTGTGGTACTTTCAAATATTTGTAAGCTACTACCCACACTGTCGCCAGATTTTGGGTAAATGGGTTTCTACATTCTCAATACTGGGCAAAAGCCATAGCAAGAGATAAGAGGTCTCTTCTCAGGTCCCAACCAAATTGCTCTGCTTCATGGGCAAGCCAAACTTGGTGTTTAGGGATCTCCCTGGTAGGGGGGAAAGGGAGTTGCATGGCCCAATAATACAGCATAAAGTTTGGGAGCTCCCTTCCCCCTTGGTCTGGGGAAGCAGGAGGCTTGCCCTGTAGATGCTGTCATTCTTTTCTTTCCAGAGAAACCTGCTTAATATGGAATCTATCTTCTTAAAGTTTTGTCTGGTACATGTATGGGCAGAGATTGAAATGAATATAAACACTTGGGGAGTAGAGGCATATTTACCACATTTATCCTACCTTGGAGTGCAAGTGGGATGATCCCTCTGTCTGTCTCAATCCTCTGCTAAGTTACTGAGCAGAGGTCAATAATTTCTGGGGATTAGCTGGGACAGTCTGGTAGGGATCTGAACACCCAAATAGTTAATCATAACAATCACTTGCAGACCCAAGAGATTATGAGTGAGAGTGTCTCTATGAAACCCCCAACTGATAGGATCTCACTGTTTGTCCAGCTGATTTTGTGACCAGACAAGGCATCATATTTCACAAGGAGGGATTGGATATTTGGAAGATGCTCATTTGGTTTGTGTAAAAATACCAAAAGGTCATCTACAAAAAGTCTAATTTTGTGCTCCTCTACCGTTTGTAATTCCTTGATACCCCAAAGGTTCTGAATTACTGCTGCCAGAGGTTCAAAGGTTATAACATATAGTGGGGAGTCAGCATATCTTTCTGGTCCCTCTGCTAAGAGTAAAAGTAGGTGTCAGGGACCCATTTACTGAGATCTGTGTGGTTGGAGAGTTATACATTACCCTGACCCATTCTGTTATCTGATTCCCTAGGCCAAATTCCCTCAAGGTGGCAAATGTATCTCCACTCCATGAGGTCAAAAGCCTTCTCTGCATCCATGGGAAGGTTTGCCACCCAGTAAGCTTTGAAATTTTTAGTCCAGTAATGAATTATATTTATGGTTCTGTGAATGTTATGCTTCCCTGCACAAAGCCCCCAATCCTGATATATATATTATTTTATTTATTTATTACATTTTGATAACTGGGTAAGCCCGCTGGGCCCCGAAGGTCCCTTTTTCAGGGGCGACCCAGGGAATTACATGAAATAATACATGGGGTAGCATACAGCACAGGTACATTACACTAGACAGCGAGGAACATAATACATAGTAGTTTTTCAGCAGTTACATTTAAGAGGTAAGACATAGTAGCTTTTTAGCAGTTAACATTTCCTGGGTAAGCTCTACAGATGGAGTGCAGTGCTATATAGATGGGGTGCAGTGATAGTCGCTATTTCCATATGAGGGGAAGGGGTGGGCTTCCACTTAGGAGCCTCTCACTTTAGCAGTTGCATATGGAGGTGACCATCATATGAGCCTTCAGCCTTGTGCAGAAGGTGTGGGTAGAGGTAGCATCCTGAACACCAGGGTGCAGGGAGTTCCATAGGGTGGACACTGTGATGGCGAACAACTTACCCCCCGCCTTGGTTCTAACCCTTGGCACTGTGAGGAGGGTTCTGTCTGTTGTTCTGAGGAGCCTATGTTTTCTCTTTTGGGCAATGAGTCCAGTGAGGTCGGGAGGAGGGGATGGGCTGAGTAGTTTATGAGTGTGGCAGAATAGGGGGTATTGGAGCCGGGCCTCCCAGGAGGGCCAGTTTAGTTGGGACAGAGTGTCACAGTGGTGAGCCCTGGAGCCAGATTGGGTGGCGAAGTGAGCCACCTTGTGATAGAGAACTTGTAATCTGTTCATCTCTTGTTTGGCAGCTCCCTGTATCACCGGGGCTGCATAGGAGAGGGTAGGGAGGAGGACGCTTGTGGCGATGGAGGCCCTGGCTGCGGGTATCAACTGATCTTTCAGCCTATACAAGGTCCCCAGTTTGGCGTGAATATTTTTGGTTACCTGGTCGACATGATCCTTGAGGGAGAAGCACTGATCCAGGGTGAGACCAAGGTATTTTATTGATTCAACCACCTCAAGTCTTTTTCCTGATTTGGTCATCAGCCTGAGATGTGGGCTTCTGTCCCGGCTGAGGGTTCTTGGGCCAAATGGCATGGCCTTGGTCTTGTTAGGGTTAATGATCATTCTGTTGGTGACAAGCCACTGCTCAAGGGAACCCAGGTCTTCCTGTAGCCCGGAGCAGAGATCTCCCAGATTAGAGGAGGGGCAGTATATGACCATGTCATCCACATACTGTACCACTGAGCTACCCCCACAGTGTTTACTGAGATTGTTTGTGAAAAGAGAGAAGAGAAGGGGGCCAAGGATAGATCCTTGGGGCACCCCATCCATTAGGCGGAGAGGCTCCGACAGGGATTCTTTCCATTTTACCTTCTGTGTCCTCCCTGTGAGGTAGCTGTTGAACCACGATAGGGAGTGGCTGTCTAACCCGACCTGGCTCAGTTTTGTAAGGAGCAGGTTGTCGTTTACAAGGTCAAAAGCCTTGGAAAGGTCAATGAAGACTGCCCCAGTGGGGGATCCCTTTTCCAGTTCTCTGAGAACATCAGTGGAGAACTTGATAAGCACGGTGTCAGTCCCATGATTGGTTCTGAAACCATGCTGGGAGGGGGCAAGTAAATGGTGGAGCTCTAGGTAGTCCCCGGAGTTGTCCATAAATTAGTCTTTCTTGAATCTTACCAAGGCTAGATAGCAGGGAGATGGGCCTGTAATTGTTGGTAGTCTCCCTTGAACCACCCTTGTGGATGGGGACTACATAGGCCAGTTTCCATTGTTCCGGGATGGCACCTGCGATAAGAGATCGATTGAGGAGCAAGGTGAGGGGCCTGGCGAGTGCAGGAACCCCTTCCCTTATTATGTGGGGTGATGCCATTGGGTCCCATAGCTTCCGACATTTTGAGGGACTTTAGTAATGGGAGGACTTTGTTTGGTCTTACAAGCCGAATGTGGAAGGTTGTGCGGTCCAGGCTTTGGGGTATGGGATCATTCGAGACTGGGAGGAGGGGTGGCAAGTCTGCTTTGAGCAGGTCCAGGTTTGTGAACTGGTGGTTGAGAGCCATGGCGATGCTAGGGTCATCGTTAGTTAATTGGCCATTGACCTCTATGGGGCAGTGTGCGGTCTTCCCGCTCCCCTTTATAAGCCCGTTTATGTGAGCCCAAAAAAGTCTAGGGTAGCCTAGGTTCTTTTTCTGTAGATCTGTGAAGTAGTCTCATTTGGCCACTTTGATGGCCAGTTTGCACTGATTTCTTAGCGTCTTATAGCGGTTTAGGTCAGCCGATAGGGAGGAGAGCTTGTATTTTTCAAGCAGTGTCCTAGTTTTCATCAGTGTTTTCACTTGAGGGTGATCCACTTGTAGCAGCTCCCTTGGTGCGGAATTTCTTCAAAGGGCCAAGCAGTCAGCAACCATAATGATGGCTCCCTGGAAGAAGGCAGTAGCCTCTTCCAGTGTGGGGAGTAGTTTGATTGGGCTCCAATCAATCCCATTTAGGCAGCCAATCAAGTGTTCAGGTTGATAGTTTGAGTTGTCCCGTGTTGCGAGTATTCGCGGGGGGACTCTGGGAGCCCTGTTTTTCCAGGAGCAGAAGATTGAGGAGTGATCACTCAGGGCATCCGCTAGGGTGCCAGCCGCCTTTATATTGGCGGGTTTGCTAGTAAGCACCCAATCAAGTGTGAAATGGTTACCCATTTTGTAGTTCATTCGGGTGGGCCCTGTGATAACTTTCGTAAGGTTAGCTTCCTGAACCAGCCCTGTTAGGGAGGGATTGTCTTTTGGGGCCCAATTCAGATTGAAGTCCCCCAGGATGATTAGCTCAGAGGTGACCTCATTGGAGATGTCCCTTAGGACCACCTCCAGAGATGAGCGTGCATTGGTTGGGGGGTTGTATATGCATCCAATATTGAGATGCTTACATGGGCCAAGGGTGATGTGAACAAAGATCGATTCACCTTCCATACTAGTGGCCTGTAGCAGGTTGACCTGCACTGAGTTAAGGGTGTCTTTTGTGTAGATTAGGACCCCTCCACCCCTTTTCCTCAGTCTATCTTGTCTATGGGAGAGGTATCCTAGGGCTGCAACCTCGTGGAAGGGTATGTGAGGCTTGAGCCAGGTTTCCGATACAGCCAGGATGTCCGGGTTGTACCGGTCCAGCCAGGCTTGAAGTTCCTGCATCTTGGGTCTCAGGCTACATATATTCATGTGCGTAATCCTCAGGCCCTTATTGGCCACCCAGTGCGGGTCCACCGGGGAGGAGACCAGAAGATCGTAAGGAGGGGGACCAGGATTTGGTTGAATGTCCCCTGCCATGAGCAGGAGGGTAGCAAGGAGGCAAAGAGAAGGAAGTCGACTGAGGGGTAAGGACTTAGTCCAGAGTCTCTGTTTAGCAGTGAGTAGAGTTGACTTCATTATGCCTCTACTGCAGAATACATGGGCAGTCAGAAGAGCCTCCATGTTATTAAGAGGGAGGGTGTAGTGGTCCCAAGAATGTCGTTGGGTAATGTCCGGTTTAGGGGGACTTCTCAGGTCCTGTTCTCCTGTGCTTATAGTCCTATCTACCCAGTGTAGGAAGAGGAGGTACACAATGGCCAGTAGGAGCCCTCTATTTGGGCAGTCAAGAGAGGGGGGTCCAAGCATGGAGGGCATCATGCTGGTGAGGAGGCCGGGTGGGGAGGAAGGATGGATGGGCGGTAGGGATGGTTGGGCCCCTAGGAATAAGTTCCCCTGAGCCCACCATGCTCAACTTAAGAGTAATAACCAGCCTCGTCAGGCACCGAGTCCCTGACAGATCAGGTCAGTGATGTGGCCAGGAATTACTACAGTGAGCCGCTGGTCAGCAGTACCCAAACTTATAGGGTATCAAATGTCTTACCTCGGGGATAGATGTGACAGCGTATTGGAGGGAGGTGGTCTTGGTAGCACTTGTTACTATAGGATCCTCCTGGGGATGAGTTTGAGTACTGCTGCCCTTTAGGTCAGCAGGCGGGTTGGACACAGGAGCTGTCTATGGCCCAAGGACGGGTACGCTCATGTGAAGCAATAGGGGGAGGCAATCTAGTTGGAGATACAGTGTTAATTAGGTAATCAGGCAGTTAAGGGTGCACCTATATATGTACTAAAAACCATACCCCTGAGGTAGAGTTGAAATCACATTTATATGACTCATGGGAAAAATAGAATACCATGCAATTTACAAGACATAACTGGATTACTATAGCACTTAATAATCACTTAGATACTGTAGGTACAGCAGCAGCTGTAATTTCTGACTACCTAGTTTATGATACAGCTGGCAATTTTGTGGGTAGCAGGCAATTTGGTAGGGAGAGACAGAGATACTTCCCCAAGTTGCACAGTAATTTGCAGGTGGTGCAAAAAGGTTGGGATTAGAGAAAGCAGGTGCAGTGATGGCTAAACACCACTAGAGGGGGTACTGGAGTTTTGTATTGGGCACGGTAGTCAGAGGGTCCTTTTGTTATAGTGGCCACTAGTGGACAGCTGTGATAACCTGCAAATGGAAAAGTCACGTGATGGGTTAATTTCAGTCAGGTGCTTTATCCTATAAAAAGGAGTGACGTCCAAGGGGGCTGGTGGTAGGGGCAGCCGATGCATAGCATCGGCGGGGTCCTCGCTCTGCCGTTTGCACTACTCGCTCGTCCTGGTCTCCTTTACCTGTGCAGATTTTTCGGTTTGAATTCCGCACCTTTTGCAGGGGGCGATCAGCGTGGGGCTTGGGAAGAGTCCGTCGGCTGTGGGGAAGGGCTGCTTGGTTGCCCTTTCGACCCAGAAGGCTCCCGGGGAGCAGGTTTTTCTCTGCAGAGAAGGAGGAAAAAGGTGAGGCTTTTATACAGATCCTACACAAAGCAGCAGACTAAAGGAGCATTGGGGGTGGGGATCACATATTCAATACAGTTGAGGTTATTTTAGCCCAGCCCTTGTTAAGCTCATTATAGGACTTTCTAAACAAAGAGGGCTCAGGTGGAGACAAAGCAGTTTTTTCAGGCACTGGGGTTTGTAAGGTTAAAAGGTGCAAAGGCAGTAGAAGTTTAGCAACTTGGGTAATCAGGAAAAATATTTTCTCTGGCACTACAAATTTCACTGATTCAGTTTAAAATAAAGGTCATGGTCACAGAAGGCACTAGAGTTTTCAAGATTAAAAGGTGCAAAGGCAGTAGAAGTTTAGCAACTTGGGTAATCAGGAAAAATATTTTCTCTGGCACTACAAGTTTCACTGATTCAGTTTAAAATAAAGGTCACGGTCACAGAATGAGTTTATTGTGGCATTTGATGTTTCACTATTAAGGTGCTCTGCTACTTTCTTACAATTCACAAGTATACAGGGAGAAAACTTGAGGGGAAAAAAACAATCAGTGCTCGTGTGGTGACTGAAAATAAAGTTTAAGTCTTTCAGTAAAAATGGCACTCTGCCATTTGCACTCCTCGCTCGCCTGGTCTCCTTTACCTGTGCAGATTTTTCGGTATGAATTCCATGCCTTTTGCAAGGGGCGATCAGCGTGGGGCTTGGGAAGAGTCCGTTGGCTGTGGGGGATGGCTGCTCAGTTGCCCTCTCGATACAGAAGGTTCCCGGGGAGCAGGTTTGTCTCTGTGCAGATTTTTTGGTTTGAATTCCGCACCTTTTGTAGGGGGCGAACAGCATGGGACTTAGGAAGAGTCCGTTGGCTGTGGGTGAGGGCTGCTCGGTTGCCCTCTCGACCCAGAAGGCTCCCGGGGAGGAGGTTTGTCTCTGTGCACATTTTTCGGTTTGAATTCTGCACCTTTTGCAGGGGGCGATCAGCGTGGGGCTTGGGAAGAGTCCGTCGGCTGTGGGGGAGGGCTGTTTGGTTGCCTTCTCGACCCAGAAGGCTCCCAGGGAGCAGGTTTGTCTCAGAGTTTCAAGTGGGGCTGCAATTGATGGTGCAGTTACTTTATAGTCTGCTGTTAGCAGGGACATAAAGTGGTATGAGGCACAGATAGTAAGGTCCTTGCCTGGTTTTGGTAACACTGCAAATATGGCAGATGGCATGGAGGGGAGGCAACTCACCTCTTCCCAGACTTTCATGAATCATGTCATGGAGAGGATCAATGAATAGCAGGGCACAAGACTTCAGGAAATCTATAGAGAACCCATCAGGTTCTGATGCTTTATCCCCCTCCCCTGCGAAGACTCCCACTTGCCCTGAGGAGCTCCTCCATAGACAGTGGCTGATCAAGTGACTGAGCTGTTTCCATAGGGATGGGAGAGATCTCAGCCTTTGGAAAAAGTGACTGCAACTGGTCTGGGGATGGAGATGCCCCAGAGGTGTACAGCTTTTGATAAAAAGATCAAAATGCCTTCCCTATTTCCTGACTTTCCATTATCACTTCCCCTTTGTCATTCCTCACCTTCATGATAATTTTTTAACCTTTCTTTGGCTTCTGCTGCCACACCAAATGATTCCCCCCTCTGTCCCCATCAAAGTAGGATCCTACCTGCCTCAATAGCATAGCTCTTTCCTTGTGCACTGCTGAGCATGTTAAGCTTCAATTTGAGCTTTTGCATCACACTGTAGAGTGCTGGGGTGGACCTTGGCATGTGAGGCCATTCACATGCCTGTACCTTGGGTTCTAGGTTTTTAAATTTGGCTCCATCCAACCTCCCATTTATATGCTGTGTATGCTGTGGTCTGCCCCCTAATGAAGACCTTGAGGGCCTCTCACCTAGTGGAGTGGGTTGTGTCTGACTTCCTATTGTGGGTTAGGAATTCCTTTATGTCAGATGAGATGTGCTGCTTGTATGTCTCATCCTTTAGCAGGGTGGGATCTAGGTGCCAAGAACAAAGTGGTGGAAGATCAGTGCCTAGTGCCAGACCCATCACGAGGAGATTGTGATCAGAAACTTGTCTTGAAGCATAATCAATCCTTTTGAATGTTTTGAGCCAGGAAGTAGGACACTAGAAGCCAATCTAGATGGGCATATGAATACTGAAAGTGGTAGAAAAAAATGTACTCCCTACTTTTGGGGGGGGGGGACTTATTGTACCAGTAGATATCTAGGAGTGAGTATACTTCCTCCGCCTCCCCTAAGACCTTGTCATTACTTGATAGAAGAACAGGAGTGACAGAAGACCTGTCTAAGACAGTGTCACCAACACAGTTGAAGCCCCCATGGATCCAGTGTCCTGAAACTGTGCCATATCCATCGAGAGCTTCTGAAAATAGCTTGCATTCTCTGTGTTGGGGCTGTATACAGAGCCCACTGATACTGTGTCTCCACTGCAAAGCTCCAGCTGTGCCAAAGCACATGTCACACCCAGGTCAGTCATGGTTTTAACCAATGTGTCCTCAAACACCTTCGGAAGCTAGATCACAGCTCCCCTTGTCTTACTACTAAAATAAGCAACAACCCAAGTACCACCATAGCAGTTCCTTTTCCTTTCAAACTCTTTTGTCCACACCTGCAGTATTGGTTTTGAACTTGCAGAGTCTGTCCATTACCTTTCATTCTTTTAACAATATTCTTCAAGCCGATAATGTTCTAGGGTGTAATAGTTATCTAGTCATATAGTAACGATGCAAGAAGTTTACACATTTGAGAGGGGGAGCCTGCTAGCAGGCTTTTACTCTCCTGCTCAAAGATTCTGTCTGCCTACATGAAGAATGACCTTTTGGCACCAAGACATGGTAAGCTCCATTCAGTTGTTAGTCCGTGGCTGCCATTGCCCTCCCATATGGTATGAGATGGGTTAAGTTGTACTGGACAACCACATTTGCACTTTTTTTTTAATAGCCCACTGATGTGACTGTAACAGTGGCTTGGTAGCTGCTTCATTTGAGTCAGCTTGTATTTATCCTCAACATCTTTGCACAATTCCACACCCTTCCCCCATTGTAGTCTCTTCATCTCCCTGAATCATTCATGTGGCTCACTGGCTTCTCTCCAACACCTCTCCTCACACCATTCCTGACTGGAGATCTATATTCACACTGCTTTTGCCATCACACCCATATTAGCCACATTTCTATTGTGTGCAGACATGGGATGATTCCAGTGTGATTTGCAGTCAGGAGCCAGCCGGAGTAACGAGGACGGGACAACTGGGGAGGTTCAGAACACTGGTTGGGGAATAATGGGCTTTTTTTCAGTGTCATTGAGGAAGGAGAGATGAAACATACCTTACCACTATGTGGGAGATATGCAGCAGACCTGTGAACATCCCTCCACTGCCTCATCTTCTTCCACAAACCATTCTGCTGAGGCAGTATCAGTAAAAAACATAGGCATTTTTCTCAGTCTTGTTACTCAGAACCTGGAATGATGCAAGTGGGTGAATTCTCACCCTCTGAGGTGTAGTTTGACTTTGATCACATTGAACTGCTGCCTCCTCTGCTGCTAGTCATGACTGAGGTCCTTGAAAACTGGTAATTTCTGGCCCACAAAATTGATAGAAATCATTGCATTGGTGCACAAGGTATCTTTTCCTTGTTGGAGCATCTTAAATATTTAATATGGAAGTGCCATAGGTGTTCTCCCAGTCATAGCTTCAGTCCAGTGTGATATGCTTGCTCAGTCTTGTAGTGCTGTGCTTCCTTCCCCAGTTTCAGGTGCTGCACATGCCAAAGATAGATCTATTTTTCTGCATTGTTCTTTTCACTCCCGTCAGGCAGTCCTATAATCCTCACGTTGGACCTGTGAGATCTGTTTTCTTGGTTGTCTGTTCTCATTCTGAGATCTTCAATGACTGCCATTAAGGAGTTCCTCACCTGCTGATGTCAGCTACCATACCTTCAAGGTCTCCAATGCATTGCTACTCCCCTTCTAGCCAGGCGGTGTGGGCCACAGTAGTCTCGGTCAATCCAGTAACAATGGATTGAAGGTGGGTCAATGACGTGGTTATGTTTGTAAAACCAGCCTTCATCTCAGACTGTAGGTTGGTGAGCATTGCCAGCATTCTGGCAAGGGAGTTCTTCAGTTCTGGCATCGTGCAGCCCTCCCTTGCACAGGTGGTTTGTGAGTGGGTGAATGCCATTGCCTTGTGGTGTTGCTACAGCTCTCCTGATGACTGTGCAAGCTTGATGTTCAGTTTTTTTTGCCTCTTGCTGGACTTATTTGTGGCCCTGGGAGAATCAGAAGCTAGTAATGCTGATTGCTGACAAACACAAGCACTACTACATAGTTTTTTGATGTTTAGAGCTTTTGCCTTGCTGGATTGGACCATAAAGGCATCTGCCATTTTTCTTGGTTGTGCCCCACCCCCCAAATAAAATTTGATCGTGTGAATATTCTCCATCAAACCAGGTGAAGCTTGCCACAAAAGATGCTGAGTTCCAAACTAGTTTACTCTGGTTTGGCTGTAGAAAAAAAACATTATCATTTGTTCTGAATTTATAGGGATATTATTTCCTTTCTTCTAAGGCACATCAAACACACAAAATGGCAGAATGGTGCAGCAGTCCAGTGTTGGCTACTGGTTCTAAAGATGTTATCTGTTCACTGATGGACCGAATGTGCTGTGACAGAATAAAGCGTTGGATACATAGAGTAGTTGTCCAACTTTGCACCCCAAATTTTTAATAAGCTTACTCTGTCTTGCACAGTATAAATCAGTCAGATATGCAGTTCAGTTTATTAATGCTCATCTGATTTTAAACTCTAAATTAATAAATTCTCTCAAAAATTAATGAATTCTGCTTTCAAACCACTTTGTTATACTATGTTCTAACAACTCGATCATATTACGTTTTCACGATTAAGGCTGTATAATATCATATCAGTTACAGGAAACTTAGGTAATTTTGAACTATAGCTACAATTACTGAGCTGCATAGTCATCAAAGTACTTTTTATAGTCATCATCTGTTTAATTGCCAGAATGTGGTCCATTTCAGTTAATTTTCTGATTCATCAGTATTTTATGCATTTCTTTAAACTTTTATATGTCCACATAGACAATTGAACTTCTCCCATGGCATACTGTTGTAGTCGGTATGTCTTTTTCTCTTCTGTGAAGATTTCATCATCTTTTTAATTGGTCTCTCTCATGCTCAAAGCTGCAACCTCAACTAAAAATACTGTATACAGACTGACTTTGAAATGTTGCACTCCATCTTTCAGCAAGGGAGTTTCTTTTCTTCTAACCTCTGTCATGCTTGTAGATTTGGGGACATGTCCCCAGTGAAATCTACTGGTTCCTAAAACTATGTATAACCACCACCATGTGCAAGTTGTGCTGACTAAGCTTGGAGATAGTAAAGGGCAAAGTCTGTTATGCCTTCAGGAGAATGGTGCCTGGGTTCATGGTTAGAAATGGGCTTGGAAATTGGTGTGGTGCCTCCACCAATTGCGATCCATATGACAGCACTACCAGGGTGTTTCCCTACAGGAAATAAATGCAACCTCCACCCTCTGTGACAGGGAACATAACACAATCCCCTCCCCATCTGTCACACTAAGTATGTATATAACCAGCAAGGCAACAATGGCAAAATACATCAGCAGTTGCAAATAAATAACCGAGTTTATTTTTGAGTTGGAGAACAAGGTAGGGGGACAAGGGAAGCAAGGGTAAAAATAAACAAAGAGCAGTTTGCGTTCGCCCCCACTGTAAGGCGTGTCCTAGCACCTCTCCCCCCACTGGTACACCAGTTTACTCCACAGTCCCTCTGGGAGATCTTAATTACAGTTCAAGTGTGTACACACATACAGAGTTGCAAGCCTATGATGCTTGTACCTTGGTGTGATACTATGTAAATCTGGTTGTTAGCCGCAGCTGCTGACTGGCAGATTGCACAATTGGATGGACTGTAAAACATTTGCTCCTGGTTGTAAGCTGTAGTTGTGGGCTTGATTCTAAAGTCATGCAGGAATGCCCAGAAAGTATTTAGCTACAGTAGCTAGCTAAACAAGGGATATGATAAGTTTAATTAGTAAAACCCAGTACTCATGACCTTTAAATGACAGGCTGGTGCTGTTTCTGTGGGGATATCTCCCCTGCTTTGGGAGATGATGGCTGGATGGTCTTTTATGTAGGCTGGATACAGTTGCAATGGACACAACACACTCCCAGTGATGAAGGCTGTGGGCCATGATGACTTTGGATGATGGGAGCTCTGTTTTACAAGTTGGTTAAAGGTGTGGTGTGCCCAACACACTTCCGGTAGAGGAGAGGTATGGGCCATGATGCTACAGATGATGATGATGATCCTCTTCACCCACCCTGACAGATGGGAAGTTACTCAGGACCTCAGCTGGTTTGATTCCCTGTCAGGGTAAAATCCTAACAGCAGCAGAAGGCAGTAGCTCACTATGTTCTCTGATGCAGAGTAGCTTTCAAGACAACCCTTGCTTTAATTCGACACTAGAGCCCACACTAGGCAGTCTAGCTGCATCAGTCCCCAATTCCATGGGTTCCAAGTCTGTTTTTGACAAACTTTTTAGTCAGACAGGAATAGCAAGTGAAAGCTATTCACAAATGCTCCTCAGAGGTTTTGTTTCAGACAAATCTGTTCTATTGTCCACCCCCCAATGCAGAAAACCAGGGATTAAATATCAGTTGCTAGCATCTCATACATAATTCATTATGCTAAACCTCTGGCTCTCAGTGGCTGTCGGGTCCAAGGGAAAGCACGTATACAAGTCATGAGCTAGCTTGCAATTACAGAGCTGAGTTCCAAATTGATGTCAGTTTCACAAGGATGGGATGCACTAATTTTGTTGTTTTGCACTTTGTGCAGCTTTGAAAGCTGCTTGAAACTGAGCAGCCACCTTGCTGTGGACTTCCCAACCCTTAAGGCAGTCTGGGGGCCAGTTGAGTGAAGAGAGGTGGAGGTGTGCTGGCCATGGTGAGAAGGGCACTGAACAAGCCTGCAGAACAAATTGCAGTGTCCCATTCCAGCGCTGGGTCACACAGGTGCATTCTGGACTGGGACTGGGCTGAAGGAGTGGTTATGGGGAAGGTGGCAACAGTGCTCCAGAGACAGCCAAAGGCAAGCCCCTTTTTAGGAGGGGGTTACATTTTCCCCTCACTGAAATCCTTGGTGTCCTCATCAAGGCCTTAAAAACAACACTGCAACACAACACAACATAGGCTGTCTAATGCACCCGATTTCTATCTAAACATTTTTAACTAATACACTTGCATCATATCTGAATGATATCAACAGAGTAATTTACTGAACATGGAGTAAACGTTAGTATTACTATTTTCCCACCAGGGTAAACAATTAGACTTCCCAAAAATGGCTTGAGTGCAGTACAAGAGGAGCAGCAATAGCAGACTTGGAAGCAGCTTGACTTTTTTTTTTTTTTGCACCACAGCTACGGGAAGGCTTGAGGGGACACCATGGACATCATCATAAGTGAGTTTAACTGGGTGTTTGAATTCTCTTCTAGAATGACAGGGTGTCACAAGTTCCTTTGCAATCATTTGATCAGGATCATTGATGGGTTCTGTGTCCTCTGCCAGAATGGGTTTAAGTCTTTCAATGTCCTGACCTGATTCTGTTACTGGGAACCAACATCTTCTGTGACAGGAGCAAAGTCCATGACTGTGGGCTCAAATTCAGTTGGAATAAAAGGTGCTGCTGTCAGATCCAGTGGTCTGGAATGACTCACATTACTTCCTCCAGGTGCTAAAGGGTAAAATTCTATAGGGAATGTCACAGGCAGATATTCACATGGTATTGGACAACTGCAGGGTTCCTTATCCTCAGCACTGCTGTAGACCACATCAAACTGAGTCATGGGGGGATCAAAAGGCAATTCAGGTGGAGGCACATGTATCCTCCTTTTCTGGGTCTCATTCCTGGTGACAGGTCTCTTTGGCAGTGAGAAAGGTATTGGACTGACTGGTTCTGCAGCAGTTGATCAGTTGGTGAAAGGTGGTTTTGATGCAAAGTTTTGACCACAACATTTCCTTTTTCCATTCTCAAATAATAAACTGGTAGGGCTGGAAGCTGTTCTGCAGTTACATAGGTATCCAGTCCCATCAGGCCTCAATCTTATGTTTGTCTGGTATCTCCAAGTTCCAGATAAGTACTTGGTTCCCTGGCTGTAGAGCTTGCTGTCAAACCCTTTTGCCGTATCTCACCTTGTTGGATAGGTTGGACTTCCCAGCTACTTCTTGGGCCACCCTGTAGGCCTCTTTCAATTGAACACATAACCTCTTGTTGTAGTTCAGGTGTGTCTGTGGCAAGGTACCATCAGCTGATTCCCTGAAACATAAGTCTGATGGAAGTCTGGCTTCCTGTCCGAACATTAGGAGTTAGAGTGAGAATTCATGTTGAGTCATTTTTGATACAGTTGTAGTCATGGACTAAAAATGTACTTGTTGGCTCCAGTACAGCTTTTTTGATGGGTACAGTGTCCCCAGCATATTAAACTGTTCTTTTGAACCACTCTGGCTGATGGTCTGGTATAGGACTTCTTGGCACCCATAATGCTGATAAGTTCTTTGATGAGATGGCTCTCTTTTTTTTCAATTAACATTTTTTTTTGGTTATTCCACATGAAACAAACATGAGAACATGAAGCATGAAAGAATAAAAGCATGAAACATATTGTAGTGAACATAGGAAAAAACATCAGACTTGACATGTTGTATACCTGCCCGGGAACGACACATAGATTACATGCTAAAACATTGATACCTTACATACAGATCCACAAGTTAATAAAATGCTCCATTTGTACACAGGACCATGAGGATTTAAAGTGTATTCCAGCAACAGTTCTACCTAACAGGGGTTTGCCGCCTCCCATACCCTGTATAGCTGTTTTGTTAGGTGAGGGGTGTCGTGTGAGAGCTGGAGAGTGGTATCTTACAGTGCTTTGAGTTTAGGAATGGTCCCCAGATCTCCAGGTAGGTTTGTGGCCTATTCTGAATATTGAAAATCACCTTTTCAAAACTGGCTGCTATCCCCAGCTCTTTGACCCATTTCTGCATGTTGGGGGTGGGGTGGGTGTCTTTCCAGTATTTCAGGAGAATTTGCTTGGATGTTATTAGGGCTCCCAGGAGCCAGGACTTATGAGGTTTTGATAGAGAACCCCCTGGGAAGGTATCCTGATATATTCCTAGTAATGATGGGATGACTCTCAAAGTCTCTGCCTTGGTCAGAGTGAAGGTGGCTGGGTAAGTCATAATGCACAAAGTAGTTTTTGCATAAAACTTTAGCTATGGTGGTTGCCTTCTAGTTATTTGTAAGGAGTACCTGTGCATAGGCAGTGTTTTTGCCAGTCACCAGTGGAATATTATTGATCACCTTCTGCTCAGGTTCAGGGGAAAGGAAGTACATGCAAGCCGGGTCCATTGGTCCAGTAATGGTGATGTTTACGAGTGGAGCCATCTTCCTGGATAGGGCCTTACTAGTGATGCACCAGATGCAGTGTTTACAATGTCTCTGTACTTCAGTAGCCATGTGTGGCCAGTGGAATAAGTCTTGGATGAGGCCCAATGTTTTATCAGTCCCCTGGTGTCCCATGGCCTTATGAAGCAATCATAAAACCATTTTTTGGTACTTGCTGGGAAGAACTAGTTGCTTTTATGGAAAAGGCATTTACTTTGCTGTGATTCAATAGAAGAGTTGATTGTTTAGTGAAAGTTTGTCCCGCTCCCTCAGGAGAAGTGCACCTCTGAAAGATTTGATTTTACATGAGTGGAAGTCAAGCCCTTCTCTTTGGCTAGAATGATATCCCTCAGCCTGGGACCTGTGTCCTGTACATGTCTTTCATCTACAGGTCTGAGGTGAAACAAAAAGCTATAATGCAGTGTGGTCAGCACTGGGGTGAAGGAGCGGTACAGGGGAAGACAACAGCAGTCCACCAGAGATAGATAAAGGCAAGCCCTCTTTTAGGAGGGGGTTACATAGATCCGTTCATTACTGACAAATCTGACCTGCTGTGACAGAACTATGTGTTTGACACTCAGAGTAGTCATCCAGCTTTGCCCCCCAGATTTTTTATGCAGCTTGTGAAGCACAAAATAACGACAAAAGTATAATAATATAGCAGCCCACTGTGTAAGAAAGCTGATAGTTTCAAAACTGAGGTTCAGTTAGACACGTGGCTGAAGGTTATGCCAAAGATAAGTGTTTGGTACAGAGTAGTTAGTTAACTAACTTTGTCAAAAAATTAAAAGTTTGTATCAGGCTGATATAAAGTGAAAAATCTGAAGACAGTGGTAGTCACCCACAGTGAAGGCTGCTGGATAATTTATGGTGTTCAGACACTGACAAACATGGACAGGACTCCGTGTTATGTCAAGGGAATAAGCTGGATACAGAGTACTTGACTAACTTTGTCAAAATATTAATTGTTTGTATAAGGCCTATGTAGGCCAACAAATGAAGGCCAGTGGTGCAGCAGGCCACAGTGTGTGAAGGCTGCTAGTGCCAAACATGTTCTTTCAGACTCTGCCAATCTACAGAATGCTTCATGCTATACTCAGGATATGTGTTGGGGACAGAGTATTTGATCAACATTGCCAAAACATTAAATGTTTGCAGTATATTTCAAGGCTGATGATGACATGAGTGAGCCAGGCAGCACATACTGTATGTGACTAGCAACTGACCAGCAAATATTTTTGCACAAAATTCCCAAAGTACAAAGTTTGAATAATCTAGTCTTACTTATGATGTAAAGATCAAAAATGCACAGGCATGCGCTGCAGGGCTCAAACGTGGGTACTGACTATTAAGCTGAGCACAGAGCACTCGCAAACTCGAGTAATGTAGTTAACTTCAAAGTGAAACATAACAACAGAAAATAGCCATTATGGGTATGTTAAGTGTTTATTCAGTCATAAAGGACTGTGGCTTTATGGCTGAATAAACACATCTCCTATAATGACATTCCTGTTGTTATTTTTCACTTTGAACTTAACTACCCGACTCAGGTTCTTGAGAGCACTGTGCTCTTGTATTTAATGCAAAGACCAGCCAACATACAGTAGGTTACAATAGTCTATGCAATTTTCTCCAAAAGTTAGACTAGTGGTTGTACAGCCTGCACAGGAAAAGCTAGCAGACACCATAAGTAATTCAATTGTGTCTCAGATGAGCAAATCAGACAGATATGTGGATGACACAGAGGGTTGGATTGACAATTTTTCTGAGCAGGGGTCAGCAAGAGGAGGTGAGCAGACACCCTGCCAGGAATGGCTGTCAAATAAAAATTTTATTTTAGTGGCAAGGGCACAGCAGCCTGAGGTAGGAGAAAAGAAAAGACAGCAGTGACATCATGAAAATGGGCATCTGTTATTAGTATTCAAACTATTGGCCACAGATGCCCTCACCATTCATCTCACTGACTTCCTGTATCAGAGATGGTAATGTAGAAGATTCCTGAAATCCAGTTAAAGGAAAGACTGGTAGAGTATCCAGAATCCAATGGGCTGCAAGACCACAGGCAGCATGGATTCACGGAGGATGCCAAATGAATCTGATAAATCTCTTTCACTGAGTGACCAGGGAAATAGATGAGGGGGGAAGACAGTGGAGGTGGCCTGTTTAGTCTTTAGCAAGGCTTTTGACTTTGTGCCACACAAGAGGCTGACAAAGAAACTGAGCGGCCCAGGGGTGGGATCCAAAGTGTTGAATTGGGTTAGAAACTGGTTAATGGATCAGAAACCGAGGGTGGAGGTAAATGGCACTCACTGTAATGATGGGAGAGGGATCAGTGTGGCGTCACAGAGATCAGAGCCAAGACTGGTCTTCTTCTGTGTCTTTATAAGTGACATTAAAGAAAATCTGGAAGGGAAGGCATGCTTTTTGCAGATGATACCAAAATCTGCAATGGGGAGAACACTCATAAGAGGGGTGGAGACAATGCACAAGGATCTTGGGGGTCCTGAGCAGTTGTCAAGGGCATGGCAGTTGAAGTTCAATTCCTAAAAGTGAAAGTCATGCACCTAGGGCATGGGAACCCAAGTGCTTAGTACAGGATGGGAGAGCAAAGTACTTACAGTCATTGAACAGGAAAGGGACCTTGGGGTTATCATCTCTGATGACTGCAAAGTGGCATGGTAGTGTAACAAAGCAGTATGTAGGGCTACTAGAATGCTGATGTGAACAGGGAGAGAAATCTTCAGCAGGAGGAGGAAAGTGGTGTTGCCGCTGTACTGTTCACTGGTGAGACCCCACCTCAAGTACTGTGTCCAGTTTTGGTGGCCGTGCCTCATAAAGGACACAAACAGGATGGAGACAGTCCAAAGAAGAGCAACTAAAATGGCAGAGGGATTGCATGAGAAGCTCTATGAGGAAAGACTGAACGCTCTCAACATGTACACCCTGGAAGAGAGGAGGCAAGAGGTGACATGATATAAATCTGACAGTACCTCACATGAGTAAATAGAGTGCTGGAGGGGAGTCTATTTCAAGTGAGAAAAAGTACCAGGACCATGGGCATGTGATGGAGCTGGAGGGGAGAAGTATAAGAGAGATGTGAAGAAATATTTCTTCACTGAAAGGGTGACAGACACCTGGAATAGACTGCTAGCAGAAGTGGTGGGGGTGGAAGTAGTGGTGGGTTTCAAGCATGCATGAAATAGACATAGGAGTATATGAGAAAATAGAGGGAGAGTTGTCAAAGACGAGTTAGGATCTGTGGAGACAGATTAGGTAGAAAACATCTGGACAGACTGGGTGGACTTAGCAGTTCTTCTCTGCCAACGCATTCTATGTTTCTGTAATCAGTAGAGCTTTGAGGAGAGTAAGTCTTGTTCAGAATTAGCAGGTTTACTTGCAAAAAAGTGAACATCTCTACATTTGTTATGGAAAGGAATGTTCTCTAGTTCTTGACTATGTTGCTTGCTACACTGAAACTCTTTCCTGAGTATGTATTTGCAGGTGGACAAATAAGGTTCAGTGCATGATGCAGCCTCTGTTGAAGAGATCCAAATGATCTTTTTTGTATGTCAATACAATAAAGTCTCATCTCCTTCTGCCAATGCCATGTTCTTATCCAGATAGTTCTGCACCATTTTCTTTGTTTACATTCTGGCACCAGTGTGAAAGACTATGACTTGGCAGTCTAGTCCTTCACCATTTTCTTTGCTGCCATCTCTGGCACTACTGTGAAAGACCATGACTTGCCAGTCTTTTTAATCAAGCCATAGTCAGACAGCTGTTCCCACAGTGGCTTGTCACTGGCTGATTTTTGTTTTCTAGCAGCAGCAGTAATGCTGTAGTTCTATGTTGGCTCAAGAACAAGGATGTGTGCCCTCCCCCCTCCCCCATGTCCATAAACAGCAGCAACCCCTTTGGCTTCATCAGCCCCCTCCTTTCTCTCCTCTATGTAGCCTGTCATTGGGCTTGCAAATGATAACTGTTCCTCTTCTGTTGTGCTTGTAGCTGAAGCCTTTTTATGGGTCATATGTGCAGAAAGCATACGAATAAGCCAATCTCTATAGGATTGCTCATCCTTCTTCCAAGGAAAAACAGTCTCAAATGTGTTCTTAAAATGAGACTGTAATAGGGTGGCTGTGATGTAGTGGTCAGCTGTACACATGTAATTAAGTGTGTGCCACTCAAGAAACCTCTTCTTAGGTAACACACATTAAAGGTGACATGCAAAATAAACTCAGCAGTCCATTTCGATCCCACATACCTTTCTGTGCTGCAGTGGGAGTCCGTGCCTGCTATGATGATCATTACCTGCATAAACTGTACATTTTAAAACACCGCTAAAACATTTTGGCGAATATAGAAGCACTTGATGGGTCCCGATCCAGCGGGTGCAAGATTTTATGGGTATTCCACTCATTTAGTGATGTGGCAAACACCATTGCTGTGAATGTAGCAGCAGTGGCTGTAGCTTAATATTCTTTATTTTATTGCTTCCACGGAGGTCCTGATGGCTAACATCATACATACAGCAACACCTGGACAGGTCCTTGCTGTAAGTATGACATTAGGCATCAAGACCCTGTGGAAGCAAAACAATAAAGAATATTAAACTCCAGACACTGCTCTACATTCACAGTGGTGGTCGTGTTTGCCACATCACTAAATGGGGGAATACCCATAAAAACTTGTGCCCACTCGATCAGAACCTGCCAGGCACTTCTGCATTTGCCAAAATATTTTGGCAGTGTTTTAAAATGTACAGTTTATTCAGATAATGATCATCATGGCAGCCACGGACTCCTGCCACAGTATAGAAAGATATGTGAGGTGAGATCGGGCTGCTGCATTTATTTTGCACAACATCTTTAAAGATCAAATAAACAATTTTTTCCATATTTCTACTAAAAGCTTGAATTCAGGTCCAAGTGTCATGATTACTGATTCCTGAAAATATCATGCTATTTGGTTTTGTGGTTTTCTTTAAATCTGCATTTGTTAAATCTGTTAATGTGCTCTGCAGTATCTGAAAACAGTGAAGATTTTTCTGTCCCTATCAGTGAGCGATTACAACATTCTTGTCTGGCCTGCTGCTTCAGCAATTAAGTCCCTGATTCACTGAAAAAGTGGTTGTATTTTGCAGTCAGTGCCAGCCATTGATCACATAGGACCAGTGGCCACATACAATGTATAGGGCATACGGGCATACTGGATGAGCCCAGCAGTCCTTATATGCCAACCATTTCTATGTTTCTGTGTTCAGTCTGTAGAACTAATTGTTTTCACTCAAAGTTTGTTACTAACCCATCTGGTTTGTGTTTAAATAGATTAGCTTAAAATCAATCATTCTGTTCTCATAAATAGTTGATCATTTGAGTTTCAGTGCTGAACTGAAGTGGTATGAATGAATGTCTATGAGACATTACCTTGTCTGTATCACATCTATGCATTTTTTCTCATCAGAACTCTGCATTGTTTTCCTGCTATATAACACAGTGTTGTTTAATGGATGTAAAATAAATCTAATGTTTGTTAATTCACAGAAGCAGTGTGTATTTGATGTAGCCTCTAAAAATAGATTCATGTGGGAACAATTTTGTTTTTATTTCAGACCAACAAACCGGTATCTACCACACTCTGTTATTTCAGGAACATGTACTGTATGAACTTATAAAATTCAGTTCTTTGAGGGTTTCTGCATGGAAATACATCATGTATGTGTATAACTAGAAATACTATATGGCATCCTGATGCCCCTGTCTCCAGCCCCTCTGTTGAGGCTGCTGCACTCATACTTTCCTCTGTCCCCCACCCCCACAGTAAGGGCCTATGCACCCTATTGTCCCTGTTTCTGTCTCCATAGACAGAGCTGCTGTGCTCTGCTAAGCCTTAGAATCCCAGAGCATCTGCCTCCACAGTTGGGGCTGCTGCACCATGCTTCCCTAAGTCACCAAAGGTGGGGCATTTGCTGCACCCTGCTACCCACTTCCATTGCCATAAATGGGCAGGGCCGCTGCACCACGTGCACCCTGCCTCACAGTCATGGCAGTTGTACCATGATGCCCCATTGTGTCTTGCACCACAGTGAAGGCTTCTGCACCATGCTGTCCTCTGTCACCACTGTGCCCTGCTGCACCATAGAGCCTCTTGCCTCCACAGTTAGTGTGGTTGCACCATGCTGCTCCCTGCCACCAGAGACAGATCCTTTGGCACACTGCCTAAATTGCTTGAAAGAAAAGGAAAAAAATACTTTCATCTTGTGTTATAGGATGGGGGACAGAGGATAGCATGGTGCAGCAGCCCTGACTGTTCAGACAGGAGACAGGGGAGCCATCAGGGCACAGCATCTCAAACTGTGGTACAGGATTCCACAGACATACCTGTTTTAGACAAGGACATGGGCAGCAGGGTGTAGCAAAGGATCTGTCTCTGGTTGCAGTGGGCAACAGGGAGAAACTGCCCCAACTGTGGTAGCAGCGAACAGGGTACAGCACATGCCCTGCCTTGTCTTATGGCAAGTGGAAGCATGGAGCAGTAGCCCTAACTGTGGAGGCATGGGACTTTAAGGCACAGCAGGCCACAGCAGCCTTGACTTGTAGACAGGCACAGGGTCCAGCAGCCTTGGATGTGGTGGCAGAGACAGAGGACAGCATGGTGCAGATGCCTCTACCATGTGGCAGGGCACAAGGGGGCATCAGGGTATGGCAGCCCTGACTGTGGGACAGGGTGCTTGTGGTGCAGCAGCCTTGCCCACTTGGGGAAATGGATGTGGGGAGCAGGTAACATACTAACATACTAACATACTATTTGCCAGCAGATTAGGCCTTACAGTCTATCGAGTCTGCTTGAACCTAGATCCTTAGTTGGATGCCGAGACCCTCCCATCCCTTGATCTCCAGAAACCACTATCATCCATCCCACCCCGGACAGGCCATCATCTGATACATCCACTTTCTGTGTCTGTCCCACCCTCTCTTGAAGCCCTCCACTGTGGATCTCTGAACCAGCTCACCAGGCAGTGCATTCCAAGGGTCCACCACCCTCTCGGTGAAAACCTCCTCCTCTTTCCCCTCACCCTTCCACCTTCCAACTTCAAACCATGCCCTCTGGTGATACCTCCCTGCTTAAGTCTAAAGATCCCCTCCATGTTTACCCTATTTATTCCCTTGAGGTACTTGAAAACCTCAATCATGTCCCCCCTGTCTCTCCTCTCCTCCAATGAAAACAGGCAGAGCTCCTCAAGTCTGTCCTCATAAGTCAAATCCCCTAGCCCTCGTATCATCTTTGTTTCCCTCCTCTGTACCCTCTCCAGGAGCTGTATGTAGGTACAGCAAATACCCCACCTCTGGTTGCCTGGGACAGCATTGTGCAACAGCCCCACCTGTGAAGCAAGGGAACCTGGGGCTCTAGAGCTTAACAAAGCATAGCAGCTCTGACTGTGGAGTCAGGAACAGGGGGCAACAGGGTGACTTGACCCTGACTGTAGGGGTGGGAGACACATGGAAGCAGGGTACAACACCCTCAACTGTTTGTGCAGGGGCAGCAAAGTGCAGCACTCTTGACTTTGTGGAGAAGACAGTAGGCAGCGGGGTGCAGCAGCCTCAAATGGGGCAGGAGACAGGGGCTTGTGGGGCAGGGTAAAGGGGGAAGCAGAGTGCTACTGCCTCAGCTGTTGGGCAGGAGACAGGGGCACCAGGATGCCATATAGTATTTCTAGTTATACACATACATAATATATTTTTACACAGAAACCCTCAAATAATTGAATTTTGTGAGTTCATACAGTACATGTTCCTGAACTAGTTGAGTGTGGCAGACACTTGTTTGTCAATCTAATATAACAGCAAAAATTGTTCTCACATGAACCTCTTTTTGGAGGCTACAACAAAGACACACTGCTTCTATGAATTAAACTTTAGATTTATTTTATATCCATTAAAAAACTCTGTGTTATATAGTCAGAAAACAATGCAGAGTTTTCATGAAAAAGAGCTCACAGCTGTAATACGGACAAGGTAATTTCTCATAGACATTCATTCATACCACTACTGTTCAGCACTGAATCTCAAATTATCGACTTTTTATGAGAGGCTGCTACAGGCTCTGGAGCTGTTTGGAGCAGAGTGGAGTGGAGTTTTGTTTAAGAGCACTGGCCACCTTTTAGCTGGGACTTTGCACTTAATCATTTTGCTCGTAGTCTCCCTAATTATCCATACTGCCGTGCTCAGATGAACTTTTTTCCTTTTAAGTTCAGTAGTTCACTCGAGTAATCGTGGCATAACTGGAGAGTGAGCTAGTTATTTGTGCAGTGTAAGCTGGTGCGTGAGGCTCCAACATTAAGAATTAAAAGTAGCAGGCCACAGTCTGGTGTATCAGGTTTAGAAAAAAAAAAAAAACAGCTTCTCCCTTTTGCAAGATTTGCAGCTTTTTTTTTTTTTGAAAGAAGCACTTCTGTGCTAACAATCTACCCATGGAAAAGTTCCTTAAAGGGGTTTGGAACAGGATTCCCAAATATCTGGACTGCAGAAATTGTTTGAAAACCTGCAAAGATCTTTCATGTGTCCACTGAAGGCATTGCTGTGGAATAATGAAATTAGTGAAGTAAAACAAGGCAATTGTGGTAATAAATTTTCAAAAACCTGCTATAAAGTACCTGGACTTATATGAAGTGTTGGACGAACAACCTGGTTATATCGATTGTCTTAATAGGATTTGTGGACATTCTGTATGACCTTTTCTTGTCCTCTTTCTTGCTTTTTGATGTTGTAGGTCGATAATGAGATTTTATATCTGAAAGTATTATAAAGATATAGGGGCATATTAATTTATTCCTATTTTCACCTAGGAATTTTACCTAGGAGTTTTTATAAATTAAAGTTATTGAAGGTTATTTCTTATAGTATACCACCTGATTATTGGATCATTAGTTTATTGAGTTGGAAAGGTGGTAAATAGATGTTTGATATAATTGATATAAGTGAATAGATAATGAGGAGTACCAATTAAGGTAGAAAGTGAATTTATCAGAGTTCTGAAAATAATGGCTATTACCAGGAGTGGGAGATCTGGAATTTCTCAGATAGTCCTAAAGAGTAAGAAACTGAGAAAGAAAAAAGACAAAGGAGATTCTAACAAATCAATACTGACAAGCCAATTAGACATTTCAAAGGGTAAGGTAATGCAGGATAAAAGGCCTAAATTTGAGAATCAACAAAAAATAACTGCCCTTTTCAAAAATATTAAACCTGATACTTCAACACCAAAATCTGAGAAGGAAACTCCTTGTTTCCCCTTTCTGTTAAAAAATAAGGAGCCTATAGAATTCATTGGAAAAGGTGGGTTGGTGTATAATTCTCATGGCAAACGCACTGACTCATTTGATTTAAATAATGAGGAAATTATCTCACTGGATAACTATACTATTAGTAGTTGGACAGAACGATCTAGATCTAGATCCAGGTCTGGATATATTTCATGTTAGAATGCAGCCAAGGGTGATAGTCTAGACCCACATTCAATGTCATCTTGGGAGACTACACCTCTTGTCTCTTATGAAAAAGGCTCTTCCTCAGTGATGAAAAAGGCTCTGACTGATTTAACTGTGCAGCGTAGAACAAAAGCACCCATTACATGGACTATAAAAGAGACACAGAAATAGTGCCAACATTTTATTTGCACAATTGTGGCATACCAGCCAGAGGTGGAGACACTAGGCTGGGGCTGAGCAGAATAAACGCCTTATGTTTCACCCAGCTAGCTGCTGGGCATCCTTGCTATTTTTGTGTCTCCTTTATAGTCTGTGTGATAGGTGTTTTTGTTCTACTCTGCATGGTTTGATTTTTTTATGTAGCACCATTGCACTGCCTGGTGCTCCTTGCTTTTTTTTCAATTGTTCTGATTTAACTGTAAATCATCTGCTGGCTAGGATTCACCTTTGCTGTTGAATGCTGACCCCACCTCGGAGTTGCTTTCTGTCAGGTCAGATAATGAAAGAGTTAAGTCCTCAAAGGGTTCTGAACATAAGGATTACCTGCTGCCCCAAATGTTAAATGATTTGAACCATACTCTGCATAAGCTTAAACAGTTAGACTCAAGTCAGGATCAAATAAATATAGGCAGCATAGGTGACTATAGCTCAGGTTCACCTTCTCTTAGATTTTCTCTCCTTCTTTTTCATCCTCCTTATTGGATGCTAATCAAAACAATAAAAATAAAATGGATCTTCAAACTAAGGAAATTGATTATAATAAAGAATGTTTTGCTAATAGAGGAGATTTTACATCTAATTCTTCACTACCTCCACAAATATGGGGAAATGATTAAGAACCAATATTATGCAAACATCCTAATATTGGAAAATATTTGGGCAGTTAAACAAGAATTATATAATTTAAGAGGTGGTGGTGCTTATAATAGAGCAATGTTGGATAGGATATTAGAACCTAGAGTTAACAACAGTACAGATCACCTAACAGAAAATCAGAATTATCCTATTCATGTTCCTATTACCCAGAGTAATAAGGTAATACAAGTACATTTACCACCATCATTTCAGAAGGGTAGAGAAGTTATACCTGAGTTAGTAACCAAAAAAACTCAGCTTCATTTTCAAAACACAGGCTGTTCTAAAGGGGAAAAAATCAACAAAGAAGGTACAATTGGATTATAAAAGTCATTCAAAGAGTCATTCAAAGAGGATGAGAAAGAAAAATGTTAGGGGAAATAAAAAAATTGGTTCAATACGTCTGTGGTCAAAATGACAGGTAATAGTCAAACTATTTGGAGCAAATCTATTAGAAATGCTTTATTAGATTTAACTTTCAAAACAACAGAGCATATTTTGATAGTGGAATTACTAATTGATGTAGAACTTAATGCAGAATCATTTCTTTCACTAATAAAGTGCTGCAAGGTGTCAGAGGGGAGACCAAGGGAGACAATAAAGGGCCCCAGCAATCTAATATGTCACAGCATGGAAGCCAGTCTAACAAATCCGTACATCCCAATTTGGAAGAATATCTGATAGAGATGTATGGGATTGGCAAATTGAGTAATGATACTTCACAGCTATTAACTGAGTGGGTTTTAAAATTACTTCAAACTTCCTCCAGTGATGGAGAGATCTTTATAGTGAGACCACCAAATCTAGATTATAAGGACTGTGTACATGTTTACTGTGCTAAGGAAGTGACAGCCCTGAAAATTTGGAACTCTCAAAATGTTCTGTCTAAAAGAGGTATATATATATACACTTCCCCCACAAGCTGTTCCAAATTTATATAATGACCAATCCCCAGTTAAAAAGAAAGAAGCCTTGGAAAATTTCCAGTGGCTTACTGAAGTTAACAGAACTATTTCTAACTATAATTTTTCAAAAAAAAAAAAAAGGGAAAATTAAATGCCGACTGTTTTTGTTTGGGAAGTGCCAAAAGGTTACTCCATTGGAGGCTTAGAAAGAGAAATAAGACTTTTCCTTACTTGTGTCTTAGGTTTGAATATTAATAGGACAATCATAAAATTTATATATATGTACATGTTTCAGATTCAAAGATTCCTCAAATTGATATCACATTTCAGTCTAGTAACCTGGCAGCTCTAGTTTTACATACTTCTAAAGTGTTGGACATTCATGGCTTCTGTCTTCTAGATATTGAGACTTTAAAAGCAAATAGAGAAATTAAAACCTGGAGATAATCAAACACCATTAAAAATAACAAACCCATGTTCCCCTTTAAGAGATGTAAGTACAAATTGACAAACAGACTTTAGTGAGATGAATAGCTATGATGAGGGTAATGAATCTAAAGAGCTGAAAATACTTACCTGGAATATAGAAGGGATAAAAAACAGATTAGCAGACTATGATTTTCAGAACTTTTTGAAAACTATGAACATTATCTGTCTTCAGGAAACATGGTTCCTGGGTGAGAATCTACCATTGACCCCAGGATATACAGGATTCATGCTCCCAGCAATAAAAGTCAAAAGAATGGTAGACCTAAGGCTGGAATAGCAAGTTATGTTAAAACTAGTTTGGATTTCAAAATATCACATCAAAATATTGACTTATTGAATTGCCAGGTATTAAAACTGGAAGGTATTGAAGTTGCTTTGTTAATTTGTAATATGTATGTCCCCCTAAACAAGGGTAAAGCTCAAGAGAATTACTGGAAGATCTTTAAAACAACATTGGAACAATTAATGGAAGAAAATGAATATAGTACAGTAGTTATGTTAGGGGGACTTTAATGCAGAAACAAAGGAAAAGGGGACAATAAACTCAGAATTGATAGACGGAGTTAGTGTAATAAATAAAAACATTTTTTGCCAACAGTCTTTAAAGGATAAAATTAGTAATAAAAATGGTGGATATTTGTGTAACATTATGGCTGAACTAGATTATGTAATCTTTAATGGAAGAACAAATAGTGACCAACAAGGTGAATACACATTTATAAGTCATAAAGGGTCTTCGGTAATTGACCAGGTATGGGGAAATATAGATGCAATTGGTAAAATAATAGATTTAGAAGTAATTTTAAGACCTGAATCTGGCCATTTACCTGCTATAACAAAATGGCAGTTAGGAAAAGAGATAAATATAACAAAGGAAAAACAGATTCAGCCTCATATAGAAACAAAAAGAGAATAAGATGGAAACAATCAAGTATCATTCAATTTCTAGAAATTTTAGATGGCTCTTGGACAGAAAAATATAGGTCTAAATTATTAAATGTTGCTTCCACTACAAGTTTAATGGTAGTGTGGGAAAATATCTCCCTTTATTTGAGACCTTTCTTTTTTCAATTTGATTTAAGGGAGAAAAACAAAACCTGGTTTAATATGAAATGTAAGAAGGGTAAACAGCAATTAAATAAAATGATTAGACAATATAAAAAAGGGAATCCTGAAATAAATAACATCATGAACAAAGAAAGGAAATATTATAATTAAATACTATCTCAAGAGAGGTTAAGGTACCAAAATAATATGTGGGAAAAACTTAGAATCTCCATTATTAAGAAGGATGTTAAACAATTCTGGACTCAGGTTAGCAAAGGCTATGATAAATATACTGTTTGTATTGAAGCTGGAATAACCCCCCAAATTTGGGAGCAATGTTATGCAGACCTATGTTTCTCACATATAGAAGTTGTACATAATTTCAATAGAAAAATCAATAAAAGAGTTTTTCCTAACTCAATATATGTAACTGTTCTAGAAATTATTGTGGCCTTAGATAAGATATTAAATAAAGCCCCTGGTCCAGATCAAATCTTGGCAGATCTGTACTGATCCTTTAAAGAATTGTGGACTCTGGTCCTACAGATCTTTTTTTAATTATTGTATTCAGTGGGACCGATATCCAGATTCATGGAACAGTAGCATAATTTGCCCAATTTACAAAAAAGGGGATACTAATAACCCTGCAATGTATCAGCCTGTCAGTTTAATAGATGCCTCATAGAAAATGTTCTCCAGAATATTATCGAACAGGTTACAACAATGGGTAGAAAAGCATAAAATTATAACAGAATTACAAAACAGTTTTAGAGCAATACGTTCATCAATACAGCATTGTTTTGTGTTACAGCATAACATTTGGACACATGTAACCATAAAAAAAGGCAAATTATACTGATGTTTTATATATCTTAAAACTGCATTTGATTCTATAAGTAGAAAAATATTATGGTCAAAATTAGAAAATTACAATATAGACCCAGATCTTTTAGATATCCTTATAAGATTGCATAATAACACCTGGCTTAAAATAAAGTATAACCAACAAGGGAACCTAACAAACAAAATACACACCAATGTGGGAGTACGGCAAGGATGTTTGTTGGTTCCCCTTCTTCATACATTAATTCCATTTTACAGAGTCTTAATAGTCTGGATTTTCCTTCTCCGGCTGTCTTTGCTGAGAAAATTCCTCTTTTAGTGTATGAGGATGATATAGTCTTAATTTCCACATCTTTGTTAGGTTAACAATGAAAGGTTAATGTGTTCTCCGATATGTGTAAAAAGGGTGGATTAAACACTAATCTTCAAAAAAAAAATGGTTGTTTTTGTTCAAAAAAGAAAAGTGGTTCCTTTATTATTTATAGGGAAAAATAAAGTGGAAACAACAGCTTATTTTATGATTATTTAGGTTTAAGATTCTCATCAAATCTTTCTTGGAATTCACACATCAAAATTATCATACAGAAATTAAAAACAGCATTTGGAGCTTGTAAGCGATTCAGTGGAAAAATGGGTCAAAGGTCTATTATAGGATTATTAAAAGTCATTAACATAAAAATTAAAAAAAGTATTTTATACACTATAGAAATATGGACTCCTGCTAATATAAAACCATTGGAGATATTAATAAACATAATGTACCATTTCATATTAAAAGTTCAACAATCTGTCCCGGCTGAGATATTGAGAAAAGAATTGGGTCAATTTTCTCCAGGTCGCCCCTGAAAAAGGGACCTTCGGGGCTCAGTGGTCCTACCTGGTCATCAAAATTTAATAAATAAATAACATTTACCCTAATAACTTTGACAACGGAACAAAGAATTACCTTCATATTGCAGTTGTTTTTACTTCCAGACTTTAGACTTCCTAAATTGTGTTTGGATGAGCAGATAAGATATCACAATATAAATTCTATCTCTGGAATAATAAAAACCCTTAAGGAAAATATACTACAGTGGGGTTTAGGAAATTTATTGTATGAGATTTGTATTAGCCTATTTCCTAAGATAATGGAACAAATTAAGAAAAGAGTCAGAGATCACTTTTTAGCAATAGATGAAACAAGGTTGATGAATTAAGACATTTTCATTGGTTTAAGAAAATGAAAATAAAACATAATCTAGAATTTTATCTAACTGCTTTGATTGACCCCAGGGAGAGAAGACTCTTCACTAGGTTTAGGTTTGAGTTATGTGCAACTAATTATATATTTCATGAAATAATGACCCCTGAATGTAATTGTTTGTTAGGTTTCCAGGATGATTTAAGCACATAGTTCTGCATTGTCCATGGTTTGAGACATCTAGAAAGAAATGGTTGGCCTCAATATTGGCTACCCTTGATCTCCCCTCTGAACAACTAATTATCTTCTTGTTTAATACAAGTGATAGGACTGTATTGTCATCCCTTGTCAATTTTTTAAGACTGACTCATTTGTAATGAGATATTTATGTATTTATGATACTGTAGAAAGAATTTTGTGAGGAATTATACAATACTAATTTAATCTGTAATATAAATTCTAATTATTTTCTTGATAAATATTTTATAAAGACTTCTTAGTTGAACAAATAAAATAAAAAAAAAACTTTTTATGAGAACAGAATGATAGATTTTAAGCTAATCTATCTAAACACAAACCAGTTGGATTAGTAACAAACTGAGTGAACATAGTCAGCTCTGAAGACTGTTTTGACTGGGAACTGCAACAGCTTCTTAGAAACATAGAAACATAGAAGTCAACAGCAGATAAGGACTGCAAGGCCCATCCAATCTGCCCATTTTTTCTACCTTATGAATGTGCCATAAGCCTTTACTCTGTTAATGGCCTATCTATTCATACTCATCTGTATTGCTCCCTTATGCCTATCCCATGCCTCATTGAAGCCCTATACTGTATTCATATCCACCACTTGCTGAGGTAGGCTGTTCCATGCATCCACCACCCTTTCTCTGAAAGAGAACTTCCTCACATTACCCCTTAATTGGCCTCCCTCTAATTCCATGTTGTGTCCTCTTGTCCTGCTGTTTTTCTTATGTTGAATTGTTAGACTCTTTCACCTTGTTAATGTCCTTAAGATGTTTGAATGTTTCAATCATATCACCTTTCTCTCTCCTCTGCTCTAAGGTATACATATTGAGCTCTGTTAAGCTGTCCTCATATGTTTCTGATGCAGTCCCTGCACCATCTTGGTTGCCCTTCTCTGGACTGCCTCCATTTTGGTAATGTCCTTGTGCAGGTGCAGCCTCCAGTACTGCACGCAGTACTCCAGATGGAGCCTAACCAGTGTCTTGTAAAGAAGGATTACTACCTCCCTCTTACAACTTGTGATACCTCTACTAATACACCACAACTTCAGTCAATCTTGGACCTAATTGCTGAAGCAGCAGGCTAGACAAGAATGATGTCATTGCTCACTGATAGGGACAGAAAAATCTTCACTGTTTTCAGTTACTGCAGAGCACATTAACAGATGCTGATTTAGAGAAAACCATAAAACCAAACAGCATGATATTTTCAGGAAAAACTAATCATGACAGAGGGACTTGAATTCAAGCTTTTCTTAAATATGTGAATTTGATCTTTAAGGAAATATATCCAGATGACCACAGCATTATTGGTGTGTAACCTAAGAAACATGATCTTAGTCTTAACACAGTAATAGAAGTAGCATCATCCTTCTCATATTGTGACTTCAAGGAATACATTAAAGGTTTAATTGGGGCAGTGAGAGGCAGTGCCTGATGTATGTTGGCTGCATCAGCAAGTATGACCGATGTGGATCCCCAAAAGGCCTTCAGTATATAGAGGAGGATCTTCTGATTATGGCTGATGTTTACCTCTCTCTTGCCACTACTTCACGCAACTGCATACTGATAGATGGCCTTTTGTTGTTCCAGTAACCACTACAGTATGTCATACAAAAGATGGAATTCCAACATGTTTCCTCATCCTGTTTCAGGTGGTAGAGAGAAAGATGGCTCTGCTGCTGTATCTTGGGAAACAGCCTCTGTGACTTCACAGAATGGCTTAAATGACCGCAGACATTTTTGGCCACCCCTATAGAATTTTACACAGTGCTGCCATCATTGCCGGAAATCTGTGAACTATCAGGTTTATACAAAGATCAAACCATTCCATGGTCCCTATGCACTATTGGGGCAGAAGTATGCAGAATAAAGTGTGCACCCTGTCTGCATAGCTGCCCACCTGTGGACAGGTGCACACCAGCTGGTATGCACTGCCGGCTGCCACCTGTCCATGGCTTCACCCCCCCATTGCACAGGACTCCACAGGGCAGCCATGGGCGAGGACACAGACCCAGCTGGGCATCCAATCAGATGCCTGGACTGGGACACAAAGTGGATCCACTATGTGGTGTGGCATGCATTGGCAGCATGCCTCACAGAAGACCTATGGCCCAGCAGCTGTGGCAGTGTGTGGAGGGCAAAGCCATTGGACCTCCCGTGATGTGGCCCTGGAGCAGGTCACTGTCACTGGGTGGGGCATCTGTTGGCAGTGGGGACACTGTTTCCCAACCACATGCCAGGGGACCAGTGGTGGGATTGACTGGTGGTGCCATGTGGAGGGTGTGGGGTACTTCTGACTACCATTGTGTGTAGGGGTTGCTTGACTAGGGGTGGGTTTGTTGGGGGTGATACCATAATGGAAGGCACACAGATGGCCAAGGCAGGGAGTTGCCAATGGCCACCACATTGGGTGCTGTGGTCTTAAGGCAGGGATAGGTTGGGTAGCCTGTGGTTGACAGTACAAGGTGGTTGGGGGGGATGCTTGCAACTGGAGTGCCTGTCCAGCTGCCCCAGCCCTCGCCATCATCCTAATGGGCTGAGATGGCTGAGTGTCTGTTTCTCAGATCCATGGCAGCTGGAGGGGCATGTTCCAGGGGGTGCATAGTTCAATACAGCAGGCTCTCCCCTGCCGTAATCTGTGCTATCCTCCACACCCCCACGTCCAACACTATGTGCCTTAGTGTATGGCGTGCAATGCTGACAAGCCTCCAGCTCATCACCGGTGCATTGTGGTTCATGGGACTGGGGTTCAGGTGCATGGCAGCTGCATGCCCCCCCTTAGTGCATCCCACGTGGGGGTACGATGGGTTTGGAGTGGCTACATGTCCCAGATACACAACAGATAGCCACTCCGCCACTTCATGCATATGGGCCAATATGCATATAGTCACTCATCCTGACTGCCTTTGTAATGCTGTTTGCATTATCTGTTAGTATAAAACCTCCTGTAAGCAAGCGGTGACATCCATGCATCAAACTTCTACTCAATGTACAGTAGGAGTTTTTTTGCATGATGATCATTGTCGAATCCACATACACTTAAAGTTGCCTGTTTATCAAGATTGGAGTGTCCCAGTGACTTTCTGCTTTTGCTGCCACTTAAACTAGGTAAGGAGAATGAGAAGAAAGAAGGGACGCTGACCCAATGGATGATCACTGCTGTATAATCTATGGTCCGACTTCTTGTCCACATGTCAGTGATGATGTGAACCATTGGCACATCAGATTTTCTCAGTGCATGTGCAACAGTCTTGATAGAACTCTGATGCAGATCTGAAAGTGACACTGTGTAGAGATATGTGAAATTGGGCACTTGTTATTTTGGCATGACAGCTTGCTTTAGTGCTTGATAACTTACCACTTACCACACCGGTTAGGTGTGATCTTGTTCAGAAATGATACTCACTATTTTTGACTATTGTGACATAGTCTACAGTGCTGCTCCTAAGTCTTCCCTTACCAGTTTGGATACTCTCTTCAGTGCTTTCTGTCGCTTCGCCCTTGACTCCCCCTCTGGGGCACATCACTGTACCTTGTACTATTCTCTAGCTTTCTCCTCCCTTGAGTGCAGTCATCTCTCTCACTGCACCAAGTTCTCTTCTAAATTCTGGTTTGGGACTCTCCCCTCTTAACTCTCCTCATCACTTTCTGCTCTACCTCCCTCCTTCTACCCTCTCAGATCCACTGACACACGCACTCCAGCTATATTCCCTGATGCTGTACCTCCATAGGCCAGGAAGCTTTCTCCTACCACTTCCCTAAGCTTTGGAACTCACTGGCACTTCCTATCAGACTTTCCTCTTCCCCATCTTCAATCTCTTTAGTCCTTCACCATTTCTATTCCCCTAACTGCACTTGTTTTTATCCCCCTTCAGACCTCCCCATCCTGGCACATTATCCTTTAGCCCTACTTTACTTCTTTTCTCCTAACTGTACTTGTTCCTAGCCCCCCTTACAACCCTCCCCACCCTTGCACTATCCCTACTCCTCTATCCCTGACTTACCTCCTGTCTCCTAACTGAACCCTTCCTCTGGTTATTACCTCACATGCTACCACCTATCATACCCCCTTTTCCCACCCCTACCACAACCTACTGTGCTATTTTGACACTCTACTACCATCCACAGCTTACTGTGCTATTTTGACACTCTACTGATGTCCTTCCCCCCACTACCCCCTCCCCCCCACTGATGTTCTCCTTTTTCCCTTCCTAGTTTACCCCTATTTTCTCCAGCCTCCCTATTCCTTATCTCTCTCTTCCCCTTTGGTCGCCTGCCACACTCCACTCCTCCTCCCTGCCCCCCTTTCTCTCTCCGTGGGGTAAATGACAGTTTTATCATTGTACCAAACTGTGTCCATGCCCTGACAGATTAAAAGGTGGTGTGTCATCCCTTGCATTTAGCAGGTAGAGGGAAGTAGAGATACACCCAAATGGGAATGAACTCTAATAGAAAGTAATCTCTAAAAGAAACCTTCCAGGAAAACTCCTAGTGCAGAGGCTGAAAGATTGACCCAGTAGAGTGGTTCTGAACCTCTAAAAAGCATGACGTCATGATAAATCCCACCCATCCTTCCTTCAGTGTACCTGGTGTTTAGTTCAAGTGCCCTATTAAGCTGTCTGTTTCCTCAATTCAGTGCTGAGGAATATCCAGTACAACGTGGGACAGACAATGTAGTAATCATTTTTAAAGCAGAAGTTTTTCCTGCTAAGGACAAGTGCAGCAGGACCCATCTTTCACTTTCTTCACATAGTGTTTTTAAGAGAATAAAGTGGTTTTGGGTAGTCAGTAAATTCACATTAGGAGTGACCCAGATCTTATGTATCTGCTACCATGCGGTGGCCATTTCAGTCCCCACATGATGAGATCCTCCTGTTTGCATTGCTGGTTTAGGGGGAGTATCATCATCTTAGTGGTGCAAACAATATGTCCTGAGAAGTTGGGGAAGGACTGGAGTAGGGAGAGGAAGTGGGGCACACCAGTAGGGGCATTCTCCAGCAGTACGAGGCAGTCATCTGTGAAGAGCTTGGTTCTAAAATTCAGAGGGCCCACCTGTATTCCTTTCAGGTCTACATGGGATCTGACAGCCAGAGCTAAAGGCTTGATGGCCAGGAGAAATAGAGGAGATAAGGACCACCCCCCAGGTGGGCACCTCTCTTTAGAAGGAAAGGTTAGGATTGGTTAGTGGTCATAAGGACCCTAGCTGAAGGCTGGGTGTATAATATCTGAACCCACCCTCCAAAATACCTCCCAAACCCTCATTCAGTCCAATATCAGGTGCAGATACTCCAACTCCACTAAGTCAAAAGCTTTTTTCACAATCTATAGCTATTGCTGCAGATGGAATGGGGGTACTGCTGGTTGATTGCATTGAGGAGATTAGGTACTTCAGATGCTCAGAGCCTATTCTGCCTTTAATACACCCTACCTGGAATCTATGTACTAGAGCAGCGAGGACCTTCTGTAACTAGATGGCCATCACCTTAGCAAGGATTTTGGCATTGGCGTTTATTAAAAAGGATGTGTCTGTAACTGGCTGCTGCTGTGGGATCCTTCACTTCCTTGGCGAGAACTACAATAATAGCCTCCCTCATAGATGGTGGGAGAAGGGAGTTAGGGTTGCCTTCTTGGTATACCTTTTATAGGACTGGTGGGATTACACCCCCCAGTAGCTGACAAAAATGTATGGGGAATCTATTTGTTATCATGGGCTATATGTTTGGCCAGGCACAAAATAGTGCAGACTATTTCCTGGCATGTTAGAGGGGCTTTCAGATCTTTATGCTAGGCCTCCATTTAGGCTGCTGCAGACTTCATCTAATCTCCTACATTCATTTAGTTATTAAAATGTTTATCAGGTAAAGAGTAATAGATTGCTGTTCCCTTTTTTCAGACTTGACTCTGGACAAAGATATGAAAGAACAAAATACAGCAAGAAATAGCATGTAATACACATAAATACATGTTGTACATACAGTATAATAAATATCATAGCTAAAACATCAGCCATCCACAATCACAAGAGCACAATGACACATGAGGTGTAGAATGTCTTATAGAAGTTTCTCATGACTTGATTAATGTGTTGTAGGCATGTGGGTAAAAACCCACTCCAGTCTTTCATTGTGGTAGTATTTCATTCCTCCTGATGATTGCACAAGCAATGTGACAGCTGCTTGCCAGCGTTCTCCCCTCTGACCCTGTACCTAAATTTGGTACTTAGGACAGCCAGTTTCACTTTTGTGGAGGAGAGAGTATTCGGTTTCAGTTGCATTTGGTGAGTTCTAATTTCTGCTAGTAGGGTAGCACGCTTGTGCTGCTCTTTTCCTGTTTTGTACTGCTTTCCATTCTTCTGCAGATCAGTTTCCAATTCATTCAGTTCTGCCTCCAGTAGTGGCATCATATTCCTTTATAACCCCATGCATAGTGGTTTTGAAGGCCTCCCATATGGATTGAAACCTAATCTCTCCAGTGTCATTTGTTCTGAAGAAGAAGAAAGCCTCCTTTCTAATCCAGGAGTGAAATTCAGAGTTCTGCATCTCCAGAAAAGTCAAGCCTCCAGGGGAGGACCTGTACTTGCCTTGCTCCACTCCAGAGATAGCGTTACTGGGGTTTGGTCTGACAGGTAGAGTATGGCTATAGAGGAGGAGAGAAGGGAGAGGGGGGATATGATTGAGACCTTTAAATACCTTATGGGGATGAATAAGGTACAGGTGGGAGGTATTCTTCAGAGGAAAGAGTGCTGTAGAACAAGAGGCTGCGATATTAAACTGGAAGGGGGTAGGTCCAGGAGAGATGTGAGGAAATACTTCTTCACAGAAAGGGCGGTGGATGCCTGGAACAGTCTTTCAGTGGAGGTAGTGGGGCAAAAACAGTGGTGGGATTCAAAAAAGTCTGGGAAAGGTACAAGGGAATCATAAGGGAAATGAAGGGAGTGGAAGAGACAGTGTCGTAAACCAAGGTGGGTCTGCAGTAAAAGCAGTCACAATGAAAATGGGTTGACTGGATGGGCCAAGCAGCCCTTATCTGCTGTCAGTTTCTATGTGCTGGTAACCTTAGAGTAGGAAAGATGAAATACATCCCACTTGAAGTGGAGTGAGAGGTGAAAAACAGATGTAGTCTGGTTCTTGGGCAGCCAGTAGGTGCCAAGTGTCAGGGAAAACTCTGCTATCATCACTCTCCCAGCAATTGAGGTATTTGAGTGAAGTACCTTATAACCAGTCAATGCAAGACTCCAGCACTAGGTTAAATTCCCCTCAGCCAGTACTGGATGGATGGGTTCCAGGTGACTATAATGGCCTGGCTCAGGGCATGAAAGAGAGCAGCGCTGTCAGAATTAGAAGTGTATACATTGACCAGGGGCATCAGGCTCTCAAGGGTGCCTAGTTTAACTAGTAGCCAGTGGCCCTTTGTATCCACAACTTGATTCAGTGCCTTCCACTTTAAGGCCTTTTGAATTACTAGTCTCCTCTGCTATGGAGGAGGGTGTGCAGTTATTAACCTCAGTGCCTACGCACTCACTACACAGCTTAGTAGTTTTGTGCTATATCACTTTGGTCTCTTGTAGTAAGGCTATTTGTGTTCGTATTGACTTGAGTCTAGAGAGAATCCTTTTCCTTTTAACAGGCAAGTTCAGCCCCCTAATATTTCAGTTGATCACACTTGCTTCCATTAAGTATAACTGAAACTGAATGGATATGGGGGAACCATGATTCCAGTAAATCAGATTAGGGTGGAAAGTGACCATCTCAAAACTTTGAAGAGTGAACCAATATTTATTTTTACTGGGCCAATACCATGTCTGCACCAGAAAAGTATGCACACAAAATAACACATTTAACAATATAAATGTAACTCCTACATCATTATTATAGTAACATAGATTTTTTGGGAGGCAGAAAAGTACCTTTGGGACCATCCCATCTTAGGGTTACCACCTTTTAAAAAGCCCAAAGTGGGACATTTCTTACTGAAACATGATTTTTCGCAGGACAATATGTAGTCTCGACCAATGCAACAGACTTGTATTGTTTAAATAATCAGAATTAAGACTAAGTGTTGTAGTTTTTTTAGCTGTTTTTAGTGTTTCATGCCATTTTAAGATATTTTAGTTAAGGTATTGTGCTGTTTTGCAGCATTTAGAGGAAAGTCAGAAAATATTCTTTTCTGCTATAATGTCAGGACATGTAGTATTTTTCATGTTTTTCTGCAGGACGTAGCTGCCCAAATCAGGACTGTCCTGCGATAATAGGGACAGGTGGTAACCCTATCCCATCTACCCCTTGTCTTTGCCTATTCCATCACCACTGACACAAATTGCTCACAGGTGTCACTTCCTGCCCAATTTCTCTACCTAATATGCCCTTGTGCCTATCCCAGACATGCTAGAAGCTCCCCACAGTCTTTTCCTCCACTATCTCCACAGACAAGCTGTTCCAGTCATCTACCACCCTTTCTGTGAAGAATCATTTTTGCATATTTCTCTTAAACTTCCCTTTTTGGCTTCATTGCATGCCCCCTTGTTCTAGTACCTTTCTTTCTCTGAAATTGACTCTCCAATTGCACATTGTTTTTTCCTGTGATGTACTTGTAGGATTGTAGTGAAAGGAGAAAGTCCAGATGGGGTATTGCTAAGATCAAAGGGGGGAAAGGGGGCATGTGAGGAGGAGGACCATGTAAAAGCATCTATCCTAAATAGATACTTCTGCTCAGTATTTACTGAAGAAAAGGTAGGACAAGGCCCACAGCTCAGCACCATGGACACAGAGGGGAGGGAGGTGTGCACTAGTCCCTTCGTAAAAGAAAGGGTCCTACAAGAGCTCAATAAGCTCAGGGTGGACAAAGCAATGGGACCTGATGGCATACATCCCAAGGTACTAAAGGAGCTAAGGGTGGAACTAGCAGAACCATTATCAGAACTGTTTAGTGAGTCTCTGAGCACTGGAGAGGTCCCAGAAGACTGGAAAAGGACCCATTTGATCCCACTCCACAGGAGTGGTAGCAGGGAGGAGGCAGGGAACTACAGACCAGTCTGTCTTACCTCAGAAGTGTGCAAGATTATGGAGACACTCCTTAAGGAAAGGATAGTGCAACATCTGGAATCCATAAGAGCACAGTATCCAAGACAGCATGGATTTACAACAGGAAGGTCCTGTCAAACTAATCTCATAGATTTCTTTGACTGGGTAACCAGAGTGGTGGACCAAGGGGGAGCAGCTGATGTTGCCTACCTTGACTTCAGCAAATCGTTCAAAGCTGTTCCACATAGAAGATTGATTAATAAGCTTGGTAGGCTCAGGGTGGGTCAGAATTTGGTCAACTGGGTGGCAAACTGGTTGACAGGCAGAGAACAGAGAGGGGTGGCAAATGGTATACAGTCAGAAGAGATGCAAGTCTCAAGTGGGGTACCTCAAGGATCAGTCCTGGGGCCAATCCTCTTCAGTATCTTCATCAGTGACATTGCAGATGGACTGGAGGGCAAGGTTTGTCTGTTCGTAGATGACACCAAGATCTGCAACAGAGTAGATGATCGAGATGGTGTGGGCAGAATGAGAAGAGATCTGGATAAACTGGAAAAATGGTTTGAAGAGTGGCAACTGAGGTTAATGCACAGAAGTACAAGATCATGCACATAGGCAAGAGAAACCCTGAAGCCACCTATAGGCTGGGAGGGAAATTGCTGGCTGTCACAAGGGAAGAAAGAGACTTGGGCATCATCATCACAGATGACCTGAAATCATCCAAGCAGACCACTAAAGCAGTAGGTAAGGCTAGGGGGTGTTGGGGTGTATTAGTAGGGATATCGCAAGTCATAAGAAGGTGGTAATATTCCCTCTTTACAAGACACTGGTAAGGCCCCATCTGGAGTACTGTGTGCAGTACTGGAGGCCACACCTCCACAAGGACATTAACCAAATTGAGGCAGTCCAGAGAAGGGCAACCAAAATAGTACAGGGACTGCATCAGAAAACATATGAGGACAGATTAACTGAGCTCAATATGTATACCCTAGCACAAAGGAGGGAGAGAGGTGATATTATCGAAACATTCAAACAACTTAAGGGCATTAACAAGATGAAAGAGTCTAACATGTTTTAATATAAGAAAAATAGTAGGACAAGAGGACACAGCATGAGATTAGAGGGAGGCCAATTGAGGGGTAATGTGAGGAAGTTATTTTTCACAGAAAGGGTGGTGGATGCATGGAATGGCCTACCTCAGGAAGTGGGGGATATGAATACAGTGCAGGGCTCCAAACAGGCATGGGATAGGCATAAGGGAGCAATAAAGATGAGTATGAATAGATAGGCCATTGACAGAGCAAAGGCCGATGGCAAATTCATAAGGTAGAAAAAGAAATGGGCAGACTGGATGGGCCTTGCGGTCGTTATCTGCTGTCAACTTCTATGTTTCTATGCTTCAGTCATGTCCTCTCTTGCTCTCCAGTGATCCAGGGAGTATATGATGAGCTTCTGCCGCTTTTCCTTGTATGGCATCTCATGCAACCCCCCCTCATCATTTTGGTTGCCCTCCTCTGTACTGCCCTCACCTTTTAAATGTCCTTTTAGAGGTGCAGCCTCCAGAACTGGACACAGTACTGTATGTGGGGCCTCACCAGTGAGTGAGTCAGCGGTAGCATCACCCCCTCCAACTGTGAGAAATACCTCTTCCAATGCACACCATCATCCTGCTAGCCTTCCCACTGCTTAGTCAGACTGTCCAGCTACCTTGAGGTCATCAGACAGGGTGATCCTGTGGTCTCTTTCATGCTTGACAAGCTTGGTACAGCTTGGACTGTAAGCTCCTCTCCCCCATCTTATAGACAGCCCCTGGGTTCTGCAGCCCTAAGTGCATAACCTTGCACTTTTTGGCTCTGAAACTTTCCCACTGTAAACCATGCTGGTGCTGGTGCTGGTCCTGCAGCTTTTTTGCCTCCAGATGCTTCAGGAGCCTCTCCTTCAGTAGTGTGTCCATTATCTTCTCCACCACATATGTGACACTGACTGGCCTGTACTTGCTAGCATCCTCCATACTGCCACTTTTCTTCAGAGAGACCACATCAACCCTCCTCCAGTCCTCTTTGTATAGGGGTGTCCATCATTAATTGAGATGGCGTTGTTTTAACTTAATATTTATATCTGTTTTATTTATTTCTACGTACAGTGCTTTGGTTTTGGAAAGTGCTATAAAAATAAAGTTTGATTTGATTTGATAATAAGAGGTATATTTTCCTGAACTTCTTTCCAAGAAGTTCTGCATACATTATCCATTGTAGGATCTGTTACATATATTAATTCTTCATGTTTTCAACATGTTGGAGTAACTCTTTAAATCTGTATCACCAGTTATGGTAACCAAAGTCTGCTAATTTTGATGTCTTCCAGTTTTCCAAATTAGATGTTTCAGTGCTATTGTTGCTAAAGAAAATATTTTAGTCTGAGATTTGTCCCTAGAATCCACATTTAAATTATTAAAACAATATTTATCTATTTCTAAAGGTATATCAATTCCCACCAGTGATGACAATATCTGTTTAAGTTTAAACCACCATGCATTAATTTCAGGACATGTCCAAAACAGTGAACTAATGTTCCTCTATCCCCACATCCATGCCAGCACTGATCTGAATATTCCAGATTAACTTTAGAAATCTGGACTGGGGTCAGATATGCCCTATTTAATATTTTCATTGGAACCGATTTATTTTTTGCTGACACATATACCTTATTATTTTGTTTTCTCAAACATTCCCAATATTGATGGGCTAGATTGAGATCAGCTTCAGCATTCCACTTAGAATTTAATTTGTTAAAATTCTCTCTTTTCCTGTCTAGTAAATTATGATAGAATCTTGCTAATATGGACATATGAACATACGAAATGCCAGCAGAAACAGGCTTCATGGTCTATTGAGTCTGCTTTATTGTGCATCTAGCCCCTCAATTTGCAGCTGCCCCACCCTCCCCTGCCCTCCTCATAACCACTCCACCTCATTCTGTCTCACCCCTCTTAAATCCTCCCACCATTCTACACAATACCACCTCCTCGGGCAGAGTGTTCCACTTATCTACCACCCTTTCTGTGAAAAAGTGTCTCCTGATTTCCCTTCTGAATCTCCCCTCCAATCTCAGCCGATACCTTCTCATGTCCCTCCCCCTTCTGATCTGAAGAATCCCTTCTGTATTAATCCTGTTAATACCCTTTAGGTGCTTAAAGATTTTGATCATATCCCCCATCCCTCCTCTCTTCCAGGGAATACATTTGCAGCTCTCCCAGCCTCTCCTCATAGAATTTTCCCTCAAGTCCCTATATCATCTTTGTTGCCCTATGCTGCACACCCTCCAGCAATCTGATGTCCCTCATCAGGAATGGCAGCCAGTACTACATGCAGTATTCCAGGTGCAGCCTGACCAGTGACCTGTACAGGGGTAGGATCCCTTCTCTGTGCCTGGAGGAGATTCCCCTTGCTATGCATCCAGCATCTTGTTTGCCTTTACAGCTGCCTTCCTGCACCGAGCTGAGTGGTTCATACTCCCCGTTATTAGTACCCCTAGATCCTTTTCCTCCACTGTGCTTTCCAGCTGTACCCCTCTCAACTGATATTTCCTCCCCTGGTTCCTTGCTCCGAAGTGCAGTACCTTACAATTTTTGGCATTGAACCCCAACTGCCATGTCTCTGACCATTCCTGTAATTTGGTTAGGTCTTCCTGCAGCCCCCTCCACCCCTCTATGTCATCTACCACTGAACCGATCTTAGTATTGCCTGTGAACAGACTGATTCTACTCCAGATCCTGTTTGAGATATCGGCTGTAAATATCCCGGACAGCACCGGTCCCAGTACTAAACCCTGGGGCACCCCACTCATAATGTCCATTGGTGATGAGAGTTCCCCCCCACCACCACCCTTAGCTGCCTACCCCTCAGCTAGTTGGTGATCCAGTTGACCATTTTTGTTCCCACCCCAATGTATTCCAGTTTCCCCCCAGCCTCCCTTGGGGCACTGAGTCAGAAGTCTTGCTGAAGTCCAAATATAGGACATCCACTGCATGGCCCCTATCCCCTGTTCTGTCCAATAATTTACCTGTCACTTTTTGTCAAAGAATAATTTGTTGTTTTATTAATATGGAGAGCTTGGTTGTACTTTTACTAAATATATTTTTAATTTTTTGAAATTTACTTAAGATGGTACAATGCCAAAGATGGTTACAACCTTGTTTGTTTGTCCTATTAAATAGTTGTGTAAAATATGTAATTTTATTATCTATTAGGATTTCTTTCCATATTTTCATAGTATTATTCTGCAGAAGTTTAAAATTGAAATCAAAGTAGTTACCCTAGAAAAGTCTGTTGTAGTTTACTGGAAGATATAACCATGTAATTTGTTATATTATTGAATTTTTAATGTATTTTTGTGCTATTAGAAACCAGGAAGTTAAAAAGTGTTTCTTTATTTGTTTATGCAAATCTAAACCCAATACCACATTCTGAAGGTTGTTTTGCTTTCCAGCAGAATACAACACTGCTTGATGCAACAGTTTATCTTCCTCTGGAAAACAAAGTCCACTGGTAATAAGTAGCTAAAATATTTGCCTCCATATATTTAAGTGGATGTGGACATCCCACCCCACCATTTTCTCTAGAGGTAGTCATTACATTCCATGGTATCCAGGGTTTTCTCCCTCTCCACAAAAACTTACTAAATGTTCGCTTAGCATCTTCAAACCATTTTTTAGTAGGTGCACACAGAATATTTTTAAGAACAAATATATAGCCATCATCTTTGTAGTATCGATTTTACCCCGAAGGGACAGTGTCAAGTTCTTCCAGTTCTCCAGCAACGAGGACATTTTATCCTTAGATTTTTCAAAGTTGACATTGATGTTTTGTGTTTCATCAGATGTTAAATGAATACCTAAATATTTAATAACCTTTTGTGTTTTAAAGTCCTTTTTTAAATCTATTTCGCTCCAGAGGTTTTCTCCTGGATAATTTCATAATAATTGATTTGTTCTTGTTTATCCAATATCCAGATATAAGAGAATAATTATTTGTCTCTTCTAAAAATGCTCCCAATGATAAATTTATATTTTTAACTATTAATAAAATGTCATCAGCAAAGACGCTCAATTTAGTATGTTCTTGTTTGAAATTAAAGCCTTCTATCCCTTGATTGTTCCTAATAGTTGACAAAAAGGGCTCTATGGCAAGAGTAAATAGTGCAAGAGACAGGGGCCATCCCTGTCTCACACCGTTCAACATAGTAAAGTCTTCAGTTAAGTACCTATTAATCTGAAACCTCACTAATGTTTTTTAAGCTTTTTTATCAGTATGATAATTTGTGATGTAATATCCCATTTTATAATATCTGGTAAAAAAAATGTCTGTTTAATAAATCAGATGCTTTGCTTGCATCAACAGTCACTGCATAATATATTAACGGGATATGTGATGGCCTGGCATTTGATACTGTATGTATCACAACAGTGAACAATGACCTTGGCTCATGAGTGGCGGAGCTATGAATAAGGTTTCTGAGGTCACTGTCCATGAATTGTGATACATAGTTATCACACAACGGGACATCACGTATCTATTTTATATAATAGGGCTCTGATTTTTTTTTGTTTATTTTCTTTAATTTTTTGTTTCAGGGGTGTGGGGAGGGGGGAAGTGACATGCACACTGTGTTGATAACTGGCAATGATGTGTACACTGTGCTTGATATCATCACAGTGTACACATCACAATCTAGTTATCACCCTGTGCTTGTGATACAACTTTTAATTTTCTGCCATATCACTTCACCTCTATTGTATAAATCATTTTTAAATTGTTCCTATGTGTTTAATAAATGAATTATTGTTTGATTTTTTATTAGCCTAATATAATGTTCTCCCTTTTATAAACTCAGATTGTTTTTTTTTATTATTTATATAGATGTTAATATAATGTTGGAGTTTGTTATTAATTATTTTTGCTATCAGCTTATAGTCCACATTTAAGATGCCTATTGGTCTATAACTTTCTGTTGACTCAATAGGTTTATCCTCTTTATGTATTAAAATTACTTTAGCCACCTGCATTGATGTAGGAATATCATTATTTAAGATATCATTTAATAATTCCTCTATCATTAATCTAATTCATGGGACCATCTCTTTAGCAAATACCTGATAAAATTCACTAGTTAGACTGTCTAGTCCTGGTGATTTTTTTTCTTGGTAATAATATGATGGTCTCCATAATTTCTTGTTGGGTGATGGGATTATAATTAAAAGGACTAGATATTATTTTTGCTTTATTACAGAAATTAGTCATATCCTTACTATTTGGTATAAAGTTATGATAGATTTTTCATAGGTATTACAAAAACTCTGTGCCATACCCTTATCTGTAGTCTGTACTGTCCCATTTTCATCCTTAATAGATAAAATATTTTTTGGTTTTTAGTAAAACAGCTAGTAGTTTCTCTGATTTATCTGTATGATAGTACCTATATATTTTTTTATCATTATCTTTTTCTCCTCTATCCCCCTTCAGCCCTTGGTCCTCCCAGCCCCATCCCCCAAACTGCAGACCCCCTCCCATGATCCCCCATGGCTTACCTTCTGTGGCAGGGTGGCGGGGAGCCTCCCAACTCAGCTTACAAGTCCAGATCCAGAGTCAGGGAGGTGTCTTCTCAAGGTCAGCGCCTGTTTAGGATGGCCATTCGTGCTGCATTACTGGGACTGTTTTTTTCTGCTTTCCTTGTGGATGGGGAGTGTGCAGTGCCAACAATGGCAGAGCTGCATGTGCATCCACAAGCAGCACGCTGGTCATCTGCCCCTCTTCTATCCCCCCATTGTACAGGGCCAAACGTGCCAACACCTAGCCTCCACTAGGTGTCAGGCAGATGCTGATCTCTGTTACCCACCTTCCCTGGGAGAGGAAAACTCTCCTCCAGATGCTCGATCCTCTCCTTCCTCGGCCAACCCCCAATGATGCACTCGCACCATGAACACGGGTTGCTGGAATAGCAGGAGGTAAGGCATTGCTTCTTCAGCCCTCAATGCCACTGGGCTGCCCATAATACCTATATTTTTTTAATAGATGATGCTAACTTAATTGTCTCTTGTTGGATTATTTCTTGTTTCTTCATTTTAAATGTATACCATTCATTTTTATATTTGTTATAATCAATCAACACCAGATCATCTAATTGTTTCAACCTATTATTGATTTCTTCAAATCTTTTTATTCTAAATTAAATTAATTTTTATTTGATATGATATAATTACTCCCCTTAGGGTTGATTTAAAGGTGTCCCATAGTGATAGCATAGTACATTGCCCTGAGTAGTTGTAATACCAGTATTCATGGATAGTATTTCTTATAGGTTGGATAAAGTTTGGATCCTTCAGTAGTTCATTATTTAAAGACCAAGTTTTTGTGTATTTCCTCTCTTTATTTAGGATATTTATATCTTTTGAGACCATAGCATGATCTCATGAAAAGATAGAATCTATATCAGCTGAGATTATTGATTGTATCATATGTTTTGTTATAAAAACATAATAAATTCTTGTAAGATTTTTTACTTTTTAATCAAACTTGGTGTAAGCTTTACTAATGGAGTTTTTATGTCTCCATGTGTCTATTAACTGTTCAAGATTTAACACAGATTTGTCAATGCCGAATGTTGTCTTGCTGGCATGGGCATTGGTAGTGCAGGAGTTAGAGAGATGCATAATAGGAATGGCAGTGAAGTATGGAACTGACTCCAACCCCACCCCACCCTGTAGAGACTGACAGGCATTGAGGTGTGCCTTTGGGGCATCGGCCATAATGCTCATGCCATTTCACTTCACTCTGCCCTGCAGACTCCAACAAGTGTCAAATTATGCCTTGGGGTCATTGGGCTTTACATTAACCCCATTCCATAAGGAAATACATTGAGATGGTTGCAGTATAGGAGAATGGGGTGAAGGTTGGGGCCGAAGAGTCCAAGGCACACCTTGATGCCTGTCACGGGCTGCATGGTGGGGTTGGGGGTGGTATGGCATGAGCATTACAGACGATAATCCAAAGTCACACCCCTGACACCTGTCAGTCTCTACAGGATGGGACGTTATGGTTAGAAACCCTAACGCCACGGGCATTTCTTGGTATTTGCACTCCAAATTTTCAACATGGGCTTTTTGTGACCTCACCTCATGAAAGCATTTAGGACCTCCACTCATGAATAGTGTCACTGTGATTTTCTTAATCTGTCTTGAACGTTAATTTCCTACAGTGACTGCTCCATTGTGCACCAGATGTGTGAAATCACATTTCAGGCAAGATGTGAAAAATGGCATCTGTACTGTTCATAAGGAGGTGTGAGAAAATGGCAATGTTGAAAATCTGGAGTGAAAATATTAACATTTCTTGAACTTATGAGCATGTGTGGAAACTGTACAATGCATGCTTGTACCACAGTAATGTTTTTGAATTTTTTCACCAAATTTGCAACATAGGCTTTTTGGGAGCCCACCTCATGAACAGTGACACTGTCATTTTGTTAACTGGTCCCAAAAGGTGGTTCCACACGTGACCAGGAAATCACCTTTTGGGACTGAATAATAAAATGACAGTGATTGAGTTCATAAGGTGGGGTCTCAAGAATCCCATGTTGAAAATTTGGAGCCAAAAGTAGCAAAAGTTGCTGAGATAGCTGCCTAAGTTGCCTGCCCCCCATTGATGTCATTATACAGCTTACCATGATTTCCCTCAGTTCACAGTCAGCTTTTGAAGAGTTCAGACCTCTCTCGCTCCACTGAAGATTGTCAAGCCACACTCTGGAGGTAAAAATGGGGGTGAGGGAGTGCAGGGAGGTGGGGTGCACAGAGGGTGGGTGCGGGTTGGGGGGGGTCATGACCATGAGAGACCATTTTCTGTGTTAAAGGGGGAAAAAAGGATGTCCTGGGAAGGTTTTTTTTACAGGTTTGCTTTGGGCACACTGGGGTTGGCTCCCAGTGTACCACCTATGTTTTTTGGAGACAGGGGACTGAAGCCGATGGGGATTGGGCCCCCTTCATCAGCAAAGAAAGCATGTCTGTGTTTGGGGGGTCATGATGCCAAGAGGGATTGGGCACCCCTCTCGACAGACAAATGAAACAAGGAGGACCATTATGCCAACAGGGGATTGGGCAACCCCAGCATTGGCTTCTCTAGGGACTGTGAGAGGTGGACGGTAGCAGTCAGCACCATGTTTATTGAAATGTTTCATTAGGCAAGGCATGTCCTGCACTGACAGGGCTCTCCCTCATTGCAGCGGCAAAATTCTTTCAAGTTGGTGGCACACTTCTCAACTGATGTCATAGACGGTGCTCATTCATTGGTGCCACAGAGACCAGCCCAAAAAAGCAGTAGCGCCATTGGCCACAACATTGCCGCACCTCCACACCTGCTACTTCAGCAAGCTGCCACAAAATGTTGTTTGCGCTGCACATGCAAGACAACATAAAAAGGAGTTCAGTTTTCTAGAAATATTCAAATTTCCTTTTATGGGAGGAGAGGTGTTTTTTAGAAAAGGGTTACAAAAAGCATTAAAGGCCCTTGCTAAGATAATGTTACCAGTTTGTAATTTCTGTAAACTTTCCGATATTGAGACAGAAATTTTGACTATTTTTTGAAAGGTGCATATATGGAACCAATGATCATAATCATGCCCTGTATTGTAATTTTTAACATCAAAATTCTTCCCTCACTGTTGGAGAACCGATCCAATATTTTAACATTTTGTCCCTTAAACATAAGTGCCACCCCCTAATTTTTAGTGCCTATATTATAAATCACATTTTCAATCCATTTTATTTTAAATTGTACTATTTCTGCTGCATCTAAATGTTTCTTGGATGCACATTATATGGGCATTTGATTTTTTAAAATAAATTAACAATCATGATCTTTTAATAGGGAATTTATCCTGTTAACATTCAGTGACACCAGTTTTAATTTTATTGATTCACCCATTTTGTCTATAAAAAAGTAATCCACTTGGTGCAATTTTGAACCATAAACCTCTTAATCCTGTATAAAAGTCAGGCATTGCTCATAAATCTACTGCCTTTATACCCCTCCATATAACCCCTAGTACATCTTCCCAGTTCATTATTTTTTTGACATTCACATTGTAGACAAATATCACCTCCCTCTTTAATTTTACAAAACCAACATTCCTAGATTGGTTATATAAGACACAAGTAACATAATTTTATGTCATCAAATATGACTTTATGCTTAAATAGGATAAATAATAAGATATGAACAATCCCATTTCTTGTAATCCATTACAGGTTGACCCAATTCCCCCACTGCCATATCCCCAACCTTATTCAGGTATTAACAAACTCATCATTGTTGTTTAAAAACCTGCCTCATTTTTTTCCCAGAGATTCAATGTTAATAAGCCACCTCACATTACATTATTCCACTATTTCCCCCTTGTACCATAATACTGTGTGCCTTTTCTACAATTAAGTTGCTATTTATTAATTTTACAGCAATCAGAAAATATTGGTGATTTTAATTTTCATTTCCTTCATGGCATCTTCCAGGTTGTTGTACATGTAACGTCTGTCATCAGTGATTACTTTCATCTTTAACAGAAAAATCATAGTGACCTGTAACCCTGCACCCACAGTTTACTTCTTAAAAAGTCAGATTTCTTCCTCTCCTGTAAATTTAATGTGGTAAGTAATTACAGATAGTAATATTAGTACTAAATAGGTTAATTTTATTTTTTTAATATATACTCAAGACATAGGTTTCCCTTTGCTGATTTTAAAAATCTCAGAATAATAGGCCTCAGTGGTGCAGAGTCTGTGGGTTTAGATCATAAACCTCGATGTATTCTATCAATTGCTAAATTGACCTCTGTTGGTTCCACTTCCAAAAAGTCTGCTGCAATTATTTTAAAAGATTCCTGCAAATTTCTGGTTGAATCCCATGCCTCAGGGATGCCAAAGATTTGAATATTATTTCTTCTTGCCCTTTATTCTTAGTCAATTATTTTGTCTTTAAGTTCCATATTAGCCTTCTCCACCTCTTTAATTTGTTGTGCAATTTGGGCAGTCTCTTCAGATAAATTAGTTCATTCTTGTTTGATTTGTGCCACATCTTGTTTTAAAACTTGATTGTCATTTATTAATTCCTGTGTCAATGAAAAGTAGCTTTCTTTCTTGTTCTGATATGCTAACAGGGATTCCATTTTACCTGAGATTGTATTTATTTAGTTAAATAAGTGCTTAGGTGGGGGGGATCCTCCTCCTCCTCGCTTGATGAGTCTGGCATCTGTTTCTCTTCTGAGAAAAATTTCTGTGAACCATCTGATTATATGCCATGGTTGTTATTATCTATGGTTAGCATAGGTACACTGTTCCCCTCTGCACTGTTTTTAAACCCTTGCTTTATTAGAATAGGGTTTTACATTTTCCAGCACAATATTTATATCAATCACAGCTATTTCTTTTCCTTTCTTTTTTCTTTTGTTTTCTTTTCTTACTGCAGTCTCTGGTAATACTGTAATGACACAACTTGAGGCACTGAGGCAATGCTAGAGACATTCTGTGGAGAATTATTATAGGAAGGTAAATTCATTCTTACCCCCATTCTCTTGAGAGTATGTGGAATCAGACACTGCTTCTGTCACTTCTGAAGTGGCTGTTTTTACTTGTGCCTCCTTGTTTAATGTCTCCTTACCTTGCAATAGATTACTCAACTGTATCAGTTCAGCCCAGTGTTCTTCATTATTGAGTTAATTGGGGTTAGTCTATTCTCCACTTAACTCTGTTGACTCTGCTAGCTCAGTCAAATCAGTGGAGAATTGGACCAAAAGATCCTATTCCTCATCTAGTAAAAGTTTGTCATTTTTTCCTTCATTATTTATATGTACCTGACTTATTTTTGTTGCAGATTTATCAAGCGGGGGCATTCCAGCACAGTTGTTCACTGTTTTAAGCTGGGCCCCATAACTTGTAGCTTGTTCCTTCACTGCTGCTTGGGACATTTCAGCACAGCCAGAGGCTGCTGTAAGCTGGGCCCCTGGTTCACCTCACTGATCTGAATGTGGCATTCCAACCTGGTTAATTTGTTTCTTGTCTTTGATTTTCAAATTTGGTTGGAATAATGGAAAAAGACCCACAGGGATATTATTACCTGCAGTAGTGCCCACAGCAAGAATATTCACCTTGAGTACTGCAGCAGCAGACTTATGCTTATATGTTAGGGCTTATGCTTTCCTAGTGGCCATAAGTGGAAGTTTTAAATGTTTTTGGTTTAGTTCCTGTTTGATTTTTCTTCAGTTCCCATTTAGATGGCATAATACCAAGTGCTAAATACAGTTTAAAATGTTTCTTTTCTACTGCAGTTGCATCAATTTCAGGGTCACATTTCATACCTCTTTTTGTCTAGGTAAAGCTGTGTAGGTCGGGATAGCAGTGGGTCACCAGTAGAAACCTGTAGCATCTGCCTACATAGCTTGCAGGGCTAGTGCCATGCTGCTTCTTCCTCCTCGTAGGTGTGTTCCTGAAGAGGTACATTGATGACTGCTTATTGCTATGGAATGTGTCACTTGTTGAATTCAAGGCCTTTGTTTCCTATATCAACAGTGTTGATGTGAACCTGTGCTTCATAGTGAACAGTAGCAGAGAAACTATTAACTTTCTGGATTTGATCATCTATAAGACATGCTCACACTTAAGAACCAAAATGTACAGAAAACCTATGGATTGCAGTAGTATGCTACATTTCACAAGCAGCCGCCTACATAGATTGGTTGAAAAGTTTCCAGTCAGCCAGATGTTAAGGGCAAGAAGGATTTTCAGCACTGACACTGAGTTTAAGAAACACACTGAAGTGATGACACAATGTTTTATTGATAGGTGGGTATACCTCTGAAAGTGTGCTACGGGGAGTAGACAGAGCCAAGAGCACAGAGAGAGCAAGTGTGTTGGTTCCAAAAAATAAAACTGAGGAGGAGCAACCTATTAAATTTTTAACAATGTACAAAGTAGCCAGATTTCCTCCATTATTCATAAACATTGCCCTGTCTTGCATAGTGATCCTGATGGTGTACATAGTAGCTTCAAATACCCCAAATTCACATATTGCAGGGGCAAGAATTTGAAAGCTAGGATAGTTCATAGCTTCTATCGACCAGAGCCCTGTACCCATATGTGATTATCAGTTACTCCAAGAGGGAACTGTAGATGTGGTCACTGTGCCTAGTGCAATAATACAAATGACTCCTCTACATTTAAACATCCTCAAACTGGCAAACATTTAGAATTGATCAGTTTATCAACTGTTCCACTTGAGGTGTAATTTACATGTTGACATGTCCCTGTGGACTGAGATATGTAGAGCAAATGAAAAGACTTTTGAGGGATCACATCAGTGAACACAGATCAGCTATCAGAAACAATGTTATGACTAATACAATGGTACAACACTTTGTGGAAGCAGGCCATGGTTCTCCAGCATATTTGGAGTTTACACGCGTAGAGAAAGTGAAGAAGTTCCAAATAATAGCAGGTTCTGGCAGGCTGCCAGCCAACATTCACTTCCTTCCCACTACCTAGACTCCCTCTTTATAATGAGCCCCATGCTTCAGTGGCTGGCAGAGCTGAGCCATAAACTCACACTCTCACACTCACACACACACACACATGCACACTCTCAATGTAAGCAAGAAAATCTTCTGTTATATAGATACATATATTCTTTTTTAATGCACAGATGGTTTGCAAACAAGTAGTGAACACTGGATGGCTGCCAGCTCATATCATTTGGCTGCTCATTGTCTGGATCCCTCACTATAATAGTCTACCCCTAGGCCTCAGGTGAGCCTGGCATACATTGCAAGTTCTTCTGTAGTACGACATTGTTTTTCTTAAATTATCTTTTTACAGCTGTGGGCAGAACCTACAGCCATTTTTTGGATGAATCTGTTGCCTTAAAATGGCCGATCGTGGCCCCTTCCATTGGACTTTTGGAAGTATCCTTCCAAATGTCCACTGGAGCTTGAATTACTTCACCATGATCGGCCACTATGGAGTAACAGCCACACTAGTTCTGCTTTTATTTCCATATTTCAGGACAAGAACTGTGCATGCACTCCTTGCACGCATGTGCAGTTCTGCTGGTGCCACTATCTTGTGAATGGCAGAATTCCATACACCACAACTACGCATGCGTAAATGCCACATGTGCAGTTGTGTCATCGCTGCCATCTAGCAGATGGCACTCCTATTGTACTCTCCCACTGCTCCTGTCCTCCTCATTGCCTCCATTTCCTCCCAGTACCGGCAGCAAATAAAACCCTCCCACTGCTGCTGTCCTCCCCCGCTCCCTCCATTCCCAGTCCCTGCACTGACATCAGGGTGCCCAGTCCCTGTGTCAGTATCATGTACCTCCCAACTCATGTGGCACACTGGGAGCCCACCCCAGTGTGCCCAAATCTATGTTTTTTTTCTTCTTTTGTTTTTTTCCTGCTCCGATATCGGGATGCCCAGTCCCCGTGTCAGCATGATGTACCCCCCAACTCATGTGGAACACTGGGAGCTCACTCCAGTGTGTCCATATTTATGTTTCTTTTCTTGTATTTTCCTGTAAATAAAGAAAATCATCCCCAATGATTTTTTTCATTTTTTTACCTATAAAAAAGAAAACAGTCCCTCATCATTGCACAAGTCCCCCTTCCCCCATCCCCACCCTCCAACTGAGCACCCACCTCCCACACCCCCACCCATACTTTCCTCCATAGGTCAGCCCTGTCATCTTCTCTGGACCAGGACACGTCTACACTCTTCAAAGCCAAACCGCAAACTGAAGAATCAAAGGTAATTGTGGTATAATGTCAGTCAATGAGGTTTTCAACATGTGTTGATACATCAGTCATTCTTAGAAATTTTGGCCCCACATTTTCAACAAAGGGTTCTTGGGAGCTCACCTCATGAACACTGTCACTGTCATTTTGTTACTCAGTCCTGAAAGGTGATTTTGTGGTCGATGTGCGAAATCTCCTTTTGGGACCAATTAATGAAACAACAGTGCCACTGTTCATCAGGTGGGGTCCCAAAAAGCCCATGCTGCAAATCTGGTGAAAAAATTCCAAAGAATTACTGTGTTACAAGCTTGCATTGAGCAGTTTCTATGCATGCTCCTAACTTCGTCAGTTTTTAATATTTGCACTCCAGATTTTCAGCATTGCCATTTTTGCAAACCTCCTTATTAACAGTACTGCTGTCATTTTTCACATCCTGCCTGAAACATGTTTTCATACCTGTGGCACAGAATGGCACTGTTGCTCTGTGAAATCACCTTTTTGGGACGAGTGAATGAAATGACAGTGGCACTTTTCATGAGGTGGGGTCCCAAAAAGGCCACGTTGAAAATTTGGTGAGACAACTGAAAAAAATGGCCTAGTTACACCTGGTCATTCAAAATTTTCCATGCACACAGGTAACTTTGGTCATTTGGCAGTTCGCCACAGCCATATCGGCTCTGGCTAGTACTTGTTTTTTAATTGTTAACCTACAGTGGGCACTGACAGTTTGCCAGCCCAGAGATCCACTTGCAGTTCATTGAGCTCATCCAGTGCCCAAGCTCACTCCTTCCATTCCTACTCCATCATTCAGCCCAGTGGTCTACACACACACACCACACATAGAACAAACAAACTTATTTAATGTTTCTTTCTACTTCAGTATAGCAGGAAACATACAGTCCACTGTGTCTAAAATATTTTTTCAAAGTCCATTATTTCTTTCAAAACAATTTGGAAAACTTATGTAAACTAGCTGTCAGTAACAGACAGCCCTGTCTTGCTACCTCTCAGCCCAATGGCGGGTGCATGAGTGAGCTCTTTCGCTGCAGCTGAGCACCAAGCTTACACCAAAATGAGGCTGTGTATTAAGTGGCTTTCTCAATGAAAGACTGTGGCAATCAGGTTGTAATGGCTGTATCCAGGCTGTGCCCAATTAATGAATTTATTCAAACACCAGATGATTTAAGGATGAACCATCAACCTTACTACTCATTACCAGGGATACATCTTTATTAAAAACACCTCCTGACCAGAGTAGCTCAAGCATCAGACTGTTTTTTATTCCTGATCTAGGTCTGAGCTACAAAGGAACAATGGTATACATTTAACCTTTGTATCAGTTAATTGTCTTTTAGAGCACAACCCCCTTTCCTTCACCTGAACAAATGAGACTGACCGTGCTTGCAGAAAATGGCCACAGTCACATATTTATTTATTGATAGCCAATATGAAATCAAATCACTAAACTGATGGGGTATATATTTAGTCTCAATTAATCCAGCATGACATGTTCAGCAAAGTAGTCACAACTGATCATTTGTAAATCATATCAATCAATAATTATAGGCCTCCCACTCCCCTTATGGTGGGGGCTGACCACCTAGGTATGACCTCACAAGGGACTCCAACCTCCAAGGCATGAGGGATGGCTCTCAGTGGGAAAGTCTCAAATACCCTTTCCCCCATCGGACTGTTGGCTGAAGCCTGAGCATTATCTTTCACATGTGTCTAGCACCCCTCAGGTACCAGCTGCCAAGGCCTCACCTCTCCCCGTCCTCAGGGCAAACCAACTGAAAAGAGTCAAGAAAGCCTGTTAAACCCTCTGTACAGTCCAAGGAGACTACCATGCCGCTCCTCTTGTAAGACTACTATGCTTCCATCACACCTGCATGACTGTGACAACCTGCCTGTCTAGTCCTGTGCTACTAATACCCCACTGGAGAAGATGAAAAAACAGAAAACCCAAATGGTAAAAAACAGTAAAATTCCTTTCCAACCCCTAGGGTGATCCCCTATAGTAGGATACCGGGTTCCATACCACCTGGTTCCTCACCCCTGCTTTTCCAAGCAGAGGGTTGGGAGGGTATCTACTGGAGAGGGAGAAGATGAAAGAAAGCAGAGCCTTCATACACCAGCTTTAATTATCAGTGCTCCTTCCCTCCAGCAGGTAGTTGCTCTCACCTCCTCGGGACCCTGCCTACTTGCCTGCCCCTGCCCCTAATAGGTGGATGCTAGCCCCAACAGAGCCAGTGAATTTTAGGGTGTTTGCCCACAGACAAAGCCTCACCTGCTGCTATTCCTTGCACATTCCTTCATTGTCTTTTAGGGCACAATGCCCTTTCCTTCATCTGAACAAATGAGACTGACAATGCGCTTGGAGGAAATGGCCACAGTCATGCATTTATTTATTGATAGCCAGTAAGAAACCAAATTTGTAAACTGATGAGGTATATATTTAGTCTCAATTAGTCTGCTATGACATGCACAGCAAGGTAGTCACAGCTGATCATTCGTTAATCAATAAGTATAGCCCCTCCACTCCCCTTATGGAGGTGAATGACCACCTAAGTACAATCTTGCAAGGGACTTTGGCCTTCATGGCAAGAGGGATAGCTCTTAGTGGGTCATTGTTGAATGTGTCTTCCCCTGTCAGAGGGTGCTGCTGACTATGGGCTGAAGTCCAAACCTTTGCCTATGACTGGCACCCCTCTGGTACCAGCCACCAAGGCCTCACCTCTCCCCAGCCTCAAGGCAAACCACCTGAAAAGGGGAAAGAAACCCTGTTACACCCACTCTACAATCTTGTGAGACTAGTGTGCTGCCACATGATGAGCATCATGTTTTACTCATTTGCCACATTAACTTGGATGTTTATCTCCCACCAAGCATGTCACGCCATTGCTTCCTCCAAACAAGTCATAGGTCTGCTACCCATCATTCCCTAAGTCTACTTTATGTACTCCATCTTCCAACAGCACTGTGGACATTTTTTTTTTGCCATGACCCCATCATGCTGCAACAGAATTCCACCTATGGAGTGCATAACACACTCCATGACTGAGATTTTCACTACATGTGCCTTTTTATTAGTGCTGGGATTCTGAGGTTGGTGCCAACACTGCCATAGTAATGTATGCCACTACATAACTTGAATCCTTATCCATTCCCAATGCCAATCATTTCTGTCAACTCTCATCAAGTTCCACAGGTCAGGCAATTTCTGCTGAACAAACCATTTCTTCAGTTTAAATCATTATCTCCCAGGGAGCCCTGACTTGCTAGCTACAGAACAGAGAGAGAAAGCAGTTGTTGTCTGTGCATGTTACTTCTAAAAACCTGGCTCTTCCACATCCCAGGAGCTGTATCCATGCTCCCCTCCAACTCTCCTCAGTATCACTGTTACCTCCCCTTTGCTGGGTGGTGGATGTTCCCATGTCAACCCCCACCATGTCTGCCAAGCATGGAACAGTGCTCTTTCTGGGAGGGCACCACCGTATGGACATAGTGGCTGCTTTCTAAGTTTCTATCACATCAATTCTTATGCCAATAGGTCCCTGCAGCCACATCCCATCTGTTGCCTTTAACATCCTGCTCATTGGTCTGTAGCTGCTACCTCAGAGCACACTACCAGCTCCACAGTGTCAACTAAGACTCTCCACATGTAGAGATATTACATTCATTGCCTGCTTTCTGTTGTGGTTGAATGCCTATCCCCTGTCCCTTCAAAGCCTGTTGTTGCTAACAACTAACGTGTCATAATACCTTGCAAGATCATTTCCGCTTATTTCATGCCTGAAGCCCTTGCATTCCCCTCTGTACAAAGGCCCTGTTACAGCAGGATGCCAGTATTTGCTTATTTCCAAATGTGTCTCCATGATTTTGCCAGTAATGCCTGATATATTGGGATGAAGTCTAGCTTGAATTGCCTCCCTTATCTAATCAGTAACACATTAATGAACAGATGTTTCAACTGCAATCCCATTACAAATAACCACTTACTGGACCGTGTCACATTCCATGAGGCCTGGTAGATGAAGCTTAATACCATTAACAGTTTGTGGTCTTAAGGTATTGATTTGGCTAGACTGGTTACCTCATTTTGTGAAGTAACTATTTTTTTAGCAGAATGGTCTAACCTAAGCAACCTTTTTGAGTAACTGCACAATACCATGGGCAATTTCCCTAAGGCATGCCAGGTGACACATCCTGCAGTTGATAACGTTTGGCCTTGTTCCATGATACAGTAAAATAAACCAGGCTCAGGTATTGCAATGACCCAGTATGCTCAAGAGCAGCTCTGCTTGGTGACATACACTTAGCTCCCTCCAAAAAATAATTATATTAGAGCTCATGCCTACAAGTTTCAACCTTTTGTCAGAGGAATGGGGTAATATTTGAACCAAGGGACTGGATCTGTTATTTACTGCGTACTGCCTGCCTCTTTATGTCATGTCCCACTCCCATGCTGGCTTGGCATGCTGTGCGGAAAAAGAATCCCCTTTGATCTTGCCTGATGGAGGACCCTGAAGTGGGAGGTTTTCCAAACCTGAGGTTATTAAAAATGCATCTTAACCAGAGTAGTTCGAGCATCAGACTTTTTTTTGTTATTCCTGATCTAGTTCTGAGCTACAAAGGAATAATGGTATGCATTTACCCTTTGCATCAGTTAATTTGTTCACCACAAGTAGGAGACACAAGGGCATTTTCTAACCAAAATTTGAATCAAGTGGATATTTTTGTTTTATTAAAATGATCTTATCTAATAAAAATATAGAAGATGTACTGTGAAATAACAGAAAACACAGACTTGCAGTTTCCTGAAGACAGTGTCATGTTCAGGCACTTGCACTTTCAGTGTTACTGTGATTAATTATAGTGGCACTGTAGCACCACTGTAGTTAGGGTTGAGTATGCTGTTTAATGTTAAACCTTCAGCTTTGTATTTTAATACCTTTGCCCCCATTCAACAGATTTACATGCCATTTTGCATGCCTGATATTGGGCACAGGGTCTCATGATGTGCCAAGTTTTGTTCTGGTCAGATATGGGTATTCCAAAATCTGGATAGTGAAATCAGTGAAAAAAATCAGGGTTTTTTGCTGCTTTTTTGTCATCACCTAGCTCCCAGATGGTATAGAAGTTTGATCTGAGATTTTTACAATAGAAAGAGCTTTCCTCAGAATGATGCCTTTCATTGGCTTGATGAAAAAATATTAATCCATCCCACAGTTATAAGGATTTGAAATGTTGGTTCTAAGCATGTACACTATGGTCTTTTTGGATACCTGTTTCATATAAAACATGATTTTGTTTCATATGGGATTTATCCTGTTTCATGAGAATTTTTTTTAGTTCATATGGCAGTCATCTTGTTTACATTTGTTTCAAAGAAATTCTTTTTTGAAAACCCATAAAAATCATATAATGCAGAGATACCAACACATGTAGCTTGCTAAACAGGATCTTGTAAGCTGGATTCTGCAGTTAGTTTTTGGAAAAATGACCCATAAATGTGTTTTTAATACATTTTAAAACTCTTATTTCATGAGATGATTTTCTTGTTTTGTATGGCCTCACGAAACAGGAATAAGGCCATATGAAACAAGATTAGGTTAATACAAAACAAGAATTTAGGCTTAGTTTATTTTACAGTCTTGTTTCATATGAACCAATCCTGTTTCGTGAGACGATACAATCTCATGAAACAGGATTTGTTCATATGAAACAAGAATTTGGACTTAGCTTTTTTTCACATTCTTGTTTCATATGAACCAGTCCTGTTTCTTGAGAATTACTCAATCTCATGAAACAGAATTCTTCATTCACACAAAACAAGAATTTGGACTAAGTTTTTTTCCACATTTCAAATTTAACAAGCCATAACTCTGTCAGTATTTACAGCTAAGAGACAATTATATATCAAAAGGAAGATCTCAATGTGTACTACAAGACTAACACATAATACCACCATAAATATTCAAGGGCCTTATAAAAAACATACAAATTAAAAAAATAAAATTCCCATAGGATAACATTGCAACTTTAACAAGCTATGACTCCATCAGGATTTTTAGCTAAGGGAAAACCTATATGTAAAAAAAAGGTCTTAGTGAGTACTGAAACACTAATACATAATAACCCCCCCCCAAAAAAAAAATAATCAGGGGCCATACAGAAAAACATAAAAATTAAAAAATTAAAATTCCCATAGGATAACATAACAACTTTAACAAGCTGTAACTATGTCAGTCTTTTCAGATAAGGGGCACACTATATATCAAAAGAAAGATCTCACTGAGTACAAGATTAAGTCCATAAGGAATGCCAACTGAAAATACACATTCAAAACGCATAAAAATTAAAATTGGAAATTCCCATAGGATAATAGTGCTACCTTAAACGGCTGTAACTCCATCAATATATGGAGTAAAAAAAACAATGTATATATCAAACAAGGTCTCTATGAGTACTACAAGCCTAACATATGATACACCCCCCAAAATTCTGGGGGTTTATAAAAACATGAAAATTAAAAAATGAAAATTCCCATAGGATAACACTGCAACTTTAACAAGCTGTAGCCCCGTTAGTCCTTGGAGTTAAGGGATGATCTATATGTCAAAAGAAAGGTCCCAATGAGTACAGCAGGACTAGGTCCCTATGAAATACCAACTGAAAATAGAATTATAAAAAACATTACTCTGTCAGTAATTGGAGTTGAGAGAATCTATATATAAAAAAAAACAAGGTGTAAATGAGTACTACAACACTAATACATAATCCCCTGGATATTCATGGGATATGCACTGCACCCCAAAATTACTTCCAAACATCACCATGATGCCACATCTACACAAAATGTCCAATCATCATCACAAATATGCAAAAGATACATCTCATCTTGGACTAGAACCATAGCAAATTTAAGAGCAAACCATCAAAAATTTATTGACTTATGGTTAAAAAAATGAACACCACATTTTTGCCCATATACAATCAACCACCCACAGTTAAGAGGGACACTTAATATGTTTTTTCTTTGAGGAGATCACCAGAAAAAACAGTTACAACCAAGTAGATAAACTACTTATGTGGAGGCCTGGAAGTGCAGTGTCCAGAGGACCCTGCATGTCTTCAGCCAAATGGATGTGTCCATCTATGGAGGGATAGAGGTGCAAGGCCCACAGAGCTCTGCACTTCCGTAGCCAGATGGATGTGTTCAGGTAGGTCCCTGAATGAGGATGTTATTCTATTTTCTCAAAAAGAAAGAAACTCTTTGCAAAAAACTGCATTAATGCACCAGCTAGGGTTCATATTAAAGAGACAAAAGTAGGGAAAGGTGGCATTACCCAAAGCAGCAAAAGGTTAAAAACATTGCAGTTTTCACTATCCTGACTCTTGGCGAATCAAGGGTGGGGTCTTCATTGCTAATGCTTACCCCATCCATTACCAAATAAAGTGAGATGTTTTATTTATTTATTAAATTTTGGTGACCGGGTAGGCCCACTGAGCCCCGAAGGTCCCTTTTTCAAGGGCGACCCAGGATAACAATATAAGTTATAAGAATGAACAAGGGCATAAGGAACATTTGAGGCATTGTGAGTTACATTGTGAGGTGGTTACAGTAAAGAAAAATAGTGGATACAGGCATGGCTTACAGGCACGGTAAAAGAAAAGCAGTGGATGCAGGCATGGGTACAGGCATGGTTATCATCATGACATGTAAGCAATTGGTAGTACTTTGCATGTAGTTTATTCAGGGGTTACACATGGCCTCTGGTGAGCAGTCTGTATAAGGCAGGTAGTAGGAAGGTTAAGCTAGGAGACGGGAGTTGGAGGGGAGTACCCTAGGAGCTTTAAGTGCCATGACAGTGGCATGCGCTTGAGGTCAGCAGATGGGACTTAAGCCTGGTGCAGAAGTTCATGAGTGAGGAGGAGGCCTGGACCTGGGGAGGGAGCTTGTTCCATTGGCAGGCTGCTTGGGAGGAAAAGGATCTTCTGCCAGCGTTTGTCCTTACCCTAGGAACTGCTGATAGCGTTCTTGCTGAGGTCCTTAGGTTCCTTGGGTTGTGTTTGAGGGTTATGGTCCCGGCAATGCTTGGTGGAGCGTGGGGTTTAAGAAGCTTGTAGGCCTGGACAAGCAAGTAGTGTTGGAGGTGGGGGACCAATGTGGGCCAACGAAGATTGGGCAAAGTGTCACAGTGGTGATGTCTCCGGTGGTCTAAGGTTGTGAAATGAGCTATTTTATTACATAGGGTTTTTGCATCCTGGTAATCTCTTGTTTAGCCATGCCCTGTATAATAGGGGCCTCAAAGGTCAGGTTGGGTAGAAGGATGCTGGTAGCTATGGAGAGCCTGGCTTCAGGGATGAGTTGGTCCCTGAGTCGGTACAGGGTGCTAAGTTTCCGATGTAGGGTCCTGGCGACCTGGTCCACGTGTTCCTTGTATGTGATGTTCTGATCCAACATGAGGCCTAAGTATTTAAGGGAAGGGACTACGTTAATGGCTTTATCAGAGAGTGAGGTTAAGGAGAGGGATGAGGACCTGTCAAATCCCATGGATCTTGGCCTGAATAGCATTGCCTTGGTCTTGTCAGCATTTAGTACCATTCTGTTCTTACATAGCCAAGTCTTTAGTGAAGTGAGATCCTTTTGGAGTAGAGGGCCCATGGCAACCATGTCATGCAGGGGTCAGAAGATGACAGTATCATCAGTGTACTGTACAACCGAGCTCTCCCCGCAGTGGGTACGCAGGTCATTGGTAAACAAGAAAAACAGGAAGGGGCCTAGAACTGAGCCCTGAGGCACACCCTGGTTTAGGGGTAGTGGGTCAGACATGGTCCCTTTCCATGAGACCCTCTGTGCCCTGCCTGATAAGTAGCTCCCAAACCACTTCAGGGCATGATTGTCTAGGCCTATATTTTGCAGCTTCTGTAGCAGCAAGTTGTGGTCGACGAGGTCGAATGCCTTGGATAAGTCTATAAAGACTGCACCAGTGGGTATCCCTTTGTCCATCACCCTGAGAACTTCATCCATGATGTTAATGAGGGCAGTGTCAGTACCATGGGTTGTTCTAAATCTATGTTGGGAAGGGGCAAGGAGCTGATGAGCTTCCAGGTAGTCCCTGAGTTGATTGTAGATGACTCTTTCTTGCACCTTAGCAAGTGAGCAGAGGAGGGAGATGGGCCTGTAGTTGTTGAGTTTTCCCTGAGCCCCCCTTTGTGAATAGGGGCAACATTGACATGTTTCCACAGGTCAGGGACTGCTCCTTCCCTCAGTGATTGATTGAGCAGCATGGTTATAGGCCAGGCTAAGGAGGTAGCTCCTGCCTTGAGTAGCCAAGGGTTGATACCATCGGTCCCCCTGACCCTTTCGGTTTCAGGTTCCTTAGGAGGTTTAGTACTTCAGTGTGTTTAGCCAGTCTCAGGTAAAATGGGGGTCTTTCCATGTGAGGTGGTTCATCTGAGGTAGGGGGGAGAGTCTGGGGGAGACAGGCAGGTCTTGTAGGCCTCGAGGTCTGAGAAGTGCCTGTTAAGGGCAGCCAATATTTGAGAAGGGTCAGTTGTGAGCTGGCCATTAATCTCCATGGGACAGGACTCAGGCTTTTTGCTGCCCTTGATCAGGTCATTGATATGATTCCAGAATTGCTTGGGGTTGCCCAGGCTGGTTTTCTGGAGGTGTGTTAAGTAATCTCTCTTAGTGAGTTTTATGGCTGTCTTGGCTTTGTTCCTCAAGGCTTTGTATTCAGCGAGATCTGCCAGGAGGGAGGAGAGCCTAAACTTTTTCCAGGCTTTTTCCCCGAGTAGCCATTAGGGCTTTGAGGGAGGGAGAGATCCACTTGTAGCAGCTGCTTTTAGCCCTCATTCTCTTCATTGGAGCAAAGAGGTTGGCCGCTGTGGTTAGTTCATCCTGGAAGTATTGCACAGCCTCAGTAAGAGTAGGGAGAAGATTTATGGGGTTCCAGTCCAAACTACCTAAGTAGCGATTGTATCATAGTTCAGAGAACTTGGAGAAGTCACGGGCGGAGACAATTCTAGGTTGGATCTTGGGTGGTTTGTTTTTCCATATACAGAAGATTGGGGAATGGTCACTCAGGGAGTCTGCCATTGTGCCCACACTCTGTATATTAGTGGGGTTAGACATCAGAGCCCAGTCAAGGGTGGTGTGGTTCCCAGTTTTGTGATTGTCTGGTCGGTTCAGAGATGACCTGCGTCAGACCTGCTTCATGAGTAAGTGATTTTGAGGCATGACCAGGATCCTGGGCCCAGTTAATGTTGAAGTTGCCCAGGATTAGTTGTTCCGTTGTTACCTTGGTAGCCGTATCACTTGTGATGGCTTCAAAGAATTTGAGGGCTGATTTTGGTGGGTGGTAGACGCAGTCAATTGTTAGTTGTTTGGCGTGCCCTAGGGTTATGCGGATGTATATGCTGTCTCCCTCAGCAGTAAGATTAGTCTACAGGGGTAGAGGTGACATGGAGAGGTCATCCTTAGTGTAGATTAGGACCCCATCCCCTTTTTTGGTTTCTCTATCATTGCGGTAGCTACTGTAGCCCATGACCTGAATCTCGTGGTCATGGATGTGGGCTTTTAGCCAGGTTTCAGAGATGGTTAGTAAGTCCAGTTTGTAGAGGTCCAACCATGCCTGGATTTCATGTATTTTTGGTCTAAGACTACATATGTTCATATGTGCTATCTTCAGACCCTTGGTGGCCGCCCATTGATGGTCCTGGGGGGATGCTACCAAGGTATTGGGTATGTATGGGTCAGGGTTAGGTTGGATATCACCTGACAGGAGAAGTAGCAAGACTAGTAACCTGAGCAACTTAGTGCTAGGTATTGAGATGAGGTATCTTCAACACGTCCTGCTCATATAGTAAAGCAGGTCATAGCATACACCCTTTTTTATGAACTCATGCTCTGTTAAGAGACTAGATATACTTGAGATAGGGTAGCTGCTAAGGAAGTCATGTGGGGGGATATTATGTAGATTGCTCACTGATTCTGGGGGGAATGGGTCTATGAGCCTGTCCACCCAGAGTAGGGTCAGTGAGTAGATTATGGCAAGTAGTACACCCCTATAAGGGGGAGGGACACTTGGGTTCCTAGCACACCAAGGAGGGTGGAAGGAAGCATATGCTAAGTAAGGCATTATTATTGGATGATGTCAGCATAGCGTAGGTAAGAATAGGGTGCTCAGAGTCTATCTGACTTGAGTCTGAAGGGTGGATGGCAGACACTGAGGGTTTCCTGTTTTCAGCTGCAGAGCTGTTGCACAGGCAGTTTTAAGGAAGTTGTCAGCCTGTTCAGTGAAGCTAAGGGGAACCTCAAACTACAACATCCCCTTGTAGCAGCACCAGGAAAGAAGTAGAATGATAATACAGGCCATATTGCCCACAATTGAGTACAGTGATTTGTGTAGAAAGACCAAGAATCCCTCTAGTGGCAGGTCTGTATAACCTGCTAATGGAAAACTATTACACAGTTGAAATGTGCTTAGTTCTATCGAAAATCTATTTGTAAAAAGTGCCAGGTGGCTGAAGCAGGGGAAAAGTCCTGGCCAATCAGAGCAGGTTTGCTGGAAGCACTCGTGTTGTGATTGGCTGTGCAGTCCCGTACCTTCTAAGGAGCTGCAGGCGGGTGTCCTGGTCTCGGTCGGTGGCTGGCTGGGTGCCGGCCAACCATGGGGGAGCTGAAGCAGCCCTGTTCAAGGGCAGGCAGCTTCAAGTTTTCTTCAGGCGGACCCTACAGGTTGATGGCAACATGTGAAGAGACACAGTTCTGTATGACTGAAGACTGTGTCACAGTGGGGTGTGTGTTAGAGTTGAGAACCCCAAGGAAAACCCCATCTCTGATATGCCAAGAGTTAGTACAGTGAAAACCAAAATATATTTTCCTTTGCTGCTTTGGGGGTGGGGTGGGGAGTTAGGGTTAGAAATCCTAAAGCTGCATTTCCTTGCTTTGTTGATTTAATCTGAACCCTACCCTGGTGCATTAGCACAAGTTATTTGCTAATTACATGATGTATAAATGAACTAGTTTAACTTGCAACAGTTAATAAAAATACATATACCTCCCTCCAGATAAACAGTGATTTAAAGGTGAACTGTGTTGAATTTTTAAGTAATTTCCCCCTGTATAAACTGAATTTTTAAATCCAGGTTCCAATTATGTCACAGTTCCATCTTTACAGGCTGTATATCCGAGTGGGTGTTTTTGATATACACAGAGGTAGTAAGTTTCATTTTAGAACTGTATGTTGCAGTTTATGTCCTTGCACAGTTCTTCCACTGTTGGCACAATGGGTCCATATTCTACAGGAGAACTCTCTGGCTGAGAGGGCCATAAAATACATCATGCAGTTTTAAAGTTGCCCTTACCAATCAGAGTGTAAGTCAGAAACAACTTCTGAGGTTACTAATAGGCATGCATAGAAGGAACAATAACAGAACTGGAACCAGTGTTTAAAGAACTGCTTCTATTGTGAAAAATGACTTTTGGGTTCAGTGCAATTCTCCTTTAAGCAAAGACCATAATGCTCCAGCAGCTATCCTGCTGTATGCCCCCTTCCCAATGTTTGGAACATCATATCCATTCTGAGCCCAGCTTGCATCAGGTGACAATTATTGAGGCTCCCTCAGTAAGGTTTTTATGGCTGCATAGTGAGAGCTATGTATGACATATTTGCTGCTACACAGCAGGAAAATGGGGCTCTGGAAGCACATGACCGGATACCTGCACTGTGCCCTTCCACAGTGGAGCTGAAGCACGTGTTCCTCTCCATTCACCATAGTGCTGTCCCCTCCCACACCGCACTATTTTTATGCTCCATGTGTGCTTCCAGTTCACTTCCAGGATTGATCACTGTCCTCGTGTTTCCAGGTTCAGTCACTGTCCCCATGTTTCATAATGTTTCCCTGGTATCTAGTGACACTCACCACTCTCTGATCTCTACTTCCATACTTCCATAACATGCCCTGGTGTCTAATGGCACCCCTCTGACCTCCAGTCACTGTCCCAGTGTTTCTGGTATGCTTCCCCAGTGTCTAGTGGCACCCCCTGAACTCCAATCACCGTCCCTGTATTTCCATAATGTTCCCTGGTGTCTAGTGCCCCATCTGCCCTCCGATCACCATCCCCATGATTCCAAAATGTTCCCCTGATGTCTATTAGCCCACTCCACCCTCTGATTGCCATACCTTTAGTTCTAAAATGTTCCCTGTTGTCTAGTGACCCCCACCCTCTGATCACCATCTAATTAGTTCCAAAATGTTCCCTTGTGTCTAGTGGCCCCCCACCCCCAATCACTGTCCCCATAGTTTCCAAAATGTTCCCTGGTGTCTAGTGTCCCCACCCTCCAATTAAAATCCCTGTAGTTCCAAAATGTTCATTGTTATCTAGTGCCCCCCCACCCTCTCATCACTATCCCTGTAGTTCCAAAATGTTCCCTGGTGACTACTGGTCCCCCACCATCCGATCACCATCCATGTAGTTCCAAAATGTTCCCTGCTGTCAAGTTGCCCCCCCTCCCTCCAATCGCCATCCCCGTATTTCAAAAATGTTCCCGGTGTCTAGTGGCACCCTGCCCTCTGATTACCATCCCCATATCACTTTTTAAAGGGTCTATTATAGATTCCTAACAGTCAGAATCTTGACCCTCAAAAGCCTGACATCGAAATCCCGACAGCCAGAATCCCCGATGCTGGCAAATTAGAGAAATGAAATTTTAAAGAAGTGTTTGTAGGGGCTTAGCCTCCACATGACCCATCATATATATACATATATATATATATATATATATATATATATATATATATATATATATATATATATGATATATATATATATATATATATATATATACACACACACACACACACACAACCCAAAACTGCACAAATCACCACATATAAGGATTTTGCCATTGTCTGAATTCTGGCTGTTGGGATTTCAGTGTCAGGCTTTTGAGGGTCATAATTCTGATTGTTGGGATTCTGTACTCATACCCTTTTTAACATTTGACCTGTAATAATGAATACCATCCTTCAATATTTTTTTCTTTAAACCTGTAAAAAGGAAAATTGTCCCTCACTGATCTCACTTCTGCCACCCCGACCTCCTACTCAGCAGTCACCATCCCACATCCCAGACACCCTCACTAACCTGAACAGGTCCCAGGGTGAAGATCCACTCTCCCGGTTGAAGACACATCTTGCTACTGTAACCACCAACTGCAATATGAGAAACTATGTATATTCAAGCAAACATCCTTAAGGAACTTATTAACTGGTCTTTCTTACCTAGTTTTAATTCATTTTGGCGATATTTCATCCCAGCGTCATATGTTTTGTAAGCCAGTGCTTAGTTTTGGTTTCTATGTAAATGAATAGAATTGGAACAATCTGTTATTTACATTTTTATATAGCTTGTAGAGTTTCTTACTATACCCACATTTTTTTCACTCACCCGTATTCTTAACTGAAATTAACTGTTGCCTGCTTACTTTCTTTTAACCAATGTGGATTGCTGAAAAAAATAATTAACACTGTCAGTTTATGTTATTCTTCCTTAAAATTTAAGATGCATTCAGATTCCTCTTGTTTTCAGATGCACATACTTTTTGCCATATCCGTGAGATGCTCTGATTCTTGGCATCCTCACTTTGCCATTATGGGTGTAACCATTTGCTTCCTTCTTCTCCCCTGTGAAACTAATGCACTCTGGGCAGATCAGGTGGGACCAGCATCACTGATGCATCACTGGCTCCTCTGTCCCCTTGGACACCCATTCCTGCCCAGTTTGTTTCTTTTGAAACAGAAGAGCCTCAGTTAACATGAGAACATGTTTGCTGAGAGGCTAGTGCACTTCAAAGTTTTACAATTTCATGCTTCAAGAAATTATTTTCTTTTACTGTCAGGTTTTTTATTTGACAGTTTTAAGCATCCAAGTCTGCATTTTTTCTATAGTCTGTTATTTTCAACTGGTTTCAATGTTAGGAATTTTCAGACCAAGTCCATGGTTTAGACTGTGTGTGTGTGTGTGTGGGGGGGTTTTGTGTTCTTATTACATTGAAAACCACAAATTTTAATTCATTCATTGTATCTCTTTTGAACTTATGATAAAAAGAGGTAGATGTTATGAAATAAGCTGAATCACTACTAACCTATGTGCCACTATTAAACATAATCTTGTGATTTACATAAGTCCAGTCCATTCTACTTTCTCATTTAGTTCATACCTAGGATTTATACTATTTAATCTGTCTATCCACCACCCCCTCTCTCTTTAGCTTACAGTTTTTTCCAGTCAACGTCGTCTCCCCATTTCCACAAACAAAATATGGGGGCAAGAAATTAAGGGTTTTTTTTTTCAATTATTGAAGGCAAGTTCATTGCTTTGGAGCTATAAAGTAAAAGAGTTTTTCAACACAAGCACAGATGAAATAAGTGTAATTAAAAACCTAATAACAGGTGACATATTAAATATACATGTTAAAATATTACTGTGGACTCTTATACATTGGAAAAACAACAAGACCTCTAAAAAATATAATAAGCGTACCCAAAAGTGCAATAAGAAATAATAACAAAAAATCAGCCATTGCATGACATTTTAATAGAGCAAAATTTACGGTATATGGAATGTGAAAAGGTACTCAAACCAGAGAGGTGGTAACTAGAAAAAAAACTGTTACTAAAGAGAGAGGGGTGGTGGATAGATTAAATAGTATAAATTCTAGGCATGGACTAAATGAGGAAACAGAATGGATGCGATTGATGTAACTCACAAGATTATATTTATCAGTGGCTTATAGGTTAGTGATGATTCAACTTATTTCATAACAACTACCTCTTTTTGTCATAAAATCAAAAGAGGCACAATGAATGAATGAAAATGTATGGTTTTCTATATAATAAGAACCAGAAAGCCGCCCCCACCCCATCGTCAACACCATGGTCTTGGTCTGAAAATCCCTATCATAGAAGCCAGATGAAAATAAGAAACAATAGAAAAAATACAGACGTGTATGCTTAAAACTATCAAATAAAATGCTCGACATTAAAATAAAAAAAATTTTTAAAGCACAAAATTGTAAAACTGCGAAGTGCATTAGCCTCTCGACAAACATGTTCACATGTTAACTGAGGGGTTTTGGTTTCAAAAGAAACAGACTGAGCAGGAAAGGGTGTCCAGGCATTCACAGGAGCCAATGACATGTCAGTAACGCTGGCCCCACCTGACCTGTCCAGAGTGCATTAGTCCCACAAGGGAGAAGACGGAAGCAAATGGTTACAACCAAAATGGCAAAGTGAAGACATCAAGAATCAGAGCATCTTACAGATATGGCAAAAGGTATGTGCATCTGAAAGCAAGAGGAATTTGAAAGCATCTTAAATTTTAAGAAAGAATAGCATAAACTGACAATGTTAATTACTTTTCAGTAAGCCACATTGTTTAAAAGGTTCCATTAAGAATACGGGTGAGTGAAAAAAATGTGGGTATATTAAGAAACTCTAGAAGCAATATAAAATATTTAAATAACAAATTGCTTCCGTTCTGGTTATTTACATAGAAACCAAAAGTAAGCACTGACTTACAAAACATATGATGCTGGGATGAAATATTGTCAAACTGAATTAAAACTGGGTACGAACGACCAGTTAATAAGTTGAAAACATCCTTACGGATAGTTACTTAAATATATAATTAAGAATTGCTATGAACAAACATAACATAGTAATTTTACAAAACAGAACTATAGAAAAAAGATTGAATATAAATAAATATGAAGGGGAAGAAGTTTATGTAAATGATATTTACAACTGAACAACAAAAACATTTTTAAGCAATACATATGAAAGGAAACAAAAACACAAAGGAGTTTAAATGAATGAATGATGTGTTTTTGTTTATATATCTACTGTAGTTCACCATAGAGAAGTGATTAAGAAAACAAATGTTATTGTGCATGTGCCAGATGCTATATTTATAAGGTAACTGGGAGACTTAGCCACTTTATCAATGTTTAAACTTTTTATGAATTATTTTGTCTGTTTGACATCAAATACGTATTATTAATAACTGCAATTCTGTATTATTATAGCCTCTATTCCCGAAGAGATTATTTATTATATCTCAAAATGTTGGATGAATTATCTGTACAAGGCTATATTTAAAAGGAAAAAGAAACAAGAAAAATAAAAGAAAAACATTCACTTTATTAAACTTTCTTCACTAATATATTATTTTTTAAATTCCTTAGCTATACAACAATCTATGATCAACATTTTGTAGCTGTCTGGCCACTTCATCAGGATCTATAAATTTAATATATTTATAAAACATTCATTAGTCCCATTTTCAGTGACATGAAGTATAACTCCATCAGCCCATTTCCATAGTTCACACATAAGCCCTCTATGCATTTAAATATTCTCATTATTATTCAACAAAAAATATATTCTATAAATTATGCATTCTAAAAACATCTCCTCATAAGCCATACATTTACAAAGCATCTCATAATCACACTTAAATGCATCCATGTCCTAATATTTTACAAAAAATTCCCACCTTGGTGTATCCAATGTTTTCTTTTGTTCTGACTTGCAGTTGATATTATTCTAGCACCTTAAAATATAATCAAATCTAATGTTAATTCCCCCATCCTGTATCAAATTTTATAGTTCTTTAAATATTCATATTACAATACTATTTCTCACCTTATCAACTTCCTTGCCACTTATTCTTATTCATTTGTTTATTTATGGAATTGCACTGCAATAGAATATATATATTTTTTTAAAATATATTTTATCCCACTTGTATTTTAGAAAATTATACCATAGATAAAAAAGTTTTTCTTTTAACCGATTACTTACTTCCTGTGTTATATATTATATTCTAAATTTGTATTTGTGATTATGAGGAGGTGCCCTGTAAATATATGGTTTATGAGATGTTATTAGAGTGTTATTGAAAATGGGACTAATGCATGTTTTATATACATTAAAATGTATAGATCCTGATGAAGTAGCCAGAGAGATATGAAATGTTGATTGTAGATTGGTGTATTGTTAAGGAATTTATAAAATAAAGAACTAAAAATATTCTACTGGTGAGTGGGTTATTTTCTCCATATTGATGGGTTAATCATTGAGGGTCTATGGAGTATCTTTATGTTACAGTTACAAGGTGGGCTACACTGTGCTTCAGGTGTGTTGATTTGAAAATTTTCACCACCATTTCTTATGAGACAGGTTCATAAGAAGAATGTGTTGAAAATTTGGGGTCAAAATATGTAAAAATGACAAAGTTACTGTAACACATTGAACTTTTTCTGCATTCGCTCATAACTTTATTAATTTTAAATATCTTGACCCCAAACTTTCAACACAGACATTTTTTCAAACCGCCTCATGAATGTAACAGCTAGCATTTTTGAAATCCTGGCCAAAATATGTTTTTGCACATGTGATGCAGAATGACATTTCGGTGATATGGAATCACATTTCAGAAGAGATTTGAATACTTTCCCCCACGTGATTCATGAGGTGGGGTAATAATCATTTTGTGGCTTTATTGGCTCTGACTAGACTTTTTTTTAACTTAGAATACTCAGCTGGCTTTAAGCTTTTGGTTTCTGGGTAGGTCACCTCATAATGGCTGAAGAAAATGTGTTGTTGAGCTCTCTAGTGCAACTGGCTGTCCTCGAGGGCATTACTCATACACTAGCCTACTCTAATACCTCTTGTTGTGCTCCCTTGTGCAACTGACTGTCATCAAGGGCATTACTCATACATTAGCCTTCTGTACCACCTCATTTGGCTGACATATTGTACTGTGGTTGGGCTTTTTTCAGCTATAGGTGGCATTTTCTCTCGGGCATAACTGCCTTCTGCTGGGTTTTCATTGCACTTTTGCTTCCAGACACAGAGAAAATGTACATTTTTTTTAATTCAGATTTATTTTACAGTTCCAAAGGCATAATAAAAAAAGGTATGTCATGTCTTGTCAGGTCCATTCAGAACTAACTAGCTAAATGAACATGGTTGGACTGGTTGGTTTAGTCTGCATCCAGACAAGATCACCGGTGTGATTCAGCAGGCTTAATGGATGGACTTCTTTTCAGAATGGCCTTGAGCTGCAATCTCATAGGCTGCTAATACAGTTTGTAACTTCCATTTTTGATCTGTCAGCCATCTTTACTGCCATTTTCTTATATCTGTTCTCATCCATTTCTATGCCAAAGCTTTTAGATCTGGAGACAGCACCTCTTAAAAACTAGAAAGCAGCTCATTTCCAGCTTGTTCAGTCTTATTTCTCCACCTTTTGTACTTTCAAGTGGATTCTGGCTGACACAGCTCTTAAGATTCCAGCTTTATTTTCTTTCTCTCTCTCTCCCTCTCTCTCTCTCTGTAACTCCAACTCACCATCCCTCCTTCTCCTTCTGCATATTGGTAAATTTCCAGAGATGGGCTGCATGTAAAACAAGCATTCGTCAATTCCAAATGTTTGCTGCTTGCATTGCTGTTGTACCGGGTCCTGCTTGAACATATTTGTTACTGTTAGTCCAGAAGTCAGGTACATTTATCTATGTGTCTAGGTCCAAAAGGTTTGATGACTGTTTCTTATGTAAAAAAGTGTGTAGAATCCAGATTTACAACTCTCATTCACTCAAAGTTGAATGTTTTCTTGGAAAGTGCACTTCTTCAATGAAGAAATGAACTGTCTGTGAAAATTGTGTATATTTTAATTAATGGTTCCTTGTTTAATTTCAATTCTATAAGCTTTTATTGAAATACTACAGACATTGTAACAAACAGCAGCATCTATATCAAAGGCTTAATTTAAAGTTATTATTTATTTTTATCTGTATTTAACTTGAAACAATCAACTTTTTATGATATTTTATGAACCTAAGTACAACAGTCAGTATTCTTGTTCACTGTCTTCATTATCTGACATGTTAAGCAAATCCGTCTCATCAATATCGACATCACAGTCACTGTCATCATCATCTTCATTTGGATTGTTGTCATGTTCATTCAATTGTTCACTTAAGGCTGGTGGTACAACTAAACATGTTAACCACGTTGGCTTGTATTTGCCATCTTCATAGGTCCAGCCATTGTCCTCTGGCTTCAGTAGTGTCATTTCTAGTTTGTCTTTGTTTTTTTCCATAACAATGAAATGTAATTTGCACAGCAGATATGTTGTGTCAAAGTTAATTTGCATGGTGACAGCGAGCTTGCCTGTGCTCCTTTGATCTTTTCTAAGGGTGCGTCTTTGTCACTCGGTCAGTACATGATGTTGAACATATTGTGGCTGACTGTGTTGACACTCTTTACTTTCTGTCCATACAAGGTACACACAAAGCTCTCAATTGTAACCTCAGTTTCTTTAGACAAGTGTGAACATCCCAGTTTTCCAAATGCCTGTGTTTACTCTGTATTCTTTTCCATAATTGTTAGAGGTCACACCTTCCCCTTGCCTTTGAACACTGGTAAATAGTCACACCTTGTCAGTGCATGGAAACATAGTAGAGCTGCACACACAGGTCTGCCTAACTCTGCTGACAAGAGGGATACATCTATGAATCTTCTTGTGTTATTCCCTGAATGGCCAACATCCATGTGCAGTTTGAGATTATCATTTAGACTTGCATGATACAGCAGAATGACCAGAATGTCAATATCATCTGCCCTGACCACTACATGCACATCTTCACTGTCATTTTGACTGCAAATGTAGTGTATGTGTTGCATGATTCTTGTTTCTGTTTCTGTATGTTTGCTTTTTAAGGCCTCTAGTCTGAGCATATGTCCAGCTTCCACTTTGTATGAGTAACAAGTTTTTCCTACTGCATACGCCTAGAACTTCACAGTACACATCAGAATTCCATACTGTAGCTAGAAAACCTAGGAGTGCTGTCTTCAATGAAGACAGGGATCCAGCAAAGTCTCTTGGTCGGCTTTAGTCAGGACCAGTTACGAGATAGGAGAGTGGAGCGACACTATGCTTTCCTCTCTTCTCTTGTTCAAAACCTTTGATTGATGGTGACTTGTAACAGTCACTGACAAGGTAGACTTCATTTGTTCAAAATAGTTAAAACTTCTTACTGCCTGTCATGGATTTAATACCCATGCTCAACAAGAGGTGTTTTTGTGGTTTGATTATTCCCCTTTACACTGCAAACACTATGTCATCTGCAGTAGATTGAACTACCCTCTCCTGTCATTCACTGCCCACTTCTGATGAACCCGTGAGTACAGTATGTAGGAATGGCTGAAGAACAAGTGGCAATTTTACATTTTCTTCTATTAAGTCTTCAATTTTAACTTTGGTTTTATTATGAGGCTGTACCTTTAGGAGTTCCAACAACTGTTCTCTTATGTGTTGAGCTGCTTGTGCTTCCTTTCAGTCAGCCTGTTTCTTAGCAGACTTGATGATTGTACCCACTTTTCTACTTTTGGTATCAAATATGATACCATCTTTCAAGTGATCCTCCAGTTTTGACTGCAAGCTCTGTGAGTTGTAATTTGTTTCACACCCCACCGTACTCCATAAGAATGTCCATGTACCTTTTGTGTAGAGATAGCAATGATTCTTCTTGCATTCCAAACAATGATGCACTGCACATACTTAACAAGTCTGGAAAAGGCAACCTGGTGACTGTCCCTCAACTGACTGTGTTCACATTTTGTACCTGTGCCCTTTATTTGTTCTGCCTTTTTTACATACGTGTTCTTACAGCTGTTTTGGTACTTCACTTCTTTGGCTATGAGATCAGTACTACCTACCATCATATCCATTTGTCGATCGTTAAATTTCTTTTGCTGCATTTTTTTTTGCTGTCTGCTGCCCCATAAGTTACGTATGTAGAATATTCAAAAGTCTCATTTGACCCCTTAGGATTCCTTTTCTTGTATGATTTGCAAAATATACATTCATTTGAGAATATGCCTGATGTAGATGCTGCAGATTCAGATAGAGCACTATGAACTTGGGAGCAAAGCAGTTTTGCCGGGTAACTCTTTACAATGTCTTTTTTAAAGTTTCATCAGCTGCAAGTTTACCGGAACTCTTCTATGCAGTGAAGTTCTTGCAGATGCAGATGTAATGATATTCATGACTGCTGGAGTAACATTCAGGCAATTCAAGACACACTATGTTGTACTTTGGCAGTGTTTGACTAGAACGCCTTTCCTTTGCATCAACTACTTTCTCCCAAAGAGCGTCATCAAAAGGTAGCGGGTCTCCATGGTCTGTGCTAACTCCTGGATCAGTGTGTAGGATGCATAGCCTCTGCAGTTTGTGAGAAATCTTGCTAGCCATATCTGAAACATTAACTAAATTACATTAATAACTAAGTAAACTGAGTCTATTAAATAAATTAGGTAAATTAAATAACTAAGTAAACCTAGTCTATTACATAAATGTAAAACTTCTAATTACTCTTAAGAAAGTGCATTTTCCAAGAAAATGTACAACTTTGGATGAATAAGAGTTGTAAATCTGAATTCTGCACACTTTTTTTTACATGAGATACAGTCATCAAACCTTTCAGACCCAGACACATAGATAAACACACCTGGCTCCTGCTCTATATATATTTACCCAAGATAGATCAGATGAGATGTAATATGGTTATTTGCAGTGAGGTCCTGATTTTACAGTTTTATACTGCATTTATCCAGGATAGCAGGGGTGAGATGTAATATCTCATTTTCAGTATGATCCTGTTTTTATAATGTATTTTACTAGGACAGATCATTTCAGATGCAACGTCTCCTTTTCAATGGGGTTCTGCTCTAGGGTCCTGATTTTGCACAGCTTTGCAGTATATTTATCCAAGATAAACCAGCTGAGATGCAGTATCTCATTTTCAATGGGTTTCTTCTTTGACATATTTTTGTATTGTATTGGCCTAGGAAAGCAGAGCTCAGATGCTATCTTGTTTTCAGTGGGGTCCTGTGTTTCCCAGTTTTTACACTGTATTTACCTAGGATAGCACAGCCGAAATGCAATATCTTGTTAAAATGTTGTGCTGTGGGGTTGTCAGTGTGACCATGTTATAAACAGAGTTAAAAGCATAGGTTGACAGAAACATGCAACCCAATTGGATGAGTCACATTGCAAGGCCGTGGATTAAGTTACCATTAATGTACAGTTCCATGGAGCGACTCTGGAGAGCTGCCACTGGGTCTTGTTCAAAAGAGTGAAAAGCAAAGTTTGCTGACAGCCATTTGCAATCCTGAGTACTTGATCAGGATTGTGCTCTTTCTCCATCCTGGCCCTTAATGATATTATCTGTGGCTGTCAGTAGGTTTTCTTTGCTCCCTATGTGAATGTCAGCAGTTTGCTTATAGTTTGTGGCAAGCTGGAAGACCATGAGTGGTAAAGGGCAGCCATCCTTCGTTTCTGCAATGCCACCCCTCCTTGTCAGCTTAAAGAGTCACAGTGAAAGTGACAGAGAGAGTCTCCCCACAGACCTGTGCTGTTCCGATCCAAAGGGTCCCTTCCATCACCTCCAGCCTTGCACAGTTCATAGAGGGTGACAGCGAACACTGGGCAGATAGGGAGGGAGCAAGGCACAGATAGTGACTGTTTAGGGCCAGTATGAGCAGAGCTTAGCATGCATAGCTGAATGTGCAGTTCTGTACTGTGCTCTGGAGTCAGCAAACACCTGTCTATGTTCATCCCCCCGCGACCTGCTCCCCATCCTCCAAGTTGAGTCTCCAATGTGTGGAAAGTTGCAGCTATGTGCCACCGGTCAGCATCTCTCTCTTAAGAATAAAACTTGTTACACTTACCATTTTGCAGTAGCAGTTTGATCCCTGCTCCGAATGTCAGTCTGCTGTACCAATAAGCACCACCTTGAACAGATGTTGAGTTATATGCAACTAGTACCACCAGTTTATGCAGCACATTGGTGGAAGAAGAGAGAGATCATGAGCAACAAACACAGAAACACAGCACCATGGGTGGGTGCTTGAACAGTGCAGTCCCCCCCCAATACACACACAGGCCGAGCATTGTAGTGGGAGTGGTGCCCGGGGCAGCACGTCCCAAGTGGACATTGATGCGTGCCATGAGTGTGACATTGTCATCGAGGAAAAGGCAGTGTATAGTTGCAAGTGCAGGTAGCAGCAGCGGGAGAATGCGTTTATCCCATGTGTTTAATCCCATATCAAAAAAAGATTATTCCATCTGCAAGAGGAGTAAGAGAGTAACTGCTGACTCCTCACATCCCTGTATCAACATAAAATGTTGCCCAGCTTTCTGTCGCCTAAGCAGGTGGCAAAGGGGAGAGAGACAGAATGAGAGAGCAGTGTTTGCCAAAGAATGTTACAGAGAGAGAGAAAGAGAAGAAAGGAGGGAGAGAGTGTTTGACAGTAGTGTTTATGTTGGGGGCTCACAATCACAGTACTAGGCTCTGTAGCACACAGTTTTATGCACAAGAAATGTCACAGATCATGTCAGAACTGTATGTGTGACATTTCTATGTGCATAACACCACAGCAGCATGCATTATTTGTTAGGGACTATTTTGGGCAGGATACAGTATTTTGTTTTCTATTTAAACAGCAAAGAAACAGCTGTCTGCATATTGTTTTTGTTGTTTAATAAGAACCCATGTCATAAGAGCAAAACCCACTCCAGGGTGTGCGGTAATTGGGGATTAATCAACACCTTGGGTGCTGTGAGGATACTCAGCCTGTGGCCTCGTGCCTCACAACGTACCTGGGGTGTTGATTAATCCCCAATAACTGTACACCCTGTCATGGATAGCTTTCTTGAAATGCCAACTCGCATTTGAAGAATAAATAATTAAATCTGACCTGCTCCTCATGAGTGGTCTGACAGAAGACCATAGGAATATTGTTTTAATTTAGTTGTATTGTTATCCTTATTCATTTAAGAAATTTAGGGACTTTTAATAACTTATCCACAGATTTTGATTAAAAAGTTGTCACTCTTGTAAACTGTGATTTTCAACCCCCACAACACACACACACTCGTGAATACAAACACCACTGACATGGTGTAATACAGTATAAATAATATAGTTTCATAGTTTCTGAATACAAGAACACAGAGCAAAAGGATGGCAGGGTCTGTAAAGTAAACCACAATCACCCCCCACCACCACCACTAGTGCAAGTGTCATTAAGACTACAAAAATTGCAAGTGTTTTTTATATGCTTGACTTTTCATTAACCTCCCATCTTCCTAGCTCGCCATTATCCCATCACTACTATCCTGCCCATTCCTAACCACCACTGTGAAACTCTATGCACAGACACTTCAAAGCATTGCATATCTAGAGTGGGATTATTATTTAAAAAATCACTTTATGTAAATCAGTCTATACATCATAGACTGATGTCAATTTATTCATGCTGTCTGTGCCCTCGTCTTTCAACCTCCAAATCACCAAAAACTAGGCTCACTATTTAGATTAAATTCAATACTCATCCACTCAACTAGGATGCTTTTTTCTCAGAGTTTTCTTCTTCTGGTCATTGACTATGGTATTCTGTTCTATTGCTCAACTGGAGTGGGGTTGCTGGCCAGGGTGAGGGCCCTTCTAAATCAGGTAGCCAAATTTGCAACACAACTGCCATTCTGCACCCACCACTGTGACTTGTGTAAATAAGCATAATGGCATCTGTTGGAACAGAGGCATTTATTTCAGATAGGCACTCTTGCAAAAAAGGTGACCCTGGATTGTGTTCCTATTTCATTTCACTCTGTTTTTAAAAGACTCCTTAGTACTATTTCTACTCGGTTATACCTGCACTTTCAATTTTCCATTCTCAGAATGAGGACCTCTACTAGTCAAAAAGCAATGTTTTATAACTTGCCATCATTTTTCAATTCAGTACAGTCATTCTTTACTTGTACCAGTAATTCTGTAACTTGATTCAGACATGCCTTAAAAAGTGTACTTCATGCCAGTTTCCAATGTACAATAAATGTTTTTCTGGAAAGATTTGCCTGTTTGTGAAACTGTACATTTGTAGGGCTTGTTTTACTTGTCTCATTTATGCTATGTATATTTAAATGTTCTGGTAGCCCTTGAAAACAGGGGCCCAATTCCAAGATGAATGTCGCAACTTGCAGGAGCATGTGAATTGTGACATATGCCACTACGCTGGTGGCCCTGAGCCAGATTCTAGAACAGGCAGGGTCCTCGGTGACTATGTCCTGTGACTTGTGGCATCTCCAGCATTGCACCAAAGGAAGGGCACACCTGAACTGGGTGCCGCAAGCCGCAGTAATGCCCTCTGACAGAGCACAAGTTGTGACTGGCAAGGTCCACCCCAAAGCCTCACTCCCCAACACCGTGGCAATGGCCGGCAGGGCTATTCATACCCCCCCATGCTGCAGTGCCAGCCCACCCACACCCCCTCACACCTGGTCGGCAGCTGGCATACACACCTCTCACTGCCATGGCCAGTTGCCGACAGTGCTCCCTCGGAGTGCATACTACTGTAGACAGTACATGCTCCATCAGTTATTGAGCTCGTACTGTATACAGTAGTATGCACTTGGATGGAAGTCAGTTGGCAGCTGGCTGTGGAGATGAGTGGTGGGTTGTGCCAGTCGCTGACTGGTAATGTGTGTGGGGGTGGACTGGCACAACTGGGTGGGGGCCACTGGACTACCAGGGCTTGCATGGCATGGATGCCAATGGCAGCATGTTGGTGATCAGGGCCTGGGAGCCAGGGGATGTAGACTGCCCTGCAATAATCAGGGATGTGGGTGTGGGGGTGCCAGCAGCCCACAGAGGGCTTCCATGTCAATGGGGGCTGGGTGGGGGGAGCTATGTGGGACTATGGGGGAGTGGCTGTTGGGGCACCAGGCACAGAGGTGCCTCCCCATGGACGTAGAGTACACTTAGACCAGATAATAACTAGTTCAAGTGTACTTAGACCACAATCTTCTGGAGGCTGTCTTAGAATAGCACATTTGCTATTTGGACAGCCACCCTCTTGGAATCCTGCACAAATGCTGCTGTAAACCCCCTTGCACCATGTTGCAGGGGGTTTATGGGGTACCCAATGGCGTAGCACATCTTTGGTGCAGGCAGTCTGTGGCATGTCGCAGGCTGCCTTCTGAAATACCATTTGGCATAATGCATGGCGCAAAGTGCTACTTGTGCCATTTTGTTTAGCGCAAGTCACTTTGAGACGTGCGTAACTTTTCTGGAAATGGGCCCCAGGTCTTTGGCCCAAGGTCTTACCAAATTTTTAAATGAACAAAACCTCATCCACCATGATCTAGAATGACATTACTCTAACTTCACAGATTTATGTTCAGTACTGAACAAAACCACAATATACCACCACAGATTCATTAGCCAACTATTACATGACTCGATCATTTTACAATAATAGTAATTGTGCTTTTTTTGGTCACTTGTTGTGCATGTACTAACTCAAAGTCATAATTGAACTCCTGTGACAAACATACATTTTATTTATTTTGGCCCTACTGTTAGGAATTAAAAGTTTGTGCCTTGGTCAATAGAAACTCATAGACTCTCTCTCTCTCTCTCTCTCTCTGTCTGTCTCTCAGCCAAACATAATTCAAAGCTTCTCTGTTACCAAGGTGCACAGTTTAATCATAACCTTTTGTTAGCTTTTTTGTTCTCTGGCTCAAGCTGTCCCTTACAGTGTGATCTAAAACAATGCATGATCTGTGGTTTGCCCATTAGCTCCACTGATCCACACCATTCAAATCTGTCAAACTTAATGTTTGAGTTTTGGCTTAAAGGTTCATGGGAACTGAACACCTAACATTCAAGGTGTTCAATTATCTGGTAGTACCAAACTTGAAGCTTTGGTTTTCTCCATCAACTTGTGATAATAAAGATGTAATAATTGGAATCTTAAATGCCAGTATCATCATTGTTAACAATTGCTACTCTAGTGAACTGAAATGTAAATCTCCCTGATTAACTGTCTGCTTGGTTTAGGTTTGTCAAGTAAGCCATTGACAGCCAGTGTTCCTCTTACTCTGGGAAACCAGCATTAAAATCTTTATGGAAAGATGTCAGGCCTGTGAAGTCACCCTCCTAGACAGAATCATTCTCCTGCATCTTACCCACTAATGGCAGGTTTTATTTAAAATAACAGAAACATTTAATTCGTTGGCAGAAAATGACCACTTGGGTCCATCCAGTCTACCCCAAGTGTTCCCTACCTATTCTATGTCTGCAGACACTATTTGATCTCTGGCAACCTACCCTGCCTCAGCTCTAATATACCCCTAGGTTTATCCCATGATGCTTGAATTCCCCCACTATTTTAGCCTCCACCTTTTCAGCTGGAGCTTCAGATGTCTGTGACCCTTTCAATGAAGAAATAGTTCCATACATCTCTGCTGAACTCCCTCCCCCTCAGCTTCATTTCCTGCCCCTGGTCCTGATGTTCATCTTCTCATGAAAGAGGATCTCCTCCTGCACTCTGTTCATGCCTGTGAGGCAGTTTGGGCTTTGCCTTCTTTATTTATTTATTTATGTATTAATTAGATCATCAGTTTACAGACCTTTGAGTCAAAGACTCATTTACAAAGGCACCTCATCAAGAGAGCAATACATCACAGCAAACAAAACAGTACAGTACATAATGCTTAGAGTAAAAAAAAAAAAACCAGTGTTACAAGCAACCACTTGTGGTACAAGCTTGGTAATAGGTAGATCACAGTAGTCATAATATAGGTACATGAGTACCATGTCAGGTAGCAACCAGAAATATTTTATTACATTAGTCAGCAGATGTTGCTTGAGACCACAGGCATATACAGCAAAAGTAGACAGGGCAGACCCAGCCTAGGGGTGAGGGTAAGGGGCAGGTGGGGGATTATGTGCAGTTGCAGCAGTGAGTGCTTGTTAGATGGCTTCTGAGGGATACCGTGAAAGGACCAAGCTTAGTGGAGTCAGCTATGTTGGCTGTGAGGGAATTGAACCAGGAGGGAGCCCAATAGCCATAGAGGTCCTTACCCTAGGGACAATAAAGGAGGTTTTGACTGTGCTGCAGGTGGAGACTGAGGGGGGGAGGCATGCTGCAGAGAGGTGGTGACCCCGAAGGGGAGAGCCCTAGCAGAGTCTTTTTTACAAGAAGGCAGGTTTGGAAGTGGAGTCTTTCTTCAAAGTTGAGCAAGTTGCTGGTGGAGTAGAGCAGGCACGTATGGGTGCGCCTAGGGGCTCCCAGCATTAGCCTGCAGGCCTTGTTTATAGAGAGCTGGATTCTTGCAAGCACAGTGTTTTTTGGCTGCAGCATAGATGGGCAGCCCATAGTTGATTAGCGACAGGACAGAGGAGGTGATTGCCAATCTAAGGGCCTCTTGTGGTAGGCAGTCCCTATGGTGGTATAACAGTCCAATCCTGACATTGGTGGCAGCAGAAAGGGCATTGATACTGGAATGGAAGGAGAGTGCTGAATCAAAGGTAATGCCCAGATACTTGTAGGAGGAAACCTGCTCAATGGGGTTTAGTGTGCTAGGCAATATCACAAAAGCTGTACCCTGCTGTGAGCGGGAGAGTTTACTATTACAAAATCAAACTGGGTGCTGTGACTCTGTTTGGGGCTATGAAACTTGAAATGTACTAGCAAATGCCTTTATTTTAACACAGTAACCTGCTATATCGTGTTGCATATTGAGCCCTATTTTTCCTTAACCAGGAAATAGAAGGAGAGTGATTATAGTTCTAGTGCACTATATCTGCTGAACTACAGCTCACTGTTTTAAAAGGATTTCTTTGCTGCAGAATATACTGCACACTTTTGGGGGCTTCAACATTCAAACCCTCACTATTTTAATGATGTTTTAATTAATTTATGCACTTTATTTCTCGAGGGTGCTGTGACCCCTGGTAACACTTCCGGGTCACGCTACCTTTAAAAGCTGTACCCTGCTGCGAGTGGGAGAGTTTAATATTACAAAATCAAACTGGGTGCTGTGACTCTGTTGGGGGGTATGAAACTTGAAATGTACTAGCAAATGCCTTTATTTTAACACAGTAACCTGCTATATCGTGTTGCATATTGAGCCCTATCTTTCCTTAACCAGGAAATAGGAGGGGAGTGATTGTAGTTCTAGTGCACTATAGCTGCTAAACTACAGCTCACTGTTTTAAAAGGATTTCTTTGCTGCAGAATATACTGCACACTTTTGGGGGCTTCAACATTCAAACCCTCACTATTTTAATGCTGTTTTAATTTAATTTAAGCACTTTATTTCTCGAGGGAGCTGTGACCCCTGGTAACACTTCCGGGTCGCGCTACCTTTAAAAGTTGTACCCTGCTGCGAGCAGGCGAAGCACGTAGTAGGGCGCCTGTGTCGACGCGGAGACGCTGCGGCAGAGACACGCGTGTTGGTGCATGTCAGCTGTGCCAACTGGGTCACTGGGTGCTGGGCCAAAAAACTAAATCCCTTATACAAAAAAATGGACATATGTACCGGACTAGATTTCATATGCTGCAACAGTTGTGGTATGTATGCATACAAAGAATATAGTCAGGAATGTAAGTGTGATAACTGTATACAAATAACCAGTTTAAAAAGTGAGATTTTAGAATTAAAACAAAGAGTACAGACTCAGGCTGATATAAGCTGCTTGGAGCAATATATTGATGCGGTGGTAGACACCCTGGATTCCGCACAAGATATACACTTAATTACTCCTGAGGACCAATTTACAGGGGGAAATCCCAATGAAGAAGATTGGTTTTTGGTCCAAAAAAAGACTGGTAAGAAGGGGAGAAGAAATATAGGGGGTAGCTCCAACATTCAAACTTCAAATCAATTTAGTCTACTCCAAAATGACCCAAGTATTGAACCAATGCATGAGAATGATAGTACAATAAAGGAAGGGTCCTTCATCCCCTCCCCCCAAAAAAATTTGGACACACCACCAAGTAATATGAAGTGTACTGATCCTACCGGTCCTAAAACAATGAAAATTCCAAGGGATGTACTGGTAATAGGTGATTCAATGTTACGTTACACAGATCACATAATATGTAAAAACAGGAATCCTTTTACTACAGTTAGTGTCTTACCAGGTGCTGGTATTAATAATATTAAGGAACTCGTTCTAGGACTTCAGGAGAACACACTGACCCCAATCACCTTAATTCATGCTGGAATAAACGATCTAGGGAAAAGATCTTTGCTAGAAATCCAGAGAGATTTTGAAACTATAGGGGACACAATTAAAAATCAAGGTGTTGACTTGATCATTTCTGGATTATTATCAATTCCCAGAGCAAATCGTCAAAAAAGACAAAACATAATAACATTAAAGGGTTGGTTAAAACGGTGGTGCCTTAGAGAAAATTTTGTTTTCATGAGTAATTGGGAAGGTTTTATAAACCAGGCATTGTATGCCAGAGATGGAATACATTTAAATAGACAGGGAAAGTGCATTTTTGAGAATAGACTTAGGCAGCAAATCGAAAATATTTTAAACTAAATTTTGGGAGGGATGTTGCCACTTCACCTTTGGTTAAACATAATATAAATAGCCCACATAAACATATCGACTGGAACATCCTTCTTATAAATGCTAGGAGCTTAAACAATAAATACAACGAGTTATCATATACTCTAAAACAGCAGGATGTCCATATCTGTGCAGTTACAGAGACCTGGTGGAAGGAGGATGATCCTTGGGACAAAAATATCCCTGGGTATACTTTATTTCATAAGGATAGAACCATTGTGCCTTTCCCAATGGTTGTTTTATGTGGTGTTTTACTCTAATTGCTGCTTGAATCTGTTTGACTGTATGCCAAATATTAGCTTTTGCCATTTACAAGTTGTTGTTTACTTCCGGCCACCACTTGGCTTCCCCTTGATCCCTGTTCTCTTCTCCCCTCACCTCTCAGCCTTCCTTCACTCAACTCCCCTGCTCCTCTCTTCCCCCCGACCACATCTCCTGCACTCTCCTTTCCCCCCCTCTGCCTCCCTTCCTTTCTCTGCTTGCTTGCCTCGCCTTTACCTCCTCCTGAGTCACCCCTGCCCGCTCGCTCGTCCCACCCTCCCAGCTGAGCATTGTTCCCTATTACCTCCACTTGCTGTAAACTTACCTCCTCCTACTGACCTCTTCTTCCCTGCCCTGCCATCTCGGTTTCACTGGCTCAGCTTGGCGTTGTTACCTTTTCTGCTACTGCCGTAACTCTTTCGCTTCTCTCCTCCTCTTACCGGCATCATCACCCTTGTCCTGCCGTCTATCAGTTCCACCAGCCCAGCCGCATTCTGCTACCTTTTGTCACTGTTGCCATCTTTTGCCGTAACCACCTGTCACCCTTTCTCTGCTTGCCGCCTTTCGGCTCCAACGACTCGGCCGCAGGTTGGAACCTTGTATCGCCGCTGCCATTTGCCGGCTTTTTAACCCTTACCCTCCCTCCCTCTCCCAGCCATCCCTCCTCTACTCCCTCCTACCTCCTATTCCTGCCACCGCTCTCTGTCCTTATATTCTTAGCCATTTCTTTAGTCCCCCTGCTTTGGCCCTGCCCTCTATCCTTTCCTTTCCTACCCTCCCACCTTCCCTTTTGTCATTTTCCATCTTGTTTCTGGCTTACCCCTACACCTATCCTCCCTTTCCTAGGTCCTTCAATGCACTTTATGTATGCTCAATGGAAAATGTCCTTGAAATGTATTTTGCCTTGTATTTTCCTTTGTCATGCATTGTATCCTGCCATATGTATCTTCCTGTATTTCTGTGCATCATGTATTTTCGTTATCCTTACTGTATCGTTATGTTCTGTAATTTTACCTCCCGGGTCGTGCCTGAAAACAGTCACTTGCTGGCTAGTGCACTTACCCGGTTAACAAAAACTAAATAAATAAAATAAATAATAAATTAGTAGAAGTGGAGGAGTTGCACTATTCATCTTAAACAGCATAAAAGTTGAAAATGTTGAGCTATTAAAATGGCCTAAAATAGAAGCCTTATGGGTTAAAATATACTTAAAAACATCAAATTGTATAAATCTAGGAGTAATTTACAGGCCACCTTCGGTTACTGTAGAAGAAGACTCCTTGCTATTGGATTATATAAATAGCATTTCCTCCACAAAAAATGCTTTACTCATGGGTGACTTTAACCTCCCAGGGATAAACTGGAACACTCTTAGTACTATTACCCAAATTGAAAATACTTACCTTGAAACCTTTTTGCTAAATAATATGGAGCAATTAGTGAAACAGAATACTAGGGGAAATAATATAACTGACCTAGTTTTGCATAATCTGGGTGACAGTATAACTAACTGTAATGTTTCCCACCCCCTTGGAACTAGTGACCATTCTATGGTTAACTTTACATACAAAGGTAGCTATGGTTCTGACACAGGATGTGCAGTTATCTATAATTTTAATAAAAGCTGATTTCCATGAATTTAATAAAGAGTTGACATTGTGGGACTGGGAAGAGGAATTTCCGAACAAGTCACTGATTGAAATATGGTCTATATTCAATACTAAATTATCTACAGGAATATTAAAGTATATCCCTCAAATGAAAAAGGAGATCAAGTTAAATGTAAAACTCCTGGATAAATGCCAAAGTTAAAAGCTGATAAGACAAAAATAAGGCATTTAAAAATGCAAAACTTAGTGGTACACCTTCAAATTGGGAATATTATAAAAATTTACTGAAAAAAACAAAAAGTTGTGTTAAAAAAGCCAAAAAGGATTATGAGGTAAACTTGGCAACAAGGGTTAAGGATAACTATAAGTCCTTTTACAAATTTGTAAATAATAAAAGGGGTGCCACTCCTACCCTAGGCCCATTAAAGGATTCGACTGGTAAAATGATTTTAGAAAATTCCGATATGGCAATGCTATGTAATCAATACTTTACCTCTGTTTTTAATAAAAAGTCCCTGCCTAAAAAAACCATAACCCACATAAAACACCTGGGTCGCACCTTATTGCAGCATTAGACATTCAAAAGCATCTATTAAGGTTGGACTCTGTTAAATCATCAGGCCCGGATGGTCTTCACCCTCGCATTCTCAAAGAACTGGCCATTCCCTTATCTGGTCCAATTACAGCATTATTTATTAGATCTATCTATGAAGGACAATTAATTGATGTATGGAGGCAAGCTAATGTTGTGCCTATTTATAAAAAGGGTTCAAAACATGAAGTATCTAACTACCGGCCTATTAGCTTAATGTCTATTTTGAGCAAAATCCTAGAGGGAATCATCAAGGAATATCAAGGGGAAATAGTTAATATCGATTATTCCCAGCATGGTTCTGTTAAGGGCAGATCATGCCAGACAAATTTGCTGGAATTTTACGGCAAAGTTAGAATGGCTCTAGATAGAAATGAGGCAGTTGATGTCATTTTGCTGGACTTCTCAAAAGCCTTTGATCAGGTCCCTCATGGCGAATTGTTAGACACTTTGATTGAAATGGGTTTAAATGGTAATATTACCAAATGGGTGGAATCATGGTTGACCAATAGAATGCAAAAAGTCTGTATAAAAGGTTCTTATTCAGGTAAGGAACAAGTGACCAGTGGTGTTCCACAAGGCTCTGTGCTTGGCCCATGTCTCTTTAATATATATATTGCTTCATTAAGCACGTCAGTCAGTGTATGGCTAACCAAATTTGCGGATGACACTCGCATAGGCCATACTGTAAATAATGTTGAAGATGCAAATACTCTACAGCATGCACTTGGTGAACTTGAAAATTGGGCAGACAAAAACTTGTTACATTTTAATATAGATAAGTGTACTGTCATGCACTTTGGGAAAAAATAACTTATTAGCCAAATATAAGTTGGGAGGCAAATTATTAAATATGGTGGAAGATGAAAGGGACTTGGGTATAAGGGTACAAAATAATTTGAGTCCTAAACTACATTGTCAACAAGTCATTAAAAAAGCTGGAGGAATACTTCACTGTATAAACAAGCACATTCAAAGTAACAGCAGTAGAGTGTTACTCCCCTTATATACTTCTTTAGTGAGGCCTCACTTGAGTATTGTGCTCAGTTTTGGTCACCACAAGACCAGTGCTCAAAACATGCTCTGGAAAAAATTCAGAGAAAAGCAACAAAGAAAATGAACGAAGTTAAAGATCTAAATTATGATGATCATTTAAACAAGTTAGGACTTTATTCCTTAGACTATCAAAGAATGAGAGGGGACCTCTGTATGGTTTTTAAAGTTCATCTTGATGACAGTTTATGGGCTAAATTGGGACTAACTATAAGAAATAATCCATATGAAACTCGGTCTCACCCCTTCCAACTTATGGGAGAATGTTGTAAAACAAAGAAAAGGAGCTCCTGGTTTACGATAAAAGTCACTAGTGTCTGGAACCAGTTACCCATAAATGTGGTAACTAGTGATAAAACGGACATTTTCAAGTCAAGATTAGATATTTATCTACTTAAAAACTCAATATATGGTTATACTTAAATTTTCCTAACGAGCTATATGGATCTCTGTCTTTTTTTGCTCTGATAACCTATGAAACAAGAGGGGCACCACTGGCTTTGCTTTGGCGATGCGAGAAGACCATAACTTTGGTGATTTTTAGGTTCAGAAGTAGCCTTCGTGACATGCACCAATGCCCAGCTCTATCAAAAGCTTGTTGGAGGGTGGCCTGGAGTGTGTTGGGGTCAGAGGCGAAGAGCACAGCGTCATCTGCGTAAAGGAGGATCTTAGTTTGGCAGGCCAAGGGAAGGGAGTTGAGGTAGAGACTGAAGAGGAGAGGGCCTAAAATGGAGTCCTGGGGAACCCCAGAGTGGACTGGTCATGTGTCAGATAGGGTGCTATTGAACCATGCAAGGGGCTGGGGGAGAAACCAAGGCATCTGAAGTAGTCAAGCAGAAAGGGATGGCAAACCGTGTCAAAGGCCTTGGAGAGGTCAATGAACACGACACCGGCAGGACTTCCAGCATCAAGAGCAGAGTGCAGGAAGTTGGCGAATTCAAGCAGTGCGGTTGTGGTGCTGTGACCTGCATGAAAGCCATGCTGTTCAGGGCAAAGGATATTGTGCATGGTCAGGTATTCGGCAAGCTGGTTGGCAACTACTTTTTCAAGGGCCTTAGAGAGTGGGGGGAGGATGGAGATAGGTCGATAGTTACCCAGGGTCGCTCGATGGCCGCTCTTTAGGATGGGAGTGATGATGGCAGTTTTCCATGTGCTGGGGAACTGCCCCAGGCACAGAAAGTGATTAAGCAGCTCAGTAAGTGGGACCAAGACAACATCCAATGTCAGATGAAGGTGCCGGGGTTGTTACTACTAACAGCTTTTTGCAGAAGGGGTCTAGCCTCCAGTGGGGAGATGGTACATAGGTAGAAAGGAGGTCTCTGGAGAGTGGGCAGGGGTGCTACTGGGATGGGGGTCAAAGAAGTTACTGGGCAGGACTAAACTCAGGTCTAAGAAAGTGTGGTTTAGGCAATCTGCAATGCCAAGGGGGTCAGAGCAGAAAGCTCCATTAAAGGAGAGTTGAGAGGGGGGTGGGGAGCGGGATTTCCCATTCAGCTGCTTTACATTATCCCAAAAGTTTCTAGCCGACCCCCAGGAGGAGACAAGAGCAGATTGGTAGTACTGGGCTTTGGCCTGTCGAATGGCCCAAGTATACGTATTGCGCTCAGCATTGTACGCTTGCCTATCAGCTGGCTTGCCAGATTCCACAGCAATGTGCCATAGGTTGTCTCTCATTTTAAGTCTGTGAAGGAGAGAGGGGGTAACCCAGGGTGTGCTTTGCTTTTTGGTGCGATTTCTAGTGAAGGAGGCATAGAGGTCACAGGCAGTGATAAAAGTGCGAGTGAAAAAATCCAATGCCTCATCTATGGATGGTGCAAGCCTGATTGGGGATCAATCCAGTTGTGAGAGGTACAGTTTAAGGTGATGCAGGCTGCCTGGGAGTAGGCGACATTGCTGGGTGGTTTGTGGTGCAGGTCTGCTGTTGGCAGCAGACCAAGAGAATGTGACCAGGGAATGGTCACTAAGCGAGTTTGGAAGTACACTGATATCGAGCACCCTCTGGGGGCTGTTGGTAATGGTGATATCCAGGAGGGTGCTGGAGCCAGTAGAGGGGTTGAATCTAGTTGGAGTGGTGACAAGCTGAGACATGTCAAGGGCAGTGAAGATATCTCTGGTTTGGGAGGCCGTGGCAGAGAGCCAGTTGATATTCAGGTCACCAACAATTGTCTGGGCCATTTTGTGCGGTAGGCCAGAGAGGTAGTCAGCAAGCACCTGAATGGCGAGGTCTTGCTTTCTGGGGGGAATATAGGCAACAGTAAAAAAGAATGGGCCCTTAACAGGGTTGGGGGAGATTTTTAGCGTGAGGGCTTGCGCCCCATTATCAAGCCTGGGTGGTGGAAGTGCATGTCCAGGGAGGGAGTCATGCATGTAGACAGCACAACCACCTCCATGCTTACCCACCCGATCTTCCTTAAAAAGGGTGTAACTAGGGAGGGAGACGAAGGAGTCAGGGGTAGATTTAGATAACCAGGTTTCAATGAGTGCAACAGTGTCTGGTTGGTGCTGAGTAACCCAGCATTGGAATGCAACAGCCTTCTTAAGGAGGCTGCAAATATTCATAGAAGCTATGCGGAGTTCTTGAGCCTGGGCAGGCTTGTTCATAAGGTTGGGCATGGGGCCAGGGTTTGGATGAATGTTACCTGATAGAAGCAACTGGAGGGTGATTAGGTGCACCAAAGCATGGTAGTGATTGTGGCATCTCCCCCTTGTGACTAGACACGGGGCCGGGCACTGGGGTGAAAGGGGTGGGTAGAGTACAAATGGTGGGAAAGGCATTGTGGAGAAGGGACCAAGGGAAGTAAGAGGTAGCAGGGGTGGAAGTGTGGGGAGGGTACCAAGAGAGGAGGTGGTTGAGCATCTGGGGGGGTCTGGTAGAGGTGTTGTGGATAAGAGGGGGGTACTATGCGTATAGGGTGATGGTTCTAAGTGAGGTGGGGCTGATGTAGGAAGTAGGAGGACGACCATGGTCAGTGTCAATGCACTTGATCCCAGATGCATTGAGGATGATAAGTTATTTGAGCACGAGAGAGGATCACCCCTTTAAGAAGTTACAGAAAGGAGAGCCCCTTTAAGGAGTTCCTGTAATTGACTTGTGTGAGGCCTCAGGGGGCAGGGATCACTGGGGAAGTGTACTTAATAAAGGAAGGAGGAGGAGTTAAATAAAGTGATTGATTGATTGATTGATTGAGGGGGTGGGTGAAAAAACTGTCCAGAGAGAAGTACAGTAAGGCAGTGGCTGAGCTGTGTTTTGAAAAAGGTGCTTTCTTTCTCAATGGGGATCTGCAGCATCCAATTGGGAAGCAACCAAAGTCCCCAGGAGCCAGTCCAATTATGGGGATTGAAGCTTGACAGCTCCGAGCTAGGAGCTGACCAAACATACCTGCTTTCCTTGGTCAGAGGGTGGTGGGCTGGATGCTGACCAAATGTACCTGCTTCCCTTGATCAGGGGGTGGTGGGCTGGATGCAGAGGTCCGGCTGCCAGCAGATAGCAGTGCCAGGGCCACTCGACTGAAGTGGAGAGCCTAGTTTGGGCTTGTGGCTAAAACAGAGCAGAAAAAAAAGGTGAGTCGTTAGTTAAAAAGTCAAAGACAAAGGTCAAGTAAATTGGTCAGAGGGCCCTAGGCAATTTAGTGCTCAGGGCAGAAGTAGGTGCAAATAGTGGGAGAGAAAAGGTTCCTGCAGAGAGGTCTGGTCAAAGGTGCCAGGTGGGAATTTAGCAAAACAAAAGGCTGATTCAGGAGGTTGGGGGGGGGGCCACTTGAATGAGACCGGGGAGAGCTGGGAAGGAGGTGTGTGGTGGAGAGGACTCAGGGTGGTCTGGAATGGGTTGAGAAGATGGCCCAAAATGCCAAGCAATATTTACAGAATGTGCTGGTTCAGGGGGGTGTCAGGAGAGAGAATCAGGGGTCCAGTAGATGGCAGAGAAACATTGCGGGGAATAGAGAGAAAGAAATACAAAAGAGAAAGAAGCAAGAGAAAGAGGGAAGCAAAGGAGGCAATCTGGGGATGAATGAGAGGAACTGTGATGGGAAAGGAGTGTGGCAGAAAAAACAGCAGGCAGTAGTCAGTTCTAGCTACTCTGCAATATTGGGCAATTAGCAGAAAAAATTCAGTAGTTCAAGAAGTAAGCTATATAGACGTCAGGCAGTCAAAGTTTGCTTCAACTCTGCTATACTATGCTAGGCAATTCCTACATATACAGTGCAATAGTTTAAAGGTAAAAGGTTTAAGCAGTAAAAATATTCAGCAGTGCAAGCCATACACTATATAGAAGTCAGGCCTAGCTAATACAGCAGACTAAACAGCAGAGAATTCCAAGGGGAGAGAGAAAAAAAAAATTTCCACATGAGCAGTAAATTCAGCAGAAAAAAATGTCCAGAGAGCAGTATAGCAAGGCAGTGGCCGAGCTGTGTTTTGAAAAAGGTACTTTCTTTCCCAATGGGGATCTGCAGCATCCAATAAGGAAGCAGCCACAGTCCCCAGAAGCCAGTCCAGTTATGGGGATTGAAGCCTGACAGCTCCAAGCTAGGAGCTGACCAAACGTACCTGCTTTCCTTGGTCAGAGGGTGGCAGGCTGGATGCTGAGGTCCAGCTGCCAGCAGGTAGCAGCGCCAGGGCCACTAGGCTGAAATGGAGAGCCTGGTTTGGGCTTGTGGCTGCTTTCCTTGGTCAGGGGTTGGGGGGCTGGATGCAGAGGTCCGGCCTCCAACAGGTAGCAGTGCCAGGGCCACTCGGCTGAAGTGGAGAGCCTGGTTTGGGCTTGTGGCTGCTTTCCTTGGTCAGTGGGTGGTGGGCTGGATGCAGAGATCTGGCCGCCAGCAGGTAGCAGTGCCAGGGCCACTAGGCTGAAGTTGAGAGCCTAGTTTGGGCTTGTAGCTGCTTTCGTTGGTCAGGGGGTTGCAGGCTGGATGCAGAGGTCGGGCTGCCGGCAGGTAGCAGCTCCAGGGCCACTTGGCTGAAGTAGAGAGCCTGGTTTGGTCTTGTGGCTGCTTTCCTTGGTCAGGGATGGTGGGCTGAATGCAGAGGTCTGGCCGCCAGCAGGGGTAACCCTGAGCCTATAAACAGACAGTTTCTTTTAGGCTTTTGATCCCTCAGGGTGACCCTTCCCAACAATTAAGAAACTGGTAGGTGCAACTGTTCTTTACTGAGAGTAGGAAACAATATTTTAAATATATTATATAAGCATGGTAGCACCTGTAAATTAGGGATGAATAATCACTTTAAAGTTAAACCTTGATTTTTCACTGTAATACCTCTACCCCTTTTTGTTCCTCAGTATGAGGATGTTAACAAAAGCAGCTAAGATGAGCAAACATGCAGAAGTGGTATCCTGTAGAACAGTGGACTTCTTCAAAAGGTGATGGGATAGGATAAGAGGGAGGGTCAGGGGAAGGAAGGGAGAAAGGTGCAGCTGCAGTATAAGGGTTGCTAACTGCACTCTCAAGCAGACTCGATGGACCAGAAGGCCTTTATCTGCTGGCAAATCCGTATGTCCCCTTCTTACTCACCAGCAAGATTAGTGCTAGGGTATTTAGAAAAATACATTTGCCCACTGGCACTTTGGGTTACAAGCATGTTTATTTATTATTTTGGTAACTGGGTAAATAAATAGGAGGGAGGTTCAGGAGAGATGTGAAGAAGTACTTCTTTGTGGAAAGGGGGATGGAACATTGGAATAGTCTGCTATTCGAGGTGGTAGATATGAATACAGTCTGGGGATTCAAGCAGGCCTGGGACAGAAGGAAAGGAATACTGGTTGCCTGGGGTGACAGGACCAGGAAAAAGAATGGGGACGGGATGGGGAGGGTTAATATCTGGCCAGAACAATGGATTCCAGGGAAGATTATAGGGAACATAGGCAGACTGGATGGATCTCTGGTCTTTTTCTGCTATCGCTGTCAATGTTTCTATGGGTAAGACCCACTAGGCCCAAGGTCTGTTTTCAGGGGTGACCCTGAGCCTATAAACAGACAGTTTCTATTAGGCTTTTGATCCCTCAGGGTGACCCTTCCCAACAATTAAGAAACTGGTAGGTGCAACTGTTCTTTACTGAGAATAGGAAACAATATTTAAAATACTGCATATAAGCATGGTAGCACCTGTAAATTAGGGATGAATAAACACTTTAAGGTTAAACCTTGATTTTTCACTGTAATACCTCTACCCCTGTTTAAACAATTTGTTAAACTTTTAGTAGATGTGGAGTAGGTGCTAGGAACACTGGATCCTGAAACGTACGTGACAGTCGGTTGTTTGGGGGGGGGGGGAGTTCCAGAGGTGCAAAAACACTACATTCATCAAAAGTAAGACTTTTTTGATCACCTATAACTCAAAAACAGTTACACTTTCAAAACTGAAATTTACATGTTTGAAAGACTTTGGCTCAAGGTACACATTTTTGTAACAAGTTTATAACATATAGTTTTTGAAATATAAATTAAATACTGTCATTGCTAAATATGTGCTGTTAAAATGAATGTTCTAATGATACAGTGACTGGATTTTCACAAAATCAGTGTGACTGAAAGGGATTTCCTTCAAACTGATTTTGTCATCTGTGTGACGAAAGATGTGTGAAAGAAATCACTTTTAGTCACACTGCTTTGCCCAAGCTGTTTTTAGATACCAAGTGTTCTCTTTCTGCTGATGCTTTCCCCGCTACCTTCTGACCAATGTTTAAATGAACCAGGCTGCTGGGTGACAGTCCTGCTGGCCAATGTGACCCGCTCCATCCAGACACTTGGGTTAATACAAACCAAACAGTGGGTGACAAGTCCTGCTGGCTGGTATCCCCCCCTCCTTCCCGACCTGAATGAAGGTGGGTGCCCAATCCCACTGGCATATAAATTATACAGTTCTGTCACCAGGGTGCCCAACCCCTGGTGCCATCTAACATCCACCCTCCCCCAATACTGAACAGCACTGGGATGCCCACCTCTACTGCCACTCTAAAGACCCCCCCACCAGAGAAGTGTCTAGGCCGTCCAATTGCTGATACCATTCAACACCATGGTGTGCATCCCCGGTGCCAGTGATCAGCCCACTAACACAGGGTGCCCAGTCCCCATGGTCAGTATCCTTGACCCCGAACTAAAGAAAACTGTCCCTTGAAGATCTTTTCTCTTTTAAAAGAACCTGTAAAGAAGGAAATGGTCCCTCAGTGAATTGTGACCCCTCCAACCACTCCCAACCTGACCCCACCCCCCAACATCCCTTACTCACCTAAAAATGGTATACATTACTGTAAATCCACTATCTTCAAAGAAACATATCCTTCTCCTTCTCCTTCAACACTGACCAGGAATTTATGAAAAAAGTAAGTGCCGTCAATGTATAGCATTTTCTAATTTTGAACTTTTACTCATAACTTGATCTATTTGTACTATTATTTCAACAAATTTTCAACATAGCCATTTTTTCAGACCACCTCATGAATGTGTTTGGTGTTATTTTTCAAATCCTGCCCAAAATGTGTTTTACACTTGTTACAGAAAATCAAATGTTTGCCTTTATTTTATAAATGACACCTGTCATGTTCAGAAGGGGGGTGGGTCAGTGTGGCAAACTAATATTTCTCAGACTCAGCCTGTCAGTGTTACCACCATTCTCAAACCCTTCACATGCCTGCAAGGGTCCTCACTAGCTGCCACTAGTCAGCATAGACACTATTTAGGGTATTTCCAAGTCTGAATTCCCATTGTTCTCACAGTAAAGTGCTTCTTGCTCAAAGGCAAATGATCCACCTCTCTCTGTCACAGCTAAGTACACTTTAGAAACAGAATATGGTAATGGTTACCGTTTGTTCAGAGGCAGAAGTACTGTTTGTCAGTTATAAATCAGTTGGCAGTATCTCACAGGACTCAGTAACAGAACCATGAAGTATGTAAAAAAATAATATTGTAATACTTCCAGATATTTACATGTATAAGACAAGATACTACACAAAGACTATAGGGAACAGTAATTCTACAGAGGTGAAAAAGAAAATGTTTGAACAGTAGCTTGCACACAGAAAAACCTATCCATGCCCCCTTAGCAAGGTAGAATAACTTACCACATAAGACATGTTGGTGAATCAGGGCATACTCGAGCTTAAATGAAGTTGTCTCTTGCGGGCTCTGCTAGATCTTAAGACCCTCCAGCTACATCCCATCACACATCATTCATTATGTCATGCTGACATCATAGATTTAACATGCTTTGTTTCATGAGATGGGTTCTCATAAAAAAAATGGTCTGATCTGGACTCTGGGCTTTGTATGTAAAAAGACATCTGCTTTTTCTCCCTTTCCTGTCAAGCACAGCATGAGTTGTTCCTCCATGAAACATGAAAGTATTGTTTATGATTCCATTTTCTTGGCCAATGACATTGTAATCACTCTCTAATAACAGCTGGTCTGTTTTAGCAGAGACACTGATAAAAACATTCTGACCTTTCCCCGCAGCTGCTATAGTCTGACTGATACTCACGCAGAAATAATTGAAAAAAATACAGTAATAAGTACATATAGCAAATTGTTACATCAATTGTTACAGGCCCCCCTCCCCCCAAGAAAAAGGCAAAACGCACATCCTTTAGCAGATCTACATTATTTTTTGTGTGAGCTGGCTGGCAGCACTTGCTATTCCCTCAGGTCACACCTTGTGTGAACCACACATTAGTTTATCCTACCATCTCTTGTACTTAAGAAAAATAAGGGCACTAGAAATTGTCTGAACAGCCTGTCTTTGTTGCCATGCTGTGACCCATTGTGGTGCCTGATGTTCATATTATAGGACTGCAGCAGCAGACTCTACCTTAGTAATTTCAGTTCTGGCCGCTGGTCCTATGCAACCATGTAAGGGATTGTGATCAGAAAGTAGTGTGAACTCCCTTCCTCGCAGGTAAGGTTGCAGCTTCTGCAAAGCCCACACAGTCACTAGTCACTCCTTCTGTATTATGGTGTAGGCCTCTTCTCTGGGTAGCAACTTCTGGCTCAGGTACTTGGCTGGGTGCTCCTCTTTAGAGGGCATAGTCTGACTCAGAACTGTGCCTAGTCCATGATCAGATGCTTAATGTACTCAATGAACCAAAGAGAACAGTTTGGGCTGGTGAGCACTGGTGCCCAACACAGTGCTTCCTTCAGCTGGTGGAATGTGATATTGCAAGGTTCTGTCCACTGAATCTTTTCCAGCATTTTCTTCCTGGGGAGACAGAACAGAGGATTGGCTATGCTGCTGAAATTCAGCATAAGCTTTGCTAGTACTCTGCTGTCCCTAGGAAGGCCCATACTTTCCCCTTGGTTGTGGGCATGGCACATCCCTGTATGGCCCCAATTTTTACTGGTTCAGACCTGAGGTACCAACTCTCCACCTTGTGCCCAAGGTATGACACTTCTGTCATTTCTGCACATTGACAGTCAGCCCAGCAGCCTGCAGTCAGTGAAACACCTTGGTCATGGGTCTAACGTGATCCTCACAAGTCTAGCTATAGATGGCAATAGCAATATCATCCATGCATACCAGTGTGAAGTATCCTGCCCCTTTTGGAATGTGGTCCTTGAGCTTTTGAAAGGTGGCTGGTGCATATTTCATCTCAAATGGCATTACATTGAATTTGAATAATCCAAACAGAGTGATGAAGGCCGACCACTCTCTGGCTTTGGGATTAAGGGGTACCAGCTGATAGCCCTTTGTCAGGTCTGTGCTGGACAGGTATAGAGCTCTCTCTAACCCAGTGTTAGTTAACCTAAGATAACCAGAGGGCCACAGATCTGGCCCTCAAACACCCATGAGGGCTGCAAGACCCCCCCCCTTTACCTCAGTATCAAGTCGAAATTATACATTAGAATGCAATAAACTTTATTTAAAGGACTGTAAACAGCATTAAAAGTTATAAACAGCATTAAAAGTTATGTTATGGGATAGATGCGGGGGCCGCAGGTTGCGCACCACTGCTCTAACCTCTCTAGGACCTCATCTGTCCCAGTCAAGGGGTATGCATCCAACCCTGTGCATGTGTTGAGCTTGTGGTAGTCAATTCAGAACCTTGTTGACTGGTCCTTATTGGGGATCAGTACCACTGTGTAGGCCCAGGGACTACTAGACTTCTGGATCACCCAAAGAGTCAGCATCTCCTTGACCGCCCCCTCTATGGCAAGTCTTACAACTTCTGGGACTCTGCAGGGTGACTTTTGACTTTCTCAGTGGAAATTGGGACCATGTATTTATGTGGTGCTGTGCCAGCGTGGTATACCCCGGTTTCTCCATGAACATTGCACCAAATCCACATAGCACCCCACTGATTTCAGCAGCTTGGGCTGGTGACAGCCGATCTGAGAAGGTGACATCATCCACTGAGGATTCTTCCTTAACCCCTTCCCAAGATCCATAAGTGGGTCTGCTCTTACCCTCTACTCTGGATAGCTGCACACACCTGGGACCATCTCATCCTTGTCATAGTAGGGTTTCACATCATGATTGCATGGTAAGCTCACTGTTTCCGCTTCCTGTCTGTTAGCTACACTACATAATTAGCATCATTTACTCTTCTGACCACCAAGTAAGGCCTCTTCCAAGCTATCTTTTTTTTTTTTTATTTATTGTGCTTTATGTTGCAGTCTGCAAAGGGCTCAGCCCCCGCTCTTCCCAGTACCACACCTTGCCTCCTGGGACTAACCGCCTCCCGATGATCCCCTGACTTACTACCCAGGGTGGGGCCATATTGCAGATGCAAACCCTCATGATGCCGGTACAAGGCCAGCAGGGGTCACCCACCAGCATTGCCTCCCTGGCTTACCCCCCCCCCACAGGAAAGGGTGTGGAGTCAGATTTTACTTGAAGAACAATGGGACTAGGTCACCGCTAGGGTGCCAAGGCAGATAAATGGGTCCGGATGGGCAGGATGTCATTAATGGAGGTTGTAAATAATTTTGAAAAAAAGACCCCACGGGGCATGGCGTGCATTGACATAAATGTGCTGAAGTGCCAATGTCTGTCATCCCCCACTCCATCTAGGCATCAGCAGCTGCTGATCCCCTGACCTCTGCCAGGGGTCATTCAGGTACCGAGTACTCATCAACCCCCGGGGAGGAAAGCAGTCTCAGGGACACTCAATCTTCCTCCACCCATTCAGCTGGTCCGCCAAATCCCAAGTCCATTCCTGAACCCAGGATGTCGGGGTCACGAGTAGCACTCTTACCACTGTGCCTGAGGGGCTGGCTTCCTTGTGATTTATTCTCCCACACAGGGACAAGTACTATCACTCATTGCCCAACTTCATACTCCTTGGCATGATCGTGCTATGTCTTTTGCCTTTGTTGTGCACTGGCTAGGTGCTCCTGGGCAAACCACATGAGCTGCTTGAGCATGACCTGAAGTTCAGGACATACACTTGAGCTTGCCCAGAACACACTCTGCTGTGGGAGAACTGCCTTTGGCTGGGCATCCTCTTTCTGTAGCTGTGGCTCAGAACTGCTGCTCCCAGCTTGTTCTTCACTACAACTTCACCTGCTACTGAGGAAGGGGGTTGCTTTCTTGTTTAGTACCCCCTCTGAGTCCTCAGGAGCGGGTTCCCTTACCTTGCTACAGGTAGTGAGACACACACACACACACACACAGTATTGGCCATACTATTGAAGTTATAACCCATAGTTACATCCATGGACCAGTATTATAAAATATCCACCTCCCATATGCCCTGCCCCTGGCCACCTTCCCAGCTTAGAAAGATGCATGCCAGTTGTACTGAACCCACAGAACCTGTCACTCTGCTAATTCTAGAAAACTGGCTAGGCAGGATCTGTTCATCTTGAATCAAATCCTGTTTCACCAAAGAAATGGGCCCAGTGTCCCTCAACCCCTGGTTCACCGTCCCATTTACACACACAGGGTGCATGTGTGCAGTACAGTTAGAGGCACTGCTCTCTGTGTACAGGTACTAACTGTGGGAAGATTCCCAAGCTACCCCCTCTAGCTGAACTTGCACCCTTTTTTTTTTTTTTTTTACATTTTTCAGACAATCATAAGACAAATGCCCCAGTTTCTGGCAGATATAGTACCTGCATTTAACTATCCCCATGCTTTTGAAACCAGGTGGCTTCCCATTTTGTTCAGGCACAGGCTGGGTTCCCTTAGTTTACCCTGCCGGTTTACCCTAAAATCAGTAATGGTGCTCCCCCATTACTTTTGCAATAAGAGGATGGTCAGTTGGATATGAACTGATCAGCCCGCATGGCTACTTCCCTCATGCAGCTCAGAGTTCTGTCCAGCAACCATAGACTCAGATCCTGCAGTACAGTTTTTAGAACCTGTTCCTGAAGAAATAAATCATTTATTTCCTCTACAGAGTAAGCTTTTTCACCCTCTAACCAGTGTTTTAACAAGTTACTTAGCTGCACACACATGTTAGCATAGCTGTTCTCCAGCACCTTTTTAAATATTCAGAATATTTGCTGATAGGCCTCAGGGGTTAACTCAAAATGCTTTTGTAAGGCATTTTTCTCTTTATCAAAGTCCATGTAGTCATCAGCGTCCCTTCTGGCAAAAGCTTCTAATGCCTTGCTTGTAATCAGTGGCAATAGGCGAGTTACCCAAGAAGCCCTTCCCAATTCTTATTGCCCACAGATTCTCTTAAAAGGTCTTAAAAACAAATCAACATCAAGATCAGCCTCCTCCTGATATCTGGGCAACATTGTAGAATTAATTTTGGCTTCCTGGGTCATACTGCTAATGCCATAACTCATAGTTTATGGTGATGTCCACTGGCTCAGTATCTCCGTCTCTCTGACATGCTCATGCTATCTCATCTAGATCTCGTGCTGGCACTGCCTTTCCTCCTGATGGATCTCATGCTGGTGCTTTTTCTTTCATCTGTCAGCCTTTCAGCTGTCTTCCTCTCCTTCCAGCTTCACCTTCTGCAGCTCCATCTTTCCCTTTTGCCTCTCAGTATCTGCCTTCCCCTTAACCAGGTCAAGCTCCATCTCCAACATTTTTACCCAGTCTGCTTGTGCAGGTGCCACAGTCATAGGCTGTGGCTCAACTGCATTCTCCAGATCTCCATCTCACAACTTTGGCTAACAGTGACCCCTTTTACACAGCTTTTCTGATCACTTTTTTCAGGAATGGCTATCAGTTCTGCCCATGTTTGGCCCTCCTCATAGCCTAGTTCTTTCTTTCAGCATAACTCATGCAGGTTTAGCAGTGAGCACTTCTCATGGGCCCCAGACATAATGTCTTCTATCCATCTACTCTTGCTTAGCAAAAAAAATATCTGGCAGAGTGTTCAGTCCCCTTTTGTACATCCTGTTCTGTAACTGGCTAGATAAGCTTTATACTGACAGAGCTGTTTCAGATCCCACTAACACCAGTTTGTGGAAGAACAGTCTCTCCCAGACTCAGCTTGCCAGTGTCATCAGCATTCTCAAACCATGCAGATACTTGAAATGGTTCTCAGAAGCTGGCCTGCCACCACTAAACATAGACACTCTGTTGGGGTATCTCCATGTTTGAATCCCTCCAGAGCCACTACTCACACACTCCTTGATCAAGGGGAAATGACACCCCTTCTCTATCACAGCTGAGAACTCTTTAGTTTAGAAACAGAATATGGTAACAGTAGCCTTCTCTTCGGAGGTGGAAACATAGTTTCTCAGTTATAAATCAGGTGGCTGTACCTCTAAGGACTAAGTCACTGAAACATTAAGTATGTAAAAAAATAATATTTTAATACTTCCAGATATTTACACATATAATGTAGGATACTACACATAGACTATAGGGAATGGTAATGTTACAGAAATGAAAAAAAAATGTTTGAACAGTAGGTTACACAAAGAAAGAAAGAAATCTCTCTCTCTCTCTCTCTATATATATATATATATATATATCACTCTAGCAAGATAGAATAGCTTACCACATAAGACACTTTGATGAATTAGGGTAGATTCAAACCTTAGATGGAAGCTCTTTGTAGTCCCAAACCTAACTTTCTCAGTCAGGCTGTGCCAGACTTTAATACCCTTCAGTTGCCCCCAATGGCACGTCATTCATTATGTCACTCTGATGTTATAGATTCAATCTTCTTTGTGTCTTGAGATGGATTCTTATTAAAAAATGGTCTGATCTGGACTTTGGACATTGTATATACAAAGGCATCTGCTTTTTTGTCAATGTTCTGTCTAAAACAGCATGATTGACTCCTCCACAAAACATGGAGGGGTTGTTTATGCTTCCAGTTACTTGGCCAAAGAGTTTTTAATCACTGTCTGGAGACTGCTGGTCTGTTTTTGTAGAAACACTGATAAAAACATTCTGACCATTCCCTGCAGCTGCTAAATTCTAACTGATACCGATGCAGAAAGAATTAAATTAAAAAAATACAGTAACAGGTATACATAGTAAATTGTTACATCAATTGTTACAGTCATAAAAAGACCATGTAGAAAAGTAAGGTGTCAAAATGTCAAAATAAAATAAACAATGAAGAAATTATTATGCCCAGCAGGTAGCATATTGTGTTCCTGTGCCAGTGACTCGAGTTTGGGGATAAGCTCTTCAGTGTTCTGCTGCATAAGCGACACTTTGTGGCAGACTGGGGAGCCTTTCCTCACAAAAGGTTAACTTGTTCCTGAGATGTGATCTCCAGAATCGGACACAGTACTCCAGGCGGGGTTTCACTCATTACAGTGGCAACACCACCTCCCTCTTTCTGCTGGTGAGAACCTTCCCTATGCACCCCTGCATTCCCCTGACCCTACCCACTGCCTTGTCACATTGTCTCACTACCTTGAGGTCATCAAATATGATTCCTCCTAGGTCCCTTTCCTGTTTGGTGACCATCAATAGCTCTTCTCCCATTTTGCACTCGACCTTTGGGTTTCTGTGTCCTAGGTGCATGAATTTGCTCTTTTTTGCATTGAAATCTAGTTGCCCTGCCCTTGATCACTCATTGAGTTTTCTCAGTCTTCTGCACATTCTTTCCACCCCCTCTGAAGTGTCTACCCTATTGGAGATTTTAGTGTCATCTGCAAAGAGGCATACCTTCCCTTCCAGTTCATTGGCAGTGTCATTTATATAGACATTAAAAAGGACTGGGCCTAGTGCTGAGCCCTGAGGCACCCTGCTGGTCACCCTCCTTTCCCCAGAGTGAACTCCATTTACCAGCACCCTGTGTCACCTGTCCATTAATCTATTTCTTACCCAGTGTACTACCTTAGGACCCACCCCTAAGCTGCACAGTTACTTGTGAGTTTTCTGTGTGGTAATAGGCATGATTTTGAACTTTTTGGCGTTGAATCCCAACTGCCATGTCTTTGGCTACCCCTCAAGTTTTCCTTAATCCCTGCCCATTTTCACCACCCCTCTTAAGTGTCCACCCTATTGTCAATTTTGGTGTCATCTACAAAAAGGCATACCTTCCCCTTCAATTCTTCTTTAACATCTCATATGAAAACATTGAATCGGGCTGGTCCCAGTACCAAACCCTGTGGTATCTCCGTCCCATTGTCAGTAGTGTGTGCCATTAACTACCACCCTTTGTCTCCTCTCCATTAACCAGTTTTGTACTCCATTTATTAATTAGGGCCCCACTGCTAAACTGATCAACCTCTGTTTTACCTTCCACATGGCACAGTGTCAAAGGCCTTGCTGAAGTCCAGATAGGCTACATCCACCCCCCCAGTCTATTTCTCTTTTCACATAACAAAAGAAATCTTTCAGTTTCATTCTGCATGACCTTCTCCCATGAATCTGTGGAGCCTGTGGTCCTGCAGCCTATTGGATTCTAGATACTCAACCAGTCTCTCTCTCTTTCAGTAGGGTTTCTATTAGTCTCCCCCACTGAAGTTAGGCTAATGGGTCTGTAATTGCTAGCTTCCACCCTGCTGCTGTTCCTGGGTAGAGGGACCACTTCAGTCCTCCGGTCCTCTGGAACCACTCCATCTTCCAGTTAGCGGTTGTACAAGGCTGTCAGTGGTGCAGCTAGTACTTCCCTGAGCTCATTCAGTACCCTGGTATTTATCTCATCTGGTCCCATAGCCTAATTCACCTTTAAGGTGTCAAGTCCTTTCAGAACTCTTTCCTCTGAAAATTGACTTGTATCCACCCCCACTCTGCTTCTCTCTGATGGCCCATCTCCTTCCTCCCCTGTGAAGACTGAGCAGACAAACTTGTTTAGAATGTCAGCTTTTCTTTGTCCCCTTCTGTACAGTCTCACCTTTCTGAACTTCCAGTCCTCACAATCCCTCTCCTTGCTTTTCTCTTCTCACGTGCATATCTGAAAAAAGTCTTATCACCTACAGACACCCCCTCTAGCAACCCTTCATTTGTCTCTGCCTTTGCTCCCCTAACTGCCTTACCTGCTTACTTTTTCCTCACTTGGTACACCTCCCTGTCATCATCCCTTTGTATTATTTTATACCTGTAGAGTGCCATCCTTTTCTCTTTCACCAACTTTGCCACTTCATTAAGGAACCATAATGGTCTCTCTTTCCTTCTGCTTTTTCTTACCTCTTTCATGCAGAGGTTTTGTTGCTCTAATTATACCCTCTTCTATTTTTCCACACTGTGCCTCTACCCCTCTCTTACAATCCCCACTTCAAGGCATTTTCTGCAGCAGTCTCCCATTTCTTTTGAATCTGTCCTCCTGAAGGCCAGGGCTCTCATCATCATGTAGCTCACCTCTGCGCTTTTCCTTATCTTGAACCACACTGTTAAGTGATCACTGGTATCTAGGGAACTTCCTATTGTGATGTCTGCAATGTTTGTTAGCACTAGGTCGAACACTGCTCTACCCCTGTTAGGTTGTTTTACTAGCTGCCTGAGAAAAGCTCCCTGTCGGGAGTCAAGGATGGCTCTACTCCTTGCCAGAGCTGCAGCCAGAAGATTCCATTTCACATCTGAGCAGAAATCAAAAAGCTATGTACTTATGGAATCAAAAACAACAGGCAGTACTTAAGGTGAGAAAAAAGCATTTATTCTGGCACCACTGGAGTCCTGACTAGTACCCTCTGTCCTGGCGCATCAACCCACATAGGGCCTTCATCAGGGAGTGGGTCTGGGGGAAGCTGGCATATACCATTGTTATCTTGTACAGGTTTAAGTGATACACACTCAAAAAAATTAATCCAGTGTCACTAAAACCATGTATTATAAAACCCACAAGAGACACTACATGTGAATAATTAAGCAATAACAATCGTTTACAAAAATAGTACATATCAATGATGGAGCCCAAACCATATTAATAAATCAATTGACATAGGGAAATACATAATTCCAAATGCTAGTGCACAATTCATAAAGTAAATAGCAGTGTTAATAGAAAGAGTTTGATGGTAAAAAGTAAGTAAGAAACATTATACATATATATATATATATATGTATATGTATATGAAAAAACAAAAGAGTTGACTAAGAAAAGAAGATATAATAGGAAGTAAGGGAAATACATAACTGAGAAATCTAAAAATTAAATGTGTTAAAAAAACTGAACAATTGTTTCAAAACTGGGAGTGGGGAGAGAAACTGACACACTGGAAAAAGTAGAAAAAATGCCATCAGATAGTGTGGGATACGTTTACTAGATACAGCAAGATTAAAAATAGGGGGCAGGAGAATGAGAGTGCACAAAGCCACAGTGGGAAGAGAGAAAAGGTGGCTTAGATAAAAATAATGTGTATGACTGAAGCACACATGATGAGAAGTCCCCTTCCCCAGCCCAATGTAAGAATTTGCCTGTTATCTGTCACCGAATGGAATGCAAGCGAGAAGCGACATTTGGAAAAAAATAGGTCCGATATGTGGTGAATCAAAGGTATTTCTCTCCAGTGGCTCTAGGTCCTTAATAGGTAGAATCCTGGTACAGTGGAAGCCGCTTAGTGTGGACTCAGTTAATGTGCTTAATCCCAGTTCAAAACATATGCTCACAATGTTAATTGTACTGTATACTGTGGATGTTGTGAGCCTCTTTAAGTGGACAGGCGGTAGCTCCATTGACTGTAGTTGAGACAGTAGCTGATAATACTGAGGAGTTACTTATCACTTGTCAGTCAGTTTTTTTTAGTGGTTAAAGATTTTTATTTTTAAGATAAAAAATATGATCTTTGGCATGTATAAAACACAAGTCAATGGGCTGTGCTGGAGGCATTCAACCTTGCTGTAGACATTGGTACAGAGATTCTTATGGCTGTACTCATCATAAATATTTAGAGCAGGGCAGGCCCGGTGGCACTGAGGGCTGAGGCACTGGATGCCACACCTTGCGCCACACTGGCAACCTAGGTTCGGGAACAGACTAGGGCCTCCGAGGTTGGCAGGGCAGAGGGAGGATTGAGCATCGCACAACTGCTCTCCTTCCTCTGGGGTGGGTGGGAGAACTGCATCGCTCTGCAGTGGCAACTGGCGGAGGCTAGATGCACTACAGTTTGCATGCACAATCAAGGGGTGGAGCGTGGCGGGCATCCACACAAGTGTGCGCTGATGCTATTGCACTTCCGGCTCCAAGGGGAGATAATAGCAGAAAATTATTGGGCAATTGTGTCGGCTGATGGCCGTGCCCTGCACCCCCGGACATGAGAGGTGCGCCCACTGGGTTTCTGAGCTCCAGATCTCTATAGGGGAGGGGATCCTGTGGGGGAGAGTGTGTTGCTGGCCGTGCCTGGTCCGGGGGTATGGGTGCCGGCAGCTGGACGACTCATCGTTACCGCTCTGCAGTGAAGGAGGGAAAATAATTCTATGATAAAAAAAGACACATTCAGAGCAAATCTTACCACCTCAGGCTTCCAACATCTGCCTTGTTACATGAGGAGGGTAGGCAGCTCAACATGGATAAATGTAATTACAAATGCCTAAAGTTAAGGTATTCATCTGAAAGGCCAATATAATAATGAATGAAAAAGAAGTCTGTACCTTATGTCACTGATGCATAGCCAGGAGACCAGCTCTAAGAGATGAGACTGTAGTACACTGCTGGGAGAAAACATCCCATTACCAGGTTCCATGGGGTGCCTGCGTCAAACATAAGGAAGAATATAACTACAAGAGGAAAAAAAAAAAAATAAACACACAAAGTATCAAGTACAAGCAGTAGTTATTTGTTTGTCTTTACCTGTCAGTCAGTTAACACCTTCAGGAGTTAATTACACAGCCTTCAGTAGTTCTTACCCTTAGCAGTCAGCTGTTCTATCCAGCCAGTCATCAGGTTCATTGCCATTCAGACTGTCTCTGCTTTTGTGATGGCATCTAAGTGAGCTGCTTTCCCTTTCACTTGAAAAGTTAAAGTTATTGCAGCAAATTGAAACCCTCCCTAAAATGAGCATCTGTGAAAATGCCGTTCATCTGTCATTGCCAAAATCCACCATTTCAGATCTGAGTCAGGTAAAAGAACAGATCTTTTCTGAATGGCATGCCAACCACAATCCTTCACGAAAAGGAAAGTGTGAAGGAATGAATGGGGAGATTGAGGAGGCACTGCTGCAGTGGTTCAGTAGTGTCTGAGAGAGAGAGAGAAAAAGAGAAGCTTTAATAAGTGGCCCACAACTTCTGCAGAAAGCCAAACAGATGGCAGTTGGGTTGGAAAAGGAGGATTTCGATCCAATGGATTGGTGGCTGCAACACTGGAAACTATGGCATGATATTTGCTACCACCGTGTTCATGGAGAAAATCTAAGTGCTGATAGCGGTGGTGCTAGTGGCTAGCTAGATGATGTTCTGTCAAGCATTTTGTTCAGTTACAAGCCAGCTAACATTTTCAATGCTGATGAAAGGGGATGTTCTTTAGGTTTGTGGGGTATGGCACACTAATTCAGCAAAAGAACCTCACAACCCTGCCCCAGGTTAGCAAATAAGGAGCCTTGAATGCTGAAGTGTAAGCCCAATATTTTATATTTTTTTCCCATATTATAGGCACACTTCTTAAGCACAGATAAAAGAATTACAGAGTCACCCCTTAAAAATAGCCCTACAACATTTTGCCCCATCACAGGGCCTTTCTCAAGAGCTAAATCAGTTGTATTTTTCAACAAATATACAGGTATATAGTGCAGAGTGCAGAGAAACACACGTGCAAATCACAGTAATAGTGAGTAATTAATCCTATCCTAAACTATCCTTGCTGTTGTACCCAAAGGTTCGATCCTTGGGCCTGTTATATTTTCCCTGTTCATTAATAACCTCCCCTCTGTGTGCTCCCATGACAAGATCCACATGTATACAGATGATACCGTCCTATTTCTTTCTGGTCCATCTATCTCAGCTGTCCAATCACCCCTACAAAATGACTTCTCAGCGGTTACCTCCTGGTTTAATGCTAACTGTCTAAAACTAAACACTGAAAAAACAGTTGCTATTACTTTTGGAACCAAGCAAAAACTGGCCAGGATTCATACCCTACCCTCCTTCGTCTCCAGAGCATCCACTCCCCTTGAAAATGTCCCTGCCTACAAACACCTTGGAGTTTGGTTCGATCCCTCACTTGACCTCTCTTCCCACATTAATGCCCTACACTCCAAACTGCACCCTAAATTAGGGTTACTCTACCATCATTAAGCCAGCCTTCCCCTCCCTGTTAGATGCGATTTAGTGGTTCAATGGATCCTTCCTGCCTTCGACTATGCTGATGTAGTTTTCAGTGCTGCCTCTGCAACCTCCCTCTCCAAACTTGATGTGCTCTACCATGCTTTCTGCAGGTTCATCTCAAACTCCCCCTGTTTGAGTCACCACTTTGACCTCTATGCCTTATGCCTCCCTATCCCTTCAACCCTCTCTCAGAGATGTGCTTCCCACTGCTCCACCCTCATATCCAAATTCTGGTTTGGGACTCTACCACCATACCTTGCTTCTCTCCTCAAACCTGCCACTTCCTCCCCATACAACTCGCAGACAATCAGCACTTGATCCTTTGCCCTCCCACAAGCCCGCACCGCAGCCGTCAAACTAGCCTTCTCTTATATGCTTCCATCCCTCTGGAACAGCATTCCCCCACCCCAAATTCACCGCACCCCCTCCTTTTCTGTACTTAAGCGCTTACTCAGGCCAAGCCCCTCTACTTCCTGCACCTATCTCATTCCTTAGACTTTTCACTTTCTGCCCCGTCTTGCATCTCCTTACTCCAGTTCCAAGGCAGTAGGATTCCTATGTGATCTGCTCTGCATTGCTGTTAACTACTGTCTATATAGGTAACTCTATTCTGTAAATATTGTAAATACTCACTGTACTATGTAAGTAACTACTTTTATGTAAATAGCTCTTATGTACACTGCATTATTCTGTCTTGTATTTTTATGTAAATAGCTCTTTTGTACAGTGCATTATTCTGTATTGTATTTTGTCTACTCTCTGTTGTATTGTACCTCCTTTTCCTGGCTCACACCTGGAAATGAGCAATTGCTCATGGTGCCTTTCCCAGTTATCAAATTTTAGATAAATAAATAAAATAAATGAATCTTCTTAACAATCTAATACATAGAATGCCTATCTAACTAAAGTGCATCAATTTTGTAAAAATATTCCCAATATGTTTTGGCAACCAATAGTCTTACAACAGATAGCAAATGGCACTTTTTACAAGAACAGCTTATAAAAAAAAAACAAGATTGCCTTATTTCTCACACAGTTCTTTTTCTAAAGAAAAGGTTCTCAATTATATTGTACCAAATGCATCTCATTAAGTGCTGTCCATTCTTGTGTGGCTTTTATTCTCAGATATTGTTTCTTTAATTGCAGTTCTATTCAACCAATCCAAACAGTGATTTCAACTCATTCAATCAGTCAGGATGCCAAAGTAGATGTGATTTGGTTTGTTGTGTTTTTGTTGCCATAGGGATTCTTTTACACCTCAGGATTCAAGTATGAACAAAATTGTATTAGGAAAACCAACATCTGAGGAAAGACAAAAAGTGCATTAAATCAGCCCCACTTAAAAATCAGTTAAGATTTTATATCCTAAATGTTTACTCAACTGTTACAATCCAGTTTATATACAACAGATTTCAGAATAAAAATAATTGAGAACCTTTTCTTTAGAAAATGAACTGTGCTAGAAATAAAGAAGTGTTGTTTTTTATAAGATATTCTTGTGAGAAGTGCTATTTGGTACCTGTTGTGAGACTATTGGTTGCTAAAAATATATTGGGAATCATTTTATAAAATTGTTGCACTTTAGTTAGATAGGCATAATATGTATTAGATAGTTAAGAAGATTAATTACTCATGATTGCTGTGATTTGCATGTGTGTTTCTCTACACTCTGCACTATATATATATGTATATATATATATATATATATGTTTGTTGAAAAGTACAATTGATTTAGCTCTTGACAAAACCCCTGTGATAGGGGCAAATGCTATTGGGCTATTTTTTGGGGGGTGGCTCTGTAATTCTTTTATCTTTGCTTGAGAAGTATGCCTATAATATAGAACAATAAATTTAAAATATTGGGCATTACACTTCAATGTTTAAGGCTTCTTATTTGCTAACCTGGGGGAGGGTTGTGAGGTTCTTTTGCTGAATTTGTGTTATATTCAACCTAATGCAACTGCAGCCAGTGGAAGACCTCTATTTGTTTTTACTCTGTACGGTACACTAACCTTCAAGGATGATCTTCCCCAGGGTCAGAACACCTATCAGTCCTAGCATGTTTCAACATGACAGGAACCAACAGGCATTTGTCAATGCTGAATGTTTGCTGGTTGAATGTTTTTTTTTTACTATTATTATTATTTTGACCCCAACTTTTAAAGATACTTGTTTTAGGATTCGCCTTATAGACATGGCATGTACCATTTATAGTATGTTGGCCGAAATGTCATTTTGCACCTGAGGTGCAAAAACACATCTTGTCCAGGATTTTAAAAATGACATATGCCACATTTATGAGGTGGTGTGTAAAAATGGCTATACTGAAATTTTAGAGTTGTAATATGGAAACTTAGCGGAGTTATGAGTGAATGCTGAAATTGTGTAATATTCAGTCATAACCTGGGCATTTTACTGTATTTGTACACCAGATTTTCAGCACAGTTCTCATATTACCCCACCTAATGAACTCAGTAGGTGAACATTTTCAAATCCCTGCCAAAACATCATTCCACACCACAGGTACAAAAACACATTTTGGCCAGGATTTGAAAATGACAGCTGTCGTATTCATGAGGTGCTGTGAAGAAATGGCCATGCTGGAAATGTGGGGTCAAAATATTGAAAATTGGGTCATAACGTTGTTGTTTTTTAATATTTTTAAGCCAAATTTTCAACATAGCCTTCTTATGACCCCACCTCATGAGCAAGGTCAGAGAAAAGTTTTGACTCCTGCCTGAAAGGTGATTTCATGCAGTGACCACACAATCACCTTTGGGACAGATTTTCATAATTTCATTGCTACTATTCATGAGGTTGGTTCCCAAAAGAGGCATACTGAAAATTTGGGGCAGAAATATTCAGAAATGGCCAAGTTATGCCACTAAGTTCAAAACGCCTTTGAAATTCATTGAATCTCATATCTGATTTTCTCAGTTCATAGTCCAGCTTTGAAGAGTGAAGACACTGTCTGCAGTACAGAGAGGATTATGACATTGAACCCCTGGTGGGTAAGTAAGGGCTTGCTGGGTGCTGGGTGCTGAGTGGGAGGGTCAGGAGGGGGAACTAATAGTGCAACAGACATCAATAGATGGTTTTCTTTTTCACTGGGTTTAAAAAAAAAAGAGCATTGAGGAACAGTTTTCTTTATTTCAGACACATGCATTCTGACAGTGGGATTGAGCACCCAGTGTCATGCTTGTTGGGGAATGGGGGTGGGCAACCTGGAGAGGAGGGGGTCAAGAGAAGTAGTACCTGAGGTTGGCACTCCAGACTGCTTAAATTTAAATAAAATAAATAAATATTTATAAAGATGGGAAGGGTGGATGAGTGACCTGGAAGGGATGGGGAGAAAGAAGCAGTATCTGGGGAATGCACCCCGCCTCCTCTTACATTAAAAAATCTATAATGATGGGAAGGGTAGATGGGCAAGTCACCTGGAGGAGACAGGGAGAAAGAAGCAACAGGGAGGTGGGCACTACCCACTGTCCAAGATTAAAGGGCTTTTATCAGTTAAGTTACTAGATCCTGCTGAAAGTCTTTTTATCTATTGCCTAAATTTTATAATGTTGTTCTATTCTGAAAGGAAGAGTTTGTAAATTCAACCGAACAGATGGCCAGCTGATCCCTTCCATTTCCTGGTCTATCAGCCTTGCCCACGTGTTAAGACGTTTTGTGTTGTCTTACTAGGGAGAGCATGGGGCTGCACCCCGTAGAAGTCTATGGGGCCAATTTTCTAAAGAGAGTTATGTATTTTTAAGCAATGCTTGATATAAATGAAAGCCAGCATTAAACTAGGAGGACCCCTCTTACTGTAGTAAAATGTTGGCTTTCATTTATGTCAAGCATTACTTAAAAATTCATAAAGCGCTTTTCAAAATTGGCACCATAGACTTCTATGGGGTGTGCCCCTGAGCTCTTCCTAGTTAGACATCATAAAACATCTGCACGTGGGGGCAGGCCCTACAGACCAGGAAGGGGAAGGGATCAGCTGGCCATCTGTTCAGCTAAATTTAAAATCCCTTCCTTCAGACTAGGACAACTTTATATAATTTGGACACTAGATAAAAAAAAACAACTTTTGCAAGGATCTAGTAATGGGCTATGTCATTAAGAAAGCCCACTTCAAGTACACTTACTAATCTTGGACACTCTCTTGACAGGTTCCTGGTGTTGACAGATGATAAGCTGCTTGCTGACCAGCTTCATGCAAATGAAAGGACCAAAGCTCTCTCTGATTGGAGTGGCTTGGTCCTTTCACGTACAAGACGTTTCCGACCAGCAAGCAGCAAATTGTTGTCATGACCACAGCATGTGGTCATCAGTCTAGACTGCCAAGCCCCTTATAGTTTCATGTGCAGTTGCAATGGGCTTGGCAGTGACAACCCCCCACCCCACCCCCCAAAAATCCTCTTTTAGTGTAACAAAGCATTTGGTGCGCATGTGCAGCAAATATAAAAAGTGTGAGCTAGTTGTGATCAATAAATCAGTTAGAGCACAGTCAGCAACCCCACCAGCCCCACTTCAATGCCAAATCCAAAGAATCCATCAAATTAACAAAATCATTGCCTACTACTGACCACACCTGCTGAATCTGTGTATAACTGTCTGACATGGTGCCTCATACAAAATCGACTATCACAGACATCAACTAAGGCAGGCAAAATCTCTTTGCATGGACAAGTCTGCCATAAGCAGCTTTCACTGTATCTGAAAAAAGAGAAAGAAAAGGAAAAGATAAAATTATGTAGTTGCTCTAATCAACAGTTCAACAATATGTTCACAACAATTGAGTAAAATTCATGTCTTCCATCAGCCCCACCCAAAAAACAATCTTTAAAGTCAAAATCCACATTGTTTCCTTCTGCAATAGACTCCGTAGTCTTTCTCCTCTGCTGAGGAGTCTGGCATTATGTTCAAGTACCATAAAATGCATACAGCCAGGCTTGGACTTATGGGTTTCAGAAAAATAGAATGCTGCAAACATTCCTTCTCATAATACCATTCATCTGATGTGAGAACAATAGTATCATGACTTTCTGACATCAAAATGATGGAATTATGAGTTTTTGATGTCACTCTTTCCCTACGGGAGAAAATGGCACCCATATATTACATGCTGTGTAATAATGTTTTGTTTTTGTTTTTTGCATGTAGAAAGCTATAACATATATGGTGTCGGTTCAACATCTATCTTGATGAAGTGATAATTATTGCTGTAGACCTACAGTATATCAAAACATTTTACATTATTACCCTATCTCATGTCACCCCCTAGTCTTGCTATACTAACAATTCACAAATAGTGTACTTATTTAACTAGTTTGTGCTGCAATGAAGTATTGGGTTTTGCACATAGGAGAGATTCCACGTAATGTCTTCTTGTGATGAAATTGAATCATTACTCTCACTGAAGACACCTTTCTGCATTCTATAGTTTACATCATTATTCACAAATAAATCCTCTATTTCACTCACAAGATTATGAACAAAACAGCACAAGGTATTAGCACTGTGGTAAAACAAAGATGACTGCAGGTTTCTGAAACATTGCACCATCTCAGCTGTTTAAAAGTTTACGAGTGAAATCTGTAATCTCATGGAACAGACCCTGGTTGTCAGTTCTGTTGTTGTAGACCTGTCAAAAGCGTTTGACATGGTTGACCGTACAGTTCTGATAAATAAGTATTGTGATACAGTTCAGACTCCATGTCTCAAATTTATTCTGTTTTGAGTCTTACTTAACTAATAGAACACAGCATGCCTCAATGAAAAACTCTTCTTCTACAGCTGTGCACATTGACAGAGGGGTCCCACAAAATTCCATCTTGGACCCTCTTTTTGTTTCCACCTTCATAAATGACCTTCCCTACAGCGTGTAAGTTCAGCAGTATATAGCACATCTGTTTTCTGTTGACAAGACTTTGCATCTCGGTCTGAAACTGTAAATTAATTGAGTAAGACTGTCTTTATTTTAAAAGCTTACAGACCTGGCATGACAAGTATAGACTTCACTTAAATGGTAAATGAAATCATTAGCTATGTTATTTGGTACAAAACCCAGACTGGCTAAGCCTGAGTCTATTTTGTTATCACTCTGTGGGTGGTCATCTGCTGCAGAATGTGACTTAATTTAAATACCCTCGGTCTCTGGCTGTTTCCTAACTTGCTCTTCAATACATTCAGCAGCAGAATGATTACTGAAGTCCATTCCAAACTTGATCTTGTCTACAGAAACTTGAATAGTGTTCCATAGAACTGAACAAGAAACTTACCTTAACTGAATTACAGACAGAAAAAATATGCAGTTTACTGCACTACCCCTCAGACATGCCTTTAAAAGCTGGATGTGGTATATAGTACAATACACTTAGCAATTTCTTTACTCACCAGTGTGCAGTACAGTGCAGCACTGATTAGCAACTTGCTTGACAATTTGAATCAAACAGATGCTTATATTACTGCTTGGATTTCATTTTTAAATTACTAAATGGTAATTTGCATACATATATTTGTTCTCATCCTGCTTTGGCATTAGATCTGTGTACTGTCACATCCCCTCAACAAGACCACTAACCATTATTGCTATAAAAAGAACCTGGAACTTTTTAAGGCTGCTTTGTGTATTCAAAAACAATATTTTTGCTAGTATAGAGAGTCAAATTACCCTATAGATTCCTTCACGCAGCTTGGTAGATGATGACCTGTGTGCAGTTGTGATGCAGTCCTATTGACGATGTAGGGATCTATGGTATTGTGCATCAGGAAGTTTAAGAGTTATACCGTATGCAGAAAAAATGCTGCTGAGAACTGTGATTCTTCTCCCCTTTGATACTAATGTAGTAGAGCTGGTGGAGGAACTATGGTTCTACAAACTGGGTTTCAGTTCGTTAGCCACACTCTGGTAGTTGCTCTGGAAATCTTCAAGCTAGACTCTTCCCACCACCCATGGTGTGGTGTCTTCTGCTTCTACCTCATCTGATGTCAGATCTTCTTTTCCACTGGAAGGGATAGGTCTCAACCTTCAAAGCTCTGGCAGTGTTAGTGATAGTCCAGTTTTCAAGCGCTATAACACTGGCGATTAAGTTTTCAATTCATAGTGCATCTTTAGTCTTCTGGTTACTGCTCTGTTGACATTTCTAAGCTGGAGCACAAGAAACTTGGTTTAAAATTATACGTTAGGTGCTGGCAGCACATGTTAGCCATGCATCTGCCTGACATGTGCCTCTACTGCCTGGGGACTACCACAATGCAAATGGGTGCTCCTGCTGCCAGTCTATGCAATCCTCATCAGTGGAAGAATGGAAGGGGCACTTTCTCCAAGGCAGGCCTTGGGAATCTCCCAGATCTCCACAGTGGCCAGGCCAGTGGCCTAGCTGATGACCATGGGGAAGCAAGCAGCAGCAGTGGGCTCCTTGTCAGCCTTGGTCATGGTCCCCTGGGTCTGGATACTGGGACTCCTTTTGGGGACTGCCTAGAGTTTCAGGGCAGGTACCTGGCATCCAAGACATTTAGAGAGAGTTGCCTTAAGTAATAAAGCTCAGGAAGAGCCACTGTTGCTAATGGGAGTGGAAACATTCCATCTCTTCTTTGTCTTTTGATTCCTCCCACCAGTTGACCTTGGTTGTGCCCCTGGTGGAGCATTTGACCTTGTATCTGGTCGAGGAACCAGTTAAGATTTTTCTTGAACCAGTGAACCAGTAGGAGGATGAAGAGGTCATTGAGGTTTTATTGGTCTCAGGGACTCTGGTTCTTCTGAATACCTCAGCTGGGAAGGAGGCTTCACAGGCACCCCCAAGTGAGCCAGTCCAGTTACCATGCCCTCCAGTGCTCTCTGCTGCCTAAGCATGCAGTCTGAAGGGCCCCACTGGTGGACCCCAGTTACCCTCGTAGGAGGTCAGTGGTCAAGGGTGAAGTCATAGCACCATTAATGATCCCAGTCTCGATCCCATTACCACTCCGGTTGACACAGTCTTTTGTACTTGTTGAGAATTTTGTTCTTTTTAGAGGACTGTCAGTGATGTTAATGTATGGGCATTATGAAGACCTCATGTGGGAGCAGTGGGCACTTGCCAGTCATGGACAGTGCAAGCCTGTTGTATGTTTCCTGACCATTTATTTCCTTTTTGGGGGCTTCTGCTCTGCAAGCCTCAACTGGAGGTAGCACCACCAACATCACCTCCTGTCCAACTTATTGCAGTGGAGCCCTCTCATCCACTGCCATGGGAGTGGGACCCCTGTTAAGGAGTTCCAACTGAGGTCCAGTTTGCTGGAACTTGTGTCAGTGGTGGTCACTTAAGATACCAGGGTAATCTGCACCCCTGAGAAATGGCGCTGGCCAGTGTTTGATGGAGACTTTAACTCAGGTGAGGAATCTGAGATGGCCTCCTCAAATCAACCTGTACACATCCAAGGGTCAGTCCCTACAGAATGAATTAACCCCTTTGCCACCCTCCTGCAGCACATGTCCAATACTTTAAAGATGGCTTTGGAGCTGGTCCAGAAGAGGGAATTATAAACTTGTCAGCATAGCTCAGTTGGTAGCACATCCACCTCTGGGCCAGAAGGTTGTGGGTTCTCATTCCACACCAGGATTGTGCTTATGCCTAAATGCCGGCACCCGAGAGCAGTACTGGGGGGGTGCTGTACTGTCAGGGTGTGCCGTCTTCCAGATGAGACATTAAACCGAGGTCCCTTCTACCCATCTCTGGTGCTGTCCAGATGGGTGGCCAGGTGGAATTAAAAGAACTCAAGGCAGTTTTTGCAAGAGCAGGGGATTTTCCCTGGTGTCCTGGCCAATATCCCGCTTCCCATAAAACTGGTTCATGCAATTTTCTAAGTCTGAGTGTAGGTGCAGATGTGTGAAACGGCTGCTACTATGTGTTCAGTCACTTCAGTAGCAGTCTAGAATTGCTTGTAAAACACTTTGGGATGCAGTGCATATGAGAAGCTCTGTGCTGATTCTTCTTCTTCTTCTTTCTGTCATGGACATCTTGGAATGGTATGACTCAAGAGGAGTGGCATTCCCAGTGGTCGAGGCTATTTTTGGGCAGTGCTGAGTCTTTGGCAGCATCCTACATCTTGTTTACACATTTGCTGTTTTGGTCTGCAAATATTCAGTTCTTATCAGAACCTCTGTGGACTCTCCAAGCGTCCCCTGGCTGAGGGCTCATGTCCAGTTCTGTCTGTCAGAAGATAAATGGCCAGAGGGACATGGATAAACCAACAGACAATGAGTCCAGGAAGCAGGACTTCATGCCAGAGAAAGTCTATTTGGCAGGTACCTTGGGTGTTTGGCAGTTGATCTTGTCATGTGGCCTCATGTCTCCTTCAACTCCTAGCCTACTCACCAGATTTAGGCCAGAACCCATAGGAATATGGGATTCATGCTTGCTAAGCACCAGCTACAAATGGCCTTGGACTTAGGAGACTTGAACACTCCAGCAGTAGCTGCAGCCTTATCCATGTGCCATTGGGCCTGACTGCCTCTGTATGCATTTACCCCAGAGACCTAGCATAAATAGGTGCATGTTCCATTTTTGCGCAATGACCTCTTTGGCTCTGGGGTGGAGGACATCAGAAATAGGCCCAGGATTCCCATAGTCAGCTTCTCCTCTGTTATCTCCCTCTCCCATCGACCCTCAGTTGATGATGGTCATTGTCGATGACAAACTGGAATATAATCCAGAATACATGTAGAAGGAGGAGGCCATGGATGAAGAAGAAAAGGTTAGAGATGTGTCTGGCTCAAGCTCCACTCTTCCTCTTGCTCAGAGGACAGTATGAAAAACACACCTAGATCTCCCCCTGAAGATGCCTCTTTTCATGCCTTTCTTAAACAGGTTCAGGCTAAACAGGGGTTCCAGGCTAAAGAGGAAGATTCTTCCAGAGCAAGTCTTTATGAGTTCTTGGAAGTTTCTGCCCTCCTACTGTGATTATTCCTGCTATACATTCTGCACTTAAGGATTCTACTTTGGCAGCCTGGCACAGGCCTGCTCAACTGCCTGCAGTTCACAGGAAGGCAAATAAACAATATCTGGCCCCTACTGCAAAGCCGTATTATTTTTCCTAGCCTGAAACTGATTCTGTAGTAGACATGGCTGCTTATGACAGATCCAATGCTCTCAAGCACATAAGCTCTATTCTTCCTGATATGGAGTCGAGGAAGCCAGATGTGATGGGAAAGAGAACTTCTGCTTCTGCTTTCTTGGGCCTAAGAATTGCTATTAGGCATACATGATTAAATATCAGAACTGCCTTTAGAAGACAATGGCCACCCTGGCTTAAAAATGCCAGGGGGCCAGGATGAACCACTAGCACAGCAAATTATTTCTAATGGCCTGAAAGCTGAGAAGCACTTCCTCTGATTGGCCTATGATATGTCTGATGCTGCTGCTAGAGCTGATGCTTCTGGGATTTGCCTCACACTACTCTTGGTTTCCAGTGGCTTTTTTTTCCTCTGATGTGCAGCAATCTGTGATGAGTGCTCCTTTTGGAGGAAAACAATTGTTCAGCAATAACATTGTAAATACTTTAAAGGACCTGCAGTCTTCTAAAATGACTGTTAGATCCCTTCATACTTTGAACCCCAAACCATGGGAATGGGGTCATGGTTCTTTCCAGGGCCATAGGCTTATCTAGGCTATGGTACTCCAGAGGCCCTGTTCGTGGGTCCCAGAGACCTCAAACTTCCACTTTCCAGGTTAAAAACCTGCCTCCTGGTGCCAGTGCCAGACTTAACCAAAGACACCCCTGCCATCCCCGGCTCATTTTGACTGCCCTCCTCTTTCTCCAGCCGCACTGCCTCATGATGTTCTGGTAAGGGGTTGCTTATACCAGAGCGGGAGGAGATAAGTTCAGATTCTTGGGTACTAGAGGTGGTTCATCATGGACATGCTTTAGAGCTCCTTACTGTTCCTCTGCTTACCCTACTTTTGCCAAACCAAAATATCTGCTTTTCATGTCTCAGGTCTCATACTACCAATTTTGTGTTTTTCTATTTGGTTTGTGTTCTGCTTTGTGTGTCTTTGCCAAAGTATTAGCTGCTTTGTCTTCCCATACATAGATGATTGGATGTTAAAAGCCTTTCCTGGGAAGCCATTGTATATACACTGTATCAGACCTGGAAATTATTTGACTAATTGGGCATACTAGTCAACATGTGGAAATCAATCCTTACCCCCTGCCAGACACTCCAGTACATAAGGGCCATTCTGGACATGGGTCTCATTCAGGCATTCTTGCCTCAGACTGGGTCATGGCACTGGTGGCACAGGTATGGCTGGTTTTATCCAGCAACTATCGGTTTGATGGTGACTGCCATCCTGACCATCCTGCTGGCCTGCCTCCAGATAAGGATGCCTCAGTGGTTCCTCAGAGTGCAATGGGCTCAGCACTTAGATGAGTGGGAATGTCTTGTACAGGTCACTCCTCCTCTTTGTCATTACCTGGCTTGGTGGTTGATCTGTTGCTGGTGCTGACCATGGATGCCTCTGTTTTGGAATGGGGCGCTCATCTGAGCTCTTTCAGAACCCAAGGCCAATGGGGCTCTCTGGATATGGTGTTTCACAACAGCACTCCAGAGATGAGGGTTGTTTTGTGTAGCCTACAAGCCTTTTTCACCCTCCTTCCAGGGAATCAGCTGTTGATTCACATAAACAATATGTCGGTGATGCACCACGTCAATCGATAGGGTGGGGTTTAATCATACACTCTCTGCAAAGAAGTGATGAGAGTTTGGTACTGGGCAGTGGAACGCAACATATTACTGTCAGCGGTGTTCTTCCCTTGTACCCAGAACACAGTGGTAGATCACCTCAGTTGATCTCTCGCACTCTGCCATAAAAAGATACTCTTGGACTGTATTGTGGATGACCTCTTCGAAAAAAGGGGTTGTTCAGATATAGACCTGTTTGTGCTTCCATACAATGTAAAACTGCCACATTTCTGCTTATTGGGTCCAGGATCTGGAGTTTCTTGCTGAGACGCATTGTCCCTGCTCTGAAAAGGGAGGAGTGGGACGAGCCTGCCACCTTGATTCTGGTGGATCCCCAGTGGCCCAGACAAATTTGGTTTCTGCTTTTCCACCAATTAGCAGTGGAACCCCTTGTCCCACTCCCTCTACAAGGCAGGTCTTCTGATGCAGTGGCAAGGTACTATGTTACACATGGATATTTGATCCCTGAATCTTCATGCATGGCTCATGAGGGCATAGAGTTCTCCCACATTAGGATTTCCCTTGAGGTGGCTGCTGTTCTCCTGGTTGATATAAAGCCATCCACCCTGTACACTTCTTCACAAAAATGTTAACATTTTACTGTGTGGTGTACTCTGCATGCCCCGGATAACTATACATGCCTATTTTTTACTGTGCTAGACTACCACTTGTCCCATAAGGACTTAGGACTTGAGTACTCATCTATAAAGGTCCACAGGGTCATTGTGTTGGCTTTTCAAGCCCTGACAGAAGGTGAGACTGTGGCCCAGCTGGGGGTTCCTGTAGATTCCTGAGTGGTATTCTCCTTTTGCACCCCCTGTCCGACAACCTGTTCTTGTGTTGGACTTTAAGTTTGTCCTGGAGACCCAAACTGCACCTCCCTCTGAACCCGTCACTGCTTGTGAGCTGTGCTTCCTATCTTGGAAGACATTGTTCCTAGTGGCCATGACATCTGCTAGGTACATTTCTGAGTAACCAGCTCTGATTGCAGAGAGAAACATAGAAAGATAGACTTTGACAGCAGATAAGGACTGCTTGGCCCACCCAGTCTGCCCATTTTCCTGCCTATTGGATAAGATGCAGATCTCAGTTAACCAACAGCCTACTTCTTCTTACCCCCCACCAAAATTGCCTTGTGTCTATCCCATGCATTCTTAAATTCCCCCACTGTTTTTGACCTCACGACCTACTCAAGAAGGCTGTTCCATACATCCACCACCCTCTCCATGAAAAAATACTTCCTCACGTTGCCCTTGAGCCGTTCTCCCTCTGTCTTCAAACTGTGCCCCCTAGTTCTTGCACATCTCTTTTTCTGAAAGATGCTTCCTTCTTGGACTTTGTTGATTCTCTTGAGGTACTTGAAAGTTTCTATCATTTCCCTCCTTTCCTTGAGGGTATACCTGTTAAGCTCCTTTAGTCTCTCTTCACATGGCTTCTGGTGCAGACCCTGCACCATTTTAGTTGCCCCCCTTTGGACTGCCTCCATCCTGTGTATGTACTTGCGGAGATGGGATCTCCAGAACTGCATGCAATACTCCAGATGATATCTCACCAACTATCTGTACAGAGGAATAACGACTTCCTGTTATCTACTGGTGATGCCTCTTCTTATACATCCCAGTATCCCCCCAGCCCTCCTTGCTGCCTTCTCACATTGCTTGCTTACCTTTCGGTCATCTGATATGACTACCCTATGTCCCTTTCCATTTGTGTTATTGTTATCACCACCCTCCCCATTGTGGTTTTTGTTTCCCGGGTGCATTACTTTGCACTTCTTTGCATTGAATTTAAGCTGCCATACTTCTGACCATTCCTCCAGCCTTGCCAAGTCCTTTTTCATCCTTTCCACCACCCCTCCCGTGTATCAACCCTGTTGCAGATTTTTGTGTCCTACTTTTCTCCTTTTTCACAAGGATATGGTTACATTATATACCGGTCCTCATTTTCTTCTGAAGGTTGTGTCTGAAAGAACATTAAATCAGACTATAAACCTTCCTGTTTACTTTCTGTCCCCCACAGACAGTGGGGATAATTGTTTACATGTGCTGGTCATCTGTAGGATACTGCGTTGGTTCTTGTATCATACAAAGGATTTTAGAAAATCCTCTCAACTGTTTAATGCTTTTGCAGCCTGAATGGTGGACTTCCTGATTTCTAAACAGGGCTTTTCCAAATGGCTAACTAATTGTATTATGTTCTGTTACCGGAAGCATGGTAAGCAGCTTATTGGGCCTGTTCATGCTCATTCCACCCAAGGGGTAGCTACCTCAGTGGCTTGTTTTCAGAATGTGTAGGCTGATGGCATTTATGCTACTGCCACTTGAGTACTGCTCATGCATTCACAAAACACTACAGTCTGGACATCATCTCTTGTAGATGTGCCTGCTTTGGCCTCAATATTCTGCAAGGCCTCCTCACTCAGGATCATTAGGTCCTGCCAGCCTCCCTCTGTACTTGGTGCTGCTTGGGAATCTTTCCATGATGTGGCTCAATGGAAAGAGGTATTCTCAAAGAAGATAGAATAGTTATCTACTGTAACAGTAGATCTTCAAGACAGTCTCCTTCATTGAGCCACAGCTGTCCATCTTGCTATGCCCCTTTGTCATGTGATGGGTGTCTGTCCTGCCTGTTCTCACAGGCTGGTTCTCCTCTGATGCCTCCAATAGCATCTATGCTCAGGTTTCTATATCCTTTCCTGTGTGCCTGGTTTAGTCCTGGTCACTTCAGTCCCTGCTAGTCTGATGATCCTCTGAGCTTGTCTCTGGTGGGGAACTGAGGCATTCTGGATATGCCCTCATTATATAGGTACTGACAAGGGCAGCCCCAGCCTGCAAAAATTTCTCAGTGGGCCTGATGCCAACAGCTTATTGTTTCATGATGCGGCTCAATGGAGGAGATTCTCTCAGGGATCTGTTGGTACGTACTGCACGTAACTATTTTTTCCACTGAGATGGGGCTATCTATCAGTTCAGGGTCATGCTGTTTGGCCTGTCCTCAGTATCCAGGGTCTTCTCTAAGTGACTGTCGGTCATGGTGACCTACCTCAGATGCAGGAGCATTTGAATGTACCCCATACCTGGATGACTGGCTCATCACAGGCATTTCCCAGGAAGCAGTGAAGCAGTGCAGAGATTTTGCCCTCCGGACCTTCCAGGACCTTTGCCTCCTTGTCAACCTGTCCAGTTCCAGAATGGTTCCCATTCATGTAATAAAGGTCACTGGAGTGGAGTTGGACTCCTTTGAAGCCAGGGCTTGCTTGCCTTCAGACTGAGCACTGGATCTCATATCCTTTACCTGATCATTTCAGAGGTTCCAAGTGATAATGGCAAGCTTAAAATAGCAAGGCCGAAAAGGGCAAAGGGAAAACAGTGTGGCTACATAGGGCGAGTAACACAACACATTGATCACTGAAACAGTGACAACAGTTCCACAGTGACTTTCTGTGGGGGCTTTACTCCCTGCACCCACATTACTAAATGTAACCAACTCCAGGGAAGGGGGGGGGAAGCCATCAGTTGCCGTTCTGGCAATCACTGTGTTGTGCCACTCGCCTTATGTGGACGCACTGTTTTCCTTCATCCTTTTTGGCCTTGCTGTTTTTGTGATCACTGTCTTTACAGGATATCCATTTCAGGATAGGCAATCATGCTAAGCCTGAGAATGCATCTGGCTGTTGGGGTACATGGTGGCTTTGATCAGCATGATCACATTGGGCCTGCTGGCACATGCATCCCCTTCAGTGGGAGCTGAGGTTCAGGGTTCTCAACACCATGTTCACCTAGACCAGTTGTTCCTGGTGATGCAGTCAGTGCGGGATGCTATCAAGTGGTAGTTGTGTATTCAGAACCTCAAGGAAGGCATTTCTTTCATCCACCAAGAACTGACCCTCAACCTGATGATAGGTGCACCTCTGGTGGGATTGCGAGATTATCTGTCCAACCACAGAGGTCATGGGTCTGATTAATCAGCAAGGCCCGCTGCCACATCAGTCTGCTGGAGCTTTGGGCAGTGCACCTAGCACTGATTGAATTCGCTGTACAGATTCAGGGTCAGGTCATGCAAGTCTAGACTATAAACATGACCACACATTCTACATGCACATGCAGGGTGGGACTCACTCCTTTCCCTTGTGTCAAGAGATGCTCTGCACCTGTTCATCGGTGTGCAGCCTGCAGGCCAATCTCCTAGCAGTGCATGTCAGGGAAGAGGACAACCAGATGGTGGTTAGTCTCTGCCATGTGGATGAGATGTTGCTTGAGTAATCCCTGCACCAGGCTGTGTTGATACAGCAGTTTGCCTGGTGGGGCAGAAGTCTGATGGACCTGTTTGCCTCTTGGGGGAGCAAAAAACTGATGCTGGTCTATGTTCGCACCCATCAGATGGGAACGCTGATGGGGGATGCATTCTTTGGCACTGGACCTCAGATCTTCTGTACACCTATCCTCCTTTCCCCTTAACCCACAAGGTGGTGCTCAGTGCACACCAGGTCAAGATAAATCTTATCCTGATAGCTCCCAACTGGTTTTCACAGTTCTGGTAGCAGGATCTCTTCAGTCTCAGCAGCAGGTCCCTGTGGCAGCTTCACTTCACCCAGACCTGCTGATGAGACAAGGCATCTGGTCCTGCATGTGAATCTCAGTCTCTGTACCTCTCAGCCTGCTACCTGAGTGGCTAGAGTTCCATGCTTTGGGCCTTTTTTGTGTTATTCTTTGCTAACTGGGTAATGTTTGCTAGGCACAATAGCCATTTTCAGGAGTGACCCAGGAGCACTGGGCAGGTTAAGTGACTTCCTCAGGGTCACACAGTATATAAGTGGAGGTTGTAAGAATCAAACTCTGGTATGCTGGATGTGCCAAACTCATTCACAGCTTGTCACTCTAACCTATCAGCTATACTGATGATGATCTCCACATGGTGAAGGCATCCCATAAGGAGCTGACTCACAAAATGTACATTTTTAGGTGGAAGAGGTTCTTGCTCTGGTGTCAATGCAAGGATATTGATCCCCTTGCATGGCCAGTGACTAAAATTCTCAACTACCTCTGTTCTCTGACTCAGTCAGGACAATGAGTTGTGACTGTTGAGGTTCAGCTGGTGGCCATCTCTATATACCAGGAATGGGTTGGTCTACTGATAGTGGTGCAGGAGAAGGTGGTTGGATGCTTTTTCAAGGGCCTGGACCATCTGTCTTGTCTGGTCATAAACAATCACCTCCATGGGACCAGCTGCTGGTGGTAGTGATGCTGATGCGTAAACCATTTACATCATTGCACAAGTGTAAGATGTTGTACTTGAGGTGGAAGACCACTTTTTGGGTTGCTATCACCTCAGCCAGAAGGGGAGTGAGTTCCAAGTGCTCTCAGAGGACTCGTCATACCTGTTTTTTTTACAAGAAAAAGGTCCTCCTTCAACCTAACATAAAGTTCCTTCCTAAGAAAGTCTCAGAGTATCACCGTAAACTGGTGATAAACCTTCTTGTAACCCTACTTTGGATGCAAATGGTCCACTTCTATTTTGAAGAGCAAACAGCAAGGATTTGTGTTGAAGCTTGCAAGCTGTGTGCCACTTATGCTTAAGCTACCTCTGGTAGACAGGCTGCTAAGCACACTATTGGCAGGTGGATCACTTCCTACATTGATTTGTGCTATAGGTTGGCTGGTAGAGAGCTGCCCAAGGGGTTGAAGGTTCATTCCACCAGGCAATGCTGTTGCCTTTCTGGTTTCTGCTAGGTATGTCCTGATTGAGAAGATCTGTAGGACTGCTTCCTTGTTGAAAGCTCACAGATTCGTCCCCCACTACAGCATCAACAGTCACTGAGATATTGCTTTTGGGGCCTCAACCCTCCAGTCTCTGTTCCCCCAAGTAGTAGTAATGATAATAATAATATTTTTATTGTTAAGGTGACTTTCAAAAACCAAGGCGCCATACAAAATAAAATCAAACAGATCAAAATAAAACAATTTAAACCAAACCAGCAACAATATACTGTTACAGTCAACAGTGTGTACCTTGCCTCCTCCTCAAGGAGGACTGCTAGAAGTCTGCCATAGTGTGCATAGTGAATTGAACCCCAGCTGACAGAAATATACAGTAGGTTACTCACCTTTTACCATAGTTCTGCTGTGGATATTTAGTTCACATCCACACAGCACACCAACTTTCCCTGGCAAGTGATGTAAGGATCCCTGCTTCCAGCCTGCATGATTTGATGTCAGACATAGTGGAGCCAGGGGATGACACCACGGGTGGTGGGAGGAGTCTGGCTTGAAGACATCTAGTGATTGAGCTACACCCAGTGGAACTGCTAGAGTGTGGATATGAACTGAATACCTATAGTAGAACTGTGCTTACAGGTGAGTAACCAGTGTTTTTAATAATCCAGTGCTTTTGTCTACACAATGGCTGGAGAGGTAGTTTAATGGACAAGAGTGTTTACGTTAACCTTGTGAACGTACCAGAATGCATCTGACTGCTAGGCACCTACTAAGTAGAGTTGCTCTTAGAGGGTATATAAGATAATAAAATGATGTAATAAAACAATATAATACCATTTCTGACATTGTAGCACTTTTTAAAAAGGTAAGGAAAGGTCTGGCCTGCTGGTACAGTGGTTGGGTTTCCGTCTGTGAAACTGATGCCCTGGGTTCGGAAATGGACCCGAGGTGTCAGAGGGCTGGCCAGGGGGAGGAGGACTAAGCATCCCAGGGGCTGCTCTTGTCCTCCAAGGCAGAGGGTGGGCTAGGTATCAGTGCCTGATTGACCTCTGCTGGAGGCCGGAGGGAATGGTGACTGAAGCTGAGTAGTTAGGGAGGCGTGCTGGATATTGCGCTCTGCTCACTATGTCATTTCACATCACACCTCCCTCTGATGCATGTGTACCACAAAACTGTTGGCCCTGCAAATGACGCATTACTCCCTGGTCCCGTTGCACCCACCATGACCCCCTGCTGTTACCTAGACCAGTCATCCATTGACATGGCCCGACCCCCTCGCCCCACCCTGGGGGCAAGTCAGGGAGTACTACTGATAGCTCTAGGGCTGCTGATACCTAGATGAGTCTCCATGGGGGTCAAACTTGCTCGGTGGCCCTTCCCTGGGGCAAGCTCAGGAGGATTGTCAGCTCAGGTAAGTCCTGAGTGGGGGGTGGTAAGCAGGAGCAAGAAAAAGTAGGGGGCTGAGCCTAGGATGGTGATGACTCAAAAAAAAAAAAAAAAATGAATCCACCTAATTTACTAACAGGATCTCCACAAAATGCAATCATGTCACACCTCTGGATTGGGACTTGTTAGTAGCCAGTCCATCTGTCAAATATAGGGAAAGACAGAAAGAAAATGAATTGGAGTGAGGAAGAGAGGCAGCAATTTAAACAAGAGGGGAAATATGGCTGGTCTGCCAGTGCAGTGGTACTGCTGCTGCTCATGACACTGATGACCTGGGTTTGGAAACGATCTTGGGTAGTCAGAGGACCAGCCAGGGGGAGGAGGAGAAAGCATGCTAGGGACTGCGGTCCTTCTCCAGGGGGAAGGGTGGGAAGTTACCAGTGCTTGAGTGACCCTGTGCATCAGCTAGCAGTTCAGCAGCTGTGACTATATCTATAGGGAGGTGTGTCAGATGTTTGGTGTGCCATCCTAACGTCATTGCATGACATGCCTCCCGGGGAGCAAAATGTGGAAAAAAATGGAAGGTTCCACTTCTGCAGGATGATGTCCACCCTCACGCAATGTACCCTACAGTGCCTCCCAGGAACCCCCTCCCATGCTACTGACCAGTATCTGTTGGGGGGGAAGGATCTCCCCCAATGGCCCCACCCCTGGTGGGGTAAGCCAGGGAGTGTTCTGGAGTTAGGTATGTCCCGGGATGGGGGGTGCAGGGTGGAGCATGCTTGGACTAATGGGCCAGCGGACATGGAGCCCAGCAAAAAAAAAAAGGGGAAATATGGGTACATGTGGTTAAATAGTCAGAAGCAGGCCCAAATTGCTTAAAAAATAAATCCTTGAAAATCATAACATCATGTGCCATTAAATCAAGGATGGCTGAACCTGTTGAGGAGAAATCTACAACTGCCCCCCCTCCCCTTCCCCAAACCTTGCAGATTCAACAGTTTTTATTTCATTAAAGGGAAATGTACATTTATAATATGTCTGCCCCACATTTACAGTATATCTTATCCGTTACCAAAGGCTAAAATAAAATAAATAAAATAAATCTGACCCGCACCTCAGTGAAGGGTGGCCCCTGATTTGCATTTTTGCATGAAAATTACATTTATTTTTTATTTACAGACTTTGGAGTATTTATATTTATCTGGTGGATCCTGCCATCAATCCCACCTAGCATTTTGTACCAAGCACCTCTAGCAGCACATCCCACAAGTGCCTGCTGCTGATGTCAGAGCTGGGGAGCAGCTGCTGGAGTATGTATTTTAAGTCCTTGTAAAAGGAGCTGGTAATACCTCCGTTTTTCTATTTACTGGTCCCAGTGCTATACCAAGATGAAGTATAGACTAGCAGTCAACTTACATTATTATATTATCTTTTATTATACTGGCGCAATAGCACCAGTACAGTTGGGGTTAGTGAGAGTTTGTAATGTTAAAGGAAAAGGAATGGTTCAATAGATTTGCATGAAATCTGGTATGCATCATCACTGGCAATAGGTATCTTGATATGGTAAATTGGGTTTGAATCCCTTATGGGATTTCTGAGATACAGAATGCTGAAAAAACAGAGATTTTTGTGGGGTTTTTTTTCTGTTTTTTGTCCGCCTGTATCTCAGAAATGGCTTTAGCTTCTGGGCTAACATTTTCAGTTTAGAAAGCATTGGCCTCACAGATGTGCCTTTTGAAGGTTTGGTGAAAAATATTAATCCATTCCAAAGTTATTACATTTTGAATTTCCCATTATTTCCTATGGGGGAAAATAGATGTCCCACAAGAAACAGGATTCATAATTCATGATTGAAACTTTTAATTATGTGAAGGGATCAATAAAGTAAAAGAGGGGAGCTTATTTAAAAGGAAGGAGGGGGCTAAAACTAGAGGGTGTAGCCTAAGATTGAAGGGAGGAAGATACAGAGGCAATGTGAGGGGGCGATTCTTCATGAAGAGGGTGGCAGAGGCCTGGAACAAACTACCAGAGAAGGTGGTGGGGGCTGAAACAGTGGAAGATTCAAAAGGGCATGGGACACACATATGGGGTTGGTAATTGGGGGGAAGGGGAGGGCCCATGGAAAAGGAGATGAGTAAGGGGGAAGAAGGGGCATACTCAGTGGGCCGTTGGGGTCCTTTTCCGCAGTCGGATTTCTATGATTCTGTGATTCTGACTGCTATCACAAACATTTGCTACATTTTTTTTTCACTGAATTTAATTTATTTATTTTATCAAGAGAGACACACTAAGCTGAAAGCTTGTTTCCAGGTGCAACCTGGGAGTACAAGGAAGTTAAGTGATTTGCTTAGGGTCACACAGTATGCAAGCGGGGGCTGTGTGATTCAAACCAGGTCTCCAGGTTTGCAGCACAGAGCCTTAAACATAGAAACATAGAAATTGATGGCAGAAAAGGACCACAAGGCCCATCCAGTCTGCCCATTTCTTTTTCTACCTTATGAATGTGCCATCGGCCTTTGCTCTGTCAATGACCTATCTATTCATACTCATCTGTATTGCTTCCTTCTGCCTCTCCCATGCCTGTTTAAAGCCCTGCACTGTATTCATGTCCACCACTTTCTGAGGTAAGCCATTCCATGCATCCACCACCCTTTCTGCGAAAAAAAACTTCCTCACATTACCCCTTAATCAGCCTCCCTCTAATCTCATGCTGTGTCCTCTTGTCCTGCTGTTTTTCTTATATTGAAACATGTTATACTCTTTCACCTTGTTAATGCCCTTAAGGTGTTTGAATGTTTCGATTATATCACCTCTCTCCCTCCTTTGCTGTAGGGTATATATATTGAGCTCTGTTAATCTGTCCTCATATGTTTTCTGATGCAGTCCCTGCACTGTTTTGGTTACCCTTCTCTGGACTGCCTCAATTTGGTTAATGTTCTTGTGAAGGTGTGGCCTCCAGTACTGCACACAGTACTCCAGATGGGGCCTAACCAGTGTCTTGCAAAGAGGGATTATTACCTCCCTCTTACAACTTGTGATACCCCTACTAATACACCCCAACATCCCCCTAGCCTTACCTACTGCTTTAGTGGTCTGCTTGGATGATTTCAGGTCATTGGTGATAATGATGCCCAAGTCTCTTTCTTCCCTTGTGACTGCCAGCAACTGCCCTCCCAACCTATAGGTGGCTTCAGGGTTTCTCTTCCCTATGTGCATGATCTTGCACTTCTTTGCGTTAAACCCCAGTTGCCACTCTTCTGACCATTTTGCCAGTTTATCCAGATCTCTTATCATTCTGCCCACCCCATCTGCATCATCTACTCTGTTGTAGATAATGGTGTCATCTGCAAACAGACAAACCTAACCCCCAGTCCATCTGCAATGTCACAGATGAAGATATTGATGAGGACTGGCCCCTGGACTGATCCTTGAGGTACCCCACTTGTGATTTGCATCTCTTCTGACTGCATACCGTTTACCACCACTCTCTGTTTTCTGCCTGTCAACCAGTTTGCCACCCAGTTGATCAGCATCTGACCCACCCCGAGCCTACCCAGCTTATTAATCAATCTTATATGTGGAACAGTATCGAAAGCTTTGCTGAATTCAAGGTAGGCAACATCAACTGCTCCCACCTGGTCCGCCACTCTGGTTATCCAGTCAAAGAAATCTATGAGATTAGTTTGACAGGGCCTTCCTGTTGTAAACCCATGCTGTCTTGGATCCTCTGCTCCTATGGATTCCAGTTGTTGCACTATCCTTTCCTTAAGGAGTGCCTCCATAATCTTGCCAACTACTGAGGTAAGACTGACTGGTCTATAGTTCCATGCCTCCTCCCTGCTACTACTCTTGTGGAGTGGGATCACATGAGCCCTACTCCAGTATTCTGGGACCTCTCCTGTGCTCAGAGACTTACTAAACAGTTTCGATAATGGCTCTGCTAGTTCCACCCTTAGCTCCTTTAGTACCTTAGGATGTATGCCATCAGGTCCCATTACCTTGTCCATCCTGAGCTTATTGAGCTCTTGCAGGAGCCTTTCTTTTGTGAAGGGACTAGTATACACCTCCCTCTGCACTGTGTCCATGGTGCTGAGCTGTGGGCCTTGCCCTACCTTCTGTTCAGTAAATACTGAACAGAAGTATCTATTTAGGATAGATGCTCTTACATGGTCCACCTACTCACATGCTCCCTTATCCCCTTTGATCTTAGCAATACCTCCTCTGGACTTTCTCCTTTCACTAATGTATCTATATGTATAAGCCACTGTGCTGTACTGCCTCCTTAAGTCCTTTAATTCCTTTTCTCACTGAAAACTATCAACAAGGCCCCAAAAAGTATGCCCCTGCCTAACACACAAAATAAACAAAAAAGGGATAAATAAGGTGGATAAGGAGAGTCTCTTTAAGCTGAGTGGCAACCATAACATGAGGGGGTGCAGTCTTAAGCTGGTGGAGGGGAGGTTTGAGAGGGAGGTCAGGAAGCACTTCTTCACAGAGAGGGTGATGAATACTTGGAATGCACTGACAGAAGAGGTATTCTCATTGAAGACAGTGAGCAGCTTCAAGAAAGGCTGGGATAGGCATAGTGAGAAGGTAAAGATCATGGTTAGGGAGGACGGGAGGAGTGGGGGGGCAGGACAGCAGGTCAAGCTGTGGACCTTGCAGTATGAGCAGACTAGATAGACCAAATGGCCTTCTTCTGCTGGCTTCTTCATATGTTCGTATGATTCTGTGTTGCAGGAGCCCTCTACTGAAATGGATCCTGTACCGAACAAGGATTTCATGTAGCAGTACAGAATCTCTTTTCTGAGACAGGGTCATCCTGTCTCACAGGAGCAGAATCCTTTTTCATGCATCCACAATTTTGTTTCTCCATCTAGCGAGAGAAACAAAACAAGTAAAACAGAAAAAATAAATGTATTTTGAAAAATAAACATGAGAATGTATGTAAACATCACCTGTTTATCTACATTCTTATGTTTATTTTTTTGTGTGACCCAAAATCATCATGGCTTTTTCTCCCTTATGGCTATTCCTTGACAGTTCTCAGCACTCACATAGTCACACATGGACATGTACAAAATATTTGTTCTTCATGCTGAAGCAACATTTTTATTAAATCACATAGTAAGTAACATGCATAAAATGTGACTGCAGTGGGTTAATGACAAATGATCCCTTTGCTACAATTTATGTTGAACGATGCAGCTTTTGTCTGAATGGACATCTAGATTTGTTGGATGGGATTTATGACAGAGACTCGAGCAGCCTCTTCTACTCTACCTCTCTCTCTGCTTCACAGACCTGCAAAACCAGGGATTCCAGTCAGAAATCATGCATAACAGGAGCACCAGCAGAATGAATTAATTCCTAGCCATTCTTTTTGGCTTTTTGATTCTGTTTTATTGTGTGTGCAGTCATGTACATTGGAAACTGGAATGGCAAACCACTACGTAAGCAGCAGTTCTGTTGATTTTTATTGCTTTTATTTTTGTTGCATTTTAAATCTGATCTGTTCCATTTAAATTATGTTCATATAATCAGAATGTTAAATGTGTATAAAGGGGACTTCCGGTGACGTCATGCCTCAAGGAGCAGCTTGAATCCCAAGCTCCGTCTCCTCCGAGGTCTTAAACACTCCAAAAATCAGTAAACCTAACCTTAATAGCTGCAGAATTAACACAGGAGCATGTTCACTACGTCTAGAAGGAGACAGAACTGTCAGAAAGCAACTTTGGACACCACCGAGTTGGACGGAGGTCGCTCTGACAGTGATGCATTGCAAACCTCGCAAACCTCGTGTAAAAATGGCCCAGCTAAAGAGGAGAGCACTCTACTGCCAAATGTGGGCAGACAAATGGATACTGTCCTCCAAGACATACGAGAGTTCAGGAAAGAGACCCGCTCAAACTTTTCGCAGTGTGAACTGATTTGGGGAAACTAGAGAAATGTATAGATAGTGTGGAAGAGCAGGCAACGAACACTGATACCCATGTGCACAATGCAGAGTGCGCCATAATACAGCTACATCAAATGATCGTAAACTTACAGGACAGAGCTGATGATGCAGAAGCTAGGAGTCGAAGGAATAACTTGAGAGTAAATGGGTTCCCTGAGGGGTCCAAGGGCACTAACCTGATTCAGTTTATGCAGAATTTCTTTAAAACCAAGCTGGATTTACCCGACAGCTGCTTCCTGGAAATGGATAGAGTTCACCAAACCTTAGGCCCACAGTCAAACACCTAACCAAGAGCCATTCTGATTCAGTTTCTCCGCTACCAAGAGAAAGAGCAGATCCTGCATAAATCGTGGCAACAAGGGAATTTAACTTACCAGAACCAGCAGATCTATGTAGATAATGATTATCCTACTACAATCGCTATGAGGTGCAGAGCGTATGCCCCATTCTCAAAAAACTGAAGGAATCCAAACTCAAGTTCAGAACACCCTACCCAGCGAAACTGGTAGTTCAACTTTCAGATGGTGCCAAGACATTCGACACAGCCAAGGAAGCGGTGTGAGAACTGGCTAAAATTGGAATCAATATCCACCCTCATGAGAAAGATGGCCTTCGCACTTACTAAATTGAGCCTACAAAGCATGGTCCAAAATACCTCCAAGGGACCAACTGTGGAAAGAAGGCGCTACAGCTATACAGCGAATAATATCAGACCTCCGACAGCACTCTGTGGATCCCCCCCCCCCCGAGACCCCTCCAATCAACCAGGGCCTGAAATGAATCGACTCAATGAACACTTGTGCATCTGACTGCTTTGGCTGCAGGTAGGCAGACCAAATTACTCACCCCATGCTATGTTAAGGCCTCTCCGGTGGCTACTCCCTTGATGCAACCCCCTCTGGGGATCCTCTTGACCTTTATGGGCCCACCGAGTTTACCTCGCTCGGATGGGTGATCCCCCCAGAACAAGGGGGCACCTGTCAGAAGTTGTGGCATACACTTAAACTGAGGCTTCATGAGTGGCCTAGACCACCTGTGTCCTCTGATGTCAGCCATGCGGCGGGGAAATGCTGGGACGGAAGACAGAGGGGACCTCATAATGGGAGGTATGGGGCGGGAGGTGACTACTGGAGGGGGGGGCTCAGGATGGACTCCATGGATGGAGACCTCGGCCTACACAAGTCCAGTTACCCGAGATGGGTCAGTAGCACCCTCCTCCACATTTTAACAATTTTGTAAAAGCTCCTTTGCTTTTTGACTTTTCTTTTGAACTGCACTCAATTTCTAACAGCACTTGAAGCGGACTTTGATATATGTTGCTTAATTAACTATTGATCCCATACTGCTTGGGGATAACTGTCAGCCTCTCATTCCAAACTGTGCCCTAAGGGGAACATTGTGTGCACTTGCGTTTGCTTGGTTTCCCCCCCACCAGCTGTACCAGAGGGGGCGACTGAGGACTGGATACACATGGATCCTCCCATATGCTTTTTACCCCTCAGGGTGACTGAGAGCACTGACTTTTATAACATATAATGAGTACAATAAACTAACTAAATTTAGTACCTCTCTCTTCCTCTCTCCTAGTTGGGTTTAACTAAAACCCTGTAATAACATCTCAGAGGGACGAGAGGCATGCTCACTTCCCCCTTACCCCTCATCCCCACCTACAAAAGAGACAATATTGTCTTGCCTACCTAAACAGTTAAGACCTAGTCAAGAATTCTTTTCTGGCATACCCTAGAGGCTACCCACTTATCTTTGAGTGGCTGGCCCCATGGAAAACCCAAAGTTGTGTTACAGTACCTGCCCAGTTGGCAGAACGCTGTGTTAAGCATTTTCACCAGTTAACATTCACCTTGTACTGTTCAATGTTAGAGGAACTTATTCCTCACATTTCCCCTTTTAGACAGTCACCTCTCATATGCTCAGATTGTGAGCCAGTAGTTAGTTACATAACGGAGCTACAAGGAATACAGGTACAAACTCTCTGTCCTAATTTTTGTTTTTAAATGGCTAATGTACCACTTAAGATTTTTTCTTTGAACGTAAATGGGTTGGGTAATCCCATAAAAAGATCTAGAATGCTTTCTCTACTTAAAAAGACCCAGGCAGGTACAATGTACCTACAGGAAACACATATGACTGCTAATGAGCATGAGAAACTGACCAGGGAAGGGACTGTATGGGTATTTTCCTTTTCTTTTAAGAAGGGCAGGAGGAGAGGGATCGCCATATTGGTTTCAAGCCATACCCCTTTTCAACCCATATGGGAGTGGGCTGACCCTGAAGGTTGCCTGGTGGTAGTGCAGTGCCGCTTACAGGATAATGAGATCACCCTGGCTAATATTTATTTGCCCCCTGTCTCTCCTATTCCAACCATTAGAACCCTACTGGATAAGGTAGTTCAATTAACCAGGGGTATTTTAATTTTAAATGGAGACTTTAATATTGCCCCTAGCCCTCACCTAGCTACTACTAGAGTTGCCAGAGGCAAGCAACCTGCCTCACATAAATTTTTTAAATGCTATATACAAGAGGTGGGCTGCCTGAACGTGTGGCGAACCCTTCATCCTAGAGACAGATGATATACCTTTTACTCAGCGGTGCATGGCTCATACTCTAGGATAGACCATTGTTTTACACAAAAAGAGAATTTGGTTTCTCTTAGGGAGGCCACTATCGGGGACATAATCCACTCTGATCATGCTGCTGTGGTAATGGAGTGGGAGATGGACCTGGAGAGGTGAAATTCCTTCTGGAGATTCAACCTAGTCCATCTAAAAATGCTCACTTCCGGGAGTTCCTTAATGATAAAATCCAGGAGATCCAGGGGGATAACCTGGGCATGGAGGTTTCCTCTGCAGTAAGATGGGACACATTGAAGGTGGTATTACGAGGCCACCTAATACAATATTCCTCAGATCAGGCGAAACAACATAGGGAAGAGCAGTCCAGATTAGAACAGACCCTTTCATTTCTTCAAATAGTGCACCAACAAGGAGATGATACAGTACTACCACAACTTAAACAGATTAAAATGGAACTAGAGACACTAGCAATACAGAAAACTGAAATTGCCTTGGCCTACTTAAGACAGCGATATGGCGAGGTCGGCCCCAGGGCTTCCTGCCTGCTGGCATTCTGGTTATGCAAGCAAAGGTGCCTTTCAACTATACCTACAATTCAGGACCCTGTCACAGGAGCCCAGTATATAAAGGTGAGCCAAATTACCCAGGTATTTAGCGAGTATTATAAAAAACTTTACACCCCAGACCACCCCCAGAAGCTGAAGGCATCAAGGGTTTTTTCCAGCCCCTGGGCCTCTCTAGGCTGACCAAAGAACAGCAGAATCATTTGGTTTCCCCCATTACACACACAGAACTCCTTGCTGCCATCGCCTGTGCTAAAACAATGAAAGCTCCTGGCCCGGATGGCTATGGTGCTGAACTTTATAAACACTCAGTGCAGACACTCTCTCCAATCCTCCTGCAGGTGTATAATGAAGTCCTACAAGGGACAACTGACCCCCCCACCCAGCTGGTCATATGCGTCGATATCCCTGATCCCTAAACCTGATAAGGACCCACAAGTGTGTACATCATACCACCCAATTTCAGTTTTAAATGTGGATTATAAGTTTCTTATGTCTATTATGGCCTAGCACCTGGATTTGGTTTTACCTTCCCTCATTAACTTTAACCAAACTGGTTTCATTAGAGCTAGAGTTACCATAAACAATACAAGAAAGGCCCTACATCTGGTCCAGGAAATGCAATCCTGTAGCTCTCCATCTATCCTTCTCAGCTTAGACGCAGAAAAGGCTTTCGACAGGGTCTCTTGGCCCTTCCTGTTTACAACTATGAACACAATGGGCATTCCCCTCCCTTTTGTTTCCATGATTAGGACACTGTACTCCTCTCCTAAAGCATGTGTAAAAGTGAGTGGGCATCATTCCACCTATTTCACCCTTTACAGGGGCACCCGTCAAGGATGTCCTCTTTCCCCACGTCTGTTCGCCATATTCATTGAACCGTTGGCACAGGCCATTAGGCAATCCCCCTTGGTAGAAGGTGTAGAGGTCAAAGAAATAGATCACTGGATTGCCCTCTATGCTGATGATGTCCTGTTATTTCTTGCCGATCCACCCAGATCAATTCCAGTGGTATTTAACATAATTGAGCAGTTTGGTAGATGCTCAGGATACAAGCTTAATACCACTAAAATGGAGGCTCTAGCATTTAATTTCTCCCCTACAGTGGAGTTAGCACAGAGATTCCCCTTTCTATTGGGACTTGGTAAAATTGAAATACCTGGGCATATATTTGTCCCACCGAGCCGAGAATGCCAAAAGATTCAGTTACGACCCATTCACTACGCAACTCCAGTCGGATTTGGCCCGGTGGAATATTCTCCCACTAAATCTCATATAGAGAGTAGATGTAATTAGAATGGTCATTCTGCCCCGAGCATTATATGTGTTCCAAAATATGCCCATACATATTCCCACCAAGATATTTCAAGTATGGAACAAATGCATCAACAGGTTCATATGGTCTGGGTGTTGTCTCAGAATAAAATTCTGCACTCTGACTCTCCCAAGAGCTAGAGGCGGTTTGGCTCTTCCAAACCTCAAACACTACTATTGGGCTTCACATCTCTCATTTATAATACACAGGCTGTCAAAAGCCAACGTGAATCGGTGGAGAGAAATAAAAGAGGACCTCATTCCGCACTGAAAATGGCTAGGTTGGTGTTACACTGCTCCACTTTCTAGCCGCATAACTGGCTTCCTCAGAACCCGTGGATCCTGTCACAGCTGAAGGTATGGACCGAGATCCGAAAACAACTATCTCTCACCATATATCTCCCCCTAGTCTGCCCAGTGGCTCTCCTAGAGAATTTCACTCCTGCCTCCCTTGATCACATCTCTGAGTCCTGGGGCCGTCTACAACTCTCTCACCTCTCGCAGTTTCTGCATGGCATGGATTTTAAGTCCTTCCAGGAGTTGAGCCGTACCCATTAAATTCGACATTCAGACTTGTACACATACCTGCAGCTGAGGCATTTCTATTATTCCTTCCCCTCAGAACTACAAGACCCTGAAGCCATCCCTCCCCTGGTTACATGTCTTCAGCGATGCATTACTTCTGGGGGGATATCTCACATTATCTCGGTCCTATATAAGGCCATCATAGAAACCCTAAGATCAAACACTGATGATTATCGTGCAAAATGGAGCCTAGAATTTGGGTCTGATGTGCCTCTGCTATTATGGGATAGGGGCTATAGAATAACGTCAAAACTTACTCTTTCCCATAGCTGGAGACTGTTTGCCTGCCAGGTGAGGCTTAGGTATTTTCAAACCCCAGCAATAATGGCCCATTTCACAGTGACCCGTCTGGGACTTTGTTGGCGTCAGTATGGAGACCCCACTGCACACCACACACACATATTTTGGCTTTGCCCCAAAATTCAGCCTTCCTGAATTCAATACAAGCTGAATTAAGTGAATTGATGGGTATCCCACTTACATTTACTGCTGAATTCTTTATTTTACATATCCTCCCCCTAGATATAAAGGCCACCCATACACGCTATCTGATGGGGATTTCTCTCTTGGTGGCAAAGAAGGCCCTGACACGAAACTGGTTGACCACCAGGTTACCCACTGTGCTAGACTGGAGGGAAATAATGACCTATATTTATAGGTCTGAAAAGACTTCTTACTCCCTATATGACTCCTCTGACTTATTTACTGAGAAATAGGCCAGATGGGTTATGCACATCATGTTAAGAGACACTACCTTCATACCCTGAATAAATTATACTGTGAATGTGTTCATTTATATAAGGCCCAGATATGGGCCTAGGTACCCAAGCACAAATATCCTTGGTGAATATGCGGATTAAAGTGATGCATGTATTCTGCTGTCATGAATATCCTAAGCTGTCTTATATGTTGTGAGAAAGTTCTGGACTACCAGTACCAGCTATCATTAATTTGTACCCAATAACTAATTGATTATATGACACAAAGTGTATCCTTAATAGACTGTCTAAATGTATGGCTCCACTATAAATGTCTGTATAATTATGAAATATGATTGTCAAGCCAACCCTTGTAACCCCACCCGGTTAAGTGGAAAAACTAAATAAAAATATATTAACAAAAGAAAATGTATATAAAGAAATATCAGTGCTGTGGTGAAGTACTTGTTCTTAACTTTGAAGCATTTTTTGGTGTACTCAAATGCATATATTCCCTGCATAATAATCCAACACTGGGATGACCACTCCCATTGTTGGATGCCCCTCCTCACCCTGGCACCCTTTCTTTTCAAAGGTAGATTCAGCCACCCTTCTTTTACCTCTCATTTCTCCTGCATTGCCCTAATGACTGCCCAATTGTAATCATGAGGCTGGTTTAGTACGTTACTTTGGAAATGCTGAAGTGAGAAGTATCGTGTTTGTAATCTAGGAACCTTCTTTTTTGTTTGCCCTTGCTTTATGTTGGCACAAATTTTTATTATGCTATTTTTGCCTCTGTGTTACACTGGTAGTTTAATCCAAAAAACACTCAGTTGCAGTTTCAAATATACTGTGTGACTGGCAAGCAGTCTAAATTAATGCCTGTAGAGGGACTGCAGAACTTCAGAGTTTTGTGAACTCCAGGATTCCTGATAATGTGTCTCCAGTGCAAATAAAGGCTGATGAGGCTACTGTAGTGGAAATAATTTTTTTTTTTGTTTCACTCCAGGAGCATCATGCTGAAAGAAAAATATAGTTATGGCAATTGTTTCATTCTAAAAGTTATTGTATAAATATGTGTAGATGGTGTGGACATGGAAATTGAAAGATAAATTCTTCATCTAGCGGTAACGTGCATAAATTTGCTCTCTTACATTTACAGTATATACATAGCAGACATATCACCAATTTATCTATGTAGTAGACATGTCTTCAGTGCCCCCACCCACCGGCACTGTTTTTTAACTTTAATTTTTCCCCGTATGGCTTCCACTATTCACACAGCACTTTCCAGATCAGCAGCTCCCTCCCTAACAAAGATCCTGTTCAACCCAGTGTTGGTGTTACCCTAATACTGGCACTGTCTTGTCAGCCAATGTGAATAACACAACAATGCTTACATAGAGAGTACTGATGTTACTGTAGAGTAGAGACAACACTGTGATGTATAATTGTTCAGACTCTGAGGAACACCAGAGCGCTGATTTGTCAAAGTGAGATGGTGGGGGCTACAGCAGTGGGGGGCTTCAGACATGCACAAGAAAAACATAGGGGTATTGTAGATCAGAAACAGGGAGGGTCACTGGAGACCAGACAGGGTCTGCAGAGGTAGAATAGGCAAGGAACATTTGGGCAGACTGGGTTGGTCAATCAGTCCTTTCCTGACAATAAATTCTCTATTTCTTTTTTTAACCCTAATTCTTCATTTCTCTATTATGTGCTTCAATGCTATTAGATGTATTAACCCTTTTTGTAGTTTTTGTCTTAACTTTTTTATAAACATATATAACAGCTGACACTTTTAGCATTCACATTTCTTATGCTCTATAATGAACACTGCATAGTGACACTCTGTGCACCATACCTGTAGCTTGCTGTGAATGAATGCCTTTATTGTACTAATGTATGCATACTGCTTAATGATTTCTGGCCTTCTTTCTGCTTATTGATCACAATTTCTCCTTGTTTCCAACCCCTCCTTCAAAAAAAATGTCTTATCTGTTATAACATGCATTTTATCATCACGCAGCCATTGCATTAATTCTGTTTTATTATGTTTGCAGTTGCAACACCAGAGAAAGGAAGCATGTTAAGGAACCCCAGGTCCAACTGTGAGAGCTCAGTGCTTAGAGCACCAGAAGGATATACTAGGGGCCAGGGTTCAATTCCCCATAGGTCACATTATTTCTTTCTCACTACAGTTTGCAGTTCCTTTTCTTTATCCCCCATGCCTCTGGTAATGAGACTGATGTCAGCTCAGTGTGTTCTTCCTGGTCATAAATAAGTTAAGAATGCCTTCTGAATAGATGGATTGTCTGGCTTCTGTGCCCAGAGTAGATGATCAAGTAGCTGCCCATTTATAGTAAATGTCCATCCTACCTGGGGACAAAATGTTTTGAAGCCTCCTGACATTATTGTTGTATTTTTGCCTCTGTATGTCACATGCTGAGTTCTCAAGTGACAGTGCTGTCAGTAGTGATCTTGCTGCCTAGATAAGTGATGTCAGTGTAATTTTCACTAAGGGTGACACCTGATGACAAGGTGTTTACATACCTTTGAAATTCTCTACCCACTACTTTTTCTCTTCTGCAGAGCTTTCATGACTTTGGATCAGCTGTGCTTAGTCATTAAGTCATGGATTTATTCTCTGCCAGTGATTTATTCTGGATTTTCCTGATTACTGTGCTTGCATTTGTCTCTTTTTACTTATCTTTGTAGCTGCTGCCTGTACCTTTTGTATCTTGCATCTAAATTGATGGCAACCTTTAATGAAATCTACGTAAAAGTCACCTGTAATTTTACTACCTATGCAGTGCTGGCTTTATTCTTTCACTGTTTACTTTTAATCATATGTGTACAATAAATCAACATTGAAAATTCAGCAACGTTTTCTTGTTGTTGAAGATCAGGCCTGCACCAGCACTGGATGTGTGGATGGTGTCTGCTGCTCGCTGTAGTTCCTCCTCATTATCCTCTAGGATGTCAAAAAGTCAGGGTCTTCCTCACCTCAAGTGTCAAGTGTTATAAAAAGAGTGTGTTAGACATTCCTCTGGGAACTTTTCAGCTTGTCATGTGTTTTCTTTGGGATACTGCCTATGAGATTTCAAAAGTGTAATCCAGAATTTACAGATTCTTTCCTTGTAACCTCCTTGATACTGAACCTCTTTAAAATGGGACCCTCCAGCTTAAGGTAGCACTTTGCAGATCATCACCTGTGACAGAAATGTAAACTCTTTATCTGGCAGATTGCAAGACAATAACATTTAAGTGTAAAGCCCTTGTTTAGAAAAAAAAGGTATTTCTGCAGAGATCATAAGATATGGAAATTGGAGTCACAGGCATGTTTTCTTTCTTTACCAGACACAAAAGCTCTGTTCAGTACTACAAAAAAGGGGTCAGCAGATTAGAGACAGAGCTGTTCTGTATAATGAAGATTGTATTGGGAACTTAAATACTAATCATAACAAAGAAAGGGGAAAACTGTCTCAAGAACATCATTGCGAACATGGCACTGAGACCATATGTGTTTCATTCATGAATGCTAAGTGAACTGGATCATAACTTAGCAACACTCCTTTACAATAACTTCAATGAGTTTACTAAGACAGATTACAAAATGGCCCATGAAAATCCTGTAAACCCATTCGTCAAAACACATTATGTGACTGCTGCTTATTTCCTGACAGCTGCCTACCTCATTTGAACTACCTATTTGTGTAACAAACAAAAGTCTATTATTTAGGTAAGACAACACACACCATGGTGTGCCTTCATAAGGGTATAATGCACTTCCCACATGGTTGTAGCACACAGCTATGCCTTGTGCCTAGCAACCACTCAAGGCATGCATTATTCCCTTATAGCCACACACCCTGTCATGTGTTACCTTTTATGTATATATTTCATGATTGGAGGCAGGCCAATGTAGTCTAGATATTTTAAAAAAGTTTGACATCCAACCAAAGTTTCTCATATAATACTTTGTCCTGTTCAGTCACTTCAGTCACTTCAAGCACTGTTTCTTACATTGGGCCAATATTCTTTTTTAAAACCTTACCATTCACTGTTAGAATAATTTATTTAATCACATACTGCACCCTGCATTATGAGGCTTCAAAACCCTATACAAATTATGTCCTTCCAAATGTGTGTTGCCATTCCCACACACCTCTAATAAAAGAAATCGTACCCCCTCACCACCCTGAGCCCTCACCACAAGTCCACCTAGTCCCTGTCACCACATATAACACTTCGTTGCCCCCTGACCCATACCAGTAATGGTGGAGGGTTTCTTGGGGCCAGTGTCCGTATTAACAAATGCAGAAGATAAAAGCACAGGATAAGTCTAAAGCTGCGGTGTTTGTCAAGAGATGAGAGAACTAGAGGACATACAGTATGTGGAAAAGTAAGAAAGAAAGCTTTAGAAAGAGCACTTGGAGATAATATTATTCACACAAAGAGTAGTGGATTTGTGGACTTGGCTGCCATCTTAACTAGTATTGGCTTAAAGTGCCCATATCTTTAAGACTGCACAAACACCTGGATGAAAAATGAATAAAAAGAATAACTGATTGTGCCCAATGTGTCGTGTGGAAAAGATCTTGATGGCCTATTGTAATTCTTCCTTTTTCTTGTTTTCATATGCTTATGGTATACTATAAAACATATAATGCAATGGTTATTAAGACTTCGTGAACATCGTGAACCTGATTGACTTGGAGCACTTTCTACCTGTGGCGGTATCTCCCCATACAGCCACATGTAGAAAGTAGTGCCCTGTCATCAGCATTTTAATATACTGTACCATTACATTACTCTGCCTTTCTGCCCAATTTGCCCACAAACAACATGCCTGACCTGGCATACATGACTTCATCTGGATGGGGGCAAATCCACAAGACAGCTGCTATGATTCAACAGTGGGGCCGGTGCTGCGTGAAGGGCGGCAACCCCAGAACAAGACCAATTCCACACACACAGCACTCATTGCAACACAGAACATTGCCAAAGAAGTCTCAGTGTATCAGCAAAATTATATTTATTTGGAAAACTGGCCTCTAACCCAAACTCCAGCGCTTCAGCGATTAACCTTTGTCAGGGGGTGTGGCTACCAATGTTACAACACTGCACTACATAGCCATCAATTGGAAACACCTGAATTTACATCACATTGTAAAATATCCTGAACTAACAAAATAATATATTTTAGAATTCATAGAAAGCAATGTAATTAAAATATGTTCATCATGGCACATTCATCAAATTTAACATTGAAAAAGAACATAAGAATTGATTTCCATTTTGGATAAGTGTCACCAGATTAAGACATTACTTATAAATGATATATACATTTCTTAAAGTATATAAATTTACTTATATATTTGCTGAGGTCCTGGTGACAAAACTGACTCTACAGAAAAAAGAGCATAGAACTTGCTAAGCAGAGAGGTGATCACCCAAATTATATCGTGACAAGGCATTCTTTAAGTAAGATTGGGGATCCACAAAAACACCATAAAATGCAAAACATCAATCATAAGAGCAGAAAAAATTAATTAGAGACCAGGCCTGAGTGCTGTGTGCATGGAACCATGCTAGGGTGCAGGCTGTTTGCACTCCACGGTGTGAGATATGGTGGAATATCATCACTTCTCAAGCGTATAAGGCAGTTGACCTGTGGTCACGTGCCCCATTATTCACCTGAGGTGTGGCAGTATCCCATCATATCTCACACACAGTTGTATATTATTGCTTAATTTTAAAATGGGTAAGGTCAGTCTTGAGATATCATTGGTCAAAGTGGATCACATGACTGTGCACAGATTAAGCTCAATACAAATAATGGCAGCAGATGTAGACCATATGGTCTATCAAGTTTGCTCGGGTGTGCAACTAGCAGACCATTATACTGTAATGCACAGTTTTTGTGGTCCTTGGTCTCACTGCCTATTGGTATGTCAAGAGAATTTTACAGAAAGAAATTGGCAGCCATTTTTTATGAAACATTTGTCCTTACTTATTTTATAACCATTTTTACACACTGCAGACAAACATCCAGTATTTACAACAGCTGTACTGTAATAAGTAATGTGGGTATGTCCTTCACCAGAGCAGAGAACATAAGCAGAGCTGAAAGGGAAAAAAAATGCTTCTGTGATTATAACTACTACATTGATTCTTGCAGCCACACAGTATAGATGCTGAGGAACAGTGACCACAGATATCCCCACCGCATGTTATATCATATGCTGAACTACCATAATGGGTATCTTTTTAGTAAAGAAAACATATTTAAGTGAAACAACAGCCCTTTTAGCAGTACTCTCATGTTTCTACAACTGGTATGTCTTCAGCCCCCAACTGCATTGCTCCCCATTCTGTTTGACCATCTGTAGTACACTGTAGGTGGAAGTAAAAGAACCCAGGGCACTCTTCAGAAAGAATAGGGGACATTCCCGGTGTCTGGGCAACATTCCCCTTCCCATAAAACTGGTTCATGCAATTGTCCAGGCTGTGTGTAGGTGTTGATCGCAATATGGCTGCCACTACACATTCAGTCACTTTACTACCAGTCTAGCATTGCTTGTAAAGCACTTTGGGATACACGGTGTATGAAAAGCACTAAATAAATGCTGATTCATCTTCTTCTTCTTCTTCTACAAGCTGCAACATCATATTCATTCCATGTCCTACTACTCTATTTTCTCTTTCTTGTAACACATGACCATCAATTTTGCAGTTTATGACAGGTCTTCCAATCAGAACTCATAACTGATTATTGCTAAAAGAAGCCAATTATCCTTCATTTATAGAGAGAATAAAAATATAGTTGTGAGTCTTTGCATTTAAAAGATCATGGGGTTTACTCCCTCAGGCTATTCAAGATCTCTTTCCTACATATCAAGCCACTTTTGAGACAAGGACCCAGATGAGAGGTTTATTTAGAATCCCCCTCTATAAAACAAGCATTTGTCAATGCCGAATGTTACTTGCTTGTATGTGCTGTTTAGGTATTTGGAAGTCATTGGAGTACAAATACTGAAAATTTGCAAACTTATGAGCATGCGTAGGAACTGCGCAACACACTCTAGTAAAACAGTCATTTTTAGGAATTTTTTCACCAAATTTTCAACATAGCCATTTTAAGATCTCTGCTCATGAACAGTGTCACTATGATTTTCTTAATGTGTCCCATACATGGATTTCACACACCGACTGTGCCATTGTGCACTACATGGGTGGAAACACATTTTGGGCAGGATGTGAAAATGACAGCTGTACTGCTCATAAGGAGGTGTGGTAAAATAGCAATGTTGAAAATCTGGAGTGAAAATATTGAAAATTCGCGAACTTACGAGCGTGCATAGGAACTTTGCAATGCGCGCTCCTAAAACAGTCATTTTTAGGAATTTTTTCACCAAATTTTCAACATAGGCTTTTTGAGAGCTCATCTTATGAACACTGGCAGTGTCATTTCATTAATCAGCCCCGAAAGGTGATTTTGCGCAGTGATGGCAAAATCACCCTTCGGGCCCGATTAACACCATGACAGTGCAAGAATTCATGAGGAGGGGTCCCTAAAACCCCATGTTGAAAATTTGGGCCCAAAATTCCTAAAAATGCCTGAGATATGCAACAAAGTTGAAAAAACCCTATTTATTCCATTAAACAGCTTACCGGCATTTCCTTAGTTCGCGGTCGGCTTTGAAGAGTGCAGACGTGTTCCCAGTCCACCAATGATCGTCGAGCCAAACTCCGCAGTAAGTATGGGGTGAGGGGTGTGTGTGGGGAGGCAGGGTGTGCAGTGGGTGGGTGCAGGTGGGGCAGTGAGACTGCGAGGACCGTTTTATTTACAGTTTTTTTTTTTGTAATTAAGGCGATGCGGGACATTTGCCACGCTGGGGTGGGCTCCCAGTGTGGCAGCCGGAAAAAACTGTTTGGGGGGCTGGAGCTGATGGGGATTGGGCACCCCATTGGCTATAACAAGATTTGGCACGCTGGGGTGGGCTCCCAGCGTGGCACCTGGAAAGGTTTGGAGGGTGCAGCCATGGGCAATGGGGATTGGGCATGCCGTTGGCTATAACATTTTTGCCATGCTGGGGTGGGCTCCCAGTGGTGCACCTGGACAGCTTTTGTGGGGGCATGGGAGCGAGGGGATTGGACACCCTGTCGGCCATACAGTGTGTGCGTGGGGGGGAGCGCATCAGCATGCAGTATGAGTGCTTGCGTGCATGTTTGTGTGGGGGGTGAGCTCTGCTCACTGAAGTGGAGCTCTCCCTTTCAACTGTATGCCACTGGATTTTCAGCTGCTGTCATAGACAGCTGCAGCAGTCATTGGAGAACTGCGGCCGCGCCTGCAAACTCACTGACTGAATTGGAAGACAGGATGCCACACCTCCGAAAACTCGGATGATGGCACTATGTTTCTTGCACATGCGTGCAAGCAACATAAAAAATAATAAATCAGGGAATCAGGGGTCAGTCATATTTAGGTCAATTAGATTGTTCAGTGGTCTTCCACCTGCTGTTACTGATGTTGTTACTGTACACAAGTTTAAGAACAATCTTGCTCAATGGTTGAATACGTTCTGTGATTGTAACTGTAATTGTTAATATTGTAATGTATTATAATATCTGTCTTGTATGTATTTCCTCTATTATTTATAATAAGCATGTCTTAATGTTTTTATTGTTATATGTACTTGTCGCTTGTGAAAATGGACAATTTGCTCATCTTGCTAACAAGTATAAAAAGTAAAAATGAAATGAAAATGACACATAGCTAACTGATACTTGCTGCTCTTAGAATCAGTGGTGGTGGTGGTGGTGGGTGTACTGGCTACTGGGCACACATTTAAAAACTGCAAAAGTGTAAGCCAAATTTCGGCAATTAACTGAAAACAAAAACAAAAAAATCATCATCAATATCCTGAAGGTTGAAAAACTACTTTAGAGAATTAATAAAATATTTTTATTTTTAATTATAAAATGTGTAAGAAAAACCCAGCTGAGAAGCAATTCAGCCTGTGTAATTATCAGCCCATAATTAAAAGTGTTGTAGCACTAGTCATGAAGCCAGCCAGCTCACAGTGCCACAGATTGGCTGTTAGGTTTTACTAGGAGGAAAGACATCACTATTCATTCATTCACACAGTTACCAAGATGGACACCAAACAGAGCAGATGCTGTGCATCACGAGGAACGTTTTCTTTATTGCAGTTCTTTTTCTAGTTGCTAGTAGGAGCAGTGTAGTGGGGACCAGAGGAGGGTTGGATGGGGTGGCTATGACTTACTGACACTGTTTACCTAGAGGTGAGGCTCAGGTGGGGGAGTGTATTTGTCACAGGATGGGGGGTAAGGGTAACGTACTGATACAGTTGAACTTAAATTCATAGACTAACTCAGTGTCACCCATGTGATCCAACTTAATCTTTTTGCAGTTCTTCAGGGCAGAGTGGGGGAGGAGGGTGCCAGCTGGGGAACAGATGGGGGTATATGATCATAGGGCGTTGTCAGTATGTGGGGTGGGACTACATAATAATGGGTGGGGGAGGTTTTTTTTTATTAAGTTTCAGGGTTGTTTTAAAAAAAATATATTTGCATGGCTAAGTTGGTGTGGCCACCATGAAATGCAAATGTCTTCAAATTTGTGCCAGCTTTGCCTATGAATTAAAACTAATCATGATATTGAAAGTATTGAGCCATGAGAAACCTTATGACCAGACTGATTATAAACCCTTTTTATAAGGGATAGAAATTATATGAATATTTATGTCTGTTATGGTTGATCAAATGTTTGCATAATTTTACCTGTACTTGCTGCATTCTGTAAAGCAATACTTGTAATACTTTGCCAGGTATTATACATCACCATTGTTTTTTTTGTATTTTTTACCCTGCCATCCTTTCCCCTCCCTTCTCGCCTCTTTATTTTTCCAACCCCCTTCTTTGCCATTATTTGCTTCTGGATTTGTTTCAGTGTAGCATCCACATCAATCAAAATAAATAGTAACTGAAATTGGAAAACTGTGGATAGCAGGTGTTTGCCTCCATAAGTAGTTTCATGGTTTTCCAATCCATCTTTGTGTATCATGGTTATAGACCACACACTGTCATATTGAAAGTCTGTAGTCTATGGGTGCATACCATCTGGTTCATAAGGATTACTTTGTATGAGGTGGCCTAAACTGGCATAAATAAACTACAAATGAAATGTAATTAATTGTCCGGTCAGTGCCTCTTATTAGTGTGACAACTACTAGATATTTTTATTGGGTTATTTATAAATGATGACTGGTTAGCACCAGCACTTTCAGCATCATGCTTCACTCAAAGTGTTTCACCTTTGTTTAGTTTAATCAACATGATGAACACATAATCCCATTTTATCACACTATGTAATCAATTATGATAAAGAAGCTGGCGTAGAAAAATGTGGTTCTCACAGACAAACTCCATCCCATAAGAAAGCTTTCAGTTTGGAAAGCAATACATAGGGGAGTTTGCTCAGTGTCTCTCAGCACTTATTTATTAAGTACATTCTGTTGGTGTGTGCGCACCTCTCTTGTTTTTAACTTTTGACATTGAAATTGGTCAAATGTTCTACAATTTGTGCTGCCGTGAAGAGCCATGATAAAAGTTGTCCATGCTCCTAGGGACTTGAAAATTAATTGTGCATGGTCTACCTATGGCAACCTTGTGCTATTTTTAGCCAAGAAAAGCCTGTCTCTAGATGGTAAACTTTTTTCTTGTTCCAACTTGTATGTCAGTTGGGGTCTAGTAGATGTAGGTTACCTCATGTCATTTTCACAACTAAAAGGTTGAAACCTTATTTTCTTACCTTAAAACTGCAACCTTCAGAGCCAGTTAAGCAGAAAACAATATAAACTTGCTTATTGAAGTTGGAGTATATTTTCAAATGATAATTACATTTCCATCTCCTAGATGGAGTAGTAATTGAAACACTCCGTTACATTTGAATCAGTTTATGTAAATTAATTGGCATTATAATTAATATGAAATTACATTTAATATTTATTGTCACTATATCAGCATTTCAACATTTGATTTTCAAGAGCAAGTAAACTGTGGATGCTGGTTCATGTGTGAACTTATTCTGTTAGTTGTCAATGTTTTTATCCTACTATTAGAGTATATGAAAATCTGGAATGTTTATACTGTGCAATATTTTTGCATACATGCAAGGCTTAATAATGTTATATTTCTTTTATAATTTGGTTACATCTGATGGCATAAATGAATCTATCATAATGAAATCCATTAAATGATAAAAACATAGACAATGATGACAAATAAAGACCACTAGTCCATCTACTCTGCCCGTAAACTTTGACAAACCTGGGACTTGCCCATACAGGGTTTTAACCCACACTATCCACCCCCATGCTCTCTGCCCTACTTCTCTCACCCTGAGTAACCACTGAGCCCTACACTGTTATCCAGCCATGTTTGAAACCATTGATAGTTTTGGCACCCACCATATCATCTGGCAGATTTCTCCATGGCTCTAGCACCCTTTATGTGAAATAAAACCTTCTAATTTCCCCCTTAAGTCTCCCCCCATCAGTTTCCATTCATGCCCCGATGTGCTTGATCCACTACTTATGCTAAATAATTATTTGCAAATTAACTTGTTCATTCCTTCAGGAACTTGAAGTTCTTTCATCATATCACCCCTCTCATGTCTGTCCTCCAGTGCGTACATGTTCAGTGCCTTGAGCTGATCCTCTCAAGCTCTGCTGGCCATGAATCATTTTGGTCACCCTATGTTGCATTATCTTCAGCCTGTCCTTGTCTTTCCTTAGGTGAAGACTCCAGAACTCAACACTGTATTCCAGGTGGTGCCTCACCAGTGATCTATAGGAAGATAGTAATATCTCATTCCTTCTGCTGTCAGTACCCCTTCCCATACACCCCAACATCCTGTTTGCTTTACTGTAGGCCTTGTTACACTGCTGTGATTGTATTATGGAGTCACTGATGATAACCCCTAGGTCTCTGTCCTCTGAAGTTGTGCACAGCTTTAACCCCCCCCCAACAATCCAGTACTCTGTCCTCCAGTTTTTGTTCCCTATATGCATCATCTTGCAGTTTGTGGCACTGAATTTCAACTTCCAAACCTGTGACCACTTCTCTAGCTTTTGCAAGTCTCTCTTCATCTTCTTAATCCCCTCCTCACTGCCTGCCCAGCCTCAGAGCTTAGTTTCACCTTCAAAGAGACACATCTTGCCCATGATTCCTTCTCCTGCACCACTAATGAACATGTTGAAAAGAACTGCACCCAGGACCAATCATTGTGGCACCCCATTGGTGACCTCCTAGTCTTCTGATTTGACCCCGTTAACCACAACTCTCTGCTGCCTTCCTTCCAGTCAGTTTCCCACCCATCTAATGGTGTCCTTTGCTGTACCCATATCCTCTAACTTCTTCAGCAGCCTTCTGTGAGGCACTGAGTTGAAAGCTGTGCTGAAACTGAAGTAGAGTAAATCCACATCATGGCCCTTGTCCACTACCTTCATTACCCACTCAAAGAATACTATCAGGTTTGTCTGACAAGACTTCCTGCCATGAACCCATGCAGTTTACTATCCTGAAGCCCATTGGTCTCCAGGTTGTTCACGAGACCCTCTTTGGCAAGTGTCTAAATCAGTTTGCCCACAATAGAGGCAAGACTGATAAGTCTGTAGTTACCCGGTTGCTCCTTGTCCCCTCCCCATGGAGTGGGACTGTGTCTGCTAAACCTCTGGTCTTTTGAAACCACCCCATCTGAACTGAGCTATTGAATAGCCCCACTAAGGGGTTCAGTTAGTTACACTGCCAATTCCTGGAGCACCCTCAGATGAATCTCATCTGGCCCTGGAGTCTTAGTTTTCATTAGGGCTGCTATCGCTTTCCAAATCTTTTCACTGGCAAAAACTTGCTGGCCTATCTCAGGGATACCCCTCACAGCTGCCTTAATGCTACTATCTGGCAGAGACCATCTGTCCTCCCTTGTAATACAGAGCAAAAGTAGTGGTTAAGAATGACTGCTTTCTGCCTGTCCTCTTCAAAAACTCTACCTCCCTTTGTTAGGCTAACAATTCATCCTCCTGTCTTTCTTTTTTTCCCTAATATGTATAAAGAACTGTTTTCCCCACCTTTGACTCCCTCTATAATATGTAGCTCTTGTGTCTACCTTTACTTCTCTGACTGCCCTTTTGGTTTCCCTCCTTCTCGTTTAGTATACTCCTCATGCTTTTTTCCCTTGTTTTGACTTGTACATGGTGAAGGCCTTATTTTTAGCTCTCACTGCTTCCCTGACATTTTCAGAGAACCATATTTGTCTCTTGTACATTTCTCTTTTGATTACCATTCTCATGCAAGACTTTGTTGCCTCGAGAATGGCCCCCTTGATTGCACCTACACAGCTCTGGTGCTGTCCACTCCAACTAACTTTTTCCAGACCAGCACCCTCCCCTAGTTGAAGTCTGCTCTTCTGAAATCTAGGACTTCAGACTTTTATGAGGGCTTCTTGTCCCAAGAACCAGGTTGAACCACATAAAGTTATGGTCACTGGACCCTAGTGGCTCCTGTACCCTCATGCTTTCTACCACTTCCGAGTTGGTGATAGCCACATTGAGAATGGCAGCCTACCTAGTGGTTTTCTTAACTAGCTACACTAGCAGGCAGTCCTGCAGTGTATCCAGCAGGGTCAGACTTCTGGAGCTGTTGGCCACTGGAATGACTCACTCATTATTTGGAAGGTTTAGATCTCACACCACCACCACCTTCCCCTTTACCTCCTCTCTTTCTGTTGCTTGCTCCTTAGCACTCTGCTTCCCCCTGTCCTGGAGGTCTATAGATCACTCCCACTCAAAATTGTTTGCCTGAGGATGCTGTGACCTGAACCACAGTAATTCTGTTTCCTCATTATCTCCCCTGTTGTTTCTGTCCTTCACTGCCTCTATGGCCTCTCTGACATGTAGGGCTTCACCTCTGCCTTTGCCTTTTGCTCTATTCCATCTAAACGTGGTGTAGCCTGGGACTATCAGGTCCCAGGCATTATTCTCTGTGATGACTACTAGATCCATCTCAGTATCTGCCTTGATGGTCAGTGAAGATTATTTCATATACAGTACTTTATGTAAAGCTGTAAAATAATAACATAGTACTGTGAGGGTGATGGAAAGGACTTAGGGTCCATCTTCTTCACCCATTCTCTCAAATGTTACTGCTAAAATGCTACCCCTATTCATCCTGGGTGACCCTAAATGCTAGTGTCCCTCTGGAATCCATCAGAATCAGCACCCTGGGTAGGCTGTTCTATGTGTGCCCCACACTCTGTGTGAAGTAATACATTCTCATCTTTCCTCTAATTCTAGTCCCCTCCATTTGAATGCAAGCCCTCTAGTTCTGCTTGTTGTCCACAGCTCAAACCGCTGTGTATGTTCCAAGCCGTTGATCCCTTTTAGTATATCATGATCATATTCCTCCTTACATAGCTCTTCAGCTGGTTAAATAATCTGAGTATGTTCAATCTTTACGCTTAGCTCTTGCCCTCTGGGTCAGCAGCCAGCATGGTGGCCCTATACTGGACCCCTTGATTCCTTTCTTCCTGTACTGTGGTGTACAGAACTGGATGAAATATTTCAGGTGGGTTCTAATCAGACTCTTGTATAAGGGGAGGATCACTTGAAACTGTCTGTTCCTACCCCCTTTTAATGAATGTCATCACTGCATTTGCTTTTTTGACATGGCAACACATTAATTGCCATACACTTGATTTATCCATGATAGAACAAGTGTGATGCAACCTCTTGTTGTCATCGAGGTGTTGCTTCTACCTCATTTTGTAGCTGAAAGGACTGAAACATAGTGGTACAATGGGTTAGTAGTTGTGGTGGGAACCAAACCCAGGATCCTGTTTCCCAGTCCAGGCTTCACTATTTCACAGTTTCTTTTTTTTAAATAAAATTTTCATTGAAATTGTGTGTCATGTATGCAAATGACAATGGCACACTTATTCCTGGCCCAAACACCATTATCAGTCTTCTGTGGAGTTACAGTAGTCTACAGTCATCTTGACACATACAATTTAATGGTCACAGAAACTAAATCAAAGATATATGTAAACTGCTTTGGCATTATATAGAACAGTAGAGTACAGCCATGATTTTTGGAAAGATCCAGATATGAGAGCACTTCCTATGGAAGAAATTCATCATCTTTTCCCATAACATAGTGGACCCATGGTGCCGATAGTGTTAGAAATGAAACTTTGATTGTTAAGATTGTTTAAGATTTTTTTCTGTTATATAAATGATATCAACCAGGGAGTGCCATGACTACTGCTGTTATATTGGGGCTGCTGGAGATAACCAATGTTTTGTTATGGATTTGTTTGAACAAATACTCAGCCTGTTTATCTTTCAGAGTGACTGGGAATTCTAAGAGAGTATCCACTTTACTTTCAAATGGGAGAGGGAAAGTTCGGCATTGCCTGCAGAGCTTATCTAATTGAGGTCCAAAAGGGGTGGAGGTTGGGGCAGTCTCAAAAAATATGTGCATCTATGGCACTTGGGTTACCACATAGTCTCCAGCAGGTTTGAAGTTATGTCAGTTTGATACTTTTTTTTTGCATAACACAGGTTATGTAATATCAAGAAATACCCTGCCAGGAAAATTCCCAAATGGTAGGAGAGAATGTATCATGATGAGATGCCCTTAGAACCCTTACCCAACCTTTTAAAGGGATTGAAGCATTGAATTCTTTCTCCCACTTCTTCCTGATTGACTGTGTAAAAATCATGGTAAACTGCTGGAGAGCCATGTGGCATATAACTGAGAAATTAAATGTTGGGAGTCACCCAAGACAGTGTCAGTATTAACTCATACAGCAGTATGGGGTCAGAGTATTTTGCTGATAGCATTGGTAAGAGATAAGAAAATACTAAACCTGTAAGTAACAGTAATGATCCAAGTTTTGAAATGAGTCTGATTGTTTAAGATCAGCGATGGAAAGAACTGTGCTGTATGAAATAAATGGAAAGAAATGTGTGAAGTGTAGACACTCCCTGTGCCTGTATTTAACAGCTAAGGTTGCAGGAAGAAAAGTGTATGAGTAGGATAGTGCCTGGAATAGGGACAAAATGTGATGGCCCTCATGGCAGTTAAATTGACTGCCACACAGTGTTGTCTGCATATAAGGTGCACATTCATTTATCTGAGACTGAATACCGAGAAGTATATAGAATCTCATTATGATATCAGCTAAGCTTGTGATAATTCCAGAGTTGTGGTATTAGAAGAGCTTGTGATAATTCCAGAGCTTTCAGATCATGGGTGTAGGCAGGCATACTTCTAGCACTCCATGGTGTGCAATTTTATTTTAGGGGGGTAGCAACTAGGCTCTGAACTGCTTCCCTTTTCCATGAAAACTAACAAAGAAAATACTGAACCTCTCTGTAATTTTATTCATAGAAGTCAAAACTATAAGGACCGATCACTAATACTCTCTTTGCATCCCAAGGACAATACAACTTTACAGGCTCTGGACTGGTATGTGGGTGTCCTAGGGAACAATGCATGGCATTAATAATTACCCATGCATGGCAACAACCGTTGTCATGAGATACAAAACTTGTATTTATTGTGCCAAATGAGGAAACAAACATGGTCCTGGTGTACGTTTGTATATTGTCTGGTTACACCCTGGGAGGGTAGTTCACCCTAACAAGGGGGGGGTGGGGTAGCAGTGAGTTCACTTGGTGTGCAGATCTGAAATACCTGGCTACACCCATGTTTCAGATGTGCCTGCTACGCAAGTGAAGTCCAGAAGAATGATGTTCATAGTTGAGCTTACGGAAAATAGGTATAAAGATTTGAAAGCATCTAGTCTCCTTATGCCTTTGACTATTGTACACCTGCACTTAAGTTATGGATTCGTACCATGCCAGAAAAGCTGGAAAATGAACTTATTGCATTTTGTGAAGTGTGACCGAGATAGGGAAATTGGAAGGGTCTGAAACTAAAGCAGAAGTTTGGGTAAAGCAGTCATATGGATAACTTTAACCTGTTGCGCTGAGGTAATTGGGACAGCCACACAGTCTCATAAATCCTGTATTATTTTTTTGGACAGTTGAAAAAGAATAATACCTGTACTGTGTTTCTGGATCTAAGCAAAGCCTTTGACACTGTGGATCATGATCTTCTAATCTCCTCTCTGAACTCCATAGGCCTTGACTCACTCTCTCTTAAATGGTTCAGATGCTATCTCTCCGGAAGATTACAACTGGTAAAAAATGAAGGTGATCTATCTACCTCTAAACCACTCCTAAGAGGTGTACCGCAGAGGCTCCATCCTGGGCCCCATCCTTTTGCCATTTATATCAACAATATTGATTCCAATCTCTCACTTTCTAATATCCACCTTTTGCAGATGACACTGTACTATATGTGAGCAATCCCTCACCATCAAAAGCCTGTGAGCTCTACAGTCTGAATTCTCCCTCCTTCAGCACAACCTATTAGAAAAGAAATTATTACTAAATGCCAAGAAAACCAAAGCTATGTTCTTTGCCACCAAGAACTGTTCTTCCACTATCCCATCATTCACCCTCCCACAACTCTCTACCATCCTTGGTGAAAATCTGGAATATGTTGACAAATTCAAATACCTAGGAGTGTGGATAGACAATAAACTAGACTATACTACCCACGTTGAAGAGCTCCTAAAAAAGCTAAGACAAAGACTTGGTCTATTCTATAGGATCAAACACTACCTGACCAAAGATTCCAAACAAAGATTAATCCTAGCATCATTCCTGTCCCTCATTGATTATGCTGACTTCCTCTATGGTCATTGCTCCTCTCCCATCTAAACAAATTAGACACCCTGTATCATAGATCTATTAGATTCATTACTGACCTTCCCTCTAGCACCCATCATTGCTCTCTCTACAATGCAGTCAGTTGGACATCCCTGCAACATAGAAGAAAAAAAATGCTGCTATCTGGATCTACAAAGCTCTGACAAACAAACTCCCTTCCTACATCTCAGACTGCTTCAACCGGATCACATCCAGGCCCTACACCTTGAGGATCAACAAACTGATCCTGCTGAAGATTCCTATGACCTGCACCCAGTATGGAAGAGCTGCAATCAGTTATTCCTGGCACTTATCTGGAATTCTATCCAAAAGTCATTGAAAATGGATACACTGATTCCTCTTACATCCTTCAAAAACTGTATACCAGCCTAATCCCAGATCCGTCACTTGCTTCCACAAGGCCTAGTCCTCCCACACCCCAACCCCTCCCACATCCCTCTCTCCTCCACCTCTTTTAAAGCTCCTTCCTATTCTTCTATCATTCATCTGGTCCTTTCCCCATCAAACCTCATACATATATGCCCACCCATGTACCATTATCCATGCCTTATCCCTACTAGACTGTTTGTTTTTCTCCTTTATTAGGTTTTAGGTTTATTGTCCTTTGCCTTGTATATTTGTAAATATTTGTACATCTATCTCACTCATAAATGGTTGTATTTGTGCTTATTCAATATCATGTTTTTGTATACAATCTGTAACCTTTTTGTTATGACCACTCAGGTCCATCTTGTAAATGAGCTATGCTCAATGATGTTCGCCTGAATAAATAAAGATTTTGATTGATTGATTGATTGATTATAATTATTGTTTTAAATTGTGCTGGAAATGCAGATATTTTAATTCCCAACTACTGAAAAAAACATAGGTCTCAGTGAAAAGGAGTCCCATGCTTAATGAATTGAGAAAGGGTAAGAATGACCTGAAGTATTTCCATTTTGATGGTATTAAGTCTGTATCCTGAGAGTTCTCCATAACTGCCCAAAGCTTCTTAAAGAACCAGGAGAGAGTTTTCTGGGTCAGAAGATAAACAAAAAGATTGTCAGCATACAACCTGAGTTTGTGATAAAGCAGTCCTGAAGTAAATCCTAGAATTTTCCTGTTATACCTCAGGGTTTTAAATAATTGATTAGCAGTTTTTATCTTGGGACAATGCTAACTATACAGAAAGTATTTATATAGGTTTTCTAGAAGTGTTATGTTGTTAAACACAGTGAGGCAAGTGCCATGCATTTTCACAATGTTTTAACACTTTTATGAGCAAAACGCTAATCAATTTTTGGAGTTAAATAAAACCCTGTATACCTTAAAGATTCTTCTAGAGGTTTGACACAGAGAATGAGGAATAAAGGTAAAAGAAGTCTCCCCCATCTGCTGTCCCAAGTATGAGAAAAGGTCTGACAATATGCACCATGAGCCCAGATACTGGCAATTGTGTTATGATACAGCCTTTGAATAATTTGGATAAAAGCCAGGGAAAATACAAAACTGGATGTTGTCTGAAGCAAGAAAGGCCAAAACACACAATCAAAGACCTTTGCTGCATCCAGCAATGAGAAGGAAGGGAAGAGTAGTACAAGAGGCCTGACATAGGGCATGCAGTGTACATTTGATATTGTCCCGAGCTTGGCAAGAACAGATGAAGTCTGTCTAATCTAGGTTAAGTACAGATGCTTTTAAACAATTGTAATGAAAAATGTGTGATCTGTACTTACAACTGAGCTAGGATGGAAAGATTCACTCTTAGTAGGGTTCTTTTTCAGTTTCAGAATTGCTAAAACAGTGGTGTACATTGTTCCACTTTGAAGACTGCTATTACACCTGAGCTGTCTGGCTCAAAAAGCTTGTGTTCTATAACATCTATGTACAATTTATGTTTTGGTCTGACACACATTTCACAATATTCGATAACTACAGATTAGTGCTGACACCATTTAATTGTCACTATGTTTTAAAGATGTGAGGAATCAATCAATCAGTCAAAATCTTTATTTATCCAGGAGCACATCATTGAGCAGAGCTCATTTGCAAGATGGGCCTGGTTATGATAAAATCTCAGACAAAATACAAAAGGTGAGGGATACATATCTAATGACAATGGGGCAGTTTGATGCATACAAGTCATAGCATACAAGACATCAGCCAATAGCATAGAATAAACAATGTTACAGCAGTATCATCTGCAAGTGACAAATTGTGAAAATCTCAGATTTACATGACAATGTGCTAATTTGGGTTAGGTGTGTAATAGTAGAGGAGGGGACTAGGGTAGACCTTAGAAGTAAGAAGCCAGGTGGTAGGGGAATGTATCATCATAAGGCATGGCCAGAATAAAACATAATTATTAATAGGTAGCTTAGATGGAGATCGGATAAGTAAATCAACAGAGGACAGTGGAAAGCAGCAGACGGAGGATAGAGCATGAGAAGAGGCAGGATTAAGGGAAATGTATGTAAAAGAGGACAGGTTAAAGACAGGCAGTATGGTGATATTGGGATTATTGGTTCCGGGGTTATTGGTTCTGATTAATGGCAAGAAAAGTACTTGCACAATTCCTTAATAAGATGAGAGTACAAGGTCTTGAATGAACCAATGCTGATGAATATATTACATTTTATGGTTTTCTGTAAATTGTTCCACAGGGAGGGCAGCGCAAAACTGATGGCTGTTCTGCTTTGGTGAGAGTAGACTTTGGGAATTTTTAATGAGATGTAAGAGTGACTTCTCAGGGCATAGGTGCTTATTGAGCTTAGTGGGAGGCAGTCCAAGATGTATTGTGGAAGTTTTTTTTGAGATAGATCTGTAGGTCCATAAAGCAGCATTTTTTCCCCCACCTAAACTGGAGGGAGGTCCATTCTACAGCTGCATGTAATAAACAATGGTGTGTACTGAAGGGGAAACTGGTAATAAATCTCAGAGCTCTATGGTAGAGCGTATCCAGTTTTGTTAGCTAAGAGGTAGGAAAGTGGCTGTAAAGAAAATTTGCATAATCTACTAGTGAGTGAAATGTAGCTTGCACCAACCTCATCTTTGCATCGCTTGTGAGTAGGTAACTGATCCGGAACTAGAGACCAAGTCTCTGGTGAAGTCTTTTTAGCAAATCCTCAATATGCTCTAGTATTTCTCCTAGAATAATAGAGATCAGCGGTACTGTTCCTGTAGTTGCTGGAATCTAAGGGATTACTCAGTTCAGCATGTTAGAGTGATCTTAAAACCAATACAGAGTGTTTTGGGTTGATCAATTAGTTACACCTGTGCTCTGTCACAATAAAAGAACAGAAGGTGGTTTTGTTTAGTAAATTTTAGTTTATACCACCAATAAGTATGAAGAGAGTCAGAGAGCACAAATCATATATCTGTTGTTAGGAGGATAGACTTGTGAGTGGGGGGAGAAAGGGAGAAGAAGGTGAAGTGCCCAACAGTTGCTTCATCTTGGAGGAATGGAGATTAGATTCAGAGGTTCACTAAGGCAGCAGGAGATGGGAGGGAGCTACATGTAATTGTCCACCTGGCGACACATGGCCTGGAAGGGACAGGGTAGGGGAAGTTTCAGGGAGCTGGGGAGAGGCCCCAGGCAGGTGGCATGCATGGTGGCTTTTGCTGAGGTGTTACCTGTATATGGTTGGGGACAGATAAGAACACCCCACAATGGGGATTTTAACAATTGATTGAAGGCCTGGTGCATGGATGAGGGCTTAAGCTACACTGGGGACTGGGGGTCAACCTGGGAGAATATTGGACCTCTATAGATGAGATGGCTTGTATCCTTCTGGGAAAGGTACCACAGCCCTTAAAGGGTGGTTCAAATGTTACTTGGATGATCATTTAAACTAGATGAAGGGGTAAGGCTTTAGAACTTTGGGAGGCAACAATCCCCATCCAGATGATGAAGCAGTAGGGAGTGAGGACCCAAGGGGAGTAAATGTCCCTAAGGCTGGGGAACAGGAGATAGGGGCTGGGAACAAGGTAGAGAACATAGGGGTATAAATCAGGGAAGCAAGAAGGAAGGAGTAAAGGAGACCAGTAACACAGAAGGTAACAGTGGAAGAGGTGAGTTGGGGGGAGCATCAGGGAACAGCACAGGTGGGAAGAAACAGTCAAGGAGGGAGTATGCTATGGAGAGCCATGTGTGCCAGTACCAGAAGTCTGGAAAACAAAGTTCTGGACCTGGAGGCAATCATGGCAGAGGCTAGCCTGGATTTGGTAGTATAATGGATTTGTGGTGCACTGAGATCCATAATTGGGAAATGGCCATACCAGGCTACTCTGTGTTCAGGAGAGACAGGGAAGGGAGGAGTGTAGGAGGAGTTGTACTGTATATAAGAGAGGAAATCAAGGCCTCAGAAGTGCAGGGGCATCTGGACAAAAAGGAAGGGCTGAAGATGTTGTGGGTTATCCTTGAAACAGGTGATGGGGCCACTCTCCATACAGGGGTGGTATGCAGACTTCCAGCATGGGGAAAGGGATAGGATAATACACTTGGGGAAGTAACCATCAGGATTGCAGGCAAGTGGAAGGTGCTGTTAATGAGTGAGCTCAGTATTGCAGATGTGGATTGGAACCTTCCAACTGCAGCTTTTGGCAAGGAACTGGGCCATCCTTGACTCCCTACAAGGGCTTTTCCTTGGCAGCTAGACAATGAAACTACTAGGGATGGGGCAATGCTGGACCTTGTGCTTACAAGCATGAATGGCATTGCAGACATCACAGTGGGCAATCTCCTAGGTAGCAGTAATCATCATACAATGTGGTTTAACATTCAGACATGTACAAAGGAAAATCACAAAAGAATGAGGGCCCTGGACTTTAAAAGGGTGGATTTTAAAGAAATGGAAAACTGTCTCAGAAACTGCTTCATGGGGGGATTGCCATGGTGGGGAAAAAATAAGGGAGGGCATAATTAAGATGGCCAGCCTCTCAGCAAAGGAAGTGAGTAAAAGCAGAAGGAAAAAGGGACTGTTTTGTTTCTGTATTGAAGTAGCCAATTCACTGATGGAAACAAGGATTTGTCAATGCTGAATGTTCACCGCTGGTATTGCTGTTGTACCGGGTCTTGCTTGTACACATTTGTACTATATATTTACCCAGGATAGAACTGATGAAATGGAACATTGTTTAATGAGGAGTTAAATACCTACCCCTTTCCCCATGCTGGAAGTCTATATACCACCCCTGTATGGAGAGCGGCCCCATCACCTGTCTCAGGAATGACCCACAACATCTCCAGCCCTTCCTTTTCCTCCAGATGAGGCAGTATTGCACAGTGGGTTAAGGCTCTGAGCTGCAGTGAAATGCAATGACTCATCTTCAGTGGTGTCCTGCTTTAACAAATTGTTAGATTGTAATTACCCAGGATCAGGCAGCTGACAGGTAATATCTGCTTTAAGTGGGCTCCCACATTTTGACCTAAAATGTCCAACAGACTTTTATGACCTGACGTTATGATTAAGACAGGTGAAAGTTTAAAAATCCCATCTGAAAGATTTCGCTGTGCGACTGTGGAAAAAAAGTTTCACAGAGGAGTTGAAAAATGACACCTGCCATGTTCAGGAAGTGGGGTAACATAAGGGATATATTAAATATTAGGGGGCCAAAATCTGCAAAAAAATAATGTTATAAGTTAATGCTGGAATAATTGGTTTCCTCATAACTTAGTTGGTTTTTCACATTTTTACCCCAACTTTTCAACATAAACTTTTTTTGATCACTCCTCAGCATGACAGGTGTCATTTGTACAACAATGGCTGAAATGTCATTTTGCACCACAAGTGTAAAACACATTTTGGGTAGGGTTTGAGAAATGACAGCTGTCACATTCATGAGGTGGTAAGAAAAAATGCTTATGTTGAAAAGTTGGGGTCAAAATATTGAAAATTACCACAGTTATGAGCGTGCATTGAAAAATTGCAACGTAGACTCAACTTTGTTTTTTCTCATTGCTTACCCAAAATTTTCAACATAGTTATCTTATGAACCTACATATCTTTCTTATGAGCCCACTCTTATGAACAAGGTGGAGAAAATGTTCAAATCCTGCCCAAAAGGTGATTTTGTGTTACAAGTGCGAAAACACATTTCAGCCAGGATTTGAAAAATGGCAGCTGTCACATTCATGAGGTGTTGTGAAGAAGTGGCTATGTTGAAAATTCGGGTCAAGATATTAAAAATGACCAACGTTATGAGCCTGCATTTGTAAATTTCAATGTAGGTTCATAACTTTGTTGTTGTTTACTATTTTTGCCCCACATTTTCAACATAGCCTTCTCATGACCCCACCTCTTGAACAAGGGCAGAGAAAATGTTCAACTCCTGCCTGAAAGGTGATATTACACAGTGACTGGTGAATCACCTTTTGGAATAGATTTGCCTAATTTCACTATCATTGTTCATGTGATAAGGTCCCAAAAAAGGCATGTTGAAAATTTGGGGCAAAAATATTCAAAAATGGCCAAGTTATGTCAGTATGTTCAGAACCCCCTTAAAGTACATTGAGCTGCATACCTGATTTCCTCAGTTCAGGGTCTGACATTGAAAAGTGTAGATGTGTCTGAGGTCCAGAAAGAATTACAATGTTGGACCCCTGGAGGGTAAGTAAGGGCTTGTGTGCGTGGTGGTGGGTGCTGAGTGTGAGGGTTGGGTGGGGGAACAGTAACAGTGGCAAAAGCAACAGACATCGATGGATGTTCTTATTTTTTGCAGGGTATGTTAAAAAACTAGGAGGGACAGTATTCTTTGTTTCAGGTGGAAACACTGGGGGATTGGGCACCCCCAGTGTCAGTGTTACATTTATGAGCACAGGGAGTGGGCTCCTCGGTGCTGCAAAAGTAAACGGGTGGGGTTGGGTGGGTACCAGCCAGTACACAAGACTGGGCACCTCTGTGTTGGAATATTAATATAGGTTGGGCTGGGGGGGGCAGTTAAGGTGGCAGCAGCAACAGACATCGATGGACATCTTTTCTCTTTTACAGATGTAATAAGAAAAAAACCTATGAGGGATGGTTTTCTTTATTTCAGGTTGTGGCACTGGGGGATTGCGCACCCCCAGTGCCAGTGTTATGTTTGGCAGCACTGATGGTGGGCTCCCCAGTGCTGCAAAAGTAAAACAGGCATTGTGGGAGATAGCAGCCAGTATGGGGGATTGTACCCCATGCCAGAAAATTAATATGGGTTGGTTTGGGGGGAGGAGAGTTACAGTGGCAGCAACAACAGATATCAGTGGACATTTTCCTCTTTTACAGGTGTAATAAAAAAACTGTGAGAGATGGTTTTGAGCAGTCTGATCATGACATATCAGCTGTGCTTACTGGGTGGTGGTATGTAGATCAAAGGAAAGACCCGACCTATGATTGGGTTGGCTCTTTCCTTTGAACTACATGAAGTTTCCACCCAGCAAGCTAGAACACTGTCATGACCAGTCTGGCTCATGATTAGTGTGACACTGCTGAGCCCCATGCATACCATTGTTCATTGGACTGACAGTGTCACAACCCTCAAAAGCCACTCTCATAGCAAAAGGTTCACTGCACATATGCACATGGTGATCATAAAAAAGTGACATTTAAGAAGTGTAAGGAAATGCAAAAGGAGGAGGACAGGGAGGTGTACCAAGCAAATCAGGGAAGCAGTAAAGGCAGTGAGGGGAGCAAAGGTGCAGACAAAGGAAAGGATAGCTAAGAGGTAGCTAATGTTGATAAAACTTTATTCAAATACATAAGTGAGAAGAGGTAGGCAAGGAGGGGGATAGTAAGGATAAGGAGGTGGACAGGGAGGGAGTGAGCAGTAGAGTACAAAGAAAAATTAGACATCCTAAACAGGTAATTCTGCTCAGTCTTCGCATGAAGGAAGTGGGGTGGGCCACCAGGGAGCAGCAGAAACAAAGACAGAGGGAGATAGACACAAGTCCATTTTCAAAGGAAACATTTCTGAAGGGACTTGCAGCTCTGACAATGTACAAGGCTATGGGACTAGACAAAATACACCCAACAGCTCTACAGAAACTCAGGGAGGTGCTAGCTCCCCCCACTGATGGCCTTATTTAATAGCTGTGTGGAAAGAGGCATGGTTCCAGAGGACTGAAAGACTGCAGACCTGGTTCCCCTACATAAGCGTAGCAACAGGGAGGAGGCTAGGAAATATAAGCTAGTCACGCTCATCTCGGTGGTGGGAACATTGATGGAAACCCTGTTAAAGGAAAGATTGGTAGAGTTTTTGAATCCAGTGTGCTGCAAAACTATAGGCAGCATGGGTTCATGGGAGAAGGGGGGTCATGCAAGATTATTCTGATTGATTTCTTTTACTGAGTAACCAGGGGAATAGTTCAGGAGAGGGCAGTGGACATGGCTAGGAGACAGAAGGTGATAGTTAATGGCACTCACTCTAATGATGAGAGGGTGACCACTGGGGAGTCATGGGGCTTAGTACTGGAACTGGTCCTTTTCAATGTCTTCATAAGCAACACTGTAGAAGAACTAGAAGGAAAGGTGTGCCTTTTTGCAGATGACACCAAAGTCTGCAATAGAGTGGACACTCAGGAGAAGGTGGAGAAGATGTGTGGAGATCTTGGGAACTTGAGGAGTGGTCAAGAGCATGACAGTTGGGGTTGAATGCAAAAAAGTGCAAAATCATGGACCTAGGGCATAGGAACCAAGGAGCTGGGTATAGGATTGGGGTGTTACTGACCACCACTGAGCAGGAAAGGGACCTTGGTTTATCCTATTTGATTACCTCAAAATGGCAGTGCTATGTGACAAAGCAGTAAGTAGAGCCAGTGGGATTCTTGCATGCATAAAGAGAGGTATCTCCAGCAGGAGGAAAGAGGTGTTGTTGCCACTATATCATTCACTGGTGAGACCCCACCTGGAGTATTGTGTTCAGTTATTAAGATCACACCTCAGAACACACATAGAGTGGAGACAGTTCAGAGGAGTGCAACTAAAATGGTACAGAGGTTGCACCAAATGCCCTACAAGTAGAAGCGAGGAAACCCAACAAGAACATCCTGGAATAGATGAGAATGAGAGGTAACATGATGGAGTCTTATAAGTACCTCACAGGAGTAAACAGGGTGCAGGAGGGGAATCTCGGTTAAATGAGAAAGAACATCAGAACAAGAGGGCATGTGATGAAGCTGGAGGACGGTTTAAAGGGGCATTTGAGGATGCACTGCTTCACTGAAAGAGTTGTAGATGTCTGTAATGGATTGCTAGTGGATGTGGTAGAAGCAAAAACAGTAGGGGGCTTCAAGCTTGTGTGGCATAGACATAGCAGAATATTTGTAAATAGGCAGGGAAGAGGAAGGGTTGCAAGGGACCAGTTATGCTCTGTGGAGACAGACTAGACAGGGACCATCTAGACAGACTGGGTGGACCAAGTGGCCCTTTTCTGCTGACAAATTCTACCTTTCTATTTCTTAAATAAATTATTCTTTCCTGTCATGTCATCTCTCTGTTAAATTATTTCATAATGAAATATTTTCATTTCTGAATGTGTGTTTAAGCCCCAACTCCCTGTACTTTCAACAGAAGAATATTATGTGGACTTAAACAGCTCCTTTTATGTATGAAGTACTGTACCTGAGAACACCACAAACTAAAGAATTAGTGTTATAGCAAAGACTGAAACATAAGAATTTAAAGGGAATCTGTACCATATAAGGTCACCTTATAAATATGTGACCCTTACCAGCTGATCTATCACCACATGGGGAAAAGCTGGTGCTACTAGTGCCCCTAAATACATTTAACTTTTTACAACCCCCAAAGCACAACACCATATTTGCTATGTGCAGTCACACATTGCACACATTTTTGCCCTTGTGATGGCATCCATGCCTCACCACCTGGTGAAAACTAGGACATATATCTGGCATCCCCCATGGGTTTAAGTGCAATATGCCCTTTACATTCCTCACCACACAAATATGACGTACTGGGGTAGAATTGCCCAGGGTCCTCTGATACCCTTAATAACTTTGCTATCATTTGATGAAGTAGAACAAAATTTGGCATGGATGGTCAGGCTGTCAGAGTTTCAAGACATGAAAAGTTTCATGAAGGCATCTTGTATGGCTTTCGAGACATGCAGCACCAAAAAATGAAAAAAAAAAAACAACTAATCATTGCATATTTTTTGCTCTCACCTACAGTCAAATTTTTTCATGAAATTTTCAGGTGTGAAGGTGCCTGTTCCAAGGCTGTGTGTTTCAAAGGTTCTGCGAAAAAATATAATGGCAGTTTACAGTCATAGCAATTTTTGAATTAACGTTCATGTTCATCTGGTACAAAAAAAAACTTTGCAAGTGCTTATTTTCTTGATATACCTACTCAAAGAAATACCAGACATGATAGCCCCATTTTTTTCTCCTTTTAAACTCACAAACACTGAAAATACGTAAACTTGTCTCTTTAAAAAAAAAATACCTGAACGTAGCTAAACAGGATACATTTAGCTTGATTCTGCTGTTTGTTTTTTAAAAGAGTTGGCAGAAACACCTTTTCTGGGCACTCCAAAATCCAGGCTGCCAAGCTTTGTGAGAGGAGCCATTCACCCACCTTTTTTATTTGAGAACAACTGGACTTTGTTGAGTTTTGCAACCACAGTTGGGAGTCCTGCTGTGAGCTTCAGTGACGGCAGTGAGCTGACGATCCACTCTTCTTCCTAACTCTGTCTATCAACTCTGTCTATCAATCTAATCTTTCTAACTATTTAATTATTTATTTAGCAGACTAGGATGCCCCCCCAACTTGTCTTAACCACCCAGGTCATATTGTACAACAAAGAAAACGGTCTGCACTCCATGACAACGAAAAAGGCACAAGCACTCAAAAATAGTTTTAAAGCTTTATTGCTTCAGTGAGGTGATGTGCCAAAAGTGGCTATGAGCACCACTCACCCCGGCGCTTCGGGAACTAACCCTTCGCCAGGTCGTATTGTAGATGGTGGCAGTGGGGTGCCCATCCTCCAGTACCGCTAAACAGTAGCCTGACACTGGGGTGCCCAATCGTCAGTGTCAGAATATCCCTGCCAGGTCCCCTGTAAAGAAGAAAACTGTCCCTCATTTTCTTTCTTTTCTGCAATAAAAAAAAACAGTCCTTCGCCGATCCAACCCCCAACCCTGACCTCCCACTCAGCACCCACCATCCCACACCTCCCCCACATGCCTTCACTCTCCTGAACATGCCCCATAGCGTAGATCCACTCTCCAACTGAAGACACGTCTTGCTGCATTACTGACTGCAAGATGAGAAACTGAGGTAAGTATGGTTCAATGTATTTCAATGGGTTTTGAACTTTGATGCATAACTTCCTTTTGCATATTCTGACCCCAGATTTTCAACATAGCCTTTTAGGGACCCATATCATGATCAGTGGTGGTGGAACTATGCAAATCAGGCCAGAAAGGTGATTTCATGGTTGCTTGGTGAAATCACCTTTCAAAATGGATTCGAACATTTTCACCACACTTGTTCATGAGGTGAGGATATAAAATTCAGAGTCAAAATATGTAACAATGGGCAAAGTTATGTATGTCAATTGAAATTTTTCTATGCTCGCTCATAACTTTGGTAATTTTAATCCAAATTTTCAACATAGCCACTTTTTCACACCACCTCATAAACATGACAGCTATAATTTTTCAAATCTTTGCCAAAATGTGTTTTCGCACATGTGGCACAGAATAGAATGACTTTTCACTGGGGATTTGAAAATGTTCACCTACCGAGTTCGTGAGGTGGGGCAATATGAAGGCTATGCTGAAAATGTGGTGTACAAATATGGTAAAATGCCCATGTTATGAGTGAAATCTAGATTTAGTACTTGCCGTATTGGTCCTTATAAAAACAGATCCAGAAACAAAAGATTTTATACCTTTTAATGGAAAAACATAGATGTAACAACAAGAACAAAGTGCTCTAGCTTTTGGACCAACAAGTCCTTCATCAGAAGCGTAATGCCAGTTATTTAGAAAAAACAATACTTTTAACATCCAGATCATGCAGAAAAAAACAGAAGAAAAAAAACCATTGGTTTAAAATACTCATTAAAAAAAACAGAATATGTTGTCAGAGAAACTTAACAGTACCATGTCACCTTCAGCTGGGAGAGTCTCAGGGTCAAAGGTGCTTAGTGCAGAAGACATACAAAGAACTCTACTGCATATAAATTAAATTGACATATAAGATAACAACTACTTGAGCAAATGGCTCTTAAATCAAATTATAAGTGTCACAATGTGTATAAGAATGCAATTACTGAAAAACAACCCCCACCCAGATTAAAAACATACAAAAATTGTTTTAGGACTACAAGAAGCATCTATGTATATATACATAGAAACATAGACTTTGACGGCAGATAAGGACTGCTAGGCCCATCTAGTCTGCCCATTTCCCTACCTACAGGATAGGCCGCAGATCCTAGTTAACCAACAGCCTATTTCTTCCTACCCCCCACAAGAATTGCCTTATGTCTGTCCCATGCATTCTTGAATTCTCCCACAGTTTTAGACCCCACAATCTCCTCAGGAAGGCTGTTCCATGCATCCACTACCCTCTCTGTGAAATAATATTTCCTCACATTGCCCCTGAACTGCCCTCCTTCTATCTTTAAATTGTGTCCCCTTGTTCTTGCAAGTCTCTTTTTCTGAAAGATGCTACCCTCTTGGACTTTGTTGATTCCACTGAGGTACTTAAAAGTTTCTATCATGTCCCCCCTCTCCCTTCTTTCCTCAAGGGTATACATATTAAGCTCCTTTAGTCTCTCCTCATACGGCTTCTCTTGCAGACCCTGCACCATTGTAGTTGCCCTCCTCTGGACTGCCTCTTTCCTGTCTATGTTCTTGCGGAGATGGGGTCTCCAGAACTGTACACAGTACTCCAGATGGTGTCTCACCAACTGTCTGTACAGAGGGATAACAACTTCCTGTTTTCTGCTGTTGATGCCTCTCCCTATACATCCCAGTATACCCCCAGCCCTCCCTACTGCCTTCTCACATTGCTTGCTAATCTTAAGGTCATCTGATATGATTACCCCCAGGTCCCTTTCCTTTTTTGTTGTTGTTACTACCTCCCCACCCATTGTGTATTCTTCCCTTGGGTTCTTGTTTCCCAGGTGCATTATTTTGCACTTCTTTGCATTGAATCCTAGCTGCCATACTTCTGACCATTCCTCCAACCTTGCCAAGTCCCTTTTCATCCTTTCCACACCTTCTTGTGTATCAACCCTGTTGCAGATCTTTGTGTCATCTGCAAAAAGGCATACTTTTCCTTCCAGTCCCTCTGCAATGTCACTGATGAAGACATTAAAAAGGACTGGACCCAATACTGAACCCTGCGGTACCCCACTAGTAACCCCCCTTTCTTCAGAGTGGACTCCATTTACAATTACCTTCTGTGTCCTGTTGTCCAGCCAATGTTTTACCCAGGCTACCACCCTGGGTCCCACTCCCAGGCTGGTTAATTTGACTATTAATCTTTTGTGTGCGACTGTGTCAAATGCCTTGCTAAAGTCTAGGTAGGCCATGTCCACAGCCCCTCCCTGGTCTACTACTTTGGTCACCCAGTCAAAGAAATCTATTAGATTCATCTGACATGACCTTCCCGCTGTGAACCCATGCTGCCTTGGGTCCTGTGCTCCACTGGCCTCTAGGTACTCAACTATTTTTTCCTTCAGAAGTGACTCCATCACTTTCCCTACCACAGAGGTCAGACTGACAGGTCTGTAGTTTCCTGCCTCTGTCTTGGTCCCACTTTTGTGAAGGGGAATCACATCCGCCTTCCTCCAGTCCTCGGGTACCACACCATCCTCCCATGATTTATTAAAAAGAGTAGCCAGTGGTTTCACTAGTTCCTCCCTTAATTCTTTTAGAATTCTGGGGTGAATTCCATCAGGACCCATTGCTTTGTCCACCTTCAGTTTTAGGAGTTCTTGCAGAACCCTTTCTTCTGTGAAAGGACTGGGATCGACCTCCTATCAAGAGTGCTTCTGTTAATTGGATTAGGCACCTCTCCTCCTCTTTGTGAATACTGAGCAGAAATATTCGTTCAGTATTCCTGCTTTTCACTGTCCTCTCTGCCCACCCACATTCATTCTATTCAGCCTCACTATCCCTCCCTTTGTCTTTCTACGCTCGCTGATGTACCTATAAAAGGTTTTATCCTCTTCTTAACTGAGTTGGCTATCTTTTCCTCAGTTTGGGCCTTTGCTATTCTGACTTCCCTCCTGCTTCCTTCTGCCTTAACTGGTACAGCTATCTGTCCTGCTCCTTCTGTGTTTCCTTATACTTCCGAATGCTATCTTTTCTTCCTGACTTTCACAGCCACCTCTTTGAGAACCATAGTGGCTTTTTCTTTCATTTTGATTTGTTCATTTGCTTCACGCAAAGCTTGCTGCCTCTGTGATGGCAGTTTTGATAATTCCCATTGTTGCTCCACACCTCCTTCTAGCCTGTTTGCTAGTGCTTTTCTGAGGCACTCTCCCATCTTACAAAGTCAGCCTCCTAAAGTCCAGTACCTCACTTTTGTATGGCTTGACTCTGTAGCTGAGTTTAACGTGAACCACACTGTTTGATGGTCACTTGTCCCCAGGTGGCAACCCACTTCTAGATCTGAGATCCTCTCACTGCCCCTGTTTGAGAGTACGAGGTCTAAGATTGCTCCCTCATGAGTGGGTTCCAAAACTAGCTGTCTAATGCCTGCCACCTGTAGGGCATCAAGAATGGCCCTGCTCTTGGATGTGGCTGCAGCAAATGTGCTCCAGTTAACATCTGGCGTATTCAGGTCTCCCATCAACAGTATCTCCCCTTTCTCTGCCATTCTAAGAATGCCTCCTATCATATCCTTGTCCATTCCTTCCCCCTGACATGGGGGTCTGTACACAACCCCTGTGTGGATTGAGGTGTCTTTCCAGTCTCCAAGGACCCACAGTGCCTCCTCTCCTCCTGTTTACTCTTTTGTTCAGTTGCTTTTATCCCTTCCTTTACATAGAGAGCTACTCCTCCCCTCTTCTCCCCTGCCTGTCTCTCCTGTAGGTTATGTACCCTGATATGTTAACATCCCAGTCATGGTTCTCTGTGTACCATGTTTCTGTGACTGCACATGATATCCAGGCATCCTTCTTCCATTAAGGCCATCAGCTCAGGGAGCTTGTTGCTCAGACTATGGGCATTGGTACTCATTACCCTCCATTTCTTGATGGCCTTACTCCCTTTTGCCCCATCCCTGTGCTTCTTGCCTTTGTCACTTTCTCCATTTCCCCTGCCCTTCTCCTATCGACACCTCCATGTTGGTGTTTGCCGCACTTACTACCATGATTATTTGGGGGCTAGGATTTTCCTGCTCCTTTCCAGTGCCTCCCTTGGCTAGTTTAAAAGCTTGCCAATGAAGCATTTAAACCTATCACCTAGGATCCTGGTTCCCTCCGGACAGATGCAGCCCATCATGCAGTATAGGCTTCATCACTCCAGGTGGGCCCCAGTCCCAATGAAGCCAAATCCTGAGCTCCACACCAGTTTTCAACCACTGATTGAATCCCATGGTGCAGAACACCCTAGCCTCTCTATGCCATAGATGGGTAGCACCTCCGAGAAGGTTACCGTGCGTGCTACTTGACTAAGGCCCTCCCCAATTCCACAAACTCTTCCTGCACTTCTCTAATCCCTTTCTTAGCCAGGTCATTTGTCCCTAGGTGGACAATGACATCCAGCTCCTCCCCTGTGCAGCTGCTCGCAATCCTGAGGATTCGCCTCCCTGTCCCTCCAAGCCATGGCTGGCAGGCACCTTACCTCCCTCCCCTTCTCCTCCAGTTCTACCTTCCTAACAATGGAGTCCCCCCACAGGAGTTGTTCTTCCCCTGCAGGGTCCCTGCCACCTCCTGTGGGTCTCCTTTCTGGAGGTTCCCAGCATCCTCCTTGGTCTCCACTGTGGGTGCCTCCATAGAGGAACCACACTTTGCCAGAATGGCATAGGAATTGTGGAGAGGTACAACTGGAGGGATGCGCCTCTGTTCCACCACCTCACCCTCCATGAGCCCACTGTGGTCCAACCGCTCCTCTTTCTTGGCAACCTCTGAGGCAATGGCAGTGGCACTGGTGGTCCCTGGATGGAAGAGGAGGTCCCACAAATCCTGGCCAACTCAGCCTGGAGATGAGCAACCTCCTCCTCAGCCCAGAGAGGTGCCTGCAGATGGGACAACACCGCATCCTCCAGAACATCTCCCAGAAGACTGCTGCCCACAGCCACTGCACTGCACCACTCCAATCATGTCTTATTTCTGGCCCCTTAACTGTTTGCAATCCTTACTCTTTCCTCTGTTTTTTTCTCTCTCTTACTTTCTGCCTGTGTGCCCTTTAAGCTCCTGATTGTCCTGTTCTGAGACAAGAATATCCTATATTTCTCAGTAGACCACTTATTTGCTCAGAGGCAGACCTCCAGCAGCTAGAGGGGGCCGGAGAGCTACTCTTGCCCTTCTAGGATGGTGGGTCCTTGGTGGTTCTGTGATCACTCACTTTCTGCCCTTAAACAGGAAGTTCCTGTTGTCAGTCAAATCCTGTGCCTATAAAAATAGGGCTAGCTTTGGGTGGAGGGGAATGATGGAGGGCAATATAGTCCCAGCAGAGAAGTTCAGTTACACAGCAGTCCTTTCTCCTGGTGTCTTCTGCCAAGCTATTAGCAGAATCTTTCTAAGGCAGTCTTTAAATGTAGCTTCCCTCTAGCTAAGCCACTCCCCCTACCCACCAGATCCCTCCACAAGCAATCCAAACCTCACAGCAGCCAAGTCCTTTCAGTCACCTGAGACCCACACCCAGACAACTCTTCAGACACCCATTCAGTTCAGTCAACCCAAACACACACTTTTTTTTTTGTATATTAGTTTTTTTACCCTAAATTAAAGGTCCAAGTACAAAAGCTCCTCCACCCTAGTCCAGGCAGAGAAGTTCAGCTACACAGCAGTCCCTTCCCCTGGTGTCTTCTGCCAAGCTATTAGCAGAATCTTTCTAAGGCAGTCTTTAAATGTAGCTTCCTTCTAGCTAAGCCTCTCCCCCTACTTACCAGATCTTTCTACAAGTAATTTAAACCTCACAGCAGTTAAGTCCTTTCAGTCATCTGAGATTTACACCTAGATAACTCTTCAGATACCCATTCAGTTCAGTTAACCCAAACACACACTTTTTTTTTGTATGTTAGTTTTTTTACCCTAAATTAAAGGTCCAAGTACAAAAGTTATTCTACTTTAGTCCCAGCAGAGAAGTTCAGTTACACAGCAGTCCTTTCTCCTGGTGTCTTCTGCCAAGCTATATAACAGACAAATAGCAACTAGTAAAGCTTTCTTAAAAAGATCAGTAGTTGCACACTGTATGGTGTGTAAAACTTAGCTGGACCCATTACCCAGCTATACTCTCCAGCTAGATATTATGCCCCATAAACTTCAAAAGCCTATGGGCAGTATAAGTGTCAAACAAAAAACTACTTGTCAAGGACCACCAAGGAATTAAGTTCTTGCAGCCTGATATATACTGATCTCAATAAACTCTCAGTGTATAATATAACAACTTGATGTGCCGAAGATGTCTAAGAAATCTGAATAAGAAATAAAAATTAAATTCTCTCCTCCCCTCCACACACACCACAACACACCCACCCCACCCAGGTTGTGAGTGAGTGTTTCAGTATTTTAATGTTTGCTCATAACGTGATTAATTTTCATTGTCTTGACTCCAAACTTTCAACATAGCCATTTTTCCACACCACCTCATAAACATGATAAGTGTCATTTTTTAAATCCTGGATAAGACATGTTTTTGCACTTCTGGAGCAAAATGACATTTCGACCCATTATTATGCATACATTCTTTGTAGTCACTGTGTTTTTCTATGCAGCTGTTGGGGAAAACCAGGGTGTGTGCTTCACTTACTGTTACACTTAGTGTTTCCACTTGTGTTTCCGTACCCATTTGCTTTAGCGCTCCTGTGTACGTCACCGTGTGCGTTACCCTTTGCGTTGTCGTTTGTGCTTGTGTTTGCTTTACTGTTACCATTTGTGTCTCCACTACTGTTTCTGTTTGCATTTCGATTTGCGTCACCATGCGCGTTACCATTTGTGTTTGTGACCGCCCTTCTGTTTGTGTTTGCATTTGTCTTTCGTTTTGCATCATCGTTGCTATTATCGTTACCATTTGCATTTACAATTACAGTACCATGACTGTGCGCATTACAATTTGTGTTTCCATACGTGCTTGCATTTGTGTTTGCATTTCTGTTTCCTTTGGCATTACTGTTGCTGTAACAGTTACTATTTGCGTTTACAATTGCGGTACCATCACTGTGCACGTTACGGTTTGCATTTCTGTACATGCTTGCATTTGCATTTCTGTTTCTGTTTCCTTTGGCATTATTGTTGCTGTTACCATTACAATTTGCATTTACAATTGCAGTAACTTGGTCATGTGACAGTTTGCGTTTTCCTACATTCTTGCATTTGCATTTCCATTTCTGTTTTCTTTGGCGTTATTGTTGCTGTTACCGTTACCATTTGTGTTTCCAATTGCAGTACTATGACCGTGTGCGTTACCGGTTGTGTTTCTATATATGCTTACATTTGCATCTCCGTTTGTGTCACTATTGACTTTGGCATCACTTTACGCTTACGTTTCTATTACCATTTGTGTTACCATTTACGTTTGCATCACCATGTGTGTAACCATTTGTGCTTGCATTTGCATTGCACTTACTGTTACTATGTGACAAAAAATCACGTGGTGGGAGCGGTCAGTCGCCTGTGTTCCCCACCACCACATTCCATTCACTATTTATAGTCCTCATTCTCAAAAGAAGGGAATTCATGGCAAAATCAAGTTTATCGCATCAGTTAGGTTAGCCAATGACAAAAGTGAGGAATTGAAGTTGCTGAAAGCCCCTCACTGCCTTCTTTCGTCAGTATCGGGTGCGGGGGTGTTGGCCCTAACTCTCACCCCATTCTCCTGTACTTCACCACCTCAGCTTGTTTACACATGGAATGGGGTGAGAGTTAGGTCAATCTACCCCAACGCCACACCCGATGCTGGTTGGGGGATGGGGTGCAAGGGGGGCTTTCAACCCTAACATCAAATTTCTCGCTTTTGTCACTGTGGAACAACCCTAACTGATGCATTAAAGAGAGTTTTTGTATAGAATACATATATATATATATATATATATATATATATATATATATATATATATATATATATATATTATGGTAGAGGAGCCATTTCTATGTTAAACCTCAAAACTTTGCACTTTTAATAACTTTGCAACTGTTTGATGGATTTGTCTGAAATTTGGAATTTATGATCAAGAACCAAAAGCCTTGGGATCTGCCAAGTTTTGTACTGGTTGGCTATACGGCTGTGGAGTTATTAAGTGTGATCTGTGTGCACATTTGCGCTTTTCTGGAATTCTGTGGTCGCGCCTACAGGTCGTACGGTTTGCGTGACTGGCCCAAAATCTTCAGGGAACGTGCAGCCACGGTCCCCGATGTGCCTTTTGAAGATTTCATGAAAAAATATTAAATGGTTCAAAAGTTATTCAAAAAACAGTTTCCCATTATAAGTCAATGGGAAAAGTTAACAAAAAGTTCAACACTTTAGCAAATGCATTTTTACTTTCACAAATGGGTCTGTTACTTTCGCAAATCGGCCATTTTGTTTTCAGTTGGTGATCAGAAAAATGGTTGTCATTTAAATTTGGGACCCTCTAGCAACCTAATTTTTTTTGTATTCACCTAGTCGGGCCCTGAGGATGCTTGCCATGTCTTTATTTTGTGGTAAAACACCCCAGAAATATGTTTTTCAAATTTCTGGAAAAAGTATTTTGGCAAATTACTTTCGTGCTCACGAAAGTGTCGCAAATTTTTGCGAAAGCTTTCGCAAATTGCGACAGTAATTTTCTAGTCTGTGGGAAAATGACAGCAATTCTTTGGCACTGCACTGCAAAATAACCGTTGGGAGTTTTGGGCTGAAATTTGAAGGGAACGCAGCAGACATCTCACAGATGTGCCTTTCAGTGTTGTATTGAAAAAATATCACATGGCGGCAAAGTTACGGCACTCCAAAATTGACGTTTTTTCCCATAGGATAACATTACAGCGCCCGACACTTAACAGAAATCATTTGGAGCCCTGCTGCAAAATAACGGTTTGGTCTTTTTTCCTGAAATTTGGAGGGAAGACAGCCAACAGCCCACAGATGTGCCTTTCAGTAGTTTGGTGAAAAAACATTACAGGGAGGCAAAGTTATGGCGCTCTGAACTTTTCTTTTTTTCCCATAGGATAACATTATGGAATTCGCCGCTCCTTTCAGGGCCCGTATCTCGGAAACGGTGTGACATACGGACTTTTCGTCGGAAAACTTCTTAGCCCCTTAATGGGGCTAAGGTTCAAATTAGCCAGGACAGTTGTAAATAATATGACTTTTAAATTTTTTTTCTACGTCGTACGCTTCCTGAGATATAATGTATTTAGTATTCCAAGATCTCATTTTCTGCGCCGATACTCATTATTTTGCATACATAATTTGTACTCACTGTCTTTCTCAATGCAGGTTTTGGGGAAAACCAGCCTGTGCGCTTACATTACTGTTACTGTTGCCCTTTCCGCTTGCGGATCCGTACCTGTTTCACTTACCATTGACGTCTGCGCCACCATGTGCGTTATCCTTTGCCTTTTCATTTGCACTTGCGTTTCTGTTATTTTTTGCCATTTCTGTCTACAGTACTGTTTATCTTACTGTTTCACTTTACATCACCATGCCCATTGACATTTCTGTTTGCAGGCACCATGTTACTATGTGACAACACATCACGTGGCAGACCATTCTCGTTCACGCCACCATGTGCTGTACCCTTTCTGTTCTCATTCGTGTTTGTGTTACCATGTGTGCCACTGTTAGCATTTCTGTTTGCTTGTTGTCCCTGTTAGTATGCCATAAGGGCCCCGCTCCGCCGCTGCATTATATCTACTATTTCTCATTATCATTCTCAAAAGAAGGGAAATTAGAGGCAAAAACTCCGTTTAATGCATTAGTTAGGGTTGTTCCACAGCGACAAAAGTGAGGAAATTCGCTGTTAGGGTTGAAAACCCCCCTTGGACCCGCGGCCCACCCCCCCAACTGGCATTGGGGTGCACATTGGGATCATGGGTCCTAACTCTCACCCCATTCTCCTATACTTCTGCTGCTTTACACATGTCATGTCCTAATCAACATTGTGATGCACAAGCCTCAGGAATGAGGTGCTACCCCTTAGAGTGAGAGACAGAGAGGGAGAGAGTGAAACCTGAGAGAGTAGAGCTGCACAGGGAAAGAGCTGCAGTGATCCCACCTCTTCACCCTGTGTAAGGATTTTCCCCAAAGTAATGAAATAAAAATAGGGACAGTCCCAGGGCACTGCTCAGTTGGAGAGGTAGTCTGTTAAGCTACCTCCAGGTCCAGTAAAGCAACTTCAGTTCCAAATTGCACTGTATATTAGGCAGTGGGGAGCAGGCAGGTGGCTGATGCCTGGAGGGATGTGGAGGAGCTGACCCACTCAGGGTGCAAGGATCCCCTAAGAGAAGGAGAAAAATAGGGGAATTAGTAGTGGATAGGGGGTAGGGCACATAGCAGATTAATAGCCACAACAGAAGGACAGGGATGGGTGTAGTTCAAGCAAGGGAGACAGGGAGGAGACTCAAAGGATTAGCCAGGAGGGAAAGGAAAGCCGGGAAGGGGCTCAGGAAAGAAAGACAAAAATTAATAGAGAACAGACAGATGGGGTTGCAGGCTGGGAGTAGTACTGTAGATATAGTATCTTACCCAATTACTGATGTTAAGAGCTGATACTTGTAAAGTCTGCCAAGCTTTATTAACATAACATAGCAGATCCTTTGCATAGGGGTGCTCTGAGGAGCAAGGGAATTTACACGCTGTAGTGAAAGGGACAAAAATACAGCATAACAGTTGACTAGCCAAAGTAGTCTGACACATTGGGGGCATTATATGCTATTTTATAAGTACACATTATAAATTCAATAAACATCTGCTAGTGATAAAGGAGTTAATGCATTGTCTTTTAAACTACTGTGCTCACAGAGCTTAAACAGAAAAAAGCATTTAACTTCTGCCCTCCATCTACAGCTCATTTTTTATGTATTGGCTAGTCTCCTCATCACCTTGAAAGACTGTAATACTAAGAACACATGTAACCTTAAGTGCCCTTGGAGAGAAACCTTGAGGTTTCTGATGCTGTAGCCAGCCACATTAATCCTAACAAGATAAGATCACAATATTAGTTCTCCTTTTTACTAACTTAGTATATCAGTGGAAATCCTGTGATACTGCTGTCCTTTCTGCACACGGTAAATACACATAAACCATTTATATTGAACATGTATATTTAAAGTGGTGCACAAATGTAGTTCATTGGCTAACAGGAACTTTATCAGGGCACAATAAAAGAACTCTACTGTTTTAAGCGAGAGCTGTGAGCAGTCATTTGCAAATTTGATAAACGTTTGCTACATGTGTTACTGATTCTAGCTTTTATTAATTACATTGCCTTCTGTTAAGTATTAAGAATTGTTTCTTTTAATTGCTTGTCAGCAGAGAACAATGCTAACATCTGTAGGATTATAAACTGAATTCAAGTGGCTTATTTAATATTAAATACGAAAGCAACCAAGTTGCATTCTGTCAGTGTGATTAATTTTAAACCAGTGTGTACAGAGACGGCCCAGGAGAAGGTTAAAAAGATTAGTCTTTGAATTAGTCAGAATATGCAGTCAGAGTATTAGTCAGGATATACAGTTAGAATATTAGTCAGTCTGCAGACCTAGAATGCTAGGTAGCTAACGGCTTCCACAGCAGTTGTCAGTGATTGACAAGTTGTTAAACTGTAGCCCGTGCAGCAGCCCAGCAAATTTTAAATATGTTTTTTTCAGTGCGAACTTGCTTTTTACCCATTTTTACAACTGAGAAATTAAGTGACTTGCTCAGTATCACACCATGAGTACATGTCTATAATGATAATTGACCTGGGTCTTGTGGTTTGCTATCATGTCTTCATGCCTAAAAGTTATTATTTTTTCAGTTGTTAATTTTTGTTTGCATGACTAGCACATGTTATTGTAGAGCTGGGGTGGAACTTACCTTTTTAGACTGTCAGTTGCCAATTTTCAGTGTGATAAGCAGGCAATAACACACAACGAGGTATGAATTATGTCCAGATAAGAGCATGCCCAGGTGCGTTATGAGCCAAGTGGCTTGTGCATCTGGGCATGCTCTTATCAGGATATAAACCACACCTCGGAGTGTGTCAGTGCACTTATAAAATGGGTCTCCAACTAATTGTTAAAAAAAAGTCAAAAAAGTAGGTTTGAATAAGTAAAATAGTAAAAAATAGTCCAATTGAAGTAATTTGGAAACTGTTACATCAGCAGTTGGGGACTAACTATGCATTACTGCCTATATATTTCTGTTGGTTTTACTACCTTTAGACCCCCCTGCCACATTCATTTTCTTTTGCAGTGTGTTTTTTATGTCCACATGGACATGCTGAGTGTCCATTTGCCTGAAAAGAACTGTCTACTTCCACTGACACCCCCTCTTATGTTCATTTTCTTTGTAGTGCCAATTGTGTTTACAGATGCTGAAAGCATCCATTTGTCTGAAAGGGACTGTACAGTTTCACTGACAGTGAGTGTGTCCCACTACAGCCACCATACTTCTTGCGTTTCAGCCGTTGGTTGTGACTTTGGACTGCTGACTGACTTAAAATTGATTTTATTTTTATTCTGCATATAATAACATTTAAAAGTAGGCTGACTGACTGACTGCTCTTGAGGTGCTACAGTAAAATGCACCAGTAATTATAAAAAATAAAGTCTAGTCAGGTGTGTTCATCCTGTTTTTTTTTTATTTTTTTACACACCCTCGGTGAATAATGAGCTCATAAATCTCTTGAGCTTCGCTCTCGAGGTTTATGGCTCATTACTCACCTCGGGTGTGTAAAAAAAACATCATAACATACCTGCCAAACATTATTCTCTATTTATTTTTCTTTAGCACTGGATTACTGTATTCTGCTATGCAGCATGCATCCATAGTGTCCAAGAACTGAAATTCAGGACACTTTGGGGGATACAGAAGTAAAGGTTTACAGGCTGTTTAATATTAATATTATAGAGTATGTGATGGAGCAGGTTAAGCTGATCTCAGAGCTGTGATTTTATAATTCCCTGTTACATGTCCCATATCTTGTCCCCTTCCAAACTTTTCAGGCATAACGGACTGCCTTACAGACAAAGCTTCTCCCCTTCATCCTTGCTGTACCGCTATGCGTTAATATATTGTAGACATAAAATGAATAGCTCAGCCTGTTCAGTATTGTTCCTAAAATGATGCAAGTATTTTAGATTTTTTTATATTATTGTTTTATTTTTGTAACTTAGTTTAGCTTATGGTACTTGATTCATAGTGTTGTATTGATGTTGGTTTACATTGGTCAGAACTGGAAATGAGCTTGCACTCAGTGGTTTTTGTATGTCTCATGTTTAAATAAAACTTATTATTAAGTAAAAAGACACACTATATTGTGTGTTATGGGGTACTGGCATGCCTTGAGTGCATTGCCAATCATGAGACATAGTCAAGTAATGTCATTATTCCACAACAGTAAACATCCAAGAGTGTCTTATTACAATTATGAAATGGATACCTCTGTTTTATGGTTTGCAGAATTTAAAAATTAGTATAATAAATTTAAAAAAAATAAGATGGCAGTGTAAGTCAATAGGATTACTTTACAAAAAAATAAATAGCAATGTGCAGATACTGTGTGTGACCACTTAGTGGTCCTCACACTATATATAAATTGTTGTGATTGCTTATCACTGAGGGCAAGAAGAGTAGTGCTATGCATTTTCTAAGACAAGAGGCAGCATAGGAGTGATGCTATAATGATTTTGTGACCTTGAGGGCTAGTGGCAGAGTAGGAGTTGTGTCAGCATCAGTGACTGGAAAGAGTGACCATTTTTGTTCTGTGGTTTGAACACAGTTTATTGAAGCACTAATTGGAAGGACCTTCGAGATATGCCACACAATTGGCAACAGTTTCTGTGGTCCTGTCAGGGACTTTTAGGTATGCCTCGTGGCCAATGCTAGTTTCTGTGGCCCCATCAGGGCCCTTTAGATATGGTGTCTGATTGGAAGCAGTATCATTTGCTCTGTCAGGGCATATCCATGGCCTTGTTAGTGTCTTTTACATATGTTATGAGGTTGGTGACAGTTTCGTTGGTCGCGTCAGGGCCTTTGATTCATGCCGGATTATCAGCAGTAACTTTAGCATTCCATTGGAGCTTATGTGGCTTTGTGGGGGCTGCTCTTTTAGGGGGGTTAATACAGTGTATGTGGCATGGTGGGCAATAGGAAGACTTCTTTTTAAAAAACTTAAAAATAAAAAGGAGCTGTCTACAAGCCGAACAACAACTCCTGACAAAATGGTGTACAGTTACCCCTCCTGCATCTCGAGCTTTTATTCAGCCTTGTATGTTTCACCGCATTAAACAGATTGACTCACCTGGTTTCCAACAAGCTGGAGTTATACCATAAATGTTGGCACCCATACTTGTGCTACCTAGTATACATCTTTTAGACACATTCCTTTTTTGTAACTTTCTTTTTATTAATTTTTGAATGAGCTTGCAAAAAAGCATTACATACAGTGGAGCAAGGTTACATTCGCTCCAATTTGTGACAAAGATCATACATGTTAGCTTCAGTATTTTTTATCCACTGCTTGTTAAATCATCATGTGGGGTACCATCCTATAAAACACATATCCAACATATTTAGGATGGCTAGCCACATTACATCTGGTGGGGTCTAATCGGAAATAGGTAATATGGTTATTTATTTCCATGGCCCTATAGGCCACTATCCCCACTTAATTAAGTATTCAGGTTTAAGGAATTTTACTTCTCACTTGTAGCTATTATTGGCTCCGAAACTTTATTGAACTAGGTCAACAACCTAGTCACTAAACAGTTTTTAATCAATGTATGCCTCAAACCTAGAACAGACTATATATTTCTGGTTTCCATCTATTGGAGCCAGAGGTAGAGCATAACATTTAACATATCAATTATGAAACCAAAAACTTTTAGCCTATGTGTCTACAGAAGGACATTTGAATGAAGTAACCCCCCCCCCCACACTCATACTTTAGGGCATTAATACAGTTAGGCATCTTGTAGTCAATGCCACTTAGGGCCTTTCTTTTGCTGTCCTGTAATTGTTTGTGAAAGGCCCAAAGTCAGTAGGAAATGAGTAACCCCCATTAGGATATATTACCCATATCTTGGGCAAAAACTGTGGTCCTAATGTAAAAAGTACATTAAATGGATCACCTCAGGATTCTCAGTTTAAACCTAACTGACTTTCAAGTCAATGTAGAGGAGATGGGAACAACCGAAAGAAAATAACACACCGTCCTGGTCTAGTCCTCTCCATCATCTTCTGACCCCCCTGGTAATCCTTGGCCTACTGTAGGATTCTTCTGAAATTCTGACACTATCTTTTCCACCCTTTTCTTAGCCTCCTCTGGATCATTGAACTGGTAAGTCTTGCCACTATATGTGATTTGGAGATGGGCTGGAGACAGCAAGAAGTGCTTCATCCCCAATTCCCAAAGTTATTTTCTCAGAGGGTCGAAAAGCTTGCATCTGGTTCTCATGGTGAAGGACCAGTCTGGAAAGATCTTGATTTCATGTCCCTCCATGTTAGTAGGATATCTATCTCTTGCCTACTGTACGACCGGATCTTGAATTCCTGATCCTGTAGTGAGCAGCATGATCGTGCGTGGAACATCTTGACTGGCCTGGGCACTTCGTGGGTTAATCCTGAAGGCAAGGGTAAAAGCATCTGTGTCAACCTGGTATTCCTGGGGGATAGAATCCTGAATTCAACTTTTAATACATAGTAGTAGATTCTCCCCCTCGATGTGCTCTGGGACTCCTACCATCTGCAGGTTCATGAATCGGGCTGTGTTCTCCATCGATTCCATTTGGGCCATGAGGTGGTTCATCTCTTGCATTGATTTTGAAAAGGCCACCTGCGTCCTTTGGGATCGGTCATTAGCTTCATTTGCAGTTTTTGTAGCCACCTCGATTCTGGCATCTTGGGACCCTAACCAATCCAGTACCTTTTCAATCTTTTGATCCATCTCTCGCACAGCATGCAGAACTGTTTCCCACGGCAGTGCGTCCAGCCTGCCACTCGGGCCTGCAGTCTGTTCTATGCCTAGTTGCAAGGTCTGCGTAGACTGCTGGTGTAATTTTTGACTGTGTCCTCTGGTCATTCCTGTTGGTCTAGGCATACTAAATTTAGTATCGTTATGCTCCTTATCGGGTCCGGTTTTGAAGGATGCCTTCTATTTGCACCAAAGTTCATGAGGCAATAATAAATTTTAAAAGTTTCGTTAGTACGAACTACCGAGCTGCAGAAAAAAATGTCCAGCTCAAAACGTGGCTCTCTAGCGCCCCCTAGACACATTTCTTGAAGTAAATTGGCTCTCTTTTTTCCATGTCTCCACTCCTGGCTGTGTTCCACAGATACCATAATATCTGTATGTTAGTTATAGGCAGTGTTGGGTAAGTTACTTTTAAAAAGTAATCAGTTACAGTTACTAGTTACTTTCAAATAAATGTAATCAGTTACAGTTACTTATTACTTTTATATAAAAAGTAATTAGTAACTGTAACTGTAATGCATATTACTTTTCATGTTAGTTTATATTACTTTTGATAACATGGTTGTATTTACTCATTGAACATAGCTATGTGCTCATAAAACCCCAAGAAGTGTATAAAAGAAATAAAACAGTTTCTAGAGACAGTTAATTAAGTAATAATGCCCGATTGGGTGTGTGTCATGCTGGGATAACGTCACGCCTCAGGTTGTTGGGCATGAGGCCACAGGCCGAGTGCATCCAGCAACTGAGGTGTGGCGTTATCCCAAACGACACACACCCTGGAGGGCATTATTGCTATTATACAATGGATCATTGTTGTATATAAAATAAAAAAATAATTTTAAAGAATTTTTTTTAGTGTGGAAAAATATTTTTGTTTCTTAAGAGGAGATGCAAAAAAAGAGGTCATCTAGCTCATCATCCAAAAGTTCATCTACAGGTTCACAGTGAGGCTGAAACTAGACCCGTGATGTTGTACTGGGACAACATCATGGGTCCAGCCCAAGACTGACCAATCACAGACCATGAAATTTTCTTGCCATTGTATAATATGTTAATTTATAACACTGTACCCATCTGACATTGCCAGCCACAACAGTCCTTTTACATTTTTATAAATAAAAGGTCTATTAAAAAGCACTCAAATGCACACCCTACATCTACTGCTGCCCTCCCCAGTCTTAACCCCCACACCTGAATCCTTTGCTTTGCCAGCCTATGCTGTCCCTGACCATTTTCATTTCCATAACACCCATATTTACCCTCCAACACACACACACACACACACACACACACACACACACACACACCGCCTGTATCTACTGCCAGTGCCCTTGGGGATCTTCCCCATACAGCTGTATATCCTGACATTGCCAACCACAACTACCCCTTTACATCTCATGCTTACTCCACTGCCACATATGTCCTGCTGCATCTTCTGCACTTGATGATCTTTCCCATATCTAACCTGTATTCTCCTCCTGACTATATAAAAGCCATAACAACCCTTTTAAATTTCTATAATACAATCCCACCCTCACATAACTCCCCCTACACTCACACGCAAGCACCCTGCAGTTCTACTGCCCTTCCTTGCCTTGGTGATCTTTTCTCATTTCCCCACAGCAGCCTGAATCCTAACTTTGTCATTGCCAGCCACAGATCCACCCCACATCACATACAATAAATTCCATCAGCACACACCTGCTTACCCCAACAAAATTTAAACAGTCTTTCCCACAGCTGAACCTTGACTTGCCACTGCCACTGAGACACAGTTATAATTATGTCTAAGTTTGCAATGACTATTTTGCCACTGCCAGTATGCCACAACTGAAGTCAGACATTGTCACTTACAATCAAATTATCACACAACAAAATATGTGTTGTACTCAGATACATACCCCTTTGATGAGGATTTTCTTTGAGATGGGGCAGGGGATGGTGATAGACCTGGCAGGTGGGTCGATGGACAATCAAGTGGCCTGCTGTGGCAGTTTAGGACATGTGGTGTTGATGAAAATAAGCCCTGAGCCCTGCCTGCAGATGGAATGCTTGCCTTTTCCCTACAATAGCTATTCTGGCCCTGATTCCCTCAGGGTTCACAATGGCTACTATAAAGTGCCACAGCTGATGACTTGCCTGGGTGTAGCAAGCTATCTATAAATTGTACATCAACTGGCCAATCTGCTGCCCCCTCAAATTTCATCAGTTCCTATAGCGATTATTAGCTGTGCCATGTAGCGGAGCATAAGTAGTATAATTTGTATATCAAATGTTGCAAAATGATGTATTTAATAATAAACCAACAAATAAAATGATGTTTTCTGACTTTTATTTACACAGCACATGTTACAGATATAGAACAAAATGATAATATTAAAAGCATGCTAAAAAATAGAAAATTGAGTTAGAATTGATGTTTCAACCATAGGTCTTCAAGAATTATCTAAAAGAGAAGAAAGCAGTTTTGGGAAATAAGAAAAATATATGTGAGGAAAGTAAATGGGGGAGGCTGAAGGATAAATATAGAATAATACATGGTGTGGTAAGTTTAACGAGATTTTACACACACCTGAGGTGTTGGATGCCACATAATTACTGAGAGTGAAGCTCGAGGGTTTTTTTATGCATCCATTACCAAGGATGTGTGTAAAGTCTGAAGTTAAACACACCACTCCATGTTTTATTTTATATAATTGCTGGGTAGTGTTTTTGCCACAGAAATTATATAAAAGAAAGCCACATCCCTGTGCAGCCAACTTCCCAGGGTGTCAGCACAGTCCACTGTTGGAGCTTCACTGCTGAGTCCCCCTTTTTTTTCTTTGTTTTTTTACAGCTTAGACATAGTAGTATACATAGGCCAGTTATTTACTTTTTTTAGGTTAACTTACCACCGCGTGCCAATCACAGTGAAGTGTGCAGGTGTGCGGTGCTACATAAAGGCAGAGGGGGAGAGAAGAGCTGCGGCTGGCTTATGTGTTGACCAAGGAAAAGCCAGTGCATGTTGACTGTTATAACCCATGGATTATAATGACTAATTATAACACAGTTTCCCTTGGGTAAAAATCACTTGCCAGTTATTTTAAATTGATAATAGTTATGGTAGGACTAGAATCTGGAAAATGAAAACGGGATGATAGGTATGAAAAGGCAGAGTAGATGTGAATGTGCTGAGTAGTCCTTAAGTGGAGGCTAATTAACAAGACCTAGTAAGAAGGCTGAAAGGTGAAAACTGTGTGTACACACTCATTTACTACAGATTAAATAAATACTTAAACTAGAGGGTCCGGTGATTTACACTGGATCTGTGACAACTGGTACAAGGACATCCAGTGCATGGACACCTCACCAGAGCCATTCAGCTTAACAACATTTTCTGTATGAGACAACTGGAAAAAACAACCCCAACAGCCAAATGCAGTGAGACTGTAACCATGTAGAAAGCAGTGGTGTGATAAGTGAGGCTGCCTTGTAGTCGTAACCACTGTGTTAGAGCAGGGGTTCTCAAATGGTGAGGCCAGCCTCCCTGGGGAGGCCACAACCTGTTCCAGGGGAGGCTCAAGCAAGTCTGAAAAAGTACTGTATTTAAATTTTGAGTTTTATATATTTTGTGTGAAGAGATGATGCAAACTGAAAGAGGATAATAGTAGGTGAATTAAATGTATTTACTAATAGGTGACAAGAGAAGGTGAATGAAAGGCTAATTTCAGGTGTACCTGGGGAAGGGTAGGGAGTGAATACATGTCAAAAGGTAACTGCAAAACAATCAAGAAATACACAATGAACAATAGTGCAAACAAATATGAACAATAAACTAATAATGAGTGGTAGTTTGATTTAATTGATCAATTTGTAGCCTGATGGCAGAACAGCCCAAATACAATGGTTGAGCATAGAAGTGCTAACAGCAATAGCAGGAAGGAGCAAAGTAATCCCTGAGAAGTTGTTTAGGAGCAGGGAAGGATTGGGAGAGGCAAAGTATGTAGGAAGGTTATTCCATATAGAGAGGAAACAGAGAAAGTAGTCTGACCCATGAAGGTACTGCAACAAGGGGTAACAATGGTTCAAGAATGAAAATAGCAGAGTACGTAGGTTGGCCTGTTTGGGGGGGGGTCACAATAAGCTGAATAATAATATATTTGGTTATTTAATTTATTTGTTATTCAGATAACACCTTTGAGCACAGGAGCTCTTTTTCAAAGGTTCCACATCAGTATAAGACAAAGAGCTGAATGTGAGCCAAGTACTCAAAGGGGTTTCAATTTATTCATGGTGTACTGCACAAAGTACAATATGTTATTTTTCTCTGGGGAGGCCAAGATTATTTCAGTTTTTTGGGGAGGCTCAAAATCTTTTCCATGGATTTGGGGGAGGCTCACTGTGACAAAGTCTGAGAACTATTGTGTTAGAGCAAAGATATTGTCAGGCAAACCAGTATTAGGTCAGAATTGCTATGCAAAATTTTACAAGGCTGCATATATTTGCTCCAGTTGTTGTGCCATGGGTTTATATCACCCTGTACCTCTGCCGGCTGATAATATCTAGACACTGCAACTTCTCAAACCTGGATATCAGCAAGGCTACAAAAAATGGCACCTCACAGCCATGCAATATTAATCATAGAATCATAGAAATCTGACGGTTGAAAAGGACCACACTGGCCCATCAAGCATGTCCTTTCCCCTTCCCTCCTTACTCATCGCTTATACCACGGGCCCTGTTACCTAAACTTTTCATTGTGAAAAAAGGCACAGCATGATAGGCAACTTGCATTCAATGTGCAAGGTGAAGTTTCTGGGTGCATATCTAGTGGGATCACTAATAGGAGAGAGGAGATTATACTGCCCTTGTACAGGTCACTGGTAAGGCCGCATCTAGAGTATGGAGTTCAGTACTTGGTGCTCACACCTCAAAAAGGACATTAACTTGCTGGAGAAGGTCCAGAGGAGGGCTACAAAGATGATAGCTGATCAGCAGGGTAAGGCATATGAGGAGAGGTTGAGGGCACTGAACATGTACTCCCTGGAAGACAGGAGAGAGAGAGAGAGAGAGAGACACGGGGGGGACATGAAAGGAATAAATAAGGTTGATAAGGAGAGTCTCTTTAAGCTGAGTGGCCACCATAACACGTGTGCACAGTCTTAAGCTGGAGGGTGGGAGCTTTAGGAGGGAGGTCAGGAAACACTTCTTCACAGAGACTGTGGTGGACAATTGGAGTGCACTGCCAGAAGAGGTAATCTCACTGAAGACAGTGGGCAGCTTTAAGAGAGGCTGGGACAGGTATGGGGGAGGATAAGGGTCATGGGTAGGGAGGATAGGAGGAATGGGGAGAGGGGGCAGGGACAGTAGCTCAAGCTGTGTACCCTGCAACACGAGCAGACTTGATAAACCAAATAGTCTTCTTCTGCTGGCTTCTTCATGTGTTCATACAGTATGTCAGGATGTTCATGCAGTGCTTGTCAGAAGGCAGTTTTTTTTTTGCCTGATGTATTAAATCGAGCATGCTGTCAGTTCAGCAGCTTTTGTTTACACTGAAAGCTAAATATCAAAAGTCAATTGCACAATTTCTGGATTTCTGTGATGTCATAAACCTTTTGAGCTTCACTCTTGAGGTTTATGCAGTTACAGGAACCCCTTGATGAATTACAGCAACCATAACAGAAGAACACCCATCTGTTATTTTATTTATATTACTATTTATGTTACAGTAACTAGTTACTTTTAGGGAAAAGTAATGTCATTACAGTTACTTATTACTCTATGCTAAAAGTAATCAATTGCTATTACTAGTTACCTAGAAAAGTAATCAGATTACAGTTACTAGTAACTAGTTACTACCCAACACTGGGTATAGGCACTCCTTTTTGCCTTGCTGCTTATTTGTTGTTTGTCTCTTATTAAGGAGTTTATTAGGTTTTGTTGGAATTCTTGCTTTTTCATTGTTGACTTACATTATATTACAGTAGTTATCTAAAGTTGTTCATATATTTCTATGATATTGTGTGTCACAAACACACTCAGCAGGTCAGGCCCTCTGCTCCTACAGTGCCAACCTAAGAGCGCAAGAGTGTAAACAGGTAACAGACAGAGTAACCCCCCTGTCAGCTTGTGGGTCTGAATCACCTTTAGTCTCAAGTTCTGGGGGGGATTCAAACTATGAACCTTATGCTGGCATACCCAATGTACAGGTACAGATTCGTACCCTCTTTGGGGATTGCAGTACAATCTTACGCAAGGGGCACCCAGCCAGGCTTCCAAAATGAACACTTAAAACTCTATAAAAGACCTTAGATATATTCCTACCTTTTCCCAGTTTAGTAACACCATCAAGCTTTTGAACAGTTTTTGTCAGTCTTAACCCTCTATACGTCACATGCAAAACCAAAAAAAAGAACTTGGAAGACCCAGGCAGTATCTTTCAAATATGATTTTACTAAAAATGGATAAAAATATGAAAACTGTAAACACAGAACACTATATCACAAAGCATACAATCAAAGAAAACAAAGAAAACTACAGACAAACTCCTACCAACATGCAGTTAGATACTTTCCTATCTAATGTATTAGCGCTAAGTGCTTATCAGAGAGTTGTGTGTTTCTCTCTCTCCCAAGATGGAATATATCAAACAGCTCAGATACAATATAGTTTAAACTGTGTCTCCCCACACCCCTTTCGATGAGTCATCTAGCTCCTCCTTTAAGAATATAAAAAAAAAAATACAAACATGATGTCCAATCAGGAGGTATTTTAAATAATGTGACTTCAGCAAAAACTAATTCCCCAAATTAGGACAGTCTTTAATTGAGCCTTTCCTCTTTGACCTTTGAGCAGTTCCTGTTTTCCCAAGGAACATCAAAGGGTTTTAAAACTCTGCCATATGTCACTTAGCTGCACATTTAGCCAAAAGGACTCAGCTTAATGATGTCTTGTCCTGTAATAAACTGTATATTTAGCTTCTCAACTTCAAGGCAGAAACAGGTCATAAACAAGGCCATAAAATGCAGTTTCTCAAGGAAGTTAATTACATTACAGAGACATCCTGGTTTAATATATATCCTGTCATTTCACTGAAACCTGGGGGGGGGGTAGCACCCATCGAACACTGTGACAATCACACACTATATTTTTTTTATTACAAATATCATACAACAGTCATAATTAGCTGGCCAAGCATCACAATCCTCTCCACCTAGACTTAGTTTGGGGGCCTTGTCCCCTGCATGGGGTGAGCTTCCCAAGTCAGTTCATTCTTCATAAACACACGACAGGCCATCTGCTTTCTGATTGGTTGTTACAGCCCTATGTAAGATCATCATGTCATACCCTTGCAAGGCAAGACTCCATCTTAATAGTCTACCATTACTTTTTCCCATTTGGGTCAGCCAAACCAGGGGGTTGTGGTCAGTTTGTACCTCAAAATGCTGCCCATATAGGTATGGCTGTAACTTCTTTAGGGCCCACACTATGGCAAGATGCTCTTTTTCCACATTAGAGTATGCCTGCTCCCTGGGAAGTAATGTTTTACTCAGGTACACTACAGGGTGATCTTCCCCTTGGTTGGATGTCTGACTCAGTACTGCCCCAATACCCATGCCTGAGACATCAGTCTGGACTATAAAGGGTCTGCTATAGTCAGGACTTGTCAATATAGGAGCACTGCACAGTGCCTCCTTCAGTCTGGAAAAGGCTTTTTCGCAGGCTGGTTCCCAGGTAATTTTCTTAGTCATCTTTTTCTTTACCAGGTCAGATTGGGGAACAGCCAGGGCACTGTAATTGGGTACAAATTTCCTATAGTACCCCCGCTGTCCCCAGAAAACTCCTGACCTGCTTCTGCATTTCTGGTCTGGGCCATGCCTTGATCACCTCTGTTTTTACTTTAGGACAGAGCTGTCCCCAGACTACAACATGCCCAATGTATCCCACTTCAGCCATGGCCACCTGGCACTTTCCAGCTGTAACAGTGAGCCAGACCCTCTGTATCCTGCCCAACACTTCCCTAAGGTGGGACAGGTGTTCCTCCCAGCTAGCACTAAAGATGGCAGTGTCATCCAGGTACACCATGGCGTACTCCTCAGCACCATTTAACACCTGGTTCACCAACCTTTGGAAAGTGGCCGGGGCGTTCCTCATTCCCGAATGGCATTACTTTAAATTCAAATAAACCTATCAGAGTGATGAAGGCCGACCTCTCCCTAGCTCTGTCGGTTAACTCTACCTGCCAATACTGCATTGTCAGGTCAATAGTCGTAAGGTAGGCCACCCCTCCCAACTTGTCCAGGAGTTCATCCGTCTGGGGCATCAGGTGGGCATCTGACTTTGTGACTGCATTCAGTCCACGATAGTCCACACAGAAATGATTAGAGCCATCTGGCTTAGGCACAAGGACTACAGGTGAGGCTCAGGGGCTGTGGGATCTCTGTATTACCCCATAATCCAGCATTTCCTCCACCTACCTCATAATGTCCTTTTGGACAGCCTCTGACACCCGATATGCTGTCCGCCGTATGGGCATCTGTGTCCCTGTCTCCACATCGTGCGTTGCTAAGGGGGTTAGTGCAGGCTTGGCGCTAAACAGTGAGGCAAAGTCTGCTAAAATCTCCCTTACTTCCTGGATCTTGTCCGGGGCCAGCTGGGAAGACAATTTAACTGCCTCCACAGAGGACATCCACTTGCTTTCTTCCAGCAAGTCCAGAAATGGGTGTTCTTCATTCGTCCCCTCCCCAGGACTGCATACTGCAAACACCATATCAGCCCTACTAGCATATGGCTTCATCATGTTGATGTGGTCCATTCTTTCTTTCTTTCTGTCTTCTGTCAGGTAACTCTGTGATATAGTTCACATCATTTACCTTCCTAACTACTTTGTACAGTTCTGCCCACTCAGCCTGTAGCTTGTCTTTCCAGACTAGAATAAGGACCATGACTTCCTGACCCACCGTGTATGAGCGAGCTCTGGCTCTGCGGTCATACCATACTTTTTGTTTCTGTTGGGCAGCTGCCAGGTTGCTCTGGGATGTCCCCCTAAGCTCCTTCAGCCTTTCCCTAAACCTAAGGATGTAATTCACTATGGGAGTGCCCTAGGTAGTGTGCTTGCCTTCCCAGTCCTCCCAGATGAAGTCTAGGGGCCCATGTACCCGGCATCCATATAAGAGCTCAAACAAGGAAAATTCTGTCGACTCTTGGGGCACCTCACTGTATGGAATAAACAGATGGGGAAGGTATTTCTTCCAGTCCCTCCCATGCTGTTCAGCAAACACTTGGAGCATTGACTTCAGGGTACCATTAAATCTTTCCATAAGCCCATTGGCTTGCAGGTGATAAGGTGTTGTGTGACTCTGCACTACCCACACTTCTCCCACAAACATTTCATCAGGTATGACATGAAGGAACCCCCTCAACTGGTGATAACCTCCTGCAGAAACCCAACATGGGAGAAAATCACAAGTAAGGCATCTGCCACTTTGTCTGTCCTCAGTGAGGACAGGGCAACTGCCTCTGGATACTGGGTGGCATAATCCACCACAGTCAGGATGAACCTCTTCCCAGAGAAGCTGGGGGTATTTAAAAGCCCCACAATATCCATTCCCACCCTCTGGAATGGCTCCTCCACTATGAGCAATGGAATTAAGGTGGCTTGGGTTTTCTTACCCACCTTCCCTATTTCTTAGCACTGGTGACAAAACCTGCAATACTCCTTCACATGCTGGGTGAAGGTGGGCCAACTTCTGCACAGTACGCGTGATTCCCAGATGACCAGACAAGGGAATATCATGTGCATGAGCAACTGCTCACAGTACCCCTGGAGAATGACAAGCTGCCTGCTTATTACCCTTCCCTCTGTTTTCACATCCTGAGTATACATCAGTCCATTTTTCCAATCAACTTTATGTTTATCATCACCTCCCTGTGCTCCATCAGAGTCTGCCCAAACCCTCAGCTTCTCTAGACTAGGGTCACTTTTCTGAACAGCTGCAAACTCCTTACACATTTTCAAGGCATGGGACAGGTCCCCTTCAGTCTCTAAACTAGGGTCCCTAGCACTAGCATCAGGGCACTCAGGATCACTGCCATCCCTAACCCTCTGACAATGGGTCACCCCTCCTTCTTCAAAGTAACTCTCTGTAGCAGTGTGGTTAACTGCTACTGGGGAAATTTCTACCCCCTTTTCATTAGTCTCCATATCAGGAGACACAGGCTGGGAAACCAGCCTCCAAGTGGTTTCCAAAATGGCTTCTGTGGGGTCCAGGGAACTACAATTTTCCCTTGCCACTTGGCTATGGGTAACTGCACACACCATTCCCTATTTGAGATTGTTGCCAAGGATGACATCAATGGCAAAAGTGTTGGCTACAACCACCTGTTGCTCAGTTCCCCCTGTTTCCCCCCTGTCTAGGAGAACACAAGCGAGTGGCAATGTTTTCTCCTCACTAGTGAAGTCTTGTACAGTTACAGATTTATTGGGTATAAGCTGACCAGGCTCTATCAGATCCCCTTTTACCAATGTCAGGGATGCCCTTATGTCTCTTAACCCTTGTGTCTGTACACCATTCACCATGACTGGGTGCATGTGTTCCCTCATGTTCACAAGCATGCTTCTAGGGACACATAAACAACCCACTTCTTTCCTAGCCCCATGTTGTGTATTGCTCATCCTTCTGAGACACTGTCTGGCAATATGCCCAGTATCCTTACAAACCCAAAATTCATTTATTTTCTCAGAAGAATCTTTTCTTTGAAACCTGGGGCTAACTGGTTTCGGTGGAGAAAGTGAGGGTTTTATCTGCCCTGAAGGCACTCTTTTCCCTTTCTGCGTGGCCACGCCTGCCCCATTCAATCTCAGAGCAGATCTGCTCTTGGTATAGTGCCGAGAGTTCAGCAGCCTCTTGCATTGTTTTGGGATCTCAGTCCTCCAGCCAGGTTTTCAGCTCTGCTGAGCATGCCCCAAAAAACTGTTCTAACAAAATAGCATTTTCAATTTTATCTACAGTGTTTGCTTCAATTCCCTCCCACCAACGTTTTAAACATTGACGTTGTTTCGTGGCTAGCTCCTCATAGCTCATGTCAGGGCTTATCCTGAACTCATGGAATTTAGCTCTTTATGCTTCTGCAGTTAAATCAAATGTTTTTAAAAGTGCAGCTTTAAGTTTGCAGTAATCATTACTGTCCTCATTGTTCATTTGACCCAATGCACCCTGAGCTTGCCCAGTAAGTAGCAGGGATAGCTGGAACCTCCTGGACCCTCTAGGAATATTTGCCTGAATACAAACTTTTTCAAAGGAATTTAAAAAGGCATCCATATCCTCCCCCTCTTTAAATGTTGCTATCAACTTGGAATTTAATTTGTAACCCAGTCCTATAGTTCCAGTTAAAACCAAGCCACTTACCTGCTCTGGTGCTGGTGGTTGGAGTTGTAGCTTCTCCAGTTCATGTTGCCTCTGGCGCTCATGCTCTTAACAGTCTGCCTCTCACTGTTCACATTCAGCTTCTTGCTGTTCTCACTTCCTCTTCTCCTCCTCTGAGGCTTACTGGCGCTCACGCTCTTCACAGTCCACCTCTCGCTGTTCCCGGTCAGCCTCTCACTTTTCTTGCTCCCTCTTCTCCTCTCCGTCTCATTTGTGTTGCTCCACTTCTTGCCATGCCCACTCAGCTTCTCACTGTTCTCACTCCCTCTTCTCCTCTGTGGCTTGCTTCTCTTGCTCTGCTTTTCTCTGACACTCCAGTTCCATTCTGTGCAACTCAATCTGCAGCCTGATTGTGTCTGGCTCCAGAATGCTGGTGACCTTTCCCTGCTGCTGTAGCCCTTCACTGGTCCTGACTCTGTTGTCATCCTCACTGGATCTGGACACTGCATTGGCTGCTGGCCCCTCCCCCTCAAGGTTTGGTCCTTTACAGTCACAGTCTGTGACTTGATGCTCTGGGCATCTGCTGCCATCAGGGCATACATGAGATTCTGTTTGGTGGCTCTCCCCTCATACAGGACTCCTCTGTCCTGGCACAACTGCTTCAAGTAGTCTACAGTGTGCCCACTGTAGTTGGAAGCCATCTTCTTCCCTAACTATGGCTACTGTAACTTGCACTTTAGAAAAAAAAATAAAACAGGAAGGAACTTGACTGTAAGCAAAATGATATAGTTGTTTCCTTTTTAAAAATATATCACTGCCTTATTTTGCAAGTGAGCTGTCCAGTATTAAGCTGGCACACTGAACAGTTAAAGCTTGTTTTACCAACTGTATCTGCCCTGCTGCCAACCAAATCTGTCACAAACACACTCAGCAGGTCAGGCCCTTTTCCCCCACAGTACCAATCTCAGAGCACAAGACTGTGAACAGGTAGTAGACAGGGTAACCCTCCTGTCTGCTTGTGGGTCTGAATCACCTTTAGTCTCAAGCTCTGGGGGGATTCAAACTGTGATCCTTATGCTAGCGTACCCAATGTACAGGCACAGATTTGTACCCTCTTCGGGGACTGCGGTACAATCTTACACCAGGGGCACCCAGCCAGCCTTCCAAAATGAACTCTTGAAACTCTATAAAAGATCTTAGGTATATTCTTACTTTTTCCCAGTTTAGTAACACCATCAAGCTTTTGAACAATTTTTGTCAGTCTTAACCCTGTATACATTGCATGCAAAAAAAAAAAGAACTTAGAAGACCCAGGCAGTATCTTTCAAATATGATTTTACTAAAAATGGATACAAATATGAAAAATGTAAACACGGAACGCTATATCACAAAGCATCCAATCACTTACAAGAAAGCAAAAAAAACTACAGACAAACTCCTACCAACATACAGTTAGATACTTGTCTATGTAATGTATTACCTCTAAGTGCTTATCAGAGAGTTGTGTTTCTTTCTCCCAAGATGGAATATATCAAATGGCTCAGACACAGTATAGTTTAAACTGTGTCTCCCCACACCCCTTTCGATGAGTCATCTAGCTCCTCTTTTTAGAATATAAAAAAAATACAAACATGATGTCCAATCAGCAGGTATTTTAAATAATGTGACTTCAGGAAAAATTAATTCCCCAAATTAGCACAGTCTTTAATCAAGCTTTTCCTCTTTGTTCTTTGAGCAGTTCCTGTTTTCCCAAGGAACATCAAAGGGTTTTACAACTCTGCCATATGTCACTTAGGTGCAAATATAGCCAACAGGCATCAGCTTAATGATGTCCTGTCATGTAATAAATTGTATATTGAGCTTCCCAACTTCAAGGCAGCAACAGGTCATAAACAAGGCCATAAAATGCAGTTTCTCAAGGAAGTTAATTACATTACAGAGACCTCCTGGTTTAATATATATCCTGTCTTTTCACTGAAACCTGGGGGGAGGGGCACCCATGGAACACTGTGACAATCACACACAATATTTTTTATTGCAAATATCATACAACAATCATAACCAAGTGGCCAAGCATCACATTGTATATCGTACAATTCTGCTGTTTTAATTATGTTTGTATCTAAGCTTGTCTGTTTCATTTGTAAGTGTGTTAGAAATTCATTAATAAAAAGTTTAACTTAAAAAAAATAAAAATAAAAAGGAGGTTGGATACCAGGGAACCATCTTACATATGGTCATTTGAGTATGAATGACATCTGGATGACTGTGGAAGAGGACTGAGGCGGTGGGCTGGAGGTATTTACAGTCATGTTGTTGTGCTAAGATATCAGCACAGCTAAAATTATCTCTCAGCCAATCAGTTTTCAGGATTGTTTCAGTAATATATTTAAGCAATAATACACAATAAGGTATGCTGTATCATAGGACAGCATCACATCTCATGTGCATTGTAAGGTCAAGGGCCTCTTGCATCCGAGAAATAATGCAATACTATGATATACAACTCCTTGGTGTATATTATTGCACTTAAGTGATAGATCATATTTTTCAATAAAGGCCCTTTCAGAATAAACAGAATAATGGATAAGTGCTGGTGCATTACTGGCAAGTAATACCATTGAGAGGTTCTGGACACACAGGAGCCTTGAGAGGTTCCTGTGTCCAGAACCTCGAGATGGTACCACTCGCCGGTAATGCACCGGCACCTATCTATTTTTAATTTTTTTTTAATATCTGGATTTAAAAATGTTTTTCATCTTTTTCTGAGTGGCAGTCGGCCGCTTCAGTGAAGGAAGCTGTGTCCTGGCTGACTGCCGCATTGTCTTGCCCTAGCCTGCTGCACTGCTCCCCGCCCACCTGCCTCTGCTCCTTGCCTTGGTCTAAAACAACTGGTAGGTAATCCTACCTTTTCCCTTTTTGGGCTGCAATCCTGTTTCTGCTGTTCGAGAGGAGGTTACAAAAAAAAAAGAAAAGTTAAGAGCAGACAGTACGGTCTCGCTAAGCGACAAAGCGAGCCACCATGTTTTCCAAAATGTTCTGCCTGCCCACAGAGGAAAAGCGGCCAATGAGGAGGCACGCTTAGGACATGGTGGGCAGAAGGTGTCTTTTTTGGCACTTGCAACGATAGTATTAACACCATCAAACTATACTATTAAAAGTGATTGACAGTACTATTAAAAGTGATTGACAGTACTATTACCACGGAAGGTTTGATGGTATTATGGAATTTGTTTTGTATGCTTTTGAAACATATTAAATTTAAAATCCATATATTAAAATATTAATAATTATATTTGAATTGTTTATGAGTATATTAAAAAATAAATCTTACCTTGTACCAATTGCTTCAGTCTCAGGAACTAAGTAGTCAATATAACTTCCTGTTCAGTAATACATGAAATAGCCTAAGGTCACATAACTGAAAACTAGTGGTCCCAAACTCTGCGACATCAAAAAGAGACAATTTCTTTACTGTCAAGGCTACTAAGGCATGGAATAGCCTGACTAAGGGTGTAGTTGAGGTAACCAACTTCATGGAATTTAAAAATACACTAGATAGAACTATTTATTCAAAATCAAAAATGGTTTTATTATAACCCACATGTGTGGGGGGCAATCCAGATGGGCCTAGTTGCCCCCCTTTTGTCCCATTTTCCTAGTAGTAATTCTAGTAGTACTGTTTGTCATTGCAAATACAGTAGCTGGTGCTGTTGCGGGAGCTAGTACCATGTGAAAAAGTGCAGGACTCCACATGCTTCATACCAGATCCCTGCCCCACCACTCTCATATTTGTGCATCAAGCCTAAGTGTTAAATGTGGCTCCCCTGCTGTAGAAGAAGGCCTCTGTCTGGCTTCTGCTGTGTTGGCTTCTGTTGAGGGAGTACATGAGTTGGTACAGGTTGACTGCTCTTTGGTTTCTCTGTATAGAGATAGCAAAGTTTTGTCAAAAATGCGATTGGGCAGATTCATGTAGTGGAAAGGCTGTATCTTAGGCCTAGGATATTAGGCCATGAGTGGGCAAAAAGAATTGAAATGTTGCATTTAGGAGCCACTGTGGGTGGAAACTGTAACAGCCTCAGTAGATAGGAAAAAGTGTGTCTGCCATTTTTGCAGCATTAAAAGCTTCATTTAGCCAGCACTGAAACAGGAGTTGTCATGGACAGCATAGGCAACAGAGTAACTGCATAGTGGCTAGGGTCGGAGTAATATGTGAAGCGGGTGGAGTTTATTAATGGTGCTTGTAGCTATAAACTGCAGTTCACATATGTGACAGGAGTAGTGGTTTAAAACGAAATCTGATGGGCCACCATCTTGTGTGGGGGTATTAGCAGTGAGGACAGCCATGCAGATTTCAACTCGGTGACCCAAAAAAAAAATCTGTTAGTAGGACTACTTCTAGACCATGCTAAAATGTTGAAAATAACTTATTTCAGTTCCAAATATATTTTTGAATACCACCAAGCTTATTCTGGAGTATGTTAAGATTGAGTTTTATTAAGCCATCAGGAATATAAATGACTGTTTTTAAATCATCTGTTAAGTCACTGCAAGTTATGCTTCTTTAAGCAATACAGACTGTTGCCATCTGTTACCAGCAGGTAATAACTGTCTGACAGACCAGCAAAAGGAAGGAACCAAGGTCATTATATTGGTAGTATATGGTATGCCATACTGACCATGCGCTGATATTCAAATGGTAAATGTGCGGTGGTAAATGGAGCTCAATCTGGGGAGAGGAGGGTGACCAGCAGAGTACCTCCGGGATCAGTCCATGGACAAGTTCTGTTCAATGTCATCATCAGTAACATTACAAAAGGGCTGGAAGGAAAGGTCTGCCTGTTTGTCGATAAAACAAAGATCTCTAACAGGGTGGATACTCCTGGAGAAAATGAGGAGGGACCTGGGAATGCTTGAGAAATGGTCTGCAGAGTGGCAACTGAGGTTTAATTCAAAAAAGTGCAAAATTATGTACCTGGGACATAGTAACCCTGGGGACAGCTGCAAGATTGGGGCAAAGTTGCTGACAGTCACCAATGAGGAAAGGAACCTGGATGTTACTATTTCAGATGACCTGAAAATGTTAAAGCAGAACACAAAGGCAGCAGGGAGGGTTAGTGGCATGCTGGGGTGCATAGCCTTGACTTTTTGGTGGAGGCTGCAAAACTTTGCTATACAGCAGAGAAAACAATCATACTCATTTTTCAGAACTGGGACACTGGAAAGACAGAATATTGATTGGGACCTGGGAGGAAGGTTTGAAACAAATTTTTGCTGATTCTCTCATTTTTGCTTATTTGAATTAAGAAGAGGCTTGCAGGATTAATTTACTGGTGTTGGTGGTCGATTAGTTCTCATAGCAAAGACTGCAGTTTGTGTATTTGAATCCAGACACAGCATCAGGTGGGGGAGATTGTCTTCCCCTGGTTGCTTTCAGAGCACACAACACCAGGTTGTATAGGGTCAGGGAGGCTTACCTGTGTTGTGCTGAACTGCTTGATGTTTCTCTGGTTTTTCCTTTGCTGGGTATTTTTTCTGTTAACTCATTGTGCAGGTTGTCTTGCTGAAAGGAAGGTCAACACTCATCATAGTGGTGGGTCAGAGCTTGTAGCTGATTGTGTCTGGAGGGCACAGCTTGGGCCCAACCCCGCCCCCACCCGACCACCCTCCCTTGGTGTCACTTTCTTTATACCAGGGATTCTGACATAATTTCTCTGTGGGCATACTACTGTCATATATCTTACCAGCAGCACACTGTATTGACAGTAAAAGCGCACACACTATTTAAAAAAAATAAATAAAAAAACATTTGCACAGGGTAAACTAGAAAGACAGACATGTGGGGAGTAGTGCAATGCACTGGCTGTGGGGCAGCAGTCCTCCGGGAGACTTTCTGGAGGCTGAGATGCTGCCCTATTTGTAAGCAACTCTCTACTCTGAGGGAAGAGGTTGCCCATTTCCACGCCAGACTGGACAGGAGTACAGGAACCCCTCCCATCACCACACAGGGAACACCAGGGCTACCACCTCTGCCTCAGAAGTTGCCAAGAAGGAGCAACAGTTGGACCACAGTGGGCTCCGGGAAGGTAAGGATGGTGGAACAGAGGCACACACCTTCAGACATATCACTCCACAATCCATATGCCATTCTGGTGAAGCATAGTTCCCCTATGGAGGCATACACGGTGGAGATTAATGTTGCTGGCAACCATCACAAGGGAGGACCACAGGAAGGCAGCACAGGATGCAGCAGGGAAAGGAAGTAGCTCCTGGTGGGGGACTCAGTTATCAGGGGGATAGAACTGGGGGGGGGACAAGGGAAAGTGAAGTAAGGTGCCTGCTTGGTGCCATGGCTTGGAGGGACAGGAAGCAGATTCTAAGGATCACAACAGCAGCTGGATGGGAGACAGTGCTTGATGTCATTGTCCACCTAGGGACAAATGACTTGGCCACGTATGGGATTAAAGCAATGCAGGAGGAGTTTGTGGAGTTGGGGAGGGGCCTTAGACAAGTAGCTCATACAGGATCCTTCTCAGAGATGCTGCCTGTCTATGACATGGGTGAGGTGAGGGTACTCTGCATCATGCAGTTCAATGAATGGTAGAAAAGCTGGTATAGAGCACAGGGTTTTGGTTTCTTTGGGGACTGGGGTTCCACATGGGGGGGTACCCACCTATACTGGCACAATGTTCTGCATCTGTCTGGGAAAGGAACCAGTCTCCTCAGTGATCGGTTTAAATGGTTCATTGGCAAACTTTTAAACTAGCCAAGTGGGGAGGCACTGATAAACAGCAGGGAATTTCCAGCCTCCCCCTCCAAAACCGGGTACTAAATGAGGTAAAGACCATGGTAGAAAAGCCAGTAGGGAGCACGACTGGGGTAAATAGAGAAAGCAAAGTCAGTATTGGCAAGGATGGGGCTACCAGAGGAAAAGCCATCAAACAATGAAGAGTAATGAGTATCAGTGCCCTTAGTCTGGGCAACAAGCTTCTTGAACTTGTGGCCTTGATGGAAGAGGAACATCTGGATATCGTGGCAGTCACAGAAACATGGTACACAAGGAACCATGACTGGAATGTGAACATACTAGGGTACACTATCTATGGGAGGGACAGGGAGGGTAAAAGAGGAAGTGGAGTAGCTCTCTACATAACGGAAGGAATCAAAGCAACAAAACAAAAGGGTAAACAGCGAGGAGAGGAAGCACTGTGGGTTAACTTGGAGACAGACAATGGCACTACAATCCAAATAGGGGTTGTATACAGACCCCCATCTCAGGGGGAGGAAATGGACAAGGAAATGATAGAAGGTGTCCTTAGAATGGCAAAAAAGGGGAGATATTGTTGATGGGGGATCTGAATATGCCAGATGTTAACTGGAGTGCATTTGCTGCAGCCTTATCAAAGAGCGGGGTCATTCTAGATGCCCTGCAGGGGGCATGCCTTAGACAACTAGTACTGGAACCCACTCAGGAGGGAGCAATCTTAGACCTGGTACTCTCAAATGGAGATGGAGAGAGGCTCACAGATGTAGAAGTGGGTAGCCATCTGGGAACTAGTGCTCATCGAACAGTATGGTTCATGATAAACGCAGCAGTAGAGTCAAGCTATACAAAGGCAAAGGTCCTGGACTTTAGGAGGACTGACTTTGCCAAGATGTGTGAGTGCCTAAGGAATGCACTAGCAAATGGGCAGGAAGGACGGGTGGAAGAACAACGGTGAATAATCAGAACTGCCATCACTAAGGCAACAAGCCTTTGTGTGAAGCAAATGAACAAAACAAAATGATGTAAAAAAACACTATGGTTCTCAAAGGAGGTGGCAGGGAAGGTTAGGGAGAAAAATATTGCATTCAGGAAGTACAAGGAATCACAAAAGGAGCAAGACAGAGGACTGTATCGCAGACGGAAGTGGGGAAGGCAGTCAGAACAGCAAATGCCCAAACTAAGGAAAGGATAGCCAACTCAGTTAATAAGGGGAATAAAACATTGTATAGGTACATCAGAGAGTGAAAGAAGACCAAGGGATGGATAGTGAGGCTTAATAAAGGGGAAGGGGAGTGGGCAGAGGGTGACTGTGAAAAGGCAGAGATACTAAACAAATATTTTTGCTCAGTATTCACAAGTGAACAAGGGGAGGTACCTAAACCAAACAACAGAAACACTCTGGGTAGGAGGTTTGATACCAGCCCATTCGCAGAAGAAAGAGTTCTGAAAGAACTCTTAAAACTGAAGGTGGACAAAGCCATGGGGCCTGATGGGATTCACCCCAGAATTTTAAAAGAACTAAGGGTAGAACTAGTGATACCACTGACTACCCTTTTAACAAATCATGGGAGGATGGGGTGGTACCTGAGGACTGGAGGAGGGCAGATGAGATTCTGCTTCAGAAAAGTGGAAGCAGGGCAGAGGCAGGAAATTACAGACCTGTTAGTTTGACCTCAGTGATAGGCAAAATGATGGAATTACTTCTGAAGGAGAGAATTGTTGAGTAACTAGAGGCCAGAGGGGCACAGGACCCAAGGCAGCATGGATTCACAGCAGGTAGGTCATGTCAGATGAATCTAATAGAGTTCTTTGACAGGGTGACCAAAGTAGTAGATCAGGAAGGGGGGCTGTGGACATGGCCTACCTAGACTTTAGCAAGGCATTTGACACAGTCCCACACAAAAGATTAATATACAAGTTAGCCCACCTGGGAGTGGATCCCAAGATGGTAGCCTAGGTAAAAGATTGGCTGGAGAACAGGACACCGAGGGTAATAGTAATCGGAGTCCACACTGAAGAAAGGGGGGTTACTAGTGGGGTACCACAGGGTTCAGTATTAGGACCGGTCCTCTTTAATGTCTTTATAAGTAACATTACAGAGGGACTGGAAGAAAAAGTATGTCTCTTTGCAGATGACACAAAGATCTGCAACAGGGTTGATACACAAGGTGGGGTGGAAAGGATGAGAAGGTACTTGGCAAGGTTGGAGGAATGGTCAAATGTGTGGCAGCTTATACTAAATGCTAAGACATGCAAAGTAATGCACCTGGGAAACAAAAACCCAGGGGAAGGGTACACTATGAGTTGTGAGATACTAACAACAGCAAAAATGGAAAGGGACCTGGGGGTAGTCATATCAGATGATCTAAAGGTGGGCAAGCAGTGTGAGAGGGCAGTAAGGAGGGCTGGGGGATACTGGGATGTATAGGAAGAGGCATCAGCAGTAGAAAACAAGACGTTGTTATAAAATTGTACAGACAGCTGGTGAGACCCCATCTGGAGTACTGCGTGCAGTTCTGGAGACCCACTCTCCCTAAGAACATAGACAGGATGGAGGCAGTCCAGAGGAGGGCAACTAAAATGGTGCGGGTCTGCACCAGAAGACATATGAAGAGGGACTTAAGGAGCTTAATATGTATACCCTCATGTAAAGGAGGGACGGGGGGGACACGATAGAAACTTTCAAGTACCTCAAGAGAATCAACAAAGTCCAAGAGGGTAGCATCTTTCAGAAAAAGAGATGTGCAAGAACAAGGGGGCACAATTTGAAGATAGAAGGGGGATGGCTCAGAGGTAATGTGAGGAAGTATTTTTTCATGGAGAGGGTAGTGGCTGCATGGAACGGCCTTCCTGAGGAGGTTGTGGAGTCAAAAATAGTGGGGGAATTCAAGAATGCATGGGACAGACATAAGGCAATTCTAGGGGTTGGGGATAGGAGGAAGTAGGCTGTTGGTTAACTAGGACCTGCAGCTTATCCATTAGGTAGGGAAATGGGCAGACTGGGTGGGCCAAGCGGTCCTTATCTGCCATCAAATTCTGTGTTTCCATAGCAAGGGGTATCATCAGCAGAAGGCATGAGGTAGTGATGTCATTATACAAAACCCTGGTCAGACCTCACATGCAGTACTGTGTGCAGTTCTGGAGGCCACACATTTGAGAGAACATTAACAGGCTGGAGGCAGTCTGGAGAAGGACAACTAAGATGGTACAGGTCTTGAACCACAAGACTTACGAGGAGAGATTAAGGGGACCTCAGTATATACTTACTGGAGCAGAGAGGGGACATGATAGAAACATTCAAGTACCTCAGGGGGCATAAATAGGGTGCCAGGTGGATATTCCAATACAGGAGGAGTACAAGAACTAGGGGGCATGACATGAAATTGGAAGGTGGCAGGTTAAGAGGAAATGTGAGGAAATTTTTCTTCATGGAGAGAGTGGTGGAAGCGTGGAATGTTCTGTCACAGGAAGTGGTGGGAGCGAGTACTGTGGTTGGATTTAAATATCTGTGGGACAGGCATAGGGGGACCATTGAGGTTAAGCTGGGGAAGGGTCAAAAGCTGTAATCAAGTGCAGGACGTATGGGGCAGACTGGATGAGCCTATCGGTCTTTTATCTGCCGACAATTCATATGTTTCTATGTAAATGAGTGCTCTATTCAGTAGTTGGACATACTGTAAATAAGCTTTGCACCAAAAGTATGTTCTGCTGCTCTCCTTCACAGTATCATGCTTTGATTTGTTTAGATACATAGATACATAGACAGTGTCGGCAGATAAGGGCCTATGGCCCACCCAGTCTGCCCATTTGAGCTTGTAAGTTCAGTATATGTTTTCCTAGAAGTCTGTTGCCCCTTACCCCTGACCTCCAGAATTCCTTTATGTCTATCCCATACGTTCTTAAATCCCGTGATTGTTTCAGCCCCCACCACTTCCTCTGGCAGGGTGTTCCACTTGTCCACCACCCTTTCTGTGAAGAAATTCTTCCTCAAGTTTCCTCTGAATCGTCCTCCCTCCAACTTCATCCCATGCCCTCTAGTCCTGGAACATCTTTTTCGCTTAAAAATAGTGTATTCCTGCACCCTGTTCCTCCCTGTGAAATACTTGTATGTCTCTATCATATCCCCTCTCTCCCTTCTCTCCTCCAGGGAGTACATGTTCAGTTCCTTCAACCTGTCTTCATAGGACTTGTGATGCAATCCATGCACCATCTTTGTTGCCCTCCTCTGAACCTTCTCTACCCTGTCTATGTCCTTACGTAGGTATGGTCTCCAGAACTGTACACTGTACTCCAGGTGGGGCCTCACTAGTGTCTTGTATGTGGAATTATGACCTCCCTTTTCCTGCTGGTGATGCCCCTGCCTATACATCCCAGCATCCTATTTGCTTTACCTGCTGCCTTGTCACACTGTTTCCCTGCCTTGAGGTCATCAGAGATGATAACCCCAAGATCCCTTTCCTGCTTGGTGCATGCTATATCCTCACCCCCCAACTGATATATTGTGCCAGGGTTTTTGTGCCCCATATGCATTATCTTGCACTTCTTTGCATTGAATTTCAACTGCCAAACCCCTGACCATTCTTCAAGTTTCTGCAGGTCCCTTCTCATTCTGTCTACACCCTCTGGTGTGTCTACTCTGTTACAGAGCTTTGTGTCATCAGCGAACAATGAAATTCTGCCTTCTAGGTCCTGTGCAATGTCACTGATGAAGATGTTGAATAGGACCGGTCCCAGCACTGATCCCTGTGGTACCCCACTGGTCACTCTTCCCTCTGTGGAGTGACAGCCATTTACCACTCCTCTGTGTCCTGCCACCCAGCCAGTTACCTACCCACCACACTACTGTCCTGCCCACACCCATATTCCCCAGTCTGTGTAATAGTCTTCTATGTGGCACATGTCAAAGGCCTTGCTGAAGTCCAGATAGGCCATGTCCACTGCCCTCCCTTGATCCACCTCCTAGTCACCCAATCAAAAATTCAATGAGGTTGGTCTGACATGACCGCCCCCTGGTGAAACCATGCTGCCTTGTGTCCTGTAGTCCATTGACAACCAGATGTTCCACCAATCTCTCCTTCAGTAGTGCTTCCATGATCTTCCCCACTACCGAGGTGAGGCTGACTGGTCTGTAGTTCCCTGCTTCCTCTTTGTTCCCACTTTTGTATAAGGGACTACATCTGCTGTCCTCCAGTCTTTGGGTACCTCCCCTGTTTCCAGTGATCGGCTAAACAGGATAGCCAGAGGTTCAGCCACCACCTCTCTTAGTTCTTTAAGGACCCTGGGTGCACCCCATCTGGCCCCATTGCTTATCAACTCTTATTACTTCCAGTTCCTTCAGGACTCTTTCTCGTGTAAAGGGACTTGTGTCCATTTCTGCACCATTCTCACCCTTGTACTTCCTTCGACCCATTACCCTCCTCTTCCTCAGTAAAGACTGAGCAGAAATACCTGTTCAATATGTCAGCTTTACTGTTGTCTTCCTCCATGCAGCCCCATCCTCCCCTTCAGTCTCACTATCCCTCCCTTTGTCTTTCTTTTTCACTTATGTACCTGTAAAGGTTTTGTCCTCTACCCACTGATTTTGCAATGTGTTCTTCTGTCTGAGCTTTGGCTTCCTTTACTGACCTCCCTGCCTCCCTTTGCTTCTCCTGGTACTTATCCCTATCCCTTCTGCCTGTGTCTTTTTGTATTGCCTGAATGCAATCTTTTTGGCTTTCACTTTCTTTGCTACCTCTTTGGAAAAACCATAATGGTCTCCTCTTCCTTTTCCTTTTGCTAACCTGCTTAATGCATAATTCTGTTGTTCTTGTAATCCCCATTTTAAATACTGCCCACTGTTCCTCAACCCCTGATTCCTGTCCCATTCCCCTTAATGCCTCTTTCAAGTATCTCCCCATTTTCCCAAAGTCTGCCCTAAAATCCAGGATACGTGTTTTTGTGTGGTTTGGTTCTGCTCTTTCTGTGATTTCAAACCACAATGACTGGTGGTCATTGTTCCCCAGGTGCTCCCCCACTGTTACCACCATCACACTGTCCCTGTTTGTGAGCACAAGGTCCAGTATTGCCTTCTGCTGAGTTGGTTCCATGACCAGTTGCTTGAGGAAGGCACCCTGAAGGAGTCAGGATAAATCTGCTCCTAGTTGATGCTGCTGCTGGGATGCTCCAGTCCATGTCTGGAATATTGAAGTCTCCAACCAGTACTACCTCACCCTTGTCTGCCATCTTTGGATGGCTAGCATCAACTCCTATCTGTTTCTTCCTCCTGGGCTTGTGGTCTATAGACCACACCTGTGTGGATGGCTGTTCCCATTTTCCTTTCCAGCTTAACCCACAGTATCTCTCCCCATTTTGTTCCTCCTAGATCTCTGTGGCCCTTATGTCATTTTTCACATACAGTGCCACTCCTCCCCCTTCCTGCCTGCTCTGTCTCTTCTGAATATGTTGTAGCCAGGTATGGCCATCTCCTAGTCATGGTTATCATTACACCAGGTTTCAGTGATGGCCACAATGTCCAGGTCTGACTGCACCATGACAGCCTCCAGATCTTCCATCTTGTTGCTAAGGCTCCTGGCATTTGCACACATGGCTTTCCATGATTTGACCTCCTAGACTGTTTCACTTGTTCTCCAGCCCCTTCCTTGGTTGTCCTTTATACCTGGTTCTCCTTGCTGTCTGCCCTTCTGCTGAATTTTGCCCCTTTTCTGCCTATCCACCTCTTGGGCACTAATCTCCATCTTTTGCACACTGCTTTGCAGAGATAGCCACTCCTCTGGTTCACTGGTTCCACTGCTAGCTGTGGGGGGTGAGTAAGTAGGTACCCTCCTTGCTGGCCTGCCACCCCCCTTTGCTAGTTTAAATGCTTGTCAATGTAGCATTTAAACTTATCATTGAGTGCTTGGATTCCCCTCCAGGATGGATGCAGGCCATCAGGCTTGAACAAACCTCCATCCCTCCAGGTGGGTCCCCAGTCACCAATGAATCCAAACCCTTCCTCACAGCACCAGTTCTTCAACCATGAGATAAAGTTCCTGGTGCATGCACTCCTATGCTCTCCCTTGCCTCTCGCAGGTAGTACTTCTGAGAAAATGACAGAAGTAGCAACTTGCTTGAGACCCCTTCCCAATTTCTTAAACTCTTCCTGAACTTCCTTTGGCTCCGCATTTGCCAGGTCATTAGTACCTAGGTGGATAATGACATCCAGCTCACCCTCCCGTCTTGCCTCCCCAGTGATCCCCAGGATCTTCCTTCCATCCCTCCATGCCGTGGCACCTGGTAGGCACCTCATCTCCCTGTCCTCCCCCTCCTGTTTTCCTAGCTGGATCCCTCTTATGATGGAGTCCCCCCACCAGGATTCGCTTCCTCCTCCTCCTCTGGGGTCCACTGCTTTTCCTGCTGAGATCACTTCCTTGGCTAACCTCCACATCCTTTCCTTCCACTTCTCTGGGTACCTCTATTTGGTTGTCCTCGTTTGCCAGTGTGGCATATGAGTTCTTGAGTGGAATAGGATCTGGGATGTGCCTCTGCCTGACTGCTCTAACCCTCCCTGAGCCCACTGTCATCCAAGTGCTCCTCGTTCTCGGCATCCTTTGAGGCAGTTGCATTGGACTGGGTGGTCTCTGGATAGGGGTGATGGTACTCAGACCCAGTTTACTTCCATCTGAGTCTGGCTACCTCATCCTGCAGTCAGAGAGATGCATGCAGATAGGGCAGCACCTCAGTGTCCAGAAGGTCTGCCTGAATATAGCTGCCCACAACCACTGCATTGCATCACTCCCCACATTATACTGCAATTCCACTACTTGTCTGCTACTGAAGCTCTCCTAGTTCCCTTTTTATTAATTTACTGTCCTAAAAATCCTGCCACTGATCCTCAGATAATTTTCTTTAAAAAAAAAAAAAAACAATAAATAAATAAATGAGTCAACACACTTGTGCTGAGGGTGGGCTTCTTCCCTCTTATGCTCCTCCTACTTCACACTCCTTACTATACCATGTGTTTAGCTCCTGTCAATCAGATTTAACAGGGCATATAATTAATAGTTGGAGGAAGGGGAGGCAAAGATTTGCAGCAATTAAAGACAGCACAGAATTACACCACCACTATGTTTTAGATTTTCAATAGCCCAAAAACAATTATAAGTAAAGACAACAATGAAAGTACAGTGTCACTAAAAGCCCACAATCTAAGTTTAAAAGAAAAATAGCAATTACCAGTTACTCTTAAGCACTGAATTGAATATGTTTCCTTCCTTCCTTCCCCTTCTGGCTTCTTCTGAGAAAATAAAACTCTACTTGCTACCTCAACTCTGACTAAGCCCCACCTCCAGTTATCACGTAGCTGAGGTCAGAGGCCAGACAATTAACACCCTTCACCCAACTACAGGGCAGTCAGACAAGCCAAGATAACATTTGCAGCAATTAAAGACAGCACAGAATTACACCACCACTATGTTTTAGATTTTCAATAGCCCAAAAACAATTATAAGTAAAGACAACAAAGAAAGTACAGTGTCACTAAAAGCCCACAATCTAAGTTTAAAAGAAAAATAGCAATTACCAGTTACTCTAAAGCACTGAATTGAATATGTTTCCTTCCTTCCCCTTCTGGCTTCTTCTGAACAAAAAGTACAGTAATCTGGTTGAATAAACTAATAATGCCCTGTCTTTTTTATAATTTATTGGTTTGGCCAGTCTAAACAGACTTGAAGATAACCATCTTTGGCTAACACTGCAGTTTCTATTTTTCTTTATGTATCAGTACTTCCCTACCTTTCCACAGGCTTGCCCCTACATCATATGATAGTGCCAGTAATAAAAATATTTACAAGAGCTAATAGCATACTGAGGCATTTTTTCTGTACTTCAGCTCTAGTTTCTAAAAAATCATCAGTGTTGCAAGCTACAGTAGGTTACATTAATTTCTGCATTTTAATTCAAATATACAGTGGCGTGAAAAAGTATTTGCCCCCTTCCTGATTTTCTCTATTATTGCATATTTGTCACACTGGATGTTTTCAGGTCTTTAGAGAAAATGTAATATTAGCTAAAGGGAACCTGAGTGAACAAATAACACTTGTTTTTTTTTTAATTTCACTTATTTAATGAAAAAAAGTTAACCAACACAAACTGGCCCTGTGTGAAAAAGTAATTGCCCTCTTACACTTAATAACTGGTTATGCCACATTTAGCTGCAATGACTGCAACCAAACACTTCCTATAATTCAATATCAGTCTTCACATCGCTGTGGAGGAATTTTAACCCCTCTTCCTCTAAGAACTGCTTTAATTCAGTAACATTTGGTAGGTTTCGAGCATGACCTGCTCGTTTCAGGTCCGCCACAGCATCTCTATTGGGTTTAAGTCTGGACTTTGACTAGGCCACTCCAAAACTTTAATTTTACTTTTTTTAGCCATTCTGATGTGGACTTGCTTTTGTGTTTTGGATCATTGTCTTGCTGCATGGCCAACTATGCTTCAGCTTCAGCTGACGGAAGGATGACCGGACATTTTCCTAAGAATTTTCTGGTACAGAGCAGAATTCATGGTTCCTTTAATTATGGCAAGTCATCCAGGTCCTTAGGCAGCAAAGCATCCCCACCATCACACTACCACCACCATGTTTGACTGTTGGTATGGTGTTCTTACTGTGGCATGCTGTGTTTGCTTCGCGAGACATTATGGGATCCATGTCATCAAAAAGTTCCACTTTGGACTCATCTGTCCATAGAACATTTTCCCAAAAGGCTTGTGGATCATCCAGGTGCTTCTTGGCAAATGAGAGAGCGAGCATTTATGTTCTTCTTGGTTACAGTCGTTTCGCTTACTACTCACATGAAGCCCATTTTGCCCAGTCTCTTTCTGATTGTGGAGTCGTGAACACTGACCTTAGCTGAGGCAAGAGAAGCCTGCAGTTCTTTGGATGTTGTTTTAGGATCCTTTGAGACTTCCTGAATGATTTTACCTGCCCTGGAGTAATTTTGGCAGGCCACCCACTCCTGGGAAGATTCACTACTGTTCCAAGTGTTCTCCATTTGGAGATTATGCTCTCACTGTGGTTCAATGGAGTCCCAGAGCCTTAGAAATAGCTTTGTAACCCTTTCCAGACTGATAGAGGGCAACAAATATTTTTCTGATCTTTTCAGGAATTTCCTGATCATGGCATAATGTGCTTGTTGAATCTTTGTGCTGGCAACGTGACTCTGATGGTAAGGGTCAAAATAAGTGAGATTTATATTGAGCAGGGCTGGCTGTAATCAAGCCTGGCTGTGTTCAAGCAGCTGACTCTAATTATCCCTTTAATTGGATTGATTTAACTAGGGGCAATTACTTTTTCACACAGTGCCCGTTGGTGTTGGTTAACTTTTTTCATTAAATAAATGAAATAATTAAAAAAAAAAAGTGTTATTTGTTCACTCAGGTTCCCTTTATCTAATATTATATTTTGTCTAAGGACCTGAAAACATCCAGTGTGACAAATATGCAATAATAGAGAAAATCAGGAAGGGGGCAAATACTTTTTCACGCCACTGTATCTGTGCAAAAACCTTATGTTCAGTTTTACCCTTCACTAGCAGTAACAATTTAAAAAAAATGTCATACAGTGTCATTTTACTTGATGTGATTTCCTGAAGCTTAAACATGTTATTAGTTTCTGCAAGTTTTCATTTCATAAATGGGTTCTAATTAGTCAATTTTACTTTTCAGTCAGGTTTAGTGGAGCATATTAAACATGGTAATTATGATATCAGCCATGAGAAAAATTAGTATACATATATATATATATATATATATATAGATATACACACACAACAACATTTAGAATTTCAGACTTATTTCAGACTTATTTCTTGACAGTCCAGATAATCTGTGTTCTACCTTCAGGTATGAAAGGTTGTACATTAAAGTATGTTCTCATCTGTAACTATTTGAGATGTTTACAATATTATGTATTGGTGTTACTCTACTACTTTTAATGTAGAACTCTGGCTTCATCTTAAAACTACAGTTGACATCAGCTGAACTTTATTATTCAACATGACTGAAAATGAATTTCATGTCCTTCTGCGTAACTAAAAACAGCTGGGTCTTTGTCCCTTAGAAATCATAGTACCTAATGGTTTGTCCCAGACTAAGGTCATAAGCCTCCTCTTTTGACATCACATTAATTTCCATAAGAACAGACAAGATGTCAAAAACTGGATTATGACCTAATGGAAAATTCTGCCAGAGCTGATGACCTCTGGATGGACCACTGGGTATTTTTATGCTGACACAATCTGTTTCTATGACCTCTAAATGACAACATTCCTTTGTGCATGTGTCCATACTAAATGTACAAGTTTTTGTTAATAGGATGCCAAATAGTGAATAAGAATACTTGCCATCTGCCAAACAGAGGTGGCATGGCATCATAAAGTGAAATGCTAAACTGCTTGCCTTAAGGGCAGGACTTGTCTTAGAAGCTTTGATATTTAACAATGTAGCAACCATTTCCTGACACTGGATGTCATCATCAATAACTGTTGCCCACTGTGATTAAAGAGAGATCTACGGAATAGCCTGAAGTATGAATCCCAATGAAGATCGCTTCATAGCCAAGAGAAGGGATCATTTAGCTATTGCCTTAATTGCTGCCTGCCTTTTACTCTAGGGCTTTCTTTTCACAAATGGGTCCCAGAAGGAGCAAAATATCTTCATAATTAGAATGGAATCAAGCACTGTAATAGTTTTTTTTCCCCATATAGGTGTGTGTGTGTTTGATATTGAGAGATGTTTCATCTTACTGATCCAGTTGTGATGACTCAGCCTGCTACCGTTAGTGAAAGACTGTCAACCCTGGCAGTAGCGCTTTCTCTCCTTATGCTCTCATGTTATAGAATGCCCCTCCATCAGAATAATATGGCCTTTAGAGTCTGGGGCTAATATAAAGAGGATAGTAAAAATGGCTTTATATGCTGAAGGTTTTAGCAATCCATTTTATGCTCATCTTTGTGCTGCACAACACCTTGAGAAACCATATCTAATTAAACACTGTTAATAGGTTTATTAAGTATGGTATGGCATGGTAACCCTGTGCACTGCATAGAACCATGATCTATGTCTGCTTGCTACCTAGCCAATGAAGTACTAATCGAAGGTGCACAAATGTTCCTGTCTGCTGAGGCCACTGCATGTGAGTAAACTAGGTAGTGATGCAGTGGGAAGGAAATGTAGGATAAAAAAAATACCCTTCCCCCCTAAGTTTTCAGTGACAATAACATTTTTTTGTGACAATAACATTTTTCTGTGACATAATAAACTTATATACCATACTGTACAGTATTTGTCACTTTCCAGGCATCTGTAATTTGGAAGTGATAGTATATGTGATTTGTTTTCTCATCTGTTTTTTTGCAGTTATTTGCCTTGTTGGACTAGGCCTGGTGGTGTTTTTCTTCAGTTTCCTACTGTCTATTTTCCGGTCAAAATACCATGGCTATCCTTACAGGTAAGAGTTGCTTCTCATTCTACTAGTTTTGTTTTGGGGATGACATATTTTTAAAAGGACACTGTCAACCCCCCACACCAATGTTGATCCTTTTAAACAAAAATGGGATGGCAGCCAGCCCAGTGTCATGGAGGGTTGAGGCACTGAACGATTCACATTCTGCCATGTTGGCCATCTATGTTCGTCAATGAGCAAGGGTTGCCAGGGGTCAGCCAGGGGGAGTGGATTGAGCATCCAACTGACTGCCCTCCTCTCCCATGTGGTGGCTTACAAACTTGGCACTTGGCTGCAACGAGGTGAAGACCTGAGGGGTAACCCCACACTCGAGTGACACAGTACTGGGAGGGGCCGCGATTCCATGATATATGTATGCCTTCACATGCTCAAGCTCAATGCACCACTGTGGCTGGTGAATGCCTGGAGGGAAAAGGGGAAATTGGTCAGCATGGGCTGAATGTAATCTGGCCTGCTGAATCTCTGTCCCGCACCACCATATCGACCACCGGACTTGTCGCTGGATATGAGTCTCAGGTTGCAGGAAGGATTGCCCTTCCCTTCCTGCCTTTGCCACGGGGGGGGGCAATCTGTGGGTTTTTCTGGGTCTGGTAAGTACTGGGTGTAAGTGGGGGGGGGAGACATGCCTGAGAGACTGTCCATGTCAAACAGGCTGTAAAGAAAGCTCTATAGAAAAAACAAAATAGGATTTTGTTTATTTGTTTATTATTTTTTTGCTACTAGTTTCTCTCCTTGGCCCCCTGGTCAACTGAACATCCTGACCATCCTCCCAGCCTGTATCCCAACATCAGGCCAACTTCCCCCTTTATCCCCCATGGGTTCCCCTCCATGGCAGGGTGGTAAGGAGCCCCCAACTCGACTCACCTGAAACTGATCCAGACTTCGGGGGAAGCACCATTTGGGGTGAGTGCCGTGGAAGATGGAAGCTCATGCTGCCTGACCAGGAGATCCTTTTCCAGTGCTCCTGTGCTTGATCCCCAGAGGCAGTGCATGCAGGGACGCCAGCAACAGCGCCATGTATGCACCCATGTGCATATCCCATCAGGCATCTGCCCACCTCTGCCTGATTGTTGCAGTCTTGGTGTGCCAGCCCCCAGCCAGCACTAGGGGTCAGGCATGTACCGATGTCTGGTCACCCCCCTCCCCAGAGAAGGGAGCTGTCCCTGGGATGCTTGGTTCTTTTCCTTCCCTGCTGACCCCCAGTGGCCTGTGCTCGCTCCTGAACACGGGTCTCCAGCTTGGTGTGAAGTGTGGCATCCAGCACCTCAACCCTTAGCACCACCAGGCTGGCTGGATTTGATTGATTAATAATATCACAACCACATACAAAGTACTTGTTGTAGTTACATACATTTTCAAAAAATGCACATTAATCAAAAATCACAAGACATATATAGTTACATGATCCCTTAAATAAACATAACCATGATTAAAATAAAAATGCCTAGTTTTATATAAAATACAAAGATACATATTCCAGTCTTGCCAGAACAAAGGCAGAGACACAAAGTTCCAGAAAAATTTCTATATAGTCCACGGGCAATGTCCTCTTTAGATTAAATCTTTCAACATGCTGCCTCTCCCGATGTGTTCAAAACAGAAAAACTCCTTCTTTCTAAAGATGGGGAAGGGCGCTAAGAATCACATGTGTAGACAGGACTCTTTTTTTATCCAAAATCTAGTTTCTTTCTTTATTTTCTGGCCCAATTCCTCTACGTTTCGCCAACAAATATTGGCTTCATCAGGAGGTGCCTTCATGAACTTAATATTCTGTGATTCAGTTATAAACTCCTTCCAGTAAGGCTATCCAATTCCAAAACATATCCTTATCAGTCTTTATTTCAAAAACGTGTTTTCTTTTTTTGTGGTTTTATATGCCCCACGATATGGTTGCTCTTAATTTCAAAACTTTCACAACAACGCCATGCTGTTTCTAGAGATCTAACAAAGGCAGTAATCGCATCATGTTTAAATAGTGCACAAACAAAGACTTGCTATAAGTCTGAGTTCTCATTAATATTTTTTTTTTTACACTTTGACTGTTTTTGTAACCGGTATCCATTATTTTCGTTTGGTAAAAGTAAAACATGAAGTTTATGCATTGGATCACATACCTTTTAATGCATAAACTTCATTGTTTTCCTTTACCAAATGAAAAGGATGGTGTTGCTTTCTGATTTAGACCTCTAAACAAGGTCTGGATATTTAATAATACAGTGACAGTGACAAGTTGCAGTATATCCAGATATATTGTGATACAGCACAATATCGCTTAAGAAATCCTTCTGCATTGCATGGGAATTCCTGTAACATTCCTTCAATATATTGAAATACAAATATCAGGTTATACTGCAGCTTATTACTGGTTGTGACTGTATTTTTATCTAAGGAGCATTACATTGTGTTACCAGCATTGTGCATGTCATGATTGTGCTCAATACAAGTGAATGGGGCTTTACATTTTGGTGTTACCCCACCATTATGTCAACCCATTTTTTTGTCTCTTTTTTACAGTAGGCCTCATTGAAAGATTTTACACGCAGAATTATGTTCAACGGGGAACAGTTATCTGCCCCCATGCTAAAAGGTAGGGATTGCAAGGTCCTGACTAAGATATTGGCATAAAGTAATACTTTTTTTGAAGTGCTAATACAGTATTCTTAGAATCAAATCTCTTTGATCCTGCTGACTGCCATCTGCCATTACAGCACTAGGTGCCCCACAGCTGAGCCCTATGATGACATGCAGGATAGGTTCAGCTGGGGGGACCATCTATGTATTTCAATAAAAGCTATGTTCTATTAAAGCAATATGGAAGCACATTTTCACACGTAAACAGGCAAAACTGATCTTACGATCGAGGTCTAGATAATGAGATTGATATCAGCAAATTTAGCAGGAAGATAACACCATAGACAGTCCCCATGGCTGAATCCGCTGTAGGGCTCAGCTGCAGGGCACCTTATGTTGTGATACAGGGTAGCAGTCATATGATCAACCAGATAAGAGCTACAGCTTCTAAGAATGTAAGCACTTAAACAGTTATTATTGTATGCCAAAATTTTAGTTTGGATCTTGTGGTTCCTGTCTATTAGCACAAGAACAGATTATGGTTCCCCTTTAAGACATTATCAACCCCCCCACATTAGTTTAAGAGCACCAAAATCAGCTTGAGTTGGTGTGACAGTGTAGCTAAGGGTCTTATTCTCTGGTTGGAGGGGCCATGATATATACATTTTGTACACTACTGAGCCACATAGTTCCATACCATGATACTGCACTGTGTACATTATGCCACAGTGGCATTTACCTCTCCCAACTGCCCCATTTGCATATGCTCCAAAGTGGGTCCCTGCTCCACAGTAGCAAGAGATCATGGGACATGGCAATCTATACATAGGGGCCCAGATATTCAAACTGCACCCAAAAAGTGCGCAACAGCAGGAGCAAGCGCAAGTCCACTGCGCCCATGCACAAGAAGCGCGATATTCAAAAACTGCACAGGCCAAGATGCACCTATGGCAGACGACTGAATATCGCACCACCTACACCATAGCGCAACCAGGGATGTGAAGTTGCGCATATCTGATGCGCCATAGCGCAACAAGTGATGCTCAGCGTAGCAGTCCAGATGCGCCATAGCACAACCAGGGATGCCCCCTGGAGCAGGGCAGCAATGCAACAGCACAACCAGGGATTCAAGGGCCCACCACCCATGCCACAGATGGGCAGAGGAGCACACAGCAGAACAGACATCTTCCCCCATGCACTGCACAACCAGGGAGAGCTGGAATAACCACCGGCCCATGAATACCTGCAACCAACCCACAGCCGGGCCATGGTGCCCCAGCACACCCCCCTGGCAAGCTGTGACTGGCACACAAGGAGGGCTGACCACCCCATGCAACATCATCCCACCAATGCAGAGCACACCCTGCACCACGATCACCATACACCCTTTCCAGGAGTAGCACCCAACAGTGCAGGACACCCTATGCATGCCACCACCCCCACTGTGACAATGCAACCCTGTGCACCATGGAGCCACGCAAGGCAGCCCCACCATGTGCACCCTGCTGCAGGTGGCAGCAGACAGCGATGCAACAACAGCATACACAGTACCACCCTGCACGTCCCCCCCGAGGTACAGTTGAGAGACCGACCATGTGTTGCCACACGAGGTACCCCACATGCAACAGGGCATGCCCTGGACCCCACCACCAGCAGTACAGCACCTTGCACACCCTCCCAAGGACACATCCCATCCCAGCACTGGCCACAACAGCCAGCACAGACACTCACAGTGTTGCATGGAAGCATGCATCACACAGGATGCAACACAGTGCATGGACAAACACCCACCCATATTCAAGGGCACACCAACACAGGGACACAGTAGCGGGTCAACCAAGCCACTGGCATGTGGTCACGGCTGACGTGTACACATGGCCAGTACCCCTACATTGCACAGGTGTGCCAGCCACCCTGCACAGGCACCATGAAGCTGTATGCCACCAGCATGCTGCTGGAGCACAGGTGACAGACACTGGAGCACATCCCCTGCAACAGACACAAGTGACAGCATGGGGGGGGGGACAACAACAGCGGAGGCCACAGTGCCACTGGAGGCAGACGTGTACCATACTTGTGATGGAAGGCAACCTGGCATTGTGCTGGGTACAGTTGTTATCCAGCATGGACAGCCACCACTGACACGCCAGCAGATCATGCATATCACAGACATGCAAGGGTGTCAGCTGCACAGGCCATGGACAGTCTGACAGGGGTGCCATGCACACAATGCAGGCAACGTGGACCACTGCACACAGGCATCCAGTGCACAGAGTACAACACACAAACCACAGACAGTGACTGATCCCCCTGCCCACACCATAGGCGGTTCACCTCTGCGCACACACACATGCCCATGCGTGCACCACTACAGCTGAGCACCTGTAGCCTGCTGCAAATCAGAGACCACCACAGCTGTCATAACAAAACAAATGTATTGAAAACCAGAAATACAAAAACTATATACGACTACATACATTGGGGGGGAAGGGCCACATACCAGGTGGGGGCGGGTAAGGGGCAGTGGTGAACATATGGGAGATGGAAGAAGGGGTGTGAGGGTGGGTCTGGGGGGATGGTGTTATTAGGGGCATGGAGTGCTCATCGTCTGCCCCAGTCCTCCTCCACATGGCGCCGATGTCGTCTCCTCCTCCTCCTCACCCCGTGGCGGTCCATCCTCTGCAATAGCTCCAGGGTCACCCTTGGCACCTGGAGCAGCTCCTACACACCTCGCTCCAGTGCCTGGAGTCGCCGTCCACCTAGGACGAAAGTGTGACTGTCCAGCCCCCTGCAGCCCACCCATTGTGCATGGCATACAGCCATGTGCCATGCCCCTGTGATGGTGTGCGACCACCCACAGTGACCGTGTCCACAAGACCTGCCTACCCAGGCAGTCACAGCCATGTGGACCACTGCACACACCCACCGTTCATGTCCTGCACAGCACCACCATGGCCGTACAGTGACTTGGCTATGCAGTGTGAAGACAGTGGCACAGCCATGTGCCCGGTGCACACATGGACCACCATTGATGCACTCCCAGACATGCAGTGCCACTGGACAGTGCTGACTGTAACAAGTTGCATGCATGGCAGTGGTGTCAATGGATGGTGGCCATGCCCCACTGCCTGCCCAGTTATACAGCATGCAATAGTAATCATGAATGTAAGACACTCACCATCATCAGGCTGGTCCACGCGCCAATGCAGACCTTCAGCCCTCCTGTTCTGCTGGTCCTCCAGGCAGCACCTCCACTCCCTCACCTGCCTGCATTCTTCTGGGCCTAAGGTGCAAACATGGAGAGAGGAACATCAGTACAGTCCAGTAGCAAAGTCCCCCAACCCCCATGTGTGTGCAATCCCACACAGCCATACCCATCCACCCCACACCCCGATACCACCACCACGGCCAACACTGGATGATGCCCTCCCCATGTGCCAGACACATGCAACCGTAATACCGTATGGACGATAACAGTGTATGGATGGGGCACCTACCTGGTTGTGGCATCATACCCCTCCTGGCACATGCCCACAGGTGGGCAAGCAGGTCCGGGTCCCTGCACCAGAGGTCCCTGTAATGGTGGTGACACTGCTCTGCCATGCACCCCATACCAGTGGCCTCCTCCAGAGTATCAGCCACCTCCTGCCACAGTGCACTCCTGGCCTTGTCCAGGGGTGCATCACCATATAGAGCCTCATCATGGGGCTCTACAGTTGCCACCAGGTTGGCAAGCTCCACCTGGCTCCACATCACTGCCCTTCTCTGCACCATCTCAGCAAAGTGGTGGAGTCAAAATGGTGCTCGGCAGCGCGGTCCTGCCACGTGCAGATACTGCGCGGTACAGCTTTGCCATTCCCTATCACACTGTCACTGAACAGCACGACAGTGGCACACCCATGCCTGACGCATGGCGCCTAGGGGGCAAAGGTCAGGCACAGGGTTAAGGGTCTCGCGCGCATGGACAGCCACAGCGCGATTGGAACCCAATGCGTGCTAAGCGCGATTGGGTGCATGTGTGCCACCTCCTGTAGTGGCCTACAACGCTGTTGCCCCAGTGCGCCTACGGCACCCCAGTGCCACAGCGCCATATATGTGAACAGCGCAGTAGCGTCACTGGAACAATGGTGGCCGTGCCCTGCATTGTCTCCCCTGCACAGCACGTCAGCAGCGCAGCAGGAGCCTGCATCATCAACCTGGGCATGAGCAGTTCGGTGTGTACTGCAAATGTCACAGAACTGCGCCCTTGGCTCAGCACATTCAACACAATTGCACAAAGCGCAACAGCGCGATATTCAGCCAGCATATGCAAATCAGCTAATTAGCTATTCAATGGTGCAGTCACTGCATTTGCATCCACTTAAAAATGCGCCTCACCTCATTTGCATGCGTTGCGCTATAAAAATGCTACATTGGGCTGCACTGGCCATAGTCGGTTACTGCAGTCTATTGCGGTGAGTTGCATGCTGTTTGGGAGTGTGGACTGTGGTGTTTGGGACATGCATGGGACTGCACAGTCACAGGTAACACCTATCATTCTCACAGGGGGAGTCTTGACCAATCGTGAGGTGGAGAAAGAGGAACAGAGACGTGGGAGGAAGAGGAGGCCGAACTTCACCAAGGCAGAAACAGATGCCCTGTTTGAGGCCTACCTCGACCAGGAGCCACTGCTCAGTGGATGCCAGGGAACACTACAGGCCCATGCTGCTGCATGGGAAGAGGAGGCACGTGCTGTCAACCTGCATGGCAGCCACCAGCGCTCTGTGCAGGAGTGTAAAAAGAAGATAGACACGGACAGGTGGAGAATTAAGGAGAAGGAAGCTGCCATCAGGGCAGCACGGTCTGCGACCGGTGGGGGGCAGCCGGAGGTGCAACACCTGACCCCACAAGAAGAGCGGGTTGCTGGCAGCATGCAGCGTTGCACCATCGAGGGTGTTCCGGGTGGTGGATTCCAGACAGGTGGTAGCTCGTCACTGCATGGTAGGTCCTTTTCTGTCAATGGGGGGGGACAGGGTAGGTCACATACATTAATGCTACTGTTTTTCCCTTACAGCTCCTGAGTGTCTACATGGATCAGAGGTGGTGGGCTTCTCCACTGAGGGCAGTAGCATGGAGATGGAGGAGGGCCCATCCACCTCCACAGGCATACGGGGGTCAGGGTGACAGTGGGCCTGCCTGGACGTCCGGACTGATATTGGTGGAGCAGGTGCAGAGGAGGCCCTGCCCGTATCCCAGCATGCCAGCATCCATGGATGCAAGCATGCTGAGACTCGGGCTGGTGCCGGATCTGTCACCGATGATGATGGAGCTAACATCATGGGCAGTGAGACGTGTGGGCCACAGGATGGCCACAAAGCAGGTGACATCACGGGCATGGCTGTGGGTGGTGCCACCATGGAGGCCCGCATGACATCACAGTCCCAGCCCGTGCCAGTCTGCACCAGTGGGGCAACACTGGTGTGTGTCCAGGACAGTGGGGCTGTTGTGGCCACTGTGGTGGCACCATTGAGCCCTGGAGAGTGACAGCCAGAGGGGCAGTATCAGCAGTCAGCCAATGGCCATGGGGGTACAGTGTCAGGGGGTGGTGTCAGTACACCGCCTGTGGACATGCCCAGGCCTGGCCCTGGTATGCAGCACCCACCCTCTAGGGGTGATGACCATCAGGGCCGTGAACACCATGAGGGACAGCATGCCGATCAGGCAGATGACCTCTTAGATGAGCACACCCGCATACTCCAAGCATCAGTCAATCAGCAGATGCGGCTTGTGATGGCGGTGGATGCACTCAGTGCAGCTCTGCACCAGGCAGAGGAGTGGCACAGCAGAGACACTGCTTTGCTTCTGGCAGGGATGGACCAGTTGCGGGAGGATGTGACCACTACCATTGACAGGCAGCCACAAGTATTCACAGCTGTCATGGCCACAATGGGCACACAGTTATTTGCCCATGCGTTGCAGACACTATGCAGTGCAATGTCCACCCCCCCGTTCCTGGCATCATGCGACACCCTCCTTGTCAACACCGGGTTCAGCTGTGGGCATCCCGAGCATGCCTGGCGCTGGCATGTTCGGTGTGCTGCAGACCCCTGCATGAGCATGGTCGCGTTCACGCAGTGGAACCCCTGGGGGACCGTCGGTGCCACCCCATGAGGCCATTGGTCAGCCTGTCACTGCTGGCAGGTCTCGGCAGGACTGCCCATGCATCCGTGGCAGCCGTGGCACTGTGGCATGTGACTGACCTGTCTCCCAGCACTGCTACTGTCTGATGCTGCCCTGTGTGCATTGTGTTGTTCAGCGTGCAATGCACAGGTGGGGTACCCGGCCCTGCATGCACACACACGTTCCATCTGCACACCCTTCCGGCTGCTGTCTGCTGTGGCATGTGCATGATGATGCCTGCATTGCGCTGTCTGCCACTGTGCAATGGTGCCCAGCTTCTGTCACACGCACAGTGACAGGCAGTGGGCGTGGTGGTCTGTGGATGTCTGTGTGACTAGGGGTGGCGGTCTGGGACAGCGTGCCTCCTACCCTTTGTGCATGTCTTGTGAGGTGTGTGTGTGTGTGTGTATGTGTGTATATATATGACCACGTGCCATGTTAGACCTTGCCCATCCCTGGCGGTGTGTGCGGTTCCATGCTCGGCCACTTCCCTTGACAGCATGCACCCCTGGTGTTTGTCCATGTGTGTTTGTGGGTTGTCCTTTTGCCACTGGTGGTTGCATATGGCCCCATGACTTACCTGGGTTGGCTGAAGTGCTCCTCTGTGATGGTGTCCCAGTGCAGCTGTGCCAGCCGGATCAGTCGGGGGTCCTGTCACCCAAGGGGGGGCTGCCCATCACCAGGAACTGGAAGGGGGACAGGATCAGATCTACAGTACAGTAGCTTCTTGTTTTACATTGTTTTTCATGGATTCTACTTGGTAGAATGTTTATTTTCTTTCTTACTACTAAGGGGCTAGCAGGGTATTGTTTGGGGCTGTTGGAATTTTGAAACCTGTTTTGTAGCTAAAGTGGGCTCATTTGTTTGGTTCTGAGTGTGCAGGCTGCATTTGTAGAGGCCTATTTCTTCTCTTTTAAACATAATTGGTGTAATTTAACTGGTCTGTTTCTTTGAATTGGAGACCTATATCTTATAATTCCAAACCTATTTTGATGTATTGTTGGTGAAGCTGTTTGAATTGGTGTCCTGTTTCTTTGGGTAGAATTTATTCATTGTTGCTGGCTTCTCTAGCTGCAAAGTTTAGTGGGGGAAGGGTGCTAATTTGTCTGGCCAGGTCTCACTCAGCAGGGAGGCAGAGCTGAATCAGGTGTGGAGTCAGTGCTTTGGCTTCTCAGAAGGAACTGGAAGAGGACAGGATCAGATCTACAGTACAGTAACTTCTTGTTTTACATTGTTTTCATGGATTCTACTTGGTAGAATGTTTATTTTCTTCTTACTACTAAGGGGCTAGCAGGGTATTGTTTGGGGCTGTTGGAATTTTGAAACCTGTTTTGGTAGCTAAAAGTGGGCTCATTTGTTTGGTTTACGGTGTGGCAGGCTGCATTTGTAGAGGCCTATTTCTTCTCTTTTAAACATAATTGGTGTAATTTAACTGGTCTGTTTCTTTGAATTGGAGACCTATATTTTATAATTCCAAACCTATTTTGATGTATTGTTGGTGAAGCTGTTTGAATTGGTGTCCTGTTTCTTTGGGTAGAATTTATTCATTGTTGCTGGCTTCACTAGCTGCAAAGTTTTGAGTGGGGGAAGGGTGCTAATTGTCTGACTAGAGGCCTCAGCTACCTGATTGTTTCCAGAGGACTTGGGCTGGTCCCAGCCACCCAAACCCCTCACCCCACCCACCCTGGTCAATTATTCCCTTTGTACTAGGGGTTCTGACATCACTTCCTCAAACAGGCAAAGGATTTGCACCTGTCATAACAGAAGCAGACATCCAGGAAAGGAACTGCAGCAAGTGAAGAGGTGACGGCTCTCTCAGTGGAAGGGAAGTAAATGCAAATCTAGGCGCTTTCATTATTACTACTTCACATAGTTATTGCATTGGGTAAAGGGGAGTAGGAGTTGAAGAAGGTGTGCAATGGCTACTAAAGTATTTTTGAGTGTGGATAGGAATATACAAAGCAGTTGCTCAACATATCTAAACGTGTGCAACAAAGGAGGTAAGGGACATAAAGAATGTTTTGCACTGATAGAGGGGGGAGAGTGGGGACTTGGGGGAGTGTTTGGTATCCTGCATCTGGAAGGGTAGGGGGTCGCTGGTGGGCAACGACAGCAATGGGTAGGGTGGTAGGCTGCAACAACTGCGGTGCACCAATCTTTCTAAACATTGCCTGGAGAGTAGGAGGATGTTTAGTGTGCAACCACATGAGAAAAACTTAGAAAGGAGATTGAGGGTCTGCAGGAGGAACTAAGACAGGCAAGGCAGATTGTAGAGTGGGTTTAGCCCAATACTGGAGGGAGGAGGAAGGGAGATGAGGAGGGCAATTTAAGCCAACAGTGGTGAGGAGGCTCAGAAGAAGAAGCAGAGACAAAGGGCCCAGGACAGGAAGAGCGATTGCCGGAAACCAGGTCAGGAGACAAAAGTCAAATGGAAGGAGAGCAATAGGGACTTGTGAGGGAGGCGAAGAGTGGCAAAAGTCATGGAGTGGAAAGGAGAGAACAGGTTACTATGCAGAGAGAGGGCAGGCATTTGTGAAGGGTCTTGAGAATAGTTTTGCACTGCTAGAGAGGAAGAAGGTGGAGTAGGGAAGTGACGAAATTAGAGGAGTAATTGATAAATGCCTGGACCAAACTGGAGCGGGGGAAGTTCTGCTGGGAGAACTGCAACAGGGTAAAGGGCATAATAAGGTGCAGGAGAGAAGAGGAGGCTGGAAATGAGGGAGGAGATGAAAGGAAGCAAGCAGGGAGTAAGAGGGTGGAATCTTAGTGCTGGGGACTCAATACTTAGAGGAGTTAGGTGGGGTAGCAAGGCGGAGAGGCATAATGCGATTGGGTGGAAGGCCTTGCCAGGAATGACAGCGGAAAGGGTGGGACAGTCTGTTTTGAAATATGCTAGAAGGGGTAAGGACAAGCCTCATTTAATTATACATCTTGGGACAAACGACCTGGCTGACAAGACAGTGGATATAGTCCAGAGGAGGTTTGAGGAACTAGCACAATTATGTGAGGGCAGGAAGATCAGTAACTTTTTCGAGATACTTCCGGTGCAAAGGCAACACAACAAGAAAGCTGAGAATAGAGAATTTAACAGATGGCTAAGAACCTGGTGTTGTGCTAAAGGTATGGCTGTTGGGAGGACCTGGGAGGACAGTAGTCTCTATGCAAGGACAGACTACACTTGAGTGAGGAAGGAAAGAAGTGTTGAAGCAGAGGATGGAAGAATATATAGGGAAGTTTGGAGTTTAAACTAGGAGTGGGGTGGCAGTTGGGGAAGAGATATGCAGGGACCACAGGTTGGGAAATCATATGAGCTTACCCCCCATAACAGTGACAAAGGACAAATGGCAAGTACTATTGGTGATGCTAGGAAAGGAGGGCAGGATGGGAGGAGGGAAAAGGGTGGAAGGTGGTTACCTTAATGCTAGGAGCCTTGGGAGGAAAACTGCAGAGTTGCAGGTTCTCATGGCAGAGGGAGAGGTGGACATTGCAGCCATCATGGAAACATGGGCCACCCAATATAATGACTGGGACCTGTCTGTACCAGGGTACAGGTTATTTTGTAGGACAGGGTGACTGGGAAAGGAGGGGTGGCACTATATGTGAAGGAAGGACTGAAGTGTGTAAGGGAGGAAGGGAGAGGGCAGTACAGAGTCACTTTGGGTGCAAATCCAGGATTCCAAGAATAGGAGTCTTAGAATGGGAGTGGTGTACAGGCCACCATCTCAGATGGAGGAGTTAGACAGGGAACTAGCGGGACAGATCAGGAGGACCTGCGAGAAGGGTAGTGTGGTGATTGTGGGGACTTCAACATGCCAGAAGTGGACTGGAGCACCAACAACCAGGAACAGAAGGAGCAGGTACTGCTGGATGCCTTCCAGGACAGCTTCCTGCTGCAAATGGTCAGTGAACCAACCAGGTTAGGAATACCCTTGACCTTGTGCTGGCAAATGGGGACTTGTGAGAGAACTTACAGTGGAGGAACCGCTGTCAGGGAGTGACCACCACTCAGTATGGTCAGATTGGATATGGGCAAGGAAGGAGTGGAATCTGGCACAAGAGTGCTGGACTTCAGGAGGGCTGACTTTGGGAGGATGGGGAAGTGGTAAAGGGTACCTGGCCAGAATTCAATCTAGTATGGATACTAACCAGAGATGGGAGCTCATAAAGTTGGGGATAGTGGAGGCAACCAAAACCTGCTGCAAAGCCCAGAGCAAGAAGGCTAGAGCTAAGAAACCGAGCTGGTTGAGCAAGGAGGTCATGGAAAAGGTAAGGAAGAAAGAGCTGCCTTTAGGAAATACAAAAGAAAACAGGGAGGGGAGGACAGAGGTACTTGACAGAATCGAAGGAGGTGACAGGGCAGTAAGGGCCAAAGCATCTCACAGAACTCAGGCTGGCACAAGGCATTAAGAAGGGAGAAGGACTTCTTTAAGTACATCAGGGAGAAAAGGAGCTGTAAGGACCACATAGTAAGGATTAGGAAGGAGGGGTTGGGTGGAAGCAGGGTATGATAAGGCGGAAGCACTAAATGAGTACTTCTGCTCAGTATTTACTAAAGAGAAGAGGTGACACCCAAGATGGGTGAAATGGCAGGCACAGGAAGTGGTGACAGATGGGGAAATCATGGAGGACAGAGTTCGAGAGGGTTTGAAGGCACTGAGGGTGGACAAGGCACCAGGCCCAGATGGCATCCACCCCAGGGTACTGAAGGAGCTGGCAGAGGTCCTTGCAGGACCTTTGGCAGACCTATTTAATGCCTCACATACTGGGTGTGTACCCCAGGACTGGAGGATGGCTCATGTGGTGCCCTCTACAAGAGTGGCCCCAAGGATGAACCAGGAAACTACAGACCAGTGAGCCTCACATCCATCGTGGGTAAGCTAATGGAGACTATCCTGAAGGAGAGGCTGGTGGCCCTCTTAGAGGCCAAGGACTACAGGACAGCAGACAGCATGGCTTCATACGTGGCGATCCTGCCAAACCAACCTGGTCGGGTTCTATGACTGGGTAACTAGGCAACTGGGCCGGAGGACATGCAGTGGATGTCCTGTCTGGACTTCAGTAAGGCATTCGACTCAGTGCCACATGGAAGGCTGGGAAGGAAGTTAGTAGGCACAGGGGCAGGTGCAATGCTGGTGAGATGGGTAGGAAACTGGCTGCAGGAAGGGCAACAGAGGGTGGTGGTGGGTGGGAGCTCTCACACCCAAGGGCAGTGACCAGTGGTGTCCCACAGGGCTCGGTGTTGGGACCAGTGTTGTTTGGGATATTCATTGCAGACATATCATGGGACATCAAGAGCAAGATCAGTCTGTTTGCTGATGATACCAAGGTTGGCGCAGTGGTGGATGACCTAGGGGATGGCAGGGGTTGCAGGATGATCTGGCAAAGCTTGAAACCTGGTCAGACACCTGGCAACTGAGCTTTAATGCCAAAAAGTGCAAGGTGATGCATTTTGGGATGAAGAACCCAGGAGGACTTACCAGCTAGGGGAGTGCAGCTAGCCCAGACAGAGGAGGAGAAGGATCTGGTGTGCTCATCACAGGGTCAATGAACAACTCGGCACAGTGTAGGAAGGCAGCTGCAAAGGCCAACAAAATGCTGGGTTGTATTGCAAGGGGTATATCCTCAAGGAGGAGGAGGTGATTCTGCCACTGTATAGGTCATTGTTAGACCACACCTGGAGTACTGCGTGCAGTTCAGCGTCCGTATCTGAAAAGGGACATTAAGTTACTGGAGGGAGTGCAGCGCTAGTCACAAAGATGATCAAGGGTCTGGGGACTTATCATATGAGGGAGGTTGAAGGAGTTGAACATGTACTCACTGGAGGAGAGGAGAGACAGGGGACATGATTGAAACCTTTAAATACATGAAAGGAATAAACAAGACAGGTACAGAGGGCTGTTCAAGTAAGGAGGGAGGGCCACCAGGGGCCATGATATGAGACTGGGCGAGGAAGGTTCAGGAGGGAGATGAGGAGACACTTTTTTACAGAGAGGGTGGTGGCTGGGTGGAATGCGTTACCTGCAGAAGTGGTATGCAGTAGAACAGTGGACTGCTTCAAACGAGGATGGGACAGGACAAGGGGGAGGGTTAATGAAGGGGAAGGGTGGAAGGGAGGGGCAGCTGCAGAATAAGGGGTGCTAGCTGCACATTCGAGCACACTTGATAGATCTCTAGGCCTTTATCTGCTGGCAAATTTCGTATGTTCGTATCTTCACCAGCGTCCTCATCGTCCCCATTGCTGTCCCCCTCTTCAACCTGAATGGCTATCCCACAGTCATTGGCCACGTTGTGCAGGATGCAACAGGCCAGGAATAGCCCACAGGCCTTTGAGGGGCTGTACTGTAGGGCACCGCCAGACGTGTCCAGGCAACGGAAACATGCCTTCAGCATCCCAAGCACCTGCTCGAAGACATTGCATGTGGTGGCATGTGCCTCATTTTAGCGTTGCTGCGATGGGGTCGCCGGCCACCAGTATGGTGTGAGTAGCCAGGGACGGAGTGGGTATCCACTGTCACCTGTGTGTAGAGGGTGGAGGTTAGTTTGGTGATCAGCGTCGCCCTGTCTTGGGCCATCTAAGCCAATACCCATGTCACCTCTGACTATGCCCCTCACAAGCTCTATGTTTTTCTGCGTGGTTTGCATACTCACCCACTAAGTGGCCAGTGGGGATGTCCCCACTCTCGATTCTGTGGCACAGTGCTGACTGGTGTCAGATGAAGGCATCATGTGCTCCCCCCAGGGTGCTTGGCACAGACATTGATTATGCACCCCTGGCATCGCACACCACCTGGCAGTTGATGCTTGCATAGCCCTTCCGATTGATATATATGGCCCCTTCAGGGCCGGTGGTGTGCGGATGGCCACATGGGTGCAATCTATTGCCCCTAGCATGCCAGGCATACTTGCTACCCTGTGGAACTCCTGTATGTTTGCTGTGCACTCTACCGGTGTGCTGGGGAAATGGATGTACTCTGCAGCATGTGGCAGCAGTGTGCTGAGGAATTGGATGAGGTGGCGTGACGCGCGGCCGACTGGGTTATGCCTGTGGTGTCCCGTTTGTCTCTGGAAGGTACCCGTGGTGAGCAGGCACATGCAAGCCATCACTTTTGTCTTCACTGACAGAGCATGGCTCCGTCGTGTGGGTGTCTGCATCACATCATTGCATAGCTCACAGAGCCACCTCAGAATTGTCCGGTTCAGGCGGTACCAGCCCATGATCTCAGTATCCATGTACAGCTCAAAGCTGGTGCGGGCTCGGTACTGCCTGTTGGGGGCATACTGCCGATGGGCCCTTCCACGGCCGCGCCCCCCTGCTGCCTGCCTTCTCACCCCCCCTTATAACTGCCTCCATCTGGATGGTGGCACTGGCCATTTCCCTGGCTTGTCCCCCCGGCAGCTGTTTCTGTGTTCCCCCTGCTGTCCTGGCTGTTACATCCCCTGCACCAGGAACACCTTCCTCTGGTGGCCTCAGTGCTGTGTGGCACTTCCCCCTTCTGCACTGTGGCTGTGGCTCCCCACACCTTCCCTGTGCCTATGGGTTCCAGGTGCCCTTTCTCTGTCCTGCTCTGTGTGTCTGTGTTGCCTGTGTGGCTGGCTATAGTTCAGCAACATGTGCCTTCCCTGTAGCATTCTTGCATCTCTCTCTTGTTCCTTTTTATTTTGGCTCATTTCCGCTATCACGCAACTTCTGCTTGCTCCCCTATTGTGCATGGCACGTTTTGTTGAATATCACACTGCGCCATTTATGCATGGCTCCTCCCCCTTCAGTTGCGCATGCATTCATTATCATTGCGCTCTTGCACAGTGTGATTTGGGGGGTGCATCTGCCTCCCGCTGAATATCACAGAATGGCGCATTCATGGACTTGCGCTAGAGCAACCCTATTACGCATGGCGCATTCCTTTTGAATATCTGGGCCAGGGTTTTTATTTCCCATTAGAGGACTTGCCTTTTTCAAATACCATACAAAAAAAATGCACACATTGCCAGTCCCTTGCCGCCATCAACCCTGATGAAGAGTTGGCAAGGCATGGACTGGCTTCTTAAGGTGTAATGCTTCAAACTCCAATCAACACTTCACTGATGCATGCATATTAGGAGTTATGAAAGAGTCCTCCTTCTCATAAAATCCTAAGATTTTCACACTCCCTTACCTCCCACAGAAATTCACAGGTGGCTTCTTTCATGACATTGATTATGCCTGTGCCTCCTGCATGCATTCTTATCTGGCTGACTGCATAGCTCTGTGGAAAAAGTTAAGATTAGAACAAGGGAAGTGTGTATGGTTAGCCAGGGGTGTTTGGTGAATACTGGGGTAGAGGGCTCTCAGTTATCCCTTGTTACATTGTATTGAGAAACAGAGGTGCCAATGTTGCACCTGTAAGTGACAAGTATGCTCCAAAAGTAGGGCTCTAAATATGGCCAGTGTTAGGCTTGATGGCACCCAATTGAACAAACCTGTGGCGACCCCTTCACCCTTGCATTCTCCTGCCTCCCTTCACATTCACTCTTGCCCCTCTCACTTCCACTGACATTACAAAAGTTGTAAGAGTACTTTAAAAACATTTATACCTTTTATATCAGCACTTTATATATATATATATATATATATATATATATATATATATAAACTGCAAGCACAATTAAGCAATAATACAACACTGCTGCTATTTTGTACTTTAATAATGCTGTGCTGTATTTTTGACTACAGTAAGTGTAACCCCTAGGGGGCACTACCCTTAGGGCTACTTCCCCTGCCTGCCTCCACTGAGACAGGGTGAGGGGCCCAGATCCGTTGACGGGTGCCTCCACCCAGAGGTTGGGGTTAATACGGTCGAGTCCCTCTCGGTTACAGCAACCCCCTTTTTGTCCCACTAGTGGCTTACACTGGGTACCAACAATTCTTTTCACTAGTACACTTACCCCCGGGTAGTATCTCTCAGCTCACTCCTGGGACCCCCTGTAAAGTAAGGTACAGTTATATCACAGTCACTATGCAGCAGTTCACCAGGGATGCACAAACCAGCCAGGATGTAGTTGCAACACAATAATCTGATTTATTAAAGGGGGGGGGGAATCAGGTTAATTAGCTTACACTATAATGATTTACATAGGGCTCTGTGCACAGGCCTAACCCTAAGATTTACTGTCCCTGGGTACCCAAGCCCTAATGGCTAGTCCAAACGTGGCAGCTGGTTGGGGCCCTTAACACAGATAAACATTACAGTCCTGAGCAGGTCAGAATAGGAGGAAAGTTTAATTAGGCAGTCAGCAGTATAATAATGCACTGGAAACCACTGTGTACACACTCTGCAGGGAGCTACCCTGAATCAGTACTCACAACCCCAACAAATAACGATTCCTTCAGTGCTGCCAGGACGGAGTCTGATCTTCACCAGCCTTCTCACACATTTATATGGCAACAACAGAGGGGTACCATGCCAGGCAGCTGCTTGCAACCCTTCCCAACTTGCAGGAGATTTAAGACAGCAAACGGCAGCTTCAGCATCACAGGCGGACCGAACGCGACTCAGCAATTCTCTCCAGTCCTCTCAGGTTGAGCCTGGTGAGGTAGCTGGGCTGGCACCAGCCTCCTCCGACCACCGCGCCCGGCGGTTTAGTCGGGTGGCAGGCAGACGAGAAAATGGCCGCCCTAGGCCTTCACGCGCTTCCCGCACGAGCTCTCACAAAGCGCAGAAGCACAAAGCTCCTCTCTTCTCCTCAGCCACAACGCATCTAGCCCCCAACAGTAAGGGGCTCTTCCTTCAGTTTGGGCGCTACCCACTCCTATTGGCTGGCCGAACACGCCAGTCACTTCCTCCGGCTCTCAGTGGTGTGAAAAAGCACCATAGCCCATAATACTTCTCGCAAGGGCAAGCAGTTTCCCATTGGTCAGCCAACTCTGAGGGTCCCGAGGTACTGATTGGTCCAATTCAACAGTTCTGGACCAAAATGGCGGAGACAACCGAACAGTCCTCACTGCAAAAGAAGGCAGGTTAGTACCACCACATTATCATCATTATTTTACACCATTCCAACCCAACAATCGCATCCTCAACCATACTCCCTCTGCACCACTAGCGATGGCGAAGGGAGTTATTTTACCAGTGTCGGTAGGGTTCCAGACATACAACCCTATCACCCCCTCATTTAATTAATTATGACTGCAACAGGCAGTCCTTAAAGAGACAGCATACGGAGGCTTTATAAACACTCGCCAACTGCCCATTTGAACGGCTTTATGCCGACCACCAACCAGGCATGGGGCATATAAAGTAGCTCCAGGAAACTATTAGGAACCCCCACTTGCAAGGGGGTTACATAAGTATGACAGATGTTGTACTCAGTAAGATAATATTGCATGGTATAGCATTTCATTAATCAGTGCAGGCAGGACTGATGAATTTGAGTGCCTCACCTTGGTCTCATAGCAGACCCCCCCACCCCCACATGTATAGTTATGGGCCAGCACCCACCACCAACACAGACACAGTTCATGTTTGTAGTATAACCACCAAAATAATAAATAAATTACATAGTCACTATCCAGGAGGCATGCCTGGGTCTTTTACATCAGCAAAAAACATAATAGCAAATTGGCAGCATACAAGATGCATATTAAAGTGGAACTGTGAGTCCAACATCCACATGTGGGGCTGATCCTAATTTGTGCTCTGTGTGTAAAAACATTTTTTTTTTTACTTACTGTTTACCTCAGTATCATAGATTGTATTAGACAGATTCTGCTGACTTAAACAACAACACCTGAAAAGTCACACTGCTCATCATAGGTGCAGTCCCAAAACTTTAAAAACTTGACCGAAAAATGGACTTGCACACAAAATCACTTTAAACCTATTTAATAGCCATGAGTGTGAACAGTACTCCTTGCTCCTTCAGGACGAAGGAGCCAGGTGAGCACCGAATACACACGGGATTTGATGCAGGATGCTTTGTATGCACTCACTGCACCTGTTATATATATTCACACTTGTGGCTCTTAATTGTATTTGAAGTGCTTTTTGTGTGCAAGTCCATTTTTTATGTCAAGTGATTCTGCTGACTTGCAAGCTAACATTTTCTGTAACTATTGTACAAATCCCAGAATCCACTGTAGCTGACATCCTAGGAGGGCTGCAGCAGTGGGAGATTCAATGGCCTGCAGTTCATGTTAGAGTTTTTTTAATATGCTCTGATTTTTTTGTTTGCTTTTCCTGCTATCCTTCCTGGGCTAAGCACAATCCTAAAAGACTGTACTTAGTCCTTGGAGGACAGCAAGGCAGCCAAACATCAGAAAATGTCAAGTTGCAAAGTCAGCAGAATCAGTGTGAAACAGTGTACAATATTATTGTAGACAGTAATTAAAAAAATAGTTTTGCACGGAAATTGGCAGTTGGTGTGGGGGCTTTTAGTTCTCATTGTTCCCCTTTAAAGGAATACCAGGGTATAGGAGATAAGGAATGTAGCTGCTCCCTCCCTACCTGCTCATCTAATAAAAAGGCTCCATTGAACCCTCACTTGGCCCTAACAGTACCACCAAGGCAATTAGGGAGATCCTTTTTACATGAAAATAGGAAAATCAGGATTACAAATGTAATTTGGCATTTTGTAACACCACTTCTTTATATAAAAATGTTGCTTGCCATGCACCATGTTTTCAACCACAAGTGTCACCAAATTTTCATAAAACCTCCATTTTGTACCACATTTTAAAATAATTTTTTGGAAAAAAAAACCAGAAAAAAACAGATTTTAATATTTAAAAAATATGGAAATGGTTTTGTAAACTGGAAAATTAGTGGGACGATGCCATCTGGAAAGGAAAATAGATTGCAAGTCTGTTCTTCCTCCAAGGGTCGTAATGCCCATAAACTGTTGTACCCAGGGTTGTCACCTTTGGTTGAGGCAAAAACTGGATCCTAAGCTCCACCCCTAGCCCCACCCCTTTTCATGACTCATCATGCATTGTTCTTCTGAGAAGTCAATTTGTTATATCAATAAATGACAACACTTAAAGCATCACTTCAGCAAAAATATAAAGATACTGTACTGTACCTGTTAAAGTTACTTTCCTAGATTCTTCCTAGTTATTTATTTGCTTATGTATTTATTTATTATTTATTTATTGACATTGGTTTACTAGATAGACATACAGAGATAAAAGAGTTCTCATTTACAGATATGATCTGGGGGAGACAATTGTAAAACTGTAACTAGCATACAACAGTATATATGGTATATAATACATAGTAAAGAAATTGTTTCCTATAATGTGTACTTTATATCTTTTTCTGGCTCCATTTCCATTTCATGTCCATGGTACTATTTCATAGCCAAAGACATGACCATACTGTTTTCTTGAGGGTTAAAAAAAAATAAAACATTTAAAAATGCCTACATTCTGTTAGTGAAAAAAATGTTTACCAGCAAATGAAAGTGGAAGACAACTGGCTCTGTTACAGTTACGAAAGGTGGGGGCAGCTTTGCTGCTATGCCAATTTAAGATGCAGTGGCAAAGGTTAGGTTAAGTAAGTGCTAATGGTGTTAATGGCCATGCTTTACACCTCCCAGGCTGACTGCTTTCACAAAGGGATATACTGACAACAGAACTTGTCTGCAACCTGGACATGTAGCTGAAACAATGAATGATATGACAAGATTTGTTTCAAAAGTATGTGAGCACTCAAAATGGCTCAAATACCTGACCAGCACAGAGCAAAACTGGATTACCTGATAGGGACCCTGAAAACCTGATCATCAGGTAAAAAATCTGATAGGTGGCAACCCTAGTTGCACCTCAATATCTGTACTTGCTTGGTCTCCCAGAAGACTGAGGTTGGGTGTGGATTGAAAATTACCCAACTTTTTTCTAATAAGCACATTTTGAACATCAGAGCAGTTGATCAGTTTTAGCTTGGAGTCAACAGCTGGAAGACTTGGAGGGTCTCAGAGCTGAGATTTTAAGCTGTTACAGTACATACTTTGAGTTGAAATATATGGGGTTTTGGTACTACTTTTAAAACAAGACCTGCGATTTTGCAGAAACTGATTTTTCACATACAGAACAGAAAATTTTGATTTTAAGTCAGAATTTTGGGAACCAAGACTTTTCACCAAGGAAGCACCTGAAGTATTTTTCAAAGGACTGACTTGACTGACAGAGAACTGACTTGATCACAAACTTGCAACAAACTCTGTTGCCTAATGAACTTTCACCTACAGGGAGAGAACTTTCATCTCCACAGGGACAATTAATCTTTCTGGACTCTAACATCAGAATAAGACATAGTTTAGAACAACTGTATCTAGAGTTTTCTGTAAACCATCCAGCATTATTTTTAGTATTGTCTGCAATTCAAAGATCTTCAAAATTGTAGAATTTACTTTGTTGTTTTTATTAAGTAAACTTTTATGATTTTCTTATCAACTCTGCCTGGGGTCTGATTGTGTGATCTAACATTTTAAACAGAAGGGTTTTGCAAAGACTGTGTGCTTTGATAATGAAGATAGTGACTGCTAGGCTATCCTACAAAACTACTTAGGCAAGAGCCTGCCAGTAGCAGTGGTGGGACTCAAACCCTGATTGCAGTACAGAGTCAAAGGAACTTGAAACTACACTTTCCACCCTAGCACTTGGAAAAGGAAGGTTGGTGATTCTTTCTGAACCCTACAACTGCTCATGAGTTTGAACCGCAAGATCCAAACTAAAATTTTTGCATACAGTAATAAACAGGACATCCTACCATGCCCTTGGGTGTTGGGCTCATGACAGATTTGGACTGGAGGCACATACCTTGCTCAAAAGTTCCCATCTAAATAGTGCTTTGGGGGCAGAGAAAGGCTGTAAAAAGTGCTCCTTCTTAATTTTAATTATGCTCCCTCACAATTCTCTTATGTTTTTGTTCCACCATTGTCGCACATGCCTCCCATGTCCCACATTGTGAGAGATGTCCTTCATTTTACCATGCAGAATTATTCTTTTCTCATCTCATAAGGTGCTGCTGTCACATAGCAAACTGAGAATTTAAAATTTACAATTATCTATGATGCCTTACTTCCCACAATTAAAAATACTACAGTTTCCACAGTGTACTGAACTTGCATGACAATAAAAGGTTAAACATTGCATAAATAAAACATGGCAATTTCCACAACATACTAAACTTACAAACAGCGAATGGACCAGTGACCCAGATGCAGTAACTCCCCTGAAACCACCATTAGCTCACAAATCAGGAATGCCAGTGTTTAAAACAAATCAAGGACACATTGCCAAAATCAGGGACACTGCCTTAAAAAAAATCACTAATACAGGCTGGAAAAGGTGTTACAGTAAAACATTTAGTATGGTATGCAACACATTATCTGAAAAAGAATTAAAGTAAACTGTATGTCTGGCATTTTTTATGCTTCACATGATGGGTACAACCACCAGATGATGAGGGGGTTCAGTCCCCCACAACATTTTAAGCTCTGTAACATAGACAGTGATATTGGTATTGATGTGATAGGCGTGGTAGATCCTTCCCCCTCACCCCAACTTTTTAGCTGTGGCTACAACCATACTTCACATACAGTACTGTACCTACTCCTCTGTAACACAAATGTAAAACTGAAGAGAGACCTAGGAAATGTTTGTAGCAAAATCAAAGCTATCTCTGAAAATCTGCAACATTTAACAGGAATTGGTGTCCCACAATTTTCCCCTTTTCGAGTGTCATTGTTCCACATTCAAGACAGCATACATCACAATCTTTTGTCACTGAAAAGTAAGATACTATGGGTTCCATATTCAGAGCTAGCCAGCTGTGCACAAATGCGGGGGTGCTGCATGAAAAATAGGGCCATCTAGCTCTGGCGCCATATTCAAGTGGATAGCATAGTCTGAACTGATTGCACTATTCATTTGAATATAGGGCCATGGTAGTGTGGCGCACAGCCAGCGATCACCATGCTTTGTGCCATGCTATCAAGGTGCAGGGCTAAAGACCACCCATATGGCTAAAATACTGCACACACTGGTTAGCGCCATGACCCCTATGGGCAGTATTCAATCTAAATATGCAGAAATGCCCATTGGACATGTACAACTCTATGGGGAAATTTGCGTGTCCATTATGGGCACATCTGCATGCTGGTACATCGACCAAGTATGCTGGAAGTCCCCCACAGCCTAGATCCTCTTGTGTAGGTAAATATAAGCATCCCTGGTGGTCCAGCGGTCCCTCCTCAGCCCCATTCCTCTGTTATATCAATAATAAATATATTCCTGGTGGTCTAGTGGTCCCTTCCCAGCTCCGATCCCCTGTCATTTTAATAATAAATAAATTCCTGGTGGTCTAGTGTTTCCTCCTCAGCCTTGATCTCCTGTTATATTGAGAATAAATACATTCCTGTTGGTCTAGTGGTCCTTCCCCAGTACCAATCCCCTGTCATATTAATGATAAATACATTCCTGGTGGTCTAGTCATCCTTCCCCAGTGCCAGTCTCCCATCATATTAATAATAAATACATTCCTGTTGGTCTAGTGGTCCCTCTCCAGCCCTGATCCCCTGTCAGATTAATAATAAATGCATTCCTGGTGGTCTAGTGGTCCCTTCCCAGCCCCGATCGCTATTATGATAACACACATTCATCCCTGGTAGTCTAGTAGACCCTCCACCCTGGCAGGTACTGTCCCACCACCTTGCTCCCCCCATCCCAAGTCTGAGAGCTGGTGACCAGCAAAGCCCTCCACTCACCACCACGGCTGGCCACTAACTGAGCTGTCACTAAGCATGGACTGCATACAGTACCGTCTATTCATTGGCAGCTGCTGTTCAAGTCAGTGGGCAGTACTGTATACAGTCTATGCTCAGTAACAGCTCAATTGGCAGCTGACCATGGTTGTGAGCAGAGGGCTGTGCTGGTTGCTGGTTCCTGGGCTTGGGCCAGGGAGGTAGGACAGTACCTGCCAGGGTAGGGGGTCTACTAAACCACCAGGGATGAATGTGTGTTATCATAACAAGGCTTGGGAGAGACCACTAGACCACCAGGAATGTATTTATTATTAATATGACAGGGGATTGGGGCTGGGGAGAGACCATTTGACCACCAGGAATGTATTTATTATTACTGTAATATGACAGGAGATAGGAGTTGCAGAGGGTAGAGATGTGTGAAGTCAGCAAAATCTGCTCTGTGAATTAATTAGTGAATTTTGCCCAATTCGTGAAGCAAAATTCGCCAACTTCACCAATTTGCCCAGCTGCAAAGTGTGGAATTTCACGTGTGAAATTCCACACTTTGCTGCACAAAAATCTCTGGTGCCTAGTGGTCCTTCCCCTGCCGATCGCTGACCCCAATGTAAAAAAAAATATTTTATAATTATTTAAATCCCTGGTGTCTAGTGGTCCTCCTGCCCTGCCGATCACCTGCCCTAATGTTGAATCCCTGGTGTCTGGTGGACCCCCCACCACATCAGCGAATGCTCCACCACCCCACTCTCCCCCCAACCCAACTCCAAGTGGACGACCAGCACAGCTCTCCACTCTCCACCATGGCTGACCACCTGATTGATGTAGAATTAATGAGTGTGTGCTCGTATGTGAGGGGATCAAGGCTAGGGAGGTTACACTGGACCATCAGGGTAACCAGCCTACGGCAGTACATGGATACCCCCCCCCAGCACACTCTTAAGGGCTGGGTTTCAGAAACGTTAAACTGCACCATGCTGGCAGCAAATTAGCAATTCTGAAAACTTTCTATATTGTACATATACATGAGGGATCCTTCATTTGCATAGGCATGGCACAATATTGTACACAACAGTGCTGTTGGGGGTATGCTGTGCATAGGCAGCTTTTGAATATGGCCATACCCCCAGTGGCTGGCATTATTCCGGGTTAGTGTGGTGCAAACCCATTTAAAATGGAGCCCTGTGAGTTGACAACTTGACAGTGAACATGTTGGAACATTTGGACCACTGAACTGCAAAATGTGGGAGTCAGTCATCACACATGGTTAGACACAGGTGTTTTGTGTGCAACATTTAGTTTTAATTTAGCATCACAGATACATTTCTGTTTTAAAATCTGAATTTACAGTGAGAGATAGCACCTCCTCTGTACAGGTAGGTTGGCATACTTCTCAACCTTGTGTTGCTGAAATGAGGAACAGGGACACTAACCCTCATAATGAGGGACATATCCTGAAACCTAGAGATACAAGCTCAGAACACTGTGGAACCACTGTGTTTACTTGTTCAAAGTTTGGCATCTTAATGTTATGGATTTTTGCTTTGAAGTCTGAATTCACAGCACATTCTCTGTAGGGGACCACCTTTTCCATGAGGGACAGACTAATGTTGAGGGGTAAAATGAGGGACGTCCTTCATTATCAAGGACAGTGGAGAAGTATGTATTAGATGAGGTAGCACCTTTTCATTTGGTGCAAGGCTGAGTGCCAGATAAAATGAAATGAGGCACTACTCCCTTTTACTGTGGGGCAGTGAGCGGTATCATGCAATCCGTTGTCTATCTGTAAATAAAGGTTTCATCAAGCTGTTCTATTACAAGATGGGCATCATCAGTGGTACACGACTTGCACTAGGACCCACTATGGCTGCCCTCTCTCAATCACTGCTGGTGTCCCCGGCTCCCAACAGAGAAAGCAGCACCAGGCAGGGCAGGAGAAGAAATGACAGAGACTAGAAAAATACAGGAAAATTATTCAGTAATATGAAATTGAACTGGAGATAATGATAGGCTTGCTGGTGCTGCTGTCCCCTGCAATATTCCAACAACAAAAGAAGACTTATGAACTTACTCTTGTGTCTCGATGAGTCCACTACCCCCAGGGTGTGCTGGATGATGCTGGTGCTCTGAATGATGGCTCAGCCCACCAATTTCAATGTGTCCATGCTACTGGCTTCAAAGGGTTCAAGTCATGACTGCCAGGGGAACAGTTACAGGAGACTGGCAGTCTGGAATGAGGAAAGGACTAAGTATGTTCTGTCTCAGGGCAGAGGACGTGTGTCCACTCCTGCCCTTCCTTACACTCCCATCCCAGACCTTTCTACTTAATGAAATCTTCAGCTCATCTTGAGTTCAGACTTCAGAGATGAAAACACTGTCCCTGCACTCATCCTGGGACTGAGCTGCAGCCTTGTGTCTGGCTCTATATTGATTCGGGCATCTTTTGGCTCCTCCATCCCCATTCAGATAACTGGGCCAACTATTTCAGCACAGGAAGAAGAGCCTAGATGTCATGGCTTGCAAGGCACTCTCAGCACATGCATGTGACATCATGCAAAGAGGCAGAGCCTCAGCCAGAGCAGTCCCTCACTTTCCCTTTCCACTGCCGAGATTCACTTGGCTTGGGCTGCTTCTTTTTTTAACAGTATTACCTTGTTTGGTTAGATTCACCATTGAGGCTAATGCACTCTGACTGTGCAGGAACCCCAAGTGGCCACATGGTTCATGTGTACCAAATGCCAGTACTAGCTCTAAATCAAAATTACAATATACTCTTTCCGTTCACAGACCCCAGTGTGTGCTATCAGCAAGAGGAAAATACTATATGCACTCAAAATTTATTTTCTGTAGTCATGTATGTGAATGTTGTTTGGTGATGTTCTCATGGGTTGTCAGTAGAGAACTGAGTAAACAAAGTACAGTAGCAAAGAAGTCAGAAAATACAATATAAAGTCCTATTTAAATAAAATACCACTATCACTTTTGTGCAAAAAGTACCAATTACTTTGTTCAGATGAAACCATTTTATAATTATATGGTAGAATCAAAGGAATCTATGTAGATTAGTTTTCACACAGTACATTGATTTGTGAGACTATAGACCCTAACTGATAATGATGTCATAATATATACAGTATCTGTATTTGTGTAACATTTTTTTTATTGGTTTTAGATAAAAGGCACAAACTCTAATAACCACATATTGGGATCAATGTAAATTCGTAAAATCAGTCTAAGGTTACTAACTAATGTCTCTGAAAGCAGCTGGTCATGTTAGAGGGGAAATAAATGCTGTTATAACATGGGCTACGAAATACAGCAAGACAATTGGCTGAATCCCACCATGTGACTCTTTGTTAATCACTGTTAACGAAGAGTCAGGGTGAGAATTCCAAGCGACACAATCTCCGTGGACCTGCCGGAGTTGTTCACTGTGCAGGCACCGAAGTGAAGTCTGGCAGCCATTGAAATCCTCACTAAGCGAGCAGAACCCAGGGACATTGTAGGCCATTGTCAGTCCCATGTTGTCATTGATACCCACCAACCCTCTCAGCCGGTCACCTTGTCCCTGCACAAGTTGCTTACTTCATCTCCATGCACCCACTGTCATACCCCATGCTGTGGTTCTACACACAGTCCAGCTCCGCAGATCTCCATTTATTTATTGAAATTGTTTCACCAGGAAAAGCACACTGAGCAAGAACTGCTCATCATCCAGTGCAACCTGGGTGGAGGGGTACAATAGGGAAGAGGACAAGGGGTAATCCAGGTCCTGACATATATGCATACAATTACAGTACAGTTGAAAATATTTGACAGAAATAGTTGGGCTTAGGTGACAATTTACCCTTACTTATAGTATAGTAGCAATTACATGGGGAAGTCTTGCTTTATACCTTGAAAACATATAATTAGATAATACAGCTGCATATGTTTGACAGGAATAGGTGAGTGTGTTTTAATACCCTAATAGTCGATAGTAACAGTTACAATGAGGAAATCCAGCTAAGGTATTGGGTTGTGGTATATAATGAGATAGGGGTAAGTGCAAGCTAGCTAGCTCAAAAGTTGGGATCAAGTGCAGTAGTTGGGTGTGGTTAGCGAAGCAGCACCATTGGGCCTACTGGGAGAAGAAATATAGGAGTGTCTGAGGTAGAAAGAGTGGAGAGTTAGTTGCAGGATCAGTTTTGCCCCCCCACCAAAAGGGTGATCTCCCCTGCAGTCAGGATACTCACCTGCCCACTCTGTGGACCTACATCTGCCCCCATAAACTTTCATGCCTCGTGTCATCCATGATTCCCAATCTTGTGGAGCTCTGTGTTCCCACACAAAGTCTTATTTGCCTACCAGGCTCTCCCAGGGATGTCTGACACCAGCAACATTGGTCGCGCACCCGCTCCATGCATAATGCATGAGTGGGAGATTCTATGGAGGCGACACTGTGTGTTGTGTCAGACGAAATGATGGGGTGGGGTAGTTGTGGTTGACAAAGGGCAAGTTGCTGTTGCTGTGCTTTACTCTGTGGCACTTGCTGTTGTCGAGAGCAATGTGTTTTCTGTCACAGCAAATAGCAGTGTAGGCTACTGAATGGCAAAAAAGTGATTGCCTCTGCAGGTGTGCTGTCAGAGGAATTACCAGCAGGAGGGATCTCATGTACCGGATTTGATGTTGCTGCCTGCTAAGCCTCCCCAAAATGAGCCTCAATCCCATGCAAAGCAATACACCCGCACTGTGCCAGACACACACAGCAGTGTTGTGTGTCTCCATGAGTCTGTGTGTTTCGGGGATGAGCGCCACTATTAGCAAAGCAAAGAGTGAGTCTTTGTCTTCTGTCTGCTGTTCCCTGGTGAACATTGTGCTGCTGTTGTCTTTCTAGAATTCAATCTATTATGGACACTAACCAGAGGTGGGAGCTCATAAAGCTGGGGATAGTGGAGGCAACCAAAACCTGCTGCAAAGCCCAGAGCAAGAAGGCTAGGGCTAAGAAACCAAGCTGGTAAAGCAAGGAGGTCATGGAAAAGGTAAGGAGGAAAAGAGCTGCCTTCAGGAAGTACAAGAAAACGGGGGGGGGAGACAGGGAGGAGTACTTGACAGAATCGAAGGAGGTGACAAGGGCAGTAAGGGGAGCCAAAGCATCTACAGAACTCAGGCTGGCACAAGGCATTAAGAAGGGGGAGAAGGTCTTCTTTAAGTACATCAGGGAGAAAAGGAGCTGTAAGGACCACATAGTAAGGATTAGGAAGGAGAGGGGTTGGGTGGAAGCAGGGTGCGATAAGGCAGAAGCACTAAATGAGTACTTCTGCTCAGTATTTACTAAAGAGAAGAGGGAGGTGACACCCAAGGGGAGGAGAAATGGCAGAAATGGGGGAAGGGGTGACAGATGGGGAAATTATGGAGGCAGAATTCGAGGGTTTGAAGGCACTGAGGGTGGACAAGGCGCCAGACCCAGATGGCATCCACCCCAGGGTACTGAAGGAGGTGGCAGAGGTCCTTGCAGGACCTTTGGCAGACCTATGTAATGCCTCACTACATTTGGGGTGTGTACCTCAGGACTGGAGGATGGCTCATGTGGTGCCCCTCCACAAGAGTTGCCCCAAGGATGAACCGGGAAACTACAGACCAGTGAGCCTCACATCCATCGTGGGTAAGCTAATGGAGACTATCCTGAAGGAGAGGCTAGTGGCCCTCCTAGAGGCCAATGGACTACAGGACAGCAGACAGCATGGCTTCATATATGGCAGATCCTGCCAAACCAACCTGGTGGAGTTCTATGATTGGGTAACTAGGCAACTGGACAGTGGCCATGCAGTGGATGTCCTGTATCTGGACTTCAGTAAGGCATTCGACTCGGTGCCACATGAAAGGCTGGGAAGGAAGTTAGTAGGCACAGGGGTGGGTGCAAAACTGGTGAGATGGGTAGGAAACTGGCTTCAGGGAAGGCAACAGTGGGGTGGTGGTGGGGAGCTCTCACACCCAAGGGCAGTGACGAGTGGTGTTCCACAGGGGTCGGTGTTTGGACCAGTGTTTTTTGGGATATTCATTGCAGATGTATCATGGGACATCAAGAGCAGGATCAGTCTGTTTGCTGATGATACCAAGATAGGAGCGGTGGTGGATGACCTAGGGGGATGGCAGGGGTTGCAGGATGATCTGGCAAAGCTTGAAACCTGGTCAGACACCTGGCAACTGGGGTTTAATGCCAAAAAGTGCAAGGTGCTGAATTTGGGGATGAAGAACCCAAAGAGGAGTTACCAGCTTGGGGGAGTGCAGCTAGCCCAGACTGAGGAGGAGAAGGATCTAGGGGTGCTCATTACAGGGTCAATGAACAACTCAGCACAATGTAGAAAGGCAGCTGCAAAGGCCAACAAAATGCTGGGTTGTATTGCAAGGGGTATATCCTCGAGGAGGGAGGAGGTGATTCTGCCACTGTATAGGTCATTAGATTGCACCTGGAGTACTGCATGCAGTACTGGCGCCCGTATCTGAAGAAGACATTAAGTTACTGGAGGGGGTGCAGCACAGGGTGACAAAGATGATCAAGGGGCTGGGGGACTTATCATATGAGAGGAGGTTGAGGGAGTTGAACATGTACTCACTGGAGGAGAGGAGGGACAGGGGTGACATGATTGAAACCTTTAAATACATGACAGGAATAAACAAGACGGGTACAGAGGGGCTGTTCAAAGTAAGGGAGGGGAGGGCCACGAGGGGCCATGATATGAGACTAAAGGGAGAAAGGTTCAGGAGGGAGATGAGGAGACACTTTTTTACAGAGAGGGTGGTGGCTGGGTGGAATGCGTTACCTGCAGAAGTGGTATCCAGTAGAACAGTGGATTGCTTCAAAAGGGGATGGGACAGGACAAGAGGGGAGGGTTAATGAAGGGGAAGGGTGGAAGGGAGGGGCAGCTGCAGAATAAGGGGTGCTAGCTGCACATTCGAGCAGACTTGATAGACCTCTAGGCCTTTATCTGCTGGCAAATTTCGTATGTTTGTATGTTCTCTCTCTCTCTCTCTCTCGATCTCTCTCTCGATCTCTCTCTCGATCTCTCTCGAGTTTGTATCTTCCTTGCCTTGTGCTCTGGCTTCTGCAACCCGCTGTGCCAAATGCCACACCAGACCCTTCAGCACAGAGTAATTTTGTGGCTCTGCCAGAATGCACAGTATTAGTCAGGAGAGTGCAGCACAGCACAGTTGTGGCAAGGGGTTACTTGTGTCCTGCTGGTGATAGCATAGTGCAGATAAAGGAGACCCCCCCCAACAATTCACAGTATGTCCCTATGGGTTAGCAAGCAACAGGCAGGCAGAGAAATCTGGGTTTAGGCACAGAAAGAGAACAGTTCAGAGTTACGCAGCTGAACCCTTCACTATTTGCAGGACTCTTGTCACCGAAGTTGCAGAAGTTCAGGCACGGGAAACGGACAGAGACACCCTGTTCAGCATAGCTGTCACTGAGCTGCACAGTTAAGGTCACAGCAATGTTAACTGCAAGGAATCCTCTCTGTGTCTCTCTTCAGCCATATAGTGAGTTTGCAGTTGTGCATCTGTCTCATGGTGATGTTAACAGCAATGAAACCTCTCTCTTTCTCTGCAGCCATGTAGTGATCTTCCAGTCCTGCATCTGTCACATTCCTATGTGCAGAAGTAGCAGGATATCGGTGTTTTCTTGGGGACTATTTAACAAGGTGGCAGGATACATCACCTTTTTTTGCTATTTTAACAGGGAAAAAAATGCATTTTGTCAGGGTTTGCTTGTGTTTTCTTTGCATACCCCATGTTGTAAGCCCAATAACCCACTCCAGGGTGTGCTGTTATTGGGGATTAATGTACATCAGGGTGCTGTGAGGGTGCTCTGCCTGCAGCCTCTTGCCTCACAACACACCCAGGTGTGCATTAATCCCCAATAACAGCACACTGTGTCGTAGGTTATAGCTTACTTGTTTACATTTTAACAAACAGTAATTGTAGATCTGGACATGTGTGAAGTCTGTTTACTAATCACAGCTTATTGCTTCATATGTTTGTTTTGAATTAGTCATATTTCCCTTATTTAGGGTTCCTTGTTAATGTTGCCCTTTTCCCCACCCAGTATTCTTTTTTTTAATCATTACAGGTGTAGAATCCGGTGACATCAGTTGAGCAGAAGTCTAGAATGAAACTTTCCATGCAGGACTTCCATTTGCAGTAACTGTTGTTACATGATTCCAGAACTGCCAAGTAATTTTTAAAAAAATTATAATGGACAGGGGAAAAGGCTGCATTAATAAGAGATCTTACATGAATAAAAAAATAGGACTATTTCAGAACACACAAAACAATACGCTGGGGATAAGCAGACTTAACACTTTTTATGTTTGCTTGCGCGCATGCAAGAAACATTATGTGGCAGCTTAGGAGAGAAGCAGATTGTGGAGGTGCAGCACTGTGGCAGCCAATGGAGGCATTGCATTTGGGGTCTTGGCACTGGTGGACCAACAGAGGCACAGTGTGCTGATGACACTGGCTTCCAAAAGTGCCACCAAGTTGTAATTTTTTTTGCTGCAGCAATCAGGGGTCGCCTCATCATTGCAGCATCAGCTATTCTGCTGCAACGAGGGAGCGACCCGTCTTTGCAGGGCGGAACATTACCTAGTGTAATATTGTTTGTGAATGTGGCAGCAAGCCGTCACCATGCTCGCAAACAATATTATGCAGCCCCCACTGCCGAGCAGGTGCCCAATCCCCCTCGGCAGCATGTGCCCCCCAAAAACAGTCTTTATTTTTCAGACTGGTGGCCCAATCCCCATCGGCTTCAGTCCCCCATCCCAGTTTAATTTGCCGATGGGGAGTCCACCCTGTCAGCATAATGTCCCCCAAAAAGTTGGTATGTGCCAACAGAGGTGCCCAATCCCCATCAGCTACAGCTGCCCCCCCAAAAAACACTCGGGTGGCATGCTGGAGCCCACCCCAGTGTGCCAAAAGTCCCTGTTAAAAAAAAAAAAAAAATCCCAAGATGTTTGTTTTTTTTTTTTAACCTGGAAATCAGAAAACAGTCCCTCATTGAGACTGGTGGCCCCACCGCCCAGCCCACGCCCAACCTCTGGGCACCCTGCCTCCCCCCCATATTTAACTCCAGGGCCCAGCACGATGATCTTCGGTGGACCAGGAACACATCTGCACTCTTCAAAGCCAACGATGGACTGAAAAAATGCCAGTACGCTGTATAATGGCGTACATTGGGTTTTTTCAACTTTGGTGCATATCTCAGGCATTTTGGGGAATTTGGGCACCAAAATTTCAACATGGGGTTATTGGGACCACTCCTCATGAATTCAGCCACTGTCATGGTGTTATTCGGTCCTGAAAGGTGATTTCATGGTCATTGTGCGGAATCACCTTTCGGGACTGATTAATGAAATCACAGTGCCAGTGTTCATGAGGTGGCCTCTCAAAAAGTCTATGTTGCAAATTTGGTGGAAAAAATCCAAGAAATGACTGTTTTATGAGCATGCATTGCACAGTTGCTATGCATGCTCATAACTTTGCAAATTTGCAATATTTTCACTCCAGATTTTCAACATTCCCATTTTTCCACACCTCCTTATGAACAGTACAGCTGTCATTTTTCACATCCTGGCTGACGTGTTTTCGCATTTCCGGTGCAGAATAGCGCAGTCGCTGTGGGAAATCAATGTTCGGGACACATTAAGAAAATCACAGTGACACTGTTCATTGGCAGAGGTCCTAAAATGCCTGTATTGAAAATTTGGTGATGAAAGTCCATAAAATGACTGTGTCATGCGCATGTGTTGCACAGTTTCCACATATGCTCAGAAGTGTGAGCATTTTTAATATTCACACTACAGATTTGCAACATTGCCATCTCTTCACACCTCCCTATGTATGATACAGCTGTCATTCTTCACATCCTGCCCGATCTGTGTTTTCGTACATGTGGAGCAGAATGGCACAATCACTGTTGGAACTCAAAGTTCGGGACACATTGACAAAATCACATTGCCACTCTTCATGAGAAGAGGTCCCAAATGCTTTCATGAGGTGGGGTCACAAAAAGGCAATGTTGAAAATTTGTAGTGCAAATACCAAAAAACGTCTGAGGCGTTAGGGTTTCTAACCATAGCGTCCCACCCTGTACAGACTGACAGACATCGGGGTGTGCCTTTGGATTGCCGACTATACTGCTCATGCCATCCCACCCCCACGCCCCCCAGCCACTGACAGGCATCGCGGTGTACCTTGGACTCTTTGGTCCCAGACTTCAACCCATTCTCCTATGCTGCACCTATTTCAGTGTATGTCCTTATGGAATGGGGTGACTGTAAAGCCAAACACCCCAAGGCACACCTCAGCACGTGTCAGTGTCTGCAGAATAGGGTGACATGACATGGCATGACCGTCATAGGTGATGACCCAAACACTTACACCAATGCCTGTCCATCTCTACAGGATGGAGGTGGGGTTGGCCTGAAGTTCAATACTTCACTGCCATTCCTATTCTGCATCTGTCTGACTCCTGCATTTCCAATGCTAATACCAGCAAGCAAACATTCGGCATTGGCAAATGCTTGTTATTTATTAGATTTTGTTCACCAGGTATTTAAGCTAGACATAAAAATGACTATTTTCAGCCACAACCTGGAAGAGTACAATACAATAAAAACAGTGATGACATGATAATACAAAACAAGGGTCATACAACAATACAAGACAGAGTAACTGCCCACATTTCTAGTTACTGTATATTAAATATGTAAACAACATGGTGCATGTTCCCTATGAAAATGTATTTTTGTTATGCATCCTTTTAAAATGCTTTTTTAAATTTCAGTTATAGCATTTTCCTTTGCCCAGGCCATTTGAACGTACAAAGAAGCCAGCATAAGAAGCCCATTTGGTCTATCAAGTCTGCTCATGTTGCAGGGTCCACAGCTTGAGATACTGTCATTGCCCCCTCTCCCCACTCTTCCCATCCTCTCTACCCATGACCCTTACCTTCCCCCTATACCTGTACCAGCCTCTCTTATTTATTTATTTGTTTGTTTTTGTTAACCAGGTAGGCACACTAGACAACAAATGCCTATTTTCAGGTGCGACCCGGGAGGTTACAAAACAGAAAAAACATGGTACAGAGTCACGGTAGCATACAAGCACAATGCAGAGAACATGGTACATAGTCAAGGTTACAAACCGCCCATAGTACAGGTGGGCCGGAGAAATATCAAAACAGAGAGCTAGGAACATAGTCAGGGAGGCTTGCGGACCCACATACCGGGGGTGCAAGAGCCTGACAGTATAGTCAAGAAAGCAAACACGTAAATCACCACAGCAAGAGTTTGAGACTCTAGAGAGAGTGTTGCATCAAATGCAACTAGTCAGTACACCTGGAGAAGTGATAGTCCTAAGGTGAGGAGGAAGGGGAGCTAAACAGGAGGCCAAGGGAGGGGGTTAGCAGGGGACCGTCCAGGAAAGGAACAGGTAAGTAGGCGATGGGGAGAAAAGGCAGGGAAGTAGGCCAGCATGGAGCTAGAGGGTGCAGAGAGGAGTAGGAAGGGACATGGGGACCACCACGGCAGGCCTGGCTAGGCCTGCAGACTGAGAGTGGCCCTATAGTTGCGTGCCCCAGAGAGCGAGGCAAGAAAGATGGGGGTACGGCAAGTGCTGCAAGGGAGGGGGCAATGGGCGATAGGGGAGAGGGGGCACCCAGCAGAGGAGGGTGGGTAGACTAAGTGCTACAGGGGAGAGAGCTAAGGATAAATCAGTATGTGGGAGAGGTGTGGGGGAGGGAGTCTCCCAACAACTAGGTGGAACAAAGACAGGTGGAGGCAGCCTTGAGGAAGTTCCACAGGGACGTTTTGAAGCTGGGGTGGGAGGGGGCAGCCCGGACTTGAACGGGAAGGGAGTTCCAAAGTCTTGGGGCGAAGGGCGAGAAGGCCCGATCACCGGTAAGAGAGCGGGTCCGTGGGATCAAGCAGACATGGGTCGAGCTGGACCTAAGTTGATAGGCCGGGGTGCAGTGTTTGAAGGGAAGGGCGAGGGCAGAAGGGCAGGCAGTCCGGACAGTATTATCGACCATGTTGCCGAGGATAAAGGCACGGTGTTTTTCAGGGGGAAGCCACCCCAATTGGGCATAGAGGTCACACCAATGCAGAAGGCGAGGCGCAGAGAGGGAGAAGCGACAAATGTTGTTATAGGCCGTGTCCCATTTCGCAAGACGGGCACACGGGAGCGGCACGAAGGCAACCAACCCATAGCAGATCGTGGGTAGGAGGATCCCTCTAGCTATGGGGAGCCTGGCGGCTGGAGTGAGGCAGTCCTTAGCCCTGTAGTCTAATCCAAGCTTGCTATTAGACGCTTTGCAGATGTTTCGGAGGTGCTCGGCAAGATTGAGCTGAGGATCAAGAGTCACCCCTAGGTACCTGGTGGAATTTAGGACAGGCAGGAGGGAGCCATTCACCTCGAGGATGGCCAGGGGGGAGGGGCAAAAAGTGGTTTTAGCCACCGACCCGAATAACATGGCATGGGTCTTGTTCAGGTTGACCGAGAGCTTGTGACCCACAAGCCAAGTTTGGATATGCCCAAAGTCAGAGTTGAGTTGAGCGTTAATGGTAGAGATGTCCTGGGAGCTAGACAGCAGTACCAGGTCATCCGCATAGAGTGTGGTGGACCCAGAGGTAACCACATTGGGGAGTTCGTTGATGTAGAGGGAGAACAGTAAGGGACCAAGGACAGACCCTTGGGGGACGCCGCATCTGACGGGAGAGAGGTCCGAAGTGGTACGGTTGAAGCTAGTAAATTGTAGTCTACCCTCAAGGTAGCTGGTGAACCAAGCAAGTGCTCTGGTGGAGAAGTCCTGCAAGAGCAGAGTGGATTGAAGGAGGCCATGGTCAACCCGATCGAAGGCCTTAGAAAGGTCGACAAAGATGGCTCCAGTCAGTCTGCCAAGGTCGGTGGCAGATCTGATCTCTGAGGAGACAACGGTGATAGCAGTGGCCGAACTGTGACCCTTCCTGAACCCGTGCTGGGCAGGGGAGAGTACCACATACTCCTGAAGAAAATGGGAGATTTGTGAAGCTATAGCCTTTTCGAGTAGCTTGCTGGTGGCAGAGAGTATGGCAATGGGGCGGTAGTTGTTCATCTCCTTAGGGTTGCCGTGCTTAAGTACGGGGACAATCTTGGCCACCTTCCACACATCAGGTAAGATCCTTGAGGTGAGGGAGGAGTTGAAAATGTGGGTAATTGGCAGGGCGAGGAGGGGGGCCCCCAGGCTGAGGAGCTTAGGATCTAGATTTTCGTGTCCCGCCCCGGAGTGGTGAGAAAGACCAGTGAGCAGGGCTTGAGTCTCCCTAACAGAGATTCACTTCAGGTAAAAGGGGGACCGGGTTCGCGGAGGTGCGGGGCAGGAAGGTGGGAGGGGAGGGGTGGCAGGCAAAAAGGAGAACAGGTTGTTTAAAGCAGAGGCTATAGTCTGGGGGTTATTACAGTTAGCCCCCCCAACAATCATGTCAGTGCCTGAAATTGAGGTGGACCCCCCAACCATGTTTTTAACATTCTGCCAGAAGCGCCAGGGGTTGCGGGCCGAGGTGAGCATAGCAGTTTTGCAGAATTCACTCTTGGCGGCCTGAATAGCGGCCTTGCAGGAGTTTCTGAGCTGAAGATATTCAAGGAGGTCGAGGTTGTCCCCGGAGATTTTGTACTTGAGCCAGCTCTTGTCCCTCTGCTTCATGAGAGCTAGTAGGCTTCCCTGGAGCCACTTAGTAACCGTACCCCACACCCTCCTTTTCGTGAGGGGGGGGGCGTGTCGGTTTTGCAGAGGGATGAGAATAGCCAGGAAGTGGTTCAGAGCTAAATTCGGGTCATTGGAGCTAAGAACCCTGGGCCAGTTGGCGCGGCGGAGGTTGTCCAAGAAGTCGCTGAGGATAAACTTGGAGTAGTCTCTCATCTGAATCACTCTGCTGGGAATTTTGGGGGTGGAGGATCCCCATATGCAGTATATGGGAGAGTGATCAGAGATCACATCCAGAAGTGTACCAGACTGGATGGTTTTGTCTAATCTGTTGCTCAGGAGCCAGTCAATAAGGGAGCCCTTGGCACCCAAGGGGGTGGACCTAGTAGTAACAGTGATAGTCTGATGGAGGGCGAGGCCAGAGAGAAGTGGCTCATAAAGCTTGATATTAGGCCCCAGCCAATTGAGGTTGAAGTTCCCCATGATGAGAACCTCATTTGAGCCAACCTTGCCTTTTAGGTAGTCAAGAAGGAAGGAGAGTCCGGGCAGGCCACCCTTAGGGGGATTGTAGGCGCAGACCAGGTGCACCTTTTTAGAGTTCCCAAGCAGTAGGAGGGAGTGAATGAATTCACAACCGAGGGGTCGGGGGGAGACAGGGACACTGTAGATACGTTTAGGTGGCCCCTAAAGTATAGAAGTACACCTCCCCCACGTTTACTACCACCCCTATCTTACCTAATAAGGCTGTAGCCCGGAATGGCACATGCGGAGTCAGGTATACAAGGCTTCAGCCAGGTTTCCGTGATCCCTAAGATATCCGGCTCATGAAGGGCAGCCCAGGCAGTCAGTTCCCTGTGGTTGTGTGGGATACTGCGGATGCTTAGGTGGGCTATTTTCAGACCTTTTTTAGATGACCAAGCCATTGGGGACAAATGAGGGTGGTGGGTAGCAGAGGGACCTGGTCCAATGGAAGAGATGACAGCCTGTAGGAGAGGAGCCATGCCCCGGACTAGACGGGCAGCGAGGAGACCCAGGGTGTAGGGTACAGAGTCCAGGGAAACAGAGGGAGAGAGCCAACTGAGAGCCCCAGGGGCAGGTGCAATACTTGTGAGGTGTCAGACGTGGGGCTCCTGACTGGGCTGTGTCAAGATCTAAAGGCAGCTGGTACCCTAGAAAGAAAAGGGACCGGAAAAGAGCTCAGAAAGACCTGATTAAGATGAACAAAGGGGAGTGACAGGAAGCAGCCCAAGCAAGGATTCCACAATGATAAAGTAAAAAAAGATGAAAGATGAAGATAAGCCCTCTAGTGGCGACTGGGTATAACCTGTAAACGGCAGACTGGGCTGATAGGATAAATCGGCCCACATGATTACAGCTATAAAGCTCAGTGACAACCAAGGGTGGTGGTGGGGCGGTGGGGCAGCCGGCGAGCCGGCGGGGCTAGTCCTCCGCAGAGAATCAGCCGAAGGAGAGCCAGGGGGCTAACACTGCGTGGCAACTCACAACGCCGGCATCTCACAACTCAAAGCACTGGTAAGGAAAATCCCCAGGATTAGGTTGCAAGTCCAAGTTGTAATTGTAGAAAGCTGCAAGTCCTAATAAGTCCTAATTGTAATTGTAGGGCAGTAGATAGGAGCGCAAAGTCCTGGAGGAAATTACCTTGCGATCAGCGTCTCGGGGGTTGGGGGAGAGCGGCTGGGGGCTCTCGCGACCAGGAGGGGACCTCAGCTGTCCTTCCGAAGTCCCTGTGGAGAGAGAAAGCAGTAGTGAGATCGATTTATACCTGGAGGTGCTGGGGAAAGGGGAGTGTAGAGGGGGGGCAAGGGTCACAATAGAAACAGGTTAGAATTCAGCAGCTGTAGCAACGAGGTAGCCCAAAAGCACAGAGTCATCTGTGTCCCCAGCATCTCGTCCTGGCAGCCACGAGAGAGGAGGACCAATTGAGACCTATTAAGGCAACAGTACCAGAGCCTAGCACACTATAGGGAGCTGCAGCCCACAATTAAAGTAACAGGTGGAAAACAGTAAAATACATAGCTGTAGCAACTAAAACAGTGCCCCAAAAACAATCAGTAAATGTACGCCGATCCCGGAAAATTCAAATTTAAAATGGCGCCAAAGTCCAGTAGTCCTCCGCAGAGAATCAGCCGAAGGAGAGCCGGGGGGCTAACATTGCGTGGCAACTCACAACGCCGGCGTCTCACAACTCAAAGGCTCCAGTAAGGAAAATCCCCAAGGTCTTAAAGCTGCCCACTGTCTTCAACGAGATTACCTCTTCTGGCAGCGCATTCCAAGTGTCCACCACCCTCTCTGTGAAGAAATGCTTCCTGACCTCCCTTCTAAACCTCCCACCCGCCAGCTTAAGACTGTGCCCCTCATATTATGGTTGCCACTCAGCTTAAAGAGACTCTCCTTATCAACCTTATTTATCCCTTTCAACTACTTGACGGTCCCAGTCATGTCCTCTGTCTCTCTCTTCTTTTCCAGGGAGTACAAGTTCAGTGCCCTCAACCTCTCCTCGTATGTCTTACCCTATTGACCAGCCATCATCTTTGTAAGCCTCTTCTAGACCTACTCCAGCAGGTTAATGTCCATCACACTCACCAGTCTCTGAACACAAGCTCAACTGACTGGCCATTTCAGCTTCCCCTACAGCACACCTATTACCACTATGGTTCCTATTGTTACCAGGCAGACCTGTCTGCAGGCCTCCTTTATGCCTTGTGTGCACTTTCCTGGATTACTCTGAGAAATGCATCAAATAGGGATGAAGGGAGGTGGAACCCAGTTAGGTCAGTGACTCCGAGGGTGGCAGGACATCAGTGTCACTGATGTGGGGCAGGCAACTTTTCCCATGAAAGATGGACTCTCCCTTCACCCAATTGCCAAAGCAGAGGCACCTGTAGTAAGTTCATATTCTTAGATGGAAAACAGACATTGAGCCCTATTCACAAAGGCTATGCACCGCTACACCACGGTGCATGAGCCTACGGTGGCACATACACGTGGAAGCCGCGATAAGTCAAGGCCATGCTGGATGCACAAACTGTGCTTAGGGACGGCACACCGACATGGTGTGCAGCTATGCACGTGGGAGGTTACATTTCCATGCAAGGGGTGTGGCCCCATACATGTGGTGTGCAGGACGTGCATTCACAACACTCAAGTACATCGAAATGACACTCCACTGAGCTGTGCAGGCAGTACGCAGCTGAAAAGCAGCCGTAAAGAGGCACACGCACCCCACACAAAGCAGTGCTGGCTGGTGCAGTGTATCTGTGTGCATGGCAGACAGGCCCACGACAGCGCACACTGCCAGCAAGTCTTACTGCAATGCAGGCCGCATGGTGTACATCCAGGCATTTGCCGGGAAGGCGCCATATGTATGTGCCACCACGGCTGGATCACAGGCCCAAGCACAGCATGCATGCCACCAGCCAGGCACAGCCGGCATTGTATGGCCAGCACAGCGACCCCCTGCACAAATGCAACAAGCACCACAGGACCCATAAACAGAAGCATGACCTGCCCCACTCACACAGCACACACATAGCGCCACCCCCACATACCGTACCGGGGCAAAGAACAGGGCACACACAGGGCATCACAGGCAAAGGCCTTTATTGAAAACAGGAGCACAACGCCTGCACAGGGCACCACATCAACAGGGCAGTGCAGCAGGCAGTACAACGGGTGGGCAAGCCAAACCTTGGCTCAGTCAGACAAGTCCTCCATGGTCTCCGCTGGGCTCGTCGACGGTGTCACCTCAAGAGCTGGAGTAGTATCGGTGAAGGCATACTTCTCAAATCCCAGGCACCTCAGGGGTTCACGGTAATGCTGCAACAACAAGAGCACACACAGGAGACTAGGGTCAGTACACGCCGAAGCAGACAGGGCAGCAGTGCAATGGTGCAACACACATACAATACAGGGACACACACACAAAGGCATGCATACGACACCTACCTGTGAGGGGGAATGGATGGCCCACAGATCCCTCTCATCATCCCTGTAGACCATGTTATTCATGCTCTGCCACAGGTCCATCTGCAGCGGAATGTCATGGGGTAGTTGGTGGCCAGGTGTCACCCCCACAGCCGGTCCCCGCATTCACACCTCACGCAGCTCCAGAACCAACATGGCCTTATGCCGGCATGTCCCCTACATAGAAATATAGAACATAGAATTTGACGGCAGATAAGGACAGCTTGGCCCATCTAGTCTGCCTATTTTCCTACCTGATGGATAAGCTGCAGATCCTAGTTAACCAACAGCCTACTTCCTCCTACCCCCACTAGGACTGCCTTATGTCTGTCCCATGCATTCTTGAATTCCCCCACTGTTCTTGACTCCATAACCTCCTCAGAAAGGCTGTTCCTTGCATCCACAATCCTCTCTGTGAAAAAATACTTCCTCACATTACCTCTGAGCCACACCCCCCATCTTCAAATTGTGCCCCCTTGTTCTTGCAAATCTCTTTTTCTGAAAGATACTACCCTTTTGGAGTTTGTTGATTACCTTGAGAGACTTGAAAGTTTCTATCATGTCCCCTCTCTCCCTTCTTTCCTCAAGGGTATACATATTAAGCTCCTTTAGTCTCTCTTCGTATGTCTTCTGGTGCAGACCGTGCAACATTTTGGTTGCCCTCCTCTGGACAGCCTCCACTCTGTCTTTGTCTTTGCGGAGATGGGGTCTACAGAACTGCACACAGTACTCCAGATGGGGTCTCACCAACTGTCTGTACAGAGGGATAACAACTTCCTGTTTTCTGCTGTTGATGCTTCTCCTTATGCATCCCAATATCCCCCCAGCCCTACTTACTGCCTTTTCACATTGCCTGCCCACCTTTACGTCATCTGATATAATTACCCCCAGGTCCCTTTCCATTTTTGTTGTTGTCAGTACCTCCCCCCACCACATTGTGTACTCTTCCCCTGGGGTTTTGTTTCCCAGTGCATTACCTTGCACTTCTTTGTGTCAAATCTAAGCTGCCATACATTTGACCATTCCTCCAACCTTACCAAGTCCCTTCTCATCCTTTCCACTCCATCTTGTATATCAACCCTGTTGCAGATCTTTGTGTCATCTGCAAAGAGACATACTTTTGCTTCCAGTTCCTCTGCAGTGTCACTTATGAAGACATTAAAAAGGACCGGTCTCAGTACTGAACCCTCTGGTACCCTGCTAGTAACCCTCCTTTCTTCACTGTGGACTCTGTTTACTACTACCCTTTGCGTCCTGTTGTTCAGCCAATTTTTTATCCAGGCTACCACCTTGGGACCCACTCCAAGGCTGAACAACTTGTATATTAATCTTATGTGTGGGACTATATCAAATGCCTTGCTAAAATCTAGGTAGGCCATGTCCATAGCCCCTCCTTGGTCTACTACTTTGGTCACCCAGTCAAATAAATCTATTAGATTCATCTGACATGACCTTCCTGCTGTGAATCCATGCTGTCTTGGGTCCTGTGCCCCACTGGCCTCTAGGTACTGAACAATTCTTTCCTTCAGAAGTGATTCCATCATTTTCCCTACCACTGAGGTCAAACTAACTGGTCTGTAGTTTCCTGCCTCTGCCCTGCTCCCACTTTTGTGAAGAGGAATCACATCCACCCTCCTCCAGTCCTCAGGTACCACACCATCCTCCCATGATTTGTTTAAAGAGAGTAGTCAGTGGTGTCACTAGTCCTACCTTTAGTTCTTTTAGAATTCTTGGGTGAATCCCATCAGGCCTCATTGCTTTGTCCACCTTCAATTTTACTAGTTCTTTCAGAACCCTTTCTTTTGTGAATGGACTGGTATTGACCCCCGTATCCAGAGTGTTTCTCTTGTTTGATTTAGATACCTCCCCCTCCTCTCTTCCTTTGTGAATACTGAGCAGAAATATTCGTTCAGTATCCCTGCTTTTTCACTGTCACACTCTGCCCGCATTCCTTCCCCTTTATTAAGCCTCAATATCTCTCCCTTGGTCTTTCTTCACTCCCTAATGTACCTATAAAAGGTCTTATCAACCTTCTTAACAGAGTTGGCTGTCCTTTCCTCAGTTTGGGCCTTTGTTATTCTGACTGCCTTCCCTGCCTCTTTCTGCTTTAACTGATAAAGTTCTCTGTCCTGCTCCTTCTGTGTTTCCTTATATTTCCTAAATGCTATCCTTTTCTCATTAACCTTCCCTGCCACCTCTTTTGAGAACCATAGCATTTTTTTCCCTTCGTTGTGTTTTGTTGATTTGCTTCGCACAAAGACTTGTTGTCTCTGTGATGTCTGTTTTGATTACTCTCCATTGTTCCTCCACCCCTCCTTCTTGCCTGTTTGCTAGTGCTTTTCTGAGGCACTCTCTCATTTTCCCAAAGTCAGCCCTCCTGAAGTCCAATACTCTTGCTTTTGTATGGCTTGACTCTATGGTTGTGTTTATCGTGAACTACACTGTTTGGTGGTCGCTTTTTCCCAGATGGCTACCCACTTCTGATTCCAAGATTCTTTCTTCATCCCCATTTGAGAGTACCAGGTCTAAGATTGCTCCCTCCCGAGTGGGTTCCAATACTAGCTGTCTGAGGCATGTCCCTTGTAGGGAATCAAGAATGACCCTGCTCTTGAATGTTCATACAGCAAAGGTGCTCCAGTTAACATCTGGCATATTTAGGTCCCCATCAGCAATATGTCCTGTTTTTCTGCCATTCTAAGGATGCCTTCTATTATTTCCTTGTCCATTCCCTCCCCCTGAGATGGGGGTCTGTATACAACCCCCTTGCAAATTGTGGTGCCATTTCCTGTCTACAGGGTGACCCAAAGTGCCTTATCTGCTCCCACATCCCTCTCAGTATCCCTCACATCCTCAGGTGAGCTATATATCTTGGTCGAAACCAAACGATTTGTCCCCAGATGAAATGTCGTGGAGAAAATAACGCGGTTAAAAAGCTGAGAGGACAAATTAATGTTGCATTTAAAAGTCACGTATCACATATAGTCGCGGACTAACTGTCACCCATTTGTATACAATGGAATGCTCTGGGAGAGACAGACTGAAATTACGGGTGCTTGCAACCTACTTTGCCTGTTTGAACTTCTGCTCTGTATGAAAGGGGTTTGAGAGATTTTTGTGAAATCGGAATCAGTACTTGCTCACAGTATGGATTCACAGTGGGAAGGTTTGGGAGCGTCTGCACTGGTTTTGCTTTTAAAAAACATAAAATATTTATTAATTAATTGTGCTTCTGCTCTGTATGAAAGGGAGACCAGTATGCAGCTTATTGGTATTGTCTGCTGCTCACAGCATGGATTCACATTGGGAAGATTTGGGAGCGTTTTGTGAAATCGGAATCAGTACTTGTGCTTGTGCTTCACACTGGGTGAACTTCTGCTCTTTATGAAAGGGAGATCAGTGTGCAGCTTATTGGTATTGCTCACAGCATGGATTCACAGTGGGAAGGTTTGGGAGCGCCTGCACTGGTTTTGCTTTTAAAAAACATAAAATCGTTATTAATTAAAAACGTTAAAAGCGTGACACATCAGTACTTTACTTGGGATTAGGATGGTACAGCACTTTTGTTTGGGGGAAATAGTTTTAAAAACATAAAATCTTTAATAATTAAAAACGTCTTTACACAACATTTATTTTGAGGACACTGGAAATGTCTGCAAGATATTGTTTTGGTTCACGGTGAGAGAAATCACTGCAGATGTGTTTGTATATTTTGTTTAGCCTCAAATATTTACTGTTCTTCCTTGGCAGATCCTGCCCAAGCTCCAGTTGCCTTCGCTGAAGAGAAACAAATGTATGCCACCAATCGAATTAAAACAATGTTACTGCAAGTTTGTTACAGAAATTGGAAAATAGTACAATATGTCGCCGCTTAACATCTCGGCAACATTTTCGGTGACATTTAATCTGGCAGTGAAAGGCCCACGCGACCTTTGAACGGCAAGTTTTTGTCCGTGGCATTACAACTGGCAACTAATCATCCTAGTGCCATCTTGGGGGACTTCAACCTCAATTGGCTGGCGCCCTCCCAAAGCTAAATACTTACTGACTTAGTTGTACATAACCTAATGCAACTAATCAATGAACCAACCTGGTTAAATCATAAAACGCATAGTCATACCCTTATTGACTGGGCCCTCACTTCCCATCCACAGAGTGTCATAAAATCTGGCCTATTACCTGACTCTGTAAGTGATCACCATATGATTTATATGGTATGAAAAATCTACAGGCCTAAGGCACCCCATTAATTCCTGCACACACGCTCATACAAATCCTTGGACCTTGCTCCTCTCCTCCTTGACCTAGTCCACACGGACTGGACTCTAATCTCCACAACTAGCTCAGTGGATGCAGCTCTGGAATAATTCATACTTAAATTTCTCAGTGCCTGGAACCTCCATGCCCCTATTAGACGGTCTAGAGTTCAGGGTAATCACCTCCCCTGGGTCTCCCCCAAATTGCTAGCCTGCCAACAAGCTCAAGACCAAGCTTGGAAAACCCACAAAGCTTCTAACCTGGAAAGGGACTTCATTGCATACCGTTCACTATGGAACTCCTGCACCAAAGCCATCAGGTCAGCCAAAGCAGAGTACTTCCGCTCAACCTTCCATGCCAATATAAATTCTCCTTCGAAATTTTGGAAGGTAATACATGCACTGTTCTCCCTCCTTCCAAACCACCTACCCCGCTCCTCAAAGTGAAGGAGTCACTGGTATCTGACCACCCTATCATTGCCACTGAATTCAACTTCTATTTCACCTACTGTACCTCTACTCTCCTATCCATCCTCCCTCCTCCCCCTACATTTCTCCACCAACTCCCAGTGAATACCCAATAACAAAGCACTTTTCTTTCTCCAAAGTCTCTCCAGCTCACACAATGAATGCCCTTCTGGCATTCAACCCCTCTAAAGGCAGCTCACCTGATGGTCTGGAACCTAAATTACTATACCTATCTGCTTTTGTCATCTCATTTCCATTGTCTGTGATTCTGAATCTCTCTTTCTCTTCTGCGATGGTCCCAGCAGCCTGGAAACATGCTATCATCCTACCTCTACCCAAGGGTGGTGATTCTTCTGCACCTGGAAATTACCACCCTATATTCCTTCTCCCCATCCTTGCCAAGCTCCAAGAACACTTGGTTCTCTCTCAAATCTCCTCCTTTCTCTCAGACACTGACTTCTTCACACCTTTCCAATGTGGTTTCCAGAAGTATCACCCTATCACAACTTTCCTACTTAGGCTTATTGATTCTATCTTCTCAGGGATGGACAGTGGCCTAATTGCCTCTGCCATTTTTGTCAATCTCACTAAGGCTTTCAACATAGTCCCCACTCCCTCCTTCTGGATAACCTCTCTTCAGCGGGGTTGTCTGACTCCACCACTAACTGGTTCAGGGCCTACCTTGTAGGAAGGCTGCAATCTGTTAGAATATCAGATTCCATATCCCCTCCTCTCCCTGTTAACACTGGTGTTCCACAGGGCTCAGAGTGCTGTTCTCCATTTTTTAAATGACCTCCCCTCAGTCTGCACTTCATCCTCCATCAATATGAATGTGGTCGATACTGTCCTATTCACCACGGGGCAGCCTCCCTCTGATGTAGCAGCCAGATTCCAGCATGACTTCTGTGCGGTTCAGAAATGACTTGCCTCTCATCAACTGTTTCTAAATGCCAAGAAGACTGTCTCCATGACCTTCAACACTAGGCAGAGACTCTCTAGGCTTCCTTCCATGAACTCCTTCCACACCCTTGATGGGACCATATTTGAAGATACATCATTCTTCAGATACCTTGGGGTTTGGCTTGACCAACATCTCAACTTCTCTGGGCATGTTGACGCTATCCTAAAAAATACTGTGCCCCAAGCTAGGTGCCTTATACAAGAACCATTACTGACTACTACTAATGGCAAGGCGTGAACTAGTCCAGAAGATGATCCTCCCTATTTTTGACTACTGTGCTGCTTCCAAGACTTCCCTAACCAGGTTGGACACCCCCTTTAAGTCCTTCTGCAGTTTCGCACTGGACTCCCTCCCACCTTGCAAACTTTACCACTCTCTTGCTTTCCCTTCACTTACTGACAGACATTTTTCCCACAGTGCAAAAGTCATCTCTCATTTCCTTGTCCATTCCCTCCTCCTGAGATTGGAGTCTGTATACAACCCCATGATGTGCCATTTCCTGTCTCCAGGGTGACCCAGAGTGCCTCATTTGCTCCCTATTTACTCTTTAGTTCTGTTGCTTTGATCCCTTCCCTTACATAGAGAGCTATTCCTCCTCCTCTTTTACTCTCCCTGTCCTTCCTGTAGATTGTGTATCCTGGTATGTTGACATCCCAGTCATGTTTCTCTATGTACCATGTTTCTGTGACTGCCACAATATCCAAGCATCCCTCTTCCATCAAGGCCACTAGTTCAGGGAGCTTGTTACACAGACTATGGGCATTGGTACTCATCACCCTCAATTTTCTGATGGCCTTACCCCTTTTTGCCCCATCCCTGTCCTTACTGCCTTTGCCTTTTTTTGCATTTACCTCTGTCCTGCTCCCAAATGACTTCTCTACCATGGTGTTTACCTCGCTAGTTACCGTGTTTTGTGGGGGGAGGCTGGGATTTCCCTGCTCCTTTTCAGTGCCTCCCCTCATGGCTAGTTTAAATGCTTTCCAATGAATCATTTAAACCAATCACCTAGGATCCTGGTTCCCCACCTGAACAGATGGAGACCATCACACCAGTATAGGTCGGCATCCCTCCAGGTAGCTCCCCAGTCCCCAATGAAGCCCAAACCCTGAGCTTCACACCAGTTTTTCATCCATTCATTGAATTCCATGGTGTGGAGTACCCTAGCATCACCCTTGCCATAGACAGGCAGCACCTCCGAGAAGGTTACTGTATGTGCTACATGTCTAAGGCCCCTCCCCAACTCTACAAACTCATCTTGCACTGCTCTGATCCCATTCTGAGCCATGTCATTTGTCCCTAGGTGGACAATGACATCCAGCTCCCTCCCTCATGCAGCTGCTCCCACGATCCTGAGGATTCACTTCCTGTCCCTCCAAACTGTGGTGCCAGGCAGGCACCTTCTCTCCCCCTCTCCCCTTCCTTCCCCACTTCTACCCCCTAATGATTGAGTCCCCCACCAGGAGTTGTTTTCTTCCCCAGTGGGGTCTCGTGCCACCCTCCTGTGGGTCTTCTTTGTAGAGGTTCCCAGCATCCTCCTTGGTCTCCACTGCAGGTGCCTCCATAGAGGAACCACTATCCACCAGAACAGTGTATGAATTGTGGATAGGTACAGCTGGAAGGATGCACCTCTGTTTGACCACCCTTTCCCTTCCTGAGCCCACCTTGGTCCAGCAGATCCTCTTTTTTTGGCAACCTCTGAGGTAGCAGGGTTGGCCCTGGTGGCCCCTGGGTGGGGGAGGAGGTTTCACAAATCAGCCTGGAGATGGGCAACCTCCTCCCTCAGACCAGAGAGGTATCTGCAAATAGGGCAGCATAGCAGCCTCCAAAATGTCTCCTGGAACACTGCTGCCCCACAGCCATTGCACTGCAACACTCCCATCATGTCTTATTTTGTGTCCCCTCTCCTGTTGCTCTGTATGCTCACCCTCTCCTCTCCTTTACAACTCTCATCCTTCCTGTTCTGGGACAGCAACTTCCTGTATTCTTCAGTAGTCTCTTTCTTCCTTCCTCCAAGTCAGACCTCCAGTAGCTGGGGGGAGAGCTACTTTTTTCCTTCAGGGTTGATACAACTAATGTTTCTCTATGATCCTTCCCTTCCTACTGCCAAACAGGAAGTTTCTGTTGTCAGTCAAATCCAGTGGCTATAAAAGTAGAACTGGCTTAGGGTGGGATGGAGGGCAATTAATAAGAAAAATGGTAGCTTTTTTTAATCATCTACTTTCTGCTCTGCAAGCAAGATTTCTGTGGAAATATAAAGGCAGTGTCAGTGACAGTCATGCCCCGGGCAGCCCCCCCCAGGCAGTTGTTACACACCTGATGATATATGACCCTGCCACTCACCTGTCTCCAGTCAGTGACCGCCCATATGGCCCCAGCTGGAACCCCATCCTGGTATATGTCCCATGTGAAATGGTACAGGCACCATGGCAGGGCAGTCCTTCCACGCACCTTGCCCAGTGGCATCGGTGGAGCTGCAGCCGCCATGATGGTCGGTGCTGTTATGGCATCCCCGTGGCTGGCCCACTCACAGCATGTGGACAGGCAAGGCCCCATAGGGCATGTGTGCCATGCCATCTAGCATGCACAGGACACACGTGTGTGTGCAATGCCACTAAGTGGATGCAGTTAGCGGAACAGGCTGAGGTGAGACGATGTGCCCTGTGGCACTGCTACACATCATACTACTGGAGGACACCATGGAAGAGCACCACGGATGGTCCAGGTGCCACCCATGGGCATTCAGGCCACAGCTCATTGCAGGGAGCCTTCACACCATTGACGTCCTGCAGTGGTACAGACTCGACCACGACATGCTGTGGTACATCTGTGTATTTGTCGAGGACAACATATGCCTATGCACAGGGTGCTCCCAGGCCATGACTGTGGAGATGAAAGTGCTGTGTGCACTGTAGTACTATGCCAAAGGCACCTTCCAGAGACTGACAGGAGATGTGACAGGTGTGAGTCAGTCCTCCATCTCCAGAGCCCTGCGCCAGGTGTCCGATGCTCTCGTGCTCCACAGATGGCATCACATTGTGTTCCTCATGATGGTGGTGAACTCAGGGCTGTCAAGGGAGTATTCCTGGACAGATATGGCATGCCCAACACAGTCAGTGTGATAGACTGTACACATGTGCCCATACTCACACCAAGTGTGAATGAGAATGCATACCAGAACCATAAGGGGTACCACAGCATTAACTGCCAGGTGGTGTGCGATGCAATGGGCATCATCACCAATGTCCTGGCACAGTATCTGGGATCATGCCACGATGCCTTCATCTTTGACAGTAGTGCACAGTGACATAATCTGGACCAGCAGAATGAGGGATATGGGTGGCTTTTGGGTGAGCATCTCCCCTGGCCTGCAGCAATGACTGTGGACTATGAGGTACTGTGTGCCTAATGTGTGTGTACCCTCCTTCCCCACAGGTGACAGCAGATAACCACTGAGGATGATGCTCCTGACACCATATCTAGTGCCCTGGCACCCTGCAAAGGAGGCATAGAATGCAGCAGACGTGGGGGCACGTGGAATCATGGAATGCACCATCAGCCTTCTGAAGATGCTGTTCCGATGCTTGGACCAAACAGGGGGCATGATGATGCTTGTGCCAAGGATGGCATGCTAGTGTTCACCGCCTGTGCCAAGGATGCATAACATATGCATCTGACACAGTGTGCCACAGCTCCTGGATGGATGCTCTGAGGAGCCCAGCAAGGAACCACCACAGCCACCACATGGATCAGCGCCACCAGGGGGATGATGGTTGCTCACCACCCAGGGGACATGATACAACAGGATGCATGGCAGCCTAGGCCATGAGGCATCATGTGGCACATGGCATATTCGGAAGGTGAGCGCTTGCACTGGGTGGCGATGATGACACCACCGGTCTGAGCTGTACAGTGCACAGCATGCTGTGCCTGTCGTGTGACCCTGCCACTGCTGGCCATGCATGCCAATGTGCACGGCAGGCTATTGGTGGCCAGTGGGTGTCCCTACCTGCCCAACTGTGCACCCCCCCATTGATAAGCCACTTCAGCGCTGGCCCATGTGGTGCTGCTGTGAACCACTGTGTGGTGTGCCTTGGTGGTGCCTGGGGTGTGCCAATGTGGGACATGTGCTGGTTGTGTGCTGGTGTTGGTGCCTGTTGCTGCTGTCTGCACACCCATGTTACTGTGTGTCAGGTGCCTGTGGTGCCCCTCCATGTCCGCACCCATGACCGGTTCCCCTGCTCCCCCCGTGGCATGGGCTTTGACTGCATGGCAGGCTGGGGCCTCTGTCTGTGGTGTGAATGTAGGGCCATGCCTCTTGTGCCTGTTGCAGCATGTATGGTGGGCTGTGCCATCAGTGCAGCCCGTGGGTACTGGCCACTCAGCGGTGGCTGGTGTGTGTTGGTGGTTGGTGCTGGTGGCTGGTGGTTGTTGCAGATGCACAGCCAGGTGTGTGGCTATGGCATGGAGTGCATCAGACCATTAAGTGGTTGCCCTCAACATCAGTATTGTTTCCCCGCTTGACTTACGAGTTGCTGACATGGAGGGCTTTCATGCTCTACCTTCCCAGGAGCAGTGTGCATCACTTCAGTATGGTCCCTCCATCCCAGGGTGCGGTAAGTCAGTAATGAGAATTTAACCTAGGTTTCCCAGATGGTATTGCAGAGCACAACTAGCCGATGTCATGAGCCTAACCATAATCTCCTGGTTGGAGAGAGGATCCCTCTTTTTACAGAACTTGTGAGCAGTTGTAGGCCTCAGTAAGAATCACCAATCTTCATTTTCCCAGTGGGAGGGTGGAAACTATAGTTTAGAGTTCCCTTGACTCTGCACTATGTTCAGTGTTTTAATCCCACCACTGCCACTGGCTACCTCTTGCCTAAGTGGTTTTGTAGGATAACCAAGTGGTCACTATCCTTGTTATCAAGGCATACAGTCTTTGCAAAACCCTTCTGTTAAAATGTTAGATCACACAATCAGACCCCAGGCAGAGCTGATAAGAAAAATCATAAATGTTTACTTAAATAAAAGCAATACAGTAAATTCTACAATTTGGAAGAGCTTTGAACTGCAGACAATACCAAAAATAAAACTGGATAGTTTACATAAAACACTAGATGCTGTTGTTCTAAACTATATCTTATTCTGATGTCAGTGTCCAGAAAGATTAAATGTCCTTGTTGAGATAATGGTTCATTAGGCAACAGTGTTGTATCAAGTTTATGTTCCAGTTCTCTGAATGTCCTTTGAAAAATACTTCAGGTGCTTCCTTGGTGAAAAGTCTTGGTTTCAAAAATTCTGACTTAAAATCAGAATTTTCTGTTCAGTATGTTGAAAAATCAGTTTCCACAAAACCCCAGGTCTTGTTCTAAAAGTAGAACCAAAACCCCATATACTTCAACCCAAAGTATATACTGTAACATCTTAACATCTCAGTTTCAATACCCTCCAAGTCTTCTAGCTGTTGATTCTAAGCTAAAACTTCTTAACTGTCCTGAGTTCAAAACGTACCTCTGATAAATACAGTCTAAATGGTCATTTCCCAAGCCCCACCCATCAGTGTGATGGGGTGTAACAATTTACCTTTTCTGCAGGTGTCACTGTGGTTCCATGTCAGGTTCCATGTCAACCCCAGTAACATCTGTACCATGCATTTGGCTTGACCCCTAACCCCTAGGTCATTCCATTACCTTTTTCCTGTCATTGGAACTTATATGCTCACTTATGTCTTCCTAGGACCTAAACCTGTCTTCCTTATCTGGAGACATACTAGATCCACCCTAGCCATTATAGCAGTTCTGGCTATTTTGTATTTTATTTCTAAAAATCCTTTTAAAGAGACAATGTCATATTCTAAAGTCCATTACAGCACATACAATAGGAACCCAGATAAGGGATATAGGCCTATCATGTGACAGCTGGTGCCACCCATCCAGGCAAACAACCCTAATGTCTATCCCTGCTGTTCGATTTGGTTTCCTAATCCATGTATATGGTGCCAAATTTAATTACATGTTCGCCCATTTTAGAGATTAATTGTTGTGGATTGCATTAAGTCTTGATGTCCCCAAGGTCATGTAGTAGTATTTTTTGTATGCTAATTCACCTTAGTCACATGAAAGATGATGTTGAGGGTGTTCTCTGCCTAAATCCTTAAATCAGGCATTGTTCCTTAGCTGTTATGGCAGCTATAAGGGCCATTGGGAGCAAGTCTTGACAAAACACAGTTTGGGAAAAAGAAATGTCAGTCAGTGCAGGATATGTAAGTAAGTAATAAGCCATGACAGGGTGTGCATTAAAGCATTTTCACGCACACCCCATATGCTTGAGGCACAAGACTGAAGGCTAAGTGTCCTTTCACTGAAACATGGAAACAGCCAATGACAACATTAAAAGACCCACACTCCATCCAGTCTTCCTGTTAAATCCTATTGAACCCTGAGTTTATTGGCTGTACAGGGTTCTATCCCATCATATCACTCATATCCCACTATCACACATATCACACCATACATATTACACCTCTGGACTTGCATTCAGATCCTTTAATGCACATGCTGGAATGGTTCATTGTACTTATAAAATGGCTTATTGCACTTATGCATTATGTGTAAAGTGAAATATGTTTAATATGACTTAAGATAAAATCATTTGCTTAACTACATTTAAAATGGCAATATATACACACAATAGTCCCTGATTTTGTAGCTAATATATAATTTTTGCCATGGTTATAAGATCTGGCACCTGACCATACATTGCTAGCTTTTTATTGCACAGTCAGGGGATGTCTCTTAGCCAATGAGGTTTCCAGATTTTTTTGTTGCAATTTGATCATTGCTGTCAATTAATTGATCCTGTAAATTGAATATGCTAACAGAAGACACATGATGGCAGTCTCTGAATGGGTGTTTGCTGGCTACTCTCTGGGTTAAGTGGGGAGGTAGGGAGAGTTGGGGGAGTAGGGAGCTACAGGAGATGGGGAAGGGGATGATTGTTTTTAATGGCAAGTGGCATGATCAAGCAAATATTGTGATTTTAGGAGCATGGTAAGGGTTTATTCATTATTTATTTAGTAATTAATGAATTATTTTTTTTAGTAATAGTAGTAAAATTCTTTATTTTTGTACAGAATAAGTTAGCACAACACATCATTAGGTCCTAAAGGTCATAGTTACAAGATTGTCCTGTATATATAAAAGTAATAAAATGTATAAGTTTCACTGTAAAATACAAAACATACAACATCTAAGAATATACAATACACTCAAAGGTTCTATCAGACTTTAGTACAAAGTATTATAGAGACAATTCATGCTTATTTTTATGTGTACATCATTCATCTCAATATTATCAATTATACATAAATCAATTTAATTATTTCAGAAGATTTACTATAAAAGACATACTGAACTGGTAACATCTCATTTCTGTATATGTCTGGGGGGTGTAAAATAGACAATACAATAGGTGCAAGACAGAGTAAAATAAATTAAAAGCAGCACAGCTGCAATATCAAACTAATATTTTTTGTATATGGGAGAGTTGTATTCTACTGGGACTGGGGTTAGGAAGTTGTTGTTTTTTTTTTTCTTTTGGAGATGGCATAACCAAGCAGATATTAAGATTTATTAGGCAGGGGTAGGCAGGATCTACCAGATGCTATTTGTTTGTGAGATGAGGAGATGGCAGCTGTTGGGTGCTATAGGTATTGGAGGGAAGGAGTATGTTTTCTTGTTTGGAAAGGGGATCACGTGATCAAACAGATATTAAAAAATTGGTTTCAAATTATGGATGGTCGAGCCATCTCTGGTGCAGTTCCGAACCCACCCCCAACCAGGCCAACCAGGAAAACTGAGCCTTTTGTGGCTTGACCTGAATTGCCGAGCTGATTCAGAAGTGTGGTCCTGTCCAGAATAACACTCACCACAAGTACTGCATGGAAAATGCAGGGCAGGGCACAGAAATGTGCAGAAAATTTTAAAAAAGCATTTCTTTTTTCCCCTTAACTCTGCCGAAGACTCCCAATTCCCTGGACCATCACATGAGCAACAAAAAAAAAAACCTTCAAGATCCTAGGGCACTGAAGGGAGCCAACCAATGAGGGTCTCAGTTCTGTGATTGACACATGTTCTAGCCAATCCTCTGTGTCTGCCACCACAGAACATCCCTAGGAAACCAAGTATGTGGGGCTTTGCATTCAACAAGGATAGGTGTGTGTGTGTGTAGATTTCCAAAAAAAACAAACAAACAGCGAAAATAATTTTGTGGGAGAGGGAGGGTAAAGCCTGAGAGACCAATGAATTCAACAGCAGAGTGCAGACACAGTGGACTACCGAGTACTCCTATTAAAAAAGAAGGATTTGTTTCCATTAGAAAAAGAGAGAGAGAGAGTAGAGAGACCAATGAATTCAACAGTAGAGTGCAGAGGTGACAGCAGCAGAGTGCAGACTCCACAGTAAAAAAGCAAAAAAAAAATCCATCCATTTTTGTTCGAGAGAGAGAAACAAATGAAATTAACAGTAGACAACAGCAGAGTGCAGAAAAAAAAAACTATAAAAATATAAAGGGGAGCAGAGCCATACAGGACAGGAGCACTCTGTCTGAAGGTCATAGTGCCTCAGTAATTTTGAAGGGGGGGCATACAGAGCTTGAAGGGGAGTGTGTCACCCAAGTGTTAGACTCTGTGTTGCTCATCTCTGTGCTGCCCTGAAAGGTCATACTGCCCTAGACTCTATGGATTCCATGCAATAAGCACAGAGATTTAATCGCGACTTACAAAACAGTGACTGTGAATCGGTGAGCAGCACTACGGCAATGCAAAATACAGCAATGACACAACACTAAATTTACGGGGTAGGATGATCTAATCTCACTATTTAGGCAGGGGTCTCATACCCCCCTTTGTGGGGGACAAACCCCCTGCACTCTCCATCTGTAAATAACCAGCTCTGGGGGGAGCGGACACTTGGGAAAGAAAACATGGGAGGGGAGCTACTCCAAGTATTAGCAGTGTGCATGGGAAGAACGTTGGGGGGGGGGACCTGTGAGCAGGGAGGAAACAATGTCAGGGATAAATAACTGATAATAAATAATTTTACAATGCAATAAGGACAAAAATAAACCCCAAACCCCATGCCAGTCCCGAACCCCAGTCCACCACCATGATAGACCATGACCTTAACCACTAAGCTAGATGGCCAACTGGATTGACCCTCCCAAACAAATATCTATAACATTCTCTCACTGTTCTCTCACTTGCTATTCACATCTTTGCCATCTTTCACATTCGCTGTCCTTCTCCCTCGCTGTTTTGTCACACTTGCTATGTACACAGGCACTCAAATTGAGTCACTCAGTTTGAGTCACCCATTTCACAGGATACCAACTATGTGTTGCCCATCTCTGTATTGCCCTGAAAGATCATACTGCACAGAGTCTGTGTTGCCCATCTCTGTCCCTGAACTACTGTACTACTAGGTCATAGTGCCATACAGATTGTGAAGGGGGGTCACATCTCAGACTCTGTGTTGCTCATGTCTGTGCCTGAACTATTGCTAGGTCATATAGTGCCCTACATATTTTGAGAAGGGAGTGTCACATCTCAGACTCTGTGTTGCCCATCTCTGTGCCTGAACTACTGCTAGGTTATAGTGCCATTCTGATTGTGAGGGTGAGATGTCACGTCGCAGACTCTGTGTTGACCATCTCTGTGACTAAATTACTATTAGGTCATTTAGTGCCTCACATATTTTGAAAGGGGGGTGTCATGCCTCAGAGTCTGTGTTGCCCATCTCTGTGCCTGAACAACTAATAGGTCACAGTACCTTACAGATTGTGAAGGTGCGTGTCACATCTCAGACTGTGTGTTGCCCATCTCTGTGCCTGAATGACTTCTAGCTCATATAGTGCCTCACATATTTTGAGAGGGAGGTGTCACATCTTAGACTCTGTGTTGACCATCTCTGTGCCTAAACTACTACTACTAGGTCATATAGTGCCTCATATATTTTGAGAGGGAGGTGTCATGTCTCAGAGTCGGTGTTGCCCATCTTTGTGCCTGAACAACTAATAGGTCATAGTACCTTACAGATTGTGAACGGGGGGCATCACATTTCAAACTGGAAGCTGACCTTGCTCTACTGTGATACCACAATAGCAGGAGAAGATTTTATTTGTGCTTATAACTTCCCCCAACTACAGCTATGCCCTTGGCTAAATTACTATGGCGGGACAAAATCAGAGTCATTACAATCAGAAGCACAGCCACCCTCCTCTGCCATAGAACCCTCACTGTTCCTCTCGGCCGGTGTTTTAGTCGCTGCTGTCCTAGGAGGACAAAGCATCTCACCTGGAAATCACAAAACACTGACTGGGAGCTTGAAGAAGTGGGCAAAAGCAAGAATCTACAAGCTATCCCTCGCTGCAGTCATGAAACTTCTGATCTTGCTACTGCTATGCTCAGGCAATATGGAACTTAACCCAGCACCCCCAGAAGCTATTGCAGCACCATCTGACCTAATCAGGCTCAAAGGATTAAGCTTCCTCCACATTTATGTGTGCAGCCTACTTAAAAGATCACTATGATCCAAGTGTGGGTTAACCATACCCTACCTGATATCTTGGTGATCTCCAAGAGCTGGCTTAGGCCTACACCAGACAAGAATATCAACTTACCCAATTACCAGCTATTCAGAGCTGATCGACAATCTAGAGGGGAGGGTAGCTATATATGTGAAGGACAACCTCACTGCAACCTGCCTCACTTCATCATCTGTGGTGCACGAGTTCGAATGCCTATCCCTTAAAGTGGTAATCTCACATACTACATCTTTGCAGGTAATAGGATGCTATAGACCTCCTACTGCTGGTTTCAAATTGCTATCACATCTAGGTGATACAATCGAAAAGGGGTCCCTAGAATCTATTATTATTATAGGAGACATTAATCTAAATTGGCTTTCCAAGGCTGCTACTCCACTACTATCATTCTGTGACACACATGGCTTAGTACAGCTCATCAACGGGCCCACCATAATTAATAATAAGACCCCAAGTAATAGCATACTTCTGGACATTATCCTGGTGAGCAAGCCTCATCTATTCTCCCATGCTAGAGTATTCTTCAATGATATCAGTGACCATTGTTTCACTGCCAGCATAAGAACAGCCAATAAACCCACATCACCCTCTCAGTTCTCAGCTAGAAGATCAAAGCAGAATTTTCACATCCATGCATATTTGGAAGATGTGAAGTACTCCATGCGCTGGCAAGAATTCTACCTAGCAAAAATGGTGGATACAGCCTATGATGTTCTTAATGACATAATCATAGGAGTCCTAAACAAATATGCACCATTATCTAAAGTGTGAATAAGAAATAAAACTTGTCGATGGTTCAATCCAGACCTTAAAACAGTGCTACTAGAGAGAGACAATCTATGGAAAAAGGCACGTAAATCAAAGTCACTATCAGATGGGGTCAGTTCAGAAAGGCTAGGAACATATGTACCAGGAAGATCAGAGATGCTAAGGCTGCTTACTATCGTACTGAGTTGGATTCCTCTTTCCAGAACCCCGCTAAATTCTGGAATACCATCAATGACATATCTGGTCATGCACCAAGTAATTTGCTCCCAGCAAGGACAATTTCCAGGACAACCATTATCAATGACAGGCTGGAAGTTCTAGAGTCATTCAACAATCACTTCACGACCGCAGGATTAGCATTTGACAACTCTCCTGCAAACTCAATGTGATTCCAGTTAGGCATACAATTTACAAAAACTACGGTGACAGACTCTATTTTCTCACTACAACCAGCTACATTTAAACAAGTGGAAGACTTGCTATGCCATCTGGACATAAAGAAAAGTGCAGGTGTGGACTCCCTCAACTCCTACTTCCTAAAGATTGCAATTCCTGTACTAGCAGTACCAATAACACACTTATTTAACCTTTCATTATTACGAGGGACAATCCCTTCAATTTGGAAAACTGCATAGGTCATTCTGCTATTTAAATCAGGGGACCCTTCTGACCTCAACAACTACAGACCAATCTCCATCCTCCCTGTACTATCTAAACTGCTGGAAAAGATTGTAAGTACACAACTGAGAGCCTACCTAGAATCAGCTAATCTCCCAAACCCTGCACAATCTGGATTCAGAGCCAAACATAGCACCATTACAGCCCTAGCAAAAGAAACCAATGACTGGCAATCAGAACTGGATAATAAAAATTGTACCTGTGCTGTGTTCCTGGATCTAAGTAAGGCATTTGACACAGTTGACCATGAACTGCTCCTCTCATCCCTGAAATCTATAGGGCTGGATTCACTCTCCTTGCGAAGGTTCAACAACTACCTTACTGGACGGTTCCAGCAGGTTAAGGCAGAAGGTGAACTGTCCCCCCTTAAACCACTGCAAAGAGGCGTACGCCAGGGATCTATCCTTGGTCCTATTCTATTCACCATCTATATCAACAACATTGATAATAACATCACCAAGGCCACTGTACACCAATTTTCCGATGATACAGTGCTCTGTGTCAGCCACTCTTCTCCAGAGGCAGCCTGCAAAGAGTTACAAACAGAGTTCAATCTACTCCAACGCCAACTCCTGAACAAAAAACTCCTGCTCAATGCAAAGAAAACAAAGGCAATGTTTTTCTTTCCCCACATGCATGCAGGATATCCAGTTTCAAATACGCTCCCACACATATCCACTATCCTTGGTGAAAACCTTGAATTCGTATCAAAATTCAAGTACCTGGGAGTCTGGCTTGACAGTAGGCTTTCCTTCATAAAACACATGGAAGAACTACTAAAAAAACTTCACCAGATACTTGGTCGTTACTTTAGAATAAAATATTTTGTCACAAGTAATGCTAAGTTAAGGCTGGTCCAGGCCACATTTCTTTCTGCAATCGACTATTCTGATTTCTTATACAGTTGTTGTCCCACCTCCTACCTGGGAAAACTGGATACACTCTATCATAGGGCATTGAGGTTTATCACAGGACTACCATTCAACACCTACCATTGCTCCCTATATGCAACAGTTGGATGGACTTCGCCTCAGTTCAGAAGGGACAGAAATGCTGCATTATGGATTTTCAGAGCTATATCCAAACAATTACCACAATACATCTCGGGTTGCTTCACACAAATCACTATAAGTAAATATGCCCTAAGAAGCTACTCTTCCATCCTGCTTAGAGTGCCCAAAGTCAATTCTCGCTGTGGAAGGACAGCCACTAGTTTTGTGTTGCCTTCCCTATGGAACAAATTGCAGAAAACACTAAAACTGAGTGTACCTATATCCATCACATCCTTTAAATCCATCTACTCAAGGCTTATTAAGGAACAATGCAACTGTTTTTGACTGCAGTAGGGCTAATCTTTTCCATCTCCTTCATCTCCAAGCCTGTCCCTTCCACTAACTCTCTCGACTAACTCTATGTTCTACATTCCTACCTTACCTCCTAGTTTACCCACGATAGCATATTGTACCTTGTCCATTCTCCCTCCTATATTTCTCTACCTCATCACCATCCATCTTCACCCTCCCTCCCTGCCTACTTGAATCCCTCCCCTCTCTCTCTTTGTTACTAAAGCCCCACCACTCATCATCTGACAGACCTCTCATTGTCTATTTTTCACCCTCCATCCCCTGCCTATTTGCATCTCTCCCCTCCCTCTTTTTTTCTGAAGCCCCACCACCCATCATCGGCTCAGACCACTTGTTGTCTATTTCCTCCACCTCAGACAAATCCCCCTATACAATTCTATGCTAGTCACCACCTACACTATCTCCATGCCCATATTCGTAATCCCCTCTGTTACCATATATATATAATATATATATATATGTAAAAATGTAAATATGTGAATTATGCCAATGTGTCATGCCTATTCACAGATATTCATGTGTTGGTATCTGTAATGACTGTATAACCTGTTCAATCATTGTAGTTTGTTCCTTGCATTGTACCATATTGTATGTAACTGATCTTGAGCTCACCAGGTCCATCTTGCAAATGAACACTGCTCAACGATGTTCGCCTGGATAAATAAAGATTTTGATGATTGATTGATTGAAATTAAGTGTTTCCCATCACTGTGCATGATCTACTACTAGGCCATAGTGCTATACAGATTGTGAGGGGGATGTCATATCTCAGACTCTGTGTTGCCCATCTCTGTGTCTAAATTAATATTTGTAAGTAAGCAATAAAGTTGGACCCCAAAAAATAAATTCAGAATCAGAGTCTGTTATGGAAATGGAACATGTGGCCAACACCAGCAGTATGACTGGAAATGGTACACATATGAATAAAAATGTGTCCTTAAAACAAATTCAGAAAAAGGGAAATTCACTGCTAATGGTGTCAATAATAAAATTAATAAAAATGAGGCAACACAACCATAGAAAGATGATGCAAAGCGACCAGAACAAGAAAAGAATGTTACTGAATCCCCTATCAAAGTAGTGCAGCACTGTTAGCATTGCTAGAAAAATCAGATAAAAGTAAAACACAAAAACAGGTAGCCAAAACAGAGACCTAGATATAGTAGAACGTTAATGATTAAAGGACGTTTCTGTTCTAAGGTATTGGGCTTCATAGCCCAATACCTTTTGCCAACGTGAGCTGATTTCTGCTAAAAGTAAATTTTTTAACTGAGTCTATGTAGTTTTAGAAGGGATCATATCTGACTCTGTAGCCACTACCAGTAGATCCCTTCCAACTTCCTAGTATGCCTGCTGTGCCCCCACGCTCCAAGGTTTCATGATGTATTAGCAGGGAGATCGTAGGGACACGCCCCATACAAATCTATCGGGCATTTTTTCAATGCTGGTTTTTGAAACTTTAAGCAATCTGAGAGGGAAACTGAAGCTACCACTCTACTAATAGGGACCAGTGGGGGGCCTCATGGAGCATCTTACTTTACTCTTGACTCCCTTTGAGGAAGCAACTCAATGGTTAGCAAAAAGAATGCTACTCTAAATCAGGTTATTCCTATTATAAATTTATTGAACAAGGAAATCAGGAGGCTACATAGAGGTTTTGAACAAAAAGGAGAAAAATCTGGTGTATCCCTTACAGACTGACTGATACAGCAATTCGAAAATTGCAGAAGACTTCACAGTATCACACAAACAGACCAAAATCTTCTTCTTTTCTGTCCAGGAATGGGTAAAAGAAATTCTGTCCAATCTGCGCACAGAAAAAGCGATTGCTAGTCTCCACAATAGAATGGCAGCATACACCAAAATCTGGGATCCCCTTCACTCTCTAATTTCTCTGGTTCAAGTCTAAGTGCATCTCAGACTACATTGTCATGTAAGACCTTAAGTAAGGTGCTTGGCATTTGACGGGTATTAGATTGGGTTACTGCAGTAAGGGGAGGGAAGGGTGTTGTATCGGAATGTCAATGTCACTGTCACTTAAACTGCCTTTTATTGTGGAAAATGTATCAATAAACTTTAAATTGAAAAAAAAAACAAAAACATTTTCTTCTTTTCATTCTTGACCCCTGGTTTAAGTTACAATGGCTGCCTCCTTAAGATCTCGGTGATTCTTATTTCTATTACAAAAACATGAAAAGGATGGTACTGTTTGTCAATACAAGTGAATCATGTATGTGGATGCTGCATCTGATGATGTAACATCTGTTGGTGGTGACAACAATAATTTCCACTTAGTGCCACTATGTACTCCTTCATCAACATTGGGCAGTCCTGCACAAAGTCCTCTTTCATAGCCCTTAAAAAAGGCATGTCATTCTAAAAAGCACACAGATGACTCTCACACTTTTTGGTCAAAAGTAATAATTCAGACGTGTCTGTCATGGAGTTGCCTTCTTTGTCTGATACCTATTTACGAAAACCACTCAATAATATTACTAATGACCATTTTGACTACTTGCTGGAAAAGAAAAACATCTGGCCTGCACTATCTGCCTTTGCTACTTAGCTTCTTAGTTGCCCTCCCACTAGTGTTCACTGTTAGCATATATTTAGCACAGCTGGAAATGTTGTCTCTGATTGCCACTCAGGGCTTACTCCTGAAAATGTACAGTGCCTTACCTTCCTAAAAGTCAGTCTCAACAAATTCTCTTACCAGTTCACTGAAGAGTGGCAGGAACATAAAAGTGATGATGATGAACAGCTGCAACAGGTGTCTCCTAATCAGGGTGCTTCCTTGGTGGTGTTTGAAGATGATGGTGATAATATTATTTAACTTAATGATTTATTTCTTTGAATTCAGAGGACAAAGGTCAGCAGCCACAACAGAAAGATCAAGTAAAAAAAAAATCCTTCTTGTACAGTCACGGTGTATATTACATTATATGTATGGCCATATGTGTTTTGCAGTCTGGAAACCTAGGTGGAGTGTACTATGCAGATCTCCACTGGCTTGCAACGGAGGGGGGAGGAGGGAGGGAGGAGGGTGATCGTGGGGCTGGGGACTGGCACGTGGGCTTCCTGACAGGAGTAGGTGGCAGTTGGGCCAAACAGCTCTATAAAAATAACCTGCAATGTTGGGGAGGCTAGGTCAACCAGATAAAAGAAAAGTATGTTAGAAAACACAAGTGATAAAAATAATTGGCCAATTAGGCAGGAGTGTGTGGGATGGTTGGGGCCGGTGATGCTTGCTGTAACACCAGGTAGGCAAGCAAAACAATTACAAATAAAAAAATAACATCTCAAGTCAAAAGGACTGGAGGGGTGTCTTGGGCCCCATCACATATCCTGCTCAGGCTGCCTGTTTTCCACCAAAAATCATGCCAGACTCAGTCAATCTGCACTTTGCTGTTGTCTTTGTGCTGTTGAATTTGTTGGTCTCTCTCTCTTTCTAACTAATGTTTAATACACTGCCTCCTCCTTTCACTGCAGTGTCCCAAATGAGCTGCATACACTGGGCTGGATTCACAAATGTTTTAGGGACTAAGTCCCACACTGCAACTCCAGTTGCAGACTGAAATCGCTGCATCTGCGGAGATTGCTGTTGACATCCGCTACAGCTGCGGAAGTTGTTTCGGCTGGTCCCACTGGCCATAAAAATGTTCTGCAGCTGTGGGGATTTCCACGGCAACACCACCTGCAAGCTGCCATAAATCATGAAACTGGTCATACACTGGCTCCACATTTGAGAATACAGAAGCTGTAGGAGAAACTGCAGTTCCACAACTGGCAATCCACTTGTGCCAAGTTTTTTCACAGCTGAAGGACTTTCAAGAGTTTTGTGAATCCAACTCATTATTTCCTATGAATGTCAGGTGGTGTCTGACATAAGAATTGTCAATAACAACAGTCAATTTATTTATTGCTGCTGGCTGATTGCTGATCTTGGAAAAACGACAGGAAAATACAGACAAATTTTTTTTTTAAATGGTTATTTTTTTCAACAGAGGGATCTAAAAAAATAATACTGATGCATTTCTTGTACACAGATTAAAATAAGTCTACAATTCATCAGGGTAAATCATAGTAAATCATAACCTTTTGGGAATAAATCAGAGTCCGAATCAGAACTGGGTCACAACCTGCCCATCCCTATTTAAAATGAAGTTTAGCTAAGGAGTTTCAGGATGCCCATTTTTTTTCTGTCTTGGAAATTATTAATGATCAGGCAGAGTAGTCATTCTTGTGTGTCTGTACATGCAGGGATATAATGATGCTCATCTGAAGTAAATGTAAATAAATCTTCTGCTTATTTCTAAATAACCTATGTCACTTTCCTTGGGTGACCTTTTGTTGCACCATCCAAATTCATCCCAGCCTCATGATCGTAGCTGGGTATTAAAATGACATGGTAACACCACTGTTGTTAGAGCTGAATAGGTACTTTATTGCTAGATAGTGATTTTGGGCTACTAATATCTCAGCCATTTCTTGACTGATTTTCATGAAGCATCAAAGCAGAATCTGCTGCATAGAACGTGACAGTTCAGCTAAAGATGATTAAACGATGTGAAGATCAGTTTTTTTCAAAACTCAGTTCTTTCATCTGACCTGGTGGCACTGAGGGCTGAGGCGCTGGACGCCACACCTCATGCCACATCGGCAACCTGTGTTCAGCAGCAAGCACAGGCCACCATGGGCAGCAGGGGAGGAGAGAGATTGAGTATCCCAGAGACTGCTCTCCTTTTCCAGGGAAGGGGTGACCAAACGTCAGTGCATGTCTGGACCCTGGTGTTGGCAAGTCAATGCGGTAACAAGTGGATAAGAGGCAGGGCAGATGCCTGATGGAGTGCGCATATGGGAGCATGCATGGCACTGTCGCTGGCCTGCCTGCATGCTTCACCTCTGGGGAGAAAGAACACTGGAAAACAGGGCTCTTGTTTGGGCAGCATGAGCCTACATCCTCTGCAGCCTGAGCCTGAATAGCAGTTCCCCGGAATCTGGATCCGTTCAGGTGAGTCGAGCTTGGGAAAGGGGCTCCTCACCACCCTGAAACAGAGGGTAACCTGTGGGGGATACACTGGGAAGTTGGCCTGATGTCGGGGTACGGGCTGGGAAAATGGTTGGGATGTACAGCTGACCAGAGATGAAAAATAGTAGCCAAAAAAAAACCAGCTCAGTTCCTTGTACACACCACTGCCTCCAAAGGTACCAACCAGTTAGAGGCATGTGGATCTGGCTTCTGGATGAAATCCTTAAGTTATCATTACTAAAAAAAGTAAGTAGTCACTGGAAAACCAAACCCGGTACTGCTGACCAGCCTCCATTTTGACACTGGGTACACAACCCAGGTGCTGCACACTTAAGTTTTAAAAAATAAAAATAAAACCAACAAAAAGGCAGATGCAGTCAGTGGAATTCCAGCTCCAGTGCCGCCCACTCCCCCATTCCAACAGGACATGACCCAAAAAACAAGCAGTCACAGGAAGCCAAACCCCTTGCCACTGTACAGCCCACAATTCGATACCGGTTACTCATCCCAGGAGTTGGGACATTAATCTAACCCCCAAAATGTAAGTGGTCACTGGAAATGCAGCTTTGGTGCTGCTGACTCTCCCACCCCTTCCCCACTCTGATTCCAGATGCCTGTCACCAGTGTTTGACAGTAAACTAAAAAAAATAACTAAGTGGTGACTGAGAGCCCAGCTTTGGTGCTGCTGATCCCTCCTTTCTAATACTGGGTGCCCAACCCCAGTGTTTGACAGTATGCCTAAAAATAAACAACTAAGTGGTCACTTGAAGCCCAACCCACATGCCACTGATGCTCAGCCAGGAATTTTGAACAGTAAGCCAACCCCCAAAAACACTAAGTGGTCACCAAGAGCACAACCCAAGTACAGACAACCACTGTATTCTGACACTGGCTACCCACTCCCGATGTGGAAATTTTAACAACAAAAAAACCTCAGTGGTCACTAGGAAGAAAACCCCAGTGCCGTCAAGCTGCCAGCCAATTCTGACACCAGGTACAGATAGTAAAGTGACCCCTCTAAAAAACTAAGTGGTCAGCAGGAGCCCAACCCTAGTGCCAGCAATAACACCCCCCCCCACATTCCAACACCAGGTGCCCAACCCCAGTGCCCAATTAAAATAATGCATGTCCCTTGCTCCAATACATCATGCTAAAATTCCACCCACCCTCTTTTTCTGAACCAGCCAGTACAGTCAAGTAACTCCCATCCTCATCCAACCTCTGTTATTCAAGCCGCTCCCACACTCTCAGCCACCCAAGTACTTACAATTTGTTTTGGGTCACATGGTGGGTAACAGACCTCCCTCTTACATAGCAGGTCACTGTCCTCAGGTGCTGCATGCTGTCAGGGGAACATAGAAAGAAAAAAACATCTAAATCTTCCCAAAACAAACTGCATGTGATGAAACTTATCCCCTTCCCCCCCCCAGAAAACATATTGTGGAACCAAATTCTGAAGTGTCAGTTGGGTAGTCATAAGGGGTTATAGTGGAAAGCACCCTATCCCTTAAATTTGGTAAATAAAAATTTAAATTTGTAAGTGATAGAAGAACCCCCAAAAAACTTAATTCACAGAACAAATGAACCACACTTGCACACTGAGTCAGCTATTTTTGTGCATTTTTGGGGTATTTGGAACCCCCAATAAAAAGAAGTGAAAAAATTGAAGCCTATGGTCATGCAATGTTTGCTTTTTTGGAGCTATTTCCCTCTGTGTTTTTTTTGGTAGGACTCATAACTTTTATGTTTTAACAGTTTTAACCAAATTTAAAGGATAGGGTGGTTACCAACCCCCTCCTATGACCATCTAATTGTAAACTTTTCGACCTGTCCAAGAAGTATGACACTTGACATAGGACCCAAAGGACCTTGTGCAATGCATGGGACAGGTCCTGCACCATGCCCAACAAGTCTGCTGAGGACCTCATGTGAAGCAAGCAACAGGTCAGAAGTCATGCCTAATGGGTCTGCTACTTCATAGAGGGCCTGCAGGGCCCTGTGCAAAGCAAGCTACAGGTCCAGCAGCATGCCCAATGGGTGTGCTGCATTGCATGGAGCTCAGTGGGCCACACACAAAGCTATCTGCAAGTCTGGTGCCATGCCTGATGTGTATGCTGCTTCACTTAAAATGAGGTAGGCAAGCCAGCTCCATGGCACCGAGTGAAGGGGTTCGCTTGGCATTCTAGCAACCCGGGTTCACACCCCGAGCCAAAGTACCAGGAGTGGAGACTGGCAGGGAGGGATTTCCAAGCGTCCATTGGACACTTGCCTCCCGGAGGTGTGGGCACTGCCGAGGTCCCACTGGGCAGATTTGGTGCATGCTTGGAGATGTGTGGCCTTGACATGCCTCCTGCATGCCCCCGCTCGAGGTCAGCCACCACCATAGGCCAAGAACAAGGTAGGAGGGGTGGGGAAAATGGAAAAAGATACATTGGCCACTTGGATGATGGCCACTTGGATCCTCCCAACCGAAGCCCCATGATGGCTGTCCCAGCCACACCCAGGAGCCAAGAAAGCAGGCCGGAAGGCTAATTCCCTCTGCAGAGAGGGGATCTGCCCAATGAAGGGATACATCGGGTTATCCTTGGTTAGGCTGTGATGTGGGATGGTGGGGAAGGGGGTCACCTGGTCCGAGTCCAGTCCGTGACAACCCAAAGGAGGGAGAAGACAGTGAGAGTGGGTGGAGCATAAATAAATAGAACAAAAAAAAAATGAAGTAGGCAAAAGGAGGAGTAAGCACCCAAACCAAAGACCAATATTGAAAAATGTTTTATTAACAAAGGGCAAGTGCTATACTACTGGCTTAAATACCATTATGGAACATGGCAAGCAGAACCATAAAAAAAAACAACTTATGTTTCACCTGGCAAGCTGTAGATCTTCATCAGAGATAAAGTATTTTCCCATATTGGTCTTTGGTTTAGGTGCTCACTCTTCTTTTTGCCTAGTTCAGTGTTTGTGTTACTACCAAAACAGTCCTGGTGTGGCCATTCTGCCTTTTACCTTAAAATGATCATGTGATGCAGTATACTGTAGTCTCCAAGCATTGCTGCAGTATTTTCATATAGGCAGCCATAAAGGGGATTCCAGAGATAAGACAACCCGTATTTACCGGCAGAAGAGACCAGAAAAGACTAGCAGCTCTAAAGATAGATATGACCCCATGCCCTCATGGGATGAACCAAGGATACTCAAAGAACCTGGAACTGGCTAGTCTGGCTGAACCACTGGTAGGGCTGTTCAATAGCTCATTACAGACAGGAGTAGTTCCAAAAGTCTGGAGGATAGCTGATGTAATTCTGCTTCGGTGGGATGACAAAGAGCAAGTGGAGAACTACAGACCTCTTAGTCATACCTCTGTTGTTGGTAAGCTGATGGAGTCACTGTTTAGAGAGGACTTTGTAGACTACATGGAGAGCAATGGTCTCCAGAATAGTAAACAGCATGGGTTTGTGTCAGGAAGGTCTAGACAGACCATCCTGAACGTGTTCTTTGACTGCATGATGAGGGTAGTGGATATGGGCCACACTAGGTATTTACTTCAGCTTCAGCAGATTACTGAAGAAGGTGGAGGCTCTTGGTATAGCAAGGGACAAAGTAAGATTGGTAGGAAATTGGTTGAAAGAAAAGCAGCAACGGGTTGTGATTAATGGTGTCAAATCAGCAGAGACTCAGGTCATGAGTGGGGTGCCACAGGGATCTGTCCTGGGTCCTGTCCTCTGTGCAGGGTTGTAGCCAGGGATTTCAGATCTGCACACCAAGAGAACTCACTGCTTACCCCTCCCCCCCCCTTGTTAGGGTGAGCTATCCCCCACAGGGTGTAGCCAGACAATATGCAAACGTACACCAGGACCGTGTTTGTTGCCTCATTTGGCACAATAAATACAACTTTTGTATCTCATGACAATGGTTGGTGCCATCCATGGGTAAATACAAATGCCATGCATTGCTCCCTAAGACACCCACATACCAGCCCAGAGCCTGTAAAGTTGTATTGTCCTTGGGATGCAAAGACAGTATTAGTGACCGGTCCTTCTAGTTTTGACTCCTATGAATAAAATTACAGAAAGGTTTCAGCATTTTCTTTGTTAGTTTTCATGGAAAAAGGAAGCAGTTCAGAGCCTATTTGCTACCCCCCCTTAAATAAAATTGCACACCATGGAGTACTTGGAGTATGCCTGCCTACACCCATGTCTCTGTGATATGTTCATCAATGACATGGGAGAAGAAATCCCAGGCAGGTTGTGTCCCCTTGCAGATGGCACTAAGCTCTGTGGGAGGTTAGATAGCCACATGGGAATTAGGGAGATGCAGTTACCTGCAAAGACTAGAAAGGTGGTCTAAGTTTTGGCAGTTGAAATTCAGTGCCAAGAAGTGCAAGTTGATGCACCTAGGAAACAAAAACCCAGGGACAGAGTATTGGATAGGAGTGGTAAAGGTGGGCACTGCGGGTGAGGAAAGGGACCTAAGAGCCATAATTAGTGAATCCCTTAAACAATCAGGCCAGTGAAACAAAGCTTAAAGTAAGGCAAATAAGATGCTGGTATGTATCACAAGGGGTACTGACGGTAGAAGAAAAGCAGTATTACTACCTCTGTATAGATCATTGGTGAGGCTGCACCTGGAGTACTCTGCCCAGTTCTGGAGTTCTAACTTCAGAAAAGATAAGGACAGGCTACAGATGGTATAAAGAAGGATAAATCAGGATTATTCAGGGCCAGCAGGGTGGATCTTATGAGGACAGGCTTAAGGCACCGAGCATGTACTCGATGGAGACCAGATGAGAGAAGGGTGTTATGACAGAGACCATCATATTCCCAAAAGGAATAAAGAAGGTAAACTATGAGTAACTATTAAGCATGACTAACAGTTCAAGGACATGGTGGCATGAGAGGAATCTGATGGGAGGGAGGTTCAAGAAGGATATGAGAAAGTTCTGCATCACAGAAAGGGTGTCCTTGTGCCTGTCCCACCCTTGCCTGAATCCTCCCACTGGTTTGGCACATATCATATCTTCTGGTAGTCTATACCAGTTGTCCACCACTCCATAAAAACATGCTTGCAGACATTCTTCCTGAATCCTTCTCTAGCCAACTAAAGTGAAATCTCCCACATGCTTGTGTTTGTATTTAGAGTGAACAGATCTGTGACTATCACCCTGTTTATCCCACAGAGTTATCTGAATGTTTTGATCATGTTTCTCCTTTCACTTCTAGTCTCCATTATGTACATATTTAGGTCCCTTAATCATTCATTGTGTGTCTGCTCCCCTAACCCCTGGCTCATTTTGGTTGTTCTTCTTTGTATAGCTCCACCTTTTCACAATCCTCTGTTGAGTGTGGACTCCAAAACCCGAGGTGTGGGCACAGCAGGGACCTGTACAAGGGAAGGAATACCTCCTGTCTGTATTGCTTTCCCCTTCTTATGCATCCCAGTATCCTGTTTGTCTTTTCCACTGCCCTGTTGCACTGTGCCATATATTTCAGAGTCTCATATATTATCACCCCCAGATCCCTTTTTTCTGCTGTACCATATGCCACTACTCCCCCAACACGTATTGTGTTTTGGGGATTTTGTTGATGTACCTTATCTCGCACTTCTTGGCATTAAACTTCAGTTGCCAAATCCTGGACCATCTCTCCAGTCTTCCCAGGTCCTCTCTCAATGCTTGATGCCATCCTTACTTTCCCCTTTATGTAGACGTGTGTTTATGTGCCACACATCTACCATTTTCCCCAGTCTTTCTTAAATAATGCATAGCATGGAATAGTCATGTCCAGCTCTACGATGCCGCTTTGACAACTATGTTTTGGACCGACATCACAGCGATGGATTTATGTCAGCTGCAAGTTGTGGTTGACATAAATCCAGCAGGAGATCCCAGTTGTTTTTCCTTCAGGGACTTTGCCCCCAAACCCCCAATGTGAGGGAGGGCTCTGCCCCCCACCCTCCTAAACTTAAGGATGATCAACTCTGAGTCAGAATTGATTTGGGGAGGGGGTGCAGGACCAAGGGACAGAGTGCTGGAATCTCGGGCGGACTATTACAGTGAACTGTCGATGTTGTCGGCATCGATGTGTTCGCTGTAATGGTGTAGCAGTACAGGGGGCATACCACCATGTCCCAGCTGTGGTTCTGTGTAGTCCACATTTCTGTGCTTCCAACAGTAATGCCAACAGCTCTGGGATCTTTTTGCCAGACTTCTTGCATTAGTGCACAACAATCTCCTGCACTTTTTTGCCTCCTTCACCCATGCTTCCCCATTATTATTTACCACATTAGTATATTTAGTTGCGAGGGGGAGGCCAGTAGATCTGCCTGACTCATGTTAGTTTCCTGTTACTAACTGAACATCCCCCTTACCTAGTTTAAATTGTCTCTGGTGCATTGCGCAGAGCTTTCCAGCCTCCACTTGCCCTCCTGATTTTGATGTAGTCCATCTCCTTTGAACAACCTCTATCCCTTCCAAGTTGAACTCCATTCCCCAAGGAAATAGAATCCATCTTTACTGCACCATCTTTGCATCCACAGATTAAACCAGAACATGTGAAATTGCTTTTTGTCATTCAGGTACAGCTGTGGTAGAACTTCTGAGAAGGTTACTGCCCCTGCCCATTCCTTAACTTCCTGTCCTAGAGCATGGAAGCTTTTTATGACCTCCTTCATGCTCCATTTGCTCAGATCATTTGTGCCTATGTGTGCAATCAGATTTGACTTCCCACCCTTCTCTTCCATGAGCTCCATCACTCTGGACTTAAGTCTGTTCTCTGTTACCCCAGATGGCAGCATTCCACCCTTTATCATCAAGTGTGAGACCCACTTCTTTCCTGTGCTGTTTTCTATGCAATCATCCAGTACTAGTACCTTTCTCATACCCCCATTGGAGCCTTCCTGCTTCCTTGGCCTGTCCCCTACCAAAAAGGCCTGCCTAGTGGGTGTGCTGGGCCCTTCCTCCCTTGGATGGGCATCTTGTATCTCCTCCTCGGTACACAATGGTTAATATCTGTTGCTTGTGCACAGCCTATGTTCTGTAGATTTCATCCCCCTTCTCTTTCTACCCCCAACTACTGTCTATCCACAAGCTATGGCCTGATTTGGATTTTGAAGTGACTGAGTCAGTAGCATTCTAGATGGCCTGGTGGCTTTGGCTCCAGAAGCAATTTACTATATCTGCCCATGCTGCCTTCAGCTCTGTCCTCATGGTTTGGAACCTCCTATAGTTCAGGCAATGGCAGAATTCCCAAAGCACTGTCGGTGTCATCTCTGTCCTGCAACTTCTGCACTCCTTCCACATCCCTCTACAGTCTTCCCTTGCATTATTATGTAGTTCAGTAAAGTCTACAAAGGTGGTATAATCGCATCTTTGCTCTCCCACTTCATGTGGATGCAGTCACCCCCACTGATATCTTTGTTGCGGTACCCTAGTTTGATTTCACTGCACTTGCCACAACAAGCTGTTACCATCACTGATAACCTTTACTGTGATCACCTAGTTAGGATCTTACCATAGTTGTACAAATGTAGCTGTTTTCTCTTATTCTGGTACTATATATATACCTCACTGGCCCAATAAAGAATTTATTGAGTTACACACCTAGAGATACCAGTATTGCAGCACCTATAAGTTTAAAATTGCTGGCTATGCCATTACCCCCATGGGTGTACCCAGGTTAGCTTTTTCAGCACTTTCCTGTACTGTGTTTCCCTTTGTTCCCCCTGTCATGTACCTCTGCTTCAGTTGTTTTATCTAAATACTAGGCTCATCTCCTTCTGCAGTTTCCTCTGTCTTTCTTCCTTCCTTCTCATGGCAGAGTTCCCTGTGGACCTGGTCTTCCTGTAGACACCCTTGCAGATTGTACACTCCTGCTCCAAGCACTCACACTCTGGGAACGCTTGAGAAAAATGCCTTAAATTGCCCCTTTATGTCCTTGGTCATGGACTATGATGCTCCTTTGCCATGTGGTCCTCCTATGCCATTCTTAAAATGAATCTAGTAAGCCCATCTTGCCCAGAACAGTAGCACACAAACCAAACACACTCAAATCCTTCTGGTTTAGCCCACAAACACTGAAAACAAGTCTGGTTTAGCATGAATGTAGCTTTGCTTAGGCAGTTTAAATAATCTGCATCAATATCATGAGACTACCAGGCCAGAGGCACTACTATGACAGATATGTGTGCAAAACTTTCAAAAATGTGATACTGTAAGGGCAAAACATGCAAATAAAAGGATTTTCTAGCTTACAAATCTTCTATGCAGAATGATTAAAAGTATTAATTCCTTCACACTCTTCTCGATGAGCACACAATAAATTATTGAGCCCAAAATTGCTAATTAATGGAGTTCGACCTAATCAGGGGAAGAACGTACTCAAAATAAATCAAAGCTTTGATATTTTGAGTGGGTTCAACAAGTTAGGACCATTACCCCTGATGAAGCGTGAGACTTTTTTCTCCTAAAACTGTCATGTCAGCTGATGCCCATCAGATCAACTGATGCCAGTCACCAGCTATGTTCCATCAGTCATCATCTGTTGCTATTTCAGGCTGGAGTTACATATTCACTAAATAAATAAAGATTGAAGTGGCTGTTCCACATGAATGTGATCTAGACTAGCAGTTGTGGCCCAAGGGAATGAGGGAGGTGGGAGCCGTTTTTGAGATTTTATATTATTTAAGATCAGTTTTAACTTATCTGGCTGTTGTTGGTAGAATGGACATATGATTACTAAGGAACAATTGTTGGCAAGACAGACAGCTGAAGGGATGTAACGTGGCACAAGGCATAGCCTGATGTGGAACCTTTGGAAAAGAGCACTTGCTGCTCAAAGGTGTATCTCCGAAAATCAAATAAATAAATATAAATAAACATGCCCCAGAGGGTGATTAACTGACCATTAATATAATTATTGGTCATGTCTTAATGCTACTGTAAAAAAGAATGAAAATTGTAAATAGTGTTGTACCTTGTTCAGCATGTAATTATGAACCACATTTATGTTAACCAGCGATTACCATAAGGCTGACCTGAAATCATCCAAGCAGACCACTAAAGCAGTAGGTAAGGCTAGGGGGATGTTGGGGTGTATTAGTAGGGGTATCACAAGTCGTAAGAGGGAGGTAATAATCCCTCTTTACAAGACACGGGTTATGCCCCATCAGGAGTATTGCGTGCAGTACTGGAGGCCACACCTGCACAAGGACATTAACAAAATGAAGGCAGTCCAGAGAAAGGCAACCAAAATGGTATAAGGACTGCATCAGAAAACATATGAGGACAGATTAACAGAGCTCAATATGTATACTCGAGCAAAGGAGGGAGGGAGAGAGGTGATATGATCGAAACATTCAAACATCTTAAGAGCATTAACAAGGCGAAATAGTTTAGCAAGGCATTTGACACAGTCCCACACAAAAGATTAATAGTCAAATTAACCAGTCTGGGAGTGGGTCCCAGGGTGGTAGCCTGGGTAAAACATTGGCTGCACAACAGGACACAGAAGGTAATTGTAAATGGAGTCCACTCTGAAGAAAGAGGGGTTACTAGTGGGGTACCGCAGGGTTCAGTATTGGTTCCAGTCCTTTTGAATGTCTTCATCAGTGACATTGCAGAGGACTGGAAGGAAAAGTATGCCTTTTTGCAGATGACACAAAGATCTGCAACAGGGTTGATACACAAGGAGGCGTGGAAAGGATGAGAAGGGACTTGGCAAGGTTGGAGGAATGGTCAGAAGTATGGCAGCTAGGATTCAATGCAAAGAAGTGCAAAAATAATGCACCTGGGAAACAAGAACCCAGGGGAAGAATACACAATGGGTGGGGAGGTAGTAACAACAACAAAAAAGGAAAGGGACCTGGGGATAATCATATCAGATGATCTTAAGGTTAGCAATCAATGTGAGAAGGCAGTAGAGAGGGCTGGGGGTATACTGGGATGTATAGGGAGAGGCATCAGCAGCAGAAAACAGGAAGTTGTTATCCCTCTGTACAGACAGTTGGTGAGACCCCATCTGGAGTACTGTGTCCAGTTCTGGAGACCTCATCTCTGCAAGGACATAGACAAGATAGAGGTGTAGTCCAGAGGAAGGCAACTAAAATGGTGCAGGGTCTGCAAGAGAAGCCGTATGAGGAGAGACTAAAGGAGCTTAATATGTATATACCCTTGAGGAAAGAAGGGAGAGGGGGGACATAATAGAAACTTTTAAGTACCTCAGTGGAATCAACAAAGTCCAAGAGGGTAGCATCTTTCAGAAAAAGAGACTTACAAGAACAAGGGGACACAATTTAAAGATAGAAGGAGGGCGCTTCAGGGGCAATGTGAGGAAGAATTATTTCACAGAGAGGGTAGTGGATGCATGGAACAGCCTTCCTGAGGAGGTTGTGGGGTCTAAAACTGTGGGAGATTTCAAGAATGCATGGGACAGACATAAGGCAATTCTTGTGGGGGGTAGGAAGAAATAGGCTGTTGGTTAACTAGGATCTGCGGCCTATCCTGTAGGTAGGGAAATGGGCAGACTAGATGGGCCTAGCGGTCCTTATCTGCCATCAAAGTCTATGTTTCTATGTTTCAATATAAGAAAAATAGCAGGACAAGAGGACAAAGCATGAGATTAGAGGGAGGCTGATTAAGGGGTAATGTGAGAAAGTTATTTTTCACAGAAAGGGTGATGGATGCATGGAACGGCCTACCTCAGGAAGTGGTGGATATGAATACAGTGCATAGCTTCAAACAGGCATGGGATAGCATAAAGGACCAATACAGTTGAGTATGAATAGATAGGCCATTGACAGAGTAAAGGCCTATGGCACATTTATAAGGTAGGAAAAAATGGGCAGACTGGATGGGCCTTGCAGCCCTTATCTGCTGTCAACTTCTATGTTTCTATGTAGGCTCATAGAATGCTTGCAGCCAGTCAGGAAGCACTATTTCTCAGACTGTTTTTTAATTTATAATGCACTAAAATTGGGTTGTTTTAAACTATGAACACAGGCAGAAAAAATTGAAGCTGGTGGGGTGTTTTAAGGTATGACTAGGGTCGATCAGCACTGAAAAAGAAAGGAAATTTAAAGTTCGGGATCTAAACTTGTGATCCACTTTTACTTTTTTACTTACAAATCTAAGTCCAGCCACTATATTATGCCTAGGTAAATGTGTAAGCAATAAGCAAACAATAATACCCAACAAAGTGGGTGGTATTGGGTTATGCCAGATCAAACAGAGGTTCAGTGAGGCCTGATGTTTCAGGCAGAGGGCATTATAGCCTCTGTAAGGTCCGATATAGCCCATATCACCCACCCTGGTGGCTATTATTGCACTTAGAAAATGGGTATTGTCTTCATTCCACAGGGCATAGTTACACATAAAGCAAAGGCCGAGTGTGTTTTCACACCTCAGAGTGCAGTAAACCTAGTACAAACACTGTCCTGAAGTGTTTCATTGCACTTATTGTACATATAAAATATTTTTTTCATGGAAATGTAAAACAAGTATACTGTATATATAAACCACTATTGAACAATTATAAAAATAGGACAGTTTCTGATAGCATAATCCCTCTACTTAAGGACTGCCACCAGAATGAACTAATGAGGTGCAGCCTCTACTGTGCTGGTGCTCTGTATCTTCTTGGTCATTTTATTATTTGGTGTGGGAAAGGGACAGGAGTGAACCTATCGACAAACCAACTAGGATTCAGCAGAAATACTGTGTGAGTGGCAACAAGATATCCAACAGGTAGCACAACTCTCCTGCATGTCCTTTGTGGATAAGTGGACATTACAGCAATACTACAGTATGTGGACCCCCTATTTTACCTCCCCACTATGCAAAGTAAATCCCAGTTGGTCATTCATATAATCTATACCACCCAATCAGTGAGCATCCAGAGGAACTCTGACAGCACAAATGGTTAATTTGATGTCACCTCTGCTATGGAATGTGTAAAAGTATAATGTCAGCTCCACTGATGAGGGATTGCTGGAAATTCCCAGGGTCTCTGACAATATCAGGAGCTAGGTCATTTGCTTATGCTGCTCTGACGCTGTGGAATTCTCCACCTCGTTGGTAAGGGAATTGCCGTCCATTGAGGCCTTTAAATCTGCCTTGAAAATGCATTTATTTGAGTTGGCATATATTGATATTTAAACTCCTGCTATGTTTTTAGAAATGTGGTTCTGTTTTGAAATTGTTGTTTATATTATGTAAAATGCTAGGATCTTCTGTGGAATAGTGTGCTAGAAATAAAGTTTGGTTTGGTTTGGAAACAAGGGTATTATAATGTCATTGATTAAGAGAATTGTGACTGTAATAGCAAATGTAAACAAACATAACTCTCTATACCATATGTAACATAATGGAATAACTTTTACAATCCTGTACTGTAAAAAACTGTTGTATTGTGATCTGCAATAAAAACTGTTAACTAAAAAAAGAAATGCTGTGTGAGACTGAAAATAAATTAGAGCTTTTAGCAAAATGATCTTCTTGATTGCCTAATTGGTGTTTGTAAGTTCTGCTATTTGTATATTTTTTACTTTTGCAAAAAAAAAAAAAACAATAGTGCTATTTTCAGTTACAAAATGTAACCTATGGAGGTAATAATGTTTTTGGTTATTTTGCAAGGCCATGGGTACTGAACAGTGAGTACCACGTACCGTATCTGTAGGTGCCTACTGAGTATGAATACCTGCTGAAGTATTTTAAAATAATATACTCATGCAACAACAGTTAAGGTATACTACACATTGATAATGTTTGGAGTAACCCTAACATTGAATTTCCTTTAATTTTCCATGCTGCCTGTAACAATAACATTACTTTAATGCAATTAGTTTTATAATATATACACATTACACATGCACTTAAAAACATCTTCAAAGTATGATCATTGGAATGAATCATGTCTACAGTAAATACTGTATTGTGCTGGAGGTTATTTGATCAGTGAGATATGTATTTGCTACAGTTGAGGTGTCAATCTCCTTTTATGCTTGCATTGTACTGTTATATTTATTTGGTTTATATAATATGAACATGCATAAAAAAAATATATCTTAACATTCGAGACATCTCATTAAATATATTGCAGTAACAGGCTGTTGATTTAGGATTCAGGTCTTTGTTTTTTGCACTGTAAGCAGTTTATGATGCTAAACAAAATGGTTATATTAAATGCATGTTGAAATTAGAAAATAGAGTTACAAATCTACGTTTCGACCTTAGGTTTTCTTCTAGAAATATCTAGAAGAGAAAAAAACAAAGTTAGTTTTTTTCCTCTTTTAGATATTTCCTGAAGAAGACCTAAGGTCGAAAATGTAATTTAACTCTATTCTCTATTTTCATGGTATTATTAACCATTTTGTTTTGCTTTTAGAACACATGCTGATGCAGCGCCTTGTTTTTGTTTTTTACATTTATGACGCTAAACTGTGACTGTGTTTTTGTTCACTCATATTTAAGCTTTTTGTTTCTTTTTTTTCAGCTTCCTAATTAAATGAGGATCAAACAGTCAGTTTTGGGATCACATTTACTGTGAAGATTATTGCTCCATGTATGCATTTACAGAGACGTGTGCATCAATATATCTACTGTAATTTTGTGCTTGTATTAATGTTTCTTTAGAAACATTTTAATTGTAGCTTTTTCAGTATTGCATAAAATAGAGAGCTTCTGATCTAGATTCACCAGTATTAGGTCACAAAAATGTTACTCTCACACAAATATTGGTACCTGTTCATTTCCAGAGCATGTCTTTTAGTAACTGTTTTACTGTGTGTCCGAGAACAACATGAAACTGTACCAGTACTTCATTTCTTAACAACGTTTTATGTGTTCTATATCTGCATTTGCTTGTTTTTAATAAATACAGAAATTTATATGTTGATCCTATATAAAGAACCAAACAAGTTACAAGTACTGTATGAGCTGCAGATTATTTTATCCTAATTTACTAATTTAGTTCCTTTTTTAGTATTTATTTTTAAATTCAGTTTTGCAATGTTTTACAAAAGAACGCTGTATTTTTTAAAATAGCATGTAGAGCTTGATGGAGTTTATGTTTGTCACAGAAACATGTTCACCACAGGCTAAACAACATTTCTTCCAATAAGCACTGAGAACACAAACTTGCATTACATTGCCATGGGGCATCAGACTATACAGTGGCAGGATCACAATAAGCAGTGTAAAGCAGTGATCTTGTTTCAGACTAGATAAATACAGTCCTGACATTCAGCATGTCCCTTTCTGCCATGCAGCAGAGGCTAGCAAAATCTGCCATGCCATGGTGCAGCACCATTGTCAAAACATTATCCAGGCAGCAGAAGTAATGGTTTGGTGTGGCAGCAGCAGCAAATTGTGTTATTTTTTTTGTGTGTTTGTTCCAATTTGTTGTACAGTATCTGTTTGAAAAATAACCATAAACTGTTCTCAGGACAAGAGTATTTTGTTCTGTTCACAAGACAAAAAATGATGTACAGAGAGATATGTTTTTAAATCATTCCTACTTCTAAGTCACTTTAGGACAACCTGTAATTTTGAGCTAGCACTGTGATGCAGCTCAGCTGCTAACAAAGTTAATAGAACTTTAACGTGAGTGCATACAATTCATTATACAGTATGTTTTAACAGTTCCTATAGTTATCCAGTTATTGGGTTGCTACGTTAGATGTAGCAAAACACTTTAGTAAAACACTGAAAAACACTTTTAAAAGAGGGTTATGGAGGCATTCTTTTGTGGACAGGGTGTTGTGATGATATCACTGCCTCACCAGTTTTAAAAGTGCAGTGCAGGGTGCATGTAGTATGCATACCCTGTTGCTAAAGCTCCTGAGCTTCTTAGTGGATGCTGGCTGATCCCTGACCCCCTTTTCCAGATATCCATGGGGGTCAGGGGTCAAACAACATAGGTGCCACTATATTTATTTACATTTTATACTTCCTTGCATTTTCCTTCTGTGGTTTCTTGCCACTTCTCTGAGATACCCTGAGAGGCTGTTTATTTAGTTTGCCAGCCCTGCTTCCTTTACTGGAGCCAGGACTCCATTCTCTATTGTTGGCATCCCACCTGATCACTTTCTCATTGGTATCGAAGCTGCAATGTTTGGTGTGCTCAGTGGCATGGGGATCGAAGGCATCACCATTTCAAACCTCAGCTCCCTCCTGCCAGCTGTCAGCCTAGTTCTTCTTGCATGCAGTACCCAGGATAAGTGACCAGCAGGCAAAGAGGGCAGCAGCTGCCACTGCGGTAGTGCATCTATGTCCCCCATAAAGTCTGTTATGTAAGCTCCCATTTTGAGGTCATGGGGGCTATAGGTATATATATAAAATGTTCCATTTTTTTAAATGAATGTTTTGTGACTGCTTAGGTATATTAATATATTAACTGCACCTCCAAATCATCTGATGACCTATATACATTTTACACCAACCTTTGGAATTTGACTCTTAATAACAACTGAAAGCCCTCTAGTGTGTTTCTGGCTGCTTAAAAGTTTAATATTAAAACTGGGATACCTCCATGTTGGCATGAAATTATGCAGGCAGGAGAACTTAATGCATATAGGCACTAGAGGTGAAGGTTTATGATTTGATTATCATAGAGGAATGGGCTGCTGCACTACAGAGGTGCAATGAGTACTCATGGATCTATGGTTAACAGTTGAAATTGGTGAATCCCAAGGTGAGGAGGGCTTGTGGAGGGGGGAGCAGTGCCAGCAATGTCAGATCTAAAATGCATGACAATGTCATGTTTTATAAATCCCTTATGTGATTTCAGCAAATCAGCTCTCTGAACTGCGGGGGCACTTAGCCTGCATACAGTGGTCTTCTCATAAGGGAATGTTAAAGGGGAGCATTCCACTTCAAATGCAGGAAGTGTGGAGGAACATTATACTTCCTTTAAAAAAACTTACTATAAATCACTCTAGCCAACTCAAATGCTTTATGTTTATATGTGTAGTGAGGAATGTGTCTTTCTGACTAAGAATATTCTGTCCTGCTTTTGGGGGCTAACAGAACTGCTCAGCTTTGCTTCACAGTCCACTCACCCAAACAGTACAAGAGAACTTTCTTAATAAAAGACACACCTCATTACACAGATAAACATGTATTACAATTACATGATATATGCATCACCTAGCCATGTCTGAGTTCCTTTTTATTTATTTTTTTATTTATTTAGTTTTTGTTGACTGGGTAATTGCACTAGACAAATCCTGCCTATTTTCAGGCACAACCCGGAGAAGGGGGATACAGATGAATGCCAACTGACCTTGAACCAGATTAAGCTGTTTGATGACATCATCTAAAGATCAACCATGGGGTCAGTGAAATCTGTTGTCAAATGGCATAGTGGTGGAAGGTTCAAAAGATCAATCTGATTGAACAAAATTACAAAAATAAGTGATGAAAAAAATGTTTTCCATTTACACATTTCTTAGTTGGAACCTCAGGGCCCCATCACATTTAATTGGGGTTATGAGGATTACATTTTAACAAAAAAAAAAAACTCTTTTTTGAGACTTTGATGGTGTTATAACAAATTAATTCCAGATAATGTAAGAATCACTGTTCTTTAGCAGACTGAAGGAAACCATCCCAAAGTGCAATAGACTGAGGCATGTTGATGGAGCTTTTTCAGAATTAAATTACAAGTAGGGCTCAAAATCAGTACTCAATTGTCTGGTTTTTCTTTCCCTTCCATGTGTAGACAGATGCTTCAAAAACAGAGAATGGAGCAGCATTAAGCCAAGTAATTGATAGAGAGGTGCAATCTACAACCTAGTTGTTGTCACAAGAACAGCACTGTATATTCTATACCAGCAGAAATGGATTGTGGCCCCAAATGGGCCCTTGAAAAAAGGTTTTATCCACTACTAGACAGTCTACTCTTATAATGGACCATAATCCTCTAGTTTATCTAAATTGCAGGAAAGGTTCCAACTGTAGGTTGCCTCTAAATGGAAAATAAATATATTTATGTATGGCAAAAATATATTTGACATGTACTGTACCAAAATTAGCTCCTTTTGCTATATTTAATGTATGTGAATGAGTGGAAACATATATGAAGAAATATCAGTATATGGACATTACATATAGTAATAACACACTATGTACAACAAGACTTTAAGTCTGTGAAGGGATTCTGATGACATCATAAAACATAACAGGCACATAATATTACATAAGGATAGGCCTGACTGGTAGGGGGTGGAAGGGTTCTCTTTACAGGGGAAGCAATCACTGTGGAGGAGAAAGATGGGTATAAACAGTATCAGAGATTCCATCTGTGTGAACTAGGGAAAAGGGAAGTCCAAGAACCATCTAGGGTGTGTGTTGTAGGGCCCCAAATAGCTCAGTAGTGTTTAATTCCCAGCTAGTCTGGAGAATTATGAGAGCTGCCACAGTGGATGCAGTAATGATCCTTGGGGACTTCAGTCTCTCAGGGGTGAACTGGTGTCTTAAGAGGGTTAATGGCAGGGCTGAGACCAAATTACAGTCCACCTGCAAGGACTGTTTTCTAGATCAAAATGGCCAACAGATTACTAGGTTTGAGGCCACACTTAACCTTTTTCTCAGAGGTGGGGATGAAGTCATCTCTAGTGTAGGTATCAAAGACTGGTAGGGGCTGTAACCAGAACTAAGTGGCTTTCTCCCTGGTGACAGGGTAGAATAGCACAACCTTAGTAAACAGAAACATAAAAAGTGACAGCAGAAGAAGACCAGTTGGCCAGTACAGTCTGCCCTTATTCCAGCGTAACCTATGAGATCAAGTTTCTAGTGGTCATTCATCATCCCCATTTTAGCCCCACCCCCATTGCCTCTCACAAAACCCATGTGTCTTGTCCGCAGATGCTTGAACCCTACCACTAGTTTTGCACAGACCACCCCATTGGGAAATTTTTTCTACCTGCCCACCATCATCTCTGTAAAATGTTCTTAATGACTTCCTTCTTAAACCTGCCCCCTACCAGCTTCTAGAGTTTTTGTTTGCACTGAATGTGAACAATGCACAGCTTTCCACTTTGTTTATCCCCTGTAGAAACTTGAATGCAGTGCAGGGCTTCAAACAGGCATGGGGTAGGCATAAGGGAGCAATACAAATGAGTATGAATAGATAGGCCACTGACAGAACAAAGGCCGATGGCACATTTATAAGGTAGAAAAAGAAATGGGCAGACTGGATGGGGCTTGCAATCCTTATCTGCCGTCAACTTCTATGTTTCTATGTTTCTGTGTTTCTGTGTTTCTATGTTTCTATGTTTCTGTGTTTCTATGTTTCTATGTTTCTATGTTTCTGTGTTTCTGTGTTTCTGTGTTTCTATGAATGTTTCTGTCATGTCCCTACTCTCCCTTCTGGTTACTGGAGTGTCAATCTTAAGGCCCATTAACATTTCCTTGAAGGAACTACCCCGTTGCTCCTGAATCATATTGATGGCCCTCCCTAGACTAACTATGTTCTATTCCTATTATTCTTCAGATGATTTTTAACTACATGCAGTACTCTAAGTACCTTTGAAAATTTCTCATTGAGCAGTACTCTTTGTTTTTTCCCCAAAACAATTTCTAACCCAGGTAGCTAGTTTCTCCCCTATTCCTGGGTCAGTCAGTTTCTTTGCTAGCCTTCTGTGTACTGTAGGACATAGCTGAATGTGTTACTGAAGTCCAGGTACAGTACATCAACAATCACACAGGTGGTGTGCTCACACGGTAAGTGGTGCTGATATGGGCTGAGTAAAAGAAAAGAACAAAAACTAGTGCACTGTTGAAATGCTTAGCAATACATTTATTTGAACTTTGCAACTGTAGCAAATATAGAGTAGCCAGTCTACCCCTGTGTTACAATAGAAGTTTTGTCTAATTACCTGCCCTCTTCAAATAACAAACATGCTCCAAACTTATAAAATGTACCTGTGAGGGATCAGAATTGTGGACTTTCAGTAAGTGTGCACAGTAGTTATTAGATATATTAATACTGGTAACTGCTTGAATATGTTCCCAGATGCACACCTCCAGGGGCCTCACCATTCATTCCACATAGTATTTTGTGCATGGACATAATGTTATATACACTACAAAAAGAGCAGTGCAGGAAATAAACTGTCTAATCTCCACTTTGTGGTCTACATATGCATGATGAATGGTTTTGACTGTATTGCTACACCAACACATGTTGCAAGTACCTCATTTGTGGTTCCCAATGGGATGAACAGGCAACAAGTTACAGTATTATTGTGTGAGTTAAATGCATGCAAAAGTCAACAAAATTCAGATGATTCCTTATCCTGTTAAATTCTTTTCTTAATTGGTCCCCAATAACCGGTACATTGACAAATAAATAAAGTTCAGGACCAGTATTCATTGTTTTCACCAGCCAAGTGCACAGGTTTTATTTTTCATAGTCATAAAATCTTTACTTATTAATCCACCATTTCAAGATCTCCTAATGATCTCTTCATCAGTGAATGGCTGTAAATAATATACAGTAACTTAATTATTACCTTATATCACATGTTGCCTTTCGTATAGGTATAAATAATATCTTAAATATGTATTATAATTCAAACTTGGAGTGGATAAGCTCCAGAGTACCTTAATTAAATTTCACAAGGTATGCACTTCAAATTTTTAAAAGATTTCTTTTATATATGTAGTGTTTCAATCTCTTCAGGTTTCTAAATGCAAAAGAAAATGTAATATTCTTTAACAGTTACATAGTATCAAAAACATATTTATGACCCTTGAGACTATATACTTCTTATACATAACTTTTAGTTCCCATTTTACTTAAAACATTTAAAATAAATGGTTTACATTTATATTCAAAGTGGACTTAGGTTACAAAAATGCCTGTTGAAACTCTCAGTAACGGTCATTTGCTTCAGATAAACTTGAAAAGTAAGTAACAACTCACTTTCTAGTTTTTCAAGAAGCTAATAGTTTCAGGATTCCTTGTACAATTCTTCTTTCTTCCCTTTAAGATTAATTTAACCTAAAAAAGCACAATGTCTAGTTAATAATCTTTCAGCTTTAACAACGAAATTAATACTTTCTAGTTCACTCTCATGGTTCTTTTTACACTGACTTCTTTTAAATTATTTAACCTGTCAAATGGGTGTTTACTCACCTGGTAAAGGTGATTGTGTTGGTTGGTATCCAAGGCACTCCAGACATTACATAATGGGTTTTAGCCCACCTGATAGGCTATAGATGCACATGTGACCTAGTATCAAATTTCACTGTATACCTTGGTCCCAGGAGTCCCTGCCCTCCAGTTCAATTGTTTTCCCAAGCTGAAACAAGACTAGTCAATGAACAACATATACTATGCTCTATGCACTATACTCAAAAAGAACAGATGAGGCAAGTCAACAGTCCTTGAGGCCGCCAAACCCTTTTTATGTCCCTTTGCAATGATGAATAGTCTTTCAGTTCTTCTAAGGGTTCTGGTGATGTATGTGGCCAGTGTGGCTTGTACATCAAGGTGATGTGGGATAGGGTTTACCCCTGGCTCCCCTGGCACATACATAGTTGGGAATTCTAGTGTGTGGTCCGTGTGAAATTGAGAAGCCACCTTTGGAATAAACGCGGGGACTGTTTTCAAAGATACCCCTTCAGGGATAAAGATTGTATAGGGTTCTTTACATGACAATGCCCTGAGTTCCCCCACCCTGCGGGCGGAGCAAATGGCTACAAGGAAGCAGGTCTTCAACTCCATCCGGTACAATTGGTTGTCCTGTATTGGCTCAAATGGGGGCAGTGCCAGGTTGTCTAGCACTAGTGTGAGGCCCCAAGGTGACACAGATGGTCTGGTTTGAGGTCTCATCACTTTGACAGCTCTCATGAACTTAACAGCATCTGGTTGGGACCCTGGGCTGTGTAGGCCCACTGGCCCTATAGCTGCCCCATAGCTGAGAGTTGTACCCTGAGGAATGAGTGGGCTAGCCCTTTCTCCATGTCTTCTTGTAGAAACAGCAAAATTGTTGACATGTCTGCTGTGCTGGGGTCCTTGTTCTTAGTGCTGCACAATGTGGAAAAAATGCTCCACTGTCGGCTGTATGTGGATGTGGTGGAGGACTGTCTAGACTGTAGCATGGTCAAAATGACAGTATTGTGATATCCTGCTTTTAACAGTCTCTGCCTCTCAGGAGCCAGGCTGACAAATGGAAGGATGCCAGAGTCAGGTGGGTCATTGGGCCCTGCATCAGAAGGTCCGATCTGCAGGGTAGCCTCCACCTGTCCGATGTCATGGCCATCGCCATGGTGAACCAGGCTCTCCATGGCCAGTATGGTGCCACTAGAATGATGACCCTCCGAGACTGCCTGATCTTAACCAGTACCTGGGGAATTAGCGAGATCAGTGGAAAGATGTACGCTCTGTCTTGGGTCCATTTTTGTGACAGGGCATCAACCCTGCTGGCTTTTCTTTCCCAGTACCTTGAGAAATATTTCTTCACCTGTTGATTTGTCTCTGTGGCCATGAGGTCCATGGTGATGGGTCCCCACCTGTCCTGAATCATTTGGAATACTTCCAGTTGCAGTTACCACTCCCCGGGGTGTACCCATTGTTGGCTTAGCCAGTCCGCACTGATGTTCACTTTGCCTGCTAGATGGACAGCCCTGAAGTGCTTCAAGTGGACTTGTGCCCAGGAGAACACCTTGGCTACCTCGGACAGTATGGCCTGACTCCTCATGCCCCCTTGTTTGGACAGGTAGGACATGGTGATCTGATTGTCTGATTGTATCAGGACATTGTGTCCCTGTATGGTTTCTTTGAAGACTTTCAGTGTGAGAAACACTGCTGTCATCTCTAGGACATTGAATGAGCACCTGGCTTCACAGGGTGTCCATAGGACCTGTGCCGATTGGGAATCTAGGCATGATTCCTGCCCCATGAAGCTAGCATCCATTTCTATTGTGACCTCATAGGTCAATTCCAGGGGTATCCCCCCATCGTAGGTTGCACTTGCTCATCCACCAGGAGAGAGAATGTCTTATTTCTTGTGGTATGGCAACCTTGGCTCCTAGATTCCCCTCAGATGGGGAGCCCTGAGTCAACAGTTAAGTTTGCAGCAGCCACCGGTTCCACGTAGCCCATGGGACCAGGTCTATGCATAAGGCCATGCACCCTAGCACTTGTGCTATTTGTCTGATGGTGGGTCATTGGCATGCTTTTAGGGCACTGACCAGGCCCACCATGTTGTCTATCCACTTCCTTGATGGTCTTGCCATACCTGTGGCCATGTTTATTTCCACCTCTAGGAGTTCCAGTTGTTGTGCTGGTATCAGAGAGCTCTTGTTATAGTTTACTACCCAGCCATGCTCGGCCAGGGTTTGCAGTACTAACAGGGTGTTCATCTGGCCCATATCAACCTTTTGTCCAGGTAGGGGATGATATCCATCCCTCTTTCCCTTAAGCGGGCTGCCAGAATGATGGACACCTTTGTGAAGGTTCTTGAAGCAGAGGCTAGCCTAAAAGGTAGTGCCTGGTACAGGAAGTGTGGACCTAGGATGTGGAAGCACAGGTATCTTTGGTGGCTGGGTCGAACATGAATATGAAGGTAGGTGTCCTTCAGGTCGATCAAGGTTAGAAAATCCCCGACTCTGACACTTCTGAGAGTAGAGCAGATGGTCTCCATCTTGAACTTCTGAGTATGCACAAACTTGTTCAGGTACTTCAGGTCCAGAATAGGACAGAGTTCCCCTGTCTTTTTGGGAGCCAGGAAAAAAACTGAGTATATCCCGTTCCCCTGCTCCTGTATAGAGACAGTCTGAATGGCCTTGTTTTGAACTAGATCCAGTAGGATCTGCTGCACTTGGTGAGCAGATGCCCTTCTCCTGGAAATTGGGGATTGCACAAATTGGTCTTGGTGCAACCGCTGTGTGAATTATATTGCATACACTTTGGATATTACCTCCAGAACCCATTTGTCCATGGTAGTGTCCACCCACCGGTCCAGGAACAGAGAAAGTATCCTCCCCACAGGGGGAAGGTACCCTAATTCCCCTTGGGTGGGTGTCAGTGGATCTATGTTCTGGTAGTCATTGTGCTTTTTCTCTGCCTCTGAACTTATTTCTTACTCTGAACAAGGAGAATGAGGAGGAGGCATAGCTGGTGTTGAAGGTACCATGATTGGTGTTGTCATTGTGGTACCCTCTACCTTGAAAGGAACTGGGCTGGCCATGTTGGTTTTGCCTCCGTCCTTGATGAAACTTGTTTCCCTGAAACCGGTGTTTGCTGATGGTAGGTATGTGTACCTGCTATTGTTCTTCCCCAAATCCTTGCCTTCCTCTTTTTGTTTTAGGTACTCCTGAAGACCTTCCCCAAAGAAATGTTTCCCTTATAGTGGGAGGTTTTGCAAGAGACTCTTAGATTCGTTATCCACCTCCAACAATTTCAACCATAGTGCCCTCCTAGCTGTATTAGTTAGAGCTCATGCTCTGGCCTCTAGTTTAAATATATCCATGGCCATATCCCCCAAATACTTTGCAGTATCCAAAGAACATTCCAACAGGTCTGCCTCCCTTGAGTTGGGGTCTGCTCTGTCTAAGAGTTCCTCCAACCATCTGATTTATTCCTGAGCCACATAGACTGCTGTGATGGCCGCCCTTGCTGCCATGCCAGTGATCTCAAACATTTTCTTTAACATATCCTCTACTTTCTTGTCAGTTGGGTCCTTCAAGGATATGGTTCCACATGGCAAAATAGTTTTCTTGCTGAGGGCAGCAATCTGTGGGTCTATTGTAGGGGCAACACACCAGGCATGCGTTCTGCCCTCCTGGATAGGTTACATCCAATCCAATTTCCTTTTCTCTGACATGCACCCAGGCTCATTTGATTCCCATTCTTTGGTGAATGTGTCATCGATTGCTGGACACACTGTGAAGGTTTCTTTACACTTAAGTCTCTGCTGAATCATTGGGTCGAGTTTGGATTCTGGTTTAGCAGCCTCCTCCTCAAACACCATCATGATTTTTATGGATTTCATGATCCCTGGAATGAGGTCGAATGAACAGAGTTTGGAGGTGAGAGAAGGAATGGACTGGGAAACGTCCATCTCTTCCTCATCCAAGGCCTCATCCTCTTCATCATCGGGATCCTCATCTCCTTGTCCATTGTCCGGTTGGAGTGGAGTGGGTTCCAGGGGCGTGGAATTCTTGTCATTATGATCACCGGGTGGGGTGATGGGTTCTGGCCTTGGGTTTGGTGCTGGAGCCATACTTTGTGCTAATGCCTCCAGCTTTTCCATGACCCACAACATGAAGTTCTGCTGACTTTCTGTCATGGCCACTGTAGCCTGTTGATTTTGGATGAGGAGAGCCCCCAGGTTGACCCACTCAGTTCCTCTGGTTCCCTGGGTTCTGGGGTCCAGTGATGGTGATTGTTCCAAGGAAAGATCATCATCATCATGGAGACAGGTAGGACACTGAGGGCCCAAGTTGTGAGGCAGAAGGGTGGTGCCACATGTGGCACACTTTTTGGTTTTTACCATGTGAAAAATACAAGATGTATTAGGAGCCAATTAGGAATTGTACATGACAAGTGACCAGATGGGTGAAACCAGAGGAAGCAACTCCTGGAAACTTGTGCCTTATGCTCTAGATGGTAAGAAAATCAGACATCTTGCAATATACCTAGATTGCCTAGGGGATATGGTACGACCTCCTTCTTGACCCACTTATTAGGTGGTCTGAAGGGTAGAGTCACTTTCAGCAGCTTGTCACCCCTTTATTAACTGTATGGCTGCTGTATGGATTGTGCTGTATGACCTTACAGTACATGACCGGGCTTTCGATCTGCTGGGATAGGAGACCGAAGCAAATGTGTCACCCCAATTAATGTCATTATTATTATCATTATTCTTATTCCCCTTTGGACTTTATGAACATGCTAAGGAGAGTGTTCGATAAGAATTGTGTGATCCAGTAATGCTGCACCTCCTTCCGATCCGCTGTGGGAGGTGATCAGAAGCTAGGCCAGCTAGTAGGCCTGGGAATCACAAAATGGCTGCTCTTCAGCCACGATCACAGAATGGTGGCTCTTAGGCCATGGGGTCACAAAATGGTGGCTTTTGGGCCAGGGCACAAAATGGTGAATCATCCCCTTATGAACAAAATGGCCACCGCAGTCCCTGGACCCTTTGTTCACTCGGCCATGTGGTCTGGCATGAGGTGGAGTCCATGAGGCCTGTAAGTGGGTCCCTGTGTGCTAGATCATGGAACTGTGGATGAAATGCTCATTTGTGCTGCATAGCCCTGACGCTTTAACCCCTGTGTCCTGTAATCCCCTTTTCTTACCTCCAGAAGCATGGGGGGATAAAGGTCTAGTCCTGCTGCACTTGTGATGGAAGCAGAACAGCCTAATAAACATCCTTGACCACTGGCTTCTGCTCTGTCTGGTCAGGAGGGAGTTCTTTGCTAAAAATAAATGAACTGAGGAAGCGAGCGAATAGGTGACAGGATCGAAGGATAGGCAGAGTCCCTGACTCGTCCCCATTCCTGTGCGCTGATGTAATTTATAAAGGGGATGACCACAGGGAACCTCACCACAAATCTGTTTCAGGTCCCATTAGGCCATTGTAGGAGCAGAAGCTCACAGTGGGACTCAGCGAGGGAAGCGAGTGGTGGTACAGTTTTTGCCAGGCGGCCCCACTAACGCCGCTGTACAGAGCGCGAGATTCAAAATGGAAATTGGTGCTTGCAGCTGCTCGCATGCATGCCGTTCCCCTTGTTCAGGATGCCACAGTGCAACTTCAGTATTTCACAATTTAGCAAACAAAACACATGCTTTCTCAGCAACTCGGCCATGCTATACTTAAACCAAATTCAGAAAACAGTCTAAATGAGTCTAACAATTCAAGGTCACTTCCTTTTAAAAGCTAAGCAATCCATCATGCTTAAATTAACTCAGAGAACAATAATACCAGCATAAAACATTTCTAAAAAGCTTGTATTATCCAAGGTTTTTTCACCAACAAACGAAGCAGTTCACCTGCTCTAATCAAACAACGAATCTGACCAGGTTCTGGTAGAATTATACTGCTAGCCCACATTTAGATTCTTTTCCCAAACTTTCTCTGCTTTTTAAAAAACTTTGAGAGAAACAAAAAACACATTCAGGACTAGCCTTCCTATTATCCGAAACCTCCTCTAACAACTCAGTAACACAGCTTTTGAAAGAAAATATATATATATATATATATAGTTTCAAAAGCTGCAAGTTACTGAGCTAACCGAGTTGCTGAGAAAGCATGTGTTATATATATATAAAACTCCCTGTTACCCGGGGTTAATAGAATCCCAGTAACACCTAGTGGTAGACAGGGAAGGCAGCTTGTGAAACTCCAGTTAAATGGATTTCACTCTGTTCTCAGTCTCAGCTGAGACTGAAGGATGACATCACCATAGATCTATCGCAGTTGCATGAGCCACATTGGAATCTGCAAATGGGAGTTAGGTTAGAATGTTGGGAGTTTTTGAACAGTGAGCAGCAGGAGTTGTGTGTGAGCAGTGAAGAAAAGAGGAGCACAGCAGTCTGTGCACAGGCTCTTGGAGCCAAAGCTCTGATATAGGGCTACTTCTAGGGAAAGGTGTGTGTTTCCACCAAAAGAGGAACACAGTAAGCTGTTCTTGAAGTGGTGGAGACCGCTGATAGTGGTCTCTGCGCCCCATCCCTCAGGGGATGGGGGGGTAAAAGGTTTGCCTGTTATTCTGGTAACAACCTCCTGGTTTCGGCTAGGGAAGAAGCTGCCTTATTTTTTCGAGTGTGTTGTGACACCAGAAGCTGTAAAGATTCGCCTGTGGGGCACCTGCAACCAAAGGGTGAGTTCTGCTCTTGGCATGGGGCCTATGTTTCACCTAAACTGTTTTAAAGTGGGGATTGGACTGCTTAATCAGTGGGAGGCCTAGAGGAATAGGCTAAGCCAAAGTAAAAGTATGTTCAAGTCCAGCACAAGGGGAAAGCCAAGACATGTAGAGGAGATGTGCTATACATTTACCCTCTAATATACACTGCCAAGCTTTTCAGGAGGAGATGTTTAAGTATGTTCGAGTCTAGTACAAGGGGAAAGTCAAGACATGTATAGATGTGCTATACATTTACCCTTTAATCTACATTGCCAAGCTTTCAAAAAGAGTTGTTTAATGTCCAGAGAAATGGCCGGGTATGGATTGTGGAAGCTGGAGGTGGGAGACCTCCCATTTTTAATAACCAGGTTCACCTCTATGGATTTATTCTGTGGCCCTTTTACTTTGCCTCAGCCACTTGGCCAGTGCTGAGGGAAGTACCCAGATTTGGGAATGAAAGGAAATTTCCCTTATGGAGTCATAGGCTCTAATGTGGTTTAAGGAGCCACCAGAAGATGTGTCCACTGCCATATGGACAGGGTTCAAGTGGCCGGCAGGGGAGCCAGGCCAGGAAAAAACCCAAATAGTGTACAGGTCAGGCTGTGCACCAAAAGCAGTGTGCAAGTCTGGACTGTGTGCCTGGTGGGTTCAGAGCCTGAGGCCTGAAGTGTTGAAGAAGTGTTCTGTATCTCTTATCTGCATTACCAGGAATGTTGCCCCGTGGGGGTCCGTCTATGCTTTGTATGTTCAGTTTGGATGTGAATAAAAGCCACACTTTAGAATCCCATTCCTGGTATTGGACATTACAGTTATTGCTTCCTGTGTTCGGATTTACTTGGGTGCGCCTGTGCAGAGTAGCCAAACCTGAGCCCTTGTGCCGAATGACCTAGTCCTCTCCGAACCCAGTCCCCACCTGGTACTGCTGTCAGCTTCAACAGCATACCACCTGTCATTTGCAAAAAGGCAGGGGTGTAGGGGTTACATATATATATATATATATATATCTTTTTGTAACTTACCTTGTTTAAAATTCTGGGCACTGACCCCTGTGTGCTAGCCTTTCAGATGCACAAGAGAACTGGAGGGCAGGGATGCCTGGGACCAAAGTATACAGTGAAATTTGATACTAGGTCACATGTGCATCTATAGCCTATCAGGTGGGCTAAAACCCATTATGTAATGTCTGGAGTGCCATGGATACATGACCAACACAATCAACTCACTTTTTAATTTTCAAACTGCTGCTAGCTTCAGGCTCATTTTCACAGTTCTTCTTTTCTGTTCTTCACTGGCTTTATATACAGTAACAAAATGCACAATAAATCATTTGAGTTTTCAACTTATGTAAATGTACAAAACTGTCTGAAAACATCGTCCCTTTGAGTTACCTTTTTATTTTTATTTTTTTCCCACTGTCCTTCAAAGTTCTCTGAGGCTAGAGAGAATAAAACAAATCATATTTTCTTCCTATTCTCAATCAGTTATTATAGAGGTTTAGACAATTAGAATAACAATTCAGGGTAGTGTAATGCATAGCTTTGCCATAATTGACAATAGACATAACATTGTAATTGGAAGTACACAGGACACAATGCATTTGTAAATTAATTCCTAGTTCCTATTTGGGAATAGGAGGCAAGAGTGCTCTCTCTCATAGGTGTAAGCTGGGTTGCAGGGTTAGCCTCAATGATTCCTTAAGAGTCAAGGTGAAAGATTCTAGATGTGACATGGGAGGGGGGATCATCCTGGGAAGCAGGTACAGGTGGTATTTGCCATTAGTGCTGACTTGTACCGAGATATAAATGAGGAGTGGGAGTCCTGTGAGTGAAGGGTTGGGGGTAGGCTGTTCCGCAGTTTAGGGGTGGCTGCAGAGAAGCTGTTGCTGCCCAGGCAGGTGAAAATCCTGGGGTTGAGGGGGGAAGGTCCAACAGGAGGCTTGTGGGGTTTCTGAGGGTTCAGGGGCAGGTGTTTAGCTTGATCAGGAGGAAAAGGGGGTGCGTTTTCCCCCTTCTGTAGTGGCCTGGTCAGTGGCGCACCTGAGGCCATAGTCTCTCCGAGCCCAGAGGGGAGCCATCTGAGGGTGTGATACAGGGTACAGTGATAGGTAGTGTATTTTCAGTGTTGGGTAAGTTACTTTTTCTATTACTTTCTATTACTTTTGGAAACTTGTTCCAGAAAGCTCTGTGTAGTCACTAGAAAGGATGGAGAAGTACTAGAAACAGTAATACACCTTGCAGTTACAATTACTTATGTCTTTTTGTACAAAAGAAATATGTAACTGTAACTGATTACATTTATTTGAAAGTTACTAGTAACTAACTTATTACTTTCAAAAAATGTAATCTGTTATAGTTATTTATTATTTTTGTATTGTTTTTGTATAAAAACAAATAAGTAATGGTTTACATCTTTCCTTAATGGCAGGACTCAGAGGGTGGTGTCTGGGATTTATTCCTCTGACCTTCTCTCTCTGTCAAGTGGGGTTCCTCAGTGCTCTGTGCTGTCCTCCATGTTTTTCACAGTGTATATGCTGCCCCTCAGAGACATTGTAAGATGGTATGGGATGAGGTTTCACTGCTATGCAGATGATACCCAGCTCTACCTGTCTTTTGCACCTAATCAGGATGGAGCTCTCTCGGTTTTTAATAACTGCCTCACTGAAATCCTGTACTGGATGAATGTCAGCTGGTTGAGGTTGAACCCAGGGAAGACTGAGGTGATGGTTGTGGTTCCTGGATGCCAGATAGGAGGTTAGGGGTGGGTTACCCCTTGGGGCTTTTCCTCTGAACAGGTGCGGGACCTAGGAGTGATACTTGACAACAGGCTGACACTACGATCTCAGGTGTCAGCTGTCATTAAGTCATCCTTTTACCATCTAAGGAACATTGCTAGGAACAAGCACCTTGTTTCGTCTGGTGATCTACCTACATTAATCCATGCTTTTGTGACCTCGCACCTTGATTATTGCAACTCCCTTTACTTTGGGCTTCCGGGTGATGATATCTGTCTCCTGCAGCTGGTGCAGAATGCTGCGGCCTGGTTGTTGACAGGGACTCCTTGGACTTCTCATATCACGCCAGTGCTGCATGAACTGCACTGGCTGCCAGTTCGGTGGTGGATCACCTTCAAAGTCAGATTACTGATTTACAAAGCCCTACTTGGACTTGGCCCTGACTACCTGAAAGAGTATTGTTCCCTTACTGCCCTGAGTGGTTACTCCACTCAGTGGACAAGGGGTTGCTAGAGATTCCTAGGGTAGTTTTGAAATCTTCAGGGACCTATACATTTGCTCACATGGCCCCTACCCTTTGGAATTCTCTACTTCATCTGATTTGAGAGTGCGTAACCTTGGGGGGGTTTAAGCAGGCATTGAAGTCGCATTTGTGGAGTAAGGCCTACTGTGATTAATTGTGTAATTTTATGTTTTTAAGTATTTATTATTGTTGTTTTATAAGGTTTTATATTTTGTAATGTGCCTTGAAATTTGAAAGATGCAAAATAAATAAGGATGATTATGATTAATTGTAAGGTGTATTACTTTTTCTAGTACCTCTCCATCCTTGCTAGTGACTGCACAGAGCTTCCTGGAACAAGTTTCCAAATGTAATAGAAAGTAATATAAAACGTAACTTACCCAACACTGTGTATTTTGCAATGAGAGCAAATCTGCAGATGTTGTTATAGGTTTCATTTAGACTATTGAGCTGTTAAATGGTGGTCCACATATATATAAGGGTGCAGTAATCAATTAATGGAAGAAGATTACCTTGGGAAATTACAAGATGGACCTCTGGAATCAGGAATTGTTTAATGTGGTATCCCATTGCCAGCTTTTGGTGTATACACCATATGGTGGAGCTTATGTGTTCTGAGAATGTTAGTACAGGGTTATGGGTAATGCCCAGGTACTTGAAATTGGGTACCATGTTCAGGGGTGGATATGCATAGGGCAGAGAAGGTACTTGCATATGTAATTAGTTTAGGTTTGGAGCCTCGAAGCATAGCCTTATTTTTTTGGCATTGACAAGGAGCCTATGTTCCAAGAATCAGTTATAGGCAGTGCTGTAGTTGGAGCTGAGCATAGCAGAGATTTGTCACAATGGTACAACACCAGGTCAACAGCACATAGCTTGGAGCTACAGGTGAGACTGTCTTTTGGGAGTGAATTTATGAAGAGAGAAAACATGAGAGGGCCCAGTGTTGAGCCCTGGGGGACACCTGTGGTTACTGTTTTAGCGATGTAGGTGGTTCCCTCTACACATACAGTTTGGGAGCATCCTGCGAGATAGCTCCAGAACTAGTTGGTGGTCCCTGCAGTACAGCAAAGGTTTGTCAGTTTGTCATGGAGAGTGTTGCAGTCCACCAGGTCGAAGGCCTTAGTAAGGTCCATGAACACAGCTCCAGTAAGTTTCCCTGCATCTATATTGCTGAAGATGGGAACATAAACCATATGATGGTGTATCCTGTTTGCCTCATGAGACATACCTGTTAAACGCATTTGCAAGGTCAATAAGATAGCAGTTGTGAACATCCTTTGATTCGTCCCCTTCAGGATGGAGTCAGTATGTTACAAGAGGTATGAGATGGTATTGTGGAAGTTTTTCTGGAAGGCAGAGAAAGGAAGAGAATAGTTGAGAAATAACTATTTTTTCTGCACTTTTGTAATAGCAAGGAGAAAGAAAATAGGATGGTAGTACTCATGGGAGTTGGGTTCACCCCCTTTGAGGAAGGAAGAAGAATCTGACCTTCATCTAAGCCCCATGAACCTAACAAAAGCAGAAGAAGATGTTGAAGAGGGAGGAGATGGGAGCGGCTATAGCATCGACAGAGAAATGGAAGCATATGGAGTCAAGGCCATCAGGGCTACTGTCTTGGAGGGGTTTAGGGATTGAAAAAACACAGAGTAGCTGCCATTATGGGAAAAGACAAAATGGAAGGAAGAGGTGGGGGAGGACTGTGGATGGCAGAGAAGAGGTGGCTGGAAGGGGAAGGAGGAAGGATGTGTCAGTAGCAGGTGAAGGTGGATAAGGACAAGAATAGGAGAAGGTAATGACAAAGCACAGGAAGTACTGGTTAAAAGCAGAGGCACACAGTTACAGTACCAGTACTCCCGCAGAAAGAAAAGCTGCTTAAAAGATGCAGTTTGCATAAGTTAATTCCATAGTCTTACTTTCTGTCTTCATTCTATCATTTGAAACATTTTAAAGGGATTCATGATCTCACCATTCAGCTAAATCATGATCAGTCTGACCACCAATGACAAGGTGACCCCCTCAGCAAGCATGAACCTACACTTTACATTTTAACAGGCCAATACGAGCTGAGGTCCCACTACTGTCTCTCCTTTTTCTTGTGTGGAAACCACTCTCTGGCTGGATCGTTTATTTACAGAAGTGTGCAGGCCCAGATTAATGGATGTGGGGGCCCTACTCACAAGTAATATTTTGTGGCTCGGGGCCCCTAAATGCGAACATCATGCTTTTCCTCAGCGCTGTGCCAGCAAGGATACAACAAGCAGAGTACTTAAGCAGAATGTCATTTACACTAATGCTATGTGTTATGCCACATGACTTGACAGGTCACATGCCATTTTAAACAATACAATTCAGAGCTCTGACAATAAAATCACAAATTAACTCACATGTGACAATACCCTTCTTTATTTTTGAAAGATATCACTTGTGGTAATGCAAACACACCAAATGATGTATTACATATTGGAAATACAAAAAAATACCAACATTTGTTTTACACTAATGCTTGGACTGAAGCATTATATTTTACTTCTGTATATATGAGCTGTTTTTACTTTTGTATGCAGTGTGCACCATACAATATTTTTTGTTTATAAAAAAGAAGATGAAATTCTGCAGCTAGATATAAACAGTACATACAAGTGCCAGTAATACAATCGGCTTTAGTTCAAGCAGCAGGTATGTATAACAGCCTATTATAAAAAGGGTCTGAGAAATACAGCTTTCTGATTGGTTGCAAACATTCTATCAGCCGCCCTATGTTAATCTTTGATTAACGTACATGAAAACCCAATCATATGCTGAGCAAGGTTTAACACTATTTAAAAAAAAACACACTTCTTTTATTATAATAGCAGTAGGACTTCCAGGGATTATGGTAATGGTAGGGCCATGTAGCACTCACCCACACTCGTGCCAGATTACTTCCCTATAGGGTGATTAACAGACCATTAACATAACCCTGATACAGACATATTGCTTAACTGGAGATGCCTAGTTTAATTTGCACATCAAACAAAGGAAACTTTCTTTACATGCTTGAATTAATAGAAGCATGTAGTAGAAAAATAATGAAGTATCCATTCTGTGGGAATACAGAACACCAACTGATGATGTATATCATGCATGTTCCAAATAATGCAAGTTCAAAATAACTGTATATTATTCACAGGCAGACCTGTGGAGAATGATTGACACAGGGAACCCCAAAGGGCATACATGACACAAAGCAGACCAGTTGGATAGAAATCTGTATGGGTACACACCCAAGGACAGTCACAGACCAATGCGGCAATGGACAGGATGGAATTCCTACGCAGCAGGTCATGCACCACCAGAAAAGTGCAGTTGGGTTGAAATGGACAGGGATGGAGACATAAAGGCATGTTCATGCATTCACAGCTCAGGGCAGCAGACCAGTCCAGTAGGGGTGAGACAAGGACTGGACAAGAGTCCCAGCCATAGCTAGAAGGCATACACCACCCAGTGCCAGGGGAAGATCAGTGTGTATGTGTGGGAATGGGTGGACAGACAGCCACAAGAATCCCTAGAGTAGAGAGAGAGCATTAAATATAATTTCGCATAACATATTAGCTTCAAAGTTCCAGGCAGACATGTGGAAGACATGTAATCAAATATCAATTCTTGTTGACTGTAGAAGAAAAATACCAAATGGTGTAAATATGCATCTTAGAAATAACTCCATTCCCCATGATGTAGAGGAATATGGAACAGTGCACACAGAAGTGAAATGCAATACTACTAGACCTTCACAGTCCGAGGCAGACATGTGGTAGAACATGTATCTCTCAAATATCATTTCTTTGTGACGGTAGAACAGAACACCAAATGGTGCAAATATGCATCTTAGAAATAACTCTATTCCTCAGGATATAGAGTATTATAAAACTGTGCACACAGAAGTGAAATGTAGTACTACTGTAGTTTCACCATCTGAGGCAGACATGTGGAAGATATCTGTAGTAAGAAATAATTTCTTTGTGACTGTAGAACAGAACACCACATGATGATGTATATCATGCATGTTCCAAATAATGCAAGTTCAAAATAACTGTATATTATTCACAGGCAGACCTGTGGAGAATGATTGACACAGGGACCCCAAAGGGCATACATGACACAAAGCAGACCAGTGGGATAGAAACCTGTACGGGTACACACCCAAGGACAGTCACAGACCAATGCGTCAGTGGACAGGATGGAATTCCTACGCAGCAGGTCATGCACCACCAGAAAAGTGCAGTTGGGTTTAAATGGACAGGGATGGAGACATAAAGACATGTTCATGCATTCACAGCTCAGGGCAGCAGACCAGTCCAGTAGGGGTGAGACAAGGACTGGACAAGAGTCCTAGCCATAGCTAGAAGGCATACACCACCCAGTGCCAGGGGGCATATCAGTGGTGAGATACACAGGATGGAAGTCCTAGAGGCTATATACCACCCAGGGTCAGGGCAGAGCAGTGTGTATGTGTGGGAGTGATTGGACAGACAGCCACAAGAATCCTTAGAGTAGAGAGAGCATTAAATATAATTTCACATAACATATTAGATTCAAAGTTCCAGGCAGACATGTGGAAGATATGTAATCAAATATCAATTCTTGTTGACTGTAGAAGAAAAATACCAAATGGTGTAAATATGCATCTTAGAAATTACTTCACTATTTCTACCCATGTGGCAGATGAATAATAGAAAAGTTACAAGAAGTAGAAAGAGGAAAAGTATGGCTTCAGTCCAACCCAAGGCACACTGAGACGAGTAGTTAGAACTGCTTCCTGCGTGACTTCTGAGTAGAGAAAGTGTTGATTATCGCCTCAAAACTGAGTGCCCTTGTCACATCACTCTCAATAGAAAGTATGGCAAGTGAATTGAGCTTGTCCTGTATCATTGTTGATCTCAGGCAGTTCTTTATCAAGGCCAGTTTTGAAAAGGGACGTTCTCCTTCACAGACTGTTACTGGCAGAGTTAGGAATAATCTGAGACAACTGCTACATTCTGAAAGGTAGATTCCACTAGATCATTTACGTATATATTTCATAATCTCTTGTGCACTTAGCTCGATATTGACATGCGATATGAAGTCAAGAAAATGAAGAAATTCATCCACACAGTTTGCATCAAGATCTTTTGCATATTTGCTAATGATGCGTGATGCATCGATCGAGCTGTGTTGCATCATTATCAACAATAGCACGCAAATGCAAAATCATCAGACACTTGTTGGTAAGCTGTGCGACGCTGCTGTAATGAAGCATGCACCTGGTTGAGTATCACAAGGAATGACCCCACCTGAAAGCCTTGGGAGCCTGTAAGGACAACGTGAGATGTGGCCGACTCATCAGCATGGCGTTTTGGTTGTTTGATTCTGGTACACTCACTTGAATAGGCCTGGGACACATCTGGCATTATGTTTTTTGCTGCCCTTTCAATATCTTCAAATTTCTCTCTCAACTGATTAGTGAAATCCTCTAGAGACAAGAACACAGCAGCAACAGCTGTCAAATCTACTCTTGTACTTTGGAGAAGGGTATTGCATTTCTGGAATCTTTGTAGAATTCTGTTCCACAGTTCACACATGAAGGCTGTTTCCAGTCGTGGTAACGCATTGGCCAGTGACTTTTGAGTGAGCCTCATTTCTGCTGGTTCCTGTTCATCATCTTCCAGATTCTTCAGTATGTTGTAGAAGTTGTGATAGTTCAAAGATAGAGCCCTGACAGACTCTGCATGACAATGCCATCGTGTGGATGATAGGGTCTTGAGTGTCAGGATTCTCCCATTCTCGTTGGGAGTCAAACCTTCTGTCAGAGATTTCCACATGTGGAACCAGCTGCAAAAGCATATATCTGCTGTACTGTGCTGAAGAATTTAACTGCTTCTAGGCAACAATTGACACTTGCAGTACCAACTAGATTCAATGAATGTGCTGCACATGGTACATAGTCAGCAAGCGAGTTGATCTCTTTTAGTCGTGCCTGCAAGCCCGCATACTGTCTAGACATGTTGGCAGCATTATCATAACTTTGACCTCTACAGTCTTCAACACTGAGGCCCAGCTCTTTCAGCGTGTCCAACACATTATCCCGCAAGTTTTCACCAGTGTGGCTGTGTATAGGCACAAATTTCAAAAAAACGCTCCTTGGGCTCTCCAGTTTCACTTACAAATCGAACAACAAAAGTTAATTGGTCCGTGTGACTCACATCTGGGGTTGAATCAACAGAAATGGAGAAATATTTAGCAGCTCGAACCTCATTGCACACAGCTGTCAGAACGTCAGTTCCCATTACTTCTATAAGTTCATCACAAATAGTAGATGATAAATAGCTCGGATTTCCTCTGCCAGAATTGTCATAACGTGAGATATGGGCAGCAAGAAATGGATCAAACTTTGCTATTACTTCAAGCATGCCAAGAAAGTTTCCATTGTGTTGTGAGCGTATTAGCTCGTCATCTCCTCTGAATGCCAGTCCTTGCTCAGCTAGAAATTTGATCACCTCAACAACTCTAAGGAGCACTGATCACCAGTAGTTCTTCTCATTTTCCTGCTGTTTCTGCAGTTCAGCATCTATGCACCCCCCTGGTAGAAGCTCTCTTTAGCCAGGCAAGCATTGCTGTCTGGTGCTCGTCACTGTTCTCATGCCATTTTATTAGCTTGGTCGCATTACTCCAGTCACTGAATCCATCAGTGGCAAACTGTGAAGAGCTTGCGGACAATAACTTGCAGCAAAAACAGTAAATGTTCCCAGCTGCAGGAGAGTATAAAAGCCATTCACGGTTGTACCGTTCACCATTCGCCTTCTTTCCATGGAAAAGATTCTTGGAGAAGTATCGTACTCTGTTTGAAATGATCTGCTGGGATTGTTCGAAGGGTCCCAGATGGTTCTGACAAGAAGAAGGGCCATTTGAAACCCAATATTCAGTGTCCTCCTTTGATAAACTGCCCCACAAACCAGGATCAGAAGACGTTTTCAGTGTTTTAGCTGCAGCCCTACAGCCAGACCCACAACCAGAATTGACCTGTGTGGCAGCCTGTGAAGGTGGGAAGACCTGGTGAATGATACCAGAGGTGGTAGGACTTGGCGCCGCAGTACATGCGGACCCAGAATTGACCTGTGTGGCAGCCTGTGAAGGCATGAAGACCTGATGAACGATACCAGAGGTGGCAGGACTTGGCGCCGCAGTACAAGTGGAACCAGAATTGACCTGTGTGGCAGCATCTGAAGGCATGAAGACCTGATGAACGATACCAGAGGTGGCAGGACTTGGCGCCGCAGTACAAGTGGAACCAGAATTGACCTGTGTGGCAGCCTGTGAAGGCATGAAGACCTGATGAACGATACCAGAGGTGGCAGGACTTGGCGCCGCAGTACAAGTGGAACCAGAATTGACCTGTGTGGCAGCCTGTGAAGGCATGAAGACCTGATGAACGATACCAGAGGTGGCAGGACTTGGCACCGCAGTACAAGTGGAACCAGAATTGACCTGTGTGGCAGCCTGTGAAGGCATGAAGACCTGATGAACGATACCAGAGGTGGCAGGACTTGGCGCCGCAGTACAAGTGGAACCAGAATTGACCTGTGTGGCAGCCTGTGGAGTCATGAAGACCTGGTGAATGATACCAGAGGTGGCAGGAGATGGCTGCTGTGTATCAGGTCCTAAAGAAGATACCCGCTCTGTGTCCAAAGAAGGGATACATAGTTGCTCACAGTGTGCAGCTGAGTTGTCTTTATTACTCTCTATCCTCACTGGTGCATTTCTAAAGAAAGTTTCCAGCTTTGGTGTTCTATTCACAATAGCTTGGTTTGCCTCATCCCGTAGCTGTTGGCATTTCCTCTTTTCAGCACCACTAATATATTTTTGCACAGACATGTTGCTTGAGAACCAGCCTGCATACAAAAATGGTGAGGAAAAAATAAATTATTGTATCGGGAACTAAGTAATACTCTGATGTTTGCTTGCTGGCATTGGCATTGGTAGTGTAGAAGTTACAGAGCTGCATAATAGGAATTGCAGTGAAGTGTTGAACTGAAGCCAACCCCACCACCACCCTGCAGAGAGTGTCAGGCATTGGGGTGTGTCTTTGGGTTGTCAGGCATAACGACCACGCCATTTCACCACACCCTACCCTGCAGACACTGACAAGTGTCACGATGTACCTTGGGGTCTTTGGCCCTTATATGCACCCCATTCTATCAGGAAATACAGTGAGATGGGTGCGGTATAGGAGAATGGAGTGAACTTTGGGGCCAAAGAGTCCAAGCCATGCCTCAGTGCCTGTCACTGGCTGCAGGGTGTGGAATGGTATGAGCATTACAGGCAAGAATCCTAAGTCACATCCCTGATGCCTGTCATTCTCTACAGGGTTTGGTGTTATGGTGGGAAACCATAATACCTCAGGCATTCGTTGGTATTTTCACTCCAAATTTTCAACACTTTTTTTTGTGACCCCACCTCATGAACAGTGGCAATATCAGTTTGTTAACCCCAGACAGTCATTTTAAATTATTTTTTTACATACCTTGTTGTCATCAACTCCTCCTCCTGCTCTCTCTCTCTTCTTCTGTCACAGCAGCAGGCTAGACTGATGACGACTGGGCTGAAATGCCCACTTTGGGAATAACTTTTGGACACAGTAGCAGGCTTGCTAAGAGCATCTGCACCTCTTGTACATGCCTGAGCAATGCCCTCTAATGGTATAATTTTTGGAAACAGCAACAGGCTTGCTAAGAACAGCTGCACCTCTCATATCTGCCTCAGCAATTCCCCCCCTCCATGGGTAGAATTTCTGGACACAGCAACAGACTCGCTAACAGGAAGGTCTCGCAGCATGCCTCACACCATGGAAAGCCAGAAGGAGAATTGGAAGAGCCTGGGCCTACTTTGGCACAACCTAAGGAACCTTTTCAACAGGAGCTGGATGCAATACGACTGCAGGATGGAGAGGACAATGTCAGAATACAGATGGTGCATGAATTAATCCAGGCAGCTTTTCACACGGAAAGATTCACAGGAAGAGGGCTGGTCACCTTGTAAAGCATTAAAAGAAGCAGTCTGGAAGCAAACAGCCTCAGGAGAATGGCTGCTGGATATGAATTTAGATTTCCTGGAGACAAAAGCAGAGGAATGGGGGTTGCAATCAGAGCCTATACAGCTGCGGTGAGTAGAGGATGGCAACAGTAAGAGGAGCAACAAGCACAACAGTGATGACACGGGACAAGGGGCTGTGGCCCCACAGGTACTTGAGACAGTGGGACAAAATGGTGTGCAGGAGGGGGAAACAGTGGATACAAAAGGGGAAGGAAGGGATGGCAGTGCAGGGGGAGGAAGAGACGCCAGTAGACCCAGGGAACATGCCAAGAGGGGATGCATGAACTGAAGGGGCACCAGGGGAGCCACAGTCTCAGCAAAGCAGTTTCCCAAGTGGTCAACAGTATAACACTTTGAGGGAAGGAATGCCTGAATTGGAAACTACAGGAGAATCTGGTCAGGTCCTGACGCATGCCCTAAAATGAAATCTGCACCCCCGAGCTTCATGTCCCAGGTATTCTGATTTCTTTTCTAAAGTAGAGCCAGCATAAAAAAAAATGCTGTGAGACCGAAATACAGAGGGGGTCTGGAGGCAAATCCAGACAGATTTTATATGGGGGGAGCACTTTATTAAAGGATTCAATGTGTTTCATTGCTTCTGAGGTGTATGTCCTGATATGTGTGTCGGGTGAAGACACCATCATGTTCCAAAATGAGGGAGTACATGTAAATAACATTGTTTATTGGTTACAGCATCATTGTGAGGTTTTGAGTGCACCAGAGGCTGTGCTGGACAGAAAACACTTTTGGTTTGGTCCCTGGACCTTTAAAGCCAAACTAAGACAAACAAATGATGGAGTCACCCACATACCCACCAGTTTTTGGGGTCAGGATAGAGGGGTATGCTATTATGCAGGGCAGTCAAAGACATGCCATAAGTGTGGGGAAAAAACTAATTTGGCTAATGTCCATGACAAGTTACATTGTGGTATATGTAAATAAATTGGACACATTAGTCACTGGTGCACCAACATAGCAAAATGTAATTTATGTGATGAATCGGGACGTGTTTTCCAGGGATGCCCTTGGGTACCTTACAATAGGCCCAACACAATAGTCTCAGACAAGCTGATAAAAAAACAAAAACAAAAGAAAAACCCTCAGAACCAAATATCAGGAAGCCCACCCTGGAACCACGTCAAGCACTGACCCCAGCTAAATGAATGACACCACAGCAAGGCCATTCAGATCACCCTACTTCTTCCCCACCCAGCAGCAGGGCACCAAATGTGCCAGAACCCACAGCACAGATGGAGACAGAGCAGGATACCACAGCAGAGCAGGATACCCCAGCAGAGACCATAGTATAATCGGGGGAGATGTGGCGGACATTGACACACAGTGCCTGATGTCATTGCACGTCTGTGTTCCCATGGGGACAAGAACAAGAAAAAGGGCTGGGCGCGACCATGCATCTTGATGGCCGCACCCTGGGCTGCCTTGAGGACTTGTGTGGAGTCCCATCGTGGAGGGTCTGGGGCTGTTCTGGCTGGGAATGGCTGAGGGGGGGTCCCTCCAGCAGGATGGCATGATGGCTGTCCTGGATCCTCCTGGCTACTGGTTCAAGCTATCCAGCTCTCCGTGCAGACAGGGACAATGGGTAGATGCCCCATGCCGGATCACACTGCAGCAGGGGAAAAACAGCAGCCATGATAAAAATAAATAAATAATAAACCACTGAAATGTAAAAAATCACTACTGTTTATGTTGTATATTTTTAACAGTAAATGAGAAAACAGCAGTAACTGAAAAATTGAATGCCCCCCATAAAAAATGCAAAATAAAGGTTCAGAATAATTAACTGCTTTATAAGATGGGTCATTTCAAGGGTATTTGTAGGGATATTGGGAGCAGTTTTGACAATGAAAGATAAAAATGGAGAATGAATGGAACAGAATAAACTGCTCAACAAGATAGTTCATTTAAGGGGTATTTAAAGGGGGATGTGGAGGGAGGGCAGGCAGTGTAGAGGCAATGAAAAGAGGTGGGACTAGCATCTGGGGCTGTGGAAAAGGTTTAGCTAGTGTCATAGAATAAAGGGAAGGAAGGGGTTAGTGTCTGGGGCTGCACAGGCCTGTGGAGGGAAAATATCTGGACAGTCCATATGGGGTGGGTGGGTGGGTCTTGGGTCTGGAAGGCCATGCAGGAAGGATGTGTGTCAAGGGTATGAGGGGGTCTCAACTGACCAGGGAGGGGCAGGGATTTCAGCGTTATAGTGGAAGAAGGGTGTTACTGGTCAGAGGAAGTGCTGTTGGGGTGGTGTTGGGGACTGTGAAATAAGTACAGCTGGCATGACAGTGGGGGTTGGTGAGCTGTAAAAAGAGGGAATGTCAAGTGTTGGGGTAATGGACCAGTCTTGTCCCTACAGTTGGAATCCCCTTCCCACAGACCAGCCATCCCCAGAAGCTGGACCACCTGAAGAAAATACTGGCTATGTGTTTCTACCCCACATCTAGACCCCCATTTCCACAGATGGGATTTGGTGGGGTGTAACAGTAGTTTATGTCAAGGGTTAGGGGGCAGTGGACCAGTCATGCACACTTATAGCTGGATACCCACTTCCTACAGATCCCATCAACTGACTGTGTGCATCCCCAAGCAGGGGAACCACCTTCTCCGTATACCCACCACTCCCCCTGCAGCAGATCCCCTGCAACAGACTACATCTGTGCTGCTCCACACAACAGGAACATCTGTCCACACTCTGCCTTGCAGCTGACTCCTCAGAACAGCAGAGCCAAGCTTACAAGCACTCACGCAGTAAAAATGTACACAGAACCAGGCACAGATTTTCAGATAATCCATAATCTCCACAGGTGTGAAAAAAGTTTATTCCTGGTGAAAATACACAACAAAGGGTAGGAACTGTGTACAGGGTTGGGGACCACAGTCCAGACATCCTGTGCTTCCTTGTACTTCACCCAACTGCAGGTTCCTTAGGGACTCCTCACAACAGACTGACAGTGACAGCACATACACACAGATTGGGCCTGCAACCCATCTAGTCACTGACCAGCAGCCATCCCACAGCTGTTTCCCCTTTCCCAAAGACCAGCAACCCCCTACAGCTGAAAGTTCCCAATGTGGAGAACCAGTGCTGCTCATAGCCTGACGACCGGCAGACAGGACCCCCACCCTCAACTTACAGAGTTCTTGATGCAGGACCAAGTGCACTCTGTTGGTAGTCACAAAATTGGCAGTTTGTTTAATTTATTTTTTTATTTATTTAAGTTAAAAAATGCCACAGAGAGTGAGCATATCACCTGTAACAGGTGAATATCAGTGCTCCACTTCTGGGTTTTGACAGCAACAATACGGCAGCGTGATTTATGTACTCACGCTAGGTGGCTGTATGGGCTATTCTAGTCATCTTCTATTTCTGTGTCCTCAGTCATAGAACTAAAAGGAAAGACTAGACTGGCAATACCTCATCGCAGAACACATAAAGTGCACCACCATATTGTGAAGGTCAAGACCCTGAAGTGGCCCATTGATATCCACATGGTTTTGTGTGGCACACTCATTCTCCGCTACATTAACTGCCTAAATAAGCAAAAATTTTCATTCAAGTTCTGTAAATGTGTCAAGGAGTTAAGGAGAGTAGCAGTTAATGGTCAGAGATACTTGCTGGTGGTGGGGTTTGTGTTCTTTAAGTATTTGTGGTGTATTTGTGTCTATGAAGTTTCCCTTCTCCTCACACTGAGCAGCACATCTCCACTGTAGATTATTCAGTGTAGCTGGATGGTGGGCCAGTAAAAATGATTCTTCCCCTAAAATCCTGATCTGGCACTGACAGACCAGCTGAAAAATAAAATGATTCATGTATAGGTACATGACAAGTTTATGACAAGAGAATCAGGAAAGTACTTAACAAATGCACTAGCAATCTTAATCAAACAAAGCATTTCTTAGTTTATGTAACATGATGGATTACTAACTATTCCTTATATTCTGAGTATTAAAGTTTGCAAATATTACTAGTGGTGGCCCAGAGTGAAGGGAGCAGGTAGACGTGGGAGCATGGTCAAGGGATCCTAGACACACATCCTTCACAACATAGAGCAAGACGAGGTACTGTCCACTCCCAGAAATGGCCCAAAATAAAGCCCTCTTACTAACAGGAGTGAGCATGAACCTGATGTAGAAACAGCTGTGCCAGTAGCAGTTTCTGGAAGTAGATGTACATTATGTCCTACTAAAACAGGTGACTAAGGTGCCACCTGGGGGAGATAATGTAGGATAGTTTAGAGTGGGCTTGAACCATTTGCACTGGTGATTGGAGGGTCTATGTAGCAGCACAAGCCCAAACCATGGACATTTAAACAATTTTTGCTTTGTAGAGCAGCCTGCTGTACTCGACCCCCCTCCCCAGCTGGAAGCACAAAGCAGCTTACTTGGATGGCAGTGCATGCTGCACAGCAATGACATTAGACATGACAGTCCAATTACTTCAGAACATGTGGCACAGTGCAATGACAGCAGCCCACATGGCACAGTGCAGTGAAGACAGCACATGTTGCACAGTGACAGAAGCACAGTACCTACTGCACAGTGATGACACTACAGTACAGGTGGCACAGTGCAATGACAGCAGTACAGGTGGCACAGTGATAGAAGTACAGTACATGCTACACAGTGATGACACTACAGTACAGGTGGCACAATGCAATGACAGTGGCACACATGGCACAGTGCAGTGAAGGCAGCACATGTGGCACAGTGACAGAAGTACAGTACATGCTATACAGTGATGACACCACAGAACAGGTGGCACAGTGCAATGACAGCAGTACAGGTGGCACAATGCAGCAGTGACAGCCATGCAACAGTGCATGTGGCACAGTGCAGCAATGACAATACATGTGGCAAAATGCAATGATAGCCATACAAAGAAACCTCAGTAACCTAGTCTTTTTACCAATCATCCATCCTGAATCTGCCCCTCCAACCACCCTTCTCACCTATGGTCTAGCTGCTACCCCTCCCCATCTGGCCTTATTGGTTATTACATACTGCAAGACAGTAATGCAGAGCACATGACAACAACCAAATGAAGTTTATTGCAAAATGTCATTTTCTACAAATTGATAACCAGAACTCCAAATTGGATAACATAGAATATGGTGATGTAGCAAAACAGTAGGTTAGTAAGCACACAGTATACAAAAATGGACACAAATGGCTGGCTTTCAGTAGCAATCTTACAGTTGATTTAGTCTATGTACCACGTCACAGTAGCCAGCCCCACAGAGGACCATGACTGATCCCCTTAGCCATCGTTCTTGATTCTGAGTCTGCCACGGTTCCCTCAGCCCATGCTTCCCTTCAGCACATGCCTCATGCTCCACTGACCCCTCAACTGGGTAGCTGGCTCTAGTGGCTAGAAAAACACCCCACACACACAAGCATCATTCATGGAGCAGGACTATACCCATTGTCCAGATCAGCCTTTCCCCTACCTGGAGCCTGATGTCCTTGCAGCATACAGACATGCCACCCCCATGGGAGTGAACCCTTAGAAGTGCACACATCACAGTACAGTGGCAGCTTTATGTTTGTCACAGCACAGCAACAGCAGTGTATGTGAAAAAGTGCAGAGGTGGCCAAGCACATGGCAAAGTGGGGTGCTCCATCTAACATTGTGTCAGAAATGCATGTGGCACAGCACAGTGACAGCAGTACATGTGTCACCACATTGGCAGCAGTGCATTTGACAAAGTGCATTGGTGGCAGTGCACGTGTCACAGTACAGTAACAGCCTTATATGTGGCACAGTGCAGTCACTCCCCTGAAGCCTAAGCTGGCAATGGATGTCAGACAGCACAGTGGCAGCAGTGCATGTGGCAGTTGCCCTTAGCTTGATGGTAGTACACATGGCAGTGTGCAGTGACAGCCGTTTATATGGCATAATGTAGTGCATTCAATGGCAGTTACACCCACCAGCTACCTTTGCAATTAGTATGTAATAATTAAAAGTATATGAAAAATATATTAATCAATGAAATATATTTAAATATATTTTACTTGGTAACATGTATTTCACAGATGTATGGAAAATATATGGCGAGCCACAAAATATATTATAAATATATTATTATAAATATATTATTAATATTGTCAGTATATTTGCTATATATTTAAAATACATTTGTTATCTGTATGGGTGTCAATATGATGGGCCTGCCTACCGTCATCATCATTTTGCTTTTGGTCCAGTTTATTTTATGGCCAGATAGAGAGCCATATTCATGTAGGAGAGAGTGGACCACCGGTAGACCTTGGGATGGGTTAGCCAGGTATAATAGAAGATCATCCGTGAACAGTGATGTTTTGTGTTCCCGTCTCCCCCTCCTCACAAATCCCTGAATATTTACTTAATGCCTTATGGCTGCTGAGGAACGCTAATTTCACATACCTGTGTGATTGTTGTGAAGATTAAGAAAATAGATCTGCCTGACTGCCTCTCACCAGCGCGATGACAGCTGACAGGACTCCGTCTCCGACGACTGCACAGTAAAGGCGCACCGCGCACCACACGCACGCAGCCACAGATCACAGATCTTCACAGTCCCTCCCAGATCACTGATCAGATGGCCAGTGTAGTGACCACACTGCAGCCCTCACCTTGCCCGGCTCTACTGCTGCTCTCCGACTCTGACTGACCACCAACCGCAACCGACGACTCAAAACGAAGAACGCACTACCGCCACGAGTCTCCTCATAATTTCCCGCTCGGGCTCCTCACACTTGGCCACACCTCCTTGCTCCACAACTCGGACTGCAATTGGACAGTGGGCATGCATCAGTCTATACTATCACTGGGCAGAGGAGGGAGCCGAGCAAGAGATGCTTCCGCGGGCAGCACAGAGGGTGACGGGGGGGCACCGGGGGTTACAGACAATGAAAGTGGCAAGGGCCGACTGCAGCCAGCCTCGGGAGGTGGTGGAAGAAAGGAAAAACAAAACGTTTTTTTTTTTTTTTTAGGGATGAGTGGGACATAAAAAAGTAACACTGCAGAGTGCAGACTGGGGGCCCTTCCCTGAACCTCGGAGCCCTACGCCATGGCGTCATCTGCATACTTGTTAATCCGGGCCTGGTAGTGAGTTTTGACCAGTAGGAGGCTCTCAGCTGGCCAGCAGTGGGCTTACTACTTAGGAGTAGGGCAAACCTCTCTCATTCTTTGGTGCAGTGTTAAGAGTTTAGCAAAACTTAACCCTTGCTAGTACACAGAGATGTTATTACATTTCTTATACATTTTTCTCAAAATTTTGCAGGGATACTACTGGTATGTGTGGACAAATTCAGAATCAGATGGTTATAGTACCGGTGCCCCAAAAGAAAATCTGCACTGAAGACATAATCTGATGGATAATGATCAACATGGTTATACATCTAAAAGATCCAGTGTGACAAATCTGTTATGTCTACATGAAAAAAACTCATCAGCTTTGGATAAGAGTTCAGCAGTGGATACTGTTTACTTTGATTACTCCATGGCATTTGATACCATCACTCACAGTGAAATAATAAATACTCTATTGTCACTATGGTAGATTCAAAAATTATTAACTGGATGTGGGAATGGTTTTGGGACAGGACACAGTGTGTTTGTATAAATGGTTTGATCTCTAAATTCGGGCATGTGACTAGTGGGGTACCACAGAGGTCCATGCTTGGACCAGTGTTCTTTCGGGTGTTTATGACTAACATGTGCAAGGGTGTAACCAACTGGAGCAGCAAATATTTTTTATTTATTTATTGAGATCTTGGGTAGTACCTTTGAGTAAAAGCTCATTAAAAAGGTTCCGCATCTAGGCAAAAAAGCTATAAGAAAATTACAACACAGTTGTACTGGAATGACAAAGTAGAGCAATCACAGCATGTACGAGGTCATTGGCTGATCACAGTAGCCAGAGTCTGTTAAGTTACATTAGGTAGGCATTTAAACAAAGGCTGTGTTGGAAGCCGGAGTCAAGTACACTAAATTAGGTATTGTTTTAAGGTTATAGGAGAAGGGAATGGAAGGGAAGGGAAGGGAAGGGAAGCAGTACCTTGGAGGAGAGATGACAGCTGATTGTGCAGGGGAAGGAGTGAGGGAGAGAAAGGAAATAGAATCGGGGTGGAAGCTGTGGGCAGAGTATAGGTTGTAGGGCAACTGGAGAGAAGGGGAGGGTGAGGGCGAGGAGAAAAATGGATGTGGGGGTGGGAATGGAAGAGTATGGGTAGGAGGGTGGTGGGGTGGTTAGAGTGTGAAGGGAACTAAGAACAGAGGTGAGATAATATGAGGCTAGGAGGCACAAGACTGGTGGCAGGATAGGTTAAATAGAAGGCACTGCAGGAGTGGGTTAGCGTATGGTCAGGGGGGAGGCCAGAGAACACACGTAAGAAGTTATTGGAAGCAGGTACAGCTGGCATTCTCTAATAGCTGCTGTCTCAGCAGTCTTTTGAAGGGACCAGTTGAGCTTAATGAGGAGATGTCAGGCTGTAGAGAGTTTAGCCACCCAGGGGCACGGAAAGTGAAGGACCTTTGACCCAAGGAGGTGTGACAGTGGGGAATTTTAAATAGGTGTCAGTCTGAGCTTCGAGTGTTGTGAAGGTTAGTATTGGGAGAGAGAAGATTCTGAACCCATGTGGGAACCAGGCTGAGACTAGCTTTTTTTGCTAGTAAACAGGACTGGTGGAGAAGTCTATCAGGGAACTGAAGCCAGTTAGCCTGGGCATACAAGTCACACGTGTGCGTCATGCGTGTGGCTCCCGTGGTAAGTCGGCAGGCTTTGTTTAAAGCAACTTTAATGCAGTGTAGGGCATTTTCTGTGGCCAAACCATATATTGCCAGCCCGTAGTCAATTAGGGTCACAAGGGAACTATGCACTGCTAGTTTGAGGGCCTCAGGTGAGGCTATACTTGTGCCTGTACAACGGACCAATGCGTGTATTAACAGCCTTAGTGACTATGTCAAGGTGGCAGTCGAAAGTTATTGTGCTGTCCAGCATGATCCCCAGGTATTTGAAATTCTGTACAAGCTCCAGGGGAGAACCCACCTTGTTGGTGATCAGAAGAGGGTGAGCTCTGTTTTGATTTTGAGCAGTGGAGAACAACATTATTTTAGTCTTTGTAGTTCATCACCAGTTTCTGATCTTTAAACCATCTTTCTGCCACCGAAAAGTTGGTCTGGAGTTTGCCTTCGAGAGCGAAGAGGTTATTTTATTTATTTATTGAAGAGAATCGGAATTGCAATCTTTTGAGTCATAGACTCCTTTGCAAAAGCTCCACGTCAGTACAGAAAGCACAAACATAACATTTACTAGTATTTTCATATGTCACATAGTACAGTGTATAAACACTGCATCAAGGATCCTAAGTATTCCTTTGATCTAAGCTGTGACACAAGGTAGATTACAGATTCGGAGGGTCCTAATTGAACCCTGAGTCAGAGTTTATATACAGTGTGACTGTGGGACCTGAGGATGCAGTCATGGAATAAGGTTAGGCATTTTATCCCTACCATTGTGAATTTTCTCCCTGAGCTAAAGCTATAGACTGCAATGGTTGCAGTCACAGGTAGCTGATTCAAGGAGGAGTTTCTTAAGACCAGTTTTAAATTGGCCAAGACTAGGGGCTAGGGAGATAGAGGCTAGTAGGCTGTTTAGCCAGAGGGGCTTTGGCGGTGGGTAGTGGTGGGCGAAATGGACTCAATCTGCTCCAGGAAGCATTTCATGGAGCACAGGCAGATTCGTGGAGTGCTCCACAATGCAAAATGGAGTACTTCGCGTTATAATTAGGAACACGAAGTGCATTAGAAACAGCTACTTTGCGTTACTCCACTTCTCATTCAATTTTTAAGGCGAAGTACATTGGTGACAGTTCACTTCACCTTGTTTTTGAGCTCTGAAGGTGGATTTTGCAGTGATTCATGGGAGTTCGGGTCACATGGGCTCTATATTGATCTGCACAGCCTCAGTTTGAGGTAGTATGAGTAGGAAGGAGTAGGACACAATGTGCTCTGATAGCTGTCTGTAGAAATATTTTAAAAACTGTTCAAAAAGCATTTTTGCTTTATTTTGGGGATCCAACTGTAGTTCATCGATTGTAGGAAACCCTCCTGTGCTCACATCATCAAGCATTTTTGTTTGTCTGTGGATTTTGAATGTTAATTTACAACATTGAGTGTGTGTGTGTGGTGAAAGACAGTGAAGTGTGCTGTTTGGGGAAGGGGCATATCTCTGTGTAGGTAGATTTAAGTTGGAGAAGTAGTGATTTATTTGTGTTTTGGTTATATTTTTGTTAAATAACTGATTGTTACTGTACACATAGTAAAATTGTCAGTAATAGTACAAATCTTGCTGTTTGTTGTGTGAATGTGGTGCAGCATTTCATAAGGTCAGGTTGTTTAAATTATAAATTTACATTACGTGGCAGTACACTGAACTTTTGCATTTGCATCGCATTCCCGCGTTTAGCATTGTACACAAACTGTTGTTTGTGCAGTGTTACGTGCATCAAATATATAATACACCTTTTAAAATTTGTGACAGACTAGTGTAAGTGCAACTAAGTGCAGCAGTGTGAACCTGCTATCCACTGCAGCTGCCTGATTTTGTACTGCAATCGTGTTCTCTGTTCTTAGTTTTGCTGCTTGTAGTGCCGTAAAAATCAGCACTGCCTGTATTCAGTGCTCTCCCCCACCCCCACGTTCAAAAGGTATTTTTTTACCAGACTGGATTGTTTTTGTGACCCCATCAGCACCACTGGTTATTGAAGTTGTTTTAATTCCGTGACAGTGTCACAACACAGTAGTCTCTTATCTGTTGCTGAAGTCACAGTTTATTTTGCTTCACATCCAGCCAGTGTCCCTCCAGTCAGAAAGTGAACGTATCAAAATCTGAATTTGGTAATAATATTTGTGGTTGATCCCCCAAAATGTCTGCAAACAGACATGCAAGTAAAGCTGTTTCTGGCCATGGCAATGTTGGCAGTAAGAGGGTCTGTGGGCATGGTAGTAGTACGCGGACGGAGAAGTGCATTGCTGATGTGAGGAAAGGTATTTCTCCTGCAATGTTTTTTACAGTCCAATCAGTAGCTTCATTCATAGTTGGAGAAGATGATGTTTTCCCAGCCGGTGGTGTTAGTGTTACTGGTGATAGTGGTGGTGAAGGTAATATTAACATTGTTGCGTCAAGTTCTAATTCTGACCAGTGTACCATATCCAAACATATTGAGTGTGAAGCAGTGCAAGTGAGTGACAGCGTAGATGATGTCATACTTCCCAGTAACATCCCATTAACTGAACCTGATTCTGATGATGATGCCAGCGATATCATACAATGTGATATTCCATCCACCGTGGCACTTAACGTCACGCATTTTCCATGCAATGATTCACAGTGTGGTAAAAAATATCAAGTGATGGTGAAGATGCTGATGATGATGATGTTGCTGTTGTTGCAACATGCAGTCCACATGTTAGCATCCAAGCAGAAGATGTGGATGTGTGTGACAGTGATGTTGATGAATATGATGATGATGTAATTGACCTCAGTTGGGAACCAGAGAAAAAGAAATTAAAAGTGGCTATGTCTGAATCTGTTTGCAGGAATCCCCTCCTTGTAAAAACTTGTGATTTACCAGTTTTAGTTGATGATGATGATGACCCAGTAATCAATAGGATAGGTAGTCATAGTGGTCAGTTGCAGTTCAGGTGTGCAGTGCCAGAAACATCACGTGCCCCCCCACTTCAGTGCTTAAAATAACAGACTTACATAAGCCACATCATCATGGACATGTTAAAAGCAGAGCATCACACTCCCTTGTTTGGGATTTTTTTGTTCAAGATGCAAATGATGATTCAGTTGCAATCTGCCAGGTTTGCCATGTGTGTGTGTGAGTAGAGGTAAAGAGGGGTGCCATCTTGGGACAGGAGGACAGCATACACATCTTAAGAATAGGCACTTGGCTCTGTGAACCCAGCACAAGCTGGCAGCTAATACCAGACTGGGGCGTTCACCCATATCGCTAGCAACCATAGCCAGCATGTTATCCCCTTCCATGACTGTTAAGCCCAGTAGGAAATTAAACGTGTGCAGCAGTGCGGTAATAAGAGCAGAGGATAACTACAGGCATGATGAGGTGGAGGACCATAATGACTTTGAAATGTTGTCCAGTGCTGGTGAGAGTAGCATTTTTTGTGGTGGTGGTGGTGGTGAATGCAGTATGTCTAGTGCAAGTGGTACATCAACCCTGGTTGGTTAATCTGGAAAAATAACATAATTTCTGGGTTTGTCATCATCACCTGTGCAACCGTCTTCATCAAATGTCCACACTCCACCCCCTGCCAATGCCATTCATCACAGAGCACAACCATTTGTGACCAACAACACACCCCATGTAAAACGTTTAAGTCAGCCCACGTTACAGAATGTTTTTGCGCATAAGCTGAAGTACCCCCAATCATACAGTGTCACGTGAACTTAATGCTGCTGTAGTGGAAATGCTGGCAATTGATCTTTTGCCCTTCTCCTTTCTGGAGAATTCTGGATTCCGGCGGTTTGCTGCCCGTGCCTGTCCAAAATGAAAAGTCCCATCCAGGACATACTTTTCTACCCGTGCTGTTCCCGAGTTGTTACGCACTGTCTCAGACTCAGTAAGACATGCCCTTCAGCATTCCTCCTCTCCATTCATCCATTTAAATATGGATATGTGGACAAGTGGCAAAACAGCGGGGAGTCCATATCTGTGTATAACTGCACACTGGGCGCAGGTGCCAGGGGTTGTTTGTGATGTTGGTAGTGTGAATAATCAGTGCAGTAATGTGGATTGTCACGGTAGCAATCTTTCTGGAATTCGCCAGCATGCAACAATTGCTATGCGCAGTGTGACCTGTTCACACACTGGTGAGAACATGTTGGACATGGTACTGACTGAAACTGACAGATGGCTAAACCCTCTGTCCCTGACAGCTGGGTTCATAGTAAGTGGCAATGGGTCAAATGTGGAGAAATGCATCACGATTGGTGTTTTTTTTGTGTTCCATGCATGGCCCACTGTTTAAATCTTGTGGTTCAGGAGCTTCTGCAGCACCCTGACATAAAGGAAATGCTGACCATTACACAACTTATCTGCTCTCGTCTTTCAAGACCTGGAAAGGCCCGTGACCAACTGCGGCAGTTGCAGATACAAAACAGCCTGCCTCAGCACTGCTTGAAGCTGGAAGTTGTCAGCTGATGGAACTCCACGTTACACATGGCAGAGAGGCTGTATGAACAATACAAAGCCATCTCAGAATATCTTGTTATGCACACTAGCCGTGACAGTTCTGGGGCCTCCATGTCTATGACGACTGAACAGTGGCACCTCATGGACTCTGTAATATAAACTTTGCGGCCTTTTGAATATGCCACACAGGCAGTGAGTGGAGAGTCTGCCTCCATTAGCCAATCAATTCCACTGCTGTGGGTGCTGAGGCAGAAATTGGTGAATGTACAGCATAGCCTTGATGTTGCTGGAGATGGTGGTAGCAGTATGTTGCTGCAACACATGCTGACAGTATTCGACCAGAATCGTCACATTGTGAGCATTCGGTGTAGTGAAAACTTTGCCATGGCAACAATGCTGGACCCATGATACAAACATGGAATTGCATCAGTACTGGAGGGTGGGCCTGAACAGGTAAAAAATATCACTGGTCAACTGGTTCGCTTGGTTCATGGGGCACAGAAGTCACGTGCCAAGGCTTGCAAACCTCAGCAGCATAATCCAGCTGAAGGTGTAGCTGGAGGACCAGCAAGCATATCATGCAAGGGTAAGGGGACTGTAGTTCCAGGTGGTCTGTCATCCAAAGTGGGTGCCATCAACCCGCTTTGGGAGGCTTTGTCCCAAGTGGGTATTTGTGAAATAAATAATGCTGGAGAACAGGCTGATGCATCAACAATTGGTCTTAGTGCAGCACAGAGAATGGTTGAGTCATATTTGTCTGAAAACAGGCATCTGACAATAAGCGAAGATCCTCTTTTGTACTGGAGTGGAAAGGTCAGTGGATGGCCAGAGCTGACTGCAGTGGCACTGAAGTACCTCACATGCCCACTCTCCAGTGTAAGTGTTGAGAGCGTATTCAGCTGAGCAGGTGCAATAGTCGGGGATCGTCGGACAAACCTGTCTCCTACAAATGTTAGTTTGCTAACATTCATTAAAATGAATAAGAGGCACATACCAGCACAGACTGCAACCTCGGTATTCATACACTGGCCTAGTCAGACTCATGATGGTCATGCTGATGTGGAAATGGAGCATCCTGGTGGCACTGGCAATGGCTGCCTGAAACGTCCCACCACTAACGTAGATGATGACACAATGGAGAAAGAATTTCCCAGTGGTCAGACTTCAGACATCGAAGACTGTGAGGGCAGTTTTCTTTATGAGGAGGATGATGTGGTTAAAGGTGACAGGTTTTAACTGCAGTATTTAAAAGGCGGTGTGCCCCCCCACCCCGGACCACCACCACCACTGGGACTGATGTTATGCAAGTCTGACACCATGAGTCTGTCTGTGCCCATGGACCACCACCACCACCACTTGGACTGATGCTATGCAAGTCTGCCACCATGAGTCTGTCTGTGCCCACGGACAACCACCACCACCACCAGGACTGATGTTATGCAAGTCTGCCACCATTAGTCTGTCTGCCACCCAAGGACCATCACCACCAGCACCACCGGGACTGATGTTATGCAAGTCTGCCACTGTGAGTCTGTCTGCCACCCACGGACCGCCACCACCGGGAGTCTGCCACCATGAGTCTGTCTGTCCCCCACAGACCACCACCAACACCACCACCACTGGGACTGATGCTATGCAAGTCAGCCACAATGAGTCTGTCTGCCCCCATGGACCACCACCACCACCAGGACTGATGTTATGCAAGTCTGCCACCATGAGTCTTTCTGCCCCCCACGGACCACCACCACCACCACCACTACCACCGGGACTGATGTTATGCAAGTCTGCCAGCATGAGTCCATCTGTCCCCCATGGACCACCACCACCACAACCACCACTACTGGGAATGATGCTATGTAAGTCTGCCACCATGAGTCTGCCTGCCCCCCACGGACCACCACCATGACCACTGGGACTGATGCTATGCAAGTCTGCCACCATGAGTCTGTCTGTGCCCACGGACAACCACCACCACCACCAGGACTTATGTTATGCAAGTCTGCCACCATTAGTCTGTCTGCCACCCAAGGACCATCACCACCAGCACCACCGGGACTGATGTTATGCAAGTCTGCCACCGTGAGTCTGTCTGCCCCCCACGGACCGCCACCACTGGGATTCTGCCACCATGAGTCCGTCTGTCCCCCACAGACCACCACCAACACCACCACCACTGGGACTGATGCTATGCAAGTCAGCCACAATGAGTCTGTCTGCCCTCCAAGGACCACCACCACCACCAGGACTGATGTTATGCAAGTCTGCCACCATGAGTCTGTCTGCCCCCCATGCACCACCACCACCACCACCGGGACTGATGTTATGCAAGTCGGCCACCACGAGTCTGTCTGCCCCACCGCACCACCACCACCACCACCGGGACTGATGTTATGCAAGTCTGCCACCATGAGTCTGTCTGCCCCCCATGGACCACCACCACCACCACCAGGACTGATGATATGCAAGTCTGCCACCATGAGTCTGTCTGCCCCACACGGACCACCACCACCACCACCACTGGGACTGATGCTATGCAAGTCTGCCACCATAAGTCTGTCTGTGCCCACGGACCACCACCACCACCACCACCACTGGGACTGATGTTATGCAAGTCTGCCACCATTAGTCTGTCTGCCCCCCAAGGACCACCACCACCAGCACCACTGGGACTGATGTTATGCAAGTCTGCCACCGTGAGTCTGTCTGCCCCCATGGACCACCACCACCACCACCACTGGGACTGATGCTATGCAAGTCTGCCACCATGAGTCTGTCTGCCCCCCATGGACCACCACCACCACCACCACCACCGGGACTGATGTTATGCAAGTCTGCCACCATGAGTCTGTCTGCCCCCCATGGACCACCAGTCCACCAGTGCACCGCCACCACCAGCTTCTTAATATTTAAACCATAAAGTGAATATGTGCACTTATGTTTGTTATGCTGCCTCACCTCCTCCTTAAGTTGTATGTTTTGTTTTCGGTAGCTTTTCAGAGCTGCAGTGGCAAAACACATACAGTACACTTCTTTTGTTTCTTTTACAGGTGAACAAAAACAGGCTCCATCGCTAATACTCATTGGGAAAGACGCTGTAGCTATACCGAACAGAGAGGAACTGATGAAATGTCCATGTGAAATCCATTCTGGTAAGTATGAAGATTTTATTTCATCCATTTCATTGCTTTGTAAAGACTGCTGCAAATATTGCATGCAACAGGTTGTCTTAGTAGTTGACAACATGTGTCTCTGAAATGTAACTTGACAATAGGGATTGAGATTTGAGAACCACGGTGGGACACATAACAATGAAGTTGTAACTTGTAAGAAGTCATTCATTTCTTTTTTTTAGGAAACTTCGAGATGCTTTGTTGTTCTGTCAAAGTGGCCTTATCCAAAAAAGTTCTTCAACATCAGGCACACTCCTGCCCTGAGCTTGGGCACACATGCAATGCGCAGGAAGTCGTTTCATTAGATGACCACGACCATCATTAACAGCTGGACTCCAGAAGGATGCTGATGAAATCTGTGAAGAAGTGAAAAAATAAGAAACCACTAGAGACAAAACTGAAAATATGATTCCCCCCACCCCCCCAAAAAAAGAAATACTTACCTTCATGTGCTTGAGAGTTATCTGTTTCCATTTAAGTGCAAAAAATTCTCATTGAGCACTGGAATGTGCACACCAACAGTCTATGAGTCACCTGTGTGATGCAGAACAATAGCGTGAGTACATGTCCAGTTCAAGTTCAACCCCCCTCATCATCACCCACAAAATACACAACCATATATCTATATATATATATATATCTCTACTCACCAAGGCTACTATTAGTGTACATCCAAAGGGCACCTTTCAGTCCAGTTGAGATGATCACATGTCATTTGGTGGAATCATCTCGCACAACACATTGGACCAGCAACACGAACCTCACAGTCATCATTTTATACTGGGGTATGTGCTGAAACAGTGACTGAGTGTGCCATTAATTCTGGGGGGACTTTCTATGTGCTGAAACAGAGTCTTTTCACTTCGTTACCACTTGTCAATTTTCTGCACACAAGGAGGACGCATTGTGGGCCTGCAGAAAAAATCTGGGGACTCTGTGCCACCACTGCGCGCATGACTGAGTGCGCCATTAATTCTGGGGGACTTTGTATGTGCTGAAACAGTCTCTTTTCACTTCATTGCCACGTGTCAATTTTCTGCACACAGGGAGGATGCATTGTGGGCCTGCAGAAAAAATCTGGGGACTCTGTGCCACTTTTGTGTGTTTTGTGATTGTTGCTGTGAGCTCATAGTCATGATGTCATAGTGACATTTTTACAATTAAAGCAGCATTGCAAGAATGTCCTCACAGTTCTGAACTGTACTTTTTTATGCCACTTTAAATTGCCACAGCAACCACTACTTACGTCCGAGTCATCAGTGACTTGAATGATACAATTCTTCTCACAATTTATGTCTGCTTCTCTGACTCCTACTTTTTTTCATGTATGAAAACAAAATGAGCACATCTTCCAGTATTGTTCCGACCAGCTTTGTATTTATTTGCAGCTGCTTTTCAATAACTATTGTCCTGTGGTGTCATATAAAACACTGACTGATGCATAAACTGTTAGCTAACAACAGAAGTGATATATGACAACTACTTGAAGTGATGGAGAAAAGCAGAGGAAAACAATGACAAAGACCTGGTCACACACACTGTCAGTAGTACCAATTTAAAAGGAATGCTCCTTTCATTATTTCACACATGAAAAAATGTAGTACAGCACACTCAACTACTGCAAATTATCGTATCATTCCAGTCAGTCAGGATGTAAGTAAAGGAACTTGTAACATAGCATTAAAAAAATATAGGTCAGAGTTATCAACAGATTGTTGCGCTGCTGCTTTACAGACAGTCACCACATTACATAGTTATGGTGATGCACATAAACTAATATGTGGGGGCATTACTACTACTGGAATATTTCTTGCTCCACAGAGTGCAATATATGTCTGTGAAAACCACCCATAATTTCATTACAGTGCGTCACATGATGGAGGAATTAACAATCTGAAAAGCAACCCACATTGTGCCACACTTTCTCAGCAACGTTAAGATGTGATGGCAGGGGGAGCGCAGGTGCATGCTCCACTATACTGAATGTCCAGCAGCTATCCCAAGCAATGTTTCCTAATGCTATAAGGTTCACTTTGTGGTGAAATGTGGGATGTTTCCACTAACAAGGCTCTTCTTACTGGAAATGTGGCCACACATTTCACAGCAAACTGACCATTAACATAAAGAAACATTTGCAAACCTGCACATTCCGATATTCACTGTAAGGAGCACGCACATGCGCTCTCCCTGCCATCACGTCCTAATTTTGCTGAGAAGAGAGGCAGAATGTGGGCAGATTTTCAGAATGGGAATGTCTCCGTCACGTGACACACTGTAATGAAATTACGGGTGGTTTTCAAAAAAATGTATTGCACTATGTGGTGCAAAAAAGATTCCCCTGGAAGGGAAAATGTGTATGATTTAATAATAACAAACAAGAAACACACAACAAAGTACAACACAGTAGTGGGGTGGGGTCAGGGGTGTGGGTGGGTGTGGGGGAGAAAACAATACCCAGACTTACTATGGCCGTGGGATGCCGTGGTGGTCCAGCAGCAGGTGCAGCACTGAAAGTATTTGCTGCTGCTGTGCTTCTAATCTGGTAACCTGATGCTCCAAAGCACTGAAACACTTGTTTCCCTCCAGTGCTGCCCACACCACGAAGAGGTCAGACTGGCTTACAGGGACTGTGCCAGGGTCCACTGCAGCAGGTAATCCAGGTAGTGGGGCTGGTGGTGGACAGGGTGTGCTGGTGGCTGTGGTGGTGGTGATGGTGGAGCACCTGATGTAGCCCTCCTCCTCCTCCTCCTGCGGTGGTGAATGCTGGGGGCACATCTCCCACCCCAGCAGCATCCTCGTCAGCCCCTGCCATGGAAGGGCCAGCAGGTGGATGCCTGGCCCCTTCCGTGGCAGCCTGCCACTCTGCCCTGTGGTGATTCATCATGTGGGTGCGCTGGCCACTGGTCCCCAAATGTGTCCTGGGAGCCCATGGTGCACCACAACACCACTCACATGGAACTCCACCTCTGTGCTGTCTCCCCCCACAATATTAAAAAACTCCCACACTGGGGAGCTGCGGGGTGGGGACCAGACACAGTACTCACTTGTTGGACATGAGTCATCCACAATTCCCGGGTCCACCTCCTGTGACTGTGGAGTTGGTGGAGGGGTGGTGCTGGATCCCCTACAGCTTCTGCTAGTGGTGGTGGTGGTGCAGAAGGTGGACGAGCAACAGTCACAGGTGGCATTGGTGATGCTGCTGCTGCTCCTGTTGCTTCCACAGGGGAAGCAACACTGGCCAGGAGTCTGGAGCGGTCCAACATAACATGACCACACCGCCCCCCATGGGTCCGCACTCCTCCCCTCCTAATGCTTCCACATGCCAGTGACTCACCTTCTCTGACTCCAACGTGACCCTCCATCCTCCTAGGTCCATGGGACGACACACACACACACACACACACACACACACACACAGTCTGTCACACACACAAAACAAAAACAAAACTTATACAAAAAAATTCACTAACCAAAAAAACACTAAGACAATGCAAACACTAAATAAAATAGCTTTTAAAAAAGCTGTTTGATTGTTATGGCAGTAAGAAACAACTCAGAGAGCCAAGCAAACTCCTCTCCTCTCACAGTTTTGCTTTCTGCATGTACAAATGCAAAGGCAAATGTGAAACTGCTTCTCTGACTCACTTCCTTCCTGCCTGGCTAAAGCATGTGACTTACAGTACTGCAGGTCATGTGATGTGTCTATTTTCTTCTCACTTCGCCTTACAGTACTTTGCATTAAGGCATAATGAGAATGCAAAGTGGTAATGATAAAGTGAAGTGAGCACTTTACAAGGTCCACTTTGCGTTGTGCTCTGCGGACCTGAAGTGTCCACTTCATGTCCACTTCGCTGGCAGATTTATAATTCACTGCATCTCTAGCGGTGGGCAAAGATCATCGATTTTGTCTTGTTGTAGTTGTGTACTAGGTTAGAGTCACTGGTGAACAGTACAGCATCATCTGCATATAGGAGTAGATGACAATTACAGGCAGAGGAGAGTTGGTTAAGAAAGAGACTGAACAAGAGCGGGCCCAAAATAAACCCTTGAGGTACACCTGAGCAGACTTGACGGCTATTGGATAAGGTATTAGCAGTCTTGACCTGTTGAGACCTCTCCAGCAGATAGCTGGAGAACCAAGCTACAGTGTCAAGGGAGAGACCATTGCTATCAAGCTGTTTGATCAGAAGTGCATGTATGACAGTGTCAAACACTTTCGATAAGTTGATGAAGGCCGCACCAACTAAGAGACCTCAGGCAAGGGAGTTTTTTACATAGCCCGTAAGTTCAAGCAGCGAAGTCGTGGTGCTGAGGTGCTTTCTAAAGCCATGTTGCTCAGGGCATTGCAGCCAGTCAAGGGCTTTTGAGAGTGGTGGTAAGATAGAAACTGGGCGATAGTTCCCAGTAAGTGCCAGGTCACCACTCTTGAAGACTGGTATGACTGTCGCAGACTTCCACTTTACTGGGAACTGCAACTACCTGAGAGAAGTGTTGAGTATATGTGTAAGTGGGATCAGAATTTCATCCAAGGACAGTGCTACAAATTTCAGGTCCAGTGTATCACTGCTGTATCTAGTTTTGCCCAGAGCCTTTAGGAGATATTTTCAAGCTTCCCTGGTTGTGATTGTTTTGAAGTAAAAAGGTGGGTGGGAGGGGGTATAGAAACTATTTATTCATGCACCAGAAGAGCTGGGTGGGTTGAAGAAGTCAGGGGGAGTACCCCACTCAAGTCCATGAAGGCATTGTTGAATGAGTTGGCAATTGTTCTGGGATCAAGAGTGGGAGCGCCTTCAATGTTAAGCATAGTGTGGACAGATCTGCAGTCTTTACCAGTTACTTCCTTCAAGTTGTTCCAAAACTTTCTGCCATCACGTCAGGTTTTGGTGAGGGCTTCCTTGTAGTGTTGATTTTTAGTAGCCCGTATAGCCCGAGTGCAATCATCAAGTGCTTTCTTATAGCTTTGCAGGTCTGCCTGCTTGTTAGAAGCACATGACCTCAGCCGTCCCTTGAATTCAGCCAGTCCAGTAGGCCAGGGGAGAACCTGGGGTTGCAGTGGCCCTTGACATTCCTAGTTTTCATAGGGGCATGCCGATCACAAATTTCATTAAAGTGACAAATTAAGTAATCTAGGGCAGTGTCAACATTGTGTGTATTATAGACTGGAGACCAGTCATGGTGATGAAGATTCACCTTTAATGCTTCTAGGTGTCCCTGTATGAGAACTCTGTTGGTAATTATTCTTACAGGGGGCTTGGTGTAATTATTGGACCATTTGAACAGGATAGGACAGTGGTTGCTGAGTGTGTCTGGAAGGATAGTGATCCCTGATAAGTGATTGGGGTGGTTAGACAGTACCCAGTCAAGTAAGGTGTTGGTGCCAGTGGAGTAATTAACCCTAGTAGCAGTGGTGACCAGCTGTGAGAGGTGAGTAGCTGTGAGAGCATCTTTAAATACCTTGGCCTCCAGGGATAGCCAGTTGATATTAAAGTCCCCGAGGAGTATAATTTCAGTGTATAGGCTCATTGAATTTAGGCACTCCACTAGTCCGTCAAAGCCAGTTGACTTGCTCAGGGTCACACAGTACACAAGTGTGGGCTGTGGGATTCAAACACAGGTCTCCAGGTTTGCAGCTCAGAGTCTTAAACCACTGCGCCATACTGCCTCGTCATTATTCTTTTATACAGGGGCATTGTTAGACCCATCTTAGATTATGGGAGCCTGATGTGGTGTCCACTAAGTAAGGGAAACATCACAAAATTAGAGAAGGTACAGAGGCAGGCGACAAAGTTAATCAATAATTTTAAATATCTAACATATGAATAATGTCTTGAAAAAATGAATCTGATGTCTCTAGAGACAAGAAGGTGGAGAGGTGATATATTGTGTTATGACATAAGACAGTATGCTTACCTACTAAATGAGTTGTGCCTTAAATTTAAAAATGATGAAAAAGTAACAAGAGGCTATCCTCTACAACTTAAGCCCCAAAAATTCCAGACAAACATTAGGAAAGCTTTCTATACATAGCACATAGTAAATCCATTGAACAGGCTCCCTACAGAGATTGTAATCAGTAAGAATAAGGAACATTTAAAAAATAATTTACATGCATATTTACTAAAGAGAAATACAGTAAGGCATATTACTATGGGTAAATGGTAAGGGGGCATACATGGGCCGACTGCCCCTTTTTTCCTAGATACCGTACCTTAGTATGCACCTTAGTATGCCTAAAGCCTGCAGTTTATTTAATTCCATTTTCTTACTTTCTGTCTTCATTCCATCAAGAGTGGTGGGAAACAAAGTGTGGGAAAAAGAGTTTGTGAGTCCACTGGTGAGGGTGGCAGGCTCCCTATAGTGCTTCAGAATTAAAATATTGCTCTTCCCTGCAACTGAGATACTAAGCTGTGCTAATATTTCATGCTATGCCAGAGGATGATGTAACCGTCCGCATCATCCACCAATTGGTAATCCTCCCACATGCCCAACCCACCATTTCCCACACTGCTTGGACATTAAAGAGCCACTTGGCCCCTAAGTAGCAGCACTCATGGGCGTCAGAAAACAGAATGTGGGAAGAGGGTGTGCAGGTTTACTGGTGTGGATGGAAGACTCAGTATAGTGCTCCTGAACTGAAACCTTGCTGTACCCTGCAACTGAGTGCCTAAACTGTTCTATTATCTGATTTCTGTTTCTCTTTGCTGTGCCAAAAGAAAGTGGGGTTCTGAATTAACACTTGATGAGTCATGATGATGATAATACAAAGCACTATCTCTAGTGTTGCAAGGTAAACAGGCAGTTGTTGACACCCACTGTCCACAGGTGGCTGTTATGGCATGTGCCAGTAGTACAGTATTCACTGTGAAGTGTACAGCTAGTGAAGAAGGTGGTGTTACCTGTCACAAACCAACTCAGCAGGTCAGCCCTCTACTCCCAAAGTGCCAGCCTCTGAGTGCAGTCTTGTTAACAGTTAACAGAAACAGGGTAACCCTCCTCTCTGTTTTGTGGGTTTGAATCAACCTTTGGTCTCAGTTCTGGAGGGATTTGAACTGTGAACCTCTTGCTAGCATACGCAATGCATAGGCTCAGATAATTCTGTCTTCGGGGGGGCCAGATATCTTTGCCTACGGGCACCTAATCAGGTGTACAAAATGAACCCTTAAAAACTCTAATAAAAGACCTCAGATTACGCTTACCTTTTTCTGGTTTGGTATTACCATTCAAGCTTATGCACAGTGTCTGCTTTAACCATATATACTTCACTTGTTAAAGAAAAGAAATTCAAAGGCAGACTAAGTAGGCTCTAAAAAATAGAGTTTTACTAAAATAGATAAAAGTATGTAAAACGTAAAATACAGAACTATATATCACAAGAACCATACAATCTTTTAAAAGAACAAGGTTTTAGCAGTGCAATTCCTACTACAGTACTTAGATTTTGTCTCTCTCTACATGTATACTTGCTTAAAGTGCTCAAAGATGTTTCTTTGTCAGAGTATAGATAAAAGTGTCTCTGAAGGAAAACAGAATCTGTTTAAAAAACTGTCTTTGCCAACCCCTTTAGGTGAGGTCACCCAGCTCCTCCTCTGTTTATGAAAAATCATACACCCAGGATATTTTATCATATTAGAAGGTAAGATAATTAAGGTTACAGTGGCAGAAACTCCTTTCCCCATGTGACTTCCCCAATCAAGTCTGTAAATTTCTTTTCATCTATAAGCAGTATCCTCCCTCACACAGATATCAAAGCATTTAGGATTTTGCACCAGTGTGCCATAACCTGGTTTCCTCCTCTAACATCATAAAATGGATACTGATTTCCCTCTTAGCAGTTAAAGCTATATTTAACTTAGAAAAACAGGAGATTCTTGATTAAGGCCTGTTCTAGTCTGTAATTAGCTTCTGGCCTTCCAGGTAACACCTTGTATCTAAAATCTGTGTGTATGTCAACTCACATGCTCGCTCAGCATCTCTCATGAGAGATAGTCCATAACACATTTTTATATTACAAAAAATCATAGTGTACCTCAGAACTGGCTGTCCACGTGTCACAATCCTCTCCACCTAGACTGAATTTGGGGGGTCTATCCCCAGCATGGGATGAGCTTCCCAAATCAGTTCACTCCTTATACACGCAAGACAGATCATCTGTGTTCTGGTTTCTGGCTCCAGCTCTATGTACGATTGTCATATTATACCCTTGCAAAGCAAAACTCCATCTTAGCAATCAACCATTGTTCTTTCCCATCTGCGTCAGCCAAACCAGGGGGTTGTGGTCAGTCTGCACCATAAAATGCTGCCCATACAAGTATGGCTCCAGCTTCTTTAGGGCCCACACTATGGCAAGACACTCTTTTTCCACAGTGGAGTATGCCTGTTACCTGGGAAGTAACTTCCTACTCAGGTAGACCACTGGGTGATCCCTCCCTTGACTGGATGTCTGACTCAGTACTGCCCCAATACCCATATCTGAGGCATCAGTCTGAACTACAAAGGGTTTGCTATAGTCAGGACTTGTCAAAGCAGGAGCACTGCACAGTGCCTCCTTCAATCTGGTAAAGGCGTCTTCACAGGCTGTGACCCAGGTAATTTTCTTGGGCATCCTTTTCTTTGTCAGGTCAGATGGGGAGCAGCCAGGGCACTGTAATTGGGTACAAATTTTCTGTAGTACCCTGCTGTCCCTAGAAAATTCTTGACCTGGTTTTGTGTTTCTGGTCTCTGCCACGCCTGGATTACCTCTATCTTTATTTGGTTAGGACGGAGCTGTCCCCGGCCTACCACATACCTGAGGTATGCTACCTCTCCCATGGCCACCTGGCACCTCTCAGCTTTGACAATGAGCCCGGCACTCTGTATCCTGCCCAGCACTTCCCTAAGGTGGGAAAGGTGTTCTTCCCAGCTGGTACTAAAAATGGCAATGTCATCCAGGTACACCACGGCGTACTCCTCAGCACCATTTAACACCTGTTCACCAACCTTTAGAAAGTGACTGGGGTGTTCTTCATTCCGAAAGGCATTACTTTAAACTCAAATAAGCCTATCGGAGTGATGAAGGCTGACCTTTCCCTAGATCTGTTTGTCAACTCTACCTGCCATTACCCCTTGGTCAGGTCAGTGGTCGTAAGGTAGGTCGCCCCTCCCAACTTGTCCAGGAGTTCGTCCGTTCAGGGCATCGGATGGGCATCTGACTTTGTGACTGCATTCAGTCCACAATAGTCCACACAGAAATGAGTAGAGCCATCTGGCTTGGGTACAAGGACTACGGGTGAGGCCCAGGGACTGTGGGATCTCTGGATTACCCCTAAATCCTGCATCTCCTCCACTTCCCTCCTAATGCCCTTTTGGACAGCCTCTGACACCTGATATGCTGTCTGCCGTATGGGCGTCTGTGTCCCTGTCTCCACATTGTGTGTAGCTAAGGGGGTTAGGCCAGGTTTGGTGCTAAACAATGGGGCAAAGTCTGCTAAAACCTCCCTTACTTTCTGGATCTGGTCCGGGGTCAGCTGGGGAGACAATTTTACTGCCTCCACAGAGGACTCCTGCTTACTTTCTTCCAGCAAATCCAGAAGGGGGTCTCCTTTGTCGATTCCCTCCCCAGGACTACACACTGCAAACACCATGTCAGCCCTATTTGCATATGGCTTCATCATGTTGACATGGTACGTCCTTTCTGTCTGTCTTTGGTCAGGTAACTCTACAATATAGTTCATGTCATTTACCTTCCTAACCATTTTGTATGGTCCTGCCCACTCAGCCTGCAGTTTGTCTTTCCGGACTGGAATAAGGACCATGACTTCCTGACCCACCATGTACGAGTGAACTCTGGCTCTATGGTCATATCACACTTTTTGTTTCTGTTGGGCAGCTGCCAGGTTGCTCTGGGCTGTCCCCATAAGCTCCTTCAGCCTTTCCCTAAACTTAAGGATGTAATCCACAATGAGAGTTCCCTGGATGGCATGCTTGCCTTCCCAGTCCTCCTGGATCAAGTCTAGGGGCCCACGTTCGAAGGTGGAAAATCCTGTCAACTCTTGGGGCACCTCCCTGTATGCAAACAACAGGTGGGGAAGGTATTCTCCCAGTCCCTCCCATGCTGTTCGGCAAACGCCTGGAGCATTGACTTCAGGGTACCATTGAATCCTTCCACAAGCCCATTGGCTTGTGGGTAATATGGTGTCATGCATCTCTGCACCATCCCGCACTTCTCCCATAAACATTTCATCAGGTCCAACATGAAGGAACCCCCTCGATCGGTGATAACCTCCTGCAGAAACCCAACATGGGAGAAAATCCCAAGTAAAGCATCTGCCACTTTGTCTGTCCTCAGTGAGGATAGGGCACATGCCTCTGGGTACCGGGTGGCATAATCCACCACAGTCAGGATTAATCTCTTCCCTGAGGAGCTGGGGGTATTTAAAGGCCCCACAATATCTATTCCCACTCTCTGGAATGGCTCCTCTGCTATGGACAATGGAATCAGGGCAGCTTGGGTTTTCTTGCTCACCTTCCCTATTTCTTGGCACCAGTGACAAGACTTGCAATACTCCTTCACCTGCTGGGTGAAGTTAGGCCAATAGAAATTCTGGGCCAACCGCTGCATAGTGCACGCGATTCCCAGATGACCAGACAAGGGAATATCATGTGCAATCTTGAGCAACTGCTCACGATACCCCTGGGGAATGACAAGCTGCCTGCCTTGCACCCCTCCCTCTGTCTGTACTGCCTGAGTACACATAAGTCCATTTTCCCAATAAACCTTATGTCTGCCATCACCTCCCTGTGCGCCATCCGAGTTTGCCCAAGCCCTCAGCTTCTCTAAACTAGGGTTACTTCTCTGAGCAGCTGCGAACCCCTCACACATTCCCAAGGCATAGGACAGGTCCCTTTCAGTCGCTGAACTAGGGTCCCTAGCACTAGCATCAGGGCACTCAGGATCACTGTCAATCCCAACCCTCTGACAATGGGTCACCCTTCCCTCTTTGGAGTAACCCTCTGTAGCTGTGTGGTTACTTGCTATTGGGGAAATTTCTACCCCCTTTCCATTAGTCTCCCCATCTGGAGACACAGGTTGGGGAACCAGCCTCTCAATGGTTTCCACAATGGCTTCTGTGGGGTCCAGAGAACTACAAGTTTTCCTTGCCACTCAGCTACGGGTAACTGCACACACCATCCCCTGTTTTAGATTGTTGCCCAGGATCACATCCATTGCTAAGGTTTTGGCTACAGCCCCCTGTTGCACAGCCCCCCCGTTTCACCCCAGTCCAGGAGAACACTAGCGAGGGGCAATGTTTTCGCCTCACCAGTAAAGTCCTGTACAGTGACGTATTTATTGGGTATAAGCTGACCAGGCTCTACTAAATCCCCTTTTACCAAGGTCAAGGATGCCCCGTGTCCCTTAACCATTGTGCCTGTACACCATCCACCATGACTGGGTGCATGTGTTCCCTCATGTTCATAGGAATGCTTCCAGGGATACACAAACAACCCACTTCTTTTCTAGTACCATTCTGTGAATTATTGCTCATTCTTTTGGGGCACTGTCTGGCAATATGCCCAGTTTCTTTACATAACCAACATTCACTTCTCTTTTCAGAGAAATCTTTTCTCTGAAACCTGGGGCTAACTGGTTTTGGTGAAGGCAGTGAGGGTTTTAGCTGCCCTGAAGGTGCGCTTTTCCCTTTCTACACTGCCACACCCAACCCATTCGCTCTCAGAGCAGGTCTGCTCTTGGCATAGTGGTCCAAGAGTTCAGCAGCCTCTTGCACTGTTTTGGGATCTTGGTCCTCCAGCCAGGTTATTAGCTCTGCTGGGCATGCCCAATAAAACTGTTCTAACAAAATCACTTTTTCAATTTTATCAACAGAGTTTGTGTCAATTCCTTCCCACCAATGTTTTAAAACCTGATGTTGTTTCATGGCTAGCTCCTTGTAGCTCATGTCAGGGCTTCTCCTGAGCTTACAGAATTTAGCTCTGTATGATTCAGCAGTTAATTCAAATGTTTTTAACAGTGCAGCTTTAAGTTTTCTGTAATCATCACTGTCCTCATTGTTCATTTGACCCAATGCATCCCGAGCTTTCCCGGTAAGTAGTGGGGATAGCTGGAAGCTCCAGGACTCTCTAGGAATTTTAGCCTGAATACAAACTTTTTCAAAAGAATTTGAAAATGCATCCATATCCTCCCCCTCTTTAAATTCAGCTATCAATTTGGAGTTCAATTTGTAACCCAGTCCTGCAGTCCCAGTTAAACTCAAGCCACTTACCTGCTCTGGTGCCACTGGTTGGGGTCATAGCTTCTCCAGTTCATGTTGCCTCTGGCGCTCCTGCTCCTCACGGTCAGTGTCTCTCTGCCTCTCGGCATTCTCGCTATGCCTCATGGTGTACTCATTCTCTCTTCTCCTCTACAGCTTGCTGGTGCTCACACTTCTCACGGTCTGCCTCCTGCTGTTCCTGCTCTGCCTCTCGTCTCTCTCATTCTCTCTTCTCCTGGAACTCCAGCTCCATCCTGCACAATTCAATTTGCAGCCTGAGTACTTCTGGATCCAGGATACTGGTGACCTTCCCCTGCTACTGTGGCCCTTTGCTGACAGTGGCCCTGTTGTCCTCCTCATTGGATCTGGACACTGCACTGGCCGCTAGCCCTGCCACACTCAAGGTTTGGTCCTTTTTAGTCACAGTCTGTGACTCAGTGCTCTGGGTTTCTGCTAAAATCAGGGCATCAACTAGGTTCTGTTTGCTGGCTTTCACCTCGAATGGGACTCCTTTGTCCCCACACAACTGCTTTAAGTAGTCTACAGTGTGCCTGCTGTAGTTGGAAGCCATCTTCCCTAACTACTGCTACTCTGACTTGCACTTCAGGAAAAAAAAATAAAACGGGTAGGAACTTGACTGTACGCCAAGTGATATAGTTCTGTCTCCTTTTTAAAAAAAATAAATAACTGCCTTTTTCTTTCTTTGCAAGTGAGCTGATGGTCTCGAGCTGACACACTGGACACTAAAAGCTTGTAATACCAAAATTTATCCCACTGCTGCAAACCAATCTGTCACAAACACACTCAGCAGGTCAGCCCTCTACTCCCAAAGTGCCAGCCTCCGAGCGCAGTCTTTTGAACAGTTAACAAAAACAGGATAACCCTCCTGTCTGTTTTGTGGGTTCAAATTAACTTTTAGTCTCAGTTCTGGAGGTATTCAAACTGTGAACCTCTTGCTAGCATACCCTATACACAGGATCAGATAATTCTGTCTTCGGGGGGCCAGATATCTTTGCCTACAGGCACCTAACCAGGTGTACAAAATGAACCCTTAAAAACTCTAATAAAAGACCTCAGATTACTCTTACCTTTTTCTGGTTTGGTATCACCATTCAAGCTTATACACAGTGTCTGCTTTAACCATATATACTTCACTTGTTAAAGGAAAGAAATTAAAAGGCAGACCAAGTAGGTTCTAAAAATAGAGTTTTACTAAAATAGATAAAAGTATGTAAAACATAAAATGCAGAACTATATATCACAAGAACCATACAATCTTTTAAAAGAACAAGGTTTTAACAGTGCAATTCCTACTACAGTACTTAGATTTTGTCTCTCTCTACATGTATACTTGTTTAAAGTGCTCAAAGATGTTTCTTTGTCAGAGTGTAGATAAAATTGTCTCTGAAAGAAAACAGAATCTGTTTAAAAAACTGTCTTTGCCAACCCCTTTGTGTGAGGTCACCTAGCTCCTCCTCTGTTTATGAAGAATCATACACCCAGGATATTTTATCATATTAGAAGGTAAGATAATTAAGGTTACTTCAGCAGATGCTCCTTTCCCCATGTGACTTCCCCAATCAAGACTGTAAATTTCCTTTCATCTATAAGCAGTATCCTCCCTCACACAGATATCAAAGCATTTAGGATTTCGCACCAGTGTGCCATAACCTGGTTTCCTCCTCTAACATCATAAAATTGATATTGATTTCCCTCTTAGCAGTTAAAGCTATATTTAACTTAGAAAAACAGGAGATTCTTGATTAAGGTCTGCTCTAGTCCTCAATTAGCTTCTGGCCTTCCAGGTAACACCTTGTATCTAAAACCTAGGGGTGTGTGTGTGTGTCAACTCACATGCTGTCTCAGCATCTCTTATGAGAGACAGTCCATAACACATTTTTATATTACAAAAAAATCATAGTGTACTCAGAACTGTCTGTCCACGTGTCACATCACCCACTTGCTGCAGTGATGCAGGATGGAAAATATGTGATTCATAATAAAGGGAAGAGGAGGGAGGATGAAAGGTTTTTTTTCTGGAGCCAGAGACCTCCTATGGTTTTTGTTTTAATGTAATTATTATTAAATATGGCTTTATATGCTTAGAAAATGTGATTTCATTGTATTCAGTGTGCCAACTTTAAACCACTCGCACACTGCATTGTTTCTGTTTCGTGCTTTAGTTACAGTGGACTGGTGGTGGTGTGGGTAGGGGGTACTTCTGGAGAGGAAATGAATGCCAGGTTGGTGACTGCACAATGATTTCTTTTTTCTGTTCACTGTGGAATGACACATCTTTGGATGGCATTGGGCAGGGTAGCAGATATTATATATGAGCAGATACTTCAATCTTATATAATATATGATAATCTGTCACAATGTGATGCAATATGTGATAGAAACATGGAATCTTATCGGCAAATAAAGACACCAAGTCCAGTGAGTCTACTTCACTCTTCTCTGATGACTCACAACTCTAGGGATGGTAAAATAATATGCAGTAGTCTGATATGATATATGGGAAGATTATATAATCTGATACAATCTGCCAGACTATGGTGTATGATAAAATAATATAATCTTATATATAATTTATAAAATTCGGTCTGGACATTTTTTACCCCTTATTGGTCAGGACCCTAGCACAGGGTGCTGTATTAACCTAGCACATACACAAACCTGTGATCTGATGACACCTTTAGGGTACATTAATCGACAACACAACCTGTCAGGGTCAAAAGATCAGTATACCAATTAAATATCCTCAGGATCAAAAAAGTCATGATGCAAATCAAATAACCCAGCAACATCAAAAAGAAACCATACAAATAAAATAGGACATATTACCATCTCTCCATGGCAGTATTGCTCAAGAATCATGCACTGCAAAGGAACTCAATTAACTTTGAAGAAAAATACTTCATACTCAAAAATCAAAACTCAGAAATCTTCAGTGTTATCCACACAAGATAACAAATCTTAAAATCCTAAACATTTAATGAAAACACAAAAATTATAATTCCACACAGCAGCAGAAACATGTATACATTCATCCCTGAACCATCAGCAAACCTCTTTAAAGATTTCTCTAAAATCTTCTGAAATATCCACTTAACTGTCTGGAATACCTGCAGCAAACACACTACAGTCTCAAACTTTCCATTTCCACCTCATCATCATCCACTAAACTGCAGTGAACCTCCACTTGATCACATGAGATCTAATCAACAGGTCAGGCTTCCAGATCAGACTCAGATCACATGAAATGTACAGGAAGCACTGCCCTGACTTTCAGCTGGTTCTGTGTCATAATAGCGAATGCAAAACATTGATCTCTATTATGGTGAGTGTATATCACCAGAAAGCAAAACAGTGATATACATTTGTCAGCGAACCAACATCTGGCAAAATAAAGTGTTTTTGCAGGGAGGTGGGCTGCACTCCCCCTCGTAGGGAGCTTTGCCCCCCTGCACCCCACTGAATTAGGATTCTTAACTCCGGGGGAGTACATGTCAGGGAGGTGGCACAGTCTGCATGAAAAAAAAATTAAGTCCCGCTGCCACAGGCAGCAGCAGAATTCTTCCCTCCTGGTCCACAGTGCCGAACCCAGTATCTGCTGCACCAGAGCTAGCCTCCCTCACCACAACACCACACAGCTGGCTTGGCAGCAGCAAGCACACTACAGCCCAATAACCCTCTCCCCTATCTCTCCCCTTCCCCTTGCTATCCTCCCTTTCTCGTCATCCTACCCATCCCTCATGGTAGCTATGAGTCACTACCCTTGCCGGTTGCTCATGATCATAGTGCCGAATATGAGTTGTTGTTTTGATGGTCGCCCATATTCATTCACTATTATCATGGGATACCCTTTCAGCTCAACCTCATATCACATGGAAAGTACTGGAAGCACTACCCAGGCTTCCAGGTCATACTGAGAACATGAGGAAAGTACAGGAAGCACTGCCCTTGCTTTCAGCTCAGCCTCAGATCACATGGGGAATACAATAGGAACATAGATGTGATATTCCTCTTGTATTAGACTCTGATCAGACCCCGCCTAGAGCACTGTGCACAGTTTTGGAATTCTCTTTTAAAGAAGGATGCAGATAAACTGAAGTAGCACAACAAAGGGCAATTGAAATGATTCATGGACAGCAAGGTCATTAATATGAGGAAAGACTGGCACTTCTGAACATGTACACCTTGGAAGAAAGACGGGACAGGGAGACATAAAATGTAAAAATTCCCAAGGGAACATTGTTTAACCAGGAGTTTAACCATGAGTAGCACACTAAGCTGAAGCTTGTTTCCAGATGTGACCTGGGAGCACAAGGAAGTTAAGTGATTTGCTCAGGATCACACAGTATAAACAAGGTTGATAGTGGAGTTCTGTTTACCTGAAATAACAGCACAGTGACCCAGGGTCATGTGTGGAGACTAGAAGGGAGAAGATTTAAAATAGATCTCAGAAAGTACTACTTCACAGAAGGGGTTGTGAAAAAATGGAATGGTGTGGCATTGATAGTTCTAAGAAATTATGGGGTAAGCTTAGAGGGTTAGTTGTCTCAAACTCAGGGAACAAGATATGTGAACATAAGGACATAGGAGAGTTCATTGAAAATAGGAGGGGATCACAATGTAAATAGCCCATGCATTCAGTAATACTAAAAGTACAGTAGTAAATAGAATATAATTAGGAATATTTTACAAATGGGATGGGACTTGGGTCTATATCTGCTGTCATGTTTTCTACAGAAAGCAAAAACTCATGAATACCAATGTAAAACAACAGAACCAACTGTAACCCTGCAACCTGAACTAAAGACGGACAAGCTTCACAAAGTTTTCCCAGCTTCACTTCCCCTGCAGATGCACTTAACATAACTTTTACCTGGTGAGGTGCCCACCTTTGCCTGGTGAAGACTATATATAGAGATACTTCAAGGTAAATGTTTTGGCAAGGTGGCACTACGCATAGTTTTAGCCAAGTGATATAGCACTTTGCCAGCAAAAACTACACAAAGTATTTGTTTAACAAAAACATTTTAAAATATTTAAAGAGATTTACCAGTGTCCTGCAGAGAGTTCACATTTGGCATCTGCAGACCCGCCAAACTATGAATTCCAGGACATTCCTTTCTTTGTTGCTGAAGACTTTTTCATTCAGTCTGGATCTTTTTCCTTAAGACTTTCTTTCTGTTTACCTAGATTTTACCTGCTGTGAAGTCATAATCCTCTGCTTGTGACATCACAGTATGTTGCCATGGATATGATTTTGATGTCACAAACAGGTTGTGACTTCAAAGCAGGAAAATCAGTCGGGCAGATAATGTCTAGGGGCAAAGAGACTGTTGTCATGCAAATGTTTTCAGTAATAAAGAATGGAATGTCCACAAATTCAAATTTTGGAAAAACCTGGAAAATCACTTTAACCTCCCCCCATCCCCTGTGACAGACAGTTCTCATGCCCTCCCAGCCATTCACACTTTCTAAAACACAGTACCCACACCCACCCATCTCCACCCCCACCCATAGTCCTGACAAGGTTTTAAAGTAGTATCACATTTATTATAGTCATAGATCCCATCCTCCAGCTGCGACAAATCAGCATAAGTTATATGCAGTACTCCACCCACCTTCCCCAACCTGTGCCTGTCCCCCGAGTTACACAATACCAAGCAATCTCCCACACTACCACCCTCTAGCACCCAATCTCTCATCTCCCCCAAGCCCAAATTAGTCAAACGATAAAGGATACATATGGAAATCTATATAAAAAGAAAAACATCCAGTGAGACACTCTCTTTATTCAATGTCCTGCTGGAATATAAGTGAATGATAATGTCCTTGCCTATAGTATCACCTGATTGACTGCTTGATAATATGTCTGGAAAAAGTAATGCCCTGTTACTCGCATTGATACTAACAGGGCCTTTAACCTCTTCCAATGGCCTTATCTGTTTTGCAGTTTAGACAATGAGAGATAGATGTTACTTGTCTGAATACAAATAAATACTTACATAACATCTGAGAATCATTTTATTTATTTATTTATTGAATTTTGCTGACTAGGCAGGCCCACTAAGACTAGAAGTCCCTTTTTCAGGGGTGACCCCGGGATGTAGGGAAGGGGGATACAGATGGTAACCAATTGAAATTGAACCAGATTAAGCTGTTGTTGGGAGAAATTTGGCCAGGACACTGGGGAACTTCCCCATCTCTTTCCCCCTACTATTTATTTTTCAACAACAACTTTCAGCATTTGAATTATACCATATAATTATTCAAGACCTTCAGCAAATAAAAATGAAAGAAAGCATGACATTAGATAAAGTATTATGGGAAGGATACTGGAAAGGTTTCATTTGGTTCTAAGGGATAACCAAAAAAAAGGAGGCAAATGATTGATTGTGCTTAACAGTTAATGTTGTGTTACCTTATGAATTACTCTTGTATTATTGTATGTTTTTTCCCTTTTTTCACTATTTGTTTGCCTTGACTTTATATACTAATTTTTAATTTCACTATGCCTACCTTCATAGCCCTCTTATCGCTGATGTGTCTGAAGATGGCTTTTTCTCCCTCTTTAATGTCTTCTGCAATTTGTAGTTCCTTCCTATCTTTTACCTGCCTGACTGCCCTACTAGAATCCCTAGCTTTCTCCAAGGGTAAACCCTCCCAACAGCGAAACCTTTACAGCAAACACGTCGATGCCAACATCAACAGTTCACTGTAAAGTCCGCCCAGGACCCTGGCATTCTTTCCCCAGCCCTGCACCCCTCCCCAAATCAACTCCGACTCAGAGTTGATAATCCCTAAGTCCATGGGGTGGGGAGCAGAGCCCAACACATAGGGGGTTTGGGGGGTTCAGGGGGCAAACGCTTCCAGTGAAAGGCAACTGTTTCTCTGATGGACTTAAGTCAACTGCAAATTGCGGTCGATATAAATCCATTTCTGTGATGTCGGTCAACAAAATATTTGTCGAACCGGCATCATAGAACCTTTTCCAAGAAGGCCTTCTCATCCTCATCCTTTTGGGTGTTCCTATACTTGCTGTATACGGCCCTCTTATCCTTTACTGCTTGGCTTGCCTCCCTGTTGAACCAACTTGCTCTGGCTTAGGAGTTTTTCCCCTTTTACTTAAGACAGGTATGAGTGGCTGCCATGATCCCATCCTTAAGTAGAGTCCCATTTTTGGTCCACTACCGTATCATCCCTATGTCTAGCTGGAAATTCCCTCAATAGTTCACCCATCTTGCTTTACTTGGCCTTCTTGAAATCCAGTACTTGTGTCTTTGTTTTTGAGGTTTCCTTACCCATATTAACTTGGAACCACACCATTTGGTGGTCACTGCTCTCCAGGGGCTCCTCCATGTTGATATCCCTGACATTATCACTGTTTGTTAATACCAGATCCAGGATGGCACCCTCTCATGTTGGTTCGGTCACCACCTGAACCAGGAAGCCATCATGGACTGTGTCTAGGATCAGTTAGCTCCTGGCACTGGTGGTAGACAAGACAATCCAATCCACCTTAGGCAAACTGAAGTCCTCCGTTACCAGCACTTCACCCCTTTCCAATGCCATCCTGATCATACTGTACTACCCAACTCCTTGTTTTTTCCTTCGCTGTAAATAGGTGGCCTATATACTACACACAGCCTTAGCTTTCTTTCTGCTTCCATTTGGATCTGTACCCACAGCACCTCTACTTTCCTTTCCTTTCCTCCATTTCTTCTCTTGTGGCAGTAATGCCTTCCCTGACATATAGTGGCACCCCTTCCCCTCTCACTGTCCCAGTTATAGAGGGTATACCTTGAAACAGAGATGTCTGAGTCATGGCTAGGACTCAGTGCCCAGGTCTCAGTGACTGCTGCCAGATCCACCTTTCCCTCTGCCATCAGGCCTGCAGATCATCCATTTTGTTTTCTAGACTTCTGGCATTGAAGGACATTATCCTCCATCACTCCTATTCCCTTTCTTCCTATCTTGGCCAAGTGCTTCCTTCCTGTTCTGCTTGGCCGCCTGCCTCTTTCTTCTTCTTCCCTTGCCCCTCCTGCTTGCTTTCTCTTCTCCAAGCCCCTTCTGATCCCCTACTCTCCCTCCTTACTGAGCCCCCTGTGGTTTTTACCCTGGGGGCCTGACTGTCCCTTCCTCAAGAAAACACCACCCCAACCTCTCCTCTGTTCTCTCCACTCTCTCATGTTAGTAACCTCTCAGTGTTCTTTACCTGGGGGGTTCTGGATGCCCCCTCCTCTAGGAAATCCTGGGTATTGTGACCCTTGTTAGCCCCCCTTCAGTTTAAATTTAAGTTCCTGCTTATTTATTCCCAAATCCTTTCCCTGAGCAGCCTGGATCCCTCCTACTTAGATGAAACCTATTGGGGGAGACAGTATTTTATCATTCCATGTTCCCTCCCAGTTCCCTATATATCAAAACCCATTCTCCCTACACCATCCTCACAGCCAGCAATTAAACTCCTCAGTCCTGCATTTCTTAACTGTGCTGACTTTAGGCAAAAGCAGCACTTCTGAGAAGGCTACCACCCCAGCCTCCACCCAACAAACCTGCCCCATAACTCGGAACCTCTCCTGTACTGTCTCTACCTTGCTTCAGGCTTTCTTCTATCCCCTGTGGGAGGGTACACCATTGAATGTATGTGTTCTGCTGTCATTCCAAGGAGGCACACCATTCTCCTACCTTACTATTCTTCCCTCCCCCTTTTTTTACCTCCTCAGCTGGGGTCATCCTATGGTGCCCCTTGTAAAGCCATCTTTCCTTTGTGCCCCTTATCCATCCACACCGAGGCACTCCACTGGATGCAGTGCCCATGCTCTACCACCTCCTCCACTCACTCTCAGATCGCATTGCAATGGGTACTTACCTCACAGCCTGGGTGCATCTGGTGTGTGACAGGAGGGTTAGGTCTTCATGCGCACTGGAGGATTATTTTTTTCCCCATCATTCCCCATGAAGCAGGCATGCAGTGATGCCAGGTATGGTACTGCATGTGCTCCCATGTACTGCACGTATGACATCTGCCTGCATTGACCTCACGTCTTGACATCCGTTTATGCACCAGCCCCCAGTCGCTGCCAGAAGCTGGTAGTGCAGCATTCTTACCCTTTCTCCCCCCTGCCCCAAGAAGGTAAGCAGTCCCTAGGATGGTCAATCCTCCTCTCTCCGGCCAAACTTCCTATTCCCCTGGTCACTTCTGACGCAAACAGTAATGCTACCATTGCGCCAGTAGGCCTGCCTTTTTCTTCCCTCCCCTTAGTCCTTCCAGCTCATTTTACTATTGAATTTCCCAAGACTGACTCTACCACTACTCTTCCCTACCCCCACTCCTTTTCTTGTTGCCTGCTTTAAATGTCTAAAGGTTGCACCATTTAGCTAGAAACCTGACTTTATAATTGATAGTTATATCAACTCCAGAATTGAAGTCACACTTCTGTTTTCAAGATTGCTGCTTGGTGTGGTCTAGAACACCATTATAATATAATATCAAGACATACATTTTGCAATACTGAATGCCAGCAGAGTTAACTCTTCCTGCTCTTCTTATTTATTGAGTTTATATAATACGATAATACTACAGTCCTTAGCAATCTGACCTTTAATTTGTATTTTTCTAACCCTTTTATTTTGTCAGATGTAATTCAACCACATTCATTCCTTAACCACATATAATTTATTTAGACTTTTTCAACTGTACTGTGTGTGCAAGGAGCATTACAGCACACTGCTAATTTAAGAGTTGTCATGTCTATATTAGAGTTCTACTAAACCTAGATCTGAATCTAGTTACTTTTCTATCCCTCTAATCCATATGGTGAGGGTATGAGATTGGTTTAAATCTGATACTCACTTATTTGATCTATTTCATATATTAGTAACTACAGTTCTAGATGTTTTGATAATATTAGAGCCTCTATAGACTAATATTGTTGGTTAACATATGCCTTTCGCTACCTAGTTTATATACCCACCCTGATGTGAAGAGAGAGAGAGAGAGAGTCCTGGTAATCTTGCTCTGTTACTGACTCTCATCTCCCTACACATCCTAGTCAATTGTACTGTGTTATTCACTAATGCTGTGTTTTAACAGTTAATGTCCTGTTTTATAGTTAGTATTTTAGAGGGGCATACTTACAGGTATTCTACAACCTTCTTAGACATTATCTCTTATAGGTTCTACCTCGCTTCATATATTTAACCATTTTTTACACACTGGTTATTAATCAATGTTTGGCCTGCCGTTGCCCTCTGCTTTAGTTTATTTAACTTCTCCTTTGTGCTTGCGTTGCTGAGTCCCTTTCTTCCTTCTTACTATAACTCCTTTTATCTCCCCTTTTTCACATTAACGTCACAATAGATCTATTACTTTTTTCTTGGAATGTTAAGGGACTCAATTATGCCTTGCAAGCACAAACAAGTACTTACTCATCTTAAAAAACATAAAGCAAAAATTACATTTTTACAAGAAACTAAACTATTAGCAGAGGACAATGACAGACTTAAATGGGACTGGGTCAGACAGGTTTATGCATCATCATTCTCTTCTAAAAAACATGGAGCTGCTATACTGCTCCATAAAAACCTCAAATGGCCTTCTCTAAAAATCATTATGGATTCTGAAGGTAGATGGGTGATTGCCTCATTTGACACTCCCTCTAGACCTTTAACTTTCAGCAACGTTTATGCTCCCAACTCTGATCATCCCAAATTCTTCCATAACCTAGCCAAGAAAATTACTGCTAATGTACCCAATAACTCTACAATATTAATGGGTGGTGATTTCAGTCTTGCATTAGATGCTTGTCTGGACACAAGCAATACATCTCTGATGCACTCCCTAGAAGTATACATGCTCTTTCATTACTTATGAAAGATCTGGGCTTAACAGATGCCTGTAGACTTTTCCACCTCAGAGATCGTGAATTCACATTTTACTCTGCATTACACAAAACATACAGTATGATTGACTATTCTTTATTGTCACCATCCATTGCTGAAAACATAATTGTAACATCTGTTGTGCCCATAATAATATCTGACCATGCTCCTGTTAAATTACATCTTGTTCGGGGCCCCACCTCCTTCAAATCTCCTTCATGGAGTTTGGATCCATTATTACTTAAAGACCCAGAATTTCTACCATGGATTAAATTACCAATACAAGACATTTTATCTCATGATAATCCCCTAGATACTTCCATGTCCACCACCTGGGAAGCATTAAAGGCTACCATTCATGGGGAAATCATAGGTTTTGCAGCTCACCATAAAAAACTAAGGGAACAACAGCTTTCTGATTTGTAAAAGCAACTTAAAAGTAACGAAAGTCAGTACTTCAATACCATACATCTTAACCTAAATTCCCCTCTCCACTTAGAAATATTACAACTGCAGATAAAAATTAATGAGCTAATTTCACATAAAACAAAACTAGCCCTATTTAAACTTAAACACAAATTTTGAGAACACGGAGACAAATGTGGCAAATTGCTTGCACATCGGTTAAAATCTCAACAAATGGAGTGACATATCACTGGCCTCAAAGATCATTTCAACCATATGAATACTGACAACCCTACTATAAATAATATTATGATGTCCTATTATAAAAAACTATATGCTGCCCCTTCACCAGCCCCAACCCCTTTTAGTCATATTTTTTTGGGTAAGGTTTCCCTTCCCTACCTTTCAAAAACAGATACAGAAATATTGGATAAACGTTTACTCTACAAGAAATTCAGGAGGCACTCACATCCCTAAAGTCTGGTAAAATTCCTGGGGGAGATGGCTTTAATGTTGATTTTTACAAATCCCTCTCAGATGTACTTTGATCCCTACTCTGTAATGTATTACAGGAATCTGTGCAACTTGGGAAACTCCCTTCCACCATGACCGAGGCAGTCATTACCATGCTCCCTAAGAAAGATAAAGACCCTTCTAATCCTGCTAATTACTGACCATTTTCCTTACTAAATACTGATGGAAAGATTTTTGCTAAACTTCTAACCTGACGTCTGGAACCCTTTATCTCCAAATTAGTACATCAATTTCAAATAGAGTTTGTTAAAAATAGAAATGCTTCATACCATCTACGTTTCTTATTTAACCTCATGCATAAAGCATAATATCTTGGTTCTCCTGCTGAAGTAATTGCTATTGTCTTTGAGAAAGCCTGTGATTCTCTGCACTGGAATTACATATACCAGGTTCTACTTCATTTTGGTATTACTGAACATTTTTGCTCCTGGATTAAACTATTATATACTCTCCCTTCTGCTAGAATTCTTACTAACTCCATCCTTTCCCCATCCTTTTACTTAGCTAAAGGGACTAGACAAGGTTGCCCTTTATCACCCTTGTTATTTATCTTAGCTATGGAACCACTGACAGCCTTTCTTTGTCAATCCGATGATATCAAAGGTATACCCATCGGCAACACACAATATATCTCATTATCTTATGCTGATGACCTTCTAATTTTATTAGAAATTTAGAGAAGGCTGGCCAACCCTTGGTCAAGTTACTTAACTTTACGGCAATTTCTGGCTTAGCATTAAACTATAATAAATTTGAAATCCTCCCTTTAAATATCTTCTGCAAGCCTTTTATGAATAATCCATTAGGTTTACATTGAACCCCACAAGGCCCCACATATTTAGGGATAAAAAATTACTCCAAACTTAGATAAAATTTGGGAAGCAAACTTAAATCCCTTAATAACAAATATTAAAACCTCTTTTGATAGATGGAAGTTACTTAGTCTTTCCTTCTTAGGTGAAACAGCTGCTATCAAAATGTCAACAACCCCTAAGATACCCCACCTCTTCGCTAATATTTCCCTATGTTTACCTTCCAATTTCTTAGGGAAAATAGAATTTCATTTGGGAGGGGTAGGTTCCACAGTTTATCTGAAACAAACTCTGTTTGCACTGGACTAGAAGGGGTTTTGGATTACCTTGGTTTTTGGCTTACCTTTGGGGCTTTCGCGCTTCTCAAACTATCAGATGGTTCGGTAAACTTACTCCCCAAACCCCACTATGGGTAGAAATGGAATCTTTGCTAACACCTGGAAATATTCCTACTGTTTTTATTTATAATGCCCTGCCCCCTAAATTAAAGAATCATCCCACTGTTGCTCCTTCAGTCCATTACTGGTTTAAAACCCATAAATGGTTAAAATCCAAACCAACCCCTCTCTCTCTCTTATGTTCCTGTTTGGGGTAATCATAATATCTCACTTGTCAATCACCAATTATTCTGCCAAGTACGGAAGAATAAAGGAATATATTTTCTTGGTGACATTCCAGATACTAATACCCCAAGTTTAAGCCTATTCTCTGAACTCCGTGACAAATTGGACATACTCAATAATTACTTCTGGAAATATTTGCAACTGTGCTCTGCACATTCTACCTTCTTGCAACATCTTCCTAATCAATACCCTTTTGATTGGTACGTTTCTCATTGGAATAATGCATCAGTTAATTGGACCAGGAAGATATATAAAGACATTAGAAATAATCTACCAAATCAATCATTAATAGCTAAAACTAAATGGTGCATATCTTTGAATTATAATATTATAGGCGCTCAATGGAACAATTGTTAGAAATGTTGTCACAATACTTTTAAGGATGTGCGTAGCCTGCTTATTCAGTTCAAAATTCTCCATCTTTGGTATAGAACGCCTACGACATTACATCATATGGGTCTTTTAAACAATGACTATTGTTGGCATTGTAATTCTCTGGGTGGAGATCTGTTTCATATTTTATGGGAATGTACACCTAACTCTAAACTATGGCATTCTGTCTACCAATTTGCAATCAAAATTGTTGGCCACAAATTCACTCTTGATCCCAAATATTTCCTGCTTGGTATTATTAACCCCTCTGACTACATATTATCTAAATTTCAACACAAATGATTAAATCTACTATTCTTGCAAGTGAAACAGCTCATTTTAATTCACTGGAAATCTACCACTTTGCCTGACCTTTCAGACATCCTTAAAAGCTTATCACAACAGGCTTCTCTTGAGCACCTTACTTACTTTGCTCTAGACTGACCACATGTATGAATTGTGATGGCAGTATTTTCTAAATTATCTAGCAACCACATAATTCCTCCAGGTTACCTATACATTATAATCATTTAGGTTATATTCCAGTCCTCACTAATATATGATACCTCATAAGGATGTTGTCTCATCTTTATTAATCTTCTTATATAATTTCACTTAGTGGTATATCTGTAGTGTGTCTCTAATTATTGTATGCTTTATTGTTCTTGTTCTCATAGTATATTGCATAGAACAAGACCTTTATTATATAATAGTGCTAGAACACATCATTACTTATTCTTCCCTTCTATTCCCCTCTAAATTGCAGAATACCATTCTTACACCTACAGCACTTTTTTTATTTTATTTTTATTTAATTAGTATTTTGGAAAGACCTTTGAGCATGAGCTCTTTTACAAAGGTTCCACATCAGGATGGACAATAAGACAATACACATATTCAGTGGTTACAGAGGCTTGATCATTAGGCATCAAAGAGTGATTACATGAGGATTAGACAAATATCAGAAAAACAGAGCAGTTGTAATAGAATACTAAGCTATTTCTAATTGGTTGCCCTAGGTAGTACACCCCTGGAAATCTCCAAATCTGTTGATAGACTATGGCAGAGTAACTGCATAAGGTTTAACATTATCCCAGATGGTGAGAGGCTGGGTGACAGTGAAACAAGGAGGACTGGTTTTGAATCTACCACAGAGATCGAGAGGTAGGGGAATAGTGAAATGGGGAGGGCTGTGATGGCAGGGGAGCAACTCCAGAGGGCTTTGTGGAGTAGGGTGTTTGTGTGGGGGTTAGGGAGGGGCAGTACCAAGAGCATTTAAGGAGGACTGATAGCTTACTTAAGCCCTTACTTAAGACAGCTTGATGTCAATGGAAAAACAACTTATGCTTCAGCCTCATTGGGCTTTAGATTAGCTAACTATCAAGCCCATATGATTAAGTATCAAAAATGCCACCTGGAAGAATGCCAAGGCAGCTGCACAGGCCATACCAGATGGTTCTGCAAAAACTGAGTTACTAAAACAGTTAAATGCAGTGCTGAGGTAGGTAAGTACCTATTATGTTCAGCCTATGATATCTCGGATGCCTCTGCCAGGGCTGCTGCTTCTGACATCTGCATGGACAATATTCATGGATAAGAGTGTCTGGCTTTTCCACTGATGTACAGGAGGCAGTGTTAAACATTCCATTCAAGGGCAAGAAACTATTTGCTTATAATGTTGAAGATACTTTAAGAAATCTTCAGTCATCCAAAATGACTTTCATGTCAGTTAAGTCTCTCTAGCCCACACCTGCAAGAGGCAGAGGTACAGGGTCTTTTCGCAACACTGCTGCCAGAGTTAGTCATGCCACCTTTCATCAGCCCTCCAGAACTAGGGGTAGTTGTGCTTGCCTGGCCCCCTCCCCCCAGCTGCACACTCCAAAGCACCAAAGGCCATTGTAACTGGTGGTCTTTCCACCCCTGGCTCAGTCTGACTCCATTCCCTATGCACCTCAGCTACTTTTACCTTACGGGATAGCTATGGGGGTCATATCTCCCTTAATTTACCAAAATAGAGGCAGATTACCACAAACAAATAAGTACTGGAGATAGTTGAAAAGAGGTCTGCTCTGGAGCTTCTACAAACTCCTCCAATGCATCCTCTGCCTCCTTCCAGCTATCCTCTAGAACATATAGTGTTGCTGAAAGAGGAAATACAACCACTGACACAAAAATGTGTCATAGAACTGGTTCCTCCAACTCAGAAGAACAAAGGATTCTATTCCAGGTACTTCTTAGTTCCCAAATGAACATGACATCTGAGGCCTGTGCTAGATCTGAGGAGACTCAGCATCTTCATAGAATACAAGAAGTTTGTAAGGTCTCCCTTCAGGGTGTCAATCCCCTTTTACAACCCAGAGACTGGCTCTGTTTCCTGGATATTAAGGACGCTTATCTTTATATCAAGATCTGAAAGAATCACACACAATATCTAAGCTTTATGAATGGGGGCAGCATTACCAATGCAAAGTGTTGCCCCATGGTTTAGTCTCTGCACCATGAGTCTTTACCAAATGCTTAGCTGTGATGGCAGCATCCCTACACAGGGAAGGCCTATATGTTTCCCCATACCTGAACAACTAGCTTCTAAAAGCTGGCTCCAGGGACAGTCTTCTACAGACCTTGTCTCAAATGAGACATCTCTTTGAGAACTCAGAAGTCACAGTCAGTATCACAAAATCAATCCTGATTCCTAATGCTATGTTTATGCCTGCAATACATAGGTACTGTATAGTCCTAGACACTGCTCAGTGCAAAGCCTTCCTGCCAATAGGAATAGCAAAATGCATTATTTCTCAACCCTGCTTCTCTACAACAGTCACACGGTCCCAGACAGATCTTACTTATGCCTCCTGGGCATTATGGCAGCAACCATTGTTTCAGTATCTCTGCCACGCCTTCATATGCACATACACCCTGGAAGACAGCAGAGAGAGAGAGGGGGGACATGACTGAGACCTTCAAGTACTTGAAAGGGATAAATAAGGTGGATAAGGAGACTCTCTTTAAGCTGAGTGGCAACCAGAACACGAGGGGACACAGTCTTAAGCGGGAGGGTGGAAGGTTTAGGAAGGAGGTCAGGAAGCACTTCTTCACAGAGAGGGTGGTGGACACTTGGAATGCACTGCAGGGAGAGGTGATCTGATTGAAGACAGTGGGCAGCTTTAAGAGAGTCTGGGATAGGCATAAGGGGAAGGTAAGTATCATGGGTAGGGAGGATGGAAGGTGTGGGGAGGGAGGGCAGAGACAGTAGCTCAAGCTGTGTACCCTGCAATATGAGCAGACTAGATAGACCAAATGGCCTTCTTCTGCTGGCTTCTTTGTATGTTTGTAAGTATGTACCACAGTGGACTCTAAGAGTTCAGTGGACCCAGTTAACAGACGACAAGGATCAGTTGGTCCTTGTCACATCTCCACTGAGAAAAGTCCTGCTATGTTTGATGGACCTCACCAACATATTAAAGGGCATCCAGTTTGTGACTCCAATACCAGCTCAAATCCTCACCATGGATGCATCTGGCTCCAGTTGGAGGGAGGCTCATCTTGGGCCCTATCAAACATGGGGCTTATGGATTCAATAGGAAACCAGTCTTCACATCAATTTCCTGGAAATGCATGCTATACTGTACAGACTCTGTGCATTCCAGTAGCACTTAAAACAAGGCCCTCTGTTGATCCTGACAGACAATATCAATGTAGTACTCTACATCAACAAACAGGGAGAGACTCATTCTTATCCCCTATACTAGGAAGCAATGAGAGTCTGGTACTGGGCACTGGAACACAGCCTGCAGCTATCAGCCGTGCACTTTTCAGGTGCCAAAACATCTTAACAGACAAGCTAAGCAGGTCACTGTCCCAGATGCATGAATGGGAACTTTTGACCACAGTGGCTGAAGACATACTGTATTTACAAAATAGGGTCATCCAGAGCAGGACCTTTTTGTATCCTCATAACACAAAATTGCTGTGTTTCTACTCGCTGTCTCCAGGTCCTGGAGTTTTTTCAGGAGTCGCATCGTCCCTCTCTTGGAAAGGGAGATTCCTATATAGGTTCCCTCCAATTCCTCTTATACAAAAGAGTATTACTCAGACTGCAGCTGAAAGGTGCCACCCTCATCTGCATAGCCCCTCTATGGCCACATCAAATCTGGTTTCCCCTTCGGAGTCAACTAGCGGTAGAACCTCCATGACCCTTGCCACTATGCTGAAACCTTGTTTCACAGAACAAGGGCTTACTGCTACATCCAGACCTGAAGTCACTGCACGTTCATGCATGAAGGGCAGTGATGGGGCAAAAAGGAGTAAGGCCATCAGGAAATGGAGGGTAATGAGTACCAATGCCCATAGTTTGGGCAACAAGCTCCCTGAACTGGTAGCCTTGATGGAAGAGGGATGCCTGGATATCGTAGCAGTCACAGAAACATGGTACACAGAGAACAATGACTGGGATGTTAACATACTAGGGTACATAGCCTACAGGAGAGACAGGGAGGGGAGAAGAGGGGGAGGAGTAGCTCTCTATATAAAGGAAGGGATAAAAGCAACTGAACAAAAGAGTAAACAGGGAGGAGAGGAGGCACTGTGGGTCACCTTAGAGACTGGAAATGGCACCACAATCCGCACAGGGGTTGTATACAGACCCCCATGTCTGGGAGGGAATGGACAAGGATATGATAGAAGGCATTCTTAGAATGGCAGAGAAAGGGGAGATACTGTTGATGGGAGACCTGAATATGCCAGATGTTAACTGAAGCACATTTGCTGTAGCCACATCCAAGAGCAGGGCCATTCTTCATGCCCTACAGGTGGCATGCCTCAGACAGCTAGTTTCAGAACCCACTTGTGAGGGAGAAATCTTAGACCTTGTAATCTCAAATGGGGACAGTGAGAGGATCTCAGATTTAGAAGTGGGTTGCCATCTGGGAACAAGTGACCATCAAACAGTGTGGTTCACGATAAACTCAGCTACAGAGTCAAGCCATACAAAAGTGAGGGTACTGGATTTCAGGAGCGCTGACTTTGGCAAGATCGGAGAGTGCCTTAGAAAAGCACTAGCAAACAGGCTAGAAGGAGGGGTGGAGCAACAGTGGGGAAACATCAAAACTGCCATCACAGAGGCAACACGCCTTTGTGTGAAGCAAATAAACAAATCAAAATGAAAGAAAAAGCCACTATGGTTCTCAAAAGAGGTGGCAGGGAAAGTCAGGGAGAAAAAGATAGCATTCAGGAAAGTATAAGGAAATGAAGAAGGAGCAGGACAGAGAGCTGTACCAGTTAAGGCAGAAGGAAGCAGGAAGGGAAGTCAGAATAACAAAGGCCTAAACTGAGGAAAAGATAGCTAACTTGGTTAAGAAGGGGGATACAACTTTTTATAGGTACATCAGGGAGTGTAAAAAGACAAAGGGAGGGATAGTGAGGCTGAATAGAATGGACTTTGGTTGGGCAGAGAGGGACAGTGAAAAAGCAAGGATACTGAGCCATATTTCTGTTCAGTATTCACAAAAGAAGAGGAGGGGGAGGTGCCTAATCCAATTAACAGAAGCACTCTTGATAAGGGGGTCGATCCCAGTCCTTTCACAGAAGAAAGGGTTCTGAAAGAACTCCTAAAACTGAAGGTGGACAAAGCAATGGGGCCTGATGGAATTCACCTCAGAATTCTAAAAGAATTAAGGGGAGAAATAGTGAAACCACTGACTACCCTTTTTAACAAATCATGCGATGATGGTGTGGTACCTGAGGACTGGAGGAAGGTGGATGTGATTCCCCTTCACAAAAGTGGGACCAAGACAGAGGTAGGAAACTACAGACCTGTCAGTTTGACCTCTGTGGTAGGGAAAGTGATGGAATCACTTCTGAAGAAAATAATTCTTGAGTACCTAGAGGCCAGTGGGGCACAGGACCCAAGGCAGCATGGGTTCACAGCGAGAAGGTCATGTCAGACGAATCAAATTGATTTCTTTGACTGGGTGACCAAAGTAGTAGACCAGAGAGGGGCTGTGGACATGGCCTACCTTGACTTTAGCAAAGCATTTGACACAGTCACACACAAAAGATTAATTGACAAATTAACCTGCCTGGGAGTGGGTCCCAGGGTGGTAGCCTGCGTAAAACATTGGCTGGACAACAGGACACAGAAGGTAATTGTAAATGGAGTCCACTCTGAAGAAAGAGGGGTTACTAATGGGGTACTGCAGGGTTCAGTACTGGGTCCAGTCCTTTTTAATGTCTTTATAAGTGACATTGCAGAGGGACTGAAGGAAAAGTATGCCTCTTTGCAGATGACACAAAGATCTGCAACAGGGTTAATACACAAGGAGGCATGGAAAGGATGAGAAGGGACTTGGCAAGGTCGGAGGAATGGTCAGAAGTATGGCACTTGGATTCAATGCAAAAAGTGCAAATAATGCACCTGAGCAAAAACCCAGGGAAGATTACACAATGGGGGGTCGTAACAACAACAGAAATGGAAAGGGACCTGGGGGTAATCATATCAGATGACCTTAAGGTTAGCAAGCAATGTGAGAAAGCAGTAGGGAGGGCTGGTGGGATACTGGGATGTATAGGGAGAGGCATCACCAGCAGAAAACAGGAAGTTGTAATCCCTCTGTACAGACAGTTGGTGAGGCCCCATCTGGAGTACTGTATCCAGTTCTGGAGACCTCATCTCCACAAGGACATAGACAGAATAGAGGCAGTCCAGAGGAGAGCAACTAAAATAGTGCAGGGTCTGCAAGCGAAGCCATACGAGGAGAGACTAAAGGAGCTTAATATGTATACCCTTGAGGAAAGGAGGGAGAGGGCGGACATGATAGAAACTTTTAATTACCTCAGTGGAATCAACAGAGTCCAAGAGGGTAGCATATTTCAGAAAAAGAGGTGTGCAAGAACAAGGGGACACAATTTAAAGATGGGGGGGGCATTTCAGGGGCATTGTGAGGAAGTATTTTTTTACAGACAGGATGGTGGATGCATGGAACAGCCTTCCTGAGGAGGTTGTGGGGTCTTAAACTGTGGGAGAATTCAAGAATACATGGGACAGACATAAGGCAATTCTTGTGGGGGGGGGTAAGAAGAAATAGTCTGTTGGTTAACTAGGATCTGCAGCTTGTCCTGTAGGTAGGGAAATGGGCAGACTAGGTGGGCCAAGCGGTCCTTATCTGCCGTCAAAGTCTATGTTTCTATGACTCCTGAAAACATAGCCATTGCATGCATTCATGTATCACCTAAAGTAGCTAACATGTTTATACCAGCCTGAAAGCCTTCCATAAGACATACTTATGCATGAAAATGAAAGCCTTTTTCTTTATGGGCCACTTCCAGGAAACTAGACCCCTTCACCTGTCCAGTGCAGGACACTTGGACTATTTATTATCATTGTCAGACTCAGGTCTCAAATACACATCCCTTATAGTGCATTTGGCAGCTATATAAGCTTTCCCTGCACCCACTGACAGGTACATGGTTGCACAAAAGGAGGTCTTCCACGCATTTCTTAAAAGCATACTACATCTGAAACCACCTATCCACCATCCAGTCCCTTCTTGGGAGTTAAATTTCATTTTAGAAAAGCCTACATTAGCTCCTTTTCAGCCAGCTGTGACTTGTGGCTTACTCTTTCTCTCATAGAAAGCATTATTTTTAGTTGCTGTTACTTCTGCTTGAAGAATTTCTGAGCTACAGGCTTTGATGTGTGAGCCTCCTTATTTAGTCTTCCGCAAAGACATAGTTTCTTTACATATAAATCCTAAGTTCCTATCAAAGGTAATGTATGACTTAAAGCAATCAATCCACATGCCAGTGTATTATCAAGAGCATGCTATTCAAGGTGAAGCATTGCTCCATACTTTAGATGTACATAGAATCTTAAGATACTGCATTACTTGCACCAAGCACTGCAGAAAGTCTTCTCAGCTTTTTGTTTAATTCGCCCCTGGAAAAAGAGAGTGCTCTTGTATCTAAACAGTGCCTATCCAAATGACTAGTAAATTGTATTACTTTTTGTTATAGGAAGTACAGTAAGGAACTTCCCGATGTTGTTTGAGCTCATTCTGCAAGGTGTATGTACACCTTTGCTGCCTTTTCCAAAAATATCTCCTCTGTTAACATTTGTGCTGCAGCCACTTGGAGTGCAGTCCACACCTTTATTAAGCAATAAAGTCTGGTCATTGCCTCTGGCAAATCTTCTGACTTTGGCCTTGCAGTCCTACAAGGCCTCCTCTCTTGATCCAGATTGTCATCCTCCCATCTGCTTTTTGGTACTGCTTGGGATTCATTCCAAAGGTGTGACTTAAGGGAAGAGATATCCTCGAAGTAAGATATTACAGTTATGTACTTACCTTAACAGTAGATCTTCAACAGAATCTCTTCCTGTAAGCTATGCCAATCCTCCCTCCATCCCCCTAGGGTGACACAGTACATTCACACTGGTATTTTTTCCCCCATGATGCTCCCACCAGTACAGCACTTGTCTCATCAAGTGGGTTATGTGCTAGCTTACTTTCCTGGTTCTCCAAAAACGATGGCCCATTGAGTATAATCTCTGACAGGAAACTGAGGAGAGGTAAGGCCACCCACATTTATATGTGTGCTGATGTGTGACGTCAACATGGATGGCCCCAGCTTGGCAAAGGTTTCCTTGTGATCGTAATGCCTGATGGCTGTTGTTCCAAATGGGTGACTTAAGGGAACAGATTTTCTTGAAGATCTGCTGTTACGGTAAGTATGTAACTTTACATTTTCTAACAAATTACATATTAAAAAAACTATGTGTACATAACTTAAGTTCAATAGTGAAATATGTTTAGCACTAAGTATAAAAGGCGACAATGATATTAACTCACAAATTGGTTGAAGGATCAAGATACGTCATTAGCAAATAACCTCTAAGTCATATAATTAGCTCTAGGATAAAGAGCTAAGTCTGTTTTTTTATTTTTATTTATTTGATTTACCAGGAAGGTGGACTGTGCCAAAACCCATTTTTAGCCATGTCTGGGGTAGGGGTAATAACAGTAGGGTTACATACAAAAAATTTCAAATACGACACTTATTAAAATCACAATAAATTATACAGTCATACATATCTGATCTGTTACATACATTCCCTTAAATGACTGCTTTTTAGAATATGAAATCATAAGGAGATGAACTTTTTCAAGCAAAAAATGAGTTACATTAAAGCTCCAACAATACCGCCTGGAATTAATAGTAACTTTCAGAGGTAGTTAATGATCACTTTGTTTATTTGACATATTTCCTTCTGTTCTGTTTTGGTAATTAGAAGATGTTCTACCTAATAGTACCAGGTGCATTGTGTGGAACAGCACTCTCTCTGGAGACTGACATAGTCAATTCTTTTATTCCTTATACATTATCAGCATTGTGACCTCACTGACTGTGACCTTGCTAATATGAAATCAGTCTCTTGCTGCTCGATTGGTAAGTTGTGACACATGTCTCCTACTACAGCCACCGCCCACTCCTTTGCCTGCCTGCCAGGCCCTGCAAATCCCACTGGCACTTTGCATTGGATCCTCACCCTCCCGCCCTATATGGGCAATTACTTATATAGGTAAGGCTGGTCACATGATATACATGACAAGGTGTGCACTTCTCCATTAGCACATTCTATTACTCATCAACTTGAGGCACTACTCGAAGTGTGCTGCCACAACACTGAATTTTCACCCCTCACTATTTGGTCTGTGGGCTTTATACTATTTATTTCACTGCATTTGTTTCTCCACTCCATTCTCTCCCAAATCCAATGTCAGCACCAAGTAAATTTTTGCTTTGTACTAATAAACTCTTCTCTCCCTAACCAGTACCAGTTCAAAGTACATATTTACATTGTACTGACATACTTTGAAACTACATCCTATATGGATATATAACTAATTCACTTTTATACTCGTAGTCATTATACTGATATTTTGCTGTGGGCTTAATCATACTTAGTTAACCACAGCATAACAATTCACTATTCTCCTCCTCCAAAGCAACCCTTGCAAACTACTTTTATACACTGTACTACATACAAATGTCTCACCATGCTCCCTATGATAATTGCCTCTGCTTGCCTACTTCTCACACTACTTCCTATCCTCTCTACCCCCACCCTCTCCTACCCCGCTGCCACTACCCCACTGCTCCTCCCTTTTGTTGATCTTCCTCCCCCCTTCTAACTCCTGTGTTCCCCCTTTCAGTAACTTCATCCCTCTTCTGACTCACTTGGTCCCACTTTACACATATACAGTACCTTGTGCATCTCTCATGTCAGTGCCAAACTCATGCACTCTTCTGGTTACTAAAGCTTCAGTCCTCACCTTCCCCAATCTCCCCTCCAATCCCACAAATGCTTCCCAACCATGGTACAAGAACTCTAAACTTCATTTCATTATCATCATACTATTCTCCTTTTCACTGGTGACATTAATCCTAACCCTGGCCCTATCTCCTCCAACAGCCTGGAGATAGTAAACTCTTACTCTGCTCCCTCCCCATTAAACTCAACTAACTTCCCCAGAGGCCTCAAAGTTCTTCACCTCAACGTACGAAGTCTCTTACCAAAAACTGATCTACTGCAACCACTCACTGCATCACTTGCCCCTGACATCTTTATCCTTTCAGAAACATGGCCAAATAACAAAATACTTGACCCAGCTATCTCCATCCCTGGCAACTCCATCTCCTGTCAAGACAAAGCTGGAAGGGGATGAGGTGTAGTGATGTACATCTCCTCCTCAATCCAATCTACTACAATCCTATCTACTACCTCCCCTGCAGCCTGTGAGGCTCTCATCATAAGGCTATCCCTGCCTTTCTCCGTACCTATCTTTATTGCTGGGGTCTTGGCTTCCCTCCTCCATTGTCACAGATCTCATCACCACTATCATGTTGCTTACATCCTCAGGCGAGCTGTATATTCTGGGAGATTTTAACCAAAATTGGTTGGCTTCCTCCCTAAATAAGGTATGTAATGACCTAATTGCACAAAATCTAACACAATTAATCCACGAGCCAACCAGTTTGAATCCCAAAACTCCAAATCACTCTGTGATCCACTGGTCTCTTATTTCACATCCACACAGAGTCATCCAGTCTGGCTTGCTTCCCAATGCCCTCAGTGAGCACCACATGATTTACATGCTTTGTAAAAGTCACAGGCTAAAGGCACCCCACAAAGTACTACAAATTGATTCTTATAAATCTCTGGACCGTGCCGCTTTCTACCATGACCTAACTCTTACAGTCTGGTCCCCAGTATCCACAGCAAGGACAGTTGATGAAGGTCTGGAATATTTCAAAATAAATTTTCTCAACACCTGGAACCATCATGCCCCATTAAAGCGCACCAGAGTTCACGGTAATCATCTACCATTGGTCATCCCTGAATTGCTGGCTTGCCAGTGCTCAAGAGACCAAGCATGGAAGACTTCCAAAATTTCCAAGCTGCCCAGGAACTTTAAAAAATGCCATGTCCTTAGGAACTTATACACTGAAGTTATTCGACTGGCCAAGGCTGAATACTTCATGACCACCTTCCAGACAAATATAAACAAACCCATAAAATTCTGGAATGTTGCCCACACCCTATCCCCCCCCAATCAAAGCCTCTGACACCACTCATCAAAGTAAATAATGCCCTAATATCCAACCACCCTACAGTTGCTGCAGAATTGAACTCCTATTTTATGTTGTGAGCCTCTGCCCTCTTGTCTACTCTCTACCCCCGTCCCCTGCCCCTACTACCAACACTCCAAATACAAACCCATTTCATGAGAGGTTCTCTTTCTCTGAAGTCTCTCCTTATGACACTCTAAAAGCTCTCCTTGCTTTCAACTCCTCAAAAGGTGGTTCACCTGATGGAATCAACCCTAAGCTCCTATACCTGTTGGCCCTCACAATCTCCTCACCACTGTCTGACTTGCTAAATCTCTCCTTCTCTTCAGCATCAGTCCTGAATGCTTGGAAACATGCTACCGTCCTTCCCTTACCTAAAGGTGGTGACTCTTCCTCACCAAGGGATTACCACCCTATATTGCTGCTCCTCATCATGGCCAAGCAACAGAAGCACTTGGTTCTCTCCCAACTCTCTTCCTATCTCTCGGACACCTGCTTCTTCACACCTTTCCAATCTGTGTTCCAGAAACAAACACTCAATAAGAGCCTCCCTTCTTAGGCTCACAGACTCCAGCTTCTCAGGGATTGATAGTGGCCTAATCACATCTGCTATTTTTGTCTACCTCACCAAGGCTTTCGACACAATTTTCCATATCCTCCTCCTCCTAAACACCCTTACCTCTGCTGGCCTATCTGACTCTACCACATGCTGGATCAAAGCCTACTGGGTAGGTAGGACCCAATCAGGATTGCAGATTCTATATCCCCACCACTACAAATTAACACTGGTGTGCCACAGGGATCAGTGCTTGGCTCACTATTATTCTCAAATTTTCTAAATGACCTCCGGTCAGTATGCACCTCATTCTCCATCCACATGTATGCTGATGATACTGTTCTATACACATCTAGCCAGTCCTCCTCTGATGTCTCTGCCAACTGCAGCATGACTTCATTAATGTTCAGTGCTGGCTCAGCTCTCATCAACTATTTCTCAATGCCAAGAAAACAGTCCCCATGACCTCTGGCACTTAGCATAGACTCTCAAGACTGCCCTCCCTGCCCTCTTTCCACACCCTTGTCGGGACTTCCTAGAGGATTCCTCATCATTTAGGTGTCTTGGGGTCTGACTTGACCAGCACCTCAACTTCTCTGGTTATGTGGATGCCATCCTGAAAAAACTGCACCCCAAGATTGGTGCCCTTTACAGGAATGATAGTTGTTTACTTCTTTTGGTTAGGCGCAAACTCGTCCATAAAATTATAATACCTATTTTTGACTACTGTGATGTAGTCTACAGTGCTGCTCCCAAGTCCTCCTTAGTCAGACTGGACACCCTCTTCAGCTCCTTCTGTCACTTCACTCTGGACACCGCACTCACCACTGTGATCTCTACCACTCTCTTGCATTTCCCTCACTTGATAACAGACATCCCTCCCATATCACCAAATTCTTCTCTAAATATTGGTTTGATTCTCTTCCCCTTACCTCTCTTCCCTTCTATCCATCCCTCCACCCCTACTCACTCTCTAAGATCTAATGATTCTCGCACTATGACAATCCCTCATCAAACTACCTTAGTAGGGCAAGTGGCTTTCTTTTATCAATTCCCAAAATTTTGGAACTCTCCACCCCATCAAATAAGATACTCCTCTTCCCCACACTCCATCTTCTCCTCCCTGTAGAATTTCTACTCACCAAACTGTACCTGCATCTAGCTACCACCTACTCCACCCATGTTTATCCCTCACTTTATTCCCTGCATATTAAAGCATACCTGCCTGTCTTCCCCTCCCTACTTTATCCTATCCTTCCCTAGCTGAAGCTACAGTTCCCTTCTCTTTTAGATATCTACAAACCAACAGTTTGTTGAATTACTCACTTACAGTATATGTACCTCTTATAGGTCACTATGTCGTCTCATATTAAATGCATTTTGATGATTGTTCTATGATGTACACCCTTCTGACTTTTACTCACTGTATAATCTCATTTTTATGCATTATGTAAAATTTGTAACCTGTCCTTGACTAATATACTTGTATGATTGTTATCTCTGTGATGTACTTGAATGATTGTTATCCTCAATCCTCTCCCCCAGGACACACCAGGAGATGAGCAACTTGATTGCTCAGTGTGCTTTTCCAGGTGAAAATGTCAATAAATAAAAAATAAATAAATGTTATCAATGGAGCAGCAGGACTGGTGATGTAACAGTGAATAAGGTCATATGATGATGATGTAGTGGAAGGAACAGAACTATTTTATTTACTTATTTAAAAGTTTGTTAACAGGGAAAGGCACACTGAGCTGAAGCTCATTTCCAGGTGTGACACGTGGAAACGGGAGAAACAATACATACAAAGGGAGAAACAAAATCATAACATAGTGGCAAGGATAAGTTCATAAATGACAACGAGTAAAAGCAATGATGCAATGAAGAGCAAGCCATTAACAAGTTCATAATGACAAATGAGTAAGTGCAAAGTCACAATAATAAGTAAACATTCAACACAGATTTATGAGTCGAGAGAATTGTTTAGAGGCCCACAAGGAGGCTAAGGGAGATGAGACAGGGAGGTAAAGGAGGAAGAGAGGCAGGAACAGGGAGCAGCAGAAGTGAGTTGGAGCAGGCACTTGAGGACAGGGAGCACAAGGGGGATTAGTGAATAGCAGAGGAGAGCTAATTACAGAAGTGAGGAAAGCAATAGGAGAAAGCAAACTGTCCAGAAGGTGAGTGGGGAAGAGGTAAGGAGAAAGAGCGGGAGTGCAGAGGGTAGGAGGGGGGGTTGGAGGGAGATAGGAGGGAGGAGAGATAGGAGGGAAGGGTCCCAAACCAGTATTTGGTAATGAAAGATAAACAATGGGTCAGTCTCTGTTGGAGTAGGGATGTGAAACAGAGAGAGAAGTAAAGAGTGAAGTGATGTGTGTGAAGTGATGTGTGTGAAAAGGGGGATTGGTAGCAAAGCAACAGATGGAGTTTAGGAGGGTGTCGAGATTGACAAGGGACATGGCTAGGGCAGTGCCATAGACTGTGTCAGCATTCTCGATTACTGGGAGTATAATTTTCTGTACCAACTCACTATGGATAGAGAGGGAAAGACTGTTTTTGTTGCGATATAAAATACTTAATTTGAGTCAGAGGTTAGAGCAGATTGCATCGATGTGGGTGGAGACATCAAGATTAATATCCAATCAGACCCCTAGGTATGTAAAAGTGGGGACCACCTCGGGGAGGGTGGCATCATGGAAGGAGAACACTGGGAGAGTCTGAAGCCTTATCAGCGTTTGCTTGGCAAAAAAGATCATTGTGACAGTTTTGTTTTGTGTTTACTCTTGAGTTGGTTGGCATAGAACCAGCTTAGAACTTTGTTAAAGTCATGCAGGAAAGGAGCTTGCATGTCTGCAGTAGATGGTCCCGAGGTGTAGATGACTGTATTGTCTGCATACATGCGGATGTGAGAGATACAGCAGAAAGAAGGGAGGCTGCTTATGACCAGGGAGAAGAGGAAGGGGCCAAGGATGGACCCTTGAGGAACCCCAGCAAGGCTAGGTAGAGGGGATGACAGGACATTTCCCTCCTAGACTGACTGTGGCCTGACATTCAGGTAGGAGCAAGATATGTATTTTTCTAGATATGTCTTTGTCTAGGTAATGTGCTGCATTTTACATTACACCCAATACTACTATGTAAAACAAAAAAAAAATCTAATGAGCACATAAATAAAAGAAAATAAACGGAAGATATAAAAATTTATAAAGGACTACTTTTAAAAATTACTAATATTTTTGGCTTGCTATTTTTGGCACTACTAGCCATTTAAACTAAAAATGTAACACAATCTTTTTTGGGCCAGAACCTAATCTTTCTTAGATGAGAACATAAAAGCCCAGATATTCAAAAGGGTTGTGCATGGCACAACAGTGTTGCACCATGCACAACCCACTGATGCGCCCCGGCGCGATATTCAAATGGGGATTGTGCCTGGCACAAATCCCAATGCGCCGGAGCACATCAGTAATGTATGCGGCGCAGGTGGGGGGCGTGTCCATGCATACTCTGCACATAAGGCATTTCTGGTGGGCGGTAGGAAGAAGTAGGCTGTTGGTTAAAGGATACCTAAACCATCTTTTTTACACATTTTTTTTACATGACTCCATAGTCTTGTAAAAGACAGGCTGTTGTTTACATTTATACTGAAACTGCATTTATTAAAGCAGGATTAATGCAATTCCAGTGCTCAGAGTACCATGCTATCATTTTTCATTTTAAAGTTATATGCATTTGAATATAGTTAGCACAGCTAGAATACATCTGCACAGCTGGGCATCTCTCTCTCTCTTCAATAACATCATCGAGGCAGCCATTTTAGAATTCTTAGAGCAAGATTTCTGAATCAGAAGAGGATCTGTTTACAATTTTCAAATGTCATGAAACTGCATTTATCGTGCTTTAATAAATGCAGTTTCAGTATAAATGTAATTACAGAGGGTGCACTCCCAACCAGTGGGAGTGCTCATTTTCCCTGCGTGAGGCACTCTTATTCTGTGAAGACTGTCTCACATGCAGATGCCCTAGAAATGGACACGTTCAGGGAAGTTTTTATTTAAATATATTATTTCACTCTTGATCAATAATATATTAATACGTCCCCCATTGCTACTCATTCCTGTATCAGAGTGGTTTCGCTTGCCTTCAACTTGAGCCAGAACAGCTCAGCTTTGCCTTGCTGTTCTCGTTCAAGCCAAAGGCATGTGAAATTACTGTGATACAGCAACGAGTGGCTCCAGGGGATGTATTAACATATAACAACAGCCTCTCCTTTGCAAGACTATGGAGTCATTTAAAAAAAATGTGTAAAAAAGATGGTTTAGGTATCCTTTAACTAGGATCTGCAACTTATCCAATAGGTAGGGAAATAGGCAGACTAGATGGGCTAAGCTGTCCTTCTCTGCCATCAAAGTCTATGGTTCTATTTATTTTATATTGTAATTCATCTTTAATACTTGAAGAGCTTTACATAACAACCAAAACAGATGTATGTTTAAAACATACATAAAACACAGGAATGAAAATAGTATAGCAACGTCTTCTAAAGTAATTTATGACGCACAATATAAAATAAATTCCACAATGCTGCAACAGTAATGTAGCTGTGAATCTTATAACTTTAACATGTCAGTTAAGAGGGCGGTCATCCCCGCAACTGTGATTTACTGTGTGAGTCCTGCTGGCAAATTGTCAATGGCGCAGGGGCACCAGCAGAATGTTCCATTTTGCTTCACCCTGTTTGCAGACTAATGACTTAGAAGATGCAATGTTTTTATACTGTTCATGGTATCACACTTTCTTGCCCACTTCTAAGCTTTCATGATCCTCGAGAGTAACTAATTGTGCTCTTTACTATAAGCAGTACGAATCAGCACTTCAGTAAGTTGAGGTCATTCTGAATTTTTAGCAGATGTTCTCCATCTAGCTCTTTATTTTGTCTGTCTAGCGATGTCATTATCTACCAGTTTATTTATATACGTATTTATGTTACTTATCAAATAGCATGTGTCACTTATGTTAAATCTCTCTGTGGAAGTGGAAACATTTTTAATTAAATTTAGTAGTGCGACTCTAGGGTGCCGGTCCCACCACAGCCACTTGACTTATGAATGAGCATGTTCTGTATCAATGGGAAAATACTGCAGATATGTTTACTTGCTCTGTTGTCTTTCAAATACACAGTAAGTCATACATTGCTGTAAATCCCTAATAGTAAATGTTATCACATGTTTTCTATCTGAAATAGAGATTTTATTTCTTATGTAACGGTAACATCTTAGGTCATCTAAGGTTTGCTCATGCATAAACGATTATGTAGTACTTACAATTGCCATATTACTAAAGTAATACACAACAGTAAGTTAAATTTTGACTTTGATGAATGATACAAGGTGGAACCGATATGTATGATTACCAAATCCAGTTAGGGGACAATTATATGAACATGCAATATAACCATATAATGGGCACAGTAATTGTAGAGAAGAATGGTAATGGCAAAAAAAATGTGGATCTATGGATGTTATCATTGTGTCTGTATGTAATCATCTGTTTGTTAAACAGTTGCAATGTTTTTTTCAAAAATCATAAAAAGAAACGGAATTATATATACAATATATATATATGTACTCTATCTATCTATCTATCTATCTATCTATCTATCTATCTATCTATCTATCTTATTTTTTTCTATGTCTAACTTGGTATCTCTTTATGGACCCATGTATTTATTACTGTATTCATTTTACCTAACATGTCATCTTGAAGCAGAGTGCATGTGTTACTTATAATTCTCTCTGTGCAAGTGTAAGCACTTTTAATTGAAATGTAGTACTGCGAGTCCCAGGTTCCAATCTCACCACAAAAGAAACACCTGTCTTTGTTAAATGCCTCCAGACAGAGTTGTAAAGTAGAGTCGTTATTATAACAACTCTGCTTTACAACTCCGGAAGTTTACCACTTCTAGTAAATCAAGCAGCCCAGCAGCTCTTAACACCTCTCATCTCCTCTTTGTTTTTGGGAGTCAGGACATAGCACCTAGCTAGCCAGTAAGCCAGGTAACCATCAAAACACTTAAACTGATATGTCCTGCCTCCACTTTGCTATCACCTCTAGGTCTACTAAACTTAAAAGTCAGCAACAATTGGATTTTTTTTTAAATGTCCTGACTCCATCCTGCAGAAGCTCCAAGCCTGAGAATGAAAAGAGTGCGAAGCCAGGCTAGCAAGCCAATGGACTGTGCACTGCTGACTGAGTGCTGACTCTGACTCAATTTTGTTTTTATTTTGTTCTTCTGACATTAAGACTTAAGTAAATTATAAGTACTTCCCTGAACTGGTGACACACCCCCTGTTTCAGTGAGTGGTGCTGTGCTGCTGCTGCTGCCTGTGAGGCGACCCACCTGATGGTCCCAGCGACAGTCCGAGCTTCTAACTCCCAGTCTCTACATTAACTTCAGTTCTTCACAGACAGGTGACTTATAAATGGGCATGTTCTATTTTAATGGAAAAGTAGTGGAGATGTCTTTACTCACACTATTTTCTTGTAAATACAGAGTATGTTGACTTGACTGCATCCAGGTTCCGAGGCCGCATGCAGGAGCTGAGGGGTTGGCCCCTAGATTGTTAAACTTAATACCCCTCTCTAGTCATGTTTATATACTATATGTGGTATCGGTTCAGCCCCTCATCCCCATTTCCCTGCATGGGTCCAATACCACTATTAAGCAGTAGATTGCGGTTTTGTTGTCCTTTGCAGTCATTCCCCCAGACTTTATTCTTCCTTCCTGTATCTTGATTTTGATCTGGGAGCATAAACTAAATGTACTTCCCTGAATTGGGAGCATGCCCTGCTCAGCTGGTGCTGATTGCACTTGGGATGCCAACCGCTGCTCCCGGTGGTGGGAGTCAAACATGCTGCCATTCTTGTGAAGCCCGACTGAAGCAGTGAAGAGTTTGTTGCCTAGTAGTCAACTGAAGATCCAGTATTAATGTGCTTCAGTGTTTCCAAGTATTTTTCTCTTTATGTTTACTTAACTAGGATGATGATGATATTCTTTTGTGATGACAATGGGGATCCTGTGGTAAAGTTTCTGCAGCACCTAACTGGATGGCTTGTTTTGTCTCTGTGTCTCTGCCTAACATGACAGTGGCCCAAATGTTAAGGCTTTATCTGATCTCTGACCATCTCACTATCCCCTGGCATGCCAATACTATGTCTGCAGACATTTGTTATTAGCCCCAATTTCAGGCTCTCATACCTGCTGGTGGTGTGGGAGGGTGGAAAGTCTCACTTGTGGCAGCCTCAGGCTATCATTGGCAGGAACTTTTGTTTTTCCCTTTTTTTTTATTTTTGACAGGTTTCGGGGAGCGGGCATGTGGAATGATGTTTATTTTAATTTATTCAACCTCTGACAGGTTTTGGGGAGGGGCCATGTGCAAAATTACTCCCACTACTCCAGTTCCAGATCTTGTACCTCCCAGTTAAGAAACAAAATTGTGCTGATGGGTTTCGGGAAGGGGGCATGTGGAGTGATAATTATTTTTATTTATTCAACCTCTGGTGGGTTTTGGGGAGGGGCCATGTATAAAAATACTCCCACTACTCTGGTTCTAGATCTTGTACCTCCCAGTTAAGAAACAAAATAGTGCTGTGCAACCATTGAATAACATTACAGCACATTTATTTGAGGTCGAGGAGCATTTCTTAGAGGATGGCCAGGTGGAAGAAACTATTTACACCTTGAGCCAGTTCCACGGATGGAAAATGTGACGTCAGTCCTTTTGCACATGCAAAACTTCTGCAGGGCTCTGCCACTGCAGCCGAAAAAAATATCAAAAATAGGATTGCGTGAGTCAAGTTATCAGTCTGATCTGAGCCACATGAACAAAATGGAGAAAGAACTTACAATCTCTTTTGTCTGTAATGTAATTACTTTTATCAAGTTCTAGTCTGTGTTAATTAAAAAATTTGATGATAAATAACAGTAAAGAAGCAATCATGGAAAAAGACAAGGGGCAATTTGAAGGAACTGGACTGATAGGATTTTAAGAAGATTAGGAATAAATGTAATAAACTGAGAAACAAAAAGAGTCAAACATTGTAAAATAAAAATAAATTAATCAAAAGACCACAAAACATGCTGAAGTCTAATAAAAATCTTAGATAAACCCCAGGAACACAACTGCTAATGCACCATAAACCATTAGAGTAGACTGAGGATTCAGCTTATACAGCATAGGCTTCAAACAATTTAATAAATTTGCCAGGCATTAAAAAAGACTGATTGGGAAGCTGAATTGTTAATGTCTGTGGACCCAAGAAAAAGAGGTGTAATGGAAATATCCAGTTGGTAATTGAAAATATATTGTAGGCAATGTTTTACAGTGTGTTAGGCTGACAGAATAATCTTTATTTTAGATTTAAAGCAATTAAGACTAGTACCATGTATGAATTAGGGATGGGTGAACCAGTTCTGAGTCCAATCGATTTTTTTCTAAAAGGTTCTGGTTTACCGTAGTTCACTCTGTTGAATGTAGACCTAATGAAAAATGTAGTTTTAAGTATTCTCTGGTGTCCAGTAGTTTCGCCCCATCCAATCATCCGCCCGACAAATGTAACATGTTTCTCTTGAGTCTAGTGGCCCCCAACCATCCTGATTGTCTAGAAATACACTATTCCATGGTGTTTAGCGACCCCCCCAGTCCTGTTTCCCCATAATAGAATAAGGTACTAATACTCCTGGTGTCTAGCAGACTCCCTATCCTCCACCCCAGCAGGTAATGCCCCCCCCAGCCGGTGACTGGCACAGCCCTCCACTCTCCACCATGGCCAGCCGCCGACTGAGCTGTCAATGAAAGAGTGCATACTTGAACAAGCAAGCACTCATTTATTGACAGGCCTGCTCCTGCTCATTCATTGACTGCACTGTTGGCAGTGGAGACAAGAGCAGAGGACTGTGCCAGTTGCTAGTGGGGGATTGGGATGGGGGAATGGTGTGGCCACCAACAGAGCTGCCTTGTCAATGAATGAGCATGTGCTTGTACAAGCAGGTGCTTTCTCATTGACAGCTCAGTTGGCGGCTGGCCATGGTGGAGAGCTGAGGGCTGTGCTGGTCACCAGTTAGGGGTTTGGGGAGCAGGGTGGTGGAGAACTACCTGCCCAGGAGGGGTGGGGGTTAGGGGGATCTACTAAACACCAAGGAATGGACTAGTACTGCATTTTGTTACAGAAGAATGAGGATAGGGACGGGGGTCCACTAGACAGCAGGGAATGGTATATAACTTCTAGGGGACTGAGATGGGGGAATTACTGAACACCTGGGAAACGTGTTACATTATGTTTGCTGGGTGATCAGGTGGGGGAGGGACCACTGGACACTGGCATGGAAGCACAGAAAAGCTGTAAAGTGCTGGACCAAACTGCACCATACTTCCAAACTGGGACAACTTGCCATCCTGGGTCAAGCCATGAAAGGCTCAGTTCTGCCGATCAGAGATGAATTGACCTGGTCCAGGGAGGTTCAAAAGTGCAGCACAGCCAGTTCCTCATCCCTAGTGTGAATGACTAAAATCTCTAAAATTTCATAAAGTGGTAGCCATGGGTGAATTGAAGGCAACATTTATGAAAATCAGTGAGGTGGAATTTGCCCCTGTTGTTGCATCCTTATTTAATTGTAGAAAGAACATTTTTCCAGCTCAATGAAAAGAAAGATCTTACTTCGAGTGGGAGCTCTTGCAGCAGGCTACATCACACCATAAGGACTGTGCTGCCAGGCACTAGGACCCCACGGAAGTTTTTTAGCTAGCAGTACCTGGCAGGGACCGCCCCCAACGTCGGACGTCACCGACGTCCGCCAATGGTATAAAGGGGGTGGTCCTCAGCCACACCTCAGCTCTTTTCCTGCCATTGACCCATTCACTTCAGCTCCATGGAAGTCTGTCACTTACCAGTCAACCACCTTTTATGAAGTTTACACAAATTTAATTCTACATTTTTCTTTGTTTATTTTCCAGTCAGAAAAGTCAGTTTATGTCTTCTCCATCTTCTGCTTCTGGCCAGCGTCAGAAATCCAAGTGTGATTGTGGGAAGCAAATTTCCACCTATGACAGTCACTTGGCCTGTCTCATGTATGGGTCCCGACTATGACGCCACCTCCTGCACATACTGCTGTGCTTTAACAGTCAGACGAGAATCCACCATTTGAAGACACTGAAGACCCATCTTTTGGAACAACAGTTGGCGGCCATGCAGAAGACTCCATCTGGCCTCGGATCCCCCTCTTCTTTGGGGTCAGGGACTTCCCATGGTTTGAAGGAGAAAAGGCCCAGTGGGAAGCATCATTAACGGGACAAAGATTGCACACATTCTAAATCCAGATCTAGGTTCCCTCACAAGAAAAAGGCCAGCTCCAGGCCCTTCAAGCGTGGGAGGCATGATTCTGCCCCACTGCCGACACAAGTCTCTTGTGCGTCCCTGGCTCTCAACCCTCTAGGAGCTGATTCAAGCTACAGGTGGAGGTTTGTCAGGGCAAGGGCCGTCTGCCCCCTCCCTTAGTCTTACGCCATATAGCCAGGCCTCAGCCTCTAAGGCTAAGGATGTGGCCAGCGTTGCGGTGAGCGTCAGCCACTCTGCTGTCTCTCTTCTGGCCAAGGCTTCCTCTTCTTTGTCGAACCGCCTGTCCAGTCCTGATGACAGGAAGTGACATTGGGAGCAGGAGCTCCCCCCCAGACGCCTAGTCTCCCAAGCGCCGGTCGTCGGACTGCCAATATTCGACCCCTGTGTTCTCTTCTTCAGACTCCGGGTCCATTCTGCCATCTGCTCCTGTTGCACAGACTGCGAATCAGGACCACAGAAAGGAGTGGCACCCTCTGAAGCCAGATCCTTACACATCAGGGGTACAGTCACAAGACCAGCCGCTCAACCAGCCATCAGCTCCTAGTCTGCCCCAGGACCAGACACCACAGGGCCCATCATCACCCCAGCATACATCAGCCCCTGCTGCCCCTTTGGGCCCATCATCTAAGGGACCGGACATCAGCCACCCCAACGCCAGATCCATTGACCCCAACTATGGTCTCTTTGGTGGACGTCAAGGACCTCTTTTCTTCCTGGTGGGACACGGTCAAGAAAGATGTTATTCCTAGGGAACCCCAGTCTCCCCTTCAGCCACCTCCAAAAGACCCCCTAAGAGAGTCTTCACCACTGTTGTCCCCATACAGGACAGGGTCCCCGGCTCCCTCAGATGATAGACCATCCAATAAAAGATACCAGCATTCCAGATCAACCTCCAGGCACTTCAAGAGACACCATAGGTGCTCATGCTCTAGATCTTCTAGAGCATATGACTCAGGGTCCTCCTCTGCCTCCAGGTCCTCATGGGAGTTTTCCTCTCCTCCCCACCACCCAGACCCCACAGGGGGCTCTCCATCGGTCTCCCCCAGATGATCACTCTTTCTTGGACATGATGCATCACATACAGTTTCTCAACCAGTGGGAAACTGATGACCTGGATCCACAGAGGAAGAGGTTAGCCCACTTTTTAGTTATGATAGAGCCTAAACCAATGGTGGTTCCTCCTTTAGTGGCACCCTTTCAGGACATCACCAGATTACCCTGGAGGCACCCCTCTATGGCCTCCACCATACCCAGGAAGATGGATAGGCTATACCATTCCCCACATAAAAAACAAGCCTTTTCTTTGGGAACAGCCCAAGGCAGACTCAGTGGTGTTGAATGCTGCTCATGAGAAGACCAAACAAACCCAGCATATGAGCTCACAACTGCCAGACAAGGACTCCAAGCACCTTTACCAGCTTGGTAGGAAGGTCTACTCTTCATCCACCTGCACCATTTGGTCACTTAACTTTTTGGCCCACATGGTGCAATACCAGAAGTCTGTCTGGTCTAAGACCATAGGGCTGGTGAAGAAACAGCCCAATTCAGAGCATAAATCAGAGCTCCTTGATGTGCTTCAGTCTGTTTTAGACATGAGATGCATGTCTTAAGGTCCTTGTATGATTCCATGGACAAAGTCGGCAAGGCAGCAGCCACGGGGGGTCTGTTTGCACGGTACTCCTGGGTCTGAGTATTTGGATTTCAGCAACACCTACAGGAAGCCATTATTGACGCCCCATTTCATGGGTCAGTTCTCTTTGGTCCTGATGTTGGTAAGATGATCATGGACCTCCAGGACTCTGGTAAGACCATACAGTCTGTACACCAATTGTACAGGTCTGACCAGAACCCTGGCAGATGCTGTCATTTTTGTCACCAGGGAGGACACAAACAAAATAAGGGACAGCAACAGCGAGGCTCCTTTCATCTCAAGGCTCCCTCCCATGCAGGTGGAATGCAGGGACCTTGGAGTCTCAAACTTTCCCAGGCCTCCCTGCCCAGCCCAGGCTGTAGCACATGACTCTTAGCCTGACCCCCTCCTCATGCCGATTCCAGGGCAGAAGCAGTAGGGGATCGATTCTCACTCTACCTCGATGGGTGGACCTCCATCACCTCATATGCGTGGGTCCTCCAGCTGATACAGAAAGGTCGTGCACTGGAATTCCTGTAATTTCCCCCAGGCAACCCTCTGGTTCAGACTGCCTACTTGCCCTTACAGGTCGATCTGATCTGGGAGGAAGTTCATTTTCTGCTAGACCAGAAGGCGATAGAACCTGTTCCAGCACCACAGTGGGGAAAAGGTTTCTACTGGTGCTTCTTTTTGGTTCCCAAAAAGACAGGAGATCTGTGCCTGATTCTGGACCAGAGCATCTTGAACAATTACGTAGAATACAACAGGTTCAGGATGGTCACTTTGCTGGGCATGCTCCCCTTGCTGCTCCAGGGAGACTGGCTTTGCTCCCTGGCCAAGCGAGATGCCTACCTCCACATCCTGGTTCTTCCAGCTCACAGGAGATTTCTAAGGTCTTCCTTTCAAGGAAAGCATTACCAGTTTTGAGCACTGCCCTTCAGCCTATCCTCAGCACCGGGAGTGTTTACTAAATGCTTGGCTGTGGTGGCGGCAGCCCTAAGTAGGAGGGGTCATTTAGTTTACCTCTACCTCAATGACTGGCTTCTAACAGCTGCCACAAAGGATCAGCTGCAGATAACGTGAGAAGACACCATTGCTCTTTTTCAGGCTCTGGGAATTACCCTGAACATGGCCAAGTCCTCCTCTGAGTCATCTCAGAAGCTTCAATACATCTGAGTGATCTTGGATATGGAGCAAGGGAAAGCTTTTCTCCCACCAGACAGGGCTGTGTGCCTTTGGTCTTTGGCCCACAAGATTTCAGCTGCACACCAGGTTCCAGCTTGGTCAATGCTCCAGCTCTTGGGACATATGGCTGCAGCAATAGTAACAGTACCCTCAGCCCGTCTGTTCATGAGAGTCCCTCAGTGGACCCTCAGGGTACAATGGGACCAATGAGAGGACGATTTCGATCAACTGATCTCAATGTTCTGGGCAGTAGTGCAGACTCTGTCCTGATGGCTTACCCAGGGCAACCTGGAGGGAGGGGTCCCAACACAGATTCTCACCACCGATGCCTCAGGCCTAGATTGGGGAGCATATTTCCAAAACTGCCAGATGCAGGTGATCTAGTCAACTCCAGAACTGAGTTTCCATATCAATGTTTTGGAGATGAGGGCGGTGCTTTACGTCCTGCAGGCATTTCTGACAGAATTTTGTCCAGGCCCCCTGTTGGTATAGATGGACAATATGTCAGTCATGTATTACATCAACAAACAAGGGGGAACTCACTCTTACCCTCTCTGTCGAGAAGCGATGAGAGTGTGGTTCTGGGCTCTGGGCCACAGCCTATTGCTCAGTGCAGTACATGTGCCAAGAGTCCAAAATGACTTAGCCGACATCCTAAGCCAGTCCAAGTTGAGGACTCATGAATGGGAACTTCTTCAGTCTGTAGCAAACAACATCTTTCTAAGATAGGGTCACCCAGAGTTGAACCTTTTCGCATCCCCTTGCAATGCAAAACTGCCCAGTTTATGCTCGATTGATCTAGGGTCTGGTGTTTTCTGGCAAGATGCATTGTCCCACTGCTGGTCAGGGAGGTTTCTTTATGCCTTCCCTCCCTTTCCTCTGATACAGAGAGCGCTACTCAAACTCCAAGCAGAAGGGGCAGAGCCGATCCTAACAGCTCCACTTTGACCTTGTCAGATCTGGTTCCCTCTACTGCAGCAGCTGACAGTGGAACTGCTAATTCCCCTGCCCTTGTCCTCCCACTTACTGTCTCAAGAACATGGCAGGCTGATCCATCCAGGCCTGTGCTCCCTTCATCTGCATGCTTGGCACCTGTGGAAATAGCCTTTTCCTATTTCGGTGTCTCCACTAAGGTAGCAGAGGTACTGGTAGCAGCCAGGAAACCTTCCACTAGAGGGACCCACGAAATGAAGTGGAAGCTTTTTTGTTTGTTGGCTTCCAGCAGGGGTCTGGACCCTATAATATGCCGGCTAAATGCTATCCTAGAGTACCTCCTTTCTCTGTCAGAGTCGGGCCTCCATTACTCTTTAATCAAGGTGCACCTTTCTGCAATTTCAGACTATCACGCACCGGTGGATGGCAAATATGTTGCCCAGATGGACTTTGCCTGAACGTTCTTTAGAGGAATTCTTCACATGAAGCCCCCCAATAGGATCTTTTGTTTTTTGTTGGAAAAACTCACGTTACCTCCCTTTGAACCAGCTGCAGATTGCGAGCTACATTTTCTGTCATGGAAAACATTTTTTAAGTTGCAGTTACTTCAGCTCGGAGGATTTGCGAGCTTCAGGCTCTGAGGGCTAAAGTGCTGCATTTAGTTTTCCACAAGAACAGCGTGTCCTTGAGGATGAATCCTAAGTTCTTACCCAAGGTGATGTCACAGCTCACACTTAACCAAGTCATCAATCTCCCAGTCTAGTACCCGGAATATTCTAATCGGGGGAGGATCTTCTTTATACATTGGACGTACACCGTATCCTCAGGTATTATGCTGATCGCACCCGCTCTTTCAGAAGGTCTGATCAGGTCTTTGTCTCCTTTGCATCTAGATCCCTGGCAACACCTATAGCAAAGCAAACCTTGTCCCGATGGCTGGTCCGTTGCATTACCTTCAGTTACACCAAGTACAACAAGCCCTTAACGGGCACGGTTAAGGATCACTCAACCAAGGAGGTTTCTACCTCCTTTGCAGTGCTTCGTAATGTTTCAGCTGCTGATATCTGCACTGAAGCTACCTGGGGCTAAGTGCACACCTTTGTGATGCACTACAGCCTGGATATCGCTTCCCTAAGGAGAGCTGGATTTGGTTTGGCAATGCTTCAGGGCCTTTTTTTCCTGAAGTCTCACAGCAAGGTAGTTTTCTCCTCTCTGGGTTTGGAATCCATAAAACTGCTTGGTACTCAGTCCTTATGGTGTAGCCTGCTGCAAGAGCTCCCACTCAAACTAAGATAGTACAGTTACATAAGAACTTACCGTAACAGTAGATCTTTGAGAGGAGTTCTTGCAGCAGGCAAGGTTTCCCTCCCTCCTTCCCCCATTTCCTTTCTTCTTTCCTTTTTCCCCGGAATGGAATATTATTATTATTTTCACCTCAGTTCTCTATTTTTGATTAGCTGGATCTCTGGCAGGAGAACTGAGGTGTGGCTGGAGACCGCCCCCTTTATACCATTGGCAGATGTTGGTGACGTCCAACATTGGGGGCGGTCCCCGCTAGGTTCTGCTAGCTAGAAAGCTTCCGTGGGGTCCTAGCACCTGGCGGTATAGTCCTTATGGTGTGGCGTAGCCTGCTGCAAGAGCTCCTCTCAAAGATCTACTGTTATAGTAAGTTCTTACTTAACTGTACTTTATCCCCATTCCAAAAGGGAGAGACTCTGCAGATTCCCTTCTAAGTATATGCCCATAGCACTGCAGTCCATTCTCTCCAATCTCTTCAATCATCAGGCACAACAACTATACAAATACCTCAAAAACTATATTATAAATCATGACATCATTCTTTGTCAATCAGGATTGTTTACCTTTTGAATATTCCAGGTACAGTACTGTTAACCATAAGTGTTGTATCATACAAATAGTTCTAAAATTCTGATGTTCCAAGTTCAGTTGCCATAGTCCAGTTCACACATAGGGGTACTATAATTTTCTGAAAAGTAAGACATTTGGATTTTAAATTCATGTTCCATTTTTTTTTAAACAGAACTCTTCCAAATGATTTATAATGTTCATATACACAATTCACGTGTCTTATTGTTCTAAGAGTTTCTTCCATAAGTCCTTTGCTCTGCTTTACAGATTTCTCTCCAAAATAGCTAGTGATTGCACTCTTATAACCATAAGAGAAACTGGAACTGTGCATATAAATATGTAAACGTATAACACTTCAACAAGATGACTTCAGAGCTGGTTACTCCACAAACACTGCCGTGGTTGATTTTAATAACAAAATTACAGAATCCTTGATGAGGAAAAGGGAAACTAAGGCAGTGTCTGAGTACATAAACAGAAGTTTCAACTTTGTGAACCATGCTTTGCTATTGGATAGACAGGCTGCCATCAGTGTCCATCCAGATCTATTAATGTAGGTCAGATCTTATTTAAAGTGAACAAACACAAGAGTACAGTGGTAGCTATCGCTGTTCATAATAATAGCATGCCATGGTGTTTGCTGCCATAGTACTAATGCTGGCTGCTATTGCTTGCAAAGCATTAAGTTACATTGTAGTGACAGTGATTATATCACATCATGGGGCACGGTATCAATTGTTGTCAAAACTAATGGCGATGGCTACCACTGTGGCTATTAAGAATAAAATATCTAAAGTACAGAATATAGACCCAAAAGAGGAGTCCCACAATGATCAAGATTGGGTCCCCTGCCTTTTCTTTTGTTTTTTTATAAATGATTGCCCAAAAGTAGTAACATGTACAGACATAAGGATGTATGTTGATGCCACAATTCTAATAGCATTAGACAGTAATTTGAGGTACAGTAAAATTGTATTTTTGTGTGTCTGTGCTTTCCAAGGCCATTTCAGAGTAAGCACACATTTTGTATTGTGTACTTCTCAAATATCTGCTGCCCTTAACAGGCACGTCTCAGACCTTGAAGCCTACAAGACCTGCCTGTCTCCCCAGACTCTCCTCCCTACCTCAGATGAACCACCTCACATGGAAAGACCCCCATTTCACCTGAGACTGGCTAAACGCACTGAAGTACTAAACCTCCTAAGGAACCTGAAACTGAAAGGGTCAGGGGGACCCGACGGTATCAACCCTCAGCTACTCAAGGCAGGAGCTACCTCCTTAGCCTAGCCTATAACCATGCTCCTCTATCAATCACTGAGGGAAGGAGCAGTCCCTGACCCGTGGAAACATGCCAGTGTTGTCCCTATTCACAAAGGGGGGGCTCAGGGAAAAACTCAACAACTACAGGCCCATCTCCCTCCTCTGCTCACTTACTAAGGTGCAAGAAAGAGTCATCTACAATCAACTCAGGGACTACTTGGAAGCTCATCAGCTCCTTGCCCCCCTCCCAACATGGATTTAGAACAAACCATGGTACTGACACTGCCCTCATTAACTTCACGGATGAAGTTCTCAGGGCAATGGACAAAGGGATACCCACTGGTGCAGTCTTTATAGACTTATCCAAGGTGTTCGACCTCGTCGACCACAACTTGCTGCTACAGAAGCTGCAAAATATAGGCCTAGACAATCATGCCCTGAAGTGGTTTGGGAGCACATATCAGGCAGGGCACAGAAGGTCTCATGGAAAGAGACCATGTCTGACCCACTACCCCTAAACCAGGGTGTATCTCAGGGCTCAATTCTAGGCCCCCTTCTGTTTTCCTTGTTTACCAATGACCTGCATACCCACTGCGGGTAGAGCTTGGTTGTGCAGTACGCTGATGATACTGTCATCTTCTGACCCCTGCATGACTTGGTTGCCCTAGGCTCTCTACTCCAAAAGGATCTCACTTCACTAGAGACTTGGCTATGTAAGAACAGGATGGTACTAAATGCCAACAAGACCAAGGCAATGCTATTCGGGCTAAGATCCCTGGGATTTGACAGGTCCTCATGCCTCTCCTTAACCTCACTCTCTGGAAAAGTCATTAACGTAGTCCCCTTCCTTAAATACTTAGGCCTCACATTGGATCAGAATATCACATACAAGGAACACATGGACCAGGTCACCAGGACCCTACATCGGAAACTTGGCACCCTGTACTGACTCAGGGACCAACTCATCCCTGAAGCCAGGCTCACCATAGCTACCAGTGTCCTTCTACCCAACCTGACCTTTGCAGCCCCTATTATACAGGGCATGGCTAAACAAGAGATTACCAGGATGCAAACCCTATATAATAAAATAGCTCGTTTTGCAACCTTAGACCACCCCGAGACGTCACCACTGTGACACTTTGGCCAATCTTCGTTGGCCCACATTGGTCACCCGCCTCCAACACCCCTTGCTTGTCCAGGCCTACAAGCTTCTCAAACCCCATGCTCCGCCAAGCATTGCCGGGACCATAACCCTCAAACACAACCCAAGGAACCTAAGAACCTCAGATAGAATGCTATTAGAAGTCCCTAGGGTAAGGACAAATGCTGGCGGAAGATCCTTTTCCTCCCAAGCAGCCTGCCAATGGAACAAGCTCCCTCCTCAGGTGCAGGCTTCCTCCTCACCCATGAACTTCGGCACCAGCCTTAAGTCCCATTTGTTGACCTCAAGCACATGCCACTGTCATGGCACTTTAAGCTCCTAAGGTACTCCCCTCCTCTCCCAACTCCCATCTCCTAGCTTAACCTTCCTACTACCTGCCTTATACAGACTGCTCGCCAGAGGCCATGTGTAACCCCTGAATAAACTATATGCAAAGTACTACCAATTGCTTACATGTCATGATGATAATCATGCCTGTACCCATGCCTGCATCCACTGCTTTTCTTTTACCGTGCCTGTAAGCCATTCCTGTATCCACTGCTTTTCTTATACCATGCCTGTAACCATGCCTGTATCCACTATTTTTCTTTACTGTAACCACCTCATGATTTAACTCACAATGCCTCAAATGTTTCTTATGTCCCTGTTCATTCTTATAACTTGTATTGTTATCACGGGTCACCCCTGAAAAATGGACCTTCAGGGCTCAGTGGGCCTACCCGGTCACCAAAATTTTATAAATAAATAAATAAATTCATACTTTAACTTAGAAACATAGAATTTATTGGCAGAAAAGGGCATCTAGGCCCACACAGTCTTTCCAAAGGTTCCCTGCCTATTGTGCCTCCACAGACCATCATTGGTCTCTGGGGACCTTCAACCCTCCTTGTTTCTGTACTAATATGCCCCTGTGTCTATGTCTATTCCATGCATGCATGCATGAAGGCTTCCACTGTTCTAGTCTCCACAACTTTGACTGGCAGTCAGTTCAATGCTTCTGCCACCCTTTCTGTGAAGAAGCACTTCCTTACATCCTTTCTGAAATTTCCCCCTTTCAATTTAATTGCATTTTCTCTAGTCCTGGAGCTCATCCTTTTTGGAAAGATGTTCCTTCCCCACCCTCTGTTCACCCTGTGAAGGTACATGAAGGTCATGATCATGTGACCCCTTGCCCTCTTGTCGTTCAGAGTGAACATTTTGTGATCCCTCAGTCTCTGCTCATATCACTTTCCTTGCAAACACTGCACTATCTTGGTTATCCTTCTCTGGATCATCTCCACCCTGTCTATGTCTTTCCTGAGGTGTGGTCTCCAGAACTGGACAAGTATTCCAGATGATGGTGTACCAGAGAGCAGTACAGTGGCAGCATCACCTCCTTCCTCCTTCTGGTGATACCCCTCCCTATGCACCACAGCATCCCACTAGCCTTGCCCATGGCCTTGTCACACTGTGCTGCCACTTTGACATCTTATAAAATAGTAACTCTGAGGTCCCTTTCCTGCTAGTGACTGCCAACCCCACTACCCCATCCAGTACTCAGTACTGGGGTTCCTGTGCCCTAGGTGCATGAAGTTGTACATTTTGGCATTGAACCCCAACTACCATGACTTCAACCACTCCTTTAGTTTCCCTAGATCCCTGCACATTGTCTCTACTCCTACGTGGGTGTCCACCCTATTTCAGATCTTGGTATAATCAGCAGAAAGACATACCTTCCTCTCCAGTTCCTCTACAATGTCCCCTTTAAAGATATTAAAGAGAACTGGTCGTAGCACTGAACCCTGTGGTACCCCACTATTCATCCCCCCATCATCAGACTGTTTGCCATTTAACACTAACCTCTGCCTCCTGTCTGTTAGCCAGTTGTGAACCCACTTTACCATTTTTGCCCCAACCTCAAATTGGTCAACTTCCCAATCAGCCATCTGTACGGCATAGTGTCGAATGCCTTGCTGAAGTCTAAATAGGCTATGTCTACTGCCCTTCCCTGGTCACTCAGTCAAAGTAATCTATTAGATTAATTTGACATGACTTGGCTATTGTTCCTTTTATATTGTTACTGGTTTGCTGTTACCTGTTTGTTGTATTGTTTCTCACTATAATTCAGCCGCTGACAAGTTATTTGTTCAGTGGCATCACATCTCCTATTTTATGAGGTGTGAATAGTGTTTGATACCAGTCAAATGTTTGCAGTTTGCAAGCTAGAGAGGATGCATGTGCTTATTTCAAGATTTGAGTTTGATTGGATGTTTACCCTAATTCTGTTACTTTTTTTTCTTTGTTTCTCTACAGGCACCTTTAGTTTTGGGAGACGTCTTTGTCTCACTTAATTTTCTCAACCCTGTTTCCCATGGCTAGGCACTCAGTGGTAATGTCTCTAAATATAAATGGAATACATACAGTAACTCCATCAAACATGCCCATCGTATGCAGTTTCTGAGGAGGGAGAGTTCTGAAATTATTTTTTTGCAGAAGACGCACTTGTCTCTGACTGAGCATGCTAAGTTGAAATCTTTTGGTTTTCTAATGGTAGCTGCCTCCTCCAATCGATCTAGTAGAAGGTGGGGGGGTGTCCATCTTAATTCCAAGGGGAGTCCATTTGAACTGCAAGATCAATGGGAAGATCCAGAGGGTTGTTATGTTATAGTTATTGGCATGTTATATGCTCGCTTGGTCACTCTAGTTTCTGTTTATTTCCCTCCAGGGTCCCCTAAAACATTGGTGCAATGCTTCTTCAATAAGTTACTCTCCATGCTCCAGTGACATTTGATAATCGGGGATCTTAATGTGACTCTTAATCCTGCCTTAGATGCTTTCAAACCCCTGTGCCATCTGGCTAATCCACTCCAGATATATTTAAAACATACTCTCCCTTCCCTGGGCATTATAAATGTCTGGCACCATTGTTTTCCTACAGTTAAAGAATGCATCCATGTGATGACTAGTACAGAGGTTGCTTCCCACCTTGATTACCTCTTCACCATGGATGAACATCTTGGATTACTGCAGGATGCCTGGCATGGTGTGACCCTCTTATCAGATCATGCTCCTGTCTATGCAAAATTTTTTCTCGGAGGTATGAATAACGTGTCACACTGGTGCCTTAATCAGGTTCACCTTCTGGACCCAATATTCCTGCAGATGATTCGGGATTCCATATTGAGGATACTGTCAGAAATTTCTTGCCCTGAGGTTCCCCCAACGATTCTCGGGGACACCTTTAAAACAGTAATCCGAGGGGAAATTATAAAATATTCAGCTCGGAAAAAGGCGGAGAGAGAACGCTATTTTCAGGGCCTTCATTGTGAGCTTCAGATACTGTAATCCCTTTCTGTGCAAGGAGACAAGTCAGTTCAACCAAAATTATGGGAGGTTAAGCAAAAGTTACAGAAATTATTAGATCAGAAAGTAGAACAACAGCTTTTATACTTAAAACATACATTTTATGAAGGTGACCCGAAGGGAGCAAGAAACCTTGCTTGCCATCTCAGGATGCTCAAGGCTAAACTCTGTGTGACAAGCATGCTGACCCAGTCACTGGAAGTTTGCTGACCCATCCCATGGTGATCTGAACTGTGCTGGCCACATATTATTGGACCTTATATACAGCGGAACCCTCCCCACTGATTTCCCAGATAGACTCCTACTTACAGAAGTTCCCTTTTCCTAAATTATCACCTGCTTAGGCTAATTTTTTTGTTGGCTCCTATATCTAGAGGGGAAAAAGAAAATGTACTCAAGTCAGCTATGTTCCTAAAAGCACCTGTCCCAGATGATTACCCCTCTGAATTTTATAACCAATTTAAAGACTTACTTCTTACACTTCTGTTAGAAGCGTTTCATGCAGTTCAGAAGGGAGACCCTCCTCCTCCTCCCACTTAGAGGTTTGAAGTGATTGCAGCAATTCCCAAGCCCCAGAAGGACCCACAGTATCCGGCATCCTACCACCCAATCTCTAAGCTAAATTATGATTATATGCTCTACATAGTGGCCCTAACTCATTGATTAGTGGATTTATTGCCATCTCTCATTGACCATGATTAGGTGGGCTTTAGTAAAGGCAACCAGGCTCAGGCTGTGGTAAGGCACACCTATCTGTTTGTGGACTATGCTATTTCCAGGAACATTCTGTTGGTTTTTCTGTGGCTTGATGCAGAAAAGGCCTTCAACAGGGTCACCTCGCCTGTTCCTTTTTATGGGTGATCCTGTCACATTTTGGCTTTCTTCAGGAACTCATACTGCAACTTCAAAATGTCTATCACACACCCCAAGCTTTTTTGAGACTAGATTTTTCCCTTTCTGATCCGTTCAAACTTTCACGTGGGACGAGGCAGGGTTGCCCCTTGTCTCCCTTGTTTTTTGCTTTGTATTTAGAACCCCCTAGCTGAGGCAATATGCCAACATTCTAATATAAAGGGTATTCCCATAGGCAGCAGCCTCCATAAAATATCTTTATTCACAGACAATATTCTCTTCACCCTCACTAATCTGGAACAGTCTTTACCGGAGCTGTGGAATCAGTTGAATTTATTTAGTGCCCTGGCGGGGTATAAAGTTAACGTCGAAAAGACAGAGGTATTGTTTTATAATTATACCCCTCCTATTTGCTTGAAAACTACTATTCCTTTTAAGTGTCACAGATTATCAGTGTAGTATTTAGGGTTTAAATTAGTCATGAATTTAACTTGTGCAGCCCTTCTTAACAATGGGCCTCTAACACAACAATTAGAGGAGGGTTTATCCTGATGGTTGCAACTCCCTCTTAGTTTTTTAGCCAGGGTTGAGGCTATCCAGCAAAACATCCTTCCCTGTATTTTGTTTTTCCTTCAGACACTCCCTGTGATGCCTGACAGTTTTGATTTTCAAACCTGGGGTTGATTGATTTCCCACTTTATTTAGAAGGGCAGACCTCCCAGAGTGAGATACTCCACTTTCCAGCTTCCAAGGAACAAGGGAGGGGGGTGTCTCAATATTCCCAGTTGTAAGTGCTATGCGATTGCTGCACAGTTACACCTATTGCTTTGTTGGATGAACCCTCAGTATGCAGCACATTGGAAGCAGGTAGAGCTCACACTGAGTGATTTATTTGACCTCACAAGTTATTTGTTTGGTCAACCTCCACATTGTTTCCTGCTCACCAAGTTTTCTCAGTATACTATGGTCTCCTTTAAATATTGGCTTAGGATTCTGCTTGAGCAGCTTATCCAGTCAGAAGCACTATTTATCTGGTCATTTGCTTTTGATTCTTCTCTCCTCCCATGTGTCCTGGCTGGGACCTCGGATCTCTGGTATTCTTGGAGTTTGCGATATGTTTCTCATCTGCTTGGTTCAAGTGGCATTCTCTCCTTTGTTCAGTTACAATGTCAATTGCCACAAGCTTCTTTTTATAGATACTTGCAGTTGTGATCATACCTCAGACCCTTTGAGGACCTACTTGTTTCCATATCAGAGAAACCCTCCCTTTTGGCTTCTTTGATTCAGACCCATTGAAGTGGGACCTATATTGGCCACTTAGTTAGCTGCATTTGTGCGACTCTTCGGGAGTGGATAAGGGACTCTACGGAGTAAGTAAGGTTTAAATGGGCATAAGAACTCCAAGTGAGTATTTCCACAGAGGCCTGGAATGTTTCGCCACTTCCTGCCTTTAAAGTGTCAAGTTCACCTTATTGGAAGGAATATGCTTGGAAGCTCTGTATGAGATTTTTTCCATACCCTGGCCATAGTAGCTCAGTTCATGGAATCCTCCTTTGGTAGATGTTGGAGGGACTGTGGTTTAGAGCTTCTTTCTGGCAAGGGGTCATACAAGAGTTGACAGCTATTTACAAATGTCCTCAACTTTTAACCCCCACTTATATACTGGCTGCTGTGAAGCCTGACAGGGCCAGGATCACTAATCTCACATATAGGCAAGTTACTTTATTGATTACATAGAAACATAGAAGTTGACGGCAGATAAGGACCGCAAGGCCCATCCAGTCTGCCCATTTCTTTTTCTACCTTATAAATGTGCCATCGACCTTTGCTCTGTCAGTGGCCTATCTGTTCATACTCATTTGTATTGCTCCCTTATGCCTATCCCATGCCTGTTTGAAGCCCTGCACTGTGTTCATAACCACCACTTCTTGAGGTAGGCCATTCCATGCATCTACCACCCTTTCTGTAAAAAAGAATTTCCTCACATTCCCCTTAATTGGCCCCCTCTAATCTCATGCTGTGTCCTATTGTCCTGCTATTTTCTTATATTTAAACATGTTAGACTCTTTCACCTTGTTAATGACCTTAAGGTGTTTGAATGCCTTGATCATATCCCTCTCTCCCTCCTTTGCTCAAGGGTATACATATTGAGCTCTGTTAATCTGTCCTCATATGTCTTCTGATGCAGTCCCTGCACCATTTTGGTTGCCCTTCTATGGACTGCCTCAATTTGGTTAATGTCCTTGTGAAGGTGTGGCCTCCAATACTGCACGCAGTACTCCAGATGGGGCCTAACCAGTGTCTTGTAAAGAGGGATTATTACCTCCCTCTTACAACTTGTGATACCCCTACTAATACACATTATGGTAATGAAAAAAGTTATCACTTGATTGTGGCATACTCAGACTGTTCCAACTTGGGAGGATTGGGGTATGCTCACTAGGGAGGTTTATGCCTTTGAGCAGCTTTCCGCCAGGCTTTCAGATAGAGTGGAGACTTTTGATCTCAAATGGCATAAATGGGTACGATATCATCTAGACCATTATCTTGATTTTATTCCCTAAACTCGCCTAATATATTGGGGATCAGTTCAGTTTACCCTGCCCATGGTAACAAGGGATTTAGACTGATGGAATATGGGTCCGTTCAATTTTTCTTTTTTTTTATCAGTTGTCCCCTCTTTCTGCACCAGTCTTTAGACTGCTGTTAGTTTTGAGACTGTGACTTCTCCCTTTACAGTAGTAGCCATGATATTGTCAGATATTTCCAGAAATTTCATGAAAAATATAAAGAGATTCTCTCTGGTGGCCATAGTGGTAATGTAGGCAGGCAAGGAATTTCAAGATATATCGCAGACATTTCAGGAAGTATCTGACCATGTCTATGGCTGCCACTATACATTAAAAAGGCTCACGCTTGAGGTGATTACTTGATTGTGTTTTTTTTTCTTTATATACTGTATTACACTGTTGGCTCTGTACATGTTTTTATTTGTGCCTGTATAATACTAGTCAATGACTTTTGAGCCTCTAATTGGGGCCCACAATTACCAATTTTACATACAGAAGGATTGACTCAAGTACTCATTCCCCTCATGTACTATGTCTTAGGATTTACAAGACTGATGTGGCTGTAACAATTATAAATTTCCTTTGGAATGGTTCTGCTGGAGCTATTAGACATTTGGCCTTCATCAGCCTTCATGGATGTATTGGACTTTAATTGTTTTTGTTGTTTTGATAACTTCTCTGGCTCCTATTACTTTATAACATTGAATCTTATGAGGGATGGGTCCAGAGTCTTTTTATATGGTTGATAATACTTTTGCTGTTATTTGTATCATACTTTATGTCTTTGTGCCATTATGCTCTACCTTGTTTTGTCACTTATTCCTCTCATATTTCTTTAATAAAAAGGTAAAATTTAAAACAGATTAATTTGACATGACCTTTCCCTCTGAACCCATGCTGCCTGTGGCCCCACAGTCCATTGGCTTTTAGGAAATCAACCAGTTCTTTTTCAGTAGGGTTTCCATTAGTTTCCCCACCACTGAAGTTAGTCTGTTTGTCCTGTAGTTTCTATATTCATCCCTACTGCCATTCTTATTTGGAGGGACAATGTCATGCCATCTCTAGTCTTCCAGAACCACTCCTTTTTCCAGTGAGCTCTTGAACAAAGCCATCAGTGGAGCAACTAGCACTTTCCTGAGCTCCCTCAGTACCCATGGCTGTATCCTATTTAGTTCTAGAGCTTTATGAACTTTCAGGGATGCAAATCCTTTCAGTACTCTGTCCTCTGAAAATGGTCTTGTGTCCATCCCCTACTCACTTCTTACTTCTCCCTGGGGGCCCATCCCACCTTTCCTTTAGTGTGAAGACAGCAAAAATACACATTTAAAATTTCAGCTTTTACTTGGTCTTCTTTCACAGAGTCTCCCCATTCTGTCATTCTTATCTTCACTATCCTACCCCTAAACTTTCTCTTCTTGCTGACATGTCAAAAAAAATCTTATCTCCCTTCCTCACTTTCCTTGCAATTGTTTTCTCTGCCTGAGCCTTAACTCTTCTAACCACCTTTCCTATTTCCTTTTGCCTTGTCTGGTACACTTCCCAGTCCTCTTTTCTTTGAGTTTCCTTTTGCCTTTTGAAAGCTGCCCTTTCTCATTTCACTGCCTTTGCCACTTCCTTCGAGAAACATAATGTTCTCCTTTTCCTCCTTCTGTTGCTTACCTCTTTCACACAGAGGCTCATTGCCTTAGTGATGCCCTCCTTTATTCCCTTCCTCTGGGCCTCATTCCTTTCTGGTTATCCTTCCCTTCAAGGCATTTTCTAAGACAGTCATCCATTTTTTTTACATCAGCTCTCCAGAAATCCTGGAATCTCATCTTCATGTGCTATCAACAACTTGTAAATGCAAACTTGTAAATGCTGATTTGTACATATGGCTGTAATCTGCTTGTTTAGTGTGCATAGCATTCTTCTTCGCTCTGTATGGTTTACTGCCTGCAATTTTTTTTTTATATTTCTTTTCTCCCATGTCCCTTACCCTCCAGGATGCATCTGGACATGAGCTGCTATTCAGCTAAGTATGTCTTTCCTGGTAAAACTTTTGACATGCATACATACATACATACATACATACATACATACATACATACATAAATAAATAAAAGTGGCTCAGCTTAGCTCCTTCTCTTACATTGAACCACACCATACAATGATCTCTGGCATCCAAGAAACTACCCAGTGTGATGTTTGGAATGCTGTCCCTGTTTATGAGTACCAAATTCAACACTGACTTACCCCAGAAGGTTGTTTTACATGCTGCTGGAGAAAATCACCCTGTAGGGAGTCTAGGATGTCCCTGCCCTTTGCGATGCTGCAGGTGGTAGGTTACACTGCACATCTGGTAGATTTCAATCTCCAACTAAGAGCACCTCTCCCTTCCCTGCCATCCTGATGATGTCCTCCCCTAAGGACAGCATAGAGTGCAGCCTGTAGTTTTTAGCCATGATCTAACTCTCAGCACTCCAGTGTAACTGAAGCATCCCCCAACCTGTATTCCCAGCACCATAAACCCAATGTGTAACCCTAACACATTCAGCACCTGGGCCTGTCCAGGAGGTGGTGGCTGGCAGGATCTATCATTTTACAGGCAACATGTACCTCTTGCAGCACCAAAAGCATGAAATATATGACTCCAGAACCAACTTAAATATTAGACTCAAGCACCTGAGCACATGACCCTAGTTCAGAATGATTGAGAGAAATTTAGTCCCCTCCACCCTGGATTGTTCTCTTCTTGGACTGCACAAAAGAAGGTTTGGGGTCTTATGGCTCAGGAGGACTAGCTCTTTGGAAATTTGGACCCTCCCATTTATACAAGTTCTTAACATATTGTCTGCATGCTAAATGTATCCCATTCATGTGCAATTCCTGCACTACAAGTATCAAACCCATAAGTTTATATTGCCTGCTATGACTCACTGCATGTCTTCCCTATGCTTCCAGTTCATGCTTGTTGATGTACATCGGCTACCATATTTGTTTGCATACAGTCCCTACACCAAAAGTTTTAGACACAGTTCAGAAAGAGTCACAACATCAATACATTGATGAGTTTTGGTAGGGCAGAGATGATATGCAGACAAGTATCTAACTCTTTTTGTCATTGTTCAGTTCCTACGCCACCAACATCTAACCCACTGGTGTATATTGGCCACTGTGTTTATGTGTATACAGCCTCCACACCATTGGTTTCAAACTCAGTGGTGCACATTGGCTGCAATATTTGTCTGTATACAGTCTTTGCACACCAGTATCTAAATTAATTGATATATTGGTTGCTTTGTTTGTATATAGTCTCTGCACTACCAGTATTGAATTTATTGTTAAATATTGGCTGTAGTGTTTGCCTATATATAGTCCTTGCACTAACAGTTTTGAACTCCTTGGTGTACAGTTGAGTCTGCCAGGATGTAACAGTTTCACAGATTGCAGCATGACACAAAAGATTAAATACAATTGAAATTGCCTTGTTTCCTGCAGTGAATCTGCTGCACAGTTCTGCAATATTGTGTTGCAGCCTGCTGGTTTCCACTGTATATTGGCTGCTGTGTTGGTCAGTGTACAGCACAGTGTGCTGTATATTTGTTGTGTTCTTTCCAGATACAATTCCTGCACTGCCAGTATCAAACTGTTTGGTGTATATTAGCTGTAGTGTTTGTCTGTATTAGTCTCTGCTTTAGCAGTATACAGCCAATTGGTACAGTACAGTATATACTGGCATCACTCTTTGCCTGTATACAATTCTCATACTAACAGTATCAGACTCATTGGTGTATACAGTGCAACCATCTTATACTGCACATATCAACGTGACTGGATTTTGTCCATTATAACGGTAGTCCAGTATATCCTATAAGCATAATTTTTCATGTCACATTGTATTAAATTGAATGAAAACTGCTGTGTTCTCTAATAACTGACAGGAGCTAAAAGTTTTACCTTGAGCATGCAGGCAGTGCTGATTTGGGGCACAACAGCTGTTACAAACTGAAGTTACAAATGGCATGAGAGGGCTAATTGAAATGAGCTGTTAACTTGGGTAGCACCACAGTTGTTACACCCTGACTCATGCATTCAGGACTGAGGTGGCAGATGGCATGAGAGATTCATTTTAAGTAAGTTCATGACTCAGGGCTGACTGCTGCGGTTACACCATGACTCAGGATTCAGGACAGAGGTGGCAAATGGCATGAGAGGGCATGAGAAGATACATTACATTTCATAGCAGACCAGGATAGATGTGACTTCCATCATCCTTTCTCCCTCCTCCCACAACACAATCGTGATTGGTGTACTTTGCAGGGCAGCTGTTTCCAGGATGTCTGATGTTTGAGCAACTGAGTCAGGTCTGGTCGGTGTACTCAGGGGCACTGACAGCGAGGGTGCTTGGGTGCTTGAGCACCCACAGTTTATATGAGCACTCCCAAATTCTTGTCCTCCACGGTCCACCTTGCCTTTTCATTTCCCCGCTTCTCTGCCTGTTTGCCTGATTCAGGCAAATTGATACTCCGTGACCAACTTTCACAAATCGATCCCCCCCCATAGTGGCAACCTGGCACTTGCGCAACTGTCCTCAACATATTATTATTATTATTTTTTTTTATGTAGTTAATTTAAATGTAGAAATGTGTGTGCAGGGGTGCCAGGTTTTTAAAAAGTTTGTGGGTGTCCAGAGTCCTAATAAAAGGCCGGGGGTCTGGGAGCCGCCTAGGCCCCCAGAAGCTATAGGGTTTTTCATGCTTTCTGGTACATTTTGGTGGTTATTTTGATACATTTTGAAATGAGTACGCTACCATCACAACTACACCACTGTAGAGGATGCCAGGGTACCTTTGGGGGCTATTTGATGCCTGAGCAGGTACTAAGGTCAATAAGAGAGTGCCTGCCTGGAGGGATCTTTCATGCTCTCAGTTTTGCAAGCATGTCAGAGAACTGATGTTAGGTTGCAGATGCAGTGCCACCACTCAACAGTGTGCAAGTGTATCCTGAAGGGCTCTTAGATGCCTCCAGTTAAGGAACCATGGAAGATTGCCTGGGTGGTGGGCTCTTTGATGTCCTCACATGCTTTAAGGATGCCCTTAGTGATGGTTACAGACAGTGCCACCACTCCACAGGGTGCAACAGTGCCTTGGAGGGCTCTTTGATGCCTCCCTGTGCTCCAAGAAGACATGGAAGAGTGCACTTCATGGGCTGCTTGATGCCTTCAGGCTCAGCCATGTGCTGCAACTGCAAGAAGACATGGAAGAGTACCCTGGAGGACTCTTTGATGCCTCCAGGATTGTGCTGCAAGAAGACATGGAATTTTCTTGTCTTTTTTCAGCACCTGGTAGATGCAAACTAAAATCTCAAAGGGCATCCTTTTAGCAACTGGAGGCATCAAACAGCCCTCCAGCTGGGTACTCTTGCACCCTGTGGGGTGGTGGCAATGTCTGCAACCTAAAATCACAAAGGACATCCTTAGAGCACCTGTGGGCATGAATGAGCCTTCCATGGCACTTTTCTATGTCTTCATTCAGCACCTGGAGGCAACAAAAAGCCCTCTATCTAAGGCACTCTTGCACCATGTTCAGTGGTGGTGGTGGTGGTGGTGCTGTATCCTATAATCACAAAGGACATCTTTAGAGCATCAGGGCATCACAGAGCCCTTTATGGCACTGTTCTGTGGCTTGGAGGGCTCTTTGATGCCTTCATGTGCTGCAAGAAGACATAGGAAAGTGCCCTGGAGGCCCCTTTCATGCTCCCAGGTGCTCTAAGGAGCTTCTTTGTGATTTTAGGTTGAAGACAGTGCCACCACTCCACAGGGAGCAAGGATGCCCTGGAGGGCTCACTGACACCTCCAGGTGCTGCAAGAAGACATGGAAGAGTCTTGTCTTTTTTCAGCATCGAATGGAGGCAAACTAAAATCTCAAAGGGCATCCTTTGAGCACCTGGAGACATCAAAGAGCCCTCCAGTGCACTCTTGCACCCTGTGGAGTAGTGGAACTGTCTGCAACCTAAAATCTCAATAAACACCCTTAGAGCAACTGGGGGCATAAAAGAACCCTCCAGGGCACTCTTCTATGTCTTCTTTCAGCACCTGGAGGCAACAAAAAGCCCTCTAGGGCACTCTTGCACCCTGTGGAGTGGTGGTGCTGTGCTCTAAAATCACAAAGAACATCCTTAGAGCACCTGGGGGCATTGCAGAGCCCTCTGTGGCACTCTTCCCTGGGTTGGAGGGCTGTTTGATAAATCTATGTGCTGCAAGAAGACACCGAAGAGTGCCCTGGAGGGCCCTTTCATGCCCCCTGGTGTTCTAAGGATGTCCTTTGTGATTGCAGGTTGCAGACAGTGCCACCACTCCACAGGGTGCAAGAGTACCCTGGAGGGCTCTTTGATGTCTCCAGGTGCTAAAATGACTGCCCTTTGAGATTTTAGTTTGCATCCATTCTGTGCTGAAAAAAGACAAGGAACTTCCATGTCTTCTTGCAGCAGCTAGAGCCTGGAGGCATCAAACAGCCCTCCAGGAAACTCTTCCTTCCATGTCTACTTGCAGCATCTGGAGGCATCAAAGAGCTCTTCTGGGCACTCTTAAATGTCTTCTTGCAGAACCTGGAGGCATCAAAGAGCCCTCCAAGGGAAAAGTGCCATGGATGTCTCTTTGATGCTCCCAGGTGCTCTAATGATGCCTTTTGTGACTTTAGGGTACAGTGCCACCACTCCAGAGGGTATAAGAATGCCCTGGAGGGCTCTTAGATGCATCCAGGTGCTGCAAGTAGACATAGAAGAGTGCACTGGAGGGCCATTTCATGCCCCCAGGTGCTCTAAGGATGTCTTTTGTGACTTTTGGTTGCAGACAGTGTCTCCACTCCACAGTGTGCAAGAGTGCACTGGAGGGCTCTTTGATGCATGATCCAGGTGTTGTAAAATGATGCTCTTTAAGATTTTAGTTTACCTCCACCAGGTGCTGAAGAAAGACAAGGAACTTCCATGTCTTCTTGCAGCACATGGAAGCAACAAAGAGGGCACTCCTGCACTCTGTGGAGTGGTGATGCTGTATCTTAAATCACAAAGGGCAACCTTAGAGCACCTGGGGGCAACAAAGAGCCCTCCACGGCACTCTTCCATTGGAGGTCTCTGATAACCTCCAGGTGGTGCAAGAAGACATGGAAGAGTGCCCTGAATGGCTCTTTGATGCCACCAGGTGCTCAAAGGATTCACTTATCAAGTTATTTATTTATTTTAAAGTTGATAACCGGGAAAGGAACCATGAGCAGAGATCATTTCAGAAATGACTGGGGGAAGGGGGAAACATGTGTCAGTGTAATGGTATTACAATTTTTTAGGACTAGCCAGGTCAAAAGCAGGAATAATTGTAAGTTGCTAGAGACAGTTGCTGATGATTTTCAATAGTAAACATAACTGCAAATGCCATGAATGATTACACATTATTTAACCATATAGAAGGCATTCTTATGAACTTTTGATCTCCCAATAAACTCATCAGCTATGTTGTCCATGTCTAATGCATCAGTGTGTTCCTGATGAATGTGAAGCAGAGCAACACTATTTAAGCGTCTCTGTGACATTGTTGATCTAAGATATGTTTTCAGTCTCCTGAGTCCTGAGAAAGAACGCTCAGCTGTACAAGTTGATACTGGTACTGTCAGTAAGATCTGAATAAATTTTACAAACTCTGGCAGTAAATCACGAATGGCTTGTTTTTCTGTGATGACTCAGTACACATCTTGCAATGAATCAACAGTTTTCCCACTAGCTTTTGCAATGTCAATGAACACGTCATGGTGTAGTTGCAGATACCCTGCATCTAAGTCATTGCCATAAAAATTAGATATGGAATCTAATGGCCCTTGTCCTATCGCAAACCGTTCTGCATCTAACATAAGCTTCTGAGCTGGAGTCTGAAATCTATCTTTGACTGAAAGAACAACCTGATCAATCATTTGGAAAAATATTCCTCTGAAGTGATCTTTTGGGGATGCATCAGTAACTGATTGAGAGCCATCATCTATCGACGAGGAACTTTGCGTTGACGCGGAAGAACTGGTTCATCTAACTGCAGTTCCTCAGCTCTTCCATCCACTGTACTCCAGAAGTTGTCAAACTGCCCTCTGTGTTGTTGCATAGTGTCGAGAAGAGTTTGAATCATACAATTAGCTTTTAGAAATTGAAGAGAGGTTGCTTGCAAGGCTGTGTTTATGCTGTCACAGTGAGAGAAAATTTTTAAGAGAAGACTCAAGAAGAAAAATCCTTTAAATGATCGTAGCTGTTAAGAACCCTCCTGCTTTTGCCCCACACTCCGAGTATTCTCTGAGGACACACTTTCCAGAAATTCCAATAATGCTGAATAGTTTTCTAGAATCGAATTTAAACTATTTGCCCTCACTGTCCACCTTATTGAGAGCAAATGGTTGTAAAAAGCCAGGCCTAGTGTTTTCCATACCACTTTGTATGTTTTCAAAAAAGTTAGCCGTTTTGGAGAGTCTCTAATAGATATTATGAGTTCGTAACTGATTTAGTATGTCTCGACATTCTTGTATTTTGCTGATGCAGTCCTGTACTACAAGGTTCAAGGAATGCCAAACAATGTACGAAAAAGGCCCTAGGCTCAACAGCATTTAGCCTAGCCTACACTCCACAGTGAATACCAGCCATAGTAGCAGCTCCATCATAACACTGACCCCGGGATTTATTTATATCCAAGTCAAAACGTAACAAAACATTTTTAAGGATACTGAATAGTGTAGCAGCATCTACAGCTGGTGTTTCATGAAATCCTAAAAATGCTTCTTCAATTCCGAAATCCTCAGTGACAAATCGAAAACATATTGAGACTTGCTCATGAACAGTAATGTCCGTTGTCTCATCCAACATTACAGCAAAATACTGAGCTGCTTTGATTTTGGAAACAATTGTGTTTTGCACATCTTGCCCCATAATGTCCAGCATTTCATTCATTATGTCATGAGACAACCACCTGTAGCTATCCCTATTCAGTGTCCTTAAAGATGTTTTGTTACTTTTTGACTTGGATATAAATAAATGCCTGGGTCAGTGTTATGATGGAGCTGCTACTATGGCTGGTATTCACTCTGGAGTGCAGGCTAGGCTAAATGCTGTTGAGCCTAGGGCCCTTTTCGTACATTGTTTGGCACATTCCTTGAACCTTGTAGTACAGGACTGCATCAGCAAAATACAAGAATGTCGAGACATACTAAATCAGTTACGAGAACTCATAACATTCATTAGAGACTCTACAAAATGGCTAACTTTTTTTGAAAACATACAAAGTGGTATGGAAAACACTAGGCCTGGCTCTTTACAACCATTTGCTCCAACAAGGTGGACAGTGAGGGCAAATAGTTTAAATTCGATTCTAGAAAACTATTTAGCATTATTGGAATTTCTGGACAGTGTGTCTTCAGAGAATACTCGGGAGTGTGGGGCAAAAGCAGGAGGGTTCTTGGCACAGCTACGATCATTTAAAGGATTTTTCTTTTTGAATCTTCTCTTAAAAATTTTCTCTCACTGTGACAGCATAAACACAGCCCTTCAAGCAACCTCTCTTCAATTTCTAAAAGCTAATTGTATGATTCAAACTCTTGTTGACAATATGCAACAATACAGAGGGCAGTTTGACAACTTCTGGAGTACAGTAGATGGAAGAGCTGAGGAACTGCAGTTAGATGAACCAGTTCTTCCGCGTCAACGCAAAGTTCCTCGTCGATAGATGATGGCTCTCAATCAGTTACTGATGCATCCCCAAAAGACCACTTCAGGGGAATATTTTTCCAAGTGATTGATCAGGTTGTTCTTTCAGTCAAAGATAGATTTCAGACTCCAGCTCAGAAGCTTATGTTAGATGCAGAACGGTTTACGATAGGACAAGGGCCATTAGATTCCATATCTAATTTTTATGGCAATGACGTAGATGCAGGGTATCTGCAACTACACCATGACGTGTTCATTGACATTGCAAAAGCTAGTGGGGAAACTGTTGATTCATTGCAAGATGTGTACTGTGTCATCACAGAAAAACAAGCCATTCGTGATTTACTGCCAGAGTTTGTAAAACGTATTCAGATCTTACTGACAGTACCAGTATCAACTTGTACAGCTGAGCGTTCTTTCTCAGGACTCAGGAGACTGAAAACATATCTTAGATCAACAATGTCACAGAGATGATTAAATAGTGTTGCTCTGCTTCACATTCATCAGGAACAAACTGATGCATTAGACATGGACAAAATAGCTGATGAGTTTATTGGGAGAGCACCAGTTCATAAGAACGCCTTCTATATGGTTAAATAATGTGTAATCATTCATGGCATTTGCAGTTATGTTTACTATTGAAAATCATCAGCAACTGTCTCTAGCAACTTACAATTACTCCTGCTTTTGACCTGGCTAGTCCTGAAAAATTGTAATACTATTTCACTGACACATGCTTCCCCCTTCCCCTGGTTGTTTCTGAAATGAGCTTTGCTCATGGTACCTTTCCCGGTTATCAACTTTAAAATAAATAAATAACATGCTAAGTGAATCCTTTGAGCACCTGGTGGCATCAAAGAGCCATTCAGGGCACTCTTCCATGTCTTCTTGCACCACCTGGAGGTATCAGAGACCTCCAATGGAAGAGTGCCATGGAGGGCTCTTTGATACACCCAGGTGCTCTAAGGTTGCCTTTTGTGATTTAAGATACAGCATCACCACTCCACAGAGTGCAGGAGTGCCCTCTTTGTTGCTTCCATGTGCCGCAAGAAGACATGGAAGTTCCTTGTCTTTCTGCAGCACCTGGTGGAGGTAAACTAAAATCTTAAAGAGCATCCTATTACAACACCTGGATCATGCATCAAAGAGCCCTCCAGTGCACTCTTGCACACTGTGGAGTGGAGACACTGTCTTCAACCTAAAATCACAAAAGACATCCTTAGAGCGCCTGAGGGCATGAAATGGCCCTCCAGGGCACTCTTCTATGTCTACTTGCAGCACCTGGATGCATCTAAGAGCCCTCCAGGGCATTCTTATACCCTCTGGAGTGGTGGCACTGTACCCTAAAGTCACAAAAGGCATCCTTAGAGCACCTGGGAGCATCAAAGAGCCCTCCTTGGCACTCTTCCCTTGGAGGGCTCTTTGATGCCTCCAGGTTCTGCAAGAAGACATTTAAGAGTGCCCAGAAGAGCTCTTTGATGCCTCCAGATGCTACAAATAGACATGGAAGGAAGAGTTTCCTGGAGGGCTGTTTGATGCCTCCAGGCTCTAGCTGCTGCAAGAAGACATGGAAGTTTCTTGTCTTTTTTCAGCATGGAATGGAGGCAAACTAAAATCTCAAAGGGCAGTCCTTTTAGCACCTGGAGACATCAAAGAGCCCTCCAGGGCACTCTTGCACCCTGTGGAGTGGTGGCACTGTCTGCAACCTGCAATCACAAAGGACATCCTTAGAACACCAGGGGCATGAAAGGGCCCTCCAGGGCACTCTTCGGTGTCTTCTTGCAGCACATAGATTTATCAAACAGCCCTCCAACCCAGGGAAGAGTGCTGTAGAGGGCTCTGCAATTCCCCCAGGTGCTCTAAGGATGTTCTTTGTGATTTTAGGGCACAGCACCACCACTCCACAGGGTGCAAGAGTGCCCTAGAGGGTTTTTTGTTGCCTCCAGGTGCTGAAAGAAGACATGGGAGAATGTCTGACTGGGGCTCTTTTATGCCTCCAAGTGCTGCAAGAAGCCATAGAGAAGTGCCCTGGAGGGTCCTTTTATGCCCCCAGTTGCTCTAAGGGTGTTTATTGTGATTTTAGGTTGCAGACAGTGCCACCACTCCACAGGGTGCAAGAGTGCACTGGAGGGCTCTTTGATGTCTCCAGGGCTCAAAGGATGCCTTTGAGATTTTAGTTTGCCTCCATTCGATGCTGAAAAAGATAAGACTCTTCCATGTCTTCTTGAGCACCTGGAGGTGTCAGTGAGCCTCCAGGGCACCTTTTGCACCCTGTGGAGTGGTGGCACTGTCTGCAACCTAAAATCACAAAGGAGCTCCTTTGAGCACCTGGGAGCATGAAAGGGGCCTCCAGGGCACTTTCCTATGTCTTCTTGCAGCACATGAAGGTATCAAAAAGCCCTCCAAGCCAGGGAACAGTGCCATAAAGGGCTCTGTGATGCCCTGGTGCTCTAAGGATGTCCTTTGCGATTATAGGGTACTGCACCACCACCACTGAACATAGTGCAAGAGTGCCTTAGATAGAGGGCTTTTTTGTTGCCTCCAGGTGCTGCACAAAGACATAGAAAAGTGCCATGGAAGGCTCATTCATGCCCACAGGTGCTCTAAGGATGTCCTTTGTGATTTTAGGTTGCAGACATTGCCACCATCCCACAGGGTGCAAGAGTGCCCGGCTGGAGGGCTGTTTGATGCCTCCAACTGCTAAAAGGATGCCCTTTGAGATTTTAGTTTGCATCTACCAGGTGCTGAAAAAAGACAAGAAAATTCCATGTCTTCTTGCAGCACCATCCTGGAGGAATCAAAGAGTCCTCCAGGGTACTCTTCCATGTCTTCTTGCAGTTGCAGCACATGGCTGAGCCTGGAGGCATCAAACAGCCCACGAGGTGCACTCTTCCATGTCTTCTTGGAGCACATGGAGGCATCAAAGAGCCCTCTAAGGCACTGTTGCACCCTGTGGAGTGGTGGCACTGTCTGTAACCATCACTAATGGCATCCTTAAAGCATGTGAGGGCATCAAAGAGCCCACCACCCATGCACTCTTCCATGTGTCCTTAACTGCAGGCATCTAATAGCCCTTCAGGATACACTTGCACACTGTTGAGTAGTGGCACTGTGTCTGCAACCTAACATCAGTACTCTGACATGCTTGCAAAACTGAGAGCATGAAAGATCCCTCCAGACGGGCACTCTCTTATTGATCTTAGCACCTGCTCAGGCATCAAATAGCCCCCAATGGTACCCTGGCATCCTCTACATTGGTGTAGTTGTGGTGGTAGCATACTCATTCCAAAATGTATCAAAATAACCACCAAAATGCACCAGAAAGCATGAAAAACCCTATAGTTTCTGAGTGCCTAGGCGGCCCCCAGACCCACGGACTTTTATTTGGACTCTGAGCTCCCACAAACTTTTTAAAAACCTGGCACCCCTGGGTGTACTGTATCATCAGTGGACTAGAAAATGCAAATGATCACTGCCTCAGAGCCACAGCATGAAGGTGAGAATGTATCCTAATTGCAAGGCTGAACAGGGCTGTGAGTATTCTGAACAATGTCAGTGAGCTGTGAATGAGTGCGAATGAGGCATAAATGAGATTTACTTCATGCTGAGGGCACATTGACTGTCCACAACAGGCAGACTGTAAGGTCCAATGACTGCAGCTTAATTAAACAGGACAACATAGGAAAATGCTTTTGACAAATGCTCACTGTCTGTTATATGCATTTGTCTTCTGTAAGGGTGCTTGCTATAAGTGGGCTGGACTGCATTTGGCTGTTGTGTTGGCCAGTATACAGTCTGTTCATTACCAGTATCCAGCTCATTGGTATATATTGGTTGCAAATGTTTGTCTGTATGCAATTCCTGCATTACTAGAATCAAACTCATTTCTATGTATTAGAAACATAAACTTTGACTTCAGATAAGGACCACTTGGCCCACCTAGTCTGCCCATTTCCCTACCTAGAGGATAAGCTACAGATCCTATTTAACCAACAGCCTATTTTTTCCTACCCCCCACAAAAAATGCCTTATGTCTGTCCCATGCATTCTTGAATTCTCCCATAGTTTTAAACCCCACAACCTCCTCAGGAAGGCTGTTCCATGCATCCACTACCCTCTCTGTGAAAAAATACTTCTTCACATTGCCCCTGAGCCGTCCCCCCTCTATCTTCAAATTGTGTCCTCTTGTTCTTGCACATCTCTTTTTCTGAAAGATGCTACCCTCTTGGACTTTGTTGATTCCACTGAGGTACTTAAATGTTTCTATCATGTCCCCCCTCTCCCTCCTTTCCTCAAGGGTATACATATTAAGTTTCTTTATTCTCTCCTTGTATGGCTTCTCTTGCAGACCCTGCACCATTTTAGTTGCCCTCCTCTGAACTGCCTCCATCCTGTCTATGTCCTTGAGGAGATGGGGTCTCCAGAACTGGACGCAGTACTCCAGATGGGGTCTCACCAACTGTCTGTACAGGGGGATAACAACTTCCTGTTTTCTGCTGGTGATACCTCTCCCTATACATCCCAGTATCCCCCTGCCCTCCATACCACCTTCTCACATTGCTTGCCAACCTTAAGCTCATCTGATATGATTACCCCCAGGTCCCTTTCCATTTTTGTTGTTGTTACTACCTCCCCCATTGTGTAATCTTCCCATGGGTTTTTGTTTCCCAGGTGCATTACTTTGTACTTCTTTGCATTGAATCCAAGCTGCCATACTTCTGACCATTCCTCCAGCCTTGCCAAGTGCCTTCTCATCCTTTTCACTCCTCCTTGTGTATCAACCCTGTTGCAGATCTTTGTGCCATCTGCAAAGAGGCATACTTTTCCTTCCAGTCCCTCTGCAATGTCACTTATGAAGACATTAAAAAGGACTGGACCCAGTACTGAACCCTGCAGTGCCCCATTAGTAACCCCTTTTTCTTCAGAGTGGACTCCATTTACAATTACCTTCTGTGTCCTGTTGTTCAGTCAATGTTTTACCCAGGCTACCACCCTGGGACCCACTCCCAGGCTGGTTAATTTGACTACTAATCTTTTGTGTGGGTGGCAAGTTTGTCTGTATACAGACCCTGTACTACCAGTGTCAAACTCATTGGTATATAGTGGCAGCAGTTTCATACCTTCTATAGTTCCTGCGCTACCAGTATCAAACTCATTTATGTATGCTGGAAGTAGAGGTTGACTATATACAAATGGTCCCTGCTCCATCAGTATCAAGCTCATTGGTGTGTACTAGCTATAGTAGTTGTCTGTATAAGTTCTTGCTTTACCAATATTGAACATATTGGTATATTTTGGCTGCTGTGCTTGTATACTGCCCTGCACTTCCCATAAAAAACTTATTAGTGTATAATCGCTGCTGAGTTTGCTGGTGTACTGTTCCTGGTCTACAATTACCTGCCTGCTACACTAGGGAGGGTGGTGATAGGGAGAGAGGGCACCTTTTGACATAAGGCAGTGCTTGACACAAGTAGTGTGAAGTAGATGAGTAAAACTGGACATCTGGGGGTGCTTTGGTGCTGTAGGGATAATATTCTGGGTGATATTCATATACTAAGAAGTTCAAAACTGGGATTTTTTGAAGCCTAGCATCTAAGCCTAGCATCTAACATTCTGGTGTATAACTGTTTTATTGTCTATCTATAGCCTATGTACTACAAGTACTGTATCAGTCTGAATTGGTGTATATTGCCTGTCATGTTTATCTACAGACAGTCCCTGCACTAGTAGTATTGGAGTCATCAATGTATATTGCATGTCATGTTTGTCAGCTACACTTCCTGTACTACCAATGTCTTATTGTGCATATTGGCTAGTGTTTGTTCTGCATTCTGTCCCTGCATCAGGGAGGGATTGGGAGAGGGGGTGCCTTTTGACACAAAGTGATGCTTGACACTGGTCAGGGTAAGGAGGGTCTGTACCAGTGGAGACCAGAAAGTGATTGGAATACTGTAAGGGTAGGGTCTCAAAAGTAAATTATACACAAATGAGCTCTATACTAGCAGTCCAGAAATGATATGCAGACTGGCATCTAATTCATTGATTTCTAATACCATTTTTTTTCAGACGTACCCTACATTTCTGTCAGTGTTGTTAAAATGCAAAAACAGCCATTGTTGACTGTTGCCAACTCTTATTTATGTTTGTTTGCAGAGGGCAATAAAAACATATTGGTAACAGGAATAGGAAAAATGTGGCTTGGCTGAGCAGTTCATTCAGGGAGCTGCATTTGGGGGCTGTGTCATGCTCAGACAGTCAGCTTGGGTTTAGTAAATTATGCAACTTTATCACTACTAATTATCCTACCATGCATAACAGAGTAAATGTGCATTTCATGCAAGATGGCAGCAATAGATGCCCTACCATGTCAATAAATGGCTTTTATGAACAGTTAAGTGTGGTACCATTTTTAAAGTTATTTTTGCTTGTGTTGCAGATGGAGAAACTGACATTGCTGTTGACTGCCAGTGTGCACAGAAATCTCTTTTTTTGGGGGGAGGGCACATATGCAAGCCAGTCAAGTAATAGGAAAATCATGATCTCCCTTACTACTGTTTCAAACCAGTTAAAGGGATCACATCTCATGCTGCAGCATATCTTTCGATCTGGCAGGCAGTTACTCACTGTGATTGGTAGCCCAACACATCAATTGGAGATTGTCTACGGTGTCACAAAATTTCCTTAGATTGGAACTCAACCTTGTTGTGCTCTGCTTAACCATTTGTCAATTTTGTATAGTGTATGGCTGGTCATTTTTAATTACAGAAACTGTTACAGTGACAGCTAAAAATGTGTTGGCTTCTTTTGAGCAGTTATGTGATCACAATATGACTCCCTGATCCTATTGAACCATCAGTCTGACATCAGAGTGATGGTACTGAAGCATACTGATATCACATTGATAGTACAACAAGGCAGTGGTGTTACTTTTCCAACCCTTTTTTCTATATGTGGGGAAGAAAAATTGAGGCAAGAACTAGGGGGAGCCGTCATTGTGGGGTGGGTAACAATTACAAACATACAAACATATGAAGAAGCCAGCAGAATGAGACCATTTGGTCTATCTGATCTGCTCATATTTCAGGGTCCACAGATTTAAGCTACTGACCCTGCCCCCCCAATCCTCCCATCCTTTCCATCCACCCCTCCCATAACCCTTACTTTACCCTTATGTCTATCCCAGCCTTTTTTGAAGCTGCCCACAATCTTCAATGAGACCACCTCTTCCAGCAGTGCATTCCAACTGGCCACACACTTTCTGTGAAGAAGTGCTTCCTATCCTCCTTCCTAAACCTTTTCCCCTACAGCTTAAGACTGTATCCCTTTCAGCGTTGTCTGACACTTAACTTAAAGAGATCCTCTTTATCCATGTTCAAGTACTTGAAGGTCTTGATCATGTACCCTCTCTCCTTTCTCTCCTTCAGGGAATACATGTTTAGGGTCCCCAGTCTCGCCTCATATGATATATCCTGCTGACCTCCAGTCATCTTCATTGGCATCCTCTGCATTGTCTTCATCAAGTTAATGTCTGTTTTAAGGTGTGGGCACCAGTACTGTACTCCATTCTCTAGATATGGCCACACCAGTGACCTCTACAAGGGCAGTATAACCTCTTCTCACCTACTGCTGATCCATCTGGCTATGCATGCCAACATCTTGTTTTCCCATGCTGCTGCTTTCTTGCTCTGCTTAGAGAACTTCAGATCACTAGTGATCATCACTCCCAAATCCTTCACTTCTAGATACCAGATCTCAGGTGACCATCATCCAAAGTGGATACTTGTTTGGTCACTGGTCCAGGGACCAGCTACTGCAACCACCTGAAAGCTGGATTAACCTAGTCACCAGCAATGGAACAAGAATACCAATAATTGGATATGTAGAGGCTTCTGTGAAGATTGGGGACAGTGAGCACAGCCAGCAGGGTATACTCGTAAACAACACCTATGATCCTTCTATAGCATGTGTTATTGTGGGGATGAACCTACTGCAACATTATCAGAGTGCTCTGATGAATGTAATGAGGGAACAAACCCAATCCATGCATTTCCAGGAAAGGAAAGTCCAGCAGAATAGTCTCCATTATCTCCAGAAGTACCAAAAAATTCACCAATGAATAAGGGGAGATAAGAAAGGTGTGGGTGATGGATTGCTGCCCCAACCAGTTTGAACCTGGCATGGAGACACTTGTGATGTGTAAAGTTAACGTGGGTCTTGGAGGAAAGGACTATGTGGCCATGGTGGAACCCTTCTGGACTCAAGAGGGAGACCTGGTGATGGCAGCCAGGAGCCTAGTGACCATAAAAGAGGGGAGAATTCCTGTCCACTTATTGAACTATGGATCCCAACCTGTGAAACTTTACAAACAACAGATGGTGGGACGGCTTGTCAGAGTAGACTGGGATGAAATTGTAACCTCTACAGAGACAAAGGCAAACCACCCCTTGTACCTGCAGACCAGCATCAGTGAGAGTAACACGGACAGCTAAGAGGAAGCATGGATACAGGAGATAGACATGGGACAACAGAACAACACTGTGGAACAGACAGCCCAACTTACGGCACTAATACAATGCTATCGGCAAGCATTTTCACATCATGCCCTGGATTTCGGTTGTGCCACTCACGTCAAACACTATATCAGTGCAGAGAACCACCCTCCAATCAGAGATAGATTCCATCCCATTCCACTGGCATTGTACCAACCAACCAAGCAACTGATCAAGGAGAAGCTGGATACTGACATCATAAAGGAAAGTCATAGCCCCTGGGCTATGCTCATTTTGTGCTAGTTAGGAAGAAAGATGGCAAGATCAGGTTTTGCCTAGACTATGACAAATTAAACCAGATTACCTACAGGGATGCTTATCCTCTACCTAGAATTGAGGATGCCTTAACCACTCTGAAGTCCTCCACCTTCTTTTCCACCATTGACTTGGCAAGTGGCTACTGGCATGTCCCCATGGCCCAGGAATATCAACAGAAAACTGCTTTCATTACCCTGATGGGCCTGTACAAATTGACAAGAGTGCCATATGGCATCTGCAGTGCACCTGGGACCTTTCAGAGACTGAGCACTGTCTGGGAAGTGAAAGGTTTGCTACGGTGCTACTCTACCTTGATGACATAATTGTTTTCTCCAAGACATTTGAGGCACACCTCAAGCACCTGGATATGGTTTTCAGTCGTCTGACACAATATGGACTAAAAATCAAGCCATGAAGGTGCCACTTTCTAAAAGAACAAGTAAACTACTTGGGACATGTAGTGTCAGTGGAAGGAATATCACCTGACCCCAGTAAGGTGGAGTCAGTAGGAGACTGGCTCAGACCTACAACCATGCAAGAAGTGAGACATTTCTTAGGACTCGTGGAGTATTACCGCAGGTTCATAAAAGACTTTGCAAAAATTGCCTCTCCTCTGCATGAGTTACTGTGGTATCCAAAGGAAAGAAACTGCCAAAGACCAGTGTTGTGAGGTGGTCCCCTCAGCGCCAAGAAGCTTTAGATCTTTTAAAACATGTATTGATGATAGCGTCCATCTTAGCCTATCCCGACTTTGCTCATTCACTTCGTCTTTATACAGATGCCAGCAATCATAATGTGGGGCAGTCCTAGCTCAGGAACAGAATGAACTGGAGAGGGTGGTTGCTTATACCAGTCAAGACCTGAAGGGATTAGAGAGAAACATATGAGAACTACAGCTTGTTCAAGCTGGAGTTCCTGGCCTTAGTGTGGGCAGTAACAGAGAAGTTCAGACTTTATCTGGTAGCTGCACAGTAGACTGTCTACACAGACAATAATCCCCTCACTCACCTTGGGTCGCCCAAGCTAGCAGCACTAGAGCACCAATGGGCCTCCCGCCTTGCTAGTTTTAACTTCTTAATCAAGTACAGATCGGGAAGATCTAATGGAAATGCTGACACCCTGTCCCGATTGCCTGTTGCAGATGAGCCAGAAAGGAGCGAGACAGAGCAGGAAGACCTTGAAATACCACCTTTTGTGCGAGTACCCACTGAGATAGTCCAAGTTTGCTGCCAACGCCAGGTGGATCCTGAACAGAACTGGGGTATTCTATGTCTGATGGGCAGGAAGACATGTGGAGGCAATGCCAGGACCAGAGTCCAGTAATGGCTAAACTGAAAGATATTCTCCAGACTGGGAGAAAGATAAACAAGTAGAGTAGAATGGACATGCCCCTAGAACTTGTCAAGTTGCTATGACAACAGGAACACTTTAGGATTGAGAATGACCACTTAGTTCGAATGACCCACGATCCTAATAGACATGAAGTATGTAAACAAATCATAATTCCTTGTCAAGAAGCTGATCCAGTGTTAAAAGCCTGTCACAATGCCTCTGGACATTTTGGAACCAAGAAAATGGAGAGCACCATTCGTCAGTGGTTATGCATGGTGGGCATGAGAGAGGACATTGAGCATTGGTGCACAAACTGTGTGGCATGTAGTTTAAAGAAAGGTGATGGCAGTGTTCAGCAAGTACCTCTGCAGCCCATTGTAACCAAATCTCTATTGGAAATTATGGCACTGGATCACTTGAAGGTTGAGAACAGTCACAGTGGACTTAACCAGATTTTAACAATGGTAGATCACGATTCAAAATTTGTGGTGGCCATCCCAGTGAAAGACTTATCAGCAAGATGCACTGCTGAAGCATTCTGGAAGTATTTTGTCAAGCTGTATGGTTACCCTACAAAAATTCTGACGGATGAAGGAGGAGCATTTTAATCTCAATTGTTTAAAGAACTGTGCTCCCTGTATGGATGCCACAAAATGCGAACAGCCCCATACCATCCCCAAACCAACAGGTTATGCGAACGCATAAACCATACCCAAATTGAAATGCTTTGGGTGCTGCCTGCACACCAGTTACCTCTTAGGCCTAATCTGTTACCAGAACTATGTTACATATATAATAACACAGTGCATTGCTCCATGGGGTTTACACCTTATTTTCTAATGTTTGGTAGACATGGATGATTACCTATGAACCTGGTGATTGATGTCAAGCTTGAGACCCACAAAAACATTTCCAACTCAAACCAGTGTCAGAAGAGCATCATCAGTGCCTCAGAAAGGCAGGCAACCTGATGCAATTCCAAATGGAATGAGCCCATGCTCAGCAAAAGGAACAATATGACCGAAGAGCTTGAGCTGGATCATTTTCAATTGGGGATCGTGTCCTGCTAAAGAATCAAGACATCCATGGGAACAAGTTAACAACAAGGTGGAAACCAGAGCCATTTGTAATAGTGGACATTCCCTATAATGATTTGCCTGTTTATCAGATCCAGTCAGAAACCGATGGACACTCCACAGTTAGACTCAGGTTATGTAGTTTGTCATCACTTGTGAGGGGGACAGGACTTTTAAAACTCACTCGAGGCTCTGCCACTCATAAGTTATGGTCCTGCTTCTCTCTCTCATGAAGATGAATTGAATGTTTTAAGTTAGTCTGTTCCATATCCCCTATGTCAGATAGCCCATATGACCCAGTAGAATCACATCATGCTTCTATGCTGGTGACTCAAGTTTGGAAGCTGACTTCAAATGCAGGAGTCAGGTGCTGTCTGAGGAACTGTGTCCCAGCTGGGGTGGGGAGGTGCCATTTACTGCTGCTACATTATGAAGGGGGGGGTGCCTAGATGCTGTGGTGTGCACAGCCAACAGTCAGTTTACGTTATCGGAGAGGCTAAAGGGTCAAGGGTTGTAAAACGCACAGGAACATATGCAATGATCCCTGCTGTCAAAATGCTGACAAAGCCTGGAACTCTCAGGCCACAACCACTGAGCCCTCTCCCACCAGAAGTGTGCCTAACTGCAGGAGGAGTAAATGCCTCAATCCAAGGGCCCTGCCACGGGGAATAAAATGTGGAGTATAAACTGGGTTGGAAATGGCTGGTTGGGGGTAGCCTAAGCGATAGACAAGGTATGGTAGGCTAGAAAAAGCTAGACAAAAAACAAGTATCCCAATATGAGAGTACCTCTTTAATAGCTGAGGTTTCCACATCCAGACCTTTGCTGCTCTCCTGCTGCTTCAATTGTGCAGTAGCACCGCCTCCCAGTGACCATACCACTATAAGTTTGGGAAATATTTAATTTTTAGGCACCAGCAGCATAGCAGTAAACATCTATTGTGTTCATGGGTACTCTTGTTTTGCATTTCGTCAAGTTCAAAGGCACATTCAGTATGAGTGATTCAGCTGCATGATGTCACTGATGATGTCAGTGCTAGTTCTTTCAGATCTTGGTGTAGGGTTTCAGACCTACACTATCTGGGTTCAGTCACTAGTGCAGAACATCTTTTTTCTTACTACATTACTTCAAATTGACAGACTGTTCATTAGGAAAATCCATTGCAGCTATGTGGGAAGGGGGGATCTGCACTCACTGCTGAATGTTATTTGCCACAACTTGCTAATCCTGTCAAGAAAACCTTAAAGAGCAACTCTCTATTATAATAAAAAGCTCAAAAACACTGGATTTACACCAATTAGGTTTTAACTTTGTTGATTTCTAGTTGTCATCTTCTTTTACTTTACCCTGCTGTTGATCTTCTAACACATTGTACTGTAGATAATGCAGCAACTATTTCACTGCGTCTTTCAAAGTTTATGTGACTCTCCCCTGCTGACTACCGAATTACTGTTTGTGACATCACAGTCTGTTATCATAGTGACCACTATGATGTCATAAACAAAGACACTGTGAGATTACGGGGGAGAGACAAAGCTTATCAAATGCTTTCTATACTGACTTTTTAGATGCACTACCAAGATGTACTCTAAATCATCGAAAGGAACATTGAAAATTAACAGATTGTATTCTCTAGTAAATTGTAACAGCTGAAACATTGTATCTAAAAAAGCACATGATGAAGTGCAGAGTTGCTGTTTAACAAAGTGGTAAAGCTACAGGCTAACAAACAAAATGGGATGGGGGGTCTGGGTTTGATCCCTCCCCACCGTAGAACATTTTTTTCTTTCTCAGTGCAATTTATGTGGTATTTATTTATTTATTTATTAATTTTGGTGACTGGGTAAGCCCACTGGGCCCCAGAGGTCCCTTTTTCAGGGGTGACCCGGGATTACATAGCAATGGTAAATATCACAGTAAGAATGACAATTATACAAAATGATTCAAGTTATACAGTAATATACATTACGTAAGAAGTATGTAAGAAGTTGCTAAATGTCAATGCTTTTGTTAGTGATAGAGTTTTGTCAAGGACTGAGAATCTATACTGCTGATAACCTCAAAAGCTCCAGCTAAGACTTTGAGGTTTAAATGCAACATGGGAAACATTACTTCAAAGCGACGGACTGCTCATTACTAAAATCCAATGCAGCTGTTTGGGGGGGGGTCTGCTTCCATTGCTGGATGTCCTTTGCCTCAGCATGCATCCCAAGTGGCAGAGCTGTGGAGCCAGTCACAATGCAACCCAGCTACCTGCAGTAAAATGACTTATCACAAAATACTGCATGACAAAAGGGCTTCATTGCCACTGAATTGCACTGTTCCCTGTAGCATACTGCAACATTTTGTGATATACTGCAGCATTACTGCATTGCATCCTGGCTGGCATTGCTGTACATGATACTAAGCAGTAGGGGCTAGGGGGCATGGGTTCAATCCCCAGTGTGAAACATTTTTTTTTCTTTCTCATTACAATTTATGTAACATGAGACAGAATGTTAGATATCACTGTTGATGTTAATGATAGACTTTGAGCATGTCTTCCGGGAGACATTCTGGAGACTGCATTGCTACCCTATTTGCAGGCACCTCTCTGGTCTGAGGGAGGAGGTTGTTCATCTCCATGCTGACCTGGCAGGGATTCTGGAAACCTGCTCCCACACCCAGGTCACCGTCACTACCTCAGAGGTTGCCAAGAAAGAGGAGTGGTTGAACAATGGTGGGCTCAGGAAGGGTGAGGGTGGTGGAACAGAGGTGCATCCCTCCAGCTGTGCCTCTCCACAATTCATTCACCACTCTAGCAAAGCATGGTTCCTCTATGGAGGCACCTGCAGTGGAGACCAAGGAGGATGCTGGAAACCTCCACAGTGGAGACCCACAGGAGGGTGGCCCAGGATCCCACAGGGGAAGGAAACATCTCCTGGTGGGGGACTCAGTTGTTAGGGGGTAGAATTGGGGAGGGAGGGGAAAGGGAGGTAAGGTGTCTGCCCGGCGCCAAGGCTTGGAGGGCCAGGAAACGAATCCTCAGGATCGTGGGAGCAGTGGCAAGGGGGAGGGAGCTGGATGTCATTATCCACCTAGGTATGAATGACCTGGCTGAGAATGGGATCAGAGTAGTGCAACAGGAGTTTGTGAAGTTGGGGATGGGCCTTAGACAAGTAGCACACACGGTAACTTTCTCAGAAGTGCTACCTGACTATGGCATGGATGGGCCTAGGGTACGCCACACCATGGGATTCAATGACTGTTTGTAAAGGTGGTGCAGAGCTCAAGGATTTGGCTTCATTAGGGACTGGGGCACCACCTGGAGGGATGCAGCCCTATCCAGGCATGATGGTCTGCATCTATCCTGGAGGGGAACCAGGATCCTACGTGATAGGTTTAAATGCTTCAATGGCAAGCATTTAAACTAGCCAAGGGGGGAGGCACTGAAGAGGAGAGGGCAAATCCTAGCCCCCCAAAATCAGGGTAATTAGTGAGGCAAACACCAAGATAGAGCAGACGGTGAGATGCACAGTAAAATGGAGAAAAAGACAAAGGCAGTAGGGACAGGGATGGGGCAAAAAGAAATAAAGCCATAAAAAATGGAGGGTAATGAGTACCAATGCCCATAGTCTAGGTAAAAAGCTCCTGAAATGGTGGCCTTGATGGAAGAGGGATGCCTGGATATTGTGGCAGTCACAGAAACATGGTACACAGAGAACCATGACTGGGATGTCAACATACCAGGGTACACAATCTACAGGAGGGACAGGGAGGGAAGAAGAGGAGGAGGAGGAGTAGCTCTCTATGTAAGGGAAGGGATCAAAGCAACAGAACTAATGGGTAAACAGGAAGGAGAGGAGGCACTGTGGGTCACCCTGGAGACTGGAAATGGCTCCACAATCCGCACAGGGGTTGTATACGACCCCTGTCTCAATGGGAGGAAATGGACAAGGAAATGATAGAAGGCATCCTTGGGATGGCAGAGAAAGGGGAGATATTGCTGATGGGGGACTTGAATATGCCAGATGTTGACTGGAACACCTTTGCTGCAGCCACATCCAAGAGCAGGGCCATTCTCAATGCCCTAGAGGGGGCATGCCTCAGGCAGCTAGTTTTGGAACCCACTCAGCTCGGGAAAGAGCAATCTTAGACCTGGTACTCTCAAATGGGGACGGAGACAGGATCTCTGATCTTGAAGTGGGTAGCCATCTTGTAACAAGCAACCACCAAACAGCGTGGTTCATGATAAACTTAGCTGTAGAGTCAAGCCACACAAAAGTGAAGGTACTGGCCTTCAGGAGGGCTGATTTTGTAAAAATGGGAGAGTGCCTCAGAAAAGCACTAGCAAATAGACAAGAAGGTGGGGTGGAGCAACAATGGGGAAACATCAAAACCGCCATCACAGAGGCAACAAGTCTTTGTGTGAAGCAAAGAAACAAATCAAAACAAAAGAAAAAAACACTTTGGTTCTCAAAAGAAGTGGCGGGGAAGGTAAGGGAGAAAAACATAGCATTCAGGAAGTATAAGGAAACACAGAAGGAGTAGGACAAAGAACTGTACCAATTAAAGCAGAAGGAAGCAGGTAAGGCAGTCAGAATAGCAAAGGCCCAAACTGAGGAAAAGATAGCCAACTCTGTTAAGAAGGGGGGATAAAACCTTTTATAGGTACATTAGGAAGCCAAGAAAGACTAAGGCAGGGATACTGAGGCTGAACAAAGAGGAAGATGGTTGGACAGACAGTGACAGTGAAAAAGCAGGGATACTGAATGAATACTTCCGCTCCGTATTCACAATGGAAAAGCAGGGGGAAATACCTAATCTGGTCAATAGAAGCACACTGGATAGGGGGGTTGATATTAGTCCTTTCACAGAAGAAAGTGTTCTGAAAGAACTCTTAAAACTGAAGGTGGATAAAGCGATGGGGCCTGATGGGATTCACCCCAGTATTCTAAAAGAACTAAGGGAAGAACTAGTAACACCACTGACTACCCTTTTTTAATAAATCATGGGAGGATGGTGTGGTACCTGAGGACTGAAGGAGGGTGGATGTGATTCTCCTTCACAAAAGTGGGAGCAAGACAGAGGCAGGAAACTACAGACCTGTCAGTTTGACCTCAGTGGTAGGGAAAACGATGGAATCACTTCTGAAGGAAAAAATTGTTGAGTACCTAGAGGCCAGTGGGGCACAAGACCCAAGGCAGCATGGATTCACAGTTTGAAGGTCATGTCAGACAAATCTAATTGATTTCTTTGACTGGGTGACCAAAGCAGTAGACCAGGGAGGGGCTGTGGACATGGTCTACCTAGACTTTAGCAAGGCATTTGACACAGTCCCGCAGAAAAGATTAATAAACAAATTAGCCAGCCTGGGAGTGGGTCCCAGGGTGGTAGCCTGGGTAAAACACTGGTTGGACAACAGGACACAGCGGGTAATAGTAAATGGAGTCCACAGTGAAGAAAGGAGGGTTTCTAGTTGGGTACCACAGGGTTCAGTACTGAGGCCAGTCCTTTTTAATGTCTTTATAAGTGACATTGCAGAGGGACTGGAAGGGAAAGTATGTCTCTTTACAGACGACATAAAGATCTGCAACAGGGTTGATACACAAGGTGGGGTAGAAAGGATGAAAAGGGAGTTGGCAAGGTTGGAGAAATGGTCAAATGTATGGCAGCTTATATTCAGTGCAAATAAGTGCAAAGTAATGCACCTGGGAAACAACAACCCAGAGGAAGAGTACACAATGGGGGGTGAGATACTGACAACAACAAAAATGGAAAGGGACCTGGGGGTAGTCATATCAGACAACCTAAAGGTGGGCCAGCAATGTGAGTAGTCAGTAAGGAGGGCTGGGGGGATACTGGGATGCATAGGGAGAGGCATCACCAGTAGAAAACAGGAAGTTGTTGGCCATCTGTACAGACAGTTGGTAAGACCACATCTGGAGTACTGTGTATAGTTCTGGAGACCCCATCTCTGCAAAGACATAGACAGGGTGGAGGCAGTCCAGAGGAGGGCAACCAAAATGATGCAGGGTCTGCATCAGAAGACATATGAAGCAGGACTAAAGGAACTAAAGATGCATAGCCTCGAGGAAAGGAGGGAGAGGGGCGACTTGATAGGAACTTTCAAATACCTCAAGGAATCAACAACGTCCAAGAGGGTAGCATCTTTCAGAAAAAGAGATGTGCAAAAACAAGGTAGCACGATTTGAAGATAGAGGGGTGATGGCTCAGAGGTAATGTGAGGAAGTATTTCTTCACAGTGAGGGTTGTGGATACATGGAACAGCCTTCCTGGGGAGGTCGTAGAGTCAAAAACAGTGGGGGAATTTAAGAATGCATGGGACAGACATAAAGCAATTCTAGTGGGGGGTAGGAGGAAGTAGGCTGTTGGTTAACTAGGATCTGCAGCTTATCCGTTAGGTAGGGAAATGAGCAGACTAGGTAGGCCAAGCGGTCCTTATCTGCCGTCAGATTCTATGTTTCAATGTTTCTATGTTTTAAGGTTTAAATTTCCACACTGCTGATAGCTTAAAAAGTTCCAGCTGAGACACTGAAGTTTGAATGCAATGAGAGAAACATTACTTCAAACTGACAGACTATTCATTACTAAAATCTACCTGCAGCTGTGTAGGGGGAATCTGCACTCACTGCTGTATATCCTTGGCTACAGCATGCATATCCTATCAAGGAACCTTAGTATAATGATAGACCTACTAGCTAACAAGCAGTAGTGGATAGGAGGTCTAGGTTAAATCCCCAGTGAGGAATATTTTTTACAAGGTGCTTAACCCTGCTGCCAGTATCCCTACTCACACCTGACCCAGCTTTAAACACCCCCACTTGTAGTCTGATGCAGGGGTGCCCACTCCCTGTGCTTGCCATCCTCTCTAAATGAGATGCAACACCAGTTTTCTCACCCTTGGTGTGTCCACATTCCAGAAATTTTTTCTTTCATTTTTAGATATTTAAAAAAAATAAAGTCATTGTGGTACTATTATTAATTAGAGTAGTGAGCCTAAAGGTCTTGGTATCTGCCACAGTCACTGACCCGGTGATCAAAAGATTATGGGTTCTAATCCCACACCAAGAATTTGGGCTATTACCCAATACTGACAATAGAAAGGTCTTCTTAGAAAGGTCCTCTTATTCTCCCTCCATGGACTTAGAACTAGCTAGCTCAGCTCATTAGTCAAAAATTACCAACAACTAAAATTAAAGTGACCTCCCTGTGTTTTCTTCCCACCATCTGTGAATATGAGTACTATGAACTTAAGTTTTCTCATTTTTATGTACATCTAGTTGGCTAATAAATGTTTCAGGTAATCTTTATTTATGCAGCAGTACTCTGACTGCCATTGAGGTTTGTCTCCTGGCTTACTGTCATGCTGTATGTGACAGTTGTGGGCAGCAAGGCCCTGAAAAATGGCTCCACTATGCCACAGCGACTAGAAATTTGTCTACCGACAGTACAGTGACAGCACAACAATGCCAATTGGTGTTGTGCTGTCACTCGGGGGCAAGTGTTTTCTGTGGGGGGCTCTGACCCCCACACCCCCCATACTTTAGATTACTAACTCCAGTTGGAGTTAGTTTGGGGATGGGGCAAACACCTCCCCGGCACCAGTGTTGGGTAGTGGAGACCATCACAGTGACTGCCGACAATGGTGCTGTGATGGCCTTTGCTATAGAACCGACACTGCATGGTAGGTATATGCTGAAAAACAGATTTGTTGTGTAAATTGTGCAAGAATTTTTGAAGAAATTCAGCTCCTGTGCCCTCCATGAATCTCTCAGCTAAAAATAGGATAAAGTACCACCTCTCATGGATCTGGTGGCTTAGTAGTCTCTACAAAGGGCCTCTCCTGATGATCCACAAGTGTAGGAACAGAAATCCAGTATCCAGCAGTATGGCAGGCCTCTCTTGGTGTTCTGCACAAGTGGAAATGAAAAACCCCAGCTCCCACCAACAACGAGGGCCTCTCCTGGGGTCAAGCAGGAACAGAATACCTACCATCTGCTAGCATGATGGTCCTCTGCTGTTGTCCCACACACGCTGGAACAGAAAATCCAGGATTTGACAGCACAGCAGGCTCCTTCTGGTGTCCTGCACAGGTGGGAATGAAAATGCTAGCATGTGCCAGAATGGGGGGCCTCTTCTATTGTCCCACACAGCAGTGAGAATGGAAGACCTGGCTTCTCTGGCTAGCTCAAGCAGCTGTTTAGTCACTGAATAGTATTGAGGGGGCTCTAGAACTTGCCTTGACTCAATACCATAGAAAAATAATAATTGCCATGGCACCCTTTGCTTGTGTCCTGGACTTCAGATGACCTCCAGACCAACACCAGCATTGAAGAGGCAGGCACTGTTTATTTTAAAGTGATGAATAAAGGAGTATCCATGATGATTCTCCTGCAGCACCAGCAGAGTGAGTAGTGATGCTCAAAAGCATAAACCAAACTGCCACAGCTTCTCACTAGTTCAATAAATCATGTGGTTGACTTGAGTTTTTGTATGGTATTTGAAGTATTGTATAGAGAGTGGAGGGGGACATCAATAACACATTTTGTTAATTAATAAAGGAGTTTCCATGATAATTCTCCTGCAGCACCAGCAGAGAGTGAGTAGTGATGCTCAAAAGCATAAACCTAACTGGCACAGCTGCCCACTAGTTCAATAATTCATTTGGTTGATTTTTGTTTTTGTTTTTGTATGATCAGTGGCTCATCAGGTAGCACACTCACCTCTGAGGCCGGGAGATCACAAGGCTGTGGGTTCTATCCCCACACCAGGCACTTGGGTTAAATCCCAATACTGATGCTGTAATGCAGCATGAGGGGGGGTACTGCACTCCTGAGGTGCCGTCTTTCAGATGAGATGTTAAACCGCAGTCCCATCTGCCTGTTCTGGTGGTAGTTCAGGTAGATGTTAAAGATCCCATGGCACTTCTAGAAAAGAGTAGGGGAATTTTTTATTGAACACAATAAAGCATATCATATATAGAAACATCATTCAGTAAACTCAGTTCTATTTTCACCCCTTGTACATATATATTCCCTATTCATGACTTGTTTACATTCTTGTCATTTCTCATTTATGTAATTGGAATGTCATTATCTGTGATCCAAGGTAATGCTTTCCACAGTTCCAATAACACTTCTCTGTTCATCTTTTTTTTCCTCCTCATATATCGCTTTTAAGTCCTTCATTGTTTTTTTATATAGTTCCAAATGACTCCCTTCTTTCTGTTGCAAAGTAAACCCACACCTCATTAACCATATATTCCATTTAAAGGCTACCATAATTATTTGTAAAGTGCTAACCAACCATTTTCCCCATTCTTTCCCAAATGTTCCATACATTAAATTTTCACACAAAATAGTGCTAAACAGGGGTTCCAATCATTGATTTTTAACATATTTCCAAAATCCTTGTATAAATGAGCATACAAAGAATAGATGTACAATTGTTTCTTCTTGTTGTATACAGTTTGTTCTACTACACACTCTCTTGTGTAGTTTTTTTATGTTTTTGGTTTGACTTCACATTAATTCTCTCATGGCATGAAAGCCAGTGCAGGTCTCACATTCTTTCTGGAATCCTTTTATTATTTAAAAATATTACCAGGTTATCTTTATGAGGTATTGGACATTTATAGAAAATGTTTTCTTCTGTACATAAAGAATCTAATAAATAAAAGTAAAGCTTCTTCCTTGGTACTGTCCTGATTTATTGTGTTGCGATCTGCCTTTGATTTATTCTCAAAAATATGCATCTCACATATTCCAGAATCATTACCGATTTTTTTAAAGTTTCCAAAGTCTCTGTTTCCCATTGAAATAACCAATAGTGATACTTTTGTCTGAATATTCTTTCCCAACCATATCCCTGATTTATTATTACTGGCCTTAAATTACTATATAAAAAGGTGTTAAAGAAAATAATGGGGTTTATCATATTTAAACCTCCCCTCTTTACAGGCAAATATAAAATGTTTCTTTTTATCGGGATGAGTCGGCTACCCCAACAGGCCTGAAAAAATATACCTAAAATAGTGGTTTCCATAGTTTTAGGTGGGGGGATATATTACTCGGATATAAAAATATTGGAACCAAAAAAGTTTTAATTAGATACACTCTTTTTTGTTTACTAAAGTTCTATTTATTCCACTGTATAACCTTAGCTTGTTCCAAGTCTAATTTTCTCCTCCAGTTTATTTAGTCCAGAATTTCTAATGGGTCTGGCTAAATATGTATTTGCTCTACTGTCCCCCTCATAATTTAATAGATAATTTATTCTTTACTCTATACATTTGCTTATATTTAAGGATGCTCCTGATAGGCCACCGAACAGTTTATATATATTTAAAATCTCTACTATTGAAGGTTCATCTTTAACCAGAACATTCATATCATCTGCATACAGGATGATTATATGTTGGAGGTTTTGTCCTTTGAAATCCAGAGATTGTATTTCATTATTTTAGTTTATTTTCCTTAATAATGGATCTATAAAAAAATCATACAAAATAGGACTTAATGGGCATCCCTGTCTTACCCCTTTATGTAACTGTATGTTTGAGCCTCTCCACCCATTTATTATTGGCACCACAGTTGCAGTTCGGTATATACATTTACACCATTCAGTCATAATTTCTGGAATATTATAGTGCCTCAGTACTTCCCACAGAAAACTATGATTTACTTGATCAAACACTTTTTTTTGATCAAGCAATACTATATATCCATCTAGTTCTCCAATCCTTTCCAGTTCTATTAATTTCCTTTTTAAAATTAGGTGGTTCTGCACTTGCCTATCTAGTATGGCATATGTTTGTGCCTGAGAGATTACCAAATTAGACACTGCTGTTATTCTATTAGCTAAAATTTTCGTTAATTGTTTAAAATCAGAATTAAGGAGACTTAATGGCCTCTGATTATTCAGGTCCTTTTTGTTTCCTTTTTTTATATATGTATGTTACAATTCCCATGTTCATATGTAAAGGAACTTGTTTTTTAGTTAGTATATGATTATACACTTCCCTTATTTCCTCCAAAAGTTCTTTTCCTATTAGTTTTATTAATTCATTACTGAGGCCATCTGGCCCTGGTATTTAACCCCCCGCCAATTTGGACAATGTTTCTTCTACTTCTTCCTTTTGTATTAATTTTGTCATTTCTAATATTTTGGACCTGTCTAGTGTTGTTATTTTTATTGTTTTTAGAAAATTTCTTACATCCCTTGTGTTGTTACTAATGGTGCATACATTTCCCTCGTGTATTTTTTCCACAGCTTCTGCTATTTCTCTTTGGGTGTTTACTTCCTTTGCTGTATCATCCATTATAGCAACCGTTTCTCTATCTTTTGCTGTTTTTATAATATATTCAAAAGGACTTATGCTTTCACCCCTTCCCTTGGTTTCAAATTTCAGTTGGTGATACAGCGTCTTTACTTTTTCTTTGTGAAATGCCATCATTTGTTGTTTTACATTATTTATCTGATACGTTAGATTCTGACCCATTTCATATGACACAGACAATAATTGTAAAATTGTCCTGTTATGTAGATACAATAAAAAAATATATTTACTTAAGGACCTGCTCAGATGCTTACATAACTTTTGCAGTTCTCACTTTGGATCTTCCCACCAGGTCACAGCATTATCAAACACTATAAATACTGACTTCCTTGCTTTTATAAATGAGTTTATGACAAGAAATACATATCTGTCCTGTACTAATGATACATTACATTTCCAATACCCTGGTTCTTTTTTCAGAGTATCTTCTGTTTTAATCCATATGTCGACTATGTTGTAATCTGAAAATTCCATGGGCTGTATAGCAGCTGATTTAATCTGTAGATTTTCCAATGTAAAAATAAAGTCTATTCTAGATACAAGACTGTCTTTTTGAAAAGTGGGTGTAGCTGTCCGTGTGTGTGTAGAAAATTGGCATCTTTCAATTTTGCTTTCTTTGTTATTTTGCTTAAGAGATTGGAGTCACAATATTGTTTTGCAGTTTTTGTTATCAGGGGACAGTTAAAATCCCCTGCAAAAACAATATGAAGTGTGTGTATAAATATGGTAGAATTAAATGCATCATTTTCACATCTGGATGCTCTAGTCTGGGAAGCGTAGTAATTTATTAATCTATACCCAATGTTCTGTATAGTAATGGCCATAATTAAGACCCTGCCAGGTAGTAAGTCATATCATTTTAAAATCTTCACCTCAGGTATGCAAAATAAAATTCCTATACCCGAATATGGTTCCTGTCCTAAGGACCAAAAAGACCTGGCCAATTAGCCAATCCTTTGTGGCCTCACAACATTCTGTTAAGGTATGTAATCATACATCTTGTGGAAAAAACAATCCACAATGTAGATACTTTAGGTAAGTGAATACTATTTTCCTTTTCCCTGGTCTTTTAATACTATTAACGTTAATAGTATAAAAGGAAAATTGTTGAACCACCATTGTTTATTTATTTGTATTTCCCCCTTCTCACTTTTTGCTCCTTATGTTGTGTTTTAATTCTGGCCTCCCTTTTTTGAGACCCTCTAGGTCTCTCTGCCTTCTCAGTATCTGTCATGATTTCTGGGAGTGAGGAAGTTACAGATGAAACATCTGATTCCTCATCTGAGTGGCCCGATTGCAGCATCTCAAATCTATTTCTTATTTTGTAGGCCTGTTTTCTCACTGATCTAGTTTTAAATGTCTTAATTTTTGTTTTCTCCTCTTGATTTCCCTTTGAAATGTCTAGTTCTTGTGCTGGGGTTTTGGGGTATGGCAATGGTGGTGGGGGTGGCATGATGTTCACTTCAGTATCTATTTCTAATCTATTTTCTGCTTCCTTTGTATCCTGTAGTTCCTTTGGCCCTTCCTGTTCTGTAGGTACACTAATTTCTGTATTCTCTTTCTCTGCCCCTAAGTCTTTCCCCTGTGTTATTGTGTTTTCTACTTCTTTTATGATCTGGTCTACAGTGGTTTCTTATCGATCTAATGACTGTTTCCCTATTTTTTTCCTTTTGTGTTAGGGTAATCGTTAACCATTGTTCATCTCCATCTTCCTGATCTTGTGTGTTATGTGCTGCCCATTTACAGTTCTGGAAAGTGTGACCTTTTTCATTACATAGATTGCATTTGCATTCATTTAAGCATTGATTTGCAATGTGTCCTAGCTCCCCACAGATCAAACATCTCAGGTTATCACATATGCTACTTAGATGCTCAAAAGACCCACATCTATAACACATTTTAGGTTGCCCCTGGTAAAACAGTATGCCTCTGTCTCTTCCTAGAAAGAAAGAGTTTGGCAGGTGTACAACCCCCCCCCCATTTTCTGTTTTTAACATTACTTTCATACGCCATCCCCAGTCCAAATGTTTTCTGTATCCATGATTGCTTCAGGATCTTCTATAATAGTAGATTTTTGCTTTAACCAATGCACTAAGTCTGAAATGCTGACCCCGTCACTTCTGAAAAGATCAGTTATTGTTTTTTGCACTGGTTTAGTTAGGGGAAGACCACAAAAGGTGACCATAATGGAGTTTTTTTCAGCTTGTTATATTTCACCCAAAACCTTTCCAGACTATCCACTGTTTTAAAACTGATGTCAAAGGTGGTCTCTCCAGATGTGAATTAATGCGTATATTTTCTTGGCAAAAAACTTCATAGACTCTTTCAATAATGACCTAGCCACAAACACTCAATCTGGAGGCTCTGGCAACCCCCCACTGTATAGCAACCTGACAGCATTATGTCTTTTCACTAGATATATTGGTGTTTGGAAAAAGGAAGAGCATGTTTTTGGTGTTTCCTTATTTATTAAATTCAAAGGCCTTTGCATCATATTTGGATTATCTTCATGGCGTCCCCTGGTTACTTTTTCCTCAGAGGCCTTTATCGTGTCTTTATTCCTTACAGGTGCTTGTTTGAATTGTAGCTGTGGATTCTGTGTCAGTTTTAATTCTGGGCGCAGCTCTAGGTCTTTAGAGTTATTTTTATCCACAGTGTGCCTTCTTATATCTGTAGGCATTTTAATTGGAGATATTCCTGAAATCCATTGACCGGTGCTGGAGTTCTTCTCCCAGCCAGCCACATGGAAAGCATTATTCACAGACCATGTATGCTCCTTGTTGCTAATTACACTTCCAGAATGTCTTAGGCTTGGTCCTCCTGAACCATTCTCTGCCATTCCCGATGTAATATCTGGTATTTCTCTTTCTGTTAATGACCCTTTTTGTGTTTTTTGTTCTGCAAATTCCACAGCCTCCACCCAGTTGATTGAAGCCTTTGGTGCAGCTATGTCATCACAATTTGGCTGTGTTTGTTTGACAGGCCTTCCCTGTGTGTCTAACTGAGGTTCTGTCAGTTGTTTTTCAAGTTTTGCTTTTCTGCCAAGGAAGTTCCTTGTTTCTTTCTCTGTTTTCTCTTTAATCATACATTCTGCATCGTTCCATTCTCAATTTTCCTCCCCTGCTCCAACAATTTCTTTTTATGTGTCACTTTGTTCTGTAAAGCTTTCCTCTGTTTTACTCATAGATTCACTTAAAGAGTCATCCAATAATTTATTTACAGGATCCTTTTCATTACCTTCTTCTGTCATCATTTCAGTGGTTTCCACAACTTCCTCCATCTGAATATTCTCATTAAAGATTGTTCTGTCTTCTTCTTCTCCTAGCTCTATTACCTCGTCCTCTCCTTTCCTCTGCTCGGCCATCTTGGCAAACTACCAGGATGTGACACAGACTCCCCCCTACTGCAAGAGTAGGGGAATTGTTTATTTGAGAAAAACATAATATCATTTTAAGACATATACATACAAGCAAAAAACATAAGAGGAAAAAAACATAAACCATCAAAAGCGCACATTTTTTGTACATAAAAGTGAAAAAATAAGAAAATAACATTTCATGGAACAGGATATACAGTAATTCCTATTGAACCCCATTTTCCCAAGAAGCAAGAAAAAGTTTAACACAAACAATGCATCCCTAAAACAATGTTGATTGTCCTAAATCCAAGCAATATGTTTCCAAAATCCTCTAACTTTTTGAGTTTCTAATGAATCTCTTTCTAAATCCCTCTGTTTCTGGATTGCCATTTCAATATGTGTAAATAATACTGATGTTAAAGTCTGGGTGTGCTATAATGAAAACTGGCATCTTGTCTGCCACATATAGAACTTTATGCTAGCAAAAATGATGTTTAGGGTACTAGGGCAGTACTGAGATAAGAAACCAGAGTAGTCCCTAGTACCAGGCTTTCATATGTGATGTGTCTCATGGGTCCCTATTTCCATTTGATCACTAAATCAGCCCAAAATTGTTTGGCATAGCTACAAGAAATAAAAAAAAATGCTCTAGTGTTTTTACTATACCTGCACACTCTGGTCTGAGACATTGCCCTTCTGCCATAGGTTTAAGTTATAAATTACCTTTTACCCCTAATCTCCTGTGGCAACTAAGCCATACAACCTCCCACATCCTAAGGGGTATTATTTTATCATTTAGAACATTTAAAACTAAGTGTGTTTTTTGTAGGTAAGCATTTTGGAAAGATCACTTGAACTAGAAAATACCTTTCCATTACGTCCATATACAGTGTTTTCCTTTTGAGCCTTTGTACTTTTTCTTTAGAAATACCTCATGTTCTCAGTTTTGCAGCAGTCATATGTAAAAAGGAAGGTTCTCCTGTGTTCACCTTTATTCTTGGGACCTTGTTTTCCTACTTCTGTAAAAAAAATTATTTATTAAATATAATGTCCAACTATCCAAGGGGTGAGTCTTATAATGCTCCTCTTCCCTGAAGGTGGCTTTAAAAAAGAAGGAGAAGTAAAATACCAGGGGGTTGATCATTCCCAGTTCCCCTTGTTTCTGTTTTAGGTATGTAAAGTCTCTCTTCACAGGATTTAAGCAGCTCCCCCAGAGCATCTGGAAAGAGATGCTTAGTAACCTTGTTTCACAAGTTTTAGGTAGAGGGAAATAGCACTGAGATACAAAAAATTAGGGAAAATGAATTTCTTTACAATCATTACCCTCTTTTGTTTTGAAAAAGACCATGTTTTCCATATCTGTACCTTTTGTTCCCCTATTTCAGTTTTATTTCTCCAATTTAAGTCTGCCAAATCCCCATTTCCAAAAATGCACCCTAACATTCTAAGTGATGCGTTGGTGATTTTTATCTACCCTATATTTGGTTCATAAGGATCTTCCCTCAAAAAAATTCCCTGAAATTTTCCTCTGATTGATTTTGGTACCTGCTAAATCACTAACTTTCTCCATAATTTTAAGTGCAGCAATTCCTGAATTTTTGTTTTTCATTGGAAGGCACATGTCATCCACATATACTGATAATTTGGGGGGTTCTAGCTTGATAGAAGGTGTTAAGCCTCGAATGTCTGGTTGATTCAGAAGTTCCCTAATTATTGGATCTAAAACAAAGGTATATAGTAAAGGACTGATTGGATACCCTGTCTTGCACCTCTTCTAAATTGTAAGCCTTCCCCAACTAAAACATTTACCATGGGATACATTATTGCCTGTTTATATAAGATTTGTATCCATTTCCTAAATTTTTAGGAAAATCCATATTCCTGCAGTACCTGATATAAAAAAATCATGGGATACTCTGTCAAATGCTTTAGCTTGATCTATGGATAATAAATACCCTGTTAGCTTATTCATTTGACTGCATTCGCAGATATTTCATAAAAGGGTTAAGTTCTGTTGAATATTTCTGTTGGGAATCGAGCAAGTTTGGGTGGATCAATAAATTTGCTATTTTTTGGAGTTTATGACATAGTATTGCTGAAAGAATCTTATAGTCAGTATTAAGTAAGCTAATTGGTCTCCAATTATCTATAATTTGTTTTGCACCCTTTTTATATAAAAATATAATTAGAGCTGCTGAGAAATCCTTGGGTGTGTTTCCTGTTTCCAAATTTTCATTGTAAACATGAGTTAGTATGTTACTTAAATCTTCCTGTAAAGGTTTATATAATTCATTGGTAAGTCCATCTTCTCCAGGTGATATTCCTGCTTTTAAATTAGAAATTTCTATTTTAATTTCCACTATAGTTGTAGGTTGTTCTAACTCCAAAATGTGTGTGGGTGTAAGTTTTGGGGGAAGATAGGTTGTAACGTCATTCTATTTAACTTTAGGTTGAAAAATTTGGCCATATCATTATTTTAGAGCATACTGGACTATTTCTAACATCTCTACATCTGTTTTTTTAATTACCATTATTATCTAATAAACCTTCCATCATTTTCCTGTTTAGAACTTGTTTGCATGCTGAATAGGGGTCTGAGTAAGGTGTCTTTTTTAAACCATATTTCATCTCTGCTTTATAGTCACTAGCTCTACTGTACTAATACTGTTTCATCTGGTATTTAATTTGCTCTATCTGGTCTTTTATTCATACATCAGAGGCATTTGAAAGCGACATTAATTTGTAGTATTGATTTCTGTGGCCTAAGTATGTGAGATAGTCCTCCACCTGTTTTTTTTTCCCTAGATTTTTAAAAGAATTTTTAATCTCTGCTTTCATGTCCATTCACTATTCTGCCCAGATATCATACATCTCATCTACTTACTTTCTGTTTTGTAGGACCCCCATCAAGTTCATTTGAGCCTTTTTTTGTTCCATTCATGAAGAATTAAGTTTCCACCTGGAAGTTACTGCAGAGAATCTTGGAGGTATACCAGATAGATGTAAGCGGCATTTTAGAACCAAATAGTCTGAACATTCACAATAATCCAAGGTAAATTTAGCTGGAATAAAGTTTTTTGATATAAAGAAAAAATCTATTCTGGTGGCATAACTGTTCCTCCTATAAGTGGACTCTGGTTCTTGATGCAGTTCCCTGTATGTATATTTTAGAGAAGCTTTAGCTAAAATTTTGTTTAAGGCATGCATATCACAGTACACCTTTTTCTGTACCTGATCTCTGATTTTCAGGTCTAGACTGCAGTTAAAATCCCCTCCCCAGATTATTTGCCTAGGTGTGAACAAATAAGGTTCTATTTCATGAAATAGGTCTAGTCTAGCTGTTTTAGCTTGTGAGGCATATATATTTATTAGGCACAAAGAATACCCCTTGCATATGCAGTCTTGTAGTAAGGCCCTCCCAGGAACAATGTCCACCAGTCTTGTCACTTGAACCTGTGTGTTACAGAAAAGAATCCCAACCCCATCTGCAGCATCCACTCCAAAGGACCAAAAGGATGGTCCACCCACCCATAGTTTTTTTGTTTGTTTGATGTCTTACAAAGAAGTGAATCTAGTTTCCTGCAACATGATTATCTCTGCAGTAAAATTTTACAAAAGTTAAAGAATCCCATTCTTTTTTCATAGTTCTTAATACTGCAGGTGTTGATTGAAACTAGATTCAAGGATGCCATATCAAAAGTGGTTTATTCTTTGTCTTTTTTCCTTTTCAACCTTTCTTTTTCTTTATAGTAGTAGCCACAGACACTGCCAGCTATTTCCCGAAATTTCTGTGATATTTCCAGAAATATCTGTTGCTTTTTGCATTTAAACAGTAGGGGCAGCAGAGAGAAACTCTTCAGAAATGTTCTCGAAATATCTGGAAATAGCTGCCAATGTCTGTGGCTACCATTGTAGTTCTAAAAGCTCAGGTCCTCCCTCTTCCTCACACTCCATTTCAGAAGCAGCCCCTGACCTGATTAAGACATCCAATTCAGAGTCACCTTCCTGCTCTTGTAGTACCTGAAAGGTGTTTTGTACAGGAATTCCTGTGGTCTGGTTCAGTTTTTTGGCATTGACCCTAGTGACCCTCTTAGGATGCGGTGTCTGAAACTCTTGAGTTGGAGGAGGGGGCATTGTATCTATCCAGTCTGCTCTGTCTCCATATCATTTTCTTTCTTCATGGGGTTTTGATCATCAGGGTTATTCCTCTGGGGCTCATTATTGCTATGGGAGATTGTAGGAACAGGGCCTGCTTCCAGTGTTTCTTCTCTCTTAAGTTGGGGCCTATATCTATCTTGGGCGTGATTTATTAAAATTTCTTTATCCAGACCCCCTTGTCTGTTTTGCCCTTGCCCAGGGACACTGGTGGTAGGCATGTCCTTGTTCATCACAAAGATCGCACCTGAAAACATTTCTACATGTTCCACTGTCATGATCCTAGCTCACCACATAGTGCACACTTAATTTTGTTGCATGCACTGCTCAAGTGCCTTTTACTGCCACAATTGTAGCAGGCCTTCAGCTGCCTGGGTAAAAACATGCCCTACTGTCTTTCCCCAGAAAAAACTGTTTGGGATATGTTGAACCTCATCCCCCAGTGTATGCAGCTTGGTTTGAAATTTCCAACTGCGTGTCCAAATCCCTTCCCCATCTATAATGGGTTCTGTGGGCCCTAGCACAGTACATTTACCTTCTAACCAAAACTGTACATCTCCCACATTGACACCTTTGTTTCGAAACATAATATTAACTGTTTTAAAAAGAGGTTTTGTAATGGAAATTGCCCAGAAAGGTTTCCATAAGGGCATGGTTTTGCATGTCTCATATTTTTGTTAAAATGTATCTGGTCCAGCAAAAGTCTTCTCCCCTTACATTTATAAGGGCATAAATATCAGCTGCTTGAAAGTTCATTGATTCCTTCAAAAGTCTCCTGGCTAGAAAAAATCTATGCGGGTGTTCTTGTAAACCCCCTCTGTACCTCAAATGAACTGCATTTCTTCTACAGCCTTGTTCAAGTTTGTTTTGTTTAAATAAGTCAGAGAAACATGGTCCAGTTCGGAATTTATCTCTCCATGGGGGGTGGCTGGTAGCTCCTGCTCAGCCCCTTCCCTGTCTCCCATATCATTAGCCCCTTCATTTACATTTGGATTTTCACCCAGTTTTTGCTGACCTGTATTAGCTGCCTATTCTCTTGCATTGGGGGACCACTGATGATCTGGTGACTCTGGTGTGAAGGAAACCCAAGTTGAATCTGGAATCCATTTTCTGTCCCGAAATGTCCAGCGGGCATCTGCCAGTGCTTTCTCCTTGCTGCATTCTTCACCAGGGAAAGCCATGTCAGCAGCGCTTTGCTTCCACATTCCTTTGTGTAGTGTGTGAACAGCCTGACTCACCCTCTCTGGCTGTGCAAGTTCTGGTGTCTGACAATCAGCTGCACTTGTCAAATGTTTTGAGAAAGTAGTGGTGGGTTCTTCGATTAACCCTGAAACAGTCTCAGAAAATATTTCTTGCTCAGTTTGTAGTGGTATCATGGTCGAGAATATCTTAGTCATGTTGCTGTGAGCAATTTCTCCTGCTGCACAGTTTGCACCATACAAATCACTTCCAACCTCCTGAGACATACTCTGGTCACCAGCTCCCTCCCTTAGCAGAACCTCCTCTGGGGTCAAGGATAGAACCTCCAGCTTCTCGCTCTCCAATACATCCTTCTCCTCCGAAGACCTGGTACAGACTGCCATTCTGCATCCGAACGGCAGCAGCTCCCCCTACTGACAGTAATGCAGTAGGAGACTTTCCCCAGTGCCCTGGCCAAATATCTCCCCATTCACTAAAATACCACCAACAGCTTAATCTGGTTCAAGGTCAGCTGACATTCCTCTGTATCCCCCCTCCCCTGGATCATGCCTGCAAATAGGCAGAATTTATCTAGTGCACTTACCTGGTCAACAAAAACTAAATAAATAAATGGTAGTTAAAGTATTGTATACAGAGTGAAAGGGAACATCAATAACACATTTTGCTAGAAGAATCTTGAGGTCTAAGGTTGACCCTGGGAGTGCAGCAGGAAAATAAACTATATTGTTTGCTTTTGTCCCCTTACAAATGTTATTAATGACTAAGGGCCTTGCTGTATGTTCCCTTATCCTTGTCATACCCAGATGCTGTGTCTCAGACCCCATCCCCCAAGCCACTTCCATTTTCATTGCCAGTGGAAGCCTGCCAGCCTTCTTTCTGGCCAAATAATTATTTCACACTTTACACCTTCTTTGGCACCTTTACTGCCATTGGTACTTTGATTTATTCTTCAGATCTCCTTCAGCTAGTGTGGATTTGTTGAAAATTGTAATTTAAACGGCTATGCCACCTATTTGACTGGTCAGTAGGCAATGCTCACCACACACCATTGAGCAGTACTTCAACTTCACACGCACATATATTCTTTGGACTCTCATTTCATTACAGTAGGTATATGGCTGCTTGTTCTCCTCCCTCTCCTGTTCACCCTACCTTCCTTTGTCATAATCCAATCCCACTTCTTGCTGCTGCCATGTGTACAGTGCTCTCTCTCTTTCCTGCTGCTTTTGAGTCCTATCTTCTCTGTGTGTTGTATTCACTGCTGCTCTCCTGTTCAGAGCAGGACTGATGAATCAAGGACATACAACATGAGTGGAAAGTGGTGGGGGGAGATTCAGGCGGAATGTGAGAATGTTTTATTTTGTAGAGAGAATGGTTGAGCTGTGAAAAAGCCTACCAGCAGAGGTGGTGGGTACAAGAACTGTTAATGGTTGCAAACATGGCTGGGATCAAGTGAAACACTTAATAGCTGCACAGATAGAAAGTAGAAGGGCATGACATGTGTAGGAGGTAAGGGGAATAACCATGACTAAACACTAACTCCTTGGGTAGGACAGGGTAGACTGGATGGACCAATGTTTTATTCTGCCAACATTTTCTATGCTGCTCTTAAAAACAGAACCTAAGTGTCCTAATGTGTATCAGCCTGTATAAAAATAAAATGTTATCATCACTATGGTCACAATCACAATGAAAAAATAGATGCATTACTTTTTCTTTAAAAATCAGAGAAAATGCCTTGAGAACTATTATATCACTAATACAATATTCAAGTTTGATGATAAAACTCCAGTGCTTACCTACACTGTGAACTTCATGTCCCTTTTAGAATGCCTGTGATAGGCATAAGGCATTGGCATGATGTAGCAGGTAAAAACAAAAAAAGTAACTTTTCCTTTTTTTAAATGCTATAGAAATAAAACAGTGATTGGACATGTGATAGGTATTTGTCATTAGATCTAAAATTGTTTATTATGATGAAAAAATAATATCTGTTGGCAGGTGTTTCTCATCATATACATGTTATAAATGGTCCATTTTTAAGGAGATGGCAACTTAAGTCCCTTTTCTGCCACTCATATTTTAAGCCACCCTGTTGATGTTTACATACCATGTTTGTGAGTCAAATGGGTGGGGGTAGGCATTCTTGTGACTCACAAGTCTTCCATATTACCAATCAATATTATGTGACAGTTGGAGGTGCAGCTTCATAGTTATTTAGGGTCAAACTCTACAGTTCTGAATTGTACTGAATAGCAAATTCTGGTGAGGCTGGAGTCATAAAGAGTGACTTGGTAAACAAGTACTGCACAGATTCCTACAGTCTATTGAATCGTGGCCAGTACTTTAACAACCAGTCAATGTACAGTATAATTTATAACAAGTTGTTTAGGAAGTTTACATTTTAGCAGCCGTTTAAAACAGAAAATGAGCTGTGTGACAGCTTTAACTTACAGTAGGTATTATTTATTGGGATTTGTCCACCAAATGTTCCCTCACACATACACTCACATACTAAAAAAGACTGACAAGTTATAAAATGTAAAAAGCTTTCATTTTAAGTTGTACAGTAATAAAATCTACCAAAAGTTTTTACTTCAGCCTCTAGGGTACACTCAGTCAGAAGCCAAGGTTTAATCTACAAGAGCTTGCTCGCTTATGGTATGTAGACTGTTTGACTTCTGTTATCAATCTCACCCTATCAAGGTTGTCTGTCAGCGGAGAGACACAGCTTGAATTTATTCGCCTAGTCACACACACACACACACACACACACACTGTTTTGTTTTCTTGAACTGAAAAATCAATTTCAACCACAGTATAAAAGCTGCTTGGACGTTCAAAAGTTATAAACCCCTGACTTGTTTCATGATAGATAAGATTTGCCATTGAGAAATAAATTTGGATGCATCATGGGAGAGGACTAAAAGCCTTTGGGTAAGTCTTCACTGGAGGCAGCTTCAAGCAAAACAAAACAAAGTTTCTTGTAGTGCTTATTTGGAAGCATTTTTTATCCATGCTGTAGCTTTCAACTTCAACTAAATAAGCATATGTTATGTCTGCAGAGGTGTGCACCAGAATTCATTTTCATTATCTAAAAAAAACAGTTATTTTACAGTCTAACATTTGCAAACTTAATAGTATTTATTCTATTTATGAAGTTGAAACCTGAAGATTTCTGGTGAAGTACAAAAGAAAATTAAGTACAGCAAATTATTTTTGCAATAACTTCATTAGTTGTTCATATACAGGATACAGACCCTAAAGGAAGATCTGGCTAAGCTTGAGAGGTGGTCTGGAATATGGCAACTCAGTCATGCACATTGGAGCCAAGAATCTGAGGATGAAGTACAGATTGCAATGGGTCCTGGTAACCAGATCTAAGGAAGGAGTCCTGGTAACTAGATCTAAGGAAGCGAAGACCTGAAGGTAATGATCACAAGCAACCTGAAGCTCCTCCCCCACACTATAGAAAGGTGGAGACAATAGCCAACAAAATGGTGGACCGCATTGCCAGGGAAAATAGTAGCAGGAAGGAGGAAGTTGTTTTGCCACTATACAGATTGCTGGTGCAGCTGCACCTGGAGTTTAATGTGCAGTACTGGCAAGCCTACCAAAGAAGGGCATTAACCTACTCGAGGCAGTCCAGAGGAGGGTGACTAAAATGGTTAAAGATCAGCATGCCAGACATATGAGGAGAGGCTGAAGGACCTAAGCATTTTCTCCCTGGAGGACAGGATGGAGATGGGGAACATGACTGAGACCTTTAAGTATACAGAAGACATTAACAAAGTGAACAATGACAGCCTATTCAGTCTCAGTGGCAGTAAATCTATGAGTGGGCATTGCCTGAAACTGGAGGGGGAATTCAGGAGATAGTTCAGAAGGCATTTGTTCACAGAGAGGGTAGTTGCAGGGTGGAATGAGCTCCCTGAGGAGGTGGTCTTACTGAAGACAGGTAAGGCTTCAAAAGAGGGTGGGACAAGGTAAAGGGGAAGGTCAGAATCAAGGGGAGAGTGGACAGTAACTGGGTGTAGCTGTTGGGGAGGGTGGTGGAGCCCTTAGTGCTGCATAGCACTCTACAACATGAGCAGACTTGATAGACTGCTAGGCCTTCTTCTGCTTGCAATTTTCATATGGTCGTATGTTTGTGTGTTAAATAGAGCTAGAGAATAATGTAATGTATGAGCAACAGTGTGTAACAATTTTATAATTACTGGTGATCATTTTTAATATCTGGATAACCAGATCTTAAAATTGTGTTACAACCATCCAGTTGGTATTTTGCATTACAACCAGGCAGTTGTAATCATCAGCTGTCAATCACTCTTATGCTCACATAGACGTGGGTGCTACCAAAACAACAGCCACTTTCACTTTCTCAAACATGCAAACCCACACTGATTAAAAATGATCACCAGTAATTATAAAAAATAAAACATGGGTGGATGTGTGTAGAACCAGAATTTTACACACACCCTTGGTGTGGGATGCTTGTATAAACTCCTCAAGTTTTGCTCTCAGGGTTTATGTAGCATCCTACACTTCAGGTGTGTGTAAAATTCTGGCTACACATATCCAACCATGTATTATTCTATGTTTTAGAAAATGGGCTTAGAAATGCAAGGATTCAGACTGGCTGCTAGTGGTGCCAGGGGGTACATTAACTTACAGTTAGAGCCCTGTATAAAACACATGCCAGCTGTGCAAACCCCATCACTGGTATCATGGTGCCAGTCAGAGTTTTCAAACTAAATGTGCTGCCATTTTTTCCCACTTGCTTAGCGAGCGACGTACCCCACCACCACCCAGCTCTTCTCGATACCTTCCCCAGCACAACACATAAAACTTTGTATAATTTTCAGAATAGAGCCTGTGCAATTGTTACAAAAGTGATCATTTATTTGTTTTAAAAATGTTTTCTGATGAAATGGAATGACACCCCTCCTCCCACCCACATAACCGTGGTCAGCAACATGGTTTTCAAAAGCCCAGCACATGCCTCTCCAGAAAAGTAATCAGACAACTGCTGCTTGCCTGGGTTGCTTGCCATACAGTGGCCACCTCACCCAAACCATAAAAAAAGTGGAAAAAGCCATGTCTCCCAAGTACCTCCCTATTCCCAACTTGCTTCATGAAATCCTTCCAGTAATGTAAAACAACACTGAAGGAGTTCAATAAGGGGAACAACTTACAACGACTGACGAGCGGGCACTCCAGTCATGGCAGCAGGAGAGGTTTTTGTGTCCTAAAAGCCTTTCTGTGGAGAAACCCCATGTTTTCTTTCTCCTTCACTCCACTCTCCCTTTTACTGGCAGGGTTGTGAAAAAACTTAGACCAAAGGGGTGACAGTGAAGGGGAACAAACTGAAGGAGGGGCTGAAATGGCTGAAACACCGCATAAAGAACCATAACAGCACCATCTATTGTCAGTACTGGCCAATGCCAGTAGAAGAGTGATTACTTTACTAAAAAAGGACTAAAAATACAATTCTAGTAATTTTTTATAGCATTACTTTATTTATTTATTTTGTAATTCTATAACAAAATGACACATGTAGCCCATTTTCTAAGAGTAATAATATCCACCAAGGTGGTCAGTAAAGGCAATACCGGACTTCCAGGGGCTATATGCCTGTGGCTTCAGGCCTCATTATACCCCTGGATGGTCCAGTATTGCCCAGTACTGCCCACCCTGTCAGTTATTATTGCTTGCTTTATACACCCTTTGTGTGGGATACCACATAACTCAAGTTGAGTAGTTTCTACTAGTATCACACACCAAGCTTAACATATAGATAGATAGATATATAGACTGATTGATTCAGCCAAAGGATTTTACAATGTATCACAAAGCAAAGCCATACAACAGTGTAGTATAATATGTAGTGGCTGAGCAAAGCAAAAACAAAAAGAAAACCACTGTGGTTTTCTAAGGAAATAGTCACCAGGGTTAGGGAGTCAAGGGCTGCTTTCAGGAAATACAAAAAACAGGCTCCAAAAAGGACCAGGAAGACTACAAAGAAAAACAAAGGGTAGCAAGCAAGGAAATCAGAATAGCAATGGCAACAACAGAGGAGAGGATAGCCAGAGAAGTTAAAAAAGGAGACAACACCTTCTACAGATATATTACTGAAAAAAGAAAGACAACAGTGGGTATTGTCAGACTCATGAAGGAAGATGGAGAGACCACTGAGGATGACAAGGACAAAGCAGAAATCCTAAACAGATATTTCTGCTCCATATTTGCCAAGAAGCAGGATGGCTGCAGATACACCATTACAGGAGACAATAAAGCTGGCGACAGAGTATACTCAAGATCCTTTACAAAGGAAGCAGTCCTAAAGGAACTGGAGAAGTTCAATACAAACAAAGCCATGGGACCAGACACAATGCACCCTAGACTAGTGATAAAACTAAGAAAAGAATTGGCGGCTCCACTGACTGATCTTTTTAACTTATCATTTGAATTGGTCGAGGTCCCACAAGATTGGAAAATAGCCACAGTTATCCCTCTACACTAAAAAGTGGAGCACAGTGAGTGCAGGCAACTATAGACCAGTAAGCATCACATCAATCATAGGTAAAAACAATGGAAACCCTTCTCAAGGAGAGGATTATATCCTTTCTCAAGGATAACTACAAATTACATGCAAAGCAGCATGGCTTTACCATAGGGAAGAAATGTAAAACCAATTTACTTGACTTCTTTAACTGGGTAACAAAAAATAGTAGACCAGGGAGGTGCAGTAGACGTAGTGTACCTGAATTTCAGCAAAGCTTTCACTCAGTCCAATACAGAAGGCTGCTAAACAAGTTAGACTGCATGGGTGTAGGATATCAGGTGGTAAACTAGGTAAGGAGTTGGCTTACTGGAAGGACCCAGAGGGTATTGGTCAATGGTTCACTCTCAGAGGAAAGAGGCGTAGCTACTGGAGTACCACAGGATTCAGTTCTTGGACCAGTCCTATTCAGTATCTTCATTAGTGACATTTCTGATGGACTGGAGGGCAAGGTGAGTTTATTCACAGATGACACAAAGACAGAGAATAGGGTAGACACCCCAGGAGTAGTGGAGAAGATGAAGGCTGACCTTGAGTCTCTAGAAAAGTGTTCAAGAACATGGCAACTAAACTTCATTACTAAAAAATGCAAAATCGTGCACCTTGGAAGGACTGACCTAGGAGTGGATTACTACCTGGGGGAGAAAAACTGGAAGCCTCTAAACAGGAAAGAGATCTGGGAATAATTATAACAGATAATAATAATAATAATAGTAATTTTATTTATAAAGCGCCTTTCAATGTATCAAGGCGCTGAACATATTAAAACCAGAACATCAAATGTCAATTAATAAAACATATAAATAAAATCATTTCATGGCAACATCAAATATTAAAATCAAAAAATGAAATATTCCATAGAATCATATCACAATGTTTCAGTTGAAATTACCTAATCCTCCAAGAAGACCATTTGCCACAGGTACGTTTTTAAATTCTTCTTAAATACCTCCACAGAGGTGCACTCCTTTAACCGGCATGGTAGAGAATTCCAAAGAGTGGGTGCAGCATAAAAAAATGCACTGCTGCTGGAGGATTTTAAACTCACTCTTGGAATCTCTAACAGCCCCTCATCGGCTGAACGGACTGATCGGCCGGGGCAGTAAGGCACCAGAAGTTCTTTCAGATAAGTCTGACCCTGATGACCTAAAACTGTCCAGGCAATGTGAGAAAGCAGCACTGCAAGCAAATAAATACAAAATCACACATGCCCCTACAATGCAAAACATCATGGGCTGCATATGCAAATCATCACAGAATATTATGCTGGTTCAACTTTAAGCAGAAATGCATGGTGACAAAAGACCTCTCACACAGTTTACAAAAGGTGCCAACAGAAGACATAGACACATGTTTCGTCCCACCAGGACTCATCAGTATGCCTCATCTGTTTGACACCCCAGTGGAATGAACCAGCTATCCTAAGATGGTCTATCTGGGTTATGTTGTGGTGAACCCAATTAAAACAAAAACAATTTAAAAGACAAAGAACCTCTGTGCGCAAGCTCTGAGGCAAGGGTTACCCCAAAGTGCATTTGGCCGGGAAGCCAAGTTTCAAAGAAATACAAAATCACACATGCCCCTACAATGCAAAGCATCATGGACTGCATATGTAAATCACCACAGAATATTATGCTGGTTCAACTTTAAGCAGAAATGCATGGTGCTGAAAGGCCTCTCACACAGTTTGCAAAGGGTGCCAACAGAAGACATAGACACGTGTTTCGTCCTATCAGATTCAGAGGCAACACATGCAAGTTCTTCTTCACTGAGACAGTGGTTGATCCATGGAACTGCCTTCCACAGGAGGCAGTGGAGGCAAAAACAGTGGGGACTTTGAAAAAAGTGTGGAATAGATACAAGGGCATTATAACACTGAAAAACAGTTAAGGGAAGGGGTAGGCTTATGGGCAGACTAGATGGGCCGCATGGTATCCTTCTGCTGTCACTTTATATGTTTCTGTAATAAATACACAGCACACAAGATACATATTATGATACCAATACAAAACATGAGTAGTAGATACCAAAAAAGAAAGACAAGAAAAAAAGAAAAGAAAAAAACTCTGGTACCCATAAACATAATAAATACTGGCCCTAAATTTTAGATACATTTCTTTTGCACTGTCATAACTTATAATGTAGTAAACAAAAGCAATAGAGTGAATAGGAGGTATCAGAGATATACTTATTAGAAAACACCATTTGGTGTGAAACACTACTAGATACAAAGGTTTGGGTCATGCTACCAATATCCCCTGATATAGGTGGTAATCCTTGTACAAAATAAGGCATGTTAAAACATGCATAAAATAATGAGACTCTGTAACATCCTGTCAAACTTTTGTAGAATGTAAAAACTTTGCTTATGACTCTAGGATCAGCTTTGATTGCTAGTTAAATAAAAAGATGCCACCATTTCATATTAACTTAAAGAGCTGGTGACACGTTCAGGTGAACTTGAACAAAATATAATATTTTGACACAGTTCAGCTTGTATTTCCAATTAGTTCTGTATTTCTCCTCCCCATTATTTAATACTGAGGTCCTTTGTATGAAAACAGGATTTTTTGCTCCTGAAGAGTTCATCTATTCATGCTGCTTTCTCCTTACCTGAGGTCATAGAACACTGGTTGTGACCTCACAATTACTCCCATAGCAACAAAGTCAAAGTCAAATTTTATTTATAAAAGGCACTTTTCAATAACCAAAGCACCTGTACAATACATTGCTAAAAACTCTTCAGATTAAAATCCCAAATCATAAAAATTCCAAATTCATGTTAAAATCAAGTCATGCCAGGAAATGTTAGTTCAAATAAATAAGTCTTCAATGCAGACTTAAAGGACTGAGTGGACAGGCACTCTCTCAATCGATGAGGTAAAGAGTTCCACAGGGTCAGGGCCATAAAAGCAAATGCTCTGGCCCCTGAGGTTTTCAAATGGGCTCTGGGAACCTCCCGCAATTCTTTAACAGTGGAATGGAGTGGGCGGAGGGAACGGTAGAGACAAAGGAGGTCTTGCAAATAATGCAGTCCCTGTTCGTGTAGGGCCTTACAGGTTATCAACGTGACCTTGAAGGTGATTCTCCACCACACTGGCAACCAGTGCAGTTCACGGAGTACAGACATAATTTGTCTGGCTCCTGATGAAACAGTCAGCAGCCTGGCAGCTGCATTCTCCACCAGCTGCAGGCGGCAGCTATCCACCTCTGGAAGCTCTAGGTATAGAGCATTGCAATAGTCAAGGCGGGTGGACACAAAGGTATGGATCAGCGTTCGAAGGTCCTCAGGCAGAACAAGGTGTTTCACCCAGGTGATGTTCCTCAGATGATAAAAGGAGGTCTTGACAATGGCCGACACCTGAGCTTTAAGTGTCAGTTCGCAGTTAAGTACAATGCCAAGCTTACACACCCATTCAGATGCCCTCAACAGGGTGTCCCCAGTATAATACCAGATGGCCGACAAGGAGGAAGCCCCTCTACCTGATGATCTGGGTCCACCACCAACACCTCAGTCTTCTCTGGGTTCAAGCTTAACCAGCAGGCACTCATCCAATCCTGAATCTCAGTGGGGCAGTTGTTAAAGACTGAGATAGCATCATCCTGCTCAAGCACAAAGGACATGTACAGCTGAGTATCATCTGCAAAGCAGTGAAAACTCAGCCCATACTTCCTTATAATGTCTCCCAATGGTAGCATATACACCTCGAACAACATGGGAGACAAAACAGAGCCCTGCGGTACCCCACATGACAGGGGAAGAGGGGCCAAGGGAAAAATCCCTGACACCATTCTTGGAGACCTGCCTGTGAGGAATGAGTGGAACCATCTGAGGACTGGTCCCAACAGTCCACAGATCAACTGCAGGCACTCCAGTAATACCCCATGGTCCACGTTGTCAAATGCTGCGAAGAGATCAAGGCAAACCAAGATTAAACATCTCTTCCTATCTCTCGCCATGAAGAGATCAATAAGTACCCGTACAAGGGCCATCTTGGTACTATGCCTCTTCTGGAAGCCAGACTGGAGAGGATTATAGACCTCTTATGTGGTAAGATGGTCCACAAGCTGCAGGGCAACTATCTTCTCAATAACCTTGTCAAAAAAGGGCAGGTTAGAGACTGGTCTGTAGTTTGCGAGACAGTTTGGGTCGAAGGAGGATTTCTTCAAAAGGGGTGTTACCACCACCTTCTTCAAGGGGCCCAGGAACACACCCTTCTCTAACAAACACCAGACAATCTCAACCAGGACTGGTCTGATGACATCCAAACACTCCACAAGGAGTCGGATTGGACCCAGTCCAAACTACAGCCACAAGGCCCGGATGATCTTCACGACATCGGTGATCGCCGGCTGGTCCAAAGTCATCCAGACAGACTGGGTATCTGTGCCCTCCCACTGACAGTCGCAACACTCAACAGAGGTTCTATGTGATTATCACAAAAATAAAATTGCAATCTGCAAAACGGCGATCACATAATAGCGCCATCAACAATAGCCAATATATGTTACAGTGCCACGCATATTAGTGTGGTAGCCATTAAAGCGAATCTGTAATCAATCCCTCACCTTGTTAGATGCTGTTTGCTCTTGTCTTCAAAGCTGCCCTAACACCAGGCATTCTCTTACATGCTGATGTGCTCTTCCTGACAGGTGCGAACACCCAGTGATGCATCAAAATAGCAAATCTTGAAGAAAGGAAGAAAATTGCAGTGTGAGTAAATGTGCTCACTCTAAGAATCAAATGTGCTCACTCTAAGAATCAATTTAATCACAATTTATTTAGTAAACCAAAATACTACAAAGTATAAAATAATTATAAAATGAAAACATGCCAATTAAAGCTTCTTAATGCTACCCAAAAAAAAAAAACTTGCTAATGCAAGAAAATCTGGAATTGAAAATTATAGGCCAGGCCACACAGATACTCATATTTACTTCTGCTATCATACTCAGAAACAGTGGATCATACTTGCTTGTTTAGGTCTCTGTATTTGCGTTTTACACCACTTATGCATGCACCCAATATCAGCTGTTCAAGCTTTAGTTCTGTCATATGCTACTCACTCTGCAAGCACTGAATGAACTTCCAGATGGAGGGATGGCATGCTCCGAGGCGGCTATTAAATCCTCTGTGCCATCCCTCCACTGCATTGTTGGTTCTGGAAAGCCCTCTAGTTTTTGTAGCATGGCAGTTCCGGTGTTCCACAGGAAATCAGGCCCTTCTGCATCCTGACCTACCTCTCAGCCATCCCAACCAGGTGTCCTCAAAATAGTAGAGGGCTGGTAACAAAATGTCTTCATTATGAGTGAAAAACTCCCATTCATGGAGCTCTTCAAATGTGCTCACAACATCAGCTGGTGGCACAAAAACTAAAGAAAGCAGCATGTGCAAATTAAAGGAGAAATCGGGGTCACTACAGTACTTATCATGGATGTTTGGACACTTCTGGATTTTATGCCACACTGCTTGTGTGAAGTGGAAAAAACACCCCTTGACCTCAGTTGCACTGAAAACAGATGAAAAAGCTTTCCATGTGGCTTTTTCAAAATCTAATATTGCACTGGTGAGATTTAGGGCAGAACATAAAGCTTTCAGCTGACTGAATACACGAGTATAGACAGCTGTCCTGCAGGAGCATATTAGCACATACAACGCTGTAACCACCGTGTCAGATTTAAGCCTATGTACAGTGAATAATTGGTCTAATAAAGAGGGGCAACACTTAAATGTACCATCCATCAAGTCCTGTGTCTCCTTTAAAAAAAGTTAGGTTTCCCTCAGTGGCAAATCTTAAGATTCTATCAACCTCTTTGTCACTATCAAAGATCAAGAAAACCTGGCTAGTACTTGTAAGGGTGAACTCTGGTGGGAGTACAAGGTCCTCCACTGTTTTGGGATCAGCTGGACAGCCACGCTCAACCTGTCTAATATGCTGAACAGTGTGCTTAATTAGCCTTATGCCTGGTAGGCATCCTGTTACAGACTCGGGAGCTGAAGCTGTGCACTATGATACAGCTTGACAAGTTGTTTCAACTCCTGTACATGCATGCTCCCTTATGTCCGACATTACCCTGTGCACCCCCACATCAACCACATCTGGTACATGAGTGTGCTCTTGAAATGTAGCAATGAATGACCTCACTACCAACGGTGTGGATTCTAGCAAAACAACTGTACTTGTGTGCATCTACACACCACCAGTAAACTTTCTCACCATTACCTTTGTCCTTCCTGTAAAGGAAGCCACAGTGCAAAACAAGCAGATGTCCTTTTTGGCTGGTCAAAAATTCCATGGTTAGTGCAGCTCTGGCGTTGACTCTTACAGATTACTTTCAGGTGGGGTGGTTGACATCATGCCAGAGGAAGGTGGAGCTAAGGTGAAGCTAACTAGTGCACATCTTTATTGATCTCACGCTCACAAAGATCTGGCTACACTGTGGAGAGAAGCCGTCAGTGGTTACAATTGCACAGCACTTCATTCACATAAAGTCGCTGTTGTTTATGTTCACTAAACTGTATCTCACAAAATTCGCTGATGTTGATACTCGTTATAATTATATAGTCGTGGTGGTGACATTCGCGTTTCATGATTCGCTAATATTGACATGTTATTCTTTCCTTGCTTAAATCATGGGATACCCTCAACAGAACGTGCTAGCTGGATCTCAGACCTAATGGCGGCAACTTTATCTGCAAAAAATCAAGCAAACTCCTCACACTTCAACTATGAAAAAGTGCTCTGATTCTGAAGACAGGCTGGATTGCACAACTTGTCCACAGTACGGAAGAGCTGAGCTGGTCAATGTCTTGCTGCAGAAATCTCTCTGGACAGGAATTCTGCATTCCTATGCTGATGTAATGGCTTTGATTTGTTCTCTCATAATTGGGAGTGATAAATACTCCTCAAAGCCATGGTGCATTTTATTCTCCTTAAACCAAGGCGCACACTTCTGATTCTTAATTTTTTCCATATCTTGTGCACTGGCAGTCAACATTACTTTCTTTTTAATGAATTCTTTAAACTGTATAGAGATTATAATATTTCCATTCACATCATTCCACAGATGCCCTAATTTATATATTTTTTTAACTAGGTAATTTAACCAATTAGATTCAATCCCAGCCATGAACCAATTATTTTTCTTTTTTAAGCATAAAATGGAAGGGTATTCTCTTCATTATTCATTATTTAATACTTTAATCCAATAATTTATCAAAAGAGTTTCTTTAATAAAACTAATTTTTACTCTTCCCACTTCAGCTCTAACCATTGCATTAGCCATGTCTCACGGGATGTTTAAGAGTGCCTTATAGTAATAAGATAAAGGAGTTTCCAGCAAATTCGTAATATTGTCTTCATAGCCCTATACTTCAGCCCCGTATGCTAAAATTGGATCTATTTTGGCCTCACCTGTAATCAAGGATGGGAGAACCGTATTCCCCCCATATTGATGGTTACATTTTGGTAAGGCTTTTGCACTTACTTTGGCCTTTATACTTTGCTCTTTTAAATGTTTTGTCCATTTACCATTCATCTCCAAAAAATTATATTCTGGCACCACCTCAATCAACTTTTCATTGTAATATATTTTACATTTATGAATATCCATGGGCCTTTCCCCTAACACCATGACATTTGTCTTACCTAGATTTATCTTAAGTTCTAGACCTAGACATTTTTAGGTTAAGATATCTATTTCTTTTTTTTGCACGCCTGCTCTAGAGAGTAATAACATAATGTCATCTGCATAAGCCAGTGAACCCACTCTCATTGAATTTATATTTGGACAATCCAATTTGTCCTCCACCTTGTTTTCTACAACAGATATATATATATATATATATATATATATATATATATATATATACATACACACACATATACATATGTATTAAATAGCAGAGGGACAAACAGGCAACCCTGCTTAACTCCTCTATATGATGGAAAAAAAATCAGTGAATTCACCATTCTTTCCATATCTAACCATTGTCCTAATGTTAGTATATAAACCAACAATAGGAAACAGCAATGACAATGGTAGATGTTTTTTCCTCAAAATCCTCTTTAGAGTGTTTCTGTTTAGAGTCAAATGCATGTGAGAAATCAATAAATAAAACATATATTTTCATCTTTTGTAAATATACATATTTCTCCATTAGATGAACCAGACAAAAGACATTATCAACTGTGGAAAAACCTTCCCTAAAACCAGATTGAAGTGGTGATAGAATACTAAATTTTTTTATCCTTATAATCAGTCTGTTGAGTACAACCCTTGCAAACATTTTAGATGATGTACTCAGCAGACTGATAGGTCTAAAGTTGCTTGGGTCATACACAGATCCCTTCTTGTGTAAAGGGACGATAATATTAGATGTCCGCTCTACTGGTGTATAATTAAATTTCAAACACAAGTTAAGAAATAACATTAATACCGGAATCCAGAAATTACTATATTGTTTATAAATCTCTAAGGGGGATTAAATCAGGATCTGGAGCTGTATTACTTTTAAAATTGCACAGAGCAATTTCAACTTCTTGTTCACTAATAATTAGTGGATCATAATGAGTGTCCATTAGATCTTTCATCATGATAGCCTGCCCATTTCCTTCTTTATAATTGAATATTGACCGAAAATGTTCTACCCATACATCGTTGGCCACATGTATTGTGGGAGAGGAATGGTAAACGTTAGTTCCACTTGCAACCAATTCCCAAAACTTTTTATTATCTTATGTCTCTATTACTGTCATCATTGTTTTCCACTGATTTTTTAATGCTTCTAACTTTTTACTTTCAATAATTTAAGATAAGATTTTCAGACTTTATTCAAATTTTCTCTAGTAGAATGCTTTTTTGTCCATCTTATCAAATTATTTAATTTTCTTTTGGCTTTATAACAGAATTTGTCAAACCTTGTGTTTTTTCCTTTCTCTACTATTATTCTCTTTATATATTTTCTCTACTACATTCCCATTCAGTTGAGCTAATAAATGATCCATTAAAAACACATTATTTAAGTAACTCCCAATTGATAAATCAAGCTTCTCTCCCCATGATAAAAATGGCTCTTTTAATATTTCAGAGCAAGACCCTTCTTCCCCTTATGGTCATATGGACTTGTAGCCTAGCTGCTTCATTATAACGTATTTCTTCTTTTAACTTTAATGTTAGTTCTATGGAAGCATGATCACTTTCTGGTCTCATTGTAATTTTTAAGGCCTGGAATATATCATAATGTTCTGGTGTACATAGAACATAATCTCTTACACTTTGTCCACAATGGGAAAAAAAGGTCATCCTCACCTCTAAATCACCTTTCAACTGACCATTTAGAACCACCAAAGGAACATTATCAAAGAAATTCTGTAGCTTTAGTCCATTTGCATTTGTAACCTTGTCCATACTATTTCTTTTATTACAACAGTCCAAATTCAGCTTGGCTTGAAAAAAACTTGAATTATCATATCTGGCTATCCTTGCGTTAAAATTACCCACAAAAATTATAACATGTTCATTTCCAAATCTTCAAAGACAATGCTCCATAACTTCTTATTATCTTCTTTTGCATTCACTGGAGGTAAATATACATTAGTAATAATAAATTATTGCCTGCCCAGTGGCACTGAGTGTTGAGGCACTGGACACCACACCTTGCACCGTGCCAGTGACCCGGGTTCGGGAATGAGCCCAGGGAGCTGGGGGTCAGTGGGGAGGGAAGAGATTCAGAGTCCGAAGGACTGCTCTCTCTTCCCAGGGAAGGGATGGGGATGTGATAGCTCAAAAAGCAACCTCTGGCAGTGGCTGGAGGTAGCCCAAAGAAGCATCATGGCATATGCCTGAGGGTGGAGCCAAGGCAGCATGTTGCCATGACAGCCAGGCTCCACAGTGGACTTACTACTAAGGAAATGCCTCCCTCCTCCCACTGATAGGTGAAGGTGCCTCCCACCCCAGGATCACACTCCCAGTAGTCGGGCATGGCTGTATCCTGAGCCAGGTTCCTCCCAACCCAGTCTCATCCCTATAAGAAAGAGCTCCCTGGGTGGGGGATGCCCTTCCCCAGAGGGTAGACCCGGGGGATGCCTGGTGTCAGGGGGGAGAGGAGACCAGTTGATGCCATACAGGGAGGTAGAATTCAGGATGGGCAATCACCGGAGAGAGTTTGGTGGGGCTCAGTTAGGGAAGGGAAAAAATAGAATTTGAAATAAATAAATTGTTGATTCCCCCAGTTCAATGATACTATTATATAAATTGTTTCAGTTTTAAGCTATTCAATAGCTGATATATTCTTCCCAATCTTTACATATGAGATTAAACCACCAGAATATCTCCCACAGGTTTTATTCCTTATTGCTGGTGAATGAAATGCTACATAGCCATTCAAGTCTATTTTCTCTTTAGTCCAAGTTTCCTGAAATAATATAATGTCAAAATTATTAACAAATTGAAGCCATTATTTATCAGCCATTTTTCCAGTTAAACCTGTTATATTCCATGAGACCAGATTCGCACTTGAGCTCTGGGAGACATTACTTTCATTAAAATCTGAGGAGGGAGAAGGCTCAACTTCCAGTCAGGCATTGTTCTGATTTTCAATTGTGCATTGGCTACTCAATCTATCAAGGTCTATCAACAATAGCCCTGCCTTATCCAATCTTTCTGCATTTGATAATTTCTTAATAATAAATTCTAATTGGTATTTGATGCTAATTTGAGTATTTGGGCCCTTTATAAAAACTCTCTCCACCCCTTCAATTTGTCTATTTGTTATCTCAACATTCATCAAACTAGAGAATAAGGTTACTATAAGTGATTTTAAAATATGATCATTTTCACCATATATTCTACTTAAACCAAATAATGATACAGTATGGTTATTTTCTCTAAATCTTTCTATATTCTAATTTTTTCTTTTGAGAAATCCCTTTTCAGATTATCCAAAACTGCATTAAAAAGGTCCTGATTGATTTCTTTCAGGACAATTTGCTCCTGGCTGATTTGTGACATGATTGTTTGCCATAGTACTGGTGCAGCAACTTCAAGACCAAAAACTGTGTTGTTTAAACCATGTTTTTTTGGCTATTTCCATTTCTTTTAGGAGAACGTAAACTGGGAGATCCTTTTCAAAATTGAGCCTTTTTACCATCATTATGTCCTGGGTTTCTATTTTCATCCCCAGTTCTGCTTCGAATAGATGTTCCATCAATTCCTTCAATGTCTCTGTTGTTTCATAATTTTTTGGAAAAAGTCCTATTATTCTTATTACTGTTTCCTTTCCTTCTAATGCTACTACTTTCTTCTCTTCTTTATATAACTCCTCCTCATTCCCCTTCATATTTCCAATATTCCCTTCACTTTTTAAACTTAAATTTTCCTCACTTCCTTCTTTCTTAATCTTTTCTCCCAAATTCTCTGATTTCTTTAAGTCTTTTTTCTTTAGGACAACAACTGGGTCAATGTGCCGATAACAGTTCTCTGACCTAGTACTTTATCTGTTAATTTATCATTTTTAGGTTGTTCCTTACTTTTAGTTTTCTTCTTATTCTCCTTTCTCTTTTCATAACCTCCCTTCCCCTTTCGTTTTGGACATTTATGCCCTGGTCCCATTGTGGAAACTTCTGGAATCTGTAAAGTTGAAAAGGACCGTCTGCCTTTATTCAAATTATTTTCCAGATTACTCATCTTATTTTCCATTCTTTCCAGTTTTTCCACTATCATATTGGAGAACCTATTACATTTTCCTCTGATGTAATTCAAGGCCTCCAATAAGACTATGTTTGTCATTATTGGATGGGCCAGAGCTTTGATGGTATATTTTGACAATGTATCTGGGCATTGTGTTAAGAATGTTGGTTCCAAATTAATACTTTCTACCTCTTTGTCTAATTTCTGAAATACAGTATTTGGAGATCCTGCTAAAATTGAGATGTCCACAGTTTCTGATATCTCTTGTGTAAATATATTCCCAGAAATGTCTAAGGGACTAAACGGGTCTAACTTTGTCACTTTCTTTTGAGTCCTCAATTATAATTATCTCTTCTACATTATGCTCCTTCTGCGATATTGTATTTGAGTTATCCTTTTTCCTTTGTGCTATACAATCTTTTGCTGTCTTTCCATTGTCTGTACTACTGAACTTTTCCCAGATTTTAATTGTTCCTTTATTTAAAAATAATCTAAGATTTTTGTTGGTGTTTTACCTTTAATTTTGCATTGCCTGACCTGCTTTCTTCTTCTGTCTGTTTTTCATTATCTCCTGTTATCCCAACATTCGTTACATTCTCAGATGTGTAATTATCTGATTGGAGTTGTAACTTCTGTTGTAATATTACATTTTCTGAGCAATCTATGCCAGTTTCCTCCATTATTGCTTTCCCCCAGAGTTTTTCATCTTACTACTTACAATTTCTCTTCTTTTGACATATTTATCTAAATTCCTCACTCCATTTTTATCCTCCATTTCCAACATTCCCAACTTACTCTCTACTACAATTAAATACTTTTTCTTATGAGTTACCTCTTTATTGCTACTGCTTCCCTTTACGGGCTGCTTCTTTTCTAGAGGTGTTGATGTAGTAATTTCTAATTTCCCACTTAAAATGCAGCCTTTTCTAGGTCTGCTCTCTTTGACCTTTTCTTTATAGACAGGAGTAATGGTTTTACCACTTCTTATACTCATTTCAAAAGAGAAACAATAGGAAGAGGCGGAAAAAAAAGGCAAAACAGGGAAGCAAAAAATGGCTCGTCACCCACACCTGTAAACTAATTAATATGCTGTATCACACAACCCAGAGAACCAAAGTCTCCTTCACACTTCACTTCACTTTCAATTTTTACAATTCTCTTCTACAGTTCTTGCTTGTTTATTCTTCTACCACTATTAATACATCCTTTTCTTCACTTTTTACTTGCAGGCACAAAGTCAGACACTGAAGAGCTGATTATACCCACACAAAATAGGAAATCACAACCCAATACATCTTAACTAGAGTCTGGAGTCTGGAGACTAAAATCTGGAAGATTATGCACAAAAGCACAGACAGTAAACTGTAGCACATCAGAGCAGTTTAGGATGGTGAATCTTTTAAGAGTCTTTTGGGTCCTTTAGTCCCTTTAGTCCATTAGTCCCTCTTTAAATCCTTTTTGAATCCTTTAGTCCCTTAATTCTCCATATCCAAACTTTCTCCACTTTATGGCTTGGAAATTCTCTCTACCAACTTTGTATATCTATACAAAACAGCTTATTGTAATTAAAAAACCATAAGAGAGAGAAAAAGATATCTTAATATATGTGCAGAAGGAAACAAAATAAGGAGTTACTATAGGATTGCAGTAAAGTACTTCTGCTAGGGAGATAATTTGACAAAATATAATTATATAAGTTAAATTAAGCTGTTACTCCCTAGTGCACACACTTATGCACTACTGTAAACTATTATACACTCATTACATGATAAAATTTGATTGGGCCTGTTTAGGTCAAAAAGCCAAAAGAACTTCAAAAATGAACTGCTTCTGAGCCACAGCAAATAAACACATTTACTTACTTATGTTCAGATCTGATTAAAAAAATTACTAAAAACTTTGGATGGAATAACTCCACTCCTTTTCAGCCACTCATAGCTCCGCTGTTGATGCTAATACTGCCCATTTACCAGAACAATAGGGCTAGGCCATGGTAAAATAAAGCAATGCAGCTGACCATATAAATAAATGCAATTTAAAATAAATAAAACTATTGCATATGGAAATAAGAAGCAGCAGAAACTATCCCAAAAAGGATTCTCAAATATAAATACTAAAGCACAAAACATTAACGATTTAAAAGGTCTTCCATCTCTTATTGTCACATGGGCACTCCAGAATGAGGTGGAATCTGAAGGACGCCAGCGCATGCATCTTTTCACCAGACCCACATGGTCATATGACTTGATCTAGGAAAGCCCATGAAAGAAATGAATAGGGAAACCATAGAGATGCAAACTATTATGTATATAAAAAAGCTTTTTTGGCAAAAAGAAAAATTAACAAACAGATTAATCAGACTGATTATTCAAAAACACACACAAAAAAGGCAAAACACCAAATATGCACACAAACACTCCACACAAAAACTTCAACACTAAAACTCATAAACATTTAAAATCACTTAAAAAAAAGAAAAAGACTTATTGGAAAATCTAACATGAGGCTTCCCACTTCCCTCTACAATTCTCCTTTTTCAATATGTAAGTAAGGCTGTAATAGTCTATAGGCAATTCAAAGGCGGACGAAAAACTCCAGTTTTTCCTCTCGCACACTCCAACTCAGCAACGAGGCTGGTTCGTCTCTCCTGCCAGACCCCCCCCATGGGGTACACTCCACCTTCCTCTCCTCGCTGTGGCTTCACTAGTGACCGAACTCCAATGCAGCCATTAGGAGAAGAAGAGAACAGAAGACAAGGAACCAGGGAAAAATGGCTGCACAAGAAAGACTGGAAAGGCTGCTCTAATAGTCAAGTATGGTCCTGGACAGATATTCAGGCAATGCTAGCATACCTTTACTAACTCAAAATACAGCATAGAGCAGCTCCTGCTTCTCACACTCCTCCTCAGTGTAGCAGCATATAGCAGCTCTGCCCTAATTCAGGCATTGCACTCACTGATAAACATATGGTGCTGTGTGAGTGAGCAGGGCAATTCTCCATCACACATACTCATGTATAATAGAGTGTGTGTAATGCAGAATTTTAGGCACTGGTTTTGGGTTGTAATTAACCCTAACTAGTTATTAAAGATGGGATAGTTACTGGTAAGGGCTGATTACAACTCAAAACCAGTACCTCAAAATCCCTGTTACATATAGTGGGTTGTGCATGTCAAGTCACACTTTATTTATATCAGGTGCCCTTCCAGAGCTCAGGGTGCCTTTACAAACTATAACCTAAAATTAATCATACAATAAGTTAAAACTGTCATATAATCAGTTAAAATTCTTAAAAAATTCAATTACAGCTTCAAAGTGTAGCAACATAGCAGCGTAATCAGATTTCCAGCAGTCCATCAAATGCCTGTGCAAATAAATAGGCTTTAAAGGAACCTTTAAATCCCTCTACAGTCAGGCTATCTCGCATCCGATGAGGTAGAGAATTCCACAGGTTAGGAGCCATAAAGGGAAAGGATCTACCTCCAGATGTTTTCTGATGTACCTTGGGAATCTCCAGCAATCCCTCATTGGAGGATCAGAGTGAACAGGAGGGGCAGTAATGAAACAGCAAATCTTGCAGGTACTGAGGTCCCTGATCATGTATGGCTTTATAGGACAGCAACACAACCTTGAAGGTGATCCACCATTGTATCGGCAGCCAGTGCAGTTCACACAGCACAGGTGTTATGTGGCTGGATCTGGGAATTCCAGTTAACAACCTTGCCATCATGTTCTGCACCAGATGTAAATGACAGATATCCACCCCCAGTAGCAGTAGGTAGCGGGTGTTGCAATAGTCAAGACGAGTGGTGACAAAGGTGTGGACCAGAGCAGGTAGATCTTCAGATGGAACCAGGTGCTTTACCCAGGTGATGTTCCTTAGATGATAAAAGGAAGACTTGGCTACAGCCGACACCTGAGCCTTTAGGGTCAGGCTTTCATCTAATATCACCCCTAGGTGTCACACCTGGCCTGAGGCATTAAGTGGGGCCTCTTCAAGATATAAACCTGAGGACTCCCCCCCCCATGTCCCAACCATCCTCTGATTAGGGTCCACAACCAGTACCTCCATTTTCATGGATTCAACCTCAACCAGCTTGCAGTCATCCAGTTCTGTATCTCCTGGATACAGTTATTAAACACCGAGACAGTGTCAAACTCCTGGTCAGGTACAAAACACATGTGGAGTTGAGAATCATCTGCATAGCAGTGAAAACTCAACCCATACCATCTTGTAATGTCTCCCAATGGCAGCATGTACACTGCAAACAACATGGGGGACTGCAATGAGCCCTTTGGAACCCCACAAGGCAGATCCCATGGTGCTGAGGAATAAACCATGGACACAACCCTCTGAGATCTGCCCTCAAGGAACAATCGGAACCAACTAAAGCCTGTCCCCCAGTCCACAGAAAAACCACAGGTGGTCAAGCAGCTCCCTGTGTTCCACAGTGTCAAACACTGCTGAGAGATCTAGGAGAACCAAGATGTAACGTGCTCTCCAATCTCTAGCCATCAGGAGATCATTTATCACCCACACCAGAGCAGTCTCTGTGCTATGCCTTTTCCTGAAGCCTGGCTGTAGAGGGTCATAGATGTTGTGGATGGCCAGATAATCCTCCAGCTGCAGTGTGACTACCTTCTCTATTACGTTGCCTACAAAAGGCAAGTTAGAGACTGGTCTGTAATTAGCTGGGCAGTCAGGGTCAAGGAAGGGCTTTTTTAGGAGGGGTCATACTACTGCCTCCTTTAAAGGTTCTGGAAAGACCCCTCTCACCAATGAAACCCTCACTATCCCAGCCAGGACTGGGGCAATAATCTCAACACACCCTACAAGAAAGTGAGTTGGGCTTGGATCCAAACTACAGCAGGCAGGCCGCAGAGTCAGGATGATCCTCACTATATCCATGACTGCCAGCTGGCTAAAGGTAGACCAGGTCACCTGGAAACTTGTACTACCTGGTTGATCCAAACAAGGCCCAATAGGGAGGCACTGGTTGATCTCTGTCCTGATGGAGGGCACCTTATCCACAAAGAACTGCACAAACTGCTCACACTTTTCTTGTGATAATGCTCAACCTGATCGCAGACTGACTGGATTGCACAGTCTATCCACGGTCCGGAAGAGCTGAGCTGGCCTGTTCTTTGCTGCAGCAATTTCCCTTGACAGGAACTCTGCCTTCTTATGGGAAATTGCAGATTGATAGATCTAATAGCGATCAAACAATCTAAGTCTGTCTTCCTCCATGCAAGTTTTCTGCCAGTGTCTCTCCAATCTTTGCCCCGCCTCCTCAACTTTCTGATTGTCCCATAAAACCATGGGGCACCTGAGTGCAGAATAAGAGGGTGAACACAAACTGGAGCAAAGACATCCAGTGCCTCGGTCACTGCCCTATTATAGGCAAGTACCAGGGATCCTGGGTCAATGCTATCAATCGGAATACCCAAAAGGTCCCAAACTGTCATTAGGCCTTTAGAGGAAACACTTTGTAAAGAACAGTACTGTGCCATTTCCTTAGGGGCAGGCCTGTTTCAGGAGATCACAAAACTAACCCTCAGGGCATGATGGTCAGACAAACCAATAGGATCCACCTCCATATTGGAGATTTCCATCCTCAGGTGGAACACCAAGTCTGAGTGCCCCCCATGTGTGGCGGTGGTAACAACCTGTGTTAGGCCCAATGAATACATCAATTGGAGGAGGTTTTGACCAAAAGACAATAATTCAACATTGACCCAGGCATTGAAGTCCCCCAGAATCAACTATCTGGGGGCCTCCAAAACCAGGTCGACAATGAAGTCCACAACCTCCTTCAGGAAAACCCTCCCATCACCTGGTGGACAGTAGATGAGAAGGATCCTGAAATCTGCACCCAACATGCACTCAAAGGAGTTGGTCATTCCCACTGACATCTCCCTGATGTCCAGTTCCTGTCAAAACAGACTGTGACTCCCCGGCCCCTCTGATGCACTTTTTTGCAGTGTATCACCGAGAACCTGACTGGAACTGCAGAAGCCAAAATCGGGCCTGCATTTTCATACAGCCAGGTCTCAGTGATGCAAGCCAGGTCTGTAGAGGCAACAAAATCTGCCACCACCCCATTCTTATTTTTAATAGACCAGGCATTATATAACAGCACCGAGGGACAAAACTGCAAGGATGACCCCATCACCTGCCTATCCAAGACAGAGTCCTATGGTATCGGCACAAGGCAAGCAGGACCTCGATCCTATGTCCATTTCACCCCAGGAGATCTGCTGGTCTTCACTGTCTCTATCCATTCACTCCTTTCCCATCCCCTTCAAGATCTATGGAGCCCCCCACCCCTCCACCTCCTTACAATGCCTAAAGCCCAGCATCGATTGTAAACTTCCAAAGGAAGTGGAGGACAGTCAAAGGGATGTAAATCCTTCAGTCTTGAGGGGGAGTACTTCCTGACAGTAATCTTTAACCCCAACACATTACCCAAACTACCACAGCACTCACTCACTTCACAAACCACCAACCAAACTTACCTTTACCAAACACCCAACTTACATCAATATAATATAATAATCCACCCCTTATAACAATCAACCCCAAACCCTCAATCTTATAATAAATCCACTCACTCCCCCAAATCAAAAGTTTCCCAAATAAATCCTAACCCACACCAAATCCAGCAGCATCGACTCACAATCTCAAGTATTAATGTTTTTATATAACAATGTAATAATTTAAACCCCACAGAGCTCCCACCACTGAGGGGAATGAGTCCGATAAAGCTTTCCACAAGGCCAGCTCCCACCCGGCTCTGTTAAACTCCTTCCAGCTCTAATATCAAAGTTATTCAATTCCAGTTTATTCATCAGTCACAGATAACCACAGATAATACTTGGAATAAAGCAACATTCTTACCCTGGGAAGACTATCCGTCTTCCCAACACAGATGTCTTTACCTAGCAGAGCAGATATCTCCACCGGTCTCCTGGTGCCCTCCAAAAACTCCTTCCACTCTTTTCTGCTTCTGGCTCCAAGATCCAGCTTGTTTCCTTTTTCCTTCACAGGGGCTTACCCCCCCTTAGGCCGTCCAGGTGCTCAGACCCACACCTACAGCTAGTCCAGGCAGTGCCCTCACGGTACACCCCAGGCTCCTTAGCAGGGAAAACACTCCCACCCATCCTTTGATGGATCAGAGGCCAACCCTGCCAGTCAGGTCTGATACCCAGGCCGCCTGTAACTCATACTCCGGTCAACCCCACTATAGCAGGTTACCACACAAACTTAACAAGATTTTACTTTCAATCCAGCCAGAAACAGATCGGTATTCCTCCTCTAAACAGAGACAATCAATTAAATCTTTATTTATCCAGGCAAGCACCATTGAGAATAATTCATTTTCAAGATGGACCTGGGCAACATACAAAACATCAACATATGGAAGGTAGTACACACAATCTAAATATATGGCTGAGCAAAATACAACAATAGTTAAAACAATATAAGATAAATAAAGAGCAACATGCAGTACATTAAAGAGGCAAGTGCAAAAAGACAATATACTCTGAATAAGTGTACAAAAAATACAATGGTTTTAATGGCATAAAGGACCAAAAAGGACTCACAGGGGGAAGGGTTGTAGACCAGATGAACTTGAGCACTAGTAAGAAGGTTAGTAAAAAGATTATTAACTGGATAGCTGGAAGTTGCCAAAATGAGGACCCTCTGTACTGTGAGGACTCCAGGCAACATTGCGATTGCTCTATATGTCCAGAGGGCAGCATTTCTTTGTCTTCTGTAGTTAAGGGAGGACCACCCAACTAGAGCATAAAGACAGCAGTGATGAGTGGAATATGGAGCACCCTAGATGAATGTTATGGCTCTATGACAGTGTATCAAGTTTGGCTAACACTGAAGCAGGGCCTTGGCAGTAAAGGAAATCATCGTAGTCCAATAAAGAAAGGAAGGTTGTTTGTACCAGTTTCTTCTTGGTGTCCTGAGTAAGAAGGTGCATAATCTTATAAAAGAGGCCAAGCCTCTGCTCAGGTTTTTTTAACAGTTACTCAGTATCATCCAGGAAAGAGAGTTTGTGATCAATCCATATCCCCAGGTATTTGAACTTGGTTACAAAATCCAGGGATTCTCCGAGAAGTGTAAGGATCTGTGGTAGGAATCCTTGGGTAGTCAGGATAGTGGCATTCAAAAGAGGTGAAATGAGCATTGCCTTTCTTTTTTTGAGTTCAAAAGAAGTTTCTGCTTCAGTAGGTGAAGTTGCAGCTGATTGAATTCTTGTTGTTAGTTCATACATGCTGCTTCTGGAGTTGGTCTGTCTACATAGAGTACTGTATCATTGGCAAATAGATGGATATTAGCAGATTTAGTCCCAGCATCAGCACCATTGATGTACATGGTAAACAGCAAAGGTCCCAATATAGAACCCTGTGAAACACCCCTCAATAAAGGTTTTAACAGTGACAGTTCCCCTTCCACTTTTACCTGCTGCTGGCAGCCAGAAAGGTAATTTGAGAACCATCTCAGTGAACAGGGGTTGAGGTCAAGCTCACGGAGCCATACTAAAAGCAAGTCATGGTCAACAGTATAGAATGCCCTGCTTAAGTCCAGAAACACTGCACATACAAAGTTTTTGGAGTCCAGGGCATTCTGTCAGTCATTGGTCACCTTAGCAAGGACCGAGATCATACTCTGGCGAGGCCTAAAGCCTGATTGTAAGGGGTTTAGAAGGGTTTGCATCCTCCAGGTGGTTCCATAGTTGTGCGCTCACTGTTTTTTCCAACAGTTTAGATAGGATAGGGAGTATGGAAATTGGTCATTAGTTATTCAGATCAGCAGTGTCACCAGATTTGAATAGTGGTATTACATGGGCAGTTTTCCATATAGTTGGAAGATCGCCCTGGGATAGAGATAGGTTTAAGAGATGCATAATTGGCACAGCCAGGATGTGGTAACTAAGTTTCAGGAAGTAGGGGTCTATGAAAACTGCTCCAGCACTATTCCTTGTATATAAGTCTAACAATTCAAAGGAACAGGCTGAAATGAAAATGCAGCCCCCTTCTTGGACCCAATCATAGCCGGGGTGCCTGGGTCCTGAACACAGAGTTGTGAATGTAGGTTGTTTGCAAGAGACATGTCAAAGGCTAGCCCTGCAGTAGTGAAGTGATTATTGAGTAGTTTCAGAATTGCTGGTTTATCTATGACTGAGGTGTCACTAAGGGTAATTTTTTTAGGAAGGGAGTTTGGAGACGTATGACCTTCCACTTCCTTTAGAGTTTTCCAAAATTTGGCAAAGCATTTAGAGGATGAGTCTAGCTCAGCCTGGTAATAATATGCCTTAGTCTCCCTAACCATATTAGTGCAGAAGTTCCTGGCTTTCCTGAATAGGATCCAATGAGATGGAAATTTTGTTCTCTGAGCTTTCTTCCAAAGAAAGTCAAGAATTGATCAGGGTGGTCTTTAAATCAGCTAAGAACCAAGGGCAAGATTTTTTCCTGGTATGGATCTTAACCAGGGGTGCATGTATGTCCAAGGCCCCAATCATTATTTCCTGGAAAATATCATGGGCCAAGTTTACTGTTTTGGCTAGGTATGAGTTCAGCCACTTCAATGAGTTCTGCAAATTGAATAGAAATCTGCAAGGATCGAGATTGTAACGACAACTCTTGATGGTGAATTTGGAAGTGGAGGCTGGTTTTGTGACAGATCTTACACAGGCGATGATACAGTGGTCACTGATGTCCATAAAGAATGCACTAGCATGAGAAAACATTTGAGGTTTGCTTACAAAGATAAGATCCAACAGGGTATTATTGCTAGGGTTGTTCTTATTAGGACGTGTTGCTTCAGTAATAAGTTGGGTTACACCAAGGGAGTCACAGACACTTTTTAGAGGTTTAGAAGCACTGGAAAACCAGGGTTCCATGGAGAAGGATGCAGATGGGGAGGGGCTATCAGTTGGCCTCTCACTCCGATGGTGCCCATGGCCACAAACTTTTTCTTTTCAGTCTCAATTTGAGTGTCACCTTCAAATCCCCTATCCACCAGGAGCCAGGCGTTCTCTCACCATGTCAGTTTCTGGGACTCAAATAATCTTTGGTAGCATCCTCTTCCACTTCGATAGGCACCCAGACCAATCTAATCACTCAGCTAATTTGTAGGAGCTTCTGAAAGCTTGTAAGCCAGTAAGAAAATGATATATATTGTTAAAATTATTTATACTGCACAAATGCTGGGAGATAAATCATGTAGATGCTGTCAATTTAGTACCGGCAGTTCCTTTCATCAACACAAGTGAAAAAACAAGTAATGCCGCATATAAACCCCTTAGCGTTAGATTCAAAAGCACCAATGCTAATATTAACACTAACTCCTTGAAAAAAGCTGCAAATTCTTTTTAAGCTTACTGTCTTATAAGCCCTAATTAACTTATCTAACAGTCAAACTAAAACATCTGCTGACATTATGAAATATGACACTAAACATAAAAATTAGAATAGAGCTGTTAAGCTAAATGCTCAGGCAGCACACACACTGCCACCATCTTGTGCAAAACAGGTACATGGGTGTATAAAGGAGATAAAGTAGGACCTCACTCACAGCACTTTAGTACTTTTGTAGCATTCACCAATACAGTATGTTGGGCCTCCTCCCCATTTTCACAAAATAATTCCCAAGTTTCAATTTTTGCCCAAGATTCTCAAACCAGCTTTTAACTTCTTGAATGAAACACATCAATATATTTATTTTTATAAAAAAAAAAACACTGTATCTTGTTGATCTCTTGTTTGCTTGTGTTAATGGAGATAAACACAAACAGTGAGTTACTCAGCACCTTTTATGTTTGCTTGCACGCATGTGCAAGAAACATAGTGCCATCATCCGAGATTTTGGAGGTGTGTCACCCCCTCTTCCAATTCAGTCAGTGTGTTGGCAGGCGCGGCCCCTGTAAGCCAATGCATGCTGGAGCTGTCTATGACAAGCTCCAAAATGCAGTGGCATACAGTTGAAAGGGGGAGCTATGCTTCAGTGTGCAGCAATAAGATATCGCCTGCTCATGCGCAGCTCCCCACACACACACACACACACACACACACACACACAGAAACGCACGCATACTGCGTGCTGCCCTCCCCGCACACACGTATTGCCGACGGGGGTGCCTGATCCCCCATTGGCTTGTGCTGTGCTCCCCCCCAAAGCCTTCCACATGCCACGCTGGGTGCCCACCCCAGCGTGGCAACTCATAGAATAGCCGACGGGGGTGACCAATCCCCCGTCGGCTCCACTGTCCTCACCTCCCCCGAGTACTGGGTGCCACGCTGGAAGCCCACCCCAGTGTGGCAAATGATCATATGGCTGACGGGGGTGCCCAATCCCCCGTTGGCTCCACAGCCCCCCCAGCCATCCTTGTGCCATGCTGGGAGCCCACCCCAGCGTGGCAAACGTCCCATGTCGTCTTTTTTTTTTTTTACCTGCAAAATAAAAACGGTCCCACGGCGCTTCTCCCAGCCCCCCCACAACCCGCACCCACCCACTGCGCACCCTGCCTCCCCACCCCCTCACCCCATACCTTACCTCCGGAGCTCGGCGCGATGATCTTCGGTGGACCGGGAACACGTCTGCACTCTTCAAAGCCGACCGCGAACTGAGGAAATGCCGGTAAGCTGTATAATGGGCTAGATAGGGGTTTTTCAACTTTATTGCATATCTCAGGCATTTTTTGGAATTTTTGCACCAAATTTTCAACATGGGGTTTTTGGGACCCCTTCTCATGAATGATATCACTGTCATGGCGTTATTCGGGATCGAAGAGTGATTTCGCAGTCACTGCACAGTCACTGTGCAAAATCACCCTTTGGGCCTGAATAACACCATGACAGTGATATCATTCATGAGAAGGGGTCCCAAAAACCCCATATTGAAAATTTGGTGCAAAAATTCCAAAAAATGACTGTTTTACGAGCATGCGTTGCGCAGTTCCTACGCAGGCTCGTAAGTTCGCGAATTTTCAATATTTTCACTCCAGATTTTCAACTTTGCCATTGTACCACATCTTCTTATGAGCAGTACAGATGTCATTTTTCACATCTTGCCCAAAATGTGTTTCTGCCCATGCAGCGCACAATGGCGCAGTCGGTGTGAGAAATCAATGTACAGGACAAATTAAGAAAATTACAGTGCCACTGTTCATGAGTAGAGGTTTTAAAATGGCTATGTTGAAAATTTGGTGAAAAAATTCCTATAAATGACTGTTTTACGAGCGTGCGTTGCGCAGTTCTTACGCACACTCGTAAGTTCGTGAATTTTCAATATTTTCACTATAGATTTTCAACATTGCCATGTTACCACACCTCCTTATGAGCAGTACAGCTGTCATTTTTCACATCTTGCCCAAAATGTGTTTCCGCCCATGTAGCGCACAATGGCGCAGTCGATGTGCAAAATCAATGTATGGGACACATTAAGAAAATCACAGTGACACTGTTCATGAGCAAAGGTCTTAAAATGGCTATGTTGAAAACTTGGTTAAAATAATTCCTAAAAATGACTGTTTTACGAGCGTGCATTGCGCAGTTCCTAGGTATGATCGTAAGCTTGCGAATTTAATATTTCACTCCAGATTTTCAACATTGCCATTTTATTACACTTCCTTATGAACAGTACAGCTGCCATTGTTCATATGTCACCCAAAATGTGTTTTCGCACATGTAGCGCACAATGGTGATGTTGGTGTGCAAAAGCAATGTTTAGGACAGATTAAGAAAATCACAGTTACACTGTTCATGAGCAGAGGTCTTAAAATGGCTATGTTGAAAATTTGGTGACAAAAGTCCATAAAATGACTGTGTTATGAGTGAGCATTGCGCAGTTTCCATGCACCCTTGTAAGTTCATGACTTCGTAATATTTTCAGTCCAGATTTTCACCAGTGGCATTTTTCCACACTTCCTTATGAACAGTACAGCTGTCATTTTTCACAACATGGCTGAAGTGTGTTTTCACACTTTCAGCGCAGAGATGCGTGGTCGCTGTGGGAAATCATTGTTCGTACAGATAAAGAAAATCACAGTGACACTGTTCATGATCGGAGGCACCAAAATGCCTGAGTTGACAATCTGCTGTAAAAATGCCCAACCTAATTATATTATGGGTGTGCGTTGCACAGTTTCTATGTACGCCGTGACTTCACCATTTTTTAAATATTTTACTGCAGATTTGCAACATTGCCATTTTTACACCTCCCCATGAACAGTACAGCTGTCATTTTTACATCATGTTCGAATGTTTTTGCACCTGTGGTGCTAAATGCGTAGTCACTGTGCATAAGCAGCTTTCGCTAACAAACTGATATTCCCCCTGTTCATGAGGTGGGGTCACAAAAAAAAATGTTGAAAATTTGGAGTGAAAATACCAATGAATGCCTGAGGTATTAGGGTTTCCAACCATAATGCCCAACCCTGTAGAGAATGACAGGCATCAGGGGTGTGACTTGGGATTCTTGCCTGTAATGCTCATACCATTCCACACCCTGCAGCCAGTAAAAGGCATCGAGGTTTGCCTTGGACGGACTCTTCGGCCCCAAAGTTCACCCCATTCTCCTATATCGCACCCATCTCACTGTATTTCCTAATGAAATGGGGTGCGCATAAGGGCCAAAGACCCCAAGGAACACTGTGACACTTGTCAGTGTCTGCAGGGTGGGGTATGGTGAAATGGCGTGGCTGTTATGCCTGATGACCCAAATGCACACCCCAATGCCTGTCACTCTCTGCAGGGTGGTGGTGGGGTTGGCTTCAATTCAATACTTCACTGCCAGTCCTATTACGCAGCTCTGTAACTTCTACACTACCACTGCCAATGCCAGCAAGCAAACATTCGGCATTGACAAATGCTTGTTTTCCTGGTAGAAGTAAAGCTCTGAGAAACTAACATTTCATGTTCCTCTCCAATAATGTAAAAACATGGTTGAATAAGTTAGGTATTGCTTTATGGGAATAAATATACAGATTTGTTCCATTAGAAGAAATTAAAAGATACAAAAAACAATGGAGGCAGCTACAGGAAATGCTGCTTGTTGAGACACAGGCATTAGGAATCCAATCACACAAACAAAAAAGTCAGGCTGCAGACGCAAAAAACAGTCAAATATATACAACACCTTGGATGTGTTTATTTATTTGAAAAAAAGTAGAACCATGGTAGTGCCACCTCACTAACTTGTCAATGTTTTGCTCATATGCAGTGCATTTTTCCAAGGCATGTCTTTTCTCTCTACAGCCTGACTTTTTTGTTATGAAATTAAGAGATAGATGTAAATAATACTGTGCTTTTAAGGACGTTCCCTGGTGTTTCAGCAACCCTCTGTCAAAGGCATAATCTTTTGCCCAGTACATGATGGTCATCTAAGCATTTAAGATCCACAACTAAAGACATGGGTTGCTGTGCTTGTTTTTAAGTTACATTGATGAGACTTGAGACTAAATCCCTCTTTATGGAAAAAATCCGGAAGGGGTCAGATTGTTTTATGTGGTTATAACACTGGTATTTTGGATGTCAACATGAGTGTGAAAGAACAATAACTGAAACAAGGACACATCATTTGTCATTATTTTTGCTTCATTTTTTCCACAAATGCAAAAATAAAGTATAAATTACTAACATTATGACACCCTCTTGAACTGATATTCCCAAAAAAGGTGGAAATATTTGTATGCTTTTATACATAAACCATTTCAACCCCATGTCATTTTCATAAAACCTTTTTGATAGATATAGAATATGGTTATGAATATAGAAAAATAAAGAAATACAGGGGCTACCATTCTTCTTTTGGTTATATCTGCTTTCAAAGTTGGAGATTCAGAGTTGGTTGGCTCAGGACAAAAATAACTGAAGTATCCCAATAAAAAAATAAATTTGCAGGAAAACTATGCAAACAAGTCAAAAGTACATGCAGAATGGCAAGTACTTTAACATAAAATGAACAGTGTAAGCAAAGACGGACAGATATGTAGGTAAAGCACCTTGAATGATACCACCTGCTGCAATTGTGGGAGTTAATTTCCTTGCTGCCATTCTGTATGTATTCTTAGCTGGACATGACATAATAGGATTAATCATTATTCTAATAATGCTTCCACATATGGTATTTAAGAATGTACTTTTGCCAGAAAAGAACCCTGAAAATGTTTTTGGGTGCATCAGAAAAATGGAAATTTGAAACACCTTGGAATATCTTTAATCTCGGTAATACATCAGTGTGTAGTGATACCCATATATAACAGAGTTTGTCACAGCTGTCTCCTTTCCCATGGAGCCCCTGCAGAACTCACTTTCACTTTCGCATCAAACTAAACTCAACACTGTACCTTTGGTTTCAAAACTGGTAATTATAAAAAAAGATATGTATGGGTAATAAAATTACTTGTTATTTTTACACAACCTTGGTGTCTAGTGGTTTATTGTGCAACAGACACATCAGGAGTGTAAAAAAAAACTCAGACTGCACTACTGTCCATAACTTATTTTCCATATAACATTAAAATGTTTTGCTTTGAATAATTTTCTTTTTATGTTCTCCTGAAGTTTGTATGTTCAAGTTGCACAAAACTGAATATATTACACTGAACAAGATTACAAAGCTAACCTTGAATGCATAAGCAGTTCCCCTCAAAGGAGGTGAAACTGGGCTGAGAGAGGTTGTTCAGGTAGAAAAGTCCTTGGGACTAGGAGAATGTATTATTTCAGGTGATACTAACAAACTGGGCAGGAGTAGTGCAGTTGTAAACACTTGTAAATGAATACTTTCTAAGGCTAGCTTGAACAGACAATCAATAAGCCTACTAGAACTGTAATGACCTTGTGTTATAATAATAGGCAATAGGCTAACACATAACAAGCAGTGCTGTCAAGAAAACTGGAAGAATGCTGAAGTTATTTATTTTTAATTTATTTATTTGTAATTCTTCACCAAGAAATGCACACTGTGCTAATATAACTTGTTTCCAGGTGCATCCTGGGGGTGGGTTGCATGGACCAGTTTTATTGACATAGGGAATGTTGGCTGTGACACTGGGGAAACTCTCCTGCTCTTCATCAACAAGTGCTATGGGATCTTTTACTTCCACCTGGACAGTGACCAGAGTTAGGAAGAAGGGACCTTGGTTTAACAATTCTTTATTTATTTTTTTATTTATGTCTAGGATTACAACATACCTTTGAGCCAAGGTTCGTTTACAAAGGTTCCATGTCAGAAAACAGTACAATATAGTAAATAAGGTAGCAGAACTGGTTACAATGGGAAAACAATGCAATAGACAGGATAAACTGTACTAGTGTGAGATAACATAGGAGAAGACAGGGTAACATACTGGATTGGGGTGGAGAGGTGGGGAGAGGGGACAATGGAAACACAAAGTGCGGTATGGTTACACAAGGGGAGGTAAGATCAGCTGGAGGCCTTGTCAACAACACAGAGCAGAAGTGACATAGCTAAACATAACAGGGAAGTGCTTATGGAGGGAAGTAGGGGGGAGGGGGGAGAGTCGGAAAGGGGAGTGGAGTAGAAGGAGATAATAAGTGCTAGGGAGGAGGAGGAGCATAGAGAGTGGACTAGGGTGATTATAGGTAACAGTCACAGGAGCTAGAGTTGTGAGATGGAGGTGGAGCTTAGATTTGAATGAGCCAAGTGTGGTAGTGGAGGAATGTCAGGGCTGAGCCCATTTAGCCAGCTGGGTGCTCTGTGGGCAGAAGATCTTTGGCCCTGGGAGGTGCGACAGCGGGGGGACCTGGAGGAGCTGGGATTTAGAGCCCTTGGTGTTTTGAGGATTCAGTCTTTGACTCAGTAACATCTCATCTGAAGGATGACACCTCACCAGTGTAGCACCCCCTTGTACTGCACTACATTGTCAGTTATTGGAATTACCCCAAGCACCTGGTGTGGGGCTAGAAACCATGACCATCCAATATTCTGCCTCAAGAGGCAAGTGTGCTACCTACTGTGCCACTGACACTGATGTGTCACTGACGTGCATTATTCCATGCTTTATTGTATAATTTTTATTATGAAATGGATGGTAAAATTCCTCTAATCTGAAAAGCTGAAACTACTTTCAGTGGGGATAATATCACAGAACATAATCCTGGTCTGAAACAAAGGCATTCCATCAGTCTCAAAATCAAACTGGATCCATTTCATAATTGAAATAATACACTCCAAAGTGAGCACTAACATGAGATATCATCCCTCCTCACGCTTGAGGTGGTACAATATCTCATGATATTACACACATTGTTGTGTATTACTGCTCAATTTTTGTATCTTGTATCTATTGTATAATTTGTATATTTATAGCTATCATGCTATTACCTTGTTTATATATTAATACGTTCCCATGAGCCACTCGTTGTGGGATAAGAGTGGATTCAAGCACATTCTGATTGAGAGAGAACAGCAAAGCAAAGCTGAGCTGTTCTGTCTCAAACAGAACGCAGGTGAACCCACTCTTACTCACAATGAGTGGTGACGAGGGACATATTAAAATATTATAGATCGAAAGAGGCTCCATGCAATTAAAAAAAAAACCTGTCCTGGAATGTGCCTGTTTTCAGGGCATCTGTGTGTGAGATGCCCTTCACAGAATAATAGTATCTCACACACATGGTAATGGAGTACTCTGATTGGTCGGGAGCACGCTCTCAATCTATAATATATTTTTGCTGTCCTGTACAGATGATTGTATTGTCACCATATTGTGCAGCAGAAGGAGTAATCCTACCACTTAACAAGGCCCTGGTCAGCTCTACCTGGAGTACTGTATGCTGTTCTGGGTTTCTCAATACAAAAAGGACATTGAGACAATAGAGTAGGTGCAATGCAGGACCACCACAATGATCAGTGATATGGAGGATAAAGCAATAAGGAGAGACTGAAAGCTCTTAACATGTTCACTCTTGAATAAATGAGGCTGGTGGGGGGGGGGCATGATCTCCATCTTCCACAAAATGAAGAGCATTTACAAGGTTGAACAGATGGGAATATTTGATCTGGTGTGTTCAAGCAGGATGTGTAAACCTGCCCTGAAGCTCAAAGGTTGCAAACCCAGGGGTAACAGTAGGAGGGTCTTCTCCCACAAGGTGGTAAATCTAGTTAATGGCATACCAGTGGAAACAATGGAAATAAAGACAGTACAGGGCTTCATGGTAAGTGTTGACAGATTTCTGTTTTCTGGTTCACAGGATACCCTTAATAGTAGGGTGGGTGGGAAATCTCTATACAGAACATTTCTTCATGTTTGTACTGTGTACTTGTTGGTCTCTCCTTCTGAAGCAGAGAGAGGGTGAACCTGTTGGACCTCATGCTCCTTCTAACCTTAAATTACTATTTTACAGTGTAACAACTTGCAAAACTAAAAATGACATTATAAATGATTGGATTCTTCTCAGTAATGTCAGCAGGCAATAACTGATAGCTCTTTTTTGGACCTCTTCAACACCTCCTTGGAGACGGGGAAGGTACCTAGGGACTGGAGGATGGCTCACGTGGTGCCCCTTCACAAGAGTGGACCCAAAGACCAACTGGGCAACTACAGACTGGTAAGCTTTACTTCCATAGTGGGGAAGTTGATGGAGACCATTCTTAAGGAGAGGCTAATAACCTTTCTTGATAGTAATGGTCTACAGGATGAGAGACAGCATGGGTTTGTCTCAGGAAGATTTTGCTAAACTAACCTGATCAACCTCTTCAACTGGGTCACTAGGACAGTTGATGAAGGTCATGCTGTGGATGTCCTGTACCTGACTTCAGCAAGGCTTTCAACTTGGTGCCCCACAGGAGGTTAATGAGTAAGCTGAGGGACAAAGGGGTTGGGGGAGAAACTGGTGGAGTGGGTGCTGATTGCAGGGCAGACAACAGAGGGTAGTTGTAAGGGGGAAGACATCCAAGCCAAGGCCAGTAACAAGTGGGGTACCACAGGGTTCAGTGTTGGGCCCTGTTTTGTTCAATGTCTTCATTGGAGACATTGCAAAGGGGGTCAAGAGTAAGATCAGCCTGTTAGCAGATGACAGTAAGATTTGTGTAAAAGTGGACAATGAGGAAGGGAGACAGACCCTCAGGGAGGATCTAACTAAACTCAAACACTGGTCTAGGGAGTTGGAGTTGGGGTTTAATGCTAAGAAGTGCAACATCATGCACCTCGAAGCAAGAAATCCCAGGATCAGCTACTGGCTTGGGGGAGTGCAGGTAACAGCTTCAGAAGAGGAAAGGGACCTCAGGGTAATAGTCACAGGGGACATGAAGGTATCAGAACAGTATAGGAGGGCAGCAGCAAGGGCAGCTAGGATGCTTGGGTGCATTACCAGAGGGATCACCTCTAGATAGGAGGAGGTCATCCTGCCCTTGTATAGATCACTGATGCGGCCACACTTGGAGTACTGTGTGCAGTACTGGTGCCCATACCTCAAAAATGATGTGAGATTACTGGAGGGGGTACAGTGCAGGGCTACAAAAATGATCATGGGACTGGGGGAGTTGCCATATAAGGAAAGAACTGAGGGAGCTCAACATGTATTTGCTGGAAGAAAGAAGGGAAAGAGGGGACATGATACAGACCTTTAAGTTCTTGAAAGGCATAAACAAAGTCAGAAAGGAAGGATTTTTCCACTTAAAGAGGGAAGGGTCACTGGGGGCACTGTCTGAAGTTGGAAGGGGAAGGTTCAGGAGGGATATGAGGAGGTACTACTTTACAGAGAAAGTGGTGGTGAGATGAAACACACTGCCAAAGGATTTAATCTAATTGAGGACAGTGGATGGTTGGGATAGAGTCAAGGGCAGGATTAGTACAGACAAGAACACAAAGGGGGGAAGACCAGGAAAGGGGAGGAAGAGAGGGTTTTGGGAGGGGCTGGGGCAGCTGTAGTAATATGAAACTAAGAGCTGCACCATTGGGCAGACTTGATAGACCTGTGGGCCTTTTTCTGCTGGCAATTTCGTATATTCATACGTTCATATTTTATTGGTCACTCTCTGGTCTGCTGTAGCTTGAGTAACAAAATCCTCAAACTAATGACTGAAATGATTGAATGCCACAGCATTGCAAACTTTAACCTGAGGCAAGTAAAGCTGGACAGCCTGTACCGTGAAAACTGACAGAGACCAGGAAAGAAGCACCTAGAATACAGAGAAAGGGATGTAATATTTGAAATGACAGTGGGGATTGGTAGAAGTTCTTTTGAATGTTTTGGGGGATGTTTACTTAGTTAGTTTTCATTTACCAGGTAGGTGCACTAGACAAACAAATGTCTATTTTCAGGCTTGACCTGGGAGGTAACAATGGAAAAGACAATAAAATAACACACATAACAAACATGGGCAGAGGCAGTAATACAAGTCCCAATATAACGGGTCTAAAAATCAAAGAACCTTAAAAAGCTGGTGACACATTCAAGAGAACTTTAACAAAACCTAATATTTAGACACAGTCCAGCTTGTATTTCCCATTGGTGCTCTATTCCTCCTCCCCCATTATTTGTTACTGAGGTCATCTGTATGAAAACAGGATCTTTGCTCCTGAAGAGTTTATCTATTCCTGCTGCCTTCAGCCTACCTGAAGTCACAGAGCACTGCTTGTGATATTACAGTTACTCCCATGGCAATAGACTGTGATGTCACAACAAACGATTATGACTTGAAGTAGGTAGTAAGCTATAGAGGCAGATGGACTCTTAAGAAACTCTAAGGGATAAAGATCACATATTCATGCAAATTTCCTTAGTAATAAATAATGGGAAGGAGAAATATATAAACTATAAATGGAGTGCAGGCAGAATTGCACCTAGTTATTATGCTTTTTAAAGTTTTCTTTGAGGCATCAGTAGCTCTCTAATTGGGTAAAACTAGTTATGTGACTGTGCATTAAATAGAGAATAATAGCTATCCAACTGTGTGTTATGGATTTTTTTTACACATTGAGGGTGTGTAAAAAATAATCCATAACACACACAGTTGCATAGCCTTTATTTTTTATAATTACCGGTGCAGGGAGCAGTTCTGTTACACACACACACACACACTCTCTCTCTCTCTCTCTTCATCATTCCCTCACCAGTCAGCGATGGCCCCCCCACATAGCACATTCCTGGTCAAAGTCACAGTCTCTCAAAGCCCCACCCAAAGCTTATGAACATTAGGATCAACCAGATAGATTTTTTTCCATTTTAAAGGCAGGATAAACCAAATAAATACTGAAAAATAAAAATAAGTTACCTGTAATGAGAGTGAGAAGAAATGACCAGCATGGGTTCTCGATAATGTAGAAATTGATCAGCCATGTTTGTTGAGGTATTCAGCTCACCCACACACAGAATAAGGGCCAATGAGGTAGTACAAGTAATGTAACTGATGAGAGAATGAAAACAACGCGCTGTAATAACCTGGTAATCCGGTTATTATGGCATTTGAAACACTGATCGAGATCACGAATTAAAGGAGGTCACCAGTAATTATTATAGCATAATGCATGGTCATCCTGGTCCTAACCCTGACTGGATTTGTTAGCAGCCACATCACACAACAAATTGACCCACCTTCCATCACAAACATGGCTGTCATCTTTACTTACTAAAACCTTCAACTAGGCTCTAAAAATAAAACTACCTTAAATAAAAAACAAAGCAAATTAAATGTTGCTTCCCTGATCATCACATTCTTTTTCCTCACATAAACAAATTAGAAAAATGAAGTACTGTTCATAGTTTTCATTACTAGTGTTCCTTTGCTGACAATGAAACGTCCTCCTCCTCTCTTTACCTGCTTACCAAGTAAGTATCTGCAACTTATCTGCCATAGATAAAATGGAGGCTTTGGCTCTGCATAAGGCACTTGTATGTGTGGATTACAAATCATAATTCTGTTTTTAGCCAATCAGGATCATTTATTTTTACACGTTAAAGATAACCTTATAACAGGAGTATAATGTAATAACAAGAGTAAGTTGAGAGAGTAACATTCTACCAGTGGAAATGTGCAGAAACTGGAATCCCTGTATTCTATGGAAAACATTCCATTTGTTGAATGCAGGTAAAGTCAGAGTAGAAGGCAGTCCCTCCCTCCCCTCGGGAGGGAGGTAGAGGACCCCAAAAGAAGAGGAAGCTACTCCTGGTGGGGGACTCAATAGTCTGGGGCATGGAACTAAGAACAAGTAGCAGGGGAGAGAAGGAGGTCAAGTGCCTTCCAGGATGCCCAGCTCGGAGGGATGGAGAGCAAATCCAGAGGAACGCAAGGGCAATAGTAAAGAGGGAGGAGCTGGATGTCATTGTCCATCTGGGGACAAAAGATCTGGCAGGGGAGAGGGCAGAGTTAGGCAGAATGCAGGAGGAGTTCAAGGAGTTGAGGAGAAGCTTAAAGCAGGTAACAAACTCCATGTCTTTCTTGGAGGTACTGCCTGTCCATGGCAAGGGGGAGGCTAGGACACTCCACATCTAGAAGTTCGACTCATGGTTGAAGGAGTGGTGTGGAGAGGAGGGGTTTGGCTCCATGGGGGACTGGGGCCGCACCTGGAGGGATGTGGGCCTTTACAACAGTGATAACCTGAATCCATCCAGGAAAGGGACCATGGTCCTTAGTGAAAAGTTGAAGTGCTTTACTAGCAAGAATTTAAACTAGCCGGGGGGGGATGAAGGAAGGATAGGAGACATAATACGCCCCCCCACCCCCAAGACCACAGGAACTACAGGGGAACTCAAGAAGAGACTAGAACAACAGAAGCCTCTGGTCAGCACAAAGATAGGAAACTGGGATGGTCTGAAAAGGATTGGGATTAGAAAAAAGGAGAGGCATAAGATTGCAAAGAAGGGGAGAGGCTCCACATCCTGGAGAGCCATATGTGCAAATACCCAAAGTATGAATAACAAGCTAGGCAACCTCAAGGCTACCATGGTGAAATCTGGCCTGGACATCATGGCCATCATGGAGATCCGATGTTGTGAAAACCAGAGCTGGGAAGTGGCCTTACCAGGTTACAATCTATTTAGGAGGGACAGAGTAGGTAAGAAGGGGGAAGGAGTGGCTCTTTATGTGAGGGAAAATATAAAGGTCACAGAAATGCAAGGGGAACTGGGAGGAGGGGAAATTCTGTGGGTAACACTAGAAAGGATTAAGGGGACAGCCATCCACACAGGGATAATATACACACCACTAGCTGTGGGGGGAGAAAGTAGATAAGGAGATGATATTAGCAATCCAAAGGATGGTGCACAAGGGAGAGGTGTTACTAGTTGGTGATTTCAATCTACTGGATATGGAGTGAAGCCTCCCCACAGCAGCAACAGCTAGGAGCAGAAACATCTTGGATTCCCAACAGGGGGCATTTCTTAAACAGTTGGTCTTAGAACCCACTACTGGACCTGGTACTCACAAATGGGAACAGTGTGACAGGAGTTAATAGGGGAACATTTGGAGAGTAGTGATCATCGAACAGTGTGGTTTTAAATAAAGGAGCAGGAGGAACCAAGCCACACAAAGACAAGATTCCTAGATTTTAGGAGGATGGGTTTCAGAAAGATGAGAACATTCCTAGAAGAAGCACCAATGGGAGTAGGGTAGCAGATGGGGGTAGAGGAAAAGTGAGCGGCGATCAAAACAGGGATTGCATTGGTGATACAACTCTGTGTCAAACAGGTCAGCAAGTGAAGAGGAAGAAAAGACCACTATGGTTTTCTAAGGAGGTAGCAGAAAAGGGTAAACCAAAAAAAAAATATATAGCATTTAAGCAGTACAAAAAGACACAGGAGGAGGGGGAGGCAGGGAAGGCAGTTAGGAAAGCCAGGTCACAAACAGAAGAATGCATAGCAAATTCAGTGGTAAGGGGGACAAAACCTTATACAGGTGCATCACTGAAAAAAGGAAGGCAAGGGAAGGGATTGTGAGATTGAAAGGGGAGGATGGGGGTAGTATAGAGGATGACCACCAAAAATCGGATATACTGAACAAATACTTCTGCACAGTTTTTGCAAAACAGGGGGCAGGAAATGGACCAGCAATAAGTGATAAGGGTAGGAAGGGCATGGAAATGGACACAAGTCATTTCCAAAGGAAAGGGACCTCAGGGAACTGGAGGCAATAAGAGTCGATAAGGCTATGGGTCCAGATGGGGTGCACTAGGGGATATTGAAAGAGCCAAGAGGAGAGTTGGCAGAACCTTTGACTACCCTGTATAACCTGTCATTGGAAAAAGGGGAGGTACCCAATGACTGTAGGAGAGCTGATGTGGTCCCTCTATACAAAAGTGGAAACAGGGAGGAAGTGGGGAACTACAGACCAGTCAGCCTGACCTCAGTAGTGGGAAAGCTCATGGAAACACTACTAAAAGAAAGAATAGTGGAAAACCTGGTTGTCAGTAGTCGATAGGACCCAAGGCAGCAAGGCTTTATAGGAGGGAAGTCGTGCCAGACCAACTTCATTGAGATCTTTGACTGGGTAATCAGAGAGGTGGATTAGCTAGGGGCAATGGATGTGGACTACCTGGATTTCTACAAGGCCTTTAACATCATGCTGCATAGAAGGCTGTTAACAAGCTGGGGAGCATGGGAATGAGAAAGAAGGTAGAGAAGTGGGTGGAGAATTGGCTGGATAATAGGACCCAGAGGGTGATGGTAAATGGCATTCACTCTGCAGAGGGTAAAGTGACCAGTGGGGTACTACAGAGATCAGTGCTGGATCCAGTCCTCTTCAGTGTCTTTATCAGTGATATTGCAGAGGGTCTGGAAGGGAAAATTTGCCTGTTCACCGATGACAGGAAGCTCTGTAATAGGGTGGACACATCGGGGGAGTGGGTAGAATGAAGGGAGATCTAAGGAAGCTGGATGATTGGGAAGTCAAGGGATTGGCAGCTAGGTTTCAGAGCAAAAAGATCAAGATAATGCACATAGGGCACAAAAACCCCAGGAGTTGCATATCAACTGGGGAGGGAGAAGAAATAAATTGCATACTCCAAGCAAGAAAGAGATCTGGGGTGATCATCTCCGATGACCTCATGGTAGGTAGGTAGTGTGACAGGGTGACAGGAAAGGCAAACAGGATGTTGGGATGCATAGGCAGGGGAATCACCAGCAGAAAAAGGGAGGTAATAATTCCACTATACAGGACATTACTGAGGCCGCACCTCGAATACTGTGTTCACTTCTGGAGGCCTCGTCTACGTAGGAACATAGATAGGGTGGAGGTGGTGCCAGGACTACATCACAAGCTCTATGAGGATAGACTGAGGGAATTAAATATGTACTCCCTGGAGGACAGGATATGATTGAGACATTTCAGTAACTGACACGGCAGAGGGAAGAAAAAAGTGCAGGAGAATACTATATTCCAAAGAAAAAGATGCTCAAGGATTAGGGGGCACAAGATGACACTGAAAGGAGGGAGGATCAGAGGCAACATGAGGAATTACTTTTTCACAGAGAGGGTGGTGGACAAGTAGAACAGCCTGCTAGCATAGGTGGTGGAGGCATAAAGGATTACAGGTTTTAAACATGCTTGGGATAGGTATAGAGGATTGCTGGTAGTCGGGGAAGGGGTACAACCTAATGCCATAGTGCATGACAGAACACAATTGCTGGTGGTAATATGGCAGACAAGGTGGGCTGAAAGCCCTTATCTGCCAACAATTTCTGTGTTTCTGTGCAATCATACTGCATAAACAAAGAGAGGAAGGGTTGGGGAACAAAGTTACATACAGACCACCCAGCTCTGGAAATGGGTAAAGTCAGGATCCACTGTAAATAAGATGTTGTATCTTAGCTGAGCTATCCTAGGGTGAAGAATTTTAAATAAAACAAGCATGTGTCAATGCTGAACATTTGATGCTTAGTAAACAATTTGTGTTTTGCAATTTTGAGCCAAAACTTTGAAAATACTTGGTACATGTCATATATATAAGGCAAATTCCAAAACATTTATACTAGATTAACCAAAATGTGATTTTGCACCAGAGGTGCGCGAAAACACATCTCATCCAGGATTTTTAAAAATGACATGTCACATTTAAGAGGTGGTGTGGAAAAATGACTACGTTGGAAGGTTGGAGTCAAAATATTGAAAATTAGCGAAATTATGAGTGAATGCTGAAATAGTGTAGTGTTCAGTCATAACCTGAACATTTTACCATATTTGTACAACAAATTTTCAGCACAGCCTTCTTATTACCCCAGCTAATGAACCCAGTAGGTGAACATTTTCAAATCCCAGCCAAAACATAATTCCGCACCACCGAAGCGTCATTCCATGCCATAGGTATGAAAATGCAAGTTGGCCAGGATGTGAAAAATGACAGCTGCCACATTCATGAGGTGCTGTGAAGAAATGGCTATGTTTAAATTTGGAGTCAAAATATAGACAATTACCAAAGTTACAAGCCTGCATTTGTAAATTTCAATGTAGACTCATAACTTTGCTGTTTTTTTAATATTTTTGCCCCAGATTTTCAACATAGCCTTCTTATGATCCCACCTCATGAACAAGTGCAGAGAAAATATTCAACTACTGTCTGAAAGGTGATTTTGAGCAATGACTGTGAAATCACCTTTCTGGGTAAGAAAACACACTTTGGACAGGATTTGAAAAATGACAGCTATCACATTCAAGAGGTGCTATAAAGAACTGGCTGTGCTTAAAATTTGGGGTCAAAATATTGAAAATTTCCAAAGTTACAAGCCTGCATTCTCAGAGTTCAACGTAGGCTCACAACTTTGTTGTTTTTTTAATATTTTGTCCCAGATTTTCAACATAGCCTTCTTATGATCCCACCTCATGAACAAGTGCAGAGAAAATATTCAACTACTGTCTGAAAGGTGATTTTGAGCAATGACTGTGAAATCACCTTTCTGGGTAAGAAAACACACTTTGGACAGGATTTGAAAAATGACAGCTATCACATTCAAGAGGTGCTATAAAGAACTGGCTGTGCTTAAAATTTGGGGTCAAAATATTGAAAATTTCCAAAGTTACAAGCCTGCATTCTCAGAGTTCAACGTAGGCTCACAACTTTGTTGTTTTTTTAATATTTTGTCCCAGATTTTCAACATAGCCTTCTTATGAACCCCTCATGAGCAAGGACAGACAAAATTTTCAACTCCTGCTCAAAAGGTAATTTCACGCAGCGACTGTGAAATCACCTTTCAGGACAGGTTTATCTAACTATACTTGCATTGTTCTTGAGGTGGTATGGCAAAAAAGGTGTGTTGAAAATTTGGAGCAAAAATGTCAAAACATGGCCAAGTTATGCCACGAAGTGCAAACCCCATTGAAATACAGTGAACTATATACTTGAATTCCTCAGTTTGTGGTCCAGCGTTGAAGAGTGAAGATGTGTCTGTGGTCCAGAGAAGACGACAGCGTCGGACCTCTGGTGGCTAAGTAAGGGCTTGGGGGGAGGTGCAGTGGTGGGTGCTGAGTGCGAGGGTGAGGTGGAGGGGATGAACTAAAAGCGCAACAGACATTGATGGATCATTTTCTTTTTTACAGGCTTAAAAAAAAGAATTGAAAAAAAGAGAAACACTGAGGGAAAGTTTTCTTTACTTCAGGTTTCGACACTGGGGGATTGGTTACTCCCAGTGTCAGTGTTATGTTTGTGGGGGGGGCTGATAGGTACTGAGTGGGAGGGTCAGGTGGAAGTGACAATTACAAGGGTGCCAGCAGTGGGCACTGGGGGATTGAGCACCCCCAGTGTCAGCGTTATGTTGGGGGATGGGAGGTGGGTTCTGAGTGGGAGTGTCAGGTGGGAGTGACAATTACAGGGATGCCAGCAGCGGGCACTGAGGGATTGGGCACCCCCAGTGTCAGTGTTATAAAGGGGGGGTGACAAACTGCAATAGACATTGATGGACCATTTTCTTTTTTACAGACTTTAAAAAACCAAAAAAGAAAAAAAAACACTGAGGGAAGGTTTTCCTTATTTCGGGTTTCGACACGGGGGGATTCTGCATCTCCAGTGTCAATATTATGTTTAGGGGGTGTAGGGTGGTGGCTGCTGAGTGGGAGGGTTGGGTAGGGGTGACAGTTATGCCAGCAGTGGACACTGGGGGATTGGGCACCCCCAGTGTCAGCATCATAAATGGCAAGGAGAGGAGAGGCCGCTGCAATAGACATCGATGAACTGTTTTCTTTTTTACAGGTATTTTTCCTCTTTTTACCCCTCCCCCACTGCCCATGTTCAGGAGGTAACCCCAGCCCCGTCCCCCCGACATCTACTGGCCAACGCCGACTGTCTTCCCCCAGGGCATGCCTCCCATGGTGGGGTCGAAGGGGGATACTCCAGGCCCCTACCAAAGACTAGATCCAGTTCTGATCTGTGCTGCACTGGTCAGACAGTGGGACCTGCAAGCCTTTCCAGCCACTGGAGATCTTTTTCCCATTTTCTCTCATTGAGGAGTGGTGTGCAGTGACGCCAATGGTGGTGCCATGCATGCTTCTGTCCACATCCCATAGAGCATCTGCCCCACCTCTGCTCACCATGGACAGTGTCGGTGTACCAGTCCCAGCCTCTGCTGGGAGCCAGACAAGAACCAGCCACTGATCACCCTCCTCCTTGAAGAAGGAGAACTGTCACTGGGACACTTGATCCTTCTCCTTCCCAGCTAAGCCCCGACAACCTGCTCGCACAGCGAACTTCGGTTGCCAGCATGGCAGAAGGTAATGCAGGATGCCTCAGCCCTCCATGCTACTTGGCCAGCCTTTTACAGGTATTTAAGAAAAATAAAATATGAGCCGGGAGGGTTGGAGTTATGGTGGTGGCTGCAACAGATATCGATGGACCATTTTCTTTTTTGCAAGGTATTTAAAAAACAAACAAATGCTGAGGGAGAATTTTCTTTATTTCAGGTTTTGACAATGGGGGATTGGGCACCACCAGTGCCAATGTTATGTTTGTTGAGGTGGAGTGGGGTGGTGGGTGCAGAGAAGGAGGGTAGGGTGGGAGAGAACAGTTATGGGGTGCCAGCAACAGACATTGATGGACGATTTCCTTTATTATAGGCTTTAAAAAGAAAAAATGAAAAAACACTGAGGGGAGGTTTTCTTTTTTCAGGTTTTGACACTGGGGATTGGGCACCTCCAGTGTCAGTGTTATGTTTAGGGGTGTATGGGGTGGTGGGTGCTGAATGCGAGGGTCGGATGGGGTGACAGTTATGCCAGCAGTGGACACTGGGGGAATGGGCATCCCAATGTCAGCATCATAAATGGTGGGGGATGATGGCTGCTGCAGTACACATTGATGGACTGTTTTCTTTTTTACAGGTATTTGTTTTTATCTCTCTTTTTACACCTCTCCCCAGTGGCCCACATTTGGGAGGTGAGCCCCAACTCCATCCCTCCGATGTCTACTGGCTGACCATCTTCCTCCTGGGCTTTTCCCCCTGGTGGGGTCAATGGGAAGTACCCCATGCCCCCATCAAAGACCAGATACAGTTCTTGTTGGTGCCATACTGGTCAGGGAGTGAGACCTGCAAGCCCCTCCATCATCCAGCCACCAGAGATCTTTTTCCCATTTTCTCTCCTAGAGGTGCTGTGTGCAGTGACTCCAATGTCAGTGCTGTACACACTCCCATGCACGTCCCATCAGCCATCTGCCCTACGTCTGCCAACCGTGGACAGCATCAGTGTGCCAGCCCCCAGCTTCTGCTAGGGGCCAAGCAAGCACCAGCCACTGATTGCCCCCTCCTCAGAGAAGGAGAGCTGTCCATGGGACACTCGCTCCTTCTCCTCCCCGGCTAACCCCTGGCGACCCGCTCACACCATGAACACTGGTCGCCAGCATGGCAGGAAGTAAGGCAGGATGCCTCAGCCCTCCATGCCACTGGGCCGGCCTTTTGCCAGTATTTTAAAAAAATAAAATAAGAGGTGGGTGGTTGGAGTTACAGTGGCAGCTGCAGCAGACATCGATGGACCATTTTCTTTTTTACAAGGTATTTAAAAAAAATTCTGAGGGAAGGTTTTCTTTATTTCAGGTTTTGATACTGGGGGATTGGGCACCCCCAGTGCCAGTGTTATGTTTGTTAAAAGGGGTGGGTGGGGAGGGAGGTGGGTGCTGAGAGGGGGTTGGGTGGAGGGAGAACAGTTGCAGGGTGCCAGCAACAGACATCAATGGATGTTTTTCTTTATTACAGGGTATAGATTTGAAAAGACACTGGGAGATTGGGCACCCCCAGTGTCAGTGTTATGTTTGTTGGGGAGTGTGGTGATGGGTACTGAGAGGGAGCTTTGGGTGGGGGAAGAACAGTTATGGAGCACCAGCAACAGACATCGATGGACCAGTTTCTTTGTTGTTGGAATGCAAGGAATTTCTGTGACTTCGAGCATGCTCATTAGTATGGATGCTAATGCGCATGCCAGAGTCACGGATCCAAACACTGGCTCCTGATGTTAAAAGCCGCTCAGCTGTTTGCTGATTCAGCTTCATGTAGATCAAAGGACCAAAGTCCTCTCTGATTGGAGCAACTTCAGTCCTTAGAAGTACAAGAATTTTCTGCCTAGAAAGCAGAGAGCTGTGTCAGACCACAGTACATGGTCATTGGTGTAGACTGCCGAGTCCCTGGTATTGTGAACTGCAATGGGCTTGGCAGTGACATGCCTCCCAAATCCCCTTTTATTCATACCAAAACATGTTGTTGCTTGCGCATCAAACGTAAACATTAAAATACACTTCTGCATCCTCTTCCTCCTCATGCACTACTACCAGTATATAGATGGCCTGAATAATTGCCATTGTGTTGCATTACTGCATCCTGGTGCAGTCCTGTGCTATTTAAAGGAAACTTGGAAGCCCCCTTATACAATATAACACAGCAGGTACCATGCTCTGTTTGCTTCTTGAATGCTGTGCTACAGTGTTCTCAGGGTGTGGATGATATGATAATCACAGCCAAGCTAGTGAAGGGCAGCTCCAGTCCATTTGCAACAGTTTTGTGTGCTATGCTGTAGTTCCTACATCTGACAAGAACAGCACCGTGTCTGCCTGTTTTATCACAGTGCTAGCACAGCAGGCTGGGTTTTTGTGCTCAGTCCCAATGGTGTCCTTCCTTACTCTCTTCAGCTGATGGACACCTGCAGTTAACATGGGTTACTTCCACAGTGTTGGGCTGCTGAGCTGCTGTGTCCCTGCTAATTGCTTTTGTTTCCTACTGGGGCTGTTTCCTGAATCAGGAAGCCTGAGTAAGACACGGTTCCTACAGTAATGTGCGCGTAGCTTGCGCTGTTTCCTTCATGAATCCAGCCCATAGACTGGATTACTCTGGTAGCAATAAGCCAAGAAAGTCAAAAGTTCCCAGAAATAATGTGCGACAACTTTCTCGCACAATGGGTTCAACATTTAGATCTGTGCTGCACGTCTAATTCTGCTGGTGGAATTCTGGTGGAATGGCAATCCCGCTTCCTAAATTATTTTCAAAATGTTTTGATAAATTCTGTCAATTTCTGGAGGTGTTTTAAATGGCGGATTAGTTATTGTTGTTTATGTAAACCATGCAATAGTTCCCCACAGTCTGTGGAAAACTAATATACGGTTTATGTAAACCATGGAACACTATCTATAGTTTATGCAAACCGTGAATTACTAATCTGGAGTTTAAATTAAAAGCCATCAACTACTTTCAGAAATTTGGAATTTGTCTTCTAACAGAATCTTGTGAAATAAGGTGGGAGTCTTGAAATTTCATGGAATTGTGCTGCATACGTAATTTGAAAACATACCCAGCTCTAATGACAATCCGCCAGAGGGAAGGTAATTTTTAGACCTGCTAATGTCTAACCAGGGCAGTATCAAAAATGTCATGGTAGAGTATCTGAATGCACAAAGTGACCACAACAGTAAGACATTCAGCATTGTTCTGGGATCTGAGCAGCTAAAATCTGGCAACGTGGTCCCACACTTTTGGAAACCTGACCATTGCAAAATTAGGTCAATAATCATTTTGCTTCTCTTTTTTTTTTTACTGCATATTTTGTATGTACCTGCCTACTGTTTGTTTTGACTTTTGGTTGTTTATTTTGCCAGTACACTGACAGCAAGAAAAGCTTTAAGGTAACTGGTAGCAACATATTGGAGATATCCAGGACATGTAAGTAGAGTGCGACTACTGAGGGGTCTACAGGAACTGAATGAAAACAAGTCACCAGGGCCAGATGGACTGCACCAAAGGTTATTAAAGGTGATATGTCAGGCTCTTGCATCCCCCACAGCAGACCTGCTTAATGCATCACCAGCTATGTGAGAGGTACCGGAGGACAGAAGGAAAGCTAATGTAACCCCCTTGCACAAGAGTACAGATAGGGAAAACCCATGCAATTACAGGCCAGGGAGCCTGAAGTCAATAATGGTACAGCTGTTGGAGTCAGCCATAAAGTAAGAGATAGTTGGCATATAATATTATGACTTATGTATGGTAGGATAGGATAACAACCTAACAGATGGGAATCAGCATGGGTTCACAAGGAGCATGTCATGCCAAACAAACTTGAATGACTTTTTATCTAGTGACAGAATGTGGACAAGAGCTAGGCAGTCTCTGTTTTGTAAACAGTAGAAGAAATAGATGCTGGGTACGCATCAGGCTTATAAATGACAATTCCAGGGGCGCATGCACAAGTAGGGGACAGAAATGGTAGCTTAATTGTCAGCTTTACACCTTAAGTGCTTCTAAATCTGAGAAAAACTGAAGATCGCCAGTGGAGGGTCAGATAAATTGCAACCCTTGATAGAAAACAATCGGCTGCAATGAAATAATTTTTCCCCAAAACAATCCCAGCTACTGATCTGAAGCTATCTTAAAAACAAACTACAGCTGGGGCTTGAAGCAGCGAGCAGCAGTAGGCAACAATGAAGTGTACAGCCGCAGTGGCCAGCCCAACCCGGGACAACTCAGCAGAATGTAAAGAACTGAAGGGGATGATGCAAAACGTTCCCGATGAAATCTCTACATATAAAATGTCAAAGGCAAACTTGGAGGACAAGTTTCAAGCCTTTCACCAGAGGACTTTAGACACAGAGACATACCTATCATATATTGATGAAAAGGACTTCCGCCACGAGACAAGAATTCAAGAGCTGGAGTGCATGGTGTGGCTCCTGTGGAACAGAGCAGCAGATGCAGAGAACAGTGGTATGCAAAATAATCTCCATTTTGTGGGGTTCCCAGAAGGAGTGGAGAGAGGGAATCCAACCAGATTTCTTCAATCTGAACTGCCAGGATTGCTGGGGTATGAATGGCACCCTGTCTTAGAAGTGGTGTGGGCACATAGGTCATTGGCACAGGCACCAAAACAAGGGAAGTGGGCCAGACCTATCATCGACAAGTTCCTTCATTTTCCTGAAAAAGAGAGAATACTAATGCTGGCAAGGGAGAAAAGCTCCCTATACTGGAATGGACACAGGGTCTACATAGATAACACCTACTCTATGGAGCTTTCAGGGCACAAGAAAGCCTTCATTGAAGTCACGAAGATCTTTCAAGAACTACAAGTTCAGTATTATCTGGTATACCCCTCAAAATTGGTGATCCAGCACAAAGGGGTCAGCAACTCCTTTGAGACCCAAGAGGAAGCTCTCGACTATATCACCAGGAATTGGCCCACCTGATCATCCAGACCAGCCCTTGTCCTAGCACAGTGCAAAGAGAAGAGCCAGTGATCCAAGAGGACTACACACCGACCCTCCCCCGTATATCTCCAACAGATATTACAGCATTGGCTAATGCAGCAGGGAATGAAGGCATGGAATGGCAAACATCAAAAATGAAAAGGAAGTAAAAAAGGAAAGGTAAGTCACTGATCCAGAATTCCCCACAAAGCCCAGAACCTCAGTGGGAGAAGTAGGACACCATCTTCTACCAGCAACAAGTCCGCCAGATAACTAGTACCGAAACAGCAGGATTCGGACTCTAACCAACAACAGACACCCTCCCAAGTGTGGAAAAATCACCCTGTGACACCAGACTGCACCAAGAAACTATCTTGCAATCCTGGGCAGAGGCAGTGGGAGTACATGGGGCAGAACATGGGACCACAGCCAAGGACTTTCCGTCCCTGACTGATCCAACCTATGCTGAAGTGACTGACATGCCAACAGCACTGGCAAAGGATTCCACAAGCTGCTCGGCAAGCCTGAGAATGGACTATGTATGCGCTGATATCTTTTGCCTCATTTAGACATGTGCTGCAATAATTCTTTGTGGGATGAGGTGGAAATGGGGAGCTTCTACTGTCAATGTTGATGTGTTGTGAATTGGGAAGGGAGTGGGGGGCGGGCACAGTTTATGGGGTAGAAATGCTTCTGAATCAAGGTTCCCAGCACTGATCCCCCAGGTCTGCCTCTCTGATCCTCATCACTACACCCACACCATACCCCCCCCCCTTCCTGGCCACCAGACTTGGACTCAGGATGGTAGCCTGAGGCATAATTATGCCCAGTTGCATGGGGGGGATGCAGAGCAAGTACAAAACACATAGTGGACCTCTGTTGAGACCTTCTCAGGCAGAAGAGAGATAGCAGTGTAAGTCCAGATGCACAGATTACCAGAAGGGGGCACAGGGGGACAGTAGGGGGAATGGAAAGGGAGCAAGGGCACTCTGATGGAGATGCACAAGCAATTAAAATAACAACAAGGACACCAATCTACCCTCTCCCATCCTGGCCCCACCACTCTCCCTTGAGCATTAGAGCAGTACACTACCCTCCAGATAGGACCAATGGCAAACAGGGCTGGGGTGCTAAGCTGCGTGGTACAGTGTCCCCCCTCTGCACATGGTACTCCTCCAATTCTATACTGTCTCCTCCCTCTCACTCCACTACCATGCCCTCAAGGCCCAGAGAATTTATACTGTATATGAAGCATGGACGCTCTAGCTAGCTAAGGTAACAGTAGACGGGGCCTCCCCAGAGCTACCGTATGCTGAGCCTGCTTAACTGAACTAAGAGGATGCCTAATAAGGGAATCACCCCCCCACCTATAAAGGTGGGGCTGCAGCCGAGCTCAGGATCTGGCTGGTCCCCAGACACCCATATCAGAAGTGAGGGGGATAATGAGGGGAGTAAGGGGCAGAGGAACAAGTTGTGAAGCTCACTTGCATGCCCACGGACATGATTGCCACCAGAGAGACAGGACTCTGACAGCCAACCAATGCACCAGCTGTGTTACTAATAATGAAGCAAAGGTTTAATTTAACATACCTGCTTTGGTGGTAATCATGGGGACAGCTCCTGGGTCAATGGCAGTTGGTTCAAGTTGTTCCTCCATTGGCCACAAGGTTGAACTAGATTGAAAGCATCCTGGCTGAGCACTCAGTAATTTTCCACTATGGGTGCTGTCTGTCGAGCAGGCTCAGATGGGTGGAAGATGGCACATTCGGGGAGTGCTAAACTAGCAGGGAGGATCGGGAGAAGGAAAGGGGAAAGGATGGGACCACTTTAGATCCTACAGACTCACGTAGTCAATTCCTCACTGCCTCGGGACCAACACACAATATCGGATAAAACACAATGCCGAGAGTGCATAGAGGAGAAGGAACACACTACAGGGCAAGGGAGCAGGATCCCATACACTTTGTTGAAAAGAGAATGATGTTACTCTCCCAAACCAAGCAGTGTCCTCCTACCCACCTCAACACTTGATGGGCAGAGTAGCTCCTCCCTGCCCTCCCAAACAACCTGTATTCTTACCTTAGTGAGCAAATCCTCTGCTCAAGAAATTTTTTCTCTCAACCCCCAGAGACACTCACTACCCCCCAGAATAGGTGAGTTAGAAGAAGAGAGCACACACCCAGGTGATGACAGCATAAGTAGAGGAACTAGATGAAGGGAGTGAATTTGGGGCAAACTGGGTGAATTCTGACCAGTAGGCAGAGGTGTGGAGGAAAGGTTTTCATTACGATGATATTGTAGCATGGACACCTAATAATTCCCACTCCTCCTGAACACCCACCCCCCTTCAGCCACTTTGGCAGTGCCGCCCTCTCCCCACCCACCAACTTCCATAGTTGCAGTTCCCTCACAAAGATAGGTGAGTAATCCTCCCCTCTCCCTTGATTGACCCATGGAGGGAAGAATCCTGCTCCACCCCGAATGGTGCATGGAGCTCATCAGTCTCCCTTCCCCACTCCCCTCCAATGCTTGGACGATGCCAGACCACCACACTGTACCAGAACTTACCCCTTTGATTATGCACACAAGGCGGAGTGGTAGATGAGGTAGAAGGGTGCAGAATACACTATCCCTCTATCATGAATACCCTACCCCCCCAGAGGTGGTCGATCTTACAGAGGCAAGCTTGAGTAGAGCTCAGAATAATTCATGCCATTAGCATGTGCAGGGATTGGTGGGGCTGCCATGAGGAGCTTGCTCCCCAATCCGGTTACCCCACAGGCCCTTCAAAGTTCAGTTAAGTACAACAAACCTGAAAGCACATTGTTGGGTATTATAGTACACCTATTTCAAGAGAACGGTTTTAAAAAGTTTGGTACCATAAAAGGTGCCCAGTTCTGTTTATCTTGTAATAATGAGCCTGAACAAATTAACGTGGAAATGTGGACTGGTACATACTATTGGAACAGGGAACAAGGATGGCCACCACTTAGAAGGACACAAGATGAGGGAGGTCAGCCCCGGTTTGCCCGCACATACCCCTCATTATACAGTCTCATTCAAAAAAACATAAATGGCAACATCAAGATATAAAGTGGGTTTCCTGGAATGTGAAAGGCATCCACACTCCAGTAAAGAAAAAGAAAATACTGGATTTCCTAAAGAAAGAAAATAAAGGAGTAGTCTTCATCCAGGAAACACATTTGCCAAGGAAAGAGGCCCATAAATTAATGGGAGTGTGGATATCCAAGCTGGTCTCGGCAACTTTAACACCAAAAGCAGAGGGGTGGCCATCTTATTTAGCAAAAATGTTCAGTTCTAACTACAGGAACAAATAAGAGACCCAGATGGAAGATATGTGATAGCCATAAGCATTTTAGGGACACAAGAGGTCACAATGTGCAATGTGTATGACCCCAACACCACTGGAGCCCTCTTTTATAGAAAATTGGCACAGCAACAGCAGAGGTGCAGAAAGGGAATTGGTGGTAGGTGAAGACATGAACTGCCCTATGGACATGATTTTAGATAGAAGAGGACAGCAGGCAACACTATTTCATCCAGACTCAGAGGCCCTGAAAGGCCTAGCAACTGACCTGGGCCTCATGGACACATGGAGGCTAGTCCACCCCATGGAGTGAGATTACTCCTTCTTCACCCACCCCCACCAGTCCTTCTCGAGAATAGACATGTGGTTATTCCCCAGTGAGCTGAGCTGCAAATGTTCTAGAAGCCAGGATTGGGACCATTGTTGCATCTGATCATGCTTTACCATCCTTTACCTGGTGCCCCTCTATGGCAGGGAGAGGAAAAAGGGGAACTTGCAGATTTAATGTAGCTTCCCTTAAGGACCAAGTGTTCTGTAACAGCCTAAGGGAAGACATTAAGGTTTTTCTCGAGATGAACAAGGTTGGGGAAACCTCAGCAGGCAAGCGCTATGATGCACTCAAGGTCTACACTGGGGCAGATGCATTAACCATGCAACCTATGTCCACAAGAAACAGCTGGTTGAACTGGAGTACTCCCAGATCAAACTGAAAGAACTAGAAAAAAGTTTAGGGACAAGACCCATCAAACTCATGGCAGAAATCACAGGGCTCCGATACACAATAAACACTAACCTCAATAAAAAGGCAGAATATGCCTTGTTTAGGCTAAATCAAACATTTTGGGAGTTGGGTGAGAAGCCAGGGAGGCTTCAAGCCTATCAATCAAAAAAGAAACAAGAGAGATCCCGGATTTTATCCATCAAAACCAGGGGTGGGAAACTCACTTGGAAAGAAAAGGAGATTAATCTGGAATTTAAGGCTTTTTGTGAAAAACTGTATACCAGTAAGATTCAGCACCCTGACACAGAGATACAACAGTTTCTGAGAAAGCCAAATCTACCCAAGCTCTCACAAGAGCACATTGAATGGCTGGACAGACCAATAGAGAGGGAGGAGGTGGAAAAGTCACTACAGTCAATGCCGAGCGGGCAGGCTCCTGGAGGTGATGATCTCCTTCAGACTTCCTAAAAGCCTGCAAAGATGAGCTTGTGCCACCTCTTCATGATGCCATGACAGAGTCTAAACTGGCAGAGATACTGTCATGCTCCATGAGAACAGCTAGAATCTCGCTCCCACCTAAACCTGGGAAGGACCCTGCACTGTGTGGCAGTTACAGGTCCAGTTCATTGATACCGACAGATTGCAAAGTGTTGGCAAAATTGTTGGCAACCAGATTAAGATGTCTTATTGCAAGCCTCATATTGAGGGACCAGGTAAGGGACGGACAACACAAGGAGGCTAATAAACCTATTGTGGAGCTCTGAAAGTAAGTGTACACCCTCAGTCCTCATATCATTAAACGCTGAGAAGGCATTTGATAGGGTGGAGTGGAAATATCTCCTAGCTGCTATGGAGGACTTCAACACTGGCCCCGAGTTCAGGACTCGGACACAGGTAATCAATAAAGGTGCAGCAGCAGAAGTTGTCACAAATGGCGAGGCCTCCTCACCATTCCACCCACTTAGGGGAACTAGGCAGCGTTGCCCCCTCTCCCCCTTGCTGTTCATAATAGCCCTAGAACCATTGATGCAAGCAATTAGACAGGATAAAGACATCAGAGAGATGGAGATGGGAAGATAACACAAGGCTATGGCATATGCAGATGACATCTTACTCTTGCTTATCAAACCAGAAAGATCTGCACCATGGCTACTAGCTATTATAGATCGATATAGACAACTATCAGGCTACAAACTGTGTCTCCAAATCACAGTTTTTGGCCTCCAGTAAGGAGGTAGAACTGCTCCAGTGCTACCCATGGGGTCTACAGCTAGCTGATAGGCAAATAGAATACCTAGGCCTAAAATTCCAATGGGACCACATTTGCAGAGGGAAGAAAAATCTTCTCCAGGTAAAAGAAGAGATTGATAAGGACTACCAGAGATGGAAATTATTACATATCTTCCACTGGGGTAGAGCCCAGGCCTTTAAAATGATGGCTGCACCCAAACTGCAGTATATTTTAGATAACCTTCCCCTTCACATTGACAAAAAATATATTGATCTCATTCACACTAAACTCAAAGCCTTCATCTGTCCCTCAAGGATCTCCTGGGGTAAGCTGAAAAGAGACTTCCGTCATGGTGGCCTAAGACTACCTAATTTTCACCTGCGAGTCATGGCACATGCACTGGTTCAACTGGGGTGTACAGCCCCATGGGACAAAGGAGAAATACCCAAATGGACAACATGCAAGGCCCAACTACTGAGGAGACCCTTGGCCTGTACAGTGCTCTTCTCCTCCCCCACTCAAAATACAACTCTTACCTCCCACATGTAGACACATGTGGAGCATATGCACTAGGATCAGGGGTTAACCTTAACTTTTTTTTGCTCTAGCCAGCTGGACAAGTTGATTAAAACTTGCACCAGCCTGCAGATGGTTGCACTAGCCCACAATAATAATGGTACCTTTTAATCAGTTATACAGGAAAAATGCAAGCCAAGAAATACTCTGATTATTGCATATTCATCCTGTTCCCACATTGCTTCCTGCCCCAGCAAAAAAAAAAAAGACTGCAATCCAATCACACAGTGTGTACACTAACTGTTTTTTTACCATGTGCCCCATGCTTCCTGTTTCTTCACCCCCTCTCCACCAAACCAGAGGATATCATAATAGCAAAGGTTCAATCAAGCAATTCTAGCTCTGCACACACAATAGCCAACATCATCATGCACTTCACCACAGTCCCACCCTGACCTGAAGGGCAATGTACAGAGTCAGGCAGAGAAAGACACTCTCATCTCCCACCCTGTGATTAACCAGACCTGCACTTCTGGAAGTTTTTGTACACTGCAAAGTGAGCAAGGGTCAGTTCTAGGATTTCTTTGGAGAGAGTTAAACAAACACAGGGGGCTTGGGATGTAAGAAACTTTGACATATCTATTTATATATACCAGGCACAAAAGTATTAATTTAAAATGCTCTGCCAGAATAACAACCGATTTTTCATAACAGTGTCCTTTCATCAGCCAAAGGGGAAGCAGTACACAGGCATGATTCTGTACTATCTCTCTTTCTGTATAGGATTATCTATGCACACCAGGAATACCTATTTTAACCTTTCAAATTATGTTTTACTAAGGTTTTTCTTTGTACCATACACGCTCCAAGGCATTGTTTTTAGGATGAAATGACATGCTGGGTGGTATAAAGGTGGGACTGCATGGATGGCATTGACTGGTGTGATCCATTAAGAGGAGCTGTGGACCCCTACACCAGTCAGTAATGGCAGCTAAGGGTCTATGGATGGCCATGTCAGAGTCTAGTTTGCAGTGGTGTCATGGGAAAGTATAGAGTTGACAGACCACCTGGTTGGGCAGACCGTGTATACTTCATAGCATTCTGTCACTGTAGTGTTGGATACAGACACTCAAAAGGTTGGAAAATGAGACACACAGGTCTTAATATTGTGGGATAAATCAAAGGCAAGTTCAGCAAACTGGAAGCTGGTGACTTAACCACTCTACCCTTGATGACAACCTGCACACTAGCTGAATGTCCTAACAATTGAGTGATAATGACTTACAGTGAGTCTTTTGTTGGATCCCCCTCTTGACCTGCCCAATAATTGCAGCTCTTAATGAGGTGTTAGTCACACCAGGCCACCTAGAACACTGAGGGAGATTAGCATGAGGACTAAAGCAGGGACTTTTTATACTTCATTAACAGCCATGAAAAACCTGCACTAGTCAAGATGGACAAGTAGGGGGTTAGCTACACTAGCCATGGTTAATTTGCACTAGGTTCAGGGCTAGTAAAACAATGCTAAGATAAAACCCTGAACCCTGAAAAGGATATTGAAACTCACAGGCTGGGAACAGAAGAGGGCAAAGTTCTTTCCTATGTGGAACAACCCAGCACAACAAATCGGAGGGGCACCGATACTGTTTAGGGAATGGGAGGCAGCAGGGATCTACCTGGTGTTGGACATCATGGATAAAGCAAAGAATGCCCTTATGAGTTTCCAACAAATAAGGGACAAGTTCAGACACTCTCTAACCAGCAGTACTGGAGGTACCTGCAGCTCCGACATGCCTTGCGGGGCCTCCTATGGCAGAGACTGGCAGGATACAAGGCAAACCCACTGTATTCTTTCCTATGGTCAAGCAGAGGAAGGCAGGTCAGAAGCAGTGATGTCTGTGCTCACATGTTAGAATATATCCCGGACAAATTCTTGAATATAAGAAGGAGCTGATCTGAAGAACTCCAGGTAGAAATCATGTCAGAAATATGGGGGAAAAGGTGGAGAGACCTCCAAGCTGCAGTAAAAGATACAAAAAACAGATTCACACAATTAAAAATAATGTACAGGTGACATAGAACACTGGCAAAACTGACAAAACTAAAGGCCTGGGGCCTTGTCCCCAAAGACAAGTGCTGGAGATACCGGGGGCATCTCCCACATTCTGTGGTGTTGTGGCAGCCTAAGAAACTATTGGCCCATCTCTCCCATCCAGCTATAGACCTATTTCACTACTTAATAACATAGATGGCAACATTTTCACAAAACATTTAACCCTTTGTTTAGAACCATTAGTCTCAAAGCTAGCCCACAGCTCTCAAGCTGGTTTTATCAAGAACAGATCCAGCTATGATCACCTCTGTCCTTTATTTAATTTAATTCACAAAATGAAATCTCTTAATTCCCCTGCAGCTGACATTGCTATTGATTTTGAAAAGGCATTTGATTCTTTAAACTGGAACTATTTATATCTTGTACTATCTCACTTTGGAATTACTAACAATTTTTGTGCCTGGATTAAGCTACTATATACCTCTCCCTCAGCACAAATTCTTACAAACTCCATTCTCTCTCCTTTTTTTAACTGGAAAGAGGTACCATGCAAGGCTGCCCCCTATCACCGTTACTGTTCATCCTTGCCATGGAGCCCCTATCTGCCTACCTTCAACAATCTAGTAATATTAAAGGCATTCAAATTGGTAACTCTCACTACACCTCACTTTCCTAAGCAGATGATCTCCTTATTTTGTTAGAAAATCTTGAAGAGGCAGGACAACCATTAGTTCAGTTACTTAAAGAATTTACCTCTCTCTCTCTGGCTTAGCTTTAAACTATAATAAATCTTAAACTTTACCTATAAATGACCATTGTAAATCCTCCATGAATATCCACCTGGGCTTTCTCTGGGCGCCTCAAGGCTTCTCTTATCTAGGCATTAAAATCACCCCAAAGCTAGACAAAATTTGGGTTACAAACTTCACCCCTTTGCTATCTAACATTAAATCTACATTTGATAGATGGAAATCACTTAACCTCTTATTTAACCGCTTTTTGTTGTTTAAAATTCCGCCCACCTACCCTGAGTTAGTGTTGTCTTAAATAGGCCGATTTGGCTATAGCCCTGCCCATCTTACGATATCCTCCAATTATGGTCCAGAGGCTTACCATCCTAGGAGGAGCTCCCTGGTGATGTCTGCAGTCCGGTTCCCCCCTAAAGCTACGACCTGCTGAACTAAGAACTTGCCAAAGGGCTGCCTGCCTCTCTCTCCAACTGTAGTTGCCGGTCTCACCACAGAGCGCCCCCTCTCTCCCCTGGGGCAGATCTTCAAACTTAACTGCTAGCCTAACCTAGAAGCAGCCTGCCACTCTGGGCAATTGCCCATGACTCTGACACTTATGACTCTTGCTTCTACCTAGCTAATCTCTGACACTTCTGCCTACTACAGCTTCATAGCAACTGGTTCTAAGCACTGTTAGCCTAATGAAATGCTGAAAAAAAAACAACTGTGATTGCGAAGCTTTAACAGTTAGCCAACTGACTTGCTGTTTACTAGAAATTAATAATAGGAAATGTGATTGCATAGTTTAAATCCCACCTACCCCTGCCACTAGTTAAGTCTGGTTACAGGGGTACCAGCACTATAGTTAATAATTAGCCTCTTATCCAGAGTTAGACAGGGATCCTTGCATCGATATTTGTCTCACTGGGAAACTCCAACTGTACCTCTGCTGTTGGCCTGATTTTGTTGTCTCCCCACTAAGTTAATTGTTCTAAATAATAGTAGGTTAGACAGGAAACCTTTATCTCAAAGGTAGTGAGCCTCGCTTGCCTAACGCATCTAGACTGGAGGCTGAACCTGCTCTGGTATCCACAGCTGACGTTCTGAATGCGACTGCAACTGCAGGGATAGACGCCAGTACCAGGTTCCACGACCCACTAGGTTAGGCACCTGAGATCCATGTGGGGGGCCCTGAAAAGTTTCAAGATGACCCCTGGGAACTGGAACAAGGGCATCTTCTTGGCTACGATTTATATTCTGGCCCAACTAGGGACAGATTGGCTCATTAGTAGTGCCAACTGCCCCCCTTATGCCCGTGGGGGGTTGGGAAAGCATACGGCAAGACACTACAGCTGCCTCTCTCCCAGGTGCAACATCCTTCTCCTAGTGGCACATGAATTCTCTAGGAAAGGGATCCTCTATCGATCCCTTCTCCTCACTAGGAGCTTAACCCCATGTCCAACTACACTGGTTTTACCACCTCCAACCCTCACTCTTCGGCGCTTCCTAGCAGCGTTGCTGCTACTGGTGGGAGACATCCAGTCTAACCTGTGTCCCAGGGACGCCTAATGTATCTATTTCTTCCCATTAGATAAGGCCTGGGATGGAGCCAAGGGTCTGAGGTTGGTGTGATATGAACATCTGCAGCCTGAGACCAAAGATCCACAAAGTCCAAGCATGGCTAGCTGTCTACAAACCAGACATACTAGCAGTCTCTGAGACTTGGCTAAAGCCCCACATTCTGGATCATGAGGTAGCTGCCTCTGGATACGCCTTCTACAGAAAGGACAGACCCTCGAGAAGAGGGGTGGGGTTCTGGTATATGTGAGGGACACAATTACATCCTCTCTCGTTAGCATGCCACAAGGCATGACCCCGGACATAGAAACAATTTTTACGGCTCCTTCTAGGTGGGGCTAACACCTCACAATAGGCTGCGCATATAGCCCCCCACCAATCGCTTGGTTCTCTGGACGTGCTCCTGTAAGAACCAGCAGTAGAATCTACTTCTGAGCTTATCTTACTGGGCGACTTCAACCTAAACTGGGCCCTAGAGGCGAAGTCTGCCATCAATGGAATATTAAATGACTCCCACCTTACTCAAGTCATCTCCCTACCGACCAGAATGAACCATACATCAGGAAGGCATTCTATAATTGACTGGGTCCTGGCTTCAACTCCCAGTAATGTAAAAATGGCTGGGACCTTGGCCGATGCCTTGAGGACCACTCGCTGGTATTTGCCATCTGGAAGAACTGTGCGAATAAAGTCCCGCCTAGGATTATTACTACTAGGGACTACTCTAACTTCCTTCCTGACCAATTCATTGGGTACTTAAATGGCATTGACTAGAGCCATATAAGACACCTACCTAACCTGGAGGATGCTGTTGAATTTTTCCAGACATCCCTCACCAGAATTACTGACCTCTTAGCTCCTATGAAAACCCACAGAGTAAAGGGAAGCTGCTATAAGTGGATCTCGCCTTCTCTAAAAGCTCTGATGTCCACCCGTGACAAGGCCTGGAAAAAGTACAGGAAATCAATGCTACCGGGGGACTTAGCCAGCTACAGGGCCCTTAGAAACCAATGCAAAAAGGCCATAAAGTTATCTAAAAAAGTCTGTATCACCAACCTTCAAAAAACTAACCTAGGCAATCCCAGGCTCTTCTGGTCGCACATTAATGAACTCCTCAAAGGGAACAAAAAAACTACACCCAGCCCAATCATGGCTAATGGGCAATTAATTGATGAGGGATCTCTCATTGCTGAGACCCTTAACAGTTACTTCACGAACCTGGATGCATACAAGATGGGACCCCCGACAGCAGGAGTGAGCCGAATGCACAACGGCTCCCAGACCTTGACCGCCCTTTGTTTCACCTGAGGCTGGTCAGAGAAAAGGAGGTTTTGATCATCCTTAAATCCCTACACTCGAGAGGATCTGGGGGCCCTGACGGGATCCAAACCAGAATCCTCAAGGAGGGGCTCCAGCTTTAGCTAAGCACCTAACCTGGCTGATAAACCGGTCTATTATGGAGGGGTCTGTACCCAAGCTTTGGAAACAGGCTCTAGTGATTCCCATACACAAGGGAGGGTCAACAGAGCCTATAGAGAACTACAGGCCTATCTCCTTGCTGTGTGCCATTGCAAAAGTACAGGAGAAGCTAGTCTACTCCCAACTCCGAGAATACCTGGAAATCCACCGGGCAATCTCACCTTCACAGCATGGCTTCAGAGCTAAGCATGGGACTGATACTGCACTAACTAAATTCTTAGCAGAAGTACTGAGCAATAATGATGAAGGGGTCAGCACAGGGGCGGTCTTTGTTGACCTATCTAAAGCATTCGACTTGGTAAACCACAACCTCCTACTACGAAAAATGTGCTCACTTGGCCTTGACACCCACTCACTGGGATGGTTCAAGAGTTATCTCTCTGGACGTACCCAGAGGGTCAAGTGGGAGGATAAAGTCTCCATGCTAGCTCCACTCAAAGAAGGGGTACCTCAAGGGTCAATACCGGCCCCTTCTTTTTACACTGTTCATAAATGATCTGCATACACACTGCAGGAGCAGCAGCGTTATCCAGTATGCGGATGATGCGGTCATTTACAGAGCTTCCCCTAATTTACCAGAGCTGGAGACAGCCCTCCAAGAAGACATCCTTCAGATGGAGGACTGGCTCACTCTGAACAAAATGGTTCTAAACACCAACAAAACGAAGGTAATGCTGTTTGGTCCTAGATCCCTGGGATCTGAGAGGTCACTTCTCCTACAACTCCAGTCCAGGGAGGGTGTAAACCTGAGGTGGTCACTCTCACCAAATACCTTTGCCTTACCCTGACCAAGGCTTCACACTAAAAATCACGAGACCAAATCACCAAAGCCATCCATGGGAACCCGAATCCTCTATAGACTAAAGGACCAGATTATCCCTGAAGCTAGGGTAGCCATTGCCGCTAGCGTACTCCTCCCAAAGTTCACCTACGTGGCCCCGATTCTCCAGGGCATGGTGGTGACGGAGTTAGGGAGGCTGCAGACCTTGTACAACAAGATAGTCTGCTTTGCCACTCTATCACACCCGAGGACTCACCACTGTGAGGCCCAATCAAGGCTCAGGTGGCTGTCTCTGGAAGCTCGCCTCTCCTACCCAACCCTCTGCCTTACATTCAAGTTACTGGGTCCCACACCTCCCCCTAGCCTGAATGGTATCGTTAGGGTGAAACCTAACCCACGGAGCCTACGCTCATCAGGCCAAACTCTCCTCGTGGTTCCCAAGACTAGGACTAAAGCCGGGTCCAGGTCCTTTGTGTACACCGCCCTTCCATCTGGAACAACCTCCCCTTGGAGGTACAGGAGGCAGTGTCCGTCACCAGCTTCTGGACAAAGCTCAAGGGACACTTGCTCGACAGGAGCACATGTCTTTGTTACAGGACCTGACCACGTACAGCCATCCTGGTAGCTCAATAGACCCGACCATACATAGCCATCCTGGTAGCATAACGGACCTCCCCCAAAAGATGGGGTGCACTTACGTCCCAATATATCCCCCTTCCAATATGCCCACAAAGAAGCTAACCTAGGTCTTTAGCTACTGCTTACCTTTACCAGAGCACTCTCAATCTAATCACGGACTTAAGATGTAAAATGGTCTCATTATGTGTAACCTCTATGTCCTTATAGCCTGTATGTCTTCCACTACCTGCCGCCTGTAATCCTATGTAATCCTATGAATTCTTATTGTTAAAAACTTTACAATCACCTGACTGTACTGATCTGTTACCTGTAAGTTGTTGTTTCACCCGGGTCGCCCCTGAAAAAGGGACCTCCGGGGCCCAGTGGGCCTACCTGGTCATCAAAATTCAATAAATAAATAAATAATGGGAGGATATCTGCTCTTAAAATGTCCATTTCTCCCAAAATATTATATATTTTTGCCAATATTCTCTTAATTCTTCCTCCCAACTTATTAGTCAGACTTGACAAACTAATCGGCAACTTCTTTTGGGAAGGGAACCCCCCCCCCCCAAGTTTCAGCAGTAATAAATTTCACTCTCATTGGTCGAGAGGTGGTTTGGGCTTCCTTGGTTCCAAGCCTACTTGTGAGCCTTCCGAGTAGCCCAAACCATCAAATGGTTTTGCAAGCTGACTGCCAAATCATCATTATGGAAGCCTCCCTATGTCCCGGGAATGTTTTCACCTTCCATATTTACAGTACACTTCCTTTTAAGCTAAAGTCTCATCCCACAATTGTAGCATCAGTATTCTACTGGAAATTAATTCATAAACATCTCAGATCTAACCCAACACCACTGGCCGACACTCCAGTTTGGGGTAAACAAAATATCTCTCTTGATAATCACCCAATCTGTTGCCGTAATTGGAAAAACAGGGGCGTATTCTTCCTAGGCGATATACTTGAACTGAATGGTCTAAAACTCAAATCCTTTTTTGATCTTTGTACCCTTCAGAAACTTCCAAAGCACTATTTCTGGAAATATCTATAGCTTCATACTGGATGTAATTCATATTTACATCACTTGTCCAAACGATTTCTATTCAATCAAAATATCTTACATTGGCTTAACACTACATCTAATTTGAACAGTATTATTTGCAAAAATACTAGAGACACTCTTCCAGAGCAGTCTCTTACTGCAGAAAGTAAATGAAGTCTACTTTTGAACTACAATATAACAGATTTACAATGGCAAAGGTGTTGGCTTTCCTGACACAAAATATTTAAGGACTGCTCAGTTCACTTACACAAACCAAAATTCTGCACTTATGGTATAGGACCCCCACGGTATTACAGCAAATGGGTTTATTGACTAACAATAACTGTTGATGCTGTAACTCTCCTAACGGCGACTTACTCCATATTTTATGGCACTGCCCTCCCATAAAAAATCTCTGCCACACTATTCACCACTTCACAATTAAAGTGATTGGTCATTTTTTAACATTAGATCCTAAACATATTATACTAGGCATTTTCAATTTCTATGATAATGCAATCTCCCGCACTCAAAACAGATGGCTGACCATATTATTTCTCCAAGTTAAGTCTCATACTTACGCATAGGAAATCTGTTATAATTCCCAACTTCTCAGATAATCTCAAAAATCTATCTCAATATGCATCCTTAGACCGTATGACTCATATCTCTTCTGGCCAACTCAATGCATATAATAGATGTTGGCAGGTCTATTTCAAATACTTAGAATCCTGTAAACCTTCTTGTATCTAATGTATGGACTGATATAAATGGTTACCTTTTATTTATCACCACCTGATAACCGTTATCACTGTTGTCTCTCTTAGTTGTTGTCTTCCTTTTCTCTATTTTCTGTTACCTTCTCTTATCTTTTCTTTATTGACATTACCTAGATGTCTTGTTATTTCTTACAGTTCTTCCACTTTATATATGATATACAGCACTGTAGAGCAAATCTTACAATAATGCAGCTGTACAATTAAACTACATTGACATTATCCCTCTTCTCTTTAATGTAACTTTTTATGTTACTCTCTGAGTGTTCAGCTTAGATGTATTCAATCACAATGTTGTAAATGAACGAAAGAATACAGACTATATAGTTGTCAATTCATTTTATTTAAGTCATTGCATGATGCTAATATGCTGTTGTGTCATGTAACCATGTTAATTCATGTTGTCTCTTACATATGGAAGATGCTGTCTATCTTTTAATATACCAATAAAAAGATTAACTGCAAAAAAAAAAAAAAAATATTGGGAAGCAGTAAAAGACATACATATGGAAATTCTGGGCTTTAAGTTGGAGCTCAGTTCACTATTAGTGCTACTGGGGATACACCATCCAAGACTCCCCTACAGGGGATAAACTACAGAAACCCAACAAGTCCTGGCTGCTGGGAGCACTGATAACAGCTAAATGTATCCTCCTAAGACACTGGAGAGATACCGAGTCTCCTAGCCTACAGGAATGGTTGGAGGAGTTGGGCAAAACAGCCAGTTTTGAAGGGTTGATGTTTACTGTACAAAATAGATTGCATATATATATATATATATGGACATATGGGGCCCATACCTACACTCTAGATTCTGTAAACTTCCAGGCCCCAGTGCACATCCAACCCTCTTCCCCCACCCCACCTCTCCTCCAGGGCTGGACCCAGTCAAAGAGGCCCACTGAACAACAAGAAGAAGTGTAATTCCTCATCAGGCACCGCATGGGATTGTCTTGGACACTCTAGAGGTCCACAGGCTATGTCTCCCTCCCTTAGCTTGCCCAGATTTCTAATACCCCCACAAAGAAGACACAAATGTACCAGTTCTCCCAGTACTGTTCAGGCTGCTGTACACAAACACAATTGTAGAGGCTTATAATGTTTTAAATGTTTTTTGATATTGAGTGTAGGAATTTAGTAGTTTTTCTCTTTCGTCTGTAATCCAAGGGGAAACTGGGCCAGGAAATAGCACTAATGTTTTCCACTGAATTGATGCCCTGAGTGACCTGTTTGATATTAAGCACATTTGTTTATAATACCAAGTTGATGTACATATGTATTTCTCTATGTTTAATATGTTGATAAATCAATAAAATGTTTAAATACAAAAATAAATGCCAATGCCAATTAATTAAATAACAAATTAATCTGGAAACCGACTGAGCCCTGAGCATTGACTCAGACTCTTCAGATGCTTTGTCCTTCAAACAGGGTCTCTTCAGTGGGTGGAGTCTGGTCATGAAGAGTGGTCTTAAATATTAAACCGTTTAAGCTCCAATGCTAGCTTTCACAGTACTAATACCAAGTGCAAATGTGAAAAAAAACATTGTGCCTCACACAATATAATATATTTCATCAAATACAATTAACTCACATCCAATAGGTTTATTCATTATCACCTTGTGTTTTTACTTTAAGAAGAAAAGATAACTTCAATTGACTTAGACCCCCAGATATCCATGTGATTACAGTGACAGTGCAGAATAAATGAAATATTAAAATTCCAACTTGCAGATGAGAAATAGAGAATAATGGATGGGGAAGGGTTTGATATGAAAATTTAATGCTCACCCGAGTTGTGGGATGCTACATAAACCCCAAGGGCAAAGCCCGAGGGGTTAATCAAAGCATCCCACAATGAGGGTGTGCATTAAATTGTCATATGAAACACCCTCTCCATCTTTTATTTTTTATAATAATAGAGCAGCAATTTTTATCCAGCAGTTTGTGAGTCTGTTTGGCCCCGCCCACATACAGAATGTTGGCCAATGAGGCAGCAGCACAGTTTGACTGGCATGGCTCATGAATGTCATAACAACCAGCCGGTTGTTATGGAAAATATCAACCTGGTCAGTACATTGAGAGAAATTGCTGACCAGTTATTATTATTAAATAAAGTAAATGCACAAAGTACATCTAATTTCATACTGATAAATGATGCAGAGCGAGAGATGGAAGAAACAAATAAGGGTTGGGGGAAGTGGAGGGGGAGGGATATGCTAGACTGGGATGAGACAGAGGGGCAGGAAAGGGAAGTGGATAGAAATAAAACAGATCTCTATCTACAAGCAGCATATAAAACAAAATATTAGTTCTTTAGAAATATTTTTCCACAAGTCAAATTTCAAAGCTGTTCACAAAGTCATTAAGGTATGGTTAAATACTACTGAAATGGTCCACAATGATTTTTTTTTTTTACAATTTTCATTTGCTCTAATGTGCTCTTGAATTTTGCATTTTAAAGCCTGTACAATCTTAGATGCATAAAAACATGGAAAGGAGTATGATGTGACATAATTTTAAACAATAAATTGTGTGTTACACTTTAGGTAAATATTGATATTAGAATATGCATGGTGTGTGGGATGTGTGAAAATTCAACCAGTACACATATACTTACAGACACAATGTTTGCGGCATCTAAAAACTGTCTTAGTTCAATGTAGTGAATCATTTTGGGGGGGAAATTAATATAGCTTATTGCCCACCGCTCTGGCAAGATCCCCTATCGCATGGTAATGCATGCCAATATTTTCAGACAGTTCTCTTAATATCAGTGGCTCTATCAATGAATTCTGTAACAAATGTGATCCCACTATCATTATTATTGATGCCCCCTGATGAAGAGGTATTGCACCTTGAAGCGCTGGGGCTGGTTGACTTTGGTCCGGGAGCTTTCTGTAACTCACATTTAAATTCTGTTTGAATGGTTACTCATTTTGAAGTTATACAGTAAAGAACTTATCATCTGATACCTGGAGTGCTGGTTTTCTTTATATGCTTCATGTGGTTTTACCAGCGCCCAGTCTTCACCGAAAGCTCAACTCTCACTTTCTTTGAATCATTATTCTCTTACATAGATTTTGGTGTAAAAGGTTTCTAAGACTTTGGTTTTCTCATAAATGCAGTTGGTCAGACCTTTAGAATGCCCACTTGTCTTAAAACAAATGATAGCTCTTGAGCCCTTTTTGCCTCTTGTTTTTTTTTTTTTCTTTGTATTTTATTCAGGGTTTTCATAAAAGGATGCAGTAGAGCTGGTTAAACTGTTCAGTGTACAAAAAATACCTTGGGGTGAAGCTTGAACCTGCTCTTGACTTCTCGTCTCACATTAATGAGGTATGTTAATCAGTCAACCCGAAGACTGGTGTTGCAAACAGAGTATGTCACTCCCTTACCCATGGTGTAAGGATTTTGGTTCCCCAAGATGTCCTGCTCCATGGGCTCACTTACGCTGCCCCCATCCTTTCCCAGGTTAATGTTGGTGTACACCATAAGTGGGATACTACTTATAACAATATCTGCTGATTAGCCCTGTTGGCCCCTCGTCTAACCCACCACTGCTTGCTATACTCTGCCTTGCACTGGCTGTGCCCCAAGGATCTGCACTCTGACACTTTGGGTTGCTTCATAAACTCCCTAACCCTATGTCCCTGACCTGATTCCTTGGGTGGTATGCTAAACCCCATGACTCACTTTCACTCTTTAAGGTCTTCAACCTTTCCCCAGCTCTCTGTCCCACTATGTTCAACTAGGATGGGTGAGCAAGCCTTCTCTCACTTCACTCCCAAATTCTGGATTTCCCTACCTCCCCACCTAAAGAATTCCTTATCTCACACTACCTTTAAGCATGTACTGTTCTCACACCTCAAAGCACTTGGTGCATGTAATCTTTCCTAATAATAAGTTGTTTTATCATTTGTTTTCTGCCTTACTGTTGCACTTCTGTATAACTATGTGCAGTACTTGACTTGTCTTTAGTCTAATTTTAAACATCCCTGCATGGACTGCTTATTATTTTGCTAAGTCCTGTCTCTCCCTGCATGGATACTTGCTGCTGTTGTTCCTGGCACTGTTGCATTGTAATTTCTTGCATTGTTTGGTTGTTTTTGGCACTGTTTGCATTGTAATTTCTGGCATTGTTTGTTATTGTATTTTGTACTCTCCCGGGTCGTATCTGAAAATAGGCAAGTATCGAGCCTAATGCATTTACCCGGTAAACAAAAGTAATAAATACATATGTAAACAGTTCACAACATATACTAGAAATCTTTCACTGAAATTTAGTTCTAGGAGATACAGAAACCATAAAAACACATACCTGAAAATGATCTGAAGGGAGTGGAGCAGAGATGGTACACAAAGGCCAAGAGGATGCAGGTGCATTGCCAGCAAACTAACCATACTTAACAGATACTATTGACCACTGCAAGACATCGTAGACTCGATTGGGATCTATAGGGAAGAATCAGCAACATATCACACTGGTGACCCACCTGGCCCTTGCTGCTAGAAAATACTCCTGTAGCACAAATCGTATCTTTTCTGTTTGATAAAGCTGAGTAATCAGAAGTCACCAGTTTACAAATTGAAACAGAAAGATCTGATTTAGTGATACAGTACTTTTTTCAAAGGTAGAAGGCATATGAGCAGTCAGCTCCATTCATGAAAGAATGTAACGGATAAAGTATAATAGTAAAAGTAGTAAATGTGTTTATTAAATTCAGAAAGGGAAATTTCCCAGTTGAGACAAAACACATTTTTAATGGGGTCCCCAAAGTGTGGGGGAAAAGTCTATCTAAGGGGTGAAGAATAGTTGTAGAATCTGTTCTAAATCTCTAATAGTTGTAAAGACAGACATCTTAAAAAATGTGTATATGATTTGCCGACTCTCCCCACAATTCCTCTAATACGACTACTGTAGAGGAGCCCCTTTTAACTTGGAGAACCAGTGTTATAAAGAAGTGGAGAATGCTTTCCCACCCGTGTTGCCAAACAAAATGCTATCCCAGGCTCCCTATTCCACTGATGTGGATCCCATTTTCATTAAGGGAGGAACAGCACAATGTTGTGCAGGTAACCGAATGAAAGAAAAATGTCATTCTAGTACATGGTAAGATTTCCCAAAATGGCTCTGTTGTATTCATTATGGCCCCTGTATTCAGCTAGCCAGGTTCACACTGTGTTGCACTTGTGCTGCGCCAATGCTAATGCATGACCTTGGCGACACAGACATTCAGACCTAATGTGCCTATGCTAACACAGCTGAATATCGGGCAGCCGTGCAAGACACATGTGCAGGGCTACAGCACAGTGCAGGGCACAAGTGCAGCACTGACTATAGCAGTGACTATGAGCTAGTAGCACTAAATATAACATAGTGCTGGCCTTAGACACTGTACATGTAGTGCAGAGGACAGCAAAAGGGAGGTGGGGTGTGCACCAAATATGTCAGCAAAGGTATCAAATGGGTTAATAAATAACAAAACAGCAACCACCCATAAACAATAACAGAACTGGTCAACTGCCTGTAAACAACAGAAATGGGAACCTACCCATAAACAACAGCAACAAAACAGGGCAACTGCCTGTAACCAAAAATGAAAAAGGCCAACTGCCTGTAATCAAAACCAATAAGGGCAACTTTCTGTCCAACAAATCCAGTATCCATTGGCCTATGCAACTCCTATGGGCCTCAGGTGGCTGCTGCTGCTCCTCATCCATGCAGGTGTCTGCCGCCAGCTCACAAACGGCAGTGGAGGTGTCTTGCACCACCTGCCCAACCTCCTTGACTGACCAAAGCCTCCTACTCACGAGCCACAAGAGACAGACCTGGCACCACAGGAGGTCACCCCTGCCCTGTGCCTCTAACACATCCCTTGTCTGACTACTGTACTTTGGGCACCTATTTAAGGAAAGACACTGAACTCAGCATGCTGTGCATATAGGAGGAGGGACACATGAGTGGCATACTGGTAGACTATGGAATAACAATATATGGATCAGCTGACCCCACAGCAATAAAAAGAATCAACCTGGCCCTAAACAAAGCTAGCCGTCTGGTAACGGATAGCGACAAGCAAACCCATACCTGCGAGCTCTACAAAAAAGCTAACTGGCTGACTTTTGCAGGCAGGCTAAATTACCACACCTGCCTCCAGGCCAAAAAAATCCAATTGGGCTTTGCTCCCATTGGACTCCACCCACTAATAAAACTTAACACTCACAGGATTACTCCAAGACATACAGCTAAAATACGATACGCAATCCCCCAAAGAAGGACCTCGCAAGGCCAAAGGTCTTTTTCTTATCGAGCTCCCATCTGGCTCAATGAACTACCCCCATCCATAGCACAAGCCACAAGCATTAGTCAATTCAAAACCAGCATCAAGATTTACCTACTAGAATCAGAAACATGCTGTTGCACCTAAACACACTTCGCCACAAAACTGCAGGTTTGCTATCCAACCTAAGACAAGGTCTTTGACTGCAAAATGCATAGCGTCTGAAATTAATCAAGTTTTCTTTGTTTATCCCACCAGTGACAAGGTCTTTTGACTGCAAAATGTAAAATGCTTCTGCTAAGTTATCGATTCATTGTTCATTGTTCATTGTTCATTGTTCATCAACCTGAAGACGAGGTCTTCAACCACAACATGTACAAAGCTTCTGCAAAGTATTCTAGTTCTTAAATTGTGTAATATCATTTCAAACCTGGGCAGCAAAAGCAATCCCAAACTGTAATCTACCCAAGCTTGGATTAATGTCTCCTGTCTTCCTGTTATCTCCTTGGTACCTTATTACTACTTATTTGTTGTTATTGTCTGTTTGCCCTGACGTGGAGCCTTTGCAAAGGAGTCTCTGACTCAAAGGTTGTAATTCCGAAACTTTAAATAAATAAATAAATAAATACTGTGCATAACAGATGTACAGTCCCACTACACATGGGGCAACATGCCACACACAGGTGCACAGAGTCATGAAGCTGCGATGAACCCTGTGGAGCATACCAGAGACAGCACTGTTTATCTGAACAGTGGAGGACTGCATATAGAATGAGAGTGCCTTGATGCAACACAGTCAGACACAGCTGTGGAAGGGGCACAGAATACCAGCAAAAGGCCAGATGTAAAAATGTAGTACAAACCACAGCAGCACCAAGGTAGAGTGTAATAGGTAGTGTACCAGCCTCAGTGGCAATGAGTACTGGGCACACACCCAACACCCTGCAGACCAGGCATCCAGCACACAGGCCCACACATGTGTGTGTGCATGTACAGGAGACTGGACAAGCAGTAGTTCCCCCTGGACAGCAGCAGGGGAGAGGCACAAGCACACACACCACTGGTATGCACACACAAACACACACACACACACACACACACACACACACACAGTACAGCTGTATCAGATGGTGCACTGTCAGGGAACAGCAGCACACATGCCCACAGCATGCACCTGACACAACAGCAACACAGTACAGACTAACACATCAGGGACAGGTAGCTGACAGTTGTGGGACCAGTGAGGTCGGGGGGGGGCACAGGCCAGCACATGACATACTGTATGCATGGTAGTACTGTCATGTAGTAGGCAGGGCAAGAAGTGAGTACAGTGGTGTGGTAGGTGAGTGAAGGCAGTGCAGTCACCCATGCATGTCCTAGACAAACCATACTGCACTGACCGTAACACCAGTGTGAGACGCAGAACGGTCTGTAGGCTCCTTTATCCCAGCTGTCTCAGGGGGCTCCATACTGTTAAAGGCATCCCATACAGAGGCTGTGCAGGTCATTAGTCTGTCAAAATCCATGGGTGTTTTAATGTATGCATTTCATTCCCTGTGTACTGTAGAATGCTCTTACAATTGACATCACTGGGTTGGGCACACCCTTCCAACTATACATCATAATGCCAAAGAAATACATACTAAGGTACTTTAAGGGGCCCTCAATAACTACCTCTGGTGCTAGAGAGCCAGAGACTTGATAGGAAATGCTCCTCATGGGCTCTTGCTGATCTGATTTAAATGTTGGCAAAAACACGGAGCGACTTCATTTTCTGTGTTCTACAAATTATTAAAGTGAGTAGCCTGCCTTCTGCTCATCATTTTAAGTCCAAATTTGTCATGAGAAAATTGAAAGCTGTGGTAGGCAGAGGTCCAAAGCAACAGCTGCAGGGAGGGGCCTCCACCAGCTTGTGTTCTGGACAGCCTGTTAGTGCAGGAATAGAGCCACCTTGTCACACTGTACTCAAGGCAGTCAGGGTGATAGATGTAAAAATAAAAAAAAAAATTGCAATTTTGGAAAGCCAAGATGCTCAGTTAAAGACTCTTACTACCACGGCGACTGAAGCTGATTCCAGCTCTGCGAAGACCCTGACTGCAGTGGCTAAACATACATGGAGAATACGCAACTACACAACAGGCTGGAGGCCCTGAAAAATGCAGCAAGTGGCTGCCATTTTTGATAAGTGTGTGATAACCTCCTGCAATTTCCTCTGGATTGGCTAAAATGCTCTATTCACCTGCTGGATACTGACCCCTGTTTTTTATAAGGCTTGCAGAATTGATATGAGAGGGGCCACTAACATCCCCCATATTGTCTTACTAAAAACTGTCAGTGAGAATGTTAAAGAGGAGGTTCTCTAGGCGGCCAGAAATTCCTGTCCACTCACCACTGAGAGCCAGGACATTAAACGTTTTTTCTGTCTCCTCTTTTTCACCAGAAATAAACATAAACAGTTTGACGCAGTGCGTGCAAACCTGCACTCCTTAGGAACTGTTAACTCACTCTATTTTCCAGCAAGGCTCCACATCATATATGGAGGCAAACTGTTCCAGTTTTCAGATGCCCATGACTCTGGTCACTGGGCCGAGAAGACTGCCACAGAATGTAACTTCCATTCCAAGGCTTCAGCTGGATTACTGGAGAAAGAGGATTGAGGTATTTTTTTCCCTATCTACACATTCTTGTTTTGGACTGTATCATGCAGGACTGAGTAAGTGTATGCTGTACTTTGCCCCACTTATGGACTTCTGCAATAAGCCCTCCTGAACTTTCTAATTTTATCACAAGTTACATAGGCTGAGTAACTTAATTTAAAAGATTATACAAAGCAATATTCTTTCAGCCTCCAATCTGTGACTAAATAATCCCTACTTAGTTCTTTGTTCCTTGTTCTTTCATCCATGGTTCTTCTTTTTCGGTAGGGGAAGGGCCCAGCCACCCACCCCCATCCCCAACCACCCCACACTCTACACTCTTTTTATAGGGTACCACAGTTGTGACATTTCCTGTAGCAGAGCAGGAAGGGGCAGATCAGTGGAGCATCCACAAGGTGAGCTCATTTATAGGGGCACTAGTAATTTAACTTGTTATAACAAGTTATACGAAAACAAAACACAAAATCAAACCATTACTTGCATTTTCTTCCTTCTAATTACTCTGACCAGGTTATAAACCAATCAACTTATCTGGAATGGATATCATTAACTGCAGGCACTATGGAACACTTTTCAGAAGGACAGTCTTAACAGGATTTAGGACAGTGTCCCACATGCTGGGCCATTGGAGATCTCAGGGTTCTGCTCCAGGCAGCATGGGCAGAGACTGCACGCCTCAAATTTCATATTCAAGAGGAAATACATTATAAGAACCACACACCATTTCCCCAACATTCAACAGTAAAACCTCGACCGCAGAGGGTAGTTGGTCCAGGAGGTTGGCAGGTGGTTAGAAGGGCCAAATCGGGTGCCCCATCACTGTGTTCTCCAACATATTACCTCCAAAAACCATATAAACACTACAAACAGGTATCTGCCTCTATCTCTGAAATCAAACAAAGGGACAGAGGACACTGCAGCACAGGAGCTAGCACAACAAAACGCACCCAAATCAGGAACCAAAACAAAAAAAGCAAAAAGGAAATTCAAAAAACTTCTGATCATAGGAGACTCAATGATTCGGGGAATTGATACCCATCTCCAGCCAGGGGTAATGGTCAGATGTCTCCCAGGTACATCAGCATGGAGAGACACTGACTGCATTGCTAAAATTGTTCACAAAACTGGAGAAAACATTGATGTCTTGGTACACATAGGGACTAATGATCTCGCCAGCCAGTCAGTTGTGGAGACCAAGGAAGACCTGACCAGGCTGGGTGACAAGCTATCATCCATTTTATCTGCCATCTCCTTCTCTGAGATCCTGCCAGTCTCGGAGAGGGGGGAAGATGGACGGAAGGTCAGAGAAGGGGAGATAGGGGAGCTAAACATGTGGCTCAAGGGCTGGTGCCAGGAAAAAAAACACAGATTTGTAGGGAACTGGCAACAGTTCTGGGAGTGAAAGTTCATTAAATTTGATAGACTGCATCTGACTAAAGAGGGAGTCAGTGCATTGGGGCAGAAGTTTGACATCTTTGCAGAATATTTAAACTAGCGAATGGGGAGAGGGGTGCAGCATCCCATACATCGAATGAGAAGAACACCCTTCCCCCCTGAGCTAGTGGTCAAACAGGGATTCAGCATGTTTGAAGTTTATTTGCATTACCAGGTAAGAAAAAAGGACCGTCTCCCCATACAACACACAGGGGAAATGCCAAACCTCACCCAACAACTAACACACCAAAATCTGGCCAGTGGAAAATCATGTACACAAATGCTCGCAGCCTGGGAAATAAGATCGCAGACCTGCAGGCAATAATGTCAGATGCTAAACTGGACACAGTAGCAATTAGTGAGACATGGTTTACCAGTAACTACACTTGGGAGACTTCAGTACCTGGCTATGTACTGTTCAGAAGAGACCGAGGTACAAAAAGAGGGGGTGGAGTGGCCCTTTATGTCAATGAAAATATCAAAGCTACAGAAATTCAGAATACACATAAGGAGCCAGAAGAACTGTGGGTCACCCTGGAAACAGGAAATGGGACAGCCATAAGAACTGGGGTTGTCTACAGGCCCCCAGACCAGAGGGAGGACACAGACACATTACTGTTAGAAGATATACAAAACATGACAGCTAAAGGAGAGGTTCTGATAATGGGAGACTTCAACATGCCAGATACAGATTGGTCAATACCAGCAGGAACATCTGCCAGAACTAGACACATGGTGGATTCCCTGCAGGGGGAGGGCCTCAAACAACTGGCACAAAAAATCACAAGAGACAGGGCTATCCTGTATCTAGTACTGACTAACAGGAAAGGGATCACAGATCTCCAGGTAGAAGGTCACCTGGGGGCCAGTGACCATCACATTGTATGGTTCAATTTGGCCACTACATCTAAATCATCCTATTCCAAGGTAAAAATATGGGACTTCAGAGGAGCTGACTTTGATAAGATGGCCAACAGAGTTAAGCTAGCCCTAGCAAAAAGAAACACAGGTGAGAGGGTACAGGCAAAGTGGACAAGCATTAAGCATGCAATACTTGAAGCAACATCCCATTGTGTTAGACAGAAAAGGAATTGCAAAAGAAGAAGGAAACCACTTTGGTTCTCAAATACAGTAGCAGAAAAGGTCAGGCCAAAAGGCTGGCCTTCAGGAAATATAAAGGAACACAGCGGGATGAAGATAGGGAGGCATACCAAACTGCCCTAAGGGAAGCAGGGAAGGCAGTAAGGCAGGCAAAGTCCCAAACTGAGGAAACACTAGCACAAACAGTAAAAGAAGGTGACAAGACTTTCTATAGATGCATTAGTGAAAGAAGAAAGTCCAGGGGGGTATTGCTAAGCTCAAAGGAGGAAAGAGGGCATATGAGGAGGAGGAGGACCCTGTAAAAGCATCTATCCTAAATCAATACTTTTGCTCAGTATTTACTGAAGAGAAGATAGGGCAGGGTCCACAGCTCAGCACCATGGACATGGGGGGAGGGAGGTGAGCACTACTCCCTTCACAAAAGAAAGGGTCCTACAAGAGCTCACTAAGCTCAGGGTAGACAAGGCAATGGGACCTGATGGCATACATCCCAAGGTACTTAAGGAGCTACGGGTGGAACTAGCAGAGCCATTAGCAGAACTGTTTAGTGAGTCTCTGAGCACAGGAGAGGTCCCAGAAGACTGGAGAAGGCTCATGTGATCTCGCCCACAAGATTGGTAGCAGGGAGGAGGCAGGGAACTACAGACCAGTCAGTCTTACCTCAGTAGTGGGCAAGATTATGGAGGGACTCCTTAAGGAAAGGATAGTGCAATGCCTGGAATCCATAGGGGCAGAGGATCCAAGACAGCATGGGTTTACAAAAGGAAGGTCCTGTCAAACTAATCTCATAGATTTCTTTGACTGGGTAACCAGAGTGGTGGATCAATGGGGAGCAGTTGATGTCACCTACCTTGAGTTCAGCAAAGCTTTCGACATTGTTCCACATAGAAGATTAATAAATAAGCTGGGTTGGCTCGGGGTGGGCCAGAAGTTGGTCAATTGGGTGGCAAACTGGCTGACAGGCAGAAAACAGAGAGTGGTGGTAAATGGTATACAGTCAGAAGAGGTGCAAGTCACAAGTGGGGTACTTCAGGAATCAGTCCTGGGGCCAGTCCTCTACTATATCTTCATTAGTGACATTGCAGATAGACTAGTGGGTAAGGCTTGTCTGTTTGCAGATGACACCAAGATCTGCAACAGAGTAGATGATCCAGATGGGGTGGGCAGAATGAGAAGAGATCTGGGTAAACTAGCAAAATGGTCAGAAGAGTGGCAACTGGGATTTAGTGCAAAGAAGTGCAAGATCATGCATATAGGGAAGAGAAACTCTGAAGCCACCTATAGTCTGGGAGGGGAGTTGCTGGCAGTCACAAAGGAAGAAAGAGACTTGGGCATCATCATCACCGATGACCTGAAATCATCCAAGCAGACCTCTAAAGTAGTAGGTAAGGCAAGGGGGATGTTAGGGTGTATTAGTAGGGGATCACAAGTCTTAAGAGGGAGGTAATAATCCCTCTTTATAAGACACTGGTTAGGCCTCATCTGGAGTACTGCATGCAGTACTGGAGGCGACACTTTCACAAGGACATTAACTAAATTGAGGCAGTCCAGAAAAGGGCAACCAAAATGGTGCAGGGGCTGCATCAGAAGACATATGAGGACAGATTAACGGAGCTCAATATGTATACCCTTGAGCAAAGGAGGGAGAGAGGTGATATGATCAAGACATTCACACACCTTAAGGGCATTAACAAGGTGAAAGAGTCTAACATGTTTAAATATAAGAAAAATAGTAGGACAATAGGACACAGCATGAGATTAGAGGGAGGCCGATTAAGGGGGAATGTGAGGAAATTCTTTTTAACAGAAAGGGTGGTGGATGCATGGAACGGCCTACCTCAGGAAGTGGTGTCTATGAATACATTGCAGGGCTTCAAACAGGCATGGGATAGGCATAAGGGAGCAATACAGATGAGTATGAATAGATAGGCCACTGACAGAGCACAGGCGGATGGCACATTTATAAGGTAGAAAAAGAAATGGGCAGACTGGATGGGCCTTGCGGTCCTTATCTGCCGTCAGCTTCTATGTTTCTATGTTTGTTCTAAATGCCCTCCCTCCCACAGATCTTCCGTTCCTTTCTATGCCTGCCCTCTCTCCCAACCACCATATCCCTTCTTCTGCCCCATATGTCTTAGTGAGCATGGCAATTTCAACTCCTTACCTATGTTTTTTTTCTGTCTTTAATTCTCCTAGTTACATGCATAGAATGCTCAAAAGACAATATTTATGTGCATGTACCACACTGCCTTTACTAGACCTACCTAGTACTCTAATCCTGTGAAATTATGTTAAGCTCATCAATTTTGGGATTCCTTGTCCTGTTTATTGTGAGATATGTTGAGTATAACCGCAAGTCACAGTGTATCTCTGTACATTATATGTCTTAATTTCCTGCACTTATACAGTAAGTGTAATTTGTTTCCCCCAACTGTATAGCAATGTTTATCTTGTGAATGGAATGCTTGGGGAGTCACATGATGCAGAGATCAGACTAGCAGCTTCCTCGCTCAGCTCCTGTCCACCCATGCTATTTAACAGATTTTTTTTGCCATATTGACAATTATTCTGGCAATACTTACTCTTTTCTCCACTTCGGGGACCCTTCCTGTGACTGTTGGTGTGTTTTACATCGGTCGCTCCTGCTTGCTACGGAGTTCAGAGATGCGGCAGAGTTTACCACACCATACTCTGCCCCAGACACCTGACAAGGCTGCAAAACAAGCTAAGGGCTGCACGCTGCTACTGGACACACCGCTACTGTGATTCCAGAAAGAACCCCAATCTCGGAGGAGAAATTCTTAACGGAACTGCAGCCTATCAAGGACTCTGTCCTCACCCTCACCTCTGAGCTGGCCTCCCTCAGAAAATAAATTGGGATGACTAACCAATGGGTGGGTGATGTAGAAGCCAGATCGACTTCATTGGAGAAGTGGCATGAGTGTATTGATCCAGAGATTTCCTCCTTGCATCAAAAAATTCCACAAGCAGGAGCTTAAAATGGAGGATTTGGAGGGCAGAAGTCAGAGGAACAATCTCATGGTTTTTGGTCTCCTCGAAGATGCTGAAGGCTCCACTGTTATTCTGTTCACTCAAAAGCTGCTTGAAAAATTAGCTGGGCCTTCGCCCAATGGGCCAAGCTACATAGTGAAGCGGGTGCACTGAGCCCTGCACCCTAGACCCCAGCCCAGCTCACCTCCTCGCCCTTTCATTTTGCACCTTCTCAACTTTCTCGACAAGTAGCACATGTTAGCCAAGCTCCAAGACCTACCATTTATTACCTGGGAAAGTAATCGATTGTGTATCTCTTAGGATCTCCTGGCTTCTGTGCAAAAGAAATGAGCAGCCTTCCATCCAACTGTGTCCAAATTTATTTCGGCAAGGATAAAAGTTCATATGCTGTACCCTGCTCGGCTTCAGGTTTGCCTATAGGACACTTACATAACTTCGATGATGTGGCAAGAGCCTCCAAGAAGCTACCCTCCCTGCTCCCTGATTTTTTTAAAGCCGGCTGACAGCCTTCTTGTGGGACTGTTATGTTGGAGTAGCAAACTATCTGAATGGAGGAATGGTCTGTTTTTTTCAGTGTGGACATTTGCTAATTATTTTATTGGTTTTCTGGACGTATCCATATTAGCTGTCATCTATTTCCATGGAATTTTTATGTGAGCATTGTGCAGAACTTTACCTTGCCTCCTGGTATGACACCTTGTGTGTCCAGGACCACCGTGGGGCTCACCAAGCTCCCATGGGAAGGGACAGCTACATAGACTTTCCTTTTTTCATTTCTTAATTTTTCTTTAATTCTACTCATTGTTATAATACATTGATGGCTATTTTATTGCTGTTTGCCCAGGACTCCTCTGTTCTGTATGGACTCCAGTTTACCCTTCCCTCATTTAACTATATCTGGGCAGATGTCCTATTTGTTTTATTTTTTATTTCACAATATAGCCATATTTGCTCTAATTAAGGTTGTTGGTTACCCTGGAATATAAGGGATAGTCATTATCTAGTTCTAGATAGCTATATGTACTGTAGGATGGTTAATGTCTCATCTCTTATTACTAGTTAGTCTTTCAACATTGTTGCTCTGGTATTGTTAGTCTTTGCCTATGGCATGGATGAGCGGGAGGGGTGTAGTGTTTTTGTAGATGGTGCTGGTTCTTTTGGGCCTCACAAGCCAAATTTATGGGAGAGGGATTCCCACTCATAAGGGTGGTTAGGGGTATTTGGGTGTTTGGGGTATTTTGGGTGGTGTTTTGATTGGGGTTTGGGCAGGGGAGGTTCTAATTCTGGTTTTGTTCAGATTATTGTTATTGCTTAATGTTTTTCTTCTTCTATCTAGGGGGGTGGGCTGGGCAGGAGGATGCCACCAGAAGAAGGGCTTTCTAAGGAGTTGTATCCTTTTCTTTATGTTTCTGACTTCACCAGTCCGGTTACTGGTCCAGTTACTGGTCCTTGTTGGTTACATTATTATGATGTCTTATAACTTTTGTTCTTGGAATGTTAAGGGCGACCAATCTCCTACCAAATGGGCTAAAATCTTGCTCCATCTGCATAAACTTCAAACAGATGTGGCCGTTTTGCAGGAGACACATTTATCCCCATCTCAGATTACATAAAAACATAGAAACATAGAAGTTGATGGCAGATAAGGACCGCAAGGCCCATCCAGTCTTCCAATTTTTTTTTTCTGACTTCTTCTCTTTAGGCAATCCTGGGTGGGGCAGGCCTTTGGTGCAGGTTCTGATTCCCGCAAGAAGGGAGTTGCTATTCTTACAGCCTGGAAGGTTCCCTTCCACCTCCTTTAGGAGGTGGTAGATCTTTATGGTAGCTACATTCTCGTTCGAGCACTGCACAGCCATTTGGAAATGATGTTGGGTGCCATATATGGTCCTAATACTGATGATCCTCAATTTTTCACTTCCCTGATGTCCCTGTTAGTCTCCAGGAGCTGCCTTCCAATTCTTCTTGGAGGGGATTGGAATACAGTTTTATGCAACATCCTGGATAGGTCTACTAGGGCCTGGTATGTTTTTTCACCTGGGCAGTTGGCTCTCTGTGACTTGATGGACTCCTTGGGCCTGGTAGATCAGTGAAGAGCACTGAATCTGGACCGCAGGGAGCATTCATTTAATTCTATCCCACAAAATTCCTTCCCTAGGCTAGATTATTTCCTGCTTGGAATGGAATATCTCCCAGGGGTCTTTTCTTGTTATTATTCTGCTAAAGTTTTTTCAGATCACCATCCCGCATATATCCAAATTGACATAATTCCCTTGTTAAATAGAGATAAGGCATGGAGACTTACTAACCAGCTGCTTAAACAAACAGACCTCATAGAACTCCTTCAATGCATTATTACCATCTTCATGAAGCTTAACACGCCATCCATGGCCAAGCTCGATCTCTTATGGGGAGCTTTGAAATGTGTCTTACAAGGAGAATTAATTCATTTAGCTACTAAGTGAAGAAGTAGAACTCGGCTCCCCTGTCTTCCTTATTATACTGTATACTATCCCTGCAGGGGCACATTTCACAAACTTCTCCTCCGTCGGACTGGGGACAGCTAGAAAATCTTAAATTTTAATATAACTCCTTATTGGGAGAGAAGGCAGAGAGAGAAGGTGGAGCATTTATTATTGTGCCCCAAGGTGAAATATTTTGACCAGGGGGAAAATGTTGGAAAATTATTGGCTCTCCCCTTACATTCCCAAGTGATGGACAGAATAGTTTCTTCCATTTGTACTGATTCTGGCCAATTTCTCATTTCACCACAGGATATTGCCGACACGTTTAAAGATTTTTATCAATGGCTGTATGCTCCGCCTTCCCTCCACTTCAACCCTGATCTTTTTAAAATTTCCTTTAGGATGTAACTCTTCCCCAATTGGCTGATTCCCATGTTGCAAGCTCCCTTGAGTCTGGAGGAGATCTCTTATGCAATTGACTCCTTAGCTCCCAATAAATCCCCTGGCCCAGATGGTACTCTACTAACTTTTACAAAACCTTTAAAGCCCAATTGGCTTCCATTCTTCTGGATGTCTTCAGTTATATCTTTAGAGAACACCTCTCCATTCTCACTCTCACTGAAGATACTATAGTGGTTCTCCCCAAGCCCGGTCAAGATCCCTTGTTGGTTTCCAACTATAGGTCTATATTGCTTATTAATATGGATCTAAAAATCCTTGCTAAGGTATTGGCCTGTAGATTGGGTTGGATTTGGGTCCCACTTCTAAGCAAGAAGCAAGCTGGCTTCATGAGAGGTAGATTTTTGACCAACCATCTTAGAAATCTCTCTGCATCCAGGGACTCCTCTGTACATGCAGTTTTGGTGTTCCTGGATGCAGAGAAAGCTTTTCATAGGGTTTCTTGGGATTACCTGTTTGCCTTTTTACCCATGTACCATATCCCCCAGGAGTTCATACAATGGATCAAGGTGCTCTACCTCTCCCCGATTGCTCGGATACTTTGTAACAGTGTTTTATCATCTCCATTTTCTCTTCATCAAGGCAGTAGACAGTACTGCCCTTTATCTCCCTAGTTATTAAACTTGTTTCTGGAACCCCTGATCGGTAAAATCAATTCCTTCCCACAAGCTCAGGGTATTTCACTTGGTCCTGCTGATCACAAATTATCTGTATATGCAGATGACATTCTATTACATGTCTCCATCCCCTGACACATCTCTGCCTGCTGCCCTGCAACGTATTTCTTGATTTGGTGACATTTCCAACTATAAAATGAACTTTGCAAAAACTGAGGTTATGCCACTTAATGGTCAGAGCACCTTGGCCTTGTATGGAGATGAGAAAAACTAAAATATTTTGGGATTCTCCTAAGTACTTCGCCCCACCAGATGAAAAAATGTACTCTTCAGATACGGTATTGACTCACATTAAAGCAGACTTAGACTGTTGGTCTCTGTTACTTCTATCCTTGTGGGGCCACCTGAATATTATAAAAATGAATATTTTGCCCTGCTTATTATATCCCCTGCAGATGTTTTATTTTTCTTTGCCTAAGTTGTGGTTTAATCAGGTGCACAGAATCCTTACCTCCTTCCTATGGCAAGGTAAGGCTGCCTGCTGGGCTTTGTCCAAACTAATGCGCATTAAACGGGATGGAGGCCTACAGGTCCCTACTTTCTTTTTGCACTATTTGGCTGTACATCTTACCAGATTTTCTCACTGGGTTGGGTCACTGGTGGGGACTCCATTGGAACCCTATATTCCACATTGCTTGGATACAGAATGTTCCGTGTGCTCCACTCAAGGATTGGATATCTGATCACTCCTTTACCTCTCTAGGAAAAAAATTCCCTCACCAATCAAAGGGTACCCCCTTGGAGGCTTCTATCATTGCATACCTACAATTCTGCTCTGTAATTAAATTTTGCCCTTATAAGGATACATCTCAACCCCTATTTGGGTATCCTAATTTTCAAATTGCTGGGCAGATCCTCTCTAAAGGATTTTGGTTAGGTATGGGAGTGGACACAGCGGATGACCTTACCCACAACCAGAAACTTTTATCTTTCCAAGAAGCCCGTTCCCTATATCATTGGCACACCTCTTCTTGTTTTCGATATTTTCAACTGTCTCACATACTTAAGCAATTTTTTGGTAATGGGCCATGGTCTAGCCCACTAAACAATTTGGTTCTTCCTACTCTTTGCAAGGCCCCCTACTTCCCACCATATTTCATATTCCTACTGAACCCTACAGGAGCATCTGGTTGCCAATAAGGGTCCTAGATTTTATTACTGGGACAGAGCCCTTCCAGTCTACACCCCCACAAGAAACTGGGCCACTATCTGGATGCACTTATATAAATACATCAAGTGGGACAGATACTGTTTTATGCAATTTCAGATCATCCACAACCTTTATTAAACCCCAGTTAAACTGCATAAGATGGATAGTCTGCCCGTGGATTTGTGTTCTAGATGTGGTTTAGAGCCTGTGTCTTTGCTCCATAGCTTGTGGTCTTGTGAGACTGTTTTCCCCTTTTGGACCTCAATTCAAGACCACTTAGATACTCTATTAGGACTGACTGATGTGTTCTCTCCTGAAATATGCATCCTGGGAGAATATAATGATACCATCATTCGTAACCAGAGGCCTCATATAGCTTTAATCTCAGCCTGTGCAAAGAAGATTATTCTTCGGCATTGGTTGAACCGGTGATCACCCCAGTTCCTGGAACGGTACAGAGAAAAGTTGTTTGCCTTGCAGGCTGAATGCCTTATAGCTAGTATGATGGGTAAGATACATAGGTACAAGAACATCTGGGAACCACTTTATCTTTTGTTAATGGTATAAGGGCTGTTTCATATTGCTCAATGGTATTTCCCTGTGGACTGGCTTAAATAGGGTTGAATGATTCTGCTCCGTGTTCCCCTTGATACACTAACCTTGCACCTCTGGTGGCAAGATGGGTGGGTCTTGTGCATGGGGTGGGGTGGGGGGATGTTGGAGTGTGTGAGTATTCATCCTAGTCATGATATGTTCCTGGACCTGAACATGGCTTTTCTTTTTCTTTACATGTATTCCCAGGGTTTGGCAATTCCTGTATGTATTGTTATTTTTCTGTCTTAATAAAGCTTATTCAATTTGAAAAAAAAATGAATGGACTCCTTATATTTCCTGGGTCACCCCTGGAAAAAGGACAGCTTTGTTTCAGTGGGCCAATCTGGTCAACAAAATGTAAATAAATAAATGTGATCAAGAGTGGACTGTTACGATTAACTACTCATTTTTTCAAGCTCATTTAGGGGGTCTTAAGCTGGCAGTATTAGTAGTGCTGCTGCATGCATATGTATGGAGTTGATTTCTCTTCTTTCTAGTTAATATCAGCTTCTTTTTTAATAGACACAGATCTGGTTGTTCTGCTTACCATTTTCTACTGCTCAGTTGTTTATTGTTGAAAAGGGCATCCTGCACACTTTTCTTCTTCAGTACGTTGGCAAAACCTATGTATGGGCACATATTATTCTTCTGAGTATTATTATGCCTTCATATGGTATATAGTAACTTGATAGTTGTGGTTATCTTTTACCTAAGTAATCATTACCTATGCCACTGTAGTCACTGTTCTAGCTGGCATTCATTTTCTATTTCCTAGCCCAGTTAGGTATATCCTCCAGCTCCTTGGTGTACAGATTAGGGGGCAAAGCTTACCAACTGTAATGTATAACTATGAGACGAGCATCTCAATCCCATTATTGTATGCCTCTTATGACTTTGTATCACTGTATCTGAGAATTCAGTTGAAAACAATAAACAAAACTTAAAAAAAAATAACCACCTCTGCTGGGGACTCAGTGACAGAAGGCCAGCTCTGGTGAGATGCAGTGGTATGGCACTCAATGCAGATGGCACTTTACACGCAACTATGCAGGCAGGCTGCCATGGACCACTAATACATGTTATATGCTGCCATAGCATGTCACAGGGATGCACCAGTACCATAATGAATAGTGATTACTACCGCCAGACAGGTATGCATACCCAGGACAGACCATGCAACATGACAGACCTGAAAACCAATAACAGGCATTCAACCCGGGGCAGTGAACAGTAGTGTCACTACCCTGGTGTACCAAGACTGTGACACAGGGGACAGGCCACTACACGGTGTGATGCATGCCATGGCACAGTGCCCACACAGGGCAGAAGGGATGTTGGCATAAGGTTCTGACCACTGGAAGGCACTGCCCCTGCCACACTACAGTGTCAATAGTGGGACAGTGCCTCAAGAACCAAGTAAGGGTCCAGAGCCACAACTGATGTGGTGCTGGCTTCAGAGGCATGTGTGCAACCTGCCAAGCCACAGACATGGACCCCCCCCATCAGCAACAAAATGTGGCATAATGTACACATGTAACACAGACTGTGAGCCACATAATGCAGTGTCCTTATGTAAGTGTGTGTTGAATTACCTCCCTAGAAGGCCTCCAACCATGGTCCAGTCTGGCCTTCCCTTCTGCTTGTCTGCCACCCTAGTGCTCCTGACTAGCCCGTCTGGTCCCACCTGGGTCCTGTTGTCTGTGAAAGGGGACAAAGGTGGCATGTGATCAATACTAAACAGTGTACAGTGTAGCACCGTAAAGGGTGAATGGTGCCACAGGCAGTGGCAGAGGTATAGAGTGGTGGATGCACATGGATGCCAAGTGCCACACAGAAATAGTTCCTGCACTGGCAAGAATGGTTCATACAGTGCTGCAGTGAAGCACCCACATGTGCAGGGTACTCTGTTGATGACTGACTGGGGCCACATGCACATGGGTGGTGCCAGGCTACATGGACCATGAGGCATGGGACACTGCATGGTACAGTGCCATGCAAAATCTATACTGCACATGCCTGCATCAATGCAATGATACTTGACATACACCAGTTCAGCACCTCTGCAGTCACATGTGCAGGGTGAAGATGGACAGGACCATGTATGGACCCATTGGACAGGTATGCACAGCCATGTACTGGCCCAGCGACATGTGAAACCAGGGACTGATCACAGAATCAAGACTACATACCATTGGTGTAGCTAGGAAAATATATGTTGTAAACAAGAACCCTTTGGTGCCTCTTTGCCACCCCCTCATGGTAGACATACAAACCTGTTACCCAAAACTCTTGTACACCCCATATTACTTACCGTTATGCATTTAGCATTATGTTTACTTTAAACATAGCACAGTTATCATATTGTAACAACAGTAGTGGTGGATATCAGACAGTAGGAGTGACCAAACTCAATTGGTCAGGTCCTAGGTTGTCACCCCCTCTCCAATGCAATCATTAGCTGTGGATTACTTGACATATGCATTCTTAAACTCATGTTACATACCACATATAGTACACATGGCACAAGCATGGGCTATGGCAACATGCTGTTTGATTTGTTGTACACCTTGCCTAGAAGTACATAACAAGGTACAGGACATATAGTCCAGCCCAACACAGTGCCTACTAACATGTGGTTATCATATGCCTGGGTGGTATTGCACACCCCTGCCTGGTATGGCAAAAGCTGGGTACCCAAATCTGCAATGATTCTTGCATTTTACAGGGAAATGGTGCCATCTACTGAGGAATTAGTCTTAATGACTTGCACTGGTTATACAGGAAAATAAAGCAATTCAGTTTCCATAGGAAATAGTGTAATCATGAAGGAAAACTCAGCAGTATTGTCATGGAGTTACAGAGAAAATGGAAGACTGGGAGTACTGAAACAGTACTGCACAACTGAAACCACAGCAACCAAACATACAGCTGGCAGTACTCACCTGGCCTGGGCACAGTGCCACTGTCCACCATTGCTTGTAACAGCTGCAGATGTTGTGGCTCCCTCTTCCTGAGTTTGCTGTAGCAATGCTGGCATTGGTTGCTTGACCAGCCGATGGCCACTCTACAGGTCAGGCACTGCCCTCCTGATATCCAGACCTCAATATTGAGCCTTGCTGATGCATCCTCCCCCTCCCCCAGCAGTAGCTTCTCCCTGTCCATCACCAGATTCACAAGGTTGGCCAGCTCCACACCTGACCAATGTGTGTGCCACTGTCTGACCCTCTTACCTTCTTCTGCCTGACATCATGAATATGGAGCTAGCAACTCCTTGACACAGTGACAGCTGCTGATAATCCTGCTTTGGCTGTACTGAGTGGGCCTGGTATTAGCACAGCGTGTTTGATGTTTGCGCAGTGCTAACTAACTTCAATTTGTTCAGTGCTAAGCCAGTTTCCGGGTGGAAGATGTGTGAGCTGCATGCAGATAGGAATGTACTTCCTGGTTGCATGCTGTGCATGCACAGCGGCATAGCACAACAGCATGGCATGGACACCCGCACAGCAATATAACGTCGGGCAATGTTGTGTGATGTCATGGCCATCACCATGCTGGCAATGGCACTAGCATTGTGCTGTCGCGATAGTGCACAGCACTACCATGCTATATTGAAACAGTGTAGATAAATGTCCTCATTACATAGCCCATGTACTAAAGCCCACTTTGCATGTGATGTTTATTTTAATTATTTGAAAATTGGTGACTGGGAAAGGGACACTGAACTAAAGCTCATTTCCAGGTGTGACCCAGGGGAAAAGGGAAAAGAGATACAATAAATCATACACAGTAGTATAGAAGCATTCCACAAAATAAAGTGTAAATAGTGAACAGTGCAACATTGTACAATTAAGCAATATGGCACGACAGGGTGTTTGTTATGCTGGGATAACAGGATGCGTTGGGGTGGTTGAAGAACAACACGAAAGGCGCAGTGCTTCTACTACCCGAGAAGAGCCTTTATCCCAGCACTGCGCATGCCATGCCTTATTGCGATTATGAAATGGGTCAAAAAATGTGTGATATTTTTTCAATGAAATAAATATTTTTATACTTTAAATGAATAATATAGGCAACATAAAATACACATCTAAAAAATAGTCCCATCTGATTTGCTTTACATTTTGTACTTGGCCAGTAGGTAGCACCCATGCTACATATAAGCAGTCCTACTACTGTACAGGCATACATGAAGGGATGCTTGGAACTGTGCATCTTGTTTTGACTGTGAACAGTGTGAAAGCGTCGGGTTCAACACAGAAGTTCAACTGTTTGTTTTCATGTCAGGAACCACTGTCGGCTACATTGCGGAAAAGAACCTAGTCACAGTTGGTGGCATGAGGAGCCGCAGTTAAAGACATCAGGAGAAAGATAGTCAGGAACGGTGGCATTGAGTATCAGGTTAGTTGGTTTTGTAATGAATGACAGTGGAGCCAAGAATATCAAAGAGTTTTAAGGAGTTCACACTCAGTAGCAGCTAGACAGGGACATGTGTACAGATCACTGTTGAGGTTGTTAGCAGGGCTTCAGATAAGTTTTTTTGGGTGGAAGTCAAATTCTTCCATGGGTTGAAATTCGGAAGTTATTTCAGTTTTACTGGAGTCAAAATACTCCAGCTGTCAATTTTTTGGAAGTCAAAATAATTCCGGTTTACAAATTTTGGCAGTCAAAATACTCCAAGTCATCTAGTTTCAGAAGTCAACTCATTGGCCTTCCGAATACCTCACTGTAATCCATGCTGCATCCACATAAATTCATTTCTTAATGTTAGGAAATAAAAATGTATGGTACACGGTAATCAGTGATGTAATTCTGGTAAACAAGAGTTTGCTCATGCAGGCTGCAGCTGTCAGCAGCAATGCAGAAGAAATGAGCTGCCTACACCCCTTGGTACCTCATCTGTTGTGTGCAGGACCTGCCCTCAACACACACACACACACACACACACCTCTGACCCAAGAGACAACTCAGCAGTATCCAGCTAGTGACCTACATACATTTCTGCGACAGTGTTTCGGCTGCAACAAGTGCCCCCTCCACAAATGTAACAACGGGAGGAAATGGGCTATACAACCTCTATAATACGTGCAGACACCTTTACTAGTAGTGGTGGCATTCACTGTACCAGGGTTAACAGTGCAGTTCCTGGTTTGGTTCCTTTTAAAAGCATAAATCAATTATCAAATAAAGTAAAAAAAGTTGTTAAATATTAACAGTCCCGATGCTACAGTACCAAGATAGAGCATAACATTTGCTGCTGTTATTTTGGGTACAGGAAGCTGCCACCTGTTTGTGGCTTTTGTATATTCAGGCATCTCCTTGCAGCAGGGCTCATTACAGATATTTATCTATCTCTGACAGTGCACGGATCCACAGGGTATATGGTGGAACTGGCATTTGTTATCAGAAGGCACCCACCACGCCATGAAATCTGTACCTGCTATCACCTTGATCAAGCCACTAAGGGTCGGGGCAAATGGGGACCAGGGCAAGCAAACACTTTAACCAGTGGCACGCATCATACAACGAAGACCACTCAGAAACTACCCACAGTAAGAGATGGGATCAATCAATGAAGCAAGCTTGATGTATTGTTGTAGCGGCACTGACACAAGGGTGTAACACCCTTTAAAGCTGGGTACCATCTATTTCCTTTCAGGGTCCATCCTGCCAATTGCTGTAATTGGGCTCTGCTGCTTCTTTTAGAAATAATCCTTTCTAGTTGCCCTGACCTCTCATCCTGGTGACCATTTACATTTTTACATTTCCTGTGTGTATGTTCTACCCCTGAGTGTCCACCCTGTTGCACATTTTTGCATAATCTGCAAAGAAACACATCTCCCTCTCCAGCTCCTCAGCAATGTCACTTATGAAGACATTGAAGATGTACCCCCCCCATCAGCCTTAATAAATGTCCTGTCCTGGACTCCCTAGTGTCCAGACTGAGGCTCCCTCCTTATCCCCAGTTCAAGTAAAGTCTCTGGTGTCCTGTCCATCCAGTGGCCCACGGCCCTGATCCTCCCTACCACAGCCCAAGTAAAAGTCTCTGGTGTCTAGCATCTCCCATCCCTAACACTAGACTTTGTAAATGTCCTTTCTGTCTTATGGATACCTCATTTCTATCCACCACAGCCCAATTAAATGTCCCTGGTGTCTATTCGGACCCTCCTTAGCTCACCTCCATCCCAGGTAAAGGTCCCTGGTGTCCAGTTCAGTGACCCACTCCCTACCCCCAGCCCAGTGAAATGTCCCTTCCAGATGTCCAGTGGACCACTCCCTAGTCCCAGACTCCCTCCCAGCCCAAGTAAAGGTCTCTAAGGCCAGTGAATCCCCAGTCCTATTACTCCATACAGCAGCCGGCCACATGTGTTTATAATCACTGCCCCCCCAGCACTGTCAGGCACTCTTTAATGGCACATTGGAATTTGGCAGTGGCACCCTTTAGAATGAAATTACAGTATATCACTAAATATGTAATAATGTCAAGCACTTTGTGGGACACTATACTCTGAACATACATCCCTGTCCCTGGGGAGCTGTTGCCTGGCATCCCTTCCCTGCCCCCTTTCCAATGCAGTCATAAGGCAGCTCCAAAAACACAGTCACACACTCACAACCACCAGGCTACAGGCTGAGAATAAATGTTAAATTGTTCAGCTTCCTCTTCGACTACAAACTATATCATGACTGTATATGTACTGGCCTTCCTAAGGGGCACATTTTTACATCATGATTTCATGAGCAACTTGGGGTCTGCATCTGTCCCTTAAAGCTTTGACTCCCAGTCAAGATAATACATTTTTAAGTAATAAAAAATGCAGAGCAAATAATAAGGCAAGAACAGTCTGAGTGCTTGTGAATTTTGCTAAACGTGTTTAGTGGTACTTGATTGATAGAATACCCTGCACAGAGCACCATAAGGTTTTACCTAGAGCAAAGGAGTAGGCTAAAGAGCATTGCAAAGGGAAAGCAAATAAATACCTTTATCATTTTCAAATAACCCCCTCACTCCTCCCTCTGCACTCCAGTCCTACAAGGCTGCAACTTGCACTGTGCAACTCGCGCTTTCTTTAGGGAACCCAGTGCCAGGCTCGCTTCATGCTTCAGGACTGGCTCTGCTACCTCCCTCTTCCAAATGACACCTCTAGCCCTCCGCACTTTAACAGGCGCAACGCAGCAGCACACTCCTGTCTGACTCAATGCCACGCGGTCGGGTACACACTACAGTCTGAGAGTCCACCGGTGTCTTCCGACTGTCGCACATGGCGCGACCAAGCAGGCTACTTCCTCCAGTCCTCAGGCTCCCTCAAAGTCCCACAACTCCCTTGTCCCTAGCCAGCCACCTTGTTTTCGGATTGGGTCCTCCTCTAAGCTGCTCAGCTCAAACAAAAACTCCCAATTTCCGAGTCCTACTCCGTCCCTCGCTTAAATCACAATTCGCTAGGAAGCTTGCTTCTGCCCTCAGGTTCACTCTAGGCTGCTCTTCTCTGTCCTCATACTGACTGAAAGCATGGGCACCAATGGTCTGTGCAAGCACAAAATAAATGGGAGTTTGCAGGAGGGAGACGTGCCAGAATTTTAAAGAAAAAAAAAGATTGCCATGGCAACTAGCATGGTGGCACTGGCACCTGTCCACCGGATTGAAAAAAAAAACTCTTAAAGATCTGACATCCACATAATGAAAAAAGGACATCGGTCTTAAGCAAGGGAAATGTTACTGGATGTCAATGACTCCAGAGATTACATTTTTGGATGTCTTGAGCTAATTCCTGGATGTAAAATATGTCCAAAAATAGACTTATCTGAAGGACTGGTTGTTAGATGTCTCAGCATATTTAATTAAAAAGAAATCTTGGAAGACAAGTGAGCAGGCAGTCAGTGGCAGCAGAGAATGGAGGAACGATATCTCAGAGGCTGATTGAGGAGTAAAGAGGACTAGGAACTTTTTCCTGTGCTGTTGTGCTGGGCTATTAACATGGGGATTCAAGGTCCTCAGCCAGTCAGGTTACTAGATTTCCTAAGTCCATTTCATAATTACAAATAACAATAATGGGTGGCTTAGGCTGAGGCTGTGAGCACCAGCACAACACAGTGTAACTGATAACAACAGGCTGAGTAATTCAGTGTAGCAGTAGTTAAGACAAAAGCTCTTCCCAAGCCATGTCACAGCTGGAATGTATTTAGTCATCTGCATGCTTAATTGCATCTGGAGCATAGAAAAGAGCTGGCAACACCACACAGCTACCACAGAGTGTTCTGCACATGGCTAATGGTAAGTGTATTTTGTAATGATCTGACAACAGGGACGGGGTATTCATAACAGTGGGTGTATGCCATTTTCACAGTTGTTTGTAGCTGACTCTGCTCATGCCCTCGAAGAGAGATGGGAATGAGAGCGGGAGTGGGGGGTAATGAGAGAAGACAAAAGGGAAAATAGAGTGTAGACAATCAGGGTGATAGCAGAATATGGAAGGTCATGTATGCAAATGCTGGAAGTCTGGGAAATTAAATCCCAGACCTGTACGCCATTATGGCAGAGGCTGATCTGGACATTGTCACTTGCTGAGTCATGATGCAATGAGAACCCTGACTGGGCTAGAAACGTGGAAACTTTGAAACTTAGAAACATAGAAGTTGTTAGCAGAAAAGGACCTCTTGGCCCAGCTAGTCTACCCTATTTTCCCTACCTACTGTGTTACCGCAGACTCTGCTTGATCTCCGGCCTCCCCCCTCGGTCCTGTTACTAAGGTCCCCCTGTGTCTATTCCATGCATTCTTGAATCCTACTACTGTTTTGGTGCCTACCACCTCTGAGTCCCCCCCTTCAGCTTCAGTTCATGGCCCCTTATCCTTGAGCATCTCTCTCTGTGTTGAAAAAGGGACCTTCGGGGCTCAGTGGGTCTACCGGTCACCAAAATTTAATAAATAAATAAAGATGCCTCCCCACTGTATCTTATTAATACCTCTGAGGTATTTGAATGTTTCTGTTATGTCTCCCCTTTCCCTCTTATCCTCTAAAGAGTACATATTTAACTCCTTGAGTCACATATCAGGTTATGCTCTGTTCAGGAAAAGTGGGGTGAGAAATAAAGGGTGAGGAGTAGCTCTTTATGTGAGGAAGAGCATAAAAGCAACAGTGATACAGGGCATACAGGGAGGGGTGGAGGCACTGTGGGTCACTCTAGAAAATGGGAATGGAGCCATAATTCAGTCAGTATCTTGAATTCGGTGCTTTACAAGATCCGAGGCAGTATGGATTCAATGGGAGGAGGTCATGTAAAACAAACTTGATAGAATTCTTTGACTGGGTGACCAGGGAATTGGATCAGGGTGGAGTGGTTGATGTGGCCTACCTAGATTTCAGTAAGGCCTTTGACACCGTGCCACATAGGAGACTCGTAAACAAGATGGACAGTCTAGGAGTGGGTCCAAAAGTGGTAAACTGGGTAAGAAATTGATTTGGATACAGGAGACAGAGAGTGGTGGCAAACAGAGTTCACTTTGAGGAAGGGAGGGTGACAAGCGGGGTGCCACAGGGATCAGTGCTGGGACAGGTCCTCTTAAATGTCTTTATTAACAACATTGCAGAGGGGCTAGAAGGGAAGGTATACCTTTTGGCTGATGACACTAAAATCGGCAACAGGGTAGATACTCTGGGGGTTGTGGAAAAAATTATTAGAAAGCTAAGACAGCTAGAAGAATGGTCAAGGGTGTGGCAGCTGAATTCCAATGAGAAGAAGTGCAAAATCATGCACTTGGGGCATAGGTACCCAGCGGCAAAGCACAGAATGGGGGGTGTAATAGTAGCGACCACCAAACAGGAAAGAGACCTGGTGGTAATTACATCTGATGACCTAAAGATGGTCAGACAGTGTGACAAAGCAGTTGGAAGAGCTAGTGGGATGCTAGGGTGCATAGGGATGGGTATCACCAGCAGAAAGAGAGAGGTGGTGTTACCACTATATAAATCACTGGTGAGTCCTCACCTAGAGTACTGTGTCCAGTTCTGGAGATCACAGCTCTGGAAGGAAATAGAGCAGACACAGTCCAGAGGAGGACAACTAAATGGTGCATGGTCTGTATCAAAAGCCCTATGAGGAAAGATGAAAGGACCTTAACATGTACACCCTGGAGGAAACGAGGGAGAGTGGGGATATGATAGAGACTTTAAAATACCTTATGGGTATAAATAAGGTTCTAGAGGGCAGCATTTTTTTAGAAAAAAAGATGTTCAAGAACAAGGGGATATGCTATGAAGCTGGAGGGGGGTAGACTCAGGAGAGATGTGATGAAGTACTTCTTCACGGAAAGAGCAGTGGATGCCTGGAACAACCTCCCAGTGGAGGTGGTGGGGGCCAAAAACAGTAACAGGATTCAATAATGCATGATCTAGGCATAAGGGAATCTTAGTGGTAAGAAAGGGGGAGGGACAAAGCCAAAGATCAAGTAGGGTCTGCAGTGTTACAATAGGTAGGGAAAATGGGCAGACTAGGTGGGCCAAGCGGTCCTTATCTGCCATCAATTTCTATGTTTCTACTGTATGTCTGGAATATGCAGGCTGCTCACTGTGTGTTCTCCCCATCCTTCAGGGACATGTACGTGTCCTGGCCAGGGGGCAGTGGGTTGGCATGCCACTGTACCTGCATTCTGTGAACACTTTGTGCATACAATGCTCAGTGCTGGCTGTCCTCCCTTTCCCAACAAGTATCATCATGGAGGAAGAGAGAATAAGGAAGCATTGCTTCACTGCTGAGGAAGTGATGGCCCTGGCACAGGCTTATGTGGCCTATTGGGTCACTGCAGGGGGATTAGGGACCAGATCTATACAGGTTGGCAGGATCCAAGCTGATGAAAATCACGAGTGGCAGAGGACAGACAGTGAAGGAGGTCCAAAAGTGGGATGATGGTCTCAAGCACCACATAAAGGAGCTGCTGGTCAAGGCATTGGCAGATGTTTTAGCCACTGGCAGTGGGTCATCCATGGCAGAGCCCTTAGCACCAGCTGTGGAGATGATAACAGCCACCATGCTAGCTGTAACAGTCATGGGGTCCCTGGTGATGGCTATGAGAACAAGATGGGGCCATCACAGCCATGTGAGTGACTGCAGTAGCCCAAGCACATTGATTTGGTCCACATGGGGGGGCATGCTGCGCTGGTGTCATGTGTTGGCATACATCGCATGGCTCCAAGGGGAACACATGGCATGTTGATGTGGGCCACAGTGAGCCCAGCACTGAGGGTGCCTTCAGGATGTCCTGCACACTCCCTATAGTAACCCTGTGCATACATTCTGCTTGTCCCTGCATGGGCCATGGAACACCATATATGTGGGCCCTCGTTGTTACATGCACTGTCTTTCATGGTATGCATGGTGGATGGGTTACACAATGAGGGAAGGCCACCTCATGGTATCCTAGTATTCTGGTGGTGTGGACGTCCATGAGAATATACCTTATTATGGCACATGGGTGTTGTATGCTCTGTGATCACTGGTGATTGGTTGTGTGTGTAACATATACAGAACTGAATGCATATGGGCACTGCACTACATGGGCGGCATGTATGTGGCTATACACAGTATACTGGGCTTGCATGCTAGCATTATACACCCACTGGTAGATGCATTACTAAGCAATGTCCATCTCTTCTCTCAAAGTCCAGTCCCTTGTGTTGGACACAGTCACTGAGGACACACCCGGGACATTGCGATGGTTGCTGCCCATGTGTATCACAGATGCATGTGTGGGAGTCACTGCAGACCAGGAGAACAACAGTGAGAGTGAAGATTAGATTTTGTGAAAGAGTGGAGACATCAGGCGGTGTCAAACAGTTCAGACACCTCTGTGGTGTGGGATGGCAGCAGGGGTCACCCTCAAGTATTCATTCCAGTTGTGCCACCTGCTCTCATTGCCCTTGCTGACCCCCTGCCAGTGTGGCCCAGCCACCCCCTCCCTGATCCATTCTCCCCAACACAGCCACCACAGCATTGCTACAGCCAACTCCCCCGGCACGCCCTTTGCTGTTCAACCCCAGCCCACTCTCCCAGGCACAGCCACTGTGGTGCCACCCTGGCATGCACAATGGCCCATGTTGCAGCCAGATCATGTCCCCTAGACAGACCATGTTGGCAGCAGGTGGCTGCTACTAGTCATCTGCTGCAGGCTGCTGTGGGGGTTCATGAGGGTCTGCAAGGCCAAGATGGGTCACATGAGGGGCATGCTGCAGGGTCACATTTGTGTTCCAAATGGGTACCTTCTGCTTATATATCCAAAAGTTCCCTCTTGGGGCTGGTAGGCAATACAGCAGTCAGAAAACAAGTTCCTCAGGGAAAACTAGCCACACAAGACACAATGCCAGTTCTAAAATGATATTCCCTTTATTCTTGTCACAGAACAGCACCCTTCAGACCTAACCCAACCTTTTGATCTATGTGGGTTTCCTTAGGGGAGAGGGTCTATGTTTAAAACAGTAAAGGTTTTTCAGTCAGAATTTGACATTTTATGCCATGATATACTGTATATCCTTCAATCCATCACTAATCCACCATTACAGAGCTATGCCCTGATTTACTCCAAAGCAAACAATTCAAATTGCATTATGTAGAGCAATTTTTATGTATTTATTTGTCATAATCGGATATAACACCTTTGAACCACAGTAGTTAATTGACAAAGGTTCCTCATCAACAATACGTCTTCAGTAAGGATTTCACATATTTCAGAGTATATATAATTTCACAATATATTCAGAAGATACATACAAGATGTGACAAGAAAGAGCAGCACATGGATATGGCATTGTCAGTATATATAATTTCACAATACATACATCTGTTGCAGATCTTTGTGTCATCTGCCAAGATGCATACTTTTCCTTCCAGTCCCTCTGCAATGTGACTTATAAAGACATTAAAAAGTACAGGACCCAGTACTGAACCCTGTGGTACCCCACTAGTAACCCCCCTTTCTTCACAGTGGACTCCTTTTACTATTACCTTCTGTGTCCTGTTGTCCAGCCAATGTTTTACCCTGGCTACCACCCTGGGACCCACTCCCAGGCTGGCTAATTTGTTTATTAATCTTTTGTGCGGGACTGTGTCAAATGCCTTGCTAAAGTCTAGGTAGGCCATGTCCACAGCCCCTCCCTGGTCTATTACTTTGGGCACCCAGTCAAAGAAATCGATTAGATTCATCTGACATGACCTTCCTGCTGTGAATCCATGCTGCCTTGGGTCCTGTGCCCCACTGGCCTCTATGTACTCAACAATTCTTTCCTTCAGAAGTGAGTCTATCATTTTCCCTACCACAGAGGTCAAACTGACAGGTCTGTAGTTTCCTGCCTCCGTCTTGCCCCCACTTTTGTGAAGGGGAATCACATTCACCCTCCTCCAGTCCTCAGGTACCACACCATCCTCCCATGATTTGTTAAAAAGGGTAATCATTGGTGTCACTAGTTATCCTCTTAATTCATTTACAATTCTGGAGTGAATCACAACAGGCCCCATTGCTTTGTCCACCTTCAGTTTTAGGAGTTCTTTCAGAACCCTTTCTTCTGTGAATGAACTGGGATTGACCCCTCTATCCAGAGTGTTTCTGTTAATTGGATTAGGTACCTACCCCTCCTCCTCTTTTGTGAATACTGAGCAGAAGTAGTCATTCAGTATCCCTGCTTTTTCACTGTCCCACTCTGCCCACCCAATGTCCATTCTAGTCAGCCTCTCTATCCCTCCCTTTGTATTTCTACGCTTCCTAATGTACCTATAAAAGGTTTTATCCCCCTTCTTAACCAAATTGGCTATCTTTTCCTCAGTTTGGGCTTTTGCTATTCAAACTGCCTTCCCTGCTTCCTTCTGCCTTAACTGGTACAGTTCTCTGTCTTGCTCCTTCTGTGTTTCCTTATACTTCCTAAATGCTATCTTTTTCTCCCTGACCTTCGCCGCCACCTCTTTTGAGAACCATGGTGGCTTTTCCTTTCATTTTGATTTGTTTAGTTGATTCACACAAAGGCTTGTTGCCTCTGTGATGGCAGTTTTGATGTTTCCTCATTGCTGCTCCACCCCTCCTTCTTTCCTGTTTGCTAGTGTTTTTCTAAAGCACTCTCCCATTTTGACAATGTCTGCCCTCCTGAAGTCCAGTACCCTCATTTTTGTATGGCTTGACTTTGCATCTGAGCTTATCATGAACTACACTGTTTGGTGGTCATTTGTTCCCAGATGGCTACCTACTGCTAGATTTGAGATCCTCTCACTGTCCCCATTTGTGAGTACAAGGCCTAAGATTGCTCCCTCTTGAGTGGGTCCCAACACTAACTGTCTGAGATGTGCCCCCTCTAGGGCATCGAGAATGGCCCTGCTCTTGGATGTGGCTGCAGCAAAGGTGCTCCATTTAACATCTGGCATATTCAGGTCCCCATCAACAATATCTCCCCTTTCTCTGCCATCCTAAGGATGCCTTCTATCATATCCTTGTCCATTCCTCTCCCTGAGATGGGGGTCTGTATACAACCCCTGTGCAGATTGTTGTGCCATTTCCAGTCTCTAAGGTGACCTACAGTGCCTCCTCTCCTCCCTGTTTACTCTTTTGTTCCATTGCTTTTATCCCTTCTTTTATATAGAGAGCTACTCCTCCCCCTCTTCTACCCTCCCTGTCTCTACTGTAGGTTGTGTACCCTGGTATATTAACATCCCAGTCATGGTTTTCTGTGTACCATTTTTCTGTGACTGCCACAATATCCAGGCATCCTGCTTCCATCAAGGCTATGGGCATTGGTACTCATTACTCTCCATTTCTGGATTGCCTTACCCCTTTTTGCCCCATCCCTGCCCTTACTGCCTTTGTTGTTTTCTCCATTTACCCCAGCCCTTCTCCATATTGACATCTCTGTCTTGGTGTTTACATCATTAACTATCCTGATATTTTTTTTGGGGGGGGCTGGGATTTCCCTGCTCCTTTCCAGTGCCTTCCCCCTTAGTTAGTTTAAATGCTTGCCAAGGAAGCATTTAAACCTATCACCTAGGATCCTGGTTCTCTTCCTGACAGATGCAGACCATTGTGCCAGTATAGGCCTGCATCACTCCAGGAGGATCCCCAGTCCCCAATGAAGCCAAACCCCTGAGCTCTGCACCAGTTTTTCAACCACTGATTGAATCCCATGGTGTGGAGCACCCTAGCGTCACCCATGGCATAGAGAGGCAGCACCTCTGAGAAGGTTACTGTGTGTGCTACTTGTCAAAGGCACCTCCCCAACTCCAAAAACTCTTCCTGCACTGTTATGATCCCTTTCTAAGCCAGGTCATTTGTCTCTAGGTGGACAATGACATCCAGCTCCCTCTCCTATGCAGCTGCTCCCATGATCCTGAGGATTCACCCCTGTCCCTCCAAGCCATGGTGCCTGGCAGGCACCTGACCCCTTTTCCCCCTCCCTCCCCCAGTTCTACCCTCCTAACAATGGAGTCCCCCACCAGGAGTTGTTTCCTTCCTCTATGGGGTCCTATTCCACCCTCCTGTGGGTCTTGTAAGAGGTCTAAATCTCACTTTCAGATTCTTGACGATATTGGGAATGCAAATAATCACAAACAAGTTGCATTCAAGTAATAAACAAGTTTATTACTACAAAAGGGATAAATCACAGTTGCCCTAAGCAGTTCTTACCAATACGAACCGGGAGCCAGTGCTAAGTATTCCCTACACCTCGAGGTTTCTCTCTAGTCTCTTGGGATCTCTTGGGTCTCTGAGGTGTAAAGCCTGTGCATAAAATTATATACCTGTGATAATTACTATGGTTACTAAAATATAGAAACATTTCTAGTTACAGAGATGAGCCCTATTGGCTAAATTAGAGGTGGCTCCACGGTCCAAGATAATATTATATAATTCTGTAAAGTCATCAGTTTTAGAACAAAGAAGTTCTTATACAAAGTCTTACATAACAAGGTGTAGTGGTGCACATCACCAAAGGATGGCAATGTTGCCTTACATATTATAATTACTTCAAGGACAGGTGTCTTGGCATCTGACAAGTAAGAAATAGACAGAAAATACATGGTATAATATGTATGCATTAGCAAGCAAAGTGGATTACAACAATATGCATTCATCTCCTGACATCTACTCTTATACGGTAGATGACCTTAGCCCTATGTATTAGTATATAGCCTATGCCCAGGCATTAACTGTCTACAGTGTACCCCTGAGGGTATCAATTAGGGTGCAGGGACCTCATGTAACAATCCCCCCCCTTGTTGCCTCCAAGGGCAACACAGGCAAATCCAGGGAATGGATAGGAGCAGTGGTCGTTTACAATCCCGACGCGCGAGCCTTGTAAAGGAACTCAAGCTGCTCACGGTGTTGGCGTGGTGTACATCGTCGTAGGCAGCAAAGCATAATAATCAAAGTAAACATCAAGAATGCTTATATTATAACAAAACCTTTAAAAGTGATCTCTAACCAGGTGTTAGTCAATGCATTATTCATATCTCCATCGTTGATCAAATCAAGAACAGCTTCATTGGCTTTGGTTATATTATTGCTGATGTGGATGAGGTGTGTGTCCTTTCTATCTAAAAGGGATTTCAGTGTGAGTGTAAGTGGATCTATGTGTATGTTAAAGTATGGTAGGTATTCTGACAGTGTAAGTAAATAATCTGGGTTACCATCAATAATGTCTGCATCCATAAGGGGGACGGGGGTTATAACAGTATGTCCAATAACAGTCTTCTGTTGGGGAACAAAACAAAAGTTGGGGTAATCAATAGGACAAGTAACAGAACCATATGTATAAGATTTGTAGTTCATGACAATACAATACTCTCCGTCAGAGTTGTACTGTGAGCGTACAGTAGGCAGTCTCCACTTTTGCAACTGGACAGGCAAGTGTAGGTCGTCTTTGAAATCCGTGTTGACAGGCGATGAGCTTCCTCGCGATAGGACTGGTAGAGCTGATCAGGTGACAAAGTTGAGTCAAAAGAGTTGGTGCCGTCCTCAGTGATGTCATCATCCATAGTGAAAGTCCAATCAATGCTGTCTGGAGAGTAGCCACAAACAGGGCATATGACATCAAACACATCACATCGGCACAAGTAGATGTATTGCTTTTTTGCGCAGCAGTCCGTGTGTAGTGCCACCCAGGCATCCAGGAAAGAATGGTAGACCTGTAAAGGTGGTAGATCCAGGCGTTCTCTGTAGATGTCTTCATCCAAATGCCCTAATGAGTGCACCAGTGTAAGCTTGTCGAATAAAGCTGTAGTGGGATCAAAACGTGGTAAGGAGACAGTAAAAGAGACAAACATGGTATCTGTTATGGAACATTTCTTAGTAGAGAAACAAGGACCAGTATTAGGGTGCCTGGTCACAAATCCCAGATTTCTCGCAGTGGAGAGAGGAATAGACAAAGTCTGTTGCATACACATGGAAACACAAGTAGATAGTTTACATTTAGGACAATACCATTTGGAAATGCGTTTATCATGTATTATGTCAGGGATTCTTCCAGTTTCTAAATCACAGAAGAGGTTGTTGATGGTGGTGAGGATGTATGAGCCATAAGCGGAACAAAGTATTTCCCTACCAATATATTGCTTTTCAGCTTTTCTATTATTCTGTTGTATGAGTGCGTTAATCTTATCTTTTGAATCAGTAAATGCTTTAGCGATGTCATGCATGTTGTATACAGTGTATCTTTCTTCCTGACTAAGATCATCCACACCATGCAATAATGGAGGTAAAACATTATTAACCAAACCAGTGGAGAACTTCACAGAATGACTTTTGATAGCAGCAATGTCTGCTTTATTCCAGATAGACATAGCAGTACCAAAAAGGCCTGTGACAGTACCTGTAGCACCTGTAACATCAGAACTGTCAACTTCACGTTTATTACGTTTATTATTGAGAGTACCAGGAGGAGTTTTCCTCCTAAAATTACCTCTATGTTCAGTAGAATAAACCCCAGTAAAGGGATACTTAGTACAAATCTGAAATGCAGCTAAACTATCAAGTAATAACGTACTATAAAATGCAGATGTATTAGTATTATGACACATACCAAATTCTTTCATGTTCCAGTAAGTAAGGTTAAACAAAACAGGTATATGCATAAACTGTAAGTTATTAATCAAAGAACCTGGAAGGGCGGTGGCTGTAAGACCGCTATGGGGACCAGGGTTATGTTTTGGACATTCCAAAAGTTGTTTCTCAGTGGGCGGTAAAACAGAGAGATACATGGCAACAGATGCCATGTGGTGTGCAGCACAGAATCTGCGAGCAGAATCTTTGGAGAGAGAGTTACAGTAGGAAGGAACTATTAAAGCAGTAATGTTATACAAACCAGAATGTCTTAATGCAGTTTGTAACAAGGACAGTGAACCATGTCGGGATAATTTAGCGTTGGGCCAACCCTGAAAAGTTCCCTTGGAGAGTTTGGCCACAGGGAGAATTTGTCCTTGTGATGTGGTTTGCCACTCAATTTGAAGGGTAGATTTGTCAGGAGCAACGACCGAGGCAGTGAGGTATGCATCGGAACCTTCCTGGACAGTAATCATAGTATCTGGTATTTTGATGGAAACTCCCTCTGTAGGAGGTGCTGGAGGATCCAGTTGTCGAAGGAGGTGAGGTACCGTGCCTTGGGTGCAAGGGATCAATCCTGCAAGGAGGAGATATAGGAACAAGATAGCCATCTTGTCAGTGTATCTGAAAAGGAAGATCAAAGATTAATATATTAGTACAATTCCGCCCAATGGGGTTGGGAAAAGTAAGTTGGGTTCCTTTGTACAGTTTCAGTTGGTTTGCATGTAACCATTTGTCAGTCAATTTGTTGTTGTGCAGGAGTCTAACCTGATAGACTGCCGGACTGAGCTTGTTGACAATGGGGTAAGGGCCTTCCCACTTATTGGAGAAGAAGTGGGTGGGATGTGTAAATCGAAGTACCTTTACCTGATCTCCAACCTGCCAATCCACTTCTTGTGCGTGTTTGTCAAATTGTATTTTGGATTTTTGTTGGGCTTTGCCCATGCAGTTTGCAGCATACAAGTGTGTGTGTATGAGGTCTTTTCTGAGCTTTTCCACATACTGATCCACAGACACACGGTCTGCGGTGGGGGTGTGCAGGTCAAACAGCAAATGTTCAGGTAATCTCATTTGTCTTCCAGTCATCACCTCAAAGGGTGTTAGCTGGGTAGTGGCTGAGGGTGTGCCCCTGATTGCCATAAGGAGTAAAGGCAATAGGGAATCCCAGGTTTTGGGATTGTCCTCAATGAATTTGGAAAGCATTTGCTTAATCCGCCTGTTGGCTCTTTCTACTTGATCTGAGGATTGAGGGTGATAAGGCATGTGGAACTTTTGCTGAACCCCAAGGAGTTCAAGGGACTTTTTCATCAACTCACCAATAAAACTGGTTCCTTTGTTGGAGTCTAACTTGAGAGGCAGGCCCCACCTGGAGAAAATTTGTTCTACAGGATTTTGGCAGTTGTCTTTGCGGTGCATGTCTTGGTGGGAAAAGCCTCAACCCACTTAGAGAATAGGTCAGTTACCACAAGAGCATACTTGTTGTTTCTACTGGTATTGGTCAAAGGACCAATAAAATCAATTGGATGGCATGCCAAAGGGTCGAGTGTCTTGTGGTAAAAGTTTGGCATTTCATTTGGTAGGTATGGGATTGTTTTGTGCACAAACAAGGCAATTGTCAATGTATTGTTTAACATCTTTGGTAATACCAGGCTACCAGGCGGTGGTCTTGAGGCGTTGAAGGGCATTTTCTGCTCCTTGGTGTCCATCAGTAGGAGTATCATGTACTTGGTGTAAAAATTCAGATCTCAGATGTCTGGGGACTACCCACAACTTGGTGGTAGCGTCCTCTGGTTGGAACCAAATGAGTTTGTCATCAGGGGATAAGTGTAACTTACCTTCATGCCTGCGATATGGATTATGTGTAGGGAGTCTTTCTTCAGTACCCTTGTCAAGGAATCTGAACACCTCTCTAAGTTCAGTGTCAAGATGTTGGGCTGCTGAGAGGTCCAGGGGGAGAAAAGGACTCAGATTTCTTCTTGAGGGCTGCAACATGTACAGCTGCATTGGCTTCTGGATGATCCATCATCCAGAAGTCCCACCCTCAGGCCTCTTCCTTAGCAAGGGTGTCTGCTGTGTCATTGAATGCATGATAAGGATCATGAAGAGAGTGAGCTTTGACCTTGTGCACATAAAGTTTGTGTGTATATTTCTGTGCCAATGCATGTATGTAAATTATCAATTCTTTGTATTTCACTGGACTGCCATCAGAAGAGAGGAAGGAGTTCTTCTGCCAGAAAGGGAGAAATTATGTAAGGGGAATAACAAACCCAATTAGAGTCTGTAAAAATGATGGTATCCTGAGTTCCATGTTGAATGAACTCAAGAGCACAGGCCACCGCTACCATCTCTGCATACTGTGATGAAACTACGCTACAGCGCTTAGATATCTTGACAGTGTTCCCATAAGGATAGACTACCAAAATACCTATCCCTGTAATCTGTTCTCCCTGATAGTAAGATGCTGAACCATCAGTGAAAATATGACACAAAGAGGTACTCTCGAGTATCTGTGGCGTGGCAGAGAGGAAAGGACCTGGATCTGGGAGGTCAGGTGACTGCAGTGTACAGTCATGGGGTTCTCCCTGAAAAAGGAGACCATGAGCTAACAGAGAGGGGACTTTGGTCTGGTGGACCTGGATATATCTATCCTGGAGGAGAAGTGACCAATGTGTCAGCCTAGTATTGGAGACTGACCCATCCTTCACTCTGTCTGAGAGCAGAAAGGTAGTTGGCGTGTGATTAGTGTTGAGAATCAGAAGTGAGTACCCAATGATATACAGGAAGTGTTTGACAGCCCAGTAGGTGGCCAGAAGGTTCCTTTCAGAAAGGCCATACTTCTGTTCCACTGGGGTCAAGAGCTGTGATGCATATGCAATAGGTCTCAAGGTGCTTTGCACCTTCTGTGCCAACACTGCTGACATGGCAATGTCAGAGGTGGCACACTCCAGATGGAATGGTAGGGCTGGATTGGGGTTAACCAGTGCTGGGGCAGAGGCCATAGCCTGCTTCAGGGACATCACAGCCTGGGTGTGAGCAGGACCCCAATTCCATGGAACATCCTTTTTGAGTAGATCATACAGAGGAGCGGCTTTCTGAGCAAAATCACAAATAAAATTTCTCGAATAGTTTACCATACCTAGAAACCTTTGAAGAGTTGCCACACTGGTGGGTAATGGCAAATCTTGTAATCCCTGTATCTTTTTCCAGGTAGGGCTTCAGCCTTGGTCAGTTATTTTCAGACCCAGAAAGAGTACTTCTTTCTGACATAACTGTGCTTTTGCTAGGTTGCATTTCAGACCTGCTCTCTGAATGAGGGTCAGTAGTTCATCCAAGAGATCCAGATGTTGTTCTTGCATGGCTGTGGCCAACAACAGGTCATCTACATATTGTAAGAGACATTGGGGGGCTGAGAAACTCTGTAGGGCGTCCATCATATGGAGATGGAAGAGGGATGGACTGTTATGGAATCCTTGTGGCAAGCAAGTCCACGTGTATTGTCATCCTTCAACGGTGAAGGCAAACTTATATTGACTCTTAAGGGCCAATGGTAATGACCAAAAGCCATTGGAAATGTCCAGGAAACTGAACCATTTCTGATTCGGTGTTAGAAGTCGAAGCACATCTGGTGCTGATGCCACAGTTGGGGAACAACAGGGAGTGACCTGATTCAGTTTCCTGTAGTCAATAGTAAGTCTCCAGGTGCCTGTGGGTTTCTTCATGGGCCAAAAGGGGGAACTGGCAGTGGAAACACAAGTTCTGATTATTCCTTGTTTAAGGAGTGACTTGATCGTTTCTCAGAGAGAGGGTAAGGCCTCAGTGGGAAAGGGGTATTGCCTTTGTCTTTCATGTGCCAGGCCTGGCACCTCAATAACGGTATGCATTCTACCACAATCATGCTTGTTAACTGCAAATGCTTCCAGATGTCATTGCAGAATAGGTAGGAGTTTTGGAAAAAGTTCATGGTTCTTGAACAAATCTATGACGTCATACTCTTTGTTGTTGATAGATATTGGTGCCACAGCGTGTGAGTCAGGAATTAAGACGGTGTGATATTGACCCTGGATCTGTATCAGCAGCATATTAGCTAGATCCACCACACAGCCGTGTGGTGCAAGGAAATCAATGCCTATGATACTAGGATGATCATGCAGTACCATTAGTTGGAAAGCGTGTGAGGCCTTCAAATGGCCTATCTCCACCGGTAAGGGTAGAGAACGGTATGCAGGCAGCCTAGTACCATCTACTCCTGACATATTGGTCTTCCGTCGGGTAGACCAAGGGGACGTGTCCGAGTGTTCATCATGTAACACAGATACAGCTGCACCTGTATCTAGTAAGACAATTAGTTGGCGGCCCCCGACCTCAGCCTTGGTGCAGGGCCTTCCGTTTGTATCCAAGACCAGCTTGTTTACAATACGGACTGGGGCCTGTAATTGTCAATCCATATTGCCGGAGGCATGCAGAGGTTGGGCCTGACTTGCATGAATGACTTCACAGTGCTGTACTGATGCAATGTAGGGAGGAGCTTCTGGGTTCAGGCTTGTATGGGCCTGAGGGCTCGTACTTCCGGTGTCTCCGTGACCAGTAGTGGCATGGGTCACCTGTTGTACTGCCACAAGGGTCTGTGCGGGAACAGCATCCACTACGGAGCATACTTGCCCCAGGAGCTCTCGGAATTTTTGATTTTCTTCAGCTATCTCCTTGTATGAGGGACCCGTTCTCTGTAATGGTTTCCCTCTGCCCTTATGCCTTCTGTTTTTGGGCCAATTCTGGTTCCCACCCTACTGTTGTTGTTGTTGTTGGCCTTGTTGGGGGTTTTGTTGGTTACTTGCTGGAGGGGCCGATGGATGTTTGGGTTGCTGTTGCTGGGCTTGCCCTTCCACGGTATAGTGTGTCACAGTCCCGGAGGCAGGTTCCACAGCAGCAACTTTCTTGGAACCGGAACCCAAATCACGGATATACAGTTGACACACCCTCTCGGTTTTCCGAAGAATATTGGCAAACCTATCCGTATTTGGGTAAGTGGTTGGCTCTACCTTTTCTCTTACAGCTGGGATCATGTTCCTAAGGAACAAGGTCTTATATTCAATAAGATCTACATCCGCAGCTTCTTGTGCCAGGTGTTTTCCTGCTCGGTAGGCCATCCAGAGTCTCTGGTGGTAGGTTGCTGGGCTTTCTTTTGCATTTTGCTTCACAGGATATGCCAGCATCACTCCTACTACACCTGGGCTATGAGCAGGGATGAGCTCAGCTGCAACCTCGTCAAAGGTAGCGTTCCCGTCCTGGCGAACTACTTCGGGGAGTTTGGCCCATAAACCAGGATCGATGGTCTGGTGTAGTATTTGGACCTGATATTCTGCAGCGAGACTAAGCATCTCACATTTAGAGCGCACCTTTTCCAAGTGACAGCTGAGATTGTCGGACGGGCTCATCCGACTGATACTGTCAGCAATTTGCTGGACAGAGTAGACCATTTGTAGGGGATTAGTCGGTGGTCGATCAGGCAAAGGTAACGCATCTTGCGCACCGTCCAATGCTGCACGAGCTGCAGCTTCAGCTGCAGTACGGACAACACCTTCCTGAGTGCCAGCTTCTTGGAAAATTTGTCGAATCTGACTTTTAATGGCTTTCATGCTTCTTTCAGGAAGAGGAACATTACCTAATGCTCTGTAAATCATGGTTTCAATCTCTTGCCTGTCTTCCACACTAATAACGGTTACCGGAGGTGCCGTCAGGACCAGGCATGGGCCTGCTCCCCCCCATCATGGGTGCCACCATGATGGCGTTTCCCATGATGAGCGTCAGGACGTCGTCGACATGTGACTTGAGGAGTAGTGGGTGGGGACCCGTCATACTGTGGATGGCTGGGTGGGGATTCTGGGCCATAGTAGGGGCGTGACTGGGCGTTGTATTGTGAGATGTCATCATCAGATAACTCCCCTTCTGATGCCGAGTGAAAGGCAGGGGCTACGCCTCCCATTGCCTTAACGTGGCCAGCCAAAACCTCTCGCTGATGGCGCAGTTTATCCATCTTAGTTCTACATTCATCATGATTCACACTTGCAACATCCATATCAACCTGATCCTGCTTCTGCTTTTGCAAAACACGGTACGCGGCGCTCAATTCGCGATTGCCCCTATAGGCTATTTCTAAATCATTACGTACCTGGTTGATCTCATCCTGAAGCTCACCAATTTCATCACTTAACTGTGCATTTGCAGCATTCAACAAATCATTCATCTGCACAACCTGACTCTTATCCTGTCTCAAACTTTCACACTCCTGTTTCAGAGTACACATTTCTTGTTCACCAGCCTGCGCTGAATGATGCAATAGTGAATCCTTTTCATTCTGCAGAGATTGAAGCTCTGACTCCAAGTTCTGCTGTATTCTAACACATTCAGTTTCCTGTAAACCCATCTCTTGTTTAAGAGATGCGATCTGCAGATCAAGGGTGCGAAACCTCACTTCAGAGGCTTCCAAAGCAGCGTAGAGAGTGGTGACCATCAGCCCTTTAGAGCAACGCTTATTGGTTGATTGTTGCATCTCTACATACTGGGTTGAAATCCCCAGTACAGGGTTGTCGGATTGACTTGCGTCCCGCATGAAGTCAGCCCATCCTCCATGGGAGGTAAGGAAGATAGAGACATCGAGTCTCAGTTCTGCACAGATATCTGATACTGTGGCCATTGTGTGGGAGGGAACGAAAATTCAAACTGTGAAAAAGACAGCATGTTGCATATCGATCCACAACACGAGTACTTTAAACACAGCCGGGCTACTGTATAAGTTGTAGGCTTGCAATTCAAAGCTTGCTATGGAGTGGTGAGACGGCATCGACCACACCCAAAGAGTCAGCCAGACTTTGCAAGTATCTACAAACTGGCAGGAAAACCGGGAGAGGTGGTACAGGAATGTACACCTACAGTCCCCGTGGGGGAAAGGGAAATTTTCAGCAACAAGAGAAAACTTACGAACACCAAATATCGCTTGCACACGGTCGCCAATTTGTAAGAGGTCTAAACCTCACTTTCAGATTCTTGATGATATTGGGAATGCAAATAATCACAAACAAGTTGCATTTAAGTAATAAACAAGTTTATTACTACAAAAGGGATAAATCACAGTTGCCCTAAGCAGTTCTTGCCGATACGAACTGGGAGCCAGTGCTAAGCATTCCCTACACCTCGAGGTTTCTCTCTAGTCTCTTGGGATCTCTTGGGTCTCCGAGGTGTAAAGCCTTTGCATAACATTATATACCTGTGATAATTTTACTATGGTTACTAAAAGACAGAAAAATTTCTAGTTACAGAGATGAGTCCTATTGGCTAAATTAGAGGTGGCTCCATGGTCCAAGATAACATTATATAATTCTGTAAAGTCGTCAGTTTTAGAACAAAGAAGTTCTTATACAAAGTCTTACATAACAAGGTGTAGTGGTGCACATCACCAAAGGAAGGCAATGTTGCCTTACATATTATAATTACTTCAAGGACAGGTGTCTTGGCATCTGACAAGTAAGAAATAGACAGAAAATACATGGTATAATATGTGTGCATTAGCAAGCAAAGTGGATTACGACAATATGCATTCATGTCCTGACATCTACTCTTATACAGTAGACGCCCTTAGCGCTATGTATTAGTATAGCCTATGCCCAGGCATTAGCTATCTACGGTGTACCCCTGAGGGTATCAATTAGGGTGCAGGGACCTCGTGTAACAGTCTCCTTTATGGAGGTTCCCAACATCCTCTTTAGTCTCCACTGCAGGTGCATAGAGGAACCACACTTTTCCAGAATGGCATATGAATTGTGGAGAGGTACAACTGGAGAGATGCACCTCTGTTCTACCACCCTCACCCTTCCTGAGCCCACTGTGGTCCAACCACTCCTCTTTCTTGACAACCTCTGAGGCAGCGGCAGTGGGCCTTGTGGTCCCTGGGTGGGAGAGGAAGTCCCCCAAATCCTAGCTAGCTCATCCTGGAGATGAGCAACCTCCTCCCTCAAATGAATGTGGCATATGGTAAATGATTTGTTATTTATAAAACTTTATTGGTGTTATGCCCAGGTCATGCTTTGAGAAAATGTTAAAAAAGAAGTCCCTGAATATGTACATCGTACCAACTGATCCCCTGGCAGAGTGATGAAAGTAAATGGGTGATCAGAGTGATCAGTCCCCAAAAGATTTAACTTCAACACAATTTTTTGTGTTAAAAAAATTAAAAGTTTAAATTATTTCAAAAATGGAGTGTAAACATTGTCCGTTTCTCCAGTCACAAAATGTACTTAGATTTCATTAAGTTTCGGTTTATTTTTGATTAAGATTTCACTTTTATATATATATTCAGAGTTCTGTATTTACATTAGAAGGACTTATTAAGAAAAGACATACATATAAAAAATGTGTTTTATGTAGAAAATATATCCATGAATGGTAACGGACTTATGATGTCATCAAATAAGGACTATAAAGGAAGGAAGAGAAATAGAAGTAGAAACTTCAATACAAAATCTGCCAGCTCTAAACCCAGTGTACATTTTTTAGAAAGGCGGACAGAAGAAATGTTGATACAGAATCCCAACATAGAAGGAAAGAAAGGAAAGCAACCAGATGGGAAAAGAGGGTGCAGTAAGTGAACCCATGAAACACAACCTACAAGAGAAGAAACAACTGAATTACAAGTCTTGAATCTTTCAAATAAAATATTGACTGAAACACAATTGAAAGTATTTCAAAAAGGCTTGAATTTCGCTCCCACACCAAATACAAATAATTTTCAAACTCATGTAAACCTTTTTCATTTTTCATAAAAATCAAACTGAAACATTTTTTTTCTAAATAAAGGAACTGATCCAGGTGAAATGAACACAATGGGATTTTCTGACCAGGATGAAAAGATAAGTTTCTCATTGCTACAGTCACAGTTGCAAGGGAATAGCACTGTGAGTCTGCTGTTGACACAAGATGAGCTTGGATTTCCTATTAGAGATGAGGCAGATTTTAAATTCGCCAACGAAGTGAATACGAAGTGGTCACTTCACTTTGGCGCTTCGCTACGTGGAGTGCCCCATTGGAATGGCTCACTTCACCTTGTTATTATTACTTTGCATTGTCATTTCACCTTAAATGTGAAGTAAGGCAGAGTGATAACAGTATTGGCAGTATCCCACCCACACAGTCACCAGAATGAAGGTGCATCTCCAAAGTTCCTACTGTCTTGTGTTCAGAAAATTCCCCAGTGCTGACGAAGTGAAATGAGAGTGTAACAAGAAATACAGTCTCCCAGAATTAATGATGCCATGCAAATGCACAGACAGATTAAGATTGCGCTGCACACTCAAGGGATGCATACAAAAAAGGCACAACAATGCCTAACAAGTCACAAATTCAAATCTGGAAAGGAATACATTTTGCCAGTTGAGGGGATTAGTGCACGGCAGTAACAATCCACTACCAGTAAAGATACCACAAAGCAGTATAAAAAATTCATGCAGGTGCAGTGGATAGGAGGTTTACATTAGAAATACAGCGAATTTAAATTCCACCGGCGAAGTGTCCGTGAAGTGGGCACTTCGCATTGCCACTCCAATGCAAAGTGCTCGCTCCGCCTTGTCATTACCACTTTGTGTTTTTGCGGAATGACAATGCGAAGTGAGGTGAAGTTGTTGTTTTCAATAGACTTCGCCATGCTCTTTAGCCATAGCCAGGCAGGAAAAGGAAGGGAATGAATCATACAAGCAGACACTTTCACTTTCTCCTGTGCAGATGGAGATGGAGAGAGGAGAGTGTGTTGTTTTGTCACTGCTGAGACTTGGACATCCGAGTGAGGAGGAGATTTAAACTTGATTTATAGACCCAACAGCTTTTTTACAACTAAGCTATATTTTTTTGTCTTTTCTGTACTCTTTTTTTTACTTAATGTGTTGTTTCTGTAAATTTATTTTTCTTACCTTAATAAGTAGTTAGTTGTTTGTCTGTCTCTGTGTGACTGTGTGTGTGTTGTGTGACAGTGTGAGTAGTCATTGCTCAGACTGAGGGAGCGCCGTAGGAGAGATGGACCAGGGTGAGAGTCTGAGAGAATTTCTAGGGTGGGGGCAGCTCTCGGAGAGTGTGGCACTGGTGGTAGGTGTCGTACCGTGTGGATGTGTGGTGAGCATGGCTGCTGGTTTCTGTTGGACCGATTGAAAATTCTGAGTGTCCCCCCCCCCAGAAGCAGGACCAGCACTGCCTCCTGACTCTGAAGCAGTTGAACCACCACCACCATGTCCAGCACCAGATCCAGCATCAGGTCCCCTGGAGCAGGATGTGTATGTGCCCCTGGGCCCAGGTATGGATCTCAACCCTGCTGAGCACCATGACCAGCCAGCTGCCAGTTCATCTGGTCCTTCCTGCACCTCCATTGTTTAGCAGTGTTTTTACTGTGTCGGAGAGGACAGCAGTGTGGCACAAAACTCCCCGACTTGAAAACACTCATTAATGAGCACAATGGTGGGGTGGTGAAGCATGGAGAGATACTACAAAACAGGCTTACAAAAGTTAGAATACATCCAAGTAACCAGTGAAAAAAAATAATGTTGTGATTCGTGACGTGATTGTAAATGATGAACTTTGACTGCATTTGTGACCGTGATGATGAAGAATGTGGTTTGTATAATTCATGAGTGACTCATGAATGTGATGACGGTCCTAACTTATAAATGCATTTTAATGAGTGCAAAGTTTATGCAGAATTATGCACCACACCAGTCCAATGCTCTGAAGGGAAGCTGAAGAAACATCTGTGACTGAAGTTACAGATGGAGATTGGGCCCTAAAGAGATGCAAATCTACAGACAGATTAAGATTGCACTGTACACTGAAGAGATGCAGATGCAAAGGCACAACACCTAACCAATGCTCACCATCAGAAATTCTAATCTGGAAAAGAATACCATTGCCTGTTGGGGCTGAGGGGGGCAGTGTACTGCACTGCTGCAGTAACAGTCATAGTACTAGTACCACTACCAGTAAAGATACCACAAAGAAGTACAAAAACCACACAGCTGCAGTGGATAGCAGGTTCACATTGCTGAAATTACTATGTGGCACAGTAAAAGGTGTCTGATTTGATGACACGCATCACATTCATACTTACAGACACACTAAGTAATGCATAGGAAATAGAAAACTTCAGTAATATAACCACATATTTTAAACAAACTAAAATTATGCACTGCTGCTCCACAACAATCAGCAAAAAAATGGCAAGAAATATTGAAAATATTACTGTGTGTACATTAACACAGTTATCATACAAGAAAAATATCAACAAAATGGAAAGAACTGTCTCAAGTTAATCGACCTACACCACAGCCACAGTCAGATACACCCCTCCCCCAAAGCACACTTTCACTGTCTCCTACTACACAGACCCAATGTTGTACATTAATATCCAAAATCAGCACACACACAATAAATGTTCGATGATATGAGCACAGGAGGGTTTCCTGCAATTGATGAACTAAGTTTGAGCAAAAAAAATAATTATTCAAAAAGGCTTTTTGAACAGCTTTTAGAAGGTTTGAATCACAGAGATCTCTCAGCACACTGTCTCCTACAGCTTCCTACACCCACTACACTGAACTGAGGCTGTGCAGAACAATATAGAGCCCATGTGACCTGAAATCACATGAATCACTGCAAAATTCACCTTTGGAGCTTAAAAACAAGGCAAAGTAAGGCAAAGTACACTGCTTTCAATGTACTACGCCTTAAGATTTGGTGGAGTAGTGGTTTGGGAAGGAGGAGTAACGCAAAGTCATTGTTTTCATTGGATTTCACATTACCCGTCATAACATGAAGTACTCCACTTCTTGTTGCGGGGGGCACTCCGTGGATCTGCTTTTGCTTTGCGATTCACTTCTCAAAGTGAATTGGGGCCACATTTCCCATCTCTATTACCTATGGACTTGCTAGACAGAGACAATTTAGAAGCATTGCTAGAATTATATGATGGAAGTACTGCATAAAGGGAAAATGTGCTACTCTCCAACTTTAACAAGACAAGGAGATAACTGTTCAAAGATAAATCCGATATTTGCCCAAATACTGTAGAATTTGAAATTGTTACTGTAAAAAAATGATCGCTATTATCGCGCTGTACCTTTAACGCGTGACATTATGTTTACCACACTGTACCAGCACTTTATGAAGTGGATGGGCAAAGGAAACTGCAGGCATACATAAAATTTGCAGGTGCATTTTGTCCCAAAGGTTTTGTAAAGAAAATGGTATATGAGATAAATTAAAAAAAAGAAAAAAAAGAGAGAAATGCAGTTACCAGTCACTGGGAAATTTGTCTGTGAGCTTACATGAGAGGAACACGCCAAAGGAATGGGAGTAACGGCCAGCTCTAGACCTAATTTTGGAGGAAGGCAGCGTGTAGAGATGAACAGGGACAAGAGGATGAGAGGTTGCTGGTCAGAAGGTGAGTCGGGCCTCAGAAGCAGTGCAGTGGTTTTTGGTCGCGGGTTGGAGCCCCGCTCTTTTGTGAAGGTTGGGAGGTTTGTTGAATGGATGGCGGGAGAGAAGGTCAGGGGCATTTACTGATTTAGATGGCATTGTTGTTCGGGAAGGTGAAACAGATTGGAGAAGCCTGGCTGGTGACTTGGGTCGTGGGGTTGAACATAGCCGGACCACTTGGTCACCTGCACATGGGGGGGGTGTGGGGATAGGTCTGGGGGTTGGTTTCTCATAAAGATGTTTAAATGTATATGCCACTCTGGTGAGAAAAAAGAAAAATAAAGGAGGAAAGCAAAATGGGACTATTGGAGTGGTTGGAAAGGCAATGTTCCTGGTTGCGGAGTGCGATGGTAATTTGACGCACTACCGAACATGACAGTAAGACCGCGATATAAACTAGACGTGATATTAAATAGTTTTACAGTATAATGAACAGTTCTATAACTGGTTATGAGAAAGTTGTGTTGAGAGATGTTGATGAAATTGTGAAAAAACACTAGAAGGGGTAATCACAACATTTGCTTCCCAGAAACACAGGCTCTAACTGAATTAACTCGAATGACATCATAATAAAGTCTGCAGATAAGGGGGCTAATGTTGTGATTATGAACACAGACGAATATAAAAAAAATGGTTTATAATCTTTTGAATGTAACAGAAAACTACAACAAACTAATAAGCAACCCTATTCAAACATATAGGAAAGAACTACTGAAATTGTTGCAGCCATGCCAAGTATGTAGAAAAACTTTATTACAAACAACAGGGTAACAAAGAACAGCTATATAAATATATGTACATACAAACAGGCAGGAGAAGAAACAGCAGCAACAACCAAGAAAGGGGGAAACTATTTACAGGAAAAAAAATGCAGGTATGAGGGGAAAGGGTGAACAAGGGAGGCAGGAGTAAAACTATATACACTGATCTGCACCTTGGTGGGATTGTGGGCTTGGTTGGGACATGGAGCACCTAGTGTATGACAGTGGAATGTTGGCATGCCACCTAGGGCGTGGCATGCCCAGATGGATCTAAAGGGCAGTAACCATGCAGTCCACTGCATGGATTGCCCACACAGCGTCACCCAGGTGGTGGTATATGGCCCAAAGGATCTTTCTTATGATGGCAGATGTCCTCCAGATAGTCAGCTGTTCAGGTCGTTGCAACACACTGCCACCTGTTCCTGCTGCAGTACCACGTCCAATGAAGGGAAGAAGACAAACAAAACACAGATTCAATGCCAATAGTCAGTCAGGCCAGACAGAACTCCCCCACCCACCCCCAGCAATGGCGTCCAGAGCAGATGTGTAGATGCGAGGGGCAGTTCACATGGTCACCACAGTGCCACATGCAAGTGACAGACATGTCCTACACAAATCACATGACATAGTATGTGTGCACACCAACTGGCACAGGCAGTGCAGGACAAGTGGGAGACTAGGCAGAGGGCAATGTGGCAGTGTGCCACAAGGCTACATAGCCTGTGGCAGGAGCACAGCAGTCCCCCCCCAGCACTGCTGCCACATGCAGAGGCAGCTGTGTGATGGTCAGAGGTGGTTGAACCCCATCACCAGTGTACCAGAGGACACAGTGTAGCTGTACCAAAGTGGCCACCATGGGACACACACATTGGCATGTATGAACGGCATGCAGCATGCACCCAGGGGTGCCCCAACCAAGAGCACCACACCCTAGTGACTCATACAGAGATTTTTGGGCCTGTGTACAGCCATACAGATGGGCACAAACATGCAGCCAATGGAAACAGCATGCCAGCATCCCATGGGTGACTGGCACACAGCCATGGGGTGGGTGGACATGCCACCACACAGGCAACAGGACATAAAGGGCCAGGGAGACTCCCCCGTGGCACACTGGCTTGGATGTTGCAATGTGTACAGCTGTGTACATGTACCCGAACACCTCACTGATGCATCAGTGAGGCCTGCCACAAACACATACCACCCCCAAGGGAACTGTGTGCAGTGACACAGGGCAACATACATGCAAAGTCCAAACCGGGTGGAAAGGTCCACATGAGAATGGTGCACATGGCAGAGGGTGCGCAACATGAATAACACCTGTCACTGGCCCCTACTTGCACACAGGGACCACAACAGGCATTTTCACACCGTTGAAGATGGTGGGCACTGCGAGGCACAGAAGCATGCCTGTGAGCACACCTGCATGGTGGTACTACACATACATGGCCAAACCAGTGCACATGGGGCACACATGGAATGGGGATAGTGGTAACCACCATGTGATACACAGGCAGACACCACACGCCATATGAAGAAAGAACAGAGCACCCTAGCACTGTGCCGGTGGCACACAGCCATGGCTATGGCTGCACAGACACAACAGGCCCCACAAACAGAATAGGATGAGTGGTACAGGTATCATGAAGGCATGCACACACACACACTCACAGAGGCTATGTGTTGCACATGTGGCCAATGGAGGGTTCACACAGAACAAAGACATGTGCAATGGTGGGCCAACATAACATGCCCCACCCCAAGACCAATGGAAGGGTGCAGGACCATGGCTGGGCTCACGGGCTGTGTTGCCTGGGATGGCCAGGGGGAGTCACATCCACAGCTGAGCAGCATACACTGGTAGCACCTTGACATGTTGTTGTGGGCCAGCAGCAGTGGCCAGAGGCCAGCAGCAAACCATGCACACTGGGCACTGGTGACACACAGCCATGGACAGTGGTGGATGCGATACAGAGCTGGTGGTGTGGGGATGGGCAACAGTGAAGATGGTGTCTGTGGAGGGACTGCATGGTTAGTCCCTCTCCGCCTGTTGCACGCCATGCTCTGCACCCTGCAGGGATGTGGGCCATGCCACACACAGGACATGGCGAGGGCCATGCCACTGGCACGTCAAGGCGGACACGTCCAGAACACCGTGCCATACCAGACCACATCACCCAAGGATGGTAGTGCCAGGGGTCATCACACAATGACAAAGTGTGCATGCAGCATGCAAGTGTGTGTGGTGGGCTGTGGGCATATGGATGTAGGCGGCACAATGCAATGAACAGCTGCATGTGGGACTGGTGCACAGTGCAGGAGCACACACATGCCAGTGACATCCAACTGAGAATATGCAATGGAGATTGCACCATGACTGAAGACCAAGTGGCATACCCCATGTGGGTGGTGAAGGTGGTCTGTAACCAGGTCCAGTCACACTAGCCATTGCAGGTTGACTGGGGTGGGCAGGGGTGCATACACAGCCATCAGCAGGACAATGCCACCACAGGCGTGTGTCATCCACACCACATGTGCATGCATGCATGCACTACTTGCACTGAAACATACTAGGCAGGTCATATGCCCCCTGGCACCATGTTAGATACAACAGTACATGCACACTCACCTGAAGCCTTGTGTGGCAACTGCTGTGCCACACTCCTCTGCCCTGGCTGCCTCCTGCTGTCCCCTTCATGCCTGCAAGCAGCCAGGCATGCCTGCCTGATCTCCTCCCTGTCTGCAATGGAAACACAATGAGAATGGCACAATTAGCACCATGCAGTGGAACACCAGTTCCCCCTCCACAATATCTCCATGAGCAATGCAGTAATGTGAACAGCTTGCAAACACCTGCACAAGACTGCACATGCCCCCACTGTAACCTGCGGATAGTGTACAGGTGCTGCGGCATCATATAGAACTGTAAGAACAACCGCCCAACACCAGTGTCCACACAGGACAACATCAGGAGATATGGCATGTCGGATGCATGTTCACCATGGTACCCTACAGGACATACGGCAGTCCAGCAGACCCATGCCATGTGAGTCCTATACCTTGCACATGAACCCTGTCCATGGCATAGGAAGACAGTCCACATGTGGAGGTCCGCCATGGTGTACACCATCAGAGTGCATTATGGACACCATACATGAATTCTGGCCACTGCTCCAGGCCTGCAGAAATGTTCAGCCAACAGTGCACATACATGTCTGCAAAGTGGCACATATGAGTGTCACACACTGGACTGTGAGGCACCCCTGTAGGTGCCCATGGCCATACCCCATCTGCAGGGTCCACAAACGGTGTCACTGTCATGGTCCCAGAGTGCTGTGCACATGCCCCATAGTGGTGCAGATTTTATTTATTTATGTCTTTGGTGACTGGGTAGGGGCACTGGTCCAGTGGACCATTTTCAGGCATGACCTGGGACACGGTGTGGCAACAAATACAGTTGGTATACACAGAGGATTGGTACACACCCATGAAAGCATGGGGTGGCAAGGAAAAAAGGAAAAAAATGTGCAGCAGATAGGTCAATTATATACAATAATACTTAAGGTTTGGAAACAAGACAAGTAGAACAAAGTTTATATACATACAGTGCAGGTTGGAAACCAGTTATATACAGTTTACATACATACATACATACATACATACAGTGCAGGTTATAAGGCCAGAAATGGCAGGGCTAACTAGGAATTGGAATAAGAGGCTAGAGAGAGGTAAGAAGATAGAGGAAGGGTGATGGGGGGGTGAAACATGAGAGGCAAGAGGAAAGGAATGGTGGGACTCAAGACGGGCAAAGTGAGCTACAGGCTCTAGTTTTGTTTTTGGACGCAATGACAGGTTGCTGTAGTCCAGCACCAGATGTTTAGGTTCTACTTGAGAGCCAGGTGGGAGGAGGTCAAGCGGACTGATGGTGGAAGCTTGTTCTATAGGGAGGGAGCTGAGATGGAGAAAGCTTTCATGCCCATGGTAGTGGAGGCTCGAGGCACTTATAGTTGGGGGACAGAGGATGCTCTAAGTGACCTTGCAATCACTCTTTCCCTCAGGAGTTGTGCATAGGGGGACTAGTCAAGTGCTTGAGTGAGTTGTCAACAAGCAGTCCATAGTAAAGTCAAAACACCCTTGTAGTGGGAGCCATCCTAGTGACTGGTAGAGAGAGCAATGCTGGGTCTGGTAGGGGGCTTGAATGACAAACTGACAGAGTTGTATGTCAAAGTTAGCCATGTGCACAGGGTAACAGATACGAGGGAGTGGACAAAGGAACAGTAGTCTAACAGAGGCAGTAGATTTCCACGCACACTGGCAAGGCACATCTCAGAAGACAGGAGATGTTTTAGACAGAAGACAGCAACTACATTTTGGTGAACTCTCAGCACGGTACTGTTGACGTGTTCAGTGAAGATGATGGGTGGGTCAAGAGTGACTCCCAGGTATTTCAAGGATTGAACACTCTCAAGGAGAAGACCTCTTGGGGTGAGCACTTGGATGGCGGAGTTGCAATTGCCAGCTTTGGCAAGAAAAGGTTTAGAGTCAAATAGCATGGACTTGGTCTTTTTCTCATTTACCAGGAGTTCATGGGAGAGGAACCATTGGTGGCCATGGCCATAGTTTTGTGTGAGGGTAGAGGAAATGGACTCAACTGATCTAGCACTATGATAGAGGACCAAGTCATCAGCATAGAGGAGCGCTTTATAGCCAAGGGTGCCCCTGAGAAGAGCATTGATGAATATGGAGAAAAGCAGGTGTCCAAGTATGGATCCCTGGGGGACACCAGTGTGTACAGGGAGAGCAGTTGAGGATGTTTTGCCAATAATAATGGACTGTGATCTGTTGGATAAATAGCTATAAAACCATGCAGCAGTGCCCGCAGAGCAGCCGAAGGAGAGCAGTGTTGAGTGGAGGAGATGAGGGTCCACTAGGTCAAATGTCTTGGATAAGTACACAAAGACAGCACCTGTGGCTCTACCATGGTCCATATTCCTTAGAACATGATCAGAAAAAATGATCAGGGCAGATGAGGTGCTCTGGCACTTGCGGAAACTATGCTGGAGTGGGCATAGGAGATTGTATTTTTCTAGATGCTCGGAAAACTGGTAGTGAACAATCTCTTCAAGCAGTTTACTTAGATGGGGGGAGGAGGGAGATGGGTCTGTAGTTGTCAGGGTTGTTGGGGTCACCAGCTTTGAATACGGGTACCACATTTACATGTTTCCACAAGTCGGGAACTGTGGATGTGGTAAGGGTGAGATGGAAAATAAAAGTGAGAGGTTTAACGATTGTAGTGGAGATAAGTTTTAGGAAAGCAGGGTATAGGCCATCATTGCCTGGACTGCCAGTGGATGGCAGAGACCTCAGGACTTTGGTGGTGATTTTATGACTGATGACCCTGAAATGGAAGGGTGGGGGTGAGGTGGCAGTAGAGGCAGAGGTGGTGGTGACTGGCTGGGGTTCTAGGGTAGGATAGGCCAGTTGGAGGAGTTTACACAGATAGGAGGATACATCTGTGAACTCAGCATTAAAGGTATTGGCAATTTCTGCAGGGTCAGAAATAGGACCAGAGGGGGATGAGAGCTGAGAGATATGCCTGTTGGTTTTGGGACTGAGGAGAGATCCAATGAAGGCCCAGAACTTACATGGATTGCCAAGATTATTACACTGCTGATTAAGGTAGTATTTTTGTTTGAGCACTTTCACAGTCTGTTTGCAGGTGTTACGTAATTGCCAATAGGCATTCCAGAGTTAGGAGGTGGGTGAAGCCTTACAAGCCTTACATTTCTTGTCACTGCCTTTTATTAGTACCAGTAGGTCCCTAGACAACCAGCAGGTGCAGCCCCCTCTCACTCTCCTTATTTGTGATGGGGAAGTGGGTGTCCTGAAGTCTAGAGAAGGTGGAGGTAAAGAGAGTGATGGCATTAAGGATGTTAGTAAGACAGTAGAGAGTGGAGCAATTTATCACCCAAATATTCTTGAGGACAGGCTTGGGATCTATGTGATTAAAGTTTCTAAAAGACAGGAGTCTGTGTGGGGGGTGGCATGATTTGGTGGACAAGATGGCATAGGTTGGGGAGTGGTCACTGTTAGAGTCAGACATAGTGCCAGCCTGGAGGATCAGATCAACCTGGTTCATGGCAACCCAGTCTATTAGGGAGTGGTTGTGTGAGTGACCATTATGTCTTGTGGGGGAGGAGATCATTTGTTCCAGGTTGTGCTCTTTCAAGATGTTGGCATAGTCAGATGCAGAGGCATCCAGAGCATTGATATTGAAGTCCCCTAGCATGATCATTTCCCTTGGGGGTGTCATGCTCGCTAAACCATCTAAGAAGTTCGATGGGCCTGGGACATCACCCATCGGGTGGTTGTAGCAGCACCCATTGGGTGGTTGTAGCAGCAACCCAGGTAGAGCTTCCTGGAAGCACCTAAGATAAGTTCAACAAAAAGCTATTCTCTTGGGGAGGTGGGAGAGGAGCATTTGATGGTGGTGTAAGTGTTCTGCTCTTGCACATAGAGAATGACACCCCCACCCTTCTTTCGTCCAGGTCGATCCTGGTGTATAAATAAGTAGCCATGTAACTGCAGGGAGGAGTCAGGGCAGTAGGATTTTAGCCAGGTGGCAGAGAGTCCCAACACCTGTGGCTTATATAGGGATACCCGTGCATCAAGTTCAGGGAACACTGAGGGCAGGCTACAGATCTTCATGTGGACAATAGTTAGTCATTGTGGTTTTGCCCAGGTAGAACCGGAGTGGTCAGTAAGGGTATTTGTGGGGTCAGGGTTACTTTCAACATGACCAACAAGGAGAATGAGCATGAGCAGAGGGCAGGCTGGGGGAAGCCAGTGTGGTGACTGCAGAGTGAGGGAGTGCAGCAATAAGCCGAGCAGTTGGCATTAGTAATTAGACAGTAGGGCCAGGAGGATGTCACTCCTAAGACAGATTGGATGTCCCATCACCAAAGTAGAAAGATGGCTGGGAAGGACCGGTACATTGTGGATTAGAGTCATTGTGGAGGTGGCTACCTAAACTGGGTTATATCGCTGAGACAGGGTCAGATATAGCAAGCAAGGAGGATGCTACCAGTTTGCAGTTCCTGGATAGGGTCCGACAGGCAGTACTGCAGACAGGGCTGTAGTCGTTACTCTAGTTGCTTGGAAAAGTGGGCTGGGTTCGTGAAACTAGTGCAGTATCCAATGGGAGAGAGGGAGACAGACTAAGGAGGAGCTAAGTGTATTTAATAGAGGTCGGGGCCGGGGTAGGGGGGTGGGAGAAAATATGATTAGGCAACTGTAGAGACAGGTTTAAAATTCAAAAAAGTGCTGGCCCCGCTCTGAGGAAGTGGCAGGGACTGAGCTACAATTCGAGTTGGCAGGCTTGGTGGCTCGGTCAATCACAGCCTGGAAGTTCTGCAAGCAAGACAATTCAAGAGCACCTTGTGTGGTTGGTCAACCAATCAGGAGAGAAGTTGTCACTGGAGGTTAAGCTTATTCAGAGGAGAGCAAGGAGCATACATTGCAGTGGAGAGATGGTGGCCAGGCAAGGAAGGGACAGTGGCAGAGGAAAGCACAGTGTCCCACATGGAGGGGCCAGCCACTTTTGGATAAGGCACCCTTCAGAGGCTTGGGATCCTTGCAGTGGAGAGGTGGCGGCCAGGCGAGGAGGGGACGGCAGCAGAGGGAAGCGCTGCATCCTGCATGGAGGGGCCAGCCACTTTTGGATAAGGCACCCTTCAGAGGCTTGGGATCCTTGCAGTGGAGAGGTGGTGGCCAGGCGAGGAGGGGACGGCAGCAGAGGAAAGCGCCACATCCCACATGGAGGGGCCAGACACTTCTGACTGAAGCACCCTTCACAGGCTTGGGAGCCTTGCAGTGGAGAGGTGGTGGCCAGGCAAGGTGGGGACGGCAGCAGAGGAAAGCGCCACATCCCACATGGAGGGGCCAGACACTTCTGACTGAAGCACCCTTCACAGGCTTGGGATCCTTGCAGTGGAGAGGTGGTGGCCAGGTGAGGAGGGGACAGCAGCAGAGGAAAGCACCATGACCCACACAGAGGGGCCAGCTGCTTCTGGCTGAGGCACCCTTCATAATCTTGGGCCAGATGCAAGCCAGTGGCAGGCACAGAATGCCATACTGCACCACAGTGGTACACAGCCATTGCACAGTAGGGGTGGCATAGCACTGTCCACACCGGGCAAAGTATGCCACAGCCAAACACCTGTGAGTGTACAGTTCAATGGATGGTACACAGTCATATGGCATACATACCTGGCTATGGCACTGTACCCCTGGGGCAACATATTCCTCAGGCAGTCCAGCCATGTCCTGGATGCTGGTACACCTGGTGAATCATCTGGCTATCTCAACCCACACCTGGGACCTGGCAAAATCCAGTGTGTCTTGCCCAAAGAGCTGGCCTTCCCTGGTGACCTCTGGGTTGGCAAGCTCAGTCTCCCCCCAGGGGACCGATACTGCTGCAGTGTTACACTCTCCTGCACATTTGGCCAGGCCTCTGAGCCACACCTGTTGTGTGATAGGACACACATGGCCAATGTCATGCTCCCAGTGCATGCACCATTGGGATGCATGATAGGCCTACCATGGCCCAACATCGCACGTGCGCTGTAGCGATTTGTCACGTGGGAAGCAGGGGTCAAACTCTCGCAACCACGCATGTGGCAGCAGTGCTGCGATGCCATGTTTTGAAGGTTGACAGATGCCATGACTGCAGCCATCCTTACCATGCACGTCAAGTCCCATGCACCATACATGCCAGCCATGCACGTGCACCTCATGGGCACACCTGCACGATGCTGAGATATACACATCAGTGGTATGTGACCATGCATTGTATTAATGTGTAATGGCTATAACACATGCGCTGGTGAAATTGCACGATGTGTGTACCCGGGGCGCAATGAAATGCACGATACACATTGTGCTGCACCAGGTGCAAATTCACAGTATTCAGCCAGGATATGCTAATTGCCCCATTGCACATTCTTGTCCCAATCCAGACATTTGCATCACTTTATGGAGATCTCCACCCCTCATTTGCATGTGCTGTGCCATAAATGAGCAGGCCAGTACCACCTCACTCAACAGGTGACCAAGAGATACTGCAGCCTTCATGGTAGGTGTGTTTTCTCTGTTACAGTGTGTCTGCTCTGGTACTCCGCATGGTACACAGTGCATACGACTGATGCTTTATCTTTTCCTGCACCTGCATGTTTGTTCCCCAAGCACCAGTATGAAGTCTGAGCTAGAGAAAAGTTGTTACACAAGATGAGCTGTCAACCCTAATCAAGGCCTACATACTACGTAAGGACCTCCTGATGACCCAGAAGATGGGGACACATCAAGAACAGGCACAAGGATGGACAGAGGTGACAGAGGTGATCAATGTGCATGGTGTCTACAACAAGAGTGCATAAAGCACATCAATAGTGAATGTTGCCACTACAGGGAATGACTGGCCCAGGCCTGTGCCTCATGCAGAGCTATGGGGGGGGGTCCTTGCACAGTTTTTGCCATGATAGTGCACAAGGCTCACATGGCCACTACACTCAGCTGTGTGGCTTTTGAGGGCATATCCAGTTGTGGGTTTGATACCAGAGGTAGCCTGTCGCTGCACTGTGAGTATGCAGTACACAGGTCATGTACAGTCCTGCATGTGGGGTTCACAGGTGGTGTATGGCATCTTTTACAGTCCTTGTAGCACTGTATGGCCACAGAAATGCAGCCGCTTGTCACCTGTACATGCCTGTGGTGTGGGTCAGAATGGTCTTCGTACATGGGTGAGTCCAGCCGTGTTGTGGGACAGTAACATCCATGTTCACCTATGTCTGCAGTCACTTGCACCTGTGTGTAGACCATACTGCTGGCACCTGTGTGTTGTGTAGGTATTCCCTTCTGAGGTCTATGGTGGTGGTGTGTTTATGGCATGTTCAGTGGGCTTGGGTGACATGCTGACTACTGTGCTGGCTACTGAGGCATGCATGGGGGGGAGCAGGTGGGGGGGATGTTTTGGCTGTGCCTTACATGTTTTGTTGTGTGGCCACATGCATGCTGTCTGACAACCCCTCTGTGCAGGATGGTATGTGTGCCATGTGTCCCGCACAAATTGTCCTGCCCATGTGTGTTACCACATGCGCACCTGTGAACACATGTGCTCCTCCATGTGTCTGTTCCTGTTGTGTTACCATGGACATGCAGTCCGAACCGTGTTCTCATATTTTGCTTCCATAGCCCCATTACGTCTTAGGATTGGTGCAGCTTCATGGGAATGGCCTCAGGGACAGCAGGCCAGCGTACCCATGTCTATTTCATTGGCCAGTGTTGTGGCCACAGCTATGGATGCACCCATACAGGTGGAGGGGGACATTGATGACATTGCTATTATTGTCCCCCTGTCTGGGACTGATCTTCTGAATAACCTTGAGGTGCTCGCCAAGGAGATGGAAGATGATGATGCCACCCAGCTGGACAGCATCATCCCTGACACAATCTACCTCCTTGGTATCCAGGATGCCACATAGTCCACATCTGACACCAGCAGCTGTCCCAGGCCATCACATGCATAGCACATGGGCCAGTGCATGCTGGATGCCATGGCATAGGCTGTGGGTGGACCAGGCCAGACCGCTACTGTGTGAGTGGAGTGCAACAGGGTGATGTGAACCACGGTCATGTGGTCAGGCCAAACCAGCACACAGTGTGTGTGTATGCACACTATCACAAAGCCAACAGTGGCCTGGTGTGCGGCAGCCACAGAAGGTAGCAGTGTCACAAGAGGTCACAATCCCTTCCCCCGCTTGGCAGCCTCCCCCTCAATGCATATACTCTGACAACGAGCTTTCAGAGCACGCATGGCTACTGCAGGCCTCCGTAGAGAGCCAGGTGGTGCTCAGGGAACCTGTGCAGGGGTTGTGGGTGCAGGTGGGTCTCCTTGATGAGTAGGCACCTGTTTAACATGCCGAGGTCATAGGGGACTTATGTCTCCTGTGGGAGGACATGACTGCAGGCCTCAACAAAATAGTGAAGGCCATACAGGAGGGTTGTGCAGCCTTGGCCCCCAGTTTCCTCAGGACCACCTACCACACATTGTACAGAAACCCCAGCACCCCAACCCCACCACTGTATGTGGGCAACATGTTCCAAATGCTGTCCCCTGCCCTTGCAATACCAAATGCCCATGGCTTCAGTGTGCAGTTCTCAACACCATCCTCTACATGCAGCCAGTGCCAGTCACATGGTTCGAGACACTCAGGGGCAGAGCCTTCACCCCTTGTGACATGGGTTCTCCCTCAGGTGTCACCTGTGCCAGTGGTGTGTGGCTGTGCACGCTTCTGTGGTGGCAGCATGCTGACACACTGAGCAGTCCCAGGCACTGTAGGCCTGCCCATGTTGCCTCACAGCCATTGCTGGGTACACATTGTCCCAGGTCTACTCAGGGCTGTGTACTGTCCACACCCTATCCACATGGTGTCCCACATGCGCACACCCCTGGGGCATGTTCGTGCCATCTGTGTGACTTCTGAGCCATGGATGTGGTCTATGGTGACATGGCGGGTGGCATGGGTGTGATGAGTGCAGCTGCGGCCTACTGATTTGGGTCTGTGCCATTGATCTATCTCTGACCCATGCCACTTCTTCATGTCCACCTGTGTGCATCCTTAGCATCATTGTCCCTCCTGTGGACATGTGTACATGTTCACCACGCACACATGTGTGCATGGCACGCCACTGTGACTGGGTCTGGCTGCATCGCCATTGGGTGCACCATGCTTGTGAATTACTTGCATCTGTGTCCATGACTGCACTGTCACAACTGCCTATGATACTCACCTTTGGGGTCCAAAATGCTCCTACATGATGGTGTGCTTGTGCCACCATGTCCTCAGGGCCAATCTTGGGTCCCTCTTTTGCAGCACTGGCTGCCCACCCTCATCCTGTGACTCATTGTCCTCTGTACTGTTGCCTTCATGTACCTGGACATCCATTCCACAGTCAATGACCACATTGTGTAGCATGCAACAGGCCAGGAACATGCCACAGGCCTTGACTGGGCTATACTGTAGGGCACTACTGGACCTGTCCAGGTATATAAATCACATCTTTAGCATGCCAAACACACTCTCAGTAATGTTCCTTGTTTCAGTGTGTGTCTTGTTTGTACCTCTCCTCTGCTCTGGACATGGGCCACAGTATTGGGGTGAGCAACAATGGCCTGAGGTGGTAGACACCATCACCTGAGTGGGGGAAGGGTATATGTTAGTCTACATTACACATCCATGGCGGCCCTTCCCCCACCCCCATGAATTGAGTCTGCTGGTTGGGCCTGCCCGTGCAGTACATCTGTCAATGATTCCCACCTGCATGCACCTGCACATGCCTTTGTGGCACCCTCCCAGCTGTTCTGTAGCCAATGTCACTGCCTTCACAGCATCTGCTTTGTGGTGCATGGCTACAGTGCAGCCAGTTACTTCCACATTTTGTTGTCAGTTTCCAATGCATTCCACTGCTCTGCCGCTCATACAGTGACACAGTCGAACACTGTCTGGCTGCACCCCTGTTGCCTGTTCTTGTTGCAGTCCTTCACATGTACTGCCATGCTGCTCAGACCCACTACTGTCTGTCACTTTGTGGGCCCCTCTCTGTCACCCTCACTCCATCCAGTATGCCACATGTCTGTTGGCCATTGCAGTGTCTCTTTCATACTGGTCCACCCCCCTCACAGCCACCGGTGGTGTTTTCTGCAGATGTTCGGGCACCATTCTCGGGGGGGGGTAAGTACCACTCACCCACTAGATGGCCACTGGGTATCTCCTCAGACTCAGACCAGTGGCACAGGGCTGACTGATGCCAGACATCGGCATCATGTGCACTCCCAGGGAAGAGGGCACAGACACTGGTGATGCACCCTGTGGCATTGCACACCACCTGGCAGTTCAGGTAGTGGAACCCCTTCCTGTAGATGTAAATCTCCTTATCACTGCCAGGTGGTGCTCTGATTGCCACGTGGGTGCAGTCAATGGCCTATAGCATGCCTGGCATTCGTGCAACCCTGTGGAAGTGCTGCATTGTTTCTGTATGCTCTGCTGCTGTGCTAGGGAATTGTATGAACTCTGTAGCATGGGGCAGCAGAGTGGTGAGGAGCTGAGTGAGGAGATGGGATATGGCAGACTGGGTGATACCAGTGGCGTTGCCCACTGGTATCTTGAAGGTGCCCATGGTGAGCAAGCACAGTGCTGCTGTCACCTTTGTCTCCACCATCATGACATGACTTCTGTGTGTAGATGGCTGCAGATCCTCATGGAGCAGCTCACAGAGCTCTCTTAGAATTGCACTGTTGAGCTGGTACTGGCCCACGATATCCATGGCACTGAGCTGTTCAACTGTGACACAGTTCCGATACCATCTCTGGTGGGCATATCACCTATGGGCCCTTCTGTAGCCATGTTGTTGTTGTGCCTGTCTCCTCACATCAGCCATTACAGCTGCCTTGTGGAAGACTGACCCATCCATTGTTGTTGCAGTGCTGCAGACAACCTCTTGGTGGCTTTGCACTTTAGGCCATCTTCTTATATACCTATCCTTGTGTGACCCATTGTTGGGCTGGGCAGCACATGCACTGCTCATTTTGTCTGAGTATTCAGTTGTATGGCACATTCATGTGCCCGCCCCTTTGCCTGTGCTGCATACAGATATGTCAGCCATGATGAAGCACAGTAACCTGAAGTAATGACATGTCACAAAATCCTGCATGACAAAAGGGCTTAATTGCCATTGACTTACAATGGTTCCTGCAGTAAATTGTAGTGTTCTGTAATATTCTGCAGCATTTCTGTGCTTCATCCAGGCTTTACACATCTGTACATTATTTCTGCATGATCGTGCAGTCAGATTTGTGCAGTGCATCTCTCCCGTTTGAATATCGCACTTCACTGCATTTCCCAGGATGTGTGGTGCATTTCCATTTTGGGCCACACATCTCTTTCAAATATGTGGGCCATAATGTGTTTATTTTTGATGACAACTACTATGTTCAGTCATGTGGAACAGCAATGGGGGCCACCATGGCACCGTTATATGCAAACCTATTTCTAGGGTATTGGTAGCTGTTAAATATACAAAATATTCATCAGAAAACCCTTTTTCACGATATAGTGCAATTATATAGGTACACTGATGAATGCCTTTGTCTCTGGAAGTGCAGTGAGGAAACAGCACACAATTTCATTAATTGGTTAAAAACCAATAATCTGAATTTAAAATTCACTTGCATCATGGACAAAACATCTGTAAACTTTTTGGACATCACAATAGATGGAAATAGTACATCAGAAAAGGTCACTACCAAGGGATATATAAAAACTACCCCACAGTTTAAAGAAACCAATTCCCTATAGCCAGATGCTATGGATTAGGAGAAACTGTTCAGATACAAAAGAGTTTGACAGACAGGCACATGAACTCGAGGACAGATTCCTACAAAAAGTCTATGATGAGGAATTACTTTAAAAAGCAAAAATGGATGTAGTGGACAGAAATCACAGGGAACTGTGTAACACAAACAGATGTATCTGGGAATAAATGGGGTCCAGTTAGTTTTGTAACACGTTTACCAACATTGCAGGGGAGATAGAAAATGTGATTAGTAAGGAAGTGGAAAGAGCATTATGAATGAAGTCCAGAGTTACTTTTAAAAGGGCCCCCATCCTAAGGGATAAACTTGTACACAGTCACTTTGCAGCCCCCAAAACATCAACAGGAACATGGCTACCTAACAGGCCTGCAGGGAACTACAGATGCTACACTGTAACATCTGCCAATATGTACACAAGGGAAAGGACCTGACATCATATAAAAACAATTCCAAAATTGAGATTAGAGACTTAATAACTTGCAATATTATACAGTATTTGTTGTTAATGTCATCTGGTATGGTTGTGTATTGGCATATCTAGAGAGAACTATACATAGTTTGAAAGAAAGAATTCAGGAGCACATCCGCTAAATCAAAAATGTAAGGATGGATAAAGCAGTATGGAAGCATTATGCAGAGCTTCATAATTCAAACCCTAGTAACCTTAAATGTATGGGCATACAAGTGGCTAGATGTGGTCAAAAGGGAGGGAATAGTCAATTTGTTGTTAAAAAAATGTGCTATTTGATTTATCATTTGGATACAGTCAGCCCCAGGGGGATGAATGAAATGTGGGATCTTAAACCATATCTAAAATGAATTTAGTACTTTTGGATATTCTCCAATATGCAGACATTAGCATAAAACTCCCCCAGCCCCCTACGCCATTTTGTGCACCCATTAATAGTATAACTATGCACAGTCTGTTGAAAAACATCAACAGATTTTTCTAAATAAAGTCTCTGATGCTGGCCTGGTGGTGCTGAGGGTTGAGGTGTGGACACCACACCTTGCACCACACCAGCAACCTGGGTTCAGGAATGGACTCGGGTCACTGAGTGCTGGCAGGGGAGCGGAAGGATTGAGCGTCCTATGACTGATCTCCTTCCTCTGGGGCAGGTGGGTGCAATGCATCACACTGCAGTGGCAGCTGGTGGAGGCTAGCTGCACTACAGCTGCATGCCAGGATGGGGGAAGTGCGGCAGGTGTCAGCACTGCCATGCTCTGATGCTATTGCATGTCTGGCTTCCAGGGGCAAGAAAAATGACAGAAAATAATGGGGCAATCTCAGCAGCTGTTGGCCATGCCCTGCATCTCCAGACATGAGAGGAACCTTCACCAGGGTGTGGCTGACCCCATGTGCATGGGGCATATAAATCCATGCACCAGACCTGGCCCAGTGGTGTGGGTGCCAGAGGCCGGAGATTGCTGGGTCTGCTCCGCAGGGGCAAAAAAACTGGAGGAAAATAAAAATAAAATAAAGTCTCTGACTGGAATGAACTTGGTATATATGGTATGATTTGTTATTTATAAAACATTATTTGTGTTCTGTCCAGGTCATGCTTTCAGAAGATGTTAAAGGAGAAGTCCTTGATTATGTGCTTCATACCAATTGATCCCCTGGCACAGCCATAAAAGTAGATGGGTGATTAGAATGGTCAGTTCCCAAAGGATTTAACTTCAACACTCAATTTTTTGTGTTAAAAAAATTACAAGTTTATATTAATTAAAAAATGGAGTGTAAACATTGTCTGTTGTGTCTCCAGTCACAAAATGTACTTAGATTTAATTATGTTTCAGTTTATATTTCATTAGGATTTAGCTTTTATATATATTAAGAGTTCTGTATTTACACTAGAAGGATGTATTAAGAAAAGACATGTATAAAAAATGTTTTTTATGTAACAAAAATCAATGAATGGTAGCGGACTTATGATGTCATCAGATAAGGACTATAAAAGTGCTATTATGTTTTCAACTGATTGCCCCCTTAGGAAGCCTCATAGACAGGTGAAGCGCTAGGGTACTGCACAGTGGTAATTTAAATGGCTGTAACTATCTTTATGTCTGAATAAAGACAAGTGATTAATTGTTACAGTGGCTTTACTCTTTCTTTGTTGGAGTGCATACTTTTGGATTCTTGACTAGGTCAGATGGTGTTGAATGTCTTGATTCAACCATCAGATCTTTGGATATGATCCTTGGATAGTTGTGATCAGACTATCACATTCATTGGATCCAATCAGATTCTATGCCTCCAATCAGATCCATTCATGGATTTGAAGAAAATGGGATCCATGGTTAGATGCCCTCAATATTACATGACATCCAACATCTGGTAAAAGTGTTGGCATCCACCAGTATCCGACCCTGGCAGATATTATATGAGCACCACTGCCACACACCTAAATTGTTAAATTTGTCTGGACATTCCTTTACTGCACTGTGTTTATCTGTGAGGTCAGTATACCAAACATTTATTGCTGCCTTAATGAGTGCTTCCTATGTCATTTTAACCAGATTAATGGGGCAAAATTTACATTCGTATAACTTGTTCTTATTGAAAATGTTATATTGCATATGTTGTAAGTAAGCAATAAGACACAATGGGGTGTTGATTGTACTGCCACAACCACATGATGTGACATAGATGTGGGTTCATACCCTTATAATAGACAGCAGGACAAGATTACCCTTGGTTTTACTGCAGAATAAAATGATGATGCTAGCACTGTGTGAACTTTGCATATTGGATCAACAAAGTGCACTATGCTGACAGTAAAATACTTTGACAGTGTGTGCTGTGTATTACTTGAGTGTTGAGTAGTGTGGTTTGTATTCGTTGTGCAGCCTAGGTTCTTGTGTGCTTGTTTAGATTTTTTGTTAATAATACCTCCCTCCACAGTCTGGCCATCTGTGGGTTTTCCCTGGTAGCTTTGTTTACCTGCCACCAGTAAAATATTTTAAAACTGTGTTCCCTCCAATGCACTAACCCGGTGCACATCCATGTTTGGTGACTGAATAGAAAGACAGGAATTAGATTTTTATTTTCAGATAAAGGCAGCTTTTCTGTTTGTTAAAATGGTGTTAGTGCCCCTCTAATTTAAAAATGAAGATACACTGAATCCAGGATTGAAGTTTCAGGTGATTTCCTTGGGAAAAGAAGAGGCAGAAAAATAAATAAATGTAAATATAAAAGGTGCAGATAAATTACAGAAATATTAAATTTAAAAGTAAATGAAACAACGGAGACACATTGTTCTGAAAGTGCATTTCAACAGAAGTACCTTTTGAGAGTCTGCAGCAATCTAAGCTGTACTTAAACAATGTGAAAAAAGCAAAAAGAGAGACACATCCACAGCCCATTGCAGTTGTGTAGCTTTCCCTGAGGTCTGAGGAGGTTAAACAGAATACCTATTTTTGTAAAACCACAAAGTGACTGTTTCAGTCTGTCCCTTACCTGATCTGAGTTGCTACCATGGAGGCAGCTGGCCATTCATTGACCATTTTATGGCTACATTGCAAGAGCTCTGCTTGTCACAGTGCAATTACATTGAAAAGGGGTTTTTGGTGTACCTTGTGACTGTGAATATACCACAACTGTGTCCTTCTACTGGTGTGGACTTGAATCACATCTCAAAATGTCCTCTCCATTTAGTACATTGTGGTTGCTTCCTCCTTCCCCCTGCACACTGTCTTGTTGTTCCCATATTATGTATACTAATTTCTAAAGAAATGGGGAACATTTCAGCCATCTAGAGTATCTGACAATGTTTAAAGGATTATTTCCTGTTGATATGATGCCAAGTGTGACTCTGCCTCAAATACATATTATTTCATAGTACATTTCTCTTTCTCCATTTGGCAAATAATGTCTACTAAAAGCAACATATCCTACCCTGGAGGAAATTAAAACAGAAACTTATTGTGCAGGGTCTTTAACGTGAACACAGTTGGGTCCTTAATACTGAAGCTGCACTTTTTTGAAATTTTGTATCGAACACATCTTGCTGAAGATCCAAAACCTGAAAATGACATTGCTGTGAGCCACATATACTCTCTCGCAAACGGGCGCGCGCACACACACACACATACACACACACACACACACACACACACACACTGCTCCACATGGCTATTGCAATCACTACATTCTGATTCTGGCTGCAATTGTGTATCAAAAAAAATCCGCCTGATTCAAAACACAAGCAGAATTCATTGGCTGGAAAAATTCAGTAACATCTTGAAACCACCGTGCTCATTGAAGACTTTAGTGTGATTTAAAACTCATTCCTTGTGACAGCTCCCTTTTCACACACTGGGTAAGTCAGAGTTTTCAACTTGTTATGTTTAGTTGTTGCCTGGCTGCTTTGGAGAAAAAAAAACTGTGATTATTTTAAAATGAAACCTTCCATTCTTTTGGTCTCTTACACATCTAGTTAATGTCAGCATGAGTGCAGTTGCTGAGAAACAGATGAAATTCAATGGCCAAATAAGAGCTGTAATTGCATAATTAATTGTCTTTGCTGTTATGTTAAGTTGCCATGGTTACAAGGTATATGCAAAGTACCATGCTAAAGTATAATTGTGGTGACCATGGCTCCTATGACACCTCTGCTAGTTTTGTTATGATGAACAGAGCTTCGACATAATCATTTAGTGGATGTGCATGGTTAACATACAGCACCAATCCACCAGGGTGAGTGTACAGACCTAAGTTTATTTTTAACAGTGAACAGCGATCATCACCCAGCTGATTCCCTCCTACAGACACACCTATAACATCCAGTTTAACATCCTGTTCAGTAAAAAAAAATATTTCAGTTTCGTAGAAACATAGAAGTTGTTGGCAGATAAGGATCTCTTGGCCCACCTAGTCTGCCCAGTTTTTCCTGCCTACTGAGCCACCACAGACCCTAATCAATCTCTGGTTTTCTCCTCCACTTTTTTATTACCAAGGTCCCCTTGTATCAGTCCCATGCATGCTTGATTCCTGTCACCATTTTGGCACCCACCACCCCTGCTGGAAGGCTGTTCCAGGTGTCCACCACCCTATCTGTGAAGAAGCATTTCCTCACATTTCCTCTGAGCCTCTGCCCTTCCAGCTTCATAGCATGATCCCTTGCCCTTGAGCTTATTTTTCTATGGAACATTCTACCTTCCTATATCTTATTCATACCTGTGAGGTATTTGAATGCTTCTATCATATCCCCCCCTCTCCCTCCCTTCCTCTAGAGAGTACATATTTAGTTCCTTGAGTCTCCCCTCGTAAACTTTTGTTGCAGGCCCTGCACCATTTTGGTAGCCCTCTTCTGTATCACCTCCACCTTATCAATGTCCTTCCAGAGGTGGGTCCTCCAGAACTGGACACAGTACTCAAGGTGGGGTCTTACCAGAGATCTGTACAGGGGTAATATTTCCTCCTTCTTCCAACTGGTAATACTAGGGCTACATTAACTTACATAGCACTCATAGGCTGGAAACTTCATGCACCCCCCCAGTGATTATAAATAAATGATGAGAGAGAAAGAAAAAAAGACCTGCAGATACTACAAGTATCTGTATCTGAGAAGCCAGAGCAAATGCCTCTTGAATGATATCACAGATCAACAGATAAAAATGTTCACCAACCCTAACATGTTCTGCAAATCTTTAAATCAAGTTATAAACAAGATACAAAGACATACTGTTCAGAGGCTGATGCAACATGACATGGAGATGACTCTCTTCCTGTAGAGATGACAACTTCTCCATATCAAAAATTTACTGACCTCCACAGCTACAAAGCTCTGTTAAAGGCCCAGTCTTGGGCCACCTTGATGGCCCAGGGCAGTGCACCATGCTGTCATGCAGGTGAAATGGGCTTGGGAGCACACTCCGGCTACAGATTTGGGAGGCAGGCCAGGCTGCTGCCGGGAGGCAACTAGCCTTGACTGGTGAGGGGTGGTGGTAGGTTCTTATACTCAGGGACTACTGTTAGTCAGGCCAGAGAGCTTGCTTCTTCTGCAGGGGCACATTGTGCATGATGGGACCAATAATGGCACTGCCCACTCCAGGGGATGAGGGAAAATAGTTGGCAAAAACTGGGGAGAAAATACCCAGCTACTGTCTCCATGACAGCTTTGCTTGAATATGGTATATCCCTGGATGGTGGCATAACAGGGGTAAAATTCATATTTAAAAAAAAAAAACCTTATCTAATGGAACCCATGCAAAGACTCACAACCCACACTGCCTACTGTTGTTCTAGTATTAAGGGAGTAAACCAGATTCTACTATAAACACAAGGGATTCCCGAAACAGCTTGCATGAATATCTGACCTGTAGGATGGGACAAACTGTTTTAAGTATCAAAGCTATGGCAAATTCTTTTCCCAATCCTCTTCATCCCTTTTTCTACAGTGGGTTAACTCAGCAACTCTGCTTGACTGGGACTTGCCTGAAACCAGACTTGTGCCTCTGAGCTCCCTATGCATATGCACCTAACTGAGCAAATCCTTCTCCGATAGTTACTGGTCTTGCTATTGAAAGGTAAGGGACACAAAAACAGCAAAGCCAAAGCCAGTATTGATAATAGTAATAGGGGGATGATGATAACAAATATTTCACCCCCCACCACACACACACTGTCTCTCTCGACAATCATCTTCATTTTTCAATATAATCAGCATGGTTATTTTTTTAACGTTTATTCAGGGTATGATTCACATAGATGCAACCATCTCAAAATTACACCTCAAACTTGGTATGCTATACTGGCATAGAGATTCCCTCCCACTACCTGCCAGACATCAAATCATAACTAAAATGATACTCCCCATTTTCGATTATGTGGACGTGGTCTACTGCCCTGCCTCAGGTACCACCTTATCAAGGCTCGACATCCTCCTGAATTCTTTTTGCTATTATGCTACCAACTCACCCCTTAGATCTCATCACTGCAGTCTGTACTCCTCCCTTGGAATTTCCCCGCTAGCCCACAGGCATTATATCCACTGGCTCAATCTGATATCTAAATTCTTATTTGACCTGTTACCCCCCCCACCTGGTGGATAGTCTGTCACTGGCCTCCAACACCCCCTATGTGCTAAGATACAGAAACAATTGATCTCTTAATATACCTCGACCATCCTTGTCCTCTGAAAAAGCTGTCTTCTCCTACCAACTTCTCTCTTTGTGGAATAAACTAACCCCCTCCATTGGAAACTCATTTTCTTATCTCACCTTCAAGAAACATCTATGCCTCCTACCACCACCCTCTTGCCTCCGCCCCAGGTGACTGCTCTGCCTCCTGTGATGCTGTCACCACTCCCTGCTCCTACTAGACCTCCTCTTGCACTTATCACAACTACTTCTATTCTCACAGTCTCTGCTCATCTCATGCAGTCTAACTGTTCCAGTATTGCCTTTTTGGCTAAAGCTTTTGCACAATAAACTATATGCTAATGTCTTGTGGCTCTATTGACCCGAAATGTGGAAACGTCTGCTGGTTCTCTTAATATTCGTATCACTAACTTGTAAATACTATAACAATTTGTATTTCGTACTTCAAACTTGTAAATACTGAAACTATTTGTAAATATTTTGTAAACATCCTGTCTTGTTATCACTGTATGTACTCCTATATCCCCACCCCTGGGTCATACCTGAAAACGAGCCTCTGCTCAGTGTGCCTATCCCGGACAACAAATGTTTAAATAAAAATAAAATAAAAGATTTGTGTGGGGAGTAGGAGTTACTTAGTTGGTCAAAATGTCAATTTGAATTGAGAAATTTTTTTTTTCACTTACCTCAGGGAAAACGCAAATCAAACCTCTTCGCTGTGCCTTCTGCTGCTGCTCAGTGCTCTGAAAAAGCAGAAACACTGTGTTCGGTCATTGCAGTGACAAGAGAAGAGATGACAGTTATGTTTTTTCTGAGTAGTCTCAACAGTGCTGATGTGCCGCCAGCCGCCCGCAGCCCTTCTGAACTGAATCCACTGAGTCGCTGACCTGAAATATAGCCTTCTTATGCCAGGAACCCCTCACCCAGCATTCCCTGGCCACTCAAACCAGTTTGGCGCCAGTGGATTTTAAATTCCAAATCCGCTGCTGATTGGAAAGGACGTTGAGTTCAGCATCACCAAGTCACATCAGTGAATGATGAAATGTGACTGGGAGGCAGGGACATTCATTGCTGTGGGGGGGGCAACAGAGATGACTCTAGAGAAAGCATTTTTTCTGTGGAGACAGGGGGAAGTGAGGAGGGAGAGAGAGGAGACAAATGCCAAATGATCTGATGGCAGGGGGCACAGAGGGACAGACAAGCTGTTGTTGTTTGCTGGAGGTGGACTCCACTCCACCACCGTCACATAATTATCATCATATATCACGCTAGTTTACCCTGCTCAGCAGACTCAGGCAGCATCACCCTAGCACCAGAGACAGTGAACAAGCAGCAGCAACAGCAGCCCCCCAAAAATATATATATGTATCTTAATTAGTGCCTTTCATTCCCAGGTGCCCCTAGGCCGCAGACTACTTAGCCTATACATAAAAACTGCCCTGGGAGATACCCCTCCCTATGCAGCCAGGCATCCTGCTAGCCTTCCTCACTGCCTTATCTCACTGCCTGGCTACCTCCACGTCATCAGAAGTAATTACCCATAGGTTCCTTTCCTGTTTGGTGGTTGACAATACTTCCCATTCCAATTGGTACATAGTCCCTGGGTTTCTGTGCCCCAAGTGCATGATCTTGCACTTTTTTTGCATTGAAACCCAACTGCTAAACCCTTGACCATTCTTCTAACTTTCCCAAATCACCCCTCATTTTTTCCACCCCCTCGTGTGTCTACTGTGTTGCAAATGTTTGTGTCATCCATGAACAGGCATACTTTCCCTTCTAGCCCATACGCAATGTCGCTAATAAAGATATTGAAAAGGACCAGGCCTAGTACTGAGCACTGAGACACCCTGATGGTCGCCTTGCCTTCTCCAGATTGGACACCATTTACCACTACCCTCTGACTACTGTTGCTTAACCAACTTCTAACCCAGTTTATAACATTTTGACCCACTCCCAGACAGGCCAGCTTGTTCACCAGTCTTCTATGTTGAATGGTGTTGAAGGCTTTACTGAAATCCAGGTTGGCCACATCTACTGCCCTGATCCACTACCCTGATTACCCAGTCAAAAAACTTGATTGGGTTTGTCTGGCAAGATCTCCCCCTTGTAAATCATCTAGCCTTGGATCCTGTAATCCACTGGTTACAAGGTATTCCACTATTCTTTCCTTCAGTAGTGTTTCCATTACTTTGCCCACTACCGAAGTCAGGCTGGCAGGTCTGTAATTTCCTGTCTCCTCCCTGTTCCCACTTTTCTGAAGTGGGGCCACATCTGCTCTCCTCTTGGAACCTCCCCTGTTTCTAATGATAAGTAGAACAGAGTTGTCAGAGGTGCAGCCAGCACCTCTTTAATCTCTTTCAGTATCCTGGGATGATCCTGGGTATCATCATGAGCAGATTTGTCCTGCTGAGATTAATTATAGGTAAATAACCCCCCCCCCACCATTACTTTACAACTAAATGTAGAAAACCTATACTGCAGGGCCTTTGCAATTTTAGATTAGAGTATCTCAGATCATGGCAACATGAATTTTTCTGAATTTTTAATAGCAGATGCCATAATGACCACACTTATTTCCTGCCCAGATACTCAATTTTACTTAGATGTCTTGCAAAAACCACATTTAGTGCAGTGGTAATAGAGGCTACTATGACTACCATGCTTCTGTATTTACTATGATGGCCCTGAAATGACTGCGCTCATAATACGATTAGTAAAGGAACTGTGGTTGAACTACCAAAAATGCAAAATGTGGTGACTAAACAATTGGACAAGGAGGCAATATTCTGTAGTTATTATGGAAGAGAAATGCTATGTTGAAAGGGTATTAGATCTTCTAAATAAAACTGACAACTATGAAAAAACTCACATCTGACTCAATCTCTAAATATCTGTTAAATCTGTTTTCCTTAGCAGATGAGGCATATACAAAAGGATGGTTAACAGGAGAGGAAGCATCATTTATGAAGCCAAATTTTCCAAACACTCCCACTTTTCATAGTCTTCCAAAAATCTGCAAGGATTCATAAAGGTCCTGCATGAGTCCAATTCTGTCAGGCATAGATTCCATAATATACAATTTTGGTCAGTATATTGATTATTTTTTAAACAATTTGTTGGTGGCCTACCTTCACATATACGAGATACAATGCATTTATATGAAAAACTTGACAAATTTGCATGGCATAAACATTTCATGTAGGTAACAATTGATGATGTTACTTTATGCATGTCAGTACAACATCATGAAGGTTTGGAGGCTGTGAGATACTACCTTTAAAGCCAACTTTGAGTGATAGAATACCGCAAAGTTTTCTATTACAAGGACTATAGTTTGTATTGGAACACAATTATTTTGTATTTGATAAATTTGCATGGCATAAACATTTCATGTAGGTAACAATTGACGATGTTACTTTATACATGTCAGTACAACATCATGAAGGTTTGGAGGCTGTGAGATACTACCTTTCAAAGCCAACTCTGAGTGATTGAATACCTCAAAGTTTTCTATTACAAGGACTACAGTTTGTACTGGAACACAATTATTTTGTATTTGATAAAGAGTTTTACAGACAGAAATGTGGGACGGCCATGAAAGCCTCCATGACTCCGTCCTATGCAAACTTGGTTATGGGGAAATGGAAAGAGGATTTTATTTGGAATTGTGATCAAAACCATTTTTTCAGTAAGGTGGTACGATGGTACCACTTTTTCAATGGTGTAATCTCTATATAGGAAGGCAGTCTGGAATTAATAGAGAGATTTATGGATAACATTCATTCTACTAGCCACAGTCTTAAATTTATAAACCATTTTGATAGAGAGAAAATTACATTTTTGGATGTCGTACTGAGATCCCAAGATGAACAGGCAATTTAGAGTGTGGGATATAGAAAATGAACTGCTGCCAATACCATACTCCATATGTCAAGTGGCCACCCCCCCAAATAAAAAAAATTGCATACCCTATAGGCAACTAATAAGACTACACAGAATTTGTACAAAAGAGGAAAATTTTGAGATACAAGCTCAAGCTATGATCCAGGGGCCCTATATTCAAATCTGGGCAAAGTAGAGGTAAAACTACTGATGCCCCCTGCAGTTGCCTAGGTGTCCAAAACTGATATATTCACTGGAATACCGCATTGGTGCTATTCTACTGAATACAGGGCCAGTGAGACCCAGTGCTACACCACCTAGCAGTGGGCAGACACACCCCTACAAATATCCCCATATTCAGAGGGACCTAGGTAAATGAGCCCATTGGGCATGCAAGGCCCTAAGGGGCCATTTGCATGCCCATTATGGGTCTATTTGCATAGGGAGGGAGACTGTACTGCATGGCACCATCCCCTTACTGTCCTTTCCCTTAAAGCTATCAGTGGTGCTAGTGCCCTTCCCCCGCTGAGTGCCATCCCATTCAAAAATATAAAATAAAAACAATGGTAGTCTAATGGTCCCTCACACCTCCCTTTTTTTCTATAGCTGCCACAGTCTCTTTAAAATATGTCCATGGTAGTCTAGTGGTCTCTCCCTCTTCCTATTCTTTGATCACTGCCCCAGTCTTCATGAAATATGTCCCTGGTAGTCTAGTGGTCCTGCCCCCCTCGCCAATCACCATCCCATTCTTGTTAAAAGATATCCCTAGTAGTCTTTTGGTTCCTTCCCACCTCCTCAGTCTTGTTAAGTTATATCCATGGTAGCATATGAACATATGAAATTGCCAGCAGAAACAGCCACATGGTCGAGTGTGCAGCTAGCCCCTTATTTTGCAGCTGCCCCTCCCAACCCCCATCATAGTATCCCTTCCCCTTACCCTGTCCCAACCCCTCTTGAAACTGCCCACCATCTTACAGGACACCAGATCTTCTGGTAATGTGTTCCACTTGCCCACCACCATTTCTGTGAAAAAATGTCTCCTTACCTCTGTCCTAAACCTTCCCCCCTCCAAGCTCAGTCCATGCCTTCTCGTGTCTCTTCCCCTTCTCAGCTGGAAAATCCCCTCTATGTCTGTCTTATTTATCCCCTTCAGGCACTTTAAGGTCTCTATTATATCCCCCTATCCCTCCTCTCCTCCAATGAATACATCTTTAACTCTCCCAGTCTATCCTCATAGGGCTTGTCCCCCAATACCTGAATCATCTTTGTGGCCCTGCGTTGCACCCCCTCTAACAACCTAATGTCCTTCTTCAGGATCAGGCTCCAGAACTGCATGCAGCATTCCAGGTGGGGCCTGACCAATGATCTGTACAGGGGCAGTATAATTTTCCTCTTTCTGTATGACAGCCACCTAGCTATGCACCCCAGCATTTTGTTGGCTTGTGCTACCACCTTTCTGCATTGTGCAGAGTTGTTCATGCTCCCCGTTATGATTATCCTAAGGTCCTTTTCCTCTATAGTGCTTTACAACTGTACTCCATTCAAGTGATAGTCCTTCCCCTGGTTCTTTGATCCAAAGTGCAGAACCTTGCACTTCCTGGCATTGAACCCTAGCTACCATGTTTCTGCCCACTTCTGCAGCTTAGTCAGGTCCTCCTGCAACCCCTTCCACCCCTCCACATCATCAACCACAGCACCCATCTTGGTATCATCTGTGAACAGACTGATCTTGCTCTGGATCCCATGTGAGATATCAGCAATAAATATCCCAAACAGCACAGGTCCCAGTACAGATCCCGTGGTACCCCGCTCGTCACTGCTTTTGGTGATGAGAGTTACCCCTCCACTACCACCCTTTGCTGCTTTCCTCTCAGTCAGTTCATGATCCATATCACCAATTTTCATCCCGCCCCCACATATTTAAGCTTTCCCCCCAACCTTCCATCCGGTATTGAATCAAAAGCCTTGCTGAAGTCCAAATACAGGACATACACTTTTTGGCCTTTGTCTTGTTCCCACTTCACCCAGTCACAGTCCTCTACAAGGTTGGTCTGGCATGATCTTCCCATGACAAACCCATGCTGCTGACTATCCTGGAGATCATTTTTTTCTCCAGTTTTGATGCCCTACTCCAGCCTTAGCTCCTTGGAAGCCTTGGCTGCCCTGACCATTCTGGTAACCTCCCTGGACTTCCTTGTATACATATCCTTATCCTCATCCATTCCTGATTTCCTGTATTTTTGAAACATGCCCTCTTGGCCCTCACCCATTCCATGACCTCCTCTGTCAGCCAACTCAGTTTCTTTGCCTTACATGTCTTACTTTTCTTCCTACTGCATGTTATGATAGCCTTTTCAACCCTTCCTTTATAAAGCCCCATTTCTGGTCTGCATCCATGTGCAGTTGCATGCCTGCCAGATATCTGCCCCAAATTTCCCCCCATTTCCTTAAGGTCCACTCCCTTAAACTCAGTCACCCTTGAGTCCATTTCTCCCATTTTCTACCCCAGGTTGAGCATGAACCACACTGAATAGTGGTCACTCCCAGCCAGTGGTTCCTTCACCTCCAGGTTTCTTACTGACTCACTGTTCTCTAGTACAAGATCCAGAGTCCTCTCTAACCGAGTCAGCCCCTGAACCAGCTGTGTAAGAAAGCTGTCCTGAAATGCCTCTAACAGGACCAGTTCCCTTGCACTCATGGTGTGGATGGCATGCCACACACTCCACCCTCGGTAGGTTAAAATCTCCCACAACCATTATGCTCCCCTTCCTGCATATCCTACTAATTTGTTCAGCCAACTCCCTATTCAGGTCACTCCCCTGATCTGGTGGCTTGTACACAACCCCCATCCTCAGTGCCCTATTCTTTGCATCCAGAAACTGCATCCATAGGGCTTCTGTCCTCCCCTCCTCCCCGTCCTCCCTTATACACTTTATCCTCTCCCTTACATAAATCATCACCCCCCCCTCCAGGTACTGAGTGGCCCACATTTCTATGATAGCTGCAATATCTACCCTCTCTATCACCAGGAGAGCCTGTATCTCCACTGCCTTATTCCCCAGGCTTCTTGCATTCAAGAATAGTGGTCCCTCCCCTCTCCCCATTCTCTGATCACCATCCCAGTCTTGTTAAATTATATCCCTGGTAGACTAGTGGTCTCTCCCCATCCCCATTCTCTGATAGATGCCCCTATCTTGTTAAATTATATCCCAGGTAGTCTAGTGGTTCCTCCCCTCCTCACTGATCATTGGCCCAAGAAGTACATATACAAGTAATGAAACATATTCTCTGATGCTAGTTTTCCCCTCATTTATAGATTGTTGGCCTATCATAGAATAAATAGATTCCCTTGTGGATAGTGGTTCATCCTCCCCATCACCCATCCCATATATCTAAAACAGTTGAATTGGTGTCCAGTGGTCCTCCCTGCACCTGCTCACCCCTCCAATATGTACAAATAACATTCCCACTGGTTGCCAGTGTTCTTCCCACCATCTCAATCCCTTGTAGGATGCAGCTCCCCAATCTGGTGGTCTATTGGACCCCAACCCCCACCTTGGCAGTGATTGTCCCACCAACCTACCCCACTGACTTGACCCCAAATCAGCGACCACGAAAGCCCTCTGCTCACCTCCATGGCTGACTGCTGACTGAGCACTCACTGAGAGTGTACTGTATACAGTACTCGCTCATTGACAGTGATTGACAGCTAGCTGTCAATCACTGTTAATGAGCATGTACTGTAAACAGTACGCACTCTTTGAGAGCTCAGTTGGTAGCCAGCCATGGAGTTGAGCGGAGGGCTGTGCTAGTCGCTGCCTTGTGGTTGAGTTGGGGGCGAGCGGGATGTTGGGACAATCCCTGCCAGGATGGGGGGCTCGGGGGTCCACTTGACCAGCAGGATGGGGAGCTGCATCCTACAAGAGATCGATATGGTTGGGGAAGACTAGCTACTAATGGAATGTTATATGTACATATTGGATGGGTGATCAGGTGGGGGGGCACTGGACACCAGTGCAACTGTTTTAGATATATGGGACAGGTAATCAGGTGGAGGGAGGGACCACTAGCCACAAGGGAGTCTATTTATTTAATGACAGGCCGACTATCAAGGAATGGGGGGGACACTACCATTAAGTAATACATTTCATCATTTGTATATGTACTTCTTGGGCTGGTGAACAGTGAGGGTAGAGGGACCACTAGACTACCAGGGATAACATTTACCAAGACCAGGGTGGTGACCAGTGAATGGGGAAGTTGTAGGAACCACTAGAATACCAGGGTTTTGTTTTATATTTTGAAGTGGGATGGTGATAGCCTGGGGGGCGGGCAACCATGGAGAGGAGGAATACAGAACTAATGTGAAGTACAAGCTGGATTGTGTCTAAATATTATGTTTTGGTAAAGTTCTCCAGAAGGGGTCAGCTGCTCTTTAAAGTTCACAGTCTTAGAAAAAGTGGTCTCACTCACAAGGAGAGGAGACAGACTTAATAGACTAAATCAGAAAGAAACAAGATGGATTGAAACCTTGGACACATTACAACCTAAGGGTTTTAATGAAGAAGTGGATAATTCCCCATATATTAAAACCCCATAATTAATTCCAGTCTGATATTGCCCCATTAGTGAATCTTCCATGCACAATATATTATTTTGAATAAGGAAATTGCTCGGTGGCAGAATTGTCACCTGTGTTATACAGTAGTTGTTCTGTAATTTTTGCTCGGTAACTAAATTTGTTACCTGAGTCTAAGTCCTTATATGTGTTTGAGTCAATACCTTTATGTGTATTTAATTGTTAGAATATAATAATTTCTATGATCTTTTGTTGTTATTAAAGCTCACAGAAATGTCTTGTTCCAGGTTTTTCAAATGAAGAAACTGGGAACTCTCATATAGTGTTAAAAAATGGAAATCAGGGACACTTGAATCCAATATTTAAAAATGCAAACTGGGAGCGTTTTATCTCAAATGTAGCTAATGTTCCTTGTTCACCTTACATTAAGTATTTCACCATGCCTTGGCTAATCTTCCCTACTCTTTCCCCTGCCCCCCCCCAACCAATTTTCTTGACTCTGTGTGTTTTCTGTTGTATAGCAAGGCACTGAAAGATTACATTTTCTAAAAAAAAAAAATTAAACATTGATTGTGAAACTTTGGTATTTTTTTTTTATATATAAATATATGAACTAGTTGATGTACATTATGTATTTAAGCAATAATGCACAACAGGGTGTGGTGTATCATGAGATATCATCATGCCTCGGGTGGTTGGGCACGAGGCCAAAGGCTGAGTGTGTCCAGCCACCTGAGAAGTGATGATACCCATGATATACCACACCCTGGAGTGCATTATTGATATTTTGAACTGGAATCATGTTTGTAGTAGTAGTAAAACAAATGCAAAAAAAAAAAGGTTTCAAATGATTACTAAAATGTTTCTGTATTGAATTTTTAATATGGAGAAATACATAGAAAAAGATAGTTCTAATATTTATGAGCAGCTGGTGGCGCTGTTGCATAGTGCTGGATATGTAATCGATTGAAGATCAAGCAGAGTGTATCTGCTTTCAGTATGTTTTTAACAAATATTTCTTGTGGCAGTACGATTCGGGGACATGAAGATCTCAGCAGAGAGCAAAGGCATTTTTTTAATGTTTGTCTTTCTTGCTCTGCTATGGCAGGACAAGGTGCATGCATGTGGCATAGTGGCTAGATTTCTTTCAGATATCTATTCTGACCTTCTATGCCATTTGAAGTGTTTGCAAAGTGGGAAGCGGCAGCTTGAGAAGAGTTTAAGTTTCCCTGTCAGATTAGCATTTTTTTTCAGTGAGTTTGAGCGGGGTAAAAGGGAGTAATTACTGTAGTTGGACTGAGCTGGAGGGTTTTGCATTCCCGCAAGCAGACAGACCATTGGTGATATAGTCTTCAATAAGTGGGAAGGTTGGTGTGAGGCTTACAATGGTGGTCAGCAGTAGTTGTGGTGAGGATTTTGTGTGGTTTTATTTATTTTTTTTGTAATACTATCTGTCTCAAGTCACCGCTACAGACCATAGGAGGTGCTTTGGTGGGGTTCTCTGCAGCACAGTGAGGGATGTGGGAACGAGTGAGAACGATGGACTCAGAGGAGTTTGCTGTGAGTGAGGAGGCTGGTGGCTAGAGGCTTTTTGAAACTGTGAATGTGTAGTGGGATATACTCATTGCTTCACATATCTTTGAGCCAATCTGCTTTGTCTAGTTTTTTATCTAGTTCATAACTGTATTGTTAATAGAATTTATCATATTATGTGAAATAATATTATGAGTGTCACTTTAAGGATTGTGTTTAAATGGGTAATGGGTCTGAGTATGGGGACACACCTCCTGAGGAAGGCATAATTGTTTGGCTGAAGTGTTGGGGAATCATGCCTCCAGCTTGGTGTTCTTCCTGGATGCTTCAATAAGGGAGTCGCTTTTGCAGTGAGATGGAATCCTCAGTCATTTTTGTAATTTGGAGTGCTTGAAATCTGTGCTTTTGGACAAGAGAGCTTACATGCCTAACTTTCTGCTGGTTAAGTCGATCTAGAGTGTGGAAGTTATAAAACCATGCCCGGTCTCTTACGGTATCTCAAAACAGGCCCATTGGTTACCATGATAATACTGAATCATGATTTAAGGAAGTGGTTCCTCTTGCGGATTTCACATTCGCTTGTTAAGCACTGCTATCGAGTCACTGCAGATGTCACACCTGTCAGATGGCGGATGGACTATTTTCATTAGAAATCATGTGGTTCTGTGTATAAAACATAAACACTGCTTAAAGATTACTAACAGTGGGAAATTGCTATAAAAGAGATAAGGTGCTCCCATGGGTTGCATTAACCACCAGGTGATCACCTCTAGGGGTATGTAGCACTCAGCTATCCCTAATGCCACATGTGCCTCATGCCACATTTCACCTCTAGGGTGTGATTTATTGATGGCTAAGGCAGTCCATGGTTGTACCTTTTTGCTTGATAATTCTCCTCTTCATTATGCCACTGAGTAGTTCCAGGGTGTACCAGGCAGGCTCTGTTTGCACCTACTTCAGCACAGCAGTTGGTGATGTGCACTGGTACTGGTGCTGAGTCTGATACAGTGTACATCTGGCAGCCATGTGCTGTATACCTGGGAACCAAACATTCTGATTGTCCACCCTAGCATGTCAGCCTATGCTGCCTACTTCCTTGCACCAGTGTGATTATCGCACCTGTGGAATCTGGACTGACTGTGAGTCTTCTCGTGCCAATCCAAAAAAGCCTGAAGTTCTCATGCTACCAGCTGGTGCCTGTGTCATCTCAACCTTGTCCTCCTCCTCCTCCCTGCCACCATGAAGGTAAAAGGTGTCTCTTTGGTGTTATTTTGTCAACTTTTGCAGCATCCTTGAAAAGAAATGAGAGTAAAAAACAAACAAAAAAAGCGAGAGGATGCAGTGCTAGTGAAGTTATGCTCTGAAGCGAAGTAGTAAAGTTATTGAAAACTAGGGTAGTGTAGCACAAAGATAAATAATCATGCCCTATTTTTTTGGTGTCGCTTTTTTTTGTCATGTGTGCAGTTATAACATTTTGTAGACTACCAAGCCAGGGAAATAATGTGATGGGAATAGAACTGGACCAGCTGCAATGATAATGCTTGGCATTATATCCGTGGAAAGGAAAATATGCAGCAAGGCACATTCTTCAGCACTCTCAATCTACTACTGCATTCTGTTTTGGGAGCTAGCTGTTTAATAATATCATTAATATTTAATAAAATAACTCTGTGGAATCCTTGGTAAATCATGGTATAGCAATGCCAACCTCAATCTCAAAATGATAGAGCTCACACTGGATGAAGTAGTACATCCAATAACAAAAATGATCAATCTCTCCCTCAAACTGGTGCAATTCCCCATAAAATGGAAATCAGCTGTAGTTACTCCAGTTCATAAAAGTGGTGACTGTGCACTCCACTCAAACTACTGGCCGATCTCCGTCTTACCCGCTATATCTAAGGCCCTAGAGCAGATAGTTTTAGACCAGTTGGTAGACTATCTGTAAAAATACAATATCCAGTGCTCACAAACAGCATGGCTTTCTTAAATCCCACAGTATCGCTACTGACCTCTTAGAATTTACCGAATACATTCATGAGGCCCTGGATGCAGGGAACCTTGTGGGGTCAATATATATATATATATATATATATATATATATATATATATTATATGACCTCACACAGGACTTTGATACAGTCAACCACAGTGTCCTACTAAAAACATTACTTACCTTATGTTTATCCACTGAGACAACCTCATGGTTCAGGAGCTACCTAGCCCACAGAACCCAGCAGGTAAAAGTACAAAACACACTCTCTGATGAAAGGAAGGTATTGTTAGGGGTACCCCAGTGATCCTTCCTTGTACCGGTATTGTTTAGCCTCTTTCTCAACTCCCTTCCTGAGATCTGCTTGGCCAAGCCTCTCCTCTATGTGGATGACACTGTCATCTTTGCAAGTGGCCCCCACCTAATGGCATTAACAAACTAATTACAAGAGAGTTTCTTCAGGGTTGAGGTGTGGTTAACCCAGAATAAACTTCTCTTAAACTACAAAAAAAAATGCTGTTCTACAACCACAAGAGCAAGAAAAACTCAAGCTATCTTACTATTAATAACAGCAGGCTTGAGTCATTGGAAGAGGTGAACACCTTTAAATACCTGGATGTCACCCTAGACAGCTCCCTCTCCTACACGCAACACATTGACCAAGTTGTAAAAACAGTCAACACCAGGTTAAGACTGCTCTACAGGCACTACTCCTACTTGACTGTTGAGGCCTTCATCCTAGCAATAAACAGCTCCATTCTTTCCATTGTAGACTACTGCCTTGTTGCATACAGCACAGCCAAGAACATTGCACTGAAAGGAGTAAGAACTGCATTAAGCAAGGCCTGCAGACTGGTGCTAAGTGCAGATGCCCTCATGCATACATGTGATCTTTACACCCAAACAAAGTGGCTAAACTTACAAGGGAGAATACAGTACCAAGTCTGCCTCCTTGGGAAAAAATCCCTACTAGGTCTGACCCCGAAAACCATCCATAAATTACTCAAACCTGCACACAATTTTCATTGGAGCAGAGGTAAGGCAAGGAACCCATTATTACTTATTTTTTTGTCAAACTAGTAAATGTGGTTAAGAGCCTGTGTTTACTTTGTTGATCTGTTAACAGCAAATGAATAGTAAACTTTTTTTTTCTCATTGTGTCACTTGGTTGACAGAGGTACTTAGAGTGGCATGAGAATCTTTTTTTTTTATTTCGATGTAAAAATAGTATGTTTGCATTTTAATTGGACAATGTGGACTTTGAGTTTCATGACGTGTCTACCATGTTAATAAATAGGTAATGACTTGTCTACTATAGCCCAGATATTCAAAGCAGTTGTGCATGGCACAACTGAGTTGCACTGGCATAAGTGTGGTATTGTGCTTAGGAGCCATATTCAGCGGGAGCCAGTGCGCAGCACAAAATCCATTGCGCTAATGTGCAACTATAATGAATGCATGTGCAAGAGCAGGGGGCGTGCCCAGGAATATCCTGACAGTGGCATATTCAACTGTGCATCCATGGTGGAAGTGTGGAGCAAATTGAAGCTGCTCTGAGCAGACTTGTTCCTAGAAATACAGGGCACAAGCAAACAGAGAGCACTTACACCAGGGGTGTGAGTGAGAGAGAGTGAGAGAGAGAGACAGACAGAGAGAGAGACACACACACACAGACAGACAGACAGACCAAAGCCCACACTCAGATGGAGAGGGACAGAGGTGGCATTGTAGTGGTAGAGAGGGGCAGAGGGAGAGAGGGAGAGACACACACACACACACACACACACACACACACACAGAAGCTGTGCACCATGGTGGCACACAGCCAGCAGTCAACCGCCCAGGGGGACAGTGGACAGCAAGGGCCATAGACAGTGCGCCAATCATGATGGAGGCCATAATGAGGGGTGTGAGGGGGCAGGAGGAACAGCGACGTGGCAGAGGAAGGGCCAGTCAGTGGTATGCCCAACACAGGAGGTACCGTGCCCACATCACCTTTGAGAACTACAGTGACACTGAGATTGTGGGCAGGTACCACATGAATAGGGCCATTCTGAGACAGCTCTGTGAGCTGTGCAGTGAGGAAATGCAGGTACCCACCAGACAGAGCCACATCATGTCCATGGAGATGAAGGTGACTGACATCATGTGCCTGCTCACCATGGGCACCTTCCAGAGACCAACAGGGGACACCACAGGCATCATCCAGTCAGTCACGTCCTGCCTCCTCACATAGTTCCACGACGCCCTTCTGCAATGTGCTTCAGAATCCATCCATTTCCCCAGCATACAGGCAGAGCATACAGCAACCATGCAGGACTGTCACAGGGTGGAACGTATGCCTGGCATGATTGGAGCCCTGGCCCTGAGGGTGTGGCATACAGCAACTGGAAGGGGAGCCCAAGTGTCATCTGCCAGGTGGTGTGCAATGCCATGGGGCGCATCACCAGTGTCTGCACCACACACCCTGGAAGTGCACATGACACATTCATCTGTCACAGCTCTGCACTGTCACAGGTGTGAACATGGGGACATCCCCACAGGCCACCTAGTGCATGAGTATGGCACGGGCAAGGGGTGATAGGCAAAGCAGACCTTGACATGGGGTGGGCAGGGTGTGCAGGGTGGTGTGGGTGCCAGGGACAGGCAAGGGGTGCAACAGACAATAGCAGAGGGCTAAGTATGTCATTCTCCATGCAAGGGACAGTGCGTATCCACTGAGGCCCTGGCTGCTCACCCCCTACCAGGCCTGTTGTCCCCAGCAGAGGAACGGTACATCGAGACAAATGCCAGCATGTGCAACATCATCGAGCATGTCTTTGGCATGCTGAAAGCATGGTTCCATTGCCTAGGCAGGCAGGTGGTGCCTGCAGTTCAACCCCTTTAAAGCCCATGTTCTATTCCTGGCCTGCTGTGTACTGTACAACATGGCCATTGACCATGGGATAGCTGTGGAGGCTGATGAGGGCAACAGTAGAGGGGATGGCAGAGGAAATGGGCCAGAGGGTGGTGGACAGCCACTGGGAAGAGGGACCTCTGGCTGCTCTAGCAGATGTGACACCACCAGGACACCATCGCATAGGAGCACTATGGTGTACACAGTTAGGTGGTGTGACACGCATGCATGGACCACACATACAGGTACAACACACATGCAGCAAGCATTGCAATGGGCATGCACACACAGTGGTGTGAGGCAAGGGTAGGGGAGTCAGTGGCACACAACCTCACACAGCAACACCAACCCACCCACCAACCCACCCACACACCCAGGGGTTGGTTTGTGGCTTGGATCAGATGCATGGCACCGGCATGCACAACTTGCCTATCAAGGTTGCATTACCAGTCCATGGCCTGTGCTGTTCTGTGGTGCTTAGTAGGTGCAACGCATGCAAATGAGGTTGGGCACAACAGTAATGACATGCTAATGCACCTACTGCACCATGCACTGGCTGATGAGCTCATCTGCATGTGGTGTCTTAATATCATGATATTGCTCCATGTGCTATGGGATTGCACCAGAGCAAGTTGGTGTACAGATCCACAGTGCACATGCATGTCATAGCATCATGGCGGCAATCACGCACCATGCATGGACTGCGTGATGCAGTGGCACTGCACATGTTGTGCATGGGCCAGCTACGCACAAGGCCATGTATGGGGTGCCATGCCCTATCGCACACATGAGCAATGCCAGTTGACCCCTGACCCCTGGCTCAGACCTCTGACCCTATGACCCCACATAGCTGCACCCATTCTGCGCATCGCCGGCACTGCATGATGTGCATGCACTGTGCATGCTTCTGTGCATCAAACAGCAGGTGCATGGTGTGGACACATCTACCTCCAGCCACCGTTTTCACCACCGAACGCAGTTAGCAGAACATGGTGCAGGCACGACAAAGAAGGGCCCAGAACTGGTCACCTATTGAGGTGGCCAACCTCATGGCTTGTGTGGAGCCCCATGCCCCCCAGCTCTTTGGGCAAGTGCCCCTGCAGCAGGCCAGGGGCACCATGTGGCAGGGCATCACCACAAGCCTGGAGCACAGGACAGGGGTGCCCAGGACTGGGGAGCTGTGTCACCACCATTATAGGGACCTCACATGGCAGGACATAGAGTGCCAGAGGAGGCTACAGGCATGAGCCAGGTGAGGGGCTGTGCCACAGCCAGGTAAGTCATCCCATGTTGCATGTCTGCCCTGGTGCTGTACTGTGGTGTTGGCTTGGTTGCCTGCCATGCCCTGTAGAGGGGTACACTGTCATTGTGTGCATCATGGAGTGGCATTGCCAGCTACCACTTGTGTTGTGATGCAGCTATGCAGCCGTGCGGGACGTGTCGGGCAGGTGCACACCATGTGCACAGGGTTGGGGTGCAGCTGCTGTGGTCGGTTCCTGATGTGCACCTGTCTTCTTTCCATTTCCAGGATCTGAGGACCATCAGAGGGCCCGGGCTGCTGCAGCAGCACAGCAGACCACAGCGGGACAAGCTGAAGTGGGACCGGCACCAGCAGGGCCACAGAGGGCAGGTAGGCACTGTCATGGTCCTTTGCACTGTGCATGGGGGTGGCGGGGAGAGTGGGTGCTTGCATGGCCACCTGTGCCATGTGCCATGGCAGCTCTGTGTATTGCACTGTGCATGGTGCATGCCACTGTGGTGCATCCATTGGACACATGTGCTGGCTGTTGGTATGGTGGGCATGTGCCCGGCTGCCACTGTTGTTGCTGTAGTGCTGCCAGTGCACTGTGCCATGTTACTGTCATTGTGCAGTCTCATGGCCATTGTGCGGAAGGGACCACTTCTGTGCAATGTCATGGTGTACCACGTTGCTGGCCGGCATTGGCCCACCCCCCCATGGGTGGCCACTATGGGCCTTCGGGTGTGTTCCCACTGCCCATTGAGCACAGTGGGTGGGCATGAATCCTTGGGACATTGCACTCATCACCTGTCCTGTCCTTGTTATAGTTGTCCAGTGGCAAAGACTATTTTGCTTGATGCTTTTGAGACTGCTGTGCCAAACCCTACTGGTGGCCTCCATGACACTGGAGGTGGTCGTCCAGGTCTGGCAGATGCTGTTGGTGGAGTGAGGCAGCCGCCACATGCCAGGGTGGCCAGATGGGGCCACCATTAGTTTAGCCCCTGTTTACCCCTGTTTTCCCTGCTGTACCTCCCCCTTCAGTCCCCCATCCCACTGTACAGTCCCTGCTCCCTGTCCCCTTCCCCCACCTTACCTACCCTTTCCCAGCCTCTGGTTCTTGTAAAAAAGTTCCTTGAAATATATATTTTCTAACTTACCTGCCTGTGTCTGTATCCGCTTTGCAGGTTGTGTGAGGAGCCATGCTGCAGTGGCCCAGTGTCTGTCCAGTGGTGTGCATATGCAGAGGCATGTGTTGTACTTCTGTGGTTCACTGCTGTGTGCTGTGTGTGTCCCACTGTGGTGGTGTCCATTCCCTCGGTCGGTGACTGTGCCTTGGGTGCCCTTGGGCCAACTGCTGGGGTATGTGGTGGCTGCGTGTGTGGTGGTGGCACACAGCCATGATCCTTGGTCAGGTGCTGTCTGCACACTGTGTTGGGGCCCCTGTTTGGCATTGTTCAGCCTGTCCCATGTTGTCTGCCATGCTACCTGCCCCACGGCATGGTCTGTGCCTACTGTGTGCACTTCCTGTGTGCCTGTGTGGCATGTGTATGCTTGGCTGCATGGTCCTGGGTGTGGCCTGCTATGATCTGGGGGGCACGGCCTGTGGCCTGTGGGGGGCTCCCTTGGTGGCCCTCCATTAGCCTTTGGAACCTCTTGTTGCCTGCTTTCTCTGCCTCTGTTGTGTTCTTGGGTCAGGTGTCTGGGTGCGTGTGGTTGCCCTGCTGTGCTCTGCTGGTGGTGACCTCCTGTGGTCTGTTACTGTGCTTCCCTGGCTCTGTCCCTGGGACTGTCCTCTGTGCTGTGCCCCCCTCTGTTGCTCTGCTGCTCTGCTCTCACAGTTGCACTGGAGCATCTCTTTTGTGCCATGGCACAACTCTTTGTGCGCCATGGAGCAACTTTGCCATATTCAGCTGGGTTGCACTGGCACAGTTTGGCCTGTGCAACCTCTGAATATCACTCCTGTTGCACCATGGCTCATCAGATTTGCACTGTGCCGGACCTGCATGAGGCTTTGGCACATTTCTGAATATCTGGGCCTATGTGTATAAATGCAAAAACACACACTTATCATATAGTAGTTCAGATACAGTGATTTATCACACTACTGTTATACTCACACCTATTGCATAAATTTATTGACTTTTTTGTTGACTAGGAAAGGAGGGCCAATATAATATGCAAGCAATAAGACAAAACAAAGTTGTTTTTAATTGATGTTGTAGTTTGTGATTTAAGAAACAGTGAGAGCCTCTTATGTGATTGTGTGCCTGTTGCTGAATTAAAATATGTTCTTAGCTTCCTAAATGTTTCAGCCCCTTCCCCCCCATACACACTCAGTCATTTTTTTAGTATTCTTCTTCATCTTTGTTTGTTTGTTTTTCATTGATTTTAATTTGGGCTTTAATAAACTGTGGGAGCTATGTAAGTCATTGCGTGCAGACAGCTTTTTGGGGAGTGAGTGTGTCCCTCAGAAACCACTTTAGTGAGTGGCTCTCATTTTCTCCAGCTGTAGACACTAACAGTGGAGCAGGGCTCCGGTCTGCTTAGCTGTTTTGTATTGGCACCCGTATACTCTTGAAGGGACTCACTTCTGTGCACAGTGGGTGACAGACAGTTAAAGTGATGGTCCGTGGGGTCAGGCAGGGGGTCGCGCCGAGGATGGGAAAAAGTTGCTGCACTAAGTGATGCCAATTCAGCGGGACAGCAGAAGATCAGCAGCTTCTGACAGAACATTCGGAATCCGCATACAAAAAGTAAGGCACATCACTTCTTGGTGTTTCTAAGGTCTGGAAAGATGTAACTGTTCATACAAGCACTGTGCCACTGCTCTCCCTATGCAGCTCTTGTAGTTGGTTCCCTTGTTTACTACCTGACAAGTGTTAGTAAGACAGTGGTAGCACACATTGATTTAATGTGTGCTGCATTTCGCCTGTCACCTATAATGCCTGTTGGCAGATTACCGGCTGATAAGGACATGGCTGAAAGATCGTTTCAGCCAATCAGATTATTACAAAAGTTTTGCCCATTTTATAAAATATAATATAATGTAAAATAATATTATAATAATTTCCATTATCAATAACATTATATTGCAGCTGCATTGGCTCTGACCAGAGTTTGTTTATAATCTTATGGGCTAGAGCTTGGGGCAGTAGACATAGCTCAGGGAGTGTATATGTGAATTCTGGCAGGGCTTTGTATATATATTAATCTCATTTTCTTCTCATATTCCCAAAGGAAAGAGTGAAATTGATTACATTTAAAAGTGAAGACTGCTTTTGTAGCTATGTATTACATGATGTATCTGCTAACAGTAAAGCCTGAAATAAGTGTTGCATATGTAAGCATCCTTAAGTGGGGATCAAATGACACTTGTGGATGGGCTATAAAAAATCCCTCTTTCTGCAGCTTCTGGTAGAGGACAGAAAGGTCAGTTGGGGTTTGGAACGCTGAAAGAGGCAGTTGTTGCTCTTCTGCTTAAACACTTATTGAAGCTTTGCCTCTTGGTGTTCTGGGGATAATGTAACACAAGTATTATCCCTGAAGAGTGCTTGTTTTGAGGGTATTGGTCAGTTCACTTTACTGGTACAAATGATCCTGTCTTAATGGTATCCAGGAAAATTTGGTTTGTTGTAATATTTTTTTATTTTAGTTTATTTTTCCAGCCAATAAAATGACAGCCTTGATTTTTGCCTATTATGCACCGTCCTCTACTTGATCATGGCTTATTTTACCTACAACTGGCCATACATGCCCAGGGGCATAGCAAGGCATGAAGCTGCAGGCCAAGTGTCTTCAGCACCTTGAAGTGTGGTTGTGGCAGCACAACCAACACCCCATGGGTGTTTTATTGCACTTATAAAATGGGTTTTGTATTAAGAAGTGGGAAAATTAAAAATAAAAACCTAACATTTTTAAAAATCAGTAGTTTTCTGTGAAATACGCCCTCTGAAGGTGGGCTGTAACTACGAAGTGCTAGCTGGAGTTGTAATGTGTGAGCCACAGTGGTGTGCATGCTTTTTGTGTAAATTGTCTGAAGTTACACACACCCCAGTTTAGTTCCACTTTTTTATTTAAATTGAAAAAATTGAAAAAAAAAACACCTTGTGGACATGAAATGGAAATGACTGGATTCAGGTATTTTAGTTCAGTGATGAAGTAGACCAAGCATGATAGTAGTGTGAATAAAAGTGAAACCAGGAATAGGGAATGCAACATCTAGGAGCAGCACACTGATATTTTTAGTAACTGAGCTACATTTGCACCAGGACTTTTTCATACCCATTGTTTGTGCTATCTCAAGCCAATGGATAGGAACAAGTTTCAACCAATCAGGATGCAAGATTCTTAGCATATGACACAGCCTTTTGTGCAAATGTCTGGAGCCCACTGGACTCTTTAACACTCACTCTGTTATGCCAAGCCAGCAAGGAGGATAGCATGGATGTGCAAACCAGTTCCACAACCACAGACTTAACCTGCTCACCCTGGTCACCATGGGTGGAAGCTCCTGCCTTAGCCTATCCATTCAGAAATATCTGCATTCTTTATAACTCTTAAACTATAAGATTTAAGCTGTGGCATTCTGGAAGACATAAAATGCTACTTGAGTCATTAATCCAAGCCATAACATTCTTAGCTCTTTAGACCCTGTAATAATGGGCAGTGAATAATTCAGCAGTATCCCTTTTAATGACTGCATGGGTGGAGCCATGCTGGCATAGTGCTATGATATAGGAGAGGGAAGGGACTCTGGAAGCACGTGACTGGATTTAGATTGTCTTCTTCCACTGAGTGTTTTGAGTGGAATTAAAGCAAATCTCTCTGCCACTGTAATGCTGTTCCTTTGTCTCTACTGTACCTCCCTCTTATTGCACTAGCTACACTATTTCCTTGCTCTCAAATTGAACTCCTGAGCCTACTGACTTCTGACTCACTTTCAGGATCGGAAGTAGTACTTTTTTCCCTTGAGTCTGTAGTTGTGTGGATTCTAGTCTGCTATTGCTGGCCCATTGCTGCTGGATGAATCCTGGCACTTGATGGCCTTTCTGCAGCAGCCGGTGATTGTGCCCCCCCCCAATACACACAATTTGCTTGCCTAGATAGGATCCATATATTGGAAATGCTTCAAACATAGAACTGCCATAGCAGACAAGTCTGCACCTCTTAAAATAACTTATAGTGAAACTTGTTATAACTGTAGTCACTTAATGGTCATTTGTTGTATTAAAGCTTCACTTGCAAGTGTGGCACTCAGACAGGAATGTATTAACACCTTTTTGAATTTTACTTACCGCATTAAGTGCAGTTGAAATGCTGGGGCTTGGTTCAGCATCCTGTCTACCTCTCTGCACCTTCATTATTTTTTTGCAAACTAAAAAAGTTAAAAGCTTCTGTCCTACTGTTGCGTGATCTCTTGAGTGATGATCATTGTTTTTTTTTTTATATATTTCTATGTTTGCATATTTCTATTTTGCTAGTACAGTGGAAGCCACTTAAAATGGACCAAGTTTTCATGAACAATTGGTTTGAAAGGTCCAAAGGTGACGGAAGATGGTCAAAGCTAAGAGGACTGAGAATCAAAAGGGCACTTATGAGGGTAAAGGGAACTTTTTCTATACTAGTTTTTGCCATACAGAAATAAAAAGTAGAGTGGCTACCACCCCTTTCGTCTCCCCCCCGAGTTCCGACACCTATGGAAAGGACAAACACAAAGTCTTGATTCCAAACTTATGTTACCAACGTTAAAAAAAAAGTGTTAATGCAGACAAAGTTAGCCATTTTAATCAGACTTCCAGAGCTGTGTTTTCAGTAAATGATGAGCAATTAGCAACTATGCTGATACCCTGTTAATCACCTGTCATTCCCATTAAATGAGTCATGCTGCAGTTTTAAGTAGAACAGCTCTCACCTCCTATTCAGTGTCTTGTGAGTCATTCTGTGCTTTTGTAGTGTGGTATGATGACCTCTAAGTGTGTCAGCATCCCTCTGTCTTGGAAGGTTGAACTCTTGCAGCAGATAGAGTCTCTTCTGAAAATGAGTGTCCAAGACCTCACTGTTCACCTGTCTCTGCCCAAGTCCTCTGTCTAGGATTTAATTCATGGCAAGGAGAAGATTTTTTATGAATGGCATTCCAATCAGAATCCTTCACCCAAGAGAAAGAGTGAAGGAAAGGATACCGAGGTGGAGAAGGCACTGCTTAGATGGTTCAGCAGTGTGCAGGAGTGGGAAGCTTTGAACAGTGGCCCTCTGCTTCTCCAAAAAGTAAAGCGGCTTGTGGATGGCTTGGGGAAGAATGATTGCAACCCAACAGAGGACTGGCTGCAATGATGGAAGGTTAGACACATCTGCTATAGACGCGCTTATGGTGAAAAACTGAGCACAGATACTGTAGCAGTGGGGCTAATGGCTGGCTGGCCAATGTGCTTCCAGGGATTCTAGCAGGCTACGAACCTGCTAACATTTTTAACACAGATGAAACAAGCATTTTCTTTCAGTGTGTGTGGTTTGGGATGCTTACATTCCATGACAAGCTGCCACAGAGCCAAAAGAAACCAAAAGAATGGCTTTCTGTGTTAGCCTGCACCAACATGTGTGGCATGAAGAAGTTGGAGCTCATAGTTATTGAAAAATCTGCAAAACCCCATTGTTTTAAAAATGCCCACCACCTACCTGTGACCATTTGTAGCAGTCAGACTACTTGGATGAATTGGGAGATTTTTATTGAGTGGGTCCGCACTTGAGACTGAAAACTCCATGGGCATAAATTGCTCTTTTACTCGACAACTTTAGTGGTCACTCTGATATCACTGGCCTCCTCAACATAAAACTAATCTTCCTTCCCCCTAACACTATGTCCATCATACAACCTTTGTACCAGGGGATTATATATGTCTTTAAAAGACACTACATAAAGGCAAAGAGGCTTTGAGTTCTGGTGGAAATGGATGGCGGAGAGGCATCTGAACTTACATCCTCACAGTAAGTGAAAAAAATGACCCTGCTCGATGCTGTCCATTTAATGAAGATTGTGTGGGACAGTGTTACCAGAGAAACAATATTCCACTGTTTCAGAAAAACAAGATTTTCTCACCCACAGCAGGATACATTTTCAGATGTGGCTGAGGAGCTCGTTCTGCCACCTGCAGGTTTAACTGAAACAGAGTTTGACTCATTGTGCTGCCTGGGTGAAAATTACACCGAGCCCCAGACTCATACCATTGCTGATGTGCTTACCTCAATGAGAGCTGAAAAACAGGAGTTGACTGAACAGACAGAGGCATAGAAACATAGAAACATATAATTTGATGGCGGATAAGGACCACTTGGCCCACCCAGTCTGCCCATTTCCCTACCTAATGGATAAGCTGCAGATCCTAGTTAGCCAGCAGCCTACTTCTTTCTGCCCCAACCCCCTAGAATTGCCTTATGACTGTCAAATGCATGCTTGAATTCCACCACTGTTTTTGACTCCACAACCTCCTCCAGAAGGCCGTTCCATGCATCCACAACCCTCTCTGTGAAAAAATACTTCCTTAAATTACCTCTGAGCCGACCCCTCTATCTTCAAATTGTGCCCCCTTGTTCTTGCACACCTCTTGTTTTGAAAGATGCTACCCTCTTGGACTTTGTTGATTCCCTTGAGGTACTTGAAAGTTTCTATCATGTCCCCCTCTCCCTCCTTTCCTCGAGGCTATACATATTAAGCTCCTTAAGTCTCTCTTCATATGTCTTCCGGTGCAGACCCTGCACCATTTTAGTTGCCCTCCTCTGGACAGCTTTCATCCTGTCTATGTCTTTGTGGAGATTGGGTCTCCAGAACTGCACGCAATACTCCAGATGGGGTCTGACCAGCTGTCTGTACAGAGGGATAATAACTTCCTGTTTTCTATTGGTGATGCCTCTCCCTATGCATCCCAGTATCCCCCCAGCCCTCCTTGCTGCCCTCTCACATTGCTTGCTCACCTTTAGGTCATCTGATATGACTATCCCCAGGTCCCTTTCCATTTTTGTTGTTGTTAGTATTTCACCCCCCATTATGTACTCTTCCCCTGGGTTTTTGTTTCCCAGGTGCATTACCTTGCACTTCTTAGCATTGAATCTAAGCTGCCATAGATTTGACCATTCCTCTAACCTTGCCAAGTCCCTTCTCATCCTTTCCATCCCACCTTGTGTACCAACCCTATTGCAGATCTTGGACTTCATCAGTGCCTTTGACAGCGACCCTTGCAGGGGACTCTTGCCAAACATGTGACAGCTGCTCACGAGTGTCACATGATTTGTGGAAGGGGATATTTGTCTCCATATCCAGTATTTGGTCTTAGCCAAGAAGATGTAGTGTAAGTCCTTCCCTGAGATTTTTATAAGCAGCTGATCATGGATTAGGGATTGTGTCAATATTTACAGTGTTTGGGACTATTTATCTGATCCCTTCCTCTTCTGCAAACTCTTTTCTCCATATGGTAAGTAAACCCTGCTCAGTCCTGTTACGATCTTGGCTAAGTTCTCAAGGGCCCCAGTTGCAATTAAACACCGGCAGATTAAAATTGCTGGCAATTTTACAATCACCACTCAGCATGGCATTGTGCCAGCTACATGGCACAATGCAGTGCTGTGGTCAGTATCAGGCAATTGGGCATCCTGACAAAGACCACTTTGCATAGGTCAGTATGACTGAGAATTGTGGAACTGTAGCAATTTGTAATCTATGACCAGCACCTTTTTATAGCTGCTTGAGCAAATTTTGCTGGGAAACAACTTATACTTTTAAAAGGCCTGTCAGTCACAGGATTATATAGAGATAAGTGTGGTACTGTATTAAAAATGCTGTAATTTCATCAGCACATATAGCAAACCTACTGGAGGAGAAATTAACCTTTTCTAAATGTGACCCAATTGTCCAGTTGGCCACTCGTGACTATCCTTGTTCTGGCTCTGCTGTTTCTCCATGGCAACTCCATTCATGGCTTATCCATAGTTGATGGACCTGCAAAAGTGCCTAGAAAACCAAATAGTCATGAGAACCAAAATGGGATTTACAAATCAAATTTCAGTTGGGTAATTGGAAATATCGGTTAAAATAAATTTTATAATATTTAAGGTAGATGTCATGACTGTCCATCATACTGTCCATGCATTACTATGCTTTTCATGATCTGATTTTTAATTAAAAGTGTAATCATAGTTATTCTACTTTCTGTCCTGTTTACAATGATATCATGATTAGTATCCTAGTTAGGAGATAAACATCAGGCCCTGTACATTAATGTATATTCGCCCTGCCAGCCACAATACGTGGTAAACAGGGCCAAGTAAAGCAAATCCCATGCCAGAAACTTGCAGGTGCTAACAGTGCTCCCAAGCACCAACTGTAAGTGAACATGTACAGCATTATGGACAGCCAGGTCTGGGGAAAGGCTGGTCCTTACCTAGACTGCCATATCACATGATCTCCTGCTCACATGGAGCAAGGCATCCACTTTGGGTCAGGGCCTGATATGTTATTGGTCGTGGGCCAACAAGGATTAGTGGATTCCAACCCCATGTGTTTTTTTTTAGGTCAAGTGGGCAGCACATAGTTGTGCTGCCTGGTACACACCTTTTATTGTGTGTACCATACCAGATAGTGCATAAGGGCCATTATTGTATTTATCACATCAGTAGTTTCATCTTTCAAGCTACTTAGATTATAAATTGTAAAACAATATATGATATTCGCAGTTAGTAAATAAGCATCAATTTTATGATTGCATAGCAGAGCTGTGCTGACATACTGCTACTACGTAGTAAAGAGAGGGAACCGTGGAAGCATGTGACTAGATACCTGGACAGTGTCCTTCCACAGTGAAGTTGAAACACATGTGATCCTCTCCTTTGACCACAGTGCTGTCCCTCTCCCCCCCCCCGAGCACTATTTTGCTGTTCTGTGCTCGATTCTGGTTCACTTCTGGGTTGGATCACTATCCCCCTATTAATTTTAGAAATGTGACGAGTAATAATGAAAACCGTTCCTTGCTGTTTTTTCTCCTCTTTAAACATGTAAAAAAGAAAATGGTCCCTTGCTAATCTTCCCCCTGCTGCCCTGACTTCCCATGCTCTGATCGCTGTTCTCATTATATATGAAATATTTCCTTGGTGTCTAGTGGCAGCCGTTCACCCTTCGATACCCAGCCCCATATTTGTATAATGTTTCCCTGGAGTCTAGTTGTACCCCCCCATTCTCTGATTGGTGGCCCTGTATTTATATAATGTTTCTCTCCTGTCTAGTGCCACCCCCACCCTCCAAATGCCAGCCCCATATTTATGTAATTTTCCTTGGTGTCTGGTGGCACCCCCCTACCCCCATCCCCCTATATATTTCCCTGGTGTCTAAGGCCCTATAGCCTCCAATCCTTGTCAATGTTTTCTTAATGTCAAGTGCCACTCCTGACCTCCAATTGCTGTTCTGTAAACCTGTAATAGAGAGAAAATCATCCTTCATTTTTTTTTCTTTTTGGTCTCTCTCTCTCTCTTTAAACCTGAAGAAAAAAAATGGTCCCTGACCTGTTTGGGCCATGCCACCCTGATCTCCCACTTAGCACTCTCCACTGCACACCCACAGTACACCCCACACACCTTCACTCACCTGAACAGGTCACAGGATGAAGATCCACTCTCCGATCAGAGACATGTCTTGCTGCTGGAACCGGCAACTGCAATATGAGAAACTAAGTTATGTGTGGTTCAGTGTATTTCAATGAGGATTGTAACTTTGAGGCATACCTTTGTCATTTTTTGCTTATTTTCTCTCCCAAATTTTCAGCATGGTCTCATTAGGAGCCCAACTCATGGCCAGTGGTAGCGGAATTATGCAAATCAGGCCCAAAAGGAGATTTTGCGGTTACTTGCCGAAATCACCTTTCAGGTGCAATCTGACAATTTTCACCACCATTGTTCAAAAAGTGGAGTCATAAGCAGGCTATGTTGAAAATTTGGAGTCAAAATATGTAAAATGACAAAGTTACGATCGTATGTTAAAATTATTCTACTCACGCTCAAAACTTCGGTAATTTTAAATATTTTGACTCCAAATTTGCACCATAGCCATTTTTTCATACCACCGCATGAATATGTCAGCTGTCATTTTTCAAATCCTGGCCAAAATGTATTTTTGCACCTGTGGTGTGGAATGACATTTTGGTGGTGCAGAATCACGTTTTGGTGGGTATTTGAAAACATTCACCTATGGGGTTCATGAGGAGGGATAATAAGAAGGCTATGCTAAAAATGTGGTGTGCGAATATGGTAAAATGTCTAGGTTATGACTGAATGTAGCAGACTTCAAACTTTCGCCATACCCATTTTTCCATGCTACCTCATAAATGTGACAGGTGTCATTTTTAAATCCTGGACAAGATGTCTTTTCGCACTTGTGGTGCAAAATGACATTTTGGCCAGTATACTATAAATGCTATATGTCATGTTCATAAGAGCAGTCATAAAATGACTTATCTAGTAAGCCTTGTTCAGTTTTATTTTTTTATACATGGAAAGTTTTATTGAAGAAATGTTTGGTATATAAGCTTATCAGTGTGACATCACCATACTGAATAGACATATAAATACTCAGAACACAGTACAGAATGATCTTCCTTACAGACTTTATGATATAGCTGATTATGCAGCATTTACCAGTAAATTCTCAAACTGACAATTTCAGGTGACATCTGATGTCCAGCATCAGTGTAGGGACTGTGTCTAGTAGGGTGGATTCTCTGGGGGTGTGGGGTGGGACAGAGCATAAGTGTGAGCTGAGATACTTGCTCCATTTTTGAAGTAACCAGGGAAGGCGTTGTGAGAGGCATAAGTTAGCCTTTCAAAAATGGCCACTCTATGCCAGGACTGAGTGCCATGATATATGGGATGGAGGAGTGGGTTGTTTCCATTTCATCAGCATGGCGCATTTTGCCTCCGTAAGGGCCACCAACATCAAGTTAGGTTTTTGGGTAGGTCTTTTGTGTAACAGTGGTATATCTCCCATCAGCATCAGAACTGGGTGGGAAGGAATCTGTAACTGTAGGATTCTGGAACAGTTGCTCAGTATCCCATTCCAGAAGGGCTAGAGATGTTGGCAAGACCAGAGAATATGTGACAGATGGGCCTCTGGGGCATTGCATCTCCAGCAGGTTCAGAGTGGCAAGAGTCCCCTGTGATGTAAGAAATCAGGGGTGCAATACCACCTGTGAAGGAATTTGGTCTAGATTAGTTGGCCTCTGGTGTCTAGAGATGTTGTGAAATTAAATTTCACTGGCAAAACTGCTGCAAAACTGGCAATTTCGCCATGTGAAACATTTTGCAAAATTCTGCTGTTCGGCTAAATTTTTTGCAGGGTGCAAAGTTGTGAAATTTAACCTGCAGAAGGAGAAATGTCACCTTTCTGCAGGTGACATTTCGCATTTTGCACCAACAAAATGTTTTGCAAAATGCTCGAATTCTGCAAAATATTTCACATAATGAAATTTCACAATTTCACACATCTCTACTAGTGTCCCAGTACGCTGTATGGGGAGATTTGAGACAATGCTCCCAATTGTCTGGAGATAGAGACACCTGTAACTCCTGCTCCCACTGATTCTTACAATTGACCATGGTGGATGGTTGGGCATCCCTAAAAGTGTGGCAGATTAAGCCTGCTACTCTTTTGGCTCTATGTGTTACATGCAGACTTTGCAGACAGCCTCATTAATTCTGGAAAGCTGGGTGTCGTTGGAGTGGCTTTAATGCACTGCACAATTGTTGATACCTCCAGAACTGTACCCCCGGTATCCCATATCTGGCCTGGATCTTCTAAAAGGAGAGCAAGTCACTGAATTGATGCTCCAAAATGCAAGCAACAGTGCATATCCTAGCTTTAACCCAGGTTTTCCATGATAGTGAAACCTTCACCACCTGGATGTCTGCAATACCCCAATGGTGAGTATAGTGCCATGGGGCTGGTGAGCTTCTCTGGGGGCACTGAGTCAGTGATGATGTGGTTCTTTCCCACAATTCTAGTGGGCAAGGGTCCCAAAACTGACCTCATCTATTGCAATACGGTTATATTCTGCTCGATAGCAACCCATTGGGGTGTATCTATACCTTGTGGGAGGAACTATTTGGTGACCTGGGCTATTCTATATGCCCATATATAGCCCTGGAACCAAGGAAGTCCCAGTCCCCCTTGGGACCAGTGTGCTCTTAGCTTGGCTTTGCTGAGTCTGGGCACTTTACCTTCCCATAGAAATACACCCATTAATCTGTCTATTCAACTGAATATTTTATTAGGGACTTGAAGGGGCAGATTAGAGAATAGATATACAGGATGGGGAAGCACAAACATCCAAATTGCTTCCTCTTTCCCTTTGAGGGAGAGGGGATCTTAAGTCATCTAAGGATGTCGAGCTCTAATGCCCGGAGCAGCAGGAAGAAAGTTTTGGGGATTAGAATCACCCATTTGGTGGGGATGTTGATTCTAAGTTATGCAATCTGGAGTGCATTGCACCTTCAGGGGAAAAAAAGTATTTTTTTCCAATTTAGCACCAGGCTGGAGGCTGATGCAATATCTATTCAGGAGTACCATTACATGGGGCAGGGATTGGGCCTGGGTTGTGAGTGTAAGGAGAATGTCAACAGCATACATATTTACTAATATGTTGCTGTTACTGAAGTTAAAACCCTGACTGTCTGCCAAGTCCAGGAGCTTCCTGGTGAGGGGATCCAGTGTAATCAAAAATAACAGGGGAGACAAAGGGCAGTCTTGCCTTGTACCCCTGAATAGTGGGAAGGGCTAAGAGATGGTATGGTTAGTGAGGATGGTGGTGGTAGATGCATTGTATAAAATGGAAATCCAGCTGCAGAAATACAGGCCTAAACCATAGTCCTTCATTACCGAATACATATATTGTCATTCCACTGAGTCAAAGGCCTTACAGAAATCAGTTGCTATGGCCATCACAGAGGATACACTCAGCTCTGCCAGCAGTTTAATGTGAAGGACTGTCCAGATGTTATCTACTCCCGTTTTCTCTTTTCTGAACCCAGCTTGTGATGTGTGTATAATCATGGGTAAAACCTTTTCCATTTTGATCGCTGAGGTCTTGATGATTATTTTCATATCCGTGGGTATTAATGAGATTGGGTGAACATTCACACAGTCCAATGGATCAGAGGACTTTTTCGGTAATAGGGTTACTATGGCCTCTTTCATTGTGAAAGGCAACATTCCAGAGAGGTGGGTAGATTGCAGGGCTTCTGGAACAGAGTATAATTATATTTGGCATTATACTAGTCTACCACCATGCTGTCTGGACCCGGGGCCTTTCCCTTGGATAGCTGCTTTAAACTGTCATAAGTTCTTCAGTTGTGAGGGGTGCTTCTAACTCCTCCCTGAATGTAGCTGGGAGTTTGGGCAACAATATGTTGCCCAAAAAGGTTTTTACTGGTGATTGCACAGGGGACATGGAAGACTGGGAGGCATATAACTGCATGTAGTATTGGCGTACTATGTTGTTAAATCCTGATGGGTAGTGATAGTCTCCTCCTTAGTATTATGCAGAGCCAGAATTTGAGATTCTGCCTTTTGTTTGTGCAGTTTGTAAACTAACAGTTTACCACACTTACAAGTACATTTATTTTGTATTTCAGGCCAACTATCTCAGCTACCAAACCTACCGGGAAGGGATAATTGTTTGATTTATACAGTAACTCTTTACACTTTAGTTCATTTTTCAGCCTATTACGTTCCTGATCCCTCTTTTTATTTTGTGCAACCATGTATGATATTATCCATCCCCAAAGGCAGGCTTTTAATACATACCACCCCTGGAGATGTCTCTCCTGTGCTGTTTATTTTGAAATATGCATCTGCTTCCTCTGTAATGCAGACGGAATTTGGGATCTCTGAGCAGAAAGAGGTTGCATCTTCAAACAGGAGGATCTATCCTGTCCCTATGTAGGTAAATACATCAGCCCTACTGGGGCATGATCTAAAATGAGTAAGCACTCAACTGTTGAGTCATGGGTACTGGGTGATGCATCCCCATCCATCAACCATAGATCAATGTGGCTGTGTGTACAGTGAACTGGGGAATAAAACCATGCCTCCAAACATCTATTAGCCCCCATTCTGCCATGATGGCATCAAGCGCCACACTAGCCCTTGGATGGCAGTCTGCAGAAGCCTGGGACCTGTCTAGAAAGATATCTGGGGTTATATTGTTATCTCCCCCAATTAAGAAATGAGTGGTATTGTTCCTTTTGACATCAGCATTTGCCTGCCCTATCTGGGGGAAGAAGTTGTCATCATCACTATTGTGGGCATAAATGTTAGTGAGTATGACCTGCCCTACTGGGAATGAAAAAAGGGTTACTATTCATTGACCCTCTGAGTCCGACCTGGATGACTCCAGTTTCCAGGGTAATGCTCTATGCAGTAAGATGGTTACTCCCTTGACTTTGATGAAGCTGAACTAAGTTGTTAGTAAGCTGAGCTGTTGGTAATGGACCTGAACCTGCCGGACATTTACTAGGATATCCTGGCAGCTAAGAGCAACTGGAGTCAGATAATTTTGATATGTTTCAGGACTGTCTACTGGTACAACTGGACAAGGATCCAATACTTTAGGATGCCATAGTCGATTTTGTACTCACCATGTCAGAGATGGTGAGGAGGATGACTGTCAGTGAACTGCAGTAGTAGTACAGGGGTGTAAGGGGCAGTAGACTAGTGGGAAAAGGTAAGATCGGGTAGTAAGGTTAAAAATGGGAAAACAAGAGACACCTTGTCTATGATAGGGTAACAAATTAAATTCAGAGAAGTAAAAGGGAGAGGTAGGATCAAAACAGGAGTAGGAGAAAAGCTCTCTGGGTTGCAGGCAGAGGTTGCTAAACTCCAGGCCAAACTGACAAGGGTGGAGAAGACCTTCTGCTCCACCAAGGAACCACTAAGTCTGCCAATGCTTTCCATGGGATGCCTAGGTAGAGGCGGAGCAAGTTAACTTTGCTGGGTTCCAGGAAGGTGGGGATGGCGGGAACGGTACACGCTACTCCATTTACAGAACTGCAGGAGTCCTTTACAGTCCTGGTGGTATGAGGCAGCCATGAGAAAGCATTCATCACAGTGGGAAGGGAGGAGGTTGGGTCCTCAGAAATAGAGAACTCAGGAGGAAGGGAGAGGACCCCAGCCCCAGAAAAATCATCTGCTGGGTAGGGGACTCAATTGTCAATTGGATAAATTTTGGGGTGGGATGAGGAAGGGATAGGCAGCTGGTATGCCAAAGTAGTGTTTTGGCTTGGGGCATGGAGAGCATATCCAGTGGGTCGTTAGATCAGCACGAGATGGGAGGGATCTAGATATCATTGTCCACCTGGAGACAAGTGACCTGGCAAGAGATAAGGCTGTGGTAGTACAGGACTATTTCTGGGAGGTGGGAAGGGGCCTCATACAGGTGACATTCATGAAGGCTTTTTCTGAGGTGTCACCGATGAATAACTGGAGAGATGCCAGTGTACTCTGCACCAGGGCAAGAAGGAGGGCTTTGGCTACATCAGGGACTAGGGACCAGCCTGGGAGAATATGGGACTCTATGAGGGAGATGGCCTGTATCCTTGCAGGATGGATTCCACAGTCCTTGGTGACAGGTTTAAATGCTACTTGGATGAGCATTTAAACTAACCAGGGGTAGGGAGGAAGTAAAACCAAGGAAGGCAAAAATTGTCCCTGTGGATAATGTAACAGCATGGAGGGAGAGCCCAAGGGTAGAAAACTCCCTTATGACAGGGGAGCAGAAAGGCTGGGATGGAGCCAAGACAGAAGAAAAGGGGGATAAAATTAAGGTAAGTGAGGGGAGAGGATTGAGAAAGACAAGGAACAGAGATGCAGCAAAGTTTTTCTTTGTGGGTGAATTCCTCGTGAATCCGTCAAACTCGCCTCACTGTGCCATTTCTTGAACTTGCTGCCTGTGGTAGAAACTTTGCTAAAATTGGCTTTGCATTTCTTTGTTTTTTCTAAAGTGTGAATTGCACTTAAAAAACCCCAAAGCAAGGAGATATTGCACCCCCCCATGGCCGGCTGCTGGTCCCTCCCTGGTGTCTAGTGGCCCCCTCCCCCCACCGATGCTGTCTGGCCCTAAGTGGTCCCACCTGCCGGCTGATCGCTGGCCAAATATGAAAAAAAATAAATCCCCCAATCCCACAAAGCCTATCCCTGCCCTGGTGTCTAGTGGTCCCATTCCCCAATATGTATAATTACATCCCCTCTGGTGTGTCAAGCAGTAGCTAGTGTCCCCTTCCTGCTGATCGTCAGCCCCATTCAGAAAAGGAAGAACACAGGGCACATGTTGCACCGAGTCTGTCCACCCTTATAAAAATTATTAAAAAAAATGTCCTTGGTGTTTAGTGGACCCCCACCACCCCAACACCCTGACCCCGAGTGGGCCACTGGCACAGGCCTCTGCTCACCCCCATGGCCGAAAGCTCGACTGAGCTCTCAATGAATAAGTACATGTTTGTAAGGAGTAGCCAAACTCACAAAATGCAAAGTTTGAACTCTGCCAGTGGAGTTACCAAACTCTGCATTTTGGGAAGTTTTTTTTTGGGGGGGGGCTAAGCTGGACTTCACACACTGATCCACTCCGCAAAGTGGGGAAGAGCTGCATAAGGCAGAGGGAAGCAGGCAGAGCAGTAAGAGGATCAAAGACACAGCCAGAGGAAAGGATCACCAAAAGGGTCACTAAGGGGGATAAGACATCTTCAGACATGTACAGTAAGTGAGAAGAGGAACGCAATGGGAGGGATATTGAGGATTAGAATGGTGGAGTGAGAGACTGTACAGAAGATGAAAAAAAAAACAGTTGGCATCCTAAGCAGGCAGGGTGCACATACTACCATGGACTTGGCCTGGGTATTTGTTATATTTATATTTTATTTAAGCACACACAGACACTCAACACCTCTATGTAGTTTCTGTGAAGGCTTCGTCAGGGGGATATAAGGACACATACAAAGAGGAGAACAGGGAGGTATACCTAGTAAAGCAGAGGGAAGCAGGAAAGACAATAAGAGGATCAAAAGCACAGACAGAGGAAAGGATTACCAAAAGGAACACAAAGGGTGATAAGACTTTCTTCAGATACATAAGTGAGAAGAGGAAAGCAAATGGAAGGATAGTGAGGATTAGATAGGTGGAGGGGTAGACTGTGCATAAGAGGATGGAAAGAAATCTGGCATCCTAAACAGGTACTTCTGCTCAGTCTTCATAAAAGAAGGGGGGGAGGGGCCACTGGAGAGCAGCAACAATGAGGGGTTGGAGGGTGGAGGTGAACACAAGTCAGAGGTGAACAAGAACAATAGCAGGGAAGAAGCTGGCAAATTACAGGCCAGTTAGCCTTACATCAGTGGTGGGAAGTTAATGGAGACACTGCTGAAGGAAAGGATTGTGCAGTATGTTGCATCCAATGGGTTACAAGACCCAAGGCAACATGGATTCACAAAGGGGAGGTCTTGCCAAATAAATCTGATAGATTTCTTTGACTTGCTGAGCAGGGAAATAAATCAGAGTGGAGCAGTAGATGTGGCCTACCTAGATTTCAGTAAGGCTTTCAACACCATTCTGCATAAGGAAGATGGACACCTTAGGGATGGGTCTAAAGGTGGTAAACTGGGTAAGAAATTGGTTACAAAAGGAGACAGAGGGTGTTGGTAAATGGAGTTCACTTTGGAGAACTGAGAGTGACCAGTGGGGGTGCCTCAGGGCTCAGCACTGGAACCGGTTCTCTTTTATGTCTTTATAAGTGACATTGCAGGTGGTCTGCAAGGAAAGATATGCATCTTTGTGGATGACACCAAAATCTGTCCTGATGGTGGCCCTGGCCCTGATGTCACCATGTGATGGTGGGGCTGTGCATCAGACACAGTGACGCTATCTGCATCACAAGACTGCCTGTTCAGTGGATGGATTACATACTACAGTACATAAGGAAATGGTTCTAGTGGGCTGGAGAACAGCTAATGTGGCCCCTTTACATAACAGTGGCAGCAAGGAGGAGGCTAGTAACTATAGAATGGTCAGTCTTACTTTATTAGTGGGGAAATAATGGCAGTCCTGCTAAAGAAAGACAGGTATAATTACTGGTCATCAATTTTTTTAATGGGTTGACTGAGTTGATATTTACCGTAATAACCCACTGGTTATTATGACATTCACGTGCTGTGTCTGTCAGAACTTCGCACTCCCTCTTTGGATCTCTGTTCTCTATGTGGGCGGACTTAACAATTTTGAAAACATGGCGGCTCCATCTCTTAGTTACCGAGGAACTGCCACCAGCACCCACCAAACTTGTCTCGCATTGTAATTTGTGTTTTTCTTTTAAATTTTACTTGATATCTACCTCCACATTTAAAATAATGATGTATCTGGCTGATCCTGCACTTCGTCCGCATCGGACAGAGCCAGTGCAAGCTGGTTCCATGGGTGACTTGGGGGATCCGGCCTGCAAACTGTAAGTTGAAAAAATGCAGAAACGGCAATAAATTAAAAGAAGTCTAACAAAAGGGGAAGTAGGGAGGTAGAGACAGAGTGAGTGAGTGTGTGTGTGTGTGTGTGTGTGTGTGTCTGTATATATGCGTGCGCGCGCACGCTCTTTAACAAACAATGACAGTTCAGAAGCACTAAAGTAAAAACAGTCTCTTACAGGCTACCAAAACATACTTTTAATGTAGGACTTCTATTCAATTCAATTCAATTTTATTTATAAAGCGCCTTTCAAGACCAAGGCGCTGTACAAAACATTAAAAATAATAAAATCCAAACATTTAAAAGTCAGCCACAACTAACAGGAATACGCTAAACCAAAAAGATATGTTTTTAAAGCAACTTTAAAGTTATCGATGGTTGGACATTCTCTCAACCAATGAGATAGAGAATTCCACAGGGTTGGTGCTGAAAAAGCAAAGGCACGAGATCCTGATGACTTTAATCGAACCCTGGGAATCTCCAGCAATCCTTCGCTGGTGGAACGGAGAGGACAGAGGGGGCAGTAGGGAATCAGGAGATCTTTCAGGTAACCGGGTCCCTGATCATGTAGAGCTTTAAAGGTTAGTAAACCAACCTTAAAGGTGATCCGCCACCAAACAGGCAGCCAGTGCAGTTCACGGAGCACAGGCATAATATGACTGGTTCTAGAAGTCTGAGTCAGCCTGCTGCCGCTGCTCTGCACCAGCTGGAGGTGGCAGATATCAACCCCTGTAGCCCTAGAGAGGGAATTTTGTAGTCAAGACAAGTAGTGACAAAGGTTGTGGACCAATGTTGGAAGGTCCTCAGGAATCAGATGTTTCACCAGCGATATTCCTCAGATGGTAAAAGAGGATTTGACAACAGCTGACACCTGAGATTTCAGGGTCAGACCATCATCAAAAATAAGGCCCAGATTTCGCACCTGTCCAGAGGTAGAGAGCGGTACACCACCAAGTAATAAACCTGATGGTTGTCCAGCTCCCACACTGACCCCCAGACAACCTGGATCCACGACCAATACCTCAATCTTATCCAGATTGAGTCTCAACCAGCTCGAGGTCATCCAAAGTCTGATCTCATCAAGGCAGTTATTAAGTACAGAGAGTGCATCAACCTGACTGGGAAGAAAGGACAAATACAGCTGAGTATCATCTGCATAGCAGTGAAAACCCAGACTGTATCGCCTGATGATTTCTCCCAATGGCAGCATATATACTGTAAACAACATGGGAGCTAAAATGGAGCCCTGTGGTACCCTACAAGGCAGGGAGTGAGTGCCAGAGGAATAAATTCTGGTGACAATTCTCTGAAACCTGTCCATGAGGTAAGAACGAAACCAGTTGAGGCCTGTACTGGACAACCCACAAAAGACCCACAGGCACTCAAATAGCACTCCATGGTCTACAGTGTCAAATGCAGCAGATAGATCGAGAAGGACCAGAATGATGCAAGCCTTTTGATCTCTGGCCATTAGGAGGTCGCTCAATGCCCAAAAAAGGGCAGTCTCTGTACTATGTCTTTTCCTGAAACCAGACTGGAGAGTATCATAGACAATGTGAGATATGAGGTGATCATCCAATTGCAACGCAACTGCCTTTTCAATAACCTTACCAACAAATGGCAGGTTAGAGATAGGCCGGTAGCTAGTTAGACAACCTGGGTCCAAGGAGGATTTTTTAAGGAGTGGTTGAACTACCGCCTTCTTAAGGGGGTCAGGAAAACCCCTCCTCTCCAAAGACTTCCAGACAATGTCTGCAAGGATTGGGTAGATAACTTCTACACAACCTACTAAAAGTGGTGTAGGACCTGGATCCAAACTACAACTAGTTGGTCGCATTGTTTGGATGATCTTCACAATGTCCCCGAATTCTGGCCGGTGAAAATCTAACCAGACAGGCCGAGGGCAGGCCATTTCCAATCGACCACCACAATCCCCTGTAGGAGAGGCCGGACCTGATGTTGACAACCTTATCCACAAAAAAACGAGCAAACTCCCTGCATCTTAGCTGAGAAAAAAGCTTCTCTAGGCTGAAGACAGACTGGATTACACAGTCTGTCCACAGTCCGGAAAAGCTGAGCCGGTCGATTGTGTGCAGCAAAAATCTCTCTGGACAGGAATTCTGCCTTCTTACGAGTGATTTCTGATTGATAGCTATCATAATGTGCCATCAATCTAAGCCTGTCAGCATCAAGGCCCGACTTCCACCAGGCTCTCTCCAGCCTTCAGACTACTCGCCTTAACTCCTTCAAGGAGCCATCAAACCACGGGCTCCTTGGATGGAGGGTGAGAGGCCGAACACGAACAGGTACAATTTTGTCCAGAGCATCTCCCACAGCCTTATTATGGGCTAATACAAGATCATTCTAGAACAGTATCACATTTTCTTACCAAACAGTATCGCATTTTCTTATCAACAGCTCCATAAGGTCATGTGACCTCAAAAGTCTTGCCAAAAAAAAATTGATGACCAGCAATTACATAAAATAAAAAATGGGAAAGTGTGTTGAAAACTCAAATTTAAGGCACACCCTTGACGTGGGATGCTTTATAAACCCCTTGAGCTTCGCCCTTGGGGTTTCTGAAGCATTCTACACCTCAGTGTGCATTCAAATTTTCATATCACACACTTCCTCATCCTTTATTCTCTATATCTTGAAGCTGGGGGAGGGCATACTAAACAAATATGATAGATTTCTTTGACTGGGTGACCAGGAAAATAGACCAGTGGAAGGAAGTGGATGTGTCCTATCTGAACTTCAGCAAGGCCTTTGACACTGTGCCATGCAGGAGGCTGATAAAAAAAACTGAGCAGCCTTGGGGTGCACTCCAATGTGATGAACTGTGTTAGAAACTGGTTAACAGACAGGAAGCAGAGAGTGGTAATTAATGGCACGCACTCACTCTAATGATGAGAGAGTGACCAATGGGGTGCCACAGGGCTGAATAGTAGGACCAATCATCTTCAGTGGCTTCATAAATGACATTGCAGAGGAGCTAAATGGGAAGATATGCCTTTTTACAGATGATACCAATATCTGCAATATGGTGGACACTCAGGAGGTTGTGGAGGGGGGTGGAGAAAATGTGGAGCAATCTTGGGAAACTCAAGGAGTAGTCAAGAGCGTGGCATTTGGGCTTCAATGCCAAAAAGTGCAAAATCATGCACCTAGGGCATATGAGCTCGGGAGCTGAATCTGGGATGGGGGCAAGTACTGACAGTCACTGAGCAAGAAAGGGACCTTGGGGTTATTATATCTGACAACCTCAAAGTGGCTTTGGCAGTGTGACAAAGCAGTGAGTGGGGCTAATGGGAAGCTGGGAATCTGGGGTGCATAGGAAGGGGTATCTCCAGCAAAAGGAGGGACATGGTGTTGCCACTGTATTGAAACACAGAGACATAGAAACCAATGGCAGATAAGGGCTGATGGGCCCACCCAGTCTGTCCATTTCTATTATCTTCATTTTTGATGAAGAGCCTACTTGATGAACGGCACTGACTCTCCCCCCCCCTTACTTATCTGATTCCCCTGTGTCTATCCCAGGCATTTTGTGAACAACTCCACTGTTTTCACCACCAGTACCTCCACTGGAACGCTGTTCCAGGAATCCTCCACCCTTTCATTGAAGAAGTACTTCCTCACATATCTCCTGAATCTACCTCCCTCTAACTTCGTAGCATGTCTCCTTGTCCTATAGCACCCTTTTCTCTGAAAAATATCCCCGACCTGTACTTTATTAACCCCTGTGAGGTATTTAAAGATCTCTATCATATTCCCCCTCTCCCTCTTCTCCTCCATGGTGTACATATTGAGCTCTTTTAGCATCTCCTCATATGGCTTTTGGTGCAGACCAAGCACCATTTTGGTAGCCCTCTTCTGGACTGCCTCCACTCTATCTATGTCTTTCCTGAGATATGGTGTCCAGAAATGAACATAGTACTCAATGTTGGGTCTTACCAGCAATCTCTATAGGGGTAGCACCACCTTCTTCTTCCTGCTGGTGATACCCCTACTTACAGAATGCACTCTGGCATCCCACTAGCATCCCAACTGCCATGTCACACTGACTGGCCACCTTTAGGTAATCAGATATGATTACCACCAGGTCTCTTTTCTGCTTGTTCATTGCCAGTATAACTCCTCCCATGACAGAGGCCTTTTTTACAGGATCATATGCTGCTATGTTCCCTTGGTGAGGGATGTGGTTATGCACCACAGCAGCAGTAACAGCTGCTGTTCATGGGGACCCTCTACAAAGCCCCTAAAAAGGTGGGAAAGGGGCTCTCTAGCCACCCCATCTCCCTTCTTCTGACTCCTTACATGTCTCTGGATCCCCTATCAGGAACTTGGATTGAAGGCAGGATCTCTATATTTCTGCCGCAATGGCAGATAGTGACCACAGAGCCCTCTGTCAAAGTCACTGATGACTTGAAACACTGGGGTGTTCATTTCCTTCATCTTCTTGCTCTCTTGCCTGTAATTACTGTATGAAACACTGTTCATGAGTTTATCAGTTTCTGCCCTTTGTTTTGCACTTTAACAGGTGAGTGTATTCAATAAATTATTACTCACAAGTATACGCTTGATTTGCCTCCTTCCACTTTATTGTGTGGCTTATTTTTTTACTTTGAACTGTAGATGTGATTTAACCCTGAAACATGATTTTTTTTTCACACAGTGAGTGGAAAGCCACTATGGCATGAGTTATAGCATCTGACAATATTGATGGCCTTGCAAGCTGTTGGTGAAGGCCAGGTAGGATCACAGCAGCAAGACAGAATTACTTGATCTTGAGAAATTTACCTTGCCAGATATAGATATAAATTAATCCATTCCATCTATGACCCCTCTGATTTTTGATCTGTAGTGCTGTTGACTGAAAAATATATAAATATTTGGGTAGAACTATACACACCATTTCAGTATGACACTCCGGAGAGAAAGGCAAAAGGTTCCAATGCTTCAAACTGAAGCAGGATGTTCCTGAAGCCATTTGACACTACTCGCATTACATCACAAACAGCTTCTAAAGCCATGCCTCTATTATGTGCCCTGGAAACATTGGGGGTCATGGAGAGATATGGAGTACTGTCTCCAAGCAATCCTGAGGAGAAAAGCATAGAAACCTAGAATTTGACGGCAGATAAGGACCGCTTGGCCCACCCAGTCTGCCCATTTCCCTACCTACTGGATAAGCTGCAGATCCTAGTTAACCAGCAGCCTACTTCTTCTTACCCCAACCCCCCAGAATTGCCTTATGACTGTCCCATGCATGCTTGAATTCCAAAACTGATTTTGACTCCACAACCTCCTCCCGAAGGCCGTTCCATGCATCCACAACCCTCTCTGTGAAAAACTACTTCCTTAAATTACCTCTGAGCCGCCCCCCTCTATCTTCAGATTGTGCCCTCTTGTTCTTGCACACCTCTTTTTTTGAAAGATGCTACCCTCTTGGACTTTGTTGATTCCCTTGAGGTACTTGAAAGTTTCTATCATGTCCCCCTCTCCCTCCTTTCCTCGAGGTTATACATATTAAGCTCCTTAAGTCTCTCTTCATATGTCTTCCGGTGCAGACCCTGCACCATTTTAGTTGCCCTCCTCTGGACAGCTTCCATCCTGTCTATGTCTTTACGGAGATTGGGTCTCCAGAACTGCACACAGTACTCCAGATGGGGTCTGACCAGCTCTCTGTACAGAGGGATAATAACTTCCTGTTTTCTACTGGTGATTCCTCTCCCTATGCATCCCAGTAACCCCCAGCCCTCCTTGCTGCCCTCTCACACTGCTTCGTCCGCCTTTAGGTCATCTGATATGACTACCCCCAAGTCCCTTTCCATTTTTGTTGTGGGTATATCTCACCCCATTATGTACTCTTCCCTGGGTTTTGTTTCATCAGGTGCATTACCTTGCACTTCTTAGCATTGAATCTAAGCTGCCATACATTTGACCATTCCTCTAACCTTGCCAAGTCCCTTCTCATCCTTTCCACCCCACCCTGTGCATCAACTCTGTTGCAGATCTTAGTGTCATCTGCAAAGAGACATACTTTTCCTTCCAGTCCTTCAGCAATGTCACTTATAAAGACATTGAAGAGGACCGGTCCTAATACTGAACCCTGCGGTACCCCACTAGTAACCCTCCTTTCTTCTGAGTGGACTCCATTTACTATTACTCTCTGTGTCCTACTCTCCAGCCAATGCTTTACCCAGGCTGTCATCTTGGGACCCACTCCCAGGCTGGCTAACTTGTATATTAATCTTTTGTGTGGGACTGTGTCAAATGCCTTGCTAAAGTCTAGGTAGGCTGATGGATTTCTGATTGAAGCATCTATTGGGATGCTTAGCCCCACCTTTGCCTGGCCGCCGGGACATCCTGGGCTTGGAGCACAAACCAAGGTTATTGTTCCCTGTGCAATTGGGCAGGGTTGCAGTGGAGAATTCTGAGTACATCTGTTAATGGCAGTGACTGTTACTGTCAGTTATACTCTAGCCTAGTTTATTTCATTGGTTCAAGTGGTAACAAAGTAATCTGGATTGTGGAACTGGTTTTCAATTGGGCATCACTTCACACTGGACAAAGAAACCCATCATGCAGTACATCGTGACTCACAACAATGAGCAGCTGATGCAAAGATGACATGAACTATATAAATGTAGACAGAGAATTATTCTTTTAGTTAGGAAAATGCTGATGCTGCCAGATCAGAGTCAACATGCATTGTGGTCAACTGTGTGGGAAAGGAGCAGATTACATGGCTGACCGATAGACAAATTACCCCGTTCCTATTGCCACTAGTCTGTCATATCTGTCACCCCTGAAATAAATTAAAGGGACACTGTCAACTCATTTAGTCCTCAAAGTTTCTCTTGTTTAAACAACACATATGATTTTTCACATTCTGTGGACACTGCTGATGTAGCTGGTAGATTGATTCTGATTCTTTTTTCTTTAAAAAAGTGAAAAATAGACTGTCCACCATACTGTTGTTACCACACCAAAGCATGTTTATTTATGTTCCTTGGTCAACTCCCACTGCATCTCTCCTGGAATTAGGAACACCCCCAACACAGTCTAGCCACTAATTATGCAGCAGAAGAGGAGACTATTGCATCATAAGAGGCTGCACTGTTTGTGGGTGTTTCTAATGTTCAGGAAATATACAATAAGAGTAGATCAAGGGTTTAAAACAAAACAAGGATGGGTAAAGCTATACATTAGCATGTGTTTCAATTCTACTAAGCAAGAAGGCAGATAAAGCAACCAGCAACATCAATGAATTTTAGAGAAGGTAAGCATTCATAACAGGTGAGTTTTAACTAGAAATAATACGATGCTAAAAAGGTTGACAGTTTCCCTTTAAAACAAATGGCTGGGAATGGAACACTTTGACTGCATCCTGAAGGATCAATGTTAATGGCTGGAAGTCCTCCTGTACAGTAACAAAAAACATGATGTTTAATAATAGCATTACAATCTCAGACTGGAGAGATGGATGGTTGGTCCTTTTTCTGCTGCCAGTGTCTATGTTTCTATGTTTCAATGGTTGGTTATCTTAATTAGTTAATATACTGTAAGCCTATGGGCATAAGGCACTTGAGTTTTCCTCATGCTTTATGATCATCAGGGTTAGAGTAATGCGAGGGCTTAAGTCTGAGGTTCAATGTGGGGAATAGATCTTCCCACAACCTCTATTTAACTCCCATCATTCACACACCTCCCCTGCTTAAGGAGTGTTTTTGTTCCTAAGCTCTCTGCATGGCTCATGTGGCTATGCTCCTCTGCTGCTGCTCTCTGGTTTGTTTCTCCTCCACCCCCCTCTCCTTTCTGCATTTTTCCTGTCCAGTGTAATTACCTGTCATTGCTTGTCTCCTCTCTTCTTGGCGTCTCTGCTACGCTTCCCCGCTCATTTCCTCTGTTCATCCCTGGCCCCCGCTCACTGCTGGCTTCTCCCACTATGTGTTCTTTTGGGCTTCTTCACCTACATCAGGCTCCCTATTGCCTTGGCACTTCTGTGCATCCCCAGCTCCTTCATTCCACTTCCCAACTTGCCTCGGCACCCTTCCTGCTGCACGGCCGCTTCCTTTCCACCCCCTGCTAGCTGTCCCTTTCCTCTCCTCAATATCTTAGTGGCAAACCCTGCATCCTTTTCCTCCCCATCCACTTTGCTTCCTGGAAATTTGACAATTCCCAACCTACACCAAACCATTCCAAATTCCTTCCTGTGTGTCAAGTTGTGCAGTACATTCCCACTCAAACCCGATTTCTGCTTTTATGCTTTGCAATTTCAGATTTCACTTCAGTTCTGCTCACATGCTTATTTCAGCGGCCCTCAACCACACCGTCTGCACCCCACAGGTTGGCATTCCTTTCCCCCAGATGCTCCCTCTGACTCTTACCCCTGTGAGTTCAGGTGGCCCCGAAGTTCTCCTCACAGACTTCCTTCCTCCATGTCTGTCAACATTTGCATTGGTGTCCTCTTTCCAGTTACCACCATTGCATATTCTGCTCTGTACTGTAAGTACTAATGCATATCTTCTATTATGATGCTTACCCTTAGCTGCTGTAGTGGACTGTGGACATGTAAAATGACAGTGTACATACAAAGTTTCACTTCCACCCTCCTCATGCAAGCTTACAAGCATTAGAACTGTGCTTTGCTGAATGATTTTATTTTATATATTTTTTGCAACACAAAAAACCTTCAAACTCTGCATGGTGTACAGACATCCAGAGGTTGGACTTGGTCTAATAGCAACTGGAGGGAAGCTTTCTGTTTTCGCTGCTTGACTGCTTGTGGTGCTGATGGTGGTGGTGGGGTTGACAGCCAGGTTGACCTAAGAAACTTACATTGCACTTGGGATGACTTCTCTAGGGAAGCTGTGATGTCTCCTGCCAGCTCACCATATTATTATTCCCAATTTCCCTGTTCTTCCTGTCTCCTGGTGTCCCTTTTCAGGGATGTTTGCACTCCTATCCTCAGGACGTTGGAGGTGGTGTAGGATGCAGTGTTCTTAATCCTCTGACCCTAGTTGTTCCCACATAACCGCCCCTGCAACCTATGACCTCAGTCACCATCCCCTCATACTTCTCTACCCTGGTACATGCTTCCATTTTCAGGGCAGTCCTCACCCTACATTGTTACAGCTTCCAAGGCCAGACTCTTCCTTCTATGTATCAATGTCAGTTTATGTGCCTACCATTCTGATCATGCTATGTTGTCTTTCCATACCTGTGTACTATTTGTCATCCTTGTATCATTTCAGTTTCCTACTCCCCTCTCTTTCTACAGTAGCGTTCTGTGCCTTCTGCCAGTCCATATCAGCAGTACTCCGATCTCCATCTCTAACTTGCGATTTCTGAAGTGCTGAGCAAAGTAAGCTTCCCCTGTTTACCAGGGATAGGATTCTGTTACAATCACTACCTCCTGCTACTTACCAACCTAACATCCTCCATCCCTAACTCTGCTTAACAGCATAGAGTGAAGTTTAGCTTGCTCTGACTTCCAGAGATGGGAGCCATGTCTGCAATCTACCGTGTCATACCATGCCTTCTCTAACCTTAACAGTTGCAGCTTCCCTTCAGGAATGTAACTTCTTCAACCATGTACTCTCATCATCCTAGCTCTCCTAGCTGCATCAAGTCAAGATCATCTCACCTCGACTGTCACAGATGGATACCTGGGTTTACATTCCACTGCTTCACACTTACCCATTCTCTATCTGCTACCTGATGCTGCTACCCTTCTGGAACTGGTCCTTGTCCTACTCACATTCTCCATTCTTTCTTGCCTGTGGCCTCACCTCAGGTCTTATCATACTGACTTCCCTGGTCAGGAGTCTGAGCTTGCATTGACTGCTTCTACTTTCTGCATCCTCTACCTGATACGGGTTGCCACTTCCCTTCGGGAACAGGACCTTTATACTCCAAATGCCTTCCACCTCTCGGCTCTACCTGACGACATCGACTGTTGGTCATGTCACCAACTACCAGGTGTGGTAGCCCATTTATGGATCCGCTAGTTCAATACATTCTCTGTCTCATGCCCGGTTGTTGCTTTCCTTCTGAAACAGGACCTTATTAACTAATTTTCCTCCATCCTCCTACCTCTGCCGTGTGATATCGGATACTAGTTATCGCTCCTCAAGTACCAAGCCTGAAAGCTTGTTTCTACAATCAACAGTTTCAACCTTATTTGTGCTCTACTGGGCCAGTGCTGGCTGTTCCCTTCTGGGCCTGAACCATGTACCGAATGTGCCTTCACCCTCATACATTATCTGGAGTGTAGTATCCAGGTCATCTCACCTCAACTACCTCAGTTACAAGCCATTGTCTGCACCTGCAAATTCACCCTTATGCATTTTCTATCCCCGACCTAGTTACCACTTCTCTACAGACACAGGACCCCTCTGCTCCATAACTTGCATCTTTCCTCACCACTCACCATCCTGCACTTCCATGGACCATTGTACTTGATCCCCGTGGCCTCCTTTCCCTCATGATTTGGATCTTGCCAGCTGGTTCAGTATCTATCTCAACCCAGTTTGATTGCCTCATGGACTTCCTTGCTGCAGGTCACCCATTCCAGCTGCTGTATGAGTTTGTTTTTCTCCTTCAGATGTGGGAACCTCATCCTTCTTCACTCTAGCACCTTCTGTCCTTTTCACTCATCATTCAAAGCCTTTGTCAGATGTGGGACTCGTGTATCTCAACTCAGTTATTCTTGGTGCTTGGCTTCACTCCTTGGCCTTCCATGGATCCTCCACTAGTTACTTTGCTACAGTCTTCCCGCATTCCACTGCCACTTGCTGAGGAGCAGTCCTTGTCCTGTTCCTTCCTGCACTGTATGTCATCTGGCTTCGCCTAGGCCATCTCCTTCCATCATTCACACACCTCCCTTGCTTAGGGAGTGTTTTTTGTCTACCACCATCCCCTACTCCTTCTCAAGCACTCTTCTCACCCTTGTTCATGGGCCTTCTATTCCTTAAAAATTCCTACCAACATACCTACTACTCAAGGGTGGGATTAGAGTAAAGCCACAAAAAGTACTACAAGTTACACAAGCACTAATACCCAATTGCTATTCCTCAAACATTGAACTCATGGACCTTCAAATCCTGGGCATGACATAATGTTTAAAGCAGAAGGAAAAAATGATTTGACCAGAGATATCCCAACATGTGTTCATTTGTCTGTGTCAGATCCTTTGGGAAGAATGTTGCTGCATCTGGTATTTTAGACATACTGTAAGTAGGCAAATGAAATAAAATGTAGCTTGCCATGCATATTAGATGATGATGATAATGGTGTGTGTTTTATTATTATTACTTAAATATTAAACAAGTCAACAGATTAGGAACACCATACTAAACAAAATGGCTGGCTCTTAGTAACAATCTCGTGCATTAATTAGCCCCTATACCCTAACAAGTTTGCTGATTCCACAGATGACCTCTCACACATGTATACAGATGATCTTTCTCAAGTTGACAAAAACTGCCCTAATATAATAACAATCATAGTGTGTGAGCTGTGAGTTATGAATGAACGAATGAATGAATGAATGAATGAATGATATTATACAGCACTAGTAGAGTTTTTGCTAACATAAGATTAATTTTCTGTTTATATGTGTGAGTGGTTCTTTGTGGGACTGGCCACTATGTTGTGGTACAGAGGCGATTCAATCCATGAAAGTGTTACTATGAGGCAGATATTTTCTGCATGTTTAATACTATTATTAATTAGATTTCTTATTAGTCCTTAAAAGCTTGTGGCTGAAGAAATTTTAAATATGCAATGATGGACTTGATAGTAGTTGATAACATGGTACACAACAAATTGTACACCAATGTTTAGTGATGTGCAAGGCCAGAACTGACATAATTTCCTTTTAGACATAAAAAAAGAGCATATATATTTTGCACCTTAAAAGGGTTGTTTACTACCCAGTACAATGAAACATGATTAGATAATGATGATGGTGAGCATTCTATGCTTTTTTTCATTAATTTACTATGTGTTATAATTAGCAATTCTTAATGTGATAAAATAAAACAGGCAGATAAAGACTGCACTATTGCAGCCATGCTTATTAAAGTACAGTAATGAAGACTGTGGTTGTGGTAATGTGAACAATGAATGAATCCCATATTAAAACTCTATAAGAACACTAGGCTGAAGAATACTCTAACAGAGTTGAACCCAATGAAGTAAGCTGTTGAAGACCGACGTTGGGATCATATGAACACTAAATTTGTCAAATACAGTAGTAGTAATGAAAAAGTTGCCTTACACTGCACTATATTTAAGGTACCTCAAGGTAATTTAATCAAATTATCATTGAAGACAATGGAGTTCCTGCAGTATGCCTACATCACTTACTGTAGAGTTTCAAGGCAATGGGAAACTTTTCTGTGATCACCACTGGATGAATCTGTGAAGGGGTAGCTGAAAAATACACTGATTTGGTTAAGTGTAGTGAAGTACAGAGACAGAGATTGGGTCTGTTGTTACATTACTATGAATGTGTTCAAGAAGAATCTGTGAACATGCAGTTGAATAATGTACTGCAGGGAGTCTGGGAGTCAGGACAGAGAACTGTATCAGTTAAAGCAGAAGGAAGCAGGGAAGGCAGTCAGAATAGCAAAGGCCCAAACCAAAGAAAAGATAGCCAACTCAGTTAAGAAGGGGGATAAAACCTTTTATAGCTACATTAGGGAGCAAAGAAAGACCAAGAGGGGGGATAGTGAGGCTTAATAAAGTGGAGAGGGTGGACAGAGGATGACAGTGATAAAGCAGGGCTACTGAATGAATACCTCTGCTCAGTATTCACAAAAGAAGAGAAGGGGGAGGTACCTAAACCAATCAATAGAAGCACTCTGGATGGTGGTGGTGGTGGGGGGGGGGTGAAATCAGTCCATTCATAGAAGAAAGGGTCCTGAAAGAACTCTTAAAACTGAAAGTGGACAATGCAATGGGGCCTGATGGGATTCACCCCAGAATTCTAAAAGAACTAAGGGGAGAACTAGTGACACCACTGACTATCCTTTTTAACAAATCATGGGAGGATGGTGTGGTACCTGAGGACTGGATGAGAGCAGATATGATTCCCTTACACAAAAGCAGGAGCAAGGCAGAGGCAGGAAATTGCAGACATGTTAGTTTGGCCTCAGTGGTAGGAAAAATGATGGAATCACTTCTGAAAGAAAGAACTGTTGAGTACCTAGAGGCCAGCAGGGCACAGGACCCAAGGCAGCATGGATTCACAGTGGGAAGGTCAAGGTATATGAATTTAAAAATTTCTTTGACTGGGTGACCAAAGTAGTAGACCAGGGCGGGGCTGTGGTCATGGCTTACCTAGACTTTAGCAAGGCATTTGGTGTGATACCACACAAAAGATAAATAAACAAGTTAGCCAGCCTGGGAATGGGTCCCAGGGTGGTAGCCTTTGTAAATAATTGGCTTGAAAACAGGACACAGAGGGTAATGGTAAATTGAGTCCACGCTGAAGAAAGGGGGGTTACTAGCAGGGTACCGCAGGGTTCAGTACTGGGACTGGTGCTCTTTAATGTCTTTAAAAGTGACATTCTGCAAGAAAAAGTATGCCTCTTTGCAGACGGCACAAAGATCTGCAACAGGGTTGACACACAGAGGCAGGTGGAAAGGATGAAATAGGACTTGGCAAGGGTGGAGGAATGGTCAAAAGTATAGCAGCTTCAATTCAATGCAAAGAAGTGCAAAGTAATGCACGTGGGAAGCAAAAACCCAGTGGAAGAGTACACAATGGTGGGGGGGTGCTAACAACAAAAAAAATGGAAAGGGTCCTTGGGTAATCATGTCAGATGACCTCAAGGTAGGTAAACAGTGTGAGAAGGCAGTAAGGAGGGCTGAAGGGATACTAGGATACATAGGGAGAGGCATCACCAGTAGAAAACAGGAATTTGTTATCCCTCTGTACAGACAGTTGGTGAGACCCCATCTGGAGTACTGTGCACAGTTCTGGAGACCCCATCTTCACAAGGACATAGACAGGATGGAGGCAGTTCAGAGGATGGCAACTAAAATGATGCAGTGTCTGCACCAGAAGCCATACAAAGAGAGACTAAAGGAGCTCAATATGTATACCTTTGAGGAAAGGATGGATGGGGGGAGACATGATAGAAATTTGCTGTCATAAGCGCACTCAGCAGGTCAGGCCTCTGCTCCCACAGTGCCAATCTCTGAGCGCAATAATGTGAACAGGTAACAGACAGGGTAACCCTCCTGTCTGTTTTTGGATCCAAATCACCTTTAGTCTCAGGTTCTTGGGGGATTCAAACTGTGAACCTTATGCTAGCATACCCAATGTACAGACTCAGATATATACCCTCTTTAGGGATTGCGGTACAATCTTTCATCAGGGGCACCAAGCCAGGCTTCCAAACTGAACCTTTGAAACTCTATAAAAGACCTTAGGTATATTCTTACCTTTTCCCAGTTTAGTAACACCATCAAGCTGTTGAACAGTTTTGTCAGTCTTAACCCTCTATACGTCATATGCAAAAAGAACTGGCAGACACCCAGGCAGTCTTTCAAATAATAGGTACTTTACTAAAAGATGATAACAATATGAAAACTGCAAACACAGAACAATATATCAAACAGCGCACAATCACATAAAAGAAAAACTACAGAACAAACTCCTACCAAAATACATTTAGATGTTTTGTATCTAATGTATTACCTCGATAAGTGCAGTTAAGCTACAGCGTTTGTTTCTTAAGAACCCAAAAAGATATGTCATATTCCCCAGTTACAAGGATACATTTCAACTCCATTTCCCCACCCCTTTGGTGAATAATCTAGATGCTACTTTTAGAATAGAAAAAAAATACAAACATAATGTCCTATCGGGCAGTATATTAAATAAGGTGACATCAGCAAAAACTCATTTCCAAAATTATAAGTCTTTGATCCACCTTTTCCCTTGAGATTTACACCCTGCAATCCCTCACCTAGGTGTGAGATAGCCATGTCCTGTCCTGTAATAAAATGCATAATTTTGGTTTCCCAACTTAAAAGCATGAGGTCATGAAAAGGCCATAAAATGCAATCCCTCAAGGAAGTTAATTACATTACAGAGATCTCCTGGTCAGTGTAATATATCCTGTGGCTTCACTGAAACCTGGAGGGGGGGCATCCATGGGCACAGGTTGTCTTATGTGAGACAATCACATACTGCATTTGTATTTTACAAATATCATACAACAATCATAACCAGCTGGCCAAGTATCACACCCTTCCCCACCTAGACTGAATTTGGGGGCTCTATACCCTGCCTGGGATGAGCATCCCAAGTCAATTCACTCCTCATATAGACGCGACAGGTCATCGGTGTTCTGATTGGTCGATCCAGCCCTATGTAAGATCTTCATGTCATACCCTTCCAAGGCAAGACTCCATCTTAATAGTCTACCATTAGTTTTTCCCATTTGTGTCAGCCAGACCAGGGGGTTGTGGTCAGTTTGTACCTCAAAATGCTGCTCTTGTAAGTATGGCTCTAACTTCATTAGGACCCACACTATGGCAAGACGCTCTTTTTCCACAGTAGTGTAAGCCTGCTCCCTGGGAAGTAATGTTTTACACTGGTACACTACAGGGTGATCTTTCCCTTGTTTAGATGTCTGACTCAGTACTGCCCCAATACCCACATCTGAGGCATCAGTCTGGACTATAAAGAGTCAGCTATAGTCAGGACTTGTTAACACAGGGGCACTGCACAGTGCCTCCTTGAGTCTAATAAATGCTTTTTCACAGGCTGGCTCCAGTTGATTTTTAGGCATCTTTTTCTTTACTAGGTCAGATAGGGGAACAGCCAGGGCAGTGTAATTGGGTACAAATTTCCTATAGTACCTTGCTGTCCCTAGAAAACTCCTGACCTGCTTCTGTGTTTCTGGTCTGGGCCATGCCTTGATCACCTCTATTTTTACTTGGTTAGGATGGAGCAGTCCCCAGTCTACAACATGCACAAGGTATCCCACTTCAGCCATGGCCACCTGGCACTTCTCAGCTTTGACAGTGAGCCCGGTCCTCTGTATCCTGCCCAGCACTTCCCTGAGGTGAGACAGGTGTTCCTCCCAGATGGCACTTAAGATGGCAATTTCATCCAGGTACTCCACAGCATACTCCTCAGCACCATTTAACACCTGATTCACCAACCTTTGGAAAGTGGCCAGGGAGTTCTTCATTCCGAAAGGCATTACTTTAAATTTAAATAAGCCTATTGGAGTGATGAAGGCTGACCTTTCCCTAGCATTATCAGTTAACTCTATCTGCCAATATCCCCTTTGTCAGATCAATAGTTGTAAGGTATGTCGCCTCTCCCCACTTGTCCAGGAGTTCATCTGTTCTGGGCATCAGGTGGGCATCTGACTTTGTGACTGCATTCAGTCCACTATAGTCCCCACAGAAATGAGTAGAGCCATCTGGCTTGGGCACAAGGACTACGGGTGAAGCCAAGGGGCTATGGGATGTCTGGATTACCACTAAATCAAGCATTTCCTCCACCTTCCTCCTAATGTCCTTTTGGACAGCCTCTGAAACCCGATATGCTGTCCACTGTGTGGGCGTTTGTGTCTCTGTCTTCACATCATGCATCTCTAAGGGAGTTAGTCCAGGTTTGGTGCTAAACAGTGGGGCAAAGTCTGCTAAAACCTCCCTTACCTCTGGGATCTTGCCTGTGGCAAGCTGGGGTGACAATTTAACTGCTTCCACAGAGGACTCTCACTTGCTTTTTTCCAGCAAGTCCACAAGTGGATCTCTTTCATCTGTCCCCTCCCACGGACTACATACTACAAACACTATGTCAGCCCTATTAGTGTATGGCTTCATCATGCTGACATGGTACACTCTTTCTGTATGTCTTCTGTCAGGTAACTCTATGATAAAGTTCACATAATTTACCTTTGTAAATACTTTGTACCATCCGGCCCACTCAGCCTGTAGCTTGTCTTTCCAGACTGGAATAAGGATCATGACTTCCTGATCCAACGTGTATGAGCGAGCTCTGGCTCTGCAGTCATACCACACATTTTGTTTCTGTTGGGTAGCTGCCAGGTTGCTCTGAGCTGTCCCCTTAAGCTTCTTCAGCCATTCCCTAAACCTAAGGACATGATCCACTATGGGAGTTCCCTGGGTGGTGTACTTGCCTTCCCAGTCCCACCAGATCAAGTCTAGGGGCCCACCTACCCTGTGTCCATATAAAATCTTGAAGGGGAAAACCCTGATGACTCTTGGGGCACCTCCCTGTATGCAAACAACAGGTGGAGAAGGTATTTCTCCCAGTCCTTCCCACGCTGTTCAGCAAATGTTTGGAGCATTGAATTCAGAGTACCATTAAATCTTTCCACAAGCCCACTGGCTTGTGGGTGATAAGGTGTTGTGCACCTCTTCACCACCTCACACTTCTTCCATAAACATTTCATCAGGTCCGACATGAAGGAACCCCCTTAATTGGTGATAACCTCCTGCTGAAACCCAACATGGGAGAAAATCCCAAGTAAGGCATCTGCCACTTTTTCAGTCCTCAGTGAGGACAGGGTGACTGCCTCTGAATACCGGGTAGCATAATCCACCACAGTCAGGATGAACCTCTTCCTGGAGGAGCTGGGGTTATTAAAAGGGCCCCACAATATCCATTCCCACCCTTTGGAATTTCTCCTCCACTATGGACAATGGAATTAGGGTGGCTTGGGTTTTCTTACCTGCCTTCCCTATTTCTTGACACCGGTGACAAGACCTGCAGTACTCCTTCACCTGCTGGGTGAAGTTTGGCCAATAGAAATTCTGTGCCAACCACTGCATAGTGAGCGCAATTTCCAGAGGACCAGAAAAAGGAGTATCATGTACAGTCTTGAGCAACTGCTCATGGTACCCCTGGGAAATGACAAGCTGCCTGTCTAGCACCCATCCCTCTGTCTTTACAGCCTGAGTATACATCAGTCCATTTTCCCAATAAACCTTATGTTTACCATCACCTCCTTCTTCTCTGTCAGAGTCTGCCCGAGCCCTCAGCTTCTATAGACTAGAGTCACTTTTCTGAGCAGCTGCAAACTCTTTGCACATTCCCAAGGCATGGGAAAAGTCCCCTTCAGTCTCTAAACTAGGGTCCCTAGCATTAGCATCAGGGCACTCAGGGCCACTTTCATCCCTAACCCTCAGACAATGGGTCACCCCTCCTTCTTTGGAGTAACTCTCTGTAGCTGAGAGGTTAACTGCTACTGGGGAAATTTCTACCCCCTTTCATTAGCCTCCATATCAGAACACACATGCTGGGGAACCAGCCTCCCAGTGGTTTCCACAGTGGCTTCTATGACATCCAGGAAACTACAATTTCCCCTTCCCGCTTGGCTACAGGTAACTGCACATACCATCCCCTATCTGAGATTGTTGCCAAGGATGACATCAACTGCTAAAGTTTTGGCTACAGCCACCTGTTACACATTTCCCCCTGTTTTACCTCAGTCTAGGAGAACACTAGTGAGTGGCAATGTGGTCTCTGCACCAGTGAACCCTTGAACAGTTACAAATTTATTGGGTATAAGCTGACCAGACTGTACCAGATCCCCTTTTATCAGAGTCAGGGATGCCCCTGTGTCTCTTAACCCTTGTGTTTATACACCATTCACCATGACTGGGTGCATGTGCTCCCTCATGATCACAGGTATGCTTCCAGGGACACATAAACAACCCACTTCTTTCCTAGCTCCATTTTGCATATTGTTTGTCCTTTTGGGACACTGTCGGGCAATATGCCCAGTTTCTTTACAAACCCAGCATTTGTTTCTTTTCTCAGAGAAATCTTTTCTTTGAAACTTGGGGCTAACTGGTTTTAGTGGAAGCAGTGAGGGTTCCAGCTGCCCTGAAGGCATGCTTTTCCCTTTCTGCACTGCCACGCCCACCCCATTCACTCTCAGAGCAGGTCTGCTCTTGGCATAGTGGTCCGAGAGTTCAGCAGCCTCTTGTACTGTTTTGGGATCTCAGTCCTCCTGCCAACTTTTCAGTTCTGCTGGGTATGCCCCAAAAAACTGTTCTAACAAAATAGCATTTTCAATTTTATCTACAGAGTTTGTTTCAATTCTCTCCCACCAACGTTTTAAACACTGATGTTTTGTGGCTAGCTCCTCGTAACTCATGTTAGAGCTTTTCCTGAGCTTAAAGAATTTAGCTCTGTATACTTCTGCAGTTAAATCAAGCATTTTTAAAAGTGCAGTTTTATGTTTGCTGTAATCATTACTGTCCTCATTGTCCATTTGATCCAATGCATCCTGAGCTTTCCCGGTAAGTAGTGGGTATAACTGAAAGCTCCAGGACCCTCTAGGAATCTTTGCCTGAATACAAACTTTTCCAAATGAATTTAAAAAGGCATCCATATCCTCCCCCTCTTTAAATTCAGCTAATCAATTTGGAATTTAATTTGTAACCCAGTCCTGTAGTTCCAATTAAACCCAAGCCACTTACCTGCTCTGGTGCTGGTGGCTGGAGTCGTAGCTTCTCCAGTTCATGTCGCCTCTGGCACTCACACTCTTCATGGTCTGCCTCTCACTGTTCACATTCAGCTTCTCACTGTTCTCACTTCCTCTTCTGCTCCTCTGAGGCTCACTGGCACTCACGCTCTTCATGGTCAGTGTCTCGCTGTTCTCACTCCCATTTCTCATCTGCAGATCGCTTCTCGCACTCAGCCTCTCTCTGGAACTCCAGCTCCAATCTCAACAACTCAATCTGCAACGTGATTGTTTCTGGTTCCAGAATGCTGGTGACCTTCCCCTGCTGCTGTGGCCCTTGGCTTGCACTGGCCCTGCTGTCCTTCTCACCGGATCTGGACACTGAACTGGCTGCTGGCCCCTCCACACCCAAGGTTTGATCCTTTACAGTCACAGTCCATGACTCGATGCTCTGGGCATCTGCTGCCATCTGGGCATCCATGAAGTTCTGCTTGGTTGCTCTCCCCTCGTGCAGGATTCCTCTCTCCTTGCACAACTGCTTCAGGTAGTCTGCAGTGTGCTCACTGTAGCTGGAATCCATCTTCTTCCCTAACTATGGCCACTCTGACTTGCAATTTAGAAAACAAAATAAAACAAGTAGTTACTTGACTGTAAGCAAAATGATATAGTTCTGTTTCCTTTTTAAAAATATATCACTGCCTTATTTTGCAAGTGAGCTGTACAGTATTAAGCTGACACACTGAATAGTTAAAGCTTGTATTACCAATTTTATCACACTGCTGTCAACTAAATCTGTCACAAACACACTCAGCACATCAGGCCCTTTGCTCCCACAGTGCCAATCTCTGAATGCAATGATGTGAACAGGTAACAGACAGAGTAACCCTCCTGTCTGCTTTTGAGTCTGAATCACCATTAGTCTCAAGTTCTGGGGGATTCAAACTGTGTACCTTATGCTAGCGTACCCAAATGTACAGGCTCAGATACATACCCTCTTTTGGGATTGCGGTACAATCTATTGCCAGGGGCACAAGCCAGGCTTCCAAAATGAACCCTTAAAACTCTATAAAAGACCTTAGGTATATTCTTACCTTTTCCCAGTTTAGTAACACCATCAAGCTGTTAAACAATTTTGTCAGTCTTAACCCTCCATATGTCACATGCAAAAAGAACTGGCAGACACCCAGACAGTCTTTCAAATAATAAGTACTTTACTAAATGGTGATAAAAACATGAAAAATGTAAACACAGAAAAATATATCAAAGAGCGCACAATTACATAAAAGATAAGCAGGGAAAACTACAGTATAAACTCCCACCAAAATACATTTAAATGTTTTCTATCTAATGTATTACCTCTATAAGTGCAGTTAAATTAGAGAGCTTGTTTCTTAAGAGCCCCAAAAGCGATGTCATATTCCCCAGTTACAAGGTTACATTTCAGCGCCATCTCCCAACCCCCTTGGTGAGTCATCTATCTCCTCCTTTTAGAATAGAAAAAAAAATACGAAAATGATGTCCTATCAGGAAGTATATTAAATAAGGAGACATCAGCAAAAACTAATTTTCCAAATTATAAGTCTTTGATTGACCAGTTCCCTTGAGGTTTACAACCCTGCAATCCCTCACCTAGGTGTGAGATAGCCATGTCCAGTCCTGTAATAACATGTATACTTTTGGTTTCCCAACTTCAAAGCATGAGGTCATAAAAAGGCCATAAAATGCAATTCCTCAAGGAAGTTAATTACATTACAGAGATCTCCTGGTCAGTGTAATATATTCTGTAGTTTCACTGAAACCTTGGGGGGGGGCATCCATGGGCACAGGCTGTCTTATGTGAAACAATCATATACTGTATTTTTATTTTACAAATATCATACAACAATCATAACCAGCTGTCCAAGCATCACACTTGCAGGTACTTCAAGGGAAGCAACAAAATCCAAGTGGCTAACATCTTTCCAAAAAAGAGATGTGCAAGAACAAGGGGGCACAATTTGAAGAGAGAGGAGGGACGGCTCAGGGGCAACATAAGGAAGTATTTTTTCATGGATAGGGTGGTGGACATATGGAACAGTCTTCCTGAAGAGATCATGGGGTCAGAAACAGTGGAGCAATTCAAGAATGCATGGGAGAGATATAAGGCAATATTGGTGGGGGGTAGGAGGAAGTAGACTATTGGTTAACTAGGATCTGCAGCTTACCCATAGGTAGGGAAATGGGTAAACTGGGTGAGCCAAGTGATCCTTATCTTCTGTCAATGTCTATGTTTCTATGTTTCTGTATCCAGTGAAGTACAGTGATGAAGACTGGGGTTTGTGTAGTTGTTTAATTCAAATCAATGTGCCCAGTTTTTTTATGTATCTGCAAAAGTATGAATGAAGTAGATAAATGATCACTTCATCATTCCCATCCTGAGCTGATGGATGATATGTTAATGACCACACTTAATTGTTGCCACAAACTGTAATAAGTACAAAGCTATAGGGATTGGTTGTTAAGAATATAAGGACACAATATGGGTATCACTACTTCTCACCCTGAGCTAATTACATTTGCAGTACAATGATGTTGATGATTTATGTGATCCCCTACAGCTGTACTGAAGTTAAAATCACATTATAAAGTCGTGAATATGATTGTGTCCTCTTACGTTTCCCCTCCAGACAAGTAAACTATTTGAACACATGGTGGTGGTGGTAGAATGCAAATTTGCACTTTAGTGTGATCTCCATCATCATCAACCATACCCCAAGCCCCATCTCAATCATTATGCTTCCCTTACAAGTCAGTACTACTTATGTCAGGTTTGCCACTGTGATGTGTGGAACCACCTGCCACTCTCTTTGCTTTCAATTTAGGAAAAGAAGCTTTATAACGTTCCATCTAGTGTATTTATTGATGCTGGACCACTAGCAGTGATGAGCCAATCTGGTGCAGGTCAGCATTTAATTAGAATTTTTTGTTTGTTTGCTTATATGGGGATAAACACTGAGCAAAGCTAATTCCAGTGGTAACCCAACTGACAGAAGGACAACAGCAAATATTACAGCAGCAAATTCATACATAGGGTACAAATATAAATATTACAAGATTTGTTACAGTAGTACTGTACATTTGAACATACCGACACCACAGAAACCATGGTGACTTACTAAAATTAATATGATAAATATACAAATAGTAGACACAGAATACAGAGTTAGACAAACAACCCCAATAATCAACCAACTTGATACAATGACAGTGCAGCAATTACAAGGAATTTATTTATTCAGGTTTCTTTTTTACTGGGAAAGGAGGGATAGGCAATTCTGCCTGTTTGCAGTCTCATCCTCAGGTGAGGGGGGAGGCATAGATGTAAACTGACACATCAAACCAGATTAAACTGTCAGTGTTATTTTAGTGACTGCGTACTCCCTATACCCATCACATATCTGAGGTAATGATCAAAACATGATTTTAATAGGATTATTGATGGTAGACTAATAGTAGTTTACTAATATATTAATTGATGAAGAGGAACATCTTTAACTGTGCAAGATGAAATACAATGCCTGCACTAACTGTTCTTTCAATAGTTTATTTACTTAAAAAAGCCCGGCTGAGGTGTAACATCTGATATGAAATGGGATCCTGTTTTTAATGACTTCCACAGCTGGGCAGATTGGAGTACTCTGAGGTTAAATGATTTGTTCAGGATCACACAGTGAGTAGTTATCTGTGGTGGTTGTTTAAATCTTTGATCTCCTGGTTTCCAAACTGGTGCTATAACCACCAGACCACACTGTCACACTCTTGTACTACTACAAGTATCACATGCATAACCTGTACTGGCACTCTTTCCCACTTGCCTCTGTGCTACAGAGGAGCCAATACTTCTTTCCTTCCCCTTTATTGCTAATGAATGGCATTTTCCTGGACTGTTTGTAGGACTCATAGAATTATATTCTTTGTTTTTATCTGCCATGTTTATAGCATTCCTCAAGGACTGCCACTATATCCAGGAAAAACACATTCTTATAATACTGTAGAACTAGAAAGTTTCACTGTAAAAATAATTTCACTACATTCGCTGGACAGAGCTGTTCAGTGAAAGTATTTTTACAATGAAGTTTACTTGATGAAACCCTCATAAGCAGTGTCTTGGCTTAATGCAGCATGCCTGAACCAGGCCCCCTTCCAACCTTGGTGGCATAAAGTACTGATGATTTACTGTGTGTTCATATTTTAAAAAACAGCTAATACTTACTTAAACATTTGGTTGATGTTTGTTAATTCACAAGAAATGCCACATCAATGCCAACACCATGCCAGCCCCCATAACAAGTTTATGATTCTCTCAATCCCCCTCATACAGTGTGTGTCACAAAAGAATCTAAACTGTCCCGTCAATCCCTTTACTAAAATGTATCATTTATTGATCACTCCTCCAATGAAGGGTACTGTGGGGGTACCGGATAAAACCTTTGACTGTATTCATCACTGCAAACCATGTGATTAGTCGGTTTTACATCCTGAATACCAGCAAAAAGAGAAATGGGTATTGAATCGGAAATATACTCCATCGGACTGCAGGCGGGTAAACAGCATAGTGGAACCTATATTTTTGTCAGGAAGAGAGGCAACTGCTATCTGATTGGTAAGATGAAACTGAGGACTGCAATTACAGTCACTACAGTGCAACAGCATTCGGGATGAAAGGTAGCATCCTGCGATATTTTATAGGTGCGATCAGGTGACTGACCTGTGAAGTGCGATATAAACTTTATGCGCTTATTTCTTGCTCTACAGTATGCGGGACAATGGAAGAAAGTCTATGCTTGGATGATGTTAAGACTATGAAATCTATGTGATAAAAGTTGCTGTTACGACACTGAACCACAACTCATGGTACACTGGTTACTGAGGTGTAGTGTATAAATTGCAAACATAATTATATTAATGCATGTATTAGGGTTCAAGCAAAGTGCCAAAGTAGAGAAATAAAAAATTAGAGTAAAAAGTCCTTGCAATCTTTGCATATCTCTGGTGTGGTGTTCCTCTTTGTTTTAATGATCATGCAATGCAGTGCTGGCAATACATTAATGTTGCTACCATCTACGCAAGCATTGCTCTGTTTATATTTTGCAATCATTTTTCTAACAAGACAGTTGCTGTAATTAAAGTAATGCCAACGCTGTGTCACATGATCACTCAAACACTAAGGGACATTTCACCAGAGATTCCCCAAGGCCCCAGGGAATTTGTACTCACATTTTTCATCTACTTCACTCAAATTTTTCATTTCCTTACTTCTTTTTTTACTTTTCTTCCACTATAAATTAGGAATTAACCTATTGCTTGCAATTTACGATATTTCTTTACTTTTGAAAAAATATAACAACAGACATCTGTAGGTTTTGCATTTGCTTCACCCCACGAAGAACACTGTAGTTGCTGAAAAGAACCTAAATCATTTCACTTGTAGTGCTGGACCAGCAACAGATTTTATGAGTGGTCCAGATCAGCTGCATCATCACACGCATTGATCGAGGCCTGTAGCAGACATTAAAAGTGGTCTGAAGCAGTGGCACCATCAAATGTATTTTGAGGTCAAGCTCACTGAAAGAGGCGGTGGTGACCCCACTCTTGAAGTAAGCTTCTTTGGAACAAGACTGCCTGGCAAACTACAGACCAATCTCTAAAGTAGAAAGTAGTGGTAGTAGTAGTAGTAGAAAATAGTGGCCACTCAGTTGGAGGACTATTTGACCATCCATGACATTTATGAACCTCTCCAGTTCAGATTTCAAAAGAAGCATAGTACTGAGACAGCACAGGTTTGGTTGCTCAGTGATCTCCTGATGGCTAGAGATAGGAGTCATTCCATTATGATCCTCCTAGATCTCTCATCAGCGTTTGACACTGTGGACCATGGGGTGCTGCTTGATCATCTGAGGTTCATCTGTGGACTGTCAGGCACAATCCTCAGGTGGTTTACATCTTTCCTCATGGGAAGATCTCAGAAAGTGGTGTCTGGAATTTATTTCTCAGACCCAGTCTCTCTATCATGTGGGGTCCCTCAGGGCTCAGTGCTGTCCCCCATGTTGTTTGCAGTGTATATGCTGCCCCTTAGAGACATTGTAAGAAGGTATGGGCTGCAGTTTCACTGCTATGCTAATGATACCCAGCTCGACTTTTCTTTTGCACCTGACCAGGATGGATGGAATGGTCTCGGTCTTTAATAGCTGCCTCACTGAAATCCAGGACAGGATGGATGCCAGTTGGTTGAAGTTGAACTTTGCTAAGACTGAGGTATTTGTTGTGGATCTGGGTCACCGGACAGGGGGGTTTGGTGGGGGTTCACCTTCTGGACTTTTACTTGGGGGCATACCACACCTGACCTCTGAAAGGGTACAAAACCTGGGGGTAATTTTTGAGTAAAGGCTGACCCTGCATTTGCATGTGTCAGCTGTCATCAAATCCTCATTTTACCATCTGAGGAATATCTCCAGGATTAAGCACCTTGTTCCATCTGGCGATCTTCCTACTCTGATTCACGCCTTTGTGACCTCTTGTTTGGCCTATTGCAACTCCCTGTACCTAGGGCTACCAGGGGTGGAAAACTATTGTCTGCAGCTGGTGCAGAATGCAGCAGCCCAACCTTTGACAGGATCATCTCAGTCCTGTCATATTTCACCGGTGTTGCGTGGGCTGCACTGGCTGCCAGTTCAGTGGTGGAACACCTTTAAAGTTGGTCTTCTGACTTTTAAAGCCTTCCACGGACTGCGCCTGGACTATCTGAAAGAGCTTCTGGTTCCTTACTGCCCTGGGTGATTGCTCTGCTCAGCCAATGAGGGGTTGCTAGAGATTCCAAGAGTGCGCTTGAAATCTTCTGGGGTGAGAGCTTTTATGTACGCTGCTCCTACCCTTTGGAATTCTCTACCCTGTCAGGTAGGTGAGTGCATGACCATAGAGGGGTTTAAGCAGGTACTTAGAACTTTTTTGTGGTACCAAGCTTTTGGTGATTAATTGAGGGATGTTATTAGCATGATTATATTGTATGTTGTTGAGAAGTATGTTTGTTGACACTGTTATTTTAACATTGTTAGGGCGTCTTGGTTTTTTGAAAGACACCGAACAAATAGTTTTATTATTATTATTATTTATTATTTATTATTATGCATTATTATTATTATTATAACCCTCTGAACACAAGTCACATCAGATTTAGTGGGTGCCACTTGTATAGTCTTGAGGGGACAACTTGGGTACCCTGAACATTTTTACCCAATATGGTCATAAATCTGCAAGTTATGAGAAAAAAAATATTTAAACAATAATCTGAAATCCAGATGCACACACAATAAGCACTTTTCAGTTTTAGGGTTTTACAGCTTTTTTTTTATTCTTATTTTTCATTTAGTAGATGGTGGCCAGTTGAGGTAGAGAAAGGACAATGACAGTTATCTAATAATGGATTTTATATTTGAAAGGTGGATGGAGGGCTTTGCTGATTACTCATTTCGGGACTGATCTAAAGAAGTATATACCAGAGTAGCAATCATGGGTAGGCAGATGCCATGGGTGCCCATGCCAAGGGGTGGGTCAGGATAGCATTTTGTTAACTTCAGGGAGAGAGATAGTCGAAGCAAGCCACTGGGGTTGGGCAATTGGAGGTCATAAAAGTTGTTTTATATTTTTTTTTTATAAAATGCACCCAACACTGTGATCCACATCAGATGTTGGGGATACCACCAGGACTGGGCATCTGGTGTCAGAACAAACATGGGGGACCCTGCTGTGGTTGTGGAAACATGTCAGTTTTTAGTTATTTTTATTTGAGATTGATTTGAAAGTTAGTCACAAATAAAAAAAAAACTGTCATGCGTTTCGTATATATGTTTTGTTTAGCGGGGTTTTTCTGTTTGTGCAATTGTGGGATCCATCGATTTTTAAATACTTATAACTTTTTAGTTCAATCTTTTTTCCTCACACAACAATTGGAAGGCCATATTTTTGGCCAACATCTAATGAGACTGAAAGGTTCAGGTTTTGAATTGATATTTATTTGTTATATGTACGCAAAAAAGTATCTTAAATTGGGAGTATCTTACAAAAATCATGTGGTCTGATAAACTGAAAGTTACCAAAGCCAGTGCTTTTAAAATTGGCATTCATTTCACCTCTAAGATAGAGAGGGTATGTGTACCAATTGTTTAAACCCTAGATCCTAAAGTGGCCAAGTTATATGTCGTCAAAAATAGGGAATTTGACACAAACACTAAACTCAACCCTAATACTCTGGTGCTATTGTGTCAGTGCACAGTAACATCTAGTACACTGCATATATGTATGTATGTATGTATGTTTATAAGTATGTACTGTATGTGTTTATGTATGCCATATGTATATGTACAGTATAGGTATATGTGCATGTATGTATGTACAGTATACATGTAAGTATGTGTATATATACAGTAGAGAGACAGACTAAGGTAGATAGATAGATAGATAGATAGATAGATAGATAGATAGATAGATAGATAGATAGATAGATAGATAGGAGGGTGGGCATTGTGGATCAAACCCCCAGCAACACCACATTACTAATTTGCCAAGACTTATGAGACTATGACCCCTATTTTTTTCATTTCCTTACTTTATCCATTTTGTGTTTTTGCAACCCTAATGTATGTACTAATGTTATTTCTTGCAATTAAGTAACTTAACTTTTTGAGAAAGTCTTAACTTTCTTCACACAGTATACTTTTGATCCTTTGCAAATCATGAGCTGAGTTCTAACTTGCTTTGTGCAGGCCCCTATGTGCCCAGCGTGAAGCAGGATGCACAGGGTCCTTCTGACCTTGTGTGAATACAAGAAACAGGAGGTAAGTCCTAACTTGCTCCATGTAGGTACTCTAGCAGGATTTCTAACTTGGAGGCGGGCAGCCAAGATTCAAATAAAGGTCACAGTGGTGGGTGATGTAGCTCCCTTGCCACCCTCTTCCCCCTCATGGGGTCTATCTGGTATATTACCTGCAGTGGATGCCCAATCCCACCAATGGTTTGCACACAGTTTTGCATTTATTAGCTCACTTGCCCCAATCCCTTTCCACATAGAAATATAGAAACATAAACTTTGATGACAGATAAGGACTGCTTGGCCCCCCTAGTCTGCCCATTTGCCTACCTACAAGATAAGCTGCAGATCCTAGTTAGCCAACAGCCTATTTCTTCCTACCCCACAAGAATTGCCTTATGTCTGTCCTATGCATTCTTGAATTCTCCTACAGTTTTAGACCCCACAACCTCCTCAGGAAGGCTGTTCCATGTGTCCACCACCCTTTTTGTGAAAAAATACTTCCTCACATTGCCCCTGGAACATCCCCCTCTATCTTCCAATTGTGTCCCCTTGTTCTTGCACATCTCTTTTTTGGAAAGATGCTACCCTCTTGGACTTTGCTGATTTCACTGAGGTACTTAAAAGTTTCTATCATGTACCCCCTCTCCCTCCTTTCCTCAAGGGTATACAAATTAAGCTCCTTTAGTCTCTCATCGTATGGCTTCTCTTGCAGACCCTGCACCATTCTAGTTGCCCTTCTCTGGACTGCCTCCATCCCTTCTATGTCCTTCCAGAAATGGGGTCTCCAGAACTGGATGCAGTACTCAAGATGGGGTCTTGCCAACTGTCTGTACAGAGAGATAACAACTTCCTGTTTTCTGCTGGTGATGCCTCTCCCTATACATCCCAATATCCCCCCAACCCTACTTACTGCCTTGTCACATTGCTTGCCAACCTTAAGGAGGTCATCTGATATGATTACACCAAGGTCCCTTTCCATTTTTGTTGTTGTTACTACCCCCCACACAGTGTAATCTTCCCCTGTGTTTTTGTTTCCTAGATGTATTATTTTGCAATTCGTTGCATTGAATCCAAGCTGCCATACTTCTGATCATTCCTCCAACCTTGCCAAGTGCCTTGTCATCCTTTTCATGTCTCCTTATGTATCAACCATGTTGCAGATCTTCGTGTCATCTGCAAAGAGGCATACTTTTCCTTCCAGTCCCTCTGCAATGTCACTTATAAAGACACTAGAAAGGACTGTACCCAGTACTGAACCCTGCAGTACCACACTAGTAGCCCTTCTTTCTTCAGAGTGGACTCCATTTACAATTACCTTCCATGTCCTGTTCTCCAGCCAATGTTTTACCCTGACTACCACCCTGGGACCCACTCCCAGGCTGGTCAATTTGATTATTAATATTTAGTGTGGGACTAGGTCAAATGCCTTGCTTAAGTCTAGGTAGAAGTCACTATTCAAAAAATAAGTCTCATTCTACCCCAAAAGATGATATTTGATGTCCTTTTATTAAATCCAATTCAATCTTGTATCTGATTGATTAATAATTATTCATCCCAAATTTTGGGTTCACATTCTCCTGAAATTAATTTCAAAACAGTAACATTTCAGAACTTAAATTACGTTCCTTCATCAGACTTGGAGCTTCAATAATTTCACTGTTAGAGTTAAGGAAACAACAATTATTGTTATCATGATTAATTCACAAATATGAGACATAAATCTTAATAATTGGTATGGTTTATCTTAAAATACAGGTGGAACAAACCTGACTCAGGATTTGTTAATATTATAATTCAACACTTATAAGCGTGCTGTGGAGACGGGAAGCTGCACTCTCTCTTTGTTAAGTTAAAGTACCTTTGGGATTTCTGTTAGTAGATAACAAACATTCTCTATTAGTTTTATATCTTGGAAATAGATTTTAATTAAATTCACTTATAATTATTTAAACTTACTGAATATCCCAAGGGGTTTAAATTTTGTCTTAAGGACTTAAGCGTTAAGATCAAGTGCTTGTTTGGACGCTGTAAGAAAAAATATCTGGTTTTAAAATTGAGAGATTTTATATCCAAACAGTTAAAAGTTAAAAAGGTATGATGAATATTACCTTTACTGAAGATCTTAAAAAGTTTCCTTTGGGATTTAATCCACAAAAATGAGCAACTGTCGCGCATTTGCTCCCGGCGCCATTACACAATGATACTTAGTATAACAAACTGTTTGCACCTCTCAGGTGAACAAGAAGGGCTGAGCCATGTAAGAACACACCTGTCGGTGTGTTGGCATTATGAGGGACATCACCTGGGTGGCCCAGTCAGTGAAGAAACTCAGTGGATAATTGAGACTCCACTGAGTCCCCTTCTTCAGATTTTTTATGCTAGTTAAAACATTGCCTGAATGCCTGTGAAAATGTATCAGATTATAGCAACAGACACTGAAACTTATAAGTGTCAGACACTTTTTCAGGAATATGCTAAACGTTTTATCTAAACAGCTATGTAAAATTTAAGCCAAGATTATAAATGAAGTCTTTCTAAGTATGCAGAAAATTAAATCTATCAAATCTCCTTCTAGTGGAAAGTTTTTTGATACATATCAGAGCAATATTCCTTAAATATCTTAAGACATTATTGCAAGGGTAGAATTCTAAATTTTGGCAGAAAGTTTACACTTCTAAGATGAACAGGGAGGGTTGTGTTGAGTTACATTACAACACAACAATCGGTGTGTTGACGTCAAAATGACATAACTTAAGTGGCTTGATCAATGAAGAGACTCAGTAGGCGGAAGAACCACAATGACTCCCCTTCTAGAATTTTAAAGCATGTTGAAACATTGCCTAAATACCTGTAAAGTTATATCTAAATATATAACTGGGGCCATTAAATTTAGAGTGTCAGACATGACTACAGAAATATACTAAACATTTACTTTATGAACTGTATAATTTTTAACAATGATAGTTAATGAAACCTGTCTAAATATGATTTATATATGGAAACGGTTCTTCATATGGCGCAAGATACAATTTAACTCAAGAGAAAGGGGGAAGAAAAAAGGAGGGAGGGGAGGGGGGAAGGGAGAGGAGGGAAGAAAGGGATTTAATTGAAGGTGGACCAGGTTAAGTTTTCATTGAGTCCATATCTATGTATGTAAGTCCTTAAAGTATAAATCCACCAAGCTTCTCTCTGCAACAGAACCATTTCTCTATTTGCTCCCCATGGGTGTGTTGAGACTTGTTCCAGTGCAAAGAACCCAAGACTTGATATAAGATGATGGTATTTAGAGAAATGTCTTGCTAAGGGTGACCTAATATTGCCTCTTCTGATGTTGCTTTTATGTTCAGATATCCGTTGTTTTAATGCTCTTGTTGTTTCACCAATATAATATAATGAACAGGGGCAGATAATGCAATATATCACATAATCCATTCTGCAGGTAATTAAATCTTTTATAACATACTCTTTGTCATCCCATGTGCTTTTTATATATTTCATTTTTTGTCCATTGTTACAATGAACACAGTTGCCACCATGGAAAAAAGCCTTTGATTTCACTTTTAAGCCAAGTCGTGGATTTATTTTCTGTTGTCCAGTGATGAGTCTTGTTAATTTTATTCCCAGTTGCTTTTTCAGCTGTTACCCAAGGTTTATTCTGAAAAATTCTTTGTCCCAATTCATTAGTTTGTAGAATATTCCAGTTAGATAACATAACATGTTTAATTTTTCCAAAGTTTCAGAATATTGTGTAGACTTAGTAATCTTTGATTCAGTCCTTGTATCAGAATTAGTTTTATTCTGTAACAAAGATGTTCTATCCCTGGAATCACATTTTTCTTTGGATTTTTTTCAAGACTGAATCTGTATAACCTCTTTGTTTGAATCTTTGGGTTAAATCTGCAATGTTGTTATCTTATTTTTCAGTATTTCCACTATTTTGTTTTACTCTCAACATTTGACCATAAGGAATGCTCTTTTTAAGTTTCTTCAGATGAAAACTTTTTTCATGTCAAATAGTATTTGTTGATGTTTCTTTCCTGTAAAGATCTGTTTTTATAATCCCATTAGCTTTTATTTTTATATCCAAAAAACTGACTGCTTCAGAATTGATTTCCCTTGTAAACATCAAAATTGTGATTTACTGATTCTATATATTCATGAAACTCTTTAACTTCTTGTACAGTTCCATTCCATATAATTAAAATGTTGTCAATAAAATGTTTATAGAGAATCAGTTTTGATTTGAATCTGTTATCATCAGATTGTATGTATTGTTTCTCAGAATGTGCCATATATAAGTTAACATAAGTCAGGGCTAGTGTAGCTCCCATAGCTGTACCTATTTTTTGTAAATATGTATGATTTTCAAATGAGAAATAGTTATTTTCTAATACTATCTTGGTTAATTTTAAAAGAAATTCTTTGTCCAGTTGGTTTTGAGATCTTGTTGATAAAAAGAAATCCAAAGTTTTAATACCATCATCATGTGGAATACTTGAATATAAACTTTTAACATCCAAAGTAATGAACAATTTATCTGTTAAGTTTAAATTTTGTTGGTTTATTTCTTCTAATAATTGAATGCAGTCTTTGCTGTCTTTTATGTGGGACCAAGTGTTGGTGACTAGTTCTTTACAATAATAATCAACGTAGTTAAATAAAGGTTCTGTGATGGATCCAATGCCTAAAATGATAGGTCTACCTGGTGGATTTTTTTGATCTTTATGTATTTTAGGTAGACAATAAAATAATGGTAATTTTGGCGTTTTATTTATAAGTTCTTCCAACATCCATTGTTCTACTATCCCTCTGTCGTTAGCTTCTGTGACAGTTTCTGTAATTAGTATTCTAAGTTGTTCAAATGGAATGTTTCTGACTCTTTCATAGGTTCTTTGAATCATTCAATTGTTTTAAACGTTCCTCTCTGTAATACCCCATGTCTAGAATGACAATTCCACCTCCTTTATCTGCTGGTTTTATAATAATTGTTTTGTCTTGACTTAGACTGTTCAATGCTTCATTTTCTTACTTTGTTATGTTATAACGGGGTTGTTTGTTGGTGTTTTCTGCCATTATTTTTTCAATATCTTTATTTACTTTATCAATGTAACAGGTGATGTTAGGTGGAGTGAATCCTATTGGATCAAATTTGGATTTAGCTCCAAGTGCTTGTTTTAAATCATACCGTTCTTTGATTAATGCAGCTTTAATTTCATTCTGTTGTGGTTGTTGTTTCATAACAAAGAACTGTTTTAGTCTAATTTTTTTGACAGAATTTTTCCAAATCCACCTTCAATTCAAAAGGGTTCAGTTTTTGTGTTAAACTGAAAGACATACCAAGACTGAGAACCATTTCTTCAGTTGGAGTTAGTATTCTTTTTGAGATATTATATATATTTAATTTTATTGGATCCGTGATCTTAATTCGTGTATTTTATCTCTTTCTGTTTCTGCTCCACCTGGTTCTTTTTCTTTTCTTTTTGTGCCTGAAGATCCTGCCTTTTCTGTTCCTTTCTGAAAATCCCTTTCCATTTCTTTTTCAGATTGTTGCCATTGATATGGTCTATAGAACATGTTTTCATAATAGTTACTATGTGGGTTTTGATATGTCCCAAATGGTTTGTTTTGGTATTGATTATATCTATTTCTTTGATTATAAGATCTAAAGTGTGGAGAACCATGAAAATTCTTAGATTTATATGTTTTTCCAACAGAATTATCTGAGGATGTAGAAGTTTTATCCAAGTTATAATAATTTGTATTAAATTCTGATTTTTTTCCAGTTATATACAGTACCATTCTTGTAATCATTGATATCTCTTTCAAATGTATTGTTTATATTTTTAATATGATTGTCATAGTCTATTAACAATTTTTTCTATTTTTTCTAATATTTCTTTTAATCTTTCAGTTTCTACTGTATCTTTTAACTTGGCTTCTAATTGTTGTATTTCATTTAGTACATTGGTTTGTTCTATTGTTGATGTTTATATCAATAATAACATGAAATCAAACAAACATTTAGATCTGATTCCATCCCATTTAGTTTGAAAACCTTCGGGGTAAAACCTAATTGTGATTCCACCAATACTCTTAATCCTCTAGGAATTCTTTTTTGTTTCATGTATTCCAAAAGTGTAACTGCATGCCAGTCAAGTCTGATTTCTCTTTGTTTTAGTGACTCCAGTTTATTGATCGAAGCATCGGGTAATTCTGTTGTATCTACACTATCTATGTATCTTTTGCTTTTTACTAGTGCCATAATTTTAATGGCTTCCTCTGTGTTAATACTTAAAGCTGTTGATCTGTTTTCTGTTATTTTCCCATTTCTGAAAAAGTGGCCATAGTTAAATAGGTCCTGTTGAGAATGGAATTTAATATTCCTAAATCCGTTTAGGATGCTATGAATCAGATCCACTGTAAAGTCTCTCAAGGTTCCTTTTTAAATTTAAAGAAAAGTAAGAGAATGAGACTATAACGGGTAGAAGTCACTATTCAAAAAACAAGTCTAACTCTACCCCAAAAAATAATATTTGATGTCTTTTTATTGAAATCCAATTCAGTCTTGTGTCTGATTGATTAATAATTATTCATCCCAAATTTGGGGTTCACATGCTCCTGAAATTCATTTCAAAACAGTAACGTTTCAGAACTTAAATTATATTCCTTCATCAGACTTGGAGCTTCAATAATTTCACTGTTAGAGTTAAGGAAACAACAATTATTATGTTATTATCATGATTAATTCACAAATATGAGATATAAATCTTAATAATTTATATGGTTTATCTTAAAATACAGGTGGAACAACCCTGACTCAGGACTTGTTAATATTATAATTCAACACTCATAAGCGTACTGTGGAGATTGGAAGCTGCGCTTTCTCTTTGTTAAGTTAAAGTACCTTTGGGATTTCTGTCAGTAGATAACAAAAATTCTGTATTAGTTTTACATCTTGGAAATAGATTTGAATTAAATTCACTTATAATTATTTAAATTTACTGAATATCCCAAGGGGTTTGATTTTGTCTTAAGAACTTAAGTGTTAAGATCAAGTGCTTGTTTGGATGCTGTAAGAAAAAATATCCGGTTTTAAAATTGAGAGATTTTATATCCAAACAGTTAAGTTAAAAAGGTATGATGATTATTACCTTTACTGAAAATCTTAAAAAGTTTCCTTTTGGATTTAATCCACAAAATGAGCAACAGTCATGTGTTTGTCCCGGTGCCATTATATGATGCTACTTAGTATAACAAACTGTTTCCACCTCTCAGGTGAACAAGAAGGGCCGGGATATGTAAGAACACACCTGTTGGCATGTTGGCATCATGAAAAACGTTGGTATGGTTTATCTTAAAATACAAGTGGAACAAACCTGACTCAGGACTTGTTAATATTATAATTTAATACTCACTAGCATGCTGTGGAGATGGGAAGCTGTGCTTTCTCTTTTACTCCACAAAAGTGAGCACTATAAGGAGATTTGATAGATTAAATTTTCTGCATACTTAGAAAGACTTCATTTATAATCTTTGCTTAAATTTTACATAGCTGTTTAGACAAAACATTTAGCATATTCCTGAGAGAGTGTCTGACACTTATAAGTTTCAGTGTCTGTTGCTACAATCTGATACATTTTCATAAGCATTCAGGCAATGCTTTAACTATCATAAACAATCTGTAGAAGGGGACTCAGTGGAGTCTCAATTATCCACTGAGTTTCTTCACTGATCGGGCTGCCCAGGTGACGTCCCTCATGACGTCAACATGCCGACAGGTGTGTTCTTATGTGGCCCGGCCCTTCTGTCTTTTTAAGATCTTCAGGAAAGGTAATAATCATCATACCTTTTTAACTTTTAACTGTTTGGATATAAAATTTCTCAATTTTAAAACCGGATATTTTTTCTTACCGAGTTCAAACAAGCTCTTGATCTTAACGCTTAAGTCCTTGAGACAAAAATCAAACCCATTGGGATATTCAGTAAGTTTAAATAATTATACGTTAATTTAATTAAAATCTATTTCCAAGATGTAAAACGAATAGAGAATTTTTATCTACTGACAGAAATCCCAAAGATACTTTAACTTAACAAAGAGAAAGCGCAGCTTCCCGACTCCACAGCATGCTTATGAGTATTGAATTATAGTATTAACAAGTCCTGAGTCAGGTTTGTTCCACCTGTATTTTAAGATAAACCATACCAATTATTAAGATTTATATCTCATATCTGTGAATTAATCATGATAATAACATAATAATTTTTGTTTCCTTAACTCTAACAGTGAAATTATTGAAGCTCCAAGTCTGATGAAGGAATGTAATTTAAGTTCTGAAACATTACTGTTTTGAAATGAATTTCAGGAACATGTGAACCCAAAATTTGGGATTAATTATTATTAATCAATCAGATACAAGATTGAATTGGATTTCAATAAAAATACATCAACTATTATTTTTTGGGGTAGAGTGAGACTTATTTTTTGAATAGTGACATATCCATTATAGTCTCACTCCCTTACTTTCCTTTAAATTTGAAAAGGAACCTTGAGAGACTTTACAGTGGATTTAAGTCTAGGTAGGCCATGTCCACAGCCCCCCCCGCTCTACTACTTTGGTCACCCAGTCAAGAAATCAATTAGATTCATGTGACATAACCTTCCTGCTGTGTACCCATTCTGCCTTGGGTCCTGTGCACCACTGACCTCTAGGTACCCAATAATTCTTTCGTTCAGAAGTGATTCTATCACATTCCCTACCACAGAGGTTAAACTGACAGGTCTGTAGTTTCCTGCCTCTGTCTTGCTCCCACTTTTGTGAAGGGGAATCACATCCACCTTCCTCCAGTCCTCAGGTACCACACCATTCTCCCATGAGTTGTTAAAAAGGGTAGTCAGTGGTGTCACTAGTTCTACTTGTAATTCTTTTAGAATTCTGGGGTGAATCTACATGTTATTATAAAGTCATTCCAGTTACTGCTTCATGTCTTACTCCTCACCACCTGACTCTGGCATCACTCACTCACTTGCACACATCCTTAGTCTTACATAGATTCTCTTATTAATTGCATTTGTTGGTAATTGAGAGTCAAATTCTGTAATAATTTTGTGTTCATAGTACTTGTTCAAATATCCCTCTGTTTATTTTGTTTTGTCTTTCTTCGAATAACTTATAGTAATTTATGTGTTCATACTTTCAGTCTCAAGTCATTTTGTATGTTTCCTCTCACTGCACTTTGAGATTCTCATTGCACTTTAAGGCAGAAAAAAACTATCACTTTATAGTAGAATGTTTAGAACTGATCCCTAATTTTCCAGTTTTGTACTGGCATAGTAAATCACAAAAGTTAATTAGAAAGTCACAGTAGTGTCATGAATATTCATAATATTTAGGTAGAAATTGAGTGATTGTGGTAAAATATTCCACTCTAGTGGAAGTGTCACCATGTCATGAAATGTCAGGTCATCACATCAGTTATCTATTTGGCTCCAATTTAATTTTGCAATGAAACATCATAGAAGTATTTCTTGTGACCACAGCAGGTACAGACTCAAACAGTTATAGTACCAGTGTTTCCCCAAAGCTGCTTGAAAACCTGAAATTCAATTAAATAAATATCTCTAACAGTTCATATATGTTTCCTAATCCCTGAATCAATATTCAAGGGGTAACAGCCCCCCCCCCGCTTGTAACCTATATGGTTTCAGTACAAATTCGAGTTCACTTTTGTACATGACAGGCACCCACCTAACTTTTTTGTAAGTCTCTCTGTGTCTTACTTTGGTTTTCACCAAATCCATACATGACTAGGCCAGATAAGCTCTCCAACTGTGTCATAATTGGGGTTTCCTCATGTTGCTCAACATAGTTCATGAAGGGCATCCATTTTGTTTTAGTTGTCTGTATTGCATGACTTAACTTCTTTGTCAACCATTCCATCCTTTGGATATTTTTACAATTGGAAAGCTTCATCTACTGTGTCAGTGGCACTGGTAGTCATCATTTCTGGGTTATTGCCTTGGTGGCTGCAGCTATCAAGACAGCAAATACATGGTTTGCATAATTAATTGTATTCTTTTTGGGCACACACCCCAAATTAAGTGCTTAATATGATTTGGTGGATCTATCTCCAATATCTGGCCAATGGCCTTGTCCACTTCCTTCCAGAATTGACCCAACTTGGGACATTCCCAAAAGACTTGCTGACGTTGCTCTCTCAAACCACAATTTCTACAGCACTTATCTGTGAGTGGGTAACTACCGTGAGACGTGATTTCTGGTGTTTTAAAAAATACTATCAGCATCTTCCACTGATGTACTCATACTGCTAAGTATCATACTACTAAGGATGGCAAGGAGCTAGGAGACAGGTTTGCCAATTAGTGCTCCTAGAAATTTAAGGTAGATAATACTGAGAATTTCCTCCTGAAAGGATATAGTTATCTAGATGACTTTTGAATTCATTTTTAGTTTTACTAATAGCAATCACAAGTGGCAAATTATTCCATGGGTTAGCTATCCTAAGTGGAAACAATATTTTCTAGAAACAGTTTTAAAAGGTATGCCAACAATTTGTTGTGGGTGCCTCCTTGTGTCTCTTGGGTTGTTTTTAAAATATATGCCCAATTCAGACATGAGGGCCAGATCATGAATAATTTCACAAAAAAAAAGAAGTTGGTCACTCTAATTTTTCTAATTTCAAGTGACATTTAGTCAGGAGTTGGAGGCTTTGGTTTTCTTTACTGCCCTACAACACTTCTACCACTCTAGGTCTGTGAAGGTGATTCCTTCTTCCATTTTTGTTGTATATTTGTCCTGGGGTCACTTGTGGTTGATTGCATAGCTTACAGTATATAACCTGGACACTGTGTGCTGCACCATTCTTTTGCCCTACAAGTCCCCCAAATACTGTCTCCAGGGTCCTATATCGTTTTGTATTTGGGTCTCACCTGGTGCCATAGGCAAGTTGCTATGATGCATTAAAAAATAGCAGATGTCTTGTTGGGGTAGTGAATATTCCTTTTGAAGCTGGCCAAAAGAATTTATGCTGCCTGCATCTAGCATGTGGCCTAAACAATGCACCTGTGCCCACCTTTTAAAAGTAAAGTTAGTACTGTATTAGCAGGCATGAACCCACATTCATATAAAATGGGCAGAAAGCCACGTGCACATTCTTATCAGTGCCATTTCTTTTGAGCATGTGTAATAAAGGAGGTCAATGCTGGCTCCAATGTTAAATTGGTACGGTGTTTTCTGATGATGTAATTATTGTGAAGCTTTGTACTTAATAAATGCTTCATTACTTGCAACTCAGAGTGCAATCACCCTTCTGTCTGTGCTAGTTTAAAATGGGTGTTTCAGACAGTTGGGTTTTTTGCACCTTTTGAATTGGGGTGTTTGTAGTCTCTTTCCCTTTTTTCAGCTTCACAAACACAACTGTGGGCCTGTCAGGAAGGAGCTGCATCTTTACTGTACATTTCCCAAAAGTCAGACCGCTATAGACACACCACAGGAAAACAAATATCAGGTAATTCTACAAGCAAGCACATAAGTGGTCATGGGGGGAGATAAATAGGGTAGCACCCAGGTTTGGTGAAAATCCCTGTCAAAATAAAAAATAATAATAATAAAAAGAAAAACACAGACCTACACTATGTAAAAAGCTATCATTCTGAAGTTGTGGCTTGGAAAACAAAGGTTATCCCCGAAACCCACTGATGTTTTCTAGTGACAATAAACAATTAAAGAAAAAACAGGACTATTTTTTCGGATAATAGCAGGCACGAAACTACATTCCTATAAAATGGACATAAATCTACATGCACACCCATGCGTTCGTCACAGATGAAAATATTTGTTTTCCCAATAGTAGAATATTATGTGAATCAAGCCACCATTGTTTACCATTGATGCTGTTAAAGCCACAAATAGTAATAAAATAAATTTTGTATTAAAAAAAAATACTTAATTGGTGACAAACAAAGACTCTTTTGGCCATTAAAATGTCAGGACAATTAGATGAGTCTGGACTAATATATGATCATAATAATCACCGTATTGAAAACAACAAGCGGCATATTGGGAAAAGTAGTTATCTAACCAAGACTATGCTATTTATTGCAAATAGAAAACAAGTACTGTTCCCAGCAGCATACTTTCTGCAAATGGTTCCTAAACTTTCTGTTTTGCAATGCTATACAACCCTACACTTTCTATAGCTTTGCACTGCAACTGCACACAGGTCATGTCCTGCTGAGTTACCATCCCTTAGAAGGAGCACAATAGGGTAATTTGCCTTTTACTGTTTTGGTCACACCCACCAGTCTGCTAAACAAATTATGTTCACTGAATAGCCTTAAAGGGGACAAGAAATACAGTATGTGCTAATTGACAACAGTAAGTAATATTCCTGCATTGAAGTTAGCTAGCATGCAACACAGCAACTTGTAAAAAATGATGTCACAAAATACTGTATGACAAAAGGGCTTAATTGTCTTTGAATAACACTGGAGCATACTGTATTATTTTGCAGTCATACTGCAAGGTACTGCAATGCATCCTGGTCGGCACTGCTGTATTTATAGAAACAAAATTCATACCGTATTATCATAATCTACATTTAACTCTGCTTGAATAAACACTTGTTGAGAACTGTGTCCTCAGTTTTCTTTTCATAAACAACATTTTGCAGAGTCTTTTCATGGAACCAGTAACCTGGAGTTTTTACTATGTCACTGTTTGTGTACAGAATGCTAAGCATCTGCTGTTAATCTGACAGAACCATGTTCAGTGTTCTGCACACACACTGTGATGTAGTTAAAACTCCAAGAGCCAGATTCACAAAATTTGGTCCTGTACAAACCAGGTTGTGTGCAAGCAAACTGGGTTTTGTGTTGAGTTATTATTCATAAAACCCCCACTTGAGTGCCCAAACCAGGTTTGCACCAGGGCAAACTATGGAGGGGGCTGCAACGCAAATAACAGAAGGGAACATGCATATCAATGCCGTCTGATACACAGAGCATTTGCACCATGCAAGGTCCTTCTGTGGGGTTCCCTTGAGTGGAGCAAATACTGCTGACTAGGACCTTGCTTTAATTCTGTGCAACTCTAATGGTCAGTGGAAGTACTGCAGCAGTGTACCCCCCCGCCTCCTGTTGATCACCGGCCTGAGTTGAAATATGTAGGTATTCCCTGGTGGCTAGTGGTCCCTCTGCCCACCGATCATTGGTCTAATTGGAAATATGTAGGTATTCCCTGGTGACTAGTGGACACTCTCCCCCGACTGATCGCTGTCCTGAGCACAGATATAACATAGTTTTATCTTCCCTTTTATAGGTACATTAGATAGCAAAGAAAGACTAAGGCAGGGATACTGAGGCTGAACAAAGAGGAAGGTGGTTGGGCAGAGAGCGACAGTGAAAAAGCAGGGATACTGAAAGAATACTTCTGCTCAGTATTCACAATGGAAAAGCAGGGGGAGATACCTAATCCAGTCAATAGAAGCACTCTGGATGGGGGGGGGGGTGTTATTAGTCCTTTTACAGAAGAAAAGGTTTTGAAAGAACTCATAAAACTAGAGGTGGATAAAGAAATGGGGACTGATGAGATTCACCCCCGAATTCTAAAAGAACTAAGGGAAGAACTAGTAACACCACTGACTACCCTTTTTAATAAATCATGGGAGGATGGTGTGGTACCTGAGGACTGGAGGAGGGTAGATGTGACTCCCCTGCACAAAAGTGGGTGTAAGACAGAGGCAGGAAACTACAGACCTGTCAGTTTGACCTCAGTGGTAGGGAAAATGATGGAATCACTTCTGAAAGAAAGAATTGTTGAGTACCTAGAGGCCATTGGGGCAGAGGACCCAAGGCAGCATGGATTCACAGCAGGAAGGTCATGTCAGACAAATCTAATTGATTTCTTTGACTGGGTGACCAAATAGTAGACTAGGGAGGGACTGTGGACATGGCTACCTAGATTTTAGCAAAGCATTTGACACAGTCCGGCACAAAAGATTAATAAACAAATTAGCCAGCTTGTGAGAAGGTCCCAGGGTGGTAGCCTGGGTAAAACACTGGCTGGACAACAGGACATAGTGGGTAATAGTAAATGGAGTCCACAGTGAAGAAAGAGTGGTTACTAGTGGGGTACCACAGGGTTCAGTACTGGGGCCTGTCCTTTTTAATGTCTTTATAAGTGACATTGCAGAGGGACTGAAAGGGAAAGTATGTCTCTTTGCAGATGACACAAAGATCTGCAACAGGGTTGATATGGAAAGTGGGGTGGAAAGGATGAAAATGGACTTGGCAAGGTTGGAGTAATGGTCAAATGTATGGCAGCTTAGATTTAATGCAAAGTAATGTATTTGGGAAACAAAAACCCAGGGGAAGAGTACACAATGGGGGGTGAGAAACTGACAACAACAAAAATGGAAAGGGACCTCAGGGTAGTCATATCAGATGACCTAAAGGTGGGCAAGCAATGTGAGAAGGCAGCAAGGAGGGCTGGGGGGATACTGGGATGCATAGGAAGAGGCATCACCAGTATAAAACAGGAAGTTGTTGGTCCTCTGTACAGACAGTTGGTAAGACCACATCTGGAGTACTGTGTACAGTTCTGGAGACCCAATTTCCGCAAAGACATAGACAGGGTGGAAGCTGTCTAGAGGAGTGCAACCAAAATGGTGCAGGGTCTGTACCAGAAGACATATGAAGAAAGACTAAAGGAGCTTAAAATGTATAGCCTTGATGAAAGGAGGGAGACGGGGAACATGATAGAAACTTTCAAATACCTCAAGGGAATCAACAAAGTCCAAGACGATAGCATATTTCAGAAAAAGAGATGTGCAAGAACAAGTGGGCACAATTTGAAGATAGAGGAGGGACTGCTCAGAAGTAATGTGAGGAAGAATTTCTTCACAGAGAGGATCATAGATGCTTGGAACAGCCTTCCTGAGCAGGTCTTAGAGTCAAAAACAGTGGAGGGAATTCAAGAATGTATGGGACAGACATAAGGCAATTTTTAGTGTTGGATAGGAGGAAGTAGGCTGTTGGTTAACTAGGATCTGCAGCTTATCTGTTAGGTAGGGGAAATGGGCCAACTAGGTGGGCCAAGCGGTCCTTATCTGCCATTAAATTCTATGTTTCTATGTTTCCCTGGTGGCCACAAGTCCTACCCCTAACCCAAACCCCATTCCAATCACAGATATAACTGAGTTATAACTTCAATGGTGGCTAGTGGTCCCTTCCCCAGTGCCTGATTGAGGGCTCTAATATGGAAACATAGTTTCCCTGGTGGCTAGTGGTCCATCCCCCCCCACTGATTGCAGGCTTGAGTATGAAGACATAGTTTCGTTAGTGGCTAGAGATCCCTCACCCCTACTGATTGCCATCCTGAGCACTGAGATAATGTAGTTTTATCTTCTCTAGTGGATAGTGGTCCCTCCCCCATCTGATCCCCATCCCGATCACAGATATAACTGTTATAACTTCCCTGGTGGCCCTCCCACTGATCACAGGCCCCATAGTAAACATATGTTACCCTTGTGTTCAGTGGTCCCCCCACCTGATCACCTGACCAATGTTGAAATCATAGTCCCTCGTGTCCAGTGTAACCCCCCCATTCCAGTCCTCTTTGTAGTAAATGTAATCATGTTCCTGGTGTCTAGCGGACCCTTCTCCCTATCCTCAATCCCCTGTATAGTTAATTTAAATCTTTCTCTGGTGGTCTAGTGGATTTCCCACTCCTCCATCCCAGCAGGCAGTGTCCCACCATCCCGGTCCCCCATCCCATTACTGAGCTGGTAACTAACACATCCCTCCTATCTCCACCATGGCCAGCTGCTGACTGAGCTGTTACTGATTGCATACTGTATATAATACTTGCTCACTGACTGACATCTCAGACAGAGCTGTCAATCAAAGAGTGTGTAATGTGTATAATATGTGCTCGTTGACAGCTCAGTCGGTGGCTGGCCATGGTGGAGAGCAGAGCGCTGTGCCAGTCGTTGGCTGGGGGTCAGAATGGGGTGATGGAGAGGTGGGAAGCTTCCTGATGGGGTATGGGTGTGGAGGGTCCACTAGACCACCAGGGAAAGGTTTAAATTCTCTATGCAGGGGGTCAGGAAAAGGTAGGGGGGGTCCACTAGACACCAGACACATGATTACATTTATTGCACAGGGGATCGGGATGGAGGTTGCAGTGGACACCAGGGACTATGATTTCAATGTCAGGCAGGTGATCAGGTGAGGTGACAGGACCACTGTACACCAGGGTAACATATAGATATATATATATTTTTTTTTATAAAATGTGTAGGGAAATTGTTGTTCTTTTATTGGATGATGAGCATCACATGACCGTGCATATATCAGAGCGCGTCCGCACACCTGCACTTTAACCCCCCCTCCAAAACAATTTTTACATTTTATAAGATAGATAAACCACTCTGAGGTGTGCTGTTGCACTCTGATATACTCACACCTTGGGTGGTTGACATACTCGACCTGCAGCCTCGTGCATACAACACACATCAAGGCGTGCGTATATCAGTGCACGACCACACATCTCAGAGTGGTATATCTATTACATATATATATATATATATATATATATATATATATATATATATATATATATATATATATATATATATATATATATATATATTTAACCAGAAGAGACGCACTAAGCTGAAAGCTTGTTTACAGGTGCAACCTGGGAGCACAGGAAAGTTAACTGACTTGCTCAAGGTCACACAATATGTAAGTGGGAGCTGTGGGATTCAAACCCGGGTGTGGAATCCAGGTTTGTTGCTCCAAGTTTGCAGTTCAGAGCCTTAAACCACTGTGCTATACTGCCTTCAACAGTGTGGCTGGTGATCGGTGTGGGGTGGGGGACCACTGGCCACCAGGGAAGTTATAACTCTGTTATATTTGTGATTGCGATGGGGATTGAGCAGAGGGAGGGACCACTAGTTGCCAGGGAATACTTCTTTCACTTTTTGGTTTTTACTTGTGCTTGTGATTGGTGATGGGGGAGGAACCATTAGCACCAGAGATACTTATTTTGTTTTACTCAAGCAAGCAATTGATGATGGCCTGGGGGGAGGACCACTGGTAGCAGGTACACTTATATTTCTTTACTCATGCCAGCAATTGGTGATAGTGGGGGTGCACTGGCACCAAGGACTCTTATTTTGTTTTACTCGGGCCAGTGATTGGTGATGGCAGGCAGGGGTGGGAACCACTGGAACTAGGGACACTTATTTTGTTTTACTTGGGCCGGAGACTGGCAATGGCAGTGGTGACCACTGGCACCAGGAACACTTATTTTGTATTACTCAGGCCAGCGATCGGTGATGGTGAGGGGAACCACTATTACCAGGGACACTTATTGTTTTTCACTCAGGCTGGCGATCGTGGAGGGAGAAACCATGAGACATTATTGGCACATGGTTGCCTTTGGGGCAGGGGCTGGGGGCACTACACTCCATTGCAACCGATGTAAATGGGACCATAATGGGCATGCAAGTGGCTACATACTGCCTAACATGCCCAATGGGCTCATTTACATGGCTGCTTTAGATAATAAGGAATAGCGCACCTGCGCTACGGGTTGTGGAGCTATACTCCTGGCTCCATGTCGGGGCAGCGCTATTGGGGTTAGCAAAAGCACTGTGATATTGGAGTTAGTGATGTGTCAACCTGGCCCTATTCACCGTCAGATAGTGTAGTGTGCTATCTGACTGTGAACAGCAACATTTAACACCTGGGCAATCACAAAACACAGTGCAAACTTTGGCACTGTGCTTTGTGATTTTTTTCTGAATCTAGCCCCAGATCACTGATTTCAAGAAGGGAATTGTCACAGAATTCTGTCCATAAAAAGAAAACAGTGCCAAATACATGTTTTGCATCACTTTTTATTCAGGTAGAGTTAAACATGTATCTTGTGGGATATTAATATTATTTCTGAAAACTGGAACATTATAAACAGTTGGAAATTATAAATAAATTCATGTCTTCTTTAAAAACAGCTCACAAAACTGCAGAAAGGTTCAGGAAGAAAGTTATCTCAGCCACCTTAAATGTTCCTTACTCTATTTTTCAATAGTCAGTTCACATTTCCTGATATGATTTATGTCAAAAATTGTTGCCTCTTTTCTAAGAGCTCTGAACGTTACTGTCTTGTCTTCCGGTCATGGGGGCCTAATCTGTGGCTGCAAAGTGCCCACTGATAAAATCTGCTCTCTGATGTACCTCAGGAAAGGTTAAGACCTCACACTATCATGCACACAAACCCCAGATCCAACCACTCTATAAATAAGAATCCCTTTAACTGCTACAACCCCAAATCATGAAAACCAGGGATAACCAGAAATGTGAAATGAATATCCGAGCAACTCTACTGAAAATCTACTGAAAAAGAATAACAGAAAAAAAAATCAAACATTTACCTTTTACATACAAAAACAGTTAACTCTTCTGCTGTTTATTCTTTCAAGTTGGATCAGCATCCTTCTGGAAGATATGGGTTGTGTATTTCAGAGCTGAGACATAGCAGGACTTTGAAGATGAGAAAAAAAGTTTAAGTAAAAAGGGCAGTGGAATTCCCATTGTTCATATTTGATTACACCATACCACTGTTTTTTCTGAACTCCTGTCAGGAAACTTAACTAACAGAAGTTCATGAAACTTTTAGAACACATGATGCAGTACACTCTCAGCATGTTATTGCATCCAAATGGACCATTTTACTAGAACATAAAACACAATATGCAGTGTTACAAAGAAGAGACAACACAATACGTCAAGTGTTTGTCTGAGTCATAAATTTTTATTGAGAAGGTGTAAGGGGACTATAAAGCTGCTCCCAGGTGAGAACAGTTTCTTGATTTACTTACAACACAAAAACAATCTGACCTTGAAAAGGTTATGCTGCACAATCATGTATCACCCAACTTCTTGGTGAAAGCAGCATTATTTGTTAGCAGGGAGAAAAATCATAATTTATTTTTTTTAGTAATGGCTAACAAGAATATATCCAGTTTTCTTAACATATTATTTTATTCCTGAACTGAGAAATGTGGTTTTGATGTTTTTTTAAATGTTCCTTCTCAGCTGGCAGTTCTGCCATGGCTCCATTAAACATCTTGATGTTATTTTGTACTGTTTACAGTACCATATGAAACACAATCTATTTTTTTTCTGAGGTGCCAAGACCTCACCATGGAGCTAATCCTCCGCACTACGTGTCCCACAAACAACCTCCCCAGAGATACCTAAGGTGGTGATCGGGTCCCAGGCTTACCCCCCCCCAGGACAGGGCCATTGAGTAGGCACCCCCCTAATGGAAGTCAAACAGGGTAAACTCTGGCTTACACCCCAGGGCTGGTCACAGGATCGGGAACCCCCGGATGGAAATGACAAGGCTCAGTTGCCAACCAAGAGCCATGGGCAGTCAGAGTGGGCCCATCAGCAGAGAGGGGCATCATTCATGGGGGCTGACATTTTTGACATGCTAAATCCACTTATGGAAGTTGTGGCATGTAATGACATGACAGTGCCAAAGTGTCAAAATCCAGCATGCCTCTCATCTATCTCGGCACCAGCAATTTCCTCCCCTCAGCCTTCACTTGTGGTCAGGCATTCACCAGACACTCACCCACCCTCCCTTCCCCTGGAGGAGGAGAGCAGTCCTTCAGATGTTCAATCCCCACCCTCCCGTCTGGCCCTTTGAGTCCCAGGGTCCATTTCCAAATCCAAGGTGGCAGCGTCACAAGTGGAAATCCAACTGGTACACCAGCTGGCTGCTACAAAACATGTTCTAATACCCTCCTAAAACATCCACTGTTTGTATCTAGTTTGTATAGTCAAAAGGTAACCTCAACGGAAGACATTTTTAAAAACTGACAGTGACAAGGCAAGGCAAGTTTATTTTCCTGGCACTCTTTCCTGGAAGCTCAGGGTGCCATACAGCAATACAGAAGACAGTTGAACTAATCAACAGTAAATAACTGCAGTAAATACAGTTGTAGTAAATATTTATCGTTTGACCATGGTGTATAAAAATATAGAAGTCATCACAATAAGTTAAACTACAAACATTTCAGTTTGAAAGTTTAAAGGGCTTTAGTTTATGCATGATAAATCATATTCCTCAAGGGGCATGCATTTAAGCTGAAAAGCGTGCAAAACATGATACTGTATTTGGCAGTGCCCAAAGTTTTTATCAGCTAATGACTACATCAGGCATTTAAATCCAGAAACGGTGCTCTGTCAACCTAGGACCTCTCCCAGGTTCCAAAACCTTTACTGAATAATTCTTATAATAAAATGATATAAATTAGCAAGAAAAATGGAATTATCATTGGGCTCAACCAGTACTGAACTGCTGTTCAGGTTCTTCCTTTTTATGGCTGTGGGCAGAGCCTACAGCCATCTTGCTGTCTGCAGTTGGAAAAATCGAAGATTTTGGAACACATTTTTGGAGTTTTCAGTGTATCCTTTTACAGCTATAAATCACTATGCCACTTGAAATAAAATACTCCCTTCTTTTTGTTTATAATGTTGGATACAGAACTCCAAGCTGCTTATCTGATGGCCACTAGGACACTGAAACAGCTTGTTAAATATTGGTTGCCTATTAAACTGGTGTTTGCTCCCTCCCTCCCATGGAAAGGATGAAAAGGGACTTGGCAAGGTTGGAGGAATGGTCAGAAGTATGGCAGCTAGGATTCAATGCAAAGAAGTGCAAAATAATGCACCTGGGAAACGAGAACCCAGGGGAAGAATACACAATGTGTGGGGAGGTAGTAACAACAACAAAAAAGGAAAGGGACCTGGGGGTAATCATATCAGATGACCTTAAGGTTAGCAAGCAATGTGAGAAGGCAGTAGGGAGGGCTGGGGGTATACTGGGATGCATAGGGAGAGGCATCAGCAGCAGAAAACAGGAAGTTGTTATCCCTCTGTACAGACAGTTGGTGAGACCCCATCTGGAGTACTGTGTCCAGTTCTGGAGACCCCATCTCCGCAAGGACATAGACAGGATAGAGGCAGTCCAGAGGAGGCAACTAAAATGGTGCAGGGTCTGCAAGAGAAGCCGTATGAGGAGAGACTAAAGGAGCTTAATATGTATACCCTTGAGGAAAGAAGGAGAGGGGGGACATGATAGAAACTTTTAAGTACCTCAGTGGAATCAACAAAGTCCAAGAGGGTAGCATCTTTCAGAAAAAGAGACTTGCAAGAACAAGGGGACACAATTTAAAGATAGAAGGAGGGCAGTTCAGGGGCAATGTGAGGAAGTATTATTTCACAGAGAGGGTAGTGGATGCATGGAACAGCCTTCCTGAGGAGGTTGTGAGGTCTAAAACTGTGGGAGAATTCAAGAATGCATGGGACAGACATAAGGCAATTCTTGTGGGGGGTAGGAAGAAATAGGCTGTTGGTTAACTAGGATCTGCGGCCTATCCTGTAGGTAGGGAAATGGGCAGACTAGATGGGCCTAGCGGTTCTTATCTGCCATCAAAGTCTATGTTTCTATGTTTCCCTTTGAATTGCAGCAACTTGCACATTTAAATACTTGACATTTAAAATTTTCTTGTTACTAGCTTCAGTTGGGCAGGTATTGTCTTTCAAGAAAGATTCATACCTCATAAATGTCATCCTTTCCAAGCAATCTAAAAAGATTTACACTGTTTTTTAACATCTTAAGACACTATCTGATAAGCACTGTTTCAGGCATATGCCAGGTCTTCTGCGAACTATGCAAGCTAAATATATAGCAATCAGCAAGCATTTTTTAATGTGCTTTTTGGGGAAAAAATATATTGAGCTACAGTAAACACACACACGCGCACACACACACACGCACGCACACACACACACTGTACACACCATCCACATGGCCACAACATTTGAAATAAATAGTACAATTTAATATGTTATAAAACAATAAAGAAACTGCTTATGTTAGTGAACACAGTGAAGTTCAGTTTACAGTAGATTTCCTTTAAATATTTCTTATCCTATATTTTGTATCCTGGATAGCACAGGGAAATGTTATATCTCATTGTCATAGGGATCTTCATTTTACACATTTTTGCACTGTATTTACTCAGGATGTCCCAGATTAGATGCAATATCTTGTTTTCAATGGTTTTTCCATTTTAATAACATGTAGATATATACCGTGCTACCATAGTTAGGGTTGGGTAGCCCTATTAAGGTTAAAGGGTCAAACTTTGTACCTTAATAACTTTGTCACCGTTCAATGCATGTGCCTGAAATTTGGAATGCATGATAAAGAATCATACATCTTGGGAGTTGCCAACTTTCATAGTGGTCAGATATACGGCTGCGGAGTTATTAAGTGAGATCTGCATGCACATTAACGGTTTTTGGTGAATTCTTTGCTCGTACCTACAGGTTGCATGGTTTATGCGACCGGTCCAGAAACTTCAGGGAACATGCGGCCGCAGTCCCCGATGTGCCTTTTGAAGATTTCATGGAACAATATTGAACAGTTCAAAAGTTATTCAAAAAACAAGTTCCTATTATAAGTCAATGGGAAAAGTTTACAAAAAGTTTGACAGTGGCGCAAATGCACTTTTTAGTGTTGCAAATGGCCCTAGTAGTGTCACAAATCCACCATTTTGTTTTCAGTTGGTGATTAGATAAATGCTTGGCGTTTAAAATTTGGACCCTCTAGGAACACAATTCTTTTTGTGTTCACCTAGTCGGATCCTCAGGATGCTAGCCATGTCTTTATTTTGGGGTTAAACACCCCAGAAATATGTTTTTCAAATTTCTGGAAAAGTAGTGTCCAAAGTAGTGTTGAACTCATGAAACTTTTGTGATTTCATTTGTGAAAGTGTCGTGATTTGCGACACTATTTTGCAACATTATGCCCAAAATAACAGGAATTATTTGCCACCCTGCTACAAAAGAACAGTTTGGTCTATTGGGCTGAAATTTGGAGGGAAGACAGTCAACATGCCACAAATATGCCTTTGATGGTTTAGTGAACAAATATTGGAGGGCTGGAAAGTTACAGAACTCTGAAGTTGACGCTTTTTCCCTTATGATAACATTACGGCGTCCGTCGCGCCTTTCAGGGCCTGTATCTCGGAAATGGTGCGAGATACGGACTTTTAGTCAGAAAAATGCTTAGCCCCCCAAATGGGGGCTAAGCATAAAACTAGCCAGGGATGTCTTAATTCATATGAAATTTTCATTTTTTTTCTACGTTGTACGGTTCCTGAGATATAAACAATTCACTATTCCAAGTCCTCCTTTTCTGCTCTGAGGCCCATTATTATGCATACATTCTTTGTATTCACTGTCTTTTTTGATGCAGTTTTTGGGGAAAAGAAGGGTGTGTCCTTTCATTACTGTGCCAGTTAGCATTTCCAGTTGCGTTTCCATTACCGTTCACGTCACCATTCCTATGTACGCCACCGTGTGCGTTACGGTTTGCATTTTCGTTTGCGCTTCTGTTTGCGTTACTGTTACCATTTGCATTTCCATTACTGTTTATGTTTTCAGGTTTTTTTGTATCAGCCTGTGCAATGCCATTTGCATTTGTGGTCAATCTTCCATTTGCATGTCTTTCGTTTTGCGTCATCGTCGCTGTTACCATTACCATTGGCATTTCCAATTGCGTTACCATGACCGTGTGCGTAATGGTTTGTGTTTCCGTATGCTCTTACATTTGTGTTTCTGTTTCCTTTGGTGTGATTGTTGCTGTTACTGTTACCATTTGCGTTTGCAATTGCAGTACCATGCCCGTGCACATTACGGTTTGCGTTTCCATACTCGCTTCCATTAGTCTTTCTGTTTCTGTTTTCTTTGGCATTATTGTTGCTGTTACCATTACCATTTGCATTTACAATAGCAGTTCCATGACAATGCGTGTCACAGTTTGCATTTCTGTACAAGCCTGTGTTTTGATTTCCGTTTTCTTAGGGGTTATTGTTGCAGTTGCCATTACCATTTGCATTTCCATTTGTGGTACAGTGACAGTGCATGTTACTAGTTGCGTTCTGTATGCACTTGTGTTTGCTTCTCCGTTTCCATCACTGTTTGCTTTGGCATCACTTTGCACTTGTGTTTCTATTACCATTTGTGTTACCATTTACGTTTGCTTCACCATGTGCATAACCCTTTGTGCTTGCACTTGCATTGCACTTACCGTTACTATGTCACAAAAAATCACGTGGTCTTGCGCTCCCACCACTGCATTACATTCACTATTTATAGTCCTCATTCTCAAAAAGTAGGGAAATTCATGGCAAAAAAATCCATTTAATGCATCAGTTAGGGTTGTTTCTGGCGACAAAGTGAGAAATTCAATGTTAGGGTTAGCCCCCCGCACCCCACTCTGCCCCCAACTGGCATCGGTGTGTGTGTGTGTTGGGGTCATTGGTTCTAACTGTCACCCCATTCTCCTATTCTTCCCACCTCAGCTTGTTTACATGGGTGGGGTGAGAGTTAGGCGATGACCCCAATGCACCCGACTGCTGGTAGCAGAGTGGGGGTGCAAGGGGCTTCAATCCTAACATAGAATTTCCTTGCTTTTGTCACTGTGGGACAACTCTAACTAATGCATTAAATTGATTTTTTGCCATGTATATATATATATATATATATATATATATATAATTTATTCAGGTAGCCTAGTCAAGATGTAAAATGTTGTTTTCAGTGTTTTCAGTGTGTTCTGATTTTACACAATGCAGCATAATATTGTGTAGATACAGAGCCCCACTAAAAATAAGTTGCCATGTGTTCTGTGAGTTATCCCGGCTAAATATATAGCAACCAGCAGGCATTATCTAGGAAAACACATTGTAAAATTGTGTAAAAGGAAGACCACATTGAAACTGCCTCTCAGCAGATATACATTGTGCAAATTCATTAGAAATAATGGGTAAAAGCATCCCAAAAGCTCCCCACAGCTATATCGGCTCTGACCAGAGTTTGTTTGTTATAGCGACAGAATACTTTGCTATTGCCTCTGCTTTATCAACTGACATGGAATGCGATAAAATGAACAAAACATTGTGCAGATTATATGTGTAAGGTTTTATGATAATACCTAAATATCTCTTTCTAAATTCTTTATACAGTGTTCTTTGAATGGTAGTGTGAAATAATATTTCTGCGTAACCCTTACTGCAAAGACATTGCTTATTTGAGATAGTAGAATTAACTAGCCCTTTATTTCTGTTTTATAGGAATTTGAATGGAAGAAGCTTTAATCTAGCTAGTGTTAAAATTGTCCTACATTCAGGTTGCAAAGGAAGGATGAGATAGTCTTCTATGCCAAGAAAGATTTTGTTGGTTCTGAATCAGTGGGCATATTTCAATTCTCTTACTTTATTCATGTCTTTCATTTGTGCTATATAAAATAATTTTATCTTGAGCAGGTTTTGGGATGAAGGTGCAGTGTAAATATTCTTGCAGTAATAGATGCTGAGAATTGATTGATGACAAATATTGTTTGTTTGTTCACTGAATTTCTATAACGCACCCCTCCAGGTCTTGGAGCACCGATACAATACATCTAATAAATAAATCAATTATAGTAAATAAATCAATCATAAATAACACAAAATCATCAGTACATCCCATACATGCATACAAATATCTCTCTATACTACTATTAATTTACATAAAACAACCAAAGCAGTAGTTGTATTTAAACAACCCTAGTTAATTAATCAAATGCACTCAGAAGTTGGCTGTTTTTTAATTTCTTCCTGAACAGTTGAAAAGATCTTTCACTTTGTATATCTTCAGGTAATGAGTTCCATAGGGTAAGGTCTGCCATCGAAAAAGCACAGTCAACAGTGGGCTACAACCGGGTAGATGAAACTGCCAACAAACCCTGCCCGCTTGATCTTAAATACCTCAATGGGGCATGTGCAATCAGGAGATTACTGACCTATTGTGGGCCCAGTCTGTTGTTCAAGGCTTTAAATGTCACCAATAATACCCAGAAATCAATGCACCACCTACCAGACAGCAAGCCCAGAATCTGCAGCAAGGGAATAATATGAACTAACCTTCGAGTAGAAGTCAAGAGTTTTGCTGCAGCTTTCTCTGCTAGCTGCAGGTGACGCACTTGAGACTCTGGTAAACCTTTACAGAGCACACAGCAGTAGTTGAGATGGGAGAAAATGAGGCCGTTGACTAGTGTAGTTACAATGGCAAAATCAAAGCAGTGGTCATAGTCTGGCAATATTCCTCAAGTGGTGAAAGCAGTTCCTGATCACAGGAAAAGACCCCTGCAAAACAAATGTCAACTGCCCATCATGAACAATTCCCAGGCTGTGAATCTCCTCTGCTGCCTGAAAGCTTAACCCCCCCCCCCCCAAAGGAGGGAAGGTTCACGTCACCAGGAATGGCTGATATTTTCTTCTCTTTACCCACTACCAGCAACTCAGTCTTGTTGGGTTCAAAGCCAGTCAGTTGGAGGACATCCAAACAATAATTTTCACCAAGCATTGCTCTAATCTTGACACAGAAGACAGCTTGCCAGTAGTAAAAGACACATATAGTTAGGAGTCATCTTCATAGCACTGAAACATAACGCTGTAGTGTCTAGTGATCTCTCTTAGTGGCAGAAAATATTCCAAGAATAAAACAGGTAAAAGCACAAAACCTTGGGGGTGGCACCACAGTCCAGAGCAACCGGTTGTGATTGGTAGGCATTGAGGACTACTGACTGCTCCCTTCTACTAAGGAAGGACTGGAACCATTTTTTGTAATTTATATTTTATGAGTAAAAGCAGGTAATATCGAGTACATGTACATTTCAATATCATAGCCAGTGCAAGCCCCATCGATTTACAACTCTACAAGCAGGCACATAGTATTTAACAAGTCCATTTACCTAATATTCAATACTTCTGTAATTAACCTTAAACTGAGAACAATTAACTCATTACATATTATAGAACATGTACTAATATAAAGTATATCTCTATAATATCTATCCAAGAAAGAACTTGTACATACTGAGTTGGCTACTTAGCATAATGCAGATTTGTTCCTTATCACGAACCAATTGTGCATGATTACCTACCATATATCAAAGAGCTACCTTCATGTGTACAGGGATTGAGAAGGGGACTGATGACTGGATCTAGTGGCCTGGGGCATGAGACTACCCTTTGGGAGTATTGGACTTGGAGGCTGACTGGTTAGGGAAAAATCAGCCTTCTGGTATTTTGCAGTATTCAGAGTTGAGGTAAGCCCGCCATATATCTCTATATACCCACATTCTGTTTTGATTGGCATGCAATACTCTTTCATAGCTGGCTGTTTTGCCCATTTCAACCGACCATTCTTGTACAGGGGAAGGGGCCTGTTCTTTCAGTGCCTGAGCAGGATCCTTTTTTACAGTGATGAGTGCACCTAATAACCATTTCTCCCCCAGGATGAATGCCAGCTTCTGTTTGGTGTGCCTGTGGAAGTCCTAGTAATACTAGAGGAGGCATAAGAGTGATTTTGTATGATAGAATTTCACTACAGATGTGCTGAACCTCCTTCCAAAAGTCTTGCAGAGCTGGACAAGACCATAATATATGTGTGATAGAGCCTGCCTGCATATCACACCTCCAGCAGGTTCTGGATTAGAGGACACCTCATTCATGTAATTTAAGTGGCATCCTATGCCATCTATGCATAACTTTAAATTGTGTGAACCTGTTTTTTATGTCTTTAATAGCATTCTGTACATTGTTACAATTATTCCAGATTTGTGGTGTGATTTCCTGGCCTAGTTGCTATGTCCACCATTGCCTTACCCTTATAATGGGGTCCGGGTGGAGACTCAGCAGATGCTGGTATATATCTTTACTCCACACTGCTCCTCCCCTCCAAAGGCCACAGAATTTTGTCCAGAGGGTTAGATTTTAGATTTATAAGGCTTGGGCCTAGGAGTATTCCCAGTGCATGCCTTAACAGGAGGTACTTCCAGTGATGCTGTTTAGGGAGCCCAAACTCCTGCTGTAACTGAGCAAAGGTTTTCAGAGTATTGAGGGTTGGATGCTGTATGTTGGAGTGGTGATGGATACCTGCTTCAAACCAATCTTTATTCCATGCCGGTTTACCTCCAATGCACAACCATGGGTTGCCCCAAAGAGGGCAGAGTGCCGTACGGCACAGTCGTGTTGCGCGATTTTCTGCAGTTTTTTTCTGTGAAGGCCTCTGCCCCAACCCCCCTATTACTGGGGGCTGTGCCCCTGGACCCCCCACTAAAGATTCTCAACTCTGGGGGGGTCCAACTTGGAAAGCACACAGGTCTGGGCTCACCATAATGTTGTACGCTATTATGGGTGCAACATTATGACCTGGTACAGAGAGGGGAAGTGCTTTGCCTTTACTGGCACCCATTCACTAGATTTCAGGTATTTCTTCCATACCCACAGAATATGTGAGAGGGTGGGATGTGAAGAAATGTTTTTTGGTGGTGGTTCAAACTGGATCACTTTGGCCAATGGCCCTCCAGCCACTGAAGTTTCACACTCCACCCATCTAAGCAGGTATTTTGTGTATTCCAAATTGTTGTCTGTGCAAGCTGGAGGAGGGACTGAGCCATGATTCTCAGCTGGAAGTCCGGCAGCTTGAGTCCTCCATTTCTGAAATACAGCTTCAATTTAGGCTAACTCTGGCACCTGTGCCTCAGAAGAACCTCTGCAGCTTGGAGTGTATTGTGTTGATGAGTTTGGGTTCCACTCATATTGAGAGGTTATCCAAGATGTACTGGATCTTTGGGGCTGCCGTATTTTGAAGGCTTGCATCTGTCCCCAGTAGGATATATGAAGCATCTCCCACTTTCTGAAATCTTTGCCCAGTTCCTCTATTAGTGGGATCAGGTTCTGTCACCCCAGGTGAGAGAGATTCCAGTGGAACTTAATTCCCAGGTATTTCACATGGTGCGGGCCATGAAGAAGTCCCCAGGTGTATTGTGGCAGTTGTGATATATGTGAAGAGAATGCCAAGAACTGAGATTTGAATATGTTTAACTTGTAAATTGACAGTCAACTGTATTGGCTAATCAAGGACAGGAGGTTTGGTATGGGCTGTCTGGGGTCAGTAAGGGTCAACATGATGTCATATGCATATGCCAATATTTTGTGCTCCCCTCCCATTTCAACCCCCTTAATCTCTGCAACTTGGTGTATGGCCTGCAGAAGGGGTTCAAGAGCCAGAATGAACAGTAAACGAGACACTGGGCAGCCCCACCATTAGTAATGACCTCCACAGAGGCCTATTATATAGAACAAACACCCATCTTCTGAAATTGGGACCTGTATTAAACTTCAAAAGGGCCTTGATCAGGTATCACCACTCTACCCTGTCGAAAGCAATTTCAACGGCCAGGGAGAGAAGGATAGTAAGGAGATTGGAGGGTTTTGATTTCCAGAGCAGGTTGAGCAGGCATCTGGTATTATCAGTGCTTCTACATCCTGGGACAAAATCTACCTGGCCTCTGTCAGTTAAGTGGTGGATTACCTCCTTGAGCCAGGTGGCGATGATCTTAGCAGAGGCTTGAAATCTGTCATAATCAGCGAGATCAGTCTATAGCTGCTGCAGAATGTTGTGTCCTTCCCAGGCTTAGGTAATAAAGGGATATGTGCTGTTCTCATGGAAGCAGGTAGAATGCCTGTGGTGTATGCTTCAGTTAAAGCCACCATAAGGGGTCCAGAAAGAACATCAAGGAAGGCCATCAGGAATTCTGCAGGCAGCCTATCTCCACCTGGGGCCTTCCCTGAGGCCACAGTCTGCAGTGCAGCCATGAGCTCTGCTTGCTCAAAGGACCTGTGCAGCTATGCTTGCATGTCTGGTTCTAGTTTAGGTAGCTGCAGATGATGGCACTGGGTCAATATGCCACGCCCTGAACAGTGCGGCAATAACCATGCAAGGTATAAGACACATGCATGTAGAGCAACAGGGGTATGATAGCGAATGGGAAATACTGCTACCCTTGTCACTCTGCACATCTGTGAGGAGAAGTGAAGTAGCTGTGTGCTGGGGGCCTGGTTAAGCCGCTCCGTGGTGGAGTGGCTAGGGCACCAGCACCTGGCATAATCAGGAAACCTGGAACCGTGGTTCGGCCCCACCAGGTCTCCCCTGCTACTACTTTTTTCGGGATTTAAAAAAATAAAAACTTACCTCTCCCAAGTTTTTGCCCATCCCAAAGTTGCTCCCCCCCAGAGTTAGTTATTTATGTTCTGGGGTGTGGAAGCAAAGCCCCTGCAAAAACCCATAAAGTCCCATTGTTGTCAATGGGCGTGCTGTTCTTGACAGGTCAGTGTTTTGCCCAACTCTGTTTGTGGTCGGTGCTGTTTTGGCTCCAGTGTTTGTAGCTGTGCAGTTCTTGTATACATCATAATGACCCTGTGCCACAGATGATTAAAGAAGTCCTCCATTTGTTCAGTGGGTAGGACTTTACTAGAGTATAGGGAACTGTAGAAAGTACACAATTCTTCATTGATGCTTTCATCATCTCTGGTGAGTCCTCCATACCTCTTTTTTGATATAAACAATTCTAGAATATTCTTGTTTCTTGTTCAACTGATAGGCTAGGAGATGTCACATTTTTTCACCGGATTCCCAGAATGCTTCCGGAGGCAGAATAGGGTATACTCTGCTTTTTTGGTGCAGGTGCATGTTAATTTTGTACCCAATACCTATGATTTCTGTGAGAAGGAGTCCTCTGGTGGTTGGATTATCTCAGAACCTCTGTTTCAGTTCCTTCAACCATTGTTGCTGCTCTGCCAGGTCCTGTGCTTTGGCCTACCACAGGTAGGAGGTACAGCTGATCTACCTGCCTCTGATATAAGCCTTGAGTGCATCCCAGCGAGTGCCTACTGAGGTATCCTCTGGTTTGTTTATGAGGAAATTCTTAATGTCCTCCTTGAGACTAGCACAGAATTTGGAGTCTTTGAGCATGGAAGTATTAAATGCTACTTACCCCTTGTTCCTGTAACTGCATTAGGGGAAAGCCAGATAAAGGAAACCTGGGCATGGTCCGAAATGACCATGGCTCCTATCTGAGCAGCTGCTATATTCACTGTCCAGGCTCCTGGGGTAAGCCATAGGTTGATCTAGGAGAAAGAATGATGGGAGATAGAGAAGAAGGAGTAGTCTCTCCCAGTACAGTGATCTATTCTCCATATATCTGTCAGTCCTAGTTCCTGCACCAAGTCATGCAGAGCTTCAGAAGCCAGGACCCAGCATCCCACTGCGGCTTTATTGTTGCCTAAGAATTCATCCAGGAGTATATTCATTTCTCTCCCAACCATCAACTGACCTTCATGCTGCTCTAACAGTATTTGTGTGAGCCTTTAGAAAAAGGATGCTTTGGCAGAGTTAGGGCCATAGACATTACATAAGGTTAACAGTTGACCTTCTAATGTACGATGCACAATAATGTAATGCCCTTATGGGTCCACAATAACTTTTTCTGCTTGAAAGGGTACATTTTTGTTAATAAGAAAAGCTACTCCTATGCTCTTGGTATTGTATGATGCATTAAGGACTTGGGAAACCCATCCTAGTTTAAGCTTGTTTGAGTCAGCCTTAGTGAGATGGACTTCCTGTAGGAAGGCTATCCCAGCACCCTCCCTCTTTAAATGATCTAATATCTTCCATCACTTTATGGGGGTGTGGTTACCCTTAACATTTCAAGAGATCCACTTTATTTGTTTATTAGCCATAGGGAAGATTTGGGCATACCAAGAGCTGAGAACTGCTTGAACATAGCCTTAGAGTGGACCCAGTTACATCAGTTTGATGCAGTATGGCAAGTGTGAAAGTTAGGAACAAGAGGCAGAGGTGTAGCCCCAGAAGAACTTTCCCAAAACCAAGTTGTGGTTTGGATTGCAGTGTGTCAGGCAGCTGCAAGACAGAGCTAGGCCTATCAGTGCTACATCCAGACATAGGTCCATTAATGTACATTGGCTGGTCCTGCTTTTGCCTTCCATAAGTCAGGATGTGCCAGGGAACTTTGTACCTGAAGTGAACATCTAATAGTAACACTTGAAAAAACCTTAACAAGTAACATTAACCATATTGCAAAAGTAAAGGAAAATGTAAAGTGAGCATCTTCTGGAGCCGAGAAGTGTTGTTAGAGCGAGGAGTAAGATCCTCAGTTCTGCCCTCTCCCAGTCCATGATCATGCACGGTTCATTCCCAAGTGCTGGGTAGATGTGGCATCCCTTACAGCTATATCACCAGCTGAGAAGTGGGCCATGGGTCCCTTAGCAGCTGAGCTATGTAGAGAAGACCAGGGATCTAGTCAGGTACCCCACCAGACTGATCTCTACTATTATGGCAGCTACTCTAATGTGCTAGCTCCTTGTCCCATGGTAGGCAGGAAAGACTCTTATCTTGGCGTAGGGGTTGCACCTTGTAGGCATAGGAGGTACAGCCAGTGCCCTGGAGAGCTCCCCTGTGATAAGGGTGTGAGAGGGAAAGCCTTAAATGGTCCTTGTGACTCGTATTAATGGGGGGGGGGTGTTGGCTACCTGGGGGGGAGTGGTAGATTATGGGTCACCCAATACCTAAGGTGTGGGCATGAAATAATCAAGGCATAGGCTGTAAGCTTGCTCACTGTCTAATTCAGTGGCAGTAGTGGGATTCAAATCTGCATCTCCCCTGCAGTGCCACTACCAAGGAATGAGTTCTGTATATTGTTGAGGACTATGTAATGGCATGGTGCAAGGTTTTGGAGGTGTAGGAAAGAGGATTGAATTCAATGAAGAGGGACAGCACTGCCCACCTCTGCTGTCCTCCTTGGTGAGCACCTTTGAGAAGGCCTGGGCTGCTCGAGTTAGTAGACTGAGACTATAAACCCTCATCATTGGTGGGTGCAGGTGTGCAGGGGGCCAGCTGCAATTGAGGAGAAAGATCCCTAGAAAAAAAATTAAAGGGGGGGAGACCAAGCGTGCAGTCTCTCCGTAGCCACTTGAAAGCTGCCTGAAAACACTGTGGGTCCATCCTGTGCGCACGTTCGAGGAGGCAGCACTGCACAAATGTGCAAACTAATGAAGGCAGGGTTTTGTGGGATTCAGTATCAAGTAGGATTAATGCTAACATTAAAACACCATGGAGGTGAGCATTGTGGTGTGGGGGCGGATGAGGCCAGGGATTAAACAAGCATTTGTCAATGCTGAATGTTTGCTTGCTGATATTAGCATTGGACGTGCAGGAGCTAGACAGCTGCAGAATAGGAATGACAGTGAAGTACTGAACTCATGCCAACCCCGCCTCCACCCTGCAGAGATAGACAGGCATTGGGTGTGCCTTTGTGTTGTCACCTATAATGCTCATGGCATTGCACCTCACCCTATCCTGTAGACACTGACAAGTGTTGAGGTGTGCCTTGGGGTGTTCAGCTTCACAGTCACCTCATTTCATAAAGACTTGCACTGAAATGGGTGCAGTATAGGAGAATATGGTGAAGTCTGGGGCCGAAGAGTCCAAGGCACACCTCGATGCTTGTCACTGGCTTCAGGGTGGGGGGTAGGGGTGGAATGGTGTGAGCATTACAGCCAGCAATCAAGAGGCACACCCCTAATGCCTATCAGTCTGTACAGGGTTGAACATTATGGTTAGAACCCTAATGCCCTGGGCGTTTGTTGGTATTTGCACTACAAATTTTCACCATGGCCTTTTTGTGATCCCCACCTCATGAAAGCATTTGGGATCTCTGCTCATAAACAGTGGCACTGTGATTTTGTTAATGTGTCCCGAACTTTGATTTCCCACAGCAACCATGCCATTCTGCTCCAGATGAGTGAAAACACAGATCAGGCAGGATGTGAAAAATGACAGCTGTACCATTCATAGGTAGGTGTGAATAGACGGCAATGTTGAAAATCTGGAGTGAAAATATCAAAAATGCTTCAACTTCAGAGCGTACGTGGAAACCTTCTGCAACACACCCTTGTAACGCAGTCATTTAGTGGAATTACATCACCAAATTTTCAATATAGGCATTTTGTGACCTCTGCTCATGAACAGTGTCACTGTGATTTTCTTAATCTGTCCCAAACATTGATTTCCCACAGTGACCTCACCATTGTGTGCCAGATGTGCAAACACACATTTTGGGCAGGATGTGAAAAATGACAACTGTACTGTTCATAAGGAGGTGTGCAAAATGGACAATGTTGTAAATTTTGAGTGGAAATATTACAAATTTTTAAAGTTACTAGTGTGTGTGGAAACTGAGCAATGCACACTCGTAACACAGTCATTTTATGGACTTTTGTCACCAAATTTTCAACATAGGCATTTTAGGACCTCTGTTCATGAAAAGTGTCACTGTGATTTTCTTAATCTGTCCCAAACACTGATTTCCCACAGCGATGGCACTATTCTGTGCCAGAAGCGCAAAAACACATTTCGTCCAGGATGTGAAAAATGACAGCTGTACTTTTCATAAGGAGGTGTGAAAAAATGCCAATGTCAAAAATCTGGAGTGAAAATATTACAAATTCACTAAGTTACGAGTGTGCATGGAAACTGCGCAACGCACGCTCGTAACAGTCATTTGTTGTAGAATTTTTTCATCAGATTTACAACATACACTTTTTGAGGGGCCATCTCATGAACAGTGACACTGTCATTTTGTTAATCGATCCCAAAAGGTGATTCTGCGCAGTGACCATGAAATCGCCTTTCGGGACCGAATAACGCTATGACAGTGACTTAATTAATGAGGAGAGGTCCCAAGAACCCCATGTTGAAAATTTGATGCCAAAAGTCGAAAAATGGCCATGATATCCACATAAGTTGAAAAAAAATATTTATGCCAAAATACAGCTTACCAGCATTTCTTCAGTTCACAGTCTGCTGTGAAGAGTGCAGATCTGTTCCCGGTCCACTGAAGATCACTGCACTGGACTCCGGAGGTAAGTATGGGGTGAGGGAGGTATGGGGAGGTGGGATGCACAGAGGATGGGTGAGGTTTGGGGGAGGGGCCATGAGAGACAGAGAGGGACCGTTTCCTTTTTTTACAGTTTTAAAAAAAAGACAATGTGGTATGCAGTTGGCATGATGGAGTGGGCTCCCAGTGTGTCACCTGGGGGTTCTTTGGCAGGGTGGCTGGAGCCAATGGGGATTGGACACCCCCGTTGGCCATACAGTGTGCTTGGGGGGGTGCATGAGCCGAGGGGGATTGGGCACCCCCCTCTGCACACAACAAATGGGGTAGCACATTATGCTGACGGGGATTGGGCTACCTTGTCAGCAAATCAGCTGGGGAGGGGGCAAGCCAACCAGGGGATCGGGTACCCCTTTCAGCTTTAATGGGGACTGTGAGAGGTGGCGGCTGTTTTTCGGCTTCCTGAGGACTGTGAGAGACCCATGGAGAAGCCACTGCCATGTTTATTAAAAGGGGACACCAGACAATGCAACTGTAATTGACTGCTGCAGTCAGGGACTGCCCCAGCAGCAAAAGCAACTGATTGCTGATGATGGGGCGCTCCCCAATTGCAGTGGTAAGTTTGTTTCAAGTTGGTGGCAAGCTATACTACTACTGTCATGGACACCGTGATCCCCTATTGGTGCCACACAGACCAGCCCCAAAATGGGCTGCTGGTATAGGCAACAACACTGCTGCACCTCCACAACAATAGTGGAGCAAGTTGCTCCAATATGTTTCTTGCACATGCGTGCAAGCAAAGATAAAAAGGGGGGAGACATTACCTGGCTTGAGGACTGTCCAATAGTGTAGAGCCTGGGTGGACTTCTAACTGCACTCGCTTAGCTGCGTGGTCCCTCCATTTAAAGTAAACGACTTGATACAGATGTTAGAGGGAGATTGCTTGTGAGGGGAGGAGATCAGGCAGTCCTCCCTGTATCATCACAATTCCAGCATCATTGCATGCCCACCTGAAGAGAATGGGTACAAGAAAATCCAGTGCCCCTTGGGTGCAATGTTCGCATGAATGGGGTTAGGGAGACTCACCTGTTTGGTGGGCTTTCCTGTACCGTCTACTGACATATATTTGAAGTGTCTTACAGGCTATGCCTCCTGGGAAACATCCCGGTGCCGCTGGCTCCAGCATGCTTCTCCCAGGCCACTGGCTGTGTGTATATGCAAGTGTGAGCAGCATCAAGGAAAATTACCATGGGTTAGTGTGTCATTACCAGGTAATCACTAGGACCCTGCTGGAAGAGAGGAAACAAAGGTGCCTACTGAAGAGGAAAAGTATCTATAAAATCAGTAAAATCCAGTCAGCTGAGAATGCAGATAAAAGACTCATTAATACCTCTATAGAGTCCCTCATTAGACAGAGTCCTGTAAATAAGAAGAAAAGGTTAAAACCTCATGGATTGCTCTGCTAGGTTATTGCAGGATCTAGTGGGTTACTGTCATGCCCAGTCAGGTGGTGCACCTCCAGCTTTCCACTTACATCTTGTGCATCAGCACCAACAGCCTCAGCCCACATTCTCTGGTGAATCTGGGGTGGCACAGTAGGCCTTGTTCACTGAGAGTCTGTGACGGCTGGTGGTGCAGGTTGCTGGTTAGTCTCCTGTCCTTGGCATTTAAGAGGCTGGACTTCTAATGGACTCTAAGTCTATAATGGAGGAGGAAGAAGAGTCTCTGCTCCTATCTCTGTAGGTCAGTCCCTGTGCCCCTCTAGATTATCCCGACTTTGTCTCGTCCCTCTGCCTGTGTTTCAACTTGGTGGTCTGCCACGCCATCTCTCCATAATTTGGATTATTTTGTGAGGGAGCAGCTCTGATCCTAGTGCCATGTTTTGACTGCCAGTCTTCTCGAGGCATGCTCCTTTGCTGTTACAGGCAGTGGGTCTTGTGGATGTCCCAATTGGGCCAGTTTCACAGGATGTAGCCCATCGCCACCTGGGGTTTTTCAAAAGTATTGTATACCCCATTTCTGTTAATTTGCAGCCTGGCTGAGTACAATAATCTATAAAGGATCTGCAAGTCCTGAAAGATTTTCCTGACTTCAGTATATCCTTTCCTCTTTCCTCTTAGCTCTGCTGAGCAGTCACTGAAAACAAAGATTTTATGTCCCTGCCAACACAAAGGACCTTTTCCTATGACTAGGGTGAGGATTCTCTCCTTTTCTGGGATCTATGAAAGTTAGCCAGGAGTGCCCTGGGTCTCCCACCTTCTTTCAGTGGCAGTACCAGGTTCTGATGTGCCCTCCCGATTTCTATACAGGGCTTCCAGGCATAATTCAGCAGCTTAGGAAGTTATTTTTGCAGGAAAGCAGCCAGGTCCCTCCCTTCAGACATCTCTGGGAAGTCAACAAACCATAAGTTATTTCTTTGGCTCCTTTTCTCAGAGTCCTCCACACAGTGCCAAAGGAGTTGAACCAGGTGCTCTAACTCTTGAATCCTGGCCTCATGGCAGCTGTCCTTCTTGTTGATGTAAGAGAGGTATGTTTCTGCATCTTGTCTCCTGTGGTGCAGAGCTTGTACCTTCTCTTCAAAGGCTGCCACTGAGGATTTAAAAGTTGTTATCTCCTTGAGTACTTGCTGAAGCAAACATTTGAGTTCAGTAGTTTTGGTCGAGTTGCCTGCAGCGGCTGGTGCTTGTTCTGGCATGCTTATCAGAGTGCTAGGTGGTTGCGGTTTTCATTTGAAAACTTTTGCCTCAAGTTACTTTTCCATATAGGACTCTATTATTCATTAGAGGATATTCAGGCCTGTATATTGCATCCTGTATACTGTGGCTCAGCTCAGCTGGTGGTAGTTTTTCAGTGTATTTTAGAGGATAGCATCACAGAGCTCCAAAGCAAGCTGCCATTCAGTTTGGTGGCCTGCGCATGCACCTCAGACTGAAACCATTTTAACATAGTCCCAGACAACCTTCCATGCTCCTCCAGTCTGGTCAACAACACTACATGATCAATTATACCAAGATCCAACAAGATCACACTGGAGATCTCCTTGTGATCTCTCACTAGGAAGACATCATTACATAACCTGATCATGGTCATCTCCATGCTGTACTTGCTATGGAAACCATATTGAAATGGCTCTAAGAGCTCATTCTCTTCAAGATGGTTCTCAAGTTGGGTTGCAACACCTTTTTTAATTTTTTTTTATTTATTAACATCTTGGATTACATATACGTTTGAGTTGAGAGCTCTTTTACAAAGGTTCCACATCAAATAGTTAAACAATAAACCACAAGAGGTGTGGGTTATGGGGGGGGCGGATTTACCACGGATAGCATGGTTTGACCATGAGGCATAGCGGAGTGGTCAAATCCTAGCCAGCCATGGTAAATCCCCCCATAACCCACACCCTCAAGTGGATTATTGCAATTATACCATGAGTGACACATATAATTGATTTTTTGAGGGGGGAGAAAAAAACAAGAACATTTTTTCCCCTCATTTTATAATTTTTAGCGTGTTTGTTGATGCACCAAAAAAAATAGTTCTGTCTTGGTAAGGGGTAGTATAGCGTAGAGGTAATGGCGTACAGCTGGAGAAAGGGGAGCAGCACTGTTCCCGTTAAAGACATCGTTGCTCTCCAGAATGCAAAAACTGAGAGGCTACACATGCAGTGGCCACCAATGGTAAACACCGAGCTCACCTGCAGAGCGACACGGGGAAGCCGTGCATGAGCTCCTGACTGAGCATCTCAGGATCGAGTGCAACAGCTGTAAGTAAACTGCCTCTAGAAATAATTCACAGCAAACAGAATATTACAATTGCTTCTTTTTGTCCCATGGTCATGTCACACTCGTTCCGTCTCTTCAGCATTATGGAGGCAGTTTACTTTTTGTTTGTTCTGCTGGCATGCAACCAGTTCCTAGGGTTGCAATGAGATCAGGGTTTACCGGAGGTTTTGAATTTCATGCTGAAGTGCATTTTTTTTTGTGGATGACCACAATTGAGAATGGTGAGGCTGGTGCAAGGTACGAAAAAAAACATTTTCTTTATATGACACACTTGTTTTGAATGAGCAGTTCCCAATTTAGGTTTGAAACTCTTGATTTACCATCTCAGTTAGTAGGGAGACAATATGGCAGATTTCAGGTTTGTGTTTGGGGGGCGAAGTGTTTCTTGTACAGATGTGGCTGGCTGGCACCTTTTGCGTGGGTTATCAGGGGATTTATCATGGCAGAAAGGTGCCAGCTAGCCAATCAGAATACAGGATTTTGTGGGTTTTTTTTTGGTTGTCCATGGTATAATGAACAATACATAACATTAAGAGTCGATGGCACTACATGAGTAAGACACATTTATCAGGCACCTTGCATATAAAGTCAGCAGAGAACACAGAATTCATAGCATTTATGTACAATTTTGGGAGGCTAACAGAACAATACAGGGATGCAATTAAGCAAATTATACAGAGCAAAATAAACTAGATAAAGTCTAGTAAAGGCAGTTGTGAGAATCATCCCAGAAGGCCTTGTCCAAGGGTAATGTGAGTGTGATGGGGTAAAGAGGGTAGAGGGAAAGAGGGTGTGAGTGGTTAGGAGGGGCATGTAGTAGGGGGATTGTGGCCAAGAGTTCAAAGGCTGGTAGGCAAGTTGCTAAGTGCTGCAATAGAACAGAAAGCTAAGTGCATCGATGGGACAGTGGGGGCAGTTCTACTTGTTCCTCCTACCTTCTTGGTGGCAAAGGACAATAAAATGCTGGGGTGCATTGCTAGGGGGATAACTTCCAGGAGGAAGGGTTTTTTTTCTGCCACTGTATACAATTCATTAGTAATTCTGCACTTGGAGTACTGGCTGCAGTTCTGGTGCCCATACTTAAAGAAGGACATCAGGATCCTGGAGGGAGTCTAGAGGAGGGCAAACAAGATGATTCAGGGAATGGGGGAGAACCCCTATGGGGAGAGACTAAGAGAGATCAACATGTACTTACTGCTGGAAAGAAGGGAATGACTGAGACCTTTAAATACTTGAAGGGCATAAACAAAGTACTGAGGGTATGTTATACATACTGAGTACTCAGTACATACTGAGGGTATGTTTCAAATTGACGGGGAGGGTATCACGAGGGGACATAGTCTGAAGCTGGAGGGGGGCTCAAAAGGGAGCTGAAGACGCATTACTTCACAGAAAGGGTGGTGTCAAATTGGAATGCGCTACCTGAGGAGGTGACCTCACTGGATTCAGTGGGGAGATTTAAGAAGGGATGGGATAGGTTCATGGGCAAGGTACAAGTAGGGAAAAAAGTGACCAGGGAGGTGAACCAAGGAAGGGAAAATATGGTAGGTGGGAGGGAAAGAGTGTGGGGGGGGGTGCAGCAGCAGTTGTCTGAACTGTGTGCTGCACATTTGAGTAGACGCGATAGACCTTGAGGCCTAAATCTGCTGGCATTGTTGTATGTTCATATATTCTCCACAACTTTGGTCAAAAAGGGAAGCCAGGAGCCAGGAGATTAATTGGCACATACCTCAGGATCTAACATTGCGTTCTTAAGGAAAGGCTTCACCGCCACACTTTTTAAGGGCATTGGCAACAACCCCTCCCACAGAGAAACACTGAGTATACCTGATAATATCAGAACCAACTGCACCCACCCTGCCTTAAGCAGCTGGGTAGGTGCAGGGTCCAAAACATACAAAGTGCACCGCAAACCTATGACCACACCATGGACCATCTCCTCATCCAATGGCTGGAATTCCCTTCAACCATCCACTGACCCACTAGCACTCCCCTTCCTATCCCCACTGATCAGTGACTGGATAATGGAGAAAATTTAGTCATTTGACCACATCCTTGACCTTAAAGAACTCGTTTAACCGCTTGCACTTCTCAATGGAAGAAAGTTCCTTTTAGTGCAGACAAGCAGGAAGTAATAAATTGTCTGCAATCTTGAAAAGTGCAGCAGGAGAGTTCTTTTCAGTGGCAGTCAGGTAGAGGATTGTCTTCAAGATAGGGCTCCTCTCCTACAAGACCCTACATAGAAGGGGTCCTGTATACCTGCAAGATCTCCTGGTTCCTTACTGCCCTGTTTGGACACTGTGTTCTGCTGAGGGTCCTCCTTGGGGTTCCCAGGGTAAGGTTGTGGAACCCTAGAGATAGGGCATTTGCGGTTGCCACACCCTGTGGAACTCCTTATCGGAGTTTTTAAGAAGGGCTCCCTCAGAAGAAGCCTTTAAAAAAGGATTGAAAAGACACCTGTTCAAACAGGCATGTTTAGATTTCTGAGATTTTTTGATTATGGAATGATGATAATTAATGATTTTATATTAGAATTATTGCATGAATGAATGTTTATTGGCATGGTTTTATTGTTTGATATGTGGATTTCTGTTTTATATACTGCTCAGAGTCTTCGGAATTGGGCGCTTTATAAATAAAATTATTATCTATCCATCTGTCTGTCTGTTTATCTATCTATCTATCTATCTATCTATCTATCAATCATGGCAGCAAAGAATTCTTTCTTGGGCTCCCTGTATAGCCTCAAGTACTCCTCCAGGACAAGTCTGTCAGCACCCAAGTGTAATTCCCTCCATTTGTGCTCCAATTTCATGAAACAAATATGCTTGAAGTGACTTTCCAAGAAATATTAAATAATTAAATAATTTTATTTTTATTTATTTATATACTGAATTTTGATGACTGGGTAGGCCCACTGGGCCCTGAAGGTCCATTTTTTGGGGGCAACCCGGAGAGACATTACATGGCATTACATGGCATACATGGTGATACAGACAGTAAACAGGTATTAACTGGCATACAGGTTCAATAGTTAAAGTTTCTGACATTGATTCATAACAGTAGAGGCAAAATATCCATAATGGTTAGCCACAACTCTTACAGGTAAGGTGATTGGCATATGTCTCGGGGGGGGGACTGTCAGGTGACATGACATTGGCAAGTGCTTGCCTCAAGTAGGTGCGCCTTGAGCCTGGTATGGAAGCTCATGAGAGAGGGAGGTGCCCTGTATCACTGGTGGAAGTTTGTTCCACAGATGGGGGGCTGTGACAGAGAAAAGTTTCTGGCCTGCGCAGGTCCTGACCCTGGGGGTTTCTAGTAGAGTCCGCCCTGTGGACCTCAGGGTTTGAAAGTTATGTTTGGAGATTAAGATAGGTGAGAGGCTGGGCGGAGCTGTAGGGCTGAGTAATTTAAATACTAGGCAGAGGAGAGTGTATTGGAGGCATGCTTCAGAAGAAGGCCACTGTAATTTGGCTAGTGTGTCGCAGTGGTGGCTTCTTGAATGATCCTGGGTAGCGAACCACGCTACCTTGTTGTATAGAATCTGCATCCGGTGTACCTCTAGCTTGGCCATTCCCTGTATTACAGGGGCTGCATAGGTCAGTGTGGGGAGCAGGATGCTTGAGGCAATGGACAGCCTGGTTTCCGGAATAAGCTGATCCTTAATCCGATACAAAATGCCAAGTTTCTCATGGATGGTCTTGGTCACTTGTTCCACATGGTTCTTGAAGGCGAGACCTTGGTCAAGCATAAGCCCGAGGTATTTTAAGGAGGGCACATCTTCAGTGCTGGTCCCAGCCAGCAATTTAAGCTGTAGGAAGCTGGTCCTGTCTAGCCCCAGGGATCTGTCCCCGAACAGCATGGCATTTGTTTTGTCAATGTTCTAGACCATTTGGTTTATTTTTAGCCAGTTCTTCAGTGACGTTAGGTCAGATTGGATTAAGGGTCTGAGAGCCACCAGGTTATCCGAGGAGTGGTATATGATGGTGTCATCCACGTATTGTACTACTGCGCATCCCCCGAAGTGGAGTTTTAGATCATTGGCAAACAGCGAGAATAGTAGGGGACTAATGATTGAGCCCTGGGGTACTCCCTCTTTTATGGGAAACGAGTCAGATAGTGCACCCTTCCAACTAACTCTCTGGGTGCGGCCAGATAAATAGCTCTTGAACCACTTGAGAGCCAGAGGGTCTAGGCCTATCATTTTAAGTTTTACTAGCAGGAGGTTGTGGTTGACAAGGCCAAAGGCCTTGGACAGGTCAATGAATATCATGCCAGTGGGGGTCCCTTTGTCCATGACACTGAGTACATCTATCATGAGGTTCATAAGGGCAGTATTCATGCCATGGTTCATAAGAAAACCATGTTGAGAGGAGGGCAGTAGTTGGTGAGTCTCCAGGTAGTTGCGGAGTTGGCTATATATTAGTCTTTCCTGCAGCTTGGCAAGCAGACAGGGCAGGGAAATTGGCCTGTAGTTACTCATGTGCTCCCTGAAGCCACCCTTGTGGATGGGAACCACGTTAGCCTGTTTCTACGGGTGTGGAACGGTGCCTTCCAGCAGAGATCTATTAATGAGCCAGGTCAAAGGTCTGGAGATGGATTGGGCACCATCCTTGAGTAGCCTGGGATTAATTCAGTGAGGTCCACCCAGGTCTTTGATTTTCAGGACCTTCAGGAGAGTTAGCACCTCTTTAGTCCTGACCAACCTGAAGTGGAATAGTGATAGTTGTAGTATTGGGGGTTCGGTGTCATTGCGTGCCAGAGGGTGAGGGAGTATTCCAGCCTTATATGTGTCAAGGTTGGTGAAGTGAAGGTTGAGGAATGTGGCAATTTGTGGGCCATCCTGCACTATATTACCGTTGACTTCCATAGGGCCTTGGAGTTTTCTCTGATCAGCTCATTGATATGAGACCAAAATAGTTTAGGGGTTCCTAAGCTAATTTTTTGAAAGCAGGTGACATACTCCCTTTTAGTCAGTTTTGATGAGCTCTTGCATTTGTTTCGCAGGACTTTATATGCCACAAGATTGGCCAGGAGAGAGGACTTCTTAAACCTCTTCCAGGCCTTGTCCCAGGTCATCATCAGGGCTCTTAGAGTTGGAGAGATACACTTGTAGCAGCTGCCTTGTACTCTGAGCTTCTTTAGCAGGGCAAAGAGGTTGGCTGCTTTAGTCAATGAGTTTTGCAAGTATTCTAGTGCCTCATCCAAGGAGGAAAGGAGCCTGATATGTCTCCAGTCCAGGCTATTGAGGTAGTCATTGTATTGTGCCTCCGAGAATAGTTAAAATTAAAATTAAGAAATACAATCAACAAAGGCAGTATGCTTGTTGAAACAGATGAAACTTTAGAGCCCCCTTGAAGGCCTCAAATGAACTGGGAGTGTGAATAAGTGGAGGCAGTGAGTTCCAAAGAACAGGCGCCACCACCACAAAAGCCCTGTCATGGGTAATCTTTAACCTGGACCCGGGAACTTACAACAGGTTAGCTTTAGAGGGACAGAGTGAGAGGACAGAGTTATGTGAAGTAAAAAGATCTTTTAGACAACCAGGACCAATACATTGTAATGCCTTGTATACCAACAAGCCGATCTTGAAGCTGATGCACCACTAAATAGACAGCCAGTACAGATCACGCAGCACCAGGGTAATGTGCTCTGTGTGAGATGGTCCAGCAGTTGATCAGGCTGCTGCATCCTTGATCAGCTGCAGACAATACATCAAACTCTCAGGTAACTCTAGGTAGAGAGCTCTGCAGTAATACAACTTGTATGTAGTGAAGGCATGTATTTTCATAACCAGGTCCCTGTGTTCAAGATATGCTTTGATCAGGTAGATGTTTCCATCATAAAAGAAGCTACTATAGATGACTGCCGACAAATGTGTATAACGTCATTCTGAGATGGCAATGGGGTGACAACCTCTTCATTGCCAACCCTCATGGATGTGGGAGCCATCTTTATTAATTTGAGTCATTAATTACAAAAATTAGTAGGGCTGCTCCCAGAGTGAATATTATTTCCCAAATACCATAAATAGTAGGCTTCCCAAATACTTGGAACAACACCTCGAGTAGTCCACTAGAGATCAAGTATTCAGGAAGTAACATTCAGTGGATGAGATTTCAGAGTTTCACAGACCTTTGTTTGCCAGTTGGAGGCTGTTTCTGGAGCTCTCAGCCATGCACACCATGTGATCTAGGCTTGCCACCTGTCAGGTTTTTTACCTGGTGATCAGGTTTTCAGGGTCCCTATCAGGTAATCCAGTTTTGCTCTGTGCTGGTCAGGTTTGTGAGCCATTTTGAGTGTTCATGTACTTTTGAAACAAATTCATTCATTGTTTCAGCTACATGCCAGGTTACAAACAAGTTATGTTGTCAATGTAGCCTTTTGTTTGTGAATGCTGTCACCCCGGCAGGTGTAAAGTATGGCCATTAACACCATTAGCACCTACTTAGCCTAATCATTCCACTGCATCTTAAAGTGGCACAGCAGCACAGCTACCCCCACCTTTTGTAACAGTAACAGAGCCAGTTGTGCTCCATTTTCATTTGCTAGTAAACATTTTCATCTCTAACAGAATTTAGGCATTTTTAAATGTTTTAAATTATTGTTTTCCTCAAGAAAAAAAGTATGGTCATTTCTTTGGCTTTGAAATAGTACTTTGGACAAGAACAGGAAATAGAGCCAGAAAAATATATGAAGTATGAATACTATTGTATGCTATTTACAGTATTTCCCTTGTCTCCCCCCAGATCATATCTGTAAATGAGATTTATTTTATCTCTGTATGTTTATTTGGTTAACCAATATAAATAAATAAATACATAAGTAAATAAATAATTAGGAAGAACCTAGGAAAGTAACTTTAACAGGCACGGTACAGCATCTTAACATTTTTATTTAACTGCTGCATTGTTCTTTTTTATCGATATAACAAATGGACTTCTAGGAGGAACAATGCATGATGGGTCATTAAAAGGGGTGGGGCTAGGGGCGGAGCTTAGGATCCAGTTTTTGCCTCATCCAAAGGTGGCAACCCTAATGTGATCTCATAGAGTTTTGGTAGAGGACAGGAGACCGTCATCTGAGAGACAACGCTACAGTAGCTTTCTGAGACATTTATCTTGCCAAAAAAACATTTTTCTGTTAGCAAAACAGTTTTTTTGTCACTATCAAAATCTGATCAGCGTAAGAAAAGTTAAGGTTTCTTTTCTGACTGCATTTTGTGATTTTGTTCCTACAGCTCAGCTGCAAGGAGTAGCAGGAGAGGAGTGTGTGTGGTCATGTGTGTGTGTGTGTGTGTGTCTGCTGACACCCTTCCCTCACTGCTTTCTGTCACACATCTCTAGTGTGATTTATTTTGTGCTGAAGCACATTTATTTTTGCAGAGACTGGTTTCTTTCTGGTCAGAAAAGTCAGGCTTGACTTTTCTGTCTAGTCTACATGTATTGAGGAACTGTTTCTGGGCTCAGTAACAGAGAGGGCTGTTTGCTGACTTCCACCACCCCCACTGCTTTTACTTCCACACATATCCAGTGTGAGTTTCTTGTGAAGCAAAACTAGGTTTTGATTTTTGTGTGTATGTGTTTTTTCTGTCGTCTGGTTCCAGGCTTGGTTCCTTGCACAACTGAAGAGGGTGTCAGCTACCCCCCTGCTTCACACCATGCACGCATACTTTTACTGTGCACATACATAGTATTGTGAGGTTCTATTACATTCTGTGTGCACACAGCTGTAGGAATGTATTGTTTTGTGTTTTAAAAGTGCAGCAGTTTCTTTTAATGGGTCAGGCTTAGCTCACAGAACTTTTCCTGGTCATCAATTTGTTCTGGGCTCATTTCTCTGACTGAGAAAGGTGTTGACTCCTGTAGCTCACTGCATACATTGTGTGTAGCCTGTGTGTGGGAAAGATTTGTTTCGGTATGAGGCTGCATCCTATGAGCTATCTACATGTAGTTTTTTTTTTTCAAACTGCTGCAGTTTTTCAGTGTGTCAAGTGTGACTCATTGAATTGTTGTCTTTTATGTGCCTGTTGTACAGTTTTGGTTCTGGGCTCAAATACACGTTCTAGTATTTGGGAACTTGTCAGTTGACTGTCCTCAATAGTACCAAAGCAGCACTTTTTTATTTAGTGCTTTTGTGATATGGTGAATTGAATTGTGTTTAATTTTTTTCTTGGGTTGTATTGTTCTTTCATAGTTCCACAATCAGCATGTTGACACAGTTACACACACAGGCAGTGCACTAATAGTAGAATATATTTTCCTGTGTTAACATGCATCAGTTCTCATGCTCACAGTAACCAACAGTGTCATTCATCATGTCTGATAAAAAGCAACCCCACAAATGAACTTGGTCCAGCTACTGCAAGTCTTCTGCACCGCCTCTACCAAGTGGTGAGGAAAAGGGTGAAAGGTGGCCATCTGGACATATCCAGTGATCCAAAATATTATTCTCACCTAACAAGCCTTTAGGCTGTGGTGACAGTGGGAGTGGGGAATGCAGCTATAGTTGCAACACTGCTATCACTGTCACCACCAGTACCAGTCACCCATTTGCTGGCCAGTCCTTCTATGGGACTAATAGGAAGGTATTACAGCTCAGTAGATCACCTGTTGAAGAAGCAGCAGCCACTCTCTGGAGTCTTCCTGTAACTCCCACCATAGATGTTACAACCCTTGGCAGCAGGGTCGCAGTAATGGGGGGGAAAGTGGGGAAGTTGTCTGGGGCCCTGAGCTCAGGAGAGGCCCACCTGAGGACCTGGCATTACCCCTGGCATTAGCTGGTTTGGGAAACAGGGGCCCATTTCAGTTGACTTGTCCTGGGCCCCAAAATTCATAGCTGCAACCCTGCTTGCCAGTGCACTCGCTAACACCACCTGTACCACAACTGCAGTAGCCAGTGCCACCAGGACCAGTATTGCTGCCCCAGTCACTGTGACCAGCACCACATCCACCACCACCACTGCTGCAACAAGGGCTTCCACTAATACTGTACCCGCTTGTACTGTAACCACTGCAGGTTGCTATCACTGTATTGACTACTATGCCCAGGGATACAACACCATCACCAAGTTGCCCAATGTCTATGACCATGACCACCACTCCTATCATGCCATCTAAACAGAGTATTTGTGCTGCTTGTGTGCTGGATGTTTTGGATGCGGAGGCTACAGAGCACTCATCTGGCTCTGAATATGTTCCGGACCCTCAAGAACTGCCATCATCATTTGAGAATGATACTGACACCCACCTCAGTGATTCTGGAGATGAGACAGAATATGCATCTATCTGAGTAATAAAAAACAAAGAGCTGCAGAGAAAATTTGGAAAAGTGCTGACAGTGGCCAGTAGGGCAAGCAATCAGGTAACTCTCCTCCTGTAAAGAAAAACAAAAAACAAAGCAGTCCACGCCACACTGTGCTTTTCAAGGGTTGTGCCAGCTCCACACACGCATAGGTTACCAATAATGGAAATCCTTCCAGTTAGACATCTGTTGTGGAGAAAGAATAGGGTGCAACACCCAATTCTGTTAGTAGGAAAGGTGGGGAAAAAGTGCTGGCCATGGTCACCCAATTGGGGTAAGAGGTGCTGGTGTAAGTAGTGGAGGGAAAGTTCAGTATGGTTGCATTTTAGCATAGTAAGACATGATGCAGCTTAGGCAGTGTGTGGTCTGTGCAAGAGCAGCATTAGCAGGGGAAAATCTATCGAACTTCACAACTATGGCAATGATACATCATCTGCAAATGAAACATCCCCATGCATGTAGGGATCAAATGTGTTGCCCGGGGTTATACCAAGCCCTTCTGCTGGTATTGGTGGTCCAGATGTTACAAATTCACAATCACAAAACCATGGTGATGGGGAACATATCAAGGAGTCTAACATAGTATCTTCTTCTCCCTCCACACCACTGACAGTTTGTCACAAAACAGGTTCATCATGAAGTGTGACTCTCCCTATGCCTTCTGGTGGTTCACCTGTTATCTGGTCCATACCCTCTCCCAGTGAAACACCCAAGAAATCAGCCAACATTACAATCCTGCACAGCTCTGTCCCTCATTATGCAGGCCCTTTCATGCAAGGACATAATATCATCCCTCACATTCATCTGCACAATGCTAACACAGTTAATTGGGGAAATGATGGCACTGGATCTGTAGCCATTTTCAACAGTGGAAAATATCAGTTTCCAGTGGCGGATGCAACATTTGCACCCTCGGTATTACATACCATCCTGCACAACATTTTCCCATACTGCTGTGCCCAATATATACGAGGATGTATGCAAGGCAATGTTTCAGCAACTGTCACAGGCAGTCAGTGGTGTGTTTCATTGTACCATCGACATATGGAGCAGCACCAGCTCCAGCCATGCATGTATGTATGTCACTGATGGCACAATGGTGTGTGGCAAACTCAGTAACTGGTGGTGGCACTGCAGGTACAGGTGTGGCTAATTCTGGTCATTCCCCTGGTGGAACCTCCATAAGCTCTCATAGCAGGTCTGAACTACTAAACATAGTCATTATGAATCAGGATTAATGGGTTGTGAGCATTCTTACATTCTTTCAGATATGCTGAGTATGTGGACTGAAGTCAGCCTGCTGCTTGCTGGTGTCATTCTCACTGACAATTCTTCAAATATGATTAAAGCCTTGTGTAATGGGCACTTTGAAGGGATCCATTGTTTCACCTCCAGTTTGAATCTGGTGGTTACAAAGTCCATTATCAAGACAATATAGGTGGATCAAATGAGAAAACAGCAAGAAGCATTTGTGGTCATTTCCTCCACTCTGTCAAGGCAAAAAAACAGCTGCACCAGCTGCAGGAGTGCATTCAGATTCCACAGCACAGGCTTATTCAGAATCTTTTTTTTTGTGTATCCTTTATTTATTTTCCTCCTAGGTTGGACATCCTTCCAAGGTACACATGCGGCGAGGACTACTACTCCCTGCCTGAACCCTACAATTCTGACAGAACTCCCCCAACAACTGGGCACTCCTAGAGCACTGGTTCACCCACCAGGCTGGGCCTGCTCACCCTTAGTGACCTATCTGTAATTAGAGAGGGCTTACCGCAGATTGCTGGGTCAACCGGTGATGGGATGTGCATCCTGCCTCTGGTGCCCCCATTATCTCCACAGTCCCAGGTGGGTTTTTTTCATTTTGTTATTTCCCCTTGGGAGTGCGACGTGCAGATGACATCTGCGCACGGCTCACTCGTGGCCTGACGCCTGCCCCCACTGCTCTGGCTGGTGTGCCTGTTCTTGCCCCTAATCTTCCATCAGGGGTTGCTAAGATGCCAAGCAACCCTGGAACCCTCCCCAGAGAGAGGAGAGCAGTCCTCCAGATGCTCAATATTCTCCCTCCCCTGCCAACCCCAGTGGCCCGGGCTCATTCCCGAACCCAGGTCACCACCGTGGTGCGATGTCTTGTGTCCAGCGCCTCAACCCTCAGCACCATCGGGCCAGCTTTTCAGAATCTTAACCTGGTGTCATTCCACCTACTATATGTTGCAAAGGCTACTGGAGCAGAAGTGAGAAATACATGAACTGAGTATGGAGACAGACATTAGGGGGAGTTGTCCGCTGCCAGGACAGGGCCATCATCAAAGACACAGTAAAGGTCCTTGTACCTTTTGAGCAGAGCACATGTGAATTGAGGTCAGAATCTGCATTGCTCAGTCAGGTCATCCCTTTAGTGCACAGGGGTTGTATACAGACACCCATGTCAGGGGCAGGGAATGGACAAGGATATGACAGAAAGCATACTTAGGATGGCAGAGAAAGGGGAGATACTGTTGATGGGGGGACTTTTATATGCCAGATGTGAACTGGAGCACCTTTGCTGCAGCCACATCCAAAAGCAGAGCCATTCTCAATGCCCTTCAGGTGGCAAGCCTCAGACAGCTAGTTTTGGAACCTACTCGTGAGAGAGCAGTCTTAGACCTTGTACTCTCAAATGGGGACAGTGAGAGGATCTCAGATCTAGAAGTGGGTAGCCATTTGGGAACAAGTGGCCACCAAACAGAGTGGTTCACAATAAACTCAGCTACAGAGTCAAGCCATACAAAAGTGAGGGTTCTGGACTTCAGGAGGGCTGACTTTGGCAAGAAGTGAGAGTGCCTTAGAAAAGCACTAGCATACAGGCTAGAAGGAGGGGTGAAGCAACAATGGGGAAATATCAAAACTGCCATCACAGAGGCAACAAGCCTTTGTGTGAAGCAAATAAACAAATCAAAATAAAAGAAAAAGCCACTATGGTTCTCAAAAGAGGAGGTGGTGAAGGTTAGGGAGAAAAAGATAGCATTTAGGAAGTAAAAGGAAACACAGAAGGAGCAGGACAGAGAACTGTACCAGGTAAGGCAGAAGAAAGCAGGAAGGGTAGTCAGAATAGCAAAGGCCCAAACTGAGGAAAAGATAGCCAACTCGGTCAAGAAGGGGGATAAAATCTTTTATAGGTATATCAGGGATCGTAGAAAGACAAAGGGAGGAATAGTGAGGTGGAATAGAATGGATGGTGGGTGGGCAGAGGGGGACAGTGAAAAAGCAGGGATACTGAATGAATACTTCTGTTCAGTATTCACAAAAGAGGACATGGGGAAGGTGACTAATCCAATTAACAGAAGGACTCTGGATAAGGAGGTCGATCCCAGCCCTTTCACAGAAGAAAGGGTTCTGAAAGAACTCCTAAAACTGAAGGTGGACAAAGCAATGGGGCCAGATGGAATTCACCCCAGAATTCTAAAAGAATTAAGCAGATAACTAGTGACACCACTGACTACCCTTTTTAACAAATCATGGGAAGATGGTGTGTTACCTGAGGACTGGTGGAAGGCAGATATGATTCCCCTTCACAAAAGTGGGACCAAGACAGAGGCAGGAAACTACAGACCTGTCAGTTTGACCTCTGTGGTAGGGAAAGTGATGGAATCACTTCTGAAGGAAAGAATTGTTGAGTACCTAGAGGCCAGTGAGGCACAGAACCCAAGGCAGCATGGGTTCACAGCAGGAAGGTCATGTCAGATGAATCTAATTGATTTCTTTGACTGGGTGACCAAAGTAGTAGACCAAGGAAGGGCTGTGGACATGGCCTACCTAGACTTAGCAAGGCATTTGGCACAGTCCCACACAAAAGATTAATAGTCAAATTAACCAGCCTGGGAGTGGGTCCTAGGGTGGTAGCCTGGGTAAAACATTGGCTGGACAACAGGACAGAGAAGGTAATTGTAAATGGAGTCCACGCTGAAGAAAAAGGGGTTACTAGTGGGGTACCACAGGGTTCAGTACTGGGTCCAGTCCTTTTTAATGTCTTTATAAGTGACATTGCAGAAGGACTGGAAGGAAAAGTATGCCTCTTTGCAGTTGACACAAAAATCTGCCACAGGGTTGATTCACAAGGAGGCGTGGAAAAGATGAGAAGGGACTTGGCAAGGTTGGAGGAATGGTCAGAAGTATGGTAGCTTGGATTCAATGCAAAGAAATGTAAAATAATACACCTGGGAAACAAAAACCCAGGGGAAAATTACACAATGGAAGGGGGAGGTAGTAACAACAACAAAAATGGAAAGGGACCTCGGGGTAATGATATCAGATGACCTTAAGATTGGCAAGCAATGTGAGAAGGCAGTAGGGAGGGCTGGGGAGATACTGGAATGTATAGGGTGAGGCATCACTGGCAGAAAACAGGAAATTGTTATCCCCCTGTACAGACAGTTTGGTGAGATCCCATCTGGAGTACTGCGTCCAGTTCTGGAGACCCCATCTCTGCAAGGACATAGACAGGATGGAGGCAATTCAGAGGAGGGCAACTAAAATGGTGCTGGGTCTGCAAGAGAAGCCATATGAGGAGAGACTAAAGGAGCTTAATATGTATACCCTTGAGGAAAGGAGAGAGGGACATGATAGAAACATTTAAGTACCTCAGTGGAATCAACAAAGTCCAAGAGGGTAGCATCTTTCAGAAAAAGAGCTGTGCAAGAACAAGGGACACAATTTGAAGATAGAGGGGGGATGGCTCAGGGGCAATGTGAGGAAGTATTTTTTTCACAGAGAGGGTGGTGGACGCATGGAACAACCTTCCTGAGGAGGTTGTGGGGTCTAAAACTGTGGGAGAATTCAAGAATGCATGGGTTAGACATAAGGCAATTTTTGTGGGGGGTAGGAAGAAATAGGCACTTGGTTAAATAGGATCTGCAGCTTATCCTCTAGGTAGGGAAATGGGCAGACTAGATGGGCCAAGCGGTCCTTATCTGCTGTCAAAGTCTATGTTTCTATATTTCTATGTTTTTAGTGTAGATACTAATCACTGCAGAGATTCTCCAATCAGGATGATAAAGAGCCAGAGAATATTGCACATGCAGTAAGGAACCTTGTGGAGAATCTACACCTTGAAACAGAGAGCAAGTTTACAGAGATTTGTGGTGATGAGCCAGATATTTTTGCCACAATGCTGTACCCAAAGTTTAAGTGTGAGATGCTGCACCTTGCAATGCCTGCACACTGAGAAAATTAGTTTCAGCATCAGTTGTGCTCAGAGCTCAGCTTTACTGTGTGTTCAAAGGGTGTGACACCTACTGAGCCATCTTAGGAAGAACAGCATGAGGAGGATGCTCCTGAGGAGGAGGAGGAGGAAGAAGAGGAGGAGGAAAGTGGCTGCTGGTCACAACTCAGGTCATCCCTGCAGGCAGACCAAGGAAAGAGGACCGAGCAGCACCCACTTTCTAGAAGTAATGTTCTTAATTGCTTCTTCACAGAAGCTCTTGAGCATATCTCTGTAGATCCCCTCGGGCCAGATTCACAAAAAATTGCAAAGGTAGTGCAAAGGTTTCTGCTGCACCTTGTGATTGCACAGATTCCAAAAGTTGCTATTCACAGTCAGATAGTGCACTGCGCTATCTGACTATGAATAGGGGCAGGAGGGGCAGCGTTAACCCAGAAAAAGCACCTCAATCCCCACCAATGCTGCCCCGACAGCCAGTCAAGAGAATGGCCCTACAATGAACAGCACATCTGTGCTATTTCCTATTCACAAAAGCAGTCATGTAGATTAGCCTATTGGGCATGCAGGGGGCTAGGTGACCATTTGCATGTCCATTATGAGCTCTTTTACATGGATTGTGGATGGCATACTGTAGCCCCCCAGTCCCTGCCCAATGCAGCCACGGTCCCTGGTGGTGTAGTGGTCCCGCCCCTTCTCCCATCACTGATCACTAGCCCAATCACAGAAAGAAATATAATGTAAGTATTCCCTGGTAGTGTATTGACCCCCCAAACGACGATCGCCAACCAGAGCACAGACATAAATATAATGTAATTTCTCCCTTGTGGATTAGTACCCCACCTTCGCCGATCCCTGGTTCAATCCCAGAAATAAATATGATGTAAGTTTTCTCTTGAGGTTTAGTGCCCCTACCCCATCGCCAATCACTATTCTGAAAAAAGAAAAGCACACATTACTCTGGTGGTAGTGGTACCAACCCCGATCCCAGATCGCAGTCTCGTAATGAAAATAGAAAATGTCCTTGGTGATTTAGTGGTCTCTCCCCATCCCTGTTCACTGGTCCAAGTAATGCAAAACAGTCTTCCTGGTTGTCCAGTGGTCCCCCCACCGATTGCTGTCCCAACCTGAAGAAACATATGCCTTGGTGGTCCAGTGGTCTCGTTCCTTGCTGATAGCCGTCCCGATAAAAGTGACAGAAGCCCATGTCTGACCAATTTGCTGCCCCTATTGCCCCTGTCACTACACCTTTATGAGAATTGCTGGGTTGTTTGACCACATATACATCATACTGAAGTTTGTCATTTATGAATGTGATAGAAAAGAAAAGAGAGAAAGAAAATGAATGCTGAGCCATTTGTACAAAGAGATGTATGATGTTTCATGTACCTATGTTATTCAGTTAAGATGAATTGAAAAAATGAAAAAAATAAAAATGACAGAAGCCAGTAACAGTACACTGGTGGATAGTGCTCCCTCCCCCCACCTAATCACCTACCCTATGGTGACAACATATTCCCAGTGTCCACTGCCTCCACCATACTCCAATCCCCTGTATAGGTATGGAACATTTCCCTGGTGGTCTAGTGCCTCCTGATCCCCGATGTCCCCCATACAAAAAGTCATATCATCCCTGGTGGACTAGCAGCCCCACAATCCCTAGTCTCCTACACAATCATCAAAGGAACACTCCCTCATGGTCTAGTGTTCCCCCCACCCCCAGCCTGGCAGCAGTTCCTCACCACCCCAGTCCCCTCATCCAGTATCCTGAGCCAGCCACCAGCACAGCCTTTCTGCAACCACCACAGCCGGCCATCTACTGAGCTGTCAATGGAGCACTAACTGTATACAGTATGCGCCCATTGATCAACAGGCTGGTGAGGACACTGTTAATCAATGGGTGTGTATTGTATATGGTACATGATCCACTGAGAGCTTAGTCAGCAGTCATCCATGGTGGTGAGAGGAGGGCTGTGCCAGTCACCAGCTTGGTGTTTGGGATGTGGGGGGAGTGGGGTGGTGGGGTAGTGGGGCACTGCCACAGGGGTGGGGGAGTAGGAGGAACACTAGACCACCAGCGAGTGTTAATTTGGAGATTCTGTGGGAGATTGGGGATGGGGAGTGCTATTCCACCAGGAATGATATGACTTTTTGCATGGGGGACATCGAGGATAGAGGGGGATGCTAGACCACCAGTGAAATGTTCTACACCCATACAGGGAATCGGGATGTGGCGGGGGGGCAGTGGACACTGGGAATATGTTGTCACCGTAGGGTGGGTGATCAGGTGGAGGGGACCACTAGCCACCAGGGTACCGTTACTGGCTTTTGCCGTTTTTTTTTAAATGCATCATTATTGACTAACATGGGTACATGAAACATCATTCGTCATTTTATACAAATGGCTCAGTAGTCTTTTTCTCTCTCTTTTCTTTTTCGTCCCATTCATAAGTGACAAACCTCAGTATAACTGTATATATGGCCAAACAACCCAGCAATTCTCATAAAGGTGTAGTTATGGGGGAACAGGAGCAGCATATTGGCCAGACACTGGCTTCTATCTTTTTGATCGGGATGGAAATCGGCGAGAGACAGGACCATTGGACCACCAGGGCATATGTTTCTTGAGCTCGGGGTGGCGATCGATGGGGGGAGGGACCACTGGACTACCAGGAAGACTGTTTCGCCTTACTGGGACTGGCAATTGGTGATCTGGGATGGGGAGGAACCACTAGATCATCAGGGACATTTCCTGTTCTCATTACGGGACAGCGATTGGGGATCGAGTTGGGAACCATTGCCACCAGGGAATTGTGTACTCTTCTTTTTTTCAGGATGGCAATCAGTGATTGGGGCAGGCACTGAACCACCAGGGAAAAGTTACATTATATTTCCTCCTAGGATCAGGCCAGTGATCAGTGATGGGGGGAGGGGAGGGACTACTAGACTACCGGGGGATATCTTTTTTTTTTTAAAAGGGGGACGGCGATCAGCAGTACCTTCAGCAGCCACTAGGGTTGTGCTGAATGCTTCCAGGTCTCAGTCGGCAGTATTTTCTCCATGCAACAGACCTCCAGAAAAGACCCTTGCATTGGGAAAACCCTTTATGAATGGGACTGCGCCAATATGCAGGTCCCCTCCCCCTCATTTGCATTGTGGACCCCTCCAGACTTTGCCCCATTGCAAACCCAGTTTGTGGGTGTAAACTTGGCTTTTGTGAATACTACACTGGGGCAAAACCCAGTTTGCATGTCGCAAACTGGGTTAACGACAGGGCTAAGTTTTGTGAATCGAGCCCCTGGAGTACTGGTATTAAATGTTGATATCACGCCCCTCACTTGACACAGCTCACCATCAAATACCTGAGCTGCCTCCCAAACAGTGTGCCAACAGAGAGGAGGTTTACCACAGCAGGGGATGTAGTGGAGCCTCACAGATCCACATTAGACCCAGAACATGTTGAGCAACTTGTATTCATCAATATGAATTTACATCTTGATTTCTATTACAAGCATTGAATTTCCCCACACTTACAACTACTATTGCTCTTTTTCTACTGACCCCATGACTGGTGATGGTGACCTTGCCCCTTTTCTCAGCTGGTGGTGCCTCCACCAAGTGAATACTCTGAATTTCAACCGTCATGACTATTGCTCTTTTTCCACACACTCCATCACTGGTGATGCTGGACTGGCCTCTCTTCTGGACTGGTGGTGCCCTCACCCTGTGAATAGTGTGAATTTCTCCCCATTCATGACTATTGTTCTTGTTCCACACACTACATGACTGGCGATGCTGGCCTAGCCCCGTTCTGGACTGGTGGCGCCCCCACTATGTGAATACTATTAATTTCACCCCATTAGTGACAATTGCTCTTTTTTCACCCATCTAGGGTTGCCACCTGTTAGGTTTTTTACCTGGTGGTCAGGTTTTCATGGTCCTTATCAGGTAATCCAGTTTTGCTCTGTGCTGGTCAGGTTTTTGAGCCATTTTGAGTGCTCACATACTTTTGAAACAGATTTTGTCATCTCATTCATTGTTTCAGCTACATGTCCAGGTTGCAAACACGTTCTGTTGTCAATATAGCCCTTTGTTTGTGAAAGCAGTCAACCTGGGAGGTGTAAAGTATGGCCATTAACACCATTAGCACCATTACTTAACCTAATCTTTTCCACTGTATCTTAAAGTGGCATAACAGCAAAGCTGTCCCCACCTTTTGTAACACCAACACAGCCAGTTGTCTTCCACTTTCATTTGCTGGTAAACATTTTCGTCTCTAACAGAATTTAGGCATTTTAAATGTTTTAAATTATGTTTTTCCTCAAGAAAAAAATGTGGCCACTTCTTTGACTTTGAAATATTACTGTGGACATGAAAAGGAAATGGAGCCAGAAAAATATATAGTACACATTATAGAAAACAATTTCTTTCTTATGTATTATATACCCAGTATACTGTTGTATGCTATTTAAAGTATTTCAATTGTCTCCCCCATATCATATCTGTAAATGAGATTTATTTTATATCTGCATGTTTATCTGGTAAACTAATGTTAATAAATCAATTGATATATATACAAGTAAATAAATAACTAGGAATAACCTAAGAAAGTAACTTTAACAGGTACAGTACAGTATATTAAGATTTTTGTTGAACTGCTTTAAGTGTTGTATTTTATTGATATAACCATTGGCTTTCTAGGAGGAGCAATGCATGATGAGTCATGAAAAGGGGCGGGACTAGGGGCGGAGCTGAGGATCCGTTTTTTGCCTCATCCAAGGTGGCAACCCTACACCCATCGCATGACTGTTGTCGCTTTCTCCTCCAGTGCGTCCACCAGACTGGTGGAGTGAAGTCTCATTGAACATTCTATAATTTCTCCTGCTCACCATGCCAGGTGTGCTTCATGTATTTAATGTGGTGGCATTCTGCCTGATAGAAACATTTCTCCAGTATAGCTGTTCGCCATGCCAGGCATGCTTCATGTACTTAATCTGCATTATGAAGTGTGCAAATTGAATTCCTATTAGTTGTATCTCACAATTGTGCAAATAATGCATTAGTCTGTTTTTTGTTGGAATACAGTGTATATTTGCTTGACCTGCATATACTTGGTCATTAAGTAGTTACTCATAAAAAAAAACTGTTTGTAAAATCATCTTATAACAGAAAGATGTGACATCAAGTCTCCGAAAACAATTGCTGTACAGTCACATATATAAAAGCATTTATTCTCATCAAACAGAAACAGTAACACCCAACTCACAAGCACTTCCCCACCACTTTCTCCAAGTGTTTCTACTCCTGAAAAATGCCAGTTATTATGTCTGCCTCTGTCAGCAGTCTCTCCAAGTGCTTCAGCTCCTGAAATAAGCCAGTTATTATGCCCACCAATGTCTCCAGTCTTCCTAAATGGTTCAACTCCTGACAAAATCTGGTTATTATGCCCATAAGTGTTACCAGTCTCTCCAAGTGGTTCAGCTGAAATAAGATAGCTGTTATGCCTGCCACTGTCAGCAGTCTCTGGATGTGGTTCAGCTCTTGAAATAAGCAAGCTGGTATGCCTGCCGCTGTCAGCAGTCTCTGCATGTGGTTCAACTCCTGAAATAAGCCAGCTTTTATGGCTGCCACTGTCAGCAATCTCTCCAAATGTTTTAGTTCCTGAAATAAGCTGGTTATTATAACCACCAATGTCACCAGTCTCTTGAAGTGTTTAGCTCCTAAAATAAATCAGTCATTGGGTCTGTCAGTGTCATCACTCTCTTCAAGTTGTTCTGCTCCAGAAATAAGCTGGCTGTTATGCCCACTAGTGTCAGCAGTCTCTCCAAGTACTTTAGATGAAGACAATGATGATGATGAATCACCCCAGTCCAAACCAGCATCATTACCAAGTCCAATCTGCACAGAATTGTGAGGATGAATTTTGAATATTAATGAAGATCACTCCAACCAGATCTGGATGTTTCTGATCTTTAAGTAACACAGTGTGTCCTATCAGCAAAGGTAAGTATTTTCAACTTTTAAAAAACATTTTTTTTTTGGGGGGGGGTATGGGGAACATAATAGTCTTATTGAACAGTCTGTCTATAATGATTTTTTACTTCTGTTTTTATTGTGTTTTCAGGTATTTTATCTTGTGAGTGATTGAATCCTGCTTCTGCACAGTTACAGCCCAGACCTGGTTAAATAAATGGAGGCAGATATGTATTGAATAATACAACATTGTGTTATGTGACTTGCAAGTACAATACCAAAAATGCTGATTCCTTTATGAGGAAGATAATATATCATTGTAGATGCCAATGAACTTTTGTTCAATAATGTTGACCAATCACATCTGAGCAGGATGTTGCTGAGCTTTGAATTACACAGTGTGTCCTATTGGCAATGGTAAATATTGTCAAGTTTTTTATTTATTTATTCGGGGGGGGGGGGCAGTAGTGAGGTTTCATTGAACGTTCTCAGAATTCTTCTGCTCACCATGCCAGGCTTGCTTCACATTTTTAATGTGCCGGTAGCTTTATGCCTGAAAGAAAAATTTATCCTGCTTGCCATGCCAGGCATGCTTCACATATTTAATCTGGTGGTAGCATTATGCCAGAAAGAAAAGCTTCTCCTGCTACGGTGCTCACCATGCCAGGCATGCTTCACATACTTAATCTGATGGTGGCTTTATGCCAGAAAGCAAAATTTCTCCTGCTTGCCATGCCAGGCATGGTTTATGTCTTTAATCTGGTGGTGGCATTATGTCAGAAAGAAACATTTCTCCTACTCATCATGCCAGGCATGCTTTTTATATTGTTTCTGGTAATGGCATATTGGTATTATGCCCAAAAGAAAAATTTATCCAGCTTCCCATGCCTGCTCTGAGAGTGTTGTTGCAGTGTTGTTGAGATGTTTATGGAACACCACATCTGAATAGAGTTTAATCATGTATTCTAGGGGCTTTTAGAACAATTCTTAAAAGTAACATCTTTCCTGCCTGAATACTGAATACCTGAGACCCGAATACCAATATTCTGCTGAATATTCAGAAAAAGGTATTTGCACAGTCCTGAAAATTAGTAGTGAAAGGTAATACACAGATGGTAAACCTAGGGGTGTCTAAAATACATTTTTGCTAAAAATAAAAAAAAAAAACTGTGATGATTTTTGTTTTTCAGTTTGACAGATATTGCTGCTTTAAACTTACAATACTTACAAGTAATTATACTTTATTCAAATTACATTTTAATTTTCCACTTTCTTTTTGAGATCTTATTAGTCAAATTAACTTTGTGCATCCATATGCAAACCTTTTATAGTATATGGGTGCCTTCTGTTGTGTATAGATTTCAGCAACTGCTGATATGTTGTTGTAGGGCAGTTCAAAGTTCAAAAAAGCTGTTGTACTATCATTCTGACATCACATTGATAGTACAACAACTTTTTACCATTGACCTGCCACCTGATTGGCTCAGACAAGGCTCTGTAAAACAATAAAAACAAACATGACGGCATGGTTTAGCGAGTGCCAGGCAGTGGAACCATTGACTTATAAGTTGGGAGTCGGGACATGAAGAGCAAGACACGGCTCCCTTTCTAAAAATATATTTTCTTTCCTGATTTTAATAATGAGTGACCCTGGGAGACAAAATTAAGAGGGCGGCCCGAGCACAAGTGGCACCAGTGTGAATGGGAGTGAGCAGGATCACCATCGAGAATGGGAGCAGCACGTACAGCAAGTAAGGAAAAAAATCAAGTAAAAATACCCATATGCTATATAAAACAGTGGATGGGCAAACACCCCCAACTAAGGCTGTGTTTCCATCTCGGGCAGTTGATGACATCAGCGAGACCTCTTGAGCTTTGCTCTCGAGGTCTCTATGATGTCATCAACTCCCTCGAGGGCAACACAGCCTTGTTGTGGATGTTCACCCATCTACTGTTCTATATATATTGTGGTATAAACAAGTTATGTATTAAATAAGGAAGATACAATAGGCTGCAGTGGAATAACCATATTTATTACCACATGTAAGGATAAGACCTATAACTTACGAAGGGTGACACCATGAGTGGGTTGTGAACAGTCTGCTGAGAAATTCCAACACTTCACTTTGAAAAATTTGCACTTTTTGTGAGCTTTACACATTCTTTTGTGGACTTATCACAGATTGTGAAGTGTGTAGTTTTTGCTCCTGAAAACCATGCAACTTTAGAATTTGATGCACTTTTTGTTTGGGGAGAGGATCAGTGAGGTCAAAAAGCATTTTCCACACAAATCATGAGCCCACGAAGTTAGAGGAATGTCATTCTAAGTGTCAGGATTTGACTTTGTTGCTCTGTTTAGAATTTTTTTACACAGTATTTCAAAAAATCACAGCTCAGAGAGATTTAGAAATCATTGTTAAACATCTCTACAGTAGTCTTAAGGTGGATTACTGCACAGGGATTGTAGTGAAATTGTTTTATACATTTATATTTGGGAAGTGAATTCCCTGCATTGTGTGTGTGTGTGTGTGTGTTTCACTTTTTTTACCAGTGGCAATCTCTTGATTTTAAGAGGAGTCAGACACCTTTCAGGAAAAAGCAGTGTTCCTGAACTTAGTTCTTAATTTCTCATCAACCCAAACTGTGTGACACTCTGATGGCTAGTGCTGGGTGAAATTGTGAACGTCCATTTTTCGCACTGTTTGTGAGATTGCACCATTTTCATGTAATATCATGCAATTTCACATACTGAGCACATTACTCAGTAGTATGTAGCTTTTTGCACAAAATAAGTGAAATTGAACAATTTTGCAGATTAAGGTTTACTAAACTGCACACTTTCAAAAGTTTATGCTCAGCCAGTGGCATTATTTGCAGAAACTGCACATTACTAAGAATTCCTATTTTAACAAGCATTTGTCAATGCCGAATGTTTGCTTGCTGGTATTAGCACTGGAAATGTAGGAGGTAAACAGATGCAGAATAGGAATGGCAGTGAAATATTGAACTTCACGCCAACTCCACCTCCATCCTGTAGAGATGGACAGGCATTGGGGTAAGGGTAAGTGTTTTGGTCATCACCCTTGAAGTTCATGCTACGTCACCTCACCCTATTCTGCAATCAGCGACATGTGTTGAGGTGTATCTTGGGGTGTTTGGCTTTACAGTTGCCCCATTCCATAAGGACATATGCTGAAATGGGTGCAACATAGGAGAATGGGGTGAACTGTGGGGACGAAGAGTCCAAGGTATACCTCAATACCTGTCACTGGGTGAGGGGGTGCGGGTGGGATGGCATGAGAAGTACAGTCAGCAGTCCAAAGGCACACTCCAATGCCTGTCAGTCTGTATAGGGTGGAACATTATGGTTAGAAACCCTAATGCCCTGGGCATATGTTAGTATTTGCACTACAAATTTTCAACATGGTCTTTTTGTGACCCCACCTCATGAAAGCATTTGAGACCTCTTCTCATGAAGAGTGGCAGTGTGATTTTGTTAAAGTGTCCCAAACTTTGACTTCCAACAGTGGCTGTGCCATTCTGCGCCACATGTACGAAAACACAGATTGGGCAGGATATGAAGAATAACAGCTGTACCATCCATAGGGAGGTGTGAAGAGATGGCATTGTTGAAAATCTGTAGTGGGAATAGTAAAACTGCTCGCACTTCCAAGCATACATGAAAACTGCGCAATGCATGCTCATAACACAGTCATTTTATGGACTTTCATCACCAAATTTTCAACATAAGCATTTTAGGACCTCTGCTCATGAACAGTATCACTGTGATTTTCTTAATATGTCCCAAACATTGATTTCCCACAGCGAGCACACTATTCTGCACCGGAAGTACAAAAACACATTTTGGCCAGGATGTGAACAATGACAGCTGTAGTGTTCAGAAGGAGGTGTGAAAAAATGCCAATGTTGAAAATCTGGAAATGAAAATGTGCAAATTCTTGAGAGATTCACGAAGCGAGTGTGGGAACTACTGATGCAGCTCGTAACACACTCATTTTATGGACTTTCATCACCAAATTTTCATCATAGGCATTTTAGGACCTCTGCTCACGAACAGTGTCACTGTGGTTTTCTTAATGTGTCCTTAACACTGATTCCCAACAGCGACTGCGCTATTCTGCACTGGAAGTGTGAAAACACATTTTGGCTAGGATATGAAAAATGACAGCTCTACTGTTCATAAGGAGGTGTGGAAAAATGGCAATGTTGAAGATCTGGGGTAAAAATATTGCAGATTTGTGAAGTTACAAGCGTACATGGAACCTGCACAACGCACACTCATAACACACTCATTTTATGGTCTTTCATCACAAAATTTTCAATATCGGCATTTTAGGTCCTCTGCTCATGAACAGTGTTACTGGGATTTTCTTAATGTGTCCTGAACACTGATTTCCCATAGCGACCGTGCTATTCTGTGTCAGAACTGCAAAAACACATTTCAGCCAGGACGTGAAAAATGACAGCTTTACTATTTATAAGGAGGTGCAGAAAAATGACAATGTTGAAAATCTGGAGTGAAAATTTAGCAAATTGGAGAAGGTGTGAGTGTGTGTAGCAACTGCGTAATGCACGCTCATAAAACAGTCATTTTTGGGATTTTTCCCACCAAATTTGCAACATATAATTTTTGAGAGCTCACCTCATAAACACTGGCACTGTCATTTTGTTAATCAGTCCCAAAAAGTGATTCTGCACAGTGACTGTGAAATCACCTTTTGTTACTGATTAACACCATGAAAGTGGCTGAATTCATGAGAAGGAGCCCCAATAACCCCATGTTGAAATGTTGGTGCCAAAATTCCCAATAATGCCCAAAGTTGAAAAAAAAAACCTATTTATACCATTATACAGCTTACCAGCATTTCATCAGTTTGCAGTCGGCTTTGAAGAGTACAGATGTGTTCTCAGTCCACCGAAGATCATCACACCGGGCTCCAGAGGAAAGTATGGGGTGGGGGTGTGTGAGAGCAGGCTCTGCGCCAGAGGTGAGCACTTTGCAGGAGGTCACTGGACTCAATGAGGATCATTTTCTGCTTTGCAGGTTAACAAAAATAAAAAAAAAACATTGTGGGATGGTATTTCTTTTACAGGGTCATTTGACATGCTGGGTGGGCTACCAGTGTGTCGCAGTAGATTTTTGGGGGCTGTAGCTGATGGGGATTGGGTACCCCATTGGATATGAGGTCAAGAGCTGAGGATTAGGCACCCCCTCAGCACAAACTAAATTTGTAGGGGACCATTATGCCGATGGAGGAGTGGGCTCCCTCATCGGCAAATTACATTGGGGGAATGAAGCTGAAGGGGATTGGGCTCCCCATCAGCAAAATTATTTATGGGGGGGCACATGATGCCAAGGGAGGATAGGGCACCCCTCAGCATGGGGGGCTAATATTGTTTGCGAACATGTCAGCAGCTTGCCACCGTGTTCACAAACAATATTACAATAGGCAACGTTCTGCCCATCAATGAAGGGTCACTCCCTCATTGCAGTGGAATGGTTGACCCTGCAATAACGAGGTGGCCCCTGATTGCTGCAGTGAAAACATTTCAACTTGCTGGCACTTTTGGAGACCAGTGTCATCAGTACACTGTGCCTCCATTGGTCCACCAGTGCCAAGCCCCCAAACGTAGTGCCTCAGTTGGCTGCTATAGTGCTGTGCCTCCACAACTCCCTTCTTTCCTAAGCTGACATATAATGTTTCTTGTGCATGCACTCAAGCAAACATAAAAATGAGCAGTTTGGGGGCAAAAGGATGATATTTGCCAAAACTGTAAATGTTTTTAGAACTCACATTAGAAAAATGCACAATTTGGGGGAAAAATGCACAATTCCAAGAAAGGGAAATGAAATTATGCTGGATTTTCACACATTCTTTTGTAACTAGCACAAATGTGAAAGCAATGGTTTTGCACAATTTTGTAAGAGTGCTAGAAATTTTGCCTGTCACTATTGATGGCACAGTATGTTGTCACACCTCAACAAGGCAGTACAGCACTATAGACAGGCAGTAATAATAGTTGTTTTTTAAATATCAAGCAAACAGCCATATATTCATCCCACCCAATAAACTACAAACTGAAAATTGGACAAAGATATGTTTTTAGAGGCTATTTGAAGACAGTTAAAAACAATTATAGTGAGGCAGACAGGTGGTACAACAGGAGCAGTAAATACAGGAAAGAGCACAAGAAGTAGAGAATGTGTATACCCACAAAAAATACTGAACAAATGTCTGGTAAAAGGAATAACCCCTGCCGTCTGATGGTATGGGAAAATGAAGATCATGCTACTGTAGTTAAGTCAAAAGGGGAAGTTGCCAGTGTTGCTAGAACCACAGATAAAACAAAAAGTGGTGGCAAAAAGAGGTTGAGTACACTTGCCTTTAAGGCAGCTGATGTTGCTGTTGCTCTTGTGATAAGCCAGGAGAGGAAGCTGCTGATAATTCTACATTACTCTCTGATTTTTATGTTAGGACCTAATTCACAAAGGTCTCTTCGCTCCTCCACTAAGTCTTAGGCTGAGAAAAGCCATGAAGTACACCTTCACTCAGGAAGCACTCCTATGGGGCAGTCAGTGATAACCACAGTTAGCAGTGTGTACATAGCCTTACCCATTCCCAGTACAAGTTCTCCTCTGTTAGCATAACCAGGATGGGGAATCCAGGAGAAGAGGAGCCTTAATTCAGGGGTATCCACAATAGTGACTGCACAGTGCAGAGGGCTGGCTGAGATTGTATGCTCTACTCCAGGGTTTCCCTGCTATAGCTTCTGTATGCCCGCTTCATACAGTCAGCTAGAGTCCTCAGTAGGCCTGATTAGTTCTCCACACACTACCTCCAGCTCTCCAAGCTGACAAGGAGGGCTTGGAGGCTTCACATTCCAGCCTTTACCGGTTTGTAGTTTGGGAACAGGACTCTTGAGTCCTTAAGGACTGCCATATCCCCTGGTTCCCCTTCCCCATACAGAAAGGGGGGGTCCACAGAAGAGCTAACACCTGCATCCAGTTGGTTGCCTGGTCTCCAGCACTGCTCTGAGCCCCATGCTACCCATCACCTTCATGCAAAGCTCCACACTCACAGAGATGGGTAGTCAGGGTCTGTGCATGCCATCTGAGGTAGACAGGCATCTGAGTGTGGAACTCCATGGCAAGGATACATGGAATGAGTGCATATTCCTGCCTTTCTTTTTGCTGGGCTTTAGTACCAGTGGTAGAGAGTTTAGTGAGGAGGAGGAGGAGTGAGCTTTTCTTGAAAGTGATGTTGGTGAAGTTAATGATGGTTCAGGTCCCCTCTAGGTACCTGAAAAAGAAAAACCTGGAGAGAAAAGAAAATGCTGTGCTACTTCTGATGAATTGTGATGAAGATGACACAGGTTCTAAAGAGGAGGAAAAATATGAGGATTCCACATCCAACAAGGGAAATGGCCAACAGCAGATTTTAGATTTGGAAAAAAAAAAGGATGTGACCATCTCCTTCTTAGATGCTCAAGCCAGAATATATGCATTGCAAAAATGCTGAAGTGGGGAATAAGGAAAGGCTGAGGGGGTGTGAGGAAAACTCAAACTCTTATGAATTTGACTTCAAAAAACATTTTTTATTTTCTGTATTTACAGATATTTCACATGCCACCTGTTGGACCAGCTAATGTTTCATGGCCAAATTAGCCACTTTTTCAGGGATCACGGTGGTCAATCAGATTTTTCTGCCTCCTGTTTTCTTTCTCCAGCTAATATTGTTGTTAGCTTCTTCTATTTTTCATTTTTTCCCAGTTTTGTGCTGGCATTGTAAATGGCAAAAGTGAATTAGAAAGGCACAGTAGAGTCATGAATGTTGATGATATCTAGGTAGAAATTGACTGAATGTGGTAAAATGACTCCAGCCTAGTGGAAGCGTCAGAATGACATGACATGTCAGGACATCACATTAGGTATCTGTTTAGCTCCAATTTTATTTTGCAATAAAACTTTATAGAAGTATTTCATGTGACCACAATAAGTACAGAATTAAACAGCTATAGTACCAGTGATCCCCCAGAAGCAGCTTGAAATCCTGACATTCATTTAAATTAATTTGATTTTCTTACTTTTTGTCTTCATTCCATCATTTTAACGTCTTAAAAGTGTTCTTGGTCTCATCATTTGGCCAAATCATGATTTGCCTGAACACCGTGTGCAAAATGACCCCCCCCCATATATGTCAGGTACCCTCACTTTAAATTTTAACATGCCAGTGTGAGCTAAGGTGCCACTACTTTCTCTCTTTTTCTTGCATGGAAACTACTCTCTGGCTTTATGTTCATATAGTATATGTAGTGTGTTCTGGCCCTTTAGAAGTTCATAGATACAGCAAACAACCCAAAAGAATGTAAAATTTATTTATTTTATTTATTTATTTATTGAAATGTTTCACCAGGAAAGCATGCTGAGCAACAAGTTGCTCATCTTCCAGTGTGACCTGGGGGGACAGGGAACAATTGAGGATGTAGCTGTAATACATGCATTTAAGTTTCATAAGTCAACAATTACATCCAGTATCAACATACAGCACAATAAGATGCCCAGATAGAGTACACAATAACATAAGTTAAGGTGAACCACAACAATGTAATATACAATAATCAACCAGTTATCATTTGCATAGGTCAAGCAATTACATTATAATTGTTTTTCATCATACAGTACAGTAAGGTGTTCTGATACAGCAGACAAATACATGTGACATTTATAATTCAATTCCATCATTTAGTACATTAAGGTGCTCTGTAGGGAAGATATTACATTAGACAGGTGATACCAACAGTGTAACATACAATAAGGCAATATGAGAGAACAATCATAAGTGGGAGGGGAAGGGGCAATACATAATGTATGGAAGTATAAAGGATACAAAGGGAGGATAGCTGCAATGGTAGGAAGGAAAGTCAGAGCAGAAGGAGTTAACACATACGAGATCAACTAGGGAAGAGTAAAAAGTAAAAATGAAAAGGAGGTACAAAAAAGCACTAGAGGGATAGGTGAACAGAGTAAGTGCTGATGAGCCAAGTGTTAATATGAGTAAAAGTACTGACGTACAGATCCAAGGAGGTATGAGTGGTAGGTGGTAGTCAAGCCCTGCGGACTCCTTCATAAGGTTGAGAACTCTGCCAAAGGACTAAGATAGCTAAGTGAGAGTAGGGGAAAGATTGGCAGAGAGGGTAGCAGGAGGGCTTAAAGAGAGGGTAAGAAGGGGGAAAAGATGTTAAAGGTTCTGGGATGTGGGGTTTATATTGGCTTACAGGAGTTTTGACAGAGTGGAGGTCATGATTAGGCTAGGGAAGTAGTGGGGGATTAGAAGTGGTAGCTTCAGGTTTCAGGGGTAGGTGATAAGTATTAGGTACATAAGCAATTCATAGATAAAGGAAGTCATGATTTGACTAGGGAAGCAATGGGGGATTTAGAAGTGGTAGTTGCAGGCTGTAGGGTGAGTGGTAAGTATTATGTGCATAAGCAATTCACAGTAGTAGCTTCAGGTTGCAGGGTGGGTGGTAAGTATTAGGTACATAAGCAATTCACAGATGGGGAAGTCATGACTAGGCTAGGGAAGTAGTGGGGGAATTGGAAGTGGTGGTTGCAGGCTGTGGGGTAAGTGGTAAGTATTAGGTGCATGAGCAATTCACAGATAGAAAGTTGTGTAGGGCAGAGGATAAGAAGTATGGGGAGGAAGTGTGGCAGATTTGAGGGGGGAGTGCATTCCAGAGTTTGGGGAAGTAGTATGAGAAAGCTGTTTGTCCAGCCAAGGTAGACTGACAGGGGATAGCCAGGGAATGGGAGTCAATAGATCTGACGCTGCGGTGATTGATAGGGGGGCAGAGAGGAGAGCAGAGAGGTAGGAGGGAAGTGAGCCAAATCGGAATTTGGGTATGAATTTGACACAATGAGGAAGACGTTTGTTTGCAAGAGACAGGAGAACCAGGGAGTAATAGAGAGAGCAGTGATGAGTGAGAGGAGGAGAGTAAAGTATGAAACAACAGAAGGAGTTGAAAAGTGTCTCCAGTCTTGCCAGGGATGTCTTAGGGTGGCACTATAGACTATATCACAGTAGTCAAAAATTGGAACGATCATCTTTTGGACAAGTTCTCACCTTACCGGGACAGGGAAGCAGTTCTGGTTTCTATATAAAGCTCTGAGCTTGGGGTGCATCTTTTTCAGGATGGCGTTGATGTGTCCAGAGAAGTTTAGGTGTTGGTCTAACCAGTCACCCGGATATCTAAATGAGGAGGTGTCCTCAAGAATAGTCCCATCTAGTGTGTGGAAAGAGGGAGTGGTGGGGAGCCTAGACAGTTTCCACCTGGTACCAAAGGTCATAGAGACTGTGTTCTTGGCATTGAGGAAAAGTTGGTGTGAGCTAAACCAGAGCTGGACCTTGCTGAAGTCATGCTAGAGTCTGTCAGCAACATCAGCAAGGGAGTGACCTGAGGTGAAGATGACCGTATCATCTGCCTACCTCTGTATGGAGGGAGATGTACAAACAGTTGGGAGGTCATTCAGAAAAATGGAGAAGAGTAAGAGACCAAACACAGAGCTTTGGGGTACTCCAGTGTTGATTGGGAGGGTGGGGGATAAGGAGTCTGCTATTTTGACTGACTGGGTGTGACCTATGAGGTAGGATTTGAACCAGTTAGTTGTCAGAATGGAAAAGTCAGCTAATGACAGGGTACTTATTAGTAATGAGTGGGAGATGGTGTTGAAAGCTTTGGCTAAATCTATGAAAATGGCAGAGGTGATATGGCCACTGTCCATCCCTGAGAGGATGAAATCAGTAAGCCTTATTAGGGAGATGGTAGTGGAGTAGTTTCTCTGAAAGCCATATTGGAAAGGAGTAAAGAAATGAACATCGAGAGACAAGAAGACAGTTGGTAGAGGACCCGATGCTCTTGCAATTTCACCAGAGTGGGGAGAAGGGAAATAGGACAGTAGTTACCAGGGGTAGAAAGATCACCACCCTTGGGTAAGGGAAGAACAATGACATGTTTCCAGCTAGCAGGGAGGGCAGCCATTTCAAATGAAAGGTTGAAGAGTTCTGTAAAGGGGGAAACAATGGCCTGGGCTGAAAGATATAACAATTTAGGGTCTAGCCCATCAGGTGAGCTGCCTTTGAAAGGGTTCAGAGCAAGTAAGGCTGTGAGTGTCTCAGAAGGGGTAATTTTAGAAAAGGAGAAGCCATTTGCCATGGGGGGTATGGAGGGGTCAGTTGATGGAAAGGCAGTACTTATTGGATTTTTATACAGAATGGAACAGAAATCATAGAGCAACAAAAAGATTAAATTAAAAACAGTCCATATATGTTTCCTAATCCCCAATTCAATATTCAAGGGGTAACAGACACCATGCATGCAGCCTGTATGGTTCCAGTGAATATTTGAGTTCTCTTTTGTGCATGACATGCCCCATGTACCTTTTTATAACTCTCTCTCCATCCTACTTTGGGGTATTGGAGTGATTCACCAAATCCATACGTGATTTGACCAAGCAAACTATCAGGTTGCATCAAAATGGGGGTTCCCTCATGTGGCCCTATGTAGTTCATGAAGGGCATCCATTTTAGTTTAGTTTAGTTTTTAGTTTGTTGTTCTAGGAATTATTACCTTTGAGCCAATGACTCTTTTACAAAGGTTCCACATCATCAATGTACAAACAAACAAGACATGTTACATAGAATGGTCAGCAAATTATAAAAGTTTCAGTAAGCCAGTATAATACAGTACATCACAGGAAAAAAACAAAACATTGGAGGAATGGGCATGGTGGGAAGGGTAGGTGGAGATATGGGGAGGGGAGCAGACTTAGAGTAGTTAGAGGTACTCAGATGCCTTTGTCAAGAAAGGAGCAGAGGAGGAGGAGGAGGAGGATGAAAAACAGTAAAAACAGCCATGAGGGAAGAATCTTTAGTCAAGGCAGTCACAGGAGCTAGAGGCTGAGAGGTGAGAATAAAGCATAAATTTGAAAGCTCCTAGTGACGTGGAGGATGTAATGAGTGAGTTCTGGGCATTGTAGCAGCTGGGGGCACGATAGGCAAACATCTTTGGCCTTGTGTGGTCCAGCATCTGGGGACCTGGAGAGGTTGGTGTTCTGATCTTCTGGTGGGACAGATGCTGGTATTCGGGCAAAGTAGGTCTTGGATTCATGGCGGAGTGTGGCCCAAGATAGATTTTTTTGTCATCAAGCATGTGAGGTACCTTATGTGATTTGAGAGTTGCAACCATCTTATTTCAGTGTAGAGCTCACATGTATGAGTATGTCTTTGCGCTCCAGTGAGCAGCCGACAGGCCTTGTTTAGGGTGGTTGTGATATACCTTAGTGCGGAGGTAGTGGCAGAGCCATAGATAATTAAGCCATAGTCTATGATTGAGATGACAGAGCTTTGGATAGCAATCCTCAGCGCAGCTTGGGTAAGGAATTGCCGGTTTCAGAACAGGATACCAATGCGCTGTTTCACCGTTTTCACTGTGTTATCAATGTGGGTTGCAAAGGTAAGACCTTGATCAAAGGTGATTCCAAGGTATTTAAATGTTGACACTTGTTCAAGGGCATTTCCTGGGTATGTTTTGATAGTAAGTGGAATTTGTCTTTTTCTGTTTTGTGGACTGGAGAAAAGTATGGATTTTGATTTTTTGTGATTTAGGACCAGCTTGTGATCTAGGAACCACTTTTCAACATTGGAGAAAGCAAGTTGCAGGCTCTGGTGTAATGGTTTTGGGTCCTTATGAGAGGAGAGAATCACAGCATCTTCAGCATAAAGGATTATTTGTTCTGGGCAGGATTTAGGGAGAGAGTTTAGGAAAAGGCTGAAAAGGGGGGGCCTAGAATTGACCCCTGTGGACCACCTGACAGGACCAGTTTTGAGTCCGAGAGAACTTCTGAGATTTTTACTGATTGTGAGCATTGGGCCAGGTAACTTTTAAGCCAGGCGCCTGGTCCTTCTGAGAGCACAAGACTGTGTAGTTGTGTGATAAGTAAGCCATGGTGAACAGTACAAAACGTTTTGTTAGGTCAATGAAAACAGCTCAGGTTTGATATTCTTTGTCCAAGGCAGTGTGGAATTTCTCCTGAGAATTCCAGTGGGGTGGTCGACGTACTGTGTCCTTTCCTAAATCTATGTTGCTGCAAGCAGAGTATGTTATACTTATGCAGGTAGTCTGAGAGTTGGTCAGCCACAATGCGTTCAAGGGCCTTGGAGAGGGGTGGAAGTATAGATATAGGCCGATAGTTTCCTGGTAGGGACTTGTTGCCACTTTTGAACACCGGTGTGACTATAGCAGACTTCCATTTGCTGGGAAATTGACTAAGGCAGAGGGAGAGATTGAAAATTTTGGTGAGTGGGTGCACCATCTCTTCTAGGGTAAGGGACAGAATTTTAAGATCAGTACTATCACTGCTTGCTCTGGATTTAGAGATAGCCTTTTTTTATATACAGTATTTGTAGACTTCATGTGCCTTAACTATTTTGAAGTGGAAAAGCGCTTGGTCAGGTGAGGCAGTAGGAGATGTTGGTTTTGGCGAGTCCATGTCAGAGAAGAAGTCCGGCGAGAGGACCCCACTGAGGTCAGTGAAAGTTTTATTTAAGGCCTTTGCCATGACCATTAGGTCTAGGGTAGTGGTTCCATTGACAGTCATTATAGTGGGAGAGGATTTGGACTGCTTACCCGTGATATTTCTGATGTTGTCCCAGAATGATCTCCCGTCACCCCAGGAGTCTGCAAGGGCATTTTTGAAATAGAAGCTCTTCATTAGTTGGATTTGTTTGGTACATTGGTTTCATGCCTGTTTATACTTCTGGATATCCATCAAGGAGCCTGTGGCTCTGGCTAAGGCCCAGAGGTGGTCCCAAGCTTTGAGTTGGGCCAGTAGTTTGGCCGTGAGCCAGGGATTTGAGGGTGCTTTGATTTTACGCTTTTTTACTGGTGCGTAGGTGTCACAGGCAGTGTTGAAAGTTGTGATAAAATAATCTAGGGCTGCGTCAACATCTAGAGTATTGTATATTGGGGACCAGTCTTGCTGTAAAAGACAGGTCTTGAGCTTAGTAAGGTTTCCATGGGGTAGCACTCTACTTGAGATGGTTTTTGGAGGTGGTTTTTGGAACTTATTTGTCCAGGTACAGATCACAGGGGAGTGGTCACTGAGAGAGTCCGGGAGAACAACTGTGTTTTTTGTGCGGGCTGGGTGGCTAGCAAGGATCCAGTCAATAAGAGTACAAGTTCCAGTTTTGTAGTTTTTTCCAGTGGGGGAGCTCACCATCTGCATTAGATTAGCTGCTAGGATAGCATCCTTGAGGGATCCAACGTCTGATGCTAGCCAATTTATATTAAAGTCACCAAGGAGAAGGAGCTCGGTGTCAGGTGGTTGTGATCTTACAAATTCAAGAACAGCCTGGAGGCCGGACCCTGGATCTTTAGGAGGGATATAGAAAGAGGCCACAGTAAGCACTTTATTTTGGGCACCAAGTAGTAGCTTGACAGGGAGAAATTGCACAGAGGAGTTAGTGGTGGAAAAGCAGACAGGGAGTCTAGAGAGGTTGTCCTTAATATAAATAGCACAACCCCTTTTATTAGTCCTGTCCAGTCTGAAAATATTGTAGCCTTGTAGTGAGATGGCATGGCCCATAGTGCTTGGTGTCAGCCAGGCATTTTGCTTTAGGTGCCTGTATTGTATGTCTTAATTTTACTGTCAGCTATTCCATTCTTGGGATAGTTTTACAATTGGAAAGCCACATTTCCTGTGTCAGTGTTATTGGTAGTAACCATTTTTGTGGTTATTGCCTTTATAGCTGTAGCCATCATGAAAGCAACTAGATTTATTTTCAGTGTAGGACTGTATCTTTCTTGGGCACACACCCCAAATTAAGTGCTTAATAAGATCTGGTGTTTCTGTCCCTAATGTCTGGTCAATGGTCTTGGCCACCCCCTCCCAGTATCGCCTTAACTTGGGACATCTGCAAAAGACATGCTGATGTTTCTCTCTCATACTGTAATGTCTCCAACACTTATCTGTGTGTTGTTGGCCATAGTGAGATCTGATTTACGGTGTTTAAAAAAATCTTAGCATCTTCCACTGATGTCCTTGCCTGGAGTTGGTGGCTTTGATTTTATTTACTGTCCTCCAACACTTCCATTGCTCTAGGCCCATAAGGGTGATCCCTGCTCCCATTTTGTTGTATATTTGTCCGGGGGGGGCAGTTGTAGCTGACTGCACAGATTACAGAGTGTAGACTGGACACTAGGTGCTGCACTCCTCTTTAGCCCTACATGTCCCTCATCTACTGTTTCAGGAGTCCTATATCACTTAACTTCCCTGTGCTTCCAGGATGCTCCTGGAAACAAGCCTTGGCTTTGTGTACATTTCCCAGCCAAAAATTGCAACATAAAAAAATAAATATCCTCTAATATTTGAGTCTTGCAGGGTGCTATAGGCAGGTAGCTATGGAGTGGTAAAAAACAGTAACTGTCTCAGTGGGGTAGTGAATACTCCTTTTGAAGTTGACCAACAGATTTTATACTGCCTGCATCTAGCACATGGCCTAAACAATGCAAACCAGCTTGTGCCCACCTTTTATAAGTAGAGTCAGTACTGTATCACCAGGCATAAACCCACATTCATAACAAATGGCCATAAATTTCCACACCCACCCTTATCACTACCATTTCTTTTGAGCACTTGGAATAAAAGAGGTCAACGTTGACTCCAATGTTCAATTGGTATGATGGTTTCTGATGACATGATCATTGTGAAGCTTTGTACTTAATAAATTCTTCACTACTTGCAACTCAGTGTGCAGTCACACTTCTATTTGTGCTAGTTTAAAATAGGTTTTTCAGACGGTTGGGTTTTTAGCATATTTTGAATTGGAGTGCTTTAGTCCCTTTCCCTTTTTTTAACTTCAATAGCATGACTGTGGGCCAGTCTCGAAGGAGCTACATCATCATGCACATTTTCCAAATGTAAGATCCCTGCAGGCACACCACCAAAAAATAAATATGAGGGAATTTTTCAAGTAACCACATAAGTGGACATGGGGAGAGATAACTCAGGTAGCACCCAGGTTTGGTGAAAATCCCTGTCAAAATAAAAAAAAGGAAAATAATGAGTAAAAGACAAACATGGACCTACAGTATGTAAAAAGCTATCATTCTGAACTTGCAGCTTAAAAATTAAGTTCTGGTCAGAGCCAATACAGCTGTGGAGAGCTTTTAGGAGTGGCAAGAGTGTGGAAAAGAATATGCGGTGCTTTCACTGCACCGGCGTCAGACGTAACTAATACTACAGCAATTACAGTACTGTGCATGCGTGATACTCTCACATGTGAAGTTTGCCCTGTAGTCAGGCCTGCACACCATGGCGATGCTGAAATAACTACAGTATGTATGCACGATGGTCATGCATTCACAGTTTAAGCCAACATCACCATGTTGCACATGGTGGCCATCAGTATGGCGGTTGCAGAACAGAAAAGCAGTGCAGTGAGAAGTGGATAAGTTTATGCAGTCCATGGAGGGGAAGGGCTGCATAAACAGAATTACTGGAAACTACAGTATGTCGGAGCACTGTGGCAGCACATCAGACAGTGGTCCAGCTACATCCTTCTACAGTGCTGTTATACAAATCTGAAGATGGCATAACATCCATGGAGTATGGCACATGCAGCTGTACAAATCAGACTCAGGAGGAATGTATTAAACTAGAGATCTGGTCCGGGACTTGTTCATTACAACAGACACATTCTCATTCTTTTCTAAGCAGTATTTTCTGGCAAATGTGCCTTAACCATATTGATCTCAGTGCTGGTAGACTACTTCTGGTTTTCCCCTGATTGTATTAGGTGGGGTTAGTAGCAGTCTTGAAGTGGTAGCTGCCAGTGGTGGCATGCTCTGAAAAAAGTGGTCCCCATGGTCATCTGCACATTTTAGAAATAATGCCTTTCCTTGTTTTAGCTGTAAAGAAACTGACCCCTTTAACACAAGAACAATGGGTCAGTTATGGCTTCCACCCCTCCTTTTTGCTTCAAGTGAGGAATGTCATTATGGGTTTGCATCAGATCTACAGTGTCAGCCATAGATGCAAAATATTGTTAAACAGTAATCAACTGTATGTAAAAATGTTTTTTTTTTGAATGTGTGCTTTCTTAATGTCATCAGTACCACTCCACCCATGTGTACTCTGTCCCTGGATTTCTGTACCCCAAGTGCATTATTTTACATTTTTGTGTTCAGGACAAAAATGTCTTTCAAATGAGAGTAGTTACTAATCTAAATTCTTTATAGTTTTTTAAGTTTCCTTACGCATGTGCAAGAAACATCTTGTGGTAGAATTACATTTCAGAGGTGTGTCAGGGATGAGTCCATTTCACAGCAATCTACAGTGTGCTTTTCCCTACCAAACCTATAAGCATGCAACTAGACTGTGACACTAGTCACAGTTTCACAGCTGGAATCTGTTCTCTAGTTGAAAAAAATAAAGTGCTCGAATGAGAGTGATTCATTCCTTTTATTCATGCCCTTACTGATCTTACTGCTTGTCTCCCCACCCATCCTACAGATGTCCAGGCACCCAGCCATACACTGCACCCCCAACTCTCTATCCCATAAGCAGTAAACAGTCCTAGCAGTAAAGATCAAATAAATATTATTTATCATTCCTCAGACAGACATCTACGCTGAACTTGTTTGTTTCTCTGCGTGAATGACAGAGCATGTTCTTGTCCCTGAGCTCCTCTCTCTCCAGTGCTTCATGTGTGTCACAATACCCAGCCTGAGCATTGCTCTCTGTAATGGTACCCACTGACCTTCCCTGTGGATCTCCTGGTGTCTATGCTTCTTCAGTGTGCCTCCCACCCTGCTGCACAATACAAGGAGCAAGAGTGCTGAGAAGTGAGTCAGCATTGCCTGAAGAGCTGTAGCGTAACCCTGTATAGCGGGGAGAAAGAGACATGGGCTACAGGGACAGACACTGAGAAGGAGAGGCAGCAGCACCCCCCTCCTGAAAGAGAGCGCAGTATCGAAAGAGGTGATGAGTGGCTCCAGTGTCAGGGATGGAGTATAGAGGGAGACCCCAAACAGTGACAGCATCATGCTGAGATGTGGCGAGTAAGCAGAATGAGAGTGATCACCAGGTGACAGGCTGTCACTATTGCAGCACCACCTTGACAGTGTGAAATTGGGAGCAGTGCAATGTAGTGACCCTAACCACGATGACTGGTGGCTCCCAGACCTGTACCCAAACAAACATTTATTTAAATGGGTGGCTTATCCTCTAGCAGTGTCTACTCCCCCTGCCCCCATTCCCCCAGAGAGACACAGCAATAGCAAAAGCCGCTTCTAGTGTGGCATATATGTGCAGGTCCAATCTGTTCCAGTCAGAGATGGTGTCAACCCCCCCCCCCAAACATAGAAGTGGAGTACAGTGTGTGCCTGAGCTTGGTTGCCATCCATTTTATTTCTGCTCACTCTTCCAGCACTGTGCTGTCGGTCTGACTCTCTGCTTGTCTTACTGAAGCTCAGTGGAAGCAGACAGCACATACAGAGAGGCAGAGAAAGTGGCAGCAAAAGTGTTGTGACCAGGACAGAGAGCAGTGCTGCAGAGTTTCCCTTTCACCATAGGGGAGGGGACATTAGAGAGAGAGAGTGAGAGACCAGGAGAGAGACAGTGTAAAACAAACCTGGTGCATCTATTCCACCACTGCACAAAAGGAGCACCCAGACAGAGCTGGAGACAAATATGTGAGTCACATATCTGCCCCTTCACATCGACTAGCACAGTGTAGTGTGGGCACTGGATGGACACCCCTGGGTAGTTGCTGCCTCCTACACCTCCAACTCACATCAGCACATATGGAACAATCTGCAGTAGCCACAGACTGATGTAGGTTACTCATCTTCCCCTCTACACCCATCCCACTCCACACAGGTTGGCACAGTGACAAGGTGACCTCCAGGTGGGCAGCCAAGGGTAAATAGTGGTCTGTGGCCTGGCAGAATTTGGTGATTGGTGCTCCATCCACAACCATCCCACCACTGCACACATTGGCTGCCCCAGCCAGAGACAAAAATGTGAGTTGCACATTAGCCATGCCACACCTGTTTCTATCTAGCCTGGTGAGCGCCAGGAGGGAGGAAATGGGGATGCAGTCCAGATCCACTGGTTGGCCTGAGGTCATTGGCACCCAACACATCTTTCCATATTTCTGCTTATGTGAAGCATTTTCCCCTTCCATTCTACCTCCTGCACATTAGGAGAACTCTGCAGAAGCCAACGACAGATGTGGTTATCATGTCTGTCCATCTTCACCCCTCTGAGTTCCAAGAAAGCTGGCTCTGGCATTGAGTGGGCTCCAGGCAGGTGGATATATGAGAATGATGCCCAACCCCCATCCCACTTCCACACAAAGGTAGCACCCTGCAGCAGTCAGGGATAGAGATGCAAGTTCCACATCCGCCCCTTCATACCCATCCCTGCTCCACCAGAACTAGCATGAAGGTTGGAGTGGGCTTTGAGTGACTGGCACTTCCTCACCCTATGCCATGCTCTACGCTTGTAGAACACTCTGCTTCAGTCAGAGGCACCCCACCTAACATGCTGTACCAATGGAGAGCACTCTGAGGTACTGAGATATAAAAATGTGGAACTTGTATCTGTCCCTCCACAACTGTTCCCACTCTGCTGGGTGGGTTGGGAGGGTAAGATACAGTGGGTGCTCCTGAGTGACTGGTGCCCCTTCTTGCACCCCACCTCTCAATCTAATACTTTACAGCAGCCAGGGTAGAGAGATGTGGATTACACATCTGCACCATCATAAACTGTGCCCTTTCCAAAAAGTTTCTCACACAGGCTGGAGTGGGGTCTAAGATGGTGGCCATTAAGTGATTGTTCCCCATCCCACCTCCACACATGGGAAACACTCCTCCCCCTCCATTACACATTTGCACATAGAGAGCACCTCTTCCTCTCCAGACCTCTTTTGCATATAAGGAGCATTTCTCCTTCTACTGCCCTCTTTCACATGGTGGACATAGTGTCTTATGTAATCAAATTTGGTCTCATTACTTGTTGAATCAACATTGTACATATTGTATACACTAATTTAAAGAAAATTGCTTGATTTTAATTTACATTATGAGTCCTTACTTTTTGTATCCCACACCATGTATTGTCTTAATCATTGCTTGTACAAGGGACCTCATTGTAAATGAACTTGCTTAATGGATTTTATCTATTCACAATAAACCTGAACTTGAACATAGAAAGCACTCTTCCCTCCATTCCATCTCCACACACAGGTTTCATTGCTCCTCCTCCATCCCACCTTCATACACTGTGAACACTCATTCCCTGACCTCTCCTGTGCTTCTCCTGCTATATTTCACCTCTCCCACATGGAAGGCATTTCTCCCACTGCATCCCACCTCCTACACAGGGAGCACTCCTCTCCTCCATTCAACCTCCACACATGGGGAGCTTTCCTCACACTTCATATCAGCTCTGTACATAGGGAGCACTCAACCCCTTCATCCCACTGCCCCTACATGGGGAGCATTGCTCCCAATCCATCCCACTCCTACACTTGGGGACACCTCCACACAACTGCATCACTCCTCCTCTTCCACCATTCCACCTCTGCGTATAGAGAGTACTCCTAACTCCATTCCACTTTTGTACACGGGAGCACTCTGCAACAGCCAGAGACAATGATATCAGTCAGGCATCTGCCTTTCCACGCCTATTTCCACTCCACATAATAAGAAGAAGATTCAGCATTTATATTGTGCTTTTCATACAGAGTGTATCCCAAAGCACTTTACAAGCAAAGCTAGACTGGTAGTGAAGTGACTGAATGTGTAGTGGTGGCCATATCTCACATCAACACCCACACACAGCCTGTACAATAACATGATCCAGTTTATGGGAAGAGAAATGTTGGCCAGGACATCAGGAATGTCCCCTACTCTTTGCATAAAGTGCCCTAGGTTCTTTTACTTCCACCTGGGCATCCACCAGGACAGCACCAGGATGGGTAAAAGGGACCTCTGTTTAAAGTCTCATTCGAAGGACAGCACATCCCAGCAGTACAGCACCCCCCTAATACTGCATTTGGATGTGAGCATTTAAGGTATGAGTCCAATCCCGGTATGGTAAAAGAACCCATGACCTTCTGGTCCAGGGGCAGATGTGCTACCAACTGAGCCACACAGATGCCAAGTTGGGCATAACATCAATGGGGCTGAGCTGTAGTGAATGTGTTGCCCTGGGAGATGGTGCCAATACTCCTTACCAGCTCTCTGAATGAGAGAAGTCCCTCCCGATTCAATCTTTATACTTTTCTCCACTCACCACTTTTCTGCTGATTACCCTCCTGTTTGCTTGCCTTACCAGTCACTCCCCTCCCAAGACAGGACTACAGGCCACTAGGCCAGGTCAGATTTTTCCTTGACCTCTCCTGTCTTCTCTTCAGACTACACCACCAGTCTAACCAGCATCCAGCACAATCAAGAAGATGCGCCACATGTTACTCACACCTCGGCACTGGACGGGTCAGTTCTTTTTCTAGTTGACCATACTTTAGGTTCTCCCACAGTTCAACTGAGGCTATAAAAGAGCAGCACACAGTCCCACTCTACCATCACAACAGTCAACAAGACACCACAACTTGCTCGGCACTGTACAGATGATGCAGCACAGCAGCATGCTCACTTGTCTGTCTCACCGGGCGCTTCTACTGCTCTCTCTGTTGATGATGATGTCTCCATCTCTCCTAGCAATCAATGGTCCCATGCATGCACATTGTGTTGCAGCTAGCTCCAACCACTATGGAGACTGCTGAGACACGGAGTTTATTAGTAGCTAAGCCTGAGCTAACCCAAAAATAAAATACAGGAATTTGAAATTTTCTGAGGTGATTTTGGGGGGGGGATTGAATACCCACCTGCCTACACCAATGGAATCCACAACAGTTCAGACACATGCAATGTTTACACTTAAAGGCCCTCCTCCCAGCCCAGCCAGTACCCCTGCCTTACCTGACACACAAATGAACACCAACCGCAACCCCTCCCACTTCCTCTGCAAGCAGTGAGGATCCTTCACTCTCAAGCAGTCACTCCTGTACAAGCAGCAGAGTTGGGGATCCAGGGCTCCAGTCAAATCTGCTGCTGTAATGTAGCTCAGACTGCCTAAATACAACAGGACAGCTAAACTGAGTCCCCTTAATCCCTACAGATGGAGGACTGCTACACAGATGATTGCTACAACCACTCAGGCTCCACTGGGGATTTAAAACAAGAGCTGGACTATGGCACGCAGCCTGCCATCTGCCTTCTCCTCCTTCTACACTGACTGCTTGCAGCACTTGCCCAGCTACTCCTCTATTATCAGCACCCACAAACAGTCAGTAGTGTTGGTGGGTGGCCCCCGTTGGAGTGGTCAAGCAAGCTCCTCGACTTGTTACTATCCCCCGCAACTGATACTCTCCTTTGACTTCTTTCTGTGTCTGGTTCCATTTGCCTGTTTTCAAACACCCAATAAACTTTTTTTTCTAGTGTCTACTTAGATACAGAATATTAAATATATCAAAATAAAACATAATTGCTTGGAAGAAGATAGAAGCATTTATTATGGCTCAGCTTCAATGTATGGTTGAAGAATGCTGAAAACTCATCTTGATTGTTTTACTTCTTTATTGCTATTTTGTATTTTCAGGTTAAATCAAATACAATAAAATATAGTTTTTTTTGTTTTTTTTTTTGTGAATATAGGAGCTTTTATTATGGCTGTTTTTAATTTGATCCATGCACACTGAAGCATGGAAGCAATGAGATCACAATAATTTTGGCAGCCTTGCACCATTCCTCTGATCCTAAAATTATGTATCATAATAGCTGAATAATTGTAGGTCTATATTCAAATGGATTAAATTCATTATAATTAGACACTAAGAAGAATGGTCTTAATGAGTGCATTTAAGGTTTCATAATTTGACCTTTTGTAATTTTAATGACCTCCCTATCCTGAAGTCTTTAATTTGTTTTATCTAAACATTTCTTTGCTCAGTTCATCAATAGTCCAATAAGATTTAGAATAAAGTTACTTTAGAACAAAAACTGTATAAACTTTGGTTTTGATTTTGCGCAAATATTAACTTCTCTCCAAGTTGAAAATGCAGAGGAGATTAGTTGTACATAATTTTGTATTTCTCCACACTTTTACTTCAGAAATTTACAAAAAAATATGAAAAAATAACACTGAACAGTCCAACAAGATTTAGAATAAAATAACTTTAGAACAAAACTATAAACTTTGGGTTTGATTTTTTGCAAATATTAACTTCTCTCTGAGTTAAAAATGCAAAGGATATTAGTTTTACATACTGCTCTATTTCTCCACACTTTTACTGTGGAAATTTGTAAAAAAAAAAGAAAGAATAACACTTGACCTTTTTACCTCCCGTAAATGAAACGGTTTACAACTTATTTAGGAGTCATTCAAGAGTTATCCCAAGGTCAAGATTTAGTAAACCATACATTTAATGCATTTTAATAATAGAAGTTGCCAAAGAGGACATAATAAATGAAAAACAATCAGTATTGCAGCACAGATGCATAAAAGTTTTATAGACAGCCAATGTTTTTCTTCTCTGTCTTCCACCTTTCCCCTCTCTGGTCAGAGTCAGCTTCATATATATCTCATATGATATTGCTGGCTAATAATTACTTAAATTAGTCTGCTGCTTTTGTTCTGAAAAGATTTAACATGATCCTATCCTGAAAACATCTAATGTGATCACACTAAGCAGATCATTTTGTTTCGAGCTCATAAGCACTAAAGAATTCCATTGAAGTACTAGTAAGTCATGAATCATGATCTCCTATTAAATAAAGCATGATAAAATGGCCTGGTCTCATTTTACTTAAAGTGGAGTAGTGCTTTAGGGAAATGAGGCTGTTATGGGAGTTATGCAAAACAAATAAAATATCTCTAAAAGTATACAATTTATGTATAAACCATCAACATGAAAGTTGTTCAGGACAAAATAACCTTTCAAATGAGCCTATTCATTAAGCTGTGCTAATTACATTTTTAAAACTATGGCCATCTGATTATCTGAATTTTCATTTTTCTTCACAATTTTCACCCTTAGGAAAGCTATATTTAAAATAAAATCTGATGAGCTCTGATTAGTGACTATCCTCATTTAAAATGTCATTTTGTCCTGAACAACTTTCATGTTGGTTTTATATTGGTAACTTTTATGCCTTCTGAGATATTTACATTTGTTTGGCATGACTCCTTCTGTGTTCTGTGTGAAAAAAATGAGGTTGTTCAGAACACCATATTTTACAAAATATGGAGAACTCATAGTAGTGACTACCCTCATGTGAAAGGTAATTTTGTCCTGAACAACTTTTTGTGCATGTTGAATAATTTTAAAGATATTTAGATGTGTTTGGAAGGTATGCACATTTGCTCTGAGAGAAAAGCAGGTTGGGGTAATGTGTCCATCATTCTAAAAAGAAAGAAGGGAGTATTTTTTAACTGCCATAGGGATTTGCAGTGTTATGGATGGATACACTGAAAACTACTAAAAATGTGTTCCAAGGAAACCCCTTTTCAAGCTAAAGCAATATGGCTGTAGGCTCCGCCCACAGCCATAACAAATGTTAACCCCCTGAAACCTATTGATGTTTTCTAGAGATATAACAAACCATGAGAGCAAAGACTGGGATAACTATATCTTTTTTGTATAATACAAGGCCAGTCACTGTTTGAGTTTGTCACAGATGAACACATTTGTTTTCCCATTAGTATAATGTTTTGTGAATCAAGCGACCGTTGTTAACTTCAGATGTGGTTAATGACACATATAATAATATAATTAGTTTTGCAGGAATATTAAACACATAAGTGGTGGCAGACAATGTCTCTTTAGGTAGTTCAAATGTCTGGAAAATTAGATAAGTCTGGACTAATACATGATCATATTAGTCACAGTATTGAAAACAACAAGCAGCATTCTGGGAAAAGTAGTTATCTGACCAAGGCTATGTTATTTATTGCAAAGGGGAAACAACTACTGTTTCCAGCAGCAATTTTTTTGCAAATGGTTCCTAAACTGGTGTGCAATGCTATACAATCCTACACCATATATAGCTTTATGGCACGGCTGTACACAGGTCATCTTCTGATGTGTTACCATCCCTTGGAAGGAATGCAATATGGTAATTTGCCTTTTACTGTTTTGATCATGCCCACCAATCTACTAAATAAAACATTCTGTTCACTACGCAGCCTTAAAGGAGATAGGAAATGTGTGCTATTTGGCAACAGTAAATAATGTTTCTACAGTGGAGCCAGCCAGGATGTAATGCAGTAAATTGCAGTAAATGACATGTCACGAGTATACTGCAATAATCCGCTGCTAAGCGTAATCAATGCCAACCTCCAGACCAGCCTTGCTGCACTTGAAACCTGGTTCTCCACTAACTCACTTGTGCTGAGTGAAGAAAAAAACAAGGCTATCATGTTTGGGACAAGACGCCTTGGTGCTGACAGGCACAGCCTACTCCAGCTCCACATAGCTAATGGGAAGAGAGTTGAGGTCACTAACAAGATTACGTATCTAGGGATTTCCTCAGCTAGAAGATGTCCTACAGTCCCCACATAGACTTCTTGGCAAAATCCACCCACCAAAAGATAGGACTCCTATACAGGTTGGGCAACTCTCTTTCTGTAGAAGCCTGGCATGACATAGCCAACTGCACCCTACTCCCCTCCCTTCTCTATTGGGCACCTTTGTTGCAGTTCCTTAGGGAGGGAGAACTAAGAAAACTAACTGTACTCTATTATAGAGTTGCTCACTTTGCCACCAACTGCCCTCCTAGAAGGCACCATTGTGAGGTCCTTGCTGACCTTCACTGGCCCTCTATATGGCACAAACTGGCATACTCCTCACTCTGTCTGACCTTTCAGTTTACCACTGCAGACACTCCCCCTCATCTGTGTGGTTTGCTCATCCCCAAAATCTCGAGTCGTGACCTGTGATCCTCGACTGGCCATCCCCTTGACATACCTCGAGTGCGCACTAACCAAGGCAAGCGATCATTTCACTATGCTGCTCCACACCCTCTCCCAGAGAACCGGGCCAACTGCCCCACTCTCCATGCAGTTAAGTCTGGTTTGAAAGTGTATCTCTTGGAACTTAGTCTCCATGGCTGTAATCACATGAGCCCTGTTTTGCTAACCTGGTCATGTGACTATAATACTCTGCTACTCTACCACTGGCATTTCCTTGCCCTCCAAATTTTTGTATCAGCTTGTCGCATTGTATTGCATACTGTGCCAGCGTATTGTACCTGATCTGTCATACTCCGTTATGTATTTTCTTCCTAAACCAATGAATGTAATCTGCTATTTACTCCTGCCTATGTACAGTATGTTACCTCACTTGTAAGTAATCCCAGGTCACTCCTGAAAAAGGGACCTCTGGTCTCAGTGAGCTTACTCGGTTACCAAAATCTAAACAAATAAATAAAAGACTATGTGACTAAAGGGCTTAATTGGCATGGAATAATATTGTTCCCTACAACATACTGCTAGGTACTGCATTACATCTTGGTTGGCACTGCTGTATTTTCAGAAATGAAATTCATACCTCATAATGATAATCCACATTTAATTCTGCTTGAATAAACACCTATTGAGAATTGTGTCTTCAGTAGTTTCCTATTCATAGACAACATTCTGCATTGCTGTTTTCATGGAACCAGTGACCTGGAGTTTTTACTGTACTACAGATTGTGCACAGAATGCTAAGCATTAGGTGTTAACCTACAGAACCATGTTCAGTATTCTGCACATTAACTGTGACATAGTTAAAACTCCAGATCAATTTTCAGTGTGTCACAGAGATGTGAGCATGGTGTCTTTTACAACTTCAAGAACTGATGCTACAAACTAAGGGGAATCCATGATTAACACTGCTAAATTTGGGCAAACATGACTACATCCACTTACCTAGCAGGGCCATCCAAGCCAACAAGTCAAAACTGGGTAAAACAGCTATGCAGATGGGGAATCTTTAACAATTGTTAGTGGACACAGAGATGGATGGGTTCACAAGCCATAGCATAAGGTTCAATGGTATATCACCTCCCACTTCATCTGTTGGCTGCAACCTGGAGGAAGAGGAATGAACAACTGATGAGAACAAAAATGGCTATTCAAAAAATACTTACATCAGTAAACAAAACTGTGTTTTCCATTGCAGATCAATGCATGGATTTCTGTAGTATAAATAAGAAAACCACTGCAAATGAGGCCAAGGTGGAAGAAATTGCCAAGACATAAGAGGCACATGACTGGCAGGCAAAGCTGGAGGACACACAGAATTGGTCACACAGAATAGTATATGCATCCACGGCATCAAAAAGGGAGCAGAGGAGGGATACCCCACCACCATCAATTTTACTCAAAATGCCCTCTCCTTCAAACTAGCTCTCCCTACGGACACGTCCTTAGACATGGAGAGAGAGTATCATTCACTAGTACCCCAACCAATGGATCCTGAAACCCACCCCTGACTTTGGATTGTTAAGCTTCCTTTCTTTCTAACTAAAGAACATATCTTATTGAAAGCATGACACCTCAGAGATGTGAAATATGACAGCCAGTGTTTTTTTTTCAATCATGACTTCTCCTCAGAACTGCAGGCAAACAGGTATCTGGTCTGGGCAGTAGACAAAGAAATTAAAGACAGAATAGGCATTCAAGTGCAACTTAACTTCCCTGCAAAACTTAAATTGCACCTAGACATGGGAGTTAAAATCTATGATAACTTTCTAGATGCAGCCTCTAAATTGAAAGAGCTGAAAATCACCCTTCCTGATATGCACATGGATAATCTGGAGGCCAAACCACAGCATGTGGCTTGTGGAGTAGCAGAAAGAAATAAAAAAAATAACTAAAGCTACCTTTCCTAACCATCTAGCTTATGCAGAAGTGGGAATTATTTAGAGATTCCAACCCATGAGAAGAGCATTAAAACTTTCTGTAGAAGTGACAAGCAAGCAGCAGAGTTAAACTGCTTATTCTGTATTTACTGCCTGATTTTGTAACTGTTAACTCCTGGACACAATGGTTCTTTTGAAACTTTTTGCTCACAATGGGACTAAGGGACTTTCATAACCTAGAATAAATCCAGGTAATCAAGTAATCAAGAAAGTGTGGAGGGTGAGTGCCCTCTCAGGTTAATGGATGGGAATGCAGGCAAGACAAGGCACTTAAAAAACCTTTTGGAGGGGTGCTTGGTTTACCCTGGCTTTTTCATTTCCCATAGATCTGGGGCTTTATATAATGCAAAAGGTCCTTGATTTTGCTCAGCTGAGTGCCTTCTCATTGGCTGACAATTGAATGGGAAGAATAGTATATGTGACAGGGGAGGGCAAAGTGATGCAGCAGGTAGAGGGGCATAGTACTAGCTGTCCTTCTCAAGAGGCAGGTTACTTTGGTGCCAGCAGCTCTCCTCCTACTACCAGGGATGGCTAATGGTTTTCCTAAACATACTGGATTGCTGTAAGGGGTCTAGTACTCTTACCTGAACTGGCACAATGCATGTTATGCCAGAGCTGACCTGGGAGAGAATAATATGATGTTGAAGCATGAATGAGATAGGGAGGTAGTTCTGCGAGGGGTTGAGTGACATAGTGATGTCACAGTGGCCCTGTCTTGGCACCTGCCTACTCACTGTATCATGTTTGGGTCTCAAGAGCACTTTCCATTCTGCCCAGGATCCTAAGTCTGAAGTGTTAAGATAAATAACTTTGGCAAGAATGAGGCAGAATGAGCTGCATCACTGGAGTGGGAGGGAAGCACAAGCATAAGCACATGGTCCCAGTTCAACAGTGTGCTAGTTCTGAGAAGAATAGTGACATTTCCGAAAGGTACTCTGGTATGGGGGACTGCAACACTAACCTGGACATCACTGGATTTCTGTGGCAACACTAGCTACATCTATAGTACAGAAGAAAACAACATTATGAGGGGACATACCTGGACTCGGAGAAGTGGAGGACCTGTAAACAGCTTGAGGACATTGATCTTGAATACATTTATCATTTGACACAAGCATGCCACCCTCCAGTTCATGTCCTGAAGATGAGAAGGTTGTCATTGAAGGCATCATTTATTTTAAAATTTGAACCACCATGATGGGATTTGCTCTTTCCTCTGGCATTGTCTGAACCATGGGGTGGAGCACTCACTCACCCACCACACTACAACAACAAAGTCTGATAGAGTGATGGGTTTATTTTTCTTATACCATCAGCTGCATTAATTCCAGTGACTAAAAGTAATACTGATATTCCTTTTTAGAGGGGGAAAGCATCACCCTACTAAACCACTAAGGCAAAAGAGTGGGAATATTCCCACTAAACACTGGGGTGAAAATAACGGCCCAGATAGTATCTGGCAGTTCCAGGTCCACCTAGGAAAATGAATACTGTGTTTCGTATGTGTAACATCAGACAACTGCAACCTAATGCACAAGGTGCTTCACTGTTGTTGTTTGTTGTGTCAACACCGCACGATGGCGTGACAAGTTGGATGTTACTGTTCTGGTTTCCATACTTTGTATGCTCACTAGACATGCTTTATAGCTTACAGAGTATAGACGATTTTGTTATATGGTTAACTATATGGATATAACGTGTTCTTTCCAGATAATTTCCTACAATATTAAGTTAGTTATTTCACCAGTTAGGAGAACAAGATTACTAGCAGAACTGAAAAGGCTCAAAAGTGACATCTCTTTTTTGCAAGCAACTCATTTGTCATCTACAGAACATATGAAAGTATGGAGTGGCTGGGTGGGGGAGGTTATCGCTGCTTCTCTCCCAAGGGACAAAAAAGCAGGGGTGGCCATCTTGTTCAGAATGGGATGTCCTTTTGAAGTGATCTCATCTGAATCAAGGGTGGAAGACAGGCTTGTGATAATTACAATCAAAGTGCAAAGATAGATTATTCTCCTGGTTAATATGTATCCCCTTAATTACAGAGCTAGCCCCTTTTTCAAAGAAATTTTTGGTAAAATAGCTAAATTACATGGCGACAGATTATCGAAGGTGACAATTTTAATTGTGTCCTGTCCCCAGTGGAGGACCGCTCCTTCAGTCAGCTTGTTACCAACCAACCACCAAAACTGTGAAGGCACTTAAAAAAGAATTAGAACTGCTGTACATCTGAAGCAAGATGCAAAAAAGTGAGATTGCACCTTTTTTCATATCCAGAAGTGGCATATTCTAGGACAGATTTTTTTTCCTAGCACAGTAAACATGTCTTCATGTATTGGAGTCTAAGATACATAGTACTACTTTATCTGATCATGCCCTTATCTCTATACAGCTGCAGTTGGGTAGCCAGGAGAGATGTGCCGTGTGTCTTTTTAATACAATGCTCCTTAATGACTCCTCCTTTAAATTAAAAAAAATACTCAAAACCTCAGAGACACATTTGCACTAAATCAGGCTCCTAATGTGACTGAGGATATTGTTTGGGATACATTTAAGTCAGTGGTCATATAATCAGTCATGTTTCAGCCAAGGTTAAACAGAGAACATCAGAATATGACAAACTTTAAAAGACTATAGCAGAACTGTAAAAACAGCACAAAGAGAATCTAGGGATGTGCAGAGTGCTGACTATCCTTACACAAGCCAGGTAGAAACTTCAGGAAGCAGAATTTAGGAAAGCTGAGGGCTATCTGAGATACACAAGTCACAAATATTATGAAGAACGGGGAAGAAAGGCAACCAAACTACTTCCATTTAGGCTAAAAAAAAATGGCAGCTGACAGAGCACTCCTGGGTATAAGGGACCGGTGTGATCTGAATAAAATTTGACTTACCCCCAGTACAATTGCCCGAGGCTTCTGATACTTTTATTAGAGTCTATATGTAGAACCTAAAACACAGGAAGAGGTATACATCAATACAGACATGTTTCCCAGGATGTTGAAGTTAAGTTCTTTACCTATAGAAATCAATAACACATTGAAAAAAAATGATATCAGAAGAAGTGGTTAATGTGGTTATTTTGGACTCTAAAAGTGGGAAGCACAAAGACCAGGTGGCTTAATACTGATTTTTATAAAGTATTCAGAAACGTACCAGCCCCAGTCCTAACAAAAGACCTTAATGCATATATGGAGGAAGGCCAAACCACAGACAGCTATCAGAAGGTTCTAATCATAGTTATTCCTAAGGTGGGTAGGGCTAGAGACACATGTGCTACATACAGGCCCATATCTCTGCTGAATCAGGACATGAAGCTCTTCACCAACATACTGGTAAATAGACTTAAAATTAGTATAGGAGACCTAGCATATCCAGAGCAGATGGGCTTCATGCCAAAAAGGCATTTACATAAACAACATCAGCTGCTTGCTGATTATTCTAGCATAGCACAGTGAGAGTAAAACTCCTTAACTGGCTCTTTTCTTGGATGCTGGAAATACATTTGGTCACTTAAATTGGACTTATTTGCAGAAGGTTATGACAGCCATGGGTTCTGGGGTGAGCTTCCTGTCCTGGATAGCCATGTTATGTGATCATCATACAGGGAAGATAAAGGTGAATGGCACTATTTCAGAGGGGTTCAAGACAGAGAGAGGAACAAGGCAGGTTTGCCCCCTTTCACTCCTGCTTTTTGGTCTCAGTATGGATCCCCTGGTGTCTGCAGTGCCACAAGCCACAGCTTTTCAAGGGATCATGATCAATGGTCAGGACAACAGAACATTATGCAGATGATACTCTGGATATGTAGGGGAATTCCAACAATTGGTGCCCACATGGTTCAGTAACTGGAGAATTTTGGGCAGGGCTCTGGTTTTAAAGTTAACACTAACAAAACTGAGATGCTTATTGTTAGTGCAGCAATTTCAGAACAAATGAAGAGGTGTCTTCCCTTTAAATGGGCCAAAGACAAGGTTCGTTATTTGGGTATACAAATTCCCACCCACCTAAAGAACCTCTATAAAACTAACCATGTCCCTCGCAAACAAAAGGTGTTTGCACACTTAAATAGATGATGTTCTCTCTCCTTAACATTTTCTGACAGACAGCAAACAGTCAAAGTGAATATTTTACTAAGAATGTTTGTTCTGTACTCCATCCTACCCCTGCTTATCCCACAAAAAGTTTGGAAGAAGTTGAAAGGAAATGCTCTCCAAATTCATGTTGGTTGCCCGGCAACCACAAGTATGTTGGCCCATTCTCACAGAGAGGAAAGACAATGGTGTATGGGCTTGCCCAGCTTCCAGCAGTATTATGAAGCCCCTCAGTTAGTACACATAGCAGAAATCCTGAATAATTTTGAGGATATGGTTGGACACATTTAAAACAGAATGCACATGTTCTACTCCCATTGAGGGTTTTGCAGTGATTAGATGGTCAGAAAGAACTAATGAATTTTACCAGTCCCTGGACAAGAAATAACCTGATTACCTGACTAGACATAAAAAAGAAATGGGCTGCACCTAACAGAGATATGCAATGAATTCCATTACAATGGCTATTGCATTTCCCCCAGCTAGGTGGGGCAGATGATTTCAAGTCTGGAAAAAATAGGTCTGACATGCCTAACACAACTGATATTCGAAGCTAACCAAATCAGAAGCTTTTGGTAGCTGTAGTTGGAATTTGGTTTGCCTACAGGAGTTTCTATAAATATTTACAAATTAGGAACTTTATAGTAAAGGGTCCAGGGATAATAAATCTAACCTCAGAATTACCAGTTGGAGTGAAACTTTTATGAGCCTGGTGATGGACCAGAAGGGCTTTATCTCACAAGCTATTTTTTCAACCTTGAAAGAACCTAAAAAAAAAGCTCTTTCTCCCCCCTGGTTCCTGGAGGTCCAAATCCAAGCATGGAGAAAAGAGACTATTGAAGACTACATGAAGTTCCTGTCCCAGAACAGGAAGGGCAAGAGTTGTAAGGGCACATAGGCAGTAGGAAAGTAGGTGTAAAAATACATAGAAGGAGAAGACAGTAAGCATATAAAGCAACGGGAGAAGGTACACAAAATAAGTCAAAATGGGAGTGGTGCAGTGCAATGGCTGTGGGGCAGCAGTGTTCTGGAAGACATTCTGGAGGCTGCAATGCTGCCCTGTTTGCAGGCACCTCTCTGGTCTGATAGAGGAGGTTGTCCATCTCCAGGCTGACCTGGCTAGGATTCGTGAAACCTCTTCCCCCACCCAGGGACTACCATAGCCACTACCTCTACCTCAGAGGTTGCCAAGAAAGAGGAGCGGTTGGACCAAGGTGGACTCAGGAAGGGATAGGGTGGTGGAGGGATAGGATGGTGGAACAGAGGTGCTTCCCTCCAGTTGTAACTCTCCACAATTCATATGCTGTTCTGGCAAAGAGTGATTCCTCTATGGAGGCACCTGTAGTGGAGACCAAGGAGGATGCTGGGAACCTCCACAAAGGAGACCCACAGGAGGATGGCACAGGACCCCACAGAGGAAGGAAACAACTCCTGGTGGGGGACTCAATCATTAGGGGGGTAGAAGTGGGGGAGGAATGGGTAATGGAGGTAAGGTACCTGCCTGGCACCACGGTTAGGAGGGACAGGAAGCGAAACCTCAGGATTGCGGGAGCAGCTGCATGGGGGAGGGAGCTGGATGTCATTGTCCATCTAGGGACAAATGGCCTAGCTGTGAATGGGATCAGAACTGTGCAAGAGGAGTTTGTAGAGTTGGGTAGGGGCCTTAGACAAGTATCATGTACGGTAACCTTCTCGGAGGTGCTGCCTGTCAATGGCAAGGATGATGCTAGGGTATTCCTCACCAAGGGATTCAATGAATGGTTGAAAAACTGGTGTGAAGCTCAGGGTTTTGACTTCATTGGGGACTGGGGAGCCACCTGGAGGGATGCAGACCTATACTGGGGCGATGGTCTGCATCTGTCCAAGACGGGAACCAGGATCTTAGGCAATAGGTTTAAATGCTCATTGGCAAGCATTTAAACTAGCCAAGGGGGGAGGCACTGAAAAGAAGCAGAGAAAACCCAGCCTCCCCCCCCACAAAACAAAGTAGTTAGAGAGGTAAACACCAAGGTAGAGAAGTCAGTAGGGAGCAGGACAAGGGTAAATGCAGAAAAAGGCAGTAAGGACAGGGATGGGGTTAAAATGGGTAAGGCCATCAAAAAATGAAAGGTGATGAGTACTAATGCCCACAGTCTGTGTAACAAGATCCCTGAACTAGTGGCCTTGATGGAAGAGGGATGCCTGGATATTGTGGCACTTAGTGAAACATGGTACATAGAGATCCATGACTGTGATGTCAACATACCAGGTTATACAACCTACAGGTGGAATGGAGTGGGTAAAAGAGGAGGAGGAGTAGCTCTCTATCTAAGGGAAGGGATTAAAGCAACAGAACTAAAGAGTAAACAGGAAGTTGATGAGTCACTATGGGTCACCCTGGAGACAGGAAATGGCACCACAATCCGCATGGGGGTTGTGTACAGACCCCCATCTCAGGGAGAGGAAATGAACAAGGAAATGATAGAAGGCATCCTTAAAATGGCAGAAAAAGGGGAGATATTGTTGATGGGGGACCTGAATATGCCAGATGTTAACTGGAGTACCTTTGCTGCAGGCACACCCAAGAGCAGGGTCATTCTTGATGCCCTACAGGGGACATGCCTCAGACAGCTAGTGTTGGAACCCACTCGGGAGGGAGCAATCTTAGACCTGGTATTCTCAAATGGGGAAGGAGAAAGGGTCTCAGATTTAGAAGTGGGTAGCCATCTGGGATCAAATGACCACCAAACAGTGCGGTTCACGATAAACACTGACATAGAGTCAAGCCATACAAAAACAAGAGTATTGCACTTTAGGAGGGCTGACTTAGGGAAAATGAGAGAGTGCCTCAGAAAAGCACTAGAAAATGGGTAAGAAGGAGGGGTGGAGGAACAATGGGGAATAATCAAAACAGCTATCACAGAGGCAACAAGCCTTTAAGTGAAGCAAATCAACAAAATAAAATGAAGTCAAAAAACACTATGGTTCTCAAAAGAGGTGGAAGGGAAGGTTAAGGAGAAAAGGATAGCATTCTGTAAATATAAGGAAACACAGAAGGAGCAGGACAGACAACTTTATCAGTTAAAGCAGAAGGAGGCAGGGAAGGCAGCCAGAATAGCAAAGGCACAAACTGAGGAAAAGATAGCTAACTCTGTTAAGAAGGAGGGTTAAACCTTTCATAGGTACATTAGGGAGTGAAGAAAGACCAAGGGGAGGGATACAGAGACTTAATAAAGGGGAGGGAATGTGGGCAGAGGGTGACAGTGAAAAGCAGGATTACTGAATGAGTATTTCTACTCAGTATTCACAACAGAAGAGGAGGGGGAGGTACCTAAACCAAAAAAGAGAAACCTTCTGAATAGGGGGGTTGATACCAGTCCATTCACAGAAGAAAGGGTTTTGAAAGAACTCTTGAAACTGAGTGTGGTAAAAGCAATGGGGCCTGATGGGATTCACCCAATAATTCTAAAAGAACTAAGAGTAGAACTAGTAACGCCACTGACTACTCTCTTTAACAAATCATGTGAGGATGGGGTGGTACCTGAGGACTGGTGGAGGGCAGATGTGATTCCACTTCACAAATGTGGGAGCAGGGCAGAGGCAGGAAAGTACAGACCAGTTTGTTTGATCTCAGTGGTAGGGAAAATGATGGAATCACTTCTGAAGGAAAGAGTTATTGAGTACCTAGAGGCCAGTGGGGCACAGGACCCAAGGGGAGCATGGTTTCACTGCAGGAAGGTCATGTGAGATGAACCTAATAGATTTCTTTGACTGGATGACCAAAGTAGTAGACCAGGGAGGGGCTGTGGATATGGCCTACCTAGATTTTAGCAAGGCATTTGACACAGTCTCACAGAAAAGATTAATAAACAATTTAGCCAGCCTTGGAGTGGGTCACAAGGTGGTAGCCTGGATAAAACACTGGCTGGACAACAGGACACAAAGGGTAATAGTAAACGGAGTCCACAGCGAAGAAAGGAGGGTAACTAGTGGGTACTGCAGGGTTCGGTACTGGGACCGGTCCTCTTTAATGTCTTTATAAGTGACATTGGAGGGCACCTGGAAGGAAACATATGTCTCTTTGCGGATGACACAAAGATCTGCGGTAGGATTGATACACAAGGTGGGGTGGAAAGGATGAAAAGGGACTTGGCAAGGTTGGAGGAATGGTCAAATATATGGCAGCTCAGATTCAATGCAACAAAGTGCAAGGTAATGCATCTGGGAAACAAAAACCCAGGGGAAGAGTACACAATGGGGGTTGAGATAATAACAACAACAAAAATTGAAAGACACCTAGGAGTAATTATATCAGAATACCTGAAGGTGGGCAAGGAATGTGAGAAGGCAGTAAGGAGGACTGGGAGGATACTGGGATGCATAAGGAGAGGCATCAACAGTAGAAAACAGGAAGTTGTTATCCCTCTGTACAGACAGTTGGTGAGACCCCATCTGGAGTACTGCGTGCAATTCTGGAGACCCCATCTCCACAAAGACATAGACAGAGTAGAGGCTGTTCAGAGGAGGGCAACCAAAATGGTGCTGGGTCTACACCAGAAGACATATGAGGAGAGGCTAAAACAGCTTAATATGTATACCCTAAAGGAAAGGGGGGAGGGACATGATAGAAACTTTCAAGTATCTCAAGGGAATTAACAAAGTACAAGAGGGTAGCATCTTTCAGAAAAAGACGTGCAAAAACAAGGGGGCACAATTTGAAGATAGATTAGGGACAGCTCAGAGGTAATGTCAGAAATGTTAGAAAGTACTTTTTCACAGAGAGGGTTGTGCATGCATGAAACAGCCTTCCTGAGGAGGTTGTGGAGTCAGGAACAGTGGGAGAATTCAAGAATGCATTGGACAGACATAAGGCATTCTAATGGGGGGTAGGAGAAAGTAAGCTGGTGATTAACTAGAATCTGTATCTTATCCATCAGGTAAGGAAATGGGCAGACTAGGTGGGCCAAGTGGTCCTTATCTGCTGTCAAATTCTATGTTTCTATGTTTCATACACACAACTGAGGGAAGGAGAGGGTAAGCTGGCAATGGAGCATTTGCAGACAAAATAAATGCAAAACCTAGCATACGGATTCCCCCCCGAGGGGTGGAAAACTATTGACAGAGGGTACAAAGTACCATGGCCTCTTTTCTGTGAAGAGAGTTTAGGTAGAAATTGTGTGTGAGGTTTTTTATAACACATGTGTCTCAAAGCATGATGGGGCTGGTGCAACAAATAGAGTTTGGCAGGGATGTGGAGGTAAGGGCACCCAGTATTATTTTTCTTGGAAATGTCCAGGATACAGTCATTCTGGTCCAAAGTGTGTACAACAATTCAAAGATTGTTGGACATTCAGATGAATCTCACATTTTAAAGTCTGGTCTTGGGACTTCCTCCCAGAGATGCAAGATCTGCCCATAAAAGATATTCCTCATACTAATTGTGGCTGCTGGAAAAGCAATTACTCAGAACTGGCTCACAAATCATAGCCCACTGGCAAAGCAATGGCTCAATAATGTCATTAAACTTATGGACATGGAAGCCATAATGGCCCTGTTCTGACTGAAAACAGTGGCCCAGATATTCAAACTGCACCGGGCTGTGGCGCAAGCCTGGGCGCAGCTCAACTTTGTTGCACAGGGGTGTGGCCTGGGTGATATTCAACAGAGCTGTGCTATGGCACAGCAGCTTTGAATATCGCACCCTGGCCACCCCCACTATGCATGGTGCAGTGGCACTGTGCCAGCACAAGTGGCCAGAGTGGAGCATGGAGATGCACTAGCGCAAGTGCCATTGCGCCATGCACAGCACCTGCAATATTCAAAAGGGGGCATGCAAATGGGGCCATAATTTATGCAAGGTGCACAGGGGGCCATTTGCATCTCATTATGGCCCCATTTGCATGCCATTAGCATGCAGGTGAGCTGATCCCCGACGACTTGCGCCTGGCGCCCTGCCAGTCAGCAGCCATTGGGAACTGACGTCCCCTGCAGCCCAATCATGGGCATTCATGTAAAAGAAAAAAAACCCTGTCCAATATTCCTGGTGGTCCAGTGGACCACTATGTGCCCGATCGCAGGCATCGGTATAGTACCCCCCCACGTCCAATATCCTTGGTAGTCTAGTGGGACCAATCGCCTCCCGATCGTGGGAATCTGTAACACATAAAATACCTCTGCTACCCTGGTGGTCTAGTGTATCCCCTCCCCACCCACCCACTGAGCCCCACCGCCCGCTCCCCGTCAGCTGGCAGCAGCACCACCCGCCTGCCGCCCGGCTGCCCACTGACGACAGCTCAGTAGGGCTGCTCGCCCATTGGTTCACTGTGTAGGCCAATGGTGTGCCATCCCATACTGAACTACTTGGTCCAGATATGTGAATCAGTCTGAGCGCGTGATGTGCTGCAGTGGGTGGGGTGCTGCCGCCTGCCGGCTGATGGGAGGGAGTGGGCAGTGGGGCTCAGTGGGTAGGTGGGGAGGGGGGTACACTAGACCACCAGGGTAGTAGGGGTATTTTATGTGTTACAGATGCCCGTGATTGGGCGGCGTTCGGTCCACTAGATCACCAGGGATATTGGACATAGAAACATAGAAACATAGAATTTGACGGCAGATAAGGACTGCTTGGCCCACCCAGTCTGCCCATTTCCCTACCTAATGGATAAGCTACAGATCCTAGTTAACCAGCAGCCTACTTCTTCCTACCCCAACCCCCTAGAATTGCCTTATGACTGTCCCATGCATGCTTGAATTCCACCACTGTTTTTGACTCCACAACCTCCTCCAGAAGGCCGTTCCATGCATCCACAACCCTCTCTGGGGGGGTACTATATCGATGCCTGCGATTGGGCACATAGAGAGGTCCACTGGACCACTAGGGATATTGGACAGGGGCTTAATCTTCATGACAAATGCCCGTGATTGAGCACATAGAGGTCCACTGGACCACCAGGGATATTGGACAGGGAGATTTCGCTCCAGGGATGCTCTCGATGGGGCATGGGGGGGCACCGCAAGGTGCAGCAGGAACTCGGGTGGCCACCCACAGGTGGCAGCTGCCGTGTCATGCCCTGCAATGAGGCAGCTCACCTGTGGGCGGCCATCACTTGTTCCTTTTTTTTTGGCTTAACTTTGTGTAGGTGCAGGTAGGGGTTGTGCATTCATGACTTTGCACATCCCGGGCTGAATATCAGGCTGTGCAGGTTATGCATGGGCACGCCCCCCCCATCTGGGCCTGCATACATTACTGATGCTCTCCGGAGCATCGGGATTTGTGTGGCGCACTTTTCCCTTTTCAATATCGCACTGGGGTGCATCAGTGGGTTGTGCATGGCGCAACACTGTTGTGCCATGTGCAACCCTTTTGAATATCTGGGCCAGTAAGTTTAATTCCAGATGGCTCCCATTCTTTCATTATAAGGAGGAGCATAAGAAAATTTCAGTACTAGAACAACTACTGAGTTTAATTATTTGGCATGGCATGCAACATACTTTATAGATTGGCCTCTGTAAGAGCTTAGGCAAATTTATTAAGAGAACCACTGGAGTGCACAAATTATTTGGTTTATGCTTGTTGTGTTATTATAGTTTATTGGGTTATGGATTGTAATTGACTGAGTCACAGTATGCAGGAAGCGTTAGCCAAGGGGGGACAGAAGTACACAAGGAAGTGAAACAATCCTTTTTTTCTGGATTGGGTTTGGCAAAACATTATCAGAATTGGGTAGAAGAAGACCATTCCTAATAACATATAAAAAGATTGCTTACTATACAGGGCACTTAGGCTCTGAGGATTTGAACTCTTTGCACAGACTGGACTGAGATAAATATGGCAGGTGGACTGTCTATTTCCTATGTGCTGTGATGAGCTGTATGGTGTATGCTTTATGTATATTGTAACCTATGTACCTTAATGATAATAAAATATACACGTAAAACACCTCTGGATCATTGGTTTCATGAAGAGAACTGCAATAGAATTCTGCCAATTCCGTTAAAGATGGGTCAAGTAGGGGTATTATATTTTTGAAAACTGGAACATTATAAACTGTTGAAAATTAGAAACAAATACATATCCTCTTTAAAAACAGCTCACAAACCTGTAGAAAGGTCCAGAAAAGTTATCCAAATCCCAAAAATGTTCCTTACTCTATTTTTCAGTAGTCAGATCACATTTCCTAATAAGATTTTATGTCAAAAATTGTTGCCTAACTCTTTTCTAAGAGCTCTGAACATTGCTGTCACATCTTCTAGTCACGGGTGTCCATTTTGTGACTGCAAAGTGCCCACTGATAAAATCTGCTCTGTGGTATACCTCAGGAAAGGTCATGGCCTCTCACTATGGTGCACACAACTCCCAGAACTATGAAGATCCCCAGGTAACCACTTTATAAATAAGAACCCTTTAACTGATATAGCACCAAATCATGAACACTAGGGAAACCAGAAATGTGAAAGGAATATCTGAGTAACTCTACTGAAAATCTACTGAAAAAGAATAACAGAAAAAAAAACTAATTCAAAAGTTTAACCTTTACGTACAAAAGTAGCTAACTCTTCTGCTGTTTATTATTTCAAGTTGTGTCAGCATCTTTTTTGACGGTATGTACTGTGGCTTTTAAAACTGAGACATAGCATGACTCTGAAGATAAAAAAAGTTTAAGGAAACAGGAGGAATGCAATTCCCATTGTGCATGTTTGGTTAATGCCATGCCACTATATTATCTGAACTCCTGCCAGGGAACTTAACTAACAGAAGTTCATGAAATTTTTAAAGCACATACAGTCCAAAGGGACCATTTTTGTTGGAACATAAAGTACAATTTGCAAGGTCAAAAAGAAGAGACAATACAATATGTCAAGTGTTTGTCTGAATCAATAATCTTTATTGAGACGGTGTAAGGAAACTAGAAAGCTGTTCCCAGGTAAAAAAAAAACAAAAAAAAACTACTTACAACACAAAAACAATCTGACCTTTACAATGTTATGCTCCATCTGGGTTGGACTAGGCATGTAAGGGCCTCCTGGGAACGTGTAGACAAAGGGCCCCTCACAATGGCTGTCGCAGACATCCTATGTATATATTGAGGAAAATATTGATCTTAAAAATAATACTACAGCAACTGGATATCTAACTCACTGACAGAAGAAAGCACACTAGTAGCAGGGAGCAGCAGAAAGTACACTGGTAGCAAGGAGCAGCACAAAGCACACAGTTAGCAGGGAGCAGCAGAAAGCACACTGGTAGCAGGCAGCAGAAAGGACACTGGTAGCAGGAAGCAGCAGAAAGCACAGTGGTAGCAGGGAGCAGCAGAAAGTGCACTGATAGCAGGGAGCAGCAAAAAGCACACTGGTAGCAGGGAGCTACAGAAACACAGTGGTAGCAGGGAGCAGCAGAAAGCACACTGGTAACAGGGAGCAGAAGAAGGCAACAGATGTTTGCAGACAACACTGAACTGGCAAGCAACTTGCATACAGCAGAAAGGCAGATGTTCTACGGGGAGAGCTGCACACACTGTGTGGGCAAAGAAATGGAGGGGATTAGGGGAGAGTTTTCTGGGTCACACACACACACACACACACACACACACACACACAGCTGAGGAAATAGATTTGGTTATAATTGTGGACCATATTAGCCAAAGCCATGCAGGCAGTGTGTGCACTGCAACCATGAATAAAATGAAATGTTACAGTATGATGCATTAAAGGGGGTCAGGGCAGATCAATAGAAGTGTCACCCCCTTGCCTCCAAGGCCTTGATTAATCAACACCTGGAGTTTTGTGCTCAGCTCTGGCTACTGTTATACAAAAGGAACAACAATGAGCTCTTGAATTATGACACTGACTGGCACCTCATAGAACACAAGCTACAAGGAAAACTTGGACATGCTTAAAAAGGGGTCTGATCTGGTGTTCTAAATACTGTAAGGTACAGAGCTGGTGGAGTGTACACATTTGTTGGAGCTCTTCAGTCCTCACTGCAAAGACTGATAAGAAGAGGGTTAGAACACCTTATTTTACACAGTGTTAATAAATGGAATCACCTACCTTCTTAGGTTGTGGAATCTAGCACTGTCCATGGGTTCAAAGCAGGACCCCAAAGATTCCTGAGGGAGAATGGTATTGTGTAACTAAGGGTTACACTAAACATGCATAAATGCATGAGTAAGACATTTCAGCAGACAAGCTTACTACTGTACCTTCCTGCACCTCCACCCACCCTTTCCATCCTCCTTCATGATCCTCAACCAATCCCTACCCCCACCCTATGTGTTTGTGTACTGTTGGGAAGTGTGGGACAGCCAGGTAGCTCAGGGTCCAGGGACTTGAGCTGGAGGAGCCAGTACTACAGCATGCAGGATGCCCTAGCCTGAGGAGTAAAAAAGCAAGTAGAGTAAAACTTCTACCTAATTTTTTACTCCTCTGGGGTGGCCAGTCTCATTCTGCTTGCTGTAGTAATGGTTCCTCTGACTTGAGTCCCCTGGCCCTGGGCTGCCTGGCTGTCCCACATGCCCCATCATTGGTGCACAAAACACACAGGGTAGGGTAGGGAGTGGTAGTGGACCATATAAAGATAAAGAAGAGCCATAGTTCAGCAGCATGGCACCACTGATGGCTCGCCTCAGCTAGAGCAGAGCCTCTCAGCCTGTGGCCACTACTGTTGGCCTGGGCTGGGCGTGGGGCTACTTACACCAATAAAATTCCCCAGACCCCACCTAATGCTATTTTTTTTTTTTTGTAATTTCAGTTTCCCTGTCTAACCTTGTGCTTCCTTCCTCTCCAGACCGTTCTTCTCACTTCTCCCAACTCCCTTCCCCAGGTCCCGGGTGGTGCTGGCTTCTGAATCCATTACTGGCATCTGTAAGTTTCTGCATTAGTGTAGCACTCCTCCTCAATCAAGTTTGTAGCTCAAGTTGGTTTTGAGGAAATGGCGCTGGGTGGTGGTAGGTGCCAAAACTGAGTCTGTTGCACTGTCAGGGCACATGTGCACACATGTGTGGTTGGTTCTTCAGGGAAGAGACTGACAACTATTGAACAAGCCAGTCTACCCTGACATGACCACCCACCTTGCCACATGGATGATGATGACCAACCCCCCCAGTCCAGTCATGGTGACTCTCCACGGCGGAGATGTTGCTCAGGGGCCCCAAAGGGACTGGGGCCCCCTTGAAATTTTCCCGGTAGACAGGTGGGCCAGTCCAACCCTGTGTTGCACAATCATGTATCACCCAACTTATTGGTGAAATAAGCATCATTAATTATAGCAAGGAGGAAAGTCGTCATATCTTTTTTTTGTTTGTTTGTTTAGTAGAAGGCTACATCTGGCTAAAACAAGAACATTTGGCTTTATGTTTTATTTTACTCCTAAACTGAAAAACCTATAGCACTTAAATAAAACATGACAATGCCATGTTGACTGTGTTCTTGCACCTTTATGTCCAATTGTACCTGCAACTCTTTGTCCTATGTACTACAAACAATTGTCTGTACAACTTTGTTTGATTCACTGAGGAACTGCTGTACTTGTGTAACTCAAAAGTGTCTCTGCACCTTGCTTTTTGGCATGGAAGCTTTGTAAACAAGCTCTCTAGCTCAAAGGTTATGTAATTTAAATCTGCAGTAATTTTTTTTAAATGTTCCTTCTCAATTGTCATGTCCTCCATGAATACATTGAACATCTTGGAATGATTCTGTGCTGTTTACAGTACCATCCAAAACATGTTCTGGTATCTTCCTAATACATCCCCTTTCTGTATCCAGTTTGTATACTCAAAAGGTAACTTCAGTGAAAGAGATTTGTACAAATTGACAGTGGCAAGGAAATGCAAGTTTATTTTCATGGCACTATTTCCTGGAAGCTCAGGGTGCCATACTGTGATACAGAAAACACAGTTATATTAATAAAAAATAAATCACTCCAATAAATATAATAGCAGTAAGTGTTTATTGATTGACCATAATGTATAACATATACATGTCATTGCAATACATAGCATAAACATCTGTATAAGAGTGTCACAGTACAGTATAGAGCTATTTATCCCAGACACTAGTCACATTTAAAAACTCTATGCCAGGTACTAGAAATGTATTATGTTATATGTTTTAAGTGCATTAGTTTAAACACAATAAATCATATTCTTCAAGATGCATGCATATAAGCCAACACATGTGCAAAACATGATATTTGATATTTTTTGGTAGGGCTCAAAGTTATTTCATTAGCTAATGTCTCTATCAGGCATTCAAATCCAAAAAGGTGACCTGGGGATTTGGGACCTCTCCCAGGTTTCAAAACCTTTATTGGAAAATCCCTATACATAAAGTGCTATACATTTGAAAAAAAATAGAATTATGATTGGGCTCGGCCAGCACTGAATTATCATTTGGTTTCTTCCTTTTTTATGGCTGCAGTGGGCACAGCATGCAGATGTTTTGCATGTACAAAAGGGCTAATGTCATGCTTTCTGTCCGTGGAACTGACTGAAGGTGTAAATAGTCTCCTCCACCTTACCCTCCTCCAATAAATGGTTTCCGCCCTCAAATAAATACTCTTTCATGTTAGTCAGTGGTTGTAGGGCACTATTTTCTTTCTTAAATGGGAGGTACAAGAACTGGAACCTGAGTAGTGGGAGGCAACATTAGTTTTTTTGGGGAGTAAGATCCACCCCACCTCCACCTGAGAAGCTCCTAAAGATCCACCCCCACCTTTTTTGTGGTTCATGTGGAAGGGGCATGAGGTGGATCTATCATGTTGGAACAACTGACTATCAGAGCTGCCTGGGAAGTAATTAAGGAGTGCCTGAAACTACATCTGGGCATATCTCCCTGCCACCCCCCCCCACACACACACACACATAGATATCATGATTTTTTTTTTTAACTCTAAGCATGTCAGTATTTGGCTCTATATGTATGGGTAAGTTGGGCATCAGAATAAAATAGAAAAAAAGGATCAAGCAGCTGCCTTTTCCTTTGTCAGATACATGCAGACAGAAGGTCACAAATCCAATATGACAAGTTCATTATATGGCTGTTTTCCATGTAAAACAGAAATGTTGTTATTGTCATGTCTGTAGCATCATTTGTAGCCAGTAAACTATTTTTTACGTAGGTACTGTAAACGACATGTTTTAATTCAGAAATCCAGTCTTGATAAATTTGATTTTTTTAGCAGTTCTGTAAGGTTTATGTCTCTGTGATGTAAGAGTGCATAGCACAAAAATGAAAGGGTTTGCCTAATTGATTGTTGTTTGCATGAGAAGTGGGCATGACAGTGGCATGCAAGAGTGAAGTCTAACAATTGTTTCTTGGCCATTCTGGGACCTGAAGTTTCAGTAATGTGTGAAGAGAATAATTCTTGTGTTTTGTACATTTGAATAGGTTTAGTGCTTTGAAGTTAAAAGATATAAATACTGATGATTTATTTATTCACGTGTAAGATTTTAAGTGTAGTTCTGCCTAGGTCATAGACACATAAGTTATAAAAAGTACATTTAAGGATGGATGTATTAGTCAAAGCTTGTAGTAGCGAAATAAAGCAAGAAAAATAATATATTGTTTTTTTTTTCTTTCAATTGTTTAACCAGGAATGGCACACTAAGCTGAAAGCTTGTTTACAGGGGCAACCTGGGAGCACATGGAAGTTCAGTGACTTGCTCAGGGTCACCCAGTATGCAAGTGAGAGCTGTAGAATTCAAACCCAGATCTCCAGATTTGCAGCTCAGAGCCTTAAACCACTGTGCTATACTGTCTCCCTATTTATGGTAGTCATCTGTTTTATGGTTCATGATGTTGGTGCAGTAAGAAGCAGTACACTGCATAGCAGGTGTCAAATGTCAATAAGTAGGTCATGCAATAGATGTGCTAAGCAGTTATTGAATGTATTTATGATAGTCAAATATTCCTGTTAGAAAATAGATAAATGTGTGACATTTGCATCTCAATTTCAAGGAGGTCCTTATGGGGTGTTAATGTACAATATAAAGTAGTTATAGTTTACAAGTTGTCTGAGTAATTGCTTTGTACTACCACTGTTACTAAATTTAAATTATTCTATGAAGGAAATCAAGTTTACATAACTGTCTGTAAATGTATTAAAAACAATTACTTGTCCTTATAATGAAGTTCTGCCACCTTCTGTACCATCATGGGGATTTGCATATGTTTCCCATGATGCTTTGTATCACTGGGGCATGTGCACTTGTGTTTTCTTTTAAATTTGGCTGTCTGGCCAATATCATCCATGATAACACATACCTCAGTGGCATTTGCTCTGAGGTTCTTTTGTAAACTTATATTGCTTCCTATTCCTGCCATTAAAAAGTACACCTCCATATATTTTCTTAATAATGTATATGCCTTCCTTAGAACAGAAACTAAAACAAATCTTACTACTTACGAATCATTGTGTTGTTTCTCCATACCTCCTTTACAATTCCACACAACTTCACTAACTTCATTATGCAGCCGTGGTGGATCTGACCAGAAACTGTTTGTTAATTCAATATAATACCTTGCTATTGCTCTGCCTTATCAACTGACATGGAATGTAATAGAATGAACACAACAGTGTGCAGGTCAACTGCATAAGGTTTTATCATAATACCTAAATATCTCCTTTTAAATTCTCTATAAAGTGTACATTATTTGACAATGTGAAGTAATATTTCCATGTAACGCTTATTACAATGACATTGATTATTCAAGATAGTAGAATTACTTATCCATTTATTTCTGTTTTGTAGGAATTTAGATGGAAGAAGCTTAAATCTAGCTAGTGTTAAGATTCCCCTACATTCAGGTTGCAAAGGAATGCCATGAGAAATTTTGTTGGTTCTAAACCATTGGGCATATTTCAAATAAATTCTCTTACTTTATTCGTATCTTTCATTTGTGCTACTGTAGAATTGAAAAGTAGGGCATTCATTTAATTTAGCGGTCTGAGGCTATGGGACTTGTTAGCTACAGTTAAGTTTCACTGTCCTATGCTTCCATATAATGAGTCTGACATAGATAACTAACTTAGCTGTTCAATTCATTTAGTGGGTCTCTTTCTACAGTGAACATAGCAAGACTTTGTTTACAGTGAATTAAATCAGTTCTACAGTATATAAAATAATTTTTCTTCATCAAGTTTTGGAACAAGCCACAATGTCAATATTCTTGCAATAATCTGACCAGAGATGCTGAGAACTGACTGACAGCAAATATTGTTTGTTTGTTTTTTAAATTTGTATAAAGTGCCCTCCAGGGCTTGGATACCTATACAATACAACTGACAAAATAAATTGATTAAAAATAATAATATATCACATGCATTCATGCAAATATTTATTTTTTGTTGACTGGGTGAGTGCACTAGACAAATCCTGCCTATTTTCAGGCACGACCTGGGGGACGGGGATACAGATGAATGCCAACTGTCCTTGAATCAGATGAAGCTGTTAGTGGTATTTTTTTTTAGTGAAAGAGGGAAATTTGGCATGAACACCAGGGAAATTCCCTTACTCTTTTCAATAAGTGCCATGGGATCTTTAACATCCACCTGAACTACCATCAATCCAGGTAGATGGGACCTCAGTTTAACATCTCATCCGAAAGACAGCACCTCAGAAGTGCAGCATCCCCCTCATGCTGCACTACAGTGTCAGTATTGGGATATTAACCCAAGTACAAGATGCGGGAATTGAACCCACAGCCCTCTGATCTCCCAGCTTCAGAGGCGAGTGTGCTACCTACTGAGCCACTGACACTGATATATCTTTCTATACTGCAATTATTCACATAACACAACCAAAGCAACACTTCTCTTTAAACAGCACTAGTTAATCAATCAAACACACTCAGCAGGAGGTTGTTTTTTAATTTCTTCTTGCACAGTTGAACAGATCTTTAATGCCTATATTTTCAAGAAGTGAATGCCATTGAGTAGGGGCTGCCACCAAAAAGGTCCGATCCTAGCGGATATCTGCCGGGAACATGGAAAGCCAACAAACCCCACCTATATGTTCATAAATCCCTAGATGGGGCATGTGGAATCAGATCACTGTGAAGTTGTGGGCTCACTATGATTAAGGCTTGTAACCAACAATACCTGGAAATCAATGCATCACCTATCAGACAGACAGCCCAGAATCTGCAGCAATGGAAAAATATGATCTGCCCTTTAAATGGAGGTCAGACGTCTCATTGCAGCATTCTGAACTAGCTGCAATTTACACCCTAATAAGCCTTTATAGGGTGCATAGCAGTAGACAAAACAAGAAAATGAGGGCACAGACCAGTGTAGTTAGATAGGCAGAATGAAGCAGTGGTCGCAGTCTGGCAACATTCTTCAGGTGGTAAAGCAATTTCTTACCACAGAGGACACCTTTAAAACAAATGTCAACAGCCTGTCATGAACAATTCCCAGGCTGCAAATCTCCTCTGCTGCCTGAAGGCTTGACCCCCCCCCCCCAAGGAGCTAATGGTCATGCCATCATTAATGACTGATATGTGCTTCTCTGTGCCCACTATCATCAGCTTAGTCTTAGTTGAGTTCAAAGCCAGCCAATTGGAGGCCATCCAAACCATAATTTCCACCAAGCATTGCTCTAATATAGTAGTAGTAGTAGTATACATTTATTCATATTAAATTTGTTTGTTGACTGGATAATGAAGGAAATCTGGTCATATGTGCCCACAATCTTGACCTTAAGGAACTCATTTAACCACTCACACTTTTCAAAGGAAGCAAGTTCCTTTTGGTACAGACAAGTAGGATGTAATAAACTGTCTATTGCCTGAAAAAGTGCAGGAGGACAGTTCTTTGTGGCAATCATGGTGAGAAGAATTTCTTCTTGACCTCCCTGTACAGTCTCAGGTGCTCCTCCAGGACAAGTCTGTCAGCACCTGAGTGTGATATTCTCCACTTGTGCTCTGATGCAGTGAAAAAATATGTGTGAAGTGACTTTCCATTAAATATTAAATAATTAAATTAGGAAATACAATCAGCACAGGCAGTATGCTTGTTGAAACAGATGAAACTTTAGAGCTCCCTTGAAGGCCTCAGTTGAGCTGGGAGAGTGAATATGGGAAGGCAGAGAGTTTCAAAGAGCAGGTACCACCACCACAAAAGCTCTGTCAAGTGATAGCTTTAGCCTGTACCTGGGAAATGACAATCGGCCAGCTTCAGTGGAGGGGAGTGAAAGGAAAGAGGTATGTGGTGTAAGGAGATCTTTTAGGCAACCAGGAACCATACAGTGTAGGGCCTTGTATACCAACAGGCCAATCTTGAAGCTGACACAATGAATAGGCAACCAGCGCAGATCACACAGCACTGGGGTAATATGCTGTCTGTAAGATGGCCCAGTAATTAATCAGGCTGCTATGTTTTGGATTAACTGTATGCAAAGCATTAGACTCCCCGGTAACCCTAGGTAGAAAACTTTACAATGATCCAGCTTGGATGAAATGAAGGCATGGATTATCATAACCGGGTCCCTGGATGCAAGATATGCTTTGATCTGGGAGATGTTTCAAACATAAAACAAACCACTACAAATGGCATTTGACACATGTGGATGATGCCATTCCAAGATGGCAGTGGGGCAATAGCATCTTCATTGCCAACCCAATGGATTTAGCAGCCATCTTTATTGACTTGAGTCATTAATTACAAAATTTGTAATGAAACGTTATACACTGATAATAAATCTAAGGCTGTCTAAAACAGATTTTTATTGAAAAAAAAACCCATGAGGGAGGGTGGGCAGAAGGTGACTGTGAAAAGGCTGAGATACTAAACAAATATTTTTGCTCAGTATTTACAAAGGAAGAGGGGGAGGTACCTAAAACAAACAGTAGAAACACTCTGGATACAGAAGTTGATACCAGCACATTTACAGAAGAATGGGTTCTGAAAGAACTCTTAAAACTGAAGGAGGACAAAGCAATGGGGCCTGATGGGATTCATCCCAGAATTCTAAAAGAACTAAGGGTAGAACTAGTGACACCACTGACTATCCTCTTTAACAAATCATGGGAGGATGGGGTGGTACCCGAGGACTGGAGGAGTGCAGATGTGATTCCTCTTCACAAAAGTGGGAGCAAGGCAGAATCTGGAAACTACAGACCTGTTAGTTTAACCTCAGTGGTAGGGAAAATGATGGAATCACTTCTGAAGGAAAGAATTGTTGAGTATCTAGAGGCCAGAGGGGCACAGGACCCAAGGCAGCATGGATTCACAGTGGGAAGGTCATGCCAGACAAATCTGATAGATTTCTTTGACTGGGTGACCAAAGTAGTAGATCAGGGAGGGGCTGTGAACATGCCTAACTAGACTTTAGCAAGGCATTTGACACAGCCCCACACAAAAGATTAATATACAAGTTAGCCAGCCTGGGAGTGGGTACCAGGATGACAGCCTGGGTAAAGAATTGGCTGGAGAATAGGACACAGAGAGTAATAGTAAATGGAGTCCACTCTGAAGAAAGGGGGTTACTAGTGGGGGTACAGTAGGGGTTCAGTGATAGGACGGTCCTCTTCAATGTCTTTATAGCGACATTGCAGAGGACTGGAAGGAAAAGTATGTCTCTTTGCAGATGACACAAAGATCTGCAACAGAGTTGATGCACAAGGTGGGGTGGAAAGGATGAGAAGGACTTGGCAAGGTTAGAGGAATGGTCAAATGTATGGCAGCTTAGATTCAATGCTAAGAAGTGCAAGGTAATGCACCTGTGAAACAAAAACCCAGGGGAAGAGTACACAATGGGGGGTGAGATACTAACAACAACAAAAATGGAAAGGGACCTGGGGGTAGTCATATCAGATGACCTAAAGGTGGGCAAGCAATGTGAGAGGTCAGCAAGGAGGGCTGGGGGGATACTGGGATGCATAGGGAGAGGCATCACCAGTAGAAAACAGGAAGTTATTATCCCTCTGTACAGACAGCTGGTGAGACCCCATCTGGAGTACTGCGTGCAGTTCTGGATACCCAGTCTCCGCAAAGACATAGACAGGATGGAAGCTGTCCAGAGGAGGGCAACTAAAATGGTGCAGGGTCTGTACTGGAAGACATATGAAGAGAGACTTAAGGAGCTTAATATGTATAGCCTCGAGGAAAGGAGGAGAGGAGGGACATGATAGAAACTTTCAAGTACCTCAAGGAATCAACAAAGTCCAAGAGGTAGCGTCTTTCAAAAAAAGAGGTGTGCAAGAACGAGGGGCACAATCTGAAGATAGAGGGCAGCTCAGAGGTATTGGAAGTATTTTTTCACAGAGAGGGTTGTGGATGCATGGAACGGCCTTCGGAGGAGGTTGTGGAGTCAAAAACAGTGGTGGAATTCAAGCATGCATGGGACAGTCATAAGGCAATTCTAGGGGTTGGGGGTAGGAAGAAGTAGGCTGCTGGTTAACTAGGATCTGCAGCTTATCCATTAGGTAGGGAAATGGGCAGACTGGGTGGGCCAAGTGGTCCTTATCTGCCATCAAATTCTGTTTCTATGTTTCTATGAGATGAATTTTTTGTCTTGAGACAAGGAATGCTACACACTTAGATGGTGCAGGTTCCAGGTGTGGTTGTGGGTCGGCCAACCCAAATAAACTGCTACAACAAAAATCAGCCACACTCAGCTGAGAACAATCACCACAGTTTCATGATACCAGTGGAATGCAGTGAAGATAATTTCATTATTGCGAATTTTAAAATACAAAGAGTGGTGCAGCAGGTAGGAGCACTGAGGCTATGCTCCAGGTGTCTGGGCACTTTGTTCTGGTGTGGCTTCGTGAATTTTATTTTGCAGACTAACAGATATTGTTACTTTAAATTTCTGTACAATCCTGATTAACAAATATATTTCATACAAATGACGTTATAAGTTTCTACTTTCTCAGAGGTTTTAGTAGTCACACTGGCTTTGTACATCTGTATGTCAACCATTTATACTATGGTATAAATAAGTAATATAATAAATAGGATATATACAATAGGCTGCAGTGGAATAAGCAAGCAATAACACACTCTGAGGTATGGTTTATTGCCTGATGAGAGCACGCCCAGGGGAGTACTAAGGCACGAGGTGCTTGCACCGAGTGCCTTATGCCATTGGGTGTTTTATCAGGGCACAAACCACACTCAGAGTGTGTTATTATGCTTTATAAAATGGGCTCCAATGTAAAGAAGATATCTTAACAAAATTACTATAAAAAGTGAACATAGAAAGAGTGAAAGATTTTACATTAGTAGAAAATAAGAAAAAGTAGTCCCTGTTTTGTATTGGAATGTAGCTTGTTAATGGAAAAGTCAGTATAAAAGACTGGTGTTTATATGTGTGCAACCCACCTACTCACCAGAGAAACAGTCAAACAAGTGTTTGTTTTATTTGTTTAATATGGAGTTACTTAGTTTTTTTTTTATTTACAGCAGGACTGGGTATGTTTAGCACTTGCTGTGATATTTGTAGCCCACCCCCCCACGGCACTAAGATAACAAAATAATTTTTTTGGGGGGGGGGTTCTTCTTTATTGACTCTTTTTGCTTCTTTTTTTTTTAAGAGCTGATGACTGGCTGATCGGGAGTGGGCGTGTCCGTTTGTGGCAGCCATAGATAGTTATTTCCTGGTTCACAAATTTCAACTTGTAGATTCCGGGTTCATTTAAAGTGAGAAATGGAGAGAAATATGAGCTGAGCATGAGGATTGGATTTATTTCAAATGTGCTATTGAAGTGGGTTAGAAAGCTGTGGGAGGCACAGTTGCTAGATTACAATTGAGAGTGTGATTCAGTGGTGAAAGCCGTTTCTTATCACTATACGGGATGCTTGGTGGATCACGGGCGGCTGTTAGAATAGTGAAGATTTCAAGCTACTTATTCTTTTTACCATCAGGGAGGAAAGGTTAGAATACAAACAGTTTGTTTTGTTAATTTTTTGTTGTGGATCAGTATACTTTGAGCTTGGTCAGAGCAAGGGAGCAGCATAACAGGAGATTTATTTTTTTCACAGAAGCTGACATTTCCCTGCTGTGAGCTGTGCCAGGCATTGTGCTGGATTGCTGCTGCTTCAGTGAACTCTGCAAGTTAGTGTTTCTGTTTACGCTTGGCAGAGCTTACTGATTCCTTCTTGTCATGGGGCATCTTGGTGGGCAGTAGTCCAGGTTGGCTACTATATCATCTGATAAGGACACAGCTCAGATGATGTAGTAGCCAATGAGAGACTTGGATTTCTTAAGCCCATTTTATAACCATAGTTATTGCTACATGTAAAGATAAAACCCATAACTTATGAGTTGTGAGACACCATGAGTGGGTTGTGAATAGTCCTATGTGAAATTCCAACACTTCACATTTGCTGCTTCCTTTAGAGTTCAGGGAACAGTTTACACTTTTTGTGAGGTTTACACATTCTTTTGTGGATTTCTTGAAGATTGCAAAGCATGTTATTTTTGCTTTTGAAAATCTTGCGCTTTCGAAATGTGATGCACTTTCAGTTTGGGGAGAAGATTAGTGAGGTCAAAGAGCACATTGCATAAAAGTCATTTATTTATTTATTTTACTTGAATTTTGACAACCGGGTAGGCCCACTGAAACAGACAAGTCCCTTTTTCAGGGATGATCTGGGGAATAAAACAATTCCTCAAGATGGCACGGGACTAGAGGGCATGGGATGACTAGAGGGCATGGGATGAAGCTGGAGGGAGGATGATTCAGAGGAAATATGGGGAAGAATTTCTTCACAGAATGGATGGTGGACAAGTGGAACACCCTGCCAGAGGAAATGGTGGGAGCTGAAACAATCATGGGATTTAAGAATGCATGGGATAGACATAAAGGAATTCTGGAGGTCAGGGGTAAGGGGCAACAAACTTCTAGGAAAACATAAACTGAACTTACAAGCTCAAATGGGCAGACTGAGTAGAACATAGGCTCTTATCTGCTGACACTGTCTATGCATCTATGTATCTATATAGATGGTACAATGAACATTTGAATACAAGAGGTAAAACAGTAATGATAAAAACAAGAACAATCTGAGGATTTGGACAGTATGTATGCAGAAAAATAATACAGCAATTTGCTGTAGGCAGTAGGGTCAACTGCCTTCAATGCTGGATGAGGATATCAGATATGGTCCGGAGGAGTCTTGCATCAGTAGTCCTTAGGTTTGACTTGCATCAGAAGTCCTTGGGTGGGGGTGTTGATTCCATTGTATTTGGAGAGGTGGGCTAATCTTGTGCCACACAGAACACTAACGTAGTCTAAGTATATTACTTAGTTACAAAAGATATAAAAGTGGAAAGAGAGATTTTTCGGGAGTAAGTTAGAAGGAGAGAGAGCGAGGAAAGGAATGGGTTGGGGGAAGAGAGAAGGGTCCAAAGGGGTGAGGGAGAGGTGGTGGAAAAAGCAAGGGTAAGAGAATGGGTCAGGAATGAGAAAGGACAGTCGGAGAGGGCAGGTGAGGGAAGAGAGTTTGAAATGAGAAAGGGTTTGGGATGAGCAAGGACAGCTAAGGAGGGTCGGTGAGGGTGGAAAGGTTTGCAGAGGCAGGCTGAAGGGGGATTAAATGCAAGTACCACTGCAGATTGCGGGTGTAAAGAAGATTTCCTTGAAATGTCTCTTAAATATGGGAAGAGACGTTCTATTTAGGCAGTATGGAGAAAGCGAAGGACCGCCTGCCAATGGAAAGGCAGGCTTTGGGAAGGTTCAATAGTGGGAGGTGGGAGTGGCACAGAGTTCTGGGGAAGATCTTCAGTGTGAGCAGGCCGGGAAGGATAGGTGGTGACTGAAGATGAGTAAGTTTGAAGGTTGTGCATAACACTGGGAAGTCAAGTTTGGAAAGAAAGGATGGCCAGCCAAGAGACCTCAATACATCGCAGTGATGAGTCTGAGCAGGTACACCAGCAGTGAAACAAGAAATCCCGTGGTAGGCCTGTTTAAGTTTGGTCAGATTTGATAGCTTGACCAAGTGAATTATAGGTGCACCATGAAATAGGCCAGGGAGGATGGTAGCAGTGGAAATGGTCCTTCTAGCACAGGGGGTTAGGCAGGGGACAGTACAATAGAGTAGGCCGAGCTTTTGGTTAATAGTTTTAATAACACTGTTGACATGAGAGTCGTAGGATAGATGTACATCAAGAGTCAATCCCAGATATTTGAAAGATCCCACCCCTTCGAGCGGTTGACCTGAGGAGGTGTTAATTAATAGTGGGATCTGGGTGGTTACATCAAAGGAGGTATGATGGAACAGCATGGATTTGCTTTTGTTTGTGTTGAGGACCAGTAGGTTCACTTTGAACCAGGCTTCCAGGTTTTGGAAGTCTCTTTCCAGGTTAGATTGAATGGAGGAGATGTCTATGCCATGCCGGTATAAAATGGCATCATCTGCATAAAGCTGGATCGATGCCCCCCCCCCCAGTTTAAGGGAAGGTCATTGCCCTAGGATAGATCCTTGGGGGACCCCATCCATAAAAGGAGATAGAGGGGAGAGGGCGCCATCCCACTTGACACATTGGACACAATTATATAAATAGTTAGAGATCCAGGAGAGGGAGTTGGAGTCAAGGCCTACGGATTGAAGCTTGGAAATGAGGAGGGGATGGTTTAAAAGGTCAAAGGCTTTCGTGAGGTCAATGAAGACTGCCCCCGTGACTTTACCCAGATCCGTGGCATAAAAGATGTCTGAGGTGACTCTTAGTAGGGCAGTCTCGGTCCTGTGAGATTTCCTGAAGCCATGATGGTATATTATAAGAGTTTTGGTTAGTTCAAGGAATGAGTACAATTGATTATATTGGACTCGCTCTTGAATTTTTGAGATAGGACACAAGATGGATATAGGTCTATAGTTTTGAATGAGGTTAGTCAGACTAGATTTATGTACAGGCACAACAGTGGTGATTAGTGGTGGGCGAAGTGGCTCCAATTCCCTCCGTGAAGTGATTTGCAGAGTAGGCGATTTCATGGAGTGCTCTGTAACAAGAAGCGGTGTACTCCGCGTATAATGGGTAAGGCAAAGTCCATTGAAAGCAATGGCTTTGCGTTACTCAGCCTTCCCAAGCCACTACTCCACCAATTCTTAAGGCAAAGTAAATTGAAAACAATGTACTCCACCTCACTTCGCCTTGTTTTTAAGCTCCAAAGGCAAATTTTGCAGTGATTCATGAGATTTCAGGTCACATGGGCTCTAGATTGCTCTGCACAGCCTTAGTTTGGGGTAGTGTGTGTATGAAGCTGTAGAAGACAATGTGCTCTGAGAGCTCTCTGCGATTCAAACCTTCTAAAAGCTGTTAAAAAAGAAATTTTGGGTAATTTGTGTTGCTGAAACTTTAGTTCATCGATTATAGGAAACCCTCCTGTGCTCATATCATCGAGTGTTTATTGTTTGTGTGTGGATTTTGAATGTTAATGTACGATATTCAGTCTGTGTACTGAGAGACAGTGGAAGTGTACTTTGGGGAAGGGGTGCATCTGTGGTGTAGGTAGATTAACTTGGAGAAAAAGACAGTGCTTTCTGTTTTGGTGATATTTTTCTTGTATACTGTAACTGTGTTAATGTACACACAGTAATATTTTCAATAATTCTTGCCATATTTTTGCTGATTGTTGTGGTGCAGCAGTGTATAATTTTAGTTTGTTTAAAACGTGTTTATATTACTGAAGTTTTCAATTTGCTATGCATTACTTAGTGTGTGTGTGAGTATGTGTGTGGTGTGTGTCATCAAATCAGGCACCTTTTATTGTGCCACAGAATTTCAGCAATATGAATCTGCTATCCACTACAGCTGTGTAATTTTTGTACTTCTTTGTGGTATCTTTACTGGTACTAGTACTAGTGACTGTTACTGCAGCAATGCAGTACACTGCCCTCCCCTCGCGGCCTGCCCCAACCGGCAAAGGAATTATTTTCCAGATTTGAATTTCTGATGGTGAGCACTGGTTAGGTGTTGTGCCTTTGTATCTGCATCTCTTTAGTGCACAGCACAATCTTAATCTGTCTGTGCATTTGCATCTCTTTAGGGCCCAATCTCCATCTCTAACTTAAGTTACAGTTGTTTCTTTGGCTTCCCTTCAGAGTACTGGACAGGTGTGTTGCATAATTCTGCATGAACATTGTACTCATTAATATGAGTTTTTAAGTCAGGACCATCATCATGAGTCACTCGTGATACAAATCACGTTCTTCATCATCACGGTCACACATGCAGTCACAAATCACGATTTACGGTCACATCATCAATCACAACATTCATCTTTTTTAATAGTTACTTGAATGTATTGTAAGCCTGTTTTGTAGTATCTCTCCATGCTTCACCACCCCACCATTGTACTCATTAATGAGTGTTTTTTTTATATAATTTTTATTGTATTTTGTTTAATAGACATATACATATTACTTCATACATATACAGAGGTGTCCATCAGTTGTACCTAATAGTCTGTAACACACCTTATTCATTGTTCTTTGAATCTCATATCAGACCTAGAAACAATCATGTATATACTCTCAGAATATACTAAATCCATGGTACATACCTGAACTATCCAGAGCTGGAAGTACAAAATCAAATCAGTTCCACCATGGCTTCTATGACCTGGGTTTCTTGTCTCCATGTGGTTTCATAGGTCTCAAAAACACAGTAGTATGGCTACAAATAAAATAAATAGATACATAAGGCAGCTTTATACTATTCTTCCAGATATTCTCTTTAGCTTTATCCCTGACTAGGATCTGAAAAAATATAGCAAATACATACAACTTATAGATAAACTAACATTCCTAACCTAACTATCATTTTACTACTTACTTTGACAGAGCATTCTTTTTTATTAACTTTCCTAATATCATACATTATTCATAACAAGAGGTAGTCAGTGATCAATATATTCCCTATTATTTCCTTTAACTGATTCATCCTATTTTCATTTCAATTGGTCCTCAACCTATCCCAGCCCTCGCTGCCTAGAAGGCCATGAACAGGGCCCATGCCTGATGGAAACATGCTTTCCTATGTCCCAAAAATTGGGATCTCCTTTCCAATTAATGAGTGTTTTTAAGTCAGGGAGTTTTGTGCCACACCTCATCAGGGCCTGGGGAAGTACAGCCATAAGCATTCGCGTTTCTTCATTATCACGGTCACAAATGCAGTCACAAATCATGATTTACGATTACGTCACGAATCACAACATACATTTTTTTACTAGTTACTTGGATGTATTGTAAGCCTGTTTTGTAGTATCTCTCCAGGCTTCACTATCCCACCATTGTCCTCATTAATAAGTGTTTTTAAGTCAGGGATTTGGACAGTGTCTGCAGTACATACACAGACTGGAAAGAAGACTGACTGCACACATGCAGTTTAGCACAGTATACTTGCACTGCTCAGAATACAGAGTGTCACGCATACAGAAGACAACAAAAAAAAGGACATAATTACAAGGGTCGGGGATGTTGGAGGAATACATTTTATAGCACAGCAAGGAAGGTGTGGGGTGGGCACATGGTGTGAGGAAAAAAAAAACTAATGTGGTATCCCATGGTGATCCAGCAGCAGTTCCAGCATGGACATAATTTGCAACTGATTTCCCTCCATGCGATCCAGCCGCTGCTCCACAGCACTCACCCTCTCATTGTTCTCCTCAACAGCACTCCAGAGAACTGCCAAGTCAGCCTGTGTTACACGCAGTTCTCTGGGGTACACAAATTCTACAGGCTGACCTGCTGGTGGGGGTGGGGGTGGGGGTGCTGGTGGAGCAGCAGGTGCTGCTGTAGCCCTCCTCTTCTTAGGGATGCCGCCATGAACAGCTACACCATCTGCCATAGAACGGCCAGCAGGTGCAGGCATGGTCCATTCTGTGGCAGCCTGCCACTCTAACTGGTGGTGATTGAGCATATGGGTGTGCTGGCCCCCAGTCCCCAGGTGAGTCCCTCGGGGGCCACGGTGCACCTCTGCCTCACATAGGCAGCACTTGACCACACTGCTGTCCCCCCTGACACAGTCAAAAAACTGCCAAACAACGGAGGTGCGGGGAGGGCCAGATGAACTGGCAGCTGACTGGTCATGGTGCTGAACAGGGATGGGATCCACACCTGGGCCCGGGGGAACAGGCACATCCTGCTCCAGAGGACCTGGTGCTGGACTTGGTGGTGAAGGTGGTTCAACTGCCTCAGAGTCAGGACAGGAGGCAGTACTGGTCCTGCTTCCTGGGGGGATGCAAACAACTAACTGCTTATAAAGGTAAGAAAAATAAAATTTACAGAAAGAACAAATTAAGTAAGAAAGAGTACTGAAAAGACAAAAAATGTAGCTTTAAAAAAGCTGTTGGGTCTAAATCAAAGTTAAAATCTCCTCCCCACTCTGATCTCAAAGTATCAGCAGTCACAATACACACTCCTCTCTCTCCATCTGCACAGGAGAAAGTAAAAGTGTCTGCTTGTATGACTCACTTCCTTCCTGCCTAGCTAAAGAGCATGTGACTTACAGTACTGTAAGCCATGTGATGTGTGGGGGGGGCTGCCAAATCTGAAACACCAAGTGGATCACTTAGAATCTTAATGAGGAATGTGAAGTCCATTAAAAACAATGACTTTGCCTTACTTCGCATTGCCATTCTGCCTTAATGCGAAGTGGTAATGACAAGGAGGAGTGAGCACTTTGCATTGCCTACTCTGCATAGCGGAGTGGCAATGCGAAGTGCCCACTTCATGTTCATTTCGCCAGTAGAATTTTAATTAGCTGCATCTCTAGTGGTGATTTTCCATTTGTCTGGAATAGAACCAGAAAAAAAGGATCTATTGATCAATTGAACGATTGTAAGAGCTAGTGCCGATGGACCCATCCTAAAGAAACAAGGGGGCAAGGTGTCAAAGCCAGGGGAACTATCTGGGTTGAGTCCCATCAGGAGCTTTAGTATTTCCTTATGTATGGTAAGTTTAATATGAAAAAGGGGGTGATTATCAAGGTGGGGAGGTTGCAATATGGGGCAGGCATCAGGAAGACCTTTGTTATATACATCGAGGGTGGTGAAGAAACAATTTATTCCTGCAGCAATCTCAGTGTGAGAGAGTAGTTTTGAGTGATTCAAGATCAAAAATCTGTGAGGTTCTATGTTCAGAACCCTTAAGGAGTGTATTGATCTGTAACCAGAAGAGTTTGGGATCACTGAGGTTACTGGCCTGCAGGGATTGTAGATATTTCTGCTTTGATTTGTTGACACTATCTTTGCAGACATTGTGCAGTTGCTGATAAGAATGCCAATCGATAAGGAGCCCAGACTTTTTATAGGATCACCATGCCTTGTCTCTGGACTTCATTAGGAGCCACAACTCCTGGGAGAGCCAGAGGAAGTGATTGTCTTTGGCCCTTCTTAACTTGAAAGGGGCATGGAGGTCAAGGATGTGGGTGAAAGTGTTAATTAAGTATTCAAAAGCCTGATTTATGTCAGGGAGCATGGAGATGGGGTCCAGTCAGTGACTGTAAGGCTATGCAGGAATTCAGAGGTATTGAAGTGAGTTAGGTCTCTTGATTTGATGGTTTTTGGCATAGGGAGGGGAAAGTTGTTTCTCCATATTCAGAAAGTAGGGGAGTGATCGCTTAGTGCATCAGGGAGGACTCTAGCAGCCCAGATGTAGGTCCTGCAATTAGTTAACATCCAATCAAGTAGGGTGTGGTTCCCAGACTTCACATTGAGTCTAGTTGGTTGGTTGATTAATTGTTCTAGCTTGGAGTCAGATATTACCAACAGATATTGGGCATTTTGGGGGCAAAGCCAGTCAAGATTGAAGCCACCACAGAGTATGGTGTCCATATGAGTGAGGGTGTCAAGACTGGTGAGGAGTTAGGCAAAGAAGGAGGGCACAAGTTTAGGGGGCAGGTAGACACATGTTATTGTCACCTATTTGATATTGCCTAGGGTGATTGATATAAATAGGTGATCAATGTCAGGATTGATGTTTATGTCAGGCAGTTCACTGACTGCCAACCCAGCCTTGGTGATCTACAAGGCTGGGTTGTGATCAGTTCACTGACTGCCAACCCAGCCTTGGTGTAGATCAGTATGCTCCCGCCTTTCTTTCTGTAATGGTTCTTGGTTCTTGCGATAGGATGAGTATCCAGGAAGAGTAACTTTGTGAGATTGTATGGTTGGTTTTAGCCAGGACTCTGTTAAACAGAGGACATCATGCTTTTTGTTATTATAATTTTTATTCAGAATTTTTTTTTTACAACTTGGGGGGGAGGGGTTACAAAAGAAAAAAGGGGGAAAAGGGGGGTACATATACAGTCACAATTCATTGAATACACAGATTGATTAAGGTTACAAGATAAATCATTCATCTTAACACTATAATTATACTTCATTCAGTGCCATATCTGAGGTAAGGGATATAATAAAAAAATTGTAAATACATATAAGGAGTGGTTTAAATAGTTAATAATAACACATGCATTCATTAGGCACAGCTGTTGATGTAATTTATATAATGAGAAAACAAAACTTCAGGCTGTAAATAATTCACATAATTAATTTATATGGCTGAGCAAAACCCATTCTTAGTTATCTGAGGGAGTGGTATTGTAACCTAGGTTTTACTTGATCAGATTTTAGGGGGAAGGGATTCCACTCCCTTGGCAGCCCCACTCTCCTTTAAGGGACAAAGGAGGGATCCTTAGACATGATATAAAGTACCCATCTGGCCCATTTTGGAGACCACAAGTCAGTTTTATCATTTAGTTGATAGGAGATTCTTTCTGATCTATAGGTCCGAATAGTAATTTCTGTCACTTTAAGATGGTAGGGGGGTTGGGGTGAGCCAGTGATGGGTCAGTGCCTTTGTGGCTGCTAACAGCAACACCACCAAGAGGTATCTTGTAAACAGGTCCTTGAGCTCTGTGGGGAAAATATGTAGGATAAATAAGTCTGCAGTTAAGGTTAGTGAGGTATCAAAGAGGGATCTCAGCTCCAACTGTAGTAGAGCCGGAAAGGTCTGTATCAGGGGACATGCTCAAAATATATTGGTATGTTGCACCCTGGAGTCACCACAGTGTTTCCAACAAGCCCCTGAATGTGCCTGATTAAAATGTGCTGTGATTATGGGGGTTCGAAAGTACCTGGCAATTATCTGCCATGAAAACAGCCTCCAACTATGTGAATATGTAAGTTTAGCTATCGAGAGACAGCCCTTGTACCAGTTTTCCTTTGGGATGCCAGAACCAAGTTCCTCAACCCATTTAGCACAAAGGCTATCATTATTCATACCTAGAGTAGCCCCCAGTGCCTTGTGGAGGGTAGAGATAGAATGGGGGTATTACCAGCATGGACAAGTTGTTGAATACAGACAATCAGTGGGGAAGAGCTTTCAAATTGACTTATCCAATTTGGAAGGGAATAAAAAAAGTGTCTTAATTGCAGATAGCTGAAGAAATCTTGTCGCCTCAAGCCATGTGTCTGACTTAAGCTCATGAAGGATTTAAACTCTCCTTCACTTTGAAATTGAGTAAGATTAGTGAGCCCCAAATGCTCCCATGTAGCAAATGTGTGACCATGCAGTGGTGGCTGGAAGTTCTCCAGTAGAGAAACTGGGCAGATGAGTGAAAGAAATGGGGACAAGGACAGTTGTCTGCATATGACATTCCAGGTTTTCAATTGGTGAATAATCCAGGGATTTGTTAAGGCTGGGTCATGTAGTCGGGGAGGAGGCATTCGGTGAGTCATGGATTTAATAAACTGCTTAAAGGGCAATAAGTCCTCCTCTATCTCCCTCCACAACACAGGGTTAGACCAGGCCAATCTGCACACAATAAAGGAGAGATGAGAGGCCCAGTTATAAAGCTTAAGATTAGGAAGGGCTAGCCCACCCTGTATCCTGGGGAGGTACAAGAAGTGGGTTCTCACTCTAGGCCTTTTGCCTGCCAATATGAATCTACTGATGAGTTTTATTCCAGGCCTTATATGTGTTCTTTGAAATGCAAACTGGTACATTCTGGAAAAGATAGAGGGCCCGAGGCAGGGTCACCATGCATATAACCTCTACCCTCTGCAATAAATTCAAAAGAAGTATATTCCAGCTCTCTAGGTCCATACTAAGCTGGGTTGTAAACCAATCATGGTTGTATTTAATAGTATCAGCCAACTGTTGGGAAAGGTAAATTCCTAAGTATTTTAATTTTTCTAAATCCCAGTGAAGTGGTAACCTTGCTTAAATTATGTCTAAGGGAAAAAGAGAAAGGTTAGTACTTCAGTTTTGGTAGTTTTAAGTTTATACCCCGAACATTTGCTGAAGTGATCTAAGAGTTCAAACACTGATGGGACTGATTGAAGCAGATTCATTAAGAAAAGTAAGACATCATCTGCGTAGAGGGCCATGCGGTGCTCCATACCTCCCAGTTGCATTCTCTTTATCCCCGGAAAGTCTCTAATGGCTTGTGCCAGGGGCTCAATAAAAACGGCAAAAAGACCAGGGGAGAGAGGACAGCCTTGGTGGGTGCCTCTAAATAAGGGGAAATAGGGGGAATGGTGTCCTGAGACTTCTACACAGGCCTGGGGGGAGGAATAAAGTGTTTTTATCAGGGAAATAAAAGGAGGGGACAAACTTTGACATTACAGCGAATAAATAGGGCCATGCGACTCTGTCGAATGCCTTGTCAGCATCTAGGCTGAGAAGGAAAGAGGGAGTTATTGCAGTTTGCATTTCTTGTACTAAATGTAAGGCTCTTCTGGTGTTATCAGTGGTAGATCTACCACTGACAAACCCGGTCTGGTCTAGGTTAATTATTGTGGGGAGGACTGTATCCAGGTGTTTGGCCAAAATCGACATCAGGTATTTATAGTCAACGTTTAGAACTGAAATTGGGCAGAAAGATGCACAATTTTGAAGGTCCTTTCCTGGTTTGGGAATAAGGGATGTTACAGCATAAGACCAGCTGGGGTGGGGGTTTGCTATGCCCTGTAGTATATCATTAATAGGCCGTTAAGAGGGTAGGGGAGAGTGATTATTCTAACTGTTTATAAAACTCTGCCCCATAGCCATCAGGGCCAGGGGCCTTCATGGCTTTGGAGTGGGAGATAGCCACTTTCAGTTCAGGGCATGTTATAGGGGAGGCCAGGGAGGATCTTTGGTCCTCATCTAATTTAGGAAGGTTCAAGAGTGAAAGGAAGGTTCCAATGTCTCCAGGATCTGTTGGTTGGTCTGGTGTGTACAGTGATTTGTAATAATCACAGAAAATGTTGGTGACCTGGTCAGTTTTACAATAAATAATGCCCAATGAGGGGTCTTTAATAGATGATATAGTGGCAAGTCAACGTTGCCTGCGGATCCTGTAGGCAAGTAAGCGGGAGGCCCTCAGTCCCACTTCCACATATCTCTGCCTTAAAAAGGTTAGGGCAACCTCTGTATTCTGTTGGACAAGGGATTCCAGCTCCTGCCTAGTCTGATTTAACTGAGCCATCACTGAGTTGTCATCTTGTTGATAGGCGGCCTGTAAGAAGTGTAGTGTTGCCTCCAGCTGAGCTTGTTTTTCTCTTCGCAGCTTAGCCTGGTGGGAGGAATATTGAATGAGGTGATTCTGTAAGATCACTTTCAACGTGTTCCATCTAATGGTGGAGGAGATCTCCATGAGGGAATTATCCCTAAGGATTTCCTGTATTTTCTCTTCAAGAAATTCTCGAATTTTTTTTTTTTTTAAGGTGGACAGGGTTCATTCTCCATAGCGTATTTCGCTTCTCAAGACCAAAATCCCATGTGGTGATAACTGGGGCATGATCAGTATGAACAATATCTCCAATTGTTGCTGCCCTAACGGTATCCAAACATTCCTTTTGTTTATAGCAATGATCTATCCTAGAATAGGATCCATGCATAGCCGAATAAAAAGTATATCTCTTGTTCCTAGAATGAAGGGAGCGCCATACATCAACCCAGCCAATCTCCTGTATAAACCTCTTAAAGAATTTATGAGGTGCTGGTTGTCTACTTCTTATAATCCCTGTGGAGTCTACACTTGGATTGGGAGAGATAGTGAAGTCTCCCACCAGCACTAGAGTGCCCTTAGTAAATTAGAACTATCTTATTCAGAATGGAATGGAGTGTTTGCTTGGTGGAGCCAGGGGGGAAATACACATTGGCGAGAGTGACAACCATCCCTTGTAATAAGCCCTGGACTATCACCATGTGGCCCTCAGGATCTGACAATTCAGAGGTAGCTTTAAAAGGAGTACGATTAGAGATCAATATAGCGACCCCCCTCCGTCTTCCACTAGGGAAGGAGAAGGAAAAAACTTGTGAGAAATCCCCCCTGATAAGCTTTCCATGTTCAGCTTTGTTCATATGTGTTTCTTGCATAAATATTATTCCTGCTTGTGTCTTTTTAAATAAAGAAAGCATTCTAGTTCTTTTGACTGGGCTGCCTAGCCCATTAACATTCAATGAAAAGATCTGTAAGGGTGCCCCAGACATTGCATATACTGTTGAATAATCTGAAGTGACTTTACCTGTGCCAAACTCAGGATTATAGGTTTACTGACACTGACATGAACATTTACTTCTAAAAGGAATTGTGACTGGCTGAGTAAACTACAACAAGGATAACTCTCCTCTAACTGTGTCGGACATTTAACTGGCCAAAAATAATTTAACTGGCCAAATTTAACAGAGAGGGCCAACTGGGCCAACAAAGTCAGACTGAACAGCTGACTTAGAAGAAGTGCTTCCATATTGTCGGTCATATATCATGACCTTGGTGCGTGTTCGAGACACACACCTATGCTCTTGATACTGCTGAGAGCATGTGACACCCTGGTGTCAGTATGGGGGGAGGTTATAGGTGTTGGTGACATCAGTACCCTCCCTGATCCTCATCTATGGTATATAATAGCATTTAAAGAGGGGTGTGAGATTAAGAGGGGAACCAACATGAAGGGAGAATCGTTCCCGACCTTCACTCGAACCCAAGTGAAGGTATGCCCTTTGAACTATCAGGGTCAAAATCCTTGTTTTTAACCCCTGAAAAAAGAATAAGGGGGAAGGGTCTGGTGTGGTGGAATACAGGATGGTCAGGGAAGGGGAAATTTACAAATAAAAAAAGGGGGTGGGGAAATGAAAGGCAACCATCCTCTTGTATACCCACTCCATTCATTAACAATTTTGTAGGCAGTCATTACATCATCGTAAAGCAAGCTTTCAGTAAAACATTATTTGTCTTATTCAGCCCTAAAGTTATCTTTTAGAGTAGGTGGTTAGTAATCGTTAGGCATGGTTTCAGTCCCAGGGTTAATAGTAGAAGGTTATAGCGTAAGTTGGAAATGGGGGGGAAGGAGAAGCGAGTCCCACGTCTCGCCTTGTTAAACAAGAATATTATTATAGTTTCATTGTGGGGGGGGGATCAGAACAGCTGTTTACTATAAGGAGCAATTAGAATGGTCGCTAGGCCTACAGTTGTTAATAAAAAAGCAAAAGAATGAAGCTTAGTGGACTGAGACTTATCTGATTATTCAGAGAAGCTTCAATCTGGTTTTGGAAGTTCTTAATGTTTGGGGCTGAGCAACTCCAGCTGCTCAGAAGACAAGGAAAAGGGTGAAGCATTCCCCAAAAGTCTTCATTCCCCAATGGCCTTGTAGATCATGACCTTTATCATGTAGACCCTTTCCCCATTTTACTGGGAGCCTATAGTGGAGCTTCAACGTGGTGAACCTTTGTTAATAGGTCTCACGGTGGTCAATTCAGTGTCTGAGTTCTGTGATAGCTGGAGCAGTGACTCTGATTTGCTTGATAGCTTCCTGGCCCTGTCTTCTGCGTGCATCCTTCGTTCCCACATTCCAAAGTCGCTGTGGCAATTTAGAAGCTAGGGTAGGCTTCTGAGTTGCTGTGCTCTGCTGTACGTCAATGTGTCAATTCTTGAGCTCTGCGCTAGCTGCCAGCGCCGACTTGAAAGTTTGAGGACCATCTGAGAACAGGATCACAATCTTGGCAGGATACAGAGTACGGAATCGCAGTCCCGTGGCCTTGAGTGCCAGCATGATCGGTATGTACTGCTTCCTATGGCTCATAATTTCAGGTGCATAATCATTTTCTATATATGTGCGATGAGACTGCTAGAGAACCTCCCCCTGTTTCCACACAGCATGCAGGATTGTCTCTTTCTCCTGAAATCTAAGCAAAGAAGCCAATATGGTATGGGAACGGGTGCCTTGCTTTTGTTCCTGGCTGAAAGTGCAGTGGGCTCATTCCAGCTCCAAAGTCAGAGGCTCGGAAAGTTGTATAGAGTCTTGCAGAAATTGCCTTATAAATTTAAGCATATGGGGCCCCGCAGCCCCCTCTGGTATACCAGAAATGCGTAGATTATTTCTTCTGCTGTGACTTTCAGCATCTTCCACCCTAGTCTGTAAATCTTGAATTTCCTGGTGTAACTGGGAGATTGCTCTTTCTGTGAAGTTTACTCTGTCATCTGCCTCCATGGCCTATACCTCGAGGGCTTCTTGTCGGGTCTCCAACTTTGAGATATCTGTACGTAAGGCCGATACTGTTGACTGCATTTCCTTGCGAAAATCCCGTAGTTCCCAAAGGACCAGTGACATTTCCCTCTGAATTGTGGCCACGGTAACTGATTTTGTTTGGTGCTGGTTCTGCTGCGGTGGGAGGATGCTGAGGCCTGCGATCCCTCGCTGTCCGAGTCCCCGTCCGTTAATACGCCTTCATCTTTCACCTCGTCAGGTAAAAAGGTTTTTTTTCACCTCTTTTAGGCATCTTCAGTTAGACTCCTCGCAAATTCTATCAGTTTCAGTGAGGAAGACTCTGTTTGCAGGAGATTTTTGTCAGGGAGGCTCAGAAGCCAAAAGAACTAGGCTGCCATTTAGGGAGTGACGTCACCAGAAGTCCTAGGACATCAGGCTTGAAGTGCTGAGTCCAGCCTTCTAGTTCAGGTATTTTTCATTTGACACTTTGTATGGTCATGTGGGCTATCTTGAGCCCTTTTGTTTCTGACTAGTTTAGGCAGAAAGATGAGAGGTGGGGCTGAGCCTTCTTGCAACCTCCAGGGTTTAGTTCAGTGTCACCAGATAGCAAGAGTAGGCATAGTTGGGACTGGATATATATGGTGGGCGAGCATATGGAGGCTTATGCCAGTTCTGGAGCTGAAGAACTTGCATAATAGTTTTAGCTCGATGAGTGATGGCAAGCAGACTGAGGTAAGGGGTGGGCACGTTAGGAGTAGTAGGAGAGTCAAGCGGGGGAGATGGGAAAGAGGTTGAGGAGGAGGGCGAAGGAGTAGTTGCAATGTCCTTGTAAGGTAGGTGAAGATGGAGAGCCAGGAAGGAGTGGAGCAGGAGAAAGCCTTTTGTCAGTGGAAATTTTATATTGCCTAAAATGAGTGGATGAACTTGGAGAGAGTTGGGTATAAGTTAGAAGGAAATTAGATCAGCCAAGGCTGAGGGAGAGACTGAGTTAGCACTGACAGTGATAAATAAATGCTAGGCAGGGGGAAATATAAGCCAGAGACAATGGCTTAACTTGTGGAACTTTATAGTGATTCCACTCAAGGAGAGAAAGAGAGAGAAAGATTCCACTAGTTTGGTCACAAAGCCCTATGACTAGGGACAGAAATCAGTAGAGGAGTAGAAACTGAGGAGGATTGTTCTTGTAACAATCCTGATATTATAATGAATCCACTATTCAGGAGGCAGGGATTAGTTACATCAGGCAACTGGACTGGCAACTTAAGCCAGGAGACTGAATTTTAAACCAATAGGGAGTTTGATCATAAAACATGAGTGGGACTAAGGTATATTTAAAGGTGGCCTAGGGAGGGTGTGGGGGGACTGACACAGTACTGCACAAAGTTAAAAACAGCAGCCAGAGAGAAGTGGGTCTAATTCAGCTGACAAAGCTGTGGAGATGCCAGCTGAAAGCAGCCAATGGGAGTCCCACTCCATATGGCAGGGAGCCAGTGGTATCCCCGGCTTAGTAGTCAGATTCAGGATGCCATACTTGGGTCTAGAGAGCCAGGAAAGAACTTTGACGTGGCGGTCCGTCCAGCAGCATCCTCCCTTTGGTACCAGAGCATGGTTTGCCCATAGGTGCTAAAGGCCTGAGGTGAGAAGAGACAAGAGGATTAGGTTATGTAAGTTACAGAACAAAAGGTGAGGCTGGGTGCTAAAGTAGCAGGATGGGGATTAAAGGATAAGTTGAGAGATAGGTGGGCTAGGGGGGATAGCTCACAGAGGGGTCGACTCCTTGGCGCCAAAAATTAATTTGGGTTCAGGGGCACCAGAGACCAGTCTGAGTCCAGGGGGCAGGAGCGGGAAAAGATTTAGAGAACAGGTAGAATTATAAGAAACAGTAAATTCAGAAAAGGAAAAAAAAAATAACCTTGTAGAGCAAGGAAGCAAGCTGGCAGCAGGTCATATAAACCGGGGGAACAAGGAGGGTTAATATGAAAGCGGTCTCAGGCTAACTAATGGAAGGAGAAAGTAGGAAAGAGGTTTTAACAAAAGAAAATACAGAGATCTAACCAGATACAGAAACTAAAGACAGCAGGCAGTATTTCAAAAAGTATAAATCACATTTCCCCAGGCTAATGAAGGTAGGAAAGAGGGTTTAGCAAAGTACAGAGATCTAGTCAAAAACAGAAAAATAAAAACAGCAGGCAGTATTTCTAAAAGTAGAAATCACAGTCCCCCAAGGTTAAACATTTTACATTTCATTAATTAATTCAAAGGTACACAGTGCGAAAAAGTTTCCACAGGCTATGTCTAAACTCCCCAAACCAACACAGTACTTCATAAAGTTAAAAACTGCAGCCAGAGAGAAGTGGGTCTGATTTGGCCGACAAAGCCATGGAGATGCAACCCTGGAGAGTCAGCAGAACACAGCAACCAATCAAAATTTGCCTACAACTGAAAGGCGCCAATGGTAGTCCCACGCCATATGGCAGGGAGCCAATGGTATCCCCGTCTTAGTAGCCAGATTTAGGATGCTGTACCTGAGGCTAGATAGCCGGGAAGAGATCTTTGAGGAGGCAGTCTGTCTGACAGCTTTCTCCCATCTGTTCGGGAGTGTGGTTAGCCCCGAGGGCCATGCATTCAGAGAAGCATCTTTCTAAGTGTCAAGATATGTTTTTGTTGCTCTGTGTAGAAATTGTTATACAATATTTCAAAAACAAATCTCAGTTCATAGACTTAGAAATCATTGTTAAATATCATAGAAACATAGAAACATAGACTTTGACGGCAGATAAGGACCACTTGGCCCACCCAGTCTGCCCATTTCCCTACCTACTGGTTAAGCTGCAGATTCTAGTTAACCAACAGCCTACTTCCTGCAACCCCCAACTATAATTGCCTTGTGTCTGTCCCATGCATGTTTGAATTCCCCCACTGTTTTAGACCCAACAACCTCCTCAGGAAGGCTGTTCCATGTATCCACCACTCTTTCAGTGGAAAAAAATTTCCTCACATTACCCTGAGCCGTCCCCTCTATCTTTAAATTATGCCCCCTTGTTCTTACACATCTCTTTTCTGAAAGATGCTACCTCCTGGACTTTGTTGATTCCTTGAGGTACTTGAATGTTTCTATCATGTCCCCGTCCCTCCTTTCATCAAGAGTATACATATTAAGCTCTCTCAGTCTCTCTTCATGGCTTCTGCTGCAGACCCTGCACCATTTTAGTTGCCCTCCTCTGGACTGCTTCCATCCTGTCTATGTCCTTGCGTAGATGAGGTCTCCAAAAGCGCAGTACTCCAGATGGGGTCTCACCAACTGTCTGTACAGAGGGATAACAACTTCCCTTTTTCTACTTGTGATGCCCCTTCCTATGCATCCCAGTATCCCCCTGGCTCTCCTTACTGACTTTTCACATTGCTTACCCACCTTTAGGTCATCTGATACGACTACCCCAAGGTCCCTTTCCATTTTTGTTGTTGTTAGTACCTCCCCTGCTATTGTGTACTCTTCTCCTGGGTTTTTGTTTCCCAGGTGCATTACTTTGCACTTCTTTGTATTGAATCTAAGTTGCCACATGTCTGACCATTCCTCCAACCTTGCCAAGTCCCTTCTCATCTTTTCTACCCCCTTGTGTATCAACTCTGTTACAGATCTTTGTGTCATCTGCAAAGAGGCATACCTTTCCCTCCAGACCCTCTGCAATGTCACCTATAAAGATGGTAAAGAGGACTGGACCCAGTACTGAGCCCTGAGGTACTCCACTAGTAACCCCTTTCTTCAGAATGTGTTCCATTCACTATTACCTTCTGTGTCCTGTTGTGCAGCCAGTTTGCTACCCAGGCTACCACCCTGGGACCCACTCCCAGGCTGGCTAACTTGATTATTAATCTTTGTGCGGACTGTGTCAAATGCCTTGTTAAAGTCTAGGTAGGCCATATCCACAGCCCCTCCCTGGTCTATTACTTTTGGTCACCCAGTCAAGAAATCAATTAGATCTTGTCTGACATGACCTTCCTGCTGTAAATCCATGCTGCTTTGGGTCCTGTGCCCCGCTGGCCTCTAGGTACTCAACAATTCTTTCTTTCAGAAGTGATTCCATCATTTTCCCTACCACTGAGGTCAAACTTACAGGTCTGTAGTTTCCCACTTCTGCCTTGCTCCCACTTTTGTGAAGGAGAATCACATCTGCCCTCCTCCAGTCCTTGGGTACCACCCCATCCTGCCATGATCTGTTAAAAAGTGTGGTCAGTGGTGTCACTAGGTCCTCCCTTAGTTCTTTTAGGATTCTGGGGTGAATCCCATCAGGCCCTATTGCTTTGTCCACCTTGAGTTTTAGGAGTTCTTTCAGGACTCTTTCTTCTGTGAATGGACTGGTGTCAACCCCCCTACCCAGAGTGCTTCTATTGTCTGGTTTAGGTAACTCCTCCTCATCTTCTTTTGTGAATACTGAGCAAAAGTATTCATTCAGAATCTCTGGCTTTTCACTGCCCCCTCTGCCCACCTCCCCTCTCCTTTATTAATCTTCACTGTCCCTCACTTAACCTTTCTATGCTCCCTAATGTACCTATAAAAGGTTTTATCCCCCTTCTTAACTGAGTTGGCTATTTTTTCTTTGGTTTGGGCCTTTGCTAGTCTGACTGCCTTCCCGCTTCTTTCTGCTTTAATTGATACAGTTACCTGTCATGCTCCTTCTGTGATTCCTTATACTTTATGAATGCAGCCTTTTTCTCCTTAACCTTCCCTGCCACCTCGTTTGAAAACCATAGTGGTTTTTTACTCCACTTTGTTTTCTTTATTTGCTTCACACAAAGGCTTGTTGCCTCTATGATGGCAGTTTTGATTTTTATCCATTGTTCTTCCACCCCTCCTTTTTGGTCATTTGCTAGTGCATTTTTCAGGTATTCACCCATTTTGCTAAAGTCATCTCTTCTAAAGTCCAGTATCCTTGTTTTTGTATGGCTTATCTCCATGGTTGTGCTCATTGTGAAGCACACTGTGCAGTGGTCACTTGTTCCCAGATGTCTACTGACTTCTAAATTTGTGATCCTCTCTCCATTTGAGAGTACCAGGTCTAATATTGCTCCCTCCCAAGTGGGTTCTAACACAAGCTGTCTAAGGCCTGCCCCCTGCAGGGCATTGAGAATGACCCTGCTCTTGGACGTGGCTGCAGTACCTGTTATCCAGTTAACATCTGGCATATTCAGGTCCCCCACCAACAGTATCTCCCCTTTTTCAGCCATTTTGAGAATGTCCTCCATCATTTTGTTGTCCATTTCCTCCCCTTGAGACGGGGGTCTGCAGTACTCTAATGTGGATTACTGCACAGGGATTGTGGCGCAATTTAAAGAGCAGGTTCTCACTTAGGAACTGTCCCTTCCCCCCGATATATATGGCAGCTTACCTGCCCTGAAATGGAGTGCCCCAAGAATTGTCATGTATTTCTGACCCATTTTGTAGAAAAAAAACACTTGTCATTTTGACTTTTGCAGCCGGCTGCTGAAACGAACCAAGTTCCTGATATGTAGACATGCCCCTATGCAAGCTTGTTTCGTGACATTGCTAAATGAACAGCCTATGGGGACAAGCTCCATAGACTTTAATGGGGACACCTTTTTAAAGCCTGTTTTTACACTTTGCCATGCCAGTTATGACAAAGGAAGGGAACCACTCAACTAACAAAGGACACTGTTAGTTGAACGGTGCCCTTGCTTTGTCATTACTGGCACGGCAAAGTGTAAAAATAAGTCTTAAAAAGTGTTCCCATTAAGGTCTATGGAGCGCATCCCCACACTGTTCATATAGCAATGTCACAAAATGGGTTTGCGTGAGGGCGTGTCTACATACTAGGAACTTGGTCCATTTCAGCAGCTGGCTGTAAAAGTAAAAATAATGAGAGCTTTTTTTTACAAAAATGACGAGAAATAAATTACATTTCTTGGGGCACTCCATTTCAGGGCAGGTAAGCTGCTGTATAGGTCAGGGAGATGGTCAACTGCCAACCTGCTCTTTAATATATTTTTAGCTGAGAAGTATAGTCTCCATAATGTGTGCATGTGTGTGCGTGTATGTGTGTGTTTGTGTGTGTGTGTGTTGCTTTTCTGACCAGAGTTAATATCAGTCAATCTCTTGATTTTAAGAAGAGTTATACACTGGCTGGGAGAAAATAGTGTTTCTATTCTTACTTTTTAATTTCTGTTTGAAGCAGACTGTGTGAAACTGTAATGGCTAGTGCAGGGTGAAATTGCAGAAATCCATTCATAGAAACATAGAAAGTGATATCAGAAGGGGACCATAAGGTCCATCTATTTTTTTTTTTACTTTATTTAAGGTGTCAGCAGGTACACATATCCACTACATTGTTTCTTAAGCAGTATATAAGGTAACTCAAACAGTATACATACATTATCAAAGCACATTTGGTACAACTCAGCTTTTTATAAAACATTGTTTTGAACAGATGACAGTACTTTAGAGGACTACAGGATAATTAGATAAAGGCATTCTCTTTCAGGTGTGCAACGACTACGATCAAGTAGAAACACCAATCTGGGTTACCACAATATTGCCACAGGCACACTATTTGCTCCATTATTACAATATTTCATGATACTGTTTTCTGTTACATTATGGGACCAGGAACCTCAGTTCCACCAACACCCTTTCCAATGGTCCCCACAATCTCTGGAACAGATCTTCTCTGTCTTTTGCTATGTACTGGGTATGTTCAAGTTTCATGCATTGTAATGGTTTTCCCACCCATTCTGCTGTGACAGGGGTCGACTCCACTCCCTAGTGGCAGATCAGAACCTGTTTCCCCACTACCATGGCCAAGTGCCATAGAGGGTGATCCAAACCCTCCCCATTCCTCTATGAGCCGGGGAGCCCCAATATAACCTGACTTAGGTCTATATCTTCATCGGTCTTCAGGATTCTTTGCATTATATCAGTAATAGCCTGCCGAAAGCTTAGGATTCTAGGGCACGACCAGATCATATGCTTGAAGGTACCCTGGTGGGCCTTACATTTAGGGCATAGTTTGATGCTGCTGGGTCAGTCTTACTGCCAAGGACAGGGTTAAAATATGTTCTATGTAATATATTAAAGTGTATTGCCCGCAGTCTGATATTGACCAAACCTTGCATACCTCTGTGGAAAACTGTTCTCCAGTCTCCTTCTGTAAGGTTCCCACCTCTAGATCATTGTCCCACTTTTCTTTTAGTGTTTCTAGATCCATTGGGAGACTGCCCAGGAGGGTTTTGTAATGCCCAGTTAGAGGCTTTACACTTTTCGGGTTTAGGGATGCCCACAGGACCTCCTCTATAGGGGATCTATTCAGCTGGTCCTGTTTAACTTTTTGCCCTAGTTCTTCTAACAATATTTGCCTTATTAATAGGTATACACTGCATAGTTATACTGTCCGAATTTTTGCTCATAGCCCCTACTATCATGCATTTCTCTTCATCCTACTGGAGGCGCCATGTTTAATTTGGCATGGTACAAATTGTTTCTGTTTAATTTGTATAGTTCTGCTAAATTTCTGGTATTATTTTGACCACATGCTTTTACATGTATGTCTTGTTCTATTGCCCGATGTGTATGTACTGTTTCCTATGCACCTTTCCCCCAGGACGCACCTGGAATTGAGCACTAGTGCTCAGTGTGTCTTCCTGGTAAAACTTTTAAATAAATAGATAAATAAAATACAAAGAAATGGGAGGGTTGGAGGCCATATCTCTTAGACAATGCCTGAAAAGGAAAGATTTTATCCTGCCCACATAGCTGCAATACACTTTGAAGGCTGGCTTTGTGCCATGCAGCAAGTACATTTGCAGCTTGTGCAGGCTCTTGCCACTCTTCCCAGATCTATCTATTTATTTATTTATTGAAGTCTAGGATTACACCACTTGACCTCAGAGCTCTTTATATTGGTTTCACGTCATGATAATAATACAAAACTGGGTTGTACAAAATTACAAAGTTTGTGGTTACAGCAGATGCAACAGGGATTGTACATGTTACAAGAGGAAGTTAGTATTTTGGAAGTGGGTTAACAAAAAGAAACTTAGAGGTATAAGATGCCTGAAAGGAAAAAACAATCAATTGTCTGTGGGCACTTAGGTTTAGCAGAGGAGTAAGTGCTAGACAAGGCGAGGAGGAACCCCAAGTAACAGCGAGCAGGGATATTGTGAGGTAGTAAGTCTGGCGGGGGAGGGAGGTATGAGAAAGCAGGAAAGGGGGAGGAGGAGGTAAGGAGGGAGGAGCATAAGTCAGAAGAGGTCGGAGAGGTGAGGGTAAGAGGTGGGATCTTTACCCAGGAGAGGAGGTGGGGGTGAGGTGGGAGAGTATGGGAGGAGAGGATCAAGGGAAAGTTACGGGAGGGTGAGGGTGGGAAAAGGATGGGGTGATAAGGCATGGGGGAGGAGGGAGGGATGTGGGAGGGTGGGAGAAGAGTAGGGAAAAACCAGAGAGGAGAAGGCGCGAAGCTTTAGGTGACAGTCACAACGGGCAGCATTTAGCAGAAGTTGCTTGAGGTGGACTTTGAAAGCACCCAATGTAGGCAAAAGAGCAAGATCTGCCTGGAGGGAGTTGAACCAGAGTGGGGCACGGTATGAAAATGAACTTTGGCCTAGGAAAGTGCAACATTTTGGTGCTTTGAAGGTCTGAAGTTCAGAGTTATGTGTGCGCTGCTGGTTGATGCTAAGCAGCAGGAGTTAGCTGACCCCAGTCAGAAGTGTTTCAAGGCTAATTTTTTTTGCCAGCAGGCAAGTGTAGAATTTAAGTCAAACATTGAGTGGGAGCCATTTCGCATTGGTATACAGGTCACAGGTGTGAGTCAGCCTAGTTGCTCCTAAGGTTAGCCGGCATGCATTGTTTAAGGCTGTTTTTAAACTCCTGAGTGCAGTGTCAGTGGCTGGTGCAGCCACTGACACTGCACTCAGGAATTTAAAAAGATAGATAGGCAGGCCGTAGTCAAGAAGTGAGCCAACAGAGCTGTGGACAGCTGTTTTGAGGGCTTCATGGGTCAGTTTGTGCCTGTGCTGAGAGAGCATCCCAATGCATTTATTAATTGCCTTGGCTATGCTGTCAATGTGTAGAGTGTAGGACAACAAGTTGCCGATAGTAATCCCCAGATATTTAAAGTGTTGGACCAGGTCAAGGGAGGTCCCAGCAACATTACGAATAAATAATGGGTATCCACGATGCTTGTTTGGGAGCTGGAGAACAGCATAGTCTTAGTTTTTTTATAGCTGAAAATTAATTTATGATCTGTGGACCACTTCTAAAGATTGGTAAAGTCACTTTGGAGTTGTTGCTCAAGCTGAATTGGATTTGAGCCCTGTGGGAAGACAACAGTGTCATCAGCATAAAGTAGAATGTGGCACTGGCTGGCTTGAGGGAGACTATTTAGGAATAAGCTGAATAGAAGGGGACCCAGTATTGATCCCTGAGGGACACCCTAGCAGACAGGATTGCTATCCGATAGGGTTGAGACGATTCTGACTTGTTGGGATCTGCTGCCCAGGTAGCTGTAGAACCACAAAACTGCCTCAGGGGCCAGGCCCATTGCGGCAAGTCGCTTAGTAAGGAGGTCATGATTAACACTATCAAAAGCTTTGGTAAGATCGATAAAGATTGCCCAGGAGAGTTGTCCTTTATCAAGAGAATAGTGTATGTGACCAGTTAACTCTAAAAGAGCTGTGGTGGTGCTATGCCCAGTTCTAAAGCCATGCTGCTCAGGGCAGAGGAGTTTGTCTTTGTCAAGGTATTCAACCAGTTGGGCCACAACTATTCGTTCAAGGGCCTTCGACAGAGGTGGTAGCAGGGAGATGGGTTGACAGTTCTCTGTGAGGGCATGGTCTCCATTCTTATGCACAGGAATGACTATAGTGGCTTTCCACTTTTGAGGGAATATCACCTGTCGAAGTGACAATTTCTGGATGTGGGTAAGAGGAGACAGGACTTCTTTCAAGGCAAGAGAGATTAATTTAGAATCTAGGGTGTTCCCAGTGAATCTCCCCTTACCAAGCACCTTCAAGAGGTATTTCCTTGCCTCTCCAATACTCCAATAGAGAGGGCCTTGAACCGAAATAAGAGATTCACAGGGGGCTGTGGGGCTATGATTGGATTGCCCAGGTGGAAGAAATCGGGGGGGGGGAGGACATGACTGAGGTCTGTGAAGGCTAGGTTAAAAGTGTTGGTTATAGTTTTTGGGTCAAGGATGGAGGTATCATCAACACAGATCATGTCTGGGGCAGTTTTAGGCAACTTGCCAGTAACCTCTTTGAGGTTTGCATAGAATTTTCGTCCATCATTCCAGTGTTTGGACAGGGCAGCCTTGTAGTAGAAGTTCTTGGCTATATGGATGGGTCTGGTGCAGCTATTTCTGGATTGCTTGTACTTTAAGATATTCAGCTGCTTCCCTGTGGCTCTGGCTATTTGCCAGAGATTATCTCGGTTTTTCATCAGACCCAAGATGTCAGGGCTCATCCAGGGGTTATAAAGGCCCTTGGCTATCTGCTTTTTTATGGGGGCATAGTTATCGCAGATAGAATTAAAGAGGAGGATGAAGTGGTCCAGTGCACTATCCACGTCCTGGGCCCATACACAGCTGACCAGTTGGCATGTCGGAGATCAGCTCTAAGAAGATTGGCTTGACCGGGCTTGAGGAATCTGTTAGTGACTGTTCTGGGAGGGGGTTTGGTGAAGTTATTGGTCCAGTTGAACATGACAGGGGAGTGGTCACTGATATTGTCTGGGAGGACAGAGGCATTAGCGATGTACTCTGGGCGGTTAGTGAGTACCCAATCAAGCAGAATGCTATTGCCGGTCCGATAGTTGGTCCGGGTAGGGGCTTCTATTATCTGTATGAAGTGGATTGCCTGGATAGCATCCTTAAACTGGTTAGCAGCTGGGGCAAGATAGTTAATATTAAAGTCACCAAGTAATATGACCTCGGAGCTAAGGGTAAGGCTACCAAGGCAGTCAATGACATCTTGTAGACCCTAGAGTGAGTCATATGGTGGGATATAGATGGACAGCAGTGTAAGAGACTTGCTATGCGTCCCGCGGAGGACCTTAATGGTAAGAGCCTGTGCAGTGGTCCCAAGACTGGGAAGAATATGTGATAATCCCTGAAGGCCTTCCTTGAGAAAGAAAGCACAGCCTCCACCTCTTTTAGTTAGGCGGTCCTGCCTAAAAAGCCTATAGCACAGAAGGCTAACGTACGCATCAAGAATCTTTGGAGTCAGCCACGTTTCAACAATTGACAGTACATCGGGGTTATGAAGGGCTACCCAGGCCTCGAGGCTAGTGAATTTAGCAACTAGACTGCAAATATTTAGAGAAGCATTTGTGAGCATGCCTGGCTTATGGGCACATGTCCCCTGGTTGTGTGGAGGGCCTGGATTGTGATGCATGTTACCTGAGAGGAAAAGCAGCAGGAAGGCTAGTCTTTGCAGGTAACTTTTTAGGTGTTTAACACTAACTTTGAGATGCTTCCTGGAGCATATGTTGGTGAGATTTACGTCTGTGATCAGGACACGTCTGAATGGTAGTAAAGGTGAGGGTGGCCAAGGCTTGGCCCTCAGTGTCCAGATCCTGGCATGCCAAGGAGTATCGTGTGGCTTGCAAGTGGGAGGCAAGTCAGAGACAAGCACCGAGGTGATGGTGCAGTGTGCATTGCTGGTGGTGTGCCCGATGGTGTGGGGGGCTGGCAACTTAGTGTCTAGGCAGGGATGGCCAGCAAGCCCGAGGATTATGGGCAAGAGCAAGGAAAGTGGCATTAAACTTGTGGATAGATACATACTTGGAGTGGGGGTAAGTCCAAGTTATGTCTGGGCAGGGGTCTGAAGAAAGGAGTAAACGTAATGTCAGGTGGAGAGGGAGTTGGAATAGTGGGGGGGGGTAACTGCAAGAGGGAAGTTATTTTGGGGGCACGCTAGGAGGAGGCTAGGACAGCTGGAAGATCATTCACACACTGAGATTAGGCCAGACTTGGTGACTTTTATTTAGAAACGAATGGAGAAACAGCAGGAAGTATTGGCAGTGGGTGTCAAGTTGGATAGGAAGGGGGGGTGGAGCAGGGTGGGAACTCGAGAGAGGAGGTCTAGAGAGGGGGGAGGATAAGTAGGACTGCAGAAGGGGAGTGGTTTAGCAGAGAGTGGGGGAGGAGATGTATTTAATAGTGGCCAGGGTTGGGGCCGGTGGGAGGGAAGAAAATACAGTGAGACAGTAACTATATAGAATTACAGCACAGAGGAGTTGTAGGGTGACAAGCCTGCCTCCAGAGCTGCCTTGAGTTGCACAGTGGATGCATCTGGGGAGATCAGAGCTGGGCCTCCAATCAAAAGGTGAGCTGCTAGCCAGGCTCTCATTGTGGTTCTTGTGAAGGGATTTACAATATACTTGATCACCCTCTGGCCCAGCGTAGCTGCAAAGTATGGAAAGCAACATGGGGATCCAGGTGTAGACAATTCCAAATCCATCCAGGTTCTCTTTTCAGTAGTACTCGGGAGGAGACAGACCAACAAGGACACCTGAGTTGCTAAATAATAGAGGTATAAGTTGGGGAGATCCAGACCTCCCTTGTTTACTGGTCTCCGTAGTGTTTCCTGTTTGATTCAAGGTCTCCTGCCTCTCCATAGCAAAGAGGCAATGGCTGGTCTTAGAGACTTAAAGCAATATTTTGTAACCCACACTGGTAGGCTCTGGAATACATACAGGCATTGTGGAAGGATGCACATTTTGGCCAGGTTCGCCTGGCCTATCAGGGTCAAGGGCAAACTCTTCCATCTCTCACACTCCTCTTGTATTTTTTTAAGAAGGGGGAGCCAGTTGATCTTGTAAAGACTTGAAAGACTTTTGGGTATTGAGATTCCCAAGTATTTCAGGGATGCCACAGGATGAAAGTCTGAGCCTGGAATGGTTAATGGGGCAGCCTTCCCAAGCAGATGCCACTCACACTTTGCCCAATTAATTTTGTGTCCAGATATGGGGCTGTACTGATCAAATAACCCAGTGAAGGCCAGTATTGAAACCTCCAGCTCCTTGACAAAGAGCAGAATATCATCTGCAAAAAGTGAGATTACCTGGTCCCCACCCCCCCCCACCTCCATACCCCTGTATATTGGGATGGTTATGGATGGCTGAGACCAGTACCTCTATTGTCAAAATGTATAGTAGGGGAAATAGGGGGCAACCCTCTCTAGTACCTCTGGTCAGGGCGAAAGGGGTGGAGAGGTTATCATTAGTTAGAATCTATGCTTTGGGGGAGGAGTATAGTGCTGAATTCAGGAGCACAGTCTATGGCCTATGTTCAAGTGATTTAGGGTTGAAAACATAAAGGCCCATTCCACCCTACCAAATGCCTTTTCAGCATCTAATGCAAGAAGGCCCCAACCACTGCCTTCCCCCTGACCAGCTGTACAGAATGTTTAACGTTCTGCAGATATTGTGTTTGGCTTGTTTGCCTCTGATAAAGCTGCATTGGTCTTAATGTATCACGTTTGGGAGAACACCCTCAAACCTGGATCTATTATTTTATAGTCTGCATTTAGTAAAGAGATAGGGCGATTTGACTCACATTTCATGGGGTCCTTATTTGGTTTAGGGAGGACAGTGATAGTGGCCATCTGTAGGAAGGGGGAAGCATATCAATTTCCAGGGATTCCTGTATCATGGGCAGAAGACTATGACATATATCTCTCCAGAAGGTTTTATAGATCTCCATGGGTAGGCCACCTGGCTTGGGGGCCCTATCTGTGTTAGAAGACCACACCACCTGCTTAAGTTCGTCTAGAGAAATGGGGAGATCAAGCACCTTTCTTTCTGACTGTTCTAGAGATGTTAGGGGGACTGTATCCAGGAAGATCTCCAGGTCCATATGTCCTGGGTTTCTGTGGTATATAGAGTGTCATAAAAGGTTCTGAAAATACTATTAAAGAACAAGGGATTGGAGAATTTCTCTCCATCGGCCCCCTCTGTTTCCAGAATGACTCTTTCAGCTGTCTGTTTTTTTTTTTACTTTCCATGCCAACAATTTCCCTGCTTTGTCACCCTCAAAGTAATTTAATGACCCCGCTTTCAATATGTTTCTTTCTATTTGACAGTTGGAAAATTGCTATAATCTGCCTTTTAATTTTGTAAGTCCCCCCTCTTTGTTATGGACCCTGCCCACCATTATTTCCTTCTCCAGAAAGGCTATCTCCTTTTCTAAAGTTTCTTCCTTTCGCCTCCCCTCTTTATTATGATGAGAGGCAAAGGCAATAGCAGCCCCACTTAGGTAGGCCTTTAATGCCTCCCATGTTGTAGAAGCTGCCATGTCCAATATTTTGTTATGGGTAAGAAATTCTTGAATATTTTCATAAATGTATGCCTTGTATTCCAGAGAGGACAGAAGGGTAGAGTCTAGTCTCCATTGTTTACTAGGAGAGGGAGATGAACCAGTGTGGATGGACAATTTTGGTGGAGCATGATCGGAGACGCATATTGGGCCATACTTTGCAGCTACAGTATTCCTAACAATAACAGAGGAAGCCAGAAAATAATCAGTTCTTCTATATACTTTATGTGCAGGAAAATAAAATGAGAATTCCCTCCTACCAGAGTGAAGGTGCCTCCAGGCCTCCACCATTGCCCTCTCTTCAGCTAGCTCCCTTGGAGCCGCAGTGCTCCTAGGTGGGGGTCTACTCAATGGATCTGAGTGGTCTAACTCCCTGTCCCAATAAGTGTTAAAATCACCTCCTATAATAATATTGTCCGGAAAAGGGGCCAAGGTCACAGACAAATGGTGGAAGAAGCTGGGGTCATCAATATTCGGTCCATAGAGAGAGATCAGTGTATATCTGGTTTCTTCGATAGTGACATCACAAATTATATACCTGCCAATCGGATCTGCTATCAGGCCATGGATACTGGCCCTCAATCTTGGCCTCAGCCATATTGCTACCCCCCTTGCCCTTGATATGAATGGAGAAACCAAGAATCCTCCTCCCCACGCTCCCGCCACCTCTTTAGCTTCTTCGCCTCTTAGGTGAACTTCTTGAAGAAAAATAATGTCACCCTTTCGTTAAGTGATATAGTTCCAAATCCTTCTCCTTTTGATCAGAGTCTTCAACCCCCTTATGTTCCATGAAATGAATTCAAAGTACTCATTTTTGATCACAGTAGTAAACAGGGTACCCTTGGACAGCTTTCTGCTGAGAAATATTTTCAGTTTGGGACAGTGCCACCTGCTGGATTTTTACAGTTTTAACATTTCTGCAAAACTTTAAACTCTAACTTGCCTAAGTCAAAAACAGTAACAGTATCCCCCCTACCATCCCACCCTATCCCTCCCACAACATTTGCACCCCAACAAAGCTCCCCTTTAACAACTTGGGTTATTCTAATTGGATTACCCTTTTTCTCCCTCCCACTTCCCATTGTCGTTGTGATAAAACCTCCCATAACCCTCTACATTTTGTGGATGAGCCATTGGTCCCATCCCTTTTTACTCAATAACTTTTTGCTCGGAGTCTGGTGGGGCTGTACCAATCTCTACCCATTGTGTTTTAGAGGCAAGGAACTTGAGGGGAGGGGAGTAGAGGAGCTGGCCCCACCCCCTTCACACAATCATATACATGGGCATCGTGGCAGGGCTGCCTTGCCCCACCAAAGTGGAGCGGCAGAATAAGACTTCCCCAGTGTCAAGCTGTGGGCTGCTTCTCTGGTCCCCAGAGTGGGATCCCCCTACAGCTACACACGCCCAGATAAAATGCATTCTCAGTTTAACTTTTCCATTGCTCAACCATCCCAGTACTCATGGAGAGAGTCCCTCCCCTCCCGAAGCCCCACAGTGGTAAGTCAACCACATTTGGGTAATCTGCTGACCACCCCCGTCCCCCGCCAACCAATATGGATCTCCTCCAAAACCTCTAGAACTCACATATTAGAACACAGCAGTACCATCCTTGTTACACACAGATCTAAGAAATCCCAGTAATATTTTATAATCAAGAGCGAAAATTTGTAAAGACAACATATAATGTATAAAAGTAAAAAGTAAGCAAATATTCTATCGATAAGTCATCTCATTGCCCAGCTCTTATTTTTAGTCCACTAACTAAAGCAATCAGTTATAAAAGAAATTTCATATCAGTAATGAATTTAAACGTGGCTGCTTGTCCAGTGCTAACATACGATACTATCTACAAAACTGGTCAGTGCAGGTTTGTAGTCCAGCATCAAGTTCCCCGAGCATCTCCCATCAGAATTCCAAGTTTATGATACTTTTACAATGCTTGAGCATTGATTGTCAGAGGGGAAAGGGCCTACTCAGCCCAGCCACTATGTGCTGGAGATTCCTCCATTGTGGGCCAAGTAAATCCAGGAACACCCCCAAACCGGCCTTGTCCTTAATAACAGAGTCCAGTAAGAGATAAGTTACAGTACCTTAGTAAACATAATCAGGTCCTACTTTGCTGGCGTTCACAATGCCGCGCAGTTTGCTCTTTTAGTTGCTCCACAAACTTCCAGGCTGCGTCTGGATTGGTGAAGGTCCTCAAATCTTGGTTGCTTGGGCGGATTATGAGCCAGGCAGGGTACACCATTGCAAAAGGACAATTGATGTTGTGGAGTAGCTTCTTAACCCCCATGAAGGCTTGTCTTTCTAGCTGAATCCTCCAAGAGAAGTCCAAGAATATGCTGACTCTCTTCCCGGCCACTACAATGGAACCCGGCTTCCTTGCAGCAGAAAGCACCAGTTGATGGTCCTGATACCCTAAAAATGTAACAATTAAGGGGTGTGGACATTCATCTGGCCCAGTTCACTTTCCTGGGGACCTATGTGCCCTTTATATCTCTAGGGTGTCCAATTCGTAAAGTTTAAGAGTAGTTTTGAACCGATTGGCCATGAAGGCTCCACAGCTCAAGCCCTCCATCCCCTCCAGTAGGCCAACTACCTGCACGTTGCACTACCTTTCATGATTTTCATGATTGTCCAAAGCTGCCTTTAGGTTCTCAATTTTCTGTAGAGCTCACTGTAAAGAGGAGACCAATCTAGCTGTAGTATCTTCTTGGGTCCCAACATGGGTTTCAAACCTCCTCCAGTCTGCCAGCGTGACTTTCCACAGTGTCACTGAGAGTATTAACTGTTTGTTGCAGGTGGGTCAGTTGGGCTCCAATATTTTCAAAGTCTGACCTCATTTGGTGGGTAACTTCAAACTTTAGAGATTGTATTAAGTTCTCGATTTTCCCAGGGGCTGAAGATTGCAACTCCAAGGTGGAGGGAGCAAGCTATGGCTCCTCCATGCTGTCTGTAGTAGTGGCTCAAGCCATGTGGTTGTGTCCTTTCCATCTTGAACCTGCAGTCACTTGAACATTAAGTTTGGCTTGCTTCTTTTTATGTTTTTTGATTGATGCCATATAGAGCTATACTCCCAATGATATCTGAAGTGTTTGTGGATAATATAAATGGTGGATGGCTGAGATTATCTTAGGATGGGACCCAGAGCTCTGGGCTTACACGTCCATCTTCATCCTAGGCTAGGCCACACCATAAGGACCTTCTAGTCTGCCCATAAGTCTATGCCCTTCCCTTAGCTGCTATTCAGTGTTATGGTGCCCTTTTTTCTATCCCACACATTTTTGAAAGTTCCCACTGTTTTCGCCTTCACCACAACCTGTGATGATAGACAGTTCTATGCATCTGCTACTCTCTTGGTAAAGAACTTGCACCTACTGCCTCTAAATCTGCTCCCTCTATATTCATGTTGTGCTCCCTGGTTCAGTGATTTTTGATACAGAACAGGCCCTGAACCTGCACCTTGTTATTTCCCTTTAGGAATTTGAAAATCTCGATCATGTCTCCCCTCTCCCTCTGCTGCTCCAGGGAGCACGTATTTAAGTCATGCAGATGCTTGTCATAAGACTTGTTGTGCAGTCTGTGTATCATTTTTGTAGCTCTTCTCTGCTTTGTTCCAGTCTATTAATATCTTTTTTAAGGTGTGGTCTCCAGAACAGAATGCTGTATTCTAGGTGTGGCCTCACCAGTGATCTATAGAGTGGCAGGATGACCTCTCTTTTTCTGCTGATAATCCCACTGTCTATGCATCCCAACATACAATTTGCTCTCAATCCACTTTCTCACATTGCTTGGACATTTTCAGGTCACCTGTTATAATGACTCCCAGATCATGTTCATGTTTAGAGGTTTCTAGTTTTTCTCCTCCTAGGTAGTAATCCTCTCCTGGGTTAGTCTTTTCAAGATGCAGGTTCTTGCATTTATTAGCATTAAAATTCAGTTGCCAGATTTTTGACCACATTTCCAGAGACATAAGGTCAGTCTTTATCGTCTCCACTCCACCTGGAGTGTCTACCCTGTTGCTTATCTTTGTGCCATCTGTGAATAAACTCACCTTACCCTCCAGTCCATCAGAAATGTCACTGATAAAAACATTGAATAGGATTGGTCCAAGCACTGAACCCTGAGACACTCCATTAGCTATGCCTCGTTCCTCTGAAAGTGAGCCATTTACTCGTACCTTCCGGGTTCTTCCAGTAAGCCAGCTCCTTACCCAGTTTACCACCAGCTGCCCTATTCCGATGCTGTCTAACTTGTTTAGTAGCCTTCTATGTGGGACCAAGTCAAAGACCTTGCTGAAATCTAGGTACACTACGTCTACAGCACCTCCCTGGTCTACTATTTTTGTCACCCAGTTGAAAAAGTCAATTAGATTAGTTTTACATTATTTATTTTTTATTTCTTAGGTCCCGGATTACATGTACCTTTGAGTAATGGACTGTTTTACAAAGGTTTCACGTCGAGAAAAAGGACAACAGATTATACAGCATGGAAGAGTTATAGCGATCAGTTATCAAATGCAAGTCAAAGATGTGCAGTATAACATTACTTATACAGAATATGTATATAAAGCAGTTTACGAATGTGCAAATCAAAAAGTACGATAATACAAATCAGGAGACATAGTTCAACAGTAGTACCTAGATTCAGCATCTTTGCTGACAAAAAGTAAAAGATACATATGAGGATTAGAAGTAGTCAAACTGGCCTTGTCAATAAACATGTCGAAGAAAGGGTGTTAGATAGGATATGTGGGAAAAGATGAGAGGGAGAGGGAGCTGTGAGGAGAGGGGAGAAGGGTAGTGTAGAAGATGGGGGGGGGAGGAAGGGAGGGGGACAGCATGTAAGTGCAAAGCAACAGATTAATGGGTAATGGCAACTTTCCAAGAACAGAGCGCCCACATCCCCTCAGCTCAGGAAGGGGCCCCGAATGGGCTCTCAGCCACACAGCGGCCTGACATTGGACCTGTCACCTGCCGGCTGATTTCCAAGAACAGAGCACTTGCATCCCCTTGGTTCAGGAAGAAGCCCCAAATGGGCTCTCAGCCACACAGTGGCCCGGTATTGGACCTGCTGGCTGCTTTCTGAGAACAGAGTGCCCACATCCCCTCGGCTCAGGCATGCTTGCTTGCTCATCTTCACCCCAGCTTCAGTGACTTGAATACCTCAGCTATGATTGGCCACCTCCCGGGATCATTGGTTTTCCATTGGACACCACAGCTCCTTTGCTTTTGAGTGTGCTATTTCAAATCTGCACTTGTCCAGCAGCCCTTTATTTTCAGCAGTCGTCTATCTTATCTATTTTATCTGTTATAGTAATGTAATGCCAGACACAACTTTCTTTTCACTTTTCCAGTGCAAATTAGCCTAGAGCCATGTCACTGAAATAATATTGAACAGCTAGTGGAACCAAAACATGCAGACAGGAAATTAATACAACTTTTAAGAAGCAGTCAGGTGTAACTTTTCATTTCTAAGGTATGTCTTTTTCCTTTTTACTCATTAGAAAGTCTTCTATGTGATAATATTGTGCTGAATGTGTGTAACAGCTCCTAGCCTGACAGCTGACATATTTAACTCTATTGCCCCACACTACATCATCAGCATTATGATCTCACTGTCTGTGACATCACAGGTGAATGACCTGGCAGCCACTCACTTGCTGTTCCTAAGCAACACTGGTGTCACAGACAGTGAGATCACAAAGCTGATGATATATTGGGGGACAGATGAGCAAGATATGTCATCCGCCAGGCAGAGTGCTGTTCCACACATCACACTTACTAACATCAGGTAAACAATCTAATTAAACAAAGGGAAAAGAAAAAGTACATTAAATATAAAAGGTAATTGTTGGCTGCTTTTAAAGTCTAGTATTTTTAGGCAGTACACTGGCTCTTTAATTTTGACTGCTACCTACAGTGATTTCTTAATCTAGTAGCCTTAAATCTGTTAGCTAATTACCTAGAGCCTGCATTTGTATTGTGTTTTGACTGCTAATTTCTTTATTAAATTGTCTACCATTTAAAGTAATAGTCTGTTGGTTTTGTTAGAGCCTGTATACTATCCGCAAGTAATTGCTGTTTTTTCCATCTTAAGTTGCCTTCTACTGCCTGTTCTCCTCCCACCCTCCACCCTCTCTCTCAATCCCTTCCTTCAGTTTACTGCTTTCCCTCACCTCTCTTTTCCCTCAGGCTGTAAATCCTTCTTTAATCATTCCAACTACTCCTTCTGCTCAGAGCTGCTGGTGCTGAAGCTCAGACACCCCCTTCTAGCAATCTTCTCCTGTTTCAGCCTGCCCCTGTCTTCTCCTTTTAACTACTCCTCCTCACCTTTCTTTCCCTATGCCATTAATTCCTGTTACTATTCAAAATTCTCAGTCTGCTTGGAGCCATTGGCGCTGCAGTACAGTCCTCCCCCCCACCTGTAATCTCCTCCTGCCTGCCCCAATTTCTCACTCCCTCCCTCTCCCTTTGTCTGCTGTCTGACCCTCTCACTGTTCACTTCCCCTGGCCTGGCTTTAAGCTTGCTGACCTCTGGTTCTTTCTCTCTCTCTCTTTCCCTGCTAGGAAGGAGCCCTGGACAGGCTCTCAGCCACACAGTGGCCTGGCACTGGACCTGCTGGCTGCTTTCCGAGAACAGAGCACCTGCATCCCCTCAACTCAGGTATGCTTGCTTGCTCAATGTCACCCCAGCTTCAGCAGTTTGAATGCCTCAGCTGTGATTGGTCACCTCCTGAGATCATTTGCTCCCCACTGGACACCACAACTCCTCTGTTTTTGAGTGCACTATTACAAATCTGCACTTCTCCAGTAACCCTATATTTTCTCCCGCCCCCACCCCATCTTTGACCTCTATTAAATTCACCTAGGCCACTCCCAGCTCCCCCTCCCAACTTGCTTATTGGTTTATTGTCTATGCAGCTCTCTACTCTGATAGGCTCTCCTAAGTCAGCCACTCCTGTTTCCTTTGTCTTCTGTCAAACTCCTCAGTCTATACTCCCTGGTTCCAACACTCGACTACTTTTGCACCACTAATCATTGGCACGCTCCATGGAATACACTCCTTGGTTGCATAACTTGATTACCCAGTACCACTGCTTTCTTTCCATTATGCTTACCCTCTCTCCTCTTTTCCCCTCCTCCTGTTTCTTCTTTCTACTTTTTTTACCCCAGTTTCTCAAGCTCCCCAACCTAAAAAAAAACCTATCTCGCCTTGCCCCCCTGTTCTCCTAGCTCTTACCTCTATTCTTGCCATTACTCATACACCTCCTCTAGCACTCTGGTCTCACTTCCCTCACCACCACCCCCCCCGCCACTTTATCACTAATACCTAGTTACCTTGCTTTCCTTCGCCTCCTAATCACCTACTCACCTAGTCCCTACTCCCCCCAAAAAAATTTCAAAATACTCAGTCTGCCACAAATGCCCTAAACTTCACTTCCTCATCATTACCCTCCTCTTACTCACATCAGGTAATATTCATCCCAACCCTGGCCGTAATGCCCCCTCCCCTGCCTGTAACACTTCCACCTCTAATGTGTCCAACTCCAGTTCTCCATCAGCCCTTCTGAATGGCCTTAAAATCCTCCACTTAAACATCCGCAGTCTCATTACAAAAATTGACCTTTTGCAACCAATGCTTATCTCTATCACACCTGATATTTTAATTATAACTGAATCTTGGCTAACTGACAAGATACCAGACCACTCTGTCTCCAGTCCAGGTTACTCCATAATCAGGCAGAACAGGGCAGGAAGAGAAGGCAGAGTCACCATGTATAGCCTGTCCTCACTTCAATACACAACTGTACTCTCATCCTCATTACATAGAAACATAGAAACATAGACTTTGACGGCAGATAAGGACCGCTTGGCCCATCTAGTCTGCCCATTTCCCTACATACACAATAGGCCGCAGATCCTAGTTAACCAACAGCCTATTTCTTCATACCCCCCACAAGAATTACCTTATGTCTGTCCCATGCATTCTTGAATTCTCCCACAGTTTTAGACCACACAACTTACTCAGGAAGGCTGTTCCATGCATCCACTACCTATCTGTGAAATAATACTTCCTCCACGTTGCCCTAGACGCCCCTTCTTTCTTTAAATTGTGTCCCTTGTTCTTAATGTCTCTTTTCTAAAGATGCTACCTCTTGGACTTTGTTGATTCCACTGAGGTACTTAAAAGTTTCTATCATGTCCCCCCTCTCCCTTCTTTCCTCAAGGGTATACATGTTCAGCTCCTTTAGTCTCTCTTCATATGGCTTCTCTTGCAGACCCTGCACCATTTTAGTTGCCCTCCTCTGGACTGCCTCCATCCTGTCAATGTCCCTGCAGAGATGGGGTCTCCAGAACTGGATGCAGTACTCCAGATGGGGTCTCACCAACTGTCTGTACAGGGGGATAACAACGTCCTGTTTTCTGCTGCTGATGCCTCTCCCTATACATCCCAGAATACCCCCAGCCCTCCCTATTGCCTTTTCACATTGCCGGCTAACCTTAAGGTCATCTGATATGATTAGCCCTAGGTCCCTTTCCTTTTTTGTTGTTGTTACTACCTCCCCACCCATTGTGTATTCTTCCCCTGGGTTCTTGTTTCCCAGGTGCATTATTTTGCACTTCTTTGCATTGAATCCTAGCTGCCATACCTCTGACCATTCCTCCAACCTTGCCAAGTCCCTTTTCATCCTTTCCATGCCTCCTTGTATATCAACCCTGTTGCAGATCTTTGTGTCATCTGCAAAAAGGCTTACTTTTCCTTCCAGTCCCTCTGCATGTCACTGATGAAGACATTAAAAAGGACTGGACCCAATACTGAACCCTGTGGTACTCTACTAGTAACTCCTCTTTCTTCAGAGTGGACTCCATTTACAACTACCTTCTGTGTCCTGTTGTGCAGCCAATGTTTTACCCAGGCTACCACCCTGGGACCCACTCCCAGGCTGGTTAATTTGACTATTAATCTTTTGTGTGGGGCTGTGTCAAATGCCTTGCTAAAGTCTAGGTAGACCATGTCCACAGCCCCTCCCTGATCTATTATTTTGGTCACCCAGTCAAAGAAATCTATTAGATTCATCTGACATGACCTTCCTGCTGTGAACCCATGCTGCCTTGGGTCCTGTGCCCCACTGGCCTCTAGGTACTCAACTATTCTTTCCTTCAGAAGTGACTCCATTACTTTCTCTACCACAGAGGTCAGACTGACAGGTCTGTAGTTTCCTGCCGCTGTCTTGGTCCCACTTTTGTGAAGGGGATCACGTCCGCCTTCCTCCAGTCCTCGGGTACCACACCATCCTCCCATGATTTATTAAAAAGAGTAGCCAGTGGTTTCACTAGTTCCTCCCTTAATTCTTTTTAGAATTGGGGTGAATTCCATCAGGACCCATTGCTTTGTCCACCTTCAGTTTAGGAGTTCTTGCAGAACCCTTTCTTCTGTGAAAGGACTGGGATGGACACCCCCCCCATCAAGAGTGCTTCTGTTAATTGGATTAGGCCCTTCCCCCTCCTCTTTTGTGAATACTGAGCAGAAATATTCATTAAGTATCCCTGCTTTTTCACTGTCTCCCTCTGCCCACCCGCCATTCATTCTATTCAGCCTCACTATCCCTCACTTTGTCTTTCTACGCTCGCTGATGTACCTATAAAAGGTTTTATCTCCCTTCTTAACTGAGTTGGCTATCTTTTCCTCAGTTTTGGCCTATGCTATTCTGACTTCCCTCCCTGCTTCCTTCTGCCTTAACTGGTACAGCTCTCTGTCCTGCTCCTTCTGTGTTTCCTTATACTTCCAGAATGCTATCTTTTTCTTCTTGACTTTCACAGCCACCTCTTTTGAGAACCATAGTGGCTTTTCTTTCATTTTGATTTGTTGATTTGCTTCACACAAAGGCTTGTTGCCTCTGTGATGGCAGTTTTGATGATTCCCCATTGTTACTCCACACCTCCTTCTAGCCTGTTTGCTAGTGCTTTTCTGAGGCACTCTCCCATCTTGCCAAAGTCAGCCCTCCTAAAGTCCAGTACCCTCACTTTTGAATGGATTGACTCAGTAGCTGAGTTTAACATGAACCACACTGTTTGATGGTCACTTGTCCCCAGATGGCAAACCACTTCTAGACCTGAGATCCTCTCACTGCCCCCATTTGAGAGTACAAGGTCTAAGATTGCTTCCTCATGAGTGGGTTCCGAAACTTGCTGTCTGAGGCCTGCCACCTGTAGGGCATCAAGAATGGCCCTGCTCTTGGATGTGGCTGCAGCAAATGTGCTCCAGTTAACATATGGCATGTTCAGGTCTCCCATCAACAGTATCTCCTCTTTCTCTGCCATTCTAAGAATGCCTTCTATCATATCCTTGTCCTTTCCTTCCCCCTGACATGGGGGTCAGTACGCAATCCCTGTGCGGATTGTGGTACCCTTTCCAGTCTCCAAGGTGACCCACAGTGCCTCCTCTTCTCCGTGTTTACTCTTTTGTTCAGTTGCTTTTATCCCTTCCTTTACCTAGAGAGCTACTCCTCCCCCTCTTCTCCCCTGCCTGTCCCTCCTGTAGGTTATGTAACCTGGTATGTTAACATCCCAGTCATGGTTCTCTGGGTACCATGTTTCTGTCACTGCTACGCTATCCAGGCATCCCTCTTCCATCAAGGCCACCAGCTTAGGGAGCTTGTCACCCAGACTATGGGCATTGGTACTCCTTACCCTCCATTTCCTGATGGCCTTACTCCCTTTTGCCCCATCTCTGTCCTTCTTGTCTTTGTCACTTTCTCCATTTACCCCTGTCCTTCTCCCTATCGACACCTCTATGTTGGGTGTTTGCCACACTTACTACCATGATTTTTTGGGGGGGCTAGGATTTTCCTGCTCTTTTCCAGTGCCTCACCCCTTGGCTAGTTTAAATGCTTGCCAATGAAGCATTTAAACCTATCACCTAGGATCCTGGCTCCCCTCCCAGACAGATGCAGCCTATCATGCCAGTTTAGTCTTGCATCACTCCAGGTGGACCCCCAGTCCTCAATAAAGCAAAATCCCTGAGCTCCACACCAGTTTTTCAACCACTGATTGAATCCCATGGTGCAGAACACCCTAGCTTCTCCTATGCCATAGATGGGCAGCACCTCCAAGAAGGTTACCGTGCATGCTACTTGACTAAGGCCCCTCCCTAATTCCACAAACTCTTCCTGCACTTCTCTAATCCCTTTCTTAGCCAGGTCATTTGTCCCTAGGTGGACAATGACATCCAGCTCCCTCCCCTGTGCAGCTGCTGGGGCAATCTTGAGGATTTGCTCCCTGTCCCTCCAAGCCATGGCGCCAGGCAGGCACCTTACCTCCCTCTCCCCTTCCTCCCCCAGTTCTACCTTCCTAACAATGGAGTTCCCATCCAGGAGTTGTTTCCTTCCCCTGCAGAGTCCCCTGCCACCCTCCTGTGGGTCTCCTTTGTGGAGGTTCCCAGCATCCTCCTTGGTCTCCACTGCGAGTGCCTCTATAGAGGAACCACATTTTGCCAGAATGGCATAGGAATTGTGGAGAGGTGCCCTCCTCCTATGAAGCCCTTGTTATAAATATCCTTCCTTTCTCCATCCCTATCTTCATAGCTGGAATCTACTGTCACCCTGGAATCATGCCCTCTATTACAACTGAACTCATTTCATCAATAACGTCCCTCTCACATACTGGTGAGTTATACATGTTGGGAGACGTAAACCTAAACTGGTTGTCTCCCACTACTTCTGAGACACGCAATGACATTACCACCCTCAGTCTTTCCCAGCTCATCCTTGAACCTACCTGCCTAAATCATAAACCCTAAATCACTCCCTGATAGACTGGGCTCTCACCACCCACCCTCATTGTGTCATTAAATCAGGCATCCTTCCGGATGCCCTCAGTAGCCATCCCCCAATCTTCTTAGTTAGGAAGGTCCATAGACCCAAATCGCCACATAAAATCCTGCAGCTCCATTTCTTCACCTCCCTAGACCTTAACCCCCTTCTCCATGATCTGGCCATCTCTGATTGGGCTCAGTTAGCCTCCGCCCCATCAGTTGACCAAGCCCTCACATACTTCAAAGAAAAATTCCTGGCTACCTGGAACTTATTTGCCCCATTCAAATGGTCCAGAGTTCATGGAAACCATCATCCATGGATCACTCCAGAATTATTGACCTGCCTCAGGGAGAGAGACAAAGCTTTCAGGAAACACAAGGCCACTTAGGTTCTAACAGATTATTCAAAGTATCACATGCTAAGATATGCCTGCACAAAAGCTACCAGACTAGCTACATCTGAATATTTTAAAACTGCCTTCCTCAATAATATCAACACCCCTTCCAAATTCTGGAACGTGGTCCATGCCCTTTACTCCCCCCTCACACTTGCCCCTTCCCATGCTTAAAATAAATAAATCATTAGTGACTGACCCATGGTTAGTGGGCAAGGAGTTTAACTCTTATTACATCTCATGTGCCTCGGCACTACTAAAATCCCTCCCCTCAAACCTCTCCTCTCTCCCCCCCTTCTTGTACTCAACTCCCCCATGGTCACTCTTCCTTCTCTTTGTCAGATGTCTCCCCTGATGAAACACTTACAGCCCTCTTCTCTATCAACCCTTTTAAAGGCTTATTACCTGATGACCTTGACCCTAAGCTCCTAAATCTTTCAGCACCAGTTATTGTTTATCCCCTCTCCTTAATCCTAAACCTCTCTTTTTCATCCTCATCAGTCCCTTCATCCTGGAAACATGCAGTTGTCCTCCCTCTCATAAAGAGTGGTGACCCCTCCTCTCCTGGCAACTCTTGACCAATCTCTCTACTCCTCACCCTTGCCAAGCTCCAAGAACACCTGGTCCTTTCCCAACTTACCTCATTCCTCTCTGACTCCTCCTTTTTCACTTTGTTCTAGTCTGGTTTTCAGAAGAACTACTCCACCACCACCTCCCTTCTCAGGCTTACTGACTCCATCCTCACCGGGATGAATAACAGCCTCCTTACTGCTTGATCTTTGTCGATCTCTATAAGGCTTTTGACACAGTCTCCAATGCCCTGCTTCTTGACTCCCTTAAGACAGCTGGACTGTCTGCACCAGCCACTATCTGGTTCAGATTCTATCTCACAGGCAGAACACAATTAGTCAAGATCCAGGATGTGATCCCCCAACCCCCAACTCCACAGAAGCCCCACAGGACTCTGTGCTTGGTCCCATTCTTTTCTCCATCTTCCTCAATGACTTGCCCTTAGTCTGCACCCCCTCCTCCTCTATCCACATGTATGCTGATGACACTGTCTTGTTTAACCCTGGCAAATGCCCTGCCAATGTAGCAGCCATCTTACAGCATAACTTCCATTAGGTTCAGCTATGGTTTGCCTCACATCAGTTGTTTCTGAATGCCAAGAAGACTGTCTCCATGACCTTTTGGCACTAGGCAGAGACTCTCTAGGCTGCATCCCCTACCCTCTTTCCACACCCTAGCTTGGACAATCCTTGAGGACACCTCCTCTTTCAAGTACCTTGGGGTTTGACTGGACCAGCCCCTCAACTTTTCTGGAAACATTGATGCCATCTTGAAAAAACTGCTCTCCAATCTTAGTGCCTTATACAGAAACTGTAGTTACATCCCTCCTATGGCGTGGCATGAACTTGTCCAGAAGTTGATGCTCCCCATCTTTGACTACTACAATATAGTCTATAATTCCACTCCCAAAGCCTCCCTGACCAGATTGGACACTCTTTTTAGCTCCTTCCATTGCTTCACTCTCAATGCTCCAGCCCAAACACATCACTGTGACCTCTACTATGCCCTGTTCTTTCCCCCTCTTTCAAACAGGCACCTTGCTCGCTGTGCAAAACTCAAAATTTTGGCTCAGTGAACTCCCTCCCTACTTCTCTAGCTCTGACTCTTCCCCTCTCCCTCCCTCCCACTCCCTCAGATCCACGGACATTTGTATCTTGCAAGTCCCCCACTGATCGACCCTCATCGGACAGTCTGGTTTGGCCCATCACTTCCCAAAACTATGGATAGCTTGGCAGAAGACACCAGGATAAAGGACTGCTGTATGACTGAACTTCTCTGCTGGGACTACAGTAGAAGAACTTTTGTACTTGGACCTTTAATTTAGGGTAAAAAAAAACTGACACACAAAACAAAAAAAAAGTGTGTGTTTGTCTGGGTTAACTGAACTGAATGGGTATCTGAACAGTTATTTAGGTGTAAATATCAGGTGATTGAAAGGACTTAACTGTTGTGAGGTTTAAATTACTTGTAGAAAGATCTAGTAAGTAGTGTGAGTGGCTTAGCTAGAAGGAAGCTACATTTAAAGACTGCCTTAGAAAGATTCTGCTAATAGCTTGGCAGAAGACACCAGAAGAAAGGACTGCTGTGTGACTGAACTTCTCTACTGGGACTATATTGCCCTCTTTTCCTCCCCTCCACCCCCACCCAAAGCTAGTTCTATTTTTATAGTCACAGGATTTGACTGACAACAGGAACTTCCTGTTTGGGAGCAGGAAGTGAGTGAACACAGAACCACCAAAGACCCACCATCCTAGAAGGGCAAGAGTAGCTCCCCGGCCCCCTCTAGCTGCTGGAGGTCTGCCTCTGAGCAAGTAACTGGTCTACTGAGAAATATAGGATATTCTTGTCTCAGAACAGGACAATCAGGAGCTTAAAAGGCACACAGGCAGAAAGTAAGGAGAGAGAGAGAAAAAAAACAGAGGAAAGAGTAAGGATTGCAAACAGTTAAGGGGCCAGAAATAAGACATGATTGGAGTAGTGCAGTGCAGTGGCTGTGGAGCAGCAGTCTTCCGGGAGACATTCTGGAGGATGTGGTGTTGTCCCATCTGCAGGCACCTCTCTGGGCTGAGGGAGGAGGTTGCTCATCTACAGGCTGAGTTGGCCAGGATTTGTGGGACCTCCTCTTCCATCCAGGGACCACCAGTGCCTCTGCCATTGCCTCAGAGGTTGCCAAGAAAGAGGAGCGGTTGGACCACAGTGGGCTCAGGGAGGGTGAGGGTGGTGGAACAGAGGTGCATCCCTCCAGTTGTACCTCTTCACAATTCCTATGCCATTCTGGCAAAGTGTGGTGCCTCTATGGAGGCACCTGCAGTGGAGACCAAGGAGGATGCTAGGAACCTCCACAAAGGAGACCCACAGGAGGGTGGCAGGGGACCCTGCAGGGGAAGGAAACAACTCCTGGTGGGGGACTCCATTGTTAGGAAGGTAGAACTGGGGGAGGAAGGGGAGGGGGAGGTGAGGTGCCTGCATGGCACCATGGCTTGGAGGGACAGGGAGCGAATCCTCAGGATTGCCGGAGCAGCTGCACAGAGGAGGGAGCTGGATGTCATTGTCCACCTAGGGACAAATGACCTGGCTAAGAGAGGGATTAGATAAGTGCAGGAAGGGTTTATGGAATTGGGGAGGGGTCTTAGTCAAGTAGCATGCATGGTAACCTTCTCGGAGGTGCTGCCTATCTATGGCATAGGAGAGGCTAGGGTGTTCCACACCATGGGATTCAATCAATGGTTGAAAAACTGGTGTGGAGCTCAGGGATTTGGCTTATTGGGGACTGGGGGTCCACCTGGAGTGATGCAAGCCTATATTGGCATGATGGGCTGCATCTGTCCGGTGGGGAACCAGCATCCTTGGTGATAGGTTTAAATGCTTCATTGGCAAGCTTTTAAACTAGCCAAGGGGGGAGGCACTGGAAAGGAGCAGGGAAATCCTAGACCCTTCCAAATAATCACGGTAGTAAGTGCGGCAAACACCAACATAGAGGTGTCATTAGGGAGAAGGGCAGGGGTAAATGGAGAAAGTGACAAAGGCAAGAAGGACAGAGGTGGGGCAAAAGGGAGTAAGGCCATCAGGAAGTGGAGGGCAATGAGTACCAATGCCCGTAGTCTGGGCAACAAGCTCCCTGAGCTGGTGGCCTTGATGGAAGAGGGATGCCTGGATATCATAGCAGTCACAGAAACATGGTACACAGAGAACCATGACTGGGATGTTAACATACCAGGGTACATAACCTACAGGAGAGACAGGCAGGGGAGAAGAGGGGGAGGAGTAGCTCTCTATGTAAAGGAAGGGATAAAAGCAACTGAACAAAAGAGTAAACAGGGGGAGAGGAGGCACTGTGGGTCACCTTGGAGACTGGAAAGGGCACCACAATCATCACAGGGGTTATGTTCAGACCCCCAGGTCAGGGGGAGGGAATGGACAAGGATATGATAGAAGGCATTCTTAGAATGGCAGAGAAAGGGGAGATACTGTTGATGGGAGACCTGAATATGCCAGATGTTAACTGGAGCACATTTGCTGCAGCCACATCCAAGAGCAGGGCCATTCTTGATGCCCTACAGGTGGCAGGCATTAGACAGCTAGTTTCAGAACCAACTCATGAGGGAGCAATCTTAGACCTCGTACTCTCAAACGGGGGCAGTGAGAGGATCTCTGATCTAGAAGTGGTTTGCCATCTGGGGACAAGTGACCATCAAACAGTGTGGTTCACATTAAACTCAGCTACAGAGTCAAGCCATACAAAAGTGAGGATACTGGACTTTAGGAGGGCTGACTTTGGCAAGATGGGAGAGTGCCTCAGAAAAGCACTAGCAAACAGGCTAGAAGGAGGTGTGGAGCAACAATGAGGAATCATCAAAACTGCCATCACAGAGGCAACAAGCCTTTGTGAAACAAATAAACAAATCAAAATGAAAGAAAAAGCCACTATGGTTCTCAAAAGAGGTGGCTGTGAAAGTCAGGAAGAAAAGATAGCATTCCGGAAGTATAAGGAAACACAGAAGGAGCAAGACAGAGAGCTGTACCAGTTAAGGCAGAAGGAAGCAGGGAGGGAAGTCAGAATAGCAAAGGCCCAAACTGAGAAAAGATTGCCAACTCAGTTAGAAGGGGATAAAACCTTTTATAGGTACATCAGCGAGCATAGAAAGACAAAGGGAGGGATAGTGAGGCTGAATAGAATGAACGGTGGGTGGGCAGAGGGGGACAGTGAAAAAGCAGGGATACTGAATGAATATTTCTGCTCAGTATTCACCAAAGAGGAGGGGGAAGGGCCTAATCCAATTAACAGAAGCACTATTGATAGGGGGGTCCATCCCAGTCCTTTCACAGAAGAAAGGGTTCTGCAAGAACTCCTAAAACTGAAGGCGGACAAAGCAATGTGTCCTGATGGAATTCACCCCAGAATTCTAAAAGAATTAAGGGAAAAACTAGTGAAACCACTGGCTACTCTTTTTAATAAATATGGGAGGATGGTGTGGTACCCGAGGACTGGATGAAGGCGGATGTGATTCCCCTTCACAAAAGTGGGGCCAAGACAGAGGCAGAAAACTACAGACCTGTCAGTCTGACCTCTGTGGTAGGGAAAGTGATGGAGTCACTTCTGAAGGAAAGAATAGTTGAGTACCTAGAGGCCAGTGGGGCAGAGGACCCAAGGCAGCATGGGTTCACAGTGGGAAAGTTATGTCAGATGAATCTAATAGATTTCTTTGACTGGGTGACCAAAGTAGTAGACCAGGAAGGGGCTGTGGACATGGCCTACCTAGACTTTAGCAAGGCATTTGACACAGTCCCACACAAAAGATTAATAGTCAAATTAACCAGCCTGGGTGTGGGTCCCAGGGTGGTAGCCTGGGTAAAACATTGGCTGCACAACAGGACACAGAAGGTAATTGTAAATGGAGTCCACTCTGAAGAAAGAGGGTTACTAGTCGGGTACCGAGAGGTTCAGTATTGGGTCCAGTCCTTTAATGTCTTCATCAGTGACATTGCAGAAGGACTGAAGAAAAATATGCCTTTTGCAGATGACACAAAGATCTGCAACAGGGTTGATACACAAGAGGCGTGGAAAGGATGAAAAGGGACTTGGCAAGATTGGAGGAATGGTCAGAAGTATGGCAGCTAGGATTCAATGCAAAGAAGTGCAAAATAATGCACCTGGGAAACAAGAACCCAGGGGAAGAATACACAATGGGTGGGGAGGTAGTAACAACAACAAAAAAGGAAAGGGACCTGGGGGTGATCATATCAGATGACCTTAAGGTTAGCAATCAATGTGAGAAGGCAGTAGGGAGGACTGGGAGTACACTGGGATGTATAGGGAGAGGCATCAGCAGCAAAAAACAGGAAGTTGTTATCCCTCTGTACAGACAGTTGGTGAGACCCCATCTGGAGTACTGTGTCCAGTTCTGGAGGCCTCATCTCCACAAGGACATAGACAGGATAGAGGTAGTCCAGAGGAGGGCAACTAAAATGGTGCAGGATCTGCAAGAGAAGCCGTATGAGGAGAGACTAAAGGAGCTTAATATGTATACCCTTGAGGAAAGAAGGGAGAGGGGGACATGATAGAAACTTTTAAGTACCTCAGTGGAATCAACAAAGTCCAAGAGGGTAGCATCTTTCAGAAAAAGAGACATGTAAGAACAAGGAGACACAATTTAAAGATAGAAGGAGGCGGTTCAGGGGCAATGTGAGGAAGTATTATTTCACAGAGAGGGTAGTGGATGCATGGAACAGCCTTCCTGAGGAGGTTGTGGGGTCTAAAACTGTGGGAGATTTCAAGAATGCGTGGGACAGACATAAGGCAATTCTTGTGGGGGGTAGGAAGAAATAGGCTGTTGGTTAACTAGGATCTGAGGCCTATCCTGTAGGTAGGGAAATGGGCAGACTAGATGGGCCTAGCGGTCCTTATCTGCCTTCAAAGTCTATGTTTCTGTGTTTCTATGGAACTCTCTCCACCCCAGATATGACACTCCTCCATTTACTCCCTTGCCTCTGCCTTACATAACCATCTCTCTTCTAGCTGCCCCATTCTGATCCTCCTTAACTGCTCCCTTTGCACCTGCTGCCCATAGTGTCACCCTATCCCCCACCCACCAAGCTCTCCCTTTGCCTAATTACTGTGTCCTACACCTGTCCCCCCTCCTTTATCTTCTATTACCAATGTCCTTGTCTGGTTCTTCCCCTTGCAGGGTTCTTAGCATCCCTGAGGGGTTAGTTCTAAGCATGCCTCTTCCTTCCCTTGTACCCTTTTCTACCTATCTTCCCAACCCCCTGTCCTCTGTCTTACACTCCCACCCCACCCTCTATCTTCCCACTCCACTTGTCATTGCCCAGTTCTGCCCCTGATAGGGTTTTTAGTATCCTGGAGTGTTCAGTTCTAGGCATGACTCTCCCATTCCCTATGCAACCTCGTCCTCCCCTTATCTCCTGTTCCCTCCATTATACCTGTGGCACTTAATTAGGTAGACACACTAACTATGTTCAATGTTTTATTCAATCTCCCTTTGTCCCTATACTCTTTGCACTGTCAGAGCTGATACTTCAGCTCGCCCCAGTCCTGTGTCAAATATCTTAACCAATCAGGCCTTGCATATGTTTTTACTGGAAGTGTCCTGGCTCCTCTGGGCTCACTGCTTCTCCTTCCCCCAGCTGGGTTCCACTGTCACACTTACTCTTCTTCCCCTAGCACTTTATTTGTTAAATTGTTTAATTTGCACTGCTTACCTGTATTAATTGTAACACCATTCCAACAGTGGTTGGTAATACTGTTGTTCAAACCACTGTACTTAATTATCCTCACATATGCCCAAGTCATCAAGATGGCAAATATCAAATTAGGGATCCTCCATAAACACAAGAATTCTATGAAAAATGAGGTACTGAGCCTGGCAACAAGGAGCTCTATACTGTCCTGAATAGATTACAGGCTTATAATATACAGTGCTGCTCCTGACTCTACCCTAAAACGGATAAAGACCCTGCTTAACAAAGCTTGCAGGCTCGTCCTGTGGTTAGAATGCCTCACCCACACCTGTAAGCTTTACAGTGACACAGGTTGGCTCCCATTGCAGCAAAGGGTCAAATACTAGGCCTGCCTGCTTGGGATGAAATCTCTGCTTAGATTAACACCTGCATCAATCAACAACATTTTCAGACATGCCACGACCACAAAAATGACCTAAAGATCAGCTAATGGGGTACCCCAGGTCCCATTTTGATGGACTACCTTTGCACAGTGTGCCATTTCTGTTTGGGGACCACTATGGTTCAATGAACTCACAGCATCACTGACCGACTATAGGTAAATTGGCCCCTTTAAGAAAGGCCTACATCTACTACTGGCCCAAGCAAACCCCTGTGACTGATTTTAGCTGACTCAGCTCTGAAATTGTGACTGCTTCAATTGACTCTACTCCACTGAAATTACCCAGCATGTCCCTCCATCCACACACCTCCTTTACTTTCCTCACAGTCCTAGCTTGCCCTAGCCCTGTCCCTCATCCATTCAACAATGCCTGTGTCTAGCTGCTAACCCAGTAACATACTGACACTTACAAAAAATTCCCATAGCAACAAGCATAGCACAACTGGTTCCCAGGGTGTTACATTTCACTTGTTGCCTCCTTCCCTGCTTCCTCCTCACCTTTATTAAAACAGTTCCTATCCCTATTTCCAACCCTCCTTCCCTATTGCTGACAAAGTTGACTGCTTCTCTCTTCTTCGGTTGCACTTTGAAATTATTTTTTTGTAAACTTACACCAGTTATCCATACGAGCCTCTATCTTATCATTAGTTAACAACTGTCTATCTGCAGTACTTGATGTTCTTATCTAACACCATTTAACTATAATGAGTAATTGATGCTTGTCCTGAATTCAGTATGTTTTTACCATGTATGTTCTGTTTTATCTGTTCTAGTAATGACACTGTTTATTTGTACTGCTGTTTTGACATGGAACCTTTGTAAAAGAGCCTCTGGGTTCAAAGTTATTAATCCGAAATTTGAAATAAATAAATAAATAAATGTAAACTTTAATTGTATGTATAATCTCTGTTATATATCCACTTGTACACCCCACCACAAGTCGACCATAAGACAAGCAATTCATTCAGTGTGCCTTCCTGGTGAAACATTTCAATAAATAAAATAACATACATAAATAAATAAATAAATGAAGTGCTGGTAGGTAGCATCAAAAGGAAATCGGATAGGATTAGGGGAAGCAGTTTGGCATGCATTTCCTGTGGTAAAGCCATGCTGTCTTGTGTCTGGTTTGCTGTTGTCCTCCAGAAAGGATATAATCCTCTCTTTCAGAAGGGTAGTTTTACCCACAATTGAGGTGTGGCTTACTGGTCTGTAGTTGCTCCCGCTTTTGTGTAGAGGAATAAATGTGGCATTTTTCCAGTCTTGTGGGCCCTGACCCAGTTCAAATGATAAGTTAAAGAGATCAGCCAGGGGAGCCACCAATTCCTCACTTAGTTCTCTCAGTAACCTAGGATACATTTCATCTGGTCCCATGGCCTTGTTTACATTTATTTTCTCCAGTTCCTTAAGGACTGCTTCCTTTGTAAATGGACCTGAGTTTACTCCGTAGCTTCCTTTATTGCCTCCTGTAATGGTGGGTCCTCAGCCATCCTGCTCCTTGGTGAATACGAAAGTAGAAATATCTGTTTAGGATTTCTGCTTTGTCCTTGTCATCCTCAATGGTCTCTCCATCTTCCTTCATGAGTCTGACAATACCCACTGTTGTCTTTCTGTTTTCACTAATATATCTGTAAAATGTTTTGTCTCCCTTTTTGACTTCTTGGGCTATCCTCTTCTCTGTTGTTGCCTTTTCTGTTCTGATTTCTTTATTTGCATCCCTTTGCTTTTCTTTGTAGTCTTCCATGTCCTTGTCGGATCCTGTTTTATTTTATTTTTTTTTCCTGTTTCCTGAAAGCAGACCTTTTCTCCCTGACCTTGGAAGCTACCACCTTAGAAAACCAGAGTGGTGTTCCTTTCTTTTTTGCTTTGCTCACCCTTTTTATGCAATGGTTTGCAGTTTGTTGTGTAGCCATTTTGAGATGTGCCCAGTACTCCTCAATATCCCTCCCCCGTACAATATTTGCAAGTCTGTCTTTGGGTACATCCTTCATTTATGTGAAATCTGCACATATAAAATCCATGGCTTTAATTTCTGAGTGCTTAGTTTCTGTTTTTGTCCTGATATTAAACCACATCATGAAGTGGTCACTGGACCCCAGGTGGCTTCCCACCTCTACCTCCTAGACATTGTCCTCATTTGTTAGCAAAAGGTCAAGAACAGCCCCTCCCCCATTGGCTCCTTTACAAGCTGCTTCACGCCCTATATGTGCAGAGCCTCCAGAAAGTCTTTGCTTCTGGTTGAACTTGCTGTTTGGTTACCATAATTTACATTGGGTAAATTGAATCCCCTCACCCCGCCACTATCACTTCCCCATTATCACTCATTTTGTGAATGGATTCCAATATTTCCTTGTCTCCCTCCAACCCTGTCACTGGTGGTCGGTAAAACACTCCTACCCAAGTTACTGCTCCATTACTTCCCTCCCAGAGTAACACAAAGTGACTTAGTTTCTGTGTTGTCATTTTGGGATATAGTTACATTGATGCCCTCCTTTTTATACATAGCTACTCCCCCCCCCTTCACTCAGTTCTGTCCTTCTGGAACAGACAGTATCCTGGGATAGTCATTTCCTAGTTATGGTTATTGTTTAACCAGGTTTTGGTGATGGTGGCCCAGTCTAGATCAGCTTCGGTGATGATAGCAGTGAGGTCAATTATTTTATTTGATAGACTCCTTGAGTTAGTGAACATAGCTTTCCAAACTTGGTCCCCCCTTTTATGGAGTCATGCCCTATTTTTGAGTGATTATTTGTGTTGGTTTCTGTTCTGTCACCCAGTTGGAGATTTCTTTTTCTAGTATTTGTTACCCTTATTTGTCAGAGTTTGGGGGGCAAGGTAGCAGATTCTTTTAGTCCCTGCTGCCCCCCAATGTCTAGTTTAAATGGTCAATGGCAATGTCCAGTTTCTGCCCTAGTTCTCACATGCCTGCCCTAGTTAGTTGTAGACCATTGTATTTGAAGAGACCTCTATCCCAGAAGTTCTGCCAGTTTCCAATGAAGAGGTGTCCCCTTTCTTGGCAACAGCTCTGGAGCCAAGTGTTTAGTTCCTCTATTTGATCCTTGCATATTCTTTGCTTACTGCCTCCTTACCCTTATACTGGTAGGCACTGGGTCAGAACAGCACCGATAATAATAGCATGATCAAGAACCACGAGCAATAATAGCGTAATTTTGTTTTTTTATGGGGGACTACACCCCCTGCAATCCCTGGATTTAGTAGTCTCACTCTGAGGGGGAGCAGATCATGGGTAAAGTTAAAATTTGTGGTGCCATGAAATACTGTTTCCATGGCCCCACATAAAAAAAAAAAAAAAATCAAGTCCCTATTGTGCCAAAATGGAAGGAGACCAGGATTAGAACCCTGATCTTCAGTGCTGCTGATCAAGCTGCTCGATGCCCCAGTCCTCCACATCACAGGAGCAGCTGGGCCAGCTTCCTGGGTCCTGTTGGTCTTGTGTGCTGTAAGCACCATGGACAGCGACCAGGGGAGCACTTACTGAAAGTGCTGTATATCCCCTCTCACTGTCCGTGCTAGCGCTACATGAGCTAGTGCTCTGTACACTGGCACTATTCATGTAGCACTATTCTAACTGGGTACCTACTGGGAGGATCTTGGAGAAGGCAATGATTTAGGAGTGAGAGGTTAATGTCTCACCTAACTGAGATATGTGCTGTTTGGTGTCTTTGAGTATCTGGTTTGCCTGATTGTTAGTACCTATATGGACAACAATGCCTGCTCATTTACTTTCCCCATTTATTAACCTGTTAATGCAGTTTGTGTCTCTTTTTGCAAAGCCCCTGGTAGGCATTTTACGGACACCTGTGTTTTAGGACCCTGATTTATATGTAACTCTACTCTGCAAATCATGGAATCACCCACAATCAGTATGTTCTTTTGTTTCCTTCTATTTGAGTCCTTTGTAGTTTTTTCCATACATGTTCTTGCTGTGTGACCAATCTGGTTGTGTTTGGTGTCATACCCATGTTTCCCCTCCTTGGCCTGAAGGGTGTATCTATTTGCCATTTCTCCCCCTTTGGCAAGAGGAGTGTATCTATTTGCTCTTTTAATTTGTGTCTTCTGAGATGGCGACTGCATTTGTAACCTGCACAATTTTCTTTTGCGCCCCCCCCTTTACTACCTGCCATTCCCCTGGACTGGGGGGGTGATGTGAGATGCTCCCCAGGCGGAGGTGGTGAGGTGTAAAGGGGAGAGCAGGCTTGTGGTTGCCAGTCAGGTTATGGAGATATCTGATTTGCTCCCATGCCTCTATGAGTGGTGCTTTCAGGTATCCTATTGTCCAGCATGTGGGGCAGTGCCCTAGTGCCTGAATGTGTACCATCTGAAAGGATGCACCGCACCACTGGCAGGTAATGCTGTCTTTGGTCAATGAGAATCCTGCTGAGGATAAAAGAGAAGGGGGTTGAGGAAAGAAGGAAAGTATTATGTTTTTTTTTTATTTATTCCATTTTCTGTTGCATCACCTCCACTTACTACAGGTATGTGCAGGCAGGAAGTTGAAGTATGACCCAGTGGCTATAAATGGCAAGTAGCAGGGGAAGGGTGGGATTAGGGTTGGAAGGACGGGCGAAACCTTGTGTCCCTATGAGGATGAAAAACAATCAGTCAACTGTGTGGTTTAGGCAGTTATGCTATTCCTGTCTGCCCCTGCACCACTGTTCCTGGGACAGAGAAGAGCATATACCTGCATGGAGATGTGGCGGGTAATAAACAAAAACCATGGATCAATCAATCAAACTTTATCTAACCAGGCAGTTACATCATTGAGCAAGCTCAGTTTCAAGATGGTCCTGAACACACAGGATACATTCAATAATGAGGGCTTAACAAATATCGTATGATAGACATTAAATACAGAGTAAGACATGGTGAACATCAGTTAGCATTAAAATCTTAACACAGTGGCGAATGGGCACATAGGCTATTTAGCATATACTGGAGCGGAACATGATACAGGAAGAGGAGAGGAAGGGAGGGAGACATGACAGATGGTAGGTGAAGTTGAACATTACCAAGAGGGAGATGGAGGGGGCAACCTTGTTGGAGGAGACCCCAGGAAACTAACAAAGGACTGGGGAGTGGAAGAAACAAGGGATATAGTTACCCTAAAGTGATGCCGGCTGATGGAGGGATCAATGGCCTAGTCAAAATGAGGAATAAGGTATTGATTGGCCAGTAGGGAAGTGTTTATCTAAAGCAATCACATACCATATTCAAGCATCAGTTGAGCATCTGTCTGAACATGAGGGGCTAGGCAGGGTGGAAAGTTTAAGTGCTTTTTGCATATTATTCCAGAGCACAGGAAGATAAGAGCTAATGGTAGAGGAGCCAAGCCGTGTCCTGGTCCGAGGCATTTTAAAGTTGATAAAGGAGGAGTTACTCATGCCATAGGTAGCCTTAGAGCACTCTAACAGTTTGCCGATATAGGATCATAGATTGTTTAACAGAGCCCGGTAGAACCACATAAGATCATTTTTATGTCTCCTCTGGGAGAGAGGTGGCTAGTCTAGTCCTTGATATAGCAAGCAATGATGAGTTTTTAGGGGCAGGTAAAGAACAAATCTCAGGGCGCAGTGGTAGAGAGTATCTTGTTTTAGAATATAGTACAAACGTAGCACTGTTACCACTGAAATGTAGGGAAGAAAAAAGTGATTTACTTCTCTGTCAGCACTCAGCACTACATTGTCCCTGAAAAGCTTTCTACTGGTAGAAGTTGCTGATAGCTCCTTTTGTTAGACTGAGTCCCGTTGGCAGATGAAATGGGGAGATGAGAGCTGTTCTTGTGGCAGCTCCCAGTCAATTCCTTGGATTCAGGATGTCCACAAATTGGCGGCAGCTGTAGGAGCAGAGTATGTCTCGGTAGTCTTACAGACCCAGTCCCTGTGAAGCATGATGCTCAGCTGTGGCTAATTGGCTTGGGCACTGGCTATTTAAAGCCAGCAGTCCTTTATTTGAATTCCATGTACTTTTCATGAAATTACACCATTTTCATGTAATTTATTGCCATTTCATGAACTGAGCACATTACACAGTACTATGTAGTTTTTTTGTGCAAAATAAGTGAAATTGTGTAATCCTGCAGATTAAGGCTTACAAAAATGTACCCTTTTTTTTCACTTACTTTCTTTTTCCTGCTAGCTTCCTGGTTGGCACCACACATCCAGGCATCCTCCTTCGTGGATCCAGCCACTGTCGGGTCAGTCGCCCGGCTTCCTCTTCTGAGTGGCCATTGCCTCTTCCCCATGGATTACCTCCCACGGCGGGGTGGTGGGGAGCCCACCTCTCTCCTGCCAGGGCCGATTCTAGTTCATGACGCCATTCTGAAGCTGGGGCTCCCGTAAGTTGGCCATCAAGCCACTGCAATGAGGATGCCATTTTTCCTCCCTAGATTTTGACCTCTGTGGAGCTCAGCATGCAATGATGCCAATGACTTGTTCTCGCATGCTCCCATGCATGCCACCTCAGGGTCTGCTGAACTCCATCACTGCAATTATGGCACCATGGCACTGATCCCCAGCCTCTGCTAGGGGTCAGGCACCCAGGGACCATAGGTCCCCCCACCCCGAAGATGAAGAGCAGCCCGTTGAACGCTCAATCCATCATCCCCCTGATGATCCACAATGACCCCTGCTTGCTCCTAAACATGGGTCACTGGCGTGGCGTAAGTTATGGAGTCCAGCACCTCAACCCTCAGTGCCACTGGGCTGGCAAAAATGTACACATGTAAAATTTTATTCTCAGCCTGTGGCATTATTTGCTGAAATTGCACATTTATAAAAATTCTTATTTTTAAAAATGTGCAGTTTTGGGGGAGGAGGGTACTATTTGCCAAATTTGAACACTTTTAAGAAAATACTATTTCAATGTACATCAGCTCCTACCTGCAGTTCACCCCCATACTACTTTTACTACCACTTGTGCAGATTATTGATTCCTTGATGGTGAAAATCACCCTCTCCCACTCCATCCCCATTTTTGTAGCTGGCTGCTACTGCCCCTCTGGCTCCCCTGTGTCCGTTATCAAGGACCTCCTAGCTGCCCTAAATTCTCACATGTTGGGTGGGGAGCTCCATGTTCTGGCTCTCCTCCTCTGGCTTTAAGATTTGTAATGACATAGCTGCACTAAATCTGTCCCAATTGATTATGGAACCCACCCCCCTAAATTCAAAAAACCATAATCACACCCTTCTAGATTGGTCACATCTCCCACCTGCATCGGATAATATCTGCAGGTCTCTTACCTGACTCCCCAAGTGACCATCATCTAATCTATTCGGTGTGAAAAGTTCATAGGCCCAAGGCACCCCACCCCCAAAACCTTACTGGTTCATTCCTTCAAATCCTTGGATCAAACTTCTCTCCTAAATGACCTGGCTAATGTAGATTGGTCATTCATCCCTCGTGCCACCTCTATTGATTCTAACCTGAACTATTTCAAGTCCAAGTTCCTCTTGGTCTGGGACACCAATGCCCACTCAGATGAACTTGGGTACAGGGCTCTCATCTGTCCTGGATCACTCCGGATATAATGTGGCTGGGACTCTAAATGACTACACCATACTCAAACTAACAAGAAACAGAGGCTTTGCATGTTATACTATGTTATACTATGAGCTGTGGCAGATGTCTCTTAAACTCCTGCTCCTCCTCCTTCTGATGTCAGGAAGTGTCCATCCAAACCCTGGCCCTGTTTCTACCAGGGTAACAAATCTAGCAAAAATAGAGAGGGGTCTCACCATCGCCACCTTAAATATCTGTAGCCTCCTTCCAAAACTGGCATCCCTTCAAGTCTTTGCCAGTCAACACAATCCCGACATACTAGCCATTGTTGAAACCTGGCTGACACCATGCACTCCGGACCATGCCATCTCACTACAAAGCTACAATATTTTCAGACTGGACAGGACTAATAAAAGGGGAAGGGGAGGTTGTGCTATTTACATTAAGGACAACCTCTCTAGCCACCCTGTCTGCTTTTCCACCACTAACTCCTCTGTGCAATTTCTCCCTGTCAAGGTACTACTTGGTGCTCAAAATAAAGTGCTTACTGTGGCTGCTGTCTATATCCCTCCTAAAGATCCAGGGTCCGGCCTCCAGACTGTTCTGGAATTTGTAAGAACGCAACCACCTGACACCGAGCTCCTTCTCCTTGGTGACTTTAATATAAACTGGCCCGCATCAGATGTTGGGTCCCTCAAGGATGCTATCCTAGCAGCTGACCTAACACAGATGGTGAGCTCCCCCACTAGAAAAAACTACAAAACTGGAACTTACACTCTCATTGACTGGATCCTTGCTAGCCACCCAGCCCGCATAAAAAACACAGTTGTTCTCCTGGACTCTCTCAGTGACCACTCCCCTGTGATCTGTACCTGGACAAATAAGTTCCAAAAACCACCTCCAAAAACCATCTGAAGCAGAGTGCTACCCCATGGAAACCTTACTAAGCTCAAGACCTGTCTTTTAAAGCAAGACTTGTCCCCAATATACAATACTCTAGATGTTGACGCAGCTCTAGATTATTTTATCACAACTTTCAACACTGCCTGTGACACCTATGCACCAGTAAAAAAGCTTAAAATCAAAGCGCTCTCAAATCCCTGGCTCACGGCCAAACTACTGGCCCAACTCAAAGCTCGGGACCACCTCTGGGCCATAGCCAGAGCTACAGGCTCCTTGACGGATATCCAGAAGTATAAACAGGCACGAAACCAATGTACTAAACAAATCCGACTAATGAAGAGCTCCTATTTCAAAAATGCCCTCGCAAACTCCTGGGGTGACGGGAGATCATTCTGGGACAACATCAGAAATATCACGGGTAAGCAGACTAAATCCTCTCCCACTTTAATGACTGTCGATGGAACCACTACCTTAGACCCAATGGTCATGGCAAAGGCCTTAAATAAAACTTTCACTGACCTCAGTGGGGGTCCTCCTGCCGGACTTCTTCCCTGACACGGACTCGCCAAAACCAACATCTCCTACTGCTTCACCTGACCAACCGTTTTTCCACTTCAAAATAGTTAAGGCACATGAAGTCTACAAATATATAAAAAAGGCTATCTCTGAATCCAGAGCAAGCAGTGATACTATTGATCTTAAAATTCTGTCCCTTACCCTGGAAGAAGTGGTGCACCCACTCACCAAAATGTTCAATCTCTCCCCTCTGCCTTAGTCAATTTCCCAGCAAATGGAAGTCTGCTATAGTCACACCAGTGTTCAAAAGTGGCGACAAGTCCCTACCAGGAAACTATCGGCCTATATCTATACTTCCACCCCTCTCCAAGGCCCTCGAACGCATTGTGGCTGACCAACTCTCAGACTACCTGCATAAGTATAACATACTCTGCTTGCATCAACATGGATTTAGGAAAGGACACAGTACGTTGACCGCCCTACTGGAATTCTCAGGTGAAATTCACACTGCCTTGGGCAAAGGATATCAAACCAGAGCTGTTTTCATTGACCTAACAAAGGCGTTTGACACTGTTCACCATGGCTTACTTATCACACAACTACACAGTCTTGGGCTCTCAGAAGGACCAGGTGCCTGGGTTTAAAGTTACCTGGCCCAACCTTCTCAATCAGTAAAAATCTCAGAAGTTCTCTCAGACTCAAAACCGGTCCTCTCAGGTGTTCCACAGGGGTCAATCCTAGGCTCCCTCCTCTTCAGCCTTTTCCTAAACTCTCTCCCCAAATCCTGCCCGAAACAAATAATCCTTTATGCTGACAATGCAGTGATTCTCTCCTCTCATAAGGACCCAAAACCCTTACTCCAGAGCCTGCAACTTGCTTTCTCCAATGTTGAAAAGTGATTCCTAGATCACAAGCTGGTCCTAAATCATAAAAAAACAAAATCCATGCTTTACTCCCATCCACAAAACAGAAAAAGACAAATTCCACTTACTTTCAAAACATAACCAGGAAATACCCTTGAACAAGTGTCAACATTTAAATACCTTGGAATCACCTTTGATCAAGGTCTTACCTTTGCGACCCACATTGATAACACAGCGAAAACGGTGAACCAGAGCATTGGTATCCTGTTCCGAAACTGGCAATTCCTTACCCAAGCTGTGCTGAGAATTGCTATCCAAAGCTCTGTCATCTCAATCATAGACTATGGCTTAATTATCTATGGCTCTGCCACTACCACAGCACTAAGGCGCATCACAACCATCCTAAACAAGGCCTGTCGGCTGCTCACTGGAGCGCAAAGACGTACTCATACATGTGAGCTCTACACTGAAACAGGATGGCTGCAACTCTCAAATCGCAAAAAGTATCTCACATGCTTGATGGCAAAAAAAATCCATCTTGGGCTGCACTCCGTCGTGTATCCAAGACCTACTTTGCTCGAATACCAGCATCTGTCCCACCAGAAGATTGGAACACCAGCCTCTCCAGGTCCCCAGATGCCGGACCACACAGGGCCAAAGATCTTTTGCCTATTGTGCCCCTAGCTGGTACAATGCCCTGAGCTCACTCATTACCTCCTCCATGTCACTGGGAGCTTTCAAATCTATGCTTTACTCTCACCTCTCAGCCTCTAGCTCCTGTGACTGCCTTGACTAATGATTCTTTCCTCATGGCTGTTTTTACTGTTTTTCATCCTCCTCCTCTGCTCCTTTCTTGACAAAGGCATCTGAGTACCTCTAACTACTCTAAGTCTGCTCCCCTCTCCATATCTCCTCCTACCCTTCCCACCGTGACCATTCCTCCAATGTTTTTTTTTCCTGCGATGTACTGTATTATACTGGATTATTGAAACCTTTATAATTTGCTGACCATTCTATGTAACAGGTCTTGTTAGTTTGTACATTGATGACATGGAACCTTTGTAAAAGAGCCATTGGCTCAAAGGTAATAATTCCTAGAACAATAAACTAAACAAGTCCAGGGATCAAGCTTGGAAATCCCATAAAGTTACCAGCTCTACCTTTGCTTACCAGAAGTGCCATACTCTGCGTAATGCTTGCACAAGACAAATACGCCAGGCAAAAGCATACTACTTCAAATCCACCTTCCACACCAATATTAAACACCCCTCTAGATTCTGGAAGATGGTACAGTTGCTCTTCTCCCCCCATCCCAGCCCCCACCCTTTCTTACACACAGGCAGTTCCATGGTAATGGAACCACTCACAGTGGCTGTGAGTTTAACTCCTTCTTCACAAACTGTACATCATCACTCCTGTCCTCTTTCCCAACTGCCCCAGCATCCCCTTCTACCTCATCCCACCATGCCCAAGCCTCCTCCCCTGCTTTCTCCTTCTTCCATGTAACCCCAGCAGATGTTTGCAACATGCTGCTTGCCCTAAACCCTTCCAAGCACAAATGTCCCACCTGGCTGGACTCTAAATTACTCTTCCTGGCAGCCTCTGGCATTGCCTCCCCCCTGGCCTTGCTCTTCAACCTTTCCTTCTCTCTCACTTCAATCCCAGCTGAGTGGAAGCATGCCAAAGTCATCCCCCTGCCAAAAGGTGGTGATCCCTTCTCCCCTGGAAACTACCATTCTATCTCCCTCCTCCCCATCCTAGCAAAACTCCAGGAGCACTTAGGCCTCTCCCAGCTGTCCTCCTTCCTTAACTCCACCTTCTTCGTCACACCTTACCAGTCTGGGTTTAGAAAGTTTCACTCCACCTCCACTTCCCTCCTGAGGCTCACCGACTCCATCCTCACCAGTATGGATCAAGGCCACATCACCTCCGCCATCTTTGTTGACCTCACAAAAGCTATTGACACTATATCTGACCCTCTCCTCCTTTCCAAGCACTCCCTCGCTGGGCTTTCTAGGGTGGCCACCAGTTGGTTCCACTCCTATCTCATAGGCAGGACACAGTCTATCAGGATTGGTAACTCTATCTCAACCTCATTCCCCATCTCAACTGGTATCCCCCAAGGCTCTGTCCTTGGCATGCTACTGTTCTCCATCTTCCTAAATAATCTGCCCATAAATCCATTCACATGTATGTGGATGACACTGTCCTGTATGCATCCAGCCCCCCCAACATCTGATGTGGCAGCCAGACTTCAGCGCAACTTCAACTATGTCCAGCTCTGGTTTTGTGCTTATCAGCTCTTCCTGAACACCAAGAAAACTGTCTCCATGACCTTAGGCACAAGGCAGAGACTCTCTCTTGGCTTTCTTCCCTCCCCATTTTCCACACCCTGGATGGGACTAAGCTGGAGGACTGCACCTCCTTTCGATAGGTTGGGGTCTGGCTTGACCAGCCCCTCGACTTTTCCATTCATAACAAGACCATCCACAAGAAGTTGCATCCCAAGCTGGGTGCCCTGTAATGTAACCATGGATGTATCCTGCTGCAGACTTGCCATGCACTTCTACAGAAAATGATTCTTCAAATTTTTGACTACAGCGATGTAGTCAACAGTACCACTCCCAGAACCTCTGTAACCCAACTGGATACCATCTTCCACTGTTTCTTCCCTTTTACCCTTGAGTGCCCTCCCACTATCCACCACTGTGTCCTCTACCAATCCCTGTACCTCCCCTCTCTTCAGGATAGAAGGCTGTCCCACTGTGCTCAGCTTACAGCCAAGTTCTGGACCTAGTCCCTGCTACTGTACATCACTGCAGCCCTTTTCTCACCTCCCCGCCTCGTACTCCCTCAGGCATTTTGACACCTGCTCCTTCACTATCCCATGTAAGTACACTACTGCAGACCAAGCAGCCTTCTCTTACCACATGCCTAAATTGTGGAATTCACTCCCCTTGGACATTCGCCATGCCTCCTCCGCACATCACCTCAGCATCCTCCTCAAAGCACACTTCTGCTCCATGTGCATATGCACCTCACCCTCCTTTCTCCCTGACTTAGGCCTGAGCACTTACTAACCTGTCTGCAAGGATGACAGTTCATGCTGTCGGATTGAAACTTCTGGCTGTGTTATATTTGGACTCGCTGTAATCATCTGAGATCTGAGATTATATTACAGCATAAGAAATTTCCTGTTGCTTCCTATCACAATATCTGTTGTATCTTTGTTAAAAATGTACTGTTTCCTTTTATGTCACTGTATATTATTTGTACTGTCCCCATGCCCCCCAACCCAACGCATCTGGAATTGAGCAGTCGTCTGCTCAGTATGCCTTCCTGGTAAAATTTTTAAATAAATAAAATAAAGGGAAGTGAAATCATGGTGGACATAGATGTGATTTTGTGAAAATTACACAGATGTAAAATTGGTGATTTCATGCAATTTTGCAATACTAATAGAAATTTCACCCAGCACTATTGATGGCACAGCATGGTGTGACAGCTCAACAAGGCAGTGCATCGCTGTAAGGAGACTATATAGGCAGGCAGTAATAATAGTTGTTTTTAAAACATCAGTCAAATAGCCATATCCTCACCTTACCCAATAAATCACAAACTGAAAATTGGGCAAAGATATTTTTAGAGGCTATTTAAAGGCCGTTAGAAAATTATAGTGAGGCAGACAGGATGTACAACATGATCAGTTAATACAGGACAGGACAGAAGAAAAAGGAAATATATTGTCCCCACAAAAAAAAAAAATACTGAAAAATAAATGTTGGCAAAAGAAATAAGTCCCTCATATGATGGTATGAGAAAAAGGAAGGTAATGCTAGTGTAGTTAAGTAAAACGTTGTAGTTCCCAGTGTTCCTGGCACCACAGATGAAAAGTGTTGGCAATGAGAGGTCGGGCTTATTTGGTCTGTCGGATTGAAACTTCTGGCTGTGTTATATTTGGACTCGCTGTAATCATCTGAGATTATATTATAGCATAAGAAATTTCCTATTGCTTTGTATCACAATATCTGTTGTATCTTTGTTTAAAATGTAATGGACTTATTCCTTTTGCCAACATTTATTTTTCAGTAATTTTTTTTATGGGGACAACAAGCCGATGTTGCTGTTGCTCTTGTAATAAGCCAGGGAAGGAAGTTGCTGATAATCCTACTGTACTCTCTGATTTTTAACTTAAGACCCAATTCACAGATGTTTCCTGGCCTCTCCACTCAATCCAAGGGCTGGGAAAAGCCATGAAGTGCACCTTCACTCAGGAAGCACTTCTATGGGGCAGTCAGTGCTTACCACAGTTAACAGTGTATACACAGCCATACCCACTGCCAGTAATGAGGAATCCAGGAGGAGAGGAGCCTCAGTTCTGTGGCATCCACAACAGTGACTACACAGTGCAGAGGGCTAGCTGAGAGGTTGAGGTCTATACCAGGGTTTACCATGCCCAAGCTTCTGTATGCCACCTCTACACAGCTAGCCAGAGCCCTCTGTGGCTCTGATTGCCCCTCCACACTTTGCCCCCAGCCCTATAAGCTGATGAAGAGGGTTGAAGGGCTTCACATTCCAACCTTTATCAGTTGCAATTTGGGAACAGGATACAACAGTCATTGAGGACTGCCATAATCCCCTGATTCCCTTCTCCATGCAGAATGGGGGATCCACAGAAGAGCTTATATATGCATACAGTTGGTTGCCTGGTATCTGGCCATCCTCTGTCCTTCATGTCACCCCCTGCCCTCACACAAAACTCCACATTCACAGAAAGGGTTGGTCATAGTCTGTGCATGCAATCCAGGACAGATAGGCATCTGGGTGCAGAATTTCATGGCAGGGATACATGGAATGAGTGCATATTCCTGTCTTTCTGTATTTTTGGCCTTAGTGCCACTGGTGGAGAGTTTAGTGAGGAGGAGTGCACTTTCCTTGTATGTGATGATGATGATGATGATGTTGATGATAGTTGAGATTCCCTCTAGGTACCTGAAAAAACAGCAAACAAACACAAAATGCCAGCACCAGGAAAAATGCTATGGTGCTATAATAAAGGAGGTATCCCATGACTGCACAACAGAGAAGGACAAATAGCTATAGGAAAACTGCGAGGCAAAAAGCGCAACTGGGCTAAATGGCGATTGTGGAAATGGCGACCTATGGATTTCTCCCACTCCTCAAGTTTTTATTCCCTCCCCTGGAGTTGATTATAATTGCAAAAGAGGATGCAGGGGGCTTTGACCTCCTTAATGGGGGTTGTGGGGGCCAAAGCCCCCATAAAAATGCACCGTAATGTAGTCACCATTTTGGCAATTGCTAGTTAGTGAGGATCGCTCTTTGCTCCCTCGCAGTTTTATCTTCACTGTTTTTCCTCACCCTTATGTATTCGCTGTAATCACATAGAACTGAAAAGAGAGGCACAAACATTTTATCTCAGCTCCCATAGCAGAAAAAAAAACACATACAAACAGTCCAGATGCAAATATGGCATTTAAGACAAAAAAGAGCAGTTAACATCCAGACTCACATTAGAAGTGGTTAAACCTGCTGGAGCATCACAATGACATCACGGCTGCCAACTGCTCAGAACTGATGTTTCACTTGGTGAACCTGAGCTTTCTCAGACTTGAACTTGTAATAACCAAGGGTTTAACCATCCCTAGTGTGAATTTGGATGGTAACTGCACTTTTTTGCATTAAACTGTTTAATTGCATCTGGACCATTTTTGTGTTTTTTCTTCTATGGGTGCTGAGATAAAATGTTTTTTTCTCATTGTACCTGAAAAATGAAAACCTGGAGAGGAAAAAAAATAATGCCACTTCTGATGAATCTGATAAAGATGATGCAGGCTCAAAAGAGGAAGAAAAGATGAGGATTATGTATCCATCATGGGAAATGGCCAACAGCAAGTTTTAGATTTGAAAAAAAGAGAAGACTGTCTCCTTAGGTGCCCAAACCACAATATATGCATTGCAAAAATGCTGACGTGTTGAATAAAGAAAAGCCAGAAGATTTACATTCAGGCTTCCTCCTCACTCAATTAAGCCAACAGTAAGAGCAACACCAGCAATATGCATTGATGTAGACCAAGTTCTATAGTTTTGGACTTCTTTGTTTTAGACAGGAAGGAGTCAAGCAATGTAGTTTGCCAAATGTATAAAAAAAACATGCCAGCAATTGAAAGCCAGGGACGCATTTGGATATGGGGGGGGGGGGGCACATGAACCCACATGCAAAGCAGCACCCACTACAATAGTATAGACATTGTGTCACTGCAAAGCGAGCTGCATCTAAGCCTGTTGTGAATCAAACTAAGGAGGAAGTATAGGAATTAATGGAACTTGTGGCTCAGGCTACTTTTAATCTGAGCACAGACAGCCAGAGTCCGAATACACTATTTTTGATTTCCATGGACAGTACTTGAAGTTCTTTAATACACTATCATCCCACAGTGTGACTTCCAGGCCAGTCAGACTCAGATAAAACATTTATAAGGTGTGCCCCAATGTACACAGGAAAAAGCCATTTAGGTGCACATTAATTGCAACGCACTTTTTGTAGTAGAAGAGAGTTTGTATATTTTTCTATGCAGATGACAGTGTTAGAAAAATATTGAGAAGATATAACTCAGTATAATGCAAAGTGCAAACTGCAAAATGTCTGAACAACCTTGTTAAATGCACAGGCATGAAGTTAAAAAATACGCACTACTTGCTTGCAGTGAAATAATTTTTTCACTGTTCTAGTTATGAAGGTCTTGTCCTCCCTAGCAGAATAAACAGAATAAGCCATGAGCTGTATGAAAATAAATAAATGATTTATTTTGAATTGCTGGTTATGATCTCTGTTGACCTCATGAGTGGTGGAACCCCGAGTGAGGACTACGGAGCTCATAACCAGCCATTTGAAATAAGTCATTTACCTTTATGCAGCCCATTGCATGAGCCATTTAAGCAATACTATGGACCATTAAGTACATTTGTTATCTATACTGCTTGGTCTACAAAATAGTGTGTTTGAGACAGTTTTGAGACAGAAAAACTGACCTTTTTTCTCAACAACTGGAAATAAGGCACTATTGATGTGTCCATATTTGCATGTTGTCCTAGAGCATAGTGATGCCTGTCAAATGCAACTCTACCATTGCCTGATGTTGCTGACAGATCTGCATATGCTCCTTGTTATTCTCTGCTGTATCTCTGAAGGAAAGTATGAAACAGTGTTGTAGGTGGCAACTGCCCTTAGTTGTACCCAGCATATGTGACCTCATGTTGAGAGGATGTCTCTACTGAAGGCCATGAATTATTTGCAGCTTCCATAGAGTTTCTCCAGAACATTGATGGTCTCCATTTTTACAAGTTGGTAAAAATATTTAATAAAGACTTACAATATTTGGATCTTACTCTAAATCTACTGGCAATTTACTTACTTATAGTGTGTGGTGATGGCTTGTTCTAACTCGATTTCCATCTCCGATGAAATGCTGTTGTACCACAGTTCCAAGGTCATGGAACATAAATGTACTCTTCTTTGGTATAACAGCATTCCAGCTGGTATACCAATGCTACCGTGACAATTTTACATCGCCCGATACTACAGCAACAACAGTGTCAGATCACTGTAGTGTTGGCGCAGGACCCTGGCACTGCTTTCTGAGGGTATTGTACCCCCTCCCTGAAACAACTCTGACTTGGAGTTGATTATTTTAGTAGAGCATGGTGTGGGGGAGCAAATCCCTCCACATGAGGAGTTTGGGGGACAGAGCCCCCAAAGAAAACAATGCGTCTTATGACTCCCTTTATGCCAACCGCAAATGTGGTCGACATAAAGGAGTCACTGTAATGTCGGTCGACAATTAAATTGCCGACCGACTGTCATGGAACCATTCCAGCTGATTTGGAAAGTGCATGAGCCACAAAGCAGCTAGGAAAGCACAAACCATTAAATGCAGGATCCAATAAATAAAATGCTGCCCCACACAATCACTCAAATGAAACCCTGAAGATGCAGGATCAACTAGATATTTAAAAAAATGCCATATCAACCAGATATTCTAAATTATATACAAAATCCTGCCCAGAATCAACTAGATATTTGAAATTATTCACAAAATCCAATGCATTTCCTCAGTAAGCAGTATCACGTTAAGCGAGAAATAAAGCTGCCATGTTTTCTTTTTGAAAATCCCTTCCAAAACATCTTTGACAACCAACAGAAGTCTGCGCTTTAGGTGAAAGGATGTCTCATCCCTAACAACCATACCACTGACCCTAGCAACCAGCCCTGAACAGCGGAATGAGATGCAGAAGAGAAAACATTTATTTTGTAAAAAACAAAACTACTTGTATGACTTAATGATGAAACCGTTGCATCTAGAATATTTTTTGGGGCACCATACACTATAAAAAATACTGGATGTGCAACTTCACTCTCAAGGCCAGTGGGAATCAGAACCCGTCTGTGGCTGAACACACTGGTTGTGCATAGTTGCCCATCTAGTATTCTATATGTTATACTTCTGGTGATCTATTTGTTGGGAGGTGACTGCCTGGGGGGTCGTAGCAGGGTGTGTCAGTGTAATAGTCATTGGGTACAATGTTAAAGCCACAGTGGAGATTTTTATTGTATTTCCATTGTTTGGTCAAATAAAAATAAACAGCTTCCCTTATGGAAATTAACTGAGTTATACAGTATGCAGTCCTGGTTATTTGCAGTGTAGTGCCCCACCCCAAAAAGATTACCTAAATTACAATACTTTTTACTTAGTTGCAGATTACGCAACACATAAAAAGGAATGTGTGTGTCTGAAATGAAAGCCCAGAGGCCTAGTGCTAACTATGTGGGCCCATAGCTTAGTTGTTAGAGCACTGGCATGGTACACCAGGAGCCTGGGTTCAAGTCCCAATGGGTCACACTTTTTCTTTCACATGTCCATCATGATTTAAAAATTGCCTCGCAGTTGCTTTACTGTACTGAGAACGTTATCTGGTTGTCTCTCTGATGTGCTTAGTTACAGACTATGCAACACACAGAAAGGAATGTGTGTGTGTGTGTGTGTGTGCGTGTGTTAGAGAAGGGAAAGCCCACAGGCCTAATGCTAACCATTGAGCCCATTGCTTAGTGGTTAGAGCACGGCATGGTACACCGGGGCCTGGGTTCAAATCCCAGTAGGTCACACTTTTCCTTTCACATTTCTATCATGAGCACTTTTACCAACAATTTTTTAATTCAAATTCACTTATCACAATGCCAGTAAATTTCTTTCTCATGCAGTTAAGTATCTTGATTTACTGTCTCTTTATTTTTTCTGTTACTTTGAGTACAGTATTGGTTGGCAGAATAGAGACATTGCATTATAAGATGGCCCATTTGGGTGCCACACTTCTCCTGCTCCCCAACCCTTTTATGTCTCAAGGTTATATTTAACAGGCAACTTATAGGTAGACCTCGCAACAGGTGTGGAGCCAATTGAGATGGACTGGATTGCACTGTTTGTGATGAAAGAGAACACACTCCTGAAGTAAATACAACATATCTTTTTTTTTTATTTAGTATTGAAACACCATAGTTTCTAGCTTCTGCTGTGCTAATTTACAGCAGGATCAGCATCAAGCACTGTCACTTTTTAGTGAGCAGCCCAAGGAAACTTTTTATGTTGTTTCTTAGCCCTAACTTTATCATGCCAGTCTTGCATCTGATCAGTTATGGGCAGCAGTGTGCAGTGTCAAGAATGACTGAGATTGGCAGGTGGGGCTCCAATGTACTACTTCCAGCCTGACCAGAGGAGTATTCTGCTGAGAACATTTGAAAGCTAGAATGAAAATATGCATTGTTCTCTGAGGTCGAGTGGAAATATATAATTTTGTTTAACTCCAGCTACCTGGCCATAAAAATAAAGATATGGTAAGCCACAAGCTGTATGAAAAGAAATTATTATTTTTGAACAGCAGGTTATGACCTCTATTGACCTCATGAGTGGCAGAGCCACAAGTAAGATCTGCAGAGGTCATACCCAGTGTCCAAAATAAGTCATTTATTTTCATGCAGCCAAATGGCATGTGCCACTTATACAATCACAGGGGCTGCAAAGTTTGATCATTATTTGTGAAATCCCAATTGTAAAATATTTTTTTTGTACCATTTCATTACTGGCAGGCCTGAACAGAATGTTAGATATAAAGGAAGATTCTGCTCAGAACATCAAGAGCTGTAGTGGAAATATCCATTGTTCTCTAAGCTGGAGTGGAAATAAATTATTTTCACTCCAGCTCCCCAGCCCATGAAAATAATTAAGCAATAATGCTCGACAGGGTGGGTGGTATTGGGCAATACCCGGACCGGCCAGAGTAATGAAGACCCGGCGCTGCAGGCGGACGGCTTATCCCTGGCGGTCCGATTGCCCATCCTCCCCCCTGGAGGCAAGTATTATTGCTTAGAAAAATGGTCCACGTATTATATCTCCTTTAAATTAACCAAATTGTGTGATTAAGTGTTAACATTCTTAGCTGTTTGATTACTTTTGTAATAAAATAGTTCCTCCGCCTACATTAAAATGCTGTCTGTATTCTTTACATAGGGATGTTTGTGGTACTAGGTGCTCTGTAGATAGTAGTTTGCAGCTGGTTGCGAGGGTACCCCCCCAAAACACACACGCTCTTTCCATTGTGTGTTTTATTCGGCTGGCAATGTATGTTGTGGGGAAAACTCTGTGGCAGACCACGGGAATGGCGAGCCACTGCTGGCAGTGCAATGCTGGCGTTCGTCAGTGTACAAAGCACCTCAGGGAATGGCGAGAGCTGCTGTTGCGAGGGCGCCAATGCTGGCATTTGTCAGTGAGCGAAGCACCTCAGCTAAATGCAGCCCTGCCCGTGGAGAAGGGCCGAGCTCAGACCCGGGCACAGCAGCGAGAAGCGGAGGCACAGGCACCGTGGGCAATACAGCAACCGTGGCGTGAATGGGAGAGTGGGACAGTTGTCGATGAAGAGGGCGATAAAGGCACCGCCAGAACGAGCGCCGACGCGGCGATCATTGAATACATCCTGAGCAGGAGGATCAGTGACATCAGGGGATGGTACTGGAGCTGCAAAGCTAGAGTGAGTGAGATTGCCGGCAGTGGATCATGTGATAGGAAAGGTACATTTCTGAAGTGGTGAGCGACGTGTGAGATAGTAGCAGTGTTCGTTTAAATAAAAATGTCTTGAAGGAACAAAAACCGAGAAATGAAATCAAGGGATTGTAGGGTGCTGTGTATTTCATTTGGTGGCTGGCACTGGTAGTCAACTATTGAGCCCTGGGTTGCCAGTGTCCCTCCGTAAGCGGTAAAGAAAAAAATGGCGGTGATTTCAAATTTAGTGTGGTGCTGTCAGCCAATGAATAAGTAAGGTGAGCACAATAATATCTGAGTGGGCGAACTGGCAGTTTGGTGCTGGTTCTTTTTATTTGCTGGGCATCTACTGAAAGTTAATGTACCCCCCTGGCAGGGGTAACAGCCAATCAGAGCCCAGGAAATAAAAAGACCATTTTCTAAATGTATGTATTTGCCATGTTTGTACCCACTGGCATTGTGTGTATATACACATATTTCACTTGCTACACACCATTATGTTAGGCATGTATTCCACATTTTAAAGAGATAGACACATTTGAGAAAACTTAGAGAATTATAGGAAGTAGTGCTGCGTAGAATTCTAAAATTCCAATGACATATAATTCTAAGGAATTTTGGAAAATTCCACCAAATTCTATGGAATTTCATCAGAAGCAACATTCCCAAATTCTGTAAGCAACATTTAAACTAACAATTAGTAATCTGCGGTGTACATAAACCTTAGATTAATAGTAGCAGATGTAGTAGTAGTAACTTAATTTATATAGTAGCCAGTCCCAAGGGCTCTGGGCACCTTACAGCAATCATAGAGAAACATCAGCAGCACAGATAAATGACTTAATACATAGCACAATTAAATATGTAACCCACCTGTCAGGAGGCTTACCTGTTTAGGCCCCGAGGCTGCTCCTGTTACTCCATTTTCCTTGTAGTTTCCCCAGTTCCTGGCTGATCTCAGCAGTGCCTCCATTTATGTAGCCCCTCTCTGGCACCATCCTAGAGAGGGTCACTACCCCTGCCTTGCTGCCCAATGCAAGGTTAAGTGGCCTGGGTTACTTAGCTGATGCACAGGGATCCTTTCCCAAGATTACAAACAAAATCCAGGGCCAAGTGGGAAACTCGCTAACCCCCATTAAGAGGGGTCTGCTGCTAGCAGAGGATCACTGGTTTATTCCTGAGTGCTAGGCACTCTGACATGTTCGGGAGCAGGTCCGTGGGGCCACTCCCATATCTGGATCCCTTGTGGCTGGCAGGCTCTGTGCAGTGCTCTGCAACGGGCCTCAACAGGCTGAAGGGGACAAGTTGCAAGATCTCCAATCAAGTTGAAGATCCAAGTGACAGTTTTCCTTGCCTCTTCCAGTTGATCAAGCCTTGAGTCCAGTTCTGCATCTGCTGTTTCCACTAATCCCCAGAATTCAGTCATGTGTGCCACCCAAGGACTGATTCTGCAGAACCGTGAGTTAAAGCAGGAATTGCCCTGTGAATTCTGGGGATGTACACAGTTGTCCAAGTCTACTGCCCCCAGATATGGGATAGCCTTAAAAAGATCCCAAGAAAGATGTATAAAGTTCATTTTGATTCTTCAAGAGCACCAACACCGGCCAACCAGCTGCACTTCAGGCCTGCAATGAAGTGTTGGGTTCTCAGGGACAGAATTAAGGGGTTGTTCTGAATTGGTACCAGTTAGGGGTCTGTGACTGTTAATACTTACAGCAGTTAGCTAGATAGATAGTTGGTAGCTACAGTAATTAAAGTGTGGGCTCTTAAATCAAAAGGAGGATGTGATTGTTTTGAAGATAGAGCGGGGACGGCTCAGGGGTAATGTGAGGAAGTATTTTTTCACAGAGACGGTTGTGGATGCATGGAACAGCCTCCCTGAGGAGGTCGTGGAGTCAAGAACAGTGGGGGACTTCAAGAATGCATGGGACAGGCATAAGGCAGTCCTAGGGGCGGGTAAGAGGAAGTAAGCTGTTGGTTAACTAGGATCTGCAGCTTATCTGTTAGGTAGGAAAATGGGCAGACTAGGTGGGCCAAGCGGTCCTTATCTGCCATCAAATTCTATGTTTCAGAGTGCCAATCGTGCTTGAGGAATCAGGAGCTGCCTCATGAATAATAATGAGGTGGCTCATTAATATTAATAAGTTAGGTCCTGTCTAGCACCTAGGGGCTTTATAAATTGGCACAAGCTACAGGAAAATAACTAAATAAAAATGTTTACGTGTAAAAGGGGCCAACAGAGGAAAGATGTGGCTACTGTTCTGTGGGGGAATAGGTAAACAGAAGTGTAAACGTTGACGACAGAGGCAGTGGAAATTGGGAAAGTGTATAGACTATAATGGGACTATTTGGGCTGCCTAGGGGCTATACAAAATGGCAGCAGTGAAAGCAAAAGGGTTAAATGCAAAGGTTAAACTGTGCAGTTGTGTAAAAGGTTACAGGGGCTGCTATTAAATGGTAGGGTTACTGGAAAATAAAAGTTTAGTGTGCGGCTGCAGGAGTGACTTACACCTGGGACACTATAAATTCTGCGCTGGGACTGTGTGGACAGCAGCCATGATAGCAACCATATGACAGCAGCACAGCCAACCAAAGGGCCATGGATTGCCAGGAGGATCATGGGGCTTTTAAAAGGACTCTTGGTGGAAAATACTGGAGATTATTCTGGCACTTTTTTGAGTAGCAAATGAGGGATCGAGGGAGCTTCATACATATTAATTTTCTCTTAGGACAGTGGCTCCAGCAAGTGGGGAGCTGCCAAAAGCTCCCAAAAGGAGAGAACTTTGAGATTCTGAGTCAGTCTGGGGAGAGCCTGTCCCCAGGGAAGGGGGTCTCCAGCCCCTGGAGAGAGAATGGGGTTGCAAGGTTGGGAAAGGGCCTTCCTCGAGCTGCCAGCTGTCTGTCCCCCAGAGCTGGGTGGTGCCTTCCCCCATCTGAAGAGAGTTGAAGGAAAATGTGCAGGCAGCTCTGCAGAGAAAGAGAGCTGCAAGTTTCTGATCTGAGGCTGTAGTAGAAAGCAGCACCACAGCGGTGATATATTTATTTATTTATTTAAGAGATTTACCAGGAAGGCATACTGAGCAGAGTACCACTCGATTCCAGATGCGCCCTGGGGTAGGGGGTTACAAGAGTGCAGCACATAATACATAAAAAAAATAGTACATACATAATTTGCAGATAACAAGCAATGACCCAGTAGGATGGGTGCAGTAACTGAGATGCATAATGGTTTATGCAAAATGAAGAGTATTACAGGCAGTGATATAGTAGCATGGTAGAAACTGCAACAATTACATAGTGTGATTAGATTATCTACTATATGGGTAGGTGTGCGTATCTACAGCAACAGAGGAAGGATTAAGTGGTGTATGGTACTGATTTTGAAATGGAGCCCAGGATAGCTGATAAGAGTTGAGCAGGGAATTCAGCGATGGGGAAAGCATGAGCAGTTGGTAGCAAAATGCTTTTTGAGGAGGGCATTTTGTTGGGGAGTACTTGTGGTGAGTCTGATGTCGGCTGCTAGAGAGTTCCATAATTTGGACAGTCTGAAGCTGCAAGCTACCTGACCTGATAGGGTGGAGCTGTGGGGAATGTGAAGGAGCCTGGAGTCAGAGTTCCTGAGATTGTAGGTAGACGGGGGGATGGTGGTTAGAGATGTTGATAGGTAAGAGGGCAGCGTATGTGACCAGAATTTAGCAGTAATTTTAGTACAGTGCAGCAATCGACGATTTTGGAGTGAGGGGAGGTCAACGGACTGGTAGAGGTCACAGTGGTGGGTGTTGGGAGGACAGTCCAAAGTGAACCAGCAGAAGGAGTTGAAAATAGGGTCGAGCCTGGCTAAGGATGTTTGGGGGGAGGCACCGTACATGACATCGCCATAGTCAAAAATTGGGAGGATAATTTTTTGTACCATTGCTTGCCTGGTTGGTAGAGGGATGCAGAACTTGTTTCGATATAGAGCTCCCAGCATGGGATGTAATTTTTTTTGCAGAACCTCTACATGTGCTGAGAAGTCAAGGTGCTGATCCAACCCGACGCCGAGATACCGATATGTGGAGCAGGCCTCAAGCGGAGTCCTATCCAAGGTAAAGAAGGTGGGTGCATCAATAAGCTGGGTTAGTTTGGCTCAGGAGCCAAAGGTGAGGGAGACAGTTTTTTGTTAATTTAGGAATAGTTGGTTCTCAATGAACCAGCGTTGGATTGAGAAAAGGCTATCTGAAAAGGGAAAATGGATTGATCCTGAAGAGGAGAGAGCCTCCTGGTCTTCATCTACACCTGCATGGTGAGACAAGGGTGAGCTGAGGAGTGAATGAAAAGTTGTGTGAATGTATGGAAAAGGAACAAGGAAATGTCTGACCCTGGCATAGACAAAGCGTCTAAGGAGATGAGGGGAAGACACAGGTCTGAGGACTGGTTGTAGCATGGAAGAATGGCTACTGGAAATTGGATGGGAATCTGGATACTGAGAAGCTGAAGAGAGAGCCTCTTCTGGGATTGCTATGCACCTGCATGGTGAGAAAAGAGACTTTCTTGATGTTTTGCTGAGAAAGAGTTCTGAAATTGTGTGTGAGCGACAGTGAGAGTGATCGCTGTGTTGAAGTTGAGAGACTATGAAAGTAGAAGGATAAGCAGCTGCTATCTGGGTGGGTACCTGCTGTCTGCTCCTGAAATATGACTGAGAAAAGAGACTGTTGTGATCAACCTGTAGATTAGACTCTGCATCCTCCCCGGATTCTGAGAGACAGGGAAAACAGAAATAGCTTTGGCTACACGCCATGGCTGGTTTCTGAGAGAGAAGAAAAATGAAAACATTCTGAAGAATCCATCCAAAACCCAGGGCCAAGTAAGGAACTTGCTAACCCCCATCAAGTGGGGTCTGCTGCCAGCAGTGAATCATGGCTTTATTCCCAAGTGCTAGGGCACTCTGACCTATGAGGGAGCCGGGCCATGGGGAAAGTCCCAGATCTGGGTCCATTGTGGCTGGCAGGCTTTGCGCAGTGCTCTGCAACAGGGCCTCAGTAGGCTGAAAGGGGCAAGTTGCAAGACCTCCAGTCAAGCTGAAGATCCCGGCTGCAGTGTACCTTGCCCCCTTCCAGTTGATCAAGCATTGAAACCAGTTCTGCATCAGCTGTTTTCACCAACCCCCTGGACATTAGTCATCTGTGCCACCCAAGGACTGATTCTGCAGAACCATAAGTAAAATCAGGAACTGCCCTGCCAATTCTGTGGATGTACTTAGTTGTCCTGGTCTACTGCCCCTGGGCATGGGGTAGACTTAAAGAGATCCCAAGAAACATGTATAAAGTTAATTTTAATTCTTCAAGCATGCCAACATCGGCCAACCAGCTGCACCTCAGGCCTGCAACAAAAATGCTGGGTTTCCAGGAACAGAATTAAGGGGTTGTTCTGAACTGGTACCAGTTGGGGGTCTGTGCCTGTTAATACTTTTGGAGCAGTTAGCTAGATAGATAGTTAGTAGCTGCAGTAATTAAAGTATGGGCTGTTAAATCAAAAGGAGGATGTGATTGTTTGGGAAATGTCAAATCTCTAAATGCAAATTCAAATCTTTCAAATGTGTTTCATTTTTCCGCAGTCCTAACCCTCCCATGTAAATAAATTATGTTGTTACTGTTCTGGAATTGTCTGAATCAAGAGCCTGATTTTAGTGAGCATGCCATTAATTGATGTTGAAAATGCCAAATGATGAATATGGGGTGTTCGACTCTGGTAAGTCCATAGCTAAGGTAACTGTTTTGGGGAGGTGGGTTGGTACGACATTCCAGGGGGTTGTACTGTATTGATCAGACCCAGTAAATGTACTCTGGGTGGAGGCACCATCATTTTATTTGTAATCTTGGGAAAGGACACCTGGTAATATCAAGTACTGGAACCCATGCCCCTTAACCTTGGTCAGGGCCACAAGGCAGGGGCTGTGGCCCTCTCTAGGATGGCACCAGAGATGGGTTACAAATACAATCATAATGAATACTATAAGAATAAATAACATATTAGACACAGTGTCATGGGTTTGTTAACAAGAGAAAACCAGGGGAAAAGTGATGTTTCAGACGCCTTTTAAATGTCTCAACAATGGGAGCCTCCCTAAGAGTACAAGGCAGCTGATTCCACAACATGAGCACAACCACAGCAAATGCCTGGTCTGCAATTAGCTTCACTCAGGACCAGGGATACTCATGAGGCCCACTTCAGAGGACCCGAGGGGATGGTCAGAAGAACAAAGACAGAGAAACTCTTTCAGATAGCCTGGGCGCAAATCATGTAGGGCTTTGTATGTCAACAAACCTATCCTGAAGAAGACAGATCTCCTCACAGGCAGCCAGTAAAAATGCCTGCAAAACTGGAGAGATATTCTCTGAGCAAGATCCTGTGGCAGTCAATCTAGCTGTGGCATTCTGCACCAGCTACAAGCAGCATGTCAAACCATCTGGATATCACAAAGACATTTACCAGTGCTTTTAGGTACTCAGGACATAGATAGGGCTTCATCTGTGTGGTATTTCTGAGATGAAAATATCCCCCATGGATCACTGTCGACACCTGGTGCCTGATATTCAAAAGTTTGTGTGGGTGCTAACAAGTCTTTGCTGGCACAAACCGGGGTTTGCTCTAGATTCTCATATTCAGAAGGAGCTTTTGCGCTGGCAAAGAGGGTTAGTGTCCATGCAAAACATAATGTATGCAGGTTGACAATGGGAGGAGCGTGGCCATGAATAGTCACACAACCCCATATTCAGCAGCTTTGCTCCACACAAAAGGGTCTAGCATGGTCCTTATGCATGGTGAAAATACTGCTGAGCACAAACCCATCTTACTCTGGGCAACCCTAGCAGCTGCCAGAGGTAATACCGCCACTCAGTCAGTTGGCTTCTGGGGGAAAACACCTGCCCCATGTGGTCTGTGGCACCCGCCCCCGAGCCCCAGCCATATAAAATGTTAAACATCCCTGGTGCCTAGTGGTCCCCCCCACATGCACTGCCTGCTTGTCGTCAAAAATGTAAGCCTCCCTTATGCTAATGGCCCCCCCTCCCACTGATCACCAGCCCCTAGGGCAAACTAACACCTCCCTGGCATCCAGTGGTCCCTCCAACACCAATCAGTGGTACCACCTGTCTCAAGATCGTAATCCCTGGACCCTCCACTTTCCATACCTGTATCTGCAGTGCTGCTGGTGCACATACGGCAACTGGTGCAGCCCTCCTCACACCTCCTCTGCCAGCCACCGTATGTCCAGGCAGGGTGCGTGCATCTTATTTCTAGGACAACATAGTACACTATCCTTTAAATAAGATTTGTGCTCCCTGCCAGGACAGATGCAGCTGGTCAAGGAGGTGTGAGGAGGGCTGTGCTGGTCGCCTTATGCACACCTGTGGCACTGCAGATACAGGTTCAGTAATGGGGAGGGTTAGGTGCCATGGGTAGCTGCTAGACACCAGGGATTACAGTCTTAAGATGGGTGTTACCATTGATCTGTGTGGAGGGGACCACAGGACACCAGAGAGATTTTAGTTTGCCCTAGGGGCTGGTGGTCTGTGGGTGGGGGGGACTACTAGCATCAAGGAGGATTACGTTTACTACAATGGGCAGGAAATCAGTGGGTGGGGGGACCACTAGCACCAGGGAGGCTTACATTTTTGACAATGGACAGGTGCTAGGTGGGTGAAGGGAGCACTAGCACCAGGGAGGCTTACATTTTTTATAACAGGCAGGCGATTAGTGGATGTGGGGACCACTAACACCAGGAAGGCTTACATTTACTACAATGGGCAGGTGATCCATGGGTGGGAGGACCACTAGCTCCAGGGGAGTTCTGCATTTAGTACGGGCTGGTGATCAGAGGGAGGGGAGACCAGTAGACACCAGGGTAGCTACACATCTGAGATTGGACAATTGGAGGGGGATGTACTAATCTGCACTGCAGCTCATGGAAATGAGTCCATAATTGGCATTCAAATCTCCCCTTGCACCTTGCATACCCAATGGGCTACTTTGCATGGGTCCCTTTACATTTTGCAGACAAAGCTCAGGCACTATCCACTCTGGTGGCGCATATCGGGATCCATGTCAGGGCAGTGCTACATGACTTAGCACTGGACTGACATGGTCCTATATTCAGTCACATAGCACTGGCGCACTATTTGACCAAATATGGCATCCTCAAGCTGCAGGCAAGTGCAAGTTGCAGCACAAACTTTCTCTCCTCTTTACTCTATTTTGAATAGCAGGTCCCTGGTGTTCTTGTGTCAGTTTTCTGTCCATGATGACATCCAGGTACTTCACCTTATCTTTGGTAGAGGGAGGAGTGGCACCAAGTTGTAACCTGGACACAACACCTCCAGTACCTGCCATACTCCAAGCACCTGCATCCACTAGAAGCAGTTCCACCAGTCTGGATTCAGCTTCAACCAACTGGAGGCCATCTTGTCATTGATATCAGCTACTCATCTTTTCAACACACAGACAGAATTCCTCCTCCCAAGAACAAATGACAGATGTATCTAAGTATCATTGGTATAGCAGTAAAACTGCAGACTATATCACCTAATGTCTTCTCCTAGTGGCAGCATACAGTATATACTGCAAAAACATGGGTGACAAGACTGAACACTGCAGAACCCCACAAATCATGGCATCAGGTCATGGGGATCCCCCCACACACCCTGTTGTACCCTACCAGAAAGTAAGGAAGGACTCAAACTACCTTAACACAGTTCCCCTAAGCAAAGCCAGATCTCTCAGCTGAGTTGTTAACATCCCATGATCTATGGTGTCAATAGCTGATGAAAGGCCGAGGAGAACATAAATAGAATATTACCCTTTATGTCTTACCAACAGCAGATCATTTTTTTTTCCTTCCTCCTACACACTCTTAGGTCCTCCTCTCCTTTGGGCCTCCTAGCACTCCATGCCTCGGCAGTCCCCTTCTGGAGCTGTCCCTCTCACACACAGATTATAACTGACCCCCGAGTTGTCCCTGACCTATCCCATCGCCGGGCGGGTCCCCCTCCTCCGAGGGGGAAGGCACCGGGTGGCAGAGAACCCCAGAACACTATTTATTCCACAGTCCGGGGTTGCTGCCATGGTGGAGGAGGCTCTCGGAGGTTCCGGGGAACATGGAGAGTGGAGACCATCATCCAGTGGCACCGAAGCTGTTTTCCAGCTTTCTTAGTCCCTTCTGCACCATTATGTGTAGTACCCCTGTTTTCCACCAGGGGATACTACAGAGAGGAGCTACCCCCCAGCCCTCCCCAGAAGAGGAGAGCAGTCCTCCCGATGCTCAGTCCTCTCCTTCCCCCCTGCCAGCCCCTGGTGCCTGAGTCCATTCCCGAACCCAGGTTGCCGGCATGGTTCGAGGTGTGATGTCCAGTGCCTCAGTTCTCTGCACCACTGGGCCAGCCTAGCAGATCATTTTACACCCTGACAAGGGCTGTCTCTGTGCTTGTACACCTCCAGAATTCTGACTGGACTGGCTAATAGATAGAAAAAAGCCTTCAGGTGAGCCTTCATCTGCAACACCACCACCACCTTCTCAATCACCTTTCCTAAAACGGAATATTCAAGACAGGCCTGGAGTTGGATAAGATGTCTGAGTCCAGAGACAATTTCATTAGGAGGGGTTTCACCGTGGCCCTGTGGGTGGAAAAACACCCTCCCCCACGGAACACTAGACTATCTCAGTAATCACCAGAGCCAAGGACTCCTAGCAGTCCACTAATGGCTGGCTAATTCCAGTGTCCAGTTAACAGAAAATGGGATGCAGATCTGAGCTCAAGTAGAGGACCTATCCAACTGGTATAGGCCAAAATCCCCTCCAGAGGCAGAAGGCCCTCGCTTATAACTGACTGGGCCCTGGTGGGCCAGAGCAGCAGGACCAATTGACCAGACTCCTCACACTTTTTAAGTGTCGACACACATCCAGACTGAAGACAAGCTGGATGTAATCACTTGCCCACAGTCTAGAAGGTTTGGGACTGTCTATTTCTCCCTACAGCAAACAAACACCCATGACAGAAACTCTGCCTTCATCAGGGTAATTGGCTCCTGATAGTCCTTATAATGGGCTCTAAGGGTTAGTCTAACCTCATCAAATCTCAGTCTCTATCAAGAATGCTATAACCTCTGCCCTTTTGCCTTCAGCAATCGAAGCTCCTCACTGAACCAGGGGAAACTGACAGGAGACTATCAGGCATACACCAAAATGTGTGAGGGAGTCAGGTGCAGCACTGATGGCTGAATTATAGGCCCTCACTGCTGCCTCCACTCTCTCAGCACACACCTGCAACAGGCTAGTTCAGCATAGTACTGACAGGAGCCTAGAGGGCCCAGATTGCGTAAAGATCTGTACCATACTGAAACCACTGGGAGGATATTCTTTTCAGGGAGACCATAAAAAGAAATCATACAACATGATGGTCCAACCAACCAACTGGATGAGCCCAAACATTCAATACATCAAGCCCCAGTAGGAAAACCAAGTCCAAAGTGTAGCCAAACTGGTGAGTCACAGAGGTAGCCACCTGTGAGAAGCCCAATGTGTTAATCTTTTGGATAAATTGCTGTCCAAGCACAAGACAGTTGATGTTGACCCAGATGCTGAAGTCACCCAACACCAACCATCTAAGGTGCTGCAGTGTCAGGCCAGCAACAAACTCCCCATATTCCTGCAGAAAATTACTCTAATACACCTGAGGCTCCTATACATGAAGGATCTTGCCCTCCACACCTGCATCACTTTTCACTGTCACACAGTCAAATGACCAAGTCTCACCCACTGGGTATGCTGTGAGTCTCAGACAAAATGGCCACCCCCATCCCCCACACTCCCAACTCAGGCAGTACACCACCATGAATCCTGGTGGGACAGCAGCCTGCAGCACTGGGACAGAGTCTGCACCCTACCAGGTCTCTATGATGCACACCAGGTCTTCTGAGGAATCTGCAATAAAATCTGCCACTACCGCAGTTGTAGTCCTAAAGGACCTGGTACTACAAAGAATTTCCTGAAGGGGAGGAGAAATGCCAGTAGGCCCATCAGCTATTTTCTCTGATGACACAACTGCAGCCCTCAGGACAGGAACCAGGCCAGGTAACCCCCTCTTCCGGTTCCATTTCAACCTGGGGCATCTCCCTACCCTGCTTATCATGCCTCTTCCTCCTCTCACCAGCAACAAGCCATCAGCAGTTACCCTGGCTTCTTGTTATCACCACTTCTTAACAGTGGCAAACTTTCACTGCAGGGATCAGGGGGATGACAGAAGGGATAGAGCTGATGCAGTTGTTCCTTGCAGTAGGAGATATGGAAGTTACCACTGGAAACAAGACACACAATTGTCTGCTACTAAAATATCCCCCCACCCCTCCAACTCAAGTAAAGGCAACAATACCAAAACACAGAAAAGCCCCACTCTCTCCCCACCTTTCCTATTCTCAGTTGAACCTTAACCCACTCAATTCAGTCTGAACACATGTACACACTTATGCGCACACACACACACACACACACACACACACTCACACACACACACAATCATGCAGATTCACACACCCCAATCATTCTATACATGCAAGTCATACAAAAAAAATAGGATTCTGCAATCCATGAAAAAACTAATCCACAGTTTACATAATCTGTAGATTTATATAATCTGTGGTTTAAATTAAACTACTTTTGAAATTCTGAGGAAGGTTTTGAAAAAATTCTGAAAAGCATTTTAGAACTGGAATTATCATTCTGTCTAAATTCTGCCAGCAGAATTCTGCATTCTGTATGGCTCTAATTCCAGCAAACATTAAAATTCCACCACTCAGACTCCCAAATCTGTTATAATATATGGTTAGGGTTTGTTGTAGACTGAAATCGGTGACTTTCAAAATCTTCTTGTAGGACAGTTCAAAGGTCAAAAAAGTTGTACTATCGTTCTGATGTCAGGTCGGTAGTACAACAACTTTTCAGCCTTGTCCTATCTCCTGATTAGCTGACTCGACTGGCTGTAATGGCAAAAAAAAAGTAAAAACAGGGCGGAGGGATTAAGCAGTCACGGAGTGGTGAATCTTCCCTGGGAATCTTTTTTCTACCACGTGGCTTTGTGGCTGATAAGCATTTTTTTTATTTCAAAAAACAAACAGTGGTGCTAAGACAGAGTGAGTGGGTGTGGGGAGAAGCAGCAGTCAACGGGAGTGCAGTGAAGCTAAAATGAGTGGCACTGGCAGCGGAGAGAAGCAGACGCCAACAGAAACAGGAAAATGAAATAAAAAGAAGGTAACCAGCATTATAAAAAAAGACATAAGCCCTAACCATATTCTATATACTATATAAAATAGTGGATGGTTAACCATGCACAACCAAGGCAGTTTTTCCATTTCGGGAGTTGATGACATCAGGGAGACCTCTTGAGCTTCACTCTCGAAGTCTCTATGATGTCATCAACTCCCTTGGTGGAAAAACAGCTTTGTTGTGGATGGTCACCCATCCACTACTCTATATATAGTATATGGTTATGGCCTATTTTGTATGGAAAATGGTGGTTTTCCAAATCTTGTTGCAGGACAGGTCAAAGGTAAAAAAAGTTATTGTACTATCGTTCTGATGTCATAGCAATAGTACAACAACTGTTTGGCCTTGAGCTGTTACCTGATTGGTTTAAACAGCAGAGATAAAAAAATATACTTGAAAATGGTGGTGTGGCTTAGCAGGCAATCAGGCAAGCAGGTTATTAGGATAGCTTGGACATGGACTGCCATAGTGGACTCTGTGTGTCCAAACTATCAATTTGCCAGGTTTCTTTTTTTTTTTTTTAAATCAGTGGTGAAGTTATGGTGTCAGAGCAGAGTGGGACAGCAGCGAGCAGGAACAGCATATTCAGGAACGGCACTGGAGCAGAGCATTAATGTGGTGAGGACAGGTCTGGGAGCATTCAGGAGCAAGCAGGAGTGTGGACACAAAGTATGAGCCTTGTGAAAGTAAACTTTGTGCCCTTGGGGGAACCATATACTATATAAAATAGCGGATGGGGTACCATCCACAACCAAGGCTGGTATTCCATCTCGGGAGTTGATGATATCACAGTGACCGCTCAAGCTTCACTCTCGAGGTCTCTATGATGTAATTAACTCCCTCAATGGAAATACAGCCTTGTTGTGGATGGTCACCCATCCACTTTTCGATATGAGTATTTTGGCAGGGACACTAAATAAGTGAAAAACATTCAGATCAATAAAGGAGTCATGAGCATGCCATGTCTATTGAAGAAGAACAACATCATGTTCCTCTATAAAGTGATAAAATACTTACAGCATGCTGTATCAGAATACCTGCCACCTTACAAGAATGACCTGTTACATAATAAGAGATGCCTTCATGCTCGGGGTGACCGGATACCTCAAAATCTGATCAGATATCATATTATTGGATAGTCAGATCGTTCTAATCCAAATCCTAATCAAATCCGATTACTGGATATGATCTGATTTGGATTTTGGAATCCTAAAATGCTGACATACTGTAAATATCCTAATCAGCAAGTAGTGCAAGCCTGGATTAATATAGAAATGTGTATTTTGTATTTTTGGTTTTCAAAATCCAGATCTGATTCAATATCTGATTTTTCAGGATTGAAGATTTTCAGAACAAATATCCAAAAATCTTAAATCCTAAATTTGGACTGGAATACAAGATATCCATTTATAAAAATTGTATCCAGTCTCTCCTACTTCACTCCCCATATTACTTTGAGTTAAATATGAACCCAATAGGGCTGTGTGAAATTTAAATTCCTCTGGTGGAATTCTTGTGAAATGCAGAATTCTCTTCTGTGAAATTCAATGAAAAATGGAGGGAAATTTCATGAAATTCTACCTTTAACTGTGGAATGTTGTCATGTATTGTAGAATAATGCGGTGAACTGTGGAAAATATTTCTGTTTAACTGATTGCCTTTCTTTTATTTAGTATGAAAAAAAACTGGTGTAACTGGGACCCTGGGACCAAAACTGTGAAGTAAATATTTTGGAGTAACCGGGGGGAGAAACTGAATAATTGGAAAGTGACACTGCTGCAACTGATTGTGGTGGAACTGGGAGTAGAAACTGGTGTAACTGGGATGAGACACAGATATAATAAGCTAGAACATGGTGAAATGTGTGTAAGTCTGAATATTGTGGGATGCACTAACAGAACTGTGGGGAGAAGCAATTTCTGCTGAGAGGAGACACTGCCAGGGTACAAAATTCCTATACTTTAGATGCCCTAAGGCAAGCACTTTTGTCTAAAGACATCTACAGCTCCTCAGTGCCTGCCCACTGGAGTAACTGAAGCATTAGTGCTACTGTATCTTCATTTTTGCTCCTGTACTCCTACCCTTTTTTCATCTCCCCCTCTCCAAGTGCCTGTGCAATCTGCAATGATGCAGCATTAACGTTGCTTGTAACATGGCTCTGGACACCGAGCCCAAACAGAGGTGACCAATTCGTGCAAACACATCAGGTGATCAGCTTCCAGCAGTGATTAACCCACCAGTAATGCTCGCTGGGCTAGAACTGGCTGTGGCCACCGCAGCAGCAGAGAGGTACAGCCTGCTAGGTCACCACCTATTGTCTCCAGACGCTGCACTGGTGAGACACACCGAGGTGGTGACCACCGATCACAGATAGTGGCATCAGAGACAAGCACCACTGACAGTAGGCATGCTCAGCAAGTCCCAAGGAGACTGCTCCCAGTAACACAGTAGATACACACAGATTATTCACCTGAATGCTCTCACAGCACCAGAGGTGTGCTGCTAATCCACATCATCAGCCCACCATCATGCATTGATGCTTACTCCAGATGTTGCAGTTAAAAGCAGAAGTAAATCACTCTCACTGCCATGTAAATGAGGCGTTGTCACTGAACCGAGCATCTCTGTCTCATGTTGTCCATAGTGTCTCCCAGTGCAACCATAGCACACCAGTAACATTGGCTCCTCGCTCCCGCAATGAGCCAATGTTACAAGAGCATTAATAACCTCCAGAGTCAGGCTCTACAAGTGATTAATGCTCGCTAGGTGGTTGAAACCCTTGGGCTTTGCCCTCATGCACCAACCCCCCCCCACCCCAGCGGGCATTAATCCACCGGTAGAGCCCTCCTCTGTCAGTGATTAATGCTTACATGTCTAAGTTCATGACAGCAGTTACCCTTAGGTGTGGTGGAGAAACCAGGACCAGGAAGGAGCAGTGCGGTGAAGAGCTTGTCATGTGACCACAAAGTCTGTGCACTGAGAATTTGTGCTGACTCAGTCAAGCAGCTGATGTCACATGACATATGCTTTCGCTAGGCACAAGATGGCAGTCTGGAGTGGAAAGATTAATTGTCTGCTGCTGGCAACTGATCCTTCCTCCAAGAAGTGTTGCTGGTGAATGCTCTTCAGCCCATTAGAACATGTTGTGGTGGAGAGTTGAACTGGTTGTCAGAGCAGCAGGCAACACACCGAAAAATGTCTCTTTAAGGGCTTTAAAGGGGCACTTTCAGCTTTGCCCCTTCATTTTTTTTATCACATCTGAGCAGTGTACCTTTTGGCACACATGTATTAAATATGTACTGTAAAATGCCCCCATATATATAAAAGAATAAGTTTTTGTACCTGTTTTGCTCATTTTTAATAACATTCATTATTCTCTTGGTCCAAGCTTAAATCACCTGCCACTGGAAGCATCTCCAGGCTGAGAATGTGTGTCAGACATGAGCACAGTCCCAAGGTGCAATTTTTTTATCATGCTGAGTGTAAAAAAGATGTTGCCTCAGTAAATTCTTCAATACTGAGACGTTTGTGGTGCCTAAGAACAAAAATCAAGCACTGAGGGTACCACAATCTACATTTTTTAATCCAAAGCCGAAATCCCACACATGCACAAGAGAGGCATGTACAAAATCCTGCTCATGCACAAGAGAGGCATGTACAAAATCCCCCACATGCACAAGAGAGTGCCACTCTTGCTCACATGCAGAATTTCAGCTTTGGATTAAAACATGTAAATTGCAGTGCCCTCAGTGCTTGGTTTTTGTTCTTAGGCACCACAAATGGTTCAGTATTGCAGAATTTAGTGGGGCAACATCTTTTTACACTCAGCACAGTAAAAAATTGCACCTCAAAACTGCACTTGTGCCTGATGCACGTTCTCAACCTGGATATGCTTCCAGTGGCGAGTGATTTAAGCTCAGACCATGCAAACAACAAATTTTGTTAAATTTGCACAAAACAGGTACAAAAGCTTATTTTTATCTATGGGGAGCATTTTACAGTACATATTTGACAGATGTGTGCCAAAAGGCACACTGCTTAGATGTGATTAAAAAAAAAGGGGCAAAGCTAACAGTGCCCCTTTAAAGCCCTTAAAGAGACATTTTTCCTGTGTGCTGCCTACTGTTCTAACAACCAATTCAACTCTCCACCACGACATGCTCTAATGTGCTGAATAGCTGTCACCAGCAACACTTCTTTTTTTTTTTTTTACTTACTATTTTTCTGCCCCCTTCTTCACTGCTCCAGGAACCTTTCTTCAGGGTTTCCTAGGTCATGCGCACTCCCGTCGTTCCACCCTGGGTACCTCTTATTCCAGATTCCAGCTGCCTGCTGCCATCCTGCCGTGGTTTACCCCCCCCCCGGGTGGGGAGGAGAGAGCCATCCCTTATCCTCTCTCACACCTCAAGACTGTGTCGGGAGGTCAGCTGGCCCCATCTCTAGAGCCCAGTTATGGATTTTCTCAGGATGACTGGAACCCGTCTACAGGAACCTGGGACAAGGTATTTCTGTTTTTCTGGTTCCAACCTTTGAGGCGTCCATATGCTAGGGAAGCCTAGGGGCCAAGCACATCATGATGCGCTTGTGCTCCGGCTTCCGACGGGCGCCTTCCCCCCTTATCTACAAGCTACCATCACTGCACCTCCACCTGTGGTCACCCAGGTGGCGGTATAGCAGTGAGACTTGAATCCCACCCCACCCGGAGGAGGGGAGCAGCCTTTTGGTGCGCACTCTTCCTCCCCCGGCTGGCCCTCCAGCTGCCCGAGTCCACTCCCAAACCCGGGCCGCTGGCGCCACAAGCGGTAACCCTACCCCTGTGCCGGCGGGCCAGCTTACCAACAACATTTCTTGGGGAAAGGATTAGTTACCAGCAGCAACCAATTAATGCCTCCACTCCACACATCAACACACAGCAAATATCTCAGTAATCAATTATAAAAAGAGTCTAAATCAATAGATTCATTCAGACCTTCATTACCCCTGATCCCAAGGACATAAATCCAACAAAATTCCCAGTTACCACCCTTGGAATGAACAGACACTTTTTCAATAACTACAAACATAATTTCATGCTTACCCATGGCATTCAATATGTATTTCAGTACTGTCACCCATTTGCAGCGCTCTTACATGATCCCCCATTCTGTGCTTACACTGGTGAATTGTACATCGAGCATAATATGCTTCACCTCAACTTCCCATCCATCTCATTTTAATACTCAGATTCCTGTGTGTCCTTTAGTGACCACATACAGTTCACAGTCTCAAGAGGTTAGTGATATGGGGTTTGATTTTCAAAGCCCCGAGCACGATGCAAGGTGCCTGCCTCAAACATAAGTAACACAAGTGGCACCTTGTATCAAAAGATGTGGCATTCCCAATTTTTGAATGTGATCTGTGTCATAAAGGGGAGCTGTTGCACCAAACTGGCACTGTTCAGCCTTGCAGCATGAAGCGAGGTGCACCAAGTCACAAGGGGGTTTGTGCCATGGGAGTGCTGCTGCATCCCTTTTTCCCATTTTGCAAGCCCTGCCATGGATGCATCATGGGGCTCCATTTATACCAGCCAGGAGGTGGTCTTAGAACCCTGCATCCATGTGGGAGGATGGTATCGGGGTGCCTACCTGGAGGGGAACAGGGGCCGATACTGCACAGGGGGTGCCCTAGGGGGCATGAGGGAGATGGGGATAGTGCAGGGTGGTGATTTGGCACCTAGTTGAGGTGCATGACACTATGCCAGGCAGTCCCTCCACTAGTGGTTCTGGGAAGATTGGCAGGGAGGAATATTAACCTTGCCCCAGGTGGGCACTGCCATGGCACCTGCCCCAGAATTTTAGTGGGTATTTGACAAAATGTCAATGTCTTGCATGTTGTTCTGTTTAGTACACACTACCATTTTCATGCAGACAATATGAATGCAATATAATATTCCCACTAACAATTGTTTTACACATGCATATATAGTAAATAGAAAAATTGTAAGCTTCTCTGACTAGCAGTAAGAGTCAGTATGTGTTTAGGACATAAAGGTTCCTAATAAAATTATTTCCATCCATTCAATCCACAAAGGACCCCCCCCATTCCCCTTCTGCCCCCAGCCCCCTCCTGGCATGCAGAACCCCTCCAAATCCCTTGTGGCCCCTTCTAGTGTTGTGCAAGGTGGGGGGGGCAGATCCATGTGGCAATTCCCAGAGGTACACCAAATGTTTATCACTAGGCTGCGGCTACAATAACTCCTGGGTTTTTGGTGCAGGGACAAACCCTGTTATAAAATTTTGTACAGGGTCCCTGATGCACCCAGAGTTTGCCGCAGCTCTAGAGTGCTGCAATATGTGTTGCTGTAAGGGTTCTTTGAAAATCGAGCCCATAATCTATAATAATTATTTTCTTTTAAGTATAGACCCCAAGATAAAAAAAGATTGTGGACACAAAATCTAAAGTGATGTTCAGAAGACCTCTTAATATAAATATAAGGTTGTCTCTAGTGTTCTTTATACTCTACCTACAAGACCCATTCCATGGCTTACAGTACCCCAATATCCTGTGGAACATGTTGGTGCAGCCAGTATCTGTATTGCAATTATATTAATCAGACCAAAACTTCCAAAAATCCCCAGATGGGAAGAGAGCTGAAAATTAAAGACTTTATTAATTGCGATACATATGGTGTTGTTTATATATTGATGTGCTTGTGTGGAGCATATTATGTTGGACGTACAACAAACAAAGAGTGGGGGAGAATGTAAGAGTGCTGCAAAAGGGTGACAGTATGGATATATTTTGAAATACTGAAATTCAGTATCCTGAACTTTACAAAACTGAGTTTGGGAGACTGAATCTCGGAATACCACAAGGTACTTTAATGTAATGTAGGGGGGCTACACCCCCAGCACTCCCCTTGTGCACCTCCTCTAACTTAAATAACCAACTCTGAGGGGTAGCGGACCTCAGAGTAAAAAAAAAAAATATGGGGGATGGAATAGTGTGCAGCAAAAATAGCAGTGACTGGGAACAGAACCTAGGTCTACTGGACCATGCTAGCAGAGTTGCTACTGCATTAGACCTCTACACCACCAGAGCAGGTCAGCCAGCTTCCCCATTGTTCAACTACTTGTGATACCTGGCTAGTGTTCAGGCACATGAATCTGTCAGGAGACTGATCTCAGTCCTGTCAGTTTTGAGATTATGAGTTTCAGTTTCTGGACTAGATACCGACAGCACATATGCCATAATCAGGCACATATTGAATTCCATGGATAACCATGGAATTTTGTTTATAGGTATTGAACAAATGTCCTTTTGTTCAAGGTGTGGTAATTGGGAATGTAAATTGGCTAGAGAGAGAGTTATTGGATTTATGTCCTTGGGGCCGGGGTGATGAAGGTCTGAATGAATCTATTGATGTTGCCTCTTTTTTTATAATTTATTACTGAGATATTTGCTATATGCTGATGAATTTTGTTTCCAGTCTTAAATGTGATTTCTCTGTTATCACACATACTCCTGGGACTAGGCGCTGTATAGTGTTGCACTTATGCATTCGAGTCACTATGATTGTATTTCTTATATTAAGACATGGAAAAATGTACCAGTCATTTGTTGTGTCAGTGTCTATTTTTTTAATTTTAGGACTTACTTTGCATTTCACAGTTGGCTGCTTTAAGTAAAAAGATTAACAGAGGAAAGATTGGGGGGGGGGCATCATTTTTGGAGAAACACCTTTTTCATTCGAAAATGTTGCTTGAAATGCATTAATAGTTCTCAACTGTGTGACAGGAGCTCCTGCCACTCTTGAGGACAGATCTTTCCTTAAATCTGTTTTGCAACAGTTCTTCTATTTCTTAGCCTGCTCTATCCTTTACATCCCCTTCCCTTTCTTTGCTATGTATAGTGTCCTCTTCAAATTCTCCTTTTCCTCTCAGGTCCTCATACAGGGAGGTTAGTGTGGTGACTTCCAAGTGTATGTAAAACAGGTTGTGTTTATCATTGTTGGATTTAGTATGTAATAGCTCTATGTCATAAAATACCTTGATGTCTATACCTTATGTTTATGAAACTTGTAAATGTTGAAAATACCATGGCACTAGGGGTTTTCATAATGGTAAAAAGTACTAGGTTACTATTATAGAAATTAACTTAGTTGTGCTATTTAAAATGCATGTGAATTGCTATAAACTGGACACATTTGAAATGTCATGGTGATTTGCATATATCCCATGTTTGCATTATGGAAGTATGTATGATGTTGCATTTCTTTGAAACTTGATTTGTTGCCAATGCCCTTTGGGATGACCCTTTTTTCAGTGTTTCTGCACTGAGGTTCTTTGTTTTTAGTTTGTTTTTTTTTTTTCATTTTTGAGCCCCCACTACCCAAGCAAATGGGGCCCACATAGGGATAAAGGGTTTTCACTGAAAAGTGGGGAGATCAGAAATCAGTGTCAGTAGATGCTGGCTAAGTGCAGAGAAAGGACAGTCATAGTTTGTTGCAGCAAACTGATGTACTGAAGAAGGAATATGCCATTTCTGAAGGTTATTTCCTGGATTTTGAATAAACATCACACATAGATTGTGTGTTGAACCTGAATTTCAGTGTCTGGATCATCTGTTATCCCACAACCCCTCCACAAACTGCTATATCGATTTCTGGTTCCAAATATACCACTGATACTCCTGATACTCTGTTACTGATTCTTGCTTAAGTGTGTACCTGCTTAAGTTTCTATATTCAAGCATGCTGATTTTAAACAATTAACTTGTTTGCAGTTTCTATGGTGATGGCACACTATATAATTCCAGTCTACAAGTTGTTGTGATACCTCTGATGAAGATTGTCAGTGGCCATTTGAAATGTTAGGGTTTTTTGACGTCATCGGTCTTTGCCGGCTAGTTCTTTGCACCAAACAGTGGATATGGCTGTTTGTTTTTGGAGATGGGCAAAATCCACAAATTTCATTACGAAAAATATTTCCCAAAATTTGTGCATTTTACTAAATATTTCGCACAGGCGAAATTTGATATTTTGCCAGCAAAATGCAGAATTTTGTCTGCAAATGACAGAATTTCATTATTCGTGGGTGAAATTCCACTACTCATGGGTGAAATTCCGCATTCCATGGGCAAAATTTCACATTCTGCACTCACAAAATATTTTGTGGAATGCACAAATTTCACAAAATATCTCATGTGGCAAAATTTGCAATTTTGACAGAATTTCACTGGCGAAATTAAATTTCTCTGCATCTCTATTTGTTTTACACTGAGGCCCAGATATTCAAACTGCACCCAAAAAGTACGCAACAGCAGGAGCAAGAGCAAGTCCACTGTGCCCATGCACAAGAAGTGTGATATTCAAAAACTGCACAGGCCAAGATACGCCTACAGCACATGACTGGATATCGCACCACCTGCACCATAGCGCAACCAGGGATGTGCAGTTGCACATATCTGATGCACCATAGCGCAACAAGGGATGCTCAGCAGAGCAGTCCAGATGCACCATAGCGCAACCAAGGATGCCCCATGGAGCAGGGCAGCAATGCAACAGCACAACCAGGGATGCAGGGGCCCACCACCCATGCCACTGATGGGCAGAGGAGCACACAGCAGAACAGACATCGTCCCCCACACCCCATGCACTGCACAACCAGGGGAGAGCTGGAATAACCACCAGCCCATGGATACCAGCAACCAACCCACAGCCGGGCCATGGTCCCCCAGCACACCCCCTAGCAAGCTGTGACTTGCACACAAGGAGGGCCGACCACTCTGTGCCACACCATCCCACCAATGCAGAGCACACCCTGCACCATGATCACCATACACCCTTCACAGGAGTAGCGCCCAACAGTGCAGGACACCCCATGCATGCCACCACCCCACTGTGACAATGCAACCCTGTGCACCACGGAGCCATGCAAGGCAGCCCCACCATGTGCACCCCGCTGCGGGCAGCAGCAGACAGCAATGCAACAACAGCATACACAGTGCCACCCTGCACGTCCTCCCCTAGGTACAGCTGACAGACCGACCATGCGTCGCCACATGAGGTACCCCACATGTGACAGGGCATGCCCCGGACCCCACCACCAGCAGTACAGCACCCTGCACACCCTCCCAAGGACACATCCCATCCCAGCACTGGCCACAACAGCCAGCACAGACATACACAGTGTTGCATGGAAGCATGCGCCACACAGGATGCAACACAGTGCATGGACAAACACCCACCCATACCCAAGGGCACACCAACACAGGGACACAGTAGTGGGTCAACCAAGCCACTGGCATGTTGCCACGGATGATGTGTACACATGGCCAGCACCCCTACATTGCACAGGTGTGCCAGCCACCCTGCGCAGGCACCAGGAAGATGTATGCCACCAGCATGCTGCTGGAGCACAAGTGACAGACACTGGAGCACATCCCCTGCAACAGACACAAGTTACAGCATTGAGGGGGGACAACAGCGGAGGCCACAGTGCCACCAGAGGCAGACGTGCACCATACTGATGATGGCAGGCAACCTGGCATTGTGCCAGGTACAGTTGTTATCCAGCATGGACAGCCACCACTGACATGCCAGCAGACCGTGCATATCACAGACATGCAAGGGTGTCAGCTGCACAGGCCATGGAAGGTCTGACAGGGGTGCCATGCACACAGTGCATGCACCGTGGACCACTGCACACAGGCATCCAGTGCACAGAGAACAACACACAAACCACAGACAGTGACTGATCTCCCTGCCCACACCATAGGCGGTTCCCTTCTGGACACACACACACACGTCAATGTGTGCACCACCCCTGACGCCATGCACACCACTGCAACTGAGCACCTGTAGCTCACTGCAAATCAGAGACCACCACAGCTGTCATAACAAAACAAATGTATTTAAAACAGGTAATACAAAAACTATATACAAATATGTACAATGGGGGGAAGGGCCACATACCAGGTGGGGGCAGGTAAGGGGCAGGGGTGAACATATGGGAAAGGGAAGAAGGGATGTGAGGGTGGGTCCAGGGGGAGAAGGTGTAATTAGGGGCATGGATGGTCTAGCGTCTGCCCCAGTCTTCCTCCATGTGGCACCGATGTCTCCTCCACCTCCTCACTCCGTGGCAGTCCATGCATTGGAGGAGCTCCAGGGTCACCCTCACCACCTGTAGCAGTTCCTGCAGTCCTCAATCCAGTGCCTGGAGTCACCGTCCACCTAGGATGAGGGAGCAGAGTCAATAAGTGTGACTGTCCAGCCCCCTGCAGCCCACCCATTGTGCATGGCATACAGCCATGTGCCACGCCCCTGTGATGGTGTGCGACCACCCACAGTGACCGTGTGCACAAGACCTGCCTACCCAGGCAGCTACAGCCATGTGGACCACTGCACACACCCACCGCCTATGTCCTGCATAACACCACTGTGGCCGTACAGTGACTTGGCTATGCGGTGTGAAGGCAGTGGCACAGCCATGTGACCGGTGCACGCATGGACCACCATTAGCACAGTCCCAGACATGCAGTGCCACGGGACAGTGCTGACTGTAACAAGTTGCATGCATGGCAGTGGTGTCAATGGATGGTGGCTATGCCCCGCTGCCCGCCCAGTTATACAGCATGCAGTAGTAATCATGGATGTAAGGCACTCACCATCATCAGGCTGGTCCCTGCACCTCTGCAGACCTTCACCCCTCCCGGCCTGCTGGTCCTCCAGGTGGCACCTCCTCTCCCTCGCCAGCCTGTGCTCTTCTGGGCCTAAGGTGCAAACATGGAGAGAGGAACATCAGTACAATCCGGTAGCAATGTCCCCCTGCCCCCATGTGTGTGCAATCCCACACAGCCATACCCATCCACCCCTCACCCCGATACCACCACCACAGCCAACACCGGACAGCCCCCCCATGTGCTGGACACATGCAACCGTTATACCCGTATGAACTATAACAGTGTATGGATGGGGCACCTGTCTAGCCGTGGCACTTTGCCCCTCCTGGCACATGCCTGGAGGTGGGCAAGCAGGTCCGGGTCCCTGCACCTGAGGTTCCCGTACTGGTGGCGACACTGCTCCACCGTGTGCCCGATACCAGTGGCCTCCTCCAGCGCATCAGCCACCTCATGCCAAACTACACTCCTGGCCCTGTCCATGGGTGCATTACCATATAGAGCTCCAGCATAGGGCTCTACAATTGCCACCAGGTTTGCAGGCTCCACCTGGCTCCACATCACTGCCCTTCTCTGCGCCATCTCAGCAAATAGTTGGATTCAAAATGGCACTCGGCAGCGCGGTCATGCCACGTGCAGATGCTGCATGGCACAGCGCTGCCATTCCCTATTGCGCTGTCACTGAACAGTGTGATAGTGGTGCACCCATGCCTGATGCATGGCGCCTAGGGGGCAAAGGTCGGGCACATGGTCAAGGGTCTCTCACGCATGGACAGCCACAGCTCGATTGGAACCCAATGCGTGTAGTGCCATTGGGTGCCTGTGTGCCACCTTCTGTAGCTGCCTACAGTGCTGTGGCCCCAGTGTACCTACGGTGCCCCAGTGCCACAGTGCCATATATGTGAACAGCGCAGTAGCACCACTGGCACAATGGTGGCCGTGCCCTGCATTGCCTCCCGCGCACAACATGTCAGCAGCGCAGCAGGCATATGCATCATCACCCCGGGCATGCGCAGTTAGGTGTGTACTGTGCATGTCACAGAACTGCACCCTTGGCTGAGCACGTTCAACACAATTGCGCAAAGTGCAACAGTGCGATATTCAGCCGGCATATGCAAATCAGCTAGTCAGCCATTCAATGGCACAGACACTGCATTTGCATCCACTTAAAAATGCGCCTCGCCTCATTTGCATGCGTTGCGCTATAAAACTGCAACATTGGGCTGCACTTGCCATAGTTGGTTACTGCAGTCTATTGTGGTGAGTTGCATGCTGATTGGGAATGTGGACTGTGATGTTTGGGACATGCATGGGACTGCACAGTCACAGGTAACACCTGTCATTCTCACAGGAGGAATAATGACCGATCGTGAGGTGGAGGAAGAGGAACAGAGATGTGGGAGGAAGAGGAGGCCTAACTTCAACAAGGCAGAAACAGATGCCCTGTTTGAGGCCTACCTCGACCAGGAGCTGCTGCTCAGTGGATGCCAGGGAACACCACAGGCCCATGCTGCTGCATGGGAAGAGGTGGCACGTGCTGTCAACCTGCATGGCAGCCACCAGCAGTCCATGCAGGAGTGCAAAAAGAAGATGGGCATGGACAGGTGGAGGATTAAGGAGAAGGTGGCTGCCATCAGGGCAGCATGGTCTGCGACTGGTGGGGGACAGCTGGAGGTGCAATGCCTGACCCCACAAGAAGAGCGGGTTGCTGGAAGCATGCAGCATTGCACCATTGAGGGTGTTCCGGGTGGTGGATTCCAGATGGGTGGTAGCCTGTCAATGCATGGTAGGTCCTGGTCTGTCAATGGGGGTGGAGACAGGGTAGGTCACATACATTAATGCTACTGTTTTTCCCTTATAGCTCCTGAGTGTCTACATGGGTCAGCGGTGGTGGGCTTCTCCACTGAGAGTGGTAGCATGGAGATAGAAGAGGGCCCTTCCACCTCCACAGGCATACGAGGGTCAGAGCGACACTGGGCCCACCTGGACGTCCGGACTGATGTTGGTGGAGCAGGTGAGGTGGAGGCCCTGCCCGTGTCCCAGCGTGCTAGCGTCCATGGATGCCAGCATGCTGAGACTCGGGCTGGTGCCAGATTCATCACTGATGATGATGGAGCTAACGTCATGGGCAGTGATATGTGTGGGCCACAGGATGGCCACACAGCAGGTGACATCACGGGCATGGCTGTGGGTGGTGCCACCATGGAAGCCTGCGTGACATCACAGTCCCAGCCTGTGACTGTCTGCACCAGTGGGGCAGCACTGGTGTGTGTCCAGGACAGTAGGACTGTTGCGGCCACTGCGGCGGCACTGTTGAGCCCTGGAGAGCGGCAGCTGGAGGGGCAGTGTCAGTAGTCGGCCAATGGCCATGGGGGTACAGTGTCAGGGGGTGGCACTAGTGCACTGCCTATGGACATGCCCAGGCCTGGCCCTGGTGTGCAGCACCCACGCTCAAGGGGTGCTGACCATCAGGGCCACGAACACCATGAGGGACAGCATGCCGATCAGGCAGATGACCTCTTAGATGAGCACACCCGCATTCTCCAAGCATCAGTCAATCAGCAGGTGCGGCTTGTGACAACGGTGGATGCACTCAGTGCGGCTCTGCACCAGGCAGAGGAGCGGCGCAGCAGAGACACCACTCTGCTCCTGGCAGGGATCGACCGGTTGCGGGAGAATGTGATCGCTGCCATTGACAGGCAGACACAGGCAATCACAGCTGTCATGGCCACAATAGGCACACAGTTATTTGCCCATGTGTTGCAGACACTGCGCAGTGCAATGTCCACCCCTCCATTCCCGGTGTTGTGCAACACCCTCCTTGTCGACACCAGGTTCAGCTGTGGGCATCCCGAGCATGCCTGGCGCAGGCATGTTCAGTGTGCTGCAGACCCCTGTGTGAGCACGGTTGCGTTCACGCAGTGGAACCCCTCGGGGACTGTCGATGCCACCCCATGAGGCCATTGGTCAGCCTGTCACTGCTGGTGGGTCTCGGCAGGGCCACCCATGCATCCGTGGCAGCCATGGCACTGTGGCGTGTGACTGACCTGTCTCCCAGCATGGCTGCTGTCTAATGCTGCCCTGTGTGCATTGTGTTGTTCAGCATGCAATGCACGGGTGGGGTACTCGGCCCTGCACGCACACACACGTTCCATCTGCACACCCTCCCAGCTGCTGTCCGCTGTGGCATGTACATGATGATGCCTGTGTTAAGCTGTCTGCCACTGTGCAATGGTACCCAGTGTCTGACACACGCACAATGACAGGCACCGGGCGTGGTGATCTGTGGACGTGTGTGTGGCTAGGGGTGGCGGTTGGGGTCGGCGTGCCTCCTACCCTTTGTGCATGTCTTGTGAGGTGTGTGTGTGTGTGTGTGACCGCATGCGCGTGTTAGGACCTTGCCCATCCCTGGCGGCGTAGGCGTCTCCATGCTCGGCCACTTCCCTTGACAACATGCACCCCTGGTGTTTGTCCATGCATGTTTGTGGGTTGTGCCTTACCACTGGTGGTTGCACATGGCCCCATGACTTACCTGGGTTGGCTGAAGTGCTCCTCTGTGATGGTGTCCCGATGCAGCTGTGCCAGCCGGATCAGTTGGGGGTCCCTTCACCCGAGGGGGGCTGCCCATCACCATCTTCACCAGCATCCTCATTGTCCCTATCGCTGTCCCCCTCTTTGACCTGTACAGCTATCCCACAGTTGTTGGCCATGTTGTGCAGGATGCAACAGGCCAGGAATAGCCCGCAGGCCTTTGAGGGGCTATACTGTAGAGCACTGCCAGACATATCCAGACAATGGAAACTTGCCTTCAGCATCCCGAACACCCACTCGATGACATTGCATGTGGTGGCATGTGCCTCATTCTAGCATTGCTGTGATGGGGTGGCAGGCTGCTGGTACGGTGTGAGCAGCCAGGGACGGAGTGGGTATCCACTGTCACCTGTGTGTAGAGGGTGGAAGTTAGTCTGGTGATCAGTGTCGCCCTGCCTTGGGCCATCTAGGCCAATACCCATGTGACCTCTGACTATGCCCCTCCTAAGCTCCATGTCTTTCCACGTGATTTGCATACTCACCCACTAAGTGACTAGTGGGGATGTCCCCACTCTCAAATCTGTGGCACAGTGCTGATTGGTGCCAGATGAAGGCATCATGTGCTCCCCCAGGGTGCGTGGCACAGACATTGATTATGCACCCCCTGGTATCACACACCCTGGCAGTTGATGCTTGCATACCCCTTCCGATTAATGTATGTGGCTCCTTCGGGGAAAGATGGTGTGCAGTTTGCCACATGGGTGCAGTCTATTGTCCCTAGCACACCAGGCATATGTGCTACCCTGTGGAACTCCTGTATGTTTGCTGTGTGCTCCACCGGTGTGCTGGGGAAATGGATGTACACTACAGCATGTGGCAGCAGTGCGCTGAGGAATTGGGTGAGGTGGTGTGACGCGGCCGACTGGGTTATGCCTGTCATGTTCCCTGTTGATCTCTGGAAGGTACCCGTGGTGAGCAGGCACATGCAAGCTGTCACTTTTGTCTCCACTGACAGAACATGGCTCCGTCATGTGGGTGCCTGCATCACATCACTGCACAGCTCACAGAGCTGCCTCAGAATTGCCCAGTTCAGGCAGTACCGGCCAATCTCAGTATCGGTGTACAGCTCAAAGCTGGTGCGAGCTCGGTACTGCCTGTTGGGGGCATACCGCCAACGGGCAATTCCACAGCTGTGCCCCCCTGCTGCCTACCTTCTCACCCCCCTCATAATTGCTTCCGTCTGGATGGTGGCACTGGCCATGTCCCTGGCTTGTGTTCCCCCCTGGCAGCTGTTTCTGTGTTCCCCCCGCTGTCCTGGCTGCTACTTCCCCTGCACCGGGAACACCTTCCTGTGGTGGCCTCAGTGCTGTGTGGCACTTCCCCCTTCTGCACTGTACTGTGGCTGTGGCTCCCCACACTTTCCCTGTTCCTAGGGGTTCCAGGTACTCTGTCTCTGTCCTGCCCTGTGTGTATGTGTTGCCTCTGTGGCTGGCTATGGTTCAGCAACATGTACCTTCCCTGTAGCGTTCTTGCACCTCTCTCTTGTTCCTTTTTATTTGGGCTCATTTCTGCTATTGCACAACTTCTTCTTGCTCCCCTATTGCGCATGGTGCATGTTTTTGAATATCGCACTGCGCCATTTATGCATGGTTCCTCCCCCTTCAGTTGTGCATGCATTCATTATCATTGCACTCTTGCACAGTGTGATTTGGGGGGCGCATCTGCCTCCCGCTGAATATCGCAGAATGGTGCATTTTTGGACTTCCGATGGCACAACCCTTTTGAATATCTGGGCCTGAATATTCAATAAAATAAGTGTGATGACTTAAATTTAACTTCACTTTTGAGTGTAGCATCCTTGCTTTGGGTGCTGATTCTTTTGTCTGTATCCCAGCAACATCTAAAATCTTTTCCAAGTCAGAGGCAGAAATAGGTGAGTCCAGATATAGGTCCAAATTTACTAATCTTTAACTATTATGCTACTGTACATTTATTTAGTCATTCTTAAATTGGACAATTTATTTTATTTATTTAGTGTTTGTTTACTGGGTAAGTGCACCAGACAAGAACTTCGCCTATTTTCAGGCACGACCCAGGAGAGTTACATATAGAGTTACAGTTACATACAGAGTTACGTACAGAGGCAATAGTAAGTCAGGGGACAAATACTTCACATGATTTAGTGCAAGGAACAAGAACTAGAATAGATATAGCAGGTATTTCAGCAATGCAGATGGCGAGCAGTTGCAAACCAGGGAAACAACTAATGAGGAAGAAATCACACAATACGTGTTTTAGTGTATGGGTTAGCAACATATGGGAACAATATAGCATCTGATAAGGTAGTACAAGACCCCCTCAGAAACAGTGGTCACAACCAGAGAGAATAAGCCATCCCACACTAAAATGTGACATACAGATGAGGAAAGTGCTTTAGATTTGGGAGAGCTATACTAGGCGGGTGCTCCAGTGATTAGGGTGCATGTGAATCTATCAGTGCCCAAGAGGGAGGCACATAGTACAATTATCACATGCAAGTTTTTGTATTAAAAAAATTCTGATTGTCTTTTTCAATTTCCAATCCAAGTCTGTTTCTATTAAGAGTATGATCAAATTGTTTAAAGACTTTGGTTTCATAAGTCTTTTTTGACATACCTGTTAGCTCTGACCATGAAAGCATCAATTTTGGGGGTTCGTTAGTTAGACTTTTTGGGGGTCTCCTGTTTTGTCCTTTGGTAAACCAATTTTATCACCAGTATCAGTTTTATCCACTTGAATCCTATCCTCCTGTAGAGCTCCCCCTTTTCATTGGCCTGTGATCACAATGTGTTTTAATTCATACTAGGACCAACCCTGCACTGCATGATCAATCAAACCCTAAGAACCAGAACACCACCAATTTGCAAGGTTCCAGAGAGTTTGTACTCTATTTTTTAATTTCCCTACTTGTTACACTTTGTATTTCAACTCAAATAGATGCAAGATTTTTTGTAATATACAGTATGCATATATATTATGGGGTCAGTAGCACCCACATAGTTAGGGTTGAGTAGGGTGTTCAATTTTAAACCCCTAACATTGCACCTGAATATCTTTGGCAGTGGTTGACGAAATCAGCTGAAATTTCACAAATATTGCCTAGGAGGCAAGATCTAAATCTGTGGAAGTTTTGTGACAGCAGCTTGTGCTGTTACTAAGATCTGCATATGTCATTTTTCTGTAGATGTCTAGTGTTGTGCAAAATGTGAAAATTTTGCGTAACTTTTTCAATTTCACAAAATGTTTCTCTCCAACGAAATTAAATTTCACGTGAGTTTTTGATTTTGCATAATTGTAAAATTTCACATAATATGGTTTAAAAGAGTAGAGATGGGCGAAGTGGCTCTAATTCGCTCTGCAAAGTGAATCACGAAGCAAAAGCGAATTTGCGGAGTGCTCCACAATGAGAAGCGGAGTACTTCGCGTTATACAGGGTAACACAAAGTCCATTGAAAACAATGATTTCATGTTACTTTGCCTTCCCAAACCACTACTACACAAATTCTTAAGGCAAAGTATATTGGAAACAATGTACTTTGCCTCACTTCACCTTGATTTTAAGCTCCAAAGGCGAATTTTGCAGCAGTGATTCATGGGATTTCAGGTCACATGTGCTCTAGATTGTTCTGCACAGCCTCAGTTCAGGGTAGTGTGTGTAGGAAGCTGTACAAGACAGTCTTCTCTGAGAGCTTTCTGTGATTCAAACTTTCTAAAAGCTGTTACAAAGCCTTTTTGTGAGTCCTTTTTTGTTGAATCTTTAGTTCATCGATTGTAGGAAACCGTCTTGTGCTCACATCATAGAGCGTTTATTGTTTGCATGTGGATTTTGAATGTTAATGTACAACATTCAGTCTGTGTACTGAGAGACAGTGGAAGTGTGCTTTGGGGGAGGGGTGTATCTGTGGTGTAGGTAGATTAACTTGGAGAAAAAGACAATTCTTTCTGTTTGGTGATATTTTTCTTGTATAACTGTGTTAATGTACACACAGTAATATTTGTAATAATTCTTGCCTTTTTTTGGCTGATTGTTGTGGTGCAGCAGTGCATAATTTCATTTTGTTTAAAATATGTGGTTATATTACTGACGTTTTCAATTTGCTACACATTACTTAGTGTGTGTGTATGTGTGTGATGCATGCCATCAAATCAGACACCTTTTATTGTACCACATAGTAATTTAAGCAATGTAAACCTGCTATCCACAGCAGTTGTATGATTTTTTGTACTTCTTTGTGGCATCTTCACTGGTACTACTAGTACTAGTGACCGTTACTGCAGCAGTGCAGTACACTGCCCCCCTCCCACAGCCTGCACCAACCGGCAAAGGTATTCTTTTCCAGATTTGAATTTCTGATTGTGAGCACTGGTTAGGTGTTGTGCCTTTGCATCTGCATCTCTTCAGTGTGCAGCAACATTTTAATCTGTCTGTGCATTTGCATCTCTTTATGGCCCAATCTCCATCTGTAACTTAAGTCATAGTTGTTTCTTTGGCTTCCCTTCAGAGTACTGGACTGGTGTGGTGCATAATTCTGCATGAACATTGTACTCATTAATATGCGTTTTTAAGTCAGGACCATCATCATGTGTCACTCGTGATACAAATCACATTCTTCATCATCACAATCACAAATGTCACAAATCACGATTCACAATCACATCACGAATCACAACATTAATATTTTTACTAGTTACTTGGATGTATTGTAAGCCTGTTTTGTAGTATCTCTCCAGGCTTCATCACCCCACTATTGTATTCATTAATACATGTTTTTAAGTCTGGGAGTTTTGTGCTACAGCTCATCGAGGAAGTACAGCCATAGGCATTCGCGTTCCCGATATAGTTCCATATTGATTATCTCACACTGTCGACACCAAATCACGTTCTTCATCATCACGGTCACAAATGCAGTCACAAATCATGATTCACGATCACATCACGAATCACAACATTTACTTTTTTTACTAGTTACTTGGATGTATTGTAAGTCTGTTTTGTAGTATCCCTCCAGGTTTCACCACCCCACCACTGTACTCATTAATAAGAGTTTTTAAATTGAGGAGTTTTATAATACAGGCTCAGCTTATCAGGGATGTACAGCTATAGGCATTTGCTTTCCTTCCTGTAGAGCATGTGAGTTATAGTACTGTAAGTAGTAGTGTGCGAAGTGGCCCCAATTAACTCCGCAAAGTGATTCATGGAGTAACACTGAATCCGCAGAGTACTCCGCAATGTGAAGCGGAGTACTTCACGTCACAATGAGGAACTCGAAGCCCATTGAAACCAATGACTTTGTGCTATTCTGCCTTCCCTAAACCACTTCTTCACCAATTTTAAGTCGAAGTATATTGAAAATAATGGAATTCACCTCACTTCACCTTGTAATTGAGCTCCAAATGATATTCTGCAGTGATTCATGGGATTGCAGGTCACAAGCACTCTAGAATGTTCTGCACAGCCTCAGTTCTGGCTTGGGTAGTGTGTGTGTAGTTGTAGCTGGAGACAGTTTGCTCTCAGAGCTCTGTGATTCAAAACCTCTAAAAGCTGTTTAAAATGCCCTTTTGAGTCTTTTTTTTTTTGCTCAAAAGTTAGTACATCGATTGTAGGAAGCCCTTCTGTGCTCATATCATCCAGTGTTTATTGTGTGTGGATTTTGAATGTTAATTTAGAACAGTCAGTCTGTGTACTGTGAACTGTGCTTTGGGGGAGGGGCGTATTTGTGGTGTAGGTACATTAACTGGGAGAAAAAGGCAGTTTTTCTGTTTTGGTTATATTTTTCTTGTATAACTGTGTTAATGTACACACAGTAATATTTTCAGTAATTCTTGACTTTTTTTGCTGATTGTTGTGGTGCAGCAGTGTATAATTTGTCTGTTTAAAATGTTTGGTTATATTACTAAAGGTTTTCAGTTTGCTACGCATCACTTGTAGTGTGTGTGTGAGTGTGAGTGTGTGTGCGATGCGCGTCATTAAATCAGACACCTTTTATTGTGCCACTGAGTAAGTGCAGCAGTGTGAACCTGCTATCCACCACACCTGCAAGAATTTTTTATATTGTTTTGTGGTATCTTTACTGGTAGTGGATTGTTACTGCCGTGCACTAATCCCCCAACTGGCAAAAATAATTATTTTCCGGATTTGAATTTGTGACTTGAGAGCACTGGTTAGGTGTTGTTGTGCCTTTTTGTATGCATCCCTTGAGTGTGCAAAGCAATCTTAATCTGTCTGTGTGTTTGCAGTGCACCATTAATTCTGGGAGACTGCATTTCTTGTTACGCTCACATTTGACTTTGTCAGCACTAGGGAATTTTCTGGACACAAGACAGTAGCATTTTGGGGATGCACATTAATTCTGGTGACTGTATGTGTGACCACTGCCTGCATGACTGAGTGCGCGATTAATTCTGGGAGACTTTGCATTTCTTGTTATGCTCTCATTTCACTTTGTCAGCACTGGGGAGTTTTCTGGACACAAGACAGTAGCAGTTTGGGGATGCACATTAATTCTGGTAACTGTGTGGGTGGGGTGCTGCCAGTATTGTTGTCACTCCGCCTTACTTCATGTTTAAGGTGGAATGACAACATGAAGTAATAATAACAAGGTGAAGTGAGCCTTTCCTATGGGGCACTCCACATAGCGAAGTACCAAGGCCGGCGCATACCGCTTGGTATGGATTTTAAATTGCATCTCTTAAACAGCAATTTTGTCCATTCATTTTTAAATTTCACCTAGTGGTAAAAATTTCACAGGTGAAACTTTTGATTTCGCTGGTGAAATTATGCTCCAAAGGTAAAATTTGCAATGGATTGCTGGTAAATAGGTAAACAATCATGTGCAGGCTGTTTCTAGCACAGTCTATTGCCTGTTAAGTCAGAGAGCATTCTGTTGTAGCGCACCACAGACAATAAACCATTTTAAAACCTATGGAAAACTAGTTTTTGAGAGTTAATTGCTCTGAAATCTACAGTTTGTTCCAAGTGCTGCTAGTGAACACTTTCTAATTTTGTGGATTTTTGCATAATCCGTAGTTTAATTAGTTTGAGTTTTGTCTGTCTCTGTGAAGGAGTTGAGTGGGGGAGGGTTGGTGTATAAAAGCAGTGCAGGCTTGTTTCTAAACTTTTACTAACAGATTTCTCTAAAATTGTGAGTGACTTACTGTTATTTCTTTTAAGCCATTATATTGTTGTTTGCATTCTACTTATTTGTATTTTTTTCTTATATCTTGACAAGTATTTTTTTCAACTTCCTTGAAAAGTTACTACTTCTGAGAGTTCCTGCTCCTGTTACCACGTGTTACATATCATTCTTCTGCTTTTAGTTGTGATTGTGAATTCCAAAGTTTTGAACTCACAGTGCTGATCCCTTCTTTTTTTTGGGGGTTGTGGTCAGTTCTGTTTGCTGTTAATTGTTAATGTGTGTGTGCCATGTAAACTGAAAAGCAACAGTGTTATTTTTTTTCTGTTGAAAGCACTTTTAGTTGACCACTTCAAATGTCCATATACAGTTTCACTGTTTCGGTGAATTGCTCCCTTATATTTTATTGTTGGAGCTTACCTCTGCATTGCTGTGTTCCTGTTCCAGTTGAATTTGCTTACCCTTTCCCTCTAGCAGCATTGTTTCCACCTGATCCATCTGATCTAAAAAAACACATATTAATGTAGTAGTTGTCTGAGATTGCTTAGCCTGCGAGAGTGTTATAAGTGCCTTTGTTTGTCAGTGTTATTATACGGTGGCCTCTGCACTCTTACATAACAAAAAATTACAGTATTAAGAACTAACACATTACAGTTCTTCAGTTGTCCAGACACAACTGATCTGTATTTAAAGTAGGCGACTTGTGTCCTTTCCCCCCGTGTTACTAAATTCCTGTTTGGTGAAAGGAAAAAAGTTACCTTTTTGTTTTTACTAGAATAGGCCACCATATACGGTCGGTATAAGTTGTACGGAGTGCTGCTACCTGTCCTAATTTCTGTGTTTGGACTTGGAAGCCAGTACTGCAGGTGTGTGAGGTGTTATTCACACAGTAACTTACTAACACATCCTTTCTTGATATACTGCCAGAGAAAGGCAAAGCTCTGAAGAAGCATATAAAAATGCCTGCTAAAAATGGTCCAGTATAGGCCAACGTGCCAGGGGTGACAAGGCAGCTAAGAAGTCTGTTGAGGAGAGTACAACTTCAGCTCCACTTCCCCAAAGCACACCTATGTCTGCATCAGTGTCTTCTATCACTTTGGGCTCTGGTGGCATGGCAGGAACAAGCAAAGGAGTTGTTTGAAGTATTGGCATACCTGTGTCTCAGTTTTTTACACTCAGAACTGTTGCATCCATACTGGTGGGGGATGATAGTGAGAGAAAAGGAGACACTGACACCAGCACAGGAACAGTGGTCCAGGAGGAGGTTGATAAGTCTGTCGGTGTGACTGTCTCAGGGTCTGTTCCTGCTGGAGTTGGTGGTGGTGGTGATACTGTTCAGCCGGGGTCTGATAATCCTGGAGATATGGGTAGTCAGCCCCCTGAGGAGATGGTTGTAGAGAAAGAAAAAGGCACCGTGCAAGAAGACAGTGATAGTGAGGAGGAGGAGGACAAGGACTTCATCAGCTTCAGTGCTATTGATGACTGGGATGATCCCTCATGGGAACCTGAGTTTAAAAAGGTCAGTGATGATGTAGGCCATGTACATGCACAGTCTGTGGGTCAGGCTGTCACCAAGCCTATCAGCAGCACTCCTCCAAGCAGTCAAGTCATCCCCCCCAAAACAAGTAGTCTCATGGAAGTGATGAAAGCAACCCAAAAAGCACAAACTTCAATGCCTGTTTATCAGTCCTCCCAGTTTCAGCAGCATGTTAAGTCCAGAGGTCAAAAGTCCCTAGTTTGGGACTTTTACATGCCTTGTCTAGTTGATGAGACCATAGCGATATGTCAACTGTGTCAAGCATGTGTTAGTCAGGGGAAAAAAGGGATGCCACATATTGTAGGCACCGGTGGCAAACATGCCCACCTGAAAAACAAGCACCCTCTGTGCTGGCAGCAACACCAGAAGGATGCCAGAGCTATTGATGGGATGTCACTTGGCAAGTTAAATGTAACTGAAAGCAGTTCAGTACAGCAGAAGGAGGAGGGAGGGAGGGAGGGCAGACTGAGTCGGTGCTTGTGGAGGAGGAGGAGGAGGATGAGCAATCCTTTGCTCCCTTGTGTAGTGGGCATAGTAGTGGAGGCACCACTCCCAGTTCCTTGACTTAGAAAAGTACACCACCACACCCCCAAATCAACTGAAATAATGGGTTTCATGCAGTCTGCACATCCCCAAGAGTCTACTGTTACCCCTAAAAGAACAACATTGGTGCCTCAAGTACTGTGTTCTGGTCGAACAGCCCCAAAGATGCAGCCCCCACTAAAGACTGTCCTTGAGCAGCACACAAAGTACTCCCAATCAAGCTGCTGCATGCGAGTTAAATGTTGTCACCGCTGAAATGCTGGCCATCAATCAGTTGCTGTTCTCATTCATGGAGGACGCTGGGTTCTGCAGGTTGATGACCTGTGCCTGTCCCAAATGGCAGGTTCCATCGCAAACCTATTTCTCTAAGTGTACCATGACAGAGCTGTACAGTAGAGTGGCTGATTACATAAGACATGCAATGAAGTATTCTACATCAGAATATATCCATCTCAGCCTGGATATGTGTACCAGTGGACAAACAGCTGCAAGCTCATATCTATGCATAATGGCACACTGGGCACAGGTACCTGGTGTGGTAGCTGATGCTGGGACTAGCAAAACCTGCCTAAAGCAAAACTGTGGTGATAGCAACATCCCTGAAATTCAGCAGCTTGCAACCCTGAGTATGTGAAGTTTTGCTGGTTCTCACATGGGTGAGAAAATGCTTAATGTTGTGCTGGATGAGATTGATGAGTGGCTGCACACACAGTCACTTACAGCAGGATTTATCACAAGTGATAATGGCTCCAATGTAGTGAAGTGCATTGGCAATGGTGTTTTTTTCAGGGTGGCATGCCTGGCATACTGCCTTAATCTTGTTGTGCTGCAGTTTTTAAACCATGCAAACATTAAGGAAACTGTGTCTGTCGCCCATCGTGTCTGTGTGCACTTCACCCATTCTGCAATGGCCCATGACCATTTACGTGAGCTGCAGTGCAATAACCATCTGCCTCAGCACTATATGAAGCTTGATGTTGTGACCAGGTGGAACTCCATGCTGTACATGAATGACCAGCTGTATGAACAGTATAAGGCTGTTTCAGAATACTTGATGGTGTAGACCACCCAGGACAGTGCTGGAGTGTCCATCACTCTAACAACTGAGCAGTGGCACCAAATGAATGGGCTAATATGCATTCTCCATCCATTTGAGCATACTACACAGGCAATGAGTGGGGACACTGCCTGTATAAGTCAATCCATAGAGTCAATCCATACCCCTCATATGTGTGCTGAGGCAGACACTGGTGAATGTCCAACACCAGATAGAGGCAAGTGGGGATCACAGTGGTTGTGATCTAATGGATCACATGTGTCACATGCTGGACAGCAATACACATATTTCTGGCATTTTACTATCAGATTGGGCATTAGAGAAAAAACTGCTGTTCAATGTGGATAAATGTTATGTCATGCATCTTGGGAAGGCAAATAAACAGATACCATATATACTTGGAGGACAAATATTAAATTCTGTGGAACAACAGAGTGACTTGGGCATTATGGTTATGAACGATCTATCATCCAAAACACACTGCAATTCAGTTATTAAAAAATCAAGTGGGATTCTACATTGCATAAATAAACATATTATATCTAGAAGTAGAAATGTTCTTTTGCCTCTTTATGCATCATTGGTGAGACCGCATCTGGATTACTGTGCGCAGTTCTGGTCAACCAGCGGAAAAGCCGAGATAGTAGCACTAAAGAGAGTCCAGAGAAGAGCTACCTGAAATATACAGGAGGTTAAAGGTCTAGACTATCAAAAGAGGCTAAATATACTGGGCTTATACTCCTTGGAATATAGGCGTTTAATGGGGGATATGTGTTTGATCTATAAAGCAACTATTGACACAGACCTATAGGAACTACTAGGTTTGAGATATAGGGAATTGTCGTGTAATACCAGATCACATCATCTACAACTATATGTGGAATGTCCAAAAACTAGAAAAAGAAAATCCTGGCTCACATTGAGAGTTACCAACATTTGGAATAAATTGCCATTAGAGGTGGTAGCTAGTGATACTGTAAATACATTCAAAAATAGACTAGATAGCTTTCTACTTAAGCATAATATCCAGGGCTATTAATAAAATGGTGAGCAAAAGGACTAATGTCTATATAGCTCTGTACTTACCTATGAGACCTATGAGGCCTATGAATTTGCCATTGCTACCATGCTTGTTCCATGCTACAAATGTGGCCTGCCTTCTATAATTGAAGGAGGTCATCAGCAACTGCAGAAGTTGACAGAGAACCTCATTAAATGGCTGTCTGGTGCACAGATGAAAATAGCACTTATGAAATGGGCATTGAAATTCAAGCTTTCTGATTGGCCACTGACTGTATGCTAAAGTGTCTAACAACATAGGAATAAGACCAGGCAATGCCCACTGGACATTGATATGGGTGATGCTGCCCACAAAGAATGTTCACAAATAAAATAACTGCCATCCTGTTTTGTGCCACAAGCGATGCCACCCTTACTGTGAAGCTAAACGCAAGAAACATCAATCACTAACTCACTCGCACATCTTAGAATGAAATGTACAAGCTGCAGCATTTAAAAAAAAAAAAAAAAAAACTGCCACAATCGCAATCGTTCTCTCAAGAGGCAGCTAAACAACGTACATGCAGCCTCTCCGGTGCACTTGCAGTTCTGTAATGCTCCCACTTCAATGCCTAAATGCTTTATTTGTAGGTATGAACAGGGGATTAAAAATAATTGTGCCTAGGGGTTTTGAGAATCGGAACTGTGGATTTAACGCTGTTTAGGGAATGATCTGGTGGGTCCCCGGTCAGAAAGTCAGTTGAGAGAGGGAGGGAGTGAAACAACATACACGCAGCCACTCGGATGCACTTTGCTACCATGGAACGCCTCGACGGTGGCTTTGGCGATTAGGATTTTATTCGAAAGGCCAGTGATTCTATGGAGATGAGCTTTATAAGTCTCCTGTGTTTAAAAGGCAAATTAAATACCATCCTCCTTTATTTGTGTGCCCTTCAGTATGCTGGCTTTCCAGTCACTTCCTACAGCTATAGGGACCACAGTAGGACAAACTTTAAGTCTAAAAAAAAAAAAATCCAGGTGGAGGAACTATTTTATTTAAAATAAAGACCAAAATATCACTTTTTTGTTACTTAATACTAATAATTTTAATTTTTAAATGCATCTAAAATGTAGATGCCCATTTCATAAGCGCAATAAGCCACTCCAGGGTCTGTGTGTTAGACACTTTAACACACTGCTAGGAGGCTGGACACACTCGGCCGGTGGCCTCGTGCCTCACTATGCCTCCTAGCCGTGTGTTAAAGTGTCTAACACACACCCAGTCATGTCTTATTGCTTACATAAGACATGCACTGCATAGAAAATGGGTGTTGCTACCACCACCAGCAGCTCACAGGCAACGCAATCTGAAAAATGGGCAAGGTACAGCAGAAAATGGCAAGCAATCCCATTTGGGATGTTTTTTATCAGGTGGGAGTGGAAGATATGGAAGAAAAAAGGAGGAGGAGACAGATGAGGCAGCTGGACTCAGGGCAGCAGAACGAATGGTGGAGGCCTACATAGGAGACACAATGCACCTTGCTATTACTGATGAGACATTGCAGTACTGGAGCAGCAAAGTGATTGATTGGCCAGCACAAACATCAGCTGCTGTGAAATACCTAAGCTGCCCACCATCCAATGTCAGTGTGGAACAAGTGTTTAATCTAGCTGGGGCCATTGTGTGTGGGACCATAGGACCAATTGTCACCCAAGAATGTGTCCATGCTAGCATTCATCAAAATGAATGAAAGGCACATTTCACATAACACAATGATGTCAAAGGTGTTGCCACATGAGCTGTGTCTCAGTGATGATGATGATGACAATGAAGATGTCAGCTCTTCTGCTAAAGCTTCCACTAGCAGCGAAATGGATGAAACAGCAATGCTGATAGAATTTCCACCAGTCTTGAAGACTGTGAGGGCTGCTTCTTGGAGGATGCGACAGTGGAAGAGGAACAAGACTGAAGTTACTCAAAGGAACCCCCTCAACCACTTTCCACTCAGTATAGTGTTATAAATTATTTTTTATCTATCATTGGATTTGTGATGGTTGTGTTACCTGTAGCAGTGTTAATCAGTTTCACTTGTTTAACCTTTGCCCTAAACTCTTGCTTGGTCCCCACCCTATATTAAAGCAGCAGTCAAATTACCATAACAATAAACATTTTGCATTATTACAATTATAATGTTTCACTGCTAAAAATATCAAGATGCACATTTTACTTTTTCTTTCGACTAATCCCATCTTGAAGCAAGATATGTTGTCTTGACATCTTTAAAAGTGCCCATGCTGGCACATGCCACACCGGCCTTCCCCTCCAGCCACCTGACACGCCCATGCACGTCATGTGAAAAATAAATATTTTCTGCCACTTACCATCTGCAACATGTTGAGCCCTCCTAGTACAAGCAGAGTATGAATGTAACACACTCATTCAACTGGTAACATCAATTGAACAGATTTTGCAAAATGGTGAATGGCTGCCATCTTCAATGATGTGAGCCTTTAATTACAAAATAATCATAAAAAAAGGCTTAACAACATCCAATTCCCCCCAAAAGGGTAATTATAAGTACTACCATAGTACTAGTACAGAAACTGTGATGGTTCATATGGGGGGAGGTGTTTGCTGCCCACAGTTTGGCTTCTAAATTTCCCTAATTACTCCAGCTCTGCCACCTCAAATGATTAGACAAGGCATTAGCCCCCTCCACCTAATTACTAAACACTGTCTCCACCATCCATTTCCACATATACTTTCTCCCTGGATGTGCTGTTTAATAGTTAATAAAACCAGTGGCCTACATCACAGTTCAAGCAATCTGCTCTGTCTTCCACACACCAACTCCTGCAGGGCCTGGCTGTAGTCATCGCACAGACATGGGATGAAAACTCACCAAAGGAAAATGACCTAAACAGGAGCAATGACAGGAAACATGATGAATACTTGTCCATCTGCATACCTGGTGTTAGCAAGCAAATTAGAAGCAAAGAAAAAAAATATACTGTATATATATATATATATATATATATATATATATTATATATATATATATATACACTATAAAATGGACAAAGAAAATGCCTTATCCTGATTGGCTGAAAGGACTTTTCAGCTCTGTCCTTATCATCCGATATTGATGCCAATTGGCACTAACCTTAGGTCGGTGACCTCAAAGCAACAAATATCACTACCTAGAAGACCTGAAAACTAGTTTAGACATGAGCACACACAGCTCAGTCGCACGAAATGCAGCACTCCTATGACAACTGATATCTTACTTAATCGCCCCACTATATAACTTTCCAGAATGCATAGTATCTGCTTACACTGCCTCACTAGCTTCCTTTTTTCTTTTTTAAAACAAACTGTAGTGTACTAAAACCCACTGCACTGAAGAAAGTGAAGCACGAGCTGACTCTTTGAAATCCTGCTTGACATCCTCCTCCGTTACAGATCCTGCAAATGACGCAGCAGTTTCACTATTTAAAAAAGAACAGACTGATCCTCCACCAGTACTTTTCAGCTTTAACCATGTAAACAGACCCGGTTCTCCTCACTACTTTAGTAAAGGCACCATACTGGCCATTTTACAAAACAAAAACTGAAAAACCCGCACAGTACAACGGCTGCAAGGGACACACTCGCTCCCACTCAGCCAGCCATTTCTCAGAAATCCCAAACTAAAATCAAACAAAAGGAAGGCATTAAAAAAAAATAAAAAATAAAATAAAACCATATATAGAAATCCTGTCTACATCTTTGTTACTGCACAAGAACAGCACACATAATAGATCAGTCCAGCTTTTACACACTCGGTGCTGGTGCCTTATACTGAAACTGTCACAAAGAAAGAAAAATATTAAAAAAATAAAATAAAAACATACTTTTAACAGTTTCTGTATGTGGCTTCTGCGCACATTACTGGGTGGCTACTATAGACACAGACAGTGATTTTCAATTAAACAGAGGGACTACTTTTTCTATTTTCTATAGATATCATCATTTTACTTATTTTATGAAAATTTGTACTCCATTTTTTTATTTCAAATTAATTTCTTTATCGGGGGCCCATTTTATAAATGCAATAACACACTCCGAGGTGTGGGTTTCATGCTGATAAAAGCACACCCAGGGGCATAAGGCACTCGGGTCAAGCGCCTCATGCCTTAGTACACCACTGGGTGTGCTCTTATCAGCACGTAACCCACACCTCGATGTGTGTTATTGCTGGCTTATCATACCCCGTGAATGTAATTAAACTGTGAAAATTGCCCCAGAAGGCACATGTGGGGTGGGGCACATGAAGCACAGCAACAGGCATCCGGATTCCACATTCCCCTAAAAGTACTGTGTACCTGGAAATAAGATAAAAAGAAGAACACATTCTGAGGATAGTTAAAAGTTTTTTTTTGTCCGGGTGGTGGCGGGGCGCTATATAACATCGTGACTGAAAGCAGATTCATGTCTCAATTTTGTGGAACATTTCTCATGTAACATTTCTGGACTTGTAAGGCCTGTTCTGCACTAGTGGCAACAAGATTTATCCTAAAATAATTTGTAAACAGTGGACAAAACAGCATTCTTTTGTTCTGGAGGTGGGAGGCTCTATAAAAAGTCTGGACTGAGACCACATTTCTGTCTCAATTTCATCCTACTTTTTTTCTGTCTTATTTCTCATCTTATCATGCCTGCTCTGCACAGCATGGTGGCAAGAAGCCGATTTAGACCCCCTTTTTCTCTGTCCCAGACCACTGTTTCCTGCCTGTCCTTACCACTCCTCTAAACCCCCACCGATTTAGCTGCATTGAAATTAATCTTTCTCTCCTCTTTTCTTTCCCAGAGGAGCACCACCCTGATCGGGCTCGCCCTCCTGCTGCGCCGCCATTGCCTGAAGTTACAGCCAAGGTAATACTGAATTTTCAAGACATCGCGCCCAACGCCTGAGTAGCTTATCCACTCTGCCCTGACTTTACACTGCTCATCTTTCTCTCTGCTCTCGACCTGCCTACAGCTCAGTTCTGATCTGTACTATTAGCTCAAATTTTCTCCTGCACCTCTCCCCTGCCTCGACACTCTTTAAATGATCTTGGCACAAGCCAGACCTGGTTCCTTTTCCTCAAGCAGCCAATTAGGTTTCTTAATCTCTGGTCCTTCTTATTGAGCTCACAGTGTCTCAAAACTGCAATACCAAACCTCCTCTATTTTGTCTTGTGGTGGTTATTTAGTCACAAAGCCTAAACTTCCTTTTCTACTCTTCTGGGGCTGCATTTCTTTTTTTTGTAGTTTCTTACTGCTCTGGCATAACTCCTCCTGGTTTCTCTGTATAAATAAACCTGCCTATCTCTTCATCTCTTCCTCTTTTCCTGCCATGTCTTTAACTATCTACCTGGTACTGCTCTACCTCTCCATGATCCCTTTTCATGACTCTCCCCTTGTTCACCCCTCCCATCCCTACTAATCTTTCTTCTCTGCCACTCCCACCTACTTTTTTACTCCCTCCTCTTTCCTCTCACCTTCAGCTCTTCCCTCTCTGTCTCCTTCCACAGACTCCCCTCTCCCGTACTCCACTCCTTTCATTTACTCTGGGTTGCTACCATCCATGCTTCTTAACCTGGAAGCTTTGTATCGCCTCACATCCCCTTTTCCTGGAACTTCCTCTCACACTCACAGAGAGTCAAGGTACCCTCCTCATTTCCCCCATTTCCAATTCTACTTCTACTCTCCAGTGACATTTATCCCAATCCTGGCCCACTGTTCAACCCCCCTACAATGGCCTTTACCCCCACAGTCTCCAACACAAACTTTTCTTCCTTGCCCAAGGGACTCAAGACCTTTCACCTAAATGAATGCAGCCTCCTCCCTAAAATTAACTTGCTTAATGTATGGGTTTCCCAATACCTTCAGACATTCTGTGTGTAAATGAAACCTGTCTATCAGCTAAAATATTTTATACTGCCATCTGTATTTCTGAGTTCAATTTATATCATCTAGACAGAAGGAAGCGAGGTGGCAGGGGTGCCCTGTACATTAGACAATCTATCTCCTGCTCTATCATATTAAAGGAAGCCAAAACCTGCTTCCACTAAATAATCCTAGCACAACTATCCATCCCCTCCTCTGCTGCACTCTATATTGATGCTCTCTATGCCCCACCCAAAACATCCCCTGACACTTTAGTCTCCATCATCTCCTCCATCTCCTCCCTCATGTCTAGTAGGGAACTGCTGCTACTCGGGAACTTCAACCTTGACTGGTTATCCCACAGTTCCAGGTCCACCGTCCTCAAAATAGAAGCTCTAACCTTACTCAACTGATCTGAGAACCCACTCACCTAAATCCCCACTACCAGAACCACACACTGCTTGATTGGATTTTATTCTGTCACTCCCACTGTATCACTGCATCTGGAATACTACCTAATGCCATCAGTGATCATTGTATCGCTTACTGCATTAGGAAGATTCACTCCCCCCTGCACCACCCCCAAGTACTTTTGGTCCCACTCCCTATGCAATCTAGATACCACTGCCCTACAGCATGACATATATGAGGCCAACTGGCTGCCCATCTACTCAGCATGCATCATCGACTCTGCTCTATCTCCCTTCTCCAACCTCTTCTTGCACATTTGGAATCACCATGCTCCCCTCAAAAGAGTCAGAGTGAAGAAACACCACCACCACCCCTGGATCACTGCTGACCTACTGGCCAAGTGCAGGACTAGGGATAAAGCCTGGTGCCACTATGAAGCTACTCTTCTTCAGGCTGACTTTCAAGCACATAAAGCCCTCAGGAATAACTGCACTAAGGCCATCTGTCTCTCCAAAGCTAATTACTTCAGGTGTCACCTGCAGCAAGATCATCACTCTCCTGCATCATTGTGAAAGGTTCTCTGCTTCTTCCTAGACCCTCTTGCTCAACTTTCCTTGCCAGTTCTACTTGTGAATGGGTCCTCTGTTTCAGATCCTGCCTCAGTCATCAATATTTTCAACAAGTTTTTTGTCACCTGTGATGTCCCTGATTTCGGACCCCCTCTCCTACTTCTCCCCCATCAGCCCAATCAGTCTCACCTGGCAATCCCCCATTTATCAATTCCCTCCTGTTCGCTCCTCTCTAGGTCTACTCTGTCTTCCTTGCCCTAAATCCCTCTAAATCCAGCCCTGACAGTCTCCACCCCAAGCTTCTCCACATCTCTGCTTCTGCAATTGCAGTCCCACTCACACACATCCTAAACCTTTCTTTCTCCATATCCTCAGTTCCCAAGGACTGGAAATCAGCTAAAGTCCTCCCCCTCCACAAAAAGGGGGTGCCTTGACCCCTGGTAATTATAGGCATATCTCCCGCCTCTCCTCCCTTAATAAAGTACAAGAATCTCTCATCCACTCAAAGCTGTCTGACTACCTTGCCAGTTCCAACACTCTGTCTCTCCAGTGCAGTCTAGCTTCCAGAAGCATCCCTCAACCACATCTTCTTTTCTACACATCACAGATTCAGTACTCTCCACAATGGACAAGAGTCAGGCTACAGCCGCCATCTTCATTAACCTGGCGAAAGCTTTTGATTTCATCTCCCACTCCCTCTTGCTTCAAACTCTCAGTTCTGTTGGTCTCACTGTTCCTGTGGTAAAATGGTTTCATTCCTATCTTCATGAAAGAGTACAGTTGGCTGAAATAGGTGATGTTCTTCCCCCCCCACTAATCCTCTCTGGCATCCTCCAGGGCTCCGTACTTGGCCTTGTCCTTTTCTCCCTATTTATAAATAACCTCCCCTCAGTCTGTAGATCTGCTGAAATACACATGTATGCTGATGATACTATCCTTTTCCTCTCTGGACCCTCTGTCAACAGTGTGCTGACCCCTCTACAGGATGATTTTAATAGAGTCTAGACCTAGATCATGGAAAACAAGCTCAAACTTAACATAAAAAAAAAACAGAGGCCATGATGTTCGGCACCAGACAGAAAATGTCCACACTTCAGTACCCTCCAACCTTCTCTACTTTGGATGGATCTTGTCTTGAAAACATCTTGGCTTTCAAATATTTAGGGGTTTGGCTAGATTCCCACCTGGATTTCTCCACTTACATTGATGCCATCTGTGCCAAGCTTCACCCTAAACTAGGTGCCCTCTACCGCCAAAAAAACTGCCTCCCCCTCCTCATGCATCATGAGCTTGTCACCAAAATACTACCAACTTTTGACTACACCGATGTGGTGTATGGCACAGCTTTTCAGGCCTCCTTAGGCAAACTTGATATTCTGTTAAACTCCTTCTGCCACTTTGCCACTGCTTCCCCTCCTCTTCCCCACCACTGTCTTCTTTACACTGCCCTATCACTTGTTCCCCTGTCCCACAGGAGACTCACTCGCTGTGTATCTTTTACTGCTAAATTCTGGTTTGGTTCTCTCCCCATCTACCTCTCCCAGGCAGCCACCTCTAACTACTCCCTTCATCACAGAGAACCTCAAACCTTCACTCTTCCTCACCCCCACTCTGCTTCTTATCAATCTTTCTTCTCCTTCTGTTTACCCTCTCTCTGAAATAAATTACCCCTGATCTTCATCTATCCTCCTCCCTCATCTCTTTCAAAAGAAAACTCCCCTTCCAGCCTTGCTCCTAGTGTCCCCTCTCCACACCACCCTAATGTTCTGTGTTCCCTGTTTGTTACTTCTTCAGGCCATTCTGGTCATCTCACTTATCTGGAACTGCTTAATCCATCCCTCACTTATTGCCACTCCTTTTCACTACCTTTCTTCTCTTATAGCTCAACCACCCTCTATCCCTTGTCAACAAATGTCTGCTTTCCTGCTCTCCCTTGTGCTATTGTCCTCCTGCTTATACTAGCTCTCCTCCTGTCGCACTACCCCTTCCCTGAATGTATCCTCCCCCGCAGCCTGCCTCTACCTTGCCAATCCTGCACTTAAGCATCTCCTACCCCAGCCTCAGTTTCAGCCACTGCTGTCATCAGTTTAATCTCATGACCAAAAGCCCCCATACTCTCCTCTGCCTTCTTTCACATTTTACAATTGCTACCTTTGTTATTTTGCTCCAACATGTGATTTCTGTCTCACTTTGCCATTGTATAAATGACCTGCAAATGAACTGAAAAATTTATTTGTTGTGCTTGTTTTTTTATCCTGCATTTTTGCACTTTTTGTGACCCTTTGTTTGTGCTGTTTACCCAGTCCCCGGGTCACACTTGGAAATGAGCCTTGGTTCTGTGTGCTTTTCTTGGTTACCAAATTTTAAATAAATAAATAAAACAACATTAAACTGTGGCCCAAGTGCACATTTTGGACCGGGTGGTGGAGCACTATAAAACATCATCATGACTGGAGGGGAGGGACAACAAGTTAACATTTGTGGTAAGCCCCGGGGACATGTGTTGTGTTAAGTACAAGAAACATATTTATGTTTAACTTCACAATTAAAGTGGTTATGTTTCTATGATTGTTGTGTACATATTTGGACTGATGCTGCACACAGCCACAACAACTGCCACAATATCACATAGCCTTGAGAAAAAAATGTTGTTCATAGGAACAAATTACAATACTTGACATTTGTGGACAGGAGGAGGAAATACATAAAGAAGGAGTAGCATAAAACAAGAAGAAAGGTACAGTGTTTATGGATACAGTACTACATTTTTTCCTTATTTTCAGGGGGTGTAGATGAAGAAGAGTGACAATAACAAAGAACATGAAAAAAAAGAAAAAAATTAGCTGCTGCACTGCCTGCGTCATTGGCAAATTATTCAGTCAATCAAAACTTACATGGCGCTGGCACCAGGCCCTGATTCTGCACCGCCACCACCACCACTCCCATGATGCAGCTCTGCAAAGAGTTTCAACATTTTTTGTTGATCATTGATTAGTTTCCTCAGGTGCCCCCTGGCCCTTCTGGGTGGAACTCTTCAAAGTCATGCCACAGAGCTCCCAACTCCATGTGCAGAGCCACCAGGTCTTCTTGACTCACTGTCACATGACTGGCTAGGGCTGCTGCAGGCTGTGTTGGTTCATCATCATCACCACCAGCATGATGGTGGTGATGATGATGAACCATCTGTGGAGAGATGGATAGCTGTGGGGTGAGGGTGATGGTGTTTCTGCTGCCTCCTGCTGCTATCTTCTGGTGCGGCACCCCCTTCCAGGCTGACACTGCCCCCATTCCTTCTTCTGGCCCCTTCCCCTTCTGTCTGCTCACCCCCACTGCCTCCTGCTGCTGCCACCTCTTGCTGTTTTTTGAGCCACTCTGCAGGGTGGTGGTGCTGCAGAGGGCAACTTTGGCCACCAGTTCCAAAATGTCCCCCTTTCTTCCCCTTTCTTACCGATCTGCTACAAAGACTGCAGATCAGCACACTGTCATCTTTAGTGTTTGTGATGAAAAAGCACCACACAGTTGAAACTCTGTGTTGGGGGGCAACCACCAGCTGATGTCATGGGGGCTACATCATGATCCTGCTGGGGGTGGCAGGGACACATGCTCCTGCTGGGGAGAATGGTATCCTGCTTTTGCTGGGGGTGGGGCACATGCTCATCACACTGCTGTGGGAGCAATGGTCTCATGCTGCTGCTGGGGAGTGGTGCCCACATGCTCCTGCAGGGGTGGGGGCACATGTTCCTGCTGGGGGGCCTCAGACCTGAAGACCTGCCTGTCACGGTGAACACTGGGTTCTACCTACTTCCCAGTCCCCCTTGCCCTACCTTTCCCATCCATTATTTATCCAAAAAAGGTTTCTTGACAGAAAAGTAAAAACAAAGAAAAAGAAAGAAAGTGAGAGAGTGAGGGAGTCATGCACACACACACACACACACAATTGATTTACACTCATAGAACAGAAATTATGAGCACACACCATATATCCTAATTCCTAACACAATATAAATCAATTATTTTTAAACTAGTGTGTAAAACACATACTGACAAACTAGAAAGAAAAACCTCTGCTACTGGCTGCCTGCTTCTCCTCTCTCCAAGTCTCCAGTTACCTAGCAAAGAAACTAAATCACTCACTTCCTGCCTGTATACAGTCACTCATGTGACCTGCAGAAAAGTCATATGAGAAGCCCAATTTTGCCTAATTTCGCCTAATAGCAATGCAAAAAGAAATTTATGACAAAATTAACTAGTGAAATTTCACCATAAGTACATAATATGTGAAATATTTCACTGGGCGAAATTCGTGATTTCGATGGCATTTCACAACATCTCTATAGGTGTTTAATTTTTTCCTACACTTAACGTGGGATTTTTTTCTCTCACCTACAGCCTACACAGAATGCAATATTTTTCCTAAACTTTCAGGGTACTGTACAGGCATGATGACCTAAGGTAGTTTCTTTGAAAGGTGTTGTGAAAAAATATTAAATGGTTCCAGAGTTATAAGGCTTTAAAGTTTTGTGTTTTTCTGTTGTGAGCATACTCAGAAGAGTTCTTGGGATAAAGTTCTGATATGATACCAAAAATTCTGTGTTGCAAGACTGTGTCTGTTTTTTTACTGTTTGCTTCTCACAGCGCAAAATATTTTTTGGTTACTTGAGAGCTGCCATCTTGTTTCTTTTCCCCTCCAAATAAAAAAAATGGACAATACATAAAATGGTGTAATTAAGCAATAAGGTATGGCCAAGGGTTATGTTAATGTTCTAGCTAGTCATGCACCTCATGTAAACCCCTTGAAACACCTTATTACTATTATAAAAATATAAATATAAAAAATGATGCTAAAAAGCACACCTTTTTCAATTATCATTCATGTGGAGATTTTAAATCAAATAGTCCATCTGCCATCTTTCCAGGACTTCTCAGGAGTGCTGAGCTGAATGCTCAAGCTTCCATTCTCTGTCAGCTTGTTTGACAGATTACAGACTGTACATTCATGTCTTCATTGTAACTGGCCAAGAAAAATAGTCTTGGAGCCTCAACAAAGCCTGAGAGGAGCTGTACATTCTTATTCAAGATAGATAACCAAGACTTTTTTTCATACTAACAGGACATAAGCAGTGCTACCTACTGTCTCTTGTGAAAGAGGTTCCTGCTGTCAGAGTCCATTTTCCTGCAATGCAGCATGGGACTTGCTTCTGGTGAAGTCACAAGGCAGCTGTTCTATTTTCATTAAGGAAGTGCTGCCAGTGCCTATAATTAAATGCCAGGTATAGAGGAAGAGAGACTGAGGGGAAAGAGAGAAACACACTTGTTTAACAGCTGCAGCACAGTTCAGCACAAATGGGGTCCTCATAAACATGTCAGCTGGAATAGCTTTTGATCTGCTAGTACTGTTGTCTTAGCAATGGGTTCATAAGATAAACTGTGGTCAGCAACATTTACATAATATGTGGTCAGTTTAATCAAACATATTGGGCAGTTCTGTGTCATTATTCATTGACTCTTCAATTCATGTTTCGAGGTAACAACATTTAACAATGTCCCTCAGCCACGCAAACCCATCTTCTGTCCCATACTCTCTGGTGAGTGTCACAGCAGACTGAGCTGTTACAGCACTAATTAGATATATGAATAGGAGGGAGAGCAAGGTGAGAGGTGGACAGGTGTACTATAAAAACCAAAAAAGAAAACAGAGTGTTACTATTTAGATAACATTTGTGGCCTATCATGTATAGTCCATGCGTGGTTTCATTTTACTTGTGATGGTCATGGTGGACCAAGGTTCTAACTAAAGAATTTTAGTATGGTTGCACTTATTTTAGGAGAAATCAATGCTCACATGATTCAGCTACACTAGTGTACTAGTTAAAGATTAATGAAGTGGTGTTGCAATGCCTAGAGCCAATCAAAAGTCTCAATTTCACAAATTGAACCTACACTATCTAAATGGGACCTGTCTAGCTAGATCAGGGTGTTTGTTTTTTAAAAACAATTGCCAGAAATACATTTACTGGGCACCACAGAATTCAGGTTGCATACAGCTTAATGAGAGGAGACATTCACCTACATTCTCTGTATGAGAACAGCAGGACTTTGTTGAGTTCTGCAGCTGCAACTGGAATCCTGCTGTTGGCTAGAGTGAGAGGAGTGAACCACCAATTAACCACTATCTATCTATCTATCTATCTATCTATCTATCTATCTATCTATCTATCTATCTATCATCTGTCTGTGTCTCTCTATTTGTTTGTTTTATTAAGTGGACCAGGGTGCCCACCCCTGGTACCGCTTCTTTCTCTCCCTCCCCTCCAGCTGTACCACCTGCCCTTCCAAATCTTAATATTTATTTATTTTGTGAAATAACTATATGCAAGTGGGCTGGGATGCCCACCCCTGGTACAGCTTCTCTGGACTTCCTCTCCCCTCCTGGTCACTTGTCTCCATTTTTGTATAGTGTATAGAAAACCAGAAATGGTCCTTTTGCCATTCTGACCCAGCCACCTTGACCTCCCACTCAGCAATCACCACCCCACACCCACCACAACCCAAGCACACACACATTCACCTGAACATGTACCACAACATAGATACACCCTTTAATTGAAAACACACCTTGCTGCTGGAACAGGTGACTGCAATATGAGAAAGTAATGTATGTAATGTATGAAACATAGAAACATAGAAACATAGAAATATAGAATTTGATGGCAGATAAGGACCGCTTGGCCCACCCAGTCTTCCCATTTCCCTACCTACTGGATAAGCTGCAGATCCTAGTTAACCAGCAGCCTACTTCTTCCTACCCCAACCCCCCAGAATTGCCTTATGACTATCCCATGCATGCTTGAATTCCACCTCTGATTTTGACTCCACAACCTCCTCTGGAAGGCCATTCCATGCATCCACAACCCTCTCTGTGAAAAAATACTTCCTTAAATTACCTCTGAGCCGCCCCCCTCTATCTTCAAATTGTGCCCTCTTGTTCTTGCACACCTCTTTTTTTGAAAGATGCTACTCTCTTGGACTTTGTTGATTCCCTTGAGGTACTTGAAAGTTTCTATCATGTCCCCCCTCTCCCTCCTTTCCTCGAGGCTATACATATTAAGCTCCTTAAGTCTCTCTTCATATGTCCTCTGGTGCAGACCCTGCACCATTTTAGTTGCCTCCTCTGGACAGCTTCCATCCTGTCTATGTCTTTGCAGAGATTGGGTCTCCAGAACTGCACACAGTACTCAGATGGGGTCTCACCAGCTGTCTGTACAGAGGATAATAACTTCCTGTTTTCTACTGGTGATGCCTCTCCTATGCATCCCAGTATCCCCCAACCCTCCTTGCTGCCTTCTCACATTGCTTGCCCACCTTTAGGTCATCTGATATGACTACCCCAGGTCCCTTTCCATTTTTGTTGTTGTTAGTATCTCACCCCATTCTGTACTCTTCCCTGGGTTTTGTTTCCCAGGTGCATTACCTTGCACTTCTTAGCATTGAATCTAAGCTGCCATACATTTGACAATTCCTCTAACCTTGCCAAGTCCCTTCTCATCCTTTCCACCCCACCCTGTGCATCAACTCTGTTGCAGATCTTAGTGTCATCTGCAAAGAGACATACTTTTCCTTCCAGTACTTCTGCAATGTCGCTTATGAAGACATTGAAGAAGACTGGTCCTAGTACTGAACCCTGCGGTACCCCGCTGGTAACCCTCCTTTCTTATGAGTGGACTCCATTTACTATTACTCTCTGTGTCCTATTCTCCAGCCAATTCTTTACCCAGGCTGTCATCTTGGGACCCACTCCCAGGCTGGCTAACTTATATATTAATCTTTTGTGTGGGACTGTGTCAAATGCCTTGCTAAAGTCTAGGTAGGCCATGTCCACAGCCCCTCCCTGATCTACTACTTTGGTCACCCAGTCAAAGAAATCTATCAGATTCATCTGACATGACCTTCCCGCTGTGAATCCATGCTGCCTAGGGTCCTGTGCCCCTCTGGCCTCTAGATACTCGACAGTTCTTTCCTTTAGAAGTGATTCCATCATTTTCCATATCACTGAGGTTAAACTAACAGGTCTATAGTTTCCTGCTTCTGCCTTGCTCCCACTTTTGTGAAGGGGAATCACATCTGCCCTCCTCCAGTCCTTGGGTACCACCCCATCCTCCCATGATTTGTTAAAGAGGGTAGTCAGTGGTGTCACTAGTTCTACCCTTAGTTCTTTTAGAATTCTGGGATGAATCCCATCAGGCCCCATTGCTTTGTCCACCTTCAGTTTTAAGAGTTCTTCAGAACCCTTTCTTCTGTAAATGGGCTGGTATCAACTTTTATCCAGAGTGTTACTACTGTTTGTTTTATGTACCTCCCCTCTTTCTTTGTAAATACTGAGCAAAATATTTGTTTAGTATCTCTGCCTTTTCACAGTCTCCTCTGCCACCCTCCCTCCCTTTATTAAGCCTCACTATCCCTCCCTTGGTCTTCCTTTGCTCCTTGATGTACCTATAAAGGTTTTATCCCCTTCTTAACTAGGTTGGCTATCTTCTCCTCGGTTTGGGCCTTTGCTGTTCTGACTGCCTTCCCAGCCTCCTTATGCTTTAACTGATACAGTTCTCTGTCCTGCTCCTGCTGCGATTCCTTGTACTTCCTGAATGCTTTCTTTTTCTCTTGAACCTTCACTGCCACTTCCTTTGAGAACCATAGTGGTTTCTTACATCGTCTTGTTTTGTTTATTTGCTTCACACAAAGGCTCGTTACCTCTGTGATGGCAGTTTTTATTATTCCCCATTGTTCTTCCACCCCTCCTTCCCGCCCATTTGCTAGTACACAGAAAGTAATGCTCAATGTATTTCAATGGGGTTTTCAACTTTGATGCATAACTTTGCAATTTTTGCATATTTGAGCCCAAATTCTCAAATTTTCAACATTTTCAACATGACCTTTCTTGGGACCCTATTTCATGACCAATGATAGTGGAATTATACAAATCCTGCTTAAAAGGCATTTTCACAGTCACATGGTGAAATTTTCTTTCGGGCAGGATTTGTAAATTTTCACCACACTTGTTCAAGAAGTAGGGTCATATGAAGGTTATGTTGAAAATTTGAGGTCAAAATATTTAAAAAATAGCAAAGTTATGACCATACATTGCAATGTTGTAACATATGCTTATAATTTTGGTAATTTTAAATATTTTGACCCCATATTTTCAACATAGCAATTTTTTTAACATCACTTCATGAATGTGACAACTGTAATTTTTTAAATCCTTGCCAAAATGTATTTCCATACTTGTGGCATGGAATAATGTTGTTGCTGCATGAAATCACCTTTTGGGTGAGTTTTGAAAATGTTCTCCACCCCGTTCATGAGAAGGGGTCATAAGAAGCCTATGTTGAAAATTTGGGGTAAAAATATTATAAAACAACAAAGTTATGAGCATACACTGAAATTCTGCAACACACACTCAGAACTTTAGTAATTTTATATATTTTGATCATAAATTTTCCACATAGCCATTTTTTTCACATCACCTCATGAAGATGACAACTGTCAGTTTTCAAAACCTGGCCAAAAGGTGTTTTCACACCTGTGCCACAGAATAATGTTTTGGTAGAGATTTGAAACATTTTGCCTAGTGAGTTCCTGAGGTGGATTTGTAGCAAGGCTATGTTGAACATTTTGTGTCAAAATATAAAAAAAAAACACAGTTATGAAAGTACAGTACATTGACATTTTCCTACGCACATTCATAACTTTGGTAATTTTTGACATCTAATCCTGTATAGAACAACAAGGTCAGCAGTGCCCTACACTTCCATAGGCAGATGAAGACTTCCCTTGGTGCATGGTCAAGATGGCCATGTGCATCTGCATCTGTTAACATAGGTCCCTTTGGAACCTGCATGAATGAGGATATGATTCCACTATCTCTAAAAGAAAGGAAATGCTTTGTAAAAAACATCATTAATGCCCTGTTAGGGTAACTTAATGCAATAAAAGTAGGCAAATGTGGCATTAGGGTTTTGCAGCCCTAACTCCCCACCTGTAACCTCCCCCCCCCCAAGCTGCAATGGAAAAAAAAAACATTAAGGTTTTATGTCTCTGGAGTCTTGATGAATCAGTGGTGGGGTCTTCATTGGGGTTGTCAGACCACTGGTACAACAGGCATTAAATGAGATGGAGGAGATGAATAGGGAAGATTTCTTATCTAATAGACTAGAAAGAAATACAGAGAACAGGATAGTTTTATCTATTTTTGCTAAAGTCATCCGAATGGCAAAATCAGAGACATCATCATTAAAAATTGACATATAGTTCAGGCAACAGACACTGGGAATCAACGATTTAGGAGTATCCCACTAATAGTATCAAAGAAGAATTGGACAAATAGGGCTAGATTATTCCACACACAACATAAGCCAGCCATAACACAGTCCAAGCAACTCATATTGGGGCCACTAAAGAATGAACATTTTCATTGCAGTCATTGTTTTCAATGTGGCAACACAAGAGGTAAAACATTTTTTGAACATCCATTTACAAATAAGAAATACTACATGAAACAACATATAACATGCACTACAGATCATGCTGTGTATGTCCTACAGTGCCAGTGTGACCAGATTTATGTAGGCAAGATCACAAGAGAACTGAAAACTCATATTAGTGAGCATAAACGTGATATTCATTTACACAACAGGGATTCATCTGTGGCAAGACACTTTAATGAAGTTGGACATTCAGTGTCATCCATTAGGTTTTGGGGATTGGGATATGCATCCGAGCCTTTAAGTAAGGACATTAAATGGGATTGAGTTCAGTGCAAAAGGGAAGTGTTATGGATTTTCACTGTGGACAATATGAACTGTAGATTTGGTTTAAATGAAAAATGCAATTAGCATTTATATCAATAATTTGGCAGAAATATTGAAATGTGAAATAAAAAGAATGTGAAGTATCATGTTTTTTTAAAAAGATTGAGAAATATGTTGTTACCTGTACAACTCTGGGCCTGGAGAGGCCAACCACTGTTTTCTCCCCCCCCCCCCATGGCCTCTAACTTCAGACCTGCACCTGATAATTTCATTGTTGTTGAGCAATTTAACTTTTACAAATAGTCTACAAGCAGCAGGTAGGACAATTGAATTTGGTCAAATTTATTTAAAATGTCAAAAATAATATTTTAGAAATTAAAAACCAATGGATGTTCAGTAGCCTCGGTTGGGGGTGAACTGCCATCTAGCTGGCTCCTGTAGTGCTGTTACTCCACACACTAACATCTACTAACAGCACCACTGTGGAGTCAGTGTACTGTCGCTTGTCTGTAGTTTTGGCCATTCCTGGAGGTGGAGACAGGTTTGTGATGTCATTAGTGATGTCTGGTTCCCTCGCCCCTTTGCAGTATATAAACTGCTTAGGCAGCAGCTATGGCGGCTCTGCATATGTAAGGATCAACCGATAGCCATGCCAGCCAGGAGCAGCTCCCCATGTGAGTAACTCTTTATATAAGGAGCATTTATATCTGATCATTTGATCGTTTAATAATTTGAAAGTATGCAACCTGTGGTAGTTAATTGACTCTCTGCGTTTATTTTTAGTTTGAAGCTCAATCAGTGCTGTTGAGGGAGAAATATTTATAGAGAAAGGCATGACGGTTCATTTATTTATTTTATTTATTTTAATTTTGGTAACTGGGTAGTCCCACTGAGACCGTGAAGTCCCGTTTTCAGTGATGACCCTGGAGACAATTTTGAACACAGTACAACTGATAAATACAGGAATAATACAAGGTACTATGAATTAACAATAACTCAAGGTAATACAGAAGTATTCAATATATACAACTTAATAAACATCCAGAACATTACATTAAACACTGAGCATGACACTAAAATTGTAGAATATGTGCAATATAGGACTAAGTGGTAAATAATTACAAGACACGTGTCGGAGTAATGTACACTGAACATCAGAAGGCACAGGGAAGACAGTGATTAGTTAAAGCAAGTGTGGGGGGTAAGTAGATAAGATGTACAGTAAGCTCTTTTTTGAAGAGTGATATGGTAGGGCAGGAGAGTAAGGCAGATGGAAGGGAATTCCAGGCAGTGGTGGCTGATACTGTATTTAAAATAAAGGACATGGTAGAAATGCATCTAATATGGTTCTAGGATATATGATATATATGATAGGGTAGGGCAGGAGAGTAAGGCAGAGGGAAGGGAATTCCAGGCAGTGGTGGCTGAGATTTAAAATAAAAGACATGGTACAAATGCATCTAATATGATTCTAGGTTATATGGATTACATTTAGAATACTTTAGAACAAGAAAAATTCAAGGCTGAATGTTGATCCAATGTTTGTGGAAGAAGTGAATCTAAAAGTAGAGAAAGTTTTTCATTTAGATAGCATCTATGACTCATGCAGTAGTTAGTACTGCTGAGACAGCAAGATGGTAATAGGTACTTGATTAGAATACATGAGGTCACATTGAAATGCGCACAGGTTTGATTTATAGAGTTTCTTGTTACACATGATTGGTGTAAATAGAGGCTTTAATTGAAAAATTGTTACAAGAGAGATGGGCAACTACATTAGATACATTTGATATATATTTTATGAGCAATATTATGACTGTTTGAAGGAATGAAATACCTTAATAGAGAATGAATGTTAAATATGGAAGCTGTTAAGTGAGCCTGGTACTAAAGAAACATTCTAAATATAAATGGCTAATGGTGGCAACATAAAAATATATGAGCAGAAGGAGGTGAATCCACTATTATCTGCATCTTAGCTGCGGGCTCAACTTTTTTATTGTGACAAAGATTGGCTAGATATAATGGAATTTTTTTTTAAAATATTGATGAATGTCAAAATAAATGTAATCAGGATATGTAATATTATATACGCTGTTTAAGAACTTGTGTATCACCATGATATATAATAGTTATACCAAGGGGATTGTTTAGGGCATAAAATCAACATATTATAGATAATTACAGTGAATGAATTAGTGAGGTATTTTACTTTTTATTTGGAAAAGTTAGGTGCCTTTGAGCAGGGAGGGGGACATGGAATCAAATGATGTGTTATAAGAAAGAAATGGGATTAGAATGAGTAGTAATTCTGTGATATATTATTTTTATTAGGTCTGAGGAAGTGGAAATACCATTAAACATTGCCTTTTGGGTGTATTTTTTGAGAATAAACAAGATTATTTGGAACTATTTTGTGTCTGAATAGAGTTCATCCAGTAATGGACATTGTTTCATAAGTTTACTGGTTCCCCACTACCTGATCTCAATAGAAATTATTATACCAAAATTGTTTACCTGGTAGTGAATTCCACTTATATGCAATTTGCTTAAATGCAATTTTCAGTTATAAATACACTTTTTCAGTTTCCCTCTTTTTTGTATTATATCCTATGTTAAAAATGTAATTGTAAAGCAATCTGCTAAAGTGCAAATTTCAGTTAAGTGCAATCTTTCTGAGATACACTTGTTATTAAATGTGTTAATTGCATTCCAGATTAACGTACTTAATTCACAAAGTGCTAATGTTTGTTATCTGCCTGTATAAAATATTGACTGACAAGCACCTTAGCACCTTCCCAGCATATCAGCAGCAGCATTTGTAGCAGAAAGCCTACAATGGACAAAAGAAAGAGTTACACTTACATTGGACCATAAGAGTGAAGTGCTACAGCACCTTGAGACTCCTGGAATCAAAAGGTCAGATGTATCCTCTGAGTTTGGCATTTATTTGTCCACAGTATGCCGCATTTTAAAGTTAAGGGAACAATTGTATGCAGACTTGCAGAGTGGGAGAAGGCAGAGAACAAATGTAGAAAGCACAGGGGGGCAAGAATGAGGATGTAGAAGCTGCTTTATTGAGGTGGTTATCAGCAACAAGAACAGCTGATGCTCCAGTAAACGGCCTTATTTTGTTGAGCTAATAACTAATTACTTTCAGTTTTAGGTACTGTTCCAGTGAAATGCTAAACATGCTGATTTTGCTGTTTCAATTACTTATTTTTCAAATATTTTTCCTTCTAGCTTAATTGAATTCCTTTTTTTAAAATGTTCAAGAATAATGATACTGCTGTACAATAAAAGTGAAGTACCTGCACTTATGATCTGCTGTTCTTTTGCTATCTGCTGCACTGCACACACATGGGAGGTTAAGAAGGGTAAGTTATGGGAGAATGGAATGGGTAATTTCAGGTATATGCAAATTTTGCTTATATGCAGATTTTGCTGTTGCAGAAAAGATGTGCATATAAACAGAATCCACTGTACCACCTCTTTCTCAGTCCCAATGCCAGTATTGTTTTAATGTGCCTCCCAATTGCCCCACTTGCACCCATTTTGTTACAGCAGCTTGCAGAACCCTCTGCCTCGCATACCCGCTATTATCGATATACACATGCATGTAGTCTTTATCAATGGAGGACTTGTGGTACAGCCCTTTGCACTGAATTAAAAAAGAAATTTATGCAAAGTGAGCTACTAAAATGGCTCATAGGAGTGAGGGTGTAAAACTCATGAATTTGAAGGGCCATCCCACGACTCTTGTATTGCTATATTGTACACTTGATGTACTGTATACTGTATGTGTAGTGATAATACTGGACTTGCAAACTAGACAGCATCTGGACATGGAAGTGAGTGGATTATTTTGCTGGCCACTGGCCTGGGGTGGGTGATAAAAGAGTTGGGAGAAGCAGAACAAGGAATCAGAATGGCTAAATGCTCTTTACATTTATCAAAGAGATATTTACTGCATCAGCTTTGGGAAGATTATATGGGGACTATTGTGATTGTGGTAACTTATAAAAGAATGGTAAAGAATAAGTTTTTTACTCTTGTACAAGAGTTAGATATGGTCAGTCTAAGAAATGCCAAGTTTTCCTCTGAGATTTCTAAACAAAATGTTTCACACTCTATAGAATCTTGCCTGCTTATGTCTTTAAAACCAGAAGACAGGAGGCTAATTTCAATAATAAAATTTGAATTGTATCCATCCCATAGACCTAAATTTTGAGACTGAAACCAACCCATCAGAGCCTGACTTACATTATCCATGGTAACAAGGGCCATACTAAAGATTTGATTCACATCATGCTTCTTTGCCCTCTTCATATAAACCAGGTGTAGATGGAGGTGGGGTGTCACCTGAGAGCTAAATAAATGTTTATGATTGTTTAATGTAGCAGATATACCCAAAATGTATGTTTTGTCTGTTGATTGCATGAAAGCTGGGGCAAAATGGTAGTTTGCATCAATTCTATACTGACACCTTGACAAATTTTGCAATTTTCAGCTCCACATACTTAATGCAGATTCTTGGGCCATTATTTTGAGAGTAAGTGAAATATACTTTCAAGTGTAGTCTCAATGAACAGGCGGGAATTACAACTTTACAATGCATATCCATACGTGACTGCAAAAGATTAATGTTAGAAGTTATAGGGTTAAATGCCAACCACCACCCCTTAATTTCTTGCAAAATTTCTAAATATTATTATATTTCATCTTGTCTAACAGGGTTTATTGTTCTTTATAATATAATTTTATGTTGTCTAAAAGGCTAAGGATTCTGCTTTGAAACGCATATGTGTTTGTGAAGTTTTAAGGTAATATAAGAGGATAAATTGATAAAAGTGAAGGCCCCATTAATAGATGAAATTTTAGCAAGTTTATACTTTTTGAGTTCTTCATGCCATATCTGCTATGTTTATACTGTATATGTGTGTGGCATATGTATGTACAGTATGTATATGTGTATGTATATGTTTTTATATACACTATAGTGGCACAGTAGTGCCACTATAGTTAGGGTTGAGTACCCCATTTAAGGTTAAAGTGTGAAATATTGCATCTTAATAACTTTGCCACTGTAGGACAGATTTGCAGGAAATCTGGCAGGCATGGAGCGGTACCATAGATCTCCGAATCTGCCAAGTTTTGTAACAGTCAGATATAAGGTTGCTGAGTTATAAAGCAACTTTCCGTAGCACATTTATGCTTTTTGTGCATTCATTGCTCATGCCTACAGGTCGCATGGTTTGTGCGACTGGTCTGAAACCTTCAGGGAACATGTGGACGGGGTCCCTGATGTGCCTTTTGAAGATTTCATGAAAAAAATATTAAACAGTTCAAAAGTTATTCAAACAACAATTTTACCATTATAGTCAATGGGAAAAGTTAAAAAGTTCGACAGTGTCGCAAATGCAGTTTTTAGAGTCTCAAATGATCCCTGTAGTGTCATGAGTCAGCCATTTTCTTTTCAGTTAGTGGTCACAGAAATGTTTGGCATTTAAATTTGGGACTTTCTTTTTTGAGGGGTTAAATACCTCAGAAATATGTTTTTGAAATTTTTGTAAACTGTAGTGTCACAAAGTAGTGTTGCACTTGTGACAGTTTCATGATTTTTTTTGCGAAAGTGTTGTGATTTGCGACACTACTTTGTGACACTATGGCCAAAATAGCAGGAATTCTTTGCCACCCTGCTGCAAAAGAACAGCTTGGTCTTTTGGGCTGAAATGTGGAGGGAAGAAAGCCAACATCCCACATTTTGGTGGTTTGGTGACAAAATATTACAGGGATGCTAAGTTAAGGTACTCTAAAGTTGACACTTTTGCCCATAGACTAACATTATGGCATCCGCCGTGCCTTTCGGGGCCCATATCTCGGAAACGCTTCGAGATACGGACTTTTCATCATAAAAATGCTTAGCTCCCCACTAGGGGGCTAAGTGCAAAACTAGCCAGGAAAGTAATAATTTATATGAAATTAAATTTTTTTTTCTGTGTCGTACTGTTCCTGAGATATAAGCAATTTAGTATTCCAAGTGCTCATTTTCTGCTCAGAGGCCAATTATTATGCATACATTCTTTGTATTCACTGTGTGTCTCTATGTAGCTGTTGGTGAAAAAAAAGGGTGTGCGCTTTCTTTACTGTCACAGTTAGCATTCCCACCTGCGTTTCCATAACCATTTATGTTAGCATTCCCGTCTATGTCACCGTGTGTATTACCCTTTGCTTTTTCGTTTGAGCTTGCTTTTGCATTACTGTTATCATTTGCATTTCCATTACTGTTTCTGTTTGCATTTCGTTTTGCATCACCGTCTGCATTACCATCTGCATTTGCATACACGCTTCCATTTGTGTTTCCTTTGGTGTCATCTTTGCTGTTACCATTAGCATTTGCATTTCCTATTGCAGTACCATGACCGTGCTTGTTATCAGTTGCATTTCCATACGTGCTTGCATTTCCTTTCCCGTTTGTGTGACCGTTACCATCTACACCACTGTGTGCATTACCCTTTGCGTTTTTGATTGCACTTGCATTTTCGTAACTGTTAACATTTGCATTTCCATTACTGTTTTTGTTTGCGTTTTCTTTTGCATCACCGTGTGCATTTCCATTTGCGTTTGTGTACGCGTTTTCATTTGCATTTGTATTTCTGTTTGTGTTTTCTTTGGTGTCATCATTGCTGTTACCATAAGTGTCTGCATTTCCAAATACGTTACTGTGCCCATGTGCATTACGGTTTGCGTTTCCATACATGCTTGCATTTGGATTTCTGTTTTCATTAACATTTACACTTGTGTTTGTATTACCATTTGCGTTATTGTTTATGTTTGCATCACCATTGTGCGTTAGCATTTGCGCTTGCATTTGCATTGCCATTACTTCACTATTTGTAGTGCACATTCTCAAAAAGAACAGAAATTCATGGCAAAAAAAATCCATTTAATGCATCAGTTAGGGTTGGTCCACTGTGAAAAAGTGAGGAAATTCGATGTTAGGGTTCCCACCCCTTGCATCCCACCCACCCACCCGCACCTACCAACAGGCATTGGGGTATGCATTGGGGTCATCGGTCCTAACTCTCACCCATTCTCCTATACTGCACCTCCTCAGCTTGTTTACATATGGGATGGGGTGAGAGTTAGGACTGATGACCCCAACACACACCCCAATTCCTGTTGGTGGGGGTGGGGTGGGAGTGAGGTGCAAGGGGGTGGGAACCTTAACATTGAATTTCCTTGCTTTTGTCACTGTGGAACAACCCTAACTGATGCAATAAACAGAGTTTATTTTGCCATATATATATATATATATATATATGTCTCTAAAAAATTTTTAATTAGTATTTTATAATTTTTTTCCCTTTTCTCCTCATTCCTGGAACCCAAGCACATGGACATTTTTCATGCATGGAGATGCATGCATTCCCCCATGATGCTGGCTCAGCCTCTTCCGCCCTTCCCTGTGGCTAGCTCCAGATCTCCCTCTGGCCGGCGCCACCATCTGTCCTCCACTGGGTGGTGGCCAATGGCTGGGGAGCCCAAAGTCCCCCCCAGGAGGAGACAGCTGCCATGTGGAGGCTTGATCTCACTCCTAGCCCTTCCCCCAGCCAACCCCCAACAACTCAAGCTCATTCCCAAACCCAGGTCACCAGAGCAGTCTGAGGTGTGGCATCCAGTGTCTCAATCCTCAGCACCACTGGGCAGGTATCTCTATACTTTTCTGTCAAGTGGAAATGTGGAGAGGAAAATCCTAGGACCCTGCAGTGTGTAATACATTACCCTGACCTGACAACAAGAGACTCTCAAGTAACTCCTCTGAGTGACAAAAATTACTGCACACTTACAGAAAGCAAAGATATTCAAACCCAGTTAGGTGTTGCAAATTGTCACAATGAACAGTGTGCATCAATTCCAGTGCCTAACTATGACCCTGCCAAGCATTGCTACCATAGACAATGCTATCAAAAGTTCACAAATACCAAGAGTATCAGAAAATCTGGAGAATGTGCAAATGCTGGTGAAAGTAGGTCACAGCATCATCTCAGGGGTGGTGTTCTTTGTGCCTCATCATCTAGAATATTATTTCCTGATACATGTGAAATCTGTAACACATATGTTATCAAAGAGAAGGGGAAGAAGCAATAATCAACTGCTACTGTTGCAAAAGCAACTGAAGCCACAAAGAAAAGGGAGCTACATGGTGACCAAGATATGCTCACAAAAATTAAGACAGAGGACCTCATTTCAAGGGAGTTTCGTAAACATGACAAGTCCTACCTAAATTATACAGTAATCACAAGTCACAAGACGCCAGATTATCAGAATATAAGTGAGGATGAGGATGACAATGAGCAGTCAGATGGAACTAGGTTTGAGGCCATTTCTTGTGTAATTGAAGACAATGTGCTTCAAAGACACCAAGTCATTTCAATGAAGGTGTTGAATAAAATACTGTACATCAGAGTAGGAGAGCAATGATACCGTTATAAACTTAGAAATCAGCTGAAAAAGAAGTATATGGGAATTCACTTTTATTTCTAACAGTTGATCCTCAAAAAACACAAATTGTAATCAGTGCTGAATCATTAATTGGTGGTCACAGAGCTTTTGGGAATGGATGACAATCAAGTCATCAATCATGCTGCTTCCTTGTTGCATGAACATATCTTAAGATTTGTAGAGACAGCACCTTCACTACCATGGCCACCAACAGTGGATGCTCTCCTGAGTAAAGAACAACAGCCCCTTGAGATAGTTCAATCATTTTTCTCATGTGTAATAAAATTCCCAAAACTTACAGAGAGTGAACAAGTCTCCCGGTTGTCAAAGTCTTACTCAGAAGACCTAATTCACGGTGTCACACACGACAAGTTTCTCACTACAAAACATGTACTTGTTGCAGTTGTGCTGCACAATATGACCAGACAGAAAATGCCCATGAACATCCTGTTTAGTTTAGGAAATAGTTGCCGTTATGACCAAGTGGGTGAAATCGAAACTGGTTTAGCAGAACTTTTTCAGCATTTTCAAGAGCAAGGTCTGTTACTGCCATTTCAGCCAAAGTCAGTCTTCTGTAGTCTTAACAGTTTTCCGGGTGGACAACTTTGATTAGAACATTGAAACAGTAAATTGACATGGATAAATTCATAATACACATGGTGTGGAATATCAAGAAGAATCTGAAGGCTCCATTCTCTGAGAAGATTCTATTGAAATTCCTCATTCAAAAAGAAGGACAATTGTATCTAACAAAAAGCAATGAGAACATCAACAGGTGAATTCAAAGAAGGATCTAACCATATATGCGGCAATATGCCCAAGTCTACTGTGCCAACATCAGTGGTAAACATTGGCAAATCTAATGCTATGGAAACTCAATTGGGAAGCTCACAAGGAGGATCAGCTTGTTCCAAGGTTGACTGATTGTCTGACGTTAGTTTGTAACAATCATGCAAGTTCACCAAAGAAGATGGTTATCACATATCTTCCAACTATCCACAAACCCATTACTAACTATGCCACTGTAGTTGAATACCTCACACAAACACCAGAAATGGCTCAGCAAGTAAATATGCCCTATGTTCACCTCACACTTGATGTTGGAGCAGCAGGAAAGGCATATCCTGTTGTGTGAAATTTCCCTAATCAGTTCCACAATGTCATAATTAATTTTGGAAATTTCCAGCTATTTCTGAAAAACTATGGCATTATAGGACAGTTAGTTGGAGGCAGCAGCTTTGAGGACATAGTATTTCAGGCTGGTCTTTGTGCCTCTGGCAGCATAAGGGGAGTTTTGTGTGGGAAGCATTATAATTGGGTATGGACTGTACACAAGCATTTTGCAGATGCCTCAGAGCGATTGCTTCAGCTCAGATTTCTAGAGTATTCAACAGAATTGAATGCCACCCCTGCAGTATTGGTTGACTCGACCAGATCATCACCTCTACCCACAGACTTCCATAAACTGCTTCAGGAAAATGAGATTGTCACTTTCCAGACTAAGTATAAGGCCATCAGGCAGCAGATTCATCACAGTGAGCTTGGGAAAACCCCACATCTCTGGATGATGCATCTCGATATAGTGGATCGGTAGCATTTGCTCCACACAGCAATAAAAGAAAACAGTTTTGATCTTAGATTACTGTGTTGGAAATATGCACTGCCCCTGTTCTTCGCCTTCAACAGACAAAACTATGCTTGTTATGGGGCTTACTATGTGCACACACTTGGAACTCTTGAAGCTTCTCACCCAGGGTCCAGGACATGAACTGAAAATCAAGGGCATTCAGTTCAAAGGGGCCATCACAAAGCTTCTAGGGAATCAGTTGACCAAGCTGGTGAACACACATTCAATCGAATGCCAAAATTCCATGTGGAATCAAACACTTTGCTGCAAATCAAATGGCCTATGATAAATGGTGTTAAATTGGCCACATCTAGCTAGATTCAGAGAGGAACTTTTGGAGTTGACTGGCCTTCACAGTTCAGCCAGTTAACTGTAAAAAGCATTCAGGCCATCCGAAATCATCAAGTCAGAACAACACATCAAAGCCATATTGACTCTTCTTGATCAAGAGTTTTTTAACCCATTTAGTGCTACTTTAGATGCTGCAAGATTGTACAATATGTCCCTGGGAGCACCTGTTGCACCTGATATTGAAGAGAACCTCACCAGTATCATTGAACAAGATACAGAAATGTATGAACAGTTTGTCAAAGAAAGACTAGAAAGAGGTAAAAGGAACTATTTTGATCCAATTTCAAAAGCCCCAGTGAAAATCTTCAATGATGGAAACAAAAAAAACACAAGTAGCCACCAAAGAAAAAGTTACAGAACTTAAACTTGAAAGAGATATATTGGGAAAACGTTTGACCCTTTCAAGCAAGCACAACTTTCCTGTAGATATGAACAAGTTATTAACATATTGCCTGGGCCCAGTCCCACTGAGTCTAGCCAATGCAGATGGAAATAGATGGATAACACCAAAGAGTAAGTTACTTGAGGGGCTAGCAGAGTACTGTCCAGTGTTAGACACTTCAGAGCTTCCCCCCAGGAAAAGTGTCTCAGCATACATAGTTGATATAATGGCAACAGTGCGGGTTATGACAGGAATCCCTGAAACCTTCGGTGATCTGGCAAAGAAACTACTGAATAGTCTTCCAAAGGGATTTGCAAGAATGGATGCTGTTGCAGATGCATGCAGAGAGCAGTCAATCAAAGAGGCTGAGATATTTCAATGAGGATTTAGTGAGAAGCATATTATCAAAGGTCCCAACATCAAAGGTGCCAAAGAATTTCAGTTACTTCATTTCTAATAGCGCTAACAAGGAGCACCTGATTGATTTGATCATGCAGGTCTGGGGAGAAAATTGCACGAGCTTGCCAGAGGGCCAAATGATCTATTTTTAGAAGAGATACAAATGCTACATGATCACCAAAGAAGGGACTGTAGTTGTGGATGATATCTGTTCTGACCAGGAAGAAGCAGAAACAAAAATTGCCCATCATGTGCAACATACCATTACAATACATCCAGGCCCTGTTCATCACCTGGGGATACCGATATACCAGTAATTTTACTGTAACTATTTTCAGAATGCGAGCAAAGTATATACCTGGACAATGGCCATGGTAACAGTAGTAAAATCCTTGACATTAGCAAGTGTAAAATGACCACTGCAACAAAGAAAGCCTTGATCAGTTTCCATGCATTCACAAGCAATGACTAAGATTCTGCATTCTTCAAAAAGGGTAAGACAATTTGCTGGAACATCCTTCAAAAGTATCCCAAATTCCTGGATGCCTTTCAGAAACTTGGGAGTGATTGGCAAGTGGCTAAGGGTGCTGTAGCTCTGTTGGAGGAGTATGTCTGTAAACGGTATGGAAGAAAGCAAGTTACTAGTGTAAATATAGTGAGGCAGCAGATCTTCTGGGAGGAAAATAACAAATACAAGTGAATAACTGATCTGTCTCTGCTACCACCCTGCCAAGAAAACCCTGAAGACACATATTATACGAGCCAACTATGTCTGTTGATTGTGAAGGCTTTCTTCTGTTACACTTTTCAATGCCCCAAATGTAGATTTACATGGTTGGACTGAGGATCTCAATGTAAAGTAGATGGACACACCATTTCCAGATGATGTTGTTTCTCTGCTTTATAATGCAAATGATGAGGACTCAGATGAGGACTAAGATGTATGTGATTACCAAGATAATATTGACATATCTGACGATGACAAAGATTTTTTCCTTGATGGACAAGACTAAGTTTCACTACTTTACCAACAGTCATATTTTAAATTGATTTAACCCTATAACTTTTAACATTAATCTTTTGAGGTAACATATGGGTATGCATTTTAAAGCTCTAACTCCCACCTATTCACTGAGATCACACTTGAATGTATATTTCACTCACTCTTGCAGTAATAGCCAAAGCATCTGCATTAAGTACTTGGAGCTGCAAATTTCAAAATTTGTCAAGGTGTCAGTACAAAACTAATGCAAACTACCCTTATGCCCCATCATTCATGTGATCAACAGACAGATCATGAATTGTGGGTATATCTGCTACATTAAACAGCCATCTGCATTTATTTAGCTCTCAGGTGACACCCTACCTCCATCTACACCTGGTCTAATAAAGAAATGGAGGCAACTATTCCTAAATAATATGTTTCTGACATTCCAGAACAATCTGAGTGACTGGTTATAATGCTACTAAATCCCACGGATGTGAATGCTGTTCATACTTTGATGAATTTTTTCAAACCAGTGATCAAACCTAGAAATAGGTTCCAGTTTTCAATGATGTGCAAAACATGATTTGTTTATCTTTTTCATAACATTTAGAATATTGCACTTGTGTTTACTTCAAGGGAGGAACTTACTGTGCTGGGATATTGTATTCACTGATAAATAAGTCAATTGTCTACTGTATTATTGTGCAAAATCATTTTATACATTTTTGCATTGTATGATATACAATTTAAAAATGTAATGGCATAAATGTGTTGCACAACAAAAGACTTGAACCTGAGTAACTGGGTGAGTCACTGGGTGATTGCTGGGGGCACTTGGAGTGGGGTGGCAGTACCACAGGACACTAGGGAAAAAGACTACCAGAGAAAATTAATATCTAGAACTGGCATCAGACGAGATGAAGGACTGTGTTTCCTCCACAAATGGAGGATTCAGGTCATGAAAACAGATAACAAGTGCCAAAAACAGCCACTTCAATTTTTGCAAAATTAAAAAATAAAAATGTGAATAAGAGAAATGCATATGAACTTACACACCATTTAATTTTACTGATAATTCAAAAGAAACACCAATGACCCTAAACTCAACTCAACTAATCTGAAAGATGTCAACTTTGGTAACATTTAAACTCACTGGGGGAAGATGTAGGCCGGGGGAGCACATGACAGAGAGCAAGAGGGAAACCAAGCTAGGATCTCATCAGAAAAGGGGGCTAGGAACTGAAGAGAGGGAAGCAGCAAGGATGGGGTTCATAATAAGTTAAGAAAAAGTGCCAGGGAGGAAGGGCTCATGGTGATTGCAAGGATCAGGAAAATCAGAGAAGGAAGGGGAGGGCAAAGTGAGAGAAGCTAAAAGAAGGGAAGGGGGTCAGGCACAGGCAGGAAGTCAGTCTGACTTAATGCTAGGAGTCCAAGAAACAAAACTAATGAGGTCCAGGTGATGTTAACCAGTAAATGGTCAGACCTCATTGCCATTACAGAAACATGGGCCACCGGGAATAACTTCTTAGACCTGGCAATATCAGGCTACACCATACATAGGTTGCATAGGAGGAAGGGAAAAGGATGAGGGGTAGACTTCTATCTCAGTAAACAGTATGTTGAGACATGACTTGTGGGTTGACCCTTTTCCCTGAACTAAATAGAAATCCATGCCAACTGAGCCATTGAAGTGGTTCTTAGGTGTGAGTGGAGAAGCTGAACGAAGGCTAGGGGTATAGGCACAAGCAGAAAGGCAGTCTGACTTAATGCCAAGAGTCTAAGAAACAAAACTAGCCAAGTCCAGGAAAGGTTAGCCAATACAGGGTTAGACCTCATAGCCATTACAGAAACATGGGACACCAGGAATATCATCTTAGACCTGGCAATACCCGGCTACACCATATATATGTTGTATAGGGGGAAGGGAAATGGACGCGGAGTAGCCTTCTATCTCAGTGTACAGTATGTCAAAACAACTTGTGGGATGGCTCTTTTTCCTGAATTAAATAGAAGTCCATGCAAAGTGAGCCACTGAAGTGGTTCATAGGTGTGAGGGAATTAAAACTCATGAATTCTAAGGGCCATCCCACAAGTTGTGCATCAATATACACGAGATGCATATGTATACTGATAATACTGGATTTCCAAGGCAAACAGCATCTGAGAGTTCTGCTGAACACTAGCCTAGGGTGGGTCAATGGGAGGTTGGTGGAGGCACTTGAAGCCAGATGGCAGTACCACTGGACACTAGGCAAAAAAACTACCAGTGAAATTATCTAGCACTGAGAACATATAGAAAAGAGGGACCATATTTCCTCCATAAATAGAGGATTCAAGTCACAAAAACAAATTATTAGTGCCAAACACAACCTCTGCCATTTTCGACAAAGAAAAAATAATGAAAAATTAGTGAAAAATGGAAATGCCCATGTGCTAGCACACTGTTTAATTTTACTTGTAGTTCAAAATCTGCACATTTTCAGGTTTTAACTCTAAGCTGTTTCTTAGCTATCTGTGAGCACAAAAAAAAAAGCATATTGTTTCATGTTTTCAGACTTCTAGAACATTCAAATTGCCAAACTTGCTGTTACTAACTTTTCAGGATCTGGAGATCCTGAGCCCGAAAATGTGCATGCCAAATTTTAGGTTATTCTAGCCAAGGATGGACATGGTATTAACATGCAGATATCAAGTTTTTTCATAGAAGTGGCTTCTTTATCCTAACTATAGTTTATTTATTTATTTTATTAGATCATTGGTTTACAGACCTTTGAGTCAAAGACTCATTTACAAAGGCACCTCATCAAGAGAGCAACACATCACAGCAAACAAAACAGTACAGTACATAACGCTTAGATTAAAAAAACAACCAGTGTTACAGGCATTCACTGGTGGTACAAGCTTGGTAATAGGTAGATCACAGTAGTCATAATATAGGTGCACGAGTACCACGTCAGGTAGCAACCAGAGATATTTTATTACATTAGTCAGCAGATGTTGCCTGAGACCCCAGGCATATACAGCAAAAGTAGACAGGGCAGACCCAGCCTAGGGGTGAGGGTAAGGGGCAGGTGGGGGATTATGTGCAGTTGCAGCAGCGAGTGCTTGTCAGATGGCTTCTGAGGGAGACCTTGAAAGGACCAAGCTTAGTGGAGTCAACTATGTTGGCTGGGAGGGAATTGAACCAGGATGGGGCCCAATAGCAAAAAGATCTCTGGGCCATAGAGGTGCTTACCCTGGGGACAATAAGAGAGGTGTTGACAGTGCTGCGGGTGGAGACTGAGGGGGAGGCATGCTGTAGGGAGGTGGCAACTCCAGGGGAGACAGCCCTAGCAGGGTCTTTTTTACAAGAAGGCAGGTTTGGAAGTGGAGTCTTTCTTCAAGGTTGAGCAAGTTGCTGGTGGAGTAGAGCAGGCACGTATGGGTGCGCCTGGGGATCCCAGCATTAGCCTGCAGGCCTTGTTTATAGAGAGCTGGATTCTTGCAAGTGCAGTGTTGTCAGCTGCAGCATAGATGGGCAGCCCATAGTTGATTAGCGACAGGACAGAGGAGGTGATTGCCAATCTAAGGGCCTCTTGTGGTAGGCAGTCCCTATGGTGGTATAATAGTCCAGTCCTGACATTGGTGGCAGCAGAAAGGGCATCAATATGGGAATGGAAGGAGAGTGTCGAATCAAAAGTAATGCCCAGATCCTTGTAGGAGGAAACCTGTTCAATTGGGTTTAGTGTGCTAGGCAGTATCATGAGAGGGACACCACTGGCTTTGCTTTGGAGATGCGAGAAGAGCATAGCTTTGGTCTTTTTTAGGTTCAGGACTAGCCATCGTGATGTGAACCAATGCTCAGCTCTATCAAAAGCTTGTTGGAGGGTGGCCTGGAGTGTGTTGGGGTTGGGTTCAGAGGCGAAGAGCACAGCGTCATCCACATAGAGGAGGATCTTACTTGGGCAGGCCAAGGGGAGGGAGTTGAGGTAGAGACCGAAGAGGAAAGGGTCTAAAATGGAACCCTGGGGAACCCCAGAGTGGACAGGTCATGTGTCAGATAGGGTGCTATTGATTTTTACACACTGATTTTTTAATTTTTTTTATTTATTTAGTTGTCTTTAACCAGGTATAGCACACTAAGCTGAAAGCTTTTTTACAGGAGCGACCTGGGAGCACAAGGAGGTTAAGTGACTTGCTCAGGGTCACACAGTATGCAAGTGGAAGCTGTGAGATTCAAACCCAGATCTGGTCTGCTGGATGTCATCAGATTTGCAGCTCAGAGCCTTAGACCACTGCGCTATACTGCCTCGGGAGTTCTGGCAGACAGGTAGCTGGTGAACCATGCAAGGGGGCCAGGGGAGAAACCAATCTGAGGGAGTCAAGCAGGAGGGGATAGCAAACCGTGTCAGAGGCCTTGGAGATGTCAATGAACATGGCACTGGCAGGACTTCCAGCATCAAGAGCAGAGTGCAGGAAGTTGGAGAAGTTAAGTAGCACAGTTGTGGTTCTGTGATGTGCATGAAAGCCATGCTGTTCAGGGCACAGAATATTGTGCATGGCCAGGTATTCGGCAAGCTGGTTGGCAACTACTTTTTCAAAGACCTTAGAGAGTGGGGGGAGGATGGAGATAGGTCGATAGTTACTCAGGGTCGCTTGATTGCTGCCCTTTAGGATGGGAGAGATGATGACAGTTTTCCATGTGCTGGGGAACTGCCCCAGGCACAGATAGCGGTTGAGTAGCTCGGTAAGTGGGACCAGGATAGCCTCCAATGTCTGACCACGCTACCACACCACTATAATATTCATATAATAAAAAATACATAGCTCTTTAACAATAAAAACTAGCCCATGGGGTACTAGTACAGCACCAGCAGGATGTCACCTCACCATGCATTAAATCTCTACAAATGCAAGGTCAGGTACTGGATCTCGTCTCCATGCCCCAAAAACATCATTACATGTTTCCTGTATTTCAAATATCAGTACACTAACACAGAAAACAAAAGCTGTATAGATGTTATCCTGAAATCTTATCCTTTACTAACACACTTTCATCTTAAAACAGTTAACTTTTAACAACAATGCAAGTCAATATGGCAGCTGTGCTGGGCTTGCCACAAGAAGCAGCAGTGTGTGTGGAGGTTTTAATCATTATTTTGGTATCATTGAGTTGTAATCTTTTGTTATTTTCTGTTATTTTTGTTTCGTTTTTCATTTTGTTTTGTTTTATTTCATTTTAGTGATAGTTAGGGGCGAAGCAGTGATTTAATCTATGGATAGAGCATTTCGGGTTTGATTTAAATGAAGTAGCCGAATTAATAGTCGCACAAAGTTAAAGTTACACCAACGTTTTGTTTTAACTCCTGAATGACTGTTATTCTTTTGCCAGACACTTTCATCTTTTCAACTCTAGAGCGGAGAGCGCTTGTATATTTCCTACCTGGTTATTTTGCCAGGTTTGAGGAGGAGGAATTGGAAGAGAGTCGTTTTTGGCCGTCCATGGGAGTGGATTCACTTTTGGAGCTTGAGTCCGGAGCCTGTGTCGTTTGATGACCTGAGGACTGCTGGGGACTGCTTGAACGGCATTGTGAGGGCTCTGTTTTTGGTGGTATTGCCAAGGATTCGGACTGGAACTCTTGCGTTGGCACTTTCTGATTTACAGACGAGGGTCCTGGTGGATCTTCCTCGATTTTGGCCCATTGTTTGTTTTGGTGAGGTTGTCGGTGGCTCTGGCCCGAACCCGGGGGCGGGATCGCTGGGGTAATTGACCGCATGGGAGAATGGGTCTGGGGCCACTTTAGAGCATGCTCTATTGTATCTGGAGCTCTGTAGTTTCCTGGGGGAGGCGGATTGAAGAGCTGGCTCCACCTGGGGACTTATTCGTGGCCTAGGACTTACGACGGTGACTCTTTGAGGAAAGGCCAGGTGGTTAAACAGCCTGGTCTAAGGGGAGTTTTCCCAGGATCCTCGAAGTAACAGTTGTGCCAGAGAAGCTTCTATGTGGAAGATCTATATTTGGATATCTTTCAGCACTCTGGGATGGTCAGACTCTTCCTTTTTCCTTTTCCTTTTCTATTATTTCGAACCTGGTGGGCAGTGAGAGTGCACTGTTTAAACTGAATTGTTTGATAAACTGTTGACTGTTCTCCCAGCCTACATGGGAGATGGTGTAGGGAGGCCATATTTTCTTCTCTGGAGAGGTGGGAGCTCCCCAGAGGGTAATAACTATTCAATTTGGAGAATTTGTGTGACTTCTCTTTTTTACTGAAACCACCTTCAGAATCTGTAATAGAATTTATTTTTTATTGTTTGTATTTTGGGGTTGGGGTTTGGTTGATTTTTTGCTTTGTGTGTGGTAGTGGTGTGGAAGTTTGAGAGTTTGAGTTGAGTGTTGTTTGACTGGGTGTCTGTGGATTGTGGTGAGGATGTGTTGGGAATGCAAAATGACAGTCAGGCATTATTCCCCCTCCAGGATGAGGGACCTCCACCCTTTTTTTTTTGTCCCTCACTGTCCCCGGAGGTATATGGATGGTGCCAGGCTCTGGGGATTGTCGGGAGGCCAAGGGCAGGGCTCAGCCTGGTGGGGGAAAGGAAAGAAGTGGGCGGATTGGGATAGTGGAAACAAGGAGACACCCTGGGGTGAAATGGGCCCAGGGAAGGGGCCCTCCCTGTCTGGTTCCCATACCCAAGGGCTCTGCTTAGAGCAGACAGGTAATTCGGTCTTCCATTCGGTCTTCCTCAGTTACTCATCCTACTCAGGCGGTGTTATGCAATGACAGGTCTTTTAAAAACAAGACCGCTATAATAGCAGATCTTGTTGGATCATCTGACCTAGCTTACATCACCAAGACCCGGCTGGATGAGAATACTGGTCCTATTCTGGTATCAGCAATTCTGTCTGGGTACTTGGTGATGCACCGCTCGAGGATGGATTGTAGGGGCAGAGGTGTAGCCATCTGTTTTAGATCAGAACTGAACCTGATGGAGGTACCAGTGGGAGCCACCAACTCCTTTGAATGTATCTTGAGTGAGGTGGGGTGCAGTATTCTTCTCATCTACCGTCCACCAGGAGATGGGAATGTTTTCCTGCGGGAAGGCACAGACTTCATTGTCAGCCTGACATTGGGATCCCCCAGATGGCTGATCCTGGGAGATTTCAATGCCTGGGCAAACGATGAACTCTCACAGTTTGGACAGGACTTCCTCCAGTTAATGAATTCACTGGGCTTCACACAGGTTTTTTTCCTCCTTGACCCATACTGGTGGTCATTCATTGGACTTGGTGTTTCTCCTGGGGATGGAGATATCTGACTTGGTGGTGGAACCAGTTGGGTGGTCTGACCAGCATATCATCGAGTTCAGTTTCTTGGCCCCCCAAATAGGCCTGCCCTTATGGAGATGGTCCAATACCGCCCTTTGAGGGGTGTTTCCCCTGATGGCCTGATGGCGATACTGGATCTATTGGGTTTACTGAGTGAATGCACGGATCCAGGGGATCTGATACTCGCCTATAACAAGGCAGTGACGGAGGCCCTAGATTCCATTGCTCCTGTTCATGTTCATTCCCTCACTCTTCATGCCAGGTCTCCTTGGTTTGATGAGGCCTTGAGGCAGTTCAGGAGAGTGGGATGAAGGCTAGAGAGGTGCTGGCGGAGGTTGGGCCTGGAATGTGACAGACTTAGTTTGATGGACCACTATGTGGTCTATCAATCGGCAATTACCCATAAGAAGGCAGAATTCCTGTCCAGGGGAATCGACCAGTCCAACTTTTCCAGACTGTGGACAGATTGTACAATCCACTCTGTCTCCAGCCTGGAAATGATTTTTCACAATAACGCTGTGAGGAGATTGCTTGAATTTTCACAGATAAGGTTACCACAATCAGGTCCAGTGTCTGCCTGACCCTCTCTCATTGGAGTTGCGGTGGTCGGCAGGAGATGTCAGATGCCCAGTTTGTGTGGTGTGACTTCAGCCGGCCCACAATCAATGACATTGTGATGGTTGTCCAGTCATTACGTCCAGCCAACTGTAGTAGAGGACCCAGGCCCCATGCGCCTCCTAGTAGGCTGTGTGGATAAAATCAGACTGGTCGTTGCCAAGGTAGTCTGGATGTCTCTGGAGAGGGGGCTCTTTGCAGATCCCCTGAAGGAGGCTGTGGTTCAGCCCCTTCTTAAGAAGTCCTCCTTGGACCCGGACTGTTTGGCCAACTACAGGCCTGTCTCTAACCTACCCTTTGTGGGTAAGGTTATTGAGAAGGTGGTTGCGTTGCAGCTGGAGGACCATTTGACCAGCCACAGTGTCTATTATTCTCTCCAGTCCAGATTTAGGAAGAGACACAGTACTGAGACAGCCCTTGTCTGGGTACTCAGTGACCTCCTAATAGCGAGAGATAAAAAGACCCATTCCATCTTGGTCCTTCTAGATCTCTCTGCAGGCATTTGACACCATAGACCATGTTGTGCTGTTCGACAGCCTGTGGGTCATCTGCGGACTTTCAGGCGCGGCCCTCAGATGGTTTCGATCATTACTCGAAGGTAGAACTCAGAGGGTGGTGTCTGGGTTTTTTCCTCAGCTCAATTCTCCCTATCCTGCAAGGTGCCACAGGGCTCCGTCTTGGTGCCCATGTTATTTGCAGTGTATATGCTGCTATTAGGAGTGATTATTAGGTGGTAAGACTTGAGTATTCACTGCTATGCAGATGATGCTCAGCTGTACATGTCCTTTGTGTCTGGCCAGGATGATGCTGTCTCAGTCTTTAATAGCTGTCTAGCCAAAATCCAGGGCTGGATGAATGTGAGATGGCTGCGGTTAAACCCAGAAAAACTGAGGTGTTAGTCGTGGACCCAGGTCATCGGGAGGTGGGTTTGTTGGTAGGATCACCTTTGGGTCTATGGCTTGGAGGTGTCACGCTGACTACCTCAGACTGGGTGCAGAACCTGGGCATTAAACTTACCTCCTCGGTAATGCCATCACTCATTGTATGTACAATAGGCCCAACCACCACATTGGTTCCACTGCACTCTCCCTCTGAGATGCCAAGCCTGCTCCACTTAAAATCATCACCTGACACAACAGATTTCTCAACATGTCCCACATTAGCTTTACCTTAAAAAAAAAAAAGTTTGTCCTGCCAGTCACCATGATGTTGGCACTAGGGGTGTGCGAGTAATGAATATTTAATCCAAAATACCATGAATAATACAGTATTCCAGAGCCGAATACTGAATATCACAGCTTTTTGGTGATATTCGGTATTAGGTGTGCCCGCAGGATTTCAAGATCTCACAAGACTTGCTGGCCAATCACTGAACATTTGCCAAAGCTAAATCACATGACTGTTCGACATTGCTGCATAGTGGAGAGAGATCATAGTGGAGACAGTGCTGTGTCAGCAGAGATTAGGAGTTGCAAAAACTAATATTTTTAATTACAAAAGCTTTATTTTTTTGTTCTGCACTGCGTGTCTGTAGTGCCTAGTACAAGTGGGAGCACTGGGAGGGTTTTTTTTTGTGGAAAAATCATCTGATGTACTGATTTTGTTTTTGCTAGGAGCTGCAGAGAAACTGGTATTCCTTCATTTCAGGGGCCTCTCGTAACTGGTGGAGAGATTGTAGTGGAGAGTGGAGCAAGAGCTCTGAGTCAGCAGAGATTAGAAGTTACAAAAAACTAATATTTTCATCACAAAACCTTTATTTTATTGATCTGTACCATGTACCTTTAGTGTCTAGTAGTAGTGGGAGCACCGGGAATTTTTTTTTTTCCTGGATAAATTGTCTGATGTAGTAATTGTTTTTTGCTAGGAGCTGCACAGAGAAACTAGTATATCGTACTATACCTTCATTTCAGGGGTAGATAGTGGTGTGAGGCTTTTTGTATTTTCCCCAGAGAAGTTGTCTGATTTATTTTGCCAGGAGGAGCTGCAGGGAGACTCAAGTTGCACTTTATCTCCTTAATTATAGTAGTTCTAACTTCTAATTTGACTGCCGTAATGTACTGATTTAAAAACAAGTCCTTAATTTGGTGGTATAAATAACAAGTATTTCTGCGAGGTGGGGGCGCTCAGGTTTCACAAAAACCAGAAATAGCCTAGCCAGAAATCTTGGAGGGCAGTCAGCTGACTGCACTCCCACTCACCATGGTTTAGGGCTAGGTAGCGATGCTTGCAGTGTGCACACACACTCACTTGCCCTGCTTGCATGCTGCCTGCAGTAATTTTTCTGTGTGAAAATAAAGCAGTACTGCTGCTCACAAGGATTTTTTTTTTACTGAAATACAACAGAACTTGTTTGCATTTACAAATAAAAAAGTGAGTTGCAGTAGTTCTGCCATAGAAATCTCGGTAAGAAATATTTGTGGTACAATCTAAGGATGGGCTGGGGTTGCAAGAAAGTCTGTAGCTACCAGACAGTCTCGGAGGGCAGTCAGCTGACTGCACTCCCACAATCCACAGTTTAGTGCTAGGTAGCAACGCTTGCAGTGTAAGTACACCCTTGCCTGCCCTGCGTACGTGCAACTTGCAGTAATTTTTCTATGCTAAAATAAAGAGGTACTGCTGCTTGCAACCATTATTTTGTACGAACTACAGGAGAACTTGTGTGCATTTACAAATAAAGCAAAATAAAAGTAAATTGCAGTAGTTCTGCCATAGAAATCTCAGTAAGAAATATTTGTGGTGTAATCTGAGATTGGGCTGGGGTTTCACGAAAGTCATTAGCTACCAGCAGTCTTGAGGGCAGTCGGCTGACTGCACTCCCACCCCTGAGAGTTTAGGGCTAGGTAGCGATGCTTGCAGTGTGTGTACACCCTCACCTGTCCTGTGTGCATGCAGTTTGTAATAATTTTTCTGTGCTAAAATAATACAATACTGCTGCTTGCAACCATTTTTTTGTACTGAAATACAGCAGAACCTGTGTCCATTTACAACTAAAAAAAGTGAAATGCGGTAGTTCTGCAATAGGAATCTCTGTAGGAAATATTTGTGGTGTAATCTGAGGTTAGGCTGGGGTTTCACGAAAGTCAGAAGCCACCAACAGTCTCAGAGGGCAGTCAACTGACTGCACTCCCACCCCCATAGTTTAGGGCTAGGCAGTGATGCTTGCAAAGTGCGCACACCCTCACCTGCCCTGCGTACGTGCTGCTTGCAGTAATTTTTCTATGCTAAAATAAAGCAGTACTGCTCCTTGCAACCATTTTTTGTACTGAACTACAGCAGAACTTGTGTGCATTTACAAATAATAAAAATAAAAGTGAATTGAAGTAGTTCTGCCTTAGAAATCTCTGTAAGAAATATGTGTGGTGTAATCTAAGGTTGGGCTGGGGTTTCACAAAAGTCAGTAGTCACCAGCAGTCTCAGAGGGCAGTCGGCTGACTACACTTTCACCCCCCACAGTTTAGGGCTTGGTACCAATGCTTGCAGTGTGTGTACACCCTCACCTGCCCTGTGTGCGTGCTGCTTGTAATAATTTGTCTATGCTAAAATAAAGCAGTATTGCAGCAGGTGCTGCTTGCAATAATTTTTCACTGCTAAATAAAGCAGTACTGCAGCAGGGGCTGCTTGCAATAATTTTTCTGTGCTAAATAAAGCAGTACTGTGGCAGGTGCTGCTTGCAATAATTTTTCTGTGCTAAAATAAAGCAGTTCTGCAGCAAGTGCTGCTTGCAATAAGTTTTCTATGCTGAAAAAAAGCAGTTCTGCAATAGGTGCTGCTTGCAATCATTTTTTGGTGCTACAATAAAGCAGAACTTCTGTACATTTACGAAGTATTAAGTACTTGAAAGTGTTTAGAACTTGTTGACATTGACAATGTCAATGACAGAAAGAGGTGGGAAAAATGTACTTGGTCCAGCCCAATCAAATCTATAATGGAGGAACAGGTTGGTGATGCTGAACCTGAATGTGAGCAACTGTCAGCCCGTCTTTGACGTCCAAAATTATTCTTTACCCCTTCCAAGCCTATGTCTTCCAGCAACAGTAGTACTGTGGCTGGCACAGGGCAAAGTGATACAAGAAGCACAAGCAGAAGGACACTGTTCTCAGTTTCTATCACAATCACTAATGTGTTTCCATCACTCACCAGTACCATCACAACTCCCACCACAACCACCAATGTGTCCCCATCTCTCTCCAGTACCATCACATTTGTTGTTACCAAAACCACCACCACTATAGAGACCCTGTCTTCCTCTTCCACAACAATGGGTAGCATGACTACTACAGCCCATCCTGCAACTGAGACTGTCACTCCAGCCACTACTGGCACTATGAACCAAGACACTACTGCTGCTACTGTAACACTATCACCACAGTCTGGTACCCCTGCCATGGTGCATATTACCAGTATGACCACTACAGTTGATACAGTTATGCCTCCTGCTTCTCAGCTTCTCAGTACTCCTAAAATGTTGCAGAGGATGACCAGTCATCTGGTTCTGAGTATTTCCATCCACATGATGAATTGCCCAGTAACACATCATCTTCTTCATCTGAGGCACATGTGAGTGACTTTGAGATAAGGCAGAGTATACGGTGTCCCTTGAGGGGATTAAAAAACAGGTGGCAGGCAAAACAACCTCTTGGTGTAGCACTACTAGCAAGGATAGTAGAAGTAGCAGTAAGGGTAAGGGTACCCTTCCCTCTAAGAAGCCCAAACAAGCAACACTACTGTTTCTTTGGCAGGTTCTGTCACAGCCTGAAAGATAGCCAAGTGATGTCAGCGCTGGCATGGCACCATCAGGGGCAATGGTCACAGGGCAAGAACAGCAGGACAAGAAAGGCACATCTGTTGAAAAAACAACAGGGGGATGTGGTGCTAGCAGAATAACTGGTAACCACAGTGTTAAAAGGTCTGTGTGGCTGCATTTCACTGTATTAAAGGAGGACACAAGGAAGGCAGTCTGGTCTTTTTGCAATACCACTATAAGCCGAGGGAATTCATTTTCTAACTTAACCACAAAATCATTGCAGAACAACTTGAAACGTAAGCACCCTCAAGTGTATCGAAGCTCATCTGGGTTTGGATTGGGACCCTTGGTTTCACCAAGACTAAACCCCTCCAGTGGACATGCATGCACAGTTGGCAGTGGTGGTAGTACCAACAACAGATCTGATTTAAAGCAAACCAGTGGTCACAGCACTCCTTTCCCCTCACCAACACAGAGTCTGGTTTCTACTCTTGTCGTCTCTTCTGACTCCACTGATACTACAAAGCAGAGACAGTCATCAGCACTTCGCACACCACCGTTGTTGAAACGGTCCACATCAATGTCTCCCATGGCACTTCCAATAATGGTTGCTCTACGTGCATGAACAAGGTATCATGCCTCACATCCAACAGCACAGCAAATCACTCAGCTGATTGCTGAGATGATGACATTGGACCTCCAGCCTATGTCAGTTGTGGAAGATACTGGCATCTGATGGCTTCTCAACTATTTGCACCAACGTTATCAGATCCCATCACATACTAAATTTTCTTGAACTATATTGCCACAACTGTATGATGGCATGTGATCTGCTGTTGCTGCTCTGCTTGCAGAGGCTGTTTGTTGTGTTTTTCACTGCACGTCAGATATCTGGACTAGCGATAACTTCCTGCATGCCTATCTCTCCTTAACTGCACACTGGTGTGTGCAACACCCTGCTGCTGCTCTTTCCAATGCATTATCTTGTGGCTTGACCTTGCCCCCCACAACATTCTGGTAGTCTCATTAGGTCAGCTTTGCTGAATGTTGGACTCACGGAGTAAGACCACAGAGCACATAATATTCTCACTTTCCTGCAAGACATGTACCGGTCTTGGACTAGTGTTAGTTAACACCAATTTAAAAGTTAGCTTTTTTGTTACTAACAATGGCACAAACATGATGAAAGCCATCAATGATGACCATTTTGTGAGTATTTGTTGCTTTGCACACACACTAAATTTAGTGGTGACTCACGCATTGCGTAGCAGTACTAGGATCAACAACATATTATCCACAGCCCGTTTCATCTGCAGCCATTTCCATCACTCTGTAAAAGCCACTAACAAATTACTAGAAGTTCAGGAATGCCTTGGTCTGCCCCAACATTGTGTAATACAAGATGTTAGCACTCTGTGGAATTCTTCATACCTGATGCTTTTACGACTTTTGGAGCAAAAGTAGGCACTACACAAAATGCCTATTGAGGCAGACATCGGCAGAGTCCTAGGACATCATGATTGGTTAGTTCTTGAGGGCATGGTGAAGATTCTCACACCATCTGAGAGGAGTACATGTGATCTAAGTGCTTCCACAGCCTTACTTAGTCATGTTATCCCAGCTGTGCATATTCTCAAAAGATCATTACAATGGTTTTTGGCTGACAACACACTCATTACACAAGAGATCTCTGACCTTGTTAATCATCTCAGTGTAGAACTTGATGCAAGGTTCACCAGAGTCATGAATACCTGCCATCACATGTTTGTTACCATGTTGGACCCTATGTTCAAATGTGAGATCCTTCATATATCCATGGACACCCGCAGGGTGACTCATTTTAGGCAACAGCTCAATGAAGAGTTAAATAGTGCCATGCAGGCAGTCAGACACTGGGAAGGGGAGGAACATGCTTCAGTTCAGGTTTCTGAGGGAGAGAGACAGACAGACATGTGGTGGTTTGGAATCGAATGATACTGGTGGAGATGGGGAAAGATGGCATAATGGCAGTGTAGATGGGAGTGACTGGGCATTACTCAGCACATCATTGCATCAACAGCACACTCACAGTCCCAGCATCTCTCTGCAGAAAATTTATTTAATGGCTACTATTCAGAATCAATTGAACCATTTGATGCTGATCCACTGGGCTACTTGGTTCAGAAAATCAACTCCTCTCATCACCTGGCATAACTTGCTTTAAAATACCTGAGCTGCCCTCCTACAAATGTACCACCCAAGAGGAGGTGGTTTAGCACTGCTGGTGATGTTGTTGAGCCACACTGTTCCAAGCTGGACCCTCAACATGTTGAACAGCTAGTATTCCTTAAGCTAAACTTACCAGTAATTGGCTACAAATATGATCTGCCCACATAAAACTGGTACTACAGTACAGCTCTCAATCTGTCTAATGTTATGAAAGTGTAATGCTATTTTTTTTGACTTACCCTTTCTTTTTTTCTGTCATGTAAAATATTTAATTAAAAGGGTAACTGAGTCTCCACTCCCTGGCATTAAATGCAGGACCACCATAAGGCCCCTGTTAATCTAGAAACATTTAAAAAATGTATCATGTTTTACTAACCTTACTATTGTGTACTTTAGGTTACCATAACTGCTAGGTCAGAAACTGAAAGGACTCTGAGATAGAAAGCATGTTGTCACACAACAGTGGTCACTCACATTTACATCAAAATGATCTGCTTCACTGACTACACATCACACTGAATGTGAGAAAGACTGAGTTTGGTGAAATACCTGTTTAATCACTTGAAAAACATTTCCCAATCACAATGGACAGATATTTGATTGCCTGAAATGACCTGATCGAGTTCAAGATGACCCTTGCAAATCCAACAAGTACAAGAACAGGGCTACATGGGCTGCAATATCAGATGCTGCTGACAGATCCAGCAACAACTGCATTGACAGTTGACCCCTTACTATTTATGTGAAATACTTTCATTGTAAGTAATTAAATTTTTCTCCATTGAGTTGTTATTAATTAATGCAAATGAATTACTGTTTCCTATTCTAAAAGTGATAGCTTAAGGAACTCATCATGGCACAGTATTATGAATATTTTGACATTATTGTTATTGATGGTAGTTCTCCAAACAGTCACTTTCAATAAAGGATATGCTAATTTAAACAAGTGCATTTGGGTGCATAACATGTCACAGTATATAGTGGATTAGCAGTCATAGATTTTTGTATTTTTTTCACAAGTGTTGTCTACCCTTGATAACAGGGAGCTCTTTAGCTCCTGCCCTCCCGTCCCACCATCTACTAACTCCCTGAGTTCCCATCCTGCATAAGAATCTCCATGGATTTCCCCCTTATGGTGGGGCCAATGAGGGAGGGCCATCCTCCTCACCCTGGAGATACATACCCAGATGGAGGCAGAGGGGGGTCCAAATGTTGGAGCAGGCCAGAGAAGGCCAGTGGAGTTTCATGTGCCTGTTCCAAGCATTTCCACTTTTCTTATCTCTTCTGAATCAGCAGCAGGCAATGTGGCAGAGCATGCATGCACACAGAGTTGCATGGACACTACAGCACATACTGCCAGCCAGACCCTTGCGATTTGCTCCCACTGCCCTGCCACCGTGCTTTCAACAGTCAAACAAATGCTCAGTCCTCTCCTTTCCAGGCCTACCCCACAGTGACTCAAGTCCATTCCTCAACCTGGCTCATCAGTGTGATGGGAGGCATGGAATCTAGTAGGTCACCCCTCCACCCCACTAGGCCAGCATTATTTTTGTAATGTTCACATTCTAAACCCATTGGATAATAATTCTGATGCAATTTTAAATACACATATAGCTGATAAATAACCAGAAATGATGCAAGGTGTTTTAGTGAATTTAGGGAAGATTAACATATCATTGATATGCAATAAACAAAGCCCTTAATGCTGAATATTGCATTTAACAAGGTATAAAGTACATTAAAAAGAATGACACGCACATTTATTTATTTATTTATTTATTGAAAATGTTTCACCAGGAAAGGCACACTGAACAAAAATGCTCGCTCACGTAATTTTGGGGTTACAGAGGAGGCAGGTATATATACAATAGTTGAACTCATAGCATAATATGGAAAATGTACATAGTTGGGAGGGATTACATTTGAACTTATACATAGGTAGTGCAGCTCAGTATAGTGCAGACACAGTAAGTACAGGTATACAAATCGTGGATTCTCAGTGAGGTAGGAACAGTACAGAACATGATCGTAAGGCATGGTATACAATACAAGGGTACACAGCGAGGCAAAACATGAAATGCATAAGTGCCAGTTACAGAACAGAGGTAGTAATAGCAGAAATTGAATGACAGTAGCGGAGGTTGAGCTTCAGAGAGATGCATAACATAGAGAGGAAGGATTTGGAGAGAAGATGGGGGGAAGAGATGGAGGTTGTGGAAACGTAGGTGAGAAGGGGAGAGGTATAGGTGAGGAGGGAGGGAGTGGGGATGGGGAGCTTAGGTTGAGTAGGAAGAGGGGAAGGGAGAGAATGAGAGTGTGGGGAATGAAATAGAGTGGGAATAAGTGCACGGGGGATAGCATATAAGCCAGACGATTAGGCATTGCCAGGCCGCTGGTCAGGCACAGGGGGAGTGGGGGGGAGGAGCCAAACGGGAGGGTGATCAGGGGCAGCAGCAACTAGGTGCAAGAAAGTTAGAGAGGGCATAGGAAAGGGAGAGCTTGGATGAAGAATGATGGACCTGGGTGGGTAGGCCGTTCCAGAGTTTAGGGAAGAGGTAGGAGAATGCAGATTGGCCGGTGGTGGTCCTACGGCGTGGGATGAAAAGTAATCTAGGGTCAGTGGATCTGAGGGCATGTAAGGGGTTGGGAGGGGAGGCTAGGGCAGATGCGAGATAGGGAGGGAGGGAGCCGAGCCAGAAGTTAGAAGTGAATTTAGCTCAATGAATTAGGCGCCGGTTACTCAGAGAAGGTAGGGATAGGGAATGATGAAGCATGCAGTGATGTGAATGGGGGGGGGCATCGAGGGCAAAGTGGCAAAAAGCATTGAAGAGGGGGTCTAATCTGGCTAGGGTGGTCTGTGCAGTGGAACTGTAAACTACATCACAGTAGTCGAAGGAGGGTAGAATCATTTTCTGAACAATTTCGCGTCTGACAGGAAGAGGGAGACTGGTGTGGTTTCTATAGACGGCACCAAGTTTTGGGCGCAGTTTGGAAATGATGGCATCGACGTGGGTAGAAAAGGAGAGGTGGCGGTCGAGCCAAACCCTGAGGTACCTGGAAGGAGGGTACTTCTTCGAGGACCGTGTTATTTAGAGTGTGGAATCTCAGAGGGAGGTGAGTTTGGAAAGGCGCTGTCTGGTGCTGAAAATCACAGAGTTGGTTTTCTTAGCATTTAGGAGAGTTGGTTGCTATTGAACCAGAGTTGGATTTTGGTGAAATCAGTTTGAAGTTTGGAAGTGACTTCTTCGGGGGTCCGGCCGGAGGAGAAGAGGACTGTGTCATCTGCATACATGTGTATGGCAGAAGAGGAGCAGGAGTTTGGCAAGTTGTTTAGGAGGATGGAGAAGAGGATGGGGCCGAGAACTGAGCCTTGCGGAATGCCAGAGGTGATGGAGGGCGGAGATGTGGTCAGCTATTTTACTGGATTGGGATCTATTTAGAAGGTAGACACTGAACCAGTTTATGGTGGATTCAGCTAAACCAGCTCCGGAAAGGCAGGATAGTAGGAGAGAGTGGGATTTGGTGTCGAAGGCTTTTGCTAGGTCGATAAAAATAGCAGCAGTGATTAGCCCTTTGTCCATCCCAGTGAGGATGTGGTCAGTGAGTCTGAGTAGGGAGGAGGTAGTGGAGTGGTGCTTCTGAACCCGGACTGGAAAGGGGTGAAGAAGTTATTTTCACAGGAAGTGGGAGAGTTGGGATAGCACAAGGTGTTCCTGGAGTTTTGTGAGGGTGGGGAGGAGGAAGATGGGGCGGTAGTTGGATGCAGAGGTAGAGTCACCTCCTTTGGGGAGGGGTAGAACAGTGGCATGCTTCCATATGGAGGGGAGTGACTCAGTACTGAAGGAAAGATTTAGTAGGGCTGCGAGGGGGGTAGCGATGGTGGGAGCAGATAAGAAGAGGAGTTTGTTGTCAAGACCATCAGGGGATTTGCCTTTGGAGGGGTTTAGGGAGCAGAGGGCATCTAAGGTTTCAGTGGGGGAAATGGGTCGAAAGGAGAAGGGGTTCATGCCGGATAGGTGGGGGATAGGAGACTGAGGAGATGGAGTAATTGCAGGTGGAAGAGCTTCCAGGAGGGCATGGGCACAGGTAGTGACATATGAATTAAACTCAGAGGCGACTTCCAGTGGATCAGAAAGGAGAGTACCTTGGGCAAGGAGAAGAGGTGGGGGGTTAACTGTTTGGGGGGAAAAAGGGAGCCAATGACTTTCCAGAATTTGGAAGGTCTACCAAGGTTTGCATTAAGTGTGTTATTAAAATATTCAGACTTAGCTAGGCGGATGGCCTTAGTGCACCTATTGCGGAGCATGAGATGGGAGGTGTAGTCACCGGGGAGGAGTGAGGATTTGTAGATTCGCCAGGCCTTATCACAGGCTTGTTGGCAAGCAATCAGCTCAGAAGTGATCCAGGGTAGGTGGGAACCATGGACTCTAGCCCAGCGTAGGGGGGCGTGTTTGTCCCAGGCGGAGAGGAAGGTGTTCTGAAAGTGCATAAGGGCTGAATCCATATTAGAGTGGATTGTGCTTGGGACCCAATTAGAGTGGTGAAGATCATCCAGAAGGAGGGAGAGGTTAAGGAATTTGTAAGAGTGCTGGAATATAAATTTGGGAGGGGATTTGACTCTGTGGATTTTGTGGACTAAATAGATTAGGTGGTGGTCGCTAATGGAATCAGGGAGAAGACCAGAGCTGATGACGCAGTGTGGGTGGGAAGTAAGCGCCCAGTCGAGGAGTGAATGATTACCGGACTTAAGGTTAGAGCGGGTGGGTTCGGTAATGGTTTGACAGAGGTTAAGAGCAGTTAACTCAGTTTGGGTTTTGTTAAAAGTGGGTGCTAGCCAGTTGTGGTTAAAATCACCCATAGCATAAAGTTCACCCGATTGGGCAAGAGAAGACAGCTGGCCCAGCAGGTCAGTGACTATTGTGGTTGGCGTGCCTGGGCAGCAGTAAATGCCAGCCACAAAGATAGGTAGTGAGGAGGGGGGAACAGTTTTACCATCAAAATCTCATAAGCTCTGGGTACAGTTTTTGTAAAGGAAACAGTGAAGCGGAGGGCTGAACTGATGTAGATAGCCACCCCACCGCCTCTGGAGGGCCGGTCTTGCCATATGATATTGTACCCTGGAATAGCAAAATTAGTATCAGGTAGGCTAGGTTTTAGCCAGGTCTCAGAAAGGATGATTATATCAGGGGAGTGGTGAACAGCTAGGACCTGAAGCTGATCGAGCTTAGGGGCTAGGCTACGGATATTTAGGTGGAGAAGACGCAGGCCCTGGGGGAGGAAGCTAGGATGGGAGACAGAGTTTGTGCTGGCTGAGGGGTTTGATATGGGGTGGACAGGGCCGGGGTACAGGCTGGGCCGGGGTTAGGGTGTATATCCCCAGCCGCCAGGAGGAGTAGTGCTATGGTAAGGTGGCAGCATAGCACATGGAGAGCCAGGATTTAGGTTCTGTGGTGGGGGCAGTAGCAGAGGGGCTGGATGGAGGGGTAGGTGCAAGAGTGGAGAGAGAGGCAAGGAGGCAACCAAAGGAGTAGGACGGGAGGAAGGGGTGGGGTAATGGGACCAGGAGATAGACTGGGAGGGAAGCAGTGGAGTTATAGGGGCAGAGAGAAGGGAGTAGCAGAAATGACAGTGGGGGGGTGGTGAAGGGTAGGGACATAGAGGGGGAGTAGGTGTCGGGAGGGATAGTATAATGGAGGAGAACAGTAGTACCAGGGTCATGGAAGGTGTCATTATGTCAGATTTGAGGTAGAGGTGACCAATCATAATACCCTGTTAAAGCCGGGTTGGGAGTTACAAGTGACTGAGTTGCCCTTCAGATAGCATAGATACTACTTTGAAGTAGTGGTACTGTCACGGCCTCTGGTGGGCAGGGTGCACGGTTCAAGACCCTGGTAGGGCAGTAGGGCTTAGACCTAGCTGAGAGCAGAGCACCAGGTACTAGGAGGCGTGCCGTGGCCTATGATTGGGCCAGAAAAAGGGGTTGAAATAGCGATTCCTAGTGGTCACTAGGGTAAGTAGCAGGCTAGGTGAGGGGCGAGCAATAGGGCCAGGGAGGAGCGTAGGGTTAGCCAGAATGATGGGCAAATGGAGGGGTGTGGGCGGAGGCAGGTGTTTGGAGAGGGGAGAGAAGTGGCCTGAGCAGGTAGAGAGATAAGCAGAAGTGAGAGGGTAATACAGGTAGAGGAGGGAAGGACAGAGGGTCCCTCTAGTGGCTAGCAGGTATAACCTGCAAATGGAGAAATGGGGACTTAGTTAAAAGAGTGACAGGAAGTGATGTCACTAGGATGAGCCTATAAAGGAAATGTCGAGCCAGGGTGGGTGGGCAGGGCAGTCGACGCGTGTTGATGGGCTATCACCCTTTACAAGGGTGCTGCAATCTGGAGGAAGTTTATTACCTCCTAGTGCCCGTGTGATCCACGCTCCGGGAGGAGCTCTCAAGGGGATTCCTGCTGTTGGAGAAATTGCTGATATTATGAAAGTGCCTATAGTTTTTATTATGGAAATTATAGCCAAATACATTTCATATGTAGCACCTTCCCACATTAAAAAATAATTGAGGGCTTGGGGGAAAGAGGCTTTTCCTCAGAGCATGCAGCACAGACGCTTCTAGCTTAGGCACAGTACAGTCACTGAGACTGCAGTTTCAGCATGAAGGTGTCAGTTGCAGCTAGGAGCAGAAGCAGGCAGATGGTCTAGTTTGAGTAGACTGACTTGGAATGACCATTTTACCCCACTGATTGCAACATGCTTTTAGTGAATATTTTCATTTATTAATTTGAAAGTTGGTGACCGGGAGAGGCACACTGAGCCACGCCTCATTTCCAGGTGTGACCTGTGGGAAAGGGAAGGGGAATATGTGTACAGATGCAAACTGACTTACAGAACTAGATTAAGCTGTTGATAGTATTAGTGAATGGGGAAAAATTTGGCCAGGACACCAGGGAAACTCCCCTACTGGTCTGTAGGGGTGCAGCTGGCTGTGAGCATAGCCAGTCCTGTGAGAACTCTGGTGAGGATGGATGCAGCAGAGGTGCGAGAGAAGGCCTGTCTTGAATCTGCCAGAGGTTGAACATTTGTTTGAAGAAATGCTGATTTTAGAGGATTCTGCAGAGAACATCGAGGATGTTTATAGCTCTACAGAGGATCTAAGTGTTAACATAGAAAATGAGGAGAAAACAATCTCACCAGAAAATACAGAGGAGAAACAGCAGGAGCTGCTAAATGCATTAAAAGCAGAAAAAGAAAGGCACCAGAAGGAGAGTGAGCACCTTGCAGTGCAAATAGCTGATCTACAATCGGGAGTTCCCCTCTGTCATCGATGGAACTTGGCCTGTCAAAGGCCAGGATGACGCAGCAGCATCAAATGCCCTGACAGGGCAGGATGAGTCGTTTTTCTCTACAGACTCAAACTTTAGAAACTGTGATGTGCAGGCTGGCAGCAGTAGCATCACGTTTGATGCGTGCCTAAAGCCTCAAGAAATAAAATATAAAGTGGGAGAAAGTCAAGGAACTCCCTCCTTTTGAAATAAAAACTCTGCAGAAAGGACTCCCGAGGGCAGAAGAACCGGGTGGGGAATGCAAGGCCCCAGTAAGTCTATCGAAAACGGCTGTATTTGTTTTCAAGCAGCCTGAAGGGCTTGTTAGCAAAACAAGTAAATCAGACATTATAACATGTCAAACTGCAGGAAAATCACAGGAAGGGCTTACATGTTATTCTTTTAAAGAGGGGAATCAAAGAGCTGGAAGAACTGAACAAGTTAAGGACAAGAGAGCTGCAATAATGCTGGCCATAAGAAAAATTGGGGTGATTCCTGATTGTAATCCAGTAAGAGTGATACAGCCCTTGCAGGCAGCAACCCCCTCTCCCTGTGATGCTTGGTCCCCTCAGAAGGCCTTGGTGAAGGCTGGATGGAAACAGTCTCCTGGGGGAGTTTGGCTGCCTGACCCCACTTGGGACAGTGCATTTAATTTACTTGGGTTTCTCCTCAGTGGATACCAAAGTTTGATGGACAGACTGAAGAAAGTTCCAAAGACAGTCCACAGAACATGGGAGAAGGGGCACCAGCTCTGCCAGAACAAAATAAAGGGCCTAGAGTTTCAGAGGAACAAAAGGACATTTAAAAGCCCCATCTAATGCTTAACCAACACGGAGTATGGGATCTGCACCTGATCAAGAGCCTGAGGCCGGGCAGGGCACTGACTTAATTAAAAAAGACATTGTTATCAGAACTTTTTGCTAAAGTAAAAAAAGAAGCAGCACCCAGGAGAAATGCGATGCACATTAGATATAAAGGGGGGCTTAAAGATAGGCCTTACAGATATCATGTGGGGAAAATGTTGTTAAAAGAATCATTGCGTTTTACCCCCAGGGAGGTCTATGCCTTAATTAATATATCGGGGGAGGACAACTTCGATGTCAGCTTTCGCTCTGCCTATGCTCTGGATTTGTTTTGGGAGAGGTATGGGCAAGTTATGTTCTCCCTTACATGGACCCCCTTTGTTGTTATCCCATTGACCAAACCACTGATTAAGTATGTGACAGTGATGTTTAGGAATGAGGGGGTCCATGTAGAGGACATCACATATTGGTTGGCACAGAAATGTGACATTCTGATTGAGCCTGAAGCGATTTTAGATAGTGAATTATTTTGGACTGGGGGCTGAAAGTACAAAGTGAAATTAAGACAAAATGAGAAAGACATTGAGTATATCCCAAACTCTTTTATGTTGGGAAGGGACCGAGGGGTTGCTTTTATTCAGGGCAACCTAGGGCATGCTATAAATGTGGCTCTAGGACCCATTTATCGAGCACATGTGATAGGCCCAGATGTGACAACTGTGGAGAGATAGATCATACCACCATGCAGTGTGCAGACCACACCAGGTGTGATTTATGTGAGGAGTATGGCCACATGTTTGGGGAATGCCCATGGGTGGCACAGGACAAAGCCTCTTGTGGTAGCCCTGACTTGATTATACAACAAGCACAGGATGCGGCAGTGGCACAACCTTCAGAGGTAGACACAGCTGTTCATGATCCTCCCCCCTTCCCCCTCCACCCTCATTCTTCCTATGCCAAGGAGGAGGATTTAATAATTCTTTCAGAAGACACCCCTGGCCCATCAGGTCTGAAAAAGACAGAGCCTGGATTGGATCCAGATTTAGAGCTCTTCACACCAGTATGTTATGGGGAGTCGGTAGGCTCAGAGAGTGGGAATTCTGCTTTACCTGTACAGTCACCTCTACCTCTCAGAAGGTTTACTAGGAATGTGAGAGCCAAATCTCCCCCAGTTCCGCCTCTTTTGGAAACAAAAAACTCATATGCTGCCCATTTAACAACCTGGGGGGATTCTGACATGGAAGTTGGGGACTCGGATTCTCAAAAATCCCTTTTGGAGACCCATGCTCAAAATTCAGAGCAGAGTACCTAGAAGGGGAAAAAGAAGAAGAAAAGGAAAAAAAAACTAGTCATAAACAGACCTGGGTGTAATTTCTAATTATTGACTGGTTGTAAAATAGGTTCTGTGAATGCACATAGTTTGTTGAATGTGCTTAAAAGGCAAGCTGTATTTCAATATGAACACAGGAAGCAATTGGACATACAGTTCGTACAAGAGACATGGATGCATTCTGAGGAGCAAATCTGCATGTTTAAAAAGCAATGGTTATGGGGACCCTCTTATTGGTCTTTTGGAATGGACAAGGCAGATGGGGTGGGAATTTTGTTTAACTCATATTCCTTTAAACTTCTAAAACTGGTTGATTTAGTCCCAGGCAGTGTTAATTTTGGATTGGTTATGGGGGGATATGGATTGTCAATTCATAAATATTTATAACTCACGAACTAAAGCAGAAAGAGTTGGTCACTTGAAATCCATCCAACCTTATTTGGTGACCACATATAAGATATTTTTCTGTGGGGATTTTAACTGCAGCATTTCAAAAGGGAAAAAATGGAAAAAAGAAGATGGAAAGAAAATTTACTGTGACTCTAATGCTTTAACACAGATAATAGACATAGCATGTTTGATAGATAGTCATACATATCACAAACAAAGCCCAAAATTCACTTATATGAGGCATTCTTATAAAACAACTATTGATTATATATTCCTTTCCCCCAACTTACCTATATAGAGTCGGTAGGATTTTCTGATCATCTTTTTTTAAGTTTACATTTAGACCAGGTGGGTGGCACACCCAAAAGGGATGGCAGGTGGAAGCTTAACACCACAGTATTAACAGAGCCTAAAGCGCAACTAAGTATGAGAAACCTCCTTGCAGCCAGACTGCCGGTGGAATTTCTGTACTCAGACATAGGAGAATGGTGGTCTGATACAAAGCAGGATATTACTGTTTGGTTTAAAATTCATGGGAGGAAAAGAGGGAATGATAATATTTTGAAATATCTGTCCTTAAGAAGACATCTGCAGAAATTGTACACCCTAGCGAACCACTCAAAACATGATTACTCAACTCACTGAAATCAAGGAAGCTATGAAACTATATCAGTATGACAGGGCTAAAACAATTCAGGCAATGTTGTGTAACGGGACCCAAAAATCCCCTATCAGGGATCCCTTTGAGTCATGCAAAAAAGATTAAAGAGGGCATGACTTTCGACTTTTTAGTCTCCTCAAATGGGCTGCAAGTTAATTCAATCAATGGGATAGAAGAATTAATCAAACAACATTATAAATTACTAGAACCTGAACAACCAATTCAGGAGCAAGAAATACAGGACTTTCTGCAGGCTATAAATATCCCAGATTTCCCAGAAGAAGATGGCAAGCTACAGGCCCCAATAATGGTGCAGGAAATAGAATTAACCATAAGGGCTCTGAAAAATGAGACATCCCCAGGGTTGGATGGCATTCCAAATAAATTCTATAAAACCTTTAGCCGGAAATTAGCCATCTGTCTGGAAAAAGCATAGTTTCATTTTTTTTCCATGAACTCCATTCCTCTCTCCTTCACAGAGGGTTTGCTTATTTACCTTTACAAAAAAGGAGATAAATCTAACATTTCAAACTGGAGGCCTATAGTGCTGTTGAACACGGACTATAAAATTTTAACTTACATACTGAACACTCGTATGAAGCACTATTCTTCATTGGTCATTTCATCACAGCAGTTTTGCGGACTTCCAGATAGCAAAATACAGTATGCACTGATGATTATTAGAGATGCAATAGAGCATCTCAACTTATCATGGGCTACTGGATGCTTGGTGTCGGTGGACCAGGAGAAAGCTTTTGACAGAGTTTATCATGCCTTTCTATATGCAGTCCTTAAAGCATATCATATTCCTATCAAGATAATAGACCAGTTAAAATCCCTATATTCTTCCTTCACTGTAAGGCTTTTGATAAAAAGACAGGTCGGATCTGGGTTTGAGGTTCCCTTGGGGGTTAGACAGGGATGCCCTTTAAGTCCACTCCTATATATTTTTTCCTTGGACCCACTATTACACATAATTACACAACATCCAAAATGGCAGGGACTGTCTGGTGCGGGCATACAACATAGTCTGCAGGTGCAGGCATATGCAGATGATATCTGCATTTTTTTCAATAATCATGAACAAATTAGAGTTTTTTTACAGGAAATTCTCAAATATGGGAACGTTTCCAATTCAAGACTAAACTACAAGAAGAGTAAAGGACTTTTCTTGGGGGGGATTTATGGCTTCAGTGGAGGTGGCAGGCATAAACATCTCCATGGAACCAATAGAGATATTAGGCATATTATATGGACCACAAAATCTTCCAGAGGAGAACTGGAATAAATCTAGTCAAAAAATAGAAGTTAAAATCCAAAGGTGGAAACACTGGAAGGTATTGAAACTCAAAAGGATAAGAATTCTGAAACAATTCATACTTCCTACATTGCAATATATTGCAATGATTTTCCCCTACCACACAACACGAAACCAAATTATATAGTTTGTTCTTCCAAATGTTATGGGGGAATAAACTGAACCCGGTTAAAAGATGTTTCACATACCTAGACAAAACTGAGGGTGGACTAGGAATGATAGACCCAATGATCTTCTTGCATGTCTTATTCTTTCTGCAGATGGTACAGAATGAGATAACCTGTACAGATGCAATTCAAAGTGATTGGATAAGATTAACTTTAGGAAGATATTTTCAAGCTTGGGGTGGATTAGCGCCTAAAATAAATCATCACATACATATACCAAGTTATTTCAAACCAGCAGCACAAAAGCTGTATAAATGGTATGTCACAAAATCATCCATACAAAACAGTTCCAGTAAAAAATTGTATAGCAAGATTCTGGCTAAAATATACCCCTTATAACCCAGTTTCAAGAATTGTCCCACAGTAGATAACCCATTAATTTTAAGCAACTTACACACCCCAGGATACCCCAAAAAATGTGGGAGAACTTATGGCTCACAGTTTATGGTAGGTTAAACTTAAGGGAGAATGCAAGGCACAAGGTCCTGGAACGAAACTGTCCCTACATGGAATGTACAGATAAAACTGAAACTATGGAACATTTCCTGTTAGAATGGTCATATACCCTGGCATTGTGGGACCACTTAGCCATTAAATGGAATATGAAGTGGCTTAAACACCTGACCTATGAGATATTAGTGTTGGGGAAATATGATTTAAGGTTTAAAAGTTTGCATCAGGATAACATTATTGGTATTTTTTTGTTGCATTCGATATTATCTTTGGCAGGCTAGATGCCAGTGGGTTTTATATCAAAAGAAAATGTGATACGATGTTCTGGGCCTTTTAGTGTCACAAGAATTGAAGAAAGTTTATGCTAAAGATGTATCAATTTATTCATCACAAAAGGTATTACAATGGTGGAAAGGGTTTAATTAGTTAATTAAATATAAATAGAGAAGGATAGGAAGTAGTTTAAATATAAGTAAGTCATAACAAAAGGTGAAATTTGGATTATACATGAATACTTGATGTACTATGGTATGATGATCATGAATTCACTGATGTATAAGATGTAACCACAGAAATGTGTTTTTACAATAAAATCTCCCCTACTCTGTGGTAGGGGGCGCTGTGTCGCTCCGGTCAGGAGACTGACCAACAATATGGAGATGGAGGTTGAAGGAGAAGGTAGTCAGGAAGGACAGCTCTCCATTTCTACAGAGGATTTGTTTGAATTTTCTATGGATATCCCTGTGGCAGAAGTACTGCCTACACCGATGAATGAAATTGTAACTATGAACTCGGATGAGGAAGGAGGAAATCTGCAGGTACAGGATTTCTTGAGACCTGTGCCAACAGAGGCGGAGAAAGATAATACTGGGATGCATTTCCCTCCAAAAAAATCAACTTGTCCAAGTAGGCTGCTTAACATGATTTTGGACTGTGCAGATGGGAGCCAAGCAAAAACGGACAAGGAACCAGGTGAATTAATGGATAACTCCTCAACCGAGAAAGTGGCTCAGAACATTAATGCTGGTATGTGGTCTCCTGAAAGGGCTCTCACTGCAGCGGGTTGGTCGCTCGCATCAGACGGGATGCACTGGCTCCCCGGAGAGGTGCCAACAGCTTCACAAATTATGGCGCTGGCTTCCCAACCGAATTCAGGTTGCTCTAAGGATTATAAAGGCAGCATGATGGAGAAATCTTATTCAGGAGTGTCGGAGGGGGCTGGGTTACACCATGGAGATGAGTCCACACAGCTAGCAAAAGATGGTACTGCGAATACTTCAGATGTTTCTACACAAGGTACTGTGAATCTTTCTAACAATGCTATGTCTGTAAATGCAGCCCATATGAATGTACCCAGTAAAAATGATATGGCTAATACTGATCATAGGCCTATATCAACAGAAGAAATTAGTAGCCCTGGGCCATCTGGGCCTGTATTACAAACTACTGTTAGTAGGGATGGCCAAGAGGTTCCCTCAACTTCATGGGCAGACTCTATGGAGCACCAAATGAAAGTCAATGATTCAGAGGCTAGAGGAGCACATAGTCAGGAGTCTAACCCGGACCCTGCTCTCCCTCCTCCCCCTGACCACAGCAAAATCCTAGAAGAAGAATGGCTGACTTATTTGCTAATTTAAGAAAACCAAGGTCCAGAAGAAATGCAGTCTGAATAAAATACAAAGAAGGCTTGGAATTTCCACCTGATAGGGTGTATGTGGCACGTAAACTCCTGAAGGAATCAATGCAATTTCAGGACCTGGATTTTTTTGCACTGATCCTCATATCAGGAGATACCATCTTTGACATCAGCTTCAATACGCCAGTCCAACTAGAAAGGTTTTGGGTGAAGTTCTACTTAAAACAAACACCAGTGTGGGCCCCCTTCATAGCCATTCCTTTGACAAGACCATCTGTTAAACTCATTACCATTCTTTTTCGAAATGAAAATGTGCATGTGTCTGATATTTTATAATGGATCAAACAGTGAGCAGATGTTATGGACAGAACTACTCCCATTATTGACAGTGAAAACATATGGACAGGGGGTGGAAAATTAAAGTGAAGCTACAGATGGCAGAGGAGGGCCCGGTGCATCTTTCTAGTTGTTTCTACTTGCGTGTTGACAGAGGCTTTTGCTTTTACCCAAGCCAACCCAAGACGTGCCACAGACGTGGGCCTTTTTTTCATTTAAGCAACGCTTGTGAATCCTTGATCTGCAGCTTTTGTCAGCAGATGGGAAACCAAAGCAATTAATGCCACCCCCTCCCGAAATGTAATTTATGTGAGGATCATGGTCACTTATATTTACAATGCCCTTGGGCAGTCCACAGCAAGGATTTTTTCTGGGATCAGAATATCATAGTACATGCAGCTCAGGAAAAACAGTCTGAACAGCAAAGATACAGTATCTGAGCTCGGAGAAGGAACAAGAGACACCTGTAGCTTAGCCTGCAGCTCAGCCTGATATCCTTCAGGCAGAGGTAGAAGACATCCCTACTGACCAGTCTGGTCAGGTCCCACATTCAGAAGAGGCACTAATATTCAGCAGGCAGTGTCTGAAATAGCAGAAGAAAAGGCAAGCCCCTCCACTGTGGCAGACCAGCCAGGAGAGATGCCCCCCCCCCACAGAGGAAGGATATCAAGTGGTGATAGGAAAGAGATGGTCTGCCGGGAATGTTCCCAAATCAAAACTTCCCAAACTGACTTTGTTACAGATCTAAATAAATGTGCAGTCTTGAAATCTTCAGCGGAGGAGGATAACGAGGATTCAGAGTCCTCTTCGTTAGCCTCATCTCAGAAGAAAACCACAGATATGGAATGAGAAGTGGGGGAGAGGCCTAGAGTGTGAAAACAAACAAGAAAAAAAACATCTTGAGCACCCCCGGTTTAAACTTCTGAATGCCTTGCACTGCTGAGGATTGCATTAAGGTCCATTCTTTGAATGCAAACAGTATAAAAAATTACAAATGCAGATGCATCACCTTTCAGGCCTTACAGGACACCCAAGCAGACATTTGTCTTTTACAAGACACTAGACTTCGCTCAGAAGCTGACATCTATCAGGCAAAAAAGGTTTTGGTTTGGGGTACATCTATATGGTCATTAGGGGAGGAAACCTGCTCAGCAGTGGGGGTACTATTTAGAGGCTTTATACAATCTTCTAGGATCATAGAAATAGACCCAGGCAGGCCTTTATTTATTGACATCACTTACCAGTCTCAAGACCTATGGATCGGGGTGGTGTATGCACCACAGACAAAAAAAGCTAGGGTGCAGATATTTCAGTCTCTGCAACCATATTTACACACACACACAGAAAGCTCATTTTAGGGGGCAATTTTAATTGTCCACTGGACCTAAAAGACAAAACAGGGACCACATTTAAAATGTATTGTAACACCAATAGTTGAAAACAAATTCTGAATACAGCAGAATTATGAGACACTTTCAGAATTTTGCATAAAACAGGGGGACACACATACCATAGGGCTTCTTTGTCATCTAGAATTGACTATATATTTGTTTCTAACATTGGTCCATTCTATCCGCGGAAACTATTTCCTCAGCCATATTTGATCATTTCAGTTTAGAAATAGCTTTAGGTCAGTTAGAAAGAAACAATATAGGACCTGATTACTAGCACCTTAAAAACACCTTGCTAACAGATCCTGATATATTGGATAAGGTAAAAGAACATATTTTTGCCAGAGCAACACTTGTTGCATGGTACGACTCAGTCAGTGACTAGTGACGGGAAACAAAAGTAATGCTTCGACAGTTATTTCAGAAATGGAGGAAGCAGACTGGAAGTCTGCTTAGTTCCAGTATCTGAAACTTAGAAAACGCCTCTACCAACTCATCACCATACAGAACACTGACCATGTTGATCATTCCACACAGATCCAGGCAATAAAACTAGAGATGAAAACTTACTTATACTCTAAAGCAAAATCTGTACAGATGCAGCAGTCTGCAGGAACACAATGCACAAAGCATCTTTAGACATTTTTAAAGATTGCCAATCATAGGTTAGGAAAAAGGCTTGGGAGGCAGATAAGAATGGCACTGGTGTAATACACTCAGATTTTAATAACATAATGGAGATAGTCCAAGCACATTTGTATTCTTCTTTTGGAACACCAATACAGACAAAGGAGGATTTAGGACAGTTCTTAGCCAATTCTGATACCCCAATTCTTGATTCCAGAGATACTTCCTGGTTGACAACCCCATTATCTGTAGAAGAAATTCGCACAGCTATACTAAAATTGAAATTGACTACGGCTCCAGGACCTGATGGGTTGGGTCCAAAGTTTTACAAAACATTTTAGGATGTCCTTACTCCATTATTAGTAGAAACATTCAATGACATTCTACATAATCAGGATATTCCTGATCCTATGGTGAAATATTGACTGATTTTATTGCACAAAAAAGGAACTAGGCTGGATGTGAATAACTGGAGGCTTATCTCATTGTTAAATGTAGACCTCAAACTGCTTTCTGTCATACTATGTAATCATCTCAGTGATATAGCTGAATCTGTCATCTCACCACATCAAAACTGCGCAATTTCAGGACGTATTTTAAATGACATCTTGATTTGTCTGTGAGAGGTATTTGTCAGAGGGCATTTGGGGACTCACAAGGGTATGTTGTGATGCTGGATCAAGACAAAGCTTTTCATCTAGTTTCACATACCATTATGTTTCAGATCTTAGCTTTTTATGGCATCCCACAACAGTTTATTGCATAGCTACAGCTATTATATGGCTCGGCACACTTCCGTCTGCTTTTGAATGGCACAATTGGTAAACAGATCCAGCTTAGGAGAAGGGTATGACAGGAGTGCCCACTGAACTCCCTGTTATACATATTTTACATTGATATTTTGGTAAAATATATTGACCACTCTAGGCATATTGAAGGCATGAGTCTTTCCCCTCGTACCTCCCCCCCTTAAAGTTCTGGCTTATGCAGACAACTTCTGCCTATTTTTTAAAACTCAATTGGAAGGTGACATTGCACATAACGCTTTGCTAGCTTATTCAGAAGCAATGGGTACTAGAATAAATTTTCAAAAAAGCCAGGCCTTAGCAGTTGGACATACAGAGCCTATAGATCAGATCTGTAGGGTACCCTTATCCCAGGAAGCTGCAATATTAGGAATTAAGTTTGGTCCTAAAGAAATGGAGAAAATAAACTGGGAATTGAAATTAACACTATGTGACACATGAATAAATGCATGGCAGGGTTTACAAATCACCAAACGTAGAAGGGTTTATTTGCTCAAAACTTTCATAGTTCCACTTTTATTATTTGTAGGATCCATATTTCCCCTGCCTGACACATTGGACTCTAGATTGTATAATACCTTTTTTAGAGTCATCTGGGGAAGCCGTTTGAAACCAGTTAAATGGAACACAACATATGATCCATTTCACAGGGGGGTATAGGTATGGTTAACCCACTGGTATTTTTTCATTCTATCTTTTGGTATAGCAACTTAGTGCCTAATCTTAGGAAAGGGACACCAAACTGGATGATCTGGGGACAGGAATGGATGGAAAGGGTTTTGCCAATCTGGTCCTTAGATAAATGGACATTCAAGCTGCACAATCTGGCTATCCCAACCTATATGTGTCAAAGATTGCAAAAAGTCAGGCATTAGAAACTCCTCATAACAGATTTTCTGACTCTTTCGAGACAGCTCATGTACCAATAGATAATTTTAGATCACTTTATAGAACCCTTCTCTTTTCCAACGGGAACTCCACAAGGGGTGGTGGTTACTACCAAACAATTAATGGACCCTAGAATTCCCAAATTTTTGTGAGACATCACATGGTTGGCATGTCATGGATGGCTAGGGGTTAGAAATAACCACAAGCATAAAAAAAATAGAAGAGTGGTATTGTCTTAGAGGTACGTGTAACATGCTATTGGAGACACAAGAACACCTCTTTTTTGAATGCCCTTTTGTTATTTCTTTGTGGAATTTATTGAGTTTTATGACCAAGGATCAGGCTTTCTCAAACATAACATACAACATTTTAGATCTAGGCATTTATAATGGAATTTGTAAGAAATACACCATTACTACACTTAGATTGATCTGTGGGATTTGGAAATGTCATATTTGGCAAGCCAGGTGCCATTGGGTGTTGCAAAAACAGTTCATTTCTCAATAGGAGCCGGCTATAATTATTTTGGGTCAAGTTAAATACAGTCATGAATTAGATAAAAAACAGAATCATAGTCAGCAGATGGATCTTTTATGGAAGCACTGTCTTGGGTGGATAAAATAGAAAAAAAACAAGAAAATAAGAAAAAAGAGAGGGGGAGACAGCAGGTTAGGATGGGTTGGTGGACACTGGTTCCACTCTGATGTGTCTTTTTACTTTGGAGAGTTGAGTATATATCTAAATAGTCTTATGTAAGAAAAAGTTTAGTTCTTCATAAGAACAACCTTAAGACATTTTAGTGAGTCAGCATAGAGTACTGAGATGATTCCTTCACATAAGGTTTGATTTTATATTAATTAAGCCCCCTGAACACTTTACAGATTTCTTTAAAAAATTACTTCCCCCTAGTACTGTCCGATTCTCTCACAATGCAAAACCTCACCTACTCTGTGGTAGGGGGTGCTGTAACCTGATACCATGGTGGATTCCAGTGCTGCAACGGGCAGTCAGGAGACTGGAGATATGATGATGACTGGAGTAGCTGACTTTCCAGGTACTGTAGACACTGCAGTACGAATGGAAGGAATTACTGTCAATATCTAGGCAGAACAGGATACTGAATTCATTAAAGCAGATGCAAACTTACAGCATGACCTGGAGGTACATCAACATGAACTACAGGAGAAACTTTCACAAGTGGAAGAGTTCTATAAGGAGGCCAGAAAGAACCTTGAGGAAGAGAAGAAACAAAAATGAACAGCTGGGATTTTGCCGAGTTCTAGCCTGGCTACCCAAATGAAGATTTTTGTTTTCTAGGCAGGACAGAGCCAATCAGAAGGTACTGAAAGGATCCTGCAACAATCTTCTGATGGTGCAGCACCTCAATGGTCACCAGATATGGCTTTGCATGGAGCAGGGTGAATACAAGATCCCTATATGGGGATGGAGCATCCAGACATGAGTAATAACACTAGAGCTGATGAAGTGGGGCAAATGGAAACAGAAGTATGGAAGCAGGAGTGAGGGGCTGGGAAGGAGTGGTCTGATTCTCCCTCGTACTCACCAGTTGACAATTCACAAGAAGTATTTTTCAGTGCTAACTCTGGGCCTCCATTAGAAGCTCAGACTGCAGAATCCATAAACCTGAATGCTGTAGAGTCTGAAGAAGATAACAGAGAGGTTAGTAGGGTAACTGAACCTCCTGAACAAGCTAACCTGCCCACAAATGAATCTAGTGACCCTAACCCCCAGACTTATGCTAGCCTCTTTCATAAGCCTGTAAAAATAGCTAAAAGGTGTAATTCAGTACAGTTGTGCTACATGGGGGGACTAGAACTAATGCCTGACAGGTTTTATGTGGGCAAAGAGCTGATTAAATGATCATTGGGGTTTATGCATTCATACATGCACTAGGGGAAAACTCCTTTGATGTGAGTTTTTGATCTCCAGAACTCCTGGATAGATTCTGGTCAAAATATATCATCCTAAAAACAAATCCCCTTTGGGTGCCTTTCCAGGCAATACCCCTGAAAAAAAGCCCAAACAAAGTTATTACTGTATTATTCAGGAATAAGGGGGTAAACATAACCAATATCCTTTATTGGTTAGAAATGAAATGCAAAATTCTGGGAAATCCAGACCCTATTATTGATGCTGAAGGGTTTTGGAATGGGGGTGGCATATAAAGGTCAAACTGGACCAGACTGATTCAGGGGTTACCCATTTGCCCAATTTTTTGGGGGGGGGGCAGGGATAAGGACTTTATATTTTATCCAGGACAACCATGTCACTGCTACAAGTATGGATCTCCTAGACACTTGAGCAGCCAGTGTGAAGTTTTGTAATGTGCCCAGTGTGGGGAAACAGGACATTCTGGGTTTTTTTGCAGAACTGTCCTAAAGTGCAACCTGTATGACAAAAAAGTGCACATTTTTTCTGAGTGCCCTAGGACTGCACACAATATGGAGAATGGTGACTATGTGATACAAGACTTCTATATCAATTAGGCTGCTAGAAGTGCTGACCCTAGAAGGTACACAAAGTGCTGACCCTAGAAGGCACACACCACCTCCTCCACAAGAAATAGTAACTGCTCAAAGTTCTATGGTTGTACCTGATATATCTCTCCAGGTTCAACCTCTACCCCTTGTAACAGACACAGCAGTACCCAGCACTAGTGACCCGGGTACATGAGACATGCCACCTCCCATGGTCCCCGAGGTAGACGGTTTTCAACTAGTCAAGAAGAAAGGAGCAGCAGTGCCTCAATGGGGAAGGGGAGTGAACCAGCTGTGGCAGTTCCTATGCAAAACCAATTTGCAGCTTTACAGTGGGGAACATCAGAGGTTGAGAAAGAATCAGATACAGCATCCCTCACCTCCTCACAAAAAAACACCATTTCAGATACCGAAAATCCCCAGCTGGATTTACGAGAAAAGAGTTCTACTAAGGAGAAACTGAAACACAGAAAGATGGGTTCCAGAGCCTGTAAAAAAACTTAGTACTTGACCGCTTCTAAACCTCTCTTATGGATACTCCACTATATAACTTGGCCCTGGCATCCTTAAATGTGAACAGTATCCTGTCGGAAAAGAAAGGCTATCTACCCTTTTTTGTTTCCTGAGTCTATATTTGATTTTTTTTTTGCAAGATACCAGACTTCATGCAGCTCAGGATATTCAGAATGCTAGTTAGGCCTGAGTGTGGGGGAGATCCAATTGATCGAGTGGAGCTGGTATGTGTAGTGAGGTGGAGATATGCTTAAATAACCCTAATTTTAAATGAAGTCATCTGGTAGATATTCAACCTGGGAGGGCTTTGATGTTGAATGTAGAACTCCACTCTATAGCCTTTTGTCTTATTAATATATATGCTCCACATTCAAGAGCTCAGAGGATTTAGTTGATGAAAAAAATACAGTCGTACATATTCCCATCTAAATATGTTCTGCTGGGGGAGGGTAACTGCAGCCATTTTTCAACAGATAGAGGTTTAAAGACTGAGAAAGTGTTTTGTGATGTTACATTTTTGAACTGATTGCTTACACAAACAGGTTTGAATTATGTTTTTCATAAGATTGGCTCTAAAGCACTCCACACTTTTTTTAAAGGAAACCTTTCCACAAGGATAGATTATTGGTTTCTGTCTCCATCATTGCCAGTACAGGATGCAGCCATTATACCAGTTGTATCATCAGACTATGGTTTGCTGAGTGTTACAATTTCATATTATAAAAAGACTGCAAAAGGCAAGGGATACTGGAGACTAAATAGTAGTCTTTTAGAAGAGCCAGAAATTACAGAGGGTCTGCAGTATATTCTCCAAGCAAGACAATCTGTTTCCTTTTTATATGATTCACAATTAGAGCAGTGGGAAGACACAAAAAAGGAAATCAGGGATTATTTCAAGGAAGTGGGTAAACTGAAAGGGAAAGAGCGACAAAATAAATACCTAGAACTTAGGGCTCAGTTTTATGAACTGTTATCACTGCAATATGAAACTAGTGGGGTGGATTAGGAACAGTTGCAACACATTAGAACAGATATGGCACAAATGCAATATGACCGCATGAAATCATTAGAAAAAGAACAAAGATTTTGGTTGCAGGGCTCACGGGCCAGCACAAATCCATTTGAATCTTGTGCGGACAGACAAAAGGCAAAGAATATTCAATCTCTATGTTCACAAGAAGGTAGGGTGGTTTCTGACCATAAAGAGATACTGCAGAAAGTAGAGTAATGTTTAACTACAATGTATAGTACATCTATGGTGACTCAAGTTGCAATAGTGAATTGGTTACACACACATGCAATCTGAACCAAATTCCTAAATATGCTTGTGTAGACCTAATACAGCCTATTGCTGACATAGAGTTAGAAACTGTAATTTGGCATCTACTTTCTGGTAAAGCTCCGGGCCAAGATGGCTTACCTTATGATATTTATGTTGCCATATTTAGTGGTTTAAAAAGAGAGATGATTGATCGATTTAATACTATATTGCATAGGCAGAATCTACCTGAGAGCATGTATAAAGGATTAATCATTTTATTATATAAGTCAGGAGATTAGCAACAATTACCCAGTTGGAGGCCAATTACCCTACTTAATTCAGATCTAAAAATTCTTACTAAATTATTGAGTATTAGGATGGCCTCCATTTTGGACACTTTTATTCATCCTTCCTGACTGTGTAATCCCAGGTCATAAAATAGGTGACGCACTAATTTTCATTAAAAGGAAATTGTAGAAAGGGTAAGTCAGATGAGCTAATTTCTGATTAGCTTATATCAGTTGAAGGCCTTCGACAAGGTACCTCACTGATACATATGGGAATGTTTGAAAGCCTATGGTTTCCCCTTGAAGTTTATATGGTGGATTAAATCATGTTTCAGTAAAGCAAAAAGTGCTCCATATATCAATGGCTGGATAGGGTAGGAATGTGAAGCTAATCAGGGAATGTGGCAAGGGTATCCATTGAGCCCCATCCTATACATTATATCCCTTGACCCTTCACTACATAGAATTAATGCCCCAGAACAGGTGGTTGGAGTGTTGTTAAGTAGTACAGATAGGGAAATGAAAACCACTGCATAGCTGGATGATTTACATTTAATTTAAGCCAACAAAAACTCAGCAAAGCAAGCAGAAATCATATTACAGGAATTTCCTAGTGATTCTGGATCATAGCTCAATTTTCAAAAAAGTAAGTGCTTGGTTATAGGGAATCTCCCTTATGAAGAAGAAGAATCGTTTATGGGGATAACTGTTTCAGAGGGTTACTGTAAAATATTGGGGGTTTATTTTGGACCAGGGGACCTGGCATTTTATAAATGGAATCTGGTTACTCCAAAGTGCAATTACCAAAGTAAAGCAATGGAACAGATGGTACATGTCAAAAACAAAATGAATATACATGCTAAAAGCATACCTAACAACAATGTTTTTACATTTGTGTATTGTTTTCTACCCCCAAACAACTGGAAAACACTATATTTAGTTGTTTTTTCCTGCCTATGGGGCAGTAGATTGAATACAATCAAAAGGGGCATTACATATTTAGAAAGAAAATGGGGTGATATAGCCATAATAAAACCGGTCCTTTTTTTCTTTTGTATATTTTTATATAATAACATTAGACCTTTACTTAAAGCATTAGAAGCCCTTTGGGTACCATGGGTTGTGGACCAAGTGATACCTTGGTTAGACGCATGGCCCCAGAATTCATCTTTCCCTAGGCAAAAATATTTAGTAGGGCTACCATTGTATTTACAAAATTGTTTTGGGAAAATAAAGTTGTGGCAAATTTCTAAGCAACAGGTTTTTTTTTTCCTGTCAAGGAAACAACAGTATAAATTTGTACTGGAGAAGTTCTGCTTAGATAAGCCACACTTTTGTGATAAGCCCATAAAGGAGCAATAATTTATAGGGAAAATGCTAACATACTAAAATGCCAGCAGAATAGGCCTAACGGTCTTTCGAGTCTGCTCGATTGGTCAGCCCCCACCTTGGGTGCTGACCTTGCTGCCCCCCTCGCCTTCTCTGGCTTCTCCCTTCCCAGTTCTGGATATTCTTGCTGCATTGGATTTTGCTTCCAGAACCCTTCCCCTGTACCTGTCCCAGCCCCTCTTGAACCCCTCACCGTCTCTGCCTCCACCAGCCCCCAGGCAGTGCATTCCATGGCTCCACCACCCTCTCAGTGAAGTAGCACCTCCTCCTTTCTCCCTGAATCTTCCCCTCCAGCTTCCACCCATGCCCTCAGTGGCCCCTCCTCTTTCCTTGAAGCACCCTTGACTGTTCCTCCCCTATTTACCCTCTTCATGTACTTAAAGACCTCTATCATGTCCCCCCGGTCCCTTCTCTCTTCCAATGTGTACATATTTAGCTCTTTGAGCCTCTCCTCATAGGTCCTGTCCCCCAAGCCCCAAATCATTTTGGTTGCCCTCCTCTGGATCTTCTCCAGGAGTTTAATGTCCCTCTTTAAGTATGGCCTCCAAAACTGCACTCAGTACTCAAGGTGTGGCCTCACCAAGCAGTTATACAGAGGGAGCATCACTTCCCTCCTTCTGGAGGTGATCCTCCTAGCGATGCATCCCAGCATCCTGTTGACCTTGGCTGCTGCCCTCCTACAAGTCTCCGAGTTGTTCATTTTGACATCCACCACCAACCCCAGGTCCCTCTCAGCCATCGAGACTTGTAGTATTCCCCCAGGTGTACACTTGGCCCGGTTTCTGGCCCCAGGTAGAGTACCTTGCATTTCCTGCATTGAACCTCAGCTTCCACTTCTAGACCATCTTTCCAGAGCCTCCAGGTCCCTGTAGGGCCACCTCCCTCCTCCCCATCCACCACTGCCCCCAGTTTTGAGTCATCTGCAAAGAGACTCATCTCACTCCTGATTCCTATCCTTATGTCAGAGACGTAGGCGTTGAACAGGAGTGGACCAAGGACTGATCCCTGTGGGACCCCACTAGTGACCCTCTTTGGGGATGAGACTATCCCACCAACTATGACCCTCTGGGTCCAGTCATGGAGCCAATTGCCTATCCATCTGATCATCTGGTTCCCCACCCCCATTTCTCCCAGCTTATCCAACAGGCCCATGTGAGGAACAGAGTCAAATGACTTGCTGAAGTCTAGAAAGAGGACGTCCACTGGTCTACCAAGGTCCAAGGCACTCGTCACCCAGTCATAGAACTCCACAAGGTTTGTCTGACATGATTTCCCCGAGATGAATCCATGCTGTCTATCGTCCAGGCACCCTGACTTTTCCAGGTCCCCCCCTAGCCTCTCCTTGCCAATGCCCTCCATCACCTTGCCCACCACCGATGTCAGGCTGACAGACCTATAGTTCTCTGCCACCTCCCTTCATCCCCCCTTGTGGATAGGCACTATATGCACCACCTTCCAGTCCTGGGGCACCCACCCTGTCCTCAGAGAGATGGTGAAAAGCTCTGGCTAGAGTTTCATCCAGGAGATCACTTGAGTTCCTTCAGCACTCTGGGATGTAATTTATCCAGCCCAGGTGCTTTCTCCGTCTTAAGGGAGGCTGAGGGCTTCCTCACTCTCTCTGCTGTGATTTCCACTTCCAGTACCTCTTCTCCCTGCTTAGCCCTCTCCCCCTCCTGCCAGTGATGCCTTCCCCTCTCCCCAGACCCGCCGATCGGTAAGGGTCCTCCCTCCTCAGTATCTCTGTCTCCTCCCATGTATGATGCAGCACCCCCATTTTCCTTGGTGGAAACTGAGGTGAAGTACTCATTTAGTACCTCAGCCTGCTCCCCCTTGTCTTGTGCCCATCTCTCCCCTGATTTAATCCTTCTAATCTGCCCCTTCACCCTTCGTTTTTCCCCAATGTATCTTAAGAACCCCTTGTTCCCTCTCCTGATTTCCCTGGCCAGGTTCTGCTCCTTCCTTGCCTTAGCCGCCCTCACCACCCTAGTGGCCCTTCTAGCAATCAGCTCATACTCCCCTTGATCCCTTTCACTCCTTGAGCACTTGAATTGCCTATAGGCTGCCTTCTTTCCCTGCACCACCTCCTGGACCTCCCTGGTCCACCAGCAGGGTTTCCGGGCCCTACCACATTTTCGTCTTACTCTTGCACAGGTGCTGGTAGCATCTTGCACCCCTCTCCTGATGATTTCCCACCTACTATCAGCGTCCATGTCTGACCCAATCCCATCCAAATGCTCCTTAAGGATCCTTCCCATTTCCTTAAAATCCGTTCCCCTGAAGTCAGTTACCTCTGTCTTTGTGCAGCTTTCTAGCCCTCCTAGGTCCAGGCAGAACCAGACCGTAGCATGGTCACTCCCAGTCAATGGGTCCCTTACCTCCAGGCCCCTAATCTGGTCACTGTCTGCCAGGACCACATCCAGTACCCGTGCCTCCCTGGTCGGTTCCCCCACCTGCTGAGTTAGGAACTCGTCTTGAAAGACATCCAACAACCTCTGTTCCCTGGTCACAGAAGATGTCATAGTCTCCCAGTCTGTTCCTGGCATGTTTAAGTCCCCCAACACCACCACCATTCCTCTGTCCAGTCTGCAGTGTCTCCCAACATCTGCCACCAGATTCTCCTCCAGCTTCTCCGCCAGGGTAGGGGGTCTATACACCACTCCTATTTTTACTGTCTTGCCCCCCCTTGTTATCAAGGTGACCCAAACTGCTTCCACGGTTCCCTCCGCCTCCTCTACTCCCCCTATGCCAATGCAGTTTTTGACTATCATTGCTACCCCTCCTCCCCTTCCCTCCCCCATGTCCTTCCTGAACATAATGTAACCCTCCAGGTTCAGGTCCCATTCATGTCCTGCAGTTGCCCAGGTCTCAGTGACCGCTGCCACATCTACTGCTCCCTCAGTTAGCATCGCCTGCAGCTCAGGCATTTTATTTCCCAAGCTCCTGGCATTTAGCAGGACTACCTTCCACCCTTTCCCTATACTTCCATTTCCCCTGCTCGTGTTCCCATGGGGGATTCTGTTTTCCCCGGTCTGCACTTTTACCAGTCAGCCTTTTCCCCCAAGATCCTCCAGCTCCCAGGGGGTGGAGACAGAGTCCCTCCTTTATCGGCACCCCTTGACAGCCTTTTTCTCCCATCCCTCCCCTTCACAAGTTTAAACCCCACTTTTCACCCAATGAACCTCTCTATTTTTCAACTTAAGGATTCCCTCCTCCAAATTGAAGATGGAGTCTATCTCTAGCATACAGCCTCCTAACCTCCCAGGTCTCCTCCCAATCCCATCAACCCATACCTCTGGCCTCACACCACCCCTGAGCCACTGGTTTATCTCCTAATCTTCCTTTTTGCTCCCACTAGCCCTTGGCACCGTCAGGATTTCTGAGAAGGAAACTGTGCATCCTATGTCATGACAGATCCTGGCAAGCTCCCTGAATCTTGCCTGTATCTCTAGCTCGCTATTTCCCTCAATGTCATTTGTACCCAGGTGGACCAGTATGTCCGGGGAACCCCCACAATCCTTTGCCAGCTGATATACCTCGTGCTTAGCCCTGTGCACCATTAGTCCAGGGAAGCATTTTGTTCTAACTGGCCAGGCTTCTCCCTCCCTATGCTGACAAATAAAAGATTACCAGTACATATGTGGAATGTTCTGTGGTTAAGCACACATGGAAAACTGAACATTATGAATAACTTAAAACATAAAAGTCAGGAAAAAAGGTACTGTGTAAGAGAATCATGCAGCGGAATATTGGAGACGATGCAGCATTTATTTTTCCATCGCTCATTTATAGTACGATTTTGGGACATATTGATAGACCGATGGAAGGAGTCCCCCTTTGCTATTATGACACCAGATATTCTGCTCCTTGGAATTATTCCAAAAAACTGGCAACATTTCAATTGTGTTACCTTACAAATTATTTTACTGTGTATTAAGTACCATGTATGGATTACTAGGTGCAAGCTGTTGTTACAACAAATAGAGTTGTCCCCTGAACAACTGTTTAATATTGTGAGGAATTTGGTCCTAGAAGTTAAGCATAAAGAGATATTGAGGGTCTCTCAACAGAAATTTAATTCATGGTGGGGCAATATCCGCTGGGTGATATGATTTGGATCAAAGGCTAAAATGGAGCTAATTATTAGTTTTGATAAATTTGTGTTAATTTTAACTATGCGCAGTAATGGGTTTGGATGGAGGGAATATGAGGCATGACTTTAAACTTATGTGACCTACTATAATTATTTTTCGGTTGCACTTATAAGATTCTGCAGATGTGCTGTTATCATGTTTTATATAATGCTTTGTTTGTGATGATTTATCATATAATTTGTTACTCTCAGGGGTGGAGGAGGAGTTTGGTATGAGTTGTATGTCTTAATGCATATTTGGTATATCAGGGTTTTTTGCTGTTTTTCTGTTCAAATCTAGATTAAGTTGTACATAGTTATAAACTGTAGAGGGGACGTATGCCTTACTACTTATTTGAGTTCATATTTTTGTTTCCCTTTCTATTCAAAATGTATTGTATTATGATTTTCTTGATGCTCAAATAAAAAATTCTCTTACTCTTCAATAGGGGGCGCTGCTACCAGTTGTGATGGTGGCAGTCAATGGGAGTCTTGAGATGGAGATGGACATGGATAAAGCAGAGGGGTCCACTCCCCTCTCTGCTTCCGGCTTACCTGGAGCACACCTTTTTTCTGCAACTTCTACTTCTGAGACTGCAGTGCAGGATGTGGTTTCTCATGGTGATACTTCTGGTAGGTCAGCACAGGACCTGTGACTTGTATCTAGATTTGGAATGTAAAAAAAGACAGCTTTTGGAGATTATTTCTCATCAGGAGTTGGTAGCAGCCCAACGCACAGTTTTGGCACAGGATACACAATGTTCTGGCATGGCTTCAAAGGCAGAACCAGGGGCTTCGGGTTCTATGGAAGAATGGATGATGGATCAAGGTTCCTTGCAGGCAGCACTGCAGAAAGAAGGGACCCTGGCAATGGAAGACCCAATGATGGAGACTGGTACCCCAGCACATACAGGTATGTTTTTTACCTTTACCACCCCTCCGGAAAGACCCAGTCATCTAATCAGGGGCACAGGGTCTGTTACTGTGAATCTCACTGAGGGTGAGCCTTCCGTATTACTGGCCCTAATGTCAGATGGTCATGAAAGTTCTCATGAAGTGGGGAACTGAGCAGGCCAGGAGTCAGAGGACCAGGATGGTGGGAGCTAAGGGCTTGGAATGCCTTCCCCTCCTCCAAATTATGATTTAAACATGTCTTGAACTGGTGTGCCTATTGGTCATGCATTGCTTGAAGATGGGTGGATTTGCCCAGGAGTCCAACCTTGAATGTCTCCCACTACCTCCACACAGGCCACCCAATTAGACCTCTAAGATGTGGAGGACCCACTTTCATTACCTTCCTCTTTGAATTTAACACAACACCCTGTGCTGCAGTTGGAACTGCTCACAGCACTGCCATGTGCCACTGTGCCTAGTGTTCCTGATGTAACCCCTTGCTTAACCTCAGGGGCTCAGGCAATCCCAGAACATCATTCCACAACTACTGTGGGGCCCTGCTCCTCTTCAGAATCCCGCGCCCTTCACGGATTCCCTCTGGACAATCAAATAGACAAAATCAGGGCAACCCCAGTCCCTCTACTCGTTCCGGTCCTGGAGCCAGGACTTATGCTGGATTATTTTATGTCCTCCCTGAATTTGGCAAACATAGAAATGCTGTCCACCATAAATATAGAGGGGGTCTGAAGGTGTACCATTACAGGTGACATGTGGGGCATTCTATGAGTTTTGGACAGTATGGGCTTTTCTGCCACTCACTTGTATGCAGTAATATATACCTCAGGTGATCCTATTTTTGATCTGAGTTTCAAAACCCCACAAGGGTTGGAAACCTTTTGGCAAAAATACCAGGATGTCAAGCATACTTTACTTTGGTCACCAATCATTGCTATCCCCCTAACTAAGCTTGCATTTTGGACTATTGCAGTCCTCTTCAAAAATGAAGGGGTAGCTATTGGTGACATCTTGTACTGGCTGAGACAGAAGTGCACTGTTTTAGACACTCTGGATCCTATTATGGATTCCAATTGAATTTGGACTGAAGGATGGCAAATTCGTGTCGAATTGCATCAGGATAATGGTACTGTTCAACACCTGCCTAGTTGTTTTTTTCTTGGCAGGGACAGGGAATTTATATTCTATGCAGGACAGACCAAATCCTGCTTTTGGTGTGGGACCTGCACCCACCTTAATAACGCCTGTGACAAAATAAAATGCTTTTTGTGTGGTGGTATTGGACATACCAGCATTGCTTGCCCTAACCCTTTGTTTTGTAATTTATGTGAAGATACCCATCATGAGCATAAAAACTGTCCATGGGCAACTCATAACAATCCCTCTGGGACTACAGATGAACAGAAAGATGTCACTAGGGCTCAACATCAGCCGGGAACTATGTAACTCAGTCTGGAAGTAGTTGCCACTGTTCCACCAACTCAGGGGGGCTCCCCACCTAGTGGCAAGAGGCAAGTGGCAAGTTCTGATCCCACCTGCTAGTAGTCCCAAATCTTCACTGCATGTTGGCTTTACCACCCAGCAGGAGGGTGTACTGCAGAAGGTCACTACTGATATTGATGTTCCAGGGGCAGTTCAGGATGGTACTGCTACTCCTAGTGCTGATCCTGACCTGCCTTCCCATTCTGTTGCACCCATTGCATGCCCAGACCAGGAAGGAGGCATGCCCCCAAAGAACCTGTATGGGAACAACAGCGAGGCAGAGGATCACACCGTGGCAGAGGAACTAGGGTGGCCCTGGAAGAACCGAGACAAATGCCGACCAGAGTAAGCACTGGGAATAAGTTCTCAGTACTAGCTAAAAGAAAACAACACCCAGAATCTGAGGAGGATTCAGATGCTTCCTCCATTACTTCATCACTGCCTGAGCCATGACTGACACAGAGGTGGTCTCTAGTGATTCTAGATCCTCAAGTCAGAAACTGTCCAAACTGAAATCCCTGAAGACCTGAATTAACCATGATTTTTTTAAACACTCCTACTCTCTATGCCGGTTGTGTCATTTTCCTGTGCTTCATTAAATATTATTAGTATACAATCCTTTAGGAAAAGGGTAGCTACCTTTTCCATACTTAGAAGTTTAGGAAAAACTGTGTATTTTTAGCAAGACACCCTGCTGCACACTTTACAGGAAATTACTAGAGCTTCCCGGGAGTGGTTTTTGCGGCCCTTGCTTTTGGTCCCTGGCGAAAGATAAGAACCTTGAGCTGGGGTAGGCTTTCAGTTCATTAGTACAGATTTTTTTGTGTCTTACCTTATAGACATAACCCCCAGTTGGGCACTTATCCTCGATGTTACCCACAGAGGGCAGGAATATTGTTTTATTAATATTTACAATCTTCAGACTAAATTTCTACAGATCAAATTAATGAAACAAATGAGGCCTTACCTATTTACTACTAAGTCGGTTACCGTGGGGGGAGATTTCAACTGTATTCTCTCCCTCCGAGATAAGACTGGGCTTACTCCCAAGCTATATAGCAATACAAATTTTTTGAATGACATGTACCAAATGGCCAGATGATAGTGCTGTGTACGGTAAACAGCCACCAGACCACACCTTTCGGAAGGGACGGTTAATGACCCAAATAGATTTTTTCTTATTATCCTCCTGGCTTACTACTTCATCTCATAATGTTTCCTATGGGTTGGTAAGTATTCAAGTGGGAGTGGCACTAAACAAACCTGAGTCATATAATAATTGGAGGCTTAATACCTCTTTATTGGCAGATTCTTTAGCAGTCTTGGACCTTTTGGACCTCTTGGAATCTAGGAATTCCCTTTTGGAACTATATGACAGTTCGCTATTATGGTAGCAGGACTCTAAAATGGAAGTCCAGTAATTCTTCTGTTTTGTCTCTAAAACAGTTGGATGAATGAAATATTTTCGATACCTTGAATATCGTAGTCAGCTACAAAGACTATTGTCTTTAGCAGTGGACACTGCTCTTGATTATAGGACATACATTTCTAAATTAAAAAGGGATATGACCTTGCTTCAGTATGACAGAGGCAGTTCCTTATTTTTCTTTTTAATTTATTTAGATCATGGATTACAAATACCTTTGAGCTTAGAGCTCTTTTACAAAGGTTCCACGTCAGCAGCATAATACAACAGGTTAACAGAACAAAAAGTATGGCAAAACAGTATACATAGAAAAAGGAGATCAACAGGTTTACAGACTAAACAGGGTATGGTAAAATAATTGTAAATAAGAAAAGAAAGCAATAGTTGACATTCACTGTGAATCAAAGAATAGAAACGAGTAACGCTAAGCAGTTTCATGCACAGGAATGCATACAGTAAATTGAAAATCAGCCAAAACAAGCTTTATCAGTTACTGGCAAAATCATAAGGTAAGCTGAAATTAGCCAACAGGCCTTGTTAGGACAGATGGGGAGGGGCATTTAGTAGATGGGAAGAAAGGTGAAGGGGGTAGGGGCGGGGGGGGGGGATGTCAGAGATGGTGCTAAGGAGATTTAACAGTAATCAAGTGCTAGGGTTTTAGATTGCCAAAGAGGGTTTAATGGAAACAGTCACAGGAATGAGAGACAGAGAGTAATCACTGTAGCTTGGATTTGAAAGGGTCCAATTTGGATTCAGAGGAGATGTCACAGTTGAGGGCATTCATCCAAAGAGGGTCTCTGTAGGTGAACTATTTATGGAACAAAAATTTGGAACACAGAGGTCTGCTCAATATACCAATCCTTATGATGATTGTAAACATAGGGTGGAGTCCAGATATATGGAGTGTCTCACTACTCCCTCAGGGACACTTGTTACTTCCAACAGAGAAATTTTCAGGGAAGTGGGACAGCACACGAATGCTTCGTTTGGGCAAGTACTTCCCATGTCTAGCTCTTTGTTTAACTTTTTGAGGGGTTGGTCTATGCCACCCCTAGTGGATGAGATAGCTTTGACACTTACCTCGCTCATCACCCAAGAGGATGTTCGTCAGACAATTACTAATCTCTCAAATAACACAGCCCCAGGTCCAGAAGTTTTACCCAGAGAATTTTATAAAAAGAGATTCTTAGTCCCTGGTTAACATTAGTATTTAATGCTATCCTTTCTTGAGAGTTTAACTTACCACCTGTTTTGGCAGATAGCCTGCTTATTTTTCCCCTTTAAGAACGGGGACAAGAAGGACTCAAACAACTGGTGATCGATCAGCCTAATCAATGCTGACTGGAAAATTTTGTGCAAAATTTTGTGCTGCTGCCTTTCCTTGGCAGCGGTGGACCTTATCTCCCCATCCCAGACCTATGGGATTCCCTCTACATCCATGACTGATAATTTGAAATTGCTCCTAGAAGTATATGCAACTGACCACAAGGATGGTTATGTTCTTAGCCTTGATCAGCACAAGGCATTTGACCTGGTCTCTCACAATTGCATTTTTACTATTTTGGTGCATTATGATATTCCTCCTAAATTTATCACATGGATCCAACTTCTTTATGACAAAGCTTCCACATACCCCCTTGTGAATGGGACAAGGGGCAGTCATGTTTCCATTAAAAGAGGAGTATGGCGGGGTGCCCCTTGAGCCCCCTGCTATACATGTATGCGATAGATCCCTTATTGCTTAAGCTTACCACTAACAGGACAATTTAGTGTTTAATGTCTCCTTTGGGGACTAACTTTCCTAATACTTTAACATATGCAGATGATACCTACTTTCTGGTGGCTGATTCTGCCTCAGGAATGAGGGCAGTAGACTTGGTCCAAGAATTTTCAAATTGCTCTGGAGCAAGATTGAATAAGAACAAAAGTGTGAGTGATTTTATTCAGGTCTTTTCTAGTATTAGTGAGGACATCATAATCAGGCTGGGGCTGGGGCAGAGACCCTAGATCACCAGGGAATGACTGGGTAGCAGTACTATGTTTTATTACTGGCATACTAGGGCTTGGGGGAGATCACAGGGAATGCCTGTTGATATACATTGGTGTACATTATGACATGTTGGGGATTGGAGAGGGGGGCACTAGATCACCAGAGACTATCTGTTTTGGAGTGATAATGTACATTATGGCACATGGTGGTGGTACTAGATTGGGTTATTTGTAACCAGTTACAGTAGGTTACCGGTGGCTCAGGGTTTGGGGGGGCCCTAGCCTTGCTCCTCTCCAAGGGCACAGATGCTGCCCCATTGCCCAACATCTGTTGCGGCACACATCATAGGTGCACCATCTGTTTGGTGCACTGCCACTGTTTCCACAAGCTGCAGGACTTATGGTGCCAGGACCCTGTCTGATGGAAAATCGTGTGCAGGGTCCAGGACACACTAGCACTCTATGCAAGCTGCCATTGTTACAGCTTGCATCTGTGCTTTAAGAATCCTGCCCAGGGAATTTAAGTAAATGTGTTGGTGGATGGGAAGTTGAAAAGTTGTACGGAGTATGAAAGGGGATTACTGTGAAGTTCAAAGTACAGGTCTGGTGTGGCCGTTTTGGCCAACCGTAACAGTGCTGCTGCCAGGAACCATAGCTTTTTTGACTTGAGGAGAAGCACATTCAGTCTGTTGGAAAAAGAGATTGCTGCAGAAGCAAGGTCAGGTGTTATGCCTGTGAAGTTGCCCCACAGTTAATTAATGTAACCCCACGCTCCATGGACTGGACTATTAATTTACTCCATTATATTAGATCAGTTATTACAATTTAATTCTCATATGGAAAATGGACTTAATTCAATAATTTTTGCCACCATGTTGTAAATACTAACCATCATTGCCCAATGCAGCTGTGCCCCCTTGAAGAGAAGTGAGGCACCGGCTTCCCTTTTTCATCCACAAAGAAGTTGAACCAGGTAAATGAACATATTTATTTTTCTGGGACTGTGTTTCTGGCTGTACAGCCACCCCCTCCTCCTTTTTTATACCTGCATCTGCATACCCCTAGACATCAGGAGGGGGCTTACAACATGGGAGCTTGTCTGGGATCCTAATTGCTCATTTGGGGGTGCCAGAATTGTTCCTGGACTGTAAATTTGAGGATATAGCAGTGTGGGAGGTTTCTTTGGTGATAGGCACCATTTTGGACTTGTGAAACTTTGCACCTTCCCTGCAGTGCCATTTTCTGCCAGCATGTACTGGCTTAGCATACCCTTAATGTATGCAGAACTTTGGGGACCATATACCATTGGCTGTAGGTGGTAGTGATGGGGCCAGAGGTCACAGTGTGAGGAGCAGGAGTGCCATTTTGTGAAGCCAAGCGAACAGCGCCACAAGTGTTTGCACCTCAAGGAGAAAGATTGCTTGCTAAAACTCACTATATGTTGAACAGCAGCAGAAAGAATCCCAAGGATTACATCAATGGCAGAAGCATCGGGTGATGGAAATAGGATGGTCCCAGTTCCAGCTTTGTTTCTATCCTGGCTTTGGAAGGTTGCTCAGAAGGGTAGTGCGCAGGAGAGGTGTGTGATTTGCCACAAATCTTGAGGCCTTGTGAAAGTGCTACCAGTATGTTTGGACTGTGCCAGCAGTGGAGTGCCTCTTCCTGCTGTTCCCTCCTTGCCGTATCAGCCTGCCTGGAGTTGGACCATCACCTCAGGTCTAATTAGCATGGACACATCTAGCCTGGAAAGTTGGGACGAGGTGGAACCTGCAGCTTGTGAGGTAGTTCCTGGGGAAAAGGCCACTAGCTGTCTGCCCAGTCCTTCTCCCCCATTAGTGCCTGACCCTCCCTGTGGCAGAGCAGTCTAAGCCAACAGAACCCCCTGCTCAGGATACCTTCCCATTGGTGGCAGGCACCAAGAAGATCACCTTAGGATCTCCCCCCACTGCTGTGGGGGCTGTGGCCACTAAGAAGCCAGATGTAGAAGTGGAGGAGGTCATCTCAGAGGGAGATTCCAGCATGATGGAAGACACTGAGGGGCTGGACATGGTACCCCCTGCTCCGGGCATCCATGCTAAATATTACATCTTTGATAATCATCTGTGGGAGTGGGACATCCCAAGGCCTTACCGCTTCCTCAGTCAAAAATACCCTGACATCATCCTCCAGCTGCAGCAGTTCAGTCAGAAGCATAGAAAGGACATGGATACTGTCCACCCCACTGACCCCTGTTACTTGCAGTACACCTTGGGGAGCTTGTTGTCAAAAGGTACTGCTTCTAGAACCAGTGTGAGAAGCATACCTGACTGGACACAGGCCGAGTGCTGGGTAAGAAGGAGGATCAAAAAGGAGTATGCAGGACATAACTATCCATACTTATGCGAGAGGATCTGGGATGTCACTGAGGAAGAGAGAGTACTAGGTCTTCCAGGGAGCCCAGGACAAGGTCAATCAGAGAAGCAGAGGAAGTGCCCTGGATCTGGGAGGCCATGAGCAACAAGCCATCAGGAAAGTGAAACAGATGTGTACCTCAACTGTGTGGACTGGAGTGACTTTGTTTAAAACTTTTGCAATGGTCCTGGATGGAGAGGGACAGAGGACAATGTATTACATCACCTGTGAGGATGCTTCATGGGAGGAACATATCAACCCTGATCCAAAACTGTATTCTGCCACAGAACCCTAGAAGTAGCCCTGCTTCTTCAGACTACTAAAAGACTGCCCTAAAAGATCTGTGTCTGGACTGATCTCCACTTCCCTCTGATGCAGGCCTTGGCATTAGATTTTCCTGGCAAGACTGAGAAATATATGGACCCCCACCACTAACACTGGTTGAGATCAACTCCCTTTTCTTATTCTCTGGTGTTTTAAAATGTTTTAATGTTCTAAGGGGTTGACTCCCCAGTAAGTTACTATGACATTTTCTTGTTTGAAAAAAAAAAGCTTTCTGGTTAATAAAATGTATCAAAAGGTGGCTGGACTGGAATATGCTCCTTAGCACTTATAACTAAGTCTTAGCTCATTCTTTCCACAGGAGCTCTTTGAGAGTTCCACCACTTGTGTCCTGTATACTCTTAACACTGCATCCTGGGCCTTTCTAAGCAAAATCAAGCCATAATCACCATGCCACAAGCAAATGTGAATACCTCATGAACTGTAAGTGCTACACACAAAGTATAAGTGGCAAAGCTGCTCAGGACAAAATTACCTTTCCAATGAAGCTATGCAATTAATTATAAGCAATTTATTTTTTTCTATACTAGTCAAAATAGCAAACAATTTTTTTTTGCAATAAAAAAGGCAATGTAAACCATTTGTGGCAGGAAAATTTGTAACATATGAACACCAAATTAAGCATCTATGCATTAGATGTAGGTACAAAAGTAATTTTGTACTAAAAGCAATTTTCTAATATAAAACATTTTTTGTCCCATTTTATTCAAGGTACTTAAGTGAGGTGTGAGGGACAAATGTCAGTCATACACACCATATCATAAACAAAAGAAAAAAACTCCTAAAGTATACGTGATCCACACAAAATATCAGTGGCAAAGTTGTTCAGCACAAAAGTACCTTTCTAACAGTGCTATGCTGTCAATTCTAATCAATTCAGTTCACAAGTAATACAGAGAAATAGTGCTGACATCTTGCGAAGTGTCCAGGGAAAGCAGAAAGTCTTTGGCTGCCGAATTGAGTCATTGTGGGAGACAAAGGGGATGATTTGTCTGCCACCTACAGGCATTTCTAGGAGGTAATGAGTTAATGCTGTGTGTGAGTAGGTATGGCTGGTGTGTGTGAGTGATGTTGATGTGAAGTGGTGTGTGCATATATATTAGTCTGGGCAAGAGTGGTTAACTGACCTTAATAGGAATGTTGAAATGTTTCAGTATGTTATGCCTTTAAAATAACAGCATGTTTGTTCCTGTTTTGAGAAAAAAATATATTTTACTGTGTTGCTTGATGCTGTTTTAAATGTAAATTTCTGTTATGCCATAGTAGAAAGGGTAGGTATGTTTTGTGCCCTTTCTGACAGCAGCACTCTGGTTTAAATTTGGGCTACTCTAAGTGTTAGTGGGGGGAGGGATGCCCCCGCTCCAGTATCTGGCAATCTATCCATGGGAACCAGCGGGTGGGTTGCCAGAACATCCCATGGGATGGTGAAGTATTGTGTAAGGTAGAGCCCTTGGTTGCAATAAATGAAATCCCACCATTTTGGTGGTGTAGCCAGTTAGTGCCCTGGCCCTTGGGGGGAGGGACAGTAGCCATATCTCTCCTTGGTTGTGTGTGTACGGTCTGGTAGATTTTCATCAGGGGGTGAAAGGTTTCAAGTGAGGGGAGAGTGTAAACATCCCTTTGGCAGCTGACAGGTAAAAAGGGCTGGCAGCTAAGGAAGAGAGAAGAAAAGCTGGTGGTGGTAGATCTGGGCTGTGGGCCTGCCTACTGACTGCAGGGGGACCCATCCCTAAAGGTATAAATGGGGGGGTTGTACATAAAGGGGGGTGGTGAGAGGTTGGAAAGAGAGGAGACAGTCAGGGTCAGCCCTGTAGTTTTGGCCCTGAGGGCCACGGTGGGGCTGGGGTGTACCATTCACCACCCAGGCCCTCCTCCCTCAAAGACCGCTGAAGAGCGGCGGTTCAGGCCATAGACAGTAGTGGAGAGGAAATAAAGGGGGTCCTTTTGGTGCTGTTGTGGGAGCTGGAGCCTGGGGAGGAAAGAAGTAGAGCCCACTTTGAGATCTCCAGCACTTTGGTGGGTAGGCAATGGACAGGGGCCTGTATAACTTTGAGTCTCACCCATGGGCGAGTGCATCCAGGAGGGCCAAAGAGAGAGAACCTGTGGCAGGGCCTGGTATGGCAAGATGGGTCTGGGGCATGGTCCAGAGGTGGCAGACTGGATCGCTGGTGGGATAGTGGTGGCAGCCTATACCCTTTCCCAGGACCGAGCACCACTGCAGAATTGGATCTCCCATGGAGTGTGCAGTCTGTGGAGGCATGAGGAGTTCTGTGTGGGGTGCAGCTGTTGGGACTGCAGATGGGGTGGTAGGCTGCCTTTGTACTCTGTGTGGCATTTTGGCCGGGCCTGTGGGTGAAGGCATTTCTGGATTGAAATCACTGCATGAGCGGAAAGTGCCTTGGGTCTTCAGGATCACCTGGTATAGATAAAACTCCCTGGAATGCTCAAAGCAGTCATGTGTCATCAGTGATTGAGAACAGGAGGGTTTTCGGTGGGATTGTTCATGCTACAGTAGCATCAGCGTTTGAGACAAAAGTGCTTCCCTGTTTTAAGGAAGCAAACTAGGACTGGGGCCGGGCAGTAGAAATGTCTTGTGCTGCCACAGTTCCCTGTAATTAAGTTATGGATTACCCAAGAAAAAACAAAGGGAGCTTAAGTAAATGTGTTGGTGGTTGGGAAGTTGAAACGTTGCCCAGAGTATGAAAGGGGATTACTACGAAGTTCGAAGTACCAGTCTGGTTTGGCCTTTTCAGACCACTGTAACAGTGCTGCTGCCTGGAACCAAAGTCTTTTTGGCTTGAGATGCACTGCATGAAGTAAAGTCAATCTGTTGGTAAAAGTGACTACTGCAAATGCAAGGTCAGGTGTTGTGCCTGTGAAGTTGCCCCACCGTTAATCATTGTAATCCCATGCTCTGTGGAGTGGACTATTAATTTACTCCATTGTATTACAGTTATTTGGACTTTAATTCTTGTGAGGACAATTGACTTAATCCCAATGATTGTTGCCACCATGTTGTGAATACTAACCATCATTGCCCCCTGCAGCTGTGCCCCCTTGGAGAGAAGTGAGGCATCGTCCCCCTGTTCCATCCTCCAAGAATTTGAACCAGGTAAACAAGCATATTTATTTTTCTGGGACTGTGTTTCCAGCTGTACAGCCACCACTCCCACTTCTTTCCATCTGCATTCCCCTAGACATTGGGAGGGAGGGAGAGGGCTTACACTAGTTCTCAGCATCCTGCCTTTGTCATTTGTTCTGGTTTGTGCTTATTCAGGCTTTAGGATTACTGTGTTTGTGTACCATTCTCAGTCTCCCTGCTTACCTACACTGTTTTTGTACCATAGCAGTGTCTTATTTGTTTAAATGCTTAATTGCTTACACCTGGCAACCACTCCCTTTTGGTTTCAATGGTTTCACTACTCACTCAAGCAGCACACTGCTTCCTGGTTTGATTCCCCCATGCTGTTGCATGTCATGCCATAGCATTTCCTAACAGCATTCATTCATTGTCTACAGCTTCAGCATGTGCTCCTTTAGCCTCTAGTGTTTGCTGTCTTTTCATATCAAATGCAGTCTATGTGCTTACCTACACTGTTGTTTCTACCATTTGCAGTCTTCTGTTCATCTCAGCTCCTTAACTGTTTACACCTGGCTCATAGCCTGGCAATCAGTCAGTTTGGGTTTAGTGGTTTCATTACTCACTCCAGCAGTACTCTGCTTCCTAATTTGATTCCCCATGCTACTGCATTTCATACCAGTGCTAACTGTTGCTCACTGCCTTGTCATCCTCAATGTTATCAATGCCAGTGCTAACAGTTGCTCCCCACCTCATGCTGTCTCACTGTCCTCAATGCTAGCAGATGCACGTCACCTCATGAGGTTCATATACTCAGTGTTAACAATTGCAGTCAATCATACAGTCTCTTAACTTATGCTGTGCTAACAGTTGCACTACCAATTATGCTGCCTATTGCTGTTCTCAATTTTTCCACTTGCACTCCTAATCCTGCACTCTCAGTCACATCCCTGCCTCTATCTACCTAGCATGACTCTGGTCCCTTGAAGTCTGCATCTTGAGGGTGGGTCCCTCATCAGGAATGGGGTCCTTCTCTTCTACCATTAGGGTGATAAGGTCCTCTAATCTGGAGGAAGTAGTTGGCCCTTCTAATGGCCCTCTTAATGTAGCATAAAGAACTTCAGCTGCCGGAGGGTGAGGTCTTCAAGTCCCAGGGGGCTCCTTTAGCTGCTGACAGCATTGGCAGCACCTTCAAAAGCTATTCTCCCTACATCCACCTACGGTGCACTTCATCTTTATTCTATACCCTCTCTTGCCCTTCCTGCCCCTCAAGGGTGAAGACTGTTCAATCTGCCTATTCTCACCCCTCCAGGGTTCAGCCTTTCCCCTCTTGGGTTCAGTTTCTCCTCCTAGTGTTCACTTGGAGCTCAGGTGAGTGCCTTTCAGCAGCCATTACTCTCCTCCTCATCCTGGTGGGGTGGTCACCAGACGGGTTCCCCTTTAGCTGCAGAGGCATCTACTAGAAGCACCCCCACAGCTTTCCCATAAAAGGATAGAGTGAGAGCCCTTCCTCTAAAAATCTCCCCTGAATTGCATCTCTAAATTGCAGTAGTGCACTGTCATTAATTCATACCAAGTCTGGAGAGAAGATGGCCAAGGCCTTGGATCCCCAGAGGTTTCCCACTCATAAGGAATTTTTCCTCTCCTCCGTGCCAAAGGTCATAAAGGTTCGGTAATCCCTCAATTAGTAGATCTATAGTAGTACATTTTGAGCCAGGTAGGTTTCTGCTTTTGAGTTGGGGTTGAATGGTGGCCTTCTATCTACTTTGCCGTTACCTCTCTCCTTATAGAAGTTATGCCCCTTCTGCTATCAATACTGAAATTGTCAGTCATTACACAATCCTCCTATTTTTGTTACATGTCATCACTACTCTGCTAATCCATGCTCATCCAGTTTCTGTGTTCACTATTTGCTACCCGACTTTCTGGAGGTGCACCTTCCTAAAGTTCCATGAGCCTAAAGGAATCATCTTCCTGCAGCTCTTTTAGGGGTGAAACCCTCCTCAAGAGGGTTACTTTGCCTTCATGGTGCTCTGACAGGGAGGTAGTTCCCCATGGAACAGAGAGTGTGAAAGGCCAACATATCTGTTTATCGCAGTTAACAACATAAGCATTCAAATACTATCAGTCTATCAATGAAGTTGCACAAGCATATATTCATCACTAAGTTGCATACACACATTGAACTAGATTTTTAATTCAGTTGCTCACTGAAGGCTTGTAAGGAAAGAAGGGAAACTACAGATGGGGGGATGAACTATCTAGTTGGATAGGCAACTGATTAAGTGGAAGGACCCAAAGGGTGGCGGTGAATTGCAGGTACTCAGTGTTATGAGCTCACCCCTAGGCATGGCCAGATCCCCTACTCCCAGGAGACCCCCCTTGATGAACCCTGTGACTTTGACTGTCAAGAAGGAGAGCTTTCTCCCCTTCTATCCAAGGAGCCTTTTCTGATATATGGTATTGTAGTGAGCGATCTACTTATTTTGTTTCTATGGTAGCGTTTTGGCCCTAGAGCAGTTAGGCACAGTCTGAACAAACCTTTTATCCCAAAATAACACACACAGCAATAGGCCCAGGCGGAGTTGTTATTAAAATATGGTAAAAGTTTACTTAAATAAAGAAAAGCATTGCAATATTCTACAAGAAATTTAAGCATTGAGTTGCAGACAATAATTCTAAAATAAAGTGGATGAAACAGAAAAAATACCTACACTGTTAGAATTCTAATAATAATGTCTACCTGTGGTGTTCAGTGTGCAAGATAAGCAAAGAGCAAGTCTGTTGAAAAATCTTCTTTTCCAAGTCCAGATGAAAATGTACAAAAGACAATGTGATTTTTGTTCACTGATCTACTTTCCTAGTAGAACAGGGCTTAAGATGTATTGCATAAGGTTCTGGATCTCTTTAAAAGAAAACAGCTAGACATTCCCTTCTCACGTGTGGAAAATCTTTGCACACACACACACACACACACACACACACACACACACACACACACATGCAGCAGTTCCTTTCCATGTGTTAGACTCAACACATAGGCAACTGCTAAATGTTCAACAAAATGGCAATTTTCCTCTCTTCATAGCAGTTTTTATAGGGTCTGTGAGATCAGTCCAGCCTTCCTCCTGATTGCCCAGTCTCTCAAAATGTTAAGATTCAGATGTCCATCTCTAGGACTGCAGGGATCCCTCCTGCTCTTTGCCAAATTCCCCAAAGTTTGAAAACATTAAACAAATATCAGAAATGGGTGTTTCCCACTGCACTAACTCCCTGGGTGGTCAGGCTATAACGAGATTAAATCAGCATTTTACATAAAGAAGAGCTCTTTAAATTCTGACATGGGTCTTCTTTGTCTGACAAGACCCTGGTCTGAAGACACATGAAAGAAGTTCAGACATCTCAACTCCAGGAACTTGGCCTCAGCTTTTGAGCTATTTAAACACAAATAAATCTTCTTCCAGCCTTCCTAGGCCAATTAATCCTCTTTGTTTTATACATTAATCTCCAGCTGAAACAGAGACATGGGTCCATGAGAGCCTTATAAACTGAACCTTATGTCATAGCCTTTTTGGGAAATTAAACATAAAGAAAATTATAGAGAAATATGACAACAAATATGACCGCAGTGGCCAATTCGCAACATCCCTCCCTTCTAAGACTGAATCTGTGGGAATGCACCTCTTATTATGGCAGGGTTTCCACAGTTGTGTCACTGTTCTAATATGTGAGATTGGCCATCTGTATTCCCATTTTCAGATCTGGGCCTATGGGTTACTTCCATGTCATATGCCTGTAGGGCAATGCTCCATCTACAAAGGTTTCCATTTGTCTTACCCCTTTGGTGCAACCACACTAAATGCTTGTGGTCTGTCTGTACCTCAAACTGTTGCCCATAAAGATATGGCTCCAGTATTTTTCAGAGCCCATGCAAAAGCAAGGCATTCTTTTACCACCGTGGAATAGGCTTGTTCATGGGGAAGCAACTTCTTGCTGAGGTATATTATGGGGTGTTCTTTCCCCTGATTGGATGTCTGACTGAGGACGGACCCTATTCCCACTTCCAAGGCGTCTGTCTGCACCACAAATGGCCAGGTGTAGTCTGGGCTGGCCAACACAGGGGAACTACACAGAGAGGTTTTCAGCTGTGTAAAGGCCCTGTCACTGGCCAGGTTCCATTTTACCCTCTTAGGCTGCTTCATTTTTAACAGCGCAGATAAAGGAGCTGCCAGGGAGCTGTAGTTGGGTACAAATTTCCTATAGTACCCTGCGGTCCCAAGAAAGATCCTAACTTGTTTCTGGGTCTCAAGCATGGGCCATGCCACAATCACCTCTATTTTTGTCGTGTTTGGGTGGAGCTGGCCCCGCCCCACTATGTGTCCCAAATAAGTGACCTCTGCCATAGCCACCTGGCACTTTTCTGCTTTGCTAGTCAGCCCTGCAGCTTGTATTTTACCAAACAATTCCTTCAAGTGTGTCAGGTGCTCCTCCCAACTATGACTGAATTTAGCTATGTCATCTAGGTAGGCTACTGCAAAGTCCTCTGTACCCTGTAGTACCTGATTCACTAACCATCGGAATGTGACAGGGGCGTTCTTCATCCCAAAGGGCATGACCTTAAACTTGAACAGGCTGACTGGCATGATGAAAGCTGAACTTTCTCTAGTCCTGTCAGTGAGTTCCACCTGCCAGTATTCCTTGGTCAGATTTATTGTGGCTAAGTATGCCGTCCCTCCCAGCTTGTCCAGCAATTCATCTGTGTAGGGCATTGGGTGGGCATCAGACTTTGTGATGGCATTGAGCCCATGATAGTCTATGCAGAACCACATAGCCCCATCTGGTTTGGAAACAAAGACTACAGGTGAGGCCCATGGACTGTGGGATTTCTGGATCACCCCTAGATCCAGCATCTCCTCCACCTCCCTCCTAATGTTCTTGAGGACTGCCTAAGACACCCAGTAGGCTGTCCTACGTATGAATACTTGTGTCCTCATGTCTTTTTCATGCACTGCTAGTGGAGTCCATCCTGGCTTGGATGTAAATGAAGGGGCAAATTTCAGCAGAACTGTCCTCATTTCCTGGGCCTGTTCAGGTGTCAACTGGGGTAACAACAGAATGGTCTCCACACATGTCTCCTGCTTGCTTTCAGCTAACAAGTCGAGAAAGGGGTCCTTCTCACCTACCTCTTCCACAGGACTGAAAACTACAAGTACCATGCCAGCCCTATTGAAGCAGGGCTTCATCATGTTTACATGGTACATCCTGTGGCTGTGTTTTCAGTCAGGTAGCTCCACAATGTAGAAGAAAAACAAACATTATTGCACTCACAGGAAGAATACACCAGCAGGCTAAACAAGCTTCTGTCACAATTTATTTCAGTGGTAGGAGGACACTGTTAACAGCCCCAGCAGTTTGGACCATAAAGGTCTTCCTCAGGGTGTGTGTCACATTGTACGGCATTGCCCTTTTTATACATATCATGAATCACATATGATATTTTAAATAAATTAACATTCACAATACACTTCATTTTGAAAAACACATATATTGACAAAAAATAATTCAGATCAAAATAAAATAAATTTGATATCTACATAACATGCATTTTAAATCCAGTTGTAAACTAGAAATATAGGAAGAGCAAAGGGCTTCACCATGAAGATCAGAAACTACTTTAAATTCTATGAGGTTCAGTCTCAGTTAGACTTTAACTTGTCTAATTGATAACTATTTTAAATATATTATATCATATCACAAAGCTGATCTTTTAAATGAAAAAGTCCCATTAAGAATATACTGTATAAATCATCACTTTTACTGTAAATAGTTATTGTATTCCATTAGTGTAAAATTCATTATATTATTAGCATTTCAAAATCAGACCATTCTGCATCCTAATAATGGAAAGTATTCCATTTTTAATTTATAACTTTTGGTAGTATTTCAACATTCCAAAGGAAAAGAAGGAAGGAAGGAAAAAGGTATCTTGATAGACCAAGAGGTATAGTGGGAAAAGAGGAAAAAAGGGTGGGGAAGGGGGAGGAGAAAGGAGAAAAAGTGGGAGGGTGGTTTTAGGGCAGGTGCTCGTGTCATGATTTCAAAAATGTATTAACAAAGAATAATTTTTAGTCGTACGCTAAATAAGTCTACCAGTATTAAAAAGAAGGAAGAAGGAATCCAGAAAGGTATTTATCTGTAATACTCAGTAAGTGTAAAGAAAATGAAAAAGAGCTCTGAAGGTGGCACAAAGAAAAGGGGGACATGTTCAAGAAAGGGAGAACTATTTTAGAGTGGGTCCATGGGAAAGGTCTCTGTGGCAGCACCATATCATACAGTTCTTGGTAATTACTTTAATAAATTCATTTATGAAGGCACTGTTATAATGTGTCTTAAAGTCAGACTCAATTATCGAATATAAATCACTGACTAGAGCTGAAAAAGGAGAGAAAAGGGAGAAAACACACAGGACTTATTTAAGTGTCCTTTAGAAAGGGTCTAACATCAATCTCTTCATTCATGCCTTCTGGGTTTAAGGTCCCCAAGGTTGACATCCACCTACTTTCTTTCATTTGTAATAAGTTAAGGCAATCACCATTCTCAAAAATGTGGCACCTGTTCCAGGGCCATGAATGTCATGCCTATAGGGCTAGAGCAATGTGCTACTGCATAATGGGAGCTTATTGCATTGTCATAATTTCTATTAATGATGGCTCTGATGTGCTATTGCACTTTAACCTTTAGCATTCTGGTAGTCATTCCAATGTACTGTAAACCACAGGTGCACCATATAATACACACAACATATGTGCTCCTACATGTCATAAATTGTTTAATGTTCATGTTCTTGTTATGTTCTAGTGGGTGAATATAAACATTCCCCACTGATGCATACTTGTACACATTGCAGGTACCACACCTGTGGAAGTCATCCAGTCTGTATGGTAGCCAGCCACATGCCACATTCTGATTAGTAGTAGATCACATCATTTACCTTCCAGACTACCTGCTATGGTCCCACCCACTCTGCCTGCAGCTTGTCATTCAGGGATCAGAACCATTACCTCCTGTCCTACCCCATCCGAGTAAGCTCTGACTCCATGATCATACCAGGTCTTTTGTTTTTGCTGGGCAGTTGACAGGTTGTTCTGGGCCACACCCATAATCTCCTTCAGCTTCTCCCTAAATTTCAAAATGTACTCCACTATGGGAGTTCCCTGGGTGGCATGCTTACCTTCCCAGTCTTTTTTGGATCAAATCTAGGGGCCCCCTCACCCTGAGTCCATACAAGAACTTGAACAGGGAGAACCCTGTTGACTCTTGGGATACCTCCCTGTATGCGAACAACTGGTTTGGAAGGTATTTCTCCCAGTCCCTCCCATGTTGTTCAGCAAATGCTTGGAGCATTGAATTTAGGGTCCCATTAAATCTCTCTCTCTCTACAAGATCATTGGCTTGTGGGTGGCAAGGCATTGTGTGCCTTTGTACCACACCACACATCTCCCACAAGCATTTCATAAGGTCCAAAATGAAGTTACCCCCCTGATCAGAGATAACTTCTTGCAGAAACCCTAAATGGGAGAAAATCCCCAACAAGGCATCTGCCACTTTGTTCACCTTAATGGAGGACAAGGCGATGGCATCAGGGTAGCGAGTAGCATAATCAACTATCATCAATATATACCTTTTCCCAGAGAAACTTGGGGTGTTCAAAGGACCTATAATATCCATTTCCAGCTTCTGGAATAATTCGTTCTCAATTGGCAAAGGAATCAGGGCTGCCTTGATTTTGCTTCTGGCCTTTCCTTTTTCCTGACACCAGTGACAGGATTTGCAGTAGTCCTTTACCTGCTTGGTGAAATTGGGCCAATAAAAACTGTGAGTTAATTGCTGTGTTGTACAAGCAATGCCCAGATGTTTGGACATGGCAATATCATGAACCAGCTACAGCAATAGCTCTCAATTCCCCTGGGGAATGACAAGGTGCCTGATATCACCCCTCCCTCTGTCCTTATGTCCTGTGTGTACAACAGCCCATTGTCCTAAAATACCTTCTTTTCCATCACCTCCCTGTGTCCCCTCAGACTCTGCACAGGCTCACAGCTTCTCTAAGCTAGGGTCAGTCCGCTGTGCCACAGCTAAGTCCACACATTTGCCCAAAGCGTAGGATATGCCCAGATCTGTTCCCAGATTGAGGTCCATAGCTATGGCATTAAGGGACTTAGTATCACAACCATCCCCTTCCCTCTGGCTATGTATTACCCCTCCCTCCTTAGAGTAAACCTCAGTAACAGTTTGGTGAACTGCCAGCAGGGGAAGATCCATCCTCCTGTTAGCATCCTCTCTCATAAGAGCCACAGGCTGGCTGGCCTACCTCCTAACCTCTCCTGTAGGAATTGCTGTTGGGTCCCAAACATCACAGGAGCCCCTAGCCATCTGGCTCTGGGTGACAGCACATACCAACTCTTGTGGAACATAATTTCCTACAATAATGTCTATTATGAGGGTGTCTGTTACAGCCACTTTTTGTACCCTTTCACCTGCATCTTGCCAATCCAGGGTAACACTCGATAATGGGTAGGTTTTCTCTGTCCCATTGAAATCCCTTACAGACACAAACTGATTTGGCAGGATTTGTTCAGGCCCAACCAAATCCCCTTTTACCAGGGTAAGAAATGTTCCAGTATTGCTGTTGCTAGCCTTGCTTGTAGAGCAGAAAGCAGCTAACTAAAAGAAGCTACATTTTCTTATTAATTTAAAACTTATATCTCAGCAGGAGTCAGTGTCTGTTGAGATTAAGTAGACAGATACTTTATTAGAAGTAGAAGAGGTCTTATTTAGGGTTAAAAGAAAGAAAAGAAAGAAAGTCAGTGTGTGTTCTGTGCTGGGAAGGGTACTGTATCAGCTGACTTTGCTAAACCAGTAGGAGGAAAGAGAGCTTAATTGGGGGTGTGGCTTAGACACTATAAAAGCAGGTGACTCAAATTACAACTTCCTGTTGCTAGCCTTGCTTGTAGAGCAGAAAGCAGCTAACTAAAAGAAGCTGCATTTTCTTATTAATTTAAAATTTGTATCTCAGCAGGAGTCAGTGTCTGTTGAGATTAAGTAGACAGATAACTTTATTAGAAGTAGGAGGGGTCTTATTTAGGGTTAAAAAAAGAAAGAAAAGAAAGAAAGTCAGTGTGTGTTCTGTGCTGGGAAGGGTACTGTATCAGCTGACTTTGCTAAACCAGTAGGAGGAAAGAGAGCTTAATGGGGGTGTGGCTTAGACACTATAAAAGCAGGTAACTCAAATTACAACTTCCTGTTGCTAGCCTTTTTTCTTACTAATTGCCCTCCATCCCACCCACGCTAAGCCAGTTCTACTTTTATAGCCACTGGATTTGACTGTGAACAGGAACTTCCTGTTTGGCAGTAGGAAGGGAAGGATCATAGAGGAACATTGGTTTTGTCAACCCTAAAGGAAAAAAGTAGCTCACTCTCCCCCCCAGCTGCTGGTGGTCTGACATTGAGCAAGGACGAAGGAGGCTACTGAAGAAAATAGGAAGTTGCTGTCCCAGAACAGGAAGGGTGAGAGTTATAAGGAGAGGAGAGAGTAAGCATACAGAGAAACAGTAAAGAGGACACAAAATAAGACATGATAGGAGTGGTACAGTGCAATGGCTGTGGGGCAGCAGAGTTCCGGGAGACTTTCTGGAGGCTGTGATGCTGCGCTATTTGCAGGCACCTCTCTGGTCTGAGAGAGGAGGTTGCCCATCTCCAGGCTGACCTGGCTACGATTCATGAAACCTCCTACCTCACCCAGGGACCACCAGGGCCAATGCCACTACCTCAGAGGTTGCCAGGAAAGAGGAGAGGATGGACCAGGGTGGGCTCAGGTAGGGAGAAGGTGGTGGAACAGAGTTGCATCCCTCCAGCTGTACATCTCCATAATTCATTCGCTCTTCTGGTGGATAGTGGTTCCTCTATGGAGGCACCTGCAGTGGAGACCAAGGAGGATGCTGGGAACCTTCACAAAGGAGACCCACAGGAGGGTGGCATGGGACCCCACAGGGGAAGGAAACAACTCCTGGTGGGGGACTCAATCATTAGGGGGGTAGAAATGGGGGAGGAAGGGGAGAGGGAGGTAAGGTGCCTTCCTGGCCCACAGCTTGAGGGACATGAAGCTTAATCCTCAGGATCTTGGAAGGAGCTGCACGAGGGAGGAAGCTGGATGTCATTTTCCCACCTAGGGACAAAATGACCTGGCTAGAAATGGGATCAGAGCAGTGCAAGAGGAGTTTGTAGAGTTGGGAAGGGCCTTAGACAAATGGCATGTCAGGTAACCTTCTCAGAGGTGCTGCCTGCTATCATGTGGGAGATAGGCACCCTCACCAGGGAATTCAATGAGTGGTTAAAAAACTGGTGTGGAGCTCAGGGTTTGGCTTCATTGGGGACTGGGAGCCACCTGAGGATGCAGACCTATACTGGTGCGATGGTCTGCATCTGTCCGGGGGGTAACCAGGATCCTAGGTGTGAGGTTTAAATGCTTCATTGGCAAGTATTTAAACTAGCCTAGGGGGAGGCACTGAAAAAGAGCAGGGAAATCCCAGCCTCCCCCCCCCAAAACATGGTGATTAGTGAGGTAAACACCAAGGTAGAGAAGTTATTAGGGAGCAGAACAGAGGTAAATGTAAAAAAAGGCAAAGGCAGTAAGGACAGGAATGGGACTAAAAGGGGTAAGGCTATCAGAAAGTGGAGGATGATGAGTATCAAAGCCCGTAGTCTGTGTAACAAGCTCCCTGAACTAGTGGCCTTGATGGAAGAGGGTTGCCTGGATATTGTGGCAGTCACAGAAACATGGTACACAGAGAACCATGACTGGGATGTCAACATACCAGGATACACAATCTACAGGAGGGACAGGGAGGGTAAAAGAGGAGGAGGAGTAGCTCTCTATGTAAAGGAAGGGATCAAAGCAACAGAACTAAAGAGTAAACAGGGAGCAGATGAGGCACTCTGGGTCACCCTGGAGACAGGAAATGGCACCACAATCTGCATGGGGGTTGTATACAGACCCACATCTCAGGGGGAGGGAATGGACATGGAAATGATAGAAGGCTTTCTTAGAATGGCAGAAAAAGGGGAGATATTGTTGATGGGGGACCTGAATATGCCAGATGTTAACTGGAGCACCTTTGCTGCAGGCCGTCCAAAAGCAGGGTCATTCTTGATGCCCTACAGGGGCATGCCTCAGACAGCTAGTATTGGAACCCACTCGGGAGGGAGCAATCTTAGACCTGGTACTCTCAAATGGGGATGGAGAAAGAATCTCAGACCTAGAAGTGGGTAGCCTTCTAGGAACAAGCGACCACCAAACAGTGTGGTTCACGATAAACACAGCCATACAATCAAGCCATACAAAAGTAACAGTATTGGACTTTAGGAGGGCTGACTTTGGGAAAATGAGAGAGTGCCTCAGAAAAGTCCTAGCAAACAGGCAAGAAGGAGGGGTGGAGGAACAATGGGGAGTAATCAAAACAGCCATCACAGAGGCAACAAGCCTTTGTGTAAAGCAAATAAATAAAACACAATCGAAGGGAAAACCGCTATGGTTCTCAAAAGAGGTGGCAGGGAAGGTTAAGAGAAAAGGATAGCATCTAGAAAATATAAGGAAACACAGAAGGAGCAGGACAGAGAACTTTATCAGTTAAAGCAGAAAGAGTCTGGGAAGGCAGTCAGAATAGCAAAGGCCCAAACCGAGAAAGGATAGCCAATTCTATTAAGAAGGGGATAAGACCTTATAGGTACATTAGGGAGTGAAGAAAGACCAAAGGAGGGATACTGAGGCTTAATAAAGGGAGGAAATGTGGGTAGAGGGTGACAGTGAAAAAGCAGGGATACTGAACAAATATTTCTGCTCAGTACTCACAAAGGAAGAGGAGGGGGAGGTACCTAAACCAAACAAGAGAAACACTCTGAAGATGGGGGTCGATACCAGTCCATTTACAGAAGAAAGGGTTCTGAAAGAACTAATAAAATTGAAGGTGGATGAAGCAATGGGGTCTGATGGGATTCACCCAAGAATTCTAAAAGAACTAAGGGTAGAACTAGTGACACCGCTGGCTACTCTCTTGAACAAATCATGGGAGGATGGGGTGGTACCTGAGGACTGGAGGAGGGCAGATGTGATTCCTCTTCACAAAAGTGGGAGCAGGACAGAGGCAGGAAACTACAGACCAGTTAGTTTGACCTCAGTGGTAGAGAAAATGATGGAATCACTTCTGAAGGAAAGAATTGTTGAGTACCTAGAGGCCAGTGGGGCTGGGACCCAAGGCAGCATGGATTCATGATGGGAAGGTCGTGTCAAATGAATCTAATAGATTTCTTTGACTGGGTGACCAAAGTAGTAGACCAGGGAGGGGCTGTGGACATGGCCTAACTAGATTTTAGCAAGGCATTTGATACAGTCCCACACAAAAGATTAATACACAAGTTAGCCAGCCTTGGAGTGGGTCCCAAGGTGGTAGCCTGGATAAAAAATTGGCTAGATAACAGGACGCAAAGGGTAGTAGTAAATGGAGTACACAGTGAAGAAAGGAGGGTTACTAGCGGGGTACCGCAGGGTTCAGTACTGGGACCAGTCCTTTTTAATGTCTTTATAAGTGACATTGCAGAGGAACTGGAAGGAAAAGTATGTCTCTTTGCAGATGACACAAAGATCTGCAACAGGGTTGATACACAAGATGGAGTGGAAAGGATGAGAAGGGACTTGACAAGGTTGGAGGAATGGTCAAATGTATGGCAGCTCAGATTCAATGCAAAGAAGTGCAAGGTAATGTACATGGAAACAAAAACCAGGGAAGCGTACACAATGGGGGGTGAGATACTGACAACAGTAAAAATGGAAAGGGACCTGGGAGTAATTATATCAGATGACCTAAAGGTGGGCAAGCAATGTGAGAAGGCAGTAAGGAAGGCTGGGGGGATACTGGGATGCATAGGAAGAGGCATCAATAGTAGAAAACAGGAAGTTGTTATCCCTCTGTACAGACAGTTAGTGAGACCCCATCTGGAGTACTGTGTGCAGTTCTGGAGACCCCATCTCCGCAAAGACATAGACAGAGTGGAGGCTGTCCGAGGAGGGCAAAATGGTGCAGGGTCTGCACCAGAAGACATACGAAGAAAGACTAAAGGAGCTTAATATGTATACCCTTGAGGAAAGAAGGGAGAGAGGGGACATGGAAACTTTCAAGTACCTCAAGGGAATCAACAAAGTCCAAGAGGGTAGCATCTTTCAGAAAAGAGATGTGCAAGAACAAGGGGGCACAATTTGAAGATAGAGGGGACAGCTCAGAGGTAATGTGAGGAAGTATTTTTTCACAGAGAGGGTTGTGGATGCATGGAACAGCCTCCCTGAGGAGGTCGTGGAGTCAAGAACAGTGGGGGAATTCAAGAATGCATGGGACAGGCATAAGGCAGTCCTAGTGGGGGGTAGGAGGAAGTAAGCTGTTGGTTAACTAGGATCTGCAGCTTATCTGTTAGGTAGGAAAATGGGCAGACTAGGTGGGCTAAGCAGTCCTTATCTGCCATCAAATTCTATGTTTCTATGTTTCTATTCATTAACCTTCAAGTCTGCACCTCATTCACTGTAACTGTGTGAATTAACTTTTTCATATTCACAGGAATAGCTTCGAGAGTACAATTTGCAACCAGTTCAGTTTGCAAAGGCCCTTTTACGTTTTGTGTCTTTTTAGGACACTGTCTGGAAATATGACCTGGCTTTTACAGTATCAACACTCATAATTTTTCTTTTTCCCAAAATCCCTTTTCAGTACAGTGTTGTTCCCTTCTTTTTGCAGAGGCAACATGGCTTTTGGCTGTCCAAAAGGCACACTTTTCCCTTGTGTCCCTGTATTCCCTTCTCCCCTATTTCTCTTGAGAGTAAGCTGCTTCTAGCATAGCAGTCAGCCAGCTCAGCAACCTGTTTTGCTATCTGAGGATCTTGGTCCTCCGGCCAGGTTTTTAGTTCTGATGAACATGCCCAAAAGAATTGTTCTAGCTCTTCCACTTCTTCAATAGCTTAAACTGAATCAGCTTTCACCCCATCCCACCGATACTGTAAATACTGACTATTGGTAACCCGTGAAGTGGGCGCATGAGGAAGGGCACCATCCGTTACGGCGACACCTTCCCCGCGCAATCCATTCATGGCGACTGACAGGTAGGGCAACTGGATGAGGGGATGGGTGAACTAGGCAACAGGATGTCGCTATACGTACGAGTGTGGGGGGGTGGAAGCGAGCACAGTGAGCATAGGCTGGTAGGGGGTGGAGAAGTTGTAGGGAGTGGTGTTACAGTTGCCGGTCAAGCTGCATCGTGGCATCGGGGATTGGTTAATGGCTCAGGTGGCTGAGTTACCAGGTTCAGTCCGGGCGCAGGTGAGATTTTTATGGCGCCCGGCCAGAACCTTTTAATTTTTACTACTTTCACCCCCCCAACATGCACCCCCTGTAGTTGAGAATCCTTAAGTAGAAGTGTAGAAGCGAGAAGTCACTCATGAAAGGGGTTGTGGGGTGCAGCCCCTGGACAGAAAGTAGTAAAATATGTCCTTACAATTCATTGTGCTGGTGCACCAGGGTTGTCATAGTGCCAAAAATGTGTTCGGCACTCTGACTGAGCGATAACGGTGATCGCCTTTAGGCATTCGCCATTATCACATAGACCCGACTCTATTTAGTGTTGAGTTCCTCGAAGCTCATTTTGGGACCCTTCTGGATTTTCCAAAATTTTGTGCTGTAGGCCTCGGGGTTTAAATCAGATTTTTTTAATAATGCAGTTTTTAGATTTTCATAATCTTTGATATCCACATTGTCCATCTGTCTCAATGTTTCACTCCTCTTGCCAGTAAGCAGTGGGGATAAATGAATACTCCAGGCCTCCTTGTGTAAGTTGGCCTGGATACAGACCTTTTCAAATGAATTTAAAAATGTATCCATATCTTCCCCCTCTTCAAATTCTGCAAGCAATTTTGAATTTAATTTATACTCCAGCCCTGGAGTCTCTGGTTCACCCCCACCTCTTACCTGCTTGGGTGCAGCTGGTTGGATTTTCAGCTTCTCCAGTTCAAACTCTCTCCATCGCTGCTTGTCCTCTGCCTCTCTCTGGTGCTACTTGTCCTCAGCCTCTCTCTGGCACTGCTTGTCCTTCATCTCCATTTTGAGTCTTCTCTGCTCTAGCTCCATCTTCTGCTGTTGGGTTTTCTGGGCAAGCTGTGCTTTCTGCAGCTGCACCTGGAGCCTCAGCATTCCCAGCTCCTTGTCTTCAGACGCCTCCCTCTGGACCCATGGCTCCTGGTTCCTCTCTGGCCCCTCCACATTTGAAGTCTGGTCACCCTGAGTCGCCCAGTGTGACTCCAAGTTTTGCGTGACTTCCTCAGCATCAGCTGCCATTAGGGCTTCCATGAGCTTTTTATTTCAGTTCTCACTTGGAATTCCCTTTTCATCACACAGCTGCCTTAGCTGTTCTATATTTAAATTGCCGTACTTGAAAGATATGTTCTTCCTCTATACTAAAACTATCTATTGTTTCTTAGAAAAAAAATAAACAGGGTATTATTGTCTGCAAGTAGTTTTTTCCCCTTTTCAAAATTCTGCCCTTTACTGTGTATGGTTTGTTGAGACACTTTTAGTTCAGCAGTTCCAGTAACTGGCACCAAAATCTGTCACAAGCTCACCCCTAGGCATGGCTGGATCCCGTATTCTCACGAGACCCCCCTTTTATGAACCCTGTGACTTTGACTGTTAAGAAGGAGATCCTCCTCTCCTTCTAGCCAAGGAGTTTTTTCTAATTTTTGGTATCGTAGTTAGTGGTCTACTTATTTTGTTTTTTTGGTAGTGTTTTGGCCCTGGAGCACTTGTGTACAGTTTGAACAAACCTTTTATCCCCAAATAACTCACATAGCAATAGGCCCAGGCAGAGCTGTTGATAAAAATATGGTACAAGCTTAGTTAAATGAAAAAAAGCATTACAATATTCTACAAGAAATTTAAGCAATGAGTTGCAGACAATAATTCTAAAATAAAGTGGATTAAACAGAAAAAAAACCTACACTGTTAGAATTCTAATAATAATGTCTACCTGTGATGTTCAGTGTCCAAGATAAGCAAAGAGCAAGTCTTGAAAAATCTTCCTTTCCAAGATCAGATTATAATGCCCAAAAGACAAGGTGGTTTTTGTTCTCTGCTGTACTTTCCCATTAGAACAAGGCTTAAGATCTGTTGCAGGAGGTTCTGGGTCTCTTTAAAAGAAAACAGCTAACCAGTCCCTTCTCATGTGTGGAACATCTTTCTGCACACACACCAATTCCTTTCCACGTGTTAGGCAGAACACATAGGCAACTTCAAATGTTCAACAAAATGGCAATTTTCCTCTCTTCACACTCTTTCCCAAATTCCCCAAAGTTTGAAAATGTAGAACAAATATCAGAAACGGGTTTTGCACACTGCACTAACTCCCTGGGTGGTCAGGCTATAACAAGATTAACTCAGCATTTTACGTAAAGATGAGATATTTAAAATTCTGAAATGGTTCTCCTTTGTCTGACAAGACCCTGGTCTGCAGACACACAAAAGAACTTCAGACATCTTGACTCCTGGAACTTGGCCTCAGCCTTTGAGCTATTCAAACACAAATGAATACAGAAACATAGACTTTGACAGCCTGGCCCACTTAGTCTGCCCATTTCTCTACCTATTGGATAAGCTGAGGATTCTAGTTAACCAACAGCCTACTTCCTCCTACCCCCCACTATATTTGCCTTATATCTGTCCCATGCATTCTTGAATTTCGCCACTGTTCTAGACCCCATGACCTCCTCAGAAATGTGGTTCCACAAACCCATCACCATCTCAGTGAAAAAATACTTCCTCACGTTGCCCCCTAGCCGTCCCCCCCCATCTTCAAATTGTGCCTCCTTGTTCTTGCACATCTCTTTTTCTGAAAGATTCTACCCTCTTGGACTTTGTTGATTCCCTTGAGGTACTTGAAAGTTTCTATCATGCCCCCCTCCTCTCTCCTTTCCTCAAGGGTATACATAAATGTACTGTAGCACTAATTCTCTTCTGTAACTTCTATGTACTTTTCAGTATCCGGGTCGTATTTTTGAAACGAGCCTTGGCTCAGCACGAGTTTCTCAGTCAACACATTTTAAATAAATAAATAAATAAAATATTAAGCTCTTTTTGTTTCTCTTCATATGGCTTCTGTTGCAGATGCTGCACCATTTTAGTTGCCATCATCTGGACTGCCTCCATCCTGTCTATGTCCTTGCAGAGATGGGGTCTCCAGAACTTCATGCAGTATTCCAGATGGGGTCTCACCAACTGTCTGTACAGAGGGATAACAACTTTTTGTTGTCTACTAGTGATGCCTCTCTCTATGCAACCCAGTATCCTCCAGCCCTCCTTACTGCCTTTTCATATTGCTTGCCTACATTAAGGTCATCTGATATGATTATCCTAGGTCCCTTTACATTTTTGTTGTTGTTAGTACCCCCCACAGTGTGCACTCTTCCCCTGGGGTTTTGTTTCCCATGTGCATTACTTTGTACTTCTTTGCATTGAATCTAAGTTGCCATACTTCCTACAGCTCCTCCAACCTTGTTAAGTCCCTTCTCATGCTTTCCACCCCCCCTTGTGTATCAATCCTGGTGTAGATCTTTGTGTTGCCTGCAAAGATGCATACTTTTCCTTCCAACCCCTCTGCAATGTCTCCTATAAAAACATTAAAGAAGACTGGTCCCAGTACTGAACCCTGTGGTACCCCACTAGTAACCACCCTTTCTTCAGAGTGGACTCTAGTTACTATTACCCTCTGCATCCTGTTGTCCAGTAATTTGTTACCAGGCTACCACCCTGGGACCCACCCCCAGGCTGGCTAACTTGTTTATTAATCTTTTGTGTGGGGCTGTGTCACATGCCTTGCTAAGGTCTAGGTAGGCTATATCCACAGCCCCTCCCTGGTCTACTACTTTGGTCACCCAGTCACAGAAATCTATTGCACTTCTCTGACATGACCTTACCACTGTGAATCCATGCTGCCTTGGGTCCTGTGCCCTGCTGGCCTCTACATGCTCAACAATTCTTTCTTTCAGAATTGATTCCATCATTTTCCCTACCACTGAGGTCAAACTAGCAGGTCTGTAGTTTCCTGCCTCTGCCTTGCTCCCACTTTTGTGAAGAGAAATCACATCTACCCTCCTCTAGTCCTCAGGTACCACACCATCCTCCCGTGATTTGTTAAAAAAGGTAGTCAGGGGTGTCACTAGGTCTCCCCTTAGTTCTTTTAGAATTATGGGGTGAATCCTGTCAGGCCCCATTGCTTTGTCCACCTTGAGTTGTAAAGGTTCTTTCAGGATCCTTTCTTCTGTGAATGGACTGGTATCGACCCCCCTGTCTAGAGTGCTTCTATTGTTTGGTTTAGGTACCTCCTCCTCTTCTTCTTTTGTGAATACTGAACAAAAATATTCATTCAGTATCTCTGCATTTTCACTGTCACCCTCTGCCCACCTCCCTTCCCCTTTATTAAGCCTCACTATTCCTTCTTCCAGCCTTCCTAGGCCAATTAATCTCCTTTGTTTTACATGTGAGTCTTCAGCTGAAACAGAGACATGTGCCCATGATACCCTTATAATCTGAACCTTGTGTCATGGTCTTTTTGAGAAACATTTTTGAACATAAAGAAAATTTCAGAGAAATATGACAACAAATATGACAGCAGTGGCCAACTCGCCACACTCAGGGGTTAAGGAAGTGATAAATGGGGTACCTCAAAGATCAGTAATTGAACTGGTGCTCTTTAAAATGTTTATATTTGACATTTGAGAGGGGATTAAAGCAATAATACATGTCTTTCTAGTAACACAAAAATATGTGGGAGGGTGGAGGAATGAGGAGGGGATGAAAGACATGAAGAGAAATCTGGAAAATGTTGGACAAATGGTCAAGGACCTGGCAGCTAATGCTTAATGCCAAGATGTGAAAGGCTATGCACAGAGGTAGAAGGAATACTAAAATGGATACTGGACTGGGGCATAAGGGTAAATAAGACCACAGAGGAAAGGGAGCTAGAAAATATCATTAGCAATAGCCACAAGTCTACAGCCCAATGCAACAAAATATATAGAAAGGCCACATGGGTGCTGGAATGAATAGGCAGGGGGTTTCCTAGCAATAGAAAGGATGTGATCCTTCCCCTCTACAGGTCCCTGGAGATTCCACATTTGCATACTGTGCATTTTGTCTGGAGAACTCACCTGACAATGGACAGAGATCATATAGAGTCAGTCCAGAGGAGGGTGACAGAGATGATGTAGGAATAACAGGGAAAGGTATGAGGAACAGCTGAACAAACTGAAAATGTACATACTAGAATCCATAATAGAATGGGTGGATTTCAATATGATAGAAATATTTAAATTTCCTAGGGAAATCTATTTGGCTGGGGCCCCAGTATGAATGGCTTGTCCATGGGTACCTATATTGTCCCTAGGTTTTGCCCCTATCCTTAACATACCTATACATTGCTTTGTGCCATTTTGTACCAATGTGCATTTTACTTATCTGTACTGTAATTCATTTTATGCTTATCCCTGTACAAAACTGTATAGTAATAGTTGTTTGTGTCCTATGCTCTGTATTGCAATTAAAACTCCTATTGTACCTGTCCCTATTGTATTTTGTGCCATCTTCATGGATGGGGTCATACCTGAAAAAGGTCACTTGGATCAGTACACTTACTCAGTAAGCAAAAAAAAAAATTACATAAATAAATAAAAGGGATGTGAGGAAGTACTTCTTCAATGGGAAGAAGGTGGATAGGTGGAACTGCTTGCACAGAGGGGTGATTAATGTGAAAAGTCAGTGACCAGATCCAAGAGGAATGGGAAAAATTAAATGTGTTGGTGGTGATAAATGCAGGGAAGGAAGGGCTGAGACAAAGAGAGAGAACAGAGAGAGAGAGAAAGCAAGAGAGAGAGAGAGAGAGAGAGAGAGAAAGCATGGCTGAGATGCCAATAAGGCACATGGCCTACTCCAGACCATTACCATATCTGGTAAAGCATACTGTATATAAAAATCTTAAGCAAACTTAATAGACCACAGGCCTTTTTCTGCCTTCAAATTTCCATGTTTCTTTCATTTTAAAGCATTTTTGATCAAAAACAACTATTTTTTTCAAGTATATAACAGATTTCAGTGTACACATCCAGAAATCCTTCACTGCTGAGAGATAGAGAAAGAGAGCGAGAGAGAGAGAGAGATGGAAGTGACACAGAGACAAGCACAGAGCCGGGAGATTATAATCTTCGACATCTATTGTTGACTGATACAGGTCGTACAGTTAACAACAGCTCAGTCGGCAATCCTTGTACAAAATGCTGTGTCATGCTGTCAAATTGCCAAAGAAAAGGTCAGAAACTACAGATCATCTTACTACAGTCAAAAGTGCAGTTTTTGTGGGGTCTCTTAATTCAACTATGGCATTGGCTCACCCTTATTCAGATGTACACTAAAGTTATTTTTTATTATTATTTCTCATGATTTGTTTATAGTATATGGTTAGGGCTTATTGTGTATGGAAAACAAAGGTTTTCCAAATCTTGTTGTAGGACAGTTCAAAGGTCAAAATAGTTGTACTATCGCTCTGACGTCACATCGATAGTACAAGAACTTTTCCCCCTTGAGCTCCTACCTGATTGGTGGAAACAAACAGAGATTCAAAATATACATACAAAAATGGCGGACTCATTTAGCGAGCGGTCTGGGGAGCAGACAGTGTGGACACAGACTACCATAATCAGGTTGGTCTGTCAAAAATATCAATTTGCTGTTTTTTTTTAACAAAATGGCACAGTTTTGGTAAAAGCAGAGTGGGACTATGGCGAGGAGCGTGGACGTGACCAGAACATGAGTGCGTAACTGCAGCGAGGAGGAGGACCGTTATCTTAGGGAAAGGGACTTGAGCGAGGAGGAGGGCAGAAGCGTGAACAAGGTATGAAACTTGTATCTATTTTGGGGAACCATATACTATAAAAAACAATGGATGGTCGCCCATCCACAATGAAGTCTGTGTTTCCATCTCGGGAGTTGATGATGCCAGAGACCTCTTGAGCTTCGATCGCGAGGTCTCTATGACATCATCAACTCCTTGGATGGAAACACAGCCTTGTTGTGGATGGTCACCCATCCACTGTTCTATATGTGTTGGTTACAAAGGCTGTACACACAAGGTTAAATTCTCACAGTTCTGTGTAACACGGGGAAGATTTTTATAAGTACCTTTGTAATGGGCCTTCAGAGTACTAAACTGGAAAGTGATCAAAACTAGCCTTCTAACAAAAATTAAAATAAAATTCTAGGACAAAAGTGGGACAGAATAAGCAATGTGGAGGCACAACTGGATTAACAGGCCAACCATGGCTGGTCTCAGCTTTGAAAGAATATAGATTAACATCTGGCATAATGCAATGCAGGTTGTTGACCTAGGGGTCCAACTCCAGCTGGAGGGGGCAGTGTCCCAAAAGAAAATGCATGTTAGTTCTGTGAATTTTGGGAAAAATTAATGCAGGTTAACTTTAGGAGCAGAGCTCATGATAGGGTCTTCCACCTCTGTGGCTGTGTGAGATATGGGCATCCTGCATCTAAGAAGGACCTCTCCAAATGCTGTGTATTCATTTGGAGAGAAGAGATGTTTCCCCTAGTGCTGTGTATAATCTAAGAGACCTGTGTTGGGAGTTATATTGTCAAATGACTGTGTTGCAAGCCATTTTTACTTTTACTTGAATCTTTTCCATACTTGCTATGTTTTCATCTAAACCCTTATATTTGGACTGTTTTAGAGTGCACTATATCGTATTTCCCTAGCTGATCAAAAAGAAGAAAAATGCTATTTTTTCATCTAAAACCTTATATTTGCATTGTTTTAGTGTGCACTGTACCAGATTTCCCTAGCTGATCAAAAAGAGAAAACATTGCAATGTGCTAAAACAGACAAGTTAGAAAAAGGTCAGCTGTATCTAATTTGATGTGTTTTCTATTTAAAGCATCAAGCCTTTGTACAGCTGACCTTTTTTTAACTTGGCTATTTTTGCACACTGTAAATGTTTTTTGATCAATTTTTTTTCAGTTTTGAAAAAGTTGTCATACTTGACATTTTGCCATGCAGATGAGTTAACTATCAACAAGCTGGTGTCCTCAGCTGATCTGAAAAGTATATCAGCCTGAATTCTCAATCCTGCGTTTAACTGCAAAATATCCATATCAAAAATGCTTTATGCTATGGCATTTGTATTAGGCAGAAACTATTTCGTTCTATTAAGTATTAGCATCTCTGTTTACAGTAGGAAGCGACCTTTACCTATGTTCATGTAGTTTTCAGCTAAATAAGACAAACTCCTTCCTTGAGTTTTGTAACCATCTGGGTCTTCATTGTATATAGTTGTAAATGGTTCAGGTTTGCCTTTATATCCAGTGATGGAGAAACACTTATTTTACTGTATGATGAGTCAATATATGATATTTGATTTGATGTATCTGCCCCAGACCCACCCATTTCTTCTCTGACTCTTACCATCACCTTCCAAAGGGTCCATGGTGCAGTTCTTGTTTTCGTGGTGGGCTTCATTAGGAAGCTGTCCAGTGAACCCCATAGGTCTATCTAACGGATATGAGGTAAAGAGGCCTACAGAGCATTCCATCTTCATTTCTCTCCTAGGTTGCCATCATGCAGGGGGTCATGGAGTTCATGTACACACTGATAATGCTTGTACTCCAAAACAGTAGGGGGCCAGATTTGCAAAGGGTCTGTCATGGCTCAGGACTAGGTCACTGTGTGCAACTCCCTGGTGCTGGGGAAAAATCCCCACACCTGCAAAAATGCTAACTGTCAGCATATTGTGAGCATAGGTGACATTTTCCTTTTTTCCTGCAGCTGCGGGAAAATGATACCCCGGTAATACCAGGAGTAGCATTTTTGGCAACTGTGCAAAAATAAATAAATAAAAAATATGCACAAGCTGCCTAAATTGTTGAAGAGACTGAAGAAAGGCAACCTTTCTGAAAATTGAGCACATGTGGAAACAACTGTGACTGCACAAGGAAACACTCCCTTGAGTGACTATTTTCCACTCATGCACAATTTTGCTGTTTTGAATATCTGACCCCAGGTGTCTTCCATCCCATCTACTGCACTGACACCAATAGTCACCCCTGAGGTGGTGATGCAGTGGAACCTACAACCCACTATTCACGGAGGAGGAGGAGGAGGAGGAGGAGTGAATCCTGAGGAATGCTCATATCCTGCTCCCCCAGCCAGACCACCAACTCCCCAGCATCACTGCCAAACCTGGGTCACTGTTTTCACAAGTGGCAGCCCAAGTTTTTGCCCTCTGCACTCAGGTTCAACTGAAAAAAACAACTCCAGATCTGAAGTGCTTTTTTTGAGCTAGATACATCTTCATGAAAGATTTGACTTTCAAAAACATTTAAATTAGTTGAGTGCATAGCTTTCTGAGTGCTTAATTAAGGCTGCTAATTCAGTAGAGTAATAATTTTTAGCAAGTTAGTTAGCAACTATATATTTACTTTTTTAAATACTAGGTAGAGAATTCAAACCTAATTGTATGGCATGGTAACCAAGGAATTTTTCTAGTAAGCAATCTAGTGGCTTAAGGTGTGCATTTCAAACATAAAGTTTAACTCTCAACCTCTATAGAAAGCTCAGTAAGAGTGTAAATACAAAATGTAAGGTTCCCACCTACTATAGATTCCAGCTCCGGGTCTTTTGTGTGCTGTCATGCTGACTCGTGCAGTATCCCACCATGTTTTCCTGAAGAAGGTGTACATTTCTTTGGTGTAGAAATGATGCCATACTCCTAGGGAGCTGGCAACACAAGCCAGTTGTGTTTGAATAAAGGGCAGCTTATTTTCTTGAGCAAACATACTGCATCAGAATAACATGTGCATTTTAAAAGCCAAGGAAATGCAGGGAGAGCTGGGAGGAGGTGAGGTACTGTGGGTCACCCTGGAAACACGTAAGAGGGACACTATTCACACAGGAGTGATCTACAGACCTTCAGCAAAGGCAGGAGAGGTGGATAAGGACATGATGGAAGTCATCCAAAGGGCGGCATGCAAGGGGCTGCATTGCTGTTGGGGGACTTCAGTCTACTAGAAGTGGATTGGAGCTTATCAACTGCAGCAATAGTCAGAAGTTGGGACAACCTGGACTCCTTCCAAGGGGCATTCCTTAGGCAACTAGTTAAGAAGCCCACTCACGGGAAGTGGTGATACTGGACCTGATATTGACAAATGGGGACAGTGTTGCTGACGTCATGGTTGATGACAACCTGGGGTCCAGTAATCTCCATACAGTGTGGTTCAATATAACGACTGGGCAAGAACCTAGCCACACTAAGATGAGGGTCCTGGACTTCAGGAGGGCCGATTTCAGGAAAACGGGAGAATGCCTCAGGGATACCCTGGCAGGGATAGAGGATCCAGGGGGGAATTGAGGAACTATGCAAAAAATAAAGGGGGGCATTGAAAAAACAACAAATCTCTGTGTCAGGCAGGTTAACAAGGGCAAGAGAAAAAAGAGGCCACTATGGTTCTCTGAAGAAGTAGCAGAAAATGTAAGTGCAAAAAAAAAAAACACCATTTAGAAAGTACAAAAAGACACAGAAGGAGGAGGATAATGAAAACTACCAGGAGAAACAAAGGGAGGCAGGGAAGGCAGTTAGATGCACAAAGGCACAAACAGATGAGAATATTGCCCAATCAGTAAAAGAAGGGTATAAAAATTTCTTTAGATATATAAGCCAGAAGAGGAAGATCAAAGCCAAAATAGTAAGGATAAAAGGGGAAGAAGGGATTTGCGTGGAGGAGGACCAAAAGAAGACAGACATATTGAACAAATACTTTTGTTCAGAATTTACAGAAGAAGGAGTAGGTGATGGACCAAAGATAAGGGACAAGGGCATAAATGGCAGGGAGGTGGACATCAGTCCTTTTACAGAGGAGAAAGTCCTCACAGTATTAGCACAATTAAAAGTAGGCAAGGCAATGGGACCTGATGGGGTGCAACCCAGGATACTGAAGGAGCTCAAATATGTGCAGGCTGCACCTCTGACAACTCTGTTTAGCTTATCATTAGAAACAGGGGAGGTTCCAAGGGACTAGAAGAGGGCAGATGTGGTCCCACTTCACAAAAGTGGGAAGACTGAGGAGGCATGAAATTACAGATCTGTCATCCTGACTTTGGTAGTGGGCAAATTAATGGAAAAACTACTGAAGGAAAGGATAACAGAATACCTTCTAACTATTGGATTACAGGATCTGTGGCAACATGGTTTCACGGGGGTTGTCTTGCCAGACAAACCTGATTGAGTTCTTTGACTAGGTGACCAAGGAAGTGGATCAGGGAGGAGCAATAGATGTGGCTTACCTTGATTTCAGTAAGGCCTTCAACACCATTCCATGTAGAAGACTGGTGAATAAGCTTGCCTGTCTGGGAGTCAGTCAAAAAGTTACAAACTAGGTAAGAAGTTGGTTAAGCAACAGGAGTCAGGGGGGTTTGGTTAATGTTGTACACTCTGTAGAAGGCAAGATGACCAGCACGGTGCCTCAGGGCTCAATACTAGACCCAGTCCTCTTCAATGTTTTTATTAGCAACATTGCAGAAGGGCAAGTATACATGTTCATGGATGACACAAAAATCTGCACACTGGGGGGAAGGGGCTGAGGGAAGATTTGAAAAAGTTAGAAGAATGGTCAATGGTTTGACAGCTGCGTTTCAATGCAAAAAAGTTCTAAATTATGCACTTGGGGCACAGAAACTTGGGGCTATGTACTAGTTGGGAGGGGAAGTACTGGCAACCACCAAACAGGAAAGGTACCTGGGGTAATTATTTCTGATGACCTGAAGGTTGCCAAACAGTGTGATAAGGCAGTGGGGAAGGCTAGCAGGATGCTTTGGTGTATAGGGAGGGATATCACCAGTAGGAAGAAGATGGTAATATTACCCCTGTGAAGATCACTGGTAAGACCCCACCTCGAGTACTGTATCCAGTTCTGGAGGCCCCACCTCTGGAAGGACATTGATAAGGTGGAGGCGGTACAGAAGAAGACTACCAAAATGGTGCAGGGCCTGCATCAAAAGCCCTATGAGGAGAGACTCAAGGAACTGAACTTATACTCTCTAGAGGAAAGGAGGAAAGGGGGGATATGATAGAAACATTCAAACACCTAACAGATATTAATAAGGTACAGGAAGGTAGCATTTTCCATAGAAAATGAAGATAAAGGACAAGGGATCACACTATGAAGTTGGAGGTGGGGACTCAGGGGAATGTGAGGAAACATATTTTCACAGAGAGGGTGTTGGATACCAGGAACTGTCTTCCAGCAGAGGTACTGGGTGCCAAAACGTTGACAGGATTCAAGCATGCATGGGACAGATACAAGGGGACCTCAGTAATAAGGCAAGGGGAGGAGGCGTCTGGAGATCAAGTGGGGTCTGCGGTGGCACAGAAGGCAGGGGAAACTAGTTAGACTAGGTGAGCCAAGAAGTCCTTATCTGCCCACAATTTCTGTTTCTATTTTAGTTCAGCACCATAGGGTGTGTGAAGCAACGTCATTGCATGTATAATACTCTGACAAATGCAGCAACACAGACATTATTGGCCCAGCACACTCTTGTAGTCATGCAATATATTTGTAGAATTCAAATGTGTATATCACAAAGTAAGAAACATAGGGCCAGACTTTTAGCCACAAGGTACTTGTGTAAAACTGTTTCACCAATGCTTTTGCCCCATACTCTTGCCTGTGCCCCCCCCACATTATGCTACAGTAAAAGGCAAACTTAATCACCTTTCATGCCAGCATATATTAAAATGTGCTAGTACAAAGAAGAGTTGGGATCCCACGCTAATGATATTCAATACAATAAACAAAAGCATAGCAACTTCCGCTGGGCTGGTTACACTTATGCAGTGTCCCCCTACATATAGAATAACAATAAGCAGGCAGTAGGGGTGTCACAAAAATGTGCCCAGTTCCATTGGAGCTGGTGATGGATCTGAACTGGCAAGGGACCAACACTATACAAGGGGTTGTCAGCCACACAGGGCTAGGAAAGGTGATCCATCAGAGTACCAGGGACTGAACTATATCTGGGGTTAGGGAGTGGGGCCACAGGACTGCCAAAAAGATGATTAGGGTTGGAACAATAAGTTCATCTCAAGGATGCTGCAATGGAAATATTGCAAGATATGATAATCTTAGATGTAAATGATTCTAGTCTCGGATCATTTGTTGATTCAAAACTGAAATGTCCTTTTAGGAGAACATCTTTAGACCAATATGCCTTTTCTTATAATGTCATTCAGACCTAGAACTCAGTTTCTATTGATAAAACTAATATATAGAATAGTTTATGGGAAACTATGCGCAACAGGCTGTATTTCTTCAAGGGGTTGCGTGACAGAATAAGGACCTTGAGAGCAAAGCTCGAGAGTAGAGATGTTACAATTTTTTTATTCAAAGACAAAGTTGGTACAAAGTGGAGGAACTTTGCACTCACAACATTTGTAAAGTTGTCTTACCATGTACCAACTTCACCAGTGTGGAGTTTGTTATTAAAAAAAAAATTAAGAACAGAAAAACACCTGCACAATCTGGGTTATTGACTTTGCCCCCCATCCCAGCAAACTGTATGGTATGGGGGTTGGAGAGAAGTGGAAGCATTGTGGTAAGATGGTTGGGGGATATCTTAATGGCTGATATACTGTGGTGGGAGAGGCAGATGCCAATAACTCAGAGGGTGTTTTTTTATTAAAAAAAAAACATTGAAGTTTAAACAGGCACTTTGCCAAGTGCTTCACCATATGGGGAACTATGCGAAGTAGTTACTTCACACTTTGCAAAGTATATTGTGAAGTGAAGTTCCTGACTTTGCACATCACTTCTCCAGCGGTCCATGTGTCATTTCAAACATGAGATAGACACACATGCTGATTTGTGTTTTGTTGCCCATGTTCTATTTTATATACTATATGGTTTGAAAATCCATGCTGCAGCAGCTGCTAAACTGTATTGAATACTGTTGATGAAATGGCAGTTTATCAGGTTGAATGTAATGCAAGATGAATGGCTCCACTTCTTTTTCACTGTGCCACAGCTGTGACATCAGAACTATTGTACTATGATTTCTGAAAGCCATTGCACCATAGGTCTGATGAAACAAATATGGTACGATTGCATTTTTGACTGTATGGATTTCAGTGCACAGCAAACAGTAACCACACCCTGTAGACAAACTGCACAAACATTTAAAATTAGTTTTAGAAGATTTCAACATGTTCATCAGCAATGTTAGTGTGTTTGAATGTATTGTATGAATATTATTTTTACTCCTTTTGTATATTGTTGTATGACCATGTACTCTGTGCACTTTGTGGCATTCTTCTGCCCTAGGATGGACTTTAAAGTGGGCTGATAAGACTCAAGAGCCCCTCATGTTATCAATAAACAAAATCTAAAAATATAATAAAATCAAGTAAACTGGGCCCAGAAGTGGGCTAAAGGTATGGGTTGAATTTGTAAGATGTGTGTAAGGCATAGACCTTGCACATGTATCTGTGGATGGCATTGAATGCTTGAGTTCCAAAACTGTGCCTATTAACAGTGGCAATACCCAATTTCCCATTAACTGAAAATACCACAAACAGCTTACCCTGATGGAATATGTCAGCTAGTATCTGTGCTCCCCCACCCAGAAGAGTCTGAAAATAAGCAGAATTGCCTAGGCCTTCTTTATCCACCAACAAAAAAATTATCTAATTTGTATTCCAAGTTGTGCTCCAGGTGAAGTTCTCCTGTGGAGTATAAGAGTAGTTTTGAGCTTTGCAGATTGCTACAGTCCAAAGAAAAAGGCACAGCAATAATCACCATGTGGATACAGTAGTCAGAATATCAGCAAAAAAAGTTCATTTATTACTGCGGCATACAAAACCCAGCCTGCACCTCAATGGATGCTGATACTCCCACTTCCATATGCATGTTGAGACAACAGTGGGAGCACCAGTTGTTGTCTAGGTGTGAGCTGTGCTTAGTATGATAATTAGAGATATTGAAAAGTTTTACTTCACTAGCAAAGTTGGTGCAAAGTTGGTAACTTCACACTTTGCCAAGACTTTACAAAACTCTCGATAACTGTACTAACTTTGCCTATGTTTTTTATTATTTTTCTTTTTTGTTAAAAAAAAAAAATACCCTCTGTATCATGTAGCCCTGCCCACACCAGATCAAGTTTTTAAGAAGAATCCCCCAACCTATCCTACTGCTAGGCCCACATCAGGGAATGTATACCCCAACCCTGGACCCACTCCCACTAGAACACCTAAACAAAAAGGTCAGCTCACTATCATCTCCTTAAATATCAACAATCTCCTCTCCAATTTCACTCAATTCCAGGCATGTGTACAGGTGATTAATCCGGATATTATAGCACTCATGGAAATCTGGCTTTCTCTGAAGATCCTGGATGCATCTATCTAACTCGATGGATACAACTCTTTCTGGCAAGACAGAACCACCAAACGTGGGGGAGGGTGTCTTGTCTATACCAGATCTGGAAAAAAGGTGCAGGCACTAGACTGCGGTCTGCATACAAAAGAGGTCCACATTCTGAATCTCAAGCTAAGCATAGGTCCCCAGAACAAAGTCCTGCTGCTCACTACAGTATATATACCACCTGGGCACCAAACTGACGGTCTAAACCAATTCATAGATAACCAGCAGCAGGTAGGCAATCATTGGGAGAAGGTCATTGTAGGTGACTTTAACATAAACTGGCACTCCCTGAAGGAAACAAAAGCCAGGGATCTGATATCCAGCCTATTTCTAACCCAGATGGTCACTGTTGACACCTAGATTAACTACAAAACAGGGAGCAGTTCCCTAATAGGCTGGCTCCTGTCCACACATCCTGAGCATATATCTGATTTCACCGTCCTCCCTGACAGCCTCAATGATCACTGCCCAGTGAAGTGCACCTAGACCAACAATTTCACCAAGGGCCCACCTAAGGTGTCCAAAAATCACTGCCTGAGGCCTCAGCTACTTGACCACTTCAAGCAGTACCGAACACAACTTGACTGGTCTCCACTGGCAGGGGGATATTAATGGGAATGAGGCCCTGAACTACTTTATAATGATCTTCAACCATGCCTGTGATACATTTGCGCCATACAAAACAAAACAAATCAGGGGTACCTCCAATCCATGGCTCTCCAACTCCCTTATAAGACTAATGAAGAACAGAGATAATCTTTGGCACACTACAAAATCAGCTGGAACACCTACGACACTCAATGCCTACAAGGCAGCCAGAAATGCCTGTACCAAGCTCATTCGACAGGCTAAAGCTTCCTACTACAAGGACCTCCTAAAGCAAAACCTGGGGCTCTGGTAGTGAATTTTGGAACTTCATCAAATTCCTAAAGGGAAAGACCCCTAAAGCCCCCCCCAATCTACTAGTTACAGTGGAGGGACCCCTACAGGAACCTATTGACATTGCTAATGAGCTGAACAATGCATTCACGGACCTTTCTAATGTACTCCCTGGTGATTACTTAAAAGATCTGCATGGACAACAACACCCAACTGCCCCACCAAGTTCCCCAAGGGATGATATACCACCCTTTTACTTCAGGCAGGTCACCAAGCCCGAAACCATCAAGCACATTAAAGGGGCTCTTGTCAAGACCATAATGGGGCAGATCTGGTTGATATGAAACTGCTGGGTCTTCTTCCAAACTAACTGGCCAGTCCTCTCACCATGGTGTTTAATGCCTCTCTAAGAACAGGAGTGTTTCCAAATGTTGGAAGTCAGCTGTCATCACACCTGTCTTTAAAGCTGGGGGGCAAAACCCAAATGTCCAACTACAGACCTATATCCATCCTACCCCCCCCCCAAAGCACTTTCAAAGAATGGTCTTGGAGCAGCTTACACAGCATCTTGATAACTATAACCTACTCTGTCCACAGCAGCATGGCTTCTGTAAAAAGCACTCCACACTCACCGTCCTTGTTGTTTACTCATCCCAGCTTTTTGATGCCTTAGACAGTGGGCAGGTAGTTGGTTTAGTCTTCATTGACCTTACAAAGGCCTTTGACTCTGTTAATCACAACCTTCTCCTAAATTGCCTCCAGTTGACAGGTCTATCCCTGGACACGGTACTTTGATTTGGTACCTACCTCTCAAACAGGTCGCAACAAGTCAAAATTGGAGACACCCTATCAGCAGCTAAGGAGGTGTCCCTCAAGGTTTCACAGGGCTCTATCCTTGGCACTTTACTCTTCAGCCTCTTCATCAACTCTGCACCAACTGCATGTTCAGCACTTACCGTTCTCTATGCTGATGATACAGTAATATCTGTTGCTGGTAATGACCACAGTTCCATCACTACTGAACTCCAAAGCAGCGTCCTCAACCTGGAATCCTGGTTCATACAAAACAGACTACTATTAAACCACAAAAAAACTAAGAGTCTGTTCTTCCCTACCTCCCAAAGCAAAAAGAAATACCAGCCTCTGCTCATTCATAACCACAAGTGTGCGCTACTGGAACAAGTAACTAACTTCAAATACCTCAGCATTACCTTCGACGATACACTCACCTTCTCTAGCCATATAGACTCAGTAGTCAAGTCAGCTAATATAAAACTTGTGGTCATCTACCGACACAGGCATTCTATGACACCTGAAGCTCTCAAACTTGTCACCAGTAGTTTAGTACTGTCCTCCATTGATTATGGGCTGCCAATCTATGGGGCAGGCACAAAAACTGCAATAAACAGGGTTAGCACACTCCTAAATAAGACCTGCCATCTGTCAATAGGGGCTGGTCATGACAGCCACACCTTCACTCTCTACGCTGAAGCTGGGTGTCTCCCACTCCATCTTAGAGCACAATGCCAAACCTGCCTACTTCTAAAAAAAGTGCTTCTTGGGCTTACTTCTCCCTCACTGGGCTGCCTCTTTAAACCAGCAGTTCCAATGAAATCAACTAGAAGTGCAGCTACTGATAGGCTGGTGATTCCCTTCAAAAGGACGAAACTTGCCCAGAGCTCCATCCTGTACCAAGGACCTAAATGGTACAATGAGCTACCTGTGAACCTCACTGATACATCCAAGATTAGTACCTTCAAATCCGAACTCAGATCCCTTCTTTTTTTTTTTCAACTGTTATTTCCCTCTGGTCATGGCCCCATGGAACTCTCTCGAGCATCTGAGTCTTTATCCTGCCTGCCAGAAGCTCCCAGAACTGAACCTTCTCTCTTCCCACCTCCCTGCAGCCAGCACCCCTGGTCTAACCCTCCCAGGGTGGATCGCCCTCTGCCTCTTGGGTGCTCTTAGATTCAGACTCCAGCTGCAGGGCAGGACTGAGGTGAAGGACCTGGAAGATCAGACAGGGATGGCCCAGCGAAGGTCATGGGGGACTTGGTGCTGTCGCCTATCCATGGTGCCATTGTTTTCCACTTTTTCTTGAACTTCCCCCAGAGCCCAGACATGCAACGACCTCCAGCTCAGCTGATGCAGGCTCCTGCACACCTCCGAAAGACATCTGCCGAGACTCCGATCCCCAGCATCTTGCAGCCAAGTGCTGTAGTGCCTCCAACCTCCACTACAGGTCACCAGTACATCGACTGGTGAAATCCCCCCTCCCCAGGGAAGGAGAGCCTCAGATCCCTTCTTGACACTACAAAGATCTGTACCTGCCTGCACTAATATGGTGGGACCTCAGCCTCCCAACCCCCCATCTCCCTTTATCTCTTCTCAATCCCCTCCTGTTCCACCTCTCTCCAAATGAAGCTCACTCATGGCTGACCACACTTCCTACGATGATGACACCATCCCTGGTTGACCACCCAACCCTTTTCCTCCTAGGTTTTCCTATCACCTAGTGAACACCAATGCAGAGTCCCACCTACCTTCTCTTACTTAAACCTCTCATTGGATGTATATAATTTCATGGTATTTGATTGCCTGTGTAATTGTTTTCCTGTGTTTTCTGTATACCCTATTATAGTTGTAATGTCTGTTCAACAATGACTTGGAATCTTTGTAAATGAGTCCTTGACTTAAAAGTATTAATCCGAAACTGAAATAAATAAATAAGAAACAGGGATGAGGAACATGAGGAAAAGAATTTGCCATAGCTTTGATACTTAAAACACTTTGCCCCATCCTACAGGTCAAATCTTAATGCAGGCCTTTTCGGGAATCCTTTGTATTTGCAGTTGAATCTGGTTTGCTCCCTTAATACTAGAATAAGAGTAGGCAGTGTGGGTTGTGAGACTTTGCATGGGTTCCATTAGATAAAGGTTTTTTATTTTATTTTATTGTTTTTTTAAATCTGGATTGTATCCCAGCTACACCACCATCCAGGGATATACCATGTTCAAGCAGAGCTGTCATGGAGACAGTAGCTGGGTATTTTCTCCCCAGTTTTTGCCCACTATTTTCCCTCCTCCCCTGGCATGGGCAGTGCCATTATTGTTCCTGTGCATGCACAATGTGCCCTGCAGAAGAAGCAGGCTCTCTGGCCTGATGCTGGGGTCCCTGAGTGCAAGAAACTACCATCACCACTCCCCAGTCAAGGCAAGCTGCCTCTCGGCAGCAGCCTGGGCTGCCTTTCAACTCTGCAACCCAAGTGTACTCCCAAGCCCACTTCACCTGCATAATAGTGCAATGCACAGCCCCTGGGCCATTGAGGTGACCTAAGATTGAACTTTTAACAGAGCTTTGTAGCTGTGGAGGTCAGTAAACTTTTGATGTAGAAGAGCTGTCATCTCTCTAGGCAGAGAGTCAGCTCCATGCTATGTTGCATCAGCCTCTGCATAGTAAGTCTTTGTGTCTTGTGTATCACCTGATTTAAAGATTTCCAGAACATCTAAGGGTTGGTGAAGATATTTATCTGTTGATTTGTACTATCATCCACGAGGCATTTCTATTGGCTTCTCAGATACAGATACTTGTAGTATCTGGGGGTCTTTTTTTTCTCTCTCTCAACATTTATTTATGATCACTAGCAGGTGTATGGGGGGCATTGGAAGTTTCCAACTTATGGGTGCCATGTAAGTTAATGTTGCCCTGAAAGTTATGGCCCCTGGTGGCTGTTTTGTTATTTAGCTTAAATAACTCAGAAGAGTCCACTTTATCATGTCTCTGTATGTAGTTGACATTTTCTATCAACTCCCTCTTTTGCTTTCCTTTTCCTGAGAATACTGCCCAGTCTTTTCTGATAGGATTATTTTTGTAGGTGTCCACTGACAAGTCACTAACGTCTCCCTATCTTTATTTAGAAGTGGGTTCCAAAACTGCATACATTACTCCAAATGAGGTCTAACAAGTGACTTACACAGTAGCAATATTTCTTCTTTGTTGTATCTGGTAAAACCACACCTGATACATCCCAGCATCTTGTTAACTTTCCCATATGCAGTATTACATTGTGAATATACTTTCAAATGTTTGCTTATTATAACCCCTAGGACCCTTTTCTCCTTTGAAGTCAAGGAGCCCTGCCTCAGAAATCAGAATATTCTGCCACAGAACACCAGGAGCCCTGGTTATAACCCTGAACTATCATCTGACATGAGAGAAAATGACTCTCACATATTAAAATGTGCTTATGATCATAAAGTATTAAACAAGCACCATTATAAACTAATTATTGATCATGGAAGCATCATGTCATGCCTGCAATCAATCACAGCATGTCCATTAAAGCAGCAGTGCAACATAATCAGGAAACGATTATCAAAATTATTTTATTGGGTTGTAAGCATGTAGCCATAGATGAGGTTTCCATATCTGTAAACATTTTTTTCTAGCTATCTTTATTTTTTTAGATATTTAACAATTATTTCAATTGTTGTATCACCACAATAAATATGGTGGCTGCCTAATTTTCAGTTGCGCTTCCCCTTCATGTCGCATCATGTCTTTTGGTTACAGCAGTGGGACCATGTGCTGAACATTCCCAATCTCCCTGTGGGTAGTCCGTGACCATAGCGACTGAAACTGAGCACCTAGAAAAATAGTCAGTCTCAGTGACTGTGATCATGGCTACCTAGGGAAGAGGGTGACCAGATACTGCAGTTGGCGAAAAAACTGCAACAGGAACTCACACATATACATGTGCGCATGCACCCGTGGGGGGGGAGAGGCAGGGGAAGTATTGCATATGGGAGGGGTTGCTTTGAGCAGCTGCTGAGCTGGATTGATGGTGTCATGGGGAGGGTGGTCAGCTGGGAGGCATGGGGTACCAGTTTCTGATCCAGCATGGTGCGGGTTTTTTTGCCACCTGGTGGCATGTATTTTGTCAAGTTTTTGGCCCCGTCGACATGCCCACCCTGGAGTTGAGAATCCATAAGTAGGGTGTTGCGGGTTTGTATGGAGGAGCAGCCCCCCTACATTAAAAATGAAACCTGTAGGTCTCGGGTGCCTTTTTTCTGTGCGCTGCCAGTGTGCTTTGCCGAAATTAATTTTCGGCAAGGTACACTTGCCATAATAAAGACTGCTGTTTCTCAGTCACTATTATGACATGCAGCTGCCCTGTGTAGTACTGCTAGTCATACACATTTGCAGTTGGCAGTAGAGGGGGTCCCAGTTCAATACTGCAGGTGGCAGAAACATAAACAAAAGCAAAGGATAACTGAACAAATTATGGGATGATAGTACAATGCTGGCAGGAAAGAGTACCAGATAAATGCTCAGTAGACCACAGGGAATGAACTTTCTAAAAGCACAATTTTAAAGTTTACATTGCACTGCTGCTTTAAGTCCATAAGAGTTTCTCATGCACCAAGCCGTGGTAACAGGCTTCTGGATGGAAGACAAAAACTCATTTAAAAATAAATTGTGTGATCTGTGATATGTTTATATGTCTGGTTGGAGGACCTCTTATGGATTTAGGAGTGTAACCTCTTGCATGTTTAGGACCTTCAGTTCACAGTTCCCTAGACAGAAGGTTGCATGAGGTGATGTTCTTATAACCAGACCCAAATACTTATACTACTGTATAGAACAGAAAAACCTTTATCATATGGCAAAGAGAGCATAACCATTTATTTATTTTTTTAAGAATTTCTGCATTCTTTGAAACTGCTAAATAATTTATATTTTGATGGTTTTGTGAAATTCACTGATTTGTTCCATATTACAGAGCTAGCGTTTCCCTGTGTACTGCAGGCTTTCCTGTGTGATTTGTGGAAAAATATGCAAACTGTACTAATTTTACCTTTATGAAAATTCTCAGCCTATCACCTTGTGTTACTTAGTCTAATACTGAATTTGACTGTGTAACACAATGAGATCTGCAGAATTGTTTCCGTTAAGGGTAAAGATTGCAGGTTTTTGCATATTTTGTCTCTGCAAGTCATCCCGGAAAATCTGCAACACCCAGGGGAATTTTTTTATTGCATAATATGACATATTCGTGGAAGTTCCAAGAGATGCTCCAGAAGATACAACAATCAAAAATCTGCATAACTCTGGTGGTGGAAAACAAAATATGATCATCTCTATCCCCATTCTTTCTGCTGGGTATACATAGTATATAATTATTTATTACACAAGCATCCCCTGAAGTTTCCAACAGACTAGGTGAACATGTCTAAAAAACATAAGAATTGATTGATGATTATTACAGAGAATGTGACACTGGGTATCCACATGAGACATGGATGTATTTTGGAAAGAATCAGATCCCCAGTGTTCAAAATTTCTGTCACCAGGATGATGACTCATGCCCATTGACTTTTGGTAGTGGAATAACACACTTACATAAGCATACAACATATAAGCATTATTTACATTTTTATCCACAGAGAGAGAAATGTAAATAGTTATATTCATCTTTCCCATGATGCTTCTCTGAAATGTTTACACAGAGGTTTGTTTTTTTTAGCTGACAAAATGGGAAAAATGATTAAAGCCAAGCATTACAATATATGGGTTTTGTTAGATTTAAAACAAACCTATAAGGGATAAAATGATTTTTCAAATGTTTTGCTGTCTCATATATTTATATTTTGGCAGACGTTTGATTCCTTTATTAAGAAAGAAGGACCTCGCTTCATTTTCTTGTCAAGTTTCTGAGAGTAAAGAAGCTAGTGAAATAGAACAACTCAATAGGTATTAAAGTGCACCTCGAGTTTACATTAATCCACTGTCATGATTGCATTTTGTCAGTTTCTGCAAATAATATCTGACCTGAAAGAACATGTGTGATTTATTTCACCTTGTTGAAGTTAATTTCAGAGAAACTCAGAGTCAGTTTTCAGAAAAATAGTAAAGATGGGAAAGATTTTTAAGTCCCCTTTTCAAAATGTAAGTGTATTTAGATTCATCAGGCTCTGATGTTCAGAACTTTTGTCCTCCATTTGCAAACTCAGAATGCACATATGAACCCTTGGGCTGCCGATATGATTAGAACGTATAGAAATTCTGAATTGATATATCAGTCCGCGGCACAGCAAGGGTTAAGATATGTGTGCATACTGTCCTCCCTCCCCCCCTCCCCACCTGCAATGAATATGGTTTTGGGAAAAGGCGAGACATATTGGAAATGACATTGCATCTGCTAGGGGAGAGCAAATGCAGAAAGTGTAGAAGAAAAAGAAAGAATTAAAATATATAGTGTATTTCTTCCACAGTATTCCAAAATGTTTTACAGGCAATGGGCACTGGATGTGCAGTGATTGTGAATGCACAGTGGCAGCCTTTGCACTTATCAACACCCATACATATTGCTCTGGACAAATGCTTGAAATGCTTTCACTGTGAAGGAGAAAGGTGTCCAGGGCACAAAGGAAGATCCCCATCTCCCCTTAAAAGTGAAATGGGTTCTTTGTCCTTGAGTAGAACACCCACCTGGACAGCACCAGAAATGGATATTGGTTTGATATCTCAGTCGAAAGATGGCACACTTGTATAGTACAGAATCCTCATGTATTGCACTGGGGGCCTACATTTGGGGTACAAGCTCAAGTTCTATTATGCAAAACAGCAATAGTTCTTGACCTCCCCTGGTACACACATATAACATGGCACTGTGGAAAGCTGTTTTCTCACATAAATGAGATGATGAAAATTAAAGCAGAATTATACCTACTACCTAACAGAAATATTTAAGGCTAAAGTGAAAATGTTAGTAAAGACAAACTAAATTTTGTAAATTTGGGGGTTAGTAACTATCATTTCCAGTCCCCAAGTTACTTTATAAAGTTGATCAAGGCTTTCAAATGACAGCTATTGGTGGCTAAGGTTGTAAATAAAGGCTGGGCTAAAAGCAAGGACACATTTGTTCATGTTAACTTGTCTCTCTAATTCTCTCTACTAAATATAAGAAGGGAATGGGTACTTTTTGGTTTTTCTTAGTTTAATGAAAGTGGAACCAAACTTAGCAACAGGTTTCCCCACTCCTCTTGGATGCAGTGGCAACAGATGATGATAGTGTGTATTCAAATGTTTTCCCCAGAACCAGAGATTATAAATAACTTACCTCAACCATAACATAAGGTGGTAATTGTATTATCATCTACTGTATATTGACAGAGCAGTCTGCAGTGATGACAAGGAACATAATATGTCAACAAGCTTTCCTGGAGATAACTTGGAGACATTACAGCAAGCCTTAAGGGTGTCCTTAAGAAAATAGGAAAAAATCCATCTGTACCAGTACATATTTGAACCATTGATGCTGGGAAGAAAAATGACTTTGAAATTAAACAAGTCTTTATTAGACTGAGGAAAGAGTCAAAGGCACATGGCTGTATTGTCATTTTTTCTGAAATCACATCACTCCTGAGTGCTTAATGTAGACATCAGGAAGCCATCATTTGAATTAATAAGTGGCTAGATGGTTAGACTTGCAAAAATAATTCTGGATTTTTTTAAAAAATGAGGATATATTTTTGGGAAAACATGCATTTTTATTTAGGGAATGATCTTCATCTTAATAGGTTAGGCACAAATCTGTTGGCAAGCAGAATCAAGGTGGCCTCGGAAAGGAACCAGAGAACTACTGTAACCTAAATTCAGGGGGTGTGGGGTGGTGGCTCCTAAACCACATGAGATCATACGCACTAGGGCTAAACAAATAGACAAGAGACAATCAGGAAAATATAATTTTTCAATTCTGAGTTTAAATGCACAAAGTCTGGTAAATAAATCTGATATCTTGAAGGCAAACGTTTAATTGTGGGGGAAAATTATACTTGGGATAAAGCAACTGATGGTTACTCATTGTTTGGTAGAGAAAGATCTGATAAAAAAGGTGGCTGTGTAGGACTTTATATATAAACACTTTATAAACCTTCTCAAATAGTAATTTTATACCAGACTTGTAGAATCAGTATGAGTATCTGTGTCTCTTAAATCACAATATCTGGTGGTTGCTAATTTTTTATTTCACTGAAAAGTAATAAGAAAGTATTTATAAATTACATAGAAGATATAAGAAAAAAAAACAAATAAAGGAGGCATTACTTTTTTTCTTTTTTGCTACTCTGTTTCTTCCCTGTCCTGGCTGGCCCTCTTTCACTTATCCCCAGCTCTGTCACCTGGCTTCTCACAGGCTTACTTGCCAAAGATCCCCAAGTCCCCCATAGTGTAGTGATGAGGAGTCCTCTTCAACCCACCAGACGTGGATAGAGTTTGGGAAGCACTTGGACCACCAGTGCAGGGCCTGCGAGGGATCTGTGGTCATCCTGCCAGATAGGATGTTTCCACTGTTCCTTCCTGACACTGAGGAGTGGCATGTGATAATGCCAAGGGTGACACCACATGTATAGTATTTCCACAAGCCACACACCTGATAGTTTCTTCTCCTCTGCCCCACGTTGTGGCTCCAGTGTCCTTCCCCTAGCCACCACTAGGGAAGAAGAAGGAGAAGGAGGTGGAGGAGGAGAAGAAGGATAATTAGCATTTAAATAGCACTTAATACATATTGTATCTCAAAGTGCTTTACAAGCAATGCTAGACTGGTAGTGAAGTGGCTGAATGTGTAATGGCAGCAATTTTGCACATCAAACCCTACACACAGCCTTGGACAATTGCATGAACCAGTTTTATTGGACAGGGAATGTTGGCCAGGACACTGGGGAAATTACTCTACTCGTTGGTAGGGGGCACTGTTGCTGGTGTGGATGGCCAGTCTTCCCAGGAGTGCGAGCTGTGAGGATGCTGGGAAGGAAGGGGAGATGGTCTCTTCCCCTGTCTCTGAACATGTGGAGACCAATGCCTCTAACGCTACTGCTACCAGCTTACCATTTACTGGAGGAGAGGCAAGCATGCAGGAGTCTGTTGGGCCCTCTAAAGAAGGTGACACTTCCATGTCCATTCCAGAGTCAGTAAAGTTGCAGCAGTTGCTGCAGGAAGAAGAGCACCAGTATCTGGCTAGGCGCAAAGTGTTGGAGACTGCATTCAGGAGTAGTAATGCAGTCATACTGGAATTGCCAGTAGAGGAGTGGCAATGGCGGCCGTACATGAAACATTGCTTGCGGTGGAATTGGAATTTTGCAACATGAATCCAAGACAACAGGGAGCTCCTGACCCTCAAGATACTGTGCCTGATAAAAACATTGAAGGGGAAACGTACATTACTGCAAATGATGGCCAGGGTGAGGCGTGTAAGCAGCCGAAGAATGGTGGGATGTAAGACTAGAATACTTGCTCCATTGCTAAAGCAGGGCATAAAAATGAGGGAGTGGCATCTGTAGGGCTCTTATAGGCCAAATTCACTATTGGGGTGGCAGGAAGGACTGTGAAAAAGGGATCCAAGAAAACAGCTGGTGGAGAGTGCACTGGCAAAAGCAGTGGAAACACAACTAAGGTGCATTTCTTGGACACCAGAAGGGCTACTGCCACTACTTCTTCTACAGCACCAGGGGTGTCCCCCCGTGGGTTTGTGAAGCCCTTGAACTAGCTAGATGGACCCAATCCCCTGATGGCAAGAGCTGGGTAATCAGTTTCAAACATCCAGCTGGGCTGGAGCATTTTTGAAAACAATATAAATTGCTGAAAAATACACCCCTTTGGAGACCTTTTGTGGCAATTCCTTTAACAAAACTGTCTTTTAAGCATGTAACAGTGCTAGTCAGGAATGTAGGAGTCAATGTTGCTGGCATTACCTTCTGGCTCAAACAGAAATGCAGTGTTATCAGTTACCCTGAGTCTATACTAGACGATGAACATTTTTGGATGGGAGGTCGGAAGTTCAAGGTCATACTAAAGCAAGTAAATAATGAAACCCAGCATCTTCCCAACTGCTTTTTTTGGGGGTCAGGATGGGGGTGTGGTCTTTTACCCAGGCCAGCCCAGGGCATATTATTGATGTGGGGACACAGGGTACCTAAGCAATGCATGTGAGAAACAAAAGTGTGGACTATGTGGGGTTCTAGGGCATAATATTGTACAGTGCCCCAATCCTATGAGATGCAATTTGTGTGATGATTAAGGTCACACATTTTGAAACTGCTCATGGGCATTTCATAACAGCCTGGACCAAGCCCTGAGAGCTGAGCAGGATTTATATGTTACGTTGGCCCAAAAAGAAAGACTAAAGTTGATTACAGACCCTGAGCACAGTAGTCCACAATGACCCAGTGCTGCTGCATCTCAGAGAACTCCTTCACTCAGGGAGCAGCAGACTGCACTACCGTGGCCTCTGAACCATACGGCACCCTCCAACTCAGAGGACAGTGTAATCATAGATTCAGAGCCTGTGAGGCCTCAGGAGGTACCCAAGGTACAAGAACCAGTCATGGACACTACCCCTATGGAGGAGACAGTGTCTGCATCTACCTCTGCAGCACAAGATATGCCTTCTCGACAGGTCTGAGCAGACTGGCTTCAAAATGGTCACAAGATCTAAGACCACTGCAACTACTCCTGTTCCACCAAAACCCCCTGACATATCAGATCCTGTAGTGGTTCAAAACCAATATGCAGTGTTGCAAGACTGGGACTGGGCTGCTTCAGAGGAAGAATCTGATGTCTGCTCAGTGGCCTCTTCCAAGGTGGTCAGGCCATGGAGAGCACTAAACCAGGGAAACCAAAGTCGACCAAAAGAAAAAAAAGAAAATTAACTAAGGATTGCTTGTTTATTTCAAGTGCTAAAGTGTTTTTTTCTCCCTTTATTCTTCTTATCGCTACAGTCAACTTTCTTACATGCAGTTTCAACAGCATTAAGGCTGGAACTAGGAGGCAGATTACTTTTTCTGTTTTACAGGGGTTACAGTGTGAGGTAGTCTTTCTCCAGGATACCAGTTTGCGTACTATTCCTGAAATAAATCAAGATAAAAAGGAATGCAGGTTGAGTCCCTCTTTGTGGTCAGTGGGAGAAGAACAATGTTCAGGCTTGGGTTTTCTGTTTTTTGGGCAAGATAATTCAGTATTAAAAATTATAGATGTTTGTCCAGGTAGGGACATGGTAGTGGACGTTATATTGAATCATAAACCTGTATGACTCATTAACTTATATGCTCCACAACTTAAAGCAGAGAAGACAAAACTATCACATCAACTAGAGTCCTTTTTACATAGTTCCAAATTGACCTTATAGGGTGGGGATTTTAACTGTGATTTGGCCAAAAGGGATTGTGGGAGGAAAACTAACTCAATTTATTGTGATACTAATTTACGTAACACAATTTTGCATCAATCTGGTTACAAAGATGTACACGATATTCTGGGGGCTCCACCAAGCCACACCTTTTATAAAGGGTTTCTTTCTTCCAGTACTGATTTTTGGTTTGCCCTGAATGCAATGTTTTGCTTTTTGTCTTCCTCATCTGTGACTGTGTATTGTATTGTATTTATACCCAGGACCACTTTGAAAATGAGCTTGCTCAATGGTGTGTATGCCTGGTTAAATAAAGTTTGATTGATTGATTAATTGATTGATTGAATGCACCCCTATCTCTAATGTTAAGATTGTTCCCTTGGAAACCCCGGACCACATGGGGTGCAGGTCTCAGTTGCTACAGCTACTCATGCACAGGCTGGTAGGGGTTACTGGCATATGAATACATCCTTGTTACAAGATGAACGGATTCAATTTGAGGTTGAGGACTTCCTAAATGTATGAATTTCAGTTCAAATACTGTATGATGACCTCCTTGATAGGTGGGAGGATAAAAAGCAAGACCTTAAACAATTCATGGTGCAACTTTTCCATAGAACAGCAAGTTCTAACTATTATCAATATTTAAAATGGAGAGCCTGTTTTTTACAGCTTCTCACACAAATGAGGGAAATGGGGGCAGGCCTGGCTGCACAGATTGTTGAAGTGAAGACAGAAATGTTTTTCTTTCAATATGACAGGGAGCACTCACTCCAAATGGAGCAAACATTCGGGATGCAGGGGTCTAGATTTCATGTTAACCCTTGCGATGGTCATGCTGACCAACTAAAGCATAGAATTATGACAGCTTTAAAACTACCAGATGGCACTGTGACCACAGATGTAAATTCTTTAACAGCAGTTGTCCATAAGTATGTGGAGACCACATTTCAGGGGGACTGTGCTCAGACTCCCAATAGTACACTTTTTACAAAGACACATCCCCCTAGTCTATCGGACCAGGAAGCACATATTTTAAATGAATCCATCTCAGTACAGGAACTTACATGGGCGATAAAATCCCTGTCTATATATCCTGTGCCTGGCCTGGATGAGATCCCTAATGACTTGTATAAACAATTTGTGGATAAACTAGCCCCAATAGTGTGTGATGTTTTCCTAGAAATAGCACAGAAAGGTCCTTTAAGCAGCAGCATGAGAGAGGGTGTTATGTTTTTTCGCTACAAAAGGATGAGCATATGGATATCAAGAACTAGAGACCTTTAAGCTGCCTTAACTCCGACTATAAAATCTTAGCAAAAATCATTACTTTTTGACTGGCAAAGCTAGCACAGACTCTCAGTTTGGATTCCCAGGCACGTGCAATTCCAGGCCAAAATATTGCACATAATCTGATGTTTGTTAGGGAAATGGTGGCACAAGGTTCGGAGAAGAAACTGGATGGCTATCCTCTCTCTTGATCAAGAGGCCACCTTTGGCTCTGTCAGGTATGAGTATTTATGGCAAGTGTTGCAAATGTATGTGATCCCTGAGGGGTTTATTTCTTTTATTAAAGCTCTGTATTTAGAAGCTCAGATAAGGCCATTGGTAAATGGACATTTGGGACCAGCTATGTACTTGAAGAAAGAAGTGTGTCAGGCCTGCTCCTTTGCCCACTGTAGTATGTTTTCACTTTGGACCCTCTGTTAAGGGCTATAGAAGTGGACACACAGGTCGTACGTATCACTAATTAGGTAGGGAGTAGGCTTGGGAAAGTATCCGCTTATGCTGGCCACTGTGTTGTCATGGTGGCATATTTGGAGTCAGGGACTGTTTTAGAACAACAATCCCCTTTGACAGGGATGGGAATTAATAAAGCTAAAAGTGTAGCACTGGCAATGAGGAATGCAGAGGTTCCAACCCGTTATGATATACCTGTACAGCGAGAGGCAGTGAAGATTCAGGGTGTTTATTTGGAACAGAGAATGTGGCTCATGTGAATTGGAGTGAGAAAATTGAGATAGCACAACAGAAGGGACACAAATGTAAGGCCTGGAAAATGACCAGGCAAAAACAGATTTTTTTGCTAAGAACCTTTATAGTTCCCATTTCCTTAAATATAGCACACATTTTTCCCCTGCCCTTTGATCTGCACTTTAAACTAATGAGTATTTTCTTTCAACTGGCATGGGGTAGTAGACATTACCTGGTGAAACATAGCCACACATATGGACCATTCAGGAGGGGGGTCTTAACATGAACCAACCCCTGGTGTTCTTTGATAATACATTTGTTTATACTAATATCAGGCACACCTACAGGGAAATAGCACTTTTTGGTCTAAAACTTTTCAAGTTTGGCAACCACTGTTTTCTGAAGCATGGGTTATAGGGAAATGGATGGTTAGAGTAAGGAAACTACCCCTACACTTTCAGTTTACGTTGAAATATATTCGGCTCTGGAAAATTGATTTACGTAGGTTCCAATCTCTAAGTAGGAAACAGTTTTATACTGAGATTCTTATAAAATGTTATTATGAAGAACCAGTGTTTAATGTAGGTCCTCATGAACAGGTAAAACACATACTAGCTGCTATGCTAGAAAAACGGGTACTTCAGAAGTTGACAGATGGTATGTGGCTCTGTGGGCATGGTAAACTAAATGTGATGGCTAATGACAAGCACAAAGGTATGGAAGACAGGATGTGCTTGCATGAGAACTGCATTAATTAACTGGAAAATATGCAACATTATTTTTTTGATTGTGCCTTTATTAATTATTTGTGACAAATCTGGATATTATGTGGAATACTGCCTGTTTTAGGTCTACAACATATGAGACCCTAATTTTGGGTCAACTTTCACCTGTTTGGCTAAAACGGAACAGAAGTACTGTTTATGTTATTTTCACATGTTTAAAGTGGATAATCTGGCAGACTCACTGCCAATCTTTCTTAAGGGATACTGATATTTTTATACAGGATGCAGTATTTTTAGAATACATGCAGAACTAGATGCAATCTTTCAGAATGAAACTAAGCAAATGGGAGTAGAAGTCTATAAACAGTTATGGAAAGATATTGATTGGTTGGGATAGGCAAGTATGGGTTGGTTTACAGTTATTAACATACTAACATACTAAAATGCTAGCAGAATAGGCCTAATGGTCTTTCATGTCTGCTCGTTTGGTCAGCCCCCACCCTGGGAGCTGACCTTGCTGCCCCTCTCGCCCTCTCTGGTTTCTCCCTTCCCAGTCCTGGATATTCTTGCTGCACAGGACTTTGCTTCCAGAATCCTTCCCCTGTACCTGTCCCATCCCCTCTTGAACCCCTCCACCATCTCTGCCTCCACCAGCCCACTGGGCAGTGCATTCCATGGTTCCACCACCCTCTCAGTGAAGCAGCACCTCCTCCTTTCTCCCCTGAATCTCCTCCCCTCTCCAGCTTCCACCCATGCCCTCTAGTTGCCCCCCCTTCCTTTGGAGCACCCTGACTGCTCCTCCCCTATTTACCTCCATCATGTTCCTGAAGACCTCTATCATGTTCCCCCGGTCCCTTCTCTCTTTCAGTGTGTACATATTTAGCTCTTCGAGCCTCTCCCCATAGGTCCTGTCCCCCAAGCCACACATCATTTTGGTTGTTCTCCTCTAGACCCTCTCCAGGAGTTTGATGTCCCTCTTTAACTGTGACCTCCAAAACTGCATGCAGTGCTCAAGGTGTGGCCTCACCAAGCAGTTATACAGAGGGAGAATCACTTCCCTTCTTCTGGAGGTGATCCCCTTAGTGATGCATCCCAGCATCCTGTTGGCCTTGACCACTGCCCTTCTACAAGTCTCAGAGTTGTTCATCTTGACATCCACCACCACCCCCAGGTCCCTCTCAGCCATTGAGACTTGTAGCAGTATAGACTTGGCCCAGGTTTCTGGCTCCCAGGTGTAGTACCTTGCATTTACCTGCTTGAACCTCAGCTTCCACTTTCTAGACCACCTTTTCAGAGCCTCCAGGTCCCCCTGTAGGGCCACCCTCCCCTCCTCCCCATCCACCACCACCCCCAGCTTTCAGTCATCTGCAAAGAGACTCATCTCACTCTTGATACCCTTCCTTATGTCAGAGATGTAGGTGTTGAACAGAAGGGGCCCAAGGACCAATCCCTGAGGGATCCCACTAATGACCCTCCTTGGGGATGAGACTATCCCACCAACCATGACCCTCTGGGTCCGGTCCTGGTGCCAATTTCCTATCCATCTGATCATCTGGTTCCCCACCCCCATTTCTCCCAGCTTATCCAACATGCTCCCCTGAGGAACATAGTTAAACGCCTTGCTGAAGTTAAGAAAGAGGACGTCCACCAGTCTACCCAGGTCCAAGGCATTGTCACCCAGTCATAGAACTCCACAAGGTTTATCTGACACGATTTCCCCAGGATGAATCCATGCTGCCTATCGTCCAGGCACCATGACTTTTCCAGGTCCCCCCAGCCTCTCCTTGACAATGCCCTCCATCACCTTGCACACCCCTGATGTCAGGCTGACAGGCCTGTAGTTCCCTGCCACCTCCCTTGATCCCCCCTTGTGGATAGGCACTATATGTGCCACCTTCCAGTCCTGGGTCACCCACCCTGTCCTCAGAGAAATGCTGAAAAGCTCTGCCAGGGGTTTTGCCAGGAAATCCGCCAGTTCCTTCAGCATTCTGGGATGTAATTTATCCAACCCTGGTACTTTCTCTGTCTTAAGGGACCTGAAGGCTTCCTTCACTGTCTCAGCCATGATTTCCACCTCAGCTACCTTGTCCCCCTGCTTTACCTCCCCCCGTCCTGCCAGTGATGGCCCCCCTCCCCAGACCCGCCGATCAGTAAGGGTCCCCCCTCCTCAGTTTCATCATCTCCTCCCATGTATGATGCAGCCCCCCCATTTTCCTTCGTGAAAACTGAGGCAAAGTACTCATGTAGTAACTCAGCCTGCTCCCCCGGGTCTTGTGCCCATCCCTCCCCTATTTTAATCCTGCTAATCTGCCCCTTCACTCTCCTCTTTTCCCCAATGTATCAAAAGAACCCCCTTGTTCCCTCTCTTAATTTCCCTGGCCAGGTTCTGCTCCTTTCTTGCCTTAGCCACCCTCACCACCCTAGTGGCCCTTCAGTTATGTTTTTTTTCTTTACCTTTTTGGCTTTTTTTAGGTTTACAGTGTTGCTTTATGAGTGACTTATCAAGGTGGACTTAGAAATGTTTTCTGAGGTTTTTTTTCTAACAATATACAAGACAGTCTATGAAGTATATTTTTTCTTTTGTCTTTTCTTTTTATGGCAAGAAGACAATATGTTGTTTTTTAGGTTTTCCTTTCTCTATGAAGTTACTAATGTAGATATTGCTTGCCATTTTTTTGTATGTGATGTGAACATGCTTTTATGTATTTTGTCTTTTTTTCCATTAAAATATTCCCCTGCTTTCCAGTAAAGGGACCTCTGGTCGTCTGGCTGCTAGCCATGATGACTGCTACGGAGGAGGGTGAAATGATGGAATTACTGGAAGCAGGGGAGATAGCCTCCTACCCTGCTTCTTCTTCTTCACAAGAGACTACACCCAACATATATATGGAATTATTGACCATGGTACTGCAGACAGAAGCAGAGTTACAAGATATTTGTACAGTTTCATTCCCATTGAAACTGTGCATGGTAGAAAGTGATATTTCAAATGGAAGAGGCTTACCTGAAAAAAGCCTTGGATGTGTTAAATCAGCATTTATTGGCAATGGTAGCAGAGGAGAAGCAGAATTTTGAATGATGAAAAAAGCAGCTTGTGACCAAGGTCTTCCATGCCTCCAAATATGTCAAGCTGTTAGAATGCTGACAGTGCTGCTGTCAAACAGGCAGTATAGTGCAGTGATTTAAGGCTCTGAGCTGCAAATCTGGAGACCCGGGTTTGAATCTCACAGCCCCCACTTGCATACTGTGTGACCCTAAGCAAGTCACTTAACTTCCCTGTGCTCCCAGGTTGCACCTATAAACAAGCTTTCAGCTTAGTGTGTCTCACCTGGTAAAACAATTGCAAAAAAAACAAACTCAGCTGTAGATTCCACAGACGATGATGCAGGATCATCAGAGGGAAACAGACTCCCTTCCACCACACAGGTGAGACTATGTACTGATACCAATGACAGACTTAACTTTAATGCACCACTACAAAAGCCTGTTACTTTTTCTACTGAAATGCCACCAGAAAATGACCCTATTGCAGCCAAAACAACATGGTGTGCAAACAATACCGCTGAAGCTTTTTCTCACCAGTGGCCATATAGTGAGACATCAGCTCTTTCAGACATGAATATTATACAGGGGAATGATGTGCAGTGTAAAGAGACAGGGTCTGCCATGTCTGGAATGGCTACATCGAGGCATAGCCTCAGCCTAAAATGCACCCCCCCAAATAACCCCTATTAGGAAATATCTTCAGAAGTGGTCCACTGAAGCAGCACTGTTAGCAGCAGGCTGGATGGAAGCTGCTGAAAGTAAATCTTGGGTGCCAGTTGATCCTCACTGCTATCAAGCTACAACAAAAAAAGGATGAATACTAACTCTGAAGAATGAGTGTCTCATAATATTAATGAATCAATATCTGGTACTGGGGTTAGCAACCCACAAATGGCTTCTACCACAGATTCTGGTGCTCTAACTGTGCCACAGAGTCCTGATAAGTAGAACAGTAAAAGCATTATATCAGACCCAGATTAGGATCCCTTTACCAGAGAACCTTTGAACTTCACTACTCCTGCACAAGAGGCTGCCACTGGAACAGACAGGACATTTCAAATGTCAGACTTATTTACTATGAACAGTGTGCCTGCACAGCGCAGGAATGACATTCAGTGTAGATACCAAGGGGGTCTGAATCCCCCACCAGATAGAATATATGTTATTAGGAAACTGTTAAAAGAATTCCTTGTTTTTTTTTGTGGGGGGGGGGTTGCATCTAAGTTGTACCCAGTGATTCACATTTCAGAAGACAATGTTTTTTATGTTGGTTTTCATTCTCTGAAAGCACTAGAATGCTTTTGGCTCAAATATGATAAAGTGAAAGACTCTGTTCTGTTGTCCCCATTTTTATGTTTGCTTGCACGCATGTGCAAGAAACATAGTGCCATCATCTGAGTTTTCGGAGGTGTGGCACCCGTCTTCCAATTCAGTCAGTGTGTTTGCAGACGCGGCCACAGTTCTCCAATGAACGCTGCAGCTGTCTATGACAACAGTTGAAAATTCAGTGCCGTACAGTTGAAAGGGAGAGCTCCGCTTCAGTGAGCAGCGCTTCCCCCCTCCACACGCACACACGCAAGCATGCATATTGCATGCTCATGCAATTCCTCCCCATGCACACACTGTATGACCGACGGGGGTGCCCAACTCTATCGCTCCCTGACTCCTCAAAAAGCAGGTGCCACTGGAGCCCACCCCAGCGTGGCAATAATTAGTTATGGCCAATGGGGAGTCCAATCTCTGCTGGCTCCAGGCCCCCAAACAGCCTAGCAGCTGCCATGCTGGGAGCCCAGCCCAGTATGGCAAACGTCCAGTGTCGTCTTCCTAAAAAAAAAAAAAAACCTTTGAACAAAAAAATTCCCTCGGTGGTCTGCCTGCCCACCCGCACCCACCCTCTGTGCATCCTACCTACCCACACCCCCCCTCATCCCATACTTACCTCTGGAGGCTGGTGAGATGATCTTCGGTGGACCAGGAACAAGTCTGCACTCTTCAAAGCCGACCGCGAACTGAAGAAATGCCGATAAGCTGTATAATGCAATAAATAGGGGGTTTCAACTTTAATGCATATCTCAGGCATTTTTTAGAATTTTGGCACCAAATTTTCAACATGGGGTTTTTGGGACCCCTCCGCGTGAATTCTGGAACTGTCATGGCATTAATCAGGCCCAAAGAGTGATTTTGCAGTCACTGAATGAAATCTTTCTTCAGGATGATTAATGAAATGAAAGTGCCAGTGTTCATAAAGTGGGCTCTCAAAAAGCCTATGTTTCATATTTGGTGAACAAATTCTTAAAAATGACTGTTTTACGAGCGTGCATTGCACAGTTCCTATACACACTCGTAAGTTTGTGAATTTTTAAAATTTGCACTTCAGATTTTCAACATTGCCATTTTACCACACCTTCTTATGAGCAGTAGAGATGTCATTTTTCACATGTTGCCCAAAATGTGTTTCCCTACATGTAGCGCACAATGGCGCAGTCAGTGTGCACAATCAATGTTTGGGACAGATTAAGAAAATCACAGTGACACTGTTCATGAGCAGAGATCTTAAAATGGCTATGTTGAGAATTTGGTTAAAAAATTCCCAAAATTACTGTCTTAGGAGCTACGTTGCGCAGTTCCTACGCACGCTCGCAAGTTTGTAAATTTTTAATATTTGCACACCAGATTTTTCAACATTGCCATTTTATTACACTTCCTTATGAGCAGTACAGCTGCCATTTTTCACACCTCACCCAAAATGTGTTTCCTCACATGTAGCACACAATGGTGCAGTCGGCGTGCAAAAGCAATGTTTGGGACAGATTAAGAAAATCACAGTGACACTGTTCATGAGCAGAGGTCTAAAAATGGCTATGTAGAAAATTTGGTGATAAAAGTCCATAAAATGACTGTGTTACGAGTGAGCATTGCACAGTTTCCACGCAACCTCTTAAGTTCATGAATTTGTAATATTTTCGTCCAGATTTTCACCAGTGGCATTTTTCACACTTCCTTATGAACAGTGCAGCTGTCATTTTTCACAACATGGCCGAAATGTGTTTTCACACTTTCAGCGCAGAAATGCGTGGTCGCTGTGGGAAATCATTGTTCAGGACAGATAAAGAAAATCACAGTGACACTGTTCATGATTGGAAGTCCCAAAATGCCTGTGTTGACAATCTGCTGTAAAAAATCCCCAAACTAATTACATTACTGGTGTGCGTTGCACAGTTTCTACTCACGCTCATCATTTCAACAGTTTTTTTAGTATTTTCACTACAGATTTTCAACATTGCCATTTTTTACACCTCCCCATGAACAGTACAGCTGTCATTTTTCACATCCTGTTCAGAATGTGTTTTTGCACCTGTGGTGCTAAATGCCATAGTCGCTGTGCAAAAGCAGCTTTTGGTTAACAAACTGATATTGCCACTGTTTATGAAGTGGGGGTCACAAAAAACCATGTTGAAAATTTGGAGTGAAAATACCAACAAATGCCTGAGGCGTTAGGGTTTCTGACCATAAAGCCCCACCCTGTAGAGAATGACAGGCATCAGGGGTGTGACTTGGGATTCTAGCCTGTAATGCTCATACCATTCCACACCCTGCAGCCAGCGAGAGGCATCGAGGTGTACCTTGGACTCTTCTGCCCCAAAGTTCACCCCATTCTCCTATACCACACCCATCTCACTGTATTTCCTGATGGAATGGGGTGCATATAAGGGCTAAAGACCCCAAGGCACACTGTGACACTTGTCGGTGTCTGCAGGGTAGGGTGTGGTGAAATGGCATGGCTGTTATGCCTGATGACCCAAAGGCACACCCCAATGCCTGTCAGTCTCTGCAGGGTGGTGATGGAGTTGGCTTCAGTTCAATACTTCACTGCCATTCCTATTGTGCAGCTCTGTAACTCCTACACTACCAGCACCAATGCAGGCAAGCAAACATTCGGCATTGACAAATGCTTGTTGGCTATCTCTTTATATAGACCTGCAATTAAGACCATCACTGTGTTACTTTATAATAAGGGGGTCAATGTGGCTGATATTCTATACTAGCTGAAACAAATGTGTGAAGTAATTGACACACCAGTACCCATCAGGGTTGGACAGGGGGAATGGAAATTTGAAGTGAAGTTGCATCAGACAAACACTGGACTATGTCATTTGCAGGGAGCTTCTTCATAAAGAGAGATAGAGAGGTTTGTTTTTATTAGGGCCAACCCAGAACATGTCATAAACATGGCACCCACATGTATCTCAGCTGGGCCTGTGATGCTGAAAAGTGTAACAGCTGTTTGGGATATGGTCACTCTAGCCCAATATGTCAAAATCCATTCAAATGCAATTTCTCTGAGGGAAATTCCTTTCAGCAGTGCCCATAGGATTCAAACAACAGACAGAAATGGTCTGCATTAGGACAAACTAATTACAGAAGAGCAGGCACAGGGGCTAGCAGAAGCAAGAGTACAGAAATATAAAGCAGTGACAGGGAAGGGGACTCAACAAAGTATACTATCTTAGGATACTCCTGTAGAAATATCTATACTAGCCACAGAAAATAACACTGATGCCCTTATTGCAACTGATAGGGTGCCTGTTTCCAACATTCCATTTGATGCCCACCCCTCCCAACAACCAGAGCCCAGCGATTGGGAACACCATGCCCACCACCCCCTACCACAGACATGAAAATGACTTTAGATACTTCCAAAAAAAGAGGAAGACAACAGAAAGCAAAACCAAAACCCAACAAACAGTTTGACATTCCCTTAAAGAGAAGATATGAGACATTAGCCTCACAACCACAATGGGGAGATACTGAGGAGGAAGGGGGGGTCTCAGAAACCTCCTTAACATCCTGAGAAAAATATGTTTCTTCAGACCTTGAGGATTTGCAGGGAGAACAAGTAGCAAAAAGGATCAGAGGTAGAACAAGGTCTAGGAGAGGGCAGGGTGAAGTTCTTCCTACATACTATAATAGGTTCTCATACTGGGTTATAGAATGGAAGAAGGCTTGTAGCCCATATATACCATTCCCACAATCATGGGCCTATTTGGTTTTGGCACCCAAAATCCAGTTATCCAATAGGTTTTTAAAGCTATTGTCAGATTGAGCATTCACTACATTTTCAGGCAGTGTATTCCATAAACTTCCAGTTCTATTCAAGAATGAGAAGTGCCTGCTATTATTTCTAGCTGTGTCTATCCTGACCTGCAATTGCTCTTCTTGATTTTAAGGAAAACATGCCTGTTTTTTGTAGTCTAACCTCATAGCTGTTGTTTCTAAGTGATCCAACCATTTTCGTATTTCTCCTCTGTATCCTCTCCACCCTATCATTTTCAATCTGTCTACATGGACTCAGAATGCATTGGCAGTCCAGTAACAATGTAATGCAAAACTGAGTTTTAAATCTAAAGAAACAGTTTGTGTAGGGCTTTGTGCTGGATCCAGCAACACTTATGTAACTCAGTTAGAAATGCTAAAACAACTCATTGAAGGAACAGTTTAATGTGACTTGTACTGTAAATCACTTAAGTATAGTAAGAAAAACTCTGGGCCCAAAACCAAGCCCTGCAGCACACTACTGGTTACACTAACAGTATCTGAGTATTCTAATATTCTCACTTTCTGATTTTAAATGTTAGCAAGTCAACAAAATTCTTTCATCTCCTTGAATGTGAACAGTATGAAATATAAGAAAATATTATTAACTTTCTCCATTTTAGATACTTTACCAGGCAGCATCGGTTTTCTTCAAGACACTAGACTAAAGACAACATATATCAGCTGTAGAAAAGGCATGGAGACAGGAACCATCCTTTTGTTCACAAGGGCTGAATGAATGTGATGGCATTGGAATTCTTTTGAGAGGCTTTGAATTTAAATTTTAAAATCTTGCAGATCTTAAGCCTAGGAGATCTTGAAGGGGACTTTAATTGTGGATTGCATATTAGTGATGTGGGGGGGCAGACAAAATAAGCTATTTAGTGATTTGGTTAATTTATGAGATATGATTTGTACAGCATGATTACAAGATAGTAACCAGGCATCATGCAATGCCACCAAACTCACTTTAACGAAAGGATCATTAGCTACAAGAATAGATTCCTTGTTTTTGTCTCAATTATTTCAAATAAGTGATGCTAACACTGTTGTAATAGAAACCTCAGACCATTTAACTGTGTAGTGTAATTGTGCAGTATGTTAGGGACATTGACTGCTAGTTCAAATAAGAAACCCTGGTTGGTAAATAATACTTTTCTAGACAACCGAGATATAGTAGAAAAATGGTATGATGTTTTCATTGCACATTGGTCCATTTTAAGTGCCTATGAATTCGAGGACTGGTGGGAGGACTCAAAACAGGAATTTAAACTCTTCTTCCAAAGAATAGCATGGTGGTTGGGAAAGGATAAGTACATGCAATACCTAACACTGAGATCATGCCTACAAAATCTTGTCTCCAGAATGTTTGATAATGACATTGACCTAACGGAATAGAGTATATTAAACACAATATGACTGAATACCAATATGATTGGGTGACATCCTTAGAGCAAGAGAGCAAAGGGTCACAAGGAAAAAATCCATTTTTGATTTGCTACAAAGCCTGTCAGGATAGGTTGCAGAACAGATTAATGTAGAAGTTAAAGAGCAACTGATACCATCTGGCCAAAAGAGCTACATTGCAGAATTAGAATAAGCATACCTCTTGTAAATCTCATACTAAAAACTAGATTTCTGTGTTGCTTGATTTTAAAGTTATGAGCTATTTTACAACTCTGATTTCACTACCTGTTCAAAACAGCTTGTATCAGTAAAGAACTGCTGCTGATGTCATCTCAGGACCTCACAATCTAGTATCCCCTATCAGTAAGTTTATAGGACCTGTTTCTCCATAGTTGTAAAGGTAATGTGTAATGGTTTTCACAAGTAAAACAGCACTACTCAGTAAACATTGCTTTAAAAACTGTGTGTGTTTCAGGTTTTGTAACAAAGCTGACACTATTTTGTTTATTTGCCTTTTTGTTGTGGTCCTTTTTTCCAGGGTTGCTGGATGCTGGGTCATAGCACACTGCTGTGAGGTTTGCACACTGAATAAATTGCTGATGCGGTGAAAGGCTGAGATCATTCACACATATCATTCAATAGACGCAGTTTCTAAGAGAGGCACTTTAAAACAATTATTCCATCTCCTTCTCAATGGGAGTGGGAGAGGTAATGCTGTTTTGAAAACTTATTAGGAGTTTCTAATTTAGCCAGTACAATGCGTTCTCCTCGGGGTTAGTGTCTCCAAATGTTTAATGATTTCTAATACCTTGGCAAGAATGGACCCCATTCTTTAACCAGGGCATATGCAAAACTCAAGAAATTAGTACTGTATTAGTCATAGGTGTTTGCTGAGAGCGCTCTTCTCAGAACACGCAACGTCCCCAAAATGGCTTCCTTTTGAAGTTCATAAGGTGTCACAAGTATTGGTAGCATATTTAAATGCACCTGAAAGTTCTTTTTGATTAGTCCCATTGCTCCAAGCACTACTGGAATAATTTGTGTGTCCTTATTCCACATCAGTTTGGTTTCTGACTGCATATCTTGGTATTTCATGATTTTGGGTCTCTCTGTACGCAGCACACTGTAGTCACTAGGGGTAGCTATTTCAATCAGTAATGCTACCTTTGTTCTCTTTTCTTGTATTACAATATTGGGTTTTCTTGCTTCCACTTTCTTGGCTGTTGGTATTGGGTGATCCCATGTGATCATTACTTCTTCATTCTCTGTGATTCTTTGTGGTTCATGTTTCCAGTGTCTCTCTGCTACATGTATGTTATAGTGTTTGCACAGTTTCCAGTGGATCAATCTTGCTACATTGTTGTGTCTTTCAGTATACAGGCCTTCTGCCATGAGTACTTCACATCCAGCCATGAGATGAGCAACTGTTTCTAATTCTGTACTACTGAACCTGCACTTCTCTGTTTCTCCTGTTTTTTCTATGGATTTTGTGAACCATCTTGTGCGTAGCCCACTATCTTGGGCTGACATTATTAGTCTCTCGTCTTGCGGCCTAAATTCACCTCTCTTTAACCACTCATGGGTCAGGGCTTAATCAACCTGTGGTTGCTCCAGTAGCTCCCTGTATTTTCCACTATAATTATGGGCTTTCCAATTGTTTTTTCTTTTCTGTTGGTCTTTGTCCTTATACTCCTTTTTCTGATTCTTTGCATTTTCTGTTGCTGACAATTCCTTATCTACTTGTGGATTGACATCAATCTCTGCTACCCTTCTGAAGGCTTCTCCTAATTTGATGAGTGAAGTCATTTTAAGCCTATTTTCTTCATGATGCAAGACCTTGACTATATTTGGGTCCAAGGATGTCAGTAAATATGTATGTAGCCCCACTATTGTGGATCTATATGTGTAATCAATCTCAATGAGGCCCATGCCTCTCTCTGCCCTTGGGATGTATAATCTTGGCATGCACTGATTTTTGTATATTAATTGGTGAGCATGAAACATTTTTCTTGTTTTTATATCTAGCTGGTTCAGCACTTTCTCCCTGTTAGACTGTTTTGATGTACATTCAGGCTCATCTGTGTTCCACCCTAAATTAAAAAGATAATTTTACCAAACCCAATACTTCCACCCCTAGTAGGAATTAACATATCTAAAGCCCCTATTAAAACATATTGTAAAGCAGACACTGACAAAGAGCAGTGAAGTTACCAACATTACAATACCAGCAGTACAGTCTTTAGGGGTATTGACTGGGAAAGGAAAGGGGACTTAAATGCAAGCAGGAGGGTGGTTTGTATGCCAGGGATGACAGTGGGGAAGGTGGGCCCAAAAATAAGGGAAATAGTAAGGGAGGTTGCAGGAAAACCTAATATAGTTATACATTTGGGAAACCAACAACCTAGCTCAGGAGGAGGTTGAGGTAGTGCCAAATAGGTTCAGGGAGTTAGGGAAGATCTGCAGGGAGGAAGGAAGTGTGCTGGCCTTCTGAGAGGTGATACCAGCACCAAGTGCCAGCACAGCCAGGAAAAAAAGAATAGAGGATTTTAATAATTGGCTGAGGAAATGGTGCAGGGAGGAGATGTTTATATGTATTGGGGACTGGGAGGAGACCTGGTAAAACAAAGCACTCTTTTCACCAGACAGGCTACACCTCAGTAGGAAGGGTTTGAGGGTACTCGGGGACAAACTGGGGGAATACATAACCACTACATGTAATTTAAACTACTGAGGGGGGGCAGCAGGCCTGCAGGCCCGCAGAGTCTGAGAGGAGAGGAGGAAGTCAGTGAATCTCCCCCCCCCGCAGTGATGATTGAGGTCATGAGGGAGGAAGTGGAAGGGCAAGAACACAGTCAGCAAAGGATGGAGGGGAGGAGGAACACATAACAAGGGTACATGGAGGGGTGCACACAGAGGGAATAAATGTGAATAGTAGAATAGAGGGAAGAGAAGGAAGGAAGGTCAAATTCTCGGAGGAGGGTGGTGTCTCTGAATGTGCAGAGTCTTGGAAACAAGATGGAAGACCTGCAGACACTATTAGCGCACAGAAGGGTGGACATAGCTGCAGTAACCGAGTCTTGGGCAACATCACACCATGACTGGGACCATGAAATCCCTGGATATAAACTATACAGGAGGAACAGGGTAGTTGGGAAGGGGGAGGGGTGGCAGTTTATATCAGGAAGGGAATAACTTGCATGAGGGAGGAGTCAGATGAAGGGGAGGTGGAGGCATTATGGGTTCAGTTAAGGTCCAACAGAGGGAGAAAAGTGAGGTTGGGGGTGGTTTACAGACCACTCAATTATGATGAGGAGAGGGACAGGGAACTGAGCTCACAAATATTGGAAGCTGTGGGTAAAGGAGAGGTGGTAATTGTGGGGGACTTCAACCTGCCCAAGGTGGACTGGAGCATACCCTCCACAAATGTGCTAGGAGTCAGGTGGTCCTGGAAGGACTGCAGAGTGGGTTCCAGACTCAGGGCCTCACTGAACCAACAAGAGCTGAGGCAATTCTTGATCTGGTGCTCAAAACTGGGGAGCATGTACAGGAAATAATGGTCAGGGGGCCACTGGGTGGAAGTGACCATTGCACAGTGTGGTTCCAGTTGGATATGAGTAGGGAAAGCATCTCAACTAAGACCAAAATCTTAGGGTTCAGGAGGGTGGACTTCAGAAAAGTGGGCGAAGTGCTAAGGAGCCATCTGTTGGGCATCAGAGCAGGTATGGGGGTGGACCAAAGGTGATCCATCAATAAGGAAGGCTTACTGGTTGCCACAGATGAGTGTGTTAGGCTCAGGGGGAGGAACACAAGGACCAAAGTGCCCAGCTGGTTCAGTTCTGGGGTTGCCCAGGCAGTAAAGGAAATGAGGCTGGCCTACAGAAAATTCAGGAAGACCAAGAGAGGGGTGGATAGGGAAAATTACCAAAGGTTGGCTAATGAGGCAAGTAAGGAAGTCAAGTGAGCAAAGGCATAGAAGGCGCTGCAGATAGCTGAAGAAATTAAGAAGGGGGAGAATACTTTCCTTCACTATATAAGTGAGAAAAGGGACAAGAAGGAAGGGATTGTTAGGCTTAAGAAAGGGGTGGAGTAGGTGGAGGATAATGGGGGAAAAGAAGAGATACTGAATGAATACTTCTATTCCATCTTCACAGGGAGAAGTACAGACCAGTGCCTTCTGGAGGGAAACGAGGAGCAAGGAGGGAGGAAAACACAGATGTAGTGATAGAGGAGGATAGAGTGAGTGAGTGAGTGAGGGGCTGCTGTCATTGAAGATGGACAGATCACCAGGCCCTGACAGAGTACATCCAATGGTACTAAAGGAACTGGCTGAGGAGCTGGCAGGGCCACTGGCAGACCTATTTAATAGTTCACTAGGGTCAGGCATGGTTCTGCAGGACTGGAGAACAGAACATGTAGTGCCCCTCCACAAAAGCAATCCCAAAGATGACCCAGGGAATTACAGACTAGTCAGTCTGACCTCCATTGTGGGCAAGCTCATGAAGACCATACTAAAGGTAAGGTTGGTGGAATATCTAGAAAAGCATGGTCTCCTGGATGTGAAGCAGCATGGGTTCATGAAGGGGGAGGATCGTGTCAAAAAAATCGTATTGACTTCTTTGACTGTGTCACTAAGACAGTAGACAGGGGCCAAGTCGTAGACATCCTCTATCTTGATTTCAGCAAGGCCTTTCACTCTGTACCCCTCTATCTTTATTTCAGCATGGTGTTTGACTCAGTGCCCCACAAAAGGTTGACCAGGAAGTTGGTGGATCTCGAGGTTGGGGAAAAGATGGCTAGATGAATGGAAAACTGGCCAAGGGACAGAACCCAGAGGGTAGTTGTGGGGAGAGAGTTATTTGGTACCAGATAGGTAACCAGTGGGGCCTTGCAGGGCTCGGTGCTGGGGCTGGTGTTGTTCAATGTCTTCATCAATGACATCGGGGATGGCATTAAGGGGAAAATGTGTCTATTCATGGATGACACCAATCTCTGTGGGAGAGTGAACACAGCTGAAGGGATGCAAAACCTACAGGAAGATCTGGAAACCTAAGGAGGTGGTCCAGGATCTGGCAGCTTGGCTTCAATGCAAAGAAATGCAAAGTTATGCATATTGGAGCCATGAGTCCCAGGACAGAGTACTACCTTGGTGGAGTCCTAGTATCTGCATTAGAGGAGGAGAAGGACCTGGGAGTGATGATCACTAGTGGCCTGAAGCACTCCACTCAGTGTAAGAAAGTTGCAGCAAAGGCAAACAAGATACTGGGATGCATATCTAGGGGGATCACTAGTAGGAGAGAGGAGGTTATACTGCCATTGTACAGGTCACTGGTAAAGCTGCATCTAGAGTATGGAGTTCAGTACTGGTGCCCACACCTCAAAAAGGACATTAACCTGTTGGAGAAGGTCCAGAGGAGGGCTACAAAAATGATAGTGGGTCAGTAGGGTAAGACATATGAGGAGTGGTTGAGAGCACTGAACATGTGCTCCCTGGAAGACAGGAGATAGAGAAAGGGAACATGTTTGGGACTTTCAAGTACTTGAAAGGGATAAGTAAGGTTGATAAGGAGAATCTCTTTAAGCTGAGTGGCAACCATAACACGAGTGGATACAGTCTTATGCTGGAGGGTGGGAGGTTTAGGAGGGGGGTCAGGAAGCACTTCTTCACGAAGAGGGTGATGGACACTTGAAATGTGCTGCCAGAAGAGGTTATCTCTTTGAAGACAGTGGGCAGCTTTAAGAGAGGCTGGGATAGTCATGGGGGGAAGGTAAGGATCATGAGTAGGGAGGATAGGAGGAGTGGAGAGGGAGGGTAGGGACATTAGCTCAAGCTGTGGACCCTGCAATATAAACAAACTTGAAAGACCAAATGGCCTTTCTCTACTGGCTTCTTCATATGTTTGTATGTTCATAAAGTAACCCCTCACTATAACAAACTAAAAGGGAGCCATAATCAATATCCGTTATAGCTCCCCATTTGTTATAACGAGGGATGCTACTATGCACTACTATCAGCATAGTCACCCACACACATCAAACATTTCCCATATGCCTTATGCACTGCACTGTCAGCAAAATAAAGCTAAAATTAAAAAATACCCACATCTGAACTGCTAGTTGAGACTCCAAGTTAAAGACTGCACCTGTAACAGGAATGGTGGCTCAGAGTTTCCACACCCTTTACAAACATATCCCACCCAATTCACAGACTCATCACTCCAGATATCTGTGCACAAACTAGTACACCGAGCAATATTAAAAGCAAAAAAGAAACAGACTGACAAAAAGAAAAACACAACAACAACAAAACACCTCTCTCCAAATTCCAGATCTTTTTTGACACTATTCCTGCTTTCAAATCACCCCCATCTGACTTAGAAATTGCAGCTCCAGCAGGACCACATCTGACTTCCTCAGTATGATTCAGAACCTACTTTGTGTAAAATAAATTCAGTACTGGACAACATAATTTACTAAGTAAAGATGAGAGACGGGTTGGGGGGAGGGGGAGCATGTTTGTAAAGCAGTTGGAATCTCTGAAAAGTCATCCGTGTTACAGGTGCTGTCTTTATCTCCAAGTCTCAATTAGCAGGTAAGATGTGCATATTTTTTTACTTTAGTTTTTTAACTTTGGTTTCCTGACAGTACAGTGTAAAAGGCATATGGACAATGTTTGATATGTATGACGGACATGTGCGCCAGCCGATTGTTGGTGTGGATAGGAATTCTGAAGAACAGAAATGTTGAAATATCGAGAGCCACATGAGGCATTCATTATAGCCAAGTTTTCGCTATAGTGGGGTTTGCTATAGTGAGGGGCTACTGTGCAACTTCTTAACAGGCACTGTAGAGTAGTGCCCAAATGGCTTCAGCAGCCTGGAGGCATGCTGACTCAGCATCCAACAACCCTTGAGAAATGGACCACACCAAAAGGCATTATAAAATACAATTTTGTCAACCTTGTTACAAAACCTGAAACACATAAAGTTTTTATGGCAATGTTTTTTGAATGGCACTGCCTGTTTTTTTTTTAGATAACTATTTCACATGATCTTAAATTTAGTTCAGTTTATTGACTGACGAGACAGAATTGTCATTACAAAATATTGCGCAACACATTTTAGCACACATAAATATTCATATAATATTCTACATTGTTAAAATCCATAAAGGTACAATTACCAATAAATATACAGGGAAATTGAGTAGTGCAATTAAATTAGTATTTCTACCAGTAAACTCATTCAGATGTCTATAATTAAACTATTGCATATGTCACTACATCTAAGATTTAGTAACAAATATAAGCGTCACCCTTATAGTAACCTATTCCTTATTTATAATATGCAATTTCTTATGTTCTTTTTACGGAACAATGCAACACTTTCTAATATGTCAGTATTTTTGGATTTCAATAATGCATTCACTTGATATGTAAGTTACATGTATAAAGTTGATAATACACTACTCAAGTACATATTTCTTTCTTGAATATAAAATCAAAATATGTAATAGGTTGTCTTCCCCAAGTTGGCACCTGCAAATTTCTGCAACATTTTTCATAATAGAACCCTCTCACATGATCTTTAAAACTTTGAAGAAACAGGTCCTATAAGCTTGCTGACAGGGAATACTAGACTGTGAGGTCCTGACATGACATCATCAGCAGCTCTTCACTGACACCAGCTGTTTTGAACAGGTAGTGCAATCAGGGTTACAAAATAGCTCATAACTTTAAAATCAAGTAACGTAGAAATCTAGTTTTTGATATGAGATGTACTGGGGGTATGTTTATCTGGATTCTGTAATGTTGCATTTTTTGCGTTACAGGCTTTTTAAAGAAGACAGAAGGAGATCAGCCAAGAACTGACATTGATGGCATTATTGCATTTTTACACAGATAGGTAGAAAAAAAGTTTGGTATGGAACGCAGTTCAAGCTTTGTGAAGATGTCAGCCCCAGAGTTAGGGATTCCAGAAATGCCAGATCATGTTAAACTGCATTTGACACAATCTACACAGTTGAAAGAGGTTAAAAAAGTGACCAAAAGCCTTAATAATAATACAGTTTATACCTTAGACAGTCTACCATTAGAATTGTATAAAGTTTTTGTGGATCATTTAGCTCCAACATTACAGATCTTATACAATCATATAATGGCAACTGCAGTTTTACCATGCTCCCTGACAAAAGCGGTCCTTATCTCCTTATATAAGAAGGGGATAAAGCATCATTAGATAACGAGGCCTTTGTGCCTTCTAAACACAGATTATAAAACAGTGGCAAAATTATTAGCAAAAAGGTTAACTGAAACAGCAAATACAGTAATATCATCTTCGTAAAGCTGTGCAATTCCAGAGCACCAAATACATGATAACCTCATTTTGTTAAGGGAATTATCTGATGGGAAAACAAGGAAAGTGCATGGGTTATATACTTTTATTAGATCAAGAAAAAGCATTTGATCAAGTTAACCAGCATTACCTCTTTGAAGTATCATGGTAATATAGTGAACTATCTGGTTTTATGTGTAGGATTAAACTATTATATAAGAGCACAGTAATGATCCAGTATATTAATTCCTATTTAGGGTACTCTATTGCAATTAAAAGGGGAGTATGACAAGGCTGTCCATTTAGCCCCTTGCTATACATTTTCTTGGTTGACCCACTACTCAAAATGATACAGTGCCCTGAGAGGATTCATGGCATACAATTCACACTAGACACTGCAAACTGAAAATCATGGTTTATGCTGATTTCTTAGATTAGATTAGATAACATGATATTTTTATACAGGATAAAACATGTTGTTAACTCATTAACACCACAAGAGCTCTTTGAGACTTCCACCACTTGTGCCCTGTATTCTCTTAGCACTGCATCCTGGGCCTTTCTAAGCAAAAAAGCCATAATCAGCAAGCCACAAACAAATGTGAATACCTCTTGAACCGTAAGTGCTACACACAAAGTACGAGTGGCAAAGCTGTTCAGCACAACATTATCTATCCAGTGGTGCTATGCAATCAATTGTAATCAATTAAGTTTTTATTTTGCACTAGTTGAAATACCAAACAACTGATTTTTTTCAGATTTTTTTCAAGGTGCTTAGGTGAGGCATGAGAGACAAATGTCAGCCATGCATACTATACCTTAATCAAATGCAAAAAACTCCTGAAGTATACATGGTAGACACAAAGTATCAGTGACAAAATTGTTCAGCACAAAATTACCTTTCTAACGGTGCTATGCAATCAATTGTAATCCTTTTTTTATTTTATAGTAGCTGAAATACCAAACAACTATATTTTTTCAGATTTATTCAAGGTGCTTAGGTGAGGCTTGAGAGACAAATGTCAGCCATGCACACCATATCTTAAACAAATGCAAATAACTCCTAAAGTATTCATGATAGACACAAAGTATCAGCAGTAAAATTGTTCAGCACAAAATTACCTTTCTAACAGTGCTATGCAATCAGTTCTAAGCAATTTGGTTTGTTTAATATTTAGTTAAAAACTGCTGACTTCCTCAGACATTTCTAGGCCTGAGTGAAAGTCAGCTGAGTATGTCTACAGGCGTTATTGTCCTGAGTGGCTATGCTTTCAGACACCACCTACAGGCGTATCTAGGCCTGAATGAGTTAAGGGGAAAAATCCTGTTTACAAGACTGTCCTGTTATTATCATACAAGATAGGGCATCAGGAGAGGTAGTTAAAGTGGTTTAACAGAAATTTGCAGAAATGTCTGGATCACAAATTATTTATACAAAAAGCACATCAATACCAGTGATAAATTCTGCACCAGCAGATTACATTAACATTTCAGGTATAGCAATACAGAATGATATGGTTAAAGGGCTTGGCATTTATTCCAACCATCAAGATGCAGCATCTTTTAACTGGTTATATTGTATACAAAAAAGAGCAAGGAAATTAGTTATGTGGAAACACAGAAATATAGGAACACCTCAGTGTAGTGGAGGGGGCATGAGGGTTGGTAGGGAGTCAGGACTTCCATCAGATAGTCCAGGCCCAATTGTGTAGGGCCTTGTAGGTTAACAAATCCAAATTACATCACTTCACCAATGAGTTCATGCAGGACCATGGTCACATGGCATGACAATGAAAAGCCTGTCAGCAACCTGGTCCCAGATTTCTGCACCAACCGCAAGTGATGCAGAGTACCCCCCATTGAGCCCATGGTAAAGGGCATTACAATAATCAAACCTGGATGCCACAATTTTGTGCCCCAGCAATGCCAGGTCTTTGGAGCAATAAGGGATTTAACCCAGCTGATGTTAAGTAGATGGTAAAAGCCACTCTGCACATCTACCAGCACCTGAGTCTCAAGTGTCAGCCCTTCATGTTTCACCTTGGTGGAGCTCTTCAGCCTAGAGGGAACAAGCTGAAACTCCATAACATCTTAGGTTGCCCCAACACCCCTCTTCTGCACTACAATAATTACCAGTACCTCAGCCTTGTCTCTGTTGAGTCTTAGCCAGCTACTATAGATGCCAACCTGCCCTGGATCTCAGTCAGGCACACATTAAGCACTTCTACCACATCAGGCACCCCTCGTGCAAATGACAGATACTGCAGGATATCATCTGCATAGCAGTGAAAACCCACACTATATTGTCTAATGATCCTCTGCAAAGGCAACATGTACACTGTAAAAAGCATGGGAGATAAGTCTGTACCCTGGTGTTCACCACTGGGCAGGGACAATGGGCATGAGGAGAGTCTGCATAACTACCCTCTCCATCCTATCCCTAAGGTAGGACTCAAACCATCAGATGACTTTGCCAGTGAGTCCCACATACACTTTTGGCTTATCTACAGGACCAGCATCCTATGATCTAGTGCCAAAGGCTGAGGAGAAATCAAGGAGGATGACAATTGACCATTTTCTTATATCCCTTGCCTTGAGGATGTCATTTACTCCCTGACCAATTCAGTCTCGGTAATGTGCCTAAACTTAAAACCAGTCTGAGGGGGGTCATAGATGTCAAAGGCAGTCAGGTGTACCTCCAACTGCAATCCACAGTCTTCTCAATAACCTTCTCCAACAAGGGGAGGTTGAGACAGAATGATAATTTACAATGTTATTAAAGTACAGAGATTTGTTTTTCAATGAGGGTCATCACCAGTGCATCTTTCAAAGCAGTTGGAAAGACCCCCTTCTGACAGGGAACACAGGATGATCCCCACAAACACTGGACCCAGTTGTTCATCACAGCTCACAAGTAGCCTCATTGTACCCAGGTATAGTTCACAGAACAGGACCTACAGCTATGACATCACCTCATGGACCTCTTCCATCATCATCAGCCTAAACTCTTCTTGGAACAGGTGAGTGTGACTGTGGAGAGCAGGCTCCATACCTTCAGGTTGCAACAGTCTGCTTGGAGAAATCCCAGACCATATGGAAGACATCCTGTCTGAGAAGAATTGAGCAAACTTCTCATTGTTTAATGACCATTATTATATTAAATGTTGTTTAGAAATTGAACATCATATTTATTTAGGCAAAAGAATGACCTATAAGTGCAACCTAGGAGATTATGCTGGCATTAAGGATGATCTTGTAAGCTGGGAATGAGCAAATGAAATGATTAATGGTGACATTTACATTGCTGGGAAATTTTTAAAATAGAACAAGTGGATGGATTTAGAAAATACTTATATTCCAGCTAATAAAAGCTTACAAGAAAATGAGAAGATCCTTTCTGTGGTTGTCCAGAAAAATCAATAATTAAATTTCTGGGAAAAAGAGGATCTACAAAATTAGTAAAAATAATCATAGCGCTGGTAATATCAAAAGAGACACAGTAAGTCTACATTGAAATCATGTACAAAAGTCAGCAAAAAAAAACCTTTGAACCAAAGCTTGCTAAAAAAACATTCTTTTCATGTGTGATCTTTAAAAAAGGAAACGATCCGATGACTCAATAGGTCCTCTTGAAATACATTATAACCTAGAAAAATAGATCAGCAAGCAGATAAGGATGGCTTGGCCCGCCAAGTCTACACATCTTTTCCCAGCTTATACTGTCACTGCAGACCTTACCTGATCTCTGACTAGTCCTCCACACCCACTTTCCTTCTCTATTAATTTCCCCACCACTGACATCAGCAACCAATTCCATACCCAGTTTTCTGACCCTTTGCTTATAAAGCCAAGACCAAAATACAGGGTGCAAAGGAGTAACCCTGCAGCACGATACAAACATCTAAACAGCAAAATCAAAGTGAAATGCACAAACAAAAAACAGTAAAAACAGAGTAAATGCTAAACTAGCATGTGGCTACTTATTGTGCAGTCAGAAATATGGATGGGCTGACTTACGGACCCCAATGCTTTGAACCCTTGTGGTTTCTTCTTCCATTGAAGAAGAACATACAGGGGTTCAAAGCACCAGGGTCTGTATGGCAGACCATCTGCATTTCTGATTGCACAATAAAGTGGCCACATACTAGATTAGCATTTACTTAGTTTTTGCTGTTTTTTGTTTGTGCATCTCACTTTGCCATAGCTTATAAATCTAAGACACATCAAAGTGCATTACTCGAGCCTACTTATGGCTTAATCTCATCGTTAAGGAGAAAGACAATGTGAACAAATTTAGTATATATTTTCAGGATGTCTTTAGACAAGTCAATAATATAATTGACCAATAAAATGGATAGGAAACTTTGACTTAACAACACAAGTAGAGGTAAATAATGGTAAATTACATTTGAATGTATCAAAATTGTCTAGACTAGAGATGTTATAACCTTTGATAACTGAATATGTTTGACCATATATAGATTCTGGACATATATATATATATATATATATCTAGATATAGATATATAGGGGATATGACATGGCCCGACTGAAGATATCATATTTATCTTCACGCGAGGCCAATGATATCATGATGTCATTGGCCTCGAGTGAAGATAAATATGATATCTTCAGTCGGGCCATGTCATATTCGGTTTATACTATGTATGTTTTGGGCTGCATTCAACAAAAGCTCCAAATGTGCACTTAATACATTGCACTACATAGAGATGTTAGCTGTTTCAACACAAATCTGCAGTATGTCTATCAGCACAACAGATGCATATGTTTTAAAAATATATATGTAGTTGATCCTGCTACTTTAAAATTATTATGCCAAATGTGTCTGGATTCTGGCTAACCTTGCCCTGACCACCCCAATACAACTCTCTATAGCCCCTCCCTCAAAAGAGCAGATTACATATATTCTTAAATAAAATTGTTTCATGTTGCTGCAGTAAACTCATTGAATAATACATATCTGGTTGATCCTGCCTACATCTTAACACAAATAATTAAATATAAACATATCTGGTTGATCCTGCGACTTCCTTTCACCCATTGACCAATCAGAACGCATTGAAATGTAGCGTGACTGAGCGCAACAATATTGAAATCTCAGTTACTTTCAATTATACAGCCTGTGCTGTAAATTGCTCAAAAACTGTAACGCTTTCCTAATACTGGCTATATTTTAACAGAAGAAGCTGCCGACAACAGTAAGAGAAGAGCGAGTGAGTCGGCAGCTTCAGAACAGCAGACGAAAGTGTGTGCATGCATTGCTATGGCAACTGACACCTCAAGGCTTTGCTGCTGTTCGAAGCTGCCGACTCACTCGCTTCTTCTCTTACTGTTGTCGGCAGCTTCTTCTGTTAAAATATAGCCAGTATTAGGAAATGTATAAATGTGTGTATATATATATATATATATATATATATATATATATATATATATACACTGTATATATATATATCTATATCTATATAGATATATAGATCTATATATCTATATATATAGATATATAGATATATATATATATATATACCCACCATCTTCTAAGGGTATGATCATATCAAAATCAATCAGATCTGGCTTCTTGTTGCCAAGGGTCTTGAGGGAAGTGGCTTGATTTATTGTTTCATCTGTTAACTGAAATTTTCAATTTATCATTATTTATTTATTTATTCAAGTCACGGATTACAGAACTTTGAGGTGGGAGCCCATTTGTAAAGGTTCCACATCAAACAGTAAGTAATCAGTAGGTACATATAGCTTACATACAAGGGTTACATAACAAGTTTCATTGGTGGTACACATGTGAATAAGAGATTCAGACAAACACTTGGTACATACAGGTTACAATCATAGTTGCACAACAAGTTACATAGTTGGTTCAAGCATGATAATGAAATTCAGACATGGCTTTAGGATGTAAATAGTTGTACAGAAAATCAAGGAAGATTGTTTCTCTAAGCAGGAGGTGAAGGGACACCAGTGGAATGTAATAGGCTATGGGATGGGGGAGTGGGAACCAGGCAGGACTGAGGCCCAGAGTCAAGGTGAGGAAATTGGTGTGTAGTAAGGGGAGAGGAAAGTTTGGGATCAGAGTGGGATTGATGGAGCAGGTGCAAGGGAGTGGAGATAGGGATGGGGTATGGAGTAGAGGTGGGATAAGGAGTAGAGGGGGATAATGGAGAAGAGGGGGATTATGGAGGAGAGGGGAATTAAGAAGGGGAGGAGGGATGATGGTAGACAAGGCAAGGATAGGTATGAGTGAAAAAGGGGAGTACAGAGTAGTAAGTAAGCACCTGTGGTAGGTAACAACATCTGATTGGACAGAGATAAGTGCAGGGGGAGGTTCCAGAGATGTAAAATAGCAGAAGTAGTACCAATACATAAAAAAGGTCAGCAAAAATCAGTACTGAATTTTACATTAAAAAGCATTGCTTCATTTATAGGGAACTGAATAGAAGCTATATTCAAGTTATTTTTACAATTGGAATGCAAAGTAATTGTTATTAATGACAAAATGCAGCATGGATTTAAGAAAGGGAGCTCTTGTGTGTCAAGTTTGCTATGTTTGTATGAAGCTATAAGTAATGGTCTAGATAATGGTAGATTGACTAATTTTATATACCTTGATTTTAGTGAAATGTTTGATTTAATGCCCCACAACTTATGCAGACAAAAAAATAGAATATTTGGTATAAGCAATCGTATAACACAAATGATTCACAAACTTGCTCTTTGACTGAATGCAAGGGGTCAAATTTAATGGTAATTTAATTTACTTTGGGCATGTACTGGTGTCCCATAAGGGTGTATATTAGGCTCCACATTATTACACTTCTTTATATTAGAGTTCAGAAATGATACTGTAAATAAATTCAGCAAATTTGCAGATGTTAAGATTAGTGGAATACAGTAAACATTCCAGAACACTCTGCAATACAGTATTACAGAAGGATTTTGTCAAACTGGGAAATTAGGCTATCAAGTGAGGAATGAATTTCAATCCAGCTAAATGTGCAGTTTTGTAACTGGATGGAAATAGCACATTATTTAATTATACTTTATGCAGTACAGACTTCAGAAATACAGTACCAAGAAGTATCAATGAATTAATATTGCTTCTGATAAAAAAATTCAACAGAGCAAACTTTGTATTAATAAAACAACAAACACTGCTTTTTACACAAATCTAAAAATGTCCTTCTTCCACTTTCAATTCTTGTGTGAAACCATTATCTGACCGCTGCACACAATTTTGGGATGATTTAAATATGGGTGAAGTACAACCACTTAAAAGGGTGCAGAAGATGGCCCCTGAAATGATGAATGGACTGGAAAACAAAGATTATGAAGAAGGCAGGGTGTACTTAACTTGTCTAGCCTTCAAAAAAGTTGAATACGGTGTGACTTGTTGTTATTTCAAAACTGACAAGATTGATAAGAAATTATTAGACAAGTTAGATCTTGAATTTACAACCTCAACTATAAGTACAAAAAGTTGTAATAGGCAACTTAGGGCAAAACATTTTAAAACACAAAAGGAAACACTTTTACACTCAATGTATTGTTGGTGTATGGAACTCATTGCCACCTTAACATATCATCAATTGTGATAACTTATATAGTTTTAAGAAATGTTTTTGTCAAACTTACAGTATGTACATTGTTAATACTAAATGATAGTATTAATAAAGGGACAGTTTAATGGACTGTATTTCTTCTACTTTTTCTAATTTTCATGTAGTTCTCCAAATATTACTAATAGCCCCACAAAAGTACAAAATAAGAAATCCTATAAAAGCTCATTTCAATAAATTATTACTCTGAAATGTGTTTACCAGAAAAAGGCACACCGGCCAAGTAGATGTGGACGAGCCAAGCCTGGTTCTAGTTTGGTTTGATTGCTATAATCAAATGAATCAAGGTCAAGCCCAGTCAGTTATGATTAAAGACTGCATTCTGTTAGCCTGAGAAGTCAGTGCAGTGATGAAAACTTTTAACTGCTCCTTTGCAGTTCATGAAGCACACTACTAGTACTGTAGAGGACAGCCTGAAGCAGCCAATGCATGGCCCGTTCTCTGGCTTGTACAGTTAAACTAGACCCTTGGCTCAGCTCTTACTTGGCTCTAGGTCAAACATTCCTGGCTTGCTCACTTCAACAGTCAAGGCTTGTTTCCATGTCTGACTCAGGAGAAAAAAAACTGCCCATTTCCACAGGTGACAAGTCATATCTAAAATACAAGACAGATAATTGACACAATATTTTGGAGCAAACCACTCTTGCCACATAAAGTGCAAGCGCTATTCAACACATAGATAAAACAAGTACAATCATACTTTGGAAAAAAGTCACTGTTTTAAACTTTTTTTAAAACACTGTATAGAATTGTTTTCAACAATTTCGATAGGTATCTTATTAAAAAACATTGGTGCTCTAAATAATAAGGATCTTTGTCCAAAAGTCTTCCTAAACAATGGTACTCTAAAACTAAATCCAAACTGGGATCTTGTAGACAAAGCATTTACTGCCTTAGGAAACATTGAGGAAATAGACAGGGGAAAAAGTCCTAATTTTACTTTACATACAAAAGTACCCATTTTAAAGAGAATTTGATCGTCAAAAGGTAATGAATAAGACTGCTCACACAGATCAGAATGTGGAGATTGAAAAGGCATATTTAGCCAAAGTCTCAGGGAAGAATGATATATTCCTTGAAGACAATTTAAAGCATTGCTACAAGAGGAATTTTATATCAAGATACCATAATCTAACACTGAGAATAGAAAACTGTGAACTAGACGTTTTTTAGATTCAAGGGTCAGAAATGGCTTCATCCGATATAATATACCCAACCTTTGAAGCACAGTTTTCCTAAGACTTTGAATATGGGGTTCAAAAGTGAACTGACTATCTAAGATCATTCCTAAATATTTAGAGACTGGAACAAGTTCAATTACATAACCCCCTTTTTCAAATAATTTGTGGAAGATTAAGGGTTACTTTTTTGTTACGAGAAAAAAACATTACCTTTGTTTTTTTAGAATTAAGTACCAAATGATTTAATAATAACCATTCCTGCAAATGCCCCAAATCAGTCTGAATACAAAAAAGAGCAGTCACAGGTCTAGGACTGGAACAACAAATAATGGCATCATACACATAAAGAGTCATGTCAGTTTGAGTGCAAATACTGGGGGCAACTGATAAAAAGTGAAAAAAATAAGTGGCCCCATCACTGAACCCTGGGGTACACCACAAACTAAAGGAAGAATCTGAGAAGTGGTTGAACTAATAATTGTTCTGTGGTATCTATTACATAAGTAACTTTGGATGGGTGTGTGTGGGGGGGTAGGGTTGGTAACCCTAACATCGATCACCTGGTAACCTCACCAGAAAAATTTAATCCACGAAGAACACCTGGGAGAAGTTCAAATTCAACCGGGTCAAAGGCCTTGGTGAGGTCCACAAACAGTGCAGCACATGAGTGACCTCTGTCTAGTGCACTGTCTATCTATCAATATCTAGAGGTAGTAGTTTATAAACTATTACATTTTTTCTCCACCGCTAACTGAAAACAAGATGGCCACCACATGATAGTACTGAGGTCATTTTCAACAGAAAAAGGTACTTTCTTGGATGGATTTGACTCTGTCACACATAATTTATATTTTTTCTGCATAGGATATAATGGGAAACTTTAAATTTTAATAATTTTTGAATGATTTAATATTTTTTCACGAAATATTCAAAAGGCACATTCTTGACCCACTCTCCATATACCCTGAAAATGTTGGACCAGACAGAAAAACCTTTCGGGCTGTGGAGACAAGCAAACAATTAAGAAACGTTGAGGATTTTTCACACTTTTCGATGCTCTGCAGCACTGCAACTGCAAAACTGACCTGGATGAAAATTACGAGATACAGAGATCTATGGCACAACAATGCACATGCCTATATATATATATTCTTTGCAAAAAACTGCGTTACTGCATCAGTTAGGTTTTTTTTACAGCAATAAAAGTGAGGAAATTCACCATTAGGGTTACCACCCCTTGCACCCCATGACCACCCCTTCCCTACCAACAGGCATCAGGGTGTGTGTTGTGGTCATCGGCCCTAACTCTCACCCCATTCCATGTGTAAATAAGCTGAGGTGGAGCAGTATAGGAGAATTGGTCAAGAGTTAGGACTGATGACCCCAACGCACACCCTGATGCCTGTTGATGGGAGCAGGGTGGTCATGGGGTGCTAGGGGTGGTAACCCTAACGGTGATTTTCCTCAGTTTTGTTGCTGTAAAAAAACATAACTGGTGCATTAATGCAGTTTTTTTGCAAACAATTTCCTTACTTTTTGAGAAAGCATAGTAAAGTACAATGTCACGCAAGTTAAGGGCCCCGTGCTCCCACCAACTTGCACGTTTCTGCCTAACATAACAGTACAAGTTCTGAATATCATATTTATTGGTGGAAGCACATATTGGAGGGCACACAAGGCTGTTTGTGCCCCATGCTCCCACCAACTTGAAATTAATCAAATTTTTATTTGTTGGAGTGGCATCATTCCGAACCTGTTTACATTTTACACACCTAACCACTGCAAATTACCTCTGTGTCAGTAAGGCTAGCTATCCTATAAATGTCAAGCCACTACCACAATGCAGAATGCTATCTGCAAAATATAAAATGCATCACACAATATCTCCATAGCAAATGAATTTTCTGACACCTAATCATGATAATTCACATTTACATGACATCCCCTCAATACCCTCCAAATTTCAGGTTAAAAGAGCAAACCATTTCTGAGATATTTAATTTTAAAGTTTTAGATTTTCATTTGTCAGAATGTCATAATTACTCACCTGTTTACATTTTACACACCTAACCACTGAGAAGTACTACTGTGGCAGTAAGGCAAACTACCCTATAAATTTCAAGCCACTACCACAATGCAGAATGCCACCCACAAAACATAAACTGCATCATGCAATATCTCCACAGCAAATTAATTTTCTGACACATAATTCACATCTACAGGATATCCCCTCAACATCCTCCAAATTTCAAGTTAAACAACCAAACCATTTCTGAGATATTTAATTTTAAAATTTTCGCACCTTTAAAAATTCTTTGATTGTGAGAATTGGCCGTGACCTCGTGATCAAAGATCATCTTTGATCATGAGGGGATATCTGGTCATGAAATTTGGATTATCTGGTCACTTTCAGAGACATCTGGTCCAGCAAAAATCTGACCATCTCATCCCACCCTCATGAACGAAGCTTGCGATCAAAAAAATATCACGACCAATTAATTTTCAGGCTAGCGATCAAAGAATTTGAAAACATTTAAACTCAATGTTTTGACACAGCTACATTAAGCATAGGCATGGCTTGATAGAGGGAACCCCTTGAGCAAAACCCATACTAGAGTTACTTCACAAGTCATCCCAGGGCTGAGATAATTGTTTTTTTCCAACCCAAAAATCTGGCCATCTTGTCCCTCCCTCATGAACTAAGATCGCGATCAAAGCATCTTGCGATCAAAGAATTTGCAGGCTAGTGATCAAAGAGCATTAGTGAGCCATGATCAAAGAATTTAAAAGTTTAACTCCATTTGTTTACACAACTACATTAAACAACAGGCATGGCTTGATAGCGGGAAGCCCCTGAACAAAACACAGCCACGTTTTACTTCAGAAGTCAACCCTGGGCTGAGATATTTGTTTTTTTCCAACCCCAAACTGAAAACAAGATGGCAGCCATCACGATTGATAAATTTCTCGCAATCAAAGAATGTTTGATCGTGAGCCTGCAAATTCTTTGATTGTGAGGAGTGACCAGATGGCCAAAATCCCATTCTCCTTTCGCAAAACAACCATATAAATTTTTTCATAGACTTATAATGGGAGTTACAAAGTTTAATAACTTTTGAATGGATTACTACTTTTTCACCTAACACAAAGTGGCATGTTCCTTTATGCAAGCTCTGTCTATGTGCCACGCTTCAGACCGACACACCACATGGTGGCCGTGCAATGCCATGGACAAAATCTGAAAAACTGCCCTCAAAACTTCAGAAAAGTGCATTTTTCCGTGATTCACTGTGGAAAATCTGTAGTTCTGAGCAAAACACAATTTGGCAGATCTAGAGATCTACCATGTCCCACTGCATATTCCAAATGTTATGCAAATCCATTGAACAGGTCCAAAGTTATTAACGCACGAAATGTCAAGTTTAACATTAAAGTGCCTTCATAACCCTAACTATAGGGTGTGGATTGCGCCTATATATATATATATATATATATATATATATATATATATATATATATATATATATATATATATATATATATATATATATATATATAGATATATATATATATAAACTCACATAACCCATAATGCAAAACATCATGGGCTGTATATGCAAATCACCATAAAATATGCTGGTTGAACTTAAAGCAGAAATACTTAGTGCCAAAAGGCCTCTGATACAGTCCACAATGGGTGCCAACAGAAGACACTGACACATGTTTTGTCCTACCAGGACTCATCAGTGTGTCTTGTCTGTATGACACCCCAGTGGCATGAACCAGCTAGCTAAAGTTGGTCTATCTGGGTTGGGTTGTGCTGAGCCCAATAAAAATAAGCTAAACACAAAGAATCTTAGCGTGTAGGCACTGAGGCAAGGGTTACCCCAAAGGGCATTGGCCAGGAAGCCAAGTTTCAAAGAAATACAAAATCAAACATACCCTTATAATGCAAAGCATCATGGGCTGTATTGCAAATCACCACAGAATATTATGCTGGTTCAACTTTAAGCAGAAATGCACCATGAATTTCTTCTTAGAGTTGAACCAGAATAATAATTTGTGGTGATGTGCATATACAGCCCATGATGCTATGCATTATGGGGGTATGTGTTATTTGTATTTCTTTGAAATTTGGCTTCCCAGCCAATGCCCTTTGGGGCAACTCTTGCCTCAGTGCTTGCACACTAAGGTTCTTTGTGTTATGTGTGTATGTATATATATATATATATATATATATATATATATATATATATATTAATATTGCGGTTGCACCACTATAGTTAGGGTTCTGTAGCCACTTTAATGCAAAACCTCAAATTTTGCACCTTAATAACTTTGCAACCACACAACAGAGTTACCTGAAAGTTTGCATGCACAGTCTGGTACTACGGATCTCTGGATCTGCCAAGTTGTGTTACAGCCAGATATGTGGCTGCAGAGCTGTAGAACGCCATAAAATGCAAAACAATAGACTTTTTGTGTGTTTTTTAGCTTGTACCACAGCCCACATGGTTTATCTGTTTGGTCTGAAAACTTCAAGGAAGATGCAGCCTTGGTCACCAATGTGTCTTTCAAAGATTTGGTGAACAAATATTACACCGTCCAAAAGTTATTCAAAAAACAAATTTCCCAATATAGTCAATGGGAAAAGTTAACAAAAATCACTAAACTTTCGTGAGAAGCCCTTTTTGCCTTTGCAAATTGACCTTTTATTTTCATGAGGCAGCCATCTTGTTTGTGGTTAGTGACACAGAAAAATGCCTGGCATTTAAAATTGAGACCCTCTAGGTAAACACTGATTGTTGTGTTTACCCAGTCAGGTCCTGAGGATGCTAGCCATGTATTTGTTTGGGGGGTTAAAACCCCCAGAAATGCATTTTAAAAAAAATTTGAAAAATACTTTTGCAAAATGAATTTGCAAATACAAAAGTTTTGTGAGGTTTTATCACAAAACTTTCATGATTTGTGAAAGTAATTTCTGAAAGTAAGTCAAAATGACTGCAAATCTTTCCCTCCTGCAGGCCAAACGGTAGGGTCATTTGGGCTGAAATTTGCAGGGTAGCAAGCCCTGGTCCCACAGATATGCCTTTTGGTGGTTTGGTGCCAAAACATTCAAGGGCCCCAAAATTACAGCATTCCAAACTTGAGCAATTTCTCATAGGATAACACTATGCCTTTCAGTGCCCATATCTCAAAACAAATAGAGATGTGGAGTTTTCGATACGGGCAGCTTAGTTCACCTTTAAGTGAACTAATCTGTAGAAACAAGTTTGGAAATAGTACATGACACCTTAAGTTGAATTTTTTCCCACTTGCTACTGTTACAGAGATATTTTATTTATTTAGTTAGTTTTTGTTGACAGGTAAGCGCACTAGACAAATTCTACCTATTTTCAGGCATAACCCGGGGGAAGGGGATACAGATGAATGCCAACTGACTTTGAACCAGGTTAAGCTGTTGGTGGTATTTTAGCGAATGGAGGGAAATTTAGCCAGTGCACTGGGGAAATTCCCCTACTCTCCAGTAGGAGGATGGGCTGACTATTGTAGAGTCAGTCGTGGCTGGTGTGAGGAGAGTGGAGGATGTGGAGGAGCTCAGAGCTATGACTGCTCCTTTCCAACCAGATATTGGCAATGTGGAGACCTTTTATAATGCAGAATTGTGTTTTGTGAATGATGAAACTGAACCTGATGAACTGAAAGTCTTGAAAATGGATGTGACTGCTCCAGATAATTTTTTTGAACAAAGGTCTGAACAAATTTCTGCTTAGGTAATTCCACCTTTATTGCCAAAAGTGTCTGACTGTATTAAGGACTCGAATGTTGCTATAGCTGTATGGAATGATTCTTCTGGAGTTAAACTTGATAACATTGGTGGTACAACTACACAAATGGCAACTGGTGGGAGTTGTCAAGAGCCATCCCAGAATATACCACCTGGGTCTGTCCCTAAAGACTGGTTGGAAATGCAAGGTTTGCGTGTACCAATTGTTTTCCAGTCTGGTGCTTCTACTCAAGATACTGCTACTGTCTTTTCTTTCTCGGCTCTGTCAAAAGACAAAATGTTAAGGAAAAAAGCTGTAGAAGGTGCTTCCTGGGCTGACTCGGCTTTTGATTTAATGAGCCATGGATTGTTGAAAGTTCTTTGAAAGCTGCCGGCTGGGTTTGTTCTCTGACTACATGGCAATGGACATTGGGCTTTGCTCCTATCTCCATTCCAGGAGTACACCTTACTAGGAAATGCAATGAGACTGATTTTCTCCTGAGATGAGAACTCAAGCTACTATTAGTAATTCGGGACAAGGTACTGTGCTTGATACCTCATTACCATCTGACTTTGATTTAACACAAAACCCTACATTGAACTTTCATTGGGGTATTATTAAAGACCATGGAAGGAATCCTGTGGATTCACAACTGCCTGACTCTGTCAATGGGGAAACTGGTTTGATCTCTAGCCCTCTGAAAGTGGCTGATCTGAACAAAACTCAGGGGTTTCATAGGCCTGATGAGGACACTGTACATAATGAGGATACTGGGCATAAGAGGGACAATAGAAATCTGAGAGGGTAGAATGATGAACAGCAGCCTAGATTTTATGCTTTTTTTTTGCAGAAATGTGCATTTCCAGCTAAATGCCATAATGCGGTGAGATTGATTTATAAGGGTAGACTAGATACTTTCCCCAACCGAGTCTATGTGGGCAAGACTTTGTTGAAGGATAGTCTTAATTTTCATGCTGCTGAGCTTTATGCTGTTATCCATGTCTCAGGGGAAAAATCATTTGACGTTAGTTTTAAAATGCAATCAGGTTTGGACAAATTTTGGGCCCAATTTAATTCTGTGAAAGATACTCCTCTTTCGGTTTCTTTTGAAGTTATTCTATTGTCTAGGTCTGCACAAAAATCTGTGAATATTCTTTTTAGGAATGAGGGTGTCAGTGTCACTGTTTTGGTGTTCTGGCTGAAACAGAGATGTACCATATTAGGTCATCCTGAAGCCATTCTTGACACAGAGAAAATTTGGATGGGAGGTTGGTGGGTGAGAGTTACTCTGAAAACCATAGAAGGGGAACTTCAACATCTACCTAATTCCTTATTTTTTTTGGGGGGGGTGATCGGGGCATTCTCCTTTATCCTGGGCAACCAAAAAGTTGCTACAAATGTGGGGCCATGGGTCACAAATAGTAATGCATGTGATAGGTTGAAGTCTTCTCTCTATGGACAAGAGGGACATATGAATTGACAATGTCATAATGACCTGGTTTGTAACTTATGTGAAAAAAGTGGACATTCTTACAGTAACTGTGAACAAGCTACTCATAACCAGTCTGGATCTGGAGATAGTGAGGAGCAGAGGTTATTAGTCACTATGGAACAGAGGAAACATGCCCATATTGTATCTGAGGCTCCTTTATTAAGGGAAGAAGCCCAGGAAACTGCATCTGTCCCTCCAATGCCTGAACCAGTTCCTCAACCTGTCCCACTCCCATTGGAAGAAGAGAGGGACATGGTAGTGAATCTGGTAGAGGACTGTGATGGTTCTCATTCTGGGCCAGAGAGTCAGGTTTCTATAGAGACGCCAGATGTTGCTCTCAAGGATATGACCCCCCATTCCAACTCCACCTGTTGATTTGGAAAGACGGGTTACTAGGAGGAGTACCTGGCAGCAACCTGCACTGAAGGTACATAACATTTCTGAAACTAGGACATCCAACAGGTTTCAGCCTTTGGCACACACTTATGTCAAGACAGACACAGTTATCAAAAGGCAGATTGTCTTTATTTTGAATTCAGATCACCCTCAAAGCAAAAAACACTAGTGAAAAACTCATTTCATGTAGCCGCACCTGCGCTTTGTCAAGAGAATAAGTTGATACAACCATGCAATCTTTATAATGCACCCTCAGGTGTTACATATTAAATGACTTAACAACTTAATAACAAATATAAAAACACACTAATCAAAATAGGGGAAAAAAGGGGGGGGAAGAAGGAATAACTTATCAGCATACATATATCACATTTAAATTATCTAAAGTGCATCATAATGTTTAACATAGTGCATTCACAAAAGGATTAAAAAAATATCTTATATAATGCAACATAATGTCATAAATAATACACATTTGAAAAATGTGTTTACACTAACTGGTAAAATAAATACCTTTTTGATCTTTACAGATGATGTTGCAATTCAATTTTGTCATTTTATCCTGGCATAGACAAAACCTGTAATTTAAAGATCCAGTAGTTTTCTTTACATCTAAAACAAAGCAAAATTAGTACCCCGTGGTGGCGATTTGAACAATGTTTTAGTACATAAAGAAAAAAATTACAGGCTTTGTCTATGCCAGGTTTAAATTACAAAATTAAATTGCAACATTATCTGTAAAGATCAAATGAGTATTTATTATACCAGTTACATAAATACATTTTCCAAATGTATATTATTTATGGCATCATGTTGCACTGTAAGATCATTTTTTAAATCCTTTTGTGAATGTTACCATGTTAAACGTTATGATGCACTTAGATAATTTAAAATGTGATATATGTATGTGTAAATTCTTTCTTCCATTTTTCCTATTTTGATTAGTGTGTTTTTTATATTTATTATTGTTGTTAAATACATTAATATATAACACCTGAGGGTGCACTATAAAGATTGCATGGTTGTACAAAACTTTCTGACAAAGTGTAGTGACTGTGTGAACATTAAGGTTTCACTCAGGTTTTGATGGGAATGTGAGCTGAATTCAAAATAAAGACAATCTGCCTTTTGATAAATGCATCTGTCTTGGTGTAAGTGTGTGCCAGAGTTTATGTTTTTCTGTATTGATTCAGTACTCTGTGCACCACATACTGAGTAGCGGCTCTGTTTTGTTTGTAGGTTTCAGCCTTTATTTACTACCACAGAGGTTATGAGACATGATTCGGATTCCTCGGACCCAAGTCATGTTGATGCATATTCTGATTCTGATATTAGTGAAAAGGGCGAGGTACATAAAAAAGAACATCTGAAATCAAAAAAGAATGTATCTAAGAAACGGGGCGAGGGGAAGGGAAAAAAGTGTTTTCAACCACCATGATGTCTTGAAGAATGGTACAGGGTTTAACTTTGCTTACTATTAATGTTAATAGAATTAAAAATAAAAAGAAACAGGGAGTTTTTGTTTTCATGTTTTATGTCTACTAAAATGGATATTATTATGGTACAGGATATTAGGTTACATACGACCCGTGAAATGATGCAGGCTAAATCTGAATGGTTTATGGGGCTTTCCTATTGCTCTATAGGCCTAGGAGCTTGTACTGGGGTTAGGTTTTTATTTTTTGTTACAATTCAAGTGATAAAAGTGTTGGATTTACTTCCTGGGAGGGTTTTGCTTCTTGATATTATTTTTGAGTCTTTATATTACAGGCTTATTAATATCTATGCACCTCAAATGAAAACGGACAGGATTGAGGTTTTTCAACTGATTAGACCTTTTTTGTTTTCCTCACAAAATGTGATATGGGGTGGCGACTTTAATTGTGGATTGGCAAAACAAGATACAGGACATGATACTGTGACTACCAAACTTTTTTGTGAGTTTTTATTTTTGATTAATACATTAAAATTGGATAATTTCAATAATGCTTATCGTTCACATACATCACGTCATGATCCGACTTTTCAAAGGGGGCCTCATACGACCCGGATTGACTTTTTCTATTTGAGTAAAGAAATGTTATTACAAAGGGCAAGGACGAAATCCATGGTGTATTCTCATCATAAAGAACTTCATATTTAGATTGGAGCCCTGGCTACCTTTCATGGTCCTGGGCTTTGGAAATGTAATACCTCCTTATTGATGAAAAACTCAATTAAACATCAAATTCTATATTTGATCTGTGATCTGCAAACATTGTTTTCCATATTTGATACACGGCTGCTTTGGTGGGACCATTTGAAATTTGATATGCACTGTCTTACACACTCTTGGTAGGCAGAATAGAGATGTTCAATGAATTAGATATCAAAGTTGTAGACAACGTTTGCAAAAGCTGATGAATTTAGGACAAATGACTAAGCATAACTTTGATGTACAGGTTAAAGAAGTTCAAACGTAAATGAAAACTTTTCATGAAGGACAAATGGAATCTTTAATTATGCAACAAAAATTTGGGATGAAAGGGAAACTTGATATAATTTGCCCCTTTTTAGATTGTAGTCAGTGGCTGGGATATTCAAAGGGGTTGCGCATGGTGCAACAGTGCTGTGCCAGGTGAAACCCACTGATGCACCCTGGTACGATATTCAAACATGGATATTGCACTGCCTAAATTTTGATGTGCCAGAACACATCAGTAATGTATGTGGCGCAAGTGTGGGGGGTATGCCCATGTATATTCGGCACATCCCGATATTTAGCCCGGGATGTGCTGAGCATATGCAGGTGCAACCCCAACTTGCGCCGCACACTGCTGCTCAAAGTTCAGCCAAGAAATAAAGGAGCAAGGGCTGGCCACCCACAGGTGAGCTGCCATATTGCAGGGTGCAACATGGCACCTGCCATCTGTGGGTGGCCACCCAAGCTCTGGAGCCAGGATCTGTCAGTGTCACACACCCCCATGCCTGATCACAGGCATATGTATAAATTCAAACAAGTCCAATATCCCTGGTGGTCCAGTGGACCGCTTCCTGCCCAATTGCGGGCATAAGTATGTGAAAAGCAAGTCCGATATTCCTGGTGGTCTAGTGGACTGCTTCTAGCCTGATCACAGGCATAGGTATGTAAAATGGAAATCCGATATCCCTGGTGGTCCAGTGGACCAGCTCCAGCCTGATCACAGGCATAAGTATACTAAAAACAGTCTAAATACTCCCTGGTGGTGCAGCATTACCCCCCTTCCCACCAGCTCACTGAGCCTCACCATCCTGTACCCCCCCGGTCAGTGGCAGCTCCCCTCATGCAAGCCACCCGCTGACTGACTGTGTACAGTACAGCTGTATGCCCACTGGTCCACAGCGTGGGCCAATGGGCATGCAGACCATACTATACTACACAGTCCAGATATGTGAATGGATCCATTCACATATCTGGACTGTGTAGTACGGATTAACAGCATGCCCATTGGCCCACACTGTGGACCAATGGGCATACAGCAGTACTGTACACAGTCAGTTGCTGGACTGTTGGGTGGCTTGGGGGAAGGGATCTGCCGCCCGCCACTGATCGGGGGAAGCGGGGTGGAGGTGCTTAGTGGTCAGGTGGGGAGGGGGCTACCTCTGGACCACCAGGGAGTATTTAGACTGTTTTTAGTATTCTTATGCCAACGATTGGGCTGGAGGTGGTCCGCTGGACCACCAGGGATATCGGACTTGCATTTTACATACTTATGCCTGCTATTGGGCTGGAAGCAGTCCACTGGACCACCAGGGATATCAGACTTGAATGATGTTATACATATGCCTGCGATCGGGTATTGGGGCACTTCAATGCTATGTGCAAGGGGTGTCAGTCCCTGACGGCTGCAGCCTGGCAGGCTGCCAGGCATAAGTCGCCGGGGACTGGCGCACCTGCATGCAAATGAGCCATAACGACATGCTAATGGACCCAGCTGTGCCTTGCATGCATTATGGCCCCATTTGCATATCCACCACTAAATATTGTGGTTCCTGTGCCTAGCACAACTGCACTTGCACTGGTGCATCCCCCTACTCCTCTCTTGCCACTTGCGTTGGCACAGTGCCACTGTTCCATGTGCAATGCAGGAGGCCATGTTGCCATATTCAACAGTGCTGAGCCATGGTGCAGCACCATTGAATATCACCCAGCACACTCCCTGGCACATCCCAGTTGCACTGCGCCCAGCTTGTACCCCTTCCTGGTGCATTTCTGAATATTCCACCCGTAGAGTGCAGGATAGGCTAATGGAGGAAGTATGGAATGACCAGCATAATGTAATAACCTCTCAGAAATATATTTTACAGGTTGTTTTCACATATTTGGCTTGATAATGTAAGGAGTCACAGATGGATGGGATGGATTTTTTGCCTTTTTCAGCTTCTAAATATCCCTCAGAGTCCGGTATCTGAATTGCAGTTGCTTACTAAGGACATTTCCACTGAGGAAGTTCTTAAAGTTGTCAGGTCCTTTGTTAAGGGAAAGGTATCTGGTACTGATGGGATTCCTGTGGAAATTTACCATTTAATAGTTCCACTTATTGCAAGTGAATTGGCTGCAGTGTTTAATTATTTTCTTGACACATCAGGGCTTCCTTTAAGGATGTCTACAGGAATTACTATTTTTTTTGTATAAGAAGGGTGAGAAGAAGAGTTTGGATAACTGTAGACCTATTTGTCTCTTAAATGTAGACTTTAAAATTTTATCCAAAATTCTAACTATTCAGCTGTCTAGGGTAGCTCAGTACGTTTTCTCCAGGAATCAGTTTTGTGCTATTCCTGGTAGAAGACTGACTGATGTTCTTATTATACTTCGGTAAATTGTTGAATCTGGTATGCTTGGGCTTTGCAGGGTATGGTTCTGTCCTTAGACCAGAGAAAGGCATTTGACTCTGTGAATCATGCCTTTTTTATGGTATACTTTGGGGTATTATGGTATCCCAGACTCATTCATTCTGTGGCTACAACTTATTTATAGAACTGCTGTGATTAGTCCTCTTGGTGAATGGTTGTTTAGGATCTTTGATTGCAGTACAGAAAGGGGTATGACAGGGCTGTCCCTTAAGTCATAGAAATATAGACTTTCATGGCAGATAGGAACTGCTTGGCCCACCTAGTTTGTCCATTTCCCTACCTAGGGGATAAGCTGCAGATCCTATTTAACCAACAGCCTGTTGCTTCCTACTCCCCACAAAAAATGCCTTATGTCTGTCCTATGCATTCTTGAATTCTCCCACAGTTTTAGACCCCACAACCTCCTCAAGAAGGCTGTTCCATGTGTCCACCACCCTCTCTGTGAAAAAATACTTCCTTACATTGCCCCTGAGCCATCCCTCCTCTGTCTTTAAATTGTGTACCCTTGTTCTTGCACATCTCTTTTTCTGAAAGATACTACCTTCTTGGACTTTGCTGATTCCACTCAGGTGCTTAAAAGTTTCTATCATGTCCCCCCTTTCCTTCCTTTCCTCAAGGGTATACATATTAAGCTCCTTTAGTCTCTCCTAATATGGCTTCTCTTAGAGACACTGCATCATTTTAGTTACCCTCCTCTGAACTGCCTCCATTCTGTCTATGTCCTTGTGGAGATGAGGTCTCCAGTACTGGACGCAGTACTCCAGATGGGGTCTCACCAACAGTTTGTACAAGGGGATAACAACTTCCTGTTTTCTGCTCGTGATGCCTCTCTCTATACATCCCAGTATCCCCCCAGCCCTCCCTACTGTCTTCTCACATTGCTTGCCAACCTTAAGATCAACTGATATGATTACCGCAGGTCCCTTTCCATTTTTCTTGTTGTAACTACCCCCCCCACTGTGTAATCTTCCCCTGTTTTTTTTTTCCCAGGTGCATTATTTTGCACTTCTTTGCATTGAATCTGAGCTGCCATGCTTCTGACCATTCCTCCAACCTTGCCAAGCCCCTTTTCATCCTTTCCATGCCTCCTTGTGTATCAACCCTGTTGCAGATACAATGTGACATATAAAGACATTAAAAAGGACTGGACCCAGTACCGAACCCTGCAGTACCCCCCCTAGTAACCCATCTTTCTTCAGAGTGGACTCCATTTACAATTACCTTCTGTGTCCTGATGTGCAGCCAATGTTTTACCCAGGCTAACTGCCTGGGACCCACTTCCAGGCTGGTTAATTTGACTATTACTCTTTTGTGTGGGACTGTGTCAAATGCCTTGCTAAAGTCTAGGTAGGTCATGTCCACAGTCCCTCCCTGGTCTACTACTTTGGTCACGCAGTCAAAGCAATCAATTAGATTCATCTGACATGACCTTCCCGCTGTGAACCGATACTGCCTTGGGTCCTGTGCCGCAGTGGCTTCTAGGTACTCAACAATTCTTTTCTTCAGAAGTGATTCCATCACTTTCCCTACCACAGACGTTAAACTGACAGGTCTGTAGTTTCCTGCTTCTGTCTTGGTCCCACATTTGTGAAAGGAATCACATCTGCCTTCTTCCAGTCCTGAGGTACCACACCATCCTCCTATGATTTGTTAAAAATGGTAGTCAGTGGTATCACTAGTTCTTTGCTTTATTCTTTTAGAATTCTGGAATGAATTCCATCTGGCCCCATTGCTTTGTCTACCTTCAGTTTTAGGAGTTCTTTCAGAACCCTTTCTTCTGTGAAAGGACTGGGGTCGACCCCCTTCTCCAGAGTGCTTCTGTTAATTATATTAGGCACCTCCTCTTTTGTGAATACTGAACTAAAGTGTCCATTCAGTATCCCTGCTTTTTCACTGTCCCTCTCTGCCCACTCACCATCCATTCTATTCAGCCTCACTATCCCTCCCTTTGTCTTTCTACACTTCCTCATATACCTATAAAATATTTTATCGCCTTTCTTAACCAAGTTGGCTATCTTTTCCTCAGTTTGTGCCACTGCTAGTCTGACTATCCTCCCTGCTTCATTCTGCCTTAACTGGTACAGTTGTCTGTCCTTCTCCTTCTGTGTTTCCTTATGCTTCCTAAATGCTGTCTTTTTTTCCCTAACCTTCACCACCACCTCTTTTGGGAACCATAGTGTTTTTTCTTTTGTTTTGATTTGTTTATTTGCTTCACACAAAGGCTTGTTGCCTCTGTGATGGCAGTTTTGATATTTCTCCACTATTGCTCCACCCCTTCTTCTAGCCTGTTTGCTAGTGCTTTTCTAATGCACTCTCTCATCTTGCCAAAGTTAGCCCTCCTGAAGTTCAGAACCCTTACTTTTGTATGGCTTGACTTTGTATGTGAGTTTATAATGAACCACACTGTTTGGTGGTCACTTGTTCCCACACGGTTGTCCACTTCTAGATTGGTGATCCTCTCGCTGTCCCCATTTGAGAGGATGAGGTCTAAGATTGCTCCCTTATGAGTAGGTTCCAAAACTAGCTGTCTGAGGCATGCCACCTGAAGGGTCTCGAGAATGGCCCTGCATTTGGATGTGGCTGCAGCAAAGGTTCTCCAGTTAACATCTGGCATATTAAGGTCCCCCATCAACAGTATCTCCCCTTTCTCCACCATCCTAAGTATGCCTTCTATCATATCCTTGTCCATTCCCTTCCCCTGACATGTGGGTCTGAATACAACCTCTGTGCAGATTGTGGTGCCATTTCCAGTCTGTAGGGTGACCCACAGTGCCTCCTCCCCTCCTTGCTTACTCTTTTGTTCAGTTGCTTTTATCTCTTCCCTTACATAGAAAGCTGCTTCACCTCCTCTTCTCCCCTCCCTGTCTCTCCTGTAGGTTGTGTACCCTGGTATGTTAACATCCCAGTCATGGTTCTCTGTGTACCATGTTTCTGTGACTGCTATGATATCCAGGCATTCCTCTTCCATCAAGACCACCAGTTCAGGGAGTTTGTTGCCCAGTCTATGGGTGTTGGTACTCATTACCCTCCATTTCTTGATGGCCTTACCCCTTTTGGCCACATCCCAGTCCTTATTGCATTTGTCACTTTCTCCATTTACCCCTGTGCTTCTCCCTATCAACCTCTCTATGTTGGTGTCTACCTCACTTCGTACCCTGATTTGTTTTGGGGTGGATAGGATTTCCATGCTCCTGTCCAGTGCCTCTCCCCTTGGCTAGTTTAAATGCTTGTCAATAAAGCATTTAAACCTATCACCTAGGGTTCTGGTTCCCTTCCTGGACAGATACAGACCATCACACCAGTATAGGCCTACTTCCCTCCAGGCAGACTCCCAGTCCTCAAATGAAGCCACATCCCTGAGCTCTGCACCAGTTTATCAACCACTGATTCAATGTCATAGTGTGGAGCACCCTAGCCTCACCTGTGCCATAGACAGGCAGCACCTCTGAGAAGGTTACCATGCATGCTAATTGTCTAAGGCCCCTCCCCATCTCCACAAATGCTTCTTGCACTGCTCTGATCCCTTTCTTAGCCAGGTCATTTGTCCCTAGGTGGACAATCAAGTCCAGCACCCTCCCCTGTGCAGTTGCTCCTGCGATCCTGGAGATTAGCTCCCTGTCCCTCCAAGCCATGGTGGCAGGCAGGCACCTTACCTCCCTCTTCCCTTCCTCCTCAGTTCTACCTTCCTAACAATGTATTCCCCCACCAGAAGTTGTTTCCATCCCTTGTGGGGTCCCATGCCACCTTTCTATGGGTCTCCTCTGTAGGGGTTCCCAGCATACTCCTTGGTCTCCACTGTGGGTGCCTCCATAGAGGAACCACACTTTTCCAGAACTGCATAGAAATTGTGGAGAGGTACAACTGGAGGGATGCACCTCTGCTGCACCACTCTCACCCTCCCTGAGCCCACTGTGGTCCAACCACTCCTCTTTCTTGGCAAACTTTGAGGCAATGGCAGTGACCCTGGTGGTTCCTGGGTGGGATAGGAGGTCCCACAAATCCTGGCCAACTCAGCCTGGAGATGAGCAACCTCCTTCCTCAGCTCAAAGAGGTTCCTGCAGATGGGACAACACTGCATCCTCCAGAACATATCCCAGAAGACTGCTGCTCCACAGCCACTGCACTGCACCACTCCCATCATGACTCATTTCTGGCCCCCTAACCCTTGTTTGGAATACTTACTCTTTCCTCTGTTTGTTTATTTCTTTTTTTTCTTTCTTTCTCTCCCTACTTACTTACTGCTTCTGTGCCCTTTTAGCTCCTGATCTTCCTGTTCTGAGACAAAAAGTTCCTATATTTCTCAGTAGTCTCCTTACTTGCTCAGAGTCAGACCTCCAGCAGCTGGGGGGGTATGGAGAGCTACTCTTGCCCTTCTAAGATGGTGAGTGTTTGGTGGCTCTGTTTTCACTCACTTCTTGCTCCCAAACAGGAAGTTCCTGTTGTCTGTCAAATCCTGTAGCTATAAAAGTAGAACTGCCTTTGGGTGGAGGAGGGGGGGGGAGGGAAGAAGGGTAATATAGTCCCAGTAGAGAAGTTTAGTTATACCAGCAGCCCCTTTCTCCTGGTGTTCTGCCTGTTCTCTGACAGAGGCTATCTAGGGCAGTGTTTAAATCTGGTTTTAACCTGGCTCCTTCTAGCTAAGCCACTCCCCCTACTTTGCAAATCATTCTATACTTAGTTAATTTCACAGATAACAATTCCCTTCAGCCACCTGTGACAAGCACAGGTTTTCTTGTTATTTGTTTTCTGTATAGATCCTCTTTGGTAGATCCTTAATGATAGACTTTTTTTATGCTCCTTGTGGTTTCCAGTCTGTGAATCTCAGCTACTACTGTAGCATATGCAGATGATATCTGTCTACTACTTCCTAATGCACAGGAGCTGCAGACGGCTGTGAATTTTTGTAATTTATATGGGAGAGCTTCTGGGGTATGTTTAAATAAACAAAAGGGTAAGGGTAAATCGGTTGGGTTAGGTCAGGCCAAACCAATGGATCTTGCTGGTATACTGGAAGAGGACGGCCCTATTCATATTCTGGAGGTAGATTATGATTTGGGGTGGCAGGATTTGGTCAATTGCGATGCTAAATTACAACAGGGTAGGGAATTAGTGGTTAATTGGAATAAGCATACTACTGTAAAACTAAAAAGGGTTTATTTAGTTAAAACTTATCTCCTACCTGTATTTTTATTTATTAGTAATGTATTTCCGCCTCAAAAAGAAAGAAAGACTACACTTTTGAGTATATTTTTTACTGCTGTTTGGGGGAGTCGGCTAAATACATTAAAAAGAAACATTTTATATTTGCGTGTTTCTCAAGGTGGTTTGAACATGGTCAATCCATTTTTTTTTTGATTCTCCATTTTCTATTTCTTTACTTTAAACCTCTAGGCCAATGTCTGCGATTTGGCTGGACGAAGTTATTGCACTGCAAATTGTTAGCTTGGTTTCCCAGGTGGAAAAATGACACTCAAAAGGTTTTTAGGGTTGTGCCTTTTGCGTCACATTATTATAAAGATACTTTTTATCAGGTTAAAGAAGTGGAATGTTAAATTTCTTGATGTTTTTTCACTTTCCAAAAAAACAATTTATAATAAAGTTTTGAACTCTAATTTTAGAGAACTTGAAACTTTTCCACAATGCCCGATGGAGCATAGATCCAAAGTTCATCATTTGACTGCTTGTAGCAGAATTCCACTTAAATTTAATTATATCTCATGGCTTTGTTGTCATGCCAAATTGAATATTAAGGCTAATCAGAAGCATAAGATGAAAGAGGAAAGAAGGTGTTCCAGGTCTCATTGTGTGGTACAATTGGAAATGATGAAATATTTTTTTTTTCATGTTCCTATATTAATGACTTTCAGACTTCTATTGTGCAAATTTGGGGTATGAATATTTCATGCCAGATGAATTATGCTACATTGATTTATGGGGTGTATGATCATGCATGACAGAAGTGGGATAAGGGTACATTAATTGTTATTTTTTCTGTTATAAAATGGTACATTAGGAATGTCCGCTGTTTATTTACTTTGCAACAGAAGACTATTTTACATTCTGAATTAATTGGGAGTATTAATACTGAGATACAGAACATTTATTATAAGGAGAAATCTGTGCAAAATGAAGTTTATATTAAGAAAACGTGGAGAAACCTCACATGGGTTACTGATTCTGATGCTGCTATCACGTGATATGGTTGTTGACTCTTTTTCTGCATCTTTCTGTTTGGTTGCTTTTCTGTTGATATTTTATGTGATTGTTGATATGACCTTAATAAAAACAAAATTCCCCTACTGTTTTCGAGAAGTGCCATGGGATCTTCAACATCCACGTGATATGCCACCACAACAGGCAGATGGAACCTCGATTTAACGTCTCATCTGAAAGACGGCACCTCAGGAGGGCAGCACCCCCTCATGCTGCACTGCAGTGTCAGTATTTGGATATTAACCCAAGTGCCTGGTGTGGGGCTAGAACCCACAGCCTTCTGATCGCCTGGCCTCAGATGTGGGTGTGCTACCTGCTGAGCCACCGACAGTGACAAAAATTGATATTGACAAAAACATATTCCAAGGGTTCGAAGGGTGTATTCTCAGTACATTTCAGTACCCGTATCTCAGAAACAATGTGAGATAAGGATTCAGTTGACTACATTCCAAGAAGTACTCACTGACATGATTAATACACTTACATTTTTTTTCTACCTGTTATAGTTCCTGACGTATTGCCAAATTACTGCTCCAAGGGTTTCTTGCCTTATACGGCTGCTGTATAGCTCCATGCTTATGTGTAATTGGCAGCACAGGGCCCAGAGGGTCCATGCTCCCACACACATATCATTATGAAGAAATGGGCAGCTTGGTACTAACACACACAATTCGCTACTTATATTACACTTTTTTAAAAAGAAGGAAAAGTCATTGCAAAAAAAAACTCTGTTAATGCATTAGTTATGGTTGTTTCCACAGTGACAAAAGTGTGGAAATGCAATGTTAGGGTTCAAAAACCTAACTCTGCATTCCCCCTAGCACCCCCCCACATACACTTATGTAGTTTTGACCAGATAATAGCAGACAGCATTTGCACCACCCTTTAATCTATGTTAATCCCTCCTGATGTTATCCTGACATAAACAAATAGTCTTGCACTCATGCTGCCACTTATGTAGTTATGATGGATTTTATAATCAATAGCATTTCCAACACCCTTTACTGTATGTTAATGCCTCCTGATGTTACCCTAACATAACCAAATTGTCTTGGGCCATCCCATGTTGTTTTACTGCTGCATTACCTATACATACTCATTAGCAACATATGATGGTTAACTGTCTTTGTAACACACAAATGCTTACTGTAGTCCATCACTCATGGTTGCCCAGCAAGCCTGTGTACCCTCAAAGCACTCAGATGGCAGCAGAACTGATACAGTTGGTGGACCATGATGATGGGTGTGTCTTGTAGTACATTTAGAGACCTGTGTGTTTTTTCTGTTACCTGCAATGGGTTGTCTCTGATTTGTTCTGTTGCCTTGCTCCATCCCCTACTTGCATATGTGTATGTGTATGGGGGGGATGTGGGGGGAATGCGGAGTTAGATTTTTTTAAGCCTATGATCACATTTCCACACTTTTGTCGCTGTGGAAACAACCCTAACTGATGCATTAACAGAGGTTTTCGCAATGAAAAAAAAAATATATATATATATTCATTGCAAAAAACTTCACTAATACATCAGTTAGGGTTAAAGCAACAAAAGTGGGGAAATGAGATGCTAGGGTTGAGTCCCTCACTCCACCCCCCCAACCAGCTATCCACCCATCCTCCATAGACTGACAGATGCCTGGCTGTGCCATGGGGTCGTCAGGCCGAAGTCACACTCCATTCCATGTGCAAACAGGCTGACATGCTACAGTAAAGGAGAATGGGGTGAGAGTTAGGCCTGATGACCCCAATGCACACCCTGGTATCTGACAATCTGTGGAGGATGGGGGGTGGAGGGTTAGGGGCTCAACCTGAACATTTAATTTCCCCACTTTTGTCACTTTAATCCTAAATGATGCATGAACAAAGTTTTGCAAAGAATATATATATATATATATATATATATATATATAACTACATTTAATGCATCATTTAGGGTTAAAGCAGAAAAAGTCAGGAAACAAGAACATTAGGGTTGCCCTCTAACACCCCACCCACCATCCTCAACAGACTGACAAATGATGGGGTGTGTTGTTGGGGCTGTGTGGTCCAAATCTCACCCCATTCCATGTATAAGCAGGTGGACATGCTACAGTAAAGGAGAATGGGATGAGATTTAGGCCTCACAACCCCAATGACACACCCCATCATCTGTCAGTCTAGGAGGATGGTGGGTTGGGGGGTTAGAGAGTAATCCTAATGTTTTCATTTCCTGACCTTTTCTGCTTTAACCCTAAATGATGCATTAAATGTAGTTTTTTGCAAAGAATTCCCTTTCTTTTTGAGAAAACATATTATAACTACCAAAAAAAATATGCATTGCTGTAGATCATATATTGGTGGGGGCTTCCGTGGTGGCAGTAACAGTACAATGCAGTGCAATAAATTACTGCTTTTTCCTGCCAGTAAAAAGGTGTTAATTAGACACAGAGCTTCATTGCTGAGGTGATAAATTGGTTGGAAAAAATCTATATGTACTTACTTGAATAAACAGTTTTTATTTTGAGAGGAGCGTTTCATCAACCGTTCTATGCACAACTCGTATTAGCAAAGGGGTTATAACAGTGCACAAAATGACCCCCCATCCACCACCAGGCCACTAAAGAACATATGCAAAATGTAAACTCCACCGATCTAAAATGTTTTAGTGGTTAACGGTGTGGAGCCAAGGTGTAAACCCTTTACCCTCCACTGCCATAAAATCAATGTGTAATAGAACCATTAGAGAATGTACACTGTATAAAATGTTCACTTCAAGATATCACTATTGGTTAATGCAATGCTATACCCCCCCCCACCCTGCATACTCTCCTTTGCCGATCAGTTGTTCAGTGAGTTGTGATGCTTATTGCAATTCAGCTTGCGGTTCCCTTTTCCTTTTCTTTTGGTCTGTTTCATATTGTTTTCCTTACCTCTCTCTAATATTGATTGATTCATTTTGTTTCCTTTGATGCTGAAATGTGATAGGTTGGTTGCTATTCTTTGGTATGAGTCTCAGATGAGACTTTGATGAATAAAATCTCTCTACTGAACAGTCCGACTCCTTACTGACACTCAGCTGATGTTATCATTGTAGTATTTTTGTTAAATGATTTATGTTGCTAATTCAGACTATGGCAGTTATGCATTTCAGATGCTCTTTTCTGAAACTCTGAATTTAGCCAGGTGATATAGTTGATGGAGAATCCCTTCTGCAACTTTTTAGTTTTGTAAGCAAAAATAGATACTGTAGATAGGTCAGAGCATGCTTCATGGTACCCTTCTTCTTATAAATGATTATGTGACAGGGCATCCAATTCCCTCCCCCCCCATCTCCCACACACACACACACACACACACACACACACTCTGAATGCAATTCAGTCCTTGCAGAATTAGGTGATGTAGTACTAAAGGTTGATGCTGTATGTCAGTTGATATGTCCTTTTCCAATTCACCTGCAGAGTCTAACAGTGTCAGTAAATACACTGTCTTATGTGTCTTATGTGACATTCACATATGGGCAATTGTAAATGGCTGGAGTTGTGAAAGAGGTTAATCTAGAAGCTAGGAGCTGTCCTTTTGACCTGCTTATTTTGAACACAACCTCCACTTGCATACTGTGTGACTGAGCATGTCACTCAAAAACCTTAGTGCTCCGTGATCACCTCCAAAAACTGGCACTAGTGCCCATTTGGAACTGACCCGGTTACCAAATAATAAAATTAAGTATCAATTTATCTTTATCATTACTGCAAAAAAATCAAATATGTAGGCTTACAGACTAAATGCATTTTATGTACCATGACGGGATGACTGTCATTTTTTTTGTGTACAGCACAGCACTGTATTACAGACTTGCTGCACCGTAGTTTGGACCAACATGGTAATGTAGGGGATTGGGAGTCTCTTCAGCTACTTGGTAGTTATTTCTTTTTAAAGCATTTTATAAGGTGAATCTAGAACATGTTTTAAGGTAGATGACTAAATTGGAGAATTCTTTAATTACTGATGCCTTTAATAATAACCAAAAATAAACAAACAAAAAAAAAACACCAAACAAAAAGTTATCTTGCAATTTTGGAATGTTCATGGAAGTCATGGAGTGAGCAGATGTGGGTCCATAAAGATCAATAGCTATAAAAACAGGCACTTGTGCCTAGAGGGTTTTACCCTGTAACACATTGAATTATTGAGTAAACTGCACTATTGCATAAAATTGTATCAACATGCCACTGACTCCCCCCCACACACCCACCACAAACACCAGTCCCACTCAAACACACAAATAATGAGGCATACACAGACATTCATGAGGATGGGGGGGCATGGTCTAGAGTAAACTGGGATAGATTTCTGATATGGCAGAATTACACTAGCTACCTATTGCACTGCACATATGCCATTTATTATGTGAGTCTTGAAAAAAATTAAATAATGGAAATCAGCACCAGAAGAGTTGCAGAGCAGCTGATCACTGCAGTATGTCACATGATGTTCCTATCTGCATGGCACTTCTAGAGCACAGCTAGACACTGCAGAGAAAGGCAACATCCTGCAATGATGAACAGCTCCTCCAACTCTTCACAACCACTGCAGTCACTGCAATAAACGATACTGAGGGTGGACTCTGCTACGTTATAACAATTTGAGAGAAAAAAAGAAAGACACAATAAACAGATTAAATTTAAATATATATATATATATAAATATATATATATATACATATATGTGTGCTTAATTTCTATGTTTTTTATGCTAAATAATTGCTAATTTTGGAGACTGTAACTATTTGGGAGGCATTGATAAAAGTGGTTCTGGTTAAACGTTGCAGCTTTGCATGGACATTTCTGACTTTTTCTTAGCATTTTGTCATGGCTTCAGTAGTAGCTTTCTAGTCAGGTTACCCTGATTACTGCCAAATCTGTAGAACAGCATTTTAGATATTCACAAATCAAAAGTTCTCAACTCTTGGATGAGATAGAGACTGAGCAGACAGTTTAACAATTCAGGCTAAAATGGTCTCCAATGGAAGAGAACCAGGAGAAATAAACTCTATCACAAACATTTCATTTGACTTGCATTTTTCTCAGGTTGCCTGCTGACAAAACAAGTTTGAATTTACCTGGTGATCATATGTTGGCATATATTTTTGACTGTTAGGGAATCCTGAACACATTTGGGGGGGGGGGGGTAGCCTGAATAGTTAAAGAAAGGCAAACAATTGCATGATTTGACATTTAATTAAATGATGAAGCCTCTACAAAAATTCATTCAAATAAGACACATACTAAAAAATACCAAAAAAAAGAAGAAGAAAAAAAAACTTATATGGAAAAGAAGAAACAAGAGAGGACACCACTCAAAAACAAGAATAAGCACTCACACTTGCCAAAAACATATTGCACATTATCAATCATTCAGTTTGTTGTTTTCTTTAAATGTTATGAAGAAGCTTTTCATTTGTAATGTCTAACACCACTTTTTACAAAATCAGGTTGTTCATTATAGTGCACAGGGCGCTGAATTTCTTTAGAAATAAAATTGCCCCTCATTCATAAACAAGACCTGCATGACAGAGAAGAAGACTGTGCACATTTTTACAGGAACAGAAACTCGCTATTTCAAGGTGGGAGACAGAGAAAATTTCATGTAATTAAGGAGTTGCAGTGTAATGATATGACTGTAGAGGGAAGTGGCCTTAATACAGTAAAAGCGACAACTCTTAAATCAGAGTTATTTTGCAAAGCAGTGCAAGACTGATAAGGTTTTTTAAATTTCCCTTGATTGGACATTTCTTGGGTTACCCCTTGGGTCACAATTATTTGTCTGTGGTTTCCACAATGAAGGTGGCACAATATCACAAACTACAAATAATGTATATCAGAAAATAGCCACAATGGAAGAGGTATTTCATAGAATTTATTTCAGGGTATGTCTACTCCAAAATTAGCCTGCTTTATATCCCAATATGCCAAGCAGATAGATCACTTACCATACAGAGGGCAACCCCCTTTTTCCTGTTGCATTTTGCTGGATCTGTTCAAAAAAATCAAAGCTTACTTTTATATGTGACATTTATCCAGATGCTCTTAGTATCCTGAAAACTAAAATTGCTAGCAATATTCTATTATGTTATATGCAGACATATGTCAAAAGTAACTAAAGTCCATATTGTATATTTATTTTTCCTGGAAAAACATCTAACATGGTCATGAGACATCAGCTATTCCAGAACACACACTCATTTGGCTGTCATTCACTCCTCTGAGCTCAGCCCAGAGGAAAAACAGCTAGAAGATTCATCTCAGACACAACAGATGTACCATGTAAATGGCTTACTCATTAAAATAAATTGTTTCTTGTCTTGTGTTACATTTTTTATTAAATAACCACTGAACAAATCTATTTTTTATTTCTAAACTGAAGTTATGCCACAGATATTTAAAGGGACAGTCGACTAAGTTTTAAATTCAGCAAAACAGTGCTTTGATGCCAGATTTATAAATAAAGATGTTATGTGAACCCTCCTGTGTCATCTTTTATTTTTATTTCTTTAGAACATTTCATTTTACTTTATTTTACAGTTAAACTTTTTATTGAGTTTATACTTTCATAACATACAACATACATCATTCATGGGTAGGGGGAAGTAACTTGAAGGTTATACAGATAGTCAAACTTATTTCACACATCATTATGTTTAAAAATGTATTAATGCATTGTTTACTGATTTGTTTACAAACTGCAACTCTTGACTTGACCGTGCAGGTAAAACTCCAAAAGGCCATCTTAACATTCTGACCTGCAAGCTGCTTCATGAACTGCCAGGTAAGAGTCACAGGGAGCACCTGTGTGTGCTCAGGAATTTTTGCATATTCCCACCTGCATCTGGTGACCCCCGTAGTAGTTTATGAATAAAAATTAAAGAAACAAACAGTGTGGCACCGTTTAAGCAAAAACACACTTTCAGAGACACAGGATTAGTGTTTATGTAAGTGAGCCTGTTTTATTTTTAACTGCCTGTGTTACCTGATGACAACTGGAATGAAAAAGTTAACCTTCGCAGATCTTTTCACTGTGTCTGTCTGTCAATCTGGCCTGTGATTTTTTTTATTTCTGATTGAGCAGTGTCATAATTGCAGTGAAGCTTAAAGGGGTTTGTTCACATGTCTGGCACATAGATATCAAGATGAACTGTCAATTTCATGTTTGTATAGTAAAAATAAAGTGTGGAGAGTCAATATTAAGAAACATACAGATTTATAGGGACAGACTTCAATAGAACCATAATATCATGCTAGTACCATCTTAATTCAATTCTTAGACCGGTGACATGCATGATGATCAGCTGCATACAGGAGATAGTGCTCATTTGAATTTAGGCATCAGTTTTAAATACTCTGTAATATTACTACAAAGGCATGATGTCACAATTAAATTTGCTGTAAGCCCCCTCATCCACCTCCCCTGCTAAATCAGACTGCCACCCCCATCCTGGCACAATCCCTTAGTTCCTCACACCTCTGATTCAAATAACACACACACACACACACACACACACACACACACACACACACACACACTAACCCCACCTTTCCACCAGACCCAAACAGTTTGCAATGTCAAAATCTGGTTCTCGGTTCACATGTATCAATCGTGTGTACTCTGTCAATCTGGGGATCGTCTTGCACTCATTATTATTCTTCTTTGTAGTCAGGTCCCATGGTGGTGCAGCTTGCTCTTGGCATCATTTTGATAAGCATGAATGAAATTCCATCCACCCGTAGTATTAACACCTGACAGTCAGGTGTTACTACTACAGACAGATGTCATTTCATTCATAGTCACTAGAACGAACTGAGCTCAAGCCGTACCACTGTGGGACCTGACTAGAAGTGAGTGATGATGAATAATGATGAGCGCAAGCCATCCCCAATGGACTGAGTACACATGATTGATATATGTGAACCGAGAACCAGATTTTGACATTATAAACTGTTTTGGTGCAGGGGCTAGTGGGTGTGTTGTTGGGGAAGGACTTACTTGAATCTGGACTATGAAAAACTAATGGAATGTGCTAGGGTGTGGAGAGCAGTGTGATGGGGAGGGAGGCTTACAGCAGCACCATGAGGAGACAGAGGATTATAAAATTGTCATAAAGTATCACATCTATGAACTGATTAATAGTTGTGGGACTACCAAGTCACTTAAAGTTTAACAGAATAATTCATGAACCTCTTCACAAAACATACAGTGGCTTGAATTACTGTTATCCTACCAACATCCTCAGTCATCATACCAACTGATTTTAAGTACTGCATTACCAATAGACCATACTTAATGTTGTCCATATAACTGGGGTTCCAAAAAATCATAATCATGAACATAAAACACCACTGAAGCAAGCAATGTATTGAACTGCTGCTTGTTTAGTCTTGCTCAGGCTGTCATGACTCTTACAGGCAAAGTGACCGGCTGAATCTTAATCTGTCTTCCTTTGAAAATATTTTAGGCAAACTGTTCCTGACTTGTCAGAACCTACAGTTTCACAATCCATACTTTAAATAAATGAACAAATGGAACAACCTTTTTTTTTTTTTTTTTTAACGAAGAGCAAATAGTTCACAGCAATAAACAAGTCACCAGGCAGCATTCCAGGTTACCAAGTCCAGGACTAACGCTGGTTATCAGAATCCTCACTTCCAGATCTCGTAGCTGGAAGGTGCTCGAAAATGGAGATCACAGGTATGGAGGAATAAAAACAACTGACACATGACAGAATTATAATTTTTATTAAATGTAAGTGTTAATATACTTGTGTAGATGATTAGTAATGCCACTGTGTACCACTGGCATGTGAACAATCTCCTTTAACTTTTTCCAAATGACACAAAGAATCCATCTTGATTCTGTTCTCTTAACAAATGGCCCCTTGCTATTTTTCTTTTCCATTATGCTTATTTATGATAGTACTCAGTGTCTCAGTTAAGCCTGTATACCTGCAACTTTTCATAAGTTGCCATAGTGCCATGACATGCCATAGTGAATGTCCCACTCCTCTTTTTTATGGGGGGGGAGGTTAACAATATGTTTTAAGCTTGACTTTGCAGAACAGATTGTTGATTGTGTTTTAGTAGCTGCATATGTGCAATGCCTCACAAGCTGATTTGATTACAGTATTAGCAAATATTTTAGAACATTCAAATGAGTAGGTTATGATAGAGGCATTGCAGGACTCAAATGGGAAACTTGGATAGTCAGACCAGAACTTGCATATATTAAGCTAAGCCACGCATAACAATCAGTTGGGAAGAAGCGCACACATGACTCCTGAAACTAAAAACAAATATCATAGTCAGATTCCTCAGCATATTATCATGTGAAAAATGTAAGAAAAAATGCAGATATAACTTTTTCAGAAAACGAGGTTGACAGTGTGTCTTCAGTGTGCAGAAAATCACCTAACAATAGTGCATGTGGCTTGCTGAAGGGACACTGTTAAGCTCCTTTTTTGAAAATATAAAAAAAGTTAGTTTAATGCATGTATGTTCTGGTCTGACTATCCAGGCTTCACACTGGTATTCTCAGTCGTAACCTACACATTTGGGTGTTGTATATTGTAATCAAATCAGCTTGTGAGGTGATGCATATGCAGCTACTAAAACACAAACACACAATCTGTTCTTCAATGTCAAGTGTAATACACATACTCCCCCCTCCCCCCCAAAAAGAAACAATGAGTCTAACATTAATTAGGGCATCCAGTCAATTCTCACACATCCATGGAAGTGTGAGCAGCACTAATGAAAAGCTACAGTTTCACAGGCTCAACTGAGATATTGAATACTGACAAAAAGAAGCTTAATGGAAAAATAAATCGCAAGGTGCCATTTGTTCAGGTGAATCGAAACAAAATGCTTTGTGCTGCTTGAAAGAAGTTACACATTACTGATCAAGACCATCAGGGGAATATTAGCAGCACAGGCAATTCAAGAGCTGAAGTTTGCAAACAAATTGGTAAACAATGCATTTATACATTTTTTAAACATAATTTTGCATGAAATAAAAGAGGACACCGGAGGGATCATGTAACATCTTTATACATAAATCTGGCATTAAAACAATGTTTTACTGAATTTAAAACTTACAGTAGTTTAACAGTGCCCCTTAGAAAAAATGCCATTTTACAAGGAATCAAGTACAGTAAGAGTCTGTTTAGTCTGCTGATCATTCTAATTGGTATGCTAGGAGGGAACGGCGCATGGACACCACCTACTGGAAATTTCTTAAGCAGTGTACACATTACACTTTTTAAAATGTTTTAACAGGCTTAAAACATTTTAAGAAACAGTAACACAGTGTGTGTATTCACATCTGCCATGCTTTGTAAGTGTTTGAGAACCGTGCTTAAACCCACTCCTGACAGAAACCTGCAGTCAGTCGTCTGCTGACAGCCTTCTCCCTTGCACTCAAACTCACTAATAATCATGTCTGTGAGGCTGTAAAATACTCAGCCGTGACTGCAGCTGAAGATTTTGCAGGCTCGCATCTGAAAGATTGTTAACTAACTATGGCCAAAGATTGTAAAAATGTAAAAGGCTATTTTTTGACAAAACTAAGATAAACCAGAGGCATGGGTCAATAGAGGGAAGCCCCCTGATCTAAACCCATGTCTCAATTATTTCATAAGTCACCCCTGGGGTGAAATATTTACTTTTTTCCCAATCCCAAACTGAAAACAAGATTGCGGCCGTCACGATCAATAAATTTCTCACAATCAAAGATACTTTGTTCGTGAGCCTGCAAATCCTTGGATCGTGATGGCCAAAATCATATTCTTCTTTTGCAAAATAACCATAAAAATGTTCCCATAGACATATAATGGGAGCTAAAAAGTTTAATAATTTTTGAATGGATTAATATTTTTTCACCAAATAAAAAGTTCATATTCCTTGACCCAAGCTCTTTCTACCTGCCCAGTTTCAGACCAGCAGACCACATGACAGCCACACAGCACGATGGACAAAATCTGAAAAACTGCCCACAGAACTGGTGAAAAGTGCACTTTCAGCATTTTGATGCACAAAAACCATAAGTCCGACCAAAACGCAAATTGGAAAATCAAGAGATCTACCATGCCCCATCATGCATACCACATTTTATGCAAATCCATTGAATGGGTCCAAGGTTATTAATGTGCAAAATTTCAGGTTTAACATATAAGTGTCTTCATAACCCTAAATAAAGTTGTGCAACCACACCCCTATAATATAAACATATATATATATATATACAGACAGTATATAGACATTTTAGTGCCACTATAGTTAGGGTTACATGGCCATTTCTGTGTTAAACCTCAAAGTTTGCACTTTAATATCTTTGCAGCCGTTTGTCCAATTTGGCTGAAATTTGGAATGCAGACCCACTTACCATAGATCCCAGGATCTGAAAATTGTCATTCTGGTCAGATATATGGTTGTGGAACTGTAGGGTGTCAAATAGTGAAAAATCATCCTTTTTGTGAATTCTTCTGTAAGCCATAATGGACTGAAGAATGCATTTGAGTGGGTTCAGATTTGTTTGGCTACTAGTGTCCTGGGTTGAACTGGTGCCTTTTTAAGATTTGGTGAAAGCATATTGCTCCATTCAAAAGTTATTCCATATTTTCATGTCCCATTATAGCCTATGGAAAAATATATATGTGCACTGTGAAAATGTTTGCGATCATATTTTTTGTTGTCTAGATGCCCGAAATTGTTTTTGTGCTGCCACCATCTTGTTTTCAGTTAGTGAGACAGAAAACGTGTAATTCAAAAAGCAGTGCACTTTGTTAAATACCAACACTTGTGTTTACCTAATCAGACCCTTAGGAACATGAATCTGAAATTAGTTTTTCACCAGCTGGTCTGAAAATGTGTTTTTCACATTTTTTTCACCATTTTGCCATTTTTCGTTCATGGCAATATTTTAACATAGAAACATAGAATTTGACGGCAGATAAGGACTGCTTGGCCCACCCAGTCATCCCATTTTCCTACCTACTGGATAAGCTGCAGATCCTAGTTAACCAGCAGCCTACTTCTTCCTACCCCCAACCCCTAGAATTGCCTTATGACTGTCCCATGCATGCTTGAATTCCACCACTGATTTTGACTCCACAACCTCCTCCAGAAGGCGTTCCATGCATCCACAACCCTCTCTGTGAAAAAATACTTCTTAAATTACCTCTGAGCTGCCCCCCATCTTCAAATTGTGCCCTCTTGTTTTGCACACCTCTTTTTTTGAAGATGCTACCCTCTTGGACTTTATTGATTCCCTTGAGGTACTTGAATGTTTCTATCATGTCCCCCCTCTCCCTCCTTTCCTCGAGGCTATACATATTAAGCTCCTTTAGTCTCTCTTCATATGTCTTCCGGTGTAGACCCTGCACCATTTTAGTTGCCCTCTTCTGGACAGCTTCCATCCTGTCTATGTCTTTGCAGAGATTGGGTCTCCAGAACTGCACACAGTACTCCAGATGGGGTCTCACCAGCTGTCTGTACAGAGGGATAATAACTTCCTGTTTTCTACTGGTGATGCCTCTCCCTATGCATCCCAGTATCCCCAGCCCTCCTTGCTGCCCTCTCACATTGCTTGCCCACCTTTAGGTCATCTGATATGACTACCCCAAGGTTCCTTTCCATTTTTGTTGTTGTTAGTATCTCACCCCCATTGTGTACTCTTCCCCTGGGTTTTTGTTTCCCAGGTGCATTACCTTGCACTTCTTAGCATTGAATCTAAGCTGCCATACATTTGACCATTCCTCTAACCTTGCCAAGTCCCTTCTCATCCTTTCCACCCCACCCTGTGCATCAACTCTGTTGCAGATCTTTGTGTCATCTGCAAAGAGACATACTTTTCCTTCCAGTCCTTCTGCAATGTCGCTTATAAAGACATTGAAGAGGACCGGTCCTAATACTAAACCCTGTGGTACCCCACTAGTAACCTTCCTTTCTTCTGAGTGGACTCCATTTACTATTACTCTCTGTGTCCTATTCTCAGCCAATTCTTTACCCAGGCTGTCATCTTGGGACCCACTCCCAGGCTGGCTAACTTATATATTAATCTTTTGTGTGGGACTGTGTCAAATTCCTTGCTAAAGTCTAGGTAGGCCATGTCCATACCCCTCCTGATCTAGTACTTTGGTCACCCAGTCAAAGTAACTATCAGATTCATCTGGCATGACCTTCCCACTGTGAATCCATGCTGCCTAGGGTCCTGTGCCTGACCTCTAGATACTCAACAATTCTTTCCTTCAGAGTGATTCCATCATTTCCCTATCACTGAGGTTAAACTAACAGGTCTGTAGTTTCCTGCCTCTGCTCCACTTTTGTGAAGGGGAATCACATCTGCCCTCCTCCAGTCCTCGGGTACCACCCCATCCTCCCATGATTTGTTAAAAAAGGTAGTCAGCGGTGTCATTAGTTCTACCCTTAGTTCTTTTAGAATTCTGGGATGAATCCCATCAGACCCCATTGCTTTGTCCACCTTCAGTTTTAAGAGTTCTTTCAGAACCCTTTCTTCTGTAAATGGGCTGGTATCAACTTTTGTATCCAGAGAGTTTCTACTGTTTGTTTTATGCACCTCTCCCTCTTCATTTGTAAATACTGAGCAAAAATATTTGTTTAGTATCTCTGCCTTTTCACAGTCTCCTCTGCCCACCCTCCCTCCCTTTATTAAGCCTCACTATCCCTCCCTTGGTCTTCCTTCGCTCCTGATGTACCTATAAAAGGTTTATCCCCTTCTTAACCGAGTTGGCTATCTTTTCCTCGGTTTGGGCCTTTTGCTGTTCTGACTGCCTTCCCAGCCTCCTTTTGCTTTAACTAATACAGTTCTCTGTCCTGCTCCTTCTGCAATTCCTTGTACTTCCTGAATACTTTCTTTTCTCTTGAACCTTCACTGCCACTTCCTTTGAGAACCATAGTGGTTTCTTACATCATTTTGTTTTGTTTATTTGCTTCACACAAGGCTCGTTACCTCTGTGATGGCAGTTTTATTATTCCCCATTGTTCTTCCACCCTCCTTCCTGCCCATTTGCTAGTGAATTCCTTAGGCACTCACCCATTTTGGCAAAGTCAGCCCTCCTAAAGTCCAGTACTTTTGTCTTTGTGGCTTGACTCTATTGCTGTGTTATTGTAGACCATACTGTTCGATGGTCACCTAGTTCCCAGATAGCTACCTTCTACATCTGTGATCCTCTCTCCATCTCCATTTGAGAGAAGCAAGTCCAATATTGCTCCCTCTCAGTGGGCTCAATACTAGTTGTCTAAGGCATGCCCTGTAGGGCATCTAGAATAACTCCACTCTTTGAAGTGGCAGCTGCATCTGCACTCCAGTTAACATCTAGGCATATCAGATCACCCATCAGCAATATCTCCCCTTTTCTGCCATTCTAAGTATACTTTCTATAATTTCCTTGTCCATTTCCTCCCCTGAGAAGAGTCTGTATCTACAACCCTGTGCAGATTGTGGTGCCATTGCCTGTCTCCAAATTTACCCATAGTGCTTCTTCTCCTCCTGTTTACCCTTTTGTTCTGTTGCTTTTATTCCTTCCCTTATGTAAGCTACTCCTCCTCCTCTTTTACCCTCCCTGTCCCTCCTGTAGATAGTGTATCCTGGTATGTTTATGTCCCAGTCATGGTTTTGTGTGTACCATGTTTCTGTGACTGCCACGATATCCAGATGTTCCTCCTTCATCAAGGCCACTAATTCAGGAAGCTTGTTACCCATACTACGGGCATTGGTACTCATTGCTCTCCATTTTTTGATGGCTTTACCTTCTGTTGCAGCATCCCCCACTGACCATTCTACCTCGGTCTTTTTCTCATTTAGTACCCTGTTTTGTAGGGAGAGGCTGGGATTTTCCTGCTGCTTATCAGTGCCTCCACCCTTGACTAGTTTAAAAGCTTGCCAATTAAGCATTTAAACCGATTGCTCAAAAGACTTGTTCCCTTCCTGGACAGATGCAGACCATCCTGCCAGTATAGGCTGGTGTCCCTCCAGGTGGAACCCCAGTCCCCAATGAAGCCAACCCTGTGCTCCACATCATTTTTTCAACCATTCATTAAACTGCATGGTGCTAATTACCCTCGCCTCCCCCATGCCTTTGACAGGCAGCACCTCTGAGAAGGATACTGTGTGTGCTACTTGTCTTAGGCCCCTCCCCAAGTCTGCAATGTCCTCCTGCACTGCTCTGATCTCATGATGAGCCAAGTCATTTGTCCCTTAGTGGACAATTACGTCCAGCTCAGACTCCCTTGCAGCTGTTCTCATGATCCTGAGGATGCGCTTCCTGTCCCTCCAAGCCATGGCACCAGGCAGGCACCTTACTTCAGTTTTCCCAGCTCCCCCCAGTTCTATACCCCTAATAACTGAGTCCCCCACCAGGAGCTGCTTCCTTTCCCTGTGGTGTCCTCTGCCTCCTTCCTGTGGCCCTCCCTTGTGACAGTTGTCATCAGTCTTCTCTGTGGGTGCATCCATAGGGGAGCTATGCTCCCCCAGAATGGTGTATGGATTGTGGAGTGGAACAACTGACTGGGTGTGCCTCTGTTTCACCATCCTCACCCTCCCTGAACCCACTGTGGTCCAACTGCTGTGCTTTCTTCACAACCTCTGAGGTAGTGGTGGTGGCCATAGTGCTCCCTGGATGGGGGAGGTTCCCTTCCTACTGTCCAGTGTGGCCTGGGGGAAGGTTTCCTTACTACTGTCCAGTACAGCCTGAAGACGGGCAACTTCCTCCCTCAGGGCAGAGAGTTGTCTGCAAATAGGGCAGCATCTCAGCCTCCAGAAAGACTCCCGGAAGACTGCTGCCCCACAGCCATTACATTTCACTACTCCCCACATGTTTATGTACTTTTTTTGTTTGTTTGTTTTTGTGTGTGTGTTTGTGTGTGATTGGTTATATAGAAATATATATATTATACAATGTGTATGCTTATATTGTCAGTGCAGTGTGCTAGAGAGGATATGACAGTGATATGCACCTTGCACTCTTGAGAAATGTCAGAACCTCAGGTATAAAGGAACTATTTCCAGGGGTGGGTGGGGTGAGGGTGGGAAGGGGTTGGGCCTAAACTGTGCCCTCACAAAACAATCAGCTAAAAGCTCTCACCCACCGCTGCAATGAGTGCCTTCCTGTCAGCAACATACCCTACACAACAATTTGACAGAGAAAGTACCCTGCTAATCAAACAGAGAAAAATCCAGACATCCTAGTCAGACACAGGTAAACCTCTCCAGCCCCAAAACAGCCTGGTGGTTTGTTAGCCACAAAGGAAAATCAAATATGCAGTTATTTCAGCCCTTCTGAAGATGCTGACAAGATAAGCAGTTTTGAAAACCTCCTTCCTGAATTAAAAACTAAAATAATTAAACACAAAGCAATACCTCTGTAAAAGTGAGGAAAACTTCTCTCAGATGTAAGCAAGAGAGAGAGAGATTAGTTACAGATATTTAGTCCAATATAGAATATCCCACACAGCTTCTCAGTTGTTTCAAAGCACACAACTTGGAAGAAGATGGACTTCTTAATTAATTAATTAATTTATGTTACTGCAGAAATAATCGCGATCATAAGAAAAATAACTGCTTCACAAATTTTTTTGTTTGCGGTCACATTCCTATTATAGAGATAGGAGTGTCGTGATAACATTTAAAATAATCACGGTAACACTACACGGACACATTTTAAAATGTGCTGAAACATAGAAACATAGACTTTGACAGCAGATAAGGACCGCTTTGCCCTCCTAGTCTGCCCATTTCCTACCTACAGGATAGGCCACAGATCCTAGTTAACCAACAGCCTATTTCTTCCAACCCCCCACAAGTACTGCCTTATGTCTGTCCCATGCATTCTTGAATTCTCCCACAGTTTTAGACCACACAACCTCCTCAGGAAGGCTGTTCCATGCATCCACTACCCTCTCTATGAAAAAATACTTCCTCACATTGCCCCTGAACTGACCCCTCTATCTTTAAATTGTGTCCCCTTGATCTTGCACTTCTCTTTTTCTGAAAGATGCTACCCTCTTGGACTTTGTTGATTCCACTGAGGTACTTAAAAGTTTCTATCATGTCACCCCTCTCCCTTCTTTCCTCAATGGTATACATATTAAGCTCCTTTAGTCTCTCCTTGTATGGCTTCTCTTGCAGACCCTGCACCATTTTAGTTGCCCTCCTCTGGACTGCCTCTATCCTGGCTAAGTCCTTGCAGATATGGGGTCTCCAGAACTGGACCCAATACTCCAGATGGAGTCTCACCAACTGTCTGTAAAGAGGGATAACAACTTACTGTTTTCTGCTGGTGATGCCTCTCCCTATGCATCCCAGTATACCTCCAGCCCTCCTTACTGCCTTCTCACATTGTTTGCTAACCTTAAGGTCATCTGATATGATTACCTCAGGTCCCTTTCCATTTTTGTTGTTGTTGCTACTTCCCCCCCAATTGTGTAGTCTTCCCCTGGGTTCTTGTTTCCCAGGTACATTAGTTTACACTTCTTTGCATTGAATCCAGGCTGCCATACTTCTGACCATTCCTTCAACCTTGCCAAGTCCCTTCTCATCCTTTCTAAGCCTCCTTGTGTATCAACCCTGTTGCAGATCTTTGTGTCATCTGCAAAGATGCATACTTTTCCTTCCAGTCCCTCTGCAATGTCACTTATAAAGGCATTAAAAAGGACTGGACCCAGTACTGAACCCTGCGGTACCCCACTAGTAACCCCTCTTTCTTCAGAGTGGACTCCATTTACAATTACCTTCTGTGTCCTGTTGTCCAGTCAATGTTTTACGCAGGCTACCACCCTGGGACCCACACCCAGGCTGGTTAATTTGACTATTAATCTTTTGTGTGGGACTATGTCAAATGCCTTGCTAAAGTCTAGGTAGGTCATGTCCACAGTCCCTCCCTGGTCTACTACTTTGGTCACCCAGTCAAATAAATCTATTAGATTCATTGTTTTCTTTGCCACTTCATTATGGAAAGGTGGATTGTGCTATTGGCCTGAAATGTTCAGGGTGGCAAGCAATAGTCCCATAGAGGTGCCTTTTGGTGGTTTTGTTTGAAAAAAGTTGTACAGAGTGTACTTACAGCATTGTGAAGTTCTGAAATGTTCCCACAGGATAACATTGTGGTGCCTATGACACCTTTTGGGGCCCATATCTCAAAAACAATTCCAGATTTGGATTTTTTGTCATAAAATGTTGTAGTCCCCCTATGGGGGGGCTAAGTGCAGAAGTAGGTTGGAAAGCCATGAATACCATGAAATTTGAATTTCTTTTCTGCCTTGAACAGTTACCAAGATATTTGGGAATTAGTGTTCCAATTGCTCATTTTCATGTCCATATGCCATAATTGCGCCCTCAGAGTTAGCACTCTGGTACAAGATTGCCTAACCATCCAGAGTTTTAAGAATGCCTTGAAAACTTATCTTTTTGGTTTGGCATTTGGGGAGTAGTGATGCTGCTACTATATTGTATTTTACAGTAATTTATATGTTTTGTCTTAAGGATAATTTATTTTTATTTTATATATGTTATTGTACAGGAGTCTTGGTTTTAGAAAGGCACCTTTTTATAAATAAAGAAGATTTGATTTGATTTAATTTGATCACAGTGCTTTTTGGTGCCTGTATCTTGGAAATGATGCAAGATATGGATTCAGTTGATTTATGTTGTGAAAGCTACTCACTGTCATGATTACAACCACACACTTGAATTTTTTTTCTACCTGCTACGGTTCCCGGGATATTGGCAAATTAGTGTTACAAGGGTTCTTTGCCTTATAGGGCTGCTGTATGGCTCCATACTTATGTGTAAGTGGGAGTGCAAGGCCTGGAGGGCTGGTGCTCCCACAGGCACATATCATTATGCACAAATGGCCAGCTTGGTGGGAGTGTGGGGCCCTAACACATAATATTAACTACTTAAATTATACTTTTTCAAAAAGAAAGGAAATTCTTCACAAAAAAACTTAATTAATGCATCAGTTAGGGTTGTTTCCACATCAACAAAAGTATGGCAATTCAACATTAGGGTTACCACCCCACTCCCATGCCCCATCCTCAATACCCTAACTCTGCATTCCCCTCACCCCCACCCCTATACACACACACACACACACACACACACACACACACATATGCAAGACACATGCAAGACTGTAAGACACTATACAAGTCACTCACATCTGTAAGCACAATAATCACTATGCTGTACTCATTTCACATAACACTATGTAATGAAAAAACAAATACAGTATGATTGACTCTATACTGCAGCACAGTATGATGACACATTATAGCTGCCATATATTTTTCTTACAGTGAAACTTTGTCTGTACAAATTTTCTAAATATTGATTTTTATGTGTCATAATTCAACAATTGGCTCACTGCAGGCATCGCTGCTACCACAAAGGCATGTGGTAGCAGGACATATACAGCTGAATCATACATAGTACTGTTCAGATACTGCTCAGGTATGAAACTAGCACCATTACATGTTGTTATACTGCTGCATTACCTGGAAATACTAATTAACAGCATGTTATAGTTAGCTTTGGATGTTACAACTGTTGCTGTCACATGTTGCTTGTAAACTATACTACAAAACATTACTTTTATTATTACTACCATTTGTTAATAGGGCCAACTCACTCAATCAGAAAAAATAAGCAAACATTAACTGGATAGAAGAATGGCTAACTGCCGTACCCAATGCATATGTATAAGAGGAAATACGTCTGGAACTCTACCTGTAAACAGCGAAATACCTCAGGGGTCCGTATTGGGGCCAATACTATTTGATATATTTACATCTGATACGACTATGGATGCAAATAGTTTTGCTATAAAATTTGCCAACGATACAAAATTGGCAGCAATAGTCAAAATGGTAGAGGACTGTAGTAAACTTGCCAACGATTTAAAAAAATTAGAAAGTTGGGCAGATCAAAACTTAATGTCCTTTAATACTGACAAGTGCATAATTATGCATTTTGGAATTAAAAATGATAAATTTAAATATAAATTACATGGCAAAGAGTTAACATCTATAATACAACAAAAAGATCTGGGTGTAATAATTGACCCTCATTTATCCTTTAAGAATCACTTCACAAATGTAATCAAAAAACTAATAGTTTAATAGGATGTATTAAGAGGAGTTTCACCTCCCAAGATAGAAGATGTATAATGCCATTGTACAGAGTGTACATGAGACCACACTTGGATTATTGTTTCCCCTTGTGAAGCCCACATCTTAAACATGATATAAATTGTTTGGAAGGGGTGCAACAGAGAATAACCAAAATGGTGCTAAATATGCATGATAAAAGTTAACAGAATAGACTGGAGGAATTGGGTATGTACTCTTTGGAGCAAAGAAGAAAATGAGGTGATTTATTATTTATGCACAACATTTACACTGATGAGGAGTTACTATCCCAGATGGAAATTCATATAATGTGCTGAATTGTAACCTTAGAAGTCATAAACATCAGTTAATATTAACTTACCCTAGAACAAATAAAAGAAGATTTTGTTTTACTCAAAGAATAATCCCTCTATGGAACACTCTTCCAAGTTAATTATTGGACATCACAGACCATGTAAAATTTAAACATTATGTAGATAATTTTATTTTAAAATAAACTGATGTACCAGCATAGTTGGAGACATGCACATATGGGCCTCGGCCTTCTGCACATCTAGATCTTCTTAGTATAACTCTTAGTATTCAGTGACTGTTGCTTGGGTTATGCCAACTCTTATTTCCAATATAGCTATCTATAGATAACATGCTGTGTTTCACCATTTCTTAACAATTGAAATATAGGTATATGCTTAAATCTTGTTATTGATGTTTGTAACAGAAAATGCTTACTGTGGTCCATCTCACAAGGTTGCTCACCATGCCTGTGTACCCCCAAGGCACTCTGATGGCAGCAGAACTCATACAGTTTGTGGACCATGATGATGGATGTTTCTTGTAGTATGTTCTATGTTATTTTTGTTGCCTGATGCTGGTTGTCTCTGAGTGGTTGTGTTTCCTTTGCCCTTCCTCTGCTTGTATCTGTGTGGGGTGTGGTGGTTGGGGGAATGTGGAATTAGGGTTTTGAGGATGGGGCATGGGAGTGGGATGGTAACCCTAACGTTGAATTTCCACACTTTTGCCAGTGTGGAAACAACATTAACTGATGCATTAATGAAGTTGCTTACAAAGTATGACTATATACTGTATATATATATTATGGTAGCACGGTAGTGCTACCATAGTGAGGGTTGAGGAGCCATTTCTATGTTAAACCCCAAAATTTTGCACCTTAATAACTTTGCAACAGTTTGACAGATTTGCCTGAAATTTGGAATACATGATCAAGAACCATAGGCTTTGGCATCTGCCAAGTTTCGTACAGGTCAGATACATGGCTGTGGAGTTATTAAGCATGATTTGTGCACGCGTTTACACTTTTTCCTGCAGGTACCCTGGTTTTCCATTTTTACCGGTAACACCAGTAACAATCATGGAATCCTGCTTGGTTTGCGGATTTTGAATTCTTGTACCGGTGCCTCACAGAAATTGCATGTCACTGCACAGAATCTCTAAGATTTTAGCATCTTTTTAAATTTTTTTTATTTTCTCTTTCTATGTCCCCTTCTCACAGCATCAGTCTCCACTTTTCAGAGATCCCTAGGCTGGGTATCCCCTAGTTTCACCCCCAGGTAATGCTCGGGAGCTTCTGTGAGCCTGCCCCTATCCTGCCTAGGTTGTATCCCCCCTAGGTAGGAAGGGAGGGGGACCCCAGGTCACCCCTCCACACTCCCTTAGTGTGTGTCAGGCAGCCCAGTGGGTCCATCATGGAGCCTGGTCATGAAGTCTGGGGCACCTTGGTTCCTTCTGCCAGTGGCTGATATGGGGTGATTGTTCCTGGTTTTCTGGTCTCTGTCCCTGAGGGCACCAACACTAGAGGAGATCCAAGGAGGTAGGTCACATAGAGACATGCCACTGCTCCAGATCCTGGCTAGCATCCTCCCTTCCTAATCATTCTGTAGCACCATTGCACCACCAACCGTGGTCATACAGGTGGTGGTAAAGCAGCAGGACCTGCAGCCCACCCTCCCCAAAGGAGGAGAGCAGTCTCCTGGGTGCTCGATCCTACTCCCCTGGCCAGACCTCCAGCAGCCCAAGTTCACTTCCAACACTGGGTCACTGGCAGTGCAAGCAGTAATGCTACCACAGTGCCAGCAGGCCGACCCAGATTTCAGCATCTTAAAATGAATGCTGCTGTGCTTCACATTCTTTGTGCTTTGCTGCTTATAGAATCAGTAAGGGAATCACCCGTACTGCTTTGTAATCAGCCATTCAGTTTAACCACCCATGCTTCCCACCAACATCTCCATCACCTGAGGACTGCTTTCCTTCCTGCAACCACAGTTTTCATGTAGCATGTGCCTAAGAATCTTTTACTATTTATAATACACTATATGATACAAAAAAAAAAAAGTATCAGCACACTGGAAAATTGCAGGAAAAGTAACCTGAAATTGCAGAGATTTTTTGCAAAACTTGCTGGGAAATTGCAGAAGTTCTACTACAGCTCCTGAGTGCTTCACAATAAATCCTTTACTGTTTTCTACAGCATATATTAGTCAGCATAAACTACGAAATGAATACAGTAACAGTTGAATATGTTTTAAAAATGAAGAAAAACTTCTGTTTCTAACATGAATCCTAAACGGATAAGATGTGTTGCCTCTTCCAAAATGTAAAAACATCTGCCTCATACAGTGTTAGAATCTATTTAGTGAACCACAGAAAATCAATATTAAATAAATCCAGAATAAACAAATTGTATCAGTTTCTAGATGTAGAAGAAGCCTGATCAAAAGATATTTACGGTGTTCTGTCAACTATTCACCCACTTTGGTGTAAGAAAAAATAAACAGATGGAGTGGCAGATAGTTCAGTTTTAGTAAAATGTTGTAAAGTGTTTCAGGTTCATAATTTGTACTGTAGGTACTATGCACTATTATTAAAATCATATATTAAAACATTATATATGGGTGCTATTATGGCTGGCAGTATAGCCTAGTGGTTAGAGTAATGAACAGTGATTGAACTGGATACATCCAGCAGACTTGGGTTTGATACCTACAACCTCCACTTGCATACTGTGTGACTCCAAGCAAGTCACTTAACCTCTCCAGTGCTTCTAGGTCACTCCTGAAAGCAGGTAGTTCTGCCTAGTGGGCCTCATCTAGTTTACAAAGAATATATAAAAAGAATACCAATATATGTTTACTATATCTTAGAATAGTAGTCAGGGTACCATGTAATTTACCTGAGTTTTACTTGGGCTGCAATGATTTTGTATAGGTAAAGATAAATGTTCAGATACATTTTACGTGTTTTATAAGCTTGTTTTTAGATTTTAGTCAGGTTTTTATTGTATTCTTTGCATATGAGCATCTAGGTTGTACATTGCCAAATGCAGGATCACTGTTACCAACTAACTTATTCAAGTTTATAATCAACAGGGCAATCCAAAATTCTCAGTTGTTTGAATGAAAACTAGTCTGAATGAAAGTATGTTCACAAGGAAAAAACTACCTTACTACTTATGAAAAGACTTCACAGTCAGCACCCCCATTTAGGTGAATTAGATCATTTGCACCTTTTCTCCCACCTGCTGTTTCACTCTCTGTGACAACAAAAAGTTTTCTGATAGACTGCTTCAGCAAAAAACAAATGTTAAGTATTTAAGTGTACTTATGTTTGGCCAGTGGATTTTGAAAGCACATTCAATGACACACAGAAGGTAAGACCCCAGGGGCTGTATGATGCTGGTGGGCAGAGTGGTTGCTCAGTTCATATCTGAACAAAGACATGAAAACTGTGAGACACCATTTTCATGGACACCAAGTAAAAAAAAAGCATCCACATGTCTAGGAGATGCATGAATCCATTTGAAGGTCCTCCACTAATCACTTGTGGATTTTTTAGGTGAAGACACTTTATTTCAAAGAAGCAAATTCAAGCAGTTTTTTTTTACTCCTCCTACCTCTGGCCATCCACTCCTTCAGGTCTGCCAAGGCCCCCTACTACCGCTGCTGAGTCCTGACCACCATCCACTGCCCCTTACTGCTGTGCTACCAGGTAACCCAAAGTAACCCTTCACTGAGCGGGCCCCTGCCCCTGTGGGAGGCTACCAGGGGAGGAGAATTGCCCCAAAGAGCTTCCTGTGTATCCTGGGCATGGAAGTGGTCAGAACAGACACATGTCTGGGGCTTCCAGCTTATGGAGGGACCAGCAGCGATCCTTCGGTTGGCCAATGGGTGTTTTCCCATTTTCTTGGGAGAGTGACAGGCCACTTGATGTCAAGGCACAAGCCGATGTCCGTCACGCTCCCTCCCGCAGTGAGGACCAACATGTTGTCATGCCTCTGGCCTCCACCAGGGGTCAGCAAATGCTGAGCCATGAACCCACCCCCCCCAGGAGAAGGTGAGTGGTCATTGGACACTCAAGCCCTCACCCACCAGCTGGCCCTCCAACACCCAAGTCTGTTCCCTAACCCTGGTCAGCCGTGTCACAGGCAGAAATCCAATTCAGGCAGTTAAATGATAGATAGAAAAAAACAAAGGAGGTCCACCTTAGCGGTGATGGTTCAGATTAATTCACATCTGAGTTCTAACAAGCAAAGAGACCAAGTCATTTGTAACTTGTGTATGTGGGGTGTGGGTGTTGAAGAAAGAAGATTATAGTGCTGTCACTACTGCCATCACCCCTGAGGGATGTGGACTGCATTGTTGCTACTGCCATTACACCAGAGGGGCAGGGCCATAATGCTTCTGCCATCACCACTTGTGGATGGGGAATGTAGTACTGCTGCCATTACACCTAAGGTGGGCCGCAGGGTTGCTGCTTCTATCACACCTGAGGGAAGGAGGTTGTAGTGCTGTTGCTGCTGCCATCACCATAACAACAGAGGGATGGGGGCCACAGTGCTGTTGGTGCTGCCATCACACCTGATGGATGGGACTGTAGTGCTGTTTCCATCACACCTTAGGGATGGGGGCTGTAGTGCTGCTGCTGCCATCACATCTTGTACCTAAAATAACTTTAAATTGGAAAAAGGATAGAAAGGATGTGCAATAATGGAGGTCAAAATTGCTAAAATGCATGTTAGCAGAGTTAAAAATTGTTAAGTAAAGTACACAGAATCAAATACCGGTAAAACCGTATTTTGGCTTAGCAGACACTGGTGACAATATCGTTTTTTACAATGTGCAAAATGGAATATGCCCTTTCTCAATCCTGGTAAACCAGTGTCCCTGTTTTTCTGGAATTCTACAGTTGCATGTACAGGTTGCATGGTTTGCGTGACCGGCCTGAAATCTTCAGAGAACGTGCGGCCAGGGTCCCCGATGTGCCTTTCCAAGATTTGGTGAAAAAATATTAAACGGTTCAAAAGTTATTCAAAAAACAATTTCCCATTATAAGTCAATGGAAAAGTTAACAAAAGTTCAACACTTTCACAAATGCATTTTTACTTTTGCAAATGGGCCTGTTACTTTCGCAAATCGGCCATTTTGTTTTCAGTTGGTGATCAGAAAAATGCTTGGCATTTAAATTTAGGACCCTCTAGCAACTTAATTCTTTTTGTATTCACCTAGTCGGACCCTGAGGATGCTAGCCATGTCTTTATTTTGGGGTAAAACACCCCAGAAATATGTTTTTCAAATTTCTGGAAAAAGTACTTTCGCAAAATACTTTCGTGCTCACGAAAGTGTCACAAATTTTTGCGAAAGCTTTCGCAAATTGCGACAGTAGTTTTCTAGTCTGTGGGAAAATGACAGCAATTCTTTGGCACTGCACTGCAAAAGAGCGGTTGGGAGTTTTGGGCTGAAATTTGGAGGTAACGCAGCCGACATCTCACAGATGTGCCTTTCAGTGTTGTATTGAAAAAATATTACACAGCAACAAAGTTACGGCACTCCAAAGTTGACAGTTTTTCCCATAGGATAACATTACGGCACCCGGCGCATTACAGGAATCCTTTGGCATCCTGCTGCAAAATAATGGTTTGGTCTTTTTTCCTGAAATTTGGAAGGAGGACAGCCACCAGCCCCACAGATGTGCCTTCCAGTGGTTTGGTGAAAAAATATTGCAGGGAGGCAAATTTATGGTGCTCCGAACTTCTCTTTTTTTCCCATAGGATAACATTACGGCGTTCACCACGCCTTTCAGGGCCCGTATCTCGGAAACGGTGTGAGATACGGACTTTTTGTCGGAAAAATGCTTAGCCCCCAAATAAATACAAAACTCGCCAGGACAGTCATAAATCATATGACTTTTAAATTTTTTTTCTAAGTCATACGGTTCCTGAGATATAACCTATTTAGTATTCCAAGTCCTCATTTTCTGCTCCGATACCCATTATTATGCATACGTTCTTTGTACTCACTGTCTTTCTCTATTCAGCTTTTGGGGAAAATCAGCCTGTGCGCTTACATTACTGTTACCGTTGCCCTTTCTGCTTGCGGTTCCGTGCCCATTTCACTTACCGTTGACGTCTACGCCACCATGAGCGTTATCCTTTGCGTTTTCATTTGCGCTTGTGTTTCTGTTATTTTTTGCCATTTGTGTCTACAGTACTGTTTCTCTTTCTGTTTCACTTTGCGTCACCATGCCCATTGACATTTCTGTTTGTAGGCACCATGTTACTATGTGACAACATATCACGTGGCAGACCGTTCCTGTCTACGCCACCGTGTGTGTTACCCTTTCTGTTCTCATTCATGCTTGCATTACCATGTGCGCCACTGTTAGCGCTTCTGTTTGCATTGCTGTTCCTGTTACTATGCCACAAGACATCATGTGGCAGGAGCGCGGGGCCCAGCTGCTGCATTACATTCACTATTTCTTGTTATCATTCTCAAAAAGAAGGGACATTAGAGGCAAAAATCTCCATTTAATGGATTAGTTAGGGTTGTTCCACAGCGACAAAAGTGAGGAAATTCGCTATTAGGGTTGAAAACCCTAACTCCGAATTCACCCCCCCCAGCACCACACACAAACAGATACAGACACAGACACACACACACACATGCAAGTATGGGGGAGGACCAAGTCAACACAACCAATGACAGATATCCAGCAGCAGGTGACAGAAATAACAAACAATTGTCTAAATGTACTATGAGACATCCCCACCCACCTGACCAGGTACTGCATGCTCAGTGGAGATCAACAGCAAAACTTGAGGCCATGTACACCAAACGTACACATCCCTGGTTGCAGCTGCACACAACGTACCACACTTAGTAGTTGCATGGCCTTACCTACTGATGCCCCACACCAGACCACACCACATGTGGTGGGCCAGCTGAGCAATAGAGTTGAGCAAAACCAAGGAGTTGTACAGGTCTAATATCTCTGATTATAACAAGGGTTTGAGAAATGCAGCTTTCTAATTGACTGTAAACATTGTAACAGCCTTATGTTTAGTTTGTATTAAGATACATGTAGAGCCTAACCATATGATGAACATGGTTTAATGTTGTTTAAAAAAACAGTTTTATTATGATAGCAATAAGCCACTCCCAGGTATTATGTTAATGGTCAGTTTATCACTGTCTAGCGACATGTGGCACTCAGCTATGCCTCATTCAACATTAAATCCCTATAGAGTGATTAGCAGACCATTTAACATAACTGTTGGTCATGCCTTATTGCTTAATTGTCTTTATGAGTAGATACTCTCCCTCTGCTAGGCACTGCAGCAGCTTTGCAACACAGTGTCCCACCCAGTTACACCATACACTGTCTAGTTACTGGAGAATGGCTGTGAATATGAACTCATGAAGATGAACAGTGTAACTTGATCATTACAGTCATTGAAACCTTAGTGTGATTATAACTGACAGAGTCAGGATAGAGAATAACCCCTGCTGTCCTAGTACACTTACCCCATTGTGAGTTAAATCAATATTAAAAGACATTCTGTTTATATCTACACTATACCTACTTGATTCCTGTTGTACCACAATTAACATAGTTATCACTTTGATAGCATCAGTGACAGAAGTGTGGCAAACCCAAACACTAGGCATACAGCCTGAGTATGAAACAACTGTTAAAAATAATTACACTGTGTCCATAAGTGGCATAGATCACTCATTGCAACAATAGTAAATGTATCACTAATTGAATAAGTTAGTCATCACAGATGCAATGAGATTGTCTTTCTCAGGTACAACATACTCAGTAAGTGCCTACAGGAAAATCTATCCTATAGACATCTCCGATACAGGTACGTCATTGTTGGCTCAGTAGTGCTATGATATTTAGAAGTTGCTTGGCCTGATCCATGCAATTACACTGTTTCTTACAAAGAATACTTACTACATCTTTAGTATTGAAACACACTGAAGGTCTATGTATGTACATCAGCAGTACACCTTCATCAGTAAGAATGCATCTGATACTGGCAGTACGAATTTCACAGTGTTGAACAGGCAATGCTTTTCCATTCGTTTACATCAGCCTCTCTATCTTGAGTAAACCATTGCAGTAAAAATACTACTATGTAAATCACATACTAAATGTAACACTACTTTTATCTTGAGCATGCTAGTGTCTTGTAGTTAATTTATGTACTTCTCTTAATTAATGTATACTCACTAGTGTTAAAACCTTTCTACAACTGTCATCATGCACCTTCAGCATTTATATTAACTAACGGCACAGTACCAGTTGTGGTGTGGTGTGGGGCATCGGTAGGTAAGGCCATGCAACTACTAAGTGTGGTATGTTGTGTGCAGCTGCAATCAGGGATGTGTACATTTGGTGTACATGGCCTCAGTTTTGCTGTTGATCTCCACTGAGCATGCAGTACCTGGTCAGGTGGGTGGGGATGTCTCGTAGTACATTTAGACAATTGTTTGTTATTTCTGTCACCTGCTGCTGGATGTCTGTCATTGGTAGTGTTGACTTGGTCCTCCCCCATACTTGCATGTGTGTGTGTGTGTGTGTGGTGCTGGGGGTGAATTCGGAGTTAGGGTTTTCAACCCTAACAGCGACTTTCCTCACTTTTGTCGCTGTGGAACAACCCTAACTAATGCATTAAACAGAGTGTTTTGCCTCTAATATATATATATAATGAAGCCTGCCAAAATAAAGTGCAGTGTCACAGGTTTCCTGCTTGACAAAAGGTATTAACTCCCATTAAAATTGCATTGTTTGCTGCACTAACTCTACTGCAGAATTCTGCAGAGTTGGGCTTCATCCTGGTGGGTTTCACTGTGTGTGTGTGTGTGTATATATATATATATATATATATATATATATATCAAAACAATTTTGCTAATGCTCTGGTTTGGGTCAATGCTACAAAAGTTGGGAAATGAAGTATTAGGGTTTCCCTAACACCCCACCCTCCCAAACCAGGCAGGAGAGCAGGTTTGGGATGTTCCTTGAACTTTTCAGGCCTAACGCTCACCCCATTCCATCAGTAAATAAGGTTAGATGTGTAGACTTTATGAGAATGGGGTAAGTGTTAGGCTTAAGATGCCCAAGGCACACCACACACCTGCTCCCCTGCTTGGTTTGGGAGGGTGAGGTGATAGAGAAACCCTAACACCTCATTTCCCAACTTTTGCCACTGTGACCCTAACTAGGGCATTAACACAGTTTTTTGCAATTTATTTCCTCACTGTTTGAGATAGTATAACAGTATCTATATTTTATTGTTGTAGAGCAGGGTCCTTTGGACCCTGGGCTCCCATCCCTCTTTAGATGCATATATGTATGTAGTTGTGGCAGCACAGGGCCATCCAGGCACTGCACTTCCATTTTTAGGATACCAGTGACCAAACTGTCAGCATAGCCTTCTTATTACTCCACCTCATATACCCATTACAGAAAATGTTTGAATGCCCACCGAACCATAATTCTGAGCAACTGCAATGCCACTCCATGCCACAGGTACAAAAACACATTTGGGGCAGGATTTGAAAAATGACAGATATGTCATTCATCAGATGCGGTAATGAGAAGGCTATGATGAAAATCTGGGTTCAAAATATTTAAAATTTCAAAAGTAACAAGCAGGCATAGCGAAATTGCAATGAATGTTCATAGCATTGCCATTTTTTCATATTTTGATACAACATTTTCACCATAGTCTTCTTATGACCCTTCCTCATAAACCCCATAGGTGAACATTTTAAATCCATGCCAAAACCCCATTTTGTGCCATAGTTGTAAAAACATGTTTTTGACAGGATGTGAAAAATGACAGCTGCATTGTTCATGAGGTGGTGTGAAATAATGGCTAAGTTGAAAATATGGACTCATAATGTTGAAAATTACTAAAGTTATGCACGTGCATAGAAATATTCTAACAAATGCTCATAGCTTTGCCTTTTTTTCAACATGGCCTTTTTGGGACCACACCTTATAATCACAGGTGGTGAAATGTTGTTAGTTGGTCCCAAAAGGTGATTTCACACACACAGCAACTGTAAAATCACCTTCTGAGCCTGATTAACAAAATGACAGTGCCAGCTTTCATGAGGTGGTGTCCCAAAAAACTATGTTGAAAATTTGGTGAAAACAATAAAACAAATGGCAAAGTTATGAATATAAGTTCAAAACACCATTGAAATACATTATCTTGATTCCTCAGCTCATGGTTAAGCTTTGAAGAGTGCAGACACATCTCAGTCCACAGAAGATGACAGACTATGACCTCTGGTGGTTAGTATAGGGTAAGAGTGTGTGTGGGGTGGTGGGTGCTTATTGGGAGGGTTAGGATGGGGGAGGGTGACAACGGGGATGACGAAGGACCATTTCTTTTTCCGGTTTAAAAAAAAAAACAAGGCAATAGTGGGATGTGGGTTCCCTCCCTTTGTTTAAGTTTTAGTAAAGTTTGGGGGCTGGTGGGTGAAGTCACAGAAATAAATGAAGAAAAAAATCCAACCACTCAATAAATCTTCATAACATTTTTGAATTTTTTTTTCTAGATCCTCTGACACCAATGTTTCGCCTGTGTAGGCTTCTTCAGGGTGGGGCTCTAATGTTTAAACATAATTATACAAGTTTTAGGCATTGTTCACAATCTACTTTCATTTATGACTTCATTCATTTTAAGCTTTTGTTATTCATATTTTACACCACTAGGTGGCATGTAACCACTATTGTTGTTTAACTCTGATTTAAATATTACATACTGTAATTCTCATGTTCTTAAAGATGAGCAAAAATAAAATAAATTGATATGTGTACTATTTATATGAACAACATAATGCTAAGGCAGTGGTGCAGAGACACTAGACATCCCTCAGCATCACTCTATCAGCTGCAAATCTTTTGCTTTCATATCATATATTTAATAGTCACTGTAGTATTATCTTTTAACATACTTTCATATCCTATTCTATGTCTGTGATGACTTAGAAGGACTCCTCATAATTTTAATTTCAACATCAGTTTCTGTATACATTGATGACATATTCCCACAATAAAATATAAACCTGGCTTAATTCTATTTTTCAACACATTATTCTATTAATTTATATCAAACTGCCCACTTACCTTTCTTAGAAGGTTTACTAACAAGGTTCCTTTCTTCAGATAAACACCTTGCTGTTTCACAGCCTCAAGGGTATTGTCTACATAATTTAAAAGATTATTTTCATGGATGTACTTCATGAAAATAATTATCTTATGAGTATAACTGAAATGCTAACCTGTGAATGTGACGAACTTCCAAATTTCCTCCTAGTTAGTGATACTACAGATACAGCCATTTTAATTCTGAAACAAGTGAAGAAAAGGAACTGGGCATATATTTCACTAACTGATATATATTTCTCATGAACTGTATAGTCAGACTGTTTTTACTCACATTCTAATTAGCTTCATGTGCTACCATTTTCTTAGCTGTGCTATGTTTTGTGAGAAATATCAAAGCTGCATACATATGTTCAAAAAGCATGTTTAGTAACAACCTTGACATACAGGCATGTTTACATTTTGTGTCAAACATGGAGTAGATACCGAAGTTAGCCCAACGGCTATAATACAGTGCTTACACAAATGATTTAGTATCTGCATCATGTCTGTGTTTTACATAGGCCAGAATGTGTAGAAGCAGAAAGCTGTGTCTATAATAGCATAAAACTTTGCCTTCAATAAATTACTTTGTATATGTATCTTAAAAGACATGAGATTACCCTTAATTAAAAACTACAAAGTGACCTAGACATATTGCTTAAAAATAAACACATAAGCTCTCAGTAAGAGTGTGGAATCTCTTTATATAAAGAAATGTTATACAAATTATAACATCCTTTTACCTTATCACCATGTATCTGTTGCTCAGTTATAGACACAGAATATTTTATGGATGAATCTAATACTTTAAATCTCACACATACAGCTGGTCAGACTGATGTTTCTGCAGGTCTACCATTTGAATGAAATTCATTGAGGAAGCCATGGGGTGAAAAGCAGCCACCAAACCTCATGGTTTGGTATGTTGTATATAGCTGCCCAGCAACTCTATCCTCAGCCTGAGAGAGCTAAAGTCCAGCAGCTCTTCTGGGTCCAGCCCCATGACCCCTCCCAAAATAAAAAGTGAGCACTCTATACATGCAGTGCAGTTCTTGCTTCTGGAAGCAGACACTGAGAGACTACTGGGGGTAAGCAATCTCAACAGCTTGACTTTTAAGATACATATGCAAAGTAATTTATTGAAGGCAAGGTTTTATGTTGTTATAGACACAGTGTTTTGCTTCTACACATTCTGACCTACGTAAAACACAGATGTGAAGCCAATACTAAATCATTTGTGTAAGCCCCTTTTTATAGCCGTTGGGCTACTTTGGTATCCACTCCATGTTTAACAAAAAATATAAACATGCCTGTATGTCAAGGTTGTTATTAAACATACTTTTTGAACTTATGTATACAGCTATGAAATCTCTCACAAAAGATAGCACAGCTAATAAAAAAAGTAGTGCATGAAGCTAATTAGAATGTGAGTAAAAACAGTCTGACTATACAGTTCATGAGAAATATATATCACTTAGTGAAATTTATGTCCAGTTCCTTTTCTTCACTTGTTTCAGAATAATATCTGCAGTATCACTAATTAGGAGGAAATTTGGCAGTTTGTCACATTCACAGCTTAGCATTTCAGTTATTTTCATGAAGTACATCCATTGAAAAAAAAAGTTAAATTATGTACACAGTACTCTTGAGGCTGTGAAGCAGCAAGGCATTTATCTGAAGAAATGAACCTTGTTAGTAAACCTTCTAAGAAAGGTATGTGCAGCAGTTTGATATAAATTAATGGAATAATGTGCTAAACAATAGAATTAAGCCAGCTTGATATTGTATTGTGGGACTATGGCAACAATGTATACAGAAACTGATGTTAAAATTACAATTATGAGGAGTCCTTCTGAGTCATCATAGACATAACATAGAATATGAAAGTATGTTAAAAGATAATACTACAGTGATTATTAAATATACGATATGAAAGCAATAGATTTGCACCTGACAGAGTGATGTTGAGGGATGTCTAGTGTCTCTGCACCTCTGTCTTCGCATTATGTTGTTCATGCAAATAGTACATATGTCAAGTTTATTTCATTTTTGATTGTCTTTAAGAATGTGAGAATTATAGTATGTAATGTTTAAATCAGAATTAAACAACAATAGTGGTTACACGCCATCTAGTGTTATATAATATGAATAACAAAAGCTTAAAATGAATTAAGTTATAAATGAAAGTAGATTATGAACAATGCCTAAAACTTGTATAATTATATTTAATCATTAGATCCCCACCCTGAAGAAGCCTACAAAGGCAAAACATTGGTGTCAGAGGATCTATTTCTAAAAGAAAAAAGAAAATACATTTTCAAAAATGTTATTAAGATTTATTGAATGGTTGGACTTTTTTCATTATTTACTTCTGTGACTTCACCCGCCAGTCCCCAAACTTTACCAAAACTTAAACATAGGGAGGGAACCCACATCTCACTACTGCCCTCTCTTTTTATAAAGATTTTTGGAGCGGCTTTACTATTTTCCTTATTTACTTAAAAAAAAGATGTCAAGGGACTATTTTCTTTTTAAAGGATTTTATTAATAAAATATTTTGGGACACTGGGAGTGGGCTCCCAAGTGTCCCACACTGCTTGAAGGTCTCTAAGTGCTGACACAGGGATTGGGCACCCCAATGTCAGCCAATAAATAAATCAATGGGTTATCGGGGGGGGATGCATCTGACACCGAGGGTGGGCATCCCGGTGTCAAATTCTAATATAAATAAATAAACAAGGGACTAGAGAATGGTGATCAGTGGGTAAAGAGTGCCACTAGACAGCAGGGATATATTGTGAACAATGACTGGAGGGTTGGAGGTGCCACTAGACACCAGGGAAACATTGGAGATGGTAATTAGAGGGTGGGGGGTGCAACTAGACACCAGGAAAGTTAGTTTTATTACAGGGATAGTAATCAGAGGATAGGGGTGTCACTAGACACCAGGTAAATGAAGGGGCAGGGATGTTGGAGGGTGGGAGGGCAACTAGACATCAGGGAAAAACAATAATATACTGGGGAGGGCAATGGAAGGGATAAGCAATGATTCTCAAGGGATGAAAAATAATTCTTTTTCATGACGTGATATGAAAAAGGATTCTTTTTTCATATCATGTGGTCATGAAAAATTATTTTTTATATTAAAAAAAAATACATTTCAAGGACATATTTCTAACTTTGTACTGCAGATTGCACCTAACAGAGTCCCCATGAGCCAGCTTGGTGTAGTGGTCTCTCTCTCCAGGAAGTCATTTTTGTGGCTTTTGAAAAAAAATGTAAGAAAAAAACAGAAACAGGATAGCAGCATGCACAAAGGGATTTTTTTCCTCACAAAAAAGGAACAGGTCTTGCCAGTCAGAATCCTTTTTTATGAGATCAATCCTTGGTCGAATGTTGTACCCCATGCTGGAAAGTGATCTTCCCATAGGAAATAATGGGAACTTAAAAACTGAATAACTTTTGCAACAGATTAATATTTATTCACCAAATGCTGGCAGTTATGTTACCCAAGTTCTTTCTACCACAAAAAAAAAGAAGCACACCAAAATTTCACACCATCTGGGTGCAAGATGATCTTGAAAAAACTGCAAAAAGTGATGACTTTAAGGTTTTTGCACTATCTGGATCTTAGAATCTGTACTTCCAACAGGAACGAAACTTGCCATGTCAAGATATCTACCACACAGGACAGCGCATGCCAAATTTTATGCAAATTCATTGATCAGTTGCAAAGTTATTAAAGTACAAAATTTGACGTTTAACATTAAATAGGCTACTCAACCCTAACTACCCTTAAAGAAATAATTACATGAAATGTTTTCATGCTCCACACATAAACTACCCATGTGATATGTGTGCTGCAAGCATGATTTAAATGTTAAATTGGAACCAATTGCATGCATGTGGCATGTATGCAACAAGCAAGTGTAGAAAGCATGCATTTTATGTTAAATTGGAACAACAGGCTACATGCATGTGGCATGCATGCAAAAAGCAAGTGGTCACAGAAGTTAATTGACTTGCTCAGAATGACACCATATACAAGTGGGGGTTGATGAGATTCAAACATTTTCTTTGAAAGAATAGCAAAACATATGCATTTAGTATATCAATGCCAAGTATAAGACATACCTCATTGAATTTTGCAAATATATATAGTATAACTGCAAAAATGCACAAATATCAGAAATATGTGACATATTTAGGCATATTCAAATATAGTCTAGATATTAACAAAACACAGTATGGTTCTTTGCCATATGGTATAAATTGAAAATTTATTAGTAATATATGTATATATATATATATATATATATATATATATATATATATATATATATATATATATATATATATATATATATATATATATATATATATATATATATATATAAATAGATAGATAGATAGATAGATATATTTAGCTTCTTACAAAGAAACCAAAATTTAAATGTATAAGTAACTCAGAATATATATGTTGGATAGATTCAAAATATATGTTTATCTATAATGCAAAATATGTACAAATTGCAATCATGTGTATGCACAAATAAGTATTTTTGATTTTATTCAAGGACATAACATTGAAAGAACAAAAACTTTAATTTTGAAATAGTACAGCAAAAATATATTTCAAAAATATATCAAAGATGTATGCCAAATATGATACATCTTGGATCATTCTGTGAATATCGAGAATATATCTAAAAATATATCTGAAAAGTGTAAATGTACGTGACATATATTTAAAACATTTTTGGGGATACAAGGATATATTTCAGATATTAAATAAATATAGATCTTTTCCATATGGGTATGGGTGCAAGCTGATGAATTTACAGCACAGCCATCTTATTACCCCATCTAATGAACCACATTGTTGAACGTGTTTATATCCTTGCCAAAATGTGACTGTGAGCCACTGAAAGGTCATTTTGTTCCACAGGTGCAAAAACACATTTTGGCCAGGATTTCAATGCTTACTGGGGTGCATAGACAGAGACATTACTAGCAGGAGCTGGGCGGTGGTGATGCCATTGTATAAAACACTGGTAAGGCCTCACCTGGAGTACTGCATACAGTACTGGAGACCACACATACGTAAGGACATAGACAAGGTGGAGGCTATGCAGAGAAGGGTGACAAAGATGGTGCATGGCTTGCATCACAAAACATATGAGGAGAGACTAAGAGACCTCAATATGTACTCACTGAAGAAGAGAAGAGAAAAGTGGGACATGATAGACACTCTCAAGTACCTCAAGGGCCTAAACAAGATACAGGTAGAGGATCTTTTCCAATGTGGAAAAGATATCAGGACAAGGGGACACAAAATTGGAGGGGGGTATATTAAAAGGTAACGTAAGGAAAATGGTATATATTGAGAGGTTTGTGGACACTTGGAACTGTCTGCCACAAGAGGTGGTGGGGCAAACACAGTGGAGGGGTTTATGCATGCCTGGGACAGGCACAAGGGTACATTGAGTGGGGAGGGAATGATGAAAAGCCATTGATCACTTAGGGTAGGTGACTGCATAGAAGTATAGGGCTTACAGGCAGACTAGATGGGCCTAGCAGTCCTTATATGCAGACAATTTTATGTAGCTGTGTAAATGACAGCTGGTACATTCATGAAGTAGTGTGAAAAAATGGCTATTTTGAAAATCTGGGAACACAATATTTAAAATTATTGAAGTTATGAGCGAGAGTAGAAAAATTTTAAAGTACGCTCATAACTTTGTCATTTTAAAGTATTTCAAACCCACATTTTCAACATAGCCTTCTTATGATCCCACCTCCTGAGCAATGGTGGTAAAATTGTCAAATCCCATATGAGAGGTGACTTCACCATGTGACGGCAAAATCACCATTCAGGACTGATTTGCATAATTCCACCACCACCGTTCATGAGGTGGGGTACCAAAAAGGCCATGTTGAACATTTGGTATGAAAATATGCAAAAATGACAAAGTTTTACCTCAAGATTGAAAACCCCATTGAAACACATTTAACTACACTTACCTTAGTTTGTCAAATTGCATTTGGCAGTTCCAGCAGCAAGTCCTGTCTTCAGTCAGAGAATGGACCTTCACCCTGGGACCTGTTCAGGTGAGTGAGGGGGTGTGGTGGTGACTGCTGAGTGGAAGGTTGTGGTGGCAGGGATCAGATCAGTGAGGGACCATTTTTTTTTTTTTTACTTTATTTCTTTATCTCTTCTTACCTACTCTCGGAGCCCTCTCCTTCCTTCATCTCATCCCCCCCATTCCACCTTCATGGGATCTGCCCCTAGAGTGCCTCCTTCTCACCTCCTGCACATTGGGGTCTGTCACTCTTGTGGTGGTCTGGGTGGAGCCCGAGAGGCTGTCATCTAGGGCTGCCGAGAGGTGTTTTTCCCATTTTCTCCCCTGGTTTCCCCTGCCCTCTGGGACGTTGAGCGTTAGGACATACGTCATGAGTGGTGGTGTGCTGACGCATGCCAGACCTCTCATGTGCTGTCGACGTCCCCCCTCCCTGGCTCCAACAAATGGGAGCCACCTCCATCTCCTTCTGTTGTCAGTGCTTCCACCGGCTATGAAGGGGATGTAGAACGCTATGCATTCCTGGTTCCCACCCCTGAAGGAGGAGAGCATCCGTTGGGACGCTCAATCCTCCCTCTCCCTTGCCAGCCCCCAGCCACCCGAGTCTGTTCCCGAACCCGGGTCGCCGGTGTAGCTTGAGGTGTGGTGTCCAGCACCTCAACCCTCAGCGCCATTGAGCCGGCCGCCCAGGGACCATTTTCTTTTTTACAGGTTTACAGGGAAAAAAACATTGAGGAACAGTTTTCTTTATTACAGGTTACATTCTGTAAAGGATGGTAATGGGGGGGGTTGGGTGCCACTAGACATAAGGGAACTAAGATATATATATATATATATAAGAGAGAGAGAGAGAGTGTGATCAGAGGATGGGTGGGGGGGTGCCACTAGACACCAAGAAAACATTATGAAAATACAGGGACAGTGATTTGAGGGGGGGGTACCACTAGACAACATGGGAAACATAAAATATGGGAACAGCAACAAGAGGGCAAGGGAGGTGCCACTAGGCACCAGGGAAATATTATATAGATAGAGGTATGGTGATTTGATGGTGGGGGTGGTGCCACTAGACATCAGGGAAACATTACAGGGTGGGTGTATTATGTAGTGCCGAATCCCAGAAGTGATCCAGAAGTGAGTGTGGAGCAGGAAAATAGTAAGTGGGGAGAGGGAGGAACAGCACTGTAGTAAATAGAAAGGACCACATGGACTTCATTTTCACTGTAGAAGAATACAATCGAGATATCTGGTCATGTGCTTCTAGAGTCCGCTCTCTCTCTACTACATAACTGAAATACATTGCTTAGCTCTGCTATGCAGCTGTAAAAAGCAATAACTTGTTCTGAGTCCTCCTGTTTTTCTTGTCTGATCCTGAACCTGATAGGTCACTCTTTATCACAGTGGGACCTGTGCTGTGGAGTGTAACACCCTTACTCTGTGCTGTTTTGTTCTCTTGGTTCTTTTGGGCATGTTGAGCTCTTCCTTTAGACTTAGATCTACAGGGTGTCTGTCCTGTACTGCAACCCTGCTAGTGGATCAATTAGGGTGCTGCCATCTAAAACCTCCCATCTCTGGTAGTCTTGCTTGTCTCTGTTAAATGTATGCTGTTTCCTGGCAAATATTTCTTTTCAGTTTTTTCCAACAACTTGTTTAAATTAGCTTCCTTTTCTTTAAAAGCTTGCAGTTTCTTGAAAGGTGAGAGGAATGCCTGTACTTCTTTAACATCCTCCTGAGCTACTCAGTATTATGAAATACTAAATCCATGCTCTTTGGCTCCAAAAAATTCTCTAATCAGTCCATTCCTCATAAATCACACCTACTGTGATTGATGTATCGTGGTGCAAACTTCAAATATCTAGGAGTCACACTTGATCTCTCCCTCACCTACTTGGATCACATTGACTCTCTGAGTAAAAGAATTCACCAAAAATCAGATTTATCAAATAGAATGAAGCAGTCCATAACATTTGAAGTTTGCCTCATCATTGCCAAAAGTACAATACTGTCTATACTGCATTATTCCTCTGCCATGTACTCGCAAGCCACCAAGAAAGATTTCTCTTTCTTTACAATTTACAACAGCACATGCAGATTTGCTTCAGTGTCCCCCTTTAGAACACACTACTGTGACATTTTTCAGTAACCTTGGCTGGCTCTCCCTACAGGCACACAGGGACTTCACCCTTTGCTGATTGACAAATCACTATGAATTCCTAACCTCCCTCCCTCATCAAGGTTCCTAAGGCACAAAACAAATCTATGTGACCTACTCTCCTCTGATTGCCTTCTGCTTGATGTTCCATGGATCATTTCTAAATTCTAACATGGGAAAATGGCCTTCTCCTCTTCTGGCTCATCCCTTTGGAATGATCTTTCAGTGGGACTTAGAACTGCCACCTCCCACCCACTGTTTAAATCACAGCTTATGGGTCACCTATTCAGTGAATAGGATATTAGCTACTGTTATGTTACTTTATACGTGCTTTTTTTTGTATTTTATTTTTATCTCATATTGTTCAGACTCTCTCCAGTGAGATACATGGTCAGGGCTCTGTGCTTGCCTGAAGCCTCTGACGTCTGCGCTCCCTTAACTCTCTGAACCTTTCTCCTCCAGCTGCATGATCTCCCAGCTCTGAGCCAACTAGGGTGGGACCACTAACTCCTCCAGCACTTTGTCTATTAATCTAGTGGAGCGACTGGAGAGGACAGCACTATGCATGGGGTCCTGCCACTGACTACCATCATTGCCTAGTGAATGGTAGGGTTTTTTCTATGTTGTTCTTCCCATAGGATGCGGTGTGCTAAGGCGTCCTGAACAGTGCATCCCCTGTTGGTACCTGCTGATGTTCCATCCCCATACTGCAACCTGACATCTTCACCACCCCCCGGTCTCCACCAGAGGCTGCTGCTGCATCAGGTACCCCTTAATCCCACCCTGGGAGAGGAGAGCAGTCCTCCAGATGCTCAATCCTATCCCTCCCCTTCTGACCCCCAATGGCCCTGGTCCATTCCCAAACCCAGGTTGCCGGCATGGTGCAAGATGTGGCATCCAGCACAACCCGGCCAGCTTATATGTGCTTTGTTAATACCACTTGTGCTGGCTATGCTATGGACCAGTACTGCATTCCTTCAGAATTATTTAACTCATGTGTTTTTGTTTTAGTTTATTGAAATTGTATCCACATTATTTTTTCCCAACTTGTTTGTAATCATGTATGTCTTATCTCCACCTATTTCTTTGCCTACCTAGGCCTGGGTCATTCCTGAGAAAGGTCCCTTAAACCAGTGTACGTAACTAGTCAACAAATCAATAACTGACTGACTAACTAAATAAATAAAATATAATGTAGGTGGAAGTCTGCCATTACAGATAACTGATTTATTTTTGGTATTGATGACTTAATATGACCTTTAGCACATCATTATATTAAGGGCTCCCAATACATTTTACAATAGATAAACAGATGTTAAGAAATTTTACCATGAGATCTGCACCACTACTGTTTTACTGCAGTGAACACAGTTAAATGAAAAATAAATTATGTCACTTTTTTATTGCATGGGGATAAACTCTTGATGCAAGTCACTGATTTCTCAGTGGCAGTAACAAGGAGAAGAACAAGGGACTGTGAAACGATTCATGGAATCAATCAGTCAGGGCCTAGTTCATACAATACATCAAGGATACCCCAGAGATGCAAGGTCTTTCTTTATAGAAGGCTAGAAGCATTTTACAAATGTTACATTGGGTGGACAAAAGCACATGGACGTCAAGTGATCTGGTCAGGAGCACATGTTTCCTGATATGGCAGTTCCAACTACTACAGTGATCACCATATGGTGTGGTTCAGTATAATGATAGCTGCAGAATCAAACCACACAAGGGTGAGGGTCCTGGACTTCAGGAAAGCTGATTTAAAAAAGGGAGGAACCTTAGGGATGTCCTGGTTGGGGGATACATGGGGGACTGGAGGATCAGTGGGAAAATCTAAAAGGAGGAATAGGGAAGGCAACAAACCTCTCTGTCAGACAAGTAAGCAAGAGCAGGAGGAAAAAGTAACCATTATGGTTCTTGAAAGAGGTGGCTGAAAAGATAAGAGCTAAAAGGGTAGCAATCAGAAGGTATAAGGAGATGGAGAGGAAGGAGGCATATCAGGGGAAAAAGAGGGAAGCAGGGGAAACAGTAAGGAGCACAAAGACACAAACTGAAGAGGGAATAGCCAGGAGGTAACAAAAGGAGACAAGAAATGTTTTAGATATGCAAGTGAAAAGAGAAAAACCAGGGGTGGGATTGCAAGGTAAAAAAGGGAAGGGAGAACTATACAGAGTGGGACCAGGAAAAGGCAGACATCCTAAACAAATACTTTTGATATTGAAATGTGTAACCTGTGATAAGTATGATCTCAAGCAGCATCACACAGACATTAAAGGAGCCATGCATGTGCAACACTGTTGCAAACACTAACTAAAGGGACCAAGACTGATCTCTCCAAATGTCATCAAAAGTGGAGGAGTTTGCAAGGGCAAGCTTTAAATGACAAAGGTTAGACATCTACGTAGGAAAACATCAGCATACCAGATAACCTTTAACTTTACTTTTTCTATTTTAGGCTGTAGTCCACATTTATCTGATATTAGCATTCCTGTCTCATTTTCTATCTTATGTAAACATGGATTTGATCACTCAAAGCTTAGAAGCCTCTTAATGCTCTGACTTTTCTCTCTCTCTCTATATATACATATACAAACACACACACACACACACACACGTATATACACAGCTCAGTATTGAGTCATATAGTCTGCTGTGCAACTGTTAGGAAAAGCTTTGACATTTAGTGCAGTGTGATGGAGGTTAAATGTATTCTATGCAATATAATTCTGTGCTTTACAAATGCTTAGACATTATGCCACAGTATTTGGGTGAATTTGAACTGTTAATTTTTCTTCTCTCTCTCTCTCTCTCTCTCTCTCTAAGCACAATGGTAACGCTTAAAAAAAGTTCAAGGTTAAAGCCCTGCATGTTTCAACAATGTTATCATAACTACTGAAGACAAAAAAAAAGCTGTCATGTCATCTTGGGGAACAGTGAGACAGACATGTTTATAAGCATTCTTTATATGTGTGCTTAATAGTAACAATAACTTTGTGGTGACATTGGCAATTTTGATAATAGTGCTACGTGATATTTAGGTTTGAATATTTTTGTCATATTCTGCTTTGTTTCTGGGATGATCTAGTCCTTTGAATCAGGTTGATCCATGCCCACCCCACACAAATACATGAGTCTGTCTTTTACTGACAGGTATTGTTCAATGTTCAATGCAACAGGCAGGGAAAGGATTACATCTTTTCACTATTCAGCTTTTGCAACCCGGAAGCAATAACAAAATAAAGGTTTCTTTTACTGATATGTTGCAATCACCTATTTAAAGGAAACAATGTAGTTTCTTGGTATTGAACACATTACAAGCCCCCACACAAGTGTTTTCAGACAATCAGGCAAGCAGATATATTGTATTGAATTAGATAAAAATGATGGCAAGATTATGTATGGATGTGACAAATGGTTTGTGTACATAAAGGACAGTGAGGTGTGATTATTTGGAGTCTGTTCAATGATGGATACTTTGGAATGGTTTCATGACAATGCAGGCTGACATGAAGCAACCAGTTTCTCAGTTTACACAGGCTTGTTTATATGCATGTGTCATATAAAAGTACAAAGAGGTGGTTTAATGGAAAAGTATGGTGTGGTATGAACTAATGTGATTAAGCCCCTACCCAATACACCAACTGAAATCCTTCCTTATGAAGCACGGAATCAAAGCCACTACTGCTATCACTGGTTTGAACCTAGAGAAAAAGATACTGGAATTCTACAGTATGCAGGTCCATGCATTGATTTTGTCAGTACCTGATGTGCCCATGGGAGGCCATCAGGGGGCAGACAAACCCATTTTGAAAATGCAGACAGTTGGGTGGTTGCCAGATATAAAGACATATTATAGTGGTTCGATAGGGGAAAGCCTGTGGATGTATTATTCTTGGACTTCAGCAAGGCGTTTGACTCTGTCCCCCACAATGGTCTGGTGGAGAAACTGATGGGGTTAGGAGTAGGCCCTTTGATGGTCAGATGGATTGAAAACTGGCTAGCTGGATGCACCCAGAGAGTTGTGGTCTGTGGGGAGCTCTCGAACCCTAGAGAGGTTGGTAGTTGGGTACCGCAGGGCTCGGTCTTGGGTCCAATCCTGTTTAATGCATACATATCGGACATCAGGGAGGGTATAGGGTGTGAAATGAGTCTCTTCATGGATGACTCCAAGATGGGAGCAGTAGTTGAGGGAGAAGAGGGGAGGTTGGCCCTGCAAGGGGACCTGGACACCCTGGAAAGCTGGGCTCACACATGGAAATTAAATTTCAATATCACTAAGTGCAAGGTGTTGCATCTTGGTTGGGGAAACCCTAAACATGGGTACACCCTGGGAGGGGAGGTGCTGGAGGCCTCAATAGGGGAAAAAGACCTAGGGGTCATGGTGGATGCATGTATGAATAACTCTGAGCAGTGCAGGAGAGTGGATAGCAAGGCAAACAGGATGTTGGGATGCATCGTAAGGGGGATCACCTCTAGGAGCAAGGAAGTGATTCTGCCGCTGTACAATGGACTGGTTAGATCACACCTTGAGTACTGTGTACAGTACTGGAGACCACACTTGAAGAGGGACATACAGCTCCTGGAGAGGGTACAGAGGAGGGCAACTAAGATGATACGAGGGCTAGGGGATTTGACGTATGAGGACAGACTTGAGGAGCTCTACCTGTTTTCATTGGAGAAGAGGAGAGGAGAGATGGGGGGACATGATTGAGGTATTCAAGTACCTCAAGGGAATAAATAGGGTAAACATGGAGGGGATCTTTAGACTAAAGCAGGGAGGTATCACCAGAGGGCATGGTTTGAAGTTGGAAGGTGGAAGGGTGAGGGGGGAAGAGGAGGAGGTTTTTCACTGAGAGGGTGGTGGACCCTTGGAATGCACTGCCTGGTGAGCTGGTTCAGAGATCCACAGTGGAGGGCTTCAAGAGAGGGTGGGACAGACACAGAAAGTGGATGTATCAGATGATGGCCTGTCCCAGGGGGGTGGGGATGGAAGATAGGGGTTTCTGGAGCACAAGGGATGGGAGGGCCTCGGCACCCAACTAAGGATCTAAGGTTCGAGCAGACTCGATAGACTGTAAGGCCTAATCTGCTGGCAAATAGTATGTTAGTATGTTAGTATGATAGTGCCACTACAGTTAGCATTGAGCAGGCTGTTTAATGTGTTCAATTCGATATTTTGCACCTTAATATCTTTGGCTGTCTTTGATGGAATGAGTTGAAATTTTGTATGTGTTGTCTAGTAGGCAATATCTTGCTGTGTGGAAATTTTTGTTATGGATCCTTCGTTGTTTCTGAGATCTGCATGTGTCATTTTAAGAAAAAAAAATGTTTTTCCTATGCTTAACATTGTTTTGTTTTGCTCTTACCTTCAACCTACACGGATAGGAATTGCTGCCCCAAACCTGCAGAGGACTTAAGATAAGGTAGTACCTTTGACAGGTCTGGTGAAAAAATATTAAAGGGTTCCAGAGTCATAATGATTTAAATTTTAATGTTTTCTGACTTGTGCATGCGCAATATGGGGTTTGACATAACGTTTTTGAGTGAAAGTAAATATTTGATTCCAAAAATGCTTGTTTTTGATATTGCACCACTGAATTGGCAGGGTATCAAACATTGTTGGTGCTGTGCCAACTACCATCTTGTTGATTTTTTCCATGAACTGACATATGTTGGAAAAACACAAAAATGCTGTGATTTTAATAAACAAACATCAGAACCTAGCTAAACAGGACCCATATAGCTAGATTCTGATTTTCATTTTTAAATATTGTGCCCACATGTATGTTTTCTGGGCAAAAAAATTCCCGAGAGGTGCACTTCTCAACGTTCTCCATAAAAGAACAGTAGGATTTTCTTGACTTCTGCAGCTGTAGCTGGAACTCGTGCTGCCGACTGCAGATTCAGCTGTGAACCACCATTTCTCCTGGTGTCTAGTGGCACCCCCACCCTCTGATCCCCATATTTCATTTTATAAAAATAATTAATCTGCTGTTGTTAGTGGTATCCCTCATCCTCCTTTATGTATCCCTGGTGTCCAGTAGCAACCTCACCCTCCAATCCCCATATTAAATATTTCAAAAATCTCTCCATCGGTATTAGTGGTACCCCCACTCTCCTGTTTGTTTCCCTGGTGTCTAGTGACACCCTTACCCTTTAATCCCTATATTTAATGATTTCTCATTGGTAAATAGTGGCTCCCCTGCAGGAATGTTTTTATTCCTGAAAAAAATAAAACAGTCCCCTGACACGCATATATATATTTTTTAAACCTGTAAAAAAGGAAACAGCCCCTTTGTCATCTCACCATCCCCCTTCCCCGTCCCTACCCTCCCACTGAGCACCCACTACCCCACACACCCCTTACCCCATTCTTACCACCGGTGATCATAGGCTGTAATCTTCCTTGAACTGGGACACATCTGCGCTCTTCAAAGCTAAGCCATGAACTGAGAAATAAAGGTAAATGCCATATAATGTTTTTCAATGGCATGTTGAACTTATGTTTATAACTTTGTCATTTTGGGGAATTTTTTTACCAGATTTTCTACATACCCTTTTTGGAACACAGCCTCATGAATACTGTCACTGTCATTTCATTAATCAGGGCCGCAAGGTGATTTTGTGGTCACTGTGCGAAATCACCTTTTGGGACTGAATAATGAAATTTTACCACCAGTGTTCATGAGGTGGGGTCCCAAAAAGGCTGTGTCACATGCATACATTGAAATTTTTCTATGCACGTACATAACTTTGGTAATTTTTATTATTTTGACTCCAAATTTCCAACACAGCCATTTTTTCACACCACCTCATGAACAGTACAGCTGTCATTTTTCACCTCCTGCCTGAAATGTGTTTTCACATCTGTGACACAGAATGGTGTTTTGGCTCAGATTTGAAAATGTTCACCTATGGGATTTATGAAGTGGGGTCATAAGATTATGCTGAAAATGTGGGGTCAAAAAATGAAAAAATGCAAGTGTTATGACCATTAGTTGCAATTTTGCTATGCCTGCTCATAATTTCAGAAATGTTAAATATTTTGACCCCAGATGTACAACATAGCCTTCTTATTACCCCACCTCATGTATGTCACAGCTGTTATTTTTCAAATCCTGTCCAAACTGCGTTTTCACACCTGTGGCATAGAATGGCTTTGCAGTTGCGTAGAATTATGTTTTGGCGGGAATTCAAAAATTTTCTGTATTGGGTACATGAGGTGGGGTAATAAGGTGGTTATGCTAAAAATTTGGTCACTGTTGTCCTTTAAATTGAAGTGCAGTGCCTGGAGGGCCCTGTACTTCCACAGCTACATACATATATGCATCTAAAAAGGGACGGGAGGGCAGGGTCCAAAGGACCCTGCTCTTCAACTGTAAAATATAGATATTGTTATACTATATCAAAAAGTGAGGAAATTAATTGCGAAAAACTGTGTTAATGCTCTTGTTAGGATCAAAGCCACAAAAGTAGGGAAATGTGGTGTTAGGGTTACCAACCCTATCACACCGCCCCAACCTGCACACACCAACAGGTGTTGGAGGTGTGCTTTGGGGTGATCAGCCCTAATGCCCTAATGGTCACCCCATTATCCTATACTATATCCATCTCAACTTATTTTCTTATGGAATGGGGTGAGTGTTAGGGCTGATGACCCCAAGGCACACCCCTGACACCTGTTGGTGTCTGCAGAGTGAGGATGAAGTGTTGGGGCTGGTATCCCTAATGCCACATTTCCATACTTTTGTGGCTTTGACCCTTACTAGAGCATTAATGCAGTTTTTTGCAGTATATATATATATATATATATATATATATATATATATAGAGAGAGAGAGAGAGAGAGAGAGAGAGGGAAATACATACACAGGTCCATGAGAATTACATTATATAAAATGGGCAAAAGAGAAATCCCTGTGTCCTGACCGGCTGAGACTTGGTTCTAGCCATTGCAGTAAGAGAGTGCCACCACTGCCTAAAACAAGTCCCTGCCAACCAGACATCTCACAGAATTCATAAGCCACCTATTTCCTAGTTTCCATCACAAACATGACTACAGCCTTTACTCATATACAAAAAAACATCGACTAGGCCCTAAAAATAAAAGTCCATTAAATTAAATAAAGTAAGTAAATAATTGAATGTTATTTACACTCATGAGACCCCTTACATACATACACAAATTACAGTGCAGAATCGAGAAAAGTACGGGGACCATCCAAGAGGTCATGAGGGCCTCTGCTCCTGCCCTCCTCCCCGCCCCGGCGGCGCAGAAACAAGGAAGGTACCAGGGACCGTCTGAGAGGTCATGAGGGCCTCTGTTCCTGCCTCCCCCACCCCCGCTGCGGCGCAGAAACAAGAAAGGTAAACAAACTCAAATCCTAAGTGGGGCTGCTGATTAAACGCAATTGGAATCATGAATCTGGGCTTACCAGGAGTCCTGTGGCCTGGTAAAGGCTGCCCCTCATCGCTCGCTCCAAATGAGACTCGCTGGCTGCTGCGCTGCTGCTGCTGGAGGCTCGGCACCATTTTGGGTCGGCGCAGATGTGCAGAATGTTTTTTCAACCAGAAAAATACAGCAGTGGGCCTTTTTTAATCAAACTTTGCTGGGTGCCTTAATTGAAATTGCTTGAAGCCAGTAGTGCACCTTTAAATTAAAATCTTGCTGAGTGCCTTAAAAGTCCTAATTTTGGTAGTGGATCTTTAAACAGACTTTTTCAATCCAGCAGGGGGCCTGTTAATACTCTTGTACAATGTACCTTAATTGTTTTGCAATCCCTGAAAAGACTATCTTGCAATGTAAAGTGTTGATATTTCTAAAGCCAGCAGTGTGTCTTTACACTGGAATTACTGCAGAAAGCCTTAAATGTTCAATGTGCATGCCTCTTGCCCTGTTCTTATTGCTAGTCTGAACTTGCAGAGTGCCTTATATTGCTAAAATTGTTGCAATGTGGAGGCTAGCTAGTCAGAATTGTTAAAACTTTTGAAATCTGCAGACTTGCTAGTCAGTCCATCACCACGGAGCCTCGCTACTTCACTTGTTAAATTGGGGGCTGTTGGCAGGCTAAACTAGTCAGTCCTCTCCATAGGGCCTCGCTACTTATTTGTTAAATTGTGGATGTTGATTATTTCTAGTTGATCATTTCTAAAGCAAGCAGCGTGCTTTTGTACTGGAATACCTGCAGAGTGCCTTAAATTTGTTAAATTGTGGATGTTGAATATTTCTAGTTGATCGTTTCTAAAGCAAGCAGCATGCCTTTGCACTGGAATACCTGCAGAGTGCCTTAAATGTTGTTAAAACTGTTGAACTGTAGGGCCTCGCTACTTCACTTGTTAAATTGGGGGCTGCTGATCGTTTTAAGTCTATCACTACTGCAGTAGATCCCTGCACCCTTCCCCTCCTTCCCTACTAATTAAAGCACTGAGCTCACCTCCACTCTTTCACCTTGCACGTAACGGGGACTGTCCGCGAGGTCATGAGGCCTTCTGCTCCTGCCCTCCCCTGCCCCCTCTGTGGCACAGAAACAAGAAAGGTAAACAAACTCAAATCCTAAGTGGGGCTGCTGATTAAATGTAATCAGAATTGTGAATCTGGGCTTACCAGGAGTCCTGTGGCCTGGCAAAGGCTGCCCCTCATCGCTTGCTCCAAACGAGACTCGCTGGCTGCTGCGCTGCTGCTGCTGGAGGCTCGGCTCTGCCCCGCCGGCTTTGTAGGCTGCCCCACCACCCCACCACCACCCTTGGTCAGCAATCCAATTTATATGCACTGTGATGGTCATGTGAGCCAAAAATACCTATCAGCTCACTTTGCCATCTGCAAGTTATACAGCTTCTCCACAAGGGGCTCCCCTGTCATTTTTGGGATTCTTAACTATCTTAGAGAAGCCTCTCCTCACAAATAAATACTGTTGCTGCCTAATACCTTCCCTCTCTCCCCATCTTAACTAACTAGTATCTAATCCTTTGCCCCCCAACTGGGGACACCAGCCTTAACCAAGCTATCTGTTGGTTTCAGCTTGTAGCTGTGCCTTTTCTCTAAGGGGACTCCACCCAGCTATTAAGGTCAACATGATCACTCCATATGGGCCTCATTTAACCCTAATCCTACCAGGACCCACTCCAGATGCACGGAGCAGTACCCCGGTTTCTCACCCTAGGGGGAGTGATGGGCAGTGGACCCTACCCCCTCCCTACTTACCTTCCGGTCACCTGGGCAGGATTTTGCTAGCCTTTGGGGGGTATAGAACCTAATCCAGGTCCCTACTCCCCAAATATCACCCTCAACAACCCCTTAAACCCCTTGTGGGCCGATTCCAAAGGGCTCAAACTTGCTCACATGAACATTGTCAGTCTAAGGCACAAATTCCATGACCTCGAGGCATGTGCTGCACTCTATAAGCCTGACATACTAGCCATGACAGAAACCTGGCTCAAACCACAGATCCTCCCCCACAAAGTGGACCTAGTAGGCTACCTTACCTTCAGAAAGGACAGGGTAGGGAAAAAGGGAGGAGGGGTTATTATTTACATCAGAACTGCCCTGCAAGCCTTGGAGCTGGACTTCCCTCCTCAAAGTGGATCCCTAGCTGAAACACTATTTGTAAAAATCCTCCTTGGTAACACCAAGCCCCTTACCATAGGGTGTGTCTACCTCCCACCCCAAACTGTGGCCTTCTCCTTGGAATTCCTAACAAATCACCTTGAGGACTACTACATGGTGGAGGCCATACTCCTCATGGATTTCAATCTCCACTGGCCATCCCATGTCACCTCCTCTACTAAGAACCCACTACTTGGATCTCCTTTCTCACAGGTCATTGACCTTCCCACAAGACATAACACCAAGACTGGAAACCACTCTCTCATTGACTGGCTCCTCGTCTCCTGCCCTGGCCATATTCTGTCAGTGGGGATTATGTCTGACTCCTTGAGCGACCACTAGCCTATCTTCTGCATCTGGTCCAACAAGCCTCCGAAAATTACCGCTAAGGTCATTGAAGTGAGGAATTATAGTAGGTTTGCACCAGCCAATTTCTGCTCTGACCTGAGGAAAATTGACTGGGCCCCCATCGTCTCCCTCCCTACAGTTGACGAGGCACTTGAATATTTCATCCAGGCCTTCTTGTCTGCATCTAATATGCACACCCCAATAAAAAAGATCAGGGTACAGGGAAAATGCCATAAATGGCTGAGCCCGAGCCTCAAGCATAACATTCTCCTCTGGGACAGAGCATGGGGCACCTACAAATCCTCTGGCAACTCATCAGACTGGGAGAAGTACAGAGAGCTGAGAAATCAGTGTAAAAAATCTTCAAAACAGGCTAAATCTCAGTACTTAAATGACCTCCAAACAAGGCACCTACATGACCCAAAAAAATTCTGGGGCCACATAAACGTACTCCTCAAGGGTTCCACAAGTAGTCAAACTGACTCCATCCTGGTAGAGGACTCACTAACCAATGTTCCATCCATAGTTGCTGAGGCCTTCTGTGCCTCCTTCTCTATCCCAAATGGGCACCCCCTCTCTGTCCTCTCCAGGCCTGCCTTTTACTCTAGAGATGCATGGGTGCACCCACGGCCTTAATTCCTCCTAAAGCTGGTCAGTCAGTCTGAGGTACTACCTCTCCTATGCAAAATGAACCCTACTTCCTCTCTGGGTCATGACCAGCTTGAACCTCATCTGCTGAAGGCTGCTATCCCGGCTATCGTCCTTCCTGTCACCCTCCTCATAAATAGGTCACTTCAGGAAGGAATAGTCCCAACAATGTGGAAGGTAGCGATCATCGTCCCCATCTACAAAAGTGGGCCCAGAGACAAATTGGGAAACTACAGACCAATCTCCCTTCTCAGCCCCCTTGGGAAAATTCTGGAAAGACTACTTTTTAACTAGCTACAGGCCTACCTAGAGCAGCACCTTCTCATGGCTGATGTGCAGCAAGGTTTCAGGACGGGCCACAGTACCAATACTGCTCTCATCCAGCTCACAGCGGACATCCTTGCCTCTATGGATGAAGGCTCCCCAACTGGCACCCTCTTCATTGACCTATCCAAGGCCTTTGACCTTGTCAACCATAATCTCCTTCTCTCAAAACTCCTACTCCTAGGACTGGATGACAACTCACTTTCATGGTTCGAGAGCTATCTGAACGACCGTACCCAAAAAGTCTGCTGGAGGGGTACACACTCTGGACCCAGACCCGTTACCTCTGGGGTATCCCAGGTCTCAATCCTGGGCCCCCTGCTCTTTTCATTCTTCTTCAATAATATTGAGGGAAACTGCACACTCAGCAAACTCATTCTGTACGCGGATGACACTGTCATATACTGCAGTGACCCACAACCTAGTGTCATCTCCACCAAAATGCAGGACAGTCTCTCAACTCTTGTGGCCTGGTTCTCCTCAAACTCCCTGAAGCTCAATGAAGAAAAAACCGAAGCCGTACTGTTTGGTTCTAGACATCTGGGGTCTGACAGAAGTGAACTGCTCCAGATCAGCACTATCCAAGGAAAAAGAGTTGAGGTCATGACCAGTTTCAAATACTTTGGGGTCCATCTTGACCAAGAGATGACCTACAGACCCCATATCAACTCCATAACAAGGTCCATTCACCAAAAGCTTGGCCTTGTCTACCATCTGGGGAACTCCCTATCCTGTGTTGCATGTCGAGCAATTGCCTGCTGCAATCTTCTCCCCTCCATCCTATATGGGGCTCCTCTACTGCAGTTCCTCCATGAGATGTAACTCAATAAACTTACCTTACTCTACAACTGAGTGGCTTGCTTCGCCACAAACTCCTCCCCTAGGAGGCATCACTGTGAGGCACTTAAGGAACTGAACTGGCCCACTCTTCGGCACAAACTAGCCTACCCCACTGCCTGCCTTGCCTTCAAATTCTCTACCCTTGGTCCCCCTCCCCACCTCAGTGGACTACTCTCCCCCAAAGTACAATGCCGAACCCTGCAATCCACTGCAAATCACCCCCTAGACATCCCTCGGATACGCTCCAACCAAGGCAAACGCTTCTTCAAATATGCTGCCTCCCACCTATGGAACCCCCTACCAGCTAGTTTGATTGACTCACCCACCCTTAACCAGTTCAAGACTGGACTCAAACTATATCTCCTCAATCTCAGCCTCTGTTGCTGCAACAGTTAGCTCCCTAGTCCAGGTCTCATTTCCTTCACACTGCCTTAAACCTCCCTTCATCCCAGATGAATCTCCAAAACAAGGATGTCAATTTTCTGTTGTTGTCTCAATTCCCTACTAATTGGTGTGTAACTTGACATCATGTATTGCTTATAAGAGCCTGAATGTGAACCTGATGCAACCACTGTAAACTGTTGCTAATGTACATTTGTGTAACTATTGTAACTACTGTAAATAATGCTATTATGTGTCTTTTTCTGTAACTAAATCTGGGTTGCCGCTGAAAAAGGGACCTCTGGTCTCAGTGGGCTTACCTGGTTACCAAAATCTAAATAAATAAATAAATAAAATAAAAAATCAAGTACTATTCAGAGTTTCCATTGCTGGTGTTTCTTAGATGACCATGAAAAATCTCCCTCCTATCCCTAACACTTTGACAGAGAACTCACAGCTGCTTACCTGGTAACAGAGCAAAATGAGGTTCTGACTCCACTTTAGGCATATGTGTGTGTGTGTGTGTGTGTGTGTGTGTCTTTGCATGCCAGTTGAGCTCTGAAGAATGTTGAATTCATGTATTCCGTGTTACCATTGTGTGTGTGGGGGGGCATTCTACTGCTGGAATAATGCAGAGCTTTGAATTCTTCTATTCCATGGTAAACGATCACACAATGTATTGAGTGTGATGGAAGACAGATGACTGACAGGTGAAAAACATCTGTGGAAGGACTATTTTACATTATTTAGCAACATTTTAGTATTTTTTTTGTGACTTTGAAAACTTTTAAAATGTTCTTTTCTTCAAAGCTGCCTATGGGTCCATTTTACATAAGCAATAAGACACGGCTGGGTGTTGGAAGTACTGAGATACCTGCACACCCAGAGGCTGAAGGCACAAAACCTGCGGTCTTGTGCCTAACTACACCTTTGGGTGTGCAGGTATCTCAGTACTACCAACACCCAGCAATGTCTTATTGCTTATGTATATGTTCAGAGCAGCCACTGATGAGTGCTTTCAAGTAAATCAGTTGAAACTGTTTAAAGATCAGAACTAATCTATCAGTGAAGGAGGGGCCTGAAACCTTCATCTTTGTTTGTTTTGTCATTCAGAAATGAAGAAATATGTGTCTGACAGCCACAGTACTTCAGGTGACTGCGCACAAACGAGTGGTGTCAGCATATAAGGAGATCCTGTTCTGCTTTCAGTCACCCACATTCAAATCACCATGGAACACTTGATATGTTGGCAGCAAATGTTGGAAAATCATGAACTTCTTATGAGTGTCTTGCTGGCTTGTACTCAGGAGACACCACCTATATTGGACAACACTACTAAGAGCACAAACATCTATATGAAAACAACACATCTTTGTTGATCAGTCCAGTGCACAAATCTGATGCTGGCATTTACCCAAGTGATTATTATAGAGACATGAACAACCAAAAATCCAGAACATGAAGTTGTGACACATGTCATATTGAGGTTCCTTAGACTGCCACTACTGGCTCATGACATTATGCACTCATCTGCATCAGAGACTCTTGTAGAGAGTAAAGACTGAGCTGTGCCCTGAAGTGGAGTTGGGCCCACTCAGTGGTTTGACTGCTACTTCTACCCCAAGGACTTTATTGAATAATGTGCAGTTTATGCATAAACATGTTGGGTCCAGATCTAAAAATTCCTGGGGAGGCTGAAGAGGCTTGCTTCCCAATGATTGTCACAAAGTGCCCCTTGTGCCAAACAATGCCCTAGGAGTAATTTACAAAGGCAGCCTGTGTCCACCGCATGCTGCCTGCACCTAATAGGGCTTGCACTGCCTGTGTGCCAGGACATGAGCTGTGGCAAGGTGATAGGGGCTTGTGGTAGACACAGGCTGCCAAAGCACCTCAAATGGTATTCACAAAGCTCCCCCAGATGGTGATTTTCTAAGTACCCTTAGACCAGTCAGGGATGGTCTAAAAGTACTTAGAAATTTGCTCTCTGGGTGAGTTTTGCATATTGTGGCAATGTGTTGTGGTCCCTGTCCCAGCCTGATCTCCCAATTTAAAAAGTAAAAACTCCCTGGTATTCTACAGGCTACCACAGGCAACATTGAGGATTGGGGTAGAGGGCCTGCTAGACCACCAGGGATTGTGGAATATATAAATTATAACAACACCATTGGTATCGAGGCTGGGGGGGGGGCACTGCTTGAACACCAGGGATTGGGGAATAAATAAATTACAACAACACCAGTGGCATCGGGGATGTGGGGCAGGGGAGCCACTAGACCACCAGGGATAGGGATAAATGTATATTGTATTTACAGGAGCAACATTGGGGATCCAGGAGGGGGGACCACATGAATAACAGGGTGGGGATACATTCTATTAACATAGGCAACAATGGGGGGTGCTTGCTTGTGCTGCAAGGAGCCTGCAACATACATTTCCCGTGTGTCAGGTGTTTGTCACATGGGAGGGGTTGCCACAAATGTGGGGACTTATGCACCAGGACCCCTCATATATCAGAATCTAGTACAGGGTCCCTGGTGCAAGGGGCTTCAGTGCAAGCTGCTGTTTGTCACAGCTCGCGCTGCTCTAAGCCACTTTTGAGAATCAAGCCTGTTATTTTTGATCTGTGAATTTGCTTTTATTTTGGGATATGATGGAATATGGGCCTTATGTATGAACATATGTATCAGTGTTTTATATTTCTTTGCTTTTAGATGTGCTTGCCACTCATTAGCAAAAACTGCTGATGTTCTGTACTGGGAAAGTTTATGCACATTCCTGTGATTTTAAAGTTTTCTCATTGTAATATGTCTGAACATGGTCATTCTTGTGCTTCAACTAATATTTCTTTATTATATAATGCTTTGCTTTTGGATATGTTAGCGTCTTAACATGCTAGAGCCCAAGATCCCATAGCTACGCAAGAAAGGAGACCCAAGATTGAATCTTCCATAGCAGACAGGTTCAAGACCTGGAAGGAATTACTGGCACCATCTCAGACCTATTTGCATCTGGCTTCTGCATATGTATGCATGTGCACTGTTTTGCATATCAAAATGCAGATAAGGTTAACAAACCTATGTTATATAGGACTGATGGCCTAGCACAAAAAAGAAGAAAGGTCTACTATTTTTATTGTCTACTATTTATAATACATATGGTATCTATACCTCGCAACTGTTCTTGATTACAAGAGACATACCTCATTTCACTCCTCAAAATTACTCTTTCCCTTATCAGTCCCTCAAAGAAAAACTGCTGTCTACACAGAAAATGTGCTGTATATTCAGACTATGAAACATATATTCATAATGTTGTATGATGCCAAATAAAAAATAATGTTTGTGTAAGTACACACAATGATTGCCAAAGTGTTCTGAACTAGTATCTTCATGTTTGAGGATGTGGCCCTCAATATGAGGGTCCGTGTCCCTCATTGTCCCTCATTTTGAGTGTTGGTGTCCCTCATTTCAGTGACAAAAGGTTGAGAGGTATGATGGTATTACTAAACTGTTTCAAGAAATTCAGGCAAAAGTCAATGAACTGGTAGAAGACAACAGCAGGGAAGTCAAGTCCAAAAAGTCAGGTCAAGAAATTATTTGTTCTGCTTATGGAGCATATTTCCTTACTATCATTACCAAACTATCAGGGCAGATAGATAACCATGTGTTACATACAGTAGTCTAATACTGTGTTTGACTGTGTAACACATTGAGATCTGCAGACTATTTTTCCTTTAAAGGTAAACGTTGTATGTTTTTGAATATTTTGTCCCTGCAAGTCATCATGACACATCTGCAGAACCCAGGAGATTTTTTTTTCTTGCACAATATCACATATTTGTGGAGGTTCCAGCAAATTTTGCTGCAGATATACCAATCAAAAATCTGCATAACTCTAGTGATAGAAAAAAAATGACCAGCTCTACCCCGACTCTTTCTGCTGAGTATGCACTGTATGCAATTATTTATTACATGAGCCTCCCCTCAATATTCAAACAGACCGGGTGTAAGTATGTAAAAAACATAACAATTAAAAATTTGAGGGTTGGTGTTTATTATAGAGGATGTGGCACTGTGTATCCCCATGGGACATGGATGTATTTTGGAAAGAATCAGATCCCAAGTGTTCAAAATGTCTGGTAGCAGAATGATGACTTATGTACATTGACTTTTGTTAGTGGAATAAAACACTTGTATAAGCATAACGCTACAACACATAAGCATTATTTGCATTTTTTTTCCTAAGGGACTCAAATGCAGATAGATAGATACATCTTTCCATAGATGCTGCTTTGAAATTATTTTGCTGACAAACTGGGAAAACTGATTAATAGCATGCATCACAATATATGGGTTTTGTTAGATTTAAAACAAACCTGTAAGGAATAAAATGATTTTTTTCTACTGGTTTGCTGTCTCTTATATTTATATTTCAGTGGACACTGGATTCTTTTATTAAGACAGAAGGACCTTGCTTAATTTTCCTGTCATGTTTCTAAGAGTAAAGAAGCTAGTGAATTGGAACAACTCAGTAGGTATTAAAGTGCACCTCAAGTTTACATTAATCTGCTGTCATGACTGCCTTGTGTTAGGTTCTGCAAATAATATCTGACCTGAAAGAAGATGTGTGATTTATTTCACCTTGTTGCAAGTTAATTTAAGGCAAGCTCTGAGACAGTTTTCAGGAAAATAGTAAAGATGGGAAAGACCTTTAAGGCCTCTTTTCAAAAAGTATCTTTAGATATTTCAGGCCTTGATATTCAGAACTTTTATCCTCTGTCTGTAGATTCAAAATGGCCATATTAAGATCTCTGTGCATGATGTCCCCCTACCTGCAAGGAATAGTTTTGAAAAATGGTGGGCCATATAGGAAATTACATTGCATCTTCTAGGGGACAGCAAATGCAGAAAGTGAAGTAGAAAAAGAAGAATTTAAATTATATATTGCATTTCTTCCACAGTATTCAAAAATATTTTACAAGCAATGAACACTAGATCTGCAGTGACCGGAATTGCTTAGTGGCAGCCATTCTACTCATCAACACCTACACACATTGCTATAGACAACTGCTTGAACTGCTTTCATTGTGAAGGGAAAAGTTGTCCTAGGCACCAAGGAAGATACCCATCTCTTCTTAAATGTGCAATGGGTTCTTTCACATTCACTTGAACACCCAACTGGACAGCACTAGAAATGGACCTCACTTTGACATCTCAGTCAAAAGATGGCATATTAGTACAGTACATAACCCCCATGTATTGCACTGGGGGCCTATATGTGGGGTATGAACTCAAGTTCTAGCGTGTAGAACAACATTAGCTAGACACCCCCCCCCCCACACACACATACAATGTGGCACCATGGAAAGTTATTTTCTCACACAAATTAGATGGTGAGAATTAAAATACAATTATACCTAGTCCTGGACACACACTAGAATAAAGCAGCTGAAGAACTGAGCAAAGTCACCCCCCCCCAACTTATCAAGAATTTTCATGGAAATTCAGAGTAAGATATTTAAAAACCCCAGTTAGGGGAAATGGATGGCTCAATGGATTGGTAGCAGGTTAAGGAGCCTTTCACTTCCAGGTTACAGGTTCAAATCCAGCACAGATTGGTAGTGGTCGAAAGCCATTATCACCTAAGGGATATTCAGTGACCTATATGAAATGTAATGTGGTGGTCTCAGTCCAATTCCCAGTGGACAGGTGTTCACATCATACAACCACCAACCCAACTGACATTATTTGGCACCATTGTTGGCAGCCTTACATGAGAGGCCAAAAACAGAATTGGCATGGAGTCTGAACTACCCTTTCACCTACCTGGTGATCTCTCCACGGCAGGGTCGAGGCACAATGGCAGGACAGCGTGGGAAAGCTTGCATTGTGAATGTCCATGCTATACTTGCCATGTGGATAAATAAAGGACTTCAGATCTAATGCTGTCAATACAGCATCTTTCATGTGCATTAAATTCGCACACACAGAAAAAGAAACCTTAAAACCTCAGTTATACAGGCCACTTACCAACCACAGGTAATGGTCATGTGCTGCAGGAAATGTGGAGAACAGAGAGCACACCACAAACATCCTATTGTCCTGTCTAGTCCTCCTGCCTGTTTAGACCGAAGTGCACAAGGCTGTCACAGACATAGTCCCTATTGTCCTGCCATATGAAGACCAGGCACTCCTTCTACTATTATTTTCCAAACGTTTACAAACCCTAGGTTAAAATACCTGCTCTGGATGCTGCTCACTATAGCTGGTAAAGCCATCACGAAAAACTGGGTTCCCCCTACCATTCATGACTAACATACATTAGGAAACCAGTTACTGTATACAAGATGGAAAAAAAATCACACTCAACTTCAATGATAAAACAAATTTATTCATGACAAAATGGGCACCATGGATCCACTGAATTATGGAATTAAATGATACCTTTTTCCCATGATATCAGTAGTAGGCATCTGAGACTGTCTTCCTCTCCTGGCTTCCTGGAAAAAAAATACCAGTAAACACTAACTGAGGTTAGTAAAATTCACACCTTGGGCTGGATTTTCAAAAGGTTACACATGGCACAAATTGACTTGTGCCAACAGAAATGACACAAGTAGCACTTTGCACCATTAGTTGAGCCATTTGGGATTCAGAAAAGCAGCCTGCAACATGACACAGGCTGCTTGTACCAAAGATGACTTGCACCATAAACCCCAATGCGACATGGCACAAGGAGGTTTTCGGCAGCTGTTGCACCCTATTCACAAAGGGCAACTGCTACATCCCCTAATTTGGGATTCTTATACAACCCCAAGAGGACATTCGTCAAAGTACATTTACACCAGCTATGAGCTGGTGTAGATGCACTTTGCCTGTCCAATGGGGTTGTGCCAACATGCCCCCATTGTAGTAATAAATATGCCCTGCTTGGCTAGCAGACTACCCCACAGTCCGAGCTCCTAGTATTTAATAAATTAAGCCCTTATGGGCTGGTGGACCCCCCCCCACAGCCCTGATCTCTTAGTATTTAATAAATGAAGTCCTTATGGGCTAGTGGCCCCTCACCCACAGCCCTGATCCCCGATCCTCGAATGCTGAATTATTATCATGGGGGCATTGTCTCCAAAAGAAAAACAACAGATCCACTGTAGCCCTGGTGGTCAAGTGGCCCCCTACCCCCACTGGCAGTGCCAGACCACCTCACTCCCCCCATCCATACCCAGCCAGTGACTGGCACACCTTACCTCTCACCACCGCAGCCAGCCGTCAACTGAACTGTTCTATGAGCGCTTACTGTAAGTAGTACAGGAAGAAGGGTAATACAGAGAGGTAACTGATAGGAGGGTGGGAGGAGGTGGGCCATTTTTTGGGTAGACTAGATGGGCCAGTTGGTCCTTTTCTGCCGGTGGGATTCTATGATTCTAGTATGTGCTCAGTGAATGACAGCTGTTGTCATTCACTGAGCGAGTACTATTTATAGTACATTCTCATAGAAGAGCTCAGTCGGTGCCTGGCCATGGTGGTGAAAGAGTGGGCTGTGCCAGTCGCTAGCTGGGTATGTATTGGAAGGGAACAGGGTGGTCTGGCACTCCCGGGTGAGGGGGTCATTAGACCACCAGGGCTACAGTGGATCTGTTGTTTTACTTTTGGAAAAAATGCCCCCATGATAATAATTCTAGGTTCAGGGATCAGGGATTGGGGCTACTGGGGAGGGTTGGCTAGCTCATTAGGGTTTCATTTATTAAATTCGTGTGGATTGATGCTGACACCCTTTACCTGGGTGATGCTGCAGCTTGTGGCAACCTGTTCAGGTGTGACCTCTGTTTGGCACATGGCTGGGGTTACCACCAGTCACAGGACTTAGCTCCAGGACCCTGCCTGATAGAAAATTGGGTGCAGAGTCCCCGGCACATCGGCATTTGGTGCAAGTTGCCTTTGGTGCAACATGCACCATGCCTTTGAGAATCCATCCCCATGCAAGGACACCTTGCTTTTCTGTTTATCCCTTTTGAAATTATCTTAAAGACCTACTGGTAATCCAAATTTCCCATGCCATAGCACTATACTATCCCTGAGTTATGTATATGTATTCTTTAGTAAGATTAACAAACCAAGCAGATAGTCTCAAACGTAGTAATAGATTACATAAGCTATGGGATTTATCTGAGGTGAATCACAAAGATACCAAAGTTTAAAAATGACTCTTGGTACTACAAAATGCCTTGAACTTATACTTGACACAGCTATACTGACAGATTTTTCAAGCTGATAAATGAGTACTGAAACAGTGTTGTAACTCCTAGGAAAGTAATTCCACTCTGGCCAGGACTGATCACATGTGAAGTCTAAAAATACAGGTATGTGAAAGATTACTGAAAGCTTATATATACAAAATAAAATAAAATTACACCTAATACCTAATAGAAACATTTAAGGGTAATGTGAACATTTTAGTAATGACAAACTGAATTTTATTTTCTAAATTCGGGGATAATAACTGCCATTTACAGGCCCAAGTTTACTTCATGAACTAGATCAGGGCTTGCAAATAATAACTATTGGTGGCCAGTATTGCAATCAAGGCTAGATGAAAAGCTGGGCCACATCTGTGTATGTTTGCTTGTCTCTCTAACTCTCTATACTAAACATAAAAGTAAGAAAAACAAACAAATGAAATACCCACTACTTGTCTCTTGCTAAATGACATGTGACTGGCACTGAATTCCGGCATACCACTTTGTGCAAGGTTTAGATAGTTATTTCTAGTGCTGCAGAGCTGATAGTTACAGCTTTAAATGCTGTTGTACATTAATGGGACTTCCTTTAAAGCTTATAAAGCCAATATTTTATATTTTTGAGCACATGCTGTAGTGAGTGACTTGAAGTGCAGCACAGTACACAGGGAGCTCAGGCTACAAATTCCAGTGCTAGTGCAAGCATGTGGTGGAAGCAACATGGACAGAGGCAGCACATCTCTGCCAGTGTCTGCCTATGAAAGTCAGTGGGTCAGAATACTCTATCCGATAAGGTATGATTTTTGAAACATGACTGTGCGTCTGTGGAACAAGCTTCCTTTCACACTAGTAGGCATGCCTACGTTTGATAGATTAAAAAAAAAAAGAACTGGATAATTTCATTTTATCAGCAAGGGGAAAATAATACACCCTCTCAGAGTGGGAGACATATACTGTAAATGGACTGTCAGGCCTTCTTTGTCTAGCCAAACCAAGTAACCAAGTAACTGAGCTAATAAAAGTTAGTGATGGTTGGAAGGACATAGAATGCAATTACTGTCAGATGTTTAAGCTTAGAAGTCAGAATTTGTTTATTGATTGATTATTTATTATATACACAGAAACACAGAAACACAGAATTTGATGACAGGTGAGGACTGCTTGGCCCATCCAGTCTGCCCATTTCCCCCAAACTACACTATTACCACAGACCGTGCCCAATCTACAGCTCCTTCTCCCTCCCCCCTTCCTTTCTACTATGATTTAAGAATGTATGGGATAGACATAAAGGAATTCTGGAGGTCAGGGGTAAGGGGCAACAGACTTCTAGGAAAACATAAACTAAACTTACAAGCTCAAATGAGCAGACTGGGTGGGCCACAGGCCCTTATCTGCCGACACTGTCTATGTATCTATGCATCTACTGTATGTATTTCCCTGTACTTATCCCATGCATTCTTGAACCACACCATTGTTTTTTCCACCACCACATCCACTGAAAGGCTGTTCCAGGAATCCAAAACTTTTTCTGTAAAGAAGTACTTCCTCACATCTCTCCTGAATCTACCCCCTCTAGCTTCATAGCATGTCCACTTGTTCTTGAACATGTTTTCTTGTGAAAAATACTCCCCTCTTGTAACTTATTTACCCCGTGAGGTATTTAAATATCTCTATTTTATCCACCCTTTCCCTCCTCCCTTCCAGGGTGTACATATTGAGGTCCTTTAGTCTCTCCTTGTAGTGCTTTTGATGCAGACCCTGCACCATTTTAATTGCCTCCTCTGGACCATCTCTGCTCTATCTATATCCTTCTGGAGATGTGGTCTCCAGAACAGGACACAATTCTCTAGGTGAGGTCTTACTAGCGATCTAAACAGAGACAACACCACTTCCCTCTTTCTGCTGGTGATACCCCTCCTTATGTACGCCAGTATCCCTCTTGCCCTCCCTACTGCCTTGTCGCACTACCTGGCAACCTTTAGATCATCTAATATGATTACCCCCAAGTCTCTTTTCTGCTTGGTGGTCATCAATACCACTTGACCCATTTTGTACTCTTCCCCTGGATTCCTGTGCCCTAAGTGCATTATTTTGCACTTTTTCACATAGAATCCCAGCTGCCATGTCCTTGACCACTCCTCTAGTTTTCTCAGGTCTCTGCTCATCTTTTCACCACTCCTCGGAGTGTCCAGCCTATAAAAAATGCTGGCATCATCCACAAAGAAGTACACCTTCCATTCTTGCTTCTCTGCAATGTCACTTATAAAGAAATTAAAGATGACTGGTTCCAGCACTGATCCTTGAGGCACCCTGCTGGGCACCCTCCCTTCTTTGGAGTGAACTCAGTTTACCAACATCCTCTGTCTCCTATCCACTAATCAATTTCATATCCACTTTACCACCTTTGGACCCACTCCTAAGCTACCCAACTTGTTTACTAGTCTCCTATGTGGAACAGTGTTGAATGCCTTACTGAAATCTAGGTAAACCATGTCCACTGCTCCACCCTGATCTGGTTCCTTGCTTACCCAGTCAAAGAAATCTCTCAGATTTGTTTGACATAACCTCCCCCCTTTGAAACAATGCTGCCTCAGGTCTTATTATCCACTGTATTAAAGATATCCCATGATCCTTTCTTTCAGCAGTGATTCCATTAACTTTCCCTCCACTGATGTCAGGTTGACTGGCCTATAATTGCCAGCTTCCTCTCTGCTACCACTTTTGCTCAGTGGGACTACATACACCCCTGTCCAGTCCTCTGGAACCACTCCTGTTTCCAGTGAGCTGCTAAATAGAACTGTTAGAAGTGCAGCCAGTAGTTCCCTGAGCTCCCTCAATACCCATGGATGCACCTCATTTGGTGCCATTGCTTTGTTCACCTTCAGATTAGCAAGTCCCTTTAGAACTCTTGCCTCCAAAAATGGACTAGTATCCACCTCCCTCCCACCAAAACTTTTGTTACTTTTTTGTGGCCTCTCCCCCTCTTCATCTGTGAACACTGAATAAAAATATTTGTTTAGGATGCCTGCCTTTTTCTGGGCCCTCTCTACACAGTTCACTTCATCCCTTTTTATTCTTACAATCCCACCCCTGGTATTCATTTACATACCAAAAAATGTTTTATTCCATTTGTTACCTCCTGGGCTATTCTTTCCTGAGTTTGCACATTTGCACGCTTCACCACTTTCCCTACTTCCCTCGGTTTCCCCCAATACACCTCCCTATTCTTCCCCTTCTGTGTCTCCTAATACATTCTGAATTCTACTCTTTTAGTATTTACTTTTTCTGCCACCTTTTTCAAGAACCACAGTGGTCTGTTTTTCCTTTCTTTTGCTCATTTGTTTGACACAGAGGTTTTTTGCCTTTACTAACATAGAAACATAGAAATTGTAGGCAGATAAGGACTGTTAGGCCCATCCAGTCTGCCCGTAGGCCCTATGAATGTATGTGTCCTCTCACCCTAAGTGGTCAATGGCTTTTCATGCTTTTACTATGCTTCCTTTTATCTTCGACCACTGTTCCTCCACCACACCCAGGTCACCCCCTTCCCCGCTTGGCTGCACTCACCCATCATTTTAAAATCTGCCCTTCTAATGTCCAGGACCCATGTTCTTGTGTTGTTCAATTCCACAGCTATCCTTATATTGAACCACAGTGTACAGTGATCACTGGTCACAAAGTTGCCTCCCACCTTGACATCTGTAGCACGGTTCCTGTTGGTGAGTACCAGGTCCAGTATGACCCCATCATGAGTGGCTCCACTGACTAATTTCTTGATGAACGCCCCTGTAGAGTGTCCAGGATGTCTCTGCTTCTAGTTAAAACCACTGCTGGGAAGCATCAGTCCACATTTGGCAGGTTGAATTCCCCCACCAGCAGCACCTCCCCTTTTTCTGCTGTCTTGTCAATAGCTTCCACCAGTACCTTATCTAATTCCTCCCCCTATGCTGGAGGCTTTTAAATCACTATAGCGTGAACAGTGGCTCCATGCCCCATCTCCAGGGTGACCCACAGTACCTATGCATCTCCCTATATTCCCTGTATATCCATGGCTTTTATGGTTTCCCCTTACATAAAGCACCACACCTCCTCCTTTCCTTCCCACCCAGTTGTTCCAGAACCAAGTAAAGCCTAGTATGGCTATGTCTCAGTTATGATTTTCAGTGCACCATGACTCGGTAATGGCCACAATACCCAGGTTGGCCTCTGCCATGATGGACTCTAGTCTGGAATCTTATTTTCTAGACTTCTAACATTCACAAACACATGGCCTTCTGGACTTTATTTCCACTCTGCTTGTTACATATATTTGTTTATTTTTTGTTGACCAGGAAAGGAGGACTAAGCAAATCTGCTTATTTTCTGCCTTGTCCCGGGGGAGATACAGATGAAACCAAATGAAACTGAACCAGATTAACTGCCGGTGATATTTTTAGTAAATGGGGGATATTTGGCTAGGATTCCAGGGAAATTCCCCTACTCTTTTTTAGAAGTGACATGGGATCTTCAACATTCACCTGAGTAACCACCAGAACAGACATAACCTCAGTTTAACATCTCATCTGAAGGAAGGCACCTCAGAAGTGCAACACTCCACTCATGCTGCACTACTTTGTCAAAAATTGGGATTTTACCCCAAGTTCCTGGCATGGGGCTAGAACCCACATCCTTTCAATCTTCCAGGCTCAGAGGCAAATGTGCAACTTGCTGATCCACTGACACTGACAAGAGTGACTTCATAAGTGGGGGAATAGGTGAATGCTGAAAAAGCACATGTATTAAAGAACCAAATACAGCAATTTTGTCCTTAAGTAAAGACATTAATCATATGCAAGAGATAATAAACTTTGAGTGCTTTGTAAACAATCTTTTGTGAGAAATTGCACCTGAAATATTTACTCAAGAACATTTGGAGCATAGGAACAATGCAAGTTGTAAAAAAAAAAAGAAGAGGATACTGATTTATAGGTTGATAATGAGTGTTCTATTTTTTATGCACAAAAGATAGACTAAACATGGACAGAGAGCAGCAATTTAATTCTCAAACTTTGCAGTAGGGTTTTCCCCTCTTTTCTTGGATTTATTGACAATGGATGATAATAATATGCAATTAAATGTTACCACCACAAAAGAAACTACAAATTACTTACTTGAACCACAACTTAAAGTAGTCATAGATGATCTGATTATGAAATATACTGATAAAACAGTCTGCAAAGATAACAAGGAACATAGAACAGTATGCCAACCACCTTTCCTGGAGCCACAATTGGAGGAATTACAGCAAACCTTAAGGGTGTCCTTATGAATACAGCACAAAATCCATCTGTAGGCATACATATTAGAACCAATGATGATGGGAAGAAAAATGACTTGTAAATTAAAGAAAACTTCATTAGCCTGGGTTTATTGGATTATTAAAAATTGGGATATATTTGGGGGAAACAAATGGGGACCATCTTCATGTTAATAAGTTAGGCACGAATCTGTAGGCAATCAGAACCAAGGCAGCCTTGGAAAGGAATCAGACAAATACTCTAATCTAAATGCAGGGGGTGTGAGGTAGGTAACACCTAAACCATATGAGGTGACACATACTACCGTTAAACAAATAGTCATGAGTCAAATATAATTTTTCAGCACTGGGATTAAATACACAAAGGTTGGTAAATAAATTTGATATCTTCAAGGCAAAAGTTTAGATTTAAAAATCTGATATTGTGGCTTTAACTGTGACACGGTGGGAGCAAAATTACCTATGGGATAAAAAAATTGATGTTTACATGTTGTTTGAAAGGGAAAGAACTGATTTTAAAAAGGTAGTTGCCTACTGTATAAAAAATACTTCATAAACCTTCCTAAAAATAAATTTTGTACCAGACATGTAGAATCATTGTGAGTATCTGTTTCTATTAAATAGCACATTCTGGTGATGGGTAATTGTTATATGTCACTGAGTACTAATAAACAAGAATCTGCAAATTACATAGAAGATATAAGAAAAAAAAATCAAATAAAAGAGACATTATTTTTTTTCTTTATTTTTACTGTGTCTCCTCCCCATCCTAGCTGCCCCCCTTGGTATCCTGTCAACTGAGTGCTACCAGAATAGCACCACACTATACAGCTGTAGTCTGGTAAGCACTCACACGGACAGTGATGAGGTATTTAGAGTACTTGCTGTAAGTGCTCTCCTGGTCGCTGTCCATCATACCAAAGGAAGAAAAGGACGCCATAATCCAGGATGCTGGCTGAGCTGCTCCCATGGTGTGGTAGGCTGGAGTGTTGAGCAGCTTGGCCAGCAGCAGTGGAGACCAGGGTTCTAATCCTGGTCTCCAACATTTAAGCATACTTCGGGACTTAATTTTTAATTTTTTACATGGGGCTGTATCTGCCCCATGAATTTTAACTTTCCCCAGGATCTGCTCCCCCCTCGGAGTGAGAATCTAACAGATGGAGGGTGCATGGGGAAGAGCCCCTCACATAGGGGGGGTGTGGGGGGTAAAGTCCCCAGGAAAACAAATTCACCTATTTTACCACACGCACCATGCCAATGCTATTCTTGTCATCACTCTTCAGGCCCAGTGCTGACTCCTTCTTACTGACTCCCTGGCTCTATCATCTGACTTCTCATGGAATTACCTGCCTCATACCCCTATGACATCCCCCATAGTGAGGTGGAGGAGAGTTCTCCTCAATCTACTGGACATGAATCTAGTTTGGGCAGCATTTTGGCTGCCAGTGCAGTGCCTGCAAGGGGTCTGTGGTAATCCTGTCAGCTAGGAAGTTTCCACTGTTACTTCACAACATCAAGGAGTGGCATACAATAATGTCAAGGGTGACACCACATGTACAGTACTTTCACATGCTGTGCACCCTACGTTTTCTGCTCCTCAACCTCATGTTGCATCTCTTGTGTTCTTCCTCCCAGCCACTGCTAAGGACAGGGCATGTGCTGGGTGCCACATCATCCTCACCCAGGAAGAGGAAAACAGTCCCTTGGATGCATAATCCTCCTCCCCCCAGATAACCCTCTGATGTTCTAAGTTCATTCCTGAACTCAGGCATCAGAGTTGCAATTAGTAGTGCTACCACTGCACTGGCAAGCAAGCCAGGAGATATTACTTTAATGGCTTTAACTTACTTAACATGAATTGGGAAACTGTGGAAGCCACATGTTTGAACAGTAATGTTTTCCTAGATTTTGTAGCTAAAGATAGTTTAAAATAATACATAATGGAAACAACAAGAAGGGAAAATATTTTACATCTGATTTTGTCTAATTTTATTTATTTTTTTAAATTAAGTGTACTTTATTGTTTTGAACATACAAACATGAAACAGAGCATATACAAAGCAATTCACAGGAAGCATGTGGAGTACAGGAGTACATGAGAAAGGGAGAAAAGGTTGTACAATAAATACAAAAGACAAAACAACATACAGCCCAAAACCATACACTGCCCACTAAACTGCCCCAAATCCCACTTACCCTCCCCCCACTTCCTCCCCCGGAGACAAGGTGCTTGGTGATATAGGCACCATTACTAATCAACATGTACTATCATCAGGCAGCAAGTTTAATTTGGTACTCAGTACAAAGAGCTTGGGAATTTCTTGGGAAGAAAGTGCCATATCCCAGAGATAATTATCTGGTTAGCTTTCTGTCATAAATGAGAGTGGGCTATTAGGAGAGCCTCTAACTTACCCCACTTTGTGGTATATACTGGATAACGATGTTTAAGACTGGCAATCATCTTCTCTACTCTGAGATTGAACAGGATTTCATTTAGCCATTCAGGATATGTAATAACATCTTGGTCAAGCCAATGCCAAAAAAGTCAGCTTTTTCACAGATAATGATATTAATGAAATATGGAATCTTCTCTCCAACACTGGTATATCAGCCACCTTTCCCAATATGCAGATTTCTGGGGTAAAATAGTCTTGTAGACTTAGTAGGGGGTCCAGCTCTGTTTTGATCTTCTCCCACAGAGGTGCAACCTTGGGACATTCCCAAAGGATGTGAAGGAGGTGCCCTTCTGTCCTCTTACATCTTGAACAGTGATTGCTGGGAAGTTTTTCCATCTTGTAAAGATGCTGAGGGATAAAATATATATTGTGTAGAATATAAAACTGATTAAGACATAACTTGTCATTTGCAACAAAGCAAAAAGTGTCAGTCCACAGCTTGTCCCAATTAAGGAAGGATTCAGGAAACATGGATGTCCAGTACTTCGATTTACCTGTGGCATTTGGGAACAACTGGTCACATAATAATGAAGCCAGCTGGAAGACAGCTTGGGGCTGAGATGCCAGAGTGGCAGTTTGGGTAAGAAAGTCACTGCAATCGATATCCCAGTTCTTTGTTCTAAACTAGGTAATTAGCAAGGGTCTTTACTGGAACATCTTGAAAATATTCCTTGTGGGAAGGTGGAAGTGGATCAAGAGATCCCAGCTGCTGGGAATTACCCCCTCAACCAAAAGATGGGACAGCAATTTACCCTGTAACTCGGGGAAATTCGAGCAGAACAGCATGGTTACCCCTATTTTAAAGTTTGGTTTCCCCCATAAGGGTTGGGAGAGATCATGGGAGTGATTGTACCACATTGCTTTACATAGCTGTGCATGGACACACAGGGAGGTATGGATTACTGTATTTTTAAGACAGGCTGGAACCTTGTTAGGCAGTTCATAAAAGAAATGGACTGCGGTTATACCCAACAGCTGAAATTGCTGTATTTCAATTTGAAGCCATATTGGAGTGTAAGGGGAGTTCAGATTGTTTAGAAACCATTTTGCATACTTGGAGAGGTGGCTAGCTAAATAGTAAGTGAAAAACTTTGGAAGCTTAAGACCTCTGAGGTGTTTGGGGTCATTTAATTTAATGAATGACCTGTAGGGCCATTTGCTCTTCCAGATGACACATGCTATGATTGAGTGAAGTCTCTGGAACCAACTGCGAGGGAGAAAGGTTTTGTCTAATTTTCTATCAGATGGCTTGTATAGTATAGAAGATCCACTATTGTAGTAGTAGTAGTAGTATTTTTATTTGTAAGGCACCCTTTCCCAGAGGGTCAGGTCAACCCACATTCTAAATCTTAACAATTAAATTAAAACAATTTAAAATCATAGCATATGGCAGGAGTACTAACATACTAATTGCCATCAGATTAGGCCTTATGGTCTCTCGAGTCTGCTCGAACCTCAGATCCCTATTTGGGTGCCAAGGCCCTCCCCCCCTTGTGTTCCAGAAACCCCTATCATCCATCCCCACCCCCCCGGACCAGGCATCATCTGATACATCTGCTTTCTGTGTCTGTCCCACCATCTCTTGAAGCCCTCCACTGTGGATCTCTGAACCAGCTCACCAGGCAGCGTGTTCCAAGGGTCCACCACCCTCTCAGTGAAAAATCTCCTCCTCTTTTCCCCCCCACCCTTCCACCTTCCAACTTCAAACCATACCCTATGGTGATACCTCCCTGCTTTAGTCTAAAGATCCCTTCTATGTTTACCCTATTTATTGCCTTGAGGGACTTGACGACCTCAATCATGTCCCCCCTGTCTCTCCTCTCCTCCAATGAAAACAGGCAGAGCTCCTTAAGTCTGTCCTCATACGTCAAATCCCGTAGTCCTCGTATCACCTTAGTTGCCATCCTCTGTACCCTCTCCAGGAGCTGTATGTCCCTCTTCAAGTGTGGTCTCCAGTACTGTACACAATACTCAAGGTGTGGTCTAGCCAGTCCATTGTACAGCATCAGAATCACTTCCCTGCTCCTAGAGGTGATCCCCCTTACAATGCATCCCAACATACTGTTTGCTTTGCTAGCCGCTGTCCTGCACTGCTCAGAGTTATTCATACTTGCATCCACCATGAGCCCTAAGTCTTTTTCCCCTGCTGAGGCCTCTAGCGCATCCCCTCCCAGGGTGTACCTGTGTTTAGGGTTTCCCCGCCCAAGATGTAACACCTTACACTTGGCGATATTGAAATTTAATTTCCATTTGTGAACCCAGCTTTCCAGGGTGTCCAGGTCCCCTTGCAGGGCCAACCTCCTCTCTTCCCCTCAAATACTGCTCCCATCTTGGAGTCATCAGCGATGAGACTCATTTCACATCCTATACCCTCCCTGATGTCCGATATGTATGCATTAAGCAGGATCGGACCCAGGATTGAACCCTGCGGTACTCCACTACCGACCACTCTAGGGTTTGAGAGTTCCCCACTGACCACTATTCTCTGGATGCGTCCAATTAGCCAGTTTTCAATCCATCTGACCATCAAAGGGCCTACTCCCAACCCCATCAGTTTCTCCACCAGACCATTGTGGGGGACAGAGTCAAACGCCTTGCTGAAGTCCAAGAATAATACATCCAGAGGCTTTACCCTGTCCAGTTCTGATGTTACCCATTCATAGAAGTCCACAAGATTGGTTTGACATGATCTACCTGGCACAAACCCATGCTGCTGACTATCCAGACCTCCCACCTCCTCCAAGTACACCCCCAATCATTCCTTTAGTATACTCTCCATTAATTTTCCCACCACTGAGGTCAAACAGATGGGTCTATAGTTACCTGGTACTTCCCTCGACCCCCACTTTATGGATTGGCACCACATGTGCTTCTTGCCAATCTCTAGGTACCCTCCCTATCTCAAGCGACCTGTTGAAGAGCTCTGCCAGGGGTGCAGCCAGTATGTCCGCCAATTCCCATAGTACTCTAGGATGAATGCCATCTGGCCCAAGAGATTTATCTTTCTTTAGGGCCTTGAGGGCTAACCACACCCTTTCGGTGGAGATAGCATCATCCATCCCCTCCACCTTACTGGTCTTTTTATTCATATCCTGATGTGACACCCCAGGGGTACCTCTCCCTCCCTCTTGCTCAATTTCTGTTGCTCTCCTGATCCCACTCACTACTGCTTCTATCTCCATCATGCCTTGCTTTGTAGATATCTCATCCCCCTCCCTAGTGAACACAGAGGCGAAGTACTCATTTAATACCTCGGCCTGGTCCCTCTCCTCTTCCACCCACCTTCCTTCTGATCTCAATCTGCCTGTATGGCCCTTAGTTTTTCTCCACTCTCCAATGTACCAGAAGAACCCCTTTTCCCCTCCATGTATCCCCTCTGCCAGCCGCTGCTCTTTACTGGACTTTGCCCCCCTCACCATCCAGGTGACTTTTCTAGATGCAAGATGGTACATTTCTTTTTCCCTATCCCCTCTTGTTGCTTTATATTTTTTGTAGGCCACCTTCTTTTCTCTGACTGCTACCTGAACCTCACTGGACCACCAGCATGGTTTATGTGACCTTTGCTCCCTTATGTTTCACCTTAGTGCAGGTCCTGACTGCCTCATGAAGTCCCCATTTCATGACCTCCCATCTCTTTTCCACATTTGTCATTGATGTAATCCCCTTCAAGTAATCTTTGAGAATATTTCCCACACCCACAAAGTCTGCCCCCCTGAAGTCCACTGCTAGTGTCCTAGATCTCTCCCCCCTCCCCCCATGCTTATTTGAAACCAGACAGTATTTTGGTCACTCCCAGTCAGGGGATCCTCTACAACCAGGTCCCTTACCAGATCCCCATCTGCCAGAACCATGCCCAGGACATGCCACTCCCTTGTGGGCTCCATCACATGCTGAGTTAGGAACACATCCTGAAAGCCATCCAGCAGCCTCTGCTCCTTGTCCACCTTAGAGGACATGGTTCCCCAGTTTGTACCTGGCATATTAAGGTCCCCCATCAACACCACTCCTTCCCCTTTTGGTCAACACTGGGCAATGATGTTGTTCAGCAAACCATCCTCCAGAACATCACCCATCCCAGGGGGGCCCATATACTACACTCAGCTTGACCTTACCTCCTGCTGGGGTTCGTAAGGTGACCCATAAGGCCTCCAAATTTCCCTCTGTCTCTTCTACCCTAGCAATTTCTATGTCATCTCTAATGAAAATAGCCACTCCACCCCCTCTGCCCTCCTTTCTATCCTTCCTAAGCATAGTGTACCCCCGTACGTTTAGGTCCCAGTCATGATTTTTGTTGGCCAACTTTTCTGTGACCGCCGCCACATCCACCCCCCCAAACAGCATGACCTGGAACTCTGGCAACTTGTTTCCCAAGCTCCTGGCATCTACTAACACCACCCCCCATCCCTTATCCCCTTTGTCGAACCCCACCCAGGTTCCTTATACTTTCATCCTCCCTCTGCTCCTCCTGAAACCTCCTCCCCCAGTCTGTTTCCCTCCGCCCTTGGGTTTGAAGTACATTTCAGATTTTAAAATCAAATAAAATCCCATCAAAAACATCATATCATGGCATCAGAAATACCTTAATTGGATAAACAGCTAAACAAGTGGACCATTATGTATTTTTGAATGCCTCTCTGAAGATGTGAATTTTGAGTCCTGTTTTAAAGGCCTCCACTGAGAGGTCCACCCTTATGGGAATAGGAAGTGAGTTTCAGAGGCAAAGTCCATCAGCTTCAAATACCTGGTACCCAGATGATTTTAATTTAGCACTAGGTATTGAAAAAAGGAGCACCTCAGTGGAGAGTGCATGAAGGTTGGTAGGGAGTCAGGACTTCCATCAGATAACCCTGGCCCAGCCATCTAGGCCCTTGTAGGTTAGCTAACCAAGATTACTCCGCTTCACCAATGCAGTTCACACAGGATCGCAGTCACATGGCATGATCATGTCAGCAACCTGATCCAAGATTTCTGTGCCAACTGCAGATGACACAGAGTACCACCATTGAACTAGAGGTAAATGGAGTTACAGTAATCAAACCTGGATGTCACAAATGTGTGCACCAGCAATGGCAGGTCTTCAGGACAATTAGGGAGTTAACCCAGCTGATGTTATGTGGATGGTGAAAGTGACTCTGGAAAGCCACCAACATCCAAACCTTGAGTGTGAGCCCTTCATCCAGAATGACACTCACATTTTTAACATTAGTGGTTGCCTCTAGCCTAGACCAAGCCAAAGTCCCATCATCTCATAAATAGCCCCCACATCCCTCTTCTGATCTGGATTAATGTCCACTGCCTCAGCTTTGTCTGGGTTGAGTCTTAGTCAACTACAATAAATGCCATCCAGTCCTGGATCTCAGCCAGACATGAGTTAAGCACTTCCACCATGTCAGGCACCCTTAGTGCTAATGCTAGATACTGCTGGGTATCATCTACATAGCAGTGAAAGCCAACACTGTATTGTCTAATAATTCTTTGCAGGAGCAGCATGTACACTGCAAACAGCATTGGAGATAAGGCTATCCACTGGGATACACCACTGGCAGGGGATTGTATGTCAAAACACAGATAAAAACAGTGCCAAGAATATCAGCAAACCCACATCAGCACAAACTAAGACAGTGACTACCAAACACAATGACCATCAAAACAGTGAATACACTAGGAAACAAACTCTGGTCAGAGCCAACAAGGCTACAAAACATATTTCATGGGGATTAGGAGCCATTTACAGGGAAATTGTTTTTATATGAAGCCTCAAGCATCTCAATATTTCTTTGGAACTGTCTGCCAATAACAATGTTCCCCTGTGATTGCTGGCCCTGTTAAAGCTAACATATTCTCTGGTGTCCAGAGGTACATCCCACCCTTTTACTGCCAGGCCTGTTAATAGAAAATCATTCCCTTGTGTGCAGTGGCTCCATCATTGTCCGATCGCCTGCAGTGTTAATAAATAATTCCCTTGCTGCAGTATAAGGTCGATCTGGTCCAGTGATATAGAGGGATGAGGCACTGTGTGCCTTGACTCCTGCTACATCAGTGACCCGAGCTCAGGAACTTGCTCAGGTTGTCGAGGGTCAGAGAGAAGACTGAGCATTTATCAGATAGCTGTCCTGTTCCTGGGTGGGAAGGCATGCTGACTTGACCTTTGATTCCCCCAGGCATAGGCAGTAATCCAAGGGGAGGGGGAATGTGGAAATGGCTAGCACAGGCTACCCACCTACCTCAGTCACACACTATCAACTGGATGACTGGCTCAGTTCTAGATGTGAGTGACTGGTTTGGGGGAGGATGGCTATCCCCTTCCTGGCCCTATCATGGGGGGAGCAATCCATGGGGAACTTTAGACTCAGTGGTCTGGGACAGGGAAGTGGCAGACAGGGGAGGTGATGACAGGACTGAGAGCCTGCCTAAGTCAACTAGCAAGGCAAAAATGTTTATGGAGGGGGAATGCTGCAGTATGTATGACCTTAACACATATACACAACCCTCCCATAACAGGGGTTACAGTAAACCTACCAAGTATAGATAATATGTACAGGATCTCCTAACAGGGTACTATGGAGCCAGAGGGAGGAGTCTTAAATGGATGAGGTTTCTTAGACCTATAAAATAAGGATCCGTAGTTCTTTGATAGTTAATAGGAAGGATAAGAAAGGTTAGACATTGTTATACTTATCTGATGGGGAAGGAGTTCACATCCTGTGAGACTGTGAAAGTAAAGAGAAAAAGGCTAATATGGTGTAAATACAGTAGTGGGAACAATAGAGAGGATAGAGATACGAAAGGGGTATGGTATAGTATAGTATAGTAAAATGTAAAATAAATATTGGTTTAGATAGAAAGTTACAGAATTAAATGAAGTAACAGATATAGAGGCATGTTTAATTTAACTAGTATACTAATATCATTAACTGTTTACCATGAGCGTCAAAAACAAAACACAGAACAATAAAATGTTCATACCCAAGTTACTGATGAGTTTTCAGCTTGACTTGCACATTGTTTTTATTTGTGGTGTATATCACTTTTAGAGATCTGTTTTAATGAGATGCACATTTGTATTCATCAGACCCACCCCATGAGGAAGGCCCATTGAAGGGGTGAAGCACTGGGGCTAGTGGGTGCACACTAGCATATTGCCAGAAACTAAATCTTGCACTAAATCTATTAGTGTTGAGCTTTCTTTTCTTTTCTCTTTACAAGTTGGCTGTTTTGCTCATGCACCACCTTTTCCAGTGCACACCATTCTATGCTACTTACACTATAGCTACAGTGATGACCACTGACCATCACAGGACTGACCCTACCACCCCCTACAGTTACAGGACTGTACCCACCCTCTGAGAGTCACATGACTGAAACCTTCCACTGTAGTCACAGCACTCGACACCCACCCCTGACAGTCACAGAACTGATCCCTATTCCCAAACAGTCACAGCACTACACCCCACCACCATGACAGCACTGCCCCCATACCCCCTAAAGTCACATAGATGACACTTTCCACAGGCAGTTACAGCAGTAATCCCCACCCCTAACTGTCACAACACTGTACCTCAGTCACAGCACTGAAGACCACCCCTCACAGTTGAGACTGACCCCCCCCGAACAGTCACTTAGTTTGGCGCCTTATACAGCCTTCCTGCTCCATGTACAACTTCCTGCAAATACTTCAGTCCCTCAAAGCTGTAGAATTGTGCAGAAGCAGACCTCTCAAAAGTCACAGGAATGACCCTCGCTCTGACAGTCACATAAGTGACACCCTAACCCTGGCAGTTACATATCTGACCCTTTTCCCAATAATCACAAGACTGTATCACTACTTTGACAGTCACAGTGCTGACACCCTCCACCATCAGTTACAACAATGACCACCTCTCAACAGTCATAGCACTGTACCATTGCCCCCCACAGTCAGAGGACTGCAACAGCCAGCCCAGTCACTGGACTGTACCACCACCCCCACCACACCACCCCCACAGTCACAGGACTGTACCAACACCCCCCACACAGTCACAAGACTGTAACATCCCCTCCTTCACAGTCATGGGATTGTACCCACCCCCACAGTCACAGGACTGTATCACCTCCCCCCCACACTGACAGCAGTGTACCACCCCACTGACAGTCACAGGACTGACACCCTCCACTGACAGTCATGACAATGATCACCCACTTCTGGCAGTCACAGCAATGTTCCACACCCCTGAGACTCACAACACTTTCTTACTATTTCCAACAGCCACAGAATTGTCCCCCCAAACCTTGTAGTCACAGCAATGACCATTCAGCCCTGAGAGTCAAAGCACTGAACCCCATTCCACCATAGTAATAGCACTGATCAAAGCACTACACCCCACTCCCATCTTACAGCACTGATTATCTATCCCCAACAGTCACAGCACAGCCACCTCAGCCCCAAAAGTCACAGGACTAGCATCCTCTACCATCAGTCACATCAGTAATTTCCATTTCCTGACAATAACAGCACTGAGCCATGACTCCTAATGGTCAATGTAATGACCACCCATCCACAATAGCCACAGCACTCTCCCCTCACTCACAACAGTCATGGAACTGAGCTCCGCCCCAAAAGTCGCAGACCTGAACCACCCCTTCAATAGTCACAGAACTAACACCTTCCTCTGTCAGTCACAGTGGCCACCTATTTAATAGTCACAGTGCTGATCCTCATTCCCCCCAACAGTGACAACACTGACCTCTACCCACAATGGTCACAGCACTACCCACCACCACTGTCAAAGCACTGTCCCCATACATCCGCAACAGTCATAGGGATGATACCCTCCACAGACAGTCACAGCAGTGGCTGACACTCCCAACAGTCACCACACTGCTCCCCCACTCCCAAAAGCAACAACCCTGCCCACTACCTGGCAGTCACAGCACTGGTCACCCACCCCTGATAATAACCACACTGGCTCCCCATGCTTGACCGTTACAGCACCGACACCCCCAACCACAAAACTTACAGTACTGACCCCCTCCATTAACATAGCACTGCCTCTGAACCTCCCTCAGCAGCCACAGGACTTACCCTCCCCCCCTTACAGCAATGCACCTGACTGTCACAGCACTGACCACCAACCACTGGCAGTCCCAGCACTAACCACACCTCAGTCATAAAATCTTTTAAAAAAATTGTTTAAGTACTGGCAAACCATTGCAGAAAGTGCAGGGGGTCAAAACTAGCACTGGCCTGCTAGCCAAATTCTGGTAGATATTGTGTTAGGCTAGTAAGATTTTCCTTTAACAAGACCTGCAGACTTGTACTAGAGAGTGTAACCAATCGCATACAGCCAATTCGGCCCCTGACAAAACGTCTTGGATTCTTTGTCGTGGTCAAATAGTCGCATAGACTAAACAAAGTGTGCAAATTAGTTGTGCAGTCAAAACATTGCTGAACTTTTGGTTGAGTGCAACAACAGTAAGCAACATGCATATACACAGCAGAACTGTATTTCATTTCTAAAAGTGCACATACAGTGCAGTGAAAAGACGTGTGTGTCATGTCACATTTATTTCTATTTAATCAGGGAATCAGTATGCATTTCTAAAAGCGCACATACAGTGCAGGGAGTCAGTATACATTTCTAAAAGTGCACATACAGTGTAAGGAGTCAGTATGTGTTTCTAAAAATGTACATACAGTGCAGGGAGTCAGTATGCATTTCTAAAAGTGCACATACAGTGCAGGGAGTCAGCATGCATTTATAAAAGTGCACATACACAGCATAACTTTATTTATTTATTTAAAAAGTATTTGAAAAGACGTGTGTGTTATGTCACATTAATTTCTATGACTGCAGCGATTTCAAGCAAATATTTTTTTGGGGTGCATGTTTCCACATCAAGACAGATGGACTTGTACACCTTGTTGAGGAGTACATATTTGCTATTCTTTCTTGGAGTCTGCTGTCCAAACTCCATCTGACAATGCTGCAAACTATCATCTATTTCGTCCGGCATCTCCTTCTCTGAGATCCTGCCAGTCTGGGAGAAGGGAACAGATGGACGGAAGGTCAGAGAAGGAGAGATAAGGGAGCTAAACACGTGGCTCAAGGACTGGTGCCAGGAAAAAGGACACAGATTTGTAGGAACTGGCAACAGTTCTGGGAGCCGAAAGTTCTTTAAATTTGATGGACTGCATCTGACTAAAGAGGGAGTCAGTGCATTGGGGCAGAAGTTTGACGTCTTTGCAGAATATTTAAACTAGCAAATGGGAGAGGTGCAGCACCCATAGTCGAATGGGAAGAACACCCTCCCTCAGCTAGTGGTCAAACAGGAATTCAGTCGTTTGCCATTCATTTGCATCACCAGGTAAGAAAAAGGTTTGTCTCCCATACGATGCACAGGGGTAATGCCAAACTTCACCCAACAACTAACACACCAAAATTGGCCAATGGAAAATCATGTACACAATGCTCACAGCCTGGGAAATAAGATCCCAGACCTGCAGGCAATAATGTCAGAGGCTAAACTGGACATAGTAGCATTAGTGAGACGTGGTTTACCAGTAACCACTTGGGAGACTTCAGTACCTGGCTATGTATTGTTCAGAAGAGACGAGGTGCAAAAGGGGAGGAGTGGCCTGTATGTTAATGAAAATATCAAAGCTACAGAAATTCAGAATACACATAAGGAGCCAGAAGAACTGTGGGTCACCCTGGAAACAGGAAATGGGACAGCCATAAGAACTGGGGTTGTCTACAGGCCCCAGACCAGAGGAGGACATAGACACATTACTGTTAGAAGATATACAAAACATGACAGCTAAAGGGAGGTTCTGATAATGGGAGACTTCAACATGCCAGATATAGATTGGTCAATACCAGCAGAACATCTGCCAGAACTAGACTCATAGTGGATTCCCTGCAGGGGGGGCCTCAAACAACTGGTACAGCAACCCACAAGAGACAGGGCTATCCTAGATCTAGTACTGACTAACAAAGAAGGGATCACAGATCTCCAGGTAGAAGGTCACCTGGGGTCCAGTGACCATCACATGGTATGGTTCAATTTGGCTACTACATCTAAATCATCCCATTCCAAGGCAAAAATATGGGACTTCAGAGGAGCTGACTTTGATAAGATGGCCAACAGAGTTAAGCTAGCCCTGGCAAAAGAAACACAGGTGAGGAGGTACAGGCAAAGTGGGCAAGCATTAAGGATACAATACTTGAAGCAACATCCCATTGTGTTAGACAGAAAAGGAAGTGCAAAAGAAGAAGAAACCACTTTGGTTCTCAAATACAGTAGCAGAAAAGGTCAGAGCCAAAAGGCTGGCCTTCAGAAAATATAAGGGAACACAGCGGATGAAGATAGGGAGGCATACCAAACTGCCCTAAGGGAAGCAGGTAAGGCAGTAAGGCAGGCAAAGTCCCAAACTGAGGAAACACTAGCACGAACAGTAAAGAAGGTGACAAGACTTTCTATAGATACATTAGTGAAAGGAGAAAGTCCGAGGGGTATTGCTAAGCTTTATGAGAAAAGGGAGCATGTGAGGAGGAGGACCCTGTAAAGGCATCTATCCTAAATAGATACTTTTGCTCAGTATTTACTGAAGAGAAGGGGCAGGGCCCACAGCTCAGCATCATGGACACAGGGGGAGGGAGGTGAGCACTACTCCCTTCACAAAAGAAAGGGTCCTACAAGAGCTTTAAGCTCAGGTGGATAAGGCAATGGGACCTGATGGCATACATCCCAGGGTACTTAAGGAGCTAAAGGAGGAACTAGCAGAGCCATTAGCAGAATTGTTTAGTGAGTCTCTGAGCACAGGAGAGGTCCCAGAAGACTGGAGAAGGGCTCATGTGATCCCGCTCCACAAGAGTGGTAGCAGGGAGGAGGCGGGGAACTACAGACCAGTCAGTCTTACCTCAGTAGTGGGCAAGATTATGGAGGCACTCCTTAAGGAAAGGATAGTGCAACACCTGGAATCCATAGGGGCACAGGATCCAAGACAGCATGGGTTTACAAAAGGAAGGTCCTGTCAAACTAATCTCATAGATTTCTTTGACTGGGTAACCAGAGTGGTGGACCAAGGGGGAGCAGTTGATGTCGCCTACCTTGACTTCAGCAAAGCTTTTGACACTGTTCCACATAGAAGATTGATAAATAAGCTAGGTAGGCTCAGGGTGGGTCAGAAGTTGGTCAACTGGGTGGCAAACTGGTTGACTAGCAGAAAACAGAGAGTGGTGGTAAATGGTATACAGTCAGAAGAGATGCAGGTCACAAGTGGGTACCTCAGGGATCAGTCCTGGGGCCAGTCCTATTCAACATCTTCATTAGTGACCTCGCAGATGGACTAGAGGGTAAGGCTTGTCTGTTTGCAGATGACACCAAGATCTGCAACAGAGTAGATGATCCAGATGGGGTGGGCAGAATGAGAAGAGATCTGGATAAACTAGCAAAATGGTCAGAAGAGTGGCAACTGGGATTTAATGCAAAGTGCAAAATCATGCACATAGGGAAGAGAAACCCTGAAGCCACTTATAGGCTGGGAGGAGTTGCTAGCAGTCACAAAGGAAGAAAGAGACTTGGGCATCATCATCACTGATGACCTAAAATCATCCAAGCAGACCTCTAAAGCAGTAGGTAAGGCTAGGGGTTAGGGTGTATTAGTAGGGGTATCACAAGTCGTAAGAGGGAGGTAATAATCCCTCTGTACAAGACATTGGTTAGGCCCCATCTGGAGTACTGCGTGCAGTATTGGAGCCCACACCTTCACAAGGACATTAACCAAATTGAGGCAGTCCAGAGAAGGGCAACCAAAATGGTGCAGGGACTGCATCAGAAGACATATGAGGACAGATTAACGGAGCTCAATATGTATACCCTTGAGCAAAGGAGGGAGAGAGGTGATATGATCGAGACATTTAAACACCTTAAGGGCATAAACAAGGTGAAAGAGTCTAACATGTTTAAATATAAGAAAAATTGCAGGACAAGAGGACACAGCATGAGATTAGAGGGAGGCCGATTAAGGGGGAATGTGAGGAAATTCTTTTTCACAGAAAGGGTGGTAGATGCATGGAATAGCTTACCACAAGAAGTGGTGGCTATGAATACAGTGCAGGGCTTCAAACAGGCATGGGATAGGCATAAGGGAGCAATACAAATGACTATGAATAGATAGGTCACTGACAGAGCAAAGGCCGATGGCACATTTATAAGGTAGAAAAAGAAATGGGCAGACTGGATGGGCCTTGCGGTCCTTATCTGCCGTCAACTTCTATGTTTCTATGTTTCTATGTTTCAATGCTACCACATGTTGCTTTTGCTGCAACTTTCTGGCAAACTCTGCTCTTGTTGGGTGGCTTATATTTACAGTCCTTGAGAAGACAAGGTGCCAAGCCTCAATTTCATTGTTAATGCGTGGCAAATCATTCAATACCCTGCTGTGCTGATTCCAAAATTGCAATGCAAATCTTGGCTGCCTGTGTTTCTTTCTGTTTCATGTAAGCCTTCCTATATAAGTATCTTCAAAATAATCAAGCAAGCACTCCAAGTCTTCAAACTCAGGATAATCTTGAAGTGCCTCAAAGTACTGCTCCACATGTTCTGTAGGCACATAAGCCAAGCCCAAGAAACATCTTACTTTCTGGGTGAATTCTGGGTCCTGTATATATCTATGTTGCATCCCTTCTTGCTGTACATGTCGCCATAGTGCCTGACCCAGGTGAAAGTTACAACCAGAGAGCTCTGCAGATGGAAACATCTGTCTCAATACATTGATTGCAGCAATTTCAAAATCTTTCATGATGCTGACAGGGCATGTTTGGCTATCGAGTAGGGTTTACAGGTAAACAAAGAATTTCCTGTACACCTCCTCACTATGACCAGGCAATAACGCATACACACAAGGCCTGTTGACCCTATGAACAAGTGCATGCAGTGTGTATACATCTGGTTATCTTGCTGTGGTGCAACATTTAAAGTTCCATTGCAGATACCGTGATGATGTTCCCTTAGCACCTGTAGGTCTGATTCACAAGCAAATATAACAAAGTCATCTTCTTGCACATGTATAAAGTCTTCCCCATTGACAGTCTGCGAAAATTCTGATATGTCAGAATCTTGGGGGGAACATAACTGTCTGTGTCTCCGCACATCTTGCCTCATCGTTTCCTGACTTGGCAATGTATGTGCATTTCTGAGGTCAACCTCTTAAAGTGCCTGCAGAACCACATTTCTGGTGCACTCCTCAGTTTCGGCAGCTTTGCATTTCATTGAGCTGCAGACTTTAATTACTTGTGCATGGCATGTATGGGGGCATGGTTATGCTCGGTGGTACCTCTCACTATTCTGTCCCCCATGGCATGCCTTCAAGCCCTGCAGGTGTGTAGCTCACATCTCTGGATAATTTTACCATCAGTTCCATCCTTCTCCTTGGTGTACAAAACATTTTCAACACATAGCTTCTGCTTTCCCCTTCTGTGAACTGACGAACTCCATGTCAGCTACTACTGTATGGATGATTGCTCTTTGCACAGCTCATAAGTAGAGCCATTAGGTCATAACATCTCAAGTGGTTTTAGGTGGTTTCAGCTATACAAAAAGAAATGTCCATTTGGCCTCTGATGTCATGTGTTATGCGACGATGAGGCAGTGACAAACATGACAAGTATGTGTGTTTCAATGTGCACTGATTTAAATGCAGTTGTAGTGAAACAGAGGATTCTCAGCTGATTCTCTGCTGATAGTTAAAAGTTAGAAAGGTCGCCATTGAGGTGGTGGTTACTACATGCCCGCAACAACTTTGTCCACGACCATAGGTAATATTTACATTTTGTCTGCTATCAATTGACCACACTGACATTGTTTGCAATGCTTTCTCTGTGAACCGTAACCAATAAGTACATCAGCTGAGCTAGTGGAAGAGTCTGTGGGGTTAGTGAATTTCCCCAGTCACTAGTCCTTCTGGCTAGTGGCTGCAAAACTTAACTTACACCCCTGGAGTGGGTCATGCCATCCACAAGATGGCCCTCTAGACATTATTGCCCACTGACCAGCCCTAAAGCTGACTATCCTGCTAGGAGTCAGAAAACCCACATCCCATTCCCCCCTCCACAACTGGACCACTCTTTCAGTACCAGCTCCTTGGGTTCTCATACTTCTAGCTGGACACCCAAAATGACAGCAACAGAGATGGCTAGAAGGGACCTTGGTTTAATCCCTCATGCAAGGGACAATACACCATGACAGTACAGCATTACTCCATATACAATATTGTAGTGCCGGTGTTTACAGTATGACAGTGAATACCCAAATAATCATACTGCCCATACTGTATATGTGGTATGTCATACTTATTTCAGTTCTGGAATATGTGGGACTCTTGAATGTACTGCAAATACTAGATAACCAACAAAAGTAAAAAAGACAGCTGTAAGTACTTCACAGTTCTGTTGTATAAGATACACATATGTCCCAGATATTCAAAAGGGTTGCATATGGCACAACAGTGTTGCACCATGAGCAACCCACTGATGCGCCCTGGCGCGATATTCAAAAGGGAAAAGTGTGCGGCACAAATCCCAATGCACCAGAGCGCATCAGTAATGTATGCAGGCACAGGTGGGGGGGGGATGCCCATGCATAACCTGCACAGCCTGATATTCAGCCTGGGATGTGCAGAGCCATGCATGCCCAACCCCTACTTGCACCAGCACAAAGTTAAGCCCCCAAAAAAGGAACAACTGATGGCCACCCACAGGTGAGCTTCCTCATTGCTGGGCACAACACGGCAGCTGCCACCTGTGGGTGGCCACCCGAGTTCCGGCTACACCTGGTGGCACCCCCCATGCCTGATCACGGGCATCTGTAAAACTGAAAGACTTCCAATATCCCTGGTGGTCCAATGGACCACTCTCTGCCCCATCTCGGGCATCTGTAAAAGAAGTCCTATATCCCTGGTGGTCCAGTGGACCTCTATCTGCCCGATATTGGGCATCTGTAAAAGCCTATATCCTGGTGGTCCAGTGGACCTCTATCTGCCAATCTCGGGCATCTGTAAAAAGTCCTATATCCCTGGTGGTCTAGGTACCCCCTCTCACCCGCCCACTGATCCTCCCTGTCCCGCTTCCGTCGCCTGGCGGCAGCACTTCATCAAGATGCCACCATCGCTTCGCCGACCGATTACCTGGGCTGCATGCCCATTGGCTCATGCTGTGAACCAATGGGCATGCAGCCCTACCAATGTGTCAGCTGCGGGCGGCGGAGTGGCAGGCGGGTGGGGTGCCGCTGCCAGCTGGCTGACCTGGGGGAACGGGCGTGAGGCTCAGTGGGCGGGTGGGGAGGGGGCACCCTAGACCACCAGGGATATAGGACTTTTTGCAGATGCCCGAGATTGGCAGATAGAGGTCCACTGGACCACCAGGGATATTGGACGGGGATCTTTTTTAAACAAATGCCCATGATCGGGCTGCAGGGAGCATCGGTCCCTGATGGCTGCTGTCTGACAGGGTGCCAGGTGCAAGTTGTTGGGGATCGGTGCCCCTGCATGCAAATGGGGCCATAATGACAAGCAAATGGCCCCATGTGTGCCTTGCATACATTATGGCCCCATTTGCATGTCAACTTTTGAATATCGCAGTTGCTGTGCATGGTGCAATGGAACTTGCACTAGCGCATCTCCATGCTCCACTCTGGCCACTTGCGCTGGCACAGTGCCACTGCACCATGCACACTGGGGGGTGGCCAGGGTACGATATTCAAAGCTGCTGAGCCATGGCGCAGCTCCTTTGAATATTGCTTAGTCCACACCCCTGCGCAGCAAAGTTGAGCTGCGCCCAAGCTTGCTCCACAGCCGGGCGCAGTTTGAATATCTGGGCCATAATATACAGTATAATGATTCTAAGCAAACATCGAGGGTACAGCATGTGGACAACAAGTTCTGTGTATTAAACTTTACATTGCTTGGCTTGTTAAACAGGCTTCTGGATTGTCTCATTTCACAGCTGCTTAAGTAAGAGATTTAGACATGTGTACAGCATGATGCTGGCATCACAGAAAAAAAGCCTGGCTTTCTCAGTCCCAGGTTGGAATATCTCCTAGCATGTCCTGCAGCCATATCTGTAACACAGAGGAATAGTCATTCTCTGATCATACTGAATATCAGGACAATTAATAGCAACTAATGGCTTTGCTTACCTATATTTGTGGATCCTGCAGTTCTGTTTGCTTCTTGCTACACTACATGCTGTCCCTTACAAAGATTTCTTCAGAATAACATTGTAATACCTGTTCTTTATTATTGTACTACCACTGCAATTTCCAGTGTATTACCATTGTGGGTTTCATAAATGGTATCACAGTGGATTTGTTCCAATTCCATTGTGATACCATTGTAACCATTATGATACCATGTAGACAGTAGTAATTCACTGGTAACACCACCTCTGATGGTACCACAGTGGTAACAATGTGCACCATTGTGATACCACTGTTTGTTGGTATCACAGTGGTTTTGTTCCAATTCCAGTGGGATACTATTGTGTCAACTGTGATACCATCAACACGCAATGGTAGCACAGTGGCAAGCTCTTGTGCAACTGTAGCACAGTGGTGAATACCAGTGTGATACCACTGCACTTGGCATCACAATGGATTTGTTTTAATTCCATTGCGCTATTATTGAGACCACTGTGGTACCATGTGTCAGTGGTAGCACAATGAGTGCACCTGTAGAGGAAATATGATGGTCTCATTCCATGCCTTATGCTGGGGGTAGCACAATGGTCATGCAGGATGGTATCACAGTAGCCTGCGTAGGTCACTGGCAGCACACATCCCACATTGTAGGGAAAAACCTGCCAGCAGAGTGATCCAAAAAAATAAGGCATTAAGGCACATCCAATAAGATCAGATTCCTAGGGCTCAAACCCCTAATGCTTTTATTTGTGTACTTTGTACTCTTTGCATTCTTCCACTCTAATGTCTGCATTAATGAAGTTTTTCTGCAGTAAAACGCATTCCTTTTGTGATAGTGGAAATTTAACAGCATAGTGGAGCTATTTCAAATGCTACATCACCAACCACTTAACAAGTGAAAGCCTAGTGTCATAATACTTGGGGTAGCACTGTTACAGTTTAGCATCCTAGCATAGATAAGATATCTCTTATCTGGTTCCTATTGAGCCTGGAATAAGGGTGTCTCAAGAGAACATGGTACCTGTAAAACAAGAACTGCAATGGGGTCACAAAGGATCTACAGCTCTTTATGAACTATTACAAACATGGTAGTGTAAACAGAAAACAATACTTATCTGACACATATGGTCAGTGTCCTCCTACACCTTATCAATATCCTGTCAGACCTGCAGATATAAAAGGGAAATGTATCAGTATAAAGAATACAAATATTGATCAGCTACTGTAGGTCAGTTGGGAAGTACCTGTAGAGGTCGAAAAATAAAGTGGGTTGTATGTGTGTGGGTGGATGGGGGGATACTGCACAAGTACTACACCAATGACTTTGGTGTTAGAATAGATTGATCACTCAGGGGCCATCATGGTGGGGAGGATTCAGTGTCCCTAGGACTGATCTCTGTTGGGGGTGGAGGCCATGTTGCTCTACCCATCAACCAACACAGGGCAGGATGAAGACACCAGGGGCCCAATATTCAAAAATGCCTAAAGTGGAGTCCAATAATTAGTGCTATGCTTTGTGATATCACATTTGTGCAAAACTGCTATATTCAGATGGATAGCACATGGCACTATCCCTCTGAATATAGAGACATTGTATTGAGGCATTAAGCTACTTAGCACCACCCGATAGTGCACCCAAAACTGGCCTTGCAATGGCTTGTGTGTGTACAAAATCTGCAGTATTCAAAAGTCCCCCTGCAAATTAGCCCATTGAGCATACAAGATGCCAAGGGTCATTTGCATGCCCATTATGGGCTCATTTGCATGGGAGTGAGATTGCTTTGCCCAGCACCCCCCTCCCAGCTGCCCCAACCCAGTCAGTTGTCCCTGGTGCTAGTGGCATCCCTCCACCCTCCAAATCCAGCCTTGTGAAAGACAGATATATCCCTGGCATCCAGTGGTGCCCCCCCCATACCCAGTCCTGTAATGAAGGATTTATCTTTGGCATCCAGTGGTCCCTTCCCCCACCTGATTGCAGTCCCATGAAAGAATGGTATATCCTCGCATACAGTGATTCCTCCCCACACCCAATCCCAGTCCATGTAGAAAAACAATTTCCCTGGTGTCCAGTGGTCTCTCCCCACATCCAGTCTCCATCCTGAGAACACCATCCCATCCAGTTTCCAAATTCCCCCTTCCTGACAGTCAAACTGTCCTTGCATGGCAGAGGCAAAAAAGCACAAAGAATGAACTGCTACTGCACTGAGGACCATAACAAAGTAAGCAGTATAGCGCAGTGGAGGCAGTATAGCCCAGTGGTTTAAGGCTCAGAGCTGCAAACCTGGAGACCTGGGTTTGAATCTCACAGCCTCCACTTGCATACTGTGTGACCCTGAGCAAGTCAGTTAACTTCCTTGTGCTCCCAGGTTGCACCTGTAAGCAAGCTTTCAGCTTAGTGTGACTCTCCTGGTTAAAAAAAAAAAAAGCAGTCGGGTTGTAGCAATCAAAGTAATTTACTGTTTGGTCAGGTCTTTCTTTCATATTTGGAATAAATTCAATGCTACTGCATTGTGGATCATAACAAAAGTAAGCAGTCAGGTTGTAGCAATCAAAGTAATTGACCGTTTGGTCAGGTCTTTCTTTCTTATTTGGAATAAATTCACTTTGATTGCAACAGTTTGACTGCTTACTTGTTATGGTCCTGAGTGCAGTAGCAATTCTTTCTTTGTGCTCTTGTGTGTTGGGTAGGCTGCCCTTCCAGCTACTGCACTGACCTTCTAATGCTGACCACAACACCTACCTCTGGGACTGCATCAGGAGCAAAGAAGTCCTTCTCCCCTCAACAAAGCCCTGTCCCGTACTGAGAGCAGCAACCCCACAGCCCATACCCAGTTGGTGGCTAGTGGCCTCCCTACCACCCTCGGCACTGACACTGACCCCAGTCCCCCTACCTGTCTATTGGTGCCACAGTTCAATGACAGTGAGCAGCATAGCCCACCTTACACAACCATGGCCACCTTCCATCTATCTGTATCAGGGGATGCAGCCTATGAATAGAACAAAGCACATCACTGTGCCATATACAGTAAATAAGCTGCTCTCCCTGCTACAGACAGATGCTGGATGGCCGTGGTCATGTGAGGTGGGCTGTGCCACTCATCATCATTGAATTGCAGAAGTGACAAACTGGCGGGGGGACTGTAGGTGCTTTGGGTAAGAGGGGGACCACTAACTACTAATTGGGTATGGGCTGGGGGAGCACTGCTCATGGTTCAGAATGGGACTTTGCTAAGAGAGGCAGGACTTCTTTACTACTGCCATGACAAGGGCAGTGCCACTGTTGAGGGGCCTTGGCAAACTGAGACTAATTTCCAGGATAGGGATCAGCTGTGGAGAGGGATCACTGGACACCAGGGTAAATGTGTTAATGCAATGACTGTGATTGGGTTGGGAGAATGCCCACTGAACACCAGGGATATATCTTTCTGTAACTGGAATTGGATTGGGTGGGGGGAGTGACCACTGAATGCCAGGGATATATCCTCCATTAATGGGACTGGGTTTGGAGGGACAGGGGAACCACTGGACAACAGGGATATATCTTCCTGTAATGGGACTGGGATCAGGTGGGAGGAAGGAATAGCTTGATGGCAGGGAAACATATTTCATTAATGGGACTGGGTTCAGAGGGAGTGAGCACCACTTGTCACCAGGGATTACTGTCTTGGGATAGGAGGGCACTGACACACTACCTCCAGCAACTGCTAGGGCTGTGCCGGATTAAGGCAAGGGTTAGGTCAGTGGTATTTCCTCTGCACAAGGAGACCATGCAGAGCACCCTAGCACAGAGTAAATACTGAGAGTATTGAACTGCACTGATATTTGGGTCCCCACCCCTGATTTGCATAATTTTTCCTTGTATTCAATCCCTGGTTTACCTGGTACAAACCCAGTTTGCCTACGCTAACCGGTCTTTTAAATACAGGGCACTTGTGCAAAACCCAGTTTGTTCAGGTAAACTAGGATCAACACGTGGGCATACATTTAAATATCAGGGCCCAGCTGTTATACTTCTCTTCATGATCAATAGGACTCCAGACCAAATTGCTACAGAGTCTTGGGGGGGGGTTACCATGGCTGTTGAGAGTCTATGGAAGGGGGGATGGGGATGATGACCCTTCCCTGCCTGCCTGCCTCCCCCCCATGAAGGGAATCAGTGACTGTTATGAAGGTCCAAATTTAGTCCCTGGGATGGTGGATGATGTTGCTAGGTGGCTGGTGGCAATATGGTACTTCTTGGTGATGAAGGGCCTGCAGAAATTGGGGCACCATTCTGGACTATCAGTTGCCATTCCCCTCATTTTCATACTTGCCCATTTCTTCTAACACAGAGTGTAGTCTAGTGAGACCTCAACATACACATCATCTCAAGTATCTCTGACCTTTACACCACTGAATGGTAGCATTAAACCCACTAAGAAGTTTATAAATTGTTTAACTGACCTGAATGGACCAAGCTGACCCTCTGGCCACTGTCATTTTTTCACAAAGCGACACACTGGCCAAAGTGAATCATTTCAGTGAGCATTTAATGACACATTCCCAATATGCAGGTGATGTAACCCCAGCTAGGTATATATATTATAGTGGCACAGTAGTGCCACTATAGTTAGGGTTGAGTAAGCACTTTAATGTTAAACCTCAAATTTTGCAGCATAATAACTTTGCCACTGTATGACAGATTTATCTGAAAGTTTGCATGCACAGACTGGTACCATAGATCTCTGGACCTTGCAAGTTGCGTTATGGTTGGAAGTATGGTTGCTTAGCTACAGAATGCCAAAAAATGCAAAAAAACAGACTTTTTGTGCGTTTCTTTGCTTGCTCCTACAGCCAGCACGGTTTGTCCGTTCAGTCTGAAATCTTCAAGGAAGATGCAGTCTGGGTCACTGATGTGCCTTTCAAAGATCTGGTGTAAAAATATTAAACCATTCAAGCGTTATTCAATAAACAAGCTTCCCATTATAGTTAATGAGGAAAAATATATGTGCATCATGAAAGTTTCGCAACTGCAGTATTTACTTTTGCAAATGGCCCTTTTACTTTCTTGATTTGGCCATCTTGTTTTCAGTTAGTGAGAGAGAAAAATGCATGGATTTGAAAATTGGGACCCTCTAGGTAAACACTGACTCTTGGGTTTACCTAGTAGGGTCCTGAGGATGCCAGCCCTGTCTTTTTTTAGGGGGGTTAAACCCCCCAGAAATGTCTTTTTCAACTTCGCGGAAAAATGCTTTCACAAAATACTTTCACAAATGTAAAAGATTTGTACTTTTTTTTTGTGAAACGTTTGTGATTTGCGAAAGTATTTTAAAAAATAACTGCAAATCTTTGTCATCTTCCTGCAACAAAATGGTTAGGTCTTTTGGGCTGAAATTTGCAAGGTGGCAAGCCCAGGTTCCACAGATGTGCCTTTTGGTAGTTTGGTGTCAAAACATTAAAGGAGCCCAAAGTTACAGCATTCCGAAGTTGAGAAATTTCCCATATGCTAACACTGCAGCACCCATTACACCTGTAGCTCAAAAACGAAGCAAGATATGGAGTTTTCACTACTGGCAGGTTAGGTTCATCATTAGGTGAACCTAACCTATAGAAACAAGTTCGGAATTCATAGATGACACCTGCAGTGGAACTTTTTTCCTACTTGCTACGGTTACATAGATATTGACAAAAACATGTTCCAAGGGTTCAAAGGGCACCTTTTTAGTGCTTTTCAGTGCCCATATTTCAGAAACAATACAAGATATGGATTTGGTTGACTTATGTTGTGTGAAGTACTCACTGTCATGATTAGACCAGCACTGGAATTTGATTCCTAGCTGCTACGGTTGCTGAGATATTAGCAAATTTCTGTTACAAGACTTCCTGTATGGCTCTGTAGTTATGTATAAGTGGTGCTGTGCTCCCACATACACATACCATTATGCAAAAAAATGGACAATGTAAAGGGAGCACAGGGCCTAGAGGGCCTGCAATCCCACTAACACATACCACTTACATTACACTGTCTCAAAAAGAATGGAAATACATTGCAAAAAACTCCAATAATGCATCAGTTAGGGTTGTTTCCACAGCAATAAAATTGTGGAAATTCAGCATTAGGATTACCACCCCACCCCCACACGCCATCCTTAAAACCCTAAATCTGCATTCCCCCTACTCCCACCCCCCCACACACACAAGTATGCAAGACACATGCAAAATTGTAAGACTCAATACAAGTCAGTCACATCTGTAAGCACAATAATCACTACACTGTACTCATTTCACATAACACTATGTAATGAAAAAACAAATACAGTATGTTTGACTCTATACTGCCAGCACAGTATGATGACACATTACAGGTGGCATATTTTTTTCATACAGTGAAACTTAGTCTGTACAAATTTTCTAAATATTGATTTTTATGTGTCATAATTCAACAACTGGCTCGCTGCAGGTTTGCTGCTTCCACATAGACATGTGGTATCGGGAAAGACAGAGCTGACACATATATAGTACTTTTCAGATACTGCTCAGGTATGAAACTAGCACCATCACATGTTGTTATACTGCTGCGTTACCAGGAAATACTTGTTAGCAGCATGTTATGCTTAGCTTTGGATGTCACAACTGTTGCTGTCACATGTTGCTTTTAAACTATACTACAAAATCTTACTTTTATTATTACTACAATTTATTATTAGGACTGACTCATTCTATCAGAAAAAATATATGCAAACATCCACTGTTGCTAGGGTTATCCAACCTCTTATTTCCAATAAAGCTTTCTATAGATAACATGCTATGTGTTTCATAATTTCTTAACAATTGAAACATAGGCTTCCATTTCATTATTGAAGTTTATAACAGAAAAATGCTTACTGTGGGCCATCTTCCATGGTTACCCAGCATGTGTGTTTAAACCAAGGCACTTTAATGGCAACAGAACTCATACCGTTGCTGGACCATGATAATGGATGTGTCTTGTACTATGTTTAGAGAGTTCCATGTTACTTCTGTTACATGATGCTGGTTGTCTCTGATTGGTTGTGCTGCCTTGGCCCTTCCTCTGCTTGCATATGTGTGTGTGTGGGGGGAATGCAGAGTTGGGGTTTTGAGGATGGGGGCATGGGGTGGGTTGGTGGCGTGGTAACCTAGCGCTGAATTTCCACACTTTTGTCACTGTGGAAACAACCCTAACTGATGTATTAATGGAGTTTTTGCAATGAATATATATATATATATATATATATATATATACACATATATATATATATATATATATATATATATATATATATATATTATATATATATATATGGGATATGCAATGGAAGCAAGTGTAATAAATGATTTATCTGCACAAGAGCAGTTTGACCTCGGGTAACCTCACGAGTGGCATAAGCCACGAGTGTGGTATCTGAGGTCAAACTGCTTGAGTGCAGATAAATCATTTATTACATGAGTTTCCCATTGCATATTCCATTTATGCAATTCTTTTGTTTTTGCTTTTGTAGGGAGCATTTGTTAGTCAAAAAAGTGAATAAAAATGGAATTTTCTGCCATTTTTTGCTGATTATAGAAAATCTAAAAGGTATCTAGAAACAAAACACATCTCATTTTGTAGATATTTTTATGCTGAACAACTTTTGTGCTCAAAGTACCATACTATCTTTTTGTTGTTTTTATGTTATTTGCATTTGTTTGATGAAACAGTGCACAAAAATGGAATTTTTTGCTGTTTTTCACTAATTTTGAAAAAACTAAAAAGTATCTATAAATGAAACACCACTCATTTTGTAGATATGCCGAATAAACTTTGTGCTCACAGTACCATGCTATCATTTTTTCATTTTAAAGTTATTTACATTTGTTTGCAGACAAAATGAAAAAAAAAATATGAATTTTCTGCTGTGTTTTTGCTAATTATCAAAAAATCTATAAGGTATCTATAAATGAAATACCACTCATTTTGCAGATAATTTTGTGCTGCACAACTTTCATGCTCATAGCACTATGCTATTTTTTTTTCGTTTTAAAGTTATTTGCACTTGAATATAGTTAGTACTGGTAATGAGGCTGAACATCCTAAATGAGTTCTAGAGTGATTGTGACATATCTACTATGTGAATAAATCTGTGATGATGCGTCTACTATGTGGATAAATGTAAAATTTTGGATTTATCCCATAGTAGCTCAGATTTATCTCAAAGGATTTATGTCCACGCCTATTGCATAAATATATATATATATATATATATATATATATATATATATATATATATATATACACACATATATATATATATATATATATATATATATATACACACACACACACACACACACACATTTATATATATATATATATATATATATATATATATATATATATATCACTGACAGTTTGTTGTATCAAAGCCTGTTAAACAGATACACTTTGGTAAATGAATAGGAAAACCTTGGAAGACACTTTAGGTGCTTTACTAATAGAACACATTTTCTTGAGAATAAATGGAACTTTGTGTGCCCCCAATCTGTATAGTTAACTAGCCTACAGCTAAGACACTTGCCACACCTCCTTCCTCTAACCATGACACTAACCCCACTCCCTCCACAGACCCCTCTGACACTAGCCCTTTCCCTTCACAGCACCTGACACTAGCATGTTTCCCTTACAGCCCCCATGACAGGAGCCCTCTTAAATGTACACCCTGCACAGTCCCCAAAACTTCTACAGCTCCTTCCATTACCCCAGACAATAACCCCCTCCCTCAACTTCCTCACACAACCCAGCCACACCAATTCTCACCCCTTTCACCACAGTCCATCTGAACACCCCTTCCTCTCTAGGCACCCCACTTTCTAATCTCTGTGGCTATCACCTCCCTCCTGTCTTTTGACTCCCAGAAGCCACACCCCTTCCTCTTTAATCATACAAGAATCACCCAAATCCTTATTGCGCACCTTCTCTGCAAGGTCCTCCTGGACACCACCTACTCAAACACCAGAGGCATGCATACACCCTTCCTTCTATACTCTCCCGCCATGTGCCAAAACACTAGCCCCCTTCCTCCAAAGCCCCTGACCACAACTTACCCACCTTCTAAAGCCACAAAACACTAGCACCTCCCATCCCCAGAAACTAGCCCCCCCAGCCCCCAACACTAACCCCACCTCCTATGCTGTGGTCAAAACTGGCACCTTCCCACTAGCAAATGCTGGTAGATTCTGTATACAGCTATTAATATTTTCCATTAGGTAGTCCTGCAGGCATGTGCTGGGGAGGGTAACACTTCGGTAAGTACATCAACTGGGACAGTGGAAAATTCTGTGAGGATTTTCACCAGTCAGTAGCCCTGCTGACTAGGGGCTGCAAAACTTAGTTTTGACCCCTGAATTTAATATGACTTACCTGCTCTGTCAGAGTCACAGTGCACAGAGTTGGGTTCTTTTTTGTTTGGGATAATCTGATAGAACCTAAAAGGAAAGCACAGAGAAGGTCGTGGAGATGCAAAGGGTCTGAGGTCCTAGAGGAGAGATTTTAGTAGTCAGAATTAAACAAGATACTTATCTGAAAGATAGACAGCCAACACCTGGCCAGATCTATGGAAATAAAGGTAAAACTAGATAAGTATGAGGTACTTACAGTAGCGTGAGAAGAGATAGGGAGCGGAGAGATACAAATGGTACTATACAGCATAGGAGTAAGTTGAAAAGATAAAGATCATTTCTCTACTATAATGAAAAACTTAAAAACACTAGATTTCAATCAATTGTGTTTTAACTTTGTTTTCTAGTTTTCCCCCATGCCATTGGTCTACTAAATATTGTAGGTAATGCAGCACTTTTTCACTAAGACTTTCAAAATGTATCTTACTCTCCCGTACTAACCACACTGTTGCTGTTCGTGATGTCACAGTCTGACATGGTGAGCACTAAAAACTCAAGGCACTGTGAGGTTAACAGGGGAGAGGCAAATGTTTCCTATACAGACTTTTCAGATGTACTGTAAATTTTGGAAAGGAATATTGGCAATTAAAAAATGTATTTTCTAGTAAACTGTAAACTGCTGGATCTTATTTCTGATAAATCATGCGCTGGAGTGCTGAGTTGCTTTTTATCATCAAGGTAAGAGCAACAGAGATATGGTGATAGAGGATAAAATAAAACAAAACAAACAGAAAAAGCAGCAACTTCCTGCAGTAATTTTTGCCCCCCCATTAACCCCAGTCATCTTCTCTGACCCAGTCAGCTGATCAAAACATCCCATCCCAAAAACTTAATATCCTTACTGGCCCACACTCCATTATTGACAGAGAGACTGACTGAAAGCTGCCTTGCAGGAGGACTGGCCTATGTGTCTCAGTGCAGAGCAGACCGCAACCAGAAGATCAAGCAGCCCCCATTTTCAACACTGCCAACACAAAATCCTCTCCCTCCTAGCCCCAGCTACACCAACTGCACATCCAGCACTCACTGCAATCTCCCCTTTGCCTACTTCCCTGCAACCTTCGAATCCCCCATGCATCCGATGACCTCTTTAGGCCACTATTGGGGTTGTTATGGGAGTTGGAAGGCAAATCCTCCCTCTCTCCCCGGCTGTCAATAATTGGAGACTTAGGCTTACTCTCAAATTCAGGTTAACCTTATGGTGCAGTGCCTCTGGGCTAGTGAGACAGCCAGTAACTAACCCATTTAAATAAATTTCAATTTACCTTTAAAAGAATTAAAGTAATGAGCAATAACAGACCAATCTATGTACCTGTAAGCATAGTTCTACTGTTGTCATTCCTTTCACATTCACACTGTGGCAAAGGGAGGTTTAGCCTTTGGGGCTGCCACTCAATGGTGCAGCAGTTGAAATGGGAAAGGAAAGGAGCCTGAAATAATGAAACAGCTTTTTAAGGCTTGATATGAAAGGAACCAGATCCAGCAAGGAAGGTGTATACCATAAGGTGGACACAGGTCTTAGGGTGAAGGAATGTAGGTGAGCCACTATGGGAGACTGTGATTTGGGTGGCTGGGACTTCAATACAGTGGCAATTGTGGGTGGACAGGAAAATGGGCCCCAAATGAGGTCCATCCACTTAAGTGCAGGATGGGGATGTTTATATTTCTTTAAGGGAGGGTGCGGGGATGAAGCCCCCCTGCAATGGGACCAACATGAAGTGCAACCAGCAAGGCACACAGTGCAATTGTCGGGCATGCATCTTGCTGTTGCCTGTTTTCCTGTGCACTGATTGTCTTTGTCCAATTTGTTTTCACCCTATTGTGGGTATCCCTATGTGAGGGGCAACAACTCAGCACTATGGCATGCAGTGCTTCACTCCCCCAAATCCTGCTATAAGCAGAGACCATGTTATAGACTGAGGTCATGTTGGTCACTGCTTCCCAGCTGCCAGCAGTTCAGTGCTGGCTCATGGTACTCCACCTAGCTCCAAACATGTGGCTGTGGCTTGACCAAGAGCTTAGGTCTCAACACCTCTGACACTGTGCTGCTACATTGAAGTGATGGAGAGGCCCCATTACAATGTTTTATTGTCCTGAGCAATCACCACCACCACCACCCAAAAAGATACAGACACTTGATCAGCTAGTCACTACATCAGTGCATTAATACATCATGAAATATCAGTATCTCTAATGGTAACTACAGCTGCTAGGACAGGGGAAGTCTGAAAATGCAGAGACATCAGACCTCCCTAGCAGCACAGCGCTACAAGGCAACTGGGAGGGTTGGCAAGCCCCTGTAGATAATCAGAACTCCATGTTTGGGCCTGAAAAAAAAAAGTATATGCCCAAAATGTCTCCCAGGTAACCTAAGGTAAGTTCTCTTAAGTCATTCACCCTCTTCCCAATGCAATCATTTCTCTCCCTTCACCACAATATTTTTGTTGTTGTTGTTAAATAGGTTTGCTTCCCTGGCACTGCATGCCAGAAGTCAAGTATACCTCTAAACCCACCTAAGCCCCGTAGTTTTGTGACCAATATGTCAATGGTTGGTCCCTCCTCTCCTGATTTCTGATCTATAATTTTAGGGAGGAAGCAATAGTATATAAATCCTGGCTACCTTAAGTCTTCATCGTCCCACAGTGTGCCTGCTCCATTAAAGTTCAAAGATCCTGTACACAGTGGTGTGTGCCTGTGGCATAACCTGCCTTAAATTAATTCAAGTATTTGGATTTTTGCAACTTGGCATTTTCTGTAGATTACTACATCCTGCAGTTCTGCACATCTGTTCTTCCTTTCTTTTGTGTAAAATACATCTCTCTCTCCCATGGTCACCTGCTCCATTAAGGCACAGTAGTAGTAGTAACATGAAGCACCTGACAGGGGAGGGCAGAGCAGTCTGCACACTGATGACGTTGTGAGGAAGACTACAGCCCCCTTCCAGATTCTGCACATGCTTCTGCCACACTATAGCTTCTAGTACCTTAAAGAAGTTAGCAAGCTGTGAGACACAGCAATGAAGTTAGCCAGAAGGTGATTTCCCTAAATCTGAACCAGGGGAGCACCACTGAAATGTAACTGGGGTACTGAAGAGTCAGAGTTATTTGGAGACACTTTCTTTTTTTAAAACAGCTTTTTCCCCTTCTGGTGTTACACGCCCAGTCCTCTGGCTTTAGGGCTAACCCCAATGGTGGAATGACCCTGTCTGCTATTTGCCCCACCTGTCGCTCCACAGTGGCTGGCATAAATCCTGTTGTGGGTGCCATGGGGGGGCACTCCGAATGTGCATTCAAAAACTCAGCTACTGTAGCTTACTTATTTAAGTATCTAGGTGCAAGGCTACTTTTCTGCACTCAAAGGGACAGCAGTCTTGGCTGCACCATGCAATCTGCCCAATGTAAAATATTAAATCTTAGGGATCACAATTCTGTGTGCAAAATCAACTTTATTAGAAGCAAAACAATTTACAGCCACCTGCAGCTATGGTAAGACACCTCAACAAGTTGTACAGGATGACTGCATCATCAGGAGGGTGATGAGGCAGTAGTCCTGCGAAACCAATAGAGGTGAGGGGTCTTACCTGAGTTACGGGCAGTTGTGAATTGTTCTGCACCATATAAAGCAGATTTTGCACACATAGTTTTGGTACTTTTCTGCACTGCTGATCACTAGGGGCGCATCTAGAAATATTTCAAGGGGACAACAGCCTGCTAAGCTACTTTTATACACTCAAAGGGACAGCAATCTCAGTTTCACCATGCAAACTGCCCAATGTAAAATATTAAGTCTTAGGCATCACAGTTCTGTGCGAAAAATCAACTTTATTAGAAGCAAAACAATTTACAACCACCAGCAGCTATGGTAAGACACCTCGACCAATTTTACAGGATGACTGAATCATCAGGAGGGTGATGAGGCTGTAGTCGTGCTAAACCAGTAGAGGTGAGGTGTCTTACCTGAGTTGTGGGCAGTTGTGTATTGTTCTGCACCATATAAAGCAGGTTTTACACACAGAGTTGTGGTACGTTTCTGCACTGCTGATCATCAGGGGAGCATGTAGAATTTTTTCAAGGAGGCAACTCTTCCGAAAAATGTACAATATTACCATTTAAAGCCAAGATTAGGTTTAAACAGATTTTTGCTGTACAAATAAGGTTGTGGGTGTTTCTTGGATATATAGCTGGATCCACTGGTATTGACCACCCCTATATATTTGCTTTCCAGTACCCACACCTCATTTTGCATCCTGTTCCCTCAAGATTTGTCCCAACCTACAGACCACTGCTGGAACCCTCAGTCTTTTCTCTCACCAACACATCCTTTCTGCTCTGCATTCCCTTAAAAGTATATCATCCTTGAATCACCATCGCTACCCCCAGCACTGTCCAACTACTAATTAAACAATTATTACTGCAAACTGTATTGAATGGTATTTGTTTTATGCACTTCTCTACTGTGAAAAGTTTTGAGAAAGTAGGGGATTACATTAATAAACATTTGAAAAACAAACCTGTTTCGAATCATGAAAGGAAACTATGTCAATATGAAGAAACATTAATCTATGTGAATTTACCTGGAGATGTGTAAAAAACTGCAAGCAGTTTATTCCTCAGTCTGCAGCACTTCACTGTAATGTAACACTGCATGACTGGAAATTCAGTCATCTGCCTTTGACTTAGAGTTCCCCAGGGTCCTAGTGCCAGTCATATCATCAGCTGACAGCAGAATACATTTAGAAACTTGTGATCATAGCCTGTGTTTTTAAAAGCTGTACAGAACTATTTCTTCAGGAGGGGGAGGGAGAGGAGGTTGTGAGGTCTGGCAGAGGGGAAGGCAGTGGAATGCTAATGCTATGGAAATGACTGCATCACCATGTACAATAATTACACACACTAGCTATCCTGCAAGTCCCTCTTCTAATCTACTCCATAGCAAAAAGACAGAATGGCTTTGCTATGCAGCCTTAAAAAGAATGAAACTAAGCACTCATTTACCTAATACATATCTCCAATATTTTTCCTGTGGAGAGTTGTGCAATGTTATCAGCAACACTCAGCATTCCAGTTTCATGTCTGTGAAGGGGGAGGGGGTAAACAAAGGTCCACAATTATTTTGGAAATACCTGATGGGCTGACATGTGCACATGAAAGCATGCATAAGTTTAAGGGAGACCCTAGCTGACAGGTCAGCATGCGTTTAGAACTTCAGATGGGGGAGGTCTGGCATCAGGCTGAAAATTCTCATCAACAACTCAACAGGATGCAACTCTACAGGATGCAAGATATTTTTATTTTATTTTTATTAAATGTGGGACTTCAGAGGAGCTGACTTTGATAAGATGGCCAACAGAGTTAAGCTAGTCCTAGCAAAAAGAAATACAGGTGAGGGGGTACAGGCAAAGTGGGCAAGCATTAAGGGTGCACTACTAGAAGCAACATCCCATTGTGTTAGAGAGAAAAGGAAGTGCAAAAGAAGAAGGAAGCCACTTTGGTTCTCAAAAACAGTAGCAGAAAAGGTCAGAGCCAAAAGGCTGGCCTTCAGGAAATATAAGGGAACGCAGCAGGATGTAGATAGGGAGGCATACCAAACTTTCCTAAGGGAAGCAAGGAAGGCAGTAAGGCAGGCAAAGGCCCAAACAGAGAAAACACTTGCACAAACAGTAAAAGAAGGCAACAAGACTTTCTATAGAAACATAGAAACATAGAATTTGACAGCAGATAAGGACCGCTTGGCCCACCCAGTCTGCCCATTTCCCTACCTACTGGATAAGCTGCAGATCCTAGTTAACCAGCAGCCTACTTCTTCCTACCCCCACCCCCTAGAATTGCCTTATGACTGTCCCATGCATGCTTGAATTCCACCACTGATTTTGACTCCACAACCTCCTCCGGAAGGCCGTTCCATGCATCCACAACCCTCTCTGTGAAAAAATACTTCCTTAAATTACCTCTGAGCCACCCCCATCTTCAAATTGTGCCCTCTTGTTCACACCTCTTTTTGAAAGATGCTACCTCTTGAACTTTGTTGATTCCCTTGAGGTACTTGAACGTTTCTATCATGTCCCCCCTCTCCCTCCTTTCCTCGAGGCTATACATATTAAGCTCCTTTCGTCTCTCTTCATATGTCTTCCGGTGCAGACCCTGCACCATTTTAGTTGCCCTCCTCTGGACAGCTTCCATCCTGTCTATGTCTTTGCGGAGATTGGGTCTCCAGAACTGCACACAGTACTCCAGATGGGGTCTCACCAGCTGTCTGTACAGAGGTATAATAACTTCCTGTTTTCTACTGGTGATGCCTCTCCCTATGCATCCCAGTATCCCCCAGCCCTCCTTGCTGCCCTCTCACATTGCTTACCCACCTTTAGGTCATCTGATATGACTACCCCCAGGTCCCTTTCCATTTTTGTTGTTGTTAGTATCTCACCCCCCATTGTGTACTCTTCCCCTGGGTTTTTGTTTCCCAGGTGCATTACCTGCACTTGTTAGCATTGAATCTAAGCTGCCATACATTTGACCATTCCTCTAACCTTGCCAAGCCCCCTCTGATCCTTTCCACCCCACCCTGTGCATCAACTCTGTTGCAGATCTTGTGTCATCTCCAAAGAGACATACTTTTCCTTCCAGTCCTTCTGCAATGTCGCTTATAAAGACATTGAAGAGGACCGGTCCTAATACTGAACCTCAGTACCCCACTAGTAACCCTCCTTTCTTCTGAGTGGACTCCATTTACTATTACTCTCTGTGTCCTATTCCAGCCAATCCTTTACCCAGGCTGTCATCTTGGGACCCACCCCAGGCTGGCAAACTTGTATATTAATCTTTGTGTGGACTGTGTCAAATGCCTTGCTAAAGTCTAGGTAGGCCATGTCCACAGCCCTCCCTGATCTACTACTTTGGTCACCCAGTCAAAGAAATCTATCAGATTCTGTCTGACATGACCTTCCCACTGTGAATCCATGCTGCCTAGGGTCCTGTGCCCTCTGGCCTCTAGATACTCAACAATTTTTCCTTCAGAAGTGATTCCATCATTTTCCTATCACTGAGGTTAAACTAACAGGTCTGTAGTTTCCTGCTTCTGCCTTGCTCCCACTTTTGTTAAGGGGAATCACATCTGCCCTCCTCCAGTCCTCGGGTACCACCTCATCCTCCCATGATTTGTTAAAAAGGGTAGTCAGTGGTGTCACTAGTTCTACCCTTAGTTCTTTTAGAATTCTGGGATGAATCCCATCAGGCCCCATTGCTTTGTCCACCTTCAGTTTTAAGAGTTCTTTCAGAACCCTTTCTTCTGTAAATGGGCTGGTATCAGCTTCTGTATCCAGAGTGTTTCTACTGTATGTTTTATGTACCTCCCCCTCTTCATTTGTAAATACTGAGCAAAAATATTTTTGTTTAGTATCTCTGCCTTTTCACAGTCTCCCTCTGCCCAGCCTCCCTTCCCTTTATTAAGCCTCACTATCCCTCCCTTGGTCTTCCTTGCTCCCTGATGTACCTATAAAAGGTTTTATCCCCCTTCTTAACCGAGTTGGCTATCTTTTCCTCAGTTTGGGCCTTTGCTGTTCTGACTGCCTTCCCAGCCTCCTTTTGCTATAGATACATTAGTGAAAGGAGAAAGTCCAGATGGGGTATTGCTAAGATCAAAGGGTATAAGGGGGCATGTGAGGAGGAAGACCATGTAAAAGCATCTATCCTAAATAGATACTTCTGCTCAGTATTTACTGAAGAGAAGGTAGGGCAAGGCCCACAGCTCATCACCATGGACACAGAAGGGGAGGGAGGTGTGCACTAGTCCCTTCACAAAAGAAAGGGTGCTACAAGAGCTCGATAAGCTCAGGGTGGACAAGGCAATGGGACCTGATGGCATACATCCCAGGGTACTAAAGGAGCTAAGTGTGGAACTAGCAAAGCCATTATCAGAACTGTTTAGTGAGTCTCTGAGCACAGGAGAGGTCCCAGAGGACTGGAGAAGGGCTCATGTGATCCCGTTCCACAAGAGTGGTAGCAGGGAGGAGGCAGGGAACTGCAGACCAGTTAGTCTTAGCTCACTAGTGGGCAAGATTATGGAGGCACTCCTTAAGGAAAGGATAGTGCAACACTTGGAATCCATAGGAGCACAGGATCCAAGACAGCATGGGTTTACAAAAGGAAGATCCTGTCAAACTAATCTCATAGATTTCTTTGACTGGGTAACCAGAGTGGTGGACCAAGGGGGAGCAGTTGATGTCAATTACCTTGACTTCAGCAAAGCTTTTGATACTGTTCCACATTGAAGATTGATTAATAAGCTGGATAGACTCGGGGTGGGTCAGAAGTTGGTCAACTGGGTGGCAAACTGGTTGATGGGCAGAAAACAGGGAGTGGTGGTAAATGGTATACAGTCAGAAGAGATACAAATCACAAGTTGGGTATCTGCCGGCCTGGTGGCACTGAGGGTAGAGGCGTTGGATGCCACACCTCGTGCCACGTCAGCAACCTGAGTTCGGGAGTGAGCATGGGCACCATGGGTCGGCAGGGGAGGGATCGAATTGAGCACCTGGAGGGCCACCCTCCTGTCTCAGGGGGAGGGCATTGGGCCGCTCGGTGCTCTGGCTGCCCCTGGTGGAGATCAGGGGTTCTGCAGAAGTATGGGTGGCATGTTACAGTGTGCCCAATGCTGGCAGGGTTCCCATGTGCCAAGCATCGGGGGGGTGCGCATGCACGGGGGGAATGGCCAGAAAAAGGAAAAACCCAGCTCGGAGAGATAGGCAACAGCACCTATCCTCCATGCCAAGCACCAGATCTGACTCTACCAGGCCTCATCAGTCCTCCACCTGGGACCCACCCGCTTGTCAGAGTCTGCCTAATTAAGGAGCCCAAGGAAGGAGTCGGGCTACCCTCCCTGGGCAGGTTAAACCGGGGGTGCTCTCAGTGGGGGGGGGAGAGAGAGAGAGGGCACTAGAATGCAGAGTATTTCAGGTGGGCAGACACGGGGAAAGGATGCCTGAGAGAGTTCCCCTGAGCTGTGATTGGAGGGAAAAAGAGTTGACAAAAAAAAAAAAACAAGTGAGGTACCTCAGGGATCAGTCCTGGGGCCAGTCCTCCTCAATATCTTCATCAGTGACATTGCAGATAAACTGGAGGGTAAGGTTTGTCTGTTTGCAGATGACACCAAAATCTGCAACAGAGTAGATGATCCAGATGGGGTGGGCAGAATAAGAAGAGATCTGGATAAATTAGCAAAATGGTTGGAAGAGTGGCATCTGGGGTTTAATGCAAAGAAGTACAAGATCATGCACATAGGGAAGAGAAACCCTGAAGCCACCTATAGGCTGGGAGGGGAGTTGCTGGCAGTCACAAGGGAAGAAAGAGACTTGGGCATCATCATCACCAATGACCTGAAATTATCTAAGCAGACCACTAAAGCAGAGGGGTAAGGTTAGGGGGATGTTGGGGTGTATTAGTAGGGGTATCACAAGTCAGGAGAGGGAGGTAATAATCCCTCTTTACAAGACACTGGTTAGGCTCCATCTGGAGTACTGCATGCAGTACTGGAGGCCACACCTTCACAAGGACATTAACCAAACTGAGGCAGTCCAGAGAAGAGCAACCAAAATGGTACAGCGACTGCATCAGAAGACATATGAGGACAGATTAACGGAGCTCAATATGTATACCCTAGAGCAAAGGAGGGAGAGAAGTGATATGATCAAAACATTCAAACATCTTAAGGGCATTAACAAGGTGAAAGAGTCTAACATGTTTCAGTATAAGCAAAATATCAGGACAAGAGGACACAGCATGAGATTAGAGAGAGCTGATTAAGGGGTAATGTGAGGATGAAGGGGTAATGTGAGGAAGTTCTTTTTCACAGAAAGGGTGGTGGATGCATGGAATGGCCTACCTCAGGAAGTGGTGGATATGATTACAGTGCAGGGCTTCAAATAGGCATGGGATAGGGAATAAGGGAGCAATACAGATGAGTATGAATAGATAGGCCACTGACAGAGCAAAGGCCGATGGCACATTCATAAGGTAGAAAAATAAATGGGCAGACTGGATGGGCCTTGCGGTCCTTCTCTGCTGTCAACTTCTGCATTTCTATTATTCTATTCCATCTATGTAGTACAATATATAACACTGACACACAGCTAATAATGGGGCTGGCTACAAGTAAGCAATGAGTAGCATATGCATCCTTAACAAACTTGCACTTTATCCAGTTTTCATCCTTAGGACAACCTCGAGCACAGCACATCACTTCTTCAGTGAAGTAATATGCTGAGTGAAACAAAACAGAGTAGCTAAAAAGAGAAGTGCAATCATTTTCATTCGAGTAAACATGTGGGGGCTTGAAATTGATATTTCAGTAAGAAAAAAAGGCAAAAGACTTGTAAATTTATGTTCATAGCTGAGTTTTTAATTTGCAGGCAGCACCAAATGTGAAAATATTATTTCTACATTTGCTATTGATCTTTAATGTCATAGTTAAGGAGAAAGATAAAGTGAACAAATTTAATAATTATTTTTATGCTGTGTTTTGATAAGACAGTAAAATAACTGACCGATAAAATGAGTAGGGAGCTTTGACTTAAGTTCAAGCAAACTCTGCACTCACCTCTGACATTATCAAAAAGCTTTATTTCACAAAATAATTTTAAAACGTGCCACCATAGTTCAGACAACATCAGGTAGCTGACAAACAGACCCCAACTGGTTTGTGCCTCTGATGGCCCCCATGATGATGTGCTGAGCACAAAATTGGCTGGGGTCTGTTTTCTTTTGTGTATGGACAATCCTGCACCCCTGGTCGGTGGAGCTGTTATTGTTGACATGCTTTAACTTTGATTTAATAACACAAGTATGGTAAATAATGGTATATTTAGTCTGAACGTATCAAAATTAACCAGATTAGGTGGCTTATCTCCAAGGCTCTTGAGAGAAGTGGTTGAATGTATTGTTCCACCTACTGTATTACTGAAATTTTCAAAAACTCATTCAAATATGGGGAGGTTCCAGCAGATTGAAAACAGCAGAAATACTACCATTACAAACATAAAGTTTAACAACAATTAGTACTGAATTATAGACCAGTAAGCATTACTTCAATTAAAGGGAATTGAATGATAGCTAAGATCAAGTAATTTTTATGGCTGCATGGTGATGTCGCCATGCTGATGTATTGCTATGAGTAGAAGAGATATAAATGACTGTGACAGGATAGTAAGACTGTGTTCTTCTTGCCATACAGTAAGTGGTTCAGCTGGATGTGACTCACAACTCTCCTTCTTTGTCTTCATTTATAGTAGTGGCATTTTTGTATCTGGCCCCCTTCACCTCTGCCTTCACTTGACTGCACTACTTCATTGCTGGACTGTAAGGTTCAGTTAGGTACTTCAACTATCACTTCCTTTTAAGCCATTTTTACAGCCACTTTAATAATTGTGCCTGTTATAACACAGTAATAGCTCTGATTCCTATTGAAAAGACATAATCATTGCGATTGGTTGGCATCCATGGCACTCCAGACATTACCTCATGGGTTTCAGCCCACCTGCTAGGCTAGTGATTCACTGACCCAGATCAAATTTCCAACATATCCAGGTCCCAGAAACCCCTGCTCTCCAGTTTGAATCGTGCATCTGAAGAAGGCAGTAGCACACCAGGAACCCCTGTCTGCTCTTCAAGGTAAGAACCATTTAAAAAGAGCTATATCTTTCTGGCTTAGAACCTACAGCTGCCATATTGCCATAGTTATAGTTATTTCTGAAAACAAGTGCAGTTATTCTCTGTTTTCTTTGTTTTTGGTCCTGCTCAGCGTGGTGGGAAGGCTTGTGGTAAAGTGCCTCTTGCTGGCTCCCCTAACCCAGCGTTAAGGGAGACTTAGCTAACCCACCTGCAGCGGGACCTTTTTAAATTGTAAATTCATCTTTTTTTTTTTTTCTGCAATGCTTGTGTTTGTTTCCCGTGTCCTCGGCCTTCCAGGCGTTCCACTAGGCACGCCAGACAGGCGGCGTGGCCGCCCTCGGCCCCTGACTGTCGCTATGCTCACTCACCCTCCCCTCCCTCCCTTCCACTCCGTTTCCACGCCCACTGTAGCGCTCTTTTCCACTGGTGCCCGTTAGCCCGTGTCCTCCGCTCGGCCGATGCGCAGCGGTCTTCTTAGCAGGTGGAGCAGGGAACCACTAGTCCTCATTTGGGGCCTCGCCTCTCGCACTGGCATGCCCACCTAGGCCTCGCTAGGCCTTCCCGTGCCAGCCGCATACCTCCATCATTGTAGTGAGGGAGAACTCAGCTCCTCCTCTCCGCCCCGGATTGCCCTCGCACATCGCGGCATGTTTCTCTCGGAGAGAGAGAGAGAGAGAGAGAGAGAGGGAGGGATAGAGATCCGGGGGGGGGAGCGAGAAAAGAAAGCCCTCAACTCACCTAGGCAGGGGCACGGCCTTTGGCGGGGTCGGGTGGTGAAGGGCAGGTCCCTCTAAAGACACAGTGGGGACCTGCACACTCAAGCAGACTAAGTAGCCATAAATCCTTTATCTGCTGGCATACTCATGTGAGTAGCGTTAAGATAATAAAGAATGGCTCACAGCTATGAAACCTATTGATACCTTGCCTGGAAATATTGTTCCATGAAATATTTCAGGCTAAAAGTTGTGTGTTAAGGGTTGCTCATTTGTCTTGGGGTGTCAGTCTTGCTAAAGGGTACATGTTTTAATGTGAAAGGGTCAGTAGAAATTTACCCTGGGAGAGCATTGTTGGTAGACCCCCACCTGCAGTGATTTGAAGTATCGCTTTAATTAAAATCTATACCCCTTAAGCTATATCCACAAAAGTAGATCTGTTCAAGAAAATCCAACCTTTCTTACATACAAATACAAGGATCTTTTCTGGGAGTGACTTTAATGAGCTAGTGTACTGCCTAAAACTAACAGTAGAAGCAGAAGTTTAAAAGCAGTCAACTGTTACCTTTTATATCTGAGGTACAGTTTCTTTTCCCTTTGGGTAATTAGAAGATTGTGTACCTGATGTTAAAAGGGTGAGACAAAGCTGGAACCTGGCACCTGGAGAAGCTAGCAGAAAAGGGTCGGGGGGGCCCTACAACCCTTTTTCACACCAGGGTTCCATTCCACCACCCGGGTCCCTCACACAGAGACCCCGGCAGGTGTCTTTCTTCGTCTGGTCCTCATTCAGTGCCTCAGCCACCTCCCATAGCGGGCCCTGGCACCAGACCACCACCTGACATTGCAGGGGTCCTCACATAGCACCCCCCAACCTCGGGCATACCATCTGCAGCCTCTGTGATGCAGGGCTCCTCAGCCCGCAAAAAAAAAAAAAAAAAAGAAGGGAGAAAAAGCAGGACGGTCTCCTAAATATGCCTCTCTCTATTCCAGATGGTGAAAGCAAAGAAATGCTCCACGTGCAGCGCCATCCTCCTCCCCCAAACCCCGGGCCCCCGCTGTGCGGCCTGCCTTCTAGACGACGACAACTCCTCCTTAGAGCAGACCCCGCCACTGGTCCCCAGTAACCCTGGACCCAGCAACCCTACGTGGATGGATCCGGGTTCCCTTCTGATCCAGAATCAACAGGCCGCAGTGGCCATGATGGAGAGCCAGCAGAACTTTATGCTCAAGATCATGGAGAAGCTGGAGTCCCTTACCCAAAATAGGACAAGACCATCCAACTCGGAACCTGAAAAAGCTGGGGGCCAGCCGGAGGAACTCCCACTCCTGAGGACCCTCCCACCATCCCTATCGGACAACACGATGAGGACGGAGAGAGGATGCCGGGACCAGGATGACGCAGAGTCGGACACAGAGGATATCGAGCTACAGACGGCTCCTTCGCTTACTTCGAAGTTATGTTCCTTTGACACCATCCCAGGGCTCATGAAGGTGATCAAGGCCACAATGGGGTTCGACACCAAAGACTCCGAAGAAGGTGGGCCTGAATCAAAACTCGACCCGATGATCCAGCTAAGGCCGGCCACCACAGAGATTTTTCCTGTCTGTCCAGCTATTGAGGACATTTTCAACATGGAGTGGCAATCCCCGGACCCAGGCATGTTGCCAAACCGCAAGAACCTGGACAGGATGTATCCGGTGCAAGGGGTAAAATCGGACGCTTGGTGAGGGGCCCCACCATCGACCCTCAGGTGGCAGCACTCAGCAAGAAGACCGTGCTCCCTTGTGCACGATAGCTCTCAAAGACCCTGCAGATAAAAAGGTTGAGGACATGTTAAAGAAGGCGTTTGAGATTGGGGCATCGCTGCTGAGGCAGCTACCACAGCCATTTACACTACTCGGGCACAGATCCGTTGGCTCAAGAACTCCAGGAGCAGGCTACCCCTAAGTCCAGGGAGGCAGAGCTATTGAGTGCACCCTGGATGCAGCCAGGTATCTGGCCGAGCATGGCGGTAGACACTCATGCCTCCAAGCAAGATCCACCGCTATCACCAACCGGGCCCGTAGGGCTCTGTGGCTGAAGCTTTGGGACGCAGACCATGAATCTAAATCTTTGTTGCAGAGCCTGCCTCTGCGGGGGAAGCATGTGTTCGGGGAAGGGCTGCAAGACTATTTAAAGCAAAAAGAGGAGGGTAGGGACCTCCTCAAGAATAGGTACAGGCCTTCTTACCTAGCCTCTTCTAGGCGGAGATTTCGAGGGGGGAGCAAACCTTACCAATCCCACCAAGATGCAACTCAGCGGTCTCACTCCTTTTGAGGAAGAAGTTCATCCACTGGCTTCCGTGGCCCTTACACTCAAAACTATCAGCCCTCAGCATTCAGAGCACGGGGCCAAAGATCAGGAGGGTGAGGTAGAGGATTCCGGGGGAAACAGCAGTGACTGCTTCCCACCTCTGGCACAGGGCCAGGATCCCTACCCACCAGTGGGGCAAAGACTGGCCCTCTTCGCCCACCGATGGATGACCACAACATCGGACAGATGGGTTCGAGACGTAGTGTCAAAGGGGTACTCCATAGAGTAAACCCACGCCCATATTCCTCACAGGTTCGTCTCATCCCCCATAACCAGGAGGAAGGTGTCCCCCCACCAGGTCCAACAACTCTTATCAGAGCTGATCCAGAACCGGGCCATCCAACCCTGCACTGATTCCGGAGCAGGGAGAAGGAATCTACTCCATCTTTTCCTCGTACCCCAAAAGGATGGGGGAGCTCAGGCCAATCCTAGACCTAAAGTTTCTAAACCAGCATGTAGTCCCACACCGGTTCAAGATGGAGACCATACGTTCCACTCTCCGTTGTATCCGGGTAGGCGACTTCCTGATGTCTATCGATTTAAAGGACGCCTATCTACACATTCCCATCATCCGGAGGCACAGGCAATTCCTCCGTTTCCACATACTGGGCCATCACTTCCAGTACAAGGCGCTACCCTTCGGACTGTCATCAGCCCCGAGAGTCTTCACCAAGGTCTCGATAACCCTAGTGGCCAGACTCAGGGAACAAGGACTGGACATCATCCCGTACCTAGACAACTGGCTCATTCGTGCCCGATCCGAGGTCCAGGCTCGGACGCACATGGAAATCACCATCCAGGCACTCGAGGACCATGGCTGGGTGGTAAATCTAGAAAAGAGCCATCTCAGCCCAATGCAACAGATTGAACACCTGGGGGCGATCATCAACTCGGACGAAGGGTGAGCAAAACCGGCCCCAGCGTGAGTCCACAACCTCAGGGAGTTGGCGCGCAAGATGAGGGCAGCCCACACTCCACAATGGGAAAGATCGCCCAATTGCTGGGCTGTATGGCCTCCTGCATAGACCTCGTGCCTTGGGCCAGGTGGCAGATGCGTCTGCTCCAAAACCACGTCTTGTCCCGGGGAGCACCGAGCGAGCACAACCTCCACTGTGTGGTACCTCTACCCCAGGCAGTAAGATCCTCCCTAACTTGGTGGACGCTGGAAAGGAACCTATCCAGGGGAGTTCCCCTCGAACCCCCCCCTGCCCAATTGCCATAGAGATGGACGCGAGCCTTTCGGGATGGGGAGCCTGTCTAGGAGAATCAACGGCACAGGGCCGATGGTCACCAGCGGAGATGAGACTCTCCATCAACATCCTGGAGATGAGGGCCGTGTTCCATACGCTGAGGGCATTCAGGCACCTAATAACCGGTCGGGCGGTCCTAATCCATTCCGACAATCGCGTGACTGTAGCCTACATAACGAAACAGGGCGGGACCAGGAGCAGAGCCATGATGAGGGAGACAACGGCGGTCCTCAACTGGGCCCAGACTCACCTCATCCACCTGAGCGCAGTCCACCTCGCAGGAAAACTGAATGTCAGGGCAGACTGGCTCAGCAGACAACAAGTGCACCGGGAATGGCACTTACACCCAGCGCTATTCCAGGAGATCCAGGCGGCATGGGGCCCATGTCCATGGATCTCATGGCATCTGGAGAATGCCCAGGTCAGCAAGTACTACTCGCTTCAAGGACGGTCTCTCCCAAGGGACGGACACCCTATCACAGACCTGGAGGAGGAGGAACACCTACGTCTTCCCACCTCTCCCCCTGATCCCCCAGGTCCTTGCCAAGATCTGGGAAACAGGCCTCACAGTCATCCTAGTGGCCCCATATTGGCCACCCAGAGCCTGGTTCGCTGCTGCACGAGAAATGACCGTGGACAACTTCTGGATACCCTACCGGCCTGACATGCTTTCACAGGGGCCAGTGCTACACCCAGCACCTCGGACCCTGAAGCTCACGGCCTGGCTCCTGAAAGGAGGAGACTGAAAGCAACAGGGTACCATGAATCAGTAATCAGTACCCTACTCCAGTCCAGGTGGTCCTCCACCACATCTACATACAAGAGGCAATGGGCCATCTTCACGCGGTGGTGTCGAGAACGGGGGACGGTGCCCGAACAGACCAATCTAGCCAACATCCTACTATTCCTCCAACAGGGAGTGGACAAGGGCCTGGCACACTCCTCCCTCAGGGTACAACTGTCGGCCATAGGAGTGGCCATAGGCCTCATGGAGGGGTACCCCCCGGACGCGCACCCCGACTCCATGTGCTTCTTGAGGGCAGTGGAGATCATGTGTCCGAGAACCAGGCCGGTGATCGCCCCGTGGGATCTCCCTATGGTTCTGGAATCTCTCAAATTGGCACCCTACGAGCCCCTCCAAGAGACGGATCTCTTTTGGGTCGGCCTCAAGGCATGCTTCCTGGTGGCCATCTGCTCGGCCAGGAGGGTTGGGGAGCTTGACGCACTGTCCTGTGTGGAACCCTACACAGTGTTCACACCACTGGGGGTCAGCCTGAGGACAGTCCCAGCATTCCAACTGAAAGTCCCTACCAACTTCCACAGGGAGCAGCCTATCGAACTACCCATGTTCCCAGATGATCCTACTCAGAGTCACGGCGGGACCCCTCACCACCTCGACGTGGGATCCGTACTCGAGGTATACCTGACCAGACCACGCCCCATCCGCAAGACAGAGAGGCTGTTCATCATCTCAAAGGGCCAGAGGCAGGGGCACACCGCTTCCAAGTCTACCATCGCTGGATGGCTAAGACGAGTCGTCCAGAACGCATACACAGCCAACCAACTGATTCCACCACAGGGGATCAAGGCCCATTCCACCAGAGCGGTGGCCACTTCCTGGGCGGAGAGAGCCAGTGTGTCCACGGAGGACATTTGCAGAGTGGCCACTTGGTCCTCCATACACACCTTCACCAGACACTACAGGCTGGAGCAGCCTCGGCGTCGTCCTCCTTCATGCCCAGGTCCTAACTGCAGCTTCCTCAGCCGTCACTCTTAGTCGCTTCTTCCGGAGGACTAACTGCTTCTTATCTACCCATGAGGGTCAAGTCTGAGTGCCATGGATGCCAACCAATCACAATGGGTGTTTACTCATCTGGTAAAGGTGATTGTGTTGGTTGGCATCCATGGCACTCCAAGGCCCTCCCTCAGAGCGGCTAGAATGACTGGCTCCGAGCCAAAAAGGGGTACCTAGTATCCAGTTTTCTTGGGGGACAGACAACATGAACGATGACATAACAAATGACCTGTCGAACTTCTGGGTTCAAGTTAGATTGTTAAAATAGGGGAATAAAGATCGGGCCCCAGGGCCTTCTTTCTGTCACGTCGTAGTCCGACTCCTTTGTATCCTGTTTCAAGCTTCTGGTATCTATGCTAACATTATACATTGTATGTCTTTTCTCTTTATACTAATTAACCTTATTTCAGCTATGGAAGATTCGAACTGGAGAGCAGGGGTTTCTGGGACCTGGATATGTTGGAAATTTGATCTGGGTCAGTGCATCACTAGCCTATCAGGTGGGCTGAAACCCATGAGTTAATGTCTGGATTGCCATGGATGCCAACCAACACAATCACCTTTACCAGGTGAGTAAACACCCATTATTCTGAGATAGATAGCCTTGTGTATAGTACTAACTGCACTGATTTTCACAATATAAGTATTCTTTAAAAATCAGGCTCTTTCATATAATAATTTGCTCTTGAAAATGTGAAGCACAAAACAGAGTATGTGTATTACACAGCACCAAGGAAGGATAGCTCTGGGATAGGCAAGCCCCATTAAGCTTTCCAGCAGAAAGAGCTTGAAAGAGAGGGGGTGTAGCTTGTCAAACTCTGAATGTTAACAACATTAAAAACAAGAACAAAGCACTCTGAGTTACTTTAAAGGAATGCCTCTCTCTAGCATGCTCTCCTCTCTCTCTCTCTCTCTCTCTGTCTAGCTCTGGCTCTCACACACATATGCATGCATGCACACACACAAACACCTCTTTTAATCTGCTACATCTCTCTCTCTCTCTCTCTCTCTCTCTCTCACTCTGTCTCTCTCTCTTTTTCTCTCTCTCTGGCTTGCTTGCTGTCACAAAGTAAGCTGAATCAAATTACAGAGCTGATTTTCATCATTCACACTACCTTCTCAAGAAATTTTAACCTTTGATTATTCTGGTAGCCTATCTTCAACCACTTGTAATTGTATGCTTTTATTTGCATTTCCCTGTTCAGATCAGACCTATATTACAGACATTGGGTTTTTGTAAATTTCTCACTTGTCATATTTTATTATAAAATACCACCCCCTCCAACAAGCTCACTAGATTGCTGAGGTCTTCCAGAAGTCACTATTGTACAGCATCCTACAAATGAATAACATGGTCTTTGCTTTTATCCTGAGTAGCTCTGCCTAGCAACCCATAAGGTGCTCTGTATATCTGTGCACTTCTAATTCATTGAACGATTATAATGCATAAAATGTTACTGTGGTCTTAAACTGTGCTGCACTTGTAACTGTCTGCAGGCACCTCTCTGGGCTGAGGGAGGAGGTTGCTTATTACCAGGCTGAGTTGGCCAGGATTTGGGGGACCTCCTGTCCCACCCAGAGACCACCAGGGTCACCGATCGTTGCCTCACAGGTTGCCAAGAAAGAGGAGTGGTTGGACAACAGTGGACTCAGGGAGGGTGAGGGTGGTGGAACAGAGGCACATCCCTCCAGTGGTACCTCAATGCAATTCATATGCCATTCTGGTGAAGTGTGGTTCCTCTATGGAGGCACCCACAGTGGAGATCAAGGAGGATGCTGGGGACCTCCACAAAGGAGACCCACAGGAGGGTGGCATGGGACCCCATATGGGAAGGAAAAAACTACTGGTGGAGGACTCCATTGTTAGGGGGTAGAACTCAGGGAGGAAAGGGAGAGGTATGTAAGGTGCCTGCCTGGTGCCATGGCTTGGAGGGACAGGGAGCAAACCCTCAGAATTGCTGGAGCAGCTGCACAAGGAGGGAGTGGGATGTCATTGTCCACCTAGGGATAAATGACCTGGCTGAGAAAGGGATCAGAGCAGTGCAGGAAGAGTTTGTAGAGTTGGGGAAGGGCCTTAGACAAATAGCACGCATGGTAACCTTCTCTTGAAGTGCTGCCTGTCTATGGCATGGATGAGGCTAGGGTGCTCCACACCATGGGATTCAATCAGTGGTTGAAAAACTGGTGCAGAGCTCAGAGATTTGGCTTCATTGGAGACTGGAGGGCCACCTGGAGTGATGTAGGCTTATACTGCTGTCATGGTCTGCGTCTGTCCAGGAGGGAAACCAGGATCCTAGGTGATAGGTTTAAATGCTTCATTGGCAAGCATTTAAACTAGCAAAGGGGGAGGCACTGGAAAGAAGCAGAGAAATCCTAGCCCACGCCCCCCAAAAAATCAGGGTAGTAAGTGAGGTAAACACCAAGATAGAGATGTTGCTAGGGAGAAGGACAGGGGTAAATGGAGAAAATGACAAAGACAATAAGGACAGAGATGGGGTAAAAAGGGGTAAGGCCATCACAAAATGGAGGGTAATGAGTACCAATGCCCGTAGTCTGGGCAAAAAGCAGTCTGAACTTGTGGCCTTGATGGAAGAGGGATGCCTGGATTCATAGCAGTCACAGAAACATGCTACGCAGAGAACCATGACTGGAATGTTAACATACCAGGGTACGCAACCTACAGGAGAGACAGGGAAGGTAGAAGAGGGGGAGGAGTAGCTCTCTATGTAAGGGAAGCAATAAAAGCAATGGAACCAAAGAGAAAACAGGAAGGAGAGGAGGCAATGTGAGTCAGCTTAGAGACTGGAAATGGCAACACAATCTGCATAGGGGTTGTATACAGACCCCCACATCAGGGAGAGGGAATGGACAAGGATATGATAGAAGGCATCCTTAGGATTGCAAAGAAAGGGGAGATACTGTTGATGGGGCACCTGAATATGCCAGATGTTAACTGGAGCACCTTTGCTGCAGCCACATCCAAGAGCAGAGCTATTCTTGATGCCCTACAGGTGGCAGGCCTCAGACAGCTAGTTTTGGAACCCACTTGTGAGGGAGCAATCTTAGATCTCGTACTCTCAAATGGAGACAATGAAAGGATCTCAGATCTAGAAGTGGGTAGCATCTGGGAACAAGTGACCACCAAACAGTGTGGTTCATGATAAACTTAGCTACATAGTCAAGCCATACAAAAGTGAGGGTACTGGACTTCAGGAGGGCTGACTTTGGCAAGATGGGAGAGTGCCTTAGAAAAGCACTAGCAAACAGGCTAGAAAGAGGGGTGGAGCAATAATGGGGACACATCAAAACTGCTATCACAGAGGCAACAAGCCTTTGTGTGAAGCAAATAAATCAAAATGAAAGAAAAAGCTACTATGGTTCTCAAAAGAGGTGGCGGGGAAGGTTAGGGAGAAAAAGATAGCATTTAGGAAGTATAAGGAAACATAGGGAGCAGGACAGAGAACTGTACCAGTTAAGGCAGAAGGAAGCAGGGAGAGAAGTCAGAATAGCAAAGGCCCAAACTGAGGAAAAGATAGCCAACTTGGTTAAGAAGGGGGATAAAACCTTTTATAGGTACATCAGAGAGCGTAGAAAGACAAAGGGAGGGATAGTGAGGCTGACTAGAAAAGACAGTGGGTGGGCAGAGAGGGATAGTGAAAAAGCAGGGAGACTGAATGAATACTTCTGCTCAGAATTCACAAAAGAGGAGGATGGTGAGGTGCCTAATCCAATTAACAGAAGCACTCTGGATAGGGGGTTGATCCCAGTCCTTTCAAAGAAGAAAGGTTTCTGAAAGAACTCCTAAAACTGAAGGTGGACAAAGTAATGGGGCCTGATAGAATTCACCCCAGAATTCTAAAAGAATTAAGGGGAGAATTAGAAATGACTACCCTTTTTAACAAATAATGGGAGGATGGTGAGGTACTTGAGGACTGGAGGAAGGTGGATATTGATTCCCCTTCTCACAAGTGGGAGCAAGACAGAGGCAGGAAACTACAGACCTGTCAGTTTGACCTCTGTGGTAGGGCAAGTGATGGAATCACTTCTGAAGGAAATAATTTTTGAGTACCTAGAGGCCAGTGGGCCACAGATCCCAAGGCAGCATGGGTTCACAGGGGGAAGGTCATGTCAGATTAATTTAATTGATTTCTTTGACTGGGTGACCAAAGTAGTAGACCACAGAGGGGCTGTGGACATGGCCTACCTAGACTTTAGCAAGGCATTTGACACAGGATTAATAATCAAATTAACCAGCCTGGAAGTGAGTCCCAGGGTGGTAGCCTGGGTAAAACATTGGCTGGACAACAGGACACAGAAGGTAACTGTAAATGGAGTCCACTGTGAAGAAAGAGGGGTTACTAGTGGGGTACCACAGGGTTCAGCACTGGGTCCAGTCCTTTTTAATGTCTTTATAAGTGACATTGCAGAGGGACTGGAAGGAAAAGGATGCCTCTTTGCAGATGATACAAAGATCTGCAATAGGGTTGATACACAAGGAGGCGTGGAAAGGATGAGAAGGGACTTGGCAAGGTTGGAGGAATGGTCAGAAATATGGCAGCTTGGATTCAATGCAAAGAAGTGCAAAATAATACACCTGGGAAATAAAAACCCAGGGGAAGAATTTACAATGGGGGAGGAGATAGTAACAACAACAAAAATGGAAAGGGACCTGGGGGTAATCATATTAGATGACCTTAAGGTCAGCAAGCAATGTGAGAAGGCAGTAGGGAGGGCTGGGGGATACTGGGATGTATAGGGAGAGGGAGAGGCATCACCAACAGAAAACAGGAAGTTGTTATCCCTCTGTACAGGCAGTTGGTGAGACCCAATCTGAAGTACTGCGTCCAGCTCTGGAGACCCCATCTCTGCAAGGACATAGACAGGATGGAGGCAGTCCAGAGGAGGGCAACTAAAATGGTGCAGGGTCTTCAAGAGAGGCCATATGAGGAAAGACTAAAGGAGCTTTATATTTATACCCTTGAGGAAAGGAGGGAAAAGGGGGACATGATAGAAACTTTTAAGCACCTGAGTGGAATCAACAAAGTCCAAGAGGGTAGCATCTTTCAGAAAAAGAGATGTGCAAGAACAAGAGGACGCAATTTGAAGATACAGAGGGGACGACTCAGGGGCAATGTGAGGAAGTATTTTTTCACAGAGAGGGGAGGGTGGTGGATGCATGGAACGGCCTTCCTGCTGTGGTTGTGGGGTCTAAAACTGTGGGATAATTCAAGAATGCATGAGACAGACATACGGCAATTCTTGTGGGGGTTAGGAAGAAATAGGTTGTTAGTTAACTAGGATCTGCAGCTTATCCTGTAGGGAGGGAAATGGGCAGATTAGGTGGACCAAGCGGTCCTTATCTGCCATCAAAGTCTATGTTTCTATGTTATTCTTTTTTTTTCCTTTTTCCCATACTCTGTATTTGGATTTCTTCTGTTCTGTAGTTGTACCTTGTACTTTTTTGTAATCCTTTTTCCATCTTCATGGCCTGGGTTGTGCCTCAAAACAGTCCAATGGATCAGTGCACCCACCCGGTTAATAAGCACATACATACATACATACATAATTAAATAAATAAATACATTATGCTATTCAGTGTGCACCTCCACTTATACTTTTTTTACAACTGTTTGATCAAGCTTCACAACCCGTGGGGCAAGGTAGAAGGAAGCTTCACAGCTGTATCGTTATAGTGCAATGTAAAATATTTATCTCATTTCATTACCATGTTTTATGTATCTGCAGCAGCCTCTATATTCAAGACTCAATCCTCAAATGGTTTGCTACCTCCATGAGTGTAGAGGACCTGGATAAGCCATGGAGTGTCTCCAATGCACCAGATGCACACCACCTGGTTACTATAGAGTATCCACAGTATTGGAGTGTGCCCCCTACATATTACATTGTGCCTGACCAGTGCACCACTATATCCAGGAGGGTGAAACTGTGGCTTACCAGGGGTCATAGGCCAGTATCTGCCGAATCTTGGACACAAACTCCTCATGGCATAGGGTCGGTGGAGGGGGCCATTAGCTACACCTGCCTAAGGGCAGCAGTAGCAGCTATGCGGCCCCCTCTGCCTGTCCTCAAACCACATATCCTACCCTCTTTGGTCCTATCTTCTCCAGCTCCCAGTCCTCTGAACCTCTGCAGTGTGCTTGATGTCCTCACTGGCACCAGGCGGTGCTCAATGAAATTCTATTTAATTTTCTGTGGGGATATGGCAGTCCAGGAGGATTGCACCTTCCTCACCCCCCCCACCAATGAATTGTTATTTAAACACTGCAAATACTAAGTACCCTATTTCTTGTTTAACCTATTAATTATGCTCCCTCCAGTCTCAGATGCAGCTCTTCATTGGGCTACCCCAAAGTACCAGCCCTCTGTTACCTCTGACTGCAATATGCCACTTCCATCAAGTCATGGTACCACACCACAGAAAGGGACAGGAATTAGCAGTAGCCTCCCCAAATCTCTAATGTTGCATCAAGCAGCATGGCAAGAGTGGTGCAGAGTCCTCCAGATATACTGGGGGAGCATCTCTGACTACTGTTGGGGCTTTTTTTGGTTTCTCCCCATCCATGGGCCATCTACACACTGGGCTCAGAGCAGCAGTATACACATCAACATGCCTCCTGTGAGCCCAGACGATGCCCCCCCCCCATGCCTCTGCTCAGCTTCCACCTGTGTTTACCCAGGTAGCAGCACTGTAGTGGAGACAAAGACCCTCCCACTGTGAAGGACGGGAGCATCCTGTGAGGCACTCAGTCCTCCACTCCCTGGCCTTCCTCAAATGTCTCTGACTTATTAAAGAACTCAGGTTGCTGGGCCTATGAATGGTAGCTCTACTACTGTGCTGATGCCAGCCATTGGCCATATTCTAAAAGCAAAAGAGAGAAGACAATAGGAACTTCATTTGCTATGTACTGTACTACAGTATGTGGGAAAAGAGATCTGTTGTATTAAGGGAATGGAATGCAAGATGTAAAGAGCAAGGCCACCAGTAAATGTTGGTGGCTGCACTGTGTGGCTTTCCAGATATATGGCTTGAAAACAATCAGTTTATTGTAGTATGCCTCTATATATCATATGAGTGTACTCAGTGGCCTCTGTGTGTGTGCTGCACATAACCCCTTGCTACCTGTAACTTGATGCTTTGTAAAGCACTTAAGGTTACTGTGTGTATGAAATGTACTATATTATTTAGTTAGAATCTGTTCTGCATGACTTTCTATACAAACTGAAATGCTTTTGTACCACAGGACAAAGGTTATAGAATACTGGTGCACTTGTCTGTGGTGTGCATTAGTAGCCAGAGACTTGGTCAGATATTTCCAGATATTTTGAGACATTTCTAAAGAGTTTCTCTCTACTGCCCCTACTGTGGAACTGCAGAAAGCAGGAGATTTCTCTAGAAATATCACAGAAATTTTAGGAAATATCTGAACATGTCTTCGGCTGTCACTATAATAACTTTTTAATAAGAATGTAAAATCAGTGCCACCTGTACTCTGTTCTTATTTCAGTTGCCTCCCCTCACCACACATGCAAACATAGGCTGAAACACAGAAAATTTCTGATTTTTAATTAATTGTAACTAATAAACCCACCCTGCACCCAACTGCTAATGTCCCACCCAGTGCCACTGATAGTGTTTTGCTTTCAAAGTCATTTAAAAATAATCTTACTTGCAAAAATGAAAGTAACTGGAAAACTAGCATGAACGTGATCTGCACTATAATGTATTTGTGTTAATCTGTAATGATTTAAATGGAAGTACTAGGGGCATATTCTAGAAAGATTACACATGGCTCAAAGTAACTTGCATCAACAGAATGACACAAGTAGAACTTTTCACCATGAGTTGTGCCATTTGGGATTCTCACAAGTGGCCTGCACCATGTCATAGGCTGCTTGAGCCAAATTGAACCTGTGCCATGGATGCACCATTGTCCCATGATGTGACATGGTGCAAGGGGGTTTATGGCAGCAGCTGCACTCTATTCTGTAAGGGAAGATGCCACATCCCCTAATTTGCAATTCGAAAACAACCCCTGAAGGACATCCATCAAAGTACATTTACACTGGCTATTAGCTGGTATAAGCGTACTTTGTGTTCACTGGGGGTTGCACCAATGTGCCCCAATGGATCCCCCATAGGTGAGGCAGCCCTCAGCCCTAATCCCCAATAATTATTCAAGGCCTTACAAGGCTATCATCCCCCCAAGTCCCAATCCTCTTGTGTAATTAATGTCATTCACTGAGTGTGTACTATTTACAATACACACACATACAGAGTTCAGTTGCAGCTATCGGTGGTGAGGACAGGTGAGCTGTTCCAGTTGCTGGCTGGGTATGGGTTGAGGGGGAGTGGGGTGATAGGGCACTGCCAGGTGGGGGCCACTAGACTGCCAGGGCTACATTAGGAGGACAGTAGTCCACATATTATAATAATTGCAATATTTCAGGGAATGGGGATCAGGCATTGGGGGTCCAATAGCCCTGTGCGGCATTACATTAATTATATTTGGGGATCAGGATATTGTGGACAATAGCCCTGCAGGGTTTTCACATTTTTGTATTACTGGGGAGAGGGGCTGGGGGGGGGTACGTGCGCCCTAATACTTTGTAATGCTGCAGGCTTGTGACAACCTGTGCAGGTGCACCCTTCATTTGGCGCACCGCTCGGGTTGACACAAGTAATGGGACTTAGGTGCGGGGATCCTGCCTGATAGAGAATTGGATGCAAGGTCCCCAACACATCGGCATTTGGTGCAAGTCACCTTTGACATGACTTACACCATCCCTTTAACAATCGGGCCCCATATTTGCAGATCTTGCTCATCACCCAGACTTTCCTTTTTTATGAAGTAAGTTTTGTATCAAATGATTTTAAAAGTAAAAAAAATATCAGTAGCACAGCGTGGAGTATTAGCAGTTCGGTATAGGGTGTTTTTTTAGTTTTAAAACTTCCCCAAATTATATGTCTTTTGTGTGTTTGTATGGGGTGCAAAAATGTATTTTTTTAAGATAAAAAAATATACTGTATAATTCAGCGGATGCCTAGTCACATGCACAAAAAGCTTGCATTGCCAGCAGGATTCTGACTACTGTTGAGGTCGGTTGCACATAGGCTTGGTTTGCATGGCTGGCCATCCACTATCCTCAATACACAACATTATAAATTATGACATCATTCTTGGCTAATCAGAATTGCTTATTTCAAAAATTTCAAGTACTATTTTTCCCACAAAACATCTCATGCAAACAGTTTTAATGCTACAGTTCTAAGTTCAGATAGCGTAGTCCATTTTTTCACATCAGGGGTTTCTCTAACTTTCAGCAAAAATCTAGCAGTTGTATTTTAAATTCAAGTTGCATTCTTAACAGAAATCTTCAACATGATTTATAATATATTTATGCATACAGCTCCCATGTGTCTTGAAGCTACAAGAATTTCTGCTCAAGTCCTTTGTGTCACAGAACTGCTGAGGTTTGCTTTGTAGTTCTGTCATCCGAAGAACTCAAGAATGCCTCTTATAACCTTAAGAGACACAGCAACTGTACATGCAACCATATTCCAAATTATTTTCTATTCTTCTAAACTAAACTTGAAAATGCTTTCACCCCACCACCGAAGTGGCTCAGTGTCTTGAAAGCTATTTCACTCAAAGGGTGTTCTAATTGTTAAAACAAGCAGGGGATCACACTCCAGGAATAACACCAATTTGCAGAGGTTAAAAAAAAACAGATTGGATTAGTACTTTCAGTTGTACTGTACTAACATTTTATTATATTATAACTACACAAAGAGCACTTAAATCCACACACAGAGCACTGCACTTACCCAGTGCTTCAGACATAAACTCAGTTCTTCATCAGCGGGCCCACTGATGAAGAACATAACCAAGTTTATGTCTCAAGCACTAGATAACAATGGAGGTACTGTTCTAGTCTGGATTTTTTTTACCTCTACAAGTTGGTGTTACTCCTGGACTAAAGTCTTGTGCCTGTTGTTCCTCTTGATTTGTTGAAGTGGCGCAAGTACACTGTCAGCTGTGGTAGCACCTTTGAGAAGTTTTCATTCAAACGTATTGCTCTGAAGCAGCTGTGTTGGCTCTGACCAGAATTTGTTACAATTGGGATGGTTTTAATGACAATATGCAGCATGGATTTAAGAAAGGGAGATCTCGTGTGAAGTTTGCTATTTTTGTTTGAACCTGTAAGTAGTGGTCTAGATAACAACAGTTTGGCAGATTCTATATATCTTGATTTAGAAATGTTTGATTTAGTGCTTCATGACTTACGCAGAACAAAAAATAGAACATTTGGGATAAAGAGGCATATAATACATTGGATCACAAACTGGCTGTTTGACAAAATGCAAGGGGTTAAATTGAATGATTATTTATCTGACTTTGGGCATGTACTGAGTAGTGGCCCAAAGGGGTCTGTATTAGGCCCTACATTGCTAAATATCTTTATAACAGACTTTGGAAATGACACCACAAATAAACTATGAATATTTGCAGATAATGTTAACATAAGTGGCATAGTAAACACTGCAGAAGACTCAACAATACAGTATTACAGAAGGATTCTGACAAACTGTAAAATCAGGCTATTAAGTGGGGAATGAACTTCAATCCAACTAAATGTACAGTCATGCAACTTGGTAGAAGTAACACATTATGTAATTATAAACTAAGCAGTACAGGGTTCTGAAAATCCACCGTCAAGAAGTATCTAGGACTTGATATTACTTCTGATTTAAATAATATTCAATAGATAAAATATTTCATTGAAAAAAATTAAATACCACTTTTTTTCCACAAATCTTTTTTACAGTAAAAGGTTTATTAAAATGTAAGTGTGTAACTACAATCTAATTAATTCATAAATAAGTAAGTAAAACAAAAAAATACAATAAAGGAATACAAAGGAAACATACTTGTGAAACTAAGGTACAGAATATTTAACAACTGCCACAATATTGGATAAGTCTATCAAACAATCCGAGTTTTATATACCAGGAGGTAACTACTAAAAGACTGACCTATATATATCAAGTAAAAGTCTACCATATTCTGTGTTTAATTACAGTTTTTGAAAATGAAAATGTTAAGAAATCTGACCAAGTGTTTTCAAAAATATCCATTCTGTCAATTGCCAAATAGCTCATTCTCTCATTAATGAAAATTTTTTGAGATTACTAAACCAAACATCCAGTGAGGGTATTTTTAATCATTTTCATTTGGCACTTAAGACCATCTTAAAAGTGAGTGGTGCAGAAAGTAACCAGGTATACTGAAATTTAAAGATTCCTGGGATGTTTTGGTTATGTCCCAAAACATACTGTATACAATAGTTCTGGTAAGAGGAGCATGTGGTAGCCTAAGATTTTTATGCAAAAGTCATTAATTTCTCCCCATCTTTTCTTAGCCTTCTGATATTCTCATAAAACATGCAGCAAATCAACATTATGTTGAGACATCTCCAGCATTTCCCATTAGGGTAGTAGTTTATATGGTCCAACCTTTTGGGGGAATAATGATACCTATGAAATATTTTAAATGAATGAGTTTATGTTATACTTTCCTGCAGCATTTGTATGCTTTTTTCCAGGCAGAGGCCCTTTCTTGATTGGATAAGTTCCCTCTTCTGATCTGTCTCTGGGCCTTTGAGTGGGTGATGAATCAGAGTCAACCATTTATATACAAGACTTGCACCTTTTTCAAAGTTACACATTTGACTAGTTAGTCCCAGTCTTTACTGTTCTGCTATCTAAATTGGGCCCCCAAACATTTTCAGCTACTGCCTGACTGAGTTGTAATAGCAAAAGTGAAATCTTTGTACTTCTATTTGGATCTTAACTCTTTAAATGATGTCATAACACCTGGGTCTGTAATGTCCTGAACAATAAGGATTACAAGTTTACCCCCACTCAAGATTATGTATGGGGTTTATTATTCAATTTTAATTTTGGGATTTCCGTACAGGGATGAATTTTGCAGGGGTGTTTTTGTTTTCTGTCTTTGTACATTTTTTTAAGTAAATATACTACCCATAATACAGAGGTTATTTTTGAGATTTGTAGAAAATGGTATGAAGAGAAAATCTGTTATTCTGTTTTCTTCAAGAGTGACCTTTCCCATCTGCAGCCAAAGAGGTTGAGAGTTTTTTGGCTCATCCTTAAAAAATTTGACCACTTGCATAAACAGGAATGTTGTCTAATATCCCTTCCACCATGGTAAACTAATCCCTCCTTCTTGCCAATTTGCACATACATTTTTGTGGGACAGTCTTGAGTTTTGTTTTCCCAGATAACATTTTGTAACTATTTTTTTCAAGGTAAGCAAGTCTTTCACTTCCAAAGTAGTATGGAACATTCTGAAACAAATAAAAAAAACCTCTTTGGGGATATAATAAGTTTAAAGGAGGTACTCTTTCCCCAATGTGAAAGGTTTATTTTCCACCACCTGGATAAATCAGCAAGTATGTTCTTGATAAGTGGATCAAGATATAGGTCAGTTAATCACCTAAGATCTTGGGGGATTAAAAGACCCAGATAAGTAATTACCGTAAATACCCAAACAGCACCTGTCAAGTCATTTTTCAAAGTCTTATTCCTGATAAATATTAATGACTATAACTTGAGATTTTTTCCAGTTCACTTCCAATTCAGAGAGCTTGGAAAAACTGTTTAATAATTACTTTAAATTATGGCAGCATTCCATAGGGCTGGTGAGAGTTAATAGCATATCATCTGTATAGGCAAACACTTTATTAAGTACATTACCTACTTTAATTTCCTGAATGTTACCACTGTTAGTTTAGAGTCTAATTATAGGTTCTTTCACTAAAATGAATAATTAATGGGGATATGAGGTATCATTGCCTTGTACCCCTATGAAGTTTGAAAGGTGAGGAAATCAAATCATTATTGACTATTTCTGCTGGGGGTCCACATACTGTAAATAGTTCTTGTCAAATTGCAGAAAGTATCACCAAGATCAAAGGCTGTTAAAACTCTATGCAAAACATCCCAGCTAAGGGCATCAAAAGCCTTAAATATGGAAAGGGAATGGGTCAATGCTGGTGTGTTTTATTTGTTTAAAGCTCAGTTCACATCCGATTCTCTTCTGATGTTGTCAGCACCAGTTCTTCCTGGTATGAAACCATTTTGTTCCCTGACAACCAAATTAGTGATGTATGTTTGAAGTCTTTCAGATAGAATCTTAGTTAAAATCTTAAAATTGCAATTTAATAGGGGGAATGACTGAAAATGTTCACATAGCAAATTGTCCTTCCCTTTTATTGGTATGAGGGTGATGTACTGTATGCCCTATTCATAGAGTCTGATAATGCTTTATTGTTTTAGGCTTCAGGCAATACTTCATTTATGTAAGTGTTAAATTTTGGATACAGCTCATTATAAAATTCCACCAGAATTCCATCAGGGTCTGGTGTTTTTCCTGAAGGGATTTATTTTATTGCCTGGTCAATTTCTTTTAAAGAGATCAATTTTCCTAACTCTTTTCTGTCCATTTCACTAAGTATTGGTAGCTTAGCTCTATTCAGTAAGGAGTCTATGTTAGTAGTATGCTGTACAGTATATAAGTTTTCCTATATAAAGAAGGGTAGAGTTTGCTAAATTCTGCATTAACCTCTTTATTAGTAAAACTGATGTTACCATGTTTATCTTTCATTCCTGCAATGGTGCTTCTGTTTTGTATACTTTAAAGTCTATGGGCTAAAAGCCTCTCTACCTTCTCTCCTGACTCCCAGTATGTTTGTCATGTTCTAAAGAAAGCATACAATGTCTTTTCTGAATAAAGACGGTTAAGTTCACATTTAAAAATGATTATTTTGTGAAGAAGTTCAATGTCTTTAAATTTAACCTTCTTGCATTGTAGTTTTTAACTGCAGCAACTGGTTTTCTTTTTTTCTGAAGATCGTTCTCTTTCTGTGTCTTACTTTGTCTCTTTCTGTAAAAAAAATCTTGAAAGTATTTGCTTTTCAGGACAGAAATGTTAAGTCTCCATTTAAAAACCTTCTTCAGTTCCTTGTTCCATACAAGAGAGCAAGACACTAACATATGATGAGAAATTACAATTGTGTCTAATTTTGCAGAGGCTATATTTTTAGTTATATTTTTAGAAAATAAAAGAAAGTCAGCTCGACTATAAGTCAAATGTGTAGAGAAGAAAAAGGAGAACTGTCTCCCAGTAGGGTTCACTCACTGTTTTCCAAATATCATGTAACCCAGGTTCCTTTACAATTCTTAGTAGCACCATCCTTGATTTGGTAAGTGTGCATTGTGGTTATCCACCACTTCTGTCTAAAATAGGGACAAACACTTCATTAAAATCCCCATCACCATTTCATAGCCATTAAAACCTGAAACTACATAGAGATATCATGTAAAACCCTTCCTGTGTAGAGCTGGGAGCATAAACATTACAAAATAGTAATTTTCTACCATCTAAATTGCCTCTAGTATTTGAAATCTCCCATATACATCCACAATGTAGGATTCCCTCATAAAATGGATTCCTTTTTGTATCATTCATAATGGCAGTCCCAGCCCCTTTTTGTTACCGTTGTATGATAAAAACACCACACCATCAATCCAGGCACTTTTTCGTTTTTCAGTTTCAGGTGCAAGTAAAAGTGTATCTTGTAAAAAATATCACGTCAACTTTTTTTTTCTGCAGATGGGAATTAACCTTTTTAAGCTTAATTGGGGAGCTAAGACCCTTTACATTCCATGACTTAAAGTTATATATAGCCATCCTAACCCAAATTAAGTTGTTGCTGTCTGTCATACAAAAATGAAAGTTGAAGTTATATAGCTAAACCCTTATAAAACTAAATTTTCTACAGAAAACTGACACATTTGGTAAATGTATTGAAAACAAATTATAATACTGCACAAACTTACTAACATTAACTTAGCTAAGAAATTCCTAAGTAAAGAAAATATCATATTTGTGCATGAATAAAAAGCTTTAACAAGAGATCAAAAACAGGCCTGAACTGAAGGTGTTAGGCTACAAGCTGAGATATACCAGAGAAAACAATACCTCCAATGTATCAGCTTAGTTAGTGAGATAGCTTTAGATCAAATTGTCTTCACATGGACCTAGTGCTACCTCTGGGAGACTTAAAGTTCACTTAAATATCAGCATGGTTATGAGAGTGGAAGTAAATAGCAAAATATAGTAACTGCAAATAGTACTCCACAGCAGCGAAAGAGTGTAAGGAGAGGAAATAATTGGGCTGAGGACTGTCTGTCACCTGATCAAAGCAACGGAGAGCAAAAATGTAGCTAGATCTTCTGAATACCCTACTTGTGCAGATGATTTTTACAGCCATGCAAGGGCCCCTACAGTCTGATACAAGGTATCCCACCAGTCACATTCTGAAAGGGAATGTATCCCAGCAAGTTTTCTGTCAGCTGCAGTTTGCATTAAAGTGAATGTGTACAAGTTTTAAGTATATCATGTTAGTGATGTTACAGGCATCAGCGCATGCTCATGTGAATAAAAAAATTTTTTAAACCTCTCCGTTATACCCATTCACTGTATTTGTGCAGTTTTGTGCATGTGGCAGTTTCCAGTCTGAGTATCATACTGCTGAGTTTTGCTCCCATCACTGTCAATTTATAGGAACAGTGCCTCTCTAGTGTTGGCATTTTTGTGGTGCTCTAACTGACATCAGTGTAATTCCTGTTGCAATGTAGTAGATGAACCCCACAAAGTTAGAACATGTTGCAAATTGATTAATTGTTATTTTGTTGCCTTACACACGTGAGGGGAAGAGTGCACAATGGAAGGTGGGAGGTACTAACAACACCAAATATGGAAAGTGACCTGTAGGTAGTCATATCAGATGACCTAAAGGTAGGCAAACAATGTGAGAAGGCAGTAAGGAGGACGGGGGGATACTGGGATGCAAAAGGTGAGGCATCACCAGTAGAAAACAAGAAATTGTTATCCCTCTGTACAGACAGTTAGTGAGACCCCATCTAGAGTACTGTGTGCAGTTCTGGAGACTCCGTCTCTGCAAGGACATAGACAAAATGGAGGTAGTTCAGAGGAGGGAAAATAAAATGGTGCAGGGTTTACACCAGAAGCCATAGAAAGAGAGACTAAAGCAGCTCAATATGTATACCCTCAAGGAAAGGAGGGATGGGGGGACAAAGGAATCAATAAAGTCCAAGAGGGTAGCATCTTTTAGAAAAAGAGATGTGCAAGAACAAAGGGGACAATTTGAAGATGGGGGGATGGCTCAGGGGCAAGGTGAAGAAGTATTTTTTCATGGAGAGTGTGGTGGACGCATGGAACGGCATTCCTGAGGAGGTTGTGGTGTCAAAAACAGTGGGGGAATTCAAGAATACATGAGTCAAACATACGACAATTCTATTGGGGGTAGGAAGAAGTAGGCTGTTGGTTAGCTAGGATCTGCAACTTATCAAATAGGTAGGGAAATGGGCAGACTGGGAGGGCCAAGTGGTCCTTATCTGCTGTCAGAGTCTATGTGTCTGTTTGCTTTGTAACTCTGGGCACACAAATTATCTGCTACTTTACCACATAGGTATGTCATGCATTTGCCACAAACAAAAAAATATTTTTGTTGTTGGAGGCACCCATGCTGGTCAAATGAATTTAGTGCATTTGAAATGGCTGTGTGTCACCAGATCCTTCAAGGTTTTCTCTTTGCTATATGTAACTCTAGGGCTTTCAGAAAAGAGATTCAGGGTACTGCAATGCTGTAAAATAGGTCAGTTTCTCAATAGGATCTTTTTTTGTGGTTAATAAGTTTTATTGATTTGACTTATTAAGACGATACAAACATTAAAACAGTCAGATCTCAATAGGATAGTTTTGATCTGTGTGGCCACATAATTATTTAAGCAATTTGTCCCTCCAGAGTGTGGGTATACTGAAGGATTTACCACGGTGAACCACACCAGTTGTGGTAAATCCTCTGGTATACCCACACCCTGGAGGGATACATTTTTATTATATCAATGTCCCCGTTCCATTTTTGGAAAAAAGAAAATGTTTTTTACTTTTCATTTTAAATCTTTTTTTTTTAAATATTTTTATTGTTGCACGGGGGGAGGAAATAGTCCTCTGATATGGGCAACCGAGAGAGAGAGAGAGAGAGAGAGAGAGAGAGCGGGAAGACACTCTGAGAGTCAAGTAGTAAGTGGTACTGGAGCTGGAGCTAAAAAACCCGGAAAGTGTAGAGGTGTGTGGTGAGCAGTATCGGAAGAAACATGGAGTGAGGCTTCAGTTACGAATGGTTTAGTACAGAGCTGCAGTTTGTGAGCTGTAGGGAATGTGGTGTCAGGTAATTAGAAGGGACTTGGGCTACAGGGAGAAACGTGTCTGGGGAGGCGGCAAGGATGACTGTCCAGTCCAGGAACTGATTTAGGCTCAGTACAAGGTGCTGTTTTTTTTTTTTTTCACTTGACGAGTATTTTTTCTGTCAATTGTTTTGGGAGATCAGTGTAGTTTATTTACTTGAGTTGTGGACTGGATTGTGGAGCAGTTTAGCAGGGAATAAAGATGGCGGATCTTATGTTTTTGATTTTGGGGGGCCGTACTGATCTTGGTAAAGGTTGGCTGGCACCTCTTCCAATGGGTACACTGAAGGATTTAAAATGCTGAAAAGGTGCCAGCCAGCCAATCAAAATACAGGATTTGGCTCATTTGATTTACCACATTGTATAAATTCAAGTACACATGTTAGTGGATTGTTTTCAGCCTGTGATCTAGGTCTTGGTTCAAATAAGTTGGTTCTATTATGGGCCCTAGCCTTAACAAGTGACTCATTCACTACTGCTTCAGAGTAGCCCCTGGCCTTGAAACACAACAACATTTCTTTGGCCTGCTGTTCAGACTCCCCAGCATCTGAGCAGTTGTGTCTCAGTCTAATGAAATGGCCATAAGGAATGGAGGAAATCAATTTGGGCAGCTGGGTTCTGGTAGCATCCAGGATGGTATTGTCTGCTCTAGGTTTTCTGAAACCTGAAGCAATGATTTTACTGCCTATTGTGCCTCTTAATTTAAGATCAAGGAACTGAATTTCATTTTTGTCGATTTGTTAGCAGTAAATCTCAAGTTGATGATGGTATTGTTCAGTTCCCTGACAAATTATGCTGTGGACTCTGTTGTATCACTCCACACCAGTCATCTATAAAATGGTACTGTACCACCCCATACCACTTGGATGTCATCTATAAAGCATTGCCAGTGCACCACTTAGCAATACAATTGAGTGTTATTTCATTATAAAAAAACAGCTGTTTCCACCACCCCAGAAACAGGTTTGCAAATGAGGGTGCTACCATTGCCCCCATTACTGTACCTCACTTCTGGAGACCCATGTATCCACTGAAAATGAAACACTTTCTGGTAAGAATGAATTTGAGTGATCTTAGTGGAAATGCTGTTGCTGGAGCACTGGCACTGTTGTTTCTGTGTAGAAAATATTCTATTGCTCTCAGGCCAGATTCATGTGGAATGAAGGTATAAAGAGAGGTGACATTTACATCTAGCCAACTGAATTCCTTTCCCCAACTGAGATCATTAAGTTTGGATGTTAAGTACATGAATTCTGTAGTGTAGACTTTAGGTTACACACTATTGGTTGGAAGAAGTAATCAACAAACCTCTTCAAATTCTTGATTAGAGACCCAATTCCAAATGCTATCAGTCTCCTCAGAGGATTAGTAAGGCTTTTGTGTGTCTTGGGGAGGTAGTAGAAAGTGGGAGTAATGGTGTCTTTAACTTTAAGGAATTCAAATTCCCCCTGCATTTTTGCACCTTCAGCAAGTCCAGTTTCTAACAGTGTATAGAGTTCTATTTTGAACATCTTTGTGGGGTTTCTCTTGAGTTTATCATATGTGAGTGTATCTCTCTGTTATCTACTAGCCCCCCTCACATCATCCTTCCTATTTAATACCACCACATTTCCTCTTTTTTCCGCCTGCTGGATGATGCCATTTTCCATACCCTCCAGTTCCTCAAAGACCATTTGTTCCCTTATAACTCAGGTTTCTCTGTATTTTTTTACCAGGGGGTTTAGAAGTTGTTCAACCCCATAAACCACCTTTCTCTGAAACAGTAGTAAAGCAGGATCAGTAGTGCCACATGAGAAAATTGATTTGGGCTTGAACAGCAACTGTCTATTAGGTTGACTTAATATATACATTGTAAATATTAATGTTATGTACTTGGCCACTGGGATTCAGTTCAATGTCTTTTAATGCTTGTGTGGAAAACAGGTCAAAGCTAGTATAAATGTTTTCATTTTTTTCTAATACATCAATAAAAATGACAATTCTTCCCTAATAGATTCTTTGGAAAAGTCTGGTTAATCACATGATCAGTAGTTTCTCCCCTCATATTAGCAAACAAGAATTTTATTTTTCTAAAAATTTTAGAGTTCAACAGAAGTATTGAATTTATTAACCTTATGTGAGGGTATGTGGCTGTGTCCCCATCACAGAATTCTAATCTGATCACTAGTAAGTTCTTGGTCTGAAAAGTTTATTATTTGTAATTCTAATTGTCCTTGGCTCTGCTTCTGGTAATTTGTTTTTCCTTTGCAGTGTGTTGTTTTCTTTTTTGTTGTTCTTCCTCTGCCTTTGACTAAAAAAGTACTAGCTTATTCAGGTCCTCCTATTCCTCTCTATCTGATACACAGTCTTAAAGGTCACTCGTTATCACAGTGAATCCTATTCTGTTGAGTGTAATACCTTTACTTTGTGCTGTTTTGTCCTCCTGTTTTCTTTTTTTTTTTTTTGTGTATCAAGCTCTTACCCTAGACTTAGATCGATATGGTGTCCATCCTTTGCTGTGCAAATTACTGGTGGATCAGTTAGGGTTATGACATGCAACAGTTCCCTCTAAGGTAATCTTGCTCATCTTTGTTATAACGTATGCTGTTTCCTAGTGGAGATTTCCTTTTCAATTTTCCTCAACAACTTGTTTAAATCATTTTCCTTTTCTTTAAAGGCTTGCAGTTCCTTTGGGGGGGTGCCTGCACTTCTTTAACTTCTTCCTGCACTACTCAGTTTTAAAAAACACTGAGTCCATGCTATTTCACTCCAAACTTTAACTCTCTAACCAGTTCTACCCCCCCCAAAAAAAATCTTACCTACTCTGATGTACGGATTGTGGTACCAACTTCAAATACCTAACATATGCACTTGAACCTTCCCTCACCTAGTTAGATCACATTAACTCTGAGTAAAATAATTCACCAAAAATTAGGTTTAGAACATAGTCTGAGGCAGTCCATGACACCTGAAGTTTGCCTCACCATTGCCAACAGTATTATGTAGTCTATACTGGATTATTCCTCTACCATTTCCTCACAAGCCACTAAGAAAGACTTCTTCTTCCTAAGCACAGTTTTCAATAGCATATGCAGATTTGCTTCACTGAACCCTTTTAGAACACACTACTATCGTATTAATAATAGCCTTGGCTGGCGCTCCCTACAGTCACACAGGGACTTCACTCTCTTCTCTCGGATAGACAAGTCACAAGACAGTCATAACCTCTCTCCACTGTTGAGGTTCCTAAGGCACAAAACACATATATGTGACCTACATGCCGCTGATTGCCATCTGCTAGAAGTTCCATTGATAAATCTTAAATGCTTACATGGGCAAAATGGCTTTTTCCTCTCCTGACCTCTCCCCTTGGATTGCCCTTTGAGTGAAAATAAAAACTGCCCCCACCCTTCTTTAAATCACAGCTTATGGGTCACCTATTGAGTGAATAGAATATTAGCTACTGTCTTGTCAGTTTAAATGTGCTTTGTTAATATGACTTGTACTTAGTATGCTATGGACCAGTACTGTATTCTTTCAAAACGAATTGTTTAACTTGTGTTTTGGTGCCACTTTATTGAAATTGTGTTCACATTATGTTACTGTGTTTTTAACTGTACTTTCAGATACTCTTAAAAACATATTTTCCAAGTTGTTTGTAACCATGAATGTCTTATCTCCATCCTTTTCTTTGTCTAGCTAGGTCTAGGTCATTCCTGAACAAGGTTCCTTGGAACAGTGTACTTAACTGATCAGTAAGCAAGCAAACAAACAAATAACTTTGTTTTTTTCTCTTTTAGCTATTTCCTAAAGAAGACCTAAGTCCAAAACACAGATTTTTAACTCTGTTTTCTATTTTCAGCATGCATTTAGTATAACCATTTTGTTTTGCTTTCAAACAATGAAATAACTAACTAAATAAATATTTTATTATTTATTTTAAAATATTTCACCAGGAAAGGCATACTGAACTGAATAGCAGCTCATTTCTAGATGTGCCTGGAGGGTGAAGGGAAGGGGACAAGGCAATAATAAATGTACAATAGCAAACAGGTATGAACATATAACAGATTTCAGGCCATCATCAAAGTGCATCTATTACATTATAACAATGTGTTAGGCACTAAACAGGTAGTAATGTACAAGCCAATTTATTAGAAATATGTAACAAAGAGAAACATGTCATGGATTATCTTTGGGGGGGTCAGCATAGTGGGTTAACCTTGGAGAAAAATGGTGGAAGACTAAGAAAGGGATAAGGCTTAACAGAGCAGCAGCTCAAATGCTTACAGTGAAAGAGGGAGTATCTCAATAAAGTTGAACTTGAGTTACCAAAATTCCCTAAGGGAAGCAGGGAAGGCAGTAAGGCAGGCAAAGGCCCAAACCTAGGAAACACTAGCACAAACAGTAAAAGAAGGTGACAAGACTTTCTATAGATACATTAGTGAAAGGAGAAAGTCCAGCGGGGTTATTACTAAGACCAAAGGGGATAAGGGGGCATGTGAGGAGGAGGAGGAGGACCATGTAAAAGCATCTATCCTAAATAGATACTTCTGCTCAGTATTTACTGAAGAGAAGGTAGGGCAAGGCCCACAGCTCAGCACTATGGACACGGGGGGTGGAAGGTGTGCACTAATCCCTTCACAAAAGAAAGGGTCCTACAAGAGCTCGATAAGCTCAGGGTTGGCAAGGCAATAGGACCTGATGGCATACATCCCAGGGTATTAAGGAGCTAAGGGTGGAACTAGCAGAACCATTATCAGAACTGCTTAGTGAGTTTCTGAGCACAGGAGATGTCCCAGAGGACTGGAGAAGGGCTCATGTGATCCTGCTCCACAAGAGTGGTAGCAGGGAAGAGGCAGGGAACTACAGACCAGTTAGTCTTACCTCAGTAGTGGACAAGGTTATGGAGGCAATCCTTAAGGAAAGGATAGTGCAACACCTGGAATCCATAGGACCACAGGATCCAAAACAGCATGGATTTATAAAAGGAAGATCCTGTCAAACTAATCTCATAGATTTCTTTGACTTGGTAACCAGAGTGGTGGACCAAGGGGGAGCAGTTGATGTTGCCTACCTTGACTTCAGCAAAGCTTTTGCTACTGTTCCACATTAAAGATTGATTAATAAGCTGGGTAGGCTTGGGGTGGGTCAGAAGTTGGTCAACTGGGTGGCAAACTTGCTGATGGGCAGAAAACAGAGAGTGGTGATAAATGGAATTCAGTCAGGAGAGATGCAAGTCACAAGTGGGGTACCTCAGGGATCAGTCTTGGGGCCAGTCCTCTTCAATATCTTCATCAGTGACATTGCAGATAAACTGGAGGGTAAGGTTTGTCTGTTTTCAGATGACACCAAGATCTGCAACAGAGTAGATGATCCAGATGGGGTGGGCAGAATGAGAAGATATCTAGATAACCTTGCAAAATGGTCAGAAGAGTAGCAACTGGGGTTTAACGCAAAGAAGTGCAGATCATGCATATAGGGAAGAGAAACCCTGAAGCCACCTATAGGCTGGGATGGAAGTTGCTGGCAGTCAAAAAGGAAGAAAGAGACTTAGGCATCATCATCACCGATGACCTGAAATCATCCAAGCAGACCACTAAAGCAGTAGGTAAAGCAAGTGGGATGTTGGGGTGTAGTAGTAGGGGTATCACAAGTCAGAAGAGGGAGGCAATAATCCAGCTTTGCAAGACACTGGTTATTCCCTATCTGGAGTACTGCGTGCAATACCGTAGGCCACACCTTCACAAGAACATTAACCAAATTGAGGCAGTCCAGAGAAGGGCAACCAAAATGTTGCAGGGACTGCATCAGAAAACATATGAAGACAGATTCCCGGAGCTCAATATGCATACCCCAGAGCAAAGGAGGGAGAGAGGTGATATGATCGAAACATTCAGACACCTTAAGGGCATTAACAAGGTGAAAGAGTCTAACATGTTTCAATATAAGAAAAATAGCAGGACAAGAGGACACAGCATGAGATTAGAGGGAAGCCAATTAAGGGGTAATGTGGGGAAAGTATTTTTCACAGAAAGGGTAGTGGATGCATGGAATGGCCTACCTCAGGAAGTGGTGGATATGAATACAGTGCAGGGCTTCAAACAGGCATGGGATAGACATAAGGGAGCATTACAGATAAGTATGAATAGATAGGCCATTGACAGAGCAAAGGCCGGTGGCACATTCACAGGGTAGAAAAAGAAATGGGCAGACTGGATGGGCCTTGCAGTCCTTATCTGCCGTCAACTTCTACGTTTCTATGTTTCTATCTTAGGGTAAAGCAGAGGTAGTAGGGAGAAAAGCAGGTGTTAGGGAGGGGAAGAGAGGCTAGAGATCATGGTATGTGGCGGTAGATGCTGGGGGGCAAGGATTAGGAGAGGAGGAAGGAAAGCAGGGGGGTGAGGGGAGGAGAAAGAGTGGATAGTGGATGGATGGATGGAATGCCAGAAAACTAGTAGGGATGGCTATGGGAGAGAAAAGGAGGTAGAGAGGGAAAATACAGGGAGAAAAGAGATTGCAGAGAAGTGAAATCACAAGCAGTTGCAGGAAGTGGAGATAAAATTGAGAAGGAGAGAAGTTAGAGATTGGATGGTTTGAGCAGAGCAAATGGATAAGGGAAGGCATTTCCACAGTTTAGGGAAACAATAGAAGAATGCAGATTCTCCAACAGAGGTTGATCTAGAGGGGAGAGAAAGGGACCAGAAGCAGAGTTGTGAAGGGAGAAGTTGGGAGAGAGAGGATAGAGGTGAGACAGGAGGGGCAAGAACCAAACCAGTATTTCAAGACAAAGGAAGAACAGTGTGAGTCTTCTGGCTTCAAGTGGGGGGAAGAAGAGAGAGGTGTAAAGGTCACAGTGGTAAGTAAGGGACAGACAGTCAAGAGCAAACTGACATAAGGTGTGAAAGTGGATGTCCAGTCTGGTTAGGGTGGTCTTGAGGGCTGCACTGTAGACTGTCACCATAGTCAAAGATTAGGAGTATCATTTTCTGGACAATGTCACAGTGGGCTGCAAAGGGGGTGCAACCACGGTGTCTGTACAGTGCACCCAATATGGGGTGCAGTTTTTGTGGATGGTGTCCACATGTCCAAAAAAGTCAAGGTGATGGTCAAGCCATATATATCAAGGTATTTTAAGGAGGAGACATCATCAATCTTGGTCCTGTCAGGGGTGTTAAAGGATTGTGGGGCAATAAACCTAGCAAGACTTTTCCTAGTGTGAAAGGTCATGGAGACCATCTTCTTGGCATTGAGTGACAGCTGATTTGAATAAAACCAGAGCTGAACTTTGTCAAAGTCCAACTGGAGGCTGGTTGCTACATCAGAGGGACAGTTACCAGAGGCATAAAGAACAGTACTATCTGCTTACATATGTATAGATGCAGAGAACCAGGCAGCAGGGAGGCCATTGAGGAAGACCGAGAAATGTAAAGGGCCAAGGATGGACCCTTGAGGGACACCAGTGGTAATGGGGCGAGATATAGAGTTACCATTCCTAAATAACTGGGTACTGCCCATGAGATAAGAATGGAACCAGTTAGTGGCTGGGATGGAGAGCCCTGCTGCTTTGAGTTTGTCAAGAAGTAGGTGGTGGGCTATGGTGTCGAAGGCTTTGGTCAAATAAACAAAGACGGCAAAGGTACTATGGCCGTAATCCATGCTAGAGAGAATGGCATCAGAAAGCCAGAGGAGGGGTGTTGATGAAGTTTGATTTACAAAAAATAGACTGGAAAGGGGTGAAAAAGGAGAAAGACTTGAGGAATGGGGAGAGCTGAGCCAGCACAAAATGATCTTGGAGCTTGGCAAGGATGGGATGCACAGAGATGGGGCAGTAGTTACCTAGAGAGTATGGGTCACCACTTTTGGGAAGGGGAATTATAGTGGCAAGCTTCCAAGCTTCGGGAACAGAGACATGGAAAATACATTGTAGGTGAGAATTAAACCTTACAGGTAAATGATTTATTTTTGCTACTGATGACCTAATTTGACCTTTAGCACACAATTATATTAGGGGCTCCCAATACATATTACAATACATTCACAGATGTTTATACAATTTTGACTTGTAATCTTAACCAGTACTGATGCTGAGCTTGTATCTTTGTCTGCTTGACTACCTCTTAGCAGGCCTTCTGCTCTTTTTACATTGCTTGTGCTCATGAAAGAAACATTTTGCTACACAGAATGGCATTTCAGAGGTGTGTCACTGACTGGCCCAATGCAGATCAAGCTGAGATTTACTCATCCTTGACAGACCAATGGTCATGCAAGCTAAGTATGACAGTGGTCCACAGTTTATGGGCAGAAACTCTGTGTAGTCAAAATGAATGAAGCACTCCAATGAGAGAGCACTTCGTCCATTTCATTTGCATAATGCCATCCCTCCTCCCCTCTATCGCACACAAGTACCAATAATCACAGAAATGTAGGCGGAGTGACGGGAATGCCGTGCAGCCATGCAGGCATGCCAGAGAGAGGCAGACAGCTGTGACAGAATGCTATGTGTCTGAAAACATCTCATTTCCCTGCAATGCAGTGACAATTATGTGTCCCCCACAGCAGTGTGCTGTTGCAAGTTGATTGCTGGCTCACATCCACTCTCTCCCTCTTTCACAGCGGATGATGTTATTGTTTGGTTCCCCACCCATCTGCCCTGTGGATCTCTGGTTACTGAGGCAAACAGTGCAGCCCCCACCCAGCAGCACCATTGTGGTACTATGGAATGCAATTGGAGCAGCTTCATTCCCCGGCTACTACCGGTGCTGTCATGCATGTCCCCCAACTTCTGCCACCTGTGACATCGGTGCTGTCATGCAGCTCCCCCGACTTCTGTGATTGTCAGTTCCTCAGTTTGTGTGTAATCATATCCCCCCTCCAGTTTTCCTCGGCTCCTTCAGTGGGTGTGTGAAGCAGCCTAGGAAAACTGGGGCATGGGTATGATTACAGACAAATTGACCAAGTCACTTTCCCTCTAACTCTGTCAAGTTCTCTACAGTAGAGTGATAGAATTACATATGCTGCTGTCTGTTTGTCACACCACTGCCTGTGCCCCCCTGCCCCCCTCCGTGCTGGTGAGAGAGAGGGAGAGAGAGAATGGCAGCACACCCTTGGGTACCCTGAATAGCAATGTGCTTGTTCACTGACTCCCCAGCATGAAACCTCCCTCCCAGCAGCAGTAGTTTGACATGGAAGCATGTACCCATGTCACACCGAAGAGCCCCTCTGTGTCCTGTCACCTGTGTGTGTTAGCCGTGGGCTATGAGACAGGGAGCATGAGACCAGCAGAGGGAGAATAAGAGTGAGCAGGAGTTCTGGAGAGAGAGGCAGAGATTCCCCCCCAAGCCTGTCCTCTGTTCCCATGCCACCGCTGATCCCTGAGAGTATGTACCCAGATGGGTTTTACAGCACCATGGTGTGGATGTGCCTCCCCAAGAAGTCACTTGTGATCTCTGTCATCCACACACATAACACAACTTGCCATGTCTTGTCAGTCAGGTGTTCTTCATGCTGCCATATTTTTGAGTTTTTCTGTTGGTTGTCCAGCTGTAGAATGTCACTGCATTAACAGCTTAACAGCCACCCCCCCCCAGTAGAGCATTAGCAGGAAGCAGTAAGAGAGAGTGTTTGAGTACTGCTTGCAGCTCCCACTGCTGTGCTGTGTATGGGAAAACAGAGAGTGTGAGAGCTGAACATTGCCCCCGAGAATGACAGCGAGATCAGGACATCCCACCAGTGTGTGCCAGGGCATGAATTCACAATCATGACAATTTCACTAGTATATTAATTTGTTCATTACTGCCTCTGCACTATCAATGCCAAACACCTAAATGGCAAATACTAGCAAGCAACGTTCGGCATTGACAAATGCTTGTTTAAAAGATGTGTCAGTATGTGACAGAAAGTCCTGATTTGAAGTTAAAAACTGACAAAACCATAACTTGTGTAACGTTTTGCTACAATTGCATCTTTTCTGGGATACAAAATTTGAATGCAGTAGACCATATTACAGATGGTTGAACAGTGTGGCTAAATTTCTTTTTTGAAAAGAGTGGTGGGTGGCTCACGACTGGATCTTTTTCAAAATCCTGCTTTTAGTGTTTTGTTTAAATATATTTAGAAAATGGGGAAAGTAATTCCTCATCTGTGATTCGCTGAACTCACCAATTACCTGGTCCGGTATGAGACAACAGAGACTGGCAAATAACTAGTGCAGTCTCTGTTGCCTCATACCGTTCTAAGTATTAGGGGTCCACTAGAACGTTGAACTGGCTAACACCGCCATCTTGAATCACGTCCCTTAGCGAGCGATCCCCCCCCAAAACAACAATATAATCACAGCAGGTTTCACAATTCACAATTTCACTGTCACGCTGTTAACAAGTAAAAGTTAACTGCACCTCCAAACGTCCGATCATATACACAGTCTCCCTGCTGCTGATGCTCCCTCTGCACGGTGATCTGTTTTGCTGTTACCTGCCACAAACCTTCACCCATCTCCTCCAGTCCATTTTTATAAGCTGCCCCCACGGAGAGAAGTGCTTCCCTCAATCTCCTCTACTTATTTCAATAATTTAGTCAGTCGGCAATGAGCACTTGGAAGAAAATCAAAATGTCGTCCAATCAATCGGCTTCACAAACCGCTTCTCATCATTTTTTTTTAAATGTGAAGCGCGTGCTTCTTCCTGGCTGCTTAGTATTACTGCAGTATGCAACTTACTGCAATCGGTGATCATCGGGCACTCCATATACAAGAGAAGTAGAGCTTTACAACTTTATTTTCTGTTGCTCGCAAAAGCGGGGGGGCAGTAACCAATAACCATGACAACCAGGACCCACAGCTACAGGGGCTCTAGAAGGACAAAATGCACTAGATAAAACACACACACACAATTGTAATACAGGCGGAGGAACTATTTTATTTCAAAACTGATTTTAAATTGATTTTGTATTAACATTTTATTATTAAACTTATTTTGTTTTACAGTCCCCATTTTCTAAGCACAATAATACCCTCCAGGGTGGATGTTATTGTGCTATACCAGACCTTCCAGGGGCTATAAGGCCCTCCGCCTGCAGCGTCGGGCCTCATTATGCCCCTGGGCGGTCCGGTATAGCACAATATCGCCCACCCTGTTGGGTATTATTGCTTACTTATAGAATGGGGTCTGTCCAATTCTGATTCCTTACTGATTGAAACCAAGGACATAGAAGTATGTTAACTGGTAATAAAACATGCCTGTAGGGGTACTGTATACATACCAAAATCACTAAGCTGCAGATTAAGAGTTCATTATGCAAATCAAACACAACCACATGACAAATCCCCCCTCAGAAAAAAAATGTGAATTCACATTTTTAAAAATGCAGGCAGCAGCCACACAGAGTAAAATTCAGCTATTTTACTACTACTGTAAAATTCAGGTTAGGAGTAATAAACAGACTGCCAAGCTAATCAGCAGAGGATACTGTAGTACTGGAAAGAGAAATACAAAGTAGCAGGCCTTGTGAGACTCTTACTTATGGGAGATTTTAATTTTCAAGACAGAGACTGGAAAATTCTAGAGGCCAGCTGTCTAAGAAGGCAAATGCTTGTAGTGGCTACACAGGACCGCTTTCTCAACCAATGGAGGACAGCAGCAACCAGAGGTGAGAACCTCTTGGACCTCATTATGTCCAGCCAAGAAATAATCAGTGACATGAAGGTTGAGGATCTTCTAGGTCACAGTGACCAGGAATCTGTGCAGTTCAGCATCGTGCCAGAGGTCTAGCAGCTTAAATTCAGCACCATGGGCCCTAACTTTAGAAAAATGCACTTTGAGAGAACTGGAACGTTAATTAACAATCAACTGAAGGACACAGATTATATAAATAGGATGTACAACAAATGGGTAGTTGTAGGGCTAAGCAGGCATGCATAGGTATATTAGTAAGCCAAATAAACAGCAGAACACTACATTGGTTTGATGGTCAGGTGAAGGAAGCAATCAATGAAAAAGAGGGCTTTTAAGATATCCAAAGGTGAACAATCAGAGGCCAAAAAGGAGCTGTAAAAGGACAGGCTACAGATAAGCAAATAACTCTTTAGGAAGGCAAAAGCAGATTTTGAATGAAGAACAGCAGAAGGGGTTAAGTAAAAGGATAAGGCCTTCCGGTATGTCAGAGTAGAGACAGACAAAGGTCAACAAAGAAACGATGATGAAGCATGAGTGAGAGTGGAAGATGACAGGGGAAAGCAATAGCTTTAAATGAGTACATTAATTAGATGTTCATGATAGAGGGTTTCGGCCCAATACCAGACAGTAGCATTTAATGTGAGGGCCCACAGGGGCAGAAACTGAAGATAGGAAGGATATATAAGTACAGAGATCTCAAAGGGCTGCTGAATCTAAATGTTGACAAATTACTGGGGCCAGATGGGATGTACCCTAGGGTGCTCCGTGTGATGGATCATTCACTGGAAGCTTTCTGATAGCTTTCTTCAATTAGTCCCTGACAACAGGAGAGGATCCGAAAGTCTTGATAGCAGCAAACATAATACCCCTGGTCAAAAGTGAGAGAGAATCCAAGGAATCACAGACCAGTGAAGCTGAGATCCATATATTTTTTTTTATATTTAGAGTATATTTAGAATTATGTGTACTGAGATATCACCATTTATGTTCACACCTAGCTTTATAGAGGGTCCCAAGGGGGACATACACAATAGCAGGCACCTCTAACCATTACAAGACTAGCTTAGCATGTATTTCATAAACTGAAGGTAAATGTTTACAGTTACAATGTATAGACATTTAGTTTTGAATGGCAGACAGGAAGAATATGCAGAGGTCAAAGAGAGCAGGCTACATGATTCTAGGATTAGAAGAATATGGAAGGGAGCAGTTGCACAGGGTACTGAGGTGCACAAGCATGGCTTATCTGATAACAGCAGTACTGGTGACTTTTTTAGCATATTCGGAGATGTTGTTCCAGGTGGTAAGAGTGTGATTCTTCTGATCTAATGCTAGCAGATGCAGTTTTTGTAGGAGTACATTGTGGTTCACTGTGCCAAAGGCCTTTGTGAGATCTATGAAATGTGCAATAAAACACAACAGTGTATTGGTGGCTGTGCCACAACTGCATGCCCAAGGAACACAGAAAGGCACGAGTCACATGCCGAGTGTCTACTGCACCTGGAACTGTGCTGTGGTACAACCATCAGCACCCCAGAGTGTCAAACTGCACTTATAAAATGGGTAACTACTGTAGGTAAATGACATATTTAAAAATAATGAAAAAGGTTTAGAAAAAAATAAAAGCATATGCTTGAATTTAATGTAAAATAGATCCTCCACCATTGGGTGCCATTAGAGGAGTTAATTAATTTAGTGTAAATGTCAGATGCTTTGTCCCTTATGTGCTTTTCCATCTGCCCCCCCCCACATTCATTATTTTGTGCATTTTAGCTTATTCAGTTTTTTGTTCCAAAAAAAAGTGACTTCAAGACTGGAAAGCCTCTAACTAAAGTGTCTCTCTTGAGACTGATATCATGCCAGAGATAACAGCTGAGCGGAGCTGCCAGTACACTTTCATCTGTGGTAGTCTAAGTGTGAGAGTTGGCATGCAAAGGAGTGGGCAGCCAGGCAGGCAGAGATCTAATGATGAATATGGGGCAGGAGCCTGAGCGAAGTAGCAGGTGGGCTACCTTTCAGGTCAGAAAGACAACACCATCTTTTTTAGACCAAAAAAAAACAGGGACCACATAGGGAGCAAGTTTTACAGGGAACCTTACAGTAGTTTAGAGTTCTGGCAGTTTAGAATCCAAGACAGTGTGTGAGTTAATGAGTGAGAAGCAGAGACTGAAAAGTAAGGAGAGCTAGGGTTGACCAAGAAAACACTACAGCAAACAATGTGAATAAAGAACAGTTTAATACAAAAAAAAAGATTGATTCTATAAAAAGTGTGTTCTTGAGGGAGTCATTAGTACGGTTAGTGTTACTGAAAATTTAATTCTGAGTTAAGGAAGAAAATGGTAGCCATTTGAATTTTAACATTCTAAAACCAGCACATGGATTTCATTTACAGTACTGTGTGTACTGCATTCTGATTGCCACCACTTTTTCTTAGTCATTGGTTGTGGATCTCACCATGCACAGCTGCTGACCAATTAGCACACAGTATTTTTCTTACCTATTTTACAAGTTTACACCTCTGTGGAGGCCACAGCCAAGAGCAAAATCTAGGTCATGTGTTGCTTTTATAGGAGGACTTTGGTTGGGATCCTGATTGTACCTCTGTCAATATGTTGGAGGAGTAAGTGATCCGACAACAGTACAGGCAAAATTGACATGAGTCAGTAGTTATTTGGATCTAAAAGGGTGTCTAATTTCAGAAGAGGATTACAAAGATAACATTCTAGTCATTTGGGATTGTTTACCCCCCCCTCGCAGTGACATTTCACCAGCGAGGTCCCCCACAGTGACTACAGTGCCTAGCCACAGTGGGAGACCCGCTGGAACCCGGCGCTGCCTGTTGGGGGTCCTGCATCCCCCCAATCAGCTCCGACTGGAGTTGAGAATCTTTAAGTGGGGGGTGTGGGGGGTGTAGCCCCCTGCATGGGGGTTTGGGGGGGCAAAGCCTCCCCCGAAGAAAACAATTTAAAAGCGAACTGGCAGCCAACTGCAGAAGACAGTCGACCTGCCGGTGTCGCTGACAGAGCATTCACCAGAATTTCTGTCAGACTCCTGTCATGGATCCATTTGGGATCTGTCCTGTACAGAGTGCAAGATTGGAAAAAAAAGTCATAATGGGGCGTGCTAGTCATGTTGCTGCTAGTTTCAGGATCATAGTTTCAATACAATTATAGGCAACACTTTTGTGGTGCTAAGCTTCTGCAGTAGTTTTTCAACTCATCTTGGGTGACAACAGTGAGGACAAAGGTTAGGGGTGCATAATATAACTTGAGGGGGAGAACTGCCTGGAGGGTTGATGTCTGGTCAGAAGGTGAAGATTCAATGGAGTGAGAGAGATTGCAGTTTGTAAAGTGCTGGTTAAAAGTATTCACAATATTAGCATTTCCTGTGATGACTGTGCATTATGGATTAGATGAGATGTGGACTTGGAGTATTCTTTCCTTAACAGGGAGTCAATACCAGACCACAGATTCTCAATCTTACTGTTTTTTGTCTCCCGGTATCCGGAATAGAGATAAGTCTTTGCTGTTTTGGCCACAGTCACGATCCACTTCCTTTTCTGTCTATATAGATCCCAATCTTGGTCATCAAGGAAGGCCTTGCACAGTATTTGACTCAGGTCTCATCATACTGCAATAAGCAATCCATGAGCTACAGCATGATCCCATTGTACTGGCCACCATGAACTCTTGCAAGGTTTGTTGGAAGCAGCTTATCACAGTTTTATGTGGGTAAGATCCTATTAACAAACATCAAGAAATACATTGTTAAATTCTTATGGGACAAGAGGCTAACAGACACAAACAAGCATTTGCTCATGAACAGTCAATTATGTCAGATGGCCTTGAGAGATATTTTCAACTCAGTGACACACTCTATTGACAGTGGTCAGGAAGCTGATATCGTAAAGCTGGATTTCAGTAGAGCATTTGTCTTGGTGCCACATGAGAGAATGGGAAGGAAGATGGATGACCTGGGTTTAGGGAATGATTTGCTAGATATGTTGGGAACTGAATGCTGGAAGAACACAGATAGAAGCATAGAAACATAGAATGTTATGTCAGATAAGGACCACCTGGCACAACTAGTCTGCCTATTTTCCCTACCTAGCTACTGTATCACTGTAGACCCTACCTGATCTCTGGCTTAATCCCTCCTCCTTGTTTCATGTGGGCCAGTGACTACTTAAGTTCATCTTTGAGTTGGACTCACAAACTTGGTTCAAATTTATGAGTTCATCTAAATTACTTTGGCTCCCACTACACTAATTACATGGGGTAAAGCAGATTACAAATAGGGGGTTAAAAGACCTTGTGGTTAGCAATGAATATTAATTACTGCAGCTTACTTTTGGCAAGTGGTCATGGCATGCATCTGCTGTTGATTACTAGTTGTGGTGTGGTGACAGATTCTGCAATACCCATTAAGATTGCAACTGCCCAGTGGGCTCTACAGTAATAGTAACTATTCATTATCAACCTCAAGGTTTAGATTTCTCCATAGTCTCTGCTTTACTTCCAGCTACTATGTTTTCCCTGGTCTCATTGATTTCCAATTATGTAACAGCCCAAAACACGTATGCCCCAAAAATAAATAAATAAACAACTGATATTAAATGTAGGGTATTGCATTGCCCTTCACTATATGTTCCATTCATGGATGGATAATTTTTTGTTTGATTATTTTATATGTACATATTTGTTTGTTTTTGGTTTTACAAGAATGCAGCTTACTCAGATAACAGAATAAAGTTCCGCCTCCTGGCAAAAAATCTAAGTGCACTTGCTCCCAAAGGGCTGCAGCAATACAGACACAATCACGAACCTCCTCCCATCACTTCTGTAGTGGAGAAAGCACCAAGGATGTTAAAATAGAAAACTGTTCATTCAAATCATCTAAGAGACTTACATTGTTGGTACAAATATTCAGTGGATAATACATAGCAGCAATGATGCATAAATCAACCATGCATTCAGACTTTGTTTAATAATTGAAGCAGCTAAAATAAATACAAAAAACAGCAGAATTATTTAAAACACTGTGTAGTTTCAAAGATAAAAGCAGGCTGTTCAACCTTTAAATTTGTCCATGTGCAAACATGCAAATAAAGTGCAGAAACCAACACAGTCTTGATGTGCAACATATGTCAGTCATTAAGGCCAATTAGCAGCTCAATTCCTGTTTAAGCAAGCAAAGTGCATAGGCAGTACATTCCTAATCTGCAAATAATGCTTGTCAATAAAGCTGATTGACAACTCTTTCTGTATAGTCAATGAAGCCATGCACATCTATTTTCTATAAAATTATAGTAGAACACCTTTAAATGGCAAGAAGACCCAAAAGATGTTAACTTGGGTAGTCTTGTCAAACAGGGCTCAAGCTCTTAAACAAGTTGTAGGAAAATGCATTCCAGACAGAAGCAATCATTTCAAGAAGGGAATTTATCTCCCTAATGTCTGAATATACCACATCATTTTCTGCAGTTTTTTCTCCCTAATGTCTTAATATACCAGACCATTCTCTGTAGCTTTTTAGTAAAAATAAAAACCTCCTGCAATGATAGATGCGCTTTTCATTAGGAATATTTTGTAATCTGTAATAATAAACAAATACTGTACTGTTGCCAACTCACTGGTGCTAACCTTGCTACAAGAGTGAAGGAGGAGGTTCCTGTTTGTGTCTGCATTAACTGAACTTAGTTTGAACACAGACACTGCCCACTGACAGCCAATGGTGTAGTAGTTAACTACTGGCTATATGAGGGCAGACTTGAGAACTGCATGCCTGAGCATGAATAGTCAGGTCACTCAATTGGTTGCTGTTGCATTCGTAGTGGGTAGAGTGTCGGGTCTTATTTGACTGTTACCAACTCTGTGTAATCAGTGGCACACCAGATAACTTTGAGCAGTATGTTGGTGATGACAATGTGAATGTTGTCATAGTGTCATCAGTCAGAGTTGCACCACTACTGCTGGGACAGGTGAGCGAGACTGTGCTGCCAGTGAGTTCCAGTGTGAGCATGGAGGAAGTACTGCCTGAAGGCACAGGAGTGGAAATAGTAGTAGGTGTAATTTTGATGGACAAGTGAATATTCAAATGGACAATAAAAGTGAATCTATGGTAAGCTGAGTTTCACAAAGACTTAGAATTCAAGGTTCTGTTGATCAAGCCTTGACTGATGTTTTGAGGCAATATCCCCAGTGCTGCTGAAACAGCTTTCTAAAGTAAATGAAGTTGAAGGACATGTGTGAAAATGCAAACCAACATAGCCAGTCCAGGCCAAATGGCTACTTGTCTTGCCAAAATTTAATTGGATCACTTTTTATGTTAAACAGAGGCTCTGCTAGATAATTTACTCCTGTATCATGTTCTATGGTAGCAAATCTGAGTCTTTCTCCAAAATGTTTTAGTGGGACCAGCATTCAGTATCCCAAAGTTCCCTGTTCCTTTGTTATCTAAGGATCATCACTATTCATCTCTTATGTCATTTTACTCATGTCTGGCACTGGCACCATGAGGAGACAGTAGAAGAGGAGAATAAATATGAACAAGAGGTTGTGTACAGTATGCACATTGGTACACTGTATTTAAATAGTTACTCTAACTTCATTACAGGATGAGATAGGTGCCCAAAACATTATAAAACTAGTACTATGACAATAATACAATACTATTTCAATATAATAATTGTATTACTTTTATTACTATTTATTTTTGTTTTTATTTATTATTTTATGCCAAGGAAAGTGATTTGTGCTAGAGGGAGGACTAGAATGAAGAGGCTGTTTTGTTTTCAGAATGAGTCTATTTGTAATGTAATTATAGTTCAGTATATGAGTAACCATTGTTCTCTATAAAAATCAGCCTTCTCAAAATCCTTAAGTACTGTACATTGTTCAGTATCATTCTGTATGGAAATTCATACACTGCCAGGTGCTGTTGTACCAATGTAATGATATCAGAATACTGTTGCATCACAGTAGTGATATCAGAATGCTGGGATACCACAGTAGCTGGATAGGTAGAAAGGAGACTGCACAGGGCAAGCAAGTGGATCCATAGTGTAAAGTTGAATGAGATACAAGAAAAGAAAAAGGTTGATCTCACACTTTACCAATAAGCAATCAAAGACATGTTTGTTCCTTTGATTTATCATTTTTTCATGCTAAATAGTTGAAATGTTCACCAAGCCATAACGTACACCCACAGTGCACGCTTCTTCTCTACCAGGAGAAGAGGGTGTACTGTGAGTGTACGTTATGGCTTGGTGAACATTTCAACAATTCAGCATGAATAAATGATAAATCAAAGGAAGAAACATGTCTTTTGTTGCTCATTGGTAAAGTGTGAGACCAACATATTTTTCTTTGCTTGTACCACAGTACCAGTCACTACTGTGTTACAACACCATATAACTTTGCATCTATTAAAATCCCTTATGCTTACTGTACCTACAATGCAGATTCCTCATACTGAAGATATCCACATGAATGAAAACACCCCAAGGGAACTGTTTTGTTGATAGATAAACTACTAGAAATTGTGCCTGCTCAAGAAGCTACTACTGAAATCACATTAAATGTTTTATCCTGTTCTTTGCTGTTTTCTGACAATTTGACCACAGTTCAAGATAGAGTTGGAAATTAGTTAAAGAATTAAAACAAATATGTAGTATACAAAATAATGTATGGGCAACCCTACACCATGCCATGATAATGCACTCGCCGGTGTTTGAGGCAGGCTACATCAGTTTCAGGTTGTGAGGGAGAAAGTAAAGGGAATACGATCCATTTGAACAGGCAGACAGTTTGCTTCTTTAATTTAGCAATTACTTTATTTGGAACCGTTTTTAAAGTAAATTGCGCAGATCTCAGTTAGTGAGGGATTCAGCTGGGCAGGTATCTAAATGAAGACAGTAATGGTGGCCATTTTAACAATTTGATGCTCAGTTTAACAGAGCATTCCAGGATGGATTATGTGTTGGGATCTTGCAACAGGTGATGAGGCTCCACATTCATATTAATCAAAGATTAATCTAAGATTAGGGGGCTGCTCACTGCTAATTCAACTGCACCATTCAGATCTGCATTGCTATAATGGTTGTTGAGCACCATTGCCCATACATTATTCTCTGTGCTGTACACATTCAAAATTATTGTGTGCTTTATAAAGTGTTGTACACATTTCAAACAGCTGTCTTACATGGTCCAAAGGACATAAAAGCTGTTTACTAATCTTCTGGTGCCCAAATCTGTACCCTTTAACTTGTAAAAGTTTGTAAATTTAAATTTTGATTGTAGTGGGGTTTGCACCAGCTAACAAGCCAGCCATGTTAAATGTTTCCATTTCAAGTCAACTTTATTGAATTGGAAGTTCTGTAGATCACATTACTGTTGTTGGCACTGAACCTTTCTATGATTAAATTTGAAAACTTCTATGAGTTAAAAGGTACCACTCTAGATGAGTAGTAAGCAGCTGGGGGTGGGGTGAGGGGTTTATCATGAATAAATGGCAAATTATGTTTACTGCAGGGACACTTCATTGGCTCCTGTGTAAAAATAAATACACTATATAAAATAAGCTATAGGCAGCCACACACAGTTTAGCCTACATTTCAATCTCTGTGTAAGATGATGTTGTCATCTCAACCCCTCAGTGGAAAGACAGCCTTATTGTGTATTGCTGCCCATACATTATTCTATATATAAATATGGACTAGGCATGAATACACCCAGATAACTGTTGTGTAATCCACCGGTATAATGACAAGCACAGAGCTGTCAGACAGTAGTATGAGCAAGCTCTGTGAAAACCACTGAACACAACTGCCAAAACTGCTGCTGACCTCCAAAAATTCCACTGACCTCCAAAACTGCCACTGACCACCAGACATGTTGCTGGGCTGGAAACAAGAAGTACTGTACTAGGCACTCAGCACCAGGTATACCAGTCCAGCACTGAAAACAAATCTGAGGTCAGTAATGTCAGTAATTATAAAAACTAAAGTATGGGTAGGAGTGTAATAGTTTTTTTTACACCCACCCTCGGTATGTAATGCCTTGACAAATCCTTTGAACTTAACTCTCAGGAGTTATGAGGCAGTACACACCTTGGGTGTATAAAGAACCATTACACACCCCTATTGATACTTTTTTCTGTATATTATTAATAGTTATTATGATTTGTTTTATTTTGCTTTATTTATATGACGAGAAAACATGATTTGTTGTTAATGGTGAAGGCGGAGGATGCTACGATAAGAAAACATGATTTGCCATTGATGGAGGAGGAGAAGGAGGAGGAGGAGGATGGTATGATGAAAAAAGATTATTTGAAATCCATAGAGGAGGAGGAGAATATGATGAGAAAACATGATTTGTCAGCAGTGCAGGAGGAGGATGATGATAAGGAGAATGTGTTATTTTCTTCAGCATTTTCTATCTCAATATAATTATTATTAGCATACATAATTCTTGGATGTTGCTTTATTTTTATGCTGAGAAAATATGATTAATTATGGAGGGAGGAGGATTATGATTAATTTTATTTATTGATTTATTAAAAGTATAGGAATTATAAACCTTTGAGTCGGAAGACTCATTTACAAGGGTTCCACATCAGGAATAGATCATAAATCATACAGTGGAGCAATAACAAAATACAGTGGATCAATGGCATAATATAATGTGCAAGAACAGATTATAGGCAATTTACCAAGCTAATGGAAAGTTAAAAAAGCCTAAATGCAAGATACAAACAAATAAGATCAGAAATTTAAAATGCAAGGCAGACTAAGTATAGGAATAACAGAGAGAATGGGGAGCAGGAGAGAACAGAGACAGGGAGCAGAGAGAAAAATGTGAGAATATAAGAGGGGGACAGGGAGAAGAAGAGGGAAATAAAGGGGAAGAGGAAATAGTATAGGAGCAGTCAGAGGTGACATTGTCAAAATAAAAGGAGGAATTGGGTGGGGATAATAGATGGGGGAGATGATAAAAGGATGTGTTGTTTTATTAATTCAGACTCGGGATGAGATGTCTCTGAATTTGTCAGTGCTTGAAGAAGGAGGAGGTAAGCTTGACAGTTTAGTGTGGGCATGTAATTAATTATTCAGACACTGTACATTGTTTTGTTTTTTTTAACAAACTCAGCACCTGCTGAGGTAAGTTGACTGGGCTTACCTCCAGCTGGTTATTGATGGAACTCTTGTGATACTGTGCTGGCCCAGAAACAAGGGAGGCATCAGTTGGCTTAGGCTACTGTAATGGTGATTGGATTACATGAATGAGTCTTAACCCATCACTTCCCATACCCATGCTGACTGTTTCTGCTGCTGCCAGACCATCAGATCTGAGTGGGAACTGAGAGTAGACAAGGCAGATAAGAGGATACCATGCTCACATTTTAAATCATTGGCCAGAATACTGGTTCCCAATGCTTGAGTAGGCTTTATTGACCTTGAATTACCTTTTCTCCACATTGACTGCATCATGCTTTCAGTGGATTTGTGGTGTCATCTGTAAAATACTCCCACACTACAGAGGATCACTTTGGATTTTTTGAGACAGTGGACTGGTATTGGTGGGGGCCCAGTGTTCCCCATTAGGAATTGGAAGGTAATTGCAAGATGATTTCTTTTTTTCAGCCACTGTGGAATGACATTATTAGGAATTGCAGTGGGTATGACTGCTGTGCAGCAGATATGAAATATAAGATATTGTAATGTAATATGATATATTGGGGATATGTGATGGAGACTTGTGTGAGATATTTATCTACACAAGAGCAATCTAACTTTGAGTAACATCATGAGTTGCATAAGCCACAAGTGTGTTGACTGAAGTCAGACTTATTGAGTGTAGATTAATAATGTATCACACATGGTTCCAATGCATGGTATGTTTATACCATAGGCTGGTGTTTTACAGCAGTTTCTTTATGTTAATGTGTTTGGCTTTAAAATAGAAATTAGTAGGGATGTTTTAGTGTACTGCTCTGTGTGTGTCCATATTACTGTCTATGTTCACCTGATTCTTCTGTTACTCTGTACATTGCCCCTGTTGTTGTTATGTACCCTGTTTGAACCTGTATTTTACATTGTACTCTCTCTCCCGGGTTGTACCTGAAAATAAGCATACAACTTGTCTAGTGTACCTACCAGATCAACAAAAGCTAAATAAATAAATAAATGCTATGGACAGCTAGGAATGCAACATCCTAAAGTTGTGAGTGTACTCTGTGATTGGTTAGTATTTGTATTTGGAATGAGCAGTGGAAGACCATACAGTGCCAGAACATAGTGGATCTGTTTTCCTGTTAGTGAGTGGTTTTCAGGGTCAGCTTGTTAATAGGGCTGAAAGGTTATAGGATTAAGAGTGGTCAGAGCGTGTCATTCATCTTTGTTTTTTAAAAGAGGTTTAGTTGTGTTTTTCATCATTTGAGCAGAACAGCACTTTCTACATTTTCTGTTGCTCTGAGTCAGGAGAAGTGGCTCTGTCTGGCAGAAAAATGGAGCAAATGAAAGGCAGAGGAAGGTCTCAGAGATGTCTCAAGAATAGTGCTGTTGGAATGGGGGAAAAGGTTGAAACTTCAGGAAGAAGTGCAAGTGAATAGGAGGGGCATGCTAGGTGGTGTTTATCCAACATAAGTGTTATAAATTCTGGGCACTAAAATTTATTACATTTGCAGTACTGGAAATATTTTTTTTTTATGACAATGGGTTGTGTCCACATATACTGCATAATATATGATAAGATTCATAAGAAGAAAATAAAATCTTATATATTGTGATATCATGATAATTGAGAAGATAATATAATCTAGTATACTGTAATACGATACAATATGATATGATATAACATAATTTAATGATCCTTTTTATAATGTTTATTTATTATTTTTTATTTATTTATGAAGAAAATATGAATGATGAAACTGAGATCCTGATTCTGGCATGCCGCTTGACCCACTCTCACCATGCTGTTTTCACAAGCTGCAAATGACAAGAAGGTGGAGGAACTTTGAGGAACTGGACAGTGAATGCAAGATGACAGTCTATAGTTCTTGATGGATTATTTCTACCATGAGTAGTGGAACTGGAAGCACTTGAAGGAGTAAGGAGGAAGAGGGAGAAACTGGTGTGCTTCTAGATTGCTGATGAAGGCTTTGTCACCAGGTGCACTGAATGACCAGCAGGAAAGGCTGCTTTCATTGCTGTGGGAGTGGAACCAGTGGGTTTCAGAGGACTAATATACCATGGTTTGTTTTGCTGTACTATCATGGGTGCAGACTTTGTCCTTGCAGCCCCAGGAAATGACTCCCGGTCTCTATCCCACCATCACCAAACCTATGCCCCATCACCACTTGCAGAACTTGTACTCAGTGAAACAGACGTGGTGACATATTTCCTTGCTCCTTTCCTCTCCCCTACACACCATTATCCTCCTGTTTGTTTCCTCATTGTATCGACATGATGCGACGGAAGATGCCCAGCTTGTCACCCACTATGGAATGCCCTCTTCTTCAACCTCACTGAGAAACATTGGGCTCAATTTTCAAAGCTCTGAGTATGACACAAGGTATCTGCAGCAAACATACTAGGCACAAGTGGCACCTTGTGTCAACAGATGTGGCAATTCTGATTTTCAAATGCGGTTGTATTGAAAAGGGGAGCCATTGTGACAAACTGGCACCGTGCCAGCTTTGCAACCAAAATTAGGGTGTGCCAGTTTGCATGATGGTGTGTGCCATGGTGGTGCTGCACCATCCCTTTTTTTGTAATATTGCAAGCCCTGCCATTCATGCAGCAAGGAGCTCCACTTAGACCAGCAAAAAGGTGATCTAAGGGACTTGTGCCAGTGCCACTCATTGTGGTGAAGGGTGGTGGGATCTGAAAGTAGGTGCCAGGGGCAGAGGGAGCATGGGGGTGCCATACAGGGCATTGGAGAGACAGCAGCCATGAAAGGGAGTGATGAGGCACCCGGCAGAGGTACCTTTTCCATAGCCATACAGCCAATGGGATGGGCCAACATGTGGGAGTTTCCAGATACATGCAGAGACATGGCCCTAGGGGTGCACAGCCCTAGCAGCTGCACCATAGATGGCCACTCTGCATAACCCTGTAGGCAGTAAGCTGGAGCTGCAGGATGAGGAATGCAAGTGCTGAGGGTAACTTTCTCCAGGCACTGCCACAGTCCCCTTGTACCCTCCCTCCTACATTGTGGCAGGCTGCCTCCTTAATACAGGATTATGAGAGTTGCCCATCTAAGGGGAAGCTGCCAGTGTTCTGCCCACCTGGTGCCATGTCACTGTCTGTCCCTGGACCCCCCCCCATTGTGGTCCCACCCCATTGACTGCATGGTTATGCAAATGACAGCTCCTTATGAGAAAGGAAAAACAGGTGCTCAATGAATCATACAAGGTAGGGGGGGCTTCACCTATATGATCCAGGCTAGGATCAAATCAATAATAAACACCCTTCACGCTATGCATAAAACAAACGGTGAGCAACAGGCAGGTGGTTCAGAGTAAAAAAAAACTCTCACAGACAGCTTTTTCCATCAATAATTCTTAGCTTTTATTACAATGTAAAAGCAGATGATAAAAAGCCAAAAAACACACCTTACCCCTGTCCAACAGTCAGCCACACTAACCCAAGTGCTTTACCACAAGGCTTCCTCATGGGGCGTTGTTCTGTTACCCCAATGTGCAGTTTATACAAGATCATCTACTTGTGAAAATGGGACAATAAATTAGTAACCCAGCTTTGCCAATCAAATACTATTAAGGTGAAAAATAAAGCATTAAATTCTCTAATGCATATGAAAACATATAAAAAAAAAATCAGTTCAAAAACTGCCTATCAATATATAATTCAATACTGAAAACAATATTAACGTGCATACAATACTCAGAATGCATCCTAGCAACAGCTCATAGAATTAACTACAGTCAACTCAACAGCATTTCAGACTATGATTTCAACATATTGCTCTTAACTTAATTTTGATGTTAATATCATGTACTTTTCTATAAATTGGAGTTAAAACATATTGCGGTATTGAATATAAAGCACTAAATAAATTCATTGCACATTAGTGATTCATTGAACAATGATTTATCTCAGTTGCACTGTTGTCCCAAATATATCATGGAAGTTCAAAATCATTACTAAGCTGGAAATTATGTTCTGAACAGAAGCTCAAAGTGTATGCTAGAACAGACAGAAAGCCACCTTCGCTCAATACTGAGGAGTTATATTACACTCTATTAATTGCTTTTTAAGAGAAACCAACATTTCAAACTTACAGGAGATCAGGCAACAGGTCACTAGATTAGTTTTACTAAAGTTACTATTGAAAAACATCAAATAATTACAAAGTTCAATGAATCACAAATCAATACCCAATGTGGAACTCATTTACACTGATATCCCAACCAATCTTATATCTTTCACATTTTAAAATTTTTAAGATATACTATATGAAAGGTATAATTAAATATTATGGGAACCACCAAATCAATTGAGAACCATCTTCTTGGTACTGTCTCAACACTGAATTTGTTTGCATTGGCATCCCGATCTGTTCTCCACGTCCCAAATTCAAAGTGCTGTTGTCATGTTAATTCAAAGAAGAATTGTACAGCAGCAGACATGAAACATACATTGTAGGAGAGGTGGTGGGGCATTTTTTTCTTTTTTTTCCCCTTTTTCCCACTAGGGAAGACAAAAAGGTATCATTAGTAACTGAGGTAAAAACAAAGGGGGGCAACATCACACTTCTATTTTGCTATACAGTTCAGTGTCTCATTAGCTTAAATCATTTCCCATTAGTATAGACTGGAGGACACAGTAGCAAATTATCTAAAACCATACATTTGTCATAATATGAAATACAGAAGGCATATAATTTACAGATAAGGTTTTAAATCCAGAATGTCATTAAGACCCAGCAGCTTTAAAGCCTCTTACCACCAGTTCAATAGTGATTCTAGTTGTCAAAGTTTGGATCATATAATGATATTACTTTTTTTTTTTTAACTGATTGCAAATTCTAAACCAACACATTTTAAACCGGATAAATCACCATGATATACTTCATTGAAGTGTACACCTACAGGACTCTCGACATTAACATTTAAAATACTCCTTACATGCTCCTGTATTTATTTTTTTACAGGAAAAGTTGTTCTTCTAACTTATATTAAATCACAGGGGCATGTGAGGAAATATACAACATTAGCAGTATCGTAAGTTATACATTCCTTAAAAATGTATTTCTTCAAGGTTTGAGGGTACGTAAAATGTTTTGTTTCATTCACATATTCACATATATTGCACTGTTTACACCTGATGAACCCTGCTGGGGGTGGTGGTAACCACATTTTGTGACTTCTGTTCTGGACTGAACGGAGCTTACAATGCACCAATGAATCTTTGATATTACAGTATGTGCTCCCCTAAATGTTATGTATGGTTTGTCACCCACAACATCCTGCAGTCTACTGTCATTAGTTAAAACTGGCCAGTATTTGTGTATGATGCCTCCTATGGCACCAGCCATATGATTGGGCTTGATACAGAATGTAATAGGGTACTGATTGTGATTTACTTTTTCCTTTGGTATAAGTAACCCGCACCTATTCTTCATTAATGCATTTGGTTTTGCCTCTGTTAGGAGTCCTTGATCATAACCCCTGTCAACAAATATTTTAATTAATTCTTCAGCCTGTATTTCAAAATCGTCATCATTACTGCAATTCCTCCTTAGCCTCAACATTTGCCCATATGTAACTGATCTCTTTAATTTATTGTGATGTGCTCTAGTAAAATGGAGGTAGGAATTGCAGGATGTTGATTTTCTAAAGTTTTTTGTTACCTCTGGCTGTCCAGTTGTGCCCTCCAATGAGACATCTAGAAATAGAACAACATTGTCATTGGTCTGATATGTAATTTTAAGACCCAACCGATTCTGTTGCAACCAACTGATAAATGGAGGATTTGATTCCTTTGCTCCCTGCTAGATGCAGATGACATCATCAGTGAAGCAAAGCCACACCATGACATCACCCGCAAAAGGGAAGGATTCAGAAAAAATGTTTTCAAGTTCCCATAAACCCAAAGTAAGGTTCGCATATGAAGGTGCCATACAGGTACCCATGGCAGTACCCAATGCCTTAAGATAGTGCTCAGTATCAAACCGAAAAGCATTGCATGTTAAAATAAAATTGATGCTTTCAATCAAAAACCTTATAGGGTTTGGTACTGCACTGCATTTCAGAAAGAATTTACAAGCTGTCAAACCATTGCTAGGATTAATGGATGAGTATAGTTGTTCTATATCTAAAGTAATCCATACATAGTTGTCCTGCCAAACAAAATATTGCTGATTCAAAAGCAGGTCCCCAGTGTCTCTGAGGTAGGAGCTCAATTAACATACCTCCTTTTAAAGCAAAAAAAATCTGCAAAAAACAATAAATTATGGGCATGAGATCCTACCCCACAGACAATGGGGCAACTAGAGGGGCAACCAAACTGTAATGAGTATTTGGTAATGCATATAGCATAGGGACAGCAGGATTATTAATCTACAAATATTCAAATTCTTGAGTAGCTATGTCACCAAAGAACAGAGCATCAGATAAAAGCTCATGAAATTCATCTTTAAATTTACTTAATGGATTACCTAGTAATTTTCTATATTATTGATTATCTATCAAAATGTTATTGACCATTCCCACATACTGTTCTATGTTTAAGATCACAATGTTTCCTCCTTTATCTTCTGGTTTGACAATTATGTCATTCCAGCTTTTTAATTGCTTCAGAGTTGCCCTGCGCTATCTGCTTAAAGTATTCCATTTTTTATGTTTTTATTCATTCTCAAGAGCTTGGTGACCTCCTGTGTAATCACTTTTTCAAACACCAATGTAGTGGGGTTCAGAGTTTATGGACAGAAAGTAGATTTAGATTTAAATAATCTTTTATGTTCAGTCCCTTCATTTTCATCACCAGTAGCTTGATAAGTTTCAGCATCTTTTATTTCTTTTCTTTGCAGACCCAGCCGGCACCTAGCTCACTGCCTGAATCCCTCCCTACATTTTAAACTCTGGTTATTTGTGACAAAGCTTCTTTGTGAATTGCAATGCAGGATACCTCCCATTGTTTTTGGTGCTATATCTAACCCCAGCTTGTCCATTCTCCTCAGGCAGCCTCATAGCCCTTTGGGCTAACAGTGCCTCAGACGGGGGTCTACATGCCTCCACAGCAAGAAGAGCCTGCTGCCACACTCCCCGAGCCCTTCCTAGCAGGTACGGCCTGGACAGCATTCCAGGAACTCAAGACTGCATGACTGTCTCTGTAAATTTTCTAAAGACAATTGTCTTTATCTTGGGACAGCTCTTATTGGCTGTCCATGGAACATGAGCTCTGTGTTTGGTTCCTCGTCCTGCCAGGCATTTCCAAATTCCTCCTCACTGGACTATGTCACTAACATCGGTCATCTTATTTAACCTTTTTTCCCTCAAATCCAGTATTGCCTCTGATATCTGGTCTATTTTAATACTCAGTGCTGAGTTTCTTCAGTTTAAAGTTGTTGTTTTTTTAACTGTACTTGTATGTATTTGCACTTTGAAGTTTAGAGGACTAGACTGTATTCCTAATTCTGTGTTGAGTTTCTGTTACAACAATGGGTATTTCTGTGAAAAGTCACTTTCAGTTAATTTCTCCACCCTCCACCCCCCCCCCAATTTCAGCATCTTTTATTTCTTCTCTTTGCAGACCAAGCCGACACCTAACTCACTGCCTGTATCCCTACCTACAATTCAAACTCCCATTATTTGTGACAAAGCTTCTTAAGACATGATGGGAGTGGTGCAGTGCAGTGGCTGTGGAGCAGCAGTCTTCCGGGAGATGTTCTGGAGGATGCAGTGTTGTCCCATCTGCAGGCACCTCTCTGGGCTCAGGGAGGAGGTTGCTCATCTCTAGGCTGAGTTGGCCAGGATTTGTGGGACTTCCTCTTCCATCCAGGGACCATCAGTGCCACTGCCGTTGCCTCAGAGGTTGCCAAGAAAGAGGAGCGGTTGGACCACAGTGGGCCCAGAGAGGGTGAGGGTGGTGGAACAGAGGCACATCCCTAAAGTTGTACCTCTCCACAATTCCTATGCCATGCTGGCAAAGCGTGGTTCCTCTATGGAGGCACCCGCAGTGGTGACCAAGGAGGATGCTGGGAACCTCCGCAAAGGAGAACCTCAGGAGGGTGGCAGGGGACCCCGTAGGGGAAAAAAACAACTCCTGGAGGGGGACTCCACTGTTAGGAAGGTAGAACTGGGGAGGAAGGGGAGAAGGAGGTAAGGTGCCTGCCTGGTACCATGGCTTGGAGGGACAGGGAGCGAATAGTCAGGATTGCCAGAGCAGCTGCACAGGGGAGGGAGCTGGATGTCATTGTCCACCTAGGGACAAATGACCTGGCTAAGAAAGTGATTAGAGAAGTGCAGGAAGAGTTTGTGGAATTGGGGAGGGGCCTTAGACAAGTAGCATGCACGGTAACCTTCTTGGAGGTGCTGCCCATCTATGGCGTAGGAGAGACTAGGGTGTTCCACACAATGGGATTCAATCAATGGTTGAAAAACTGGTGGAGCCTCAGGATTTGGCTCACTGGGGTTTGGGGTCCACCTGGGAGTGATGCATGCCTATATTGGCATGATGGGCTGCATCTGTCCAGGAGGGGAACCTGGATCCTAGGTGATAGGTTTAAATGCTTCATTGGCAACTGCAGTGCTGAATTTCTTAAGTTTAGTTTTTTTTTTGTTGTTGTTTTTTTAATTGTTGACTTTTCCATTAGCAGATTATATCTTTTAGCCACTAGAGGGCCCAGTTATAAGCACATTTACCCAATAAAGTTCAATACAATCCTCCTGACTGTCACATCATGTTGTCCCTCCATGCCCTGCAGTTTCTGCTTTTCTTACTCTCATTCCTCTTTCCTCTTTTCTTCCTCCCTGGAGCTTGTTTCCCCTCCCCCCCCAGCAACCTAGTTGGCACTGCCTATCATCACTCAGGTACTCTCCATCATGAGCTTGTCCCCCCCGCTGGGTGCTCCCTTCTGCAAATGGATGACAGTCCCCGCCTACCACTGTACAAAGGCCCTGGACACTCTCATCACTCTCTCATGTCCCATCACTCTGGGATCATTACCACCAACCTAATGTAAGTTCCTGCAAAAAAAGGGCATGTAGACTCACACTCAGGGACTTATGCTGGTGCACCCTGAAGCTTGTGCTCCTCCTCTTGCTGCTGTCGGGAAACATCCGTCCTAACCCTGGCCCAATCACCTCCAGCTCTATCTACCAGGAAAAACCCTCAGGAGTACTCTCCATAGCATCTCTCATCATCTGTAGTCTACTCCCCAAGCTGGATGCCCTACAAATCTTTACCAATCAGCACAGCCCAGATATCCTGGCAGTTGTAGAAACCTGGCTTACACCAAAAATCCATGACCTGGCTATCGCTGTTTCAGGCTACAATGTTTTTAGGCTGGACCAGAAGTCCAAAAGAGGTGGTGGATGTGCAATTTACCTTAAAGATTCACTACTGGGACACCACGTCACTACCCTCCTCCCAGCCACTGCTGCGCAGATTCTCCCTATCAGAATCTTATTAAGTACCCATAACAAATCCCTCACAGTTGCCACAGTGTATATCCCCCCAGAAGAACAAGGGAATGGCCTTAACGCTGTCTTGGAATTCACCAGGTCCCAACCTCCTGACTCTGAAATGATTCTGCTTGGAGACTTTAATATAAACTGGCTCACGTCTGATGCAGGGGTCCATAAGGATGCCATCTCATCGGCCAGTCTCACCCAAATGGTCATCTCTCTGACCAGGAAAAACTACAAATCCGGCACAAACACCCTCCTGGATTGGATTCTTACCAGCCACCCAACTCATATCACAAATATCTCAGTCCTCCCTGACTTGCTTAGCGATCATTCCCCTGTCATCTGTGAATGGTCAAACAAATTCCACAAGCCCCCTTCTAATATCATCACTAGTAGAGTCCTAGCATGTGGGCAGTTGTCTCACCTCAAAACATGCCTAAACCTCCAAGACTGTTCCCCTATCTACAAAGTAACAGATGTAGATACTGCACTGGATTTCTTCATTAACACTTTCAATGCAGCCTGTGACTCCCAAGCTCCTTTTAAAAAGCACAAAGTCAAAGCTCTTTGCAATCCCTGGTTCTTGGCCGATCTCTTATGTCAACTAAAATCTAGAGATCACCTCTGGGCTCAGGCCAGAACCACTGGTAAAGAAACTGACATCCAAAACTATAAATGTGCACTGAATGACTGTACCAAATCTATCCGGCAAAAGAAATCTACCTAATTCAAGAACGCTCTCACGGATAACTGGGGTAATGAGAGGGCATTTCGGAACAATATTAAAGAGGTCACTGGGAAGCAGACAAAAATCTCCCCTACCTTGCTCAACACAAATGGGTCTACTACGCTTGACCCTAAAATCATAGCAAATACCTTCAACACTGCATTCACTGATCTCAGCAGTGTTCTCCCTTCTGACATTTTCAAGAACTATAACTCTAACTCTCCTTCCCCAATGCCTCCTCCTCCTCTAGCCACCCACCTTTTTATTTCAAAGCAGTCAAGATACATGATGCCCACAAATACATTACCAAAGCCATCACCCAATCCAGCTCTAGCAGTGATACACTTGACCTTAAACTGCTGTCCCTAACCCTTGATGAGGTGTTACTGCCACTGACATATTTTTTCAACTTCTCACTTAGGCTCATCCAGTTCTCTGACAAATGGAAATCTGCCACTTTTACCCCATCCAAAAAAGTGATGACAGGGCCACTCATGGAAACTACCATCCAATCTCTATATTGCCACCCCTTTCCAAGGCCCTTGAATGTATTGCAGCAGATCAGCTCACAGATTTCCTGGACAAATACAGTATCCTGTGCTTGCAACAACATGGCTTCAGGAAAGGACATAGCACCTCATCTGCCCTACTGGCATTCTCTGGCATTCTTCACAGTTCACTGGACAATGGTCAGTTAATTGGGTTTGTCTTTATCAATCTGACTACAGTGTTCAACACTGTCCATCACCACCTACTGCTTGTGCAACTTCTGAAAGCTGGGCTGTCTCCTGACTCCACTGCCTGGTTCAAAAGCTACTTGGAGAACCGGTCTCAAAGAGTAAAAATTGCAGATGTCCTTTCTGATACCAGGCCTGTTCACTCAGGTGTCCCCCAGGGATCCATTTTGGGCCACCTACTATTCAGCTTGTTCCTGAACACCTTTCCAAATTCTTGCCCCAAAACAATCATCCTCTATGCAGATGATGCTGTAATTCTTGCCTCCCACAAGGATCCTAAGCCTCTACAAGACAACATTCAGCTTGGCTTCACATCTGTTGAAAATTGTTTCTCAAATCACAATCTTTTTTTTTTCAATTGTTTAACCAGGTGAGACACACTAAGCTGAAAGCTTGTTTACAGGTGCAACCTGGGAGCACAGGGAAGTTAAGTGACTTGCTCAGGGTCACACAGTATGCAAGTGGGGCTGTGGGATTCAAACCCAGGTCTTCAGATTTGCAGCTCAGAGCCTTAAACCACTACACTATACTACCTCTCACTGCCTCTAGCTCCTGTGACTGCCTCCACTAGCTGTCCTCAATAATAAGAAAACAAAGTTTATGATGTTCAGCAGCTCTCATAACAAGCATAAGGTGCACCCCCTATCCATCAAAACCAGTCATGGAGTCACCCTGGAACAGGTTCAAGCCTTTGACTACCTTGGGATCACTCTAGACCCTCATCTAACTTATAGTACCCACATTGACTCTGTAGCCAAAGCAGCAAATACTCACCTTGGCCTTCTCTTCCGACATAGGCAACATCTTACCCCAGAAGCCCTGACTGTCGCTGTTCAGAGCACTTTTGTCTCCATTATTGACTATGGGCTTATCATGTATGGCTCTGCCCCCCGCTACCACTCATAGACGCATATCCACCTCCCTCAATAAGGCCTGCCAACTTCTCACTGGATCCCACCACCTCACACATACGTGCAACCTCTATGCACAAACTGGATGGCTGCAACTCACCAATTGGATAAAGTACCTAACCTGCACCATGGTGAAGAAAATAACTATGGGCCTTGTGCCCCCTGGAGTGTGTGCATTCCTGCATCTTAGCAATAACCTCCACTCAACCAGGGGGTCTGAATCACAGCTTCTGCAGGTACCACATTGTCGTACCTCATAAGGTCAAAGATCTTTTGCCTACAGGGCACCTAGCTAGCTAAATGGTCTAAACAGTTACATCTCCTCCACTCCTACCCTTGGTGCATTTAAATCAAGGCTCTGCCTCTCTCTCACTGCCTCTAGCTCCTGTGACTGCCTCCACTAGCTGACCCCATTAATATTTGCCTAACCCTATGCAGTTCTCTCTCCGATTAGCACTTGAACACCCCTCAGCATGCACTTCTCCATGTCATGTCTTTGACAATGCCTCTGGCTGCACTCCTCCTCTATAGCTCTCCATCCCTCCCTCTACTCTTCCTCTCTCTAGTCCTCTATCCTCTCTGCACCTCATCCGCTATCTCCTTGTAACCTAGCCTCCAAAACTTGTTTTGTTTCTCAGATGCTTTGTAACTCTGTCTAGCTTACACTTTTGTAACCTTGTCCTATGTATTGAATTTGTAATCTGACTTACATGTCTTATGTTTTGAATTGTAACCTGATGTGGAACCTTTGTAAAAGAGCCCTGGCTCAAAGGTATTGTAATCCTAGACCTAATAAATAAAATAAACAAATAAATTTCATTATCTGCAGTGCTGAATACCATGTGACTATTACCTGCAGTCTTTACAGTTTCCACATCCTAAATGTCACAAAACATTCATTTAAGGTTTCAAATGTTATACTTTCCTGAGAATGTTCTTCTCATAACTCAGTCGATTCATCATTATCACTTCCTGCTGTTCTATCAGTATTCAAACTTTGATCTCCATTCTCCCCAGGGAAAACATATCTCTCAACTTGATTTTCCTAAAAAAATTAAATAGTTCAACATTAATTTCAAACTCATTCACAGGTGGTGTTGGTATGAATGTCAATCCCTTTTTTTCAAAACTTGAACTCTATGGTGTTTTTAAAATTTGTTGGGAAATGTTAACCACATTCAGTTTTTCCCAGTTGTCTTGCTCTCTGAACATCTTGGTGCCTTGTTTGTCCTTCCCTCTGGTGCCCCGCCTCATCTTCTTATCCCTTCCTGATTATTTTGATTTGTGCAGTTGAAGTTCTCTATTTGTCTTTTTTTTTTCTAAAAAAGCCCTTTGGTCTGCATTAGACTGATGATATCTGTAAATTATATGCCTTCTGTATTTCATATTATGATGAATGTATGGTTTAAAATAATTTGCTACTGAGTTTTCCTGTCTATACTAATGGGAAATTATTTAAGCTAATGAGACACTGAATTGTATAACAAAATAGAAGTGGGATGTTGCCCCCTTTGTTTTTACCTTGGTTACTAATGGTGCCTTTTTGGCTTCCCTAGTGAAAAAAATTGAAAAACAAAAAAAAGGAAAAAAGCCCCACCACCTCTCCCGCAATGTATATTTCATGCATGCTGCTGTACAATCCTTCTCTGAAGTAACATGACAACAGCAGTATGAATTTTGGATGTGGAGAACAGATCAGGATGCCAGTGCAAACAAGTTCAGTGTTGAGACAGTACCAAGATGATGGTTCTTGATTGATTTTGATGCTTCCCATAATATTTCATTATTCCTTTCCATACAGTATCTCTTAATTATTTTTAAATGTAAAAGATATAAGATTGGTTGGGACATCAGTGTAAATGAGTTCCACATTGGGTATGGGATTGTGATTCATTGAACTATGTAATTATTTGATGTTTTTCAATAGTAACTTTAGTAATTCTAGTGACCTATGGTCTGATCTCCTGTATGTTCAGAATATTGGATTCTTTTCAAAAGCAATTAATATAGTTTAAATATAACTCCTCTTTAGTAACTAGAACTTTTTAAAAATGCTATAGTGAGCAGTGGGAAGCGGGGTAGTGTGTTCATCAGAATAATACTCTCTGACAAAAATTCCAATTAACATGCTCAATACTGCAATTCCCACCTTGGAATAACATTAATTTAATTCATAAAGTCCCAAATGATAAGCCGGCCCCGCGGCGCTGAGGGCTGAGGTGCTGGACGCCTTACCTTGTGTCACACTGGCGACCCGTGTTCAGGAACGGACATGGGGCACCGGGGGTTGGCAGGGAGAAGAAGGATTGAGCATCCCCAGGACTGCTCTCCTTCTCTGGGGAGGGGGGGGTTTGCAGGGTTTGGCAACTGCCTGCCACCTAGCAGAGGCTGGGAGGTGGCATCAGCACTGGAAGTAGATAAGTGTGGCAGGCACTTGACGGGATGCATGCAGGGAGTGTCTTTGAGTCGCTATGGTGCCATTGCTTGCTGCACCTCAAGAGGGAGAATACAGGAACAAGTGGAGTCCTTTGCGTATGGCGATGGTCCCCCTCCATGATGGACTGGGAAGGCACTTCCCAGAACACTAATACGGACTGGTGGGTTGAGTCACTCCCCACCCCCTGCCACGGAGGGTAAGTCATGGGGTTATGGGGAGGGGGTCTCATGCCTGGTGCCTACATGGGGGATGTCAGATGTGGCAGAGGACTCCAGGGGGAGAAAATAGTAACTACAAAAAATAAAGTACCGAATGAAGCCAAGTAAAACTTAAAAAAGTTAAGTCTAAAGGTACGTGTTTAGCATGGTGTTCTTGTGTAGTGGAGCGGCAGTGCAGCCATCTTGCTGCTCCACTACCCCATCGATATCTGTTACTGGCACTCTATAATGGTCCCCCCACTCCACCCTCCCTCTCAACACCTACCACCCCACCTCCCCAAACATTACTCTGAAACTGGGGGTGCCCAATCCCACAGTGTCCCACCTGAAAGTCCCTTATAGTTTTTTAATACAACCTGCAAAAGAGAAAACCATCCATCAATGTCTATTGCAGCTCCCAAGCCTAATCCATGTTGACCCTTGCTGTACCATCATAACTGCCAGCCCCCACCCCCAAAGCCCAACCCATGCCTTGCTGTGCCACAGACAGATATATCTGTCCAAAATTGCTATATGTTCTAATTCAGTCTGCAGTCTAATTCTGGCACTGGGGTGCCCAATTGCCCATACTGGGTGCTACTCCCCACCCTGCCTGTTTTACTTATGCAGCACCCAGAAGCCCACCCCCAGTGCCACCAATCATAACACTGACACTGGGGGTGCACAATCCCCCAGTGTCTCCACCTGAAATAAAGAAAACCCTCCCTCGTTATTTATTTTTCTTAAATACATGCTGTAAAAAGGAAAACGTCTATTGGTGTCTGTTGCTCTCCCACCATAACTGCCCCCTCCCAGCCTAACCCATATTAGTCTACCAGTATGGGGGTACCCAGTCCCCTGAGCTGGCTTCTACTCTCTACCCTCTCCAAAATAGTACTGACACTGGGGGTGCCTAATCCCCCAGTGTCATGACCTGAAAAAAAGAAAACCTTCCCTTCTAGTCGTGTGTGTTTTTTTTTTTTAAATAAACCCTGTAAAAAAGAAAAGCATCCATTGTCTGTTGTGGCTGTTACTGTCCCCCCAACAAACCCTCATACTCAGCACCCCTCAATCCCCCAAGCCTGTACTTACCCAAAGGGGGTTCAATGATATAATCATCTCTGGATCGCAGACACCGATGTCTTTAATCTTTAACGCTGGACCATAAACTGAGGAAATCAGGTATGCAGTTCAATGTATTTCCATGAAGTTTTGAACTTAGTGTTATAACTTCATTGGGTAGGTCAATGTGTCAAAGCAGGACACCACTGAATATGAGATATTGCATCTCATCTGCTCTATCCTGGGTAAATATAGAGTAAAAATGTGTACAAGCAAAACCAGGTACAACAGCAATACCAGCAGGAATCATTCAGTATTGACAAATGCTTGTTTCTTTAGCTTAAGCAATGAAAAGTTTCAGTTTGTTTGCATATCTGTGATGTGTGGAAGAGAGCTATGTACCAATTGGATGATGAAGTATTTGTTGGGACTGCAGGTGTTGTGGAGTTTAGTTTAACTCTTACTATGATTAGGTTCAGCATTTCTACACCAGTGTAGGTGGTTTGGAGAGCCACACCTGCGTACATTTCTGAGTGTAAACTGCACAGACATCAAACATGTGTGGCTCATTGCAGGACTCATATTTTAATATGTGTTCAGATCGTGGTAAAATACAACGCAGTAAAATAAAGCACAGGCTAAATAAAGCAAACCAGAATATAACGAGTGCAGTATATCACAGTATATATATGTGCACCTTACTTTAGTACTGTCACTGTGGGGGGGGGCTAATTGCATGCCCCGTTGGTGGCCACCAGCACACTGCATGGATGTATGTGGGGGACATGTGCATTTCCATGTTGGTCCATTGGTGCCAGTTGCATGCTGTGATCCCTGCTGGCACTAGTGCATGGCTGTCCGTTGCACCCATTTGCCTACCCCTGAGATGCACTCCCACTATTGGTAGCTTGCATACTGCTTGTGGGACATGGGGGGGAGGGCTTGTGTGCAAGCCCAAGATGGGCATCCGGCCAACCGACAATGTTGCTGGCAGTGTGTTGCTGACCCCAGTCCTCATTGCCATGTGTTTGTGTGGGTTTGCAAGGGGCACAGAGGGGCAGTAGTAGTAGTAGTAGTCATAGTAGTAGTAGTAGAAGTAAGAGTAGTAAAACATTTTTATTTATACAGGCTCATACTGATTAAGCAATTACACCATTAGGGCAAAAATGTCCTGTTTACAAGGTGCTCCTGTAGAGGTTTCCAGTCTAGGGATGGAGCACAGAGCATGCACACCTAACAAGACCCTATGTTTAGCTTTTTTTGACCAGAATGGACTTTGAAGGGAGCAATGTGCACCACGCAAGCAGACCTAAGAGTTGAGCTGGACCACAGACACATGTGTGATGAGGCTGGCAGATGAATTTGCTGGTTCCCTTGACTATTGTGACTTGCTTGAGGGACGGGGTTGTCTGGGATGGGGAGGATAACTGTGCAGGTGTGATGAAGTTCTGTACTAGGCACTCAGCTCCAGGTATACCAGGCCAGCACTGAAAACAAATCTGAGATCAGTAATATCAGTAATTATAAAAACTAAAGCATGGGTAGGGATGTAATAGTTTTTTTACACACCCACAGTGTGTAATGCCTTGATAAATCCTTTGAACTTAGCTCTCAGGAGTTATGGGGTATCACACACCTTGGGTGTGTAAAGAACCATTACACACCCCTACCCATACTTTTTTCAGTATATTATTAAAAGTTATTATGATTTTTTTTTATTTTGCTTTATTTATATGACAAGAAGACATGATTTGTTGCTAATGGAGAAGGAGGAGGATGATATGATAAGAAAACATGGTTTGTCATTGATGGAGAAGGAGGAGGAGGATGATATGATAAGAAAACATGGTTTGTCATTGATGGAGGAGGAGGAGGAGGAGGATGATATGATGAAAAAAGATTATTTGTAATCAATGGAGGAGGAGGAGAATATAATGAGAAAACATGATTTGTCAGCAGTGCAAGAGGATGATAAGGAGCATGTGTTATTTTCTTCAACATTTTCTATCAATGTATTTATTATTAGTATACATAATTCTTGGATGTTGCTTTATTTTTATGCTAAGAAAATATGATTAATTATGGAGGGAGGAGGATTATGATTTATTTTATTTTTGATTTATTTATTTATTGAAAGTATGGAAATTACAAACCTTTCAGTCTGAAGACTCATTTACAAGGGTTCCACATCAGAAATAGATCACAAATCATACAGTGGAGCAATAACAAAATACAGTGGATCAATGGCATAATATAATGTGCAAGAACAGATTATAGGCAATTTACCAAGCTAATGGAAAGTTTTAAAAAAAGCCTAAATGCAAGATACAAACAAATAAGATCAGGAATTTAAAATGCAAGGCAGACTAAGTATAGGAATAACAGAGAGAATGGGGAGCAGGAGAGAACAGAGACAGGAGCAGAGATAAAAATGTGAGAATATAAGAGGGGGACGAGGAGAAGAAGAGGGAAATAAAGGGAGAAGAGGAAATAGTACAGGAGCAGTCAGAGGTGACATTGTCAAAATAAAAGGAGGAATGGGGTGGGGATAATAGATGGGGGAGATGATAAAAGGATGTGTTGTTTTATTAATTCAGACTCGGGACGAGATGTCTTCGAATTTGTCAGTCCTTGAAGAGGGAGGAGGTAAACTTGGCAGTTTAGTGTGAACATGTAATTATTCAGGCACTGTACTTTGTTTTGTTTTTTTAACAAACTCATTACCTGCTGAGGTAAGTTGACTTGCCTTACCTCCAGCTGGTTATTGATGGAACCCTTGTGATACTGTGCTGGCCCAGAAACAAGGGAGGCATCAGCTGGCTTAGGCTACTGTAATGGTGATTGGATTACATGAATGAGTCTTAACCCATCACTTCCCATGCCCATGCTGACTGTTTCTGCTGCTGCCAGACCATCAGATCTGAGTGGGGACTGGGAGTAAACAAGGCAGATAAGAGGATACCATGCTCACATTTTAAATCATTGGCCAGAATACTGGTTCCCAATGCTTGAGTAGGCTTTATTGACCTTGAATGATCTTTTCACCACACTGACTGCATCATGCTTTCGGTGGATTTGTGGTGTCATCTGTAAAATACTCCCACACTACAGAGGATCACTTTGGATTTTTTGAGACAGTGGACTGGTAGTGGGGGGCCCAGGATTTCAATTAGGAATTGGAAGGCGATTGCAAGATGATTTCTTTTTTTCAGCCACTGTGGAATGACATTATTAGGAATTGCAGTGGGTAGGACTGCAGGGCAGCAGATATGAAATACAAGATATTCTAATGTAATATGATATATTAGGGGTATGTGATGGAGACTTGTGTGAGATATTATTTATCTATACAAGAGCAATTTGACCTTTAGTAACACTGGGGGTCCACCTGGAGAGATGAAGGTCTATACTGGCATGATGGTCTGCATCTGTCCAGGAAGGGAAACACGCTCCTAGGTGACAGGTTTAAAGGCTTCCTTGGCAAGCTTTTAAACTAGCCAAGGGGGGAGGTGCTGATAGGAAACAGGAAAGTTCAAGCCTCCCCCACAAAACATGGCAGGTAGTAGGGTAAACACTGAGGTACAGAGCTTGACAGAGGGCAGGATAGGGGCAAATGGAAAAATGGACAAGGTCAATAGGAGCAGGGATGAGGTAAAAAAGGATAAAGCCAACATTAAATGGAGGGCAATGAGTACCAATGCCCGTAGTCTTGGAAACAAGCTTCCAGATGGAAGAGGAACACTTGGATATTGTGACAGTCACAGAAACATGGTACATGGAGAAACATGACTGGGATGTCAACATACCAGGGTACACAATCTACAGAAGGGACAGGGAGGGTAAAAGAGGAGGTGAAGTAGCTCTCTACATAAGGGAAGGGATCAAAGCTACAGAACTAAAAAGTAAAGGGCTAGGACAAGAGGAACTCTGGGTCACCTTGAGACAGGGAATGGCATCACAATCACGCACAGGGGTTGTATACAGACCTCCGTCTCAAGGAGGAATATGGACAAGAAAATGATAGAGGGCATTCTCAAATGGCTGAAAAAGGGGAGATACTGTTGATGGGGACCTGAATATGCCAGATGTTAACTGGGCGACATGGACTGCAGCCACATCCAAGAGCAGGGTCATTCCTCGATGCCCACAGGGAGCATGCCTTAGACAGCTAGTGGTGGAACCCACTCGGAAGGGAGCAATATTAGACCTGGTACTCTCAAATGGAGAGAGGATCACAAACTTAGAAGTCAGTAGACATCTGGGAACAAGCGACCACTGCACAGTGTGCTTCACAATAAACACAACCATGGAGACAAGCCATACAAAGACAAGGATACTGGACTTTAGAAGGGCTGACTTTGGCATAATGGGTGACTACCTGAGGAATGCATTAGCAAATGGCCAGAAAGGAGAGATGGAAGAACAATGGAGAAAAATCAAAACTGCCATCATGGAGGCAACAAGCCTTTGTGTGAAACAAGTAAAGGAAACAAAGTGGAATAAAAAACCACTATGGCTCTCAAAAGAGGTGTCAGGGAAGGTTAAGGAGAAAAAGGTTGCATTCAAAAAGTATAAGGAATCACAGACGGAGCATGACAGAGAACTGTATCAATTAAAGCAGAAAGAAGTGAGGAAGGTAGTCAGAAAAGCAAAGGCCCAAAATGAGGAAAAGATAGCCAACTCAGTTAAGAAGGGGGATAAAACCTTTTATAGGTACATTAGGGAGCATAGAAAGGTTAAGGGAGGGATAGTGAAGATTAATAAAGGAGAGGGGAGGTGGGCAGAGGGAGACAGTGAAAAGGCAGAGATACTGAATGAATACTTTTGCTCAGTATTCACAAAAGAAGAAGAGGAGGAGTTACCTAAACCAAACAGTAGAAGCACTCTGGATAGTGGGGTTGACACCAGTCCATTTACAGAAGAAAGAGTACTGAAAGAACTCCTAAAACTCAAGGTGGACAAAGCAATGGGGCTTGATGGGATTCACCCTAGAATCCTAAAAGAGCTAAGGGAGGACCTAGTGACACCACTAGCCACACTTTTTAACAAATCATGGGAAGATGGGGTGGTACCTGAGGACTGGAGGAGGGCAGATGTGATTTCCTTCACAAAAGGGGAGCAAGGCAGAAGCAGGAAACTACAGACCTGTTAGTTTGACCTCAGTGGTGGGGAAAATGATGAAATCACTCTGAAAGAAAGAATTGTTGAGTACCTAGAGGACAGCGGGGCAAGGACCCAAAGCAGCATGGATTCACAGCAGGAAGGTCATGTCAGATGAATCTAATTGATTTCTTTGACTGGGTGACCAAAGTATTAGACCAGGGAGGGCTGTAGATATGGCCTACCTAGACTTTAGCAAGGCATTTGACACAGTCCCGCACAAAAGATTAATAATCAAGTTAGCCAGCCTGGAGTGGGTCCCAGGGTGGTAGTCTGGGTAGCAAACTGGATGCACAACAGGACACAGAAGGTAATAGTGAATGGAACACATTCTGAAGAAAGGGGGGTTACTAGTGGAGTACCTCAGGGCTCAGTACTGGGTCCAGTCCTCCTTAACGTCTTTATAGGTGACAATGCAGAGGGTCTGGAAGGAAAGGTATGCCGCTTTGCGGATGACACAAAGATCTGTAACAGAGTTGATACACAAGGGGGGTAGAAAGGATGAGAAGGACTTGCAAGGTTGGAGGAATGGTCAGACATATGTCAACTTAGATTCAATGCAAAGAAGTGCAAAGTAATGCCCTGGGAAACAAAAATCCAGGAGAAGAGTACACAATAGCAGGGAAGGTACTAACGACAACAGTAATGGAAAGGATCTGGGTGTAGTCATATCAGATGACCTAAAGGTGGGTAAGCAATGTGAAAAGTCAGTAAGGAGAGCCAGGGGGATACTGGGATGCATAGGGAGGGGCATCACAAGTAGAAAAAGGGAAGTGGTTATCCCTTTATACAGACAGTTGGTGAGACCCCATCTGGAGTACTGCGTGCAGTTTTGGAGACCTCATCTACACATGGACATAGACAGGATGGAAGCAGTCCAGAGGAGGACAACTAAAATGGTGCATGATCTACATCAGAAACCATATGAAGAGAGACTGAGAGAACTTAATATGTATACCCTTGATGAAAGGAGGGATGGAGGGACATGATAGAAACTTTTAAGTACCTCAAGGGAATCAACAAAGTCCAGGAGGGTAGCATATTTCAGAAAAAGAGATGTGTAAGAACAAGGGGGCACAATTTAAGTTAGAGGGGGGATGGCTCAGGAGTAATGTGAGGAAATTTTTTTTCACGGAAAGAATGGTGGATGCATGGAACCACCTTCCTGGAGAGGTTGTGGGTCTAAAACAGTGGGGGAATTCAAACATGCATGGGACAGACATAAGGCAATTATAGTGGGGGGTTGCAGGAAGTAGGCTGTTGGTTAACTAGAATCTGCAGCTTATCCAATAGGTAGGGAAATGGGCAGACTGGGTGGCCCAAGTGGTCCTTATCTGCCATCAAACTCTATGTTTCTATGTTTATGTTTCAATCATGAGTGGCGTAAGCCACAAGTGTGGTGACTGAGGTCAAACTGCCTGAGTGTAGATTAATAGTGTATCACACATGGTCCCTGTTACATGTTCTGTTTATACAATAGGCTGGTGTTTTTAGAGCAGTTTCTTTGTGCTATGGACAGCCAGAGATGCAACATTCTGAAGTTGTGAGTGTACTCTGTGATTGGTTAGTATTTGTATTTGGAATGAGCAGTGGAAGACCATACAGTGCCAGAACATTGTGGTTCTGTTTTCCTGTTAGTGAGTGGTTTTCAGGGTCAGCTTGTTAATAGGGCTGAAAGGTTACAGGATTAAGAGTGGTCAGAGCATGTCATTCATCTTTGTTTTTTAAAAGAGGTTTAGTTGTGTTTTTCATCATTTGAGCAGAACAGCACTTTCTACATTTTCTGTTGCTCTAAGTCTGGGAGAAGTGGCTCTATCTCGCAGAAAAATGGGGCAAATGAAAGGCAGAGGAAGGTCTCAGAGGTATGTCAAGAATAGTGCTGTTGGAATGGGGAAAAGGCTGAAACTTCAGGAAGAAGTGCTGGTGAATAGGAAGTGGCATGCTAGGTAGTGTTTATCCAACATGAGTGTTATAAATTCTGGGTTCTAAACTTTATTACATTTACAGTAGTGGAAATAACATTTTTATGGCATTGGTTTGAGTCCACATATACTGTATAATTATGTTAAGATATATAAGAAGAAACTAAAATCTTACATATTGCAATATCTTGATAATTGAGGAGATAATATAGTCTAGTATACTATAATATGGTACAATATGTTATGCTATAACACAATTTAATGATCATTTTTATAATGTTTATTTATTATTTTTTATTTATTTATGAAGAAAATATGAATGATGAAACTGAGATCCTGATTCTGGCATGCCACTTGACTCACTTTCACCATGCTGTTTTCACAAGCTGCGAATGACAAGGAGGTGGGGGAACTTTGAGGAACTGAACAGTGAATACAAGTTGACGGACTAAAGTTCTTGATGGATCATTTCTATCCTGAGTAGTCGAACTGGAAGCACTTGAAGGAGTAAGGAGGAAGAGGGGGAAACTGGTATGCTTCTAGATTGCTGATGAAGGCTTTGTCACCAGGTGCACTGAATGACCAGCAGGTAAGGCTGCTTTCATTGCTGTGGGAGTAGAACCAGTGGGTTTCAGAGGACTAATACACCATGGTTTGTTTTGCTGACTATCATGGGTCCAGCCTTTGTCCTTGAAGTCCCAGGAAATGATTCCTGGTCTCTATCCCAGCATCACCAAACCTGTACCCCATCAACACTTGCAGAACTAGTACTCGGTGGAACAGACATAATGAAACATTTCCTTGCTCCTGTCCTTTCCCCTACACACCATTATCCTCATGTTTGTTTCCTCATTGTATCAACATGATGCCATGGAAGATGCCCACACTTCACCCACTATGGAACGCCCTCTTCTTCAGTCTCACTGAGATACCTTGCGCTCAATTTTCAAAGCCCTGAGTATGACACAAGGTGTCTGCATCAAACATACTAGGCACAAGTTGCACCTTGGGTCAGCAGATGTGGCAATTCTGATTTTCAAATTCTGCATTGAAAAGGGGAACAGTTGCAACAAACTGGCACTGTGCCAGCTTTGCAACCAAAATCAGGGTGTGCCAGTTTGCTGGAGGGCTTCTGCCATGGTGGGGCTGCACCATCCCTTTTTTTTTTGTAATTTTGCAAGTCCTGCCATCAATGCATCAAGGGACTCCAAATAGATCAGCAAGAAGGTGGTCTAAGGGACTTGTGCCAGTGCCACTCATTGTGGTGAAGGGTGGTGAAGTCTGAAAGTAGGTGCCAGGGGCAGAGGGAGCATGGGGGTGCCATACAGAGCATTGGAGAGACAGCAGCCATGAAAGGGAGTGATGAGGCACCCAGCAGAGGTGCCTTTTTCATAGGCATACAGCCAATGGGATGGGCCCTCATGTGGGGGTTTCCAGATACAGGCAGAGACATGGCCCCAGGTGTGCAAAGCCCTAGCAGCTGCACCATAGGTGGCCACTTTGCATAACCCTGTAAGCAGTAAGCTGGAGCTGCAGGATAAGGGATGCCAGTGGTAGGGGTAACATTTTCCAGGCACTGCCACAGTCCCCTTGAACCCTCATTCCCACATTGTGGCTGGCTGCCTCCTGCATACAGGGTTATGAGAGGTGTCCACCTATGGGGAAGCTTCAAGTGTTGTGCCCACCTGGTGCCATGTCACTGTCTGTCCCTGGACCCCCCCACCCACATTGTTCTCCCACCCCATTGACTGCATGGCTATGCAAATGAGAGCTCCTTATGAGAAAGAAAAGACAGGTGCTCAATGAATCATACAAGGTGGGGGGCTTCACCTATATAATCCAGGCTAGGATCAAATCAATAATAAACACCCTTAGCGCTATGCATAATATAAAAGGTGAGCAACAGGGCAGGTGGTTCAGAGTGAAAAACTCTCACACATGGCTTTTTCCATCAGTAATTCTTAGCTTTTATTATGATGTAAAAGCAGATGATAAAAAGCAAAAAAAACACACCTTACTCCAGTCCAACAGTCAGCTGCACTCACCCCAATGCTTTACCACAAGTCTTCCTCATGGGGCGTGGTTCTGTTACCCCAATGTGCAATTTATACAAGATCAGCTACACGTGAAAATGTGACAATAAATTAGTAACCCAGCTTCACCAATCAATTACTATTAAGGTCAAAAATAAATCATTCAATTCTCTATTGCATATGAAAATATTTAAAAAAATAAATCAGTTCAAAAACTGCCTATCAGTATATAATTCAATACTGAAAACAGTATCACAGTGCATACAATACTCAGAATGCATCCTAGCAACAGCTCATAGAATTAACTACCGTCAATTCAACAGCATTTTGGACTATGAGTTCAACATATTGCTTTTAACTTAATTTTGATGTTAATAGCACATATTTTTCTATAAATTGGATTTAAAACATATTGCTGTATTGAATATAAAGCACTAAAAAATTCACTGCACATTAGTGATTCATTGAACAATGATTTATCTCAGTTGCACTGTTGTCCCAAATATATCATGGAAGTTCAAAATCATTACTAAGCTGGAAATTATATTCTGAACAGAAGCCCAAAGTGTATGCTAGAAAAAACAGAAAGCCACCTCCACTCAATACTGAGGAGTTATATTACACTCTATTAAATGCTTTTTAAGAGAAACCAACATTTCAAACATACAGAAGATCAGACAACAGGTCATTAGATTTACTAAAGTTACTATTGAAAAACATCAAATAATTACACAGTTCAATGAATCACAAATCCATACCCAGTGTGGAACTCATTTACACTGATGTCCCAACCGATCTTATATCTTTCACATTTTAAAAATGTTAAGAGCTACTATATGAAAAGGTATAATGAAATGTTATGGGAACCATCAAAAAATTAATCGAGAACCATCTTCTTGGTTCTGTCTCAACACTGAACTTGTTTGCACTGGCATTCCGATCTGTTCTCCACGTACAAAATTCATAATGCTGTTGTCATGTTAATTCAAAGAAGGATTGTACAGCAGCAGACATGAAACATAAATTGTAGGAGAGGTGGTGGGGCTTTTTTTTCTCACTAGGGAAGACAAAAAAAGTGTCATTGGTATCTGAGGTAAAAACAAAGGGGGGCAAAATCACACTTCTATTTTGCTATACAGTTCAGTGTCTCATTAGCTTAAATCATTTCCCATTAGTATGGACAGGAGGACAGAGCAGCAAATTATCTAAAACCACACAGTTGTCATAATATGAAATACAGAAGGCATATAATTTACAGATAAGGTTTTAAATCCAGAATGTCATTAAGACCCAGCAGCTTTAAAGCCTCTAACCACCAGTTCCATAGTGATTCTAGCTGTCATAGTTTGGATCATATAATGATATTACTTTTTTTGTTTAAATTGATGGCACATTCTAAACCAACACATTTTAAACCAGATAAATCACCACTTCATTGAAGTGTACACCTACAGGACTCTTGGGACTCTTGACTTTAACATTTAAAATGTTCCTTACATGCTCCTGTATTTGTTTTCTTACAGGACAAGTTGTTCTTCTAACTTATATTAAATCACAGGGGCATGTGAGGAAATATACAACATTAGCAGTATCGCAAGTCATGCATTCCTTAAAAATGTATTTCTTCAAGGTTTGAGGGTACGTAAAATGTTTTGTTTCATTCACATATTCACATGTATTGCACTGTTTACACCTCCTGAACCCTGCTCGGGGTGGTGGTAACCACATTCTGTGACTTCTATACTGGCCTGAACTGAACTGAACTTACTATGCACCAATGAATCTTTGATATTATGTGCTCCCCTAAATGTTATGTATGGTTTGTCACCCACAACATCCTGCAGTCTACTGTCATTAGTTAAAACTGGCCAGTATTTGTGTATGATGCCTCCTATGGCACCAGCCATATGATTGGGCTTGATACAGAATGTGATAAGGTCCCGATTGTGATTTATTTTTCCTTTGGTATAAGTAACCCACACCTTTCTTCTTTAATGCTTTTGATTTTGTCTGTATTAGGAGTCCTTGATAATAATAATCCCTGTCAACACATCTTTTAATTAATTCTTCAGCCTGTATTTCAAAATCGTCATCATTACTGCAATTCCTCCTTAGCCTCAACATTTGCCCATATGTAACTGATCTCTTTAATTTATTGTGATGTGCTCTAGCAAAATGGAGGTAGGAATTGCAGGATGTCGCTTTCCTAAAGTTTTTTGTTACCTCTGGCTGTCCAATTGTGCCCTCCAATGAGACATCTGGAAATGGAACAACATTGTCATTGGTCTGATATGTAATTTTAAGACCCAAACGATTCTGTTGCAACCAACTGATAAAATGCAGGATGTGATTCCTTTGCTCCCTGCCAGATGTGGGTGACATCATCAAGTAAGTGAAGCCACACCACGATGTCAGCTGCAAAAGGGAAGGTAATCGGAAAAAATGTTTTCAAGTTCCCATAAACCCAAAGTAAGGTTCGCATATGAGGGTGCCATACAGGTACCCATGGCAGTACCCAATGTCTTAAGACAGTGCTCAGTATCAAACTGAAAAGCATTGTGTGTTAAAATAAAATTGGGGCTTTCAATCAAAACCCTTGTAGGGTTTGGTACTGCACTGCATTCCAGAAAGAATTTACAAGCTGTCAAACCATTGCTAGATTTAATGGATGAGTATAGTTTTCTATATCTAAAGTAATCCATACATAGTTGTCCTGACAAACAAAATCTTGCAGTTTCAAAAGCAGGTCCTCAGTGTCTCTAAGGTAGGATCTCAATTTGCATACCTCCTTTTAAAGAAAAAAATCTGCAAAAAACAATAAATTATGGGCAAGAGATCCTACCCCACAGACAATGGGGCATCCAGAGGGGCAACCAAACTGTAATGAATTTTTGGTAATGCATATAGCACAGGGGCAGCAGGATTATTAATCTACAAATATTCAAATTCTTGAGTAGCTATGTCACCAAAGAACAGAGCATCAGATAAAAGCTCATGAAATTCATCTTTAAATTTACTTAATGGATTACCTGGTAATTTTCTATATTATTGAATATCTGTCAAAATGTTATTGACCATTCCTATATACTGTTCTATGTTTAATATCACATTGTTTCCTCCTTTATCTGCTGGTTTGACTATTATGTAATTCCAGATTTTTATTTGTTTCAGAGCTGTCTTGTGCTGTCTGCTTAAATTATTCCATTTTTTATGTTTTTATTCATTCTCAAGAGCTTGGTGACCTCCTGTGCAATCACTTTTTCGAACACCAATACAGTGGGGTTCAGGGTTTGTGGACAGAAAGTAGATTTAGATTTAAATAATCTTTTATGTTCAGTCCATTCATTTTCATCACCAGTAGCTTGATAAATTTCAGCATCCTTTATTTCTTCTCTTTGCAGACTCAGCCGGCACCTAGCTCACTGCCTGAATCCCTCCCTACAATTTAAAATCCCATTACTTGTGACAAAGCTTCTTTGTGAATTGTAAAGCAGAATACCTACCATTGTTTCTGGTGCTACATCTAACCACAGCTTGTCCATTCTCCTCAAGCATCCTCATAGCCCTTTGGGTGAACAGCACCTCAGATGGGGGTCTACATGCCTCCACGGCGAGAAAAGCCTGCTGCCACACTCCCCGAGCCCTTGCTAGCAGGTACAGCCTGGACAGTGTTCTGGGAACTCAAACCTGCATGGCTGTCTCTGTAAATTTTCTAAGGACAATTGCCTTTATCTTGGGACAGCTCTTATTGGCTGTCCATGGAACACAAGCTCTGTGTTTGGTTCCTCATCCTGCTAGGCATTTCCAAATTCCTCCTGACTGGACTATGTCACTATCATTGGCCAGCTTATTTAACCTTTTTTCCCCCCAATCCAGTATTGTCTCCACAAGGACATAGACAAGATGGGCGCTGTCCAGAGGAGGGCAACTTAAATGGTGCAGTGTCTGCACTGGAAGACATATGAAGAGAGACTAAATGAGCTTAATATGTATAGCCTCGAGGAAAGGAGGCAGAGGGGGGACATGATAGAAATGTTCAAGTACCTCAAGGGAATCAACAAAGTCCAAGAGGGTAGCATCTTTCAAAAAAAGAGGTGTGCAAGAACAAGGGGGCACAATTTGAAGATGGGGGGGTGGCTCAGAGGTAATGTAAGGAAGTATTTTTTCAAAGAGAGGGTTGTGGATGCATGGAGCGACCTTCCGGAGGAAGTTGTGGAGTCAAAACAGTGGTTGAATTCAAGCATGCATAGGACAGCCATAAGGCAATTCTAGGGGGTGGGAGTAGAAAGAAGTAGGCGGCTGGTTAATTAGGATATGCAGCTTATCCATTAGGTAGGGAAATGGGCAGACTGGGTGGGCCAAGCGGTTCTTATCTGCCGTCAAATTCTGTGTTTCTATGTTTCTATATCTGATCTGTTTTAATACTCAGTGCTGAATTTCTTCAGTTTAAAGTTGTTTTTTTTTTTAACTGTACTTGTATGTGTTTGCACTTGGAAGTTTAGAGGATAAGACTGTATTCCTAATTCTGTGTTGAGTTTCTGTTACGACAATGGGTAGTTCTGTGAAAAGTAACTTTCAGTTAACCCCCCCCCAATCTTCAGCATCTTTTATTTCTTCTCTTTGCAGACCCTTCCGGCACCTAGCTCGCTGCCTGAATCCCTACCTACAATTGAAACTCCCATTATTTGTAACAAAGTTTCTTTGTGAATTGCAAAGCAGGATACCTCCCATTGTTTTTGGTGCTATATCTAACCCCAGCTTGTCCATTCTCCTCAGGCAGCCTCATAGCCCTTTGTGCTAACAACGCCTCAGACGGGGGTCTACAGGCCTTCCACCATGATGAGAAGAGCCTGCGGTTTCCACACTCCACGAGCCCTTGCTAGCAGGTACAGCATGGACAGTGCTCCAGGAACTCAAGTCTGCGTGGCTGTCTCTGTAAATTTTCTAAGGACAATTGCTTTATCTTGGGACAGCTCTTATTGGCTGTACGTGGAACACAAGCTCCGTGTTTGGCTCCTCATCCTGCCAGGCATTTCCAAATTCCTTCTGACTGGACTATGTCACTACCATCGGCCAGCTTATTTAACCTTTTTCCCCCAATACAATATTGCATCTGAAATCTGGTCTATTTTAATGCTCAGTGCTGAATTTCTTCAGTTTAAAGGTTGTTTCTATTGTTTTTTTTTAAGTGCTGACTTATCATTAGCATATTATATATTTTAGCCACTAGAGGGTCCAGTTATAAGCACACTTACCTAATCCAATACAACACAACACAATCCTTCTGACTGTCACATCATGTTGCCAGACCATGCACTGCAGATTCAACTTCTCTTATTCTCATACTTCTTTCCACTTTTCTTCCTCCCTGGAGCTTGCTTCCCCTCTTCCCACCCCAGCATCCTACTTGGCACTGCCTATCATCATTCAGGTACTCTCCATCACGAGCTTGCCCCCGGGTGCTCCCCTCTGCAAATGGATGGTAGTCCCCACCTACCACTGTACACAGGCCCTGGACAGTCTCATCACTCTCTCACATGCCATCACTCTGGGATCATTGCCACCAACCTAATGTAAGTTCCTGCAAAAAAATGGGCATGTAGACTTACGCTAAGGGACTTATGCTGGTGCACCCTGAAGCTTGTGCTCCTCCTCCTGCTGCTGTCAGGAAACATCCATCCTAACCCTGGCCAAATCACCTCCAGCTCTATCTACAAGAAAAACCCTCAGGAGCACTCTTCATAGCATCTCTCAACCTCTGTAGTCTACTCCCCAAGCTGGATGCCCTACAAATCTTTACCAATCAACACAGCCCAGATATCCTGGCAGTTGTAGAAACCTGGCTTACACCCAAAATCTCTGACCTGGCTATCGCTCTTCCAGGCTACAATGTTTTCAGGCTGGGCCACAAGTCAAAAAGAGATGGTGGATGTGCAATGTACAGTACCTTAAAGATTCGCTAATGGGGCACCCCATCACTACCCCCTCCCAGCCACTGCTGCACAGATTCTCCCTATCAGAATCTGATTAGGTGCCCAAAACAAATCCCTCACAGTTGCCTCAGTGTATATCACCCCAAAAGAACAAAAGAATGGCCTTAATGCTGTCTTGGAATTCACCAGGTCCCAACCTCCTCACTCTGAAATGATTCTGCTTGGAGACTTTAATATAAACTGGCTCACGTCTGATACAGGGGTCCATAAGGATGCTGTCTCATCAACCAATCTCACCCAGATGGTCATCTCTCTGACCAGGAAAAACTACAAAATCCAGCACCAGCACTTTCCTGGATTGGATTCTAACCAACCACCCAACTCGTATCACAAATACCTCAGTCCTCCCTGACTTGCTTAGCGACCATTCCCCTCTTATCTGTGAATGGTCAAACAAATTTGGCAAGCACCCTCCTAATACCATCACTAGTAGAGTCCTACTATGTGGGCAGTTGTCATACCTCAAAACAGGCCTCAACCTACAAGACTGGTCTTCTATCTACAAAGCAACAGATGTAAATTCTGCACTGGATTACTTCATCGGCACTTTCAATGCATCCTGTGACTCCTACGCTCCTTTTAAAAAGTGAAAAGGCAAAGCCCTTTGCAATCCCTGGCTCTTGGCCAATCTCTTACTTCAACTAAAATCTAGAGATCATCTCTGGAATCTGGCCAGAACCACTGGTAAAGAAACCGACATCCAAAACTATAAAAGTGCATGGAATGACTGTACCAAATCTATCCGGCAAAAGAAATCTACCTAATTCAAGAACTCTGTCATGCATACCTGGGATAACGGGAGGGCATTTCGGAAAAATATTAAAGAGGTCACTGGGAAGCAGCCAAAAACCTCTCCTACCTTCTTCAACATAAATGGGTCTACTACGCTTGACCCTGAAATCATAGCAAATACCTTCAACACTGCATACACCGATCTCAGCCATGTTCTCCATTCTGACTTTTCAAGGACTATGACTCTCCCACTCCTCCCCCAGTGCCTCCTCCTCCTCCTCTAGCCACCCGCCTTTTTATTTCAAAACAGTCAAGATGCATGATGCCCGCAAATACATTACCAAAGCCATCACCCAATCCAGTTCCAGCAGTGATACACTTGACCTTAAACTGCTGTCCCTCACCCTTGATGAGGTGTTACAGCCACTGACATATTTTTTTAACCTCTCACTTAGGCTCAACCAGTTCCCTGACAGATAGAAATCTGCCACTGTTACCCCGTCCATAACAGTGATGACAGGGCCACTCATGGAAACTACCATCCGATCTCTATATTGCCACCCCCTCCCAGTCCCTTGAATGTATTGCAGCAGAGCAGCTCACAGATTTCCTGGACAAATACAATATCCTGTGCTCGCAACAACATGGCTTCAGGAAAGAACATAGCACCTCATCTGCCCTACTGGAATTCTCTGGCATTCTTCACAGCTCACTGGACAATGGTCAGTTAATTGGGTCTGTCTTTATCGATCTGACTAAGGTGTTCGACACTGTCCATCACTGCCTACTGCTTGTGCAACTTCTGAAAGCTGGTCTGTCTCCCAACTCCACTGCCTAGTTCAAAAGCTACTTGGAGAACCAGTCTCAAAAAGTAAAAATTGCAGATGTCCTTTCTGATACCAGGCCTGTTCACTCAGGTGTCCCCCAGGGATTCATTCTGGGCCACCTACTATTCAGCTTGTTCCTGAACTCCCTTCCAAATTCTTGCTCCAAAACTATCATCCTCTATGCAGATGATGCTGTAATTCTTGCCTCCCACAACGATTCTAAGCCTCTACAAGACAACCTTCAGCTTGGCTTCACAACTGTTGAAAATTGGTTCTCAAATCACAATCTGGTCCTGAATAATAAGAAAACAAAGTCCTTGATGTTCAGCAGCTCTCATAACAAGCATAAGCTGCACCCCCTATCCATCAAAACCAGTCATTTAGTCACCCTGGAACAGGTTCCAGCATTTAAGTACCTTTGGAGCACTCTAGACCCTCATCTAACTTACAGTACTAACATTGACTCTGTAGCCAAAGCAGCAAATACTCACCTTGGCCTTCTCTTCCAGCATAGGCAACATCTTACCCCAGAAGCCCTGACTGTCGCCATTCAGAGTGCTGTTGTCTCAATTATTGACTATGGGCTTATAATCTATGGCTCTGCCCCCACTACCACTCTTAGACTTCATATTCACCTCCCTCAATAAGGTCTTCCAACTTCTCACTGGATCCCACCACCTCACACATACATGTGACCTCTATGCACAAACTGGATGGCTGCAACTCACCAATCAGATAAAGTACCTAACCTGCACCATGGTGAAAAAAATAACTATGGGCCTTGTGCCCTCTGGAGTGTGTGCACTCCTGCACCCTAGCAATAACTCCACTCAACCAGGGGGTCTGAATCATAGCTGCTGCAGGTTCCACATTGTTGTACCTCACAAGGTTAAAGATCCTTTGCCTACAGGGTGCCCAGCTAGCCAAATGGTTTAAACAGTTACATCTCCTCCACTCCTACCCTTGGTGCATTTAAATCAAGGCTCCACCTCTCTCTCTCTCTCACTGCCTCTAGCTCCTGTGACTGCCTCCACTAGCTGACCCCATGAATATTTCCCTAACCTTATGCAGTTCTCTCCTATTAGCAATTGGTTACCCCTTAGCATGCTTTTCCCCATGTTATGTCTATGACAATGCCTCTGGCTGCGCTTCTCCTCTATAGCTTCTGCCCCCCTCTACTCTTCCTCTCTCTTGTCCTCTATCCTCTATGCACCTCATCCGGTATGTCCTTGTAACCTAGCCTCCAAAACTTGTTTTGTTTCTCAGGTACTTTGTAACTCCATTTAGCTTACACTTTTGTAAACTTGTCCTATGTATTGAATTTGTAATCTGACTTACATGTCTTATATTTTAAATTGTAACCTGATGTGGAACCTTTGTAAAAGAGCCCTGGCTCAAAGGTATTGTAATCCTAGACCTAATAAATAACAAAATAAATAAATAAATACATTTCATTATCTGCATTGTTGAATACCATGTAACTATTACCTGCAGTCTTTACAGTTTCCACATCCTGAATGTCACAAAAAATTCATTTAATATTTCAAATGTTATACTGTCTTGAGAATGTTCTTCTCATAACCCAGTCGATTCATCATTATCATTTCCTGTTGTTCTATCAGTATTCAGACCTTGATCTCCATTCTTCCCATGGAAAACAAATCTCTCAACTTGATTTTCCTAAAAAACTTAAATAGGTCAACATGAATTTCAAACTCATTCACAGGTGGTGTTGTTATGAACGTCAATTCCTTTTTTAAAACTTGAACTCCGTGGTGTTTTTAACATTTGTTGGGAAATGTTAACCACATTCAGTTTTTCCCAGTTGTCTTGCTCTCCGAACATCTTGGTGCCTTGTTTGCCCTTCCCTCTGGTGCCCCACCTCATCTTCTTTTTCTTCCCTGATTGCTTTGATTTGTGCAGTTGGAGTTCTCCATTTGTCTTTTTTTTTCTTAAAAAGCCCTTTGGTCTGCATTATTATATCTGTAAATTATATGCCTTCTGTATTTCATATTATGACGAATGTATGGTTTAAAATAATTTGCTACTGTGTTCTCCTGCCTATACTAATGGGAAGTTATTTAAGCTAATGAGACACTGAACTGTATAACAAAATAGAAATGTGATGTTGCCCCCCTTTGTTTTTACCTTGGTTATTAATGGTGCCTTTTTGTCTTCCCTAGTGTCAAAAAATGAAAAAAAGGAAAAAAAGCCCCACCACCTCTCCTGCAATGTATATTTCATGCCTGCTGCTGTACAATCCTCCTTTGAAGTAACACGACCACAGCAATATGAATTTTGGATGTGGAAAACAGATCGGGATGCCAGTGCAAACAAGTTCAATGTTGAGACAGTACCAAGAAGCTGTTTCTCAACTGATTTTGATGGTTCCCATATTTCATTATACCTTTCCATATAGTATCTTTTAAAAAATATTAAATGTGACAGACATAAGATCGGTTGGGACATCAGTGTAAAGGAGTTCCACATTGGGTATGGAGTTGTGATTCATTGAACTATGTAATTATTTGATGTTTTTCAATAGTAACTTTAGTCATTCTAGTGACCTACGGTCTGATCTCTTGTATGTTCTAGGGTTGCCACCTTTGGATGAGGCAGAAACCGGATCCTAAGCTATGCCTGTAGCCCCACCCCATTTCATGACTCATTATGCATCGTTCCTCCTAGATGGCCAATTGTTACATCAACAAAAGACAACACTTAAAGCAGCAGTTCCACAAAAATGTTAAGATACAGCACTATGCCTATTAAAGTTACTTTCCTAGGTTCTTCCAAGTTATTTATTTACTTATGTATTTATTTAATACCATTGGTTTACCAGATAAACATACAGAGATAAAAGAAATCTCATTTACAGATATGATCTGGGGAGGAGACAAGGGAAATAATATAAATAGCATACAACAGTATACATGGCACAGTATATAATAATACATAATAAATTGTTTCCTGTAATATGTACTTTATATCTTTTACTGGCTGTATTTCCTGTTCATGTCCACAGTACTATTTTAAAGCCAATAAAGTGGCCATATATTTTTTCTTTAGGAAAAAAATAATTTAACACATTTAAAAATGCCTTAATTCTGTTAGAGATGAAACTGTTTACCAACAAATGAAAGTGGAAGACAACTGGCACTGTTACTGTTACAAAAGGTGGGGGCAGCTCTGCTGCTATGCCACTTTAAGATACAGTGGAAAAGATTAGGTTAAGTAAGTGCTAATGGTGTTAATAGCCATACTTTATACCTCCCAGGCTGACTGCTTTCACTAACAAAGGGCTATATTAAAAACAGAACTTGTTTGCAACCTGGACATGCAGCTGAAACAATCAATGATATGACAAAATTAGTGTCCAAAGTATGTGAGCACTCAAAATGGCTCAAAAACCTGATCAGCACAGAGCAAAACTGGATTACCTGATAGGGACCCTGAAAACCTGATCACCAGGTAAAAAACCTGACAGGTGGCAACCCTAGTATGTTCAGAACATTGGATTCTTTTAAAAAACAATTAATAGAGTTTAATATAACTCCTCTTTAGTATTGAGTGAATGTGGATTTCAATATGTTTCAACATACTCTTGGAGCTTTTGTTCAGAATATAATTTCCAATTTAGTAATGATTTTGAACTCCCATGATGTATTTGGGACAACAGTACAATTGAGATGGATCATGGTTCAATGAATCACTAATGTGCGATGAATTTATTCAGTGCTTTGTATTCAATATAGCAATATGTTTCAACTCCAATTTATAGAAAAGCATGTGCTATTAACATCAAAATTAAGTTAAGAGCAACATGTTAAAATTATAGTCCGAAATGCTGTTGAATTGACAGTAGTTAATTCTATGAGCTGTTGCTAGGTTGTATTCTGAGTACTGTATGCACTTTGATATTGTTTTCAATATTGAATTATATATTGATAGGCAGTTTTTGAATGTTTTCTTATGCATTAGTAAATTTAATGATTGATTGTAAATCTTAATATTATTTGATTGGTGAGGCTGGGTTACTAATTTATTGTCACATTTTTATGTGTGTATTATCTATATATCTATAAATTGCACATTGGGTACCAGAACCATGCCCCCTGAGGAAAGCTTGTGGTGAAGCGCTGGGGTTAGTGTTGCTGGCTGTTGGACTGGGGCAAGGTGTGTTTTTTTTTTTATTTTCATCATCTGCTTTTACATTGTAATAAAAGCTAAGAATTATTGATGGAAAAGCCATCTGTGAGATTTTTTCACTCTGAAACACCTATCCTGTTGCTCACCTTTTGTTTTTTTAGTATCACAAAGGCTGTTTATGGCTATACAAATGGCCTGCAGCTGCAGCAGCTCCTGTGTTTTTGGTGCAAGGACCCTTCCTTTTATAAAATTGTGGGCAGGGTCCCAGATGCAGCCAGAGGTTTGCCACAGCCCTAGACTAGCAATGCAACATGCATTGCTCTAAGAGCTCTTTGAAAATAAAGCACTTAGTGTCTAACTGCAGCCACCTAATTTGTTCAGTTTTCACTCAGTCGAAAATACACAAAGAATCCAAATAAAATGAATTTGTGTGTTCAGCACCAGCAACAGTCAGTAACAAAAAATATTTGTCAAATAAATTCTTCTAAACGCTCTCTGAACCATTTGCATTCTGCCAAACTGACTCTGACCTACTCATGATGCAGGCGACAAAATAAAAACTAAATAAATAAAGATGGATTTCTGTGCTCTCCACACCACCAACACACAAAACAAAAACCTTTGTCAAATACATTTTTCAAATATCCCCTCTCCACTTTTCCAATCTGCTAAATTCACTCTGCCCTGCTACTACTGAAGGGCCTGCATCAACCAGTGCAGGTACACACAGTGCACCCTCTCCTCTCCTCTGCTGCACAATTTCACTGGTCAGCCTACGTGAAACTAATGTTAAAATGTAGTGCATTTAGCTAACTGGAGTACTAATGTATGATTGTCTGATGACTTCTAAAGTTATCTGAACAGAAGTCATTTTTTTACATAAAATGAGTTCCATTCAGTAGCCAGGTCTTTATCATGAGAGAGAGGGAGAGCTGGCAATAGCACTGAGACATGTGCAGCACAAAGAGTTTTCGATCTCCTGCATCACTGATTTTCTGCTGCATACCACATGATTTTCCAGCAACTTACACATGCTTAGTGAGTGCTTCTTGTGAAAAGTACTTTGTCTTTAAATCAAAGTGCAGAAGATACTGAAAAGAAACCGAGTTCCTTCAGACCTTCTTCACCAGTGTGCAAACCACTTGGTAAGAACATGTTCACCAAATGCAAATTTGACATCGGCTCCTCATTAATGTGGAACACAGTGAACTGCTCAAAATGAAAAGCAGTTTATTTATCTATTTATTGAATTGAATCAGAATTACAACCCTTTGAGTCATAGACTGTTTTGCAAAGGCTCCACGTCAGATAAAAGAAACAGTACAGAGGAAGCAAAAAACAAGGTACACATACAATAATAAGTAATAATACAAGGTAATACAGTCCTAGCTTATATGTTATTTGAGGGTTACATCAACATGAAGCATAAAGAAGGTCCTAGGTCTGGGTTAAGACAGTATACAGTTCCGTAGGATCTTGAAGGACCCAGAGTCGTAATATCTAAACAGAGGGGATAGGGAACCGAGGAGACATAGGAGGGAGACTAACAACAAACTATCTTATAAACTATCTCCTTATTCCCTACTGTCCCTCTCGCTCGCTCCGCTCCACCGGCGAGGGATTGCTAGAGGTTCCCAGGGTCCACTTAAAAACTTCTGGCGCACGGGCATTTTCTTACACTGCCCCTACCCTGTGGAATTCTCTACCTCATCGGATACGAAGCTGCCTGACCATTGAGAGTTTTAAGTTAGAATTAAAAACTTATTTATTTCAAAAGGCATATGCAGAGTGATTTTATTGTGATTATATTGTTATTGTTGTTGTTTTATGTTATATGTATGTATTTTAATTGTTTTTATTTGTACAGCGCTTTGGCTTTGAAAAGCGCTTAAAAATAAATTTTTACTTACTTACTTACTATAGCTACATGATACTTACTGAGATAGAGTAGGTACCTGATTCCAGTTCAACTACTAGTGGTCACAATCTCAGGTAATCAAGGGAGAAGTTTAAGGAACAACTGATGCCTTTAGAGAAAATTTTAGAAACATACTTATTAGACAAAATATAACATATTTGAATGATTTTCATAGTAACCTTCTGCTTGTTTTTTTTATATTATTGAGGATATTGGCACGTAAACAATATCCTTGAACTTTTGAGCTCACCTACCCCTGCTGCAGATTTCCACTGAAAGTTATATTTTTCTCTTTATGACATCAGAATCTGCTGCAAGGGATGTGGCTGTGATGCCACAAGCAAAAGATCATGTGACTTCAGGTGGGAGAAAAGGAGACAGAACAGATGAAGGCTAAAGGAAAATCCTTTTTACATGCAAATATTGTTAGTAACAAAGAACATGTGACTGAGAAATGCAGACAATACTGTATGTAAAATATAAACTGGGTTTTGTTGAAATAGTATGTTTTCACAAGTTTTCCAGTAGCTGTCAGGAGCTCTTTAAGAAGGACACCAGGAAATATTTTTTCATGGAAAAGGTGGTGGCCAAACGGCATAGCCTGCAAAGTACTGAAGTTAATGCAGAGACCATAAATGGTTTCAAAATACAGTGGGGAAAACATCAAAGAGATCATCAGTATGGGGTGGGGTACACAGTGGGGGAAAGGTATTGGGAGAGAGAATAGTAGTGCTGAGAATTAGTGTAAGGTAGGGACTTAGGGCAGACTCAATGGCTTAAAATAATTGTTTGTACTTACTTTCTGTGTTTCTGTGTTTTAAAATGCAGGCAGTAGCCAAGGAGAGAGTAAGCTACAAATGTATTTCAGTAAATTGCACAGCTATCCCAACACACACAGCAACAAAAGCCTCATTTTTCCCTTGTGGACCAGCTCCAAATCAGTGCAGGTCTGCACCTGACCATTTACGCACTGGTGTATACCATTTCCAAGAGGCAGCTTCCACACTGGTGTCTGGTGGTGCATGTCTACACATTTGGCACTCAGCTGCACCAGAAAGTTAAGCCTGCACTCTGCATAACATCACCAGCAGACTCATAATGTCCTGTTGCAGAAGTAAACAGTGCATATGGAAAAATTACATTGTAGCACCTCCACCTATTTTGATGGCAGAATGTTCTACAGAGGGACTGTATACACTGAACAAGGCCACAGGCTTGTACTTCTTTGAATCTCAGAGCAGTCTAGTGAGAGAGTTCATTCGGTGAACCTGACTGTAGGCTTGTGCTTCCTTGAACCTGAGCAAGACAGGAGTCTAGTAGTAGTAGTAGCAGTAGTAGTAGTAGTAGTAGTCATAGTAGTAGTAATAGTAGTAATAGTAGTAAACCATTTTTCTTTATACAGGCTTATATTAATTTAGCAATTACACCATTAGGGCAAAAATGCCCTGTTTACAAGGTGCTTCTCTAGATGTTTCCAGACTAAGGATGGAGCACAGAGCATACACACCTGACAAGACCCTATGTTTAGCTTGTTTTGACCAGAATGGACTTTGGAGGGAGCAATGTGCACCAAGCAAACAGACCTAAGAGTTGGGCTGGACCACAGACACATGTGTGATGAGTCTGGCAGATGAATTTGCTGATTTTCTTGACTATTGTGACTTGCTTGAGGAACAGGGTTGTCTGGGATAGGGAGGTTAACCATGCAGGTGTGATGAAGTTCTGATTCAGCCTGTTTGGGGGAAGGGCAGTGGGTGCTGCTGATGTGGTGGAGAGTACTACTGTGAACTGCCAGGGGGAAGGGACTGTGAGGAACTGGGATTACTAGGCAGGTATGTTGGAGAAGTTGCTATTATGACCTGTGTGGGGTTATTGTGCAAGGTTAAATTGTAGATGGCCATGTCACTTTTACTGTTTTTTAACAATTCATTTGTAAAAATTTCACGAGGACATTGCAGGATATTATAAAATGTTTCCTGACCAGTTGCCTTGTTTTTGTTAAAATATGAGTCCTGCAATGAGTCACACCAGTTTGATGTCTGTGCAGTTTACGCTCAAAAATGTACGCAAGTGTGGCTCTCCAAACCACCTACACTGGTGTAGAAATGCTGAACGTAATCATGGTAAGAGTTAAATTAAACTCCACAACACCTGCAGTCCATACAAATACGGCATCATCCAACTGGTACATAGCTCTCTTCAACACATCACCGACATGCAAACAAACTGAAACTTTTCATTACTTAAGCTAAAGAAACAAACATTTGTCAATGCTGAATGATTCCCGTTGGTATTGCTGTTGTACCAGGTTTTGCTTGTACACATTTATTACTATATATTTAAACAGGACAGAGCAGATGAGATGCAAAATCTTATGTTCTGTATTGTCCTGCTTTGACACATTGACCTACCCAATGAAGTTATATCACTAAGTTCAAAACTCCATGGAAATACATTGAACTGCATACCTGATTTCCTCAGTTTATGGTCCAGCATTAAAGATTAAAGATGTCGGTGTCTGCGGTCCAGAGATGATTATATGATTGAACCCCCTTTGGGTAAGTACAGGCTTGGGGATTAGGGGCTGCTGGGTGTGAGGGTTGGATAGGGGGACAGTAACAGCCACAACAGATGATGGATGGTTTTCTTTTTTTACAGGGTTTATTTAAAAAAAAAAAACACACGACTAGAAGGGAAGGTTTTCTTTATTTCAGGTCATGACACTGGGGGATTAGGTGCCCCCAGTGTCAGTACTATTTTGGTTAGGGCGGAGAGTAGAAGCCAGCTCAGGGGACTGGTTACCCCCATACTGGTAGCTAAACATGGGTTAGACTGGGAGGAGGCAGTTATGGTGGGAGGACAACAGACACCAATAGACGTTTTTCTTTTTCACAGCATGTATTTAAGAAAAATAAATAACGAGGGAGGGTTTTCTTTATTTCAGGTGGAGACACTGGGGGATTGTGCACCCCCAGTGTTAGTGTTATGATTAGTAGCACTGGGGGTGGGCTTTCCGGTGCTACATAAGTAAAACAGGCAGGGTGGGGGGGTAGCAGCTGGCATGGGGCAATTGGGCACCCCGGTGCCAGAATTAGACTGCAGACTGAATTAGAACATATAATAATTTTGGACAGATATATCTGTCTGTGGCACAGAAAGGCATGGGTTGGGCTTTAGGGGTGGGAGCTGGCAGTTATGGTGGTACAGCAAGGGTCAACATGGGTTAGGCTTGGGAACTGCAATAGACATTGACGGATGGTTTTCTCTTTTGCAGATTGTATTAAAAAAACTATGAGGGTCTTTCATAGAAACAGAAACATAGAAGTTGACGGCAGATAAGGACCGCAAGGCCCATCCAGTCTGCCCATTTCTTTTTCTGCCTTATGAATGTGCCATAGGCCTTTGCTCTGTCAATGGCCTATCTATTCATACTCATCTGTATTGCTCCCTTATGCCTATCTTATGCCTGTTTGAAGCCCTGCACTGTATTCATATCCACCACTTCCTGAGGTAGGCCGTTCCATGCATCCACCACCCTTTCATTCATAATATTCATAGATTAGTACAAGTTCAAAAGGTGAGATACCCATTTCTGAACTCGCCACCTGCTGATATCAGTGGTGGAAATAAAACTTCTTATTACCCATGTATTCATCAAGTCTTTTTTTAAACTGTTCTACATTTTCACTATTTATAATGTGTGCTTGCAGTGTATTCCAAATAGGAGGAATTCTCAGAGTGAAAAATGTCATCCTTTTGTTAGTTTTACATAGGGTCAATTTTAGTTTCAAATGATGTGATCTAGTAAAATTATTTATAAACTTTTTTCTAATCCAATAGAATTTAGCAAATAATCATTTTGGTATGCTTCGTAAGTGTAAATGAGATCACCTCTTAAAATTCTATACTTCAAATAGTATAGTTGTAATGTTTTTAATCTGGTACCATAATCTATTTCAGCGATTTTATCAATCCTTTTAGTTACTCTATGCTGTACTCTTTCTGTCATTTGCTGGTAGCCAATAGAGGTTGGGGCACAAAATGAAGCACAGTAATGTAAGTGAGGATGAACCAAGCTTGTATATAAGGGCAATATTACTGATGATTTTCTACTTTTGATGTCTTAAAATATTACTTATAATCATATGATATTTTTTAACAGTTTTATTAGTATGTGAATTCAATTTTAAATCATCTTTCTGTGAAAAATAACTTCCTCACATTACCCCTTAATAGGCCTCCATCTAATCTCATGCTGCGTCCTCTTGTCCTGCTATTTTTCTTATACTGAAACATGTTAGATTCTTTCACTTTGTTAATGCCCTTAAGGTGTTTGAATGTTTCAATCATATTACCTCTCTCCCTCCTTTGCTCTAAGGTATACATATTGAGTTCAGTTAAACTGTCCTCATATGTTTTCTGATGCAGTCCCTGCACCATTTTGGTTGCCCTTCTCTGGACTGCCTCAATTTGGGTATTGTCTTTGTGAAGGTGTGGCCTCTAGTACTGCATGCAGTACTCCAGATGAGGCCTAACCAGTGTCTTGTAAAGAGGGATTATTACCTCCCTCTTCTGACTTGTGATACCCCTACTAATACACCCCAACATCCCTCTAGTCTTAACTACTGCTGTAGAGGTCTGCTTGAATGATTTCAGGTCATTAGTGATGATGACGCCCAAGTATCTTTCTTCCCTTGTGACTGCCAGCAACTCCCCTCTCAGCCTATAGGTGGTTTCAGGGTTTTTCTTCCCTATGTGCATGATCTTGCACTTCTTTGCGTTAAACCCCAGTTGCCACTCTTCCAACCATTTTGCTAGTTTATCCAGATCTCTTGCCATTCTGCCCACCCCATCAGGATCATCTACTCTGTTGCAGATCTTGGTGTCATCTGCAAACAGACAAACCTTACCCTCCAGTCCATCTGCAATGTCACTGATGAAGATATTGAGGAAGACTGGCCCCAGGACTGATCCCTGAGGTACCCCACTTGTGACTTGCATCTCTACTGACTGTATACCATTTACCGCCACTCTCTGTTTTTTGCCCATCAACCAGTTTGCCACCCAGTTGACCAGCTTCTGACCCACCCTGAGCCTACCCAGCTTCTTAATCACTTTTCTATGTGGAACTGAATCAAAAGCTTTGCTGAAGTCAAAGTAGGCAACATCAGCTGCTGCCCCTTGGTCCACCATTCTGGTTACCCAGTCAAAGAAATCTGGTTCCATGTGATAATAGCGCTGACAAAACAGCGAACATCAAAATAGTGAATTCCACTGCCAAGAACAGCTGCTTCTGCCTGTTCATTTGACTGTTCTTCCTGGCATGAAAACTTGAGACATATGCGGGGGGGGCTGCACCCCTGCACATCCAATCATATATATTCTATCACCATGCCACTCATTGATTGCAGAGGAGAATTACATATTCGGAACACTTTTATTCTGAGTCGTTATTATCTGTCAGTCGCCATTTTGCAGTTGCTGTTGTGTCACTCACTATTTTGTCAGTGCTATTTTCATGGGATGCGAGAAATCTATGCGATTAGTTTGACAGGACCTTCCTTTTGTAAACCGAAGCTGTCTTGGATCCTGTACTCCAATAGATTCCAGGTGTTGCACTATCCTTTCCTTAAGGAGTGTCTCCATAAACTTTCCCACTACTGAGGTAAGACTGACTGGTCTGTAGTTCCCTGTCTCCTCCCTGCTACCAGTCTTGTGGAGCAGGATCACATGAGCCCTTCTCCAGTCTTCTGGGACCTCTCCTGCACTCAGAGACTCACTAAACAGTTCTGATAATGGCTCTGCTAGTTCCACCCTTAGCTCCTTTAGTACCCTGCGAAGTATGCCATCAGGTCCCATTGCCTTGTCCACCCTGAGCTTATCGAGCTCTTGTAGGACCCTTTCTTTTGTGAAGGGACTAGTGCACACCTCCATCCCTCCTGTGTTCATGGTGCTGAGCTGTGGGCCCTGCCCTACCTTCTCTTCAGTAAATACTGAGCAGAAGTATCTATTTAGGATAGATGCTTTTACATGGTCCTCCTCCTCACATGCCCCCTTATCCCCTTTGATCTTAGCAATACCCCCTCTGGAATTTCTCCTTTCACTAATGTATCTTTAGAAAGTCTTGTCACCTTCTTTTACTGTTTGTGCTAGTGTTTCCTCGGTTTGGGCCTTTGTCTGCCTTACTGCCTTTCCTACTTCCCATAGGGAAGTTTGGTATGCCTCCCTATCTTCATCCTGCTGCGTTCCCTTATATTTCTTGAAGGTCAGCCTTTTGGCTCTGACCTTTTCTGGTACTGTGTTTGAGAACCAAAGTGGTTCCCTTCTTCTTTTGCACTTCCTTTTCTCACTAACACAATGGGATGTTGCTTCAAGTAGTGCACCTTTAACGCTTGCCCACTTTGCCTGTACCCCCTCACCTGTATTTCTTTTTGCCAGGGTTAGCTTAACTCTGTTGGCCATCTTATTAAAGTCAGCTCCCCTGAAGTCCCATTTTTTTGCCTTGGAATGGGATGATTTTGTTCTAGTGGCCAAATTGAACCATGCCATGTGATGGTCACTGGCACCCAGGTGACCTTCTATCTGGAGATCTGTGATCCTTTCCCTGTTAGTCAGTACTAGATCTAGGATATCCCTGTCTCTTGTGGGTTGTTGCACTAGTTGTTTGAGGCCCTCCCGCAGGTGGGACACTGTGGGATTGGGCTTCCCCAATTTTAGAGCAATGTTTGGGGAGGTGGTGTGGTAGGTGTTGACAGAGAGGGTCGAGTGGGGGACAGTTACAGGGTGACAGTAACAGATATTGATGGGGGTGGGGGATGGAGAAGCAAGATGGCTGCACTGCCACTCCACTACACAAGACACCATGCTAAACGTGTACCTTTAGACTTAACTTTTTTAAGTTTTACTTGGCTTCATGCAGGACTTTATGAATTAAATTAATGTTATTCCAAGGTGGGAATTGCAGTATTGAGCATGTTAATTGGATTTTTTGTCAGAAAGTATTATTCTGACGAACATACTACCCCACTTCCCACTGCTCACTATATAATTTTCAAAAAGTTCTAGTTTTGGATCATTGCTCCTTTTGCTCCAAGTTTGATGAAATAAACCTATTTATTTTAGCTATACTTGTTTGGCACTGGTTTGGAGTGTTGTCATATAAGTAGGCTCCTTTATGTTGTGAATATGAAAGCTGCAAATATGGATGCCGATAGCTTTAAACAGTTTAAAATAGGAGCCAACAAAGATCACAAAGATCTGCAACGGGGTTGATATACAAGGTGGGGAGGAAAGGATGAGAAGAGACTTGGCAAGGTTGGTGGAATTGTCAAATGTATGGCAGCTTAGATTCAACGCAATGACGTGCAAAATAATGCACCTGGGAAACAAAAACCCAGGGGTAAGAGTACACAATGGGGGTGAGATACTGATAACAACAAAAATGGAAAGGGTCCTGGGAGTAGTTATATCAGATGACCTAAAGGTGGGCAAGCAATGTGAGAAGGCAGTAAGGAGAGCTGGGGGATACTGGGATGCATTGGGAGAGGCATCAGCAGTAGAAAACAGGAAGTTGTTATCCCTCTGTACAGACAGTTGGTGAGACCACCTCTGCAGTGCTGCTTGCAGTTCTGAAGACCCCATCTCCACAAAGACATAGCCAGGGTGGAAGCTAACCAGAGAAGGGAAACCAAAATAATGTGAGAAAGTATTTGTTTCACGGAGAGGGTTGTAGATGCATGGAACAGCCTTCCTGAGGAGGTCATGGAGTCAAAAACTGTGGGAGAAATCAAGAATGAATGGGATAGACATAAATCAATTCTAGTGGAGGGTAGGAGGAAATATGGTGTTGGTTAACTAGGATCTGCAGCTTATCCATTAGGTAGGGAAATGAGCAGACTAGGTGGGCCAAACGGTCCTTATCTGACATCAAATTTTATGATTCTATGTTTCTATGTTCAGGTTACAAACAAGTTCCATTGTCGGTATTGCCTTTTGTTTATGAAAGCAGTCAACCTGTGTGGTGTAAAGCATGGCCATTAACATCATTAGCACTTACTTAACCTAATCTGCCCCCCTGCATCTTAAAGAGGCTTAGCAGCAAAGCTTCCTCCACCTTTCGTAGCAGCAACACAACCAGTTGTCTTCCACTTTCCTTTGCTGGTAAACATTTTCATCTCTAACAGAATTTAGTCATTTTAAATGTTTTAAATTATTTTTTCCTCAAGAAAAAAGTATGGTCACTTCTTTGACTTTGAAATAGTACTGTGGACATGAAAAGGAAATGGAGCCAGAAAAATATATGAAGTACCCATTATAGGAAACAATTTCATTATTATGCATCTCTATGTACCATGTGTACTGTTGTATGCTATTTACAGTATTTCCCTTGTCTCCCCCCGATCATATCTATAAATTAGATTTATTTTATCTCTGTATGTTTATCTGGTAAATCAATGTCATTAAATTAATAAATACATATATAGATGAATAAATCACTAGTAAGAACCTAGGAAAGTAACTTTAACAGGTACAATATGGTATTTTAACATTTTTGTTGAACTACTGCTTTAAGTATTGTCTTTTTTGATATAACAAATGGCTTTCTAGGAGGAGCAATGCATGATGAGTCATGAAAATGGGTGGGGCTAGGGGCAGAGCTTAGGATTTAGTTTTTGCCTCATCCAAAGGTGGCAACCCTACAGTATTTATTTATATGATTTATAAAATTTACTGTGCTTAGAGGAGCACTCTTTTTTGCTTTTATTTAAACAGGTAACTGCACTGTTGGAGATGGAGAAGGGAGGAGTGCTCTGGATTATGAAAAAGAGTGGTGAAAAGTGAGACAGATCCCTAGTTTTGGGAGAATCAAAACAGCTGTGCAGCAAAGTTGGCAAAAGCCTTTATTGCTGGTGAATCAGACTTGGTTGTAAACTCTCAGGGATAATGCACAGTGAAAGAATAAGAATCCATGCCTGCTTGTTGGGTTTTGGCTGAAGATTGTCTATGTGGACGTATTCGGATTCAGTTTTAAGTGTCTCCCTGTTCATAGAAGGTTTCATCATGTTATAATATTGAATGAAGAACATGAACTCTCTCGGTTAAAACTCAAATGTTGGATGTTGGCCTGAACAGAGGATATGAAATGAGTATTTTGAACATACATACTCCTTTATTGTGTCTTCTGCACTAGACTGGACAAAAAAGGCTTAGAGTGTTCAGATAGAGGTATGGTAATGTGAATTATCACATAACCCCAAGTGCTTTTAAAACTGAAGATATGCCATTGGAACTTCTCAGTACTTTGTGATTTAACCATAGCTCCCTTTCTGTTCAAGTGTGTTTGTTTGCTCTTGGTATCAATAGCTAAAATGCATAGAGAATATGGGAATCAGGAATTTAAAAAGGCAGTCTGGTCCCGATTGAAATGGGGAATATTATCAGCTCGGTATGAACCATTTTTTAATTTAAGGCCATTTTGGCAGGGAACTCCCAGCAAAGGAGCTGATCGCCATGGTGATTGGTTTTGCCTGGCACATATAATGGCCTGAATTTTCTATAAATGTTGCTTCAGTGACTCATGTAAATTTGGACCTATAGTGGGGAACTATCTCTTTTAAAAGATTTTTTTTGCTGTATGTTTTTGTAACCATCCTTCTACCTGGACACCCACCCACAGGTGATGCTGCCTCAGGGAATATAGGTTGACATCCAGGTGCATGGTTAAAATTGGCTGTGTGATTGGCATGGTGTCTCCACCTTTGGAGATCCTTCCAACAGTGTACTGCCTGGGTGCCTCCCCACAGGAAATGATGTTCAGCCCCTCCCTTGGAAACAGGTAAGACAATATACAGACCCATCACCACTTATAACTCTAAGCATGAAATATCACACTACACAATAATGCAATGGCTATGACAGTTTTCAGAAAATAAACAACAGGGGTTTATTTTGGGGTGGATAAAGAGGTAGGGAGCAATGGAAGCAAAGGGGAATAAAAGCATTCCATACTAAGGTTCTAAACTCTATGCAAAGCAGCAACAAAACAACATTGGCTTTCATAAATGATACTATGCAGTCCAGTATTACCAGCCCCAGTTCTACTCCCCCCACTGGTGCACCAGTTAACCCCACAGTCCCTGTGAGATCTCTCAGTTTTGGTGTGCACACACTAAGCAGTTGCAGGCCTGTGACATGGAAAAAGCTGGGTGCAGCACAGATGACATACTGAAGTGCTACAGAGCAAAGTACCAACTACATCTGGGGATGCAGTGAAACAGTTGTAATTTCTGGCTATACTAGTTGCTAAGGGCATTGCCAAGGTCATGCAGGAAGCCCAGATGTAAAGTTAACAATCTAGCTAGCTGAGCAATTAGGAAAGTATGTGTGTGGGTAAAATCCCAGTACTCACGACCTTTGATGAGCAGATGCAGGATGTTGGGGAATGTCTCCCCTTTTTAGGCAACCTGGAAGAACAGGCAGGAAAGGCTGGGAATGCAGGTGATGATCACCTTCACCCCAGAGAGGGACTTGTCTTCACCCACCTTGACTGTAGGTAGGCAGTCTTCACCCCACAAAGGAACTTGTCTTCACCCACCTCGACTGTAGGTAGGCAGTCTTCACCCCAAAAAGGGACTTGTCTTCACCAACCTTGGCTGTAGGTAGGCAGTCTTCACCCCACAAAGGGATTTGTCTTCACCCATCTCGACTGTATGTAGGCAATCTTCAGATCAGGCAGTAAGCATAACCTCAAAGCATAGGTCCTGGCAGGAAGCTCAGTTTCTAAACTGATAGGGAAATGAGGAAGTATCTTTGGTTTACCTCACTCTCCACAGCAGACAACAGATAATTCAACAGGCTTTGGGTATTCCATTTCCAGTTCTGCACAGAAAGCACCAACAGCAGGATCTTCTATCTGGCCACAGAAGATGCAGATAAAAAATACACCTTCTCAAATATAGTCACTGGCAAATCTCACTCTCATTCCTAGCTTGTACAGAAAGGTGCAAAATGGTAGGATTTTAGGCTGTCAGTAGCAGGAGCAGACAAGAAAAACCCTCCTTCTCACTTCAAACTCTCATCCAAAGTCACATACACCAACTGTAAAGTTCAGAATCCTCAGTTTTAAAACTCAGTTTCTGATTGGTCCACACAACTCATGAGCTCTTCGTCCTGATTGGATGTACTGTAGCTACCAATCGGATCTTACGCTGTTGTCCAGCAACCTCTGCAAAGATGGCCACTGTCAAACAATTCTTTCAGCTCAGTCACTTTTCATAAACTGTAGAAATATATATATTCACTGTTGGCAGCATCTGGCTGTATGGCTAGCACCCTCCTGGTCCCTTCTGAGGGTCACTAGGGCCAAGGAGTACATTCCTGGGACAGGAGCCAAGTTGCTGACTCCATTTTAAGGGCTCCCCTGATGGAACTGTGTCCTCAAACGGCCATCCACAGCCACCAAGCATCATGGGACTTATAGTCCTTGTGGTCACCATATTCCCATTACTCCCTGACCCACTGGAGGCATTGGCAGGTTCAGGTGTGTTTTAAAAAGTTAATTTTCTTTTTTTGTTCTGGTCCCCCCAGCCCCTTTGGCAGTCTGGTGGGGCTGGGGAGAGGAATTCACCCACAGAGCACTTCAGCCACATCTTATGAGTGCCCTCATGGTGCTAGGCCAACAATGTGGCCTTTCCTGGTGCTCCCTGCCCGACTGTATGGCAGTTCAGGGGCCGGGGAGCACCTGCACTGTGTGGCACATGGGCCACTTCTGTGTAGGTGCAAGAGGCACTGAATTAAACTTGCAGTGCTCCCCAGCTCTTTTTGCAGTCCAGGATCGGGCTAGGAGAGTGAGATGAATGGCAGCTGCTAAAACTGAGGAGGCAGCAGGAGCCAAGTAAGCCCCTGACCTTGGGAGGGGAGATTACATTTTAATATCTTAAAATGTGTGCTCCACTCTGTAATCAATGGACTCCCGAATATGACTGGAGCCTTTGGTATGTATATTAGATGATGAACTCCTGAGTGAATAGAGCCTGGATTCTCAACACTAAGTAGACGGCCTCCTTGGTACAAACAGTGAAATGTTTTATATAAGTGTTTTTATTTGTTTTAGCATATTTTTTTTTAAATTGTAGTGGCTTATGCTGAACAATAAAACCTTTGAATTGAATTGATATATTGATGGATGGTTTTCTTTGTTACAGCTGGCGTATGCAAGAGTGGGGGACCCTTCCTAGATGTTTGAAATTCCTCAGCAGTCTGATCATGACAGATCAGCCATGCTTGTTGGACAGCATGGATCAAAGGAAAGAGCCAACCCATGATTGGGTCTGATTTTTCTTTTGAAATACACAAAGTTTCTGCCCAGCAAGCCAAAACTGTGTTATGATCAGCCTGGCTGATGACTGCTGTGGCACTGATGTGCCCCTTGCAGACTGCACTACATTGGACCGACCATGTCACAAAAAAAAGGGGAACATTCAACATTTGGTAGACAAATGAACATTTTAACTGGCCAACATTTTAAATGGCTCAAAAATCACTTTGTGGGCAGGTAGTCAATGGGCCATAAACTTTCAAAATCTGGTAGTCAAACCAAGTTTTTAGTGGCCATTGGCCACCTGGATACCTGATTTGAGTCATGACCAGATCACAGAAGTTATGGCCAAACCACACCATTTGGTTTTTACTGCTTTGGTCTAGTAAGGCCTGGATTTCAGACATACCTGATTTAGTATGGTGGTAAGAGAACAGGCTTGGTAAGCAGGAAACTCAGGTTCAAATCCCACCAAAGTCATTAACTCATGTGTGACCATGTGTAAGTTACTTAACCCTCTCAGCATACCTCTCAACCTCCTGCCTCATAAATCAGGGACAAGGCTTAAAAAAAAATCAGGGACAACAGACCAAAATCAGGGACACATCTTCAAAATTAGAGTTATCCATCCAGAAAGCTGGTAGACTATGGGGCTTAGTGTAAAATGCATTTTCTAAAGAAGAACAAGTCTGTAACTTTAATGCTTTACATTGTTTTGTGCTTACAGTCCCTACTGTTTAGCCACAAAAACACAAATTTTAGGAGGGACAGAGTCAAATTTTGAGGCAAAATCAGGGACGTCCCTGAAAATCAGGGACACTTGAGAGGTATGCCTCTCAGTTTCAATCCACCAAGCTATAGGGCAGAAGCAGGACACCATAGAATTATGAGATATTTCATCTCAAATGGGCTTTACTTAGTAAATAAAGGCTAAACAATCATCCTATACAGCAACTGTGCCTCTTCCATTTTACAAAAAAAAAAAACACTTTTACTGTATACAAGAGACACTTATAGAACCACTTAGAAGATAAACTGCAAATGGAAGTTCTGCAAAAGTATTTTTTCTCCACTTCAGTTGGAAAAATGAAAACTGAAGCAACCTACTTCCCTAGACAACCCTGATTGAAACACAAACTTGTGAAACCATTATCTTTAATAAAGCAATTTTCTAATCTTAGTCTTTAATAGGATGCTGGTGCCCAACTGTGTCCAATTGTTCTGGTCTCTCTCACCATAAAAATCTTTACTCTTTCTGTATAGTTTCTTTCGGCAAGCCCCAGAAACTTTCCCTTTGATTTCTGACAGTTTCAAATTCACAGTACTGCATTACCAACTCATCTGATTAGCTCAGGCAATTTATAATCTTGTTGAGAATTGGAGGAATTGGCTTACTAATGTTGGCAGTGGCAACAGTTACCCTAGTAAATTGGAAAGTGATTACTGTACATACAGTGCTGTAGAGTGGACTGACACTGCTCTGGTCTAGGGCCATCAGAGCTAGACTATTTATACACATAGGGAGAAGAGTCTGTTTGTATATGTCGCATCTATAGGTGTATTCGAAGCTCTGAGCTAATTCTTTTAGAACTCTGGAAGACAGTCATGGTTGCATTGCCTTACCTACTAACAAGTGTGTTTTACTGCTAGTAGTACTAGCTAAGGGTACTTTCACTGTACTGTTTCCAGTGGTGAAGAGCTGGAATGGGAAATGATGATGCAGTAATATCATACCTAGAGGGGTGTAGCTAGACAATAATCCCCATGCCAGAATTAGACTGCCAACAAAATTAGAACAGATAGGAATTTTGGACAGATATATCTGTCCATGGCACAGCAAGGCATCGGTTGCTCTTGGGGGGGGGGCAATTATGGTGGCACAGCAAGGGTTAACATGGATTAGGCTTGGCAGAGTGGCATTTACAAAAGCAGCTGCAACAGACATCAGTGGATATTTTTCTCTTTTGCAGGGTGTATTAAAAAAATTACAGAGGATTTTCAAGTGGGTCACTCTGGGTTAGGGCACCCCACTGTCAGTGTTATGTTTGTGAGAGGGGGTTGGGTGGTGGGTGCTGAGAGGGAGGGTCAGGTAGAGTGCAGTTACAGGGGTGCAAGTAACAGACATCAATGGATAATTTCTTTGCTAGAGTTGGTGTCTTCAAGAGCATGGGGCTCTTTCTGGATGTTTGAAATTCCTCAGTAGGTTGATCATGACAGATCAGCTATGCTTGCCTGGCAGGACAGATCAAAGGAAAGAGTCAACACATGATTGGGTTGACTTTTTCTTTTGAAATACACAATGTTTCTGCCCAGGAAGCCACAACTGTGCCACGATCAGCCTGGTTGATGATTGGTGTGGCACTGATGCGCCCTTGCAAACTGTTCTGCATTGGACAGACAGTGTCACACCTCTCAAAACCCACTCTCATAACAAAATGTTCACTGTGCGCATGCACACAGTGAACATAAAAAGGACCAAAAACATACCAGGATTAATTACTTCCTTCCTTCTATTCCAGCATGTATTTCAAGGCCAAAAGGAATCTGTTAGGATGTGACCTTAGAAAAATAATGCTTCCCTTAATTATCATTCATTTATTTTTTTTTTTTACATATTATTCAGTTATACAAAGAACTAACCTTACCTTGTTGTTTATTCATTTTCAAATAGTCAGTACAATGTCTATTCACAATCTATAGACACACCACAAAACCCACACAGACACAACGCAATTAATGTTTTCACTAGAAAAAGCCTTCCATATGTGTATAAAACAATTGAGTGGGTGTGTTTTACTCCAAAACATCCCTCATGGTGGGAACCCATCAGCCTTTAGCCTCAGAGGTTAAACCTTCTACTTGGGATATTGGGGGAGAGGTAGGGCATGTCCTCTCTCATATCATTACTTACATTACCTCTCCATCTTCCCCCTTCTTCTTTTTTCCTCTTAAAGGCCTCATCAAGGATCATATTTTTACTTCCTGTACCTGCACTTAGCCATTCCTTACCTGCTTCATCACTTTTCACTCTTCTGTTTCTTCCCATAGTTGGTTCCCCAGCCTCTTTTACATCCCCAGTACATTAAATGCGGCACTGTTTCCTGCTGAAAATTTCCATTTCTTAACTGCTGCACCTTGCAGTCTTGAAACACCTTGCACCAATGGTGGAGCAGCATTGCCAAAGATCCTGTGGCTGCAGAACCTTCTTTGAAGTTTAAATAACACAAGCAATCCAACATACTATAATTTATTTCTTATACAACAAGCATTAATTTTATCATGGTCTGCTACTCAGAATTATAAAATGGGCACAAAGTGTAATCTTCTCTGATTGGCTAAGCACCACTTTTGCCTATGTCCTTATAGAGCCATATTGTGGCAACCTGCATTACATATAAAGAAACTGAAACTGCACAGCTCTATATCAAGGTTCCCATGCTACCACAATTCAAAATTCACTTCTTCTCAGCCGAGCCATCTCAAGCATTCACATACTCGCAGAGCACCGAAACCAACCACGGCAACAAAGTGAGCCTCACCTCACCACACACAAACTCACTTAGGATGATGATACAAACATAAAGAAATTAAACTCTGACCTGTACAGTGCATACCAGATGAAATACTGCACACCAGAAAGCTATTCCATTCCGATGAATGAACCATAGCAGGTGCCGCCACCAAAAGTGCTGAATCATACAGGAGACCTGATCGCCCATTATGTCCTATATCAGAATGTAAGTGGAAAAAAACAAAGAAACCCACACATCATTTTTCCTTTCTTAAGCGCGCTTACTTAGTGAGATAATGCTGCAAGGGAAACACACTTTTAAAAGATGCTCTACTGTATGGCAGCTGAAAAGGGACACGCTCACCCCCCCAACCACTGCTATCAATTAAAGAAACACTGAATTTCAAAGTGTGCAGAAAAAAAAAAAAAACTCATGGACTGCAGATACGTAACCTGAGCAGTAAGTGGGGATGATGGGGGCACTGGGCAGCACTGCTGGTCAAGCCAAATACAGACTAATTCACAGGACTGTACATAGAGGGACTATTATTTCTTTGTTTTATAGTAGCAACTAAAAAAAGTTTTTTTCCAAATTTTTTCTATTTTAACAGCTTTGTTTTAATTTCTACTTGAGGGGCCCATTTTATAAGTGCAATAAGACACTCCGAGGTGTGGATTATGGCCTGGTAAGAGCACTTCCCATGTGCTAAAGGCACTCTGTGCAGGTGCTTCATGCCTCATAATACACCTGGGGCGTGCTCTTATTAGGCCATAACCCACACCTCGTAATGTCTTATTGCTGGCTTTTCATGTTCAGTACAAGATAATAGATACAGAAGCACTCTGTGTCATTACTAAACATCCCAATGCCTTTAACTCTGACCCCTATTATTATGTACGCAGGACCCTTTTTAAAATCTTGGATCCAACACTGCCTTGCACATTTTTTATATGGGCACCAAGTTATGTATTTGCTGCTTCTGTTAGTTACTATATTCTTTCCCTTCTCACCCCTCTCCCAGGTCACAACTGTAAATAAGTATTGGCTCAGTGCACCTTTTCTGGGTAACAATTTTGAAGCAGCAGTGTAATGAAAATATATTATTTAAAAAAAGCTAATTTCAGCTACAATGAATACAAATATTAACATACATGTCAAATGTACTTGTCTAGGCACCTCCTGTGCTGTGCACTATGAGTCTTTTTTTTCCCTCGATCCTACCTTTGCCAGGTCTTCAATAATATTTCTATGAAAAATGTGGCACTCAACTTTTTTTCTAGAGAAAAAAACTAAATTAAAACATTTACAAAATACTTACATTTTTGTGGAATTAGAAAACTGTACCAGCAAATAAAACTGGAAGATGCTGGAATCTTTTATAATGAAAAAATGGTATGGTCAAATCTTTTTGCCAATTTTGTTGCACTGCTGCTTTAAAAATAAATAGATTAGTGACTTTCAGTGATGTCACCAAAGCATGAGTGGTTAGCTGACGGAGCTCCACTATACACCCTCATTAAACCAAAGGTAATACTTGTTCTATGGCGAATATTGAGGTCAGAAACACCAGAACTGACAAAATAAGGATGGCAGCCAAGCAAATATTGAAGGATTTTGCTGCTGACATACCACAGTCAAAACTGGCATCCACGAGGCTGAACAGAGACACCGCGGCCTGTGCGGGGCAGCCAGACCCTGAATTCATGGAGGGCTTGAGTGACCTGGAGGAGGAGGAGGTGGAAGAGGTGAATTGTGCCATCACCTCTCAGAAACTGATGTCAGAGCTTCAGAAAGTCAGACAAACCCTCCCCTCAATGCAAACTGATATTGCGGAGACTCGCAAGGATGTTCGGACATTAACCAAGAGCACAAACAGGCTTGATCAGGGCCTAAATGAAGTCAACGAGCAAACAGATCACTTTAACACTGCCCTGTTCCACCTACATCAAACAGAGCAGATAATATTGGCCAAGCTTGATGACTTCAAAGAGAGGTTGAGAAGAAATAACATAAGATTACACAGAGTCCTGGAGGGCACCAAAGAAGGTGAAATGGAATCTTTCTTAACATCTTTCCCACTGGAATTATTGGCTTGGGAAAAGACAGTTCCTCTCCAGATTGAGCGAGCTCTACGATCATTGGTTCCTAAACCAGTGGACCCCAAAGCAAGAGCAAGAGCCATCATTGCCCTCTTTGTTGATTATTCTGTAAAAGTGAGAGTGCTCCGTGCAGCCTTGAGCAAGAAAGAACTGATGTTTGGGGACTGCAGAATATACCTGGAACATTATCTTACCCCTCTGATAATGGATCAGAGAAGGGCCATCCTAAAAACTATGCAAGGTCTGAAGGCAAAAAAAATCTGTGCACAACACTATGCTCCAGCGCAAATTAAGATTCATCTGGAGTGAGGTGCTAAATTCTTTCAGTCTCTCATGGATGCCACTCCAGTCCTCAGGCAGTTAGGGTTGATAGTGGAAACTCAGATGCTAAAGGAGCAGCACAGGAGAGAAGCCAAAAACAATATTAGTGGACATGCCAGGCCTGAAAGGAAAGCTAGGAGAGACATCCCCAGGAACTATATGCAGCTGAAATGCAATTGCTACCCACAAGAAGAATGGACGAACACCCCATGGAATCCCAAAATGATGGCTGAACTGATAATGTCATGAGTACCTCAAATGGAATCACACAGCAGAGGTGCAACTTTGAAGACAGGAGGAGTGGGGGTTCCCGGTTCTATCTTCAATGCAGCTGATGGAGCTGCTTATTAAGCCGGGACTTTGTTGAACTTGCAAAAAGGTTTTTCTTGTTTCATTCTTCTCATTACAAAATGTTTCCACTTTAGATTTGGGTTACAGTGGTTATGTTGGGGAAGGAATGGTCTTGGAGGTGGGGTGAAGCTACCCAGACTCTACAGAGTACGAGGTGCTTTCCAATCCACGGCTTCACCAACACAGGATTAGACAAGCCAGGTAAGGCAGAGTACCAATGCTTTAGCTAATGATTGACATGGGGAAAGGTAGTTTCAGTCAGGAGGGATGGGGAGGGAGGGCATGGATGAGTCCAGCGATGATCTCCTTGTGGGGAAGTGATGCATGGAAAGCCTGCAGCCTTAGTCAAGAGAGCACTGTGTAGTAAGGTGTCCTCCAACTCTCTTGAGTTAGGCAATGAGAAGGCAGGGAAAGGTAGCTGGGGGAGGATGGAGGGAGGGAAAGAGTGTTTCTCCCAGTAAGTATGTTGTTCAGTCCCATGGGCCTGTTCACTGAGGGGGAACACTGTTCAGGGGAGTGCTCTCTCTTTCGGGGGGGGCTGCTCTGGGGATTGCATTACATTAACTCAGACATCTGCCTAAGTAGATAATAGTGTTGGGAAAAACAAGTAATAGACAGCAACCTGGTGAGAGGCTGGTGGCAGCAAGATGGGGCAGAATAAACACCAAGATGAATGATGGCATGGCCAAGTGGTGTGCAGTGCAACCTCATCTCTAAGGCCATGAGTAGGGGTGAAGCCAGTTTAGCTTGTTAGTTCCACCTTGGAGAATATATGGTTCACCTGCCAATTGGGGCAGGGGCATGATTAATGTCTAATTATGAGGGTAATATAAATACCAGCATGACTTAGATATTAAGGTGGATTATGACAGGTGGGCCAGATATTGAGGGTACAATAACAAGGTGAGGAAACGCACAAGAAAATGATAGAGTGCATTCTCAAAATGGCTGAAAAAGGGGAGATACTGTTGATGGGGGACCTGAATATGCCAGATGTTAACTGGATGACATAGACTGCAGCCACATCCAAGAGCAGGGTCATTCTCAATGACCTAGAGGGGGCATGCCTTAGACAGCTAGTGGTGGAACCCACTCGGGAGGGAGCAATATTAGACCTGGTACTCTCAAATGGAGAGAAGATCACAAATTTAGAAGTCAGTAGACATCTGGGAACAAGAGACCACTGCACAGTGTGCTTCACAATAAACACAGCCATTGAGACAAGCCATACAAAGACAAGGATACTGGACTTTAGAAGGGCTGACTTTGGCATAATGGGTGAATACCTGAGGAATGCATTAGCAAATGGCCAGAAAGGAGGGGTGGAAGAACAATGGAGAAAAATCAAAACTGCCATCATGAAGGCAACAAGCCTTTGTGTGAAACAAATAAAGAAAACAAAGTGGAATAAAAAAACACTATGGTTCTCAAAAGAGGTGTCAGGGAAGGTTAAGGAGAAAAAGGCTGCATTCAAAAAGTATAAGGAATCACAGAAGGGCACGACAGGGAACTGTATCAATTAAAGCAGAAAGAAGTGGGGAAGGCAGTCAGAAAAGCAAAGGCCCAAACCAAGGGAAAGATAGCCAACTCAGTTAAGAAGGGGGATAAAACCTTTTATAGGTACATTAGGGAGCATAGAAAGGTTAAGGGAGGGATAGTGAAGATTAATTATGGAGAGGGGAAGTGGGCAGTGGGAGACAGTGAAAAGGCAGAGATACTGAATGAATACTTTTGCTCAGTATTCACAAAAGAAGAAGAGGAAGAGTTACTTAAACCAAACAGTAGAAGCATTCTGGGTAGTGGGGTTGACGCCAGTCCATTTACAGAAGAAAGAGTCCTGAAAGAACTCCTAAAACTCAAGGTGGACAAAGCAATGGGGCCTGATGGGATTCACCCTAGAATCCTAAAAGATCTAAGGGAGGACCTAGTGACACCACTAACCACACTTTTTAACAAATCATGGGAAGATAGGGTGGTACCTGAGGACTAGAGGAGGGCAGATGTGATTCCCCTTCACAAAAGTGGGAGCAAGGCAGAAGCAGGAAACTACAGACCTGTTAGTTTGACCTCAGTGGTGGGGAAAATGATGGAATCACTTCTGAAAGAAAGAATAGTTCAGTACCTAGAGGCCAGCAGGGCAAGAGGACCCAAAGCAGCATGGATTCACAGCAGGAAGGTCATGTCCGACGAATCTAATTGATTTCTTTGACTGGGTGACCAAAGTAATAGACCAGGGAGGGGCTGTGAATATGGCCTACCTAAACTTTAGCAAGGCATTTGACACAGTCCCACACAAAAGATTAGTAATCAAGTTAGCCAGCCTGGGAATGGGTCCAAGGGTGGTAGCCTGGGTAGCAAACTGGCTGCACAACAGGATGCAGAAAGTAATAGTGAATGGAACACATTCTGAAGAAAGGGGGGTTACTAGTGGAGTACCTCAGAGCTCAGTACTGGGTCCAGTCCTCTTTAACGTCTTTATAGGTGACATTGCAGAGGGTCTGGAAGGAAAGATATGCCTCTTTGCAGATGACACAAAGATCTCTAACAGAGTTGATACACAAGGGGGGGGTAGAAAGGATGAGAAGGGACTTGGCAAGTTTGGAGGAATGGTCAGACATATGGCAACTTAGATTCAAAGCAAAGAAGTGCAAAGTAATGTACATGGGAAATAAAAATCCAGGAGAAGAGTACACAATAGCAGGGGAGGTACTAACAACAACAATAATGGAAAGGAATCTGGGTGTAGTCATATCAGATGACCTAAAGGTGGGTAAACAACGTGAGAAGTCAGTAAGAAGAGCTGGGGGATACTGGGATGCATAGGGAGGGGCATCACAAGTAGAAAAAGAGAAGTGGTTATCCCTCTGTACAGACAGTTGGTGAGACCCCATCTGGAGTATTGTGTGCAGTTTTGGAGACCTCATCTATGCAAGGATATAGACAGGATGGAAGCAGTCCAGAGGAGGGCAACTAAAATGGTGCAGGTTCTACATCAGAAACCATATGAAGAGAGACTGAAAGAGCTTAATATGTATACCCTTGATGAAAGGAGGGACAGAGGGGACATGATAGAAACTTTTAAGTACCTCAGGGGAATCAACAAAGTCCAGGAGGGTAGCATCTTTCAGAAAAAGAAATGTGTAAGAACAAGGGGGCACAATTTAAAGTCAGAGGGGGGACGGCTCAGGGGTAATGTGAGGAAATTTTTTTTTTCACGGAGAGAGTGGTGAAAGCATGGAACCACCTTCCTGGAGAGGTTGTGGGTCTAAAACAGTGGGGGAATTCAAACATGCATGGGACAGACATATTGCAATTATAGTGGTGGGTTGCAGGAAGTAGGCTGTTGGTTAACAAGAATCTGCAGCTTATTCAATAGGTAGGGAAATGGGAAGATTGGGTGGTCCAAGTGGTCCTTATCTGCCATCAAAGTCTATGTTTCTATGTTTCTAAAAGGGAAAGCAGTTTAAAGCCTGGACCGAACTGCAAATGCTACTAGAACCTGAGCTTGAAGCTGACGCTGACCACATAGAGGTGGGATTATAGTATCGAGGAGGATAGAGGTATTCCAAGTCTCCAACTCTTCCTTTCTGGGGTGGTCTCCCCCTCTGGGAATGAAGTTAGTGATGGGGTGCCCCCACCAGGGAGTTGCAGAAAGGGGATATGGCACATAGTTATAATGAATTAGAATGGAGATGGAATATGGATGGTATAGGGTGGGTTAGTGGAGGGAGAAGACCTTGGGATGATGTCAGTAACATCATCTGTAGTTATTAGTAATGAGACTAACTGGGGGCATTTTGCACCTAGTAAGGTAGCTAAGTTGGCAGAGACCTCAGACATCTGGTTTGCTTGTACCAGGGAAACACCTCAGAGGAGTCTTGATTGGGTGCAAGCATCAGTTACCTCGAAGTCACTCACTGAGCCTCCCCTCTCAACTTTAGAGAGGGGTGAATAGTCAAAACCAGTAAAGAGTTTAAGGTTGATGGACAAATATTTGGGGCTTGTAAAGCTGATGTTTATATATAGTTCACTGTGGTTGCTGAAATACAAGTGTGTTAAAGTGTGTGAAAGAGGGTGTGCCCTAACCTGTAACCCCCCAGAAGAAGATAAAATAGGAAAATGATGAATCTACTGATAATTACTTACGATATTAAGGGATTACACACCCCAGTTAAAAGGACATGGATATTGCAAGAGGTAGGGAGAATGGGGGCATTGATAGCATTCTTGCAAGAGATCCATCTCTCCCAGCAGGAGCACTGCAAGTTTAAAAGGTGCTGAGTAGGATCAGTCTACTCTTTGACATGCACAGCCCAGCCATGTAAAAGGGGTAGCTATCCTAATATATAAGGACACACCTCTGATGGTAAATAGGGTAGTGGAAGATGAAGAAGGTAGATTTGTGAAGGTAGTGGGAACTTACAGAGGTACCCCGTGAATACTTTTAAATATGTATGCCCCAAATATTAGCAGGGAGAGATTAGCCTTCTTTAAGCGACAGCGCCTCCAGACACCGGTAGAGCAGGACCCTCTATTTTTGGTAGGGGAGGGGGACTTTAATTGTGCTCCAGAGCCAGGCCTTCATAGAACAGGAGTCAGAAATGTGGATCCACAGGGAGAGGGGTAAAAACTTAGACAGCTTCTAGAGGAAGGGGGCCTAGTAGATGGATGGCATTATCTCCAAAGAAGGGAAAGGGATCACACCTTTTATTCTCAACCCCACTCACAATATTCCAGAATAAATTTGCTGCTGATATCAAAAGAATGGCTTCATATGGTGCAAGACAGTGTTATTAAAAAAATTACAGCATCAGATCATGCACTGGTGACAACTGGCCTTCTGTTGGAGAATATCCGGGAAAAAAACTTTCTGGAGACTAAACGTGTCCCACGTTAATGACAAAGATTTCTGCAAAAGACTAGGGGAAGAAACAACATTATTTAGACACCAATAAGGAGGGAGACACCTCAGATGCCAAAAGGTGTAACAGGCTAAAGGCTGTATTAACAGGTCTGTGTATACAACATGCCTCCAGGGGAAAAAAAGGAACAGGAGCATCAGTAAAGGAAACTAGATGCCCAAATTTTCAATGCTGAAGCAGAGCACAAAATAATACAAGACCCTCAAACCCAGATCAGATTGAAGGAATACCGTGACAGGCTGACTAGAATGCTGGAACAAAAAATGGAAGGGAATTTATGATACACCCAACAAAGATACTATGAGGCAGGAAATAGGGCAGGCAGGTTACTGGCACGGCAACTGAGGCAGCAGACCATGAGCTGAACAGTCCTGCAAATAAAGGGAGGCCGCAGAGACAAGCGAGTCAAACAAATCCAGGAGAGATAACCAAGATTTTTGCAAAATATTACTAAAATTTGTATGTAGACAAGTGGGGTGAATATGATGATGTATCTCTTGGCACTTTTCTATTAAAAGTTAAGCTGACAAAGCTAGCGGAAGATGAGAGAAATAGATTTGACATACCAATTTCAGTATCTGAGAACAAACAGACCATGACAAATGTAAAAAATGGCAAGGCCCCAGGAACAGACAGACTCCCCACTGAATTTTATAATAAGTTGGGAGACCCCTCACTGTAGCCTCTACAGGCTGCCGTCAATAAAATCCTAGACAGGGAGCAGGCCCCAGACTCTTGGTGGCAGGCCCAAATAACTGTTCTACCCAAACCGGGAAAGGACTTCCAGCTATGCACCTTGTATAGACCCATTTCCCTGCTCCCAGTGGATATGAAGATATTCACATCCATAATGGCAAACAGGCTCCAGGAGAAGGTGATGGGCCTAGTTGATGCAGATCAAATAGGATTTATTAAGGAAAGGTCCTGCAGGATAACATTTGAAGGGTGATTAACATCCTTACTTCCCAAGAAAAGAAAAAATGAAACACAGCTAGCTCTGTCACTTAATGCCGAAAAGACATTTGACAGGGTCTGTTGGAGCTACCTCAGAAAGGTCCTGGAAGTCATGAACTTTGGACTGGACTTTCTTTCTTTCTTGCATAAATGCTTTGTACTGGCAACCAGAGGCAGCAGCAAAAGTCAATGATTTAAATTCCAATAGGTTCCCTCTAGCTAGAGGGATGCGTCAGGGTTGCTACCTCTCCCCTTTGCTGTCCACACTCAGTATATAGCCTCTGGCAGCTTAACTTCAGCAGACAGCAGGAATCAGGTGATACTAGTAGGGGAAGATGAGCATAAGATATTCCTATATGCTGATGATCCCCTGATTTTTATTAGGCAACCAGAAACATCAGTATCAGCACTATAAGTAGTGTTGCAGACATATAGGGAGGTCTCGGTGTATAGAATAAACTATGAGAAGTCAGAGGCTATTTTGATCGGGGGAGGTTTCATCAGGAGGGGGGAAATAGATTTCCATTCACATGGGCAAAAGATAATATCATCTGGTACTTGGGAGTGCGTATAATGCCTAAAATTACAGACCTCTTCAGACTGAATAATATATAAATGCAGGGGAAGATCTTAGCAGACTTGACACGATGGACATTTCTTCCTTTCTCCCTGGTTGGCAGAATAGGCATTTTGAAGATGAATGCCATTCCAAGATATCTCTTCCTGTTTCAAACCCTTCCCATCAGGGTACCCAATGTTTTTTTTGGAAACAGTTGAATGCTGACATGTTAAAGTTCATCTCGGAGGGTAGAAAGTCCAGGATTGACCTTAGGAAGTTTTCTGTGCCTAGGGAGGAGGGATACCTGGGTCTCCCAGACTTTAAGTTGTACTACTTGGTGGGTCAGACACCACTCCTGATTACCTGGGCCAAACAGAGGAAAGAATCGAGGTGGTATTATGTGGAAAAGGTAGCCTTATACCCAATTCCACTTCACACACTGCCAGCCATGAAGGTCACCCCATAGTGGAGAAAACGGGTGACTAGCACTCTCTAGACATCCTACACAAGATCAGATGGGGACTTGGTGTGCCTTGCATGAGCCCAAAGCTTGTCGCAGTTGGAAAGTGTGGCTTTGATGTCAGGCATGAACCAGGGTTAAATGATTTACAGTCTCTTGATCGTATGAAGGGAGCATGTTCATTTCCAGCTGTGTTAGCTTGTCATTAAGGATCTCAATAGCTTCGTCTGTTGACTTTGTTAGGTAGAGACTTTACCAGTTTAGATTAAGGCCTGACAGGTAATTAATAGGGTTGAATTTATGTTAAGAGCACTTTGTAATGAGTCTGGGTGAAAATGAAGCCATTTTATGGGCTTTTATGCAGACAACTATCCCGTGGTCGCTTAGGTTATTGCAAAATATGCCAGCATGCAGGATTTTATGTGGGTGGTTAGACAAGATTATGTCCAGGATGCAGGTATTTGAATAGCTTTTTGTATTAGTCCTTGTTGGTTCGGTGATGAGCTGGGCCAAGCCGAGTTCATCACAAAGACTTTTGAGGCTGATGGATTTATGAGATAGTCAGTCCATATTTAGATCCCCAAGGATGATGGTTTCATTGTTGTTTTGGGGGATGAGGGATTTTAAGATTGATATAATGTCATAGTGCCCCAGAGAAGGCCTTTAGCAGCTGAAGATGTTGATTGTTTCACATGAGGGCAAGTTTATTTTTAGGGGCACAAATTCAAATTCTTTGGGCTTGGTGATGCTTACGATATCAGAGATGATGAACTTGACCTTAGTGTAGAGGATCACACCACCTCCCCTGGTTGCTCTTTCTGCCCTAAAGATTTTATAATCAGGGAGAGCAATTTGTTGGTCTGGAATGGCATTTTTAAGCCAAACTATTGTTACGACAATGATGTCAGGAGTGGTATGGGTGGCCTATGCTCACAGTTGGTCAAGTTTATTTGTTAGACTCCTTGCATTAATTGACATTATTTTTAGGCATGAGGAGGATGCGAAGTCCGAGGGAGAGGAGAGTTATATGGGGGGCCAGGGTTAACCTCAATATTTCCTGAGCATAACAGAAGAAGCATAATGAGTTTTAAGGGGTGCCACATCATGGCCAGTGCTTTCTTCTTTTGATAGTGACTGTAGAATGGGGGTGAAGACAGGGACTTAGAGGGGACAGAGGTGAGTCGGAGGTGACAGAAGGCAGCAAGTAGGGAGAGCGCTTTAATGGATGTGAGAGCCATAGGAATGCAATGGGGAAAAAAAGGGAGAGTGAGTGGGGTGAGTGTGGGGAGTGGGATGCAAAGCAGGTTCAAGAAAAGAAAGCATTGTTACATTTATGGGGAGGTGACCAGGTGGCATGGTGGTGTACCTCGAGAGAGAAGCTGAAGATGTGTTAATCGGAGGATGTGAAACAATTGCTAGGAGGATTAAAAGTTTGGGCAACATGTTATTAGGTGTAGGAGGGGTGCTAAATATGTGAAAGAAATAATAATCGGATAAGGAGTAAACCACTCAGGCAAGTCAATTTGGGAGAAAACAAGGAGCAAGCCTTTTTAGTCAGGTCAGGTGGTTAGCTGTGAATGTGTGAGTTGAAAGTCCCTTGAGACAACATTCAGTTCAACAGAAATCGGTTGTGAGAACCAGAGGAACTAGAAAGGAGTACCGGAAGAGATGATTTAGGCAGAAGCCAGTTGGGGGGGGGGAGAGTAAAGTGGGAAGAGCACAAGTGTATTTAACAAAGGCCAAGGCCAGGGTCAGGGTGAGTAGGCAGGACACAATTACAGAAAAGAAAGGCAAAGAAGAAGACCAGACTTTAAGTTTTAGAAAGCGCAGCACCAGGGACAAGGCTGAGATTCAACCAGTGTCCTAGACTATAAGGAGCAACCAATCAGCATTAGCTTGGCCTGAAAAATGGCTAATCAGCAGATATGAGTGAGTAGCACCGATATCTTGAACTACAATGCTTTCTAGAAGGGTCCATACCTCAATTAGAGAGCTGGCCAAGGATCGGTGGTGAAGTGGATGGCAGTGATGATCAGGCGCTGCACCGCAGTGGGTAGAGCACCTGGTCAGGCGTCTCCCTTCTGTGGAAAGGAAGAGGGAGCAGAGGTTAATCAAGTAATTCAGAATTGGGGGCAGGAGGAGGACAGGGGCAGCAGGCAGGAGGATAGCAGGGGGCCAGAGACAACAGGATAAAGAATTTAACTTAATCATGGGGCAGGTTAAGTTAACAGGCAGCAGAATGTATGAGAAGGTAATGGGCTGGGCAGGTTAGTGCCAAGCTCGGGGGGGGTATAGCAGAGAACCATCCAGTGTGCAGGATGGGTAAGCGCCATGCCTCAGGGGGGATTAGCAGGAGAGAAGAGAGCAAGAGCAGGATTAAGTTTAAGCACCAGAGTTGAAGATTACATTAGAGGTACAAGTAGCACACTATCTGAAATGAAACAATCAACTAACAACACTACTATGGTACAGTTAATTCATACATATTAGTCAGCCATACATTACATAACTGTCAATAGCAATTCAAATGAGCAGCAGTATTAACAGTTAGTAAGCATAACAGAAGGGCAAAATTACAGAAAAGAAAGGCAAAGAAAGAGATCAGACATTAGGTTTTAGAAAGCGCAGACACCGAAACCAGGCTGAGACTCAGTCAGTGTCCTAGGCTATAAGGAGCAATCAATTGGCAAGAGCTTGGCCAGAAAAATGGTCAATCTGCAGATAAGAGTGAGTAGCACCAATATCTTGAACTCCAATGCTTCCTAGAAGGGTCCGTAACTGAATTGGAGAGTTGGCCAAGGATCAGTGTTGAAGTGGGCGGCAGCAATGATCAGGTGCCGCACCATGGTGGGTAGAGGGCCTGGTCAGGGGCCTCCCTTCTGAACTGGAGAGCTGGCTGAGGATCAGTGATGAAGCAGGTAGCAGCGATGATCATGTGCCGCACTGCAGTGGATAGAGCACCCAGTCAGGGGCTCCCTTCTGAACTGGAGAGCTGGCCAAGGATCAGTGGTGAAGGGGGTGGCAGCAATGATCAGGCACCGCACCGCAGTGGGTAGAGCACCCAGTCAGGGGGCTCCCTTCTGTAAGAAGACTAAACATCAAGTATGCAATGTATTCATGTCTGTACGTGTTTACATTTTATTCATCATTAAAATATTGAATTCCAAAAATAAATAGATTATGTGCAGCCAATTTGAATTCTGTTCATGCAAAAAATATTATCTGGAAAGGCAGTTTGACAATAGTAGTGGCATGAGCACAGCAGATGGATAGCTAGTACATACTGTGTGAAGATATGAATTTAGGGATGAATAAGTGCAATGTAGGAATAAGTCTCCCATTCAGTAGCTGCATTAAGGATTGACTCCAGGGCTTCCATCAGCCCTGAGGTGGGTGGGGCCAGGTGATATACACTGGAGGGTAGGATTTTAATCACTTAATGACCCTTCCACCTCCACCCATTGTGTACACCTGACCAGGCGACTTGTGGGGAGTTACACTGTACATGGCTGCTGCTACAATTTAAACAAGTGTTCATGCCATATGCTAAAGTATTTATCTATTTCTACTTTTGGACCTCTCAAGAGGTTGCATGCCAACCATTTTCTTTTCTTAGCATTCCATTGTATGGCCAGCCTGACTGCAGTTTGTGTACTGTATTGGTTTCTCATCTCTTTCTTTCTTGAAGCTGCCACACAAAGGTTTTTAAGTAAGTTTTAAGTAAGACAACCCCCCCAAGTGATCTTATCCTAAAAGAGCTGGAACAAATTCCCTTAATTGATTTTAGTCATGCCATACTTTATACTGAGCGTGCACTTAGAGAGTTCCCATAGCTCTCTCCACTCTTGCTATACATTGTATGCAGAGGATGATATGCCACTAAGCAACTGAACATCATAGGTCCCTGCACATCCTTTTCATTTTTTAACCCACTGACAAATAAAATTACATGCGGTCCCTAACTTTCATTACTCATTGATGTCTTCCAGATAGCATTGATGAACAGCAGTGTGTGTGAAAAAAAGGTAAAAGAGCTAAATGACTCCAGGCAATGTCTTTTATTTCTGAGCCTGGGGTCCTCCGGTAATTGTGTGGCATGTGGCACCATTTAACTGTCCTCATGAGTGCATCCATCAAAAAGCTACTTGTCTCCTGTAATACTCTCCTAGCATCTGAGGCTGGGAGCACTGGCTGGTGATTGAAGAGGGAGTGGAGATAAATGTATAATTTGGGCCCACTTTTATGTTTTGTACCACTTCATATATGCTGATCAAATGCACTCACTTTGCTGAAGAGGAGGTGAAGACAGTGTGAAGTTGGACTGGACAGATGAAGCCAGCAGGATGATGCCATCATTGGGCCAGGATGGTTACTAGGCCATACGGGTGCTGCTGTCAGATCATCAAAGATAAACAGCTGTGTGTTGCAGGTACTGCTTTTTGAAAACAAGTATATGACCTGTGTCAAACAACTCCTTCCCACTGATTTTGGACCACCCCCTTCCCACATGTAACTAGATTACCACTGCTGTAATTCAAGCCTGTGACTGGTATGAACATAATATACAAAATAGAACATGTTAGGGTTGTGGCTGATCTAACGTAATGATGTAATGATGTAATGATGATTCTGAAACCATAAAGTAACAGCCAGTATCTTTCTTACAACTCTTCTCAAAGATTATTAGAATTTTTAAAAGAAGGTTGTTTTATTTTTAGTGGTAACATGTAAAATATGCACTATAAACTGTGTTTAAGTAGAAAGGTTCGTCAGACTTACTATGGGATTGTGGCACCCTACAGTACATTTTCAATGCTGCTATTTCCCCGCTGGGGCACTTGTTTCATTCTTACTTCTATTATTTTTTTTTTTTCAAATAAATGCATACCCCACTCCTTGTAAATAAAAAAATGTAATTCTACTGTGTGTGGCTCTAAGGTGTGCATTGTGCCTTTGGGTTACATAGGTTTCCAGTTGTTCTGGTAGTACTGCTGATACTGCAGTGGAGTTGTATTCCAAGCAGTCCTGAGTTTAAATCCCAGCTAGGGCTATTGTTTATTTGTCACTTCCAAATTGTATTTCAACTATATTCACATAACATTCATTGTAAATTAAAACATAAGTCTAATTTGTGTGGCGTTGAGGTATTTATAGAAAAAAAAACACAAGTGCTTCTGGGATCCCCAGGTTTCTATTTATGCTGGCAGCACAGCTGGTACTGCAGTACAATGGTATCATGGCCAGTATTTTAAATACTTCCCCCCTCCTCCTGCCTTTGCTAACTCCCCCATCCCACCAATCTAAGTCCTCCTACACTTTTTCAAAACTTACACTGTATTGTAATTCTTTTAAGAACTGTTCCAAAAAAGACCAGAGTAATACTCATAATATAAACATAGGAACATAGAAGTTGACGGCAGATAAGGACCGCAAGGCCCATCCAGTCTGCCCATTTCTTTTTCTACCTTATAAATGTGCCATCGACCTTTGCTCTGTCAGTGGCCTATCTATTCATAGTCATTTGTATTGCTCCCTTATGCCTATCCCATGCCTGTTTGAAGCCCTGCACTGTATTCATAGCCACCACTTCTTGAGGTAAGCCATTCCATGCATCTACCACCCTTTCTGTGAAAAAGAATTTCCTCACATTCCCCTCAATCGCCCCCCTCTAATCTCATGCTGTGTCCTCTTGTCCTGCTATTTTTCTTATATTTAAACATGTTAGACTCTTTCACCTTGTTAATGCCCTAAGGTGTTTGAATGCCTCGATCATATCACCTCTCTCCTCTTGCTCAAGGGTATACATATTGAGCTTTGTTAATCTGTCCTCATATGTCTTCTGATGCAGTCCCTGAACCATTTTGGTTGCCCTTCTCTGGACTGCCTCAATTTGGTTAATGTCCTTGTGAAGGTGTGGGCACGTGTGGCCTCCAATACTGCACAGTACTCAGATGGGGCCTAACCAGTGTCTTGTAAAGAGAGGATTATTACCTCCTCTCAACTTGTGATACTCCTACTAATACACCTAACACCCCCCTAGCTCACGTACTGCTTTAGAGGTCTGCTTGGATGATTTCAGGTCATCAGTGTTGATGATGCCAAGTCTCTTTCTTCCTTTGTGACTGCTAGCAGCTCCCTCCCAGCCTATAGGTGGCTTCAGGGTTTTCTTCCCTATGTGCATGATCTTGCACTTCTTTGCATTAAATCCCATTTGCCACTCTTCTGACCATTTTGCTAGTTTATCCAGATCTCTTCTCATTCTGCCCATCCCATCTGGATCATCTACTCTGTTGCAGATCTTGGTGTCATCTGCAAACAGACAACCTTACCCTGTAGTCCATCTGCAAGGTCACTAATGAAGATGTTGAAGAGGACTGGCCCCAGGACTGATCCTGAGGTACCCCACTTGTGACTTGCATCTCTTCTGACTGTATACCATTTACCACCACTCTCTGTTTTCTGCCCGTCCAACAGTTTGCCACCCAGTTGACCAACTTCTGACCCACCCCAAGTCTACCCAGCTTATTTATTAATCTTCTATGTGGAACAGTGTCAAAGCTTTGCTGAAGTCAAGGTAGGCGACATCAACTGCTCCCCTTGGTCCTACTCTGGTTACCAATCACAAAGAAATCCTATGAGTTGGTTTGGGACCTTCCTTATGTAAACCCATGCTGTCTTGGATCCTGTGCCCTATGGATTCCAGGTGTTGCACTATCCTTTCCTTAAGGATTGCCTCCATAATCTTGCCCACTACTGGGTAAGACTGACTGGTCTGTAGTTCCCTGCCTCCTCCCTGCTACCACTCTTGTGGAGCGGGATCACATGAGCCCTTCTCCAGTTTTCTGGGACCTCTCCTGTGCTCAGAGACTCACTAAACAGTTCTGCTAATGGCTCTACTAGTTCCACCTTTAGCTCCTTAAGTACCCTGGGATGTATGCCATCAGGTCCCATTGCCTTGTCCACCCTGAGCTTAGCAAGCTCTTGTAGGACCCTTTCTTTTGTGAAGGGAGTAGTGCTCACCTCCCTCCCCTTGTCCATGGTGCTGAGCTGTGGGCCCTGCCTACCTTCTCTTTAGTAAATACTGAGCAAAGTATCTATTTAGGATAAATGCTTACATTGTCCTCCTCCTCCACATGCTCCCTTTTCTCCATTAAGCTATAATACCCCTCTGGACTTTCTTCTTTCACTAATGTATCTATAGAAAGTCTTGTCACCTTCTCTTACTGTTTGTGCTAGTGTTTCCTCAGTTTGGGACTTTGCCTGCCTTACTGCCTTCCCTGCTTCCCTTAGGGCAGTTTGGTATGCCTCCCTATCTTCATTCCACTGTGTTCCCTTATATTTACTGAAGGCCAGTCTTTTGGCTCTGACCTTTTCTGCTACTGTATTTGAGAACCAAAGTGGTTTCCTTCTTCTTTTGCACTTCCTTTTCTGTCTAACACAATGGGATGTTGCTTCAAGTATTGCATCCTTAATGCTTGCCCACTTTGCCTGTACCCCCTCACCTGTGTTTCTTTTTGCCAGGGCTAGCTTAACTCTGTTGGCCATCTTATCAAAGTCAGCTCCTCTGAAGTCCCATATTTTTGCCTTGGAATGGGATGATTTAGATGTAGTAGCCAAATTGAACCATACCATGTGATGGTCACTGGCCCCCAGTTGACCTTCTACTTGGAGATCTGTGATCCCTTCCCTGTTAGTCAGTACTAGATCTAGGATAGCCCTGTCTCTTGTGGGTTGTTGTACCAGTTGTTTGAGGCCCTCCCCATGCAGGGAATCCACTATGTGTCTAGTTCTGGCAGATGTTCCTGCTGGTATTGACCAGTCTGTATCTGGCATGTTGAAGTCTCCCATTATCAGAACCTCCCCTTTAGCTGTCATGTTTTGTATATCTTCTAACAGTAACGTGTCTATGTCCTTCCCCTGGTCTGGGGGCCTGTAGACAACCCCAGTTCTTATGGCTGTCCCATTTCCTGTTTCAAGGGTGACCCACAGTTCTTCTGGCTCCTTATGTGCATTCTGAACTTCTGTAGCTTTGATATTTTCATTGACATACAGGGCCACTCCTCCCACCCTTTTTGCACCTCGGTCTCTTCTGAACAATACATAGCCAGGTACTGAAGTCTCCCAAGTGTGATTACTGGTAAACCATGTCTCACTAATTGCTACTATGTCCAGTTTAGCCTCTGACATTATTGCCTGCAGGTCTGGGATCTTATTTCCCAGGCTGTGAGCATTTGTGTACATGATTTTCCATTGGCCAGATTTCGGTGTGTTAGTTGATGGGTGAGGTTTGTCATTACCCCTGTGCATTGTATGGGGAGACAAACCTTTTTTCTTACCTGGTGATGCAAATGAACTGCAAACATGCTGAATCCCTGTTTGACCACTAGCTGAGGGGGGAAGGGTGTTCTTCCCATTCAACGTGTGAGGTGCTGCACCCTCTCACCATTTGCTAGTTTAAATATTCTGCAAAGATGTCAAACTTCTGCCCCAATGCACTGACTCCCTCCTTAGTCAGATGCAGTCCATCAAATTAAAGAACTTTCACTCCCAGAACTGTTGCCAGTTCCTACAAATCTGTGTCCTTTTTCCTGCACCAGCCCTTGAGCCACGTGTTTAGCTCCCCTATCTCCTCTTTCGACCTTCCGTCCATCTTCCCTCTCCCAGACTGGCAGGATCTCAGAGAAGGAGATGCTGGACGAAATGGATGATAGTTTGTCACCAGCCTGGTCAGGTGTTCCTTGGTCTCCACAACTGACTGGCTGGCGAGATCGATAGTCCCTATGTGTACTAGGACATCAATGTTTTCTCCTGCTCTGTGAACAATTTTAGCAATGCAGTCAGTGTCTCTCCATGCTGATGTACCTGGGAGACATCTGACCATTACCCCTGGCTGGAGATGGGTATCAACTCCCGAATCATGGAGTCTCCTATGATCAAGTTTTTGGATTCCTTCTTTTTTTTTTGTTTTGGTTCCTGATTTGGGTGAGTTTTGTTGTGCTAGCTCCTGTGCTGCAGTGTCCTGCTCTGCAGTGTCTTCTGCCTCTTTGTTTGATTTCAGAGATAGAGGCAGATACCTGTTTGTAGTGTTTATATGGTTTTTGGAGGTAATATTTGGAGAGCAGAGAGTGATGGGGCACCCGATTTGCCCCTCCTAACCACCTGCCAACCTCCTGGTCCAACTACCCTCTGCGGTCGAGGTTTTTCTGTTGGATGCAGGGGAAATGGTGGGTGGTTCTTATAATGTATTTCCTCTTGAATATGAAATTTGAGGTGTGCAATCTCTGCCCATGCTGCCCGGAGCTGAGGCCTAAGATCTCCAATGGCCCAGCATGTAGGACAGTGTCCTAAATCCTGTAAGACTGTCCTTCTGAAAATTGTTCCACAGTACCTGCAGTTAATGATATCCATTCCAGATAAGTTGCTGGGTTTATAACCTAGTCAGAGTAATTAGAAGGAAAAAAATGCAAGTAATGGTTTGATTGTGTTTTGTTTTTGTTTAACTTGTTATAACAAGTTAAATTACTAGTGCCCCTGTAAATGAGCTCACCTTGTGGATGCCCCACTGATCTGCCCCTTCCTGCTCTGCCACAGGAAATGTCACAGCTGTGGTACCCTATAAAAGAAGCGTAGTGTGGGGTAGTTGGGGATGGGGGTGGGTGGCTGGGCCCTTCCCCTGCCGAAAAAGAAGAATCACGGACAAAAGAACAAGGAGGTAAGAGCAGAAACAATCAGTCAACAACAAATGCAGTAACCCTGAAAGCTTATCCTAATGTTAGATAAAACTGTAAAACCTGTAAAGCATCACCTGTAATAATTTCAGAAAGATATCGCTGTAAGAAACACTTTGCTACAGAGAAAAATAAAGCAATGAAATGTTAGCAACAAACAGTAGCAATCACTGTGAGTAAAAAATAAAAACAACACCACACAGTAAATCTGCTTAGCCAAAAGAAGTCTTAATCCTTTTCCCTTGCTCTGGTAAGGTTCTCTACTCTGCCTTTCAAGCAGTCTTGGAAGGAAAGAGCTCAGGTGAAGCTAGGTGCCTTGGCCAGCAAACCAAGTCTTCTAAAAATAGGGTCATGTAACGATAGTATACAAGACTGATTGCTCTTTAAATATGCACACATAGGCGGTTGGGAAGGGCAGTTGGGATGTGGTTGAACGTCATTCAGAATCTGCATCGGGAAGTTGGTGGATGCCCAATGTGCAGAATGTTCATGGTCTTTGGTACAGAGCTTGCTGCCCTCAAAGCAGAAGTGCAGCAGCCCCTGAGAAACAACTCAGAATGGGTCCTACTGGAGAATGCAGTCCCATTACTTCAATTGTCACAGTGGGGATGGACCAAAGTAGGGAATGCAGGAAGGGGAGGGGTGGGATTAGCATGGTATGATCCCAGGGGTGGCAACCCAGAACTGTTTCCTCAAACTAGGGGAATCAATTTAGGGTGGTTGCCCTACCAAGCAAACAGTAGTTAATACCCAAGAGGCAATTGGTCTGTGTCAGGGAAGAATAACTCAGATAGGGCCAGGAGGAAGTATGAAGCATGTCCTTGTCATATGTGATTCCACATTTTGAGGACAGAGAGTCTGGTGTGTAACTCAAACCAGGAGGCAATATTCATTCTGTGTCTCTCAAAGGTGAGCAAAGACAAGGCAATCTGACATTTGGAGAGGCTGACAAGAGTGGTGGGTGGGAAGCCATGCATTATTTTACACCTAGGTTTGGTACCAATAACTTGGCAAATCGCAGTGTGGAACAGGTTAAGGGTAAATATAAGGACTATAGGCCTCCATGCTCGAATGTGTGGAGTGGCTATGCAGCGCACATCCCCGTCATGTAGCCACCCCACACTCTTTGCGCACCCCACATGGAATGCACAAAATGGGGCACACAACCCCTCCACAACCAATCCTACCCCCATGCAGACCACAATTTGCAGGAGGTGGGTGGGGTGTGTGTGTCAGTACTACACGCGATGTACAACTGTGCGTAGTGCTGGCCACAGGGGTACAGAGGCAGCCATGGGTTACACCAGGAAGAACCCTGCCATAAGCCCCCCTGTGCACCCCATGCCAGCCTCCCAAGACAATGGTATCCATAGTCACATGCCACACAGGGCCACCCACCCCAGCACATAGCCATACCCCCCAACTTCCCTGTGTATACCAACCCCCTCCACACACACACACAAATGGGAGCACCGGCCCCTGGATAGCAGACCCCCTCCATGCAGCACCATCTGCCACCTCTGTTACTTCACTTGCTCCAGATTCCAGCCACTCTGGGCATGGTGTGGTGGGATATAGTACCCCCCCACCCTCATGGCACTGCCCCACCCCTGTACCTCCCCATTAGTTCGTGGGCATGGCACAGCTGGTGGCATGTCCCAGCTCTCACCTTCACAACCGCTGGCCATGCGGACATCCACAGGGAGTGCAGCCAACCCAACCCACTGTGTAAGGATCCACTGAGGGATCCAGGATGGGCATCCCATTGGGTGCCTTCCCAGGTGTGCAGCTCAGCCCATGGCCACCCTGCACAAACCTGTGCATACGCACATAACAGGGGGGCTTGACCATGGACAGGTGGCCGGTGCTTGTGCATGCCACCGGTGCTCCCCTGTCCACAGGTACGGAGCACCAAGGGTGGGATACAAGCCTTGGGCACATAATTCCAGCCCATTGGAGCAGAGGCCCCTAAGATAGTAAGTTGATGACAGTTGCAAAAAAATGGCTTTCTTGTAGGGGCTTCCATTGGCATATGCAGGAAAGAGCAAAATGATAAACTTGTAGGGTAGGATATTCAGAACTGCACCTGGCAGGGGCACAAGCCAGGTGCAGCGCAACTGGGATATGCCAGGGTGTGGACTGGGTGATATTCAATGGTGCTGTGCCATGGCTCTGCACTGTTGAATATGGCACTGTGGCCACCCACATTGCACTTGGTGCAGTGGCACTGTGCCAGCGCAAGTGGCCAGAGAGGAACAGGGGGATGACCTAGTATAAGTGCCATTGCACTAGGTGCAGCAACCACAATATTCAGCAGTGGACATGCAAATGGGGCCATAATGCATGCAAAGCGCAAATGGGGCCATTAGCAAGTCATTATGGCACCATTTGCATACAGGTGCGCTGATCCCCGGCTACTTGCTCCTGGCACCCTGCCATCCTGCCAGGCAGCAGCCGTCAAGGACTGACACCCCCTGCCCCCACTGGCAATGTGCTCCAATGCCTGATCGCGGGCATGAATATTAAAATAAACCATCCAATATCTCTGGTGGTCCAGTGGACCGCTTCCAGCCCGATCGCGGGCTTCTGTATACAAATAAACTGTCCAATATTCCTGGTGGTCCAGTGGACCACTTCCAGCATGATCGTGGGCATAAATATTAAATTAAATGTCCAATATCCCTGGTGGTCCAGTGGACCACTTCCAGCCTAATCATGGGCATATGTAGTAAATTAAAATGTCAAAACCATCCCTGGTGGTCCAGCAGTACCTCCCTCACCCTCCCACTGAGCCCAAACACCCCTCTCCCCAGTCGCGGCGGGCGGCAGTTCCTCCCACAAGCCACCCACCCTGCCTGTCGACTGACTGTGTACAGTACAGCTATATGCCCATTGGTCCACAGCTGCCACCCGCCGCTGACCAGGGGAAGCGGTGGTCGGGCTCAGTGGGCGGTGGGAGGGGGTACTGTTGGGGCCAACAGGAATGGTTTTGATGTTTTAATTTAATACATATTGCTGTGATCGGGCTGGCAGTGGTCCACTGGACTACCAGGGCATTGGACATGTTCTTTTTATACTTATGCCTGTGATTGGGCTGGAAGGGGTCCACTGGACCAACAGGGATATTGGACATGTTCTTTTTATACTTATGCCCGTGATCAGGCTGGAAGTGGTCCACTGGACCACCAGGGATATTGGATGTATTCTTTTTATACTTATGCCCGCGATCAGGCTGGAAGCGGTCCACTGGACCACCAGGGTTATTGGACATATTTAATTCAATACTTATGCCATGATCAGGCATGTGGGGAACACTACCACAATGGACAGTGCCACAGGAGCTCGGGTGGCCACCCACAGCTGGCAGCTGCCATGTTGCACCCTGCAATATGGTGGCTCACCTGTGGGTGGCCAGCTGTTGCTCCTGTTTTTTTTTCCCTCAACGATTGTGCAGCACAGGTAGGGGTTGCGCTTGCATCTGCTCAGCACATCCCGGGCTGAATATAGAGATGTCGCGAGATGCATGGGCAGGCCCCCCCCTACTTGCGATGCCTACATTACTGATGCACCCTGGCACATCGGGATTTGTGCCATGCACTTTCCCCTTTTGAATATCATGCTGAGGTGCATCAGTGGGTTGCGTATGGTGCAACTGTGTTGCACTATGCACAACCCTTCTGAATATCTCACCCGTAGTGTTTAATACATCGCTAAGGAATGATGCAACAATCAGGGATTCTACTGCTTAAGGGTCTGTGACTTCTTCTTCTATAAAAGCTGGCTATTTGCAAAGGACAGCCTGCATCTGAGCAGGGGGAGAACCAGTGTATCAGAACAGAAGGTGGTGTAATGATTAGCACGTTTTTAAATGGATCCATGATGGGTCATCAACAAAATATATGTCAAATGACCCAACAGCGAAACCGGCAGGTCAACTGCATTTTGCAGCCGGCTTCTGGTCTGCAACGTCCACAAGTGTTTTCCCCACGTAGGGACTGCGCCCCCCACAACCCCCACTTAGAATTCTCAGCTCCGAGTTGTAGCTGAGTCGGGGCTGGCACACAACCCCTGAAAGACAGTGCTGTGTGCCAGTGGGTTGCCTACATTGACGTGGTGCTGTTGTCGCTGTAGGGAACTCTGCTGTTGACATGTCGACTCTGGGGATATATAGCTTTTTAAACTATACTAGGTAAGGGGTGGACAGTGTTAGAGTACAAGAGAATGCATAGTTACACATAAGTGAGCCAAGATGGCTCTTCCCCAGTACACTATGGACAGTGTGTGGAAATGAGAGGGGGTAGGCAGAGGCAAATGCAGAAATGATGGACATTTAGCTCAGCAGCCAGCAGGGACAGAAAGGCTAGAGGGAAATGAAGGGTAGGTACAGAGTGACGCATATGAATGCAAGGAGACTTCTGTCTCCGAGGTATAAACTATGACACACCAGAGACAAGGAGTCAAATATATCAGAAGTTTATAGAAGTTATGTAAAGTGCTTTGTCTTCTAGTGTGTGCACAAGACAGTAGGGGAGCAGCACTCTTAGACCTCATAATGTTGAACTAGCACTTTATCAGGGATACCATGAATGAGAGTCCCATATGACAGAGTGAACACAACACTGTGAAGTTCTACATGGTGTTGGATACCCAACAACTGATTTCTAGCCCTGTGGTCCCTGATTTTAATAACACTGACTTTCACAAAGTGACAAAATGAATCAAAGATCAGCTAAAGAACATTCATGAGTTGGGGACGGGGAAGAAAAAAGTGGGTAGCAATAACAGGCAGTACTAGAGGCAGTCCAGGGGTGCAATATGGAATATCAGGAGAGCTCTTAGGATCTTCAGTGTGGAGCAAAACAAACTTAGGCATACAAGGAAGAGTTAGAGAAAAGCAAGCAGCTCATTAGGAGAATAAAAACAGACACAGAGCTAAAAACAGCAGAATGGGTTAAGGAAAATGAAAAGACCCACTTCAGGTATATTAGGGAAAATAGATAAAGAAGAGATCGCACAGAAAGAATGAAGAAAAATGAAGAGAATCTAGAAAAGGATGAGCATCAAGTGAGCATATTAAATAAAGACTTCAGTTCAGTGTTTACAGTGGAAACAGCAGGACCAATACTGGACAGTAGGATAATATTTGAGGATATATTTAGCTACATTTTAGAGATGGGAATATATCTCCAGAGAGAGAGAGAGAGAGAGAGGGAGGAGAAGAGAGAACTGATGTGTCTACAGGACCTAACGTGGAGACTAGTCCCCATGGCCAAATGGGATCCACCTAAGTGCACTGAGGGAGACTAGGCAGGCACTGAAGTGGCACCCTTGCCAGCCTATTGAACAAGTCATTAGCATCATGTGAAGTACCAGTTAACTGGAGGGTGGTAGATGTAGTCCTGCTGTACATGACTAGGGATAGGGAGAATCCACGAAGTTACAGGCCTGTGAGTCTGACATCTATAGTAAGCAATTTGCTAGAGACGGTTATGAAAGAATGGATAGTTGAATTCCTAGAAAAAAATGGGCTTATGGATCAGAATCTTCATGGCTTCATGAGAGGTGAGTTGTGTCAAAAGATCTTGATTTATTTTTTTAAAATACAGTGACACAAATTGTTGATAGAGGCTAGGCAGTTGACATCCTATACCTGGATTTCAGTAAGGCCTTTGAGTCAGTGTCACATACAGTATTGCAGATGGCTAGTGTGGACATTAGGTAACATAGGACAATTGGATAGGCTAACTAGATGGATTAGGAATTGATATATGGATTGGACATAGAGAATGTTCCTGAATGACAAGTTCTCTGAGGTTTGGGAGGTAACTATTGAGGTACCCATATTTCTGTCCTGGGGCTACACTTCTTTAACACATACAAAAATTATAGTAGATGAATATACACAGGGAACTGAGTCTATTTGCAGATGGCATAAAGCTAAAGTTAAATGCCAAGAAATATAAAAAATTGCACATTAGTAGCAGAAATCAGCGTACGGATTACAGCATTGAGGTAAAGGAGGAGCAGTTAAAGGAGGAAAGGGACCGGCAGTGAAAAATCAGTTAGTAACAGACTGAAAATCTCTTCTCAATGGTGCAACATATAGGGGAGACAAACAGGATGTTGGGCTTCATTAGAAGAGGTTTCACCAGTTGTTGGAGGAGATAATGCTGTCACTGTACAAGTCATTGGTTTGACCATGCTTTGAGTATTGTAAACAAATTAGGAGCCCACAACTGAAGAAGGATATGGAAGAGCTGGAAACTATACTGTGTAGGGTTATAAATATGATCTATGGACAGCAAGGTAGGTCCTACAGTACACTATGAGGAAAGAAAGGAAACTTTCCCTGTGAATCCTCTGGAGTACAGGATTGAAGTAGGATATAATAAAAACATGCAGATACATGCATGAATGTAATAGGGTAAACTGTCCAGAATTGTTCATGTTGAGGAACAGTTCATCCACCAGGGAGGACAAACTAAAGTTGGAAGGGGGAAATTCAAAAGTACATAAGGAAGTATATTTTTCACAGAGCATAGGGTGGACAGGTGGAATAGTCTGCCCAGTACTGTGGCCAAAAGCATGGACTATAACTGGGTTCAAAACTCAATGAGACATTTTTCAGGGGATAATGAAGAACAAGAGAGTGGTAGGAGACAAAGGAAACTCTGGGGGGGGGGGGGAAGGTAAATGCAAAGCAATACAATGTAGAGTATCAAAGCATACTTGATGACCACACTGTCATTTACTGTTCTCTTTCAGTTTTTGTATTTTAAATTATACAATAACCAAAAAAAAAAATCTGAGCTTTGATTGATCAGTGTGTGCCTGGAACACCGATATCTCAATATAACATCAATCCATGAAGTCCAAGCACATACATAATCACTTCTTGCCAAGGAAGGTTGATATTTTATAGTTAAAGTCGAAAGAGTGTATTTTCATATAAAAAACATATTTACTAATATTGTGGGGACTAACATATTTGCCATGACAAAAACATGTCATAGTTAGGCAGAGAACAAGTGAAAGAACATCTCCTTTATACTGTGGGAACATATGTTTTATAGTATTAGTTTTTATTATTTATGAGAAACACACTACATGTGAATGCACTGCATCATGGGTATGCAGATACCTAATGCCTGGTATCACATAACACACTACAGTGATAACAGACAATTGAATATTTGTGACACCCACGGTGCAGCTAACATAGGGAGTATTTCAAAAAATTATTAATAAAACTGTTAAAGTGATGTTCCCACAGTATAAAGGAGATGTAACACTTGTTCTCTGCCTAACTATGAAATGTTTTAGCCATGTACATGTGCTCATTTACCCCACAATATTAATAAATAAGAGCCATTATATAATAGCAATAATACCACCAGGAGTATTTCATGCTGGATAGTAGTATTTCTCAGTTGTTGATGTGTGTGGTCTGTGCCTAATCATCTGAGGCATAGTGTATGCTCTGTTGGCGATTATTGCTTAATTAAAACATTTAGGGAAACTCTATAGGTGATATGCAAAAGAGCAGCATCAGATAAATAATTTATCCAAATGAGGTAGCTGACCATGTTGATCTCACAAGTGGCTGAGTGAAGTATAGCCATGAGTGATGTATAATAGAGTCAATAGAATGAGTTTTGATAAATTATTTATATGATGTTGAAATGCTGCATGTCAGATTATACACTACAAAGCGTGTCTTCAAGATACCTTGTTTTCTAAACTGAGGTCCTTTTTTAGAGGGTGATATTTTTCTTTCATCGATTGGATGTTCTTCCAATCATGTGAGAGGTACAAATGGTTGGTGTTAGGGGTGCCTTTGTTTGGCTGATATGCTGTGGGAAGTGTCAGTTCATTGGATGCACTGAGAGATATGAGATTAAAATAGAATTTTAGGGATATACATCAGAATGGTGAGGATACTTGATTTATCCTTACTGCAGCATGATTAACAATGTTTATCCAATACTCTAGGCACACACTCCCATTGCATAAGACTTTTTAAACAAATATTCTAGTGAAACAAAACCTGACATTTAATTTCACCCTGCACATTGCCAGTTTTCCACTCTTTTTCAGTCATATTCTTCATGGATGAGCCATATGTAGTCCAGTTACTGAGTGGTAACTGCCAACCATGAGATGTGAGACTGATGGTGACGGCTGCTGGCTACGTGGTCTCTATTCTGTGAAGGAGAATAGAGAGGCAGGGAGACTCTGTCTAAAAATCTCTTTTAAAGGGTATGCCACCTTTGCCTGCTTAAATATGCCTCCTTACCAGTTCATCTTATTGCTGGTCCCTGTTGTGCACCTCTCACTGCTTTTCCTTTTCCTTTCCAGGGAAGAAGGCTTGCTGGTGGCCTGGGAGTTTCCTGAAGCAGATCTGGATTGTGAGCAAGGTGGAGAATAGACCATCTGAACAACTTCAAGCGGATAGAAGGATGCACCTATTGAAGAAGTGTCCTGGTGGAGAATATAAGATTCAATCTCATCTGGCATTGCCCTCCAGCTCCAACCGCAGAAGGGCCGAGCCATGGCGGGCCGGCGGTGACCTCCAGCCGACCAAGAGTTCCAGGAGGCCGGAGAAGCAGTGTGAAAGCGCGCATTGCCCTCCAGCTCCAGCTGCAGAAGGGCTCGAGCAGCGGCCAGGCAGTGACCTCCAGCCGACCAAGAGTTCCAGGAGGCGGGAGAAGCAGTGTGAAGCCGGCATGCCCTCCGAGCTCCAGCTGCAGAGGGGCTCCGAGCCATGCGAGGCCGGGGGTGACCTCCACGCCGACCAAAGAGTTCCAGGAGGCGGGAGAAGCAGTGTGAAAGCCGGCATTGCCCTCCAGCTCCAGCCGCAGAAGGCCCGAGCCCAGCGGGCCGGGCGGTGACCTCCAGCCACCAAGAGTTCCAGGGAGGCTGGGAGAAGCAGTGTGAAAGCCGGCATTGCCTCCCAGCTCCAGCCGCAGAAGGGCTCCGAGCCGCCAGCGGCCGGGCGGTGACCTCCAGCCGACCAAGAGTTCCAGGAGGCCGGGAGAAGCAGTGTGAGCCGGCATTGCCTCCAGCTCCAGCCGCAGAAGGGCTCCGAGCCGCCAGCAGGCCGGCGGTGACCTCCAGCCGACCAAGAGTTCCAGGAGGCGGGAGAAGCAGTGTAAGCGGCATTGCCCTCCAGCTCCAGCGCAGAAGGGGCTCCGAGCCGCGGGCAGGCGGTGACCTCCAGCCGACCAAGAGTTCCAGGAGGCCGGGAGAAGCAGTGTGAAGCCGGCATTGCCCTCCAGCTCCAGCAGAAGGGGCTCCCGAGCCGCCAGCGGGCAGTGACCTCCAGCCCGACCAAGAGTTCAGGAGGCCGGGAGAAGCAGTGTGAGAATGCGGGCAGCACGCAACCAATCGGGAAGCGACCGCTGTCTCTGCCTTGCTTCCGATTGGTGCGCCTTTCCCATTGACTTTAGCTGGACTCTGCAACACTTTTCTGGATGGGATTTTCTGATTAGCTGTAACTGTGTTAATTTCCTTAAAGAGCTGTTTTACTTAAAATTGTGGGTAATTTAAACATGTTTTGATGTGATGTTTGCTAGTGATTCAGCCTTTTCTGGGGATCTGTGTGGGCTGGCGGCAGGCGCTAACCCCCAACCCTCCCAGTCTTTTGTTGTGCAGATTCTTGTTCTTGCACCTAATTGCAGATTGCCTGCAATAAAATTGCCTTCTCACTGCCTTCTCCTCTGTCCCTGACTTGCAGCCGGCATTGCCCTCCAGCTCCAGCCTAGAAGGGCTCCGAACGTAAGCCCGGGCGTGACCTCCAGCCCCACTCAAGAGTTCCAGGAGGCCGGGAGAAGTAGTGTGAAAGATACGGGCAAAGCCGCAAAATTTTTGCCGCCCCCTCCCCCTCTTGGTTAATTGTATTTATACACTCTTTTCCGCCATTTCTCTCATCCACGCCACATCTAATTCCTTCTCTGTTAACCCATACCTACCCCGCACAATGCTAACTTGTTTCCTTTTGCTCCTTAACCTCTCATCTCCCCATTCCATTATGATAATCATATTATACCCCTGTCATGACGAATAAGTTAATGAGTATGTTCTGCTCTCCACTGCCATCCACAATGTACAACCATCTATTCCTTATTCACTTTGAACCACTATTACACTGCAACCCTGGGGTATCCACATAAAGCCTCTCTAACAATCCAGCTCTCCCTAGCCCTTTACATGTATCCTGGATCTATAAAACCCTCTATGCCTGTCCATCAGACTCCTATGTTATGATAAAAGACACACCTATATAACAGCACCATCTCCCACTACACAGTGTGCATCTAGGATTAGAGAAATGCTCTGATCACTCTCTATCCTATCCTTGGAGCCCTAGTCAAATTAATCTTCTACCTCCTTTATGCATTGGCACCATTGAGATTAATCCTGGCCCCATTGTCAATTTATCTTCCCTTCTGAGCTGACTACCATAAAGGACTAAGCTTCATACACTTCAATGCTTGCAGCCTCTAAAAAGTTCATCTTAATACAGGCTTGGGTGGCACATACTCTTCCAGACTTCCTGGTCATCTCTGAATCTTGGCTCAGGCCTACAACAAAGACAGTGTTGTAAACCTTCCCAATTACCAGCTCTTCAGAGCAGATCGCCTTCCAGGGGTGGTGGGTGGCCATATACATTAAGGACACCATCTCTGCAACCTGCCTCATCAACACATCTGAGCCAAATTAATTTGAATGTTTATCAATCAAATTTGCCTTCCTAATTCGTCTCCATTTAAACTGATTGGATGCTATAGGCCCCCCTCTGCAGGCCTTAAACTGCTTTCTCACCTAGGGTCAATTCTCAACCAAGGCCCTGAAGATACCGTCATCCTTGGTGATTTGAATTTAAACTGGTTGTCTAATGTATCTGCACCTTTGATAACCTTTTGTGACACCTATGGATTCACACAGCTGATTAAAGACCCAACTAGGATTAACCGAAGAAATTCCAGCAACAGCTCACTCCTGGATATTATGTTGGTAAACAAGCCTCACTTATACTCACATGCAGGAGTACTGCCAAGTGATGTGAGTGACCATTACCCTATAGCTGGCATAAGATCCACACTCAAACCACCAAATCCTGCAGAATTTATCCTCAAAAGGTCAAAAAAGAATTTCAATATCTCAGGTTACCTCCATGACCTGAGTACTACAATATATTGGCAAGATTTCTATCTTACAACCTCTGTTGAAACAAGCACTCCAGACTTTAAAGGATATTATCATCAATGTTCTCAATATTCATGCACCTATCACCAGTATCAGAACTAAGGTAAATCCTGCCCTTGGTTCACCTCTGAGCTTAAAGCAGCCTTGAGAACCAGAGACAAGCTGTGGAAAAGGCAAGAAAAACAAAGGACACCAGTGATTGGCTAAATTTCAGAAAAGCAAGGAATTCATGTACAAAAAATAAGAACTGCCAAAACTGCCTACTACAGCTGAATTGGATGCCTCCTACAATAACCCATCAGACTCTGGGGTACAATAAAAGGACTTCTGGGCAGAATTCTACTCCTGCCTTAACCACCAAACTGCTACTAAATGACACAGAAATTACAGGTAAACAAGAAATCTTAAATACCTTCAATGTTCACTTCACCACTGCTGGCCTAGCATTTGACTCATCACCTGCAAATATCCTGAGATCTTCCTTGAACCTGCAAACTACTGTGGGACAAATGGCCACTTCAACTTTTCCTTCATCCCAATATCCGTGAAAGAAGTGGAAGATCTCCTCTCTAATTTAGACACAACTAAAGTGCAGGTGCAGACTCCTGGATCCCTATTTCCTGAAAATTGCTTCACATGTCTTATCTGCCCCCCTTACTCATCTCTTCAATCTTTCCCTAACTACTGGATCCATTCCATCTACTTGGAAAACAGCTCAAGTAGTTCCATTACTCAAATCTGGTGATACTAGGGATCTCAACAATTACAGACCTATCTCCATCCTACCAGTACTATCTAAGATGCTCGAAAAACTAGTAAACTCTCAGTTAAGGGACTATCTGGATAACAATAACCTTCTAAATTCTGCACAATCTGGATTTAGATCAAAGCATAGCACCATTACTGCCTTAGCCAAGGTAACCAACGATTGGCAGACTAATTTGGACAAAAAATTTTACCTGTGCTGTGTTTCTGGATTTGAGTAAAGCCTTTGACACAGTGGATCATGACTTATTACTCACCTCCTTAACTCATTAGGCCTGGATTCCCTATCACTCAACTGGTTTAAGGATTACCTTTCAGATAGGTCTAACTGGTTAGAAATGGAAATTACCTATCCACCTCAAAACCTCTGCTAAGGGTGTACCACAAGAGCTCTATTCTTGGCCCTATCCTCTTTGCTATTTATATAAACAATATTGATGCCAACCTCACTCAATCTAACATTCATCTGTTTGCTGATGATACTGTATTGTATGTCAGCAATCCTCACCTTCAAAGCCTGTGAACTTCTACAATCCGAATTCTCCATTCTGCAGCACAATCTACTTGACAAAAACTACTTCTAAATGCAAAAAAAACAAAGCTATGTTCTTTACCACAAAAGTTGTACTACCACTACTCCCAGCATCCAACACCTACATATATCCACCTTACTTGGAGAGAAACTTGAATTTGTTGATAACTTCAAATACCTTGGAGTCTGGATAGATAACAGGCTTGACTATTCTGTCCATATTGAAGAGTTACTTAAAAGCTAAGACAGAGGCTCGGACTATTTTTAGAATAAAACATTACCTAAACAGTGATTCCAAAAAGGTTAATTCAGGCCTCATTCCTATCCCTCATTGATTATGCTGATTTTCTCTACTGCCATTGTTCAAGTCATCTCTTATAAGCTGGACACCCTGTCTCACAGGTCCATAAGATTTATTACTGACCTTCCCTCCAACACCCATCATTGCTCCTTTATATGGCAGTCAACTGGACATCATTGCAACACAGAAGAAATAGGAATGCTGTTATCTGGATACTCAAAGCGTTAACAGGCAAACTACGACCTATATCACTGATTGCTTTACCCAAATTACAACCAGGCCATACACCTTAAGGATCAGTAAACTCATCACATTAAAGGTCCCCAATGCCTGCACCGGTATGGGAGGCTGCTTTCAGCTATTCCTTAGCAGCTGCATGAGACTCTCCAAAATCCATGAAGCTAGATAGCCTACTACCTCTGGCATCCTTCAAAGATTGTTCTCCCCTTTTCCAGAGCTCTGCAATTGCTTTTATAAAGCATAATCCCCACCTATCTGACCCAACTAAACCTCCCTTTTCTATCCATTATATTAACTCAATTTCTTTCTTCCGAATCACCTATTATATTCACTTAAAACTAGCTTAGACCATATAACTTATATTTTAGGACTGCTATCCCTTTGTCCTCTTTTTTCCTACAGGCTAAATGGTTCTATTATTTACTTGTATATATGTAAATTGTTGTATATAATCATTTCATGCCATTGTATTGCTATTTATTCTATTCTTGTCTATGTAATAATACTTGTATCCTCATTTGTATGACCACTCAGGTCCATCTTGTAAATGAGCTTTGCTCAATGATGTTCGCCTGAATAAATAAAGATTTTGATTGATTGATTGATTGATTGATTGATCTGTTCAGTTACCCACAGCACTGTAACCTGTGAACACACCTATCTTGAGAAGGGACACATTTTATGTGAGTGAAATTTTATAAAGTAGAACAATTTCATGAGCCTACAGTGCTCACTGTGGTTGTCCCAGTCCCAATATTAGTGTTGGTGAAGAGGGAAATACAGTTTTATGATAGTTATCCAATAGATTTCTTTTATTTATGCTATCTGATGTTATGGTTTTGTATTTTGCAGAGTAAAATTTTAAATAGGGATATTAATTTATTTTATTTTTCCCCTGTTGTTTTTCACACCATATGTAAATTTTAACACCTGATCCCAGCTTGAAAAGTGTGTGTGCACCCTGCTATAGCCAGACCTTCATGAGATCTAGCATAGTCCAGAGCAGCTCCTTATTTGAGCCCTGTAGACTTTTGGATATACAAGCACTTTGCACCTACACTTTTGTATTTTGGTACCTCAGTTTTCGCACCCTGCACTTTATTCTACTACCACGCTCATTGCCATGCTCTTGCTGAGCTTCTGCATTTGAAACAAAAAGCAGACCACTTGAGAGAAGTGATAGTGGCATAGATAGTGGAAAGTGGAGAGTGGGTCACTTTTGTTTGTGGCTAGAGAGAAGCTGATGCACGCTGGAAAATAAATCAGGCTAGCAGCCTATGTTTATGTACGTTTATGTGCAGAGGCCTGAAAAAAAATAGCGCCCATCTGCAGTGATATTTGATGTTTCAAAGAAGTGTTTTTGAACAAGTATTTCTTTTACCAGGCAAAAGTAAGTAAAACTAGATTCTGTTTTAGGCTAGTAGTAGTAGTAGTAATGATATTTTGTATGGGTAAGGGGGTTCAAAAGGTCTAAAGGATCTTCAAGTGTAATAATCTGGGGCAGCGTTTTAGTGTTTTGTGCAGTATCACAGCAGTACTACAGTAGTTGTATTTGTATTTTGGCGTTTTAGCCATCTAAGAAAGAATTGTCTTTTTTTCATTCATGTAGTTACTTTGTGTTATTTTTTTATTCTCCTTTAGTGAAAAAAAGGTTTAAACAGACCACATGAAGTTAAGGGCTTGGTGACTGCTCCTTTAACCAAGGCATTAGAACTTGAAAGCCAGAAGGTAAATTACTGGGACCCTAATTGTTTTAGAACTGGATTATTGAAGATCTGGGATTGCTCTAGCCAGCTTGGAAGTGTGTGATGAAGGCTGTTGGTAAACAATGAGCCATATGTTGAAACAACTGATTTACTGAGAGATATGTGGAACACATATTTAAGTATTTACAAGCACCTGGTTTCAAAGGATCTCTGAGCCACTATTCCTATGTGGGATCCTGCAGAATATTTTATAAGAACATTTTTTATGGTTTATATATTTACTTGGAATAAGACAAAGTTGTCCCAAGAATTATAAGGATATAGGCTGTTGTAACTTTTCAGTAATCAGTGTTTAATTGTATTCTATACTGTTATACTTGATTTACTGACCCATTGACTTATTGAGGTGGTAATTGAGTAAATTGAGTTAATTGAGTAAACAATTGAGGGTAAAGAGAGTGAACCTTCCCTTTTTGTTTGAAATCTAAAGAGAATGGTTATCACCAGAATTGGGAAGTCTGGTATTCCACAACCTGACCAAAATAATAGAAAGTTAAGGAAGAAGCAAGGAGAGGAAAAGTAATAAAAGTAAAACACATATTGGTATCAAACAAACTGATATTTTGATGGAAAATGACAGAGGGAAGCAGGTAGCACAGTTAAAACAGGTGAATCAATCTAAAATAACTGCTTTTTAAAAAAATAGAACCAGACACTTGACTCCAAATCCGATAAGGAGTACTCCCACCCTAACCTTTTATTAAGAACTGGGAGTCTTTAGAAAGCCTTAAAAGAGATGATTTTATAAATAATTTTAGTGATGGACATACTTGGCCTCCTGACTCAAATGACATGAAGGCACCAGACACTTTTCAAGATACTGCACTTACGGAGAGCTTTCCCCACCAACTTCACCCCAGGTACTACATTCCTGCTCAGATCCAATTCCAGGGAAGTGATTAGCCACTGAAGGAAAAAGTTGATTGGCGACTCCAGGAGCAGCAAAGCTCCATTTGGTTGGCTGACCTGCTTCTAGCTAGGCTGAAAAGCCATGGATATCTCAGCTCAGATTTTTTGCTTGGACATTTGGGGCCAACTGGGTTACTGCTATCTATGTGTACTGACGGAAGGGCACTGTGTAAACTGTATATGGTTGTTTAACAGAATCTAACTGCTCATTTTTAAATCCAAACCCTGAACTGTTTAAGAGCAATCTTACAACTTTTAAATCCAAGCCCTGCACTTTTTAATATTAATTTTACAGCTCGGTTTAAAATCTATGCCGTGCACTATTGCCACCTAAGTGCAATCTTGTCATTCGAGCATGGTTCATTTAACTTTTATTTTAAGCCCTGTACTGTGCACCTACCAGGGTTACAAACGGACTCCAGGCTTCTTAGCTGTTTGTATTATTCAAACCTAGTACCAGCCTGCATCAGGGATGCAAACAGTCTCCTGGCACTATAAGAATATTTGTTCCTTAATTCTCCTAAAGTATATAACAGCCCTGACTATGTAGCAGAACCCTTTTGCACTATATTTAATTCACATTTAATTTAGGCACCACTTTTAATTGCATTTGCTGGGCTTTGGAGTCCTCCACACACCCCCACTCTCCTTCTCCACCCTTTGTGTAATACTGTGTCTCCAACCTCACTAATCCCCTAATCCCCACCCTGTCCTTAAGCATCCTGCTGTGCCATTGTGCTTGAGACTATTTGTAACCCCCTTTCTCTCCTCAGGTGCTGCCCCACCGAGCCATCCTCGACTAAGCGACCAGCTAGAGGAAACTGCCGGATGTTTTTCAAGCTACTTCACCATGGAGAGCTTTCCCCACTGACTTTACCCCAGGTACTGCATTCCTGCTCCAATCTGATTCCAGGAAGTGATCAGCCACTGAAGGAAGAAGCTGATTGGCTACTCCAGGAGCAGCAAAGCCCCATTTGGCTGGCTGATCTGCTTCTAGCAAAGCTGATTTTTCACCTTCCCCCATCCCCACCCCAGGCCACCTTTAAATACACTCAGACCACTCCCACTGTCCTGGACAACCATTTTGATTTGCTGCACCTCTTCTGATCTATGTGTAAGACAATCCTCTTGTTTCGACAACAACCTTGTTGACTCTGTGGAAAATACTTATACTGTCATCTTCTGATCTGCATTGCAAGATCATCTTAATCAATTGTGCTCTAGATCTGATCTGAGATCCCTTGCTGCCACCACTTTCCTGCATGCAGAAGCGTGCAAAATAGTAGTCCATTTTGGGTGCTTCCAGCATAATGAAGAGCTTTACTTCCTTACTTGACTCTATCTCATACTGTTCTGTACCTGGATTCCCGTGTTAGTATGCCGGTGTCCTTGCGACATGGACAGTTATAGCTCTACTTTGGATTGTCTAGTTTCCTTTTGCACTACAGATTCTCAAATACTGGCTTTTATGTTACCTAACATACTAAAATGCCAGCAGAATAGGCCTAACTGTCTTTTGTGTCTGCTCGTTTGGTCAGCCCCCACCCTGGGAGCTGACTCGCTGCCCCTCGCTTCTCTGGCTTCTCCCTTCCAGTTCGGATATTCTCGCTGCATTGGATTTTGCTTCCAGAACCCTTCCTTGTACCTGTCCCACCCCTCTTGAACCCCTCCACTGTCTCTGCCTCCACCAGCCCCCTAGGCAGTGCATTCCATGGCTCCACCACCCTCTCAGTGAAGAAGCACCTCCTCCTCTCCCTGAATCTTCCCCTCCAGCTTCCACCCATGCCCTCTAGTTTCCCTCCTCCTTTCTTCGAAGCACCCTGACTGCTCCAACCCTATTTACCCCTTCATGTACCTGAAAACCTCTATCATGTCCCCGTCCTTTCTCTTCCAATGTGTACATATTTAGCTCTCCAAGCCTCTCCCCATAGCTCCTGTCCCCAAGCCCCAAATCATTTTGGATGCCCTCATCTGGACCCTCTCCAGGAGTTTAATGTCCTTTTTAAGTGTGGCCTCCAAAACTGCACACAGTACTCAAGGTGTGGCCTCACCAAGCAGTTATACAGAGGGAGTATCACTTCCCTCCTTCTGGAGGTGATCCCCCTAGCGATGCATCCCAGCATCCTGTTGGCCTTGGCTGCTGCCCTCCTACAAGTCTCCAAGTTATTCATCTTGACATCCACCACCACCCCCAGGTCCCTCTCAGCCATCGAGACTTGTAGCATTCCTCCCCCAGTGTGTACACTTGGCCTGGTTTCTGGCCCCAGGTGCAGTACCTTGCATTTCCTGCATTGAACCTCAGCTTCCACCTCTAGACCATCTTTCCAGAGCCTCCATGACCCCATGTAGGCCACCTCCCTCCTCCCCATCCACTGCGCCCCAGTTTTGAGTCATCTGCAAAGAGACTCATCTCACTCCTGATACCTAATTTAGCCCCTCCTGCTCCAACCCCATAGTAAATTGGTACTTCTTCCATGAGGTAACAGAGTATAGGATCCTGCTAACCTCTGTATTGTTTACCTAGCACACCTTGCTTTTTACAGCCAGGGTTTTTCTTTTTATGTTACTTGGGCCCCTAGGTATGCAGCTCAGGGACCTCCCGAAGCTATGTAATAGCAACCCTAAGTGAGTTTCACCTAAAGCTCACAGAATTCTTGAGGATATCACGAAAATCTGGCTGCTCTTATTGTTATGTTCTGTTAATGTCAAAATCAACCCTGGTCCTCCTGCAGCAATCTCTTTGCCTGGCAACCTAGCCAGTATCAAAGAATTGAGCTTTATGCATATTAATGTGTGCCATCTACTAAAAATGTGTGCTTCTATTCAAGCATTGACTTTCCATACAATTCCTGATATACTCGTGGTCACTGAGACTTGGTTCAGACCTGGTACTCCAGATAGTGAGGTGAATATCCCATCATATACCCTGTTCAGAACTGATAGGCTCACCAGAAGAGGAGGAGTTGCCATCTATGTCAAGGAGTAATTGCATCAGTTATAGATTCATCCTCACTCTCAAAGGAATTTGACAGCCAGACTTTTAATGTCAAGCTATCTTCCTCAGTCTCAATATGCATCCTAGGATGCTATAGACCTCCATCCGTGGGGCTACAAATTCTGGACCATATAAATAATACTATGGAATCCCTTCAATCAGAGATTATTAGGGGACCTCAATATGGACTGGTACTTTAATAGTTCCTTACCTCTAAAGACTATTTGCAACTCCTTTGGTCTTGCCCAACTCATTTCTGAAGCACCACGTCCAAACAAAAAGTGACCTAAAAATAGCACACTTCTAGATCTCATTTTAGTAAGCAAACCCCATCTGTTTTCACATGCAGGAGTGTTCTTCTCAGATTTCAGCAACCACTGTATTATAGGAGGTGTAAGATCAGCCCCAAAACTACCCTCCCTTTCAAAATTCTCACTCAAGAGGAAACGGCATCATTTTGACATCTCCACATTCCTCTCTGACTTGCGAGATTCCTTGAGATGGCAGGATTTTTACTTGGCCTGCTCTGTGCCTGTGGCCTATGATATCTTCCAAGAAATCATGTTAGGGGCTCTGGATAAACATGCATCACTGGTGCAGATTCATTCTAAAAATAAATCATGTCCTTGGTTTATGGCTCAACTAAAGGCTTTCCTGTTGCGTAGAGACTGGCTTTGGAAAAAAAAGCTCAGAAATCAAAACTTATAGATGACTGGACATCATTCAGGAAGGCTAGAAACCACTGTATCAATCTGGTTAGGGACCCTAAGGCTAGCTATTTCCACGAAGAACTGGGCGCTTCCACCAGAATTGCTCGCAAACTTCAGAAAACCATCAAGGATGTTCAAGGGCATGTGGCTAGAAGCAACTTATCCACAAAAATCACTACTGGCACAACGTCAGTGTCAGATAAATTGGCTATCCTTGACACTTTTAATAACCATTTTGCTACTGCAGGTCTCTCTTTCGATGCCTCCCCTGCCAATAACTTCTGCTCTAATCTTGGAGCATTGGACTTACCAAATCCAGTCATAAGCATGGCCTTCTCCCTTCAGCCAACCACCCTGAGAGAAGTTGAGGATCTCCTCCTACAATTGGATAACAGGAAGAGTGCAGGGGCAGAACAATTGGACCCATTCTTCCTGAAGCTTAGTCTTCATGTCCTGGCTGTGCCCATAATGCACCTTTTTAATCTCTCCCTTTCACAGGGTGATATTCCTCCCATATGGAAAATGGCTCATGTAATCCCCCTTTTTAAATCTGGAGACCCCAGTGACCTGAATAGCTATAGATCCATCTTCATACTTCCCACCCTTTCCAAACTGTTGAAAAAAATAGTGAGTGTGCAGCTCAGGAACTACCTCAAAAGTGGGAACCTGCTCAATCCTTATCAGTCGAGATTTAGGCCTCATCTCAGTACTATTTCAGCCCTTGCAAAGGTCACCAATGACTGGTAGTGTGCCTTGGATTTGAAGAACTTCATTTGCACAGTATTTCTAGACTTAAGCAAGGCATTCGATGCAGTTGAACATGAGCTGCTCCTTGTCTCCCTCAGAAATATTGTCTGACCCCCCCATCGCTGAGGTGGTCCTCGAACTATCTAACAGGGTGATGGCAGCAGATCAAGACTGAAGGGAATTCTCATCTCTGAAACCTCTACTGAGGGGCATACCACAAGGCTTTATACTGGGTCCATTACTTTTTGCAATTTACATTAACAATACTGAAGCTGACATCAAATCTGCTAACATCCACCTATTTGCTGATAACACGGTACTTTGTATTGGAAGATCCTCTCTGGAAGCAGCTTGTAGGGATATGCAATGGGAATTTAATCTTCTACATCTATAACTGCTGCACCAGAAACTGCTCCTGAATACCCAAAAAACAAAGGTGATGCTTTTTTCTCCCTTTACATATGTCAGTAACCCCACAACTCAAGGTAATATTCCCCAGATCCACACTGTTCTTGGCGAATCACTGGAATATGTTACTAAATTCAAATACCTGGTGGTGTGGATAGACCAGAAATGTTCCTTTTGTGATCACATTGAGGATCTCTTAAAGAAGCTTAGGCAGAGGCTTGGCATTTTCAATAGGATCAAAAATGTTCTAACACTGGATGCCAGGAAGAAACTGATCCAAACCACATTCCTTACCTTATAGGACTATGCAGATTTCCTTTAAAGTCAAGGCCCGTGTCTGCCCTGGATAAATTAGACACACTCTACCATTGGGCCTTGATGTTCATAACTGGTCTCCCATAATCCACATGTCACTGCTCCTTTACACTGCAGTAGGTTGGTCATCCCTTAACTACAGAAGACAGAGGAATGCAGCTGTCTGGACATTTAGGGCCATCATGAAGATGTTGCTTCAGTACATTTTGGATTGTCTTCCTCAAGGTGTGATGGGTAAATATGCCTTGAGGAGTTCCTCCGTTATCTCCCTTGCAGTACCGAAGTTCAAGTTTGGCAGGCCTGGCATATCTCACGCTTTAACCTCTCTCTGGAACAACTTGCAAAAAAAACCTGAAGTTGGCTTACCCGATCAAACTATCAGCCTTCAAAGCACTTTATTCTCGCTCTATCAAGGAATACTGTAACTGCTTCCCAATGTCACCTTCCCCTAGCCTCAGCTCCATCTGCTCCAGTGCATCCCTTTACTGGTACTTCTTTCTCACCCCTCTTGGACAATGTTACAGCCTATAAGAATTACCTGACTGCTCCTTCTATCCTGACCCAGTGTTTTTTCCTTATCGTTAATTCCTTTTCCATGTCCCTGGTTCCCATCTACCTCCTTGCTTACTCCTCCTTGACACCGTCATGGTGTTTTGCTTTCCACTACCTAACTGTTGCCTTCCTCCCCCTGAAATCACTACATGCCTTTGCGGCACTCCATGTTCCATGTACCTCTTTACTCACCCTCTTGTCCCCCTCCCACCCCTCCCATGTCCCACCAATCTCCTTCAATCAATAATTGTGTTCAAGGATGCTTCAAATACACACTGTAATTATAGTTGAGTACGTTAACCTGTATGTACTGTACTACAGTTGCTATACATTTTAGCTGCCAACTCTTCATGGTCTTAGCTTAATGGTTCTTTTAATACTCTATTTCATGTGTATTATAAAACATCCTGGCCCAGATATTCAAACTCGCCAGTCTAGGCGCAAGCCCTCGCTGCTCAAATAGTTGTGCAGGGTGTGGCGGGGTGATATTCAAAGGGTTGCGCTGTTGAGCAACTCCTTTGAATATAACCCAACCACAACACTTGCGCATGGCGCAGTGGAACTTCTTGCCACCGTGTTGCCAGAGTTGAGCATTCAACTTATGTGGCGCGAGTACCATTGCGCCATGTGCAAATTCCGATATTCAAAAGGTGACATGCAAATGGGGCCATAATTTATGCAAAGGCGCAGGGGCCATTTGCATCTCTTTATGGCCCCATTTGCATGCCATTTGCATGTAGGTGCTCGATCCCGAGGACTTGCTCCTGGCTACCCTGCCAGGCAGCAGCCGTCGGGGACCGACGCCTAATGCAGCATCGCGGGCATCACAGTTACATGCCCCCACACATCACCATAGCCCGATCGTGGGCAGAATCCGTCATGTCGCACCCCCACATCACCCATGGCCGATCACAGGCAGAATCCGCACGTATGCCGCCCCAGTGCCCGATCACGGGCAGAACCTGCATAAACCCCCAGTGCCCGATCGCGGGCAGAATGTAACCCTCCCCCAACCGAATAACTCCCTGGTGGTCAGTGGACCGTAAAGCCCGATCGCGGGCAGAATGTCACAACAGAACCCCCAAACATCTCCCTGGTGTCTAGTGTCCCCCACCCACCCACAAGCCCCTCCACCGCTCCCCCCCTGCAGCGGCGGGCGACAGCATCCACCCCTGCCGCCCGCCACCCGCCAACTGACTGTCCGGTAGGGCTGCCGCCCGATTGGTGCAGAGCTACAGCCAATGGGCATCAGCCTCATACCATAATGATCAGATTTGTGAATGATCATTTCACAAATCACGGACTGCTCACCTGACATATGAACTACGCCCGTGAGCTGTAGCTCTGCGCAATGGCATGCAGCTTCCCTACCGGACAGTCAGTGTGAGCGAGGTAGACAGGCGGGTGGGACTGCTCGCCCGCCGGCTGCGGGAGGCGGGGTGGAGGCCGTGGAGTGGTGAGACACACTGAGCAGGTCAACTGCATTTGCAGCGGCTTCTGGTCTGCAACGTCCACAAGTGTTTTCCCACATTAGGGACTGCGCCCCCACAACCCCCACTTAGAATTCTCAGCTCCGTTGTTTGGCTGAGTCGAAGTGACACACAACCCCTGAAGACAGTGCTGTGTGCCAGTGGGTTGCCTACATTGACGACGTGCTGTTGTCGCTGTAGGGAACCTCTGCTGTTGACATGTCGACTCTTTGGGATATATAGCTTTTAAACCATACTAGGTAAGGGGTGGACAGTGTTAGAGTACAAGAAGAGATAGTTATATTACAAGTGAGCCAAGATGGCTCTTCCCCAGTACACTATGGACAGTGTGTGGAAATGAGAGGGGGTAGGCAGAGGCAAATGCAGAAATGATGGACATTTAGCTCAGCAGCCAGCAGGGACAGAAAGGCTAGAGGGAAATGAAGGGTAGGTACAGAGTGACGCATATGAATGCAAGGAGACTTCTGTCTCCGAGGTATAAACTATGACACACCAGAGACAAGGAGTCAAATATATCAGAAGTTTATAGAAGTTATGTAAGAGTGCTTTGTCTTCTAGTGTGTGCACAAGACAGTAGGGGAGCAGCACTCTTAGACCTCATAATGTTGAACTAGCACTTTATCAGGGATACCATGAATGAGAGTCCCATATGACAGAGTGAACACAACACTGTGAAGTTCTACATGGTGTTGGATACCCAACAACTGATTTCTAGCCCTGTGGTCCCTGATTTTTAATAACACTGACTTTCACAAAGTGACAAAATGAATCAAAGATCAGCTAAAGAACATTCATGAGTTGGGGACGGGAAGAAAAAGTGGGTAGCAATAACAGGCAGTACTAGAGGCAGTCCAGGGTGCAATATGGAATATCAGGAGAGCTCTTAGGATCTTCAGTGTGGAGCAAAACAAACTTAGGCATACAAGGAAGAGTTAGAGAAAAGCAAGCAGCTCATTAGGAGAATAAAACAGACACAGAGCTAAAAACAGCAGAATGGGTTAAGGAAAATGAAAAGACCCACTTCAGGTATATTAGGGAAAATAGATAAAGAAGAGATCGCACAGAAAGAATGAAGAAAAATGAAGAGAATCTAGAAAAGGATGAGCATCAAGTGAGCATATTAAATAAAGACTTCAGTTCAGTGTTTACAGTGGAAACAGCAGGACCAATACTGGACAGTAGGATAATATTTGAGGATATATTTAGCTACATTTTAGAGATGGGGAATATATCTCCAGAGAGAGAGAGAGAGAGAGAGGGGGAGGGAGAAAGAGAACTGATGTGTCTACAGGACCTAACGGTAGACTAGTCCCCATGGCCAAATGGGATCCACCTAAGTGCACTGAGGGAGACTAGGCAGGCACTGAAGTGGCACCCTTGCCAGCCTATTGAACAAGTCATTAGCATCATGTGAAGTACCAGTTAACTGGAGGGTGGTAGATGTAGTCCTGCTGTACATGACTAGGGATAGGAGAATCCACGAAGTTACAGGCCTGTGAGTCTGACATCTATAGTAAGCAATTTGCTAGAGACGGTTATGAAAGAATGGATAGTTGAATTCCTAGAAAAAAATGGGCTTATGGATCAGAATCTTCATGGCTTCATGAGAGGTGAGTTGTGTCAAAAGATCTTGATTTATTTTTTTAAAATACAGTGACACAAATTGTTGATAGAGGCTAGGCAGTTGACATCCTATACCTGGATTTCAGTAAGGCCTTTGAGTCAGTGTCACATACAGTATTGCAGATGGCTAGTGTGGACATTAGGTAACATAGGACAATTGGATAGGCTAACTAGATGGATTAGGAATTGATATATGGATTGGACATAGAGAATGTTCCTGAATGACAAGTTCTCTGAGGTTTGGGAGGTAACTATTGAGGTACCCATATTTCTGTCCTGGGGCTACACTTCTTTAACACATACAAAAATTATAGTAGATGAATATACACAGGGAACTGAGTCTATTTGCAGATGGCATAAAGCTAAAGTTAAATGCCAAGAAATATAAAAATTGCACATTAGTAGCAGAAATCAGCGCATGGATTACAGCATTGAGGTAAAGGAGGAGCAGTTAAAGGAGAAAGGGACCGCAGTGAAAATCAGTTAGTAACAGACTGAAAACTCTCTTCAATGGTGCAACATATAGGGGAGACAAACAGGATGTTGGGCTTCATTAGAAGAGGTTTCACCAGTTGTTGGAGGAGATAATGCTGTCACTGTACAAGTCATTGGTTTGACCATGCTTTGAGTATTGTAAACAAATTAGAGCCCACAACTGAAGAAGGATATGGAAGAGCTGGAAACTATACTGTGGGGTTATAAATATGATCTATGGACAGCAAGGTAGGTCCTACAGTACACTATGAGGAAAGAAAGGAAACTTTCCCTGTGAATCCTCTGGAGTACAGGATTGAAGTAGGATATAATAAAAACATGCAGATACATGCATGAATGTAATAGGGTAAACTGTCCAGAATTGTTCATGTTGAGGAACAGTTCATCCACCAGGGAGGACAAACTAAAGTTGGAAGGGGGAAATTCAAAAGTACATAAGGAAGTATATTTTTCACAGAGCATAGGGTGGACAGGTGGAATAGTCTGCCCAGTACTGTGGCCAAAGCATGGACTATAACTGGGTTCAAAACTCAATGAGACATTTTCAGGGATAATGAAGAAACAAGAGTGGTAGGAGACAAAGGGAAACTCTGGGGAAGGTAAATGCAAAGCAATACAATGTAGAGTATCAAAGCATACTTGATGACCACACTGTCATTTACTGTTCTCTTTCAGTTTTTGTATTTTAAATTATACAATAACCAAAAAAAAAAATCTGAGCTTTGATTGATCAGTGTGTGCCTGGAACACCGATATCTCAATATAACATCAATCCATGAAGTCCAAGCACATACATAATCACTTCTTGCCAAGGAAGGTTGATATTTTATAGTTAAAGTCGAAAGAGTGTATTTCATATAAAAACATATTTACTAATATTGTGGGGACTAACATATTTGCCATGACAAAAACATGTCATAGTTAGGCAGAGAACAAGTGAAAGAACATCTCCTTTATACTGTGGGAACATATGTTTTATAGTATTAGTTTTTATTATTTATGAGGAAACACACTACATGTGAATGCACTGCATCATGGGTATGCAGATACCTAATGCCTGGTATCACATAACACACTACAGTGATAACAGACAATTGAATATTTGCATACCCACGGTGCAGCGCTTTAACATAGGGAGTATTTCTTAAAAAAAATTAATTAATAAAACTGTTAAAGTGATGTTCCCACAGTATAAAGGAGATGTAACACTTGTTCTCTGCCTAACTGTGAAATGTTTTAGCCATGTACATGTGCTCATTTAACCCCCACAATATTAATAAATAAGGGCCATTATATAATAGCAATAATGCCCACCAGGGGGTATTTCATGCTGGGATAGTAGTATTTCTCAGTTGTTGGATGTGTGTGGTCTGTGCCTAATCATCTGAGGCATAGTGTATGCTCTGTTGGCGATTATTGCTTAATTAAAACATTTAGGGAAACTCTATAGGTGATATGCAAAAGAGCAGCATCAGATAAATAATTTATCCAAATGAGGTAGCTGACCATGTTGATCTCACAAGTGGCTGAGTGAAGTATAGCCATGAGTGATGTATAATAGAGTCAATAGAATGAGTTTTGATAAATTATTTATATGATGTTGAAATGCTGCATGTGCGATTTATACACTACAACGCGTGTCTTCAAGATACCTTGTTTTCTAAACTGAGGTCCTTTTTTTAGAGGGGGTGATATTTTTTCTTTCATCGATTGGATGTTCTTCCAATCATGTGAGAGGTACAAATGGTTGGTGTTAGGGGTGCCTTTGTTTGGCTGATATGCTGTGGGAAGTGTCAGTTCATTGGATGCACTGAGAGATATGAGATTAAAATAGAATTTTAGGGATATACATCAGAATGGTGAGGATACTTGATTTATCCTTACTGCAGCATGATTAACAATGTTTATCCAATACTCTAGGCACACACTCCCATTGCATAAGACTTTTAAACAAATATTCTAGTGAAACAAAACCTGACATTTAATTTCACCCTGCACATTGCCAGTTTTCCACTCTTTTCAGTCATATTCTTCATGGATGAGCCATATGTAGTCCAGTTACTGAGTGGTAACTGCCAACCATGAGATGTGAGACTGATGGTGACGGCTGCTGGCTACGTGGTCTCTATTCTGTGAAGGAGAATAGAGAGGCAGGGAGACTCTGTCTAAAAATCTCTTTTAAAGGGTATGCCACCTTTGCCTGCTTAAATATGCCTCCTTACCAGTTCATCTTATTGCTGGTCCCTGTTGTGCACCTCTCACTGCTTTTCCTTTTTCCCTTTCGCAGGAAGAAGGCTTTGCTGGTGGCCTGGGAGTTTCCCCTGAAGCAGATCTGGATTGTGAGCAAGGTGGAGAATAGACCATCTGAACAACTTCCAAGCGGATAGAAGGATGCACCTATTAGAAGAAGTGTCCCTGGTGGAGAATATAGGGATTCAATCTCATCTGGCATTGCCCTCCAGCTCCAGCCGCAGAAGGGGCTCCGAGCCGCCAGCGGGCCGGCGGTGACCTCCAGCCGACCAAGAGTTCCAGGAGGCCGGGAGAAGCAGTGTGAAAGCCGGCATTGCCCTCCAGCTCCAGCTGCAGAAGGGCTCGAGCATGGCCAGGCGTGACCTCCAGCCGACCAAGAGTTCCAGGAGGCGGGAGAAGCAGTGTGAGCCGGCTTGCCCTCCAGCTCCGCAGAAGGGGCTCCAGCCGCCAGCGCGGGCCGGGCGGTGACCTCCCTGCCGACCAAGAGTTCCAGGAGGCCGGGAGAAGCAGTGTGAAAGCCGGCATTGCCCTCCAGCTCCAGCCGCAGAAGGCCCCAGCCAGCGGGCCGGGCGGTGACCTCCAGCCACTAAGAGTTCCAGGGAGGCTGGGAGAAGCAGTGTGAAAGCCGGCATTGCCTCCCAGCTCCAGCCGCAGAAGGGCTCCAGCCGCCAGCGGGCCGGGCGGTGACCTCCAGCCGACCAAGAGTTCCAGGAGGCCGGGAGAAGCAGTGTGAAAGCCGGCATTGCCCTCCAGCTCCAGCCGCAGAAGGGGCTCCGAGCCGCCAGCGGGCCGGCGGTGACCTCCAGCCGACCAAGAGTTCCAGGAGGCCGGGAGAAGCAGTGTGAAAGCCGGCATTGCCCTCCAGCTCCAGCCGCAGAAGGGGCTCCGAGCCGCCAGCGGGCCGGCGGTGACCTCCAGCCGACCAAGAGTTCCAGGAGGCCGGGAGAAGCAGTGTGAAAGCCGGCATTGCCCTCCAGCTCCAGCCGCAGAAGGGGCTCCGAGCCGCCAGCGGGCCGGCGGTGACCTCCAGCCGACCAAGAGTTCCAGGAGGCCGGGAGAAGCAGTGTGAAAAGTACGGGCAAAGCCGCAACCAATCGGGAAGCGACCGCTGTCTCTGCCTTGCTTCCGATTGGTGCGCCTTTCCCATTGACTTTAGCTGGACTCTGCAACACTTTTCTGGATGGATTTTCTGATTAGCTGTAACTTGTGTTAATTTCCTTAAAAGAGCTGTTTTACTTAAAATTGTGGGTAATTTAAACATGTTTTGATGTGATGTTTGCTAGTGATTCAGCCTTTTCTGGGGATCTGTGTGGGCTAGGGCGGCTGGCGCTAACCCCCAACCCTCCCAGTCTTTTGTTGTGCAGATTCTTGTTTCTTGCACCTAATTGCAGATTGCCTGCAATAAAATTGCCTTCTCACTGCCTTCTCCTCTGTCCTGACTTGCAGCCGGCATTGCCCTCCAGCTCCAGCCGTAGAAGGGCTCCGAGCGTAGGCCGGCGGCGGTGACCTCCAGCCGACTCAAGAGTTCCAGGAGGCCGGGAGAAGTAGTGTGAAAGGCACGGGCAAAGCCGCAAAATTTTTGCCCGCCTCCTCCCCCTCTTGTTAATTGTATTTATACACTCTTTTCCGCCATTTCTCTCATCCACGTCACATCTAATTCCCTTCTCTGTTAACCCATACCTACCCCGCACAATGCTAACTTGTTTCCTTTGCTCCTTAACCTCTCATCTCCCCATTCCATTATGATAATCATATTATACCCCTGTCATGACGAATAAGTTAATGAGTATGTTCTGCTCTCCACTGCCATCCACAATGTCCAACCATCTATTCCTTATTCACTTTGAACCACTATTACACTGCAACCCTGGGGTATCCCACATAAAGCCTCTCTAACAATCCAGCTCTCCCTAGCCCTTTACATGTATCCTGGATCTATAAAACCCTCTATGCCTGTCCATCAGACTCCTATGTTATGATAAAAGACACACCTATATAACAGCACCATCTCCCACTACAGTGTGCATCTAGGATTAGAGAAATGCTCTGATCACTCTCTATCCCTATCCTTGGAGCCCTAGTCAAATTAATCTTCTACCTCCTTTTGCATTGGCACCATTGAGATTAATCCTGGCCCCATTGTCAATTTATCTTCCCTTCTGAGCTGACTACCATAAAGGACTAAGCTTCATACACTTCAATGCTTGCAGCCTCCTAAAAGTTCATCTTAATACAGGCTTGGGGTACATACTCTTCCAGACTTCCTGGTCATCTCTGAATCTTGGCTCAGGCCTACAACAAAGACAGTGTTGTAAACCTTCCCAATTACCAGCTCTTCAGAGCAGATCGCCCTTCCAGGGGTGGTGGGGTGCCATATACATTAAGGACACCATCTCTGCAACCTGCCTCATCAACACATCTGAGCCAAATTAATTTGAATGTTTATCAATCAAATTTGCCTTCCTAATTCGTCTCCATTTAAACTGATTGGATGCTATAGGCCCCCCTCTGCAGGCCTTAAACTGCTTTCTCACCTAGGGTCAATTCTCAACCAAGGCCCTGAAGATACCGTCATCCTTGGTGATTTGAATTTAAACTGGTTGTCTAATGTATCTGCACCTTTGATAACCTTTTGTGACACCTATGGATTCACACAGCTGATTAAAGACCCAACTAGGATTAACCGAAGAAATTCCAGCAACAGCTCACTCCTGGATATTATGTTGGTAAACAAGCCTCACTTATACTCACATGCAGGAGTACTGCCAAGTGATGTGAGTGACCATTACCTTATAGCTGGCATAAGATCCACACTCAAACCACCAAATCCTGCAGAATTTATCCTCAAAAGGTCAAAAAAGAATTTCAATATCTCAGGTTACCTCCATGACCTGAGTACTACAATATATTGGCAAGATTTCTATCTTACAACCTCTGTTGAAACAGCACTCCAGACTTTAAAGGATATTATCATCAATGTTCTCAATATTCATGCACCTATCACCAGTATCAGAACTAAGGTAAAATCCTGCCCTTGGTTCACCTCTGAGCTTAAAGCAGCCTTGAGAACCAGAGACAAGCTGTGGAAAAGGCAAGAAAAACAAAGGACACCAGTGATTGGCTAAATTTCAGAAAAGCAAGGAATTCATGTACAAAAAAATAAGAACTGCCAAACTGCCTACTATACAGCTGAATTGGATGCCTCCTACAATAACCCATCCAGACTCTGGGGTACAATAAAAGGACTTCTGGGCGAGAATTCTACTCCTGCCTTAACCACCAAACTGCTACTAAATGACACAGAAATTACAGGTAAACAAGAAATCTTAAATACCTTCAATGTTCACTTCACCACTGCTGGCCTAGCATTTGACTCATCACCTGCAAATATCCTGAGATCTTCCTTGAACCTGCAAACTACTGTGGGACAAATGGCACTTCAACTTTTCCTTCATCCCAATATCCGTGAAAGAAGTGGAAGATCTCCTCTCTAATTTAGACACAACTAAAGTGCAGGTGCAGACTCCTGGATCCCTATTTCCTGAAAATTGCTTCACATGTCTTATCTGCCTCCTTACTCATCTCTTCAATCTTTCCTAACTACTGGATCCATTCCATCTACTTGGAAAACAGCTCAAGTAGTTCCATTACTCAAATCTGGTGATACTAGGGATCTCAACAATTACAGACCTATCTCCATCCTACCAGTACTATCTAAGATGCTCGAAAAACTAGTAAACTCTCAGTTAAGGGACTATCTGGATAACAATAACCTTCTAAATTCTGCACAATCTGGATTTAGATCAAAGCATAGCACCATTACTGCCTTAGCCAAGGTAACCAACGATTGGCAGACTAATTTGGACAAAAAATTTTACCTGTGCTGTGTTTCTGGATTTGAGTAAAGCCTTTGACACAGTGGATCATGACTTATTACTCACCTCCTTAACTCATTAGGCCTGGATTCCCTATCACTCAACTGGTTTAAGGATTACCTTTCAGATAGAGTCAAACTGGTTAGAAATGGAAATTACCTATCCACCTCAAAACCTCTGCTAAGGGTGTACCACAAGGCTCTATTCTTGGCCCTATCCTCTTTGCTATTTATATAAACAATATTGATGCCAACCTCACTCAATCTAACATTCATCTGTTTGCTGATGATACTGTATTGTATGTCAGCAATCCTCACCTTCAAAGCCTGTGAACTTCTACAATCCGAATTCTCCATTCTGCAGCACAATCTACTTGACAAAAAACTACTTCTAAATGCAAAAAAACAAAGCTATGTTCTTTACCACAAAGAGTTGTACTACCACTACTCCAGCATCCAACACCCTACATATATCCACCTTACTTGGAGAGAAACTTGAATTTGTTGATAACTTCAAATACCTTGGAGTCTGGATAGATAACAGGCTTGACTATTCTGTCCATATTGAAGAGTTACTTAAAAGCTAAGACAGAGGCTCGGACTATTTTTAGAATAAAACATTACCTAAACAGTGATTCCAAAAAGGTTAATTCAGGCCTCATTCCTATCCCTCATTGATTATGCTGATTTTTCTACTGCCATTGTTCAAGTCATCTCTTACATAAGCTGGACACCCTGTATCACAGGTCCATAAGATTTATTACTGACCTTCCTCCAACACCCATCATTGCTCCCTTTATATGGCAGTCAACTGGACATCATTGCAACACAGAAGAAATAGGAATGCTGTTATCTGGATACTCAAAGCGTTAACAGGCAAACTACGACCTATATCACTGATTGCTTTACCCAAATTACAACCAGGCCATACACCTTAAGGATCAGTAAACTCATCACATTAAAGGTCCCCAATGCCTGCACCCGGTATGGGAGGCTGCTTTCAGCTATTCCTTAGCAGCTGCATGGAACTCTCAAAATCCCATGAAGCTAGATAGCCTACTACCTCTGGCATCCTTCAAAGATTGTTCTCCGCCTTTTCCAGAGCTCTGCAATTGCTTTTATAAAGCATAATCCCCCACCTATCTGACCCAACTAAACCTCCCTTTTCTATCCATTATATTAACTCAATTTTCTTTCCGAATCACCTATTATATTCACTTAAAACTAGCTTAGACCATATAACTTATATTTTAGGACTGCTATACCCTTTGTCCTCTTTTTTCCTACAGGCTAAATGGTTCTATTGTTACTTGTATATATGTAAATTGTTGTATATAATCATTTCATGCCATTGTATTGCTATTTATTCTATTCTTGTCTATGTAATAATACTTGTATCCTCATTTGTATGACCACTCAGGTCCATCTTGTAAATGAGCTTTGCTCAATGATGTTCGCCTGAATAAATAAAGATTTTGATTGATTGATTGATTGATTGATTGATCTGTTCAGTTACCCACAGCACTGTAACCTGTGAACACACCTATCTTGAGAAGGGACACATTTTATGTGAGTGAAATTTTATAAAGTAGAACAATTTCATGAGCCTACAGTGCTCACTGTGGTTGTCCCAGTCCCAATATTAGTGTTGGTGAAGAGGGAAATACAGTTTTATGATAGTTATCCAATAGATTTCTTTTATTTATGCTATCTGATGTTATGGTTTTTTGTATTTTGCAGAAGTAAAATTTTAAATAGGGGATATTAATTTATTTTATTTTTCCCCTGTTGTTTTTCACACCATATGTAAATTTTAACACCTGATCCCAGCTTGAAAAGTGTGTGTGCACCCTGCTATAGCCAGACCTTCATGAGATCTAGCATAGTCCAGAGCAGCTCCTTATTTGAGCCCTGTAGACTTTTGGATATACAAGCACTTTGCACCTACACTTTTGTATTTTGGTACCTCAGTTTTCGCACCCTGCACTTTATTCTACTACCACGCTCATTGCCATGCTCTTGCTGAGCTTCTGCATTTGAAACAAAAAGCAGACCACTTGAGAGAAGGATTGTGGCATAGATAGTGGAGAGTGGGTCACTTTGTTCATGGCTAGAGAGAAGCTGATGCATGCTGAAAATAAATCAGGCTAGCAGCCTGCATTTATGTGTGTTTATGTGCAGAGGCCTGAAAAAACTAGCACCCATCTGCAGTGATATTTGATGCTTCAAAGAAGTGTTTTTGAACAAGTATTTCTTTTACCAGGCAAAAGTAAGTAAAACTAGATTCTGTTTTAGGCTAGTAGTAGTAGTAGTAATGATATTTTGTATGGGTAGGGGTTCAAAGGTCTAAAGGATCTTCAAGTGTAATAATCTGGGGCAGGTGTTTAGTGTTTGTGCAGTATCACAGCAGTACTACAGTAGTTGTATTTGTATTTTGCGCTTTTAGCCATCTAAGAAAGAATTGTCTTTTTTCATTCATGTAGTTACTTTGTGTTATTTTTTTATTCTCCTTTAGTGAAAAAAAGGTTTAAACAGACCACATGAAGTTAAGGGCTTGGTGACTGCTCCTTTAACCAAGGCATTAGAACTTGAAAGCCAGAAGGTAAATTACTGGGACCCTAATTGTTTTAGAACTGGATTATTGAAGATCTGGGATTGCTCTAGCCGCTTGGAAGTGTGTGATGAAGGCGCTGTTGGTAAACAATGAGCCATATGTTGAAACAACTGATTTACTGAGAGATATGTGGAACACATATTTAAGTATTTTACAAGCACCTGGTTTCAAAGGATCTCTGAGCCACTATTCCTATGTGGGATCCTGCAGAATATTTTATAAGAACATTTTTTATGGTTTATATATTTACTTGGAATAAGACAAAGTTGTCCCAAGAATTATAAGGATATAGGCTGTTGTAACTTTTCAGTAATCAGTGTTTAATTGTATTCTATACTGTTATACTTGATTTACTGACCCATTGACTTATTGAGGTGGTAATTGAGTAAATTGAGTTAATTGAGTAAACAATTGAGGGTAAAGAGAGGAACCTTCCTTTTGTTTGAAATCTAAAGAGAATGGTTATCACCAGAATTGGGAAGTCTGGTATTCCACAACCTGACCAAAATAATAGAAAGTTAAGGAAGAAGCAAGGAGAGGAAAAGTAATAAAAGTAAAACACATATTGGTATCAAACAAACTGATATTTTGATGGAAAATGACAGAGGGAAGCAGGTAGCACAGTTAAAACAGGTGAATCAATCTAAAATAACTGCTTTTTTAAAAAAAAATGTAGAACCAGACACTTCGACTCCAAATCCCGATAAGGAGTACTCCCACCCTAACCTTTTATTAAGAACTGGGAGTCTTTAGAAAGCCTTAAAAGAGATGATTTTATAAATAATTTTAGTGATGGACATACTTGGCCTCCTGACTCAAATGACATGAAGGCACCAGACACTTTTCAAGATACTGCACTACGGAGAGCTTTCCCCACCAACTTCACCCCAGGTACTACATTCCTGCTCAGATCCAATTCCAGGGAAGTGATTAGCCACTGAAGGAAAAAGTTGATTGGCGACTCCAGGAGCAGCAAAGCTCCATTTGGTTGGCTGACCTGCTTCTAGCTAGGCTGAAAAGCCATGGATATCTCAGCTCAGATTTTTTGCTTGGACATTTGGGGCCAACTGGGTTACTGCTATCTATGTGTACTGACGGAAGGGCACTGTGTAAACTGTATATGGTTGTTTAACAGAATCTAACTGCTCATTTTTAAATCCAAACCCTGAACTGTTTAAGAGCAATCTTACAACTTTTAAATCCAAGCCCTGCACTTTTTAATATTAATTTTACAGCTCGGTTTAAAATCTATGCCGTGCACTATTGCCACCTAAGTGCAATCTTGTCATTCGAGCATAGTTCATTTAACTTTTTTTTAAGCCTCTGTACTGTGCACCTACCAGGGTTACAAACGGACTCCAGGCTTCTTAGCTGTTTGTATTATTCAAACCTAGTACCAGCCTGCATCAGGGATGCAAACAGTCTCCTGGCACTATAAGAATATTTGTTCCTTAATTCTCCTAAAGTATATAACAGCCCTGACTATGTAGCAGAACCCTTTTGCACTATATTTAATTCACATTTAATTTAGGCACCACTTTTAATTGCATTTGCTGGGCTTTGGAGTCTCCACACCCCCACTCTCCTTCTCCACCCTTTGTGTAATACTGTGTCTCCAACCTCACTAATCCCTAATCCCCACCCTGTCCTTGCATCCTGCTGTGCCATTGTGCTTGAGACTATTTGTAACCCCTTTCTCCTCAGGTGCTGCCCCACTGAGCCATCTCGAACTAAGCGACCAGCTAGAGGAAACTGCCGGATGTTTTTCAAGCTACTTCACCATGGAGAGCTTTCCCCACTGACTTTACCCCAGGTACTGCATTCCTGCTCCAATCTGATTCCAGGGAAGTGATCAGCCACTGAAGGAAGAAGCTGATTGGCTACTCCAGGAGCAGCAAAGCCCCATTTGGCTGGCTGATCTGCTTCTAGCAAAGCTGATTTTTCACCTTCCCCATCCCCACCCCAGGCCACCTTTAAATACACTCAGACCACTCCACTGTCCTGGACAACCATTTTGATTTGCTGCACCTCTTCTGATCTATGTGTAAGACAATCCTCTTGTTTCGACTAACAACCTTTGTTGACTCTGTGGAAATACTTATACTGTCATCTTCTGATCTGCATTGCAAGATCATCTTAATCAATTGTGCTCTAGATCTGATCTGAGATCCCTTGCTGCTGCCACCCACTTCCTGCATGCAGGAAGCGTGCAAAATAGTAGTCCATTTTGGGTGCTTCCAGCATAATGGAGGCTTTTTACTTCCTTACTTGACTCTATCTCATACTGTTCTGTACCTGGATTCCCGTGTTAGTATGCACCGGTGTCCTTGCGACATGGACAGTTATAGCTCTACTTTGGATTGTCTAGTTTCCTTTTGCACTACAGATTCTCAAATACTGGCTTTTATGTTACCTAACATACTAAAATGCCAGCAGAATAGGCCTAACTGTCTTTTGTGTCTGCTCGTTTGGTCAGCCCCCACCCTGGGAGCTGACCTCGCTGCCCCCCTCGCCTTCTCTGGCTTCTCCCTTCCCAGTTCCGGATATTCTCGCTGCATTGGATTTTGCTTCCAGAACCCTTCCTTGTACCTGTCCCACCCTCTTGAACCCCTCCACTGTCTCTGCCTCCACCAGCCCCCTAGGCAGTGCATTCCATGGCTCCACCACCTCTCAGTGAAGAAGCACCTCCTCTCTCCCCTGAATCTTCCCCTCCAGCTTCCACCCATGCCCTCTAGTTTCCCCCTCCTCCTTTCTTCGAAGCACCCTGACTGCTCCAACCCTATTTACCCCCTTCATGTACCTGAAAACCTCTATCATGTCCCCCCCGGTCCTTTCTCTCTTCCAATGTGTACATATTTAGCTCTCCAAGCCTCTCCCCATAGCTCCTGTCCCCCAAGCCCCAAATCATTTTGGATGCCCTCATCTGGACCCTCTCCAGGAGTTTAATGTCCCTTTTTAAGTGTGGCCTCCAAAACTGCACACAGTACTCAAGGTGTGGCCTCACCAAGCAGTTATACAGAGGGAGTATCACTTCCCTCCTTCTGGAGGTGATCCCCCTAGCGATGCATCCCAGCATCCTGTTGGCCTTGGCTGCTGCCCTCCTACAAGTCTCCAAGTTATTCATCTTGACATCCACCACCACCCCCAGGTCCCTCTCAGCCATCGAGACTTGTAGCATTCCCCCCCAGTGTGTACACTTGGCCTGGTTCTGGCCCCAGGTGCAGTACCTTGCATTTCCTGCATTGAACCCTCAGCTTCCACTTCTAGACCATCTTTCCAGAGCCTCCATGACCCCATGTAGGCCACCTCCCTCCTCCCCATCCACTGCCGCCCCAGTTTTGAGTCATCTGCAAAGAGACTCATCTCATCCTGATACCTAATTTAGCCCCTCCTGCTCCAACCCCATAGTAAATTGGTACTTCTTCCATGAGGGTAACAGAGTATAGGATCCTGCTAACCTCTGTATTGTTTACCTAGCACACCTTGCTTTTACAGCCAGGGTTTTTCTTTTATGTTACTTGGGCCCTAGGTATGCAGCTCAGGGACCTCCCGAGCTATGTAATAGCAACCCTGATGAGTTCACCTAAAGCTCACAGAATTCTTGAGGATATCACGAAAATCTGGCTGCCTTATTGTTATGTTCTGTTAATGTCAAAATCAACCCTGGTCCTCCTGCAGCAATCTCTTTGCCTGGCAACCTAGCCAGTATCAAAGAATTGAGCTTTATGCATATTAATGTGTGCCATCTACTAAAAATGTGTGCTTCTATTCAAGCATTGACTTTCCATACAATTCCTGATATACTCGTGGTCACTGAGACTTGGTTCAGACCTGGTACTCCAGATAGTGAGGTGAATATCCCATCATATACCCTGTTCAGAACTGATAGGCTCACCAGAAGAGGAGGAGTTGCCATCTATGTCAAGGAGTAATTGCATCAGTTATAGATTCATCCTCACTCTCAAAGAATTTGACAGCCAGACTTTTAATGTCAAGCTATCTTCCTCAGTCTCAATATGCATCCTAGGATGCTATAGACCTCCATCCAGTGGGGCTACAAATTCTGGACCATATAAATAATACTATGGAATCCTTCAATCAGAGATTATTAGGGACCTCAATATGGACTGGTACTTTAATAGTTCCTTACCTCTAAAGACTATTTGCAACTCCTTTGGTCTTGCCCAACTCATTTCTGAAGCACCACGTCCAAACAAAAAGTGACCTAAAAATAGCACACTTCTAGATCTCATTTTAGTAAGCAAACCCCATCTGTTTTCACATGCAGGAGTGTTCTTCTCAGATTTCAGCAACCACTGTATTATAGGAGGTGTAAGATCAGCCCCAAAACTACCCTCCTTTCAAAATTCTCACCAAGAGGAAACGCATCATTTTGACATCTCCACATTCCTCTGACTTAAGTAGAGATCCTTGAGATGGCAGGATTTTACTTGGCCTGCTCTGTGCTCTGTGGCCTATGATATCTTCCAAGAAATCATGTTAGGGGCTCTGGATAAACATGCATCACTGGTGCAGATTCATTCTAAAAATAAATCATGTCCTTGGTTTATGGCTCAACTAAAGGCTTTCCTGTTGCGTAGAGACTGGCTTTGGAAAAAAAAGCTCAGAAATCAAAACTTATAGATGACTGGACATCATTCAGGAAGGCTAGAAACCACTGTATCAATCTGGTTAGGGACCCTAAGGCTAGCTATTTCCACGAAGAACTGGGCGCTTCCACCAGAGTTCACCGACAAACTCTGAAAACCATCAAGGATGTTCAAGGGCATGTGGCTACAGCAACTTATCCACAAAAATCACTACTGGCACAACGTCAGTGTCAGATAAATTGGCTATCCTTGACACTTTTAATAACCATTTTGCTACTGCAGGTCTCTCTTTCGATGCCTCCTGCCAATAACTTCTGCTCTAATCTTGGAGCATTGGACTTACCAAATCCAGTCATAAGCATGGCCTTCTCCTTCAGCCAACCACCCTGAGAGAAGTTGAGGATCTCCTCCTACAATTGGATAACAGGAAGAGTGCAGGGCAGAACAATTGACCCATTCTTCCTGAAGCTTAGTCTTCATGTCCTGGCTGTGCCCATAATGCACCTTTTAATCTCTCCCTTTCACAGGGTGATATTCCTCCCATATGGAAAATGGCTCATGTAATCCCCTTTTAAATCTGGAGACCCCAGTGACCTGAATAGCTATAGATCCATCTTCATACTCTCACCCTTTCCAAACTGTTGAAAAAATAGTGAGTGCAGCTCAGGAACTACCTCAAAAGTGGGAACCTGCTCAATCCTTATCAGTCGAGATTTAGGCCTCATCTCAGTACTATTTCAGCCCTTGCAAAGTCACCAATGACTGGTAGTGTGCCTTGATTTGAAGAACTTCATTTGCACAGTATTTCTAGACTTAAGCAAGGCATTGATGCAGTTGACCATGAGCTGCTCCTTGTCTCCCTCAGAAATATTGTCTGTGACCCCCATCGCTGAGGTGGTCCTCGAACTATCTAACAGGGTGAGGCAGCAGATCAAGACTGAAGGAATTTCATCTCTGAAACCTCTACTGAGGGGCATACCACAAGGCTTTATACTGGTCCATTACTTTTTGCAATTTACATTACAATACTGAAGCTGACATCAAATCTGCTAACATCCACCTATTTGCTGATAACACGGTACTTTGTATTGGAAGATCCTCTCTGGAAGCAGCTTGTAGGGATATGCAATGGAATTTAATCTTCTACATCTATAACTGCTGCACCAGAAACTGCTCCTGAATACCCAAAAACAAAGGTGATGCTTTTTCTCCTTTACATATGTCAGTAACCCCACAACTCAAGGTAATATTCCCCAGATCCACACTGTTCTTGGCGAATCACTGGAATATGTTACTAAATTCAAATACCTGGTGGTGTGGATAGACCAGAAATGTTCCTTTTGTGATCACATTGAGGATCTCTTAAAGAAGCTTAGGCAGAGGCTTGGCATTTTCAATAGGATCAAAAATGTTCTAACACTGGATGCCAGGAAGAAACTGATCCAAACCACATTCCTTACCTTATAGGACTATGCAGATTTCCTTTAAAGTCAAGGCCCGTGTCTGCCCTGGATAAATTAGACACACTCTACCATTGGGCCTTGATGTTCATAACTGGTCTCCCATAATCCACATGTCACTGCTCCTTTACACTGCAGTAGGTTGGTCATCCCTAACTACAGAAGACAGAGGAATGCAGCTGTCTGGACATTTAGGGCCATCATGAAGATGTTGCTTCAGTACATTTTGGATTGTCTTCCTCAAGGTGTGATGGGTAAATATGCCTTGAGGAGTTCCTCCGTTATCTCCCTTGCAGTACCGAGTTCAAGTTTGGCAGGCCTGGCATATCTCCGCTTTCCTCTCTCTGGAACAACTTGCAAAAACCTGAGTTGGCTTACCCGATCAAACTATCAGCCTTCAAAGCACTTTATTCTCGCCTATCAAGGAATACTGTAACTGCTTCCCAATGTCACCTTCCCTAGCCTCAGCTCCATCTGCTCCAGTGCATCCCTTTACTGGTACTTCTTTCTCACCCCTCTTGGACAATGTTACAGCCTATAAGAATTACCTGACTGCTCCTTCTATCCTGACCCAGTGTTTTTTCCTTATCGTTAATTCCTTTTCCATGTCCCCCTGGTTCCCATCTACACTCCTTGCTTACTCCTCCTTGACACCGTCATGGTGTTTTGCTTTCCACTACCTAACTGTTGCCTTCCTCCCCCCTGAAATCACTACATGCCTTTGCGGGCACTCCATGTTCCATGTACCTCTTCTTACTCACCCTCTTGTGTCCCCCCCACCCCTCCCATGTCCCACCAATCTCCTTCAATCAATAATTGTGTTCAAGGATGCTTCAAATACACACTGTAATTATAGTTGAGTACGTTAACCTGTATGTACTGTACTACAGTTGCTATACATTTTAGCTGCCAACTCTTCATGGTCTTAGCTTAATGGTTCTTTTAATACTCTATTTCATGTGTATTATAAACACATCCTGGCCCAGATATTCAAACTCGCCAGTCTGAGGCGCAAGCCCTCGCTGCTCAAATAGTTGTGCAGGGTGTGGCCGGGTGATATTCAAAGGGTTGCGCTGTTGAGCAACTCTTTGAATATAGCCCCCGAAAGACAGCACTTACAAGATGGCGAGTGGAACTTGCGCCACCGTGTTGCCAGAGTTGAGCATTCAACTTATGTGGCGCGAGTACCATTGCGCCATGTGCAAATTCCATATTCAAAAGGTGACATGCAAATGGGGCCATAATTTATGCAAAGGCAGGGGGGCCATTTGCATCTCTTTATGGCTCCCATTTGCATGCCATTTGCATGTAGGTGCTCGATCCCGAGGACTTGCTCCTGGCTACCCTGCCAGGCAGCAGCCGTCGGGGACCGGACGCCTAATGCAGCGTGTCAGCGGGCATCACAGTTACATGACCCCCACACATCACCCATAGCCCGATCGTGGGCAGAATCCGTCCATGTCGCACCCCCACATCACCCATGGCCGATCACAGGCAGAATCCGCACTATGCCGCCCCAGTGCCCGATCACGGGCAGAACCTGCATAAACCCCAGTGCCCGATCGCGGGCAGAATGTAACCCTCCCCCAACCCGAATAACTCCTGGTGGTCAGTGGACCGTAAAGCCCGATCCGGGCAGAATGTCACAGAGAACCCCAAACATCTCCCTGGTGTCTAGTGTCCCCCCACCCACCCACAGCCCCTCCACCCGCTCCCCCCTGCAGCCGGGCGGGCGACAGCATCCCACCCCTGCCGCCCGCCACCCGCCACTGACTGTCGGTAGGGCTGCCCGCCCGATGGTGCAGAGCTACAGCCAATGGGCATGCAGCCATACATACATGATAGTCCAGATTTGTGAATGATCATTCACATCTGACTGTCATGTACGGTACGGCTGCACGCCCATTGGCTGTAGCTCGCACTCTGGCATGCAGCCCTACCGACAGTCAGTCGGCGGGCGGCGGGTGGCAGGCGGGTGGATGCTGTCGCTCGCCGCTGCGGGGAGCGGGTGAGGGGTTCGGTGGTGGAGGGACACTAGACACCAGGGAGATATTTGGGGGTTCTGCTGTGACATTCTGCCCGCGATCGGGCTTTTACGGTCCACTGGACCACCAGGAGTTATTCGGTTGGGGAGGGTTACATTCTGCCTGCGATCGGGCACTGGGGGTTTATGCAGGTTCTGCCGCCATCGGGCACTGGGGGTTTATGCAGGTTCTGCCGTGATCGGGCTGTGGGGAGGTGTGGGGGACATGTACCTGTACTGCCCGCGATCAGGCTGGTGGGGGCACAGGGAGTGAGTTGGGGCCAGCCAGGGGTGGTAGCTGCTGTGTTGCGCCCTGCAATGCAGCAGCTCACCTGTGGGTGGCCCTAACTTAAGTTTTTTGGCTCAAGCTTTCAGTGGGCGCAGGTTGGGTTACAGACAGACATCTTCTGCGCAACCCGATTGAATATCGGGTTGCGAGGGTTATGTATGGATCCTCCTCCTCCTGTTGAGCATGCATTCATTTGCATTGCTCTCTAGCGCAACCTGGTGCCAGTGGCGAACTGCCTCCTGCTGAATATCGCAAATGGCACATTTGACTTATGCGATGGCGTAACCCTGTTATGCGCATGGCGCAACCTTTGAATATCTGCCCCTGTATAATTACTGCTCTATGTAAATACTATGTAAGCGGGAATTCATTTTGTATATATTGTTTACCCAATTATGATGTAATTGAATATTCCTTTGTATGTATTGTTAACCTCTCCTTTCTAGGTCATCTTAAAAATGAGCTTGCTCAATAATGTTCACCTGGATAAATAAAGATTTTGATTGATTGATTGATTGATTGATAATTATAGCATTAGCAGCTGGTCAGAATGATCTAGATCAGGATATATTTCATGTCAGAATAAGAGAAAAGGAGTTGTCTTAGACTCAAACCTAATATAATCATGGGAGACTTCACCACCTGCTATTTCTGAAAAAGGTTCCATCTCAGTTATGAATGAAGTAACTACAAATAAGCTGGGGGGGGGGTTGACTCCATCTTCAACAGCAGTTATTGAACTTATTTCAGAACCATCCCTTTAAAGCCTAGATAAAGAAAGAACTAAGACATCAAAGGTTTATGAACCAAAAGATTGTTCACTCCCTCGAATGTTACAATATTTGAATCATATTTTGTATAAACTTAAGCAGCTACATTCAAGTCAGGAAAAGATACATACTGGTAGCCCAGATGATCATAGCTCAGGTTCCCCTTCTCTCAGGTTTTCTCCCTCTTTCTCATCTTGTCTACTAGATGACAAACAAAATAATAAAAGAGAATTATTTGGTGAGGAAGTTGGCAATAATAAGGAATTCTTTGTAAACAAAGGAGATTTTACTTCCAACTCTCCTTTATCTCCACAAATTTTGGAAATGATCAAGAAACAATATTATGCAAATGTAATAATATTGGAAAACATTTGGGCTGTAAAACAAGAATTGAATCATTTAAGAGGCAACATAGCTCACAATAGAGCTTTGCTGGACATAATGTCAGGACCTAAAGTTAATAATAGTATAGATTATATAATAGAAAACCAAAACCATCACAATATTGCTCCTGCTGTCATGAGCAACAAAGCAATACAAGTAAATGTACCCCTTCATTCCAAAGGGCAGAGAAGTCATACCTGAGCTGGTAAGTGTAGAATCTCAGGTGCAGTCTGGAAAATAGATTCCATAAAAGGGAAAAAATCAATAAACAAAGAACAAATGGATTATAAGAGACAAACAAAGAGAGACGAGAAAGAAAGGGGTAAGGAAATAAAAAACAACAGTATACAAAGTCCCTTCTGGATGGGAAACCAGAAAATAATAATCAAACCAGTCAGAGTCAAATTATTAGAAATGCTACAACATATGAAAATCTGAAGTTAAATGAGCATATATTGATAACAGAAGCATTAACTAATGTAGGAAACAATTCTGAATTGAATTCCTTACCTATTAAGGTAATACAAGGTTCTGGAGGGGAGATCAAGGGTGCCAGTGATGGGTCCAAAATTAAGACATCTAATATAACACAGATTGGGACCCAGACTAAAGTACTTTCCCAAACTAAATTGGAGGAATGTTTGATAGAGATGTATGGGATTAACAAATTGAGAAATGAGACAACATAGTCATTAACTGATTGGATATCAACATTACTCCATATTTCATCAGACAAAGGCGAGATATTTATTATGAGACCTACAAACATAGATTATAATGACTGTGTACTTGTTTATTGTACAAAGGAAGAGACAGCACAGAAAATGTGTGACTCTCAAATTGATTTGTCTAAAAGAGGTATGTATATACTTCCTCCACAAGCTGTTCCTCTATCCTATAGTAAAGAACCAACTAAAAGGAAGGAAGTTCTTGAAAACTTCCATTGGCTTTCTGAGGTTAATAAGGAAATCTCTAATTATAATTCCTCTAAAAAATTGAATGGGAGAATAAGACTCTGTCCTTCTTTGGATGGGAAGTAACTAAAAGCTATCCCATAGGAGCCTTAAAAAGAGAAATAGGATCCCTTCTTTCTTGTGCCTTAGGTTTGAACATTAGAGGAATGCCATAAAGTTCATACTTGTTCATGACTCAGTCTCAAAGATGCCTCAAATTGATATCACATTTCAGTCTAGTAAATTGGCTGCTTTGGTGTTATGGACTTCAAAGGTTTTGGATACCCATGAGATGTATTTTATAGACATTGAGACACTAGATAAGATGGGAGGGTCAGAAAACAGTAATAATCAATCAGTCCTAGAAACAACAAATCCCTTTGCCTCCCGGGACAAACAAACAAATTAACAAATAGACCTTAGGAGTCAAATACAAATGATGGTGCAAAGACCTTAAGGAGTTAAAAATCCTTACTTGTAACATAGAAGGCTACAAAACAAATTAGTAGATAATGATTTTCAGAATTTCCTGAGTGGCCTGGATATTATCTGATTCCAAGAGATGTGACTGTTGGGAGAGAATCCTCTGCTGATACCTGGTAATTCAGGATTTATTCTTCCACCAACAAAATCCAAAAGGAATGGTAGACCTATGGCTCGTGTGGCAAGCTATTTTAAGACTAGCCTGGACTATAAAATAATACAGCAAAAGGTGGATCTGTTAAACTGCCAAGTGTTAAAATAGAAAGCGCAGATATTGTTTTGTTAATTTGAAATGTTTATGTGTCAACAAGTAACGTAAAACTCAAGATGAATACTAGAAAATTCAAAATAACATTTGAGAAATTAACAGAAGAGAATGAACATAGTTCTATAATAGTTTTAGGGATTTTAATGCAAGAACAAAGGAGAATGGGATAACAAATTCGAGTTTATAGATGGAGTGATAATAATAACTAAAATGTATCTTGCCAAGCTAAATCGAGGGATAAAAATCAATAACAAAATGGCAAATACTTGTTCAATATTATGTCTGGACTGGATTATATTATTTTCAATGGAAGAACAAGAAGGATCAACAAGGAGCATACACCTTTATAGGTCCAAAGGGGTCATCTGTAATCAATCAGGTTTGGGGAAATATTGAAGCAATTGGTAAAATAGTAGATTTGAAGTAACTATAAGAGCAGAATCTGCACATTTACCTGTCCTCATAAAATGGTAGTTAGGAAATGAGGTTGGTGTGGTAAATGATAGACAGAATCAAGCCTGTATGGAAGTCATAAATAGGAAAATAATAAGATGGCAGAATACAAGTATTATTCAATTTGCAGAGATACTGAACAGCAGTTGGATGGAAAATTATAGAAATGAAATACTAAATGTTGAGCCCACAATAAACCTAATGGTGGTTTGGGATGACATCTTCTTTTATCTGAGACCTTTTTTTACCAGTATGACTTAAGGAAGAAAAATAAAACATGGGTTAATATAAATGCAACAAAGGTAAACAAAAATTAAATAAAATGGTCAGACAACATAAAGGAGGGAATCCTGAAATAACAAATAACATTTTAAATAAAGAAAGAAAACACTATAAGGGTGTATTATCCAAAGAAAGACTGAAATATCAAAATATTATGTGGGAAAAACTTAGAATTTCTATCAGCAAGAAGGATACCAAACAAATCTGGACATTGGTCAGTAAAGGCTAAGACAAATATGCTATGTGTATTGAGGCAGGATTACCCCCAAATTTGGGAGCAGTATTATTTGAATCTTTACTTTCACAAGTAGAAGCTGGATATATCTTTAGTTAAAAAAAACAACTGAAAAAATAATTTTCCCTAACTCAGTATTCATAACCCCATTAGAAATTACAGAAGCCCTGAATAAAGTATTAGTAAACAAAGCCACTGGCCCATACCAAATATTGGCAGATTTGTTCCGATCCTTTAAAGAATTCCAGTTTTGCAGATCCTGTTAAGTATTGTATTCAATGGTATCAGTATCCAGACTAATGGAAGGGTAGTATAATACGCACAATTTATAAAAATGGGAAACTAATAACCCTGCAATGTATTGGCCTATTAGTCTGTTAGATGTATCACAGAAACTATTTTCCAGAATAATATTGAACAGATTGCAACAATGGGTAGAAAAGAACAATATAATATCAGAATTACAAAATGGATTCAGGGCAAAAAGATGAACAGTACAGCATTGTTTTGTGCTACAGCACATTATCTAGAAGTTTGTCATCATAAAAAATGTAAATTGTAGTGTTGTTTTGTTGATCTTAAAACTGCATTTGACTCTATAAGCAGGAATATAGTATGGTCAGAATTAGAAAAATATAATATAGATCCTGATATCTTAGATATTCTTATAAGATTACATAATAACACCTGGGTTAAAATTAGATACAATCAACGGAGGGACCTTACAAATAAAATTTACACTAATGTGGGAGTGCTCTAAGGATGTTTATTGGCTCCCCTATTATTTAATTTGTATATTAACTCCATTTTGCAGAATCTAAATAGTCTGGATTTCCACTCCCCCAATGTTTTTGCAGAGAAAATTCCCCTGCTAGCTTATGCAGACAACATAGTTCTACCATGTACATCTTTGCTAAGCTTGCAATGCAAGGTAAATGCATTTTCTGAATTATGTAAAAAGGATGGATTAAACATTAATCTTCAAAAAACTAATATGGTTGTATTTGGTCTAAAAATAACACAGCTCCCTCATTATTTTTAGTGAAAAATAAAGTTGAAATAAAAACATATTATGATTATCTAGGTTTAAGATTTTCATCAAATCATTCCTGGAATCCACATATCAAAATCATGACACAGAAAATAAAAACAGCATTTGGAGCTTTCAAACGATTTAATGGGAAAATTGATCAAAGTTCAATCTTACGACTCTTAAAAGTTATTAACACAAAATCAAAACAAATGTTTTATATGGTATAGAAATATGGACTCCAGCTGATATAAAACCACTAGAAGTAATGATAAACAAAATGTAAATTTTATATTAAAAGTCCAACAATCTGTTCCAGTTGAAATATTGAGAAAAGAACTGGGGCACTTTTCTCTAATAATGTTGGCAATTGAATGAAGAATTACCTTTATTTTACAGTTATTGCTTATCCTAGATTGTAGACTTCCTAAACTTTGTCTGGAAGAACAAATAAAATAGCACAGTATACATTTAACATCCAATACAATTAAAACTATAAAGGAGAATATATTACAATGGGGTTTAGGAATTTATTTATATGAAATCTGTATCATACCATTCCCCAAAATAGTGGAACAAATTAAAAAAGAACTAGAGATCATTTACAGCAATACATCAAGAAAATATTGACAAACTGAGACACTTCTGATGGTTTAAAATAATGAAAACAAATCATAGACTTGAATTTTAAATAACTGTTTTAACAGATCCTCAGGAGAGAAGACTTCATACTATATTAAGTGAATTATATATTTCATGGTCATAAATTGTTAGGGACTACAACTTCAGAATGTAATTGTTTGTTAGGCCTTCAGGATGACTGCAAGCATATAGTCCTATATTGCCCAAAATTTGAGGTACCTAGAAAGAAATAGTTGGCCCCAATATTGGCTACCCTTGGTCTCCCCTCTGAACAATTAGTTATTTTCTGTTTAATATGAATAATAGGAATGTACTTGTACCTCTTGTCAATTTTCTAAAAATGATTAATTTGTAATGTGGTAACTAATGAGTCTGTGACTGGTGATACAGTTTTCGAAAACTTTGTATTAGATTGTGTGATAAAAACAATATAACGTGCAATAGAAATGTGAATTGTTAACTTTTTATAAGCATTTTAAATAATTTTGCAAGGACTTTTCAGTCGAATAATAAACCTTTCTACCTACCAGTTGCTGAGTAATGTATGTTGTGAAGTCATTTCACAGAGACAGGCATGAACCATCTTCCCTTGGCTCTACATACACTATGTTCCAAGATGAGATAAGTGTATTGGTATTATTCAACATACCACAATGTATGTCCTTAGAGTACTTTTCAACAACACCCATTATGCATTTTATAAAGATACCATTAATATAATTACAGATAAATAAATTAGTTTGTAATGTGATCAAACTGCAACCACAAAACTGATCATTACAGCACCCATAACAACAAGTACTGTATTGGGAGAGTAGATTCTAGTGTATGATGCACATTGTGAACCCATAGCTCACTTCTTCTCACTGGTACTGTATGAAGAATTCTCTGTCAAAAAAGCAAAATAATTCAAAAAAATAGGGTTGTAGAACTTTATATTTTCTTCCTCAACACAGCCCATCATCTTGTTAATAATTTCTTTAGTATCCACTAATTTTTTTTATTATTTTCATTTATTTATTAGTAGTCTGGGATTACAAGTACTTTTGAGCCAAGGCTCTTTTACAAAGGTTCCATGTCAATTGAGGTTGAATACAAACATTTCATTACTAATAGTGCAGAATATACCATTTAACAGGAATTTCAACCATAACTGACTATTGTTTCACATAGAAACATAAAAACATAGAATTTGATGGCAGATAAGGACCACTTGGCCCATCCAGTCTGCCCATTCCTCCCTATCTGCACGATTACAGCAGACTGTACCCAATCTACAGCTCTTTCTCCCTCTCTTCCTTTCACCTTTGATTTTCTTGTGCTTATTACATGCATTTTGAACCCCACCACTGTTTTTCCCCACCACTTCTGCTGGAAGGCTGTTTCAGGAATCCACTACTCTTTCCTTGAAGAAGTACTTCCTTACATCTCTCCTTAATCTACCCCATCTGGCTTCACAGCATGTCTCCTTGATCTTGAGCACTTATTCTTCTGGAAAATGCTTCCTCCTGTACCTTACTTACCCCATGAGAAATTTATAGGTCTCTATTATAGTCCGCCTCCCTTTTATGTTCCAGGGTGTACATATTGAGGTCCTTTAGTCACTTCTCATAAGGTCTTTGATGCAGATGCTGCCCCATTTTAACTGCCTTTCTCTGGACTGTCTCCACTGTGTCTATGTCTTCTGGAGATGTGGTCTCCAGAACTGGACACAGTACTCTAAATGGGATTTTACTAGCAATCTATACAGTACTTATAGATATACTGAATAAAGATCATATCAATACAGAATAAAGAGAATCACATAAATAAAATAGTTATCAGTCCTTACTGTCCATTACTTATAAAACAGTTATCAGTCCTCACTGTCCATTGGTTATAAAACAGTTTCCATCCACCCTGCCTATTGCTTATAAAACAGTTATCAGTCCTCACTGTCTATTGCTTATAAAACAGTTATCAGTCCTTACTATCCATTGCTTATAAAACAGTTATCAGTCCTCACTGTCCATTGCTTATAAAACAGTTATCAGTCCTTGTTGTCCATTGCTTATGAAACAGTTATCGGTCCTCACTGTCCATTGCTTTGCCATGCTGTCTACAGAACTTCTTCTGAATAAGCCCCACCAATTTACCTGCATCCTTTTACTTACTTAAAACATATTGTAGGTCTTACTCCAGTAAATTATTTGAAGATGAATGGGAAGTATTAAATGGTGGCTTATGCCAAGTTTGAAAAGTTGCTGCCTAATTGACTCAAATGTCCTCTTATAGGACTGAATTGCAATGCTCAGATCATGGTAGAAATATCTTCAACATCCTCATACAGAACATTTTGAGCTAGCCATGTCACCTGGAGTGTCATATTTTGGTCTCTGGTGCTTCTCAAAACTACTGTATCAGTACTGTGGGAGTCTATGACGTAGAGGTGAGTACATGCAATGGTAATATCCTGTATGTTTTAATCACTTAAGGCACAACTGTGTCATTTATCAGCATAAGTAACTCTGGTAACTCCCTTAATAAATCCTAGTGGGTTGTTTTCCTTTGGTCTATCTGAGAGACTAATGAGCCTTGAGTTGATTGCTTTGACCAAGTTTTCCAGATTTTTTTAGTCTACATTAGAGTACATTATTTTCTTTTTTCAAGTTTGTTAAAAGGCTTTTCCCATAGCTTCCAAGGTCTCTTTGTGGTTTTCTGTACTGCAACCACTTTAATTTGTAGATTTATCACTATGTTGTTAAAGCTGTCAACTTTTTCCAGGTCTTTAATTGCTTGCAAGACTGAGTGGTTTGTTGGCTCTAGTTCTTCCAATGAAAGTGATACTTTAGTCAATAGGCCCATCTGCTGGACTCCATCCTGCTTTACCTGTTTACCCAAACAGTTTGCTTTCTGTGGGCAGTCACAGTTTCCACATGTCTTTTTTTATTAAAGCCCTACCTCTGCCAACTCCTTCCTGCTACCTACCACCATCTTTATAGACCTTTTAAGAAAAATATTCACCTGTACCTTCCTCTACTGGCTCCTCCCACTACCCCACGCTCGAGCTTCTCACTCCAAGCATATCACTTCTGTATTACAGATGTTGCACTACATGTGGGGTGGCATGTCTCCTTCAAGATAAGTTTGTTGACATACAAAGGCCTACACAGTTTGGGCATGGGCTACCTGAAAAAATCCTTTGTCCTTTTGCTCCTGACCTCCATCTCTGGTCTTCAGAATTGGGCCTCCTGAGAGTTCCTAGGTCCTGAATTAAAGTATTAAGGGAATGGGTGTTCACAGTATGAGTGCCAATACTTTGGAATCAGCTGTCACAGAATCTCAAGATGACCCTCCTCTGTTGAGGCATTGAAAGGGGACTGAAATATCATTTCTTCTCATTGGCCTTTCCATCTTATTAAAGGTTCTTCTGACCATATGACATTTATATTTACTATAACGGTGTTTATTTATGACTGTTAATACTATACTGTTGATATTACTGTGTGGTGCTAACATTTTTTGTTTAAGGCACACAGAGCCTGGTGCACTGAGTGCCAAACAAATAAACCATTACTTCTATTACTACTACTACTACTACTACCCTCAACTCAAGTCCCAATATGTTAAAAAAAAAACAGTCCTTCCTTCTGGTGACTCCATTCTAACACTCATGATCCTGGTCTAAGCATACTTTTTTTAAAAAATGCCCACTCTCTAACCCTGCTGAATCCTTCCTGCTACCACCTGATCTTGATCCAGGAATACTTATTTAAAAAAATATTCCTGCTCCATTCCTCTGCAGTCCCATCAAGTCACTGTTGGTCTCCCAGTTCTGTAAAAAAAAATGGCCATGGTGTGGGGGTGGAGCAGGGATCCCTGTGAGTTGGGTGCATTAGGAAGAAGATTTTGCCTTTGTACATTTAATTGTTTACTTTTCATGTTTTTAATTTGGCTTATACAGGACTTTTTGGTGCATACTGTTGCATTCTTGTACAAAGCAGCTGTAATCTGATTTGTTTTTGCTTCAGGCATGATTAAACCATATGATTCTAAGTCTAGCTAAGTGATTAACATTTTTAGCCAAAGGTGTGGAAAGTGAGTGAGTCATCTAAACACACCCCAATCACAGAGGCTGGGAACTGTAAAAATTCAGTATTTATGTTTTATTGGACTTACATTATTTTGTGTTCAGGTGAAATGCTTTGTACCTACTGTATTAATTATATGCCTACTTAGAACTCATATATCATATAACTGAAAGAAAACTATTTAATAAATGGATCAAGTTAGTGACAATCTGCACCAAACATAAAATTACCTCTGCCAGTGTGCCAAAACTGTTGATCTGAAAGCAGATTCCTTTACCCAGTACTTATTTGGTTTCATAAACAAGGTGGAGGATATTAAAGTGGTGTTGGACAAGGGAGTGAGGCAGTCAGCAATGGCTACAGTATGGTTGATCTTCTTAGGAAGAACAAACACTTCGGATTAGAGCACTCTGATAAATCACATTGAGCTATGAATTTGCATTTCTTAGCCTGCAAGAAGAATATTAAAGGTGGGTAGATTATAAATTCCATAGACTCTTAGTTGCAGGAAATGTTGGAGATGGAGTTACCCACACACACGTTATCTTGTATTGAACCACTAGGATTGCATGATGTGTAGTGGTTACTGCAGCAGGGACCCAAGTTGTTTTATTGAGTTTGGTTCCCTCAGAAATTAGACCATGGTTCTTTAGGTGGCAAAAGATGGGAAATTAAGATCAGCTGATTCTAATCTTCACAAAAAAAAAAAAAACATTATTTTGTGTTATGGCACATAAGAACAATTTTGATCCAGAGAAAGAGAACCTCTGAGACTATTGTTTGTTGTGCATGGGTGGTCTGCTGTTGTGCATGAGCACCTCATCTGGTCAGAATCACACACCATGTGATTTACAGAACATCAGAATACCACAACATTTCAAAACTATGTAATTCTTCTGCTGCCAGCTGAGAAAACACATTTAAAGGGGAGAAAAATTATACCATCACTAATGTAAGCAATATATTTGCTGAAATACAGAATTTCATACAGCAATAATAATTATCATCTCAGTTGTTCCTAGTTACAGGGTATGCAGTCAGAGAAAACATTTTATGGTGAAAACCATAGGTTGCTGCAATGTGAGCTTATGTGCTTAGTGGTAGAGCACCAGACAGTATTCTGCAGGCTTGGGTTCCATTCTCAATTAGTCACATTTTTTTTTTTCTTTACACTACAATACAGCAAAAAGAAATGCAAACAAGGCCAATGCCAACAATGTTTACTTTTTTGAATTTGTATGGTAGTTCACGTGTTTATTTTTCTGAAGTCCTGCTAATAAGAACATTGAAGTAGCGCATGGCCTGCAGAGGAGTATTTCCCATATAGTATTTCAATGTTTAGTGAATAGGTAGTGCTTGTGCATACTTATGAACATTTGGCATTTCTCTATTTAAACCCTTGGCAGATTTAAGCTGGGTAGCTGTAGGGAATAGAGGGCCCCAAAAAGATTGCCTCCTCCAACTTATGGAGAGTATGACCTGAAGCACTCAGGAGAGGACCCCCCCCCCAAGGAGGAGCCTCTGAAGACCCATGGCTACAGATGTGTAGTCCTCTGGGTGAACTAGGAGGAGATGTTCCATAATGCTTGTCTGAGTTCTGAGTGTAGGTCAAGAATGTAGGATTCAAAGGCTGATGACCGCCAGCATCCAAGTCTCCTGATAATGTGAGCTGGAATATTATTTCTCGATGCTGAAGTATCTGCTCCAGTCCATAATGAGCAGCCTGAGTATGAATATGGATTAAGATCAAGCCTTTGGAAAAGAGTTCTGATATGCTCTACAAACCATTTTGTATTCAAGGGAAATTGATTGTCTGAAGTTAACAAGGGAGATGATGGATTTGAGTCTGCATGGAAGAGCATAAGCTTTTCCAGTCAAGCTACTGGGTACCAAGTGTTCAACAAATGAAAATAGGTTATAAGAACTCCCTTATGTGATCTGTCAGTTTTGAGTAGGGTAATGCTGGGATATAATGGTCAGCCTTTTCTGAAGTTTGTTGATCTTATGGAAGTTGGTAGAGCTGGACAATAACACAGTGAATTCTCTGGTACATTGGAATCCATAAAAATCTAAACAAAGAGCAGATGAAACCATGAGGTTGAAGGTAGATTTGAATGGCCCTCAATCCAGGAAATCCAACATGTTTCTCATTGTGGATCCATCTATAGGATGATGATGAGGCATATTTGCAACAGACAGTCTTTGAAAACAAACCCAGTAGAAGTTTGATTGATAGACTGGAAAACAGTGATGGCAAGGATGGAGCAGATTATGAGGAAAAGAACTGGATACCAGATAGGTATTGCTTAATAGTTCCATAGGATAAGTGCAACTCTTGATGGCAAAACATCAAAATGCTAAAACATGGTCCATGGAAATGTAAGTAGAATGAGAGGACTGCAAAGAACACAATGAGGAATACTTTTTTCCATACCATTGTATAAGTAGCACTAGTGGATGGTGCTAGAGTAGCCCACTTGATGGAAGTAGCATGCTGGCTATAACACTCTAGATCATTATTAGGTTGATGGAGGAAGGTGGCAGAGTCATTACTGGATCTGCTGAAGGATGGAGATGATGAAAGATCTGAAAAAATTTGAGAGAATGCATTTGCTGCTTCATTTGCATAGCCCAACATGTGAAAACATTGAAATGTAAACTTATGAATAAGTGATTGCCAAGTCAGCCTCTGCATGAACAGCATGATGGAATGGGATGAGGATTGTCCTTTGTTGATGACAGCAATGGTAGCTTGATTATCGGAAAAGATGGATACCAATTGAAGGGACCAGTGGTGACACCACAGGAAGGTAGCTGCCACTATCGGGTATATTTCAAAAGAGGACATGTACAGGAAAAGTCATAAAGTGATGAAATATCCAGAGGCCATAGAGTGGCAGTCCAGAACTGCTTAAATATAGCAGCATAGCCATGAGTAGGAGAAGCATCAGTGTATATTCTGGGATGTAAGTCAGGGGATGGATCCTTGTGGAACATTAAACGGACATTTCATAAAGCAAGAAATAGGGACCACACAGTGAGATCTGATTTCGCTGTGGCTGTGATTTGTACATGATGATGCAATTCAGATACTGATGAAGCCTGGGGCAAGAAGTAAGAAATTAAGGATCAACCTTCAGGGATTATTCTCATAGCAAAATTGAAATAACCCAGTAGAGAAAGGCGTTCACGTTATGTAGAGGAGGATCAAGTCAAAAAGGACTTTACTAAGGCTTGGATCCTAGACAGTTTATCAAGAGGTAAATGGGCTTCCATGCAGTCAGTGTCCAAAATTTTGTCCAGAAATGTGATGGATGTTGCTGGTCCTATCATTTTCTCTTTGAACAAAGGAACTGATAGTTCTTGGAAGAGCTGGACATGAACATAAATACCAGCTGCTGGAGAAGATTTGGATGGATCGATGGAGAAAGTCTTCATGCAGATAGATGACTGGTGGTCAGTAACAAGCATTAAGTAATGCCCAACAACGTACATCAAAAAACATGTCAAAGAGTTTGTGGCTGCTGCAGCAGCCAAATGTGAGATATACAGTAAAGTAATAACAGTCATCCCAAAACATGCTACTTTATATAGGTGCCCAAGAGACAGGTGAATGGGCAACAGATTAAAAGCATCTTTTACATCAGCTTTGGAGAGCAAAGACCCAGGACCAAAGCATTTTATGATCATAATAGCAGCATCAATATGAACATATGACAAAGAATAGACAACAAAATAGCAAAGGTGAAGACTGACCAGTTTATTTATTTGCCCTTCCATTCCTTAACAGAATGTTTGCAGCTGCATTTTTGCCACACTGGGTACTGAGCCAGCCCCTGATCTCCTGACCCAGGCAGAAATAGGATCACAACACATAAAGTTTGATCTGACACTGGAATTGACCCTGCAGTGATCCACATGATGCTGCATGTAAATGCTGGGTGTCAACATTTCAGGAGGAGTGGCAGAAAGTCCAGTAGATGGCAACGCAGTGAACAAGGTATGTGTAAATGTGCCTTAGTCTCAGACAGTTTTCGGTTTGCTACATGGTGTTTTCTAGTCTTAAGTCAATTGTCAAGTCCCTTTATTTTTTTCTTTGCTCATGTAAAGCCTTTTTGCAGCAGGGACAATCTGAAATCTTTTTAGCAGCCCTTGTAATATTAAAAACAGAGCCCAGAAGCTTTATCATTGGCCAGTGAACCAGCAGCAAATCTACTTGGACATCTCATTGATCTTAAGGGTTATAATTACAATTACTGTAAGAGTGAGAAAATTGGGCCATTGGCAACTTTGGTCTGGCTTCAGGTTAGACCCCATGTATTTGGTTAGGTTTTGAAAAGTTAGGAGAACCACACCGGCTCCCAATGCAGTGATTGGTGTTGGATAAAGCAGGCTATAAATAAAGGGGTAAAAAAGTCTTCAGGTAATGAATATGTATACTGTCGCTATACTGTACTGTAGATGTGTCAACTCCCATCCCCCCAACTCCTCCACCCCCGCCTGTCACCCATCTTTCTACTTTAAAGCACTAAAGAAACATCAAGTCCGAAACTACATTGCCAAAGCCATCAGCAAATCTAGAACAAGCAATGACACACTTAACCTCAAGCTACTGGCCTAACGCTTGACGAGGTACTTGGGCCCCTCACCAAGATCTTTAATCTCTCTCTTTCCTCTAGCCAATTCCCAGACAAATGGAAAATGGCCACTGTTACCCCGATTCACAAAAGTGGTGATAAGGTTGACCATGTGAACTTCCGCCCTATCTCCATTCTGCCTCCCCTATCGAAGGCACTGGAACGTATAGTGACGGACCAACTTACCAAGCATCTGGACAATTATAATATTCTCTGTAAACAGCAACATGGCTTTAGAAAAGGTCATAGTACATCCTCTGCCTTACTCAAATTCACCAGCTCCATTCACAGCTCCCTGATGATGGACAACTAACTGGTGCTATTTTCATTGACTTGACCAAAGCCTTTGATACTGTCCACCACTCTCCTGCTGAGCCAACTAAAAATGCTGGTCTCTCCAATAAGCCAATCTCTTGGTTCAAAAGCTATCTTGAAAACTGCACCCAGCATGTAAAAATTGGAGATGTGCTCTCTGATTCCAAACCTGTCCTCTCTGGAGTCCCCCAGGGTTCAATACTGGGCCCCCTACTCTTCAGCCTGTTCCTTAACACCCTACTGGACTCCTGCGCTGAACATATCACCCTCTATGCTGATGATGCAGTAATCCTTGCCACACACCAGGACCCAAAGAAATTGCAAGAAAATCTCCAACTCGGCTTCTCCTCGGTTGAGAATTGACTCACAAAGCACAAACTGATCCTTAATCAAAAAAAAAGACAAAGACCATGATCTTCAGCAGCTCCCATAATAAACATAAGCACTTCCAACTCTCCGTTATCAGCAGACAAGGTGCAGCACTGGAACAGGTCAAAAACTTTAAATACCTTGGGATCACCCTTGACCCTCACCTCTCCTACACTGCCCACATTGACCATGTCGCCAAAGCCACTAACTCCTGGCTAGGCCTGCTATTCCATCATAGGAAACACCTGACACCCGAAGAAGCCCTCGCTGTCACTGTCCAGAGCTCCATCATATCCATCATCGATTATGGCATTATCATTTATGGCTCTGCTACAACCACCGCACTCAAATGTGTATCCACCACCCTCAACAAGGCCTGTCGACTTGTCACTGGCTCCCAATGCCTAACTCACACCTGTGACCTCTATTCTCAAACTGGATGGTTGAATCTTGCCAATCAAATAAAACACAAAACTTGAATTACTACTAAGAAAATCTTGCTTGGCCTTGCCCCCCTCGGAGTCTGTGCCTCATACAACCTAGAATCAACACCGACATACCAGGGGATTGAAATCTCAGCTTTTGCAAATCCCACATTGCCACACAACATAAGGCCAAAGATCCTTTGCTTACGGGCCACTAGTTGGTACAACGGTCTTCCCAGTGGCATCTCATCCTCACTATTGCTCAGCTCTTTTAAGACTCATCTCTGTCTAACAATCACTGCCTCCAGCCTCTGTGACTGTTGTGGCTAAACATGTCTTTTGGTTCCATAGCTGAAGATGCCCTTTCTGGATCCACATCTACTCCTGCACTTTGCCAGCACACCCCCCCATCTTCACCTCCCCTGCTGACCCATGGCAAAAGCCACCCGGCTGCACTACCTCTATTCTTATCTGCCTTCCACCTCTCCTCTCTCTGTCCCCCCAACCTACCTCCTCTTTTCTCCCATCCACTTAGTCTCCCTGATTTCACCATCCTCCTTTCCCTTTCCCCTCCCCAAAGTTTCACCTTATTGTTCTTTTTTCATCTACAAGACTATGTGTTTTTTTTTATTTTATAAACTGTTATCTTTGCTTATGATTGTCTCAGTTGTACCAATGACATGGAACCTTTGTAAAAGAGCCTCGGCTCAAAGGTATTTGTAATCCTAGAATAAATAAATAAATAAAAAATAAAAAATAAATAAACTTGTGGCAGGTAGTGTTATCATGCCACTGCTGTGAATTGCTATGTTTGTGGTACTGAGACAGAGTCTACAACCCACTAAGACTGCTATGGCCCAGAGCTGAACTACCATAATGATTAATAGTCATGGCTGAGTTCCAAGCTTATGACTCCCTGTAGCCTGTTAATTGCTATATTCTCCCTGGCCCAATATATTTCAAATTATATAATAATTTTCCAGCAAATGCACAGCATTCTCAAGCTTTCATTGTCCACCATGAGCTGGGAGATAAGGGAAGCAAAGAGAAGTCAGGTGATTCATTGGCTTAACCTCTCAAGGGGTCAAGCAAGGTCCATTTACAGGAACATGTGGTGGATGCACTGGATGAAGAGCCATGTAAGAGGCTCAAAGCACAAGGGTTTTCCAATGCTGCACTCTCAGTAAACTTCTGATTCTGCACCTGCATGGTTCTTCACTTGGAGTTTGTATGTCAGCATCTTGTGCACCAACCATGTGTTCTTAAGTTCTTCCTTTCATGGATTGCACTTGTCTTTTAAGTGCTTGGGTTGTGTGTATTCTTCCATTTACAGGGCTATCAGGGACTCTACCTTTTCAAATAAAAAAGGCCAGAAGACCCTAAGAAAATGGAGTTGGGGTGTACATCTTCAGAGAGTTCTGGAATGCATGCTGGATAGGGGCACACAAAGGTAGTAGAGTTAACAGTGGTGACTAGTCCAAACTGAAGCATTTTATTGCTGATACAGTACCCCTTAGGTCCTCCTAGACAATGATAAATGCTGGTGATGTGGAACCTCTGTGGTCACACTTCTTCATATCCTCTTGACCTGCCTCCTGTTCTAAACTTTCTGGAGAAGGATTTACAACACCTGTCTGAAGGTGGCTAAGTCCAGGTTTCCTTACTGTCCTCAGATTTATATCCTGGGTGAGACCTCCTGGCCGCTGGCAGCAATAACCCTTGGAACTGGCTGACAGCTATAGATGTGCTAGCTTTGGCAGACAGAAATCTTGCTTTAGAGCAAGGAGCAGCTGACTACAAAACTAGAACTTTGTTAACTAATAGAACACATCTATCTCAGCAGGAGTTAGTGCCTGTTGGGATTAAGAAAACAGATACTTTATTAGAAGTGGGGGTCTCATTTAGGGTAAAAAAAAGAAAGTCAGTGTGTTTTTCTGTGTTAGGAAAAAGGAGTTTGTTAAGTTAGGAGGGGAGAAGTTAATTGGGGTTGTGGCTTAGGAGTACAAAAGCAGATGTCTCCAATTACAGTTCCCTAGTGCTAGCTTTGGCAGAAAGAAATCTTGCTTTTAGAGCAAGAAGCAGCTGACTATAAAACTAGAACTTTTTTTACTAATTGCACTCCTTCCTCCCCTTGCCCTCCCACCCTTAGCCAGTTCTACTTTTATAGGCACTGGATTTGACTAACAACAGGAACTTCCTGTTTGGCAGTAGAAAGGGAAGGATCACTGAGAAACATAGGTTTCATCATCCTTGAAGGAAAAGATTAGCTTTCCCTCCTCCTCTAGCAGCTGGATGTCTGACTTTGAGCAAGGAAGAAGGAAACTACAGAATAATACAGGAAGTTCCTGTCCCAGAACAGGAAGGGCGAGAGATGTAAGGGCACATAGGCAGTAGGAGGAAAAAAAAAACAGGGAGGAGAGAGTAAGCATACAAAACAACAGGAGAGGGGCCACAAAATAAGACATAATGGGAGTGGTGCAGTGCAATGGCTGTGGGGTGGCAGTCTTCCGGGAGACATTCTGGAGGCTGCGATGCTGCACTATTGTATGCACCTCTCTGGTCTGAGGGAGGATGTTGCTTGTTTCCAGGCTGATTTGGCAAGGATTCATGAAACCTCCTCCCCACCCAGGGACCAACATGGCCACTGCCGCTACCTCAGAGGTTGCCAAGAAAGAGGAGTGATTGGACCAAGGTGGACTCAGGGAGGGAGAGGGTGGTGGAACAGAGGTGCATTCCTCCAGCTGTAACTCTTCACAATTCATACGCTGTTCTGGCAGAGAGTGGTTCCTCTATTGAAGCACCTGCAGTGGAGACCAAGGAGGATGCTGAGAACCTCCACAGGAGGGTGGCATGGGACCCCACAGGAAGGAAACAACTCCTGGTGGGGACCTCATATTAGGGGTAGAAATGTGGGAGGAAGGGAGAGGAAGTGAGTGACCTGGCGCCACAGCTTACAGAATAGGGCAAATCCTCAGGATCGTACTGCCTTTCTTAAATACTGGAGTGACTCTAGCTGCCTTCAGACTTCAGGACAACACCATTGGAGAGAGAGAGTGAACATTCTTGCCAGGGGCCAGAGATGTAGTGAGAAGCCATTTTAGTAGTCTTGATTCTAAACCATCTGAGCCAGTACTGGTGTTGTTAGAGAGGGTCCTAAGCAGCTTAAGAACTTGATGCCTAGACACTTCCCTGAAATAGAAGGGGTTAGTTAGGTTGGAGGGTCCGCCAGGTGCTGTGGGGTTAAATTAGAGGCAGGAGATTGTGATGGGAGGAAGCTGTGTGAGGCAGATAAGTCCGAAAATTGTTGATTAAATGCATTAGCAATAGTAGTAGAGTCATTGCAGTGCACGCCATGCAGAACCATTTCAGAGGGAGTGGCATCTTTAGCAGATCCTAAGAAGGACTTAATGTGACCCCAAAACTTGCGAGGGTCATTGGAAGAATTAATCAGCAGGTTTTGGCAGTATTTACTTTTGGCCTGACTGATGCATCTTTTGCAGTCATATCTGTATTGTTTATACAGAATGAGATCTGACTGCAGACCAGTATGTTTGTATCTCCTCCACTGCTTGTCTCTGACTTTTAACTTGTGTAGCAGGTCTTTTTTCAGCCACCTCGAATGCTGGCCCCTAACCCTCCTTTTGGCTATTGGGAGGTGCTTTTTGAACATTGCCAAATTCGGTCAGAAATGAGTTGAGGGCAGTATCAACATTGGTTGCGGTATAAATATTAGACCAGTCAATACAGGAGAGGTAAAATAGGAAGGCTTGTTTGTCCAGGGCAGCATAGTTTGTAAAAGTGATCAGACATGGTTGAAGAGGAGGTGATGGACAGGAGCGCCAGCGACAGAGTGTAGGGGAATGATCAGTGATTGAGTCGGCAAGCACTGTAGCATCTAATACATGGTCTGGTCTAGTAGTGAGGATCCAATCAAGTAGTGACCCTGAGTGCGGAGTAGTAGCTCTGGTACAGTCTGTGATTATTTGGTGTGGATGTGCTTCTGTATTAGAGATGCAAGGATGTTGTTCTGTGGACCCAGCCAGTTAAGGTTCAGGTCCCCAAAAGTAGTGCCTCATTTGATTTTACATTCTGGGAGACGTACTGTAGCAAGTTCTGGAGACCACTCAGCCCACTGGTAGGTGGGTTGTAAACACATATGATGTGTAGCAGTTTCGAACCCAGTGCCAGGGTAGCATGCAGAGTTTCACAAGGTATGAGGGAATCAGTGCAGGGTAGGATATTAAGGGACAAATGATTTTTATACATAATCGCAACCCCCCCTCTCTTGGACCCAGCATGGTCTCTCCGTAGAATGTTATATCCAGGTATAAGACATGTAGCATCAGGTACCGAAGGCTTCAACCAAGTTTCTGAGAGGCATAAGATGTCAGGGGCAAATAGTTTAGCCCAGGCTTCAAGCTCAGCCAGGTGATTCGTGAGGCTCTGAATATTCAGATGGTCTATAACCAGTCCCTTTTTTGTGCCAGCCATTGTGGGGGGTGATGCGCAGACCTTAGGGCCAGGGTTGGGTTCAATATCTCCAGCAAGCATAAGGAGCCACCAGGCAAGGTGAGAAAGTATTTTGGCAGAGAGAGTGCCTTGCGGGCGTTTGGGTTTACGATAGTTCAAGAGATAGGAGTGGATAGATAGATAAATACAGCCCTTTTTGATGAGTATAAGGTGAGCAGGGGGAGAATTCGAGTAATAGTACAGAAGGGTATTTGAGAATCTGAAGTCATTAGTATTCTTAGAGCAGGGATACACAGTAAAAGATATAGAGGTCATTACCCAGTTCAGACATAACAGGAGAGACAGGAATATAAGTGGTGAAGTTTTAGAGGTGAAGAGTGGGTTCATAATGGGGAGACTAGGGTGCAGCACCATATCTGAAGAGGCCGGTTTCATAGATAGCAACTCCAGCAACTTATATGTCAGGAAAGCAAGCCTCTAGAGGAGTAGCACTGCTTATCGAAACAGTTAGGCTCAAAGACAATAAGGGGATAAGATAACGCCTCTAGTGGGAGCAGAATATAACGAGCCAATGGAAAAATAGACACTTAGTCATATGACAGACTGGTAGCTATAAAGCTAAGGGGTCGACACAAGGGTGGGTGAGGTGGGGAGGGTGGGGAGCCAGCGTGAAGCGCCGGCGGGAAGTGTGCAAAGGAAGAGCTGTTTCACAAGGCCACGGCGGCAGCGCTTGCTCACAGTCCCATAGAAGGTGAAAAAGTAGAGCTAGCCTTGTCAAAAGGAAGCAACTACAGCCGCTTTCCGTGAGGGAAGGTACAGGTTTAGTGTCCCGACCCAGCAGAAGAGAGCCGGCGGCAGGGAAGTGGAAGGGCGTACCGTAAGGGCTTGCGCCTTTGGCGGCACAAGGTACCAGGGAGCGGCCGAGCTCCTGGTTCCCTTCCTCGGCAATTTGTGGCACTCGATGGCCCCTTCAACAGAAGATCCAGAGGAGCGCGGTGGGTTTCTTCTTAAAGCGCCGCTTTCAGAGCAGGCGCCCCTGGGTTGTCTGGGCAGCAGTCCTGGTAATGCTGGTCCTGGGTGGAGGGGGATCCGAAGCCCCGGCGGGCCCGGGAGAGTCCTGAGGAGGTAGGGAAAAGAAGGAGATTAAGTACCGTTTTTTAACAAAAGAAGAAGGTGGAGGTGAGAAAGAGGAGGAGAGCGATTAAGCTGGAGGTAGGATAGAGTCGAGATAGGCAGAAAGGTATGGAAAGCAGAGCAGTAACAGCAGAAAAAAACAAATTATTTAAGCAAAAAGGCGGGAAGCCTGAGCGGCCAGTACAAGGAGAATACAGAGACAAGTCAAAGGAATTTGTTAGTTCTATGTGGAAACAACAACAGGTAAAAAAGCACAGAGCGTCAGAGAGGACTTAGAGGAAAAACTGCAAAATTTCAAGGAAGAGCTGTTTCACAAGGCCACGGCGGCAGCGCTTGCTCACAGTCCCCTAGAAGGTGAAAAAGTAGAGCTAGCCTTGTCAAAAGGAAGCAACTACAGCCGCTTTCCATGAGGGAAGGTACAGGTTTAGTGTCCCGACCCAGCAGAAGAGAGCCGGCAGCAGGGAAGTGGAAGGGACGTACCTTAAGGGCTTGCGCCTTTGGCGGCACAAGGTACCAGGGAGCGGCCAAGCTCCTGGTTCCCTTCCTCGGCAATTTGCAGCAATCGGCGGCCCCTTCAACAGAAGATCCGGAGGAGCGCTGGTGGGTTTCTTCTTAGAGCGCTGCTTTCAGAGCAGGCGCCCCTGGGTTCGTCTGGGCAGCAGTCCTGGTAATGCTGGTCCTGGGTGGAGGGGGATCCGAAGCCCCGGCAGGCCCGGGAGAGTTCTTAAGGGCTTGCGCCTTTGACGGCACAAGGTACCAGGGAGCGGCCGAGCTCCTGGTTCCCTTCCTCGGCATTGTGTTCTTCCCTTCAGCCAGTTGCTCACCCAATCCACCACTTCCTTACCTATGATGTTGTGGTCCAGCTTATTTACCAGCCTTCTGTGTGGAACTGAGTTGAAGGCCTTACTAAAGTCTGGATAGACCACATCCACCACTCCCCCTTGGTCCACTGCCTTCGATACCCAGTCAAAAAGGTCAACCAGGTTTGTGGCATGACCTCTAGTTTGAAACTGTGCTGTTTGGGGTCCTGTTGCCCACTGGATTCCAGATGTTCACTGTTCTTTCTTGAGCAGTGTCTCCATCAGTTTTCTTACCACTGATGTGAGGCTCACTGGATGGTCATTCCCAGCCTCCTCTCTGCTCCCGATTTGTGAAGTGGACCACTGTCACCCTCTTCCAGTCTTCAGGCACTGTCCCACTTTCCAGTGAGTTGGTGAGAGCTCTGTCAGGGGCACTGCAATCACACTCCCAGTTCCTTGAGAACTCTTGGTGAATCTCATCTGGCCTTATGGCCTTGTCCACCTTTAATTTATTTAGGCTTCCAAGACTTGTCCCTCCATGAAGGGGCTCAAGTCAACCCCTGGTCCCTGGATGCAACTGCTTTGCAGGTTTGGGCCATCCCCTGTGTTTTTCCTAGTGAACACTGAACAGAAATACTTATTTAGGATGTATGCCTTTTCATTGTCCTTCTCTACTAGTCCTCCTACCGAACCTGCTAGCCTTACTATTCCTCCTTTAGTCTTTCTCCTTTCTCTTATGTACCTAAAAAAGGTTTTGTTCCCCCTCTAACATCCTGTGCTATCCTTAGTTTGGTATAAGCTTTAGCTTTTCTTATTAAGTTTCCCACTTCCCTTTGTGTAACTGTATAAGTTTCCCTGTCTTCCTACTTTTTCAATGCCTTATATGCCTTGTAGGCCTTTCTTTTCTCCCTTACTATAGCAGCCTTCTCCCTGGAGAACCAAAGGGGTTTCCTTCTCTTATTTGCCTTGCTGATCCTCGTAGCACACTGCTTGTTTAGCTCCTTGATAGCTCCCTTGAGGTTCTCCCAGATCCCCCCCCCATGCCTGAATTTCTCTGCTAGGCTGTTTCTCATTTTGGAAAAGTCTGCCTTTCTGAAGTCCAAAACTCTGATCTTGGAATGGCTGGTATCCATAGTTGTATTGATTTCAAAACTGGCCATATGATGGTTGCTATTGCCAAGATGGCACCCTACCTTCACCCTTTCTTCCCTGTCATTATTGATCAGAACCAAGTCCAAGACTGCTCCACCTCTGGTTGGTGAATCAACAAGTTGCTTCAGCCCTGCTCCCTGTTGGACCATGACAAATTCCCTGCCTTTTGTTGTCGATGCTGTCTGAGAACCCCAGTTAATGTTTGGTAAGTTAAAGTCCCCAACTATTATTCCCTCACCTTTGTCCTCCATTTTATGGATCATCTCCAATTGTTCTTTGTCCCCATCTTCCCCCTGTGATGGGGGCCAGTAGGTAACTCCTAACCTTAAGGCTACCCTGTTCCCCATCTCTGCTGTTACCCACAGTGCCTCAGTCTCACCTAGGGTCCCCTGGATTTTTGTGCTTTTGATTTCCTCCTGGGTATACAATGCTACCCCCTTTTCCCTTTTCTGCCCCTCCTGTACATGTTGAATCCAGGAATGGCCATGTCCCATCCATGGCTTCCTGTGAACCAATTTTCCATCACAGCCACTAAGTCTAGTCCATCCTCTACTATAGTGGCTGTGAGGTCAGGGACTTTGTTAGCCAGGATTCTGGCATTAGTTACCATTCCCTTCCATGTGCTACCCACCTTCTTTTTACAAACATGATTTCTCTCTGAAGCCCTCCTTTCTGTAGTTTCTATGATGGAACTCCTTGGCTCCAGATCATTGAGATTACCTCTTTCCCATAACACTTCTGTCTTCCTTGGAGTAGTTTTCTTTTTTTCCCTCTCTGTATCCACAGTGTACTCAGTGGCGGCTCTACACCAGAGCCCGTGAGGGCACGATGCCCTGGTAACAAAATGCTGTGCCCCAGTTGGCGCCCCATACACTGCAGGGCTTCCCCATAGTAACAATATAGCAGTGCCCTGGCTGCAATTGCTGTGCCCCAGCTGTGCCCTGGTAACCATTTGTGGCTAGAGCCGCTACTGAGTGTACTGTATGTTCTTAATGCATCTGGAACATCTTTGTGGGATTTTGCAATTTGTGTCACATGCTGCTTGTGATGCAGTGTCCTGGCTTTGACCGAGTAACCTCTGGCTGGGGAGGGGCATCTGCTAGCCCATATGATGTGATGAGTGCAGGTGCCCCTTTCCCACTTATTAGTTTAAATGACTGACAAAGACATTGAACTTTTGACCAAGCACACATGTCCCCTCCTTTGTAAGGTGCAGACCATCAAATCTAAAAAAACTCCCTTTCCCAGAAGTTCTGCCAGTTCCTGATGTAGCCATGTCCTTTTTCCTGACACCAATTTTTAAGACAGGTATTTACAGTAGCTCGCTGATACACCTTCTCTCTGATTTTCTGCCTGTTGACTCCCTTTCCCCATGCAGGCAGAATCTCTGAGAAAGAAACTCTGGACGAATGGAAACTAGATTTTCTCCTAGTTTTGAAAGATTTTGCTAAGTTTCTTCCACAGAGCGACTAGCTAGTTCATTTGTACCGATATGGATCAGAATGTGTGTGTCTTGCTTGGTATTTTGCACAGTTCCCTTGCTGCGGTTTGTGTCCCTCCATGCCGATGTTTCTGGGAGGCATCTGACTGCAATCTCCGATGGGCTGCTTTGGTGGATGTGAGACTGTACTCTATGAACCATAGAGTCTCCTATTATTAATACACGCATGTTTGTCCTGAGTGTACGAAAGGATGACAATGGAGAGTACCTGTTTGACAAGTGGATTGGTGTTGGAGTCACGCTAGGCATACTATTTGGTTGAGCTTTCTGATTTCCCACCAACTGCCAGCTCCCTGGTCTGTTTGTTCTCTGAGGAGTGGCATTTGTGGTTGGCACCAAAAGGTCGAATATGTTGAAGTGTTGTTCTGTGTTGCGCAGTCAAGTTCCATCCTGAGGTACTGTAGTTTATCTTGGCCCATGCCACATGGAGCTGAGTACGTAGGTCATTGAGGACAGAGCATGTACGACTATGCCCCACCTACAGTGCATAAGCCCTGGTGACTAGGGTCCTGCAATACCTGCAGTTTATGATGTCCATATTCCCAAAGAGTGGTACCAGATGAAAAAAATAAGACCTGCCCTATACTGTGAATGGACAATGCAGAAGGTAAATCCCTCCTGAGTGGGATAGGAAAATACGAAAGTTCTGACCTGTACTTAGGACATTAACACAAGGAAAGGTTTTTTGGTTTTCTTTGTTTTATATAGTTCTTCCTCCCTTCACTAGGGAGGAAGTGTGGATGAAACTAGAGTCGGGGCAAGGCAAATTTTATTTTTCTGGAGCCCAATCTCAGAGGCTCTGGGCATCATACAAATACACAGAAATGTAATTTAAAAATACATATATATAGATAACACACCACACAGAGTGTCCTGTGTATGAGGGAACCACCAAAATCTATGTATTTTTTAGTGTTCTAGGAGGAAGAGAGGATGAGTGGAAGGAAATAAAAGGTCCTATGTAAGAGAAAACACATTTTTTGTTTTGACTGTGAGTTATTTAGTACCTCCTCTTCCTTTGGTATGAGAGATAGAAGGGCGTGGCACCATTCCTCTGACAGGAGACATGAGCCTGGGGTGGGTGAGCCTGCAGAAACAATCAGGTTAGCAGGATGCCAGGTAGGAATGCATTTTGCTCCTGACTGGAGTGCCTTCAGACACTTGTGACCTTGCTCTCTGTATGCAGAAAGAGGCAGAAGACCAAGCAGCCCTTGATGATAAATCAAACTGCTTGGTCAGATACTGCAGTTGCCGAAAGTAAAATCAGTTTCTGTGTGTTCCTGGATAGGGAGAAAAACAATCAGTGAGAAACTGCAGAAATGAGTTAAAGAACAAAGTTCTCAAGTACAGTGGTAAAAGGGCAGCAGTTCTGCAGTCCCCTTTCCTGGTTACTAAGAATTACAGAACAGTAAATAAAAACAGAACACAAAAAACCCTAATCCAAAGCCCTTCTGATTATTCACTTACACAAACCCTGCAAGTTTGAAATGAAATAAAATAAATCACCTCTGCTGTGTAGTTCTTGTCAGCTCTTCTCCTGATGATTTAGTCAGGGGCGGAGATAAGGAGGAGGGAAATGGGGAGGATTACAGGGGCAGGTAAGAGGGGGAATGGGGAGGAGATAAGGGTAGGGGAAATTAGGGAGAGAGATGACTGTGAGTAAAGAGAGGGGAGAGGAGAGAGTGAGGAAGTGGGAGTGGAGGAGAGGAGAGAGTGGGGAGGATAGGAAGGAAAGGAGAAGGTGGGGGCAGAGAGGGGTAAGGAGCTGAGTGAAACAAATGGACCTGGTAACTATGCACAGTCACAGAAGGGGGGTGGTGTGGGTGTAGAGTTGTGAGGTTAGTGAGTGTTTGGAGGAAGCAGAGTGATTGGGAAGGGAGAGAGAGTTCCAAAATTTAGGAAAGCAGAATGAAAAACAGCTTGACCAGTAAGGGATTTCGTGAGGGGAGCAGGAGAGAGTGATAGCCAGGACTGCGAAGGGAGTGGGGGAGGTGAGAGAAGAGAGTTCAGATAGGGAGGCAGGGAGCACAGCAAGAACATGGAAGTGAAGGTGATGCAGTGGGTTAGGGAGAGAGCAAAGTAAAGAGAACCATGATGGGTGCTGGGAGAACAGTTCAGAGCAAATGGCAGAAGGAGTGGAAGAGGAGGTCCAGTCTGGCCAGGGTGGACCTTAGAGAAGCACCACAGACTATGTTGACATAATCAAAGATAAGGAGAATTTATTTATTTATTTTATTTAAAATTGTTGACCGGGAAAGGCACGCTGAGCCGAGGCTCGTTTCCCAGTGCGACCCGGGTGCATAGTACAAACAGGGAGACATAGATATAGATAAAATATAGATAAACAGAAATGATAATACTTAAAAAAGAAGATAAAAAAGATACAGTATTTGTAAATTACATGGAGAAATTGGTGGTACAGTTACACTTATGAAGAGCATCAGAGTGAGAAAAAACAATATATATTTCTTCTCTAGACCATTAAAAATTCCCTGGACTTTCAGATAAGAGCATGCAATTGTTTGATTCCTGCAGTGGACTTCTCAAAAACTAGGGGTTGCACTAGGTCCGGGTAGGGGGGGATTTGGTGCACAGCTGAGGCAAGGGGTGGGAGGGAGGGCCTGAGAAGCTGTTTGAAGACAGTTAGAGGAGGGGCCAGGTGGAGGTTGGGAGGAGGTTGTTCCATAGGAGTGGGAGCCGGTAGGAAAAGCAGCTTGCCCGGAGGCTGAGAGGGGACGTGAGAGGTGGAAGGTACGAGCATGTCTGTGGCGAAGTGAGTAGCCAGAAGGGTTGGCTTGAGAGAGGCGGGAGGAGAGGTAGAGGGGAAAGGAGACATCTTTGTAAGGATGTCATCGTGGGTGGGAAGAGGGATGTAGCTTTTGTTCCTGTAGAGGGCACCAAGCTTGGGGTGGAGTTTATTGTATATGGCATTTATGTGCTGTAAGGTGTTACAGTGAGGGTCAAGCCAGATACCAAGGTACTTGAATGAGGGCACATCATAAGTTGAATCCCTATCTAGGGTGTGGAAGGAGGAGAAGGATGGGAGATTAGAAATCCTCAGCCTTGTACCAAAGCACGTAGAGACCATTTTTTCTTTTGCATTTAGTGATAGCTGGTTTGATCTGAACCATTTCTGGACTGAGTGAAAATCAGGTTGAAGTTTGGATCGTAACTCTGCTAGAGAAGATCCAGAGACAAACAGAGCTGTGTAATCTGCATACATGTGGATGGATGCAGATGGGCAGGCAGAGGAAGGTCATTAAGAAAGATGGAGGGAAAGTAAAGGGCCGAGAACGGAGCCTTGGGGATACTGGTGTTATGGGGAGGGGCGGGACAAGGAATCTCAAAGTTTCATTGAATTAGCATCTACCCATGAGGTAAGAGCTGAACCAGTTTATTGCAGGGTCTGAGAGGCCGCAAACCTCAGTTTGTGTAGGAGAGGGGTGAGAGACAGTGCTGAAAGCTTCACTAGGTTGACAAAGATGATGGCAGTGAAAAGGCCCTGGTCCATAGTTGTGTGAATGGTATTGGTGAGTCAGAGGAGGGAGGATGTGGTGGAGTTGTGTTGGTGGAAGCCAGACTGGAAAGGTGTGAAGAAGGAAGATGAGTCTAGGAAAGGGAGAGTTAGGATAGAACTATGTGTTCTTGGAGTTTGGAAAGGATTGGGAGGAGGAGATACTGTGGGATGGGAATTTCTTGGAGGAGGAATCACCTCCTTTGGCAGGGAAGAACTGTGATGTGCTTCCACGAGCTAGGATGGAGGCAAGAGAGAAGGATAGGTTTAGGAGGGAGGTAAAGGAGAGGCAGTGGCAGGGGCAGAGAGGTGAAGGAGTTTAGGTCTAGCCCATTAGGGCTCCCACCTTGCATGGGGTTGAGAGCTAGAAGGGCTCTCAGAGAGGTGGATGGGGTAACTGGGGAGAAGGAGAAGGGAAGTGCTGGAGTGGGGGAGAAGCAGGTGGGAGGATAGGAGAGCAGAAGCACAGATGGTAAAGTATGTGTTGAAGGCTGAGGCCACAAAGGGAGGGTCAGAAATGGTGGAGTCACTAACCTTTAAGATGGGGGGGCAGACTGGACATGAGAAGAGGGCATGAATAACTTTCTAGAACTTAGAGGGGTGACTTAGATTCTTCTGGAAAGAGGAGGAAAAGAACTCAGCCTTCACTGGCCTGGTGGCTCTAGTACAGGAGTTCCTCTGGATGCAGTACCTGAAACATTGAAGGAGTGGAACAGGTGACTGGCATCTTAGGTATCGGCAGGCATCAGTAGAAGGAAGCAGGGAAGAAGTGGACTCTAGCGATCGACTAAGGTAAGGTACCTGTTCACTATTGTGAAACAGTCACTGCTAGTAAGGGCAGAAGGTCAAAGGTAGTCCAAAACTGTGAATAGCAACAACACCCTATCTAAGGTAGGAGTATAAAAAGATTTAAACAAGGCATGGGGAACACAAATAGAAACAAAAAAGGGAAAACTAGAAACACCCTATCGTGGTAAGGGTACAAATATTTCCAGGTAACACAGAGAGAACAGAAGTTGAATGCTGGGAGTGGGGTAGGGTGGAAATCTGAGACCTTCTGGAGTCTGAGGTGCTGTCCCATCTGCATGCACCTCTCTGAGTTGAGGGAGGAGGTCACTAGACTCCAGGCTGAGTAGGCTAGGATCGGGGACCTCTTTCCCAGCAGGGCCACAAAGTCTGCCACCATTACCTCAGAGGATGCCAGAGTGGAGGAATGGCTGGACTGTGATGGGCTCTGAATGGAGGGTGGTGGAACAGAGGCACATTCCTTAACCAGTACCACTACATAAATTCTGCATCACTCTGACAGGGTGGGACTGCTGGGAGGAGGCACCGCGATAGTGACTGGGGAGGATCTGGGCCCTTCATAGTGGAGACCCAGGGACAGTGCTAAAGGACCCTAGAGGAGAAGAAGCAACTTAATGGGGACTCGATAATCAGGGGAATAGTTTTGGGAATCATGGCCCAGAGGGATGGGAAGCTGATCCTAAGAATTGCTAGGGTAGAAGGGAGAGCTGGATGTCATTGTCCACCTAGGGACTAATTACCTGGCCAGGGACAAGGCTGGGATAGTGCAAGGAGAGTCTAGGGAGCAGGGGGAGAGGGTCTTAGGTAGCATGCTCAGTGGCTTTTGCTGAGGTGCTGCTTGTCTATGCAAGGGGTGGAGGAAAGGGATCTCTACACCAGGAGCTTCAACTCATGGCTGAAGTAATGGTGCAGAGTGGAGGGGTTCGGCTACACTGGGGACTGGGGTCCCACCTAGAAAGATAAGGGCCTGTAAAGGCTGATGGCCTGCATTCATCCAGAAGGAGAACTGCAGTTCTTAGTGGATGATTTAAATGTTACTTTGATGAATATTTAAACTAGCCAGGGAGATGGCAGAAAGAATTGGGGAGGCAGAAACTGCACCACCCCACAGGCTGAAGACGAGAGTAAGGAGAACTCAAGGGGAGAGGAATCCTCCAGGGTGCAGATTTATAAAGAAAGCATTGTAGTAGAGATAAAGGGAGAAGGACAGTGGAGCATTAAAAAGAGGGGGGGGAAGGAGGGCAAAAGGGAAAAAAAGAGGGCAGAAAGCAGGCTGGAAACAAAATCTTGAAGTCCACGTGTGCAGATGTTAGAAATTGAGGAAATAAGTTTCTCAGCCTAGAGACCATCATGGCATCATGGCAGCTAGGCAAACCTGGACATTTTGGCCATTATCAAGTCATGGTGTACTGAAAACCATGACTGGGACATGGCCATATGAGGTTATACTCTGTTCAGGAAGGACCAGGTAGGAAGGAATTGGGGTGGGGGAGTATGGTGCTTTATTTAAGGGAAAGCATAAAAGTGACAGAGATACAGGGAGTTCAAGGGGTGGCAAAGGTACTGTTGGTCACCCTGGAAAAGGGGAATGGAGCCACTATTCACACTGGAGTGCTGTACAGACCTCCAGCACATGGGGAGGAATTAGATAAAGTACTGGTGGAAGCCATTGGAAAGATGGCTGAAAAGAGGGAGGTGCTGCTGGTGGGGGACTTCAACCTGCCGGATGTATATTGGAGTCTCCCAGCAGCAGCTTCAGCTAGGAGGCAGTATGGCACAGTGGGTTAAGGCTCTGAGCTGCAAATCTGGAGACCTGGGTTTGAATCCCACAGCCCCCTAGGTGCATACTGTGTGACCCTGAGCAAGCCACTTAACTTCCTCGTGCTCCCAGGTTGCACCTGCAAACAAGCTTTCAGCTTAGTGTGTCTCACCTGGTAAAATAATTGGTAAAAATAAAAATAAAATAAAAGAAGCAAGGCCATCCTGAACTCTCTGCAGGTGGCATTCTTCAGGCAACTGGTCAGTGAACCCACTCGTGATGGGGCAATACTAGACCTGGTACTCACTAACAGGAACAGTGTAGCAGACATCATAGTGGGAGGTCACTTGAGGACCAGTGGTCACCATACAGTGTGATTCAATATAAGGATGACTGCGGAACTGAACCAAGCAGGGGCGAAGGTCCTGGACTTCAGGAGGGCCAATTTTTATAAAGATGGATGAATACTTCAGAAATTACCTTTCAGGGGAGTGGCTTTGGTGAGGTGAAGGAACAGTGGATGCAGCTAAAAGGGAGCATACTAATGGCAACAAACCTCTGCATCAAACAAGTGAGAAAAAGAGACTGCTAAAAAGGTAAAGACTACATTCAGTAGGTATAGATACAAAGGGAGGAGGATAGTGAGTTGTGTCAGAGGAAACAGAGAGGGAAAGCAGTAAGGAGCACAAAGGCACAAAATAAAGAAAGAATAGCCCATGAGGTAATGAAAGAGGACAAGACATTTTTAGGTATGTAAGTGATGTGCTTGCGTGGGTTTAGGATAACACAATTTCAGGCAGACCACAAATCAGGTGCATAAAAATGCATCAAGTAAAATATACAGAAAGCAAAATGGTAAGTCCGACAACTGCTTAACTTCAACAGTTTCTAAGGCTTTTCTTCAGCTTAGCATGAATTAAACAATGTGAAAGCACACACTACCAGGAAGTCTTTCACCTTCCTCAGTCAGTATTCAACTGACCACCCTATCTGTCCTCTCTCAGCACTGAGCTAGGACTTTTTATAAGCTCACTGAAAGCTGAAACAATTTTCCACTGCCTTTTGATTAACAGCAGACATAACATAAAACTAGCCACGAGGGGCCAGTGTTGGTCCATACAGATCAATTATTTGGCAGCCACCTGGAGCACAGAAGAACTTATTTGCAACATTGGAAAGATCAGAGCCTAGGTCAGAACATTCTGTGCTCTCTTAAACTCTCCTACAGGGTCCTATTACCTCATGCTGTCTGCTGCAAAATATATCTTAGAAGGGGGCTGCTAACATCTACAAAAAACAGACACAAGTTTTTGTTATTCTTATACTAAAACTGCCCTCTTAGTTTTATTTTATGGCCAAAGACCAGAGAAGAAAACAATATCTAACTTCAATATTCTTTGAGGGTTTTGGCTGGTTTCTAGTTAGTTTTTAGGTAATGTGCACAGAAAGCTTTATAAGCACTTAAGCACTTAATTTATAACCAGCCAACCAGCATGTTGGACATTATACAAAACATATAAACTGCTTGGGAAGGAGTTTCAATTTATCCCTGAGGTGTCCACTATAACAGGAATCACCATGTCACAAGTGAAAAGAGGAAGACCGGGTGGGATTATAACATTAAAAGGGAAGGTGGGGACTGTGCAGAGGAGTCGGGAAAAGGCAGACATCCTAGAGAAATACTTTGTTCAGTGTTCAGAGAAGAAGAACAAGGAACAGGCCACAAAAAGTAACTGAACCTTTGGAAGAGGGAGATGGATACTAGTCCATTTTCAGAGGAGAGAGTCCTGAAGGTACTCGCTAATCTGAAGGTGGCAGAGCAACTGGGCCAGATGGGGTGCATCCAAGGGTATTGAGGGAGCTCAGTGAGGTACTGGCTGCACTTCTGACAGTCCTGTTTAACAGCTTCTGGAAACATGAGTAGTCCTGAAGTGCTGGAGGAGGCGGATGTGGTCCCAGTACACAAAAGTGGTAGCAGGGAGGAGGCTGGCAGTTATAGGCCTGCCAGCCTGCATCGTGGTGGAAAAGTTGATGGAATCACTGCTGCAGGAAAGGATTGTGTAATATCTTGAATCCAGTGGGTTATAAGACCCAAGGCAGCATGGGTTCTCAAGGGGAAGACATGTCAAATGAATTTGCTAGATTTCTATGACTGACTGGCAAAGGAATTTAGATCATGGTACAGCAGTGGATGTTACACTCCTAGATTTCGGTAAGGCTTTCAATGCTGTTTCACACAGAAGACTTGTAAGCAAGCTGGGCAGCTTAGAAGTAGGTCCCAATGTGGTAAACTGGATAGGAAATTGGTTAGAGTATAGGTGAAAGAGGGTGGTAGTAATCAGAGTTTTACTCTGAGGAAGGGAGGGTGACCAGTGGGGTACCTCAGGGATCAGTCCTCTTTATGTCTTTGTGAGTGACATTGCAGAGGAGCTGGAAGGGAAGCTCAGCCTGTTTGCAAGTGACACAATGGATGAAAAGGATGGGCAGAGACCTCAGAAAACTAGAGGAGTGGTCAAGGATATGGCAGCTGTGTTCTCAATGCAAAAAGTGCAAAATAATGCACTTAAGGCACAAAGAACCCAGGGCAGAATACAAAATGGGTGGAGTGGTATTGATGACTACCAAGCAGTAAAGAGACCTGGGGTAATCATATCTGATGATCTAAAGATGGCCGGGCAGTGCGACATGGCAGTAGGGAGGGATAGTAGGATGCTGAGATGCGTAGAGAGGGGTATCACCAGCAGAAAGAGGGAGGTGGTGTTGCCTCTTTATAGATCACTGGTAAGACATCACCTAGAGAACTGTGTCTAGTTCTGGAGACCACATTTTGAGAAGGATATAGCCAGAGAGTCGAGGTGGTCCAGGAGGAAGGCAACTAAAATGGTGCAGAGTCTGCATCAAAGCCCTAAGAGGAGATACTAATGAGTCTCAGTATGTACACACTGGAGGATAGAAGGGAGGGAGGGGAAAGATATGATAGAAACATTTGAATACCTCACAAGGATAAATAAGGTTTGGAAGAGAAGTATTTTTCAGAAAAAAAGGTACTCAAGAACAAGGGGGCATGCTATGAAGCTGGAGGTGGGTAGATTGAGAGCTGTGAGGAAGTACTCTTTCACAGAAAGAGTAATGGATTCCTGGAACAGCCTTCCAGCAATGGTAGTGGGGGCAAAAACAGTGATGGGGTTCAAGAATGCATGGGATAGACACAAGGGAATCATAGTGGAAGGAAGGGAGTGAGAAAGAGCTGTAGTTCAAGGTACGGTCTGCAGTAGCAATGTAGGTAGGAAAAATGGGCAGACTGAGTGGGCCAAGCAGTCCTTATCTGCCATCAGATTCTATGTTTCTGAGTTTCACTGTCCACAAACAATGTTATGCAATAGTGAAATTTATTTTCAAAACAGTGAATTAATATCTCACACATAGCCTCTTGTGCATCATAGGAGATGCCAACATTGAACTCCCAAACCTTTTGTATGCATGTAAATACAGTATATACATCTTTCTAATGCCACACTAAGTATTTGTTATATTGTCCACTGCTTGTAGTATATACAGTACGTATATGTTATATTTTTTTCTGCCACTTCTATTTTATTTGCATTGGGAATGTGGATATTGCACCTATAATACATTTTCATGCCACACAAATCTTTAGTTACACAGCAATTAACTGGTGTAAACAATATTTCTCCCCTTAACATTCAGGTGCCCCATTTTTAGACACACAATTTATCCTTGTCGTATTTGAAGTATGATGTTCATTTTAGATATAGCTTATTTTTATGCACAACATAGAAATGGTAATCACTATACAGCAGGCAACATAATGAAATACTTGGTAAATGTTAGAGGAGAAAAAAGGGGAAAAAGGAAACTGAATTCTGTTTTCTTGTTTTCTTGCTGTAACTTGAAGAGAAGACAGCTACTAAAATAAAAGGCTTAAAATGTTCATATTTATTATGTTGATGATTTACTAAGCATTTCATATAATGTAGTAATTATTTCATGGTGTCATTTAAAAAGCATGTCTTCAGTTGACCTCACAAGTTCTGTGTTAGTAACATCACAGTCTGTTGTCATGGTGAGAGTTATGATGTCATAAACAACGGCACTACGAGAGCAATTAAGGACATGCAAATGCTTTTATACAGACTTTTTATGTAGGCCACCAAAATTAATTATGCACACTGTAAATGAAAATCAGAAATGAAAAACAACATTCTTTAGTGAATTGTAATAGCTGAAACATGTTTATGAAAGCACATGCTGAACAGCAGAGTCACTCTTTAAATAGCACCGAGTGTGTTTAAGGATAACATTATAAAAACATTTCTTGGTCATTGTCTTAATGTTTCTTTGCAGGGTTTATTAGTGAAATTGTAATACTTAGATAGTGATGGAGGGTAAATTAATTTAAACATGCATTTGTCAATGCCGAATGTTATTGAGCTGGCATTGGCAGTGGTGGAGCTAGAGACGCATAGCGCTGTGATTTTGTTAATGTGTCCCAAAAGGTGATTTTGCACACAAACATGCCATTGTGCGCCACAGCTGCGGAAACGCATTTTGGGCAGGCTGTGAAAAATGGCAACAGGACTGTTGATAAGGAGGTGTGCACAAATGCCAGTGGTGAAAATGTGGCATGAAAATATTGCAGATTGACGAAGCTACAAGGGTGCATGGAAACTGCGCAATGCACGCTTGCAACGCAGTCCTTGTATGGACTTTCGGCACCAAATTTTCAACATAGCCATTTTAGGACCTCTGCTCATGAATAGTGTCACCATCATTTCCTAAAACTGTCCCGAAAACTGATTTTGCACAGTGACTGTGCAATTCTGCACCGGATGTGCGAAAACGCATTTCAACCAGCTGTACTGTTCATAAGGAGGTATGGAAAAATGCCAATGATGAACAGCTATAGTGAAACTATTACAAATTCACAAACTCAAGAGCGTGCATGCAAACTGAGCAATGCACACTCGTAAAACACTCATTTTATTGACTTTTGTCCCCAAATTTTCAACATAGGCATTTTAGGACATCTGCTAATGAATAATGTCACTGTCATTTTCATAATGTGTCTCGAACATGGACTTTCCACAGTGACTGCGCTATTGCAGATTTTGGTCAGGATGTGAAAAATGACAGCTGTACTGTTCGTTAGGAGGTGCAGAACAATGGCACTGTTGAAAATCTGGAGTGAAAATATTATAAGTTTGCAAACTTACAGCGTGCGTGCAAACTGCGCAACACACCCTCCTGCTGGTCATTTTAGAGAATTGTCACCAAATTTTCCAATACAGGCATTTAGGACTTCTGCTCATGAACAGTGTCACTGTCATTTTAAATAATGTGTCCCGAACACTGATTCGCACAACAACGCGCTATTCTGCATGAAGTGCAAAAAACACATTTTAACCAGGATGTGAAAATGACAGCTGTACAGTTCATAAGAAGGTATGGTAAAATGCCAAAATATTGAGAATCTAATTGTGAAAATATTGCGGGTCGCTAACTTACAAAGCGTGCATAGCAACTCGCAACACATACTCGTAAAACAGTAATTTTTGGGATTTTTCCCACCAAATTTGAAACATAGGCTTTTTGAGAGCCCCCCTCATGAACAGTGGCACTGTCATTTCAGTACTCTGTCCCGAAAGGTGATTCTGCACAATGACTGCGAAATCACCTTTTGGGACCGAATAACGCCATGACAGTGCAAGAATTCATGAGGTGGAGTCCCAAAAAACCCATGTTGAAAATTTGGGGCCAAAATCCCCAAAAATGCCTGAGATATGCGTCAAAGTTGAAAAAACCCTATTTATTCCATTATACAGCTTACCGGCATTTCCTCAGTTCGCGGTTGGTTTTGAAGAGTGCTGACGTGTTTCTGGTCCACTGAAGATCACCGCGCCTGATTTCATAGTCACTGCAGGTAAGTATGGGGTGAGGGTGTGTGTGGGGAAGCAGGGTGTGCAGAAGGTGGGTGCAGGTGGTGGCAGGGAGACTACGAGGGACCGTTTTCGTTTTACAGGTGAAAAAAAAAAAAAAAAAGCATTAGGACAGTTTTTTGTTTGAGGGATTTAGCATGCTGGTGTGAGCTCCCTGCGTGCCCCACAACTGTTTAGGGGTGATCTGTAGCTGATGGAGAGTTGGGCAGCCTCATCAGCACACAACTGCGAGGAGGATTTTTATGCCCGGCGGGGTTGGGCACCCCATAGTCACCACAAAAGCTGGATGGGCTGAGGGATTGGGCACCCCCTTGGCATTTTAACAATGGGGGTTCTTTATACCGACGGGAGTGGGCTCCTGTCAGCACACAAAAGAAAGTGGGAGGGGCAGACCCAAGCAGGATTGGGCACCCCCTTGGCGTTAATAATGGAGGGTTATTTATGCCAATGTAGAATGGGCTCCCGTTGCTTAAATGCAGGGGCAGGGTTAACCGATGGGAATGGGCACCCCAGTCGGCAGTTTGGTGGCCACTGTGCCGCCATGCTCATAATGTCGGAGCATGTCCAGGGATAGTCCGCTGCATCTGATGAGCTTTGTTCAGATTTCAGCAGACCGTTTCTTAGATGTACTTGCCACATTATGTATGCAAGGTGTGGTGCCGGCATGCAGGCTGATTGGGGAATGAGGGACGCACCAACTGGTGTGTGCCCCCTGCATTCGCCCAACAGTGACCACGCCTCCAAAGCTGCACTACCACAAGATGTTGGCTGCGCAAGCGCGCCAACATAAAAAGGGTTTGCCTGCTTATCAAGCATGTGCTAGGTTAGTATGTGACCATTCATAACCTATGGGAAGAGTAAATGTTGAGAGGGGGGATTACTGTAGCTATAGTAAATTTGAAAGGGGCTCAACTGAGAGTGATGAGCAGCAAAACATAGAAACATAGACAGTGATGGCAGGAAAAGACCATCAGGGTCACGTGATGTGCTTGCCCTGAGTAGCAGCCTCTCTTAGAGCTCTGCAGTCCAAACTCCAAAAATGTGGCCTTTTCTAATTAAATAGTGTGCCAGTTATGACTCAAACTACAGAATTTATTGGGGGAAAAATGGACTGAAACGAACAGGGCAAAGAACTAAGAGAATGGGAGAACCAGAGGCTCAACAAATGGATCTACAAATCTCAGCCTCTCAGCAATTGGTAGGATAGCCAAGTAAATGGCCAAAACCTCAGGACTCATCTGAAAACTCCCCTCCTGTCCTTCTAGCAGCTAACCATTTTCAAACCACTATGGATACATTCTTCCTTGAGATGACCTCACTGAGATTAGCAATGTATGAAATAGTAAAGGATTTAAAAAAATTTCAACCAGCATTATAGAGCATCACCTTGCGAGCCTCTGATGTGGAAGTCGGGGTGAGCTCAGTGGAAGATCAACAGACCAAAGAGCACAAAGAACTATCAGAAATCAAGAAAAAAATGGGGAAACTGAAAGACAGAGTGGAGGATCAAGAAAGAAGACTACTCAGAAACAACTTAGTCATTGTAGGGATAGCAGAAACTGTAGAAGGATCAAACATACTACATTTTACACAAAGACTGCTGCAAGATCTTGTTGGACCCACAGAAAATGGTGATACCTGTGCCCTAGACTTTGCACACAGATCTTTCAAGAAAGCACAAAGACAAGGGGACAAACTCAGGGTAATTACCGCCTGCTGCTCAAACCTCCAGGACAAGATGCACTTACAAAATCAAGCCCGAATCAAAGGTGCTCTGCACTGGAACGGATGCAGAGTATACATATATAGTGATGTAATGTTACACCAGCTGTGAGAGACAGACAAAAAGAATATCAAGGAATCAAAACAAAGCTCCATCAAGCAAAAATACCCTGCAGGATGCTGCACCGGCTAGACTAGTGATAACCAATTACACCAAGAGCTACGAATTCCCCAATACAGAAGCAACCAGAAGAGACTTACCAAAACTGTTCCCCAAAGTATTTGCACCTTAACACACAACTGAAGAGACCCACAGCCAGATCCAAAACCACAAGAATTCAGTCCAAGCCTGAAAAGGGTTGGGGGAAAGGCTGGCAGACCCCAAACTCTCAAGAAGGTACTGTAGATCCTAATTGCTTTTTCCTCTTTTTTTTCCCCTACTCGCTCCTTCTAGACCACAGGAGAACTACTTAGCAATCCCAAAATATTATTCTAACAAGAGACTGCCCTGCCCTGGAACTAAGTATTCAACACAGGGACATAAAATAAGGTACTGATGCAGAGGATCAGTGAAAAGTGTGAGCCACTAAAGAAAGATAAAAGACAAAACATGGCCAGAGCATTTTATGACCTTTCTCATCCTGGGACACTCCCTGCTCTTCCCGCCTTGTGAACACTTTCTTTGTCCCACAAGAATTAACACACATCTGCAAATTCCAACCATTCCAATCAGGAATAAATCTACCCCTGCCTCCTCACTAATAAGGGGACAGTGATTAACAGCTGGACCAGACAAGCAAAACAAGAAAGGTTTAAGGGAATGCCTCCAGCTCATAGCCACAGCCCTATACAGACGTGGCAGTCCAAACACACCACAGGGTGCCCAAGCCAAATGACCCCTGGCAAACAAGAGACAAGGAGAGGGAAAACAGGACAGGACAAGACACTTTATGAAACCTCCTCCTTGCAGCTATCAGACAAGCAACAATCACCATGAGCAGGACCCTTAGGATAGACAGCCTGATTAGTTGGAAACGTGAGGCAAATACAAGCCCCAGAGCCTGTAAAGACCAAACACAGCACTTGGGCACAGAATTGGACAGTGCAACCTGTATGAGGGCTGCAAACCTAGACTCAGAAATGGACAAAACAGAGAACCTAAACTTTTGTGTTCAGACAACACTGAGTAAGGTATGAGGTAAATGCTATTAAACCAGATAAGCACAATCTGGTTCAATTTCAGTTGCTTACCATCTATATCCCACCTCCCCCCAGTCGCCCCAGAAAAAGGGACTTCTAGGCCCAGTGGGCTTACCGGGTCAACAAAATTAAATAAATAAAAAATAAATAAATAAAGAAGGGCAAAATAATGCACCAAACCAAAGCCAGGACAGGGGTTGCCTCCTGAACTTGGGAGTGTATACATGTGTGGGTGTGTGTGCACGAGAGTGTAGGGGTGTGCATGTGTATGTGTGAGCACATGGGGGGGAATGTACCTAAAAGTATTGAACTGAATAACTACAATGTGTAATGCAGACCAGGATCAGATATCCACTAACCCATCTCCCAAGGGGGTCAGAATGACAGAAATCCTTGAGATACTTGTACACAACCCCCCAACAGATAAATTACTTTTTCCCAATGCTACTGGGTTGTATTAGTAAATATGATCTTTATTTGGGGGATTAATACCCAGGAGTTATTATATACAGACCTATGGGTGACCCCATCCCTCCCACCCCCCAGCCACCCTGGGATAAGCAAGCACTCACTGCACTGCTGCCTGGGCTGTCATGCACACACATCACCCCAAGAGAAACAGCAACCACTGTCGTATATATAGACTGTTCTGGCTATACACACTGAACACTCACGTATGTGCATAGTGAGCCCTTATACCCTCTAGGGGAGCATCCCATAGCTACTGTTAGGGGATGGACTGCATGAGCCAAAAAGGGGCCCCAGAAAAGTACTTCCACCCAGACACTGCAGCAGGCATCACTACCCCCTCCACCAACCCCTACCATGACATCAGCCAAACCCCAACACCATCAAACAGTTCCCGATCCCACAGCAGAACAAGGAACTACCAGCAGGGAGCCTAGTTGTGCCCCCCCCGAGGATACCTACTGAAACCACCCAACTAGACCCCCTACGAATTATCTGGAAGGAGTCTGAGCCATATATCACCAGAGTCCCCCCCAAAACCCCAAACCCAAGGCGCACACCTACCCCACAATGGGGCTAGGGCTGCACCATGGACAGCAGACAGAGAGGACCCGCCGCCATGGGAGCATATTATGGACCAGATGCTAAGGGGCCTCAATCCCTCCCTTGCCCTCCAACACAGATATCCGGCGAGGGGGCGGGGAGGAATGAGACCCACCATGGAATATAGCCTACTACAGTCAAACAGCATTTAGGTTTTTTATTAGATTTTATGGTTAGTCTCTATGTTGATTATCTCTTGTATAGATTAGTAATGTGTGCCACAAAAGTTCTCATATGGACAACAGTATTCATTGTATAACTAATACCAACATGTATGTGCTTGCTCAGATCACATCTGCCACAAGGCAAACCCAACCCCCACCGGGGGACCAGGGAGAGCCCTCCAACACTCTGAACCAGAACCAGCATGTTATACAAAATGGCCGACGAGTACAAGAACTCCATCCCTTGGTAAATCCACACGTATGCAAACACACACTCCACCCCACGATGACTAACACCCATCACTACACTATGTGGAACATTAAGGGTGCACAAAAAAAAAAAAAAGATACCAGATCATTAAACACTTAAGATCCATAAAGACCAACATAGCCCTTCTACAAGAAACACACACCACATACCAACAAGCCCACCTATGGAGAAGAGGCTGAGTGGAGCAGGCATTCACAGCAGGAGACAGCAACAGGAAAGCAGGGGTGGCAATACTGATACACAGGTCAATCCACTTTGAAATTGAATAACAACACACAGACCCAGAAGGGAGGTTCTTAATCCTAAAGGGCAAATTGAGACAGACCAAAATAACTCTAGCCAACATATACAGCCCAAATACAGATGTACCACAGTTTTACACTGCCCTACTCACCATACTGTCAACACTGCAAACACAACTTACCATTCTAGCCAGGGACTGGAACCTACTGCTGGATAACACAATGGACAGATCTCAGCTGTGACAAACCAGGCCTATCCCAAGCACAAAGATCCCTCAAAGAATTACAGGCCTCACCTGGCCTCATTGACATGTGGAGAGTCCTACACCCATCAGATAGGGAATACACCTTCCACTCAGCTGCCCACAAAACCAACTCTAGGATAGATTACTTCTTAACTTCCAAATCTGCACTCCACACTACACAGGCCTGCGAGATCTCACCCGTGGTCATATCTGAGCCCTCACGCTTCTCCCTTTGGACTCCATGGATCGAGATTTCATTTGGAGAATAAATAATAACCTGCTCAAAGATCCAACCACCTTAGACAGCATAAGAAAGATGGCCAAATGCTTCTTTGAACATAACACCAACTCCGTCCAAGAGCAGAAAAATGTATGGTGAGCCTTCAAATGTACAATAAGAGGGGCACGTATATGCTTAGCATCAACACGCAAAAGACATAGAGAATAAGCCTGCAGGATACTACTGCAGTAAATCAGGGACCTGGAGAAAAAGAGAACCAGAGACAAGTCCTCCCCCACCCTCTCCCAACGTAGTAAAGCTTGAGCGAAACACAGTGAACTCCTCAGGGAGCAAGATGAATTTGCCATTTTTAGAGCCAAAACTAAGTATGTTGACCAGGTGGAAAAATCAGGAAACTATTAGAGCTCCACATTCACAACAAAGAGGCACTCAATACAATTATGAACATCTGATCCAAAACGGAAACACCTCACCAATCCAAGGGAGATAGCTGGGGCCTTCAAGAACTATTTCAGTGAACTCTACACCCGGACTCCCAACCCTCAATGTTAGCAGAATACTGTGTATTCCTGTCACAAGCCAACCTGCCGAAACTGGATGGTGAATCAAGCAAAGGCCTTAGAGTGCCCATAACAACACAGAAGGTGAAGCTAGCTATAGGAACCCTCTCTGTAGCAAAACCCCTGGCACAGATGGTTTGTCCTCAAACTTCTTTAAGACCCTGACACCTGACGTTATAGAACCTCTAACTGAACTATATAACAAAGCCAAACTCAACTCTGATCTAGATCCAATCCTGCAAGAAGCACAGATAACGCTAATCCCAAAACTGCATAAAGACCTGTCACTGATGGGGACCTACTGACCAATATCCCTCCTCAATACTGATTTTAAAATTCTTTCTAAGATACTTGCAACCAGACTGAGCAAAGTCTGGGACATGCTTATAGGCCCAGACCAGGTGGGTTTCATGAAGGGAAGGCTATACGCAGACCAGATGAGGAAACTGAACTACATCATAGCAACGGACAGAGATAATAACTCACCAGCAGCCCTCATGTCAATCGATGCAGAAAAAGCATTTGACGGTATCCTGGCCATTCCTATTTGAAACCACAAACCACTATGGTCTACCACCCCTTTTCACCGAATGGATCCAGTTACTATACTCAAAACCCGCAGCAAGAGTCCTATGTAAGAAAGTTCTCTCTCAGCCCCTGGAACTGAGAAGAGGAACCCAGCAGGGATGCCCACTATCATGCTACCTGTTTAATCTATACAGTATCTAGAACCATTAATTAAGAGAATAAACAAGGAAGACACCATACAAGGCATCCGTGTAGGGAAACACAAATACAAGCTCTCCGCCTTTGCAGATGACATTTTACTACATGTAGATAATCCAGAACTATCCATCCCTCCCACACTAAATATACTTAGAGAATCTGAAAGGATAGGGGGATATAAATTAAATATATTGAAAACCAACATCATGCCCCTCAATCACCACACACACAAAGCACACACAGCACAGTGGGGGGGCACCTAGTGTCTGACTACCATGAACTACCCAGGAATAACAGTATCTCTCGACAAAGGGTTGATTAGGAAAGATAACCTAGATGCCAAGCGTACACAAATCAAACAGGACCTGGCATGCTGGTCCACACTTCCGTAGCCCTGTGGCCCAGATCAACATTATTAAAATGAAAGTTTTACCCAGACTACTCTATCCCATTACCATGACAGGTTGCTTCCTCCCAACCACCTGGTTCTGCACACTCCAAACCACACTAACCACCTTTTTGTGGAACAATAAATTCCCGCGCAGAGCATTCCACAAACTAACCCAGAGGAAAGAGTTGGGAGGACTGCAACTACCTGATCTCCGACTCTATTACCTAGCAAGCCATGCCAGCCAATTCCTATGGTGGTGGGCCCCTAAAGACCAGCACATGAATGTATACATACCATTGTGGAAGGTAATTGAAACAGACCTATGCCAAGCCACTGACATTAGCATGAAAGCTCTAACCTGCATACCACACAAGGCACTACCAAACAGACTAAAGAACTCACCCATTGGCATCTCAAACCTGGTTTCCAAACAATTACACAACTTCCTGGATTCTAACCTGAAAGTAGATCCAACACAACCAATAACCCAAAGTACTAACTTTAAAATAAACAGGGCACCCCTACCACCCAACTTTATGGGCAACATAGAACTAAACACTCTCGGTATTTTACTGGAAAATGACACCATCCAAACCCATCTTGCCTTTGAACAGAAAATGAAATCAACCAGAATCCCAGCCCTCCCTTCCTACAACTATGACACATGCTCCATGCATCGCTCGGCCCCAAACCATGGAACACAAACACATTCACCAAATGGGACCATATACTAACTTTATCAACACAAGGCATGTGGTCTCTTTTATTTATAAAGAACTCCTACTTGCCAACACAGACCAGAAAAACACAGCATGCACAAACTGGCAGATGGAATTCCCAGAACTCAAATCACCTATAACCACAGCCACTGTCTGGGGAGGAACTTACAGATACCTAAAATTTGATGGGCTTGGGCTTAGACTTATGCAATTCAACATCAACCACAACCTATACCTAACACCGGTCAAACTCCATAAGTTGGGGAAGCTAAACTCTGACAAATGTTCACGATGCTGCACAGGCACACTAAAACATATTTTATGGGACTGCCCAAGGGCAAAACCACTATGGGAGAGGGTGAAATCCAACCTAGATCCCTTACTGGGTCTGGAGGAAGCCTTTTCTCCCGGGGTCTGCCTTCTGGGCCTAGGCCTAGACAAGCTTGGAAACAGGAGACTTCACATTACGCTCCTATCGGCAATGGTGAAGAAGCTGATCTTAAGACACTAGCTGGCTGACAAAGTGCCAACCTCTGATGAATGGCTCAATGCCATTCTGGAGCACTAAGAACAGAAAAGATGATTTGTTACATGAGAAACAATCTAAACAGTACCTTAGCAGATGGAGGCGGGTTAGAAGTCCTACTGCTACAAACAAGAAGTAGATTCTGCCTCAAAGCAGGGTACTGATCTGAGCAAGACACAGACAACCCTGGAAAGGGGTGCATGAGAACACAGTATATATACCCACGCCTTCTCAGGGCTACAACATGACTGCTGTCAAAAATGTATATATCTATGTCCAAACAAACTGATCCCTGAATGTTGACGGGAAGCAGTGCTTGAACTCTTAATGAGATGTGACAACTTCCAACCGAAGCTGTAAAACATCAATTGTAGCTTTGTAGAATTATGAAAATTTTCAGTAAAGTTTACTATTTTCAAAAAAAAAAAGGAAAAGACCATCAGTCCAGACAATCTACCTGTCTTACCCCAAGACCTTTGTCTACACAGGGTTTTTGTCAGCACTATCTTCCCCCATGTTCCTTGCCTTACTGCTACCCCCCCCCCAATGTAACTACTAAGCCTGTCCCTGAAGTGCTTGAAACCATTAATGGTTTTGGCACCTACCACCTCAGCCGGCAGAGTGGTCCGTGGCTTGACCACCTGCTCTGTAAAATAAAAGTTTTCATGTCCCTCCATACTCGCCTCCTCCACCCGGCCAACTTCCACTCAAGTCCTTGTGTCTGAGATTTACTATTCCTGTTTAATAGAAATACAGTATATAAAAACATAGACTTTTACGGCAGATAAGGACCGTTTGGCCCACCTGGTCTGCCCATTTCCCTACCTAGAGAATAAGCTGCAGATCTTATGTCTGTCCCGTGCATTCTTGAATTCTCCCACAGTTTTAGACCCCACAACCTCCTCAGGAAGGCTGTTCCATGCGTCCACCACCATCTCTGTGAAAAAATACTTCCTCACATTGCCCCTGAGCCGTCCCCTCTCTATCTTCAGATTGTGTCCTCTTGTTCTTGCACATCTCTTTTTCTGAAAGATGCTACCCTCTTGGACTTTGTTGATTCCACTGAGGCACTTAAATGTTTCTATCATGTCCCCCTCTCCCTCCTTTCCTCAAGGGTATACATATTAAGCTCCTTTAGTCTCTCCTCGTATGGCTTCTCTTGCAGACCCTGCACCATTTTAGTTGCCCTCCTCTGAACTGCCTCCATCCTGTCTATGTCCTTGCAGAGATGGGGTCTCCAGAACTGGACACAGTACTCCAGATGGGGTCTCACCAACTGTCTGTACAGGGGGATAACAACTTCCTGTTTTCTGCTGGTGATGCCTCTCCCTATACATCCCAGTATCCCCCAGCCCTCCCTACTGCCTTCTCACATTGCTTGCCAACCTTAAGGTCATCTGATATGATTACCCCCAGGTCCCTTTCCATTTTTGTTGTTGTTACTACCTCCCCACATTGTATAATCTTCCCCTGGGTTTTTGTTTCCCAGGTGCATTATTTTGCACTTCTTTGCATTGAATCCAAGCTGCCATACTTCTGACCATTCCTCCAACCTTGTCAAGTCCCTTCTCATCATTTCTACACCTCCTTGTGTATCAACCCTGTTGCAAATCTTTGTCTGATCTGCAAAGAGGCATACTTTTCTTTCCAGTCCCTCTGCAATATCACTTATAAAGACATTAAAAAGGAATGGACCCAGTACTGAACCCTGCAGTACCCCACTAGTAACCCCTCTTTCTTCAGAGTGGACTCCATTTACAATTACCTTCTGAGTCCTGTTGTCCAGCCAATGTTTTACCCAGGCTACCACCCTGGGATCCACTCCCAGGCTGGTTAATTTGACTATTAATCTTTTGTGTGGGACTGTATCAAATGCCTTGCTAAAGTCTAGGTAGGCTATGTCCACAGCCCCTCCCTGGTCTACTACTTTGGTCACCCAGTCAAACAAATCAATTAGATTTGTCTGACATGATCTTCCCACTGTGAACCCATGCTGCCTTGGGTCCTGTGCCCCACTGGCCTCTAGGTACTCAACAATTCTTTCCTTCAGAAGTGAGTCCATCACTTTCCCTACCACAGAGGTCAAACTGACAGGTCTGTAGTTTCCTGCCTCTGTCTTGGTCCCACTTTTGTGAAGGGGAATCACATCTGCCTTCCTCCAGTCCTCAGGTACTACACCATACTCCCATGATTTGTTAAAGGGGGTAGTCAGTGGTGTCACTAGTTCTCTGCTTAATTCTTTTAGAATTCTGGGGTGAATTCCATCTGGCCCCATTGCTTTGTCCACCTTCAGTTTTAGGAGTTCTTTCAGAACCCTTTCTTCTGTGAAAGGACTAGGATCGACCCCTTATCCAGAGTGCTTCTGTTAATTGGATTAGGCACCTCCCCACCTCCTCTTTTGTGAATACTGAACAGAAGTATTCATTCAGTATCCCTGCTTTTTCACTGTCCCTCTCTGCCCACCCACCGTCCATTCTATTCAGCCTCACTATTCCTCCCTTTGTCTTTCTACGCTCCATGATATACCTATAAAAGGTTTTATCCCCCTTCTTAACCGAGTTGGCTATCTTTTCCTCAGTTTGGGCCTTTGCTATTCTGACTACCCTCCCTGCTTCCTTCTGCCTTAACTGGTACAGTTCTCTATCCTGCTTCTTCTGTGTTTCCTTTGCTGTCTTTTTCTCCCTAACCTTCACCGCCACCTCTTTTGAGAACCAGAGTGGCTTTTTCTTTCATTTTGATTTGTTTATTTGCTTTACACAAAAGCTTGTTGCCTCTGTGATGGCAGTTTTGATATTTCCCCATTGTTGCACCGTCCCTCCTTCTAGCCTGTTTGCTAGTGCTTTTCTAAGGCGCTCTCCCATCTTGCCAAAGTCAGCCCTCCTGAAGTCCAGAACCCTCACTTTTGTATGGCTTGACTCTGTAGCTGAGTTTATCGTGAACCACACTGTTTGGTGGTAACTTGTTCCCAAATGGCTACCCACTTCTAGATCTGAGATCCTCTCAATGTCCCCATTTGAGAGTATGAGGTCTAAGATTGCTCCCTCATGAGTAGGTTCTAAAACTAGCTGTATGAGGCATGCCACCTGAAGGGCATCAAGACTGGCCCTGCTTTTGGATGTGGCTGCAGCAAAGGTGCTCCAGCTAACATCTGGCATATTAAGATCCCCCCATCAACAGTATATCCCCTTTCTCTGCCATCCTAAGTATGCCTTCTATCATATCCTTATCCATTCCCTCCCCCTGACATGGGGGTCTGTATACACCCCCTGTGCAGATTGTGGTGCAATTTCCAGTCTCTAAGGTGACCCACAGTGCCTCCTCTCCTCCCTGTTTACTCTTTTGTTCAGTTGCTTTTATCCCTTCCCTTACATAGAGAGCTACTCCATCCCCTCTTCTCCCCCTCCCTGTCTCTTCTATAGGTTGTGTACCCTGGTATGTTAACATCCCAGTCATGGTTCTCTGTGTACCATGTTTCTGTCACTGCTACAATATCCAGGCATCCTTCTTCCATCACAGCCACCAGTTCAGGGAGCTTGTTGCCCAGACTACGGGTGTTGATACTCATTACCCTCCATTTCTTGATGGCCTTACCCCTTCTCTGTCCTTATTGCATTTGTCACTTTCTCCATTTACCTTTGCGCTTCTCCCTATCGACATCTCTATGTTGGTGTCTACTTACTTAGTACCCTGATTTTTTTTTGGGGGGGGGGGGGCTAGGATTTCTCTGCTCCTCTCCAGTGCCTCCTCCCTTGGCTAGTTTAAATGCTTGCCAATGAAGCATTTAAACTTATCACCTAGGATCCTGGTTCCCCTCCAGGACAGATGCAGACCATCATGCCAGTATAAGCCTGCATCCCTCCAGGTGGACCCCCAGTCCCCAATGAAGCCAAATCCCTGAGCTCTGCACCAGTTTTTCAACCACTGATTGAATCCCATGGTGTGGAGCACCCTAGCCTCACCCATGCCATAGACAGGTACCACCTGAGAGAAGGTTACCATGCGTGCTATTTGTCTAAGGCCCCTCCCCATCTCTACAAATGCTTCTGCACTGCTCTGATCCCTTTCTTAGCTGGGTCATTTGTCCCTAGGTGGACAATGACATCCAGCTCCTTCCCCTGTGCAGCTGCTCCTGCGATCCTGAGAATTCGCTCCCTGTCCCTGCAAGCCATGGCATCAGGCAGGCACCTTACCTACCTCTCCCCTTCCTCCCCCAGTTCTACCTTCCTAAAAATGGAGTCCCCTACCAGGAGTTGTTTCTTTCTCCTGTGGGGTCCCATGCTCACCCCTCCTGTGGGTCTCCTTTGTGGAGGTTCCCAGCATCCTCTTTGATCTCCACTGTAGGTGCCTCCATAGAGGAACCTACTTTTCCAGAACGGCATAGAAATAGTGGAGAGGTACACTGGAGGGACGTGCCTCTGTTCCACCACCCTCACCCTCCCTGAGCCCACTGTGGTCCAACGCTCCTCTTTCTTGGCAACCTCTGAGGCAACGGCAGTGACCCTAGTGGTCCCTGGGTGGGAGAGGAGGTCCACAAACCTGTCCAACTCAGCCTGGAGATGGCAACCTCCTCCTCAGCCCAGGGGTGCCTGCAGATGGGACAACACAGCATCCTCCAGAGACGTCTCCTGGAAGACTGCTGCTCCACAGCCACTGCACTGCACCACTCCCATCATGTCTTATTTCTGGCCCCTTAACTGTTGTTTGGAATGCTTACTCTTTCCTCTGCTTATTTCTTTTTTTTTTTCTCTCCCTACTAACTTACTGCCTCTGTGCCCTTTTAGCTCCTGATCTTCCTGTTCTGAGACAAGAAGTTCCTATATTTCTCAGTAGTCTCCTTACTTGGAAGGGGGTTTGACAGTTCACCATGATCATTCCTTTGTTCCTTTCAGGAACTTGAAGGTTTCTGTCTTATCACCTCTGTCTCATCTTGCCTGCAGCGAGTGCATGTTCAGTGCCCTAACTCAGTTCTCATAGGATCTGCCCTGCTAGCCTTGAATCATTTTGTTTACCCTACGCTGCACCATCTCCAGACCTGTCTTTGTCTTTCCTTAGATGAGGATTCCAGAACTGGGCACGGGACTAGAGGTGTGGCCTCATCAGTGATCTCCAGAGATTTAGTAATGCCTCTTTTCTCCTGCTGTCAAACCCTCTTCCAATATACCCCAGTATCAGTTTATCCTTACTGTAGGCCTTGTTACCTTGGCTAGATTGTTTAACTCCTTACCCCTCCTTGCTGTTTACCCTGCCACAGAGCTTAGTGTCTTCTGTGAAGTGACACATCTCGCCCTGAGTCCCTTCTTCTGTGTTACTGATGAACATATTAAAAGGGATTGACTCAGGACTGATCCCTCTGGCACCCCACTAATAACCTCCCTCTCCCTCACTTTGACTCCACTTACCAATACCATCTGCTCTCTCCTTCCATCAGACTTCCCACCATCTGTATCCATTTCTGCACCCAGATCCTCTGGCTTCTTCAGCAACCTTCTATGAGGTACAGTACCAAGTTGTAGGCCTTACTGAATTCAAAGTAGAGTAAGTCCACTGTGTGACTTATTTTGTCATGTATAAATGTGATTTATACATGACAAAGTGATGTATGAATTCAGCAAATTCATGAAACAAAATGGGTCAGATGCTTTACAACACTGTTTCGTGTTGTAATTACATAATCTGAGAAGAACAAATGGTGAATGTTTGATTTTGCCTGGGAAGGGGATTTGGTGTAATCCTCAGTAACAAAGGGTTGCTAGGGTTGGAGCTGTTCTTTCCTCTTTGAGGTAAGCTTCAGGCTGAAGTTCCAAGGAATCTTTAAAATAAGTTCTCTTGTGGAGAAATGCAAACTAGAATCCTTCTTAATAATGAGGTTGAAGGGATAGCTATTTGATTTTATTTATTTTTGATTATTGAGTTTCCAACATTTTGGTTCATAACAGCACTATGATAGAATATTAGCAGAGTTATTCATGCTGAGGGGTCAGAACTGCAGTACTAGGAAAATGTTCCCTCTCTGCAACAAGTGGGTGCCTATAGCAGCTGATGCTGAGGGTACCAGTTATTCAGAGGCCCTGTTAAAGGTTGGTGGTCACTGTGTGCCAGTCAGGCTTTTGGTAGGTCATTACTGTTTGAGGTAGATTGTACATTAAATGATCAGGGTTCTATAAGAGGGAGAAAGTGCAGCAGTTTGCTTGAGTGCAACTGAGGAACTGAGCCAGTAGTTTTCATTATTTGTTTGATTGTCAATGTGCAATTTTATTTTAATGTGTGTGTTAGCATTTCAGTTGAAAAAAGACACCACTATAACAATGGCTATGTGACTTGAACATGAATGGGCAATGATAACACTAGTTAAACTGAGGAAACGTTTGCCAGTAAATTGTGGACTAGACATGCAGTTGAACAAAATGTGCTATTGGTACTATAAGAAATCTCTCACTAAAATGGGAAGGGCACATGCACCACAGTATCTTGTGGGAGCACCAGTGGCTAGCAGTCAGTATGCATTGATTGATATGGACCACTTTACTGAATGGCCCTGAAGCATATCTGGAAAAAGTCCAGAAAGCTGATGGAGTTGCATAAAATTTAGCAAATCATTCCTTTTCTTCATTTTTTTTACTGAATTTAGAATACTGGAGAATTAGATTCAGACAATGTGATGTATGAATTCAGCATGGAACAAAGTGGGTCAGATGCTTTATAACACTGTTTCATGTTGATTACACAATCAGAGAGGAGCTTAATATGTATACCCTTGAGGAAAGGAGGGAGGTGGGGACATGATAGAAACTTTTAAGTGCCTCAGTGGAATCAACAAAGTCCAAGAGGTAGATGTTTCAGAAAAAGGCTCAGGGCAATGTGAGGAAGTATTTTTTCACAGAGAGGGTGATGGATGCATGGAACAGCCTTCCTCAGGAGATTGTGGGGTTTAAAACTGTGGGAGAATTCAAGAATGCATGGGACAGACATAAGGCAATTCTTGGTGGGGGGGTAGGAAGAAATAGGCTGTTGGTTAACTAGGATCTGCAGCTTATCCTGTAGGTAGGGAAATGGCCAGACTAGGTGGGCTAAGCGGTTCTTATCTGCTATCAAAATCTATGTTTATATGTAGACCAAGGTAGGAATGGATTCTGAAGTGTGAAAACTGGAATGATTCTGAAGTGTGAAAATTGAGTTTAATGTTAGAGATTGCTTAAAACCTGCTTTACTTCCAACAGGACTTCAGTTTGATGGGGTGGTGGGAAAATGTAGCTGGACCTTAGAAGTACAGTTAGCGTAGAGACTAAATAGCCTCTGAGAGAATGGGAGACCCTATAATGTGTAGTCACATTTGGGAGTTTTTCTGGGAATGGGCTGCTTTTATTTTAATAAACCCTGCAGACTATAAAACAAAACTGAATTTAGGATAAACCATAAAAGTTGATTGGTGAGGTATCAAGGAGATGAATAACAACTTGGTTTTCCCAAGAAATGGAAACCATAAGTGAGTGAATGGAGGCTAGAACACTCCTGACAGGAGTAGATCAACTAGTCAGATAGACTGTGGGCAGAAAGCTGTCAATGATGGAGGAAGTATCATCTGGAAGTGTTGGGGGTTGGGGGAACAAAACAAAAAACAGCAGAGATATGAGCCTGAAAAGAATTTCAGATATTTTGAAGAAGATTAGTAATGCCATAAGCATGAAATGTTCTGAAATTATTACAAGCATTTAAGACATGTAATTACTGTGTTTGAAATACATCTGTGTAAGTGATGATGTGTAATATTCTGTTGTTTGAACACAATGCTATCCCTAATGGGCTGCATAGCAGCACTGATGATGCTACTGTGATGTGTCTCCCTCATTATTGTTTGCCTGCTCCCTTGTTCCCCAGATTATGCCAAGAGAAATGCTGTAAAGCAGCATATATGTAGTGGGATAGGTTAAAGACTTGGCAGGAGGGGGGGAGCCAACTGAGCAGCCAGGAATGCATTGCCCCTCCCCCCCCATATCAAGCTAAAGGGTCAAGGGGTGGGCTAAAATATGTAGTGGACATTTAAAAGAATGGGGGGATCAGGCTATGATGGGGGTGCAGTTGAAAAGAGATTGTCAGCTCCTGGAATTGTGCCAGGAGAAGACAGTTGAAAAGCTTTACTAGTTTCAGTCTGATAGGCACTGGGAAAAGGGGAGGTAATCGGGGGAAGACTGGAATGTGGTAGGAGGGTGGCCACAAGATTAGCCCTGGCCACCAGCTAAGGGGAAAGGGTTATTTTAATGATTTTTTTTCTCTCTACCCCAACACTGAATAGTGAATACCCAAATATTTAAGGCATTACAGACAATATTGAGCCTGAATATTCAGGAAAAAGTATTCACACAACCCTAGTAGTAAATGGAGGAGTCTTATTTTTTTTTCTTTCTGTTTACGAGGTCTGTTTGGCTGAAATTAAAGTCACTGCTCAACTAACAGGAGCCTTCTTAGTTGAGTAGTCATTATGATTTTGAATAGACTTCTAAAATATTTAAAAACAGTATCTAAAAGATGTATCCTTTTACTTCTATAGACTGCACTCCCATGCTGTCCATACACAGCCTTAAAAAAAACATCTATAATATGGGGGCTTGCCAACAAATAGAGACGCTGATGTCCAATTTGCGATCTGTCTCCCTTAAATGTAGGACTCAAACATTTCCATTGATGTACCTGGTACATCACCAGGAGGTAAAGCTCCAGATTGTTTTCTTTGTTTAATAACTTGACATAGTGTAGTTGCTTTTTAGAAGATTGTGTTAGGTAAATATGAATGCTGATCATCAAAATGCATATGTGAGGATCATTTGTAAACTGCATATGCAGAATTCCTCATGAAGTCCCCACTTTAAAGCATAGGTTACTACATTTGAGGATTTTTTCTCTGCTGTTCTGCGTAGTGTAGCAGAACCCTATAAACTACAAACCAGTACAGTTGCTTTTATGCATAGCATGGTTAAAACCACTTACAACAGCACAGTATACAGTGTTACACAAATGATGGGGGGGACAAGTTAGTTAAGTGCAAAACTAGGGAAACAGGTATTGGCTTTGGTACTGGGTATAGCATAATGAGGACAGAACTAGATAAAAAGGGCATTTCAGCAGTCAAATGCCACAGAGGTAAGTTTGCAGTAGGGTTTGTTACAAATAATGGAGCTGGTAATTCACTGCTGTCTGTGAAGACTGTTCTGTAGAATGGTAGCTGAGATAGAGGAACTTCAGGCAGCCAGGAGGGAAAGATTGATGGCTGGAAGAGACATGGATAACCATACCGAGCACAGGATTTAGGCCGGAGAGTAAGGAACACACATTACATATTAGAGAGGTGCCAGTGAGCAAGGATAGGTACAGTAGCTGGGCTCTCAGATCCATGTCACAATTTTTCCTGCAACTTCAGGATAACTTCCCTGTCAGTTACAATAACTCATGTGGAATTTATGTGAATTGTTTTTTCCCTGTATAAGCAATACAAGTGCACAGTTTCCCCACAGACCACTCCTTTTTGTTGTTGAGTAAGTACAGGAATCCCTGTAGATCTGGGAGCCCTGCATATAGAGATGTGAGTGTAAGAAGAGTGTAATTACATTGGATAAATTGTTAAATCAGGGGCCAGTTAAGGTCTCTTAGGATGGAGAGATAGAGTTTTATGTACAGATCCCTGTCACAAAGTGCCTCAGTTTTAAATTAATTTTCTATACTTCTGAAATTTATGTTCCCAAGAGAGAAATTTTGCTATAACACAGAAATGAAGCAGTATGCTGCTGGGTTCTACAAGCAGTTAGCAACATGCCTGGTTTTATATTGTCTCAGTGCATTAGTGCCTATTTTAACATCCTTAGAGATTGTAGGCCACAGCCAGCATGTTAACACCTCATGTTGTAACTTCCATTAAAGCTCGCTGCTTTTATCAAGTCTGCAGGACTCTTTCTTCTACCTTTAGAAAAAAAATGAACACAAAGCAAGGCCAAAATGTCTGTATGAAACCTGACTTAAGCAGTTTTTATATTTCCTTTTTATGAAACCCTTTTAGAAAACTTGAGTTTAAAGAACACCTAATGCTTCATGGCAGCTTAACTCACTGGACTGCTAGTAATGGGTACCCTCTCTGCTAGTACATACTGTACTGTATGTCCTGGTCAGCATGGCCTAACTTGTCCAGTCAGAATTATAAATTATGACCTCACGGTGCATTTAAAGACTTTGTAGCAGCAGTTCATGTTATAGTTACAATTTGGTGCCTGCATGTGTTTGTTCCTTTCTTGATCACCATTTTGGTCTTGACTTGTAAGATGACCCTGTAATGAATCTGCTTTAGCATTTTCTTAATTTGAAATACTTCATGTTGAGCTACAGTACATTAACTATAGTAGGGCCAGTGATTTTCCGTTTTCAAAATGACCAATTTCATTTGACAAAATCCTAACATTCATTTTTAGGTTTTTCCCAAACTGAGGGCAATGCCACATGTGTACAAAATGTGTCTCACAGCTGGTGCAAAGTGGGGATGTTTGCACAATAAAGTTGTGAAAATAGAGATTTTTCATGAAAAATGTACTCCTATGTGCCATTTTAGAAATGCAAAATTCTGTTTTTTACCAGTATTTTCCAATGAAAACATAAAATCAATGACCCTTATATAGCTGCCTTAAGATTTTCATCAATTTATTCAGTAGTATTTGAACACCCAAGGGCTAAAGCATCAGTATTTGTTACTCAGCCAAAAATGACAACATATAATTAAATAGCAAAAATGTACTTCTGACATCCTTATGTAACCTCCCCCCACTGGCCCCCCTTTTTTCTCTGTCAGCAGGGCTGCTCCTGTCACATCTAGGCACCACCGAGAGGTTTGGGGGTAGTCACTACAAATGTATCTTTTGCGGAAACTGTGGACCCATTATTTCTACTACTGAGCCTGCCATACCTCAGGCAGGCAAACCAAGTGTGGCAACTTCCTGGCTCACACCTGGGGGGACCATTTAGCATGGCCATAAACCTGGGTCCTTGGGAGAAAGCAGTTGCTCAGCATTGTGCTAGGTTTGTACTTCTGGACGGGGCACCCAAGTAAATCCGGACACTGGAAGCAATAACTGTAATATCCAAACCAGGATGGGATTCTAGAGTGTGGCTTTTATTCACATAACACAGATAATAACAAAGCAAAGATGGACCCTCACAGGGCTACACTCACTGGTAATGCAGATTACAGAGGTACAGAGCACACTTCTTCACTATTAACCCTTAGGTTCCGAACGGATCTGGGCACATGGCCGAACTGGTACACTTCTCTTCTATTCCTTGACATGGCACCTCAGCCAGTACTAGGACACTTTTCCATATGGCATGGAGGTTGTTGGTAGCTCCCTAAACCACCCATGAGCACTTTCTAGCTCTAAAGGGAAAAATCCACAATCCCACATCTGGGTGCTTTCTTCAGACACTGGCCAAGTGCCTGAGAGAAAACCATAGGTGCCCAAACTGAACCTAGAGAGATAAACCTGGTTACTCCAGATGGGGGGGTCTCCCACCTCTTGCTCCCAAATCTATACTCGGCCATACATTTGGTTACAACTCCTTTCTTTGAACTACTAGTTGTAGATGCTCTCTCAAAATGTTTAGCACATTTAACATTCTACATTTCACTCTGGAGGTGTCCTGACTTTAAAAGTTCTGTAAGTGGCTATGTCTTTACTCTAGACCCCCACTGTCGCAGGTGCTTCTAAGCCATACATAGACTAAAAGTTCTGTACATGACAAGTCTTCCTTTAACCCCACAGTAGGCAGACACTTTTACTCTAAACTCTGTCTCGGTAAACATTGTCTTTATTTCAGATTAGAACTCAGCAAAGGTATGCAGGTGCCCCATGGCTTCTTCCCACAAATGTCTCAGGTACTCACAAACAAATCAATTCTCAGGCAGCTTCTCCCTGTCCAGTCTGGCACAGTAGATTGTCCCTGAATTCCCCCCCATCCCTCCAGCACTAGGAACGGTCTCTACCACTTCCTTCTGGTCTCTTCTGTGTTCCTTTCTAGGGTGAGAACACACAACCCCTTCTTTCTTTGGTAGCTCTATATCAGAGCTAGGCTTCGAGGAGCTGCACACTGCAGCACTCCTCTCTCTCTCTCTCTCTCTCTCTCTCTCTCTCTCTCTCTCTCTCGAGCCTCCCTACAGACTGCTCCCTAAAGACTGACTTGAATTTCCCAATATTCTACTGCTAACCCCCTGCAGCTAGCATTCCATTGTGGCTTATGCTGCTGCGAGAATTCTATGGTGACATCATCACTCCAGTTCAGCTGAAACCGAGAACAGAGTGAGACAGTGTGAAACCCATTTAACTGGCATCTCACAAGCTGCCTTTCCCTGCCTGCCTCTGGTTCTAAGTGGGATTCTAGTAACCCCTGGGAACAAGGGGGTTACGCCTAGTTTCATCTTTAGTGTGTTTCTTACCTCCTGAGTTATTTTTAAATGTTTGTATAACTACTTGTATAATAAGTGACTCACTAGATTCATACTATGGATGTATTAGCATGGTGCTACCACATGTGTCAGATGGTAAACAGCACTGCACCTTTCTATTTCTTTTAGTGTGTGTATAGCAAGGAGCAGGAACTTTTACAAACTTCTCAGTTTAGGAACAAAAGAAAATGAAAAGCAGAATGTGTTTGTTAACAATTTTACCAGAAATACCTTATAGCTTGAAACATGCTACGTGATGACTTAACAAATACTGCTGCTTTAACATCAGATTTCTTGTGACTAAGATGACCTAGCATGCAACAGACACTGCTCCCCAACTTTATGGGACCATGGGGACACCAGGACTGACTCCAGGCCACAAAATGTAAGCTTCGATATGGTGATCTTAAAATGAAATGAGACACCATGTAAATGGTTTATGAAACAAGAATGAACAACTGGGATCAACATCAGTCATGCATAATGTAGTATATTAAGCATTTTAAACATGGATTGGTGCATTCATTCTTGGGATGTGAGGTACAGGATGTACTGGAGAGTGTTGGGGTGGGGGAAGGGGTCCTCCTGTGTGGTGGTAAATGGCTATGGTTGTTTGTTGTGCTGTTCTCTAATACAAGCTTTGACAAAACATAATATAGTGTATGGTGGAACATGATTACCGATAGAGACTGGTTACTGGAATCCACTTGTGCTGCACTGGCTGCATCATGATGATGTTGTGCTGCACTAGCTATGTCATTGGTGCCTTTGTAACAACGCGAAGCGTCTTTGTGCATGTGCGATGAAGAGCAGCAGGCTGTGGTGGTGAGAGCTCATGAAGTGAACAGCGTTGAAAGGAGCCATGCCACTGTAAGTTATTTTTTAAGTTCTAGGGATGCTTTTGGACAGAGGAGTGAGGTAATGGTTGCCCATACACTGTAAAAGATTGTGTATGGGCAATCATACACATACAAGGATGTTTTCTGATCTAGAGGTTTCAATGGTAACAAGACAGAATTTAACTCGTAATTCAGATATGTCCTGTGTTTCCTTCTTTGTGCTCTTTACTGCCAAGGATATTTGCTTGAAAGCATAAGTCTCTGTTACTTGCTCTTCTATTCTCTTGCTAATTGTTTACAAGTGATAACATAATCTTCTGCTTGTGACATCATAGTCATTTCTACAGCAACCAGTTGTGCTGTCACAAGTAGAGGATTATGATGTCATTTGCAGAAAGCAGCAAGAGCTGATGAAAACAAAGTGAATGAGAATCCTGCATTTTCATTTTCATAAGTAATAAAGTATGAAAAGAAAGTAAGTATATGAAACATAAGGTAAATCATGAGTACTGATTCTGTTTCAAAAATCCGTGTTGTGTCGGAGGCTGTTTAAGAATTACACGTAGTGAGGCTATGAAAAAACACTATGACTGCATCCAGTCTTCCCTTAGGGGCTTGATGCCAAGACGATTCTTATATGGTGTAAAATATTTTGACAGAAAAAGTAGTATGATGCATTGTGGTTTCTTTGGCATTTGTACACAGTGCAGATTAAGCCTGTTTAATATCCAGAATTTCCAGTTCCGGTGACATCATGAGCTGAGGAGCAGGGTAGTTTCATAGCTGTAGGACCTTGCTCGAAATCAATTAGCATACAAGCCTTTAATGTCGGATTTTCACAGCACAAATCCACTGGAGAGTAAGTTGCTATGTCAGGAAAGCTGGGTAAACCAAAATTATCAATGCCAGCAGCAAGCCTGAAGTTCCTGGAAGCAGAGGCCCGACTTGATGTGACAGCCACGAGGACCCACTCTTCTTGTTCGCAGTCGCCAGCCTCAATTTTCTCTGCAGAAACTGAGATGATTACAATGATGACAAAGAGGAAATTTTGACATCAGATTGCAAAGTACAAAAGGTGCTATCATCAGTATACAAAACTGAATCAGAATTTGCTGACTTAAAAGTCCACTTGAAAGCAACTGACTGAAAGATTAGTGCTACAGAAAAACAGGTGGTGGAAGTCATGGACAAACAAGCAACACATGACAGATTGATACTCCTCTTAACTGAGAGGAAAGGGGAACTGCAGAACCACATCCAAGACAAAAGCTGTGTTTACACCTACGGAGTACTCTCCAATTTGCAGTGCTCCACTCCAGCTCTGATGGACACAGCGACTCAATTCTGTGTCCACACTGCCAGCTGCTCTAGAGGCTGTTCTTCCCTCCCTACGTGGCAGGGATGAGCTGGTCACGTGCACCATGCACTGAACCATCAGAAGACTCGTCCATCCATTTTTCCACAGCAGATCGAAAGCTGAACTCGGTAAAGTGCATAAAAATGAAAGCTGAGGGCTAGAAATATTCAGAATCGTGATTGCAAACTGAGAGCCTGAAGCTGGGCATGCGCGACTATCCCAGGGATATGCATATGTATTCCCGCATGCCCAACTTCATGCTCTCAGTTTGCGATCACAATTTTGAATATTTCTAGCCCTTTGGTTTTCATTTGAATGCACTTTCCCAAGTTCAGCTTTTGATCTGCTGTAGAAAATGACTTTTGCTGAACTCAGGTGTGCAATGTTTCGCCTTTTATTTATTTATTTAGGAAATCGGAATTACAACCTTTTGAGTCATAGACTTGTTTCCAAAGGCTCCACGTCAGAATAAAACATAGACATACGGTACATACATAGAATAAATGTGGGCGAGCAGTCATACAGAGTATAAGTACAATGAGCACGGGTTAATGCCTATACATTTGGTAGCTAAAACAGGGCAGAGCTATCAACATATTTACCTAATGAGCAGTCAAGACCTATATAATTGGTAGCTAAAGTAATGCATGATATGAGCTGGTAGTAAGCATCTCAGGGAGGCCTTGCCTTATACATGTAACCCCCGCTACCCAGGGCTACAAGAATCCAAGTTAGACCTAGTGGCAGGCAGGAAGGCAGCTTGTGAAATTCCAGTTAAATGGATTTCATACTGTCTCACTCTGTTCTCAGTCTCAGCTGAGACTGAGGGATGACATCATTTTAGAACTGTCGCAGCTGCATAAGCCACACTGGAATGTTGCAGCTGGAAGTTAGGATAGAATGTTGGGGATTTTGAAAGCAGTTCAGTAGTGGGCTCAGTAGAGTTAAGAGGTGTGCTGCAGCTTCAGGCCCTCAGAGCCCTAAGCTCTGACAAAGAGCTATATTTTTGTTGAGGTTTGTGTTCTCACCTGAAGAGGGACACAAGAAGAGCCAAGTGAAGTGGTAGAGACCACTTCCAGTGGTTCAGGGCCTCATCCCTGCGGGGATGGGGGGAAGGATTCCGTCTACTTCCAGGGACAATCCCCTGGCCCAGCTAGATGAAGAAGAAGCTGCCTAAATCTAGGTTCATGCTGAGGCACCAGAAGTTTTGTTGAGATTGCTTTTAAGAGAAAAAGCCTGTGGGGCACCTGCAACCAAGGGGTGAGTTTGCTCTGCTAAAGGGCCAATGTGTTTTCGCCTGGGACAAGATGCATTTAAGTGACTGTTACTGTGGGGTCAGGAAAAGACAGCCAAGTACAGTTTTTAAAAGTTGTGGGAATTGGACTGCTTAACTCTGTGGGGGTCTAGAGAAATGGACATAGCCACTCATTAAGTATTTTTCAAGTTCAGCACAAGTGGGATGGAAGAAACAGTAGATTAAATGTGACCTACATTTAAAGAGAATCTACGCAGTAAAATGTTTTCAGAGGATGAGGTGTTAAAGTTCAGAGAAATGGCCGGGTATGAATAATGGGAGCGAGAGGTGGGAGACCCCCAATCAGTAGTAACCAAATTCACCTCTACGGGTTTGCTTTGGGACACCTGTTGCTTTCTCTCAGGTACTTGGCCAGTGCCTGAGGAAAGTACCCAGATGTGGGATTGTTGAAGAAGATTCCCTGATGGAGCCAGAAGTGCTCAGAGGTGGTTTAGGGAGCCACCGAGAAATGATCCATGCTATATGGAAAGTAGTCCAAGGGCTGGCATGAGAGCCGAGCCATGGAAGGAAGGTAGTCCAAGGGCTGGCAAGGGAGCCGAGCCAGGGAAACCCAGAGAAGAGTACAAGTTTGGGCTGAGTGCCCAGTGTGTTTCTAAGCCTGAGGGCTACAGTGTATGAGGATGTGTTCTGGTCTCCATAAATCTGCATTACCAGGAGTGTAGCCCCGTGGGGGTCCATCTATGCTTTGTTATTCTGTTGGTTGTAAATAAAAGCCACACTCTAGAATCCCAACTTCTGGTATTGGACACTACAGTTATTGCTTCCTGTGTCCATAGTTATTTGGGTGCCCCTGTACAGAGTAGCCGAACCTAGCCAAGTGACACCTTTCTCCTCAAATTTCAGGTTATAAAAATGGAGGCACCGCGTCATAGGACCTAGGCCCCTCAACCTGTCCATAGCCACACAGGCAGGGGTAGTAGACCTCTCAGTTTAGCACCAACTGGGGGTTACATACATAATACAATGCATTCACAGTCCAGTGCAACTATATGGTAACCGAGGGAGGTGAGGAGCCTGTAGGCTAGAAGTAGTGAGGGCTGTCCACTGCCTGGCCAAGGGCGGTGCGTGGCCTAGCGGCATGGTGCAGGATCCACAGTCTACCGGTTACACTGGCATTGATGTGAGGAGAGGATATGGGCCCTTAAGGCAGCTTTAAAAGGTCCTAGATTGGTGATTGATGTAACAGCCAGAGGGAGGGCATTGTACCAGGATGGAGCTCTAAGGGGGAAGAATGGCTGGGCCAGGGTGGTCCTGACCCTAGGCACATTCCAGGTAGTTTTTGGGGCAGCCTGTGTGGATGCTGAGATGGTGGCTGCCTGAAGATAAGCCATGACACCTATTGGGGTTAAACCCAGGTGGATTTTTTTGGTGAAGAGACAGGTCTGGTATAATAGTCTTTCCTCAAGGGAGAGGATATTGGTGAGCACGTATAGGGTGCAGGTATGTGTATTTCTGTCAACACCAGAGAGGAGCCAGCAGGCCTTATTGATGACTACTTGTATTTGATGAAGTGCCATAGGGTCGGCGGCAGCATAGATTGTGAGGTCATAGTCCACCAATGATAAGACTAAGGAGGTAATGGCTAGGTGAAGTGCTTCAGGTGGCAGGCAGTCTTTATGTCTGTAAAGGAGACCAATGCAGGTGTTGGTGGCGGAGGTGAGGATTTTTATATGTTTGTAGAATGAGAGGGAAGAGTCAAATGTAATACCTAGATACTTATACTTTTGGACCTGTTCCAGTGGGTTGAGAGGGGTGGTGAATATTTCCAGGGGGAAATCCTTTGCTCTGTTTGGCAGTAGGCATAGAGCATCGTCTTAGTTTTTTTAATGTTGACCACCAATCTGTGTTCAGCAAACCAGTGTTCAATCTGAGAGAAGGAGTTTTGTAAGGTACGCTGGAGAGAGAGGATCGAGATGTGAGGCATAAAGAACAGTGTCGTCCACATAGAGGAGAAGGTTGCTGGAGCAGGATTTAGGCAGGGCATTGAGGTAGATGCTGAATAGCAGGGGACCCAGTATACATCCCTGGGGAACTCCTGAGCGCACAGGCAGCATAGTAGATATGGTATTATTAATTTTAACACATTGGGTTCTAGATGAAAGATAGCTTGAGAACCATGAGAGAGGACAATGAGAGACCCCAATTTGTTGTAATGCGTTAAGAAGGAGGGAATGAGAAACCGTGTCAAAGGCCTTTGAGAGGTCTATAAACATGGCCCCTGAGGTGCTCCTTGCAAGCGTAGAGTGCAGGGAGTTAGCGAATTCTGTGAGGGCAGTCGTGGTGCTATGACCAGCTCTGAAACCATGCTGCTCCCTACATCAGAGGTTGTGTGTGAGGAGGTAGTCAGTGAGCTGATTGGCCATGATCTTTTCAAGGGCTTTAGAGAGTGAGGGGAGAATCGAGATGGGCCGATAGTTGTTTGGGAGGGAGCTGTCACCACATTTCAATATTGGTGTTATCACTGCTGTTTTCCATGAGGTTGGGAACCGGCCCAGGCTCAGGGACAGATTTAGAAGGTCGGTGAGTGGGGAGATAACCCGAGTCTAGCGCAAGGTATAGGATACATGACACGAGGCATCTTTGCAGTAATTGGAGCTCTGGAGGGCTTTGGACAGATAGGCTTCGCTTCTATGGGGTAATGACTCTGAGTTTGAATGGGGGTGGAGGAGCTCAGGCAGTGCGGTAGGCTGAATTGGATCAAAAAAGTTGCTAGGGAGGACTGAGCTGAGGTCTGAGAAGGTGGAGTTGAGGCAGTTATCTGTGTGGAGTGTGTCTGTGGTGGTAGTACCATTAACACTAAGTTGTGAGGGGGGGGAGAGTGGAATTTACCACTAAGCTCCTTGATGTTATCCCAGAACTTTCTTGTGCTACCCCAGGAGGTGGCTAGGGCAGTTTTGTAGTGCTTTGCCTTGACCTTGCAGATTGCCCTAGGTACACTTATTGTGGGCAGCATTATAGGCCTGCCTATTGCTTAGCAAACCGGAGGCAGTGGCATGGTGCCAGAGGTTGTCACGCATTTTTGAACTGTTATAGGAGTTCTGTGATGATCCAGGGGGCACTATGTTTCTTAGTGATCACTTTGATGGTTGGTGCAAAAGCATCACAGGTGGTATTAAAGGTGGTAGTGGAGTAGTGCAATGCATCATCTATGTGCTGGGCTTGGGAAATAGGGGACCAGTCCCAGTTAATTAGATACTGTTTGAGTTTAACTATGCCTCCTGGGCGTAGTCGATGATGAAAGGTGATATTTGGTGGTGGTTTAGGTAACTGACAGGACCAGCTGAAGATGATTGGGGAGTGGTCCTTAAGGCATTGGGTAAGACACCCAGGTTGGTAATATGGTGGGGGTGATTAGTGAGCAGGATATCTAATAGGGTGTGGGTTCCATTAGTGGTGTTGGCCCTGGTAGGCTGGGATACCAGTTGGGTCATATCTAACGCAGCAAAGGTATCTTTGGCGTGTGCTGATGAGCTCACCAGCCAGTTTATGTTGAGATCCCCAACCAAGGATTTGTTCCATTTTGTGGGGTGGCTGGCTAGATAATCAGAGAGAGTTTTACAGGCAGGGGATTGGCTGCGAGGTGGGATGTAAGTGGTCAGGTGAGGTAAGAGAAGCACAGTTTGGGTCAGGGAGAGTTTTATTGAGAGGACTTGGGCACCATGGTCTAGGAAGCCACAGGCAGGGGCTTGGTAATGCAGTGAGTCATTTACCTAGATGGCACAGCCACCGCCTCTCTTGCTGTCAGAATACGGCAAATGAAGCCTAATGAGAGAGTAGCCAGGAATAGAGACAAATGAGTCTGTGGTGTTGACTGACAACCAGGTTTCTGTTAAAACCAGAATGTCTGGTTGGTACTGTGCTGTCCAGCATTGCAGGGATGCCATTTTTCAGACAGGCTGCAGATATTCGAGCGGCTCGAGAGCCCGTGGGTGACCACAGTTGTGGGGGGGCACTGCTGGGCCAGGATTGGGGTGAACATTGCCAGATAGTAGAAGAAGCAAGTGGAAGATCCTGACAGGGGCCATGAATTGGTGGTGTTTTGCTGGGTAGTGATGGCTGGCAAGCTTAGAAAGTGATGAGCAGGGAAGGGCAGTTGTGTGAGGCTGGGATGGCCAGGTGGAGGAACAGACAAGGAGGGCTCAAGGCACAGAGTGATGGACAGAGGGGTAGAGGAGAGGGTGCTGGGGACTATGGGAGAGACAGGGTGATGGAGAGCTATGAAGGGTGAGGTGCCCCCAGCAGCAAAGGTGTGTACATACCAGAGGCAACTGGGGGTTTGTTGCTGAGCAGGTAAACGTGGTTAGCAACAGTAGCATGGTTAATTTGTGTGGGTAGGTGTTGTGAGCAGTACAGTGGTGGTAGATGTGACCATGGGCAGGTATGAGTGGGTCTTGCTGACACCTAACATTGTGGAACACAGTGACATAGAGTAGGGTTGCTGCTTTTGGAGCAAATGATACCTGGTTCGAACCCTGGTTTGGATGCCACTTTGTATGCCTAGTGATAGCCTGGGAGATGGTGCAAGGGACAAATAACAAACAGACAAATAAAATACACTTTCAACTGAAGAAATTCAGCACTGAGTATTAAAACAGATCAGATATCAGAGGCAATACTGGATTAGGGAAAAAGGTTAAATAAGCTGGCCAACAGTAGTGACATAGTCCAGTCAGGAGGAATTTGAAAATGCCTGGCAAGATGAGGAACCAAGCAAGGAGCTCGTGTTCCATGGACAGCCAATAAGAACTATGCCAAGATAAAGGCAGTATAGCGTAGTGGTCTAAGGCTCTGAGCTGCAAATCTGGTGACATCCAGCAGACCAGACCTGGGTTTGAATCCCACAGCTTCCACTTGCATATTGTGTGACCCTGAGCAAGTCACTTAACCTCCATGCTCCCCAGGTCGCTCCTGTAAAAAGCTTTCAGCTTAGTGTGCTATACCTGGTTAAACAACTAAATAAAAAAAAAAAAAGCAATTGTCCTTAGAAAATTTATAGAGACAGCCACGCAGCCTTGAGTTCCCGGAACACTGTCCAGGCCATACCTGCTAACAAGGGCTTGGGGAGTGTGGCAGAAGGCTCTTCTCACCGTGGAGGCATATAGACCCCTGTCTGAGGCTCTGTTAGCCCAAAGAGCTATGAGGATGCCTGCTAGCAAGGACTCGGGGAGTGTGGCAGCAGGGAAATATTATAATAATTTAAATATAATATTTTAGATGGGAAGTGCTGGTGGGGAGCCACTGGAGGACACTGGGAGGGGAGATTTTCACTCGGAGCGAGCATTGTGGTCTGTCTGCATGACAGGCAAATTTGCTGTCAAGTAGCTTGCTCCAATACACATCCCGTCCCCTGGGTCGCTTCAGAAACTGGAAGTAAATTGCTTGTAACATGCTCCCGACAATGTCCTCACTGCCAAATTTGAAGCGCATCAACCCATGCGCATGGGTTGATATGCTTTACAGTTGGCAGTGTAAACAGGGCTAAAGAAAATGGATCCAGATGCAATAATTTTAGAATTCACCGCTTAAAGAAAGGGACAGAAGACAACTGTACATCTATGCCTGCATTTATTGGGCATTTACTTAAGACTATATTTGAACTACTAGCAAATGTGTTTTCTCCAATAGAAAGGGCACATCGATCACTCAGCCCTCCCAAAAACAACTCAGCCAAACCGAGATCAGCAATCATCAGTAGTTCTCAGCGCAGCCTGGAGACAGAAAAGGATAATATTTGATGAACCCCAAATCTTTTATTACCAAGATTTTTCAGGGGCACTGCAGAATAAAAGGCAGGAGGTGAGAGCGATTGTAATGTAACTAAGGGAGAACAAAACAAAATTAAAGGCTCCAGTAAACTATACAGCCAGATTACATTTTTTCACAGAAATAGGCACCCTGTATTTTGTAAATCTGGCAGAAACAGCACCACAGTTGAGAAAATGGGCAATTGAATTCCTGAGAACTGAGATGGAGGAGCTTCAGTACGAACTGCAAAAGACTGCATGGATAATGACGGGAAGGGGAAAGAAAAGGACCAGAACAGAGGATGCTCTGCCACCACCCTTAAAAAGGAACGTTGTTAACTTATTGATGCAGCAGCAGGAGCCAACACAAGATCCACCAAGAGACTGGAGAATTCTGGGGACTAAAGAATTGCCAAATATTTTTGTTTATTTAAAAGTTGTTGTTAACCAGGAGAGGCACACTGAGTCGAGGCTTGTTTCCAGCTGTGACCCAAAATGAGGAACACCCAGCATGTGCAGTTTTTCTCTTTTCAACTAGAGACTGAGGTAGCTGGTGGTAAAACTACAATGGCTTGGACCTTCTGAAAATTAAATTGTTGGTGAACCCAAATCTAACACTCACAGAGGGAGAGCATCGAAGAGAAGGAGAAACACAAACATAAGCTGTGGCCCAATACATGGTTTCTGTTTGTCTGGGTGGTTGGGATGGGGCCTGGGTTAGGGGGATCTCCTCCTGCCAAATAGTGTCATGACTTATAGGACCATGAGACCTGTTGTATGGTTCATGCAATTTATAAGATACGGGGGTCACTCCTGATGTAACAGTAAGAAGGAGCACTGGAACTATTAGTTAATACTGACTAAAGGGAATAGTGCCATTTCGCTAGCGAACAACCAAAACACCTGAAATGAGTAGGTACTGAGCAGATTTCAATCTGATCCATGGTCCTGCATAGTGGGGGCAACCGTTTGACCACATGGCTCAGAGATGTGCAATGAATGGTGTGACTAGCACATGGATAATGGTTGCAAGCAGGCAGAGAGAGGCACATGCAAGCAATATGTTCTGGAGCACAAAGCTGTTTAAAGGGAGGACCCACTCTGCATCAGAAATCATACCAAATTTGAGCCAAGGTATTAAATAATAGATCTCTCAAATCAGACGGTACAGAATTATGGGGTCAGAGGAGGCACTGAGCTTGAGGTAACCTCCCTGAGGCCCCATCGAGTAGAAATAAGCCCACAATACAAGATACCCTGCACTAAAAACAAAAAAGATAATCCCTGGTAATTATTAAATGCAGGCCAGTGATAACCAGGCGTGTGTTATCTCTCCCTCATATCCTGGTTTCCTCAGGTAAGGGGGATGGAGGACCAGAGCAGAAGCAAAAAAAAACCAACACAGTCTCACTAGTACTCCCACTTGTTCATCTTCACGCTTGCAAGGAGATCTCTGACCCAGTCCACATAGGAGTCAGCCTCAACAGAAAATCTTTGGGGGATACTTGGACATAAGAAGGTGATTTGAGGTCAAAAAGGCTGGTAGGTAATCCCATCTAACAGGCTGTAAAAGATAATCCTGAAACCTTTATTTATTTACGTAAATTTTGGTAACCGGTGGGCCCACTGAGACCATAACAGTCCCTTTTTCAGGGACGACCCGGGATTAATCACACATATCTATAGAAGAACATCAGGATGACCAGAATATATTGAACAGTACAGACATTACAATCAGAAGTCACAGTTAATGGTATAGATTAATTACAGTTAATAACATCAAGAGAAACGGTACATATTACACAATACAATCAGAAGTCCAGTAAAGGTCCCAATATGGGTACAATAATATGTAAGGAATCCAGCACAACCATGTGACCTTGAAGAATGGTACTTTGCAGGGGGCTCAGGGCAGGCAGCCAGAGCACACTTGGGACACAGTGCAATCTGTTAGAATGTCAGAAAGGTTATAAAAGTTTTGAATGTCAGTTGAGGTTAAGGTTTGCTTTATTTATTGTGTTAGAAAAAGTATCTGCGAAATGCAGAAAGTAAGACGGCTGCAAACAAATGGAAAAGTAATGGATAAACAGGAGGATTTTGGTAAACAAAAAGTGCCATATTAATATCATTTCATGTAATATGAAAGGAATTAACTCAGTGTTAAAAGATCCAATGTTTTATCAGAGTTATGGAAATGACGATGTGGCTTATCCTTTATACAGTAAGAGTCACACCTTTCAGAAAAGGAACATGACAAATTAAGAAGGGGTTGGGTTGAAAAGGTATTAGTATCTTCACACCCCTCAGCTAAAAAAATGGAAATGGGATATTGGTGAGAAAAGGCCTGAGATTAGAAATACAGCATTCCGAAAAGCACAGAATAAGTTAGTTGCTGTATTGGTCTTTGTAAGAACAGATCCAGAAACAAGTGGTGTGATACATTTTATTGGACCAACATAGACGAAACAAAAGAAATCTATGTTGGTCCAATAAAAGGTATCAAATCATTTGTTTCTGGAGCATTCCAAAAGAGGTACAAAAGGGGAGGTGAGTAATTACAGTATCTCGGGGGAAATGCAGGGGTTCATATTACATTTAGTCAATCTGTATGCATCAAACATTAACACAGCTCCTTTCCTGCAAAGATTTAGTCAATCTGTATGCACAAAACATTAACTCAGCTCCTTTCCTGAAAAGTTTATTACACAAGTGTTCCACACTACCAGCATGTGATAGTGGGGCAAGTTTTCAGCTGTGTAATTAACCCCCAACAGGATAGGTCATCGGGTCATAAAAGTATACACAATGGCAAGCAAAATCTTAAGAGACTGACTGTATGACAAAACAAGGGCTGCTAGACATTTGGAGGTATTAGCATGTCAGGAGAGACTACTCATTCTTCTCAAATCCCCATCAAGAATATTCAAGTACAAAAATATTTATAGTACACAAATCAGATACACATAAAGTAAAGAGAGCAAGATACACCAAATAATATACTAAGATCACACCCTGTTTCACTAGACTTAAATATAAATAATGTAAGGAAAAGCGACAATATGGAGGATGAATAATTTATAACCTGAGTACCACGTACCAGCAGGCTACTATCCCTGCCTGATGGCCACAAAGCAGGTTGAGGAGCCTGGGTACTGTTCTGATGGTAACTGGGGGCTCTTTCCCATATAGAAATAATAATGAGTGGTGCCTCCACCCAGACTGAATATAGTGAGCCAGATATTTGTAGGGTACAACCACCTGGAATGTTGCACCTCCCCACCTCCCCTCCCAGTCACCCCACACATGAAATACTATAAACCACAGTAATACCCTATGTTGCATGCGATTAATATCTATCACTAATAATATGCTCACAGACAGTTTTAAACAACAACAAAATATTTATTAATAGGAAAGGGTATGGAAATGCAAAATTTGAACAGTAATGGGAACACTGTGAACTGGTAAGCTAACATAAACAACATTGACAGTGCCCACCCCAACACCATAAAAGTCCACCTTTCCACTGGTACCTGAATATCTATCAAGGTACCCAGTAACAGTTTCTAGCCTGAATGTTGCTGTGGGTTGACCAGCATTGGTGCACTTTAAGCTTGGAAACTGTAAACTCTGTCTAAGCTCCCCAGGTCAGGGCAGGGCCTGAGTTTACTCATGGTTCTGATGATAGGACACATGGTTTGGTTCATAATAGCAGGTTCAGTCAGTCGAGCTGAGGCCTCAAGCAGTGGGGCAGGTCTGCAGATGCCTTGTGCAGGCTCTTGCAGCTTGTCAACTTTTGTCTTGATCGAAGAGGCTAGCAGCTTTTCTGAATCACGCACAGGATACAGGAGCACTGTACAGCGGTTTCCTGATTCACAAGGAGCCCAGACCCCAGAAGCGACACCACAGTCCAAATCCCTCAAAAAAAGTCCAGAGTACCCTAACACTCTGGCATGTGCCATGGCTCCCTCTTCCCTGATCCACCCCACTTCATAAGGGCTAGCTGACCCGTTACCTGGCTCCAAGGTGGCTGTACCAGGATGCAGTCTCTGTCTCCCCTTGGAGCAGCTCTGGTTCAGCCCAGGAGCTCTTGGATACAGCAGTGGTCCCTTGATTCTCACTTTCTGCAGGGCAAAATGGACACAGTCTCTAGCAAAATTCAGTCTCTGGAAAAACAGTTCAACCCTCTGACAGGCTGCAGGGCTTTGTGAGGATTGCTGCAGGAAATGATCTGGTGGCTTTGCGCTGGGGCTTCCAGACACTGGAGAGTTAGGCAGGTCTCTAGTCCTTGGCTGTGGAAGCCTTTGTTCTGGCCACTGGTTATATGCCCCTCACTCATGGGGAGCCTCAGGGAACTGCCCTGAACTGTAACTGTCCGTGGGTTTCAGAAGAAGGAAAGGTAACTTCCATTAGTGGAATACTGTTGTCCCTCTTTAAATTTAATATTCATCAGGTCCTCTCCATGCCTGATTAGTGGACAGTTTGGGTGCCAAGAAATTGTCCATGCCCTTACAGTAGGAGCCTTAGCTACAGTTCTTTAGGGCTCCTAGATAGCTGATTGGTTGATGCAGGGTCATAGGTTACAAATATGGCTGCTGTACACTCAATTCATATGCAGTTCCACTTTTAAACATCTTTGCAGCCAAACTGTACAACTTTATTGTTTATTTGCCCCCATAGTCCACTAGCGGCCCCTCTGCCCTAAAGTTTGATGGCAGAGTGGGACTTGAAAGGGGCTTCACAAGCCTGTCTCTGCCTCTGTTAAAACATCCCCCCAGGCAGCAGGCAGACTCTATAGGTTCTGCAGCAGCATTTAAATATAAATATACAGGCGCCTTTTAGCACCACAACAAAGTTTAATTTTACACTTCTCTTGCCCCTCCCTTGTGTCTCCGGACCCTGATTAGTTACCCTGGGTTTGGAGTACAGGGTAGGGAGGTGATACATGGCCACAATGAGCAGCTTTAACTTCAAGCACACTAGCGCTGTTCCGTGCATACATGCCCACCAGCTTACACATCCACAATGTGAGCTGTGTGGCGGCAGTGCTGATCCCTCACAGAAATGGTGTTAATTATTTTTTAAACCAAGCCCTCCTCTGTACCCCCCCTTACAAGGAGCTAAGAACTGGGGCCAGCAGGAGGCAAAAGAGGAAAACTAGGAACCCGGGACCAGGCGGCACACAAAATGGGAGGAGGGCAAGGTGCTATAACAAGCCCCCAAACTTGGGGGAAGGGGGGTTACAAACTGTTTGTTGAATGGCAACTCCTTCAAAGACATGGTACAGACATACATTCAAACATATACAGAGAGATTAATGCAGGTAGAGAGGTCTCAGAACTAGTGGTGTGGGATGCCATGAAGGCAGTACTGAGGGGAGGAATTATCAACTGGACTTCAATGAAAAAGAAGCAGAGAGCAGCCATACAGGAAATCCTGGCAAAAAAAAAAGTAAGAATTAGGGAAAAAATGAACAAAGAAGGCAAATTGCTAAAGTTAACAAAGTGAGGCAGTTAGAAAGAATTAGAAGAGCAGCTTCGGAGAGAAGGTAATTTAAGGTGCACAGCTCACATGTACTATGAAACAGGTGACTGGGCAGCAGCAACATTATTGGCTCACGAACTCTGAAAGGAAGCTGTGGAAAGAAAAATAAAACATGTAACCCCTAAAAATGGGGGTCACTAAAAATCCTTCTTTGGGTGAGGCTAAATGCTCTCCGCCCAGCTGGTGTCCTGTATTTCAGCTGATTTAAAAAATAATTGAGTGAGAGTGCCTAATGCCTCCATGTACTGTCGCTTTAAGAGCTGCCAAACTGCAGTATAATTAATTTGAAATGAGGGGCCTGTTTGTTTCTCTGCTTGAGTCCTGTTTGGGCCACTGAGTAAATCGCTCTGTTTCTGCAGTCGCTATATGCGCAGAGGGAGCTCTTTCAGAAGATTCAATTGTTTGCTCGTAACCTGTTCGAGTAATAATGAAAATGCAGTTTGTTCTAACCTGCTTTCTTATAGCAAGGCCTGTGCAGAGTAGCTCTTTCATGCTGGTTCTGAACTGCTGAATTGGACCAATCATTGTGGGGATTCTTTAAAAAGGAGCCTGCTCTGTGCGAACCAGAACTTGGACTCTTAATTGGAGCCAGCCACAAGAGGATTGTGTGGGCAGTGACTCTGGGAAATATAGTATTGACCTTGGCGCCTTTTTCCACCAACAGGGGGAGTTTATTGTGAGTGACAGCCAGACCAGCCAACTGAATAGTGTAGAGCTAAAGGAAATGCACTGCTTTGGGACTGGAGAGATTAGATCAGTTTTGGCAGTGAAGAGACAGGAGCTTCATGCCTTCTAAGGAGAAGTCATAGTGCTATGAACGTAGAAGCGTGTGAGGCCCTGAGTTTGGGTCTGCCACCTTTGTGAGTGCCAGTTGGGACTGAATCCGAGTTGTGAGGAGAAAGAAGCACCAGAAGTGTGGAAACCAGGCTCACCCTGTAGAAGACTGGAGAAATTGCTGAATCGCACTCGGTCTGTCAGGATCTGAAGCTGCTGTGTGTTCTCGGGTATCATGCAGTAGTGGCGGTCGGTGTCGGGAAGCAGCCTGCCTCGTATAGTGCTTTCCTTTACATATAAATGTGTGTAGTGCTTGTAGGGAATGCATTTCAAATCCCTATACAGTGAATTGAGTGCATGAAGCTGGAAGTAAACCCCAGCTTGATTCGACTACATCCGATTGCTGTAAACTGCAGTGGGGTCCAGTCACGAGGACCTTTTCCACATGTTCTGCTCCTCCTGGCAATCCAGGACAATCTGGCTTCCATCCAGTTCCCAGCATTGAGTCTCTGAGTACAAAGCAGGGTAGCTCCCTGCCATCTGTTTATTAAATTGCAAATGTGTCATCTAATTGTTGCTTTTTCATTTCTTCACGAACTGAGCCATCTGGCTCCGGATTACAATTGGGTATTGTGCAAGTGTTTTTCCATCACAAGGCCCCAACCAGCTACACCGATCCTGGCTAGCCCACCCAATCCTGGATACCCAGTGCAAGTGACAGTTTGGGACTCTGAATATACGCACAGTACTGTGATTATTAATGTGTGTAACCTAATTAACCTGACTTCCCCCTTCCTTGTTACAGCTCCTTAAATAAATCAGATTTGTTTGTTTCAGCAATGGTAAACTGACTGAGGTATTTGTTTATGTTAAAGTATTGCACTGTGGCTTTTGCACTGTATCATCTTGTTTTACAGGGGGTCCCCAGAGTCTAGTCAACAGAGCCAGTCCTGGGGGTAAGTGTAAATAGTGAAGATACTCATGGTGTATTGTGTGGGTCACTAGCAGGAATAAAAGGGGGTCTCAGTGTCCCAGAGGGCTGCGACCAAGTTAGTCTAACTACTGCAAACCCTGACCTCTGGGTGGAGGCACCTGCCATTGGACCTAGGCCCCTCAACCTGTCTGTAGTCAAACAGGCAGGGGTAGTAGCCCTTGGGATAGCGCCACCTAGGGGTTACACAACATATCTAAATCTCTTTGCAAGATAAAACAGACACTAACAAAACTGGCTTTTCATTTGCTACATTTTACTCAGATCTGTACAAAGAGGATAAAACAGTAGAACAGGTGAAACTGATACAAGAGATTCCTTCAAAATAAAATTTACAAAATTGACAGAACCAAACTAACAAGTTCTAGAGGCACCAGTAAGCCTAGAAGAAATTAATATAACAAGCTTACATTACATACAAATATGGTACTAGGGTCAGATACATTTAATACAGATTGTTATAAGGCCTTAAGGGAGCAGCTGACACCACTGCTATCTTCCCTGTTTAGGGAATGCTAAGAACAAGGAATTACACTGAACTCCTGGAATGAAGCGGCAATACCAGTATTATCCAAGCCACAAAAGGCAGAGTGGGCTCTGCAAATCTTTTAGGCCCATTATCAGTTTTAAACCAAGTTGTAAAAATATAGGCAAGGGAAGTACAAATTGCATTGCTTATCAATGCAGAAAAAGCCTTTGACAGGCTCATTTGGACCGTTGTACAAACCCCAATAGAAACAATGGGCTTTGGCCAATTACTGTAGTTGTGACATCCCTGGCAATGCTGTATACAAAACCAACAGTGAGAGTGATAGCAAATGGGACACTATCAGGGCATCTCAATATCAGTGAGGGACACATATTTTAAAACAACCACTCTGTTTTAAAATTAACATCCAATAGCAAAACAGCTCCACTGCAAGGAGGCGTTACAGTAGAAAATCACAACAAGGAGAAAAGCAAAGCTGGGACCACTCAACTGCATTACAAAAACACTTTATTAAAGCTTAAAACATATCACCACAGCATCAGGTCATCACCAAACCCCAACCAGTTTCGCAATCAATACGTCATCAGGGGGATAGAGTAGTAAATCAAGGTGGGTTTTAAATAGGTGCAATTTAAAGTGACAGTGTGCTATTGCATCTATCAAGTTGCAAAGTGCTCAGTAGTCCGTGTTCAGCATTTTTAAATGTTGGTTTATATGTTAATATATTGTTGTGTTATGGAATGTGAATTTATGTTCATGTTGAACACGGATTGCTGAGCATTTTGCAACTTGATGCATGCAATAGCACACTGACACTTTAAATTGCACCTTATTTAAAACCCACCTTGATGCACTTCTCCATCCCCCGGGAGTTGAGTGGTGCTGATATTTGCTTTTCTCCATTAAAATTAACATCCAGAACAACCTTAACTCCCCAGCAAAATTCTTAAAAGGTTATTCATTCTCTTTTCAACCCCCCTCTCCCACCCAGTCCACCCCATCCTCATGGTAAATGGTACACCTGTTTCTGACCCTCCTTCAGTTGCTGCTCACTTTAATGAATTATTGACTACTTGTGCTTTTCCCTCTCCTCCTGGCAACTCTCCTCCCAACTCTCTCTCCCATCTTCCTATCCACCAAACCTGTCTCAGGGGTTTCACTTCACCCTTGTAATTCCTCAGAAAACCTTGCTCACCCTTTCCTCCCTCAACCTGTCTAAATCCAGTTCTGATGGTTTGGACCCTAAACTTTTCCATCTCTCAGCCTCTGCCATTGCCTCCTCCCTTACCTTTCCAACCTATTCTTCTCCCTCTGTGCTGCTTCTCAATCTTGAAATATTACTAAGGTTCCCCCCTTCACAAAGGGGAAGGCCCCTCCTCCCCAGGCAGCCTCCATCCTATCTCCCTTCTCCCTTCTCTTGCTAAACTATAAGAGGAATTATATTACTCCAGGCTACTCAACTTCCTTTACTCCTCAGTTACCTTTCTCCCTTCCAGTCTGGTTTTCAGAAACACCACTTAACTGTCTCCTTCCTGCTGTGGGTCACTGACTCCATCCTCACTAGAATGGCTGAAGGGCACATCACAGCACAGATTTCATTGAGTTGACCAAAGCCTTTTACTCAATGGCCCACCCCTCCTCCTGGACAAGCTGAACTCTGCTGGTCTCTCAGCCCCTGCTGTTAACTGGCTCCATTCCTACTTCTTGGGTTGTCTGCAGTCAGCACAGGTTGGAGGTGCTCCGTCCTTTTCCCTTCCTGTTCAGACTCGGGTCTCACAGGGCTCCATCCTTGGTCCCATCCTTTTCTCCATCTTCCAAAATGACCTCTCCTCTGCCTGTACCAAACCACATATCGATAGTATGCAGTTGACACAGTCATCATCACCTACTGCTCCTCAGCCTCAGCAGTGGAAGCCTAGCTCCAGCAAGACTTCCACAATGTCCTACACTGGTTACAGTCCAACAAACTCCAGGTCAGCAATAAAATAAAATATAGTATCCACCACTTTGATACCAGTTAGAATCTGGCCAGGCTCTTCTCCCCCATCTTTTACCACCCTGGATGGTCAAGTGGTCTCCTTCCAAGTATCTTGGTGTGTGGTTGAATAGCAGGCTTGACTTCTCTGCACACATTGATGCCATCCACTCCAAGCTCTGCCCCAAACTAGGTGCCCTGTATCACAAGGACTGCATTTCTCCTCAGGTCCCCCGGGAGCTGTTCACCAAAATGGTTATCCAGTGTTTGACTATGTGGATGTAGTCTACAAAACTATCCCCTCATTCTCCCTCACCAGACTGGGCACCCTCTGCAATACTTTTTGTTGCTTCACTACCAACTCTGCCTCTTGTACTCATTATTGCTGTCTTTACTGCCCTCTCTTTCCCCACACTCTCCATTCACATCACCAGTCCACTGTGTATTCTTCAAGTTTTTATGAAGGATAAGATCCATTGAGCAAGCTCATTTCAAGGAGGTCCCTTGTACAAGCAGCAATAAAGACAATACATGGAACAAAATACAAAATAGACACACATAGTACAATATAAAATAGAATAGCAATTTCTATAAAGGTATATACAATATGTACAAAATTGCATTCAACATAGAATTAATTTCCAAATACTGGTTCAGGTCCTTTCCTTTATACTGTACCTCTCCTCGCTCCTTTTTCCCATCTCCTCTGCCTCCTATTCCCTATGCTGTAGGGACTCTTGCACCTTCTCTCTTCACACTCTGCACTCCCCTGCTGGGCAGTTTGCATTCTCCTGTCACCTTCCCTCCCTTTGGACTTTCTCCCTTCCACTGTCTGTCTTTGTCTCACTCTCCCCTCCCCCCTTTGAATGCTAGCTAAAACTTCTTCTTACCCCATCCTGCTCCTGCCAGTTCTCCACCTGTCTCTGCTAGGCCACACTTTGTGCCACAAATTTTCACTCACTTGTACTGCTGCTGCCTGAAGTAGACTTTACCCTCAGGTATTATTTTTACCAGCTGCACTGTTGCCATCTTACTGTACATACATGGGGTAGGGGTAAGGGACAACAGACTTCTAGGAAAACAAACTGAACTTACAAGCTCAAATGGGCAGACTGGGTGGGCCATAGGCCCTTATCTGCCGACACTATCTATGTATCTATGTATTATTTTACCAGCTGCACTGTTGCCATCTTACTGTACATACATGCTGCTCATTGTTCTACTATTATCACTGTACATTTATCTTGTTATTGGTATGCTTTTATTCAGTATATTTAGCACTGAGTCACTGATGCTGTGTTTGTTGTACTTCTGTAACCCCTCCCCCGTCGGTCGCACCTGGAAATGAGTCTTGGCTCAGTGTGCCTATCTCGGTTGCCAATTTTTAAATCAACAAATATTATATTCAGAGCTAAACAAAGACACAGGTGGCAAAGAAATAGAATATAAAATAAGTGGAAAGAAGAAGTCAACATCAACCTACCCAAGAAAAAGTGGCTGCAGATCTGGCACCCAACACATAAAATCACCACCTCTTAAAGCTGGCGAGAATTCTGGTATAAAATTAGAAGCAAATAGTTCCTCACACCAGACAGAATGAATCACATTTGGTTGAGTAACATTGATCAATGCTTTAAGGGATGTGGTGAAAGAGGGACACACTTACACATATACTGGGCTGTTGAAATATCAGACCATTCAGAATGGAGATAGAAACTTGGATTAATACAGCTTTGCACTAAACAATATTTTAACAGCATGTATATGGTAACATAGAAAAATAGAATTGACAGCAGATAAGGACTGCTAGGCCCACCCAATCTGCACATATTCCCTGCCTGTATCAGCTGCCACTAACTCTAATTGGTCACTGACTTTAGCCTTTCCCTCCCACCTCTAGGGTTCCCTTATGCCTATTATGTGTGGTCTACAGCCAAAAGGAGGTAGAGGCAATGCCAAAAAAATATATGGTCAATATTTTAATTGCAGCAGTACTAAAAGCAATTACGCAAACATGTTTACAAAGTTCTAGCCCTACAGTGGAAAATTGGTTAGCGAACTGCAAAAAAATGAAAACAGTGGAAGAAATCACAGCAAAACTCAATCTAAAAACACTAGTTGGCTACCATTTGCCAGTGTAACTGAAGAGATTGAGGAACACCAGCCTTAGAGCAATTGGTACACTGAGTTATATAAGTAATGTGATCCAGGTTTATTGAACCATTGATTTGTAGCAATCAGATACTAATTGTTTTTCCTGTTTACACAATTAAAGTTAGTTGTGTATGTAACCCCTAGGTGGCACTATCCCAAGGGCTACGACCCCTGCCTGCCTAACTACTAACAGGTCGAGGGGCCTAGGTCTAATGGGGAGTGCCTCCACCCAGAGGTCAGGGTTTGCAATAGTTAAACTAACTTGGTCACAGTCCTCTGGGACATTGCGATCCCCCCTTTCTTCCCACTAGTGGTCCACACAATATATCAGAATTACCTTCACAGTATACACTTACCCCCAGGACTGGTTCGGTCAGCGTGACTCTGGGGATTCCCAGTAAAACAAGATGATACAGTGCAAAAACCACAGTATAATACTTTAACATAAACGAATGCCTCAGGCAGTGTAACTTTGCTGAAACAAACAGATCTGATTTATTTAGGGGGATATAACAAGGACAGAGGGGAATCAGGTTAATTAGTTTAAATGCATTAATAATCACAGTACTGTGCACATATTTCAGAATCCCAAATGTCCCAAATGTCACTCTTACTGGGTACCCAGGCAATAAGAGGTTAGCCTATTTGGTGCAGCTGGTTGGGGGCCCTGAAGATGGAAAATGCATGCACATTACCTAAATTGCAATCCGGAGCCGTTGGCTCAGTTCGAAGGAAGAAGAAAAACAAAACAATTAGATGACACACTTGCAATTGATAAACCGATGGCAGGGAGCTACCATGCTTGCACTCACAGCCCAATACTGAAAAGTGAATGGGAGGTAGGTTGTCCTGGATTGCCAGGGAGGAGCAGACCATGTCGGCAAGGTCCTTGTGACTGGACCCCAATGCAGTTTGGAGCAAATGGATGTAGTCTGGATTAAGCTGGGGTTTACTTCCAGCTTCATGCACTCAATTCACTGTACAGGGGATTTGAAGCGTGAGTCCCCACAAGCACTACACACATTTATATGTAAAAGGAAAGTACTATACCAGGCAGGCTGCTTCTCTATCCCGATCGCAATTACTGCACAATACCCGGGAGAACACCCAGCAGATTCAGTTCCTGACAGACCGAGCTCGACAATTTCTCCAGTCTTTACAGGTGAGCCTGGCTCCTACTCTTCAGATCTCCTTGATTTTCTTCACCGGTCAGATTCAGTTCGAACAAGCACTTGCACAAGCTGCAGGCCGAAACATGGGGCCTTACACGCGTTTCCCGACTAAAACTGCGCAACGAAGGAGCACAGGGCTCCTTCCTTCTTCACTGCCAGAGCTAAACTGAAACTCCAGTAGACAAAACTGGGCACTTCCTTTGAGTTCCTCCCAGTTCTTGGCTGGTTTGGCTGTCATTCACAATAAACTCCCTCTGTTGGTGGAAAAAGGCGCTGAGGTCAAAACTACATTTCCCAGAGTCACTGCCCATACAATCCTCTTGTGGCTGGCTCAGTTTAAGAGTCCAAGTTCTGATTTGCCAGCAGCAGGCTCCACTTTAAAAGATCCCCCACGCTGATTGGTCCAGTTCAGCAGTTCGAAACTAGAATGGAGGGCTAGGCAAACAATTCAGACTACAAAGGACAGCAAGTTAGACAAACTGTATTTTCATTATTACTCTAAATGATTTCTGGCAAACAGTTACATCTTTCAGATAGGCTCCCCCTTTGCAGTCTTAGCGACTGCAAAAACGGAGCGAATTGGCAGCAGCTCGAGTGGGACTCAAGCAGGAAAACACACAGTCCCCCCATACAAACTAATTATGTCTGCAAGCAGAAAGCTCTTAAAGAGACAGTACCAGAGGCTCTAAAAGCACTCACAGATACGTGGCTTAAACGCCAAACACCATTCAGGCTTGCAGCATTCAAGCAAGCTCCTGGAAGACTTTTGGGAACCCCCATTTGAAGGGGGTTACACCCTTACTGGCCTGGGAAAGCTTGATGTCCGTGTCAAGCAAGTACCCTCATAAGTTTCAATACACCCATATACATTTGCATCGGTATCACGTTAGGCTTATACATGTAATCATCAATCAATATATCACTTTACCAGAAACACATTTCTGAAACTTGGCAGTACATCACTCTTTACACAGTATTACACACACATTGTACCATAACTAAGGTTATTACCTCTTGCACATGAAACCTGAAGAGAGGGGGCCCTTCCCTATCAGCTACCTTAGGGCTGGACGGGGCAGGGGCACCATACCTAGAGGGCAACACAAGTAACTTGGAGTCAGCACTGATGTTCAGTTTAGGCAATGAGCTTGGGACACATACACTCCTTTTATGGACAACATTGAGAGGCAAGTCCACAGGCCTCCAGGGGAATCATAACTGAGGTGCACCACAGGCTTTACAGCGACCAGTCTTTCTAGGGGAAACTGTTACAGTCTCTGCACTCTGAGCCTCATTTTCAGCATTGTTCTCACTTGTCAGGGGAATCTTCATTTGAGTAGAGAAGCTAGAACTCAGGGCACTTTCAGCTCCAGGAGTTACAATCTCTGAGTCCACAACACTTGACTTACATGGAGAGCTTTCAGACACTGGCAGTTGACCATCAGGGCACTCAGAATACTCTTCTGGTTCTGGTGTATCACCAGTCTGTTCCAGTCCATCATTTTCCTCCCCTGAAAGCTCAGACAGTTCAACTATACACAATGATTCCATATCATCTGACTTGATACTTTGCACTTCACTTCCTGGGAGCATTGGTTCTAGGGATGAAGCTGGGGGCTTAGACAGTCCAGAAGGCCCAGCTTCATCTCCAGTATTGACTAGGGGATTGCCCCGAAACAATTGACTCAGTTCGTAAGAAGGGTAGTATTCAAAGTCACACTCACTTTCTTCTGATATGGACTGACTGTCATGCTCAGCTGGGACTTGTGGAGAGGAACATTTTAGCTCAGCTTCTGTAGGTGCAGACTTTCTTGATTTTTTTCTTAGCAGCAGCTCTAGTCACTGGTGCAGAGGGGGCATCTTCTGGGGGCTCAGACTCAATCAAGATTTGTCCAATGGGCAGCAAATGATTTCTATGCATTGTTTTCACATCTTTTGAATTATTCTCAGGCCTTACTTTGTACACTGGTAGATCATCTAGTTTGCCCACTACAATGTGAGGGAGATGGTGCCATCTGTCAGCAATCTTGTGTTTGCCATGCAGTCCCAAATTTCTTAGCAATACCTGATCTCCCTCCTGGAGTTCCTGTGCTTTCACCTTTTTATCATACCTTTCTTTGTTGGCCAGATTTCTTTTGGCAGCCATGGTTTGAGCCAGTTGGTACGCATGATTTAGCTAGGCCTTTAACTTTTGCACATACTGTAAATAGTTGTCAGCTTGAACCCCATCAGGAGAGACCCCAAAACACACATCTACCGGCAGTCGAGCTTCTCTTCCAAACATCAGGCGGTAGGGGAGAATCCAGTGGCATCACTTTTGGTGCAGTTATAAGCATGTACCAGGGTGCTAATTTGTTGGCTCCATCTAGGCTTGTCCTTTGGGTGTAGGGGTGCCTAGCATATCTAGCAAAGTGCGGTTGAAACGTCTCAGGCTGTGGATCCTCTGGGGTGGTAAGGGGTGGTTCTGGACTTTCAGACTTCCCCACAAAGAAATCATCTCTTTGATCAGACGACTCTCAAAGTCTCTCCCTTGATCAGAATGGATTCTTTGTGGAGACCCATGGTGAACAAAAAGTTTTCTACAAGTACTTTGGCCACAGTGGATGCTTTCTGGTCTTTGGTAGGAAAGCTTGGACATATCTTGTAAATGTTCAGTGACCACCAGCACATTACTAATATTTCTTTGATCTGACTCCAAACTCAGAAAATCAATACAGACCAGCTCCATGGTGCACTTGGTGTGATGTTAACAAGGGGCAGCCTCTGGGGCAAAGCTTTCCTCTGTAAGCAGCGACTACAAGTTTGAATGTGTTGCTCCACATCAGCCCCATCTTAGGCCAATAGAATCTGGATCTCACCAAGTCAAGTGTTCTGTCTATACCAAGGTGCCCCATGTGGTTGTGCAAGGACCTCAGTACTGAGTCTCAAAGGCAGTGGGCAGCACTAGTTGTTGTTTGTCTACTTGTCCCTCTATCTACTATTTCTCTGTATAACAGTCTATTGATCAGTTCTCAACTTAGGACCTTCTTTGTATAACAATGCAGTTCTCAAATCAGTGGAGCGTACTTGGACACATCTTTTCCTGCGAGAGGGCTTCTAAAGCTGATTTGATCATGGGATTGTGGATTGAGCTCTGTCAATACTGTCGTTCTCCAACTGAGGCAGTGCACCAATGTCTATTGCAGAAAAGTGGCAATAAGCAGCAGGTATGCAATTCTAGAGGGTCCAAAACAATCCACCATACAGTCCATCATGACCATGGACATTTGTTCCTCCCTGTCAAACTTCTGGCGAGTGCTCAAATATCAGGTTCTGACAGTCTGACCCAATCATTTTGTGGAGCAGGCCTCCGGGAGAAAGCATCAGCATCTATGTGGTTCAGGCCTGATCTGTATTCAACAGCATAGTTGTATGTAGATAATGCAGAAAGCCACCTATGGCCTGTGGCATCCAACTTAGATGAAGTCTGCACATAGGTCAAAGCATTATTGTCAGTTTTTACTAGTATCTTGGCCCTATACAAGTACTCGTAGAATTGGTCAGCAATAGCCCACTTCAAAGCTAGGGAACTCTAACTTATGTACAGGATACTGTAGTTCTTTTGGATGGGGTCAGACTTCTACTGGCAAAGGCCACTGGTCTCAGGTCATTCTCGTGCTCTTGATGCAACACAGCCCCCAACCCTTGCAAGCTAGCATCAGTGTGCAGGACATAAGGTTTTCTTGGCTTGGCATATGCCAGCACTTGAGCGTGGGTAAGTTGATATATGATCTCATGAAAAGCAGTCTCACAATCAGGAGTCCAGCGGGCCCCAAATACTTCACTTGGATGAAAATACACTTTTTCAGTCTCGAGGGATGCTGACTTTTTGTATTTTTTGTGGGTTGGGGGATACCTTTGAGTAAGGTTAAGTAAAGGGCGGATCACTCCTGAATAGTCCTTGATGAATCGCCGATAATAACCACAGAATCCCAGGAATCTTTGCAGTTCTTTTAGATATTTGGGCTGTGGCCAGGTGGTCAAGGCCTCAACTTTACTTGGGTCGGTCTCTATTCCTTTGGTGGATACTATGTGTCCCACATAATTTACTGATGTTTGAAAGAATTGACACTTATCAATGGACAGTTTAAGGCCAAAGTCTTCCAGTTGGTCCAATACCTTGAATAATCTGCTCTCATGTTCCTCCAGTGAGCTGCCAAACAATAATATCATCTAGGTATACCAGGCACTCTAGTAAGTTCATGTCCCCCTGCAGGCTCCAAAAGTGAAAAGTGGCTGGGGTGCCTGAAACCCTTGAGGCATCCTCATGAATTCATAGAAACCAAGTGGACAGATAAAGGCTGTCTTCTCATGGTCCTCTGGGGCCATCAGAATCTGATAGTACCCACTGCAAAGATCCAGCACAGAGAACCACTTGCTACCGCTTCAGGCAGTCCAAAGCATCCTGGATGCGGGGCATAGTATACTGATCAGGATAGTCCGCCAGTTCAAGGTGCGAGAATCCATGCACATTTTTACTGTCCCATTCTTTTTCCACTACTACAATGGAAGCATAGGGGCTTCTGGATTCTTGTATTACACCAGCAGCTAACATCTCTTGCAGATGCCATCTCACATCATCTATGTCAGCAGGTGCCAGACGTCGAGACCTCTCACGAAATGGTCTTTCATCATGCAGCCGGATATGGTGCTCAGCTCCTTGCGTGCATCCTACGTCCCATTCCTTTAAAGAAAACACCTGGTCTCTCTGGCAAGCTTCTCACTGATCCTCACTTTCCATTCAGCTGGCAATGGGGAGTCACCGAAATCAAACAAGTCAGGCGTTACTCTGTCATTCTTCCCTGAACTCTTGCTGCTGGGTAGCACTGCATTTTATTTATTTTATTTATTTATTTAGACAGCAGTTTGAAACCTTTGAGCCATAGGCTCATTTACAAAGGTACATTGTCACAGTAAGACAAACGAAAAATACACAGTATAACAGTATAACACAGTATAACAGTAACTTAAGACATAGATACAAAACAAGCTTGGTACAGGTAGGATTGATGCAAACAATACCAGAGTTATGTTGTCCTTAGCAGCTTAGTAGTAAGTTTCTATTGCCAGTATTGAGTACGGCTTTGACTAGTGGCAATTATAGCTTGGGTGTTAACAAGGTGTTCCAGAAGGACGCCGGAAGCACGACATAGTTGAGCTCGGAGATGGAGGGGCAGTGTGTTGAACCAGGAGGGGGCCCTAAGCTGAAGGCTCTTTGGGCATGAGAGGTCCTAGCTCTAGGGATAACAAGAGGTTTTCCCAGCGGTCCGAGTATGAATTAGTGGGACAGAGCGAAGGATGGTGGTGGTCAATCCAGGCGGGATATAGTCTGAGAGGGACTTTTGTAAGGGCACAGGTCAGATATTTGAGGTGCTCACAAGATCAAGTACCAGCGCTTTAGCGTACAGTAGACAGGTGTGTGTTAGCCTAGGTGCCCTGCAATTAACCTGCAGGCCTTATTCAGAGAAAAGGAATTTTATGGAGTGCGTCTGACTCAGGAGCACCATACAATCGGCAGTCCATAGTCCACTAGGGACAGGATAGAGGAGGTGACTGTAGAGTCAAGAGCCTCTGGGGAGGCGGTGTTTATACTGGCGTAAGATGCCCAATCGGATATTAGTGGCAGTGGCTAGGCAGCTATGTGTCCATGTAAGGAGAGGGAGGGGTCAAATGGGATCCCTAGGTATTTATAGGAGCAAACTTGTTCGGGAGGGAAAGAGGACCCAGAGGAATGAGGAGTTTGAAGTTGCAGGAATTTGTTTTGAGGATGAGTGAAGAACATGGTTTTTGTTTTTAAGATTTATCACCAATCTCATGTTCCTTGAACCAGCCCTCGGGTTTTTAGCGAAGGACCTAGCAGCTAGTCCTGGAGGGCAATAGGGTTACGACTTGAGGCAAAGATGACTGCATTATCAGCGCATATTAGAACGTCTCGAGCAAGAGTGAAAGGGTGTTAAGGGTAAAAGGGAGAAGTTAGTAAGGGGCCCAGAATGGAGCCCTAGAACCCCAGAAAAGATGGGACAGGATGTCTGAGTAGGTCCCTATTAATGTTTATACGCTGTGAGCGGTCAGACAGATAACTGGTGCACCATTGAGTGGCAGCCTGCAGCAAACCAGAGAGCCAAGGGATCTGCATGAAGGTGTGAGGACAGTGTTAAAAGTTTAGAGAGGTCAATGAAGACCACACCAGCCACAGAGAACCAGTGTCTAAGGAGGAGTGGAGAAAGTTGGAGAACTCTAGGAGGTTGTGTTGGTACCTGTGGCCTGCTCTGGAAGCCATATGCTGCTCATAGGACATAGTACATTGTAGTGGAGTAGTCAGAGATTTGAGAGGCTACCACTTTTTCCCAAGGCCTGGAGAGGGAGAGAGAATGGAGATTGGCTGTTATGTTTCCAGCCACAGTCCTATCACCACCTTTAAAGATAGGGGTGACAGTGGTGACTCTCCAGGCAGCAGCATGGCTACAACAAACACAACACCACCACGGCACTTCGAATTCACCACACATATCCATCATGCACTTGATCGGACCAGTTGGCCAGCACTTTTTATTGACCTGACTAAAGCATTTGACACTGTCGATCACTTCATTCTCCTCAAACAATTATCCTTCCTTGGTCTTTCAGAAAGTACCCTCTGGTTTCAGCTACCTCAGTACCCGGACCCAACAGTCAGGGGGTGGGAATTCCTCTTGTAATCCCTACCAATCCACTCTGGGTACCAAGGTTCCATCTAGGGGCCCTGTTATTCAGCATATTTCAACAATCTGCTGCCTCCTGCATGACAGAATGTTACTGTATGCAGATGATGCAGTAATCTTCACTTACACCGACCCACCTCCTTCAGTCTCAACTACAGAAAAGTTCACAGGCGGAAGACTGGTTTTTATAAACTCATCTCAACCACAAAACTAAACAATGTTGTTCCTTGAAACCAACAAGACAAGGACCATGAGCTCATAATCGACAACCACAAGGTGTAGTCTAGAACAGGTGATATGTTTAAATATTCAGACTGACCTGACTGCTCCATCTCATGAGAACAAACATTGACATCGCTAGAACTGCGAACTCCCGTGGGGCTACCACAAGCATAAACGCCTAATGGCTGAAGCCTTGAACCTCACCATCCAGGCTCTGTTATCTCAACTATTGCCACGGCTCATTATCTATGGATCCACCACGATACTGCACTCACATAGCTGTAGCCTTAATAAGGCATGTAGACTCTTATTTCAGTTGCCCGCTCTCACACATGTGATTATGAACAACTAACTGGCCCCAGCTATCCGGCAGGCCAAGCACCAGACTACATCTAGCTAGAAGATATCACTGGGCCTTATGCCCCTGGAGTCAATCAATGACCCAGCATGTCCGCCACTAACTAGAAGATCAGACAGTCTAACCTTTATAATCAACTGCCGGACCTCTGAAGCCAACATTCTTACCTTGTCAAACCTCCACCTGATTCAACTTACTACCTACAGAAATCTCACACATTACCTACGATTGGTGCTTTAAAGTATCTAAACTGTGTCAACAACTCGTACAGTGCCTTTCAGATTACTTCTTAATCCCTCCAGGCTGCCACCAAGCATCCCTTCTCACTGCCTCAGCTCCTCCTCCTCTACCCCATTACTGGGTATAGGATGAATCTGTCTTCTTTCTTTTCATCCCCTTTCCTCCTCCTTGCTGTTTTCCATCATACCCAATGCAATGCCCTCCCCATTTCTCCCTCCTCCTCTCTCTCTCTCCCATACACCCTCATCACCACTCTTCTTTCTCTGTTTCCACTAACCCTCCTAACAAACTCTCAGCCATCTGACTTGTATGTATAATTAACTCCCAACACATTCCTTGACAATTTGACTGATATTATTGTAACCTTGTCTTTTTTTTGTAAATTCCATCAGAATGATCATGTTATGTTTGTACCTTATTGTCCTTATAAGCCATGTGGAACTTTATAGAAGAGCCCTCACTCAAAGGTGTCATCAAAATACAAATAAATAAATAAACCAGGAACAAAATATAGGATTAGAAATATCAGTGCCCCAGATCCAAAAAATTACTCTTTAAGAAACCTCAAATTCCTGTGTTTTCCCAAAAGCCAAAGTAGAATCCAACTACAAATCGTAGATTTTCCATGTTATTGGTCCTTATTTATGACTTGTTTTATTTATTATATCAGCAGCCTTTTATTAGAAAAGATTGAGATTGCTTCTCAGTATTAATATTATGTCAAGACACCTAGGAATGATTCGATTTATATGCCATGCATAAGAATAATGGGGAGCATATGAATAAATATCAAGCATTATTCAACAGACTATATCAAAATTAGTCAAGTCAGCAGTCTTTCAAAAGAAACTAGTAATGCCTGTAAACACATTTATTGCAAATAGAGGCATTTATATACATATATTATGGTACCAACGTAGTGCTACCATAGTTAGGTTGAGGAGCCATTTCTATGTTAAACCCCGAAATTTGCACCTAATAACTGCAAACTGTTTAATGGATTTGCCTAGAAATTTAGAATTTATGATCAAGAACCATAGGCCAGGATCTGCCAGCTTTGATACTAGTCAGATAACGGCTGAGGAGTTATTAAAGTGTGATATGCGGCGTTCGCGCTTTCTACTGGAATTCTGTGGTCAGCCTACAATTAAATACACGGTTTGCGTGACGACACCAAAAATCTTCAGAGAACAGTGCAGCCGGAGTCCCTGATGTGCCTTTCAAAGATTTAATGAAAAAATATTAAGCGGTTCAAAAGTTATTCAAAAACAGTTTCCATTATAAGTCAATGGAAAAGTTAACAAAAAGTTCAACACTTTCATAAAATGCATTTTACTTTTCGAAATGGGCCTGTTACTTTCATAAATCGACCATTTGTTTTCAGTTGGTGATCATAAAAATGGTTGGCATTTAAATTTGGGACTCTCTAGCAACCTATTTTTTTGTATTCACCTAGTCGGGCCCTGAGGATGCTTGCCACGTCTTTATTTTGTGGTAAACACCCCAGAAATATGTTTTTCAAATTTCTGGAAAAAGTACTTCATAAATTACTTTCGTGCTCATGAAAGTGTCACAGAAGCCTACAAAGCTTTTCATAAATTGTGACAGTAATTTTCTAGTCTGTGGGAAAATGACAGCAATTCTTTTGGCACTGCACTGCAAAATAACCGTTGGGAGTTTTGGGCTGAAATTTGGAGGAACAAGCCGACATCTCAGATGTGCCTTTCAGTGTTGTATTGAAAAAATATTACATGCGGCAAAGTTATGGCACTCCAAAGTTGACAGTTTTTCCATAGGATAACATTACGGCGCCTGAAGCATTACAGGAATCCTTTGGCACCTGCTGCAAATAGCGGTTTGGTCTTTTTCCTGAAATTTGGAGGAAGACAGCCAACAGTACACAGATGTGCCTTTAAGTAGTTTGGTGAAAAATAACACATGCGACAAAGTTATGGCACTCCAAAATTGACAGTTTTCCCATAGGATAACATTCGGCACCCAACACTTAACAGAAATCATTTGGAGCCCTGCTGCAAAATAACAGTTTGGTATTTTTCCTGAAATTTGGAGGAAGACAGCCAACAGCCCAGATGTTCCTTTCAGTAGTTTGGTGAAAAAACATTACAGGGAGGCAAAGTGTGTGCTCCAGAACTTTCATTTTCCCATAGGATAACATTATGGCGTTAAGCTGCCTTTCAGGGCCGATATCTAGGAAGCGGTGTGAGATCTACGGACTTTAGATCAGAAAATTTCTTAGTCCCTAATGGGGCTAAGATGCAAATTGCCAGGACAGTTGTAAATAATATGACTTTTAAATTTTTCTCCGTTGCTACGGTTCCTGAGATATAATGTATTTAGTATTCCAAGATCTCATTTTCTGCGCCAGATACTCATTATTTTGCATACATTATTTGTACTCACTGTCTTTCTCAATGCAGGTTTTAGGAAAACCAGCCTGTGCGCTTACATTACTGTTACTGTTGCCCTTTCCGCTTGTGGATCCGTACCCGTTCACTTACCATTGGCGTCTAGCCAACCTATGCGTTATCGCTGCGTTTTCATTTAGCGCTTGTTTCTGTTATTTTTTGCCATTTCTGTCTACAGTACTGTTTATCTTACTGTTTCACTTTACATCACCATGCCCATTGACATTTCTGTTTGCAGGCACCATGTTACTATGTGACAACACATCATGTGGCAGACCATTCCCGTCTACGCCACCATGTGCGTTACCCTTTCTGTTCTCATTCATGCTTGTGTTACCATGTGCACCACTGTTAGCATTTCTGTTTGCGTTGCTGTCCCTGTTAGTATGCCACAACACATCTTGTGGCGGAGGCCTTGAGGCCCTTCCTGCCAACATTATGCAGCTGGGCCTTGGGGCCAAGGGCCTGGCTCCTGCCGCTGCATTACATTCACTATTTCTCGTTATCGTTCTCAAAAAGAAGGGAAATTAGAGGCAAAAAACTCCATTTAATGCATTAGTTAGGGTTGTTCCACAGCGACAAAAGTGAGGAAATTAGCTGTTAGGGTTGAAAACCCCTTAGGACGCCCACCCCAACCGGCATTGAGGTGCGCATTGGGATCGTGGGTCTAACTCTCACCCCATTCTCCTATACTTCTGCTGCTTTACACATGTCATGGGGTGAGAGTTGGGCTGACGATCCCAATCGCACCCAATGCCGGTTGGGTAGGGGGGTCCAAGGGTTCAACCCAGTGAATTTCTCAGTTTGTCACTGTGGAACAACCTAATAATGCATTAAAGGAGTTTTGCCTCTAATATATATATATATATATATATATATATATATATATATACATACACATGCTATTTTTACATCTTATAGTTAGTTTTCAGACAAATTCTTATAGATTTTTTCTGTCCCTCTGATGGAATCTTGAATGAGTTAAGTAAATGTTATTTTATCAAGGCCCTAATCCAACAATGCAGTAATTACACACTTAGTATACCATATTATAAAATGACAAAAAACAGTCTTCTGTTTGCAGGTGTTTGATCAGGAATTTTATAAATGATATAAGTTATTTTTATTACATCTATGTTAGGCCAATAAAAGGTATCAAATCATTTGCTTCTGTATAATGCATGGTTTGTCAGTAGTTAATTCATTAGATGAGGTCTCCCTTGCTAGTGTTTCACTGTTTCTCCACCCCTTCCCCAAACACACACACACTCACACTATAAGAAATCTCAGTAGCTCTTATCTGTTATGTTTGGGAAGCAGGCCACAGCCCTTTCTGTCAAAAATAAATTTATGTATTTAGTCTGGATAGTTCACTGAAGACCTGGGATTTTATCAGATAGGTCTTGAGAGGTTAAAAACAGTGTAAATCTTTATAAAATTTGCTGGGAAAGGGTAAAATTTATGAGGTATGAATCTTTCTTGAAAGATATTCATCCCTAACTGACATTAGTAGCAAAAAATGTTTAAATGCTAATCATTTCAATGTGCAAGCTGTTCCATTTCGAAGGGGGGTAAACAAATCTCCAGTTTAATAGGCAACCTATATTTAACAAGCTGTTTCAGTTTCCTAACTGCCATCGGATAAGCAACTTGGAGTTATGTCTCCAACATTCTAAATAGAAAGAAGGGGTTATTTTATTTTAGTTGTCATAGTGATTTGTAGATATAGATGGATACATTGAAAAGTCCAAAAAAAATGTGTTCCACGAAACTCCATTTTCAAGCTACAGATAGCAAAATGACATAGGCTCCACCCACAGCCATAAAAAACAGTTGGCAGCCATTTTTGCTTCTCAGTAAATGCCAAGTGAATGTATGATGTACACTCCAAAGTGAACATCTGATGTACATATCCTCTGTGTCTCAGTAGCCTCTGTATATTCAGTGTGTCTCTCTCCTTCAGACTTCCTTTCTGTCTCTCTCTGTTCTCAGCTGTCATACTCTGGCATTTGAAGACCTTAGGGAAAAAAAAAATGACAACCATGTGTGGGGGGATAGAAGCTGACTCAGGACATAGTGACCAGTGCTAAACAGCAGTCCTGGATTAGGACAAAAAAAAGCAAAAAAACTACAAATGCAGGCAACAGTCACTGACCCATTTATCTGTGGGACTCCCAGTACACAGTAAGACTATTGTCTGTCAGCCACTTCTAGTTTTAAGCTTATGGACTGCCACTCACATTAAACCCCAGAATGTGTCTCCACACACACACACACACACTCGCAGACAGGGGGATGTGCAGGTTGCTGATCAGTATGAAGTTTTAAGTTCATGTTACTGTATCTGTGTTTTATTTTGTTGTGTAATAAGTGGCTCACACTCACAACCAGGAACTGAAACACATAAAACTACAGTTAAGGAATCCTCAGTAAGACAGTTAACCTAAAGTCAAAAGAGTAAGCATGTAGTTCCAGCATGTGGAGGAACTATTTGAGGAAAAATATAGAGAATGATTTATATTTTTCATGTTTAAACCATTATTTTTTATTATTAAAAGTTACCCAGTTTATAAGCGGAATAACCCACTCCAGGACAAGGTTTTTTTTTGTTTTGTTTTTTTAGAATAAAGTACTTCCCAGGTGGTTGAAGATGCACCTGGGGCATGCATTAATTCTCAGTAAACCCATGCCCTGTCGTTGGCTATTCTTTACATATATAAACATTTTGTGTTCATCCTAAAGTGACAAAAGTAGGGAAAATATAGTTTTAGGGTTTCCAAACCTAAAACCCCACCTCCACCCCCGAAGAAGATCGGGGTGCAGTCTTCCTTGGGGATGTCAGTCTAACACTCACCCGTTCTATACACTCCTGAAACATACACACCTGCATCCATCACATCTGAACTGTCTTGCAGCCACAGTGGGTTGAACTTTAAGGTTGACTACCCCAAGGAAGACTACACCCCAATTTGCTTCATGGGTGGGGGTGGGGTTAGGTGTTTCAAAACCACATTTCATTTTCGCTGTTTTAGGCTGAAACCTAAATGTTGTATTAATGCAGATTTTTTTTTTACAAATAATTTCCATACTTTTTGAGATAATATAATTGTATCCTCATTTGCCTGTGGGAGCACAGGGCCCAGAGGCTCTGCACTCCCATCCCTCCATAGATGCGTACATGTATGTTGCTGTGGAAGCGGAGGGCCATGCACCTGAAATTTGTAGCAAAACAGCAACCAAATTGTCAACATTGTCTTCTTATTATATATATTAGAATTCTGTACTGAAATGTCTGAATCCCCCAGCAAACATTATTTCACACCAGTGCAACATCATTCCACACCACAGGCGCAGAATCACAGTTTGGCCAGGATTTGAAAGATGGCATCTGTCACATTTATGAGGTGGTATACAAAATGGGCTATGCTGAAAATGTGGGGTCAAAATATTTTAAATTACCAAAGTTACGATTGAGCAGAGCAAAATGTCAGTGGATGTGCATAACTTTGCCATTTGTACATATTTGGACCCCAGATTTTCAGCATAGCCTTCTTATGACCCACATCATAAACAAGGACAGTGAAAATCTTCAAATCCACGTGAAAGGTGATTTTGCCAGATGACTACAAAATCACCTTTTGGGCTTGATTTGTGAAATTCCATCACCATTGGTCTTGAGGTGGGTTCCCAAAAGGCAATCTTGACAATTTGGGGTCAAAATATGCAGAAATGACAGTTATGAATCAAAGTTCAAAACCCATTGAAGTACATAGAATGCACTTACTTTAGTTTTCATATTGAAGTTGGCAGTTTCAGCAGCAAGACGTATCTCATCTTCTCCTGGGACCTGTTCAGGTGAGTGAGTGTGTAGGGGGTTGTGGGGTGGTGGGTCCTCAGTGGGAGGTCAGGGTGGGGGAGTGGATTGGAGAGGGACCATTTTCTTTTTTACAAGTATAAAAACAAATACATTGAGGGATGGTTCTATTACAGCTTCGTCAACTATGGGGATGCAATCAGAGGGTGGAGGGTTGCCACTAGACACCAGGGAAACATTGCAAAATACAGGGATAGCATCATAGGCGTGAGGGGTGCCACTAGACACCAAGCAAAGATTTTAACAGTACATGAACAGTGATCGGGGGTAGGGGTGCCACTAGATACCAATGAAACATTACAAAATGGGGGGATAGCGATCAGAGGGGTTGGGGCTGCCACTAGACACCTGAGAAAGATCTAAGCAATATGGGAATGGCAGTCAGAGAGTGGGGTGGGGCCACTACACATCAGTGAAACATTACAAAATATGGGGATGGCAATTGGAGGGTGGGGGCTGCCACTAGACACCAGGGAATGAGTGTGACAATACAGGGACAGTGATCAGAGGGTAGGAGAGGAGGTGCCACTATACACCAAGGAAACATTACAGAATACAGGGATGGTGATCGGAGGGGTGGGCGGTGCCACTAGACAACCTGGGAATTACTAAAAATTATGGAAATAGTGATCAGGGCTGGGGATGCCACTAGACACCAGGGAAACATTAAAAAATGAGGGGATGGCAATCCAAGGGTGGGTGGTGCCACTAGACACCAGAGAAATATTAAAAAATACGAGGATGGCAGTCGAAGGGTGGGGGTGCCACTAGACACCAGGGATGCATTACAAAAATATGATTTTCTGTATTAAGGTATCCTTTTTCATATGGCTAAATCCTTTTTTCATAGGGCCATATGAAAAAAGTGTAAACGAGTCATGAAAAAGGATGAAAAAATGGAAAAAAGCACATTTGGGGGTCATTTTAGCAGTCCAGTAGTACGGTGCAGAATCCACCTAACGGGGTCCCAATGAACAAGATGCATGTGTTGGTCTCTGTGCAACATGTCATTTTTCAGGGTTTTGAAATTAGTTTTTTTGGAAAAAAAATGGAAAACAAGGTGGCAGCATACAAATTGGGTCTTTTTTCATTAGAAAAAGGATCAGCCCTCATCTGATTCCTATGGGCAATTTTTATTTTTGTTCCAAACATCCTGAAGTGCTTACTCAGAACCAACATTTTAAAATTAATAACTTTGGAACAGATTAATATTTTTCAACAAACAAACAAAATGCCCCGACTCCCCACTCCCACTCCCCAAGCAGCAAAAGTAAAAACATTAGGGTTTTGGGTTTGAGTCTTGGTGAATCAGTGGGGGATCTTCTTGGGTTTTGTACCATAATGCACACCTCCCCGACTCCAAACCATTGCCTCCAGTCCAAAGCACAAGTACAGGTGCAAGCCACTGCCTCATAGTGATACACTCTTATGAGGTACAGAAGTATGTCTCACCACATGTTGCAACAGCATTTTTTGTGGAGATTTTTCATGCAGGGCCCACGTCCCTGCATGAAGAAGAGAGATCACATGTGACATTTGCTCAGGGAAAGGATGGGCATTAGGGTTAAGAACCCCAAGGGAGACCCCAACTCTGATTTTCCAATACTCCAGAGACCAAAAACCCTAATGTTTTTTCAGTTTGCTGCTTGGGGGGTGGGGGGGGTTTCGATTGGAAACCGTTATCAGTACAATCTCTCAACAGTCAGGATCCCAAGAGCAAAATCCTGACACCATTATCCCAACAGGCAGGTGCCTGACAAAGGTAAAACCCTGACAGCGGACTGCCTGACCTCCGCCCTCCCGCCAGAAAGATAATATAATGAACTTTACCTTGGTGCAACTTCCATTGTTTGGCAGTCCGTTGTCGGGATTTTACCTTTGTCTTGCACCTGCCTATTGGGATAATGGTGTTGGGCTTTTGGCACTTGGGATGTTGCATGCTGGGATTTTGTACTACACCCCAAGAAACCCTAAAGCCACATTTCCCTACTTTTGTGGTGTTAAGTTACTCTAACTAGTACATTAACAAATTTTCTTTGCAGAGAATTCCTTGTTGAGATAGTGGAATCATATCCTCATTCAAGCAGGTCCCATCAGGACCTGATGCCCTGCACCAAGAGAAGGCTCTATCCAACGATAAAAGTGTAGGGTTCTTGTGGGCCCTGCACTTCAGTGAAGTGACGGATGTGAAGAATCAATGGGCAGACTAGGTGGACCAGGCAATCCTTATCTGCTGTCAGTTTCTGTGTTTCATGGGGCTGTCTGGTGGGCTGCAGAAGTGCAGTGCCCTGTGGTCCTTGTACTTCCATGTGGCCAGATACAGATACACAGGGAAGAGATCTATTTGTCAGCCAATGTACAGGGCCTTCTGCTACCCAGGGGTGCAGAGATCCAGGGCCCTATGCCAAGAGGAGATTTGCCTTCACTGTATGGTACCCAGGCCTGTGCAGACAACCCTGCACCTTTCATTCCCTGGCTGGGGGGTTGTTGCATAACAGTACCATCCCCCTACCCTCACTGCATCCAGCTGGGTCACTGAGCTCACCCCTGAACTGAGCTCTCCAGCACAGGATCTTAAAGCATACCCTTTGGGGTCAAGAGTGGCACTACACACAAGGTTTGTTAACAATTATATAAAATGTTTTTTTTTTCAATTTTGCCTCCAAATTTTCAAGATATTCTTTTTCTTATTAGTGTTATAAACATGGCATGTACCATTTATAGTAAGCTGGTCAAAATGACATTTCTCACCAGAAGTGCAAAACCACAACTCATCCAGGATTCAAAAATGACACTTCACATTTATAGGGTGGTATGGAAAAATGGCTATGTTGAAAGTTTGAGTCAAAATAGTGAAAATTAGAGAAGTTATGAGTGAGTGTTGAAATACTGCAATGTTCACTCATAACCTAAGCATTTTATCATATTTTTATGCCAAAGTGTCAGCATAGCTTCTCTTATTACCCCACTTCATAAACCCAGTAGTGAAAATGTTCGAATTCCACTGAAATATCATTCGCAGCATCAAAATGTCATTTTAGCCACAGGTGCAAAAACACATTACAGCCATGATTGAAAAATGACAATTGTCACATTAATGAGGTGGTGTAAAAAAAAAACGGCTGTGTTGAACATTTGGGGACAAAATATTTAAAATTACCCAAGGTACGAGTAAGCGTAAGAAACTTTCAATGCATGAGCATAACTTTGTCATTTTTACATATTGTGACCCCAAATTTTCAACATAGCCTTCTTATGACACCACCTCATGAACAATGGCAGTGGAAATTTTCAAATCCTGCCCAAGAGCTGATTTCACCAAGCTACCAAGAAATCTTCTTTTGGGCTTGATTTGCATAATTCCTTCACCATTGGTCACGAGGTGGTGTCCCTAAAAGACCATGTTGTAAATTTGGGGTCAAAATATGCAAAAATGACAAAGGTATGCATCAAAGTTCAAAACCCCATTGAAATACATTGAACTACTGTACCTTAGTTTACCTTAGTTTCTCATATTGCAGTCAGCGGTTCCAGCAGCAAGACATGTCTTAAATCAGAGAGTGGATATTTGCCATGGGATGTGTTGAGGTAAGTGAGGGTGTCTGTGGGGAGGGTTGTGGGGAGGTGGATGCTCTGTAGGAGGTCAAGGTGAGGATTCAGATAGGTGAGGGACCATTTTATTTTTTCACAGGTTTAATTAAAATAAAGCAGATAGTTTTCTTTATTACAGGTAACAATGTGGTGGCAGCAATCAGAGGATGGGGTGACACTAGATACCAGGGAAAAAACATACCTAAGAAGATGGTGATGGGAGAGTGAGAAATGCCACTAGACACCAGGGATACATTATATCAGTAAGGAGATGGCAATTAGAGGGTGGCACCACTAGACACCAAGGATACATTATATCAAGTAGGAGACAGTGATTGGAAGTTGGGGGTGCCACTAGACACTAGGTATACATTATATCAATGAGAAGGTGAATGGAAGGTGGGGCACCACTAGACACCAGAGATATATTATATCAATAAGGGATAGTGATCGGAGTGTAGGGGATGCCACTAGACACCAGGAATACATTATATTAATAATGGGATAGTGATTGGAGGGCACTACTGGGCACCAGGAAACATACATTGAGAATGGGCCAGTGATTGGAGGTGGGCATCTATACCAGAGGGAATCATTATGTAAATATGGGGCGACAAGCGAAGGGTGTGGGGCACCACTTAGACACCGAAACATATCTGACATATGGGACAGTTATTGGAGGGTGGGGGTGCCACTAGACACCAGGAAACATTACAGAAGAGGATATCAGTCGGGCATCACTAGGCACCAGGAAATGGTGGCTCATTGCTCTTAGAGTAGCCTGCAGCATGAGCTCCAGCTGCAGTTGCAGAACTCAAGAAAGTCCCACTGTTCCCATACAGTGAATGCTGGAGAATGGCTCCTCTCGCTAAGCTGGAAACCCTGAATTGTGGGTGCCCAGATAATGTATTTCTTGCAATTAAAAAAAACAAACAAACCAGAATCTAGCTAAATGGGTTCTGTTTAGCAAGGTTTAGGTGTTTTTTTTTTAAAAAAACATTATTTTTATGTACTTTAAATGTTTGTAAGTTTAAACAGTAAAAAGAAAATGGCAGCCATATGAAAAAGGATTTTTTCCCCATAAGAAATGATTGGTACCATACAAAAAAAGAATATTTTTCGTATGGACCAAATTCTTTTTTCATTCCAAGCAACCATCCAAAATAATGTACTGAGCATGCTCTGAACCAAAATGTTAACATTTAGGAACCTTAGAATGGATTAATATTTTTCACCAAACCAGTGAAATACACATCTGTGGACCAAGCCATTCTACCCCGAAAATTTCAGACCAGAATTCTAAATCGTCTGGGCACAAGGTGATGACAAACAAATACAGGAAAAAAAATGTGATTTTTTTTTTTTTTACATTTTTTTGCTATCTACATCTCAGAATCAGCACATACTACCAGAATGAAACTTGGAACATCAGCAGATCATTCCCTTGAGACCATGCATTCAAGTTTTCATACAAATCCATTGAACAGTTATGAAGACATTAAAGTGCAAAATTTGAGGTTTAACATAGAAACTCCAGCTCAACCCTAAATTGTGCTACTGCCCCACTATACTAGATATATATATATCCTGCTATTTGCCTTTAACATTAATACAAAAGTGACCCATATAGCCAGTTGTAAAACTCATTTTCATATTCCTTTCCCTAGTTGCCACATGACATTTTTTTGCTGTATTGGTCCTTGTAACACAAGATCCACACACACAGATGATTTCATACCTTTAATTTGACCAACAGAGTTGTTACAAAAGAAAACAGGTGTTTTTGTAATAATTTTGTTGGTTCAATAAAAGGTATGAAATCATCTGTTTGTGTGGATCTTGTTTCCCAAGCTGGTACTCTAATTGTTAGCCCACACTGCTGCATGCCTGTATGCTGCCATTCTCAACTGTGACACTGGATCAAGAGAAAGGTACCCTTCACATTTTTGCTTCTGCTTAGCTGATAGAGGATATGGTGATCAGACCCAAAAGCCTCCCACAAAGCTCATACAGTAAGTGCCAAGGCTGCTAGGTAACGGCTGTACTGGCTAATGCCTTACACAGAGGACATGTGTCTGTAAGCAATCTGTTGAAATATAATGAATAAATATTTTGGAGTCTACTTACTTTTGTCTGGACTAGTTCATTAATGACACCACTGATTCTCTACATTACTTCTGGAGTGCAGCTCTGCTTTTTGTGCCTATGTTTGGTTAAAGCTTGAAACCCCAGCTGAAGCCAGCAAAAGAGCACTGCAGTAAGAAAAACATTTTGTATGAATATATTTATTACTGTGTTGTATTTGCTGTGTATACATATTGGTGTCCGTGTATGTGGGCGTAGGTTCATAAGTTGCTACAGGCAAAAGAAAACTGAGTTGTGAATCGGGTCCATCTCAGGCTTCTCAGCACCCAACATATAATAGTGTCAGTATGCCTATGTATATTGCAAGTGCACATGACTGATCTTGTTGCTGCTGTGTATGCACGTGTCTGTGTGAAATGTGGGCTGTGTGCATATTTACTGTGTCTATGAGTACTTACATCTCTATTTCTAGTAGTGTGTCTATGTGCAGAAGAGAGGTCTGAATGCATGTGGGTGCAGGTGCAAGAAGTGAATATGGGTGCCTGCAAATATTTTATGTGCATGTGCAGGTGATGTGTAGGAAAGTGTGGGTGTATGTATGTGTATGCGTTTGTGTATGTAAATGAGGTGTAGGATTATATGCATGGATGGAATAGGAGTTAGGATTATGATTGTGTGCAAGGTACAGGAGTGTGGCAGTGTGTGTGTGGTAGGAGTGTAGGTCTAGGTGAAGAACAGATGTGTAGATGTGAGGGCATGCGTGTATGTGTGTGGTTGAGGGACAGGATAGTGTAGGTGGGGGCAGAAGATATGAATTTGAGTGGTATAAGAAGTGTGGTTAAGTAGGAGCATGATAGGGGTAGGAGTGTTATTGTTGGTGCAGGTGAGGAATTATAGTGTGTGTCTTGATGCAGATCAGGGTTTGGAATATGAGTGTTGAGAATGAGTAGTAGGATCATGAATGAGTAAAAGGTAGGTACAGTTGGTGGGGTGGAAGAGTGAGCATGGGGGACTATTTGTGAAAATCAGTCACCCACCCCACCAACACTAATCTCACATTTAAAAACTCTAACAATTATCCCAGAATGAACAGTTATGAGTGATAGTATGGGGGGATGTAAAATAACAAGTAAACAGCCTTTTTTTACCAGTGCAGAATACTAAAATTGGGCTTCACAGAGAGGTAAAGGCTGCTGTTTACATTGATTCTTAAACTTAATTTGTACATTTTAAGATAAATGCAGTTTTGTAGCATTTAAAAAAATGTAAACAACAGTCTTCCCATTTGAAAAACCCGCTGTTTCAGTTTTACAAAATGGCTGACAGATGTCAGACAGAATGATGTATTAGGTGTGAATGGCAGATCTACCTAGCACTTAACAGTGCTAACTCTGATTCCTTTCATTTCCATTACAGGTAATATAGAGTTCTTTCAGCAAAATAATCAAAATCATGACTTAACATGTGTTTTTATTTTTAGTAATACATATGAAAGGTCATGTATTTTGTAGCTGAAAACTCATTTGGTTTGGCTATAGGAATTGACCGACAGTACAAGTCAACAGATACCTGGTGGTGTAGTGGTTCTTCTGAAGATCAAAAGTCTTGCAGGCTAAATTGAAATATTACGGTCAATCTCCACATTTTGTTTCTGTTCATGATGTCAGATGCGATGTAAAAAAAATCCACCTAGTCTGTCCACCTGCACATGCAGTAGCACTCTCCATTCCATTCTGCTGATGCTTCACAGAACATTGTTGGTTGCTGGTCCCCATCCCACTAGGAAGCATGCTTGCTGATTTCTATGTCTGTACTGGTAGTCAGTGCATTTCCTTCTTAATCAGATGCTTCCTTCTCAGCTAACATTTACAAGTGCCAGCTAGAAGGAAGGACCCAATTTGGAAGGCATGTGCTCAATCAGACTACCAGTATAGACTTAGAAATAAGCAGGAGTACATCCTAGTGGGACCAGGGACTGGTGACCATCAGCTTTATGTGAAGAAGCAGAAGAATGGAATGGAGTATGCTACTGTGTGTGTGCGTGCATGCGTGCAGGCAGGCTGGCAGAGGGGGTACCTGTTATTGTCATTTGACATCTGGAACAGGAAACAAAACTTGAAGATTGACCATAATATTTCAATGGAAGCTTGCAAGCCTTTTAAACTTTGAACTGGACCAACGTGCTGCACTTCAGGAGAACCACTAGAACACCAGGTATTTACTGACTTATACTGTTGTTCAGTTCCTATGGCCAAATCAGAATTACAATTTTCGGCTGCGTATGTTAAAACAAAATTAACAAAATCATGACCTTACACATGTATTACTAAAAATAATACACATGTTAAGTCATGATTTTGATTGATCTGCTGAAAGAAGTGTCAAATGTAATGACAATGAGAGGAACCAATTGGCACTGCAGAGTGCTATGTTCTGTAGCTCTGCTACTTGATCCTATGACAGTATTCTGTCTGACATCTGACTGCCATTTTGTAGATCTGAGTTCAAGTGGGAAGGCTGCAACATTTTTTAAATGCAACATTTATCTTAAATTTATAAATGCAGTTTTAACATCAATGTAAACAGCAGCTTTTCATTTATCTCTCTGTGAAGCCTGAATTTGGAACTGTGCTCTGGTAAAAAAGGCTGTTTACTTGTTCTTTAAAGTGTATGGGGCAGTAAGGGGTAGGACTTCTTACATTTCTCCATTGAGATGAGTAGGGTGTGATTGCTGGTGCAGATGACATCAAATGCAATCATTTGTTTATCAACAGACAAGCAGTAGTTACTGACTGTGCAGGGCGTAGCTACATGAGTGCAAAGGGTGCAGTGGCACCGGGCCGTCAAGGTTTGAGAGCCCAAATCATTATTTTGATGTTTATTCAAAACTTGGGAGGGCCCTGTAACATCGCCTTGCACCCAGACCCTCTGGGAATTTACTCGCTCACCATCTCATTGTTTCATATACAGTACTTCTGTGCATGTACTCTTTGTTTATTCCTAATTCCCATGATCTTCATATTATGCTTTCATGTGTATTCTCCTAGTTGTTTTTGTTGGCCATACAACACTTGATTGTAAACTTCTAAAAGTTTAAACAAACCTACAGTATGTAACTGTAATATGTCAGAGTACCACATATACTTTACACTGTTTATTTTGCATTACATTTCATTTCATTTTATTCTTTGGTATTACTGCCTATCTCCCCACACAGAGTTTTGTCCAAAACTCCCTAGGAGGGATAGCATAGGGAATCAAATTTACAGGTTGTGAACTGTTTAAAACCAACCCAGTCACACAGTGTTCTGTAGCAATATGTTAAATCACCTTAAAGAATAGCCACAGTGATCATATCTATAGTTGTTTTCAGGATGCTTTGTATGTAACTGGCAAACTGTACTGTTATACACTGTATATAATGCTATCTATAGTAGTGTATATGGTGAGTGTATATTATGTATGGAATTCAGTGGCTCTCTAAAAGCTATTGTAGGACAGGTCAAAGATCATGGAAAGTTGTATTTTCGTGACATCACACTGGTACTAAAACAACTTATCATGACCTTTGACCTGCCCATGTTCTTTATTAGAGTTAGGGAGATTGTTCTAAGGTGCACAAGTTACAGTAATAGCATCTCCCTCCACCTACCCATGTCCTATAATATACTGAAAGATAATTAAATGTTTTTTTTTCTATAGTAGTGCAGTAGCACAAACATGCCTGAGAGGAGCAGGCCAGCAGCAATTTGTGGTGGCAGTATGGAGCCACTGAGGAAAGCTGCACTGCAGTTCTCTAAAAAACAAAAACAAAAAAATACCCTGTCATATTTGGGTAGAAAAGTTTTACAAAATGTATTTCACTTTCCAGGCTGGTGGATGAGTAAGCGAGTGTCTGGAAGGAGATGAGTGAGCAAGTGGGGGGATGAACAACCAAGTAGGTGGGTGGATAAAATATGCTGGCAGCAGGGGTGCCTATAGTTTTAGACAAACACTATGAAAAATAATATATGGTCAACCACACACAAACAAGGACTATGTTTCCATCTTGAGATTGAGAGTCACTCTGAGGTCCCAATGATGTCATCTCACCCCTCAACAGAAACACAGCCATACTGTGTATGGTTGTCCATACCCTATTCTATATATTGTATACCTTGTATATCCTTGTAACACCTGACCTAGTCAATCCTGAAAACAAGCAGATATGCTCAATATACTTACTAGTTAACAAATGTAAATAAATAGCTGAATAAATAAAATTATTATGTTCTCCCAGATGACAGAAAAAAAATGCCCACATTTCCTCAAAGGTGGCAGCTGATGCAGCACAGTAATGTTTGCTTGGCTTCAGCTGAGATGGAAGTGATGAGCTCATTTGGAACTCTACTGGCAGCGTAAGCCCTTGCTAGCTGTGAGAGGAGTTCAGAATCTTGAGATGAGAGTCAGTGTGTGTCAGCAGCTTGAAGTTGGAGGAGTGAGAACTGCTCAGCAGAGGTCTCTGAGTTGAGGGTCCTGCATTCTCACCTACTCCTGGTAATTCTTCAGTTTGCCAAGAGAAGTGGTGGAAACTGTTGTCTACAGCAGGATCTCATGATTTTATCCTGAATGGGGTGAAAAGGACTGCTAGTGGATGGATCAAGGGCAATCCCTTTTGATCTAGGATGTCTTGAAGCTGCCTGAAATGTCTAACAGTGAGTAGGATCTGACTTTTGCTGCAGAAAGCAAGTACCTGTGCTGTTGTGTTCTCTGGCTAAAGGAAATGCCAACTTTCAGTGAATTCAAGTTTGAGATATTCTCATTAAAGGCTTTTGAAGTGTGTGTTTTCCAGGGTATGACTATATCACATTGCTCATGACTTCAGTTTTTCCACTACCAGTGAAGTGATTTAAATGCTGGATGCCAAAGTTACATTCAGTATGCATTTTCGAAGTGTGTTTTCAAATGTTTAAGGTATAAGTCTGAAAGAATGGCTGAGTATGGATTGGGAGAAAAAGGTGGGCAGACACCCATATGGAGTAACCAGTTCAGGACTAACAGGTTCAGTAAGGGTGCCTAGTTACTTTAGACATAGGACCAATGTCTGAAGAGGATTTTATCCTTGAAATGGGTTGTGCTAGTTCTTAGCAAAATGTGTGTTTAGTTGTGACCAGTGCCACTGGAAGTAATGTTCAATGTCCTATGACATTTAGGAAACAAAGTGCAAGTGTCCTGTTAGCAAATGTCCTATGTTATATGAGAATACAAGTACAAGATTTTCTGTGTTCTACAGTGTGGAAATACAAAGTTTTCTGCCAGATACAGTCGATTTGTTGTTCAGCAAGTTCCTAGTGCCAGGATGTATAAACCATGGGGTCCACCCTTGCTTTAGAGAACATCTTTTGGAATCAAGTCACACTCTAGGACCCCAGCTATGGTTTGGACAGTTACATTATTGCTTCCTGTGTGGGTTACTGGTGCCCTTCCAGGAATTAGGTCTAGCATAGCCCTAGCAAAAATTTCTCTCATTAGGACCTGGTTTTGTAAACACTAAATATATTAAATTGCTTTTGTACATCCCACCCCTTTGATTGCTACAAGAATGAGCCTGGTATACAGTCCGAAAGCTAGTAGTGGTACCATTTCTAAATGTGTTCCGAGTAGTCTGTGCCCAGTTTTGGGTGCCAGGGGTAGCTAACTGTGTAAAGTAGTGGGGGTTACACAAGGCTACAAATGCATATGGCTGTCTCCTACTCTTGTGTGTTATCAACCACTTTCTGTATGTATGTGGCTTGCTAATGTAGTTGTTTCATGGATCTGTAAACTTACTTGATTCTTTCTATCGTTGTGATGCCTTAATTTACCCTATAAATAGTATGCTTACTGTAGATATGTAATAGCATAACTATTTCTCTGTGCGTGCCATTTCCATGAACATTGCTTTCTCACTGGTAGAAGTATGTCAGGATGACATACCAACTGCAGAACTATCATGCTGATGACATGCATACTGTGGAACTATAGCTATTTCAACGGACTGTATATCATCAGCCTAATTTTGCAGTAGGTATGTAATAATAGTGGATTATTTTTATTTTGAGGTTTTTATTTTTACTGGAGTACCACACACACACACACACACACACACACACACACACACACACACACACACACACACAAATGTAGACAGAGATGTATAGAATAAATGATAGTGAAGTGTGGTATACAAGGAAATAAACCCATTGAGAGGGCTAACTACATTATAAAGCCACAAACCTGAAGGCCAGGTGGCTTTATGATGTGGTAGCCCCCTCAGTGGGTTTATTTCTGAGTATAGTACACATAGCCATCTTTTTATTTCATGTAATGCATTTGGACAGTTATTGTTAGTTGAACTGCAAATGCATATGCAGGAATATAACTGCTAACCACTTCTATGGAGAAACAGATCCATCCATGTATGAATGTATTTATTTCAATGGTTTTACAAGGAAAGGCATACTAAGCTAAAAACAGCTCTATTCAAGATGCATCCTGGGAAGGAAGGGAAAGGGAAGAAAATAAGATATAAAAATACAACATTTAAAATACATAAAATTGAATGAATACGGTAAACAAGAAAAACATGATGAATATTCCTGAGTAAATTGATTAAAAGTACCCAGCAATAAATTGTAGCTGTGCAAAAGAACAAAAAACTAGATATCAACTCATCAGCATAAAACAGGGGGGATAACTGATACATGGGAAGAGAATTAGATAAGTAGCAGGTAAGAAGCAAAATCCCATATCAGAAGCAACTGCAGGAGTGGGTAGAGAACTCATGCAGATATACTGTACATATATTTCACAGCTGTGATGTTAAAACTGTAAATGATGACTTGTTTAGACAGTCTGGCACATGTACAGGTGCACACAAACATTCAACATTGACAAGTTCTTGTTATGTTATGGCTTCAGTGAGGCTATGACCTTGTCCTTTGTTTTCCTTTGTTCCCGATTCCCTTTTATCGGGTTTGATCTTGACCTTTACCTGTAATTTACTAAGCCTTCTTATACTGCCTCTACCTACAATACTAATCTCTGGCTAATTCTATCCTTTCTCATCTTTATGTTTCCATATATTCTGATTTCCCCTGTATCTTAACTAAATAATTTTTTATCTGCTCTGATTATTCTACTTGTCTTGCTCTAAGAGTTCTTTTGTGCTAATCAGCAGTAACTACTACTGTAACACTTGATACATGAGTTTAGTTTAGCTCCATTCTGGCCAGTATGTTCTTCTAGTTTCAACTCCCCCAGAACCCTTTATTTAAGCATTTTTAGATGTTGCTGTCAATTTTAAATTTATAGGGTGCTCAATTCAGTAGTTTCAGTTGTCATTTTAATGACAGAGTACAAACTTTATGTATGACCGGATACATTTTTTTTTGTGAGGGGTTTCTAAATTGATTTCATATAAAAAATTGTTTAGTATCTGAGTTTCCTAGTTTCTAATGCCTCAGATCTTGATAATGATGTTTTATCCCCCCCCCCAACTTTGCCCTGCTCTTTCAACTTGATTTACAAAATGTGTGATATGTTAAAATAAACAGACACTGTATGTATTTTATATTATCGGATATCATTTTGATATTGCACATGATTTTAACTTCATGTTTTTATCTAGTTTGTCAATTAGCACTTTGCACTTTTTAACACTAAAAATTTAAAATTGTCACTAACCAGTTATATTGCACTAGGATAACTGGTCGGGGTATAAATCTGTGTGTGTTACCAGTTAGTTCTGCTCCCTGAAGAAGCCTTGTCAAAGGTGATAGAGTACATAAGGGTAGCTGAGAGGCACTTCTGTGTTCACAAGTTGATGGATAATATCAACATTTGAGCTCAGTGTGTGTACTGCTCTTTCCTTGTTTTGTTGTGTTCCTTGTAGCTAGCTATTAGCACCTTCAGAGGGGGATTGGAGTATACTTCACCTCCATTTCTTGGGGTTGGGGGTTCAAGAGACGTGAGGAAATATTAATACACTAAAAGGGGGGCAGACACATGGAACACACTGCCAGCAGAAGTGGTGTAGAATGAAACAGTGGGGGAGGCATCAAGCTTGCATGGGATAAATATAGGGCTATATTAGAAAAGAGGCAAGGAGGTGGGAGGGTCACTGGAGAGAAGATGGGGTCTGTGAAGGCAGAAGAGACAGGGACCATCTGGGCAGACCGGGTGGGCCAATTCCTTTTCTGCCAACAAATTCTGTTTCCCCTGCCCACATTACCCTCTGACTGTCTGTACTGTCTGCTGCTCATTGTGCACATACTTCCCCAGATTGGAACCATTCACCATGTGGCTGCATGATGAAAGATGGTTGATTGGTGACATTCATTTTCCTCTTGTCACCTGTGTTGAAGAAGAAGAGGTTGGCTCTGAAGCTCGAACAGGAATCAAGCCAGGGGCAGCCAGAGGTAAACTAGCTGACTACCACTCGAAATGGGATGCTTACCTACATTCCCACATTTGTAGAGTGCCTGTTCCCACTACAAACCCACCTGTTACCTTAAAGCAGGCCGACCCTAGAGTGGTACCAAATTCCTCCTTTATCTTTAGCTTTTTCTTTTCTTCTTTTCCTTTACAATCCTGACCTTCTGACAACTTACATATTCTATTGGGGATTACTGGGTGTAAACTAACCATGTGAATCTATTTGGTATGTATTTATCAAGCAATGAGAGGCCTGTGCTGCAATGCAGTATTCTATTTGAATTCTTACCCTTACAAATTTTAATGTTTAATCAAAATTTATTGTAACCAGTCTGCTTTATGCATAATGTGTGCCTTCCTGAAGGCCAGTTGAGACTTGGATTCTGATAAGTACTGAGGTAGTTTAGTGCTATCTTGTATTTTGGATGTATCCCTTAAGGGGGCAGTATTATTAGCTATCTCGCTTTTGTTTGTCAGGGATTGAGTCTCATTGTATATTTGTTTCTGTGTACTATGCAAGCAATATGTAAAAGTTGGAAAATCATAATAAAATATTATATGATAAAAAAGGAATCAAGCCAGGTGGTGGAGCAGCTGATCTCAGAGTGAAGTCAGGGAAGAGTTGCAACCTGGAGTGTTGTTGAGCATGAGCAGAGCCTATCAGCACCGCACTAGGAGTCTGGAGAGGGCTGGAGATGGAGTCATTGATAATGCAGTTGAGTAGGGTGCGGGGCTGCTGGCATTCAGTGAGTGAGGCATTACTGTCATTCCAAACTTCTCTGCACAAATGCTGTCACTACTTATGCAGGGTAATTCTCAGTGCCATTCACTGTGAAGAATCTTTCTAGTCTGACTTTGAATGCCTGAGCAGTGCTAGCTTCCACAGCCTAATGGGATTGGCTATTCAGCATGTTAACCACCACTGTGTTTACAGTTTTGTACTGCATATGTTGTACCTGTACCTTGTGTGAAGTCCATGTTGGGGGGATTATGGTCATAAAGCAGGAAAGAGACCTTTGGGTTGTCAAATCGATGATCTCAAGATGACAGGTCACTGAAACATGGCAGTGGGTGAGGCCAGGAGGATGCTGGGGTACACTGGGAGGAATTACTAGCAGAAGGAGAGAGGTGGTGTTACCACTGTATTGATCATTGATGAGACCTCATCCGAGTACTATGTCTGGTTCTGGAGACCACATCTCAGGATGGTCATACACAGAGTAGAGGCTGCCCAGAGGAGGACAACTAAAATATTGCAGGGTTATATCATAAGCTCTATGAGTAGAGATTTAGGGATCTCAATATGTACATCCTAGAAGAGAGGCAAGAGAGGAGGACATGACTGAGACCTATAAGTACCTCACTGATGTGAATAAGGTGCAGGAGGGGAGTGTTTTTCAGAAGAGGAGGTGCATCAGAACAATAGGACATGCAATGAAGCTGGAAGAGGGAAATTTAGAAGGGATGTGGGGAACTTCTTTTTCAAGGATAGAGTGTTGGACATGTGGTACAGTCTTCCAGTGGAGATGGTGGTACAAACAGTGGAGCGATTCAAGTATGCATGTGATAGGCACAAATAAATCTTAGTAGGAAAGTCTGTGTGGGGGATGTGGGGGAGTAGCCAGAAATTAGGGAAGATCTGCAGTGACAGTAGGCAGGGGCAAACTGGGTGGCCAAGCGGTCTTTATCTGCCAACATATTCTATATTTCTATGTGTGCCTCTGCCATAATAAAAGGTCAGGCTTGAGTTCAGTAACCTAGAGGGTCTACAGACCTGGAAAATGCCAGTACACCCTGTCACAGTAACATAATACCCAATTTTCTTAATTGTCTTTCAGTCTGGTCATAAGTTTAGTTTAGTCTCCAGTCCAGCTCTGCTAATGTAAGCTTGCTTCCTACTTTAAGGGGCTATTTAGATGAGTTTTCCTATACTAGCATGTCATCTTTTCAGCTCTATCAGGGTGTGTGGAGGACTGCAGTGTATCATTAGTTATTTAGTCCCTCCTCCACACTTAGGTGACTTAGTCATCACCCTCCCTATGGTTTTAACTAGGCTATTCTAGCAGTTTAAAGCTGAACTTTTACAATTAAAATAGCTAGTCCTTTATATGCCAGGTTCCTTTGCAGAACTTAAATTGAAGCCTTCTAGGAAGGAATCACCAGAATATGATGGGCTTTAGGTGTTAGAAGAACTCTTCTTGTGGATAAGTCCTGTTTTTATATGAAAGCCATATTCAATAACAAGACTGCTTTGTTAATAAAGTAGGTTGAATGGTGCCTTACGTAAACATGTGACTCGGTTGTGCAATTCAGTAGCTGTCTGTAGTATACCAGAGATCTGAGTCATAGCCAGCTCTGACATAGCACAGAATAAAACTTGATGACTTAAATGAAAGTGGATACTTAAATATTAGCTCTCTATTCTTTTAATCAGACACTGTATAATTTATGGCACTGTTTGAGGATTGTAATTTACTGAAGATCACAAAACCAACAAAGAAAAAAAACTCAGTATCTAACGACTGGCAAACTCTATGAACAAAACTAACAAAAAAAAAACGGAATACCTAACAGCTGGTGAACTCTGTGACCTAGTGATTTACAAAACAGTGATGCTTGAAAAAATCATGCTTTTCCTTTAGAACCACACATTATGGCAATCAATTTTACGTAATCAACATGAATGAATTGCTAGGTTGGTGCATTGTGTCACACATTTAATATAGTACTAGTGTCCCTAAATGTATGGTGTCATTTGCCATCTGCAGAAGTTAATATTTCTTCTGTTATGCATGTGTGATACTTTTGATCATACCATAAAACAGGGCTGTTAAATTGTGAAACAAATTCCATTAACACATCATTTGCTGTATTATGTTAGAGAGAATCAATAATAATTATATTTTAAAATGCTTTTATTACTGTTATTTTCTGGGTCTGTGGAAACATTTTTCTGTCTTATATTAACAGTTTGTCATGGTCTGTTAATCACATCTCTGTAGAACTCAAAGGAATGTCATGTTTAATTGCAACACTTCAAAAGATTTAAATTATAACAGAGTATGAAAGTCTTATACTGATGCTGATTGTTTTTATGTTGAAATTAAAATTGTGTGTAAAGCTGTCAATAGAAATAACAAAAATTGAGATGATTATATATGCTTATATGTAGTTACTGTGTCTTGAGCTTATATATATATATGTCAACTCCCCTTTTGTAGCTTGTCCATTTTAGCAAAATTACAGACATTATTATACGTGCCAAAACTGGATGAAAAAAATCTCTATTTGGGCACATTGTCTTTGTGACCAGGACTGGGTACAAAATTAGGTTACACAGTTGCAAAAATGGTTTACCATTGTAAATCCCACAGATAGCTCAACCTAGCAGATAAGTTAAGTCTCCCATATTGGGGCCTATTTTTAGCATCAAAAACCATACTTGCATAGTGGGCCAAGTGTCATGGTGGGATGAAGCATTAAACAGACCTGGGTTGCTCAGAAGCTGGGAGAGGGAGGGTTGAGCATCCATAGAACAGCTATTTCCCTAGGGGATGGGGGACTGTCTGCCTCATGCATTGACTACCACCTAAAGAAATCTTGATAGCAGCACCATTGTACAATAAAGGTGTGGGGTGCCCACACCAGATGCTAGGGAGTCTCCATGGATCAGAGCATGTACATTGTGTCATTTCACACATGTGGTCCCGAGGGAGAAAATGGAGGAAAAACTCTCCAATTGCAGCACAGTGACAGCTCAGTTCATTGCAGGCCCCTCACTGACAACTGGGCACCTCTGGCCAGGTCCTGTGGCAGGACGCTGGAAGTAAGGGTATGCCCATGGGTAGTCTGGTGATAAGGCCAGGGGGACTCATCCAGATAGGTTCTGGTAGGGGTGTCCAGGTGATAAACACATGAGATTAGAAAGGAGGAGGTCTGCTGAGCAGTACTTTGCACTCTGCCCATGGCACCCTGCCTCCGTGTCAAGGATGGCAATCCACCTCTTACCCTCAGTGGTCTCCTGGGTTTCCAGGATCCCAGTGCCTGCGTGCATGCCAGCATGAGTAGAGATGCTGTTGGTCTCCCAGAGCTGTTAAGACCCTGTCTTCTGTGACTGAGTCCTGAACTAGAACCCCATGAATTCCTTGCTTCCGTCAAAGCCTCCTTATTATATTTAAGACCTCTTGAATTCTGCAGTTCTGTAGCCATGGAATTTTCCACAGACTTTTCATCATGTCACAAAATATATAGGTGCCGTAGAATTCATTGTTCTTGGTGAATCTTCATTCAAATGTAGTTTTCCATAGTGGTGTCCGTCTTCCATCATGTTTATCCTGAACATAGAAACTTAGACTTTGATGGCAGATAAGGACTACTGGCCCACCCAGTCTGCCCATTTCCTATCTATTGGATAAGCTGCAGATCCTAGTTAACCAACAGCCTGCTTCTTCCTACCCACCACTAGAATTGCCTTATTTCTGTCCCATGCATTCTTTTTTGATATTTAAAATTTTATTGTTTTTCACAGAATAATACATACATGACTACTAACAAGATGAATCATACATTATAGTACCATACATCACCGACATTATATTTATCTATTTCCTCCCTCCACCCCTACCCATAGCATAGATCTGATATGATTCTTCAGTATCCAGTCTTTCCTTAGTACATCATGCTCCAATAGAATACAGAGTGTGCAGTTTGCTCCAGCGTTTATCCAATTTAGATGTACAATTATTTATGCTAGCTATGGTTCTTTCCACAGACAAATTAAATAGGAGCTATTTGATCCATTCAGTATATGTTATTTCTTCCACATTTAACCAATGTCTAAGCACCAACTTTTTGACTGACACTGCAATCATACTTAAATGAAATTTCCTTTCCATAATCCTTTTGTGGAGTAGTCTCCTAGTAGGCAGGTTATAGGGTCTATATGGTCAGCTGTCCTAGTAGGGGATCTGCCCTTTGCTTTATTAATGACTAGAGAGAGCTATTTTTGGGCATGTCCAGAAAATATGGTATAAGGATCCTATCCCTGACCTGCAGCAGTTACAAGTTGTTTCAACATCTTTACCCACTTTGACTAGTTTTTCTGGGGTATAGTGCATGTTGTGCATGATCTGATATTGCATTATATGAAGCCTGTCTTGGGACGTATATCTATGCATGTCTCTGTAAATTACGTCCCACTTAAAGATTTTTTCTGGAAGTTGCTTTACCCAGTATTTAGAGGATACTTCCATGTTCGAGAAAGCCTTCTCTAATATGGTGGAATATATTCCCGAGATAGCATGCTGCCTGGTAGCTAGTCTGCTAATATGTCTTATAAACTCCCCTTTTGTCTCTGATTCCCTATCTAGGTGGATCCTGGTTATCATACCTATATGTCTAAGTTGGGTTACCTTAAAGCTGTGTTTGGGCCCCAATTTACACTTTTTAGTAATATCCTTCTTTGAGTAAACCTTCCCATCATTCCATAGATCTGCTACTTTTGCTCCTGATAGTTGTTAAAGCCAAGTAATTGAGATTGTCCAATTCCCAGTTCTCAAGTTTGGGTTCCCTACCACGGTTGGTTTGGGTTCTGGGAATGTTTATAGGATAAAGATTTGCACATTTAGGTGTGCACTATCACCAAAGTGCCTGTTGGAGCACCCCGGATCTCCAGGGGGAGTAATTTAGGTATGATATGTAAAAGGGCCGATGGTGTTAGACCTTGGGCTTCAATTAGCTCCATCTCCAAAGACAGCCATGTGGGTCTGTATTGTAGTGGGTCTGATTCCCCTTTTATAGTAGTCCATTTCAAATATTTAGCTGCTTGACTCGCCCAGTAGTAAACTCTAAAGTTTGGTAGTTTCAATCCCCCTTTAGATTTAGGGTATTTTAATTTATTGTATGCCCTGTGGGCGTGCTTATACTTCCATGCAGATGCTGTGAGTAGGGAATGTAGTTTAGTGAACCATGACTGGGGTAGCCATATATTCAACATGTTGATGGGATAGAATATTCTGGGTAAAATGTTCATTTAACCAATTTATTCTTCCCAAAGAGATAATGGAAGCTTGTTCTACCTGTCTAAATCCTGTTTAATGTGCTGTACCAGGGCATCCAGATTACTTACTCTGGATGCTTTAGTATTCCTCGTCAAGTATTCCCAGATATGTTAGTTGTTTTTTGTTCCCATTGTAACCCCATTCTTCTATCTCTCTTTGTTCATTGCCATATTCAGCGGAAAACTTTGGTTTTCCAAGTTTAGTTTGTAATTGGATAATTCCCAAAGCTTTTAATTATATGTAAAGCTTGTTTAATTGACTCTCTCAGGCTTCTTAGATGCAGAAGTTTATGTCATCAGCATATGACGATAGTTTAAGTTTCAAGACCAATGTTTATTCCCCAAATTCCGGAATCCATTTAAGCCTGGTTAAAGAGGTTCCAAGTATAGATTAAACAATAAGGAGACATTGGGCAGCCTTGTCTGATGCCCGAGAACAGGGAGAATCTTTGTGAAAAGGCTCTATTGCAGTATATTCTGGCAGTGGGTGTGGTGTAGAGGGAGCTGATCCATTGCACAAAGAGAGGAGGGATGCCAAACCTATGTAAAACTCTAAACAAGAAAGTCCAGTCCACCCTATTGAATGCTTTCTCTGCATTTAATGACATCAACACTGCAGGCATCGTACTGTCCCTGTATTTTGAGAATATATGATCCAGTTTCCAAAGGTGATCCGAAGAGGATCTACCTTTCATGAGGCCTACTTGGTCAGTACAGATCAGAAAGGGCATTATCTGACTCAGTCTACTGACTAAAATTTTTGCCAATATCTTAATGTCATAATTTAACAAGGATATTGGCCAGTAATTTGATACTAGTTCTGGATCCCTCCCCTCTTTGTGCAATATTACCATCAGTGCTTCGAAAAGGTGGGAATCTATACTTTCCTTGTTTAGAATAGTTTGAAATAACGAGAGCAACCATGGGGACAATTCCTCCACCAATTCTTTGTGGAAGTTGGGGGGGAAACCATCAGGCCCTGGCACTTTGTCTAACTTTGAAGTGATAATAGCTAGATGAATCTTCTGTTCTGTGATGGGTGAAATCAGCCCTACTCTCTGTACTTCAGAGAGTTTAGGTAGAGACAGTTCTGTCAGGTATTTGTCTATATGATCTACAGTAGGGGACTAACTCTGGCCTTGTATAGCTCAGTATAAAATTCCTGAAATTCTGTTGCTATGTCTTTGAGACTTATTTGAGGGTGCCATCCTTCGGTGATTTAATTGCATTTATCACCCTCAACATTTCCTGTTGTTTGAGTCTTAAAGCTAGCATTTTCCCAGCTTTTCCTTGGTCTATACAAGATGATTTTGTTCAGTATAATGGCATATTCTGATTTCTCCCTAACAAATCATTGTATCAAGCTCTTAAGCGAACACGTTCTTGCCTGTGTGCTTCACTTGTTGAGGGATTTACATTTTTTTCCTACTCCCTAATATCTAACAACTTAAGTTGGTATTGTTCCCTGTGTCTCTTCCTCTGAGAGGCCAACTTTATGAGTTCACCCCTTAAGAAGCATTTTAAACTGCCCTATTCCATGTCCACATGGCCTGTAGAATTATGATTGTAACTTGTGTAATGCCTAATACTATCTTTTAATCCATCTAATATAGTTTTGTCTTTCAGTAGTCAGTTGTTAAGCTTCCAGGTTGTTTCCACCATCATATTGGGGATAAATACAAAGGTACTAATTACTGGCGAGTGATCAGATATCACCTCTGGGAATGTAACATTCCACTAGGTTTGGAGTAAATTTTTACTGAGAAAGAAATAATCTGTGCAAGAAGAGGTGCCATGAGTTGGTGATCGAAAAGTATTCTTTCTCCCCAGATGTAACACTCTCCAGGGACTGCATAGTCTCACTTGTCAATCATATCTCTGATAGATTGCTGTGCAGTGATAAGCCAATTTTAACCTTACTTGTTCTGTCCACATCTGGAGATAAAGGTAAGTTCCAGTCCCCCCTAAAATCACTTGCGCTTCCAAACAAGGTAGCAGTGTATTAAGCACCTCCATGAAAAGGAGGGCATATCTGTGTTAAGGGCCATATATTGAACCCAGTAGGATATCAGATCTCTCCAGTGTTCCCCTTACAGACATCTTCCCAATGGGTCATGGAGGCACAGTTTACATTGAAAACCAAGGTTCTTTTCAGGAGAATAGCCACACCTTTACTCTGGGTAGAGGACCCTGCTACATACATCTGACCTATTTGCATTCTCCTTAGTAAATTAGCTTCTGTTTCTTTGAGGTGCATTTCTTGTAAAAATATTATCTGACCACTAAGTACCTGTACATGTTTGAGAACTCTATATTGTTTATTCTTACTACACAATCCCTTCACATTCCAAGTGATGATTCTGTATTTACTATCCATTCCCTGATGCTGTGGTTAGTAATGTCTGGCTGAAGATTATTCTAAGTGAGTCCCTTCCTGTCAATGCTATGATACCTTTTCCTTTCCCCCTTCCAAAACCCCTAACAACACTTAGTTCCACTATCCCTCTTATCCACCCACCTCCCTGCCGCCTGCCCATCATCCTTCTTTTGCTAATGCTTACCCCATTTTCCAAAACATGTGAATACCTAGTACTGCCCCTTGTTGTGTCTTGTTGTGAGTGCATCTTACATTTGAGCCCAGCTGCTTTAATCCCTGCTCCAACGAGGTTTTCTTCTTCTCTTCCCCAAACAGTTTCATTTCAGAGCAGTTAGGCACAGGGGAGAAAGCAAATAAAAAGTAAAATCCTCCGGTTACTGTCCTGTTCTCTAGCTTCATCACAGAACCCCCGATGACAAATAAAACATGGTCAGCAGTATTCTAATATTCTTAGGTGCTGTTACTGCCCCTTAACTTCAGGTATTAACGAGTATACCTTCTCTTAAATAAGGATCTTACTGGTCTCCCTTAATCAATTAGTTGCCCCGCCTACAGATATTTTCTCCTTCCTTGGCAATTTCTTTTCACCTTTTTTGTTTTTTTCATTTTTTGAAGAGCTCTGGTAGAAGACTTTGCAGGCCATGTACAGCTTGGTCATTAGATTCATAGGCATGCCACTTTTCCTGAACCCTCACCTGCAGTTGTGCTGGGTATAACATCTTAAAACATATGCATGCAGGGATGAGCCGTGAGATGGTAGTATGGAATGACCCCCTTTTTTGCCTAACTGAAGCTGGCAGATCCTGTGCTACATGGATTTTGCTGCTCCCACATCACGGCTTGAACTTCCTTCATTTTAACCATGATATGCTGCTTATCTAAAAAGTTCAGGAGACACAGGATAAAAGGTCGAGGGGGTGCACATGAATCAGGTTTGGGGTGCAGCGCTCGGTGGGCATTCTCTACAACATATGAGGGACCATTAGGAGAGGCACCAGCAATTTTCTCCAACAACTTCTGGGTGACTATAATGGGAGATGTACCTTCTTCCCCTTCTGGTAGTCCAATGACTACTAAACTGTTGCAGCGACTACGCCCCTCCAAGTCTTCCATCTTAGCCTCCATCCTTAAAAGCTGTCTTTTAATCATCACCAACTTGGGTTCTGTGGTTGCCCTCCATTTTTCCAGCGACACCGCTGTCGCCTCTACATCTTTCATTTGCCTTGTGACTTCAGAGAGACTCTTTTTTAATGCTGATACCTCCATGGTTAACAGAGCAATAGCTTCCTGTAGCAGTTTCATTTCCATAAGGAAGTGCTCTTCCAACAGGGGAGTAGCCACATGTTTGCCCATTTGGAACTGTGCCGGTTTTCCAGTCTGCTGTTTCGTCTTCTTCGTGGCCTTGTCTGGCAATGGGGGGGGGTGCCAAGGCAATTCTTGCCACATTGTAGCTTCCATACTGCAATTTAACTTCTTTACCTCAATCCAATTTCAGGTAGGGAGTTCCGCTTAACTTTTCTGTTACAGTATTTGCTGTATTGTAGTTTTGTAGCCTAATTTTGCGGAGGTGGGAGAGAATGCAACATGTCTTTCCTCTAGCTAGACATCATGTGACCCCTGTCCCATGCATTCTTGAATTCCCCACTGTTTTGTGCCCCAGAACCTACTCAGGAAGGCTGTTCCATGCATCCACCACCCTCTCTGTGAAAAAATACTTCCTCATGTTGCCCCTGAGCCGTCCCCCCTCTGTCTTTAAATTGTGCCCCCTTGTTCTTGCACATCTCTTGTAATGAAAGATGCTACTGAAGCTCCTCTTCTATGCTCGGCATGTAATGTCATCAATGACATCACATCATACTTTAGTCAATTGCAGGACTGCATTCTGCCACAGAAATTAATAAATCATGCTGAGAAATCAGAGAATGGTGTCTTAGAAGCCTAGTAGCCCTGCCACAGAAATCAAGACAAAGTGCTGCAGAGCACTAGTGATGCTGCTTATACTCTGTCACTAAGCTGTCCCCCTTTTCTGAGGGACAAAACTATTGGTGCACTAGCACCCAGGGCTTCGATGGACATTTAGTAACAACCTGTCCCCTTTACAGAAAGTGTTGTTACAAGATGAACTGCTGTTTTAAACTTCTGTTTAGAGCCAGATAGTATGAACTTTGTTTTCTGGATATTCATCACTAACTTATGTTGAGTCACACAGTTTTGAATGTGGCCAAAGTCAATATTCAGATTGTACTTCATGTTGGCCTGATATGGGAATGATAGTATATTGCATATTTATCAGCATACAACAGACTATCACAACATGCCAGGGACATAGGAGGGTCATTAATTACAAGAAAAAGCAACAAAGGGCCCTAGAGGTTCACCAGTGGATATTTTGGATGAGCTGGAGAAAGGGTTGCCAGTTTTAACCTGTTGGCCATTGCCAGTGAGGTAGCTAGTGAACCATGAGATAGCTGCAGGAGAGATCACAATAGAGAGAGCTTACTGAGGAGGATGTCATGCTTTACAAAGTCAAAGGCCTTAGATACATCAATAAATATGGCTTCAGTGGCCAATCTGTTGTCCATGATGAAAAATCAGTGTCATAAGTAAGTTTTGAGAAAGCTGTGGTGGTTATGTGACCCTATCTGAAGCCATGCTGGGAGTGGGAGAGAACAAAGAGTTTTGTAAGATGAACGGTTAATCAGAGGTTGCCTGTTTCCTCCAGGAGCTTGCTTAAAGTGGAGAGAATAACAGCTGGACAACAGCTGTTCAATGAGCTAGGGTCACCTGACTTGAAAACAAGTATAGTGTTGGTGATTTTCCGAATCTTATCAGGAACAACGCCAGATGCAAGGAACAAATTGAGGATTCAAGCTAGAGGGGCTGCATGGGCCACAAGTCTCGATAGCTTGAGCTGAAGATTTATTTATTTTAAAACTGGTAACTGGGAAAAGAATACTGAGCCAAGGCACATTTCCATGTGTGACCCAGGGGGAGGGAAGCGGGAAACAAACAGGCAATAAAAAGATAACATTACAATAAAAAAAAATCAAAGTACAATAATACATTCAGGCTCATATTCAATGTCCATAATGAATAAGCACTCAAGATCATTGGAATGAGCACTACGATCCACTTTAATGCCCAGTAAAAGCTTTTCAGCATCAGCAGAGTTAACAAAGTGGAAGTAGAAATGCTGAGGTGAGGTGCCATGGGAATGAAAAGAAACCTCATATGATGGGTGGCCAGAATATGGACTGGCTCCACTGGGTTGAGGGCAGAAAAAATCAGAAAATGTGTTGTTCAATACATTTGCAGAGCAGGTTTTCTGCAATCAGTGTCCTCAGTAACCAGGTTAGTGAGGTAATGTGTTCAGTTTTGCTCCAGAAGGTGTTTTAAACTGCCCCAGAATCAATGAGGGTCCCCAATGGTGCCATTTAGCCAATTCCTATAGAAGGCATACTTGAGAGATGAAATGTATGAGTAATGTTTTTGTGAAATATTGTAGATTTTGTACTATGAGCCTAAGCTGCAGAAATTTACCTCTTAAAAATGGAACCTGAATTGAAAGTCAGAATGTTGTGCATTATAGTAATTATAAACTCCCCTGTGTGGGAAGTGGATGATACGGCCCTGGGGCCACATATGGTCCCCAGATATTTTCCTATGGCTCCGGTCTGCTCCTAGGCATGCTATGTAACAGTTTGTCCCTGGGTGCTGTTGGCATTCCGAAATTTATTAGTCAAACTCAAAATGCTTATACTACCTTGTAGTAGCAGTACATATGCAGCAGGGCTTGCGTTAATGCACTATTGACGTCTCGCTTGGGCAAAACACCCATATCTGACACACACTGCTATGCTTTCACTGCTTCTGCATTTAATGCAGCACTTCTTGCTGGTCCAATTCATTGACAGCTGACAGCCTGTATGTAAAATGACATGCCGCCGCTTGGAGCCCAGTATTCGGCCCCAGCTCGGGAATCTCCATTGGACATGAGTCAGAGTCAGTGTGAGGGGGTGGGGATGATCTTTTTTTTTTTGTCCTATATATGGAGCAGTGATTTGCGAGGCAAGAATAAGGAATAGGTGGGCAAGGACCCAGCTGTGCAGGAGTGGTGAGAGAGTCACAGCATGGGCAGTGATTGTTAAGCGAGCTGAGGGCGGAGTTCTGAGGGCTGGCTTCTGACTGTTTACGCAGTCTCAGCAGTGGATGCACCGGCCAAATTTTTAAAAAACTTTTCCAGAACTTTTCCTGTGTGACAGAAGAGAACGGGATGGTTACTGGCAAAGGAAGACAGACACTACAGCTCATCCTATAGACAAGGGAAGATCAAAGAAGGAAGTTTATCTAAATGCAGCCAGGACTCCGAGAGATTTAACAGTGCAGTGGAGAACACAATCAAGGAGCAGCATGCTTGTGCCACCAGGTTCTGACCGTGAGTAAGGGGGTCAGACACAGCAAAACAAACAGTATTATGGTGATCTGTGTGTTGCTGGGGAATGAGTCCACTGAATTGGGGAAGAGTCAGACACAGTAATCCAGATGTGTCTGGGGACTGGGAATATCTTTGTTGAAATTGTATGAAGTCCTGTAATTAAATGCATTAGTAACTCAGGCAAGTAAGAGATCATTGTGGGGGGTGGGGAGTAAGGTGCTGTGCCTATATTGGTAATTGTCACTGTGCTGGCCTAGTCCTGTCTTGCTGCTTCTCATTCTGGACCACAGTACAGTACTTCCCTGCCTAGCACACAAAAGAAAAAGTAAGATGTTTGTCACTGATTGTACTGATGTGCTTCCTGTGTGGGCTGAAGCACCTTTTATAATACTGTATTTGTAAGCAGTGTGTCAGCCCTAGAGATAGCACATCCATACGATCGGTGACAAGCTTCTTACTTTTTCTATTGTGTGTCAGGCAGGATCTGTACTGTGGTCCAGAGTGACAGGCAGTAAGACAGCTCCAGACCAGTACAGTGACAATTACCAATATGGGCAGTGCACCTTACTCCCCCACCCCTGCCCCCGATCATTGCTTTCTTTCATGACAATTTCAAATTTTGGAGCAGTGACCGCCCAACTTTGGGCTTTTGACCCCCAACTTTTGAAGAAGGGGGTAAGACTGACCCCCTGATTTATGACCCTAATGCAAGGCCTGTGCGGGAAGAAAAACAAAAGGGGCACACATAGAGTAGATGCAAAAAAGATTAGACAGAGAGAGAAATGCATCAAGAAATACAGTGTACTGTAGGAAAACAGTCAAAGCATGGCACAAAATCACAAAGAAAAAAACTCTCCTTCGATGGTCGACTGTCAAAGCCCTTGAGGGAGGACTTATCCCTGGAATGTGACTCATCATGAAAATTTAGTGAGTACTGTTTTACAGACTCTTGTAAACTCTTTGACTTAAAGACAGTAAACAGGTAACCACACAGGAATCGTATTTTAAAACAACCATGTTTATTGCTTTTTCAATCCAAATCTGAGTCCACACACATGGTTTCTGTATTAGGACTGCATCATCACTGCTCACAACACTCTGCACACTGTTCTCTCCTTCCAGTGTTCCTCAGTTACACAGTATGTATAGTGTTCCCTCTAATAGTCCTCTAGTGCATCTACCGCATACGTTCGTATAAGGTTCCAGTAATATATAGTGTTACCTTCTTTCTTTATTATATGTTTATGTACACAGTTACTGTCTCTCTTATGGTTATAAGAGTGCATTCTCGAGTTCTTTGGGTGAGAGAACTGTGAATTGCAGCTGAGCAGTTCTGGCACACAAAGGACTTGAGAAGAAACTCTTACAACCATAAGAGAGACATGAATATATATATATATATAAATAGATTATGAATCATGTTGAAGATCTCTGTTTGTAAAAATGGAACTTAAGTTAAAATCAAAATGTTTTACTTTTGAAAATTGCAGAAATCCTGAAGTGAAATGGACTATGTCAACTGATCTTAGAACTTTAGAATTTTTGAACTGTTTGCATGAGACAACCTATTTTGGCTCTGAGTGCCTGGAATGTTAAGAAACAAACAATCCTGAATGGCTAAGAATGATGTCAAAATGTATCATCTTTTAATACATACATGTATAGGAGATTTAAAACTATCACCCTTATTAAATGATGCTTAATGATATCTAATACATAATCATAGCACTTCCTGTGTTTCGAACTACAACACTGAATAGTAAGTGCTTCTCCATCTCATAGCATATACAGTATGTTCCTTTCCAGTGTGTGTGTTTGTGTGTGTGTGTGTGGGGGGGGGGGGTTGGTAACTAGGAAAACTCAACTCTAGGAATGACATTTTAAAGTCTGTCTCAGTTCCAGGAGCAAAATGGGAAGAACTTCCTGTGTAACATTTTGCCCATTATAGGTATACAACTGACTAAAGATTGTAAAATTGCAACATATAATGTGGAAACATGGCCCTGGACCCCTGTCCACAATTTTTTTTTACTTCAAAAAATGTTATTGGTTAAGAAAAATATGCCTTACATTGTACAATTATTAGTCACAATCATTAATTCCAATTACTTAAGCCATGTCTGCCACTGAATAAACTTGGCTTAATCAACTAGTGTCCTTCAGTGAAGATTTGTACTATATAGACAATGTATACAACCAGACATTGTTTTATGCAACACCATCCGGCATGTCCTCCACTCCTAAATATATGAAACCAACATCCAAAAGTCCCCATGATCTGACCAGATGATTAGCATCCAAGGGATCAACTGCATTCCTGCTCACCAGGTGGGATGTCTGGAGTCCTTCCCATCCTGGACCATGTTACTGTGCTGTGGCTCTCAGTTATCTTAACTCCTGTGTATGCTTTTCAATTCTGAAGAACTGGACAAGGAAAGAAGAACGAGTCATATGTTTATATGAGCAATGCCCCCCCCCCGGGCCTCGAATTGTACCAATTCCCTAATGATGTCCCTACATGAAGACCATTGTTCCTTATCCCTCTTCACCTTCCTATCCCCTCCCCCTCTGTGTCTGAAGGTACCCCCTCCCAATGCACCAGAGCCATGGTCTCCAAAATCAAGAAATTTTTCTGTTTCCAGCGATAGTTCACTGGTGATCTGCTCCATTCTTTCTATGTCATTTACTCTGGAGTATGGTTGTGGCCCAGCACAGTCAAGACCTCAGTGAAAAGAAAAACATTAACTGATAGGGAGGAGCTAATTACCAATCAGTGTGAGCTAGTATCCATAAGAACAGATTGGTGAGTGGGCTATTTTCAAACCAAATGTTTTTTGTATAAAAATATATTTTTACTGGTATTCTTTTGTTCATAATGTAAGGTACAGCTGATACAGTACACATATGCAGACGTTTCAGAATAAATCCTTCATCAGTGCTGTACTATGTATCTATGAGCATGAAAATAAATACATAATCATTTTATATTCCATTTGTAGTATACAGAAAGTTTTTTACTCATAAAATTTCCATAGAACTCAAAATAAAATCTATTTCTTGAGGTATGTAGGTACAGTATAACCCCCCAATAAATGGATTTAACCCAGTTTTATATTCCAAACTGCCTATCATACACATAATCTGTAATTACTTAGACATCCTTACTTTATTTTCAAAACGTTGGACTTCCATGCTGCTTTCTCTTAGATGGAGGTGCTCTCAGCATTGTGCACACTTGTTTTTAAGTGTACCTTAAGGGGGGATTCTGGCATGAAGCCAAGTGCATCAACCTGGAGCATGTGCCTGGAGGTGGCTGACACTCTGGGTTGATGCGCCTGGCTCCGCACTTGAAAACAAGAAAGCAGCATGGAGGTCCAGTGTTTTGAAAATTACTTCTGAAAGTAAGTAAAAGGCTTGCGGAGTTAGGTATATCTCCCTAAAAAGAATTACCCTGTAGTGAGAATGCTAAAGATCACATAGTACCTAAAAAGATGTCTATTTTATTTTTACAGCACCTTACATTTAAAAGAATGACAAGGAAGCTTATCTACAAGGTAAATTGTCCACAGGTTGCACATGTGATAAATAACATATGAAGGTGATTTACTTTGATAAATTTAAACAAATAACAACATGAGATTGTGAAAAGAAAAACTTTTTATTTTAAGAAATGAAAGATGTATTGCATCAAACTAAACAAAAAACTAGAGATACACACATGGGAAAGTGTATATGGATTTTTGTGAGATTCAGTCTCAAGAATGTTTATGGTAAAGTAGGGATGTCTAAGTAATTACAGACTATGTATGATAGGCAGTGTGGGATATAAAATTGAGTTAAATCAATTTATGGGGGTTATACCTACATACCTGGAGAAATATATTTTATTTTGAGTTCTATGGAAATTTTATGAGTAAAAATCTTTCTGTATACTATAAAAGGAATATAAAATGATTATATATTTATTTTCCTGCTCATAGATACGTAGTACAGCACTGATGAAGGATTTATTCCAAAACATCTGAATATGTGTACTGTATCAGTTGTACCTTATATTATGAACAAAAGAATACCAGTAAAAATATATTTTTATACAAAAAATTTGGTGAGTGGGCTATTTTCAAACCAATCTGTTCTTATGGATATTTACTCTGGAGTGCCATTGATCGAGTGTTAGTGGATTTGTAGAAAGCCCTGCATGATTTTTGTCACCCTTTTCTGAATTGCCTCTGCTCTGTCAAAGTCTTTCCAGAGATGCAGCCTCCAGAATTGGACACAGTACTCCAGATGAGGTCTCACCAATATTCTGTACACATCAGCATCACCACCTCCTTCCTTCTGCTAGAGATGCCTCTCTCTATGTACCCTAGCATTCCACTGGCTCTCCTCATGGCCTTCTCACATTGGTTGGCAACCTTTAGCTCATCACATATGATCACTCCCAGGTCTCTTTCCTGTTTGGTGGCTGTCAGTACCGTGCCCCCCCCCCATCATATTCTCCTCCCCTGCATTTCTGTGCCCCAAGTGCATGATCTTACACTATTTCTGTGCCCCAAGTGTATGATCTTACACTTCTTTGCATGAAATCTTAGCAGCCACACCCTTGACTAGTCATCAAGCTTGCTTAGGTCCCTTCTCATTTTCTCTACCTCTCCTTCAGTGTCAACCCTGTCACAGATCTTCATGTTGTCTGCAAAGCGACATATCTTCCCTTCCAACCCAGCCGCAGTATCACTTATGAATGCATTAAAGAGGACTGGTCCAAGCACTGATCCTTGTGGGACCCCGCTGTTAACCCCTTGTCTTCCGGATTGAACTCCGTTCACCACCACCCTCTGTGTCCTATCACTCAGCCAATTGTTGACCACGTTTACCACCCTTGTACTCACTCCCAGGTTGCTGAGCTTGTTTACAAGCCTCCTATGTGGGACAGTGTCAAATGCCTTACTGAAATCTTGCTAGGCCATGTCCACCGTCCCTCCCTGAGCCACCTCCCTAGTCACCCAGTCAAAGAAATCTATAAGATTTGTTTGACAAGATCTTCCCACTGTGAATCCATGCTACCTCAGGTCCTGTGCTCCACTGGATTCTAAATATGTCACCAGCCTTTCTTTTAGTAGTGATTCCACCAGTTTCCCCACCAAAGGTCAGGCTGACTGGCCTGTAATTTCCACTCCTTCCCTATTTCCACTCTTGTGTAGAGGATCACATTTGCCCTCCTCCAATCCTTTGGTACCACCTAACTCTCAGATTTTCCCTCTGAAAGTTAAGGCATCATAAAAGCTTCTAATTTTGTTTGTTCCTCCACAGAGGGGGTATAGTGGGAGCTGAAAAAGTGTCTGATTATTGTAAAAATCTGCAATGATCTTCCCTTCTGAGAGCATATGTATTAACCAACTGTGCCAATGTCATGCAACTTCTATGGTCAGTACATTGTGTAAATGTGGTGAAGCCTCTGCCTTCTCAGTATGCATAGCCACCATCTAACTGCAGAGGGAAGAACTCCTCGTGCCTGATGAGGGAGTGAAGTCCAATCATGTTTGGTGTGTTTGTAAACTTCTGCAGTCTCATTAGGATGCATAATGAATGTTTAGTCCAAGGGTCCTGTCCACTATGTTTGATCCTACATCAATAGCGATGGGTTCCCCTAGTGAATTTTTACATTTCCCACACTGTTCCTTTCTCAGCAGGTTTGAAGGCGCCACCTCATGAGTCTTGGGCAGTTGTCACATGGAGTCCATCATACTCTGCACAACTGTGTTTGTTTTGTTTTTGTCCTGGACATCTTTCTTCCCTGGATCCCAGCATGGGTCTCCCATGCAGCTACCTAGTGACATGCATTTTGGTTCTTGTGCTTATGTTCATGAACCTTTGTTATTCACAAAGCACTTTGTACTGTATTTTAGCTTTACTGTATCAGCTATTCACTAAGCATTTTAATTAAATGATTTTTCTTCATTTCTAAAAAGCATTGCTAAATCAGGAATGGAATACAGCCAGAAGAAGAGAGCAAAACAGATTCAAAATATAATTGAGGAAATGTGTCATGAATATGGGAATAAAACTCTTAAGCCCTGAAACATTACTCCAGTAAAAGTACGAATCTTGGAGGTTTAATATAGGTGTGAAAATACAGAGGTGAAATACCAGTTTTGACTTGGAGAAACTACTTCAGAAATGATGAGGGGGCAAGAATCATCTAGTGATTGATCATAGTATATGAATTCCTTACGAGATTAAAACCTTTTAAAAACTACATAGCTTGCCTGACAGAGTACTCCTTGGGTACAAGTCTCCTCTTAAACCCTTCATCTTATATGTTAAACAAATATATGTTCAGATGTTATATGCCCATGCACAACCTGGAAGTGGTGTCATTTTATGGAGCCTCTGATGTATTTATTAAACATCTTTAACTTTATCAACTCAGTAAAGATGTTTTTATTTATTTATTTATTGATACATATCAGAATTTACAATCTTTGAGTCAGAGACTCCATTACAAAGGCTCCATGTCAGGAGATTACAGTGTAATTACATAAGCCAATTTACATAGCGTAGAAAAGAGTAGCAGTGTTTACAATGAATGTTTTGTCATAATTATTTGCAACCTGTGGATGTAGCAGCAAGATATAACATGAGTTGCAATGCACATGCATCATAAGTTATACAAATAAGTAAAATTAATATGCATTACTCAGTCAGAGTAATGTATGACTAAAAATGTATGCTATCGCTGGTACAATTAATTATTTATAATAACAAGTGGAGTACAACCATATAATCAATCCCTGCAGCACTAAATACTTTCTATCAATACTTTATTTTTACAGAAGGTGTAATAAAATTAATGTCACCATTGCTGCATGTAAAATCTGTATTTCACTGTCAGTTAATTCTATCAAGACCTAAAAGGACTTTCTCAAAATATCTCTCTAAGATAACCTTCACCAAATCAACAAACTACCTGTAATACTGCACTGTAATTCATACGTGCAAAGGTTCGGACAAGTTTGATAAAATATTTATTTTGTCATAGAAATCAATGTAAGTAGCTGCAGGGCATGGAGACCTCTTAAACAGCCAAGAGTTCTTTACGTGCTATAGATTCTGTGCACAATTTTTTTTTGTTAAGTTTTAGATATGACAAATGTGAAGAAACATGATTACACCCATCTTTCAAAAATGCTCAGTTACAGTATATATCTTCCAGTGACAATACCTATTTATGTATGCTCCCTCAATCTAATTTAAAAAAGCATGTTAGTTTACATGGCTACCATGTCATTTCAGTTTGGCATACTCTAATTATGTAAGCTTGTGCTCATCTGAAATCTGTAATTTGTAAAAGTGAATGTTATTTGGAGTACAATGTACACTGGAGCACATTAGATTACCAGTCACTGAACTGGAATAAGTGACATTAGCATAAAAGATTGTCAGAAAGACAACAAAAGAAAACAAAAAGAGTACTGTTTTTTCATGAGGTATGGTTGCTGTCTTGGTGATGCTTAACACTTGTGGCTGCCATGGCTTTTAGCAGGAAGGTCAGAATGGGGGAGAGGAGTAAAAATCAACGCTGAGAAACAGATCTAAAAAAATGCTTATTGAGATGTTTGAGATGCCCCCTGCAAATCTGGAGTGCCACTCTTAGATCTGCTTCTCAGTTCTCAAACACAAAGATGTCTGGAAATTACACTCTTGATTAGCCAAGAGAAATCACAAACATCCCATTTGCCTATAATAGTATCATCATCCAGCAAAAATTCAAAAGATTTGTTTTACACTGAGGGCAGGATATTCAGACTGCACCAGGCAGGGGCACAAGCCTGGGTGCAGTGCAACTGGGATGCACCAGGGCATGGCCTGGATAATATTCAGCGGCACTGCACCATGGCTCAGCACCATTGAATATGGCACAGGAGCCACCCCCACTGTGCATGGCATAGTGGCACTGTGCCAGCGCAAGTGGCAAGTAAGGAGCAGGGGGATGCACCAGTGCAAGTGCGGGTGCACTAGGTGCAGCAACCACAATGTTCAGTGCTGGGTATGCAGATTAGGTCATTATGCATTCAAGGTGCAAATGGAGCCATTGCATGTCATTATAAAACCCTTTGCATGCAGGTGCACTGATCCTAGTGACTTGTGCTTGGCACCCTGCTAGGCTGCATCTGTCAGGGACTGATGCCCCTGCCACTCGGTGGGCAGTGTGCCCCAATGCCCAATGTGGGCATGACAAAAATAAATCCCTGGTGGTCCAGTGGACCTGATCCCTTGCCCGATTGTGGGAAAATGAATTAATTAATCTCCCTGGTGGTCCAGTGGACCTGATTCCCTGCCCAAGCATGGACAAATGAATGAATTAATACCCCTGGTGGTCCAGTGGACTCAATCCCTAGCCTGATCGTGGGCTTCTGTTGTGAAGAAAGGCCCAGGTGGGCCAGCGGTACTCTCCTCCCTACCCGCCCACTCAGACCCACCACCCTGCTCCACCCAGTCAGTGGCGGGTGGCAGCTTCCCACCTGCAAGCTGCCCAGTCACCCACCAACTGACAGCATACAGTACGGCTGTACGCCCATTGGCCCACTGCATGGGCCAGTGGGCATGCAGACCATACTGTACTACACAGTCCTGAAATGTGAATGTTTCTTCTCTTAGTCTCCTCTTTCTTGCTCCTAAAGTGGTACTCCAAGAACTCAACAGTGATTTGATCCACATGTCCATCAAAGTCCACACTCAACTATGCAAAGCTCTCAAATATGACAACCTGAGAGGCATTTCCCAGCTGCTATATTCTAATCCCAATTTTACACTGGGAGGGCAAATGTTAAAGGCTAAAGAGGGATCACCTATTGGAAACATTAATATCTCTAATTTGACAACTCAGGGGAAAATCAAAACCACTCCAGAGCTCTTAACAATGTTCCATCTCCCAAGCAATAAGATTTTCCAAATTTATCAAATTCGACATTTGTTGCTTAGTTGGTTTGGGCCTGGTATCTGAACCACTGATCACAGTGATCATCTTAGTGTGTTTTGTGGTATAGTATGGCAACCACACTCAGTCTCCCATATTTAATTTTTTTTTTATTTCATTTTTGTTGACTGGGTAAGTGCGCTAGACAAATTCTGCCTATTTTCAGGCATGACCCAGAGGAGGGGGATACAGATAAATGCCAACTGACCTTGCATCAGATTAAGCTGTTGGTGGTATTTTTGTAAATGGGGGAAAATTTGGGGAGGAATTTGGCCAGGGCACTAGTGAAATTCCCCTACTCTGCCTGCAGGGGTGCTGTCACTTCCTGTGGACAGGATGGAGGGACCCAGTTTGCAGCCGGAAACAGGAGGAGGAAGAGGAATTGCTAAGGTGGCAGGGGAGCAGGTTGTTTTGCAAGGAGAGGGGCCTGATTTCAAAGCCTTCGTTCTCTTTGCATTTGCGGGAGACAGGGGAACAGGTCTTCAACCCTGCCTTGATACCAAAGGAGACAGATGTGATTGAAGCTAAGGAAAAAGAGACATCTGTAAAAGGAAGGAGTAAAAGCGGTGTGCAGAAACTGCAGCTTGAGAAAGAAAATGGAACAGGGAAAAAAGTGATGAAAAAACATATGGATGAAGACAAAAACTCCACAGTGCATAGTAAGTCAAAAACTGTTTTACTAAAAGCATTGGAAAAAGAAGAAGAAGAGATTAAGCAGAGGAAAAAAATGTTATTAAAAGAAATTGTAGGCAAAAAGGAATGTGACATACCTGAGGCCTGTCAAAAACAAATGAAAAGGGCTGATGTGGCAGTGATGGGGAAGGACACTCCTGCTGAAACAGAAAACAATAGTGAAAGAGCCCTGAAGGGAATGACCACAAACAATCACAAGAGACTATGCCTAAGATGGGCAGAAAGTGTTAAAGGGAAAAGTAAAATTAATATCAAACAAAGAAATGTGGATACATTGGAGGAAAAAGCAGGGGCCCTCCTTGAAGTGGAAAAAAAAAAGAAATACAGGAAGAACAGTTTGAAAATTACAAAGATACCCCAGAATGGGTTACAAAAGCTTTGATAGATGCTGGATGGAAAAGAACTGATGATGGAAATGGCTGGGACCCGAATAGGCCCTGCTGTTCAACAGCTACTGAAAATGAAAATGTACAAAATGTAGAAATAAAAGAGGACATAAATGTTGCAACAGAAAATGCTCATGATACAAAAGAATTAGAGCAAACAGGGGATGAAGAGAATTCTATGGAAATATAATTAAACACAATTCAGGAGGATAAAGAACAAAACGAAAAAGAGGAGAAAGAAACACAAAAGAGAAGTTATTTTCAGAAGAACAAATAAAACAAGCCAGAAGGAGGAACACAGTCCACCTTAAATTTAGGGAGGCAGCTGCAGATGCCCCAGACTGATTGCACACAGGGAGAAACTTACCAACAGAAGTCATGAAATTCTACCCCTATGAAATTTATGCACTTATACATGTTCCTGGAAGTGGAGAATGTGATATTAGTTTTAAAAATCCCAGGAGGGGAGCTTGGACAGATTCTGGAAACTATTTCATCATATAAAGACTACACCAAAATGGAACTCATTTATAGCAATACCTTTTACTAAACCTGTTTTTAAAATTATGACAGTGTTATTCAGAAATGAAGGAGTAAACATGGCTGATATCTTCTTTTGGTTAAAACAAAGATGTATAGTGCATGACCCCCCCAGATCCCATATTAGATGAAGAGTGCCTGTGGATGGGGGGGTGGAAATACAAAGTTACATTAAAATCACTAAATGGTGAAATTCAGCACTTGGCAAATTGTTTCTTTTTGGGGGAAGCGGGGTAGTATTCTATGCAGGCCAGTCGAGCGATAAAAGCCATTTAAGCAGCTCATGTGAGCAAATAAAATGTGGATTATGTAGATTTATTGGGCACCAGGAGCAGACTGCAAGAATAAAATCAAATGTAGTTTGTGTGAGGAGGAAGGACATTTTTCAACATTGTCCCTGGGTTTCTCATAATAGTCCAGACTCGGGGGGGAAATGGCTGACCAAGATGTTCATCTGGCTAAAGCACAAAAGACGAAAGGCCAAGATGACAAGGTGGTATATGAAGCAAGGAATAAAGAGGAATCTCACACCCTAAAAAAAAAGGAAAAGAGTCAGAAGCTGGAAATAAAGAAATAAAGAAAATATGAAAGAAAACAAACAAAAGGGAAAAGTGGAAATTGGTTTCACAATGGTAACAAGGTCCAGGAGGAAATCTCAACCCCAAGAAAAACCAGGAACAAATAAAGTGTCAAGGAAAGAAAAAGAGGGGGAATTGAATTATCCAACAGATATTCGATGTTACAAAAGAAAGACTGGGACACAGTAGAAGAGGAAGAATCTTTGTCATCTTTTTGGATTTTTCAGAAGCAGAAGAAATAACAGATGGGGACACTATGGATATACAGGCCTCGAAAAGGCAGAAAGAAGCAAAGGATGGTTGAAGGAGAAAAGGGAAAATTATTTTTTACTGAGAACTTTAAATGGAAACATTAGCATGTTTAACAGTTAATGTGAAAAGTATAATAAAATAAAATAAAAGAGCAGTTACTTTCTCAATTTTAAGTTAATTGGAAAATAAAATAATAATATTCAAAGATACTCATTTACATACTATAGAAAGAGATAAAGCAGGCCCAAAAGAAGTTGGAGATGGGGGCACTCATTGTGGTCCATAGGGAAGAGTGGTGTCACGGGGCTAAGGATAGCTTTGGTATATGGGAGATGAAAGTAAACAAAATAATAGATTTAGTACCAGGCAGAGTGTTCATAGCAGACCTGTACATTAGGAATAGGGCAATGAGAATAATATATCTAACCCAAAACTAAATTGAATAGGAAGAAAATAATGAATCTAATAGAACCTTACACACACATATCTAAAATAGTTTTGTGGGTGGTGACTTTAATTGCAGTTTAAGTAAAGAAGACTGTGGGACAAGAACAAATAAAGTTTACTCGATACACAATGTTTAAATAATATTTTAAGGAAAGGGAATGTGATAGATGATTACAAAATAACAAAGAAAAAGCCAGAAAATATGTATTTAAAGGAGAAGTCTCATCTAGGATAGATTTTTGGTGGGTAAAGACAGAGACAAAGATTGAAGAAATAAAAGTAGTTCGATGGAAACTTCAGATAATTTAGGAGTTAGAATGGTATTAGATTTGGGTAATCAGTTTAAATTTGGAAAGGGTTACTGGAGAATGAATGTGAGAGGTTACAAGAAAAAGAGTGTGAGGAAAAAATGAAAAATCTACTTAGAGATAGGGAGTCTGTTCAGGATTTAAATGATAATGTAGCTGAATGATGGGAAGATTCTAAAAAAGACATAAAAATTCTGATGTTAGAAATATCACAGAAATGTGAGATGACTAATTAGAAAAAATATTTGGGGCTAAGAGCAAGGTTGTACAAACTATGTACATCACAAGTTCAAAATAAAATAGATGAATCAGAAATGATAGCAGAGATTAAAGCACAAATCAAAGTTTTACAATATAATAGAGTTAAATCATTAATAATAGTTCAAAAAAATGGGACTCAAGGTACAAAATTCCAGACAAATCCTTTTGAGAGTAACACAGAAAGAGTTAAAAATAGTGTTATGTATGGTTTACTAGATAGTGGAGGGAGTATGCAAATGAATATTAATCAGATAAAACAAATTGTACAGTTACATATAAGAGATACATTTCAGAAACAAAAAGGGGAAAGAAAGAACAGACTTCTTAGAAAAAGCTACGTTACCTCAAATAGGGGAAATACAGGCCAGGGCTTTGAATGAAGAAATAAAAGCTAGTGAAGTGAAAGAAGCAATAAGGTCCTTAACAATCAATACAGTGCCTGGTATTGATGGAATTCCTAATGCCTTTTATAAAAAGTATGAAGAGGATATGACAAATATGCTGACTAAAGTTGTTAATGAAATATTTCAAAGAGGATTATGACTGATAGTAGAAAATTAGGAGTTATGATTTTCTCACATAAAAGGAGACAAAGCAGACATTAAAATTTGATGCCAATAAGTCTTTTGACATCAGACTACAAAATATTAGCCAAAATAATAAATAAAAGAATATGTTCCTTTGCAAAGCAATTAGTGTTACATACATAAATGTGTGCAGTACCTGGGAGAGATATCAGACAAAACCTGATATATAAGAGAAATAATAAATTAAGCAAAAGAAGAAAGATTAAAAGGTCTTTTGTATACTTTAGATCAAGAAATGGCATTTGATGCCATAAAACATGAATATGTGTGGGATGTACTAAAAAATTACAACATACCAGGAACATTTTTAAAATTAATAAAAGCATTGTATACAGAAGCCCAAGTGGGCCCAGTGATCAACAGGCACTTGGGAATACCAATTTACATTAAGAATGGGGTACGACAGAGCTACCCGTTATGCCCAGTCTTGTATGTCCTTTGTTTGGAACCACTATTAAGAAATCTAGAGAAAGAAAAACAGGTGGAAAGTATAACATGGGGAGATAATGACTTAGCTAAAACTTGTGCATATTCAGACGATTGCGTCATTTTAGTTAAGAACTCTAAAGCAGGAGAAATAGCATTCAACATTATTGAGGAATATAAGGGTTACACTGTTATTGGAATAAATAAAGACAAAAGTAAGATACTTCCTTTAGGTAACTATGAGAAAGGGGAAGTAGGAGGATTAGAAATAGTGCAAGGAGATATAAAGATCTTAGGAATCACGTATGGGGGGCTGGATGCAGGGAGGAAAAACTGGGAGGAGAAATATGATATAGCACAAGGAAAAATAATAAGATGGAAAGAATGGGAAATGACAAAATAAAAAAAAAGGATATATCTGATGAAGACTTTTATTATTCCTATTTTCAAGAACATAGCGTATATATTCCCAATCCCACCTGATTTACAAATGAAGATATTGGGGTTATTCTTTCACTGTTATGGGGTACAAGGTTGAACCCGGTAACAAGAACTCATACATATAGACCAGTGAAAGAATGTGGACTAAACATGGTTCACCCAGTAGTTTTCTTTCAAAGCATATTTATTTATGCAAACATATTGCCTATTTTGAAAGGGAAAAATAAATTATGGAGTCCTTTTGCACAAAAGTGGAGTATTGTTATGTTTCCAAATATTGGAAAAAAGGAACTATTAAACAAAAGAAATAAATACCAGTCTACATGGAGGAATGTAGAAAATATACAGGTATGACTCATTGTGGAAAATCATTAGAATTGGTAACCAGAGTAGATAGGAAACAATGTATAAGAAAGTATTAGAAAAAATTAGTATGAAGATTCTGCCTTTAATGTTGAAGAAGGTATAAGTATAGAACAAATACTAAATATGACTCTGGAGAAAAGACTCATTAAAATGAGAGAAGTGATGGATGTAGCTGCATGTAAACGAACACAAAAGGAATTCAGAAACACAAAGCAAAAGAGGGAGAGAATATGTTCTGAGATTTTATGTGCATGGCTGAGGAAAGCATGTATCACTTATTTTTGACTGCTCTTTATTAAGAAGTTTTGGGAAAAATTAGCGAAGTTTTGGGACTTAACTTATTTAAGGAAATGACTATGACATATTAGTATACAGACAACTAATAAAAGAATGGGAAATCTTTGATTATGGAACAGTATATGTAATTCTAGCAGTATTAAAGTGGAGAATATGGCAGATAAGATGGCAAAGGGTTCTACAAAATAATGAATTACAGCAAAATGATTTAACGTTTATGATTCAAACTGAGCTTGATACAATATATCAGAATGAATGTACAATATATGGGGAAAACAGAGCAAAGAAATTATGGAAAAACATGAAAGCAATAGGACAAAATATTTAGTAAGATCAATATACAAGGGAAGAAAGAGTTAAAAATATTGGGAAATTAATGATATTTTTGAAATATGTATAAATGTGGTATGTTTGATGTGATAATGTAAGACTTTTCTGTAATATTTGTTTTTGGTTTTAATAAAAAATTCCCTTACTCTTTTGGAGAAGTGCCATGGGGTCTTTAACATCCACCTGAACTACCACCAGAACAGGTGGATGGGACCTCAGTTTAACATCTCATTCGAAAGACTGCACCTCAGGAGTGCAGCACCCCCCCATGCTGCACTACAGTGTCAGTATTAGGAAATTAACCCAAGTACCTGCTGTGGGGATAGAACCCACAGCCTTCTGATCTCCTGGCCTCAGAGGTGAGTGTGCTACCTGCTGAGCCACTGATAGTCTCCACCCTTTATATCTTAATCTACCCTCAGGTAGAAGGGCAATCTACAACTGGTCTTCCCAGTTTCCTACTAGAGTATTTCAGTGGGATGAAATCTGACAAGATATCTTTACTTATTCCTCCAATGACAGATTACATCTAATGCAATTCTGCATATTGCATAATATGTACTTCACCCCTGCTAAATTGTCAGGAATGGGAAAAACAGATGACCCAAGTTGTGCTAGATGTGGGCAAGCACCAGGAACACTTATGCACATCTTTTGGGAGTGCCCCAAGATTGCCCTCCTTAAGGGAGATATGCAAACCAAAATTGATCCTCTCTTAGGGTTAGAGACGCTGTTTACACCAGAGATTTGCTTAGTGGGAGACTACTCCCAGATCACTGTTAAGGAACATAGATACCACATATTCCTTATCTCCCGTTCTGTCAAACAGGTGGTGTTAAGACATTGGAAAGACCAATCTATTATATCTTATTCAGAGTGGTTAAATGAGATGTTAACCAGCCTTCATCTGGAAAAAATGATAGTTCAATACATAGAATGTCCACTTATCACAAGAGGTGGGGGAAACTCCACACTCCGTACTCCATCCCCTAGCAGCAGGATTATGGAACCTTTTAGGCTCCTGACCACTCCCTGTTGTGGAGGTCATTTAGCAAGATCAAGACACTGTCTATGACTTATTCCTATGGTAAAGGGAGAAAGGTATGATCAGCCAGGTAAACTTGAGGCTTTCTTTATGATCAACCAGTACACAAAGTACTCTTCTAATTGATTAATTTAGGAACCTATTTTAGGGTGGGTTGGGGTGGGGAGTTGGGGAATTGTAGGAGGAGTACATGAGGAGGGTGGGGAGGGGAAGATTTAGTATAATTATTATGTTTCTGTTGTTTGCCTGTGGAAGTTCATTGTGGACTTTATATTCCTGTCTCTTCTTTTGATGTCCCTCTATTCATGTACTTGTCTTGGATCTGTAAACCTTAATAAAGTGTATTGAATTAAAAAGAGATGATAAAATTAGTCTTATTGAATTTCTTAACTGACTAGCAGAAAATATTCCCTGCCTTCAGAAGGACATTTCAAATGTAACAGAGGAAGGAGTTATTGAGAAGCTTGTTGGCACAGTTTAAACAATGTCTCAAAATGCAAATGTACAATGACATATCAAACAGCAGCAAAAGAAAAACACAGCATGTTAATATTTACAGTGGAGGGCTGAGGCACTGTATGCCTTGTCCTGCCATACTATTTACCTGAGTTGGGGAACAAGCTGAGTCACTGGGGTCAGCCATGGAGGAAGACGATCAGGTGTCCAGAGGACTACCTCATCTCCTGATGTGGGAGATATGCTGTCTCAGCCCTTCGCTACTCCCAGGCAGAGTCCTGGAGACAGTGCTGGCAGCTGAGCATCATGATGGGAGGGGTCATGGTTCAGTGGTGTGTGAGAACCTCCATGCACACATGTCTACATGCCACTGTGGCAAGGAGCCAAGGGTGAACACAGAAAAAGGGGAATTTGGGCTCCATGATGTTCCGCCTGCTCCTTCCCAAACCCACACCACCACAGACCATCGATCCTCACTGGGTAATAAGCTCCCAGATTGAATGAAGATCCCCTTCCTGTCCTGCCACAGGTGTGGGGCAAGTCATGGGGATCAGGTGGGTATGGGGTGGAGGTAGTAGCCAGTCAATGATGGGCAGCTTGGGACTGAGTAGCCCTGCCTGGTCCACCAGGGAACAAAGTGATATGGGGGGAGAAATGTTTACCATGGAGTCTGAGACAGACAGGGAAATAATCATCTGAATGATGCATAAGAAAGGTGTGCTATAGTTCCATGACTACATATGTCATGTATTCCCAGAAATTTCAGTTATTTCATTGCAGGGAATAAAACATTTTTGAACTACAAAGATGACCTTCTCAAATTGAAAGCAACTGTAATGACTCAGTTTCTGGCCAAATGCTGTATCCAGCTTGTAAAAGTATTTTCTACCCTAATCAGGTTACGTTGTTCTTGGAGGTGAACTGAGTTGCGAAACAAATCAGAGAGAAAACGAGGAGCAAAGTTGGACTGTGCAGAAGAAAGTCCTTTCAAAATTTACTACACTGTCAACCTACACTCCTAAATACTTATATTCATTTACATTACTTACTTTTTCTCCTGTTAGTAATTTAACATTAAAAGTTAAGATCTTTATCTGTTTTTCAAGTAGGTGTTGCAAACAGCATTGATTGTGTTTTTTCCAAACTTAAAACCAATTTAGATCCCCTAAACCACCCTTCTAGTCTATAAAGGTCTTCTTGTCATTGTTGTTCCATATCTGTTTTATTTTTTGCAGAGGTAATGAGAACTGTATTGTCCATGTACAGTCTTATTTCTGAATGAATTATGGCATCTAGCACATTATTAATACGTAATAACTGGGGCTCAGTTTTTACAGTTGCAGTGGGTGTAGCCCTGCAGATGTTTTACTTTGAGATAAGGACTTTCTGCATAAATTACCTTCCAAACAACATGATAGAGTGTTAAAAATAATGTCCTCCATTGAAGCCTCATTACTGCGCTGCCTGTGTGTGTATGGGAGTTTGAGAGCACTATTTTTCCTCTGGCTTAAGAAGTTAATTGAGCCCTCCTCAGTACTGCCTTTTTTTGCAAGTTGAAACCTCTTCCAACAATTGAGCTCTCCCTACTACTGTCTTTTTTCACAAGTTGAAACCTTCTTCAACAATTGAGCCTTCCTCAGTACTGCCTTTTTTTTGCAAGTTGAAACTTCCTCCAATGTGTTTTATGGGCATTTTCTTTGTTTAAGTTTCAGTGCTTAATTTACTGCCTTTTGCAAACTGAATAACTCTTACTTTGCTGGTATCCCCTTCCCCACTCATTCAGAGGTGTGAGTTCCTTTATTACCCATTGGATGACCACAGCTGAAAAATGATTACATTTGTCTACAAGCACTGTCTTCTACGCAAGACCCAAACAACTGAATCAACACACACACACACACACACACACACAAGCAATACCCGATACAGAACAATGCTGGATAAGGTACTAATATTTAGGAAACTTGATACACTTACCCAAAGACTAGCAGTGTGACTCCTGGCTGCTGTGTTCTCTCTGCTGTGAATGAGCTGTAATATAAACCCTGTAACAAGACACTGGCCTCCTGCAGGGGCTATTAGACATCAGAGCAAAGGGAACTCTGCGAAGACTGTCTGGGACAAGATGCAATAAAACAAAATCTGAATGGTAGCCCCCAGAGGCCATAAAACAGCAAGGGAAAGTTAGAAAAAAAACTCCTTTCACAGCTTGAACAGAAAAATAAAACATTGGGATAAAGTAAAGCACCAAAAAAAGTAATATATATATATATATATATAGATATTCCTGATTTTACATGCAGTTTTCCTTCAATAATCCGCAACAAGGTGTGGGTTGGGGTGGAGATTACCCACACCTGGCAAGTGGCCAACAAAGCCTGGCATGCATAAGTCCCAGTGCACTCCACACACTGTGCAATGGATTGCTGTGATTGTACAACTGATAGGAGGTAAAGAATTAAAAAGGTTATTAAAATACTCAATTTCTAGAGTGACACATAGGTGCAAAGGGATGAGATATTGGGCTTACGTTTACATGTCAGCTGTCAGGCATATGCCTGTCTAAATCAATCTTATCTTAAATCAAGGCAGTAGCCATTTCATAGAACCATGAGACAGAGACTGATTCTGCAGTTGATAAAGCTGTGCTGGGCAGCATAGAGCTAGTAAACTCTGGCATTAATTACTGTCTCAAGGTTTTGTGTAATGCCTTCTGCCTTTCTTTATTGCTTTGTTGCAGAGATGTCAGAATTGATATTGCTGACAGCTGGGTAGCCCTTCATACCTACATATAAAAGAATTTATAAGACATTACCTGCTGACTTATAGGGTTGTTATTCCTTTGGTTTCTTCCAAAAACTTTGCTCCTCATCTTAACAAATTTGAATTGAATGAACGAGAATCTTGGTCTAATTTAAAGCAATTGTATGACACAGGTTTATTACTTAGAAATCCTCAATGCAGCACTAATTATAGAGGATACTGGATGGGCAACTATGCACAACCAGTGTCTTCTGCCACAGAGGGATTCTGATTCCCTCTGACCAGGAGAGTGAAGCTTGAGAGGTCCATGGAAATCAGAACCCCAAGGTGACAGAACACATTGGTTATGTATAAAGTTGCTCATCCTCTGTTTTTATAGTGTATAATAGTATTATGTGAAATGTGTCAATTTTTTTTTCTTTCATAATGAAATGGACTTGTGAAGTCACTAGAGGTTCCACCACCCTTTCTGTGAAGAAATACTTCTTTGCAGTGCCCCTTAGTCTACCCCCTTCCAACCTCATGCCATACCCCATCATTCCTGGACATCATCTTTTCTGAAAGATGCTACCAGCACCCTATTTATGACTTTTATATATCATACCAGCCCTGTCTCTTCTCTTCTCCAGGATATATATGTTGAGGTCTCCCAGTCTCTCCTCATATGACTATTAGTGCAGGCCCTGCACCATCTTTGTTGCCCTTCTTTACTGCCTGCACTTTGTCTACATCCTTACAGAGATGTGGCTTCCAGAACTGGACACCATATTCCAAATGAGGCCTCAGCAATGATCTGCAGAGTGGCATCACTACCTCCATCTTTCTGATAGTGATACCTCTCCCTATGCACCCCAGAATCCCACTGGCTTTCCCCATAGCCTTGGTACATTGTTTAGCCACCTTTAGGTCATCCAGTATGATTACCCCAGATCCCTTTCCTGTTTGGTGACCAGCAGTTCCCTTCCCCCCATAATCCTCCCCACTGTTCCTGCAACCCAAATGCATGATTTTGCACTTTTTTGCATTAAATTTCAGCTGCCATACTTCAGACCATTCCTCCAGTTTACTTAGGTTCCTCTTCATTTTTTCCACCCTTGCCGGAGTGTCCACCCTGTTGCAGATCTTGATGTCATTTGCGAAGGGGCACACTTTCCCCTCCAGCCTTTCTGCAATTTCACGTATGAAGATATTAAACAGGACAGGGCCCAGGACTGATCCCTGTGGCACCCTGCTGGTCACACTCCTTTCTGTACATTGAACACCATTTACCATGACTCTCTAACTTCTATCATTTAACCAGTTCCTAACCCAGTTTACACCTTGGATCCACTCTCAGTCTGCCCAACTTGTTCTACAAATCCTATGTGGAATGGTATCGTAGGCCTTACTAAATACAATTCATGTTTATGTTTACGCCATGAAACACTTTATCTAGTTAATGCATTTGCAGCTGTAGTGACTCTGCCAGAATTTGTTTTCTGTGGAATAAAACAGTTGTCATTTGTCATTATAACCTGCTGGTTATTATGGCATTCATGCACTCCACCACTCAAAACATTGCACTCCATCATTGGCTTACATTCTTTGTGTGGACGGACAGAACAATTCCTCAAACATGGCGGCTCCGTATCTCAGTTAGTGAGGAGCCACCACACTGGTTAGTGAGGAGCTGCCACACTGCCACAAGATTCGTTCACTAGGCTCATTTGTCTGTCCTTTGAATTTTTTAATTTTTTTATTTTGTTAACCATTTATCTGGTTGAGCCTACCATTACCTCAAAAAAACATGTACCTTATTGATCTCACTTTTCATCCTTCGGGACATACCTAATGCCAATACGAACTGGTGATCACACTCTATGAGTTTAAAAAAAAAAAAAATAAAATGTGCATCCACAAAAGGCAGAGTAACAGAGACACAGTGAGTGTACGTCTGTGTCAGTCTGTGTCTATGATACATAGACGAAAAAGTAAAGTTGGAAAGAAGCTGGTCACCAGTTATAAAAAATAAAAGATTGAGTAGTGTGCATATGAGAATTTAATGCAGACCGATGTGGGATGCTTTAATAAACCCCTCAGGCTTCACCCTCGGGGTTTATGTACTGCAACATCCCACACCTTGGGTATGCATTAAATTCTCTTATCACACACTTCCCCATCATTAATTCTCTATATATTAAAAACAACCAGGGTCCCGAATTGGACCCTTGAGGAACTCCTCTGGAAAATAAGCCCTTTTTAGATGTACAATTTTCAGCAACCACAATTTGGTATCTCCTTACCAAGTAATCTTGGAACCAGCATAATGTATCTGTTGCCTCCACAATGGACTCTATTTATTCTGAAGTAATTTCATACTAAATGCATAAAAGACTATCTGATATTTGCTATGCTTTCTCCATATAATATATATATTTCTAAAATAGTTCCCAGTGTCTTTTTTTGTTTAGGCAACACATCATAACAATTTATTTAATCTTCTAAATCACTTTATTCCCTTCTTGTTCTTCTGGACATGTTCTTGTGGATAATATGATTGTTTCCTGATTTTTTGTTTGTATAAATACTATATATTTATTAGAACACCATGTGGATACTGTACCGATATTTATATTGCAGTAAATGCATACTCTGTTTGCCCACTCTATCTGTTTAAGCAGACTATGCATTAAAGAGATCTTGGCTTGGATATTGGAATCCATATGGGGACCACTAAGCAGGTTAGTGGCTCACTAACACTGCACAGAGCTCAAAAAGTGGGGTAGCAGTGAAAAATGCCATATTGAATGGAATGGTTAGGAAGTCACTAACCCATCTGTGAGTGGCCCTAAACCATGCTGGTGTGCTTATGCAAAGCAGCTGACTGCACCTTGCATATAGGTACACTAGCATATTGTTAGGTTTAAAGAGGTGGTAACTAGCAGTTAGTGTCTTATTTATTACCACCTCTACAAACTGAGTGTTACGGCCTGTACCTCACTGCAACCCCAACACTCCATTGCCTGCCAATAGTAGATGTCATACTTCCCTGGTGGTCCAGTGGTTCCCCTACCTTTGACTGCCCAACAGTAGGTGATATCATAATTCCCTGTTGCTCTGTTGGTTCCCACCCCCATATATCTGTATGCCCTCACTTCATCCCGACCATTCAGGCTGCATCACCCCCTCCCTCTGGCCCCCCACTCACTGGCCAATCTTCCCCTTTCTCTGGATGGTAAGTGCACAACCCCTCCACTCGCCACCTCTGCCACCTGAATGACAAGAAGGAATCACAAGCCTACTTTAGAAACCACCGTGGAATCATGACATCACCTACTGGCAGGTAATCGGAGGCCAGTGGCTCCATTAAACCACTAGGGTATTATGACACCAACTACTGGTGGCCAATTAGGAGAGGGGCAGGGGACCACTAGCCACCAGAAAATGGGTTGTAGGCATCATGTACCAGTGATGTAGTTGGGGATTGTAAACACAGTTTGTCCTGTCCTGTTATAAGGCCCAAAAGAGATGCAAATTACCCTGTAGTGCCTTGCTAGTGCTATGGAGTCATTTGAATATAGTGGTACAGATATGGCACGTTGTCTCAAGTGAGCAATTGCCATTTGTGGGCCCTAACAGCACAATTATTCCCACAATCCCCTCAGCATCCTATTCAGTACATACCTTCTGTGGCCAGTAGGGTCACTGGGGACTTCAGGTGCAGTAAGGATAGTGATGGGCCAGTTTATTGGAACACTCCGACAGTGTTCACAAAGTGCCAGAGCATGTTGCAGTATACCCGTAGTTTGCTTCAGGCACTAATGTACTCTGGGAGCAAATATTTATTGGGCTGACTCCAAATTTAAGAATGCATGGGATAGACACAAGGGGACTTTAGAAGCAAAAGGGGGGCCTGTAAACTGGAGTCCAAGTAGGGTCTCCCGGTGGCACTATAGGTAGGGAATTTAGGCCAGACTGGATGGGCCAAGTGGTCCTTATCTGCAAACAACTTCTATGTTTAGGAGCTTCAGATTTCGTGGCCCTTATATTTTGTCTATTGGAAAAACAAAGTGCTGCATTTATGATGCTGCATATAAATTATTTTAATAAGGTACTCATTGGGACTCGGTTGTCTTGCTGAGGTTCATGACTGTAAGTGATTAGGAGTGATTGTGTACTTTACTGGCACTGCAGTAGATGCCTACAAGCAGCTGTTAATTACTAAAATACTGTTAGGTCATGAAGTACCAGGAAGAGCACTGCCCTGTGGACCTAGATATATATGTTTCAGTGGGCTCTTCAATGCATTTAACAGGTCAAATTAAATCTTAGTAGATACAAATGGAATCAGGGCTTTAGAAACGTATGCACCAAAGCTGACTATGCATTTAAGAGGTATGCATTTAAGTCAGCTTTATTGTATTTTTTTTTTTTGTAATTCACTGTTTTTTTAATTATGTGCAATAAAAGAACAGTATGGTTCACAACAAAAATAACATGCCTGGCTGGGGCAAAGCCCCTTGGAATTACAACACTGAAATAAACACATTTTAATGTAGCTATACAAGCCAAATACATAAAGTAGCAAAAAATAAATGATATATAAAAATATGCAGAAATTATCTAATAAATAAAACTTCTACAATCTTTTCTTTCCCCTTTTTCCAAGAGTAAATAAACCATGAGTTCTTATTCTCAGAATTTCTGATGTCAAATGAATGTAGTTTCTCTGTTTAATAAGTTCTTCCTATCTGAGGATGCAGCGTATGCCACTTAGGAATTATCATGATATGTGTCACGTCGATATGGATGAAGTAATGATGTCAATCTACTCTATTGACTACAAGGGGTAGCTGTTTCTGTGTGTTAGTTCCAGTGTTCTGATGATTATGTGATGGTAACCCAGTGGAATGAGATGATACTGTTAAGCCAGATAACCTCTCCATATTAACCAGTATTGATCTTGTTTTCCCAAGCTGTTGAAGTGTATATTTTCATAACAGGCAGTTTTCCCCAATTCAGTCAGCCACTCTTGAATTTGGGGTGGCTGCTCCTGCTTCTAGTGGTGCAGTATTACCCACTTAGCCATGATATGTTTTCCTGTAAGCCAACATGTAGCGTTGGATTATAATGTAGTTCCCACCCTAACAGCACCATAGCTACAGTGAGAGGGAGTGACTGTCTGAGAATTGTCTCACATGCATGTTGCACCTTTTCCCAGTAAGGTTTTAATTTGTGATATGTCCACATAATATGCATAATAGAACTCACAGCTTGGTTACACTTCCAGCATTTATCAGATGGTGTCAAAACCCACTCATGCAGATTTTGAGGGGTTCTGTGCCACTTGTGGAGGATTTTGAATTGTGTGACTCTATTTCTTGTATCATTTACTTCTCAGTTTGGGAATTTCCAGCAGTTTTGCCATTGCTGTTCCATAACTGGGCAGTCTAATTCTTCTGCCCATTTTGCCAGCATTGGTCCTGATGGATCGTGTAACAGAGATATAAGAAACTTATATATTGTGCTGCTGGAAGATGCCTTTCCTTGCCCCCTTGTGTCTATAGAATTCTTTTGTGATGTTTTAAAGGCAGGCTAAGGCCCTATAATTGATTTGAGTGCAAGTCTAAGCTGTAGGTACTGCCAGTGCTGAATATTGTGAATGGAGTACTTTGCCTTTAATTGTGCAAATGAGTACAACACCCCTGTGGATCCATCTATGAGATCTCGTAGGCAAACCATCCTGCTGTCATTCCATAAATTCCAATTAATTTAGTGGGTTCCTATGCATAATTGATTATTATCATAGAGTGGGAAATGCATGGAGTTCTCTGGAATTCAGTTTGTTTGTCATGATACCCATTGCCATATTAAACAGAATGGCAGTATGTAGTGATTCTTCATGTATATGTACATAACCCACCCATTCAAGTCTCGGGATGCACATGTCAGAGGGCTGAATCATTTCAGCTGAAACACTGCATGTGCTCTATGTTTAAGTTCAAAGTTGGGAAGATTGAAACTGCAATTTAAGGGATGTCATGTCAACTTTTGGAAATTCATCCTTCTCGATTCCTTTGCTCAAAGCAAAAGTTAACATCTGACATTACAGTTGTGAAAATATGGTTCATGGGATGGGTTTCAGTAGATTATCTAGTATGTGTTGTATCATGAAGGCTGCCATCATTTTGTAGGCATATGTTCTACTGCAAACAGCTCCACCTTGCAAGATCATCATCTAGCATCTTAATGAGGGTGGTCTAGCTCAATGTTTCCAGATCGTAAATGTCCCAATTGAAGTCTGTGCCGAGATAGGTGATGTGATGCTGTGCAGCTTGATCCCCCACAGGTAGTGTGGGAGTTTCTTTACAGCTTTATTGGAGGACAACAACATTGATTTAGCTGTGTTAAGTCTGTAGCCTGAGATACTCTCAAATTCCTGAGTTAGTTTCAGTAGGGCTGGGCTAGATTCATGCAGATTAGTTAAAGTGAGTAAAATATCATCCGAATAAGCCTGAGCTTTATGTTCCTCCCCATCTTAATGCCATGGATCTGAGGATGTTTCCATATTGCCTGAAGTAGTGGCTGTGTTGCCCTAATAAAGAGTAGTGGCAATAAGGGGCACCCTTGTTGGGTCTCTCTCTGCAGGAGGAAAGCTTCAGAGTTTCCATTGTTAGTAGTTACTGATGCTTGTGCCCCATTATATAAGGTTTGTGTATCTCGTTTGAACCCATTGTGACACTTGGACAGCTGGTTATGATCACTGTATCATTTTTTTGTAATATAAAAATGTGTTATGGACTGTCTCTCATGAGAAATGCTGAAACAGCATGTGAGTATGACACATACACACACACACACAGGTTTTAGATACAAGGTGTTACCTGGAAGGCCAGAAGCTAATTACAGACTAGACCAGGCCTTAATTGGGGATCACCTGTTTGTCTAGATTCATAGTAGCTTACCAGATGCTGGGCTAGCATCATAAACATTTGACGTTCAGAGGCAATGCAGTGAAAGTCACATGGTGATACAAAAGCATGTTGCACCTCCATGAGATCTGGCAGAGAGACATAAGTCCCTTTGATGTCCTGGAAAAGGGAAGCTGATCATAAGATCAAAGAGAGTCATTTGAAGAAATGAGTTATGCTGAGGTTACAGAATTTAATACTTGGATAAGACATCCTGTTTTGTATAGATATATATTTTTATATATTCTGACAGGGAGGAGCCCAGTGACCTCATGCAAAGGGGTTGGCCAAGACGGTCTTTTAAACAATATTCTGTTTTTATTCAGACTTCTGTCTAGACTCGGACAAAGAAACATTTTGAGAACTTTAAGCAAGTATACAGGTAGAGGGAGACAAAATCTAAGCACTGTAGTAGGAATTGCAGTATTAAAACCTTGTTCTTTTAAAAGATTTGTATGTTTTGTGATATATGGTTCTGTATTTTTATGTTTTACATTTTTTTTTATCTATTTTAGTAAAACTCTATCTTTAGAGCCTACTTGGTCTGTCTTTGATTTCTTTTCTTTAACAAGTGGAGTATATATGGTTAAAGCAGACACTGTACATAAGCTTGAATGGTGATACCAAACTGAAACAGGTAAAAGTTTTAATCTGAGGTCTTTTATTAGAGTTTTTAAGGGTTAATTTCTGTACACCTGGTTAGGTGCCCATAGGCAAAGATATCTGGCCCCCCCAAAGACAGAATTATCTGAGCCTGAGCATTGGGTATGCTAGCAAGAGGTTCACAGTTTGAATCCCTCCGAGACTTGAGACAGAAGGCTGATTCAAACCCACAAAAACAGACAGGAGGGTTACCCTGTTTCTGTTTTCTGTTCACAAGACTGTGCTCAGAGGTTGGCACTTTGGGAGTAGAAGGCTGACCTGCTGAGTGGGTTTGTGACAGATTGGTTGGCAGCAGTGGCATAAATGTTGGTATTACAAGCTTTTATTGTTCAGTGTGTCAGCTTGAGACCATCAGCTCACTTGCACAGAAAGAAAAAGGCAGACTTTTATTTTAAAAGGAGACAGAACTGTATCACTAGGTATACAGTCAAGTTCCTACCTGTTTTATTTTTTTCTAAAGTGCAAGTCAGAGTAGCAGTAGTTAGGAAAGATGGCTTCCAACTACAGCAGGCACACTGTAGACTACTTAAGGCAGTTGTGTGGGGACAGAGGAATCCCGTTCGAGGTGAAAGCCAGCTAGCAGAACCTCATAGATGCCCTGATGGTAGCAGATACCCAGAGCAGCAAGTCACGGACCATGACTGAAAAGGATCAGACCTAGAGTGTGGCAGGGCTAGTGGCCAGTGCAGTGTCCAGATCTGATGAGGGCAACAGGGCCACTGTCAGTGAAGGGCCACAGCAGCAGGGGAACGTCACCAGTATCCTGGATTCAGAAGTACTCGGGCTACAAATTGAGTTGCGCAGGATGGAGCTGGAGTTCCAGAGGGAGAGGGACCATGAACAGTGGGAGGTGGACCATGAGGCAGAGCGAGAACACCAGGAGACAGAGTGTGAGAAGCATGAGCACCAGCGAGCTGCAGAGGAGAAGAAGGCGAGAACACTGAGATGCAGACCATGAGGAGCAGGAGCACCAGAGGCAACATGAACTGGAGAAGCACGACTCAGCCAGCATGCACCAGAGTGGTAAGTGTGGCTTGCGTTCATCTGGGACTACGGGACTGGGTTACAAATTGAATTCCAAATTAATACCCAAATTTAAAGAGGGGGAAGACATGGATGCCTTTTTAAATTCTTTTGAAAAAGTTTGTATTAAGGCAAAAATTCCTAGAGAGTCCTGGAGCTTCCAGCTATCCCTGCTACTTACCAGGAAAGCTTGCGATGCATTGGGTCAAATGGACAATGAGGACAGTGATGATTACAGCAAATGTAAAGCTGCACTGTTAAAGAAATTTGAATTAATTGCTGAATCATATAGCACTAAATTCCGTAAGCTCAGGAGAAGCCCTGACATGAGCTACGAGGAGCTAGTCACAAAACAACGTCAGTTTTTAAAATGTTGGTGGGAAGGAATTGAGGTAAACTCTGTTGATAAAATTGAAAATGTGATTCTGTTAGAGCAGTTTTTCTGGGCATGCAAAGCAGAGCTAAAAACCTGGCTGGAGGACCGAGATCCCAAAATAGTGCAAGAGGCTGTTGAACTCTCGGACCGCTATGCCAAGAGCAGACCTGCTCTGAGAGTGAATGGGATGGGCGTGGCAGCGCAGAAAGGGAAAAATGCATCTTTAGGGCAGCTAAAACCCTCACTGCCTCCACTGAAACCAGTTACCCCCAGGTTTCAGAGAAAAGATTTCTCTGAGAGAAGAAATGAATGTTGGTTGTGTAAAGAAAGTGGGCATATTGCCAGACAATGTCTCAAAAAGGCGAGCAGTAATACACAACCGGGTGCTAGAAAAGAAGTGGGTTGTTTGTGTGCCCCTGGAAGCATGCCAGTGAACATGAGAGAACACATGCACCCAGTCGTGGTGAATGGTGTACAGACGCAGGGGTTAAGGGACACAGGGGCATCCCTGTCCTTGGTAAAGGGGTATCTGGTACAGCCTGGTCAGCTTATACCCAATAAATACTGCCACTGTACAGGACTTTGCAGGTGGGGAGAAACATTGCCCTTCGCTAGTGTTCTCTTAGACTAGAGTGAAACAGGGGAACTGTGCAACAGGTGACTATAGCCAAAACATTAGCAGTGGATGTGATCCTGGGCAACAATCTGCGCAGGGATAGTATGCAGTTACCCATACCAAGTGGCAAGGAAATTGTAGTTCTCTGAACCCCATAAAAGCCATTGTGGAAACCACTGAGAGGCTGGTTCCCCAGCTTGTATCTCAGAGGGAAGCCTGATAAAAAGTGGTAGAAATTTCCCAGTAGCAAGTAACCACACAGCTACAGAGGGTTACTCTGAAGAGGAGGTGTGACCCTTGTCAAAGGGTTGAGATTGACAGTGATCCTGACTGCCCTGATGCTAGTGCTAGGGACCCTAGTTTAGCGACCAGAGGACCTGTTCCATGCCTTGGGAATGTGTGAGGGGTTTGCAGCTGCTCAGAGAAGTGACCCTAGTTTAGAGAAGCTGAGGGCTTGGGCAGACTCAGACGGCACACAGGGAGGTGACAGCAGACATAAGGTTTATTGGGACAATGGACTTATGTATACTTAGGCAGTACAGACAGAGGGAGGGGTGCTAGGCAGGCAGCTTGTTGTTCCCCAGGGATAGCATGAGCAGTTGCTCAAGTTTGCCCATGACATTCCCTTGTCTGGTCATCTGGGAATCATGTGCACTTCACAGCGGTTGTCCAGAATTTCTATTGTGAAACTTCACCCAGCAGGTGAAGGAGTATTATGAGTCTTGTCCTGGTGTGCAAGAAATAGGGAAGGCGGGCAAGAAAACCCAAGCCGCCCTGATTCCATTGCCCTAGTAGAGGAGCCATTCAAGAGGGTGGGAATGCATATTGTGGGGCCTTTAAATACCCCCAGCTCCTCAGGGAAGAGAGTCATATTGACTGTGGAGGATTATGCCACCCAGTACCCAGAGGCAGTCACCCTATCCTCACTAGGGACAGATAAAGTGGCAGATGCCTTACTTGGGATTTTCTCCCATGTTAGGTTTCCGCAGGAGGTTATCACCGATCGAGGGGGTTCTTTCATGTCGGACCTGATGAAATGTTTATGGGAAAAGTGTGGGGTGGTGCAGAGATGCACAACACCATTCACCCTAAGCCAATGGGCTTGTGGAAAGATTCAATGGTACCCTAAAGTCAATGCTCTGGGCATTTGCTGAACAGCGTGGGAAGGACTGGGAGAAATACCTTCCCCACCTGTTGTTTGCATACAGGGAGGTGTCCCAAGAGTCAACAGGATTTTCCCCCTTCAAACTCTTATATGGACGCCAGGTACATGGGCCCCTAGACTTGATCTGGGAGGACTGGAAGGCAAGCACGCCACCCAGGGAACTCCCATTGTGGATTACGTGCTTGGGTTTAGGGAAAGGTTGAAGGAGCTTATGGGGACAGCCTAGAGCAACCTGGCAGCTGCCCAACAGAAAAAAAAAGTGTGGTACAATCACAGAGCCAGAGTTCACTCATATATGGTGGGTCAGGAAGTCATGGTCCTTATTCCGGTCCCAAAAGACAAGCTGCAGGCTGAGTGGCAGGACCGTACAGAGTGGTTAGGAAGGTAAATGACGTGAACTACTTTGTAGAGTTACCTGACAGAAGACAGAAAGGATGTACCATGTCAACATTATGAAGCCACATGCAAATAGGGCTGACATGGTGTTTGCAGTGTGTAGTCATGGGGAGGGGACGTACAAAGGAGACCCCCTTCTGGACTTGCTGGAAGAAAGTAAGTGGGAGTCCCCTGTGGAGGCAGTTAAATTGTCTCCCCAGCTGACCCTGGACCAGATCCAGAAATTAAGGGAGGTTTTAGCAGACTTTGCTCAATTGTTTAGCACCAAACCTTGACTAACCCCCTTAGCGACACACGATGTGGAGACAGAGACACAGACACCCATATGATGGACAGTATATCGGGTGTCAGAGGCTGTCCAAAAGGACATTAGGAGGGAAGTGGAGGAGATGCTGGATTTAGGGGTAATCCAGAGATCCCACAGTCCCTGGGCCTCACCCGTAGTCCCTTGTGCCTAAGCCAGATGGCTTTACTCATTTCTGTGTGGACTGTCATGGACTAAATGCAGTCATGAAGTCAGCGCCCACCCGATGCCCCAGACGGATGAACTCGTGGACAAGTTGGGGGCGCACCTCTATGACTATTGACCTGACAAGGGGTATTGGCAGGCAGAGTTGACAGACAGAGCTAGGGAGAGGTCGGCCTTCATCACTTTGATAGGCTTATTTGAGTTTAAAGTAATGCCTTTTGGAATGAAAAACGTGACCACTTTCCAAAGGTTGGTGAACCAGGTGTTAAATGGTGCTGAGGAGTATGCCGTGGCATACCTGGATGACATTGCCATCTTTAGTGCCAGCTGGGAGGAACACCTAACCCACCTTAGGGAAGTGCTGGGCAGGATACAGAAGGCTGAGCTTACCGTCAAAGCTGGGAAGTGCCAGGTGGCCATGGGAGAAGTGGCATACCTCAGGCATGTGGTAGGCTGAGGACAGCTCTGTCTAACCAAATAAAGATAGAGGTAATCCAGGCGTGGCCCAGACCAGAAATGCAGAAGCAGGTAAGGAGTTTTCTAGGGACAGCAGGGTACTATAGAAAATTTGTACCCAATTACAGCACCCTGACTGCTCCCCTATCTGACCTGACAAAGAAAAGGATGCTCAAGAAAATTACCTGGGGCCCAGCCTGTGAAGAAGCCTTTTCCAAACTAACTGTGCAGTGCTCCTGTTTTGACACGTCCTGACTATAGCAATCCCTTTATAGTTCAGAATGACACCTCAGACATGGCTATTGGGGCAGTCCTGAGTCAGACATCAAGCCAAGGGACAGATCACCCAGTAGTGTACCTGAGTAGGAAGTTCCTTCCCAGGGAGCAAGCATACTCCACTGTGGAAAAGGATTGTCTTGCTATAGTGTGTGCCCTAAAGAAATTAGACCCATACTTACATGGGCAGCATTTTGTGGTGCAGACAGACCACAACCCCCTGGTTTGGCTGACACAGATGGGGAAAAACAATGGTAGATTGCTAAGATGGAGTCTTGCTTTGCAAGGGTATGATCTGACAATCGTACGTAGAGTTGGAACCAAAAATCAGAACTCCGATGGGCTGTCTAGTGTCTATGAGGAGTGAACTGATTTTGGAAGCTCATCCCATGCTGGGGATAGAGCCCCCAAATTCAGTCTAGGTGGAGAGGAATTGTGACACTTGGACAGCTGGTTATGATCACTGTATCATTTTTTGTAATATAAAAATGTGTTATGCACCGTCTCTCATGAGAAATGCTGAAACAGCATGTGAGTATGACACACACACACACACACATATAGGTTTTAGATACAAGGTGTTACCTGGAAGTCCAAAAGCTAATTACAGACTAGACTGGGCCTTAATTGGGGATCTCCTGTTTGTCTAGATTTATGATAGCATACCAGATGCTGGGCTAGCATCATAAACGTTTATGACGTTCAGAGACAATGCAGTGAAATTCACATGGTGATACAAAAGCATGTTGCACCTCCATGAGATCTGGCAGAAAGACATAAGTCCCTTTGATGTCCTAGAAAGGGGAAGCTGATCATAAGATCAAAGAGAGTCATTTGAAGAAAATGAGTTATGCTGAGGTTACAGAGTTTAATACTTGGATAAGACATCCTGTATTTGTATAGATATATATTTTTAATGTATTCTGACGGGGAGGAGCCTGGTGACCTCACACAAAGGGGTTGTCCAAGACAGTCTTTTAAACAATATTCTGTTTTCATTTAGAGACTTTATCTAGACTCTGACAAAGAAACATCTTTGAGCACTATAAGCAAGTATACAGGTAGAGAGAGACAAAATCATAGTACTGTAGTAGGAATTGCGCTGTTAAAACCTTGTTCTTTTAAAAGATTTGTATGTTTTGTGATATATGGTTCTGTATTTTATGTTTTACATATTTATTTATCTATTTAAGTAAAACTCTATTTTTAGAGCCTACTTGGTCTGTCCTTGATTTCTTTTCTTTAACAAGTGTAGTATATATGGTTAAAGCAGACAGTGTGCATAAGCTTGAATGGCTATATCAAATTGGAAACAGGTAAGAGTTTTAATCTGAGGTCTTTTATTAGAGTTTTTAAGGGTTCATTTCTGTACACCTGGTTAGGTGCCCTTAGGCAAAGATATCTGGCCCTCCAAAGACAGAATTATCTGAGCCTGTGCATTGGGTATGCTAGCAAAGGTTCACAGTTTGAATTCCTCCAAGACTTGAGACCAAAGGTTGATTCGAACCCACAAAGACAGACAGGAGGGTTACCCTGTTTCTGTTTTCTGTTCACAAGACTGCGCTCGGAGGTTGGCACTTTGGGAGTAGAGGGTTGACCTGCTGAGTGGGTTTGTGACACCCATCTCCAAAACCTAGATGCTCGAGTACATGGAGCAGATAATGCCATTCGACCCTGATGAATGCCTTTTCTGCATCCAAAGCTAACAGTGTCGTGACTGAGTCAGTTACTTTGAAGTGCCAAAGCAGATTGAGAAGCATTCTGGTGTTATCCATGCCTCTCTGTTTGTATGTGAACCCCACTTGATCTTTAGAGATCAAATTAGGTAGGAGCTGTTTTAAGCAATGTGCCCAGATTTTGCTATGTATTTGGCATATATTTTGCAATATGGTGTAAACAAAAATGGGATTATAGTTACCACAGCACATGTGATCTTTTCCTTGTTTGGGGATCAAGGCAATCACTGCATTACACATAGGTTATGGAAGTTCTCCCCTTTCTCTTGCTTCTGTAAAGGTTTTTAGTAAGGTATTTACAAGCTCATCTTGGAAGTTGGAGTAAAATTCCACTGGGAGACCATCAAGTCCTGGGGCTTTCCTGTTTACCATAGAACAGATGGCCATTGTCACTTCCAATGCCTAAAAGGGCTTATCTCAAGTCTCTCTCTGTTCTTGTGTTAAGGTAGGGAGCATTTAACAGGTGAGGAACATATCAGTGGTAGTGCTCACTTCAGATTTGTATAGGTTGATAAAGAAATATAGAAAAGCTTTATTAATGTTGTGATTATCCCTATGAAGCCCTCCATCCTGAGTTAGGACGGTGGTATTCTGGACCTCTATGTCTCCTTTTAAGCTGATAAGTCAGTGCTTTGCAGGGTTTCTCTCCTGCTCCCCAGCAGCTTTGTCTCATCCTGAACAAGGCTTATAAAATGGTCAAAGATGTCTGATCAATTTGATTGGTTGCTAGCTGTGTGTTAGAAGTGTCTGCTACACGGCTAAAAACAAGCACTGGCTAGCTTAATCCTTTGACTGCCAACAGAATTACAACATACAGGAATTCTGGACTGATATATCGGTCCATGGCACAGCAAGGATTCGGCTTTGAAGAAATCAATGAGCCAGTAGAATTTAAAAAAAAAGTTAAAGCCACAATTTTTTTTACCTCTTGCTAAGCTCACATATGTAGTGCAGAACCCTATTCTATTTACTCATCTTGACACAGGTACTCACATCACTGAAAGCAATATTTCGTACAGTTCCTTTAGTATAGTGATTGTCTCCTAGTTCACAATGACACTAAAAACTGCACTGCTGTTTCTCTGAAATTTGCCTGAAAACCGCATCTGACTTCTGTTATGGCACCCAGTCGCCCCCCCCCCCAGCCACTTGATCATCTCTAAATCCAAGTCTGACTTATGATTATTAAAAAACCAAAAAGTGCAAAGTGCAAGGAAGCACTATCATTAACATCTCACATGCTCCTGAACACATATTCCTTGTCTGCCCGGCTCTCAGTCTGTTACTGTGCCACCCAAATGCACTCCAGCCACTCAAATATATATATATTTTTTTCAAAAGAATGCTTTGCCGGTTTAATCTATTAATATTCAACATACCCACAACTTAGCCCAAATACCAAGAAAGTACAATTTATTCCGACTCACTGGAAAACAACAGTGTCTACTTTTCTTCCTTTCCTTCATCCCCACTTTCATCACTGTTGTACTCTGCCGTACAACCACTGGCTCCTCTTCCTGTCAGCCATACGGCAAACAGACTTTTTGCATGCCAGAGCATCACAATTAGAAAAAAATTAAAAATAAAGCAATAACTTTAGGAAGGGTTTGAAATGCTTGCAGGCACTGTATATGTGTCTTGGTTGGGGGTTGGGGCATCTCCATGACAATCACAGCTTTCAACTTGCTGCTATGGAGGCTCCAGTAGGACAAAAGTCCTGAAGTCCATAAAAAAACACATAACAGAAATGCAGGTGGAGGAACATTTTTATAGAAAAACCAACACTTCCTTCAACTATTTTAATATTTAAACATGTAAATCTTTTCCCATATATAAAATACAGAGGACCATTTTATAAGCACAATAAGCCACTCTGGGGTGTACATTAAACAGTTCTAATGCACAGCAAGGGGTGGGATGCACTCAGTATGTGGCCTTGTGTTTCACTACACCCACTAGCTAAGTGTTAGAACTGTCTATAAAACTGTCTAACGACACACAGTCATGTCTCATTGCTTACATATTCCACCTTTGCTTCAGGCATGCATTGATCTGATATCTAGTACCTATAATATCTGGTAGCAGATTGACCTTCATTACTGGTCTTCCCGTATTTAGTTCCTAGGGTTTTAAGTTTATTTTTTAGTTCATCTAGTGCTTTAGAGCTGGTATTTTTGATGTACAAGGTGCGACTAATGCACCTCCCCCAAACATACGCTTTTAGGGCATCCCATCTGGTTGCCTCTGAGTTGTCTCTTGAATTGTTTATTTCTGGGAAGGTTCCGATATCTTTAGCTAATTGTTGTTTAAATGAATTATCCCTTAAGAAAGACACGTTAATGCAGCACTGGCCTTTGCCTCTGGGTAGGCCTTGCAGTGGTAGCCAGGTAAAGCTAATCGGGGCATGGTGCGAGATTAAGATCTGACCTGTGTCTGCCTCTGTCATATCTGCAGTAAAATTGTGAGGGATTAGCCAGATGTTTAGCCTAGTATAAAGCTGATGTGAATGGTAGAAAAAGATGTATTCCATACCATTGTTTTACACCAGTCTCCTGATGTCATTAAGGCCTAGTTCTGTGGACAGGAATTCAACACATCGGAGGTCAGAGATCCTGCACTCAGTGGTGCTTTTCTCCTGTCCAAAAAAAGATCTGGTGTAGTATTCATGTCTCCCCCTACTATGAGGTGACCTTGTGTCACCTCTGTTAGTCTCTGTGTCAGTGACTGGAAAAAATCTGGTTGGTGTTTGTTTGATGCATAGACATTGCAGAGGGTGACTTGTTCACCTATAAGTGCTCCTTTAAAAATAAGAAATCATCCCTCAGAGTCTGTTACTACCATTCCCTCTTTAAAGTCAAGCCCTTTCCATAAAGGGATTGCTGCTACTCTGCTCTTTGAATTAAATGAGCTGCTATATACACTACCTCTGCTTCCCAGCTAGTCTTGAGCTTATCAATTTATTTTTGTAGAAGATATATTTCTTGGAGGAAGGCTATGTTGGCTCCTAGTTTGTTCAAGTGACTCAGTTTTTTTTTCTCTTTTTGGGAGAGTGAATGCCTTTAACATTTCATGAAATAAGTTTAACTCTTTGAATGCTGAATATGTTTGACCGTACAGTATATACATTCTGGAGATATATATATATATATATATATATATATACATATACCTGTATATATACACACACCTGCAGTGTTTTAAGGGTTAATAGGAGTATTAGATATGTTTATTATGTGTCCTGCCCCTCTGAATTATGTGATATAAAGTGTTTATCACAGCTTGCTTTGGTGATCTACTTCATACATGTAGCCTTCTGTGACAGTATGTCTGAAACTCAAGACTGTCTGGAACCTGATAAGTTCCGGATTTTCCATTCATTTGTGCAACAGAAAATCCCACAGGCCATATTCCTACCCTTCCATGCAGCAGTCATTAAATTGGCATATAAAAACAGTAGTAAAATTTTAACACAACGTAACAATTGGAATAAAACAACAATAAACTTTCTGTCCAAGGAAGGCCTATGTAAGACAGGAAGAGAAACCCCTGAATCACCAGCCCTCGCTAGTTCACGCAGCTATGTGCCAGTCTTAAGTCTCAATCTTTCCTCTCCCTAATAATGGGTCAGCTGCAATACCGGGTGGGAGGGTTAGGCTCCCTATATTGGCCTGATGATCTCTGTGTCTGCAGAGGTCAATAAATGAATGGGGAAGGTGGGGGGAGGTGAGGGAGAGAAGGGGGCGGATAGATTAATGGCAGTGCCAGCTGCTCTCTATAAGGTCATGGTGTGCCTAAGGTGATAAACTGGTTTTATTATCTTGGTTTCAGAAGGTGTGCCAGAGCTTTTTGATCTTTGTAACCCCACTTCTCAGATATATCCTGGGTTTATACACCTTGCTTAGCTATAGCTGTTCATTTTCATATGGGTTCCATAGTCACAATGGAAATTCGTTCTGCACAAAACAGACATTCTGCACAGTTCTAGGTTCAAGGATAGCAAACTGAAAAACACATTCTCTGCACCACCAGTTATGGCCTACAAAGTATGCCCCAGCCTCCAGTTACTGCCTGCAAAGTATGCCCCAGCCTCTTCATCATGTATATCAGAAGCAAACTTGCATCGTACCAAAACACTGAGACAAAAGGAACACTACCCTATAATGGCACACAATGCCAAACCTGTCCCAACATAGAGTATGCACACAAACACCATTAGAACACTACAGAACAAAGTGAAACACTTGCTGTACATGGATTATTCGCCTGCAGATTAGACAGTGCAGTTTACCTCATCCAGTACAAAGAAAATACCCAGAAAGATGCTACAGCATGTGGAAGAAAGCAAACACCCCTTCAAACTAGGATGGATTTTCACTGGTGCACCATATCAAATACAATAACCACCACAACAGTGGGACATTACAGGGGACCTCTGATCTGTTTAAGTACACCATAATTGACAATGTAGTGAGGTTCCTCTGTATTTTTAGTTGCTGAGCAAAACTCTCATGTGTCTGTTCTCTAAATCTTTAACTTTTTTTTGTTTTGAATTCTCTCCCTACCATTGACCCTTCTCACACCTCTATAATTAACCAAGACCCATTTACAGTATTAAGGTGTCAGAATTGCCCCAGAAACTTGTATACTGTAACATCTGTGTATCATTTATTTGTCAGTCCAATTAAAGATATTACATTCTGCAACAAATCTATGTTCTGAAAAGTAATGCTGCATGGTTCTGTGTCAAAGTAACTTTCAGGAACCACCAGCAAATTGGTCTATTCATTCTGTTTTAATTGTGACTGACCCAACTTGAAGTTGGTTATCAATAAAAATAACACAAGTTATTTTCACAAATTTATTACAATTGGGATATAGCTATTTTGATATAGAGATGTATACATACAATGTATATATGTGTGTTTTGGGAATACAGTATGTAATGGGGCTAGTGAAATATCTTGGGGTCAAGTTTCACAATTAAAAAGTATATCTGAAATTTCACTGTGTACCTGTGCCATGTTTAATTTAGGCATTGCTCTCCTCCACAGCAAAAAAAGAAGTGCTAAGACCCCACCTCTGGTATTAAAAAAAAAAATTCTGTCATCTTTACCAACTCGTCCCCCAACACACATTAAAATCTCACCCCCTACCTATCTTCCCCAGCTATGTATCTTAGAGAAAACTACCAAACTGTTTCAAGCTTCTTTAAAGCCGTCTTTACATGGCCAATTCACTGTGACTTCTGCAGAGCTTAAATGTGTGCTGACTACCGGAGACAGTCTAATCTTGAGTCCACCTGGCCCCTTTCAGCCCTAATGCAAGTCATACTGGAGAGGGGCCATACGTCCATTGGAGGTAGTAGTGGATCCTGAGAGGAAAGAGTGACCGACGATCATTTAAATGCTGGAGTCTGTTTTAAAAAGGGTCCCTTTAAACCACTGCATTCTTTTTGTTGCATGTCTGCCCTGCTTCTCCTCCTTCAACTAAGCGCAGTGCTTTTGTCCACTTTTTGCTGAGCTCCCTTCCCTCCATGTGCCCTTCCCAACCTTTGGGCAGGTGAGGTTGCCCAATCGGATTTCCCTTGCCAGGCTTTAGAGCAGAACAAGTGGTACAACCTCTTCACGTGTCTGCTTACATCGCTTGCTCCAACCAGTGTCCTCAGGATTGCAGCATTACATTGATAGTACCAGTGAGTGACTTATTGATTTGGTAAGTGTCCACATTGGAAGTTTAGCACCGAGCAACCCAAATGATCGGGTTGCTCCAGTGCAACATTGTAACATGGAAGACAGTGAGGAAGTGCCATGATTTTCTTCTCTGGCTAAAAGGGTTTTGAACAAATAGAGGTAGGGTGGTGTTGAGGTTTCACTACAGTATATGTGTAAAATAACATTTATTGACAAAATACTTGCTGCATTTTTAATCTCTAGATACTGTACATTTCTTAGTAACACCAGACAATGTGCTATATGTACCTGAAGAAATCATTTCTAAATAGAAGGGAATGATTTTTACATTTCCAGTGTGCTCGTCTTAGGATTGAGAAATAATCAAATTCTGTATGTGTTGAAAAAGGAGGTGATTGAACTTGTTAAATAGTTTGTGAATGTGTATGGAGATAAAGCATTTTAAATTGATGAATGGGCAAATTTAGCCACTGTTCAAGGTTAAATCATGAACAGTTCAACAGGGAAGAGTACTAATTGACTATAGTGTTTCTTGGGATTGGCTGCTGATCCCAGAGAGCTCCACTGTTTTCAGGAAAAACTCGGATTACAAGTGCTGATCTGTTGAAAAGTTATTGCACAATTAAGTCTTTTGCCAATTACATGAAAATTAGTATGCATACAATATAAATAATGTTAAGGGACAGAATGCACTTTTATTACCCCTGTAGAAGCAGCAAATAGTGCTGAAAGGGCATTATTAACATGCATATTAGAGTCTTCTGATTTGTTCTGGCATCTGCTGCTTCTGTTTAGAGAGGCAGCTGCTGAATTGAGTCACATTGCATTTAACGTGCATGTTAATGTAGTTTTTGAGCCATTTGTCACTTCTTCAGTAAAAGTCAAAGTATACGCTTTCCTTTGAAATATGTATGTTTAGAGATTTTCCTAATAAATAAATGTCATACAAACAACCTACATTTCTGTTCTGCCATAGTACATTCACTGTTTTTGTTGGAACTGTGAATAATTGAATAATGGCTGCTGACACAGACTGTGTGGCTGTGACTGTTTTCCCAGACCTTTAGGTCTGTCATTCATAAGACCTTGATTAGTAATCTAAACTTTGACTTCCTGAAGGTCTGTTATGACGGTTTGATTTATACGTGTCTTCTGAAGGTCTTGGTGGACTCATAATCATGGTAAACTTTTACTAGATAATTTCTTCATAAACTTTTGTAAGAAGTTTGAGAACCACATAGCAATACTAATAATATGGAACTTCATCTTTGAGATTATTAATTTTAGCAAGTGTCTTTTTTTTTGTTAAGAGCCAATATTCTGTTTTTTGTTGATCCTTCCTATGCCTTGCTATTTTTAACCCTTAGGCTGCTAACAATTAGAATGTATAGGAATTTTGGACTGGTGTATCAGCAGTGGCCATGCAAGGGTTAAGTTATAAGTTTCAGTGGCTCATTATTATGAGGCACCATTGGTTAAGGCTCTTCAGAAGGCCTTTAATGATCATAATCTGGGAATAAGAGACAAAGAAATGTGCATCAGGAGGGATATTGACTTATGCTGACTGACAAAGCTGAGGTGAGCAACTCGAGGTTAACGTTGAGGTGAGTGAGCAACCGCCACTGAGTAGGATGGAGGATGGATGACCTGAGGGGAAGTGAGCTTTACTTTTGTTTTACTGTGTGTTTGGGGGGTGAAATGCTTTAAAGTACAAAAAAAGAAACAGTTACTGAAAGTCGGGGGGGGGTGTGAGGACACCAAAAGTGGGAGGCTGAGGCAGGAACAGAAAGAAGGCGGATACCAGGGACCACATGACATGGCCCAGCCACTAGTGTGGCTGTAGTCAGAGCCACTTAACAGTGCCATTTTGGTAGTCCATCCACAGTGTACAGCTGCCATCGAGCAGGACAGAGGATAGACAACCTGAGGGGAAGTGAGCTTTGCTTTTGTGCTTTACTGTGTGTTTTGTTTGGGGGGGGTGAAACACTTTAAACTAAAAAAAAAAAAGAAACCATTGCTGAGGGTCTGGGAGGCAGGAAGATGCGAAGAGTGGAAGGTTGAGGGAGGGACGCCAGGGACCATGTAGTGCAGCCCAGCCACTAGGGCAGCTGTACTCAAGGTCTTTTAACAGCGCCATTTTGGAAATCCATCCACAATGAGCAGCCACCACCGAGTGGGATGGAGGATGGACAACCTCAGGGAAATGAGCTTTGCTTTTATTTTACTGTGTGTTTTGGGGGTGAAATGCTTTAAAATATATAAAAAAAGAAACAGTTGCCAGCCTGGTGGTGCTGAGGGTTGAGGCATGGGACACCACATCTCATGCCACACTGGTGACCCGGGTTCGGGAACAGACTCTGGTCACTTGGGGGTCAGCAGGGGTGAGGAAGGATTAAGTGTCTATTGACAGCTTTCTTTCCTTGGGGGGCAGTGCAGCATGCTGTAATCTGACACCCAGCAGTGGCTGGGTGTCGGCACAGGTGTGTCACCTGGAAGAGGGGAGGGCCTATGTCCACAGAGCATGGCTGCTTCTGTGGAGGATGGGGTCAGCTGCCCCACCCATTTCATGATTCGTGGGCCATGGGGAGAAAAGTGTAAAAAGTCGGGAGCTGACAGGATCCATGATGACCCAACATGTTCCCCTGCAAGATTCCACCCCGACGTCTGGATTTGTGTTCCAAGGGGGTGTGTAAGCCAGCACTCCCTTCCTTTGCCCCACCACAGGGGGAAATTCACTGGGAAATTAGGGTCTGGCTGAGTGGGGGGATGGTTGGGTCAGAGAATGAGCCCCTCCAAGGGAGGTCAGGAGCTCCCGTCAACTCTGCTGAGGAGTGACAGATTTCTAATTTTAAAAAAAATAAATAGTTGCTGAGGGTCTGGGAGGCAGGACGACACTGAGAGGCTGAGAGAGGGACTGAAAGAAGGCAGATGCCATGGACCATGTGACACAGCCACTAGTACAGTTGTAGTCCAGATAAATCACCCCGGGGGACCAAGCGACCCCTCATGTGAGCGACCCTGACGCGTGAGTGCCATGAAGCAGGAATGTAGCATCTGTGACTAAGTGGCATCTGTGGACTGTTGGTAGGGTGTCAGCAGGCTGCAGACCATGCTGGCCAGAGCAAGCAAGGTGAGTACACATAAGGGTAGGAGAGAGGAGTGTAGAAGTGTCATATAGTGGGTCAAACCTATAAGTGAAATTTCAAACAGAAGAGCAGCAACAATCTATCTAGGGTCTCCCAAGTAATAAAAACTGAAGGGGAACCAGCAACAAATGGGGGTGGGTGATTCAGGGGAAGAATAGGAAAAACTGGGAACAGGTCAACATTCAGGGGGTGAGGAGAGAAGAGGGACAAGATAGTGAGAGAGAGAGAGGGAACTGCACAGACAGAGAGATGGAGCAAGGAGGGTGGTGTGCTGCAACAGTTGCAGGGCAGCAGTCTTTCTGGGAAACATTTGGAGCATATGGGGATGTCCAGTATATAGGAGTATAGGGGAGCTAAGGGCAGAAATAATTCAGCTCAGATGGGAACTGAGGAGAAAGAAGTGGTGGGCTGAAATAGCAAGGCAGTGGGGAGGGAGACGGGGGAGGAGCCCAGCGAAATGAGTTTTTCAGGCAACGGTATTCACCTGGTGGGAACACCCAGTACTTGGGGGTATCCCATCCTCAGAGGGACAGGGTGCACAGGGAGGGGGAGTGTCAGGTGGTAAACAGAAGAGGTGAGAGCTCAAGAGGTGCAAAAGGTGGGAGAACTCCATAGAGAGTTCCCTTAACAGATTTGGCCCCCTGTCTGGAATGGGGATAGGGGAAACAGGAGGTGAGGTAGGAGGTCTGGATAGGGATACAATGAAAGACGGACAGGAGAGTGGGTTTGAGACAAGGCAGGGAAGTCTGGGGAGACAGGGGAGAAGAAGCAAACCTGGTGGAGGAGATGGAGAAATTGTTAAACAGGCTATGTTTAGAAGGAGAGAGGGGAAAGTGGAGGTAAATGCAGCCATGTGGAATAGAAGAGCCTCAGAGGGGAAGACAGACACAGTTGAGGGGAAATGTGGAGACAGCAGGGGGCCATAAACATTGTATTGGTAAGAATAAACAAGACAGGTTCTACAGGAGTAAGGGTCAGATGGTTGGGGGAACATGGCAGACAGGGGAGGTAGAGTGACAGTCATAGGGGACTCCATGATTATGGACATCAGCTGGGGGGAAAAAGGGGGACATGAATGCTGTGATGAAAACAGTGTGCATGCCAGGGATGACAATAGGGAGGGTGAGTTCAAAAATAGTAGTGAAAAGGAGAAGAGTGGAAATAAACAATAATTCAGCTAAGGTACTGTACCAATGACCTAGCAGGGGTGGAGGTGGTGAAAAGTCAGTTCAGGGAATTGGGGGTGACCTGCAAGGAGATATCAAGTTTACTGGCATTCTATGAGGTGATCCTACTGCCAAGAGCTAGCACAGTTAAGAAAATGAGGATAGATGAGTTCAATGCATAGCTGAAGGGTTGGTGCAGGGAGAAAGAGTTTGACTTAATAGGAGAATGGGAGAGACGTGGTCAGATAAATCTCTCTATGCACCTGACAGACAGCACCTTAACAAGGAGGGAATGAGGGTACTAAGGGGCAAACTGGGGGTTACATCACCCAGAAGTTAAATTTCAACTGCTGGGGGCAGGCATGCCCAAGGGCCTAAAGACAAGGGAAGTTGGACATGAATGAACCTCCCCCTCCCAATAACAGTAGAGGGGGACTGCAGAGAGCAGGGTAGTTTGGAAGTTGGGGTGTGAGAGAGGCTTACGGAGACAAAGAAAAGGCATAATGAGGGGAAAGGGTAAGGGCTCAGATGCTGGATGGAGGAAGGTGTCCCTGAAGACACGTAGCATAGGAAACAAGATGGATGACCTGCAAGTGCTGTTCACAGAAGGGAATGTGGATATTGTGGCAAAAACAGAGATTAGGGGCACAGCTAATCATGACTGGGACCTCTCAGTTCCAGGGTATAGGCTTTACAGGAGAAACAGAGCAGTAGGCAAAGGAAGATGGGTGGCAGTATTCATAAGGGAAAGCATAACAAGCACAAGAGAGGAATCAGAAGAAGGGAAGGTGGAAGCAATGTGGGTCCTGCCAACAGGGTGAGGAAAGTGAGCTTGGGGGTGGTCTACAGACCACCCAGTCAGGATGAAGAAATGGACAGAGACATGAGTTTACAGATTCTGAAGGCCACAGACAAGGAAGAGGTGATGGTAGTGGAGGACTTTAACCTGTCCAGGGTGGACTGTAGTGCACCACCACCAACAACATGTGCCAGGAGCAAAAAAATACTGGAAGGGATTCAGCTTAGGTTCCTGACCCAGGGTGTCAATGAACCCACCCGAGTGGGGGTAATCCTGGACTCAGTACTCACAAATGGCAAGCATGCACAGGATATAATAGTCAGGGAACCATCACTCAGTGTGTTTCAGGCTGGACATGGGCAGAGAAAGAGTCACCACTAAGATCAAAAATCCTGGACTTTAGGAGGATGGACTTTGGGAAAATGTGTGAGGAGCTAAAATGACATCTAACAAAAATTACGGCAACTATGGAGGGGACCCAAAATTGAATATCATCAAGGAAGGAGTAGGGGCTGCAATGGAGGAGTGTGCTAGGTACAAAAGGAAGAACTCCAAAATCAAAACACCAAGCTGGTTCAGTTCTGAGGTAGCCCTGGCAGTGAGGAACAAGAGGCTGGCCTACAGGAAATTCATGAAGACCAAGAAGGAGGTAGACAGAGTATTATACCTAGGACAGGCAAGGGAGGCAGGAAGGACAGTTAAGAGAGCAAAGGCTCAGAAGAAATTGTAATTAGCAGAAGGTATTAAAAGGGGGGAGAAAGCTTTCTTCTGCTACATAAGTGAGAAAAGAGACAAGAAATAGATGATAGTGAGACGAAGACTAGAGGAGGGGTGGGCAGAAAAGAATAGGGAGAAAGCAGAATTAGTGAATGATTACTTCTGCTCTGTCTTCACAAAGGAGAAAGATGGACCAGTGCCAATAGGGGGTGAAAGGAGGCCCAAAGGGGGACGTGTACTGATGGGGCAATAGAGAAAGAATGAGTGAAAAAAAGGACTATTAACTTTGAGGTCAGAAAAAATCATCGGGCCCGGATGGAGTACACCCCATCGTGCTAGAGGAACTGGCAAAGGAGCTTGCAGAGCCACTGGTGGACCTGTTAAGTTGTTCATTGGAGTCAGGCATGGTACTGCAAGACTGAAGAATGGCACATGTGGTGCCCCTCCACAAGAGCATTCCCAGGGATGATCTAGGAACTATAGACCAGTCAGTCTCACTTCAGTAGTATGGAAGCTTATGGAATCCATTCTGAATGAAAGATTCATACAGCATCTAGAGAAATTTGACCTCCAGGATGCAAGGCAGCATGGATGCATGGGAGGGAGGTCTTGTCAAACAAACCTGATCGACTTTTTTGACTTGGTAACCAAAACGGTGGACAGTGGCCAAGCAGTGGACATCCTATACCTGGAGTTCAGCAAAGTCTTTGACTCAGTGCCACACAAGATGCTGATCTGGAAATTGGTGGTACTTGGAATAGGAGAGAAGTTGGTTAAATGGGTGGAAAATTGGCTAGGGAACAGGTCCCAAAAGGTGATAATTGGAGGAGTGCTGTCTAGTACCAGGGAGGTCACAAGTGGCATCCTACAGGGCTGGATGCTAGGGCCAGTGCTGTTTAACATTATCATCAATGATTTTGGGGACAACATCAAAGGCAAAATGAGTCTGTTCACAGACAACACCAAGCTCTGTGGGAGGGTGGACTGAACAGAGGAGATACAGGAAATTAACGAAGACTTAATAAAACTTGAAAGCTAGTTAGGTATCTAGCAAATGGGCTCCAACACAAAGAAGTGCAGGGTCATGCATGTGGGTGTAAAAAACCCCAGGACAGAGTACTACCTGGGAGGGATCAGAGTAACTCCCACAGAGGAAGAGAAAGATCTGAGAGTGATGATATCTAGTGAATTGAAACACTTCGTGCAGTGCAAGAAGGCAGTGACATGAGCAAACAGGATATTGGGCTACATAGCCAGGGGGATCAGTAGTAGACAACAGAATGTGGTCCTGCCCTTGTACAGGTCACTGGTGAGGCCACATCTGGGGTATGCAGTGCAGTTCTGGAGCCCTCACCTTAAGAAATGTATCAATCTAGTGGAGACGGTCCAGAGGAGGGCTACAAAGATGATTGTGGGGCAGAAAGGTAGAATGTACGAAGAGAGACCGGGGGCTCTGAACATGTACTTCCTGGAGGACAGAATGGAGAGGGGAGACACGACAGAGACCTTCAAATACATGATAGGATTCAATAAGGTAGGCAAGAAAGGTCTATTTAGGGAAAGTTACATCCAAACAATGAGGGGGCATAGTCAGTCTGGGGGGGGGGGTGTTTAGGAGGGAGGTAAGGAGACACTTCACAGAAAGGGTGGTAACCAAGTAGAATGCACTGCCAGAAGTAATCTCAGTGAGGATGGTGGGGAACTTCAAGGAGGGCTGGGATATAGGGGGAGGATTAAGATCTGAGGTGAGGAAGGGTTTAGGGATGAAACAGTCAGGGAGGGGGGAGCGGGAACATTAGCCTGAAATAAGCTGAAATCCCTGCACAGCGAGCAGACTTGCTAGAGCAGAAGGTCTAGTTCTGCTGGCAAATTCATTTTTGTATGTATGTTCATATGAGGCCAAGTACTTTTATCTGTGACTTGGGCATTTCCATTTATCAGTAAGCAATGTGGCTTTCTATACCTTGGTTCTTTTTACCAGTAAATACAGGCTAAACAGCAAACCAGTCTTCTTTTACATCACAGCTGATACCAGCAATGATTCCCAGTTGATTTTGTCCACTGTGCAGTGCACATCCTCCTTCTCTGATGCTGCATTCTGTTTGCTTCACTGAGCAAAATCAAGAGACATGGGGCAGATTTTCAAAAGGGGGTGAAGGGTTTGAGTCCCACCCCACACCATGGGACTTTGAATTCTGTGGTGTGCCAACCCCTTTGCTGCAACTGCACCCAAATTTCCATTCTCAGGTGCGGTTGTGACAGTTTCCATGATTTACAGCAGCTTGCACCAATGCTCTGGCACAAGCACTGTTACTTAGACTCTTGGGGATGGCATACGCTAAACCACAAAACTGTGGTCTAAGGTGCGGTGATTGGCGCAAGGGATGGTAAATCCCAATCGCCAACAGGGAAATACTGCAGTCCCTGTGTATCATATGTTTTGCACACTGGGGGGCTTGTGTCAGTCTTAGGGGTTTGAAAATCTGGCCCATAGACTTTGGGGACATTGTAACACATCTATATTCATTATGTGGAGAGATTTTTATTTTTTTATTTTATTGTTGAGTACTGTTTGCTTTCTTTTTGTTTTGATTTCTCCTGCTGGTCAAGAACAATGGCAATGTTGATGTGCACCCCATTGGAGGAAAAGGAGAGTTTGGGTGTCCCAGATTCTAATAGTGTGATAGATGTAAAGCTGGCATTTCTCATACAGAAACTCCACTGGCCACTGCTTGTATCTTAAGTGTCTTTGGCCAGATAATGACCCTCATCTTGTTGGAATATCAAGGCCATTATATCTGAAGCTGAAATCATGTGAGACAGACCAGACAGAAGAAGCTGAGTGTGGGAAGACATCAGTTAGGCTGTTTTTGTGACCTTTGACTTGTCCCCACCTCAATGTTGGAAGTTCAAATTTGACAAAAGAGCCCTGGGAGGAGAAGCTCATGACACCTGGCCTCCTCTATTGAACCCCATCAATGTCAGCAGTTATTTCGACCTGAGCATCAATGACTGGCCTTGAGTTGATCCACTGTGGGTGTCTGACCTCATGATAATAGGCAAGGCAAGAGTAAGAAACAGTGATGACATTGGTCATCGTCTTTAGAGTCAGGGTCCTCAAGCTCAGAGCTAGAGTTGAACTCTTGATGCCAAGAATGATGCAGAAATAGATGTTGAAATTTCAGCTAATAGGCTCAGATATTCTTTAAGGTCATGTCCCTCTTCCAGTCCTACTTCTACTCCACCTTGGCAAACCTCAGGTGTCTCAACAACCTACTTCCTTCTCTGAGATCTTCTAGCCTTTCCTCTGTGTGTCGAACCCTTCACTGCAACTGCACCCAATTTTCCAATTGCGGCTGCAGTTGCAATGGTTTCCAAGAGATACAGCAGCTTGTGCCAAATATCCGGTGCAAGCTCCGTAACAAGGGTCCCCAGGATTCAGGTAGATCAGAGAAAGTTGGTCTACCTTGTGGCATTTATCGCATGGGATAGAAAATCCTGTTGGATCCCTACAAGCCCCATGTGCAGTATTGTCAGCACACCAGAGTTTATGACAATCTAATACATTTGAAAATCCTACCCAGAGACTCTTCTCCACAGCTAACCTGGCCCAGACAATAAAGTACCATATTTTATCAAATAGAAGCCGAGGCTTCTATTAGAATTTTTTAATTTGACCTGTGGCTTGTATTTGAGGGTGGCTTGCATGGCAATTTCCTATTTTAAGAATGAAAAATAAAATTTTTCACATCCTAAATATGATCAAATATATTGTTACTGATCTACTTCATAGCAAAATAAGCACAGCAAGCATGAACTAAGATCAAAAATTCTAAAAATAAATATAACAATCGTATTTACAGAATCTGACATGACTTAAACCCTGATTAGAAGCCGTGACTTCTATTTGAGGGTGGCTTTTATTGAAAGTATTCATTGTGACCTGCAGCTTCTGTTTGAGAGTGGCTTCTAGTCGAGGGCAGCTTCAATTTGGTGAAATATGGTACTAGTAATGCTATAAATCAGGGGTTCTCAAATGGTGAGGCCAGCCTCCCTGAGGAGGCCCCAAACTGTTCCAGGGGAGGCTCAAGCAAGTCGGAAAAAGTACTGCATTTAAATTTTGGGTTTTATATATTTTGTGTGAAGAGATGAAGCAAACTGAAAGAGGATAATAACAGTAGGTGAATTTTATGCATTTATTTACTAATAGGTGACAAGGGAAGGTGAATGAGCCAAGGCTCGTTTCAGGTATACCCAGGAAAGGGTAGGGAGTGAATACATTTCAAAAAGGTAACTGCAAAACAATCAAGAAATATACAATGAGCAATAGTGCAAATAAATATGAACAGTAAATTAATAATGAGTGGTGGTAGCTGATCAATTTGTAAGCTGATGGCAGAACAGCCCAAATACAAGGGTTGAGCATAGAAGTGCTAAGAGCAATAGCAGGAAGGAGCAGAGTAATCCCTGAGAAGTTGCTTAGGAGCAGGGAAGGAGGGGGAGAGGCAAAGTATGTAGGAAGGTTATTTCATATAGAGAGGAAACAGAGAAAGTAGTCTGACCCATGAAGGTACTGCAACAAGGGGCAACGATGGTTCAAAAATAAAAATAGCAGAGCAAGTAGGTTGGCCTGTGTGTGTGTGTGTGTGGGGGGGGTTACAATAAGCTAAATAATAATATTTGTTTATTTTATTTATTTGTTATTCAGATAACAACTTTGAGCACAGGAGCTCTTTTTCAAAAGTTCCAAGTCCGTATAAGACAAAGAACTGAATGTGAGCCAAGTACTCAAAGGGATTTCAATTTATTAATGGTGTACTGCTCAAAGTACAGTGTGTTATTTTTCTTTGGGAGGCCCAATATTATTTCAGTTTTTGGGGGAGGCTCAAAATCTTTTTCATGGATTTGGGGAGGCTCACTGTGACAAAGTCTGAGAACTATTGCTATAAATCATATGATCACAGATCATTTGGTGAGCAGGTTCTCAGATCTTCCTGGATAGTTTTGATCTTGATTAGACTAACATTGGGATGCTAGATTAGCTGGCATTTTTTGAAATGTTTAAACTGGCTTTAAATTTATTTATTTATTTAAGAGATTAACCAGGCAGGCATGCTGAGTGGGGAACCACTCATTTCCAGATGTGACCTGGGGGAGATGCATTCTCATTTCTGCTGAACAATTTTGTCAACTTTGCTGTAACTGCTTTTACCTAGGACCTCTTTGAAAATGAGCTGAGCGCAGTTGAGTTTATCCCAGGAAAACAATTGTATGCACATATAATAAAAATAAATGTGGCTTTACTGAATCTGAGACTCCAGAAGTCTGATTAGTAACACAGTTTGATTATGTCCTCCTGACATTTGCCCTCATCTTCAAGTGAGTTCACCACCTGGGCCACCTTAAAATCAGCAGCAGCTTTAAGCAGCCTACTGGAGACCCCAGTTGCCCTATTGCTGATGAACGTGGTGAAATATAATGGCCCCATCGTAGATCCATGAGGGACATGGAGTACCTTTCTACACTCTGAATAGTATCTGTCTGCTGCAGCGCTCTGCTTCTTGCCCCAAGCAAGTTATCAGTCCCCCCACCATGTATGCCTTGTGTGTGCCATGCTTTTATACGTTGACCAAAAGCTGTCATGCACCACTGTGTCAAAGGACTTGTTGAAGTCCAAATATAGTAGTATATGGTTAGCCTCTGTTTGTATGTATTCCATACAAACAGTTTTCTTGTTGTGGTACAGTTCAAAGGTCATGAAAAGTTGTTATGGTATTGTGCTGACATTACAATGATACCAGAACATCTTTTCAGCCTTGATGTCAGTGTGCGACCTGTGGTTAGCTGAAGATGTGGCTTTCTTAAAAAAGTTAATAAAACTGGTGGCACCATTTAGTGAGTGGATGACCAAAGCACTTTTGATATGGAGAGCTGTGGATGTCTGTGCATTCCTCAGGTTTATTAGTTGTAGTTTATTTGTTTATTTAGTTATCTTTTTTTAAAACACATTCTGGTGCTGCATCGTGGATATCGAGTGAGGGTTACAGTTTTTGGAGAGTGAGGTGCCGGAGCGAGTGGGAGCACTGATGTAACATTTGGTAAGAGCCTTTGGAAGGATGACATGAATACAGCAGTATTTGATCACGGTTTTCAAAAAGGAAAACCATGTAGTATGTAAAAAGTGTATGGATGACCATACACAATTGAGGCAGTGTTTCCATTCTGGGGATGTGATGTTGCTTTCCAGGTCTGTATCATGTCATCACATCCCCTCAATGGAAACACAGCCTTGTTGTGTATTGTCACCCATATACTATTCTTTATATGTCTGTGGCCTAGTCCCATAATCCTTCTCTCCAGTTATCCCCTGGATGAAGGTGATCAGGTTTGTTTGGTACAGACTACCCCTCATAAAACCATGCTGAGAGGGGATAAGCACCTTAACTTCATCCAAGTGCTCCATTATTCTGTGCATGATCATGACTTCCAGGACCTTGCCCAACACTGGTGTCAGGCAGACTGGCCTGTAATTAAATGTTTATTTTGTTACTTGGTCTTGCTCTCCCCCTTTTGAGGACAATGGGGACAGGACGGGGAGGGTTAGTAACCATGAGGTACAATAGGTTCCAGCGACTATAAGGTATATGGGCAGACTAGATGGACCTCTAGTCTTTTTCTCCCATCATGGTCTATGTTTCTGTTTTGAGATTTTGCTCCTTGTAAAAAAAAATCACTTACCCTTGTGATCATGTAGACATGCTGTGCTAGGGCTTCTGGACTCAGCTCATACATATCCTCATCATTCAAAACTGCTTTCCCTCAAATGTTAATGAGTGAGATGCCCCTTTACAGCATGCATAGGGGTGTGCACCATAGTGGATTCATCACACAGCTGCAGCTCCTGAGGGCACGCACAAATATGGCAGTTGCATTCTAATTGTTAAGGGATGACTAAACTGCACAGTTGGCCCAATTAATTTTTTTCTTCTTTAGTAGCCAGTTGAGGCCCACTAGGCACAATACCTGTTTTGGGGGGTGACCCAGGAGCACTAGGGAGGTTAAGTAACTTGCTCAGAGTTGCGCAGTATGCAAGTGGAGGTTGTGGGAATCAAATCCAGGTCTGCTGGCTATACCAAGCTCATTCACAACTCGTTACTCTAATTTCAAGGCTATACTGCCAGCTTTGGGCCCTAAAGATTCATGTCTTTTAGGTCTGCTGGATACTACCACTGTCCATTCTCTCATCTATACTAAATAATTAGAAAAAACTCTGCCTGCAAGTTACTTATGCAGTATTAATAAAATTGTTCTATATATATATTGCTGTTGTAATATTTTGTTGAATTGTGCACAGCCTGAAAATTGTCTGTCTTGTGCCTAGGAGCCTCTTGCTAATTATGTGGTTCACCCAAACAAGGCTACCCTGAAGTGGAAAACATACAAACAATATTTTTAAAACTATTGGACCAGGCAGGTACATCTTGATAAGACAATTCATGTCCAGTCAAACATATAGCTCAATTGGGCAAGCAGATGGTGGCAGATAGGAAATCCTGTATAGCCTGCTGTACAATAAGTATCCAGTAGTATATTTGTCTAACTAAAACTGTATTACATCATTACCTTAATCAGTATGCTTGTATTCAGCTGTGTTTCTGCTCTGGAATACGGTGACAAGCAATTTTCACCTAGAATACAATGGCAAATAGACTATGGCTGTACATAGATATTTCACAGTAACTTTTACTGATTTTCGATAGTACTGGCACTGTGTGGTGAAGCAGAGGTATAACAGCTAATCAATAAGACAGAAAAAAATGACACCCTTGGGATGATTGACTTACTTGATCCTTCCCTGATTTACTGCATACTGTAGATATAGCAACTAATTCATATGGAGATGAGAATGCCAAATTAAGCAATTTGAAAGAAGTAAGATGCAGCTGTCTTTCTAGCAAATCAGTATTTGATAGTAAAGGTCATCTTGAGAATAGAGACTGGGTTTCCTATTCTGAGTCTGGCAGGGAGCCAGCCACATCACTTAGATGAGTTACTTTTCTTCTGGGGAGGGGGAGAGACATAGGCTACCTGCATATCATGCATCCCCTAGTGGGTGACCATGGATTGGCATTTGTCCTCATTGTGGTTTCAACTGTGAAGTCCCTGCTTAGAAGCCGTGCTGGAGAGCAAGGTACAGTTACAGTCCCAGTGGGAGTCAAAGGGACCCTCTGTGAGAAATGGGTGTTTGACTCTCAAAATAGATGGGTGGCTCCATTTCATAATGTGCGTTCCCTGGTAACAAAGTACCGTAGCTTGAGGGGTTGGTAGGATGAACAATACCAACGTTGTTCTCTTTGCATTCCACCAATTTAATAGATAGTTCTGCTCAGTTTTATAGCTGAGGACATAAGCAAAGGGAACTTGTTTGCTTATATGTATGGATTTAAATGTACTGTTATCCACTTTCCTCCAGTTCAGTTACATTCAAAATACAATGTTTGCTAAAACAGAAACAATAATAATAGTAATAAAATTTAATTAAGCACCTTTCAATATTTCAAAGCACTGTACAATAACACATGTACAAATACATATAGTATAAAATAGGAAATGCCTTTCCCCATAAAAAAGTCTTTAGTGCCTGCTTAAAACTCCCCACCATCCTGCACTCCTGGAGCTGACGGGGCAGATAATTCCAGAGGGTAGGTGCCGCAAATCCAAAGGCACACGCGCCAGATGACTTTTCAGTTCAATTCAATTCAATTTTATTTATAAAGCGCCTTTCCAGGCCAAGGCTCTGTACAAAATTTTTAAAATAATAAAATCACAACATTTAAAAGTCAGCCACAACTAGCAGAGATACACTAATCCAAAAAGATATGTTTTTACAGCAACTTTAAAGTTTTCGACGTTTACCCTCGAAATCTCCAGCAACCCCTCGTCAGCTGAGCTGAGCCGTCACAAAGGGGTGTAAGGAACCAGGAGTTCTTTCAAGTAATCGGTACCCAATCCATGTAGGGCTTTGTAAGTCAATAGACCTACTTTAACTCATTATACCCTGGACGGACTTTTTGTATGAGGAGAATCAATGGATGGTTCGGACCTCATACGGAGCTATTGGGTACAATGTTAAAGGTGATCCGCTGCTGTATTGGCAGCCAGTGCAGAGCATGCAGCACAGGGGTGATATGAGATCTTCTAGATGCCCCAGTCAACAAATGTGTTGCCGCATTCTGCACTAGCTGCAAGTGGCAGATATCAACCCCAGGAAGCCCTAGATAAAGGGAGTTGCAGTAATCAAGGCGCGATGTCACAAAGGCATGGACCAAGACAGACAGGTCACTGGATGGAACAAGGTGCCTAATCCTGGCAATGTTCCTAAGATGGAAAAAGGCCAGCTTGATGACTGGCGATACCTAATGTAGAAGAGTCAGACCATCATCAAGCTCCACTCCCAGGTTACGCACTCATTCAGAGGTGAGAATCTGGGCCTCCCCCAGGACTAAACAGGAAGGGAGCCCAGTCCTCAATCCCTCTACCCTATGACCTGGGTCCACAACCAAAACCTCAGTCTTTCCTGGGTTCAACTTTAGACCACTGGAATTCATCCAATCTTGGATTTCTGCAAGGCGGTTGTTCAGTACCGAGATAGCACCAACCTGGTCAGGTGCAAATGACAGGTAGAACTGGGTATCATCAGCATAGCAGTGAAACCTCAGCTCATACTGTCTTACAATGTCTCCGAGGGGTAGCATGTATACTGTGAATAACATGGGGGACAGCATCGAACCCTGAAGTACCCCGCAAGGCAGAGAGAAAGCCCTGGATGAAAACAAACCCAAGATCACTCTCTGCATTCTCCCAGCGAGGAAAGATGAAAACCATCTGAGGACTGTATCCAACAGCCCACAGATGAACCTCAGGCATTCGAGCAGAACCATATGATCCACAGTATCAAAAGCTGATGATAGATCCAGGAGAACCAAGACAGAACGGTGTCTCAGATCTCTCACCATCAGGAGATCATTGAGCACCTGAACCATAGCAGTCTCAGTACTATGCCTCTTACGAAAACCAGATTGGAGAGGTTCATATAAATTATGGAAGGTTAGATGGTTATCCATTTGAGCAGCCACAACTTTCTCAATAACCTTCCCCACAAAAAGAGAGGTTAGAGATAGACCTGTAGTTTGCTAGGTTCTCCGGGTCTAAAGAAGCTTTTTTCAGAAGGGGGATCACCACCCCTTCCTTCAGGGATCTAGGTAACTCACAGATATATCTAAAGAGCACCGGACAAACCGAGCTAAGACTGGGCCAATGATCTCACTACAACCCAAAATCAGGGAAGTAGGGTCTGAGTCTAAACTACAGCCTGTGGGATGCATCTCCTGGACAATCCTCATAATGTCTATGAAATCCAGCAGGTCAAAGGTACTCCAGGAAACTCCAGGCTCTGTGACAGAGCACCGATCAACAGCAACCCCCTTAGAGTGACGTTGGTGGCTCTCCCTCCTGATGTCATTGACCTTATTCGCAAAAAAGCGAGCAATCTCATCACAATCAGTTTGTGTAAAAACTTGATGGAGCTGCCGACAGGCTGGGTTGCACAGCCTGTCAACAGTTCTGAAGAGTTGAGCCAGTCGGTTCCATGCGACAGAAATTTCCCTGGACAGGAATTCTGCCTTCTTATGGGAAATTTCTGTTCGGTAGAGTTTATAATGCTCTAGCAAAATACGGTGGTCAGCATCAGCAGCAGTTCTCCTCCAATGACGCTCTAACCTACACCCCAATTTTCGCAACTCTCTCAGAGCCCCATCAAACCACGGGGCTCCAGGGTGACACAGAAGGGTGCGAACTTGGACAGGAGCAATCTGATCAAGGGCTGAAGATATGGCCACATTATAGGCCACTACCAACTGTTCAGGATCAGTGCAAGACTCGTCCAACAATGAGAGGTCAATAACCGCCATCAGATCTTCAGGGACCACATCCCACAAAGGGCAGAATCTGACCAAGTCCACAGGGGCCGACCTACCCAGAGGGGCCTCAAAATTGAACCAAACTGAATAATGATCAGACCAACCTACTGGTTCCACCACTAAATCGGAGGCCTCGTTCTGCAGGAGGAAGACCAGGTCAAGAGAGTGACCTCCCTTGTGTTTAGTTGAGGAAACAACCGGTGTAAAGCCCAGTGATGTCATCACCTGGAGGAAATGTTGACCAAAAAGTGAAGATTCGTCGTCGACCCAGGCACTGAAGTCACCCAGAACCATCAGTCTGGGCGACTCCAAAGCCATGTCGGCAGCAAAATATGCTATTTACTGCAGGAATAGCTTCTCATCACCTGGTGGATGGTAGATGAGGGCGATCCTGCACCCAACACCAGCTACCACAGTACACTCAAATGACCTGGCCTCCTCAACTGGTACACCAGTTAGGTCCAGTTCGGTCTTGAACAAGTCATTTGAGTGCCAAGAATTCCTTTTCAGTGACATCTTATTCTTGCAAGAGTTACAACAACCACCATAATATTTAACTGTGTACAATAAATAGAATAAACAGTACATAACAATTAGCAGCAGTAAAAGGCTCCAGGTCACCACTGAAAAAGGGACCTTCGGGGCTCAGTGGGTCTACCCGGTCATCAAAATTTAATAAATAAATAAAAGAACTCTTAATGAAACTTAGCAGTTGTCTGACTTCAAGACCTTTTGGAGAGCACAGGCAAGTTTTCAGTTGTCTTGACCATCTCTGCATAAGACCCAACTGGGCTTTCTCAGTAACAACCTCATCAGTGTGGAATAGTTTGCAGTACTAATGGGATAAGTATACATGTGTGGGTACAGTTTCAAGGTTTGGTGGAGGAAGGGAAACCCATTACAGAGCAGGTACACGAATATCTGGAGTGCGGCTGAACCTCAGCAAAAGGGGTGGATCAGAATAGTATACAGAAGCAGAGAGGTGCAGGAGGCTTCATTTAGGGTAAGTCAGGAAAATAGAAAACAAAATGTGCATGACCTGATGCAGTTGTACACCCTGTCTCTTGCTTAATATTGTCTCCAACATTTTACTACTTAGCTTGCTAAACTAATTAGATATTTGTAGCATTGTAAATAAACATAGTAACATAGAATTTGATGGCAGATAAGGACCACTTGGCCCACCTAGTCTGCCTATTTCTGTACCTAATGGATAACATACTAACATACTAAAACACCAGCAGAATAGGCCTAATGGTCTTTTGTGACTGCTTGTTTGGTCAGCCCCCACCCTGGGAGCTGACCTTGCTGCCCCCCTAGCCTTCTGTGGCTCCTCACTTCCCAGTTCTGGATATTCTCGCTGCACTGGATTTTGCTTCCAGAACCCTTCCCTGTACCTGTCCCCCGAACCCTCCACCATCTCTGCCTCCACCAGCCCCTGAGCAGCGCATTCCATGGCTCCACCACCCTCTCAGTGAAGTAGCACCTCCTCCTTTCTCCCCTGAATCTTCCACCTTCCAGCTTCCACCCATGCCCTCTAGTTGCCCCCTCCTCCTTTCTTCGAAGCACCCTGACTGCTCTTCCTCTATTTACCCCCTTCATGTACCTGAAGACCTCTATCATGTCCTCCCGGTCCCTTCTTTCTTCCAATGCATACATATTTAGCTCTTTGAGCCTCTTCCCATAGGTCCTGTCCCCCAAGCCCCAAATCATTTTGGTTGCCCTCCTCTGGACCCTCTCCAGGAGTTTAATGTCTCTCTTTAAGTGTGGCCTCCAAAACTGCATGCAGTACTCGAGGTGTGGCCTCACCAAGCAGTTATACAGAGGGAGTATCACTTCCCTCCTTCTGGAGGTGATCCCCCTAACGATGCATCCTAGCATTCTGTTGGCCTTGGCTGCTGCCCTTCTACAAGTCTCTGAGTTGTTCATCTTGACATCCACCACCACCCCCAGGTCCCTCTCAGCCATCAAGACTTGTAACATTTCCCCCCCAGAGTGTACACTTGGCCCGGGTTTCTGTCCCCCAGGTGCAGTACCTTGCATTTCCCTGCATTGAACCTCAGCTTCCACTTCCTAGACTATCTTTCCAGAGCCTCGAGGTCCCCCTGTAGGGCCACCCTCCCCTCCTCCCCATCCACCACCGTCCCCAGTTTTGAGTCATCTGCAAAGAGACTCATCTCACTCCTGATACCTGTCCTTATATCAGAGATGTAGGCGTCAAACAGGAAGGGGCCCAAGGACTGATCCCTGTGGGACCCCACTAATGACCCTTCTTGGGGATGAGACTATCCCGCCAACTACGACCCTCTGGGTCCAGTCCTGGAGCCAATTGTCTATCCATCTGATCATCTGGTTCCCCACCCCCATTTCTCCCAGCTATCCAACAGGCCGTCATGAGGAACAGAGTCAAATGCCTTGCTGAAGTCTAGAAAGAGGATGACCACTGGTCTACCCAGGTCCAAGGCACTCGTCACCCAGTCATAGAACTCCACAAGGTTTGTCTGACACGATTTCCCTGGAATGAGTCCATGCTGTCTATTGTCGAGGCACCCTATCTTTTCCAGGTCCCTCACTAGCCTCTCCTTGACAATGCCCTCCATCACCTTGCCCACCACCGATGTCTGGCTGACAGGCCTGTAGTTCCCTGCCACCTCGCCTTGATCCCCCCTTGTGGATAGGCATGATATGCACCACCTTCCAGTCCTGGGGCACCCACTCTGTCCTCAGAGAGATGGTGAAAAGCTCCATCAGGGGTTTCGCCAGGACATCCGCAAGTTTCTTCAGCACTCTGGGATGTAATTTATCCGGCCCCGGTGATTTCTCCATCTTAAGGGACCTGAGAGCTTCCCTCACTCTCTCTGCTGTGATTTCCACCTCCGCTACCTCTTCTCCCTGCTTAACCTTCCCCCCTCCTGCCAGTGATGCCTCCCTCTCCTCCAGGGGTCATAAGCTTCAGATCCTAGTTAACCAACAGCCTACTTCCTACCACTTGTAGTGGTGACATTCACTATGTAAAGGTCCTCAGGCAAGGGGAAGTGAAGATTTGATTTTTGCCATTTTACAAGCTGATGTGTATACTAAGCAGGCAGGGCCTTAAAGAAAATTATGTCTTTCTTGCTTTAATGTCATCAGCAATACTCACCCAAGATTCTGCCAGCTAGTCTGAAAACGTCTGAGGTATTCTCTATGAAACCATCCAATGAGAGCAGCAATAAAATAGGATTTAAACCTGAGAAATGCCAACTCTTGCATTTTATCTGTAATAACTGAGGTCTTATTGTCCATATATGAGGGAAAAGGAGTAAGTAGTTTTTACAATATATTTATAGTTGATCTTCAGACACAGTCAGTACCATATGAGATTTGGATTCCTGCATTGATTAATTTGCATTAAAAAATAGGTTGGGAAAATCCTGTGCTGTGATTGTTAGAATCTGATCACATGACCACACGTTGAACCTCATTACATTAATTTTTTTTGTGTGCCATCACCCCCAATGTGACTCAGACCCAGGCTTTCCCGGTCCAGCCCACCACTCAAGACTTACCTTGACCTGAAAATTCACCTGGGCTTGCCCCCCTGAATGGGGACGCCGAGTTGGCATGCCACCAATGGAGACTCATCCAGATTATCATCAGGTCCAGCTTCTGCCGGCAGGGCTCCCTTGGCTTGCCCCCAGGATGGGGCCATGGGGTTGGGCCATTCTGATGGAAGACTGATCTCGGTCACAGCCGAGGGTTGCAGTGGGCACAACAGGATCAGGAAGTGAAGTGTCATCAGTGAGGCCAGTGTTTTTTGCATACATTATCCCTGACAGGAGGTTTGGTGTGCAATGACATAATGTGCAGGAGCATGATTTCTGGCATGCCTCTGAAATGTTTAGCTTCAGTCACCACTCCCCCCGGCCTCCTCCAGCGGTCAGCCACATGCTGATTGCTAGCCCACCGTTGCCCCAGGAGGAAGGAGAATGCTCAATCATCCTCTCCTTGGCCATCTCTCTGACTCCTCGGGTCTGTTCCAGAACCCAAAGTGTTGACGTCACAGTCGGAAGCCCTACCACTGCACTCCAGACTGTACATAATTGTGGGATTACTACTTTTCTTGAGTGCATAAGGCACTCAGTTTTGCCTCATGCCTTACTTCCCAAGGCATGTTGTTATGTAAGCAAAAAGACAAAATGTGGTGTGCATAGTGCTGCCACAACACATGCCCAGGGGCATAATGAGGTGTGATGCCACAGGTGGAGTGCCTTCAGCCCCTGGAAGTGTGTTGTGCTAGTACCATACCTCTCAACTGTCCCTGATTTTCAGGAATGTCCCTGATTTTGCCTCAGAATTTTACTCTGTCACTCATAAAATTTGTGTTTCTGTGACAAAACTGTGGGGGATTGTAAGCAACAATATCAAATGCAAAAAACAATATCAAGCATTAAAGTTACAGACTTGTTCTTCCTTAGGAAAGGCATTTTACTCTAAGCCCCATTATTCTACCAGCTTCCTGGGTGTCTATCACTAATTTTAAAGATGCATCCCTGATTATGGTCCTTCGTCCCTAATTTTTTTAAGCCTTGTCCCTGATTTATGAGGTAGGAGGTTGCAAGGTATGGCCAGTACAATGCTCACCTCGAAGTGTCTTATTGCACTTATGAAATGGATACGCTAATAACATTTAAAAAAAAAAAGTAACTTTTTTTATTAAAAACAGATATTACCTTTAATTGAAAGTAACTTGTAAAAAGTAGTCCCATCCCAGCTGTCACGCATCTGTCTATCCAGACATTCAACAGATAGAATGTTTGTTTATCTTGAAATACAGGCATTCAAACATCTGCAGAGTTCCACTGGTTGAGTGCTCACTTCTACCCACACAAACATGAACAACAGAAGGCTGCAGTAAAGCCAGGGATTCAGTTGTTTCTGGAGCAGAGTAAGATGCAAACATTTTCCTGGTAGGCAGGTAAGGATGGGGGCATTTTCAGAAAAGAAGCTCTGAAAAAATAAATCTGTGAGTAATACTGAATTGTAATGTGTTGTGTTTGTGAGGAAGAAATATAAAGAAAAAGAATATCTAATCATTTTGATTTTTCTGTTTATTTTGAGGTAGTTTAATTTTTAGGGTCTGTGTGATTTTTTTTTTGTGAGTATAGGTGGCAGCCATGTTTGTAATGGAAATCAGGAATTTAGAAAAAGTCATTGATATTGTTAATGTGTTATGTCCTGGTTGCTGGCATATTTAAACCTGTGCATTGTGTTCTCACAATGCACAGGTCCTAATCAGTCAGGATGCAGTATTTCCCTTACCCATTTTATAACCCACATTATGAACTGGTTCATAAAAATCGAGAATGCTGATTGGCTGGAAGGTCTTTGAAGCCGTGATGATATCAGACTACATAGTCACAGCTTCAAAAAATCTCTGGCCACCAGTCTCCTTATCCAGAATAAATACATCTGACAGGGTTGTTTCTGACCCATAACAGCCGGGGCAGCGAGTCCAGTTCCACTACTAGCAACAACAAGGGCAAGGGTCAGACTCATTTTAAAGAGCCCCCCTGACCATCACAATGACCGCTCATGGCAAACTGCTGCTCACCATTAAAGACCCTGCTGCCAAAAACCACATTGGTGCTGAAAAAAAAACATCTGTCATCACATGATCATGCCAGCCACTACGTACTAACAGAAATATCAGCCAACAAGTACACAGCAAAAGAAAACACTGTCCAGCCCCTGCAGCATGTAACTACACAAAAAAACTGTCTCCTCTCCTGCCATCTAAATACAGAAATGAAGAAACTGCTACACCACTAATACACTAAAATACAGAAGTGGGTGAGCGGCGGCAGTTATGACCATCCTCACTTGAGAGAGAGACCTGCCACTGATAAAAACTTCATAAAGTTACAATTATAGTAACTCTCCGCTGCCAGAACTTAAACTTTATCTTTTCTCTGGCAACTGTTTGACCACTCACCTTGGCTTTACTTCTTTGAGGGATTCAAGGTACGTGACTGGAAACAATGAACAAACACCGCACGTTTATTCGTTATATTTCAAATGCTGCAGTCTGCTAAACATTTCCCACACTGCATGACGGGGGATCAGCGAGCCTGCCGATTCCCAACCAACGCTACCAAGCATCATAGAGGAAGCACTAACACAAAGAGGTCCCAGACAGCACTAATAAAACCCCTACGGCACTACTAAGCACTTCGTGCAACAGCAGCACCACCTGCTGACCACAGCCCTAAAAGAACTATTTTATCAAAATGTATTCTTACAATACCCTAAAAAAATGCTTCACACATTTTGAGATACTTTTTTTTTTTCATCAAAAGAGATGTTCACCCAGTTCATAATAGCAATAATGCATGGAATATCATGGGATATCGTCAGTTCTTGGGTGCATGAGACACTCGGCCTGTGGTCTTGTGCCTCACAATGCACCCGAGGCATGACAATATCTCATGATATACCACACCCTGTCATGCATTATTGCTTAATTATACAATGGCAAAAAAAAAATTCTAGCAACCTGATTGGCTGCTGACCCCTTGAGACAGTGATGTCATTACACAATAACATCACTGTATCGAGGTTAGACACGAAGATGACCGTATTTCATTAAAAGATATTCCTCCCTCCTTTACTACTCCAAAGCCAACATGGCTTCATATCCCCCCCCCACCAAGTAGACAAACCAAGAAATGACTGTTCCACAGTTTAAAAACACAGACATACAACCCTGTAACTCTCATAATCTATTTTATTATTATGAGTTGAAAACCAAAGTTACAAAAAGCCATAACGACTGCTTCTCAGTCACCCACTATTAATAAAGAGTGACCATTGCAGTGCATGCACAGAACAGTATCACGCTCTCTTCAGTCAGTAACGGCACAGACAAGTGTTCCTCAATATAAAAAAAACACCCCAAAAAGTAAAACTACATAAGAAATTTAAGGAAGCCGTACTTAAATAATTGGCTTTCTCTTCCACAATAGAGCCACAGTAACACCACTCGCCAATTGGCTCCCACTCATTACCTGCATTTGCTGATTGGCTGATGTTCCATCAGTCACTTTGGAGATCCAAACTAAACCTCTCCATTGGCTACACAACAACATAACAAAATAAAGAAATAAAAATTTAACACTACAGGGCAGGAGGCAGCATGTACAATAGCAGTCTCACACAGAGACAAGCATATACTTGTATACCAGAAGAGAAGAAAACCACCAGGCAGCAAAACAAAATGCATGATAGACTTGCAGCACCATCTAGTGGCCAAAACAGACCGGAGTGCTTTTTTCCCAAAACATATACCCACATACACCAAAATAAAGGGAAAAAAAACATTTTTAAACATGATTTTTCTTTTTTTTCTTTATAAGCAAGCTATTGTATAATAGCATATATAACCAGGGTGTGTTGTTGTGTAATAATACCACTTTCGTGTGTTGAACGCACTCGACTTGCAGCCTCGTGCTTCAACCACACAGTAACACACACCCTGTCATGTCTTATTGCTTAAATAATGCATACTCAGTGTTGCCTTATTGCTTATTCATCTGTTCGTCTGTATTGTTTTATGACTTAAGCTATAAGGATCAACACAGAAGCCTTTTTTTTTTCAGTAAAGGTTGGCTGAGAGAGTCACCAAGGACACTAATGACCTACTGGTCCTAATGCTACCAGTACAAGATCCTTATTGCTGTTTAAACATCACAATAGGGAAGTTGTATTTTGATGAATTTGGACATTGCATGTAATGGAGACTTCGGCTAACTTTTTTTCTGTTTTGGTTGGTAGTGGGTGGTCTTCAGTGTTTCACTGTGATAAAATTGTATTTTGTGTGGATTTCAGAGTTACATGTGATGGAAAGCTTTAGCTCACTTTTTCTGTTCTCTGTCAATGGTGTGGTGGTGTCTTGTCATGTGTTTGATTTGCATGAGTAAAATTTGAACTGAACCATCACACTGTTTTGCTAACATACTGTAAGCCATGTGTTGTACCCTGTTAGCATAGCCGATTGTGAGATTTGACCAGCCAGGTGGTAGAGTTGGTCAGACCCCCATTCTGTGAACTAAAATTGTGCTAAAAAATATTATTTCATTTTAAAAACTATTCTAGAGATGGGTGCATGCTTAATGTATCCCAGCATTTTGTTCACAGTAACGGTCAATTACCTGTGGGATCAGAACAGCTAATGAACCTATCAGAATGCAGGACTTTGGGCTCAATGGTGAGGAAAATAATAGCCTTTAGAAAGTGGGCTTATTATTTCCTGGTCTCTGATTAGCTGAGACTAGAGATGTTGTGAAATTAAATTTTGTGGGTGAAATTCCTGCGAAAATGGCAATGTTGCTGTGCAAAATATTTTGCATAAGTATTTTGTGGGGTGTGAAGTTACGAAAAATCGCCAGTGAAATTTCACCCGAAAATGGCAAAATTACACCCGCAAGTGGTAAATTTTGCTGTCTGGTGGGCAAAATTTCACGCTCTATGTGCGAAATTTCACACTCCATGGGTAAAATTCCACATTTCGCGTCCGTGAAAAATTTCGCAAAACTGCTAAACTACACTAAATATTTTGCATAATGAAATTCAGCAGTTTTGCACATCACTAGCTGAGACCCATGTCAAGCTGGTACATTAAGTACCAGTAGAGACCAGGAAATAAGTGCCAGCCTTCTCTGCCTCAGTACCAAACTGGTATCACTGTGCCAGTTTGCATTTTAAAACTTTTGAGCTGCCATTTTTTCCGCTCGCTAACTTAGAGGAGTGAGCGAGTTAGGTCCCCCTCCCACACACACAACATAAATCCACTATGAGTGTTTTAAATGTCATATAACGTCAATTCTTACCTTGTCTCACTTAATTATTCCTGACGTTGGCTTGATCAGTAGCATACCTGACCTCCGACTGCCTGTCCACTTTCCCCTCTGCACATTCTTATAGTGCGCCTCCATCTGCGGGTGCAGAAATAAAGAAAATACCACTGGTCTCATCCCCAGGTAACCAATACACTAGCAGAGTATGGTGATCACTATGTAGGTGGGGTGAGGAGTTAGAACAGGGATATATGATAAGGGGTTGGGGAGCTGAGGACTCAAGAGGAACAGAAATGGACATTGGTAAGGAGTAAGGTTCAAGCCCTAAATTGAAAAGAAAAATAGGTATCAAACACAACAGTGCTCTCTACTAATAGATATACCAGTATAGGGACTACTTTACCAAAAAAAAGTTCATAACATTTTTTTTTGTATAGCATTATTTTAGTTGTTATGTCTTATAAAAAAAGAGAGAGATGTAGCCAATTTTCTAAGCACAATAATATCTTCCAGAGTGGGTGGTGTGCATCATTGGCCTCATTACGCCTCTGGGCAGTTCTGTATTGCCCAATACCGCCCACCCTACTGGGTGTTATTGCTTATGTTTTGCACTGTAAGGCACCCTGGCTGTCATCTTTAGAGGGTTGCCAAAGAAATTGAGTTCTGTCTTTATCTACCTAGCTAGCTATCATTAATTAGGGATGCACGGATAGCAAAATTCTGCTGGATAATGAATTTCAGATAGTTATCTATTCCAGCCAGTTCGGTTCAGATACTAACGGGTCGGATAGTCGTGCAGAAAAAAACACCTAACACAAGGCTTTTTATATAAACAAGTTTATTGCATACAAAAAACAGTTGTTTATTTATAAAAATGTCACAAATACAATAAATATGACTACTGCTACATAAAATCATTTCATGTTTTGAGTTCTATTATGTTGTGTTTTAAAAACAGCAGTATGTTTGCATTTTCTGGTGAAAGTCTTGGTCTTCTATCTGTGATGATATCTCCAGTTACACTAAAGACACATTCACTTGGGACACTGGTTGGTGGTGCTGACAGAAATCTCTTGGCTATCGTTGCTAAAGTTGGAAACCTGTGTTTGTTAAGTTGCCAGTATTGAAGAGGGTCTTGTGATAATTTCTTAGGAACTATGCCCTCAGAGATGTAATTTTCCAATTCTGTTTTCCTCTGTCATCCTGCTCAGAAACTGCAAAAAAGTACATTAACTAACTGCTTATTGACACACTGAATATAATATATATATATATATATATATATATATATATATATATGAATTAAATGCCATGTTACATACTACCTTGAGTATTGAGTTTTTCGGGTGAAAATCTCCCATAGGTCATCACCAACCTCTGTCTCTGCTTCCAACCTTGCTGGTACCACATGGTGTTTCCCTGGATAGGGATCCAGGTGCACATCCACTAGCTCCTCCACCAGTTGCTTGGCTACTGCTTTTGCAAAGCTTTCACCACTCTCTGTACGAAGGAAGTGCAGCTTGTAGCGGCCATCAAGCAGAGTAGCTGCCACTACCTCCTTAATAGCCTCATACTGTGAGAATCTAGTGTTCATTGCTGTGAGCAGTGATGTTCTCATGCTTAGGAAACCAGAGATTTTTAATTTTTCAATTGCATGGTATATCACTTTTGCTGTTGGTATTATGTCTGATACACAGGCATTATCAAGGCTAAGCCTTTTTGTTTGACTTTCAAAGGGCTTCACAACTGAACAGACACTCTCTGCCAAAGACCACTGTGAAGATGTTAATGCTCTGTTGTCTGTTTCAGAGGCATAAACTGTAAGCACCCTTCGTTGTTCTAATAGTCATTACAGCATATACAATAGTATGAACTGTTCCAGCATGTTGGAACATCTTTTATTAACCGGTGGACAGAAACCTGTAGTGTTGTTTGTAGGGATGCAAGTTTTTCAGTTGCGGTTGCAGAATGTTTGAAATGTCCAATTATTGCATGGCCAGTGGCTAATAAATCTTCAACTGACTTTTGCTTCATTGTCTTCATTGACTTGCTCCAAAGAAAATTCTTAGCTAATGGTAATGTTTTCTGCTATGTTTTTGCTTGAATCAGAAATCATTATGTACAAGAATGATTGGGCTATGGAGAGAAAGAAAGCTTCTTTTCTGTTATCAAGATTCAGTATGAACAACTATCATTCACATCTTAGAGACTGAATAGTTTGTATTATCACTAACTATAAATGTGCAGAAATCTCAAGTATCATTGGTTTATTGACATCTAGACCCAGAACGTTGTCCTTTACCTGGAGGTGGGCTTTTATCCAGCGGTACCACCCTTCAGATAAGAAGCTAAACAAAAGTTATTTCTACCCCATTCCAGTTGTCTGTAAAAAGTGCAAGATCCCTTGGAAGACTACAGAAGGAGTAATTGAAAAGTGGTGGCATTCCCTTTCTTTTTATTATACCCAGATTTGCACTGATGTGTGTAGGATGTTGTGGGCATAGACTAACTGCTGCTTTGGCCATTATCAAATCACTGTACCATGTGGATGTTTATCTTGTCACTCTCTAGGGTGCTTTTGAAATACAATTCATATGAAAGGCAATATAAAATACCAGTACCAGTGAATTTTTAGAAGTGGCTTCCTATCTTTACAAAGATTCAAAACAGTACATGGTTTGCATTTGATCTAAAGCCCTGTTTACACCACCAATTTTGCAGCTCATCAACAGATGCACTCTGGTTGATGAACTGCAAAGTTGGTATTGTAGACATTCACCACATTGGCGTAAGTGTTTCACAAGGCCAAATTCTAAACAGATGAAATTGTGGGGACACCTAATGGATCAAGTGCATTACCCCACAGTGTAAACAACTGATGCCCTCAATCCACTGAATCCCCCAATGTCAATGATGAGGATGTCATTATGTTTAACCCTGCCCATGTGTCTAAAAATACTCCCTTTGGCACGATCTGTGGCACATCGGGCTCGGCAGTGTAAGTAAGGATCAACCAACAAGGAAGGATGGGTCTACTGTGGAATTAATCCATGGTTGGGGGGTTTCGGCCTTGTGGGTCCAACCAACCAACCATGGATTAATTCCTCTGTAGACCCATCCTTTCAAGTGGCTTAATCCGCTTGTAACATGGCAATGAGTATGTGACTAATAGTCTCTGTATAAATAAGTACCATCACACTGATTTACTTTCAGAATACTGTATGTTGTGCTGTTAAACATGATATACATATACTTGGAAACAATTGGAACACACCTATTGGAAATATCAAGGCTGCTATTTCACTTTTGTTAAAATAACTTTCATTACAAGCTTTAAGCTTTCTAACATCAAAACATATTTTACAACTTTTCAAAAACTTGCAATTCACTTTCTATTCTAGGTGCTTTGATTTTCCTCTCTGTGTGTTAGAAGATATGGGCTGCACTGCATGACTGGAGTGTGCTATGGTACATTTTAGTTTTCTTCCTGCAGTTCCTTTGCAGACCAATAGGTGGCTGTCAAACAATCCTAGTAGCACAAGCACTGTTTCTCCAAATGTACTGAATTAAGCCAATCTCAAAAACACTTTATTGAACAACTACTATTTTGCAGAATATTATTTTCACTTTTTTTCCCTCTAAACTATTTAACACAGCAGGGCATAGAACAACATAACGTTTACTGGTTTCACCTTTCAGATACTTGTTTTGACTAGTATTGTTAGTCTGTTTCTTTGATTTCTTTTTGTTTCTCTCAATTTATTTTTCTTTTCACCCATGGAAGTATCCTCTCTCTTTAATTTTGCTTTGTTTTTCTCAGTGTCTGTTATTTTCGCTTTCGGTTATAGAAGCTGCATGCTCATCTTTACCACTGTGTATTCACCAAGAAAAGGCTAGGCCAGATAATGTTATTCAGTCATCCACAATGCATTGCACCCACAGTTGCTTAGAAAGCAGTAGATCAGAAGGGATGGTAACAGTATGTAACTGTTCACTTCTAAAGAAATATTGTTGCAGCATAATTAACATTATATGTGGAGTTTAAATGTACAATCTTTAGTAACTCATGAACTTCTGTCACAGTTACAACATAGAACAATCTTGAAAATGTCAAAAACCCTGTGCCAGGAAAAATCTTAACAAATACAAGTTGGGACAGCTACAAACTGCAAACTATTTGCATATTGCTTTCACTTGTGTACTGCTTCTTGCCTGTAGTGGATTGCGAAGGTATTACATCACAAACTATGATCTACTATGGTATTAGACCATGGTTTCTACTGTACCACATGGTGTGTTTGCACCTATCTGAGTGCTTCATTTAATTTTACTTTTTTATGCCATGTTACAAACAAAATTCTCCCACAGCAAGTCGCAGCGCAGTGGAACTGCAGTGGCATAAAGGTGAAGTGCTGCAGCTGTGTAAACAGGGTGTAAGAGTCAATGTTTGAGCTAAGGGTTCGGTTGTCACTGACAAAATACGAGCCACTTAACAGCTAAGTAAGGGATGTGCTAGGAATTGTTTATTTTACAGTTAATTTTGCTCAAGATAGCCCATCAGATTTACAACGTCGCATTTTCAGTGGTGTCTTGGTTCTTCTCAATTTTACATTCCATAGGGCAATATGAAGAGGATGGTCAGTTGACTTTTTCAAAGCTAAATATTAAATCAGTGGCAATGGTGGGATTTGAACTAGTCCTTTTTGGTTCACAGTTTAGTTTAATAGCTAGACTTCCTGCCTTCCACATGTTATCTAAAGGTACAGCTGTTTGGTCCCATTTGCATCTTGCAGTCTTCTGTAGTTATGGTGTGAGTAGTTTCTCACACATTTTGTGGCCATAGTATAGTACCTTATGTGGTACAGTAGTAACATGATTTTTTAATACTTTCGAGATGGAGTTTCTTCTGCACATAGGACAAGTACATTTTATTTGTCTTTCATCTGGAAAGTGTGTTCAGTAGTTGTTACAGTTTACTGCCCATTACTGGAAGCATTGCATTCATTGTTAATGTTTTAATTTTTTTTTTTTTTTAGAACCTGCTTGCTGAGAAGGTAGAACAACTGATGGAATGGAGTTCCAGGCGCTCAGTCATTCGCATGAATGGAGACAAATTTCGAAGATTTGTAAAGGCACCACCCCGCAATTATTCTGTGATTGTAATGTTCACTGCTCTTCAGCCTCAGAGGCAGTGTTCTGTCTGGCAGGTATGTGTACTTGTGTGTGTGTGTGGGGTATATTGTCTGTCACCAGTTATTTTCTTTTCATCAGCAAAACTATTTTTTTATGCCTTCAGGATTATGATTCAAAGCTTTTACAGCATTGTAAATCATTGTCTGCATTTCCACTTATCATCTTCTAGTATGTCCCAGCACATAAAGCAGGGATCCCTAACTCTGATAAGAAATACTTCTCCCATATGTCAGACATTTTAAGTAATTCAAGAACAGAAAGCTTGTGTGAGGACCAGATTTGTATTACCTGAATTAGAGGAGCTTTTCACTGTAACACTGAAAGTTTGGAGGGATTATTTTTTTTTATCTAGAATAAACTTTAAACCTGATTTTTATAATATGGAATTATTTGTACTATGCGCCAGAATACCCAGATCTGTTAGACAGCTTTCCTGTAACCCAGGCTAATTTTCCAATAATTGTCATTATTTCTTATGAAACCAAACACTGCATGTCTTTGGTCACATGAACAAGCTCTGTCAGAGCCAAAACATTTAGTTTTAGTTAAACTTTAGTTTTTATTTCACACAAAAAAAATGCTTTAGGCAGGTGCCTACTTTCAAAGGTTTTAGAGTCAGGTGCAAACATTAATGCACGCAGATATCATTTCACAGTACAGTCATTAATACAGGTAGAATTCCATTAACAGTATAGTACATACAGTACTCTTGGTATAGGTAAAGACAGGCTGCAGACTATTTTACAAGCATTCAGTAAACAAAGGATACTTTGTCAGGTTACAGTACAGTTCATTTAATGCATTTACAGGTACTAGAGGCAGTGAGTGTAGTAAACAGCATAATAGTCACCCTCTTTCTGTGTCTGCCAAGTCATTCCATGCTTTGCAAATCAGTATGAGAAGGAGTTTTGTCCCCAGCACATTTGCTAATACATTGACTTGATAAAGGGATATAAAATTAATCATTTACAAAAAACTGTGCTTGGCATTAATTAAGACTGAAGCACAAGGCTCATAATTTGGGAAATGCAGTGCTGGCCATAGTTAAGGGAATGCAAGTGTTGCTTTGTGTAAGTGTTTCAAACCCTGAGAAATACTGTACCACATCAGAGATTCATCAAGGCCAAGGGGACTTGTTTCTCCCCCTAGCATCCCACTTTCATATTTTTGGCCTTCAGTCATAACTGATGTCCAAATTTAGTGTTTTGAAATGATCTGTTTATGTTTAATACTGATCCAGCCTGGTGGTTTTGAGGGTTGAGGTGTTGGACACCCTAACTTCACCAAGCCGGCAAGTGCACTCAGGTCACTGGGGTTCAGCTAGGAGGGGAGAGGATTGAACATCTGAGGGTCAGCTCTCTTTTACTGGGGAGGGAGGCTTTGTTAACCTGGTCTCTGACTGCCACCAAGTAAAGGCCTGGTGGTAGTACAGGCTAGGGCTGCAGGGACTAGGAGAGTCTGTGGCCTGGTGAGTTGTGCCTGCCTTCACATGCACACTCATGTAAGCCACATTAGGGAGGGGAGAAAAGCAGAAAGGGAAGATCTGGGGCTATGTGAAGCTCTGCCTGCTCATCTGCGGACTCACGCTGTCACCTGGAGACCTGTGGTCTAAATTGTATTATATGCTTGGGGGAATAGACCGCTCTCCCTACCATGACCCTGCCACCAGGGGGGAATTCCGGACAACAAGCAGCCAGGGAAGGCAGACACTGGTCCGTGGGGGCAGGGACAGGGCTGAGAAGCTACCACAGATATTCATGGGAGAAAAAGGGCTGCAGGAAGTTTGTGCCCCTGATGACTGGTCAGAGACCAGTTTCCATGCAACCTGGTCTGAGGCTAGTTTCTGAGCCACCTGGTCCGGGGCCAGTTTCACTGCTGTACTGGAGTTTTCTTTGTTGCATTAGTTGTTTTCCTGCACCAACTCCCTTTAGTGTAGATTTACTGTTACTAACTCCATGCCACTATGGATGACCATATTAGTGAAATTTGGGGTCAAAAGAATGTTAGGGTAAAGTGAGATTTAAACCCAGACTTTCAGGATTACAGCCTAGTGCGCTAACCACTACACTATGTTGCCTTGCAAGCATGTGGTTAGACACATATGTGACAATAACTGATCCCAGACCAGTTCAGATGGCAGGAGAAACTGGTGTCAGACCAGGTGTCATGGAAACTGGTCTAAGACCAGGCAGCTCTGAAACTGGTCTCAGACCAGGCTAGTCCCAAACCAGTCATCAGGGGAACAATCTTCCTACACCAGAAAAAGGTCTACAGAAAAAAAAACACAAAAAGAAATAATGAGTTTGTAGTCATCTTGCCAGCAATTGACAATACTTTTAGGGACAAACAGGCTACAGTGTACACTGGCATCCTGTATCACGCCTCATCCATTGTCAAGGTGGTCATGGTGTGGCACCCTCTCCCACCCAGCCCCTGCCAAGTATTCCCTGGCATCCAGTGTCACCTTCTCCTACACCCAGCCTCATCTCAAGCATCATTGTTATCCACTGGTACCCCCCCCACACCCGACCCTATGCCAAGCAACCCCGGGTGCCTAGTGACATGCCCTTCCACAACTGAACCCATGCTAAGTATCCTTGGTTTCTAGTGGTAAGTCCCACCCTCTCTCATCCTGCCCCCAAACCATGTAGTCTCCTGATATCCAGTGGGGCTCCTCATTCAGTCACTGGTATCCAGCGAGGCTCCCTTGCTCTGGTATTTTAAAAAATAAATATGTGGTCACCAGGAGCCCAACCCCGTGGCTGATCAGACCCCTGATTGTGACACCAGGTGCCAAGAATCAGAATCAGAAATATTTGATAAAGAATATGAAAACAACAACTGCAGTTTCTCTGTACCCCACCCACTGGCACCCACCTCACTCTCTGCCCTCTCCTCACTGCACTTAAGAATAACCAACAGTCTTTCCCCATCTACTAACACCATACACAAAACCCTCCCCACTATGCCAGCCATAATATTTAAAGGTGACCAGTGCAGCTGTTTTCTCACCACTACAACTGTCCACTGTCCAAATGAATCAGACCCTACTTGTGAATTGGCAAAGTGAACAGCTGATTCACGATTGCATTCTCATTGATTGAAATAGTGCCAGCCAAGTTGGTGAGGAGGGTGTGCTGCTAACAGTATCATTTTGTTATATTATTATTGGTTGTATGGGGGGAAGGGTGAGGATGGATCTCAAGCGGAAGGGGTTATTCTTAAGTGTGGCAGGGAGAGGTAAAGAGGGTGGGATGTGGGTGGGGAAAGAAATTGACATTTGGGTAGGGCACCATGTTGGAATGAGGGGAGAGGGTCTTCAGTGACACAGGAGTTAGGCTCCTGGTGGCAGCATAGTTTTTTTTTGGTTGGGCACCCAGTTATGGAGAGAGAGAGAGAGTGTGTGTGTGTGTGTGTGTGTGTGTGTGTGTGTGTGTTTTGGGGAGGGGGTTATTTGGTGGCACCAAGCTTGAGCTCCCAGTGGCTACATATGTTTTTTAATTAAACTTTCTGGACACCAGGATTGGGCTTCCAGTGGCTGTATAATTTTTTAATGAAACTTGGTGGGGCACTCGGTGTCAGAATGGGGGTGGAGTCTTTAGTGGCAACAGTGTCTGTCTCCTGGGCACCTCAGAAAGAAATTTACAGGGAGCAGAAACCAGGGTATTAGCTTCCAGTGTCATCTTTAGGATTGAGGGGCTACTGGGGATGGGTTCTTGATGGCAGTATTAAAAAAATCAGGGATTGAGGTGCAGATGTGGCCCCCGGGGGTGAGCTCCCTGTTGGCAGATACTCTGATTTCTTTTTTGTTTGCTATCTCACAAAGCCTGGAAGTAAAGATGTGTTTGCATCTGCAAAGCCACCTTCTACCTGAATGAAGTCTGGAGAGAATGCTTGGCAATAGGGAATGATGAATGGCTGATTCACGATCATGCTGTCCTTCATTGAAATGGTAGCTGGCTGAGGTGGTGATTGGAGTGCTTTGCCAGTTGCTGTTTCTTTTTTTTTTAATTATTTATTATGGGGAAAGGTGGATAGGGATGGGCTGTTAGTGGGCTGGAGGAAGGATATTATACTTGCATGTGGTGGAATGGGGCAGGGGGTGAGATGGGTGCTAGTGGGTAGATGAAGGGAAATGGCTGTTTGTTTTATTATTTATAACATATAGCATTTATGAAACTAGGGGTGGGCACCCATATCTCAATCTGGAGAGGGGGTCTTCAGCAGCACAGGGTTAGGGCTCATGGCTACATTTTTGGGGTAATAAAACTTTTCTGACACCTCCATTGGGCACTGAGGGTTGGAATTGAATAGGGTTTCTGGTGGCACAGGGATTGGGCTCTTCTTAGTCGCATAGCTTTTTTATTATTACATTTTTCTGACACTAGGATTGGGCTCCTAGTAGATGTATATTTTTTTTTAATTACAAAATGGCTTGCATCAAACAAACAATCTGATTGGTCAAAATAGGTCACATGACCATGCATTAGTTTCCCCTTTTCCATGTGGTTCAAATTTGGCATTCTTTTTTTTTTTTTAATTTTGAAGTCATTTTATAAGTGCAGTACCACACTTCATGGTGAGTGGTAATGAGTTCAATTTCTTAACTTCCAAGGTGTTTAAATGGCACTCAGCTGCTCCTCATACCTCACAACTAGCCTAACAGGTGCAACAATGTAACACTGCCACACGTTGTCTGTTATTGCTTACTTAATTATTCTCAAGGTTTTAAATAATTGATTAGCAGTTTTTTTCTTGGGACAATACTAACTGTACAGAAAGTATTTATATAGGTTTTCTAGAAGTGTTATGTTTGTTAAACATGGTGAGGCAAGTGCTATGCATTTTCACAATGTTTTAGCACTTTTATGAGCAAAACACTAATCAATTTTTGGAGTTAAATAAATCCCTGATTCTGAACACTGGGGTTGGGCACTCAGTATTGGAATGGGGGTGATTCATCAGTGGCAACAGGTTTTGGCTCCTGGTGTCCACAGAAAAAAATTTGCAGGGAAGAGTTGATATTAGGATTGAGGGACTAATAGGGATGGGTACTGTGTGACTGTATTGAAGAAAATTTGGGGATGGGGGAGACAGCACGGACCCTCAATGAGCAGATATTTGTGAGCTTTTTTTTTTTTTTAAATATCTCACTGAAATAGGAAGTAAAGATAAGTTTGCATTTGCAAATACATCTTTACTTCCTGGTTTCAACGAGCACTTCAACATATGATGTAAATAGAAAACCTGAAAAAAAATCCAGCACTCACCACCTTTGATGAACTGAGAACGCAGCTTCCAGAGTACAAAAAGTACCACATTTATTGAAAAAGAAACATGCCTTGATGCCTTTCAGCTGAAACATATGCTGTAAATGCAGCTTTTGAGTGGCAGAAGACTAACAGCCATTGGTTAGGGAGTGGCATGTGAACTGGCCTTATCTGAGCAAGAGCTGTTTCTCATTCTCTTCATGTGCAGACTTTATTTTTAGTTTTGTTCATAATGTCCTGTTTAGAAGAATCTTTTGTTTTCAAAACATCAAAACCACTGTCCTTGGAGAGGCTCTAAGGAGAAAATTGGGTTTCCTATGGGAAATGGGCCACTTTTATGTTCTGCTCCTGCCCCAAGAGGAAGTACAATGCAGAAAGGTAGTTGTAGTGGGGACTGCTGCAGTGCTTCTTCAGATGAATAAGAGCCACAACTTGTATCCACTTTGTATTCATTTTTCTTCCAGTGTACCCCAACATTTCACTCCCTAACACCAGAGCTTTATCAAGGGGATTTTAGCAGTGGGGTACCACAGGGTTCAGTATTAGGACCGGTCCTCTTCAATGTCTTTATAAGCGACATTGCAGAGGGACTGGAAGGAAAAGTATGTCTCTTTGCAGATGACACAAAGATCTGCAACAGAGTTGATGCACAAGGTGGGGTGGAAAGGATGAGAAAGGACTTGGCAAGGTTAGAGGAATGGTCAAATGTATGGCAGCTTAGATTCAATGCTAAGAAGTGCAAGGTAATGCACCTGGGAAACAAAACCCTGGGGAAGAGTACACAATGGGGTGAGATACTAACAACAACAAAATGGAAAGGGACCTGGGGGTAGTCATATCAGATGACCTAAAGGTGGGCAAGCAATGTGAGAGGGCAGCAAGGAGGGCTGGGGGGTTACTGGGATGCATAGGGAGAGGCATCACCTGCAGAAAACAAGAAGTTATTATCTCTTTGTACAGACAGCTGGTGAGACCACATCTGGAGTACTGCGTGCAGTTCTGGAGACCCAATCTCCACAAAGACATAGACAGGATGGAAGCTGTCCAGAGGAGGGCAACTAAAATGGTGCAGGAGTCTGCACGGAGACATATGAAGTGAGACTTAAGGAAGTTATTATGTATAGCCTCGAGGAAAGGAGGGGAGAGGGGACATGATAGAAACTTTCAAGTACCTCAAGGAATCAACAAAGTCCAAGAGGGTAGCATCTTTCAAAAAAGAGGTGCAAGAACAAGGGGCACAATTTGAAGATAGAAGGGGCCTCAGAGGTAATTTAAAGTATTTTTTTCACAGAGAGGTTGTGGATGCATGGAACAGCCTTCCAGAGGAGGTTGTGGAGTCAAAACAGTGGTGGAATTCAAGCATGCATGGGACAGTCATAAGGCAATTCTAGGGGGTTGGGGTAGGAAGAAGTAAGCTGCTGGTTAACTAGGATCTGCAGCTTATCCATCAGGTAGGGAAATGGGCAGACTGGGTGGGCCAAGCGGTCCTTATCTGCCATCAAATTCTATGTTTCTATGTTTCTATGTTACTTCAGTTGTTCTGTTGAATAATAATAAACATTTCACTAAAATGAGTCTTCTTAACCAGACCAAAATGCACATGCTCAAAAATAATTAGATACCTGTATATACTAGGTGCAAGGCCATTTGCATTGTGCTTCTACAGTACTTGCTTCAAAGTATATTAGGCTACAGTTTTTACCTTATTTGCTACAATAAAACAGCAATAACTGTTAAGTTTTATTTACATAATATACCAAATCAAATGGCACCACCCCCACCACCAAGTGTGTGTATATTAAATTGCTGCCTTTAAGTTTGTATACACACAACCAAGTAGCCACATTTTTACCTGGCTCCACGGATGTTTGTTTTCAAAATCTTTTTTGTATACTGTATATCCAAGGACATTGTCCTGTAAAATAACATACTGCCACTTTTAAGTACCAGATATGACTTTGAAAGGGGTTCTTTTTGCATGGCCGTCTTTAAATTCTATCTTACTTTTGAACGAATTGCTGTTTCTTGAATATTGCTATAAAACTAGCCATGCTGTATACAAACCTATTCTGTAGGGAATCTCTTAAAAAACAGCCTTTTCCCTAAGCTGTTATTAACTTTGTTAATGTTACTACAAGTCATTGCTAAAGTGCTACATCTGATTACCTTTTATTTTCTGTTAGGATATTGCTTGCATTTCTTGGTTGGTAATGGCGTCTGTGCAGAGAGGATGCCAAACTGGCTTCTTCCCCTCTTGAGCCCACATTCCTCCACACGTGATGATGTCACAATGGCTTGTAGTCTTCTCAGTTCTAACTATAGTGGTACTACCGTGCCATTATAATGGATGCCTGGGATTGTAATTAAATTTAGAAAATGGGTAACAAAGATGTAACCTGACTGGCTTACAGCAGTCACAAAGAGTACAGGCATCTCTCAACACCACCCGGGGGGGACAAAATGAGTCGGTATGCAGCTAACATTTCTACTTTGCAGCTTATGCTGACACGGAGTCATAGAGGCTAAAACAATTAGTGAGTTCAGGAATGCATGGGATAGACAGACGGCAACTCTAGTGAAAGGAAAGAGGGGGTAAGCTGCTGATCATTTTAGATCTGGAGTTTAAGTAGGTAGGGAAATGAGCAGACTAGGTGGGCCAGGTGGGCCTTATTTGCCATGGAAATCTGTGTTTCTATGTTTCTTTGAAAGCCCGCAATACGCTTGACACTGCATGCACTGCCCTCAGAACTGATTGCAGTGCTTTAAAACCCCATCCTATCGCAGCTAGAAAATAGCTTGTGTTGGGTCAAAACAGTCAGTTTTCTAAGCATAAAAAGACCCTTCAGGTTGTTTGGTGTTGTAGATACCTGTACTTCCAGGGCTGTAAGGCTCTCAGTCTGCGGCATCAGGCATTACTATGCTTTGGTTGTGCAGGCATCCCCAACACCACACACATGCTGTTGGGTCTTATCACTTTCTTAGTGCTGTGATGTAATTATCCCACTCTTTTATTAACCTCAGTGTGTGATAATCTCATAAACCCTGCCAGCTTTGCTCTTGGGTTTTTGGATTATCACACACTTCGGGTGTGTAAAAAATCCTTGTAACACACACTGCACAGGCATTATTCTGTATATATTTTTCCAGCTCACAGATGACCTAATTGAGTAAAACCTGTTCTCTTCTCTGCTACATGGATTCAGAAAGAGTTAGGATACAGGCGCTGCATTGGCTGCATTTACTGACCATGTCCATTGGTTTGTGGGCAAGTGCTATTACACAGAACGGGTACTTATGTAACTAATTAGGACTTTTGACTTTGTAGATGAAGAGGTAGGGAGACTCAAATCATCAGAGAAGCTAGTCTGGTTGCCTTTACCTGACTTCAGTACATCACACTGCATCCAGTTCTTAGTGCTTTGTCCTTTTTTTTCTTGTTTTTGACCTTGTAGACCATGATCTCCTTCCTGAAACATAGAAACATAGAAGTTGGTTGCAGATAAGGATACCGCAAGGCCCATCCAGTCTGCCCATTTCTTTTTCCACCTTATGAATGTGCCATTGGCTTTTGCTCTGTCAATGGCCTATCTATTCCTACTCATCTTTATTGCTCCCTTATGCCTATCCCATGCCTGTTTGAAAACCTGCACTGTATTCATATCTACCACTTCCTGAGGTAGGCCGTTCAATGCATCCACCACCCTTTCTGTAAAAAAGAACTTCTTCACTTTACCCCTTAATCGGCCTCCCTCTAATCTCATGTTGTGTCTTCTTGTCCTGCTATTTTTCTTATATTGAAACATGCTAGACTCTTTCACTTTGTTAATGTCCTCAAGATGTTTGAATGTTTCAATCATATCACCTCTCCCTCCTTTGCTCAGTCTAGGGTATACATATTGAGCTCCATTAATCTGTCCTCATATGTTTTCTGATGCAGTCCCTGCACCATTTTGGCTGCCCTTCTGGACTGCCTCAATTTGGTTAATGTCCTTGTGAAGATGTGGCCTCCAGTACTGCACTCAGTACTCCAGATGGGACCCTGGAAAGAGGGATTATTACCTCCCTCCTCTGACTTGTGATACCCCTACTAATACACCGCAACATCCCCCTAGCCTTACCTACTGCTTTAGTGGTCTGCTTGGATGATTTCAGGTCATCGGTGATGATGATGCCCAAGTCTCTTTCTTCCCTTGTGACTGCCAGCAACTCCCCTCCCAGCTTATAGCTGGCTTCAGGGTTTCTCTTCCCTATGTGCATGATCTTTGCACTTCTTTGTGTTAAACCCCAGTTGCCATGCTTCTGACCATTTTGCCAGTTTATCCAGATCTCTTCTCATTCTGCCCACCCCGTCCAGATCATCTACTCTGTTGCAGATTTTGATGTCATCTGCAAACTAACAAACCTTACCCTCCAGTCCATCTACAATGTCACTGATGAATATATTGAATAGAACTGGCCCTAGAACTCATCCCTGAGGTACTTTACTTGTGACTTTCATCTCTTCTGACTGTATACCATTTACCACCACTCTCTGTTTTCTGCCCGACAACCAGTTTGCCACCCAGTTGACCAATGTCTGACCCACCCCAAGCCTACTCAGCTTATCAAACAGTCTTCTATGTGGAACAGTATCGAAAGCTTCGCTGAAGTCAAGGTAGGTGACATCAGCTGCTCCCCCTTGGTCCACCACTCTGGTTACCCAGTCAAAGAAATCTATGCCAAGATAACCTTCCTTGCAGCAGTGCCTCACCCAGTTGTGTAGTTTAACAACCTCCCAACAGATGGGTCTTGTAAGTTGCACTTGCTAACTCAAATCTCAGGGTTTTATCCATCTCACTGGGTGTCCCACATTGGTCCCAGTTAGGTCCATTGGTATTCTCCATTATCATCAATTCTTTCCCCATCTCATGTCAGTATAGTAGTCAGTTGCTCTGTGCTGATGACTTGTTTATCTATTCCAGCACTGAATCCCATATGGATATCTCAGGAGCCCTGAACAAGGATTGTTTGACTGCATCCTAATGGCTATCTTGTAACTGGTTAGTTCTTAATTCCAAGAAAATAAAAGTAATTATATTTGGCTCCAATACAAATCTAAATTGCTTATCCAAGTCTGGCTCCTCTCTCATGGTACTGTATGTGACCCTGTTGGTGTTCATTTGGAGCAAGTGTCTCATATGAAATACTTGGATTTGCTCCTTGATCTGTCTGTAATGTTCTCAGATCTTAAAAATAGGCTAAAAACTTCATTATCTGATTGGCTACTACATCATCTGAGTGTCCTTATCAGATGATATAGTAGCCAACCAGCACTACCTCCAGTCCCAGCCCCAGAACACCATTAGATCAGTAAGCTATGCCACGAAACAGAAACACAGGCTGGCATAGCTCACAGCGTGACATCCCTGTGACCTAGCTCCGTCTGCCCACTCCCACCTCTTTCACAGCACACAACAAAACCTCTAACAAAAGAACAACAACAGCAAAACATTTTTTTAATTTTTTTCCACGTTTTGCATGGAAATTCTCGCCTCTCCTCCACAAAACTGTCACCAAGCTCATCAGCATAGTGCGGGCCAGCATGACATGCTTCCAAACAAATTCACAATATAAAAATATTCACTGCCCACAAAAACACTTCATTTCATCCACATGATACCACTATAATATAAAAAAAGTAACCTGCAGTTTGGGCCAGAAACAGGGGCGCTACCTCAAAAACCTGACTCTAATTTACTTTTACAAACGAGAACCACTAGAATCGCTGTTTACAGTGGCTCCTGAGTGTCATGCTCGCTCCCAGTCTCCCTCCATCAATCCGTTCATGTGTGGCCCTCCCTACAAGTGCTCTATAATCCTGTGTATAACAGGGGATCACTTTCTTCCCCATGACACACTCAAAATACCCTGTAATTCTACACGCATGAAGCAGGTAACTGCTGTCTACGGCACCGGCAGCATGTAACCGACAGCCTTTCTCAAAATACTGCTGGCGGTACACTCTCTGTGTCTCTCTCTCCTTTAAAAAAAAACAACACAGAAAACTAAAGAAAAGAATTGCTCTGTATTTCTGCTACTACCCCAGTTCTTCTGACCCTCAGTTTGGGGGGGGTGGGTCCGGAGTAGCAACCAAGATACAGAAACCTCGCCACAAAGGATCGTAGGTCGGCAGCTATCAGTGAAAGTGCAAGCTGACTGTTAAAAAACACTCTCACAGCAAAAACAAAAAAAAAAAAGTCAGAGGGATTTAAAGGGATCTAAACTAGTAAGCACAGTAATACATAACCTTAGGAACACATGGAGATACTGTATTGCCAACTTAACTGTGACTTCATGGGGGCTATTTTTTTCATTACTTAAGTTATTGAAACCATGTTTTTATATTTTTTATTTTGTATGATTTTCTTTTCACCCATTAAATAATTACTTGAGGGCCATTTTATAAGTGCAATAACACACTCCGAGGAGTGGGTTATCTCCTGATAAGAGCACGCCCAGGTGCATAAGGCACCTGGGTGTGCTCATATCAGGAGATAACCCATACCTCGTCATGTGTTATTGCTTGCATTTTGTATTTGTATGTAAAAAGGTTAATCAGAACTCACCTGCATCCAGTGACAACCCCCCCCCCATTTGCCTCCCCTGTGGCAGGACCAGAAAGGGGGAGGGCCATCCTCACCACAGCTGGATCTTCATTATATTATGTGGACCACTGGTCTGGTTAGGCAGAGTTGATGAGGGCAGGAGGGTGGCTCTTCATGGAGACTGAGTCTACCATTCTTTTCCATTTTCTCTCTGGCCTCCCTGCCAGAGCATGAGTGTGCATGCATGGAGATGCACGCATGCCACAAGATTGTGGACCCTCCCTTCTTGGCACTCAAACACTGGCAGTGCACCCAGGCCTCATCTGGGGCAGCCATGGGGCCAAAATGGCACACCTCCTCACTCCTGAAGAGGACAGAAGTCCTCCTGATACTCGATCACCTCCCCCAGCTGACCTCTACAAGCCAAGCTCATTTCTGAACTTGGGTTGCCAGCATGGCAGGAGTTAAGGGCACAGCATCCAGTCCTCCATGCCACTGGGCCAGCTAAAAATTATCCTTTAGACATTTGTTAAACAGTATCACTAACCTGGCTGCAATAAATATTTTTGAAAAGCTTCTGGGAGGCATGGGTACCTTGGTGTACTGATTGCTGATTGCAGGACGGGTTCCTGGTCCAGTGGTTGTTGCTACATAAAGAACATGGTTCTGAATGCTGTCTGCCTATCAGGACACAGCAAGTTCCTTCCCAATTCTATAAAATTTGTCATGTACTTGAATTTTCTAAACATGTTCTGTGGCTGTTTATCTGCAGTGAGCTTATGCTTTCAGCAAGAGGAGTCCACAATTAAAAGGTTAATAGCAGAGAGAAAGCACTATTTAGTAAATGGTGGTCCTCTGATGATGAAACTCTTCTTGGAAATATAGAAACATAGACTTTGACGGAGATAAGGACTGCTTAGGCCACCTGGTCTGCCCATTTCCTACCTACAAGATAAGCTGCAGATCCTAGTTAACCAACAGCCTATTTCTTCCTACCAAACACAAAATTGCCTTATGTCTGTCCCACGCATTCTTGAATTCTCTGACAGTTTTAGATCCCACAACCTCCTCAGGAAGGCTGTTCCATATGTCAACCACCTCTCTGTGAAAAAATATTTCCTCATATTGCCCTTGAACCCCCGCTATCTTCAAATTGTGTCCCTTGTTCTTGCACATCTTTTTCTGAAAGATGCTACCTCTTGGACTTTGTTGATTCCACTGAAGTACTTAAAAGTTTCTGTCATATCGCCCTCATTTCCTCAAGGGTATACTGTACATATTAAGCTCCTTTAGTCTCTCCTCGTATTGTTTCTCTTTGCAGACCCTGCACCATTTTAGTTGCCCTCCTCTGGACTGCCTCTATCCTGTCTGTGTCCTTGCGGAGATAGAGTCTCCAGAACTGGACTCAGTACTCCAGATGGGGTCTCACCAACTGTCTTTACAGAGGGATAACAACTTCCTGTTTTCTGCTGGTGCTGCCTCTCCCTATACATTCCAGTATTCCCCCCAGCCCTCCCTACTGCCTTCTCGCATTGCTTGCAAACCTTTAGTTCATCTGATATGATTACCCCAGGTCCCTTTCCATTTTTGTTGTTGCTACTACCTCCCCCCCCCATTCTGTAATCTTCCTCTGTGTTTTTTGTTTCCCAGGTGCATTATTTTACACTTCTTTGCACTGAATCCAAGCTGCCATACTTGTGAATATTCCTCTAGCCTTGTCAAGTCTTTCTCATCCTTTCCATGCCTCCTTGAGTATCAACCCTGTTGCAGATCTTTGTGTCATCTGCAAAGAAGCATACTTTTCCTTCCAGTCCCTCTACAATGTCACTTATAAAGACATTAAAAAGGACTGGATTCAGTACTGAACCCTGTGGTAGCTCACTAGTAACCCCTCTTTCTTCAGAGTGGACGCCATTTACAATTACCTTCTGTGTCCTGTTGTCCAGCCAATGTTTTACCCAGGCTACCACCCTGAGACCCACTCCCAAGCTGGTTAATTTGACTATTAATCTTTTGTGTGGGACTGTGTCAAATGCCTTGCTAAAGTCTAGGTAGGCCATGCCCATAGACCCTCCCTGGTCTACTACTTTGGTTACCCAGTCAAAGAAATCAATTAGATTCATCTGACATGACCTTCCCACCGTGAATCCATGCTGCCTTGGGTCCTATGCCCCACTGGCCTCTAGGTACTCAACAGTTCTTTCCATCAGAAGTGATTCCAACACTTTCCCTACCACAGAGGTCAAACTGACAGGTCTGTAGTTTCCTGTCTCTGTCTTGGTCCCACTTTTGTGAAGGGGAATCACATCCACCTTCCTCCAGTCCTCAGGTGCCACACCATCCTCCCATGATTTATTAAAAAGGGTAGTCAGTGGTTTCACTAGTTCTCCCCTTAATTCTTTTAGAATTCTGGGGTGAATTCCATCAGGCCCCATTGCTTTGTCCACCTTCAGTTTTAGAAGTTCTTTCAGAACCCTTTCTTCTGTGAAAGGACTGGGATCAACTCCTATCCAGAGTGCTTCTGTTAATTGTATTAGACACCTCCCTCCTCCTCTTTTGTGACTACTGAGCAGAAGTATTCATTCAGTATCCTGCTCTTTCACTGTCCCTCTCTGCCCACCCACAGTCAATTATATTCAGCCTCACTATCCCTCCTTTGTCTTTCTACACTCCCTGATGTACCTATAAAGGTTTCATCCCCCTTCTTAACTGAGTTGAATGTCTATTCCTCAGTTTGGGCTTTTGCTATTCTGACTTCCCTCCCTGCTTCCTTCTGTCTTAACTGGTACAGCTCTCTGTCCTGCTCCTTCTGTGTTTCCTTATACTTCCTGAATGCTGCCACTTTCTCCCTGACCTTTCCCACCACCTCTTTTGAGAACCAGAGTGGCTTTTTCTTTCATTTTGATTTGTTTATTTGCTTTGCACAAATGCTTGTTGCCTCTGTGATGGCAGTTTTGATGTTTCCCCATTGTTGCTTCACCCCTCCTTCTAGCCTGTTTGCTAGTACTTTTCTAAGGCACTCTCCCATCTTGCCAAAGTCAGCCCTCCTGAAGTCCAGTACCCTCACTTTTGTATGGCTTGACTCTGTAGCTGAGTTTATTGTGAACCACACTGTTTGGTGGTCACTTGTTCCCAGATGGCTACCCACTTCTAGATCTGAGATCCTCGCACTGTCCCCATTTGAGAGTATGAGGTCTAAGATTGCTCCCTCATGAGTGGGTTCCAAAACTAGCTGTCTGAGGCATGCCACCTGTAGGGCATCAAGAATGACTCTGTTCTTGGATGTGGCTGCAGCAAAGGTGCTTCAGTTAACATCTGGCATATTTAGGTCTCCCATTAATAGTATCTCCCCTTTCTCTGCCATCCTAAAGATGCCTTCTATCATATCCTTGTCCGTTCCCTCCCCCTGACATGGGAGTCTGTATACAACCCCTGTGCGGATTGTGGTGCAATTTCCATCTCTAAGGTGACCCACAGTGCCTCCTCTCCTCCCTGTTTACTCTTTTGCTCAGTTGCTTTTATCCCTTCCCTTACATAGAGAGCTACCCTCCCCCTCTTCTCCCCTCCCTATCTCTCATGTAGGTTGTGTACCCTGGTATGTTAACATCCCAGTCATGGATCTCTGTGTACCATGTTTCTGTGACTGCTACAATATCCAGGCATCCCTCTTCCATCAAAGTCACCAGTTCTGGGAGCTTGTTCTTTGCATAACACTTGGTTTTAACGAGACTGTCAGCCAGTACTAGTGCTGATTTAACTAAATATTTAAACTAGCCTGTGCAGGTGAGGTGCAGACAGTATACAAACAACGATTCCTGATCTTCAGCAACTTATGCAGAACATGTCACAGCACCTTAAGACGTTTTTCCCAGTCATTTCCTGTCAATAAAGTACTGCTTCTATTACTGCAAAAACATTTAATTTTCAGTCATGGCCAGCATCTTCAAATGTACTTGAAACATAAGGAGACCAGTAAATTCAAATGCTTGTCAGTCACTATAAAACAATCCTAGTGTCACAAGGAGCAGACATAACTTTTTTGCTGGTGGAGTGACTAGACAGTAAAGAACATGCTTTTCATTTGTTGTCTGCTGAGAATTGCAGATCTCTTAAATTGTGGTGGAAAGTAATTTTTGCAGACATGAAAGAACAAAAATTCTGAAATGTGCTGGCTACTGTTAAAATTAGTTCACTGATTCTCAGTCATACAGCTGCTGCAAAAAAAGATGCTTCGCTCCGATGGGAAGAATAAAAAATGATTGGCGAGTTGACCTGTGCCCAGATACTATTCTTGGTATATTGTCAATATCCCTCTGTGGGCCCCAGTTCAGTAATTACAGTTCTGAAAGTACAGTTTCATTGTTGTGGAAATATGGCAAAACAAGGCCCACTACAGAATCTTATGGTTCTAGAAAATCAAATGTGGCTGCTAATATTGCTAGTGATGATAAAAAACTACAGTTTGGTCCATTGATGACTGAATTGACAATATGTTAAAAAAACATGGGGCAGCATGTAAATAAGTTGTTGGGTATGTAGCTTTACAATTTACCTGCCCAAGATGGTAGGTGTTTTTTTCCATAAATTTGATACCCCTACACTGTGCATTTGTAACTAAAAATATAGGTGAAAAGGGGATAAATAAGGAATTGCCAAACAATACATTCTGAAGTAGGTAATCAACTAGCACTGAATTTGCTGAAATTAGCACTAAACTAGCAGCTTTCGTTGAGCTTGGGCAGTTGAGTACTCAGAAAGCTAAGCACTGAACTTTCTTTAAATATCTTGAAAGTTGAGCTCTAGTTGGATGCTTTCACCAAGTTGTACATACTGTAGGTTGAGAAATGGAATTACGACTTACCATAATTATTGATCTTCTTGATACAGCCTCCATCACTCATTCTCACTAGTAGGGATAGCGCAGAGGTACTAGGACCAAGCGGGAGCCAAACATTTTCAGAAGGGCTAGCGCGAGACAGGGCCATGCATGCATGGCACTGCAAGACTAGGTCACGCCCATGTAGGCTATCTCGCTGCCGATCCTCCAAACGCCCAGTACCTTTCGACCAAGGAGTTGCAGCATAACCAATGAAAGTAACTTATCCTGACTTTCTGGGCCTCGAGAGGCCCAGATGGCCTTGCAAGAAGGATCAAAACAATGTCTTCACAACCTGAACCATAGGACCGTGAAGATCAGGAAAGAAAATGAGTGAGCCAGGGATGGAGAGCGGCGTGAATGAGTGATGGAGACTCTGTCCAAGAAGATCAACAATTATGGTAAGTATGTAATTTCCATATCTTCCAGGACCCAAGTCTCCACCACCATTCACACTAGTGGAAGTACAGTTAAAACCAACAACCCTGAGTAGGGTGGTAGGAGATAGGCTCACACAGAAAGGACGGTCAAGGACTGTCCTGCTAATAAAAAGAGCTGTCTTGGAAAGATCATCTAGAACATAGTGCTTAAAGATAAGCACTTGAGTTCTAACTCACCACTGTGCAGAAGACTGCAATGGACACAAAATGAAACTCTGCCAGGAGGACGCAACAACTCTAGGACAGCGGTGAGAACCCAGCCCCATAATTAGGTCTAGGACAAAAATTAATGGCGCCAAAGACTTACTAGTCTAACATAAAGGGACCTCAGGAACTGAAAGAGTCGGAGGTAAAGTCTACTGGTTCTGGGTAGACCAGAAAGTGCAGATGGAAATCCCCACTACCAAGTATGGCTGATCTGTGAGCAACAGGTCCAGGACCACTTGAACCCCTTACTTGGTGAGCAAAAGGGGTCCAGGTGGGGTTAGCCCATCAAGGAGAATGGTTTCCACTTAGTCACTGAAACTTTCCTGATGGAAGATCAAGCACAACTTAGAAGTCTCTTGTGGTCTAGTAGAACCAGATCCTACCCACTTCATATTCCAAAAAGGAATCATCCTGCCCCGTGTGCCTACCACTGTAGTAGCAGTCTCTGAACTAAGGGAAGAGAGGGAAAGTGTACAGGAGGACGTGTCCTCTGTGGAAAAACATTCTGACAGAAAAAAACAGGGTCTGGATTTCTAAGGCAAATAGAGGCAGATGTGGGTCAAGGGGGGATGCAGCAGGACCAAGTTTGGTCTAACCCATTAGTTGAAAGTGACTGAATAAGGGCAGAAGTGACTCAGTGCAGTGAGGCAGCACTCACTCCGGCCTTCCTGAAAGGGAGTAGGAAAAGACTAGTTTTCTTGCTGATGAAAAACAAACATCACAGTTTTGTCACCCACACGAAGTGGGCAACTTTGTGAGTGACTGGCACAGAACCAGTGTACAGAAACCGAAGGTGTGAATATCGAGAAGCCATCTCTGAAAAGAGACCTACTTGACCTTTGGTCAATGAAGGAGCACGCCGTCTGTTAACTTGAAGCAAGCAAGGAATTAGTAACCTGGGTTCCAACTCACTAGAGAGTCACTTCTGTTGCTGTGAGGCTCTGATCAAGAGATGAAAGCCTGATTAAAAAAAAAAGCTAAACCAACAGACTGGGCAGCCGCCTAGGCTCACGGAATATCTCTGAATAAGAGAAATCTCTTGGAGAAAAGAGATGACCCACACCTCTGCTGGATCGGACTCCCCCTAGGGGTAGAAGAAGTCAGATACTCCTCACCATAGTTTAGAGATGACCGCCTCAGGGGCTGAGGTGGAACCTGGCCAGATCCAAAAGGATGGTATTGGGTAATTTCGGGCTAGGCCCTGTGCTGTGATGATTTTTCCCTTTTTTGTTTTTTTTTTTTTTACCATAAGTCTGAGCCTGACAAGGCTTTCAGGCTGCTATCTCGCAAGGATTGCCCGATACAAAAATGATGAAGATGTCATCCATCTGAGGGGCAGGAGGAGCCTGAGCATCCATAACTGGAATCATGAGCAGACAAATAATCACAGCTGAAGAGATGTTAACCACCTGTTGCCGATGAAACCACCAAAGGGGCAGTATCACAAGGGGGGCTATATACCCCTATCAAAGGAGTGGAAGAGCCTGTACGGCTCCTGACCATTGAATTAGAATTTTCCACAGAGTGTAATTGTCATGACACCTGCAAAGAGTCTAGACACAGAAGCATTTGGTCCACAGATGCAGTCTGAAATACTATAGTGGACCCCATCACTGAGGAACATCTGAAAAGATCTTCCATCATGGACTCTGGTGATAGAGGAGTCTTGCCCTCCAGTCTATAAAATGAGTCATCCACTGTATCACTGACAAGAAGGACAGGGGAGAGACTCATCCATATGCACTTCTACCCCAGAAGGACCCCTAAAGGGAGGTCTAGGTCAGAGCCACTGGAGACTGCGCCATCAGGAATTGTGTCGAGTAGCTCAACACCACGTAAGGAGCCAAGAAAGTGCTGAGCGGAATGAGGGGATTCCGCTGGCAGAACAGCACAGAAGAGTTCCATCAGTGTAAAACCGCTGGATGTCACACGATCCCACACAGACTGCCACTCACTAAGATCTGTGGAAAAATAATCTGCAGAACAGGACTTCATTCTGCAGAAAACATCTTGCCACACACTCCGTGGAAGAAGAGGGCTGCAGAAGAAAAAATGTAGCACTAGTTCTGCTGGACAGCACCAACTGGCACCCCCTGTGGCACCAGCATCACTCGTGGCACAGAATGGCACCAAGCAGTGCCTATGCCATCCTAGGTGACACCCAGGGGCACCTGCAGCAGTACCCGCAGGCACCCCCGGCACCCATGGCACCCAACGCCACCTGCGCAGTGCCTGCAGGCACCTCCAGCAAACCATGGCACTCATGGAAGTGATTAGCCACTGAAGGAAAAAGTTGATTGGCGACTCCAGGAGCAGCAAAGCTCCATTTGGTTGGCTGACCTGCTTCTAGCTAGGCTGAAAAGCCATGGATATCTCAGCTCAGATTTTTGCTTGGACATTTGGGGCCAACTGGGTTACTGCTATCTATGTGTACTGACGGAAGGGCACTGTGTAAACTGTATATGGTTGTTTAACAGAATCTAACTGCTCATTTTTAAATCCAAACCCTGAACTGTTTAAAACAATCTTACAACTTTTTAAATCCAAGCCCTGCACTTTTTAATATTAATTTTACAGCTCGGTTTAAAATCTATGCATGCACTATTGCCACCTAAGTGCAATCTTGTCATTCGAGCATGGTTCATTTAACTTTTATTTTAAGCCCTGTACTGTGCACCTACCAGGGTTACAAACGGACTCCAGGCTTCTTAGCTGTTTGTATTATTCAAACCTAGTACCAGCCTGCATCAGGGATGCAAACAGTCTCCTGGCACTATAAGAATATTTCCTTAATTCTCTAAAGTATATAACAGCCCTGACTATGTAGCAGAACCCTTTTGCACTATATTTAATTCACATTTAATTTAGGCACCACTTTTAATTGCATTTGCTGGGCTTTGGAGTCCCCCACACCCCCACTCTCCTTCTCCACCCTTTGTGTAATACTGTGTCTCCAACCTCACTAATCCCCTAATCCCACCCTGTCCTTACATCCTGCTGTGCCATTGTGCTTGAGACTATTTGTAACCCCTTTCTCCTCAGGTGCTGCCCACTGAGCCATCTCGACTAAGCGACCAGCTAGAGGAAACTGCCGGATGTTTTTCAAGCTACTTCACCATGGAGAGCTTCTCCACTGACTTTACCCCAGGTACTGCATTCCTGCTCCAATCTGATTCCAGGAAGTGATCAGCCACTGAAGGAAGAAGCTGATTGGCTACTCCAGGAGCAGCAAAGCCCCATTTGGCTGGCTGATCTGCTTCTAGCAAAGCTGATTTTTCACCTTCCCCATCCCCACCCCAGGCCACCTTTAAATACACTCAGACCACTCCCACTGTCCTGGACAACCATTTTGATTTGCTGCACCTCTTCTGATCTATGTGTAAGACAATCCTCTTGTTTCGACTAACAACCTTGTTGACTCTGTGGAAAAATACTTATACTGTCATCTTCTGATCTGCATTGCAAGATCATCTTAATCAATTGTGCTCTAGATCTGATCTGAGATCCCTTGCTGCACCCACTTCCTGCATGCAGGAAGCGTGCAAAATAGTAGTCCATTTTGGGTGCTTCCAGCATAATGGAGACTTTACTTCCTTACTTGACTCTATCTCATACTGTTCTGTACCTGGATTCCCGTGTTAGTATGCCGGTGTCCTTGCGACATGGACAGTTATAGCTCTACTTTGGATTGTCTAGTTTCCTTTTGCACTACAGATTCTCAAATACTGGCTTTATGTTACCTAACATACTAAAATGCCAGCAGAATAGGCCTAACTGTCTTTTGTGTCTGCTCGCTTGGTCAGCCCCCACCCTGGGAGCTGACCTCGCTGCCCTCGCCTTCTCTGGCTTCTCCCTTCCCAGTTCCGGATATTCTCGCTGCATTGGATTTTGCTTCCAGAACCCTTCCTTGTACCTGTCCCACCCTCTTGAACCCCTCCACTGTCTCTGCCTCCACCAGCCCCCTAGGCAGTGCATTCCATGGCTCCACCACCCTCTCAGTGAAGAAGCACCTCCTCCTTTCTCCCTGAATCTTCCCTCCAGCTTCCACCCATGCCCTCTAGTTTCCCTCCTCCTTTCTTGAAGCACCCTGACTGCTCCAACCCTATTTACCCCTTCATGTACCTGAAAACTCTATCATGTCCCCCGGTCCTTTCTCTCTTCCAATGTGTACATATTTAGCTCTCAAGCCTCTCCCCATAGCTCCTGTCCCCAAGCCCCAAATCATTTTGGATGCCTCATCTGGACCCTCTCCAGGAGTTTAATGTCCCTTTTTAAGTGTGGCCTCCAAAACTGCACACAGTACTCAAGGTGTGGCCTCACCAAGCAGTTATACAGAGGAGTATCACTTCCTCCTTCTGGAGTGATCCCCTAGCGATGCATCCCAGCATCCTGTTAGGCCTTGGCTGCTGCCCTCCTACAAGTCTCCAAGTTATTCATCTTGACATCCACCACCACCCCCAGGTCCCTCTCAGCCATCGAGACTTGTAGCATTCCTCCCCAGTGTGTACACTTGGCCCTGGTTTCTGGCCCCAGGTGCAGTACCTTGCATTTCCTGCATTGAACCTCAGCTTCCACCTCTAGACCATCTTTCCAGAGCCTCCATGACCCCATGTAGGCCACCTCCCCTCCTCCCCATCCACTGCCGCCCCAGTTTTGAGTCATCTGCAAAGAGACTCATCTCACTCCTGATACCTAATTTAGCCCCTCCGCTCCAACCCCATAGTAAATTGGTACTTCTTCCATGAGGGTAACAGAGTATAGGATCCTGCTAACCTCTGTATTGTTTACCTAGCACACCTTGTTTTTACAGCCAGGGTTTTTCTTTTATGTTACTTGGGCCCTAGGTATGCAGCTCAAGGGACCTCCCGAGCTATGTAATAGCAACCCTGATGAGTTTCACCTAAAGCTCACAGAATTCTTGAGGATATCACGAAAATCTGGCTGCTCTTATTGTTATGTTCTGTTAATGTCAAAATCAACCCTGGTCCTCCTGCAGCAATCTCTTTGCCTGGCAACCTAGCCAGTATCAAAGAATTGAGCTTTATGCATATTAATGTGTGCCATCTACTAAAAATGTGTGCTTCTATTCAAGCATTGACTTTCCATACAATTCCTGATATACTCGTGGTCACTGAGACTTGGTTCAGACCTGGTACTCCAGATAGTGAGGTGAATATCCTCATATACCCTGTTCAGAACTGATAGGCTCACCAGAAGAGGAGGAGTTGCCATCTATCAAGGAGTAATTGCATCAGTTATAGATTCATCCTCACTCTCAAAGGAATTTGACAGCCAGACTTTTAATGTCAAGCTATCTTCCTCAGTCTCAATATGCATCCTAGGATGCTATAGCCTCCATCAATGGGGCTACAAATTCTGGACCATATAAATAATACTATGGAATCCTTCAATCAGAATTATTAGGGGACCTCAATATGGACTGGTACTTTAATAGTTCCTTACCTCTAAAGACTATTTGCAACTCCTTTGGTCTTGCCAACTCATTTCTGAAGCACCACGTCCAAACAAAAAGTGACCTAAAAATAGCACACTTCTAGATCTCATTTTAGTAAGCAAACCCCATCTGTTTTCACATGCAGGAGTGTTCTTCTCAGATTTCAGCAACCACTGTATTATAGGAGGTGTAAGATCAGCCCCAAAACTACCCTCCTTTCAAATTCTCACTCAAGAAGAAACGGCATCATTTTGACATCTCCACATTCTCTCTGACTTGAGATTCCTTGAGATGGCAGGATTTTACTTGGCCTGCTCTGTGCCTGTGGCCTATGATATCTTCCAAGAAATCATGTTAGGGCTCTGGATAAACATGCATCACTGGTGCAGATTCATTCTAAAAATAAATCATGTCCTTGGTTTATGGCTCAACTAAAGGCTTTCCTGTTCGTAGAGACTGGCTTTGGAAAAAAACTCAGAAATCAAAACTTATAGATGACTGGACATCATTCAGAAGGCTAGAAACCACTGTATCAATCTGGTTAGGGACCCTAAGGCTAGCTATTTCCACGAAGAACTGGGCGCTTCCACCAAGTGCTCGACAAACTCCTGAAAACCATCAAGGATGTTCAAGGGCATGTGGCTACAAGCAACTTATCCACAAAAATCACTACTGGCACAACGTCAGTGTCAGATAAATTGCTATCCTTGACACTTTTAATAACCATTTTGCTACTGCAGGTCTCTCTTTCGATGCCTCCTGCCAATAACTTCTGCTCTAATCTTGGAGCATTGGACTTACCAAATCCAGTCATAAGCATGGCCTTCTCCCTTCAGCCAACCACCCTGAGAAGAAGTTGAGGATCTCCTCCTACAATTGGATAACAGGAAGAGTGCAGGGCAGAACAATTGGACCCATTCTTCCTGAAGCTTAGTCTTCATGTCCTGGCTGTGCCCATAATGCACCTTTTAATCTCTCCCTTTCACAGGTGATATTCCTCCCATATGGAAAATGGCTCATGTAATCCCCTTTTTAAATCTGGAGACCCCAGTGACCTGAATAGCTATAGATCCATCTTCATACTTCCACCCTTTCCAAACTGTTGAAAAAATAGTGAGTGCAGCTCAGGAACTACCTCAAAGTGGGAACCTGCTCAATCCTTATCAGTCGAGATTTAGGCCTCATCTCAGTACTATTTCAGCCCTTGCAAAGGTCACCAATGACTGGTAGTGTGCCTTGGATTTGAAGAACTTCATTTGCACAGTATTTCTAGACTTAAGCAAGGCATTGATGCAGTTGATCATGAGCTGCTCCTTGTCTCCCTCAGAAATATTGTCTGTGACCCCCCATCGCTGAGGTGGTCCTCGAACTATCTAACAGGGTGACGGCAGCAGATCAAGACTGAAGGGAATTCTCATCTCTGAAACCTCTACTGAGGGCATACCCAAGGCTTTATACTGGGTCCATTACTTTTTGCAATTTACATTAACAATACTGAAGCTGACATCAAATCTGCTAACATCCACCTATTTGTGATAACACGGTACTTTGTATTGGAAGATCCTCTCTGGAAGCAGCTTGGAAGGGATATGCAATGGAATTTAATCTTCTACATCTATAACTGCTGCACCAGAAACTGCTCCTGAATACCCAAAAACAAAGGTGATGCTTTTTCTCCTTTACATATGTCAGTAACCCCACAACTCAAGGTAATATTCCCAGATCCACACTGTTCTTGGCGAATCACTGGAATATGTTACTAAATTCAAATACCTGGTGGTGTGGATAGACCAGAAATGTTCCTTTGTGATCACATTGAGGATCTCTTAAAGAAGCTTAGGCAGAGGCTTGGCATTTTCAATAGGATCAAAAATGTTCTAACACTGGATGCCAGGAAGAAACTGATCCAAACCACATTCCTTACCTTATAGGACTATGCAGATTTCCTTTAAAGTCAAGGCCCCGTGTCTGCCCTGGATAAATTAGACACACTCTACCATTGGGCCTTGATGTTCATAACTGGTCTCCCATAATCCACATGTCACTGCTCCTTTACACTGCAGTAGGTTGGTCATCCCTTAACTACAGAAGACAGAGGAATGCAGCTGTCTGGACATTTAGGGCCATCATGAAGATGTTGCTTCAGTACATTTTGGATTGTCTTCCTCAAGGTGTGATGGGTAAATATGCCTTGAGGAGTTCCTCCGTTATCTCCCTTGCAGTACCGAGTTCAAGTTTGGCAGGCCTGGCATATCTCACGCTTACCCTCTCTGGAACAACTTGCAAAAAACCTGAGTTGGCTTACCCGATCAAACTATCAGCCTTCAAAGCACTTTATTCTCGCCTATCAAGGAATACTGTAACTGCTTCCCAATGTCACCTTCCCTAGCCTCAGCTCCATCTGCTCCAGTGCATCCCTTTACTGGTACTTCTTTCTCACCCTCTTGGACAATGTTACAGCCTATAAGAATTACCTGACTGCTCCTTCTATCCTGACCCAGTGTTTTTCCTTATCGTTAATTCCTTTTCCATGTCCCCTGGTTCCCATCTACCTCCTTGCTACTCCTCCTTGACACCGCCATGGTGTTTTGCTTTCCACTACCTAACTGTTGCCTTCCTCCCCCTGAAATCACTACATGCCTTTGCGGGCACTCCATGTTCCATGTACCTCTTCTACTCACCCTCTTGTGTCCCCTCCCACCCCTCCCATGTCCCACCAATCTCCTTCAATCAATAATTGTGTTCAAGGATGCTTCAAATACACACTGTAATTATAGTTGAGTACGTTAACCTGTATGTACTGTACTACAGTTGCTATACATTTTAGCTGCCAACTCTTCATGGTCTTAGCTTAATGGTTCTTTTAATACTCTATTTCATGTGTATTATAAACATCCTGGCCCAGATATTCAAACTCGCCAGTCTGAGGCGCAAGCCCTCGCTGCTCAAATAGTTGTGCAGGGTGTGGCGGGGTGATATTCAAAGGGTTGCGCTGTTGAGCAACTCTTTGAATATAGCCCCCAAACACAGCACTTACAAGATGGCGAGTGGAACTTGCGCCACCGTGTTGCCAGAGTTGAGCATTCAACTTATGTGGCGCGAGTACCATTGCGCCATGTGCAAATTTCCGATATTCAAAAGGTGACATGCAAATGGGGCCATAATTTATGCAAAGGCGCGGGGGCCATTTGCATCTCTTTATGGCCCCATTTGCATGCCATTTGCATGTAGGTGCTCGATCCCGAGGACTTGCTCCTGGCTACCCTGCCAGGCAGCAGCCGTCGGGGACCGGCCTAATGCAGCCATCGCGGGCATCACAGTTACATGACCCCCACATCACACCATAGCCCGATCGTGGGCAGAATCCGTACATATCGCACCCCCACATCACCCATGGCCGATCACAGGCAGAATCCGCACGTATGCCGCCCCAGTGCCCGATCACGGGCGGAACCTGCATAAACCCCCAGTGCCCGATCGCGGGCAGAATGTAACCCTCCCCCAACCGAATAACTCCTGGTGGTCAGTGGACCCGTAAAGCCCGATCGCGGGCAGAATGTCACAACAGAACCCCCAAACATCTCCCTGGTGTCTAGTGTCCCCCCCCACCCACAAGCCCCTCCACCCGCTCCCCCCTGCAGCGGCGGGCGACAGCATCCACCCCTGCCGCCCGCCACCCGCCAACTGACTGTCGGTAGGGCTGCCGCCCGGTGGTGCAGAGCTACAGCCAATGGGCATGCAGCCCATACCATACATGACAGTCCAGATTTGTGAATGATCATTCACAAATCTGGACTGTCGACTGCGGACGGGCTGCGCCCAGTGGCCCTGCACTGCGCAATACATGCAGCCCTGCGGTAGCAATCGAATCGGCGGCGGCGAGTAACGAAGCAGGTGGGATATATCGCCGCCGGCTACGGGGCGGTGGAGAGCGTGGGTAGGTGGGCACTGAACACCGAAAATGAGGGACTGCTACTATGACGCGACCACTCAACCACCAAGCCGATGAAACGAAGATTGATCTGCCTGATCGAGCAAGGAAATATACGAATTCTCTTGATCGAGCACTGAAATACAAGTTCTGCGTGTCGCTAATGGAAGTGGGGGAATACCTGTGCTGCCAGCGATCAGGCTAGTGAAGGGCACAGAGAGTGAGTTGGGGGCCAGCCAGGGAGCAGCAGCTGCTGTTGCATCCCTGCAATGCAGCAGCTCACCTGTGGGTGGCCCTCACAGCAAGCCTTTTTGGCTCAAGCTTGCGGGGCGCAGGTTGGGTTACGGACATGCACAACTTCTGCGCAACCCGATTGAATATCGGGTTGCGAGGGTTATGCATGGATCCTCCTCCTCCTGTTGAGCATGCATTCATTTGCATTGCTCTCAGCAACCTGGTGCCAGTGGCGTAACTGCCTCCTGCTGAATATCGCAAATGGCACATTTGGACTTGCAGCATGGCGTAACCCTGTTATGCGCATGGCGAACCCTTTGAATATCTGGGCCCTGTGTATAATTACTGCTCTATGTAAATACTATGTAAGCGGGAATTCATTTTGTATATATTGTTTACCCAATTATGATGTAATTGAATATTCCTTTGTATGTATTGTTAACCTCTCCTTTCTAGGTCATCTTAAAATGAGCTTGCTCAATAATGTTCACCTGGATAAATAAAGATTTTGATTGATTGATTGATTGATTGATAATTATAGCATTAGCAGCTGGTCAGAATGATCTAGATCAGGATATATTTCATGTCAGAATAAGAGAAAAGGAGTTGTCTTAGACTCAAACCTAATATAATCATGGAGACTTCACCACCTGCTATTTCTGAAAAGGTTCCATCTCAGTTATGAATGAAGTAACTACAAATAAGCTGGGGGTTGACTCCATCTTCAACAGCAGTTATTGAACTTATTTCAGAACCATCCCTTTAAAGCCTAGATAAAGAAAGAACTAAGACATCAAAGGTTTATGAACCAAAGATTGTTCCTCCTCGAATGTTACAATATTTGAATCATATTTGTATAAACTTAAGCAGCTACATTCAAGTCAGGAAAAGATACATACTGGTAGCCCAGATGATCATAGCTCAGGTTCCCTTCTCTCAGGTTTTCTCCTCTTCTCATCTTGTCTACTAGATGACAAACAAAATAATAAAGAGAATTATTTGGTGAGGAAGTTGGCAATAATAAGGAATTCTTTGTAAACAAAGGAGATTTACTTCAACTCTCCTTTATCTCCACAAATTTTGAAATGATCAAGAAACAATATTATGCAAATGTAATAATATTGGAAAACATTTGGGCTGTAAAACAAGAATTGAATCATTTAAGAGGCAACATAGCTCACAATAGAGCTTTGCTGGACATAATGTCAGGACCTAAAGTTAATAATAGTATAGATTATATAATAGAAAACCAAAACCATCACAATATTGCTCCTGCTATCATGAGCAACAAAGCAATACAAGTAAATGTACCCCTTCATTCCAAAGGGCAGAGAAGTCATACCTGAGCTGGTAAGTGTAGAATCTCAGGTGCAGTCTGGAAAATAGATTCCATAAAAGGGAAAAAATCAATAAACAAAGAACAAATGGATTATAAGAGACAAACAAAGAGGACGAGAAAGAAAGGGGTAAGGAAATAAAAAAAAAACAACAGTATACAAAGTCCCTTCTGGATGGGAAACCAGAAAATAATAATCAAACCAGTCAGAGTCAAATTATTAGAAATGCTACAACATATGAAAATCTGAAGTTAAATGAGCATATATTGATAACAGAAGCATTAACTAATGTAGGAAACAATTCTGAATTGAATTCCTTACCTATTAAGGTAATACAAAGGTTCTGGAGGGAGATCAAGGGTGCCAGTGATGGGTCCAAAATTAAGACATCTAATATAACACAGATTGGGACCCAGACTAAAGTACTTTCCCAAACTAAATTGGAGGAATGTTTGATAGAGATGTATGGGATTAACAAATTGAGAAATGAGACAACATAGTCATTAACTGATTGATATCAACATTACTCCATATTTCATCAGACAAAGGCGAGATATTTATTATGAGACCTACAAACATAGATTATAATGACTGTGTACTTGTTTATTGTACAAAGGAAGAGACAGCACAGAAAATGTGTGACTCTCAAATTGATTTGTCTAAAAGAGGTATGTATATACTTCCTCCACAAGCTGTTCCTCTATCCTATAGTAAAGAACCAACTAAAAGGAAGGAAGTTCTTGAAAACTTCCATTGGCTTTCTGAGGTTAATAAGAAATCTCTAATTATAATTCCTCTAAAAAATTGAATGGGAGAATAAGACTCTGTCCTTCTTTGGATGGGAAGTAACTAAAAGCTATCCCATAGGAGCCTTAAAAGAAATAGGATCCTTCTTTCTTGTGCCTTAGGTTTGAACATTAGAGGAATGCCATAAAGTTCATACTTGTTCATGACTCAGTCTCAAAGATGCCTCAAATTGATATCACATTTCAGTCTAGTAAATTGGCTGCTTTGGTGTTATGGACTTCAAAGGTTTGGATACCCATGAGATGTATTTTATAGACATTGAGACACTAGATAAGATGGAGGGTCAGAAAACAGTAATAATCAATCAGTCCTAGAAACAACAAATCCCTTTGCCTCCCGGGACAAACAAACAAATTAACAAATAGACCTTAGGAGTCAAATACAAATGATGGTGCAAAAGACCTTAAGGAGTTAAAAATCCTTACTTGTAACATAGAAGGCTACAAAACAAATTAGTAGATAATGATTTTCAGAATTTCCTGAGTGGCCTGGATATTATCTGATTCCAAGAGATGTGACTGTTGGGAGAGAATCCTCTGCTGATACCTGGTAATTCAGGATTTATTCTTCCACCAACAAAATCCAAAAGGAATGGTAGACCTATGGCTCGTGTGGCAAGCTATTTTAAGACTAGCCTGGACTATAAAATAATACAGCAAAAGGTGGATCTGTTAAACTGCCAAGTGTTAAAAATAGAAAGCGCAGATATTGTTTTGTTAATTTGAAATGTTTATGTGTCAACAAGTAACGGTAAAACTCAAGATGAATACTAGAAAAATTCAAAATAACATTTGAGAAATTAACAGAAGAGAATGAACATAGTTCTATAATAGTTTTAGGGATTTTAATGCAAGAACAAAGGAGAATGGGATAACAAATTCGAGTTTATAGATGGAGTGATAATAATAACTAAAATGTATCTTGCCAACGTAAATCGAGGGATAAAAATCAATAACAAAATGGCAAATACTTGTTCAATATTATGTCTGGACTGGATTATATTATTTTCAATGGAAGAACAAGAAGTGATCAACAAGGAGCATACACCTTTATAGGTCCAAAGGGGTCATCTGTAATCAATCAGGTTTGGGGAAATATTGAAGCAATTGGTAAAATAGTAGATTTAGAAGTAACTATAAGAGCAGAATCTGCACATTTACCTGTCCTCATAAAATGGTAGTTAGGAAATGAGGTTGGTGTGGTAAATGATAGACAGAATCAAGCCTGTATGGAAGTCATAAATAGGAAAATAATAAGATGGCAGAATACAAGTATTATTCAATTTGCAGAGATACTGAACAGCAGTTGGATGGAAAATTATAGAAATGAAATACTAAATGTTGAGCCCACAATAAACCTAATGGTGGTTTGGGATGACATCTTCTTTATCTGAGACCTTTTTACCAGTATGACTTAAGGAAGAAAAATAAAACATGGGTTAATATAAATGCAACAAAGGTAAACAAAAATTAAATAAAATGGTCAGACAACATAAAGGAGGGAATCCTGAAATAACAAATAACATTTAAATAAAGAAAGAAAACACTATAAGGGTGTATTATCCAAAGAAAGACTGAAATATCAAAATATTATGTGGGAAAAACTTAGAATTTCTATCAGCAAGAAGGATACCAAACAAATCTGGACATTGGTCAGTAAAGGCTAAGACAAATATGCTATGTGTATTGAGGCAGGATTACCCCCAAATTTGGGAGCAGTATTATTTGAATCTTTACTTTTCACAAGTAGAAGCTGGATATATCTTTAGTTAAAAAAAACAACTGAAAAAATAATTTTCCCTAACTCAGTATTCATAACCCCATTAGAAATTACAGAAGCCCTGAATAAAGTATTAGTAAACAAAGCCACTGGCCCATACCAAATATTGGCAGATTTGTTCCGATCCTTTAAAGAATTCCAGTTTTGCAGATCCTGTTAAGTATTGTATTCAATGGTATCAGTATCCAGACTAATGGAAGGGTAGTATAATACGCACAATTTATAAAAATGGGAAACTAATAACCCTGCAATGTATGGCCTATTAGTCTGTTAGATGTATCACAGAAACTATTTTCCAGAATAATATTGAACAGATTGCAACAATGGGTAGAAAAGAACAATATAATATCAGAATTACAAAATGGATTCAGGGCAAAAGATGAACAGTACAGCATTGTTTTGTGCTACAGCACATTATCTAGAGTTTGTCATCATAAAAATGTAAATTGTAGTGTTGTTTTGTTGATCTTAAAACTGCATTTGACTCTATAAGCAGGAATATAGTATGGTCAGAATTAGAAAATATAATATAGATCCTGATATCTTAGATATTCTTATAAGATTACATAATAACACCTGGGTTAAAATTAGATACAATCAACGGAGGGACCTTACAAATAAAATTTACACTAATGTGGGAGTGCTCTAAGGATGTTTATTGGCTCCCTATTATTTAATTTGTATATTAACTCCATTTGCAGAATCTAAATAGTCTGGATTCCACTCCCCAATGTTTTGCAGAGAAAATTCCCTGCTAGCTTATGCAGACAACATAGTTCTACCATGTACATCTTTGCTAAGCTTGCAATGCAAGGTAAATGCATTTTCTGAATTATGTAAAAGGATGGATTAAACATTAATCTTCAAAAAACTAATATGGTTGTATTTGGTCTAAAAATAACACAGCTCCCTCATTATTTTAGTGAAAAATAAAGTTGAAATAAAAACATATTATGATTATCTAGGTTTAAGATTTTCATCAAATCATTCCTGGAATCCACATATCAAAATCATGACACAGAAAATAAAAACAGCATTTGGAGCTTTCAAACGATTTAATGGGAAAATTGATCAAAGTTCAATCTTACGACTCTTAAAAGTTATTAACACAAAATCAAAACAAATGTTTTATATGGTATAGAAATATGGACTCCAGCTGATATAAAACCACTAGAAGTAATGATAAACAAAATGTAAATTTTATATTAAAAGTCCAACAATCTGTTCCAGCTGAAATATTGAGAAAAGAACTGGGGCACTTTTCTCTAATAATGTTGGCAATTGAATGAAGAATTACCTTTATTTTACAGTTATTGCTTATCCCAGATTGTAGACTTCCTAAACTTTGTCTGGAAGAACAAATAAAATAGCACAGTATACATTTAACATCCAATACAATTAAAACTATAAAGGAGAATATATTACAATGGGGTTTAGGAAATTTATTTATATGAAATCTGTATCATACCATTCCCCAAAATAGTGGAACAAATTAAAAAAGAACTAGAGATCATTTCAGCAATACATCAAGAAAATATTGACAAACTGAGACACTTCTGATGGTTTAAAATAATGAAAACAAATCATAGACTTGAATTTTAAATAACTGTTTTAACAGATCCTCAGGAGAGAAGACTTCATACTATATTAAGTGAATTATATATTTCATGGTCATAAATTGTTAGGGACTACAACTTCAGAATGTAATTGTTTGTTAGGCCTTCAGGATGACTGCAAGCATATAGTCCTATATTGCCCAAAATTTGAGGTACCTAGAAAGAAATAGTTGGCCCCAATATTGGCTACCCTTGGTCTCCCTCTGAACAATTAGTTATTTTCTGTTTAATATGAATAATAGGAATGTACTTGTACCTCTTGTCAATTTTCTAAAATGATTAATTTGTAATGTGGTAACTAATGAGTCTGTGACTGGTGATACAGTTTTCGAAAACTTTGTATTAGATTGTGTGATAAAACAATATAACGTGCAATAGAAATGTGAATTGTTAACTTTTATAAGCATTTTAAATAATTTTGCAAGGACTTTTCAGTCGAATAATAAACCTTCTACCTACCAGTTGCTGAGTAATGTATGTTGTGAAGTCATTTCACAGAGACAGGCATGAACCATCTTCCCTTGGCTCTACATACACTATGTTTCCAAGATGAGATAAGTGTATTGGTATTATTCAACATACCACAATGTATGTCCTTAGAGTACTTTTCAACAACACCCATTATGCATTTTATAAAGATACCATTAATATAATTACAGATAAATAAATTAGTTTGTAATGTGATCAAACTGCAACCACAAAACTGATCATTACAGCACCCATAACAACAAGTACTGTATTGGGAGAGTAGATTCTAGTGTATGATGCACATTGTGAACCCATAGCTCACTTCTTCTCACTGGTACTGTATGAAGAATTCTCTGTCAAAAAGCAAATAATTCAAAAATAGGGTTGTAGAACTTTATATTTTCTTCCTCAACACAGCCCATCATCTTGTTAATAATTTCTTTAGTATCCACTAATTTTTTATTATTTTCATTTATTTATTGCTAGTCTGGGATTACAAGTACTTTTGAGCCAAGGCTCTTTTACAAAGGTTCCATGTCAATTGAGGTTGAATACAAACATTTCATTACTAATAGTGCAGAATATACCATTTAACAGGAATTTCAACCATAACTGACTATTGTTTCACATAGAAACATAAAACATAGAATTTGATGGCAGATAAGGACCACTTGGCCCATCCAGTCTGCCCATTCCTCCCTATCTGCACGATTACAGCAGACTGTACCCAATCTACAGCTCTTTCTCCCTCTCTTCCTTTCACCTTTGATTTTCTTGTGCTTATTACATGCATTTTTGAACCCCACCACTGTTTTTCCCCACCACTTCTGCTGGAAGGCTGTTTCAGGAATCCACTACTCTTTCCTTGAAGAAGTACTTCCTTACATCTCTCCTTAATCTACCCCATCTGGCTTCACAGCATGTCTCCTTGATCTTGAGCACTTATTCTTCTGGAAAATGCTTCCCTCCTGTACCTTACTTACCCCCATGAGAAATTTATAGGTCTCTATTATAGTCCGCTCTCCCTTTTATGTTCCAGGGTGTACATATTGAGGTCCTTTAGTCACTTCTCATAAGGTCTTTGATGCAGATGCTGCCCCATTTTAACTGCCTTTCTCTGGACTGTCTCCACTGTGTCTATGTCTTCTGGAGATGTGGTCTCCAGAACTGGACACAGTACTCTAAATGAGTTTTACTAGCAATCTATACAGTACTTATAGATATACTGAATAAAGATCATATCAATACAGAATAAAGAGAATCACATAAATAAAATAGTTATCAGTCCTTACTGTCCATTACTTATAAAACAGTTATCAGTCCTCACTGTCCATTGGTTATAAAACAGTTTCCATCCACCCTGCCTATTGCTTATAAAACAGTTATCAGTCCTCACTGTCTATTGCTTATAAAACAGTTATCAGTCCTCACTGTCCATTGCTTATAAAACAGTTATCAGTCCTTGTTGTCCATTGCTTATGAAACAGTTATCGGTCCTCACTGTCCATTGCTTTGCCATGCTGTCTACAGAACTTCTTCTGAATAAGCCCCACCAATTTACCTGCATCCTTTTACTTACTTAAAACATATTGTAGGTCTTACTCCAGTAAATTATTTGAAGATGAATGGAAGTATTAAATGGTGGCTTATGCCAAGTTTGAAAAGTTGCTGCCTAATTGACTCAAATGTCCTCTTATAGGACTGATTGCAATGCTCAGATCATGGTAGAAATATCTTCAACATCCTCATACAGAACATTTTGAGCTAGCCATGTCACCTGGAGTGTCATATTTTGGTCTCTGGTGCTTCTCAAAACTACTGTATCAGTACTGTGGGAGTCTATGACGTGAGGTGAGTACATGCAATGGTAATATCCTGTATGTTTTAATCACTTAAGGCACAACTGTGTCATTTATCAGCATAAGTAACTCTGGTAACTCCTTAATAAATCCTAGTGGGTTGTTTTCCTTTGGTCTATCTGAGAGACTAATGAGCCTTGAGTTGATTGCTTTGACCAAGTTTTCCAGATTTTTTAGTCTACATTAGAGTACATTATTTTCTTTTTCAAGTTTGTTAAAAGGCTTTTCCCATAGCTTCCAAGGTCTCTTTTGTGGTTTTCTGTACTGCAACCACTTTAATTTGTAGATTTATCACTATGTTGTTAAAGCTGTCAACTTTTTCCAGGTCTTTAATTGCTTGCAAGACTGAGTGGTTTGTTGGCTCTAGTTCTTCCAATGAAAGTGATACTTTAGTCAATAGGCCCATCTGCTGGACTCCATCCTGCTTTACCTGTTTACCCAAACAGTTTGCTTTCTGTGGGCAGTCACAGTTTCCACATGTCTTTTTTTATTAAAGCCCTACCTCTGCCAACTCCTTCCTGCTACCTACCACCATCTTTATAGACCTTTTTAAGAAAAATATTCACCTGTACCTTCCTCTACTGGCTCCCTCCCACTACCCCACGCTCCGAGCTTCTCACTCCAAGCATATCACTTCTGTATTACAGATGTTGCACTGGCTACATGTGGGGTGGCATGTCTCCTTCAAGATAAGTTTGTTGACATACAAAGGCCTACACAGTTTGGGCATGGGCTACCTGAAAAATCCTTTGTCCTTTTGCTCCTGACCTCCATCTCTGGTCTTCAGAATTGGGCCTCCTGAGAGTTCCTAGGTCCTGAATTAAAGTATTAAGGAATGGGTGTTCACAGTATGAGTGCCAATACTTTGGAATCAGCTGTCACAGAATCTCAAGATGACCCTCCTCTGTTGAGGCATTGAAAGGGACTGAAATATCATTTCTTCTCATTGGCCTTTCCATCTTATTAAAGGTTCTTCTGACCATATGACATTTATATTTACTATAACGGTGTTTATTTATGACTGTTAATACTATACTGTTGATATTACTGTGTGGTGCTAACATTTTTGTTTAAGGCACACAGAGCCTGGTGCACTGAGTGCCAAACAAATAAACCATTACTTCTATTACTACTACTACTACTACTACCCTCAACTCAAGTCCCAATATGTTAAAAAAAACAGTCCTTCCTTCTGGTGACTCCATTCTAACACTCATGATCCTGGTCTAAGCATACTTTTTTAAAAATGCCCACTCTCTAACCCTGCTGAATCCTTCCTGCTACCACCTGATCTTGATCCAGGAATACTTATTTAAAAAATATTCCTGCTCCATTCCTCTGCAGTCCCATCAAGTCACTGTTGGTCTCCCAGTTCTGTAAAAAAATGGCCATGGTGTGGGGTGGAGCAGGGATCCTGTGAGTTGGGTGCATTAGGAAGAAGATTTTGCCTTTGTACATTTAATTGTTTACTTTTCATGTTTTTAATTTGGCTTATACAGGACTTTTTGGTGCATACTGTTGCATTCTTGCACAAAGCAGCTGTAATCTGATTTGTTTTTGCTTCAGGCATGATTAAACCATATGATTCTAAGTCTAGCTAAGTGATTAACATTTTAGCCAAAGGTGTGGAAAGTGAGTGAGTCATCTAAACACACCCCAATCACAGAGGCTGGGAACTGTAAAAATTCAGTATTTATGTTTTATTGGACTTACATTATTTTGTGTTCAGGTGAAATGCTTTGTACCTACTGTATTAATTATATGCCTACTTAGAACTCATATATCATATAACTGAAAGAAAACTATTTAATAAATGGATCAAGTTAGTGACAATCTGCACCAAACATAAAATTACCTCTGCCAGTGTGCCAAAACTGTTGATCTGAAAGCAGATTCCTTTACCCAGTACTTATTTGGTTTCATAAACAAGGTGGAGGATATTAAAGTGGTGTTGGACAAGGGAGTGAGGCAGTCAGCAATGGCTACAGTATGGTTGATCTTCTTAGGAAGAACAAACACTTCGATTAGAGCACTCTGATAAATCACATTGAGCTATGAATTTGCATTTCTTAGCCTGCAAGAAGAATATTAAAGGTGGGTAGATTATAAATTCCATAGACTCTTAGTTGCAGGAAATGTTGGAGATGGAGTTACCCACACCGTTATCTTGTATTGAACCACTAGGATTGCATGATGTGTAGTGGTTACTGCAGCAGGGACCCAAGTTGTTTTATTGAGTTTGGTTCCTCAGAAATTAGACCATGGTTCTTTAGGTGGCAAAAGATGGGAAATTAAGATCAGCTGATTCTAATCTTCACAAAAAAAAACATTATTTTGTGTTATGGCACATAAGAACAATTTTGATCCAGAGAAGAGAACCTCTGAGACTATTGTTTGTTGTGCATGGGTGGTCTGCTGTTGTGCATGAGCACCTCATCTGAGTCAGAATCACACACCATGTGATTTACAGAACATCAGAATACCACAACATTTCAAAACTATGTAATTCTTCTGCTGCCAGCTGAGAAAACACATTTAAAGGGAGAAAAATTATACCATCACTAATGTAAGCAATATATTTGCTGAAATACAGAATTTCATACAGCAATAATAATTATCATCTCAGTTGTTCCTAGTTACAGGGTATGCAGTCAGAGAAAACATTTTATGGTGAAAACCATAGGTTGCTGCAATGTGAGCTTATGTGCTTAGTGGTAGAGCACCAGACAGTATTCTGCAGGCTTGGGTTCCATTCTCAATTAGTCACATTTTTTTTTTCTTTTTACACTACAATACAGCAAAAGAAATGCAAACAAGGCCAATGCCAACAATGTTTACTTTTGAATTTGTATGGTAGTTCACGTGTTTATTTTTCTGAAGTCCTGCTAATAAGAACATTGAAGTAGCGCATGGCCTGCAGAGGTATTTCCCATATAGTATTTCAATGTTTAGTGAATAGGTAGTGCTTGTGCATACTTATGAACATTTGGCATTTCTCTATTTAAACCCTTGGCAGATTTAAGCTGGGTAGCTGTAGGAATAGAGGCCCCAAAAGATTGCCTCCTCCAACTTATGGAGAGTATGACCTGAAGCACTCAGGAGAGGACCCCCCAAGGAGGAGCCTCTGAAGACCCATGGCTACAGATGTGTAGTCCTCTGGGTGAACTAGGAGGAGATGTTCCATAATGCTTGTCTGAGTTCTGAGTGTAGGTCAAGAATGTAGGATTCAAAGGCTGATGACCGCCAGCATCCAAGTCTCCTGATAATGTGAGCTGGAATATTATTTCTCGATGCTGAAGTATCTGCTCCAGTCCATAATGAGCAGCCTGAGTATGAATATGGATTAAGATCAAGCCTTTGGAAAAGAGTTCTGATATGCTCTACAAACCATTTTGTATTCAAGGGAAATTGATTGTCTGAAGTTAACAAGGAGATGATGGATTTGAGTCTGCATGGAAGAGCATAAGCTTTTCCAGTCAAGCTACTGGGTACCAAGTGTTCAACAAATGAAAATAGGTTATAAGAACTCCCTTATGTGATCTGTCAGTTTTTGAGTAGGGTAATGCTGGGATATAATGGTCAGCCTTTTTCTGAAGTTTGTTGATCTTATGGAAGTTGGTAGAGCTGGACAATAACACAGTGAATTCTCTGTGTACATTGGAATCCATAAAATCTAAACAAAGAGCAGATGAAACCATGAGGTTGAAGGTAGATTTGAATGGCCCTCAATCCAGGAAATCCAACATGTTTCTCATTGTGGATCCATCTATAGGATGATGATGAGGCATATTTGCAACAGACAGTCTTTGAAAACAAACCCAGTAGAAGTTTGATTGATAGACTGGAAAACAGTGATGGCAAGGATGGAGCAGATTATGAGGAAAAGAACTGGATACCAGATAGGTATTGCTTAATAGTTCCATAGGATAAGTGCAACTCTTGATGGCAAAACATCAAAATGCTAAAACATGGTCCATGGAAATGTAAGTAGAATGAGAGGACTGCAAAGAACACAATGAGGAATACTTTTTCCATACCATTGTATAAGTAGCACTAGTGGATGGTGCTAGAGTAGCCCACTTGATGGAAGTAGCATGCTGGCTATAACACTCTAGATCATTATTAGGTTGATGGAGGAAGGTGGCAGAGTCATTACTGGATCTGCTGAAGGATGGAGATGATGAAAGATCTGAAAAAAATTTGAGAGAATGCATTTGCTGCTTCATTTGCATAGCCCAACATGTGAAAACATTGAAATGTAAACTTATGAATAAGTGATTGCCAAGTCAGCCTCTGCATGAACAGCATGATGGAATGGGATGAGGATTGTCCTTTGTTGATGACAGCAATGGTAGCTTGATTATCGGAAAAGATGGATACCAATTGAAGGGACCAGTGGTGACACCACAGGAAGGTAGCTGCCACTATCGGGTATATTTCGAAAAGAGGACATGTACAGGAAAAGTCATAAAGTGATGAAATATCCAGAGGCCATAGAGTGGCAGTCCAGAACTGCTTAAATATAGCAGCATAGCCATGAGTAGGAGAAGCATCAGTGTATATTCTGGGATGTAAGTCAGGGGATGGATCCTTGTGGAACATTAAGCGGACATTTCATAAAGCAAGAAATAGGGACCACACAGTGAGATCTGATTTCGCTGTGGCTGTGATTTGTACATGATGATGCAATTCAGATACTGATGAAGCCTGGGGCAAGAAGTAAGAAATTAAGGATCAACCTTCAGGGATTATTCTCATAGCAAAATTGAAATAACCCAGTAGAGAAAGGCGTTCACGTTATGTAGAGGAGGATCAAGTCAAAAGGACTTTACTAAGGCTTGGATCCAGACAGTTTATCAAGAGGTAAATGGCTTCCATGCAGTCAGTGTCCAAAATTTTGTCCAGAAATGTGATGGATGTTGCTGGTCCTATCATTTTCTCTTTGAACAAAGGAACTGATAGTTCTTGGAAGAGCTGGACATGAACATAAATACCAGCTGCTGGAGAAGATTTGGATGGATCGATGGAGAAAGTCTTCATGCAGATAGATGACTGGTGGTCAGTAACAAGCATTAAGTAATGCCCAACAACGTACATCAAAAACATGTCAAAGAGTTTGTGGCTGCTGCAGCAGCAAATGTGAATATACAGTAAAGTAATAACAGTCATCCCAAAACATGCTACTTTATATAGGTGCCCAAGAGACAGGTGAATGGGCAACAGATTAAAAGCATCTTTTACATCAGCTTTGGAGAGCAAAGACCCAGGACCAAAGCATTTTATGATCATAATAGCAGCATCAATATGAACATATGACAAAGAATAGACAACAAAATAGCAAAGGTGAAGACTGACCAGTTTATTTATTTGCCCTTCCATTCCTTAACAGAATGTTTGCAGCTGCATTTTTGCCACACTGGGTACTGAGCCAGCCCCTGATCTCCTGACCCAGGCAGAAATAGGATCACAAACATAAAGTTTGATCTGACACTGGAATTGACCCTGCAGTGATCCACATGATGCTGCATGTAAATGCTGGGTGTCAACATTTCAGGAGGAGTGGCAGAAAGTCCAGTAGATGGCAACGCAGTGAACAAGGTATGTGTAAATGTGCCTTAGTCTCAGACAGTTTTCGGTTTGCTACATGGTGTTTTCTAGTCTTAAGTCAATTGTCAAGTCCCTTTATTTTTTCTTTGCTCATGTAAAGCCTTTTGCAGCAGGGACAATCTGAAATCTTTTAGCAGCCCTTGTAATATTAAAAACAGAGCCCAGAAGCTTTATCATTGGCCAGTGAACCAGCAGCAAATCTACTTGGACATCTCATTGATCTTAAGGGTTATAATTACAATTACTGTAAGAGTGAGAAAATTGGGCCATTGGCAACTTTGGTCTGGCTTCAGGTTAGACCCCATGTATTTGGTTAGGTTTTGAAAGTTAGGAGAACCACACGGCTCCCAATGCAGTGATTGGTGTTGGATAAAGCAGGCTATAAATAAAGGGGTAAAAAGTCTTCAGGTAATGAATATGTATACTGTCGCTATACTGTACTGTAGATGTGTCAACTCCCATCCCCCAACTCCTCCACCCCGCCTGTCACCCATCTTTCTACTTTAAAGCACTAAAGAAACATCAAGTCCGAAACTACATTGCCAAAGCCATCAGCAAATCTAGAACAAGCAATGACACACTTGACCTCAAGCTACTGGCCCTAACGCTTGATGAGGTACTTGGGCCCCTCAACAAGATCTTTAATCTCTCTCTTTCCTCTAGCCAATTCCCAGACAAATGGAAAATGGCCATTGTTACCCGATTCACAAAAGTGGTGATAAGGTTGACCATATGAACTTCCGCCCTATCTCCATTCTGCCTCCCCTATCGAAGGCACTGGAGCGATATAGTGACGGACCAACTTACCAAGCATCTGGACAATTATAATATTCTCTGTAAACAGCAACATGGCTTTAGAAAAGGTCATAGTACATCCTCTGCCTTACTCAAATTCACCAGCTCCATTCACAGCTCCTTGATGATGGACAACTAACTGGTGCTATTTTCATTGACTTGACCAAAGCCTTTGATACTGTCCACCACTCCCTCCTGCTGAGCCAACTAAAAATGCTGGTCTCTCCAATAAGCCAATCTCTTGGTTCAAAAGCTATCTTGAAAACTGCACCCAGCATGTAAAATTGGAGATGTGCTCTCTGATTCCAAACCTGTCCTCTCTGGAGTCCCCAGGGTTCAATACTGGCCCCCTACTCTTCAGCCTGTTCCTTAACACCCTACTGGACTCCTGCGCTGAACATATCACCCTCTATGCTGATGATGCAGTAATCCTTGCCACACACCAGGACCCAAAGAAATTGCAAGAAAATCTCCAACTCGGCTTCTCCTCGGTTGAGAATTGACTCACAAAGCACAAACTGATCCTTAATCAAAAAAGACAAAGACCATGATCTTCAGCAGCTCCCATAATAAACATAAGCACTTCCAACTCTCCGTTATCAGCAGACAAGGTGCAGCACTGGAACAGGTCAAAACTTTAAATACCTTGGGATCACCCTTGACCCTCACCTCTCCTACACTGCCCACATTGACCATGTCGCCAAAGCCACTAACTCCTGGCTAGGCCTGCTATTCCATCATAGGAAACACCCTGACACCAAGCCCTCGCTGTCACTGTCAGAGCTCCATCATATCCATCATCGATTATGGCATTATCATTTATGGCTCTGCTACAACCACCGCACTCAAATGTGTATCCACCACCCTCAACAAGGCCTGTCGACTTGTCACTGGCTCCCAATGCCTAACTCACACCTGTGACCTCTATTCTCAAACTGGATGGTTGAATCTTGCCAATCAAATAAAACACAAAACTTGAATTACTACTAAGAAAATCTTGCTTGGCCTTGCCCCTCGGAGTCTGTGCCCTCATACAACCTAGAATCAACACCCGACATACCAGGGGATTGAAATCTCAGCTTTTGCAAATCCCACATTGCCACACAACATAAGGCCAAAGATCCTTTGCTTACCGGGCCACTAGTTGGTACAACGGTCTTCCCAGTGGCATCTCATCCTCACTATTGCTCAGCTCTTTTAAGACTCATCTCTGTCTAACAATCACTGCCTCCAGCCTCTGTGACTGTTGTGGCTAAACATGTCTTTGGTTCCATAGCTGAAGATGCCCTTTCTGGATCCACATCTACTCCTGCACTTTGCCAGCACACCCCCATCTTCACCTCCCTGCTGACCCATGGCAAAAGCCACCCGGCTGCACTACCTCTATTCTTATCTGCCTTCCACCTCTCCTCTCTCTGTCCCCCAACCTACCTCCTCTTTTCTCCCATCCACTTAGTCTCCCTGATTTCACCATCCTCCTTTCCTTTCCCTCCCCAAAGTTTCACCTTATTGTTCTTTTTCATCTACAAGACTATGTGTTTTTTTATTTTATAAACTGTTATCTTTGCTTATGATTGTCTCAGTTGTACCAATGACATGGAACCTTTGTAAAAGAGCCTCGCTCAAAGGTATTTGTAATCCTAGAATAAATAAATAAATAAAAATAAAAAATAAATAAACTTGTGGCAGGTAGTGTTATCATGCCACTGCTGTGAATGCTATGTTTGTGGTACTGAGACAGAGTCTACAACCCACTAAGACTGCTATGGCCCAGAGCTGAACTACCATAATGATTAATAGTCATGGCTGAGTTCCAAGCTTATGACTCCCTGTAGCCTGTTAATTGCTATATTCTCCTGGCCCAATATATTTCAAATTATATAATAATTTTCCAGCAAATGCACAGCATTCTCAAGCTTTCATTGTCCACCATGAGCTGGGAGATAAGGGAAGCAAAGAGAAGTCAGGTGATTCATTGGCTTAACCTCTCAAGGGGTCAAGCAAGGTCCATTTACAGGAACATGTGGTGGATGCACTGGATGAAGAGCCATGTAAGAGGCTCAAAGCACAAAGGTTTTCCAATGCTGCACTCTCAGTAAACTTCTGATTCTGCACCTGCATGGTTCTTCACTTGGAGTTTGTATGTCAGCATCTTGTGCACCAACCATGTGTTCTTAAGTTCTTCCTTTCATGGATTGCACTTGTCTTTAAGTGCTTGGGTTGTGTGTATTCTTCCATTTACAGGGCTATCAGGGACTCTACCTTTTCAAATAAAAAGGCCAGAAGACCCTAAGAAAATGGAGTTAGTGTGTACATCTTCAGAGAGTTCTGGAATGCATGCTGGATAGGGGCACACAAAGGTAGTAGAGTTAACAGTGGTGACTAGTCCAAACTGAAGCATTTTATTGCTGATACAGTACCTTAGGTCCTCCTAGACAATGATAAATGCTGGTGATGTGGAACCTCTGTGGTCACACTTCTTCATATCCTCTTGACCTGCCTCCTGTTCTAAACTTTCTGGAGAAGGATTTACAACACCTGTCTGAAGGTGGCTAAGTCCAGGTTTCCTTACTGTCCTCAGATTTATATCCTGGGTGAGACCTCCTAAGGCCGCTGGCAGCAATAACCCTTTGGAACTGGCTGACAGCTATAGATGTGCTAGCTTTGGCAGACAGAAATCTTGCTTTTAGAGCAAGGAGCAGCTGACTACAAAACTAGAACTTTGTTAACTAATAGAACACATCTATCTCAGCAGGAGTTAGTGCCTGTTGGGATTAAGAAAACAGATACTTTATTAGAAGTGGGGGTCTCATTTAGGGAAAAAAAGAAAGTCAGTGTGTTTTCTGTGTTAGGAAAAGGAGTTTGTTAAGTTAGGAGGGAGAAGTTAATTGGGGTTGTGGCTTAGGAGTACAAAAGCAGATGTCTCCAATTACAGTTCCTAGTGCTAGCTTTGGCAGAAAGAAATCTTGCTTTTAGAGCAAGAAGCAGCTGACTATAAAACTAGAACTTTTTTTACTAATTGCACTCCTTCCCTCCCCTTCGCCCTCCCACCCTTAGCCAGTTCTACTTTTATAGGCACTGGATTTGACTAACAACAGGAACTTCCTGTTTGGCAGTAGAAAGGAAGGATCACTGAAAACATAGGTTTCATCATCCTTGAAGGAAAAGATTAGCTTCCCTCCTCCTCTAGCAGCTGGATGTCTGACTTTGAGCAAGGAAGAAGAGACTACAGAATAATACAGGAAGTTCCTGTCCCAGAACAGGAAGGGCGAGAGATGTAAGGGCACATAGGCAGTAGGAGGAAAAAAAACAGGGAGGAGAGGTAAGCATACAAAACAACAGGAGAGGGGCCACAAAATAAGACATAATGGGAGTGGTGCAGTGCAATGGCTGTGGGGTGGCAGTCTTCCGGGAGACATTCTGGAGGCTGCGATGCTGCACTATTTGTATGCACCTCTCTGGTCTGAGGGAGGATGTTGCTTGTTTCCAGGCTGATTTGGCAAGGATTCATGAAACCTCCTCCCCACCCAGGGACCAACATGGCCACTGCCGCTACCTCAGAGGTTGCCAAGAAAGAGGAGTGATTGGACCAAGGTGGACTCAGGGAGGGAGAGGGTGGTGGAACAGAGGTGCATTCCTCCAGCTGTAACTCTTCACAATTCATACGCTGTTCTGGCAGAGAGTGGTTCCTCTATTGAAGCACCTGCAGTGGAGACCAAGGAGGATGCTGAGAACCTCCACAGGAGGTGGCATGGGACCCCAGGAAGGAAACAACTCCTGGTGGGGACTCAATTGTTAGGGGTAGAAATGGGGAGGAAGGGAGAGGAAGTAAGGTGACTACCTGGCGCCACAGCTTGCAGGAATAGGGCAAATCCTCAGGATCGTGGGAGCAGCTGCATGAGAGGAGGGAGCTAAATGTCATTGTCCACCTAGGGACAAATGACCTGGCTGGGAATGGGACAGAGCAGTGCAAGAGGAGTTTGAAGAGTTGGGAGGGCCTTAGACAAGTAACACGTACAATAACCTTCTCGGAGGTGCTGCCTGTCTATGGCAAGTGTGATGCTAGGTACTCCACACCATAGGATTCGAGGAATGGTTGACAAACTGGTGCAGAACTCAGAGTTTTGGCTTCATTGGGGACTGGGAGTCTACCTGAGGGATGCTGGCCTATACTGGCATGATGGTCTGCATCTGTCGGGAGGGAACCAGGATCCTAGGTGATAGGTTTAAATGCTTCATTGGCAAGCATTTAAACTAGCCAAGGGAGGCACTGAAAAGGGCAGGCAAAACTCAGCCTCCCCACAAAACACAGTAGTTAGAGAGGTACACACCAAAGTAGAGAAGTCAGGACAGGGGTAAATGAAGAAAAAGGCAGTAAGGAGAGGGATGGGGCTAAAAGTGGTAAGTCCACCAAAAAATGGAGGTGACGAGTACCAATGCCTGTAGTCTGTGTAACAAGCTCCTGAACTAGTGGTCTTGATGGAAGAGGACACCTGGATAACATGACAGTCACAGAAACATGGTACACTGAGAACCATGGCTAGGATGTCAACATACCAGGGTACACAAGCTATAGGAGGGACAAGGATGGTAAAGAGGAGGAGGAGTAGCTCTCTATATAAGGGAAGGGATCAAAGCAATGTAACTAAAGGATAAACAAGGGTAGAGGAGACACAGTGGGTCACCCTGGAGACAGGATATGGCACCACAATCCGTACAGGGTTGTATACAGACACCCATCTCAGGAGGAGGCAATGGACAAGGAAATGATAGAAGGCATCCTTAGAATGGCAGAAAAGGGAGATATTGTTGATGGGGGACTTGAATATGCCAGATGTTAACTGGAGCACCTTTAGTGCAGCCACATCCAAGACAGGGTTATACTTGATGCCCTACAAGGGCATGCCTCAGACAGCTAGTGGTGAAACCCACTCAGGAGGAGCAATCTTAGACCTGGTACTTTCAAATGGGGATGGAGAAAGGATCTTGGATTTAGAAATGGGTAGCCATCTGGGAACAAGTGACCACCAAACAGTGTGGTTCAAATAAACACAGCCATAGGTCAAGCCATACAAAAGCAAGAGTACTGGACTTTAGGAGGGCTAACATTGGGAAAATGGGAGAGTGTTCAGAAAAGCACTATCAAATGGGCAAGGAGAAGGGGTGGAGGAACAATGGGGAAAAATCAAAACAGCCATCACAATGGCAACAAGCCTCTGTGAAACAAATCAACAAAGCAAAACAAGGAAAAAACACTATGGTATTCAAAGAGGTAGCAGGGAAGGTTAAGGAGAAAAGTAGCATTCAGGAAGTATAAGAAATGCAGAAGAAGCAGGACAGAGAACTGTGCCAGTTAAAGCAGAAGGAAGCGGGAAGGCAGTCAGAATAGCAAAGGCCCAAACTGAGGAAAATTAGGAAACTCAGTTAAGAAGGGATAAGACCTTTTATAGGTAGATTAGGGATCAAAGAAAGACCAAGGGAGGATAGTGAGGCTTAATAAAGGGAAGGAGTGTGGGCAGAGGGAACAATGGAAAAGCAAGGATACTGAATGAATACTTCTGCTCAATATTTACAAAACAAGAGGAGGAGGTACCTAAATCAAAGAATTTAAGCACTCTGGATAGGAGATCAATACCAGTCCATTCACAGAAGAAAGGGTTCTGAAAGAACTCTTAAAGTGAAGGTGGACAAAGCAATGGGGCCAGACAGGATTCACCCAAGAATTCTAAAAGAACTAAGGGTAGAACTGGTGACATCACTGACTACCCTTTTAACAAATCATGGAGGATGGTGTGGTACCTGAGGACTGGAGGAGGTGGATGTGATTCCCTTCACAAAAGTTGGAGCAAGACAGAAGCAGAAAACTGCAGACCTGTTAGTTTGACTTCAGTGGTAGGAAACTGATGGAATCACTTCTGAAAGAAAGAATTGTTGAATTCCTAGAGGCCAGTGGGCACAGGACACAAGGCAGCATGGATTCACAGCAGGAAGGTCGTGTTAGACTAATCTAATAGAGTTCTTTGACTGGGTGACCAAAGTAGTAGACCAGGGAGGGCTGTGGACATGGCCTACAAGACTTTAGCAAGGCATTTCACAAAGTCCCACACAAAGATTAATATACAAGTTAGCTATCCTGGAGTGGGTCCCAAAGTGGTAGCCTGGATAAAAATTGTCTGGACAACAGGGCATAGAGGCTAATAGTAATGGAGTTCACTCTGAAGAAAAGAGGGTTACTAGCTGGGTACTGCAGGGTTCAGTACTGGGATTGGTCCTTTTAATGTCTTTATAAGTGACATTGCAGAGGGACTGGAAGGAAAAGTATTTCTCTTGCAGACAAACAAAGATCTGCAACAGGATTGATACAGAAGGTGGGGTGGAAAGGATGAAAAGGGACTTGGCAAGATTGGAGTAATGGTCAAATGTATGGCAGCTTAGATTCAATGCAAAGAAGTGCAACGTGATGCACCTGGGAAACAAAAACCCAGGGGACGAGTACACAGTGGGGGTGAGATACTAACGGCAACAAAAATGGAAAGGGACCTGGGGGTAGTCATATCAGACGACCTTAAGGTGGGCAAGCAATGTGAGAAGGCAGTAAGGAGGGCTGGCAGGATAACAGGATGCATAGGGAAAGGCATCACCAGTAGAAAACAGGAAGTTGTTATCCCTCTGTACTGACAGTTGGTGAGACCCATCTGAGTACTGCATGCAGTTCTGGAGACCACATCTCCCAAAGACATAGACAGATTGGAGGCTGTTCAGAGGAGGGCAACCAAATGGTGCAGGGTCTGCACTAGAAGTCATATGAGAGAGACTACAGCAGCTAATATGTATACCATCGAGGAAAGGAGGGAGGGGAACATGATAGAAACTTTCAAGTACCTCAAGGAATTAACAAAGTGCAAGAGGTAGCGTCTTTCACATAAAAAAAATGTTCAAGCACAAGGGCACAATTAGAAGATAAAGGGGAAGGCTCAGAGGTAATGTTAGAAGTATTTTTTCATGGAGAGGGTTGTGGATGCATTGAACAGCCTTCCTGAGGAGGTTGTGGAGTCAAGAACAGTGGAGAATTCAAGAATGCATGGGACAGACATAAAACAATTCTAGTGGGGGTAGGAGGAAGTAAGCTGTTGGTTAACTAGAATCTGCAGCTTATCCATCAGGTAGGGAAATGGGCAGACTAGGTGGGCCAAGCAGTCATTATCTGCCGTCCAAATTCTATGTTTCTATTTTCAACCAACCAGCAGCAAGGGGCATGCAGTCAGCAGAATTTTGTGCCAGGATCACAGCCTGTCATAACTGTCCAGGAGGCCCAGGCCAGTAAAACAAAATCTCAGAAATTCTGACTTTACAGTACTACTAGTGAACCTAGTGGATGGAACTTGGTGGCAGCCAGTGTGTATGCTGTAAGATTTTCAGGAATGGAGAGCCTTTAAGTCACCCATACTGCAAGAAGAGTGAGTGGTGTGTAATTACTGGGGGTGACATATTTTAATTTGTGGAGTGTCAGTTTAAACTGGGCCAGTAAGGTAGAGCCAGGATCATCTAGTGATATAAAATCTGCTCGCCTGAAATGGATTCCAGGGACTAAACATTGGGAGTCATGGATTAAATTTTTATTGGTGCATTGAGAAAGAAGAGGGAGATGCACAGTCATGTTGTGAGGCACCAGCTGAGTAAAAATGGAACTATCTTTGAGCAGGTGTGAATTGTGCAGTGTGACATCTGGCACTTGTTTAAGATGCCATGAGTGTACTGTGTGTGGCTAGACATAGGGTGAAGAAGAACTTAGAAAGAAGAAGCTAAAGCTTCAAAGTTGGAAGGGCGAGGGCAGACAGTGGAAAATGAGGGGAAGGAGATCTGCAAAAGCCAGTGCCCTGATGGAGCATGAGCAAGAACTAGCAGCAGCAGGACCAGCATCAAAATAGAGTTGCAAACATGAGGATACGTCACTTTTGGAGTGAAGTGGTAAAATAGATGGCACTAATCAGAAAACACGATTAAGCAAAGCAAGGTAGAGCAAATGAGGAAGCAGCCACACAATCGATGGAATGGAATGGAATGGATGGCTGGAACCAGAACAGCTACTGAGTGGCCATACAACCAGAGGCAGAAAACACACAAGGAATGGCCTGACAGGCCTACCAAAAGAATGGGTGCTGATTCATCTAGAAGTGGTGTCAAGTGAACAGCATTCAGTGATGCCTGGAATTGCCGATGAATGACAGGAAGGTAGTGGAGGGTGAGCCAAAGAAAGCAAGCATACATGCAGCTGCAGAGCAAAGAGACAGCTTCTGAATAATGCCTGGGGCATTCATTGAGGAGGGGTGTAGTGCACCGTGCCCCAACAAACCCATACATAGCCTTGCAAAAATTTTAAACATGGATAATGTGTTGGAGTTACTTTCACCCTCTCCCTGAACACACAGGGCATAGAAGACAAGCATTGACCTGTGCTAAATGTTCACTTGCTTGAATTTGCTGTGTAGTTGTTCTGCACAGACAGTGTAGTAGTTAAAATTAACAAATTAATAACATGTTATAATAGTGAAATTGTCATGATTAGGCAATGAAGAGGTTCACATATGTCTGTTATTTTCTCAGGTCGTGACCCTGAATTTCAGGTGGTATTTTTATTACCCAGGACATGAACATGAAAGGTGTCAGTTATCAGATGCCACCAGAACTATCATTTTATAGAATTACCCTGATACCAGGAGTTGGAAGGGATTTGAAAATGGCACTTGACATGCTCATGAGACAGGCTACAAAATGAAAATATTACAAATGTGGGTTCAAAAGTAAAACAAATTACAAAGTTGTAAGTAAAAATTGAAATATGTCAATGTTTTTCATAACTTTGTTGTTTTTTCATACCAGATTTTCAGCATAATCTTTTATGACACCACCTTATAAACATGATGGAAGTCTTTTATGAAATCCTAGCAAAACATAGTTTTGTAGCATGGCATGTAAAAGACATTTTAGGTATAATTTGAAAAAGTACACTAATAAACAAACCAGATGTCATTTATGAAATCCTGGCCAAAACCCAATATGCATGAGTTGTTGTTTTGGGCAGAATGACACCTAAGGCCAGATATTCAGAACTTTGCCTGGTGTGAAAAGAGATTGCTCTCTGTTTGTCTGGGGTTTGTACTGGTGTACAATATTTAAAGGGAACATTTGGACACATTAAAAGGGTTAGTGCTAAAAAAAATAATGTATGTGGTGGGGAAAGGGAGGCCGGGACAGGACTACTGGTGCAGCAGGATATTCAGCACATTTGCACCATGAAAATGGGTTAGTGCGGCCACTTTGTACAGTGCAAATATCGCTGATCAAAAGCCTGACTTACTCTGGGCAACCTTAATGCTGGAGGAGCAACTGCAGCCAACAACCAAGTTGGCAGTTAGGGAGCACACCATCCCCTGGCATTGAGTTGCCCCCTTGTACCCAATCCCCATCCCCATGAAACTAAAATCGTCTCTGGTGTCCAGTGTTCACCCATCCCCGATTGCTGTCCCATATCTGAGAAATAAGTTTCTGGTATTCAGTGGTCTCCCCACCATCTGATCACTGTCCCATATAATATATTTCCTGGTATCCAGTGGTCCACTCACCCTGTGATCACCAGCCCTGTATATGACAAGATAAACCCTGGTGCCTAGTGGTCTCCCCACTTTCTGATCAACACCGTTAACATGTGCAATTAATCCATGGTGTCTAGTGGCCCCCACTCACCAATTGCTGGCCAGTAAATATAACCTTCCCTGGTTGTTAGTGGTCCCCCACCCTCTGATCATCAGCCTTGTATATGAAAATGTATTCCCTGTCATCTAGTGGCATTCCCCACACCTGCCAGCACCGACAAACCCATTTTGGCAATCCCACCATACTTCAAGCATTGATGCAATGGATTCCATACAGCAATCAGCAGCCCACCTCTTATCATGTCCAATGTATAGTACAGGGCGTGTTTCCTCTGTATTGTACAGGAGTGTGGCCTGTGTTCTGTATGCTGTACAAAAGATGTGCATTTTGTACTGTACATTGGATGCACGCTTCCTGTGTTTCCATATGGCGGCCAGCTGAGGTGGTGAGAGAAGGGCTTTATGGGTCATCATATGGGGTCCACAGCACTGGGGCTTGAGTGAAGGGGGTTGGCAGGGCAGGTTTGTTGGTGCTGGTGGCATGGTGTGGGGCCACTAGATGACATGGAATAATTTTTTCATATATGGGGCCCAGTGATTGGAGAGGTGGGGCGACTAGCTGCCAGGAAAGGTTTTAAAGTTACCAGGCTAGCGATTGGTGGGTGGGGAAGACCAGTAGTCACCAGGGAAAGGTTTTAATGTACCAGGCCAGTGCTCAGATGGTGGGGTATCACTAGGCACCAGGGATTAATTTTACATGTCAGTGGATTGTGATTGGAGATGGGAAACACTAGGCACTGAGGATTACCTTGCCATATATGGGGCTGGCAATTGGGGGCACTGGACACCAGGAAATATATTTTACTGGACAGTGATCAGAAGGTGGAGGGACCACTGGCCACCAGGAAGTATATTATTCGGTCAGTGATTGGAGGTTGGGGGACCAGAAGACACCAGGGAAGGTCTTACATGTACCAGGCCAGCGATCCATTCGGGGTGACCACTAGAGACCAGTGAAAGGTAATATGTGTATCAGGCCAGCACTCAGAGGGTGAGGGGTACCACTAGACACCAGGAAATACTTGCTTTCTATTTGTGCGGGCAACCAGGGTAGGGGCAGAGCCAGTTGCAGGGGTGCAAACCTGCCACTGTTTCCATGCAAATGTGCACATAATAGGCATGCAAATGCCCTCCTAGCACCTTGCATGTTCAGTGGACTCATTTGCTTGGGGCTGTCTTAATATTGCACCAGGAGCTACTGGTGCTATTGGATCTAGTGGCGCTGTTCTCTGCACTGGCGGGATCCATGTCCGGGCAGTGCTAGTCAGCTTAGTGCTGTGCCACCATGTCCTATATTCTGCCAGATAATGCGGTGTGCTGTCTGACTGAATATAGCATCCTCAGGACATTGGGCAAGTGCAGCACAAGGTTTGCACTCCACTTTGCCCATTTTTGAATATCAGGCCCCTGTCATATTCAGAAGGTGATGTAATAAATGGCTATGTTGAACATTTGGGTTAAAATGAGGAAAAACAGCTAAATCATGAGAAAACCTAGAATAATTTCAATATATGTTCGTAACATAGTTATTTTAGAGATTTTGACTCCATATCTTCAGCATAGTCTTTTATGACCCCACCTTAGGATCTAGATAGGCAGAATGTTTTAAGTCCTCACCAAAAGGTGATTTCACTGAGTGATGGTGAAAATATATTTCAGAGGGATTATAAAAATTATACCTGCCTTGTTCATGAGGTGGGGTAAAAAAGGCTATGTTGAAGCTTTGGAGAAAAACATTTAAAAATAACTACGTTATGAGTAAACATTCAAGACACATTAAAAGCCTTTAACTGGACTTACTTTGTTTTCAGTCAGTTAGGTAGGGAAATGTAAAGTAGTGGACATCAAAACATTAGCAAGGCTGGAAAGTTCAGAGGAGAGATGAAGGGCAAGTGGTAAGTAATGTATATACTGTAAACATAAGGGTCTGGATTTTCTAATACTTGTCAATGCTGCAAGCCTACATATGGTGTGCAGTGCTGCGGCATTACCCAGCTGGCATTCAGGAATATCCATCTCGTGTGCTGCTTGACACAAGTTAAACCAGCGATTGGCTGGTCTAGCATGCATTGGTCCCAGGTAATTTTTTCACAGGGCTTACACCAAATATTTGGTTCAAGCTGATGCAAATTGGGTAGACTGTTGCAACTGCATTTGGTTTACTAAAATCAGACACAGTTGTGGCAAAAGCCTTGGCATACCACAGATTCAATTTGTTGTGACTGCAGTATCTTCAAGATCTCCTTATTCCTACTGTCCCTCTCTCGCTCTGCTCCATGACGAAGGATTGCTAGAGGTTCCCAGGGTCGCTTAAAACTTCTGGAGCATGGGCATTTTGTTACGCTGCCCCTACCCTGTGGAATTCTCTACCTCGTCGGATCTGACTGCCTGACCGTTGAGAGTTTTAAGTTAGAATTAAAACTTATTTATTCCAAAAGGCATATGAGAGTGATTTTATTGTGATTATATTGTTATTGTTGTTGTTTTATGTTATATGTATGTATTTTAATTGTTTCTATTTGTACAGTGCTTTGGCTTTGAAAAGCGCTTAAAAATAAATTTTAATTACAACGCTTACTTACAGGGCTTGAAGCAAGCCCTGTACCCTCATTGAATCAATCTGGCCAAGGAGTCACAGGAAAATGAACGAAATGCATGTGGAAATGGCTAAAACAGTTGGATAAAGTGGGAATAACTGAATCATACAGTAGGTTAATCTTAATAATACCTGGGACCTAAATGTCTGCAGCTATTCTGTTTTTAGAATGGTAGGTAGAATGCCAAAGGAGGGGCAGCCAGACTATGTTAAAGAGGTTATAAGAAGTCTCAGAAGATATACCTGTCTTGAGGGTGGTGGAGTTACTACTGTTTCTTATGATAAATTACTGGGAAAGATATAGATTAGGCATAATATATAGGCCACCACACCAAGGGAAAGACAGAGATGAGGACCTGAAAACATAATTAGGAAGGAACAAGCTGAGGTAGAACTATAATCATGAGAGACTAATCTCTAAAACATAGACTAGGACATGCCAGAGGCAACAAGCCAAAAACCTCAAGTTTATAGATGTAACATTGAACTTTCTCAGTAAGTGTGTATGGGAGGATACTGGAGGGGTGGTTAATCTGGACCTAGTAATGTTCAACCAGAACATTATCAGTGGTATTATGATTGAGGACCCAGTTTGACAGAATGACCACAATACTATTAAATTCCACATTGTGCTGGATTATTAGAAACTGAAATCCAATTCTGTGATCTCTGACTTTGGGACAGCTGTTTTGGTAAAATTATGGAATTAGTAGAAACCAGATGAAAGTTTTTTTTTAAGAAATATAGGTGGTAGGCAAAAGATGATTGCATTAAAGGTGATTTTCATAGGAACTTCCCAAGAGTTCATTAAATGTGTTAGCAAAACTGAGAAGCAAAATAAACCTCTAGCTACTGTAGACAAGCAAGTGAGGGATGTAATCAGGGACAAAAGACAGTGTAAAGGCATGCAAGGGAGCAGAATAAGGCCAACAGCGCAGAGTATAAGGAAATGTTAGAGAAAAGCAAGGAAATTATCGGAAGGCTAACACAGAACTAAAAATATACCAGAGTGGGACAAAAAGAACAATAAAACGTTCATCAGATACAGTACTTAAAGGAAAAATACCAATCAAGGGAACAGAAAAATGTAAAAGATGCAGAATGTGTGGTAGGAAGATGAAAGGAAGACAAACATTCTGTACTAAACGAGTACTTCATTCTGTGTTCAGAGTGGAGGCTACAGGACCACACTCAGACAGCAAGACTTCAAGGGTAGAAACATCCACAGATTAGAGCTATACCATAATATATACCTATTGTGTGAGTGCTGAGGGGCTGCAGGTACTGAACAGAAATAAGTCCCAGTGTCAGGTGGGCTGCACCCAAGTGTGTTAAAGGAGACGAGGCAGACCCTGGCAACAGTCTCGGCAGGCCTAGTAAGTGAATCACTGGCAACAGGAAAAGTGTCATTGGACTGGAGATCTGGGGACACCATCCCCCAGCACAAGGCAAGCATAGGGAGAACCTGGAATAGTACAAACCAGTGAGGCTTATCTCAATATTTGTAAAATCACTGAAGATAATAATAATAAATGAACAGATAAATTCCTAGAGGAAAGCAGACTTATAGATAGACACCAAAATGGGGTTATAAGAAATAGGTTATGCCAGATGAAATAAAATTATTTTCAGTTTGGTGACACAGATTGGAGTATGGGGACTGGTAGCCTACATCTTTTATCTAGACTTCAGTAAAGCATTTGACTCTGTGCCACATGGTAGGCTAGTAAAAAGTTAAGAGACTTAGGCAAGGCAAGGCAATTTTATTTATGCAGTGTCCTATCCTTAGGGCTCGGGTGCTTTACAGCAGTGACATTACAAAATTCATAAGTACACTCAAATATAATATTCTTCATTATCAAACAAATAAATACATTACCACTGTTAATTACTTTGAGAAACCAGATGATACAATTGATTCAGCACCAAATATTTGCCTAAATAAAAACATTTCTATGGTTAGAGAAAGGGTTAACTAGGTGGGTATGGAACTGGCTGACAGAACACATAGAATAGTCTTGAATGGAAGGCTAACTGATGCCAAGAGTGTCACTAGTGGGATGCCACAGGGGTCTGCCCTGGGACCACTTCTTTTAACATATAAGCAAAATTGGAGAAGGCTTACAAGAAATGAGTCTGCTTGCTGTTATATACATCATTAAATACTGGCCCCAGGACATTCCACTAAAAATAGTAAAAGTGAGTGAATTGGCAGCATAGAAATACAGAAACATAGAATCTGTCAGCAGAGAAAGGGTCATTGGCCCAGTGTAGCTTCCACAGGGAACTACCACCCAGTTAGGGTACCATGAACAAAGGAACCCTCTTACGGTGGGTTCCACCCCTAGAGGTGCCATGAGAAAATAATTCCTTTAGGCTAAAGGTGCCTTAGGAAGGAGCCGAGAAGAGAAGTGCACTATTGGAAGAGGAGGGGCAAATGATAAGGCAAAGAAACAGTGCTATTGAGTGAGGCTGGAGGAGCTGACTTAAATAGCTCAGGCAGGGGCATGGCTGGTTGCTCTCACTCATTGAATTGCAGGCATGGACTTTGAACTAAAAGGGCTCTAATGGTGCTACACTTTCCCTCCCCTCCTTGACTGCAACAGTCTTTACAAGCCCTTTCATCTGTCCTTGTTCTGACCCATGCTTGAATTCCTTAATCATTTCACGTTGTGGCAGGACACAGAGAGTGCTGGTAAATGGCGTGCAATCTGAAGAGTGGGAGGTGATGAGCGGTGTGCCACATGGGTCAGTACTAGGGCCAGTTCTCTTCAATGTCTTCATAAGTGACATTGCAGAGGGGCTGGAAGGAAGGTATGCCTATTTGCAGATGCCACTAAGATCTGCAACAGAGTAGACACTCCAGCTAGGGTGGAGAGAATGAAAGGACCTAAGCTTGCTGGAGGAGTAGACAAGAGTGTGGCAGCTTAGATTCAATGTAAAAAGTGCAAAATAATGGACTTGGGGCACATAAATCAAAGGAGTACATGATGAGACAGAAGGTATTGCAAGCCACCAACCAAGAATGCGACGGGGGTTATCATATCTGATGACCTAAAGGTGACCAAACAATGTGAGAAGGCTGTGGGAAAGCCAGTGGAATGCTGTGGTGCTTGGAAGAGGTATCACCAACAGAAAAAAAGGAGAGGGTTATGCCACTGTACAGATCACTGGTGAGGTCTCAGCTGGAGTACTTTGTCCAGTTCTGGGGATCGCATCTCTAGAAAGACATAGACAAATTGGAGCAGTCAGAGGAGGGCTACACAGATGGTACAAGGTCTCCATGACAAGCCCTATGAGGAGAGACAGAAGGAACTTAAAATGTACTCCCAGGAGGAGGAGAGAGAGGGATATGACAGAAATGTTCAAGCATCTCGGGTATAAACAAGGTACAAGAGGTAGCATCTTTCAGAAAGAAGATGTACGAGGATAAGGGGCATGAGATGAGACTACAGGGATGTAGGCTCAGGGGCAAAGTGAGAAAGTACTTTTCATAGAAAGGGTGGTGGATGCTTGGAACAGCCTCCCAGCAGAGGTGGTGTGGGCAAAAACAGTTAAAGAATTCAAGAGTGAATGTGATAGACATAAGGGTGCCCTGGCGATAGGGAAGAAAAGGTAAGCCATGGATCAACTAGGGTGAGTGGTTTATGCAATAGATAGGAAAATGGGCAGAATAGGTGGGCCACATGGTTCTTATCTGCAGTCAACTTCTATGTTTCTATGTAGACCACCTCTTTTGGCAACCTATTCCACTCCTCGCTACTCTTTCCATGAAAACATACTTCTACTATCCCTCCAGAATTTGCACACACACACACACACACACCACACACCAGCTTTCTTTAATTTTTTCATGGGGCCTGGAAAAAAAACATTTACATAATGGTCTCAAACTTAAGTTGACCTCCACAGCAATTTCAAACTTTGCTCAACAGAAGAAAAATGGGCAAAGATGGAACTGTAGCTGAATATTATCAGGATGCTGGCATAGTCTTTTTTTTTTGCACTGATAATCTTCACCCAGAAAGGAAATAATGCAGAGCTTTAAATCTAAATCATATGAAAGTGTTTTATGGAAGAATACAGTAGAAAAATCTATTTAAAGAGTTGTCAAAGCAATCTTGCCATTAAAAAAATGTTTGTTCATTAAGATGAAGAGTAAAGTCTCCTTTGTACATAATGGACCTTAGCCAACAACACTTTATGTAGGATTTATGGACTTCTTTCTCTAGAAAATAACTATGCAAAGGGTAAATAAATCACACATACACTGTTTCTGGAGATGGCCCATTTTGAATGACGACCTTATAGTGCACAGACTGTGTTGATTGCAATGCACTAAGAGTTGGAGATGAGATGCAAAGCATACAGGAATGGAAATAAATCATTTAACTTGTGCTAAGTGAGATTCATGCTTTCTTTATTGCAAAACTTCTATTGAAAAGCTTCAATACATTATAAAATGTTGCAAATTCAAGACATTAGTGTCCAGTTGTATACTTTGTATTTTGTAATCTGCTCATAAACTGTAATAAGAGCATGAAAATACTGCATAATTTAAAGTACAAAGCACCAGTTACTCATTGCTGTTAGGGCTCCTGACACAGTCACTGACATTATTTGTCTGAATAGAAACATACAGTAGTAACATAGGTGATGATGGTGGCAAAGACCAAATGTCCATCCAGTCTATCCATAGTGCCCGATCAAACCCCAGGGCCTACTGTCCATACAGATTTCTGTACCACACTATCCACTCCCTGGATCCCTCCTGACTCCCACAACCCTGAGTAATCACTAAACTCTTCACTTTTATTAGCCATGCCTGAAATTATTAATGGTTTTGATGTTCACTAAACAGCTGGCAGGACTGCTTCATGGCTCAGCCACCATTTTTGTAAAATAAGATTTTCCTCGTCCCTCTTGTGCCTCCCTTGGACATCTTACACTCATGCCCCGTGTTCTTGATCTGTTACTCTTACTAAATAATTCTTCACAGTTTACCTAGTTATTTCTATTTAGGACTTAAAGGTCTCTATAACATCTCCCTCTCACCTGACCTCAGTCAAGTATATATTCAATACCTTAAGCAGATCCTTGAAAAATCTGACCTGCTGGCCCTGAATCATCGTGGTTGATCTGTGCTACACCATCTCTTGACTGTCCTTTTCTTTCCTTAGGTGAGGATTCTAGAGCTGGGAACAATTCTACAGGTGTGGCAGCTGGATCTTCAGGGCTGCTTGCCCTTTATGGACCCTTTCACCGACAGATGCTTTCTTCCTCACATCAGGATCCCCTTCCAGTCACCTTCATCTCACTTTCTGGCAGAGGCCTTCAATCTTCTCTTGTGAAGACAAAGAGCAAGTAATGGTGATGAACAGCTGCTTTATGTTCATCCTTCCTCTGTTTGCCTAACAATTTGCCATCCCTTCTTTCTTTATCCCTAATGTATCAGAAATTGTTTTTCCTGCCCTTGACCCCTTCCACAATATGCAGTTCTGTGTCTGCTTTAGCTTCACAAACTACCGCATAGCTTCTTTTGTTCTCATTTGACACTCTGCCCATTTCCTCCCTCACCCTACTTTTTCTTGTACCTGGTTAAGGCCTTTTCTTGGCTCTCACTAACTCCCTGATCTGCACAGAAAACAATATTGGTCTCTTGTATCTTTTTTTGGTAGTATTCTCATGCATGGCATTGGTGCCTTGAGAATGTCCCATTTAATTGCCCCCATCATTCCTCCACACTGCCAATGCTTTCCACTCCAACTACCTTGGACCAGCTCCCTCATCCAGTTGAAGTATTCTGTTCTAAAATCTGTGTATGCTGATTGTTGGGGGTGGGGTAACATAAATGTACCAGCTCCTAACTTATGCCTCGTTGTTTGATACACAAACAGGGTAAAAGCATCCCTGTTTGGTCATGCATCACACTATGGTCCTGTGTGGAAGATGGTTGCCATGCATTTGGCCCACAGGGCCATGCACAGTGCACTGTGACCCTTGCTGAGGCTGCCACAGAATTGTGCAACACTCCCTGCCCTTAGAACTCCCAAGGAATGGTGATAGTGGCTGTTGCAATGCTACAGCAGTCTACAGTGGAGCCAGCAGGAAAGGAGATCAGCAAGGGCCCTAACTGTGAAGCAGTAGCAAAGAGGCTAAAGGAGGGTGCTACACTGGACTCTAGGGGCTGCAAAGTGACAGGTTGTGCAGGGGACCATGAGGAAAGGACTACAGGAGATAAGAAAAACAATCAGCATTTTGTCAGCCCAGAAGCAAGCATAAAGTTGGAGGAGGACGATTCAGAGGAAACATGAGAAAGAATTTCTTCACAGAACAGGTGGTGGACAAGTGGAACACCCTGCCAGAGGAAGTGGTGGGGGCTGAAACAATCAAGGATTTAAGAATGCATGGGATAGACATAAAGGAATTCTGGAGGTCAGGGTAAGGGCAACAGACTTCTAGGAAAACAAACTGAACTTACAAGCTCAAATGGGCAGACTGGGTGGGCCATAGGCCCTTATCTGCCGACACTGTCTATGTATCTATGTATCTATGTAAAGGTGACAGGTGGGTGTGGGATGACTATGGTGACAGGTGGGTGTGGGGTGACTATGGTGGTAGCACTGTTCACCCAGTCTCTAAACATGACATTGTACCAAGAGACTGGCACTATGCTATGCCTGACCACCATGCCTGGAGAAGTTGTGTGTTAGAAGCACCAACCTCATCTGCACCATCAAACATGAGGTGGCTACATCTGCATCATACTTGAATCACCAGGAAGCACCTTTCACAGCAAGTTAGACAATCATTTGTGTACAGCAGTTTTAAGTGATGGCAGAGCAGGCAACCTGTTGCATCCTAAGTTTGCATTACCATTAGTTGAGACTGTGTGTTGGGCCCTTATCTTTTTCAATACTGGATTTAAAAGCCTTCTTCACAGATTGATGGCTAATTGTATTGGTGCTGAAATGTTAGGATCACATCAGTGTGAGCAGGAGACAGAACTATTTCCATGCCTGTCACTTTTTATGTTCTGTCTTCACAATATTCACGGAGAATCTCAGTCTAGCTGCCTTCTCACGCTCTTATTTAATTTTAAAATCTGAGCTGGATATTAATCTGGGCATTTCCTATTTTTATAAAAGATTCATTATTTCCTGTGTTTCACCTAACACGTCAATATTATAAACTAAACTGTCATTTGAAATCAGGTTTTAGATATCTTGACATCGTCTAAGTTGCTTAAACCTAGTACAAAAAATCTTCAGAACATGTACTACCTAGTTTTAAGTTTACTTTTTTAAGAAGATAGTTTGAAATAATTTATTAGTATAACAAAGATAACTAGTTAGTTACTATATTATATTATATATACTGTACAATATATCTTACTTAATATAATTCACTCTAGTTAGTAATGCATGGATATGTTTTAAATATATTCAAATTTTGAGAAATGTCAAAATATTCCCAGAAATCAAATAGCAATATAAATTAAGCATTTCATTCCCGAGGCAACACACAGGATACTCTTACTTTCTGCAAGCCTGATGCTGCTCTACCCTTTCTGAAACACATTATCTCTGCCTCCGTACACTACATAATTTAATGTCTAACCTCTGTACTCTTGCTCCAGTATTTATTGGTTCAGCATTCTGCATCACAACTTTCTGACTCCTCTCTAACTCTTATTTTAGTTTATTGTTCTTCATCAATCTTTTAAAACTAGCCCTAATGACTCTCCTCACTTACATTTATGTGGTTGGTTATGGTTCTTACTCTTTTCCAGTCTGTCTTCACATTACTTCCTTGAATAATAGGTCTTTTTGTAATGCATAGTTATGCTAGACACTATATTTCAGATGCACTAATAAGTCTACTGTAGCCTGGCAGTCCAAGATGACATCTGTTGCTTCAACAACCAAAATGTCAAAGATGCCAGTCTGACTGTATTCACTCAGAACACATTTGTTTGAATCTCATCATTAAGGGAAGCAGTCAATTTCCTATTTGCACTTTTTTACAACCACAACAACAGCAACAACAGGATACACTTCTTGATTTACATTTCTTTTGGTGGTTGACTTATAATTAATGGTTTACATTTGACTTCACAATAGATAAAGTAAGGGCCTATTTCATGAAGCTGTCAAATGCATGCAGTAAATAAATGCAAGGCATGTGTACAGCTGTGTGCCTGACTTGAGTTTTGTGCGCAGCTATGAAGGAAACAGAGGCATTCCATACATGACATCAAAGGAGGCACACAGCAGTGCACAAGGTGTGCAGGTGGAATGGCCAGCTCCATGAAGCAGAAGAATGACCCTTGCCTCCATAAGGGCCTTGAGATGTTACATATGTAGTTGTTGGAAACAGTAGTGGATACAGGTATGTCCACATTTGGGACCATGAGCATGCTAGGTGAATGCACTACAATGTCCATAGAAGAACAGATCCCACCTCATAGCCCACGTGTCATGGCAGGGAAGATAGATGTTTTTTCTGTTATGGGAGTTAAACCAGGGCAGTGAATGTTAATGCCAGACAAACATCAATAGTGGTAAATAGGGTTTGGTGCACTGTGTGGTAACTCAAAGAGGAATGCCCTGCTGTGGCTAGACAGTCAAAAGGCAGTGAACATCATGGGAAAGCCATCCAAGACCACAAAAGTCATAAGGCAAAGGGCATGACTTTAGGATGCTAGTCAGGTACAAAATGGTACTCATAGAGTTTCCAGGGTGCCACAGGCGGGTCCCCTCCACATACCAGAGCTAACAGCTACAGAGGATACCATTCCATGTCACCATGACACCATGTCAGATCTGATCATGAATGGGGAAGAGGATGTGCTGGATGACTTACCCAGTAAGTACATATTCAACATTTGCCACAGATATACTGTACTGTACAGTATATGCCCACAGAAAGTAGAATGCCTGACCCTTGTCTGTCCTAATACCCAAGACTGCAGGCAATCACCCATGTTTTTGAACAAGTATAGGTGAGATACCATATGACCACCACAACAGCACTCATCAAAGGAGCAGTCAACAGGGACAAAAGACCAACAGAGGGTTCGGTGTGTAAGAGTAGATAGATAAAAGATAGATAAATGTTTTATTTTTACCAGGAAGTAACTTTACTACTGTAAAGCCCTGTTTTACAAAGTTGTGCTGAGTATAAGCATATGGTTACATGAGTACAAGTACATGAGTACAAACTCATGACACACATTTAAGTAAAAACAATTGTGCAAATAGAGGCATAAGATACACATATTATTTTATCCCTCCACCCCCGAACAGTGACTGCAATATCAATATCATAGCTGTCGAGAGTTGGGGTCACCATAGTCATGGCTCTATCCCTTTCATTAGAGGCAGTCCAGGGCCTATCATTTTGTGATCATGGTAATGTATAACTAGAAAGGACTAGAGGATCACAGTCTTAAGTTGGAGGGTGGGAAGTTTAGGAGGGAGGTCAGGAATCACTCCTTCACAGAGAGGGTGGTGGATACTTGGAATGCACTGCCAGAATAGGTGATCTTGTTGAAGACAGTGGGCAGTTTTAAGAGAGTCTGGGATAGGCATGGGGAAGGTAAGGATCATCAGTAGGAAGGGTGGGAGGAGTTGGGAAGGGGCAGGGACAGAGGCTCAAGCTGTGGACCCTGCAATACAAGAAGACTAGATTGACCAAATGGCCTACTTCAGCTGGCTTCTACATATGTTTGTACAGTATGTTCATATGTGAACTGCAGCATGTACAGTAAACAGTGTTATTAATCACTACCTTTGTGGCTTGCAAGGTGTCAATAGAATTTTGGAAAGTGAAGGTCTGAGTAGTGTTAATGAGTGTTGACTGGGGTCATGGTTTACCTAGTTAAAGCACAATAGTCAACATTGAGAGAATAAAATGAAGGGCCAGGCTGGGGGGTATCACAGCACTAGGCAAGGGAGATGCTGCCAGTCATGAGGAGTTACTCCACATATTATAAATTTGATCAAGAAAAGGTAAAAGTGTGGGTGAAACTACTTAGCCAGGGTGGGGATATACCTAACATCCTTGAAACTACCACTTTTCAGATGCATCCACCACCTATGATAACTACTTTGCACTAATGGAAACATATAGAAAGTAAAGACAGAAAAGACATTGGGCTCGATTGTCAAGGTTGACTTCAAACCTGCATTGCCCCCAAACACTTTGTAGCACTATGTGCCCAATTTCATAGGTTCGCACCTTTGCGACATAACCCGTTTTATGGTGGCATGCACCAAATACTTGGCACAAACACGTAAAGGTCAGCAAAGTTAGACCAAGGGCTCACAATAGATGGAAAAGGTATATGATTTTAGGTCATCTCCAGAAATTAACTCCCAATGTGGTCATGCTTGAAGAGTCTTATCTGAGAAGAGATGAAGTCCTGTTGTTTAGACGGTGTTGGGTTGCTCAAGTATACAGGGCTGGTGTCAATACGATGAAAGGGGGTTGCTGTCCTGGTCACAAGAGCACAGCCTTCCAGTTAATTAAAGAATGCTGGGACCAGGAAGGCAGGTTTATTTAATTGCAGGCCTGTCTGCAAACTGCAGAAAGTAATTCTGGGTTCCATATATGGTCCAAATGTTGATTCTCCCTATTTCTTTGCTGATCTAGCTGTTCACTTTCCTCTTTCCAAGGCTACCTATCATTTTGGGGTTGACTGGAACATAGACTACAAGATGACCTGGATAGATCCAACTCTACCGTCGGGTCTATCTCCAGGCCAGAGGAATTTAAAGAGTTTCTAGATAACCTGGGCATGGTTTTACTATGCCGCCATGGCATCTAACATGGAGACATCCCCAACAGCGACAGCCACAGTGCCTAGTGTCAGCATTGCAGTGTTGGGGATGCCCTCCTGTTTCTATTGGGGGCTCTGTCTGCCACACCTCCGGTCTCTAGGATTCTAACTCCAAGTCGGAGTTGGACTGAGGGCGCAATACACCATGCAAGGCAGTCTTGGGGTCTCATCATAGCGACATGCAGATTTTGCCTAAATCTTGTTGATATGATAGTCTTCACAATTGGGGAGTCAATTTGGCATATGTATACCCCGAGGTTATATGATCCATGGCAGCTTTTACACCCCAAGATAGGTAATACATGTTTCCTTCCCCCACTCATAGATCCTGTTCCAGAATCATTTTTTTCTCATGAGCAAACACTCCCTGAGTGGTCTTGTGTAGTCTGAGATTCTAACTAAGGTCCTCTCAAACCATGCACCCATAGAGCTCACACAGGTTCTGAATGAGATGGAGAAAGAGACAGAAGATCCTACCATTGTCTGTCACCTGAGGCAATTTCTACTTAATTTAATAGAAGTAAAAGGTTCCATGTCAAGGTTAGATTGGTTACGGGAGCTCTGAAATGAAGGTCTTTTCCCTCAATTCATCTCCTGATGTCTGGTAGGAGATGGATGTCTCCCATTTAAAGTACCCAGGCCTCCTTGCTGAAAAGCAGAACTGGCCATTCTTCGTACCAAATCTAGTTATCTAGAATCCAGTGAAAGAACCGGTCACCTTAGATGGGATTTCCTTAGAGGATTGCACCTCATTTAGATATCTGGGGTCTGGCTTGACCAGCACCTTGTCTTTTCTGTATGTATTGATACTACCCACAAAAACTGCACCCCAGACTGGAAAAGCCTTATACTGTAACCATGGCTGCATCCCTCTGTCAGCTCATAGAGGCTATTGTTCAGAAAGCGGATCCTCACTATTTTTGACAATGGGGCGTAGTCTACAGTGCAGCCCCAAAGTCCACCCTGGCTAGACTGGATCCTCTTTTCCACTCCTTCTGTCGCTTTGCTCTGAACTGTCCTCCCACCACCCACCACTGGACCTCTACCAGTCCCTGAACCTCCCTTGGCTCCTGGATCCAGCGTCAGTCCCACTGTGCTAGGCTCACAGCAAGCTTCTGGGCTCAGTTGTGCCCTCCTTCCTCGCTTCTAAACTGCCCAATCCTCCCCTACATACTCACTCAGGAACTTGACTCCCAGCTCCTGCATGTCCCTTACATGGCAACCTCTACTGGCCAGTCAGCCTTTAGAGCTCGCATGCCAAAACTATGGAACTCCCTGCCTGAAAACATTCGGCACACTCCTCCTCTCGGCAACTCAACTCCCTCCACCAAGGGCACTTCTCCACCTACATGCAGCTCAAATTCACACTAGACCAAGGTATAGCTCTCCTGCTGGGTTACTCTTAATGATGTATCCCTGTTCATGAGTGGTTGTCATTTTGCACTTTCTAGCAGGTTATTACCTTATTATCTCAGTTTGTGCTGTTTGCCTGATACTGTAAATAGTCTGCATATGTAATCTTCCATCCTCAATACCCCCAGGACACATCTTGAATCGAGCAGTGGTCCGCTCAGTATGCCTTCCTGGTAAAACTTTTAAATAAATAAAATGACAGTCAGGATGGGAAGTGACAGTACCGGGTTACAGACTGTTCGGGATGGACATGGTAGGCAGAAAAAGGAGTAATGTGGCTCTTTATGTAGAGACAGCATAAAGGCGAAAGAAATCTAAGGGGAACAGGAGGAGGGGAGGAGATACTGGGGTCATGCTGGAAAGGAGAAAGGGGCAGCTATCTGCACAGGAGTAGTCTACAGACATCCATCACAGGAGGAGGAGGTAGATAAGGAAATGATGCTAGCAATCCAAGGATGGCACACAGTGGAGAGGTGTTGCTGATGGGGACTTCAATATGCCAGACGTGGGTTGCAGCCTCCCACAGCAGCAACAGAAAGAGCAGAAACATCTTGGACTCTACAGGGGGCATTCATCAAACAACTGGTTATGGATCCCATCTGTGAGCAAGCACTACTGGGCCTAGTACTCACAAACAGGGACAGTTTGGAAGAGGTTACAGTAGGGGAGCACCTAGGGAACACTGATTACTGTACAGTGAGGTTGATATAATGGATGGGTCAGAATCAAATCACATGAGGACGAGGATCCTGGACTTTAGGAGGGCTGATTTCAAGAAAATTGGAGAATGCTGTAGCAGGAGTAAGGGAAAAGGAGGAGTACAGGAACAGTGAACAAGTATCAGAGGGAACTGAAATAGTGACACAAGTCTGTATCAAGCAAGTCAGCAAGGGCAAGAGGAAAAGAGACTGCTGTGGTTCTCTATGGAGGTAGTGAAAAAGTAACAGCAAAATAAAAACATTTAGAAAATACAATCAAACACAGGATGAGGAAGATTGGGAGGAATACCAGTAAAAGCAAAGGGAGGAAGAGAAGACAGTTAGGAGCACTAAGGCACAAACAGAGGAACACATTGCAAATTCAGTGAAAAAGGGGATAAAACTAGGGGTAGAGGGCTGCTGGCTTGCTCAGTTTTGGCTCACTTCCACTACAGTGGCCAGGAAGCTAAAGGGACAGAGACCTTGGGGTGGAAGAGTGGGCTTCCCTTGCACTCTCCTGCACCAGAGACATTCATGCAGGCAGCAGACAAGAAAAATCACTGCGGCACTCAGCAGCCAATAAGCCTCGGCCCAACCACCGAGGCGGATGTTATCCAGCACAGGCATTATTCCTTTAATGTTGTATTCTTGATTTCTGAAATATGGTCCTTGTGGAGGCACTTGTCTTTTAAATTATTTCTTGCATAAATTTATAAATCATTTATACTTATATGCATAGATTATTCATCATTTAACTGTTTTCAAACTATTTCTTACTGATTACAAAGGAAACTTAGTATTCCTTCATTCTCATTATTGGCTGATCTTTCTAGCAATGTTGATACACTTTCTATGTTATCTCCTATTCCTGCTATGGCTAGACAGCATAGTTATGTGTTGCTATTGGTCTTTCATTTTCAGTATAACATGGTGCTTATATCTACAACATTCAGATTGTATTCTTATGTGACACATATTCCTAACTCTGTGTACCAATAGTTTCAGAGGCACTTTGTGCTTTAAAGTGCTTTTCCTTTAATTAGAAGGCTAAAGCCTGTAGTTCAATGGGGCAGAGCAAAACCACATCCCTGCTCAGCCCATATAAGGCCATCTCCTCATGCTACCCTCGACCATCTTTCATTGTGGCCTGAGACTTTGCCCTCCCCTTCGTGTTCTGTTGTTGCCCATGTTTCTTCCCTGATCTCCTGCTTGCATGTTTCTGCCTCTGGCCGCCTGCCTTTCCCCATTCCTATTGGCTCCCCTTCATTGTTTGTGCCATTCGTTCCCTGGCTTTCTGTCCTCCTTTCCTCTGTGTCTTTGCCTCCTTCCATTTGCAGCTCATCATGGCTTTTGCTCCTGGCTGTTGTGGTAGTAGCCTTCGTCTCCTCTGCCTCCCATCCCATTCTGTACCTTTTGAGGTTCCTCATTCACTGCTGTTGGGTTGTCCTGTTGCCTCTACCCCTTTCTAGGCCTCTGTAATCCTCGTTTGTGCTCCTCGACACTTCCTGCCTCCCAGGCCCTGCTTCTGGCCCTGTGCTGTCCCCTTTTTCTTCTGGGTTAGTGCGGCATTCCTTTCCCCCAGTTGCTCCACCTCATCAATTTCTGTGCTGTGGCTGCACACTCCATTGCTCATTCCTTGGCTCCTTTGTATTTCAGGTTTCTGCTCTGCTACCATTCTTGCACATTGTCTCTCTTCCTCACCATGCGTGCAGGATGTGGCATTTTGGTGCTTTCTTCCATGTAAGCATTTCTCCTTGCCCAGTAATCTGAATTCACTTCTTTTCCTCATTTTATTTTCTGTTTTACCTGCAGCTTTGGCTGAGGCTTTCTACCTGCACGATTTTACCCCAGGGCCTGTCAGCCCTACCTCAGATGCTGGAGTTTAATCATTTAAATTATACTACTGGTTGACTTAACTGTTTGGTGTCTCGATGTCCAGTCATGGCTCTCTGTTTTTCCCATAGTGGGGGACTGCAGCATCACAGTGGGCATCGGGCTCCAGGTAGTGAAAGCAGCATCTATAAAGTTCCATGTATTTAATGGCCACTGGCATATCCAGCTTCTGCTCCTGTTCTGTGTTACCTTCATGGTATTATGTCATTATGCCACATCTGAGTCCCTATCCTGCATTCTCTGACCTCACCATACCAGCGACCCTCTCCATACCAGCAGTCAAGCCCTTATGACCCTCACCACCAGCCTTTATTGGGTTATCACACTCCCCACTTGTCTCAATCCCTCTGGTTTCTCCAGCCATTACTGTACACCCGGTGTTGCGGAACAACCCTCACTCTACCAGCCTTCATGGCACATCAGCCTTCTCAACATTAACGTAATCAGCATATCAAGCTGCTCGCTCTCAAACCTCACCTCCTACTGTACCAGCTTCACAGCCTCCTCCAATCAACTGTAACCCCTGGCTTCACCTGGTCTTATTGTTCTCACTTGTAACAGTCAATTCAATTCACTCCTAATTTGGCTTCCTAATGGACTTAGCCGGCATGCATTCCTGTGGATAACAAATGCTATCTGCCTTAATTAGACCCATGTGAGGTCCACATTGCTCAGCCTAACCTACATACAGGTCTCTTTACATCAGCGATCACCTGAGCATGACCCACATGTGGGCGCATGCTACATCATGACTAAATTCTCTCCACATTTTGGAGACATGCTGACTATATCCATTACTTCCAGGACTCAGGGCAAGCCCTGTGACTGACTGTCTCTCTCTCTCTCTCTCTCTCTCTCTGCACCCCAAAGTCTGGATCTTGAGTATGTGAAGCTTGGGGCGGGGTCCTACTCACCTGGCCCATAGTTGGAATGTCCTCACACTGGGTAGACCTTTGGTTGTCAACCCCGTGCAGTGGCACCTCTAGATGTAGCATTTAAGACTTCAGTGGTGAGGGTGGGGCTCTCATGGGAAGGGCCTCTTTAGCTGCCTGGTGGGTTCAGAGTCACCCTTTCAGCTATTCTCCCTACAACCACCTCTGGTTCCCTGGTTTGTTCTTAGATCGGTAGGTCGAGATGGCGCCTCGGTGGTTATTACTCTCCTTCTCCCACACTGGAGGTTGGCACCGAGTGCCCCAGTGTTGCAGAGATCACTTGCAACCCTCCACAGCCTTCCCATTATTGGGATAGAGCGAGTGTTCCCCAAAATTGGAATCCCCTGGACTGGTCTACTTAATTGTAGTTACAGGCCATCATTAAATAAAATTGTCCAGAAGCCTGGAGGAAGGCAACCTAGGCCTTGGATCCCCAGAGGTTTCCGCCTCAAAGGGATTTTTCCACTCCTCTATGCCAATGGTCATAATACCTAGACAGGCGTGGCAATATTCCTTAGGTCATGTAGTTAGGTTTCCGCTGTTGGATGGAGTTGGGTGGTGGCCTCATAATCATCCTTTCTCTCTCCTAGCTTTTCCTCTCTTCTTACTAAGTTATGCCTCCATGCCCTCACATTCCAGCCTCATGAGCAGGCCACCATTCACCCATAGTTCCTGCCTACTCCACTCAAACCATGCTACCAACTTACCTACATACAGGTCTTCGATCCCTATAAGTGTCCAACACCTCATATGCTCTGCTTGACACTTTGTGGGCTCCTTCCTAAGGTACCTTTAGCCAAGGGAATTTCTCCCATGGCACCTCTAGAGGTGGAACCCTCCTCTAGGATTCATTGCCTTCATTCCCTACAGGGTGGCATATCCCATTGATAGAGAGGTGAACAGTCAAATATTATCTACGTTACACAAGCATAACACTATACCAGTTGTGTAGGCACATTGAATTAGAAGGCTAAAGCCTGTAGTTCAGTACCGTAGTTCAATATGGCAGAGCAACTAACCAGGTCCCTGCTCAGCATATATAAGAGCCACTTTCTCTCATGCTACTGTCGACTGTCTTTCGTTGCCCTTCCATCCACCCCTGCTCCTCCAGCAGCTGGCCTCTCTCCATGGGCTCCTTCCTAAAGTACCTTTAGCCAAGGCAATCACTTCTGCAGCACCTCTAGGGGTGGAACCTCCTTTAGGGTTCCTTGCCTTAGTCCCTACAGGGTGGTATATCCTATGGATAGAGAGGAGAACAGCCAAAGATTATGTATGTTACACAAGCATAACATGACACCAGTTGCATAGGCACATTGAAATTCATACATTTTACAAGTTGTCAAATACATTCCTGACTCTGTGTGCTGTCATTAGTGAAGGCTCAGCTGTTACCTATCACTCAAGTTAACAATTCTTTCAATTTAAAACATTTATGTATTCTGTTCCTGCTTAGTGCTTTCAAAGCACTTCTCCTTTAAACTCATGCATTTTTGCAAATTGGCAAACACTTTCCTAACCCTGTATACTATCATTAGAAAGCTTAGTTGTTGCTCATGGCTCGAATTAGCACTCCTTTCAATGTAAAACATTTATGCATTCTGTTCCTGCTCATAGTACATAACCCTGAACACGCTTAAGCTATTTCTTTGCTTATTACTCAAAAGCACTTTTATATGAACATACTACGAGTCACTTTTATTTAACATACTGGTGTTTTGGGTTCTCTTGCTTTCTACAAGTTTTGTTTACTTGGCTGTCTCTAAGCCTTGGGTGAAACATTGGGCGATTCAGGTGATCAAAGTACATAAGAAAACTACAATAAACAAGACTGTTTTATGAACTGTGAGTGGCTAGTTTCCATGACCACTAGAATACCAGTGGAACAGCCTACTAGTGGTGGTGGTGGAAACAGTTACAGGATTCAAGAATGCATGGGATAGACACAAAGGGCTCTTGGAAGTTAAGAGGGGAAAGACCTAAGGCAGATTGGGGCCTGAGATGTCACTGTAGGTAGGGAACATAGGGCAGTCTAGGTGGGCCTGAGGCCCTTATCTGCTGACAAATTCAATGTTTCTATGTTTAGAAGTCATGTTCTCAGTTCAGGGCCCCATTGTCCCTCCTCCTATCAAATTTTATAGGGTCTCCTAACTACTCCCTCCACAAAACCTATACCACTGTCACTTTGGGCTCTCCAAGGAATGTAGTATTCATATCTGTCTTGTCTCTTACTCTCTACTGGCTCCTTTAGTCCACTAAACTGTACCTGTCTGAAGAGCACTCTTTCCTTCTCAGACCACAGTGAACTGAACAGCCTATCTCAAGCAGCTCTATTTATACTCAGTGTAGGCCAGGTGACCTGTCAATCCAGGCATGTAAATCCCATAATAAACAAAGACATAAAGTATAACAGAAACATTGCTATTAAAAGACATATTTTCAAGGGGATAAAATTATACAGTTCTACTCCTCTGTCTCAGCTTTATAAGACCAAAAGGATCCAAGTAAACAAAGCTCTAAAACAAGAGGTTCATCCTTCTTCTTTCCCAGGGTAGCAACCCCATAAAGACGCAGCGCCAGGACAGACATTTCCTTAAGGAACCACCAAGGCAACATGGCTGCCCCACCCTCCAAGAGGAACAAACCATCACCTCTCAGGAGAACAACGTTCAGCTAATTCCTTACAAGTATGCAAGTTTTCTTTAGTCACATGGCAATTTGCTTAGCAGGATTCCCTTGTGTTTTCTTCTTAGAAAGATACTTAAATGTAAACCCTTCCTCCTTAACTTCAGGGAAGGCAAGGATCAGTAGTAGACTTTATATATATGTTTGGTCAAAATACAAAGGTTCAAACCTGATAGATCCAGTGAATGCTTTCAAAGATAATTATAAGACTGAGTCTGCAGCTCAGAGGGCAGTGGATGAAACATGGCATGCCCCTCCGAGCAGTACTGCTCAAGCAGATCTTTTGTTGCCACCATCCTCCCTTCTTCCTCCTGTGGAACCTCTCTTTCCTTCGGGTTGGGTCTTCTACCCTAAGATGCCTTTAGTCATGGGGACCTCATCCCGAAGATACCTTCAGGAGTTAGAACCCTTTATTGAGTGTTTCTGTGTCTTTATGGCAACCAGAAATGGTGGTAGTCCTTGTCACAGGGATCGAGAGTGTAAGCTAAAGTAAAACCAGCTGCACAAGCAGTCATTTACTTTACTTCAGCTCTGTTCAGTCCTAAAGCATATCAACATAAGAAGCCTGATGACCCTTTGAACTAGTGATATGCCAAACCTCTCCCACAGAAACTGTGCCACCCAGAATGCATGCGGCTTGGTTTTCAGGAAAACCAAGAAGAATCTTGCCAGCTTGGATTGAATCTTGGCTCTATGTTATTTTTTAACCTCCCCAGTCTCCTAGCTTGCATGCCTCTCATATGACAGGCTTAAGACAAACTAGGAGAGATTAAAGGGTGTGAAGGGGAAACCATAGCATAGATAATCTGGTTTGAACATGCTCAAACTGGAGTATATATCTCAGCCAGCAGTGGCGATCTTTGTTATGCTGGTGCTTTGCAGGAGTGGAAACCTTGCCATTCCACTTTCAGCTTTGCTTCTTCACTGAATCGGAGAGAGGGAGCAGAACAGGAGGAGAAAAACAGGAGGGGGATTACAGAATTAGAAAACTAAGGGAAAAGTGGGGAAAAGCACTTGACTGAAAGGACAGGGCTGGAGACTGTTTGTGTGTGCCAGTATGCACAAGTTGGGGTGGGCATGCCAGACATTAGTTAACAGAGGCAGACTCTGCAGTCTGCACAAAACTAAAGAAACATAGAAACATAGACTTTGACAGCAGGTAAGGACCACTTGGCCCCTTAGTCTGCCCATTTCTTTACCTACAGGATAAGCTGCAGATCCTCGTTAACCAACAGCCTATTTCCTCCTACCACCACAAGAATTGCCTTATGTCTGTCCAATGCATTCTTGAATTCTCCACAGTTTTAGACCCCACAACCTCCTCAGGAAGTCTATTCCATGTGTCCACCACACTCTTTGTGAAAAATATTTCTCACATTGCCACGACCCCCCCATTATCTTCAAATTGTGTCCCCTTGTTCTTGCACATCTCTTTTCTGCAAGAGGCTACCTTCTTGGACTTTCTTTAAACTAATAGTAAAATACTAAAAAGAGACAAATAAACTGATTGAGAAAAAGGCTGCTGTATGGCTTAGAGGTTAGAGTAATGAACTTTAAAGAGACTTGGGACATCTAGCAGACTTGGATTTGATTTTCACAACCTCCACTTGCATACTACGTGACTCTGAGCAAGTCACTTAACCACCCTAGTGCTCCTGGTTTGCCCGAAAACAGGGACTTGTGCCAAATGGGCCTTGCCTAGTTTTCAAAACAATAAACAAAAACCACACACACACATACAACACACACACATGGACAAAACAAGAGGAGACTGTGTGTGTGTGTGTGAGGTGGGGTGGTACCACATACCAGCCCCAGACATTAGCTGACAGACTGTGCATGAAAAGTGGCCATGAATTCAGAACCAAAACCAGGGGTGATCTGGCAAAAACAAAGCCAGAACCTTCCTAGTTTCACACAGCTCTGCTTTGAACTACAAGTAATGTAGGATCTGTTTTCTTTTATATAGCCCAGCTCAGGGCTTTTAATGCAGGACCCAGCTCAGAATAGTGCCTTTACTCCATGGGGATCTATGCATTAATGTTCCATGGTTCTATGCACCCTATACGTGACACAAAGGACCATGATACACTCACCTGGGTGTCCAAAGGATGCATCTGGAGGATCCAACATCATCCTGAGACCACTCAGCCCAACTCTTCTCCTTGCCACAGAGGGCTGGGGAAAGGATGTAGGCTCAGGATACAGAATACAGCTACCTTATATGGAAAAATAACTGCTGGAATTGGCAGTCCCTTCACAGGCTGCCATATCCAATAATCCTTGTTACCATAGAACAGAAGATCTACTGTGGGACTGGCTGGAGCTTTCGACTGGAAGTCCATAATCTGGCCTACAGCTGTCCCCACAGCCCCATTGGACCCTTGCCTTTTGCTAGATTATGCATCTGTGCATTGGATCAACCGCAGATAGTGAATCTGAGCCATGTATGACCAGTTGTATACAGGTGCACAGCCCACATGAAAACAGAGTGAGAAAACAGAGACTCCAAGGGTTTAAACACATTTCTTGGGTGGCCAGCTCAGGAAGAGGTAGAAATGAGATTGGTCAGACTGTGGCAGAAGGGAATAAAAAGGAAACGGTAACTACTTTAGTATTTTATCTTCAGCACTTACTTTCCATTTCCATTGAACTTACTGTAGATATTTTTTTTTCATCGTCAGGGACATTACAGTACTGCTTATGCAAACTTCACACAGGTCCTTACAGTAAAACAAAACAGTGGCAAGGATCCACCCTGTCACAATACCCACCACACTTGTCAAGGTAATGGAACTGCATCTTTAGGAGGCAGACAGTGCACATTACTATATTTCTCATCTTCTTGAAGGCATCACTGTAATGCCTTTCCTCATCTGTGGTATGGTGTAGTAATGGTCAGAAAGTAAGTGCCCAAAGAATATTCATTGTCATTCACAGAATACAGAACATGCATTAATGATTGACATTGAAACATACGAACATAGATTTTGAAAAGACTCTTAGACTAGTGATGTGCAATGTTGGAAAACTTGATCTGCACATTAATTTTCAAATTTGTCTCATTTGATGAAGTTAATCTGCCATGCAAAATCCAGATTTGTGATAAATTGAGAACTCTGCAAAATGCAAGTTGACAACTTCATTGGTGGAGTTTGGTGCAGATGTGAAGTTTTCAAAAGTGACTGTCCTGTGGTGTTCTGCAGGGGTTGGTTTGAGCACCTCTATTATTCACGGTGTACATGCTCCCATTGAGAGATATTATCAGGTGATATGGACTGGGTTTTCATTGTTACGCTGTCGATACCAGCTCTATCTGTCCTGTGCCCCTGGGAATCAGATGGTAGATTTGGTAATTAATAACTGCCTGGCTGAGATCCAGACTTGGATGGCATGTAACTGGTTACTACTAAACCCGGACAAGATGGTGGTTCTAGTGGTGAATCTGGGTCATCATTATAAGGGAGGCAGAGATGTGATCTCCCCAAATAGTTCTTGGGGTATTCCTGATTCACTCAACTCAGGTGAAAGATCTGCATGTAATCCTGGATGATGGTCTGATATTTGATGCACAAGTGTCAGCCATCATCAAACTGGCTTTTCATCCAGGGAATATCACCCAGATCCAAGCCCTGATTCCATCTGATGAACTGCCCACCTTAGTACATGCCTTTGTCACATTCAGATTGGACTACTGCAATACCCTGTACCAGGGGTGTCTAGAGGTAACCTGAGTCAGCTGCAGTTGGTGCAGAATGTGGCTGCAAGGCTGCTAACTAGCACTTCCAAATTTGACCATATTACACCTGTTTTCCATGAGCTGCACTGGCTGCCAGTGTGATGGAGGATTACTTTCAAGGTTGGTATTCTGAGCTATAAAGCCCTGCATGGGAGGGTCCAGCCTACCTGCAAGACCTTCTGGTTCTCCATTGCCCATATCGGACTCTCTGCTCCTCCAAAGGTGGCCTCCTTGTGGTTTCCAGAGCAAGGTTGTGGCAATCTGGTGACAGGATATTTTCAGTTGCTGCACCAGCCCTGTGGAACTCTTTGTTAGTCATCTTGGGAGGCCCCTTGGTGGAGGCCTTTAAAAGGAGCCTTAAAACATTGCTTTTTCACCAGGCATTTAGCTTTTAGCTGAACTTTTAACTAACTAATAATTTTCTACTATTTCTTTATTTTTATTTTATGTCTATGCCACCTATTAGTTTTTGGTCTGACTAACTTTCATTTGTTTATTGTAACAATATTAGTATTGTGTTTTCATTATCCTTGCTCCATTGCTATTTGCTATTTTAATTGTGTATTCTATTGTTAAGTGCTCAGAGCCTCTGGAGAAGAGTGCTATATAAATACAGTTTACTACCTTTCCTTTCTTCTTTCATTAGTGAAGTTTGGTACAGAGGCAAAGTTTCCAATGTATTATGGGACTGGAGGTCACATGTTGCTGAAACAAGCTGTGTATGCCATGAGGAGGCTGTCTTCAGTGCAGTCTTCTGAAGACATAGTAGGAGAGAAGTCTGTGTGTGTGTTTATCTGAGAAAAAACTTTTAAAATACATCCCAAAACTGTTTTTTAATCCAAATTGCTCACAAATTGTTCTAGATGGTCTTGTGCTGCCAGATTTGTGTTTTTTGTTTATTTTTCATTTATTATTTACTGTGAAATATTGAATTCTATTTTGTCAGTCAAAGCAATGGGGGTGTGTGTGTATGGGGGGTGTAGGTGTACTGTAAAACAAGGAGCCCAGAAAGATCTGGAACTTTTTATCTAAGCAGGAGATGTGTGTTACAGTTTGGTTTCTCACTCTTTTTCTTCATCATTTTGATCTTTAGTGACTAGTGAGTAATTTCTTATTTTTATTTCTGTGGATTAGTTTACTTATATTTTCTTAAAGTGATAGTGTTCTGTCACTTTTGTTATATATAATATTAAATTACCCCATTACCCTAGTCATTTTAAGCCCTGTTCTGTTTAAAAAGTTAAATACAACAACAATAAAAATAACTTTTTGATTGTGTTTAGTAGTTTTCAGGCAAGAACCTCAGCGTGCAAGCACTGACATAACTTAGATAGAGCATCTTAGGGCAGCAGGTTCATTCCACTGGGGTGTCACACAGACAAGGCACACTGATGAGTCCTGGTAGTGCGAAACACATGTATGTGTCTTCTGTTAGCACCCTTTGCAGACTGTGTGAGAGTCCTTTGGTACCATGCATTTCTGCTTAAAGTTGAACCAACATAATATACTGTGGTGCTTTGCATATACAGCCCATGGTGCTTTGCATTATGGGGTATGTGTGATTTTGTAGTTTTCAGATCACACTGCTGATCCCTGATTCTCTTGGGAGAGGTGTTGCCTGCTCCTGGCACTTATTTGTACTGTTGTGTTAGTTTATTAATCCCGTGTTGTGTTAAAAAAAATCCTGTTTTGGTTTTGCTACATACTATTAGCATAGTATTTTTCAGATCATCTAGGGGAGCTGTTGTTTGTTTCTGGTAGTTAATAACTCGTTTAACCCTTGTATCCCTGTTGTGCATGTCATGTTAATCCCTGTGGTGTTTTATTTTTTAGATTACACTGCTGATCCCTGATTCCCTAGGGGAGGTGTTGTCTGCTCCTGGTACTTATTTGTACTGCAGACTTTTTTTACATTTTGTAATTTTTCATCCCAAATCATGTTACAATCAGCATATAAGAATGATGGAGAAAAGACGTTCTACTAAAGGAGAGGTGCCAGCGAGGTAGCAAACAAGTGTTCAAAATCTGTGAGGCAAAATATTGTTGCAGTTAAAAACTATGTGCAGCAATGTGTTCTATGAGCTCCTGGGCTGGTAGTAGTGAAGGAGTAGTTGGCAGCAGTGGCATTAGTGTAGTCTAATTCTTCTCTGCCACATGTGTCAACAGCCATACTGGTGGTGGGTAGGAGGTGACAAGAGTAGCAGCAGTAAACAAAGAACAGTGGTTGGGAAGAGGTTTTGGTGCCCTCATGGCTGCTGGTTGTGGTGGTGCTGAGCCTGGCAGGATGAAGCATGAGTCAGTGGTTGAGGTGGGAGATCTAGAAAAGTGCAACACACTCAGACTCCTGATGATGAGAGGTCAGAGAGCCTGGAGACAGTGATGATGAGGAGGAGTACAGACCTGTGGAGGAGGAGGACAGCAGCGGCTGTGCTGATCATGATTTGTGAGATCCCCTATGGCAGCCTGAAGAGAAAAAGCATAAGAGTGGTGATGCAGATGATGCAGGGGACATTGTTTGCAGTTATCCAACTGCCAAAGCCCACCAATATTATAGAAGTTATGAAATCATCCCAAAAACACAGATTTCTACCCTCTCCCTCAGCTGTCCCACTCCTGCCACCTTGGTAAATTAAGTGTTACAAAATCCTTAGTTTGGGATTTTTAGACAGTTGACCCATCTGATGTAACAGCCACTATCTGTCTGTTATGTTAAGCATGAGTCAGTAAGGGGAAAAGGACAGCCACCTATGCAGTGGTGGGCAACACACACACCTGAAGAACAGGCACCTGTTACGCTGGTGTCAACATCAGAAAGAAGCCAGTGCAGGGCCTCCCTGTCCCACATCATCATCATTAGGCAAGGCAACAGAAGTGATAGGACAATAAACAAGCGAGGCGAGGAGTGAGGAGGAGGATTCTGTGGGTCTGCCTAGTAGAGGGCATAGCAGCAGTCATTGGTTGAGTAATACCACCCAGAGTCAGAAAAGCACAGTAACACCATTGCAGACAACCTCACAAATCACTGGTGTCACTTGAGCAACAGCACTTATGAATCCACAGGAGTCAAATACCACCCCAATAATGCCACTATGATGAGTCCAGCTGTTTGGAAGCCCCTCCCAAGAAAGATCCAGCCTATGCTGCATAGCATGTTTGAGCATCACCCAGATTCATTCCCAACCATGCTACTGCATGCTAGTTACTGTAAGTGCAGCAACTGCTGAAATGCTGGCAGTTGATCTTTGCCATTCTCTTTTGTTGAGAATGTTGGTGGAGGTTGATGGCCCATGCCTGTCCCAAATGGCAATTCCATCAAGAAAATACTTTTCTAAATGTGCCATTCCTGAACTCTGTGGGACAGTGTCACAGATGGTAAACCATGCCCTGAAGCATTCTATATGGATATGTGGACCAGTGGCCAAATAGCTGTAGCTCCTACTTGTGCATTACAGCACATTAGGCACAGAGTACCTGGGGTAGGAATTGACTCTGAGCATGGGAAAAATTGCACATTCCTGCTATTCATCAGCATGCCACACTAACAATGAAGAGTATACCTGGATCACACATGGTGAGAAATGCTGTAAGTGCTCCTTACCAAGATTGATGAGTGGCTTTGCCCTCATTCACTGAAAGCGATAATAGCTCCAATGTTGTCAAATACATCAGTGATGAACAGGTTTGTCAGGGTGCCATGCTTGGCACACTGTATTAATTATGTTGTGCAGCAGTTTCTAAACTATCCTGATATCAAGGCCATGTTGACTGTGGCCTGTCACATCTATCTCCACTCTAATATTAAGACCATGTTGACTGTGGCCCATCGCATCTGTCTCCACTTTGCTCATTCTGGAAAGGCCCTTGACCAGCTCTGCACCTGCAGATACAAAACAAACTGACTCAGCACCTTATGAAGTTGGATTGTCACCAGATGAAACTCAACACCATACATGATGGAACGATTGTATGAGCATTATGAAGCCATTCCTGAATATTGCTGCTATGCACAAGCCGTGACAGTGTTGGAGTATCCATGTGTCTGACAACAGAGCAATGGCACCAAATGGATGAGTTGATAATAATTCTTAGGCCTTTCAAACATGCAATGCAGGCAGTGAGTGGGGACACTGCCTGTATCAGTAAAAGCCATTCCATTACTATGTGTGCACTGCTGAGGCAGACATTGGTGAATATGTAGCAAGTGATGGAGGCAGGTAGTAATAGTGGAAGCTGCGCTATGTCTTAGATTGCAATACATATATTTCCAACATTTTGCAGTCTGAAGATTTTGGGATTGCTACCATGCTGGACCCATGCTATAAACATGATCTGGCATCAATAATTGAAGGTGGGCGTGAGCAGGTCCAATACTTGACCAATTTACTAATAAGAAGGGTACACAGAGCACAGATGCTAAAGACACATTTACAGTATCTAAGGCACAACATAATACCCCACAGAGACTGGGTTTTGGTATCACCAGCTCTCATGGAAACAGTCTGAGAAAACATGCAAGTTAAAATAGAATATTCCAAATCTCATTCAGGATATTTTATGTCAGGTGGGAGTTGAAGACATGGAAGAAAAGAGGATGAGGGGAGGCTGATGAGGCAGCAGGACTGTGGGCAGCACAGTGCATGGTAAATGCATATTTGGTGGACACAAGGCACCTTACCATCACCAATGAGCCATTGCTATACTGGAGCAGCAAGGTCACTGAGTGTCCAGCACTGGCCCTGGCAGCAATGAAATACCTCAGCTGCCCTCCCTCCAGTGTCAGTGTGGAACATGTACTCAGCTCAGCTGGGGCAGTTGTGCAGAACAGGTGCACTAATCTGTCACCAAAAATTTTGACTTACTAACATTTATTGAAAGGAATGAGGGGCACATTCCGCACAAGAAATCACATCCATTTTCCTACCACATGAAAGTGGTAGTGGTAGTGAAGATGCAGGGCTCAAAATCCCCACTATTTGGTGTTCCATGCACACCAAACATCATGCACAGAACACCAAATATTGTGAGCTGGTAAGCTGTGCTGTATACCAGTTTTAAATCTTTCATTTGAGCATCTCCTGTCGTGAATCCTCTTTCAGTTTCTTTGTTACTTCCTCAGGCTGAAATGAGAGCCCTTCACAGAGCGCATGTAAACTGGATATAAATTCCAGTGAAAGAAACTGACCTCTGACCTGACACTGACAGCACCAGCCAAGCCCTGAAGCCAAGAGTCCGTCTCTATCTCTCTCTCCCTGACTGCTGTAAGCAATTCACCTAACCTCACACTGACTTCATTCCTAATGCACAGAGCCTAACACTTCAGCAATGGGACTCTCTCTCTCTCTCTCTCTCTCTCTCTCTCTCTGTTTATCTCTAGCTGCTGTCCAAATACAGTATTATACTCCAAGAGGAAAAAATCTATCAGCGTAGCAAGGCAATAACCATGCAAGACTTAAGTAATATAGGCTTGCTAGAAAAACAAAATCTGTTTCCCTTTATAAGAAAATAAAGACTACAGGACAAACCATTGTAATTGAACCACTCAGAGGGAGGAAAAACATTACTGCTGAAGTCTCTATGGTCCAAGCAAAGTAGCTTTCAGGAGTTTAGTTGCAACCAGCACTGAGGTAAATTAATTGAATAACTGCACCTTATCTTCACTTTTTTTTTTATTTCCTAAGTTTAAGTGAAAGAAACTATTTAATTTACCTCAGAGTTGGTTGCAACTAGGGTGCACAATTCCTATACCTTAAGTGCCCCAGAGCAGGCACTTTTGTCTTTTACACCTACATATGTTTAGTGCCTGCCCACAGGGCCACCTAAGGAAATTCTGAGCCCAGTCCATTTTTGTAAGTCTATGTTTTTTTCTGCTTGGAATTTGTCATTGTTGAAGGAGGGCAGAGGGAGCAGCGCTGCTGTGGTGGAGCTGCAGGCACAAGGTACATCTTTTCCTATCAGCTGACAGCTTCAAATAAGACTATGAGCAGGTGGGCTGTAAGGCTATGTGAGAGACAGCCCTCCTCCAACATGAGTGACAGACTGCTGGCACAAGTGAAATGAGTGAGTTATAGCCAAACGGATGGTAAGAGCCACTGCCAGTCATTCTAAGTTTTCCCACCCACTTCTTTTTGAACTGCATGTGCTCTGCAAAGTGTGCCATTCTCACCTGTTAACTTAGGTTGTAGTGGCGTACTCACCAGGGATCGATTGTCTATTGTTTAGATCTTTCAAGAGCTTTAGAGAAGTTCAGCTACAACTGCATTGAGAACACAATATTTAAATCAGCAGCTCTTTAAAAGCTACTTTAGCCTACCTATCATCAATATTTTAAGGAAAAGACGTGAGCCAGGAGTTAGGGAAGGGTGAAATAGTTTCTGCCAGGCCACCTGCCCTGCAAAGGAGGGAGAGTGACCAGTGGTGACCAGAATGCTCATTTAATCACAAAGGCTGGCAAGCACTAGGCAGATCTTTAAAATGATAACCATGCTTCTGAGAGATAGTGCAGTAAGTTGCAGCAGAGGAGAGGATGGCGGGACTCAATGTGCTCAGCAGTATAACATCAAGCTCTAGCTGAAATCAAGCTGCTGGGGCCAAACAAGCTGAAATCAAAGGCTCTTTTGAGAGTTACTACTGAGACACAAGCACTGGGAACTTGAAATTGGGCAGCATGTAAATAATTTGCTGGGCATGTATTTTTACTACTGACATGCCCACTTGGCCATGTGCATTTTTCATGAATATTATACTCTGGCTGCAACTAAACTCTTGAAAGCTGTTGTACCTGGACCACCAAAAATTAAATAAAACAACCAACAACATTTTTGCCAAAATCATTTTATTGAGAAAACATTTGGAGATTAGACTGCAGAGAAAGGCACCAGAGTCTTTTGCTCAATTTAATTCAGCTAAAGTCTTACTGTTATTGTGGCAATCATTTAAAAAGTTAAAGTTATTTAGTTTTTGTTTACCAGGTAGGTGCACTAGCCAAAAGACTATTTTCAGGCTCGACCTGGGAGGGTACAGAGACAAAACTTCAAGAGAAACATTTTGTACATAATACAAGATTACATGTAGATGTTGAACAATTAACAGCAGTAGATATGACAAAATCAATGCAGCATTTAAGTTTACAAGTGACACAATACAATCAGCTCAAAGTTTTAAAGTGACTGAGCAGTATGCAAACAATGAGGAATAAAGTGCTGTAAGAGCAAGTAATAGACAGGCGGAGTGTAGTGAAGGGAAATACTGAGAGTGGTGGAAAGAGGAGGAAGGCAATAGATGGGGAATAGGTGTGGTTTAGTAAAGTACAGGTTATCAAGTAAGGATCAGCTGATGATCAAAGAGGAAGGCTGTGATGTTTGAGAAAGAAAGCATTATAGCATGGTAGAATTTAAAATTTTATGGTTAACTTTTCTCTTCACTAAAAATACCACCAACTTAATGTGGTTCAAGGTCAGTTGGCATTCATCTGTATCCCTTCCCCAGGTCATGCCTGAAAATAGGCAGAATTTGTCAAATGCACTTACCGGTCAACAAAAACTAAATAGAAACATTTCTTATTGTGTAAAGGGTAGACATGGTGGTATACAAAACAAACATTTGTCAACGAATATTGAATGCGTAGGTGTGTTGACCATGCTCACTGGCCCTCTGTCAGTCGCTCAGTCTGTTCGTCCGGTGCTGAGGCTGCTGTTTTGTACTAGGCTCCTGCATGCATTGGCACCTTGTTGTGCCCAGTAAGAGTTCCAGCAGCTGTCCCGACAGAACTCCGTTGAGGTGGCTCCACTCCCTCTCTCACTGTGCATTCTGTTTCTCTTGGTGCTGCAGGCTGCCCTTTTGTACTGGGCTCCTGCCTCTGTTGGGGCTTTTTCTGTCCACAAAGAAATCTGCAGCAGTCCTGACACAGGTCTGTTGAGCCTGCTGACTCCCTCTCTCACTCACTCACTCACTCATTCCATTTCTGCCGGCGCTGCAGGGTAGCCTTTATGCTGGGCTCCTGCCTGCATTGGCACTTTTCCTGCCAACAAAGAAATCAGCAGCAGTCACGACAGAGCTCCGTTAAGTTCGCACACTCCCCTGTGTCACTCACTCTTTCTGTCTCTCCTAGTGCTGTAGGTTGCCCTTTGTACTAGGCTCCTGCCTCTGTTGGTGCCTTTGTCTGCCACAAATAAATCTGCAGCACTTACAATACAGCTCTGTTGAGCTCGCTCATCCCCTCTGTCACTCGCTCATTCTGGTTTCCCCACCAGTGCAGGATGCCCATTTGTACCGGCCCTTGCATGCACTGGCACCTTTGTCTGCCCACAAACAAATCCACAGCTGTCCTGACAGAGCTCTGTTGAGTCACTCAGTCTCCCTGTCTCACGCTCATACTGTTTGTCCTGGCTCTGCAAGCTGCCCTTTGTACGGGACTCCTGCCTGCATTGGTGCCTTTTTCTGCCCACAAAGAAATCCGAAAGAAGTCCTGACAGAGCCCGCTGAGCTCACTCAGTCCCCCTGTCTCAGTTGCTCATACTGTTTCTCCCACTGCTGCAGGCTGGCCTTTGTACTGGGCCCTGCCTTCACTGATGCCTTCTTCTGCCCACAAGGAAATCTGCAGCAGTCCTGAAAGAGCTCCGGTGAATTGCTGACTCCCCTCCCTCACTCACTGTCTCGTTCTGTTTCTCCCAGTGCTGCAGGCTGCTCCCTTTGTACTGGGCTCTTATGTTGCGCCCTTTCTCTGCCCACAAACAAATCCACAGCTGTCCCGACAGAGCTGTGTTGAGGTTCTCAGTCTCCCTCTATCACACGCTCAGTCTGTCCTGGCGCGCTGCAAGCGCCTTTGTACAGGTCTCCTGCCTGCATTTGCACCTTTTCTGCACACAAACAAATCCTCAGCAGTCCTGACAGAGCTCCGTTGAGCTCAGTCCCCATGTCTCACTCGCTCGTACTGTTTCTCCCACTACTGTAGGCTGGCCTTTGTACTGGGCCCCTGCCTGCATTGCGCCTTTTCTGCCCACAAAGAAATCCGCAGCAGTCCTGAAAGAGCTCCAGTGAGTTAAACCTCCCCCTCCCTCATTCACTCTCGTTCTGTTTCTCTCAGTGCTGCAGGCTGCCCTTTTGTACTGGGCTCTTGCGTTGGGCCCTTTCTCAGCCCACAAACAAATCCGCAGCAGTCCCAACAGAGCTCAGTTGAGCGCAGTCACTCTCCCCTCACTCGTTCGATCTTAATGTGTCCCACACAGTGATTTCCCACAGCGACCGTGCTATTCTGCGGCAGGAGTACAAAAACACATTTTAGCCATGATGTGAAACATGGCAGCTGTACTGTTCATAAGGAGGTGTGGAAAAATGCCACTGTTGAAAATGTGGGGTGAAAATATCACAAAATTGTGAAGTTACAAGGGTGTGTGGAAACAGGTCATCACACGCTTGTAACACAGTCATGTATGGAGTTTCGTCACCCAATTTTCAGCATAGGCATTTTAGGACCTCTGCTCATGAACAGTGCCACTGTCATTTCTTAATCTGTCCCAATAAGTGATTTCCCACAGCGACTGCGTTATTCTGCGCGAACTGTAAAACACATTTTGGTCAGGATGTGGAAAATGACAGCTGTGCTGCTCATAAGGAGGTGTGGAAAATTCCAGTGGTGAAAATGTGGTGTGACAATATTACAAATCTGCGAGAGTTACAAGGGTGAGTGGAAAGTGTAAATGCACACTTGTAACAGAGTCATTCGATGGGGTATTATCACCAAATTTTCAACATAGGCATTTAGGACCTCTGCTCATGAACAGTATCATTCTCATTTTCTTAATCTGTCCCAGACAGTGATTTCCCACAGCGGCCACTCTATTCTGTGCAGGAAGTGCGAAAACACATTTCGGCCAGGGTGGAAAAATGACAGCTTTACTGTTCATAAGTAGGTGTGGGACAATGGCAGTGCTGGAAATGTGGAGTGAAAATATTATAGATTCACAAACTTACGGTGCGTGCAAACTGCGCAACGCGCTTGTACCACAGTCATTTATGGAGTATCATTACCAAATTTTCAACATAGCAATTTCAGGATCTCTACTCATGAACAGTGTCAATGTCACTTTTAATCTGTCCCAAACACTAATTTCCCACAGCGACTGCTATTCTGTGCGGAAGTGCGAAAACACATTTCCGCCAGGATGTGAGCAATGACAGCTGTACTGTTCTAAGGAGGTGTGACAAAATGCCAATTTTGCAAGTCTGGTATGAAAATATTGCAAATTCATGAAGTTATGAGCGTGCATAGCAACTGCGCTAACGCATGCTTTCGTAAAACAGTCATTTTTTTTTCCCTACAAATTTGCAACATAGGCTTTTGAGGCCCATCTCATGAACACTGGCACTGTTGTTTCATTAACGGTCCCGAAAGATGATTCTGCACAGTGACTGCGAAATCACCTTTCCAGGCCAAATAATGCCATGACAGTTCAAGAATTCATGAGGAGGGTCCCAAAACCCATGTTGAAAATTTGGTGAAAAATTCCCAAAATGCCCGAGATATGCAGTAAAGTTGAAAAACCCTATGTATTACATTATATGGCTTACCAGCATTTTGTCAGTTTGCAGTTGGCTTTGAAAAGTGCAGACATGTTTCGGTCCTCCAAAGATCGTTGCGCAGAACTCTAAGGTAAGTATGGGGTGAGAGGGGTGTGGGGAGGCAGGACCTGCAGTGGGTGGGTGAGGGTGGGAGGCAGGACGGGTGCCGAGGGGCGGTTTCCTGCTTTCCAGGGGAAAAAAACAGACATCGAGGGACCATTTTTTACTTTGCAGGGGCCTCTGGCACACTGGAGTGGAGTTCCCAGTGTGCCAGCAGAGCTTTCTTCTTTGGGGCAGCAGTAGCTGATGGGGTTAGGGCACCCCCATTGGTGAAGGGGTGGGGGCAGGGGTATCGTTATGCCAACAAAGATTGGGCACCTCGTCGGCAGGAACAAAAGGAGGGGTGACAGAATGCCGATGGGTAGTGGGCTCCCCGTCGGCAACAAAACAAATGGGGGGCACTACAGCCAGGGATTGGACACCCCATCTCCGGGAACAAAGGGGGTTACAGAATGCTGAAGGGGGGCTCCCTGTTGCAACAAAACAAACAGGGGTCCACTACAGCCGACAGGATTGGGCACCCTGTCTGCAGGAACAAAACCGGGGCACAGAATGCCGATGGGGACTCCCATCGACAACTACACATGGGGGATGGTTATATTGTTTGTGAACACGGAAGCAAGCCACCGCCATGTTCAGAAACAATCTCAGGGGTTTATTTCCGCCCTGCAATGACGGTCACTCCTTATTGCAGCGGATGGCTGACGTTGCAATGACAAGGCGGCCCTGATTGCAGCGGCTGATTTTCAGAAAGTTGTGGCACACTGGCTGAACTAGTGTCAGCAGCAGCTTGCCACGGTATTGGGGAACCGGGGGCCAAACCTTTGCAGGCTGTGGGGTCATTGGCCACAACAGTGCCATACCTCCACAACCTGCTTCTGGACAAACCTGTAGCAACATGTTTCTTGCAAATGCGGCGCAATCAACATAAAAAGGTTGTATACCAGTTTTCAAGATGGAATACCAGATCCTGAGAAATGGTAATCCATGTGGAACACCACTTTTTAAAATGAATTTCTAGCCCTAAGATGAAATGCAAGATCTTGTTGGCATTAGCAAATTGTCTTCTACCACCGAGGTGGATGAAGCAGTAATGGAGAGAAATTCCCATCTGGTGTCAACTCGAGTCTTGAAGACTGTGATGGTTACTTCCTTGATGAGTTTGAAGCATAAAAGAGGTATTATTTCCCACCTTCCAACTCATCATTACAATCCTTTATTTTATATTTCACAAATTAATTCTGTTATTTTCATTTATTTTCCCCATCCCCAGTTGTCGTGCTGCTATTTCTTTGCACCTAATCAATTACCTGACTCCTCCACCTTAATGTGATGTCTAGAGACAATGCCTCCTGCTCCTGCCAGCAAGACACAGCACCATCTCCTCCTCCTCTGGCCTGCTTGGGTCCTACACAGCAACAAACAACATAGGCCACCACCTCCACACTGATACAAAACTTGTCCTGACTCTAGAGAATTCTGACTGGCTTGATCGTATGGTACAAGTTATAAAACTCCCAGTTAAAAACTCATATAAATGAATAGTATTTTTGCTCTGAGATATCTACTGGATTAGGAATTAGCAATCCACATTATGTAGAGCAGATAAAAACACTTTACAGAGAATCCAGAATCGATACTGGGGATGGTGCCATCACAACTCTATTGCAGCAGTCCAGTTCTAGTCCACCTGCAAGTACTGGGAAGCTACTACTGTCCAAGAAAACCTCCCTCATCAAAGTGAGAAGTCTGTGCCTGATTCAAGTGTGCAAACACTGTGCAAACACAAGCAATCCCCAACCATCTAGCTCATCAAGGCAGCAAGGCTTCAGCTCCAGCAAGCCTATCTTTGTTTGCTGTGATGGTAATTTTCATTATTGTTCACAGTACTTAACCTCATTAGTAGTGGGAGACTCCAATTCCTCAGCCTCACAGAGGATGAAAGACCTTTACCTTACTCAGTAGGAGTGCAAAAAAAAAAAAAAAGTCGCAATGGAATTGCCACAAAAGTGTGACTTTCACTTCCATGAAAGTTCAGAAATCATTTCACAACTTTTGTGGAAATTCCACCTTTAAACAATGGAATAAATATACAGGCAGGGGTTAATGTATTAAACTGTGGCAAAAGTCCACAGAACTGATCACTGTCAGTGGTCAGTTCTCAGGCTTTACCTGCAGTTTAATTCATAAATCCACCCCTGATGATCTACAGGTCACAGTAAATAAAATAAAAAAACTCTCTGGTGTCCAATGGCCCACCCCCATCTGCCAATCTTGGATCCCGGTAAAGAAGAAAAAAGCCTCAATCCCTCCCTGGTATCTAGTGTTTCCCCACTACCCCACCTATCATAGCCCCCAAAACATTTCAATTCCTTGGTGTCTAGCAGACCCCCTCCTATCCCAGATCCCTTAATCCAAGAAAAAACTGCCAGCAGTCCTCCGACTTGTTCCCCTCTATTCCCAGTATTCCTGGTGTCTACTATACCTAGTCTACCCCCATTCCCAATCCCTTGTAAAAAAAAAGTAATCCCAAATCCCTGGTGTCTAGTGCATCCGCACTTCCAGCCCTGACAGTTCATCAGCCACCACCCCAGCCGGCTCCTCACCACACCCCAAGCAGGCCACCACAGCAGCCCTCCTCTCTCCTCCATGGCTAGTGGCCCACTGAACTGTCAGTGAATAAGTGCATTCTTCTTCAAGCATGTTCTCATTCACTGACAGTTCAGTGGACTGGCTGTGGAGGAAAGAGGAGGGCTGCATCAGTGATCCACTCAGGGGTGGGGTGGGAGGTGTGGGTGGTGTGAACAAAGTGTTGGGTGAGGGAGCCCACTAGACACCAGGAATTGGACAGTTTTTTTTTTACAAGGGATTGGGAAATGAGGGGCCACCAGACACCAGGGAATACTGGGAATACTGGTGGATGAGTTGGTGGACTGATGGCTGATTTTTCATGGATTAAGGGATCTGAGATAGGAGGGGGGTCAGCTAGACACCACAGAATTAAAGCATTTTAGGGGGCCATGATCGGTGGGTGGGGAGGACCACTATACACCAGATAGAGGGATCAGAGTTTTTTTCTTCTTACTGGGACCCACGATTGATATGTGTGTGTGGTAGGGGGGCACTAGACACCAGGGATCAGAGGTTTGGATCAGAGTTTTTTTAATTTCTTTCCTAGGGACCCATGATTGATGGGCGCGGGGGACCACTAGACACAAGGAATGGATCAGAATTTTTTTCTTTACTGGGACCCATGATCAGCAGGTGTGGGGCCACTAGACAGCGGTGGGGAACTGCATTATGAGTTAGGATGTGAATGTGAAATAATACATTAAACTGTGGATGGCCAGCCCACCGGCACAGCTGTAGGGCTACCACCAGGCGCCAGTGACCCGGGTTCAGAAACGGACTCAAGCAACTGGAGGGCTGGCTGGGGGAGGATTGAGCACCCAGTGGCTGCTCTCCTTCTCCAGGTGGGGTGGGAATGCAAGTCCTGCTGCTATACTGCCACCTGGGTGACCACAGGTGGAGGTGCAGTGAGACTGCATCCAGTAGGGTGGGAGGATGCCTGCCGGGAGCCAGAGCGCCAGCACATCGTTACATGCTTCGCCCCATGGCTTCCATAGTGCGTGGATGTCCTGAGGGCAGGGAGACCAGAAAACGGAAAAATTCTGCACCAGGCTCCAGTAGATGGGACCAGTCGAGACTGAGAACAACCATAACCAGGATCCATAGAGGGGCTGGCGAGGCCTTCCAACACATACTTAAGGACTGAGACAGGGTTGGGAAGCCCCTTTCCTCTCGCCGGGGGTAAACCGAGGCAGGATGGGGACAGGCCCGCCAGTATCTGGAGGGAGGTACCTGGGGTGGTACTACAGGAGTGTGCATGACCTAGGATCCCTGAAGAAAGGATACTGGTGCAGAGAAGAAGGGAGCATAAAAAAAAACTGTGGATGGAATAAATACCACAGTTTATGGGTGGGATATTCAGAAATGCACCAGGTAGGGCGCAAGCCTGGGCACAGCTCAACTGGGATGCACCAGGGGTGTGCTGGGTGATATTCAATGGTGCTGCACCATGGCTCAGCACCGTTAAATATAGCAACTTGGTAGCCAGCATTGCATGGCACAATGGCACTCTGGCGAGTTCAAGTGGCAAGAGAGGAGCAGGGGATGCAGCAGTGCAAGTGCAGTTGCACTAGGTGCAGGAACCATGATATTGAGTGGTGGATATGCAAATGGGGCCATAATGCATGTAATTAGCATCTGGGGCCATTAGCATGTCATTAGGACCCATTGCATGCAGGTACACTGATCCCCAGTGACTTGCGCCTGGTGCCCTGCCAGGCTACAGCCATTAGCGACCGACACCCTGCTCCTTAGTGGGCAGCGCGCCCAACACCCAATCGTGGGCTAAAGTAAGATAAAGCTATCTCTGGTTGTCCTGTGGACCTGTGCCCCAGCCGATTGCGGGCTTTACAAATAATAAGAATCCCTGGTGGTCCAGTGGACCTGCTCCCTGCCCGATCATGGGCATACGTGTCTCTAATTTCTCTGTTGGTCCAGTGGACGAATCCCTGCCAATCAGCGGGCTTCCTACACAGGTATATCCCTGGTGGTCCAGCGGTACTCCGCCTCCCCACCTGCCCACTCAGACCCGCCACCCCTCCTCCCCAGTCAGTGGCGGGTGGCAGCTCCCACCACTAGCCACCCTGCCACCCACTGACTGACAGCATACAATATGGCTGTATGCCCATTGGTCTACTGTGTGAGCCAATGGGCATGCAGATATACTGTACTACACAGTTCCAAAATGTGAATGAAACCATTTACATTTCGGGACTGTGTAGTACACAGTCTGCATGCCCGTTGGACCACACGGTGGACCAATAGTGTTCAACTCATATTGTACGCTGTCAGTCAGAGGCGGCAGGGTGGCTGTGGTGGGAGCTGCCACCCGCCACTGACTGGGGACCTAGAGGGGTGGTGGGTCTGAGGGTGGGTGGGGAATGGGGTACTGCTGACCACCAGGGATATACCTTCATGTAGGGAGCTCATGATTGGCAGGCATTTGTCCACTGGATCACCAGGGAGTAGCTTTATTTGATTATGCCCGTGATTGAGCAGGAATTTGGTCCACTGGACCATCAGGGAAAAGCATTATTTAATTATGCCCACGATCGGGCAAGGATTCGATCCACTGGACCACTGGGAAATAGATGTATTTAATTATGCCTGCGATCGGGCAAGGGAGCAGGTCCACTCAGCCACCAGGGAATAGATGTATTTAATTATGTCTGTGATCGGGCAGGGGAGCAGATCCACTGGACCACCAGGGAATAGATGTATTTAATTATGCTCACGATCAGGCAGGGAAGCAGGACCACTGGACCCCAGGAATAGATGTATTTAATTATGCCCATGATCAGGCTGCGGGGCAGGTCCACTGGACCACCAGTGGTTCTATTTTCTTTACTAAGCCCATGATCAGGCATGGTGGGGGCTGACGCCCGGCCTTTGACTTGGGAGGTCAGTTGGCCACTCACAGCAGGCGCTGCCGTGTTGCGCCTAGCAATACAGTGGCCAGCCTGTGGGTGATCAGTCCTTACTCCTATTTCTTTTGGGCACATCTTTGCACCCCCATGCAGTGCAAGGTGGGCATGTGCCTGAACATGCACTGCATTCGGGCTGAATATCGGGATCTGCCGAATGTGCATGGGCATGCCCCCTGCACTTGCGCTCGTACATTACTGGAGAGCCCCAGTGCATCATGATTTGGCGAGCACAAATGTCCTTTTGAATATCCGTGTTACGCGATCAGTGAGTTGCACTTGGTGCAACAGTGTTGCACCATGCGCAACCCCTTTGAATATCCCAGCCTATACGTATTATTCCAGTGTTCGCAAAGAGTCTGCAGAACAGGTGAAAATCAGTAGAAAATCCCAGTTTTACCAATGGTGAAAGTTTCTACAGTTCCGTTTAATTTTGGAAATTTTGCTGAAGTTCTGTGAAAGCGAATTGTAACTTTGCCCATAGAAATATAGACTTTGATGGCAAAAGGATCAATTGACCCACCTAGTCTGCTCATTTCCTACCTACTGGATAAGCTGCAGATACTAGTTAACCAACAGTCTATTTCTTCCCACCCCCACAAGAATTGCCTTATGTCTGCCCCATGCATTCTTGAATTCCCCACTGTTTTGACCCCACAATCTCTTCAAGAAGGTTGTTCCATGCATCCATGACCCTCTCTGTGAAAAAATACTTTCTCACATTGCCACTGAGCCATCCCCTCTCCTATTACTCAGAAAGACTTTAAAAAATGTTTTTTCTTTCTCTTTTTCTCCCCTGGAGGTTTTACCATTCCCAGAGACAACTGGCAAAAGCATTTGAAAAGCTGCAGACTGCCTCAAGAAACAGAGAGGAGTTATACATCTCACTACACTAGCTCAGTGGCATGTGAGCAAGTAAACAGCTCAGCCAGCAGCACTAATGTAACACTGAGTACAGTGTCATTAATTTATCATTTTCTTTTTTTTTTTTACATGTACACAGTGTGCCACGGTGGCCAAAGGGAGGCTAAATCATTTCTTACTTTTCTTTACAGGTGTCAGGTATAGTAAGATGGGGAGTCGAGTAACGGTTATACTGTGGCGGCTGAGTGAGGCAAAATAATTTCTCTTCTTTTCTTCACAGGTGACAGGTATAATAAGATGGGAGTTGACAAGGGCTATTACATGTGGCCACCAGTCCAGTGGGTACTTGAGTAGAGACTAAATAATCAGTTCTTGTCTTCACAGGTCTTACATGCTGCTGTTTCCTGATCCATCAATCAAGCCATCACCATCTTCTCTACCAAGACAACCTTGCAAAAGACACCTGCTGAATATTACCTAAAATTAGAGCAATAGTAACAGAAACCAGTTAGTCTAACATCTGCAAAACTTTTCAGAATTAAAAAATACCTCCCACAAAAATACTTACCTTCCATGGTTTAAAAAACTGCTAAATTCAAAAAGATACAAGCTGGACCTATGCAGCAACCTGATTTCATCACCCTAGTGATAATACCTGAAAATAGAAAAACAGTAAAAAAAAATGGTTACAAAAGGAAATAAAATACTAACCTTTGCTGATAGATCACAAAGCTCTATGAACAAAAAGTAGAGCACTCATACCTCAAATTTATCAGCAAGGGCACTGGTCTTCCTATAACAAAATATTTATTACATTGACACTGGCATAATAAAGAGCAACCTGATGCATTTTGGATGACTGCTCATCCTTTATCAAAGGTTAAAATCATATCACCACTGTGACAATTAAATAGCCCATTCAAACAATGTCAGATGTCATCAATAAGAACCCAATCCCCATTGGTTAATTTTTTTAAAACATGCACAAATCAGGTGTTATCTATAACTGCAAGTTACAACACAGAATAAGAACAACATTTTATATCTAATAACATTTGTGTCATAATTAAAAAAATAACAATAGCATAATGAGAGAAGAAGAACAAAGCAGGGGAGCATAAAAAAGAACAGAAGATAAGGGGGCAAAGAAAAGAAAGGAAGGGAGAGGAAAGAAAGGGGATAGGCAAAGGGAAGAAGAGGAAGAGGGAGAGAAAAGGGAAGAATGAAGAGAGGGGTGGTGGGGTAAGGAGAAGGGTAAATGGGAGGGAATAAGAAAGAAGAAAGAGAGGGAATGGGAAGGGATGGAGGGTAGGGAAGAAGAAAGAAGGGAAGGGAGGAAGGAGAGATAACATGGCAGAAATTTATATTTTATTATTAATGGCAGAACTTATATAAGAAACAGAATAAATATAGGATAATGGCTAACACATAGGTGATAACCACGGTGTAATCACCTTGAATTGTTTGCTAGGGAAACAGTAAGCCTCGAGGAATAGCTCGAGAGGTTCTACCGCTTCCTGAGCAACAACGAGAGGTGATTGCGCCGTGGTTATCACCTATGTAAGCCGTTATCTTTATAGTGTATTTAGCCACAGTTTGTCACAGACAATGAGAAAAAATGAACGGGGGACCATCCGGTTGACCCGCTGAGGTCAAGGTGGACGTGGACAGGGGAACTGTGGGAGGTCACGCTACATTTGGCCCAGACATCCGGATTAGCAAGAGGAGCTGCGCAGCGGAAATAGCAAGGTATGTAAGTGGGTAAAGAAAATAAGCTGTGAGCCCGACATCGTGATCGCTAGTCTCAGTGACTGTAAACTGCTATGACTGGAATGCAGTTTGAATAATTTGCTGAAACTAGTGATCGCGTTCTTGTGGAATGCTGCTTATCGAAGATATCTTTTTCTGTAAACCCACTGACTTGACGTCATGTCAGTGGGTTTACAGGTTTGTAATCTTGCCAATTTCAGAGGTTAATCAATGTTCTAAATACATTTATAAGACAATAATCCACAAATTGAGGAGTACGACACATCAGTATAGAATCCCTAGTAAGCAACAAGAGGAACAAAAAGCTACCTTCCCATTTCTTTTCTTCTTCAAAAGGGCTTAACTTCAAAACCTGCATTTAGACCCTTATGTTTAGTAGCATTCATATTTATTATCCAAAAGCCTCTTTGTAAGTAGCAAGTTATTAACATTACCACCTTGTGGTTTGTGTTACACTCTATCTATACCTAAGAAGCTGAACTCATGTGTGTCTTTTTTTTTGTGTCAAGGCCACATGTGCTTCCTCTGTTTTATTACCTGTTCCTTATTTCCTCTCTTCTCTCTTCCTCTCCTACAAACTCTTCTACTCAGTCCTGCCTACCCCTGATTGTTATCACACCTCTCTCTGTATACTACTTCCTGGGCCTTTGTTGATTTGTTCCTCGTAATTTCTTAGCTTCCATGCATTTCTAAAATATTTCCCAGCCTACCTTCTGCTCCTTGGATCTCAAATCTTTCTTATCTGTTTTCCTGTCTGGTCATTTTATTACCCTCTCAGCTTCTTTTGATCTTCAGCTGACCTGTTGCTATATATTGCCCCCTCATTTCTTCTCCCCAGTACCGTAGGAAGGGTGGGGCAGGTGGTGCACTAGCACAGGCATAAAAACTTCAGGGTGGCGAATTTTCAACTGAAGCTCATTTGTTTATTAACTTGCACTATTGCTTTTTAAATTTATTTTGGCTTGGTAAATTGTAATTATGTCTGGCTGTCAGTAGGCGCATCTGCGGACCAAGGACCAGTAGGTTAGGTTGGGGTCACATGAGCGCAGACAAATAATCATGTGGTGTGGTGTTGCTGTAATAAGAAAGAAAGAGAACTATGGGCGAGCCAGTGCTGTCCATTAGTATAAAAGAGTGCAGGCGTAACATAGCACGGAGAGGCAGTTAAACTTGAGTCGGAGACAATGTTATTGTTGTGAGTAAAGCCTAGAAATAGAGTGACTAGCAGGCAGCAAAAAGTGATAGACAGAGTGTATGTAGAGAGAGAAGATTGGGAGAGATGATAGACAGAGAAGACAAGAGAAATCCATCTTGAAGATTTTAAGCAAAGCAATGTAGCGCATCACTGTAGTAGTCCGTTTACAGTATGTACAAGTCCGTCCCGCCGTCTCCCATGTATCTGTGTGATTCTGTATTCTGTATTGTTTTAAAATGAAAATTAATTCTTCAAATTTGTTTACTGTTTAGTTTGTTGTGTCTGTGTGACAGTGTCAATGAATGAGGTGTGAGTGTGTTATATGTGACGCATGGAAGTAGCAGCGGCGACACACCGCTAGAAGTTCTTGATTGGAATTTGAAAAACACACTGCACTTCAGTGATCGGGAGGAAGGATTAGATCTGATTTTTAATTTTATTGTGGGTTTGGGCCAAGGGACCCACAGCCCAGGCCTAACTCAGGTGTGACAAGACAACTCAGTAGTTCACGGACTGGGATGGGAGTGAAGATGTTCGTGCCCTCCAGTCTGCTGCTTGTGTGCTGACTGATTGCCATGGTGTGAGGGGCCATGGGCACCCTCACCCAGCCCACCACATTGTTTTCTCTCATCTTGACCAGCGTTCCTTCTGCACTCCAATTCCACACCAGGAGGCTCCCCAGTCCCACCGCACTGATTTCTTCTACTCCATGCAGGTGGGTGGTGGAGGGATGGCACAGATAGTCCCAGTTAGAGCAGAACCCGCAGTCAAACCAAAGTCATACTGCGACTCCACTGCACTTCACTGACTAGTCTCCCTCAAGTTGGTTGGTACATGCTTTTTTCTTTATTGTACATCCGGTGGGACTGGGTGCCATGTTACAGACACTGTGCAAACTGTGGTCTCTGAATGGCTAGTCGCATGACCCTGGAGATGGAGATGGGTCAGAAATCATCTCTAGCAACAGTTACATACAGAAGTAGCTGCGTTATAATATTCAGTTTTCAGAGGACTCCTCAGTAAGTGCATATATTTCCTTATGTCTCAATTTTGAAGATATAGGAAATTCCTATATCTTCAAAACTGAGACATAAGAAAATACGTATACTGTGTTTTCCTAAGCCCAACTATCCCATTCAAATGTTTAGTATGCAGAAAAATAGCTTGTCACTCATACCCATGAATGCTACAAGAATCATGCATCTGCAGTGCATTGCTTTAATTAAGAATCTGACTACCCTCCCCAATAGTTGACATATTTCCAGGACCATGCCCCAACCTAGACCTCAAAACATAGCTGCAATGCCCCCTACTTAAAGTAAACTGTAAAGAAAATAAAAAATACTGCCTGTCTAAATGTGCTTCTAGCCAGCCAGAGTCTTCTGGCTCATTTGATAACACAGCCACCTGAAGGTTGTGAATTCTCTGCCCAAACCAGGATTGGACTTGCACCTAAAATGCTGGCATCAGAGTGCAGTAGTTGGGGATGCTGAACTGCTGGGGTGTGCCATCCTTTGAATGAGATGTTAAACCGAGGTCCCTTCTACCCATCCTGGTGTTGTCCTAAAAGAACCGAGGGGTACTTTTGCAAAGAGTAGGGGACATTCCCAGTGTCCTGGCCAACATTCCCTTCCCATAAACCGGTTCATGCAATTATTTAGTTATTTATTTATTTAATTTATTTAGTTGTTTAACCAGGTATAGCACACTAAGCTGAAAGCTTTTTACAGGAGCGACCTGGGAGCACAAGGAGGTTAAGTGATCCAGACTGTGTGTGGGTGTTGATGTGTGATATGGCTGCCACCACACATTTAATCACTTCACTACCAGTCTAGCATTGCTGTAAAGCGCTTAGGATACACTGTATATGAAAAGTGCTATATAAATGCTGATTCTTCTTCCCACACCTCAGATTCATGGCAGCAAAATTTTCCCTTAAATAAGGGTAGGGACCGACCATGTAGCAAAAGTGTTTTGTTTTTTCTTCAAGAAAAGCCTAAACCTTACTACAGAGCTGGAGCATGTAAACCCTCCAGAGCTTCTGGCTCTTTTCAGGGGGCAAAATTTGTCTCTTGCCCAGGGCACCCAAATGCCTTCCTACGGCTCTGCTTCTCCCACATCTTTTTGCTTTGCTTCTTATATAGTCTTTTATCTCTAGTTCCTTTTATCACTTTCTTACTATACTTTCTGCCATTTTTATAAATTGCTCCACAGTAGATATAAATACTACGTACAGTATGTTGCTCATTTTCCTTTTACCTCAAGAAGGGACCTGTGAGGCCCCAAAAGCTTGTGTATAATTCCAGCTTTGTACAAGACATTTGTTGGTCCAATAAAAGGTATCAGACCTCCCAGTGTCTCCTGTTATCCAAGCACCAATATTGCTAGAATCGCTTTTAGTAAAGATAGTGAGAAACAGAAAGAAAGGAAAGGTGTGATGTATAGCAATTAGAGACAAAGCATCATGAAAGAAAATATAAATAGGAAATAACATTTTCTTTCTTTTAAAGATAGAACTGAAGTAAGACAATATAGAAATACAGATAAGTGGAACAGTAAAGAACTACACATTAAATTTTGTTCAACATGTTTTATATTTTTTTTATAAGAAACAGAGTAATATAGTGTAGCACAAGCTCACAACAAGGATAAAATGCTTTATATATAAGTAAAGGAAAGGTATGATTTTTTTAACAACATCACTGTCCCTGGTCCCAGAAGTGCCAGCACCTCCACCTGCACTGCCCTGGCACAGCTCTGCCATCCATTACAACAACTGTTGTTGGTTGGCCAGGATTCCTCCCATCATCTCCTCCACAGTGGTGACCCTATAGGAGGTTCACATTCCTCCCATAAACTACCCAGCTCCTTGCTGATGCTGGCTGGTGTCCTTGTGGGTGCTGCTGCTGGTTCTCCTGCCAGTGCTAGAACAGCTGGTTCAACATCTTCATTGGTGTTTGCCTGCTGACCCTGTCTTATACGCTGCCAGCACCAGCTATGCAGCACCTCTGCAGGGACAGAGGAGGGACCATCACCTCCCCACCACCTCTCAGCCACTCTTTCTGTTGGGTCTCGCACTGCTCAGCATGCTGAATTTTCAGGTGGGTTTCTGGCTAAATGTGCCCAAGTGTTTACCTTTTTCCCCACCTTCCCTGGCCTTGCATAATTTACATATGACAATACTGTTGTCACTTTCATCACTTTCAAAAACTCCCACACAAGGGAATATCTGACTGAGCATTGACATTGGCAATGATAAGATGGTGGTGGAGGAATAGAGGATGATGGGTGGGGCTCCTCTGCTTGGGAGGAGCTGGTGGTAGTGGTGGTTCCGTGGGGGCATAAGAGGTTCTGGCTGCTGACCATCTTGGGGATCTGGGAGAACTTGGGGTTGTTTTTCTGGTCAGGGGCATGCTTACCAACACCTCCTTGAGGATACTACTACTGCACCTGCTACTAGTGGAAATGCTGAGGAGGTATTGGGTGACATAGCTATATGGCACCTAAGCCGTGGTGTGAATCCATCCTCTATCCATCACTATCACCGTGACCTCACCAAACAAACAAACAAAAAAAAAGACTGTAAGAGAAGGCAGGAAAATTATAAAACAAGCATTTGTCAATGCTGAATGTTTGCTTGCTGGTATTGGCATTGACAGTCCAGGAGTTAAAGAGATGCATAATAGAAATGGCAGTGAGTATTAAACTAATGCCAACCCCACCCCACCCTGCAGTGACTGACAAGCATTTGGGGGGTGTCTTTGGAGTCATTAGCCATAGTGCTCATGCCATTCCACCTCACTGCACCCTGCAGACACCAACAGGTGTTGCAGTATGCCTTGGGGTCTTCAGCCCTTATGCTCACCCCATTCCATAAGGAAATAAACTGAGATGGGTGCAGTAGAGGAGAGTGGATGAACATTAGGGCCCGAGAGACCTAAGAGCACCTCCAGTGCTTGTCACTGGCTACAGGGTGAGAATGAAGTAGAATAATATGAGCATTATAGCTGATGAACCCAAGTCACAGTCACACCCCTATTCCTGTCAGTCTCTACAGGGTGGAATCTTACTGTTGGAAACCCTAATGCGCTGGGAGTTTATTGGTATTTTCACTCCAAATTTTCAACATGGGCTTTTGGGACCCCACCTCATGAACAGTGACTGTGCCATTCAGTGCCCCAGGTACAAAAACACATTTTGGTGGATGTGAAAATGACAGTTGTACTGTTCATGAGGAGGTGTGACAAAATGACAATGTTGAAAATCTGGAGTGAAAATAAGAAAAATTGTGGCAAAGTTATGAGCATGCATAGAAACTGCACAACACATGCAAGTAATGCAATCATTTTTGAAATTTTTCCTTCAGTTTTCAACATATGCATTTTGGGACCTCCCTTATGAACAGTGTCACTGTGATTTTGTTACCCTGCCCCAAAAGTTGATTTTCCACAGTGACTGTGCCATTCATTGCCACAGGTGTAAAAACACATTTGGGCAGGATGTAAAGACAGGTATACTGTTCATAAGGAGGTGTAGAAAATGGCAATGTTGAAAATCTGAGTGAAAATATTAAAATTGGCAAAGTTATATGCGTATGTGGAAACTGCGCAACACAGCTCATAAGCAGATCATTTTTGGAATTTTTCACCAAGTTTGCAACATGGGTTTTGGGACCCCACTTCATGAACAGTGGCACTGTTGTTTTGTTAATCAGTCCTGAAAACCACATTTTGGAACTGGGTAACCAAATGACAGTGTCAGTGTTCACAAGGTGTGGTCCCAAGAACCTCATGTTGAAGATTTGGGGCCACAATTCCTTAAAATGACTGAGATATCAACCTAAGTTGACACCCCCATAGACTCCAATTATACAGCTTACCGTCATTTCTTCAGTTTGCCGGTCAGCTTTGAAGAGTGCAGACGTGTCCGGCCCATAGAAGATCACTGCTCCCAACCTCTGGAGGTAAGTATGGGGTAAGAGAGGGTGTTAGGAGGTGGGTCCATAGAGGAGGGGAATGGGGAGATTTCAAGGGACCGTTTTCTTTTTACAGGGAGGAAAAAGACTTTGGGGGCAGTTTTCTTTATTTACAGGTTACCAAAAATTAAATACATTTAGGCACACTAGGTGGGCTCCCAGAGTGCCACAATAGTGTGTGTGTGTGTGTGTGTATGTGAGGGCATACCAACATGGAGATTAGGTACCCCAATGTTGACACTTGAAATATTCGGGCAGGTGGGGGTCATCTGACACCAGAAGTGGGCATCCAGTGTTGGAAAAACATAAATTAATGAAAATTATTTTGGCACACTGGGTGGGATCCCAGTGTGCCACAATTAAGTGGAAGTGGTGATGCATGCCGACACGAGTTAGGCACCCATAATGTCAACAAATAATATACATAGGTTTGGAGGAGAGGGCATCTGACACCGGAAGTAGAGCACCCCAGTGTTGGAAACATAAAAATATTTTGGCACACTGTGGTGGGCTCCCAGTGTGCCACATTAATGGGGAGAGGTGCAGACATGAAGCCATTTGGATTGGGCACCCTAATGTTGGCTTTCCTGGGAGTGTGGCGGGCGGCAGAAGCCGTCAATGTGGAAAGCAACACTGCAGTTCATTTATTTTTTATTGAAATGATTCACCAGGATAGGCACACCAAACAAACAAGTTGCTCGTGGACCAAGGGGTCAGAGTGCTCCAGTGGCAGCAGCCAACAAGAACCTTAACTCTGGCCATGTGGATTACTGTGCACTGTAATACACATGGCCGGAGTCTTAGTCACTGCCAACAGAAAGAAGGTATGTCTATGTGCCTGGTTGAGAAGGAAGTCCACTGCAATGACAAAACTGTCCCTCACTGCAGTGGCAGATTTCTTTGAAGAGCGGTCTTCTATCTGAAACTACTGTCATTGGCAGCTTCCCTATTGATTGGTGACTGAGCGATGTGCCCAATAAAGCATCTGCTGCATTGGCCAAAACATTGACATGCCTCTGAAATGGTACTATCCCAATATATTTCTTGTGTGCTGCAAGCACAAGCAAACATAAAAGGGAACATATATAAAAAGTACAAAGATGTATTCTAAATAAAACTTAACTGAAACAAAACTATGCACAAGAACTAAATTAATAAACCAAGAAAGAAAAACAGTCAAAAATACACTGTGATTCTTTGAATCTCTAACAAAGTGCTTTGTTAGAGACATGATGAATAGTACAAAAGCAGCTCCACTGCTAAGTGAGGGTGCATGGGAAAACCACCAAAACAAGACAGCAACAAAAAACGGCACTCCTCAGCTCAGTATCACAAACAGCCATATCTTTTATTGAAAACAGTTTAAAACAGCTACCTGAGTTAGATAACATTAGGATCTTACAACAAAAGCCCTGACCAGTTTCGTACTAGCCATACATCATCAGGGGTGGTTCTACATTGCTTTACATACTGCAAAAATAGGAAGACATTTTAAAGTGACAGTAAAATCTATTATTGCAGTCTCTGGCCCAGATATTGAAACTGGGCACAGTCCAACTCGGTGCACAGGGCGTTGACAGGGGAATATTCAACAGAGTTGTGCCATGTCTCAGCATCGCTTGAATATTGCACCCTGGCTACCCACACCGCGCATGGTGCAGTGGCACTGCACCAGCGCCAGTGGCCAGAGAGGGAGCATGGGGATGCGCTAGCACAAGTTCCATTGTGCAAGGTGCATCAACCACGATATTTAAAAGTTGACATACAAATGGGGCCATAATGTTTGTAAGGTGCAAATGGATGTGCATGTCATTATGGCCCCATTTGCATGCAGGTGTCTCGATCCCCGACGACTTGTGCCTGGCGCCCTGCCAGGTAGCAGCCGCCGGGGACCGATGCCCCTGCAGCGGCACTGTGCCCACAGCCCGATCATGGGCTGAATCAAAAACAGAATCCGCATCCCTAGTGGTCCAGTAGACCTGAATGCCTGATCAGGGGCTGAAGTAGAATTAAATAACATTCCTATTATCCCTGGTGGGCCAGTGGACTGCTGCCCGCCTGATCGCGGGCTTCAGTGAAGTAAATAACATCCCTATTATCCCTGGTGGTCCAGTGGACCGCTACCCACCTGATCGCAGGCTTCAGTGAAGAAAATAAAATCTCTATCATCCCTGGTGGTCCAGTGGATGGCAGTTTGTTTATGGGGTTCCTGGGCATCAGTGACAGCTTGTCAGGGGTGGCTACAACTCATAGCATGAGATGCAATGTGAGGGACAGGCAGTCTGAGAAGTCTGAAAAGCTGACAAAATTAACTCATTATTACAGGGTGGCCATTTTGTGTCAGGTAAGCAATCAATAGTTTGACTTCATATGAAGCTATTGAAAGTAATGAGTTAAAATGATATGGACTGTAGCTGTCCTTTAGATCCATTCCTGTGAATGTTATTTGCCCTCTGTTGCTCTACAGTTTCATAGTACTGACCGTTACAGTTCGTGTTTAGTTTGTCATCTTAATATATTGTTTTTAGGTTCTGGTTCAGTTTGGATATGCACAAATACAGGACATTTTTGTTCTGTTCGGGTTCAGTTCACTAACAAACCCGGGCTCTATCTGTGGAAATCCATATATTCCAATGAAACCTGCTCTGGTCATCCATATCTCCTCCACAGAGACTGGAAATGTGATGCACTCCCTAGTGTAGGAGAATAGGATATCTGTGGCCTCTATCACAGCTCTGGATACAGAGAATTGGCTGAGTCCTGCACATCACTGATTACCTTCTGTACTGAGCCAGTGACTAGTAAACCAGGACCACTAGTACCTTGTTCTCCACTGATATTGTCAGTGACAATTGTGTATGTGACTGCAACTGCTGTGATACTGTTTATCATATGTGGAAAGAGGATAAACTTGAATATTCTAATGGACTTGTCAACCGTTATCCTCTGAAAGCTGAGCTGAGGACTGACAGCTGATGAATGGTGTCCATGATCCTGCTGCATGGCTTCTTCAAATGCTGCATAGAGCAATGCATTTGTCAGTAATGAACACATTCCTGACAGTGGTGGAAAGACCTTATCTAACCTACATCCTTGTGATGTCACATAGTATACCCCTGCCATCCACCAGGCTGGGTGTCAGAAGAGGTCATACATCCATACTCAATGTGCGTTTCACCCATGTAATTTCTTCTTACCCCACCAGTCACTCAGAGAACCGGTGACACAGTGTACATGTTTGCCTTTTGGCACATGATGACCAGAGTAACTCATGGCCATCATGGACACTGCCCAAACGGGTATGCATGGACCTTTTAAACCGATGTACTGTGACAATGATCCTTGGGTAAATGTATTACAGGACAATGCTAATGATATGATACTACTGTAGGTGTCATGTTTGCTCAGAGTATAAGAAAGACCACATAGTGGTGCTGATGTGCAGGGATGTGTGTATTACTGGCAGCAGAGGTCCCGTTATGTCTCTGCCTTTACACCATATGTTGTGCATTGGGATAGTCTATGGGTGCTGATGATGTGATTGTCTTTGCTGTCATTACATGATATCCCTACAATTGCATACTGCAGGACTGTTCAAGTCTGCTGTGATTCAGGCTGGTGTTGAGCATGGATGATACTGTGCTGAAAACTGGTTGAACCACAACAAGTAGGGACATGAGCATGGTCCTGCTGCATCCTGAGGAGGTCACCTTCCTTACCAGTAACACAAGGAGGACTATCAAGGTTATTGTAATGGGGACAGCTTGGCTGTGGGCCATCAAGAATCTGCTATAAGTGAGAGAAAGTGAATGTGTATACACTAAGGGAGTGCAACACGTGGTCTAGGCCTATTGATCTCACAATATAACATGAGTAGGTGCATTTACTAATGGTTTTCAGGGCTTTGAGGTCTTTCTATGGCACATGGTGTTACTTCTATAAAGGGACAGGGATCAAGCCAGCAAGACTTTCAACCACATACAGAAAGAATATGGGACGTTATCCACTATTGCTGCTGCCTGAGCTGAAAAAAGAGGCCATGACTATGATAACCATCTGGTCACTGTATGAACAACCCTGGACCCATCAAGGGCAGATATACTGGCTGTGGCATGGCATTTTAGTCATACCACATCTGGAGTGAGGGTCCTTCATGGGAAGCTGTATGGCATTTCCTGTCAGGTTGTGTCATTTGAGTAAGATCATGGTTGGAGGGGGCCTCATAGGACTCTGCATGGTGTTCTCCACCCTGGATGTGGCATTCACGTGAAACTGATGTTGGATTGGTGGGGTACCTTGGATCATTGCATGGTGTACATCATCAGGGTGTGGTATTCAAGTGAGACTGTGGTTGATGTGGAGGTTCTTCCATAAGAAACTCCACACCAGCCAGGACATGAAACAGTGTATGGTGGTGTGGGAGATTCTCCTATTCGCTCAAGCTGCTATGTATGTTGACCTGACATGCATCTTCCACTTGTACCTTTCTGGAGTACTGCGACCTGGTTTATAAGGTTATGGTATCCCCAGTTGGCAGCTGCCACTGTGATGGTAATCCATGGATGACACGTCACTTGAGAGAGAGCAAGATGCTGATGACAGCATGGGGTATTAGTTTGTTGACTGCATAGTTCCACCATGCAGCAATGCCTTAACTTATCTGTTGAATTTTAATACCTGTATTCCATGAGTTGGTCATTGGTCTATCTCGATAGTGAAGACTCATTTGTTTTGGTTGATGTGTACACCGATGAGATTACAGCATTTTGTTGTCTTTCTCATGTGCATAATAGTAATGTGTCCTGTGTTTTGATATCAGGGTTGTCTAGCATTTTACATTTTCTTTTGTTTTGTTTTTTGTCATGCTTATATGCATTGTTTGGCATGATATTCCTTTCCAAGATTTGATTGACTTTTCATTGCCTTTCTTTGTGCTGCAACATTTCTCGGAATAGCTACAACAAGGTGTTTTGGTTTTGTGCACCACCTCCGTGTCCCTTGCGCAGTTGGCCTATTTATGATTCACCAGGTTGGAATTTCCTAATATTCATGTAGTTTACAAGTTCATGAGGGCACTATTCTTTATTCTGGTACTGTGTGCCAGGGTCTTTGTATTGTGTTATTATAATGCAATATATGTATTTTTCTTTGGCTATTTATTGTGTTCATCATGTGCGTTTATACTGTAGTCTCAGCTTCCTGTTACCGATATGCAGTGGTGTAATGGTTGCTGTTTGTGGAAACCCTGACCTGTTTCTTGACACTGGCCACACCATATGCTTATGTAGCATGGTGTGTATTGTGCTGTCATTACACATTCTCTACCACAGCTGTGTTGGTGGCACTGGGGCTCTGTGTCTCCACCTTATTTGGCATGTTTTGTTGTGCATCCTCATCCTGGTACTAGGTCATGTGTTGACCTGTACAGTGCTTGTTTTGGTGAGGACTTATATAGAATATTGTGTTCAATGACGTGTGCTTCCACATACTATACATGACAACTGCTTTGTTTCCATTTACTATTATTGACTCCTGCCTTTATCATGTGTTGTAATGCCCTATGGCATAGCACATTTCACATATGATTGTGCTGGGACATATGCACATATTTCGTATCATACAGTAATACATATGTAATATATATTACCATGTTTCCTACATTAGGGTTCCTTTTCTTGGCTAAGCTCTTTGGCAGTCAGTCCATGGTCTGTTGGGGTACTTTCAGTATTATTTGGGGTAAGGGGTTGTACCTGCTTGCTCTGTTGGTGTTTATACCTCATGTTGTAATGTCTGATATGTGAATGCATTTAAGGTGGGGCTAGTTGTCTGTACATTGTTTGAAAGGCAATGTGTAGAGGAGGAACAAAGTCAGCAAAATTCACTCCATGAATTACTTCATGAATTGTGCTCTATTCATGGAGTGCAATTCAACAAATTTGCCAGTTTGTGGAGTGCAGATCGAGGATGAAAGTGTGAAATTTTGTATGCAAATTCCACACTTTGTACAAAAATTAGTTTGCCCCCCACCACCAATCACCAGCCCAAATATAAATAAAATGGAAATCATTGGTGTCTAGTGGACCACCACCCCACAAATCGCTAGCCCAATAATAAAAAATACTCCAAATCCTTAGTGTCTAGTTGACCCCACCACATTGATTGCCTGCCCTAATAAAAAAATCCAAATCCCCGGTGTCTAATGGACTCTCACTTACTGATCACCAGCCCTGATAACAAATAAAAAATTCCAAATTCCTGGTGTCTAATGGAACCCCCCATCACCTCAGGCAGTGCCACCTGGTCACCACTCTGCTCCTACCAACCCCTAGCAGGCCACCAGCACAGCCTCCACTCACCTCCATTGTTGGCAGCCCAACTGACTTTCAGAATGAATGAGCGTGTGCTTTAAAAGCACACTCTCATTCATTCAGTGAAGTCAACCAGCTTGTTATTTAGTGGACATTTTCAGGGGCTAAACAAGGGAGGAGGTTGCTTGGTGTTCAGTGGGGGTGATGGCATAGAGGAAAGGCGTGGTGGACCCCACCAGGGTGCACAGCACCATTCCACCCATTCTGCATCCCCATGGAAGACTGGAACAGCCCCTCCCTTCTCTAGGCCCTTGAAAATGTCCTTATGATGACAAGCTGGCTGACTGACTGAATGAATGAGTGTGTGCTTGCACAGTCAAGCGCTCATTCATTCAGAGGAAGTCAGTCAGGCTGCCAGCTGTAGTGGTGAGTGGAGGGCTGTGCCGGTGGCCACTCAGGGTTGGGGTAGTGGAGTGGTGGCTGCATGGGGCACTCGTGAGGGGTTGGGGGTTCCATTAGACACTAGGGATTTAGAATTTGTTTTTTATTTTTGGGGCCGAGGGATTGGTGGGGCAGGGGTCCACAAGACACCAGGGATTTGGAGTATTTTTTAATTATTGGGGCTGGCAATTGGCGTGGTTGGGGGGGCGACTAGACACCAGGGTTTGGAATATTTTTTTTTTATTATTGGGACCGATGATCAGCAGGGTGGGAGGTCCACTAGATACCAGGGATTTGAAATGTATTTTTATTACTGGGTCTGGCAATCTGTGGGTGGCGGATCCACTAAACACCGGGATTTCAAGTCTTTTTGGGGTGGGGACACATTCACAGCTTATAACTTCTCCTTTCTTTGGGGTATTTTTTAAGTGCAATTTGCAGTTAAAACCCCACAAAACAAGGTAAAGATACAAATGGCAATTTCGTGTTTGCTGCCATGACTTCGTGAACTGTTATACAGATGCAAATTGTCGACTTTGAATAAAATTTGCAGGTGGAGATAATCTTCCTGCATCTCTAGCAATGTGTTCATTTTTCATGCAATACACTTTGTATTGTACTGTCACTTTCCTTTTTTTTCTTGTCAGTTCTAGTTGTAAATGCCATGTCATATAATGTATGTCATGGCAGCAGTGAGATTTGTTCTACCTGAAACCTGTTTGAATAAGCCCAGAGTAGAACTGATGAACAGTTATCTCATTCTTAAGGTTGGTATGTGGCATCTTATGCATTTGAATTTACAATAGGGTGCGTACAGTGTATCTTAGCTGTGGCATAGTACACTTATTTGGAGCCACATGTCACATCTTGCAGGTGCACAACTTTTCCTTTGTGACCCTCTCTTGTCCATGCTTGCCTGTTATGCATTTCATTAATGTGTGCTGGTCTGTGCTGATTCATTATAGGTTCCTACATGCATGTTTTTTTAAGCTTGGCAAACATATTTATGCATTATAGGACTGGATATGACTATGCATTACTTTTTCCTTTAGATGCAACAGTGGTCTCCTCCAGCTCCTTCTAAAAATATAAACGTATCTTATTTATTCCTTTGTCTGGAACCTTGTATTTGTTTTGACCCTGAATGCCCCATTTCTTCTTATAACTCCAGTGCTTGTAGATCTGTTCATCACATCTAAAAGCTTTCCCATGTCAGTTACTTTCTTGGTTCCTCATCCACTGAGATCTTCATTCATGCTTTTGCATTGTCTTGCTTAATTTAATGGCATGCTCTTCCTTTTGGTCTAGACAAATCTCAGATGATTAGAATTCAATCTGTTTAGGATGCTGCATCCTCACATGCACAAAAGGTAGCTCATTGGTCAAGGGGTTTGAGTCTCACTTTGGTGGTAGAGGTCTAATCCTGGACAAGTCCATCTTATCATTTAGTTGCAGGCTTACTTTGTATAGGATCAGCCAGAAGACAGTCTGCCTGAATGCCAGATGCCTAGAAAACACAATGGTACACTGTTAGGATGGCAAATAATTTTTCATCGCCACAATTACAGTGCTGAAACAAGGGCGACAGTGAAAGAGGCAATTCTGATTTTAGATCGCCTTTGAATGGGATCACTCACATATCTGAATGTGTAGGTGGTATAGGCTGCACACCCATTGGCTCAAGCTGTGGACCAATGGGCATACAGCCCTACCGAGATGTCAGTCTGGTGGGTGGTGGAGCGGCAAGTGTGGTGCGCCTCACTGCCGACCAGAGGAGTGGGGCGGTGGGGCTCAGTGGGCAGGGGTACCACTAGACCACCAGGGATATTGGAATTATTTTTTATACAGATGCCCGTGATCAGGCAGATAGCTGTCCACTGGACCACCAGGGATATTGGACATGTTCTTTTTATACAGATGCCCACGACACAGAAAGTGGTCCACTGGACCACCAGGGATATTGGGGAATTTAATTTATTTGTACAGATGCCTGTGATCTCATAGATAGTGGTCCACTGGACCACCAGGAATATTGGGGAATTCTACATTTATTTGTACAGATGCCCGCGATCGGGCAGATAGCAGTCCACTGGACCACCAGGGATATTGGATGGAATAGTTATTTTTTTACTGCAAATGCCCACAATCGGGCTGCGAAGTCAGTCCTGATGGCTGCTGCCTGGCAGGTTACCAGGTGCAAGTCGTTGGGGATCGGCACACCTGCATGCAAATGGGAGCCATAATGACATGCAAATGACCCCATGTGCACTTCTTGCATACATTATGGCCCCATTTGCATGTTAACTTTCTTTGAATATTGTAGTTGCTGTGCATGGCGAATGGAACTTGCACTAGCGCAAACCCCATGCTCCACTCTGGACACTTGCACTGGTGCAGTGCCACTGTGCCATGCACACTGGGGTGGCCAGGGTGCAATATTCAACGCTGTTGAGCCATGGTGCAGCTCTGTTGAATATCGCCCAGTCCACACCCCCCTGTGTAGCTAAGTTGAGCTGCGCCCAAGCTTGCACCACAGCTTAGCACAGCGTTTGAATATCTGGGCCACCAAATCTTAAACCAGTGGCAACACATTCTGTCCTGTTTCCCATTTTATGTGAAACAGCCTTCAACTCTTCTCACCTCACTGACTCACTTGCACATTAATCTTGTTTTAAACTCATCTCTTATCCCTTATCTTAAACTCCTAACCAGCCCACTGTCTTGCTGAGTTCTAGGTTTGAACCATTCCTCATTTTACCATCCATATAATCCTTTCTGTGGTGTTTAGCCTTTGGTTATTTAAGGACACTGGAGAAAACACTCACTCACCCAGCTTTTGCACACATTAAGTGTATTTAATTTTGTATACCAGAATGAGTCCTGCAATACCACTAAGGTTTCACAGTTGAAATGATCACTTTAGGCAGTCAGGATTGTGAAGCACCCTATATTCGTATCGTAGTTTTCACATTTACTTTTCTTGCCTTTGTTTGTTACTGTATTGGATTACTTTCAACTTCCACACCCGAGCTCAGCACTTTTCTTATTTTGAGATTCATTTCTCCATTTTATTTATTTAAGAGTTGCAGGTCCCATCTTATGCTCCAACATGCTGCCACTGTTTTGGAATTCAGAAATTCTATGACAATGAAATGTAAAATGTCACACTACTATATGTTTAAACTAAAATGCTTACAGGGAATAACAAGAACAATTCTGAGACTCAAGTAAGTTCTCAAATGTTAGATAAAGTTGTTTTTTATTACACCATTTAATAAGATTAGCAATTTAATGTCTCAACAATTTTCAGCCCAATTGCTCCAAAAAAGTGAAAGAGGAACAGTTTATACCTTGGCCCAAATTGTTTCTGTCAAGAACAACTTATTTAATATAATTTTTGTGCTCCAGGATATCCATATTTAGGCAGGTGCTTAGTTTTCAAATGGGTCCTAGTGGGACAGTTACAGCAGCAGCAGAGGAAAGAATCCATCAATTTGTACCTAACCATGAGTGACCTGTACATAATATACAACATAGAAGAAAAACATTATGTAAAACAATTTACAACAGTCAGCTCTTCTGAACAGCCAATTGCAGTAGCAGGTTCACTAGATCTGTTATATTATTTTTTCAGGCAACATATCTTCACACTGAAAAGGGTAGGGACATAAAAAGCTTTAGTCAACTATAACGTTTTATATCTAGGGTACTTTTTCTTTCCCTTGACTAATTAGAAGACTTTTTACCTGAGAGTACCAGGAGTGATATACACATCACCTTACCTGGCTGCTCACATATCCAGTTTTATTCCTCTCTTACACATCATTATTATGACCTCACTGTCTCGACATCCCAAGTGCTCAAGAAGAGCCAGTTAAAGGAGATAGGAAATACATTTTTCGAATCTTACCTATTAAATAAATAAATAAATAATTGATATCTAATAATCGCTTGTGTGTTTTTTTATGGTTTAAATGTTCAAAATCATATTTGTATACACCTTGATTTATTTAACTGCTTACCAGCTTAACATTATCTGGTTTTTGTATCAGGAGTCAGTGCATGCCAAGCCTTTGAATGTTCTGATCACAGACTCTCGATACATCATGCAGGCTGCTGTAACAGTTGCAGCAACTCCAGTACAGGCTGATGCCACACATGAGGTATGTGAAGCCTGGTGCTGACTGCAAAATCACATTAAGATGACTGGCTAACTGCCTCTTTCTTTCTTGGTCAGTCACCTGCATTACAGACTGGTGCATGAAACTGATTTAGCTCCTGATTCATGATAATTGTTTATTTTTTAACTCTATCTTTATGCTCCTACCTTCCTGCAATGACTCCTCTCTTCGGGGACACAGTGCATCCCTGCATCTGAGATCTCCCGAGGATCTTCAGCCCACATGGGTGCCCTGCCCTGGACCTGAGCAGTTGGATAACCCCTGGCTGGGGTGGAGGAGTCCCCTTTAACTCCCTAGACCTGAAGCTGAGCATGCTCCTTGCGCTTACTCCCTGGGATCCTCAGATCACTGGTGATGGGACCCATCTACTGGCATCACTGCAGGGTGTTTCCTGGTTTTCCTCCTGCCCGCTGTGGATGTCAGTGCACTGGGAGGACCAATGAGATAAAGGCATGGTGAAATGTACCTTGCTCTGGCCTTCGGTTGACGCCCACCTCGCAACATGTCTGGCTGCCTCTCACTGTACCTTCCACCTGAGTCCCCAGGTGGCAGTATTGCAGTGAGGTCTGTCATCCTCCCCACCTCAGAGAAGGAGAGTAGCCAATGGGTGGTCAGTCTTTCTCCTCCCTGCCAACCCCAGGTGGCCCAGGCTTGTTCCTGAGCACGGGTCACCAGTGTAGAGCAAGGTAAGGCATCCAGCACCTCAACCTCAGTGCCACCCTTGCCAGCCAATAACTGTTTATTTTCTCAGCATAGCATCTCTGTCATTTAACCCCTGGTGTACAATGGGTCTCTTCTCATGCTACTGTCTAGTGTACTTGAAATTTAAATATTAGGACCCGACCCGTCCAGTGCAGCGGTTGGATTTCCATACGGCCGCCAGCGGCCGGGTTCAGGAACAGACCAGGGTCGCTGAGGGTTGGCCGGGGAGAAGGGATAGAGCGTCCCAAGGACTGCTCTCCTTCTCCGGGGAGGGTGGGGAAGTGCCCGGCGATCAGACTTCTGGCGGAGGCCAGGAGTCACACAGCCACTGGCACTAGCACACATAGGAGGCAGGGCGGATGCCAGTGTCATTGCATGAGCCCGCCCCCCAGAAAATGGAAAATAGATAGCTGCCAGCTGCCTTCCTCGAAGCCCACCACGGCTACAACTAGCTCCTCAGGCCAGCCCTCCAACCTATCCAAGACTGCAGCATGCAGGGAGTGCCAGCCCCACTGTGGGGGTAAGTCAGGTATCGGAGGGCCCGCGCCGACGGAGGAGTGAAGTCCGCAGCCCGTGACCGGGCCGAAAGTACCAGGTGGCAGGCAGCTTGGGGAGGAAAATAATAAATAGAAAAAAAAAAGAAATTTAAATATTGAAATGTGCAGTATTTACTGATCACAGTAAATATTGAGACTGACGCAGCCCATCTTTCACTTCCTCATCAGTCGCTGACAGAAAATGCAAACGAAAACCAGAAAGCGTAGTTTGCAATAGTCACTTGGCAGCTGACAGAGGTGGTGACAGGAGGGCTGTGTCAGTGATGGAATATTTATTGAGAATACAGTTTACAAGTCATTTGGGAAACAGACTTTATTGTGCCCCCTTGAGTGTTTACCTTCACCTTGGTAATACCTTCAGCTTCCCCCGAGCCTCTTGTTTGTGACTATCAGCTGCCAGTTGTATTCACTCCCACTGCCTCTTCTGAACTGAATTGGGGCTGGGGAGCAGTGGAAAAGATGCAGGTGCAAATGTAGTGCAAAAGGTAATGCCAAACAAAGCTTGCTGTGCTGGTTGCCCTCTCCTGACCTTGCTGTGCAGTCTCTGCAGTGATGGAGATGTCTTATAAGCCTTCAGATCAGCTCTGATTCTGATCTTGGGCAGTTTGGTTCTAGAAAAACCGAGTTGAACTTTCCTGGTTTGGCTCCAGATTAGGCTTTTTTTTTGTTGCGTTTTTTTCCTCCTTGGGACCAACACTTCCCATCATGTGATAAGCATTCTCCAGTCACTCCCTGGTCATGTGGCAAGTTAGCAGGCAACTGGTGGGGGGCAGGCAATAAGAAAATGGAATATATCTGCAGAGGAATGTGTATTTGGGCAGGCAGAAGAACAAACATGCAGGAAAAGGCTACTCTCTCCCCAAACCCCCAGCAGTAGTTCAGCAACCATTGTGAGGGGCTTTTATAATGGAGCAGTCATGATCAGAGAACAGTATATAGGCAAGCAAGCTGAATGCGAGTGAGTGGGCGTCAGGAAAGTCAGAATCCAATGCTAACAAACTGTAGCTCTCAGTACCGATGAATATTCCAGTCCATACTGAGAGCCATGGTTCTGTGAGTATTGAAAAAGGAATAATGCATGGCAGAGTGATGGTTATGCTAGGATAACATCCCGCCTCGAGGGTGAGGGCATCTGACACCCAAGAAGGGATGTTATCCCAGCTTAGAAAAATGGGCTAGATTGTAGGAGCTCTGATTGGCTGAGAGCTACAGCAGGGGGTACATTAAGTTTTAATAGACGCCTGGTTGAAAACAAGGTCCAATTCAGAATGCCCTATTACTTGTGTGAATCTTGGGCACCCTTATCCTCTCTCTAATTGGCTAAAATACTGAATTTCAAAATAAAATCACATCCATTTTTTTTTTGTCGCATAGCAAAGTGAGAGGTGCTGCTACAACATGAGCTAGCAGCTTCAGCTTCTTTAGTATAAAAATTTCTTTTTTAGCAATACCTTTATCTTTGCCAGTGCTCTCCCCACTCGTCCTCCAGCTTCTAAATCTAGCCTTGTTTTCCCAGTCTGCGCTTAGATACCAGGTCTGTTGACCACCACGGCTGCTAAAGCACTCCATTCATTCAAATAAAATAGGCTATTTACAAGAAGCACTTCCGTGTCTGTGACCTGCATCGCATCAATTAGAAAAACAGAGACATGCAAGTAGGACAAAACCTTTAATTTTTAATTAAATACTAAAACAGATCCCGACAGACTGTTAATGAAGCATTTCAAAAACATCTCTTGTTTTTTTTTGGGGAGACAACGACAACAGAATGGAACTCTCGAGCAGGCAACAGGACAAGAAACAAAAAAATGGAGGGGCTACTTTACAAGACAAACAGTAAAACATCAATTTTACTTAATTTTTTTGCATTGCTTTTTAATTTTTAAATCACAGATAAAAGTGGTAAAGGAGCCCATTTCTAAGCGCAATAATGCCCTCCGGGTGGGTGGTATAGGCAATACCGGACTGCCCAGGACTATAAGGCCCTCTGCCTGTGGCGTCGGGCCTCATTACATCCCTGGGCGGTCCGGGTATTGCCTAATACCGCCTACTTCGTTGGGCATTATTGTCGCATAACACCTACCCTGGAGTGCATTATTCTATTATACAGTGGCTTTGTTCACATTTACATAAGAAAAATAGTTAAAAAATAATGTTTTTATTGTAGTTTTGTAGTTTTTTAAATGTGGAAGGATTTGGTTAAAAATTAGTTTGATACAGTGTGTGTGCCCTATGTGGAGCTGTTATTCTGTTTGTATTTCTGTTTTAATTGTGTGTTTTTGTAATGACTGCCCGCCCCTGCCCCATGCAGTCATGTTCAGTTAACATTTTACTGTTTACTATTTTTCTTCTGGTATTGTTTGGTAGAAAAAAGAAAACAGAAAGAAGATGAGCTGAATGGCAAGTGAGTGTTACTTGAACGGTCACTTGCTGACTGTTGAAAGATGTCATCCTCGCCCACTTGTTAGTCTTGCTTTTCACCCAGATTAAGTGTTTTCACTTTTAGTTATTTATTTTAACTGAAACTATGAGCAGAGTTAAAATTGCTTGTTGTGGAGAAGGAAGTAGGAAGTGAAGCTGATGGTAGTGTTGATGAGTCGGAAGTGAAGAAGGAGTGGGAACTGCTATGAAGTCAATCACAAAGATGGCTTTCTACGTTCTTCTTTTTGTTGTTTCTTTTAGCAAAATAAGGTAACTTTGTTTGGGGAAACTTTTGAGGGCTCTGGATTAAATGACTGTGAAGCTAACTGAAACCCATCTTTCAGTTTGGCTGGCGCGAGAAGCACTGAAGCTGATGTCAGGGATGGCTATGGACTTATTTTTTATAGGTTTCTTTCTTTTAATGAGGTCATGACTGTGCTTGGACTAGAGTTGGGATGTTATGTTGGGATAACATCCTGGGTCCAAACTCAGCCTGACCATTCAGGGTGTCAGCATTCTTCTTGCCATTGTATAATTCTACTTTTGATTGTTGGCAGTTTTGGCACCAGTTTGTGGGCCCTTAGCTGCCCCATGGAAAGCATTGTGCTCAGAAAAGTCAGAAGCTGAAGAAAGGCACCAGGAAAGCAACTGACTGTTACTTTGGCTGCAACCTGAAACAAAAAAATAGTATCAGACTCAGAACTGGAAATGGGGTGAGGAACAGTCTACACAGAAAACAATTTGAAAAATGGTCCAATAAAAGTAGATGAGGGTTATTCAGAAGAAAATACATTAAATAAAATAAAAAAATGGCCCATGAAAATGAGAACAGCAGAAGATGAAAGTCGGCATTAGACCAAAGAGGAAAGAAAATGCCCAGAGTGACCAGCAAAGAAAAGGGAAAACAAAGATCAGACAGAAACACAGAAAAGACAAATCAAATAGACAGGTAGGAGAAGTAAAGTGAGACTGGGACAGGCCATCCCTCATGATGCTGTAACTTATGCACTCAAGGAAAGCCAGCAGAAACAAAACTCTACACATCTGTGTTACAGTCCCTGCATTACCAGTATGCAACCCATAGTTTTGTAAAATACTTTGAGATACAGTGTTTATGAAAAGTGTTATAAAATTAAATTACTTTCCTTTTTCTTTGGGAGAGGGTAATGGACAGGAGGGACAATATTTTAAACACATATTAGGTAGGACCGGATATACAGTATTATGGGGTGGTCTAGCAGAGACCTTTAACAGAGGCCTTCTCCCCATAAAGTAGGGGGTTTGTTAAAGTTAGTGAAAGGCAATAGTGCTAAAAGATAGTGAAGGGACTGGGGGTTGACTTGAATTCAAGACCAGAACCAGAACTAGAGATGTGGCAAAACCAGAACCTTCCTGGTTTTGCACACCTGTAATGTCAACTGTCAAATTCCTTCTGAAAGGAGTGTTTGTAATGGACGCTGATGTATGTCACAAAAACACATTTTGGGGGATTTAAAAGCTGACAATCATGGGGTTTGTGAGGGCGGGGCTAAAAAGAACTTGACAGAAAGAAGTAGGTAAAATATTAAAAAACATCAAAGTTATGCATTAAAAAAAAACATTAAAATGAATGGACTATTGACATTAATGGGACCTATTCATTTGAATGTGGTTGGCCACTGAAGGAACAGCTCATTAGTGATCTTGAGGATTTGGCATTGATGGACAGAGGAGTCATGACAAAGGACTAAAGTGGTGTCATTGAGGGTGAAGGTGAGTGGTAGGTACAGAGGGTGGGAGGTTATAAATTTGTAAACAGTTTAGTGAATGGCCTAATGAAATGAATGGGACCTATTAATTTGAATGCGATCGCCATCAGAGGAATAGCTCATTGAGGGACCTTGATAATTCGACATTGATGGACAGAGCAGTCATGGCATAGGACAGAGGTGGGTACCACTGAGGAGGGAAGGTGGTGGTAGGGTACAAAGGGTGGGAATGGGTGGAAGTTATATTTGTAAACAGTTTTGGTGGAGGGAAATATCAGTGCTGGAATTGGGAACCCTCTGCTGGTAATTCTGTATGTGGTGGGGATTGCAGCAGTTGTGGAGAGAGGGAGAAGAGGGTGCTGAGAGCATGGTTGGGAGGGTATTCTTGCCCGCTTGCATGGCAATCAAGGAGCTACTGCTTGTTGTATTAAACGTGGCCTCTTTGAGTGCATGCAATGCAGTGGGAAGGAAGTGGCATGGCTGGGGAAGAGAGAGTGTCAGACAGGGGACATTGGCACACAGCACCATCAAAATGACAAAACCAGCACACTCTACTGAAACAGCAAAACTCCTTTGAATAGTATGCATTCAAGTGGAAAACCTGCATTATTGGCCCAACAAACCACTATTAGCTGCAGTCTGATTTTGAGCCACCTCACTGCTCACAGCCTGACACACTTTCAGAACCTGTTTTTCCACTAAATCCCTATCAATATGCTTGATTTGCAGTGACGAGGAACAGAGATGGATGCCTGTGCCCAACCAGCTGCTGGCTGCTGAGGTGGGCCATGATGTTGTGATTACCTTGTCGTGCTCTGACTCAACTGCTCTTCTGCTCCATCCACTACATACTCTCCTAGCTTTGATATTTTGTTTTACTAGCTGCTAATTCCTTGCTGTAGGTCTTTCCTAGCTTCAACCACATTTTCATTGCAACGGCTTGACTTCCCTGTGCCCACTGTGATCAGATCCTATTCCAACCCCAACCTCTAAACCTCCCACTTCACCCCAAATGATCTCTCTTGCTCCTTCCCACAATGCCTCATCTATTTCTCCTACTTGGTTCTTTCCTCCCTTTGTCCCCCAAAACCGATATTCCTCCACCTCTCCTAAATCATCTACAATGCCCCTCTTACCCCCTTGCTCCCCTTCTGAACCTCCCTTTGCTCTCTCCTCATGCCTTCCAACCCTGTCCTCATTTCTTTTCTTTGGAACCTGCATTCAACTTGGCATACTGTCCTCCTCTGCTCAACCATGAGTTCTTTCTTTGCTGCAGCCTCTCCTCTCCCTCCTTTACCCCTTTTCTCCCCAAAGGGCACATGCCCTTCCTACAACAACTCATCTTCCTTATCCTACTACTGTCTGGGGATGATAAACCAACCCTGGCTCTACTTCTCATTCTTCCATTCCTGTTTTTCCTAATGGAGTCATCATCATCTACTTAAATGCTAGGAGTCTCCTTCTAACCTTGACAGTCTAAAGCTATGGATAGCTTAGCATTCCTCTGATGTCATATGCATCACTAAAACCTGGTCATCCTCCAGGATTCCCCACTTCTCCCTCTCCTTCCTGACCTTCACTTGTATAGACAAGACAGTGGCAAATATGGCAGAGGCGTTGCTCTGTACATTTGCCAGTCCCTTTCCTGCTGCATTTCTCTATGTGAACCCTCTCCTCCTCTCATGAACTTATCAATAAAGGTTTACTCCTCCCTCTCCCACTCTGTGTGGCTGTGCTCTGTGCCACTCCAAAGCTTTCTCCTGCATCCTTTATCTCCTGCATCACCTCAATTTCTTCCCAAGCTACCTCCAGCAAACTTATCCTCTTATCTTGCTAGCCATAACAATTCCTAGGAGACTTCAACTTTGACTGGCTCTCTACCCTCCTCCAAACCTTCCACTCAAACAACTGAAGAGCTAAATTTTACATAATTAGTATCTGAACCAACCCACTATAACCCACACTCATCTGACCATTCCTCCTTAATTGGGTTATCTCCTCCCACCCACCCACACTGCATCATCACCTCTGGTGTCCTACCAGATGCCCTCAGTGATCACTGTTTCACCTACTGTGTCAGAAAAGTGCATCTTCCATCTTATCTCCTAAACACATCTGACTCCATCCTCTCAGAACCCTCGATACATATGCCCTTCTCCATTATCTCAGCAGTGCACACTGGCCTCCAATGTTCTCCACATGAGACATTAACTCCTTCCTTAGCCACTTCACCAGAATCCTTATTTGGATACAGAATCAATATGCCCCACTGAAAAAAGCCAGGATTAAATGAAGGCACCATCTCTGGACCACATCAAACTTCATTGCCATGTGCAAGGCTCTGTGGCCAAGCTGGGTCTAACTGTAAAGCCTCCTATTCACAGGCTGACTTGCAGACATACAGATCCCACCAGAATGCCTGTACAAACGCAGTTCACACAGCAAATGCTCATTACTTTAGACCCACCTCCATGCCACTCACAACTCTCCTCTAAATTTTGGCATATGACCCACTCCCTTCTTGACCCACTATTCCAGTCCACCCCCACCCTGGAAACAGATGGTTGTTTTGTCTCTAATCCCTTCTCTGTCACGGGGATCTTCAATAAATTATATCACCTGTGCTCTTTCAGATCATCCCTGCCCGCCATCTGACCCTTCCCCACTCTGCCATCGGGAGGCTTTAGTTTCTCCCATTTCCCAGCATGAGGTCTATAAACACTATTGTCCCTAAACCTCTAAAACTAGTCCTAACTGTCTCCACCCCAAGCCCTTTCACATCTCCACACCTGCCATTGTTGCTCCTCTCACACACCTTTTAAACATTTCTTTCAACTCCTGCACCATCCCAATGACTTGAAGGTAGAATTTGTTGCCACTTCACAAAGGAAGTGACCCAACTCTCTCTCTGGCAACTTCTGACCACTATCCCTATTTCCATCCTCACCAAAGTTCAGGAATCTATTGTCTACACTAGACTTACTGAGTTCCTGTCCAACACCAATATGCTCTCTCCTTCCAAGCAGGTTTCAGAAGGAGCAGTAATCCTCCCTACTGTGGGGTCAAAGATTCCATACTCTCAGGATGGACCAGGGCCATATTACCACCACCATCTTTATTGACTTAGCTGGGGCATTTACTCTGTGTCCCACTCTCTCCTCCTAGACAGGCTTGTCGTTGCTGGCTTGTCAAGTACTTCAGTAAAATGATTCTGCTCCTACCTCTCTGACCGACAACAGTCAGTTCAAGTAGGTAATGTCCTCTCCCCTCTCCACTCCTCATTAGGGGTCCCCAAGGGTCAATACTTGGCCCTATACTAGTCACCCTTTTCATTAATGATCTCGCCTCTGTCTATACCAACACTCACATACACATGTATGCATATGATACCACAATCTATACATCAAGACCCTCTGCTGCTGACATACAGCCTCTCCCAGCATGACTTTAATAAAGTGCTGAGTTGATTTTGGCACACCAACTCAGAATTAATACTGAAAAAACATAGCCATGGTTTCTGGTTCCAGGCAACAGTTGGCTCGATCCAGACTTTCCCATTTTCTCCACCCCTGATGGCCTACCAGTTGAGGTAGTACCTCTTTTAAATAACTAGGATCTGGCTGGATAGCTACCTTGACTTCAACACTCACATCAACACTATCTACTCCAACTTCCACCCAAAGCTTTGGATTCTATTTAGGAATAAAGATTGCCACTTCCTTTCTGTTTGAAGAGAACTAATCACTAAAATTATACTACCAGTATTTAACTATACTGACGTAGTCTATGGCACCACTCATGCTGTGTCCCTGGCGAGGATTGACACTCTCCTTACATCACTTTGCCACTTATTTCCTTTCTGCACTCACCATTGCTCTCTCTCTCTAATTCTGTCAATCTATCATTCCTCTTCCAGCTTGACATTTGACCCACTGTCTGACTTTTACTAATACTGGTTTGGGACCCTCCTGTCCTATCTCTCCTCCCTCCTATTCCCTGCCAGTCCATCCTCCTAACTCCTGTGCTCCAGGAACTCCTGCTCCATCTCAGTTCCACATCCCTGCAGTATTTCTGGACTATCAGCTGTTTCCTACCTCTTCCCTTTCCACTGGAATCAGCTCTCCTTTCACACACACTCAGCCCAGTCCTTCCTGTTTCCAGTGCCTGCTATGTCTCACTCCTCCTTCAGCTTGCTCTTGCCATTCTGAATCTCAATTACCCCTGCATCAACCTGCCTTCTATGGTCCCCATAGGTCTGGAGTTAATACCAATGATTTACAACTCCTCTGACATTTTTATCATCTGTTTGTTACCATGAGCTGATTTATTGGTTCACATTGCCTCCTGACACAATTATTACTGATTTTATGTTACCTTCTTACTGCTATTTTGCACAGTTGGTACTGATTCTGTGTTCACTTTTGATTTGTTATTTTGCCTTTTGTTATGAATGCCTGAATTGTCTCTGAACTCTGTTGTATTGTAATCACCTTTTTCCCGGGTGCACATGGAAACGAGCCTAGGTTCAGTATGCCTTTCCGGTTACCAATTTTTAAATAGATAAATAAAATTAATAAATAAACCAGCTGCCACAACTGAAGAAAGCCATCTTTGTCCCTCCACAGGAGTGTTGATAGAAGCTGTACACCTGGAAAGAGGAGAGCCTCTATAGATGAGTCTGCTTGGCAGCATCCAGCCCCCACCCCAGTGAGGGGTGGCATCCATAAAGGATCCGTGCTCATCAATGATCTAGCATACCCCTGAATAGGGATCCAAGCTTGGCTATGATCCAGCCCCTGGTGCAGGCAATTCGTAGTATAAAAGATAGTTTAGCCCTCCTTCATTTTATTTGTCTCCTGAATGTCCTTCTTCACACCACATTGGCATTTACCAATGCTTGCTTCAAATGGATAACTTTTGAATTGTTATGGCTAGCAATGTAATTTTTCTAAGCAAAGTTTTGTTATTTCAACATGGATTGCCCTGGCAAGCTCTATAAAGATGTTAGTGTGTTTTAAACAACTCAGGGTTACTACTGAAGTGACTTAAACATGTGGATGTATTTAAAACTTTTCGACAATACCTATGCAACCTTAGGAAACAATATACGAGTGTCACCTGTCAGAATTAATCACTGTTATCATCATTTCTGCTGTGATAGCTTTCTAGGTACCATTTTTCATGCAGTAAACTGTGACATCTCACATACAGTTCTTGATTTCTCATTGGTGGCATAGTATTTGTAACACTGATTGTACTGTGCACTATTAAAATTGAAGAGTCTTAGTTTGCAAATGCATAAAACCAGAGAAGAAAATTTAAGGCTTTACAGTTATCATTCATTCTCCAAAGTAATGCTGATGTATTTTAAGCACTCCAAGATGTTTTAAACACATTGATCTTGCAGTAGAAGCTTTATGAACATGTCAACATTTAAAACACATTAAAATGCCTATACAAATTTAGATGATAATATTTCAACAACCCTACTGGCTAGGAAATAATTCTATATACCGATGAAAAGTGAAGATATCCCCAAGCTTTTCTGCAGTGTTCTAGCAGAGTATATCCTGAACTCCTACCATATGTGAAGCTATCACCCTCATCCAGAATGTAACAAGTATTGTTAAACTGTTTCAGGTATGTTGACATGAGCTGGCTCTATGGTATCGGTGGTGTGGGACTGCTCTGGCATACTGGTGACACTGGTTTGCATCCCAGTCCAGGGTATCTGGAGTAGTGGCCTGCAGGAAGGCACAAAGCATCTTAGTGACACCCTCTTCTCTGGGACAATGGATTGTGAAGCACCACCACAAGAGCAGCCCCAGGAGTGGCTTGGTGGAGATGTTCTTTGTGGCACTGGTGGTAACACACTGTTGGATATCCTCACCCAGGCTGAAGAGGTATGTGCATTTATAGAACAGGGAAGGGACCAAGCAGGGTAGGGTTAATTAGCCTTAAAGCACAGGATGACAGGTCTCTGATGCTCCTCCCATAGTGTGTGATACTGCAGCACACCAGAATCATTTCTGTCAATCATAGAATCACACATGAACATGGTGGTACTAAAGACGGTCAGCAGGATAAAGCTGAACTTGTAGAAAGCATGGCAGAAGTACTGGGTAATCTGTAAGGTCATGTATCAGGCACTGAACCTGATGAGCAGTAGGAGTGTCACTGGGAATACCTGAAGGAGAGGAGTATCAGGTGGCAGAGTAAGAAACAGGAATAGAATTTAAAAAATACACTGATATGTTGTCTTTTCTTTTGTAACTCCTCTTCATTGTATATCTCAGTCACTGCCTGCCCTGATGGGGCTGAGTGTCAACATTTGCTGTGGTAGAAAAGAACAGTCTTGTGATGCATTTTAGTCTTATGGGTTGGGAACTTCTGCTTCCTGATTGGCTATTAATTTATTTAGCTTTTGTTGACTGAGTATGGTACACTAGGCATACATATGCCTATTTTCAGGAACGATATGGAAGAGTACAGTACAACATTATGTACAGATTTGGAGAGTACAGTACAATATTTTTGACAATTTTAAATGGCAACAAGCAGTTTAATGAAAATAAAACAGTATTACATAACTGAGGGCAACCAAAGAACAAGTAGAAGGTAAACATTATCAATATAAGTAATCTCACAGGATTAGGACAATACATTGTTACATGGAAAACCACTTTAGAGTAAAGGCTGCAAGCAGGGAAAGAAAAGCATATGTGGTCTTGTGAGAAGAGAGTGGCAAAAGTGCATAGGTGGGGCAGGAAGGAATAGAGAGGGGAATGGGGAAGAGGCAGAGAGGAAGCATGAGGGGGATAAGTGCAAGGTGTTGAGATGGCTAGGGACATGCACATATTGAGTGATATAGCAGGAAGGGTGTGGAGCTGCCTTTTGAAGGTGTTAGGTTATATGCAGGCATGTACATCAGTAGGGAGGCTGTTCCACTGAGTAGGGTGTGCAGAGAAGGTCATAGTGCCATATTTGGTTTTAAATCTGGGATGAGTAGCTGCCTAGCTCCAGATGACGTAAGGGTGTAGTGGTTTACATTGGCCAACAGAAGGGTGGCTAGTGAGGGTGACTTCTGTGTGGATACAATGTTGTGCACAGCTTTTACTAGAGAGGAGTCAAGCAGGGCAGTTGGGGAGGGCCAGCCTAAGGTGCAATAGAGTTGGCAGTGATGGGTGAGGTGATTGCAGGGTAGGCGATTCTACAGATATTATTGTAGCATGTGGTCCATTTACATCTGAGAAGACTAGATGAGTGGGCAAACACAGGTACTCCACAAGACAGCTTAGGAAGGAGGAAGCAGCAGGCAACTGTAATGCGTGCAGAGGGTGAGAGATTACTTTTAGTGTGGTAGGCAAAGCCTAGACTGGAATTGACAGCTTTGCATAAAGATAGTATGTGACAGGAGAAATCCAGAGAGGATCAAGTGTGATGCCGGGTACTTGAAATTAGATGCAAAGCGAGGGGTGGTGCCATCCTCCAGTGGTCATGGTAAGGAAGGGTGTTTTTGTTGTTTAGAGGGGTTCCGTAAAAGCATGGCTTGAGTCTTGGAGTAGTTCATAAGAAGTTTATTTTCCTTGACCCAGAACTGTACAGAGGCTAAGTCAAATGCCAGGTCACTATTGATGTTGGCAGTTTTGGGGCTTGACTAAGAAAACCAAGTCATCTGTGTATAATAGAGGAGGGTGTTTTTGAAGTACTGAATAATGGTGTTATGTGAAGAGAGAACAGTAATGGGTGAGTATCGAACCTGTGGGACTCCTAGGGAGTTGGGAGGTAGTCTGAGTGGAAGTGACAATTCTAACTCACTGCTGCCTGCTGGAAAGGTAGCTGGAGAACCAGGCAAGGCATGTTCAGAGTTTCCAATAGTACTGAGTTTGCTTAGTAGTGTGGTGTGGCTGACTGTATTGAAGGCCTTTGTTAGGTCCATGAATACCGCCCAGTAAGTTTGCCTTTGTTGAATGCTGAGTAAATTGCATTAGAAAGGGTGAGTAGTGCTGTGGTGGTGCTGGTTCTTGTGGAAACCATGTAGGCAGGGAATAAGAAATTGTGTTTTCAAGGTATGCTGTTAGTTGAGTGGCTACGATTTATTCATGCATTTAACTGAGGCTGGTAATATCACAATGGGTTGATAATTTGATAGCATATTTGGCTTTTCTATTTTATGAAGGGTACAACATTGGCATTTTCCAGATTGATGGCAAAACTCTGGTGATAATAACAAACTGAAGATATGGGTAGGGTGGGGGTGCAAAGCTCCCAGGCTGCAATTTTTCAGTAATTTGGGTTAAAGCATCTGCGCCTTGCAGACTTGGATTCAGAGATAGACAGAAGAAGTTTGCAGACCTCGGCAGCAGTGACAGGTTTGCAGTGAACGGGGTTTGGGAGGTAAAGGTGGCTCATGAGGGTCTGCATCATGGCTGGGGTGAGAGTGAAGGGCTTCAGTGACTGTAGAAAGGTCAGAGAATTGATAATTGAATGCCTTGGATATGGTGACTAGGCTATTACAGTTTGCCCCATTTATTTCATTGTCCGAGGGGTGCTGATTTAGTGTTCCCCAGAGTTCTTAGGTTTTTTCAATATATGCTAGAGCTGTTTTGCAAGGCTGCTAACTTATCTAAATGGTATTTGCTCTTAGTTTGTCTGATGGCCACCTTGCACTTGTTTCTAGGTGTCTGTATTCAGACCAGTCAGTGTTGGAATGGGTTATTTTGTAGACAGCCCAGTTTCTGTCCCTTGCTTTTAGGAAAGCAAGTAAAGGTCATGAGCCATTTGTTTTTGGTCCCCAAACCTTCTGAAGGTGAGTAGAGCATGTTTGGCTTGGCATTTGAGTAGGGTGTTATTGAAGTATTGGAGTGCTAGGTTATTACGAGAAGTATACCACAAGGAAGCCCATTTGAGGCATGCTAGTTCAGCTTTAAGACTGGTGGGGTCAAGGACTGCATAGTTTCAGAAGTGGATTATTCGGGGAGGGGCATGTGCCATGGTAGTCGCCAGTTACAATAGACAGGAGAATGATCAGTGATGGAGTCAGGAGAATGCCAGCTGAGAATATGTTGCCTGTGTTGGGCACAAGAATCCAATCTACAACAGTGGCTGTTTGTGCATTATTAGATAATAAGGTAGGCTATGTGATTATTTAGGATAGCGACATCCTATTAAGCTGAGTTCAGCTGTGGCAGTGTTGCAATAGAGCCAATTTAAATTGAAGTCACCCAGAATGACAAAGTTGTTGTTGTTGACTAGAGGTCCAAGGAGGTCAAAGAAGGAAGGAGATCATTTTGGCTATTGGACAGGGGCAGATATACACAAAGCTTTTAGAGTTACCCAGCATAAGGGTTCTGAAGCAGAATTTACATGTGGCTGACCGGTTGAGGAGGGAGAGTGAGAAGTGGAGAAGTTTCGGTAGGATTTGAAGTATACCATAGTTCCTCCACCCTTTTGGGGTGGGCCTGTCGCACCTGATGGAGCTATACCCAGTTATTACGATAGTGGATACATTGCAACACCCCTATGTTAATTAAACAATAACACACAAAGAGACTGTTAGTTGTTTGGGTTTAATGCACACTCATGTACATAGTAAAGCAAAAGGAACTTGCACAGAAAGCCTTTAACACCTGGAAGTCAATAAACCCCAGACAACCAATTACCTGGAATGTCTTATTGTGCTTTTAAATGGGTAAACTGAGTGACAATTTAAACAAAAAATGCCAACTTTTCTTTTTTATTAAAATAGATATTTTCTTTTGATAAAAGTGACTATTAAAAGTAATCCATCTGACCTGTTAATCATCTGTTTTTCAGTCATTCAGTATATAGAATGTTTATTATTCAATACAGGATTGCAACTTTCTGCAGAATTTCTCTGGCAAAATACTTCTTCCCATCACATATCAGAAGTCCATAGATGAATCTAAGGTCTCAGTTTTATCTGTGGCAGAATAAGTAGCAGAGATTGCCCTGTCAAGTTGGTAAGGATAAGAGGATTTTCATGGTCACCAAGAAACACTAGGAATTAAAATTGTGACTAGTACTTGTTTTTTGGTTTGTTTATGTGTGGAGGAAGATATCATGAAATGAAAGAATGCTTGTTCATTTATTGTTTAAAATTTTAAGGGTTTTGCTTTTTTCCCTCATTTGTAGTTTATCCTCCTTCTGGGGAGACTTCTCAACTGGTGGCTTTGTCCATCCGACCAGAGGACACTGTGTCTGGACCCACCTGGACCTGTGCTACTGATCACAAAGTTTCCTTGCAGATTACTCCCTGCAGTGGGGCCAGGAGGGAGGCAGTGTTCTACCTCCCCTGGAGACCCAATCCAGAAATTGGGGTCTGCCCTCCGTGCAGTGGCCATCATTGAGCACCAGCCAGGGCTCTCCTCCTTTTATGTTTTTCTCCTCCCTTCCCTCCCCACCGATGCAAACACATCAAAACGTGCCTCGGACCCATACTGCCCTCTAGCCATTGCCAGGAGGCAGTCAGTGAGCAGGATGACACATTACCCTACCCCGAGAGTGGAGAGCAGTCCTCTGGATGCTCAGTCCTCTCTCCTCCTGCCAACGCCTGGCGGCTCAAGCTAATTCCTGAACCTGGGTCGCCGGTGTGGCCAGTGTGGTGTCCAGTGTCTCAACTCAGTGCCACTGGCCTGCCCAAGGAATTTAACTGTTTAAGGACTTGTTGAAGGTGTTTACTGAGTAAAGATGGCAGCCATGTTTCTAATCACAATCAGGGATGAGAGAATGAATTCTGCATGATATTTGACCAAATTCCAACTCAAACTGCCTGAAGTTATTTCAACCTATGCATTTCAGGAGGATTTACAATGTCTCAGTACCATCAATTATTTCACCAAACATGTCAGTATTTTATAACACTTCTACAATACCTATGCAAATTCACAAGACAATGTATTTGGAGTAGAGATGTGGTGATGTTTGAATTCACAGACTTAGTTAAGGTGAAGTGACCAGCTTTGCTATGTGTTTCAATTTATGAATGGTTGCCATTTATTAGGAAGCTCGCCACTGGTACCTTGCCTGTAACTTGTTAATATGTCACGTGGTGACTTGCATTGTTAAATGTTTTTTTAGAATTAGTAACTTTGCCTGTAACTTGTTAATATGTCAGGTGGTGACTTGCATTGTTAAATGTGTTTTTAGAATTAGTAACTCTGCCTGTAACTTGTTAATATGTCAGGTGGTGACTTGCATTGTTAAATTTTTTTTTTTTTTTTTTTTCAGAATTAGTAACTTTTCTTGTAACTTGTTAATATGTCACGTGGTGACTTGTATTGTTAAATGTGTTTTTTAGAATTTGTAAATTTGCCTGTAACTTGTTAATATGTCAAGTGGTGAATTGCATTGTTAAATTTGGTTTTTTAGAATTATCTGTATAGGTAACATTGTAAGATACAAACAGGACTGTCTTTTTATTTATTTATTAGCTTTTGGTAACCGGTAAGTGCTCTAGGCAACATTTCTGCCTATTTTCAGGCATGACCTGGGAGACCACAGGACATTGGTGTACATAGTACAGTAGTACATAATAACATATTACAGTAGTACATAATATAATCAGGGTAAGCAATGATAGCCAGAGCAATTAACAACATAAGGTGATAAGAGCATCAGAGTCAGATACAGTGCATAATAAAGACATATAGTAATCGAAAATAGACTAGGGTCCATGGCGCAAGCCAGCAGTGGGTGAAGCAGATTATGAGCATTTGCAATGACCAAGGGCATGAAGGTGAGAGAATAGCGGTTTTAAATTCAGGTGTGAGGCAGAATTTTAACCTGAAGGGGAGTGAGTTCCAGAACTTAAGAGCAAAGTCTAGAATGCCTGTTTGCCCATTTTTGTTGCATAAGGTCTGGTAGAGAGCATTGGGACAGAGGAGGACTTTAGGGTACAGGTTTGGGAGGCAGAAGTCAGCAGGTTGGGCAGATAGTCAGGGCTAGGGGTCTGGACAGTGAGTCAATAAAGCACCCGAGGGAGTAGGTCTGTGAGCCTTAGGTGACAGCCAATTTAGACCGGAGTGGAGGAGACAGTGATGAATAGGCGAGGGGCAGTTAAGGCGAATCTGCAGATGTTGTTATAGACAGTGTCCCATTTGCTAAGTATAAAAGAGTTGGCAATGTAGATGATGGGAAAAGTGTATTGGAGCTGGGGTAAAGGATTCCCCTCGCTACTGATAATCTGGCAGAAGAGTGTATGAGGGTAGCGCACTTGATAAGGCCACCGATTTTATTGTCGGCTCGACAAACCGTGTTGACATGTAATGATAGGTCAAGGGAGGGATCAAGAGTTACCCCAGGTATTTGAAGGACACTCTTTTGTTATAGGGGAACCATCTAGGCAGTGAACCAAGAGCCTGGGGGCAGTGGAGGGTAGTTTTTGAGGAACTGAATAGCATGGCATGAGTTTTGTCCTGGTTAAGATTTTGATGACTGTTCGAGAGCAGAGTTGAAGGACTTGGAAATCATTTGAGAGGGTGGAGTTGATATCCTCTATTGATTTAGACCCTGAGTAGAGAGCAAGGTTGTCAGCGTACATTAGAGTGCAGCTGTATCAGGAAAGAATGGAATATCATTTAGGAAGAGGACAAAGGGAGAGATCCGAGATTGGACCCCTGAGGACTCCCGGAGATCTTTATGGGGAGGAAAGGGCCTTGTGAAAGCTACCACCTGAGTGAGGTTGTCTTGCAAACTGGGTCACTTGATCTACAGTAAATGACATGTTTTCCTGTATAAAATAAAGTTTTACTATTACTACTACTAGTACTACTTCACCTTTAGGGTATATTTGGGTTAAGGTTTCTCACATTGAGGCTACTGGTAAAGAAGTGCCTCAAGGTCACAGGAAAGAGCTTCTGTAGTTCACATGATACATCTCCAGACAGTGTGTCTGCTTCACTGTTGATTTTGCAGTGTAAGTTAGTCAGTTGAGGGGTTTAGAATATTGGTTACTGATTACTTTGAAAGCTAGAGACAGCTATAAATCATCATGTGTGAGTACATTAACAGCTTATTTTTGATTCTTTTTCATTCTCATGTATTCACTTGACTAATTAGAAGTATTTTAGATTTTGCTTCTGATTAATTTTTTCAAAATGTCTGTAGTTATAACTTGGCTGGTGAGATCTCTGTTTTCCCATTTGTTTTCCTTTGTTCCCTTCGACTGCCCTGTCTCTTATTCATTTGTCAAGTCTTTCATCTCCGTATACTTAGTCTCTATATATTTTATTACATTTGTTTATTTAAAAATGCATGGGAAAGAGGAGGGAGCAGGGCCATCTGGTAGGAGTCATCACAGACCAGAGGGGAGATGGTGGAGAGTCATCCATCTTTGCTGGAAAGGTGCAGGAGCAAGGGACTGTAGGAAGGTGACTGAGCAGCCCTTCCACAGTACCACAGCAGGAGCCCCCATTTCTGCAGTGGCAGCCCCTTCTGCAGCAGTACCTAGTACTGTAGTAGCAACAGCAGCACTCAGGTTCCCTATTTCACCACCAGTCTTGCCTGGTTATAGGAATTGATAGTATCTCAGATCCCTCACGCTGAACCTTTGACTTCTGTCCTTGCAGTCTAGGGCATCTTGGACTCATGACTTTCTGTATTGTTTGGGTACAGTGCTTTTGTTTAGAGTCGGGTAGTTCACACACATTCTGACCTGACAGACCCATTCTCCTTCTTGACAACTATAAATGGCGATGCATACAGGCTCCTAAATTCCTTAGTAATGCCTCTAGGCATCTTCTTCTGCAAGCGTTCTGGGCATCATCTATATCAGCAGGGATAGTTATCTTGACCTCTCCCAGAAACGCCTCTCATTAGTGACAGGGATGGATTGATGTAGTGCTGTATGCCTTGGTGCAACCAGTGTTCCATTTCTTCTGGGAGAAAACTTCTGTCCACTGTGCCAGCTTCCTTTCAAATTCTGTTCTGCCATTCTGTGGGCAAGGAGGGTCTCCAAACTTGAACAATAAAGGATTTAATTGTCCTGGAGTTAGGCTATCTATCTTGTGTAGCTGTATCTCTCTCTCTCTTTTGAGGCTGCATGACCAGATCAAGCACAATAGACCCTATTGAGGGTCATTCCTCTTGTTGGAAACATGTATGAACTTTAGCAGACAGTATGCTAGGTTTGACTACAAGCTCCTCTGGCAATTTTGCTTCCTCTGAACCATCAAACATTAGCAGCGGAATGTGGTAGGATCACTTGAGGCAAACTATTCAGTTGATGGCACACTTTTCTTTGGGGGGTATCACTTCAAACAGGATAGAGTCTTTCTGAGTGTAAGCTTGTATGACAAGTCCATCGAGAAGCATTGGTGCTTTTCCTTGTCAGGTTTCAACTTCTTTACACAGGTGTCTCAGATGGTGGTTCCCACAATGATCAAAATCTCTTGTGCATACACATCAGTAAGCACACCAGGGCACATGTTTTCACAGAAGTTGGAGTTCCAGCAATGCTCACAAAGAAGGAGATGCAGATCTGAATCAAGCACAGATGAGAATATGAAGCTTCACTGACACCCCATGCATCTAAGCCTTCCGGGCTCCAATGTTTTGTATGATGCATACTTATTGTAATACTTTTTGAACACTATATTGACTTGGGAGTCACTATCCAGGAGTACTCAGGTGTGCTGTCATCCACTTGAGCTTCCACATAAGGATGGGACAACACTACTCTTGATCCAAGCTGCCCCAAACTTGGTCAGCTTGTATCTAAGCAAGATGGAGCTCAGGTTTCCAGTTGACAGTATCTTTTGTCTGAATGCTCCCACCAATGCCCATTATGTGGGAGAAGGAGTGATGGAATTATGGGCTGGTTAGTTTGGTGGAGTAAGAGGCAAAGACGAGAGTGCACTAGGATGCCAGAGGCTATGATAATGCCTGTGTTAGTTTATGTAAGAGCACCCAATTAAAAAGGATGCCTTATGGACCCCCCCAGCAGCATCACTGACTCCAGCTACCTAAGGCACCTGTACTGGTCTCCTCATGTCAAGGCACACTTGTGGATATTTTAAGTTTTTTCTACTTCCCCACATAAAGGGTGTCGAGAGAAGAAAAGAAGCAGCTAAGGAAGCAGCATAATGACTTGGAATTCAGGAGAGTTCAGATGATAGGTGGCATATACAGCTGTGTTCCTGCAACTAAGGAATTGTCTTAATGGGGGAGCTATGAGAGGACAGGAGAATAGCATTTGTCAAGTTGCTCTCCCAACATTACCAAGAGCGCTGACCAGGAGAGGACTTTGAAGGATATGGAGCATATCTTTATCATTCCGCTCCCCAATGTTAAGAGGAAGACCAGGATTTTTTAAACTGGTGGAAAGGGCTTTGAAGGAAAGGGAGGAAGTCCTTTATCATGCTGTTTCCCATGTCCCACTATAGAAAATGAACTTAAGGGACAGCATTTGGAGGATGAGGTTACACACAGCTGTTCCCCTGAAGATTCCTATTGCAAAAGATGCAGAGGAGAGGATGGGGCACATCAAGACCCTGAAGATGTAAAATGGTAAGGGGTAGATGAAAAGGAGGTGTGACAAGGTAGCAAACCTGGTGATTTCTTGAGGAACACTTTCAAAGAGAACACTCCAGACACCACTTTAAATCAAATCAGATCAAATCTGCTTTAATTTCAGTAACAGAATAAGACAAAAATCAAACAGCTTGTATTCAGCTTAACAAACAATTCATAGTTCAGTCTCTCTTTGCCTTCTCTTCAGAACTTCCTCTGCTTCTCTCCTTTATTGTGCCCAGGTGTTACTTCTTAGCACCCCTCACCGTGAGGTACCTCCAACACCCAGAACAGGCTGTGCAGTGAGTTCATAAAGGACACCCTCAAACAAAATGGGTTTAGTACAAATCCCACCACATCACCCATCAAAAGCCTGCATTGACTGTGTTGCAGGGTTGTGAAGCAGTTTACTGGTGAAAGGAGTATAGCAGACATACACTGTGTCACAGAAAGGTTTTGGTGGCTGGAGATTGTCTCAAAGGGAAGGAGGGAGAGTTTGTTGACATGTTTCTAGCCAGGGCTGCTCAACTTGAAAACTATTTGAGGATGAGGGTGGGTTCTGTGTTTTCCAATTTTACAATTGGATGCTAGGAGTTAGAGATGAAAGAACTCACTCAAAGTGTAAGTGGCCCTGGTTGGGTATTTGAATTGAGACCTCTAGTTTCTAAGCCTGTGTTGTACTCAAGCCAATGCTGCCTGTTATTTATTTTTGTATAGCTGTTAGGCCCTGAGCTACCATCTGTACCTCAGTGTGAGGCCCCAGTAAACCCCACCATCTCTGCCAAGTAATACCAACATTGGGCAGGGTCTGAGACTGACAATTGACATCATTCAGATGACCAAGTGCATGTAGTTATTTCCTGTTTTTCTCTTGCTCCCTACCACTGCCAAAACCTTCAACAAGCTTTCATTGTCTGGGACATCAGTGCACATTGCAGCTGTCCCAGCCACAGCTGCTTCCTGACATGACTCTGAGAATCTGCTTCTGAACCCAAGCTGCTAGCAAAGCAAAATACTGAGACATCAGGGCAGCATCACATTGCTTAATTTTTAGGAAATCTAGATGTGGGAGGGGACTGGACTTCCAATGACTCCCACTAGCCTGAGCAGAAAGATGCCAGTCCCTGAAATCCAGCCCTTACAACAGGAAAAGCAAAGCCACACAACCCAATTGCCACGGTGATGTTTGGATAAAATCAAGTGTGAAGTGGAAACGTTTCTAGCATGGTCTTGCGTTGTTTGCCCTAGGTTGATGTTGGTGTCAGAAAATGGAATTGCAATCACAGGAGTGTGTGTGGCAGCAGTTTGCCCCAGGCACACCTGCTGAGGTAGTGAGTCTGTATTTTCTGTGCTGCTAGGCTTTATTAATGTTGTTCAGTAATGCACTATTCCGTACTTTTTTTTTTTTCTAGGTGCCCAGTGGTTGTGTTTGTATTGCAAAGCATTGTCCGGATTCCCACCTCTTCCCCACAAAAGACAGACACCATTGTTTGTTGTTGTGCTTAGATTGCCAAGTAATTTATTTAGATTCATAATTCCATATTCCATTCCAATGCCTTTATTATCATATTTCCAACATTTTGTTTATTCCATCCATATATCAATCTCTGATTATTCTTCCCCAGGTGAAAACCTGGGTGCCTTCTTCTCTCCTTTTCCATTAGGTAATGGTGGAAACCGAGACCGCTTTTTCCTTCATCTTCCTCTTCTTCTTGTGTTATTCCTTTTTCTTACCTCCCTCCCCTTTCCCTCTTTGCTCCTGCCATCCACCTTTGGCAGTCCTTAACCAGTATTATCACCTGCCATCCACCTTTGGCAGTCCGTAACTATATCCTTACCTGCCATCCACCTTTGGCAGTCCAATTTTGTCTGACCGGATGTGCTTGCCTTACACCTTCACAGACCCACATACAGTCCCATCTTGACTGTCTTCCTTACTCGCTCTGCCTGACAGGGTGGGTGGGAGATCAAAACTCCAGCAAAAGTGGCTGAGGCCCCTTGTGCTGTCCCTAAAGTACCTCCCTATTTCCTCCCCTTCCTGTTTGTCTGCCCATTGTTCTGGCCCTTAGCCCCTCCCCTTCTGAGCACAACCATCTTAAGCATGGGGAGGGTGCACCAGGACAACCTGGTCTGTCCTTTTAAAAGGGCAAACCATTGTCCCGATTCCTCTTCCCCACAAAGACAGACACCATTGTTTGTTGTTGTGCTCAGATTGGCAATTAATTTATTTAGATTCATAATTCCATATTCCATTCCAATTCCTTTATTATCATATTTCCAGCATTTTGTTTATTCCATCCATATATCAAGCTCTGATTATTCTTCCCCAGGTGAAAACCTGGGTGCCTTCTTCTTCTCCTTTTCCGTAGGTAACGGTGAAAACTGAGACCGCTTTTTCCTTCATCTTCCTTTCTTCTTGTGTTATTCCTTTTCCTCTCCCTCCCTCCTTTTTCCCACTAGCCAGTCTCCAGCTTGCATTGGATGGCTGGCTTCCCTTTATCTAGGGTAGCATTCACCCTTACTTCAGGGAGCTCCTTTTCCATCTATATCTGTTATTATTTACTTTTTTTTTAATTCCCATTGTTTGTCTGTCTCCTCCATTCTTCTATAAATCCCATCATTTTTGTATTGAACATGTCTATAACTATATTCGACAGGCGCACTCTGTCTGACCTGTAAAATTCATCTACCCTTTCTTCTACCCCTCAGTATCACCTGTCCCCCATCTGCCTTACCAATGTTCCAACCTCCTATTCATCTTCCTCCTGGCCCTTTCTACTGCTCTGTGGCTGTGATCTTGCCTCCACACTCTCCTTGGTATCATATCTGACCAAGCGATGTACACTTGCAGCCACCATTGCCGTATCAGCTCTTAAGTCCTTTTATTTGTAAGTATGTGTCCACCCAAGGCCTGCCTGCCAGGTCGTTGCCTCCCAAATGTATAATAATTAGGTCTGGCCTGGGCCACCATTCTCTGAGTTCTTTAATGTGGGAAGCAGCTGAGCCCACCTCATCCCCCATATGCCATGCCAAACAACCTACACCTTCTCACATCTTGGTATAGCTGCTTCCCCAGCCTTCTTCTCTGCTCTCTTCCAGCACAATAAATGCAGGAATGGCTGCAGATCCATACTGTGATCCTCCCTCTACCTATGTGGTGCAATTAAAAGTCATTACTATACAAGCTCATAGTGTCATTCCCACATTCATCCCCTTTTTTCCATGCTCCCTCCTGTCTATTCTCATTTCTTGCCCCTCATTGCTGTAGTCACAGCCAGGAGCCCTACAATCCCTATGTCTAAATATATATCTATCTATAGCTACATAGTTTTGTATTTTTTTTTTATTTCAGTGCTCTAATGTATCTTTTATAACTGGCCGATCGCCAGCATCCCTTTTCCAGTATCTTGCTCACTGCCCGCCTGCTGCCGCCCACTGTGAGGCAGCCCCAGTCTGCAGGGAATGGAAGAATAATTAGCTGGGTCTTCTCCCATGAATTTCATGTCTTTTTCAGTAGTGCCGTGACTTGGTAGCCAGTCACCTCTTCTCCCATCCCTGTACAAATAATTTTCCTGTCCTGCTCCCCTGCTCTGCGGCGAAAACTCACAGTGCCTGTACCTGGCATATTGTGCCCTCTGGTTGACTTTTTAGCGCCACCATGCAACTCTGTCTTAGACCTCCTAATCCTGATCTGTATCTCAGTCATCCCCAGGTTATGTCATCCCAGTCTAGCCCCCTTCCTCGTCTTCTCTCCCATGGCCACCACCTCACTCACTCTCATGGCACCTGCTAACATTATCACATAAATCGTGTAGAAACAGCTGGGCCTCATTCCATGATCTGCATAATGCTGGGAGCACCTCCTTCAGCTTTATAAGCCATTGTTCTCCTATAGGCCTCCTACTATCTGCTGGTCCCTGTTTCAACCTTGCTCCATCCTTGCATCATTCTTCTAATGAGCAATGTTTTGTCGGGTCCCTCAACCTTTCAGACTGCAGATAAGACTAATCACAGCCAGATAAACTCCCATTGTGGTGTGGGCTGTGCCTTTCTGCCACTGTTCCACTGTGAGCATTCCTAACTGTACCTCTGTGAGTGGCCTACTTACCTCAATCTGGAGCTCTGCCTGAATGTTTGAAACACTCGGCAGGCCCGTCACAGGCCCTCAGAGTCCGAGGCTCCCATAAGCTGTGAAACAACAGTTCTGCTCCTTCCTGCCAACATCCCAGATGTTCGTTGGTATGGGTGTTTTAATTTTTCTGCTGCCGGTGCCAGCCTCCTAAAATGGTCCAGCTGCAGACGGGAAAGGCTGTCAGCCAGAGTGTTGTGTACCCCTTCTATGTGTTGCGCTGTAAATGACATGCTCAGTTGCAATGCCCTTAAAACTAAATGTCATAATACCTGCATGACTGTGTCTGATCTGGCTCCTTGTTCAACACATCTACCACTGCTCTATTGTCACACCAAAAAGTTACTTTTGATCCCATAATTCCTCCCCCAGACTAAAGTACATGCCCATATGGGCATAATTCTAGCAATGTAATGTCTCTCACCTTTCCATCCTGTACTCAACTGGCTGCCAGGGTTCTGCGAACCATCTACCTCTCATGTAACCCCCATGCCCAGCCCCCAGCCTGCATCTGTGTTAGATCGAGATCTGTGTTGTATAGACATTCCTCCTCACAGAATGAGCACCCATTGTACTCCCTAAGGAATTCTTCCCAAATCTTAAAATCCTCCTTAACCCCTCATGTCAAGTCTACCCAGTGATGAGATCTGGTGACCCCTGCTGTAGCCCTGGCTAACCTCTTTGTGAATGTCCTCCTGGTCCGATGGCTCTGCAGGCGAAGTTCAAGTGCCCCAGCACCTGTTGTACCAGCTTTAGCTGTACCGCCTCCTGCTGGTGTGCAATTGTATTAATTCTTTCAGCTTATTGACTTTCTTATCCAGTAGTCTAAATACCTCAGCTCGGTGTCTATCTCAATCCCCAAAAATTCTATAACCCTGCTGGGCCCTCAGTCTTTTCTGGGGTTAGTGGTACTCCAACTCCTGACACAATTCCTGAATTTACCCAGCATCATTTGTGTCTCCCTTTTTCTCTTCCAATGAATAGGAAATCATCCAGATAATGTATGACCATCCTATAACCTGTTTTTTCTTTTGAAATATCCACTGCGAACAGGTGCTGAAAGCCTCGAATATAGCACATGCTGTGGAACAACCCATTGGCATTGCTTTGTCAAAATAGTATCTTCCCCGCTTTTGAAACCAATAGATCCCAGTCTTTCCTCCTGACCGCAAGCAGTCTGAAAGCAGACTCAATGTCCATTTTAGCCATCCATGCCTCCTCTGTGGTCTGGATTATCCGGACCGCATCCTCTAGTGTTGCATAAGTCACCCTACTGTGCTCCTCACTGATGAAATCATTCACTGACTCTCTTCTGGATAGGACAGGTGGTGAATCACTCTGTATTCCCTTCCCGTTTCTTGGGTACCAGACCCTATGGTGAGACCCGCATGCTCTGCAATGGGGGTTATCAAACGGGCCCTCCACCTGCCCTCTGCTACTTCCTTCTCTGTCTTCTGACTCAGTACCTCCTCCCTCCCTTTCACTGACTCTAGGTTGCTGGCCTCCATTGCTCACCTAGGTCCCATAAACTGTAATGAAAAACCAGTGCTAAACCCTTCAAAATCATATCCCGTACTCTTGCGTCTGGATATTTGTCTATGTAACCTGCCCATACCTTTGCTTTGATGGGGTTCTGGCCATCCCAAACTGTTCCTTATGCTGTCCCCCCCCTTCCCCTTTTCCCTCATCTCTTCCTGACTAACCTCTCGCCCTTCATCAGCTCTGTCCCCCCATTGTAGTTCCCCCCACCCCGTCCTCCCCTGTTCCATGTCTGGCCTCTAAAACCTTGACCCTCTCGAAAAACTGTTGGCCTATTCCTTGACCCCCATGCCCTTGTGCGCCTTGACCCCATGCCATTCTACATTTGCTTGCTGGGTGGCCTCTCCCACATCTTGAGCATGCATGCCGAAGTGACATTGAGGCCAGGAACAAAAGGCTCTGTAATAAGCCCAGCAGCATCTCTGGGTCCCAAAACCCTTCTTGTTCCATTCCCTTTGGGCGAGACTGATCCGTGACGTAATCCATCCATAAATCTATCTGTTTGGTGTCCCTCTCATGTCCCCAAATGTTGCCATTCTCTGCCTAAAGGATTCATCATGGTATAACCACCCCATCCCGCCTTTTTGCCTTCCGAATTATCAGGGAATAGGTAATGAGCGGGATGCCCAACTCTGGCCTCGTTTCCATGACAATGGCTGAGAAAGTAGAGAAATCTAGGAACCATCTATCCCAAGTCTTCCCTTTTGTGAACTTCTTCTCCTTTCTTCCCTAAAGCACTATAGCCGCTGCCATCTCACTCTTACCTATGCCCTCAGCTTCCTCATACTTGGCAGCGGCCTGCGGCTCACCAAGATGAATATGTCCACATATTCCCTGCTCCAAATTTTTTCCTTCGTGGTCAGCGGCACATGCTCGCTATTCTCATTCCAGGAGTGCCTATCTCTCTTGTCCATTTTCCTCTCTCTCGCTTCCTGTTCCTTCCTTTCTGTCCCTTCTTTCTCCCTCCTGATCTCTGCCAGTGCTGATTCCATCTGCCCTATACCGCCTGCCCCTAATGCCGTTACAATTTGCCCTATATATTCTTTTATACTGTCCCCACTGCACTGGATGTATTACTGTGACCTTGTCCAGGCCACCCTGCCTGGACTCTTCCAAGGTCCCTCTTGCTTCTCCCAGCAGCTGAGGAGGGGTGGGCTGCTGGGTTTTGTGGAGGGCAAACCATTCTGGGCATCGCGATTGGGTTCAACCAGGGAGATGCCACCCTGATCTGGGTGGGGACAGGTAACACAGTGACCGTAGGCTACAGGGTATGGATCCACTCTTCTTGGCCAGCCCTCGCTACCACCGGTGGTGCCTTCCGTACCACACGCCCCTGGCTGGTCATTTTCACTTGTCACCCTTTCCTGTGGCTGCCTTTCTTTTCCCTGTATCTCCTGGTTCCTCTCCCTCCACCAGCTCCCACATCCTGTTTGCTTTTTCTGCTAATCCCATTATAGCCTTGTGAGCCTCCTCTTTTGATGGCCTGCTCTTCTTTGATGCCATTGTCCTCCTTCTTTTTGACCTGTGAAACAACTATGAGAGGAAAACAAGTTTAATTGTATAACTGTACCATCCGGAATGCTTTTACTTTCACTGTTACTCCACCCTGTTCCACAGTCTGGCCATCAGTCAAGACCCCATTCTCTTTTGACCAGATTCTTACCACTCTGTCACTGCTTGTGACCCATCCGTCCTCCCTTCTCTGTTCATAGCAACTCCCTACTTATTGAACCCTGCTGTCTGCCTCGGGCTTCCTATTGATCACCAAGAAACAACCCATCCCCTTTAACCTCTTCTTAACCCAGGTGCCACTCACTGGCCCATTGTCATCCTTCGCACTCTGTCTTGGTAATCCCTCTGTTGCAAAGGAATAGGGTCTCTTCCCTGCCTTCGCTTCTTTGTTTGTTGTTTTCTTTTTTTGCCTGTGCCAGGCCATCCCTCGCGCCATGCTCTCACGAATCTCAAGACTCTTTGAAGAAAACCCAAGGTGCTGCTATTAGTGGGCGTATATTGCAAATGCTGTATTCTGTGAGGCCGACCCCATGAGGAGGTACAGATAACAACACACCCTCAAGATTGCCAAATGCAGGCCCAAACCAAAACCCCAGCCCTTGTGAAGTTATTACTCCTCATGATGTAATATCCATGGTGCTCATCAGGCCATCAACCCTCAATTCATGACCCAGTGCCTCGGCTTTAAAAGAAAAGAAAACTTGATGAGGTCATTTAAAAAAACAGGCCTTCATAACATATCCACCCAGCAACAGTGATCGCCGTGCTATACCTTTCCATTATGGCCTCTGCGCCCTCCCCAAAAATTTGGTAAATGCTACTTCTTTGGTGTGTGACCTCACCGAGTAAAAGCTGAATAGTGACGACGCATCTGCCGAAACCTCCTCCCCACGAAGCGTGTACCTTACGCTATCCCTCTCCAATCCTTCTGATTCCTCCCAGCCTCAAAGCCCCTGTCAGGCCTCCAAACCCCTTTTCGCTGGACCATTCAATGCCCTGCTCGTACCCGCCATAGCCTCACCACGCAGTGTCTCCAATGCCTGAAAAATGGCATGTGATGTCATGCCGTCTAACCTCCGCCAGGTCTGCTCCTCAAGCCCTTAATCTTATGGAACACAAACCCCTACCCCAGTCATCACGATGCCAAAATGGTAAAATGCTGCAAAGTGCCACCCAGTCATTAAGTCATCTTCCCTAGTCTTCAACCCTTCCCCTTAACCATCGTGGGCAAGAAACAGACAGTTGCTGCTCCTTTCCTTTGCACAGCCAGCCGACTGTCCTGTTTATCTGAAAACAAACCCGGACCCTCGGCACATGGCAATCTCACTCCCCACTTACGGCTCTTCGCTGATTCCTCCCACACTACCTGCCAAAATTTGGACAAAATTGCTGCAAAGTGCACCCACATAGTAAAACTGCCCTATTCTTCCAGCAGCCCCTTAAATATCGCGGGCAAGAAGAACTGACAATTACTGCTCCTTCCTTCAACCAGACAGGTGACTGCCCTGTTATCTGCTGAGGACAAGAAGCAGGCACAGTTGTAAAGCACAGAACAATTGGACAGTATTTTAAAACCACACGCCGGACCACGTGGCACTCTCGCCTCCGCTTGCTTCGCCTCCCACTCTACCGCTACCTTCCCTGGTCCCTTGGACCTTTTTCCACAGCAAAGGGCATTCTCTTGCCCAATAGTAACAACGCTGCCCATGCGGTGCTCTCTCTCCTTCTAACAGCAGCTAACACCCTGGAGACTTGGGAGCCTGCCCCAGCAAACCGAAACGCCATGTCCTCAGAGTGTTGCTCTCGCCCCTCTGACCTCTTTCTAGCATTACCAACCACCACAAATCTGTTTTAACTCACTCTGGCACCACTCTTGCCCTTAGCCCTGCCTTTCATTACCACAATTTTCTTAAAACGGGGGCAGGCATACCAATACTCAGTCTGATGATCTTACCCAATTGTTTCCTCCTTTTTTTTTTTTTTACTGGCTCCACAAGAACCAAACCACTGCAGACTTTTACTTTTTGGTCAGAGAAAAATTCACCCATGCCCTACAAGGGCAGCTTCTTCTTTTTTTTGAGGCTATTCTGTTCAAAATACCTAAGGCACTATGTCCTAGTCTTTATCATTCCTACCATTAAAGTTTTGGAAAAATCTGTTACTGCTACCAACTAAATCCACCCAACCTGTGCTCTGATGCCAATCCAATGTGTTGCAGTTCTGAAAGATCAAAACTCCAGCAAAAGTGGCTGAGGCCCTATTGTGCTGTCCCTTAAGTATAGTACCTCCCTATTTCCCTCCCTTCCTGTTTGTCTGCCCATTGTTCTGGCCCCTTAGCCCTCCTCTTCCTCCCCTCCCCTTCTGAGCACAACCATCTTAAGCATGGGGAAGGGTACCAGGACAACCTGGCCTGCTCTTTTAAAGGGGCAAACTCTATTAATTGTGTAACCAACCTGTTCAGGAATGTATGTCTTTTCTTTGTATACTGCATCTCAGTGGTGGAATTACCCTGCAAAGTGCTTTATTTAACTATTTTAATAAAATATGCTTTTCAGTATAAATGGCATTTTATGCATGTGTTTGTGCATGTGTAAAGTATAATGTGATCTGGCATTCCTCCTTCAGTCTTCATAGCAGTGGTTATTAGTCAGTTGGTAGTCAGCTCCTTTCACTCTCTGAATAAAATACTCTTAGCCTTACACATTTCATTAAAAATATCTGTAAGTTCAACATTAATGGTTTATTCAATTTTTGAGAAAATGAAACATCATTGTGAATGGGGGTATAAAAGCAGTTGTTCTTTTAATTTAATTAAAAGGTGGCACTGCAGATTTTATTTACAGATTTAACTGTAAAGACCAATGCTTTGGAAGACATCTTCAGCAAGGTAAGAAAGCTAATTTTATTTAACTATTTTAGCCTGTGAATGGGGACATAGTATTGGGTGTACTAGCATGCAAGTGGAGGGAGGTTGTAGCAGGGATATTAATATCTGGAAGGGGAGACAGTACTCAAATTAATAGGGCATAGGGTCATACTACTGCATGACAAAACTGCATGGCTGAAAATCCCACAGCAAAACAGCACCGTAGTAAAAACAGAGCGGACAAAACACCGACCTCTTCCACGCACTGCGCCATTGACAACAATGGGTCTTTATGTTTTTTGGGGGCTTCACCCACCTCACCCCCTGTATGGGGTCCTAGCCCACCCACGCCCCAGAACTTAAATAGCAACCGGGGGTCTTCGGGATGGGGAGAAATTCGAGGGGAAGTTTGATTCTTCAAAAAAAAAGCATGCTGACAAAAGTTGTAGCAGGGGAGACTTGGGGAACTGAACCACGGTCCCAGGACTCCAACTGCACCGTGTGCTTGTGCACTAGCCACTCCCCACAGCACCAGCTCAGTTAGGCATCCAGCACATGGCACCTTCTCCTATTCTTACATCAGTATGCAGTGATGGGGTAGTGGTAAATCCTATAGTTATTCTACCCTTGTTGCTGTGATTTGAAGCACTGTTTGTACAGTGCAGTTAATACTGTACTGTCTTACATGTGTGGTATTCACCTGGTATCAATGAATAGATGTGGAGGTTCAGTATGGCTGGCCATAGTACTGACGGTATTAGTGTAGGAGGTGTGTATAATGCATGCAGGTCCAGAATGACAAATCCAAATCCTTTGCAAAACCAAATCCAAATTCATCCTAAATTTGGCAAATCCAAAACCAAATCCAAATCCCTCCTGATTTGCACATCCCTATTTTCCACAAAAGAAACAGTACTACCTGCCTCAAGAAGTGTTACCTCCTACTTTTCGAGTTTGTTCCTAAGAAGGAATATCAGGAGTATTATTTGACTCAGACAGGCATTGTCTGTACTCATTTCCTGAGTGGCTTTCTCAAATGGCTGAAGAATGTGACACAATTGTGCCATTACGGTCCACTGGCTCAAAGTCAGTGACACATCCTCTTTTTTATTGACTGATCCATAGTGTAGTGATGCATTGTTTACCCAGCTCAAAAAGCTGTTGTACAATGTAGAAGGTGGAATTCAACCTGGTGACCACTTCCTGTTTTAGCTGATGTTGTGGCAGGTTATTGTCCTTATGCAGCTGCCTCAGTATTTTGCATGCTTTAGCAGAATTACTTAAATGTCCACATGCAGTGGTGCCAGCCAGGATGCAGCACAGTAATGATGCAGAATATCACAAATGTAACAATATACTGTAGGAACAGTGTAAGTCAGTGGCTATTAAGCCCTTTGTCAAGCAGTATTTTGTGAAATGACACTTACTGTAAGTTGAAGTATTGCATCATGGCTGGATCCACTGTATTTTGTAGGCAACACTCAACATATTCTGAATGCTTGTCATCTCTAAGAAAATCATGCACTGCAAGAGTGAGGGTATGAGGGAAGCACAGTATGTGCATATATCCTACAACCTTCACAACATTTATAATGTCAGCCTCATTATCGTTTACCAAAAGCCTTGGAGACAGTCCATGAGGAGTAAGCCATTCAGAAAATCATCTTCAAATTCCTCCAAGAGATTCACTGCAGTGTGACCTTTAGACTCTCAAACCTTTCACAGAAAGGGTGGTGGACAAATGGAACACCCTGCCTGAGGGAAGTGGTGAGGGCTGAAACAATCACAGGATTTAAGAATGCATGGATAGACATAAGGGCATCCTGGAGGTCAGGATTAAGGCAACAGACTTCTAGAAAACTTAAAATGATCTTATGAGCTCAAATAGACAGACTAGGTGGGCCATAGGCCCTTATCTGCTGACAGTATCTATGTATCTATGTAGTAATACACAAGGCAGCCTGCATCTTGACTGTTGTGGCAGTTATTTTTGAGACTGAAGATGAGGCAAAGTATCATGAAAGGATGACCAGTGATCAGTGGCAGCAGAAGTGGAGCTACAGGTGGGACAGGTGGGTCAAGTGCCCCTCCAGCTCCACTGGCTGTGGAGTGGTGCCCCTCTAAGGTTGAACAACATATAAGAGAAGTTGCTGCTGCTGAAATCTTCCTTTATTTCATATTAATGGATTTCTTGGCTATATGTGCTCACTAACTAGCTGTCATTCTCTGCCCCAATCTGTGAGCATGAGTACTTGATGAGTTAGGAGGTCGGAGGTGGAGGCTCCTGTATGCCTATTGACTGGAAAGTCAGCCAGTGGGAACTTTAGATGCCTTCCAATAATAAGTGGGACACTGCTTTCATGAGCATGGTTCATCAGACCTGGACCCTTTCCCAGCTACTCAAAGAAGGCTTGAAGGTGTGGAAGCCAGCAGTGGAATAGAACAGTAAGTAATCTGATCAGCACTGGTGGTGGACCCTGTGTCTTCTTCTCTTATCTCTACCTCTTTTCAGACTGAGTCAGATGTGCCCACATCGAGTCGGAGCTGGTGCCAGACAGAACTGGAGAAAAGTGTAGGTATGTAATTATGATCCTTGAGGCTAAAGTTAAAACTCCTTTTGGCTGCCAGCACGTGCTCCTCATACCACTGCTCTTCTTCCATTCTGCAGGCTTTGCATGTCTGACTGAAGAGTGTCACCTCAATTGCTTAACAGCCTGTGTAGTATACAGCATATTAGGTAGGATAGACCTTGCTTCTGTAAAACCATCCAGAATGCTAAATGTTTTCTGTAACCGCTAAAAAGGCTGTAAGTGCACATGAGGACAATAACCAAAAGGCAGAAGCCAGGTAGAATCCAAGTAAGCATGACAAGTTGGAATTTTTATTTCTTGCTTGAGCTCTGATTGCACAGGAAAAAAAGTTTGATTTCTGATGTCCTTCCTGCTTTCCAGCCTGGTTTAAAACACAATTCTGAAGAGGGTGAAAAATGAGGAACTCCATCTGTGATCATAGTTCCTCATTTTGCACCTTCCTCTAACACATCATGACTGTTTTAAACTAATCTGGCAGGGCAGCAGTGGTACTAGAAATTGACTCAAGCATTTTCCCTTGTGGTCAGCTGCTCCCCAAATCAGAGTGAAAAATAGAGGTTTACTCTCTGGATCCATTTCTTTGTCTCCCTGGACTGCATCCTTGAATCATTCAGCAGCTTCAATTAAGTTAAGGCACTAGAGTTCAATGTTTTTGTTTTGTTAGCTAAACAGCAAAAAGTGTAATGTTCAGTGCAGACGCTGTCCCCAACACCACTATATTTTGTCCTTCTGAGTCAGTCCACAATGCAGTTCAGTCAGCACAGTTGCAATAGAAGAGCAAAATGCAAACATTCAGGAGCCCAGTTGCCCCCGCCCCCATACTGCAAGCCTAATGGGTAGGCTGCAGTTAATGATAACTGCAACTGACTGAAAGGGGCGAGTAAAATGCACTTTAAGACTTGCCAGCTGCCCTGGCTTTACATTTGCAGCACCTCAGGTGGGTGCTCTTATAATATTCCAGAAAGCTGCCCCAGCTAGCTTCTTCCCCACCCTGAACTCCTACAACAGCTATCAACACTGTGGGCTAGGGTCAGACAGGGCCTATTCAACAAAACTTAGATCAGCCCTAGCCCCTCCCCATCACCACCACCACCATCTGACTCTACTCAGTTCATGCCCTCTCAGGTTGCATTCTTTTTGAACATCTGGGAGGGTAGATGAGAATTTATAATTAATTGGCAGCATCTTGCTTTTCATTGCACAGATGGAGGTGGGGTTATCACTGTCTTCTAGAATCACAGACTGTGTTCAGTTCAATTAAATTTTATTAGAAAATGTAACCATTGAGGCAAGCTCATTTGCAATGGAGTCCTTTCTAAAAGTCTTGCATTCCTCAAGATTTCTTTTTGGGGTCTGACGCTTATGCAGCAGTACTGGTTAGTAACCATATAGTTTTTATGTCTGTGGGTGGAGCCTACAGCCATTTTCATCTGCCCTAAAAACTAGAGGACTGTGGCATGCTTCAATTGGAGTTTAGTATCCTTCCGAACTCCAAAGGAGCTTAAACACTCTGCCGCTTTAGCTCACTGCAGAACTCAGTGGTGCTATTTTGTGCCCTAGTTCTGTATTTTGGAGCAGATGTGCATGCATAGTTCTGCCAGTGCCGCCATCTTGGTAATGGTATTATGCCATTCAACACAACTGTGCATGTGCGAGTGAGGTGCATTGCAGTTGGCGTCAACGTTATAAATTCCTCTGTGCATTTTAAGCTCTCCACAGCCATATTGGCTCTGGCTAGAGTTTGTTTTTTTTTTTCAATGAGGTTTGTCTGGCAAAAATATCAAGATACACATTTTTCTTTTTGTTTTCTTTCATTCCTCAACCAAGATACAGGATACTGACATGTTTAAAAGTCCCCACTCCTGTGCCATGCCCATCATGAAAAATTAAATATATTGGTACAGTGTCATGCTATTTACCACCAGAAACATGTAGCAGTATCATCCTTTTACATCTACAGTATGGATTTAGCATTTAAGGTATCTTCAGTAGAAAAATTTTTAAAATGGTAAATGGTGGCCATCTTTAATATTTTCAGCCATTAATTACAAAATTAGCTGTAAAGTTAGCTTTACAATATCTGTGAAAACTAAAAATATACTGAGCATGAATCTTATGATGTCAGAAATGCATTTTTGCTAAAAAAGTGATATGATGATTTTTTTCTGAATAACAAATACTGTTGCTTTAAGTAGTCTGGGGCAAATCCACAGATGGTTTTAACAAGAAAGATAGTTTTATGCAATTTTGGAGTGACACCTGCCCCAACAATTTATATACATAACTCACAGCAATGAGTTGCTGTGAGGCAATCCTTCCACTTGCTATGTAATTGCAGTCTATTAATTATGCATGGTAGTTTTATTATAGTGTCATGGTAGTGCCACTATAGTTAAGGTTGAATAGGATGTTTAATGTTAGACCCCTAACTCTGCACTTCAGTAGAAGCTGTTCAATGGATTTGCATGAAACTTTACATATGTGGTTTTGGGGACAAGGTTTCTACATGCCAAGTTTTGTTACAGTTTGATGTGTAATTTGAAACCCACATAGTGAAAAAGTCAAAAATTATCAAATTTCTTTTGCTGTTTATTGTTATCGTCTAGCATCCAGATGGTTTGGCATTTTAGTCTGAAATTTTCTGAGTAGAAAGGGTTTGGCTCAGAATGGTACCTTCTATTGATTCTAGAGTATAAGGATTTGAAATTTCAGTTCTGAGCATGCTTAATATGTTTTTTGGGTAGCTGTTTCACATGATAGAAGAATCTGGCCATATGAAAAAGTATTCTGTTTCATATAGGGAGGGGTAAAACTAGGATTTTCATACTAGGAGGAGTAGACATACAGAAGGCTGTGCCCATAAATGTATGTCTCCAGCACAGCTGGTACAAGAACCATCAATTTACAAAAGATAGTGGTCAAGTTTCTGTTTGAATGTACCTTTGGTATTAGAGTGTAAAATGGAATTAGAAATAGAATTCCATAGGGGTATAATTTGTTGGGTATAGTAAGCCATTCTTTTTATAGTTCTAGGGAAGATAAGTACAAGTTGGTGAGGATGGCTTCTTAAGGTCTGGTCTCTATTGTTGTAATTCATGTTTAACTGCTGTAGTAATTCTATGTCTGAATGGATTTTATGCATTAGTAGCAGATCACCTTGCCTCCTTCGCAGTTCTAATGGATACATATCCAGTTCCTGAAGCCTAGTGGTAGCTTTTGTCCTGCATGTTAGTGATCATCTTTGGTTAGTCTAGTGTGAACCCTCCAACCTGACAACGTCTCTCCTTAGATATGGATTCCAAAGGGGAGAACAGTAGTCCGAGTGGGTCTCACATATGCTCTGTAGAGTGGCATGATGCAGCCCCTGTCTCGAGTTGAAACCCTTTAATGCTACCAATTAATCTATTTGCTTTGTTTGTAATGTAATTACAATGGTTACCTGGAGTGAGATCCAAATTTATGATTACACCTAAATCCTTGTATTGGGCCTCATATATTAGTATCGTGGCATTTAGTGTGTATTTGTTTACTGTATAAACAGTACCAAAGTCTATAGTTACACATTTATCTAAATTGAAGGTCATATAGTTGTTACAGGCCCATGTCTCAATTTTACTGAGGTCATTTCTAAAAATTGCTACTATATGGTCATTTTAACTGGTGCAACTATTTTATTGTCGTCAGCAAATTTTATAGAAAAGTGTTTCAGTTGGTAGTTAGATTGGATATAAAGATGTCAAACAGTAATGGTCCCAGAACTGATCCTTGGGGCACACCACTGGTAACCAAACAAGGGTCAGATATTGGCCTCTTATACACACACATTGTGTCCGTCTTTTAACTATTCCTCTGCCCATTTTATGATATTGGAATTTATGACTAAGGTTTTCATTTTATTTATTAAGAGGTTGTGGGTACTTTATCAAAGGATTTTTGAAGTCCAGATAAACAACATCCATGGGTATATTATTATCAATGTTCTTACTTATATATTCATAAAATACCAAATTAGCAGTAAGACATGATCTATTTTTTGAAACCATCTTTAATACTTTTGTTTATAATTCTTGTTCAAGTTTATTTTTAACAGTTTCAAATATTTTGCTAATAATGATTGTTAAACTAATAGGTCTGTAATTAGAGACTGCAGTTTGGTCTCCATTTTTGAAAATCGATGTATCCACTGCTTTTTCCACTCATTCAGAATCTTATTACATTTAAATAACATAGTGAAAAGAATATAGAGAGGATGTATTAACTAGTATTCCTGTTTCATAAGAAACATTTATTTTTGGGATTATGGACATCTTGTTTCTGTTTTTTAAACACATATAAATGACATCATACAAAGGCTCCAACATGTATCTTGCTAATTTGGACCCCATTATCTGGATTCTGCAGTTACATTTTGGAAAAATGACCCAGAAATGTATTTCTACCACATTTAAAAGTATTTTTGTTACTTTATTTTCTTTTTTTGTATGGCCATATGTCAAGGAATAGGGACATGGCGTGATTGTCTTTTTTGTATGGCCAGATGAAACAGGAATAGAGACCATATGAAACAAGATTACATACATACAAAAATAATTTGGACTTTTTTTGCATTCTTTTCATATTAATTAATTCTGTTTCATGAGACCAAAACAATCTCATAAAAGGATTCCTTCATATAAAAATGAATTTGGACTTAGTTTTTTCACATTCCTTTTGTATGAAGGAATTCTGTTTCCTGAAAATGACAAAATTTCATAAAAAGAATTCCATCATACAAAAAAGAATTTGGACTTAGTTTTTTCACATTCTTTTTTGTATGAAGGAATCTTGTTTCATGATAACAACACAATCTCAGAAAAGGACTCCTTCACATGAAGAATGAATTTGGACTTAATTTTGTTTTCCATTTTTCAATTCAACAAGCCATAACTCCATCCATATTTGAAGTTAAGGACAATCTATAGATCAAATGAAAGGTTATAATGAGTAGTACAAAACTAAGACATAATACTTGAAAAATCATTCAGGAGCCATATAAAACATACAAAAAGTTAAAATTACAATTCCGATAGAATACCATTGCAACTTTAACAAGCTATAACTTTGTCAGTCTTTGGAGTTAAGGGACAACCTATATAAGAAAAAAGGGCATAAATGAGGCACTACAATACTAACACAAAATAACCACCTAAAGGTTAAGGATCCAATAAAAACATAAAATAAAAAATTGAAAATTCCCTTAGGATAACATTGCAACTTTAACAAGCCATAACTCTTGTCACTCTTTTGGTTCAGGGACAATCTACAGTATGTATAAATATAAAAAGGTCTCAATGAGTGCTGCAATAGTAACACATAATACCCCAAGAAACATTTAGGGGCCATATAAAAAGCATTAAAAAATGAAAAGTCCATAAGACAACACTGCAACTTTAACAAGCTATGAGTCTGTCAATAATTGAGTTAAGGAATGATAGATAGATAGATAGATAGATAGATAGATAGATAGATAGATAGAAGACAGACAGACAGACAGACAGACAGATAAATAGATAGATAGATACAGTAGATAGATAGATAGATAGATAGATAGATAGATAGATAGATAGATACTGTAAACTGTTTATATTAGCCATTTGTTTACTTTAGAGTTCAGTTTAATTCTGCCCAAATGCGCCTAATCAAATTTCGCACCTAACAAACCTGACCAGCTGCATGTTTCTCAGTAATGAGCTTCAAAGACAGTAAAACTGTTGCTGCACAAAAAAGTAGTGCAGTATATGCCAGCTCTCAAGTATATTCCCCATCTCCTTTCCAGTAGAGTCATGTCTTCCTACCCCATACCACTATGAACCACTGGTATTATTTTTATTCCACTTTAATAACAAAACAAAACAGTTTCTGCACACAAAAGACAGATGGGTTCAATACTGATGGGATGAGATGGGTTCACTCACGCAGTACATTTCTGAACCCCATACCACTCTATGAGCCACCTGAATTTGTTTTTACATGGATTTTTTAAAAAAACTGTCACTGCTCACAAAAGCCGGATGGGTTCACTACCTAAAGCAGCTGTATACATGGAAATATACCCAGATAGGCAGGTTATGATCTGAATGATAGCAGTTCCAAAAGCAATTAGCGACATTATTACAGTATTTGGCTTTGTGGAACTAAAAAATCAAATGAAAACAACTAAAGATTCCTCTTTATGGATTAATTAAATAAAGGTTGTTGACATTGAATTGCTGTACCAGAAACACGATATGCACTGTCAGTGGGGACTGTTTTATTAAATAACAATTTCTGTGTTTTTGAATTAATTAAATACAGCATTGTATCTTCCCTATCCATATCTTGTCCCAGCCATGTAGTGAAAAGTGTTTGGATAGTCCCATTTCTCCACTTCTGATTCTGCATCTAATTTGATCTCTTGTCACAAAATCAAGCAACCGATATGCTCTGTTGCTTGGGGGTCTGTTTTTATTAAGTACTGTAAAGGTTTTCCTGACACGGCATTACCATGGGCTGAACAGAATACAGTATACATGTTGTTGGTGGTGGTGGGTGTGTGTTTGTTTGATTTGAACTGATTTCAGTATACAATACACAGATTTCTCTGACGTGAGTTTCAGCCACTGAAAAGTCTTTTTATTTCTATTACTGTGCACAGTACTTTGCACCATGATTGTTGTGGTGCACTTGCGTAGCTTGATAAAAGCATTACTGCAGACTGCATGATTTTCTAAACAGCAGCATATAATATTAAATGCAGTTTTAATTTGCTGGTTGAGTCAGTACCGCAAATATAGGGTAATTAAAACTGCATTAAATACTAAGGCCCAGACATTCAAACTGCACCCAAAAAGTGCGCAACAGCAGGAGCAAGCGCAAGTCCACTGTGACCATGCAAGAAGCGTGATATTCAAAAACTGCGCAGGTCAAGATGCACCTGCAGCACATGACTGAATATCGCACCACCTGTGCCAAAGCGCAACCAGGGATGTACAGGGTGAAGTCCAGATGTGCCATAGTGCAACCAGGGATGCTCAGTGGAGCAGTTCAGATGCACCATAGCACAACCAGGGATGCTCAGTGGAGCAGGGCAGCAGTGCAACAGCACAACCAGGGATGCACAGGGACAGGATGCAGGGGCCCACCACCCATGCCACAGATGGGCAGAGGAGCACATAGAACAGACATCGCCCACACCCATGCACTGCACAACCGGTGGAGAGCTGGAATAACTGGCCCATGGATACCAGTAACAAACCCACAGCCGGGGCATGGTGCCCCAGCACACCCCTGGCAAGTTGTGACTGGCACACAAGGAGGGCCGACCACACCATGCAACACCATCCCACCAATGCAGAGCACACCCTGCAACCATGATCCCAGACACCCTGCCCAGGAGCAGCTTCCACCAGTGCAGGACACCCCATGCATGCCACCACCCCCACTGTGACAATGCAACCCTGTGCATCACAAAACCATGCAAGGCAGTCCCACCACGAGCACCCATCAGTGGGTGGCAGCACACAGTGATGCAACAACTGCATACACAGTGCCACCATGCACATTCCCCAAGGTACAGCTGAGAGAACGACCATGCATTGGCACATGAGGTACCCCACACGTGACAGGGCATATCTCGGACCCCACCACCAGTGGTACATCACCCTGCACGCCTCCCAAGGGCACACCCCGACCCAGCACTGGCCACAACAGCCAGTGCAGACACCCACAGTGGTACATGGAAGCATGCACCACACAGGATGCAACACAGTGCATGGACAAACACCCACCCATACCCAAGGGCACACCAACACAGGGACACAGTAGTGGGGCAACCAAGCCCCAGCATGTGGCCATGGAAACCTGTACACATGGCCAGCACCTCCATGGCCCAGGAATGCCAGCCACCCTGCACAGGCACCATGGAGCTGTACGCCACCAGCATGTGCCCGGAGCACAAGTGACAGACAGTGGTGCCCATGCCCTGTGACACACAGCGACAGCATGGAGGTGGGACAACAACAGCGGAGGCCACAGTGTCACCCAAGGCAGACATGCACCACACCAGTGACAGGAGGCAACCCAGCATTGTGTCGGGTACAGTGGCTGTCCAGCATGGACAGCCACTACTGACATGCCAGCAGACCATGCAGATCACAGACATGCAAGGGTGTCAGCTGCACAGGCCATGGACGGGCTGACAGGTGCACCATGGACACAGAGCATGTACTGTGGACCACTGCACACAGTCATCCAGTGCACGAGGAACAATACACACACCACAGACAGTGACTGATAGCTACTCCCACACCATAGTCACTTCACCATGGACACACATGCACATGACTGCACCACCCCTGACACCATGCACACCATTGCAGCTGATCACCCATAGCCCGCTGCAAATCAGAGACCACCACAGTAGGCATATCAAAGCAAATGTATTGTAAAACATCAAACAAAACTATATACAAGTATTTACAAAAGGTTGGGGAGGCCACAAACAAGGTGGGGTGAGAAAGGGCGAGGGTGAACAAATGGTAGAGGGAAGGAGGGTGTGAGGGTGGGTCTGGGGGAAGGGAAATCAGGGGCATTAGTATGCTCAGCGGAAGCCCGCTTCCCGCTCTGGCTGCTCCTCCCACCATGCCACCATCATACTCCCAGCTAGTCTATCCTTTCAAGGATCTCCAGTGAGGCTCTGGCAACTTGCAGGATCTCCGCAGCATCTCTCTGATTGCCTGCAGCTGCTGTCCACCTAGGACAAGGGAGCAGAGTCAATAGGTGTGAATGCACAGCATGGACATAGAGGAGGGCCTGTCCACCTCCACCTCCACTGGTGTCCAAGGGTCAGGGCAACAGTGGGCCCACCTGGCTGTCTGGACTGATGTTGGTGGAGCAGGTGCGGAGGACACCTGCCCGTGTCCCAGAGTGCCAGCGTCCATGGATGCCGTCATCCTGAGACTCAGACTGGTGCCAGATCCATCACTGATGATGATGATGGAACTCACTTCATGGACAGTGATACATGTGGGTCACAGGATGACCACACAGCAGGTAACAGCACAGGCATGGCTGTGGGTGGTGCCACCATGGAGGCCTGCATGACATCACAGTCCCAGTCTGTGCCTGTTTGCACCAGTGGGGCAGCACTGGTGTGTGTCCAGGACAGTGGGGCTGTTGTGGCCACTGTGGCAGCACTGTTGAGCCCTGAGAGCAGCAACCAGAGGGCAGTGTCAGCAGTCAGCCAATGGCCATGGGGTACAGTGTCAGGGGTGGCATCAGTACCACCTGTGGACATGCCCAGACATGGCTCTAGTGTGCAGCACCCACCTCAAGGGTGCTGCCCATCAGGCCACGAACACCATCAGAGACAGCATGCCGATCAGTCAGATGACCTCTTATATGAGCACACCTCCATACTCCAAGATTCAGTCGATCAGCAGTTGTGGCTTGTGATGGCAGTGGATGCACTCAGTGTGGCCCTGCACCAGGCAGATGAGCAGCGCAGCAGGGACACCAGTCTGCTCCTGGCAAGGATGGACCAGATGCGGGAGGATGTGACCACTGCCATTGACAGGCTGACACAGACAATCACAACTGCCATGGCCACAGTGGGCACACAGTTATTTCTCCATGTGTCACAGACACCGACAGTGCAATGTCCACCCCCGTTCCTGGCGTCATGTGACACCCTCCTTGTCAACACCGGGTTCAGCTGTGGGCATCCCGAGCACGCCTGGCACAGGCATGTTTGGTGTGCTGCAGACCCCTGCGTGAGCACAGTCATGTTCATGCAGCGGAACCCCTGAGGGACCGTCGGTGCCACCCATGAGGTTATTGGTCATCCTGTCGCTGCTGGCGGGTCTCAGCGTGGCCGCCCAGCATCCATGGTGGCTGTGGCACTGTGGCAAGTGACTGATCTGTCTTCCACCAAGGCTACTGTCTGATGCTGCCCTGTATGCAGTGTGTTGTTCAGCTGCAATGCACGGGAGGGGTATCGGCCCTGCACACACACACACACACACACACACACACACACACACACATCGCTCCATCTGCACACCCTCCCGGCTGCTGTCCACTGTGGCATGTGCATGATGATGCTCTGCATTGCGCTGTCCACCACTGTGCAATGGTGCCCAGCATCTGACACATGCACAATGACAGGCACTGGGTGGGTGATCTGTGGACGTGTGTGGCTAGGGTATGGCTGTTGGGGTCGCTTCTGCTTCCTACCCTTTGTGCATGTCTTGTGGTGTGTGTGTGTGTGTGTGACCGTGTGACGGTTAGACATTGCCCATTCCTGACGGCGTTGCAGTTCCATGCTCGGCCTATTCCCTTTAAGACATGCACCCTGGGGTTTGTCCATGCGTGTTTGTGGGTTGTGCCCTTGACACTGGTGGTTGCAATGGCCCCATGACTTACCTGGGTTGGTTGAAGTGCTCTTCTGTGATGGTGTCCTGGTGCAGCTGCGCCATCTGGATCAGTCAGGGGTCCCTTCGACCAGGGGTCTACCCATCACCATCTTCCCCAGCATCCTCATCATCCCTATCACTGTCCCCTCTTCGACCTGTGCGGCTATCCCACAGTTGTTGGCCATGTTGTGCAGGATGTAACAGGCCAGGAGTAGCCCACAGGGCTTTGAGGGACTCTGTAGGCACCCGCCAATTTGTCCAGGCAATGGAAACGTGCCTTCAGCATCCTGAACACCCACTGGCGACATTGCGGTGGTGGCATGTGTCTCATTGTAGCGCTTGCTGTGATGGGGTCGCGGGCTGCTAGTATGGTGTGAGCAGCCAGGGATGGAGTGGGTATCCACTGTCACCTGTGCATAGAGGGTGGACATTAGTTTGGTGATCAGCCGCCTGCCATGGGCCATCTAGGCCAGTAACCATGTCACCTCTGACTATGCCCTCCCAAGCTCCATGTCTTTCTGCGTGATTTGCATACTCACCCAATAGGTGTCCAGTGGGATGTCCCCACTCTCGAACCTGTGGCACAGTGCAGACTGGTGCCAGATGAAGGCATCATGTGCTCCCCAGGGTGCATGGCACAGACATTGATTATGCACCCCTGGCAGTGCACACCACCTGGCAGTTACTGCTTGCATACCCCTTCTGATTTATAAGCATGCCCTTCCAGGCCAGGTGGCATGCAGATGGTCACATGGGTGCAGTCTATTGCCCCTAGCATGCCAGGCATACATGCCACCTGTGGAACTCCTGTATGTTTGCTGTGCACTCCGCTGGTGTGCTAGGGAAACAGATGTACTGTACTCCGCAGAGTATGTGCAGCAGTGCGCTAAGGAATTGGGTTAGGTGGCATGACACAGCTGACTGGTTATGCCTGTCATGTTCCCCTGCTGGTCTCTGGAAGGTACCTGTGGTGAGCAGGCACATGACAGCTGTCACTGGTCTCCACTGACAGAGCATGGCTCCGTCGTGTGGGTGCCTGCATTGCATCACTGCACAGCTCACAGAGCCACCTCCAGGATCACCCAGTTCAGGCGGTACCAGCCCACGATCTCAGTGTCAGTGTACAGCTCAAGCTGGTGCGGGCTCGGCACTGCCTGTTTGGGGCATACCGCCAATGGGCCCTTCCATGGCCATGCCCCTGCTGCCTGCCTTCACCCCCTCATTACTGCCTCCATCTGGATGTTGGCACTGCCATGTCCCTGGCTTCTTTTACCCCTGGCAGCTGTTTTGCCATTCCCCACTGTTCTTACTGCTAATCCCCCTGGGAACACCTCCCAGTAGTGGCCATACTGCCCACTGTTTGTGCCCTCAGTGCTGTGTGGCACTTCCTACTTTTGTCTGTGCAGTGGCACAGGCTCCCCACACCTCCCCTGTTCCTGGTGGTTCCAGGTGCTATGTCCTGCTCCTGCCCTGTCCTGCTCACAGTTCACCCACATGTGGCTTCCCTGTAGTGTTCTTGTGCCTCTCTCTTGTTCCTTTTTATTTTGGATCATTTTCGCTATCCTACAACTCTGCTTGTTTCTATTGCGCATGGCGCATGTTGTTGAAATTGCACCGCGCCATTTATTCATGGTTCCTCCCTTCAGTTGCACATGCATTCATTACCATTGCACTTTGTGCATTGTGATTTGGGGTGCATTCTGCCTCCCGCTGAATATCGCACAGTGGCACATTTTCAGACTTGCGCCATGCATCCCTGTTGTGCATGGAGCAACCCTTTGAATATCTGGGCCTAACAGTTCTGTATATATATATATAGATATATATATAGGTATATACAGGTATATAGATATATATTTTATAGTGGCACAGTAGTGCCACTATAGTTAGGATGAGTACCCCATTTAAGGTTAAAGTGTGACATTTTCAGTTTAATAACTTTTACACCATATGATGGATTTGCCTGAAATTTGGCAGACATGGAGTGGTTCTATTGATCTCTGGATCTGCCAAGTTTCATGATGGTTGGATATACAGTTGTGGAGCTATAAAGCACAATAGAAAGTCATATCTATGCTTTTTTGCTCATTCTTTGCTTATCTCTACAGGTTGCACAGTTTGTGCAACTGGTATGAAACCTTCAGAAAACATGCAGCCATGGTCCCCAATGTGCCTTTTGAAGATTTCATAAAAAATATTAAATGGTTCAAAAGTTATTCAAAAACAAGTTTTCCATTATAGTCAATGGGAAAAGTTAGCAAAGTTCGACAGTGTAGCAAATGCAGTTTTAGTGTCGCAATGACCCCTGTAGTGTCATGAGTCAACCATTTTTTTATCAGTTACTGGTCACAAAATGCTTGACATTTAAATTTGGGACCTCTAGGGACACAAATTATTTTTGTGTTCACCTAGTCAAGCCCTGAGGATGCATGCCATGTCTTTTTTGGGGAGGGGGGGTAAATACCCAAGAAATATGTTTTTGAAATTTTGTAAACTGTAGTGTCACAGAGTAGCATTACACTTGCAAAACTTTCGATTTTATTTTTTAAGTAAAGTGTCGTGGATATGCTACACTACTTAGCCACACTATGCCCAAAAGAATAGGGAAATATTTGCCACCATGCTGCAAAGAATGGTTAGGTCTTTTGGGCTAAAATTTGGAGGGAAGAAAGCCAAGATCCACAGATGTGCATTTTGTAGTTTGGTGATAAAATATTACAGGGCTGAAAAGTTACAGTACTTTGAAGTTGATGGTTTTCCATAGGCTAACATTATGGCATCTGCGCTTCAGAGGCCTGTATCTCGGAAGACGTTTGCTTTTCCATTACTGTTTTGTTTGCATTTCCTTTAGTGTCACCATGTGCATTTCCATTTGAGTTTGAACATGCACTTCTGTTTGCATTTCTGTTTCTTTCCTTTGGCAACTATCGTTGTTACCGTGAATTGTTTGTATTTCCAATTGCATTACCATGACTGTGCGTGTTACGATTTGCAGTTCCATACGCATTTGTGTTTCTGTTTTCATTAACATTTGCGCTTGTGTTTCTATTACTGTTTGCATTATCATTTATGTTTGCGCCACCATGTGCATTACCATTTGCGCTTGCATTTGCATTACTGTTACTCACTATTTAGTGCACATTCTCAAAAGAAGGGAAATTCATGGCAAAATCTCCATTTAATGCATCAGTTATGGTTGTTCCACAGTGACAAAAGCAAGGAAATTCGATGTTAGGGTTCCCACCCTCCTTGCACCCACCCCACCCCACCAACAGGCATCGAGTGTGTGTTTGGGTCATCAGTCTTAACTCTCACCCCATTCTCTATATTGCACCTCCTCATCTTGTTTTTACAGATGGGATGGGGTGAGAGTTAGGACCCACGAACCCAGCCTGCACCCTTCGGCTGCCTTTAAACTGAGTTTTTGCCATGAATATATATATATATATATATATATATACACACACACACATACATACATATACATATATATATATATATATATATATATATATATATATATATATATATATATATATATATATATATATATATGTATATATATATATATATATATATATATATATATATATATATAAAAAATAGGCACACTTGTGCCCCTATTTTTAAGGTTGAGTAGCAACCTTAATGTTAAACCTCAGATTTTACACTTGAATAACTTTGTAACTGTTCAATGGATTTGCATCAAATTTGACATGCACTGTTTAGTGGGTTGGGTCTCTTGAATTGCACAGTTTCATTCTGGTCAAAATGCGGCTTCTGAGATACCAATAGTGCAAAACCTTAAAATGTTGCACTTTTTACACTTTTCTCATTCCCTGCACGCAGATGATGTGAAATTTTGGTGTTAAATTTATGTTGCAGAAAGTGATTGGTTAGAGAACAGGCTTGCACTTGTTAGGTGAAAAAATATTAGTCATTTCCAAAGTTATTGCATTTTAAAGGTCCCATTATTTTCAATGGCAATTTCACTTTCCAGGATAGCAGAATGGAATGAAAAGGATTTTGGTCTTATGAAAAGGATTCTTTTCATAAGGGCACTGATACTTTTCATCAGACAAAAAGTCATTTTTCATGAGCTGCCATCTTGTTTTCTCTTTTCACATAACCAACCATCATAACTGCCCAGAGATGACTTCTACAGATATCCAAACATGTATATTACTCATCAGGAGTTAATGAGCTTCACTGTTTCATTTTTATAGCTCCCATGCACTCCAAACATTTTTTCAACTATTTAAAACCTTTATAGTGACTCGCTAAGTTCCGTTTCATAAAGTCCTTTTTCATCCTCGTGAAAAGGAAATCAACTCACAAATAAGATTTAACTGCACCATCCCTTTTAAATAAAGTATGCAATTGATATTCAGTGGCACCCCTCCCTTCCATCTCCCTGTGTTATATCCCTGGTGTTTAGTGGCCTCCACTCTCTGATTCCCATGCAGTTAGAGAAAGAACATTGGTGTCCAGTGTCACCCTCACCTGCCTATCACTGTTCCCCATTTCCTGGTGTCTAGTGGCACCCCACCTGTCAATCACCATCCCCATTGGCAATTATTATATTCCCTGGTGTCTAGTGACACCCCCATTGTAGACCAAACCTGAAATAAAGAAAATGGTCCCTCAATGTTTTTTAAACCTGTAAAACAAATGGTCCTTCACCGATCAGCCACCCACCCACCCCACCTCCCACTCAGCACCCACCACCCCATACTCCCCAGTACACCCTCACACACCTTCAGTTACCTGAACAGGTCAGAGATTCAAGACCCACTCTTTGATCAAAGACACATCTTGCTGCTGGAACCAACAACTGCAATATGAGAAACTAAGGTAAATGCAGTTCAGTGTATTTCAACAGGGGTCATCAACCTTAATACTCACCCCATTCTCCCCTACTGTACCCATCTCAGCTTATTTACTTATGGAATGGGGTGAGTGTTGAGACTGAAACCAACCCAAGGCACTCCCAGCATCTGTTGATGTGTGCAGGCTGGGGTTGGGTGTTAGGGTTGAAACCCTAATGCCACATTTCCTACTTTTGCCACTTTAATCCTAAGTAGAGCATTAATGAATATTTTTGCAAAATATATATATATATATATATATATATATATATATATATACTGTATATAGTATAGTGATACGGTAGTGCCACTGTATTTAAGGTTGAGTTGGTAGTTTAATGTAAAACCCCAGCCATTGCACTTTAATAACTTCACAACTGTTCAATGGATTTGCAAGACATTGTGCATGTACAGTCTTGTTTGGTAGATCTCTGAATGTTCTAAGTTTCATTCCAGTTGGATGTGCAGATTCAGAGATCCAAATAGTACAAAAGTGATTTTGTCAGGTTTTTTGCTGTTTTTATTTAAGAGCCCTTGCACACAGATGATGTGGAATTTTGGTCTGAAATGTTCAGGATAGAAAGGTACTGGACTTCAGATGTGCCTTTTAGAGGTTTGGTGAAAAAAATATTACTCCACTCCAAAGTTATTAAATTTTAAAATGTTAGGTTCTGCACATGCTGAGTAAGCCCTTCAACGTAACTGCATGAAATGAAAAGAGATTCCTTTTCATGAGAGGAAAAATCCTTTTCTGTTTGTCACCATCTTATTTCCATTTTTTTCAAAATGAAATTTCAAAACCCACAAAATGACATCCTGCAGAGAGCCAAGGTATCTATCTTGGTCATTGGGACTCCACTCTTCACTTAACTGTTGGAAAAATGACCCTGAAATGTTTTGCAATGTGAGCCCTTGTCAACAAACTGATCATGTAATGAACACATCACAGCCCTTGTTTGTGCTGCATCGCCAGTATTTGCCTCAGCTCTGCAGTTCAAAGTTGACAGCCAGTATTACAATACTGAATACAAGGATCCAGTGATTAGTTTTCTTCATTTCGGTGTTACATTTTTATACTGTATGTGACAGTTTTCATTATTTGTATGTGTTTGTATACATGCTGATTTGATGTCTGTCAAGTAGATGAGGGACTGTGTATTTCCTCTGCCTCTTCTGCATCAGGAATACAGTGATGTGATTTCTTCTTTAAAGTCAGTTAGTAGACTTTTCTGATAGTGCACTGCAGATAGTGACATATCCAGTTGTTAATGTAAATTCAGTGATTTCCCAAAGATCATCAGTCATTTTGTGAATATCAGCCTACTTTATTTTCTTATTTGTGTGTCTGGTTCAATTAGCATGGTGTGTCCATGATCATTTTATTTTATTTATTTTAGTTTTGGTAACCAAGGTAAGGGCCCACTAGGCACAAGTGCCTCTTTTCAGAGGCGACCTGGGAACACTAAGTAGTTAAGTGACTTGTTAGATATTTATAAAATGTAAGCTCTCCTCGCATTCACAGATAAAATTACATTTCATTAGGGGCAATCATCAGAACAAACTCTCAAACAAAACTTCAACTCCACAACCCGACCAGGCCTGGCTAGATATACAGCAGCATAATACAAAGATAGCCAGCACCAGTCACAGATTCTGCATTAATGAAATGTATTAAATGCAAGGCAGAACAAAGTGCTAGTGCAGATCATATTATACAAATTACAAATGCAAAATCTCACATAGTAGCAGAAGCAGTAGCAGGTGAGGATCTGATGAAACACCCCCAAACACACAGATTGGGCTGTTCTGTTTTGCGTTGGATCTTTCACCTGCTGCTGCTATTGCTATGTGAGTTTTTGCATTTGTATTATTCGTGTGCCTCATTTAAATCTAGTCAAATGTCAATGGGTAATCCAAGATTAAATGTTATAATAAAGCAGACTACAGGAAAATCAAGAAATATCTTGCAAAATGGGATCGGAGAATGAAGTTAATAGTATATCCCTTGATAAGATGTGGGACAGGATTATGAATCATATTCATTATTGTGTGGATAAATACATCCCAGATCAAATCAAATACAATGGCAAAGGTAGAATCGATATGGTTTAATAATAAAATAAGAAAAGCGATCAAAGCTAAGAATAGGGCCTTTAAGAAACATAAACACAAGACTTTAATAAATACATGGACCTCATATAAGAAAAAGTTGAAAATAAGTGAACAAAAGATTAGAAAACAAAAATAGTTTTGAAATAGACTTGGCCACTAAGGCACCAGATAATAAAAGAATATTCTTTAATTATATTAATAGTATGAGGGCAGGCCAACAAAGAATTGGACCATGAAAGTAAATAATGCCACTGTTAATGGGGAGAAAAATGGCTGTGGCTTTCAATGAATACTTCTGGGGTGGGGGTCTACCAAACCAAACAAGAAAGACCAGAGTAAATAATGTCATAAATAATGGCACCTTTGTGCAGTATCATATAACAACTGAGGAGCGAAATCAGGCTGGACACTTTACATTTAGCTAAATCTTCAGGACCTGATGAAATGCATCTGAGATTACTTAGGAGTTATCAGATGAACTGTCAGGACCCATGGCAATACTATTCAGCTGTTCTATCTCCCAGGAACTTTAATAAAGGAGGAAAACAGGCCAATGTGACTCCAATTTATAAAAAGGCTCTAAAGGGAAATAAATTATAGGCCAATTAGTTTAACTTCAATAATCGGCAAAATTATGGAAGGACTAGTAAAGGACGTAATAAAAAACATGTTAATGATACTGGCAAAATTGATATATACCAACATTGTTTCTCTAGTAACTGATCCTGCCAGTCCAATCTATTCTATTTCTTTGAGTCAGTAAGTAAGACAGTAGATGAAGGCTTGGCAGTAGAGATACAGTGAATTTAAATTCTCCAGTAAAAGTGCCTGCAAAGTGTACACTTCACTATGCAGTGTGCGCCATAAGGAAAGGCTCACTTCCTTGTGATTATTACTTTGCATTGTCATTCCGCCTTAACATGAAGTAAGGTGGGTGACAACAATATTAGCAGCATCCCACATACACAGTCACCAAAATTAATGTGCATCCCCAAAGTGCTACTGTCTTGTGTCCATAAACTCTCCAGTCTGATGAAGAGAAATGAGAGTGTAACAAGAAATGCAAAGTCTCCCAGAATTAGTGGCGCACTCAGTCATGCTCACAGTGGTCACACACAGAGTCACCTGAATTAATGTGCATCCCCAAAATGCTTCTGTCTTGTGTCCAGAAAATTCCCAGTACTGACGAAATGCTACTGTCTTGTGTCCAGAAAATTCCCAGTGCTGATGAAGTGAAAGAGGTGTAACAAGAAATGCAGTCTCCTAGAATTAATGGTGCACTGCAAATGCACAGACAGATTAAGACTGCACTGCGCACTCAAGAGAGGTATACGAAAAGGTACATCAACATCTAACCAGTACTCATAAATCACAAATCCAAATCTGGAAAGGAATACCATTTTCCAGTTGGGGATTAGTGCACAGCAGTAACAATCCACTACCAGTAAAGATACAACAAAGCAGTACAAAAATTCATGCAGGTGCGATGGATATCATGTTCACACTGCTGCAATTACTCTATGGCACAATAAAAGGTGTCTGATTTAATTGCATGCATCACACACACATTACAAGTAATCGTAGCAAATTGAAAACCTTTAGTAATATAACCAAATGTTTTAAACAGACAAATTATACACTGCTGCACCACAACAATCATCAAAAAATTTCAAGAATTACTGAAAATATTACGGTGTGTACATTAACACAGTCACACAAGAAAAATATAACCAAACAGAAAGACTGCCTTTTCTCCCAGTTAATGTACCTACACCACAAATACGTCTCTCTCAAAGTACACTTCACACAATACACAGTACACAGACGACTGTTCTAAATTAACATTCAAGATCCACACAACAATAAACACTCAATGATATGAGCACAGAAGGGTTTCCTGCAATCAATGTACTAACTTTAGAGCAAAAAATGACTCAAAAGGTATTTTAATCAGCTTTTAGAGGTTTTGAATTGCAGCGCTCTGAGAGCAAACTGTCTCCAGCTACCACTACACACACACTACCCAGGCCAGAACTGAGGCTGTGCAGAACTATCTAGAGCCCATGTGACCTGCAATCCCATGAATCACTGCAGAATTTCATTTGGAGCTCAATTACAAGGCGAAGTGAGGAGATTACACATGTTCAATGTACTTTGCCTTAAAATTGGTGGAGAAGTGGTTTGGGAAGGCAGAGAATACGCCAGTCATTGGTTTCAATGGACTTGAGTTCTTCATTATGAAGCAAAGTACTCCACTTCACATTGCAGAGTACTCCAGGATTCCACTTTACTCCATGAATCACTTACGGAGCGAATATGGGCCACTTCACCCACCACTACTTACAGTGCTGTAACTCGCATGCTGTACAGGAAGGAGCATAAATGCCTATGACTGTACTTTTCCGATGAGCTGAGCCTGTATCATAAAACTCCCCAATTTAAAACTCTTATTAATGAGTACAGTGGTGGTGATTGGGCAAAGTCTGGAGAGATACTACAAAACAGAGCTTACAGTACACTACGTAACTAGTAAAAATGTAATTTTGTGATTCATGACGCGATCGTGAGTCATAATTTGTGACTGCATTTGTGACCGTGATGATGAAGAACATGATTTGGTGTGAGATAACCAATATGAAACTGTATGAGAATGCCAAATGCCTACGGCTGTACTTCCCCGAAGAACTGTAGCACAAAATTCCCAATTTAAACACTCTTATTAATGAGTACAGTAGTGGGGTGGTGAAGTCTAGAAATATACTATAAAACAGTATTACAATACATCCAATTAACTAGTAAAAAAATGTATTTTGTGATTAATGGCGTGATGTGAATTGTGACTGCATTTGTGACCATGATGATGATGAAGAATGTGATTTGTATCACGAGTGATTCATGATGATGGCCCTGACTTAAAAATGCGTATTAATAAGTACAGTGTTCATGCAGAGATATGCACCACCAGTCCAGTACTCTGAAGCGAAGCAAAAAACAAGTGTGACTTAAGTTACAGATGGAGATTGGGCCCTAAATAGATGCAAATGCACAGACAGATTAAGATTGTGCTGCACACTGAAGAGATACAGATGCAATGGCACAACACATAACCAGTGCTCACCATCAGAAATTCAAATCTGAAAAGAATACCTTTGCCAGTTGGGGCTGGCCAGCGGAGGGGGGCAGTGTACTGCAGTATCAGTCACTAGTACTGTACTACTACCAGCAAATATACCACAAAGAAGTACAAAAATCATGCAGCTGCAGTGGATAGTAGGTTCACATTGCTGAAATTACTATGTGACACAATAAAGGTGTCTGATTTGATGACTCCGCCACACACATACTCACACACACACTAAGTAATGCATAGCAAATTGAAAAATTCAGTAATATAACCACATATTTTAAACAAAATAAAATTATGCACTGCTGCACCACAACAATCAGCAAAAAATGTCAAGAATTATTGAAAATATTATTGTGTGTACACTAACACAGTTACACAAGAAAAATATCACCAAAACAGAAATTCATGTAACTGTCTTTTCTCCAAGCTAATCTACCTACACTACAGATACACCCCTCCCCAAAGCACACTTCCACTGTCTCTCAGTACACAGACTGAATGTTGTACATTAACATTCAAAATCCATATACAAACACTAAGCGCTTGATGATATGAGCACAGGAGGGTTTCCTACAATTGATGAACTAAAGTTTCAGCAAAAGAATTATTCAAAAGGCTTTTTAGCAGCTTTTAGAAGGTTGGAATCACAGAGAGCTCTCAGACCAGACTGTCTCCTATAGCTTCCTACACACACTACCCTGAACTGAGGCTGTGCAGAACAACCTAAAGCCCATGAGACCTGAAATCCCATGGATCACTGTAAATTTGCCTTTGGAGCTTAAAAAACAAGGCAAAAGTGGTGAAGTACATTGTTTTCAATGTACTTTGCCCCTAACATTGGTGGAGTGCTGGTTTGGGAAGCGGAGTAATGAAAAGTCATTGTTTTCAAGTGGACTTGCGTTACCCATTATAATGAAAAGTACACCACTTAGCATTGTGAAGCACTCCATGAATTCACCTTCTCTCATGAATCACTCCATGGAGTGAATTGAAGCCACTGTGCCCATCTCTACTTGGTCATGGATGTGATATATTTGGATTATACCAAAGCCTTTGACACAGTGCCACATAAAGAGCAAGTAGAAGAACTTGCTAACATTGGGCTCATTATTAACATTGTGAGCTAGGTGAGCTAATGGTTGGATGGGAAGAAACAAATGTTTTCTGCTAGAGGGCACTGCTCAAAATGGGGTGATGTTAACAGTGGAGTGCCCAAGGATCAGTCCTTGGTCCCATATTGTTTAACCTATACATGGCATCAATGAAAACATCCAACAGTATATGGATTAGTAAATGTACCGAAGATACCAAACTGGGAGACCTAGTAAATAATCCCCATCTTGTAAACAACTACTAAAAAGACCTGGATACAATGCAGAACTGGGCAAATTCACATAAACTCAGTTTCAATTTACATAAATGCAAAGTGATGCATTTTGGTAAAATAACTTACTATGGAACTATTATCTTAATGGCACTCTTCTAGGACAAAGTAGTAAGGAAAAGGACTTAGGGGTCATTATAACTAACTATTTAAGTTTCTCAGAACACACCAGACTAGTGGCTTCAAGAGCAATAAGATACTGGGGTCAAGTTTTTAAGCATATCAAAAGCCAAGATAGGAGTTATACTACCCTTGTGTGGAGCTTTGGTTAGACACAGAATTGGAATATTGTGCTCAGTTTTGGTCACTTTACAAAGTTAATGATATAGCAGTTCTGGGGAGGATACAGAGCAGGGCTACAAGGAATATTATAAATATGAAGTTCATCACTTATGAACAGAGAATATTGTATCTGAATTAAAATTGTATTCCTTGGAATACAGGAGATGACGGGGATCTATGTTTGGTGTACACGGTTATAGATAATCCAGATTTATCTGAATGCTTGGGGCTAGAATACAATAAAATGGAAAGAGGTCTCAGGAGACACAATAAACAGCTAAAAGAAGATAGGTTTAATACCAGTAAGAGAGAAATCGGTTCAGCCAAAGAGTAATTGTGATGTTGAATTCACTCCCTCAAGTATTTTATTTATTTTTATTTATTGAAATGTTTCACCAAGTCACACTGAACAAGTTGCTCGTTTCCGGTGTGACCTGGGGAAGAGTACAGAAGTTTTCAATACACAAAGTACAAATGAAAGCAATACAATGAACAGAAAAGTGTAGTACAACAATTTAAATCATGCAGGCAATACAGAATTGCAACAACAGCAGTATGCACAGAGTAATAGTGCATAAACAATGATTGGTCAGATTATGGGTGTAGGTTTTACAAACCATAAGTAAAGAGTTGTTTAGTTAAGATATTGATGGAAAGGGGATCAAGTGAGAAGTGTAGGATGGCATTAGGATTATGGGAAGCAGGTACAGATTGAGGAAAAAAGTTTAGAAGAGGCGGTGGTGAGGGAAGAGAGGATGATGAGTGCGAATTTTGGGAGGGAAAGCATTCCAGATTTTAGGAAGTGGTGTTTGAAGGCCGACTGACCTGCCTGCATGTAGCAATGAGGGACAACCATGGTCCATGAGTCATAGGATAATAGAGAATGAGACTGGGGAGGTGGGTACAGAGGGAGGAGGTAAGGTGCAGAGGCAACAAACCTAGCCAGAATTTAGAGGCAAATTTAGCACAGTGAGAGAAGTGCTGGTTTGCAAGTGAAGAAGAGAGAGATATTTAAGCAATAAGGCATGACAGGGTGTGTGTTATTGTGTAATAATGTCACTCCTGGGGTTAGTCATAGCATGAGGTGAGCGAGTGCTTCCACCACCCAAGGAGTGACGTTATTACACAATAACACACATCCTGGAGTGCCTTATTGTTATTATACAATGGCACGTTATTTTTATTTATTTAAAAAGAAAAAATACAAAAAATGTGATTTTCCCCATTATTTATGCATGGAAGTACATGTTTTAAAAAAGTTCACTACATATTTCCACCAGTAGGTGGAGCTGCTCAGTAAATGATGCTGGTTTCCCAAGCCGTATCGTGAAGCCTGTAAGCTTGCTGAAGTTATGCTTTACAGCATTCTCAGCACCCCTCCCTGGCAGCATTTTCACTGACTGCTGAAGTGGCCTTTTAAGTTTTAGTCCTGTTCCTTTTTTGTCATTATTAGTTGTTAGGGGGTTGTGGTTTGTGATCCAAATCGGAGACTGTGCAGGGCATTTTATTTGAGACACAAGGAGTTGTAAAACACTCCCTGACAGATGGCTCCACAGTTATTGTGCCAGTGAGAACTGGGAGCAGCTTGGATTAAATATGTATTTCATTAGGTACCCGCTTTTTCATAGAAATCGGGTGAGTATCACTTAGGCGTACGTGAACAACAATTATGGTTGAACGGTTTAGCGAGGCCGCTTGCTTTGGGGAAAACTGCGAAACTGAATTTATTACAGTATTGCTTGTGGTGTCACTGCTTTTCCTTAACTGTTGGTGTTTTGGGGGTGGTGAAGAAAATCGGGAGGGAGGAGGATATTATCTGTTGGGCAGCCGATAGAGCAGTGTGGGGTTCATGATGCTTGTGGGAGGGAGGGATTTGTTTCCTGTTCTGTGGTCACCTGTGTGCTCAGAGCTTTAATCCAGTGATGTTATGCTGAATAACATCACTGTCAGAGGCACATATTGACCAATAAGGAAACAAGAAATTCTCCTGCCATTGTATAATGTAAATTGTAAAACAATGGAGACCTTTAAAAGCTTCCTGGACAGATATTTTGGCTATTAGCCAACATCTAAATGTTGGCTAGTCTTTATAGCTTACATGCTTTTGAGTTGTACAAGTCCTATGAATTCCATGGAAATACCTAGGAGTCTGGTTTGACTGACACCTTGATTTCTCAGAGCACATAGATGCCATACACAAAAACTCCACTCAAAGCTCAGCGCTCTATACAGGCATAAAACAACACCCCTACCAGCCTATTGAAATATATTAACTAAAATGATCCCCCATTACTGTCTATGGCCACTTTGTCTACGGTGCTGCCCTAAAGTCCACCGGGGCCAGACTGGACTCCCTTCCACTCATTCTGCACTTTGTTCTCGACTTCCCTCCTGCTATCACCACTGTTCCTGTACTGTGCCCTCTCCCTCCCTTCCCTTTTAGACCATCACATTACCCACTGTGCCTCTTTCATCTCCAAATTCTGGCATGCCTCACTCCCCTGCTATCTCAGCTCTCTACTTTCCCTCTGTCCCCTCTTCCTACTCCCTCCATAACTGTGGCTTTCATTTCCTCACTTCCCTCTTGTAAATCCCTTGCTGTTCAGCCTGCATTCTCCTTCCACTTCCCCAAACTCTGGAACTCTCTCCTTAACCATTCACTCTGCAACATCGAAATGCTCTTTCCTCTCTACTCCAAGCCTGCACTGTTCCTTCCTGTAATTGCCCATAAGACTACCCACAGGTCACTCCACCTTCTTCCTCTGTCTGTTTTCCTCCTACTACATATAATTTCCCTATCTTATCTTATCTTATCTTATCTTATCTTATCTTATCTTATCTTATCTTATCTTATCTTATCTTATCTATCTCTTCTCTTCTCTTCTCTTCTTCTCTTCTCTTCTCTTCTCTTCTCTTCTCTTCTCTTCTCTTCTCTTCTCTCTTCTCTTCTCCATACCTTCATAGGCCTTGAACCCAGGACATAGGCTGGATGTGCATCCAACTGTGTCCAGCCTTTGTGAGGTTTGCATCCCAGAGGGTCTCTGGTCTGCCTCTACCTCTCTCTCTTTACCATTCTCCCTCCTGCCTGCCTTTCTCCTACCACTACCTTCTCCCTCTTGACTCTTCTCCTTAGCTTCCCAGGCCTGCAAGCCAGGACATGAATTGGGTGTGCATCCAGCGCTTCCAGCCCTTCTGGGGTTTGCAACCCAGAGGGTCATAGATCAGCCTTTCTATTCCTTATATCTGTCTCATCTCCCCTTCATATTTCCCCTCCTCTCATTTTCACCCTTCCCTTCCTATTTTTTACCCCATTACCTTCATTGTGATGCATAAACAGACAAGCATCTATCAAGCAGGTAAACTGCTGCAAATTCACCAAAATATCTGTAAATAGGGAAAGGGAGGAAATTGTTTATCCAGGAAAGGTACCTAAGCCAGAACTTGTTTCCAGGTGCGAGCTGGGAGCACAAGGAAGTTAAGTGACTACGATCACACTGTATGCAAGTATTGCCATAGCCCTCAACAAGTCTTGCCAGTTCCTCCACTACTGCATGCCTCTCTCACACATGTGATATTTACGAGCAGGCAAACTGGCTTCAACTAACTGGCAGAGTAAAATACAAGACCTGCATCTTAGCAAAAAGACCTCGCTAGGTCTCTTGCCTCCAGGGGTTCAGAAGACACTCACACCTCACTGTGTCCCCGCCTAACCAGAAGTTTGGAAAGTTTAACATTTTCCGCACCCATGCGGGACTACACAAGGACAGCACTCCTATAAAGTCAAAGCCTCAAACTGGTTCAACTCTCTTCCGGTAGAAGTCACTAACATTGCCACGCTGGGCACTTTTAAGCATAAACTATTCCAACACCTTTTGGTTAGTGCATCCATGATTGCTTCACTTAAACTGCTCTATGCCTGCTCCCTCTCAGTTCTTACCTCCACTCTCACCCGCCACCCTGTCTCCTCCCCTACCACATCCACACAAATGTCCACTCCATAAACCTCAATTCTCCCTAGTTATTATAACCTTCCTGTGCATCTATCCTCTCCTCTGTACTTCTATCTAATGACACTCCCCTTATTCTACTTCTTATTCCCTGCACCCCTACCTCACATTTATCCACTTTCTATTCAATCTCCCCTCAGTTTCTTCATCCTCTTACCTCCCCTTTCCACCTACTCTTCCCCTCACTGTATCTCTGTTCTACCCTTCATCTCACTCTTCCCCTCCCTATCCCTTGCACTCTCATATTCCCACCCTCCCCTCCTCAACAATGCCTTTGAGCTGCTATCCAACTCCCCATTTCTTAGAATCCAGTGCTGCTCTCTGTACCAGTAACTCCTTCAGTAACTTCCCCAGGCATGCATTGTACAATGTCTGGAGTACTGTTCTACTGCCTAAATTAATCACTTTACAAACTAGACAATGCCAATGGCTGCTTCTTTGTATGTTTACTGTATGTTATATATTGCTGTTATGTTATTTTCTACTTGTCCTTGTTACTTGATGTGGAACCTTTGTAAAAGAGTCCCAGCTCAAAAGTGTATTTCAAATTCTTAATAAATAAATAAATAAGTAGGGGCTGATGGGATTCAGACCCAGGGCCCCAGGTTTGGAGCTCAGTACCCTTAGCCACTACATCATACTGCCTCCTTAAAGGATAGGATGTTATAGGAAAATAACAATTTGATACAGCCATGCCAGTGCAATTGCTACTCAAAATAATGAGCTGTGGCTGAGTCATCATATTTGAAAATCCAGCCCTATCACCTTTAGAAAGGAGTTAACATTAGAACTGTTGGGAATGAAGTTAATTACTTTTTGTAATGTACATACCTGGAGTCAGGTTAATGTGGTTGTGATCAGCAATACAATTTTTATGTGTCAGCGTGTGTCAAAATGTGTATTGATGTAACAGTGTTAGATATTTTTACTATATTGTGGCATATTGATGTATAATCAAATGCATACCAACTTTATCAATGATGTGACATGACCATGGTGAGCTAATTCCAAGCTTTCATTTAAAATAAAGAGGGTTTTAGCCCTACTTGTACCAGTATACCATTTAAAAAAAAGATGTTTAGAAAGGAAATGTTGGAACCATTAAGAAAAAACTTAAAAGCTTTGCATCAGTTCAGTATTGTCATATTGTATCATGTAAGTACACCTGTCCTTTATCAATGTGTCGTTTGCTCGAGGTGTATATACAGTATGCACCTAACTCCTCATTTGTAGCCACCTTGGTTAGTATATATCCTCAGATACAAGCTGCATGTCCAAATTTGTTTCAATAAAAACTGCTGTTGTATTAAAGCAGTGGCTACTAATCATAGCTACTGTACAAAATGGCTTCTGATCAAAAGTACTGAAGCTCACAGGAAACAACAGATGGAGCTCTCAAGGGGCCATTACTAGCTGACCCCCTACACCACATCACACCTGAGACTACAAGAAACAAGGAATGCTGTACCTGCTACACCAGTTATGCCACAACAGTTCATATGCTGTTCTGGCAAAGTGGTTCTAGTGAGCACCTGCAGTGGAGACCAAGAAGGATGCTGGGAACCTCCACAAGGAGACCCACAGGAGGGTGGCACAGACCCACAGGAAGGAAACAACTCCTGGTGGTGGACTCAATCATTAGGGGGTAGAAGTGGGGAGGAATGGGATAGGGAGGTAAGGTGCCTGCCTGGCACCACAGCTCGGGAGGGACAGGAAGCAAAACCCTCAGGATCGTGGGAGCAGCCATGAGGAAGGGAGCTGGATGTCATTGTCCACCTAGGGACAAATGACCTGGCTTTAGATGGGATCAGAGCAGTGCAAGAGGAGCTTGTGGAGTTAGGGAGGGGCCTTAGACAAGTAGCATGTACGGTAATCTTCTCGGAGGTGCTGCCTGTCTATCGCAAGGATGTTGCTAGGGTATTCCGCACCATGGGATTCAATGAATGGTTGAAAACTGGTGTGGAGCTCAGGTTTTGGCCTATTGAGGACTGGAGAGCCACCAGAGGGATGCAGCCTTATACTGGCACAATGATCTGCATCTGTCCAAGGGGGAAACAGGATCCTAGGTGACCTGTTTAAATGCTTCATTGGCAAGCATTTAAACTAGCCAAGGGGAGGCACTGAAAGGAGAGAAATCCCACTCCCCACAAAACACAGTAGTTAGAGAGGTAACCACCAAGGTAGAGATGTCAGTAGGAAGCAGGACAGGGATAAATGCAGAAAAAGGCAGTAAGGAGAGGATGTGGCTAAAGGGTAAGGCCATAAAAATAAATGGAAGATGATGAGTACCAATGCCTGCAGTCTGTGCAACAAACTCCTGAACTATTGGCCTTGATGGAAGAGGGATGCCTGGATATTGTGGCAGTCACTGAAATATGGTACACAGAGAACCATGACTGGGATGTCAACATACCAGGATACATGATCTAGGGAGGGACAAAGGTGGGTAAAAGAGGAGAAGGAGGAGTAGCTCTCTGTATAAGGGAAGGGATTAAAGCAACAGAACTAAAGAGTAAACAAGAAGTTGATGAGTCACTATGGGTCACCCTGGAGACAAGAAATGTCAGCACAATCTGCATGGGGGTTGTGCAGACCCTCATCTCAGGGGCAGGAAATGGACAAGAAATGATACAAGGCATTATTAAAATGGCAGAAAAAGGGGAGGTATTCTTGATGGGGATCTGAATATGCCAGATGTTAACTGGAGTACCTTTGCTGCAGGCACATCCAAGAGCAGGATTATTCTTGATGCCCTACAGGGGCATGCCTCAGACAGCTAGTGTTGGAACCCATTCAGGAGGAAGTAATCTTAGACCTGGTACTCTCAAATGGGAAGGAGAAAAGATCTGATTTAGAAGTTGGTAGCCATCTGGGAACAAGTGACCACCAAACAGTGTGCTTCACAATAAACACAGCCATAGAGCCAAACCATACAAAAACAAGAGTACTGGACTTTAGGAAGGCTGACTTTGGGAAAATGAGAGAGTGCCTCAGAAAAGCACTAGCAAACGGGCAAGAAGGAGGGGTGGAGGAACAATGGGGAATAATCAAAACAGCCATCGAGAGGCAACAAGCCTTTGTGTGAAGCAAATCAACAAAACAAAACAAAGGAAAAACCACTATGGTTCTCAAAAGAGGTGGCAGGGATGGTTAAGGTAAAAGGATAGCATTCAGGAAATATAAGGAAACACAGAAGGAGCAGAAAGAGAACTTTGTCAGTTAAAGCAGAAGGAGGCGGAAGACAGTCAGAATAGCAAAGGCACAAACTAAGGAAAAGATAGCCAACTCTGTTAAGAAGTGGGATAAAACATTTTATAGGTACATTAGGGAGACGAAGAAAGACCAAGGGAGGGATACAGAGACTTAATAAAGGGAGGAATGTGGGCAGAGGGTGAGAGTGAAAAATCATACTGAACGAATATTTCACTCAGTATTCACAATGGAAGAGGAGGGAAGGTACCTAAACCAAACAAGAGATAAAATCTGAATAGGGGTCGATACCAGTCCATTCACAGAAGAAAGGGCTTTGAAAGAACTCTTGAAACTGAAGGTGGACAAAGCAATGGGGCCTGTTGGGATTCACCCAAGAATTCTAAAAGAACTAAGGGTAGAACTAGTAACACCGATGACTACTCTGTTTAACAAATCATGGGAGGATGGGGTGGTACCTGAGGACTGGAGGAGGACAAATGTGATTCCACTTCAGAAAAGTGGGAGCAGGGCAGAGGCAGGAAACTACAGACCAGTTAGTTTGAATTCAGTGGTAGGGAAAATAATGGAATCACTTCTCAAAGAAGGAATTGTTGAGTACATAGAGGCCAGTGGAGCACAGGACCCAAGGCAGCATGGTTTCACAGCAGGAAGGTCATGTCAGATGAACCTAATAGATTTCTTTGACTGGATGACCAAAGTAGTAGACCAGGGAGGGGCTGTGGATATGGCCTACCTAGATTTTAGAAAGGTATTTGACACACTTACATAAAAGATTAATAAAGATTAATATACAAGTTAGCCAGCCTTGGAGTGGGTCCCAAGGTGGTAGTCTGGATAACTGGCTGGACAACAGGATGCAAAGGGTAATAGTAAACTGAGTCCACAGTGAAGAAAGGAAGTAACTGATGAGGTACTGCAGGGTTGGGTACTGGGACGGTCCTCTTTAAAGTCCTTATAAGTGACATTGAGAGCACCTGGAAGGAAAGGTATGTCTCTTTGCAGATGACACAAATATCTGCAACAGGGTTGAAACACAAGGTGGGGTGGAAAGAATGAAAAGGGACTTGGCAAGGTTGGAGGAATGGTCAAATATTTGGTGGCTCAGATTCAATGCAAAGAAGTGCAAGGTAATGCATCTGGGAAACAAAACCCAGGGAAGAGTACACAATGGGGGAGTTAATAACAACAACAAAAATTGAAAGAGACCTAGGATTAATTATATCAGATGACTTAAAGGTGGGCAAGCAATGTGAGAAGCAGTAAGGAGGGCTGGAGGATACTGGGATGCATACGGAGAGGCATCAACAGTAGAAAACAGAAAGTTGTTATCCTCTGTACAGACAATTAGTAAGACCCCATTTGGAGTACTGTGTGCTATTCTGGTGACACCATCTCTGCAAAGATATAGACAGAGTGGAGGTTGTTCAGAGGAGGGACAACCAAAATGATGCAGGGTCTGCACCAGAAGACATACGAGGAGAGACTAAAGCAATTTAATATGTATACCCTTGAGGAAAGAGAGAGAGGGAACATGATAGAAAATTTCAAGAGAATTAGCAAAGTACATGAGGGTAGTATCTTTCAGAAGAAGAGAGGTGCAAGATCAATGGGGCACATTTTGAAGATAAAGGGGATGGCTCAAAGGTAATGTTAGAAAGTATTTTTCAAGACAGGGTTGTGGATGCATAGAACAGCCTTCCTGAGGAGGTTGTGGAGTCAGAAACAGTTGGAGAATTCAAGAGTGGATGGGACAGGCATAAGACAATTCTAATGGGGGTAGGAGGAGTAAGCTGATGATTAACTAGAATCTGAAGCTTATCCATCAGGTAGGGAAATGGGCAGACTAGGTGGGCCAAACAGTCCTTATCTGCCATCAAATTCTATGTTTTTATGTTTCTATGTTTCAGTTGGAGCAGTCAGATGAAACACATAGTCACGATGCCAAGTAAGACTATTTGCTTGCTTACTTAAGGTACTATGGCTCCTTTAGAAAATTCTGTACTTAGCTTACTCTGTGTTCTCTCTATTTCTATATGCCACTATTTACCTGATATTATGGTTATATGCTACTGGTGCCACAGTGTATCTCTCTCTCTTCGCACTCATGCCATATGGGCTACTCACTCTGTCTCTCTGAACACCATATATTCTCTAAGGCTTCTACAAAGGATCCAAAAGTAATAGGTATGACAGAAAATTAGGTTTAGCAACTGCAGATCCAAACAGACATCTATTTGAGGAGAGATGCTTTGGCCAACTTTTTAAATAAAAGCTACCCGCAAATACTAGATGCCTTTGATTGGAAGTTATGGCAAAAAACAAGAAAATGCATTTGATGCCATGGCTTGAAATGAGGAAATATGTTATATCAACCAGAGCTCCTTGCAAACAGTTGTACATCACATGTATTTATGAAAATCCTCAAGTTATTGCATTGCAAGAAACCCATTATGAAATCTGCAGACTCATGGGCATTTGTGCACATAATTCACATACAGTGCAATGGTTAATGTCAAGGAATTTCTTACACAGCTCTTTTCGGTGTATCAAAAATCAGAATAGGTCAGCTTGTGAAATGCACTTTAAATGTAATGATGTAGTTTGAATGTACTTTATAAACTTTAAATGCATTACAAATGCAAGGGTCAAACTACTCCACAGAGGGTAATCTTTAAGATAATATTTACTGCTGCATTATAATACATAGTGCTAATGACCTTCTGTAAGAAGGACCACAACCTTTGATGGTGGATTTTGCTTTATAATATAGTCAGTAGAAGTTATTTTTTTATTTCTATCTATCCTTCGAATATTCCCCAGTGTGCTCAAGTTATTGTTAAATTTCAATGCATTAAAATGCCTTGGGTTGTTCAGAAACACTCAGTTAAAGCAGCCAGGACCAAAGCAAAACATATGCAAAAGTTGCATTTATTAATGGGACAAACAAACCAGAAAGAATAAACAGATTTTGGAAAGTCATCTCCTCAGTTTGAGAGCAGTGGTGAAGAAAGTTTTGCAGTTGGTTAGCATCTTGGGAGGAATTGCTTGAATGTATATCTAGCTGGAAGGTGTAGGTGTAGAAAACTATGGGAGATGTTCAAAAGCAATATAAGGAAGAAGTAGAAGGGGGATATGAGAACAAAGCATTAACCTTAAAGAGCCATAGCAGAGGCAACAAGCCTTTCTGTTAGGCAACTAAGCAAAATAAAGAGAATGAAAAAACTCTGGTTCTCAAAGGACATAGCCTGGAAGGTAAAAGAAAAAGGTTAGCTTTCAGGAGGTACAAGGAAACACAGAGGGTGGAAGACAGGGAACTATATTTAGAAAAGCAGAGGAGGTGAGGAAAGCAGTCAGGAGCACAAAGGCAAATGGAGGAAAAATAACTAGCCAATTAAGAAAGGAGACAAGACCTTTTCAGATACATTAGTGAAAGAAGAAGACCAGGGGTAGGATTGTAAGGTTAAAGGAGGGGTGTGTGAGGAGGGGACCTAGAAAAAGCAACACTCTAAACAAATATCTTTGTTCAGTATTCACAGATGAAAGAGGAGAAGGACCACTATTGGGTGATAGGGGCACCAATGGGAGTGAGGTGGATACCAGCCGATTTGGAGGAAAGAGTCCTAAGGAACACAAGAATCCGAAAGGGACAAGGGGTATGGGGCCAAATGGGTTAGATTCTAGAATATTAAAAACTTCAAGAGGTGCTGGCAGCACCACTAACAGCCCTATTCAACAAATCAATAGAGACAGGGTGGTTCCAGGGTACTGGAGGTGAACCAGTGTAGTCCTCTCCACAAAAGTGGGAACAGGAAGAAGATGGAAACTACAGGCCAGTCAGCTAACCTCAGTGGTTGGGAAATTAATGGAGTCACTGCTAAAGGAAAGGATTGTGATATTTCTTGAATAAAGCAGAGTACAGGCTTTGAAGCAGCATGGATTCACAGTGGGAAGGTCTTGTCCCAAAAATGTGATAGATTTCTTTGACTGGGTGACCAGGAAGTAGATCAGGGAGGGATGGTGGATGTTGCCTACCAAGAATTCAGCAAGGGCCTTCAACACTGTCTCACATAGGAGGTTGGTAAATAAGTTGGGCAGCCTGGAAGTGGGCCCCAAGATGGTAAACTGGGTCAGAAACTGTTTGAGTGACAGCACACAGAGGGTGGTGGTAAATGGTGTTCCTTATGTCACTCAGAGCACCGCATTATGGCTCCAGGCAATCAGGGCACCAAATGTGGGATGCACCCCCTCCCTAGGTCCACCCACCCCAGAGTAGGAATCTATCAGTAGGGGTGGTGGACACAGACCCCTCAAGGCAGGGATGCTGACCCCACAAGAAATGTGATTGGTGACATTGCTGATTGGCTCCTAATTGTCCTGTGCTGGATTGAGGAATGTTCGATGGTGGAACCAATGATGTTTAATCAGAGCAAAGGGGGTGACCAGTGGGGTGCCACAGGGATCAGTGCTGGGACCAGTCCTTTTAATGTCTTCATAAGTGACATTGCAGAGGTGCTGAAGGGAAGGTATGCCTCTTTGCAGATAATGCTAATATCTGCAACAGGGCCAAAATTCGAGGGGTGTGTGTGGAAAAAATGAAAAAGGACCTAAACTTGCTTGAGGAGTGGTCAAGAGTGTGCAACTAAGATTCAATGCAAAGAAGTGCAAAATCATGCATTTGGGGCACAGAAATCCAAGGGAGGAAGTACAAGATGGCGGGAGAGGTAATGATGGCCACCAACAAGAATGGAACCTGGATGTAATCGTATCTGATGATCTAAAGGTAACCAAACAATGTGAGAAGGCAGTGGGAGAGCCAGTCGGATGCTAGGGTACATGGAGAGGTATTACCAGCAGAAAAAGAGGTGGTGATGCTAACATACATATCACTAATGAGACCACATCTGGAGCACTGTGTCCAGTTTTGGAGGCCACATTTCTGGAAGGACACAAACAAAACAGAGGCAGTCCTGAGAAGGGCAACAAACATGACACAAGGACTGCTCAAAAGTCATATGAGGAAAGACTAGACGATCTCAATATGCATTCCCTGGAGGAGAGCATTCAAGTACCTTATAGGTAGAAACAAGTTACAGGAGGGTAGCAGTTTTCAGAAAGAAGGTGTACAAGAACAAGGGGCATGATATGGTGTTACTGGGAGAATGTATGCACCACTGGTCTTTTTCTGCAGCCATTGTCTATGTTTCCATGTTTCTGTATCAGTTCTAATATGTAATTGTAGCACTGCTGCAAGTTTCAAAGCCTGCATTACTTTATCATGTAGTTCACAATGCACATTTGGTACTGCTTCATTGTCAAAATATTTTCTGTATGGTATTTAAGATTGTGGAACTGCAGACTGCATTACTTGCTTAAAGCTAGCAGGTGAAACAAAAGAGAAGGGATGCAGGTTAAAAGGTATCAATTAAGCTATTGCTTTATTTAATTTCTGGGCAACTTGATGGGGTGATCATATCTGCATGCCCTTTGAAATGACTCTTGCACAGTTAATTGTTTTGGGTTGGTGCTTAGCCTGTTCTGAGTGGAGCGTGACAGTAGATAATCACGCTGAAGTATCAGACAGTGATGGTAGCGGAGATGAAAGATGAAAGATCTTGTTTTTTCTTTTTTAGTTAAGCGGAGTTGAAAATAGTAGTTGGCTATGTCAACACTTTTGATAATGATAAAAACCTTCTAGGTCACTGTCACCAGCCTCATCTTCTTTCTTACTAGACATTGATGTCCAATCTTTTCTGCTGTATGCAACTAAGTACATTCTTTTTAAGTGTCTTATTAAAGTGGATGCACCAAGATCATTTTCTTGTATCCCCTGCTGTATGCCTACAGTTTTACAGTGTGTATATTGCACAGCAAAAATTGTGGGAATCAATACAATAGTACAGTACTTTAGTACAGTACATTAGTTAGTAAAACTAGGATCTACTGCTTATCCAGTAGGTAGGAAATGAACAGAATGGGTGGGCCAATTGGTCCTTACCTGCCGTCAAAGTCTATGTTTCTGTGTTTCTCACCCAAGAAGTGACTTTCTTAGTTTTACCTCCTGGTGTGTATATATATATATATATATATATATATATATTATAGTTTACCGTGCTGCCATTGTTAGGTTTGAGGAGCCATTTACATGTTAAACCCCAAATTTTGTACCTTAATAACTTTGCAAACGTTCAGCAGTTTGCCTGAAATTTGGAAAACAAAATCAAGACCCATACACCTTGGGATATGCCAGGTTTCGTACTGGTTGGATATACAGCTGTGGAGTTATGAAGCATGATCTGCGCATGCATTTATGCTTTTGGAATTCTATAGTGGCACCTACAGGTCACGTGGTTTGCGTGACTGGTCCGAAATCTTCAGAGAACATGCAGCGGGGTCCCCGATGTACCTTTCAAAGATTTCGTGAAAAAATAAATGGTTCAAAAGTTATTCAAAAAGCAAGTTCCCATTATAAGTCAATGGGAAAAGTTAAAATTTTACACTTCGCAAATGCACTTTTACTGTCGCAAATGTCCCTTTTACTGTCGCAAATCTGCCATTTTGTTTTCAGTTGGTGATCAGACAAATGCTTGGCATTTAAAATTGAGACCCTCTAGCAACCTAATTCTTTTTATTCACCTAGTCGGGCCCTGAGAATGCTAGCCATGTCTTTATTTTGGGGTAAAACACCCCAGAAATATATTTTCAGATTTCTGGAAAAAGTACTTTCACAAAGTAGTGTCGCACTCATGAAAGTGTCACAAATTTTTGTGAAAGCTTTACATAAATCGACACTACTTGGCGACACTATACTCAAAATAACAGTAATTCTTTGGCGATCGCTGCAAAAGCAGTTTGGTGTTTAGGCTGAAATTTGGAGGAGCGCAGCCGACATCTCACAGATGTGCCTTTCAGTGTTTTGCTGAAAAGTATTACACAGTGGCAAAGTTACAGTACTCCAAAGTTGGCGCTTTTCCCATAGGATAACATTACGGCGTATGACGCATTGCATCAATCGTTTGGCGTCCTGCTGCAAAATAACGGTTTGGTCTTTTGGGCTGAAATTTGCGAGAATACAGCCAACATCCACAGATGTGCCTTTCAGTGGTTTGGTGAAAAATATTACAACGAGGCAAAGTTATGGCAGTCTGAACTTCTGTTTTTCCCATAGGATAACATTATAGGCGTTCACCGTGCCTTTCCAGGGCCCGTATCTCAAGCGATTGCAAGATCGGACCTTTTGTCAAAAAATTCTTAGCCCCTATCACAGACTAAGTACAAAACTAGCCAGGAAAGTGATAATACATATGACTTTTATTTTTTTCTATATCGTATGGTTACCGAGATATAAACAATTTACTATTCCAAGTCCTCATTTTTGTGTTCCAGAGTCATTATTTTGCATACATTCTTTCTACTCACTGTCTTTCTCTATATGGCTTTTGGGGAAAACCAGCCTGTGCGCTTACATTACTGTTACCATTAACATTTCTGCTTGCGGTTCCGTACCGTTTCACTTACCGTTCACGTTTACGCCACCATGCGTTACCCTTTGCATTTTCATTTGCGGTTGGTTTGTGTTGTTTTACCATTTCTGTCTACAGTACTGTTTCTCTTTCTGTTTCGCTTTGTGTCACCATCGCATTACGATTTGCGTTTGTGGGCACAGCCGTACTCCATACGCCGCATTACATTCACTATTTCTCATTATCATTCTCAAAAGAAGGGAAATTAGAGGCATAAAACTCCATTTAATGCATCAGTTAGGGTTGTTCCACAGCGACAAAAGCAAGGAAATTTGGCGTTAGGGTTGAAACCCCTTTGCACCTCTCAGCCCACCCCCAACTGGAATCGGGGTGCGCATTGGGAGTCATCGGTCCTAACTGACACCCCATTCTCCTATTCCTCAGCTTCTTTCCACATGTGATGGGGTGACAGTTAGGGCTGATGACCTACTTGTACCCTGATTTCCAGTTTGCTGAGTGAGCTGAAGAAAATGCAAAGTTTCAACTCTTCCGAACTGCTTGCTATCTGTGGAACAACCTAACAAATCATCATACAGAGTTTTGCCTATATATATATGTGTGTGTATGTAATAGATAAACCACTCTGAGGTGTGCCCTTGCTCTCTGATATCGCATGCCTTGGTGTGCATTGTTACACATGAGGCCGCAGGCCAGCATGTATCAACCGTAAGGTGTGCATATATAGAGCATAACTACACACCTCAGAGTGAGTTATCTATATAACTGTCAAAATTGTTTGGGGGCAAAAGTGCAGGTATGCAGTCGCACTGTGATATACACCCCATTTTATAAATATATATACCTATATATTAGAGGCAAAAACTTTGTTCACAGCGACAAAAGTGAGGAAATTCAGTGGTAGGGTTGCAAGCCAACCTTGGATCACCCCAGTGCACCCTCTAACTGGCAACAGAGGCGCATTGGGGTCATTAAACCAGCTCTCAACCCATCACATGTGGCGAAGAAGCAGAGGTATAGGAGAATGGGGTGAGAAGTTAGGACTGATGACTAGCGTGCACCCTAATGTCAGTTGGTGGGAGTGGGCTGGGGGCCAAGAGGGCTTTCAACCCTAATACCAAATTTTCTCCCTTTTCTTGCTGTGAACAACCCTAACTAATGCATTAAATGGGTTTTTGCCTCTAATTTCCTTCTTTTGAGAATGATGACAGAAATAGTGAATGTAATGTCTTTTGACACGCTCCCATGCGTGATGTCTTGTGATATAGTAACAGGAACAGCTATGCAAACAGAAGCACAAACAGTGGTGCACATGGTAACAGAAATGTAAATGCTAAAGGAAAGCGTTAATAGAAATGAGGCTCAAAGTGACGCAGCGAACAGTAAGCGAAACAGACATTGATAGCGCATACAAAATGCAACTGGTAACACGAACAGTGATGGCAGTGGTATTTTAAATGGAAATATTAAGTGTCACAGCAAAAGGATGTGAAAGGAGCAGACACAATGCTTAGCGAATGCAAGCGCACACGTAAGCACAATTACACTTGCGATTTCTTTGCTCTCGCCTATAGGTGCGTTTCGTGACTGCTCCAAAATGTCAGGGAATGTGTGGCCAGGGTTCCCAATGTGCCTTTTGAAGATTTTGTGAAAAATATTGAACAGTTCAAAAGTTATTCAAAAACAAGTTCCCTTTATAAGTCAATGGGAAAAGTTAACAAAAGTTTGACACTTTCGCAAATGCACTTTTTACTGTCACAAATAGCCTAGTACTTTCACAAATCCACCATTTTGTTTTCAGTTGGTGATCAGAAAAATGCTTGGCATTTAAAATTAGGACCATCTAGGGACACAATTCTTTTGTGTTCACCTAGTCAGAACCTGAGGATGCTAGCCTTGTCTATTTTGGGGTTAAACACCTCAGAAATATGTTTTAAAAGTTCTGGAAAAGAACTTTCATAAAAGTACTGTCATGCTCACGGCACTTTTGCAAATCTGTGTGAAAGCTTTACGCCAAATCACGAAAGTACTTTGCAACACTATGGCCAAAATGACAGGAATTCTTTGCCACCCTGCTGCGAAAAAACGGTTTGGTCTTTTGAGCTGAAATTTGGAGGAAGGCAGCCAACATCTCTCAGATGTGCCTTTTGGTGGTTTGGTGAAAAATATTGCATGGCTGCCTAGTTATGATACTCCAAAGTTAATGTTTTTCCCATAGACTAACATGGTGGCGTCTGAGCACCTTTTGGGGCTTATGCGGTGTGAGATACGGAATTTTTGTTGTGAGTTGCATAGCCCTATGGGCTATGTAATAAAAAACCTAGCCAGGAAAATCAAGATTTTGTGAAATTTAAATGTTTTTCTACGTCATGTGGTTGCTGAGATATTAGCAATTAAGTACTTCCAATGCTTGTTTTAAGCTTTGATCCCTATTATAATGCATACATTCTTTGTACCGCTGTTTTCTGTATGCACCTGTTTGGCAAAAACAGGTGATGCGCTTCTGTTACTATTACAGTTACTGTTTCCACTTGCGTTTATGTCCCTGTTTGCATTACTGTTTCCGTATCCACCACCATGTATGTTACCCTTCGTTGTCATTCACGCTTGCATTTTCATTACTGTTATCATTGCATTTCACTACTGTTTCTGTTTGCGTTTTGTTTGCATTACCATGCGCATTGCCATTTGTGTCTATGGTAGCACTTTCGTTTGCATTTGGTTTCTCTTTCTTTTTGCATCTTCCTTGCTGTTACTGTTACCATTTGAATTTGCAATTGCATTACTGTGCCCGTGCACATTACGGTTTGCATTTCCATATGCGCTTGCGCTTCTGTTTCCTTTGTTGTTATTGTTGCTGTTACTGTTACCATTTTAATTTACAATTGGTGCACTGTGCCCGTGCACATTTCAGTTTGTGTTTCCATACTGCCTTCTGTTCCTATTTATGTTTCTCTTTCCTTTGGCATTATTCTTCATGTTAACTTTAGCATTTGCATTTACAGTTGTGGTACCATGCCTGTCGCATTCACGGTTTGCGTTTACATATGTCGCTTGCATTGACATTTCTGTTTCTGTTCCCTTCGCATCCTTTTTGCTGTGACACTTAACATTTCCATTTAAAATACCACTGCCATCACTGTTCACATTACCAGTTGTGTTTTGTATGCTCTTCAATGTCCGTTTGCATCACTGTTCGCTTCAGCATCCTTAAGCTTGCGTTTCTGATGCGTTTCCTTTACCATTTACGTTTGCATTACCATGCTCATTCTTCACGCTTCTGTTTGTGTTCTGTTTCTGTTTGTGTCCTCTTACTATGTCACAAGACATCAAGTGGTGGAGTCATGAGGCCCTTTCCGCGCCACATTACATTCACTATTTCTCATAATCATTCTCAAAGAAAGAAATTAGGCGAAAAATCTGTTTAATGCATTACTTAGGGTTGTTCCACAGTGACAAAAGTGAAATTTGGTGTTGGGGTTGAAAGCCCCTTGGATCCCCTGGCCACCCCAACCTACGCCGGGGTGCGTTGGGAGTCGGTGGTCTAACTCTCACCAGTCTCCTATGCCTCTGCTTTTTCACAAATGTAATGGTGTGAGAGTTAGGATCAATGACCCCAATGTGCACTCCAATCAGCCAGTTAGGGGTGGCGAAAGAGTCAAGGGAACTTCAACCTAACAATTTCTTTGCTTTTGTCACTGTGGAACAACTAACTAATGCATTAAATGGAGTTTTGCCTCTAAGATTATATATATATATATATATATATATATATATATATACACAGTAGTGCCACTATAGTTAGGGTTGAGGAGCCATTTACATGTTAAATCCAAATTTTGCACCTTAATAACTTTGAAACTGTTTGACAGATTTGCCTGAAATTTGGAACACACTATCAAGACCCATGCCTTGGGATCTGCCAAGTTTTGTACTGGTGCATATAGGGCTGTGGAGTTATTAAGCATGATCCCCGCGTGAGTTTGATGCTTTTCTGGAATTCTCACGGTCGTTGCTACAGGTTGCCGCGTTTGTGCGAATGGTCCAAAATCTTCAGAGAACATGCGGCTGGGGTCCCTGATGTACCTTTTGAAGATTTTGTGAAAAAATATTAAATGGTTCAAAAGTTATTCAAAAAAAATTTCCCATTATAAGTCAATGGGAAAAGTTCAAAAAGTTCGACAGTGTCATAAATACACTTTTACTGTGGCAAATGGCCTTTTACTGTCATAAATCCACCATTTTGTTTTCAGTTACTGATCAGAAAAATACTTGGCATTTAAAATTGGGACCCTCTAGCAAACTAATTGTTTTTGTATTCACCTAGTCGGGCCCTGAGGATGCTAGCCATGTCTTTATCTTTGGGTAAAACACCCCAGAAATATGTTTTCAAATTTCTGGAAAAAGTACTTTGCAAAGTACTGTCACACTTGTGACACTGTTGAATGAATTTGAAAGCTTGTAAATTAAACCAGTACTTTTTCTAGGCAGTGGAAAATGACAACAATTCTTTGGCACCCTGCTGCAAAAGAACGACTGTGCTTTACGTGAAATTTGGGGAACGCAGCTGACATCTCACAGATGTGCCTTTCAGTGGTTTGTTGAAAAATATTACACGCAGCAAAGTTCACGGTACTCAAAGTTAGCGTTTTCCCATAGGATAACATTACGGCGTCGCTGTGCCTTTCAGGGCCGTATCTGAAACAGTGCAAGATACAAGACTTATTGTCAGAAAAGTGCTTACCCCCTACTGGGGCTAAGTACAAAACTACCTAGGAAAGTCATAAATCATATGACTTTAAAAATTTTTCTCGTCATACGATTCCTGAGTATAAGCAATTTAGTATTCCAACTCCTCATTTTCTGCTCCGAGACCCATTATTATGCATACATTCTTTGTACTCACTGTCTTTCTCTATGAAGACCGAGGGTGCAAAAAGGGAGGGAGGTGGCCCTGTATCTTAATGAAAATATCAAAGCTACAGAAATTCAGAATACACATAAGGAGCCAGAAGAACTGTGGGTCACCCTGGAAACAGGAAATGGGACAGCCATAAGAACTGGGGTTGTCTACAGGCCCCAGACCAGGGGAGGACATAGACACATTACTGTTAGAAGATATACAAAACATGACAGCTAAAGGGAGGTTCTGATAATGGGAGACTTCAACATGCCAGATACAGATTGGTCAATACCAGCAGGAACATCTGCCAGAACTAGACTCATAGTGGATTCCCTGCAGGAGGGCCTCAAACAACTGGTACAGCAACCCACAAGAGACAGGGCTATCCTAGATCTAGTAGTGACTAACAAAGAAGGGATCACAGATCTCAGGTAGAAGGTCACCTGGGGGCCAGTGACCATCACATGGTATGGTTCAATTTGGCTACTACATCTAAATCATCCCATTCCAAGGCAAAAATATGGGACTTCAGAGGAGCTGACTTTGATAAGATGGCCAACAGAGTTAAGCTATGCCCTGGCAAAAGAAACACAGGTGAGGAGGTACAGGCAAAGTGGGCAAGCATTAAGGATGCAATACTTGAGCAACATCCCATTGTGTTAGACAGAAAAGGAAGTGCAAAAGAAGAAGAAACCACTTTGGTTCTCAAATACAGTAGCAGAAAAGGTCAGAGCCAAAGGCTGGCCTTCAGGAAATATAAGGGAACACAGCGGGATGAAGATAGGGAGGCATACCAAACTGCCCTAAGGGAAGCAGGCAAGGCAGTAAGGCAGGCAAAGTCCCAAACTGAGGAAACACTAGCACGAACAGTAAAGAAGGTGACAAGACTTTCTATAGATACATTAGTGAAAGGAGAAAGTCCAGAGGGGGTATTGCAAGCTTAATGGAAAAAGGGAGCATGTGAGGAGGAGGACCCTGTAAAGGCATCTATCCTAAATAGATACTTTTGCTCAGTATTTACTGAAGAGAAGGTAGGGCAGGGCCCACAGCTCAGCATCATGGACACAGGGGAGGGAGGTGAGCACTACTCCTTCACAAAAAAAGGGTCCTACAAGAGCTTGCTAAGCCCAGGGTGGATAAGGCAATGGGACCTGATGGCATACATCCCAGGGTACTTAAGGAGCTAAAGGAGGAACTAGCAGAGCCATTAGCAGAATTGTTTAGTGAGTCTCTGAGCACAGGAGAGGTCCCAGAAGACTGGAGAAGGGCTCATTTGATCCCACTCCACAAGAGTGGTAGCAGGGAGGAGGCGGGGAACTACAGACCAGTCAGTCTTACCTCAGTAGTGGGCAAGATTATGGAGGCACTCCTTAAGGAAAGGATAGTGCAACACCTGGAATCCATAGGGCACAGGATCCAAGACAGCATGGGTTTACAAAGGAAGGTCCTGTCAAACTAATCTCATAGATTTCTTTGACTGGGTAACCAGAGTGGTGGACCAAGGGGAGCAGTTGATGTCGCCTACCTTGACTTCAGCAAAGCTTTTGACACTGTTCCACATAGAAGATTGATAAATAAGCTAGGTAGGCTCGGGGTGGGTCAGAAGTTGGTCAACTGGTGGCAAACTGGTTGACTGGCAGAAAACAGAGAGTGGTGGTAAATGGTATACAGTCAGAAGAGATGCAAGTCAAAGTAGGGTACCTCAGGGATCAGTCCTGGGGCCAGTCCTATTCAACATCTTCATTAGTGACCTCGCAGATGGACTAGAGGGTAAGGCTTGTCTGTTTGCAGATGACACCAAGATCTGCAACAGAGTAGATGATCCAGATGGGGTGGGCAGAATGGGAAGAGATCTGGATAAACTAGCAGAATGGTCAGAAGAGTGGCAACTGGGATTTAATGCAAAGAAGTTCAAAATCATGCACATAGGGAAGAGAAACCCTGAAGCCACTTATAGGCTGGGAGGGAATTGCTAGCAGTCACAAAGGAAGAAAGAGACTTGGGCATCATCATCACTGATGACCTGAAATCATCCAAGCAGACCTCTAAAGCAGTAGGTAAGGCTAGGGGGTGTTAGGGTGTATTAGTAGGGTATCACAAGTCGTAAGAGGAGGTAATAATCCCTCTGTACAAGACATTGGTTAGGCCCCATCTGAGGTACTCTGTGCAGTATTGGAGGCCACACCTTCAAAGGACATTAACCAATTTGAGGCAGTCAGAGAAGGGCAACCAAAATGGTGCAGGGACTGCATCAGAAGACATATGAGGACAGATTAAGCAGCTCAATATGTATACCCTTGAGCAAAGGAGGAGAGAGGTAATATGATCGAGGCATTCAAACACCTTAAGGGCATAAACAAGGTGAAAGAGTCTAACATGTTTAAATATAAGAAAAATAGCAGGACAAGAGGACACAGCATGAGATTAGAGGAGGCCGATTAATAGGGAATGTGGGAAATTCTTTTTCACAGAAAAGTGGTAGATGCATGGAATGGCTTACCACAAGAAGTGGCTATGAATACAGTGCATGGCTTCAAACATGCATGGGATAGGCATAAGGGAGCAATACAAATGACTATGAATAGATAGGTCACTGACAAAGACCAATGGCACATTTATAAGGTAGAAAAGAAATGGGCAGACTGGATGGGCCTTGCGGTCCTTATCTGCCGTCAACTTCTATGTTTTATGTTTCTATGTTTCTATGAAGCTTTTGGGGAAAACCAGCCTGTGCACTTACATTACTGTTACCATTGCCCTTTCAGCTTAGCGGTTCCGTACCCATTTCACTTACCGTTCACGTCTACATCACCATGTGCATTATCCTTTGCATTTTCATTTGTGCTTGGGTTTCCGTTATTTTTTACCATTTCTGTCTACAGTACTGTTTCTCTTTGTGTCCCCATGCCCATTGCCATTTGCAATTGCAGGCACCATGTCATTATGTGACAGACATCACATGGCGGACGCTCCTGTCTACGCCACCGTGTCGTTACCCTTTCTGTTCTCATTCGCTCTTGCGTTACCATGTGTGCCACTGTTAGCACTTCTGTTTGCATTGCTGTTCCAGTTACTATGTCACAAGACATCATGTAGCGGAAGCAAGGGGTCTGAATGACCCCACAGCCCCGCGCTGCACTACGTGGGTGGTCACTATTTCTTGTTATCATTCTCAAAAAAAAGGAAATTAGAGGCAAAGACTCAGTTAATGCATCAGTTAGGGTTGTTCCACAGTGATAAAGTGAGGAATTCATTGTTAGAGTTAGAAAATCATGGACCCCCAATCCACCACCCAACCAGTATTGGGTGCACATTACTCTCGTGTCCTAACTCTCACTCCATTCTCCTATACCTCTGCTTCTTTACATATGTGATGGGGTGACAGTTAGTCGAGTGACCCCAATGCCGGTTGGGGCGGGCGTGGGGTCCAAGGGGTTTTCAACCCTAATACCAAATTTCCTCACTTTAGACTTGTGGAACAACCCTAACTGATGCATTAAATGGAGTTTTTGCCTCTAATATATATATATATATATATAATATATAGTGCATAGTGCTGCCATAGTTAGGGTTGAGGAGCCATTTACATGTTAAACCTAAAATTTTGCACCTTAATAACTTTGCAACTGTTCAACAGATTTGCCTGAAATTTGGCATACACAATCAAGAACCATACTTCTTGGGATCTGCCAACTTTCATACTGGTCAGATATAGAGCTGTGGAATTATTATGTGATCTACGCATGATTTAAGCTTTTGCAATTCTTTGGTCATCTCTACAGGTCGCACTGTTTTGCACCGGTCCAAAATCTTCAGGAATATGCGCCAGGGTCCTGATGTGCCTTTTGAAGACTTCATGAAAAAATATTAAAAGGTTCAAAAGTTATTCAAAAACAGTTTCCCATTATAAGTCAATGGGAAAAGTTAACAAAAATTCAACACTTTCACAAATGCAGTTTTACTTTCGCAAATGGCCCTTTTACTTTCTCAAATCCACCATTTTGTTTTCAGTTGGTGATCATAAAATGCTTGGCATTTAAATTTGGGACCCTCTAGTAACACAATTATTTTGTGTGTTTACCTAGTCGGACCCTGAGGATGCTAGGCATGTCTTTCTTTTGAGGTTAGGCACCCTAGAAATATGTTTTTCAAGTTTCTGGAAAAGTACTTTCACAAAGTAGTGTTGCACTCATGAAAGTGTCGCAAATTTTTGAAAGCTTTTGTAAATTGCGACACTACTTTTCCAGGCTATTGCAAAATGACAGAAATTCTTTGCCACGCTGCTGCAAAAGAAAGGTTTGGTCTTTGGGCTGAAATTTGGAGGAATGCATCCAGCATCTCACAGATGTGCCTTTCAGTGTTTCAGTGAAAACTATTACAGGGTGGCAAAGTTACAGCACTCAAATTTGATGCTTTTTCCCATAGGATAACATTACAGCGTCCGCCACATTACAGGAATCTTTGCCGCCTGCTGCAAAATAACAGTTAGGTCTTTTGGGCTGAAATTTGGAGAAAGCCAACATCCCATGGATGTGCCTTTCAGTGGTTTGATGAAAAAATATTACAGGGAGCCAAAGTTATCGCGACTCAAATTCTCTTTTTTCCCATAGGATAACATTATGGCGTTAGACATGCTTTTCAGGGCCCGTATCTTGGAAACGCTATAGATCACGGACTTTGCTTTGAAAATGCATAGCCCCTGATAGGGGCTAAGTGAAAACTAGCCAGGAAAGTCATACATCATATGACTTTTAAATTTTTTCTATGTCATACGGTTCCTGAGATCTAAGCAATTTACTAGTCCAACTCCTCATTTTCTGCTCGAGACCCATTATTATGCATACATTCTTTGTACTCATTGTTTTTCTGTATGCAGCTTTTGGAGAAAACCAGCATTGCCTACATTACTGTTACCTTTACCTCTTCCGCTTGTGGTTCCGTACCTGTTTTAATTACCGTTCCTGTCTACAGCACCATATCGTTACCTTTGCATTTTCATTTGCACTTGCGTTTGTGTTATTTTAACCACTTGTGTCTACAGTATTGTTTATTTTTCTGTTTTGCTTTGCGTCACCATGCATTACCATTTGCGTTTGCTAGGCACTGTGTTACTATGTGACAAGACATCACGTGGCGGGCAGGCCCGTGATACTGCCACTGCATTACATTCACTTTTCTCATTATCATTCTCAAAAAGGAAATTAGAGGAAAAAAACTCTATTTAATGCATTAGTTAGGTTGTTCCACAGTGACAAAAGTGAGAAAATTTGGTGTTAGGGTTGAAGCATCTTTGACCCCTGTCCACACCCCAACTGGCAATGGGAGTGCGTTGAGTTGTTGGTCCTAACTCTCACCCCATTCCCATACCTCTGCTTCTTCACACATCTGATGGGGTGAGAGTTAGTTAATAACCCCAACGCACACCCGATGCTGGTTGGGGTGTGGATGGGGGTCAAAGGGGATTTCATCAACCCTAACACTGAATTTCCTCACTTTGTTGCTGTGGAACAACCCTAACTAATGCATTAAAATGGAGTTTTTCTCATATATATATATATATATATATATATATATATATATATATGTAATACCTGTTGGCTATCAGTAAGAGTGCTTTCATTCATTATGCTATTATCATCAGGACATCTTCTCCTCATGTAAAATAATGGTGTTATCAGGGAAACAATATCCTTCTTGCCACCTCCATTTGTAATGGTCTCCCTGGTGGCCCATCTCCAGGGTTTCTGATGGGACTTTTGTTGCACACCACATCAGTATCAGAAGAATCAGTTGACTCCTACTCAAGCCTATTGGGCACAAATTTGCTACTTCTGCTGTTATTATCTGTGGAAGAGTCGTAGTCACGAGAAAGTTGGGATAGTGGAACATTGAATGCATATGTAGCAATGGGTGGTTGGGTTCTTTAGGCTATGTTTCATTCCACACCCTATATTTTGCTTTCCAGATCAGTCAAAGACAAATAATTCTTAAACAGCAAGAGGTTGTGAATCTCACACAGTATACTATGTACTGTTTTGCCACTGTCCTTTACATTCCATTTATATTTCCATTACTTACATATATAGGCTTTGTCCAGGCAAGCCCAAATCTTTTGCAAATCAAATCCAGATTCATCCTCAGTTTGTCAAATCCAAAAAACAAATCCAAGTTCACCCCATCTTTGACCATCCCTACTTTCACATTTGCAATAGGATACACAATCTCATGCCAATTCCATGACACTTTGGCTAATGTATCTGACTCATTGGTTTTGACATAAACTGTAGCTTCAGCAGTTGTTGCTGGTTAGCAACTTGTTCCCAGGGCACCAGAGTACTCATCTACTGGGGCCATTGAAGTTTAAAGGCCTGGCAGTACTCTGGACCAATTTCTCTCAGATTAGCATGTCGACAATCTTTCTGAAAGTTGTTTTCTGACTGACACTGACATTGGATATGCCCATCCTTGCCACAGTGATAGCAGTAAACATTGTCTCTAAACATTTGCTTCTAAAGGTTTCAAGCAGGAAAATTCCATGGCTGCCCACATTCCTGGTCATGGGTCCTAGGCAATTGCAGGAATTGATGGTTCATTGATTCTCCCATAATTTTCTTTAGATTGGTCAGTTTGGCATGGGCTTTCCCAGTGAGACAGCATCTGATATTGGCACTCTAGTGCTCAAGGTAGCTGACACAATACTATTTGACACAGGTGTGTTGGAGACTAATGGTTCGGTCCCCTGGAAGATGGGCTGGTCATGCTAGACTGGACTCTCATACTTGTATTTCTTGAATCAGTCTCTGCGGTTCTGAGACATCAAGCGAACCCCTCTGTCCAAAACTTGGGTACTAGCAGTGCAAGCAGATGAGGGTCCCCATTGTTCCTCTTATTCCTCAGCCTTTCAAACTTCCTGCAAAAGAACTCAGTGGAGGGTAGACTAATCAGTATATTAGTCAAGTGGTATTTTAATAGTAGTAACTCTGAATATCAGGCAACCTTAGTACCTGTTCCAGTCACACCTTGTGTAGTTCCTTGAACTCTATTCCCTCTGTGATACACTTTTGTAAGGTCCACTTGAGTCAGTATAGATAGCGGACAGAGGCTTCCTTCAGTGTTATTTGGTGGTCTTTAACTTCTAGTACAGATCATCATAGGATTCCATACTTCTAAGCACTGTCCAGGATGACAAGGTATTTATCTGCATTGAGCTCTGGGTCTGTGACATGCGAAGTCCATATGGCATCCATGTTGGCCTCGTCAAACTCTTTGCCAGTATCTTGTGCTTTTCAGCCTTGATGCATTGCAGTTTGTGCAGCATGGGAACAGCATAGTTGATCCAGGCTTTGTAATCACCTTCTCCATCTTGGGTGGGGATGGTGTCAGAAAAAATTCTCTGGTGTCAATAGTCTAAACCAGTAGGAGAACTAGCCCAGAATCTTCAGAGGTTGCCTGGGAGGTAGCAAGTCTACACTTCCTTGAAGGTGTTCCTTTCACTAGCCAACAACAGTTCTAGTTTGGCCTTGAAATCCATTGTAGAATTCAAGCTTGGTGAAGCAGGTTCAGCCTGATTGGATGTCCTTGCTTATCACCACCCAGATCTCTTGAGACTCCTCAGGCAGCACCATGGCAGTTTCACAGCCCATAAGTCTTTCTCAGTTTCCACAGTTAGGTTTCTAAACTGGGTACCTGGTCTATCTTGATTCACAGTCTGAATTCTCATCTTCCCACAATCCTTCAGGGCATCCTGTAACACTTCCAAGATGGATCCCTAATCCTGCTCCTTGGACACATTCTTTACCAAGAGTACTTTCTGAGGGTACAGACCCTTTAACACACACCAGTCCTTTACTTTTGAAATGCCATATTTACTTTCACGGAAATTTTTTGTTGTTGTTTTGAGGTGGAGGAATGGCAAAAGTCTCCGTAAACCTCCACTTGTGTCCAGATCTTCAACAGGAGATCCCAGCTTTGCATCTAGTGCATGACCCTGATCACCATGTCTGGTTCACATACCTGCCTACTGACTGTACAGGGCTATCTGGTTGAGGGTTTGGGTTCCTTCTTTCTCATGCAGTAGGGGGTTTGTCCAGATAAAGAAGAACTAGCATGTTGCTTCCACCCAGAAAGAATAAACAGACCAGATATGTGCAGTACACCTCCCTGTGATGCAGTACCTATCTACCTCCCTACACTAGACTGTACCACCCCTGGGGACCAATAAGATGGCTCAGGTTCAGGTTTATTTTGGAAAAATATGTACAACCAATCGTGGTTGAACATAAAATAAATTAGAGATGCATTGATGAATGACATACTGTACTGGGGTAGCCATCACCACTTTCAAAGATATTGTATGTTAGTGCACAACAGTGTGCTATCAGTCCATCAGTGTGCCATGCGATGCCAGAGGAGCTGATAGGTGGCTTGTGATCCATTGCTCAGCCTAGTGTGGTTGTGTAGCCACATGACATGGATATCATTTAAGATGCAATACATAATAACCAATGCACATTTGTGTCTGATAGCTTCATTTTGTACTTTGTTTAAGGCACCCTTGTAACCTTCCTACCCTTTTCCTTCTCCCTCCTGCATCTAGCTACAAAGAAGAATGCCAAGCCAAAAATCAAAAGCTACATTAAGAACAAGTAATTAATAAGAATTGCTTTTATTAGCATTGTTAAAAGCAAAAGTGAAAGTCCCTTGTTTCATTTTACTATCAAATATTTATCATAAAATGCAAAAAGTAACTACAAACACACCATAATACAATAAATAAAATAGTTGTCTGTCTATTACAAGTAAACACCGAGGCCCACCATTGAAACCTGGCAAAACAAAGCAAAGATTGTGCTGTGCTTGCCCATTGCCCATGACTCCTGAGATTGTAATATTCAGTCAGTATCCAACTGAATATAGGGTCATGTAGGTGCAGTGCTAAGCTGAGTAGTGCTACCCCATATGGATCTCACCAGTGCAGGGAAAAGTGCCAGCATGACCCAATGGCCCCAGTAGATCATGGCATGATATTCAGACAGCCCCATGTAAATAGAGCTCATTGGGCATGCAAGGCACTAAGGCCCATTTGCATGCCCATTATGGACATGTTTGCATGGGATACAGTGGCATGTTTGTGGCCCAGTGACTGGCTCCACCCCATCTGATTGCCCGCTACCATAACATGAATGTATTCCTTGATGTCTAGTGGCACCTCGACCCTCGATCACCAAACCAGGTAAATGATGTATCTTTCCTTTGTGCCTAGTTGCCCTCCCACCCTCTGATCACCAGCCCTGATAAAGGAATAATCTTTCCTGGTGCTCAGTGGTCACCCCCACCCTCCATTCACCAGTCCCGATACGTGATGAATCTGTCCCTCATGCCTAGTGGTCCCTTTGCCCTCTGATCACCAGCCATGGTAAATGATAAATATAACCCTGCTGCCTAGTGGTTCACCACCTCTGATCACCAACCCTGGCAAATGATGAATCTCCCTGGTGCCTAGTGGAACCCCTCTGCTCTCTGATCGCCATCCCCAGTACAGGAAGACTCTTTCTCTGATGCCTAGTGGTCCCCCAAACTCCAATCACCATCCCTGTCTATGAACAATCATTTCATAGCATCTAGTGGCTAACTGCACTGTGAGCACTGACAAACCCACCTTGCCAAGACTCCTTACCCACGCCCATGCCGGATCTCATACGACAATTCGTATAGCCTTCACATTTCCTCTTGCCAAAGAAAGTCTATGAGTGCCCGCCCAGTGGCACTGAGGGTTGAGGTGATGAATGCCATGCCTCATGCTACGCCGGCATGAGGGGAGGTAGGAGCAGCATTGAGCATTGGCTCTCCTCTGTCGGGTAAGAGGTGGGGTCACCTACCTGTAGTCCTGCTGTCACTGAATGGAGGTTCGTGCCACTGCATGTGGTCAATGACATGACTGGAAGGAGGGGCATTGCTAACAGCATGCGTGTTTGTACTTCCACATGCATGCGCTATGTTGGGGATGCGTGGTGTAGGGGCCGGGAGAAACCCATAAAAAAACAGAAACTGCATATGAAAAAAACAGAAAGACTAGCAGTACATGTCCAAAGTTCAGTACAGGGTGCACATTCGTTCTATTGTGTAGGGAGCATGGTCTTTGTACTGTACAGGAGCATGTGGTCTGTGTACTGCAAAGGGAGGTGCTCCTGGTGCACACTGTATAGGCACACAGGCTGCACTCCTGCACACATAGGGTTGTACATCCTGTACTGTACATTGAACGCACACTCCCATTCTTTCTATATGGTAGCTGGCCAAGGAGGTGTGAAGAAGGCTGTGTCAGTCATCATATGGAATCTGTGGCACCAGTGTAAAGTGAGGCATGGTTGTCATGGGTGTTTGTTGGTGCTGCCAGTGCAGAAGGGGGCACTAGATGCCAGGTAATGATTTTCATTGATGGGGCTGACAATAGAAGGTGGGGAACCATTAGCCATGAGAAAAAGAGTCTTTCTTTCTTTACCGGGCTGGCAATTGGAGGGTGGCAGAGAACCACTAGGCCCAGGGATAGAGTCATCATTTACCAGGGCTGGCAAGCAGAGGGTGGGGGACCACTAGGCACAAGGAAAGATTATTCTCTTACAGGGCTGGCACCTCGGAGAGCAAAGGGACTACTAAGCAACAAGGAAAGAGACATCATTGCGGGGCTGGTGACCAGAGGTGGGAGAGACCACTAGGTACTCAAGAAAGAGTCTTCCTTTGCCTGAGCTGGTGATCGGAGAGCAGAGGGACCACTAGGCACCAGTGATAGAGTTATTATTTACCGGGCTGATGACTGGAGGGCTGTAGGACTTCTAGGTACCAGAGAAAGATTATTCCCTTACTGGGAAAGATACATCATTTACTAGGGCTGGCAATTAGTAGACAGGGTGCCATTAGATTCCAGGGAATGGGTGTGCTCCCCAAAAAACAAACTGCTTGTTGGTTGCAGTGGCTTTGGTGGTCACTAGAGTTGCTGGAAAAAGTAGGATATTGACCATTATTTGTGCCATGCAAAGTGGCCTGTGCTATCCCTTTGTGCAGTGCAAATGTGCTGAATATCATGCTGTGCTGATATTCCTGTCCCTGCCCCTCCCTCCCACTACATGCATTATATTGTTTTGCATGCACTAGGTCTCTGAATTTGCATATGTGCATAAACCCCAGGCAAACAGGGCACAATTCCGCCAACAGCCCATGTTATACCATGCCTGTTTTGCTGTTGCTGTATTTCTAGCCCTAATTCATGTGTGTTAAACCATTATTATATTAAAAACTCTTTTTATTGACAGAGTACCCAAGAACTCTGATTTCTTTAAAGACTTTTATTTTCAAACAACAAACAGTACTGTGAAGTAAGAAATAAAACACACAAATACCCACACAGATGCTCCATTAGGATATTACACAGCATAGCGTAGTACTTTTACACACGACGCTTCAGGGCAAATAGAACTAGAAAAATATTTAGAAATCAGTAATATGAAAATAGCACTTTCATGGTCAGATGGTGCAGTACTATGTCAGTGGTGTGTTTCCTTCCAGCATTCATAGCTATTCATTTAAGATGCAACATCTAATAACCAATACACACTTGTGTCTGATGGCCTGTTTTTGTACTTTGTGTAAGGACATTTTGAGTAAGGTCACCTGCTAACCTTCCTACCCTCCACCTTACCCTCCTGCATCTAGCTACATTAAAGAGCAAGTGACTAATATGAATTCTTTTACTGACATTGTTAAAAGCAAAGGTGAAAACACCCATTTTCAGTGCACTATCAAACATTATATTACAAAATGTAAAAATGTAACTACAAACACACAGAAGTCAGTAATATGAAAATAGTAATTTTATGGGTAGATGGTGGAGTACTGTGTCAGTGGGTGTGCTTCCCTTCCCGCACCATTCGTAGCTGTTCATTTATTCTGTTCCTTTCTTCTGCATGAATTGGTGGTGTTAAATCAAAGTGCCACCTGACATGGTTCAAGATAGCACCGAGCAGGTTTCTGGCAGCCCTCATTTTCCCCTTGAGCTATCATAGTTTACTTTATTTGTCCATCGTGCATTATATGTTGTACAGCATAGGGGCATGAAAAATCAGTGCAGCAAGACGTTTGGGTTGATTTGAGCTCCAGCACTGACATCCCTTCTTTTCATTTATGAGAGGCACAATGTCCATGTCTGATAGAATGTTCATTGTACTCATGATGTGACCATGGACTGCTCTCAGTGGAACTGACACAGGTACCGGTTCATCTGCCATTGCCTCTGGCACTCTGTCATTGTCTTGCAGTGAATCTCATTTCCTCTGCCTCTGTATTGTTAGTGTCTCTAAAAGACTAACTGCACTCTGCCTCTCCAGTGGTATTGTTGTCAATGGCACTGATAGTTGCTGCTGCATCTCCTCATTCCCTTTTCAGGTATTGGATCATTGCCTGCAGATGGAATTGCCCTGCCTTTAGATGTTCCATGGTCTTCCTCAACTGTTAGCATTCCTGCTTCCATCTTTTATGCTCTTCTGCATAAAATGCCCAAATTGTCTCTCTCTCCCACTCTGTTCCATGTTCCATGTGTAGCTGTTTTCACATCAGCCCCTATTCCTTTGTAACTGTCCTTTCCTCTTGTTTACCCTCCACTTGCTGCTCTGTTGATTTCTGGTCCTCTGGGCTGGCCTGTTGCTTTGGCAATTCCTTGTCCTCTGGATGGACCAGTTTCTCTGGTGCCTCTGTGTACTCCAAATGGGCCAGCTGCTTGGGTTCTTCCATATTCTGTGGATGGGCCAGCTGTTGTAGTGCTTTCATGTCCTCTGATGGGCCTGCTGCTTACTGCTGCCCTCTCCAGTGCTACTGCTTCCTCCTGGGACTCTAACATGAAGTTTTCTTCACACTCTTTATAAGGATGGTTTATTATCCCTGGCAATCCTATCACACTGTTCTGAAAAAGTAATGCAGTTTGAATCTTAATACTTAGATTATTGCCTGCTGGCTTGCCTGTGAACTACACTTATCAGAATCTGACTGTAAACAGTACCGGCATACCTCTCAACTGTCTCTGATTTTCAGAGATGTCTCTCAAATATCCTGGTCTCTGTGGCTGAACAGTGGGATATGTGAGCACAAAATAATGCCAGACATTATAGTTACTGATAGAAAGTATACTTAGAATGGCAGAAAAGGGGAGATATTGCTGATGGGTGATCTGAATATGCCAGATGTTAACTGGAGTGCAGTTGCAGCAGCCACTTAGAAGGTGGGGTTATTCTAGATGCCCTACAGGGGCATGCCTTAGACAACTAGTATTGGAGCCCACTCGAGAGGGAGCAATCTTAGACCTGGTTCTCTCAAATGAAAATGGAGAGAGGATCACAGATGTAGAAGTGGGTAGCCATCTGGGAACTAGCGACCATCGAACAGTATGGTTCACAATAAACACAGCAATAGAGTCAAGCCATACAAAGGCAAAGTACTGGACTTTAGAGGGCTGACTTTGCCAAAATGGGTGAGTGCCTAAGGAATGCACTAGCAAATGGGCAGGAAAGAGGGTGGAAGAACAATGAGGAATAATAAAAACTGCCATCACAGAGGTAACGAGCCTTGTGTGAAGCAAATAAACAAAACAAAATGATGTAAGAAACCACTATGGTTCTCAAAGGAAGTGGCAGTGAAGGTTCAAGAGAAAAGAAAGCATTCAGGAAGTACAAGGAATCGCAGAAGGAGCAGGACAGAGAACTGTATCAGTTAAAGCAAAAGGAGGCTGGGAAGGCAGTCAGAACAGCAAAGGCCCAAACTGAGGAAAAGATAGCCAACCTCAGTTAAAAAGGGGATAAAACCTTTTATAGGTACATCAGGGAGCGAAGGAAGACCAAGGGAGGGATAGTGAGGCTTAATAAAGGGGAGGTAGGGTGGGCAGAGGGAGACTGCGAAAAGGCAAAGATACTAAACAAATATTTTACTCAGTATTTACAAATGAAGAGGGAGGTACCTAAAACAAACAGTAGAAACACTCTGGATACAGAAGTTGATACCAGCTCATTTACAGAAGAAAGGGTTCTGAAAGAACTCTTAAAACTGAAGGTGGACAAAGCAATGGGGCCTGATGGATTCATCCCAGAATTCTAAAAGAACTAAGGGTAGAACTAGTGACACCACTGATTACCCTTTTAACAAATCATGGGAGGATGGGGTGGTACCCGAGGACTGGAGGAGGGCAGATGTGATTCCCCTTCACAAAAGTGGGAGCAAGGCAGAAACAGGAAACTACAGACCTGTTAGTTTAACCTCAGTGATAGAGAAAATGATGGAATCACTTCTGAAGGAAAGAATTGTCTAGTATCTAGAGGCCAGAGGGCACAGGACCCTAGGCAGCATGGATTCACAGCGGAAGGTCATGCCAGATGAATCTGATAGATTTCTTTGACTGGGTGACCAAAGTAGTAAATCAGGGAGGGGCTGTGGACATGGCCTACCAAGACTTTAACAAGACATTTGACACAGTCCGACACAAAGATTAATATACAAGTTAGCCAGCCTGGGAGTGGGTCCCAAGATGACAGCCTGGGTAAAGATTGGCTGGAGAATGGGACACAGAGAATAATAGTAAATGGAGTCCACTCAGAAGAAAGGAGGGTTACTAGTGGGGTACCGTGAGGTTCAATATTGGGACTGGTCCTCTTCAATGTCTTTATAAGCGACATTGCAGAGGGACTGGAAGGAAAAGTATGTCTCTTTGCAGATGACACAAAACTGCAACAGAGTTGATGCACAGGGTGGGGTGGAAAGGATGAGAAGGGACTTGGCAAGGTTAGAGGAATGGTCAAATGTATGGCAGCTTAGATTCAATGCTAAGAAGTGCAAGGTAAAGCACCTAGGAAAGAAAACCCCAGGGAAGAGTACACAATGGGGGGTGAGATACTAACAACAACAAAATGGAAAGGGACCTGGGGTAGTCATATCAGATGACCTAAAGGTGGGAAAGCAATGTGAGAGGGCAGCAAGGAGGGTTGGGGGATAACTGGGATGCATAGGAGAGGCATCACCAGTAGAAAACAGGCAGTTATTATCCCTCTGTACAGACAGCTGGTGAGACCCCATCTGAGTACTGTGTGCAGTTCTGGAGACCCAATCTCTGCAAAGACATAGACAGGATGGAAGCGCTGTCAAGAGGAGGGTAAACTAAAATGGTGCAAGGTCTGCACCGAAGACATATGAAGAGAGACGAAAGGAGCTTAATATGTATAGGCTCTAGGAAAGGAGGGAGAGGGGGGACATGATAGAAACGTTCAAGTACCTCAAGGAATCAACAAAGTCCAAGAGGGTAGCATCTTTCAAAAAAAGAGGTGTGCAAGAACAAGAGGGCACAATTTGAAGATAGAGGGAGCTCAGAGGTAATTTAAGAAGTATTTTTTCAGAGAGTTGTGGATGCATGGAGCGGCCTTCGGAGGAGGTTGTGGAGTCAAAATCAGTGGTGGAATTCAAGCATGCATGGGACAGTCATAAGGCCATTCTAGGGGTGGGGTAGGAAGAAGTAGGCTTCTGGTTAACTAGGATCTGCAGCTTATCCAGTGGGTAGGAAATGGCAGACTGTTGGGCCAAGCAGTCCTTATCTGCGGTCAAATTCTATGTTTCTATGTTTCTATGTTCTTGTTTGGAAACGCATTTTAACTAAATTTCCTATTCTACCTGTTTCCAGAGTGGATATCATTAATATTTATGATATGCCCTTGATTTTGGTCCATTGTCCTCTGATTTATGAGGCAGGGGTTTGAGGTATGGGACGGGGCACACCTGGGAAAGAATAATAATTTCAAAAGTGTGTTAAACATTTGTCTAGTGTCAATACAGTGTCAGTTGCTCAGCAGGTTGCACACTCATCTCTGAGGCTGGGAGATCACATGGCTGTGGGTTCTATCCACACAGGCACTTGAGGTTAATATCCCAATACTGACACTGAAGTGCAGCATGGGGGATGCTGCACTCCTGAGGTGCCATCTTTTGGATGAGACATTAAACCAGGTCCTGTTCTGGTGGTTGCTCAGGTGGATGTTAAAGATCCCATGGCACTTCGCGAAAAGAATATGGGACATTTTTTAACATATAAAAACAAGATACAAGGTAAACAAAAGTTTTCTGAAATTAAACAAAACAAGAAACTTTTCATCCATTCCCTTATTTCTTAACCACTTAACATATAAGATTAACAACTTACATAAAGTTAAAAAAAGTTATATAATGAAAGTAATAAAAACTAGTCTATGACCCTCCTCAAACTCTTCAATGATGCTATCTATGCATTCCCATCACCAATAAACACAAAAAAAGCATACTAAGTACATACATCATCCTCTATATAATACATTCAATCTATATTTAAGTCAAAGTGGTCATACCCTCACCATCTCTCGGATAGGTGTCTTAACCCACCACCCTATATTGCACCATAACATTGTACAATCCTCCTGTCCCAATGATTGCTGTTCATAACAATGTACTCTATCTATCTCATCTTGAATTTTAAGTAAAGTATTCTGTTGTTGTATACCTTCATACTGTAGAAATCTTTGGCACTGCACCTGCCACAAAGATCATTTTATATAAGCCAAAATGACATGTATTATGCTTATCTTCCATTTCTTCCACTCTTTTGGGATTTGCCTAATTCTAGCAAGTCACACAACATCTGACCAAACAATTCTTCATCCCATAATGGTGCTAAATCTGTTCAGAAACCCTATATGGACACACTCAAAAACAGATGCCTCATTGTTTCTATCTGTCCTAAGCATTTCTGTTCATCACATCCCCTATCTTCTTTCTGCTTATGCATTTGATTGCCTTTAATATTTAGCTTGTGATGTCCACTTAACCATACTAAATCCTGCATCTTCAGAGGTATCCTGGGTTCTATAATGCTGGCCAATAGTTGTACAGCATTGATGTTAGATGGAACAGTAAACACAGGTTCTTGAAATAACAATTCCCCACAATTGTCTTGTAAAATGTTTTTTTCCTGAGTTAAAAACCGCTGAGTTCAATTTACAAAATCTAATGCACTTTAATGTGGTTTGTATATATGTTGGATGTCCTTGTCCAAAACATGCCTTTCCCTCTTTCCCAAGGCTGCAGAAAAGGATTCCCCATAACTCCATACATAATTTTCCTATTTCTTCCTTTTCTATCACTAGGGGCTTATAGAGCTATAATAAAATTACTAAATAAGTACACTAAGGGCTACAGCATATTCAGTCCTCCTGCCTTCCAGGCCCTATATGTTTGAACAAGTTTTACTGGGTTATGCCTGCTTCCCCAAAGTTGAAGAAAGAACAGGCCTATTACTTTTGTATGCATGGCACATGACAACAGAAAATCATGGGAAACATACAGGAAAATTGAGCTACTGTATATGTCTTAATTCAGAACACCCTCTTTTCCTTTTCATTTTCCACGACTTCCAAGATGTTATTTTCTGATGTGCTACCTCATATGCATTTCCCAATTCAAACTTTCAGCTTCCTTCATGCCATAGTATATACCCAATATTTTCACATTTCCTTTTATCACCAGAACTGAAAATCCTCCACCTCAGGCACAGCACCCAAAACCAACACCTTACTTTTTCATATTCATGCAGATTCTCAGTAACATCTTGCAACTCCTCACTACTTGAAGTATTTTCTTACTAGAGTTTAAGTCAGCCATAGTTAATATGCAATCATTAGCATAAGCTGTGACTTTCTTAAATAGAATCCCTATACTATGTCTTATCGATATAATATCCTCTGCTCTAATATTCATAAAATAGGGCCCAGTCCAAACACATATAACAATTGGTTCATTGGACATCCCTGTCTGACTCCATTCTTCACATATACAGGGATGCCAAGGTGTCCATTAATCAAAGAGGTTACCTGCACTTCAGTGTTTAGTGTTTGTAAAAACTTATCATCCGCTCTGGGATACCATAGTGCTGTAAAACTTCTCAAATGTGTTCCTGTCTGACAGCATCAAATGTCATTTCCTGATCAACAGACATCAAGTAACCTTCCAAATTGTTTTAAACCCTACTCTACAATTTCCTAATGTAATTCAGGTTTTGAATGATATTTCTCCTAGGGATTGAACAAGTTTGAACCAGAATGATTAATTTCAGAGCCAGCTTTGCTAACCTAACTGTCAATATCTTAATTGAATTTTGTAGTCCAAGACAACAAACTCAAAGTCCTCCAATTTTAATGTCTTGAGGGTCCCTTTTTGTAAAGACAGATCATTACTCCATCCTTCATGCTAGGTACCAACTTATTATCAGTCCAAATAGCATAATAAACAAAAATCATTAGGAATTCCATCCCTTCAAGGGTAGTACGGAGATCAACTTAGTCACTGCCTCCCTAATTTCCAGCAAGAAGATAGGTGCTTCCAACCCCGTTTTTTCTCCTGTGATAACTGAGAAATGTCTAAATGATGAAAAAAGGAGTCCTGTCAACTACACCCCTTTCTAGAAGTGTTTCTGTATGTGTGTCTGAATGATATGTTGTATCCGCATCTATCATCAACCATTTTCCTATGTATTCCTTTAAAGCTGTAAAGACTACTTTCTGAGCTCCATGTAACCCCTAGATCATACAGGGGTTACCTGCTCTTTAGTTCCCTTAATTAGAAACTTTGGCTGCCTAGCTACCCTATCCTCTTTTTCCTAGTGGTAACAATACATTTGATTTTCACATCTTTTAATTGGTCTGACAAGTTACTCCCTGTCATTCTCATCTGAGGCAATAGTTTCAAATATTTTGTCCCTCCTTCCTAAATACTGCATGTATTCATTTTTCCTTATACCAGTATTCTGAACAAGCAAAGTTTTTAGATCTCTCTTGTGTCTTCCCACCAATCAATGGGGCTGTCATACAAAGCTTATATCTGTCCGTTGCTTCAAAAACCACAGATGCCCTCTTGGAGAGTTGCCTCCTGTAACATGTTTACATTCAGCTTCCAATATCCCCTTTCTATTGGAAATTTCTTCTTCTGCCCTATAATAAGTCTCACTGCCAAATGATCTGAAATTTCTATTAGCAAAACTAAAACAGCGATACTCATCATTCTTTCTGAAAGAAACCAGAAATCTGTTCTTGTGGCTAGAGTTCCTTTAAAAAGTATGTTCCGATATGGTCTTTAATATATCATATACATCCTCAGTTTGCTTTGCTCCAGAATTTTTTTAAGGTATTTGTGTCACTAAATACCTTCTCCATCTTCTCCCCAGTCCCTGTGAGCAAGCCCAGAACTGAAGTCACCCCCCAACAACACCAACTTCAAGGTATGCAAATATGGTGCCATATTCTAAACAGAGAATACCTCTCTGCTTTTGTTTTTGAGGAATAGGCATTAATCAGACGATATGCAATCCAATGTGGAATAATATCTACCATCAATGCTCTACCTGGACATACATCAATCACCTGTAATATCTTTACTTGAATCCGGTAATAAAATACCTAAACTAGAGCACTGTTCTTCCCAATTGACCATGAGGGCCCACCTCCATTCTCTTTGTGCCTCTCTGATCTCTGGTAATGTGTGCAACCTAGTGTCCTGCAGAAAATTAATTTGCATCTTCCCTCCACTAAGCTTGCAAAAGTAACCCTTCATTTCTCCTGGGCCTTAATGCTGTTAACGGTCAGCGTGAAGACAGTAAATCCTCCATCCATAAGAAGAAAAAGGTTAATAAGACACATGTAAACTAAACAAGGAGAAACAAGTCACTTTTTTTGGCTTAGGTTTGTCACCTATGCCAATGTCTAAGACTGCCTCAGGTTGTGATGAGGTTACAGAAGAAACATCCGACTCCATCCCTTCCTCTTCTTCTTCCTCTTGTTCCAATAAAACCTCGTATGAATTTTCAAAATAACTGGGTCCACATCTGAGCATATTTTTGGGCATCCATAATTTTTTCTTGGACTTGGAAAGTGTTGCCATCTTAAAGAGGAGTCTTGCACAGCTTCTGGGAGTGGCATGCTACTCATAGTGGCAGGACCAGCTGATCAGAGCCCTGCTCCTTCAGCAGACCTTCCTATCTCTACCTCCTCTGGGGGTCATCTGAGGTTCTACTGTTGGAAGTTCCTCCTCCATTTCCTCCACACCCAATTCCTGTGACCTAGGTGGGGGTACTAAAGTTGCTACACCACAATGTCAGCTGCCAGAGTCTCTTTCCTGGGCCTAGCTCTCTCTGAGGTTTAGGACCTGTCGGGTCAAGTTCATAATCAATTCATGCATCTGCATTTTTCTTTTGGGCTGAGGCCACATAAACATCCTGCTCACCCCATTAGGCGTTGATCTATGCTGTTATGTGAGGCTCAGGTATACTTGTGGAATGAATATCCATGCTTCTTTGCAGAGATTACAGTGCAAAAGTTTCTGACACTGAGCACCAACATGACCCACTTCACCACATAACCCACATTTCTACTTTTTCGCAGACATTATTTAAATGCCCATCATTCCCACACTTATAGCAGGTCCTGAGTTGTCCTCAGTAAAAATCAACCCCCATCCCATCCCAAAAATAAACAGTTTAGGAGAATCTTAGTAAGCCCTGATCCAGTTTCAGCATAACCTTGTATCTCCATCCTTCAGTCCACAAATGCTCATCCCCTGGAATGCCTTGCAGAAAACACTAAAGATAACTTATATTCCAGGATCATCCACCTTTAAAGCTCTGATTGTGGATTACCTGAGGGAAAGTTGTAATTGTCATAAGTGACCTCATGCTGTTCATCGTTATCTTTGGCTTCTCAAGACTTATCCTTGACTATCACCCCATAGCATCTCCCTCTAACCACAAATCCACATTCTAGTCCTCCTTTAACCTTTGCCTCTTTGCTATGGAACTATCCCTATACTACTCCTACTTCCATCCCTAACTACTACTGTTGAGGGTATCTGAGTATTCTGGATTGTGACTGCTGTATATGTCCCACTAGGGGCATACCAGAAAATGTGGGAAATTACCTGAGTTTAAATGCACTTAGATATTTTACTTGTTGCTGTATCAGTCTCATTCTAGATACTATACAATTATTGTCATGCCTATTTTCTGTTATGTATTACTTTTTACTTATTGTATACTTGTCCCATCCAGGACCACTGCGAAAATGAGCTTGCTTAATGGTGATATGCCTGGTTAAAGTTTTGATTGCTTGATCTACAATCTGTTCTGGATATCTATGAATGGTATAGTGTTGTTGCAGTCAGTATGTAATGTCTGCAACGTTCACCCTCTCATTTCTGAACAGTACAGTTATTTTCTTAAACATGGGTTTTGTTAGCAGGATTACCAAAAAGGCTTCCACAATGGAGTATGTTTCAACACCTAGTACTGCTTCCAAAATCTAACAAGCCCAGCAGGGTGTTTAAAGTTGATGTCAAATACTGAGTCCCCTGGTACATGTATTAATGCATACACGTTGTATGCATAATCTTTCATATTGCCTTTGAGCAAGGCCCATCCAACAAACAGCCTATCTGGGACATCTGACATATCTCCACAAAACTTTAGGCAGGCAGCATTCCTCCTGGCTGCAGGTTCGAAGCATGTCTCACATTATCAAGAAATAACTGATCTTGAACATTGAATACCACATTTGGGGGATCCTGATAAGGTGGCTCAAGACCAGCCTGTTCTAGTGGGACTTTGTTCCCTATTGCCGCCGGGAGAGGGGGACATCTCTGTGTTATTCAAGGGCTCCTCTCCCTCAAGTTCTCTAATAACAGTTAAAGCTGGGTTCTGGGTAGACCCCAAATCATTTTGTACCCCTTGTACAGGGATTTTGTCCTGGCATTAAAATGGACTTGGGGTCACCTTAGTAACCTATGCCTGCTGTGACACATCATGTGAAATTAAACTGAAACAGGGGCTTCACCAGAAGGGTCCGGAGGTTTGCATCCCAACCAGCACCTGATAAGCTCTTCACCCATCCAGCAGCCTCCAGTGCTGAAGTCACCCAGCCAGCTGGTGTAGTAGAGGGCCCAGAAGTTTGTTCAGAGGTCCCACATTTCTCTGTAGAGGAAGACATGCACCCCTTCAATGTTTGAAGCACACTTTTTTATTTTCCCAGCAGATTCTTTAATAGTACATTTGTTCCCACTTCCTCCTGAGGAAACTCCTATATTGCAGGTAATCAGTTTAGCTCTGGAAGATAGGTGTGTCCCCCACAATGTTAGTCATCATATCAGTACCAGCTAACTGATGCTCCTGTTCCCTCCATGGTAACATTTCATTTTTTCTGTTTCCTGTAGAGAGTGCCCTGCTTGCATCAAATTCTCCTGCCACCATAACTGTTGTTACTTGCATCCTCAGATAGTCATTTCGATCATGCTTCAGTCCAAAACTGCTTGATTCGCACTAATATGAGCCTCTCTCTCGTACTGCACCATCCAGTTTCTGAGGTACATTTGGCACCTGTGCTTGTGGTTCTACTTCCCGCTGTTACAGTTCCTGCTCCAAATGGTACTGTAGTTCCTGGAAACCTCCATTCCTCCATGTCAATCCTTCTGTAGATAGCTTCCGTTGTCATTTCACTAGTTGTAGTCACCTCTGGAGATTCCACATCTATCCCCACAGGTCTTGCTTCCTCGTGTCTAGGTTCCATTGATTCTACTGCCAATACAAACACTTCCTCTGGCATTCTGTTTGACTCCATTGTGGTTTTTAACAAGGAGAGGGCCGAGGAGGAGATCCACTCCCCAGCCACCCAAATGTCCTGCTGCTCCTCAATCCTAGGAAGATTGGCCATCTCAACTCCAGTCACAGTGTCCCCTACCAGGAAGAGTAGGGGAATTTTATTGGGAAAACAAAAACATTACATCACTGGTATACACAAAATATAAAACAAAAAACTATAATACAAAAAGAAAAACTTTAACATAGAAAAGAATAAAAACAAACAAAGAAGCTTCTTCTTTACAAAAAATGGCATTCATATAGATTCCTCCCTTGTATTTCCCTTAAGTAAACATATTTCAATTTCTCAATAAATGAAGTACTTTAGCTTGAGAACGCCTCTGCTCATCTTTTTCTTTAACTTTCATAAGTTCAGTCTCAATCAGAGAAATTAAAACATTATTCAAAACTTGTTGTTGTAATACATATTGGCACCTAGCTTGCCACATATAATATTGAATTAATGAGAAAAGAACATTCAGAGTGCTTTTATGAAATTTTTCCAAATGCCTTAATAGTCTCCCAAAATTAATGTATTATAAGATATTCAAACAAAATGGTATATTCCATTTAATAGCTACTGTAACTCCTTCCATAGCTGAATACTTGAAGGACTTTCTAGAAAAAATGAGACATGCTTTCTTCAATATTAATGCATGTAAGTTTTGGGCAGTATCTCTCTGCAATGGGTTGATGCTTTAAATTGCCCCATACCCCTAGTTTCCCTTGAGCTCGAGAATCAAATGATACATATGCTGGAACAGGTATCCTGACAGCCATTAATTGTGTAAGGGCCCAAGGCATTCTAGTTGATGGGCATTCAGGAAAAATTAAAATATTTTCTGAACCTCATAAACCACATGTGTTTAAAAGCTTTTCATGTTTAAAGCCACAATATACTGTTTTTCTATCTTCCATTGTTGCAATTTCTTAATGGTAGCAATAGCATAAGCTGGAACATGAAGTTGAGGCAAATGTTTAGGGGTAAGTGATCCCATTTAATAAAATACCTCTGTAATGAGGACTGCATCCATTTTTGCCATGGCAATTGTATTGTCTCCCATCCATACTTTATAGTACTAAAGAGAAAAATAGAGTGAAAAACACAATTGGATTGATCATGTTTAAACCTCCTTTTTTATAGGCAAATAGGTAACATCTCTTCACTTGGTTCAGTCTGCTCCCCAGAGCATCTGAAAAATCTACTAAGCAGCCTTGTTTCCAGGTGCGAGCGGGGTGCATAAAAGTAGCTTATATACAGAAATAGAGGAAGTAAGATTTTTAATAATTTTCCAAATTTCTGTATGTTTCATAATCTAACCTTGCTTTCCATATGTCTAGTTGTTTTTCCCAGTTGAAAGTTGCCATATCCCCAGGTCCAAATCAGATTCCTAAGATCTTTTGTGGAGAAGATGAAATGGTTATCCTTGTATGGCTGAGGTATTTACAGAGGTATCATTTAGTGCCAAATAGTGCTTTTATCTATGTTTAATTTGGCTCCTGAGATTTTTGCACAAGAAGCAAAGGTTTGAATAGCTCTCTCAGTTGAACCTATATCTTGAACTAGAGAGTAACATCATCTGCATAAGCTGTAATTTTTTCTGGGTTTAAAGAAAGGCTGGGGCAAGTCCTATAATCTGCTTATCCCATTGTATCTGTCTTTAACAGGATCTAGTGCAAAGTATAGAGCAAGGGACTTAAGGGACATCCCTGCCTCACCCTCTCAGAAGTGGGATATCATCCCCATAAAGACCATTAACTGCTGGGATAATACTAGTTTTAGCATATAGTTTATTTATCCACCTCACAAACTTTTAGGTAAACCATACATCTTCATGATATTGAAGAGATTATGGTGTTCCACTCGATCAAAGGCTTTAGATGGATCAAGAGCCACAACACAACATGTTTTGTCTCGTACTTGATTCAAAAAGTTCCCTTAAAAGAAAAAAGATAATGTTAAATCTTTCTGTTAGGTATAGCACATGCCTGTGCCCCATCTATTAGTGTGTCTGCAACTTTAACTAGTCTATTATTCATAATTTTAGCTAGAATTTTATAATCACTATTTAGGATACTTATAGGTCTCAGTTTGGCAACAACCTTCTAACCACTTTTTCAAAATATAACAAATAATAGCAGTGCTGAAATCACTATAGTCCAGGTCATATTCTAACATAAAGTTAAAGACTAGTGACAGAAAGGGGCTCATGTAAGAAACAATTTGTTTATAAAAATCATTAGAAATACTGTCTAAGCCTGAGGAGGTGCCTGATTTAAGGGTTTTATAACCTTACTTCCTTTGGAGTAATTAGGGCAATCAATGAGGAACCTGCAGTGTTTCCTATATAAGGTATTGTGCTGTTAAACCATACTATCCGTTTTAAGTTCACTACAAATGTCAAGTATATGCTAATTACATGACCTGTATTGTTTACTACATTTTAAACCAAAGCTTCTTGTATTATTGTAGCAATGTTCTTATTATATGCTGCCTCAATTTCTTTAAAAAATCCTCACATTGTACTGTACTGTAAGAGGTTTGTCTGTATATCTTATGAAAAATTAATAAAAAGTTTAACTGTAAAACAATTTTAAGGTCCCAGAATTTAGGGAATTTTTATGAAAAGTTCCTTCAAATATTTCTTGGACTATGGAGAGCATTCCAAAATCAGAGTTTACCAAAGAACTATCCTGTGTTAATAAACCAGACATGAAAGTTTTTTCTAACCTTTGTTTACAGGCCTTATTGGGGTCTGATGCTGGTTGTTTAGTTGTTCCATATCTCATTTCCATGTCTAATGATTTAGCTCTATCATACTGGTAAGTTTTCATTTGCTTTTTTATTTCTAATTGGATTCTTTCTATTTCATATGATCTTTTGAGGGAAGGACATCAATTTGTCTAACTGATTCCTGTAATTTAAATATTTTAAATAATTTGAATTTGCTGTTTTTTCCCAAAGGTGATTAACAAAGATTTTAAATCTGTCTTAGTATCTGACCACCAGTCCCGTAAGTTATCATACAAGCATAATGTGGAGTTCCTGGCTTCAAAAATAATTCTAATTGTTTCTGACAGTCAGGTGAATCTAATAGTGAAACATTTAGTCTCCACCTTTTATATGGGGGTGAATTTTTTGGGGACTGAGGCTAAGCTGAATTGGCCTAGTAAAATATGATGATCAGAAAATTCATGGGGCCTGACTGTTATTTTAACTGGTTTGATATATTTGGATAAAAAAAAATATCTGTATGGGTAGCATAAATATGTCTGAAATAAGTGGCTCCACTGTCTTGCTTTTAAAGCTCTATAGGCATCCATTAGACCAATATCCAATAAGATTTGTTTTAAAGCATGTGTGTCACAGTAAACTTTTTTCAACTGTTTCCCATAAGGTTTTAAATCCAAGCTGCATTTGAAATCTCCACACCAAATAATATGTTTTCATGCTAAGAAATAAGGTTTTATGTCTTCAAAAGTTCATTCAATTCTGGTGGTTTTGGTTTGAGGGGCATATGTATTAACTAATCGAAAGGAGAACTCTCCATATGTGCAATGCAAGGCTAAGGCTCTACCTGGCCGTATATCAGTTATTCTAGATATATGACAGCCTGTGCTCTTGAATAAGATGCCTAAACAGTCGGCTACATCAGTGCCAAAGGTCCAAAATGGAGGGATCCCATATCCAGCTCCTCCTCAATTGTTTGACTTCAAATAGTGAGGACAGTCTAGTCTCTTGGACAAAAATAATGTCAGCTTTTAACTGTCCTAGAAAGGCTACAACTGAAATTCGTTTTTGTAATGTTTCAACCTACAGGTGTTAAAGGAGGCAATGTGGAGACTAGCCATAGTATTGTATATGCAAGATTAAGGGCCTTCTGTGTAATTTGAATTTGCTTTCCTTTTTTTTTTTCCTTTTTCCTTTTGCTAGTTCAGTAGCTCTACTTTCATCATCTTCCAACACCAATTCTGAAAGATTTGGAAGTGTCAGATTCTAACTCAGATTCTTCTGTTTCCTCTTGCAAGGAGTAAAGGGATTCATAGTGGAGAAAGGGTAGCATCATACTGTTTTGCTGTAGCCCTAGTGAATTGTTTTTTTGATTTTACAATTTCAAAAGGAGGAGGCATGGATGTTTTAACAGTTTTTTCCAAAGGTGGCTGAGAAACTTTTTTGTTTCTGTGGTTTAGAGGGTGCAGGATCCTTATTGGATAGAGAATGGATTTCTTTAGACATTGGGGTCTCAGGTTCTCTGTCAGACAAATTCACTTCTTGTGTAGCTTCTTTCTGCTGTCTATTTCTATTTTCCTGTTCCCTGGTTGGGTCCTCATAGAATGAGCTTCTTCTTTCTTCTTGGGACCTGTGAACTAGGTCATCTTGGTCCCAGCCTTCTGTTCTGTTGCATTTTGCCTACGGACATTGATGAAAGGCATGGCCTTTTTCATCACAAAGATTGCACTGAAAGATATTTTCACATAAATCACTGGAATACCCATATCCCCAAATAATGAACATTTTAAAATGTCACAGGAGCTGCTTAGGTGGGTTTTAGCACCACATTTGTAGCATGCTCTTGGCTGCCACCCACAGAAACAAATCCTCTGTCTTTACCTAAAAAGAAACTGTTTGGGATGTGAATGATTTCTGAATTGAGTTGAAAAGCTTTACTTTAAATTTTCACCCTCTCGTCCAAATTCCTTCTGAATCAATAATGGCTTCACACCGATTCTGTAACCAATGGTACATGTCACTGACATTAACTCCTCATTCCTAAACATTATGGTGATGTAACAAATTAGTGGCTTTGTTAGGCAGATACTGTAGCATAAAGGGGTCCAAAGTGATGTTTTTTTAAGGGTCTTATATTTTTCCCAAATCTTTCCAGGCTGGCATTTATTTTAAAACTAATGTTGAAGGAATCTTCATCAGAAATGTATATTAATGCATATATTTCTGCTGGCACAAATCTCATCGAAACTTTCAGGAGCTGTTTTGCAACATAGTACCTATCAGGGTGTTTGGATAAACCACCTATATTGCAGTCTAACTGCATTCCTCCTGGGGCCTGCTCAAGTTTATTTTAAACAGTTCAGACATTGGAACCCTTCTGGCATTCCCATCTCTATTTCTCTATTGTCCAGATTGCTCACTATTCATGTTTGGTGCATCAGTACTGCTTTCAAACCCTCTACCATATTCACCCCCAGTGGATCTAGCACATCTGAGACTAGGTTCTCATCAGCTGAAATCTGTGCAGAAACAAAATTTGGGGCCCCATATGAGAAAGTAGTTTCATTACCGAGTCCAGGTTTTGCATTGAGTTTGTTTTGTCATTGGATGCAGGCCTATGTTCGGTGTCAAAATAAAGTCATCTCCCCATTCAGGATTGGGGATCCATTGTCCTGTATCAGACTTTTTCCAGCCTGAGCTGCTCAAAGCTTTCTCTGCAGACCATTCTCTGTCATGTGTATCACTCAAGTCTTGCCATAATCCAAACCGTCGGCGAACTTGTTGCGATGTGGAAATTGCTGGTGTCTCTTCTATCGGGTTGGTCCATCCTCCTGTATGCTGCTTCCAACATGCAGCATTCTCAGTGGCTGGATTTGTCCTGTCAGCTAAAATGCATCCCCTCACAGACTCGGATAAGGCCTTGTGTGAATCATTATGTGGATTACCATTCTCGATTCCAGCCGGAGGACTGTTGGTAAGATGCTCCACAATCACTTGCTATTCTATGTCATCCAAGATACTTCCTGCAAAATTGGGAATTCTCTTCATTTGGTTCCAAAGTTTTAGCATTTTGTTCTGAAATGGGAGGGAGAGCACCTCCCTTGACTCATCCACCTCCATCAAACCATCGCTCTGGTCTGCCATTGTAGTGTTGTGTGGGCTCCCCTACTGACAAGAGTAGGGATTTTTCTACATAAAAAGTACATGCTGGTACAGAGTCTTTGATATCACAGAGTACATCAAATCTACACAGTAACATACACACTTCAGATTGTCATCTAGCTGATCCATACACACCAATACATTGTAGCTGACATCCTTACCCCACCCCAAAAAAACATAACTCACTGCACCATACCATCCCTCCTCACTAACTGTCTCCGGTGCCCCTTAGATCATCCTAAATAATGGAATCCCTTCCACCTTTTTTCCATTGTTCCATGTTAACTTGTCTTTAACATATTGTGCCTGTAGTTTGATTTCTTTTCTCAGTCAGATGTACCAGTATGCTAGGCATGATCAGTTTTGCTGCAATACAAACTTACACCATGCTTGCCACAGTACAAACTTTATACACGGAATATCAACTTTACAGTCCCTTTCTCCACATTTTGCAGCTGTTGCAGGGTTCCGTGACCACATTTTCATATGTCACCTACATTGTCTCATCTATTTCCTATTTCATGCCATACATCTTTAGCATAGGTACATTGAACAAAAGATGCTCCATGTTTCAACCGACTGCCCACACTGTTCTCTGGGACAGAACCTGTCTTCAGTCCTTTTATGTTTAGCATTGCCTTTACCCTAACCTCCCATGTGCACTCAGCCAGACTACATCCCACATTTGTGAAGGAGTTTTTGGTCAATCAGATATATTTCCAACTGACTGCAGACCACTGGCCTAATGTCTTTATACACTATAAGCAGGGGTCAATCTTAACATTGTTTTACTAGCCCGAACACTAGTGCAAATTGACCAGGGCTAGTGCAGCTAACTCTCCACTAGCCTGCCTTGACTAGTGCAGATTTTCATGGCTGTAAGTGAAGTTAGAAATGTCTCTATTTTAGCATTCTGTAGTCTTCAAGCTAATCTCTCTCAGTGTTCCAGATGGCCAGGTGTGATTAACAGCTCATTAAGATCTGCAATTATCTGGCAGTTCAAGAGAGGATCCCACAAAAGACTCAATGTGAGTCATTATCACTCCACTGTTAAGACCTTCAGCTAGTGTTCAGGGTATGATGAAGGGTAGAGTGCTGTTAAGTCACTAGGTTCCAGTTTTCTGAATGTGTCTATGTCTCAACAATTTGTCCAATATTATTAAGACCAATGCCCATCATTTCTCTACATTTTGAGTGTTTGTATCCAACATTTCAGTGATAAAATGTAAATAGGTATACAGGATCGGCCCTGCAGGTGGTGGATTTTATCCCAGCCTCACCATAACTTCCTCTGCCCTCCAAATCTCTTAACTCTGTTCTCTCCTGACACCACTGCAGACCAGACTCTGAAGTGACCATCCATAGATGCCATTTCTGGCAAGTGTGGGGGTCCATAGCTTTTCTAAATGGACCATGCCAGCCATAACCATCCATACAGTCCCACCCTTATCCCACTCAGCATGTCCTTCAGCCTAAAACAAAGCTTTGGATCATGTATGGTACAAAATAAACCTTGCTAAAATACATAATTTGAAACCTTGAAATAGGCATTCCTGGGGTGCCCAGATTATCCTATACAGAAATAGAAACAGTATAGTGTTATGCCTGTGTACTGTTTCCCTGGCTGATAAAGGGCAATGTTTAAGAAAATTTGTTATTGTTGGGGCAGATCATATTAAAATCAATGCTTTTACAAATAAAAAGCTCATAGTTTTCTATTTCCCAAGCCCCTTAGGTTTGTCTAGCCCCACCCCAAAGAAATCTTATATGTGTTCCTGGCTCACTTGAGACTGTACAAAAACTTTCAAAAGTGCAGGTCTCCAGCTGCCTATAGGGTAGGGACTGAGAGTGTCTTTTCTGCCTGACTCTGTTCATTGCCCTGTGGGTGGTGGTGACAGTGTGGTGAGGTGCATGATGATGTTAGCTATTTGTGCACAGAGCTAGGACTGCTTGATTGAACATTTGCAGTTGTGATATCCCCGCTCTTTTTGGGTGTGGGGCAAGAGGAAGAGAGGAGGCTATGGTACAAAACAATGGGGGGCTCACTGTGATGGCACTGCAGTCTTTTTTTCTGTTGGGGAGCTGAAAAATGTGGGAGCAGGATAAATGTGCAATAATCAGAGTATTTCTTGGCTTTGCTTGTTGTTTCCTGCAAGTGTTCAAAATTTACCATACTAATTAAGGGCTAGTGCAATCATCTGTGGCCAGTGCAATTTGAATCAACTTGCCCTGCTGGCTAGTGCAAAAAGTTGTTTGACTCCTGACTATAAAGGTCTAAAAAGACCCAGTTTGTATGGTATTGTATAATATTTTTCTGTGTAAGACTGTGACCTGTGCCAAGGTAAGTTTCCATTTCTCAGTTTCTCAATAAAATAAAGCATATATGTCGGCCACCTCCCTTGTTTCTGCACCATTAAAGGGCCCTTTCCCCATTGTTGTAATAGGGTAATATCCATAGGGCTGCAATCTTTTTCTGTTCTGCATTCCGGTTTCAAGAAAGTTTAAATGGTAGTAAATAAAAGTACTATGGGAGTAACTAATTGGATTTATCATATTCAACCCACCGAATTTATATTGTCTATACAACACTTCTCTTTATAGGGTTCAGTCTACTGCCCCAAATAAGTTGGAATGTCTGACTTAATGTGGAGACATCAAGAGAGCCCAGGGTGGGAATATTGCACTCACATACATCAGTAATGGAAGAAAGAAAGTTTTAACTGCAGAGACCTCTTTTCTTAGTCTGTTGCCACTTCTTCCAAATTTGGACCTTGACGTTACTGTTTTCTAGTTCAGCTGTCCAATTCACTTTAGCCATATCTATATTCCCATAGGCAATCCCTTAAATATTAATAGAAGTATCTGTTAGTCTAATAGTTCTATATGTCCGTTACAGGATCTGTACTTTTACTTAAGATGTATCCACCACCTTTTTAGAGCCTGTTCCGCTGATCCCTTATCAGCTATTAAAAGACAGACATCATCTGCATATACATGCTTTCATAATGCTCACATCCCCTGGAATTCTCACATTCTGAACCTCATCATTCTTTGCAGGATTTTCAACAATGGATCCAAACAAAAATATATAAAATAGGACTCAAGGCACCTTGTCATGCCCCTTTGAAAGTGCACTTCCTTCCTCTATGTCCATTTATCAATGGGGTTGTAGATGCTATATTACATAATTCATGATCCAGTTACTAAACATCTCCAGAATACCATACTTATTTAACACCTGCTTTAAATATAAATAAGATATTTTATCATATGCTTGTTCTTGATCTAAACTTAACAAGTAACCCTTCAAGTTATCCTGTTGTCCTTGTGAAACTACTTCCTTTAGTAGGAGCAGATTTTCATTAATGTTCCAACCTTTAACGGTACAGACCTGACTCAGATCAATCACATTTGGGGCCACCATCTCCAGTCGTGTTGCCATGATTTTCATCAGAATTTTAAGTCAGTGTTTAGCAGGCTCAGAGGTCACCAGCTTTTCAGAGCCTGCCTATCTTCTTTCTGTGTATAAATAGCTGAGCCGACTGTCCAAACTGTGGGGCTATGTCAGGCTTATCAAGTATCGTGTTATACACAACCTGCAACATGTCTACTAATTCCACCTCAAATGTTTTATAAAATTCAGTGGTCAGGCCATCAGGTCCTGGTGTTGTATTGTTATTCAAGGATGGATTGCTTCCTAATGTCTCCTTCTGTAATTGACATTATAATTTGATTTTTCAGCTTTTGTGGTATCTCCGGTATCTGACAGGGCTGCAAACAAATCTGCTGTCATTTCCGTAGTAATATCTAGAGCAGAGTACATCTATTCCATGTAGGTAATGACTTCTTTCCTTTATTGCAAAATTAGTTGTCACAAGATCTCCTGCTTCCGTGCAGTGGGAATCCATCCTTCTCTGTTTCATTATTGTTTTACAGCTGTCATAAATGTCTCCCATCGTTGCTTTCCTAGGGTGTCAATGCGGTTTTCATATAAAAGAAATGCAAATCTTTCATATTGTAAAGCTTCCATCTGTGTCCGATATGTGGTATGAGTGCAGCATATTCCATATCACTCATGGATTAATGAAATAATTTTCGGTATTGGCTCTTAATGTCAAATATTTAAAATATTTATCCATGTGAATGTTATATGATCATGTTTGTAGAGTAATTTCATATCCAATTTAGTCTGTATCCACCATCTACTAAGTTCTCCTCCAGATATGCTACTGATTGTCCTGCTTTCAGGAGTTCCCTTTATCTGTGCATACACACTCTCTGAGAGTAAAGTGTTGTTCAGTTTCCACAGCCCTTCCCATTTCTTCTCTTCTCCCACTGTGACACGTACTCTAACCATGAGGTGCCGCGTGTTTCTATTGGAAACATAAAGGCCTGTACACAGCTCAAGGTAGAAGAAGAGAAATGTAATCAATTTGTGTGGCTAGATGAGCTTTATAAAAGGTATAACCCTCATACTATGTATAGCCTGTTATGTATCCTTGAGGAAAGGTCGCTGAGGGCCCAGGACTTCGAAGAAGCTCTCCCCTGCTGCGACTCCAGGAAGGACCCCCAACGCCAGGTACAAGAAGAACGCTGCACTCTCCGTGCCATTTTCAAACTTCTTAAGCATTTTAAAAGAGGGCCACACAAGGAAGCTTACTGCTCTGCACAGTCTGTGTGGTTTAGAATTGACACATGGTGCTGATAGTTTATTTTCACCTGTGAGTCTATGCCTTTACTACCTCCTTTGCTAATTTCAGTTAGGTGCTTTAAAATACTTGTGTAAGAACCCAGTTAAACTGAACTTGCTTCACTGTGCCTTTAATTGTATCTAGATGTATTTCAGTATATAGAGTATAAGAAGATGTTTCCACCACTGAAACTGGTGACTCATTTCACCTCCTGTCCTGTATTGCTGTACTTGTAGCCACCACAGGTAATGCTGGAGCAGTATCTGGATCGCAATGCAAATTTCCTCCTGCTCCTCGAGCAAGTCCCTGCTGTGTAATTTGATAATCCGCTGTAAACGCGTGGGAAAATAACACAAACACTACTCTCAGGTGGCCTCACCACGCAGCAACTCTGAGCCCCAACCCCCAGCCTTCGACTCAAAGAAAATTACAGCTCCAATTAAAACCCAGCTTACCTCAGCTCCTCCTTCGACTCTGTGCTTATATTTCTTCTTTTCTCCTCAGACAGTGACTTAAGGAAAGTGTCACGAGGGCCCAGGACCGGAAAGCCCTCCGCTGCTGCACTCCAGGACGGACCCTCCGAATGCTCAGGTACAAGAAGAACGCCACTCTCCGTGCCATTTTCAAACTTCTTAAACATTTTAAAAAGAGGGCCATGCAAGGAAGCTTACTGCTCTGCACAGTCTGTGTGGTTCTGCCCCACCGGCTGCTACTGCTCCCCACCACACCCACCACGTCCCTTGGTGAGCTCTTTCTTATATATGCTTTATCACATGACTCTCCTAAACCTTATCACATGACTCTCCTAAACCTATCAGTCCACTTCTCCATCTGCAGCTTATCAGCTGCTACCACCAGAGGGCTCCCAACCAAAACTTTCGAACACCCAATATATCCCGGCTAGGATGTTGCTGTTGCCTGCATTGCTCATCCTCTTCCAACTGGCTAACCTACCCTCCCTGCCGCCAGCTATCTCCGTATGCAACGACATCTGACATTTATGCACTATAACCTAATCACACCACCTTGCTACACAGCTTATGCATACATACCTGCTCAAGCTAAGGCAAATATACATTACAGTCTTATTAGCGCTTCTATTCTACCTGCTTCTTTTTACATGGGCCATTCTGGTCCTACACCTTGCTACCTTCTGCCACCCCCCTACTATCTCTTCCTATCGAACTGCCAAACCTGCCTTAATCCACCCCGGTCAAATTCAGACTTAAACATTTCATCTCCCTACTACTACTCCTGTCCAGGGACTTAGAGGCCAACCCTGGCCCAATTCCCCAGTTTCTAGCACCCACTCCCCTTCTTCCCCAAAGGCCTCCGATCCTCCACTTAAACATCTGCAGCCTCCCATCCAAATTCTCCCTGCTGCAGCCACTTGCCTTAACCCTGCACCCGGACATCCTAGTCATCTCTGAAACCTGGCTAAACCACACCACACTGACACGAAGTATCACCACTGGGGTATGCACAATCAGGCATGACCGCATTGGTAAAAAAGAGGTGGTGGCACGGCTATATACATCTCACACAATCTCCAGTTCACTCTAGTGGGCATCCCCTCATCCCCTGGTAACATAGACTCTCTATTCATCAAAATCTCTCTCCCTAGTTCCCGCCCCATCTATGTGGCTGGTTCATACTGCACCCCTGCACTCCCCGAGGACATCCTATCCCATCTGGGCAACCTTCAATCTCTAGCAGCTGGGGTGAACTCCATGTCACTGGCGATTTCAATATAAATTGGCTCTGCCCTGACAAAGCCCACCTTAAGACTAAAATTAAGGCCCAGAATCTATCTCAACTCATCACTGATCCGACCAGACTAAACCACAAAACCCTTAACCACACTTTACTGACTGGGCTCTACCTCCCACCCCACAGGATTCTAAGCGCAGGCCTCCTACCAGATTCCATAAGTGATCATCATGATTTTTATGGTCCAGAAGATTCACAGCCCCCTGCCCCACCACCAAAGGCAATAAACACTAGGTCCTATAACTCCCTCAACCTAGCTTCCTCCTGTCAGATCTAAGGCAGATTAACTGGAATTTCATCTCGGCAGCACCTCCATTGACATTGCCTTTGAGGCTTTCAAATCAAACTTCCTTAAAATATGGGATACACACGCCCTATATGGACTAAAAGAGTCAGAGGAGAGCATCTCCTTGGATCTTAGCTGACATAATTAGAAAATGCCAAGCTAGAGACCACGCCTGGAAAGACTATAGAAGTTAGGCACACTGGCCTCCCTCTCTACATACAGATCCCTACGAACGTGTGTCACATAGCATTCACCAAGCAAAAACTACTTTCATCTCTTTCAGCAAAAACTTAAACCACCCAAGTGACTTCTGGAAATCTCTCAAATCTCTGCTCTCCCCTCTACCCAACCTGCAGCCCCGACACTACTTGTGCGGGCACCCCAATCTCCGACCCAATTCACGTGGCTGAAGCTTTTAACACCCACTTCTCCAGCTGCGCTGACAAGCTCCTTTCCTCCCTCCCTCACTCTCTCCCCGGTCCCCCTTCACTGCACCGTGCCCCAGCCTACCCCACAATCTTTCCATTCTCCTTCCACCCAGTCTCCCAAGCTGATGTCTTCCGCCCCTTCGAGCATTAAATCCTAACAAAGGTAAGTGCCCTGCATCCATGGACACAAAGATGCTTTACCTCTCTGCCCCTGCCATAGCTGCCCCCCAGCTGACCTTCTCAATCTATCCTTCTCTGGCAAGCTTCCATCAGCCTGGAAGCTTGCCACCGTTATACCCCTGCCAAAAGAAGGTGACCGCCTCCCCTGAAAACTACCGACCCATATCCCTACTTCCAACCTTGGCCAAATTACAGGAATGATTGGTCCTTTCTCAACTCACTCTGTACCTTGACGCCCTCCTTTTTCACACCTTTCCAATCGGGCTTCTGTAAATCCCACTCAACCATTACCTCCCTGCTTTGCGCACAGGATTACATCCTCACGTGCATGGATAAAGGACATATCATCTCTGCCATCTTCATAGACCTAGCTAAGGCCTTTGCCACCGCCTCTCACCCCTACTCATCAACAAACTCACTGACACAGGTCTCTCTACTCAGGCCACTAACTGGTTCCAGGACAACCTAGTGGGCAGAAAACAAGTAGTCAAAATTGCCTCTTACACCTCCCACCCACTGCTAGTCCCTGCAGGCGTCCCCCAAGGCTCTGTCCTGGGTCCCCTACTCTTCTCCATCTTTCTAAATGACCTCCTACTGCATGCTCCCACTCTTCTATCCAGATGTACGCAGATGACACTGTCCTTTACACCTCTGGTCCCACAATACATAGTGTAGCAACCTCCTCCAGGACAATTTCAATGCCATCCAGAACTGGTTCAGGTCAAATCAGCTATATCTTAACCCCCAAAACGTATCACTTACCTTTGGCTCCCTCAAAGACTCTCCTGCCAAGCCCCCACCCCCTACAAAACCTTGGACGGAACACCCTGGATAACTGCATGAGTTTCAAATATCTGGGTGTCTGGCTAGATCAACACCTAGATTTCTGGACTCACATCACCTCCCTACACAAGTGGCTGCTCCCCAAACTTGGTGCACTGCACCGCAATAAAAGCTGCCTCCCAACACAGACAAGGCGGGTCATCGCTCAAAAATGATCCTTCCAGTACTCGATATGGTGATATAGTTTACTCTATCGCCTCGGTCTGCGCTAGCAGTCTAGACACCCTGTTCCACTCCTTCTGCCGCTTCATCCTCGGCTGCCCCCAAACCACACACCATTGCAGCCTCTACAGCTCATCAACCCTGTCTTCCCTACATGACCGCAGACAAATTAACTGTACTAGGTTTGCTGACCAAATACTGGTCTCACTCCCTTCCCCCTACCTGACCTCTGCCCTCTCCAAACAACCTTCACCTGCATGCATTCTTAGGAGTATTGACCAAGACTATTCCTTGCCCTGCTCATGCTATATCCAAAGGCCAGGCTGCTTTTAAGTATTGGATACCTCAGACCTGGAATGCCCTACCTGCCCCCATTAGACACGCCTCAAACCTTACCCTGTGCAACCAATTACTCAGAGCACACTTTACCTCCAGCTATTCCTGTTTTAACTAGGATTATTTTAATCTAAGTACTGTTCTCTCAAACGTTATGCTCCTATTAATGTAAATACTCAACTAAATGTCATCACACTGTATTTATTTTTCTACCCTTGTCTGCATTGTACTCCCAGATTTTCCTTAAATTGCTTATTGTACAAACCTATGTTCATGTCTGTACAGTCCTAGTATGTCAATTTGTTTGTGGGTTTCGCCCCAGGTCACATCTGGAATCAAGCATGTTGCTTAGTATGTTCTCCTGGTAAAACTCGTAAAATAAATAAATAAATAAATGTATGTACTAGACTCATTTAGTGTGGAATCCTGCCAATGCACTCGTGTCACAAAATGTTGTATTTGTTTTGACCCATCTGTCCTGTATATTGTGTACACAATTAAAATCCTCGCCCAAATTAGAAGATGTGACGAATAGAAATGGTTTAACTATGTTCAATAGGTCCACCTCTCCTTCGTAGTTTGTGTAGCATACAAATTAATTACTCTCCACCGCTTCATATTGTGAGTAAAATCTATCATAACTTTCCCTGGACAGTTGTCCAGTACCTAGGTAATGTGGTAGTCATATCCAGAAAACAGTATCCCCACCTCACCACATCCCTCTAAAGTGATGGAAAAAGGATGGGCCCAACACCATAATTTTTTAGCATTTTCAGTATCATTCATCATATACGGCCTCACATCCTGCAGGCATGCTATATCTATCTGATAGTCTTTTAATACTGAAAATGTTATTAAATATCTCCTGCTATTTTTTATTTATTTATTTCAGTTTGGGATTAAATACCTTTGACCATGGGATCGTTTACAAAGGTTCCAGGTCAGACAAGATACAAGACAGACAAAATAACGCAGTAAATTTAGGTACAGTACAAATACATCTGAGAGTCTAATGAAGTTGCAAAGAAAACAATTCAGTGGGTACAGGGTTACTCAGATTACATACATAGAATTAAACAAAATAATTAAAGACTGTACTTTTGATTCCATGAAACTAGGAAATTTATAGGAGATTTCTGTGTCAGCTCAAGAGATAGCCAAGAGGACATGACCGACGGCTGGGGGAGGCAACTGCTTTCCAGTGAGATTGAGCCAGGGTTTGAAGGGCAGCAAGGATAGGGACTAGAGAGGATGGCATGAGAAGATGCAACCTGGGGATGCTTTGTCAAAGAGGTGAGGGGGCCAGGAGTGAGAGGAGGGAGGAGGAGGAGTAGTAACAGGAGGAGGTAGGTAGGGATGGCTAGGAGGGTGATGGAAAGGTAGGAGAAGGAGTAGGAGAAAGATGGGTGGGTGGACGGAGGGTGTTAGGAGAAGGGAGTGATTGATAGGTGTTTGTAGTAATGTTGAGTTAGAGGCAGTCACACACACACAGGATAGGGCAAATGTGCACGCAGACCAGCTTTTGAAATTGTCAACCTTTCGACAGTCGATGAGGTCAGGGTGCGTCATTTATCCGCTTAGGTCCTCTGAAGGACAGGGACCTTTGTGCTCTTGAGGTGCATTGAAAGGACCAGCAAGCATTCTCCTGGAGGACCTCTGAGTTCTGATAGTTGGCAGGTCTATTTTAAAGAGACATGAAGTAGAGTCAGGTGCAAGTCCTAGTAAGTCTTTCTTTCCTAGAAGGCAGGCCTGGTATTGGGCCCTGAGTTGAAGGGTAGCCATCCAGTTGCTTTGTAGAGGTCACAAGTATGTGTCAAGCAATCTGCACTCAGAACTAGCTGACATGCTTTATTTAGCAGGGTTTCACCTTTTTTAGGATAGTGTCAGTCCCTCCACTGTAGATTATGAGGCCATAGTCAAAGGAAGATAGCACCGAGCTGTGGGTGACAAGCTTCCATGCATTAGGTGGCATATAGTAGCGATGTCAATAAAGGACACCTAGCTTGCATTGGCAGTTTTGATTACCTGGTCTACATGCATTGAGAATGAGTGGATAATGTCCAGGTGGATACCAAGATATTTAAAGGTGTTGACCTGTTTCAAGTATAACTCCTTTGGAGTTTTAATTTGTAGTTACCTGAATTTCTTCCTGTTCTGAGGGAGTGAAAGAGCATGCTCTTGTTTTTTTGTAGTTTACTGACAGTTTGTTGTCACGGAACCACTCTTCAAGTCTGTGAAGTTCGCCTCAAGCTCATAGTTAATAATGGGAAGGTTTGTCCCATTCACGGAGATGACAGCATCATCCGCATAAAGCACCACGTGTACATGACAGGCTGAGGGCAGACAGTTGATGAAAAGGCAAAACAGAAACTTACCCAGTATTGAACTTTAAGGGACTCTAAGAGTCACAGCCATGGGTTTGGATAGCGAGTCTTCAGTTCTGACTTGTTGTGACCTGTCAGACAGGTAGCTCTTGAACCAGGTGATAGTATCCAAGGACAGGCCAATAGAGGGTAGGTATTCCAGGAGGAGTTGGTGGTTAATGGTATCAAACACCTTTGGGAGGTCAATGAAGACTGAACCACCTGCTAGACCCTCATCGAAGACGTTGTAAAGTTGGGTGGTGTAGTCAATAATGGGCGGTGATGGTGGAATGATCTTTCTGGAACCCATGTTGTCGGGTACAAAGTAGGTTGTGCTGTGTGAGGTATTCCGTAAGCTGATCAGAGACAGTACATTCCAAAGCCTTGGACAGAGGAAGGAGTATAGAGATGGGCCTGTAGTTTGTTAGATTTGTGGCATCACCTGTTTTGAGGATGGGGTGACCACTGCCTTCTTCCTATTGTCTGGAAACACACCCGACCTTAGCATGGGCATTGAAGACTTCCCCACACTATTAACATTTAATGATGCAATGTTAAACACATGGGGTTGAAACATTCAGAAATTATTCTTTTAAGTGTGATTCCAAGACCCATTAGGTATACACCTTAAATCAAGTCCCAGTTTGCTTTCCCAATCTTCGACTTTGTCTGGGTGCAGTCCCCAATTATTTTTGTTTAGTACTAGCTTCTGCACCTTGTCTACCACATTTTCCTCATCAGAGTCAGAAGACAGGCCTCTATGAGAGGAAAATGTTGAGGATGATTTGTAATCCTCTCCCAATCAGATTCCAGGGACGGAGTATGTCATAGTATTGAATAGGGGCACCATCACCTGTACCCCTTCCCTTTTCTGTACTTTAGCTTTTTGGGTTGCGATCTTGAATGGCCTCTTTTGGAAGTTACTACTGTTGTATCAGGTGGAGGCGTATCTTGCATTCCGCCTCTTGGTCCAACTGTGTTGAGCCTTCAGCACTGAGTGTATCCAGAGGAGGAGAGATACTCACATCCATGCACTCCTGCCCATCAAGTGTCATTACCATCTCAGTATCCTCTACAGATGCATCCAGAGAGTGCAATTGGGGGCCTTACTTCCAGTTCCTCCACTGGCACCACAGGAGGGGGTCCTTCTCTAGTAAAATTTGCTGCAGTTGTTCTGACTCTTTGTTTTTTTCACATACTGTCCTTGTACTTCTATGATGATTTTCTGCACCTTTTCCACCAGTAGTTCTTGATTCGGACGATCTTGCAATTATATGTAGCCCATTCACACTGCGTACATGTGACCAGGTTGTTCACATAAATTGTATGTTTGTTCATTCAGTACATGTACTGCTATTGTGTCTGCATTCCATACACAATGTACATTTGACCCTATCACATGCACTACTGAGGTGCATATGTGAGTCACACTGAAAGCAGGTTTTAGGTTGGCCTTCAGAAAACAATGTCCTCTCCCTGTATCTAAAAAAGCACTCAGGGGTGTTTTGGGCCCTGTGAGCCAGATCTCAATCGCTTCTTAAATTTCCACCCTCAGTCCATATGTGCTCCTCATCCAAGATGGGGAGGGTCACCCAACAATTCACATTTTGCTGCAACCAATACTGTATATCATGTACAGCCACCCTTAGTTTCAAAAGAGAATGGTCACTATTTTAATCACAGGCTTTTGAGTGGAATTGCTCAAAATGGGATCCAGAATGCCAATGGCATTTCTTCTCATAGGAGGACCAGAACCTATCGAGACCTGCCGAGTCTTGAAACTCACATCATATACTGTGTCCCCAGTTGCATGGATATGCATATATTTCATTCGAAAATAATCATAAGGATTCTTTAATGTCTTTCCAACATAAATCTGGTCAGGGCGGATGTGACAGGCCTCCCAAATACTGAATGCGCACAGCATTTTGTTTTGTGCTGGGTATTTATGGAAAATACAGTATCCCACTGACGAAACTGTTTCTAAAGTTATGAAGCTTGTGCCCTCACCAATTCAGCCCTGTATCATTCTCTTCTTGTTCCATTCTTTCCCCACTGGCCCGACCCTCCTGGGCTCCTAAGTCCACTGGAGCTGCCTCTTCATCACTGGGACGAGAAGGGATTCTCCTCCTCACCTCTATCACATTTAAATCATCAGACTGTGGTACATCTCTGCTTGTATCAATGTGAGTGTCTTCTCAAGGAACTGGCGCTGGGCCCCTGGAATTGGTAGCTTTGAAGGGTCAGGAACCCACCCCTGCTGTCCTCCTTTTTCCAGCCAGCTCCATTTAACACAAAGCCAACAGTCCATTGTCTGATATCCTTAGAAATAGTAACACAGGCTCCCTCCTCTCGCCGTCCTCTTCTTACTCCTAATATAGCAACATTTGGTTGTTGTCTCTGCTTAACACACTCTGATTTCTTCTCTGATGCAGTATCCAAACAATTGTTACCAGTACCTGCAATAACAGTCTCAGCATTTTCATTAAGCAGTGTACTTACTGTGACAGCCTTGTGTGTCCACTAGTGCAGTCACCTTTGGTACAACATGTACCTCAGCTTGTATCTCCTGTCAGCTTATCCTCTTCTGCTGGGGTGTTGTTCACTCGCTTCTGGTTCCTTTGATGTTCCTGCATCGCACTGTTTGTTACGCAGTGCTGTCTCCTTACTGACAGCAGGACAGTTCACAGCCATTTTCTCTGGCGACTGTATCTTCTGTTTAACTTCTTCCAGGAGTCAAAAGCACTTGTAATAAATGTTGTTGCTTTTCTAGATGTAAAGCTTGTACAAAGTCCACCTCGTGTTGCAAGCCTCCTTCCTGCAAATCTGGATATTCCTCATCAGGTTGTTCCACTAGATTGACTTCTATTTCTTCACTTTCCAGTTCTAGTTCCATGCTACCAAATACAGTTTCCTGTGCTGGACCCACAGGGAGGAGATGAGCTCCTGTAAGTCTTCCAGGCAACTGAGCAGTTTCCAGTTCGTTGTCCATAGCCCCTCACTAGAGTAGGGAATTTTGTATTCATAAATCAAAACAAAATATACAAACATATTATCATCATACAGAAATCATAATACTTAAAACAAAATAACCATCAACTTAATATTACTTCATACTAAACAAAATAAATCCTTTTCCCTTTTTTCCAATTGAAACAAACATACAATAACTGGTATTTTCCACCTACCGACCATGAAAAGGGACTAAAAGAAACAAAAATCATAAAGCTGTCTCCCAGCATACATGTTTCCCTACAGAAATAAAATTATAGAAAACTAACCCATCTCCCTCCCTACTGAAAATAAAATAAAAATATAGGGAATTCCATCCTTCTCTTTTTTTTTACAGAACATCAAGATTACATAACCAATATTGTTTCTTCACAGAATTCATAGTAGCATAAACAAATATACATATTACATCATACATACTCACTAAATACCTTAATCCAGTAACCCTTCTCTTGTTTCCTATATTATGTTTTTCCTCATTCCCTTTTTTCCTACTATCACCCCAAAATGGTGGAAACCTAATGAGGTTAACTTGTCTCTATCTCCGCTTTATTCCATTGTTAAGGCAACCAATCAGTGCTGCTCCATCTTTCTTGAAATAATTTAGGAGAAACTAATGTATACTGTTGATTTTTCAGTTTCTTAACCGAATTATCTATCATAAAAAACAGCTCACTCGACATGTATTGAAGTTGCTGTATTGCCAGTCTACAGCGTAATGTACCATATGTGGAACTTAAAACAAACTAAAAATAGCCACATGGTTGTCCTGTTCTGTTTTGTCCATAAAAAGGGCAAAATACCTAAACACAAAATATCTACCGTTCAGTTATAAAAGGGTGATGTAGGCCAGTTCTGTCTAAGAGTCTGCCACAAACTTTGAATAAAGGGACACTCTAGGAACAAATGCTCCATAGTTTCCACTGTATTAAAACAATATCTCTAGGACAATATCTGTCATCCAGTCGTTTATGCTTCAAATTCCATCTGACACTCAGTTTCCCACGTAAGGACAGCCATAACACATCTCACATAGAAGATGGAATATGGGGGAGCGGATTCTAACATTTTACCCATACTTAATCTATTCTGTATAGGATAATTATCAAAATGAGAAGTTTCTTAGAAAAATTCTGAATAATAAACCCATACAGTTCCTTTCTGTTGTACCTTGTTATGTGTTCTTTAGCTAGTCCCCATAATTTTATTTTCCCAAAACATACCTTAAATGTGTCAGGTAGGTGTTTCAAAGATTGTTGCCTCGGTAAATTTGTGTGACTAGGCCAAATTGAAAAAATATTAGCAAGTGAATCCAATACCTAGGGAATCCAAGAATTTATGCTCTGGGATAATATAGGTTTTAGGTTGGAGTAAACAAACATAGTAAAGAAAAATACAATTGCTTGTATCATTTTCAACCCTCCACTCTTCCTATCTCTTAGGAGGAGACATTTTTAATTGGGTTTAATCTGCTCCTAAATACATGAAAGGAAACAGCTGTATATTTTTGTTTCCAATTGAGGGGATAGGCAAAGATAGTACTTAAGTAAAGGAACAAGGGAAGCAAAAAGGTTTTTACCATCTGTACCCTTTTAGTTTAGATAACCTCCATTTGTTCCACATATCCACTTTCCCATGTGTTATCTGAAGCTTAGAGGACCAGTTCAGGAGGGCAACATCACCAGAGCCAAAAAGAAGGCCCAGAATGGTACAGGGCTCTTTCACAACTGGGATACCTATAATATGGGGTTCTAATATTTTATTCTTCCTTATTGGTATGCGTTTACATTTCCCAAAATTCACCTGTGCCCTGTGTGTTGCATAAAATCCTACAAAACTTGGCCTAGTTTTAAAGCAGATGGTATACCCCCACTATAAAGCAGATATCATCTGTATATGCTATGCACTTTATCTCAGTGTCAACACTAGAAAAGGAAATTCCTTGGATGTCTATAGTATCCATAACTCATCTAATTAACAGTTCCAGGGTAAAGATATATAAAAGCAGGCTCATGGGGCAGCCTTGTCTCACCCCTCTTTAATTTTACATTTCTGGCCCAGCCAACCATTACAATACGTCTGAGCAGTTGCTGTAGTATAAGAAATCTGAATCCAGTTTATAAAAGTGAATGAAATCCTATACTGCCTTAGACATTCCTAGAGAAAATCATGATTTATTGTATCAAATGCTTTTGCCTGGTCAAGGCTAAATATTAAACCTGTAAGTTCCTCCATGTCTCCCCTATGGAGGATTTCTCTGAGCATAATAAGTCCATCTGTAATTTTTTTCCAGTAATGTACATGTTTGTGAAGAATGTATTAATGAGGAGGCATACATCAATAGTTTATTGCTGAGTAATTTCATAAGGAGTTTAAAATCTGCATTTAATAATGTAATGGGACCATTGTTTAAATCTGCTCTGTCACCTTTTTATACATGTAGAGGACTAAGCCTTCTGTCAAACTATCTGGGGCTCTCCTTGTTTCTAAAATATCCTGTATAACTTCTGTGAATTTTATAACAATACCTGGAAAACTACAGTAGATGGTATAACTCATAAGGAATCCCATCCTTCCCAGAAGCCTTGCCAGATTTTGTTTGTGCCAAAGTTGTTTTGACTTCTAAGGGTGATGGGGTAATTAACATCTTATTGTCTCTTGCAAGGCCTGTGGCAAGGTACTTTCCTGCAACCATAGTTTATGTTGTTCATTGGGCAATTCTGCAGAGCAAAAAGTGGTTGTATATGCCTATTCATGTCCTGTACTATGTCTGCCTTGGTATTAAGAAGGGTCCCTTGGTGGTCTTGTACATAGAAACATAGAAGTTGATGGCAGATAAGACCGCAAGGCCCATCCAGTCTGCTCCATTTCTTTTTCTACCTTATAAATGTGCCATCAGCCTTTGCTCTGTCAGTGGCCTATCTATTCATAGTCATTTGTATTGCTCCCTTATGCCTATCCCATGCCTGTTTGAAGCCCTGCACTGTATTCATAGCCACCACTTCTTTGGTAAGCCATTCCATGCATCCACCACCCTTCTGTGAAAAATAATTTCCTCACATTCCCCTAATCAGCCCCCTCTAATCTCATGCTGTGTCCTCTTGTCCTGCTATTTTTCTTATATTTAAACATGTTAGACTCTTTCACCTTGTTAATGCCCTTAAGGTGTTTGAATGCCTCGATCATATCACCTCTCTCCCTCCTTGCTCAAGGGTATACATATTGAGCTCTGTTAATCTGTCCTCAGATGTCTTCTGATGCAGTCCCTGCACCATTTTGGTTGCCCTTCTCTGACTGCCACAATTTGGTTAATGTCCTTTTGAAGGTGTGGCTCCAATACTGCACGCAGTACTCCAGATGGGGCCCTAACCAGTGTCTTGTAAAGAGGGATTATTACCTCCCTCTTATGACTTGTGATACCCCTACTAATACACCCTAACACCCCCCTAGCCTTACCTACTGCTTTAGAGGTCTGCTTGATGATTTCAGGTCATCAGTGATGATGATGCCCAAGTCTCTTTCTTCCTTGTGACTGCTAGCAACTCCTCCCAGCCGATAGGTGGCTTCAGGGTATCTCTTCCTATGTGCATGATTTTGCACTTCTTTGCATTAAATCCCAGTTGCCACTCTTCTGTCTATTTTGCTAGTTTATCCGATCTCTTTTCATTCTGCCCACCCCATCTGGATCATCTACTCTGTTGCAGATCTTGGTGTCATCTGCAAACAGACAAGCCTTACTCTCTAGTCCATCTGCAAGGTCACTAATGAAGATGTTGAAGAGGACTGGCCCCAGAACTGATCCCTGAGGTACCCTACTTGTGACTTGCATCTCTTCTGACTGTATACCATTTACCAGCACTCTCTGTTTTCTGCCCGTCAACCAATTTGCCACCCAGTTGACCAACTTCTGACCCACCCCAAGCCTACCCAGCTTATTTATCAATCATCTATGTGGAACAGTGTCAGAAGCTTTGCTGAAGTCAAGGTAGGCGTACATCAACTGCTCCCCTTGGTCCACCACCTGGTTACCCAGTCAAGAAATCTATGAGATTAGTTTGACATGACCTTCCTTTGTAAACCCATGCTGTCTTGGATCCCAGCCCCTATGGATTCCAGGTGTTGCACTATCCTTTCCTTAAGGAGTGCCTCCATAATCTTGCCCACTACTGAGATAAGACTGACCGGTCTGTAGTTCCCCGCCTCCTCCCTGCTACCACTCTCATGGAGTGGGATCACATGAACCCTTCTCCAGTCTTCTGGGACCTCTTCTGTGATCAGAGACTCACTAAACAGTTCTGCTAATGGCTCTGCTAGTTCCACCTTTAGCTCCTGAGTACCCTGGGATGTATGCCATCAGGTCCCATTGCCTTATCCATCCTGAGCTTAGCAAGCTCTTGTAGGACCCTTTCTTTTGTGAAGGAGTAGTGCTCACCTCCCTCCCCCTGTGTCCATGATGCTGAGCTGTGGGCCCTGCCCTACCTCTCTTCAGTAAATACTGAGCAAAAGTATCTATTTAGGATAGATGCCTTTACAGGTCCTCCTCCTCACATGCTCCCTTTCTCCATTAGCTTAGCAATACCCTCTGGACTTTCTCCTTTCACTAATGTATCTATAGAAAGTCTTGTCACCTTCTTTACTGTCCGTGCTAGTGTTTCCTCAGTTTGGGACTTTGCCTGCCTTACTGCCTTCCCTGCTTCCTTAGGCAGTTTGGTATGCCTCCTATCTTCATCCGCACTGTGTTCCCTTATATTTCCTGAAGGCCAGCCTTTTGGCTCTGACCTTTTCTGCTACTGTATTTGAGAACCAAAATGGTTTCCTTCTTCTTTTGCACTTCCTTTTCTGTCTAACACAATGGGATGTTGCTTCAAGTATTGCATCCTTAATGCTTGCCCACTTTGCCTGTACCCCTCACCTGTGTTTCTTTTGCCAGGGCTAGCTTAACTCTGTTAGCCATCTTATCAAAGTCAGCTCCTCTGAAGTCCCATATTTTTGCCTTGGAATGGGATGATTTAGATGTAGTAGCCAAATTGAACCATACCATGTGATGGTCACTGGCCCCAGGTGACCTTCTACCTGGAGATCTGTGATCCCTTCCTTGTTAGTCAGTACTAGATCTAGGATAGCCCTCTCTTGTGGGTTGCTGTACCAGTTGTTTGAGGCCTCCTCTGCAGGGAATCCACTATGTGTCTAGTTCTGGCAGATGTTCCTGCTGGTATTGACCAATCTGTATCCTGCATGTTGAAGTCTCCCATTATCAGAACCTCCCTTTAGCTGTCATGTTTTGTATATCTTCTAACAGTAATGTGTCTATGTCCTCCCCTGGTCTGGGGGCCTGTAGACAATCCCAGTTCTTATGGCTGTCCCATTTCCTGTTTCCAGGGTGACTTTTTGTGTTCTTCTGGCTCCTTATGTGTATTCTGAATTTCTGTAGCTTTGATGTTTTCATTGACATACAGGGCCGCTCCTCCTTTTTTGCACCTTGGTCTCTTCTAAACAATACGTAGCCAGGTACTGAAGTCTCCCAAGTGTGGTTACTGGTAAACCACATCTCACTAATTGCTATTATGTCCAGTTTAGCCTCTGACATTATTGCCTGCAGGTCTGGGATCTTATTTCCCAGGCTGTGAGCATTTGTGTACATGATTTTCCATTGGCCAGATTTTGGTGTGTTAGTTGTTGGGTGAGGTTTGGCATTATCCCTGTATGTTGTATGGGGAGACAAACCTTTTTCTTACCTGGTGATGCAAATGAACTGCAAACATGCTGAATCCCTGTTTGACCACTAGCTGAGGGAGGAGTGTTCTTCCCATTCTACGATGGGTGCTGGACCCTCTCCCATTTGCTAGTTTAAATATTCTGCAAAGACGTCAAACTTCTGCCCCAATGCACTGACTCCTCCTTAGTCAGATGCAGTACATCAAATTTAAAGAACTTTTGCTCCCAGAACTGTTGCCAGTTCCCTACAAATCTGTGTCTCTTTTCCTGGCACCAGCCCTTGAGCCACGTGTTTAGCTCCCCTATCTCCCCTTCTCTGACCTTCCATCCATCTGCTCTCCCAGACTGGCAGGATCTCAGAGAAGGAGATGCTGGACGAAATAGATGATAGTTTGTCACCCAGCCTGGTCAGGTGCTCCTTGGTCTCCACAACTGACTGGCTGGCAAGATCATTAGTCCCTATGTGTACTAGCACATCAATGTTTTCTCCTGCTTTGTGAACAATTTAGCAATGCGGTCAGTGTCTCTCCATACTAATGTACCTGGGAGACATCTGACCATTAACCCTGGCTGGAGATGGGTATCAACTCCCAAATCATGGAGTCTCCTATAATCAGAAGTTTTTGGATTTCCTTTTGCTTTTTTTGTTTTGTTCCTGATTTGGGTGAGTTTTGTTGTGCTAGCTCCTGTGCTGCAGTGTCCTGCTCTGCAGTGTCTTCTGCCTCTTTGTTTGATTTCAGAGATAGAGGCAGATACCTGTTTGTAGTGTTTATATGGTTTTGGATGTAATATGTTGGAGAGCAGAGAGTGATGGGGCACCCGATTTGCTCCCTCCTAACCACCTGCCAACCCTGGACCAACTACCCTCTGCAGTCGAGGTTTTTCTGTTGGATGCTGGGGAAATGGTGGGTGGTTCTTATAATGTATTTGTCTTGAATATGAAATTTGAGGCGTGCAATATCTGGCCATACTGCCCGAGCTGAGCCCTAAGATCTCCAAAGGCTCAGCATGTAGGACAGTGTCCTAAATCCTGTAAGACTGTCCTTCTGAAAATTGTTCCACAGTACCTGCAGTTAATGATATCCATTCCAGATAAGTTGCTGGGTTTATAATCTAGTCATAGTAATTAGAAGGAAAAAAGGAAAAATGCAAGTAATGGTTTGATTGTGTTTTGTTTAACTTGTTATAACAAGTTAAATTACTGGTGCCCCTGTAAATGAGCTCACCTTGTGGAGGCCCCACTGATCCACCCCTTCCTGCTCTGCCACAGGAAATGTCACAACTGTGGTATCCTATAAAAGGAGTGTAGTGTGGGTGGTTGGGGATGGGGGTGGTTGGCTGGGCCTTCCCTGCCGAAAAGAAGAACCATGGACGAAAGAACAAGGAGGTAAGAGCAGAAACAATCAGTCAACAACAAATGCAGTAACCCTGAAGCTTATCCTAATGTTAGATAAAACTGTAAAACCTGTAAAGCACCACCTGTAATAATTTCAAAGAAGATATACACTGTAAGAAACACTTTGCTACAGAGAAAAATAAAACAATGAAATGTTAGCAACACACAGTAGCAATCCCTGTGAGTAAAAAATAAAACAACACCACACAGTAAATCTGTTTAGCCAAAATAAGTCTTAATCCTTTTCCCTTGCTCTGGTAAGTTTCTACTCTGCCATTCAAGCAGTCTTAGAAGGAAAGAGCTCAGGTGAAGCTAGGTGTCTTGGCCAGCAAACCAAGTCTTCTACCTGTGTCATATGTTTCTGTTGTCTTTGCAGGGCACAGAATTGATATGGGTTCATGAAATCTTTAGGACCCTGCATCTCAAACCTTCTTTCTTGTTCCAAAGACTTCAGTCTGCTATACTGTATGTCGTTCAGGTGTTGTCTCACCCTTGCTAGTTCCAGGAGTACTAGTCGATCCCTCAGGGCAGCTTGAGACAGCAAGTCCTGAAAATGCTCCCTATGGACATGGTATGCGTCTGCTTTATTTCTCCCATTAATTCTTCCTATCGTCTGAAGATAATGTTTAATATATGTTTTGTATCCTCCCACCATTCTTGGATGTGTCATATAGACACTTAACCAATTTTCTTGCATTCAGAAGTGAAACAAGGCCCTCTTCTACTGTCAGGAGGACCAATAGTTTCAGATTTAACCTCCAGTATCCTGGACCCTGTTGCATTGTTTCATGACTGGACACTGTAACTATGATTATCGATGTATTGATGGAGCTACTGGTTGAGTCTTAGTGTGAATAACCCCAATGAGGGTGAAAGAAACCAAAATCTATTCTAGTAGCTTGCGTACCATGAAATAATTTTTTGGGGAGTACCAGATATTGCAAGAGCATCAACCAAGTCAGTTTGAGAAATAAGGTCATTTAAACAGTTAGCATCACAAAACATTTTCCGAGTTTTCATGCCCCTATCTGTGACATAACGACCACAATTAAAATCTCCCCAAAATACATATTTAGAAGTAAGTTAATAAGACTGTATAGCACAAACTAGATCTATCCTGTCGGTTTTAACTTGTGATGCATAGACATTACTAAAACAACATTGTAAACCACCAAGATCGAGGTCCAACATTAAAGCTTTCCCAGGGAAATTTCCAGAATCTGTACCTGTCGGGCAGAAGGTTATTAACACATATTCCCACCCCACAGCATGCTTCTTCCCAATAGACCAGTATGATACTCCCCATTTCCACCCCAGAGAGGCCTGTTCCATCTCCAACCTAGTATGTAGACGTGTCCTTTAAAAATATGACATCCTGTAAACCTTTTAAATAAGGAAAAATCAACAACTTCTGCCTCTCCAACTGAATGCTATTGACATTCAAGGAAGCTACTGAGATATTATAAACACCGTCATTAAAGTTAGAAAACACAGAATTACCCACATTTAAATACTTTAGAACAAATCTGTCTAAGCCAAACTATTTTTCTTAAACCATTTTCTGGAATACATGCATGATTTCTATTTTACTGTGTCCATAACTTCCATTGGTTGTTCCATGTCTGATGCCCCTCAGCCTGGGATGATTGCACTGAAGTAGAGTCCGTTTCTGTCCCTGCATCAGGCAGCCTATCTCATAGGGCCATGTATGACTTATGCAGAGGAAGCTGGGGTATCCCCACTGATTTAGCTGTTTTCCTGTTCCTCAAACTCTGATGTCTGTTTGAAACCACTGTAAAACTTTCTTACGGTGGTAAGGGAGCCTGGTTGTTGTAGTAGTAGCAGGTACCTCCACCGAGGTGTTCTGAGCTTCAGAAGGAGGAATAGTTGTGGGCTTACCACTACCCTTGATACAAGGCTACTGTGTGCAAAGCTGGTGGTCTTATTTGGCTTGTTGGGACCAACACTTGGTCTCGTCCAAATGGGGTGGGGGCCTTTGATGTTGGCTGCCTTTTACTGCTGTATTTATATAAAATCCTCGATGCAGAAATCTGCATTTGTGTTGTTATGAGCCACCAAGGGCATGCAATAAGTGAATGGGTTTCACAAAGGGAACACTTGGCAGGGTGATGGCAATCTGACATAATATGCCTCAGTTCTCCACACTGTGCACATTTTAACGTGTCACATGTTCTGCTAAGGTGTCTACTCATCCACACTTATAGCAGTGGCAGGTTGTCCTGGATAGAAAATAAAGCCTTTCAGAGGAATTCAAGAGGGGTATGAAAACCCATCTTTGGCAAATGGCTTTTACAGAAAACTGAATGTATTTGAATATGATGGTTTTATCTATGTTTGATACCTGAATTTAGTACTGATTTTGTACTGTTTTAAGTTGTACAGTGCTTTGAAAAATTGAAAAGCGCTATATAAATAAAAATTATTATTATTATTATCTCGGCCTAGATAAAAGTAATTGGGAGATGCTGTAAACCTTTCTCAGATTGTGTCAAATTTACTTTATATCACCAGCCTCCATTCTAGAACCCTTCTGAATCCAGGATGGGTTCAGGATTCCCCTGTATAGTATATTTTTTCTCAAGCCAGTAGGAAATATCTACTACATTAACCACCTTGTTCCTGAAGAGGACTGTTATTACTTTAAAAGACTGTTCTGTGAGGGCATTGCTTGGAAATGAGATCAAGCTGGGTTCATTTTAAGCAAGGCATATTTCATCTAGAATCTATTCAAAATGTCTGTAGTTCTGAAACTGATGTCATGTGTGTTATCCCCAGGTGTATGGATAAGAGCATATACCTCACTCAGGAAACCGCCAACATTTGTTTTATCAAGACCCTTACAACATAGAAATGGTCTGGCATATTGTCCGTAGGCCCCAGATACCTTAGTCTCACAGCATTTCTATGCTTTGCCAGAGATGCAGGTTTTGAAATAAACTTGCACATGTGGGTGTTGGTTCTGTCTAGGCAGGAGGAGCTACCTCTGCCGGAGGTGCAGGAACCTGTTCTCCTTCATGTTTATAGGTATAAGATCTTCCACTGAATTGGGGATATCAAAGAATTCTTCTTGTGACAGTATTTCAATCAGGAGTAGAAAACAGGACTTGCTGGAGCCCAGTCGGTCTGTTCCCCAACCTTCCCAGATACCTCTCCAATGGTTTGATTCTGAGAGGTTAAATTCTCTTCAATATTGTGAGAGTTTAAGGAATTTTTGCCTGGTTGGGATACACACTGCTTCTGGTGTAGGAGATCTGTGTCAACCTGTGGCAATGGCGTTGATGACTCTTGCCTCCAAAAGATCCCAGAAGCGGGATACTGGGGTCTGCAACCCACTGTCCCATCTCATTCTGTATTCATCCTGCTCTTTCCAGAGCTAATTTCAGTGACCATTGTGACTGTGTGTTGCTTGTGTGTGGGTGCAGAGCCAGAGACTCTGTTAACACTGTTCCCACCCCAGATTTTCCTGCAAAATAAATACTTTAGCTCCTGTACCTGGAGTCATCGAGGGTGAATCAACTTCAGGCCTTTTCCATTTTTTTAGCTCTTTTCCTCCACTAGTATCTCATGCCATCTGAAATACTCTATTGCTTTCTCCAAAATGCGCCCATTTTTCTGCCAAGAAGCCAACCAGTTCCTCAGACTTAAACTACGCTCTTCCGGACCTTGACCTCAGTATTAAATCCTTCTGACTCTGGGCTTCTGATGTCATTCCCTTACTGGTGCCTATTCCTCCACTGGATGTCACACTGAGATGTGAGGGACTAGGTATGCTAAGCTGGCCACTGCTCGGGTGCATCCCAGCTGTACCGTCCCTCACTGCAATCTTGCTGAGGGCTGCCTAGTGCCACCCTCCTCTGCTGTCTTCCTCCATCTGGATCAGTCACTCTTTCACCTCCTTAGCGCCACCTAGCAAAAGAGTAGGGAATTTTTATTGAAAAATAATATAAGAATGCAAATACAACCTAATAAATATCAAGACAACACCTGTACATCATTTCCTAAAGGCCCAATACACCAGTTATGTCAAAAATAAAAAGAAAGAAAATAAACATATTCATCCATATTGAAATCACCTCTATCTAACCATAATAATGCAGAAAAAATTAAACCATAAGCAATATAAAAGGAAGAAACAACCACTCTACACCTTATGTTATACACTCCTCATTACCCCTATAGTTATTCATTGATATGATTATCCTCAAGTGACACCTCAAAAGTATCAGAGGAAGATCTTCCACCAATACGCTACTAAGGATGATGACAATGTCTGTTTTTCTTTAACATTTATCATAGATACTTCCTTAGTTATCTTTTCTATTAATCCTTCCAACAACACATTTTTGTTGAAGTACAAAAGACACTTGTTTTCTAGAAGCACCATTTTAATATGGCACATATCACCCTAAGAGTTCCAGGACACACTATCCCCCAGTCTGTAACATACTTCCCATATACCAACTCAGCATAAGACATTGTAGCAAACATGGATAATGACCACCTGTGAGCTAACTGTGCCCACATCGGTGCAATATAGGGACAATCAAACAACAAATGTTGTATAGTTTCTACTTGACAGGTACAAGAATCTCTAATGCTGAATCTCTCCTCCACTTTCATATGTGCATGATTTCCCTAACATTCAATCTCCTGTGGCAGCACATCCATGAAGTATCCTACATCTTCTGTGGAATTCTGCATACTAATAATTGTTTTGTCAAATGCTGTTCTTTGTGGTCGATGGACATTTAAAGCATAGTTCTGTTAAGAAATTCTGATTAAGAACTGAAGTGTATAGAAGTTTTCTATTTTGCAAAAGTGTTATTTGTGTAGGTACTTTCCATTGTTTTATTTTTTGTAAACTTCAATGAGGTACACAGAAGTCCCTTGAGGATATTGGTAAAGATTTCATTGTATCCCTCCATTTATCAGTAAAATACCTAGTTCTGGTGTTAAAACTCAGAACCCAAGCATCTTGATGGCATGTCATACTAGGGAAAATATTAGCATGTACAAACAATGAAAAGAAAAATAGGACTGGGTTTAATGTATTCAACCCCTTTTTAATTGACCAATATGTAACTGATCATTTAACTGGGTTCAAGTGATTTCCCACAAAGGCTAGAAACATAAATTATACATGTTGTCTCCAATCAAAGAGGAAGAGGAAAGATATAGCATACCATTAAAAAAATAGGAACAATAAAGGTTTTTAACATATGGACTCTTTTTGTTCTGTCATAGGATATGATTTCCATTTGTTTACTTTTTTCTTCTGCTATAGAAATTGCTCTGTCCAATTTTTTTCTGCAGCCTGAGAGCCACCAAAATAAAGTCCTAGAACCTGACTATTGTTAGCCTGAATTTGAATTCCACCAATCTCTGTTTTACCTACATGTGAATGTACATTCACCAACATGCCTATACTTTCTGTTTGTTTAAGTCTGAACCTGAAATCAGAGAAAAGGATTGAACAATACTGAGAGCCTGTAACCCTGACTTATGATGTGCTTCTAAAAGGCAAAGGTCATCTGCATATGCCATAGTGCTGGTAAACTCCATTTCTGCAGTATCAACTATATGTCTGATAGTATGATCTTTATTTAAGCTCCTAAGAAGAGGGTCTATAGAAAAATGTATAAAGGGGCTTAAGGGAAACCATGTTTTACCCTCTTTTATCAGTATGTGAGATCCCTTAATCCCACTAACCACTGGAGTCATAGAATCATTTTATGTAAATTCTTAATCCATGAAAAACTCCTGTGGGATACAATACTGCTGTAGTACTTCAAAAGATAACTGTGGAACTCGAGCAAAAGATTTGGACTGATCTAGGCTTATTACAAACCCACCCATATTGTGACCATCAAAGACTTCTCTAATTAATTTAAAATTATTTAACATGGATCTTTGTGGCACTGCACATGATTGAGTGTGATACATTAAAGACTGGGCTATTTTGCTAGCCTATTGTTTATAATTTTACATAGAATTTTCCAGTCTGAGTTGATTAGACTGATAGGCTGTCAATTATCTAGGTTATCCTTTTCTTTGTTTTTATGTAAATAAATTAGGGTTACTATCAGCTAGAGTAGCAGGCACTGGTAATGAACCTTGAATAATAACATTAAAACTGCAGTTAAATGATGAATCAACAATGTTTTGGCCTTTTATAAAATTATTTCCAAATTCCATCTGGCCCTGGTGTTACATTACTTTTTAACTGACAAATGACAGCACTGACTTCTTCTGCAGTAATAGGATGTACCAGATCTTCTTTAATGTCAGTTGACAACTGGGGGATATCAATAGATTGAAAAACTCCCATTCATTTACAAAAAAGTCTTGACCATATAACATTTTTGCATGATTGGAGACCAATTGTAAAATACCTTGATTATCTATAACTCCAGTTCCATCTGAGTCATCAAGGAAGACATATATTTTATATTTACTTGCTGTTTATAACTATTAAATGGATTTATTACATTTTCTGACCCTTTCCTCCCATATTTTTGTTCCAGAAATAGTGAAATACACCTGTCACACTGGCAGGCATACATTTTTTTAAATGACATATCTGAGAGGAATAATCTAGTTAAATTCCGCTTTCCATGAGAGAAGTTTCTGTAATTGTCTTCTTTTATCTAAATATTTTATATATTGTACTTTGAAACAGGCTTTAACTGACTGTTTACAATATTTTTATTTCCAATTTTGTTTCCTGCCACCATAATGCTGGGTTATCAAATAGTTCATATACTGACAGTTTGTCCTTCAAAACTGTGGATAATTCTGCCAACCAGAATCACCTTCTAGAATTGTTATATTCATTTTCCAGTTATTATGTGCTTCCGCTTATTAAGAGGACACCTAAATACAGAATAACCATACAATGATCTGATGCTTCACAAGGAATCATCTTTGTTTGTAACCCAGTAACCAGTTAGAAATAAAAAAATGATCTATTCTGGTGAAAATCTCCCTCAGTGGAATGTATACATAGGAGGTTGAGGTCCAAATGTAGCCCCTTAGATTAAGTTCACTGTCTTATACATTGAATTAAGAAAGTTGGAATCATTATATAATTTTGAGTTGTCCCCATCTTATCTGAAAGCATTAGAATACAATTAAAGTCCCTCAAAAATTATAGATTTAGAGGAATGGAGAAAGGGCTGTACAGCCTTCATAGTTTTTATTCTTTGAGTTTTAATTTGAGGATTTTTAATATTAATTAATCTTCATTCTAGATTCTGTAATATGACATCTATCATTAGCACCCATCCTTGTATTAAATCAACTAGCCTTATGACCTGAACTTCTAGATTATTAAAAGAATAGCCACCCCTGCACATACATCTTCCAAAAGGGACCAATATGACAGCCATCCTCCAGTTCTGCATTGCCTGACTGGTCTCTCTGATAGAATAAAGTCTGGTATCCTGTAAAATATAATATAGACATTGGTGTCTGCCAACATAGAAAATGGTACGTCTCTTTTGGGATTTTTAAACTATTTACGTTCAAAGTACCAAAGTCAACACATCTGACATTTAGCAAAACAGAAATTTAAGCGATCAGATTTCATAGATACATAGATACATAGACAGTGTCAGCAGATAAGGGCCTATGGCCCACCCAGTCTGCCCATTTCAGCTGTAAGTTCAGTTTATGTTTTCCTAGAAGTCTGTTGCCCCTCACCCCTGACCTCCAGGAATTCCTTTATGTCTATCCCATGCATTCTTAAACCTGTGATTGTTTCAGCCCCCACCACTTCTCTGGCAGGGTGTTCCACTTGTCCACCACCCATTCTGTGAAGAAATTCTTCCTCATGTTTCCTCTGAATCGTCCTCCCTCCAACTTCATCCCATGCCCTCTAGTCCTGGTACATCCTTTTCACTTAAAAATAGTGTATTCCTGCACCCTGTTCCTCCCTTGTGAGATACTTGTATGTCTCTATCATATCCCCTCTCTCCTCCTCTCATCCAGGGAGTACATGTTCAGTTCCTTCAACCTGTCTTCATAGGACTTGTGATGCAATCCATGCACCATCTTTGTTGACCTCCTCTGAACCTTCTCTACCCTGTCTATGTCCTTACGTAGGTATGGTCTCCAGAACTGTACACTGTACTCCAGGTGGGGCCTCACTAGTGTCTTGTATAGTGGAATTATGACCTCCTTTTTCCTGCTGGTGATGCCCTGCCTATACATCCCAGCATCCTATTTGCTTTACCTTCTGCCTTGTCACACTGTTTTCTTACCTTGAGGTCATCAGAAATGATAACCCCAAGATCCCTTCCTGTTTGGTGCATGCTATATCCTCACCCCCCAACTGATATATTGTGCCAGGGTTTTGTGCCCCATATGCATTATCTTGCACTTCTTTGCATTGAATTTCAACTGCCAAACCCCTGACCATTCTTCAAGTTTCTGCAGGTCCCTTCTCATTCTATCTACACCCTCTGGTGTGTCTACTCTGTTACAGAGCTTTTGTGTCATCAGCGAACAGTGAAATTCTGCCTTCTAGGTCCTGCATGCAATGTCACTGATGAAGATGTTGAATAGAACCGTCTCAGCACTGATCCCTGTGGTACCCCACTGGTCACTCTTCCCTCTGTGGAGTGACAGCCATTTACCACCACCCTCTGTGTCCTTCCACCCAGCCAGTTACCTACCCACCACACTACTGTCCTGCCCACATCCATATTCCCCAGTTTGTGTAGTAGTCTTCTATGTGGCACAGTGTCAAAGGCCTTGCTGAAGTCCAGATAGGCCATGTCCACTGCCTCCCTGATCCACCTCCCTAGTCACCCAGTCAAAAATTCCAGCGAGGTTGGTCTGATATGACCTCCCTTGGTGAAACCATGCTGCCTTGGGTCCTGTGGTCCATTGACAACCAGATGTTCCACCAATCTCTCCTTCAGTAGTGCTTCCATGATCTTTTCCCACTACACGGAGGTGAGGCTGACTGGTCTGTAGTTCCCTGCTTCCTCTTTGTTCCCATTTTTGTATAAGGGGACTACATCTGCTGTCCTCCAGTCTTTGGGTACCTCCCTGTTTCCAGTGATCGGCTAAACAGGAGAGCAGAGGTTCAGCCACCACCTCTCTTAGTTCTTTAAGGACCACAGGGTGCACCCCATCTGGACCCATTGCTTTATCAACTCTATTACTTCCAGTTCCTTCAGGACCCTTTCTCGTGTAAAGGGACTTGTGTCCATTTCTGCACCATTCTCACCCTTGTACTCCCTTCAGACCCATTACCCTCCTCTTTCTCAGTAAAGACTGAGCAGAAATACCTGTTCAATATGTCAGCTTTACTGTTGTCATCCTCCACGCAGCCCCCATCCTCCCCTTCAGTCTCACTATCCTCCCTTTGTCTTTCTTTTTTCACTTATGTACCTGTAAAGGTTTTGTCCTCTCACCCACTGATTTTGCAATGTGTTCTTCTGTCTGAGCTTGGCTTTCCTTATTGACCTCCTGCCTTCCTTTGCTTCTCCTGGTACTTCTCCCTATCCTTCTGCCTGTGTCTTTTTGTATTGCCTGAATGCAATCTTTTGGCTTTCACTTTCTTTGCTACTCTTTGGAAACCATAATGGTCTCCTCTTCCTTTTCCTCTTGCTAACCTGTAATGCATAATTCTGTTGTTCTTGTAATCCCCATTTTAAATACTGTCCACTGTTCCTCAACCCCTGATTCCTGTCCCATTCCCTTAATGCCTCTTTCAAGTATCTCCCATTTGCCAAAGTCTGCCCTAAAATCCAGGATCGTGTTTTGTGTGGTTTGGTTCTGCTCTTTCTGTGATTTCAAACCACAATGACTGGTAGTCACTGTTCCCCAGGTGCTCCCCACTGTTACCCCCATCACACTGTCCCTGTTTGAGCACAAGGTCCAGTATTGCCTTCTGCTGAGTTGGTTCTATGACCAGTTGGTCAGGAAGGCACCCTGAAGGACTCCAGGATAAATCTGCTCCTAGTTGATGCTGCTGCTGGGATGCTCCAGTCCACGTCTGGAATATTGAAGTCTCAACCAGTACTATCTCACCCTTGTCTGCCATCCTTTGGATGGCTAGCATCAACTCTATCTGTTTCTTCCTCCTGGGCTGGTGGTCTATAGACCACACTGTGCGGATGCTGTCCCCATTTTCCTTTCCAGCTTAATCCACAGTATCTCTCCCATTTTGTTCCTCCTGTATCTCTGTGGCACTTATGTCATTTTCACATACAGTGCCACCTCCTCCTTCCTGCCTGCTCTGTCTCTTCTGAATATGTTGTAGCCAGGTATGGCCATCTCCCAGTCATAGTTATCATTACACCAGGTTTCAGTGATGGCCACAATGTCCAGGTCTGACTGCACCATGACAGCCTCAGATTTTCCATCTTGTTGCTAAGGCTCCTGGCATTTGCACACATGGCTCATGATTTGACCTCCCTAGACTGTTTGCTGTTCTACTCAGCCCCTTCGTTGGTTGTCCTTTATCCCTGGTTCTCCTTGCTGTCTGCCCTTCTGCTGAATTTTGCCCCTTTTCTGCCTATCCACCTTTTGGGCACTAATCTCCATCTTTTTACTGCTTTGCAGAGATAGCCACTCCTCTGGTTCACTGGTTCCACTGCTAGCTGTGGGGGTGAGCAAGTGGTACCCTCCTTGCTGGCCTGCCACCCCTTGCTAGTTTAAATGCTTGTCAATGTAGCATTTAAACTTATCATTGAGTGCTTGATTCCCTCCAGGATGGATGCAGGCCATCAGGCTTGAACAAACCTCCATCCCTCCAGGTGGGTCCCCAGTCACCAATGAATCCAAACCCTTCCTCACAGCACCAGTTCTTCAACCATGAGTTAAAGTTCCTGGTGCATGCACTCCTATGCTCTCCTTGCCTCTACAGGTGGTACCTCTGAGAAAGTGACAGAATTAGCTACTTGCTTGAGACCCTCCCAATTTCCTAAACTCTTCCTGAACTTCCTTTGGCTCCCCATTTGCCAGGTCATTAGTGCCTAGGCGGATAATGACATCCAGCTCACCTTCCCTGCCTTGCCTTCCCAGTGATCCCCAGGATCTTCCTTCCATCCCTCCATGCCGTGGCAACTGGTAGGCACCTCACCTCCCTGTCCTCCCTCCTGTGTTCCTAGCTGGATCCCTCTTATGATGGAGTCCCCCACCAGGATTCACTTCCTCCTCCTCTGGGGTCCACTGCTTTCCCGCTGAGGTCACCTCCTTGGCTAACTTCCACATCCTTTCCTTCCACTTCTCTGGGTACCTCTATTTGGTTGTCCTCATTTGCCAGTGTGGCATAGAGTTCTTGAGTGGAATAGGATCTGGGATGTGCCTCTGCCTGACCACTCTAACCCTCCCTGAGTCCACTGTCATCCAAGTGCTCCTCGTTCTCGCATCCTTTGAGGCAGTTGCATTGGACTGGGTGGTCTCTGAATAGGGGTGATGGTACTCCTGACACAGTTTACTTCCACTCTGAGTCTGGCTACCTCATCCCACAGTCCAGAGATGCATGCAGATAGGGCAGCACCTCAGTGTCCAGAAGGTCTGCCTGAATATGGCTGCCCCACAGCCACTGCATTGCACCACTCCCACATTATACTGCAATTATACTGCTATTCCACTACTTGTCTGCTACTGAAGCTCTCCTACTTCCCTTTTATTAATTTACTGTCCTAAAATTCTGCTACTGATCCTCAGATAATTTTTTAAAATAAATAAATAAATAAATAAATAAATAAATGAGTCAAAACACTTGGCATGCTGAGGGTGGGCTACTTCCTCTTATGCCCCTCCTACTTCACCCTTTCTATACCCTGTGTTTAGCTCCTGTCAATCAGATTTAACAGGGCATATAGTTAAGAGTCGGGGAAGGGAGGAGGGAGGGCGAAAATTTTGCAGCAGTTAAAGACAGCACAGAATTACACCACCACATGCTTTTAAATTTTCAACAGCCTAAAACAATTCTAAGTAAAGACAAAGAAAGTACAGTGTCACTAAAAGCCCACAATCTAAGTTTAAAGAAAAATAGCAATTACCAGTTACTCTAAAGCACTGAATTGAATATGTTTCCTTCCTTCTCCTTCTGGCTTCTTCTGAGAAAATCCTTCCTCTTCTGGTTTCTTCTGAGAAAATGAGATTTCTTCTTCCTTTCCCTGGAGACTTCATTTTGCATCTTTTTTCTAGATGCTTGTGAATCACTGGATAGTTGATCAGTGTGGTAAAAAATCCTGCTGTGAGGATGCCACTGAAGAGGCATCTGAATCATCCTCCATCTCAGTCACTTGTTTTCTTTTGTTTAAAAGCTGCATTTATTCCTGGTAAAAAAATGCTCTCCATGTGGACTTGTGAGGACTTAGCTCCTCTGTTGGCACTGCTTCTTGTTTGTTTTCGAGTACCAATCTGTACCCAGTCCAATTCTTCTGGTGATGACATTATTTAAGAATTACTAGGTGCAGGTTCATGAACAATAGTTGAGACTCCTTCCAAGGGATTGGCCATAACATTCAAAAGATATATCTTCACCAATTCTAGAGGTTTCTGCATCCGACGTTGGTCCGAGATTTTCTGACTGAGGTAGATCAGGAACGGGGCTGGTAATTCGGATGCAATGAAACTTAAAGACTAAGAGGACCATTCTCCTGAACTAGGCCTAAACTGAAGTTTGGCCTTTGCCTGCTGTTGTGCAATGGAAACCGTTTCTTCCTGATCTTCTTGTGGGGTTCATGGATTGTTATGATGGATCCAGGGCAATCACGATATGAATATGTGCTGGATCATCTTCAATCTACTATACAGTACAGTGATACAGAGTATTGCCTCTCAGTCAGATGTACATTTTTAAGCTCGACTAGGCCCCCATTATCTACTGTTTCCCATCTTCAAGTCAGCCATCAGTTTGAGCTGATTGGCTAACACTGGCTCTGATGTCATAGTTAGGCTATGCTTCCTGGATGGTCAATATCTGATTTGTCTCGTTCCTAATCCCCAGCTTATAATTAGTCAAAATTCCTGACCACACGTGGTATACCATATTGATGTCACTGGCATATAAGCACCAGCATTACAGTGCCTGTGATCTTGCTGACTGGGATGTTGGAGTGCTGTGTTTACTGCTGTATCTGCATGGTTCAGTGTGCAGAAGCATTTTGACCACTGGGATGCTAGGGCAATGGTTGAGTGTACTGGAGCGGTTGTTCTCTGTACAAAGATTTGACAGGGTTTCTGGAGTGTGGGCAGGTGGTGTTAATTCTCACCCAGGATGTGTGCTGTGAAAGGGTCTGGTTCTGTAGCAGGAGTGGGTTCAAGTAGTGTTAATTCTCACCCAGGATGTATGCTGTGAAAGGGTCTGGTTTTGTAGTGGAAGTTTCTGTGTGGCGTGATTTGGACTGTGCTGAGGTCTACATTCTGGTATGTCAGCAGTGTTCCTGGAGAGTGCCACAGGAGATTTGTTGCTCGATTTCACCACACTGCCTGATGTCCAGATATTCCACTGGTTCCCACTGGATGTGCAACTCAGAGCATATTTATTTCTGAGCAGTGCAGGGGGCTAAAATATTTTCAGCTAATTTGTCTGCTTTGGTGTGTTTATCAGTTTTCTATGAGTGTCATACTGGGATGTTGCGGTCCCTCACCGCTTGATTATTGCTGCAGTGCTCTCTGAACTGTCATCATTTTTGTGGTGCTCTAAATGTGGTCAGCCTTTTTCATGTCACAGTGTAGTGGTGGAACTGCACACCTACTGTACCTGTCCTCTACTGTATAAATACTGTACATTTTGTGACATTTATCCACATTTTTGGAGGAGATTTGCACATCGAGAATCCACCACTTTTATACTACTACTACTACGATAAAAAGCTGAATGTGAGACAGCAGTACTTTAAGTGAAATGCAGAAAAATGGGACACCAGTGATGGATAAACAGAACTACCACACAGTAGCCAGCATCATGATTTCTCTCTCTGCCCTCTATAAAGACATTTGGCCACACAAGAACATCCACATAAAGACAGTGTGCACTATGTGGGCAAGCCACAGTACACAACAAGGTAGTGAAATATTCTGGGGCTGTCTGTGTTGCCTTGAGCAAACCCACAGTACACCACAATGCAGAGAAATGTTCCTAGGCTGCCTCTGTGGCCTTGAACAAGCCACAATACACTACAAGGCAGTGAAATCCTCTAGGGCTGCTTCTGTGGTCTTGAGCAAGCCACAGTACACCACAAGGCAATGAAATATAATGGATCTACAATTGTTCATCAACAAAATTTTGTTGACCACCATACAGCGAAGCCATCATGTCAACTGCATTTGCAGTCGGCATAAGGTTTCTCACTGACCGACATGCTTTCTTCTGGGAGCTTACACATCCCAACCCCACACATGGGGCTGTGCCCCTGTACCCCTCCACTAAATATAATCAACTCTGAGTCAGAGCTGATTAGGAAAGGGGGTTCAAGACTTCCAGAATACAGTGCTGGTGTCCAGTGCTGACACTACAGTGACCTGGCACTATAGTCTCTTTAGTGGCAGCCACTGCCAAAATGTCACTGTCAGAGGGGTATACCAAATGGTATAGGGCTACTTCTTTGGCCTTGAGCAAGCACAGTACACTGCATGGCAGGAAATGTTTGTGGGCTGCCTCTGTGGCCTTGAGAGCTTCATAGTAGATTACAAGACAGTGAAATGTTCAGGAGCTGCCTCTGTTACCTTGAACAAGCCACAGTACACTACATAGCAATGGCATTATTTGGGCTGTCTTTGTCACCTTGAGAAAGCCACAGTACACCACAAGGTATAAAATGTTCTGGGACTTCTTCTGTAGCCTTGAGTGTCATTAACTAATATGTGTTATTGTCTTTCTGCAGTGAGGATTCCCAAATTGTAGATCAGCTAACAATGGAGGATGATGAGAGCAGTGCAGCAGAGGACTGTCAGAAACTGCAGAATGGAGGTACTTAGTATCCGAATCATCAGTAAGAATGAAGGCAACTCAAAACAGATGGAGGAATGGCAGAGCATGGTAAGTACAGTGGTTTGCCATTGCATGCATATGTAATAAAAATTTTCTGGCAGTGTATGCTAAGAAAAGTAGTTTACAGCCTGCCATTTCTGTAAACTCTTCATCTTTTGCTAATGCATTGCTGACTATGTAAATATCTATGTGCTGTACCATATGTTCTGCAGTAATGTACTATATGGTACTTCAAAAGAGCATGATACTGTTGGCCCTTCCCTCAACAGTATATGTCCTCTCATTCAGTAAACCAACAAACATAAGCGGCAGGAACAGGCTAAGGTGTGGATGGAAGAAATGAACAATTTGCAAACATTCCTTGTACTGATGAGACTACCATAGTGATACAGTCATTTTGCCACACGCTTTCTGGAAAAATTGATTTCTTGTGCTGAAACCATAGCCCAAACAATCTCTGAAAATACATGTTGGGGTGCCATCTCATGCTGCAGATTCGGGCTGATACTACTATTAAGTAGCATTGTGATGATGATTTTTCAGAGAGAAGATAGTGCCCAATACACTGGTGCCTTTTATTGGGTGAGTTTTTTGTTGATGGGTATCAACTTTTCCAAAGTTCAAGACTGAACAACTTGTAATTACAGTTTCTGTGTTGATTGTGGGGCTATATAGCACAGTGTTCTATGTGTTTACTTATATGTGCATTTTTTCTCTTGTACAGAAAGTAACCCAAAGCCTGCAGTGTCTGGGGTGTACATGAAAGACTAGGGAGTGAATTAGGTCAGGACACCACCAGAATCACCTGACCTGAACCCAATAGATGTGTTGTGGCATCAGAGTGAGCCCTACATTTCAGAAGCGTGTTCAGTCAAGGAACTGTGTTCAGCTAATAAGGGCATAAGTAACTTTTTGGGAGAGGTGCTAACAGTTGAAGACTGTGTAAGTAAGCAATAAGTCATGACGGTATATTAGACAGTTCTAGTGCATGGTTACATGGGTGTAGTAAGGCACAAGGCCATAAGTCAAGAGCATCCAGCTCTCTAGCTGTGTATTAGAACTGTCTCAACACACACCCCTAAGTAGTTTATTGTGCTTATAAATTGTGCCTGTGTATTTTATATGCATGTAAAATTTTAATTTTAATGCTGATGTAGAACAAAATAACAATCTTTCATGTAGTTTGTTGAAAAGTCATTCTCTTTCTGCTATAGATAGCTTTCATTTGTTTTGTGCATAGGAGTTGTACCTTTGTTGAGGCCACTGTACCTGTACTTTGTTTCCAGTAATGGCAGTTGGTTGCCATTGCACCCCTGCAGGCATCATAGATTTAGTTTGCTTACAGTTTTATATTTATCTTGGATTTTATTGATAAGTCCGAAAACAAGATTTTTGTGAGGTGCGACTGGAGTACTGAATGAGTGGATGGTAAATGAGTGAGCAGACAGGTGGGCAGGTAGGAGGAAAGAGATATGAGGAGAGTGTTATGCTGGTAATGGAGTTTTTGAAAAAGTAAATAAAAATTACCTGTTTTTGATATGTATTTATTCATGTTGTGGGCAACACATTTTCATGAAGAGTGAGAGCTTGCCATGAAGGAGAGTGATGTGATCTGTTACTGATGTGATGGTTACCATAGTGGCTCTGTCCCTTCAATCCCCCCACACAGACAGAATAATGGAGTTCATGTTTTGTGTTACAAAAGTAAATAAAATCACTCATGTTCTGAGCAGTTTTGGTGAAGGGTGAATGCTTCCCAGGGAGGAGAGAGATGCGATTTTTGCTGAGACTTGAGTGGGCTGGCAAGCGAGCAGGGGTGGGTTAGATGCTGGGGCTGTCTACTTAAATTGCATGCTTACTGTAAAAAAAAAAAAGAAAAGGCTATGACAGTTAACGTACAGTAGGGATGCCAGTGTGATGGAGTGCCAGCGGGAAGGAAAAGCCAGCGGTGAGTTAGCGGGTTGGACGGTTAGTGGGGAAAAGAAATGAAGTGATTCTAAAGTGAACATCCAATTTGGCTCATTGATAACTTATTTTTAAGTGTGGTCCTGGGTGCTGAACTTGTTGGTAGCTGTGCATTAGACTCTTGCAATGCACAGCTACCAACCAATCAAAATACAGGATTTTGACTATCCATTTTATAAATATATTGATCACACAGAAGAAGAGATGACAGCCATTGTTCATGACAACAGCTGCAACACTGCAATGTAAAATAATAATAATAATAAAATTGCACTTTGTTTTCCAGAAGATGTGTTCTACTTTTTGTATGCCATATCTGTGTTGTGTCAGTATGTAATACCTGCTCTAGTCAAACATTTGGCCTCACAGCACCCTTAGGCATGATGTCAGGTTTGCAAATTGCAGCTGTGGAGGATGAGGTTAACTAGGATCTGCGGCCTATCCTGTGGTAGGGAAATGGGCAGACTAGATGGGCCTAGCGGTCCTTATCTGCCGTCAAAGTTCAGGTTTCTATGTTTCTATGTTTCTATGAATGTCAAAGACTCTGAGGAAACACTGAACAGGTAGTGTTATGTTGGTGTGATGTTTCAACACTTAGCAGGACATCATCCAGGGTGTGAATTCAGGTTTGCAAATACTGACTGGGGTGGGTAGGACCAAAGGTTTTAGGAATCATTCTGAGTAGGGCTGCAGACTGAAAGAAAAGGTCCAGCCAGAAATATGTCCCAGACCCTAGAATCAACAGCATTAAAGAGCAGACAGTGTAGTCAGTTCACTATCAATTATTGTATAAAAATGTAAAAAGTAACTACAAACACATTAAGATATAATAAAAAAGTCAGTGGTCTATTTATTAGAAGTTAACACCTGGGGATGGATTTTGAAAATGAAGTGGACTGCATCCCATTCATGCAGCTGCAGTTGCAATCTGAAATCCTTGCAACTGTAGTCAGTTGTATTTTCAGTCCTCCTGCTGCGCGGAGATGTTATGCTTGGTCCCACTGGATGTAACAATTTCCCACAGCTGTGGTGAAAAACAACTGCAAGCTGCCAGAATGCATGGATCTCCACCTTTGAAAATACTGCAGCTGTAGAAAATACTGCAGCTCCGCAAGTGGCAACCCACTTACACTAGCTTTTTCCCACAGCTGTGATTTTCATGGCTCCAGATAATCTGGGCCTTGCTCCTTAACTAACATTAGCCCATGATATCCCACTTCTTCTGCTATTTCTGTATTTGTATAGTAATTCATAAGGTGGAAAGATGAACAGGTACAACCTGTTTCTAAGATGTATCATGGAGATGAATACAGGGAGATTTTCACAGGACTCTGATAAACATATCTAATGGAATCTAAAGTACTAGAGATACATTCCTAAAGTCATTCAAAGATAGGAGGAACAGTTTGTTCTTTAATCTTGATGGTTTTAGGGAAATGGACTGGTACTAGAAAAGCAAGGGAATGTTCAAATAATGGCAAAACCAGGAGAACCCTGAAAATAGGAAGATCTGGAAGCAAGGCTTCAGATAAGGAGTACTGATCTGTTTTACTTGTCTTATTTTAGGAAATACTCTTCAGAAAATATTTTAATGAGTACCAATACTCACCCAACATTTGTAAATACTCTCACACTGCAAAGAATAGTGCTTTGTAACAACTGATGATTAAAATGAGCATTTGATTCCAGATTTACAGAACTTGTGTGTATCCCAATTTTTTACTCACTATATTTTGAAACTGGTGAGTAATGTATTCCTACCAGCCAACATTGTCTGGAGCATTGTTGGCACTTGATCTGTTCTTATCTAAAAGATTTGCATTGTTTTTAAAAATGTACCTCACTCCACTCTTCCAGACATTTGTACGCATCTGAATTTGGTTTTACTCATCTTATTTTCAAAATGAGGAGTCGACGACTCATCCAAAAAATCTTATCTGGAGCCCTGCCTGGAAGGTATACTGTTGATGGACATGGTCATACCAGGCTATAAATTGTACAGGAGGGACAGGGTAGGAAGGAAAGGAGGAGAAGTGGTACTTTATGTGAAGGAAAGCATAAAAGCAACAAAAGTACAGGGAATTTGGGGTGGGTGGAAGTATTGAGGTCATCCTGGAGTTGGAAAAAGGGCCAGTATTCAGACAGTTGTACTCTACAGGTCCCCAGTGCAGGGAAATGACTTAGATAAGGAAATTTAGAAATAATTGGCAAATGGCTGAAAAGGGGAGGTGCTGCTGGTGGGGGACTTCAATCTGCCAGATGTACTGCAGATCTGAGCCCTGCAGCAGCTTCAGCCAGAAGCAGGATGTTCTGGACTCCCAGCAGGGTGTTCTTCAGGCAACTAGTCAGTGGTCTCACTTGTGATGGGGAAATACTGGATCTGTTGCTTACAAACAGGGATAGTATTGTGGATGTCAATGTAGGAAGCTATCTGGGGACCAGTGATCATTTACATTGTGTTTCATAAGAACAGCTATGAATCTAAACACACAATGGCATGAGTCCTGGACTTGGAAGGAATGATTTAGCAAAGATAGATGAGCACCTCAGGAATGAACTGGCAGGGGAGAGGACCTGGGATTTCAAGGAAAATGGGGCAAAATAATAGAGGACATAGTAAAGGCAATGAATCTCTGTAGAGAAACCAAAGAAAAAAAGCGATGGCGCTCGGGCAAAAGCACATGTGTTGGGATGCTGCACCAGTATAACACATGTTGGGATGCTGCACCAGTATAAGAAGAATACCGAAATAGAAAAGTTGGTAAGTAATAAATAAACACTACAGAAGTAGGTGATGATGCAAAATATTGCATGACACAAAATTAGGCAACAAATCCAAGCGCTTGAGCCCTTGGACTCTTCATCAGGGGAGCAAGGGCTTGAAGCCTGGGATTTGTTTGCCTAGTTTTTTCTTTTGTGTCTGTGCACCCAATAAATCATTTTGCCTTCATCACCACTTCTGTAGTGTTTTGTTTGCACACCACCTTTTCTGTAATGAATCTCTGTATCAAGCAGGTAAACAAAAGTAAAAGAAAGAGGAGACCACTACGATTCTCAAAAGTGGTGGCAAAAAACAGGTAAAGGCTAAAAAAGTAGCATTCAGAAGGTACAAGGAAGCCCAGTGAGAAGAGGATAGGGTAGTGTAACTGCAAAAATAGAGGGAGGCTGGCAAAGCAGAAAGGAGCATAAAGGTACAAACTGAGAAAGAATAGCTGAGGGAGTATCAAAAGGAAAAAGATAGTTTTATGGATATTAGCAAGAAAAGGAAGGCAAAGGGAAGGATTGCATGATTGAAGCAGGAGGGTTTGACTTGCAGAGGTAGAGCAAGAGAAGGCAAAAATCTTGAACAAATACTTCTGCTCAGTATTCACAGTAGAAAGGGAAGGAGAAGGGAAGGGGCATGGGAAGCACCATGAAACGGTACCAGGAACTTTCGTGGAGAGGAAACAGACTCTAGTCTGTTTTCTAAGGGAAGTCAGGAAGGCACTTGCTAACATGAAGGTGGACAAAGCTATGGGGCCAGACAGAATACATCCAAGGGTGCTGAGAGAGCTCAGGGAGGTACTGGCTGCACCTCTGACAGACCTATGTAACAGATCATTGGAGACTGGCATGGTACCAGAGGACTGGAGAAGAGCAGAGGTAGTCCCACTTCACAAAAGTGGTAGCAGGAAGAGGTGGGCAATTATAGGCCAGTCAGCCTGACATCCATGGTAGGTAAGTTAATGTAAACATTACTAAAGGAAAGGATTGTGAATATCTTGCATCCGATAGATTACTGGACCCAAGGCAATATGAATTCATACGGGTGAAGGTCATGCCAAACAAATCTGATAGATTTCTTTGGCTTAGTGACCAAAGAGATGGATCGGGGAGTGGTGGACATGGAATACCTTGATTTCAGCAAGGCTTTTGACACTGTCCCAAATAAAGTAGAAGACTGGTAAGCAAGATGGGAAACCTAGAGTGGGTAATAAGATGGTAATCTGGGATAAAATCTGGTTATGGGATAGGATGCAGTGGTAAACGGAGTTCTCTCTGAGGAAAGGAGGGTGACCATTGGGGTATCTCAGGTTTCAGTACTGGGACCTCTCCTCTTCAATGTCTTTGTAAATGACTTAGTGGAAGAATTGGAAGGAAAAGTCTGCCTCTGTGGATGACACCAAGATCTCAACAGAGTAGACCACTCTGGGGGAGGTGGGTGGAAAAGATGAATAGGGATCTAAAAGACTGGCGCAGTGGTCAAGTGTAGCACAGCTGTGTTTTAATGCAAAAAGTGCAAAATAATGCACCTGAGCCACACAAACCCAGGAGAAGAAAACAAAATGAGTGGAGTGATACTAACAAAGACCAAGCAGGAAAGAGATCTAGGAGTAATCATCGGATAACCTAAAGGTGGCCAGGCAGTCTGACAAGACAGTCATAGAAACATGGAAACATAGACTTTGATGCCAGATAAGGACCGCTATCACCTAGTCTGCCCATTTCCTACCTACTGGATAAACTGCAGATCCTAGTTAACCAACAGCATTTTCATCCTACCCCCAAAAGAATTGCCTTACATTTGTCCTATAAATTCTTGAATTCCCACTGTTTTTTGGACCCCACAACCACCTCAGGAAGGCTGCCTATGCATCCACCACCATCTCTGTGAAAAAATACTCCTCTCATTATCCCTGAGCTGTCTCCCCTGTCTTCAAATTGTGTCCCCTGTTCTTGCACAGCTCTTTTCTGAAAGATGCTGACCATTTAGTACAGTATGCCCTGCAAGCCCATTGCATTCGGTGGGCGTCAGGCAATATGCGGCAGGTTGTGGCCGGCCCACTGATGATGGGGGATGTGGGTGACAAAGGGTTCTCTGTGGTGGAAGGGGTGGGGTGCCACTGGATCACCTGGGAATTACTCTGTGGAGTTGTACCACGATCGCGGCAATGGGTGGGGGGTAGGGGACAACTAGACTACCAGGGACTATATATATACGGTGCTGTACTCACATCGGGCTAGGGTCAGGGTGGCACCACTGTACTACTAGGGATTTCCTATGGTATTAATCCAGCAATCGTGGCAATGGGAGGGAGGGGAAGTACTAGACTATCGGGATTTTACTTACAGTCATGTACTGGTGATCAGGGACATAGGATGGAGGAGGGTACATTGAACTGTGAATGTGGCTACAGGGCAAGGGATGCCCTGGGACCCCAACTGCCCACTTCTGCTGTACAGGGCACCAGCTGCAAGTCACCAGGCTGCCCTGAGCAAGGGATGCAAATGGGGCCATAATGACATGCAAATGGCCCCATTTGCTTGAATATTTAATGGCCTCATTTGCATGCCCCGGCTGAATATCATGGGTGCACTTAGCGCTGGCTCATCCCTGTGCTCCCTACCTGTGGCTTGCACTGGAGCAATGCCACTGTGCCATGTGCAGTGTGTGCTCTGACATTTGCCATATTCAATGGTGCTGCGCCATGGTGCATCACCATTGAATATCACCTGGTCCTATCCCCGGCGCAGTCCAGTTGCGCTGTGCCCAGGTTTGTGCCACTGCCTGGTGCAGTCTGAATAGCTAGGCCTCTGTCACATTCTCAGTTCAGGAGAGGTGCCAATGGAACCACTATGTCACATTGTCAGTTTAGAGATGGAGCCCTTGGGAACACTCTGTCACATTCTTAGTTTAGTAGAGGGGGCCCTTGAAACACCCTGTCATATTCTCAGTTTAGAAAAGGGTCCATTGGAAACATTGTGTGACATTCTCAGTTAGGAAGGGGTCCTTGGAAACACTCTGTCACATTCTCAGTTTAGGAGAGGGTCCTTGGAAACACTGTCACATTTTGTCACATTTCCAGCATTGGAAAGGGATCCCTGGAAACACTATGTTACATTGTCAGTTTAGGAGACAGAGCCCTTGAAACATTATGTAACATTCCCAGTTTATGAAAGACCTGGCAGGTGTCATGTCATAATCTGCTGGAATAAAAAATGAGAAAATGTAGTATCCTATCTAGATAAAGTGTCCCATCAACAGATGGTGAAAAATGCAGCTGGACGAAGAGATCCTAGTCCTTCTCTTGGGAATCTTTTCTGCATTCCTTGAGGAGTGGGTGTGTATCCTCTCTCCACCAGCACCATCCTTCTAAGAGGCCCACAATAGTGCTGAAATTAGAAGGACACAGATAACAGTCATGAGGTGTCTGCACATGCAAACCTGTAATTGTATACAGCTGGCCATTGGTGCCCCTATCACACTGCACCTTTGATGTCTCCCCAAGGGCCCACAACTCCCTCACATTATTTTATAGTGTGCATCCCAGCTGCCCACCCTCAAAGATAGGACGTTTGAATGAAGAGTTGCCATGGTCACCAGTGCTTCAAGCACCACCACCGAGTCTCCTTCCTCTCCATGACTATCCACCCTGGACATCCATGGAAATTCTATGGAGACATAAAGATGGAGACAACATCAGTGATAATGCACATACACAAACATGTAAAGCATGCATCACAATAGCACATATATCTGCTGTACACTGCCACTACATTTCCCATTTAATCATAAATATAGATGATAAATGCATGGAATTTCAGAGTCTAAATGAAGTTAAATTGATGCCAAATCTTTCAAAACAGAAATTAGTAATCTACAGTAACTGCATTTTTGAAGAACCCTCCTCCCAAGACAGCATTAGCAAAGCTGAAATCACACCCTGGGATGCTGCCAGGCTAGGTGTTAGAACATGGCATCACAACACAATCTGGGTTACTATTCCATTGCTCTTCTGAATTTGAAAAACAATTATTAACATAAAAACATAGATACAAGTCTATGATGGCAGATAAGAGTCACTGTGCCCACCCAATCTGCCCATTTTAACCTTCATATTTTGCGGTAGATCTTGCTGATCTATAGTGCCATCTCTTTCCCTCCCTACTTGCCCCTATGATTCTGTTATACCTCTCCCAGGCATTTTGAATCCCACCATTGTTTTCACCACCACTACCTTTACTGGAAGAAATGTTCAGGCATCCACCACCCTTTCCATGAAGAAGTATTTCCTCACTTCCTTCTTGAATTTACCCTCCAGTTTCATAGCATGATCCTTGTTCTAGAACACCTTTTCTCTGAAAATACCCCTCCTCAACCTTATTAACCCCAGTGAGGTATTTAAAGGGCTCTATCATACCCCCTCTCCTCCTCTATTCCAGGCTGAACATGTTTAGCTCCTTAAGCCTCTCCTTGTAGGGCTTTTGATGCAGACCCTGCACCATTTTGGTAGCCCTCCTCTGGACCACCTCCACTCTGTCTATGTCCTTCCTGAGGTGTGATCTCCATAATTGGACACAGTACTCAAGGTGAGGTCCTACCAGTGATCTATATAGGAGCAGTACCACCTCCCATTTCCTGCTGAGATACACATTTCTATGCACCTCAGCATTCTACTCACCCTTCTGACTGCAAATCATTAGAGGATGGTGTGGTATCTGAGGACTGGAGGAGGGCAGATGTGATTCATCTTCACAAAGTGGGAGCAAGACAGAGGCAGGAAACTACAGACCTGTCAGTTTGACCTCAGTGGTAGGAAAATGATGGAATCATTTCTGAAGGAAAGAACTGTTGAATACCTAGAAGCCAGTGGGGACAGGACCCAAGGCAGCATGGATTCAGCGGCAAGGTCATGTCAGATGAATCTAATCAATTTCTTTGACTGGGTGACCAAAGTAGTAGACCAGAGAGGGGCTGTGGACATGGCCTACCTAGACTTTAGCAAGGCATTTGACACAGTCCTACAAAGATTAATAAACAAATTAGACAGCCTGGGGGTGGATCCAGGGTGGTAGCCTGGTAACAAATTAGCTGGACAACAGGATGCAGAGGGTAATAGTAACTAGAGTCCACTCTGAAGAAAGGGGTTTCTAGTGGGGTACTGCAGGGTTCAGTACTGAGTCCAGTCCTTTTGATGTCTTTATAGGTGACATTGCAGAGGGACTGGAAGGAAAAGTATGCCTCTTTGCAGACAACACAAAGATCTGCAACAGGGTTGATACACAAGGGGGTGGAAAGGATGAGAAGGGACTTGGCAAGATTGGAGGAATGGTCAAATGTATAGCAGCTTGGATTCAATGCAAAGAAGTGCAAAGTAATGCACCTGGGAAACAAAAACCCAGGGGAAGAGTACACAATGGGGGAGGGGGTAGTAACAACAACAGAAATGGAAAGAGACCTGGGGATAATCGATCAGATGACCTAAAGGTTAGCAAGCAATGTGAGAAGGCAGTGGGGATGGCTGGGGGATACTGGGGTGTATAGGGAGAGGCACCACCAGTAGTAAACAAGAAGTTGTTATCCCTCTGTACAGACAGTTGGTGAGACCACAGCTGGAGCACTGCTTCCAGTTCTGGAGACCCCATCTCTGTAAGAACATAGACAGGATGAAGACAGTCCAGAGGAGGGCAACTAAAATGGTGCAGGGTCTGCAACAGAAGCCATAAGAGGAGAGACTAAAGGAGCTTAATATGTATACCCTCGAGGAAAGGAGGGAGAGGGGGACATGATAGAAACTTTTAAGTACTGTAAGGGAATCAACAAAGTCCAAGAGGTCAGCATCATTCAGAAAAAGAGATGTGCAAGAACAAGGGGACACAATTTGAAGAGGGGGACAGTATGAGTCTGTAAGCTCATTGGTCCATACTGTGGACTAATGGGCTTGCAGGGCATACAGTACTAGATGGTCCCAAATATGTGAATGACTACTAAACAGGTACATGACTCCATCCTAAAAGTAATTTTAATGTTATAATTAGACATGTGCAAATACAATATTAAGCAGCTTTGCCATTTTAATGAATCATATAGGCAGAGAAGGAAGTCTCTGGATTACTCTATTAATGCTTTAATTTCAAATTTTGCCAGTGCATATAATACTAGCATTTTGTGTGCATTCAAAAGATAATTAAAGTGGATTTCATTTGATGCAGTTTAATAATTACTTAGAAAAATTCTCAAGTGGTGCTTTCTTAGATACTTCAAAACAGGGCATTCCAACAAAATGTTGATTATAGTCCATTTTTCCATACATGCAAACTTACAGTACAAAGTTGACTAACTTTAAACATTGACCAAGGTATGTATGATGCATACCAACCAAAGTTAAGTTCCATCTTCCGTCTAGCTAGGGTTTTAACGTGGAGCTTGGGTTCTCAGTTGAGAGATAGAACTCACATTCAAGTGATGCTTTCAAGGATGAATGAAAGTAAATGCTTTGGTTTGACCTATCCTTGCAATGTCACTCTCTATGTAGTTGTATTTTATATCCAAACAGAACATTGACGGTTTTTTTTCCATTTATTTAGCCAGGAGTGGTCCACTAAGCTGAAAGCTTGTTTACAGGTGTGACCTGGGAGCACAGGGAAGTTAGGTGACTTGCTTAGGGTTACACAGTATGCAAGTGGGGCTATGGATTCAAATCCAGGTCTTCAGATTTGCAGCTCAGAGCCTTAAACCACTGTACTCTACTGCCTCCTGTATAATCCATATTATCTCATTCTATAGTCTAAAAGAGTGAACCAGTCTGACCATGATGCATGCTGACTATAATTATATATTTGGTCCACTTTTACAGTAGCTTTAATTATTTCATTTGTGTATGTAGAAACTATGTTGTGCCATTATGAGAGCCCATTCTGATTTCAGCAATGTCTGTTATAAGCATTACATTAGCTTCTGCTCGCATAGACCCTTCTAGCAGAAATTCAGGTAGACCATCATCAGTCTAAGATAAAAGTTTGGATAGGTTCTAGATCTATTTTCTTCTTATCATTCCTACAGACTTCGCTGGTGTACAAAAGAAAATAATTAACTTTAGCCTGTTATATTTAACATTACGTTAAATGACTCATTTACATACATTTTTGAAAATCTATGGATCCCAAGAGTAGCTACTAGAGCTGATGTTTTAATTTTATCAATGTGTGTTTTCCAGTCTCCTTTAGAGGAGATGTTTATAGCAAGATAAACAGAACTTTGAACTTCTTCTATAGTTTCAGTGCTTTTTTTTCATTTAAAGTTCAGATTTTTAACTTTCCCAATGCCATTATCTACATTTTTGTGTACTAAGGTTTACCTGCAATTGTTTCAGGAATCAGCAACATTGTTTGCTGCACTTTGTAAATAGCAAGCTGATCTTGAAATGAATAATGCATTGTCTGCATACAATATATTTATTTTATGATGAACTATTCTTGGAGCATCTGTAACAATTGTACCCATGTTATTCATCATTGTAGTTACAGTATGTATATAAAGTTCTGAGAAAATAGCCTTCCAGCAAATCTCATACCATGTATATACTGTAAGTACAACCTCCTCTTCACCTAGTAAGTAAATAAGAAAAGGTTTATTTAGTTGGAGCACCCAATCCTGGAGGCTCTGGGTGCTGTACAAGTAGATAGAAACATATCACATGGCTTTAGAACAGACTTCAGCATCACCATGTTGGCCCATTTCATGGACCAGGTCTTCAGGATCCTGGGCCAAAGCAAGCTCACTGATGCTATTTTTGTGAACCTATCAAAGACTTTTAACCTGGTAAACCATGGCATCCTCTTACGAAAACTTCCCAACTATGGTTTCTTAGTGAATACTTCATCTGGGCCTGACAACTACCTCACTGGGAGATTGTGAGTGGTCTGCACTGAGAGGTCCACCTCCTTCTCCTGGGGGTAAACAGTGGGGTCCCTAATGGGTCATACTGGGGCCCATCTTGTTCTCATTCTTCATAAACTACCTCCTTAGAGAAGTAAGGTTTGCCACATTTTAATATATATGTAGATGACCTGATTTGTTACTGTAGTGATAAGAACCCTAGGGAACTATCCTCACTCTCAACAAGGAGTACAACACCATCCACAGGTGGCTTGCTGCAAATACATTGCTTATTAATCCCAAGATGATGAAAGTCATGCTTTTGGGTACAAACTCAGGCTTACCAAATTGGGCAGTAAATTCAACTACCCCATTCCTTGAGCATTCAGTTTTCAGATGACTCTATTTTGGACAGGTAACTACATTCCAATACCTAGTGCCACCCTGGACCCTCATTAACTTTCACTAACCACAATGGAAATTTGGTCAAGCATGTTAACCATCAACTGGATGTCTGCTCTGGGCTAAAGAATCTCATGACCCTGAAGTGTGGCTGGCCATAGTCAAAGGCATGCTTCTCCCATCCCTTGATTACTGCTGTCCCATTTATTCTCAAACCTCCAGTTGTAACCTCACTAAACTTAACACTGCTGCAACAGGACTTGTAGGTTTACCTTGCTGGCCCATTATAACACCACCAATGTTCCTTTAACAAACCCTTGGCTTGGCTCCTCCTGCAGGTCTTTTATGACTACCATATGGTACCATTTTGAAAAGTCCCATAGAGATATGGAGAACTGCCCCTTATCAAGCTGCCTCAGTTTTAGGACTGGTTCATGACATCTCAGGTCCTCCTCTTAATGTCTCATTCACCTTCTTCAGATGGCTACTGAGATGGGTAGAAAGCTTTCTAGAATGCCACCCCTAGGCCATGGAATGATTATTCAGTCTCCTCTGCTTGCTGGGCATGTCCATCCCATTCAAAACTCATTTTAAAAATGAAATGCCCTTCTAATCTCTCTGCATGCAAGTGCACCACCTAACTTGTGATAATGGAGATCCATAGGTTTGGATTTTGATCCCTATGCAGTTCTTGAAGCAGTTGACAACTTTTAGTTGTTAGTCATATTTCATATTATATGGTTTTATGTCACTACTATTGTTTGGTGTCTAATCCAATCAAGGCATTATTGTGTACAATGCTGCTAACCTCTTCTTTTTTATTGCAGACCTGTAGTTATCGTGAGGCTTAATACTGTGGGACAACAAAAACACAGTGCTGCAAAGCTGGGGCAGGGTGCTGGTGAGGACTGCGTACCCTAAAAATTAGTAGAAACAAGAAACCACGATGCACTCCAGAGCCAGAAGAACAGATAGTCCTCTAATGAAGGCGGTCACAAATTGCCACAAATACAGTTTGCTGTTTGTTTACAAAATTACTGGTTTTATTGAACAAACATGAAAAGGCACAACAGTTATGTGCAAGGTCCCCAGTGCTTCAGCAATTAAGGCTTCATAAGGGGGCCTGAATACTGAAATGGGACAATAGCAGGCTGGATCATCTCCCATCCACATGCCAAAAGTATCAGATTTCCTACAGAGTCACACATGGAGGCATCCTCTGAAGCAGGCCCACAAGCAAGGTGTTGGCCCATTGTTAGAGACACCCTTCAGCTCCTGAAGATTTGGCCCTTACACAGAACTCAATTCTCAACCTACCAAGCACTCCCCTACAGCGGCAAGAGAACCCACAACCTCCACTAACTACAGAATTGATACCTACACAGTTGGCTATGGCCCCTAAACCTCAGAAGAGAAACACGAGAAGCCCTTTGCATCCTTATTTAAAACACCTATTCTTCCTGCAAAATACATAATGCTGTGCAATTATCATATGTTGGAGGCATGCCAGAGCCTCCTGATTGAGTTTTGTGGCAAGAACTTTATTAAAGGATGCAAAGAAATTCTTTTCCGTGAATATATGCACTTATCCATATACCAAATGAAACTACTTTGATATATGTTTCAAGACTACCCAAGGCCTAGAAAGATTCTGTGTGAAATACCAATCTTTAAAAAGACTGCATTATGAACCCCTTTATTACCTTTGACAAAACCAGCTCACAAAACTATAACTATTTTATTTCAAATGAAGGAGTGAGCATGTCTGATGTCGAATAATGATTAAAACTTTGCTGCACCATTTTAGGAGGCTCTTGAACTCTGAAAACATTTGGACTGAGGGTGGAAATTAAAAGTTTTGCTCAAATCCAGTGATTCAGGGTAATTCACCTCCCAACTCTTTCTTTTTAGGTAGGAACAGAGGTGCTGTTCTACCAGGGCCAACCAAAGGCATGCTATAGATGTGGGGATGCAAACACCTCAGCAGCACTTGTGACAAGCCTAAATGTACTATCTGTGTGGAATTAGGGCATGCAGGAAATGATTATTTAAATGAATGCAGTGCAACTTACGTGAGGAAATGGGTCACACCTTTCAAAACTGTGTGTGGGCTGCCCACAACTAGCTAGATCATGATGAGGGGCAGAACAAAGATTCCTTTTACACAAGCCGGAATCCAGAGTATGAAACAAACCTTCACCTCTACAGACAACAACTTTTCCTTCTGTTGAAATGAATGAAGCCCTTCAACAGTAGGCCCCCAGACAAACTTGACAGAACTGACTTCACCTACAAACCCTCAGGCCCAGGTGGTGCACCACCCCAACCTACTCCAAAACATGCTGATGAGCTTTCACAAGTAACCTCCCTCCCCAGATGAATAATATGCCCCCTCTGGGGCACACACTGAGAACATTACTAGAATGTCAATGCACAGTCACCCCAAACAGACCCCCACCCCAAACCATTAAACTTAATAGTGCATCTCTTGCAAACAAATATGAGCTCTTACAAGACCTTTCTGAGGGCTCAAGAGGTGACACAGATTCTTCCTACATTACCTCCTCACAACCAGAAGGAACTAGGATACAGAAATACAGGTGGGGTGTCAGGTCCACAGAAACGTAAAGCTAGAACAAAAACAAAGGCAAAGAAAATAGCGCAGGAAAGGTAGAATTAAATTAATTTGGTTGGGATATGTGCTTTTCTTTATCTTTCTCTGATGTGTAAGTCTTTTCGTGTTATACTATTAATGTAAACAGTATAAAAAGATTTGAGAAAAGGCACACTGTATTTTCTTTCCTTGATATTTGAACACAGGTCTTATTTTTTACAGGATGTCAGGTTCCATACAAAACATGAAATCCTACAAGCACAGAGGATTGGCTACTTGGCCACTCCTTCTGGTCAATAGAAATGGATACCTGTTCAGGGGTTGGTATTTTAGTCAGAATGCCAGCTGTCAAGCTTATCAGACTCTATAATTTGGGACCAGGCACAGCACTCATACTTGATGTCTTAATTTAAAATAGTCCCTACAGGCTGGTAAACCAACATGCTGCACAGTCTAAAACAGCATGAATAGAGCTTCTCCAACTAATTCAGCCTTATCTTCACACCTCAAGAAATATCATTTTGCAGGAGACTTTAACTGTGATCTCAGTCTCCAAGGCAGAAGTAAACATTCAAAAAGCAAAATTGTATTGTGATTCAAATATCAAATCATTCACACTGCACACCTCAAAGATGCATACCTAGACACAGCACATACACACACCCCAACTTTCCAGAAAGGAGCTTTAGCTACCAGACTAGACTTTATTTTTATTTCTCATGCCCTATCCATCAAGGAAGCTACAGTTTATCCACTGGAATTGGAAGACCATAATATGGTTTCTATTACAATAGGCATCAAAACCCTACTATCCAATGGCCCAGGACTGTGGAAATTTAACACCAGTTTATTGGAGGATACACATTTTACTGCATCATTAGAACAATTTATTACTGCAAGAAAATTAGCATCAATTTGTTTTGATGACCCACTTACATGGTGGGAGGAAACTAAATGGGACTTAATTTTTTTTTAACAATATAGCAATATCAAAAGCTGTAGCACGAACATAGCCTATTTGCAGCTGTGACATCATTTGCAAAATTTGATGACTATAGCATGCGCAACAGGACAAGACCTTACACAACAAATGAGCTTAATTAAAAAAAAACATGATACCAAGATGGGAGCAGTGGTGGATGACCTAGGGGATGGCAGGGGTTGCAGGATGATCTGGCAAAGCTTGAAACCTGGTCAGACACCTGACAACGGAGGTTTAATGCCAGAAAGTGCAAGGTGCTGCATTTTGGGGTGAAGAACCCTAAGGAGGAGTTACCAGCTGGGGGAGTGCAGCTAGCCCAGACAGAGGAGGAGAATGATCTGGGGTGCTCATTACAGGGTCAATGAACAACTCAGCACAATGTAGGAAGGCAGCTGCAAGGCCAACAACATGCTGGGTTGCATTGCAAGGTATATCCTCGAAGGAGGGAGAGGTGATTCTGCCACTGTATAGGTCATTAGTTAGACTGCACCTGGAGTACTGCGTGCAGTACTGGCACCCATCTGAAGAGGGACATTAAGTTACTGGAGGGGTGCAGTGCAAAGTAACAAAGATGATCAAGGGGCTGGGGACTTATCATATGAGAGGAGGCTGAGGAAGTTGAACATGTACTCCCTAGAGGAGAGGAGGGATGGGGGACATGATTGAAACCTTTAAGTACATGAAAGGAATAAACAAGACAGCTACAGAGGGCTGTTTAAATTAAGGGAGGGAGGGATACTAGGGCCATGATATGAGACTGAGGGAGGAAGGTTCAGGAGGGAGATGAGGAGACACTTTCTGCAGAGAGGGTGGTAGCTGGGTGGAATGTGCTACTCAGAAGTGGTATCCAGTAGAACAGTGGACTGCTTCAAGGGATGGAACAGGACAAGGGGGAGGGTCAATGGAGGGAAAGGATGGAAGAGAGGGGCAGCTGCAGAATAAGTGGTGCTAGCTGCACATTCGAGCAGACTTGATAGACCTCGAGGCCTTTATCTGCTGGCAAATTTCGAGTATGTTAGTAATTTCATGGTAAAAATCTAAACAGTTGTACCATCAGTAGAGATACAGCGCAGTAAAATTCTGCCCTGAGTGGAAGCAAAGTGGTCACTTTATTAGTATTCCATCACGTGAAGTGCCCATTTTAAACCCTCACTTCGCCACTTCTCATTGTAATTATGACTTTGCATTGTGCACTCTGCCTTATTCCACTTTAAGGTGGAGTGAGAATTCACAGGCAGCCACACACATCACATGGCTTAAACAAGTGTAGATCACATGTTTCAGGCAGGCAGGTAGGTGTATGGGCAAAAACACTCTCAATGTGGGCTGACTTACTGTACATGTTTTGCATGGGGTATGACAAATGACTCTGCTCTGTGAATGGCCAGGGGTGAGGTATGGATGTGTGATAAAGAGGGGTGCACAGGTGACAAGTCCACACATGAAGTTATTTTCCCATTTTATGTACAGGGTTGATGTACCACTTGCACTAGACATACTGCATTGACCACCACACCACCACCACACAAAACTGCTACTCTCACCAGCACTTGACAAGATTTCTAAATCATAATCCTCCCCTCATTATGCCTGTAGTAATCTTCTGGTGTTATTTCATTGCTACTGCAGACATTCCTACTTGGTCTTACACTCATGGAAGGGAATAACATGTTCAGTGAGGTTGATGACGAGGAGAATGCCCCACTATGGCATTAGCTGCCATCTGGTGCCAAGTCCACAGTGCCATGTGCCTGTTCTTAAGATGTATGCTGGCCCCCATCCCTGATGACTCCTTTACCACGACTCATGTGCATGGCAAGCTGGCAGATTGCAACTGACTCATCATTTGCAACTTGAACAAAAATATGCCAAACAAGGGATTGTGATCACCTACTTTAACATGTCCCTGATGCTGCTTATTGACTCCTTTTTTGACCCCTGAAATGGGAGGGGTGTTACATGATTTTTCAGGCTGGACACTACTTGACTCCAACTGACCACCATGACTACCCATGATTATTACTGGGTACTGGTCATCATCATCATCATCATCAGGAACTGCTAAATCACAACTTTTTGGGAGGATTTAACGCCAACAGACCCGGAGACAGCAACCTTGATTTTCTTTTTCTCTGGTTTCAACAGGGTCACTGACGCCATCATCATATTCATCAACATCATCCGAATCCATATTTTTAGCTTGATGCTGTCATGTGAGGAACATGTTCCAACCACAGCATCATCATCATCATCATCATCACCAGATATTTTGCTCCACACTTTGAATCATTGGATGGCAACGGCATGACCTCAACAGCACTGGAAGAAATGTGACATTGTGAGTTATCGTCACAGGATCAGAATCATGTTCAACTACCACGGGATGTTAATGGGGAGTATGACATCATATACACTGTCAGTCACAGCTTTAGACTCAACCATATTTTCTGAAACGGTTAACTGGTCAGAAGTGGAATTTGAGGAAACAATACCATGCCAGCAGAAACTACACTAATACCACCAGCTGGGACAACATCATCTCCCCAATTATAAGTGAAGCAACAGATTACACTGTAAAAACATTGATGGAGAAATCCCTTTACTGACATCAGTAATGCACTTCTGCATACTACCACACCTGTGGTCAATGTTGCCACTGGCAGCAGTGTCATGGCCAGAAACAGTTTGCATGCATGTCTCTTTGCAGGTGTTTTGGGGATCACCAAGAAAATTCTAAACAAATTTAGATTTCTGACTTTCAGCCTGGGCGGTGGATGTGAAGCCAAAAAACAATGGTAGCTTGCAGCTGGAGGCTGGGCACTAAACAGATGCAAAAGCACTGACAGATTAAGATTGCACTGTGCAATCAAAAGAGATGTGGATGCAAACTCGCAGCAACACTTTAACTAGTGTTCATAAGTCACAATCCAATCTGGAAAAGATTACCTTTGCTGGTTGGGGAAGGGATGCAGTGCACTGCAGTAACAGTCCAAAACCAAGATACCACAAAGCAGTACAAAATCATGCAGGTGCAGTGGACAGCAAGTTCACACTACTGCAATTGCTCTGTGGCACAATAAAATGTGTCTGATTTGATGGCAACATCGCATACACACTCACACACACACACATTGCAAGTAATGTGCAGCAAATTGAAAACTTCAGTAATATAACCAGATCTTTTAAACAAACTGAAATTATGCACTGCTGCACCACAACAATCAGCAAAACAAATGTCAAGAACTACTGAAAATATTACTGTGTATACATAAACACAGTTATACAAGAAAAATATAATCAAAACAGAAAGACTGCCTTTTTCTTCCAGTTAATTTACCTCACCACAGATACACCCTCCCCCAAAGCACACTTTAAGTGTCTGTCAGTACATAGACTGACTGTTCTAAATTAACATTCAAAATCCACACACAAACAATAAACACTCAATGATATGAGTACGGGAGGGTTTCCTACAATCGATGTACTAAATTTTGAGAAAAAATGGCTCAAAAATGCTTTTTAACAGCTTTTACAGGGTTTAAATCACTTAGCCTGACAGCAAACTGTCTCCAGCTACTACTACACACTCACTATACAGAACTGAGGCTGTGCATAATAATCTAGAGCCCATGTGACTTGCAATCCCATGAATCATTGCAAAATTCACCTAGGAGCTCAATAACAAGGTGAAGTGATGAGAAGGACATTGATTCCTATGTACTTTGCATTAAAATTGGTGCAGAAGTGGTTGGGAAGTGGAGTAATGCAAAGTCATTGTTATCAATGGACTTTGCATTCCTCATTATGATGTGAAGTACTCCGCTTGTGTTGCAGATTACTTGGATTCTGCATCACTCACCTAATTGCTTCACCTAAGCTGAATTTTGGCCACTTCATCTACCTCTAACCATCAGCATAAATTTGACACACAAGGGACATCAGACTCAGTATGCCCTTCTGATCATAGTTATCATCATGTGGGTAAGAAAGAAATCACTTGTCCATCGGACCTCAGGCAGCTAGCATACAGAAAAAGAGAACATATTACATCTGGTTTACACTTACACTACAGGAATGTATACCCCTTTAAAGATGGATGCTTCAAAATGTGCCCCTATTTTTGGATATTTCCTTACCTGAAGTGCCTCATGCTATCTTACATCAGGTTTGCCAACCAATATCCCTACAAGAAGTAACAGATGCCATTTCTTCCTTAAAGCAGAATATGCCTGATCCTGATGGTCTATCCAATGAGACATACAAAATAATAGGTGGGCATATTGTATCAGAACTTACTGAAGTTTATAACTGTATTCTACAGACATGTAGGGTTCTCTTGGACTTTAACATGGAACTCTAATTTACCTACATAAAAGGAGAAAAACAAACCTTCAGAACTGAAGGCCCATTAGCATGCTGAAGATGGAATTTAAGATTCTAGCAAAATTATCACAAAATGGCTATTGTTAATTGCAACAATAGTAATCTCTGGAGCACAGTCTTGCTCCATTCCACATAGACGAATCTCTGATCATTTGATTTTGCTACATGAAATAATGGAACATGGTAGTAATAATTTCTTCGGATTTGTAATTTCCTTGGACCAGAGGAAGGCATTTGATTCATAAATCATGACTTCTCTGGGCCATATTACAAAATTACAGAGTCCCAGGAACTTTGATCACATGGAACTGAAATCTCTATAGGACAGCTAGTGTCATTCCTATCACAAATGAATGGAGAGGGCCCTTAGTATCCATTAAACAGGGAGTAAGGCAGGATGCCCCTTAGTCCTTCCCATATGTATTTTTATAGACCCCACTACAAAAAATCAATGCAGCACACAACATAATTCCTTTCACAATACAGAAAATAGAACACCATATAAGGTAATTGCCTGTGCAGACAGCATGTGCTTACTTATGGCAGATGATAAATCACTATTGAGCACCTTAGAATTCTGTGTGGAATTTGGTTTCTTATCTGGTGCACCTCTTAATCTAAAGAAATGTGTTGGCTGCCAGCTAGATCAACATTCTCTGATTAAGACAACAATAGGACTGATTAAACTACAAAAGGATCCTTAGCTATTCTTGGGATACAATATGGCCCCTGACATGGATGTCTTAAAGTGGGAAGGGAAAATAGCAACTGGATAATGAAAAGTTGCTAACTGGAATAGATGGAAACTAGGAAAAAACATATTTATTTGATAAAGACATTTTAATTTCCATCTTTTATATACCAGTTGTGTCTTTCCACTACTAAAAATTAGAGACTACTGTATTTAATATTATTTTTCAGGCTTTATGGGTGGTTACTCAACCCATTAACAAAATGTCATCTACCTTCCTGTGAATGATGGTGGTCTACATATGGTGAACCCTATTTTATTTTTTAATTGTATTTTTCACTGCCAGTCTCAAGCCAGTTTTGCTACACAGACAGATAGGGTGGGAACCCTGGTTTTATAATTGTTGTAAGACGGGTTTAGTCAATGAGAATCTAATACCTTAAAAATACTAAGCCAAACAACAATGATGCCAGCCTACATTAGAGATACCTTTAGTTTAAAACAATGGAATATTACTACACAGATGATAATTACATTTACACATAAAAGTCTATATACGCATCTACTATACACTATGCACGGTGACCAACCATTTGAAAAATGCCCATCTCTATATTTACAACCTTTAAAACAATTATTTAAGAACAACAGAATACTAGTCCATATGTGGGATGTACACTGGTTATCATGCTACAAAAAATGAATGTCAAATCAAACCATAAACATAAACAGTTACAAGACAGATTATGCAGTCGACCCCATTGTATTCAAACCATGGAAACTATAGACCATCTCTTTTTCCGATGCTCCTTTATAAAACAAAAATTAACAAAAAAAAAAAAAATTTTGGACTCATTTGACACAGATACTGTAGGAACCTCTTTGCTAACCACTTACCAGAATATCATGTATGGACTTTTTTCATCTAAATGAAGTAAGTGAAATCAAAATACTTTGTGCCTTCTCTTTAAAGTAATCAAATGGAATATTTGGATGGCCAGATGCATGTTTACTTTGCAACAAATGATTGTACTTATCCTAGGTTAGTAGGAAAATCATTAAGGACTTACAGATTATTTATGTTTCCAAATGTGCAAAGAAATCTAGACAGGAAGTATTAGAATTGTGGAAAGGGTTACCTTGGATCACAGATTCAGACATGTTGTTACTTGACACCAGTAATGTGGTATTATTCCATAGACTTTAATTTGTACCTTTGTCTGTTTTATTTTATTATATTTTCTGAATTGGATGTAATCTGAATTTGATTTTCAATAAACTTCCTCTACTATTTTCAAGAAGTGCCACGGATCTTTAACATCCACCTGAACTATCACCGAAACAGGCAGATGGGGCCTTGGTTTAACATCTCATCCAAAAGACAGCACCTCAGGAGTGCAGCACCCTTATGCTGCACGACAGTGTCAGTACTGGGATTTAACCCAAGTGCCTGGTGTGAGGATAGAACCCACAGCCTTCTGATCTCCCAGTCTCAGAGGTGACTGTGCTACCTGCTGAGCCACTGACACTGGAATGCAGGGTTTAATAGGGAGGGAATCTCCATCTTGAGGAGGGAGATTATTTGGCCATTACTGTATATCACTTGCAGGCGTGGCCACACCTGGAGTATGGTGTTCAGTTTTGGAGACTGCACCTCAGAAAGGACATAGACAACGTAAAGGTGGTCCAGAGAATATCAACTAAAATGATCTATGGATTGCATGAGAAGCCCTATGAAGAGAGATTGTGGATCTCAACATGCACACTCTAGAAAAGAAGAAAAACATGGATATGAAAAAGACCTACAAGTACCTCAAAGGAGTGAATAGGGTATAAGTGGGTAGTCTATTTCAAATGAGAACAAGCACCAGAACCAGGTGGCATGTGATGGAGATGGAAGGGGTGGAGTCAAGACTGTTGTGAGTAAATATTTCTTCACAGAAAGAGTAATGGATAACTGGAATAGATTTCTGGTGAAGTGGTGGAGGCCAAAACAAAGGGGGTCAATAAGCATGCATGGGATAGACACAGTGGTATATTAGGATGCAGGTAGGTATGAGGGTCAAGGAGACCAGATAAGGTTTGTGAAGACAGAATAGGTAGGGAACATCTGGGCATACTAGGTGGACTAATCAGTCTTTTCTATCATCAAATTCTATGTTTCCATGTTTCTATGTCCACATATGATCCGTCTCTGTGTCTTTTCCTAGTATTGTACTTAAATCACTTAACAAAACTACTGAAAACATTTGTGATATACCACATCATTAATACTAACTTGTGAAATATTATTTAAACATCTTGAAATAAAATACAGTTTGATTCTAGGGTATATAGACATTCAATACAATTAGACTGATATTGTCATCAAAAATCAAGAAAATTGGTAGAATATGCTTATTGGTGAGTGAGATTAATTTGACTTCACAGTTCAGATTTGTAGAAATTAGGGTCATCAACCCAACTCTGCCTCTCCCCATTTTATTTTACTTCTATCCTTTGATTTCAAGTTCTTGGTATCCAGAGAGTTCTAGATCATTATATGCATCAGTTATGCTTCCTGGAGGGCAATAGGAGTGTACTGTTTAATAAAGTCTTTCCAATAACCATCATTTACTTTAGTTCTAATATCAGCTATGTTCTAGTTTACAAATTTGGAAAGATGCATTGCCTGAGGGGTTGGTAACCTTTCTTTGTTCTCAGTCTGAATCTGTTTCCATCTCTGAACTAGTTTCAGAATCTACTAAATTCTTATATGTTGTTTCTGAAGCTTTTATATTAGTGTATTAATAATGGTTCTGTTCTGTCTCCCTTCCAAATCTGCATCAACCTGAAGTATCACACTATTATTCATATGTTCCTTCTTATCCATCTTCCCTAATGCATTTCACTGGAGAACCCACCTCACTATTGTCCTCATCAGTTTCGATTTTCCTTCTCAAAGATGTTATTACTGGTTGTATATCTTTTCTACCCATACGACAGTCTAGTTACTCTGAGCCTTTTTGTCTTTTTCTTCTTTATTAACAATAATTTTTTAGTATTCAGCTTGACTGCTTCACTTCATGATGGGACTGTGCTTTGTAGAGAGTTGACATTATTCAATATTTTTTCTACTTCATGGGATGTTCATACATACTAAACAAATTTGCCACTTTGCTTGCTTAGCTTTATAGCGACATGCTGCTTTAATATTTTCCCATTAAAAATTATTTTGAAACAGGGTTTCAAGACATATATTGAAACTCTCAGATAAGGGTCTGATATTCAGAAAAGTGCAACATGGAGCATAGGATTGCACTGCACTTTGCAATTGCCTAGGGGTCTGAGGATGCTATATGCAGTCGGATAGCACACCGAAAATCTGACTGAATATAGGGTCATGTTGGTGCAGTGCTAAGTCAAGTAGTGCTGCTTGGGCATGGCTCCTGAAGTGGGCCTCAAGAGTGGATATCATCAGAGTGCTCCTCCAGTTTTCAAAGGGACCTATGTCAATGAGTCCATTGGGCATGCAAGGCACAAAGGGGCCATTTACATGCCCATTATGGGCCCATTTGCATTGGTAGCAGAGGCAGGTGGTGCGCACTGCTACCCCCTTCCCCAGTCCAAGACAATTGTAGATATCCCTGGTGCCTAGTGCCCCCCATCCACCGAACACTGGCCTGTAGTAAAAAACAGTCCCTGGTGCTAGTGGTCCCTCCTCCTCAGATCAACAGCCCTAACTAAAAACAACTCCTGGTGCTAGTGGTCCCCCTTCCCTCTGATTGCCAACCTGTAGTGCAAAAGTCCCTGCTGGTAGTGGTCTCCTCCCTCCAAATGCCAGCCTGTAGTTAAAAAACCTCCCTGTGTTAGTGGTCCCCTTCCCTCAGATTGCTAGCTCATAGTACAGAACAACTCCCCTGTTAGTGGCCCCCTACATTTGCCAGTCCACAGTAACTTAAACCCCTGGTGTCCAATGGTTCTCTCAGCACATTCCACAAACCTCCAGTTGCTGTTCTATCATCCTTGGCATCTAGTGGCCTCCCCACTGCAGCACTCCAGCACTCCCCTCAAGTCACCCTACCAGTAGCCTTGATGTTGTGGGTGCACATTTGGCAACTGATACAGTCCTACTCACACCTCCTCTGCCAGCTGCCATATATCCAGGCAGGAGCATGTGTCTTATTTCTAGGAGACCATATGAATAAGATGTGCACTCCACGCCTGGACATGCTGAGGCCATCCAAGAAGGTGTGAGGAAGACTGAGATGGTCACTGTATGCACACCCATGGTACTGAGGATACTGGTAAGGTGACTGGGGGTGCTTGTTGCCATGGTGAGGAGAGCTGCTAGACACCAGGGATGACGGAATTGCAACCAGAGATATAATGGATCAGTGCTGGGGTGGGAACCATTTGATGCCAGGGGTGGTTGTAAAGTTTGCTATGGGTTTGCAATCAGAGGTGGGAGGGCCACTAGCACCTGGGAGTTGTTTTAGTCCAGGCTAGTGATTGGAGGGGACCACTAGCACCAGGGAGGATTTGTTTTAGTATGGGTTGGCGATCAGAGGAGGGAAGAGGACCACTAGCATCAGGGAATTGTTTTTTACTCCAGGCTAGTGATTGGGAGGGGCACTAGCACCAAGGAGTTTTTGTAGGAGGGCACCAGCACCAGGGAGCTTTTTGTACTGGGGCAGGTGATTGGAGGAGGTGTAGGATCATTAACACCAAGGAGGCTTTTGTAATACAGGCTGGCAATTGGAGGGATGACCACTAGCACCAGGGAGTTTTTTTTAACTATGGGCAGGTGATCTTGTGGGGGCACAGACCACATGGGGTGGGTGTGCTCCTTCTGTGCCCAAGCAGCTAGCTGGATGCATTACCTACAGTAGCCACTATGGTTGCTTAGACTAAGAGAGAGTTTTGTTTGGCAGTATTTGTGCTGTGCAAAAGGACTACACTAAATCCTTTTGCATGGTACACAATTGCTAAATATCAGCTTAGGCTGATATTTCTGTCCCTGCCCTCCATTTGCATATTGTGAATAATTTTGGTTTGCACTGGTGCTAAAACTGTTTGCTGGTGCAACTGACCCTTTTGAATACTGAGCCCAGGCAAAGCCCTGGGAAACAGCAGTTAGCCCCTGTACAAACATTTGGAAATGAGGCACCAGAAGTTTCATTCTTTGCATGTGGTGTACCCTGCACGTAGACTGTAGGAGCCTGCTTTTCTTCTTATCTCTTTGTCTCTCTTCTTTATTTTTCTTATGTTTTGTCTCCTGAAAACTTTCATCATTTGAATCTGTAGTGTCTTCTTGCAATTACTTTTCCTTGACATATCTATTTCTTTCATTGTGTTTTTTTTCCTTTTCCTGTTTCTTGGTGCACGTGTTCTGTTTTTTAATTTTTAATTTATTTTCTATTCTGTAAGTTGTTTATTAATATCTGGACTTTACCCTGTCTGTTTTGTTTTCAAGTCTTGAATTAATTTATTTCCTCATGTTCCTTTCTCATGACATCTTCCATTGTCTCTTTTGTTGATTTTACTATTCATTGAGGTAGAGTATTTGAGGTAACTATCTGTACAATCTCACATTCCTGATTCTTATTAAGATTGTTTTTAATATTATTTCTTGCTTTTCCAACCATATTCATTTAGTTGGTATACAGTTCAGTCTCTTTTCAGTTTTGTTAAAGATAATATCTATCTAGGAATATTGTTATTTTCTCTGATAATGTGCCTTAACTCCTCCAATTCTTTTCAGTTAAAATGTTAAACTGTGCTGTGCAGTTCTCAAGTATCTTTGTCAGGTTCTGCATTATATTTTCTTGATTCTCCTGTAAATGACCTGTTGAAGGATTTTCCCTCAGAGCTTGATCATAAAATGGAATTTCTTTCTCTCTCTCTGTGGGGGTGGGGGCATTTTGCCCTACTAATATAGGGGGTCATAAAGTGTTTGACCTCATTTGTAAAGCCTTAATTATTTCTATATATTGTACCACATCATTTTACCTAGCTACAACTGAAGTGTTGAACATCAACGTTTTCTCTTCTTCTTCTAGCTTGCTTCTAGCTAACATCTCAGGCATCATTCACTAATTTAATTTCTATGTAAATAGTGGTCAGATCTATTTAACACAAACTTAACTTTAATCCCCTATTATCTAGGCTCTAGCAAACTAAACCTATCACTATCTTCAATTCCCACCTTCCTTCCTTCCTTCTGCTGTGATGTAACAAAGTCTGTGTTTTTCATTTGTATTCTTTTCTGTTTTCTTTATTCCTTTAATATCTCTTCATTGCTAAGTTTCATACTTCTTGAAACCATATTGTGTTCTAATCAGGTATGACTCAAAATAGATACAAAAATTGTGTGTGGCAACAATTAGTGCACAAACAGTGTCTAGTCAGAAAGGAAGAGCGCTAACTCCTACACTTATAATAGATAATAGAAGAGCTCAATATAATTCAGCATCATGCAACATTCTTATATTACAGTAAGAAAAAAATAATGTTATGTTGCTTTCTGCTTCTTATGAGGTTAAGGAGTAATTCCAGAGGTAGATTTCAGCTTGATGATTCCAAATTTCTGTTTAAACAGTTTAAATAGGTAAAATATTCACTCTCAAATAATAGGAATTGGATTTGTTGACAGGATAACAGATTGTCTGGCTGTCCTGTGATCCTGAGTATTATTACTTCTTTCAGGTTCCAAATTAGCAGCAAGATGAATGATCTAAGACAATTCAATGGTACAGGCAATGCTATAATAGTAAAAGTGTTCAATATAAGATTATATACTAGGTTTAGCAGCAGTAGGGTTTATATGATTTAAAATTCATCTGTGCTATTCTCTCTGAGGCAACCAGCTCTGGTCAGAGCCAATATGGCTATGGAGAGCTTTTAGGAAGGCAAAGCAGTGAACAGAATATGCTGTGCTCTTGCTGCACAGGAGTCAGCTGTAATACTGCAGCGATTGCAGTACTGCGCATGTGTGTGCTTGCACATGTGCAGTTTGCCCCGAGTCAGCCTTGCACAACATGGTGGTGCTGACATAACTTCGTGTAACAACCCAGTCCCCTTGGGTTACTAGATCACTTTGTGACTGCAGGCTTAGCCTTCGACAATTCCCTGCAAATCTGATACGCTGTCAGGTGGATAATCAAGGTGGAGATCCTAGTGTCACAGATTCAGTCTTCTCCTTGTGTCCTACTACTCTGAAAGAACTTGAAGACCTATTGCTAAAACTGGCTGTAAAAAAGTGCTGGTGCGGATACCCTCGACCCATATTTCTTGAAGGTGGCCATCCATGTGTTAGCCGTGCCCATAACTCATTTATTTAACCTATCATTAACTCAAGGATCCATTCCTTCAATATGGAAAACAGTGCACATCATACCCCTGTTCAAGTCCGGAAATCCCTGTGATCTAAATAATTAAAGACCAATTTCGATTCTCCGGTCTTGTCAAAATTATTGGAAAATGTGATAAGTAACCAGCTGAGGCAGCATCTAGAAGCTAATAACCTGCTTAATCCAGTCCAATCAGGGTTTAGAGCTAAACACAGCACCATCACAGCACTTGCCAAAGTGACTAATGACTGGCAAAGAGCTAGACAACAGGAATTACACCTGCACGTATTCTTGGACCTGAGCAAGGCCTTGACACTATCGATCATTCTCTGCTACTCTCTTCCCTGACCTCACTAGGTGCTGACGCATTATCTTGACAGTTGTTCAACAACTACCTCTCTGATCGTTTCTAGCAGGTGAAAGTGGAAGGAGATCTCTCAACTCTCAAACCTCTCTAAGAGGTGTTCCCCAGGGTTCTATCATAGGACCGATCTTATTTGCAATATACATCAACAATATTGATGAAAGCATAACTAAGGCCAACATTCATCTATTTGCAGATGACACAGTTCTTTATGTAAGCCTCCCGTCATTACAATCTGCATGTAATTACCTTCAATCTGAGTTCAACCTGCTGCAACACCAACTCCTAAACGAAAACTATTATAGCGCCAAGAAAACAAAAGCAATGCTCTTTCTCCCTCTGCCCAAATGGTAAATTCAGCCCTATCAGATCCTGTGCCATGATTACTACAATTCTTGGTGAGAAGTTGGAATTTGTCCCTAAATTCAAATACCTGGGAGTATGGCTGGACCATAGGCTCTCTTTACACAGCACATTGAAGAATTACTCAAAATATTATGACAGAGACTTGACCTGTTCTTTAGGATAGCCCTTCTTAACTAGAGATGCCAAACTACAGCTGGTACAATCAACCTTTCTATCCTTGATAGATTATGCTGACATCTTCTACAGTCACTGTCCCATTTCCTACCTCACCAAACTTAACACATTATATCATAGAGCTTTGAGGTTCATCACAGGCCTGCCTTATTCTACTCACCACTGTTTTCTATATCAATCAGTGGGGTGGAGTTCTCTTCAATTCAGGCATGATAAAAATGCAGCCTTATGGACCCTGAGAGCCATCTCCAAAAACTGCCCCAATACATTACAGACTGTCTTCCTAAAAAACAATAGGCAATTATGCCTTGAGAACTTGCAAATCTCTCCTACTGATGGTTCCCAAAGTTAACTCTCACTTTGGCAGGGCTGCTATAAGCTTTACACTGTCCTCCTTGTGGAATAAATTGCAAAAAAATGAAACTGAGGTCACCCGTCAGCATTTCATCTTTCAAGCTCTTATATTCACGCCTCAGAAATGATCAGTGCAATTGTTTCCCATGACCATGAATTGTCATCATGCTAACCTGTACCATTTAACCATGAACGAATTACTTCTAGTGCTTGTCTCCTCCTTGGCCCTGGTCTGTCATCATGCTTTCATGTAACACCTTGATGCCTCTGTCCTCCCTTTGATACTGGTCTATCTTCCTGCTTTCTTCAGCCTTCTTTTCACAACTATACTGTACTCATCCACAATCTACATGCAATAATACTATAAAAGTCCTAACTCCCTTTCCCTCTCCCGTAGGCACCCACCGCTGCATCAGTTCTACCGACCTATCCTTGGGACTTCACTTCTCACAATGTTTATCCTTCTCTTACATATTGCATACCCTCCTGGTACCCCATCTGCCATTAGTTGGTGGTTCTCCAAGCCATTTTCATGGCTAGTTCTAATGACTGCCCCTGGTAAATGAACTAACTGGTACTTCTATACAGAGAACATGGTTTATATACAGTTGCATGGTTCAATGGTGGATCCTGCCCCTTGTATTTTGAATCCTCCTCTGTTATGGCTTGTCTTGTCTTCCTTTATCATTTGACTCCTATTACTGCACCATTGTGTTTGTGTTTATATACTTTTTCACTTGTATTTATATGTTTTTATGATAGATGTTACCCGACCCTGTTCTAACCAGGTCCATCTTGTAAAGAGCTCCATCAATGATGTTCACCTGGATAAATAAAGATTTTGATTGCTTGATTGATTGATTGATTGACTAGAATCCCATTAGTACTAGTCTTGGGCAGGTAGGAAATGGCAGCTGGTGGGGAGGTCATTAGGAGCTCTACATAATGACATCATTGCTTGCTCAGCTAGCCTGAGAGAAGGAAGATTATGTCATTTAGAACTCTCATAGCAGCATAACCATTTTAGAGTCAGCTGCTCTTGGGGAGCTTAGAATGTTCAACAGTAAGTTCAAGTGTGTCAGTTAGACTGGCAGGAGGTCTACCATTGGGGATGTGTCAAAGGAGCCCTGGTATTCTCACCCTAGTTTGGTAAAATCTTCAGTTTGCCTGCAGGACTCTTTAGTTTCACTCCAGGGGAGTGAGAGGAATGCAGTTATTGTGGATACAATGGACAATCACCTAAATGTTCACAGCTGCCTTAAGGAAGAACAATGAGTAGAATCTGACCGCTGCCAGAGAAAGAAAGGTGCCTTTTGTTCTCTCCATGACTGGGAGGAAGGAACAACTAATCTGTGAGTACAGAATTTAAGACTATGCTCTGAGGGAGTTGTCTGAGGTGTGTGTGTGTGCCCTAGATAAAGCTAGATCACACCAGTCAGGACCCCTTTCAACACAACTGTGCCTCATTTAAAGTTAAAAGTCTTAGCAATTCATTGGGGATTGGAGACTCATTTGGTGTAACTCTGAAGGAATGACAGAGGATGTTTGGGGCAAAGGGTGAGGAATGCCATCTGGAGTTTCAGGCAGGGCTAAGTGGTTTGTGGATGGGCACCAGTGTTCTCTGGGCAATGACCATGCACCAGGAGGATTTTAAAATATGTGGCACATCCACAGATATATACTTTCAAAATGGAAATATGTGAAAAATGTTTAAAGTGTGAGCACATCCCACAGATATACACTTTGGAAGAGAGATAGAGATTTGGGAAACAGTACTGCCGAGCAAAGTGTCCTGCAAAGAGAATGTGCCTGTATTGCAATGATAAACATTTGGGGGACCTCCTTGCTTTAAGCAACATCTGTAAATAAAGCCATACTGCAAAATCCGTGTTCTTTGGACATTCTGTTAATTGCTTCTAGTGTGAACTTTATTGGAGCTCCTCAGCAGTTAGGTCTAGCATATCCCTAGCATCCTCTCCCTGGACCTGGTTGTAAACAAAAAGTCTATTTTAGTATGTACCCCACCCCATCCTCTAAATAATGAGCCTGATATACACTCCAATGCTAGGGGTGGTACCATGAGTGTAGCTCTGCCAAAAGAAAATTGTATGTCATGTAGCCAGCTAGCCAAAGGTGGTGTGGGGGTTACATACATATGCATGATTCTTGTGCATGCACAGTTTAAGTCTGTACCACCATGTTGCACATGGCATCTGTAATGTCCACACTTGCAGAAAGGAAAGTAATACGCCAGGAAGTGGGTATGTTTATGTGGCTCGCAAGAGGAAGGGCTGCATAAACAGAATCACTGGAAACTATGCTGGAGCACTGGGACAGAACATGAAACAGTGGCCAGTTATGTGCTTCCACAGTGCTTTTACAAATCTGATGATGGCATAACATCTGTGGAGCTTGGTCCACACAGCCATAAAAATCAGACTGCAGGAGACTGTTAACAAACTAGAGACCTGGTCTCGGATATGCTCATCATCACTGTCACTTTCTCATTCTTTCTAAGAATTAATTTCTGGTAAATGTGCCTTAACCATATTGATCTCAGTAATGGTAAACTACTTCTGGTTTTCCCTGATTGTATTAGGAGAAGGTAGTAGCAGTCTTGAAGGGGTTGCTGCCAGTAGTGGCATGCACTGAAAAAAGTGGTACCCATGCTCATCTGCACATTTTAGAAATGACCCTTGAGTTAAAGGGACAGGAATTGATTACTTATGTGCAAGTGTTTGAAATGTCTCTATTTTTATAAATTATATTCCTACCTCTAAGAGATTCCTATTTTAACTGTGTTTGAATAAAAGCTGAAGCTGTCAGTTGTGTTTTGCTTTGGTTTTAGATTTATAGAACTGTTATTTAATACAACAGCAGATTAGGTACATGGACACATGTTGATACATAGACATATTAGGATAACAGTATATCAATTACAAGGGGTTCTGTGTTAGGTTCTGAATGTACATATACACTAGTCACTTGTTACAGAATTGCAGATATATTACATTTAAGATAGTAAAAGTTTGACTATTCATAAGTAATATGGACTTATTGTACACAGAGTTTAAGAAAATGTATCTGAACAGTACACTATGTAAAATTTGATTGACACCACTGTGTGAAACAGCTGGTTAATGCTTAACTTACAGTAGGGCAGGCTGTCTTCTAACCTATTTTTATTACACATATATATTTTCATATTTATATGACTTTTAATATTATTTTTCCTAGTGGTTTTAATAATTGTCATTTAATAATGCTAGCACAGACACACACAGAGGGTTTTAAATGAAACTTAACTTGGTTTGCAACTTGTGTCAGGGAGTGAATTTTCAAGTCAGTGAAATTTGACCTTGCATAATTTTCTTTTGATGGAACTAATCCTGTCTTTAATGGAATTTGCAAACTGAGGCTGTTTAGAAGTAGAGTAGGATTATGATAAACAAATGTAATATCTCTAAAACTATACAACTTGCAGATAATAAACCTATATGAAGTTGTTCAGGACAACAGGACCTTTCAAATGAGCCTATTCATTAGCCTGCACTAATTGCATTTTTAAACTATGGCCATCTGATTACCTGAATTTTCATTTTTCATCACAATTGTCACCTTTGGATGGCTATATTTACAAAAATCTAATGAATTCAGATTAGTGACTACCCTCATTTGAAAGGTCATTTGTCCTGAACAACTTTCATGTTAGTTCTATATTGGTAACTTGCATACTTTCCCGAGATATTTACATTTGTTTGGCATGATTCTACTGTGTTTACTCAGAGAGGAAAAATGAAGTTGTTTGGGAGACCACATTTTACAAAATATAAAAATTCAGATTAGTGACTACCCTCATGAGAAAGGTCTTTTGCCTGAACAGCTTTCACACTGGTTTCTACTGTGCACCTTGAATAGTTTTAAAAATATTTAGATTTGTTTGGAAGGTGTGCACATTTGCTCTCAGAGAAAAGCAGCTTGGAGTTCTGTGTCCATCATTCTAATTAAACAGAAAAAGGAGTATTTCTTTAACTGCCATGGAGATTTGCAGAATGGAAGGATACACTGAAAACTACTAAAATATGTGTTCCAGAAACACCTTTTTTCAAGTGAAGCAGGATGTCTGTAGGTCCGACCACAGTCATAAAATGGAGATGAAAGCATATACTTACCTCACCATCTTACAAAACAAATGCCAAGAGAGTTTTCTAAGTCTCATAATGTCTCTGCAAGACTCATAGATACATAGATACATAGACACTGTCGGCAGATAAAGGTCTATGGCCCACCCAGTCTGCCCATTTGAGCTTATAAGTTTTTCTAGAAGCCTGTTGCTCTTACCCTGACCTCCAGGATTCCTTTATGTCTATCCTATGCATTCTTAAATCCCATGATTATTTCAGCCCCCATCACATCCTCTGGCAGGTGTTCCACTTGTCCACCACCGTTATGTGAAGAAATTCTTCCTCATGTTTCCTCTGAATCATCCTCCTCTAACTTCATCCCATGCCCTCTAGTCCTGGAATATCTTTTTGCTTAAAAATAGTGTATTCCTGCACCGTGTTCCTCCCTGTAAGATACTTGTATGTCTCTATCATATCCCTTCTCCCTCCTCTCCTCCAGGGAGTACATATTCAATTCCTTCAATCTGTCCTCATAGGACTTGTGATGCAATCCATGTGCCATTTTGTTGCCCTCCTCTGAACCTTCTCTACCCTGTCTATGTCCTTACATAAGTAAGGTCTCCAGAACTGTACACTGTACTCCAGGTGAAGCCTCACTAATGTCTTGTATAGTGGAATTATGACCTCCTTTCCTGTTGGTGATGCCCCTGCTTCATGCATCGCAGCATCCTGGTTGCTTTACCTGCTGCCTTGTCATACTGTCTCCCTACCTTGAGGCCATCAGAGATTTTATTTTATTTTATTTATTTAGTAAACTCTAGGATTACACTACCTTTGAGCAGGGACTGCTCATTTACAAAGGTTCCATGTCAAAGGATGTAGGGTAATGACAATACAAAGGAACAATAGATACATGTATTACATTCAAGGTTGTACTAAGCATGGTATATACAGTGGTTTGCAGAGACAAGTAATAGCCAGCATGAGAGTTTTGATGGTGAACTGCATATGGAGTGGAGAGAGGCAGAGGAGTGAGCAGGCAACGCGATTGTCAGATAGTAAGGGCAGGTGGCATGAGATTGGTGATGGTGGCTCAGACCAAGTGTCAACTGAGAGGGAGGGGTGGTAAAGGAGGAGTGCAGGGGTGACAAAATAGGGACAAGGAGGAGGAACCTAGAACACAATTGTCACCGATAAGAGGTGAAGAGCATTGTTTAAGAGAGGCAGTCACACTGTGTGGTTGAGGCAATGGAGCATCGAAGTTCCTTTTAAAGGGACCAAGAGTCACAGCTGTAAGTGCTTCTTGTTAAGGGTATTGTACCACTGGGATGCCCTGTGTGAGAATGATCTCTGCCCCATAGTGGTCCAGCATCTGTGGACCTGGAAAGTCTGTTGAAAAGCCATGTAGATTGGGTGCTTCTTGGGCAGTAAGGGTTTTGCAACTCCAGGTGGCATGCGCTCAAGGAGAATTTCTTTGGTGAGTAAACAGGTCTGGTACTGTATTCTGCTCTGGAGAGGTAGCCATCTAGCCTAGGCATATAGGTTACTGGTGTGAGTTAGGTGGGGGCACCCATTAGGAGCCTACAGGCTTTGTTAAGAGTTACAGATATCCACCAGAGAGCTGTAGGGAGGCAGAGCCATTGATGGTAAGACCATAGTCAATAATGGAGGTGGCAAGCTATAGATGGCCAGCCTAAGGGCTTGGGGTCAGGCAGTGCTTGTGCTTATGAAGCAGGCCAATCCGTATTATTGGCAGCTTTACTACATTACCTATATGATGTGAGTATGAAAGTGAGCTGTCCAGGGTGGCGCCAAGGTATTTAAACTCAGGAACATGCTCAAGTGAGGCCCCTGCATGGTTCTTGATGTTGAGGAGCAGAGGTTTGTACTTGCTCCGTAGGTTGTAGAATGTCATAGTCTTAGTTTTGCAAAGTTCAGAACCAGTTTATGTGATTGAAACCAATCCTCAACACACCTGAAGTTGCTTAGAAGGTGACTCTCTAGAAGGCTAGTATCTCAGTTCTTTGAAAATAGTACTGCATCATCCGTATAAAGTAATATTGTCTGTTGGCAGACACTAGGAGACCATTAAGAAAGAGAGAAAAGAGTAGTGGTCAAATATTGGCCCTTGGGGACACCTGAGAGGGCTGGCTATTCATCTGAGGTGACTCCAGCGGTCCTGAACATTGGGCCCTGTCCCCAGGTAACTAGCAACTAGCTCATTGCATGTTTGGAGATGCCAAGGGTGGACAGTTGATCGAGAAGTAGCAGGTGGTTAACGTGTCAAAGGCCTTTGTTAGATCAATGAATATCGCCCACCACACATGCCTTGGTCGATAGTGTCATGGAGAAAACTGGTGAACTCCAGCAGTGCCGTGGTGGTACTATACCCTTTCCGGAATCCACGTTGTTCTGGGCAATGGATTTCATTCTTATCCAGGAACTCCACAAGTTGATCAGAGGCTATTCGCTCCAGAGATTTTGATAAGGGGGTGGGGAGGATGGAGATGGATCTGTAGTTGGTGTAGCATCTTGTCTCCATTTTTGTACACTGTGTGATTGTTGTCTGTTTCAGAGTGATGGAATTGACCCAATCTTAGGGAAAGATGATAACCCCAAGGTCTTTTTCCTGCTTGGTGCATGCTATATCCTCATCCACCAACTGATATGTTGTCCCAGGGTATTTGTGCCCCATATGCATTGTGTTGCACTTCTTTGTATTGAATTTCAACTGTCAAACTCTTGACCATTCTTCAAGCTTCTGCAGGTCCCTCCTAATTCTGTCTACACCTCTGGCCTGTCCACTCTTTTACAGAGCTTTGTGTCATCAGCGTAACAGAGAAATTCTGCCTTCTGGGTCCCATGCAATGTCACTGATGAAAGTGTTGAATAGAACCAGCCCCAGAACTGATCCCTGTGGTACCCAATGGTCACTACTCCATCTGTGGAGTGACAGCCATTACCACCACCCTCTGTGTTCTGCTGCCCAGACAAATATCCACCCACCACAGTATTGTCCTGCCCACTCCCATATCCCCAGTTTGTTTAATAGCCATCTATAAGTGTCAAAGGCCTTGCTGAAGTCCAGATAGGCCATGTCCACTGCCCCTCCCCTGATCCACTCTCCTGTCACCCAGTCAAAAATTAAATGAGTCTGATCTGGCATGATCCCCCCATGAAACCATGCTGCCTTGGGTCCTGTAGTCTGTTGGCAACCAGATGTTCCACCGATTTCTCCTTCAGTAGTGCTTCCATGATCTTCCCATTACTAAGGTCAGGCTGACTGGTCTGTAGTTCCTGCTTCCTCTTTGTTCCCGCTTTTGTATAAGGGCTACATCTGCTGTCCTCCAGTCTTTGGGTACCTCCCTGTTTCCAGTGATCGGCTAAACAGGATTGTCAGAGGTTCATCCACCACCTCTTAGTTTCTTTAGGACTCTGGGGTGCACCCCATCTGGCCCTTTGCTTTATCGATTCTTATTCCTTCCAGTTCCTTGAGGACCCTTTCCCATCTAAAGGATTTGTGTCCATTTCGCGCCATTCCCACCCTTTGTACTTCCTTCAGGCCCATTACCCTCCTCTTCCTCAGTAAAGACTGAGCAGAAATATCTATTCAGTATGTCAGCTTTACTGTTGTCATCCTCCACACGGCCCCAGTCCTCCCTCAGTCTCATTATCCCTCCTTTGCCCTTCCTTTTCACTTTTCTACCGTGAAAGATTTTGTCCATTCTACCCACTGATTTTGTGATGTGGTCTTCTGTCTGAGCTCTGGCTTCCCTTACTGAACTCCCTGCCTCCCTTTGCTTCTCCTGGTACTTCTGCCTGTGAGAACCATCCTTGAACTCCTTGAACCATCTGCAATAAACTGGCATCTGCTAATGGCTATGTGGAAACACTATTTAAAAGAATGTAGTTTTCTTAGCATTTTTAATTCAGTATGGTTATGCAGGAGTAAGTTTCAGTTCATTACCTTGTGCTTTTCCCACAAACCAGATCGTTACGGCTTCAGCTTCCATGGAATGGATTCTCAGTGGATAGAGAATAATAACATCATCAAAGGCCTGATCTCGTGGGTTCTAAACCCATGAAAAATAGAATTTAGTGTTTAATTTTCCCAATTTTAAAACAAAGTAAGACTTCCTTCCAGAGATCAATAAATAATTTGTGCTTTCTGTTAAAGCAATGCAAACATAGTGATTCTAAAATCTGTTCTCAATTTTAAAATGCTTAGCAAATATACTTCAGAAATACCCTCCTAGTGTGAAATAAGTTCAGTTTCCTGAACTTGTGTATTACAGGTACTGTACACTCTGGAATCAAACAATGATCCCATATTAGCAACAGCTTGGGTAAAGTTCCTTTGAAATCCCAAGCCATGCATGGAGTTGTCCAATGGTCTCCAGTAACAGTTCTAAACCTCTTTTATTCCAAAACCACTCCACTAATGTCCAATTCCTCAATCCATGTACAATTTCAGATGAGCCTCAGCTGAATGTCTCTGCCAAATGTACTCCATTGGCTAGGGTTCTGCTAAGAATTACTCTCTCTCACAGGACTTTCAGATCAGCTCCTACATCTCAACCCAATGAGCTGAAATCTAGTCAACTGCAGCAGTGATCATTATAGAATAAAGAGAAGAGGAAATCACCTCTTTTCCAAGGTACAGTAGTAAATCTCATGTATATTTGGCAGTAAGTTCAAATGAACCAAAATATCATAACATACAGTGGATGGCATATCACTTTTAGATAGTAATGATGCTAATAACATTTGAATTTCACCACAGCATATAGTGCTCCTCTCCAAAATTCACACAACTGCCATCTTCTAACCATCTGTTGTTACCTTCACCAATATACACATTAATCAGGTTACACAAAGTGGCACATAAACACACACACACCCACACACACATATGTGAAATTCAACAAATTAACCATGCTTTTATTTAGAAACACAGGCTGGAGGCTGGAGGAAATGAGGGGTTAAGCAATTGTAAGTCACCTTAAGCTCTCCCACATTATTACAATAGCCCTAGGGAGCCACTGTACTGTGGGTTACTACCACCTCTCAAATCCCACATGGTTTGGTACACCCACCCAACAAATAGGGCATAAAAGGATGAATTACACTACACAACGTGTGGTATACTCTTCATCTGATACCAGTACTACCAACATCATTTCAAATGTGACAAGGGGAACAATGAATCTGGGTATGCACATTTACACTAATGTCCCAGTGTAGGCCTGTAGCTACAGTATGTTGCCCAGGTTCTTTCAGTGGTACATGATGAAATTAAGGCATGAAATTTATCCCTCCCCTGGCCATAGTGTGCTAGCTCAATTTAAAGAACATGAAATCCAAAGTCTGGAAACTCAACATTGTAAATCTAAAATGAAAATTACTGTAATTCAAAGAAACACAAAGCCCAAGCCAAAATCCCAGCAATCACATGACCCATAGAAAGAGAAGATCAACTTGAGGTGAGAACCAGCACAGAGCAAGCAGGTCAAGCAGCAATCAGTATGAGGCCTCATAGCCTGGATATGAATACACTTTGCATTTGATTTAGATGACTTTCAGCAGCTCAGCCATTTTGGCTCATCTCTCTCAGGACACAGCCCTTCTGGCTCAGCCTCAGTCACAGGAGCACTACTCAGTGGCTTCTCGGTCCCTAAAGAACCCAGACACTAGCCGGCCTGGTGGTGTTGAGGGTTGAGCCACTGGATGCCACACCTCACGCCCACGCAAGTGACCCAAGTTCGGGAGCGAGATCAGGTGCCGGGGTTGGCAGGAGGGAGGGATTGGATTGAGAGCCCACTGAGCTGCTCCCCCATCCTGGAGGGAGGGTATTGGGGAGTCCAGCACCCTGCAACCCCTGGTGGAGATCGGGGCACTGCAGAGCATGAGGCTGCACATACACAGCATGGCCCAATGCTGCAGGGTGGCCATGCGCTGAGAAGTCGGGGCACATGTACCATGCACAGGAGGGGGAGGAGGTGTAAATGGGGAAAAGCCTCTCCTGCCAGATAGGTGATGGATTCTCCAGTGCCACTGCCACAAGCCCAACACTAGTCTTCCATCACTGCCTTCTTCAATCTCCAGGGCTGTAGGCCCACATCCCTGGAGAGCCATAATGTCCTTGAAGATGACAGAGGACACAGCGGCAGTAGAGCAGTTAGGACAGTGGGTAAGCCTGAGATAGTTCCAGCTAGGAGCAGAGAGAGAGATAAAGAGAATCTACAAAAAAAAAACAGACACCAGGATCAACTCCCACAGTCCAGATCCTTCCGGATCAAGAGTACTCACATACTCTTGGCATGTACCCCATTGTTCCTTGTTCCCTGATCCACGCCACAAGATTGGGGTTAGCATGCTGCTACTGGCTCAAAAGCAACCTGGTTGGGATGCAGGTGTCTTCCTCTGATTTGTACAGCTCAGCAGGTTTGCTCTGCAGCAATGCCCACAGGCAGCGACTCTCAGTGCTTTCTTTGAATGGGTTCCTCTCTGGCAAAATTTCACAATTTTCATTAAACAGATGCATTTCCTGGCTAGTCTCTGAATATTATAAGCCCAGGATAAGGCTCACAATGATTTCTTAGGTTGAACTCTGGAGTGTTTACAGGATTTTTGGCCTGGCTAGTCCTCCAGCTCAGTCCCACCAGCAGCAGGTCTGAACACCTCAGTGTCTCTCTCAGACTATCACAAGCTCCATGAGAACCCAGAAACTCTTCCAGTCAATTCAATCTGTAACTGGCTGAACAGGGCTGTAGTGGGAGGTATCTGAATTCATGATCCCTAGAATCACTCTGGCCCTGTTGCTATGGCTTCCTATCCCTCTTATTTGTTGGCTGGTGGTGTCTGGGGCTATCAAGGTGGCTGTGGTCATGTTCCTGTAGGACTTTTGTGCTCCAAAGTCCTTTATTTTATATGTATTTGCTCCAAGTACTGCTGGTCCCATGGATTCACAGCAACCTTCCTAGGTACTGTCTGGTTCATTTACTAGTGGTTGGGGGCATCAGGTGAATGAGTCAGTTGGCTGACAGGTTTGTGTGTGCAGGAATGTGGGGAACAGCCAATAGAACTGATGGCTGGATGCCATATGGCATTGAGGCTCTGATGAGGAGCAGTGGTCCAGTTGTTCCTGGCCCCCTTGGCCAAGATCAGAGGACTGGGGCAAAAGGTCTGGCCACAGCAGCTGAGCAAAGTGCAGAACATGCCAAAAATGTCCATTCTACCTCACTCTCTTTCGGCTACTGCACACACATGGCCAAGTGAAGGAGCTGGAAGCATCAGCAGCAGATCTGCAGGGCCTCAGAAGGATGGCAACAGGCAGCTGAGATCTTGGGAGGTGACTGCAAGCAGTCCAGGTAAGCCCTCCTAGGGAAGGGTTACATCTACACTGGGTCAGGGACACCTTCTCAATCTGCTACCCAGCCACACTGTGGTTGATGCATAATGGGTTACCTTCTCCATCTCCATGCTGGAGACAGTGATGGAGTTTATCTCAAAAACAAGGCTAGAGGAAGCTTAGTGTCTCTGATGTTCTGCCACCACCCACCCAGCTCCCAAATATGTGGCTCTTGAATATATGGACACTGTAGCACCAGGGATACCAGGATGAACACAACCAGTTTCCATCCTTGTATTCAGCAAGGCCCCGATCTTTGGCTCCCACCACCAAGAGGCAGCAGGCACTGGAACTGTCAGAGGCCCAAGGACACCAAACCTCCTGTACTATTTTCCTGCTATAACAGCAGAGGAGGAAAAGATCAGCAGATTCTTCTGAGCATGAGCAAGCTGTTAGTCTGCAAACAAGTATGCCCTGCTCCAGTATTTACCACTGACCCCAGCACTTTCTAACATACTAACATACTAAAACACTAGCAGAATAGGCCTAACGGTCTTTCGTGTCTGCTCTGCTTGGTCAGCCCCTTCCTGGGAGCTGACCTTGCTGCCTCCCCCGCCTTCTCTGGCTTCTCCTTCCCAGTTCTGGATATTTCGCTGCACTGGATTTGCTTCCAGAACCCTACCCCTGTACCTGTCCCACCCTCTTGAACATCTCCACCGCCTCTGCCTCCACCAGTCCCTGGCAGCGATTCCATGGCTCCACCACCCTCTCAGTGAAGTAGCACCTCCTCCTTTCTCCCTGAATCTTCCCTCCAGCTTCCGCCCATGCCCTCTAGTTGCCCCCTCCTCCTTCCTTCGAGCACCCTGACTGCTCCTCCCTTATTTACCCACTTCATGTACCTGAAGACCTCTATCATGTCCCCAGTCCCTTCTCTCTTCCAATGTGTACATATTTAGCTCTTGAGCCTCTCCCCATAGGTCCTATCTCCCAAGCCCCAAATCATTTTGGTTTCCTCCTCTGGACCCTCTCCAGGAGTTTAATGTCCTCTTTAAGTGTGGCCTCCCAAACTGTACGCAGTACTCGAGGTGTAGCCTCACCAAGCAGTTATACCAGGAGTATCACTTCCTCCTTCTGGAGGTGATCCCCATGATGCTTCCAAGCATCCTGTTGGCCTTGCTGCTACCCTCCTACAAGTCTCTGAGTTGTTCATCTTGACATCCACCACCACCCCAGGTCCCTCTCAGCCATCGAGACTTGTAGCATTTCCCCAGGGTGTACACTTGGCCCGGGTTTCTGGCCCCAGGTGCAGTACCTTGCATTTCCCTGCATTGAACCCTCAGCTTCCACTTTCTAGACCATCTTTCCAGAGCCTCCAGGTCCCCTGTAGGGCCACCCTCCCATCCTCCCCATCCACTACCACCCCAGTTTTGAGTCATCCGCAAAGAGACTCATCTCACTCCTGATTCCTGTCCTTATGTCAGAGACGAGGTGTTGAAGAGGAGGGGCCCATGGACTGATCCTGTGGACCTCACTAATGACCCTCCTTGGGGATGAGACTATCCGCCAACTACGACCCTCTGGGTCCGGTCCTGGAGAGATACAAACCACAGCCCAGTCATTGTTTCTCTCACTTAGAGGATCCCAGCCTATGCAGAGGGACCGCAGCCTGGAATCTCTTCCACCACCTCTGCTATGACTTGGGCCTTGGTGGTAGCTGCAGCAGTCCATCTACATTTATTGGGGTTGTCAGGCCCTGATGACAGTGCAGCCTACACTACTCAAGCTACTCCCAGTACAACGGACACTGGCGTTGTTACAGGCTGATTCTCTGTGCCAGGACTGTAAGTACTTTTTGTCTGGTACCATCTTGTGGGACAGATGCAGGAAAGTAGAGGCACAGGGTTTCCACCTGGTTTGGTCCAGGGTTTCGGTTTGGTTCTCACACCATGTTCTGTTCTGCTACCTCCATCACTATCTGGCTGGGAAATTCTCGTCCAAGAGCTCTCAGCGACTGACTTTTAGTACAGCTTTTGTCCTGACTGATGCTGCATTCTTGCTTTCATGAAGCCCAAGCCCTCTTGCTGCAGACTTTCTAATCCTGAGCTACGGACTTTGCCTTTGATGCAGGAACTCAGCCTGTGCTTCCAATTAGACTTTTCATTTTCATCACTGAAATTGTACTGTGGCTGTCAGGCCATTACTTGGTAAGGCCTGGTTGCAGGGGTTGGAGTGCATACTGTAGCAGTATCTGTGAATGCTCAGGCCATAGGCCCATAGGGGCTCATGGCTGGTACAATTTCAGGCTTAAGGGGAAGATGGGGATTGTGTGGATTAGACTTGGAAAGATTCAATCCTGAATATATATTTTGGTCAGTGTTCACAGAAGAGGGTGAAGGTGAATGACCACAATTAAGTGGCAGAGCAATAAGGGCAGGGAGGGGAGATCATCCATTTGACGGAGAAGAGAGTTCTAAAGGAACTCGCAAAATTGAAAGTGGACAAAGCAATGAGAATAGATGGTAAATATCCTGGAATATTAAAGGAGCTTAGGAAGGTGATGACAGCACCACTGGCAGCCCTGTTCAGTAAATTGCTATAAAAAGGAGTGGTTCTAGAGGACTGGAGGAGAGCTGATGCAGACCCTTTACACAAAAGTGGGAGTAGGGAGGAGTCTGGAGAGGAGACTATAGACCAGTCAGTCCGATCTCGGTGGTGGGGAAAATGATGGAATTACTGCTAAATGAAAGGATTGTTGAACATCTTGAATCCAGCAGAGCACAGGATCCAAGGCAGCATGGATTCATAGTGGAAAGGTCATGTCAAACAAATCTGATAGATTTCTTTCACTGTGTGACCAGGGAAGTGGATTGGGGAGCGGTGGATGGGACCTACCTGAATTTCAGCAATGCCTTCAACACTGTTCCACATAAAAGTCTTGTAAGAAGTTAGGCAGCCTGGGAATGGGCCACAAGATGGTAAACTGGGTTAGAAACTGGTTGAGGGTAGAACACAGAGGTGGTTGTAAATGGAGCTAGTTCAAGGAAAGGAGGGTAACCAGCGGGTGCCACAGGGGTCAGTTCTGGGGTCAGTCCTATTGAATGTTTTCATAAGGACATTGCAGAGGATCTGAAAGGAAAGGTATGCCTATTTACAGATGATACTGAGATCCGCAATGGATAGATGCTCCGGGAGTGGTGGAAAAATTAGGAGGGACTTAGGTAAACTTGAGGAATGGTCAAGAGTATGGCATCTATGATTCAATGAAAAAGTGTAAAATCATGATTTTGGGGCACAGGAACACAGGGAGGCTTATGTGATGGGGGGAGATATTGAAGGCAACCAAATAGGAGAGGATCTGGGGTTATCGTATCAGATGATCTTAAGGTGGCCAGGCAATGTGCCAAGAATATGGGGAAAGCCAGTGATCCTGGGGTGTAGGGAGAGATATCACCAGGAGAAGAGAGAGATGGTAAAGCTCTATATAAATCATTAGTGAGACCTCATCTGGGGTATTATGTCCACCTCAGGAGGCTGCAGCTATGTAAAGATATAGACGTGGTGGAGGCATTTGAAGAATGGCAACAAAATTGGTGCAGGGCCTGCACCAAAATTCATATGAGTAGACATTGGAGGACCTCAATTTGTACACCCTGAAGGAGAGGAGTAAGAGTGGCATATGATAGAGACCTTCAAATATCTCAAGGCCATAAGTAAGGTACAGGAGGGTAGCATCTTTCAGAAAAAGAGATACTCTAGAACAAGGGGTCGTGACATATGGCTTTAAGGGGGTAGACTAAGGAGTAATGTGAGGAAGTACAGTATTTCTTCACAGAAAAGATGGTGGATGCATGGAAAAGCCTCCCAGCAGAGGTGGTGGGGAAAATTCAGTAGGGAATTCAGAAATGTGTTGGATTTGCATAGGCATACCCTAGCGATAGGTAGAGAACAAAGCCAAAGATCAAGTAGGTCTTTGGTTTTGCAACAGGTAGGGAAAATGGGCAGACTAGGTGTGCCTGGTGGTCCTTATCTGCCATCAAAGATAATTCCAGATATTTCACAAAATTTCTAAAGAGTTTCTCTCTGCTGCCCCTATTGTGTAAATGTAGAAAGCAGGAGATTCTCTAGAAATGTCACAGAAGTTTCAGGAAATATCTGGCTATGCCTTTGGCTGTGACTGTATGTATGAGTTCTCCTTTCTGGCTAGAACTTGTTCCCATTCACTCATGTTTCTCTCACATGCACCACCTGCTATACATTTCAGCTCATGAAGTGGCCGTTTCTGCCTCTCTGACACCTCCTCTATGTTGTGCCACAAGAGTATGTGTCAAACTTGTGTCTGCCCTGTCAACTTAGATCTTGTAAAGACTTGGGCTGGGTGTGGGGTGATACACACCAAAGCTAAATTTAGCAGACTGGGCATAGCCAATGTGAGGCTAAGCCTCAGTTTCAGGGAAGTTGAATATGCATCCTGCCCCTGCAACTGGTGCTTGTGAGGCCACTGTGATGGGGTTGCTGGTAATACAGCACAATATGAGGACTCTTGTGCTCCATTAATTATAGCCCATGCAAAGCTAAGCAAAAAAATCTAGTCTGGAGGATACTAGCCCTTCCCAGAAGTCCACAGTAGTGGGGACTGCCTGGGGTGCAAACTTGTAAGCCAGGGTATTCCCAGTAGTGAGCAAAGCTCCCTATGCATCTCTTGTCCTCTCTGTGCAGTACATCCTTGAACTGAGCACAATACAGATGGGATGCTCATCTTGAATGTACAATCCATATAGGAGGCTAAAGATCATGGTTCAATGTGGGGAATAGCTCCTCCCACATGCAGCATAAATGCTTACACGTGTTTTGTCACTGCCCTGTGTGGCTGGTGCCATGTGTCTCCTTTGTTTTCCTGCACCTGGCTTTGCTGCTTTCGCTTAGCCCCTCATCTCTATCCTTTGCACTGTTTTGCTTCCTACCTATTTTATTACCCTGTTCTCAGGCTGTTGTTTGTCTGCCTGGGCAACAGTTCACAGCAGTTTTCTAGTCTTCATCTCTAACTCATACCTTCTGAGGTATTCGAGGAAGGTGGGCTTGTCCTGTGTGCCTGAGATGGGAGTCTGTTGCTACCTATTCACTATGGCTTTTACCAACAGTGCTCTGCTGTTTTCAAGTCTCCATCTCTAACTTATACCTGCCTAGGTATTTGAGTGCAGGTGGGCTCACCTGGTCAACAGAAATCGGAGTTTTGTCGCTTATCATTCCACCACTCTGCATTTATTGCAATACACAATCTGGCATTGACGTTGTGGCATCGGCCACTCTTCTACTCTCTATATCTACTGCAATATGCAGCTAGTACTGTCGTTGATGCATTGGTTACTCTACCAGCTTTCTGCATCTACCATAACACGAGCTGGTATTGGTGTTATGGAACCAGCCCTATGCCAACTCTCTCATGCCTACCTTAATATGCATTCATATTGGCATTTTGGCATCGGCCAAGCCACAATCCCCACATCTCCTGCACTGTGTTGTGCATTTTAGTTTTGGCATTAGCTCCACAACAACTCTGCATCTTCTGCACTATGTAGCAGCACATCGGCTCCATATGACCTATATGATCTTCTCACATATGACCTCTGCATTCCATTCCACAGTTGGTCGGCAAGATTTCCTCTGACTTTATCCTGATTAACACAATCCGCAGTGTATTTACCCAGGCCATCTTCTTTGCCTTCTTACTTTCCCACAAACTAGAGGACATCCTGCAAGGTTCCCAGACATTTTCTCCAGAGCTACTGTCACCCTGCATCTACTACGCTATGCTTCTAAGTATTGGCAATTTTTACTTCATCTGACCTATTCTTTGCATCAACCGCAATATGCATCTATATATGCATTTAAGCATATGCACTGCTGATACTCTGCATCTGCTGCTCTACGCAGTTGTGTATTGCATTTGGCATCAGCTTTGCACCCTGCATTTACCACAATATGTAGCCACTTATTGGCATTCTGACTTCTGCTACACTGTCAACACTCTGCATCTACCACAATACGCCTCTGAGTCTGCTCCTGTGCAGCTCTATCCACTGGACTTCTTTGCATCTGCCAGCTCACACTACTTTCTCCACTAAATCAGCAAGCCTGATCATCTATCAAGCTTGAATTTGACTCCTTGCCAAGACCCACTCAGACCTCTCTGCTCTTCAATCATCGCTACCAGTGAGCATTCTAGCCTGGCCTACTCAAATCATGGGAGTCAAGACAAATGACATTAATTGTACCTACTCCAGCTGCTCTAGTTTTGTTGCACATATTTTCATATCCACAGATCCTGTGGCTCCATTATCCTAGCTATATTGTCGACAGCTCATCAACCTGTTCAGTCATTGACTGTTCCTCCATTTACTTGATCAACTTACAAGTCTTATTCTGAATTTGGCTCCCATCCTTCTCACTCAGTGTAGCAGTATAACATTTCTGGCTTTCTAATGGACTCCACGCAGGCATCTTGGTGCTTCCTCTGATGTCTTCTGCTGTTATACTATGCTGTCTGTAGTGAAGGATTGCTCTAGCCTCCATCAGTTCTTACAATAGAGCCTTCAACAGTGTCTATCCTGGGAATTTTAGCTTTCACCAGTTCTTAGCTATCAATCAATACCATAGGTGTCACTACTGATAATTTCTGGCTGGATGCATCTCATTTGCACCTCTGTCCTCATCCAGCCTGGACATCCACTTATTGGTTCCTTCAAAGATATTGCTATCCTCTGCTCGTCATCTTTTATCTGCATTCTTCTGTGCAGAGTTTATGATGAATCTCTCATTAGCAGAACCTCTCTCCTACCATGAGGGAAGCCATCATAACTGTCTCCCTTAAAAGGCAAAGACCCCACATTGCCAGATAATTACCAGCCAATCACTTGAATAAAGGTGATAGCATAGTTTACATTAAGGTGCTAACCTCTTGCCTCTACCCCTTCTCCCGAGTCTTATAAACCTTTTCAAATGGGATTCATAAAGGACAGGCTTTTGGCAATTAGGTTAGCATCACAGTAAACCTAATTCATGCTGCAAGAGCCCTTCCCACTCCAGCTGCAGCAATGGCCATCGACCTGAAAAGCTTTTAACTCAGTGGAGTGGGGATATACCACGGTGGGTACTGCACACATGGGCTTTTGACCGTAATACGGGGTTGGGTCCAAATGATGTACTTTGGCCTTCCACCAAGGTCTTAACTAATTTCACACTTTCCCTTCCTTTCTCTAGGAAAGGGCACAAACAAGTCAGCCCCTTGTTCCCATTTCTCATTGTACTTGTTATTGAACCTTTGGAAGCAGTCATCTATCAGCATGCTGCAATCCTTAGGCATTATGATCGACAGAGACAAATATAAGACCTTACCATATGCCAATGACCTTCTTGTAGTGTTTGGTGACACCCCAAGGCTGTCTGCCCTTTCTGGAGGCTCTTAATAGCTTTTGATGATATGCAGCCTCAACGACAACTAAACAAAAACTGAGGTCTTCCTCCTGAACCCCAATATTTGGCATCAGATTTCTGCCCAGAGGACTTTAGTGGGCACCCTGCCAAAATTGCCTACTAATCCAAACCATTCTTGATGTACCCAAATGTGTGAGGCAATTTGGTCTGACTTCTCCCAGAACTGGAGATAGAGTGTCACTGCTGAAAACACTGCAGCACTCCTTGGTGAGAAAAAGAAGCAACGAAAATGGTCACAGCCCAGTCCTCAAACTTTATCATATCATCTCGATCTCCTCCCACTATCCCAGTCAAATGGTTCTCACATATTGATTCCATGATAGGGTCTTTTTATGGAAAGGCAAAAGCCCAGATACAGTACAGCAGGAATAAGCTTAGGTCACACTGGAAGAATGGCTGCTAGTGGCTGCCTTGTGTCAAGGGATACTACCAGGCATGCAGAACTGCCTAGATGATACAATTGTTCTTTCCCTGAGCAATGCATTCCCACGATGAGTGGGATGGAATTTTGCTATGCGTAGCCCCTCACCCCACCATTCCTCTACTCCTTACTGCTACAGTCTCTACATAAACATCCCACCATGGAACCCTCAGCAAAAACTAGACACGGGTGCATAAAATGGCTAGGAATAGACCTCTCCACCATCTGCTACACACCTCTGTGGTAACCCCAATATTAAGGAGGGGAACATGTTGATCAAGTGGAAGCCATCGGCTGAGTGCAAGTATTCATTGCCTTAGAGACATCTTTGCCTCTCCAGGGATTGTTATGGACTCTTTCCAGTCTCTCCAACATTGCTATGGACTGCACAAAACCAATGTTTGATATTACCTGCAGTTCTGCAGTGCACTCCAGCAATAATCTTAAGCTTCTCATTATCCCACAGCATACAGGTCACTTTTTGTACCAGCGGATCCTCTGGTCCAAAGGACGAACAGGTCACATCTTTAGTTGAATATGGAATTGTATTTTGTCCCAGTCCTTATCAGTCTGAGACAAGTGGGGCATTTCATTGCAAAGAACTATCACAGACAAGGATTGGACCTCCTCTGAACTATGGAGCATGAAGCCTACAGGGCCATGTGGGACTAGTTGAACCAGAACAAATTCCTCCACTCCTGGTATGGCACCCAGCAACCTTATATGCACTTCACTTGTTACCAGATGACAATGCTGGAAATGTGGATTCGGTGGGGAACTGTTACACATCCTATGGAATTGTAAATGGCTCACCTCTTTCAGGGAGGGTTGTACTCTTATTCATTCTGTAGTACTATACTTCACTGGCAGTTACCCCTGTCTCCAGCCCTGTCCTTCTTCTGGTGCTGTTGGAGACATTCCATACACTCTTTATGAAACATACATAGAAACATAGAGGTTGCCAGCAGATAAGGACCACAAGGCCCATCCAGTCTGCCCATTTTTTCTGCCTTATGAATGTGCCACACCTTTACACTGTCAATTACCTATCTATCCATATTCATCTGTATTGCTCCCTATGCCTATCCCATGCCTGTTTGAAGCCCTGCACTGTATTCATAGCCACCACTTCCTGAGGTAGGCCGTTCCATGCATCCACCACTCTTTCTGTGAAAAGAATTTCTTCACATTCCCTCTAATCAGCCTCCTCTATTCTCATGCTATGTCCTCTTGTCCTGCTATTTTTCTTATATTTAAACATGTTAGACTGTTTTACCTTGTTAATGCCCTTAAAGTATTTGAATGTTTCGATCATATCACCTCTCTCCCTCCTTTGCTCAAGGGTATACATATTGAGCTCCATTAATCTGTCCTCATATGTCTTCTGATGCAGTCCCTGCACCATTTTGGTTGCCCTTCTCTCGACTGCCTCAATTTGGTTAATGTCCTTGTGAAGGTGTGGCCTCCAGTACTGCATGCAGTACTCCAGATGGGGCCTAAGCAGTGTCTTGTAAAGAGGGATTATAACCTCCTCTTATGACTTGTGATACCCTCTACTAATACACCTAACATCCCCTAGCCTTACCTACTGCTTTAGAGGTCTGCTTGGATGATTTCAGGTCATTGGTGATGATGATGATGCCCAAGTCTCTTTCTTCCTTTGTGACTTCCAGCAACTCCCTCCCAGCCTATAGGTGGCTTCAGGATTTCTCTTCCATATGTGCATGATCCTGCACTTCTTGCATTAAATTCCAGTTTCCACTCTTCTGACCATTTTGCTAGTTTATCCAGATCTCTTTTCATTCTGCCCACCCCATCTGGATCATCTACTCTGTTGCAGATCTTGGTGTCATCTGCAAACAGACAAGCCTTACCTTTAGTCCATCTGCAATGTCACTAATGAAGATATTGAAGAGGACTGGCCCCAGGACTGATCCCTGAAGTACCCACCTTGTGACTTGCATCTCTTCTAACTGTATACCATTTACCACCACTCTCTGTTTTCTGTCTGTCAACCAGTTTGCCACCCAGTTGACCAACTTCTGACCCCACCCTGAGCCTACCCAGCTTATTTATCAATCTTATATGTGGAACAGTGTTGAAAGCTTTGCTAAAGTCAAGGTAGGCGACATCAACTGCTCCCCTTGGTCCACCACTCTGGTTACCCAATCAAAGAAATCTATGAGATTAGTTTGACAGAACCTTCCTTTTGTAAACCCATGCTGTCTTGGATTCTGTGCCGCTATGGATTCCAGGTGTTGCACTATCCTTTCCTTAAGGAGTGCCTCCATAATCTTGCCCACTACTGAGGTAAGACTGACTGGCCTGTAGTTCCCTGCCTCCTCCCTGCTACCACTCTTGTGGAGGATCACATGAGTCCTCTCCAGTCTTCTGGGACCTCTCCTGTGCTCAGAGACTCACTAAACAGTTCTGCTAATGGCTCTGCTAGTTCCACCTTAGCTCCTTGAGTACCCTGGGATGTATGCCATCAGGTCCCATTGCCTAAGTTAAACAACATAAAAGGGGTCATTGATGGACCTCAAATATCTGGTCTTGGTCAGCAAAGAAGCCAAATGCTTTATTCTTCGCTGGTGGAGAACTTCAGACATCTCCATGGAGGCTGATCTCCTTGCTTCTGTAACCCAAGTTGCACTGGAGACTTTATCCACATACCAGCAGATCTAGCACCCTTTCTATTGTATCTGACTGCTCCACAGGTATATCACAAAAGGCCCTATATGGAATTTGCAACTCAAATAACTGTTTACTATAAGGTGAGTGCACTTTGTTAATTCTGTATTGTATGTATGAGCACCCATTTCTATAGGTGTTGTTCTGTTCTATTGCCTTGGCTGTTTCATGACTGTCAGTGCAGAAATTTGGGACTGGTATACCTTAAGCTATGCAACTAATGTGCCATCTGTTAATCATATCTCTGTGTGTATACTTGTATGTATTGCACCCTGATGAATCCTTATAGATATAATATACCGACTGTTGTTGTATGCAAAATTTGAATACAAAGTTAAACAACATAAAAAGGGGTCATTGATTTGACCCAGGTAAATATATTCCGATAATTCTTTCCTCCAGTTTGGGAAGGACCAGTTTATGGAACAACTGAACAGACTCTACAGTAGCTGTCAATGGGCAATCATGGATCAAGTGCAGCTGACATGTTTTAAAAACTTTGGAAAACATAATAGACACAATTCAGCTTGTATTTCATATCTCTAATATACAGTATACTTTTTGCTTGCCATTATTTATTACTGAAGAAATTCCACAAAACAAGATATTTATACCTTACAGTTCATCTGCCTTCATATTTTATTTCCTACTTGAAATTATAATGCTCATTGCGACATCACAGTCTGTTGCAATGGGAATAACAGTTACGTCACATTCAGAGTACAGTTACACCAGGTTAAGAAGAAGTAATAGGAGTTGATGAACCTCTCAATGAACTGCTTTTCTGTTTCCATGAAGATCACCCAGTAATAAATATTAGGCATGAGAAATAAAAACCTAACGTGCAAAATTAGCTGCTTTTGCCAAATGATAAGATTTTCAAAGTTCTCAAGGCATGAGTGGTTGTGCCAGTCTAACTTGTTAACCTTTTTTAAAGAAACAAGGAACTTGATGGGGAAATACAGCTGAAGTAATATACATAGATGTTATTTAAACCTTCAGCATAGTTCCCATGAAAAGTTGTTACTGAAGCTAATGACATTTAAAACTTGAAAGAAATATAACACAATGAGAGACATGATTGAGGAACAGTGTTCCTTAGGCAGTGATACACTGGACATTAGACTGAAAGGAAGTCACAAGTGGTGTTTCTCAGTGATTGGTATTAGGGACCCTATTATTGTGCTCTTTGCAACAGATTAACCCACAAGCAATCAAGAGAAAGGCACCTGCTGGGACATATGTGCAGTAAATATAATTTAATTTTATGCAAATTGCTGAAGTGCTAACATTTAAAAAAATCCTATGTACCAATTTCTATAAGGTGGAGGTGCTCCACTGACTACTCACCATTATGTACATGTTCTGTGTCCTTGGGGTGATGGGTGAAGGAACTTACAGTAAATGAACTGCTTGAGTCACCAATAGCAAATGAAACCTTTTGAGTATGTATACTGTAAGGTTCTTTACTTTGGTATAACAACTTAAGGTTAGAGGTACTATTTAAATAAAAAAACATGCAGCAAAGGACCATGAAAAAGACCTGAGGGTCATCACTGATTGGAAGCTGGGGCTGTCACAGCACAGTGCAGAAGCATCTAGTACAGCAAGGCAAATTCAGTTCCATGTTGCATTAAAGGAGGCATAGCAAGCTGCAAAAGTAATACTTTGTTATTAAGGCAGAGGGCATTGGTAAGGATGCAGTTGTACTATGTGGAATTTCAGTTGCCACAGAATAAAAATATATGGCAATCAAGAGGCTGCAACAGAGAGCAGCTAAAATGATTGCTGTAATGAGGAATTTAAGCAATAGGGAACATTTAGAGAGTCTGATAATATCTTTTGTCTGCAAATAAAAACAACTCCAGTGAAATATAAATACATTTTAACCTTTTAAGTAAGTTTCTAAGATTTTAAAGACAATGGGTGACATGAATCAGGGCATCTGTTTCAACATATTCCAAACACTTGAACTGGATGGCATCCTTTATGCTTGGGGAAAAGAATTAAGGCTAATGTGAGGAAGCATGCTTTCACCCAGAGACTGGTGAAACAATCTCCAAAGTAAGTGTGACAGGGAGCTCCTGCCACTCTTGAGAACTGATCTTTCTTAAATCTGTTGCAACAGTTCTTCTATTTCTTAGCCTAATCTATCCTTTACAATTTCTAGTCCATAATGTTGGCCCCTATGGGCCCCCCTCCTTTCTTGACTATGCTGTAGTGTCCTCCTTAATTTTCCTTTTCCTCTCAGGTCCTCGTACAGAGAGGTTATTGTGGTAACCTCTGAGCTGATGTTAAACAGCAGGCTGTGTCCCTCGTTGTTGGATTTAGTATGTCATAAAATACTTTGCTGTAGATTCAGTATGTGCATGAAATCTGTAAATATTGAAAATACCACAGCACTAGGTGTTTTTGATAAAGGTAAAAGTTACTAGGTAACTGCAGTATAGAATTAAGTTATCAGGGTAGAGATATCAGAAAACCCCATTGTGTTATTTAAATTGCATGTAAATTACAGATTGTTTGAGAGCTCTTTGGCACCATACATTCTGCTTTAATTTGAACCAGCCTAAAATGTCATGGTGATTTGTATATACATCCCATGATGCTTTGCATTATGGGGGTATGTGTGATGTATTTCTTTGAAACTTGGCTTTATTGCCAATGCCTTCTCTGGCAACCCTTGCTTCAGTGTTTCTGCACTGAGGTTTTTGTCTTTAGCTTGTTTTGTGTTTTTAGGTCTCCCATCACCCAAACACACAAGACCAACATAGGACATAGTTCATTTCCACAGGAAAGAGAGATCAGTAGATCAGGGGTCAGTAGGTGCTGACTCAGTGCAGAGGAAGGACATGCATATTCTGTTGCTGAAAACTGATGTATTGAAGAAGGATATGACATTGCTTTAGGTTATGCTCTGTGTTTTAACTAAACATCACACAGAGATTGTGTGTTGAACCTGAAGTTCTGTGTCTGGTCCATCTGTTATCCCACTACCCTCCACAGATGTGGTGTGAAGAAATGGATAACTCACTGGAAATGTCTGGACTGGGCTAGGAGGTTGTCTTCCAGTGGATATCACCCAGGTGGACTGATTCACCAGGAGTTGCCAGAGCAGAACCCAGAGAAAAAGTCCATGGAGTTCTTACCAGATTCATGGCTGACAGGCTGGGAGAGAAGCTACTGCCTGGACTGGACCTGGGAGCTTGGAGGAAGGCCAAGCTAGAAGATGATGAAGAGATGCAAGAGGATGAGGAAGAATTGAGAGAACTGTCTCCTCTTGAAGACTCTGCATCCGAGGACGAGGGAAGTTGTTGAAATGGCTATGCATAAAACAGGTGCAGATGGAAAGAGATAGAGACATTGAGTGGAAAGATAAGAGACACTGATAGGGGAAGTCAAGATGCCAAATGGGTGGATATCATGAGGGTCTTGCATGCCATCAGTGCAGAGCAAACAGAAAGAACCCATATTCACAAACATCCTGGAGGCCAAAGAATTCTACACACATACCTGCCATGCAAGACAAGCCAATACACCAAAAGCCCTACAGATTGTGCATAAAGGTGAGAGATGAGGTGATTCAGGAAGTGAAAAAATGGAGTAGTTAGCATAATTGTGTGCTCAAAGAGTGCATGGAAGTCACCCATGGTCATAGTGGACAAGAAAGAGGGTGCGATACATCTATGCCTAGATTTTAGAACAATGCATCACTATTCGAGGCTGTCCAATGCCCTAAATAGTTGACATCATTGACAGGCTAGGCAATACACAGTATATCTCCACCCTTGACCTTACTAAGGGATATTGGCAATTCACCTTGTCACCTAATTCACAAGATAAAACCACATTTAGCACCCCAGTCAGTTTATACCAGTTTGCCACAATGCCGTTGGGACTACATGGGGCCCCGCCACTTTTCAGTGTTTTTATTGACCACATACTAAGACCACACATTGACTGCTGTGAGGCTTATTTGGGCGATGTGGTCATATTCAGCCCTGACTGGGAATCCCATGTTCGACACTTGTCCCAGGTGCTGCAAGCAATAAAGGAGTCAGGAGTGACCATTAACCCTACTAAGTGTGTCCTAGCAAAGACCGAGACAGGACACCTAGGGTTCATTTTAGGCAATGGACAAGTGAAGCTCTGGCAGAGAAGATTACACCAGTAGCAAATAGCCCAATACCTACCACAGAAAAGCACTTAAGATCTTTTCTAGGCCTGGATGTTTGTTCCTAATTCTTCAGCCATTGTCAGTCCTTTGATTGATCTCACTATAAAGAGGTGCCTGAATAAGGTTCAGAGGACCCATATTTGTGATGAGGCTTTTAGGAATATCAAAGTCATTCTATGTACAGCTCCTGTATTGAAAAGCCCTAACTTCAAACCAAGTGTTTGAGGTTCAGACTGGTGTATCAGAAAATGGTATTGGGGCAGTCTTATCTCAGAAAATAGATGGGGAAGAACATCTGATCATGTATATCAGCAGGAAGCTACATGAAAAGGGCAGATGATATGCTACCATAGAGAAAGAATGCTTAACTCTGAAGTGGACCATTGAGTCTCTGAAATATTACTTATGGGGGTGCTGAATTTAAGGTTATAACTGATCATAACCCCCTTTTCTGGTTGCACCAAATGAGAGAAAAAATCCCCATATGATGTGATGGTACTTAACTCTTCAACCCTATGAATTTACTGTGTCCCACAGGGCAGGGACAAAACATGTAAATGCTGATCTCTTGTCCAGATATGGTGCAGGAATTGATGTCAAGGAAATGTGACAGACATTTCCTTAAATGAGATAGTACAGGAAAAGTATCATTATTCACTGTTGAGAAACGTATTAAATGCCTCAGGGTAAAGAATGATGATAACCACAATGTTTATGGTGGAAAATGAAACGTAATATATTAACGATAATGTTAATAGGACGCTTGAGGTGGAGCTTCTGAAGATGGGTAGGTGGAAGCTCCATCCTTTCCTTGGACAGGAAGGTGGTAAGCAGTCTGAGATAACTGCTTCCCCTTAAGGTGGGAGATATGTGACAGGAAGATCGTGACACTTTGAGAACTGACCTTTCTTAAATCTGTTGCAACAGTTCTTCTATTTCTTAGCCTAATCTAATTTCTAGTCCATAAGATTGGCCACTTATGGGTGCCTCCTCCCTTCTTGACTATGCTATAGTGTCCTTTTAATTTTCCTTTTCCTCTCAGGTTCTCATACAGGAGGTTATTGTGGTGACCTCCAAGCTGATGAAAACAACAGGCTGTGTTCCTCATTGCTAGATTTAGTATGCAATAACACTATGTTATAAAGAACTTTCTTCAACCATTCTGCATAGAAGGTTGCTTAACAAACTGGGAAGCTGGGTGTGGACTTTAAAGTGGTAAATGGATTGAAACTGGCTAAAAGCAGGACCCAGTGGGTGGTAGTAAATGGCATAAAATCCAAAGAAGGGAGGTGACCAGCGGGTACCACAGGAATCGGTGCTGAGTCCAGTCATATTCAATCTCTTCATAAGCAACATTGCAGAGGGACTAGAGGGAAGTATGCCTGTTTGCAGATGACACCAAGATCTGCAACAGAGTCAATGCACAGGAGGTGCTAGATAAAATGAGAAATGTCCTAAAACTACTTGAGGAATGGTCAGGGTTTGACAGTTGGGTTTCCACACTAAGAAGTGCCAGATAGTGACCCTGGGACTCAGAAACCCAAGAGAGGAATACAGGATGGGGGCAGGTTCTAGCCACCACAAGTCAGGAGAGAGACCTGGGGTTATATCCGATGACCTGAAGTCATCCAAACAATACAAAAAGCAATGAGGAAAGCAAACAGAATGCTGGAGTGCACAGGAAGGGCAAACCAGTAGGAGGAGCTAAGTGGTGATGCCACTGTATAGATCACAGGTGAGGCCTTATCTGTAATACTGTATTCAATTCTGGAGATCTCATCTCAGGAGGGACACAGACAGAATGGAAGCAGTCCAGAGAAGAGCAACAAAATGATACATGCACTGCACCACAAGCCTTACGAGGAAAGATTCAAGGAACTTAACATCAGTTCACTGGAAGAGAGAAGGAGAGAGAGAGGATATGATAGAGATGTTCACATACCTTACAGGAATAAACAGGATACAGCAGGAAGCATATGTCGAGAAGAAAGTGCACAAGACAAGGGGACATAACATGAGGCTGGAGGAGGAAGCTTAGGGGGATGCTAGAAAGTATTTTTTCACAGAGAGGTGCTGGATCCGTGGAACATTTTATCAGCATAGGTGGTGGAAGCAAAAGCAGTATAGGGATTCAAAAGTGAATGGGATAACAAAGCCACCCTGCTGTACAGCAGAGTGGGGAAAAAGGCAGTCCAGATAAAAGTAGAGCTTGTCAAACCAAGTAGGGAAATGGGCAGAATAGGTGGACGGTTGGTCCTTATCTGCTGTCATATTCTATGTTTTTATGTATATGCCTTACGTGTATGAAACCTGTAAATGTAGAAAATACCACAACACTAGGTGTTTTGATGAAGTTAAAAGTTACAAAGGTGACTGTGTTATAAAATTAAGTTACCAGGGTAGAGATATCAGAAACACCTTGCTGTGTCATTTAAACGCATGCAAATTACAGATTGTTTGAGAGGTCTTTTGCACAATGCATTTTGCTTTAAGATGAACCAGCCTACAATGTCATTGTGATTTGCATATAGCATCCTATGATGCTTTGCATTATGGTAGTACTGTATGTCTGATGTTGTGTTTCTTTGAGACTTGGCTTTATTGCCAGTGCCCTTTGGGGTAACCTTGCTTCAGTGCTTCTGCACTGAGGTTCTTTGCCTTTAGCTTGTTTTAGGTTTTATTTTGGTCTCCCCATCACCCAAACACACAAGACCAACATAGGGATAGGGATAGTTCATTTCCACAGGAAAGATAGATAGTGCCTGTGAATGTTAAACTGTACTTGCATGGTTGTCCACTGGACAGAGTTTCTGTGTTTAAATACTTGGGTTTGTGGTTCGATTCCAAGCTTACTTGGGTGTGCATACTGCAAAAGTTGAGAAGAAGTGCAAGCAAGTGTTGAATTTAATGAGATGTGTCTCAGGGTATGATTGGGGGCTAGTAGACACTCTCTCTGAACATATACTACTCTCTAATTAGGTCAGTTTTGATTATGGGTGTATGTGTATTGAAGAAGTTGGATGTCATACAAGCTAGGGCTTTGAGATTGTGTGGGGTGCTTTTGAACATCTCCTGTTTGTGCATTCCAAGTAGAGCTGGGTACCCTGCCACTACAATTGAGGAGGAAGAAGCTGGCCATGGCTTACTGGGTTTCCCTACAGGGACATGTAGTCAGTCATTCCACTAGGTCTGTGCTTGCTGATTGCTGGAAATATAATGTGGGGTCATGTTCAAGGTTTGGGTGGCAGGCTCCATCTGGGGCGGCTGATTTTGGGTTGGTGGGAGGAGGTATAGTCCGACTGTTGCTCTGTCACCAGTGCCACTGTGTTTTTTGCATGCCATCTGTTGATTGATTTGGGCCTGTTAGAACGTCTGAAGGATGGGGTGAAGGTGATAATTTAGGGTTTGGGTGAGAAGTTATGTGGCTCAAGAATTTTATTCCTTCTTACCTGTGTTTATGGATGGGTTCAAGGATCCTGTGTCAGGTCACACTGGTTAGCTGTATATGTGTCGATTTTTGATGTTAGGATGTTTAGGAGACTGATTGATGGGCTGTCGGTGTATTCCGCTGAGTTGATGGCTATAATTTTGGCACTGCAATGGGTTGAGGAAGTGCCTCCTGATCGGGTGGTGGTTTGTTCGGACTCTGCAGCGGCACTGGCAAGTTTAGTTTCTTTTTCTTCTTGCTGTATGGATCTTGTATTGGTGGTATTCTTATCTTTATACTGCCTTGATATTTTGGGAATAAATGTGCATTTCCGTTGGGTTCCTGCACATGTAGGGGTAACTACAATGAAATAGCAGATCAACTGGCTAAAAGGGCTCTGCGGATGGAGGTTGTGGATGTTCCCGTCCGATTGGGAGATCAGAGGCTAAGGTTATCATGAGGGGAGCAGTAGTGTCAGCCTGGCAGGACCTGTGGGATTTGGAAGTAAAGGGTAGGCATCTGTATTGGGTTCAGAAATCTGTGCTGTCTCTGAGGTAACAGAAAGGAAGGAAGCTGAGATCTTGATGACCTGGTTAAGGATAGGGCATGCTGGGTTGAATTCTATGCTGCATTGGGTGGGTAAACATTCAACAGGGTTGTGTGATCTCTGTCAGGTCCTGAAACAGTGGAGCATGTGTTGTTGTCCTATGCGGCTTATTCAGTGGAGCATGAAGAATGTATGAGTAATGTGAGATCACTGGGGAGGCTTGAGTTCTCTTTACAAGGGCTTTTATCTTGATCAGGGTTATCAAGGTGTTTCTAACTGGGTTCTGAAATTTCTTTCTGTTACTGGTCTGAGGGATAGAATTTAAGGCTTGCCGCTTATTTCCTTGATCCATACTCCAGCACAGTAGGTGATGGTATACACCTTAAGTTGGTTTGCGACCACTAATAAACCCAAAGAAGAAGAAGAAGGAAAGATACATCAGTAGATCAGTGGGCAGTAAGTACAACTCAGTGCAGAGGAAGGACATGCATAGGCTTTTGCTGCAAACTGATGTATTGAAGAGGAAATATACCACTGCTTAAGGTTATTCTCCATGTTTTAAATAAACATCACACAAAGATTGTGTGTTGAACCTGAAGTTCAATGTCTGGTCCATCTGTTATCCCACAACCCTCCACAGGAAGCAGTTGAAGTAAGGAGTGTTGAATCCTTTAAAACAGGTTGTACCAATTTCCATGAAGAATAACATTACTGGGTGCAGTATTTATTAACTGAGGAAGAGAATGTTATAGAGCATACCTCATTGCAGGATAATCATATTGGGTGGGGTGGCAGGCAGATTACTTACATTTGAGTTCCCACAGTTACAGAATAACTGAGATTTGGGTACAAAACCATCAGCTCTTCAGTGGAACTCAACCCTGGGACATGCAGGTGAAGAGAAGGTTGCCAAGACACCACTGACCCAGCCTTTGAAGACTTTTTAGGTTAACACAAGAACCCTGAAGTCTATCCACCACCTGACTGGAAGCCAGTGTAAGTCTATCCACCACCTGACTGGAAGCCAGTGCAGACTGTGTAGTGTAGTGCCAGCACAAGGATTCACTAGACCCTGGTGCAAGACTGTGAAGGGCCCCCGTGCTCCCCATATTGTTTTCCATTTTTGAAATTAGATCCCTATTGTTCCATGCAGGCAGACACAGTACTGTGTCTGAAGTCTTGAATGCTATTGGGCTATCACACTGAATTCACACACCACACTCGCTCACACTGTCTCTCTAGATGCTAGATCTTAAACCCACCATGCATTTTCACCACCCACAAGGCACCTCACCACAAAACACCCTCCCAGCCAGGCCAAGGTCAGGCTTTCACCCCTTCTGCCCCCACCACTGGGCCCCTTCAGAAGGCTTTCCTGTCGACTCATCACCCGCCATAAGTCAACTCTGTACTGTCACTATGTGTTTTGTGTTTTCACTCTGGTGATTCCACAACTAGAAAAAGAACAAAGGACAAACAAGAACTATAACTACTGTATTTAGTTAGTATAGTTCAGCAGAGCAACAGCACAGCTTGTCCGACTTTCTCTCAATCAGTCACACTACAGATGGTAACTGAATTGCTTATTGTGAGATTCTCCCATGAGGCTTACTACAACCACCTGACCAGCTAAGCAGCTGGTCAGGTGACTGTCGTCAAGCATGTGCACGTGCAAGAGTATCAGAATGGATGAACTTCATGGGACTTGAGAGAGAGGAACAGGCACAGCTTCAGCCTTCAGCTATTTATTTATTTATTTAGTTTTGTTGACCGGTAAGCACACTAGACAAATCCTGCCTATTTTCAGGCACGCACCCGGGAGGGGATACAGATGAATGCCAACTGACGCTGAACCAGATTAAGCTGTTGATGGTATTTTTAGTGAATGAGGGAATTTGGCAAGGACACTGGGGAAATTCTCCTACTTTTTCAATAAGTGCCATGGGATCTTTAACATCCACCTGAACTACCACCAATCCAGGCAGATGGGACCTCGGTTTAACATCTCATCCGAAAGATGGCACCTCAGAAGTACAGCACCCTCTTATGCTGCACTACAATGTCAGTACTGGGATATTAACCGAGTGCCAGATGTGGGAACTGAACCCACAGCTCTCTGATCTCCTGGCCTCAGAGGCAAATGTGCTACCTACTGAGCCACTGACACATCCATTATGAGGAGGAGGAGGAGCCATCAAAATTGACACAGCAGCAGATATGCACCCACACCATGTGGCAATGAGTCTGACCCATGCAGCCCTCCAGGCATGCCATTAAGCAAGCCAGCCAGAGTTAACACTGAGAACAGACAATCAGCGACATTTAAATGGCAGGCAGGGGAGCACCACAGATTGCAGGATGCAGGCAGGCACAATATAGAGATTTTTATATTGGCAAAATAGGACTCTGGGCCCCTGCACTCAGAGACAGATGCAGTTGCATCCCTTACACCCCCCATGACAGCAGCCCTGGTGGAGTGCCAGTATGATATGTTCTGACCTCCTAGTGGAAGTAAGGAGATGCGTTGTCATGTTCTGCATCAGCTGCACATTGCTGACAAAATCAGGCAGAATGTCCTGGTAGAGCATGTTACTGTAATCATTAGGTGGTAACAAAATCATGTACTAAAGTAGTCAGATAGTCAAGGTAAAAGTAGAGATGTAACCAAGAGGTATTTCTAACGTGATAAAAGCTTCTCTGATAATGGCTAACATCTGAATTTCTAACATTAGCTCGACACCAAGGGTGACTTCTAAGTTGTGTACCACAATCCTAACTTGAAGTGAACCCAATCAAATGTGATACAAAATCCACATACTTCCATAATGCAAAGCATCATGGGCTGTATATGCAAATCACCACAACATGTTATGCTGGTTCAACTTTAAGCAGAAATGCATGGTGCCAAAAGGCCACTCACACAGTCTGCAAAGAGTGCCAACAGAAGATGCAAACATGTGTTTCATCCTACCAGGACTCATCAATGTACCACATCTGTATGACACCCCAGTGGAATGAACCAGCTACCCTAAGTTGGTCTATCTGGGTTGGTTGTGGTGAGCTCAATAAAAACAAAAACAAGCTAAAAGACAAAAGAATCTTAGTGCACAAGCACTGAGACAAGGGTTATCCCAAAGTTCATTGGCCAGGAAGTCATTTCATAGAACTACAAATCATACATACCCCATAATGCAAAGCATCATGGGCTGTATATACAAATCACACAAAATATTATGTTGGTTTAAATTTAAGCAGAAATGCATGGTGGCAGAAGGCCTCACACAGTCTGCAAAGGGTGCCAACTAAAGACACAGACATGTATTTTGTCCTTCCAGGACTCATGAGTGCACCTCAAATGTAGACAGCCAAATTTTGGGGATACCTGAACCCACTACAGGCCATCCATTGACTGACATTAACAAATGGTCCTGAATAGCCATCAAAGTCATCAGGGAGCCATGTCCAGATATAAATGAATGAAAAGTTTAGTATCATCTGCATAATAAGGAAAATTCAAATTATACTTCTGATCATCAATCTTTGTAGAACCAAAATGCAGTGACAAACATCTGGGACAGGACTGATCCTTGTGGCGTGCCAGTGTTGCTATCACATGGGTAAGATCAGCAATTCACTGGAATTACTGACTGCCTGCACTCACTGGAAAAGGAGTGAATAACCCAAAATGGTTCCTGATATACTGGCTACCTTCTTCAGATGATCAATCAGACCCTTGTGTTCGACAGTGTCAAATACAGGTGAAAAGTGAAAAAAACCAACAAATAAGTTTTCATTTCCTCTCTAGGAGGAGGTCATTCATGATCTGTACAAGTGTTGTCTTGTTGCTTTGACGACTGGGCCAAAAGCCAGACTGTAAAGCATCTTTTGCTTTCAGGTGTTCCTCAATCTTTTAAAGTAATTTTATTGATAGGTTATATCACAAAATTAATCAATTTATAATACACAGTAACATTCAGGACTAGAGGTGTACAACAGGGAAGTTTTGGTTTTGCCATATCACCTATGGTTTTGGTTCTGATTTTGTTTCTGGATTCATGACCACTTTTTCATTTAGAGTCTGACAGCTAAAGTCTGGGACTGACATGTGGTACTCCCCCCCACACACATAGTGTCTTCTTGTTTTTTGTGTGTGTGTGTGTGTGTGTGTGTGTGCGTACTCGTGTGTGCTTTATTGTTTTGGTAACTGAGTAAGGCTACTAGGCACACGTGCCTGTTTTCAGGTGCAACCCAAGAGCACTGTGGTGGTTAAGTCAGTGATTTGCCCAGAGTCCCACAGTATGCAAGTGGAGGTTGTGGACATCAAGCCCAGGTCTGCTGGATGTACCAAGCTCCTCACTCTAACCTGTCAGCTATACTACACAGTATACAAGTGGAGGTTGTGAGAATTAAATCCAGGTTTGCTGGATGTACCAAACTCCTTTACAATTCATTACTCAAACCTTATACTGTCAGACCTTTTTGCTCAGTTTATTTAAAGTTTATAGTATGTTATTATTTTCACTGCAGAGTCTGTCTCTGTCTCGCAAAAGCCCGACAGACACAGTTTCCAACCTATCCTCACAGTCAAGTGCTTTGTTTCTTAGTTTCAACCTTCTGTGTTTTCTTCCTGCTCTCCTCCTCCTCCCTCCTGATCTCCCTGAGAACGAGAAGCAAAGCCGTAAATGGAGCAGCAAGGTTCCTTCTGCCACAAGACACAACACAGTACCAACATGAATGAGCTCCACTGCTAGCAGAGATTGAACTGGCATGAAGATTTAAGCTGTGCTGCCATACACTGTATAATCCAGTTTGTGGATGTGCAAACTAGTAGTGTGTAAGCAATGCAGACTCCCTCAGCAACCTTGACCTCTTCTAGCTTGTCACATTACAGGCATGCAAGCCGGAAGGCTGGGAGGAAAACAAAACAAAAACAAAAAACACCTAGCTGAGATCTGAGCCATGCCAGCAATGTTCAGCTCAGGTTTAATGGAAACTAAGCCATATTTGATCAGGACTACTCAGTTTCACTCCACAGGTTCGGCATACCTTTAGTCAAGACAGTAAAATATATTTCCAGTAATAAATAATTATTTATTAATACAAATGCCAAAACTTTACTGCTCTATTACAGCATAAGTTTCTTTTTCTTCTCTTCAATAGACTAGTATGGGTTCCCCATAAATGATTTTGTTAAAGGGTTCTACATTTTATAAAAAATTGTTTTTTATTTCTAAGACAAAGGATTTTCAAGTGTTTAAATACCAGTCAGAAAGTTGATCCAAGTGTGGACAGTGGGAGTGTGGGGGAGGGTCCTTATCCTTCTACTTAAGTAAGATGAACTTTGTATTTAAAATTGTGTCAATAGTAATTAATTTATATAGCTTTATAGGTATTGGGTTCTGGATTTCTGTGACCCCAAGAAGTGGTAAGGATTGTGGAAATGGAAGTTAACTTGAGATTGTGTTTGTTATTTATCAAATAAGTTCTGACATAATCTCTGAAATCAGATAATCAAAGGCAGGAGTGTAATAAATGAACCAGTGTTCCTGTGTTTGGACATCTTGAATAGAGATAGGTGAAAACCTGTGAGGGAATTTTATATATCCTAAAGCTATATTTGCTATTAAATGCTTTGAAGCTATGCTTGCTTTGAAAGCCATGCTGTAACAAAGTCGTAATGAATGTAGTAGAAATTTCTGAGTTCATGTTTTCTTTTTAAGGGTTATAGAATTTGTACTAAGGTTACTTGAGGTACATTTGTAAAACAGAAAAATAGATAAAACTGAACAGAACTGGTTGTACCAGCCTAAATAATGGGCTTGGACAAAATATAAAGATAGCATGCCTGGGCAAAATATAAAATAACAGCACGTGGTGGCATTGAAGAGCAAGCTGTATGTTGCTATGGTGTGAGTAAAACTCATTGTCTCTCTCAGGTCAGCTTGACCCAGGCATATGTATCAAGCAGTGTTGGGAAAAGAAATGGAATAAGTAGTGGAAAAAGTACCTCGTACATAAACTTGTTTTTTTTTTCTGTTACATTGCTGAAAACTTGTTATGCTGTCTTATGATTGGCTTATACTGAAATGTTGGTATTTTTCAAGATAAGAAGTGCAAATCTAGCTTATAAAAAGCTGCTGTAAATTGTAATCGGAGAACTTCTCCATTGTAGAAGTCCCACATGCATGTGTGTTTGATCAAATAAGCGACGTTAAGACAAAACCCAGTGGTGTGGTTTTGCCCGTGACAGCGGGAGGGTTGCTCAGGTAATACTTACAGTGAGAGAATTTGCGATCACAAACCACAATGTTTCAGAAAAATTTTTGTGAACACGCACATTTTCAAAGTATTTTGTGGGTGCAAAATACAAAATTCCACCAGCAAAATGCAGAATTTCATGCATGAACAGTGAAATTTCATCACTTGAGGTAAAATTTGCATTTCACACCCACAAAATATTTTGCAAATTGCACAAAATTTTGAAATATTTTGTGGGGTGAAATTCCTGATTTTGCTGGAATTTCATCAGAAAAGTTAAATTTCACTGCATCTCTATAATCTTGAACAGGTAGGGGAAATGAAATAATTCCTTTTACTCAGTTTTACTGGAGTAGAATATGTTCTATGAAATGCATTGAACTGAATCAGCTGGAGTTTAGAAGCTCGCAATAATAATAACAAGCTCCCTGAACTAGTGGCCTTGATGGAAGAGGGTTGCCTGGATATTGTGGCAGTCACAGAAACATGGTACACAGAGAACCATGACTGGGATGTCAACATACCAGGATACACAAGCTACAGGAGGGACAGGGAGGGTAAAAGAGGAGGAGGAGGAGTAGCTCTCGTGTAAGGAGAGTCGTGTAAAGGAAGGAATCAAAGCAACAGAACTAAAGAGAAAACAGGGAGCAGATGAGGCACTCTGGGTCAGCCTGAGACAGGAAATGGCACTCAATCCGCATGGGGTTGCATACAGACCCCCATCTCAGAGGGAGGGAATGGACAATGAAATGATAGAAGGCTTCCTTAGAATGGCAGAAAATGGGAGATATTGTTGATGGGGATCTGAATATGCCAGATGTTAACTGGAGCACCTCTGCTGCAGGCACATCCAAGAGCATGGTCATTCTTGATGCCCTACAGGGGCATACCTCAGACAGCTAGTATTGGAACCCACTAGGAAGGGAGAAATCTTGGCCTGGTACTCTCAAATGGGGATGGAGAAAGAATCTCAGATTTAGAAGTGGGTAGCCATCTGGGAACAAGCGACCACCAAACAGTGTGGTTCATGATAAACACAGCCATACAATCAAGCCATACAAAGCAAGAGTATTGGACTTTAGGAGGGCTGACTTTGGGAAGACGGAGAGTGCCTCAGAAAAGCACTAGCAAACAGGCAAGCAAGAGGGGTGGAGGAACAATGGGTGTAATCAAACAGCCATCACAGAGGCAACAAGCCTTGTAAAGCAAATCAACAAAACACAATGAAGGAAAAAACACTATGGTTCTCAAAAGAGGTGGCAGGAAGGTTAAGGAGAAAAGGATAATATTCAGGAAATATAAGGAAACACAGAAGAAGCAGGACAGAGAACTTTATTAGTTAAAGCAGAAAGAGGCTGGGAAGGCAGTCAGAATAGCAAAGGCCCAAACTGAGGAAAGGATAGGCAACTCTGTTAAGAAGGGGATAAGACCTTTATAGGTACATAAGGGAGTGAAGAAAGACCAAAGGAGGGATACTGAGGCTTAATAAAGGGAGGAATGTGGGTAGAGGGTGACAGTGAAAAGCAGGATACTGAACGAATATTTCTGCTCAGTATTCACAAAGGAAGAGGAGGGGAGGTACCTAAACCAAACAAGAGAAACACTCTGAAAACAGGGTCGATACCAGTCCATTTACAGAAGAAAGGGTTCTGAAAGAACTAATAACATTGAAGGTGGACAAAGCAATGGGGCCTGATGGGATCACCCAAGAATTCTAAAGGAACTAAGGGTAGAACTAGTGACACCACTGACTACCTCTTTAACAAATCATGGGAGGATGGGGTGGTACCTGAGGACTGGAAGAGGGCAGATGTGAGTCCTCTTCACAAAAGTGGGAGCAGGACAGAGGCAGGAAACTATAGACCAGTTAGTTTGACCTCAGTGGTAGGGAAAATGATGGAATCACTTCTCAAGGAAAAATTGTTGAGTACCTAGAGGCCAGTGGGTAAAGGACCCAAGGCAGCATGGATTCACAATGGGAAGGTTGTGTCAGATGAATCTAATAGATTTCTTTGACTGGGTGACCAAAGTAGTAGACCAGGGAGGGCTGTGGACATGGCCTACCTAGATTTTAGCAAGGCATTGATACAGTCCCACACAAAGATTAATACAAAGTTAGCCAGCCTTGAGTGGATCCCAAGGTGGTAGCCTGGATAAAAAATTGGCTAGACAACAGGATGCAAAGGGTAGTAGTAAATGGAGTCCACAGTAAAGAAAGGAGGGTTACTAGTGGGGTACCTCAGGGTTCAGTACTAGGACCGGTCCTTTTAATGTCTTTATAGTGACATTGCAGAGGAACTGGAGGAAAAAGTATGACTCTTTGCAGACAACACAGAGATCTGCAACAGGGTTGATACACAAGATGGAATGGAAAGGATGAGAAGGGCTTGGCAAGGTTGGAGGAATGGTCAGATGTATGGTAGCTCAGATTCAATGCAAAGAAGTGGAAGGTAATGCACCTGGGAAACAAAAACCCAGGGAAGAGTACACAATGGGGGGTGATACTGACAACAGTAAAATGGAAAGGACCTGGGGGTAATTATATCAGATGACCTAAAGGTGGGTAAGCAATGTGAGAAAGCAGTAAGGAAGGCTGGGGGATACTGGGATGCATAGGGAGAGGCATCAATAGTAGAAAACAGGAAGTTGTTATCCCTCTGTACAGACAGTTGGTAGACCCCATCTGGAGTACTGTGTGCAGTTTGGAGACCCCATCTCCGCAAAGACATAGACAGATGGAGGCTGTCCAGAGGAGGGCAACCAAAATCGTGCAGAGTCTGCACCAGAAGACATACAAAGAAAGACTAAATGAGCTTAATATGTATACCCTTGAGGAAAAGAAGGAGAGAAGGACATGATAGAAACTTTCAAGTACCTCAAGGGAATCAACAAAGTCCAAGAGGGTAGCTTTTCAGAAAAGAGATGTGCAAGAACAACGAGGCACAATTTGAAGATAGAGGGGATGGCTCAGAGGTAATGTGAGGAAGTATTTTTCATGGAGAGGGTGTGGATGATGGAACAGCCTCCTTGAGGAGGTCGTGGAGTCAAGAACAGTGGGGAATTCAAGAATGCATGGGACAGACATAAGGCAGTCCTAGTGGGGGGTAGGAGGAAGTAAGCTGTTGGTTAACTAGGATCTGCAGCTTATATGTTAGGTAGGAATATGGGCAGACTAGGTGGGCCAAGCGTCCTTATCTGCCATCACATTCTATGTTTCTATGTTTCTATTTTCTAGTTAAGCTTTGAATCATTTTATTCAAAAATCATTGGACATTTTAATTCCCAGATCTGTTTCTACCTTTTCCTGAATGGATCAAGGTCATCAAGTAAATGACTGGTAAGTTCTGTATAGATTTTAGATATTAATTTTGGTTTGTTACTGTGGGACATAAGAATACCTTCTGTAATTGTAGATGGAGTTAATGTTAATAAACCAGGGAGTTTTTAATATCATTCCTTAACTGCAGGTATCTGAACAAGTGTGACTGGGATAAAGTGCTGTACACAAACTGTATAAATCTTCAAATGAGGTTAAAGTAATATTAATAAGATACTCACTACTTTCCAAAAGAATTTGTGTGTGCAAGGTTTTGAATGCTTGATCAGTGATGGACGGGGAGAGATGTGGTTAGGTACACTGATGAAAATCTGATATTGTAATATGTTGGTTAACTAAGTTAAGTATTTGTTTACCAGCAAGCTGAACTTGTTGTACGGTAATGTGTGTAACGTTTAGATTTTCTGTTTATAATGACGATGCCAGCACCTAACCTGTGTGTAAAGGGTGTATTCCTGCTCTGTTACACTAGTGAGTTTATCTGCCCCATACCTGTCTTGCAGTTCACTATATCGTGAGGCAAGGTAGTATCAATAAAAATCTGGCAGTGCTAGATTTCCTATAGATCATGTTAATGTATGTTTTGATTGATTCAAGCGTGGTTTCTAGCTATCCCATTGAAACTGTGATATTGCTGTATTCAGACATTGTAAGAAGATTTTTGGTATTTCTATGGCAAATGATGTAAAAGAAATAGATGTTTTGGTAAAGTGTTTATTTTAATCACGTTCATTTTACCAATAAGTGCCAGTGGAAGGATGTCCATTTTAAGAACTTTTCTATTTTACCAATAGCGTGGATGAAATCTTCCCTTAAAAGGTCATGAAGTGCTATTATGAGATTTGTCTCTGGGTAATTTATAGAAGTGACAATTTTGTTTACTAAAAACTAAAGCTTTTTCTCCCAAGTTGCAGGCAAGAGTCCTCAGACCCTGCTGGATCCCTCCACCATCTACCACCTCCCTAAGCACACCCTCTGCTGGTGAAACTCCTCACAGATTGCCTGCATGGTGGCACCAGGGAGGAGGACCCCACCTGAAGGCTCACATCCAGATAACGGTAAGGTCTGGGGTGGTGGAGTAGGAAGGAGTTTGATGAGTGGGGCTTCATATGCCATGTCCCCTTATTTTGTTTTCTATCTTTCTGCAGACTAGCAGCATGCAACAATGTATGGAATGCATTATATCTGCAATATAAAGAAGATAATGGGCAGCCCTATCATGTGCCTCTACTGAATGAGATGTTGGGGCATAGAGTGTTACTAGCTTCAGTTTTAGCTGTTGGGGTTGGTAGAGCTGTTTAATCCACTGACAGAATGAAGGCCCCAGCCATGCAGTTTTCAGGGTTTTGTGAACATTAATCCCATTCTACCCTATAAAAATCTTTTCTGCCTCTAAAGGTACAGTAGCTGAACAGCACAAGTGTTTAAAGTGTTAATTATAACATTGATGGTTCTTTTAATAATATCTCCTAATTGTTGGCCTTTGTTGAATCTATTATTGTACTATGAAAGTTCATTATTTTATTTTAAAACTGATGACCAGGAAAGGCACACTGAGTCAAGGATTGTTTTCAGATGTGTGCCAGGGAGGGGAAAAAGGGGAACATGTGCAAAACAGAATAGTACAAGGTACATAATAACAACTGAACATACTACAGAATACTGAGAACATAGAACAAGTTATATGCATACAGCATATTGCAGTAATTATATGATATACACACGGTACTTAAATACAAGTACAATATATGCAAAGGTGCCATCTTCTAGAGGGCAAACACTACACTAATACAAGCCATTGGCCTTAGTACTGATTTCTAAGGAGCAGATAAAGTCATCTCTAGTAAACAGTACAGGAAGATGACAGGAAGTCAGAGATGTGATGAAGGCTTCTATCAACCAGTGAAGGGCGGAAGGTGCTAGAGCAAAGAATTATAAAGTTCCACATCTGAAGGATAAAATACACTTGTACATCAACTGGGAGGTGACCTGCAGTGAGGAAGTCCTGAAGGCAGTCAAACTGGAGTGAAACTGATACTGAACCAGCTGGCAAGATCCTAAACATGAGGGACAGAAGGCCGGGGGGTCAAGCATGATGGTCCATAGATGAGCGGAATGGCGAGTGGTGAAGAAGGATGGAGGTAGTCAGAGTAAAGGGTCCTGAGTCTGAGGGAAGTGAGAATCAGGAATGATATGAAAATTGCATAAGGAGGGACCAGCAGGAGCAGACACAGATTCCTAACTGAGGTAGGTGAGGTGAGATGACAGGCATGATGCTCCTGATGATGGTTGAGGGTGAAGGCTCATTTGGGACATACTCAAGTCCAGGAGGGAGCAGCAAGCTACAGTCCAGTGGAGAGCAAGTAAAACCGAATCAGTTGATCATAGAAAATGAGCTTCCAGGCCTGAAAAATGAGGTGAGAGAACTAGTCTTCCATGCCACTCTACAGAGGTAGGAAGATGAAGGCAAACAAGTTACTGAAGTCCTTTCAGATGGGAAGCAGCAACTGAGCAAGAGACAGAGGATACGATGATCCAGTGGATTCAGGAACAGGCTACCAGTCCTTGATGTCGATGAGATGATGTACAATCAATGTCGACAGGTCAAAGCTGAAGGCAGAAGGCAGTTGGAGTGCAGTGGTCCCATTCCTGACAGGAAGCAGTGACCTGCATCAGGTAGATAATGCAAAGTGGGAACAGCGATGTAAGCTTAGGCTCTCGACCAGGGCAAGTAGTGCAATGAGACTTGAGGGAAGACTGTAGGCAAGGAAGAACAGAGACTACAGGCAGGAGGAGGTCCAGTTCCAGAAGGGTTGTGGCATCCAATAGCAGGTCGAGAATGGATATATATGCAACAGTGGAATGTAAACTCAGACATCCGGTCATGTCTGTAGAGGCAAGATGATCCTGACTGTATGCAATAAGGAGATAGGATGTGTGAAGGTCATGTGGATAAATTCCAATCCTGAAAGGAAGGCAACCTGCATCAGAATAAGATGCAGACAGTGGAAGTGGTTGAATATGGATTCAGGTTCCTGGCCCTGAAAGTTAGCAGAATGGACTGAATTGAGTCTGTGGACCAGGTATGATGGAGGAGGTAAGTTAGGCAAAGTCGAGTTCCTGAAGGGAAGAAGCAGCTGGGTAGCAGGCTGGGAATGCATAAGTTGAAGCAGTAGAATGTAGGCTCAGAGATCAGCTGGGGATGGCTGAAATAGGATGATGATGGCTTAAGGCAGCCAGGCATAGATAGGTCGATGAGGACAAATGGGGCAATGAAGTTCTGTTCCCAATGGAAGCGCAACTGGTATGAGGCAGAGAAGGTATGGTAAAACTCAGAAGATTGTAGCCATGACTCCCATCCCAGTAGTCAGGGTGCGCTAATCTCACTCGATGCTGTCCAGCAGAGTTAGAGATGGAGAATATCAAGTTAGTAGGTAGAAGGAGGTAGTGAATGTAATGGTATCCCATTTCCAGAAGACATGGGAAGCCTACCTTTGCTCAGCATCTCAGAAGGCGTGAGTTAGGGATGGAGTCCGAGTACTGCTGGTATGTGCTGGTAGAAGGTGTAGACTGCTACTAGAAGGAAGGAGTAGATTTAGGAATGAGACAGAGATAGGGTGATGAAGCAGTATTTGACATGAAATTAGAAATGTAAGAGTGAAGACATGGTATACAGGAATCGGAACATGAGCATAAGAGAAAGGGGTTGGAGCATGGCAAAGGAGGAAGGAAAACTCAAGGAATAGGCTTGAACAAAGGAAGGCAATGAGACTTGAGGCAACTGAGATTGCAGGTAGAAGGGGAGGATTAAGGAAACAAGGAAGGTCAGTGGAGCTAGAGCATGGGGACGCCTTCCCAAGGTCCTGAAAGGGACACAAGTAGCTCTAGAGTGATGGGTATCAGGAGGAGCCAAGCATGTGAAATTGTAATAAGCAACAGGAAAACAAAACATGGTAAAGGAGATAAATACAGTGCATCATTGTACAGGGAAGAGTAAATATTATGGCAAGTCAGTGGTACTAGCACCCCAGGAAACTCAAGACAGGTATTTGGGAATTGAGAGGAACTCCAGCTGTTGCAAGACTGCATCAATACATAGTCTTATGCCCAGAGGCAGTGCAGTGCACAAGTAGTAGCCAGGAGGTCAATGTGGGATGGTAGACTTTCAAACAGTGGGACAAGGTAAATTAGTTGCCCCATAAGTGAGACATTTCCATCAGGATTGCATAAGCATGTGCAAAATAAGGGAGATGAGCTAAGGGTCAGTGCTGAGATTGTGGAAGGAGAAGTACTTACTGTGCAAGCTGTAAAATGGGCTCAGCAGGCGTGAATGAGGTGGAGAAACATGTCATTGTGAATCGTATTCCCTAGGGAGGAAGCTGAACACTGAAGGCTGACAGTCGAGGATGAGAAAGGGCACTTGAGGGCATGCAGGAGGAGGGGAAGCACCCAGAAGGGACTGAGGCAGAAACGGAGAAATGAAGGAATGGAGCAGAAGCACTGGAAGAGCTAGTCTGAGGGGTTGCACTGTTTGGTAGTTCAGCATAATTCATGTAATGCCAAGGTAAACATCAGTACTAAACAATGAATGAATATTGTACTGAGAAAAGATAAAAGAAGTAGTCCATGTATCCAGGGAAACCGAGTGAAGTGTGAAGCAGGTAGGTAGAGTTGCTGTCCACCTGAGGCGGGAACAGCTGTCACCTGCAGAAGCGTGCATTACAGTGGCGTGAAAAGTATTTGCCCCTTCCTGATTTTCTCTATTATTGCATATTTGTCACACTGGATGTTTTCAGGTCTTTAGAGAAAATGTAATATTAGATAAAGGGTACCTGAGTGAACAAATAGCACTTGTTTTTTTTTAATTTCACTTATTTAATGAAAAAAAGTTAACCAACACTAACTGGCACTGTGTGAAAAGTAATTGCCCCTTACACTTAATAACTGGTTATGCCACATTTAGCTGCAATGACTGCAACCAAACACTTCCTATAATTCAATATCAGTCTTTCACATTGCTGTGGAGAATTTTAACCCACTCTTCCTCACAGGAACTGCTTTAATTCAGTAACATTTGGTAGGTTTTCGAGCATGAACTGCTCGCTTCAGGTCCTGCCACAGCATCTCTATTAGGTTTCAGTCTGGACTTTGACTAGGCCACTCCAAAACTTTAATTTTACTTCTTTTAGCCATTCTGATGTGGACTTGCTTTTGTGTTTTGGATCATTGTCTTGCTGCATGACCCAACTACGCTTCAGCTTCAGCTGACAGAAGGATGACTGGACATTCTCCTTAAGAATTTTCTGGTACAGAGCAGAATTCATGGTTCCTTTAATTATGGCAAGTCATCCAGGTCCTTAGGCAGCAACATCCCCACACCATCACACTACCACCACCATGTTTGACTGTTGGTATGGTGTTCTTACTGTGGAATGCTGTGTTTGCTTTATATGCGACATTATGGGATCCATGTTGTCCAAAAGTTCCACTTTGGACTCATCTGTCCATAGAACATTTTCCCAAAAGGCTTGTGGATCATCCAGGTGCTTCTTGGCAAATGAGAGACGAGCATTTATGTTCTTCTTGGTTAGCAGTGGTTTCCTCCTTGCTACTCTCACATGAAGCCCATTTTGCCCAGTCTCTTTCTGATTGTGGGTCATGAACACTGACCTTAGCTGAGGCAAGAGTAGCCTGCAATTCTTTGGATGTTGTTTTAGGATCCTTGAGACTTCTTGGATGATTTTACACTGTGCCCTTGAGTATTTTGGCAGCTTCCACTCCTGGAAGGTTCACTACTGTTCCAAGTGTTCTCCATTTGAGATTATGGCTCTCACTGTGGTTCGATGGAGTCCCAGAGCCTTAGAAATAGCTTTGTAACCCTTTCCAGACTGATAGAGGGCAACAAATTTTTCTGATCTTTCAGGAGCTTCCTTTGATCATGGCATAATATGCTTGTTGAATCTTGTGCTGGCAACGTGACTCTGATGGTAAGGGCCAACATAAGTGAGGTTTATATTGAGCAGGGCTGGCTGTAATCAAGCCTGGCTGTGTTCAATCAGGTGACTCTAATTATCCCTTTAATTGGGTTGATTTAACTAGGGGCAATTACTTTTCACACAGTGCCAGTTGGTGTTGGTTAACTTTTTCATTAAATAAATGAAATAAGTTAAAAAAAAAGTGTTATTTGTTCACTCAGGTTCCCTTTATCTAATATTATATTTTGTCTAAAGACCTGAAAACATCCAGTGTGACAAATATGCAATAATAGAGAAAATCAGGAAGGGGCAAATACTTTTCACGCCACTGTATGAAGGGAGATAAAGCCATGTTCATGCTGCACAGAAGTTCAAAAAGAAAACAGAGAATGAGAACTCAAGCACATGTGGGAAAGAGGGGAGAAGGATGGAGCGGGAGATGGCAGGAGCCACTGAAAATGAAACCAAACAGGCAAGGGAAGGAGGGAGGCACAACACAGGGGAACAATGACAAGAAGAGAGGCACAAGCAGGAAAACACAAACAAGACAGCAGCAGCAGCATAAGCCAGGGAAGCACAGCCACACAAGACAAGCAGGAGCCCAGGGATCAAAAAGCACTCCCAAAGCAAGGAAGGTGTGTTAGAGGAGGTTTTAAGAAGAGGTTGTGGGAGGAGCTATTCCCACATTGAACCTCAGTCTAAGCCCTGCCACAGTGGATACAGGCCATGCTGTGGGTTTACTCTACTTCAGTTGCAGCAAGGCTTTCTACAGGTGCTTCACAGAAGGCAGCAGAAGAAGTTAAGAGGAGCTGGGTGTAGTGAAGGACATGGGTGGGTAAGAAACTGGTTGGAAGGAAACAGCAGAGGGTCATGATTAATGGAATCAGATCAGAAGAATGGGAGGTCATTAGTGGGTGCTACTAGGATTGATCCTAGGTCCAGTATTTTCAATATGTTCTTCAGTGACATAGGAGAAAGACTCTGGGCAAGATTTGTCTCATCACAGATTACACTAAGCTTTGTGGCAGGGTAGGCAGTGAGTAGGGGGTTAGAAGATGCAAAGAGTTTTGCAAAAGCTAGAGTGGTGGTCAAAGGTTTGGCAGTTGAAATTCAATGACAAAAGGTGCAAGCTAAGACACACAGGAACAATAACCCCTGGACAGATAACTTGGGGGGTGGGTAAGCGGGACATGACTTCTGAGGAAAGAGACCTGGGGACTCCATCACTAACTCTCTTAAATAATCAAGCTAGTGTAACAAGGACAGTAAGGCCACCAGGATGCTGGGGTGCATAGGAAGGGATAATGACAGCAGAAGGAAGGCGGTAGTACTATCTCTCTATAGATGACTGGTGAGTCTCCACCTGAAGTACTGTGCCAAGCTCTGAAGTCCTCCCTGAGGAAAGATAAGAACAGACTAGAGGAAGTGCAACACAGGGTAATAAAAAGTTACGCAGCACAACAGGGCACATCTTATGATGATCAGCTCAAAGCACTGAACATGTACTCACAGGATTCCAAACAAGAGAGGGAGATATAATACAGACCTTTAAGTTCTTGAAAGGAATGAACAAGGAAACTGCAGGAAAAACTTGGCATGAGTAGCAGATCAAGAACACAGGGAACAAGTGGAACCTGATGGAGGGTGGTTCAAGAGGGACATGAGAACATTTTTCTTTTTACCAAAACATGGTGGTGGAGAAATGGAGCAATCTGCCAGCTGACGTGGTGGGAGCCGAAACCACCAGTAGTTTTAAACATGGCCAGGACAGATTAGAGGGCACAGTGGCTGCTCAGGGTGGTAACGGTAGGATGACAAGCATGACGGGGTGGATAGTGGGTTAGAACCCTGTATGGACAACAGGGCCTGGGTTTGTTAAGGTTTTTGAGCAGACTGGAAGGGCCAATGCTCTTTCTGCAGTTATTATCTATGTTTTGATGTATGTTACTTACCAGAATATAGGATGCAGTGTGTTAGACACCAGAAGTGTAGAGCAGGGAGGGAGAGACACTGATAAAGGAAACAGCGATGAGTTACTGTAGGAGAGTAACAGGCAGAGTATCAGAAGGAATGGGAGAGGATTAATGATTGGTATGTTTTTCCAGTCTGGAAGCAAGAATTTTGACTTATTTTTAATAATGAAATTGGCCTGTAGGGTAAACAAATAAAAGGGTCTTTATTTTTGTTTTGTTGTTTTTCTGAAAAAGCAGACTTGTTGCTTCCAACAATGATTTAGGAAGGTGTGTAAATTGATGAATGTACTATATAAATCAGTAAGGTAAAGTACAAGTTTTGGAGTAAAAGCTTTATCAGAATCTATCCTAAGCCCATGCAGTTCTGTTTCTTAAATTATGTATAGCACTTTGGACTTCTTCAGACATAACTGGTTGATCCAGCAATTGAATCAGTTTCTGAGGAGTCAGGAAAGATACATCTCAAGGAACTTATTATCTGTCTGTAGATATGTTTCTCTTTCTGTTTTATAATGAGTTAGGAAATACTGAAAAAAATTGGTGATATTTCAAGCTTGATTCTTCATCTCTCTTTAATTGCCATACTAAAATTCCATTAGATTTTTCCCTGGAAATGGTACTTTAACTCAATTGTTAGTTTGGCTTTTGTTACACTTGAAGTTATTGAATTATTAGCTCCTTTTACGCATACAGTAAGGGCATTATTATATATATCTGGGTCAACTGTTGGAGTGGATATTTAGTGTTTGAGTGGATATTTATAACTTACGGAGTTGTTATAAAAGTACATTTATTTGTACTGACTTTGAACATTTGTCATATAAGGCATTGGAGATATAAATGCCAATTAACCAAGGTTTGAAGGCATCCAGTACTACAGTAGTGGGTGATAAATGAGTGGTTACATTTTGCTGGAAGAAGGTGGTATTTCTTTCTGACATTTAGTAAGGAGAGCAGGATCTCAGAGTGAAATTGATTCCAGATGCCAAATATTATAATTACCAACTTTTTGGTCTGTCAGTTCTGTTTTTTCTCCTCTGGCTGGCACCTCGAGGATGTACTGTTTAGACTTTCAGCCAGGTCCTTCCAGCCAGGTGACCTCACCATCCAGTCTGACCAGGAGACCGTGGCTTACCCCTATGGTGGGCCACCCTCCTCCCTCCGCTGAACCAAGGGAATCCCAGAAGGAAGGAGGGATCAAGATTATAATCTGGTCAGTGTGAGATCTGCATCTTCATTCTGCCGTGGCTGGAGGGGCATTTCCTTTAGTTACTCACAGCCCATTGGCTGGAGCCACAAGTGGATGCCATGGGAGCTCAGCATGTCAAATGTGTGTGCTTCCACAATCTGGCTGTAGCCACAAACCCTCCCACATGCTGTGGCACCTCCAGTTTGTAATGCCACCTCTGGTCACCCAGGTGGCAATATGTGCAACAGATTACTGCAGACCTCCCCACGAGAAGGATAGCATCCACTGGGATACTCAATCCTCCTCCTCCTTGACCAGCTGCTGATGATCTGGGCTCACTTCTGAACCCCGCTTGCCCATGTTATGAGAGGTAGCACTACTGCTGCACTTATAGGCCAGCCCTATAATTGCTGATTTTATGATGGGGCTCTGTGTTAATGTGTAATGGAGGGAATGATCAGCTATCAAGATAAAGTACCTGGCTACACAATGTTTTCCACTTGGAAGAACAGATTGTGAGGTAAAAGCTGTAACTCTCACCACTGCAGCTATGCTGCTATGCCACCGGGTTAAGCAGGACATGCCAGCAGCTGATCACCCTCCCCTGCTCCACAACTGTCCGGACTGCTTTATCAACAGGAAAGGCCAGAATTCCAGCTACAGCCATTCCTGGAGTTTACTACTGGTCTTGAGCCTTCATAGCATGTCCCCTTGTTCTAGAGCACCTTTTTCTCTGAAAAATACCCTCCACCTGAACCTTATTATTATCTATTTGTTCTTTAGTCCCCTGGATCCATCTGGGCTTCCGCACCCATCTCAACCTGTGATCCAATGGTCAGGCACCCCATGTAGCCTTGACTATCCCCAGGAGGGGATGGGATGGAGGGAACCCCATATCCTTCTTATTTTATCAGACCCTTCATTGTGGCCTTGCGGGTTGTGTAGTGAAGGCACTTCTTCTGTCAGTGAAGCTCAGCCAGCTCTGATTTTTCCTGTGTGCCCTGGGATGTGGCTGCACAATGACGTGAAGGTATGTACACCAACATCCACCATGCACCCCCAGATGCGGCTTTGAGCTGCTGTACCTCCAGCCTCCACCAGCGGTCAGGACAGCACTCAGCCTCGACCTCCCTCCCAGGAGAAGCAAGCTTCCCCAGGGCATAAGCTTCCTCCCGGCTGGCCATCCAGCTTCCTGGCTTATTCCTGAACCCAGGTTGCTGGTGGTCAAGTGGTAACGCTTACTACTGCACCGGCAGGCCAGCCCCCATACCTTTTTATTCTCTGTGAGGTATTTAAAAGTCTATATCATATCCTCCCTAGACAATGCTAGACACCAGGAAAAGGAAAACTGGTGGAGGTCCGCTAGACACCAGGTAAAATGAAAACTGGGGATGGAGGTCCACTAGATACCAAGGAAAAGGAAAACTGAGGGGTGGGGTCCACTAGACACCAGGAAATTAATTGGGTGCTTTAAAAGACCCAGTAAGCAAATGTTAAAGTTTTTGTTTTTACATTTTCTGAAGTGATCCGAACTGGAGGAAAAGTTCAGATGTGGCTCTACTCTCTATAATATTGTTGGTTAGGGGCAGTGTGGGTTTTCACCAAGCAGATTCACCCATCCCTAGTTTAAACTGCTGAGGGGTAGAGGTGGCCCAGTGGGCACAGAAATGTCACAACAGGGAGGTCTCTGGACCTAGCCCCACACAAAAGTAGTAATGAGGTGGGAGAATGTAGGGGCAGGGATGGCATCCAAGGACAGTGGGTGAAGGGGAATATAGAGATAGGCAGATCAAGAAGGATACAAGAAATAGACATGGAGGCATAGTTTCAAGATGAGGGTGGTGTCACTCAATGCTTCAGTCTCGTAGAAAGATGGTAGATATGCAGGCCCTCTTAGCAGAGGGGAAGGTAGACACAGCAATAATTACTGAGTCCTGGGCTTCAGTACACCACGACTGGGATCTCTCCATCATGGGGTGCAAGCTGTAGAGAAGGGATGGAGTGGTAGGCAAGGGGTGGTGGCATACATCGGGAGGATAATATGTGCTAAGGAGGAGAATGAACAGGGGAAAGTGGAATTTCTATGGATCCAATTCCAGACCAACAAGGAGTGGAAGCTCATGTTGGGTGTGGTCTACAGACCGCCCAACCAAGAGGAGGAAAGGGACACAGAACTGTGTAAGAAATTGCTGGGAGCATCAGGAAAAGGTAGCTGGTAGTGTGGTGGGATGTTAATCTGCCTAAGGTATACTGGGGCACACCAGCCATGTCCTGTGCCTGGAGTCAAATGATCTGGGATGTGATTCAAGGAGGATTGATGACCTAGGAGATAAGGAGCCCACCAGGGAGGGAAGTCCTTGATCTAGTGCTCACAAATGGGGACCATGTACATGAGATAATGTTCAAGGAACCCTGAGAGGTAGCAACCACAGCACAGTATGATTTTGTTTGGATATGGGAAGGAAAGCTCCCACACCAAGACCACAACACTGGACATCAGGAGAGCAGATTTCAGGAAAATTGGGGAGGTGCTAAGGAAATAGCTAGAGGGCATCAAAGCACACATAGGGTGGACAGATAAAGGGCATCAACAGGGTTGCAATACTAGCAGCCACAGTGGATTGTGTTAGCCTTTAGGGGAGCAATCGGGGCCAAATCAACCATCTGGTTCAACTCTGAGATTGACAGAGTGGTGAGGGAAGAGAGAGTCTACAAGAGATATAAGGAACTGGGAGTGAAGCAGATAAGGAGGACTACCAGAGGCTAACTAAAGAGGTAGACAAGGTGGTGCTGCAAATAGCAGAAGTGATTAAGAAGAGTTAGAAGGCTACATAAGTGAGAAGAGGGACAGGAAGCTGAGGAAGGGATAGATGGGTGGAGAAAGAAGAGGGCAACGTGTAGGTACTGAATGAGTACTTCTACTCTGTCTTCACTGGAGAAATAGATGGGCCAGTTCCAGCAGGGGGGAGGAAGGAGCGGAGAGAAGACACAGACATGGTTATAGAGGTAGATAGCATTAGGGGAAGGACTGCTGGCACTGAAGCAGGTAAGTCCCCAAGACCGGATGACATTCATCCAAGGGTACTGAAAGAGCTAGCAAAAGAGCTTGTGGGTCCACTGTTGAACCTCTTTGGTGCATCTCTGGAGCTGGGAGAGGTGCCACATGACTGGAGAATGGCACATGTGGTGCTTCTCCACAAGAGCAGGCACAAGGATGATCCAGAGAACTATATTGTAGGTTGATAAGCCCAACACTGATCATGTGCAAACTCCTGGAGACCATACTCAAGGAGAGGATGGTAAGGTACATGGAGGAGAATGGTCTCCTGGATGAAAGGTAGCATGTATTTGTGGAGGAAGATTCTGTTAGATGAACCTGATTGACTTTTTTCGACTGGGTCACCAGGGAGTTGGATGGGGCAAAGCACCAGACTAATTTACCCTGACTGTAGCAAGGCCTCCGATTTGGTGCTGCATAATAGGTTAGTCAGCAGACTGAAGGCTCTTGGGGTCTGGGAGAAACTGACAAGGTGGGTAGCCTGCTGGCTAAGTGACAGAACCCAGAGGGTGGTGGTGGGGCAGTTATCCAGTACCTAGGAAGTAACCAGCAGAGTCCCGCGGATTAGTGCTGTGGTCGGTATTATTCAATGTCTTCATTAACGACATTGTGGAAGGCTTAAAGGGCAAGATGTTCCTGCTTGCCGATGACACCAAACTCATGGTAGTCAATATACAGTTGAAGAGATACAGGACTTATAGAAAAACCTCAGGAAACTTGAGATATGGTAGTGGATCTGGCAACTTAGCTTTAATGCCAAGACATGCAAAGTGATGCACAGTGGGGCCAGAAAGGAGCAGTCATTCGACCACTCCTTAAAAACCCTCCTTGGATCCCATCGATCCAGATAACTACTGACCTGTCTCTAACCTTCCCTTTGTGGGAAGGTTATTGAGAAGGTGGTTGCGTTGCAATTGGACAATCTCTTGGTAACTCACAATGTCTATGAAGCTCTCAGTATGGCTTGGAAGAGGCATAGCATGGAGACTGCTCTTGTTTGGGTATTAAATTACCTCCTGATGGCAAGAGATTGAAAGGCTTGTACCATCTTGGTCCTTCTCGACCTCTCAGCAGCTTTTGACACTGTGGACCATGAGGTGCTTTTGGAGACCCTGTGGTTCCTTTGTGGGGTATCCGGTCAAAATCGTGACAACCGTAACAGCACTTGTCATAGCATGTACATCTCAGTGCAATACAAAAATCACAAGGATTAAATAGTGTGGTGCCATGTAGTTAAATGACCCGCAGCTTTGCTCATCTCTAGCCTCATTCTGCCAACATCACATCACACAATGTCTTCTTTGGCTGTCAGCCACCTATCTTCACTCCCGATTCTGTTCTGTATTAGGGCTGGAAAGCACGGGAAAGTTTTTCTCTAGTGCATTAGCACCAATAAGTGATACAATGAAATGAGTTTTAGTAAGACTGTCAATAATCTCTTAAGTCATGAAAAGAAAAGTGATGAAAAAGATGAAGGAAATCGGCTCTGTAATGGTAAAACTGTGCTATAGCCTGTAAGGTAGGAGCGTGCATTTGAAACTAAGCTAATAACCAGAGTTGAAAGTTATAATGAGATGCAAATAATGATGCTGGATAATGTAATTACAGGTTTTAAGGCATAAAGGTACAATACTGAAAGAGGAAGTGGCTGCAACAAATTGATAAGTTATAACAAATAAAAAGTTGTTTCACAAAATGTTTATAGCAGGTGTTGCATGAAATACATAAGAAACAATTTTGAACTGTACTACTTTAGCCTGTCAGCCTTCTTCACACTGAAAGTCTATCAATGCCCCCCGCCGCAGCCTTGTTTTACTGGTACAGTGATCACCTTCTGTGTTACTTCTAACTACACTAGACTATTTTACTGTGTATAATGTTTTCAGTGCAAGCGATGTAAACCTCCCTCATAGATGTCATGACACTTCCTCTCAGACTGTGTTGCAGTGCATGCAATATGCATTTTCCATGTGTTTGAACCTGAAGTGCTGCAGTGTATTGTGTGGGACTTACAGCTCTTTCAGTAATTTGTAATGCAACCTCGCGTGGGGTGCTGAACAATTATACTTTCTTTAAGTCAGTGGCATTTACTGTACAGAATATAGAAGCCTCAGAAATTATTGAAAAATTGCTGTTGTGGCCCATGCTGTAGTGCTCTATCGCTATTATTGCAGGCAGAATATGTACTAGCTATAATGGCGTGCACTATTATGGGTGCCACGATTTTGACACTGATCCCCTTTGTGGACTGTCAGTACAGTCCTCAAATAGTTTCAATCTTTCCTCGTAGGCAGGTCTCAGAGGGTGGTCACTGGAATTTATTCCTCTGATGCCTTCCCCCTGTCCTGCAGGGTGCCGCATGGCTCCATACTGGCACCCATGTTGTTCGCAGTGTATATGCTGCCTTTAGGAAACATCATCAGGCGATACAGCTTGAGTTTCACTGCTATGCAGATGATTCTCAGTTGTATATGTCCTTTGTGCCCTGACAGTTTGATGCGATCTCGTGCTAAATAGTTGCCTCTCTGAGATCAAAGACTGGATGAACTCGAGTTGGTTGAGACTGAATCTGGATAAGACTGAGGTGCTGGTCATGGGTTGTGCCACCCGGGGACAGGTGTTGGTGCTGGGCACATATTGGGCCTTTGCTTGATGGTGTCAGCTCATCATCTCAGAGTGGGTGCGTAACTTGGGCATTGTATTTGATGATGGCTTGACCTTGAAGTCTCAGGTGTCAGCTGTGGTCAAATCCTCATTTTACAATCTGAGGAACATTGCCCAGGCAAAACATCTGATTCCTCCAGGTGACCTTCCATCATAGGTCCACGCCTTCATTACTACCCTTCTTGATTACTGTAATGCTTTCTACCTAGGGCTGTCTGGGGTTGATATCCGGCGCTTGCAGCTGATGCAGAAACGTTATGCCAGGATGTTGACTGGTACCTCTAGGTCCAGTCACACGCCAGTCCTCCACTTAACTGCACTGGCTGCCAGTTCAGTGATGATCATCTATAAGGTAGGCTTGCTTACCTTCAAAAGCCCTACATGAACAGGGACCCAACTACCTTAAAGATCTCCTGACTCTACTCCACCAATCGCCATCTCCATCCACCAATGAGGGATTGATAGAGATTCCCAGGGTTCATTTTAAAACATCTGGAGCTTGTGCTTTTTCATTTGCAGCACCAACCCTGTGGAATTTCTACCTCGTTGGCTAAGAGAATGCCTGACCATCAGCAATTTTAAATCTATGCTAAAACATATTTGTTTCTTTGGTCTTCCCAGATTAATTGAATTGATTGTAAAAGTGATTATATTCTCTGTTTTTATTGTATATACAATTTGTACAGCACCTTGGTTTTGAAAGGCGCTATAAAATTAAAGACTAATTGATTAATTGAGAAACCCTAGGATCGAGTCCGGGAAGGGGTCAGGTTGCAGCATCAGAGAATAAAAGATCTGGGAGTGGTGATCACCAGTGATATGAAACATTACACACAATGGAAGAAGGCAGCAGTGAAGGCAAACAGGATATTGGGAAGCATAGCCAGGGGTTCAGCAGTAGGAGAAGTGAGGCTATAATGCCCTGTACAGGTCACTGGTGAGACTGCATTTAGAGGATGGGATAAGGTACTGGAATGCATATCATAAGAGAGACATCAGCTTGTTAGAGAGGGTCCAAGGAGAGCAACCATGATGATAGGGGGACTGCAGGGGAAGTCCCTCGTGAAGAGGCTGGGGAGCCCTGAGAATGTACTCCCTGGAGGTGAAGAGAGAGAGAGAAGGATATGATAGAGGCCTTTAAGCACATTATGGTAATAAATAGAGTGGACAGGGAAAAGTCTCTTCAAGCTGAGTGACAACAGATCCATGAGGGGGCACAGTTTGAAATTAGTGGGAGGAGATTTGGTCAAACAGAATGCACTGCCAGAAAAGGTGGTCTCAGCGAAGACAGTGGGAGGCTTTAAAGGGCCTGGGATAAGCATAAAGGGAACCCATGGGATCATGGCAGGAGAGTTATGAAGGAAGAGTTGACATGAGAGAGGGACGGGATCAATGGCGTAAGTCAGGAACACTGCATTACTAAGGAACAGACTAGATAGATGATTTTGGCCTTCTTCTGCTGGTTCTTTCGATGTTTGCATGTTTACTATGCCTTATTTTAGTTGGTCCACTGTTTCTCTACCCCCAGGTCATCCCCCACCAGGTAATTTTTGAGGCATTCACCATCTTTATAAAATTAGCCCTTCTGAAGTCCAGCACTCTCTGCATTGTGTGGTTGGATTCCACAGCTGTTCTTTTGTTGAACTACACTATCCAGTGATCACTGGTCCCTAGAGGGCTTCCCACCTTGATGTATGCAATACTGTTCCTGTTAGTAAGCACCAGGCAGGATTGCCCCATCACAGTGGGTTCACTGACTAGTTTCCTGAGGGTTGCCTGAGGAACACTCCCCGAGGGAGTCCAGGATGTCCCTGCTTCTAGTTGAAGCTGCAGCTGGGAGGCTCCAATCTACATCTAGTAGATTGAAGTTCCCCGTGGCAATGCCTCCCCTTTTCTGCCATTTTGGCAATTGCTTCTAACATTTCCTTATCTAAATCCTCCCCTGTACTGGAGGTCTGTAGATCATACCTATCTGAATAGTGGCTCTTTTTCTGACCCAGGCCTGACCCACAGCACTCTCTGCCCCTGAATTCCTGTATTTCTGTTGTCTTTATGCTTGCCTTCACATTAAAGCACCACCCTCCTTTTTTCCTATCCTGTTCTTTTCTGAATGTTGTGTAGCCTGGTATGACCACGTCCCAGTCATGTCTGTCAGAGCACCATGACTCAATAGTGGTGACAATAGCCAGTGTCGGCCTCTAGACATGATGACCTCTAGGTCTGGCTCTTATATCCCACACTTCTAGCATTAGCACATTGCCTTCCAGATTTTGTTAGGTCTTTACTTGTCACGTCCCTTTTTTCTTTTGTTCCCCTTTCACACACTTATCTTCTATACTGCTTCTTTCCCTTCCTCCTTTGCTAATCCCTGCTTCCTTGATTAACTTGAACTGTGGTGGGACTCTCAACCCTTGGGAACTCCTACTCTCTATCTCAGTCTGTGGGGGCAGGTTCTGTCTCCTTTCTTCTTCCACCACCCCCTCGGCTAGTTTAAATGTTCATTGAGTGACATTTAAATGAATCTACTAAGAACTGTAGTTCCTCTCCAGATGGATGCCAGCCAACACCTCTGTATATGCTCTTGCTCACCCAGGTGGGTCCACGGTCCCCAATGTAGCCTCACCCTTCCTCTCTGTAGCATTCCTTCAACCATGAATTGAAGGCCTTGGTGCAGTGCTCCATCTCCTTCTCCATATCGTAGACAGGCAACACCTCCATAAAAGCTACAGAGCATACTACCCATCTAAGACTTCCTCCAAGTTCCATAAACTCCCCTTCACTGTTTCTGCCCCATCCATAGCCAGGTTATTTATACCCAGGTGCACAAAGACAACCAGCTCCCTCTCCTTCCTACTGTCCTAATGATCTGTAGGATATGCTTCCCACCTCCATGCCATGGTGCTGGGTGAGCACCTGATCTCCTCTCTACCCCTTTCTTAATTCTAAATCTATTCCTCTGACAATTGGGTTCCCCAGCAGAAGTTTCTTCCTCCTCCTTCTCTGGGGTCCTCTTCCACCCTCCTTGAGGCCTCCACTTGGGAGGGTCCCAAAATCCTCCTGGCCACTACCATGAGTGTCTCCTGTTGGCAGTCCTGTTCTGCCTCAATGGCATAGGAATTTTGTAGTGGTACCAGTTGTAGCTGAGGATTGTGCCTGCTACCACCACAACCTTCTGGATCCCAACACACTCACCCTCCTCAAGCACATGGTAGTTCAGCCCTCCTCCTGTCTGGCATCCTTTGAGGTTACAGTGTCAGATATGGTGGCCTCTGGGTGGGAGAAAAGTCACCTGATTCCAGTCAATGCAACCCTGAGCCTAGTGACCTCCTCCTGACTCATAGCCAATGCAGCATCGAGTCTAGAGACCTTATCCACCAACCCAGAGAGGCCCACAAAGATGGGGCAGCACCACAGTGTCCAGAAGGTTTCCCTGAGGACTGCCACCCACAGCCACTGCACTGCAGCATTCCCAACATTCCCTATTCCTACTCTCCTGAATGTCATATCCCCCTTACCCAGAACCAAGCAAGGCTAAGTCTTACACAGTATGAGTTACTAAAGGACAATACACAACCCTGTAATTATCCTACCTAGGTATGTCACAAATACAGGTGTGCTAGAAACAAAATCACTGCACATATAGGACATCTACAAGCACAGTTACTACACAGACACAGATATGCTATAAACAACAACTGCTATATTTAAACCTTGTTTTGTATACAAATGTAGCAGTACCCTCCTACCTACATATCAGCCTAGCAGCAAGCTCCCGAACCTCATAATGTATAGCTCAGCTACAACACAACCCTCAACTAAAATTCTACTAACAAACCCCTAAACAATGACGGTGTACCTGGGTTCAGACGGGCAGGGTTCCTGGTTGTTTCCTGTATCCTTGTCTGACTCCTGGTAGACTCCAGTCACTGTTGTCTGCATGGGTCCTTTGCATGAGAGATGCAAATGGGAGAACCCACTTGGCAGGAAGTACCCTTTATAGTGGAAGATGGCTCTCCTAACTCTGCTTTAGCTGACTCCTGTGCCCACCGGTTGGTGCTCAACCTCTTGTGGTGCCTGGTTCAGAAAATCAGACAGCTGCCTTTGTTCAGGCTGCAGTTCTCCTAGCAGGGATCCCTGAACCTTCTGAGTCTGCCCTAATGGAAGAAAACCTCCTTTGGTAGAGGACATCCATGTGCAGAGAAGCAAAGCTGCCTTTTTAAATCAGGTGGTCTCCTAACTCCACCCTCCTCCTCACTGACTCCTGTGTTCCTCTGATTGGTGGACAACCTTGTTGGGCGTCTGGTTCAGCAAGTTGGAGAAATGCCTTTGTTCAGGCTGCAGATCTCTCAGCAGGGCTCCCAAACCCTTCCTGCTCCCTTAAAGTGGCAGTAAACCTCCTCCTTTTGTCTTCAATATGTTTATCCATGACACTGGGGAAGGAATCAGGGAACAGTCTGTATCTCTTTGCAGATGACATTCAGCTCTATGGGATGGTGGATAGCAATGGTGGAATCAAGGAAATGCTGAGTGACCTGCAAAGACTAGAGAGGTGGTCTAAGATCAGACAGTTGAAATTCAATGCCCAAAGGTGCAAGGTGATGCACCTGGGGAACAAGAACCCCTGCCCAGAGTGGTACTGGATTAAATATGTTGAACAGAAAACAGTGTGGGTGAAAGCGGAAAGTCACAATAGCGAAAAGGAAAACAGCTATGGGGCAGAAGAGCTATAGGGACATAATAGTGCAGAGAAGGTCTAGCGTGCGGCAATCCCTGTAGCTGTTCAGGGACAGGAGAAAGCTTCTGCTGTGGGGTGTGCTATCAACCAGCTGCCATGTTGTGGAGGGTAGGGCACAGGCAGCAGAGGTCAGCAGAACAAAATTGCTGGATGATTTGAGTCCGTGGCTGGTGAATTTTTTTTTTTTGTGGGACTAGGTTTCTCTTGCCCCCAACTCAGGGCTGGGTTTCACCCTCCTCTCCTCAAGGATTCCCACCCTACCCCAAGTTCCTTCCTGTCCCCAAGTTGTCTCTCCTCGGATGTGATTATATTTAGGTGGGGGTCGTGTGGGGGTGCAGGCCTCTGTGAACACATAGTCTAGCACTGGCATCATGTCATTTGAGCGAACCAAAATGAGTGACTTGAAATGAGTAACTCATTTTGTTCACTTGACGATGGCAACATTAATTGGAGAGTGAGGGAGGGAGTAGTGAGGGAGGAAGGTAAAATGGTGAGGGAAGAAAAGCGATGGAAGAGGGAGGAAGTGAGAAAGAGGGATGGGCTAAATCCAGACATGGAGCTTGATGCGGACGACCTACCCATCTAGTGTAGTGAGTAGGGACACTGTCTGCAGAGCTGGTGGTCCTGAGTTTGGGACTGCATGCAGGAATGTGTTTTACAGGTTGTTTTTTAACTTTTGCCATCCGTGGTCCCTCTTCTTTCCTCCAGTGCCCCCCCCTTGGAGAGATTATATTAATATGAAGTGCGGGGGCTTGTCTCCCACAAGGGGGTCACGGGTGGCATGGCCTGCATTAAACAGTATTCTCCATGTGCACCGACTTTGTGATCGGCTTGTAGTGTACTGGCACTATTGGTGTTCAGTAGGACTGACTCACTGTTTTCGAGTCCGCAAAATGGTTAGCTCTTTTCACATGGAATCACTAGCACCTTGTTTTTGTGACACTGTTATAGTGCACAGATGTTTTATCAAGCACTGTTTTTGTTTTCACTGTATTCCTTGTGTGGTTTTGATCCACGCTGTTTTCCATTGGCATTTTGATGCCATGCCCACAGAGCATGCATGGGTAAGGCAAGCTTTAGCCTTAGTGACCCCTTAAACAATCAAGCCAGAGCAACAAGACCTATAGTAAGGAATATAGGATGCTGGGATGTATCAGGAGGGTATTGACAGCAGAAGAAAGAGGTAATACTACCTCTTTATAGATCTTTGGTCAGGCCACACCTGGAGTTCTATGCCGGTTCTGTAGTCTTTACATCAAGAAAGATAAGGACAGGCTGCAGATAGTGCAGTGAAGGGTGACAAAGATGATTCAGGAAAACAGGACAGGTCTTATGAGAATATCCTTAAGGCATTGAAAATGTACTTGCTGGAGACCAGACAGGAGAGGGAGATATTATATAGACCTTCAAGCTCCTGAAAAGAGTAAGGAATAAACAAGGTGACTATGGGGAATTATTTAGCATGATTAACATTTTAAGTTCACAAGGTCACGACTGGAACCCATCAGGAGGGACATTCAAGAGGATATGATAAGGTATTATTTACAGAAAGGGTGGTGGAGCCATGGAACAGTCTACCTGCCAAGGTGGTGGGTGTCAAAACCTTTTATGGTTTCAAGCACGGTGGGGCAGAGTGAATGATATAGTGGTTACTCAGGCAAAAGTAACGGGGAATAGAGGGTGGATAGGGAGGGTTAGAACCCTGTATGGACAATAGGTCTTGGGGTTAGATATGGAATCATGGGCAGACTGGATGGAACATTGGTCTTTTCTACCATTTTTGTTAATGTTTGTATGTTTTATGCCATGCAAACATGCTTGGTTTTAGGTGAAAATTGAGAAAAGAGGTTATTATAGGTGGATTTCTTATATTCATACCCTGCTGTGTACACTTATTTATTATTTTATTGTCCCTTATTAAGGAGACAGAGGAGGATAACAGAGGAACATTGAGCTACAGTATATGTGCCAAGCACAACACCTCATGTGACTATGTTGCAATTTAAATTGAAGTAGAAGTGTGATATGAGCAAAGTGTAAAAGCAGAGCTACGACAAGTAGGTGAAGAAACCATTAAGCTTGGTTCAAATAAAAATAGATTTATTACAAACTTCAAAACAGATATAAAAATAGCAGCAGCACCCCTAGTCAAGCGAATGTTTCATCACACTGACCCACTTACACTTTTGCTCCTGAATACGTTGCGGTGGTTCCAGGTGAGTGCTCTAAGTAACCGCCTTACTTTGCTGTTTTGTGAATTGTGATGCACAATGTTACACCAAGGCACAGTCTAGTTGTATGATACTATGCCTTGCCATGATTTGAATCTGTGTGATGGATGGGCTGCCCAGAAGTTGTCTTCTGCTCCTCTTACCTTTGAGCCTCTTTCTGGATCAGATGAGTTTAAATTATCCTAGCCTAATTGTCTGATCCCTGGCATCCAGGGATCTCCCCTCCATGCTGTCCATGATCTCTGTCATTCAGTGGAATCTGTGGAACCTAACACCCTAGATTGGGTCCCTCAAAATTATTAAATGATGTCCATGTCCAGCAAATGCAACATCAAAATAGTTTCTGCATGATTCAGATAATAAGGATATTTAACTGCTGCTGTAACTGTTATTGAAAATGTACATATTAAATGTCTGCATCTATTCTTCACCCTCACTCCTCTGCTGGACAAGCTGTTTTTCCTACAGCCTCCCTTCCTACTGAAATATGCCCCTCCCCCATCTGCCTCTCCCTTTATTCCTTGCCTTTAGACATCAACTAAGGCATCTTTCTGCACCCTCCTGTTCCTATCTACCCCTTCCTGACCTCCTAACCTCTCCCTCTCTGACCCCCTTAAATTGAGACTTTTAGTAAGGTCTCCTACCCCAACAGGCACTGCGCATTTTACTGTATTGTCTCATGATTAGCCACCTTTCATTGCAGTATTCCATGCAGCTAATATTTTGACCACTTCACTTGCTGTTACAACTGTATTTGTTGCCTTTGTATCTGCTGTATGCTTTGTAAATTGATCCTTTTGTTCTCCCTCTCCCAGGTCACATCTGGAAATGAGCCTTGGCTCAGTGTACATTCCGATTATCAAATTTTTAAATAAATAAACTGTATTATTTGTTGTAACTTTTAGCAGTCTATTAACAGGTCAGTTTTGAAAACAGGACTACAGCCATAGCTCTTGAGGACTGGCACAGCTTGGTAGATGTTACAGAATGGCTGGTACCTTAAACCTTAGGGCAGATGGCCATGGGGTCAGACAAGTTAATCTCTGGGATCTTGAAATTATTAATTTAATATTGTGATGTAACCACCAAGTGGGATTCTTGCAGTATGTGTAGGGCACCAGGGTGTTGACCACTTGGAAACTAAAAATACTACAACCCACCCTTGGCAGACAAAACATTTTGCAGTAACCACGAAAACTATACTGTATACTGTAAACCAGGATTGACCAAAATACATTTTACAGGCAGAATATTGCAAGTAAACGTTTTCATGTAATTTTGTCTCCACAAAATATTTTGATTTATTAATTTTTGCACAAATGGCACAATCAAATGGAACATTTAAACTGCTGTTTTATATAAAAATGACATTACTGTGGAAAACAAATTGCTTGTAAACACCACTTTCACATGAAAATAGCAGGTTTTTATGCAACTCTTGCAATTTTGCAGATCTATCTGCACAGAGGTTGGACTGTCATTCACAATGGTGACCACCTAGGTTCAGGAATGAGCTTTGGACAGTGGTGGTCCGATCAAGGGAGGAGGATTTAACATCCCAGAAGATGATCTCCCTCCAAGGAAGGAGGGAGGCAGCCTTCACTGTGAAACCACCACTTAGGGATCACAGCTGGCCTGGCAGTTGGAGCAGCTTGCAGAAGAGAGGCTACCAGCTGGTATCATGTGCAGCCACAAGTTGCATGTGCATGCACATGACACCCATGATGCCTGCATCTAATGGGGGATCTAAAGGAAATGTCCCAGAGAATACAGGATGACATAGCTGTCACATTTAGCCCCACCAAATACCTTGGCCAGTACTCACCCCATACCCAACAGTCAAGGCGGAATTTATGCCACCCCAATGGCATCTGCCATGGCCACATGATCTGTGGTCTGTGGACCCCCTGATTAAGTACATAAGTAACAAAAGATGAAAGTGGCAAACAGGCACTATGTGTATCGAAAAAACTCCAGACCCATGACTTGGTTCATAGTTAAAATGACTTTTATTCCATACAAACATATGACTCAGTCCACCAGCACCTGCCAACTGTTTCACCCACTGACTGTGGGCTGGAAATGGTTGGAAGATGCTGATGGTGTGAGTTGCATGTTTGTTTGGAATAAAAGTCTTTTAACTACAGACCAAGTCATGGGTCTGGATTTTTTCTGATACACACACTGCCTGTTAGTCACTTTCTTATTTGTTGGTTTTGACTGAGTGCTGTTTTAGTGTGCTCCAGGCATGGACTCCTTAGCCGCCAAGCTTCTATTTGCATGAATACATAAGTGCCATGGATGATGAGGACAGAGCTGAGGGGTAGCTGAGCAGAAAGGTGCAGCACAGAGATGGGGAGAAACAAAGTACAGTGATGCCAGACAAAATTCAACACAATAACTTGCAATAAATGACATGTCACAAAATAGTGCAGGACAAAAGTTTCTTAACTGCCATTGAATTATACTGTACCCTGCAACATGCAGCATTCTGCAGTAATACTGCAGGGTGTTCCATTGCATCCTGGCTGGCACCACTATATAAGAAAATGTCAGTGTTTGTATGACATTGTTCCATGAAACTTGATGATTATTTATGGAAAAAGTATGGAAACTAGAAAAATGTGTCTATTCTTAGAACAGCCACTAATACCTTCAGACCATTTCCAAAATAATCTTTTTCATATTTTATAATGCTTTAAATTATATTTTAAAAGTTGTAACATTCTAAATGTTAATCATAGAAACTTAAGTAGTTTTAAATTAAAGCTTGGAGTTCAGTCAACATGTATGGATCAAACTAGACAGTTCTCTCCTGTATTTGTGACATGCCTAAACATGTTGATATAATGCAGTGATAAACAAGCATTTGTCAATGCCAAATGTTGTCTTGCTGGCATTGGCATTGGTAGTGCAATAGTTAGATGCATAATAGGAATGGCAGTGAAGTATTGAACTGATGCCCTCACTCCCATCCTGTAGAGACTGACAGACATGGGAATGTGCCTTTGGTCGCAGCCATAACGCTCATGTCATGTCACCTTATCCTACCCTGCAGACACTGACAAGTGTTGCGGTGTGCCTTGGGGTCTTCTGGTCTTACGCTCACCCCATTCCATAAGGAAATACGCTGAGATGGGTGCAGTATTGGAGAATGGGGTGAACTTTGGGGCTGAAGAGTCCAAGGCACACTTCTGCCTGTCGCTGGCTGCAGGGTGAGGGTAGAATGGAGTGAGCCTTACAGCCAACAATCCTAAGTCACACCCCTGATACCTGTCAGTCTCTACAGGGTACAGCGTTATGGTTGGGAACCCTAATGCTGTGGTTGTTTGTTGGCATTTTCATTCCAAATTTTCAATATGGGCTTTTGTGACCCTCCTCATGAACAGTGGCACTATCAGTTCATTAGCCAAAATGTGATTTTGCACAGTGACTCTGCCATTTGGTGCCACATATGAGAAAACACACTTCAGGAGGATGTGAAAATGACAGCTGTACTGTTCATGAGGAGATGTAAAAATTGGTAATGTTGAAAATCTGGAGTGAAAATATAATAAATTAGTGAAATCACGGCGTGCGTAGAAACTGCAGCACGCCCATAATACACATTATTTGGGGATTTTGTTAACCAGATTTTCAACATAGGCATTCTGAGACTTCCACTCATGAACAGTGGCACTGTGATTTTGTTACTCTGTCCCAAATGTTGATTTCCACAGCGAGCATGCTCTTGTGTGCCAGATGTGTGAAAATACATTTCGGCAGGATATGAAAATGACAGCTGTACTGTGCATAAGTAGGTGTGAAAAATGGCAATGTTGAACATCTGGAGTGAAAATATTAAAATTTGTCAAAGTTATGAGTGTGTGTGGAAACTGTTGAATGCATGATCTTAGCACAGTAATGTTTGGAATTTCTTCATCAAATTTCCGACATAGGCTTTTTGGGACACCACCTCATGGACAATGGCACTGTCGATTTGTTAATTGGTCTCAAAAGGTGATTCCAAGCAGTGACTGCGAAATCACCTTTCAGTACTGAATAACGAGATGACAGTGCATGTGTTCATGAGGTGGCATCCAAGAACCCCATGTTGAAAAGTTGAAGCCAAAATTCAAAAATGGCTGAGATATCCACCTAAGTTGACCCCCATTGATACCATTATAGAGCTCACTGGCATGTCTTCATTTTGGAGTTCTGCTTTGAAGTGTCTGGACGTGTTCTCGCTCACGAAGATCTCAGCGCCAGACCTCGGAGTAAGTACCCTCGGAGATAAGTAAAGTACAAGTCACATTAAACTGTTCCATCAACTCACTGGAGTAGCATATTTTTTGTGATTCTACTGCAGTGGCAGCTTGAATTGTTGAAGCTTTTAATTCTTTTCCAACCATTCTTCACTGCCTATTCAACTCACTTATACCTGTTTAGTGATATGGCAGTAGCTGTTTTGCAGTGTTTATGCAATGCATTTTCATAGCATTGTTTATAAATATCACAGCATTCCTTAAGAGCATTGTTTATAAATATCACAGCATTCCTTAAGAGTATTGTTTATAAATATCACAGCATTCCTTAAGAGTTGCTTAGTCTGCCTTCTGAAATGAAACTCATAAGCACTCAGCTGAAAATAACGCTTATAGTCTTAACAGCTAGTTGCAAGCGAATACTAAACTTTTAATAATTCATTGAATTAAACACTGCACAGATTAGGAAACTATTGAACAATGCTACACCAGTGAGTTGAGGAACAGTTTAATGTGTTCCTTCCTATGTGTGAAGGGGTGGAGAGGTGGGGTGCACAAAGGGTGGGTGTGGTTTGGGGAGGGCACCAAGCACAACAAGGGACCATTTTCTTTTTCAGGTACAAAAAAAAATGTACAAATCGGAGGACCATTTTCTTTCTTTACTGGTGAAATGAAACAAATGTTGGACACACTGGGGTGGGCTTCCAGTGTGCCCCATGATGTTTGGGGGGTGTTGACCACACTGGAGTGGGCTCTCAGTGTGCCCACACAATCAGGAGGAACATGCCGACATGGTCAGGGATGCCACACAGTGGTTGCTTCTTGCTAAAGCTCTGCCTCTCCGGTAGTCTGACTCTGATGAAGTCACCAGCAGAGTGAAAGGGTGGACAGCGACAGTCTCCTGGCAGCTGGATTGCTGTTTGAACACAAATGAGACTTCTTATCTACTCTCAGCTCCATAGTCCTGACGTCTTTCTCTCCTCTTCAACAGCCGGCTCCAGTGAGTGCAGTACCTTAATGTTGGGGCATTTAAACATGGCACCCTTACTAGCCACACCTCGCACCTGACACAGAGCAGCCAATCACTGTGAAGTGCAGTACGATGTGGACCAACTTGTAACTGAATTTCTCAATCAGATCCGCAGCTGAGATCCATCCCTCACCCCCCCAACAAAGCTCCAAGGGATTAGTAGCATCCATTGTTATGGGAAGGAAAGCCAGCAAAAGGAAAAGATAAACAATGGAGGAGGACACGCTGGCCATCTTGTTTTGCTATGCCTCTATTTTGTAAATGCGCCATAGTGTGTTTGGTGTGATTGGCACAATGTGGGAGGTGGAGGACATGCTGACATAGGGATTGCATCCCCGATGTTGGCTTTGCCGCCATCGTTTATTGAAATGTTTCACCAGGAAAGGCACATATAGGAGGCATGTCATATGTGCCATTGCATCATGAGCTTGTCTCTGATTGCAGTGGCACATTTCTCTCAAGATTAGTGGCACTTTGCATAATACTTGTGTCAGCGCTAGCATGCTGGCTAATTGGGAAATGAAGGATACACCTTCTAAAGCGTGCCCTGCATTCACCAACACTGACACACCTCTGCATTTCTCATACTACCACAAGATGTTGAATCGCAAGACAACATAAAAATTACAGGACTTTAAACATTTTGTGAACTATTTTATGTTTTATATAGCAATATGAAAATGTTTTCTATTGATATATGGTCACTTAGTAATTTCTTATCATTATAGCTACGTAGCTGACTCCAAGCTTTGTTTAAGACAACGTCTCTAGTCTTAACGGTTCCAAAGCTATCATATTTTTAAATAAATTATCTTTAGAAACGTCTAACTTGGAACTGTTGGGTCTAGAAACTTTTTTTAAATGAAAGCTTGGAGTACAGTCATTAACATAACTCAGACAATGCTTTTTGTGTGTTCATACTATTCTGTATGTATCAGTACTTACTGAGTCTTCTTTTCAGTACTGTACACTATCATTGCATGTTTTTAGCTCTGACACAACCAAAAACAACAAATACATAATGTAGATACTATTTTTTGTAAGGATAGACTGTATTGCTACTATTTTTTTTGTATTGATGCATAACACTACAAAACTTTTTTAAATTTAATACAAAAACATTTTCAACTTTTTCTGAATTTTGGTATTACTACACACATTTAAATAGTAACTGTACCAATGTCAACTTAATTTTCATTCATCTTATGACCTTAATTACATTACAAACATGTTTGTCTTTCCTCAACAGTACCACATTTTCTTGAAAGCATCAGAAGTTAATAATTCAGCATGAGGCATTCTTACCCAGCTCACTGTAAACAAAATGATGCAATATGATACAAATAAATGGTATTTACTCACCTGGTAAAGGTGACTATTTGATACCCTTTATAGTACTCCATAGTCAAAACCATTGGGTATTCAATGTCCATCCTATAGGTTGATGCAGATCCAATCAAAATCAAGCTGGCTGAGGACAGCCCCTTGTCCCATCTGAGAATCTCCAGTGTGAATCTTCCTTAGCAATCCAGAGAAAATATGGAAAAACAAAAACAACAGAAAGACAAAACAAAAACAAGGAAAATGTATTATCCCTTAATTGAGTTTCTCTCAATGTGTAATGCCTGGTAGCCCTAATTATGTTGTTGTTTAGAATCCGATTACCTCTGGAGACTCAATCGGTATTAAACATTCTTTTATTCAGTTGGAAAACAATCTACACATATCATTAATTTCATTCACAATATACTTTACAGTAAAAACAAGTTATTTGGACACAACATAGCATTCACTTTGCCATAATTTGTATCATTTGTATTCATACAGTCAGTACCATCTGCCGCCCCAGGTGGGGTGTGGAGTACTATAAAGGGTGCTCACATAATCACCTTTACCAGGTGAGTAATTACCATTATATTTTGTACCCTTTATAGCACTCCATAGTCAAAACCATTAGGACCTTAGTAGCAGTGTGGCTAAAAGCATATTTCTAGGGTGGGGAAGTGAAACAGATCAATTAGTTCTTATCTACCCTGAGTACCTACCCTTATTACTGCCCTGATAAATGATGCTCTATCATCAGAAGCCACATCCAACTGGTAATGTCTGGTAAAGATGTGCATGGAGGACCATGTTGCGACTGAACAAATGTCTAACACTGATACTTATCCCTTCTCTGCCCAGGCTGTAGCTACTGCTCTGATATAATGTGCCTTGATCCCTCTGGTGGTTTCTGGCCTGCTTCCCCATAAGCTTTAGTTATAGCCTCTCTTAGCCATCTAGCAATAGTGTTCCTGGCTCTGCCCTTTGACCTGTCAAAATGCACAGTCTGTCAGTCCTATGTGTGCTTTCAGTAATGCTGAGGTGCCTATTCAGTTGGTGACCAACATCTAGAAGGAAGGACCCTGTGTTGTGCTCTTGACCCACTATGATGAATGGTAGCTGTACCTCTTGGTCCATGTAATGTGGGGTGGCTACTTAGGGACAAACAAAGGGCCTGTTCTGAGTGCGACCCTGTCATTGTGAAATGTTAAAAAGGTTCTCTACATTACAGTGCCTGTTATCTTTCACTGGTTCGGAGGGTCCTTTCAAGTTATACTCAATTACACTTTCAAGTGTTGTTTAAAATTATTTTATTAGTTCCTTACATTTCGCTCTGACGTGGAGCTTGATCACAGGGTAATTATTTTTCATTGCTTTTTACATCTGTTGATACATTAAAAATGTTTTTACAAGAGTACATTAAATTTAGTATTAATACATTTATATACTTTCAAATTATTTCAATGTTGTCTATATACAGATTTCATACCATCCATAGTGTTACTTTTGAGTTCTTTTAACTTTTTCTTTCTAGAGCTCCTGTGTTCTGTTAAAGTTCACAGTATATTCATTTGTCCCTGTAATAGACCATAAACATCGTTTTGTTAGTGTTATCCACCTCTATATTTTATGCTGCTTTAACTTATTTGCTGCCTACTAGAGGCATGACCCCACTCCCCAAATATCTATAGGCACATTGTTTACCTTAAAGTTGTTCACAGTCTTAAACAGGAAACTTTTGGGTCATTTCAGTAATACATAATAAAGTAAACCTTTGTTTACTTCCCTTTCGTTGGTATTCTCTTATAAAGGGAACTGCTCACATCTATCTTTTGTTATAAAACTTCTTGACAAGTTCTTACTTGTTGTTTAAACTCTTATTCTTGGGACAAAAGTGAAATACAGCGATTGCCTCAGTAATGGCTGACTGGCTATGTTGCTTCTAAGATTGCTTCCCTCTTGAGTCCTTCTTGTGTTAGCCTGATGGAGTTCCAAACGTGATGTCACTCTCAGAACTCTCACGGAACTCTGACAAGATCCTGAATGTTCACAGTGTACAGAAAATGCCAAGGCTTCACAAGAAGGACTCTTAATGCAGCATAAATCAGAAGTGGATATCACTTCTCACAGTGAAATTTAAAAATGTAGGAAAAGTCTGATCACATTCTGGTTTAAAGTCTTCATACTGAGTACCAAATGGGCAGTTTCTAAAACACAGAATGACTCCTTTCTATAGCTTATCTTGGAGGTCAAAAGGGTGTGCAAAAGGTCAAACTTTGCAAAAAGGCCAAACTTAGCAAAACAGCATCCTTTTCCAAAATTCTGCAGCGGTACAGGTTCCCTTTTCCATGCACCATTTGTGAAAAATCTGTCATTGTCTTTGATATGTTGTATTTGTGGACTGTCTTCTAGACTGTAGAAAATGGTCCACTACCCTGGTGTGATAGTCTAGTGTCAAGTCTATTCCTTTCAAGCAACCAAGCTATCAGTTTCAGTGTTGCTGGATTCGGGTGGAGTATTGGACCCTGATTCAGTAGGTCCGGCCAGCTGGGCAGTGACATTGAGGGGCCCACTGACATCTCTTGTATCAAAGAGTACCATGATTTCCTTGGCTAGTCTGGTGCAACCAGTATCACTGATATTTACCCTGTTCCAAACTTTGCACAGTATTTTGTGTACCATGGTGATGGGTGGAAACACATATGCCATTTGAACTGTCATGGTGCTGAGAGCATGTCCACTTCCTGTGCCCTGCAGACTGAGAACCTAGAATGGTGGCGTAGAAGTTGTGAGTTCTACTGGAGGCCATGAGGTCTGTCTGCAGTGGCCCCCATCTTTTCTGGATTCTTTGGAAAATTTTGTTGTGGGGTTTCCATTCCTCTTGGTTTATGATTACTCTGCTCAGCCAATCTGCTTCTAAGTTGGATGAGCCTGCCAAAGATTGCCGTGATTGATGGCACCTTCTGTTCTGCCCAGTGTAGCAATTTGGTGACTGTGCTACCATGGCCTTGCTTCTTGTGCCCCTGCTTGTTTAGGTAGCCACCATCAACTGGTTGTCCAACTCACTAGAACTGGCTTGTTCACAATGAGGGGTTTGAAGAATGCCAGGGCTAGATGTAATGCTTCATTTCCAGGACATTTATTGCAAGCATCGACTCTTTCTGCAACCATAGTCTCTGAGTGACATGGTTCAGGTGAGTTGCTCCCAAGCTGTCAGGCTCACATCTTGGTGATGACCACTGCAGATGGTTGCGTCAGTGGATGGCTGTGTACTATGTTCTTTTATAGTCTACCACTGCAGGCTGGCGAGGATTCTTGCAGGTGGTGATATCTGGAACTTGAAGTCTTGAGCGGTCTGGTTCCATGCCTCAATAAGGTATCACTGTAGTAATCTCATATGCACTCTGGCCCATGGTACCATGTCTATTAAGGCAGCCATGATTCCTAGCATCTGTAAGTTCCTTATTGCCCTGTTGGGTCTTTGGATGATTCCATTGACCAGAGTGCAGATGATGTGTACTTTTTCCTCTGTTGGCGTTATAGTGTTGAGCTGAGTGTTTATTATTGCTCCTAATTAGACGAGGGTCTGAAAGGGTGCTAACTGACTCTCTGTTTTGTTGATTACCCATCCATGTTCCTGAAGGCATTGCACCTCCAGGTTGGTGTTGTACTGAGCTTTTTCCACTGTCTGTGCTCATAATAACCAGTCATCCAGGTAGGGTATAATGTGGACCTCTTACTTATTCAGGAACACTGCTAGTATGATCAGCTTCTTTGTGAACACACTCGGAGCTGATGCCAGTCTGAATGGGAGGCTGGTATACTCCTAGTATTCCCCTGTATATTGAACTCAGATACTTGTGATCGATTTCCATATCGGTATGTGAGGTATCGTCTTTCATATCTATTGATGTTAGATAGTCCCCGGCTGGATGGCCAGTAGTGTTGACCTCTGTGTCTCCATTTTGAATTTTTGTATGCCACAAATTTGTTTAGAAATTTTAGATCCAACATCAGTCACATTCTCCCAGTCTTCTTTAGAACTACAAAAAATAAGGAGTAAACTCTGGTGTCTCTCTCCCCTGTGGGGACTAGCAAAATAGCCCCATGTTTTTGTAAGTCCTGTACGGCTAGATTTATAGCATGTGCTTTCACTGGGCACTTTGGCATTGGGAAACAAAAGTTTTGTGCATGGTCGGCTTGCTGCTGAACTTTATTGCGTGTCGCTTTGTCACCACCTGTCTCACCCATTTGTCTGATGTTGTCTGGGCCCATTTTGTGCAGACATTTTCAGTCTCCTGCTATTGATGAGTTTGCTTGGGCCCCCATGTCTTCATTGCTTTGCACTTTGAATTTTGAAGTTTGACTTAAGTCCATCGTTGTTTACTCCTGCCGTTAGTGGCATTTGTTTTGTTGCCATATGATCTGTTTTAAAACTTGAGCCTTGGGTTCCACTGTCTAGATCCCTGGGAGTTGAGGTTTTGGGGCCTGGATTTAAATGGTTTCCCTTTGGAATGAAAGGATCTGTCCAATGGTAGGTAGACATCTTTGTCTTTCTGTGCTTGTTTTCCTCCTCTGTGCTTGAGGTATGGGGTTAAGTCCTCTCCAAATAAGGTTCCTTCTTTGAAGGCCAGCTTCATTAAGGTGCTGTTATAGTCATTGTCCACTTGCCACAATTTAAGCCAAAATGCCCTTCTGGCCCTGTTTGCTAGAACTGCCATTCTGGATCTGAATCTCAGGATATCCAAGAGCATCAGTTATATACTTCATGGCCTGTATGGTGCATTCTTCTGCATCTGCTTGTGGAGAGTCCTCTGGTATGTTCTCAGTCAGGGTGTCAACCCACCTGTGGAGGGTCTGCTGTGGAACCACACCACATATTAGCTGCTCGAACATGCCTGAGATCTCATGTATTTTCCTGAGGTGTTCTTCAATTTTCTTATCCATGGGCTCCCTAAGTGCCACTGTATCTCTATGGGAATGGTGGTACACTTAAAGAGTTCATAAACCAATTGGTACACTTTTGACAATTTACCCAGTGGTCACTTCTTGCCTGTGATAATGGATACCAGTTGTGTACCATACTCCTTTCTGGGAGTCTAGTGGGTTCAGGTGTATCATATTCTTTCTTGAGAATGGTTTTGATGGTCTTGCAAGTCAGAAAATGGATTTTCTCTTCGGTTCCCCTATCAACAGCAGTGGATCCTCTGAAGAGAAAGCTGCTCAGATTGATCTGCTATTTTGAGGGCCAACCTCACCATTTTAATGAGTTCGTCGATGTTGTCACCGTGGTACATCCAGGTCAATTTATCTATGGTGTCCTCATCTGGTTCCCCTTGGTTTTGGACATTGTACTGTCCATGTCCAATTGGGGTCATTTCAGCATGCTGTCTCCCTTGACCACTCAGTTTGTTGGGTGCCAGTATGGGATTGCGGGTTTTCAGAGATTCCAGTAGCTGGAATAGTAGTTGCACTTGGCTTGCATCCAGCGCAATTGGCGCTGTTGGTGGTAGTGGAACTATCGGAATCCAAGTTCCTTCATCCATCTCTCCAGGGCCACTATTGGGTGTCAGCATGCAAACTGCACAGGCCATTACCCTCTCATTGACTTTGGGAAAGAGGATTCCACTTTCCTTACAATTTCTCATGTTGTCGGTCTGAATTTTCAATCTGCTGGATTGGGACAAAAGTACTGGATCAGATATGGGTTCTAGTGTTAAATCTCCCCATAGCTTAAGAGCAGATTGCCCAGATAATGAGTATCTCATTTTCCCCTTTGTTTGAGCTCCAACCAATCAAACTTTTCCTCTCTGCGGCACAAAAAAAGGGCTCAGGAGCCTTCAGTTATACTGCCCTCACTTTTGGAACTTGCTGCCCCAGGGACTAAGAAATGCTCCTTCTCACGATGCATTTAAGCACAATCTCAGAGCTTTCCTTACCTCGATGGACAAATGTGTTTGTTTTGATCCCTCTTGAATCCCATGCTCCTAACCTGTTCTCCTCCCTCCCCTATTATTGTATTATAGGCACTTGCGCTTTTTTATTCTTGATTGTTTTGCTTTTATGTTTCATGTTTGTTGATACTGTATAACATTGTTGTTCTGATGCCAATTGTAAAGCTCTCTAATTACTGCCTAGTCACTTTGCTTGCCTTCGCTCCTGAGCTGTTTTCCCCCCACCTTCATTCCTTTTCCTGCACCTCTGTTCCTGTAACACTTACTTTCCCAGCCCCGCTCTCTTCCTTCCCACTTAGCCATTTTCTCCAGTACCCCTGTCATTACCCTCCCTTTCCTGCCCCTCCCTCTCCTGCTATTTGCTGCCTCACTCCCCTCTAACCGCCTCCACTCCCCTCTCTGCCGTCTTCGGTTCCACCGCCCGTAACAGGTTGCCACCTTGTACCGCTAATGCCGTAACTTGCCGCCACCCTTCCTACCTTTCTTCACCTTCTGCCCCTCTCCCTGCCAGCTTTCCTCCTTCTTTTATTCTTCCCTCTTCTCCCTATGCTCAGTCCTCACCCCCTCCCTCCTATTTTATCCCGCCTCCCACCAGTTTGCGTGACCCCTCTCTCTCCTGCCGTCCTCGTGGTTCCACCGGCTCGGCGCAGGTTACTACTCTACCCGCCAATGCCCGCTTTCACCGCCTCCTCTTGTCCTCCTCCCTTCTTCTGCTCCACTGCGCCTTACTAGGTGCACTCTATCTCTCTACCCCACTCATTTCCCTATCTGTTCCGTGCCCTTCATCCCTTTTCCCCTATACCCTGCCCTTCCCACCCTACCCTTCCCTCCCCATTCCTTTAGTTCAAATCCCTCCTCACCCTTGCACCTAGTCCCCACCACCATCCCCTGCACATCACTCTCTCCTCTATTTTTTGCACCCATAGCTTCACTGTCCTGTTCCCCGACCTCTCGCCTCTCTTGCCGACTCCCGTTCCACTGTCCCGGCCACAGGTGGTAACCTTCTCCCGCTTAATGCCGCACTTGGCGCCTTAACCTCTCCTGTCCTTCCCTTTTTGCTTTTTGCCCTACCACCCCCTGTCTCCGCTCTCTCCTGCCCTACCCTTACACCTGTCCCCTACCACCTCTCCCCTAGTTCTCAACAACTGAATACATGTAATTTTATCCTTATTGCTATGCTTAACTACACTGTGTGACTTTGTCCTTTGCAAATGTATCCTGCTCTGTGTAATTTCTATGTATCCTGCAAATGTATCCTGCTTTGTAATCTCTTATGTATCACTGTGTTCTGTAACTGTACCTCCCGGTCGTGCCTGAAAATAGTCACTTGTTGGCTAGCGCACTTACCCGGTCAACAAAAACTAAATAAATAAAATAAAACAGTTCAAATGATGTGCTGCCCCTTAAGACCTTTTGTCTCTTGCCACAGAAATGCTGTAGTCCCAGGCAAGATGGCCACTGCATGGCTGCTGAAGAGTCTCTGTGGGTGAGAACCTGTTATTTTATTGCCCACTGAGACAAAGGATCTCCAACTTGGATGAAGGAAAGTGACTCATGTGGATGCACCGTGGATCACTCACTTGAAACAATCAAATGATAATTGGAGTTACCATGCCATGGAGGGAGCAGAGGGCATAATGGAGCCCTGGGCAGGTACTGAAAACCTTTATTTCTTGCTCCTGGCTGCTTGCTGCATGATGCTGAGGAGGCTACTTGGAGGTCCTCAGTTCACATCTGACCTTCGGGGGCAACCGCTGTGGGAGAGTGGGAGCCATGTGTGCTAGAGAGACATTCCAGGAGGGACCTCTCCCAATCTGTTCTGCACAGTATAATTCCTTGAATGTGTGTGCCTATCTGATAAGAAGATGCTCCAGGAGGGACCTCATGCCAGGGATTTGCTGTGGCAGGGGATTACAGGGTGCAGTCCTTATAAATGAACTTCCTTTCTGGGTGCCACAATAATTATGCAGTTTCATCTGTGTGGTCAGAACCCTCTACTGGAGGGATCCTGCCCCAGAACAAAACATTTAATTAAACTCTGCTGCCTTTCACCTCTGATCTTCCTGCAAAGCATATAGATGCAAAAGTAGCTGCATTTGTCTGTCTAATGCACCTTTCTAGCATGCAAAACTATTGGCTACTAGGCTGCATACTGATAAATAAAATTTTTGTACCTTTTGTGAATGAACATCAGTTAGTAGTAGATCTGGATCACGACCACCTCTCTTGATGCACAGAGTAAACTGAGATTCACAGATGGGAGAAGGGGTCTGTCCTCAACCAGCTTGATTTTGATTGGATTGTGCATCAACCTATAGGATGGATGGGGAATACTCAATGGTTTTGAATGCAGAGTACTATAAAGGGTACAAAATATAATGGTACAAAAAGTAAACAAGTTTATTGGGAACATTTCAGGAACACATGGACAGGTATCTGGAAGGGAAAATATATGCGAGTAAGCAAATGAAACAACAGGTCATGCAACAATAAATCCCTGTAAGGACTTACACCAACAGTCCCACATTATCCTGCCTGTCATGCCAGAGTAATACCCCATAGAACTTGGAGCTCCTTAAAGAGCAGGTATCTACATGTCCACTTACAGTATGTTTCCTTTTCAGGTTTAATATCACCTGTGATATTATTATTAGGCAGTGCTAATACCTTTTCCCAAATATTCGGCCGAATATTCAGTATTCGGGTCCCAGGTATTCAGTATTCATTATTTGGTATTCGCCAGAAAAGGTGTTTTTAAAAAACTTTAAAAAGCACTTTAACAACACCATTAATCACCCATTAAACCTGGTATAGCATATACACCTCAATGAGATTTCAACCACCAGCACTTGAGCTCTCATTAATGCAACACAAGCTACAAGTGGCACACTCGATCCACCACACACACATATAGCACTCCAAAAACGATATCAAGCATTGCATTGGGTCAGCACTGGAGGGTGTTCATGGTCTGAACACGGTAGCCCATGATATTGGCATTTAATTGAGTGCTTGCAATAACGGCAACTCAATTCTGGTGCATGTCGAAGGGCTACTGCTAAGGAAGAGGTGACGGAGGGAGGTGGGTGCATATAGCAACAGGATGTCCTATATGTGTCGTGTGTGGGGGTCCAGCGTGATGGAAGAGAGGAGGTGGGCCTGGTGTGGTTGGTGTGGGGCTGCCGAGCTGGGTCCATAGTGTGGTTGGTGGTTGTCAGCCTAAAGTTGCAAGGATTCTGGGTTCAGGTCTGGGCATGCCTACATTATTGTGTGCCAGGCCCCCAATTATTTTCTCCAGATTTTGCACGCAGTTAAGAATTCTTTAGTAGAGGTATGTGGGGAGAATGCAGGGCACAGCCCACTGCATGAAAAATCTAAATTTAAGTCCCTGGCACTGTTTTCCTGTGCGTTGAGGTGTACATCACTGAAATAGATTTTCAGTGATATGTATTTGCTCTGCCAAAATCGCGATTGCGCTTTCATGGTTATCACATACATCCACAGACATGGGGTAGATGGTGCTTTGGCCATAGGCATAAGAATAGTGGTAACAGTGGTTGCCATAGTGGTGACAGCTGAAATGGTGGCTGCTGCATGAATGGCACCAGTGGTGGTGGAAGCACACTGACTGTAGATGTAGCAGCCGTAGTGATAGTAGTGGGAACACTAGTGGTGGTGTCTACTGCTTCCTGCACAAAGCAAGTATGCACTAATGCCCTCTAGTACTGTACAAAGGATGTGACAGTGAATGTATAGATGGAACAGGTGGTGACACCAGTAGTAGTAATAGTACTGCCAGTGGTATTAGTACCATGTGATAACAGGGCAGGTAAACAAATAATTACACATAGTTATTAACCAAAAGAGCAAAAACAGGCAAATTGTTTAGAAAAGTTAATATTGCAAGAGGTAACAGAAAAACAAGAGCTGCCAAAGGTTTTGTCAGTTTTAGGCCTGGTGACAGGCCAAAAGGATAGTAGAGAAGTCAGAAACAGGAGAGGCTGCAGAGTATCGGGGATTGAGAGGAGGGAGGTGACAAATTAGGGCATGGGGACCTGGGAGCAGGGTTTTCTAGAAGGAGCAGTCACAGATAGCACCAGCCACCAAGTGCTGATGAAGTTTGCACTAAAGGGGCTTAGATTTGAGGTTCATACTACAGTTCATGCTATAGTAAGATAAAGAGCCAGGAGGCCACAAACCCATATTGCTCTTATACTAAACCAAAGAATAATAGGAAGAGCACAGACAGAATTTATTATTTTGTCCAGTTGGTACTTGAAAATACTTTTAGATTCACTAATGACAACATTTAAGGGTAACCTATTCCACAGTCCGATTGTTCTAAGAGTGAAAAGTATTTCCAAGTGGAATACTGAAAAGATTTGCCAACTAATTGGAGGATGACCCTAGTGTCATATGAATGCTTTTTGAAATGCAACCCCAGTTCACACATTAAGAAGGGGTCTTGAATTCTATCATAGTGTAACAAAAGATCGCCTCTAAGGTGACAAGTAGAAAGTGGCATTCATTTTAGGGACTGCAATCTGTTGTCATATGAAACTGCTTGAAGTCCTGATGTGCGTTTAGTAAATTTCCTATGTACCATTTCAAGAATTACAATCTAATTTTTGATAAGGGCACCAGAGCTGAGAGGTGTACTCTAAATGAGGCCTGGCTTATGCCTAAACAGAGGAACCATTACTTCAGGGGCTCTAGATCTGAAATTCTAGAGCTAGACCACAAAACTCTTGGTTTTATTGATGGCTTCATGAAGATGTGTGTTATATGACATGTTGTCAGAAATAATGATCCCTAAATCCTTCTCATCAGTGGTTTTACTTAATATAGTGCCCACTAATGTAAGAGTATTATTGGGGTTGTTAGCACCCAGATGCATAATTTTGCACTTGGCACAGTTCAGCTTCATCCCAGCTGTTACCCACTTAATAATAATATTCAGGTCATGTTGTAGATCTTCAAGCAGAGATGAATTAGGAGGCAGTATAGCGCAGTGGTCTAAGGCTCTGAGCTGCAAATCTAGTGATATCCAGCAGACTAGACCTGGGTTTGAATACCACACCTTCCACTTGCATACTGTGTGACCCTGAGCAAGTCACTTAACCTCCTTGTGCTCCCAGGTTGCTCCTGTAAAAGATTTCAGCTTAGTGTGCTATACCTGGTTAAACAACTAAATAAAAAATAACATGGACCCCTAACTTAACATCAACCACGTATTTTGTAGAACTAGAAATGCACTTAGATGTTAGGTCAGTGATGAATGCTTGAAAGAGACAGGGACCAAGACTGAGTCCTGGGACACCCCACTGCTGATAGTCCCTTTGCTGGATTTGGTTCCACTAATAACAACCTGTTGTGTACTGTGTCCAGCCAGTTCTTGATCCAACAAATAGAACTATTTATTTTAAGTTTGTACAATTTTTGGTTCAAGGTCCAGTGGGCATAACATCACATGCCTTGCTAAAATCTACAAAAACAATATCACAAGGCATTCTATTATCAAGTGTTGTACTAATATGTTTGTAAAAGGCTTCTACCAGCCTTGAACTCATGTTGCTCGGATCACAATTATTAAGAGTTGGGGTAATGATGTCTTTGATAAGACTTTTAAAAGTTTGCATGTGGAGGAGGTCAGACTGATGGGCTTATAATTCTCCCAGTTGTTTTTCATGCCCTTCTAATATAAGTATAACATATGCCTCCTTCAGTCTTTAGGAACAAAATTATCTGCCATCATTCTTTCAAAATTTATTTTTAGGGGATAGGTAAGGGTATCCACTAACATTAATAGTAAATGACCTGCTATGTTATCTGGGCCTGGACTGTATTTACCCTTTAAGGTCACAACTTTTTTAAATATCAGCAGTACTAAAACTGATAGGCAGGTCTGCACCATCAGAATTGTGGCAAGTGATGTTTTGAATGTTGTTAGAATAAACATCACAACATTTAGTATTAAATAGCTCTGCCATAGAAGAAGGGTCATGAATAAGCTTATTGTTTTCAAGTAAAGGGACAACTTGGCAAATAGTTTTTAAAGAGTTAATATGAAGATTAAGGCACGAAAGCATGGGTCTACTGTGGTATTAATCCATGGTTGGGAGGTTGGACCACGAGGGCGAAGGCGAGTGAGGTCAACCAACCAACCATGGAATAATTCCACTGTAGACCCATCTCTGACAGTGGGGTCTTAATCCATTGTAACATGGCAATGAGTGTATAACTAATAGTCTTTGAATAAATGAGTACAATCACACTGATTTACTTTCAGAATACTATAAATTGAGCTATTAAACATGATGTACATATACTTGAAAACAATTGGAACACACCTATTGGAAATATAGTGGCAGCTATTTCACTTTTGTTAAAATAACTTTCATTACAAGCTTTAAGCTTTCTAACATAAAGCATATTTTACAACTTTTCAAAACTTGCAATTCATTTTCTATTCTAGGTGCTTTGATTTTCCTCTCTATGTATTAGAAGATATGGGCTGCACTGCATGATGGGAGTGTGCTATGGTACATTTTAGTTTTCTTTCTTCAGTTCCTTTGCAGACCAATAGGTGGCTGTCACACAATCCTAGTAGCACAAGCACCTTTTCTCCAAATGTACTGAACTAAGCCAATCTGAAAAACACTTTATTGAACAACTACTATTTTGTGGAATATTATTTTCACTTTTTCCCTCTAAACTACCTAACTCAGCAGGACATACAACAACATAACGTTTACTGCTTTCATCTTTCAAATACTTGTTTTGACTACTATTGTTAGTCTGTTTCTTTGATTTCTTTTTGTTTCTCTCAATTTATTTTCTTTTCACCACAAAGTATCCTCTCTCATTAATTTTGCTTTGTTTATCTCAGTGTCTGTTATTTTGCTTTCGGTTATAGAGCTGCATGCTCATCTTTACCACTATGTATTCACCAAGACAAGTCTAGGCCAGATAATGTTATTCAGTTATCCACAGTGCATTGCACCCCAGTTGCTTAGAAAGCAGTAGATCAGAAGGGATGGTAACAGTATGTAACTGTTCACTTCTACAGAAATATTGCTGCAGCATAATTAACAGTATATGTGGAGTTTAAATGTGCAATCTTTAGTAACTCATGAACTTCTGTTGTAGTTACAACATAGAACAATCTTCAAAAGTCAAAACCCTGTGCCAGGAAAATTCTTAGTAAATACAACTTGGGACAATTATACACTGCAAGCTATTTGCATATTGCTTTCACTTGTATACTGCTTCTTATCTGTAGTGGATTGCCAAGGTATTGCAATACAAACCATGATCTACTATGGTATTAGACCATGGTTTCTACTGTACCACATGGTGTGTTTGCACCTATCTGAGTGCTTCATTTCATTTTTTCTTTTATGCCATGTTACAAATGAGAATAAAATGCTTACTGTTGGACTTTTAGCATTGCATGCTAAGTTATGTTCCCATCTGCTTTTAGCTTTTTGATCATTGATTTGCACTTTCTTTGAACATTTCTGAAGGAATTCCAGCTGTGGCTAGACTTATTTCTAAGATAGGTGTTATATTTTTCATCTTTCAGTCAAATTCGTTGTTTATGGCATTATTCATCCACTTTGTGGCTCCCTATGATTAAATATTTTTGCTTGGATGGAATAAATGAGTCCTTAACATTACAGAGAATACGTTTAAAGGTATCCCAACTCTGCTAAGGGGACAAATCAGAGAGGACAATGTCCGAATTAAGTTTACATGTAGTTGTTGATTGCGCTGATATCAGCCTTATCATATAAATACTGTATATTACAGTGGGGTTAAGATGATATATACTGTCTTTCAAATAGTAAAAAGGAATGTATTATGGTCACTATTGCCAATTGTATCACTAATTTTGAAATTATCTATAGCTAAATCATCAGAACAGATGACTAAGTGAAGGATTTTATCACCTCTGGTGGGACAAAATACACACTGTTTAAGATTAGAGATTAAACATGTAGACACATGTTTGTTACCATTGCTGCTAACTGCAGTATAGTTAAACCAATCTGTGTCTCCCAGATTAAAGTAGCCTGTTAGAATAATAGTCCCTTAAGAACTGGCATGTTCTATTTCACTCAGAATGGCATCTAAAATATCTACAAAGAGTTGGGGAGCGATAGCAGGACCTCAAAATCAAGTACTCATTTGTAGCTTAATACATTTTGCCCAGATAGTTTGGTATTTATGTCATGCTTTTGATACAGCTAGAAATATTAATAGATTTTAATTGGTTGTTAATAAATAAGGTGACCCTCTGCCTCTCCTATTCTTCCTATTATGAATGTGAGGTGTTAGTGATGTACTGCAAAGTGAGTTGTACCAGTCTGGGGTCCTAGCTTTGAAAGAATGCTGCCCTTGAGGTCCAACAGTGGGGAACAGAGGCTAGGTTTACAGAACTCCTAGTTGGGTACTTGGGGCAATGAGGGACAGTAATGACTGAACACCAGGGGCAGGAGGCCCAAGTACGTCTTCTTTGCAATAATGCAGGTTTGATACTTTATTCTCCCAGATAGTTGAAGCTAGCTTGTCTGCTCATATAAATCACATGTGTGTGTGAGTCACGGAGCTGAGGTGAGGAGCCAACAGGCTTTGTTGAGAGTTAGAGTAACGTGCCACAGAGCTGTGTCAGTAGCAGAACCATAGATTATGATTCCATAGTCAATAAGTGACATAACCGAGCTCTGTATTGCAATCTTCACTGTTTCAAAGGTCAGACAGTCCCTGTGTCTATATGCAGTCCTATGCAGGAATTAATGGTTTTGGTGATGTTATGAATATGCATGGCATATGATAATGTGCAGTTGAGGGTCATGCCCAGGTATTTGAAGTTTTCAACCTGTTCCAATGCAGCACCAACACTATTTTTGATTACTGTCTGTTGGTGTTGTGCTTGCTGTGTGTGTGTGCCATGAACAAGCATAGATTTAGTTTTATAGTAGTTTAAGACAAGCTTGTGGGACCTGAACCAGGATTCAACTTCAGTGAAGCTATGCTGTAATTGTAGCTGTAGGAGAGAAATGTCAGAGTGCCTTGTGAAAATGACAGCATCATCCGATACAGGAGTATTCTGTCTTCACACGAGGCAGGGAGTCCATTCACAAAGATGCTGAATAATAAGGGGCCCAGGATAGATCCTTAGGGGACACCCGATCAGACAGGGCAGGGTGATGAGATGGTGTCCCAATTCTGACCTGCTGAGAGCGATCACTAAGGTAGCTCTGAAACCAGTTAGTGGCTTCAGGAGAAAGTCCTAGGGACAATAGTTGTCTAGCCAGTAGATAATGGTTGACAGTGTCAAATGCCTTTGTCAGGTCAATAAAAGTGGCACCGACTGAAAGGTTCTGATCAAGTGCCTGATGGATGTAGGATGTGAACTCTAAGAGTGCTGTTGTGGTGCTGTGACCATTGTGAAAAACATGTTGCTGGGGACTTAGGAGGTCATTCTTTTCCAGATAGTCAACAAGTTGGTCAGCAACTATCCTTTCTAATGCCTTGGAGGGAGGGTAGGATGGAGATCAGTCTATAGTTGCTTGGGAGAGTCGCATCACCACTTTTGTGGATAGGGGTTACCATAGCAGATTTCCACGTTTGTGGAATTGTGAAACATAAGGTAGCAGTTAAGAATTTTGGTGAGGGTGTCAGGATTTCATTGATGGTGAGAGAAATTTGTTTTAAGTCCAGTGAGTCTCCACTGTGCCTGGTTTTACCAAGCACCTTGAGAAGATGCTTTGGCTAGCCCCTCTGAGATCACCTTAAAAGTAAAGGGGTCGTGCAATGTTCCACGTGGGCTGATATGGTGGGCAGAGGCTGGTACTGGATCAAAACAGTTGGGTGGGAACATACGACTTAGATCAGAAAAGTTGTGTTAAAAAGCATCAGCAAAGGTGCCTTTATCCAGGGTGATAGTGCCATTAATGTTGAGCATTGTGGGAGTACTTCTGAGGCATTTCCAGTAACCTCCAAGAGGTTATCCCAGAACTTCCTCCCATCTTTCCAGGTGCAAGCAAGATCATTCCTGTAATAGTTGTTTTTTTCTTTCTGAATTGCTCTAATGCAGGCATTCCATGTGCTGCTTTGTGACCTGGATGTCCACTGGGGTGTTAGAAGCCTTGAGCGATACCACAGCAGGTCACAGGATTTCATCTGTTTGAGGAAGTTATGGGTCATCCAGGGCTAATTGTACCCCTGATCATATGCTTTCTGAGCAGGGCATGAACGTCACAGACTGAGTTGAAGGATGGAGGATGTAATAAAGTATTCAAGAGAGGTGTCTATGTCTTGTGTGGTGTCAATTGGAGACCAGTCCAGAGTTTTCAGGTGTTCTTTTAGGGGCCTAGATGACCAGGTAGCAGGACCAGACTAACCGTGAATTTTGGGGGTGGTTTGTTAAATTGTTTCAACCAGAGGGACAGGAGTGATTCCTAATGGAGTCAGGAGGACTTCAGTTTTGGAGATATGATCAGGCCAATTGGTAAGAACCCAGTCAAGGAGGGTTGAGGTCCCCATCTTGTAGTTAATCCTGGTGTGTGACTGTACCCGTTGTTCAAGGTTGGCAGCTGCAATGGCATCTTTATAGTAGTTCACACTGGGGCCAACCAGTTGACATTAAAGAACTCAAGTAAAACTACTTTTCCACTACTACCAAGGAAGCTAATGCAGTCGAGAGGGGTAGAGACATTGTTTAGCTAGTTTGGCTGGTATATACACAGAGCAATGGTCAGAGCCTTGTTGAGAGCATCAGGATTTAATGAGTCACAAGGCGCCATTTCATATCGTCCGTATTTAATGGTTAGATTAGAAATAGTTCTACTCAGATCAGATATAAAGATGTTAAAAGAACCAGTCCCAGTACAGAACCCTGGGGCACCACTTCTAGCTCCTCCATTTATTGAAAAATATCCATGAATTGATATTCTCTGTACCATTTTGTTAGCCAATTATTTATCCATCTAATTATTAGTGGATCTATGTTTACTATACACGTTATTTATGATATCCCAGTGTGGCAGAGTGTTGAAAGCTTTAGAAATGTCAAGCAGGACCACATCTGCACACTTGTTGTTATCTAGGTGATGACTGATATGCTCATAAAAACACAATAGATTGGTTGTGCAGGATCTACCAGCTATAAACTTGTATTCTTCCTTGTCCTGTTTATCAGTGTTCTTTAGTGATCTACCAGATCATCTTTGATGATAGATTCCAATAACTTATCCACAACTGATCTAAGACTAATAGGTGTACAATTTGATACATCTTGTCAGGAACCCTTCTTGTGGATGGGAATCACATCTACACTTCCAGTCAGTTGGTATGTTCTCACTGCTCATGGATTTTTCAAAGAGTAGTTTGAGGGGAGGGATATGGAGTTATTCATTATTTGGAGCATTCTGGTGGAAAAGACCATCTGCATTAGGTTTTTAATGAACTTATTTTATCTGTAATATATTCTTCTGGGACATTACATGCGCCAAGGTCATTTGTTGAAGTTGTAATAGATGTGCAGTTATCTACATTAAACACAGAGCAAAAATGCCTATTAAAATATTCTGCTATTTCTCTAGGATCTGTAATACTTTATTTATTATTATATTGGTCAATATTGGAGTAGCCTTGGATAATGAGTTTATGTAGCTATAAAAGGACTTAACATTTTGTTTGTTTATTTCGTTTTCCAATTCTAATTCTTTAGTGGCTTTGGCTTTTTTTATTTCTTTTTACACCAAGTGATCATGAAATGATGTTGGCGATGATCAATTAGAAGCCAGCATGACACATAGCAAATAAAGATATGGGACTTCAGGAGAGTGAACTTTGGATGGTGCAGAAAATATTAGAGAACAGCAAAGGCAAATAGAAGGAGTGGCAGAAACTGTGGTTCGCTGTACTGGGGCCATAAGCAAGTGAAGAAAAGTGAAGAAACCATTGTGGTTCATGAGGGAGGTAAGAGATGAGGTGAGGAGAAAGAAAGGTATTCAAGAGGTATAAGGAGAGCCAAAAGGATGAGTGGGAAACCACAAGGGGAACCGCTAAGGCTGGGAAGAAGTCAAAATACAGGGCAGAACTAAGAGTAGTGGAAGGAGTGAAGAAGGAATGAGCTTCCCTTCCATTATACAGTGTATGGGAGAAGCACAAAACTAAGGTGGGATTTGTAAGACTGAGACAGGGAGAGATAGGAAGAATGAGATAAGGAAACAATGATATACTAAATTCATATTTTTGTTCACTATTCATGAAGGAGGAGGTAAGGTCCACAACCAGAATTAACAGTCAGCTGGATTACTTAGGGGAGTGGGGGTCAGTGACAGTCACAACACCAAAGAAAAGGTACTGGAGGGCCTGAAATGTTAAAAGTGAAACAATCAATAGGTCCAGATGGAATATACCCAAACACACCTAGACAAATGGCACTGGTGCTTGTAGCATTGCTATTGCACATCTTTAACTGCTCATTAAACACTGGAGTTGTCCCTGGAGGACAGCCAATGTTGTGTTCCTGCACCATAGTGCCAGTAAGAATTGTCAGGAAAGTATAGACCAGTCAGGCTGACTTCTATAGTGTGGAATTACTGGAAGTTATACCAAGAGAAAAGCAGATAGACTTTCTCAAGGCAAACAGTCTGTAGGATACTAGACAACATGAGTTCATGAGGGGCAAGTCATGCCAGATTAACCTGACTGATTTTTTGATTAGGTAATAAGTGTGGCCAACAATGGACAGGTGATAGTTGTACTGTGTTTGATCCTTAGCAAGGTCTTGCCTCAGTCCCTGTAAGAGACTGGTAAAGAGTAACAACATGGTAACAACATGGATGACATGCTGGCTAAAGGACAGATGCGGAGAGTGGCCATCAATGGGAACATTTGGAGTTTAAACAGTTTACAAGCAGGGTGCCACAGGACTCAGTCCCAGATCTTGTCTCCTTTAACATATTCATTTGCAATATAGGCATATGAGTGCAATAAAAGATCTGTGCCGAATGCATCAGTATCCGTGGGAGGATGGACAGTGAGGATCGAATCACAGCAATGAGAGGGACCTGGAAGAACTTGACAGGTGATCCAGGATATAACAGCTGAGACTCAGTGCTAAGAACTGTAATGTAATGCACATTGGAACAAACACTTGAAAACACAATACCTGATTGGGAGTGATAATAGAGAGAACACTGATGAATGGGACCTGGTGTGTTAATATCAGAAAACCTGACAGCTACAGCACAGTACAATAGGGCAATGGGTAAGGAAAATGTAGCTGGGGTGCAGAGGAAGGGGATCAGTAGTAGAGGCAGGAGGTGATCCTTACCTTGCATTGCTCCATAGTTAATCTCCACCTGGAGTACTGTGCCAAGTTCTAGAGTCCACACCTGCAGAAGGACTGTGATAAGGTGTAATATGCGCAGGGAGGGTGACCAAAATTGTCAAAGGGGTTGGGGAGACATACAAGCAACAGTTCGAGACCTTAATATGTACACCCTGGAAGCAAAAGAGGAGAGGGGGATATGATAGAAATGAAAAATATCTCCATGGGATTAACAAGGTGGAATGCAATGAATTGTTCACCCTAAGTACAAACCTGTACTGTACATGGCTTCTGGTTGACTCGCTGTCCACAAGGAGCACTCTTCATGACTAAGTCATAAAAATCCTGGGCCCAAAGACTGACTTCCTGTTGAGAAACACATTATTGGTGCCCCAGGACTGCAAGAAAAATAATCCAATCTAAGGTACTCCCTTCTTCTGATTATGTTGGCGTCTTCTACCATGGCATATATCTACAGAAGCAACTGAAAAATGGATGGATTCAACAGTAAGGAAGTCAAAAGCATTAGAAAAGGAAATAGAAGCTGAATTAAAGGAGAAGGAACAGATACTAAAGACATTTCGGAAAAATTCTAATTTTGAAAGGTTCAATGGGAGCTTGAGAAAGAAGTTACGTTCCAAGAGAATAAGATTATTACCACCAAAAAAAGAAAATTTAACCGAGACCTAAATGACTACAAGAATGGATATATTTTCAGTTAGCCTAAGAGGAGGCCAGAGTAACAAGAAATGAGATTCTCAAAAATATAGAATTAACAGAGTTAGGACTGAACCAGTATTGATCTTGAAAAGTACCACAGGATATACATTTGGGTTGGGAGGAACTAGTGGATCAGAAACAAGCGTTAATAGCACAAATAGTGACTCCTGCACAAAGGAAAAGGAATGGTCGCTATCAGATAAGCGGAAATGAATGATGAGGGAAGAAGAGGCACATGGACAACAAATGCCACATGGAGGGCAGTTATGCACAGAACAAGAGGTATCAGGAACATTAAATGAGACAGGAGGAGCATCTGAGGGACATGGGAGACGAATATCATTAATTTGTAGAGTTATACTCTAAGGAGCACAAGATAAAAGTGCTTAACAAAGATTGTCATTTGTAACTAGCTGTGGACTTAAACATTTTTGATCCTACCATAGATCTATATAGATTGTGTAGAGTTTTACAGGTAGTGTAAGGTGTTATTACTCCAGACTTGTAAACATGGGGTATATAGCACAAGAAAACACAATTGATAATGAGGAAGATTTATGTAATGAAATAGTGACAATACCAACACAAGATGACCAACAAGCCATTTCTGATTTTGAAAAGGAGGAGGAGATATGTAAAGCTTCATATACAGTGACAGATATTGTGGAAAAAGGCAAAAAAAACAAGTACTTTCTGCCCACCCCAGCCCTATGCAGTCATGATATTTCAAAGAATGTGTGAACAAGATAGAGAAACTTAGAAAGGAGGATTTTGTACCAAGGTTTAATAACTTATTCTCTGAGGAAAGGAAGCTTTGGTTCTTTGAAAATAATAAAGCCATAACAATAAAACTAGCAGACAAGGGCAGGAGTGTGTTGATTTTGGATATTGAGGATTATGTGAGGGAGGTGGAAAGACAGCTGTCTAACAAGGAAATTTTAAAGATCTGTGAAGAAGGAAACCATAACAAGCCTTAAGAGGACATTGATAAACATATGGAGTGGGCAGAAGGAGGAATAATTAATGAGAGGAGAGGAAACATGACTATAGAATACCCCTGCAGCCACAGTTTTATATACTTCCCAGGGTGCATAAGTCCGTAACTAGTCCTCCAGGTCACCCCATTATTTCTAGTGTAGGGGCTGTAATTGAACCACTAGCCCAGATAGTGGATGACAATATTGGAAAAATTGTTAAGACCTTGCCATCCTATATAAAAGATACAGGGATGTGCTGAGAATATTTAAGGACTATAAATGGGAGGAAGGAACATTCTTGTGACTCTAGATATAGAGTTATGCTACACAAACATACCCCATGATGGGGGTTAAAGGCAGTACATTACTACTTGGGGCTTAGTGGGCCAGAGAAAAAGCCAGATACATATTTCCTGTTGGATTTGACACAAATAGTCCTGGAGGGTAATTTATTTTCTTTTAAAGATCAATGTTACCATCAAATCAAGAGAACAGTGATGAGGGCAAGTTTGCCCCAATTATACCAATTTGTACCTCAGCTGAAGAAGCGGTGATTTGGGATGCAAGTTCGAATCTGTTTAGAGACAAAATTGCATTATGGGTGCATTTCATTGACAATGTACTACTAGTGTGGAGGGAAGTGAAAGAGAACTAGATGAATTTGTTAGTTACCTACACCGTACCAACAGGCATCTAAGATTTGTGTATACAGCTAGTAAAGAAGAGCTTTCTTTTCAGATCTTAAGATTAAAGTGACGGATAAGAATAGGATAGTAACAACACTATTTAGGAAGAATACAGATGAGAATACATTACTGCTAGCAAGTAGCTGCCACCGAACACATAAAGGAGAACATTCCCAAGAGCCAGATGTACAGAATTAAAAGAAACTGCAGTGAGTCAGGACCTTGAAAAGGAGTTACAGCTCCTTGAAATATGCCTTAAGGTTGAGAGTACTCTGATCAAACAATTTTAAAAGCAAGGAAGTCTGTGACCAAGTGAGTAGAGAATATCTTATGGAAGAAAAAATTAAAGAGCCAGAGTATCTAGGAACAGGGTTAATTTTGTTACAACATACAGTGACAGATCACACATTGGCACATACTGGGGACAGATAGTAGACTGGGAGAAACAGCCAAAGTGATGCCAAGGATGTCATATAGGAGGCAAGCAATTTAGGGATATTTTAGTGACCTCTACAATGAAAGTGGAGAAGCCCAGAAACTGGCTTCCCATTACCTAAGGGATGAGAAGGTGTGGTAGATGTAAATTCTGCCCAAGTGTGTACAGTATGACTGTAGCATGTTTAGAATCCATATAGTAACAGATTGTTGACATTAAACAATTCATTAATTATGATACTACTAATGTAATTTACTACTCATTCTGTAACTGTGGGATGTACTATGTTGGAAAAACCAAACAGAGATGAAAGGAAAGAATAGGTGAACATCTGAATGCTATTGTGAATGGAAACATGCAGGATGCATGGGCAGTACATGTATGCAATGCTGGAAATAGAGAGGAGCATATTGTAAAGTTCATAGGGATTGAAAAAGTGGTATTAGGACTAAAAGGAAAAAACACTGAAGGACTTTTGAGTCAAAGGAGAATTTTGGATTTATATGTTAGGAGCATACCTTGATGGTGGCCTTAATGACCATATTGAACTGAGGCATTTTTGTAAATAAGTCTTAAGAAGAATTATTTGTCACTTGCTATAATTTATTCTTGGCCACCATTTTGTGTTTGATCTATGTTGCTACAGGCTTAACTGTATGTTTCACTCCAATATAGGACTTTAATATTTTGTAGTCACTAACTGCCCCATTGTATGTGAACAATGAAAAGGAAATGTTATCCTACACTTTAGATAGACAAATTTTATATGCTAACTGGTGTAGTGTATCAAATTCACACTTGTGACCTTTATGAACAAGCAGGCTGGCTTCAACTCCAGGCACACGTTGAATATCAAGCCTGCCTTTTGCTAGAAAGCAGATCTTGGTCTCCCTACCACCAGGTTCCCTTCAGCTTTTCAGTCCCTTCCGAGACACTCAGCGCACATGGAGTTCTGTGAGCCAAACTTTTACTGTCCCTCACTGTTGAACCTCACTCTGACAGCGATCCATTGCAGTTAAAGCTGCTAATTTAATTAATTCTTCCTCCTGAGATTGTGACGACTGCAACCTTGGGACCATTTAGCGCGAAGCTGCATCAATTGCTAGTTTACAGAACATCTTGTGACTGCTATACCTAATCTCTGCTGACAGCTAAATACACTGGGACCTCCTCTTTTACCATTTGCCCTGTATAGCCTTATGCTGCTGCTGTACTATTCCACTCACAACACTTCCTCCCTTATCCCTTTCCCATTCCTGCCTCTTTCATCCCTACCTCATCCCCCTTCCTTTAACCTCCACCCACTTCCCCTTTACTCTGTTTCCTCACCTTGTCCTCTCCTCTACCCCCACCCCTTGGATCTTTTCTGCTCAAGCTTCATTGAGAATCTCCTCCTTGGTCTTTTTTGCCCTTCCATCCACCAATTCACCCTGTACTTTTCTCCTTGTAAGCCCTTTCACCCTCTTCAGACAAGGCCACTGGCTGCACTTGAGCCAATATTTATATTGCCATATTGTTCTTTTGTTTATTTCCTCATTGTGCCTCATTATTTACTCATGCTGTACTACTTACTGAAACCATTGTAATTTGCTATTCTTGTGACTTGACGTGGAACCTCTGCAAAGAGCTCTTGGCTCAAAGGTCTTTCCGATCTGTTAAATCAATAAAAAATAAAATAATATATACATCCATTTTGTACTGGGTGAGGGTAGCCCACTAATAGATTAGCCATGTTCCTCCCTCTCCTTCCACCCTCTTCCCTCTCCACCCCAACTCCCCTCACAATTCTGTCTTCACTGAGTTCATCAGAAATCTAGACAATAAGTTTAAGGAAAATTTGTGATTTTAGTATGGATTACTTATGATTGGTCCCACCACCTTTGTAAATGTTATGACAAATTTCCAGCTTGTTCCTAAGCATCCTTTGTATACATGTATATCTAGTATGAGATGTTAAGGTGTATATGTTAGTCCCTTTATATTTATGTGGAAATATTTTTTTTAAATAAAAAAATAATTAACTTTATAAGCGTAGATATATAGCTTTAATGGATTTTCAAATATTTTTAAGTAGTTTCTGCCCCCATGTCTACTATAATGGTGCACACATCTATAGTAAAATGTAATTTAGTTTGATATTATAAATAAAGATATTGTGTGCATACTGGTAGACAGGATGGGGAGCTCTTTTTAATAACTTTTGATGTTGATTTTAAGGTGATTAATGTAATTTGTGATATAATTGTGCACGTGCACTTTAAGACTGTCATGTGACTGCTTTTGGTGTGCTATTTAAGGTTACTTACACTAGGAGGTATCACCTATGACAAAGTTCATGACTGGGTGAAAGATGAGGATTTTTGTCTTGTTCCTGCTTCTGCTGCTTATGCTTCAGTAAATAGCTTTTATCAGCAACTTTGTCTGTTGAGCGTTCATTGTGGTGAGTGGGGAGTGCCGTGGCTTTTTTCTGTCCAGAAAATAATCCAATCTAAGGTACTTCCTTCTTCTGATCACATGGACTTCTTCTACCATGGCACCTAATAAGATGTTCTTTACAACAGGCTAGCCAGGCTCATACTTGACTGCCCTTATGACACCCACCATTGAAAGCTCTACAGTGTATTACACTGGCTGTCCTTCAGTGCCAGGAGGGAATTCCACTTAATCCTGTTCTCTTTGAAACATGTCAAAGACATCACCCATCTTATTTACACTCAAGGCTTACCTGTAAGGCCTGTCCTAGATCCTGGGCTCTACTGGATCACTCGAGTTGATGGTCCCACATGTACATATGAATTAAGGGTCACTCACCTTCAGTTACAGATGCATGATTGGGTGGAACTCCCTGCAGAATCCTTATGCCTGCTAAACAGCACCTTGCTTTCCAGTGCAAATGGAATGGTTCTTGTCAGTCTCTGTGGCATGAACCTTGCTGCCATGATTCCAGGGACATAGCATAGGTAGCAACAACTGTGGGCTTCCTTCCTTATACCCTCTACACTAGGCTTTACCTTGCATGTGAATGTTTATCATACCAGTGTTAACACACAATGTCTTTTACGTTGTACACTACATCTAGCACTATTTATGTCTGTAACATGTTTACTTGTCATCAGAAGTTTTGCCTTGACAAGGAACCATTGTAAACAATCTCTGCTCAATGGATTTTATCCTGAATAAAACTGAACTGAAAAAAATTAACTGAATACACAAGAGGAATACATTAATGCTGGCTCTGGGTAGGTTCAGTTGGGATGTCTGCAAGGTCTTTTTCATAGAGAGTGATGCACAAGTTCCCAAGGAGGTGATCTGTGCCAAAACAGTGAATTAATTGAGACATGGTGGGACAGGCACAAAGCGCTGATAAACATAGGATGGTGTTAAAGAATGAGGGAAAAAAGAGGAGGAAGGCCGTCAGGGCCACTGAACAAGCAATGGGTAGGGCTGGGCTCACTGGATGGGTGAGTAGGACATTTTCTGCCATCACTTTCCATATTTCTATTTTTTATTTTACATGTGCCTGCTCTGACTTTATACCTCAAAGAGTATAGCATATTATACATTTGTGATGACACGTATTACATCTACACCTTAAATAATAGTTTTATAAAACTGGAAAAGTGATAAGAATACTACAAACAATGGCATGACACCCTACTGAATTCCATCAAACTTGCCAAAAATGTCATTCATTATCTTTTCTAGAAGATGGGGACCTATTGGAACTTTTTCTGAATGAAAACTGATATTGGTATTGACTACCTTCTATCAAATATATAGGTTAATATTATATGGTACTACTTGAGGGTTTATAGTGTATTTGGTGTTTGTTTGCATTTGGTGCACTGGCCCTAATTCTTTCAACCTATTGTGTGTGCGTCTTTACAAAATGGATTATTATCTAATTTAATTTATTTGATGAACTGTTTTAGAGGACTGCTAGAACTGTGACAGTAAACATCTGGTTTTGAGTATCTGAATGTATGTATGTTTGTAGTGCATTGTGTGTATGTTTCTGGTATATTGTATTTTGAAAATACAGTACAACTAATATTGAATAAACAGAATTCCAAAACAACAAATCTGAAAGGTTTAAATAAGAAATGTGCCCTATAAACTGGACACACAATGGCCTGACTCAATGTGCCTTTTATCTTTATTTGTGGGGTGAAAGACCTTTATAACTCACTTAAGCTCTACCATTAGCGCATTATGGTTCTGTCCTATTACTCAGGTAGAATAATGGCATATTCAGAGTCAATCCATTGTGTATCCTTACCTGAATCTGAATGCCGCTCCACTGACATAAACAACTGATAGAATAGTACAGCATGAGTACAAATATTTAAATAGCATAGAACTCATTTATCCACCTCTCATTTATCCATCACACTAATTTTCTGTCCTGTGGCTGAGCTACTTTTGCTATGTTTGTCATAGAATTCACATTCAGATAACAGTCATGCTCAGATATCCAACTAAGGCAATGAGAATGGATGAGGTCAGATATCTGAGTGCTGACTGTATCCATAGTGGTCCTGTTAAAACTAAACACTTTATAAAGGTTCCTGTGTGGATTTCTTGTGTATTACAGAGTCTTTATACAGTGTATCTAAAATTATGTAATAAAATATATACCTTTTAAATTTTTGGTACCAGGTAAGGCCCACTGGACACAAGACTCATTCATAGGAAGACCCTGGAATACAGAGGTTAAATGACTGCTCAAGATCCTGTACTAATAAGGTGGAGGTTGTGAAACTCAAACCCAGGTCTGGCGGAGGCACTAAACTCATTCACAGCTCCTTGTCTAACCTCTGTTATATAGTGCAAGCTCATATTACGTTTATCAAGACAAATAAGTATTTTCAAAATAGTAGTCTCTTTTTTTAGTAAACATGCCTTAAGAGAGTGTGTGTGTGTGTGTGTGTGTTTGTGTGTGTGTCAGTGTGTGAGTGTGCATGTGTGTGTTGTGTGTATGTGTGTTTTCCATGTGTGTCTGTGTGTGTGCACACATTATTAAAGCATGCAGCTGATGCTGATTTGTTTCTGATATAATCTATATCATGCCTCACACCTTTCCATCAAGATGAAGTGAATAAAATGAAGACCCAAGGAGACCAAGGAAGGGATAGTGAGGCTTAATAAAGGGAGGGAGAGGGTGGGTAGAGGATGACTGTGAAAGGCAGAGATACTAAACAAATATTTTGTTCAGTAATCACTAGTGAAGAAGGAGGTACCTAAACCAATCAACAGAAACACTCTGGATAGGGGGTTAATACCAGCTATTCATAGAAGAAAGAGTTCTGAAAGAACTCTTAAAACTGAAGGTGGACAAAGCAATGGGGCCTGATGGGATTCATCCCAGAATTCTAAAAGAACTAAGGGTAGAATTAGTGACACCACTGATTACCTCTTTAACAAATCATGGGAGGATGGGGTGGTGCCGTAGGACTGGAGAAGGGCAGATGTGATTCTGCTTCACAAAAGTGGAAGCAGGGCAGAGGCAGAAAACTACAGACCTGTTAGTTTGACCTCAGTGATAGGGAAAATGAGGGAATCACTTTGAAGGAGAGAATTGTTGAGTACCTAGAGGCCATAGGGGCACAGGACCCAAGGCAGCATGGATTCACAGCGGTAGATCATGTCAGATGAATCTAATAGATTTCTTTGACTGGGTGACCAAAGTAGCAGATCAGGAGGGCTGTGGACATGGCCTACCTAAACTTTTAAAGGCATTTCACACAGTCCCACACAAATGATTAATATACAAGTTAGGCAGCCTGGGAGTGGGTCCCAAGATGGTAGCTTGGGTAAAAAATTGGCTATAGAACAGGACACAGAGAGTAATAGTAAATGGAGTCCACTCTGAAGAAAGGAGGATTACTAGAGGGTACTGCAGTGTTCAGTTCTAGGACTAGTCCCTTCATTGACTTTGTAAGTGACATAGCAGAGGGACTGAAGGAAAAGTATGTTTCTCTGCAGATGACACAAATATCTGCAACAGGGTTAATACACAAGGTGGGGTGGAAAGGATGAGAAGGGATTTGACAAGGTTGGAGGAATGGTCAAATGTAGGCAGCTTAGAGTCAATGGTAAGAAGTGCAAAGTAATGCACCTAGGAAACAAAAACCCAGGGAAGAGTACACTATGAGGGGTGAGATACTAACAACAACAAAATGGAAAGGGACCTGGGAGTAGTCATATCAGATTTTCTAAAGGTGGGCAAGCAATGTGAGAGGGCAGTAAGGAGGGCTGGGGGATACTGGGATGTATAGGAAGAGGCATCACCAGTAGAAAACAGGAAGTTGTTATCCCTCTGTACAGACAGCTGGTGAGACCACATCTGGACTACTGTGTGCTTCTGGTGACCCAGTCTCCACAAGGACATAGACAGGATGGAGGCAGTCCAGAGGAGGGCAACTGAAATGGTGCAGGGTCTGCACCAGAAGACATATGAAGAGAGACTTAGAGTTTAATATGTATACCTCTGAGGAAAGGAGGGACGGGGACATGATAGATGGTTTTAAGTACCTCAAGGGAATCAACAAAGTCCAAGAGGGTAGCATCTTTCAGAAAAAGAGATGTGCAAGAACAAGGGGCACAATTTAAAGATAGAAGGGGCAGGCTCAGAGGTAATATGAGGAAGTATTATTTCACAGAGAGGGTAGTGGTTGCATGGAATGGCCTTCCTAAGGAGGTTGTGGAGTCAAAAACAGTGGTGGAATTCAAGAATGCATGGGACAGACATAAGGTAATTCTAGGGGTTGCGGGTGGGAGAAAGTAGGCTTTTGGTTAACTAGGATCAGCAGCTGATCCATTAGGTAGGGAAATGGGCAGACTAGGTGGGTCAAGTGGTCCTTATCTGCTGTCAGATTCTCTGTTTCTATGTTCTATGTTTCATATTTAATTTTTATTTTGAAATTATAACATAAATTAAACACTACATTGTAATGGGGTGATATACTGTACCACTGAATAATACAGAACATAATTGGATTACATGAGAACTTATTCCTACATGTATATTTTTACTCTCTGGGACTATGGGTCTGCATGGATCAACTTTAAAAGGCTTCCTAAATGATATAATGTTTTTCAAGGAAACTAGCCAGCTTAGGGCATTGCTGTCCATGTTGTTTTCCATTAACAGTATTGTTTGATATCCTTCATCTTTGGCTTTCTCTATTTCCTTTGGGCTGCTATTCTTGCACCTACTATACCAATCTCATCGCATCTGTGACAGTGATGTATCAAACACATTAAATCTGCTGTATTTTTGGCTTGCATGGCTTGTATTCCAAATATTATGTCTTCAGAATTCCCTTTAACCTGCCCTGACCACCATTATACAGCTTGAGGCAGTTTTTAAAAAAATGATATTTGATTTGATTATGAAGTCATTTCTCAATTTAAAATATGACAGGAATAGTAGTAGCTTTAATAAACTCATCTTGAGGAAAAACAAAATATCAACACAATATGTCTGAAACATGTTACAGGTTTTCTAATGTGCCAATGTATTTTGCAGGCAAATTCTATGGGAGACCTGTACAATTCATTTTATTACACAGGATAGTGGAGAACTCTTGATTCACTTTTCTAAATATTATACTGATGATACTTTGGTTAAGTAAGGTGTTAATTATTGAACAGATACTTCTGTACAGTGCTAGTCTTATATGAACCCCATTACTGAATGCCAAAAGTATTATATTAATTTGAATATTCAATTGTTCCTTAATTTAATGTGGGACCTGGCATAAGCTAGTTTGTTATCTTTCTCCTGGGCATTTAGTGCTACTGTTTATTTTATTCAAGGGGTTTATAAAACAAAGTACACTGGTACAAAATTGAAACTCCTGACACTACTTTTTATTACTAAAATTTGTTGTTAATTGCAACTGCTTTTAAAGTCCTAAATTAATTTCTAATTCATTGGGCTAGCTTTAAATTTCTGCTAATTATAATATTGCTGAAAAAATCAAACTGAACTGTTAAGAAAATAGCCTGCAAGGGAAACTTTGCAGCAGGTATCCCTTGTTTGTGACCATATCCCTGACATCCAAACAAAGAAGGTAGGAAAAGGTGGAGATGTGGAAGGAAAGGAACAATACAAGGGTGGGCTTAGTTAGGAGTTAGATCTGCCCGAGGGTAGGAGGGAGTTATGGGTGGAAGGGATGAGTTAAAGGGTATATAAGGGCCAGCTTACTGTAGCCCAACCCTTTAAGTTTCTGATCTATGGACAAGATTCTTTGCCCTCCCAGCAGTAGAGCCAAGAGAGTGGCAGCAAAAGCAGTACCAACGGACTGGTAAGCAAGTTGTGTTAAAGATCCAGCTGCCAGAGATCGGATGGTCACGGGTTGGTTTGGTGGTGTAGTAACCAGAAGGACTTCAAGGTGACTCAGTTGGGAATCTTTGCTAACTTGGGCAATTGTGATAGGAGCAGTGCTTCAGTAATGGTTGGACCCAAGAGATATGGGTGAGAGTACAGCAGGAATTGTGCAGGTATGATGTCTGTTGCCACTGCCCAGTAAAACAAAATGAAAGGCAGTATTTGGCAGGTTGGGTAATTTCACAGTCAGGGACCAAGAGGTTGCTCCCATTAATAACCACTCATGAAGTGATAGTGAGTGAGAAGGTAAGGGAGAGTAATACTGAAGAATTTGGTAGCAGACTGCCTACTCTGCCCAGACTTAGGTGGCTGGATATGTTGGATGGAGGGAAGAGGGAAGGTGGACTCAGCCATGGAGGCATGGGTGAGCGTTGAATATCATTAGGCAATCCATTGCAAGCTGGTAGGCTGGCCACCTTGGCCATGATCTCTGCTAGAATGCAGGGATCAGATATGCTGCCACTTTGGGGCCTTGATCCTCATAAGGAGCGAGCAAAGTAAGAGCCAGGTATAGCAGCCTTGATGGACTACCCTATACAAGAGAAACAATCAATAAAAATAAGAAGGCATGGATACAGTAAGAGACAGCATGATGATAGGAACATCATGGGGATGGGCACTGCAAGCCGAGAATGCTTGGAGGCTGGTAGCCATACTAGTCATGGCAACTGTCATGTGCCGCAAATGGGGGTCCATGGAACAATTAAAAAATGAAATGAAAACAGAATGATAAAAGAAGAGGCATTCTTTTGTTTGTACATTCTTTTCTTTGCCTCCACTACAGGGAACTCTCTCAGGCATTCTCTGCACCCTTGAGCTCTACCTCCTACCTGAAGCTCGCCTCCACCCAGCACCAGCCCAGTAGACCCCCTGGCTCTGCACCCCTGAGGTGGGCCACCCTATCCATCCAGGGAGCTCTACCTATAATCCAATGTGCCTGCTGGGTGGTCAGTCTGGTGGAGAGAGGCCTGGAGATGGAGGTGGCTCAATGGGGCAAGGTGCCATCACCTATCCCCAAGGATTGGGATCATTCTTGGTTTTCTCCACTTGAGTGCAGCATGCAGTGACACCTGCACATGGCTGACCTGCTGGCATCTGCCACACTCCACCCCTCATGTTGGCTGGTGTTCCTCTGGGGGCCATCAGGACACTGAGCAACCCTGGATCCCTCCCCAGGAAGAGGAGAGCTGTCCTCCAGACACTCCATCTTCTCCCTCCCTGCTGATCTCTGGCTTCCCGAGGCTATCACCGAACCCGGGTTGCCAGCATGGTGCAAGGTGGAGTTCAGTGTCTCAACCCTCAGTGCCACTGGGCTAGCCTAAAAGAAGAGGCCTTGTGAGGCAGTTGGAGGTTTACTGACAGGCAGTGGCAGAGTGTAGTGGGTTGGGTCACAGAGCCCCAGTGTTGCTATGGCAACCAGGCTTGTCTGGAAGTGTACAAGAAGGGTCCGTGGGTCTAGAAACAAAGAGGACAGATATCCCTGTTATGAAGATTGGGTTCAGGAGATGAGAAAATGTATGGAAACTAACAGTTTGGGGTGATTTGAAAATGTATGGAAAAAAGAGACAGGAGATGGGCATCATGGGGTGTGCCAGTGGGCATCTGTGTACTGTGCATAGATGGTACATGGGGTATTCACTGAGTAGACTCATGATACATGCCAGTTGAGCCTGCTGGCAAGTGACTACCATCAGCTTTCAGAACACATTATTTTTGGACCCTGGGGCAGTGCTAGGGGTTTAAAGCACTGGGCAGGTCCCAGTCATCTAATAGCCTTACTAAATGCTCTGGGCAGGTCCTGGGTGTGTTAACACAAATTAACTTTGAGCCATGAGTACTCAGTGGAAGGTGGCCATCTTTGACATAAAGGCTGCTGTGCAGTGACCGATGCATATGTTCCCAGCAACTGCCCTTTATAGAATGTGGGTTACCATGTTGCAGGCAGGAGGCAAAAGCTGTGCACTTTTGTGAGCACTGGAGTGGTGTAAAGACAAAAAAATTTGCAATGGTGCAAATGTGTACTGGATGCCCAGAGGGACAAGGATGGTGCAACTTGCCAGGCAGCATGGGGTTTCCATACAGCAAGGGGCCCAAGGGGCAAGTGTAGTAAGCATGACTGGAAGTTACCATCTTGGTGCTGCATGAATGCTGAACATGCATAGCTGGGGGTCATCATTTTGGACAATGACAGTGCCATAACAGTGAATGTGCAGGGTGTGGAGGCTGATAACTGCCTTAGTGGGTTTGGCTGCAGTCGTGCAGTGGTCAGGGCTGTGACCAGTGTTAATACAGTCACTCAACCACCACTTTGGGCATGGCACTGACCATGACAAGTGCAGAGCTTAGCCTGTTGGGGAGAAGAGGAGTGCATGATGGCCCTGGCCCTAGACAAGGGAGGAATGGGCTCTGAGAGGGCCAACCCTGGAGGTTTAGCAGAGGGAGCATCAATATTTAAGCCAGGCCATCACAGTTCAGGTTTCAGGGCAGAAAGGGTGATAGATATAAAATATGTATATATATATATATATATATATATATATATATATATATATAAACAAGCTAAGGTGGTGCAGTATAGAGAATGGGGTGAGAGTTATGACAGATGGCGTACGCACACTCGATGCCTGTTGGTGGGGGCGGGGTAGGGTGGGGTGCAAGGGGTGGAAATCTAACATCAAATTTCCTCACTTTTGTTCCTGTGGAACAACCCTAACTGATGCATTAAACTGAGTTTTTGCCTAGAGTTTCTTCTTTTGAGAATGTACAGTATAAATAGTGAATGGAATGTGGTGGTGCATGCATGGGGCCCCTACGATAATGATAACTCAAGGAAACACAAATGGTTGTGGTAACAGCAAGGAGGATGCCAAAGGAACAGTAACAGAAATGGAAGTGGAAACGTGGGCCTATAATGAAACACAAATCATAACATGCACGGTCATGGTAATGCAACTGGAAATGCAAACGCTAATGGTAACAGCAATGATGATGCCAAACGAAACAGAAATGGAAACAGAAGCTGTATGCAAATTAAACAACAATGCACATGGTGACGCAAACGTAAACACAAATACAACATAACTCAGTAATGGAAATGCAAATAGTAACAGTAATGCAAATGCAAGTGCAAACGCAAATGCAAAGGGTAACACACCGATGATGTAAACTGAGACACTAACGGAACGGTCACAGAAATGCAAGCACAAATGTTATGTAACAGTAACACAAATGCACCCACTTTTTCCCAAGTACATCCAGAAGCACAGTGAAAAACAAAGAATGTATGCATAATAATGGCCCTAGGAGCAGAAAATTAACACTTGGAATACTAAATTGCTTATATCTCAGGAACCTGATCGACGAGACAAAAAATTAAAATTTCATATTATTTATTACTTTCCTTGTTAGTTTTGCACTTAGCCCCTATAGCAGGGGGCTAAGTATTTTCTGACAAAAAGTCCGTACTTCAAAGTGTTTTTGACATATGGGCCCTAAAAGGAGCAGGATGCCATAATGTTAGTCTAGGGAAAAATAGTCAACTTTGGATTGCTGTAACTTTGCAGCCCTCTAATATTTTGTCACCAAGACGTGAAAAGGCACATCTGTGTGATGTTGGCTTTCTTCCTCCAAATGTCAGCCTAAAAGCCCAAACCATTCTTTTGCAGCCAGGTGGCAAAGATTCCCTACTGTTTTGGGCATAGTGTCACAAAGTAGTGTCGCAAATCACAACACTTTCGCAAAAAATCATGAAAGTGACACAAGTGCTATACTACTTTGCACACTACAGTTTACAAAAATTTGAAAAATATATTTCTGGGGTGTTTAACCCCCAAAAGACATAGCTAACATCCTCATGACTTGACTAGGTAAACACAAAAGAATTGTGTCCCTAGAGGGTACTAAATTTAAATGCCAAGCATTTCTGTGACCAGTAACTGAAAACAAAATGGTGGGTTTGTGAAACTACAGGGTAATTTGCAACACTAAAAACTGCATTTTGCAACACTGTTGAATAGTTTGTTAACTTTTCCCATTGACTATAATGGGAAACTTGTTTTTGTATAATTTTGAACAGTTTAATATTTTTCATGAAATCTTTGCAAGGCACATTGGGGACCCTTGCTGCATGTTTCCTTTAGGTTTTGGACCAGTCGCGAAAACTTGCTACCCATAGAGCGGAGCAAAATATGCACAAAAAAGCATAAATATGACTTGCTATTGTGTTTTATATCTGTGCAACTGTATATCTGACCATTACAAAACCTGGCAGATCCAGAGATCTATGTCCCCACTCTGTGCCTGCCAAATTTCAGGCAACTCTGTTCTACAGTGGCAAAGTTATTAACCTGCAAAATTTCAGACTTTAACCTTAAATGGGTACTCAACCCTAATTATACTGGCACTACCATGCTACTATTATATAAATATATATAGGTGTGTGTGTGTGTATAAGGGAAACACAATCCCCTACTGGAAATGTGTCAATATTTTTTGTTCAATTGGCAATTGACCTGATAACATCATTGAGTGGCAAAGTCACATTGGGTCAACTGACATAAGAACAAAAAATATTGACAATATTCAATGAAAGATTACATATTCATTATACCATTCCTCAAAAATTGAAAAAAAAGTAATTTCTTTCCATTTTTTGTCGATTATAAAATTCTAAAAGAAATCTATAAACACAACACCACCACTCATTTTTCAGGTATTTTTGTCCTGATCAACTTTTGTGCTCAAAGTACCTTGCTATGATTTTTCATTTTAAAGTTATATGCATTTGTCTGTTGTAGAAAGTAAAAAAATTGAATGTTCTGCTGTTGTTTTGCTAATTATAAAAAAACTAAAATTTATCTATAAATGAAACCACCCATTTTGTAGATATTTTTTGTGCTGAACAACTTTTTGTGCTCGTAGTACCATGCTATCATTTTCATTTTAAAGTTATTCGTTTTTGCCTGTCATAAAGTGAAAAAATTGTTTTGCTTGCTAATTATATAACAAAATAAAAGTTAGCCATTAATGAAACACCACTCATTTTGTAGATATTTTTGTGCTGAACAACTTTGTGCTCACAGTACCATGCTATCATTTTTCATTTTAAAGGTATTCACATTTAAATATGGTTAGTACTGCTGCTGAGGCTGGATATGCAAATGCATTCCAAATGAGCCAATCTCTATCTACTGTGTGGATAAATTTACCTATAGTGAGGATAAATGCAATATGCTTGACCACCATGAGAATATTGAAAATATTTGCCTTTTGTATCCTCACAGGTATGGCATAAATATATATTATAGTGGCACGGTCACACCACTATATTTAGGGTTATGAAGGCACTTCTATGTTAAAGTCAGAATTTTGGGTGTTAATAACTTTGACTCATTCAATGGATTTGCATGAAATTTGGTATGCATGGTGGAGCATGGTAGATCTCTTGACTTGCCCAGTTTCATTTTGTTGGAAGTATGTTTTGCACACAAAACGCTGAAAATGGTAAATGATCCAGTTTGAAGACAGTTTTGGGATATTGTCTGCGATGCTGTGTGGCCCATCATGTGGCATGCCAATCTGTGATGTGGGTCATTTGAAAGAGCTTTGCTGGCCAAACATGGCACTTTTCATTCCGTAAAAATATTGAGGCATTCAAAGGTTATAGCACTTTTAAATTCCCATTATAAATCAATGGGAAAATTTATATGGTTATTTTGCAAACAAAGAATGGGGTTCTGGACATCTGGTCTAGTCTCACTGTTCAAGAATTTTTTCAGCCCTCGCAGTCAAAGAATCTTTGTCTCCGAGAATTCTTTGATTGCAGGTCCACCATCTTGTTTTTAAATTCTGATAATAAAAAATCAAATATCTCAGCTCTGGGGTCACTCCCAAGTAAAACTTACATGGGTTTTACTCAGGGGCTTCAATCTATTGAGCCATGCCTTTGGTTTGGTGTACAATGCTCAAAAAGTAGAGTTATAAGCTTTCAAACACTTTGATCGTGGCTCGCTGACTATCTTTGATCGTGAGCCTGCAAATTCATTGTTCGTAAGATTCTTTGATCAAGATCTTGCATTGTGAGCTAAAAATACAATTTTCTCAGCTCAGGGGTGGCCTAGGAACACAAATAAGGGTAGGTTTAATCAGGGGCTCCGTTCTAGTGAGGCATGTTGGTGGTTTCATCTAAATCATCCAAAACTCACGTTTATCATTTTTATTCTTTTATCATGAGTCTGCAATTCTTTGATTGCAAGCCTGCAAATTCTTTGATCATGAGATTCTTTAACGCGATCTTGCATCGCAAGCAAGGGACAAGAAGGCCCTTTGAAAATGCAAATTTCTAGCTCAGGGTGGCCTAGCAAGACCAATTAGGTAGGTTCTCCTCAGGGGTTTGTTCTGGCAAAACCATCATGGTGGTTTGCAGCATTTGTCTCAAAATTTTGATTTTTAGCATTTTTATTCTTTGATCATGAACCTGCAAATTTTGATTGTGAGATTCTTTGATTGCAATCTTTGATCGTGAGATAGGGACAAGATGGCCAGATTTTATAGTGCATGAGATAGGTCAGTTTTCTAATCTTTAACATTATATATCTGAAACAGTTTGGTCTTTTACTTGAAATTTGAGGTGTTTATGGCATGTCCTGTAGATGTCAATTACGGTGTTTACATGTTAGATAATATATTTTTTGTGCACCTTACGCTTTGCAGACAGTGTTTTGCATTGTCTTGGTGGCTTGAAATTGATGGGGTACATAGTCTTAGTGTCATGGATGCACTTTGCAGTCATTGTGTCTGTAAATGTCAACAGGTGCGGAATTGTGCAACTCGATGAATGAAAATCTCAAATTTTAACGTTATATCTCGGAAATGGTTAAGTCTTTTACTTGAAATTTGGAGGTGTTTCGCATGTCCTGTAGATGTCAATTACGGTGTTTACATATTGGATAACATATTGTTTGTGGAGATATTAGTGGTGCACTTTACGCTGCTGACAGCATTTTGCATTGTTGTGGTGGCTTGAAATTGATAGGATACCTAGTCTTAGTGTCATGGATGTACTTTTCAGTCATTGTGTCTGTAAAATGTCAACAGGTGCAAAATTGTGCAACTCCGATGAATGAAAATCTTAAATTTCAACATGTTTTATCTCAGATATGGTTTGGTCTTTTACATTGAAAGTTGGAGGTGTTGTTGGTTAGCACATATGTTAGAAGTTGGTGGTAGTGTGGCCCCCACCAACTTCCGCAATATTTAATTTTATATTCTTTCTCAAAAAGTAAGAAAATTCTATGCAAAAAACTGCTTTAATGCATCATTCGGTTAAAACAAAAAGTTGGGAAATGAAAAATCTTTAGGTTGCCCTCCCCCACCATTCAGTCATCCCCAGATTAACAGATGATGGGGTGTGCCTTTGGGGTTGTGAGGTCTACATGTCCCCATTCTTTTCGTTGTCCCTTCTCAATATGATTACACCTGGAATGGGGTGACGTTTAGGTCTCACAACAAAAAATGTCTGACTCATGAAAGTAAAAGGGCCATTTGTGACAGTAAAATGGCCATTTGTGAACATTTTGTGATTTTTTAACTTTCCCATAGAAAATGGGAAATTGTTTTGAATGATGCTTGAACTGTTAAATATTTTTCACAAAATTTTGAATGGCACATCGGGACCCGAGCTGCATGTTCCCTGAAGTTTTTGGACCAAACATGCAAACCATGCAGCCTGTGGGTGGGAGTAGAGAAATGCACAAAAGTCAGTTTTTGCATTTTTGGCATTCTGTAGCTCCACAACCATACATCTAACCATAACACAACTTGTCAGATCAAGAGATCTATGGTGCCAGACCAGCATGCAAAATGGCAGGCAAATCCATCATACAGTGGCAAAATTATTAAGGTGCGACATTTGAAGTTTAACATTAAAAGTGGCTACTCAACCTAACTATAGTGGTACTACCATGCCACTATAATAATATATATATATATATATATATATATATATATATATTCATAGCAAAAAATCCATTTAATGCATCAGTTAAGTTTTTTCACAGTGACAAATACAAGGACATTCGTTGTTAGGGTTGCCCACCTTGAACCCACACCCACCCTGTCCCACCAACAGGCAGCGGAGTGTGCATTGGAGGTCATCAGCCCTTACCTCACCTCATCCCATGTGTAAATAAGCTGAGGTGGTGCAGTATAGGAGAATGGGGTGAGAGTTGGGACCAACAACCCCCAACGAACACCCGATGCCTGTTGGTAGGGGCGGGGTGGGTGTGGGTGCAAGGCGGCAACCATAAAACTAAATTTCCTTGCTTTTGTCGCTGTGGAACAACCCTAACTGATGCATTCAACTGAGTTTTTGTCATGAATTTCTCTTTGAGAATGTGCACTATAAATAGTGAATGGAACGCTGTGTCCAGAATTGTGTGTACAACCATTCAACGGTCACACAACTGCACGAGAAGCAATGTAACATGCACAATTCAGCAACCATAAGTCCCAGTGACCTGAAAATTGTCACAGTCAAAGATGTATATTATTCCTTGCACATTCTAAATGCCAGGCAAATCAGACAAACAGTTCAGAAGTTATTGAAGCATAATGAACCACAGTTTCATTCATTGGAGTGGCATAATTCCACACCTGTTAATGTTTTACACACCAAACCACTGCAAGGCACCTCTGTACCACTAGGGCTACCTACGCTATAAATTTCAAGCCAGTACCACCATGCAGAATGCTATAGCAAAAACCTTAATCAAGGCCACACAGTATTCTGCAGCTAATTATTTTTCAAACATGTAACTGCAAATCAGTAACTGCAAAAGGGCCAGCTTTGAATGGCAATAACTCTGGAACAGAACAACATATTTTAATAAACAAAACTGGCATATTCAATGAACAAAGATGCTTCTATGTGCCAAGGTTCAGACCAATCAACCACACACTGGCTATGAGTCACAGAAGACAGTGCAGAAAATAGGAAAACATTATGTTTTGCACTGAACTACACAAACGCAAAACACAAATGGTAACAGTAATGCAAGCGGTGATGGAAACAGTAAGGTAAAAGAAAATAGTAACGCTAATGGTAATGCAAACGCAAGCACAAATGGTAACACACATGGTGATGCAAACGGAAATGATAACGCAAACAGTGAGAGAAACACAAGTGCAAACATAAATGAAAACAGAAGTGGTAATGCAAACGCTAACAGCAACAGAAATAAAGGGTAACCAAAATGATAATGCAAATGATAACAGCAGCGAAACGCAAACAGTAATGAAAACGGTAACGGAAATGAAAATGGTAACACATGCAAGCAGTAATGGCAACAGCAATGCATATGAAACAGTAACGACTAGCAATGGAAATGCTACTGAAAATGCAAACACTAAGGCCAATCGAAATGCAGACACAAATGGTAATGAATATGCGAACGGTAACGGTAATGCAAATGGAATGCAAAACAGTTACGGTAACACCAATGATGATGCCAAAGAAACACTAATGCAAATGTAAATCAAACACAAGCACATACGCAAATGGTAACGCATATGGTAATGCAATTGAAAATGCAAATGCTTACGGTAACACTCATTTACGACGCCAAAGAAACACAAATGCAAATGTAAAGATAAACACAAGCATATGCAGATGCAAATGGTAATGCACACAGTGAAGCAAAAGTAAAAGCAAACAAAAACAATAGCAGAAATGCAAATGGTAATAGTAACACAAATGCAAGTGCATACGCAAATGCAAGGGTAACGTACACAGTGACACAAAGGTAAATGCAAACAAAATGGTAATGGAATGGAAATGGTAACAGTAACACAAATGCAAGCATAAACGCAAAGGGTAACACACATATGGCATAGAAACGCTAAGTAACGGTAACGGAACTGCAAGCAGAAACACTAATGGTAACAGTATTGCAAATGCACACCCTTGTTTTCACAAAAGGTGCATTCAAAAGCACAGTGAATACAAAGAATGTATGCATAATAATGGCCCTCAGAGCAGAAAATCAGCACTTGGAATACTAAATTCCTTGTATCTCAGGAACCATACGACGTAGAAAAAATGTAAAATCTCCATTATTTATGACTTTCCAGGTTAGTTTTGGGCTTAGTCCCTTTTGGGGGACTAAGCATTCTTCAATGAAAAGTCCGTATCTTGAACTGTTTTTGAGATATGGGCCCCGAAGCGCCATGGATGCCGTAATGTTAGCATGATGGAAAAATCATCAAACTTGAGTGCCGTAACTTTGCAGCCCTCTGATATATTGTCCCCAAACCACCAAAAGGCACATCTGTGGGATCTTGGCTTTCTTTCCTCCAAATTTCAGCCCAAAAGACCAAACCGTTCTTTTGCAGCAGGTGGCAAAGATTCCCTATTGTTTGGCCATAATGTCGTAAAGTACTTCAGCAAATAAATTCACGAAAGTGTTGCATATGTGACATTACTTTTTACAAAAATTTAAAAACATATTTCTGGGGTATATTTACCCCCAAAAAAAGACATGGCTAGCATCCTCATGGCTCAACTAGGTGAACACAATAATAATTGTGTCCTAACTGGTCCCAAATTTAAATGCCAAGCATTTCTGTGACGACCAACTGAAAATAAGATGGTTCATTTGTGACATGACAAGGGTCATTTGCCACACTAAAACTGCATTTGTGACACTTTTGCTTATTTTGTTAACTTTTCCAATTGACTATAATGGGAAACTTGTTTTTGAATAACTTTTGAACCGTTTAATATTTTTCATGAAATCTTCAAAAGGCACATCAGGGACCCAGTCTGCATGTTTCCAGGTGGTTTGGACTGGTCTTGCAAACTGTGCGACCTGTAGGCATGAGCAAAGAATGCGCAAAATGCATAATTTGTGCATTTTCAGTGCTCTGTAGCCCCACAACCTTACAGTCAACCATAATGAAACATGGCAGGCTCAGAGATCTATGATACCAAACTGTGCATGCCAAATGTCAGGCAAATACATAATACAGTGGCAAAGTTATTAAGTTGCCAATTTTCAGATTTAGCCTTAAATGGGGTACTACCGATGTACTAATATATATATATATATATATATATATATATATATATATATACACACATATATATGTACATATATATGAGAGGCAAAAACATCATTTAATGCATCACTTAGGGTTGTTCCACAGTGACAAAAGTGAGGAAATTTGAGTGTTAAGGTTGAAAGCCCCTTGGACCCCCAGCCCACTCCCAACCAGCATGGGGCAGCGTTGGGGTCGTCACCCCATCAGATGTGTAAAGAAGCTGTGGAACAATCCTAACTGATACATTAAACAGAGTTTTTGCCTCTAATTTCGCCTTCTTTTTGAGAATGAGGATGATAAATGAATTAATGTAATGCGGTACTTGGGAGGCCTGAGGCCCTCCACCAGGTGATGTCTTGTCACATAGTAACAGGAACAGCAACAGAAATGCAAGCACCAACAGTTAGCACATGGTAATGCAAGCGTAAATGGTAGAGTAAACGTTAATAGAAATGCAAGCGCAAAGTGACACCAAAGTGAACAGAGATGCAAACAGACATGCAAGCAGCATACAAAAACACAACTGGTAACGCACACAGTGATGGCAGCAGTATCTTATTTTTATACTTCTTTTATTGCTTTTTCTTATTACATGTGCAAAACATCACTTTATCATACACATGCCTTTGCTCCTTAATTCAGGAGTTTAGGTAACAATTGATTTTTATACAGCCTCTAGAAAGTGCAATTTTCCAGCTATATATGTAAAAAACATATATACAGAACTAAAATACATAAAAAAAAACTTGTCAGCCAATTGTGTCTTTTTATCCCAAGGAGTAAATTAAGATCCTATTCATGGGGTATAAGTTTTCCTTTATTGTTTGTCTTATCTAATACAACTTCAAGTGCATTCTATGATTCCTTTCACTCTATTTATTTCTTAAGAGGACTAAGAGGAGTATTTAAATAAAAGATAATTTATTAATTCCTTTTAAAAGGGACAAAAAAAGAACATTTCTCAGTTTCCTAGCAGGGGAACAACACTTTAATATCCATGGGGTTTATCAGTTTCCCCAGAAATCCTACCCTAGGTCACTTATTCAAGTCCCATCTAGTCTAGCAGTTCTGATATATTGCAGCCCTGTCCTGTAAATTGTGTGTTAGCTGTTCCAAATGCTGTTTGTAGGTTACTATTTCTTACCATTCCAGTAAGGTCAGGGGTTTAGGAGCAGTCAATTCTTAGTAATAGCTTTATAGGGCATGGCTAAACATATAGCCCAGAGATATTTGGTATCTCTTTCTTTAAGAGTTTTGGGAGGTATGCCCAATAGAAGATTTTGAGAGTCAAACGTTTCTGTGTGGTCAATATTCTAGATATCTGGTGGGTGATTGCTTGCCAGAATGGCTTAATCACTGGACAATTTAAAATATGTGAGCATGGGAGGCTTCTAATGTCTCACATTGTCTCCAGAAAGATGAAGAAACTTCAGGATTACGCTTTGCCTGGAATAGGGGTACTAAAAAGTACCTTGTACGGACTTTCCAAACATACTCTCTCCAGCTGGGAGACAGAGTTGTGGACCATGTTGATTGCCACACCTTCGCCAACAAGGCTCTAGTAATGGGATGCCCAAATCATACTCCCATCTCCTTTTATTAAATCAGTTAGGTGGTTCTGGAAAGTATTAAGGAACTGATATAGCAAAGATATGGCATAGTCTTTTCCAGAGACTGACCAAATGTGAATAAAGGGACTACAGTCCTCTTTTGTATTGATGTAGAGTTTTGAGTTTTCATTTATGTGTTAATCCAATCTCTCATCTGTAAATAATATATATAGGCACTGGGAACACAGCCATACCTTGTTTGTGCTTCTTTGAAAGATATTGTGGAGGAGTTTTGAAGCATTTGCCAAGGGCCACAAAGCCCTTGGTGGCCTGGAGAGCATATCATTTATATTCTAATGCTGGTGTAAAAGCAGGGTTCTCAGAGAACCAGCAGTATTTCCAAATGTGGAAAAGAACCGCTTTTAAGGTAGCCCCTCCTCGGTCCTCCAGAATTGTTCCTGTACTATTTGGTAGTACTCTTTGAGTTTTCTCATCAGAGGGACAAAGAGGGCCTAGGGTAAGGGGTGGGGCAGAGTTCTACAAAGATCAGTTTACTTCCAATGTGCCAAGTAATGACTATTTTCCCATAATAGAACCAAACGTATTTGAGAGACATTCCAATAATAATGTAAATTTGAAGTGCAATTCCCAAGGTTTTGGAGAGCATCAATAATTGAAATTTAATATGGGGTTTTTGCCTTCCCAAAGGAACTTCAAAATGATTGTTTCCAGTTGTTCAGGGATTGTAAGGGCACTCTACTAGGCACAGATTGAAACAAATGTAATAATCTTGGCAGAGCGTTCATTTTAAGTGCTTGATTTCTCACATAAAAGATAGAGGTATCACTGTCCAGTGATTAAAGTCTATCTTCAGGGTCTGTATTAGGGAATCATAATTTAGGTTACATAATGATCTAAGGTCAGCTGGAATATTAACTTCAAATATCATATTGTTTGGGAATTCCATTTAAATTGGAATTTTCTTTAATTTGTCTTGAGGTGCTATAATTAAAGGCCAATAGGTCAATTTTGTTGGTATTTAAGGAATATCTGGCCAAGGATGAAAATAAAGTAAACTTTTGAAATAGGTTGGAAGAGAGTTATTCGGGCTTGCTAAATATATCAAAACATCATCCGCAAATAATGCTATTTTGTGCTCCATTCCGCCAAGTTGATACCAAGGAGATTTTGATCTTATCGAATTATATGTGCCAAAGGTTCGATGTAGAATGCAAACAGAAGGGGGAGATAGGTCATCCTTGCCTGGTTCCTGTATGCAAATTAAATTTATGAGACAAATGACCATTGGATCTAATATAAGCTTGGGGGTCTGATAGAATTTAAATATGGTGTCCATAAATTGCTGTGGGATTTTAAAAGTATTCAATACTTCCCTTAAAAGGACCATGAGACCTTATCAAATGCTTTTTCAGCATCTAGACTAAGTAGAAGGGCTGGGGTTTGTTCCTTTTGGATATGTTCAATTAGGTATACAATTCTCCTAATATCATCTTGGGCTTGATGACCTTGAATAAATCCTGATTGATCTTGTTGAATTAAAGTGGGGGCTAATTTAGCTAGTCTGTGGGCTAGTATAGATGCCAAAATTTTGCAGTCAGTATTTAGAATGGAAATAGGGCTATAGAAGTCAGGCAGAGTTCCTTCCCAGGTTTTGGGACTACTTAAATAATTGCATATTGCCATGAGGGAGGGATAGGAGTCTTAGGGAGGGTTATATTTCTAAATAAACAATGTAATATAGGAGTTATGTCTTGTTTAAAGACTTTATAAAATTCTCCTGGCAGGCCGTCAGTCCCCAGACATTTATTAGATTTAAGATTTCCCAGTTCTCCTCCAGCTCCTTGATCAAAATCGGTGTCAATAATGTTTCTGTAAGGGCTTTAGGAAGGGTTGGGAGGTTTCGGGTTTGAAGAAAGGCTCATATTTTTGTTACTGTAGGTTGTGGTTGGGTGCTGAATAAAGTTCCGTATAATATTTAACAAATATATTTGATATACTAGCTATAGTATGTTTGGGTGGGTCCTTAAGTTGAAGGTCTCAACGTGGTGATCATGGCTCTAGTCTGTTGCCTTCTTAACGCCCTGCCAGAAGTTTCAACGGCGGGGACCACCTTCGTAATACCTATGTCTGAGGAATAACAGATTCTGTTTATAATAATCCAGCAGTGAGTTAAGCTCTCGCTTCAATATCTTTAATTGTTTAGTGCCCTCTGTTGTTATTTTTAAATTTTGTTGCTCCTCAAGAGTTTTTATTTGGGCAAGTAAGGAATTTCTTTTCTGGTCCCTTAGGTTTTTTATATGCTGCCACAGCTATAAATTTACCCCTGCAGGTGGCCTTGACCATATCCCACAGTATACAATATCTATTTCTGGCATATCGTTATCTAATATGGTTTGTTTAATTGTGTTTTAGTCCCTGTATAATTTCCTTATCTCTCAAAGGGATATGTTTAGCCTCCATATTGTAGTCTTCCAAATGGATCATTTCTGAAAGAGAGATACTGTGAGGCATGGTCCGAAGGACAAAGTCACCCAGCCAAGCTTTGAGTGACATATGGGCATATTCCTGCAAGAATAGAAATAGTCAATAGATGAATAGCTATGATGGACCTGTGAGAAAAAGTGTGGTGAGTACCAGTGCCATTGTGGTATCATCAGGCATCTGCCAATCCCAGTTCCTTGATCAGATTTACTACATTCCTTGCCTGTCTAGAGACTTTTTGATTTTGTATAACTGGATTGTATAGTTGAGATAGGTTCAAATTAAAATCCCCCACAGATGATTGGCCCCTCTGTCCATTGTATTAGTTTCAACAGAATTGACCTATAAGCTGTATGATCAGAGTTAGGTGGAAAATACAGTGAGGCCATCTTAATGAACTTCCCATTTAATTTCCTTTAATAGGACGCACCTTCCTTCTTTGTCAATTATTTGATCTGTAGCTTGAAATGGGACCCTATGTGGTATAAAATAACAGTTCCTCTTCTTTGTTCACCCTAAAGGAAGAGGCATAGACCTGAGCAAACCCCAACCGCTCGAACTTTTGGTGCTCAGCTTTTGACAAATGTGTTTCCGAAGCATCAGAATATCAGCACCAGCTGGCTTAAGTGAACCTAAAATTTTTGAGTGCTTTATGGGACTGGTCAGTCCATGTACATTATATGTGCAAAAGGTGTAACTCATTGTGTTGTCCTTAAAATATATACCATTAAACCTATCCCTTTCTCTCGAGAAAACTATCTCATGCTTCAGGAAATTTTCCCATACATTATAGATATACTCCCATAATTGGAATACCAGGATTACAATAAAAAAGTAAATGAAGACACACTGACTTTAACAGTAAAAAACTTCATGGCGCCAACTGGGCACATAACTGAATACCTTGCTTGAACTTCCAAGGTAGGAGGTCCGCTATCTTAAGCGACCTCTGTACCCACCTTGATGTTAGACTTGGTAGGTTGAAGAGAAATTACTCCTTCTGGGCAGAAGGACCTCTTCAAGGGTTTGTACCAGACTAGACCCTTTAGACATGTTACAGTGCTATGTAGTATAGCTTTAAGCCCAAACTGTGCAATAACAATTGTTCAAATACAAGAGGGAAATGGTGAATATTACGATTAGGCAATATATGGGGGCAAAAGCTAAAGATTGGAGTAAAGAACTTAGTTTTATAACTACATTGTTCCCTGTGACTCTTTATCCCACCTGACTGATTTACTTCTCCAGGCCCTTGTATCAAGACAATTCTCTTACAAAACACAATTGTTACTCCAATTAATTGTTTAAGAGTTATGGACCGGCATTGCAAAATATGCCTCTCCATAGAGGACAACCCTGCATGTAGGCCTCTTTAAGTCCAAAATCCCTTTGAGCTCATCTGAATACTTTAAAATTCTTCAGTGTCCTAGTCATCGCTACCCATGGCTCATTCTATTGAATCTAGTCAAGGAAGAAAGGTTATCCTACAGCACAACTGTAGCTACTCACTGCGTACTTTGTAATGGTCTAAAGACCTTTTTAAGGTGTTTATCTCAGCCATCTATTTGCACTAGGTCATGCTCCAAGATACCATGGAGCTTTTAAGTAAGTCTCTGAACAGGGAGATAGAGTTCGATGTTGCAACGATATTCGGGTTCTTGTTTCTCTTAGCTTGGACAGTCAGCCATGTATCATCATGATCTCACCATTTCTGGCCCATTTTCAGTGGTTGTTCTGGTAGTTCAATTCCTTTTTAATCATGGCTTGCTTCGCTTCTTGGAAAGTGTTATAGATCTCAGTCCCCTCCTTCCAGAAAACCCGTAGTCTGGAGGGTATGGTGTTTGAATGTGTAGATTTTCCTTTGGAGTATCTTTATAAGAGGGCATATTCCTGTCACTGTTTTTGGATAGTGCGTGGATAGTCCTGATTGAAAAAAGATGAGATTCTAGGTATCTGACCTCTCGTTGTTGCCAAGCTCTTTTAGGATATCCTCCTTGGTTTTAAAGTTGTGAAATTTGATAATCACTGAGCTTGGCCTGGCAGTTGGATCTTTGGGTTTTGGTATCAGGGCTTGATGCGGTCTGTCAATTTTTATTTTATAGTAGGGGAGGATTCAATACATCCCAAAGCATATCCACCAGAAACTCAGACATATCACCCTCATCCGCACCTCCGCTAGACCATATAGGCATAGATTGTCCCTCCTAGACCTACTCATGGTCTAAGTACTTCTGATCTGTAGAAATTGCATGTAGGCAGAGGGCTGAGACTGTTCACCAAATGTGCTGCAGGTCATCCTCCATTGTACAAATGTGTTCTTCAGCCTCCTGCATTCGATCCTCCACCATCGATAAATTTTGCTTTGTTTGAATTTGTTTTATTTTCTGCCCTCATATCTTTCAATTCCCTCATCAGAGTCTCAAATCTTGTTTTGGAAAGTTGTTCCATTTTCTTATCGGTATCATAGCTTGGGTCCGAGCTAGTATGGCGTATGGTTGTAGCCAGGCCTCATGTAGGAGAGTTTTGTCGTAATCCTTGGGTTTCTTTTTCACGCCCGCAGATACAGAGTGCGAGTTCTTGTCCTCTGTCCTTCTGCAATCCTCTGGTTGCCATTGCAGTTGGTTTCAGCTGGTTTAATCTTTTTAAAAGAGGAGGATTAATTTGCAATTCAGGCGGAGCAGCTCTATTAGCTACTGATCGGAGCCATAGTGGAACAGGAAGTAGGCAGCGATATCTTAAACACAAATGTTAAGTGGTACAGCAAAAGAACACCAAAGGAACAGAAATGGAAACATGAACACAAGCGTGCACATAAACACAAACCGTAATATGCATGGGCATGGTACCGCAATTGTAAATGCAAATGGTAAAGTTAACATGAAGAATAATGCCAAAGGAAACAGAAACATAAATGGAAACAGGCGTGTCATGAAAATGCAAACCGTAACACTCACAGGCACAGTACCACAATTCTAAATGCAAATGGTAACAGTAACAGCAACAATAATGGCAAAGGATACAGAAATGCAAAAGGAAATGCAAGCGCATATGGAAACGCAAACCATAATATGCACGGGCACAGTAACGCAATTGCAAACGCAAATGGTAAGAGTAACAGCAACAAAGATGCAAAACGAAAGACAAACACAAACGAAAGGGCTGCCGGAATGCAAATGGCAATGCACATGGTAACACAAACCAAATGCAAAGACAAAGAATTGTGGAAACGCAAATGGTAACAGTAACACAAACACAAGCTTAAACGAGAATGCAAAGGGTAACGATATGGTGGTGTACACGGAACAGTAATGCAAACAGGTATGGAAACACAAGTGGTAACGCTAAGTGTAACAGTAATGTAAGCACACACCCTGTTTTTGCCCAACAGCTGCATAGAGAAACACAGTATGTACAAATAATGTAAGCATAATAATGGGCATCAGAGCAGAAAATGAGCTGTTGGAAGACTTAATTGCTTATACAGTATCTCAGGAACCCTACGATGTAGAAAAAATTGCACATCAATCATGATTTTCCTGGCTACATTTTGCTATGGCTACACATTGTCACAATGAAAATTCTGTATCTCGCATTGTTTCTGAGATACGAGCTCGAAAGGTGCAGTGGATGCCACCATGTTAGTCTATGGGAGAAAATGCCAACCTCGGAGTACCATAACTTGGCATCCATGCAATATTTTTCACCAAACCACCAAAAGGCACATCTGTGAGATGTTGGCTGCCTTCCCTCCAAATTTCAGCTCAAATGACCAAACCGTTATTCTGCAGCAGGGTGGCAAAGAACTCTTGTCATTTTGGCCATAGTCTGGAAAAACTAGTGTCGCAATTTGTGACACCTTTGCAATTTTGGCGAAGTGTCATGAGTGCGATACACTTCTTGTGACACTACTTTTCCAGAAATTTGAAAACATATTTCGGGGGTGTTTAACCCCAAAATAAAGACATGGCTAGCATCCTCAGGGTCTGACTAGGTGAACACAAAAGAATTGTGTCCCTAGAGGGTCCCATATTTAAATGCCAAGCATTTCTGTGATCACTAACTGAAAAATGATTGACTCATGACACTAACTGGGTCATTTGCAGCACTAAAAACTGCATTTGCGACACTGTCAAACTTTTGTTAACTTTTCCCATTGACTTAAAATGTGAATTTGTTTTTGAATAACTTTTGAACCGTTTAATATTTTTCACAAAATCTTCAAAAGGCACATTGGGACCCTGGCTACATATTCCCTGAAGTTTTGGACCAGTCGCACAAACCTGGTGACCTGTAGGCATGAGCAAAGAATGTGCAAAACCATAAATGCGATCAAGGATGTCCTTAATAACTCCACAGCCGTATATCCGACCAGTATAAAGTTGACAGAGCCTGAGATATATGTAGTGCCTGTGCCTGCCAAATTTCAGGCAAATTTGTTGAATGGTGACAAAGTTATTAAGGTGCAAAGTTTCGCCATTTAACATTAAAGGGGCATTTAACCCTAATTATGGTAGCACTACTACGCTACCATAATATATTCATGGCAAAAACCCATTTAATGCATTAGTTAGGGTTGTTCCACAGTGACAAAAGTGAGGAAATTAAGTGTTAGGGTTGAAAACCCTAACTGCATCCCCGCACCACCACTACCATCACACACAGATACATGCAAGTAGGGAGGGACCAAGGCAACACAACCAATCACACACATCCAGCAGGAGGTGTATACCTGTGTTACTGTAGGAAGTGGAGAAACCAACTCAGATATCATACATTATTTACAAAGTTGTTCTTTGAGGTTAGTTCACATTAAGGTGAACCAAGCTGGAAGTAGTAAAAATGGTGTCCTCCCCGATTTCAACATATGGGTAGCGAAAGGCATGATAGGCACTGCAATGTTAGTCTATGGCAAATTGCTAAGTTTGGAACAGTGTAACTTTGTAATCCTTAAGTATTTTAGCACAAAGGCAGGAAAAAGCAAATATGTGTGACCAGGTCTTGCCACCCTGCAAATTTCAGCCCGAAGGACCCAACCATTTGCTCACAGGATGATGGCAAAGATGTGTAGTCGTTAGGACCATACTTTCACAGAATACTTCAGCAAACACGAAAGTGTCATACATTGTTCACATTTAGAAAGTGATTTTCAAAAATGTTTCAGGGAATGTGCAAAATCCTGTTTTGGATATTGTGAACCCCAAAATACCATACAGTATGTGTAGTCTGTGTTATATGTTGGTGGCAGTGTGTGGTCCAAGATGTCCAGTTGTCTGTTGCGATATGTGTTTAGCGGTGAGTGGAATGTCCGGATGAGAGTTACAGGTGACTCCATGCCACAGCCTAATAGGAGCATGGGTGTGTGGTTTCATGGTTTACATAGTTGTATGTTATTCCTGTTACCTGCTGCTGGTTGTGTGTGATTGGTTGTGTTGCCTTGGTCCTTCCCCTACTTGCATATGTGTGTGTGTGTGTGTGTGTGTGTGTGTGTGTGTGTGTGTGTGTTTTGGTGGGGTGGGAGGCATGCAGTTAGGGTTTTCAACCCTAACACTGAATTCTTCACTTTTTGTTAATCCTTTTTACCTCGCACCTCAGTCTGCTTTCACGTCCTGCATCATCCCATACAGCATCCATCTGGTCTGCCATGGCCTCAGAGAGTCCCACTGCTAATTACCCCGTGGCTTGCCCCCATGGTAGGAGTGGCGGAGAGCCCCCTATACCCCCACTGAACCAGGATTCAGTAGCCACAGTGGAGTCCCCAGGCCATGCATCCCTTGTGATGGCCATCAAGCGCCACAACCATGTGCCATATTTCCTGCTTTTCCCTTGTGAGAGGGCCGTGCTATGATGCCAAAGGGGAGTGTGCACACATCCGCACATGCCCTCTCAGCACCTGCGTCTCAACTCACCAGCCCTTAGGAAGGCATCAATGCACCATTCCCCAGCCTCCACTAGAGGTCACCGGAGCTGGTGCCTAGAGACCCCTCCACAGAGAGGGAGCAGTCCCATGGATGCTCTATCCCTCCCTGCTCTGCCAACCCCCAGCAGCCTGAGTCCATTCCTGAACCCAGGTCACCAGTGTGGAGTGAGGAGTGGCGCCCAGCCCCTCAACCTCAGCGCCACCGGGCCGCAAAATTTCCTTGCTTTGTTGCTATGGAACAACCCTAACTGATGCATTAAACTGAGATTTTTGCCATGAATTTCCTCTCTTTGAGAATGTGCATTATAAATAGTGAATTGAATGTGGTGGTGGGAGCGCAAGGCCCACCATGTGATTTTTGTCACTTCGCTGTTCAAAAACTGTATGACCGACTGAAATGAAAATCGGTAATGGCCAAAAATGCAGTAAAATGGCAGACTGCAGAAGTGAGCCAACGTCAAATGGCCATAACTGTGGAACAGAATGACATTTTTCACCAAGAAAACTGCCATGTTCATTGAACAAACGTCTTTCTATCTGCCAACTGTCAGACAATAAACCACACATTGGCTGTGCTATGTGTCATGGAAGACAGTGCAGAAAAAATTGCTAAAACATAATATGTTGCACAGCACTATGCAAACACAAAACACAAACGGTGATGGTAACGCAAACGGTGATTGAACCAGTGAGGTAAAATAAGATAGTAATGCTAACTGTAATGCAAATGCATGTGCAAATGGTATCACACATGGCGACGCTAAATGTAAATGATAAAGAAAACAGTAAGAGAAACACAAATGCAAAAGTTAATGAAGACAGAAATGGTAACGCAATGGTAACTCAAACACTCATGGCAACTGAAATGCACACGTTAAGAAAAACAGTAATGCAAATGTTAACTGAATTGCAAATGCAAACGGTAATGAAAATGCAAACGGTAACAGAAACACAAATAGAACTGCAAACGGTAATGGCAATGGTGGACGAGAAGGAAAAAGTAACAAAATCAACAATGGAAATGCTACCAAAATGCAAATACTAAGGCCAACAGAAATGAAAACAGTGATGAACATGCAAACAGTAATGGTAACTCAACTGGAAATGCAAACAGTTACAGTAACAACAACAATGATGCCAGAGGAACAGTAACTCATACAGAAATGGAAATGCAAGTGCCTACACAAACGCAAATCATAATGTGTATGGTCACGGTAAAGCAATTGAAATGCAAATGCTTACAGTATCACCAAAGATGACACTAAAGGAAACAGAAACCCAAACGGAAAAAAAATGGAAGGGCATACACAAATGCAAATGGTAATGCACATGGTGACGCAAAAGGAAATGCAAACAAAAGCAGTAATGGAAATGCAAAGTTAACAGCAACACAAACACAAGCACAAATGCAAATGTAAAGGGTAACGCACGGTGACATAAAAGGAATGTAATCGCAAATGGTTACAGAAACGCAAGTGGAAATGCTAACTGTAACAGTAATGGCAATGCACACCCTGTTTTTCCCCAAAAGGCATAAAGAAGAACAGTGAATACAAAGAATGTATGCATAATAATGGGCCCTCAGAGCAGAAAATGAACACTTCAATAGGGTTAATTATGATATTTTTAAATATGAATTAGATATCTGGAATTGGCAGCAGGAGATAACTAACCTTCCAGTTCAGGAAATGTGGGACATATTTACCAATAAATTAAATGAGCTGATCTTAAAACATGTCCCTATTCAGAAAAATACAATAGAGTCAGGAAATTGTGCCCCTTCGATGACAACTACATTAAAAAGTTGATAAAAAATAAGAATAAGGCTTTCTATTAGGGCCAAAAGCTGTGGGGAATCTAAGGCATGGGCATCTTATAAACTTCAGTTAAAAGGGGTTAAAACAGCTATTGGTAAGGCAAAGAGGAGTTATGAACTAAAACTAGCAACAAGAACTCGGGATAATTACAAGAGTTTCTAGACGTGATAAATAATAAAAGGAGACAGGGTAAACAAATTGGACCACTGAAAGACAATGCTGCTATATTATATCTGACAATAAACAAATGGCTGATAGGTTTAACATACTTTTCCTCTGTGTTTAAATTAGATAAACAACACAGTCTAGTGGACTGCATTGTTGATAAAGCTCTTGATTTCAAAACCAGGTTAGAGGATATGAGATCAAGGCTTAGTAATTTGAACCATAACAAAGCTAGTGGACCAGATGGTCTGCATCCTAGATTGTTAAAGGAACTGGCAAATTATTTGGTAGAGACCAATTAACAAATAGTTCAGCAGTCATTGGAATCAGGGCAAACTGTGCAGACATGGAGATTGGCAACAGTTGTCCCTATCTACAAAAGGGACGGAAGAATGAAGTGGGCAATTGCATGCGATTAGCTAGACGTCAGCACTTGGAAAATACTGGAAGGTATTATCAAGGACTATATTATGGATTATGTGGAGCTACAGGGAAAATAGGATAAGTCCCAACATGGATTTACAAAGGACGTTCATGTCAAACCAATTTATTGGAATTCTACAGTAAAGTTAGTAGATCACTCGATGAAGGGTATCCTGTGGATGTGATATTCTTAGACCTAGCAGAGGCATACGGTAAGGTCCCTCATGAAAAATTGGCTAAAACGATTTCTAATTTAGGGATACATCCCAAAATAGTAAACTGGGTGGGAGATTGGCTATCTGCTAGGAAACAGAGAGTATGTGTCCTTGGAGAAATGACTGATCATGGCGGTCACTAGTGGGTCCCACAGGGATCCATATTGGGACCATGTCTGTTTAACCTTTACATGTCAACTATGCAGGTAACAGCTGACATATGGATTTCCAAATTTGCTGAGGATACACGTTTAGGCCATCCAGTTAATAATATATCTGATGCTTCAAATTTACTGTTAGCACGTGGAGAATTGGATTTATGGGCAAAGGAAAATGGGGCTACCTTTAATGTAGAAAAGTGTACAGTTATGCACTTTGGTAAAATAACCTGGAAATAAACTATAGTTTGGGTGGTAATATTCTTAAAGTGGTACATGAGGAAATGGACTTGGGTATTAGGGTCACCAGTAACCTCAAGTTCCACCCACAGTGCAATTTGGTGGTTAAGAAGACAAACACAATTTTGGGATGCATACATAGACATATTAAAAGCAGGAAGAGAGAGGTGCTGCTCCCTTATATACCTCTCTTGTGAGGCCGCATACAGAATATTGTGCACAGTTTTGAGCACCTGACCATAAAGAGGATATTAGAGCCCTGGAGGGTGCAGTGAAGGGCTACTAGAAAATATCTGAAGTTAAGGAGATGACATACGAGGACAGGTTGAAGAAGCTGGATTTATATCCCTGGAATATTGTAGAATGAGAGGGACATGTGCCTAGTTTTTGGGCATTATCAGATAATCAGCCATCGGAGCAATTGGACCTGCATCTTAGGGTTCAGTCATATAACACTCTATACCCACCCCTTACAGTTGAGGGTGGGTAGCTGTATTTGTTTTGGTTCTCAAATAGGGTGGCAAGAGTTTGGAATGATTTACCAATTGAAGTAGTGGCTAGTCAGAATATGACATCCTTCAAAAAATCGTTAGATATTTTTTGGGGAGTAGTACTATAGTGGGATATTAAATCGAAAATTTAAGTGAGCCAAATGGACATTGGTCTTTATAGAGCTCTGTAATACCAATGTTTTTTTACCAATGTTACATGGAATACTAAATTGCTTATAGCTCAGGAACCGAACGACATAAAAAATGTAAATCTCATATTATTTATGACTTTCCTGGCTAGTTCTGCATTAACCCCTAGTGTGGAGCTAAGCATTTTCTGACGAAAAGTCCGTATCTAGAAGTGTTTTCAAGATATGGGCCCCAAAAGGCATGGTGGACACCATAATGCTAGCCTATGGGAAAAATCATCAACTTCGAGTGCCGTATGTTTGCAGCTCTGTAATATTTTGTCACCAAACCACCAAAAGGCACATCTGTGGATCTTGGATTTCTTCCCTCCAAATGTCAGCCCAATGTCCAAACCATTCTTTTGCAGCAGGGTGGCAAAGATTTCCTATTCTTTTGGGCATAGTGTCGCAAAGTAGTGTCGTGATTTGCAAACTTTCACAAAAAATTCATGAAAGTGTTGAATGTGCGATACTACTTTGCCACACTACTGTTTACAAAATTTCAAAAACATATTTCTGGGGTGTTTAACACCCCAAAAGACATGGCTAGCATCCCAGGACTCGATTAAGTGAACGCAGCAAGAATTGTGTCCCTAGAGGGTCCCAAATTTAAATGCCAAGCATTTCTGTGACCACCAACTGAAAACAAGATGGCAGATTTGCGACACTACAGGGATCATTTGTGACACTAAAACTGCATTTGCAACACTGTCAAACTTTTGTTAACTTTTCCTTTGACTATAATGGGAAACTTGCTTTTTGAATAACTTTTGAACCATTTAATATTTTTCAGAAATCTTTGAAAGGCACATCAGAGACACTGGTTGCATGTTTTCTGAAGGTTTTGGAGCAGTCGCACAGACTGTGTGACCTGTAGGCATGAGCAAAGAATGTGCAAAATGCATAATTACTGTGTTTGGTGCTATGTAGCTCCACAAATGCATATCCGACCATTACGAAACTTGGCAGATCCAGTGATCTATAGTACCACACCGTGCATGCCAAATTTCAGGCAAATCCATCATATTGTGGCAAAGTTATTAAGCTGCCAATTTCAGAGTTTAACCTTAAATGGGATACTCAACTCTAACTATAATGACACTACCATGCTACTATAATATTATAAGGATGCGGTCAAGCCCTATAGTTAGGGTTATGAAGCCACTTTAATGTTAAACTTGAAATTTTGCTTGTTAATAACTTTGGACCCATTCAGCAGATTTGCATGAAATTTGGTATGCACTGTGGGGCATGGTAGATTTCTTGATCTGCCAAATTGCGCTTTTGATTGGACTTAGATTTTGCACAGTGAATCACTGAAAATGCACTGTTCGCCAGTTTTAAGAGCAGTTTTTTGAATTTGTCCATGGCACTGAGCAGCCACCATGTGGTGTGCTGGTCTGAAACTTGGCACATAGAATGAGGTTGGGTCAAGGAACATGCCACTTTTCATTTGGTGAAAATATTAATCCATTCAAAAGTTATTAAACCTTTAGCTCTCATTATAAGTTTATGGAAAAATTTATATGGTTGTTTTGTGAAAGAAGAATGGGGTTTTGGCCATCTGGTCACTCTCATGATCAAAGAATTTGCAGACTCATGATCACAGATTTTTGATTGTGAGAAATTTATCAAGCCCGATGGCCACCATCTTATTTTCAGTTTGGAGTTGGAAAAACAAATATCTCAGCCCAGAAGTGACTTCTGAAGTAAAATTAGGTGGGTTTTACTCAGGGGCTTCCACCTATCAAGTCATGACTGTGGTTTAATGTAGTTGTGTCAAAAATGGAATTTTAAACTTTTAAATTCTTTGATCTTGAACCTGCAAACTCATTGAATGTGATTATTTGATCGTGATCTTCGCTCGTGAGGGAGGGGCAAGATGGGCAGATTTTGGATTTGAAAAACAAATATCTCAGCTTAGGGTGATTTGTGAAGAAACTAGGATGGCTATTGCTCAGGGCTTCCTATATTGAGCCATGCCTGTGGTTTAATGTAGTTGTGTCAAAAATGGAGTTTTAACATTCTAAAATTCTTTGAGGCGGGACGAGATGGCCAGATTTTTCCTGGACCAGATGTCTCTGGGAGGGACCAGATAACCCAAATTTCATCACCAGCTGTTCCCCTCATGATCAAATATGATCTTTGATCATGAGGTTGTGGCTGATTCTCAAGATCAAATAATTTTTAAAGGTGCAAAACTTTAAAATTAAATATCTCGAAACAGTTTGGTCTTTTAACTTGAAATTTTGGAGGGTATTGAGGAGGTGTCCTGCAGATGTGAATTACAGTGTTTAGGTGTTGGAAAATTAAATTAATTTACTGTGGAGGTATTGTGTGATGCAGTTTATATTTTGCAGATAATGTGCTGCATTGTGGTACTGGCTTTACATTTATAGGGTAGCTAGCCTTACTGCCACAGGGTAATTTTCAGTGGTTAGGCATGTAAAATGTAAACAGGTGCAGAATAATGCCACTCTGATGAATTAAAATTTAGTTTGTTTCAGTTATGGGAGCGGTCCCAGGCCCCACGCCCTCCAATACATGCTCCCACCAATACATATGATATTCATTACTTGTGCTATTATGATAGGCAGAAATTTACAGTTAGTGGGAGCACGGGCCCACTCCCACCAACTTGCGCGACACTGTACTTTACTATGCTTTCTCAAAAGTAAGGAAATTCTTTGCAAAAACTTCATTAATGCAACAGTTAGGTTTTTGCAGTGACAAAAGTGAGGAAATTTGCCATTAGGGTTACCACCATTGCACCCATGACCAGCCCTCCCCACTAATAGGCATCAGGGTGTGTTTGGGTCCTCGGTCCTAACTCTCACTCCATTCTTCTGTACTTCTGCTGCTTTACACATGTGATGGGGTAAGAGTTAGGGCTGATGACCCCAATGCGCACCCAATGCCGGTTGGGGGAGGGCTGGTGGGTCCAAGGGGTTTTCAACCCTAACATCGAATTTCCTCACTTTTGTCGCAGTGAACAACCCTAACTAATGCATTAAAAGAGTTTTTGCTCTAATATATATATATACATATATTTTATAGATATATATATATATTATAGTAAGCGATCACACACTATAGTTAGGTTGAGCTGCCATTTACATACTAAAGTCAAAAGTTTGGACATTAATAACTTTGGACCCATTCAATGGATTTGCCTGAAATTTGGTACACGTGTTGAGACACACTAGATCTCTTGATCAGCCAAATTGCATTTGTGTTGGAGTGCTGGTCTTCATGTACGAAAGTGCTGAAAAATGCAAAATTATCCATTTTTGAAGGCACCTTTTGGCATTCTTAATGTGATCCTGCAAGGCCATCTTGTGGTGTGCTACTCTGCAAGATGGCTTGTTTGAAAGAGCTTTGGTGGCAGAACAGCCACTTTTGTTTGGTGAAAATATATTAAGGCATTCAAAAGTTATGGCACTTTTAAAGTTCCCATTATAAGTCAATGGGAAAATGTATATGTATATCTTGCAATCAAAGAATGGGGTTCTGGCCATCTGGTCTCACCTGGCGATCAAAGAATTTGCAGCCTTGCAGTTCAAGAATCTTTGTTCCCGAGGAATTTTCAAAATTCTTTGACCACGAGGTCCGCCATCTTGTTTTCAGTTTTGAATCACACAAACACAAATATTTTGGCTCAGGGGTCACTTCTGAAGTAAACCTTCGATGGGTTTAACTCAGAAGACCCTGATCTATTGAGCCACTGCTTTGGTTCCAGTGAAATTGGTCAAAAATAGAGTTATAAGCTTTTAAAATCTTAATTCATGACTTGCTAATGATCTTTGATCCCAAGCGCAAATTCTTTGACTGTGAGATTCTTTGATTGCGATCGTGCATCGTGAGAGAGGGATGAGATGGCCCAATTTAAAATTAATTTTCTAAACCCAGGGGTGTTGTAGGAAGTGAGATGAGGGTGGGTTTTACTCAGGGGCTTCTGCTCTGTCGAACCATGGCAGTGGTTTATCGCAATTCCTTCAATTGTTTGATTTATAATATTTTAAATTCTTTGTTCGTGAGTCTGCAATTTCTTTGATCGTGAGCCTGTAATTTTTTGTTTGTGAGATTCTTTGATATCATCATCATACATCGTGAGTGAAGGACAAGATGGCCCAACAAAAAAAAATTTATTAGCCCAGGGATGTCGTCAGAAGTCAAATGAGGGTGGATTTTAGTCCTGGGGCATCGTTATGTTGAACCATGGTAGTGGTGGTTTACTGCAATTCCTTACATTTTTGATTTATATGGTTTTAAAATCTTTGTTCATGAGCCTGCAAATTCTTGGATCGTGATGGTGCAAATTCTTTGGTCGTGAGATTTTTCGATCGTCATCTTTGATCGCGAGATAGGGACCAGATGGCTCGATTTTTCATAATGGAATAGATAGAGAAATTTTAGTAATGTTGATATTGGATATATTTGGAACAGTTTGGTGTTTTGAGCTGATATTTAAAGGGAACAAAGGCAATATGCTGCAGATGTGTATTTTGGTGGTTTGTGGAAGAGTTCCATGCCTGATTTCCAGGTACTTTACTGTTCCCCTCTTTGTGTGTATCTGGTAACCTCCACTTATTCAGGATACCAAGGTGCACTGTCTCACAACCATACCGACTATGACGGAGTCTGCTCCTAGTGTGGCACACACTCATGAATCCTCGGGGTTCTTTGACGGCCTGAATTGCCCCACCCTGGTCGGGTGAGGAGGGAATCCTAGTTAAGTGTCCTCTATGCATGAGTGATTGAGCTATGCACAGCAGAGTCTGTCCTTTATTACTTGGTGGGTGGCAAAGAAGGCAATGATGGACATCATCTAGGAGTCTTGGGAGATGTTTTCTTCTTTTGTGTTTTACCATCCCCCTCTACCCTGAGGACATCGGCTTGGCAAGGTGTGTGCTAATGCAGGCCTGCCATGTGCCTGACAACGTTCTCCCTCCCTGAGTCCAGTCCTTCTGAAGCTGCCAGTGCCCCATGGAGCCGGTGCTCTCACCAGCCATCAGGGATGTTGGGTGCATACAGCAACCCTGGTAACCTAGCGTGAAGGAGGAGAGCATCCGTCTGGACACTCAATGCCCTTCCACCTGCTGATAGCTGATGACCAGTCTGTACTCAAACCCAGGTCGTCAGTGTGATGTATTATAAATATTTGATATCATGAGTTTATGGTAGTAGTCTTTTGCCGGCCCTGTGCACATTCGAGCTGGACAATAATTAAACATTTCAAACATGTGTTCCTGGTAGTTTAATATTCACATCCTTCCCTGTACTTGAACTGTTGAATTTGAACATTCATTTTATTGTCAGTTCTGTGGTACTAACCTCCACTTCTTCAGGCCACCATGGTGCACTGACTCCCAACCATACCGACTACACGGAGTCTGCTCCTAGAGTGCCACACATTGTCAGTCCTTGGGGTCCATTGATGGCCTGGATGATGCCCCTGGGTGGGCGGTAGGGAAGCTTCCTTAACCATTGTCTATGCCTGAGTAATTGAGCTGTGCACAGTGGAGTCTGCCTTTATTAGTCAGTGGGTGATGAAGCAGGCAATGATGGACATCATCTAGGGGTGTTGGGAGGTGTTTTTTCCTCTTTTGTGCTTTTCCATACCTCCCTCACCAGAGGACGTCGACTTGGACAAGTGCGTGGTGGCGCCGCCTGCCAAGTGATTGACAACATTCTGCTCCTTGAGTTCAGCCCTTTGAAGCTGCCAGTGCCCTGTGAGCCGGTGCTCCCATCAGTCCCAGGGATGTCAGGTGCATATAGCACCACTGGTAAACCCAGCCCAAAGGAGGTGAGCATGCATTGGCATGGTCAATCCTCCTTCCCCTGCCGAGACCTGATGACCTGAGTCCGTACCTGAACCTGGGTCATCGGCATGGTGAATTATAAGTATTTGAAATTACAAGTTCCTGGTGGTAGTCTATTGCCACTCTGTGTGCACATTCAGACTGCGCACTACCCTCCTTGAGTCCAGCCCTTTTGAAGCTGTCAGTGCCCTGTGAGAGCCAGTGCTCCCACCTGCCCCAGGGATGTTGGGTGCATACAGCAGTACTGGTAATCCAGCCTGAAGGAGGAGAGCATCCATTGGCATGCTCAATCTTCCTTCCCACTGCTGAAACCTGATGAACTGAGTCCGCACTTGAACCTGGGTCGTTGTTGTGGTGAATGATAAGTATTTGAAATCACGAGTTTCTGGTAGTAGTGCATTGTCGACTTGTGTGCTGCGTTCAAAGTGGGCAAAATAAAATATTTGAAATCATGAGTTACTGGTAGTTCAATGTTCACCTCTCCTCCTGTACTTGAACTGTTGAATTAGAACACTCATTTTATTGCCAGTTGTGTGGTACTTAGTGCTCCAGCTTGTCCATGTTCGTGAGCAATAACAAACATTTCACATCACGAGTTCTGGTAGTAGTCTGTCCCTCCTCATGCATGTTTGAAGTGTGCAATAATAAAACATTTCTAGTTATGAGTTCCTGGTAGTGTATTGCTCCTCCTCCTGACACCACTGCAGTATGGTATGGTATGGCAGTCTGCATGTCAGTTCATGTGTCTTATTGCTAGTTCTGTGGTACTCTTGTGCTCCACACTGCCTATGTTCAAACTGGACAATAATAAACATTTTACATCATGAGTTCCTGGTAGTAGTCTATTTTCCCCGTGCATATTCAAACTGGACAATAATAAACATTTGAAAATAATGAGTTGCTGGTGGTGCACTGTTACGTTCCCTGCTGAACTTGAACTGTTAAATATGAACATTGATTTTATTGCTAGTTCTGTGGTACTGTAGTGCTCCAACCTGTTGATGACTAAACTGGACAATAATAAATATTTCACATCATGAGTTCCTGGTAGAAGTCTATTGCCCCCAGTCCTCATTTGAACTGGACAGTAATAAAATATTTCAAATCATGACTTCCTGGTAGTCTACATTTCCCATCCTGCTGTATTTGAACTGTTAAATATGAACATTCATTTTATTTCCAGTTCTGTGGTGCTCTAGTACTCTATCCTGTCCATGTTCACTGAACAATAATAGACATTTCACGTCATGATTTCCTGGTAGTAGTCTATTGCCCACCCTGTCCATGTTTGAACTGGATAATAAAAAATTCAAATCATGAGTTTGTGGTACTCTGTTGTTCATCTACCTGGTACTTGTGCAGTGTGCTGTGGCAGGACACCCTGCACCTCAGTCCATGTGTACTGAGTTGGTAGTGGGACACTGTAAGTGTAACGTCCCATGGCAGATGCTGACTAAGTGCAGTATTAGTACTACTGTAGGTGCTGACAGAAATAAATGTTTTAGTTTGTCTGTGCTGTAGTGGTAGTACTGCATGCAATTAGTTGGTAGTTGGTTGTGGATGTGACAGGTGGCTTGGCTAGTTGGATGACTGGGGATGGGCGGGAGGAGGTGGAGGGTGGGTTGGCATGGTGGGTTGTGGGAGCCAGTAAAATAGCACGGTGTCTGTGCTACCTCACCTGCATGTGTCTCCACCTGTTGCTGCTTGGTAACTGGTACAGTGTATCTGTCACATTCATGGGCAGTTACTGAATGAATGCAGTAGTAGTGTTACTAGAGGAATGCTTAGAAAGTAACTTTGAGAGTATCTCTGCAATAGTGCTAATACTGTAATTAGTTTCAGTTGGCTGTGGATGTGAGAGGTGGGGGTCTTTGCACTTATTTTAGATGTGTACCATGAGACACTTACTTAGGTCTCTGTGACATCTGTCCCTTTACCACCCCTTGTTGACCATTTGTAGGAGGTGGTGTTGCTAGTGTTCTGCTTAGTCTGGATTCTGAGTACTATGCAGTAACAGTGACATAGAAAACATTGTTATCAATATTGGAAACAGAAAACAGTAAGTACATGAAAATAAAACTCAGGAGACAGAAGTAGTTTTTACATTAGTTTATTATTTAAATAGTATTATTATTATATATCTATATTTATAAATCTAGGTATATAAGTCCAAATTGATTAGTTGTTCTTGGATGGGCAAAAAAACAGTTTGTTAGTTATTTCTGTTATTGTTTCTTAGGATGTATTTTATTTCTTACCATTAGCTTGAGCTAAGATATAGTCTTTGCTTTCTGTGTATTGTTTTGTTGGCACTCTATGTTAAGCAGTATAAATTGAAACAATTTGAACAGTTCTTTGTATGAGTGTTTATGTTGATGATATTTTTTACAAGTATTGTTTCTTTTCAAAATTTATTGCTGAGTAGTATTAGTAATGTGTGTGCTAGCAGTGCTTGATTATTGCTGTGACATAGCAGTTCTATGTTTACAAAAATGATAGTAATAAAATAGAGAATAATGAATGGGAAAGGTTTTGATATGAGATTTAGGATGCACACCTGAGCTGTGGGATGCTACGGTGTGCCTTTGGGGTTATGTGAGTATGACACAATGAGGGTGTGCATTTAATCGTCATATCAAACATCCTTACCTTGTATAATTTTAATAATAACAGAACTGCAGTTTTGGTCCAGCAGTTTCTGAAACTGTTTGGTTCTGGTCATATATACAATGTTTGCAAATGAGGCAGCAGCATACATTGAGTGAAATGGTCTATGAATGTGATAATAATCAGCTGGTTGTTATGGGAAATATCAATGTGTGAGTACATTGAGAGGATGTGACCAGTTATTATTAATAATTAAATATATGCTTTCTGAGTAATTAAGTGGTTATATTATAGAACTAGCTAGAATATTAATATTTACTAACTGAATTATATTTGTATGGTATTAAATATTTTAGTGCATGTTACATGATTAAGTAAGAAACAGTATGTGTGGATATGCTAGCACAATACAATTTTCCTACAATTTCAGTGCATTAGTAGATTGACGAGTGTTGTAATAGTTTATGGAAATGATTAACATTTGAGAAATAGCGTTTAGTTAAAAATTGCACTTACATAATGAAGATCAATGTTTGACTATTGTTCTATTTTGGTGCCAGTTACATGCGTGGTTATTTTTTATATTGTGATTTGGGTACCATTGTATCCAGTTGGTGATAGGTCATATTTGTTGGTACTAGTTATGTTAAAATTGTAGTTATTTTTGTAAGTTAGATGATTTATGTTAACTACTTACAAAGAAATTAAAATATCACAGACATGTGCCACATTTTTCCCACTTTAAGGTGTGGCGATGGTAGCTATGTCAATATGGATTATATTTATTGGCAAAACTGGTAATAAATGAGTTTTTAGAAGTATTATTTATTTGTTGAACTGGAAAAAATTCCTCATCCGACCTCCAAATATATGGACAGTCCTGTAACAGCAAGAACAGACCAATTGTTTGCATTGTATAGCAGAAGTAGACAATCACTGTTAGTATTTAATCATAACTCACGATGTGCATACTTTTGCAGAGATGCATAGAGATGAAGCATACTATGGCAGTAGGCCAGAGAACCACATGTATAGATCTCTTTTATGAGATATTCCTTACGTAAATAGTAGCACTTAATGTAATGCAATACCATTAAGTGCTCAAAATGTTTAATTTGGAACAGTGGTAGGAAAAAAATGAACATTTATAGTTTGATTGAACCTATGTATGTTTATATTGAATCTCAGTATATATATATATATATATATATATATATATATATATATATATACACAAGTCTGAGTCTCATTCATTTTCAATAATTTGTCACATCCAGTGCTGTAAGTCATAGATCAGTGGGAGATAATGGCATATCAGTCTTCAGAGTGCAATTAGAGGATAGCAAATTCTATCATATTGTTTTCAACAATTTACTCATTATGGTAGAGATGGCACTGTGGTGTAGGCAGTGCTACTCTCAATGTGGGTGTGATAGCTACATTTACCAATACATAACCTAATAACTGATGTTGACTAATATCCAGTGCCCTGGAGTCTGCTTGGATTTGGTGGTAGTCAAATTATTAAGTATCATAGTAAGGGTCAGTGTAATGTAGGAGCAACAGGAAAAGGCATATGAACTTTACCTGATGTCGGTTGTTGAAACAAGTAGTATTCTCAACTGAATATGTTGAGAAAAGTTGTTGCATCTCTGACAACTTTTACATAGGTTAATTTGTTTGTGATTGCCATGTAAGATAGTACTGTGATACAAGTGAGTACACAGTAATATGTGCTGCGAATATGACGCTGAGTAAGGGATCTGCAAAACATATGACTAACTGACTGGCTATTGATTACAGTTCAATACCCTGAAGTCTACTTAAACAGTAATAATGCAGTTTTTGTTGTTAGTATATGGAAGTTGCAAATGGTGAAGATCACAATACAATGATTTTGCTAATCGATTGTGATTTATGGTGAAAACAGTATTATTTGCACCCAAGTTATGATGGTAGCAGTTTGACACACAGAGATTTCTGTACCATAGGTAGATGCATTGCTGTACTGTTGTGTAATGTTTGTTCAATGCTAGAGAAATGTGGCACATAAGCATAGGCCATGGTTATTTTGTGCAATAAGTAGAACACGTTGGTCACTATGGGTGTCATCAGACACTAGTAGTGTTTGATGAAGTATGTGATGCTAATGTGTATGGATGTTGGTGTTTGAGAACAAGACATCTGGGTGGGGTATGCAGATGAAATGTTATTTTGCAGATAAACTGGTTTTGTGATATATTGTGATTGGTTATTGTTACTCTTCCATACACTGTGCAGCATTGAGCAGCGGATTATTATGACATATGCATCCTTTAGATTTCTTGGGAGCCTTTCCTTAGGATGCATACTGTATCATTACACTCTACCCATACCTTTCTAAATCTTCGCCACGTGACATAGTGGCCAGAGTGAATGGATAGGCCGTGATGGAAGATTATCGCATGTGTGTCAAATTGAGTACCTGAGAACATAGTTCTTCCAGCAATGAAGTGAGAAATTGGCATTGTGACTTTCATGCCTTGAGAGTTAAAGTGCTGCAGTACAATAATAATGTATGAGCTTGAATATGTAACCTCAGAGAGTATACTACAAGAACGCCCACATCTTGGCACAGCCAACCAGTTTCTGCATTAGCAAATAACTTGAAATTTCACAGTTCACTGTTCAGGGACATAGACAGAGAGCCACAGCATATCCTGGGTTGTTTTGATTCTTTGTGCCCACATGACAAACATGTGTACTTGGACACATAGTCAACCTTGAAGTGTTGATGCAGATCTATGCTATCATCTGCTAAACTGTTTATTATTCCCATCATGAACTCTGTGACATCTTGTTGTGCATTATTAGCAAACATAGATTACCCTGCATATTGGCTAAGAGTCAGACTTAGAGGAGTCAAGCTTTGTAAACTGGGTAGCTCATCTTGAGTACCTCTTATGACTCTCTTTAATGCCTCTGAGAGAGGTGTTGATGGGCAACAGTTTAACACAGTAACAAACTCAGGGATGTGGAGGTGCTTGCATAGTTGCATTTGCATAACAGTTGACTCCTGTACTGTTGTCAAATGTTGGCAGTGTGTTGACTCAATACATTTTTTGCAGGGATGCAAGAAGTTTCTTCAGAGATTGCTGCTTTGTGCAGTACTCAGGTGATAACTGTGGAGTTTTAGTACACTGCCTTTTCAGTTTGTGTCCTTCATCGATTGTGATTGGTGTGACAGATGCATATCTGGGAACTGGTAGAAAAGAAGCATTTGGTTGGTACAATGTATGTAATCTGTTGTACTCAAGTATGCATTTTGTGTCATCACGTATTATGCTTTCTACAAGTTTGACTATGTGTACTCCAGATAATTGTCTTACATGAGACAGTGCGACATAAGACATGCCATCCTTCAATACATCAGTGCCTATATCTATTATGGCAGTATCAAGGCTGAGGCCTTGGACTCTTGTGTATGGAGACTGCATAAGCAGCACACAATGAAACTGTTTCCTTGTGACATATATGTCCTTCACAAGTTCAAACTTAACTGTGTCTCTGTCTATTGGTTGAGGTATTTCACAGTTGTCAAATTTCATGACAACAAAATCCAGAGCTGTACCTTGTACATTGTACAGGAAGTCTTGGATATATCCCATGGCTCCATTTACAAGACCTCGATCGACATCAATAGTTCTGCGTAGCATGACACGTGCATTTCTACACAGTGGTAATACAGCTTCAAGACCAGCTGTTCGTGACACATCATTTGTCAGTTCTTTCAGACAATCTGTCATTCTTGATAATAGTGTTTGTGATAGAGTAATTCCATCCATTGTATCTATGCATGGCACGGTGACAATGGGCTGCTGTTCTCTATTCATCATGATGTCATTGAACTCTGCACACTGTGTTAGCCTTGGGAATAGACATACAACATGTTGCCCAGTTTTCTGAACATGTGTAAACATATCACAAGCATCCTGTATAGGACTATTATTTCTTGTGATAATGCGCTGTCTTAGCATCTCAACGTGGGTGGTGTGAGTGCACAATACATGCTTTGTCAAGTAATGCTTTGTAAGACATGTCACCTTGTTGTCTCATGCTCTGAGAGAATTCAACATATGAGAAAATTCCCATAGATCAACTCCACCAATGCATCCAATAGTTTTCTTTGTCTCTTCAATGGATAGACTGCAGAAAACATGCTTACCATTACAAGGGCTAGCTGAAGGAGATCTCCAAGTACAAGGATGTTCTTTCCACCAAATGGAACATTATCGTTAGTTTCAGTATCTTCTGTAGACGTGGGTGGATGAATGTGAGTAGAACATTTGAGACCATGCTTATCTCGTCAATTATGAGCAAATGCATTTTGTCAAACATTGACCTGAGTTCATTGGCAACATCATATGACAATTTCCTGTAATCACCACTCTTTCCATGCTTGACTGGCAACATGAATAACCTATGGAGTGTGATACCCCATGTTTTAAGCTGCCAAACCTGTAGGAGCTGCAACAATAACAGATGTTGGTGTTCTGGTAGGTCACACACTCCTTTGCTTATGGCTTGATCAAGAAACTTTTCCCAGTCCCAGCAGCACCACTTACAAACATCCTGATTGGTGTTTGCTTTTCACAGACAATGCTTTTCATAGTGCTGGACTGCATGTTTAACTGCGTGTATAATAGAGTGATACACAACTGTTTGGTGTTAGTTTAACTTTTTGACAATGTTGGTGGCTGATTCTGAGAAGTACATGTTTTGTTGCATTGTGCCCTCAACCTCTGACATCAGCACAGCTGGGTCATTAGGAGGAAGAGGGCACCAAGTTTTCCTTCTCCTTCAACATCAACCATTTCCTGTGATGTGACAGGTGTGTCATCATCTAGGACTTTCTTAATGTTATCTATCTGTTGCTTTTCCATTTCAAGTCTCTGAATGTATGTCTCAGAGACATGACTCTGGAAGGTATGATATGTTTGTACAAACTCTTGTTCATATGAGTCAGACAGTCCTTTTAATTCAGATTCTGATCTCCAGGTTTGAATAGAAACAATAGAGCAAAGTAATAATGTTCTTTGCTTTCTGTTGTGTTAATGACAGTTTGCAGTGGTCAATTAGCCCACGGTTTGCGTTTTGACAAAAAGCCATCAAAGCCAGTTACTTTATATATTCCTTTTCTGGATCTGAAGTAACACCCCACTTGTAGTCATACCATTGAGCAACCTCAAAGAGACAGAGATCATCCATAGCACTGTGGCGCTGTGGATAGTAGTTGTCAATTAAGTTGCTCTTAAGAATAGATGTGGATGTTGGTGCTGTGGCAGCCAACTTCTCAATCTCTTCATGGCTCTTGAGAACATGGCACCTGTTCTGCTTGTGATTTACATTTAAAAACGTATGGACTCTAATTTGCCATATAGACATACACCTGTAAGGCGGTCACTTGCTTCATAGGCTCCACAATCAGGATGTGATAGAGTCTTAAGCCCTAGTGACCAAAGTCTGGAAGACATTGATCTAGCACAGTTTGACAACTCTTCCCACATTTCTTGGAGGTTGGTTTGCTCATGTTTAGTAATGTATGATGTAACATACCTGACAAGAGCCATTGAGTTGTCTGCTAAGAACTGGACATCAATGTTTGCTTGCCACATCAACAGAAGGAAGGACTATAGTCACTGATATAGACTTCTGCTTCTGTGCGAGGTAGTTCATAGACTCATTTTGTTGACTTTGCTTTCAGGTGGTGTCGCATGGCTGAAAAACGTCATTAAGTGAAGCAGCTAGGCAAACTAGCCTTGGGAATCCAAAACGGCAGTGAGTACACCACTGACCTTTGTTTTTCACTTTACTACAACAGTATTTAACACAGAGGTGTTGTTGGAATTTCTGGACCAGTTCCCACAGTGTTGCGCTATCATACTTGTCTGGTTTCTGACATGTGACATACTTCAAGATGAGGTTTAGAATGTCAGATATTTCATTGTCCCCATTTGTGGGGCATCTTTAATCCACAGCAACACACGAATGTGTGGTGCTCCACAGGTTGCACTCAATCCTCCAGAGTAGTGTAACAATACTGAGGGGAGATTTGTCTTAGACAGTATGAATTTCAAAATACTCTGAAACCCGTGGTGGAAGTAACATGAAGCAGTTACTGGATCAAGTGAACATAGCTCATTTAGAGTCATTGTTTGGATGTTCTCAACATCAGAGTTTGCCCATCTTAGTATATTGAGCAGATCATCCAATAATATTCTTCACAACTGAGTGTCACAAACCATGGTGCTGGCCAAATTCTCTCAGCATGCACATTACCTCAGAGTGACCTCTGTACCAATATTCTTTGGTACCGCATGCTAGACAAGATAGAAGAAAGATTGACTTGCAGTGTTTCATCTTTGGTCTGCAACTTGTGTAGCAACTGTGCAGCTGCCATATTGCTAAATTCTGTCCCAAGTATCAATGTGTGAGCAATACTAGCAGATAGGACACTAAGTTCACTTTCCCAAAGAAGGTGGAAGAGGTATGCAATGTTTCTCCAAAACTTGCCATCCTTATGTAGTATTCGTGAGGTCCTATACTCAACTCCTGGTACTTGTACTTCTCGCTCATCTAATCGGTCTCCTGTACCATATGGGAACAGATTAGAGAAGCAACAAGCTTCTAGGGTGGCCTCCCATATACTAACAGGATTGCCCTTCACTTGTTTCATTTGATTTAAATCTATGTTATCCATTACTGGGTCTTTGCCATGCAATGGATGTATTGTAAATTGCTCATTCACATTCTGTGCAGTTGACATGTCAACCTTCTGAAGTATTGCCTTGTCAGAGTTGTCTGTGGCAATATCTGAGGAGAGTGTTGTAAATGTGTCAATGTCAATTTCAGAATAGAAAGGATTGTGCTCTTTTAGATATCTCAAAGCATTTTTTACATTATCTACATTGACTATCTCTTGCCATATTGTCTTTGCCTTTGTTGGCACACCATTTACCAAGATGACTACACTATTGTCTTTAGAAATAGTGTTTACATTGTCTTGTAAAGGTAAAGGCAGGTAGACAATAGAGCCTTTGAGAGTACAGGTTCTTTGTTTGGTAGGTCTCATGTCTTTGTATTCAGCCTGATGATTGTTTGAAATGGCTTCATGGTTTGAATGAGAATCCTTTCAAATAAGTTCAGTACTGTTATCTCATTAGGTGTTGGTTGTACTTCCATTTTATTGAGTACTGACCGTGGAGTAAACTATCACTCTTGATTTTGTTATGACAGTAGGAACAGAGTAACACAGTTGTGAGTTCTTCAAAGTCAGACTTTAGAAAAGGCATGCATGCAGACATCCCCACATTTCATTCCAAGATGGGATGTTTGCAGGTCTACTTTCACACATAAGTGCTTGTAGAACAACCGTTCACATGATACACATATTGTGTCAAATTTCTCTGTTTTACCTAATTCAAATTTAGCAAATTCACGACCAAATTGTCGTAGGAGTTGCTCTACTTTAATCAGAGATGTCTGAGGAGTACTTCCTTCTTCAGAAACAGTAGCAGTAGACCTCAATCTCTGAGTTTTGTGTAAGTTTCTGATTAACTCACTAAGTCTTTCAACATCTCCTTCATCGAGCAATGCTTGGAATTGCATGTAGTCTCGAATGAGAGATCTGATGCGATACAACCTTTGCACAAATTTGCGGATGCCAGAGTTATGGACTGCTAACATATGAAAATGATGAAATGTGCTGTTGCAGTTCATGGATTGTAAGCATGCAAGAGAGTGACCCATTAGCCCTTTGTGAGGACGGATCTCACTCTTGTCAATGTCATGGATCAGTGTGTGTTGTTCAGATCTCTTTGTGTTAAGAGTTCTTGAGAGGAAAGTTTTTATTGATATAATAGATTCCTCTCTAATGTTACATGTTCTGTCACATGGCCATTTTTTTGTTGAAGATTTTTGACTCTTTCAATATCTTCAGCTGCATTGTCATTGTTTGTATGGATGGCTTCATGGGATAGAGGTAAGACATTAAGTAGTTTTCCATGCTCATCTAATGTTAATGTAATGTCTCCCTGTGAGCATGGCATGTCTCTTCCCAGAAGAATGCTTCTGAGTACTCTGAATGAAGCCAGTCTCCTTTAAACACAAGAGAAAATTGTCTGTGTTTAATGCTCAAAAGATAAGATAGTGTTTCTCATCTCTTCAGTCTTTGTGGTCACTTTGTCAATGGCTGACCTCATGTCAGTCCGCAGTTTGGAGCGTATTGCAAGAGCCACATTGACAAACTGTCGTGCTCTTAAGTGGAGTTTCATCAATGATAGCTTAGAACATAGTTTGTTACCTTTGCGTCTCACTATTTTTGAGATCACACATTCAATTCTAGCTCTGTGGACTACTTTTTGAAAAACATTATCTTAGTGTGTCGAGCATTAGGAGAGGTACTATGCCTAGCATTTTTTCTGTCTCACAAATGTACGCTTAGGTGATGACAGTGCTGGGACGTAGTGATTGTAATGTTTCTCTAGGAAGGCTACTTGTGGTAGTTTTCTTAGAGGGACGGTTTCTGTGTCTTTAGCTGTGTATGCTTTTTTTCTGTGTAATGTGGAGAAAAGACAGTTTCTGATGCTTCTGTTTAGAAGCTTTACCTTTGGTTCTTACATGGCATAATAGTGAACAACTAGTACAGCTTGCACTCTCTCTATGTGCTCTGGTTTTACGACAGATGGCCATGATGAAGTTAATGGAGTATTTCTTTAATATGTTTGTTGTTGAAGTCACCTAAGAAAAGTGAAAACATATATTTAGTAGTAAATAACAGTAGGTACATGATAGCTAATCAGAATTTGTTTGTTTGGAAATTGACATATAGTGTTGTGCTAATAATAAAACGTCTGGTATACTTAACATTCTATTGTAATGAATTTTTGAGTATTGTATGCATAGTACTATGCAGTTAATAGTACAACTACTTGTCATATGGGCAAAGGTTGATAAAGAAGATAATACCATGTACTTAAAAATGTAACCCAAAGGTTGAAGTGTAATTGGGTGACTGGCACTTTTCTGCTGTTGTGAATCCTATGATAACCAACACAAATGGTGTCAGCCACCAGCATCCCCTCCCAAATCAAACCATCCACTGAAATTAATACATTGAACCTGCCATCTTGAATCACTGCTAAGGTTAGCGATCACTATGCCATTGATCTGATTGCGACTGCTGCAGCATGGTAAAATAAAAAGCTGACAGTTTTATGAAATTTCTACGCACTAACAGTTCCTCTTGAAAACTAAAAATCTAAAATGTTACAATCACACAGAACATGGCTAGTGTAACGCAGCACATGTGAGCATGCATATGTAGTCTACAGCTCTCTCGCCAGTCATTGCTGTGTACCACCAACCTGTAGCCCACAATCTAAGGATGCAGATAGGAGCCCAAGAAACAGCACACAACAATTACTGTAAATAAACAAAAAAATGCTACAACCAGTTGGTCTTTTCTGAAACATACAGCAATCCAGCAATGACCCACTTATTCCTCAATAAGCGGCACACACACTGATTAAAGACAAAGAACCTCTGTGCATAAACACTGAGGCAAGGGTTACCCAAAGGGCATTTGGCTGGGAAGCCAAGTTTCAAGAAAATACAAAATCACACATGTCCCCACAATGCAAAGCACCATGGGCTGTATATGAAAATCACCACAGAATGTTATGCTAGTCCAACTTTAAGCAGAATTGCATGGTGCGAAAGGCCTTTCACACAGTTTGCAATAGGTGCTAACAGAAGACATGAACACGTGTTTCGTCCTACCAGGACTCATCAGTATGCCTCATCTGTTTGACACCCCAGTGGAATAGACCAGCTACCCTTAAGGCAGTGTGCCTGGGATATATTGTGGTGAACCCATTAAAATAAAAAACTATTTAAAGACAAAGAACCTCTGTGCATAAACACTGAGGCAAGGGTTACCCAAAGGCATTTGGCTGGGAAGCCAAGTTTCAAGAAAATACAAAATCACACATGCCCCCACAATGCAAAGCACCATGGGCTGCATATGCAAATCACCACAGAATGTTATGCTGGTCCAACTTTAAGCAGAATTGCATGGTGCCAAAGGCCTCTCACACAGTTTGCAAAGGGTGCTAACAGAAGACATAGACACGTGTTCATCCTACCAGGACTCATCAGTATGCCTCGTCTGTTTGACACCCCAGTGGAATAGACCAGCTACCCCTAAGGCAGTGTGCCTGGGATATATTGTGGTGAACACACACTGATGCACTACTGTCATGCTACTGTTCTGTGTCTGAGATGCAATTGGTCTGCTGTATATGTAAAAGAAAAATGCATCTCAGTTTGAAGCAAAGTATGACAGCAGTTTCTTAAATTAAGGTGTTCACTGCTTTCCTTTGTGTCAGTGAACTGTGATGGACAATGGTGTTTTTATTGAAATTGGTATGGAATTACAACATGAGTATAATGATGATTGGATCTTATAGAGCATGAATAGAAGCTGCATAAGTTAAAATTGTTGAATTTGTATTTTTGTCACGAACAAAGATTTTGTCAACTCGTGAATGATCCTCACGGTCACAGATGGTCATGAACAAAGAATTTGCCATCTCGCGAACAAAGAATGCATAAATCATATAGTATTAGTGTTGAAGATTGTTTATTTTGTTTAATGACATGCAGAACTTGTGCACTGTTAATAGACCTATGTGACCATTGTGTGGTGGCATAGTATGTAAATACTTGACTCCTACAGCTGTTACTGTTTTTTAGTAGTCATGTGGTTTTCTTCACGACCTAAGAATTTGTAAAGTCACGGTTCAAGTTTGCGATCAAACTGATTGGCGATTGAAGATTTTGCATGCTCACAGTCAAAGATCATTAACAAAATGCGGGAAGCATGTTGCATGTTAATAAAACAAATAAGACAAGTATTTTTGTTAGTTGTGGCTTATTTAAATGTAAGAGGGTTTCTGTAGTGTTTTGGTGTGGTAAATTATTGGGTTTGAACTGCAGAGGACGTTTAATGTAAAGTCTCGCATTATTCTCTTGATCAAAGAATTTGTAAGCTCGCAGTGTACTTTCACTGTCAAAGCGGACGAGTTTAAGATTTTGCATGGTAGCAATCAAAGATGATAAGGATGCTGTGATTCTCTGAAAACAGATAGAAAACAAAAACATTATTATTTTAGTTATGGGCTATTAATATGTTAGGAGGTTTTATCTTGCTTGGATGTATTTAAAAAATTAGGTTTAGTCAGATGAGATGTCCATCGAAGTCTTGCGTTATTCTCGCGATCAAAGATGTAGTAAGCTTGTGGTTAATCCTTGCGGTCAAACTGAGTTGCGGTTTAAGAATTTGCATGCTCGTGGTCAAAGATTGTAAAAAGTGCAGGAATTATTTCAAAATTTGTTAAAATTATATGAAAACAGTTTTCTGGTTGTTAATTAATTTGTGAAATGTTATTAGGGTCTGTTCTGGTAAAAAAAGTTAGGAAAGTATTTTTTAAAGTGTAGAAGACTGTTAACAGCCAAAGCTTGCACTAGTCTCAGATTAAAAGATTTTGCAGCGGTCGTGATCGATGTTGGCGATCAGTGCAAGTCACAGTCAAAGAAATTGCACTCTGAACAAAGAAATGGCTAGGTTAGTCATGTGAGTTTCCTGAGCCAATAGAATTGAAGAATAACACTCTGGGGCCATTTTAGAGTCCTCGAGAAGGAGACAGCACATAACTGCAAAAGTAAGTACTTCTGAGAAATATGTGATAAGTTTGCTAAAATGGTTTTAAAAGTTTAAAAAGTTATTTATATGTGTTTAGTAAGTTAGGAATTTCTGTGTGTGTTTTTTATCACTGATTTTGGGAGGAACTGTTTAGTTTGGCTGGGTCATTTGTGGACTTAAGAGTTATTTTGAAATATTTATGGCAGCATGGCCTGGGAAACTGTGACACAGTTTAACAACACATACAGGTTTTAATATATCTGTGTCACCAATGGATACTTTTTGAAAAGTAATGAAAACTGATATTTAACAGTGTGATTTGTACAAGTGATAAAAAATCAGCATGTTTTGAAAAGTTGTATGTTTTATGCATTTTGTAATTTAGTCAGTCAAACTACTGTCATTCTTTTCTAATAGTTACTTATTGTTCTTGGGATGTTTCTTGTGGCTCCAAACAATCTTAGTAACTGTTTTGCAGATTTTCGGGGTATCTCAGACTGGCTGATATGTACAAGTTGATAGTGTGCTAAGGAGATGTATTTTAATCAGTGCTAATTTAGTTTGTGACAATTGCTGGCTGATCTAATAATAGTGGCAGCTTGCTGTTACATTTGTGTGTATTTAAATTGTTGTGTAATGCTGACTTGGAATCATATTGTGTGTTGCCTAGCTTTACCAGGTACTGGCTTAGCAGTTGTTATGGAGAGAGATAGAGACTAATAAATATATTTAACTTAGATAATTAAGTCACAGTAGTTGTTAGTGCACATAATGTATCGTTAAATTAACTGATTCTGAGACGTGCAATGAAATTAGTACAGTACTATTGATTACAGTTGTTCACTATTTCTGTCAAGTAGTAAGGAGCGGTTCCACTCACCACTCAGGCAGCTGGCTCAGTAAAGAGGAAATTAGTTTGCCTGAACATTATGGCTAGTGACTTAGACCAATCAAAATTTGTGTTACTGGCAAGCTATGGGTGTACCAGTCAGATGATAGTATTCTCCCCAAACAAAAAAAAATGTTTAAAAATGTTATGCCAGTAGAAAGACAGCTTATATGCATAGCTAGGACTTTATGCTAAATTAGTCAATCTGTGAAATGGTTATTGTTTGTGATTGTTTTGTCTGCATGCAGGTGTGCGATCCCGATGATTTGCATCTGGCACCTGCCAGGCAGCAGCCATAGGTGACCGACACCCCTGCAGCTGGCAATGTGCTCCATAGAGCGATCATGGGCTGAAGTAAAAATAGTACACTCCAATATCCCTGGTGGTCCAGTGGACTGCTATCTGCCTGATTGCAGGCATTAGTAAGAAATAAATAAATATGTCACCAAACCAGCCAATGGGCATACAGCCCATATCGTACTACACATTCCAGATATGTGAATGAATCCCATTCACATATCTGGAATAATAGTCTGTTATCAACCTACTTGCATAGCTCACTATCGGACCAATGGGTGTACAGCCCTACCGATGGTGTCAGTTGGCGGACGGTGGGCTGGCAGGTGGCTGGGGTGCTGCCGCACCCAGCTGACCTGGGGAGTGGGGTGGTGGGGCTCAGTGGGTGGTTGGGAGGGTACCTCTAGACTAGCAGGGATATTGGACATATTTTGCATTTTTATTACAAATACCCGTGATTGGGCACACAGCGATCCACTGGACCACAAGGGAGTTTGGGGATATTATTTGTTAGTAATGCCAGGGACGGGCAGATAGCGTCCACTGGACCACCACAGAGTTTGGGGATATTTTAATTTTTATTACAAATGCCCACGATCGGGCACACAGCGTCCACTGAACCACCAGGGATATTTGACAGAATCCTGCATTTTTTTAATAATGCCACGATCGGGCATGTGGGGTGGGCGCTGCCAGTGCAGCTGGAGCTCGGTGTCCACCTACAGGTGGCAGCTGCTGTGTTGCACCCTGCAATGTGGCAGCTCACCTGTGGGTGGCCATCCATTGTTCCTTTGATTTGAAACAACTTTGTCCTGGCGCAGGTAGGGTTGCGCATGCATGGCTCTCCACATCCTTGGCTGAATATCAGGCTGTGCAGGTTATGCATGGACGCCCCCACCTGCCTGCATCATACTGATGCACTCCAGTGCATCGAGATTTGTACCACGCACTTTTCCCTTTTGAATCACGCCGTGGCACATCAGTAAGCTATGCGATGGTGTAACACTACTGCATGCAACTCTTTGGTATATCTGACCCACGTGTTTTGTTATGCTACATTGTAAGTGTTGATTATTTTGGGGGGTCTGGTGAGAGGATAAATAGAAAATAATGTTAAACAAGTCCAGGCATCATTTGTTTAACATGCAAGTGAAATAAGTGATAGTATGGAGAGTTTGTAACATCGTATTCTTAATACATATGGGCCCTGATATTTTAACTGCACCAGGCTATGGCGTAAGCCTGGGCACAACACAACTTGGCTGCACAGGGGCGTGGATGTGATGATATTCAACAGAGCTGTGCCCGTGGGTCAGCATTGTTAAATATTACTTAGCCCACCCACAGTGTGCATGACACAGTGGCAGTGCGGTACCGCAAGTGGCTAGAGTGGAGTGGGTGCACTAGTGGAAGTTCTGCTGTGATATGTGCAGCAATAATTATATTCAAAAGTGCACATGTAAATGGGACCATAATGTATGGAAGGTAGAAATGGGGCCATGTGCATGTCATTATGGCCCCTTTTGGATGGTGGTGTACCAATTCCAGGCAACTGTGCCTGGTGCCTTACCAGCCAGCAGCTGTCGGGGCCGATGCACACTACGCATGGCAACTGTTCAATTTAGTACTTTACAGTAACTGGTAACTGCTATTTTTCTTTTAAACTTAGATTGTGGGCTTTTAGTGACACTGTACTTTCTTTGTTGTCTTTACTTAGAATTGTTTTTGGCTGTTGAAAATTTAAAACATAGTGGTGGTGTATTTCTTTGCTGTCTTTAATTGCTGCAAATTTAGTCTTGGCTTGTCTGACTTGCCCTGTAGTTCGGGTGGGGTGTTAATTGTCTGGCCTCTGACCTCAGCTACGTGATAACTGGAGGTGGGGCTTAGTCAGAGTTGAGGTAGCAAGTGAGTTTTATTTTCTTAGAAGAAGCCAGAAGGGAAGGAAGCATATTCAATTCAGTGCTTTACAGTAACTGGTAATTGTTATTTTCTTTTAAACATAGATTGTGGGCTTTTAGTGACACTGTACTTTCTTTGTTGTCTTTACTTAGAATTGTTTTGGGCTGTTGAAAATTTAAAGCGTAGTGGTGGTGTATTTCTTTGCTGTCTTTAATTGCTGCAAATTTAGTCTTGGCTTGTCTGACTTGCCCTGTAGTTTGGGTGAGGGTATTAATTGTCTGGCCTCTGACCTCAGCTACATGATAACTGGAGGTGGGGCTTAGTCAGAGTTGAGGTAGCAAGTGAGTTTTATTTTCTCAGAAAAGCCAGAAGGGAAGGAAACATATTCAATTCACTGCTTTACAGTAAATGGTAATTGCTATTTTCTTTTAAACTTAGATTGTTGGCTTTTAGTGACACTGTACTTTCTTTGTTGTCTTTACTTAGAATTGTTTTGGGCTGCTGAAAATTTAAAACGTAGTGGTGGTGTATTTCTTTGCTGTCTTTAATTGCTGCAAATTTTCTCCCCTCCCTCCCTTCCCCAACTCTTAATTATATGCCCTGTTAAATCTGATTTACTGGAGTTAAACACAGGGTATAGTAAGGGTGTGGAGTGGGAGGCATAAGGGTGAAGAAGCCCACCCTCAGCACGGCAGGTGTTTTGACTCATTTATTTATTTCTTGGTTTATTTTCTTTTTTAAAAGAAAAGTGTCTGAGGATCAGTGGCAGGATTTTTAGGACAGTAAGTTAATAAAAGGGAACTAGGAGAGTTTCAGTAGCAGACAAGTATTGGAATAGCAGTATAATTGCAGTATAATGTGGGAGTGGTGCAATGCAGTGGCTGTGGGGCAGCCATATTAGGGCAGACCTTCTGGACACTGAGGTGCTGCCTATCTGCAAGCATCTCTCTGGACTGTGGGATGAGGTAGCCAGACTCAGAGTGGAAGTAAACTGGGTCAGGAGTACCATCACCTCATCCAGAGACCACTCAGTCAATGCAACTGCCTCAAAGGATGCCGGAACAAGGAGCACTTGAATGACAGTGGGCTCAGGGAGGGTTAGAGCAGTCAGGCAGAGGCACATCCTAGATCCTATTCACTCAAGAACTCATATGCCACACTGGCAAATGGGGACAAACAAATAGAGGTACTCAGAGAAGTTTAAGGAAAGGATGTGGAGGTTTGCCAAGGAGGTGACCTCAGCAGGAAAAGCAGTGGACTGCAGAGGAGGGAAGGGAATCCTGGTGGGAGACTCCATTATAAGAGGATCCAGCTAGGAACACAGGAGGGGAGGACAGGGAGGTGAGGTGCCTACCAGGTGCCATGTCATGGAGGGATGGAAGGAAGATCCTGGGATCACTGGGAAGGCAAGATGGGAGGTGAGCTGGATGTCATTATCCACCTAGGTACTAATGACCTCGCAAATGGGGAGTCAAGGAAGTTCAGGAAGAGTTTAGGAAATTGGGGCCACAGAGATCCAGAAGGAACAAAATGGGAGGAGATACTGTGGGTTAAGCTGGAAAGGAAAATAGGGCCAGCCATCCAACAAGTGTGGTCTATAGACCACCAGCCCAGGAGGAAGAAACAGATAGGAGCTGATGCTAGCCATCCAAAGGATGGCAGACAAGGGTGAGGTAGTACTGGTTGGAGACTTCAATATTCCAGATGTGGACTGGAGCATCCCAGCAGCAGCATCAACTAGGAGCAGATTTATCCTGAACTCCTTCAGGGTGCCTTCCTCAAGCAACTAGTCATGGAACCAACTCAGAAGGCAATGCTGGACCTTGTGCTCACAAACAGGAAGAGTGTGATGGGGGTAACAGTGGGGAGCACCTGGGGAACAGTGACCACCAGTCATTGTGGTTTGAAATCACAGAAAGAGCAGAACCAAACCACACAAAAACACATATCCTGGATTTTAGGGGGCAGACTTTGGGAAAATGGGGAGATACTTGAAAGAGGCATTAAGGGAATTGGGCAGGAATCAGGGGTTGAGAAACAGTGGGCAGTATTTAAAATGGGGATTACAAGAGCAACAGAATTATGCATTAAGCAGGTTAGCAAGAGGAAAAGGAAGAGGAGACCATTATGGTTTTCAAAGAGGTAGCAAAAGAAAGTGAAAGCCAAAAGATTGCATTCAGGCAATACAAAAGACACAGGCAGAAGGGGATAGGAGACGTACCAGGAGAAGCAAAGGAGGCAGGGAGGTCAGTAAGGAAGCCAAAGCTCAGACAGAAGAACACATTGCAAAATCAGTGGTTAGAGGGACAAAACCTTTTACAGGTACATAAGTGAAAAAAGAAAGGCAAAGGGAGGGATAGTGAGACTGAAGGGGAGAATGCGGGCCACGTGGAGGATGACAACAGTAAAGTTGACATATTGAACAGGTATTTCTGCTCAGTCTTTACTGAGGAAGAGGAGGGTAATGGGTCTGAAGGGAGTACAAGGGGTGAGAATGGTGCAGAAATGGACACAAGTTCCTTTACACGAGAAAGGGTCCTGAAGGAACTGGAAGTAATAAGAGTTGATAAAGCAATGGTGCCAGATGGGGTGCACCCAGGGTCCTTAAAGAACTAAGAGAGGTGGTGGCTGAACCTCTGGCTATCTTGTTTAGCTGATCACTGGAAACAGGGAGGTAACCAAAGACTGGAGGATAGCAGATGTAGCCCCTTATACAAAAGTGGGAACAAGAGAGGCGGGGAACTACAGACCAGTCAGCCTCTCCTCGGTAGTGGGGAAGATCATGGAAGCACTACTGAAGGAGAGATTGGTGGAACATCTGGTTGTCAATGGACTACAGGACCCACAGGCAGCATGGTTTCACCAGGGGAAGGTCATGTCAGACCAACCTCATTGAATTTTTTGACTGGGTGACTAGGGAGGTGGATCAGGGAGGGCAGTGTACATGGCCTATCTGGACTTCAGCAAGGTCTTTGACACTGTGCCACATAGAGACTATTACACAAACTGGGAATATGGGTGTGGGCAGGACAGTAGTGTGGTGGGTAGCTAATTGGCTGGGTGGCAGGACACAGAGGGTGGTGGTAAATGTCTGTCACTCCACAGAGGAAGAGTGACCAGTGGGGTACCACAGGGATCAGTGCTGGGACCGGTCCTATTCAACATCTTCATCAGTGACATTGCACAGGACCTAGAAGGCAGAATTTCACTGTTCGCTGATGACATAAAGCTCTGTAACAGAGTAGACACACCAGAGGGTGTAGACAGAATGAGAAGGACCTTCAGAAACTTGAAGAATGGTCAGGGGTTTGGCAGTTGAAATGCAATGCAAAAAGTGCAAGATAATGCATATGGGGCACAAAACCCTGGCACAATATATCAGTTGGGGGTGAGAATATAGCATGCACCAAGCAGGAAAGGGATCTTGGGGTTATCATCTCTGATGACCTCAAGGTAGGGAAACAGTGCGACAAGGCAGCAGGTAAAGCAAATAGGATGCTGGGATGCATAGGCAGGGGCATCACCAGCAGGAAAAGGAGGTCATAATTCCACTATACAAGACACTAGTGAGGCCCCACCTGGAGTACAGTGTACAGTTCTGGAGACCTTACCTATGTAAGGACATAGACAGGGTAGAGAAGGTTCAGAGGAGGGCAACAAAGATGGTGAATAGACTGCATCACAAGTCCTGTGAGGACAGGTTGAAGGAACTGAACATGTACTCCTGGAGGAGAGGAGGGAGAGGGATATGATAGAGACATACAAGTATCTTACAGGGAGGAACAGGGTGCAGGAATACACTATTTTAAGCAAAAAGATGTTCCAGGACTAGAGGGCATGGGATGAAGTTGGAGGGAGGATGATTCAGAGGAAATGTGAGGAAGAATTTATTCACAGAATGGGTGGTGGACAAGTGGAACACCCTGCCAGAGGAAGTGGTGGGGTTGAAACAATCACAGGATTTAAGAATGCATGGGATAGACATATAGGAATTCTGGAGGTCAGGGTAAGGGCAACAGACTTCTAGGAAAACATAAACTGAACTTACAAGCTCAAATGGGCAGACTGGGTGGGCCATAGGCCCCTTATCTGCTGATACTGTCTATGTATCTATGTAATTTTCCCCACAGCCTGATCCCATGCATTTGTGAAATAGTAACGTATCCAATATCTGTGGTGGTCCAGTGGACCGTTGTCAGTTCATTGGTGTGATTCAATAAAATGACAAATTATCTAATATCTGTGGTGGTCCAGTGGTCCACTGTCTGCCTGATCATGGGGTTCTGTGAAATAAAACACAATCCAATATCTGTAGTGGTGCAGTGGACGCTGTCTCTGTGATTGCAGGCTTCTGTGAATTGAAAAACAACCCAATATCCTTGTTGGTCCAGTGGACCACTGTCAGCCGATTGAGGGGTTAAGTAAAGTGAAAACCAATTCAATATCCTTGGTGGTCCAGTGGACTTCCCTCCAACCTGCCAACTGAGCCCACCACCCTACTGTCCCTCTCACTGGTGAGCAGCGGTCGGCAGCAGTCCACCTGTCTGAAGACCGCTGCTGCTCAACAAACTCGTCGTATGGCTGTACACACATTGGTCCACAGCATGAGCCAATGGGTATGCAGCCTGTGCTGTACTACACATTACAGATATGTGAATGGATTTATTTACATTTCTGAAATGTGTAGTACAATATGGGTGCATGGTGATTGGCTTATATTGTGGACCAATGGGCTGCAACCCTACCAATGGTGTCAGGCAGCGGAGCATCAATCAGGGTGGGAGCTGTCACCAGTAGCTGACTGGGGGAGCGGGCAGTGGTGCTCAGTGGGTGGTTGAGGAGGTGGGTACACTGGACCACCAGGGATATTTGATTATTTATCATTTTACTTAAGCACGTGATCAGGTAGACAACAGTCTACTTGACCACCAGGGACATTGGATTGTTTTTCATTTTAGTTAAGCCCATGATTGAGTAGGCAGCAGTCCAGTGGACCAGCAGGGATACTGGATTGTGTTTTATTTACAGAAGCCCGTGACTGGGCAGACAGCACTGCACTGGACCACCAGGGAAATTGGATTGTGTTTTATTTTACAGAAACCTGTCATCAGGCAGACAGCGGTGCACTGGAGCAACAGGGACATTGGATTCTGTATTGTTTTACTTAGGGCTGCGATTGGGCTGTCACTGGACCAGCAGGGATATAGGATTCTATTCTTAGATAGCAATCCTTGTGATTGGGCAGGGGTGAAGGTGCCACCATGGAGTTGCAGCCAGAGTTCAGGTGGCCGACAGATGGTAGCTGCCGTGTTATGTGCCTGTCGGCAGCTCACCTGTGGGAAGCTGGCTGCTGTTCCTTTTTTTCTCAATCAACTTTGTATGGTGCAAGTAGGGGTTGCAGATGCATGGCTCAGCACATCCTGGGCTGAATATCGGTATGTGCAGAGATACATGGGCACATGCCACATAGCTGTGTGTGCATACATTGCTGATGCACTCTGGCGCATTAGATTTGTGGCAGGTGCAATTCATGTTTGAATGTTGTGCTGTGGTGCATCAGTGGGGTGAGGAAGGTGCAACACTGTTGCGGCATGTAAAACCCTTTGAATATCTGGAAAATTATGTTATTATGGTTGTTAATGTTTTGAATACTGTATAGTATGCTTACTTTTTCCATTCCATTCCTGCATATTTTTCTAATTTTTTACTGATTGTGCAGTAGTTATGTGTATTTCATAATCATGCTTCTTTTGGAATCTGTGGGAGATAGTAGGTGTATGTCTTTTAATAACAGAGTTATTGTTGCCTTACTTTATCAGTTATCACAAATATTTGATTGTGATTGCAATGCAATATAAATAGTGCTGATGTAGAATAGTGGTATATAATATGCAATAGTTTAAATGTTTTTTTTTCTGTTTCACAGAACTACAATGCGAAATCTTGAGTGGACTTAGAGGTGCAGGCCCTAGTTGAAGTTGTGAGGAGCATGCCAACCTACAGTTGTCAGTGCTATGACTAACCTGAGCCTCACCCATACATGGGCCAAGGTAGGTGTTTGTTGACAATAAGCCTTCACATTTTTCAACAGAGGTATACATGTGATAGATGACAACGGTATGGTCAGCTGTATTTGTTTAATATTTGTTGGATGTTCCTCAGATACTGTAGTCAATAGTTGTATTTTTTCGCTGTATGTACTGTAGATAACATTTATATTTTCTTTTGTTAGAGTGGGGTTTGTATGAAAACTACTTGTGGAGATTTTGACAGCAGAATTATAAAATGGTCAAAGTATTTCAAGTCATCTTAGCTGTACTTAGGTGTGCTAGATGCGGATGAACATCTAAAACAATTACGCTCATCTAGGATGCACAGATACATGTAATAAGCTCAATAAGACAGTGTAGGGATGTTCATTGGACAGTTCCAATGCATGCATAGTGGACTAGGTGTACTAGGTCTGTGGCTTCATACCTCAGTGTGAGCGTGTACTTCTGCATTGGAACTGTCTAATGAACAGTGACTGTCTGTTATTGCACACAGGCATGGCAATAGTACTGTGCTGTGTAGACAGGTACTGAAACCTGTGTGTATCCTGATAAGTAGTTCTATTGGAAAGGATATTATCACATAAAAAGTTTTCAGTATACTGTTGTGTGAGATGACATACTACGTCTCTCTGTCTTGGCTGCAGAGGAAGTAATGATGTTTGTTAGTGTATTGTTGTAAATAATAATCCAAATTTTTATCAATGTACTGTGATGCTTATCAATGTGTCATATAGTACGGTGTTAATAGTATTAATGTCCGGCGTTAGCAATTGCTGTTCAGCTTAACTGTGCTCTACAGTCAGTGGTTGCATAGATTACTTGTGGGTGGGGATGTGATCCGTGTTTGTGAGTAGGTTATATAGTGTTGGAGTGAGTCAGTAGCCAAGTATGGAGGGTAGTACTAATTAAGCACTACATTTTTTCCCAAGGATCTCATGCTTAGGTTTAGGAATACACTTTCTGTTCTGCTGCTAATACTGCATTTGTAGTATCTGTTGGTAGGCTAAGCCCTGTCTTTGTAGATAGGAGAAGAAACATGACAACCTATTATTTACACTGTGGTATGGAAGATTTAGAATAATTTCTTTTTATGATTTTTTCAGGTTAGTCACACCTTGGAGGAGCAAGAGATTAGGAAATCTCTGGCAGTGCCGTGGGAAGTGGAAGATCACCCATAGACATTTTCAAGGTCAACTCTGTGGCGGGTGATATTCGTCGAGTGTCCGGAGTGGTACTACATAGCATTTGCTATGTGGGAGGATGCAGGAAAACCAGAGTTTGGTGACCGGCGTCACACATGTAAATAAATTTGGAAGTGTTGTAATACAAATATTTGTTTGTAATTGAGAGGGTTGTTTTTTCCTATATTTTAAGTGAGTATTGGCATTTATTATTTAACTGTTAGTGATATGTACAATGATAGCTATGTACAATTGATATTTTAACAGAGGTGTGTAAGGATGATAGGTAAGCAATTGTAACTTTTCTAATATATTTGTGTTGATATGATTTTTTACATAAAAATAACAACATTACATGAAATCTTAGAAACTTGTAAACGCTACTTTTCTGTTGGTGTTGCAGTATATCTAGTATTAAAGGTATTGGATGTTTTGATGTTTACATATTGCAAAAAAAATGTTTTTAAAGGTAGATGCCTCATATTTGTGGATAGGATAGTGGTCATAATAACAGTGGTGTATTGTGTGATTGACAATATGTGTTTTGGGGCATGTCGATTATTAGGTTGCCAGCTGATGGTACTGTTTGTATAAATCTTTTTGTGTTTTTTTTATTCAGGCAGACCAACTGTGGAACCTGCATCCTCCCATCCGGTCCAGCTTCAGCCACTCCTGGAAGGTGCAGCTCGAGGATCCAGTCGAGCAACAACTTGTGCTCGACTCTGCTGGTGAGTTATTATAATGTAGTGCTGTCTGTATTCCTATTCATTGGAAAGTGCATTTTTATTTCCTGGTATCTCATTGGTTGGTACCCTTGACAGATGACAAGATTAAGTAAGAGTTGATGACCTGTAAATAAGAAGCACCATGTCAAGTGCTCCTCACAGATTGAAATATTCTTGAGTCCACCCTGTAATTGCAGGTAGCATCACACTCCTGTGTGGTGCATATTGTACAGTAGCAGTTATATAGTCAGGCATGATTGGTTGATTATTTAGTTGTCACATCTTAAACAGGTAGTCAGCGTGCAGTTTTCACTGTGTTATGTATGTAATGTATACCACTCAGGAAGTGATATAGGAAGAAGTGTTACTGTATGTATTTAGTATTACTATAGACATTCATGTGTGAAGTTTTTATCAGCGACACACTGTAACACTTTCTGAACTGAGACAATATGATTACTCATATATGTAGATTATTAAATTTAGTATTCCAATTAGTTAATCAAATGTGTGTTGTATGATTTAGTGAAACAGTAGATAGTATGCCACATTTCTACATTGAGGAATTTGAATAACTGATTCTGTGATATGTATATTCATCTATGTAGATGTTGACATTGAGACATGAATGTTTATTTTGTTTCACTGTGTTTTCAGAGGATGAACCATCTGCAGAGGGTGCTGCTGGAGGGAAGACTCCACAGAGGTGTAGAAATTGTTGAGATCGAGCCCTCTGTGGAGGAGACAGGATCTCCAGCAGCAGGTCATCCTTGTCACCTGCAGGTCCAGGTGGGCATCCAGCTGAGTAATGTGAGTACTTGTTGTATATGTTCTGTTTTGATAATTGAAGATTAGTATGAGGTGTACACAATATATAGAATAAAGTATGGGTCAGGGTGTGTAACGGATTTTACACACACCCGAGTTGTGGGATGCTACATAAACCCCGAGGCGAAGCCCGAGGGTTTGTAACATCCCACAGCGAGGTATGTAAAAAAAGTCCGACACCCTGACCATTTTTATTTTATATAATTGCCGGATCTGCCTTTTGCCTCAGCAATTATATAAAATACAGGATGTTCCCGGACGTTCTGGTGCTGCCACGCTCTGGTCCGTTTTTGTCAGTAGCCTGGCAGATTTATTTTTCACCTGTTCTGGTGTCCCTCTGTATTTGGAAAATACCACTTTTAAAAAAGAACTGACCTACTGCGAAATTCCTATGGCGTGGAGGCTGAGTTTCGCCAAGATGAAAGCGGCGAGAGGCAAGTGGCGTGAGGGACAAACTAGCGGGCGCATCGCAAACCAAGGAAGCCATGCATGTGTTTGCTGTTATAAATGCTCCTTTATAACGGCAAATTATGCCACGGTTTCCCTATGGGAAAAAGGCAGAGCGGTAATTACATTGACAGTTTCAGACATAGTATGACTGCAGCTACTTATAATACCACTTCAAAATGTTGTACCTTAATACAGTAACTTAGCATCGCAGGTTTATTATACTGTGGTAAGAGACAATGTTGGGTCTAATTTTCAATTATGTATCTCAGCATGGAGCTATGAAACAGTTAGATGGGAGTATTACATGATAGAATTGCATCTGGTGGAAGTATGCAGTACTTAATCAGCATGTCTAGCTTTATATATCGGTAATGGTCATCGTTTTGTTATTTTCTTATCTATTGTTTATATGGAGAGGTGTGAATAAAAGTAATAGGTAGGTTGTATATGTATATTTACAACATTTTTGTAAATATAGACTCTACGTGCCATCATTAGTGTTTTGTATAAATAAATACAACACAGGTTAGAGAATATGCTAGAATTCTGCATCTTGTTAATTGAGTGGCTAATGTTAAACTGTGCGGATTCTATTACATTTCATATGCTTTTATTTCTGTCTATTGAAGAAGTTCAATACATACACAATGGTGTGTGGGTAAGTATAGATAGCTACACAGTAGTGAAAGTTTGTTCCTCTTTGGAGGCGAACTTTAGTGTATATGTTTTATGTTTGTATCTTTGATATGTACTTAGGTTGTGAAACAGTGTCAGACACTGATGAATGTGTGTATTGATTATTGAATACATGCATCTGAAGGGTTTTAAGAGATGCAACAGCACTACAGTATGGGTAATTATCAAACTGGTATGTGTTACCATTTGAGATATTGAGTTGAATGTCTCATTTGTAACATACTATCAGTGAGTTATAGTGAAATGCTCTTGGTACAGATCAGTTGGTTATAGAGTGTGGTACAGTACTATTGACTGTTTGAATAGACAATATATTTGCACATGTTATGGGGGTGCTGGTGTCCTCATTGGTCCAATTTCAGCCATCATTTGTGGTTGAACTAGCTTCAAGTGCTGTCACATGAATATATTTAAAAGGTGTTTACTGTTGGGTGTTATTACATATCTCATATTATACAATGGCAAGAAGGAATCTTGGAGTGTAATTGGTCAGCTTTGAACTGGATCTGTGTGGCGTTATCATTCCACGATGCCACAGGTCTAGTTTCAGTTTCACTGTGAACATGTAGATGATTTTTGGGATGAGCTTGATGGTTTTTGGAGCTAGAGCTCTTTTTGTATCTCCTCTGAAGAAACAAAAATATTTTCCTCACCAATAAAAAGATTCTTTAAAATAGTTTTTTCATTTTATATATAGCAACGGCCATTGTATAATAGGAATAATGCATTCCATGGTGTGTGTCATTTGGGATAACACCATGCCTGTATCATTATATGCACTCAGCCTGCGGCCTTGTACCCAACGCACCCAGGCATGGCGTTATGTTAGAATGAGACACACACACTGTAATGCATTATTTCTTTTGTGATAATTGTCACAGTGTACACGTGTCATTCAACATGATAGTATTACGCTGTGGAGTGTCACAACTCTAACAATATAGACATTATGATTTGTTTTATTGTACACATGTTATACATAATTGACATATTATGATTTATACAGTACTTTAAGGGATATTGACAATAGAGAAGAATTATTGACTTGAGACAATGTGATGTAGATCCAATATGTGTAGCATTATTGTATATATTTCATGTTGAGGGTAGGTGTGTATATAAGAGAAAGTGATAACGCTTATCTTAAGCATACTAATTTATGTAATTTTTAATGCAATATCTTGCAATACACTATGAATGTAATATATAGTGCTAAAGACAGTTTCAGTGCTTTATTTTACAAAAGACCAGTATGGTTCCACCCACTAGCATAATTTTTTCTTGTTTTTTCCTTTGTCTATGCAGGGCAACTTGCCGTTCTTAATAAGATCAGCAACACCATCAGCCAGCTGCTCGAGACTGTGCGCAGTGGCAATGAGGTTGCTGCTGAACACACCCATGACTCTGCAGCAAAGTTAAATTACTTAGTAGGGCAGGCAGGACAAATTACTCATCAAGGAGATAAGATTATTGATTTGCTGCAGCGTCATGGGCATGTAGGGCACGCAGCGTTAGTTGCCACTTGTGGGCTTGAGCAGAGCAACAGGGCCTCACCAAAGCAATCGAGTCATTGAGGGACTTGAGGAGGCCTCTGTTGCTTTGCTTGAGTCCACACATGGTCGCATGGTGCGCTGGCTGAGAACCAACTGGAGGCCACAGAAGCAATTCACCAGCTTCTGCACCAGGACCTGCAACACCTAGAGGATGACCAGCCCTCTGAAGATCCTCAGCATGAGCTCCTCGAAGGTGCCACTCCACCATCTTCATCACCAGCTGAAACAGAGGAGGGGCACGCAGCTGCACCTACTCCTGATGAGGCTTCCACTTCCTTGACACCGTCGCCTCCCCAAGTCCTCACAGCTTGAGTGGCCAGCACCTCTGTGTCACTCCTGGACACTTTTTTGTAAATAGTTTTGAAAGTTGACAGTCTTTTCAAAAGCTCTTTTATCATCTTCTGCATTTATTTATTTAGTGTGTTGTTGAACTTTAATTTATTTTATGAAGCTTTAATTTTATGTCTTATTTATTTATTTGTTTATTTATTCTTTGTATTTAAGTTCTTGTCCTACTTATTTATGTATGAATGTTATTTAAAATTTTGTTAAAAGAGATTTTATATCTTTTATGAAATTTTTTTATAAAGACTTTGAATTTTGTAAACATTTGTTTGTCTCATTATTATTATTATTAGAAGATGTATGCATATTATAAAAATAGTCTGAGAAATGGAGCCTTCTGATTGGCTGCAAACATTCTAACATCCTTATGTTAATCTTTTATTAACATACATGTAGAGTTTAGCCATATGCTGAACACGGTTTAATACTGTTTAAAAATATTTTTTTATTATAATAGCAATAAAGGCACTCCCAGGGATTGTTAATGGTCAGTTAATCAATCTCTAGGGGCATGTTGCACTCGACAACATCTTGTGCCACAGTACACCCCTAGAAGGTGATTAACAGACCATTAACATAACCCTTGGTTATTCCTTATTGCTTAATTATTGAGTTATTGGCTACTGTGGTGCAGGTTATAACATCAGTAACAGTTAAGTGATCACAAGTCTCACACCAAGGAGATAGTTTACATGAATTGTTCACATTGCTAATAGTGTTGGTTTGCTTAGTGTTAAATTTTCTGCATCCATTAGTGAGGCAGGCACTACTATCTACTTCAAAATTTCTGTATTTAAATGGACCATTTGTTTGGCGTTGTGTATTTTAGTTGTACAGAGAACAGATAAAGTGTAACAGAAATTCTTTGAAGTATTTAGAAATGGTTATAATTGTCTGCACTCGAATTATATGGATGGATAATATAATACAGAGATGCTGCCTCAAGATGGGTATAGGATAGTGTATTTAATAGTACATAGGTAAGGTAACTTTTACTTTAAGGTGTAGTAAGAGAAACAGCATTTTGTTTTCCTCAAAAGTAAGGAATTAATTGCAAAAACTGCGTTAATGCAACAGTTAGGGTTCTTTTGCAGGAAAAAAAGTGAGGAAATTCATCGTTAGGGTTTCCAACCCTAACTCGACTCCCACTAACCAACATGACTCATCCCCCAAGCCCCCATTCCCACTGGCACACACACACAGGCAGAAACATACACACACACACACACACACACACACACACACAACAACTATGGGGCAGTACAAGGAAATACAACCAATCACACAGACCCGATCTATGCAAAACATACACAGAATGCAACCTGTTCAGAGGAGGGTAAACAAAATGGTGCAGGTGTGCAGCAGCAAAGATACAAGGAGAGAGAGTAAAGCATTGCTTCATACATAATGTCAAAGACAATTTAATGACACAAAGGCTTCTGAATGCATATATCTGGCTGCCTGACAATGTTGTATACTAATGAGAACTGCTACAATTGTAGAATTAATAACACATAACACTATTATAGTTAACATCAGCACAAAGTAACGTATTAATTAACTACAATCATAACCTTGTTGATTAGATATTAAATGGGCAGTGTCACTATGCAGTAATTGATTAGCTGATGTCAAATGAATCTCTTAAATGAATGTTTCTATGTTTCTATGTGCATGGAAAATCTTTTATTTTAGTGGTATCGTAACATGTGCCTGGAATACAGCAAAACAATATTTATAATTTTGTACCTGTTCATTGCCCTAAACACTATTATGCAATATTTGAAGGATGAGCATTATGTTTTAGCAATTACTCTGGCAACAAAATTATTAGGACAGGTAGAGATCATTCATTCAACTGTGCCACATGATTATCTATACCAACAGAAATGGCTTTATGTTCTGGTGGTCACTTTTGTGATTTATAAATGACATTTATACATCCAATAGAGCACAACAGACTGTCATTCTCAAAAGTAGAATAGCAATAGCTGGACTGTGAGTAAGTGACTTAACACACTACAACTTCTGGGTTAGTCCTGAGAACATGTACTTGTTCTTAGTTTATATCACACTGTTACAAAATATCACAACATCTATATGTATATTAACTGTTCATAGCAAGTGATAAACATGTATTCTCAAGGAAGTTGTATTACAGCTCTACTTTGTTCTTCTATTTTAGTATTTTGTAAGAAATTCTATGGTTTTGTATATTCTACATACCATAACTGTACAATATGTTTAGTCTCTCTGCTTGTATCTTTGCTGCTGCACACCTGCACCATTTTGTTTACCATCCTCTGAACAGGTTGCACTCTGTGTATGCGTTTTGCGTAGATAGGGTCTGTGTGATTGGTTGTATTTCCTTGTACTGCCCCCATAGTTGTGTGTTCTGTGGTGTGTGTGTATATGTTCTGCCTGTGTGTGTGTGTGTGCCAGTGGGAATGGGGGCTTGGGGATTGAGTCATGTTGGTTGGGGGCTGGAGTTAGGGGTTGGAAACCCTAACAATGAATTTCCTCGCTTTTTTTGCTGCAAAAGAACCTTAACTGTTGCATTACGCAGTTTTTGCAATTACTATATATATATATAGTCAAACTGCAATTATCTGATGTCTGTTCATCCGCCTCCCTATCTAATGGACGATCAGTTTGTCCCCATACTAGAAACCAATGAAGCACTCAGTGATGATTAACACCTGGCTGCTTCTGTTTCCACTTGACGATTAACACCTGGCTCTTGATTAGTAATGTTATGCTCCTACTGCTTCTATCTGTTTCCACTTGACCCTCTTAACCCTATGAAGTCACGGTACACAGTGATCCTCACCTTGCCCAAGTGATAATGGCTGCAAAGCGAAAGCGTGTTGTTCTGAACGTCGCACAAATAATATGAACTGTGGAGTGCCTGGAGAATGGAGAGAGGCAGCAGTTCTCACTGATGAATATGGGGTGGGTAAATCCACCATCAGTGATATCCAGGCTGCCACAATCAAACTTAAGGAATTTGCCCTCTCTATGGACACTGCTGCCAGAGCTGAGGAGCATAAGAATATGTGCTCATGTAAGGATGAGCAGTGTGACTCCGCTGTTTATCTCTGGTTCTGCCAGGAATGTGAGAAGGAACACCTCTTTCTGGTCCCTTCTAAAGGAAAAGGCACTGATCTTCCATTCACGGCTTGGTAGTACAGAGCCTTTCATTGCCAGTGAGGATGGCTTACGTGCTTGAACACCGCCATGGTATCTGCCAACTCTGCCTGTGTGGAGAAAAGCTCAGCACTGTGGACCATGAAATCACTCCATTCATCAACAACTTACTGGAGATTATAGAAAACACTGATCTCGTCCCAGATAAAAATCTATAATGCGGATGAGACCAGGCTCTTCTGGTGCTGCTTGCGGACAAAACCTTATCCCATGGAGGTGAGACGAAGCACCAGGATTCAGAAAAGGCAAAGATCATGTAACAATCCTTGGCTGTGTGAATGCCTCTGGAACACACAAATTAAAACATGTCTTGCTGGGAAAATCATGACAACCAAGGTGTTTTAAGCATGTTAATATGATTGCCCTTCCTGTGCACTATGAAGCCCAACATAATGCATGGATGGACAGTACAATCTTTGAGAGTTGGTTCACTGACCAGTTTGTCCCTCAGGTGAAGTGCCACCTTTGGGCTAAAGGACTGGCCTTATGAGCCATACTGCAGGTCAATAACTCCCTGCCCATCCTGAGCTGGCAGGTGTTCGAACAAGGGATGACTATATACGGTGCATGTTCTTGCCAGTAAGCACCACAAGCAAACTTCAGCCCTGTGATCAGGGTATATCGAGATTTTAAAGAGGATACAAAAAAAAAACTCCTCCAATTTCTTCTTGATGACAGTAACCAACACTTGCCCATTTGTGTCATTCTAAAATCACTGACATTGAAAGATGTCACCTATATGTGTGCTTGGCATGAGAGTCGGTGAAACCTGAATCCATCAAAAAGCATGGCTAAGGGGGGATTGAACATCCCGTGATGATCCACAACCATGCCGCAACTCGAGTGAGACTCCAATGAAGCAGTGATCAACACTGACACTGAGGACATACAGAGACTTGCTGCAATGTTGCCAAACCCTCTGTCAAAAGAAGTAATCGAGGAATGGCAAAAATGTGATCTCGGAGGATGTGGGGCAGAAGCTGCTAAGTGATGATGCCATCATCGCAGATTATCCAGAAAGAGAGAATGGTGAAGAAGGAGATGAGGAACAAGAGGAACAAGAGGATGAGAGCGATCTCCTGTTATGCCCACACATTATATAGCAGCAGATATGTTTCCAAATGCATCCGACTCTCATCCAGTACGGTGATGCAGCTTGATCGATGTGGCAAGAGCCACAAGAAAGTCCATGGACAGGTTAAAACAAAAAACGGTCACTGACTACTTTCAGTCAACAGGAAATTGAATAACAACTAATTTTATGCCATTTATATTCTTCTGCTGTGACAATAAAGCTTATTTTTTCTCAATCTTTGGCTTGCCATTTATGTCCTGTATACTGAATCACGATATTAAAGTGGTACTGATTTTTTTGCAGCTCCCAGTTATCTGATCTTCTGTTTTCAGACCGTATTGGGTGTCTCCGAATGTGGTCAGGTAAGCGGGGTTTGACTGTATGTATATAGATAGATATACAGATATATATATATAGTTAGTGTTGAGTAGGTACTTTAATGTTTATCCTCATTTTTCAACCGTTTAATGGATTTGCACAACATTTGGAAGACATGGTCTGGTATAGTAGAATTCTTGATTTACCAAGTTGTGCTTGATCAGACTTATGGTTTTGAGCAGCAAAGAACTGAAAAATGGTGTTTGTCGCCACTTTTGACCCGTATTTTCTCTACAGCACTGCAACCACATTATTTGATGTTCTAGTCTGAAATATGGAACATAGAAAAGTGTGGGTCATAGAAAAATCTAGTGTTAGTTTGGTTAAAAATATTAATCTGTCCCAAAATTATTTAATTTTTAGTTTTTGGGTTCTGAGCATGCTCAGTTAGCTCCAACATTTATATGTATATTTTTGAACTAGGATTGGGCTAACAGTCAAGGATTTTGTCAGCTCATGGAGCAGGATTTAAAAAATCCTAGTCTGTCAGGAAAAATTCCTTGTCTGCAGTCATATCTTGTTTTCATTTTTCCCCAAGCAAAATGTTGTAGCTTTCTTCACAGGTGACTTTTGGTGTAATGAGGCATGGGTTTTATTCAGGGTGATGTCCTCTATAAATCCATACCTTTGGTTTGCTTTGATTTGTCCAAAAATAGTCTTTTAAAATTGAAAAATTCTTTGACCATGACTGCTAATGATCCCAGTCTGCAAGCTGACAAAATCCTATTGTGAGCCAATCCTCTTCAGAGGCTGCAAAATCCTTGTCCGTCACTTTGTGACCAGATGGCCCTTGTCACAGATTACGATTAAACTGACAGTCAAGGATTTTTCTACCTCATAAAGAGGATTGACTATGGACTAGATTTTGTCAGCTCGCAACGAGGACTGGGTTTGAATCCTCTTTCACAAGGTGACAGAATCCTAGTCTGTGAGCTGCCAAAATCCTAGTCCACAAGCTGATCCTCTGTTGTGAGGCTGCAAAATCCTTGTCCGTCACATTGTGACCAGATGGCCCCTGCGGATGAGGATTAAACTGACGGTCAAGGATTTTGCTACCTCACATAAGAGGATCATCTCGCAGACTAGGATTTTGTCAGCTCATGGACAAGGAATTTTTAAACTTTTAAAAATTCCCACTGCACTATGAATTAACAGTTTGGTCTTTTGACTTGCAACTTTCAGGGTATTGAGGAAATGCCCTACAGGTGTGAATTATGCTGTTTAGGTGTTGGTAAATTAAATAGTTCCATAGATATGACATATGAAGTTGAGATGTTTCCCATAGTATAACATTGTGGTAACCACTGAACTTTTGCAGCCCATATCTCAGAAACTAAGCAAGATATAGACTTTTCACTACTGGTGGATTAGGTCACCTTTGGTGACCTAAGCCACTAGGACAAGATTGGAAATGATAGACTACACCTGCAGTGGAATTTTTTGTAGGTTGCACAGTTAATGAGATATTGGCAATTTAGTGTCACAAGGGTTCCAAGGGTGCCTTTTCAGTGCTTTTGGTGGCCATATCTTGTAAACGATGTAAGATACAGATTCAGTCAATTTATATTGCATTGATGTCTCACTGTGACAATTACACCAAAACTTGATTTTTCTCCTAGCTACTATGGTTCCGAGATATTGACAAATTAGTGTTAGGGGTACATTGCCCTATAGGGCTGCTGATGGCTCTGTACCTATATGCAAGTGGGAGCCGCAGGGCCCGCAGAGCCACGCCCTAGAGATGCATATCATTATGCACAGATAGGTAGGTTGGTGGTCCCACACCTGACCAACACATGCTATTTACTAGTAATATTACACTTTTCAAAAAGCAAGAAATTCATTGCAAAAGGTCTCTTAATGCATCAGTTAGGTTAAGCAACAAAGTGAAATGAGATGTTGGGGTTGAGCTCCTAACCCCCAACAGCCCACCCCCATTCTCCTCAGACCGAGAGATGCTAGGGTGTGCCATGGGGTCATGAGGCCTAACTCTCACCCCATTCTCCTTTATTGTTGCATGTCCACCTGTTTACATGGAATGGGGTAAGAGTAGGGCCTCATGACCCCATGACACACCCCGGCATCTGTTAGTCTGTGGAGGATGGGGTGTGGGTGTTGGGAGGGTTAGGGCTCAACCCAACATCTCATTTCTCCACTTTTGTTGCTTTAATCCTAACTGATGCATTAAACTAAGTTTTTGCAATGTGTGTATGTATATATATATATATATATATATATATATATATATATATATATATATATATATGATACATGATGGGCAGGAGTGGATATGGAAAATATTCTTAGTCCTGCAGAGTGAGATCTCTGAATACTCATGAGTGCCAAAGGCACAAGTGATAGTATCTAGAGCTCAAGATGTAGGAGTAAGAACATTTTCCATATGACATAGATCTGCACATCATGTGTCAATTTATATAATAGATGTGGAACTTTAATTTGTTTTCATCTTCTGCCTTTCTGTTGCTGTAAGTTGCTGCTGTGACTGAATGGGTGTGAATGGGATTTGCACTGTATGTGTTGTGTGATTGGTGGTTTTGTCTGTGGGTGAGTGGTAATTGGTTGATGAACATGTGACTGTGATGCATGATTGGATGATGTGTTTTGGGAGGTTTCATGTACAGTAGACACTGTGTGTGATTTTCTTTCTCCCTATAGTTTATGATGCGTACCAAGGGCAAATAATTAAGGTGGAAAGCACAGGAGACAGTAGGCAGGGGGACAGCAGTGGGAGCTGAAATATACAATAGTAATGCAGTTGACTGAGGGCTTGCAAAATCTGCTGAGTAAATGGGAGCCTGAGAGCACAGGCACTGGGCAGCTTAAGATAAGGTAACAGCAATATGTAATCTGAAGCACAAATAAAGAATGCATACACAGGGCCCTAGAAGACTAGAAGAGCCCAAAAAAACAAACAAAGCAAACACAAGTACATGAGCATGAAGGAAACAACACACGCGGAAGGGCATAGAAGCCAGAGCCAAAGCAATACTAACCGAAAGCAGGAGAACACAAAAACAGAAGTCCAGTAGAAACCAAGCAGAGCCCATCCCTCACCTCCCTCACCGAAGTCTGAATACTAATTTTTGTCTTCATTTTATCTTCTTTGCTAGTATTGAAATAGTAGTTTTATGATAATTTTGGCTCATGTTAAGTAGTAGTAAAGTAGTCTACCCATGACACAAAACATTTTAATGAGTTATCTATTTGAAGACTGACTTAATAAGTAAGTATTCAGTTAGTAGTTAGGAGGCTTATATGCAAATTAAGGCAGTGCTGTGAAGATTAAATTATTACTTTATGATTAATTCTGAATTGTATAAGTGAATACTACTGAAGACTAATGAGGACTAGTTGAATACTTTGTAATAGTGGTAAAGTAGTAGTAGTAATGTAGTACTTGATTAGTATTTATATGGGGCCATATATGCAATTTGCACAGCTATAGGTTATGAGCTGTGCTCAGCTGTGCTTGCCAGCCATGCCCAGGTGCAGCTCATGGGGACAAAGTTTGAGTAAGCACCAAGATGCATATGGCCTGTGTACAGTGCAAGTGCATAGGGACAGGCTATTCCTGCAGGCACCCTGCTGTATGTGCCATTAAAATAGTGGATATCCCATAATGGCATGAAGGTATCCCCATCCCTCCTGATGTGCCATGAGGTCTGGTGGGCAGTGGATGGCACCTAGCTACCCTTTATGGCCCTATGTGAATGTGTAGGTGACAGAGAAATTAAACTGAATTCAGTTAACTTGAAGTTTACACCAAATGAGGGGTCCTGATTTTTCAATAGTACAGCCATGTAATGTAAGAAAAATAATTACTGAAACTATAGGCATATACCCTTACCAAAAATGTCTTTGGAATACCATTGTAATACTTGTTCTTTACCATTATACTACCACTGTAATTTCCAATGTACTACCATTACGGGTTTCATAAATGGTATCACAGTGGATTTGTTTCAATTCCATTGTGATACCTTTGTAACCATTGTGATACCATGCAGACAGTGGTAGTTCACTGGTAATGCCACCTCTGCTGGTACCACAGTGGTAACAATGTGCACAATTGTAACACCAGTGTTTGTTGGTATCACAGTGGATTTGTTCCAATTACAGTGTGATGCCATTGTGTTCACTGTGATACCATTGCCACACAGTGGTAGCACAATGACAAACACTTTTGCAATGGTAGCACAATGGCAAATACTAGTGTGATACAACTACAATTGGTATCACAGTGGTTTGTTTCAATTCCATTGCACTACCATTGTGACCACTGTGGTACCATGTGTTAGTGGTAGCACAATGGGTGCACTTGCAGTGGTAATACAATGGTCTCATTCCATGCCGTATGCAGGTGGTAGCACAATGGTCAAACAGCATGGTAGCACAATGGCCTGCATGGGTCACTAGTATCACACTGACCACGTTGTAGGGAAAACCTGCTGGCAGAGTGATCCAAAAATATAATTAGAGCACATCCAACAAGCTCAGACCTCCACACATTTTAATGTAGATGCCATCCAGTATCAGCTAATCACCAGCTGTACATTGGAAATCCACCAAAGTTATCCATACACCAATCGTGTACCAATTTTATGCTACACAGTGTCCTCCAAGCCTCACAACATGGTGCCACATGGTGCAGTCTTAGTGCAGGAACTCTACTTGTTCACATGGAAAGCACAAAGTTACCTTGTGGGATACTCTTCCCTACAAAAAAACAATAAAGTAAATGGCCCCAATCCTATCTGTTCCTAGAAGGAAAGGAAAGGATCTTCCTGAGAGTGTAGAGTTTGAGCCTATCCAGCATTTCCACCATGGGTTGCTCCAGTGACATCTCCTGCAACAGAAATAACACAGCAATTCAGCTGAGAAGTGACTTTCTTTAGCATAGTATCCTCTGTTTTGCTGCAGATGGGGCAAGAATTGCTAGAGATCATGACCACATGACCCCCTTACACTGTCACATCCACCAACCCCACACAGTTGTCACACCAACAGACCCTATAACAACTGTACGCTGTCACACTCGCAGTTCCATATTCCCATGCATGCTGTCACACCCACCAATTCCATACCTCATGCAGCTGCCACAGCTCATGATTCCATACCTTCATGCATGCTGTCACATCCATTAACCTGACAATGTGCCCTTCATACTGTTATACCCAATGAGCAAAAACTATCCACCCACCATCCCCATGCACCTGTCAAACTCACTGACCTATACCACCATGCACCCTATCACACCTCACAACCCCATGCCCCATGCATGCTGTCACACCAGCTGACCACATAACACCATGCCTGTGGTCACACCTAATGATTCTATACCCATGCATGATCTCACACCCACCAATCCTCTGCATGATGTCACACCCACTGACACACACACATGCTCTATTGTAAATAAACAGCACGTGTGAGTAGTGAGATCAGAGCATAATTTTTAAGAGCTATTATTGAAACCTACTCTGCCTCATGGCAGATTATACAGATAGAAAGATGACTAGAATGGCAATGCCCCTCAGTTATTCAGGTGCAAGTACATTGAGCATGGTGCCATGTTGTGGATGGCAATAAGAACGGAAGACCTACGTATCTTTATTATGATGTGTGTTGCGAGCCCTTACATGGACTGGTTGGATTGCAATTCCTGCCTTTTTTATTTTTTTTCCAGTTGTGTAGTCTTGCAGATAGCACAAGCTGATGTGTGAGTTGTGACTCCTAATAAAGTCCATGAGACAACTGCTTGCTTGCCTCCCTCCTTCAGGGCCACAAATTGAGCTCCCTGTTTCAAAAGCAACAGCATGTGTGTATAGACACCAGGATAATATTAAATATAATGATTCTACTAATTGTGTGCTGCCTTGCCCAACTGTTGTGTTACAGTCACTTGCACTTCCTGCTGTATTTTCCTCACAGTCAGAGATACAGCAGCAGCCTATCTTTCACTCACAATACCGCCACTCTCTTGCTGCACCTGCCCCTCAGCCTCTCCCAATTCACCTGGCATACTTTAGGCTGAGTCTGTTCTCCCTGATACTACCTAATGTGCCCCCACATGCTGGCAACAGCTCTACTCCTCTTTTTCCTGCCCCAAAGGCCAACCTCTTTCCAGCTGGACAAATTCTGTGTCATTGCCCTGGACCCAGGTGCCAGCCAGGCTTAGCTCATAGTCTGCAAACCCTCTTGGAGACAGCATTACAACATAAACAAGGGATCACTATCAGCATGTTACCCTACTCAACCACATCAGTGCACCTGGAGCAGCAACACCCAGCACCTCTTCCAGTGGTACTCTCAGCCTCATGACATTATGCCATCCTTTTTTCAAAGGGTAATAGAAAAGCTTTCCTACTACCCAGACCATGATTTACCTCAAGTGGCTACCTCTGCCCTTGGTCAAAATCATCTTCTGCTGGCATTTATCTATGAGAAATGCCAGACCTTCTGAACTGGAAGATGAGCTAAATCTGGGAGGGTGGTGAACACTTAATATCCTTCATAACTTACTCAGGGCTGTTCCCACACATTTATGTTGGTACTGTGAAGGAAAATCCTTAAACTGACAGATCTGCTTCAGTTCAAAACATTTCTTCCTGCAGGGTTAGGAAATGCTATGTGGAACTTGAATATACCGTATTCTACTTGTTGCATTCCTGCTGGTTCTGGCCTTTTGATTTCTCATGTTCTGCTGCAAATGCATTAACATGATATGTGGGTCATGGGCATAGGCATTGCAAATGGTACAGGAGACAGGCAAGGCACCATTGAGGCTGCATAATTACAGCTTGCCTACCTAGAATAGATAAGAGATCTCTTACCTGGGTCCTAGGGAGCCTGGGATTGGTGTCTTGGGTGATGTCCAATCATACCTGTAAAAAAAATATCCATGGGGTCACAAAGGATCCATAGTGCTTCAATAACAAAATGGGACCAAGAGGAAAGGTTAAACATAAACAGTACTTATCTGATATGTAGGCAGTATGTGTCTTACCAGACCGGGGTCAATGTCCTCTGAGATCTGTAGAAATAAAGGGAAAAGGATTATTATAAGGAAAAATAAAATCAAGAGCACAGACAGAGTTCAGAAGTATGAGAGTTACAGGAGAACATGGATATTATATACACAAGCCCAGGGATCCCTAGTTCAAATTTCACAATGGTCAATGGCTCAGGATATTACTTTGGGAATGACAAATGACCTCCCAGCTTTAAAATTGAGTTGAAACTGGGTGTCATTATGAACTGGTCAGGGGACTACCCAGGCCATAGCCTTGAAGTGTAGGCCTTCATTTTTGATTCAATAATTTTAACATAATATTCCTTAATTCTGCTGCCCATGGATACTACCTGACCTACAGATCATGTATCAATACTTGGACCTTCAAGGGTGTGTGGATGAAAATAACTGATTCCACAGATGCCCCAACCTCCAGCCCAGGGCCAACAAGCAAGGGCACAGCAATGGTCAACACCAGGCACAGTTCTTGCAGAGTAGGCAGTGCACATGGCACAAATATTGATAAGAGCACAAATGGCTCAGTGTAGAATTGGTAGTGCATGTGGCACAGCAAGTGGTGGCATTGTGCAAAGAACAGCAAACTGGCAGCTGCAAGTGGCACCATATAGAGATGACAGTATACATGACACAACAGAGTTGGCAGTGCATGTGGAAATGAAGTGATGACAATACATTAGTCACTGTGTGGTGTTGGCAGAGCATGTGCCACAGCATGGAGTCAGCAGGGCACATGCCACCACAGATGGTGGAGCACATGACACAGTGCAGTGGCTGTAGTGAGTATGGAACAGTAAGGTGGTGGCAATGCACATGGTACTGCATGCTGCACTGCAGTGTCTGTAGTGACCATAATACAGAGTTGGCAGTGTATGTGGAAATACATGTGATGGCAGTGCACATGGCACAGTGCAGTGGCAAAGAACATGTGTGGAACAGCAAGGTGGTAGCAGTGCAATGACACTGTGATGAGTGGAGTGCATATGGCACAATGTGGAGCCAGCAGTACTAGCCTTACCAATTGAGGATACAAAGAGAAAATATTGACCCTAATTGATGAATTACTGACTAACATTTATGAATATTGGTAGTGAATAGTTCATCCAGAAAAGTCAAGGTTTCCCATTATGTATCCTAATAATTCTGGTCTGACCACCACCTCCACCATTCAGTGCTTGGATCAGCCTTTCCCACACACACCCAGCAGCCAACCACTCTCCTCTCTGCTAGATCACCCTTCCAGAGACCAGACTATCCTTCATGCAGCTGGACAACTCTTCTAGCCTAGCCTCTCCCCCAGTGAGCAACCTCACTGGAGCTAGAGGATCACACAGCCTCTACCCAGCCTACCACCCTCCCTGCATCTGGACCAGCCTCCAGCCACATGCCATACAACCTCCATGTAGCTGGGTACCACCAAGCTTCCCCTCCAACAGAGCACATCTCTGCAGCTGTCCCCCTAAGCCCCTGTAACAGCACTCACAATTATTCTACCTACAGCTGGACCCACCTCAAGCCCCATACCAGCTGCACCATCTGACCACCCACCCTGCAGCTGGACCTAGCTTCCATCCCTAAACTAGCACCCCCATCAGCCACCCTCCTGCTGCTGGCTCACACTTTTATGCCCTGGACCAGCCTCCTACAGCAGGCAACCCTCCCTGCAGCTGGACTCCTGGGTTCATTCCCACCCATAGACCAGTCCTCCTCCCAAGTAGAGCACCCTTCCTGGAGCTGGACACCCAGATAACCACCCTTCCCATTAGATGGACCCACCCTTCCTCCAGAGCAGAACATCCCCAGACCACCCTCCCTGCAACTAGATCCCATCCCTTCACAACCATGGACATCATACCTCTCAACAAAGTATAAATAAAATGTCAGGCACTAACATACAAAATATAAATTCAGACTGAGCACCTTTAAAATAAACAGCTACATGGATTCAAAGAATCAGTTAAAAATGCATGCTTTTCAGAAACAGGAAAATTATTCAAGAATTCTTCCACAAGTATACACAAAGAGATTATTATAATCAGCAGTCTTCAGCAAAAGAAAAAGTACACAGATCCCAGCATTACTATTTAATTTAATGTAATGGCTTTACATATGCTAATGTTTTAATCAAATACAATATTTAATGAAAAAGCACAGCATTCCGCCCCACCTCAAATCAGTCTGTGAACATATAGTATCCAAGCACATATAAATTCTTCCAGAAGTACTGTATATAAGGAGACATTTTCATAAACAACAATAAGCAGCTTTAGGAATAGAACCAAAAAACAAGCACAAGGATCCAGCATTGATATTTAATATAATGGATTACAAAATGGGTAGGAAACTTTCTGCATCCTGATTTGCTAAGGAGTTCCTTTGGCCGTGTCCTTATCAGGGCATATTGTGTCAACCAGTATTTTTAAGCCTACCAGGACACAGCACAGGTAAAGATCCATGCCTGCCACAAGGATTTATTTTTATCTTTATCTCCTCCCAGACGCCAGTTACCCAGAACCTCTGTCCAGTCATGGACCACAGACTTCCACTCCCCACAATGGCTGCAACCATCCAATACCCCCTGTATTACCCCTGGGGTGGGCTGTGGCACCCTGGATAGTGTCACAGATGGGATAGGTTGGAGGTCCAGCCTGGGTGGCTAATTGAAGCTGTGGCAGGTGTCATCTAGGGCATCTGGCAATTACTTAATTTCTTGTTTTTTCTGGGGGTAGGGACATGCAATGATGTCCCACATCCACCCGCCCCTGGACTTTTGCTGAGGTGCCGTAGCTGTGGTGCTCCCAGCCTCTGCCAGGGTTCACCAAGCACTGGAGGACTCCCACCCCTCCCTCGGAGAAGGAGGGCAGTCCACAGGATGCTCCATCCTTCTTCCCCAGCTAGCCCTCCAGTGACCCGGTCCATTCCCAAACCCGGGTTACCAGTGTCACAAGCAGAAATCAACTACTGCCCGATGGGCCAGCATTGCCACCAGGACTTTTCATTGTGCTCAAGCATAGACTCTCCAGCCAGTAATGCCATCAGCCCTCAACTACTCACATGAAGTCATGCTGCAGTCCAACAAATCAAGTTAACTACCTAAAACAGCCTGCTTCCCCATCAAAGAAGCAATCAGTCTGCAGTTTAGTTTTTTTTCAAACCAAAACCGTGCTCATTTTCCCTCACTGCAAAAGGCTGGCTGGTAGCAGAGGCACTTGCTTTTGCTCCATCACCTATGAAACTGGCACAAGGGAAACAAAAAGTAATATTCTGAGACAGAAAAGCCATGCTGTTAGAGCAAGCAAGCAAGGAAACCAGTAAGCTGCTCACTCAAGAGGCAGAAGTGCCAAGCACAAAACATTGATACGCGACTGGTAAGGGACATGCTCACTGTCAATGAAATTGGCCACTCGCCATGAATCCAACTGCCAATCTAAGCATTCATCAGCACCTCTCTCTGTGAAAATGTATGTAGGTAAAAACAAGTAGTGCTGACAGTGTGTGGGGAAGGAATGGCAGCTGTTCAGGGACACGCTCACCATCAATTAAATTGGTCATTGTGAAGCCAACTGACAGTCTAAGTGTTCCTCTGCACCCTCTCTCTATGAAATATATGTGGGCAAAACAAGTAGCACTGACAGTGTGTCGGGAAGTAATTAGTGGCTGTTCAGGGACATGCTCTCTATCAATGAAATTGGCTGCTCGCTGTGAGATTCAATGGCCACTCTGGGAGGGGTATAAACAAACAAAACAACACAAGCAGAGCTTATAAATACAGTATATGTGAACGAATAACCTAGACCAGTACTGTGTCTGGGTGGCTGGGTCCCATCTATAGGTGGTAACACACTTCAGAAATTAGGGGACTATTTTTAATAATGCTGCTATTAAAACCTAATTTTTCAGATTTTTGCCATTTTTGGTGTTTTCTCTTTTCAGGTATGTACTTGTCCATTTTATAAGCAGAATAAGACACTCTGAGGTGTGCTCTATGGGTTAATAAGAGCAGTTCCTAGGTGCTAAAGGCACTCAACGCAAGTGCTTCATGCCTCATTACACACCTGGGGTGTGCTCTTATCAACCATAAACCACAACTCATTGTGTCTTATTCCTTACTTAACACATGCAAATGTTTTATTCAAATACAATATCAAATGCAAAAGCACAGCTCTCCCACACACTTCAAACACTCAAATACATGCAATAAATAAATATTTCTTTATCAAGCTGCAGGTTACTCCAGATTTTCTCAGATAAAAAAAAACTGTAAAGTCTTTTATTGTAAATATAGTTAAATAGGCTACTGAATGGATATGTACACAGAAAACAGCATTCTCAATTTGTTCATTCATACAATCTTCCTGCTGCTAGGTAATTAAGTCCCCTACCCCCAAAAAGAAACTACTATTTTAAAGTAACTAAATCAGAAAAATATCACAAATAAGAAATCTAGGGGCACAATGCACTAGACACTTTAAGGAGTGAGTTGATTAAAACAACTGTGCATTTTTAAGACTTTTCAAATGTTTTTAGCCACATGAGTTCAGAGCGAGAACATTTCTTCATAAAATATTCACCATTAAAACTGCATAGCATTTCAATTAGAAAACAATAAAACCCCAGTAATAATTTCCTTACTATATTTATGATGCACTTTTCTATTTAAGCATAAGCACTTACCTGATCAATCTTAAATGCAGGCAACACCAGCCTGATCATCTTCAAAATGGAGATTAACAGGCAGTCTGGGTAGAAAAAGAATTGGTTATGGAAAATGTAGTTCATTGACTGAGTAGTCTTCGGAAATATAGTTCAGTAGACTTTTAAAGAGACACTGTAAACCTTTTTTTACATCTTATTATTCTAGGTAAACCCCACATTTTATGATTGCTTACTGTACCTTCTCTAAAATTCAGTGGTGTTGCTGGTTGTTTTGTTTACCTCCTTGCTTAATAAAACTGAAATGCATGGTAATGTACCAGCTTCATTTGGCTTCAAATCCTTGAACTACTCACCTGACTGTCTTCTTCATTTATGTTTCAGTACTATTAAAAATGTACTTTGAAGAGCATTGCAGTTCTAGTTCTAATCCTCATTTAGTAATAATTTACTCTTAAACAAGTAGTCTGCTGAATGCTTCATAGAATTTAGTATTCTTAGGGATTGTACTTTTTAATGATTATAGATGGTTAAAATGACTACAATTAGTCTTCAAAGACAAATTAATGACTGCTTTAATACTAAACTTAGTATTAGACTTTGGTGAGGAAGCACAAACAACACTTGGGGGGCAAAATCACAGCAGGCCCCAAGGGAGAAGACAAGAACAACAGAGCTTACAACTGGCAAAGAAAAGTGCTTCAGAAGGAGACTGAGAGGAACTTCTTATATAACTCTGGAGGGGCATGGCTGGTCACTCAACCAATTGAACTACTGAGCAAAGCTCTCCAATTATGAACAAACGTTGGAACAAGTCAACATTTCTTCATAATTTAAGTTGTTTTTCACATTTGACCCCAAAATTTCAACACAGTCATTTTATGACCCCATGTTATGATCAAGACAGGTGAATTTTTGAAAAATGACACCTGTCATGTTCATCAGGCAGGACAACAAAAGGGTTATGTGCACATTTGGGGCTAAAATCTGAAAAAAAACCTCTGAAGATTATGAGGAAACACTGAAAAATTCACTGCTTCCTCATAATGTTGTTTTTGAAAACCACCTCAGATTTTAACACTGTCTTTTATGACTCTACATTATGATCATGGTATGTGGAATGTTCTAAAATCCTATCTAAAAGGTGACTTTGTGGAGAAAATATGGAAACATGTTTCTGAGGAGATTTGAAGAGTGACACTGTGATGTTCATGAGGTGGAATAACTAGTGGACTATGTTGAAAATCGGGGGCCATCCACTGTGGGCTAGGCTTGATTGATGCTCTGATTTCTTTTGTTATTCTACTGTGCTATGCTGAGTTGGGCGTAACACTTCCCTTGCCTAGTATGCTGTAACTCTCAGCTGTTAGACTCCTGCTCTATGATGTATTGTGCAATATGTCTGGTATCAGTTTGGCTTCACATGCTGTACATGATACCTGATTTCTGAAGTGTATTACCTTATCCTGAATTCTATTTGTATTAAAATTCTTTAAAAAAGTATTAACTGAAAAAGAAAACTGGAGGCAAAATTCACACACATCACAATGTTGTGAGTAAATTTTGAAAAAAATGTTTCTTCATAACTTTGTTTCACGACATTTTGACCCCAACTTTTCAGCATAGTATTTTATGATCCCTCCTTGAACATGAAAGGTGTCATTTATAAAATGCTGGCTGAAATGTAATTTTGAACCACAGGTGCAAAACACATTTTGGCCAGGATCTGAAAATGACACCTGTCATGTTCATCAGGTGAAAAAATATGGCTATGTTGAGTTTTTATTTTATTCTTTGGTGACTGGGTAAGTGCCATTAGGCCCAAGGCTTGTTTTCAGAGGTGACCCAAGAACATTGGAAGGTTAAGTGACTTGCTCAAGGTAACACAGTTAGCAAGTGAAGATTGTGAGAATAAGGGACAGATATTCAAAACTGTGCTCCGGGGCTAAAGTAGCACTGCCCAGCAGGCAAACATAGCCTGGAGCAAAAAGCAAGCTGTGTTCAAAAGGAATAACCTGGGCAAAATTGCTGAATATAGCAAACAAAGGAAGTCGGGCAAACAGGGCCAGGAGTGCAGGACAAAAATAGCCCAGGAATAAGATAGCACTGAATATAGCAACAGGGAAGTGCACATTGCCACTGCAGCCCACTAGACACTGAAGAAAGCTAGTGTTGCAGGTGGAGAGCATTGTGTGGATTGCACAGAGATGTCTCAATACACTGCAAACAACAATGTAAGCCACACACTGCAGAACTGTGCTATGCTGACATGAGGGTTTGTCCATGCTAACCTAGGCACACAGTGCTAACGCATTAGCCAGTGCAAGCTAAATAGCCCTGGGCAAATGGGAGCTATATTCAAAGCTCTCATGCAAATGAGCCTACTTAGGTAATCTGTGGGCAAACAGGTACATTTGCATCTCATTATCTGCTGATTAACAGTCAGTACCATGCAGTTTGCCCAGTGCTACTGCATGGAGCACACAACGCCACCTATTGGTCAGAATGGTAGTACAAGCTGGATGCAGCAGGCCAAGGCATGCCCACAGCGTCCCTGTTGGTCGTCAGGAAGTACAGGAACTGTGTGCTGGCAGGAACAAACAGAGCAGACATCCTGCCCATGCAGCACTGCAAGCTGTATAACACACGTATGAATATAGGGAGAGAGAAACATGGAGAGAGTGATACCTATGTGTCACATAGCTACAGTAGATATACAACTGATATACACACACGCATATATATATCTATATAGATATAGATATATAGATATATATATATATATATATATATATTTTTAGAGAGAGAGAGAGGGGGAGATAGTCACACACATGTCCACTGGCCATATGTGCCTTATAGATGCCACCCCAACAACATAGGCACCCCTACAGCAGGTGTTGGTGGAACACAGTGGGGACCCACGAATGCATGGGACAAGCATAAGGCATGCCTGGTGGGGGTGGATGGACATATGCTGTAGACTACTAGGGTGTGCAACATATCCATACAGTAGGGACCTGGGCAGACTGGCTGGGCCAGGCTGTCTGCCCTGTTGTCATGGTCCCACTCCCTGTTGCCATGTGTGCCTGTTGCACACTCTGGTAGTCTAGTGGTGCCCCCTACCCCTCAGCACACTTCCCGACCCCATTCCTCATAGAAGTTTATAACTACCCTGGTAGTCTAGTGGTGCCCCCCACCCCCAGCACATTTCCCGACCCGTTCCTCATAGAAGTTTTATAACTACCCTGGCAGTCTAGTGGTGCCCCCACCCTCCAAATTCCTCAAGATATTAGGTGGTTGTGTTCTGTCAAAAAGTTTACAGATGCATTAAGGATGTATTTCGAATCTCAATTTAATTGTAACTGTTTTTATGAATTTTTTAATGAATTTTATACGTAACAAAGACATTTTGTCTGCAATTTGCTACATTGTATATGTATGTTTGATTATGTATTGTCTGTATGCAATATATGTGGTGCACCTAAAAGGAACTTGTTTCCAGTGTGCTTACCGTTAAGCGAATAAACAAACAAACAAACAAACATTTCCCATTCCCCATAGAATTAAAAATTACCCTGGCAGTTTAGTGATGTCCCCAGCATGTTTCCCAACATGATCCCCATAATATCACATATATCCCGGTAGTCTAATGGCCCTCCAGCAGCGCTCCCTCACATCCACCCATCAGCCACAAATGGAGCTGGTGACTGGCTCAACCCTTCTCACACCACCTAGTGTAGTACAGCTTGTTCATTCCTCAGTCGGCAGTTGGCTGTGGTGGTATGAGGAAGGCTGAGAGTCACCCATAGAAATGTGCTGCAGGTGGAGGGCACCACCAGACTACCAGCGTAATGATGTATTGCTATGGGGAATGAGGGGTCGAACAGGTACTGGAGGGTACTCTCCATTATTAGTGCTGCCTTAAGAGCAGCTTTCTTCGCAGTAACTAGTGCTGCGCTACAGGTCATGCTAATGCCTGTAGTGCGCGCTCTGCTTTTGAATATGCCAGTGTGTTGGCATTCAGGCCCTCCCTCTGTTCCACCCCTGCTTTCATTTTGGTTTAATGTCGCTCTAACACCTAGCACTGGCACTAAAGGTGCATTTCAGTATTGCAGTCAGGCGCAAGGTTGGCGCTAGTCCAGCACAATGTCTTTGGCGCCCAGCGCTGAGCTCTGAATATCTGTCCCTAAACGCTTAGTGTCAAAATATTGAAATTGCCACAGTTATGAGTGAGTTTTGTAAAATTTTAATGTACCTTCAAAGGTTATTATTTTGACCACAAATTTTCAGCATAGTCTTCTTATGACCCTATCTCATAGGTGAACATTTTGAATGCTGCCCAAAGGGTTTCAGTAGTGTCTCAGAAATCACCTTCTGGGACACATTTGAAGAATGTCACCTATGTTGTTCATGAGGTGTGATCCCAGAAAGGCTATGTTGAAAATTTGGGTGAAAAATATTTAAAATTACCAAGTTATGAGTACAAGTTCAAAATACATTAAAATATATATACCACAGCTTACCCAATTTATTCTGGTCCCAGTCTGATGTTGAAGCATGAAGACATGTTTCTGATACAGAGAGGATTATGACATTGGACCCCCAGCAGGTAAGTAAGTTGGGGGTGGGGGCTGAATGTGGGACTCAGATGGGTGGGTAACAGCCGGAGTCTGTGGCAGCAACTATTTTCTTTTTACTGTGTGTAAAAAATTAAAAAGACTACAAGGGACTGTTTTTTAGTACAGGTACTGACACTGGGATTGAGCACCCCAGTGTCAGTTTAATTTATAGGGCACAGAAACTGATGGGGAGGTGGTAAGGATACCTGCCAGAGGGTGAGATTTTCCATGGGTATGGGAAGCAAACAGGAAGGTGGGAGGGACACTTGGCAGAGAGTGGGATTATTTAAAAGGTATGGGCATGAGAAGTGATGGGGGTAGTAGAGATACTTGGAAGACGGTGGAATTGGTAGTTGTGTTGTGGCAAGGGACAAGGTGCAAGCTGTTTATGATGCTGAGCAGTGATTTGCTTGGCAGTGTCATGCAGATCAAAGCAAAGAGCCACCCTGTGACTTAGGTGGCTATTTTCTTTGAACTTCATGAAGTTTTCACCAGAAGGCACTGAAGAAAATCAAGATCAGCCTGACTGATGACTAGTCTGACACTATCTGCATTGGACCAACAGTGACACACCTCTCAAATCCACCATCACAGCAATATGATTGCTCTGTGCAAGCGTGAACATCAAATTCACACAGGCACCAAAGTGAGGTCTGTATGAAACATGACTGGCCAAACTCCCAGTGTTTTTATTGCTCTGAGACTTCTGGCCCCTTACAGTAACCAGAATCTGAACTCTTTATCAGTGCTTCTGTCCCTTTACATTTTAGTCTCCTATGACTCAGACCCTTTATTTTTCCCCACACTGATCAGCCTCCAGCATGCTCTTCCTGTGTAGACTGTCACATTGCTAAGCTCCTTCTGCACAGACTGGGCCTTAGCTCTTAGGGTTGGTGCTTGCTGTGTGCCTTCATGCTGAGGGCATTAATTTTAAGAGTAGAATAAGACACTCCAGGATGTGCAGTTATTGATATATGCACACTTCTTGGGTGCTGATGGCTACCTTTTTTGTTTCATGCCAATGTGCGTAATGCATGTATATCTTTGTCTGACTGCAAACTGTGTTGTGTCTTACCACTTGCATAGTCACTGCACTGTACCAAAAATAACTAAAATTCATCAGTTTGTAAAGAGCTTTCTGGTACTTTTAGAGTATATGTAAGGTTCCATAATAAAATCCAAATTCTATTCTATTCTATTCTATTCTATTCTATTCTATTCTATTCTATTCTGGTCTGTTCTGTTCTATTCTGTTCTAGTCTATTCTATTCTATTTTATTCTATTCAAAAGGGAAGGCAATGCATTAGGAAACTTATTTAGAATGCACTGTAAATGGGATACAATTATCAACAGAGAATATGCCATCCATTGATAAGTCTATCAGCTGCCAGTAGCAAAAGATGTACAGGTAGTTGAAGATGATCTGGTGCAGCATATTCAAGGACTCTGACAAACAGTATGGTTTAATGGGTAGAACAAAGATCTGTGTGCCTGGAGGTCCTAGCTGGAATCTCATCTGAATTAATGGCTTACTGTGTGACATCAAGCAAATCACTTGACTTCATTGTGCTACTGTATAGTCCTCCCAGCTGTGACACAAGGTAGAACAAGGGCCTTATTGTGATACAGGCAATCAATTTATATCTCATTTTGGCTCTATAGAGAAAAGCATTTTGAATAAAAATTGAAGGTAAGGCATTTTACTATAATAGTAGAACATTATGAAGTTATATTTTCATATATATGCCACTACCAATAAAGCATCATAACCATATGTCAAAAGTGGGGTTAATGCAAATAAAATGCTTCTATAAATGTTTTCTTCTTTAATTTTCTCTAGCTTCTACCAAAGTACAGTCCACAGAGTGACTAGGCAATAAGAAATAGAGGAATGGTCTGTTGCAATATTTTCAGACTATTTGAAGGTGGTTACTGAACCTGGTAAACACTTGTCCAAATTTGATGGAATGAGGTTGTTAAAGGCTGGGATGACATGACAATCATAAAACCTGAGAGAAGGTAGCTGAATATGCATGGGACTAGAGAAAGTTAATTACTGAATTAGCTGGCCAGTCTTATGAGTGAGAGAGAAAACTATTTTGTGAATGAGTAACCAGCCTAGTTACTGTGCAAAACAAATAAACAAATCCAGAAAATCAAAGAATTCACTCTGTTTTTCCAAAGAGGTGTCGATTATAATTAAAGATAAGAAAAAGGCTTATAGAAAGCGCAATGAGACCAAATCTGAGAAGGATAGAGAAGAATACAGGATTTAACTCAAGGAAGCAGGAAAAGCAGTTAAGATATTCATGGTCCAGATGGAGGCAAGAGCAGCACAGGGAGTAAAGAGAGGACAAAACATTCTGTCATATATGGAAAAAAACAAGAGTAAGGGAGGAATAACCAGTTTAGCAACTAAAGAAGGACAGCAGGTACAGAATGACAAAGACAAGGTAGAAGTACTCATCAAATTATTCTGCTCGATCTTCACTCATGAAGACAAAGGTAATGGTTCAGCTCTAGCCAAGGCACATCTCCACTACAGGGAGTAGACACCAGCCCTTTACAAAGAAAGGGTCCTTGAGGAGCTGTCTAAACTAAAGGTGGACAAGGCAATGGGGCCAGATGGAATATACCAAAGAGTTCTGAAAGAAGTGCAGGATGAACTTGCAGCCCCACTAGCGAAGTATTTAACAAGTCACTGAAAGATGGCATAGTGCCACAGGACTGGAGAAGGGCCACAGTTGTGCCATTACATAAGAGTGGTAGCGGGAGGTATCAGGAAATTACCACCAGTCAGCCTGACCTCAGTGGTGGGTAAAGTAATGGAGACATTACTAAGAAAGGGTAGTGGAGTACCTGAAAGAAAGTGGGAGACTTGACCAAGCAGCATGCTTTATAGCAGGATGCTCATGCCAAACAAATATGATAGAATTGTTGACTGGGTTGCAAGAGCAGTGGATCAAGGTGCAGCTGTGGGACATAGTATATCTGGATTTTAACAAAGCCTTTGATACAGTTCCACACAGAAGTCAAGCAAATAAATTGGAGCAAACAGGTATAGGTCAGAAAGTGGTCAACTGGATAAAAAGCTAGCTACAGGACAGGACTCAAATAGTTATGGTAAAGGCACCTTGTTGCAAGAGGGAGAGAAACCAGTGGGGTTCCACAGGGATCAGTGTTTGGCCCAATCCTTTTCAACATATTTATCAACAACATCACTGAGGGACTGAAGGGAAAGTCTGCCTGTTTGCAGATGATACAGAGCTCAGCAACAGGGCAGGCACACAGGAAGGGGTTCAACGAATGGATGCGTATCTAGAAAGCTGGAGGAATGGTCCAAGAACTGGCAGTTGAGATTCAATGCCAAAAGTGTAAGATAATGCACGTGGGTAAGAGGAATCCAGGAAATAACTATGTCCTAGAAGGGTAGCAATTGGAAAAGACAAAGATGGAATGGATCTAGGAGTTATGATATTGGATGATTTAAAGGTAGTAAAGCAATGCGCAAAAGCAGCACTAAGGGCAAGTGACATCCTTGCATGCATAGTTAGGTAATTACTAGCAGAAAGCATGAGGTAATCATCCCACTCTATAGGTCCTTGGTGAGGCCTCACTTGGAGTACTGTGTGCAGTTCTGGAGGCCACACCTAAAAAGGACATAGACCGTCTGGAATCTCTGCAGAGGAGAGCCACCAAGATGGTGCAGGGACTACATCATGAACCTTATGAAAACAGGCTCAGCCAGTTAATTCTAATCTCCTTAGAGCAGATAAGGAACAGAGGAGACATTATAACAATTGCATTTATTAAGCAGTACATACCAATAACCTCTTTCATGAAAATAGGACTGCTCATACAAGATGACAACTAAGCCTAGTTGGTGGTAAATTCAGAACCAATGTTAGGAAGTACTTTTTCACGGAAAGGGTCGGGACCTTTGAACAGCCTGCCACCTGAGGTGGTGGTGGTGGTGGCTAAGACAGTCAGAGAATTCAGGCGGGCATGGGACTGTCAATGTAGTCACCTCAACAAAAACAGTATGCCCAGTGGCATGGAGGGTTGAGGCACTGGATGCCACACCTTGTGCCACACCGGTGACCCAAGTTCAGGAGCAGCACTGGCCACCGGGGTTGGTGGGGATGAGGAAGGATCGAGCAGCTTAGGACTGCTCTCCTTCCTCGGGAGGGGGATAACTCTTACCAGTGCAATAGCAGCTCCTGATGGCTACTGGGGAATTGCATTGCCCAGTCAGCAGATGTGGGGATTAGGCGCTTCAGTCACCTTTCTAGTATACACAGGAGTGTGTGCACGTTGAGCAGGGCATCATGTACATCCAAGCCTAAGGGAACTATAAGTGTAAATACTCTCCTGCAGCAGCATGATAGCCACCGACGTGTGACCTAATCCAGTGGACCAAACAAAGACCGATGATTGGAGATGAGGGCTCAGGGTGATGTGGTCTCCTCTCCCGGTTCCCACCACTGTGGGTGGTCCCACCGTAGGGGCAAGCTGCATGTCCTCCTCGCTTCACCCATTGTTGTGGAGGCTGGCTCCAACTAGGGTTTGTTGAGCGCCTGAGTACAAGGCTTGATGGAGGTAAGTATACCTCATTGCAGTGAATGTATACAGAAAGTTTAAAAAAAAAGACAAGAGCAGTTGATGGTAGGGTGGTGTAGACATCTCAGGCAGACTAGATGGACCACACTGTCTCCTTCTGCCTGCAAGTTCTTATGTTCTTATGTCCTTACACCATTTCTTGTTGAAGCAAGTTCCCTGCACTAGTCCTGATCCTTTAGAAATCAAGACCAGAGTGCCTGGATACATGTGCTCTTATATAACACCCTCTAGTGAATGGGGATTATTTGGGAAATACACCACACCCCAGGACTCCCGTTTAGCAGCAGGGAACTGGCAGGAGATAGGGTCCTTAAAATTAACTGTGTGTTTGGATCAATGGTGGGACTACATAGGTGATGCCATCTTGTGACCTGCTGACCGATGGGATGGCAAGTTGGAAGACTTCTAGTCAAAGCTGTCTTGCAGACTTCAGTGAGAAGGTGGGACTGTGACTTGGCACCATCTCTGAACTAATGGGCCATAGTAGATGGTGAGTGACAACTGGATGACCAAGTGGGAGTTGTCACTGAACCATGACACATAAGGAGCTCCTATTGTGTTAAGGGAAGCCTAGGTACCAGGTAAGAGAGATTAGTGGCTTTGAGTACAGGAAGGCCATCACTGTACAGGTATTAAAGTATAATTTGGAAATGGGTAAGGGATCTGCACCTTGCTAGTGGCAGCTAAGTGCAAATTACCATCATGCCATGCCTTCTCAAGACTTAACTAAGCAGTGATGTAGACACTAGGTGGCAGTTTTAATCCCATCAACAGGGCAAATAAAGGGGGACAGTATGTTGGGAGATTTATATAATCAATGTTTTGCTTACGAGGCTTGAGGGTGTTAAGTAAAACTGTTTTGTTTTTAAACCTGCTATTATTATTGACTACAAATGTACTGTGCCTTCCAGATAGGGAGAAAACACAGTTGTCTATGTGTGTGTGTGTGTGGAGGGGCATCAGAGGAGTGAAGGGGAGGATGGAGAAAAGGCTCACGAGGGGGTCTGATAAAGGAGGGACTCTGTCTCCACCCCTGGGGAGCTGGACGAATGGGAAATGCTGACTGATAAAGTGCAGACCAGGGGAAAACAGAATCCCATGGGAACACGAGCAAGGGAAATGGAAGTATAGGGAAAGGATGGAAGGTAGTCCTGCTAAATGCCAGGAGCTTGGGCAATAAAATTCCTGAGCCCAGGCAATGCTAACTGAGGAGCGGTGGATGTGCAGCGGTCACTGAGACCTGGGCCACCGCAGGACACGACTGGGACCGGAACCTGGTGGGTTACACTATGTTCAGGAAGGACAGGGGAGGGAAGGGAGGAGGGTAGCAATAATAGTCAAAAACTGCATTGGCATGGAGAGTGAGGAGGTGGAGGGAACTGTGAGGCGATTTGGGTCACCATGATAACAAGGGGGGCAAAAGCAAAAATAGGAGTGGTGTATAGACCCCTGCTCTGGTGAAGGAGCTGCAAGAGAGTCTGGTGGCAGATGTTGAGAGACACTGTAGGTTGGGCAGGAGAAGAGTGGTGGTGTTGGGGGACTTAAACATGCCAGAACAGACTGGGAGACTATAACATCCTCGGTGGCCAGGGAACAGAGGTTGTTGGATGTATTTCAAGATGCATTCTAACTCAGCAGGTGAGGGAACCGACCAGGGAGGCGGGGTACTGGATGTGGTTCTGGCAGACAGTGACCAGATTGGGGGCCTGGAGGTAAGGGACCCATTACGGGAGTGACCATGCCACGGTCTGGTTCTACCTGGACCTAGGAGGGTAGAAGGCTGCACAAAGACGGAGGTAACTGACTTCAGGGGGCAGATTTTAATGAAATGGGAAGGATCCTTATGAGCATTTGATGTGATTGTGTCAGATATGGATGCTGACAGTAGGTGGGAAATCATCAGGAGTGGTGCAGGATGCTACCAGCACCTGTGCAAGCATAAGACAAAATGCGGTAGGGCCCAAAAATCCTGCTGGTGGACCAGGGAGGTCCAGGAGGTGGTGCGGGAAAGAAGGCAGCCTATAGGCAATTCAAGTGCTCAAGGAGTGAAAGGGACTGAGGGAGTAATGAGCTGATGGCTAGAAGGGCCACTAGGGTGGTGAGGGTGGCTAAGGCAAGGAAGGAGCAGAACCTGGCCAGGGAAATTAGGAGAGGAACAAGGGGTTCTTTAGATATATTGGGTAAAGATGAAGGGTGAAGGGCAGATTAGCAGGATTAAAACAGGGAGAGATGGGCACAAGACCTGGAGGAGCAGGCTGAGGTACTAAATGAGTACTTCACCCCAGTTTTCACTAAGGAAAATGGGGGTGCTGCATCATACGTGGGAGGAGACAGTGATACTGAGGAGGGGGACCCACCGATCAGCTGGTCTGGGGAGAGGGGAGGCATCACTGGCAGGAGGGGGGAAACTTAAGCAGGAGAAGAGGTAGTGCAGGTGGAAATCACAGCAGAGAGAGTGAGGGAAGCCCTCAGGTCCCTTAAGATGGAGAAAGCACCGGGCAGGATAAATTATATCCCAGAGTGCTGAAGAAACTTGATGGATGTCCTGGCAAAACTCCCGGCGGAGCTTTTCACCATCTCTGAGGACAGAGTGCCCCAGGACTGGAAGGTGGCAGATATAGTGCCTATCCACAAGGGGGATCAAGGGAGGTGCCAGGAAACTACAGGCCTGTCAGCCTGACATCAGTGGTGGGCAAGGTGATGGAGGGCATTATCAAGGAGAGACTAGGGGGACCTGGAAAGTCAGAGTGCCTGGACGATAGACAGCATGGATTCGTCCCAGGCAAATCGTGTGAGACAAACCTTGTGGAGTTCTATGACTGGGTGATGAGTGCCTTGGACCTGGGTAGACCAGTAGACATCCTCGTTCTAGACTTCAGCAAGGCATTTGACTCTGTTCCTCATGAGGGCCTGTTGGACAAGCTGGGAGAAATGGGGTGGGGAACCAAATGATCAGATGGATAGGCAATTGGCTCCAGGACCAGACCCAGAGGGTCATAGTTGGCAGGATAGTCTCATCCCCAAGGAGGGTCATTAGTGTGGTCCCACAGGGATGAGTCCTGGGCCTCCTGTTCAACACCTATGTCTCTGGCATAAGGACAGGTATCAGGAGTGAGATGAGTCTCTTTGCTGATGACTCAAAACTGGGGCCGGGTGGATGGGGAGATGGGGAGGGTGACCCTACAGGGGACCTGGAGGCTCTGGAAAGATGGTCTAGAAAGTGGAATCTGAGGTTCAATGCAGGAAATGCAAGGTACTGCACCTGGGGCCAGAAACCCGGGCCAAGTGTACACCCTGGGGAAATGCTACAAGTCTCGATGGCTGAGAGGGACCTGGGGAGGTGGTGGATGTCAAGCTGAACAACTCGGAGACTTGCAGGAGAGCAGCAGTCAAAGCCAACAGGATGCTGGGATGCATCACTAGGGGATCACCTCCAGAAGGAGGGAAGTGATACTCCTCTGTATAACTGCTTGGTGAGGCCGCACTGAGTACTGCGTGCAGTTTTGGAGGCCACACTTAAAGAGGTACATTAAACTTCTGGAGAGGGTCCAGAGGAGGGCAACCAAATGATTTGAGGCCTGGGGACAGGACCCATGGGGAGAGCCTTGAAGAGCTAAATATGTACACATTGGAAGAGAGAAGGGGGAAATGATAGAGGACTTCAGGTACATGAAGAAGGTAAATAGGGGAGGAGCAGTCAGGGTGCTTCAAGGAAGGAGGAGGGGGCAACTCAAGCGCATGGGTGGAAGCTGAAGGGGAAAATTCAGGGAAGAAAGGAGGAGGTGCTACTTCATTGAGAGGGTGGTAGAGCCATGGAATGTGCTGCCCAGGGGCTGGTGGAGGCAGAGACAGTGGAGGGATCAGAGTGGGTGGGACAGGTACAGGGAAGGTTCTGGAAGCAAAATCCAATGCAGCGAGAATATCCGGAACTGGGAAGGGGAAGCCAGAGAGGTGAGGGGCAGCAAGGCCAGCTCCTGGGGCTGACCAAATGAGCAGACGCAAAAGACTGTTAGGCCTATTCTGCTGGCATTTTAGTATGTTAGTAAGTAGTGAGATGGGTAGGTAAAGCATCCCAGGGTTGTACTTCATAGTCATCTGCCACACTTTCTTCTAATCTTTTCTGGATGAAGGTACTACATGATTTGATATGTCTTGGATACGAACCCTGTTACTGTTAGTGAGAAAGAAAACAGAAGACATTGCCAACATGTATGGCAGCCTGGTGGTAGTGTAAACTAGTGGCACATCGCTTCCAGAGTCAGTTGGAAGGGATGTCCATCCCACACAGGCATTACTCTTGTGCTTCCTGGATTTCCAGAGAGACCAGGACAAGAATATTCGTGACTTCACCTCTTTCCTTGCCTTCTGTACATAGGGAGGAAGCCAGCTTAGCTCTTGTGCTTTTAGCTTCCAGTGATGAATTAGGAGCCTTGTTGAGTAGATCTGAGGCAGAGAAAAGAAGTAGGGTCAGAGGGAAGCACTGCTTCTCCTCAACCCTCTGGGCCTGTGGAGAGGTAACTCCAAGGCCAGCAAGGAGATGATCCCAGAAACCTTGCCCTGACAGGGGCATAGCAGCAAATCCCCACCTGAGAGGCACCTAAGTAGCATTAAGGTGTAGTCATGGACAACCTCTTTATTTTATTTATTTATTTTATTTTATTTAAAATTTATGTAACTGGGAAAGGCACACCGAGCCGAGGCTCATTTCCTGGTGTGACCCGGAAAGGGTAACATATGAATAAAACAGTACTACAGTACTAAACAATGAGAGTACACAGTATACAATTACAGTAAGGTAGATTCAAAATACAGGAAATATAAGCACAATACAGGTACAACTCCTTTCATAGGAGGCTGCTAGGGTCTTGTCCAGACCCACTTTCATTTCAACAGTAGTGGTGAAATGTAGGAGTCTACCACCTGGGAAACAAAAGTACACAATGTAACCTATGTAAAGCAAGACAAAGTGAACTCCAGGGTCAATTAATTGATTGACAAGAGTAGAGGTAACATTTTGGAAACTCATGGCACCTTTGTATGATAAGAGTTGGGGTCAATTAAGTCCCACAGCAAGTGGGCTGGGTGATGGAGTCCAATTTAGTTAGGTCAAAGCAGGTGACCAAGGATGTATAGTGGAAGTGAAGAATCATGAAACGGCTGGATTGACTGGTGCAATGTTCTAAGGGAGCCATAGCTACTCCCAATTTCCTATAATGGGTCAGTAGCTGGTAATTTATTTAAGCACAGGCAACCCCCACCCAGCATAGTGTTTCACTTTAGCTGGGGAAGAGCCCACTAGTGTAACGGTCCTGTAAGGTAAAGCTTAACCTATATAGATATCCTGCACATAGCAAGTGCCCGCAAACTCTAATTTGAAGTAAATGAGTATGAAGTGATTAAATAATAGTGGGCTGCATGATGAAGTAGTTCTCCTGGGGACTTGTGTAACAGCAGAAGAAGGCTAAATAAGCTGTCTACCTGTTTGATTTCAGCTTCAAGTTTGACAGTCTATTTTGAGTGGACATCTCTTTAATGGTGCTTTAGGCCTTTGTTATTCCTGGGCACCATTTCCTGACCCATGATGGCAAGGTAAGATGCAAAAGGTTTGTCTCTAACTGCCTCCTGCCCTGGATGAGAAATACAATCGATACCACTAGACACCATGTGGGGAGGGTGGGGATTATATATAGATATTCAGTTCCACAATTATTTTGTGAACCCTTTAAAGGGAATGCATATCATATCCTATACTGTTATTTCAACAGTTGCTATAGTTATCCAGAAATTGAGCCTCTAATTTAGATATTAGCAAACGACTTTAGTAAAGCATTGAAAAAATATTTTTAAAGAGGGCTAGAATCCAAATACAAGATTAACTACAGTAAATCTGAAGCCTTAAAAGCTCAGTGGCCATTGCCCACAACAATTCTTACAGACCTTTCCATTATCCTGGGTTTGGGACAGGATGGTGTGATACTTAGAGGTAAAGGTTAATACAGCCTCCATCAACTCTTCCACCTAAATTATGATCCTTGGTGCAGGGAATTCCTTGAATTGCAATGCTGGTCCACCCCTTTTCTTTAGCTGGCAGAATTAACATTCTAAAAATTAATGTTCTACCGAAATTCCTATTTTTATTCCAATCCTCCCAATTAAAATTCCTAAGTCATACTGGAAAAAGCTGGGCACTAGATGTATGCAGTTTGTTTGGAAAGGGGATTACCATCGATCAGCCCAGAAAGTACTGGAACAACCCTGGGAACATGGTGGTCTAGGGTTAACAAAATGAAGGTTTTATCTTGCTGCACAGATGCTCCTGCAGTCTCATGGTTAAAACAGAAAGAGACTACTGGTTGGTATGAGATGGAGAACGTGGCTTTCTTTGTGCTTCTCTTTATTCCCTGCCTTTATCAAAATTACCCCTGAAACCTGGAAAGCTTTAAAAATACCTGACTAGGTAGATGTTATAGGCCATCCAAAAGCCAGATCGGTCACTTATACACTAACTTACCAAGGCCCCTTGACTACTATGATTGGGGACCCTGGATTCACCTTTCCTCGATTAGATAATGGCTTTAGGAGATGGAGTCATAAGACCTAACCCACTACAAACAACTGGTGCGAGGCAGCTAGCCCATCTCCTTCGAGCAGATAAGTCAAATTTATGGGTTACTCCAGTCTGATTTCTTCTGATTCCTTCTGGTAAGACATTACCTGCTTACAGAGGTATGTATGGCTAACCTTACCAGAGAACTGACCAAATTACAGGATTGCCTTTTAGGGCAGCATGGCCAACAGAAGGGAGGGGTCTAATTTCTCAGTTTTGTATGACCTCTTTGACAGTAAGAAAATCCAACAGACAAAATCAGATTAGATTGGGCATCTGAAACAACTGACCATATTGCACCTGAGGAGTGGAACACTTATGGTTGAAAGGCTGGAAATTTTCAGCTTTCCTCAGAGGGAATTTCAATGGAAGATTTGTTCCAGATTTTTCATGTACACACATAACACAACATTTTTGGGACAAAATTCCTCCTGCTATTGGTGTAATTGTGGCCAGATAAGAAAACATATACTGTACATATTTTTGGCTATGCCCAAAATTGAAAGCCTTTTAGAATGGGGTCCAGGCTGCATTAGACTTGATGCGCAATACTGGAGTCTTTAATGAAGAAAGGGGCACACACAAGAAGAGACACTATATCTTACTGTGATTGGTAGCTTGTAAATGAATCACTTCTCATTGGCTGTCAGTTTACCCACTAGAAGTTGGATAGTGGCACACAAAAGTGCATGAAGTACAAACCATGGAACGCAGAACAACAGAATTAAAAATGACTATAGATAAGTATACTTCCTTATGGCCAATTGGGACACTTATTATGTTGCTACTGTGGCACCAGTCCCAGTCAAAGGAAAATGCAGGTGCATCGTCTGTCTGGAAACCCCTAAGACATGAATCTACTGCATGGAAAAGTTGAATATGTAGACCTTTCACACCCTCAACCAAAATAATAATATTAATAATATTAATAATAATGATAAATTCAGTTATAACAGAATAGCCCCAATTCTATTACGCACACTGCATGGTTCCAGTTATGTATTGATGGTTTGTTACTTGTTTGTGCTTACTTGTGACATCCCAGCTCAGTGAATTAAGGATGTACAAAATCAGTTGAGGACACTTTTTATCAGTGTTAATTTGACCATAAGCATGTTGTGTACCTCTTAACATCAGCCTGTTGGAAAGGTTTTATAATGGATGATACATTTTGTCTATGAATTGTATTGCTGTTGGATATATCTGTCGCTTTATCTCTTTAAGGATTGTATCCTTGCCCTTTTATTGTTTGCTTTTAAATAAAGATGAGTTATGTAAAAGTGGGCTAAAGAGATATCCATTTTGTGGATAAGTAAGGTGCTGTGATGACTTTGCTGCCATACCAGACTCTCAACAGTGCGCTGTGCAACAGCAGATAAGATCAGTTGGGTTATGCTGACAGGGAGCCTATTAAATTATGAAGTAAATTATGAAATAAACAATGGATTTTATGTTTGGCAGAGTACAACAAGAGAATCCAATGTTTTTCCTCATGATTTGACAGGATCCTTGTATGTCAGAGAAGTTTGCTTTAACTTGCTTCTCTGTACACTGGGATTGTGAGGTATTAATATCATTAATGCACCCTTTCTGTTCATAAAAAGATACCCTGAATTTACAATTATGTGTTTTAAATTTGTTTTACTGCCAACATTTGGTAAATCATACTCAACGGTCTCCTTACTGGATACTTTTTGTAACTTTCACAATAATCGTACAGAGAAATATTTTTAATTATTCAGTGCTCTCTGAAATTAACAATGCCTATCTATTTGTCCATGTGTTGAAAGTCCTTGATGTCAAAAGGTTCATAACTAAAGCGCATACATTTTTATAATGTTATTAGAATTTAAATATCTTAATCATAAAGCGTGTGAAGAACTTAACTTTAAGTAATTACTTTTGGTTTTAGGACACTAATATTTTTGTCCCATATCCAATGTAGTATATCATTGTTCAACTTCCTATACGTAGACTTTATGGACCTGGTATTCATAATATTAATGCCTTGCTAAAACCCCATATTTTAGAGTTATTATGCCAGGCCAAGTGCTGTGGATGGCTGAGGTGCTGGCACCTAAAATCCAGTCATGCCGCAACTCAGCTTCGGAAGTAGACTCAGGTTGTCGGTGTAAGCCTGGTGGCAGTGCAGCACAGGCAGCAACAATGGGAGATGCACCATGGGAGCATCAGCTGGGTGTGCTCCATGCACAAGGCTGACTCTACACAGCATGGAGCAGGGAGAAAATGCAAAAGGAAGTATCAGAGGCCTTATGACATCCAGCCTGCCAGTCCAGGAGCCCACACCACCACCCAAACTCCACCATTGATCTGCCTTGGGTTATTCAACAGGGGGAGGGGCCTCCCTCCTCTGACCCTGCCATGAGGGCAATTCATGGTGAGATCCTGACCAAGGTTTGTGTTGGGGTAAGTGGGGGCTGGCTCAGGGATGTGGGTAATGGGCTAATAAGCTTCCCCAGATACAGGAGTAAGAAACAAAATACGAAAAAGTGAATGTGCCAGGCCCAATGGCACACGTAACATGTATTATTAAGTAGTAAGGCATGATGGGTTGGGTGTATCAAGCTCCTGTTACTGTACCTGTATGAAAAGCAGGTTACCAGAGATTGTTATGGTGGGGTTACCAGCAACATACACACTGGAGTGCCTTACCATGACTTTAAATTTCTGTAGGGCATTTTGACTACATTTGTAAATTTAAAAACAGAAAAAATACATATAAATGGTATTACTGATCACATCATGCATTGGTAGTGTACATGCATGAGCCATATGGTAGTCACATGAGCATGCAACAATCACAAGGCTTAATGAACTGAAGACGCTTTGTACTGTAACTGCACTGGACTTGTGCCAGGAAGAGAGGAAGTGCATGCAATAGCCTTTATGAGTAGGCTAGCTCAGAAGCAGAAAACACACTTTGTGTGGTTGCAAAGACACATAAAGGGTTAGGTGTCATCTGAAGGGATTTATCTTGTATCAAAAATACACATTAGATGCACTAGCCAACCAGAAGGCACACTAAATAATAAGACATTCCATTTGCTTGCATGGTGATTTATTCAATACTGACATGAAGGATCAGCCAATAGTGCCAGAGTGCTTTGCTTCACTAGAAATTATAAGGGGAAGAATTCCACCTCACATAAATTGAAATGTTATGCCTGTGGTTCAAAGGGGCAGTGGGCACACATGCCATGCCACCTCTGTGTGGTAGATATTCAGGGTATTTTAAGCATCCCTCAGATGCTTAGATTTTTTTTGTTGCTCAGCAGCTGCTCCATCCTCCTGCTCCTATAGCTGCTGTTACATGTGATTGCTTCCATGCATCCCTGCTGTCCATTCCTGCCAGCTCCTGCTCCCTGCATTTATGCTCAGCCATCTGGCTGCTCTTTCTTTTTTTGTTCTTTGAGTGTGTATGGGGCCCTGCAGGAGGTTTTATAGCTGGGCTCCCAGTCTGAACTGCTGCTATATGTGCACCTGGTCTTCCACTGGGCACAGACTCTGTGGCTCCTCACTCTTTCTGCCTGTCTACCCAGGGTGTCCCATTCTCTCCTATAACCAGCATGAGCTGCCTTCCTCTACCATTGCTGTATGGACATTCCTGCATAGCCATTTACATGTCTCTGTACACTAGCCTTCATAGTGGCCTGCTTGGCTCCAGGCTCTGGAACTCCTGGTTCCTAAAGCTTCTGATAAATGAGTACCTAAACACACAATGACTGTTTTTGTATTAGCTCATCTTCAGGAATCATTCAGTTACCTCTCCCTCCATTATGTATCCCTCTGCATGTAGCCTAGTTACTTATTCATTCTCATTTGGATGGTTGCTTAGGCTTATTGATCAGAACAGCTTGCTACATTATTTGTATTGTCAGCCTGCCTGGTTAGTTCTTTTATTTGCTGTATCAGATTATATGGCTATGAATCCAGCTCTTTGTTTTGTGTACAATATGATTATTACTCTATTGCTTTCCACATGGTGTTTCTACAGCCAGCTACACTTTCAATCTACCACGTTTTCACATTTCATGGCATCTCCTGTATGGGATGGGTTGGCTTTGTCTGCCATTATCAGTATGTTTTGTCACTGTTTCATCCCTCATATGTATGGTTATAAGCTTCCATTAACTTTATTCATTCTGTATGGCATATCATGCTCTACAATCAGCTATCAGTCAATGCCATCAGTTGACATAAACACTGCTTTTGCTCCAAAGGTCATCAGGCTTCACCACTGACCTCTACTGACCTCCTGCAATTCCCATGTATCGATACTATGAAGCATTCTAGCCATGATAATATCCCTGGCTCATACAGGTAGTGGTCCCCTGCCCTGAGAGCTGACTGTCTCACTGTGCTCCTTGAAATTCGTATTCAAGGGAAGGACCCTCAGCTCAGGTGGGGTCCTTCTTTCTGCCTTTCAAATGAGAATGTTCTATGCTAAGGGCAACTTAGCCATGCAGATTGTCTCAGTGGCACCTTGTAGTGTAGTATTCATGACTTCAGCTACTAAAGGGTTGAGCTTCAAGCCTCTTTTAACTCCTTTAGCTGCCATGTCTGCAGCACCTTCAGAAGTTATTATCCCTATGTCCACCTAAGATTCACCTGGTGTACTCCAATTTGCCTTCCTGTTTTTGACCCCCAAGGTTGAAGTTCTACACTACAACACATCTTTGATTCCTCGATGGCACAGCTCCAATCATTGTCCCTCAAGTGCTCAGCTTCTATTGCAGTTTGGCTTCCTCTGTGTTCAGAGGGCAGGTGATTGCCTTTCAGCAGTGATCTCTCTCTCCTTCCAACTAGGTGGTATGCCTTTTGCTGAGACTGCCCAATATCTGCAGAGATCACCTCACAGCACCCTCATGGCAATTCCTTTTGAGGGATAGAGGGAGCCCTTCCTCTAAAATACTTCCCAGAATTAGGGTTTCTAAACTGAAAAGCTGAGCCATCACTAATACTGCCCTAACCTGGACAGATGGAGACCTAGGCCTTGGGTCCTCAGAGGTTTCTCCAAAATGGGGTTCTTCCTTTTCTAATGCAAAAGATCATAGCAACAGTTAGTTTTCACAGGAGTTGGAGATGGAAGGTTCTCTTCCTAGTTTCTGGGTCTCAGTCTGGCTACATCTCTAACTCCTAGGGATGAAAATGCTCATCTGTCTTCATTGTTCTGCTTGGGCTTTCTCTCTAGGGCGATTTGGTTTCAGGGACCTTGTCCCTGCCACAACTTAAGGGCTGGTACCCTTCCATGAGGGATTTCTTGTTTTTATGGAACTCCATCAGGGTGGCAGTACCTTTAGCAGGGACAGAGAAAGAGCATAAGCTGAAGTAGTTTCACATGCATTACATACTACTACTTAGTCCTTTTGTTCAATCCCAAGCTATACTTCAGGAGGCCGATGACACAGTAACTCAATATGTAATAAATAAATGAAAAACATAAATATCACATTAAAGTCAGGGAATTAACTGATAGAGATTTGCACTTTTCATACCTAAAATGCAACTGAAATAAAAAACCTTTTGCTATGCTTCTAGCTGTTGTTTTATGACCGCACCTACTGTGTAGGTTATTAACACTTGGTTTAAGATCAACCACTTTGCTTTCCTGAGTATTTTAGTCATTTACTCATCCTCAGCTTTTGGAGTTAGAAAATTTGAAATTAGAGGACTGAGTTTAAGTTTTTGGTGTTTTCTTTTGTGTGTTATCTGTTTTATCCCTCACTCCTGCTCAGATGCCTACCACTCCTTCTGGCTCTCCTAGGGTCCTTCTGCTTCTGTCATCCCTCTTGAGTCCTGGCTCCCCAGCAGGTCCCACATAGCAGCCCTCCCATGCTATCCCAGCATTTCCCTTCACTGGCAGGTCCCCTCCTCTGAGGGGAATGCACTAGTGGAGGGGAGACTCAGCACTTACTTCAGTCTAGGGCTGTGGGATGTTGCTGGGTCCTGGGAGAACAGCTCCTGGGGATGCAGAGGTGCAGAGGATCAGGAGGCCATCATCCGCGAGCACCCAGCCATTGTTCCCTTTTTCTGTTGGGAGGAGCATAGTGACATCATGGCATACGCCAACATCCTCTCTGCCTCCTGTTGCCACTGTCCATGTGTCCTGCACTATTTCCAGCCTCCTCGAGCAGCCAGCAGGTGCTGGACCAGTCCCTTCCCTGAGAAGGAGAGCTGTCCATGAGACATTTGATCCTTCTGCCCCCAGTCGGGCCTTCAGCGAAATTGGCGTTTTCTTTGTTTTATTTTACATTTCTACTTCTATCTGTTTAAGGTTCATTCTCTCGTATGGGGAGCATTTACACTGGGTTGTTGGTGGTAGGATTTTACTACCACTCAGGAAGATGCTGTTTTCTTTTAAAACCAATATTGTAATCAGTTACCTGGGCTGAGTTGTTTTAATCCCAGAATCAATTGCCTATAAAAGCTGCTCCTTAAGCTGAATTTAAAGTCCTTTAATTGCATCAGTGCAGATCTTCATATGGTTTAATTTATTAATGGGGTGCTGAGACTACACACTGAACATAAAATTCACAGTACCTTATTACTTAGGTACTGGTATATTTTACTTTTCTAATTGGATCAAATATCTGCTTTGGGTTTACAGTTATTTTAGTTACTGCTTTTTGACATCACTGTATCTGAGTTTTAAATATCTGTATTTTAGCTATATTTGGAAGTAGATAGTTTTCTAGGTGCTATATGCCAATGCAGATTTAAGCAGTATTGCATGACAGGGCATGTGCTGTGCTGGAATAGAGTCACACTCAGTGTGATTCAGCACGAGGCTGAAGGCCTAGTGCATCCAACAGCAAGGCATGATGTTATTCCAGCACAACACACACCCTGGAGTGCATTATTGCTATTATACAATGGCTTGTTTGTCAAGAAAAAGAAAAAGATTAAATAATCCATAAAATAACCTATTTTTGTTCATTTTTCACTGGAGATGGTACACATAATAAGCAAAAGGTTCTTTTCACTGTTTTGGCCAGTAGGTGGAGCTGGTGGATGGTATTCCTTGTGTTTTGTGGATCGTCCATCCCTGTCCAGGAGCAAGTGTCTGCCCCCCCACACACACACACACAGAATTGTACCAAGTAGTATACCTGGGAGAATTTTGTTTTGTGCTGTTTTCCTTCAATTTATAGAGCTTGTGATTGGGAGAAATGCACAGTGAGTAGGCTTTTGAGCAACGGGCATGGTGGTTCTTTACTGAGCTATTGGGTGAACACTGAATGATGATAAGCTTTACAGCTAAGAGAGGTGTTAGGAGATGGAATGTGTATTTATGATGCCTATATGGAATCTCTTTACTTACAAGACTGTTCTAGAATAAAGAGAAAGTGCCACTGATTTTTTCCCTGTGAACCAAACTAAGCAGCTTTACTGAAGTATGTGACCACCAGTTACAGTCTGCACCATTCAATGACATGGCTGGAAGGTGCATGCCAATATGCCACTCAGATTGTCAGGTTTTTTTTTTAAATTTAAGTTTTCTCTTGGTGTGACACTGTAAAAGGATGACTGGAGCACTGTTAATGTTATTGTGACTGGATGAGTCTGGGGAAAGGAAAATGGAAGCTGAAGGGTGGCACTGCTTGCAGTGGAGCAGTTGATTGTGAGCATGTGCGACACTGTGAAAACAGAAAAGGCTTGCAGCTAGCAGGAGTTTTAAAAATGCTGGTAAAGGTTTGTTTTATGGCATTTTTGTATTAGCCCTGAGGGAGGAAATTACTGTGGGGTGAAGTTATGATGGCCTCGCTGTCCAGTAATGTTTGGGTAACTGTTCTTCATGGACAGGGCAGTGTTGGCTTTGCAGTGGCTTGCAGGGGAGGGAGGATTTATTTAATTGTTTTGCAGTAATCTGTGTGCTGGGACTAGAGCTGTGATGTTGTATTGGGATAGCATCACTGCTCCAGTTCCAGATGGACCAATCAGAGTTCAAGAATTTTTATGCCATTGTATAATTCTAGATAACACATTTCTTTCACTGGCAACTCTAATGTCATTTTGTTTTAAAGAGGTCCCACCTGGTTAATTTTTTAGCCTTTTTATTTACTTCATTGCACAGATGTATTTATTTTGTTAAACTCTCATCCCTACTGAATAGATAAATACTTAAAATGACATGGGATGTTATCTCACAAAACATTTGAAATTATTTTTATGCTGGTTTTCATTCACAGTTTGTTTCTGAGGTTGATGTTCATGCGGATATCCAGAGACCTACAGTAGACGGGCAATCGCCTTTGGGACAAATGCAAAGCAAAATGGTTAAGCTACCACAGAATAAACTAATGTGTCTGTATATAAATGAACCAATAAGTGTGTTGGATATTACAGCTCCTTGTAAAGTTGATATAGTCCTTTCTTCTCTCATCAAGACAGACAAGTTATTATTCTGTTTTGCATTTTTTGATTTGTATTCATTGCATCATATTACTGGATTAGGTTTTGTAATTGTGAGGAGCTAGTGGTGTAAGCATTTTAATTCTGAGCTTTTACTTGCATTGATACGTGTGAGCCTGGGAGATTCATGCCATTATCTTTTCTTAGTCTGGGAATTTTTACCCGCCATTACTTTGACTTTCTCTCCTGGCATGAAAGGGATTTGCTTTGTTGTTTACTTCAGTAAAGGGGAAACTTGTTGTTGTCTTTACACTCAATAAGGCTAAATGCATAGTCCTAGATCTACTTCATCACCTCATTTTAAAGAATTTGGTTACATGGATAGCAGGACACATGATTGTATCAAGTAATTACAGTGGTATAGGTCCTGGTGACCTGAAGAGGTCAAATCATCTACCATATGTCTACTGCTTCTTATTTTTGAAATGATCTTCCTTTATATGTTAGGCAATAAGGCAATTGTATTTCTAGAGCATCACATGCAGATACTCTGCATACCTTACATAGATAAATAATTAACAAGACAACGAAGGAAGTAAAACACATTAATACAGTTAAATTTCAAATACATTGGATGACCCACTGACAGAAGTGGTAGCACTACTGTTTGTGGTGCCAACAACCTGGGTTCAGGAGTGAACCTGAAGCATTGGAGGGTCAGCCGCATGGAGGAGGTAAGTGTCCACAGGACTGCTCTTCTCCTCCAGGGTGGGTAGGGAAGATAACAGCAACAGTCTAAAACCTAGTGGTGGCTGATAGTGAGGGTGCTTGAAGTCAGGGTGCGGACACCTCCTGCACATGCATGTCTGGGGCTCAGCAGATGTTGGTAGAGTCATGTACAGGTGCATGCATGGTGTGCCTCAGGCATCACATCATGACCAAGCCTTAGGGGTGAACCTACAAGGAGTAAAACATTTAGCTGGTGGCACCATACTGCTGGGAAGCTGGGGAGTCTCCATGCCAAATCAATGCCACAGCATACATCTCTGCTGGGATGCAAGGGTTATTTAGGTTCTTCACTGTGAGGGACCCCATCGTGAGGGGCAGGTCACAGCACACTTAGACCACACAGGAGGGGAGAGTGCTGGAGTGGTGAATGCCTTATTGAGTACTGGGTTGATATGGTACATCTCACCAGTTTCCATACAAGACCCCGTATGCAAAATCCTAAAACCCAGAATCATGAAGTTAAAATCCCTATGGCCACAATCCCAGTGGTATGATGGGCTCCCAACAGCCACATTCCCCATGGTATGGAAACCCCAAGGTGTTTCTATATATTTTATAAGGGGTGGAGGGCAGAGCACCCCACAGAACAGGATCAAGAATTGTGCTATTGGCATTGCTGTATTGGTGTCCTGACCAAATTTCCCCATTCACTAAAATACCACCAACAACTTAATCTGGTTCAAGGGGAGTTGGCATTCATTTGTATCCCCTCCCCAGATCATGCCTGAAAATATCCAGGATTTGTCTTGTGCACTTACCTGGTCACTAAAACTAAATAAATAAATAAATAAATAAATAAATACTGGTGGGATTTTGGCATCAGAATTTTGGGTGTTGGGATCTTGAACTATATCCACCTCCACTCTGGCTGGAGAGGCAGAAAGAGAATTAAAAGAATATGTATGTATGTATATATTTATGCAATAGGTGTGGAGCCAAAATCCATTGCATCTTTGACTCAAAGGTCTGCAAACTGATGATCTAATAAATGAATAAAATAAATAAATAAATCCATGTATCTCCAGATACGTGGATAAATCTAACCCTAAATTTATCCCACATATGTGGATAAATGCAAACTGTCAATCAAAGCTTTTTGTTCACTTTTGACAAACAAATGTGAATAACTTTGAAACGAAAATGATAGCATAGTTCTGTGAGCACGAAAAATGTTCAGGACAAAAATATCTACAAAATGAGCTGTCCTAACTCTCACCCCATCCCATGAATAAACAAGCTGAGGTGGTGCAGTATGGGAGAATGGGGAGAGATAGGACTGATGACTCCTATGCACACCCGATACCTGGTGGTGGTGCAAGGAGGGAACCCAACATCGAATTTCCTTGCCTTTGTCACTGTGAAACAACCCTAACTGATGCATTAAATGGATTTTTTTCCATGAATTTCTAGTTTTTGAGAATGTCCAGTATAAATAGTAAATGGAATGTGGTGGTGAGAGCACGAGGCCCCATCGGTAAAGGTGACGCAAGGAAACGCAAATGGTTACAGTAATAGCAAGGAGGACACCAAAGAGAACAGTAACATAAATGGAAGTGGAAATGCAAGCTATAAGCAAATGCAAATCATTACCCACATGGTCACGGTAATGCAATTGGAAATGCAAACACGTATGGTGACAGCAATGATGACGCCAAATGAAACAGAAATGCAAATGGAAGCATGTACACAAACGCAAACGGCAATGCACATGATGACGCAAAAGAAATGCAAATGCAAACAAAACCAGTAATGAAAATGCAAATAGTAACAGTAATGCAAACACAAGCACAAACGCAAAGAGTAATGCACACAGTGACGAATGGAAACGGTAACGTAAACGTGTCACGGAAATGTAAGTGGAAATGCTAACTGTAACAGAAACCCAAACACACCCACTTTTCTTCCTAAAAGTGCATTCAGAAGCACAGTGAATGCAAATAATGTATGCATAATAATGGCCCTCGGAGCAGAAAATGAACACTTGGAATACAAAATTGCTTGTATCTCAGGAACCGTATGATGTAGAAAAAAATAAAATTTCATATGATTTTTGACTTTCATGGCTAGTTTATAAATAGCCCAACAGTGGGGAGGCTAAGCATTTTTCTGATGAAAGTCCGTATTCTAAAATGTTTTCGAGATACAGGCCCAAAAAACACGATGGATGCCGTAATGTTAGTCTGTGAGAAAATAGTTAACTTCAGGGTGGCAAAGATTCACTACTGTTTTGGGCACAGTGTCACAAAGTAGTGTCGCAAATCATGACACTTTCGCAAAATAAATCATGAAAGTGTGCAAGTGCAACACTACTATGTGACACTACAGTTTACAAAAATTTGAAAACATATTTCTGGGGTGTTTAACCTACCAAAAAGATATGGCTAGCATTCTCAGGGCTCAACTAGGTGAACACAAAATAATTGTGTCCCTAGAGGGTCCCAAATTTAAATGCCAAGCATTTCTGTGACCAGTAACTGAAAAAAAATGCCTGACTCACGACACTATGGGGTAATTTGCAACACTCAAACTGTTAACTGACTATAATGGGAAACTTGTTTTTGAATAACTTTTGAACCCTTTAAAAAATGTTTATGAAATCTTTGAAAAGGCACATTGGGGACCCTGACTGCATGTTCACTGAAGGTTTTGGACCAGTTGTGCAAACCGTGTGACCTGAAGGTGCAAGTAAAGAATGTGCAAAACAGCATAAATATGACTTTCTATTGTGCTTTATAGCTCCATAACTGCATACCCGACCATTACGAAACTTGGCTGATCCAGAGATCTATGGTACTGACATGCCTGCCAAAGGCAAATCCATCATACAGTAGCAAAGTTATTAAGCTGCAAAATGTCACAATTTATCCTTAAATGGGGTTCTCAACTTAACTATAATGGCACTACTGTGCCACTATAAGAATATATATATATATATATATATATAAAAATTCAAATCACATGCCCTCACAATGCAAAGCAGCATGGGCTGCATATGCAAATCACCACAGAATGTTATGCTGGTTCAACTTTAAGCAGAATTGCATGGTGTCGAAGGCCTCTCACACAGCTTGCAAAGAGTGCTAACAGATAACATAGACACGTGTTTCATCCTACCAGGACTCATCAGTGCGTCTCGTCTGTTTGACACCCCAGTGGAATGAACCAGCTACCCTAAGATGGTCTGACTGGGTTATGTTGTGGTGAACCAATTAAAATAAAAAACTATTTAAAGACAAAGAACCTCTGTTGCAAACACTGAGGCAAGGGTTAAGGAGGGCATTTGGCTGAAGCCAAGTTCCAGAAAATACAAAATCACACAAGCCCTCACAATGCAAAGCAGCATGGGCTGCATATGCAAATCACCACAGAATGTTATGCTGGTTCAACTTTAAGCAGAATTGCATGGTGCCAAAGGCCTTTCACACAGCTTGCAAAGGGTGCTAACAGATAACATAGACGCATTATTCTACTAGGACTCATCAGTATTCTATCTGTTTGACACCCCAGTGGAATGAACCAGTTACCCGAAGACGGTCTGGATGGGTTATGTTGTGGTGAACTCATTAAAATAAAAACTATTTCAAAAGACAAAGAACTCGCTGTGTGCAAACACTGAGGCAGGAGCGTCCCAGTATGTGGCTGGGAAAGAAGTTCCAGAAAATACAAATCACACTTGCCCTCTCATATCCAGTCAGACCATCTTAGGGTAGCTGGTTCATTTCACTGGGGTGTGAAACAGACGAGACATACTGATGAGTCCTGGTAGGACGAAACACGTGTCTATGTTATCTGTTAGCACCCTTGCAAACTGTGTGAGAGGCCTTTTGGCACCATGCAATCCTGCTTAAAGTTGAACCAGCATAACATTCTGTGGTGATTTGCATTGTGAGGGCATGTGTGATTTTGTATTTTCTTGAACTTGGCTTCCCAGCCAAATGCCCTTTGGGTAATCCTTTGCCTCAGTGTTTGCAACAGAGGGGATTTGTCTTTTAAATAGTTTTTATTTTAATGGGTTCACCACAACATAACCCAGTCAGACCGCCTTAGGGTAGCTGGTTCATTCCACTGTGGTGTCAAACAGACGAGACGTATTGATGAGTCCTGGTAGGATGAAACACGGCTATGTTATCTATTAGCACCCTTTGCAAACTGTGTGTGAGAGGCCTTCTGCACCATGCAATTTGCTTAAAGTTGAACCAGCATAACATTCTGTGGTAATTTGTATATGCAGCCCATGATGCTTTGCATTGTAAGAGCATGTGTGATTTTGTATTTTCTTGAACTTGGCTTCCCAGCCAAATGCCCTTTGGGTAACTCCTTGCCTCAGTGTTTGCACACAGAGGTTCTTTGTCTTTATAAGTATATATATATATATATATATATATATATATATATATATATCTATATTATATTCATTGCAAAAACATTTGTACATCATCAGTTAGGGTTGAAGCAACAAAGCAGGGAAATGAGATGTTAGGTTGAGCCTCTAATCTCCTGACCCCCATCTTCCACACACTGACAGGCATCGAGGTGTGCCATGGGGTCATTAGGTCTTAGCTCTCACCCAATTCCAGTGTAAAAACAGGCTGAAATTGTACAGTATAGGGGAATGGGGTGAGAGTTTGCCTTAATAATCCCATGGTACACCCCAATTCCTGTTGGTGTGTGGAAGATGGGGAGAGTGGTAGGATTGGGGGTCAATCTTAACATCTTATTTCCCTACTATTGTTGCTTCAATCCTAACTGATGCTAACAAAGTTTTTGCAATGAATTTCCTTATTTTGTTCCCTTCAAGCTGTCCATTTGTGTATAAAAACATGTGTCTATGGGAGCCCTGTGCTCCACTTACACATAACTACTGAGCCATACTGCAGTCTTATAGGACTGAAAAGGAACCCTTGCAACACTAATTTGTTAATATCTCAGTTACCGTAGCAGCTTTGAAACAAATTCCACTACAGTTGTAATCATGACTTCAAACCTCCACTCATGCTTAAGCTTCCCGAAATGAAAAATCCATATCTCACATTGTTTCAAGATATGGGCACCGAAAGGTGCTGTGGGTGCTGCAATGTTATTCTATGGGAAAATCTCAACTTCATAATAACATATCTATGAACCTTTATTTTATTTGCACCTATAAAGCATAATTCGCATCTCTGGGACACCCCTTTATACCCTTTAGATTTTAAGCCAAAAGAACAAACCATTTCTTTATAATGCACAGGAAAGTTTTAAATGCCTAGTTCATTAGGTGGTAAAATCCCCATTCACGAGGTCAATCCCCATTTGTGAGCTGTCAGAATCACCATTCACGAGAAATCCTTGTTCGCTGATTTTGGCCATCTGGTATGGAAGCCGTGATCAAGGATTTTGTGAGCTCATGAAAGAGGATTGACTTGCAAAAGATGAATTTGACTGCTCATGAATGGGATGTCACCTCAAAAGAGGATTTAAAACAATCCCCTTCGCAAGCTGTCAAAATCCCTTTTGAGTTGACCTGCTTTCACAAGGTGTCAAAATCCCCATTCGCAAGCCAATCCTTGATCTTGAGAAGGACATCTGGTCTGGAAATGATGATCAGGAATCTTGTCTGCTCATGAAAGGAGATTGGCTCATGAAAGGGTTCTGAGAGCTCACAAAGGGATTTTGACAGTTTGCGAAAGGGGATTCAAAAACCAATCCCTTTCCCGAGCTGTCAAAATCTCCTTCGCAAGGTGACAAAATCCCCTTTCAAGAGCCAGTCCTTGTTGATGAGATAGGGCCATCTGGTCCCAAAATCTCGATAAAGGACTTTGTCAGCTCATGAAAGGGATCGGCTAGCAAAGGGGATTATGTGACCTAGTGAATGAGGATTGGAAGCGAGTCAAGAATGAAGAATTTTAAATGTAAAACAGCAATTTTTGACCAAAATAAAGACAACCAAAGCTGTGGGTTGTAGATGGTGTCACTCTGAACAAAACCCATGCTTAATTTACAACAGTACACATCAGTGGGGCAAGTTACAACATTTCGTTTGTGGGAAAAAATGAAACAAGATGGTGGCTCACAAAAGGGGAACTTTTCCTCATGAACAGGGATTTTATAAATCCCTATTTGCTAGGTGACAAAATCCTTGACCAGAAGCCCAATCCCTTTCACAAAATGTACATATAAATCTCAGACTGAACTGAGCATGCTCAGAACCCAAAATTCAAAATTAAATAACTTTTGAACTGATTAATATTTGTCACCAAACCAATGCTGGTTTGTTCTTTGGGAAAACCTCTTTCTACCCTGACAATTTAAGATCAGAATTCAAAACAGTGTGCCACAGTGCAATGGTCCTAAATCAGTAAAATTGGCAAAAAATAGTGAAAATGCATTTTGGGTGCTTCACTGCACAAAACCACAAGTCCAATCAAACGTAACTTGGCAGATTAGGAGATCTACCATATGAGACTGAGCATTCCAATGTTGTGCAAATGCATTGAACGGTTGCAAAGTTATTAAGGTGCAAAGATTAAACTGCCTACTCAACCCTAACTGTAGTGGTTTGACTGAGCCACTACAAAATATATATATATATATATATATATATATATATATATAAAGAGCAAAAATCTCCATATAATGCATTAGTTAGGTTTGTTCCACAGTGACAAAAGTGAGGAAATTTGGTGTTGGGTTGAGTCCCCTTGGACCCCCCGCCCACACCCCAACCGGCATCGTGGTGCACATTGGGATTACTGGCCCTAACTCCCACACTGTCAGATGTGTGAAAAAGCAGAGTATAGGAGAATGGGGTGAGAGTTAGGACTGACAACTCAACACGCACCCCAATGCCAGTTGGGGGTGTGGGTGGGGTCCATGGAGTCTTTCAACCCTAACACCGAATTTCTCACTTTGTCACTGTGGAACAACCCTAACTAATGCATTAAATGGAGTTTTTGCCTCTAATTTCCTTCTTTTGAGAATGATAATGAGAAATAGTGACTGTAATGGTGGTGGAAGGCGGGGCCCACGTGATGTCTTGTCACATAGTAACACAGTGCCCACAAATGCAAATGGTAATGCGCATGGTGGCACAAAGTGAAACACAAAGATAAACAGTACTGTAGACACAAATGGTTAAAAATATGCAAAAGCAAGCGCAAATGGAAATGCAAAGGGTAACGGCATAGTGCCGAAATGAGATGGAACAGTAAGTGAAACGGGTATGGAAACTAAGCAGAAGCAGTAAGGGTAACAGTAATGCAAGCCACATGCTGGTTTTCCCAAAAGCTGCATAGAGAAAGACAGTGAGTAAAAAGAACGTATGCATAATAATGGGTCTCGAGAAGAAAATGAGGAGTCGGAATACTAAATTGCTTATATCTCAGGAACCGTACAATGTAGAAAAAAATAAAAGTCATATGATTTATGACTTTTCTGGTAGTTTGTACTTGGCCCCATTAAGGGGCTAAGCTTTATTCCAACAAAAGTCTGTATCTCGCGACCGCTTCTGCAATACGGGCCCTGATAGGCGAGCAAAACTGTGAATAGTTATCCGGAAAAAGAAGTTCGGAGTGCCATAATTTTGACTCCTGACATATTTTTCACCAAGCACTAAAAGGCACATCTGTGGATGTTGGCTTTTCTCCAAATTTCAGCCCAAAAGACCAAACCGTTATTTTGCAGCAGGCGGCAAATGATGCCTCGTAATGGCTGGACGCCGAACAGTTATCCTATGGGAAAAGTGTCAAATTTGGAGTGCTGTAACTTTTCCGTCCTGTAATATTTTTCACCGAAGCACTGAAAGGCACATCTGTGAGATGTTGGCTGCGTTCCTCAAATTTCAGCCCCAAAGACCAAACCGTTCTTTTGCAGCAGGGTGGCAAAGAATTGCTGTCATTTCCCACAGCCTGGAAAAGTACTGTCAAACTTCTGACTTTCAGCATATTCAATAGACAGTGTCATAATGTTGAAAGTACTTATGAAGTACTTTTCCAGAAATTTGAAAAACATATTTGGGGTGTTTACCCAAATAAAGACATGCCTAGCATCCTCAGGGTCCGACTAGGTGAATACAAAAGAATTAGGTTGCTAAAGAGTCCCAAATTTAAATGCCAAGCATTTTTCTGATGACCAACTGAAAACAAAATGGCAGATTTGCGACAGTAAAAGGGCTATTTACGAAAGTAAAAACTGCATTTCAGACACTGTCGAACTTTTGTTAACTTTCTCGGTGACTTATAATGGGAAATTGTTTTTGAATAACTTTTGAACCGTTTAATATTTTTCACAAAATCTTCAAAAGGCATCCAGGACCTCGGCTGCACATTCACTGAAGATTTCGGACTGGTCGCGCAAACTGTGCGACCTGTGAAATGAACAAGAATTCAAAAAGTGTAAGCGTCTTGAATCATGTAATAACTCGCAGCCATATATCCGAACAGTATAAAAGTTGGCAGATTCCAAGATGTATAGTTCTTGATTACATATTCCAAATTTCAGGCAATTGTCAACGGTTGTAGTTAAGGTGCAAAATTTAGGTTTAATATGTAAATGGCTCCTGAATCCCTAACTATGGCAGCACTACAGTGCTACCATAATATGCATGTATGTGTATATATATATATATATATATATATATATATATATATAATTAGTGCCACTATAGTTAGGGTTGAGTACCCCATTTATGGTTAAATCTGAAATGTTGCACCTTAATAACTTGCCACCGTGAAGGAGATTTACCTGAAATTTAGAATGCCCAGTCTGGTACCATAGATCTCTGACCTGCCAAGTTTTGTTATGGTTGGATGTGCAGTTGCAGAGCTACAGAGCACCAAAACTGTATAAATTATGGTGGTTTTGCAAGTTTCTTTACTTGTGCCTACAGTTTACATGGTTTGCACGATTGGTCCAAATACTTCAGGGAAGATGCAGCCAAGTCCCTCAATGTGCCTTTGAAAATTTCATGAAAAATAATAAATGGTTCAAAAGTTATTCAAAAACACTGAATCCCATCATAGTCTATGGGAAAAGCTAACAAACTATGCAACAGTGTCGCAAATGCAGTTTTGTTGTGTCACAAATGACCCTTTCACTTTCGTGATTCAGCCATTTCTTTTCAGTTGATGGTCAGAAAAATGCTTGCCATTTAAATTTGAGATCCTCTAGGAACACAATTATTTTTGTGTTCACCTAGTTGAGCCCGAGGATACTAACCATGTCTTTTTGGGGAAAACGCCCCAGAAATATGTTTTTTAAATGTTTGTAAAAGTAGTGTCGCAGTACTTTCGCATATGCAACACTTTTGTAATTTTTTTTGGCGAAGGTAATTTGTGACACTATGCTCAAAACAATAGAACATCTTTTCCACCCTGCTGCAAAACAACAGTTTGGGTTTGGGGCTGAAATATGCAGGAGTGGTTTGGTGCCAAAATATAACAGGGCTGCAAAGTTGCAGCTCTCCAAAATTTACAATTTTTCCATAGGATAACTTACGGTGTCCTCCATGGCTTTGGGTCCCATACCCGAAAACAGTTCAAGCTACAGACATTTTGTCACAAAGTTCTTAGTCACTCACTGGCAGGGGGGTGGTGGGCTAAGTGCAAAACTAGCCTGGAAATTCATAAATAATATGAGATTTTAATTTTTTCCACGTCAGACGGTTACTGAGATACAAGTAATTTAGTATTCCAAGTGCTCATTTTCCTGTCCGAGGGCCACTATTACACCCACATTCTTTGTATTCACTGTGCTTCTGAATGGACCTCTTTCAAACACAAAGCATGTGTTAGCATTACCGTATGCACCTCGTTTCCTTTATTGTTTGCGTTTGCGTTTACACTTGCGCTTGCATTTCCATTGCGGTTTGCGTTAGCATTTTCATTTGCATCACTGTTAGCATCACTGTTTGTGTTTGCGCTACTGTTTGCATTTCCATTTATGTTTGGTTCACTGTTACCATTACCGTTTTCCTTTCTGTTACCGTTTGCGCTTCGTTACCATTTGCATTTGCGTTACCCTTACCATTAGCGTTACCATTACTGTTTGCATCTGCATTTACGATTGCATTTGCTTTACCATTTGCATTCACATTTGAGTTTGTGTCGTTACCATTAGCATTAGCGTTCGTTTATGTTACCATTACAGCTTGTATTTACGTTACCGTTACCATTTAGCTTGCATTACCATTTGCATTTGCATTACTGTTAGTGTTACCGTTAACATTTGTGTTTCAGTTTGTGCTTGCATTTTGTTACTGTTCATGTTTGCATTTACGTTAACATGTAGCATTTGTGTTTATGTTACCATTTGCATTTGCGCGTGTGTTACGTTACCATTGCCACTGATTTTGTTACTGTTCGCACTTGCGTTACCATTTGCGTTTCCATTTCTGTTACTGTAAATGTTACCGTTATTGTTTGCATTTGCATTTAGACTTGCATTCACACTTGCATTTGCATTTGTTTGCACTGTTAGATTGTCATTAGCATTTGCATTTACATTACCATTTGCGTTTGCATTACCATTTGTATTTATTGTTTGTGTTACGTAACGTTAACATTTGCATTTCCATTCACATTTGCATGGGCATTACCATTCCATCTATGTTTGCATTTCCATCGCCATTACCATTAGTGTTTGTGTTACCGTTTGCATCTATATTTATATTTCCATCACCATTACTGTTACCATTTATTTTTACATTACCGTTACCTTGCAGTTCGGCTTGCATTTTCATTGCCATTTGCATTTTGCGTTTACGTTTGATCACCGTTACTGTTTCTGTTTCCACTTCCATTTCTGTAGCTTTAGCATTTGCATCTGCGTTCACATTTGCATTACCTTTACCATTATTGTTTTCATTTGCTGCACCATTAATGTTAGTGTTATCATTACTGTTGGCTATTATGCACAATGGCCAGCATGGAGGAGTGTGGGACTAAGGGCCCAGCGTTCCCACACTACATTCCATTCACTATTTATATTGCACATTCTCAAAAAAGAGAAATTCATGGCAAAAAACTCCCTCTGTTTAATGCATCAGTTAGGGTTGTTCCACAGTGACAAAAGCAAGGAGATTTGGTGTTAGGGTTGAAAACCCTAACTCTGTCACCCCCACCCCCACACACCACACACACACACACACACACACACACACACACACACACATATATACATGCAAGTAGGGGAAGGACCAAGGTAACACAACCAATCACACACAACCAGCAGCAGGTAACAGAAATAACATACAACTATCTAAACCATGAAACCACACACCCATGCTCCCATCGGGCTGTGGCATAGGGTTGTCACTGCTAACTCTGATCCCAGTCGTTCCACTCACTGCAAAACACATATCACTATGGACAACTGGGTATCTTGGGCCACACGCTGCCACCAACACGTAACACAGCCTACACATATGGTATTTTGGGTGTACAAGACCCAAAACAAATTTTCCACATTCCCTAAATACTTTCAAAATCACTTTTCAAATGCGACAGTGTCGTGCTATGCATTTGCAACACTTCTGTGTTTGTGGTATTTTGCGACACTATTTTTGCATGATTTCACAAATGCGACACTGTTCCATTTGTGACACTTTCGTGTTTGTGACAGTATTTTGCAAAAGTATGCTCCTTATGACTGCACATCTTTGCCGTCATCCTGCAAGCAAATGGTTATGTCCTTTAGACTGAATTTTTCAGGGTGGCAAGCCCTGGTTCCACAGATGTACCTTTCCTGCTTTGGTGCTAAAATACTTAAGCATGACAAAGTTCCACTGTTTCAAAATTGATCAATTTACCATAGACTAACATTGCAGCACCCATGATGCCTTTCACCACCCATATGTCAAAATGTAGCAAGGTACACAGTTTTCACTATTGTCACCTTGTTTCACCTTTAGGTGAACTAACCTCATGAAAGAAGTTTGGAAATACTGTATGATACCTGAAGCTGGATTTCTTATCTTCTTGCTATGGTAACACAGGTATACACCTCCTGCTGGTTGTGTGTGATTGGTTGTATTGCCTTGGTCCTTTCCCTACTTGCATGTATGGTGTGTGTGTGTCTGGTGGTGGTGGTGGTGGGTAATGTGCAGTTAGGGTTTCAACCCTAACACCAAATTTCCTCACTTTTGTCACTGTGGAACAACCTTAACTGATGCATTAAATGTATTTTTTTGCCATGAATATTATATATATATATATATATATATATATATATATTATACACACACACATATATATAAAATACTGGTGTGGTAGCACCAGTATAGTTAGGAGTTAGTGAGAGTGTTGAATGTTAAAGGCCACTTTTGCAGGTTAATAACTTTGGAATGGTTCATCAGATTTGTATGAAATGTATCATGCATCATCGCCTGGGAGGTCTCTTGATTTGGTAAATCTGGTTTAAATTCCTTGTGTGATTTCTGAGATACAGAATGCTGAAAAACTGAGGTTTTATGTTTTTGCTGTTTTTTTGTCCACCTGTATCTCAGAAATGGCTTAGCTTTCTCGGGTTGAAATTGTCAGGGTAGAAAGCCTTGGCCTCACAGATGTGCTTTTGAAGGTTTAGTGAAAATATTAATCCATTCCAAAGTTATTAAATCTTGAATTTCCCATTATTTTAATGTCAAAATAGGTGTCCAACATGAAACAGGATTCGGTGTCACAATTCTGTGCGAACAAAGATTCTGTGTCACAGTTTTGCAGGTTAATAACTTTGGATTAGTTCAACTGAGTTGCATGAAATATGGCATGCATCACTGCTAGGGCTGGTTTCTCGATGTGGTAAATTTTCTTTTAATCCTTTTTGTGGTTTCTGAGATACAGAGTGTTAACAAAAAGTGTTTTTGTGAGTTTTGCTGTTTTGTTTTGTCCACCTATATCTCAGAAATAGCTTTAGCTTCTCAGCTGAAATTTTCATGGTAGAAAGCCTTTGCCTCACAGACATGCCTATTTAAGGTTTGGTGAAGAAATATTAATCCATTCCAAAGTAATTAAATCTTGAACTTCCCATGATTTCCTATGGAACAAAATAGATGTCCTGCACAAAACAGGATTCTGTTACAATTCTGTACTGAACAAGGATTCTGTGTTGTAGTACAGAATCCCAGGTCACAGTCAAGGTCATCCTGTGTCAGTGTAGCAAAATCCTTGCTAGTGGGTCTGCCATTTTGTTTCACTAGTTAGCAAGAGAAACAAAATGAGTGAAATAAGAAAAAATGAATTAATTTTATAAAATAAACATGAGAAGCTAGGTAAACAGCACCCATTTATCTACATTATGATGATTATTTTTTTTTCTTGAGTACTGCAGCCACAGCTGGAGTCATGCTACGGTTGCAGTTCTACATGACAGTGGCCTTTTCCCTTGTATCAAGTGGCACCCTCCCCACCCTCCATCCCAATCCCTCCTACTTATTTTTTGTTTAAAAAAAAACAACACAGGGATGCCCACTCCCAGTGTCAGATGCCCTTCCCACCTCTGCCTGTTCCTTTAATCATAATTGCTAACATTGGGATGCCCAATCCCCATGTCGGCATTCACCCCCAACCAGTGTGGGGACACTGGGGAGCCCACTCTCAGTGTCCACAAATGTTTTAAATATTGTATCCCCCACACCCAGCAGTGTGGATACTGGGAGCCCACTCCCAGTGTCCCCAAATTTCTGACATAACATATCCTCCCCAGCACTGTGTGAAATTGGGGAGCCCACCGCAGTGTCCCCTAATATTTTTATTTGTTTTGTTCCCCGAGCCCCAGAGAACACTGGGAAGCCCACTCCCCATGTTCCCAAATGCTTACCATATGTTTATGTACTCTGAAAAAAGAAAACAGTCCTGCAACATCTCTTTTTTATACACTTGAAACAAAGAAAGACATCCTCATCATCGCTGGTGACCCCTCCTCTCATCCCAATCCTAACACTGAGCACCCACCTTCCCACACCCCATTACCCTATACTTACCTCTGTAGTCATCTACTGTCATCTTCTGTGGACCAGGACATGTCTGCTCTCTTGAAAGCTGAAACACAAACTGAGGATTCAAATTAAGTGACATATAATGGCTGTCAATAGTGTTTTCAAATTATGTTGATATCTCAGCCATTTAAGAATTTTGCACCAAGCGTGTTCAACATGGGATTCTTGGGACCCCACCTCATGAACACTGGTCACTGTTGTTTCATTTACTAGACCCATAAGGTGATTTCACAGTCACTGCTCGAATCATTTTTCTGTACCAAATAATGAAACAACAGTGCCAGTGTTCATGAGGTAGCATCCCAAAATCCCATTTTGAAAATTTAGTACAAAATTAAAAAATACCTCATATAAGCATGGTCATTGAAATTTTTCTATACACACTTGTAACTTTGACAATTTTAATATTTTCACTCAAACTTTCAACATTCCATTTTTACACCACCTCATGAACAGTATAGCTGTAAGTTTTACATCCTGCCCAAAAGGTTTTTCGCACCTGTGGTGTGCAATGGCATGGTCACTGTGTGAAATCATCTTTCAGGATGATTAACAAAATGACAGTGCCAGTGTTCATGAGGTGGGTCCTAAAATGCTCTTGTTGAAAATTTGGTGCAAAATACCAAAATAAACCTGAGTTACACGTGGTTGTTACAACTTTCCTACTCACATCGTACCTTTGCCAATTTATTTATATTTTCACTCCAAATATTCAGCATAGCCATTCTGTCACACCACCTCATAAACGGTACAGCTGTCATTTCTGACATCTTATCTAAAATGTGTTTCTGCACCTGTGGCCTGGAATGGCATGTTCCTGTGTGAAATTACCTTTCAAGACTGAGTAATGGAATGACAATGCCAGTGTTCATGATGTAGGGTCCCAAAAAGCCCATGTTGAAAATCTGGAGCAAAATACCAAAAACACTTCAACTTATCGTGCTCATTGAAATATTCAAATGCACACGTGTAACTGCAAATTTTAATATTTTCCTCCAAATTTTCAACATATCCATTTTTTCACACCACCTAATGAACACTACAGTTGTCATTTCTCAGATCCTGCCCAAGATGTGTTTCTGCACCTTTGGCAAGGAATGACACTGTTGCTTCGTGAAATCACCGTTCAGACCAAGTAATGAAATGATAGTGCCACTGTTCATGAGTTGGGGTCCCAAGAATTCCATATAGAAAATTTGAGCAAAATTCCCAAATATGCCCATAAAATGGGGATACTATTATATTATCTCAAAAAGTAACAAACTCACTGCAAAAACTTCATTAAAGCATCAGTTAGGGTTCCTACAAAAACAAAGGTGGGGAAATTGGATGTTGGGTTTCAAACTCTAACACCTCCCCACAACTAACCTACCATTGCACAGAACATCCACACACCAAGAAGCACTGGGATGTGACTTTTGGTTGTCGGCTCACCACATTCTACTATACTGAGACTACATCAGCTTCCTACAAATGGGATGTGGTGAGTGTTAGATTGATGTCCCAAAGGCACACCCAATGCTTTTGGTGTGTACATGGTGTAGAGTGGGATTGCGATGGTGAGGAGTGAGTGGGATGGGTGGGTAGTGAAGGGTTGGAACCCTAACACCCAATTCCCTGCTTTTGTCACATTAGTAGGAATCCTAACTGATGCTTTAATGAAGTTTTTGTAATTAAATATATATATATATATATATATATAAGAGAGAGAGAGAGAGAGAGAGAGAGAGAGATGCATGGTAGCAACACTATAGTGTAGGTTTCAGTAAGCAGTTTAATGTTAAACTTAAAATTTTGCACTTTAATAACTTTACAACTGTTCAACAGATTTCCATGAAATTCTGTGGGTGCTGTCCCATGAGCTCTAGGTGTGCCCAGTTTCATTTGATTGGATTTGTGGATTTTGTGCTGTGAATAGTGAAAAAATAGTAAAAGTTCTCTTTTTCCCACCTTTTTGGCTGTTTTTCCTCATCATGCTGTGGCCACACATTTGAAATTTTGATCTAAACTTTGTAGGGCAGAAAGAGCTTGCCACAAAAACAAGACAACATTGGTTTGGTGAAAAATATAAATCCTTTCCAAAGTTATTTAATTATGAAATTTTGGGTCCTGAGCATGCTCAGTTCAGTCTTTGGATAGCTGCATGAGTGCGAAAAGGGATTAGGGCTCACAAAATGGATTTTGACAGTCATGAAAGGGAACTGGCTCACAAAAGGATTTTGACAGCTCATGAAAAGGGATTTTTAAAGTTTACTGTTTGTTACTTCACTGCAAAGAAATGGTTAGGACTTTCAGGCTGAAATGTTCAGGGTAGAAAGGGCTTGCCCACATATGTGACTTTTGCTGGTCTGGTGATAAAATTTGCATCACTTCCATACTTATAACATTTCAAAGTCTAGAAATTTCCATAGGATAACATTGTGGTGGTCATGAGTACCTTTGGCATCTATATCTTGAAAACAGTTCAACTTATATCCCACATATGGATACCTTTGTGCAGTAATGGGACTGCATGGCCTCCATTATGCAATAGTGGGAGTGTAGGGCCCAGAGGGACCTGCGCTTCAAGGGAGATGACAGTTCATTACAATATCTCTACACTTATGGATAGATGGGAAAGCAGGGCTCACAGAGCCCTGTGCTCTACAAATGGATACCATTATGGAGTGATGGGAGTGTGATGGGAGCACAGGGCCCAGATGGCCATGCATTCCCACATATGAATACCATTATGCAGTAATGAGACTGCAGGGCCCTCCATTATGCAGTAGTGGGAGCTCAGGGCCCCTAAGGGCCTCTGCTTCCACAGGAGATGACAGTTCATTACAATGATGGGCCCTGCACTCCACAAACAGATACCATTATGAAAAGATGGGCACATGATGGAGAGCAGGGACCTGTGGGCCCTGCACTCCCACAGGAGATGAGGTTAATTACAATGTCTATACTCTTATGGTTGCATTGGAGTGCAGGGCTCCAGAGGGCCCTGCACTTGCATCCTGTGCAACCACAACACACTATAAATTAATGGTAGCACAGGGCCCAGAGGGCACTGCTCTAACAAAAAATAGAAGAGGTAAGATTACACTTTCACAAAAAGTAAGGATATTCATTGCAAAAACGTCATTAATGCATCAGTTAGCGGTGAAGCAACAAAAATAGGAAATGAGGCATTAGGGTTTCCAACTCTAACACCTCCACACCCCCACCTCCTCCACCCAACAGGCATCAGAGTATGTCCTGGGATCATCATCTTAACTCTTACCCATTCTTCTATACTGTAACATCTCAGCTTCCTTGTACATGGAATGGGGTGAGTTAGGGCTAATGACCCCAAGACACACTCTGATGCCTGTTGATTAGTGGAAGGTGGGGTGGGGGTTTAGGGGTGGAGGGTGTTAGATTTGGAAACCCTAGATGCCTCATTTCCTACTGTTTGTTATTCAATAAACTGATGCATTGACAAAGTTTTGGTAATGAATATGTGTGTGTGTATATATATATATAATGGGTAAGGAAAATCAGTGAAAATCCACTATCCTGATTGGCTGAAACATGTCATTTGACTGTGCATTATTCTACAATGACCGCATACCTTCCAGTACAACGCAAGCCTGAACTACTTTCCAGCCCATAAACCTTCTCACCAGCATTGAGATAACTCCACACCTGGTGCAGCTAGGCAGCCACACACATACATGCAATTGGCACCCACAGGCATAACTAAATATACCAGTAGAAGTCCCACACTGTACAAGCTGATGTGCTGATCACACCATTAATTTTAAAATAAAATGTAATGTAAAAATCAAATCCTGCCTGCCATTTTCACAGTCTCTTAGTGTAGAACCACTTTAACTTTTATTACTGTTGAAGTCTGGCCAAGCAGTCTCAATCTTACTAAAAATATGGTGGTAGGTGTTTAAGAGAACCTAGCAGTGTATAAAAAGCAAGAGAATGTACATTTTGTTTGGTTTTCTGTTCTTAATTTCTCTGAAAAAGCTCTGTTTGTAGGGAGAGTAGAGCAATTGTGAGCGCTTTCACTTTCATTGCCAGCAATGAAAGTGACAGTGCTCCATGATCGTTCTACTCTCCTTACAAACTGAGCTTTTTTCACATAAATTAAGAGAAGAAAACTCTAAAAAAACTAGGTTATCTTACTTTTTGTACACAGACAGGTTAGTTAAACCCTTTGCCATAATATCATTTAGCAGCTACATTTTAGCAATTACAGTGAAAGTGCTCCCCAGTCGTGCTCAGCCTTCCTCTCACTACAAACATCACCTTCTTTCACAGAAATGAAATAAATGCAAAAAAATGTTCTCTTATGTTTTTTAACACAAGCTTATCCTAAACCTCTGCCAGCATATCATTTAACAGCTACAGAGAGGGGCTACTGTTTCCACCACCCCAAAAATTGTGTCCATTTTATAAGATAGATAACACATCTAGGGTGTGCTGTCATGCTCTGATATACGCACACCTTGGGTAGTTGAATGCACTCCTCAGCCTCGGCCTCATGCATCACAATGCACACCACGGCATGTATATATCAGAGTGTGACCTCACACCGTAGAGTGGGTTATCTATCACATATATATATATATATATATATATATATATATATATATATATAAGAGGCAAAAACTCCATTTAATGCATTAGTTAGGGTTGTTCCACAGCGACAAAAGCGAGAATTCCACACCCCAACCAGCATCGAGTGCGCATTGGGGTTGTTGGCCTAACTCTCACCCCATCAGATGTGTGAAGAAGCAAGGTATATGAGAATGGGGTGAGAGTTAGGACCGACAACCCAATGTGCACCCCTGACATTGGTTGAGGGTGGACGGGGTCAAAGGGGCTTTCAACCCTAATAATCAATTTCTCACTTTTGTCGCTGTGGAACAACCTAACTAATGCATTAAATGGAGTTTTTGCTCTAATTTCCTTCTTTTGAGAATGATAATGAGAAATAGTGAATGTAATGCGGCGGTGGGAGCACGGGGTGACACAAAGAGAAACAGAAAGATAAACAGTACTGTAGACACAAATGGTTAAAATAACACAAGCATAAGTGCAAATGAAAATGCAAAGAATAACAGCACATGGTGGTGTAGATGTCAATGGTAAGTGAAGCAGATACCCAGATTCCATAAGCGGAAGGCAATTCAACAGTACATTATAGTGCCAATGTTCATGAGGTGAGGTCCCCAAAAGGCCATGTTAAAAGTATGGTGCACAGGCTGGTTTTCCTAAAAGCTGCATAGAGAAAGACAGTGAGTACAAAGAATGTATGCATAATAATGGATCTCGGAGCAGAAAATGAGGAGTTGGAATACTAAATTGCTTATATCTCAGGAACCGTACGATGTAGAAAAAAAATTTAAAAGTAATATGATGTATGACTTTCCTGGCTAGTTTGGGGCTAAGCATCTTTCTGATGAAAAGTCGTTATCCGCACCATTTCCGAGATCTGGGCCCTGATAGGTGCGGTAAACACCATAATGTTATCCTATGGAAAAAAAAAGTTGAGTCGATACCTTTGACTCCCTGCAATATTTATTCATCAAGCCACTGAAAGGCACATCTGTGGGATGTTGGCTTTCTTCCTCAAATTCAGCCCAAAAGACCAAACCGTTATTTTGCAGCAGGGCGGCAAAGATTCATGTAATGGCAGGCGCGTAATGTTATCCTATGTGGAAAGTGTCAACTTTGTAGTGCTAACTTTGGTGCCCTGTAATATTTTTCACGAAATACTGAAAGGCACATCTGTGAGATGCTGGCTGCGTTTCCTTCAAATTTCTTAAAAAGACCAAACTGTTCTTTTACAGCAGGGTAGCAAAGAGTACTGTCATTTTGCCACAGCCTGGAAAAGTAGTGTATGATTTGAAAGCTTTCTCAAGAATTTGTGACACTTTCGTGAGTGCGACACTACTTTGCAAACTTTTCCAGAAACTTGAAAACATATTTCTAGGGTGTTTAACCTCAAAATAAAGACATGTCTAGCATCCCCAGGGTCTGACTAGGTAAACACTAAAGAATTGTGTTGCTACAGGGTCCCAAGTTTAAATGCCAAGCATTTTCTGATCACCAAATGAAAACAAAATGGTGGATTTGCAAAAGTAAAAGGGCCATTTCAGAAAGTCAAAACTGCATTGCGAAAGTGTTGAACTTTTGTTAACTTTTCCTTTGACTTATAATGGAAACTGTTTTTGAATAACTTTTGAACCGTTTAGTATTTTTCATGAAATAATCAAAGGCACATCAGGGACTCTGGCTGCATGTTTCCTGAAGATTTGGACTGGTCACACAAACTGTGTGACCTGTAATGTTTCAACCAAAGAGTTGCAAGAAAGCGTAAGCGAGCACACAGATCTCATGTATAACTCCGCAGCCGTATATCCAAACAGTATGAAAATTGGCAGATCCCAAGATATATGGTTCTTGATCACGTATTCCAAATTTCAGACAAATCTGTTGAACATTTGCAAAGTTATTAAGGTGCAACATTTTAGGTTTAACATGTAAATGGCTCCTCAACCTAACTGTGGTAGCACTACCGTGCTACCATAATATATAAATATATATATATATATATATATATATATATATATATATATATCGCTAGATATTATAAGGCGTGGTCATGCCCCTACAGATTTGAGGAGGCAGCTCAATGTTAAATTCACAATTTTGCACTTCAATAACTTGCAACCATTCAACAGAATTGCACAAAAATAGGTATGCATTGTCCTATGGGTACATCTCATGATTTGACAAGTTACAGTCTGTTGGATTTGCAGTTTCTGAGTTATGGAGAGGTGAATAAACATGTTTTCACTCATTGACTTTGCTGCGATTTTCTTTGAACTTCCCTACAGCCCAGGTGGTTTGGTTGTTTGGTCTGAAATTTTCTGGGCAGAAAGGACTTCCACAGATATTCCTTTTGCTAGTCTGGTGAAAAAGAATAAGCGTTTTTAAGTTATTGCAATTTAAAAATGTGAAAAAAAATTTATGAACATGCTTAGTAAGCACTTCTAGATAGCTGTATGAAATGAAGTAGGAATCCTGCTTCATATGGGAAATTCCTACTTCATATGTCCACCATCTTGTTTTCAGTTTTGCCTGAAATATTCAAATTTGAAAAAAAAAACAAAATGACCTGGGGATGAACCAACACATGTAGCTTGCTTAATGGGCTCCCTTAGGTGCATTTTGCACTTTAGTGCTTGAAAGTCCTTAAAATGGGCTTTTAATGCATCTTAAAATTCTTCCATCATATCCACATAATATGAAGTAGGATCTTACTTTGTATGATGAGATACGAGTAAGATCCTACGTCATGAACCAAAAAATAAATTATTGATTTAAAAATAACTTTTTCTGCTGACATTGGTGTGCCTAGTGCCCATGTCGGCACTAGACAACCCCTCAACAATGTGGGACACTGGAGAGCCCACTCCCAGTGTCCAACAACAGAAAACTATACATATCTGACAATGGGTGCCCAATCCCATGTCGGCAGTAGCCCACCATCAAAGGGGACACTGGGAGCCCACCCAGTGTCCCCAGTTATATCATACCCCCTCCACCACCACCAGTACTGTCACTGTGGGACACTGAGAGCCCACCCCAGTGTCCAAAATTTATTTATTAAAATTAAACCTGAAAAAAGAAAACAGTCGCCCAATGTCTTTTATTTTGCCGACATCGGGTGCCCAATCCCGTGTCAGCAGTAGCCCCAATGGTAGGACACTGGAAGCCCATCCAGTGTCCTGAAATGATTTTAATTTGAAATTATACCTGAAAAAGGAAAACAGTCCCCTGACATCTTTTTATTAAAAAAACTCTGTTGAAAAAAAACAGTCCCTCATCATCTCCCATCACCCCCTCCCCATCCTGACCCTCTCACTGAGCAACCCACCAGCACACACCTCCCTCACCAATACTTACCATTGGATGCCAGTGGCTGTCATCTTCTGTGGACGAGACATGTGTGCACTCTTCAAAGCTGAACCACAAACTAAAGAATCGAGGTAAGTGCAGAATAATGGCTATCAATGGTGTTCTGAACTTATGTTGATATCTTGCCCATTTATCAATATTTGTGCACCAAATTTTCAGCATGGGGTTTTGGGACCCTAACTCATGAACACTGTCACTTTCATTTCATTACTCAGTCCCAAAGGTGATTTTTCATTCACTGCATGGAATCACCTTTCAGGACTGATTAACAAAATGGCAGTGCCAATGTTCATGGTGGGATCCAAAAAGCCCATGCAAATCTAGTGAAACATTCTCCCAAATGGCCACATTATGAGCATGTGTTGTGCAGTTTATATGCAGGTGCATAGCTTTGGTAATTTACAATATTTTGACTCCAAATTTTCAACATTGCCATTTTTACACACCATCTCATGAACATTATACTGTAGCTGCCATTTTCACATCCTGCTCAAAATGTGCTTGCTCATCTGTGGCGCAGAATGGCACATGCACTTAGGAAATCACCTTTCTGGGCTGATTAACAAAATTATAGTGCCAATGTTCATGAGGTGAGAGTCCCAAAAGGCCATGTTAAAGTATGGTGCACAAATTCCTCAAAATGCCCAGGTTACTTGTGTCAGTTGAATTCATTCTATGCACGCTCATAACTTTGGTACTTTTTTACATAGCCATTTTTCACACCACCTATGAATAGTACAACTGTCATTTCCCACATCCTGCCCAAAATGTATCTTTACACCTGTGGATACGGAATGGCATTGAAGTTGCACATAATTAGGTTTGGCTGCTATTTCACAATTACTCTGTACTGGGGTACATGAGGTGGGGCAATAAGATGACTATGCTGACAATTTGGCTACTGTTGTTTGACACATGAGTGCCCTGCACTTCCACATCTACATACATATGTGCATCTACGGTGGTGATTGGAGCTCAGAGTCTGAAGGACCCTGCGCTCAACAATAAAATAAGGATACTATTATACTATCTAAAAGAAGAAAACTTATTGAAACACAATCTGTTAATACATCAGGTAGGGTTTCTATTACAGGGACAAAAGTCAGGAACTTCAATATTGAAGTTTTCGACATTATCACCTCACCCTACCCTCCACCTCACACCAGCAGGTGTTGGGTGTGCATGGGGTCATCGGCATAACTCTCACCCATTGTCTTACATTGTACCATATCAGATTGTCTACAATGGACTGGGGTGAGAGTTGAGACTTATGACCTAGCGCCTCCTGATGCCTGTTGGGGTGTGAAGTGTGGGCGTGAGGTAGTAGGGGTTGGTTACACTGAATTTCTTGACTTTTGTCCCTGTAATAGAAACCCTAACTGATGCATTAATGGAGTTTTTTTCAATATATGTGTGTGTGTGTATGTGTGTGTATATATATATATATAATACATATATATATATATATATATATATATATATATATATAAAATACATATATATATGTCTGTGTGTGTGTGTATATATATATATATATATATATATACATACATATATATATATATATATATATATATATATATATATATATATATATACATATATATATAATATGGGATATACAATGGTGAGCTGTCAGATAAATGATTTATCTACAGAATGTGCTGTTTGACCTTGGGTAACACCTCACAAGTGGCGTACGCATGAGTGAGGTGTCCAAATCAACAGCACAAGTGTAGATAATCATTTGTCTGACAGCTCACCATTGTATATTTCATTTATGCAATTGGTGCTTTCATCAGTGCAGGAACATTTGGTTTTGAAATGTTTATCTTTATTTTAAATTATAATTTCTGGGAGTTTTGGTTAACTTTCCTAGAGTATGTCCACCTAGCATAGTGGTTGCTATTAAATGAAACACCATTTATTTTGTAGAAAACTTTGCTGAAAAATGTCATGCTCACAGTACTATGCTACCTTTTCATTTTAAAGTTATTCCCATTTGTTTGTCAAAAAGGAAAAGAAAATTGAATTGTATGCTGTTTTTGTTAATTATATAAAAAACTAAAAGGTATCTATAAATGAAACACCACTCATTTTGTAGATATTTTTGTGCTAGATATTTTTCATGCTCACAGTACCACGCTATCACTTTTTGTTTTAAAGTTATTCACATTTGTTTGTCAAAAAATGAACAAAAATTAAATTTTCTTCTGCTTTTTAGCTAATTGTAAAAAATCTATAAGGTATCTATACATGAAAACATACTCATTTTGTAGATAAATTTGAGCTGAACAATTTTCGTGCTCACAGTACCATGCTATCTTTTTTCATTTTAAAGTTATTCCCATTTGAATATGATTAGTATTACTTCTGAGGCGAACATTCTAAATGAATTCTAAAGAGATGTGAGACATAGTTACTGTGTGTATAAATGGTCACTGTATGTATAAATTTATTATACATACAGTGACTCGAATAAATACATTTATCACACTGAATATATGTCCACCCATTGCATAAATATATATACATATACAGTGAAGCCCACCAGGATGAAGCACAGTGACAAGGTTTACTGCATGACAAAAGGATCTTCTCCCATTGAAATTGCATTGTTTACTGCAGTAACTCTACTGCAGAATTCTGCAGTGCTGTGCTTCATCCTGGTGGCTTCACTGTATTATATATATATATATATATATATATATATATATATATATATATATATATATATATATATAATTATATTTAGGGCTGAGTAGGCATTTTAATGTGAAACCTCAAATTTTCAGCTATAATATATTTCCAACCATTCAATAGATTTGCATGATATTTGCATGCATGCTTTTGACACTGATCTCTTGACTTGCCAGTTTTGTTCTGGTCAGATATGCAGATTCTGAGATGAGGATAGTGAAAAACACACAAAATCACCATTGTTTGCTGTTTTTGCCATCACGTAGCACCCAGACAGTTTTGAATTTTGGTCAGAAATATTCGATGATGGAAAGGCTTCACCCACAGAACTGCCTTTTGCTGGTTTGGAGAAAGAATATTAATCCATTCCAAAGTTATTAAATTTTAAAATGTGTGTTCTGAGCATGCTCAGTAAGCACTTCAAATAGCTGTATGAAGTTTTCACATGGGAACCTTTTTTAAGTTTTTTTGTATGCCGCTATCTTGTTTATTTGTTTTTATCCCCCCAAATTGTTTTAAAAGACACAAAAATGGCACCATAGGGAGATCATCGGGACCTCCTTTGGTGGATTCTCCAGTTAAGTGTTAGAAAAGGACTCCCAGATGTGTTTTTTTGTTTTAAATCCTTTTGTGACTCACTTTCAGTTGTTTTATATTGCATTGATACAAATAATGTGGGCTGAATAGTGTTTTGTTGCTGTTTTTTGTTCATTGGCTTGCAGCCAAATGGATTGGAATTTTGGTCTGAAATTTTCAGGATAGAAAAGGCTTTCCACAGTTGTGCCTTTGGCTGGTTTGGTGAAAAATATGAATCTGTTCCAAGTTATTTAATTATAAAAATTTGGCTTCTGTCGCTTATGGACTGGCAGACCACCACCACAGTGGGCCAGAAGAAAGGATTAGCATCAACCCAAACAATTCTACAAGCAATTAAAGATATGAACAGCAGCTGAGAATTCTGCTACTAGCTGAAATAATTCTTCACCCAGTACACCTCCCAAAAGTAAAAGAAATGAAACAGAGCAGTGGTAAAGTAGCTGCATTTTTGGACTGCATTCTTTGACTGCCTGGGTAACTATTTAAAACAGTAGGTTTCATGACACTGATTTTCTGTGTATTAGGTTGTCTTATTTGTCAAATGAAATAAAATAAATTTTAACCATATAGGTCATTAAATGATGGCATGTCATTAAAACTTCTGAGTGTACCTCTGTGATTTGACAGATATATCCTGGAATTAGCCATGCAGCCATTCAAGCTCCAGTCACCTATCAAAGCCACGCCTGCACAGAGAGAACCAAATACTTTTGGGAGGTGTGCCGGGTAAAAATTATTTGAGCTGGTAGCAGAATTCTTGGCTGCTGTCCTGCTTAGAAATGAGCTCAGCATATCTTTAACTGTTTGTAGAGTTTTAAGGGTCAGTGCTGATCCTTTTCTTCTGGCCCACTGCGGTCGTGAGGTCTGCCAGTTACAGAAGCTGAATTTTTAAATTCAATAACTTTACATCTGCTGAGGAGTTGGGTCAGGACTATGGCAGCAGAATGCAATGTACAACCAGCACATTAAAGTAACCTGCAGCCTTGGGTTTAATTAGTGCAATGTAGCAGGTTGTGGCATGACGATCCGGCATAATGTTCCTCACAAAACTCACACACCTTTCCTGTCAACCCCAACAGACCCAAGAGAATGCAATGTCTGTCAGGTTACAGAGAGGAGAAGCAAAGGGCTATGTTCATCTGCTGTTCAGAAATTGCTGTGATAATCAATGCGAGAGTTTGCCTGTCTTTTCCATTCTACCAAGTGTAAGTTCAATGAATTGTGCAGACTGGTGCTCATCTCAAGGCTAAGGGGCTCTGAAGGAAGGAGAAGACATGTGACTACTGCTGCTCAGAGACAATACAATTCAGGATACACATCTCAGAAAATGTTTGTATAGATGCAATATACTGTACTGTCATTTTATCTGTGGGGAGGAGTGCAAAAACTGAACCATCACACTAAAATACTCACCACAACAGAAGTCTGCCATCATGTATGCAACAGCTCTGCCACATTTTTGGTCAAAATATTCTTCACCTGTGTTGTCTGTTTATAGAAGAAATCTAGTGAAAACAATCTTTGGTGGCTGGCCAGGTGGAAGTTAAATAGCTTGTGGCACTTATATGAAGAGTGGGGTATCACTAGTGTCCTGCCAACATTCCCCATGTCAATACACTACAGTATGTCTGTGTAAACCACCCTTGAGATGCAACTGGAAGCCTGCTGTCAGAGCTCTGTGTGCGGGGTGGAGTGTGTCTTTCACAATTTAGGTGCTGTCCCGTTGGAGAGATTGTAAACAAAAGCCTCTTGTGGCCATCTACAGTGGCTAGCCAGGTGGAAGTTCAATATCTTATAACATCTTGCTTGCTACCTGCCTGTTGTCTCTGTGGAAACTCAAGTAAAGGTAGCCCTTTAGGGTGATAGTCATTGCAGTTGCAGTGCTCCAAGTAGCCCACACTGATCTGGTTCCTAACCTCCTTGACTATAGGAGCCATCATTATGTTGCTCAGACTGGTTCTGCTAAGCCTGATTCTGGAGAGCCACCAGGGGTTGCTGAATCCTGGGTCTGGGTCTTAGAACATGGCAAAACAGGAATGGCAGATAAGTGCCAGGAACAAGGGCAAGAGGTGAGAATGGGGAGGAACTGGTAGAAAAAGAGTGTGCAGACCCAAGGAAGCCACGTTGGGCCATCAGATGGTTGAGCTGGAGAGTGAAGGGTTTATCCTATGCCAGAACAACACAAAAGCACTGTCAAGGAGTCACAAGAAAAGCACTTGTGAAAGAGTAGATTTTAACTCAGCGCTGAAAAGTAAATGAAGAATTCAATGCTAAACAACAAACCAGGACATATCTGCAAAGTGCCAGGTGTAGTGCTACAGCTCAGACATGTCCCAGTTTTTTGTTGTTTTCAGCACTAACTGATCTAAGAATCTAAAGCAGTTTACTCATGCCTCCCTCTAGTGCAGCTTTGTGTTGTTCTGGTCTGGTATTCCAGCGAACACTTACTGACTCTCCTGTGCACTTGGTTCACTGCTGTTCTTTATTCAGGGACAGAATCTTGAGTGGTTCCATGCAGGATTAACTGCAGAACACCTGATTCACTATCATCTAGACCCCCCATGCTGAATCAGGGCTTGAACCTGATGCAGGGGCCTTTCTGCCTACTGACCTTACAGGGCTACATACCTGCTGCACTGCCCAAGCTTACCCTTGTTCCTGGCGTGGGCTTTGTCTAAAACATCAATGTCACTCATCTCCCTTATTGTTTTTAGAAGCATCCAGTGAAATCCTTCATATTTCAATGGTAGCAGTCAAGGTCCTGAAAATCCCAATCCAGAGCTTGCAGGGAGTATAAGGTAAAGGTGGAGAAAATGCAGTCCATGTAAAAATACAGTATATAAATATGTATGTACATGGATGCGTGTAATACGAGTCTGCATGTTGGGCATGACTGTGTGTATACCTAAGTAAGGCATGTCACTCTGTGAGTATAGTGCTCTCCATGGCTCCCTCACAGCCTGCAGAAAAGGGTTCTCTTTAGACCCCCACAATTGCACATCTCATCTTATAATCAAGACACTCCATAATACCCCTGAGTCCTGAAAAACACAGTCTGCATGCAGGAGCCCTCATGAGTACCTACCACCACCATATTACACAGTCTGTGTGTCAGGGCTATCCTTACACACACACACACACACACACACACACACACACACAGCATATCGGGTATACTTTACTACCACCACCCTTCTCCACATACACACAAAGCTTTTATCTGACTCTCCATATGAACCCCCACCCTCAAACACACACACAGCCTGCATATTAAGTTTCCTTAAGCCCAGTCTCTCCACACACACACACACACACACACACACACACACACACACACAACAGTTATCAGGACTCTCCTGTGTGCATGCAGCGTCGCAGCGTCACACACACACACACACACACACACACACACACACATACACACACACACACACATTCAAAATACTAGAAATCAGTGTTTCTATAATGGTTTAAAGAGTAACAGTTGACCTCATTTATAAAACAATCTCCAGGTCCCCACAGCTAAGCTTACCTACTAAGGACTTTACCAGTTTTGTTTCAAAATTTTGCTCTGCACAATTTTGTTAGAGGAACAAATTCTATGTCCTTGCATCAGGAACTGCCCATCAGGTCCATTTCCTTTCCTGGAACACATTCTCTACATCTTCTCACAATGCCTCCCCTCTCTGATGTTTTGTGATGTAGTAGATTGTAGAGCATGGGGTGTATGCTATTGATCTTATTGGCAACTATTTTCTCAGGGCATTTTTATATTTTCAGGTCCACTGAGTTTAATCAATGCCACGCTCCACTAACAAGACCCTTGTTAGTTGAGCAGTGGCATTAATTTACTATACATGGTGGGGGGCTGACCCAGAAATCTCTAGGTATCCAGCAAGGCCAGTATGACCCTGAGTACAAGAAGATAGGAATTAGCACTCCACAGCAATGGCTGGTTATGCATTCTTTACCTAAATAACTCCCACTGTTGTGTTCCCATGGTATCTCAAATTGTATCAAACCTTCAGTTTATTCTTACCCCAGAATGGTGATCATTAAGTGTGCTCTGCTCCTCCCCACTTAATTTTATTTTATAAGAGGAGCCAGACATTTTATGACTCAATTATATCACTGCTACGCAGTCTTTCCAATGTGGGATGGGCTATTGGTTTTGGTTTAGTTAATACATGCATTTGTGGTGAAGTGGGTACAGCTCACTCCCTTTTACACACTCGGGGCCAGGCTATGCATTTTTGGCACAAGGGAGGATACTGTTTGAAACATGGTGCTTCACCTCCTGGGTTGAGGAGATAGTGGGTTCCCACACTCCCCAGTCCTACAGAGTGACTCCTTGCCGGACCTTATTTATACTATCTCAAAAAGTAAAGAATTATTTGCAAAAAACTCCACTAATGCAATATTTAGGGTTCAGGCTAAAGCAACAAAGGTAGAGAAATGTGCGTTAGGGTTTCAATCCTAAATCCAAACCCCACTGATAAAACAAATCAGGGTGCAGTCTTCCTTGGGGCTGTCAACCTAAAGCTAACCCATCCTATACAATCCAGAAACATACACACCTAATGGGGTGAGCTTTAGGGATGACAACCCCAGGAAGACTGCACCCTGATTTGTGTTATGGGTGGGGTTTGGATTTTAGTCTTGAAACCCTAAAGCCACATTTGCCTACTTTTGTCACTTTAGCCTAAACCCTTAATGCTGCATTAACAGAGTTTTGCATAGAATATATGCTGGGTTGTGGAGATGTTTAACGTAAAAAATGTGAAAATTATCATTGTTATGCAAATTCTTTGTCATGCCATTTCTCAAAATGTCTTTAGAGGTTGTCTGAAACTTTCAGGTTATATGGGGTTTGGGTTCCAGATGAGCCTTTTAAAGGTTTGGTGGAAAAATATTAATCCATTCAAAATATTCCATTATTTGCAATGGGAAAAATTAGATGTGCTGTGTGAAAGCATTGTTTTGTTTTCATTAAAGCAGGTTTTGCTTTCACAAATGCTGTAAATAGTGTCATGCTTCTGCCATTTTGTTTTCAGTTAGTGACACCGGAAAATGATATAACTTGAAAATACTGTCCCTTGGTAAACATCAACACTTGTGTTTACCTAATGGAGGCCTGAGGAACATGATTCTGTGGTTAGTTTTTAAAATACTGCTCAGAAATATGTTTATTTTAATGTTACAAATTTGCGACACTACTACCACAAATTGCAGCACTACTTTTAACAGCAGTGGTAATGCCACAAATTTTGACACTGTTTCATGAAACAACCAAGGGTTTTGCCACAAATTTGCAAATAAACTGTTTGGGCGTATAGGCTGAAATTTTCAGGGTACAAAGGGCTTACCACACAGATGTGTCTTTTGTGGTTGCTGGAAAAATTGACATCTGTTCCAAACTTAAAGATTTTGAAGTTTAATTCTCTCCCATAGGATAACACTGTAATGGTGGGTGCATTCAACAGCTCTATCTCAAAACGTTTGAGATATGGACTTGCTGCTTTGTGCAGCTTTGTTATACATGTTCCAGGCCTTGTTTACAGCTGCAGGAAAATTTTTTATGAATCAGGCTAAGGTGACTGTAATACTATGCCATTATGGACTACTGGGAGTGCAGGGAGTGCAAGATAGGGCTTGATCTGGGAAATGTTGAAGGGAAGGAAAAAGCCTCTGTGGACTATAGTGGACACCTGATATTCTAATGTAAACTTAAATTCCACAATGGCGGCACATTTTTAATGCTATCCACAACTCACAGTACAGTGTCATTTGAAGATGACTGAACAGCACAACACTGTTTATTGCTGACTCATGATTTATTTATTTATTTATTTGCTTTTGTTAACGGGTAAGCACACTAGACAGCCAAATGCCTATTTTCAGGTGTGACCGGGAGAGTTACAGGTAAAACTTCATACAGGAACAATTGAGGAAGCATTAGAATACATAGGAAGGTAGTTACAGGTAAAAATCGTACATAAACAACAGAGGAGCATAAGGAATACATAGAAAATAACAGGCAATTCAGTGCTGGCTCTAGAGCAAGGTAGGCATACATTGAGCCATTGAGGAACAGAGAAGAGTATATTAGAAATACACAGGCAGTTGCAAGGCTAGCTCTAGGGCAAAGTTGGCATAGAATTCATACATGTACGATTGAGGAGACAAGAAACAAAACTAAAATAACAGGAAGTTCAAGGCTGACTCTAGGACAAGGTTGGCATGGTGCATTAGAGTAGGATGGGACAGAGGGATAAAATTCAGTGGTGAACAGCGGGAACAAAGATAAAGGTAAGTGCCTGCAGAAGGGGATGGGGAGTGCCCTAGGCAGGTGGTAAGTCCAGGGTTCATGGCCAGTTCCAGAAGGAGAAGTGCAAGTCACTGAGGCCCCACCATCCAGTCAGGTTGGAGGGTGGGGAGGGCAGGGAGTAGGATCGTTGAGCAGGAGCAGGGAGGAAGGTTTCAGGAAGTTCCAGAGAGGCTTTAAAGCTTGGGTGGGAGAGGAGGAGGACTGAGTGAGCTCAGGTAGTGAGTTCAAGAGTTTGGGGGTGTAAGTGTGGAAGGCTCGGTCCCCATGAGAGGTCGTGTTCTAGGAACCAGGCATTCCTGAGTTGCCCCAGATCGTGGGTGATAGGATGAGGCTCCAGGTTTAAGGGAAGGGCTAGAGCTGGAGGGTGCTAGAGCGGATGATGTTGTCAATGAAATTCCTAGAACGAAGGAGCGATGCTTTGTTTCGATGATGGCTTGGTTCAACCAGTAGCAGCTCCATCTGATGAGTTAAGACTAAACCTGCTGATTGCCATCAGTCATGGTTTTCAGTAAGGCAACAGAAACATAGAAACATAGAAATTGATGGCAGATAAAGACTGTTAGGCCCATCCAGTCTGCCCATTTCCCTGCCTATTGTAAAAACCACAGACCCTACTTGATCTCAGCTTTACCTCCTCATTCCTATTGTTAGGGTTCCCCTATGCCTGTCCCATGCATGTTTGAATTCCCCACTATATTCACCCCACCACCTCTGCTGAGTCTATTCCATTCATCAACCACCCTTTCTGTGAAGAAATATTTCATCATGCTACCTCTTAGTCTACCCCTTCTGACCTCATGTCATGCCCACTCATTCCTGGACATCTTCTTTTCTGAAAGATGCTACCCTCTGGTACCCTATTTATACCTTTTAGACATTTGTAGGTTTCTGTCATATCTCTCCTGTCTCTCCTCTCCTCCAGGGTAAACACAATGAGGTCTCCCAGTCTATCCTCATATGACTTTTGGTGCAGGCCCTGCATCATCTTTATTGCCCTTGATTGAACAGCACCACCTGTCTGTATCCTTAGGGAGATGCAGCCTCAGAACTGGACACAATATTCCAAATGAGGCCTCACCAATGATCGGTACAGTGGCATAACCATCTCCTTTCTTCTGCTGGTGATATCTCTCCTATGCATCCCAGAATCCCACTGACTCTCCCACAGCCTTAGCAGATTGTTTGGCCACCTTTAGGTCATCAGATTTGATTACTCAAAATCCCTTTCCCATTTGGTAACCATCAGTATCCCCCATGTAATCCTCCCTGGGTTCTTGCACCCCAAATGCATGATTTTGCAACTTTTTGCATTGACTCTCAGCTACCACACTCTAGGCCATTCCTCCAGTTTACGTGGGTCCCACATCATTTTCTCCATCCTCCCAGCATGTAAATCCTGTGGCAGATCTTACTGTCATCTGCAAAGAGATACACCTTCCCTTCCAGCCCCTCAGCAATGTCACTTATGAAGACATTAAACAGGACTGGCCACAGGACTGATCCCTGTACACACTGCTGGTCACCCTCCTTTCCTCAGATTGAGCTCCATTTACCATGACCCTCTGTCTTCTATCACACAACCAGTTCCTAATTCATTTACCACCTCTTGACCTGCTGTCAGGCTGCCCATCTTGTTCTCTAGTCTTCCAAGTGACTGCAGAATTCCCATTCTGTGCTCAAGACAAATAAAGCTGGGTGTCATTTGTACAACAATGAAAACTCAGCCTGTACTGTCTAGTGATCTCCCCAATGGCACCATGTACACAGCAAACAGCATGGGAGCCAGAATCAGACCCTAGGGAACGCCACAGCAGGCAGCAATCCAACATGATGTACCCAACACCACCTCCTGCACCCTGCCAGACACTATTTTTGTTACAGGGTTTCCAAACTTTGCTATTCAAAGCATCTTGATGTTGTACAAAAATATTCAATTGTCATGAATTTTGTGAAATGAAGTGGATTGCAAAGACATTTGAAATAACATGAGAGCAATAATTTGTGATGATATCTGGAATATTTTGCAAAGTATGAACTGGCAAGCAGGTCAAATGGTTAAGCAAAAGACTGGTCACATGGTACAGTGTGGCAAAACATTAACTGTGTGATTTCCTATGTAGCTGATAGCCCTAGAGTATTAGTAGAAAGATCAGGATCTGTCCATTCTGCTCTGAGGACATCTAAATTTGTGCAGAGTTTTTGATGGTTTGTGTGCTGAACACTTCTAGGTGTGATCTGGTGACATGTTTAAAACACTAGTTCAGCCATATTTTTTACACCTACAGTACTGTGCTTACTCTAAATGCTCAGATCTGTGAGTGTAAGTGAGCTGATGTTGGAGCTTCTCTGCACTAAATCTGAGTTAGCCCAATTTCATTGTTAAAAATCTATATGTGCTTGTGGGCAAATACTTCATTTCAATTGATAAGAGTTTGAATAGTAGTTATAAAAGATTTCACTTTATTCATTTCTGTTTATAATCCCTTCCTGATCTCACATATTAATTATGGTTGTGTCTTCCTTGATAGAATGGGGTATTGTGTCTCTAAGCCTAAGCTAGAAAGCAGTAGAAAATGGAAAAGGTTGTTGCAATGCACCATGATCAGGACGTGTCCAGAGTAAGTAAAACACATGGAAAAAGAATGATGTTTGTATCTGAGTTCAGAAGATTACACATTAATCCTTCTGGTTGAACAAGCACATGAATTCCATTGCTAATACATACTAAATTCATGGCACAGTGTCAGAAGTGAGCTTTTAGAGACAGAAGCTGGATGAGAAACTGACAAGTAAAAACAGGGACAAATGCAAATGCCTAAATTCAATCCCTCACAAAATTCCAGTTTGAAAAGCCTGCAAACTTGTCTAGTGTTTCAGGACAGCAGTGCATATGGATGTAGAATATGGGGTGGTAAAAGTCAGCTCACTGATTTATGCAATGGGCAGAAAGGCAGATCATATTTATAAATTATTTTTCTTTGCTGCTGAAGCAGATAACAACAATTATGTGATTGTATTGAAATAGGTTGATGACTATTTCCTTTAACTCAACTGTGCTTCATACAGTACACTGTAGTGTCAAGTACTTTTTTAGTGACCATTTAATTCCTAAAGTGAACAGGCGTGCATGGTGGGCATGCTTCAAGCAGAGAACACAATGTCTGGAAGATGATGTGGGGACTTCATCTAAGTGCTGTATAAAATGGAAGAACAGTGTGATCTTGCAGCTGCCAAGGAAGAGAATCTAAGAGGTTGGAATAACTGATAAGCAGCTCTGCCAGAAAATATAGCATTGCCTCACCTGATTTTGGAGCAGGTGCTACAAATGCACTGCAATCTAAGATCATAAAAGTGCAAGTGGCACAATAAGAGAATGCAAGCAGCCTTGTACAGGAGGTAAAAACATTGACCCCACTGTGGGAAATACAGCAGACATTATTGTTTTTTGTTAATGCTTTTATTGGTTCCAATTGTCCTCAAGCAGACAAACACGCGGGTCATGTGTTATACAGGGTGTGCAACAAAGTCAAACTTTTATCTCTCTAACTAAGGGGCAGGACTGCCTCCTATGATAGACTGGAGGGATCCTTCCTGTACTGTATAGTTACATAATTTTCTCTGGTCTTAAAGTAAAGTGCTCTATCAATACTTACTTAAGACAGAGTAGGTGATACATGCTCTTGCTGGTGTTGAAAGCTAGGCAGATCAGGGATCCTCAGGACAACAGGTTTGATCCTGTGGGGAGGCCTGTTGTACGTTGGACCTCAGTGACTCACAACACTGTAAAAGAAGATAACAAGAGTACACACAAAGTATCTAGTACAACAACTGTAATGCAGTAATACAATCAACATCTATAGCTATAACTAAAACTAACAGAGCACTGTCTGAAATCCGGAGGATAAGCAGTACCTGCAGTGGTGTGGGGTCTAGTAGTGTGTCATAGCCTACCAAGCATCCCCTTCCTAATATACCTAAAGGGGCTAATAGGTGCATCTGAGGAAGTAACATAAAGGGGATGGGGTGCCTGGCCCAGTGATATCTATACAGTAGACATTTTAAAAAGCAACTCATACCCAAGTAGATGTGGCACTGAAGGCAACTGGTGGTCACTGAGGAAGGGCAATCATGGAAAAATCTGCCCTGTCAGCAGGAGTTTTAGTAGGAAAATTAAAATGAAAGGACATTAAGAGCAGTACTGCATGCATGAGGATTCAGGAAGTGACTTGTGCTCCCAGGACTAGTGCATTTCTCTTGGGTTTAGAACTGAATACTGGTCAGATGAAATAAGCACTGTGCATTAACAGAGATTTGAAACACCATAATAGTTTTATGATAGAAACTGGGGCAGATGCTACAGTGATAAAGGATGAGACTGTCAACAGCTTCATATCAAAACCTACACTGGAGAAGCCAGAAGCGACATGGGAGCCTGAAGGGATGATTGAGCTGTTTGGAAGAGCTCAAAATCCATACCACCTGTAAAGGGCAAGAGTACAAATGTAAAGGATTTGATGTCAAGAATCAATTATGAATACTCTTCTGGGAAGCATATCAGCCATTTCAGTGGACCTTGTGATATGGGTAGATGTGTTGGGAGCAACAATTGGGGAACATGGATGGCAGAAAAGTGATCCAGTGCAAATGTGTCTATAAACAGTAGCAGTGCTGCATACAGTAAGCACAGCTCACAGAGTGCCATTGACATTGCTTACCAAAATGAAGAGGAACTTGACCAGATGGAAGTAGTAGGGTAACTGAATTGCTAACAAAGTCAACAGCATGGTGTGCTCCAGTGGTACCAGTTATGTTACATGTTCAGCATCTACAGTACCATTTGGGATTGCCAATACTCTGAAATATTCCAAATGAAAATGAGTAACATCTGATGTTGGATTGATGGGCAGAAGTCTACTTAGACAACAGTTTGGTTTGTTGCTCTATTTATGAGGAGATGATAAGAGACTGATTCTACAAGCAGTAGGGCTCACAAATTAAAACTGAAGAAAGAAAAGTGTGTGCTATGCTACCCTCAGTTATAGTTTCTACAATATGTCATGTGATTGACAAAACGGTGTATAGCTAAATACACAGATGGTCAAGGCTATTGAAGAGATGTCACTCTAGCAAACATCAGGAGCTAGGAAGGTCTCGAATTATACATCTCTGAAGCAAATATTTTCTGAATGTTTCCACAAAGTACAAAGTCTCATATAAGTAAATAAGAGCACAGTTTGGACCAGCAAAGAGGATTTTCTCGGACCCAAAGCACTACTGATGTCATCTCTAGTCCTCAACTACTATGATGCAATACACCAAATAGCAGTATCAGCTGCCAACAGCAGTTACTGATTGAGGGTGTACTACTACAGTCACACGAATATAGCTATAGGCACTAGCACACTGTTCAAGATGAATTTCTTATATAGAGACCCAAGTATACATAAATTGAGAAGAGTGCCTGCCATGCATTTGGATCTTTGAAAGGTTTGAAAGGTATCAGTATGACCAACATAGCTTTTGGCTAATATAAGATTACAAACCAAGAGAGGTGGGGTGGCTAAGCTGGTGGGCATAGAAGATGCTTGTTAGCTCAGCTCCTCATGTCACTTGAATAAAACAACTTTTCTGGCTGCTAAACTGAGTTTTTTAAGAAAATTTCAGTATCGTTTGGCGTAAAGGCAGCCAAGGCGTCAAATGAGCTCAGGCTGGTGCAGTGCATTAAGGAGAATAAGGAATTCCTCAAGTACATCAGAGAGAAAGGAGCTGTAAGAACAATATAGAAAGAATTAAGAGGGAAGGGGATGTGAAATGGGGGTGAAAAGGCAGAAGTGCCAGAACAACTACTTCTGCTCAGTATTTACTAAAGAAAAGGGGAAGAGATACCCATGGGGTTTTGAGGGCAGGAATGGAGGGGAGGGGTGACAGACAGGAAATCACAGAAGACAGGGTGCTGGAGGGCTTGAGAGCACTGAGGGTGGACAAGGCACCAGGGCCAGATGGCATTCATCCCAGGATACTAAGGAACTAGCTGAGGTTCCAGTGGGGCCTTTAGCCAACCTATTCAATGCCTCACTGTATTTATTTATTTAGTTAGTTTTGGTTAACTGGGTAGGTGCACTAGCCATGAAATGACTATTTTCAGGCATGACCGAGAGGTACAACAATCAAAGACAGGTACATAGCATGAGAACAATGAAATTACAATAGCATAGGTCAAAAGAGTTAGTAGTAATAAATACATGCAGCCAGGACAATAACAATCAATGCAATTCACATAGAATTTTTAGGCAGAGAAAACCTACACAGTCTAGGAAGAGATACTACAACATAGCAGCAAAGAAATATTGTTCAAGTTAGTCACGACAATGAAGATTCAAATAGGCAGTGAAACAAGGCAAGGGAAAATTCTGACTCGGCAGGATGCATTATCATGGCCTCTGAAACAAGACTCAGGTGTAGGGGGTGGGTTGGGGTAGTTTAAGGGTGTACCTCAGATTGGAGGATGGCTCGGTACATCTCCATAAGAGTGGTCCCACAATGAACTGAGGAATTATAGACTGGTAAGCCTCACATCCATCATGGGTAAACTGATGGAGACAATCCTGAAGGAGAGGCTGGTGTCACTTCTGGAAGCCAGTGGGCTGGAGGACAGTGGACAACATGGCTTTATCACTGGCAGATCCTGCAAGACCAACATGGTGGATCATTATGATTGGATAACTAGACAAATGGACAAGGGCCATGCAGTGGATGTCTTACAGGGATTTCAGTAGGCATTAGACTTGGTGCGGCATGGAAGACTAGGAAGTAAGCTACAAGGTACAAGGCGGGTGTAAAGATGATGGGCTGGGTAGTGAACTGGCTTCAAGGAAGACAGCAGAAGTGGTGGTGGATGGGGGCTATCATCCGTAAGGGTGATGATGAGCAAAATTCTGCAGGGCTTGGTGTTTGGACCAGTGTTGTTTGGGCTATTCATTGCAGATATTTTTGGTGGGCATCAGAGCAAAATCAGTCTGTTTGCTGATGACACCAAGGTGGGAGCAGTGGTGGATGGCCTAAGGGGTTGGCAAGGGTTACAGGAGGTTCTGTCAAAGCTGAAGACCTGGTCTGACACCTGGCAGCTGGGGTTTAAAGCCCAAAATGCAAGGTGCTGCATTTTAGGGCTAAAACCGTAAAAGGAGCTATCACTTGGGAGGGTGCAATGTGCTGTGACAGAGGAGAGAGAATATGGGGTGCCCATTACAGGAGCAATGAACAACTCAGCACAATGTAGAAAGGCCAACAGGATGCTGGGTTATACTGCTAGGGGTATATCCTCAAGGAGGGAGGTGATGCTACCATTGTATAGATCATTGGTTAGGCCACACCTGGAGTACTGTGTGCAGTTCTGGCACCCATACCAGAGAGGACATTGGGTTACTGGATGGGGTGCAGCGCGGGGTGACAAAGGTGATCAGTGGTCTGAGGGACGCCTCTATGAGAGTAGGCTGCAGGAACTGAAAATGTACTCACTGGAAGAGAGAAGGGAGAGGAGAGATATGATTGAAACCTTCAAGTACATGAAAGGAATAAACAAGTCTGGTATGGATGGGCTTCTCAAATTAGGAGAGGAACACCTGAGGCCATGATATGAGACTGAAGCAGGGAGGTTCAGGAGGAGATGAGAAGACACTTTTTCAGGAAAGCACCAAGTTTGGTCGACATTAAATCTGTTGACCATCCCGGCGCAGTGATGGCACAATACTGACACAAGGCATTGTGCTGCCCAAGCTAGTGTTTTCTGTGGGGGCTGCACCCACACCTCCCCCAGACTTTGGGATTCTCAACTCCAGGTTGGAGTTGGTCTGGGGAAGGGAAGGACACTGGGGAAAGTGAAACATGAAGCGGACCATTACAGTGACTGCCACTGTAGTGGTCATTTTCTATGTTTCACCGTCGGTGTCGGGAAAAGGGGCCAACCTTTTACAGAGAGAATGGTGGCCAGGAGGAATGTGTTACTGGCAGAGGTGGTATCCAGTAGAACAGTGGGTGGCATCAAAAGGAGATGGGCCAGGGCAAGAGGGAGGGTCAGGCAGGGGCAGCTGCAGGATAAGGGCTGCTAGCTGCACAATAGAGCAGACTCTGTAGACCGTGAAGGCCTTTTTATGCTGGCAATTTTCATGTGTTCGAATGGCAGATGACTTCCACACAGCAGAAATCAGTGAAAGAACAGTCTCACTGCAATTTGAAGGAACATAAAACAGACTACTGGTCTGGCGAGGCACACACTAGATTCCAGCAGATGACAGTGGAAGCGAGGAACCAGCAGGCGGCAACAGGATCCAACAATTGCTGCCTTACCAGGCTTAATCATGAACTTACAAAACAAAGTCAGAGTGGATTTCACTAATGTCAGAGTCACAGATTTCCCACATTCAAGGGGTTGTTCTGGCTTGGTAGAGTCTACAGGTTCACATGCCAATAGACTGGAAGAGGTGGAAAAGCACAAGGAAGAGCTGGAAGATGAAGAGTGTGACCTGTATCGAAAACACTATTTTAAAAGATCAGGTGAAAAACTAATCTTACAAGCAGAAGACCAAGAAAATAGAGCTTGTTTATTTATTTATTTTATTTATTTCAGTTTCTGATTAACACCTTTGAGCTGGGGAGCTCTTTACAAAGGAACCAAGTCAAGGTTTACATAGGACAAGACAATTGGTTACAAACAAGTAAAAACAAAAATGGCAGTCATACATTTTGTTGTATGACAAAATAGTTACAAAAGTGCAAGTTTATGCAAATATCATAAGATGGGGAAGTGAGGGTGGGGAGGATGATTAAGGTGGTATAGAATAAGGAGGGCTTATTAAGAAAGCTCAGAGCAGCAGAAGAAAAGCAGCCTGTGAAGACTTTGCCCAGGGAGAAGTGGGGTGGGAGTGGAGGATTAAGGAGGTATAGAGTTGGGGCAGTTTAGTTAAAGTGTCTAGTGGCAAGTAGGTTAGCTGCCTGTAAGGTGTTGTCAGCGGAGGCGGGGAGGTAGTGGGTAGAAGGGAGTAGGAAGAAGGGATTGGGGAGTGAATGGCATGGGGACTGATTTGAGTCAGAGTGTCTCATGAAGGGCAGGTACACTGAGTTTCCCCATTAAAGGAGACAGAGTTCTCTTTTAAAGAGTCCTTATTTCTCACAGTTAAGGAGGAGGCCAGGAAGTCATTAAGGTACTGAAGCCCTTGTAGGACAGCGCTCACTAGGCAAATGAGGTTCATCTAAAAGGGATGAGGAGTATGCCTTTAGAAGCACTTCTTGTAGACTTAGTAGATAGGTCCTACTGGAAACGTCTACCTTGGATACAGAGGAGTGGCCTAGCAGGGCCTTTTTACCAATTAGGCAGGCCTGATATTTTACCTCAGATGTAGTGGTAGCCTCCCTGTTTCTGAGTAAAGGGTACATGTGTGAGTCAAATGCTCTGCCCCAAGACCAGCCTGCAAGCCTTATTAAGAAGTGTTTTTATTCTTTTCAGGGCTGTGTCTGACCCCACACTATAGATTACAAGCCTGTAGTCAAATTTTGATAGTACTGAGCTCATGGTTACTAGGTTCAGTGCCTCTGAGGACAGTGCCTTTCTATGTCAATATAGGATTCCAAGCTTGACGTTTGCAGTTTTCATTACATTGTCAATGTGGGTGGAAAAGGACAGGGTGTCATCAAGGTAGATGCCCAGATATTTGAAATTGCTAACTTGCTCAACTGTGTGACTTTTATTGCTGATGATATTCAAAGGGCCAGCTTTTTTCTTGTTACGGTGGCATAGAAAATAGCATAACATTTGTCTTTTATGGTTGAGGAGGAGAAGGAGGAGTTTATTCTTTATGAACCATGCCTCTAGTTTTTGAAGCTATCTTGAAGTGCTGAGATTATTTCTGACAATTGTCTTCCTGGGACAGAGATAACAGCATCATCCACATATAGTACCATTTTTGTGGGGCAGGCAGAGGTGAGTGAGGTTATAAATAGGCTGAATAGCAGAGGGCCAAGAATAGATGCTTGAGGGACCCCATTCACACTACCCTTGTCAAGCCAATATATGAATTGTTGGACTGCTGGAGGCATGGAGGGATGAAAGGGGAGAGCAGTTCAAAATGGCTGGTGGAGAATTTGGGACTCCGGAGGAGGTCAAAAATTTGAAATTCAAAGAGCCTACGAACCAGACCAAGACTAAAATCTGGTGAGAGAACCAGACACTACTTGATTAAATACCTGAGATTTCCAGATAAGAAGTGAATACTGCAGGCTACCAGGGTGCATGGTCCCATAAATGTTGATGGAGAATGTTTCAGTCTTCCAGGACTACGAGGAACTTCAACAAAGTCTGTCAGTATAAAAACCATGCTGCAAAAAGAGACTGGGATTCTGCACTCCTGTACCCGACCAAACTTAAAATCACAAAGCGGGGTGCCCGCCATGCTTCTTCAGCAAACCGAAGGATGCAGAGGATTTTGCTACCTGGGGTGAGGCTGTGGGTGCAGGTAGATTCAGTGAGAGAGACACCACCAGTGCAAAGGAGATGCCACTATTGTGTCATTAGAATAAATGCCAACTTCATGACCTGTCTCTAGTAATGTTGGAGGGCTCTGGGGTGTCACATGGAGAAGAGCATAGTAAAATGGTGCAGAAAGACAACTGGCTTTTTAAAGTGGATATGCCAAATAAGATAAAATTGATACCTCTAATAATTAAGGTTACCAAATTTCTGAGATGGCTCAAAAGTTAAGTAAAACCTCCGGAGTCTGGGGCCACTAGGCACCCAGAAGCTCTGGGGGTTAGATGTTCTTTGGTGAGTTTGGGGGCTTTTATTGAAGATAAAACACACTTCCTACATCCCCCCATCTCTGACTCCAGGAACATAAATTATTTTTCCCTGGAGTCAGAGATGTCTGTGGTAGTCTGGGAGGCTCTGGCTGGCCTTAGAGCAACTAGCAGTAATATACTGCAAAACATTTTATATAAAGGCTGGGGTCTGGGGCCACCAAGCCCCAAAAGTTCTAGGGATTTAGTCTACTCTGTGGTGAGTTTTGTGGCATTTATTGAAGATAAAAACACAATTGTTTTAACCTCCCACCCCTGACTCCAGGGAACATACATTATTTTTCCCCTGGAGCTAGGAATTTGTGAGTAGTCTGGGGAGGCCCTGGCTGGCCTTAGGGCAGTTGCCTGACCAACAATGCCACCCACCCACCCTCTAGGCATTACTGTAATATATCGCAAAACATTTTATATGAGTGCCGGGGTCTGGGGCTGCCAGGTCCCCAAAGCTCTAAGGTTTTATCCACTCTGTGGTGAGTTTAGGGGCATTTGTTGAAGATAAAATTCACTTTTGTTACATTCTGCCCTCTGACTCAGGAACATAAATTATTTTCTCCCCTTGAGTCAGGGATGTGTGTGGAGTCTGGAAGGCTCTGGCTGGCCTTAGAGCAACTGGCTAACCAACAATACCATCCCCCACCCCTAGACATTACTGTAACATGTGAAATACTTCTATATAATGATGTTGTCAATCAACCACCCACACCATAAGCATTATTGCAATGTTCTGTGATTAAAGTTTTTTTTTGTTCAAGGGATGGCCCATCTTCTGAAACACAATGTCAACAACATGTACCCACCCCTCTCCCAAATAATTATGTCAGAAAGGCATGACAACTACAGCTCAAGTCATTTATTTAAACAACAAGAAACAGACGTAGAACTTTTCAATGTAATTTTCCCCTAGCTAATGCATATTTTGGTTGTCTATTGATAACCTTCACTGAGTGTTTTTGTCAGCATGGGGCGCTAAGTAGCTGAGAAGCAAAATCCAGACAACTATTGTGAACAATTTATGCAACTACAAAGAGTAGCAAGTCATTGTTAACTAGAAACATGAGAAAACATCATAGTCACTCACTTTAATGGTGGTGACAGGACAAGAATCATAATGACTGCAGCTGCCATTAAGGTTTGCTATTTAACTAAAGTTTAAAAGTCATGGAATGGATATGCCCTGAATTTCAATCAGCAGCAAATAAAAGTACAAGCAAATATATAGACAAGGGCTGGCCGGTGGCACTGAGGGTTGAGGCACTGGATGCCACACCTCGCACCATGCCGACAACCCAGGTTTGGGAGCCACCCTGGTTGGCCGGTGGGTCGGCTGGGGGTAGGAAGGATCAATCATCCCAGGGACTGCTCTCTTCCTGGGAAGGTGGGAGGATATCTGTGTTCATGCTGGCTCCTTGTGGTGGCTAGGGGCTGGTGCAATGATGTGGTCTACTAGAGGGGTCTGAGCAGGCAGTCACGGAGCGTGCTTTGCACCATCATTGACTTACTGCATGCCTGTGCTGACTGTGGCTGAAAGGAGGAAAATTCAACTCCAATCCCTGGCATGAGTGAAGGTCTACCTCTGTGGCACTGTGTCAAGTGCTCCTATGTAGCTCCCTCTGATCCCAACTCCCTGTGTGGTCTTCGGCACTGTATGGGAGTGCAATGCAGCCAGGGGAGTGAGAGGGTGAAGGGTGAAAGCTCAGGCCAATGGTTGGTGAAGAGGCCTGGGGTCAGACTGGATGCAGGGGAGCCATAGGACCACCCACCCCACCCGATGAGGTAAGGCAAAATGATGATAAACTAAAAAATATATATAGGCAAGAAAATACAGAGTTTCAAATTGATTATGTCGATGACGGCAAACATGGACTCATTCGATGATTCCCTCATGCTCCTGTTCTACTCTTCTTAGTGCATACTGAAGGCCCTGCTTCATCTGTGACTGGCTGTTTGGGTTTCACAAAGGTGTACTTCTCAGAGGTGGGATCTTCCTCAGGAATGCTTTATTCTTGAGGAGTTTTTGGAAGAATTCAGTACAGGTATTATTGAAGTTGTACTTGAAGATGAGCATTGCTTGCAGAGTAGACACATTCAGGTTGGCTTCTCCTCAGTCCCCATGTTGTTAGTCATGAGAAAACCCACTCCACTGGTGCATTCGTGTTTGGGAGTGAAAGAGCATACTCCACCAGAGGAAGTAAATTCTTGAGAAGGATTTCCTTTGAGAAGAAGTGCTGGTACTGTAGATGTCCACCCATCATTGATCAGCTGTGTCTACATTATTAGTGGTCCAGTCACTAATATTTTTAGCAGTAGCAAATGACTTCACATAGGTTATCTCATCAAAGAGTTCTCCTTCATCAACTGCTATGTTTGTTTCCTTGGTTATGTAGGACAGCATTTCTTCCACTGCTGGCCATGAAGGTGGCTCCTTAAGTAGATTCCAGGAGAACTTCTGATAGTTCTTTGAGAATTCCACCTCTTCAGGTACTGGAAGCAAGTGTTATAGAAACTCTCCATGTGCTTTATAAAGGTTTCTTCTATGTCCATTTCTTCAGCGAGGGACGGAGCATTTGTTTCAATTTCAGTCCTACAAATCTCTCAGACTTCCTCTCTTCAAGTTTAGCGATGAGAGCATCAACCGCCAGCTGCTTCAACAGCAGTGGAGGTCTGCCTCTCCAGCTTCTTTATGATGTTGTTAAAGTGGGACAGGTGATTATGGATAAACAGAAACCACTTCTCAGACAAGGGGTTGCTGAAGAAATTCTTTATAGTTGAGGGACACTTCTCCTGGGAGAGAAAGTATGATTGTAAGGCAGGATAGAGCAGCAGGATTCGTTCTACTGCTAAAAGAAGGAGAGCCAGTGGATTGCACAGTGATGAAGCAGGTCCCTGTAGGTGATTTCCATGAAGCCACAGAACTCTTTCAGCTGCTGTACTCCCACTGTGTAGATGCAAAGTACTTGTAGATCTTAACAGTGATGCATTTCACATCCACAGGAAGGACGTCTGCAGCATTTTGTATTTCATTGTGCATGACATGCACCATATATCCACTTCAGCAACATCTTGGCCAGTGGCAACTTTCAGTTTTTGTGGACATTGCAGCTACTGGCTCTTGATGCACCTCCAAAGTTTATGTTTGTTTTGTTTGCACACAGTGTGATACACTTGTAGTCAATCTTGGTTTCTTCAGGTTACTGATCAGGTATGCTGTCAGTGTGCCTGCAGTCTCTCCTGGAGCTCATTAAATTCCAATAACTTTGTCTGAATCCTCTTGTCTGGATTGAAATAATGATCGATAACTGGCACAAGCTAGTTGTGCTTGTGGTTAGAGGAATCAAATGTAACACAGATATAAGTTGTCTTACTCCAGGTCTGACTGTAGTTCTTTGGTCATGGGTGCCAACACACTGGTCATAATTGCTTCTGTCTTTTTGAGTTGAAGAGAATTTCAGTTTGTACATTTCCTTGATTAGCTTTGATGTGTAGTCCATAGACTTGAAGCTGTGTCCATGAGCCATGGTGTGGTGGGCCCATGTACCCTCTTGGCAGGCCAAAAGCAAGTTGGCTTCTGATGCTGCTTCCTTCTTTAAGAAACCATTGATTGTGAAGCTTGAGCTGATTACAGTCAATGCCTTCTCTTGGTGCACTTCAAGTGGTCACTAATGTCAGATCGACTTCCATGAGCAACCAAAAGCTGACCGCACTATTTGCATCTCCCATCATACTTTCTTTCATGAAAGGGAAATTCCTCTTGCAGCTTGTCATTAAACATGCACTATGCTTTGACATCACTAGTTTTGTTGCTCTTGCAGCTCTTTCCACTTGTACATCCTGACCCATTAACTTCTGCTGCGGCACTGCAGTACACAAGCTCTGCCTGTCATTGAAGTAAATAAGAGTTTCTTAGTGCCTTTTCAGGAAAGTTACCAAATACAGACCTGCATGTCTCTACTGGTATACTGTATGAGAGTACACTGACAATGCTCTTTCTTCACAGTGTCCCAAACAACTCCGATCCAGATTCTTGTCTGCAGCCTGCTATCTCTTGTCTGTTCTTTCTCCTGAACTTCTCCTCATGCTCCTGCCTTTTATAGCTAATAAATTATATTCTTATCACTAGAATTCTCTCTGCATCCTGCCTGTACTATATTTCTGATTACTTATTCTCTCTTGACTAGGGCACTCTCTCTGTCAGTAACAAACTCTGTTCTGCTGCCTCAGGCTTCACTCTCAGTCCTTGTGATTGAGCTTCATCAATTTTATTTCTGTAAATTCTTCTCAGACCCTCTCTATCTCCCTTTCTCTGTCACTGTCAGTGACTCAGATACAAGCTCTGCTGGCTTAGCATTCTCAGTCTTCAACCTTCTCCATGATCTGACTTCCATAGTTTTCAAATTTATAGTGAAAAATAAAATAATTCTTCTGCTAAGTTCCAGACCAGGACTCTCACTTTCCTTGCTACAGTCCTGACTTCTGCCTTTTTTTTTTTTTTATATTTTTCACAAATTTCTTTTCTGCCTTACTTCCTCCAAGACTCAGTCAGTCCATTTCACTCGCTTACTGCTGACAGCAACAACCAATACAAACACAAGTTCTTAGTCTGTAGCTCTTAGCTCTGCTGCCTGCAACCTCCCTCTCTTTCTCACATAGTCTTCACTGAATTCAGCACCACCACTACTACTCTCCACAAGGATCTGGCTGAGTTGACAACTAACTACTTGAAGCTGACAGATGTACCAACACTAATCCGGTGGCTAAGCCAATCACAGACGCTCCCAGATGCCCCCAGCCTGAGATGTGCAGCCACAGCAATCACCAATCACAATCAGAAGACAAAACTCCTTGGTTGAAAGCATTAACAAAGCCAGCAAAATGAGCAAACAGTAAAATCTGAGCAAAGTTATTTTTACCACCCACTGCCACCACATACTGGTTCAACTCATTGGCCTTGTTGTTGTTCATTCAGAACCGCTCACTCCGTTCTGTCACTCAGTTCCCCAGTCTTCTTTCTTGATGTCCTCCATGTCCATCCAATGTGGCAGTGGAGTTGAGGGGTGCTATGTGTGTAATGAGTATAATACGGGATTGCATGCAAACCCATTCTCTCCCCAGCACACATGGCAGTCAGTCAAGAGCTCTGGAACAACCTTCTTTACTTTAAAAACAAACAAACAAAAAAAAACAGCCAGAGAAAGCAAAGCCAGATGACCAGTCTGACAGTGGTAATGCTAATGGATTGTTTCCTCTGTCCCATGCAGTACTCCTGTAGTGGTTTCCTCTACGGACCCCCTAAACTGCAGCACTGCAACTGTGAAACACATTCTGATTCGACCTGGTGCCAGTGGAACTTACAATACTGTTCCGATTGATCCCTATAAGGTATCACTATAAGGTATCACTGGCCCACCTTGATTGGACCTTTCTACCAGTCCTCACCTACCACTGGTACGAGATATAAAAGGACCACAGCAAGTGACACTTGGCTGGCAAGCATGCATACAGCATATTAGGAAGTCTTGAATATAAGGGTAATCCCACCCGATACAGTATCGTGGCACATAGCAGTGCTTGCAGACTTCAGCAGTGCTAAAAGGTAGGAGTCAAGGTGACTGTGACTTGTGATGGGTCAACCAGGATGAAAAATTCAAACGGAAAAAAATCATTATTTTGGGAAATGCTTGGATGCCGGACAGCCCTTTTGATATTGGGACTGTCCCGTGAAACCGGATGTTTGGTAGCTTTACTAATAAAACAGTAAGGCACATGGCATGATGCGGAGAAAAGCATTGCTCTGCTGCTTGCTTTGTTGAGGTGCTAGTTTAACTATGGTGGCTATGAATGGCTATTGCAAATGAAGCTGGGAGTAAATGGAGTGAAGGGAGCAAAGAGTGCACTGTAATAATCCTGCACAGAAATCACAGTAATCAGTAATTTAAATGAAAATGTCAAAATGGCCTCTTGGCAGTCTTTTGAAATTGACAACATATAGTGACAGCCTTTGTGGGCATGTGTGACACTGTCAAGTCTTGAAATTTACTAAGTTGGTATAATTGGCAGGCCAATGGGTGGCAGTGTACCGCCCATAAATCAGAGACAAGTAGACACTTGTTGATCTGGTTTACAATTCTAGCAGGGCTCTGAAAATAGAAAAAATACCTGGACTTCTCTATTCTGCATGGCCATACTGAAGGCAAATTGCTCCCATGTTTTGTTCATGCTGATACCTCCCACCTTGACTATTGCAACTCGCTCTACCTAGGGCTTCCTGGGGTTGAGATTTGTCGTCTACAGCTAGTGCAGAATCGGCAGCCAGGCTGTTGACTGGCTTTTCCAGGCCAGTCATATAACGCCTGTGCTCCGTGGTCTGCACTGGTTGCCAGTTTACTGGCGAATCACCTTTAAGGTGGTTTGCTGACCTATAAGGCCCCTACATGATCAGGGACGGTTTACCTGAAAGATCTCCTTCATCCCTATTGTCCCCCGCTCTCTCCGATCCACTGGCGAGGGATTGCTGGAGATTCCCAGGGTTCATTAAAAACCTCAGGAGCTAGATCTTTTAGTTTTATGGCCCCAACCCTGTGGAATTCTCTACCTCATCAGGTGTGGAAAGCCCTACTGTCCATAGTTTTAAAGAATCTTTGAAGACTCACCTTTTTAGGAAAGCATACAATGATTTTTAATATTGGTGTTTGTTGTATTTGTACCTGTTTGTTTAGTATTGTATTTTATTGAAATCGTTTTATCTAGTGTTGTAGAGGCACCTTGGTTTTAGAAAGGCGCCTTAAACAAATAAATAAAGATTGAGATTGAGATTGAGACTTCATGGCTTTCTGTGACAGCAGGATCAGAACTTGTTTCATACTGGATTGTATGTCTCCCTTATTGAGAAAGCGAACCTCTGGCCACTGTCTTTGCGCATCAATCAGGAATGCCGTGTCACTGGGAGTGGCTGTGGCATATTCAGTCTACACAATCATGTGAATGCGCTACTGCTTGCTGATATGAAATTGTTTGCAAGGCAGCTGCTGACATTCCACACGGCACATCCTTTAATGTTTCTTGTTAAGGTGGGGAAAAAGGATGTTTAAACAAGCTTAACTCCACACACAGAATGATGTGTTGTGGAGTGCCATACAGTATGTGTACCCAAACTCTGGATAAGCAGAAAGTAACCCACTCCCTCAGCATAAGCAATAACTAGCAGTGCCCATGTTTGAGTCCCACCATTGGCTGCAGAGCTGAATGGCTGAGGTGGTGTTCAGCCAGCTTTTCTTATAAGATCCCAAGGAGATGCTACAGCCAATGTCCTTGCATCAAGAGACGGTTCAGTTGAGACTTGTATGGCTGCTATGTGGTCCACTGAGAAAGGAATCGATCTATAAGGCCACATCTGCAAGGTATGTGCACTCACGTGCTGGATGGGCTTTAGCTTTGAGTTTTATGAAAACTGTGGCTATGTCTCATAATCCAACTTTCTAACAGCAGGATGTTGATGTTCTAGTGAGTTCTCTGACGTGGTTCTTCTCTCCCTGATCATGGCTAAGGGTCATGAGTAACAGAGGTGGGGGCACCTACATAAAAACATACAGATCAAGGGTCTATCACTTCTTAAGATATGCTCAGCAACATGGGCTGGAGAATTTCAGGTGCTGTCTCTCTCTCTCCTGACCATGGCTGGGGCTGTGGGTAATGGTGTGGGGTGGGGAGCATTGAATAACTGTTTCTGACTCAATGTTCAGTTGTGCTTGCTGCTGTGGACCTCTTTCCATAGGAATTATATGTGCTCTAGTGATCTAGATGTTACCAGGATGTTATAATGTTCTGTCAGTTTGGTTTTCTCGCTAAAGTTTGTAGGTCCCATATCTTATGGGTGTAAGATGGGAGCCTTTCAAAACAATTTCACACTCTATGCCCTAATGGACAAGGGCAGTAACTTGTGAATACCTCCACATACCTGTTCCTGCCACATGGTAGAGGGTGGGGAGGGATCCTTCCTGCAGCCTCATAAAGAGTAGGTAGAGATAATTAAGTCTGTGAGTTAAAAAAAAATCAAAAACTCAGTTTAGCAAGGGATAGAACACCATATCCACACTACTGGTTGTGAGGAAAGGGGTAGGGTACAGGGCAAATGGATATGGTTATGTTGTTTTCTTCATATAGTTAGCCTACAGGAATAATTGGAGGTTCTGGATAGCTTATGCATACCAGTCTGGATAGCTGGTTAACTGACAGAAAATTGTGTTGGGGAAGAGGGGGTAGAAAGTTACAGGTGTGGTTGAGTTGATATTTTATGTTACAGGGAAGAGTTTATTAATCTGGAACAAGAGTAGTTTTAGTTTTATGACTGGTTCCTCCAGTTTAAAGTTAATATTGTTATTACTGTTAAAATGCACAGGTGTTTTTTATTTCTTGTTCTCATTCAAAAGCTTCTAGGAATCATATTATGTACATGCAGGTTATCAACCTAGTGGGCATCTAGTTACAGTTTCATAATGAATAATGCACTGAATATTTATCCCTGGAATATAAATATTCTAAAAACACATTCTAAATGGAAAAAAAATTGTTGGGTAAAGTGAAACAACTTAAAATGGATGTTCTCTGCTTCCAGAACACCCACTTGCCAATAAGAAAAAGAATGCACATGTCCAAGAACTGGAGGAGGGTGCCTTGCAGCTAATTTTCTTCCAAAGCTGGAGGGGCAGCTATAGCAAATAAAGCATGGAGGCTTGATCCTATTTTCTTTAAAAGGAGGATTTCCAAAATTTTGTAACTTAACAAATACAAAATTATCTAATATGTAACCCATCAGAGAGAACCTCAACTGCAGCATGGTGGGATGCCTTAAAGGCAGTTTGGGGGTGCTAGAATTCATTTGCAGTGCACAAAAGTGTGTAGATGAAAAAGGAGTAAGAGACTTAGAAGATAGCATAAAAAGGCAAAGGACGAGCATATAAAGAATCCCACATCAGAAAAATATTACCATTTACAGAAGCTAAAATAAGAATACAACACTATACACAGTACTAGAATAGAAAAGGCCTCTTATTAACTCAAGTGGGGAAATATTTTGAAAGTTATGTGGGAAGAAATTACTATCCTGGCAGTTACAAAGCAGGGAAGTGGCAAAGAATGTGGTGGCTATTCAGAAATCAGATGGCGGAGTTGCCTGAGATTATAGTACAATAGGGGAATCTTTAATGATTTTTATGCAGGGCTTCCACTTCTGAGACCTCAGCCCCAAATTAAAAGACAGAGCAGTTCCTGAATAAAGCAGATAGCCCCACATTTACAGAATCACAAGTGAAAAAATCAAAGCCCCAATTACTTGAAATGAACTTAAGGCTGCAATACAACACCTCAGTGATGGCAAAGCCACCAGGCTGGATGGTTTTCTGATTGATTTCTATGATATATTCCAAATACTCTTCCAGGAGCCCCTGATAAATGGGATAGAAGAGTTCATGAAGGTAGGTGAGCTACTGCAATCTATGCTTTCAGCTACCATAGTGGTACTCACCAAGCCAGGAAAAGACCCACAACAATGCTCTTCTTACTGTCTCATATCATTATTAATTGCAGATTATAAGATACTGGCTCTAGTGATAGCAGGACATATCAAGGAATTCCTACCAGATATTATCCACACAGACCAATCTAGCTTTGTAAAGAGTAATGAGGGAAACATAATGTTCAACCAACTTTGAATATTGTGTGGAAGTATATGTCCTCATCACTATGCGGTGGGCTGCTGTACACAGTTTAGATGCTGAAAAAGCATTTGATAGAGTGGAATGGATGTATATGTTTCATGCAATTAAAAATTTGGAGTGGGGAACAATATCTTCATGTGGATTTGGGATCATTATGTCAAGCACTGACAACATCTTAGTAAATGGAATGATGTCCCTTCCTCTGCCACTCACTAGGGGTACTAGACAGGATTGCCCACTCTCACCCCTGCTATATGTTATAGCACTGGAGCCTTTAGCATCAGTGATTAGGCAGGATAGGATGGTTAAAGGTTTGATGGTGAGTGCAATCCATTAAACAGCTCTGTTTGCAGACAACCTCCAAGTATCTGTTGGACCCCACATCTAGCCTCAGGGCTCTTCTAAACATTTTAGCAGAGTTTGGGGAGATTTCTAGCCATATAATAAATTGGTGCAAAAGTGAGATACTGCCATTGGGATTGAGTGAATTGGAGCTGACCTTGTAGCCAAAGGTGGTGACATCACTGAAATACCTAGATATCAACATTCCAAGCAAATATTCACTAATGTACTGAGCAAATTACAAATGGGTTGCTAGAAGCTATAAGAAAAGACTGTGATAAATAGATAGGCCTTCCACTCAGCCTAACTGGCAGAATCAATACAATCAAAATGAATAATCTGCCTAAATGAACATATCTGTTTCAGTGTCTGCCAGTCAGGGTACTGGAATATTTCTTTAAGATGCTCAATAGTATAATTAACAGATTTTTATGGAGTGGAAAGTCAGCCAGGATTAAACACAGTATATTGCTGTTGCCAATAAATAAAGGGGATCTGCATTGCCTCACTTCAAATATTATTATTGGGCAGCTCAATGTTAGGCCCTCTATTGTCCCTATAAACAAAAAACTGCCATGGCTAGGTATTGAAGAGGGACACCTCCTAGGAGATATACTACAGGGCCTGGTATCTCCCAGCCTGAGTGAACCAAAACCTAGAAAGATCAAGAATCCTTTCACTCACCAGGTTGCAAGGCTATGGTGAGGTATTCACCAACTCATAGGTTATCCTAGGGTACTTTCCTCCAATGCTACAATCTCAGATAGCTTTAAGAATAAGAGAGGATATAATATGTTCTTGCACCAGGCCCTTCTAAGGTGGGAGAGGTCTGGCTTAAAATGCTTTAAAGATTTTAATCATTGGGGGTGGGTTGAAGCAATATACAGAACTGAGGAGGAGTATGGTCTCCAGACAGGTGACTTCTTCACCTAATTAACAATCCAACATTATTTGAATGGGGAGAACCCTTGTATGTCCCCAGTAGAGAAGGTCCTTAACAGGCCACCACCATCTACCTCAAACCTCACCGTAATGTATAAACTACTCTTGGGTGCTCTCATAGCCCAAAGCACTGGGGCCAGAACAGACTGGGAACAGGAACTGGGTATAACCATAGATGATGAGACCTGGAGAGCAGTCACAAAACAGACCCTAACAGTGTGCTTGAACAAATAAGTTACGTGGATCCAACTTAACTTTGTTTATAGGACATATTCAACCCGCTGGACTTCACAAGTACAGTACAAGTCACATTAAACTGTTCCACCAATGAGTTGGTTTAGAATTATTTTCACAGTTGGCAATGCATTGGCAACTCATACTGCATTGCTTTTGCAATGTTTAACCAACTCAAGAGCAATGTTTGTAAAACGTTTTGGCCACTTAATTGAATACATCAGCAGTCCAGTCACAATGCAATGCAAAACTGTGTTTTAAATCTAAAGAAACCGTTTGTGTTGGGCTTTGTGCTGGATCCAGCAACACTTATGCAACTCAGTCAGAAATGCTAAAACAGCTAATTGAAGGAACAGTTTAATGTGACTTGCACTGTACAATGCAGAGAAATCTGACAGGTATCCAAAATGATGTATAGAACAGGGTACCTTTACACACATGGCATTACTCTGCAGGAAGGTGGCTCCATTTTAGATTTAGATGCATGACATTATGCAAAACATTAAAAATCAGTCTCCCACACCCCTTAAGAATTCATGTTGGAGTTGAGATGAGACTGCATTGCAAGATGGAAGCCTGCAGGTCATGGGACATGGCCTTAGTAAATGCTAGGAATATGTGTGCAGCATTGGATTAGCGTATACAACTCCGCCATCCCCCAGTGTAACTCCTTTGGCTCAACAGCCTAGCTCTTTGTATGAAGCTGGAAAAATGCCAGCTGAGTGCAAATGGTCAACAGAGTACTTTTACAATATCTGGAACAACTCCTTGAGGGCTATTGAGACTGGATTGATTATTTAGGAGATTATATTAAAACAAAAGATGGTGGTTATGTAATTTTAGACCTGTTTTGTAACTCTTGTTCATTAGCTACAATGTAAGGTGTCTTGCTTATGTGAAACTATTGATTGAATATGTACTGTGACAATTATCCATAAAATTGCATAATATAGTGTCAGTTGAAGCTGTTTCAATAAACTATGTCTTAAAAAAAGATTACAAACTACTGGTTCATCAATAAACAGCAAATACCTTTCTTCAATAAACAGCAAAGACCTGGACAAAGTACCCACCAGATGTCAAAGGCTGTTGATGCAAATGATGTTTTTACGGCAGTAGCAGAGTATGCCTTTGAACTACTTCAGTAGTACCAGATGCATTATCCAGGAATCCCGTGGACAAACCCAACTGCCCTGAAGCAGAGGGAAAAATGAATGTATATGTTGGAACCATTATGGAAGGCATTCCTGCCTCCATCCAAAACATGGATAAAATGTGAGAAGTCACAGAAGCAGGGTACCTGTGTCAGCAGGTAATGATGTTCATGAGGCATTGCCAGTCCAAACATTTAAGAAAATCTGTGAGGAGGTGCACATTTTCTACCCTAGGAGAAGTCTCCCATATGAAATTGAGAGAGAGCTGACACATGCCAACTCTAGAGTAATAGCCACAGTGCTGAGAGGGAGTTCTTGGATAAAGTGTATGAAGAATTCTAGGCTTGATCAAGTACAGAGAGGGGCTCAGACACACATGAGCTGGTGGGCATTGGAAAACATGACTGGATTCTGTAGGGTCTGCATAGAATCCAGATGGTAACAACAAAAGGAGCCTCTTCTGCTTAACTCACTGCTATAACAACAATGGCAGAAAATTGAACTGGGATAATGTGAGAGTAGAGGCCATTACTATGTAGTGGTCATTGAGTGTTTTTCATATTTCAAATTCTTGGAGGTATTATATCTCACCAGTATCTTCAGCAGGCATGTCATTGAGAAATACAAGAAGTAATAACAGATAATTGCCCACTGTTCTCAAGCTCAGAGTTTGAAGTGATTGCTACATGTTATGAATTTTGTCATGTTACATCTGGCCCACACCATTCATGAGGAAATAGTATGGCCAAACAATATGTACAAATTTTCAAATGCATTCTTCATCAGAAAGACCAAGTACTGACTCTTATGCATTATATGGCAACCCCTCAACAGTTACTTGCAAAAGCCCAGTCCAGTCACTTATGGGTCAACAGTTCCAAATTGCCGTGCCTGCGCTCTTGGCAGTTCACAACTCCAGTGGCCCAATTTACAGTACAGAAGATTAGACTGATGAATGTTAATATCAAATGCCTTTACATTAATCATGGGCATGGAGCCAGAATCTGATGTTTAACCCTTGAGACTAGGTGCTGGTGAAGGTAGATGGGCATAAGTCCTGGTTTCTCCCATGACCATGGCTAAGTAATAATTGAAAACAAACACTCTCACTCCTCAGTGTGGCCCACCATACACCTACAATATAAACAACAAACCGGGAGGGATCTTGCTCCATAAACCCTTTGTAAAACAAACTACACTTCAAGAGAAATGGACTCACTCACTGGATCATTTCACTAATATTTTGCTTATTTATTTTCATTCCTCATATAAAGGCAAAACAATCAGATCAACGTTTCTGAGTCACTGGACCACTTCATCAGGATCTGTGAAATTTTACATAAATAAATAATTTATAATTTTACAAAAAATATATGTAATTACCAAATCCACTGAGGTATTCCATAGCACACATTTTAAATATTTAATACTTAGTTAAAGGTTGTTATAATTTCTATATTTACACAATATGAAACAAAGGGAGCAACACACTGGTCTTTCAAAGCACCTCTAAAGATTTCAAATATACTACAATATTCACTTTACTTTCAAAATGAATGAAATATCATGTGAATATAAATTAAATTACATTCCCACCATGTGAATATGCATTAAATTACATTTCCCAACTTAAATATTTTTTTATTTTATTTTATTTATTTAAACATTTGATAACTAAGAAAAGCACACTGAGCCAAGGCTCATTTCAGGTGTGACCAGGGTGAGGGATGGGTTACAACAGTATACAGTACATACATAGAATAGATACATGAGAATATTACATACGATCACATAATTTTGTACAAAGGAAATACTTACATTCAGTTGCATATATACAGTTATTTACAATCAGTTGCATGAATACAATAATATGCAGTACAGCAGTTTTGAAATTAAACCGCATTCATTAGGTGTACTCCATGACCATAGGGACCAAGATTGAGCACCTAGAAAATGGTGATTCAATGTCTGGCAACTATGATACGCTACCCAGGGAGGAGGGCGACTAGATACTGCAGTTGGTGAAAGCCACAAAAGGAAATAGCAGGTAAATGCATAGCCCACACACCTGTGGGGTGGAAGAGGCATGGGAGGGATGGCATGTGGGAGAGGTGCGTGAGCAACTGCAGAGCTGGATCACTGGCATCATGGGGAGGGTACTCGGCTGGGAGGCACAGGGTACTGAGTTCTGGTTCGTGGTGTGGCTTTGTCTTTGCCACCTGGAGTTGAAAAATCAATAAGTAGGGTGTGGGGGGCACAGCCCCACACATAAAATGAGACCTGTAGGTGTTGGGTGCCTTTGCATTCTGCTGTGAGTGTGCATCGCTGAAATTGATTTTTGGCAATGTACACTTGCCATAATAGTGATTGCTGTTTCTTGATCACTATTATGACATGGAACCTTCTTTTGGCTAAAGGCAGACTAGTTTCAGTTACAGGTGGTTAAGAGGAGCTGACAAAGTTGAGATTTAATGGAGTTATGAGAGGGTGAGTTTCTGAGGGGCTGGGGAAGCTGGTTCCATAGGTAGGAGAAGGCAGATTTGCCAGCTGATGAGGATGGTTTTGGGAGTGAAGGAGCACAGGAGTCCCTAGAGTGCAGTGAGTAAGAAGAAAAGGTTGCGGGGTTGGTTCTCCAGCCAGGTAGGGGGCAGTAGGTCAAATCAAAATTTGGAAATAAAAGAAACAGAGTGACAAAAATGGTGACGGGAGAGGGTCAATAACACGAGGGAAACAAGGATCATGCAGTGGTGTGTTCTGAAGGAGAATTTGTTACAAAATGGCAAAAAGCATGGAATAAGGAGCCCAGCCTGGATAGTAAGATGGAGGGGTGGTGATGTACATAATGTCCATGTAATCAAAGATGGGAGTGATCATTTTGTTAGCAGTGTGTGTCTAACAGTTGGGAGTGAGTCATGGTTTCTGTAAAGAAGACCAAGCTTCAAGCGAACTTCGAAGAGATAGCATCTTTGTGGGTTGAGTAGTTTAGCAGGGGTCTAGCTATACTGCTAGATATTTGTAGGAAGAGACAATGGTTAGTGCGTTTCCATCCAGGGTGGTGATTACAGAGGGGCTTGGTGTTTTGCCAGTTTTGGACTGACCTGTAGGTCATGGAAACAGTTTGGAGGTATTTATTTTGAGATTATTTGCACGAAAGCAGGACTGCATGTTGTTGTAGTTGTGTTGTAGTAGAGTGGTCATCACTTAGAACAGGGCTGGATGTGAAAAGTTTAGTGTTGTTTGCATACATATGTATATGGGACCTTGTGCAGACTGTGGGGAGATCGCTGATGAAAGGGAGAGTGGGAAACAGCAGCGAGGATGGGGAAGGGGAGATGTGAAGTCTGCGATCCTGACTGACTGTTGCCTATTTTGAGGTAGAATTTGAACCACTGTACTGGGGGTGAGTCCAGCTCAATAAGTTTGTCAAGAAGCAGGGAATGGGAGACAGAATCAAAGGACTTAGCCAAATCAACAAAAAATATCAGCAGTTAATTGGCCTTGATCAGAGTCAGATTGGATCAGTCCAGTGCCGGGATGATGGAAGATATTATTGAGTGCTGCTTCCTGAACCCAGATTGGTATGGGAAAGGTAATTTGTAGACCTGAGAATGTCAATTAGTCTGGTCTGGACAAGAGACTCTTGCAGTTTGGCAGCAAAGGGAGGACAGAGATGGGACAGTAGTTTCTGGGGACTGAGGGAATCATCAACCTTGTGGAGAGGTGATTTCCATGCTAGAGGACCTTATAAGCAGGGTCACTGGAAAATCGTGGCCATGATTTTATCATGGGAAGCATGATTTTCAGCCCCCAGCAAAAATTTGCACTTCCAGCAAAATCCACATTTTGTTAGCACCACTGCACTTTCAAGGGCTGCATATCCCACCAGTACTCCTGCAAAATCCCAGTTTGCACATAGCTCGCTCGCACATAGCCACTCAGTTCCTCTAAACCCCCTAGTTTGTACCTTCAATGGGCTACATAGCCCACCATAGAGGTCCTCTGTGCCACCCAATGTTGTCCTCAGTGCCTCCCAATGATGTCTGTGCCCCTACTGGTGCCTCTCACTGTTTCCAGCTAACCAAATGCAAGCCATTGTGGTGGCATGTGAATCGCTACTGACATCACTACAGCACGTCACACCAGCTGGGTCCAATCATGCCCATTTGTTATTGTTCAAATTTGACATCTTTCCTATGTGCACTGTGCCCCTCAGGTCTGCTGATCCTACATAAAAGTACACAGACAGGTGGGGGTTACAGAGCTACAGTTTACTGGACCTGTGAGAGAGCAGGAATGGCAAGTTTCCACAGTCCTGAGATCAACGAGAGGGTAAGGAACAAAGCGCAGCAAGAGAACAATGAGAGAGAACAGATAGAAGAGCAGAGAGTGCAGCTATCCTTAAAGAATCACTTCTGCTGCTGACTGTTGGCTGGCAAACAAACTACAAAAATAGCTAAATCACTGTCACTAGAGCCGCCAGCCTGTCACCAGAACCCCTATTTCTGCTGCTGCTGTAGAATACACTACCAGGTATATGTTAATATTATTTTATGTATAAGGGCTGTGATGATAATTTTAAGCTATGGGTGCTGCATTTTCTGATGTTAGACTGAGCAGGGTTGCACTCAGGACAAGTAGGAGTAAGGGAAAAATGATGTTAGGCAGAGAGTAGGAGCCCTTGTGTGCCTTGACCGGGGAGGCAAGTAGCTATACGTTGGTCTCAGATGGAGGCTAGGGAGCCCTGGAGGGTACAGGCTGGGGGACAGCTGCTTTAAAAATTGTGTCCCTCTCAGAGGGTGGGAGGGAGCCAAGGAGGGCCCAAATGAAGGGGCAATTCAAATTGATCTTGAAGGGAGGGTGGGAACCCAGGAGGGTCCATGCTAGTGGATAACTGCTTTAAAAAAATTGTCCTGCTCTGAAGGAGGGAGCCCAGGAGGGCCCAAACAAGGGGAAGTTCTTTAAAAAATTTGAAATCAGTCTTGGAGGGAGGGTGGGAGCCAGGAGGGTCCATGCTAGGGGACACAGCTGCTTAAATAAATTGTGTCCCTCTCAGAGGAAGGAAGGATCCTGGAGGGCCCAAATGAGGGGGCAAGTTCTTTAAAAATTTTAATCAGTCTTGGAGGGGCAGTGGGAGACCAGGAGGGTCCATACTAGAGGACACAGCTGCTTTAAAAAAAATTGTGTCCCTCTTGGAGGGAGGAAGGGAGGAGGAGGACCAAATGAGGGGCAAGTTCTTTAAAAAATTTAAATCAGTCTTGGATGGAGGGTGGGAGCCCAGGAGGGTCTGTGCTAGGGACACAGATGCTTTAAAAATTGTTGCTCATAAGGGAGTAAGGGATGGAACCTCTGAGGTCTGGGTGGAAGAAATGGCACTATTATAGAAAAAATTTAGCTGGTCTGGAAGGAGAGAAGAGACATGCAATGTACTGCTTGGTGAAAAAAGTTTTGTTTTAAATATGCATGTATAAACTGAGCTGACAGGCACAGAAGTCAGCTTGGTCCATCACTTGCTCTTGTGGTATGTACTGGTAGAATATGGAGTTGAGGCAGGCAGAGCCAACTGGAACACATTTGCAAAATTATTCTGTTAATGTTGGCCAAACCAACTAGCATAGTACACCAGTTGCCTGGATTTGTCCTTTGCTCCCGTGGTTTGTCTTTGCTTTGCTCCTGTGATTTCTCATTGATGGATAGTGTAGAGTGAATCTGGCAAACTGGCACACTTGTTGGAAAAAATTATTCTGGTCTCTGGCAGGGAGCAGGTGTAGTGGGCAAGTAGACTGTGTCCAGAACAATATTTTTCCATCATGTATGACAATCACTTGGGTCCTTCCCTTGCTCCCGTGGTGTGTCCTTCACTTGCTGCTGTGGTTTCTCAGAGATGGGAGTGGAGGGTGGGCCTTGTGGACTGGCACACTTGTTGTAAAATATTGTTCTGGCATCCGGTGAGGAGCAGGGTGGATTGGGTGACCAGAATAGCACAGAACAACTCTTTCCATCATGCATGGCAGTCACCTGGGTCCGTCCCTCGCTCTCATGGTGTGTCCTTTACTCACTGCTGTGGTTCCTCGGAGATGGGAGTGGAGGGTGGGCCTGGTGGACTGGCAGACATGGTCTGTCAATGGCTCATGTGGTCTGTTAATGGGGAATATATATACGGGCCAAGGCAACAGTCACACAAACATTTGCTCCATTGGTCTATATAGCACCAGAGAAACAAAGAGGTAGCAAGAATTCACAAGAAAAATCTGAATTTCTGGAGTCTTTGGTTCCATGGACACTAGCTGAGTCCAACATGGAAAGCTCCATGGGAGGATGCTGTACATCATTCCAAGGAATGCTTCCCCCTTTGTGCAATGACTATTTCAGCACTTAATTGTTTTATGGTATATTGAGTTTTTAGTTAATAAAAAGACACCATGTCAACACGGCACCAACAAAGCACTTCCGTCTTTCACAGGAAGAGGCCAAGGAGCGCATATCTCCTATTTTGTGAGCGTCAATGATCGAGTTAAGTTGTATCTGGAAGATCTCTACGAGGATGGAGGAATGCTATTTTGTTGAGTTTGTGCCCACACTATCGACTTGGTGCATAAGCATACAGTGGACATGCATATGAAGTTGCATAAACATCTGGAGGAAAAGAAGCAGCAAAGAAAAACAAGCAAAGTATGTACTACTCACACAGGCATTTGCATTTTATTTTATTTATATTCTGTTTTTTTCTGTGGGGCCCCATTCTCCCACCCTCCTCTGTGGTGAAGCCTGAAGGTGAGGGTTGTCCTCCCCTCTCTAGTGCATGTAATCCAATCTGGGTTCTCCATTAGCATGTGACCAAGTTGGCAGACCCATGTCAGTCTTTTTATTTGTCTGCCTAACAGAGTTTGCCAGTGTGGCAAGAGGTAAGTACACAGCACCCCAATGCCACTGGGCCAGCCTGCAGTTTATTTTTCCATGTAACATAATACATCTTGTCCTTTTGTTTCTTCTAAGTACATGTCTATGCCAGCAGTCACTGACTGCTTGTGTAGCAAGACGCAAGGCACACAGTGCCTCAGTCCTCCTTGCTAGCGAGCGCTTGTAGTTTTATTTCTTCCTGTAAAGAGTATATCTTGACCTCCACCCAGTGCACCTATTCGCCAGCAGTCACTGATGTCTTGTTTCAGCTGAGCAATGGAATCTTCAATGGAAAGGAAAGAGTTTGTGCTGGACTTCGTTCGCTGTTTGACCCATGCAGACATCCCACTGGAAAAGTCTTCTGGATTTCAAGACTTCAGAAGAAGTATACAAAGGAAGGCAGTTGTCTTTCTGGGCCAACACAACTTCAGAGCACATACTCCAAGAACTTCAGCCAGATCATGAAAGGTCCCTGAAATAGGCATTTGAAGATCAAGACCTCTTCATTTGTCTGGACGAGACAACAGATGCCTGTGGACATAGCGTGTTGGTTGTTTTGGCCCAACCTTTGCTGAATGTTGGGGAGCAGCATCTCCTAATTGTTGTTGAATTGTTGGACCATGTGAACAACACCACTTTGTCCCAAGCACTGCTGAAAGTGTTAAACACCAATGAATTGAATCTCAATAAAGTCTTTGCCATACTAGCAGACAGTGCAAGTTACATGCATAAGGCTTTTGCTACTGTGCTGTCCTGTGTCCTGCCAAATATAGTGTATGTCACATGCATTTCCCACCTTCTCAGTTTGGTGTTGGAGGTCTGGGCTGACACACTAGAAGATTTAAACACAGTTGTTGCCCTGGTTAGAAAATATTCTGCCAGAGCCCAGTGTGTAGTCATCAGTACTGGGCATTCATGGAGGCAAAGCAGGAAATTGTACCCAAGATGCCAGTATATGCAGTGCAAACTTGGTGGTGCTCCTGGGTGAATGCTCCTACAGTATTTGGCAGGCTATTTGCCTGTTTTAACAGATTTTCTTGAAACTGTGCCATCTGATGCAGCAACCTTAAAGTCCTAAAGTGTTTGCTAAAGGCAAAGCAACAGAGCTGGTGACACAAGCGATTTTGTGTCAGAACATTCTTCTGAACTAATGAACATTATAGAACAATTACATTCAAACAGCCATTGGAAGGGTGCAAACTGTGCACATTTTTGGACATATATGCTACAGCAGGGGAACCAAATATAGAGCGAATATGGTTGAAATGCTGTCCACCTGTCTGGCACAGGAAAATCAAACTTGTATAAAACATTTTCAAAAGGTTATGCTGGACAGCAGTCAAAAGTTGGACCAAATTTTAAAATCTCATCCCTCAATCAGCATATTCATGGTGGCCCAAATCTTTGATTCCAAGCAGCTGCCAACACTGGACAAAGACAAGTCAAAATACATCAGGAGCTACCATGTCTTGCCATGGTCTCAAACTTTGAGTGCACGGGTACAGGACTCTTGTGCAACCGATACCCAATGATTTTAATGTTGCTGAGTGGTGGGAGGCACAAGTGATACACTGCCACATCTTGCTGCTGTGGCAAAAGATATATATGGCTATCCAATAAGCACAGTGGATGTTGAGCGGACGTTTTCGCTGTACTCTGATCTTTTAAAGGATAATCGTAGTATGACAGATGATAATGTGAGTTGCTTCTTATGTTGAAGTAAAATAAAAGTTCTAAGGCTAATGCCAATCTGTTTAATAACAGTTGCTGCTTTTTCTCTGGTCTAAAATACTTTCTTGATAAACAGTTGGAGGGTGGTGATACTATACTGATACTGTAAAATGCTGCTTGTTTTTTATTATAAATTTGACAAAACAATGCTACTCTTGGTGGTGCTATGCTTTTACTATTTATCATTCCTTTTTGACTAAATTATGCTACTATTAGTGGTGGGGTGGTAGCACTATTACTTTTATTGTAAATGCTACTTGGTTTATCATAAAATTCTGATTTGACAAATTGCACTGCTGAGGGTGGGGTGGTACTATACTTTGACCATAGAATACTCTTTATGCTACTATTCGTGGTGGTGGAGAAGATGCTATTATACTATATGTTCATGCTAGAATAGTGTTTTGGTTATTATACTTCTGATTTAACAATTATATTATTTTATTGTGCATATTGTCTACTGTTTTTGATCAGTTTGTGTGTGTGTGCATTTGTCTTTTATTTAAATAAAACAAACCATTTGCTGGCAGTTTTATATGCATCACAAAGCAACTAAATGGAATACTCATATTGTGCCTCACATAGGAAAATAGCACATGCAGCATCCCACAAATCCCCACAAAAACAACCAAAGTCCCATAAAATCCTCATAAAATTGGCTGAAAATTTCTGCATATTTCCAGTGGCCCTGCTTATAAGACTCGAAGGATAGATTTAGTAGTATTTCCTCCTTTTAGTACTACTTTCCTCCATTCCAGGCTGCCTTTAATTCTTCCTGAAAATTTCAGATAATAAACTCAATAGTTTAGAATGCTTCCATTATGCCATCAATTGCTGTAAATGTCAATAAAATTCTATACAAATACCTCACCTTTTTGGACCTTATGTGGTGCCCAACTATGCATTTAAATTTGTTCTCTTTTAAAATTGTTTGAACTTTATTCTTTGAAGCCTCTCTGCTTCTAATGAACTCACAGGATATTCCTAAAAATAAATATGTTGTTGTCACTATATTTTTAACTAGAGTACCCCTACAACCAAACTAATATCCTTTCTTTAGCACTGGCACTCATTTCATTATTATTGTAAATGTAACCACGCCACATACAAAGACTCTAAATACTGAATCAGTTTATATTCTGCATTAACATGTCTACAAATGGATTATTTTGTATATCCTTTTCAATGAAAAAACTTCAGCCTTACTAAAGCTGATTCACTCTGACCTGTGCAGCTTGCTTCTTTTTCTCATTGGGCCCTATGCACTAACAGGTGGGAAGCATGCATGAAATGTGCAGACATCTGAGGCCAGCATTCAGAACTGCTGGCCACCTGTCCATGTCCCCATCCACTTATGTGCTCGTGGTGGAGGATCATGGCAATGTGGGTGGAGCATGGGACACGAGTGGCATCCAATAGGATGCCTGGCCTGGGTCCTATAGTAGATCTCCATCAGCACATGGGCAGGTGTGCTGGGCAGTGTGGACTGTACAATTAATAAGTAATGAGCATTTGCTTGATTGGCCACCCCAGCCCTCCATGATGTGGCAGCTGTGATGTGGCAGCTGTGTGCATGGGGATCCCATTCTAGCAGCACCCACCAGTGATGTGCAGGGTGTGTAAATAGTTATGGCTGGGTCTCCTCTTGTGTACATGTTGAAGCCCCGAAAAGCATGCAGTGCAGTCATGTGTGGGTGTAGCATGGGGTACACCCCTGGCATGTCCCTGGTGTGGCATCATTCAATTGGTCAGAGGATTGTTCAAGCACAGTGCTAGCATGCCTGCAGCACATGCCACCAGTGGTGCACAGGACACCACTGTGTGCATATGGACTTGGGAATGCCTATGCACTGCCTTTGCATGCTGCATATACATTCATGCTTTGATCCCAACAAGAGTAATTGACTCTTGAGGAAGGTTTGGAAGAAGGATATATTATGGAATGGGATTATAATGCTATGAAAATGTCTCAACCCATTATGCCAATATGCTATATGGTTCCCAAAATTAATAAAGGTTTAGTAAACCCTCCAGGAAGACTAAAGTGGCCAGTATTGGTTCCATGCTGGAAGCCTTGTCAATATTAGTGGATTATCATCTTCAACTCTTGTTGCAAATGTGATGGCATATGTAAAAGATACTAAGGGCACCTAACTTTATTACAAGAACTGAATAACCAAACATCATCAGAGATACAGATATACTGGTTAAACTAGATGTCAAAGATTTATACACTAGTATTCCCCATATTGAAGGACTGAGGTCATCAAAGGAGCTATTAGAATGTAGAGATAAACAAGAAAAAAATGAATTTGTATTGAAACTGGCAAAATTATTATTAGGAAAGAACTATTTTAGATTTGAGAACTTTTTGACAAATAAAAGAAACAGTAATGGGTTCATCCATGGCACCTAGTTATGCTAACATATTTATGAACAAATTTGAGAATGATTATATTTATGACAGTATTAAAAATAAGTGAGCAGTAAAGATTAAGCTATGGAAGTGTTTTATCGATGATTGTTTATTATTTGGTCAGGTATTTCTGATAAACTTCTGGAGTTTTTCAATACCTGAATACTTGTATGCCATATTTAAAATGTGCTGCACATTATAGTTTGGAGTCTGTTGATTTTTGTATTTTCAAAGAAGGTGCCAGCCTCTATACAAAACTGTACAGGAATGAAATGGCTAGGAAGATATTATTACATGCTAGGAGTTTTACAAAAAGTGTTAAAGACAATATCCTAGACTGGCAATTTGTAAGGGTGAAATGTAATTGTACTAGAGATACAGATTATAAAAAGTGGCAGACAATTCATGTGATAGAGTTTTACAGAGTTTATGATCAGAAAATTATAGATTTGGCTAGGAACAGGTGTGACAACAGAAATCGTGAGGATCTTTTGAAATATTCTAATCAAATAGAAGATAAATTGGAAAATATTATAGTATCTATTGAGTAGTCAGAACAATTTGGTCAAATAAAATCTATTCTGTGGAAATATTGGCGTACTAGAGCAAACCCTTTGGGAGAGTGGATTTTGCAGAGAAACCTTTGTTATAGCAAAAAGGTGAAGAATCTGAAAGATAGAGTGTGTCACCCTTTTAAAGAGGAAAAATACTGAATATAAGATGTTTCAAGGTAGATCTCCAAAATAGAGAATTATCCTTGTGAGGTGTGTCAAAGTTGTAACAATACACGTAAAATTAAGACTATATATAATCCATATAGAGATGAAGAAATTCAAGTAAAACAATTAATTGCCTACCAAACAGAGCATGTAGTCTACCTTTTGAAATGCCCCTGTGACTTAACGATATTGATAAGACTATGAGACCTTTGTGGCTGAGATTAAATGAACATGAAAGTGATATTAAGCAGGAGATGAAAGCCCAACTGTAATAAGGCATTTCAAGGAAAGTGGACACAAGGGGCCCAATTTCAGAATGGGTTATGCATGGCACAAAGTGACTTATACCAAACCAATAGTGTAAGATGCACTTGCAACATGCATTATGCCACCTGCTATTCAGAAGGTGGCCTGTGACACAGGCTGCCTGTGCCAAGGTGAGCTACCACTGGCTACACAGAAACCCCCTGTGGCATGGTGCAAGAGGGTTTCCAGTAGCAGTTATGGCCTGATTCCAGGAGGGCAGCTGAAAGAATGACAAACTGCTATTCCGAGATGGCCACGGTAGACAGTGGTCTAAGTACAGTTAGACCAGTTAATAGTTGGTCTAACCATACACTATGTCCATGGTGAGTGCACCTCTGTGCCCCACCAGCCATGCCCATGGTCCCACTGAGGCCCCCACTCAGCCCCCAGTGGCAGGCAGCCCTCTGTGTGCTGCCAGTACCCCATGACCCCATCCCTGGGCACTGCCCCAGAGGGCAGTTCACGCATGGTGCAACACCATGCCACCATTGTCATGCATGCCATGCACACCATGGAGGTCCAGCAGCCCCCACCAGCCTTGCATGGCATTGCCATGGTGTCAGAGTGTGAGGCAGAGGGCCATGCCATGTGTCCTGCACCCTGTCGGAGGGTGGTAATGCAGCTTGTGGCATTGGGTGTAGGTGTGCCCATCCTGTGGCACAAAACTGGAGATGCCGCAAGTTGCAGGTCATGGTCAATGGGGACCCTGCCTGTTCTGAAATCTGCGCGAGGGTCCCCAGTGTGTGACATGTTGCAACTCATATTCACCAGTGAGTTGCACCATATATTTAGAATCAGGCCCCATCTGTCCACACTGAGATTTGTGGGGATAGAAAAAGTTTTGAAAGAAAATGTGGATTACAAGTTACTAATAAATCAAGCTGACTGGATAGATAGATTTGAGACTTTGGATCACATATATGGTGTAAATGAAGAGACAGTGTGAGCAGAATTGATGTAGAAGTAGGCATAGAAGATGGGGTTGGATTACACAGGTTGGGGTTCATGAGATCAGAAATAGTAAAGTACAGGTGACTAAATTAGTTATTCCAATAAGTTGTCCTGCTGGAAAGTTAGATAACTATTTTGTTGGAAATTTGAACCTTTCAGAATTCAAATAATGTGATATGATCTGGTGCAATAGAGGTTTTTTATTTTTATTTATTGATGTATCTCATCTATTTATTGTGTTGTACAAGCACCTTGGCTATTAAAAGACACTTTTACAAATAAAGTTTGCTTTGCTTTGTTTTGCTGACCATTCAAAGGCCTACCAGCTATAACTGACTAGTGACTATTTCAGGTGGCCACCAACAGTCCTAATCAGGGCTGGGTGGGTTGGGAGGTCCAGACTGATTATCGGGTAGTCAGTTTAGTCTCAGATTCAGCTATCCTGGTTTGCTCCTTTAATATTCTTGTTCGGATCATTTTCATTTTTGTAGGAAATATATCCAAATAAAGTTATAAAAGAGAGCACAAGATGAAAAGAAAAAATAGGAAATTTATTTAGTAGTGGTGCAGATAGTGTAGGTATAATGGTGCCTTCTTTAAAACAAGGACATAGAAGAGTTTTTGTATTTAGAATAGTGTAAGATAGCATTGTCACTTAATATAGTTCACTGAGGTAAAGAAGACTGTGACAGTGATTACAATGGGTATTTTGCCAGATTTACAGCAGAAAGTTTCTGACCTTGCCGGTGCAACAGTAGTACTACCTCTCAAAACTCCAACGACCCAGGATCGTGAATTAGCCTGGGGAGCTGAAGGGCCAGCTGGGGAGGAAGCTTGAGCATCCAACAGACAGCTCACTTCCACTGGGAGGAAGGGGTGATAATGGCCCAGTGTTGGTCTGATCTCTGGTGAAGGCCAGAGGTACAACAGCCTGATGCACACATAAGGGAGGAGCATAGCAGGACATTGGCTAAAGCGCCTTAATGCCATGGTTCAACTGCAACTCCAGGGGTTACAGGGAAAAATTGGAACCAGGTGGAGGACACTGGCAGAGGATGGCACCCTCACCAACCCGACCCACAAGGCTAGAATGGGGGCCAGATGAAACAAGAAGTATTTGTGGGTTCCTCCACCCCAACCCCACCTGGGAGAATAACCGAGGCTACATGGTGGTGCCTGACCAGTGGATCATGGATCGAGGTGGGTCAGTGGAGTTTGCCAGGTACCAGGGGATAAATAGCAAGTTAAAAAAAGAATGTTTTTGACCTATTTAAACTTGAAAATAATTTCAGAAGTGTGATTAAGTTGTAAAAGATTAAATGTTGAAATTTGTTAACTGGATATGTACAGATTTTGGGTAGTGCAGAAGTGACATTGAGAGGTTGAGAGTGTGGAGTCTTTTGGTATTTGAAATAGATTAAGTCCTAATATTTGAAAACTGGGTATGTGCAGGTATTACAAAAGTTTAAGAAAAAATATAGGAAATGTTGAGGGGCCCTTTAAGTAAACACTCTTAGCTCAAGTTATTGTTCTTCAATCTTTCTTTTATTTCTCTTCCCCTACGTTTCACTCGACTTGGAGCTTGTTCACGGGCTTATTCTTTGTTACACATCTGTAAATACATTTATTTTATGTCTTTGATCAGCTTTTTTTAATATGATATTGTTACATTTTTAATTCTTTGGTGTATACACATACCATTCAATAAAGATTATTGCTTGTACACCTTGTATATATTGTTAATTTTTCACAGGGTTGATTTGTACTTGTTTAGATCCTAAGTTGCATCCTAAAAGACATACAGTATGTTAGTGAACACAGCACTGCTAACAACTTGGAACATGGTTTAACTACTGCTTGGAAGGCTTGTTCACCATATTTCTTGGTTTGCAGCATCGTTATATATATTACTTAAAACTTCTTGTCTTTCTTGTAAAGAATAATTTTGGGCCTGTAATGACATAAACATAATTTTTGTAAAGCTTTGCTGTTATTATGTTGTTTAATATTGTAATGTACACAAGCTCCAAGTTGAGTGAAACGTAGGGGAAGAGAAATAAAAAGAAAGATTGAAGAACAATAACTTGAGCGAAGAGTGTTTACTTCAAAGGTCCCCAACATTTCTATATTTTTTCTTGAATTTGAAAGCCTAGATTGGGGCTGAAGAACCTAGAAGAGAACCATTACCCACTAAACAATATTTACATTACAAAAGTTTAGTCTGTAAATTGGCATACTAGGCATGTGCAGGGTTTTGATGCCATTCTATATGGTTGCCATACAGATGGGAAACTATAAAAAAGAATAGCGTAGTAAGCAGCAATTACCCTTAATGAGAGGAAAAGAAGTAAGCTGCACTAGTCAACGAAGCTGCTTTAGTAAGATTGAAGATTTTTCATTGAAAAGGATATATGAAATTAACAGTTTATAGACATGTTAATATAGAATATAAACTGATTCATTATATATAGGCTTTGACTATAGAATGAGTTGCATTTATGATAATAATGAACTGAATGGCAGTGCTATGGAAAGAGTATTAGTTTTGTTGTAGAAGTTACTCCAGTTAAAACAGTGACAAAATTGTATTTATTTTTTTAGGAAATCCCCAAGGGTTCATTAGAAGCTGAGTGGCTTCAAAGAATAAAGTTTGAAGAATTTTAAAAGGTAGCAAATTTAAAATGCATAGTGGGACACCACATAAGGTCCAGAAAAGGTGAGGTGTTTTAATGAGATTTTATTGACATTTACAACAATTGAAGAAATAATGGAAGCATTCTAAAATATTTGGTTTATTATCTGAAGTTTTCCAGGAAAAATTAAAAGGCATTTCTAGGACAAAAAGCATTTGTCAATGCCGAACGTTTGCTTGCTCGCATTAGCATTGGAAGTGCAGGAGTTAGACAGATGCAGAATAGGAATGGCAATGAAGTATTGAACTGATGCCAACCCACCCCACCCTGCAGAGATGGACAGGCATTGGGGTGTGCCTTTAGTTCATTGCCCATAATGCTCATGCCATTTCACTCACCCTACCCTGCAGACACCGACAAGTGTTGAGGTGTGCCTTGGGGTGTTGGGCTTTACACTCAACCCATTCCATAAAGATGCACTGAAATGGGTGCAGTATAGGAGAATGGGGTGAACTTTGGGGCGAAGAGTCAAGGCACACCTTGATGCCTGTCACTGGCTGCAGGGTAGGGTGGGGTGGGGGTGGAATGGCGTGAGCATTACTGTTGACAATCCCAAGTCACACCCTGATGCCTGTCAATCCCTACAGTGTAAGGCATTATGGTTGGAAACTCTAATGCCCTAGGCATGTCTTGGTATTTTCACTCCAAGTTATAAGCATGGGCTTTTGAGACCGCACTGCATGAAGGTGATTTTGCACAGTGACTCGCCATTTGGCACCATAGGTGTGAAAACACATTTGAACAGGATGTAAAAATGGCAGCTGTACTCTTCATGAGGAGTTGTAACAAAATGGTGAAGTGGAAAATCTGGAGTGAAAATATATACAAATTGGTGATGTGATGAGCGTAGAAACTGCACAACACACACCCATAATGCAATTATTTGGAGGAGTTTTATATCAGATTTTCAACATAGGCATTTTGGGACTTCCACTCATGAACATTGGCACTGTGATTTTTTAATCTGTCCTGAGCGTTGATTTCGCACAGTGACCGCACCCATTGTGTGCCACAGGTGCGAAAACATGTTTCAGGCAGGATGTGAAAAATAACAGCTATACTGTTCATAAGGCAATGTGAAAATGACAATGTTGAAAATCTGGAGTACAAATAAAAAATTGGAAAGTTACGAGCATGCATAGAAACTGTGCAATGCATGCTGGTAACACAGTTATTTTTGAATTTGTTCACCAAATTTACAACATGGGCTTTTGGGACTGCTCCTTATGAACACTGTCACTGTGATTTTCTTAATCTGTCCTGAATGTTGATTTCGACACAGTGACTGTGCCATAGTGCACCAGATGTGCAAAAACACATTTTGGGCAGGATGTGAAAAATAACAGCTGTACTGTTCATAAGGAGGTGAGGAAAAATAACAATGTTGAAAATCTGAAGTGAAAATATTAAAAATTATTGAAGTTGTGAGTGTGCATGGGAACTGCACAATGCACGCTTGTAACACAGTAAATTTTGGAATTTTTCACCAAATTTACAACATAGGCTTTTGGAGCCCACCTCATGAACAGTAATATTGTCATTTCATTAATCAGTTCTGAAAGGTGATTCTGCACAGTGACTACAAAATCACCTTTTGGGACAGAATAATGATGTGACAGTGACTGATTCATGAGGTGGGGTTCAAGAACCCGTGTTGAAATTTGGTGCCAAAAGATGCAAAAATGGCTGAGATATCCACCTAAGTTGATATCCCCATTCATGCCATTATACAGCTTACCGCATATCTTCAGTTCGTGGTCGGCTTTGAAGAGTGCAGACATGTTCCTGCTCCACTGAATATCATCGCGATGGGCTCTGGAGGTAAGTATGGGGTGAGGGAGGTTTGGGGAGGTGGGGTGTGCAGAGGGTGGGTGTGGCTTGGGGAAGGGCACGCAGAACAATTAAGCACTATTTTCTTGTTTACAGGTTAAAAAAAAAATAAAAGTTCACTGGACGGTTTTCTTTTACAGGTACATTTGGCATGCTGGGGTGGGCTCCCAGTGTGCCACCTGGATGTTTTGAGACTACTGGAGCTGATGGGGATTAGGCACCCTGTCAGCAAAAAAACAAGTCTGTGTTTGGGGTTGACATGATGCTGAGAGGGACTGGGCACCCCTCAGCATATAAATTAAACTACAGGGATATCATGCTGAAGGGATTGGGCTACCCATTGGCAAATTAACTGGGAGGGGGCATGCTGATAGGGGATTGGGCACCCCAATGTCAGCTTTCAGATGGGACTGTGAGAGGTGGATGGTGACAGCTGCCATGTTTATTGAAATGTTACACCAGGCAGGCATGCCCTGCAATGACAGGTAGCCCCCTTATTGCAGTGGTGAAATTGTTTCAAGTTGGTGGCATGCTTTTGAGCTGCCATCATGAGACAGTGCTCAAACATTGGTACCACACAGACAACCCCTAAAAGCAGTGGTGGCCTTGGCCATTACACCCCTCACCTCCACAACCTGTTACTCAGGCAGCTGTCACAACACGTTTCTTGCACATGCGTGCAAGCAAACATAAAAGATATATTGTGCTCATTGAGACTAGGCAGGGTATGAGTATGGAGTTGCTGTCCCAGTATGTAAGCATACAAACAAACTTACACTCACACTCATGAGTTGGGGTTTGAACCATGAAAAAGATAAAAGTGACAGCATTGAAGTTCCATCTGAATGCAGATATAGTTTGCTTACTTATCAGTTGGCTTGACCACACCAGAACTGGTCGAAGACAATGTCTCACTGTGTGTCATGTGCCCTGGCATTTCACCATGTAAGGCTTCATCAGGGGACAGCTACCTGAACACTGACCCCCTCCATTTATGTCCATTTGTGATGACATCATTAGTTATCAAAGAACATCACTTTGTTTTTCATTACAACAAGTTCATTTACCAAACTGGCAAGTATTTTATTTAGATCAGATTCATTTAGCCAAAGGGCAAACATGTATACTTATCTTACTTTTAAATAAAAAAGTATACTTTTTATCACAGTCATCTTCAATAAACAATGTGTTAAACCATTCATATTATATGTAATAAATATCTAAACCATACATAGAAAAGTAAAATACTTTCACAGAAAAGAAGACAGAGAAAACAATAAAAGTCAATGATATTCATCCGTTTAACCTCTAAAGATGACTATTAAATCAATTAAACAAATACATGGTTTATAATATTTTAAATGTATTACTCTTCAAATAGATACAAAAAATAGCCAATAGAAATAGAGAAAAACAGTCATAGAGGAAGAAGCCAAAACCATTGGAAAAAAAATTATTCAGTAGCATAATTCAGTGAAAGACAAGTATTCCTGTGCTCTCATACTCCTCTGTGCTGCTTCAGGAAGAAAAGGCAAAAATATGCTTTATTAATTTATGCATTCATGTAAATGAAAATATTTCTACTTAATTTTAAGGCAAATTTCTCACACTGACTTTTCACAGTATCTCTAACGTCATCATATCAATACATTCCATTGCTCAGGGACCTACAGAGAAAGTGAAATATACAAAAATACCAAGGACAAATATTTCTTGTTTGAGAGGGAAGGAGGGTGAGATTATTTAGGGTTTGGATTCTGTGCTATCTTATTTATTTCATTACTGTTAGTATTCATGGATGCTACAAATACCTACACATTTGCTTTATAAATATGGTTTTAAATCCTATTCTTGATTTAACCCCTAGGAACCAAGGAATCCAAACTATATATCAAAAACATTCCTCTGTCCCAATCTGTTAGCCCTATCCCCACCTTTTCTACTTTTAACCTGTTTCAGGCCACGAATTCAAGTGTTCTGTTGTGATTCTGAAATAAGTGTTCAGCTATTGGACTTTCAAGTTGTATATTTCTTATGTCCCTTATGTGTTCTTGCAGTCTAATCTTTAGGGATGTGTGGTTTTACCTACATATAGCTTTTGCAGGGACACCATAATGCATAGACAATATAAGATGTCAGACATGAAATTAACTGATAGACATGAACTTTTTTCCATTTGTTGGTGCTATGAAAGATTTTTCCTGTTTGCAGTGTATGCATATGCTACAATTTCTGCAGCAATACATGCCTTTGGGTTTAACAGGTAACCATATATGTGTAACTTCTTTTCTCTCGAAAGTGGCTAGACACCAATCAATCTTTTCATTTTTTCTGCATCTGAAAGACCCAGGAGAGTCACCTATCTGGTGTGCCAGTTGTGAGTATCTTTTAAAATGGGCAAGTATTGGTTCACCACTTTACCTAAGTCACCTGCTGCTTTGTTGCAAGTGGTGACAAAATACACTTGATTTGTCTCATCAGTTGATCTGTTTCGGGGTTCCCCACAATCACAATTGGATGTTTTAATACTGTATATACTTCCTCTAATGTTGCAGTGCTGTGCCTTCTTTCCGTACAATTAAGTTTCAGTTCATTTACCTGTTGCTCAAAGCTGTTATTTTCTGTACAATTGTGTTTCAGCCTTAGAAACTGGCCGTACAGAATAGCTTCTTTCAACTTTACTTTCTGGGGTGTGCACTGCTGGCATGAAGGAGGCTATTAGTTGCAGTTTGTTTTTAAAACCCTCCGAGACTATGTTATTATTCTCACCTACAGAAAGGGTCACATCTAGGAACTCATTTGGAGTGCGAGTGTAACTTTGCTTGGAGAATTAAGAGGCAGCCTACAAAGGAGGAAAATGGCATTTAAAGTGGAAATGAAATTGAATTTGTATTCACACAGTGGAAATGCAATTTAATTTGTAGTCACACAATATTTCATTGATTTAGAAAGTAAAGTAAATATAGTAGTATATGGTTAATCTCTAGAGGTGCCTTGAAAGACCAGTGTGCTGCTACCATTGTTTAATATAGTGTAATTTTAGAGTTTATAGCAACCTTTAAATAAGTATTAAATATTTAAAGTAAGTCCGCTATGGAATACCTAAGGTGGGTCTGGTAATTATAATTTTGTTTTTGTAAAATTTTAAATTATTTATGTAAAATTTCATAAATCCTGATGAAGTGGTCAGGTGACTATGGAATGTTGATTTGATTGTTTTGCCTATATATGAGGAATGAATATAAATATGCAAAATATTAATGAATTACTGGTGAGTGGGTCCATTTCTCCATGAGTGTAGTTTGTAAGTAATGACTGAGCCCTAGTTCATAACTTCTCCAAACTGAACAAGGAACCCAGTGCAGACAAAACTGCAGACACCTTCAGTTGTTTACAGTTTTCCTAACATCAGATGAGGACACGTCCTGCTCTCCTGTTTGAGCCTTCAGTGAGTGATCAATGTTCCAATAGAAACTTCCAGCCTGCAGGGCTCTGAGAGGTTCAATTTGGTAGTGACCAACCCAACATGTCACAGAGGCCAGATTCTTTCACCCGATGCAACTGGCTACACTGTCAGGATGTGTGGCTAAATCTGTGACTTGACTTTACTTGTGAATCTAAAAGTGAAACTTACCTAGTTTTTGCATCATTTTAGTTTAGTTTTATGCACTGTTAATATCCTAGTTATGTTTTAGTACTGTACCTGTCTCATGTTTGACAATTCTCTTCCAGTTGAAAAAGAGTTTTGTTTTGGGAAAAAGGAACATGTCACAATAGGGGCATTGCATTTTTGAAAAGCTAAGCTAAAGAAGCAGTAATAGGAGGAGAGGGTGTTGCTATACTTTAGGTACAGGATGATGAGTGAGTTATTTAGAGGAGAAGGATATTGTTCGGATCTAAATTAAGAAGAAGGAAATAATCTTTCTGCCTGAAAAGTATAGGAAAAGTCTCTATGAATTTAATAAATAGTGTACATTAAATACTACATATTCCTTATCCATTTTAAATTCAGACCATTACTTTATCTGGTGTGTCTTCTGCTGGATAGTATTTTGATCCTATAGTGGTAGGAAGGAGGAAATTCAGAAGCGACTTTAAAGCCATTCTGCAAGGAGCTTGGACAACAAAATGGAAGCATTATAGGCATTAGTGGCTGGGAATGAGCTAGATATTGTGACCATTATCAAACTCTAGCAGCACTAAATCAAATCTGGAACTTCACTGCACCTGGCTATGCCCTATTTAACAGGGACAGGTAATGGGGCCTGGAGCCAATGTATGTAATGGACTCAATCAAAGTAGTGGAGGACAGATCTATAGATGAGAATGGAGATATAGAATCTCAATGGCTACAGTTGATTGGGGATGCTTGTAATGGACTCAATCAAAGTAATGAGTAAAATTAAATACAAAGTAAAGTAAAAAAAAAGAAAAGTAAAGGGAAATAGCCATGTGCTCTAAACAGCACCACATGTGTAATACTCAGGAAAATCATACACCAACTGCCACAGGCAATAGAAATAAAGAAATACCTGACTTTTTCATCTTATATTTTTGGGCTGTGCCTCCTCTACCTTCTGTTTGTAACTCCCCCTCCGAGCCTACTAGGACCGGAAGTGACGCGTTGTGGGGAACCTATTCTGCTTCCTGTCCTCGATCCATTCATTGAAATACGGTGGTAGTTGTTACTTTTCCTCAATGTTTCTTACTTTCTTAACCCCAAAACTACATAGATAAAATGATCTTCCAATCCGGCCTTGCAGATACTGTTTGTCACATTAAAACAAGAAAAACAACATCGGGACCTGTAACTCTGTGCTGCTCGGCCTGACAGGTCTATTTAGTGCACTGCTTCACAATTACAGTGGCATACATTGTTGGTAGTAAAATAAAATATTTTTTTCACTGTGTCTTGTGTTTTCTTTAGTGATGGTACCCAATGAAGTATATCTTGTCACCGTGGCTGCAACAGCAATCTCACAGCACTGGGCATTGCTAGCGCAAGCTTAGGAGACTATTCCCTTGCCACATTGTGTCATGCGACCTTGATGGGAGCTTTGCAGGCAGTGGGCATTTCCTGCATGGATGTTATGCACCTCAATCCAGTGTTGTGCGCTTGCACAGGTGCAAAAAATAAACTAAGTGGCACAACACACAGTTGCAGTGTACTCTTATGAATTTGCCTGTCAAGTGTAATTTCTGATGAGGAGACACAGACACCCCTTCATCAGAGAGCACACAGAACAGCTGGATTTTGCATGTCCCATAAAATATAGCATGCTGTGTATTGGGGAGTGGGAGTCTGGATTCAGTTCTATGCTGTGGAAGCAGGTTTGTGGTGCACACCATGCCCAGCCTGTGTCTCAGTGCATTGTGCCAATGCAGAGAACAAAGTGTCTCAAACTGGAGTGCTCACTAAGCAGACCTGCTTATTTGGATCAGCAGGCACCATTGGGCATGTCCCATTAAATATAATGTGCTGTGCATTGGGGGCGGAGGGCTGGATTTGGTTCTGTACTGTGGAGTGGACACGCAAGGTTTGAGGGCACACCATGCCCAGCCTATGTCTCAGTGCTGTGTACAACATTTATTCAGTGCACATGTTGACTACATGCAACAATGCAGAAATCACTCTTGTGACCCAACCTTGTGGTGTACTGTTGTGAATCCACCCATCAATTGTAGTTTCTGATGGGGAGACAAGTACACCCTCGTCAGAAAGCACACCAGAGAGCCGGACCTGCAACAGTACACCACAAGTTCACTTCAGACAGTGATTTCTGTGTTGTAACATGTGGTCAGTATCAAACTACTGAGCCACAGACCAGAAACTGAGGTGCATGTCCCAAAAACAAAGTATGCTTTACGGGAGGGGTGGGGCTTGATCTGGTTCTGTGCTATGAAGGAGACAAGCAAGGTTTGTGGTGCACACCATGCCCAGCCTGTGTATCAATGCATTGTGCCAATGCAGAGAACAAAGTGTCTCAAGCTGGGGTGCTCACTAAGCAGACCTGCTTATTTGGATCACAAGCATCATTGGGCATGTCCCATAAGATATAGTATGCTGTGCATTGGGGAGTGGAGGTCTGGATTTGGTTCTGTACTGGAGTGGGCACACAAAAGTTTGAGGGGCACACCATGCCCAGCCTATGCCTCAGTGCTGCATGCAGCATTTATACAGTGCACATGCAGACTACATGCAACAATGCAGAAATCACTCTTATGACCTGACCTTATGGTGTACTATTGCAATCCACCCTTCAATTGTAGTTTCTGATGAGGAGACATACGCTCCCTAATCAGAAAGCACACTCAACAACAGGATTTGCAACAGTACACCATGAGTCTTGGCCCCAGACATCGACTTCTGCATTGTAACATGTGGTCATTATGTGTTCTTTTAACTTTGGCACAAACTACTGTGACACAGACAAGAAACCGAGGAGCTGGTCCCAAAAATATAGTATGCTTTGCATTGTGGGTGAGGGTGGGCTGGTTTTGGTTCTGTGCCACAAGTGGACAACAAGGTTTGAGGGCACACTGTGCATAGCCTGGCATCAGTTAGGTCATCTGTCACTCTTGTCATCTTCAGTATTACATACAGAAAATGACAAGCACAGACTCAAACCCTGTGTGCAGCATACTGTGCATTTCTCATTGCTTTTGCCAAATTTTACAGGGTACATACTGACTACATGCGAAAATGCAGAAATCACTGTTGTAGCCTGACCTCATGGTGTAGCATTGCAAATCTGCCAGTCAAGTGTGCCCTTCGACAAGGGAGACAAGGACACCCCCCTCATCAGAAAGCAACACTGGACAGCGGACCTGCAACAGTACACCATGAGTTCACTCAGACAGTGATTTCAGCATTGTAACATGTGGTCAGTATGTTTTATGTGTGCACAAACAACTCAGACACAGACAAGAGACCGCATTCCATCATGTAGGATCGATTCTATCCCTATTTTTGACCAGATAACATATGTAAACGTATTACACCCTGTTTGCCTGTTACATAATTACTGTATGGTCCTATCTCAGTTATAACTGATTTAAATATAGCAAACATTTCAGTGCTCACAAAGAGTGTGTTGTCTTTCATTGGCGGGGCTATTAATGCTTGATGTCAAACTGTTTGCTCTGCTCACTTCGCCTGTGTATGCTTGTGTCAAAGGAGGTCATATTTAGGAAATGTTTCTCTCCTTGCTGCTTACAGGTTCTGAACCCTAAAAAGACATTGCCACCACAACATTCTTACAACAGGCACACGAAATGAAACAGTTTGCAGTCAAAATGTGTTGGCAGCTGTGTTCTTTTCTTTCCTGTTTCACGGTGAGCACTTGCCACTCTGGGAAGCCCTTCCCTATGATGCATGTCAACCATTGTCCCCCATGAATTGTGTCTATCCTTCATTGGCAAGGTGATGCCCACATAGTGCACCATGAATTCAGACAGTGCAACATAGAGGTGTCAAATTATCAGATGACAGTTCCATCTCATGCAGGCTCAGTGCCCTGATACAGAGTGTTTCTGTGTACTACTTGTATGCAGGATTTAGCATCACAGGAATATGATCAATGTATGCCATGTAGTCAGAATCTATGCCACTTTCTCTGTGTGAGCATCACCTTTTCCATGCAGACCAGATAAATGTTGCTGGGATCACTGCAGGATGTCCCTCAGTAGCCTGAGCAGGTTAGAGTAAGTCTTTGCCCCCACTTCAGCCATCCCATCAACACTCCCCCAGCACTTCTTACTCTTCTTCTTTAGGTAGGAGTGAGTGGGTCACTCACTGATGTAAGCCTGGACATTACTGGTGGCTGGTGGATGGCACAACCACAATCCAACAGAGGTTACATGGTTGGGGCAGATGTCTGTTGTGCAACGCCTGGGCTAGCAATGTTCCAAGCATCATTTGTTTGGAGGGTAGATGGTATTGGAGTATGATAGGTGCACTGTAAGGACTGTAAGAACTGCGCTTCAGAACACAAAGACTACTTGTTTTGTACTGTTGCGAGACATGACATGTATTGAATAATGTATGTCAGCATTGGATAAGGTGGGCAGTATAGGGTTGCACATGAGGTTAATCTCCATCCACCAGTGCAATGTCCACAGTGGTGCCCACTCTTATTGGCACCAACAGCATCAGGTTTGCATCCCGCATCCTGGATGATGTCCAGCATCTTTTCCACTGCTTTTATGTGGGAGTTTAAAGGTACATCAGTGAAAGAAGAAAAACAAGTGGGTGATGATTGTGAGGCTCAAAGGGAGAGGGAGAGTGTAAGGAGGGGATCTGGACAAGGCAGAAATACTGAACAAATACTTCTGCTCAGTATTCACTAAGGAGGGGTCAATGACCTCAGTTGGGTTACAGAGGCAATGGGGGGTGGACACCAACCCATTAACAGTGGAGATAGTTATGGAAGAACTCACGAAGTTGAAGATGTATAAAGCCATGGGGCCATGCATCCACCCAAGGATATTAAAGAGCTGTGAAGGGAACTAGTAGTACCTCTGGTGGACCTATTCACAGAGTCACGCAACTCAGGTGTCATTCTAGAGGACTGGAGGAGGGCAATGTAGTCCCACTGCACAGAAGTGGCAGTAGGGAGGAGGCAGGGAACTAGAGGCCAGTCAGGGTTGGTAGATGTTGCCTACTTTGATTTCAGCAAAGCCATCAACACCATCACACACAGAAGGTAGATTAACAAGAAGGGTCTTCTGGGCATGGGAGACAAGGTTGTCAACTGGGTTAGGAACTGGTTAACAGACAAGAGACAGAGGGTGGTGGTAAATGGGGAAAATCTGGGGAGAGGGGTGACCAGTGGGTACCACAAGGATCAGTACTGAGACCAGTCCTGTTCAATGTCTTCCTTAGTGACATTGCAGAGAGGCAGGAAGGAATGTCTGCCTGTTTGCAGATGACACCAAGATCTGCAACAGGGTGGACACTCCACAATGGGTGCAAAAATGAAGAGGGACCTGGAGAAGCTTGAAAGATGGCCAGAGTTGTAGCAACTGAGTTTCAATGCAAATAAGTGCAAAATAATACATCAGGGTAGAGGGAACCCTGGGGAGAGCTACAGGTTGTTTGTGAGAGGAACTAACTGTCACCAAAGAGGAAAGGGACCTAGGGTTATCATCTCCGATGACCTTAAGGTGTCGAAGCAGTGCATAAAGGCAGCATGGAGGCCAGTGGCATGTTGGTGTGCATAGGCACGGGTATCACTAGCAGGAGGGGAGGTGGTGATGCTATTGTATAAAACATTGGTAATGACTCACCAATGTAGAAAACGTAGTTAAACAAGGGGCACTATATGAAATTGGAAGGGGTAGATTAAGAGGTAATGTGAGGAAGTTTGTCTATACAGGAAGGGTAGTCAACACTTGGAATAATCTGCCACAGGAGGTAGTGGGGGCAAGCACAGTGGAGGGGTTTCAGCATGCCTGGGACAGGCACAGGAAGCTTGAGAGGGAGGGACTGATGAAAAGCCATTATGGAGCAGGGGAACCAGGACGGGATGTAGTACTCCTGCTAGGCCAAACCAATGGGCACATATCTTGCAGATTAGGCACAAGGCAAAATATGATTATAATAAATTAAGCACAAGGCATAATCAGTATATAACCTTAGGTCATAGAAAATGTTTAAAACATAGCATGATCACACCTAGGAAACTGGCTGCAAGACCAAACAATTGAGTGATAATGACTAAAATTGACTCTTTGTCTGATGCCCTCTTCACCAGCCAGATCATTGCACTGATGATAAGATGCTAATCATACCAGTCAATTGGTTGCACACTGACAGTCATCAGAGTGCATACAAGCACCTGAGAAAGTAGCCACTTAGTGAAAGAATGCTGTAGTCAAGAGACATAAGTAGATATTTACCTGACACACTCTTATTTTTTTACTAGACTTACAGTGTGACACAAGGCCTGAGCGTGTAACACTGTATGCCTATGTCAAGACATCCTATGCCAAGAATAACAAACTCCACAGCATGTCCAACATGTATTTTCTTATCTCACCATTGCATTATTTTGTAATACTTCACCCAAAGGTGCCCTTAAGACTGCCATGGAGCCACTGCATGACCACCTCGGTGGCCACCCGCTTCCTGTTCCCCTGAAGCCCTTCCTCCTATGTTTGAGGTGCACACATGCAATGTCATGGCAGAGTGCCAGTAGTTGCGTAATCTGCCAGACCACACCACCCCCACAGGCTGCAATGCACCCTTGTAGCAGTTCAAGCACAGTAACCTCCCCAGGGATAGTGCACACCACATGGGATAGTGCACATCCTCCAGTACTGCAATCCAGGGCCACATGAGACCAGTATGATTTACAGAAGCATCTGGTCAACAAGTAAGTCATCAGGGTGTCACTGCAGTTATAACACCACTGAGACCACAGCAGTGAATTTCTTGCTGTTGAATATTCAACGTTCCTCTCCTCTCCAACCACATTTGCAAAGTGCTACATGCATAGTAGATTCACTATTATAACAGTATGCATCATGAGTTCAAAAAATAACCACACAACAGCAGTATGATTTCTAAATATTTTTTTCAATAATGCAACTTGATCTATCTACACAATCACAATTTCTCTTTCTAGTGATACATGTGATGTACATTGCCATGATAGCATGTGTTACTTGGTGTATCAAACTAACACCTTATCGCTATTCGGTACTTATCTATGTTATCTAACTTTCACTTGCATGTATTTTGTCCAATGTATGGAATGGGTAACAGCTATACATAACAGTACAAGCAATCAGCAGGGGACACCTGGACACTCTAGATTGGCATGACAGGGCATGTGTAGGCCAGAGGGTATGTGGCGAAATGTCCTGATGTTGTTTAGTGGGCAGGGCTACATTCATTGCACCCATCCACAGCATTCAAAATGGTGGTGAGAGGAAATATCTTTCTATGGCAGCAATGCTCTTTGGGGCCTCTGACCAGTTGTATTGTACCATGCAATCAATTGTCCCAGCACAGTGAACACACAGTTACCTCATATCAACCAAAATAACAATGGTTTACAAAGTCAAACATCTGTCAGTAAGCATTGCAGTGGTGCAAAAGTAGGTTTCACTGGGCATGTTCAGTAGTCTTTTGTGTAATGCCCAAAAGGCTCACTGAGCCAAATAAATAGATACAGATACATTGCTGCTCATTTTTGTAAACATCGGGTCAGCTAAACTTTTAGTATTATCATTTTCAATGTGACGATTCAAAATGTTCATGACCAGCATATATTTTCACCAAAAACAGCGTAAAATACAATTGCTGATGAGAACCATTCAGCTAGTACTACTGTATATAACCTGAGGTGCGGCTTCTTTCACTTTGATTACGTTGAATGCTTTAGTCACTTTAAATGGTCAACCGCAAACAGTGTGGCAACTGACATCTAGTCTGAAACGACGACCGCTAAATCAATGGCAGCACAGTACCCATTTCTGTGGGTCTTACCTACATAAGGATACAGTCAGAGTAGAGAGGGTTCAAAGGAGGGCAACCAAGATGGTACAGGGATTGCAGCACAAGTCATATAAGGACAGGCTGAAAGACTTGAGTTTGAATGTAACTATATACTCCCTAGAGGAGAGTAGGATGGAGGGATATGATGGAGACATACAGGTACCTGAAATGCAGAAACATAATTTGTACCCCCAAAGGACATGCTATGTACACAACTAATCAGTTACTGCAATGCTGTTCAAAACACCAGTGTGATTGTAGGCATGATGCAATGTGTGCAATATGTACAAAAACAAGATTATCAGAATACTCGACACATTAAATTGGTTTTGGTACTCAAGAGTTCTGATAATTGGGGTCCGTTATATTAGTGTAACTAGAACTCTGTAATCATAAAAGACAAAGAATCTCTGTGCACAATCACTGAGGCAATGGTTACCCCTAAAGGGCATTTGGCTGGGAGCCAAGTTTCAAAAATACAAAATCACATATCCCCACGATGCAAAGCATCATGGCTTCATATGCAAATCACCACAGAATATTATGCTGGTTTAACTCTAACAGAAATTCATGGTGCCGAAAGGCCCTCTAACAGTTCTTCATAAAGGGTGCCAACAGAAGACATAGACACGTGTTGCTTCCTACCAGGACTCATCAGTATGCCCTCAACTGTTTGACACCCCAGTGGAATGAACCAGCTACCCTAAGATGGTTTATCTGGGTTATGTTGTGGTGAACCCAATTAAAACAGAAAACAATTTAAAAGACAAAGAATCTCTGTGCTCAAGCACTGAGGCAATGGTTATCCCAAAATGCATTTGGTGGAAGCCAAGTTTCAAAGAAATACAGAATCACACATGCCCCACAATGCAAATCATCATGAGTTGTATATGCAAATCACCACAGAATATTCTGCTGATTCAACTTTAAGCAGAAATACGTGGAGCCATAAGAGCCTCTCACCACAATTTGCAAAGGGTGCCAACAGAAGACATAGACATGTGTTTCATTCTACCAGGACTCATCAGTATGCCTCGTTTGTTTGATACCCCAGTGGAATGAACCAGCTACCCTAAGATGGTCTATCTAGTTATGTTGTGGTGAACCCAATCAAAACAAAAACAATTTAAAAGACAAAGAATCTTATAAGCGCAAGCACTGAGGCAATGGTTACTACTGTACAAGGGCATTTGACCTGAAGCCAAGTTTCAAAGAAATACAAAATCACACATGCCCCCACAATGCAAAGCAACATGGGCTGCATATGCAAATCACCACAGAATATTATGCTGTAAACATAACTGTGTTGTGATAATCCTGAGATGCAGATTAACTTGGTGCATATAATCATGGTTGTGCAGTGTAGTGCATCAGCCACTGCAAAGCGGCACTCATGCTTGCACTGTCCCATGAACATAAATCATATTGTAGCCTCACACGATAATCTTTTTGTGAATCTAGAGTGGCGCTGTTGGATTTATGTCATCTCTTTGGGGTGCTCTGTTTTGAGATGTTGCATGGCAATTGCTTCTTGGCCATTGGTGTAGGGGTTTTCTGCTCCTTTCTGCTATATAATATTGTCTGGATCATTCAATGCAGTATACTGTGCTATTTCTTACATCGCAGGGGTTTTGTCACCCACTTCTTGGAACTTTTAGGGTACACTATGCTGTCCCATGGATGTCAGGTGCTGAAGGTGTTTCCATGTTCTCATTATGGTCCATGACTGCCAGTTGTTGTCTGGCCAACATCCCTCTAATGAGAAATGTTGCTGTTTTGGGCAATACTTCAGCAGTAAGGAATGGAAGACCTCTAGTCCTCTTGTATGGCAAAATTGAGTTGCCTTACCTAAATCCTTCATGAATTTCTTGTCAAAAATAACAGCAGGTGAATTTGCCGGTAGCCATGTGTTCCGAACCTTCTGTTTATGTGTGAGACTTGGATGCTTATTACCATTAAATTTTCTGCACCCCCCGTTGCTTGTTGACCACATGATGGACGATGGATGATACCATCTCACTGAGAAGAGGCGCCTCCTGACATGCTGAGTTGGCCCACCAAAATGGTTAGATATTAATGATATTCACGGCAGTAGATCCTTGCAGTGTTTTTGTTTGGCTTTTATAAACAATTGCATTTGTATCCACTTCACTAAGTGCCAGAGATCAAACTGCTGATTGATGTTGTGTTGGGGTGTGTATTTTTTATTCATGAGGCAGCTGATCTGCACAAGAAATCTGTTGCAATGACACCGACTGGAATGCCACATTCTGTCAGAAGTTCAAGACACTGTGTGAAGGCTTGCTCTCCATGTTGATGGAATTGGACACTTCAGTGACTTGCACCATGCTGAAGTCAATGATCTTCACACTGTCCTGATCCATTATTGTGTAAGTGCAGTACTTTGCCAAAAATCTGGTGAGTCGCAATGGCCATCACCACACAACGTCACAGACTGTTTGGTCTTCAACATGTCAGTGAGCTCTACTTGCTGCCTTGTCCATTCCTTATTCAGCACCAAAAACAGATATGCTTTCTGTATCCTGTTATAAGTCTGGTGACTCATAAATTTCATCCTTAGCATTTCTGCAAGTGATTGTATCCTGCGTATGTGTTTCCAATGAATAAGACTGCAGTTGATAACTTGATGTTTTCAGCGGCATTTTGTTCAGTGTTGGCTGAGAGGTCCAATCAATGTTGTGACCTTTCTGGCATTCAGTTTTGACGCACACCATTCTGCCTTGAAAGCAGATTGTTTTATGGGTCACAGGGCTCCTACAATTGCTGCAGTACCTGAATAAGTGTTCTAATTGTGACACATACACAAGGCACTTATCAGAAGTATCAGCATCACTGTTACACTCTGGTTCTTCATCTTCAGAATCTGTTGAAGAATCATCATAATCATCAGAATCCGGAACATAGTCACTGTCATTCTTCAAGTTAGTAAAGTCATCCTCAAGACTGGATTCAGACGAGGTGTCAGAGCACTGAGTATGACTATTTATTTACTTATGACTTTGATAACCGGGTGAGTGCGCTGATCCCAGGGACCGCTTTTCAGGCACGACTCAGGCCATAACACATGGTGCAGGGTGACAGTGGAGTACAAGGTAACCGTAATAAACATGAAACAGATTTGATACAAGCAACAATGTTAAGCACAATATACAGGTTTGATGCATAGGTCCACTTGAGAACAGTGAATACAAGGTTTCAATATCGGACATGAGGAGATTTGGTACAAAACAAACAAATCATAGGCACAGTGTACATTGTGTGACTGCATTGTCCAGTGAGCAAGTAATACACAGAATACTCAGTAAAAAACTACTGCTGCATTTAACGTTGCTAGGTAAAACATGCGCTACATGTTCATCGACGGCACTGTGAACATCCACTGCAGTGACATAGGCATGATCTTTTGGGACTTTTTCGCCAAACTAATAAAATTGAACTCAAATTCTGGCCACTGTGCACCTTAGTCCTTGGTTGCATTGGCATCAGTTTGTGTCCACTGTGCAAGTACAACTACATAATCAGTTTGTGTGGAACTACGCATATATTTTATTTGCTGGTGTTAATGCCATTTGCAACTCTGTAGTCTCTTCAGGCACTCCGTACTCAGTTTCTTTGACCTTTGTGTCTTCGTATGCAAACTGTGAAAGTGGTGGCATACATGATGACAACAGCTCATCATCAATAATCTGAAGGAAAGTAAACACTTAACAGTTACCATGTCCTTCATGCAGCAACGATTAATGTGACACTTTTCTCTGTAATTGCATAACATGGGGCTGGATAAGGAGGCAAACCAATTGTTCAAAAACCATCAGGTGACCATTGCTTATATCATGTGTGTACTCAAGCAGTACTGTGCCTGTTCTGGAAGAAACACCAATTGCTAGTTGTCATTGTAAGGTAGAGTAAGAGATGCTATGCGAAAGACAGCTTTGTAGACGTACAGAAACATAACACAGCAGCAGTACCAGAGAAGCAACTAATGCGAATCAGACATATTTAAGAATGCTGGGTCACTACTGCTATTTTGCAAATGTGGCCTACATTTGGAATATTATGTTTGTTTGGTGCTACATCCAAGTCTACTGGTCAGGAGAGAGGCACACTATGTTCGTTGACTGTGTTTGCATGGAAGTGTGCTGAGATTGCCCCTGCTGACCATTTGTCTGCTGGTGTATGTGCCAATCCTGGGCTGCAAAAGTAAAAGCCAGGATGTTACCTGTGCACCATGCATAGGTTTGCCTCCTTCCTCCTTCACCCGTTACTGTGTCAAGTCATTACCACCATGACACCATTCCAAAAATCCAGCAAGACTGTACTCCCTGTATCCTCACTGATGTACATTCGGGACACATAGATATGCTGAGAGACATCCACTGAAGTACTTGGCACAGAGAGAGAGAGAGAAACCGAGCAATGCACCATGCAGCGGTGAGACAGAGAGAGATGGCAAGAAGCGGTTCTGCTTGCATATGCTAATCATGTTATGATATTGAGAATGTCAGAAATCATCAGCAGACTGCTTCTTGGATGTTAATGCTTACAAAAGAAGTAATACATGCAAGACTTTTATAAACAGGCCACTTTCATGATCTGAGTATTCAAAACTGAGACTGAACTGTGAGTATTTTTCAATAGCAGCTAAGGCATGTTTTAACAACAATAATCCACGGCAGGGTATGAGACAGGGTTCACATATTTAGGGCCCATGGTGCTTTCCAGGCATAGAGCCCGAGGCATTATGCCTCACAATTCTCCAGCCATATGGTTTCAAATCTGATTAACACCATAGTACACATGTACCTCTTTGTGATGTTTTGCTTCAATTCATTGCTCACTTGCTAGTCTATGCTTCTTTGGTGATGATTCATTATGCAGAAATAGACTTGTAACGGAATCAACTCTGAGCTTCTGATGAGTTTTCATGTTCAGCAGCTCAGCCTAGAGGATATTGGTAGGACACAATGGAAGTGCACATTACAGCCTGCACATGAAGACATGTGGTGTTCATCACTGTTTGGATGTAAACCATGAGGTGACTCACTGGATATATTGACCATGTTGAGTTAGCAGTAGTGCCTCAACAGTTGCGCATACCATAGTGATATGCACAAATGTCTTGTCTGCACCATCGCATATCATTCAAGGATGACTCCATTGCAAATTCTCATTCTGTGCGCCACCCTTGTGAAAACATGGGTACACAGTAATATGCTTACTGCAGTCTTGAATAGTGACTGTTGGGGCAGCATGTTATGATTGGAATGGACGCCAGCATGCATAGGAGGTGTGAGGAGGGCACTGCTGCTCATCCATTGCACTCTTGCATCCATGAGAACCGGTCCTTTCATCTATCATGGATAAACAATTACCAAGCATGAACCTGGAACACCTACATTTCAACCAACTGGTTTCAAGGCATGAAGGAAATGCCTATTTTAACATTTACAAGTAAATATTATACTAATTGCCAGTCACAAAGCGTGGCTCAATAAAGACCGATTTTAGAATGATAGGACATGTTGCTGGACATAAGAAAATACACCATTAAATTAAACCTTCTTCCTTTATGATTTGTCCATCACCTGACTGACTTTGTTGTCATCTGTGAACATGCTCTTTGGGCTCTGGACTCACCACGGTATGTCGTCTAGGACAGAAAGCATGGTGCGGACCAGTAACCAGTCCTTGAGGGTCCACAGGCCTCTCCAACTGCTCTGACTCGGCAGAGCTCTTGCCACCCAATCAAAGAATTCGATCAGCTTTTATCACAAGATCTTGCATGGATGAAACCCTTCCTGTCACTGTCCCAGAAGATCGTGTAGCTGCTGGGATATCAACAACTGCTCTGTTAGCTGGTTTGCAGCAGTGTTGAGGCTCTTTCTGCAATCCGCCTTCCAATAGTCCAAAACCCATTCAGGGTTGTCTGATCCCTTCTTGCACGTAACAAGGCAGAACCAAACCATACAGAGGTCACTTCAAACCAGCAGGTTCTCAACTTCAACATCACATACATAATATCCATCCACCAATACAAAGTCCAGAATGCTCCACTGTCTTGTTGGCACCAGAACAAGATGAATCAGGGATGCATCCTGAATGGCATCCAGCGTCTTTTGTTCCCTGCCACACATAGAAGTCATTGAGCCACAGACTGCACACTGTAGATCAAGGTCGCACCACCACTGTCCAGCCACTGCCCGGCCGCCCACACCAATCCCACTGAAACCTCCTAACCCTTGCTGGCCTGGTAACACACAATGTCTCTACATTTCCCTCTCTCTTTCCTTCCTATAGCACTCGTCAACTCTGTAACCACTAAAGCCACCCCTCATTCCATTACTACTGTGCTTTCATTTCCTATTAAGTGAGTGCCTTGGTGGTACTAAGTCACAATCATGGTTCAGGGTGGAACAAGTCTCCATGATGGCAGCCATGATAACCGTCCCTCCATCCTCAATGTGTGGAACTTGTGCAACTGGTTACCTTGCCTCCTGTAACTGGATGTGCACCACCACTCAACGCCCCCAACCCCATCATGCATCTCCTTCACTGCCCTCCTTGGTCATCCCTCTGTCAGTACTAGGTCAAGGATGCCCCAGGTTGGTTCCATGAGTACCTGTGTCAGGGAAGCTTTCCTGGAAGCCTCATGAGTTACCAGCTCCCTTTTATTGTTGGTGGCTGGGGTTCCACAGTCTATTCCTGGCAGGTTGAAGTCACCCACAACCTCCACACTCCCTTCCCCATGACCTCCTAATCTGTCCACAAGGTTCACGATCGTGTCATGTTGGATGGACAAGGCACATGGCCCCACAACCACTTAGGCCTTTCTTGCTCTGGCAATACAGTAACACCGTAACACATATAGGTGCACATCAAAGGCACACATTTCAATACCAAGACACCCGAGCCCTCTCTACTGCACAAGAGCACACTGGTTTTTCATGTTTTGCCACATCCTCCCAGTAGCACAAACACCATTACCTGTACACTAGGCGTCTTTCCAATGTGATCAGTGTATTGGGCACAAGTGCTTTCATCTTTTGCATTTATGACTGGATTGTTCCTGCTATCCCGGCCCCCCAATTGATACACTTCCCCAGCCTGGCATCCACAACGGGCATCCCCACACCCTGTTTCTAGTAACTGTATCATCTCATCCCGCTTCCTATTCAGCAGTAGGGCCACTTGTGTGTCCTTCTGTCTGCTGCCTGCCCACTTTGCCTTTTACCCCTTACTGGACACAACTGCCCCAAACAAGTTGCCCATGTAGAAATATAGAAACATAGACAGCAGATATAGACCACTTGGCCCATCCAGTCTGCCCATTTCCTACCTATTGGATAAGCTGCAGATCCTAGTTAACCAACACCCTACTTCTTCCTACCCTCCCATTTATTAAGCCTCAGTATCCCTCCTTGGTCTTTCTTCCTCCCTAATGTACCTATAAAGGTTTTATCCCCTTCTTAATCATGTTGGCTAGCTTTTCCTCAGTTTGGACCTTTGCTATTCTGACTGCCTTTCCCGCTTTCTTGTGCTTCAACTGGTACAGTATAGTTCTCTGTCCTGCTCCTTCTGTGTTTCCTTATGCTTCCTGAATGCTATCTTTTCTCCTAACATGACTTCCTTTTCCTTGTGGTCACAGATGGCCATTTTGTAATGTGGTCTGCAGAGGTGTACATGATAAATGTGGAGGGGCAGGCAAAACCACAACCCAAAGAACAATTTCACACCCCTCAGTGCTGAGAGTCCTCCACCCCCACTACCACTACCACCTGTTGCTGCCTTCCCTCAGCCAGTTGGTGATTCATGTCATACTAACATACTATGAAGCCAGCAGATTAGCCCTATGGTCTATTGAGTCTGCTCGATGGTCAGTGCCTTCTCAGGGTACCTTTATAGCCCCCTCCCTCCCCACAAGGTCCCCCATTTCCCAGCGGGGCTTCTGGATGCATCCTCCCCCTATACCTATCCCAGCCTTTCTTTAACTCCTCCACAGTAGTAGTAGTAGCCACCAGCTCCTGGGCAGCACATTCTGGGGCTCTGCCACTCTCTCAGTGAAGTAGCACCTCCTTGTTTCCCCCTCAGCCTCCCCATCCAGCTTCATTGAGTGTCCCCTGGAGGCCCCGGCTCCCTCAGCTGAAAGACCATTTCACCATCTTTGTTCCCACCCTTATGTATTCCAGACCCCTCCACAACCTCCCATACTGCATGGAATCAAAGGCCTTGCTGAAATCTAAAGACAGAACATCCACCACATGGCCTTTGTCCAGTTCCTTGGGCACTCAGTCATAGTACTCGACTAGGTTTGTAAGGCAGGATCTTCGTGAGACAAATCTGTGCTATTGACAGTCCTGGAGACCACTGCTCTCCAAAAGGTCACCAGCCTCTCCTTTAGGTTTGCCTCCATGAGTTTTCCCACAGTTGAGGTGAGACTCACTGCTCTATAGATGCCTGGTTCATCCTTGGGGACTTTTGTGAATGGGCACCACATGGGCCATCCTCCACTTCTGTGATATGCATTCTGTGTCCAGGAAGATATTGAACAGGTCAGCCAGTGGTCCTGCCAGAATCTATGCTAGGTACTTGATAATATGGGGCAATTCATAATACTCTGAATAGTTTGGCTATAATTGCATTTATTGCCTTTTCAGTCATCTGCCCTTGGACACAGATTTTAAAGTAGCTAAAAGTCATATAATAGAGTGATAATGAGTCACATTATGCATTTTGCAATCCCCTCTCCTTGCTGCTAATTGGTGTCATTAAAGAGCTGTTAATCACCACAGCCCATCTGGAACACTGAGGGTGATTAATATTAAGACTAGTGACTGCTAAATCTGGGATTGATGCAACATCATTTACAGCCAAATTCAAGATGCACAGGTAGAGGGTTACCTGCACCACTTATTGGGAATGTGAACATGATCATTAGCTGATAGTACAATTTCACCATCCACAGAAGACACATTACCCACCCACACGGTGGTGTACATATTGAACCCTCCCATGCCTGATTCAGTTATACATACTGGTGCAGATTCTAGAACTCTGAGCTGCTGTCCACAATGTCGCACCCATATTCACTACATCACACACACAACATGTTACCCACATTCGTAGTGACTCAATGATCATCACCACACAAACATGCAGATGTTGACATTGCTCAACACAGCACCCACATGCAATTGCTGACAAGCATCAACACCATACACACATATGCACTCTGGCGCGCCTTCAGCACTGTTCTGTGAAACACATTGTGACAACAATGGGATGCACTATGAACACATGCAATCTACCAGCAAAACATGAAGGAAACATACAGTACGGGTCATCACAGGTGTTCCAATAACCACAAGGGCTGTATCACACATAACAATACAACACATGGTACGCCAATATCGGGCCTGATGTGAGTGCCAGAGGGTGGGAAGGAGTAAAATGGACACATGTACCTTTAGACGGAAAGTGTCCAAAAGAAATGAAAGGAATGAGTTATTATAGCAATGTTGCTAGATGGGTGGCTGAGCCACTGGCAATCCTGTCTGGCCAAACACTGGAAACAGGGAGTTCCCAAACACTGTAGTACAGCAGATGCAGTCCTCTTATTCACAAGTGGGACAAACAAGAATCGTGGAACTACAGACCAGTAAGCCAGACATTGGTAGCGGGGAGATCATGGAGGCACTAATGCAAGAGAGGTTGATGGAACATCTGATTGCAAATGGAATATAGGACCCAAGACAGCAGAGTTTTGCTGGGGAGGAAGTTATGCCAGAGCAACCAGAATTAATGTTTCAAATGGCTGACAAGGAGTTGGATTAGGGAGGGCAGTAGATGTGGTCTATCTGAACTTCAGCAAGGCCTTTGACACAGTGCCACATGATAGAAGGCTATCAAACAAACTGGTGAATATGGAAGTGTGCTGTACAGTAGAGTGGTGGTGGGTAATTGGCTGTGCATCAAGACACAGACGGTGATGATACATGGCTGTCACTACATAGGGGAAAGAGACCAGTGGCATGTCGCTTGGATCGGTGCTGGAGCAGGACTATTCAATGGCTTCATCAATGACAAGAAGTGTCACCATTTAGTGCACCCACTGAGAGGCAGCATGCAGGAAGAGAAATAAGATGTATACTACATGTAATGCAACATGATACAGAAACTTACCAACTAAGTGTGCAATGGGCAGTTTCAGATATGTCCCTCACTCTATGAGTTCTGCACTTTGCATGCTACTGTTTACATATGTAACAGGTACAGATTTTGCATTAATCTGAAACACAACAGTAGCTGACCGCCTTGGCACATACACTGATGCACACCATGGTATTTCCAGGATAGTGGCCTTCACCAGGCACACGATACATTATGTAAACTTAAGCAGGCAAACAGTTATTTTGAGTGCTCCTCCCAATCCCCCAAAAAGCCATCACTTTTTAGCCAACACACCTTGTGGTGTTACCATACTGTCTCCTACCAGCCAGAACTGTTCAAAGTCGCAAACAGTTCATATTGAGATGAGGTAGTTTCACTACTTGTATGAAATGTCTGTATGCCAAACCCATAGAACAGAAGACCCATTGATTCAAGATAGTGACACTGGTGGAGTGGGCACCACCAGTGACACTATTTTTCACCATCACGCTTTGGATGGTGGGGTGCCAGGAACATGCAGATGTTCTGAGCCCATTGTCAATTCATAACCCCTCGGACAAAATGTGATTCTGACACGATGTGCACCCTCATTTTGATCCCTAACAGAATGTTATGCTGCTAAATCCAGGAATTGAGTAAACATTTAGACCTATCTGCAGTGTTAACACAGGATCCTGATTCAGGAATGGAACACATTTAGGCAGGCACTGCAACACGGAAATGAAGGTCACTGTGCATTCTATTGAAATGCCTGATGTTATGCCACTGATCAAGAACGGTGTCTAACAGGACTATTGACACCCTCCAGTGACCATCGTGACACATGGAATCAAGTGTCCGTTGCCAGGTGTGTGGGTGTATGTGTATGTGTATAACGAGGGTGAGGGTGGGTGTCTTTGATCTGGGTGCCATCAGGGCTCTGAGACTCTGTGCGGCCATGTCCAAAAGTGCTAGGATTCAGTACACATAACTGCACCCATAATAAACATTGCAGTGCAATACAAAACTGACAGTGCTATTAGGTCACAGGAGAAGAACAGCCAATTGCCATGACTGCAACAGCAGTGTCCTCCCTTTATCCATGAACCACTGAAGTATTGATGGAGGAAAATAGACAATTTGCAAGGACTGGACAAAAGAATTGACAGGACTGAAAGCAGGTTAGGGGGCTACCTTCTTGCTGCCAGCGTGACATCCCTATAGTAAGTCCTTGGGCCCTTCTGACAAATTGAGTCTTGCAAGGAATTCAGACACACATTAAAACCCTAAATAGAGGATACAAATAGATATATCGGAAATACAGGCTGGTGAAAGGCTACATCAAAGCCTCAAACAGACTGGACACTGTAACCTGCAATCTCTTCCCAATGTTAAATATACTGCACCGGAGGTCGTGCTTGAAACAATTTGGTGAAAAGTGGACAAAGCACACCACTGTGTTGTGACTTTTGGCGTTAGGGACATTTTCTCTTGATGCAGGACATCCACCTAGACATAAACTGGCATCTCGTGGGAATGTATGGAATGATAAGGATCAGAATCACGGTTTATAGCTGTCACTTACAGCCAACAACACGCAATACACCATGTTGTTTTTTAAACTACTGTACAGTACAAAGTGACAAATGGAGAAAACAAAATATTCTTTCTCTGCCACTGATGAATTCAGAGGAAAGTTCAAACGCATTTGCATTTAACCCCATAAATTCTGAGGTACTGCTGAAGCTGGCAAACTAGTTCCTTGCATCATACGTCACGGACCTGAGAAATGCAGTAGGGCAGGAGCCAGATGAAAGCAACATGCTGCTGTACACACAGGCAAATGGCTCCTGATGTGGACTTTGGAATAAAATTCTTAAGAAGCAGGTAACTTTATTTTTGGTCTACAGATGTAACTACACTATGGGGAACAGGGTTTAGCAACACAGAGTTCTGCATTAGATGGAAGTTTCCTTTAATAAACACTTACCTATAAAGACCAAGGCAGGTAAGAGCAAGTCAGCCCCATGGTATCCTCTCATCAAATGAAAATAAAGAGGAACAAGAATAAATTGTGTGAGAGGGCTCAATAGGGTTGCCACCTGTCAGGTTTTTACCTGGTGATCAGGTTTCAGGGTCCCTATCAGGTAATCGGTTTTACTCTGTGCTGGTCAGGTTTTGAGACATTTAGAGTGCTCACATATTTTTGAAACAAATGTTGTCATATTATTCATTGTTTCAGATGCATGTCCAGGTTACAGACAAGTTCTGTTTTCAATATAGCCCTTTGTTTGTGAAAGCAGTCAGACAGGGAGGTGTAAATGTCCATTAACGCCATTAGCACTTACTTAACCCAATCTTTTCCACTGCATCTTAAAGTGGCATAGCAGCACAGCTGCCGCACCTTTGTAACAATAATAGAGCCAGTTGTCCTCCACTTTCATTTGCTGGTAAACATTTTCATCTCTAACAGAATTTAGGCATTTTAAATGTTTTAGGTTTTTTTTCCTCAAGAAAAAGTATGGTCACTTTTGGCTTTGAAATAGTACTATGGACATGAATAGGGAATGGAGTCAGAAAAGATATAAAGTACACATTACAGGAAACAATTTATTATGTATTATTACATACCATGTATACAGTTGTATGTTATTTACAGTATTTCCTTGTCTACCCCCAGATCATATCTGTAAATGATATTTCTTATCTCTGTATGTTTACTTGGTAAACCAATGTCAATAAATACACATATAAGTACATGGATGACTAGGAAGAACTTAGGAAAGTAACTGTAACAGGTACAGTACAGTATCTTAACATTTTTGTTGAACTGCTGCTTTAAGTGTTGTCTTTTATTGATATAACAAATGGTCTTCTAGGAGGAACAATGCATGGTGAGTCATGAAAGGGGCGGAGCTTAGATCCGTTTTTGCCCCATCCAAAGGTGGCAACCCTAGGGCTCAATCTTCTGTGGTGCCTTAGGACAGGGAGTATCACAGGAGATTTAGGAATGAATATGTGGCTGGAATGAGAGATGCAAAATAGGTTTATCCCTGCCACATTTCTAGTGCTCAGAAAACCATAACCACTGGGTATCCTCATCCATCCCATTGGCCAATGCACGATCATAAATCTTTTGGCTGCCAGAGGCCAATAGCACTGTCTCCAGCAGAAAACTCAAGTCTAACTCGTGCAGCTGGTCATGACTAATCTTGCTCCTCAAAATCACAGGTATTGCCTTCGTTTTATTGCTCTACCTCTAACTATCTAGCTAGGCACTTTATCTGGAAGTGTGTTGCTTCTGATGCAGGCTATTTCCTATCCTCTGTTCACTGCATTAAAAAAAGCCAAGCATTTATATTTCCTCTCGGCCATGATTCTGTAATCAGTGAATGATCACTCTACTGTGGGAACCAAAACCTCACAAGCTCAGGAAACAGTGCCCTATTTGGTTTATAACCAGCAAGGAGCAGCAGTCAAACAGGTGGCCATAACTATAATGCACACTGAGGGGCAGGACCCAGGGAGGCAGACCTCATGTAGTGTCTGACTTACCCTCCTGCCCAGTTTTGGGACCCTCTAGTAGCATCCCCAACAAGGAATTGTGGTGCCAGTTGCTTCCTGAGAGCAAATTGCAACCCCCAAGAATCCAATGAGGAATCCCTGCCCAAAGGGACTGACCAAATGGTACCTGCAGCAGCTCCTTGGGACCCCAGGATGCAGTCCTTTCAATGCCTCCTCCAGACTTCTGTCCTAATCTGCATTCCAGAGACAGGGGGCACAAGCTGTACAGCTCTCAGTGCCATTATCACCTCCTCGTGCCAGCCAGAGACAGCTCCATTCACACCGTATCCTCTACATTCCTGCGGCACCATCTTCCCATGCATCCCAAGTCTCAGGAAGCAACATGGTGGCTGCTATGAGACTACAGGACCAAAGCAGATCTAAGGCATGGGGAAGCCGGGAGGCTGAGGAGACCCAGCACATGCATGGAAGGATTGAAAGCAGCATCCTGTTCAGCGGGCTATTTGATGGATTGAGTCCTAGATCTCAGGAGATCCGTGCCTGTGAGAGTTCTGGGAGTAACAGAGCGAGACAACAGATACATCTTGCTGGCTCTTCCTGAGTACTTTTGTGAATTCTCATGAGATCTGGGCCATTTTGGCAAAGGGTAATGAGGACTGCCATCTTGAGGAGGGCAGCCAGAAGCATAGGAACTATTGAACACCCAACCATGCAGGTGGCCATTTTGTGTAGGGCACTGGCTCCTCCTAAAGACACAGACACATTGTTCTAGAGCAATTGTTTGACCAGGTTGGGAATACTGACTGCTGCTGTTTTTGTAAACTAAGAAGGCCTGGACATGTTTCTGATCCAGCTTTTCTTGTCTGCCCCTCACAGATTGGTCTCTTCGCCAACCTTCATTGCAATGCCTGCCCGCATAGAATGAGGAACAAAGCTCCCAGAATCACACATGAAGGAAGCTCTGTGTGCAGTGTGCATGATCTCTGAATCTGATGCTCCACACAATTCCATGGAAGTGGTGACAACCCAGGAAGAGCCAGTGTCACCCATGGCTCTGCTCAAGCTTAATGCCGCACAGGTGGGCCTACTGTTCCAGGGGCTAGAGACCTTGCAAGCCCAGGAGCCTGCAAGTGAGCCCCAAGCAGCGGAAAAATGCACAGGCACAGCACTGAGCCTGCAGCAGCACAGGAATAAATGAAGGCAGGCAGCAGAAGACCATTTGGGCTCATTGGAGGAGATGATGAGGCAGACCAGGATCCAAACCAGGCATCAGGCAGGCTGTGCCCACAGGAAGACTTGGAGGAGCTGGTTTGACTTGTCCGGTAAATTCTTCAGGTCCCAATGGAGCAAGTACAGCCCAACACCCTTTGGACCCTCCTCTCATCCCAATCAAAGTTGGTGCAGCATTGCTTCCCTGCATGCCCAGCCCTCGATGCCATTTTAGCCAAGGAGCTGAAGGCCTTGGAGCCAGCTAGATCCCAAAGAAAAGAGCCATGCAGAAATTTTACCCTTACCGAGTCTTATCAGATGGGTTGGCACTTGGCCCTGAAGTTGGACATCCTGGTATCCGCCAGGCCTACAGTGATACCGGTAGAGATCAATGTAGTGCTAAAAGATCTGATGGACAAGAAGGTGGAGGAATTGTTCAAACGGATCCATGAAGTAATGGGGATGGCCTTATCCATCGATACGGTGATGTGGTACACCAGCAGGGCACTCCTGCGCTGGTGGAAACCATCGCCGATGGCCTCCCGGAGATTCCCACTGGTGGAGCAGGCAGACTGCATGGTGCAGGCAGTGAGCTATCTCACAAACATTTCCTTGGTCAAATTCAGTGCCAGAGCTGCTGTCCTGACCACCCAGGCCAGGTGGACATTATGGCTCAAGTTATGGCAGGTGGATGCTGAGTTGAAAGTGACCCTGAATGAAGCTTCCTGCAAGGGAGGTCACCAATTTGGGAAGCCCTCACCCCATTCCTTAAGGACAGGGCAGGTACTTAAGCAGATGGTGAGAAAAGGACCTTTCCTCCCCTCCAGCAGGCCCTTTCACTCCAGATTCAGGGAGCTTAGAACCGGACAAAAACAGCAGCAGCCCAGACCCAGAGGGGAGGGGTAGCGAGATCCCAGTTCCAGTTCTGGAACAACCAATCCAAATTCAGGGAAAATTTCAGTAAGAGAGGGGGGACTGAGGACAACAAGTTTGGTGGTGACCCCACTGCCAACAACCAATGATGGGAAAGGGGCCCTGGCAGACTGCCCCAAATGGGGTTGATTAAGATTGTTCACCGATCAATGGGCCCATACCACATGGGACCACTGGGTCCAAGAACTCATGTTCCATGGCTATACCATAGAGTTTCTCAATAGACAATTCCACACAAACTGATGATTTCCTGGAGCCCAAGAATCCTGCAAGGGTAGCGGCGATTCAGTGGGCCCTGGCTGACCTTACCAGAAGCAGGAGATAGCCTCAGTCCTGGCTCACGAGAGGAACATGGGTGTATTCTATGTTCTTCATGGTTCCAAAGAAGACTGGAGTCCTCTGCCCCATGCTCAACCTCAAATTCCTCAACAGGTTTGTTACTTACAAGAGTTTCAAAATTGAGATACTGCAATCGACCCAGGAATTTTGTAGGGTGATTTTCTGGCCTCGATTGACTTCAAGGATGCCTACCTGCACATCCCAATCCATCCCTGACACCACCATTTTCTCCAATTCCATATTTACTGTCTTCATTTCCAATACACATGCCTACCAATCAGTCTGGAATCAGCATTAAGGGTCTTTATGAAGATGCTAGTAGTGCTTGTATATCTGGATGATCGCTGATTAGGGCCAGACACACGGACAAGGACAGAAAGGATATGGAAACAGTGCTCCAGTGCCTACAAAGTCATGGTTGGGTCATAAACTTGGAAAAGAGCCAATTGCAGCAACACAGATACTTAGTCACTTGGTGTCCACATAGACACGGCCACGGGCTGGGTCTACCCGACAGAAGACAAGGTGGACAACATAGCTAGACCCCTGGGATCCATACAAAACCAACCATACAGAGCAGTTAGACATACCTGCAATTGTTGGGCCTCATGGCAGCAACAATAGCATAATTACATATGCGTCCCCTGCAAAGGTATGTCCTGGATGCATGGGACTAGTCCACCAAGGATTTCGAGTTCAGAATCACCCCATATCCAGACATCTTTCAGAGACTCAACTGGTGGATGGACTGGTGGAATCTGATGTTGGGGCACCACTGGTGCTGCCCAAGTCGATGACCATCACAACAGATGCCAGCCTCTTGGCTGGGGGCCATGCTGGAGCACCATGTGACACAGGGCAGGTGGTCCCAGGTGGAGTCATGTCTGCCTATCAGCATGCTAGAGATGAAAGCGATACAGATACAGGGCCCTCCTGTTCTTTGCCCCTCAGATTCGGTTGCAGTCAGTTCTGGTCAGGATGGGCAATCAGGTCACCATGGCATACATCAACAAGCATAGGGACCTGGAGCAGTTCCATGCTCCAGGAGGTGCTTCAGGCCCTGCACTAGGCAGAAAAACATGTACAGGGCATCTCAGTCACATATCTGGTGGGGAAGCACAATTTGCAGGCAGATTGGCTCAGTCGGGTAACTCTGGACCAGGCAGATTGGCAGCTGCACCTCAGATTTTTGGACAATTGACCAGAGGTGGGGCCATTTCAGGTGGATCTCATGGCCTCGGGCACAACACTCAGCTGCCCGGTTTCACCTCACTTCCCAAACAGTCGGGTTGAAGAGACTGACACAATGGCGGCAACATGGCGCTCAACAATGCCTTACATATTTCCACCTATCCCGATGATAGCCAAAGTGTTACTCAAGATCTGGAACATGAGATCCACAGTTGTGCTGGTGGCACCAGACTGGTAGAGGAGATTGTGGTACTCCATACTTCAAGTGATGCTGATAGACATACCTGGCACCTGCCTCTACATCCAGACTTGTTACAACAGGATCTGGTATTACACCACAGCCCATAGGATCTCTTTTGCTGATGGCTTGATGCTGAAAGGACAATACTGTTAGAGAAGGGCTATCCTGCTAGGGATGGTGGATCACTTGCTTGAGATCCAGGAGGACTTCCACAAATAAGACATATCAGAGACACTGGCAGATTTTCTGTAAATGGTACGCAGCGAAGAGCTTGTCCCTTCAGTGGCGGGCCTACCCCAAATTCTGAACTTCCTCAATGATGGGGCTGAAAATGGATTGGTCTATTCCTTGCTGAGAGTACAGGTTACTGCCATATCTGTGATACGGGTTCTCTGATGAAGGTGGGGCCCATGAGTTCCCATCTTGAATGTGGTCTGTCTTCTGTGAGCTGTGCAGATCTCTGCTCTAGTGTTCGGCCAACATGTCCACCATGACAACTCAATTGGGTGTTGGAAGGCCTAGACAAGCCTCCTTTTGTTCCCATCTCCCTTAATGGATGACCATTAAAGTGGTGTTCCTCATGGCTATGTGTTCATTCAAGAAGGTAGGGGAATTGCAAGCACTTTCTTGCAAAGAATCTTTTATCATCTTTCATAATGATGGGTGTCTCTGGTCCCAGTCCCTCCCTTTACACGAAAGTTGTGTCACCTGCTCATTTGCCAACCATGACAGGGGTGGAGGGACTCCGGATGGAGTTTCACATCCTCTTGATATGATCTCTTTGCTTAAGAGGTTTCTGGAGATGACTGAGGCCTTCAGGCACTCGGACCATCTGTTTATGCTCTGTTCAGGTACTAAGAAGGGCCAGGTGGCATCCAAAGCTGCTATTGTAGGCTGGATTAGAAGAGCCATAGAGGCCACTTACAAGATGGCCAGTAGTGACCTTCCTAGTGGAATTCAAGCTCATTCCACTAGCGCTCTTTCTGCCTCTTGGGCTGAGAGGGGTGGTGCTTCATGCAAGACATCTGTGCCGCAGCCACTTGGTCTTCTGTTTATATCACTGTCTGCCATTACCAGCCTGATGTGGCTTCTGCCAGTACAGACAGGCTTGGCAGGGTGGTGCAGCCGTGCTTCATGCCGCTGTAGTGTGTCATTCCCAATGGGGTTCATCTTTGGTTATCCCACCGAGTTTTTCTGGTACTGCTACAATAACCAAGTGGTTATGGTTCTCTGTGCACTAGAAAGGTGGCAGGAGATAATGGAGTTTACTCACCTGGCAAAGGTGATTATACCTGCCACCTTTACTGTATAGTGCCTCAGAGCCCCTCCCTGCATAGACAATATTTTTTCCTTACAGCAGCTGGAATCACCTGTGTTCCTTCAGTTTTTGAGGCATCTTTTGATGATGCTGATTTGTTATTTCTGGTGATGCATGCTTGTGTATTATAGCAAATGTGCTTCTTTAACAGGGAGACGGTAGATCTTCCTGCTTAACCTACATTATACATCACATGTAGGGTGCAGGGTTTTGGTTATAGGCACTCGGCTGTATTGATATTACTTCCCTGCATTATTTTGTAATCCTGCTTTCAGTAAAATCTATTATATTTACAGTGCATTTGGTTGTCAGTGTTTATTCTGGACAGTTTTTGTCTTTTGCATGACATGCCTGTGTTTGGGAGTTTGTTTTTTGCTTCTCTCTGCTAGGGAAGTGTCAGACTAGAGTTTCAGCTGGAGACAGGGATTGCCTCTGGCAGCCAAAAGACTTATGATTGTGCATTGGTCAATGGTATGGATGAGGATACCCAGTAGTTATGGTTCTCTGAGCACTATTAATGTGGCAGGTATAATCACCTTTACCAGGTGGATAAATACCATTTTACAGGAAAGAACAACAGAAGTGGCAGGTGATCCGAAAACGTTTTGGTCTGTTATATGGGATTTAATGATCAGTCTAAATTTAATAACTAGTTAAATTTCCCATGATAAAGAATTTGGAAAGGAAATGCCACTTGCTGATAGAGTTAATAATTTTTTTGTAGAATCTGGAAATTTATTTGGTCATTAGAGCATAAATTGACAAATCCATGTGTTGGGAAAACAGGAGGTGATTCCCCACTTTTATTTCCATTTAATACTAAATGACAACATGAAGTACAGGACTATTGTTGGACTTAAAGGGCAGGATATTCGAATGGTTGGCATGGTGCACCACAGTTGCACCAGGAGCAACCCACTGATGTGCCTGGCATGATATTCAAAGGGGATTGAGCCTGGCACAAATCCTGATGCACGGAGCGCATCAGTAATGTATGCGGTGCAGGTAGGGAGTGGTGTGCCCATGCATACTCCACTGAGTTCATCCATGCGCAACCCCTACCCAGGCTGCACACAGGTGAGCCCCAAAAAGGAACATATAGCCACCCACAGGTGAGCTGCCATTGCAAGGCGTAACATGACAGCTGCCACCTGTGGGTGGTCACCCGAGTCCTGCTGCACCTTTGTGGTGGTGTTCCCCCATGCCCGATCGCGGCATACATAGAAAATAATAGTCCCATATCCTGGTGGTCCAGTGGACCACCAGCAGCCCAATCGGGCATATGTAGAATAGAAACATAGAAACATAGACTTTGACGGCAGATAAGGACCGCTTGGCCCATCTAGTCTGCCCATTTCCTACCTACAGGATAGGCCGAGATCCTAGTTAACCAACAACCTATTTCTTCCTACCCCCACAAGAATTGCCTTATGTCTTTCCCATGCATTCTTGAATTCTCCCACAGTTTTAAACCCACAACCTCCTCAGGAAGGCTGTTCTCATGCATCCACTACCTCTCTGGAAATAATACTTCCTCACATTGCCCCTTAACAGCCCTCCTTCTGTCTTTAAATTGTGTCCCCTTGTTCTTGCAAGTCTCTTTTTCTGAAAGATGCTACCCTCTTGGACTTTGTTGATTCCACTGAGGTACTTAAAGTTTCTATCATGTCCCCCTCCCTTCTTTCCTCAGGGTATACATATTAAGCTCCTTTAGTCTCTCCTCATAAGGCTTCTCTCAGACCCTGCACCATTTTAGTTTCCCTCCTGGACTACCTCTATCTTGTCTATGTTCTTGCAGAGATGGGGTCTCCAGAACTGGACACAGTACTCCAGATGGGGTCTCACCAACTGTCTGTCCAGAGGGATAACAACTTCCTGTTTTCTGCTGCTGATGCCTCTCTCTACATCCCAGTATACCCCAGCCCTCCCTACTGCCTTCTCACATTGCTTGCTAACCTTAAGGTCATCTGGCAGAATATATTAACAGTCCTACATCCCTGGTGGTCCAGTGGACCACTTGCAGCCCCATCGCAGAATAAGTATATTCTAAACAGCTAACTCTATCCCTGGTGGTCCCAGTGGACTGCTCACAGCCCAATGTGGAAGTCAGTATAAATAATTACACACACAATCCAACCCTGGTGGTCAGCAGCCCCTCCCCACCCACCCACTGAGCCCCACAACCCCACTCCCCACTCAGCGGCAGGTGGCAGCCCCTCACCTGTTTAGCCGCTTTCGCCACCCGCTGACTGGCTCAGATGATAGGTTGCATGATCATTGGTTCACAGAGTGAGCCAGTCGGCGTGCAGGCCTGTAACAGACCATACAGTCCAGATAATGTGAATGGATCCATTCATATCTGGACTGTATAGTACGGTATGGCTGCACACCCATTGGCTCACGCCAGGACCAATGGGCGACAGTCCTACTGTAAGTCAGTCAGCAGGTGGCAGGACAGCAAGTGGTGGGAGCTGCCACCACCTGCTGACCAGGGGGAGCTGGGCGGTGGGGCTTAGTGGGCGGGTGGGAGGAGGGTACCGCTGGACTACCAGGGTAGGATTGGTGTGTAATTATTTATTACTGATGCCCGTGATTAGCTGCTAAGTAGCAGTCCACTGGACCGCCAGGATATGGGGCTAATATTTTCTTACATATGCCCGCAACGTGCTGCAAGCAGTCCATTGGACCACCAGGGATGGAGTTAACTGTTTGAAACATACTTATGCCTGCACATCAGGCTGCAAGCAGTCCACTGGACCACCAGGAATAAAGTTAGCTGTTTAGAATATACTGTTGCACTATCAGGGCTGCAAGCGGTCCACTGGACCACTAGGGATATTGACGGTTCTACACTTACACATGCCCATGATTGGGCATTGGGGCACTTTGCTGCAATGCGGTGGGTGTCAGTCCCTGATGGCTGCAGCCTGGCAGGGAGCCAGGTGCAAGTCGCCAGGATCGCAACCTGCATGCAAATGGGGCTACAACATGCAAATGGTCCCATTTGCACTTTGCATACATTATGGCCTCATTTGCATGTGCACTTTTGAATATCAGGTGGTTGTGCTTATCGTGAATGACATTTGAGCTTGTACATCCCCTTGCTCCACTTGGCCATTTTGCACTGGCACAGTGCCACTGTGCCATGTGCTTTGCAGGTGGCCAAGGAGTGATATTCAATGATGCTGTGCCATGGCTCAGCTCCGCTGAATATCACCCTGTCAACGCCCTGCGCATCCGGTTGTGCTGCACCCAGGCTTGTGCCACAGCTGGCACAGTCTGAATATCCCACCCAAAGTCTATTAAGAGTTGTGGTCCAGAAGGACTGACCCCTGTTATGATGAAATATTCAGCTTCCAAATAGTTGAACCTCTCATGTTTCTGTTTAACTGGTCCTTTCCTCTGGTACAAATTCTCAGGCTTGGAAGTTGCCCAGGGTTGTCCCTATTTTTAAGGTGGACAGTCTGGCCAATTTACTAACTACAAGACTATTTATTTACTTTCTCTTGTTTCTAATCTACTGGAAAGGTTGTTGACTAAGCAATTAGCAGACCATCTTTGAAATCATTGTTTGTTTGATGACTTCCAGTCAGGTTTGCAGGTGTCATGGTGCAGTTGTCTCCATGTTGAGGTCTTGGATGATGTCAACAAAGTAATGGACTCTGGGCAAATTACCAAGACCATCTTTATTGACCTTTCCAAGGCCTATGACACAGCTGACCACTGAATTCTGCTTTATAGGTTATATGGGGTGGGGTTATATAGGCAGGTGTTGGACTAAGTTTTTCTTTACTTGGGGCAGAGATGCCACACAACTACAGTAAATGGGCCTGAATCTTCTTAACTAGTGGTACACAGGTGTACCCCAGGGCTCAGTCCTTGGGCCACTCTTTTGATTTATCTGAGAGGTCTGGAGGCTTGTGTGGGGACTCATTATACCATCTATACACTGATGAAATGATAGTCTATACATCAGGCTCCTCAATATTAAAGGTATAAGACATGCTGCAGTGTAGCTTTGATGGGCTAATGGCCTTTTGAGGATTCTAAGTTAACACTAAATTCTTCTAAGACTAATCTTATGTTGTTCAGGTACAACCTCAAGTCTTTGAGATTGTACAAACACATCGATTTAATATTGGTTAGGGACATCAATGGGACCCCACTGGAAGCAGATACTTATAAAAATCTAGGATTTTGGTTGAACCAGTCAGAGGTCAATTAATTCACATGTGGATACATTGATTGTCCAGGTAGGTAGAAGGGTTAGCCTGCTGTATAGAAATCAAAATTGTTTGGACTCTTAAACAATCAAAAAATAGGTCAGATTCAGGTTTTCCCATTGTTTGATTATGCAGATGTCTTAAACGACTATACTTCTGTGATACGTTACATAAGCTTTTATAACTGCCTTTCTAAATTAATTTTTATGGTGTCCTAGGGCACTTATCATTTGATGACCTCTACTGTAGGTTAGGGGTGGATATCCTTGCTTAATAGAAGGATGCTAGACAAGTTTTTTGCTAGCATATAAAAGCATTTAGGTCTAGTCCAGATTATTTGAGTAATAGACTATCCCAGAGGAAAATTGGCTCCTCTCTGAGGAATTCAAGTTCAGGAGTAATAGTGGTCCCAAGAACCAAAACTTGAAGATCTCAGTATGTTCTTTATTAGTCAATCTGTACCTACTCTGTGGAATCAGTTTCCGCAAGAATTTAGATTACTGGATTCAAAACATCCCCCAGGTGCAGCCATGAAATACTGTTTTTGCACTCCATATCAGTTCAGGAAGGTTGTTGCTGTACTGTATAATCTGTCTATACAGATGTTAGACTGTGTGAAATTATTTAAAATGTGTTATCACTTGCATTTATATTGATGATTGCATGTTATCGTGCAACTTTTTAAAATTGTGATTTGTATTCATATTTGTATTGTTTCTGTGACATTATGTCCTTTTGTTATGTGCCTTGTAATTGCTTCTATGTCCTATGAATTGCTGCATATTCTGCTTCTCGGATTTGTCCTGTATAATCGATCTGTATCTGTACCACTTTATTTTATTGCTTGCACAACTGTATCTATTCAAAAAGCTGTGTACAATCTGAAATTCTATCTACTTCTGTATTACGCTGTATTCTGTGTAATATTGTATCTTTTTCCCTTGCACTTCTCTGGTAGCACCTGGAATGCCTTTCCGGTTTATCAACTTTCAAATAAATAAATAAATAAATGTCTCTATCGATTTCTTACATGACTCACCACTGTGAATTAGCTATGCTCAATAGTTATAACCCTAAATGAAATGCAATTAAATGAAAGTTGCAGAGGACAGACCTATGAGGTGGAATATAGAATCTCAATGGCTACACTTAATAGTGTTGGTGCAGAATGCTTTACAATTGGAGTGTTCTGCAGAGTAAATCACCTTTGTATGCTGGAGACTGATCAACTGTTCCTCAAGGAGATCAGCAAAGCAGAGGAGTTAGGGTGATGGCCATTCAAGGAGATTTCTTTTTGTTGTTGTTGTTACTTTATTATTTTCAGTGTAGGTACATTACAGATAATTTCCGTATGAATGACAGTCCATACAAGCCAGGACCCTTTGGGTACAGTCCCTTAATACAAAGGAGTGACTTAATGCATCAGTCATTTTATGATACCACATATCGGTAATCACAGTATTATTTCCAAATTTAGCAGTGAATAACATCGATGTAATCAGAGTCATGAGAGGGATGCAAAACCAAAACAGTGTTCAAATAGTTATGTTGAAAGTTTCTGCTCTTGATTGAGCTGCAAGAGCATGCCATATCTCAAAGAGTTAACATGATAGATTCTGTGTAAACCTGAGCATTTGCCATTAGAGTTAACCTAATGTGTTGACAGATGATAACAATTCTTAAACAGGATTAATCTAGGAAGTCCAGAACAAGAGATGGTCTTAAATAATTTAGAGCCACAAAATAGCATGGCACTCGTCATTGTCCAGATATGTGTGCTGCTGTGTTGGATTCATTTAACTAAAGACAAGTGAAAGCCAAAACTTACAAGCACATGACCCAACAACTTTAACTGAAAAAAATTCAGCTCTCATAGCCAAAGGTTCAGAAAACAGCCTGGGGCAGGTGAACCCTCATGTATCTTCTCCCTCTGTTCCTTTGCTTCCAATCCACGATAATGCTTCTTTGTCTCTGCAATCTTCACATCAAATCTTCCAGCATCAACTGGCTCAGGGTAAATATAAACTTTCCTTCATGTACAATGCATAGTTTAACAGGAGGACCATTCCCGTGACTGACTCTCGCTGCCCCTAATTTTGGCGACTATGTTGAATCACTTTTATTTCTTTTCCTATTGCAAAATTGAATGTCTGGGAACAAGTTATATTTAATTGCCATAAAATAGTATTAGGAGTTTACAATGGGCATTGTACCTCAATTAATCTTGAGTACCAGTTTAATCCAGGGTGAGCATAACAGTTTGTGGTTGGTTCACGAAACCAACCATGCGGCATCACTTTATGCCTTTGCAGTAAAAATGTGGTTTCTCACTTTCATTATGCAATTGTTCTCACAACCAGTCTTGTATAAAAAGTTGTAAGAGGTCCCATTCAGCACATTCATGCAGTCCAACCACTCTTATGTTGGCTGCATGCACCTGACTCTCAAGAGTCTCTGTGTACATTCTGATCTGCTGGCTCTCCTTGATCTGTATGGCAGCTACCCCAGCTGCTGACCTGGCCTGCTGCTTCTCACTGCCAGCTACAATTTGATTCAATATACAGATGCCTCAATGACCACCATCTGAGTGTTTATTCCATCAAATTTATCTTTCAGAGATGCTGCTGATTTTTATGAGGCACCAAAGTTTGATACATAGAGATTGTAGAATCTATTCTGACAAAGTTCCCACCATCAGATCTACAGTTTTAGGCCACCAGCTCTCTTGTTGTCACAGGTCCTCAAGCATTTTTGCATTTAGCTCCTTATGCTGGCAGCCAACCTTCAACAATTCTCCATGTATGCTGCCAAAGTTGATCTCTCATATACACCAAGGAAAGTAAGCAAGAAGCACCTGAAAAGGGAACAAAAACAGCTGTTAGCCATTGAATAATTGCAGTGCAAAAGTTCAGGTGGCCATTTTAGTTTGGTTCCACAGTGCCCCTTTCAGGAAATTTCAAGGAGCATAAAAGTCAGGGGTTCATTAAGGACTTCCAGGCTGCTTTTTTGGGCAGTGGATGTAAGACAGAGCTAGAGTGAATGCTACCCTGGACACTGAATTGCCCAATCAGGACATCATTCTATAGATAATCTAAGGGTGAAGGACCCTTGAGAACAAGCAACCACAACACAGTACATTTTGATATTGCTCAGGAACCCAGCCATCTTCTTCAGCATGCTGGTTTCTGATTTTAGGAAGGTGGAATATGTAGAATGTGAGAAAATCTCCAGGGCTGACAAAATGGGCTGAGGAAGGTTGAGAGGTGAATTTGCAAAAGAGCTGCCATCAAGAGGGAGGTGCTTTGGATGACTAAGAATATGTAAGACAATAGCAAGGGTAAGAAACACAGTAGACAGATATAGTTCAGCAAAGAGGTAAAAGGTGGTCATAGAGAAAAGATTTTTAAAACATTTATTTGAATAGGCATATGAAGAAGAACAGGCAGGATGTCATGGATCCAGTACTCTTAAAGATTTATATAAGATCATTAGACTATGATAGAAACAGTCAATGTGCAAAATTTTCAGATGAAACCAAGAGTGGGGTGAAGTTTCAACTGATGAACAGATTTAAACATAACTGATTTAAACAAAATGGTGAAATGAGCAGAACATTGGGGAATGAGCTTCAACTGGATTATTGCATAGTCATGCATACTTGAAAGATAAATTACATGATTACAGCATACATGGAGTAGTACTACAGGAAAAGTAGTAAGGAAAGGTATCTGGGGATCATTATAACTGATGATCTGAAAGTAAATTCTCAATGTACAGTGACAATTAGTAAGAAATATGCTAGTTAATCAATAAAAGCATGCCATGGGTGTGTTATCATGGGATAACAACCTGCCTCAAATTAGTTAAGTAAGAGGCAAAAGCTGAGTGCTTCCACTACCAAAGAAGGGATATTAGCTCACCAGAGCACTCCCTGAGTGCTTTATTGCAATCACAAAGTGGGTCTTTTTTTTTTGTAAATAATTTTAATATATTTTTTAAATATATCAGTAATGCATGAATGGTGTCCCTTCAGAATCATTCCCTATTTCACGTCTCAATATGTATTAAGCATTACGGTATGACCAAAGGTCGGTTTACCAGTAGTTAATACAACCTCTGGTGCATAATAAGTCCCTGAGGCATAGCTAAGAGCCTTATGCACCTGGTGGGTTGGATTAACTACTGGTACACCAACCCAGGGAGTGTCTTTAATACTATTATATAAAATGAACAGATACAGTATACCTAAACTTTTCTATACATTTTTGCTATACTCATGAGTTTTAAAAATATTTTTTACAATACTTTGCTGATTTATGAGAGCAAAATAGTTAATTTTTCTTACTTGTTCTCTTAGTTTGGAGTCAAACCCATAAGAGATGTTCTGTTTGATTGGTTTACATTCTTTCTTAGATGTTTTCTGCTGCTGGCCCATATCATACTGATGTGGAGCCACATTTTGCACTTCTGCACTTTTGACAAGAAAGTTTATCATACACTAAGTCCTGACTGGTTGCTTTCTTTGTTTGTAACTGTTTCTTAAACATATGACTGTCAAATGAGCACAGTAGTAAAAAACAAAAAATGGAAACAAATGTTTTAGATGACTTACTAATAAACAAATCAGCTGCATATTAACCCCTGCACCCCAACTGTTACCTGACCAAAGTACTGTGATAGTAAAGGACTAGTTCTCTGCTATCCTCACAGCACTGAAAAAAGAAAAGATAATACTATATATAGCTAGAAGCTTTATTTGTATGAAATATACTCACCACTCCAATGGCCCAGAGGCATTGCAGTGTACTATTTTGGGTTTAGGAGGGAGCTTAGGTGGCCATGTTTTCTTTCAGTATCAAGAAAGTGATGTTGGGTTTATGGAGCTCACTTAGCAATCACATAAGAGAACTGGACAATTTCCATGGGGAGGGGCGAGGTTTAACATGATGATTAACATGGTGATTATTGACTCTCCCAAATGGATTTACTTGTCTTACTGCTCTGCTTATGTGGCAGTCCGACATTTAAATACAACAAAGACTTTGAAGATAATCTTTAACATAAAAGCTTTACTACTGATACAACAGTATATCTCCACTGCCTACCTAGAGCAGATAACTCATGTGAATATTAAATATCTGCCTGACAATTTTGTTTAAATTGCTTGGAATTTTAGACAGATCTTGTTTTCCCATTCTAGAGTATGGGTCTTTGTGCCTTCTTTTGGGAGGCTTTAATCTCGGCTTTTCCAGCAATTAATGTGGGATTTAGACTGTTTTGAGCCAATCAGACTATGAATATCTGTTTGTTTTTTATGATATGGCACAGGGTCATAATGTCTTATGGACAATAACATGGCACAACAATGCCACAGTCAAAACAACAAAATCAAAAACAGAGTTGGTGAAAACACTGACTCAAGCAACAACTGCACTACCTGAGGAAGAAATGAAACTCCCATTTTTGTTTTTTTGTGGGGGTTGTTTTTGTGAGGGCTCTGCAGCCCACACACCCTAATGTTGGGCCTTGCCCCCACACCTCCCTTGCTAACCAACTCCAAGGAGTGTGGATCAAGAGGAAAAGGGGAAACCTGGAAGCAGGGAGCTAGTTTTTTGCATAAAAAATGAAAAAATAACATGTTGAGAAATGGGGAATCAAACCCCGATCCCCAGCTCTCCAGTGTACTAGGTACTCGTGACTTACCCATGCCACCACAGGAGCAGTTCAACCAGGCACAGCACCTGCAACCTCTTCAGCCTTATCTCTAGTTCCTAGTCAGTGACAGGGGTAGCGTAGTTTCCTACCACTATTATAACCCTGTTGCTGTAATTCATTCCTCGATTTTGACCACGAGATATCCTCTGCTGTTTCGCAACACTATATTAACCCAGTACCTTATGATACTAATTCAATCAATCAATCAATCAAGTCTTTATTTAACCAGGCGTTCATCGTTGAGCAGAAGCTCATTTGCAAGATGGACCTGGGTGGAGCATGAACAATTGTATATACAGGTCAACACAGGTATTTACAAGGCAATACAGATAATACTTTACAGAGAGGAAGAAAAGAAGATCATATGTACATAGAATTATACAGATATTATACAGATTACATGGTATTTACATACATAGAAGTGTCTATAGGAAGATAATGCAGGTTATCTAAGGTTGCAGGAGGAAGTAACGGAAGAAAAATAAAAATAAAAATATACACCAGGTAGAGGTGAAGGTAGGGGAAGAGAGGGAGGGAAGTAGGGGAGAAAGGCTAGGAGGCACGTGTGCACAGAAAGGAGTTGGTAAAGCTGGATGTAGAGAAGGTGGATGGAGAAAAGGAGTATGTGTGAGCCCCGGATTGAATGCTATAAAGTATGGGGCATGGTAGGATGTCACAACCCAGGGTAGTGAGCTCCTATCCGAGGTTGGGAAAGGAAGAATAAGGGATGGATGGGCTAGTGTTGATAAGACAGGGGATAAGAGAGAGAACAATTAGGCTGGTGAGGAGCAAGCTGGGGGCAGTCTTAAAATTGGGTCTAGGTATGGCTATATACCAGTACTGGGTCTGAGTGGTGAAGTAAGTTACATACTTCTCTGATCGTATGGAAATAAAGCATCTTGAAAGAATTTATACCGATTAGAGTGCTTAGTTTGAGAGTTTTTGTGATCGTTCCATAAGGTAGGTAGCACAAGCTTATATGGCTGCCCTGCAAGTGGGATTTTGCTGGGTACTTTAAGTGTATAGCTGAGTAATCTTAACGCAGATTTCTACTATACCTAGGGAAGACAGCAGGAGATAGTAAGGCAGCTTATTAGAGATGGCTCTATAGGTCCAGAGAGCGGCGCTTCTGTGGCGCCTGAACTTTAGTGATGTCCATCCCACTGCCGCATATAGGGTGCAGTGATGTGTGTCGAAGGAAGTCCCGTTATAAACCTCAGTGCTCGATGGTAGAGTGTGTCCAGTTTAGCCATGTAGAGTTGGGGCATTGGCTGTAGAGGAAGTCAGTGTAATCAACCAATGATAGGAAAATGGATTGGACCAGTTGTTTCTTGGCATCTCTGGTGAGACATTGGCTGATTCTAAAAACAGTCCAAGCCTTTGCGAAGTCGTTTTAGCAAGTCCTCGATATGTTCAATGAAGGAGAGTCTTTGGTCTATCCAAACTCCCAGATACTTGAATTTTGTAACAAATTCTAGTTTTTCACCTAGAACTGTGGTAATTTGGGAACTGTCCCACTGGACACAGGGTTAGCTGTACGGATAAAAGGAGAGAGGAGCATCGCTTAGTTTTTGGGCATTAAGGAGTAGCTTTTTTGGAGGAGTTGGCTTTGCAAAGGTTGAATTCTGACTGTAGGTCATTGCAGGCAGCTTCAGGTGTTGGGTGACTCACGTGAGAGAACTGTCTCATCTGCAAACAGATGGATGTTGGCTTCTTTTATACAGTAGTCAATGTTATTAATGTAGATTGCAAAAGTAAGGGCCCTAATATAGAACCTTGAGGTACCCCTCTTACAGAGTTTTTAAGGGGGACAGGCCTCCTTGGCTTTAACTTGTTGAAGGCGCCCTGTAGATAGTCAGTGAACCAGCAGAGAGGGTGTCCACACCTATGGCTTGAAGAAGGCGGAGAGGAGCAGACTATGGTCGATGTGTCAAAGCCTTGCTTAGATCAAGGAAAACAGCCCAAATAAAGTTTTGCTCTCAAGATTACGCTGCCAGTCATTAGTAACTTTGGTGAGGGCTGAGATAGTGCTATGTTTAGCTCTGAATCAGGACTGCATAGGATTTAGCAGTTCCCTAGACTCAAGGTGAGTCCTCAGCTGTGCATTTACAATTTTCTCTAGGAGCTTGGACAGGACCGGAAGGAGGAAATTGGCCTGTAGTTATTGAGATCGCAACGGTCACCTGATTTGAACAGTGGTATGACATGTGCTGTCTTCCATATAGATGGTAAGGTGCCCTGAGACAGGGATAAGTTAAAAGGTGGGTGATGGGTATCACTAGTACGTGGTAGGCAATTTTAGGAAGTAAGGGTCAGGGAGTCGGCCCCAGCACTTTTTCTAGTATCCAACTGAAGCAAGAGATCCTCACCTCTTTCAGTGTGGCAGGTTGAAGTGAGAAAGGCAGCGAAGCTATCGGAGTTTCAGGCAGTTGGCTGGCAGTCTGGGAACGAAGTATGTTTGCAGGGGAGTTATCAAACGCCATGCCTGCAGTAGCAAAGTGGTTATTGAATGCGCCAAGTATATCCATCTTTTCAGTTATAGTCAAGTTGCCAGAGGTAATCTTGGTCGGGAGGAATTTCCTGGGAGTGGCCTAGCAGATCACTGATTGTGTTCCAGAGCTTGATTGGGCTCTTTGTGGCAGAGTCGAGTTGGATTTGAAGAAGGTGGTCTTCGATTCTCTGATTGTTTTGGTACATAAATTTTGTAGTCTCCTGAACTGGTTCCAATCCTCTGCAGTGTTCAGTCTGCATGCTTTTTCCAGAGCTTATCTCTTTCTAGAAGCAAGGACTTGATCTGAAGGGTGAACCATTTACAGGTTTTGGTCCTAGTTAGAACTTTAATAAGGGAGCATACTTATTAAGGACCCTTGATAGAATGTTGTGGAAGATATTGTAAGCTGGACGTATCGTTTGGCCAGGTAGAAATCTTGCCACTCAGGGGAGTATTTAAGCTCGTTTAGGTAGGCATGTTCATTGAAGTTGCACCTGGATCTCTTCATAGAGAACTTGCTGATGGGTGCTGGGTTGTTGGTGGATCTTACTCCCGCAATAAAACAATGGTCGCTGGCGTCTGAGAAGAAGACATCAGCGTGGGAGAAAGAGATGATTTGCTCACCATTAGCACATCCAAAGTGTACTTTTACTGGGGTTTTCACGTTTGGGCATGTTGGTTCAGTAATAAGTTGCGTCAGCCATGTTCATCACAGAAGGATGCAAGGGGCAGCTGTGTTAGAGAGCCAGTCAAAGTTGAGGTCTCCTAAAATAATAGTTTCTGGCAGCCCCTGTCCCAACTTGTCACTTAGATATAACACAAGCTGTAGGCCAGCAGACGGTGGTCTGGAGAAAAGAGGTGCGCATCCAATCGGATGTCCAACTTGGCCCAAGTGGGATTCCCCAGCACATGGAACAGGGTATTGCTGGACACCATAAATCCTGTATCTTTCAACGGAACAGGTGAGTGCCCAAATGTGTTGAATATGGGAAAGTGTGCCTTAAAGCAGATGGTACAAAACTTTGTGGAGGGTAGATTCTATGGAAGGACTTCCCAATCTGCAAAAGTGATTTGGAAAGATAAGAAAAATGGTCATACATCTGGCAGTTGAAAATCAACACCAAGAAATGGAACATAATGCACATTGGCCCTATGCATTAAGGGTAGAGTGTCCACACACTGTGGATCCATGGTGATAGGCAACACAAAGTTAGAATGCTGCACACCAGGGTCCCATTTACATGAGGGCATTCATGGAGAGCACATGTGCTCCTTTCACAGTTGATACCACAGCCATGTGTGTAGCTATGCATGCAGACAGTCTGGGGGTTGGCCAAGAGGCATGCTCACACCCCATACCATTCACTGTGGCAAGGAGTGCTGGGCAGGAGCACATGATATGGCAGCAGGCACCCTGCTGTGTCCTCCCACTCCTCCAGTAGAAGACACCAGCCAGCTGCAGTAGAATGTAAATTAGTACAAAACAAAACAAAAGAGAGCTCGGACTGCGCTCAATGTGCGAGGGTGCACTTTCAAATGGATGTAAATTAGTCATGCCATGCTGCCTAGCCCTCTTGTCAGGAAGGTAGAGTTGGGAGGGCAATTTGGGCACTCCCCAGTTCCGTTGAAAGATACAGGATTTATGGTGTCCAGCAATACCCTGTTCCATGTGCAGGGGAATCCACTTTTGGGCAAGTTGGACATCCGATTGGATGCCACCTCTTTTCTCCAGTCTGCACCTGTGCACCAGTGCACTGTGAGGTGGTGCCCCAGACAGGTGCCCTAGGTGGAGGGCACTTTTGCATGCTGAGCCCCGCATGACTGCCCCTGGCACTGAGCTGTATAGGGCACATGGTGCATAGCCCCATCAAGAATAAGAATCCTAAAATGGATTACAGGTTTGATGGGATGAGGTAAAACACACAACAGAAGAAAGAAATTTGGAGGTTGTTATCAGAGACACATTGGTCACCATTTACAAACACCCGTGTCCATTTTTAGACATTGGTGCATGACATCCACCTGGACTGTCGGATCACCTAGAAGGAGTCTAACTTCTGAGTGTCATTGCCATGACTTGTTCTCCAAAAATGATGCATGTATCAAAATTGATCGCGTGTCTTACATTACAAATGTGGCAGGATGTTTGAAAATATGACACAAAAATCCTGATGCATTTGCCAGCTGTAGCACGTCAGAAATATGGAGGTAAGTTCTACTTTCAGACCTTTGAAAATCCCAGCTCTTGAATCTATTTTACAGTACAGTAAAGCTTATGGGAGAGCCAGTAGAATGTTGGGGGATACAGGTATGGGCTTTACCACAGGGAGAAGGGATGTTTTTCTTTTCCAGTACAGGACCCAGGTGAGACTACACTTGGGGTACTGAGTTCAGTCCTGGGGTCCAGATTTGAAGAAGGAACAGGACAGCTTGTAGACCATCCAAAACAGCATGACAAAATGAATCAGGGGCAACAGGAAATACAATACCAAGAAAGTCTGCAATGCTTGAACATGTGCTGTATTCCAATAAAAGCAGAGCCACTCAAGGAAGGTTTGGTGCTCAGTGACACAGTTCGTATATGTGCAGAGAAGTCATGACACTCACCTCAGAGTTGTAGGCTATTCTGAAAAGATTCTGGATCCTTATGTGCTATTTGCCATACATTCATTTAACTTTTATTTATAAAGTGCAGCATGCAGCTTACAAATGGTGTCCACCCAAGTGGGGAGCAGCTGAAAAGTTTCACCAGCAACCCTGGCTTTTAGCTTTCCACAGGATATAACTTTAGGACTGTGAGGCCCTATTTAGCAAAGCTGCCTGTTTCAAGATTACGGCTGCAGAAAAATACAATAAAAGGCATACAATTTGACACAAGGGGACATCATATAGCCCTTCAAGTTTCTACAAGTTTCTACAGCACATGGGATAAAACAGCACAGACTCCTCAGAGTTGCTCAAAAGACATGACTGCTCACAAACAAGGGCACAATTACAAACTGGTTGGGAGAAGTTTCAGACAGGGTGTAAGAAAATAATTTTCATGGAATTGGTGGTGGACAAATTGAACGGTTTGCCTATCAGTTCAGTAAATGCTAAATCTGTACCTGTGTTCAAAGTCAAAATGGGAGAGATTCAAGGAACAGGGGCAGGTGATGGTGTGGGAAGACATACCTGTGTTATACTGATAAAAGTTTAGACTAGGGTATACCCTTAAATACTTAAATAGTTACTGTATTCAGATATACCAACCATTCTGACTCTCCTTTATATTTACTAATACATTTTTTTCTTTTCTCTTTTATTTCCTTATACAGCAAGATATAAAAACATGAAAACAATTTTTCAATTTATTATTTTCCTTTACAGAGTTTACATGTAATCACCCTTCTTGAGGATGTAGAAGTAAACAAAGGTCCCTCCTTTCTTCCCATTTCTCACCATTTAACATCAACATTGTTAAAACTGTACCATTGAATTACTGTAGATGCTTTAGAAAACAAAACCCTGACCATAGCATACCAAACTGACAAGACATAATCAACATGCTAAATAACTTTTCATTCATTTCCTTCAATTATTGATACAGCAGATCTTGTTATTTCCTATATGTACCCATTTATTTTACCATTTTTGTTATCTTTTCTCTTCATCTTTCTTTTTGTATCTTTTCTTACTGCTACAGTGGGTGGAGCACTGCAGACGTCTTGGGATGAAAGGATCAAAAAGGACACAAATTCAACACAAGAACAAGAAGTTGCACCACAGTTAGAGCCAGGGTTCTGTGATTTTCTGGGGTTCTAGTTCAGTTCAGGTTCTACAGGGTGGGGTTCTAGTTTGTTCAGTTATAGCCTTTTGTTACTTTTTCAGTTCTGGTTCAGTTCTTAAAATATTTGGTTCTTAAATATAAATAAAACATGAATACAGTTGCATTTGTCAAACATCTTACTTTAATTCAACAATGTAAAATATACAAAGGACAAAAGAATAAGACATTTCATTGAATACATTCAATACATTCACTAAATTAAGTAACATAAAAATACATATACTGTATATCACATACTGTTACAAAGTACGTTAAGTTAATGATGACATATGAAAGTTTACATATATGCAGTTTATTTTATTTTTTTTGTGGCAAAACCTGTTGCAAACAAGCACAGTCTGTTATAGGTAATAGTGAGGTTACAAGAGACTACAATGTAAAGTTAAAGTGACAGTCGATTTAATTATTAACCATGTCAGTCCATCAAAGTCGTGACAGACAGCAGCATCCAGCATCCAGCGAAGGGAAAGGAAATATAGGAAACCTAAAGGTATAATACAGTTCTGCATTTTAAAAGGGTAGGTTCACATTTGGTTCTGGTTCACCACCCATCTTAATTAGGAGGTTCTAGTTTAGTTTAGTTCTGATTGAAAATTAACAGTTCTGGTTCCATTCACATTCGGTTCAAGTAAGAACCCTAGCTCTAACCACAGTCTCCTCCACAGTACATGAGTACTTCACTGTCTCCATTTATTGCACCAGTCCCACAGTCACAGCAGAGAAGAAAAAAACACAAAACTCGTTCCCTCCCTCTCTGTCTCTCTGTCTCTCTCTCTCTCTCTCTCTCTCTCTCTCCTCCTGCTGATCTGTCTCTGCATGCTGTTGCCAATACAGCTGAAGCCAAGCTTACAGAGGTCACAGTGGAACATGACACGGTCCACTGTGTCCAAGATGGCAGCTAGACTGTATTGTGCATGTGCAATACAGCTTTGCTGTCTTGGACATGTTGACTGTGCTGTGTTCCTGGCTGTGACCCCATGAGCTCAGCTGCAGCTGTATCGGCTCTGCAAGATCTTGTTCTTCTTTGTGATAGCAATTTAGTGTGACTGTATACCACAAATAACTAATTTTAGCAGGTCACATATTGCTTCTTTTAGTAGTGCCTGAGCCCTAACATTTGTATTATTATCCAGATCTATACAGGCTAGTACAGTATGTTTGGAATCTAGCCCCTTTATAACAAGACATGTTTGAACTGGGCCTCCTGTGTTTCTGTGCCCTGCACTCCCCAGGTTGATTACCCTTATTTGCTTGTTTTTGCAAGTGATGAGGTTACTGAATCATTTGAACATGATGGACTTCAAAGTGGGCCAATGTTTGACTGTCATGCCCTGTGAAATTATATGCAGTGACAGTTCATGAAATGAGGGTGCCTTTCCTTTAAATCTGTTGGCTCTTCTATTAAATATTGCAATTGCTAAGAGATATAGTAGCAATAGCATTCTGAAACTTATTAATGCCTCTTTTGTGAAAGATGCAGCATAATGTTTCTGTCAAGTAATTTTGAACAGCTAGTGCACAAAGTCAGCACTGCCAGCTAAACACTTCTGGGCTTTTTCAACACTATAGCATGCTTATTACTGATAACAATAAATTCTGCACCAACTTCGCCTCTGTCAAAGTTTGATCTTGCGACCTCACAGGGATAAAAGGCATTTCTTATAGTAAGCCACCAAGTCCAAAAAGATCATTTACGCTATAATGAGAGCATCAAGAAACATCCTGGGAGAAGGAAAGTTATCCATTAAAAATGAAAATGGAGATTTTACCTGCAGCTAAATTCCATTGAATATTTACTCTTACTCTTAAGGGACTTTCCCAGTTTGAGTTTTAAAGCAGCCTTTTAAGAACACATGTTGTAATTCATTGTGCATAACACCATTTTGGTATTCACAAATAATAATGACGGTGGATGGTGGAGAATAAAAGGGCAAAGCATGTGCAGAATGTATGCATCAGATTTAAAATGAATGGGAAAACATTTACTTTAGTGTTTTATTTTTACTTATTTTACTAGCAGGCTTATTAGACACTATGTTTACAATTATTCATTTTGGTTTTAACTGAATTTGCATTTCCTGCATGCCCATTTCAGTATAAAAGGATTCTGTACTTCCACCCAGACTACTGTCTTATTATTATTCTCTTCCTATGCCACTGTCACCTCACCTTCTGTATATCTCCTTAAAGTTCTTCTCTATTTCTTATTATTTAAGGAACACAGTTCATTACTCATTCTGATTATCAATATCACCCATAACAATCATTTATTGTCCAGAGCCTTCTTCTATCTTCTCATAATGAGTGTCACCATCTCTTTTGATCAGTATTATATACAATTCTCCACCACACCTCCCTGGATATGCTTTTCATTTTACGTAAAAAAAAATCAGGATGAAAGAAATGTTTGATTTGTATGGCATTTGCCCAATACTAGGCATTGGAAATACAACTTACTTTAGTTTTTTGAGAAAATAATTAATATATCATACTTTAGTTACATTGTTTCTATCCTAAAAGCAAAACAATAAACAAAAAACAACAGTTATACAGTGTTCAGTAATATGGCAAGTGTACTAATGGACAACGCCTCCAACAAGACAATAATTCAATACTGTGTTGGCAAGTTTGCTGATGACACCAAAATTGAGGGTAGTTATGTCACAGAAGGAGGTTAATAATATGAAAAGGGCTGGACAGGTTTGATAAATGGGCCAAAAAGGCAGATGAAATTTAATGTTGAAAAATGCAAAGTGATACATCTAGGTCAGAAAATGTTAAAGCAAAGCACTTCCTAAACAAATATCCTGATAACTGAAACTTGACAGGAAAAGGACCTTCAGTAAGGCTCATGGAATTCTCTAATTCTGTTACCATGGGATTTTCTGCAGAATTTGCATCATACCACAGAATATTTATATATATATACTGTAGTGCCACAGAATTCATTGTGCTTGGTGAATTTTCATTCAGATATACAGTTTTCCATGGTGCCTGCCTCCCATCTTCATCTTGTTTATCCTGAAACCCCTCCTCTATAGCTCTGCATGTGATGTCATTGATGACATCACCTCATAGTTTAGCCAATGGCATGATTGTATTCTGCCACAGAAATGAATAAATCATGCCACAGAAATTAAAAAATGATTCCACAGAAGCCTAGGGAGCCCTGCTACAGAAATCAAGACTATGAGATGCAGAAAACTCACTGCTGGCTCTCTTCTTGAACTGAGGGCAGTAGATCAACCAGAGTCCTCCGTCTCCTCTACAGCTTGCCAGACCTAAACCTGCACAATCCCAGCTCCAGACCATCTCTCAGCTGTGTTGCTGGTCCTTGCTTCTTGGTCAGAGGGCAGCAGATTGATCAGAGCCCTCCACGTCTCTCTGTAGCTCTCCAGATCTGAACCTGCACCATCCCAGACATTTACCTTTAGCTGAAACCTTCCAGAGGGCGTCCAGTGCCACAGAAATAGAAAATACTTCCACAGAAGCCCAGGAGCCCTGCTGCAGAAATCAAGACTGAGAGCTGCAGAAAACTCACTGCTGGTCCTTGCTTCATGACCTGAGAGCAGCAGATCGACTAGAGCCTTCCCCTCCCTCTCAGCTCCCTGGACCTGAACCTGCACCATCACAGCTCCAGCCCACCTCTCAGCAGCTCTGCTGGTCCTTGCTCCTTGGCCTGAGGGCAGCAGATTGACTGGAGCCTCCCCCCTCCCTCTGCAGCTCCCCAGACCTGAACCTGCACCATCCCATATATTTACCTTTTGCTGGAAGCCTCCCGGTGGGTGTCCAGCTCCATCTTGGTGCAGCTACTACTACTACTTGACCACATGGCCTCCCGAGTATTCAGGTCAGCATACTACTATTGATAGAATATTTAATGAACTTTGTAATCTCAGTAAAGCCCTGCTGAAAGGGATGTTTTACAACATATTTTATTAGTCTTTGTGATCACAGTGCAGCCCTGCTTAAAGGGATTTACTACAGGGTGTTACTGCTCTGTGCTATTTGTTTGCTTTGTACTACTGCAATTTATTTAGTTTTCCATCTGCCCGTGGGACTGCTTGTTTCAACCTGCATTTGTCTCTACTGTTAAATACAGATGATGTGGTTAAGGGGATTTAGGATGGCTTAATACTGTGCTAGTAGATCTGTGAACTGCATTACCACCTAGATTTGTTTTTCCAACACAACAGGGCTCACCTCTCTAACCGGCATTTGATGTTGGACCAGAGCCAGTCAGCCTGCTGTTCCTTACAGGGCGTTTTCTGGTGTTGCCTATAGTCTGTTTGCAGTCGGCTGGCATGGAAAGAAATTTTACCTGTTATGTTGTTAGCTATTGCTGCAGCCTGTAAATTAAATTAATGCAGGGAATGTTTGGTTAGCTGTTTCCCTAGCTTGGTGTACTATAGTGCTGGGCAGCCCTCAGTGAACAAACTGCACTAGCCTCCCCTGATCCCAGCAGGAGATCACATTTCTGGCATCCTGCCCACAGTCTCTAATCCCTGTATCTTCTCTTTCCTCCCCATCTCTGGCCCACCTCTCAGCTGTGCTGCTGGTCCTTCATCCTTAGCCTGAGGCAGCAGATCAACGGAGCCCTTCCCCTACAGCTCCCTGTACCTGAACCTGCACCATTCCAAGTATTTACCTTTTGCTGGAAGCTTCGTGGGCATCCAGTACCATCTTGAGCAGCCTACTACTGTTATGGGACAGTGCCACACTGTGAGTGACACCATTAGACTCTTCCCTCCCAATCCTCCCACCCAGGGTGGTCCTAATTTTATTTCTTTATCCAGAACCTATCAGCCCACTTTTTATCCTCTTTCTCAGTTGTATAGTGGACTCACCCACCAAGCTCCCACAGCAAATATAGTCAGTTTTCTCCCTACTGACCTTGCCCCTGGCTCTGAATTAATTTAAAGTGGCATCACTAGCCCTCCATAGCCGCTCACCTACTCCTTCATCTTACTGCCCCACACCCCCATTTGTCTCACTATCTGTCATCAGCTGTGGGATTTGAACTGGTAGGAAATCTGGCATCCCTGCATAGACAGCTTTCCTGTCCATTAGGCTATATTGCCAGTAGGTGTTGCTGGTTGAAACAGAAATAACACCTTTCTCAATAATCTTCCATGCTTCATCTACTGGTGGCTCTTCTCAGGGGCACTCTGAATAGGAGCAGATTTCTGCACCTCTATCCTTGCCAAGTTAACCTGTACAGTTTCTACATCTCCACAAACTTGATGCCCCAATAATCAGAAATGATCAGTGGGAGCTCACCCCATGGCCCTGTTCTCCAGCTCTCCTCTCACACCAAGAACACTTCTTACTTGGCCTCCTCCCTTGCTCACTCACCCTATCTCCCATCTCCCTGCACCATGCTTATCTGCCTTCCTCCTCTGCTGCTGCTAGTAAGGGATGTAGAGAGTAACCCTGGCTCTATAAACATCCCCATCACGTACTGAAACCAGTCATGTATCGCTACAGTGGGCTCAAAATTGCCCATCTTAACATATGCAAGCTTCTCGCAAATTTCAGTAATCTGGAAGCATGGGCTACCCTGCAGAAGCCCAACATAATAGGTATCACCAATCCTGGCACAAGCTCCTCTGTCTCGGATGCTACCTACCACCTACCTGGCTACACCATGGTATGACAGGACAGACCTGGTAGAATGAGGGAGGGTAGCATATTACTGTACCTTAGGGAACCCTTTACAGTCACACTCAATCATATGCTCAGACCCCTTCTCCCCTGTGAGTGGCTCTAGCAGAAGTGGCTCTGAGCACAAACAAATTAATCCACATAGCAAGCTGTTACAACCCTCTGAAAGGGGGCATCCTGGAGCTCACTAATTTCCTAGCTGGTCTGAGGAAACTCCCCACCATTTCACAGGGTTCAGTCCTCCTTGGGATTTCAACCTTAACTGGTCAAGCACCATGGAACCAGATTACAGTAACCTTCTCAAACAACACAACCTCTCTTGGGACATCATCCTCCCACTAGAAGTAATCCCAGAACTCTTACACACACCCTACTGGATTGGGTTCAGACAAACAAGGAAGAAAAAATTCTCCAAGCTGGCACCTATTTGACTCAATAAGTGACCACTCTTCCATCTACATTATTTGGTGGACCAAAACAAAGTGCCCCTTCCCCCAAAATACATAACTTTCAGGAATTTGTCTTGTCATGACATCGCTCACCTGTTTGCGGATGTCAAAGCAGTAAGTTGGCATACCCTCTGCTCCATCACAGACGTGACTTTGGCTGTTGGATTTTTCACTGACACCCTCCTCCACATCCAGGATAAGTACTTCCTCAACTACCTGTCGTAAGGGGTTGCACCAATGGCTCAATAAGATCTATTCTCACAAATGAAGATGAGAGACAAAAATGGGCCACCTGTAAAGCCTCCCTCCACTGCTCTCTGAATGACTACAGGAAACTATGAAACCAATGCAAGCAAAGCTCTAAATCCCTGAAACTGAGCTATTTTCAGAAGCTACAGATGGAAAACCTGAGCAACCCTCCCATTGTTGGTCCTCCATTGGTTCCATGTTTAATCCCTAGCAATCCCACCCAGTCATTCATCTCAGATCCCCAACTGACATCTTAACTAACCTCTTGGCAGTAGCCCATGCCCTCAGTGCTAAATTCACAGACCTCACAGCCCACATAACTAAACTACTTGCTTCCACCCTCCCTGATCCAAACATCAAAACCCAACTCCTGCTCGAGTTGGCTCCCAAACCCCTATTTTTTTTCAAGCAATCTCCTTTGAGAAACTTTGAAACTACTGCCAAGCCTCTGAAACAGGGGCAGCCCAGGAAGTGACACACTCTACCCATGCTTTCTCAAGCTAGTAGCCCCATGCATTGCCAGGCCACTGAGCACTATTTTTAACCTCTGCCTGACCACTTCCACAATGCCTACAGCATGGAAGTATATAAAAGTCATCCCCATTTTCAATGCAGGTGACCCCTGTCCCCTGATAACTATAGACCTATCTCCATTCTTCCCCACCTAAGCAAGTTACCAAAGTGAGTTCACTACCAGTTCTCAGATTACCTACAAAACTACAACCTGCTGTGCCCCCAGCAACATGATTTCAGAAAACACCACAGTACCAGATCCACCCTAGCCCAATTCACAAACTAGGTCTACAGACACATGGACTTTGGCAATAGTCAAATTCTCTCATGGGATTTGCATATGTTTTCCATGTTGTTTTGCATTATTGGGGTATGTGCAACTGTGTTCTCTTTAAAATCTGGTTGTATGGCCAATATCCTCCAGGATAAGCCATGCCTAAAGCGTTTGCTCTGAGGTTCTTTGTAGATCTTAAGCATAGTGTATGGTTCTGGTCACCATATATGACAAAGGATACCAACAGGATTTTGGTGGTGCAGAGAAGACTCACCAAGGGGTTGAGAGCTTGGAAAACTTGGGCTATGAGGACAAACTGGCAGAACTGAAAGTTCCCCATGGAAAAGAGGAGACTCAGTGGTTGCATGAATCAGTTCTCAAATATATGAAAGGGATAACAAAATTAGACCAAATCAAACTCTTTCTGATATACAATGATGAAAGGACAAGGGCAGTATATGTCTTTGAAAGGAGAAAGATTCAAAGGGAACTAACAAGAAGAACTACTTCACAGAACAAGTGGTGAACACTTGGAATAGGCTTCAGAACAAGTGGTGCCAGTCACTGTTTCTACCTTAATGCTTAAACTAAATAAGTACCTTGAAGAAAAGGGAAGACAGGGTCATCCTACTGAGTTAGTGGGGTAAAGAACTTGATGGACCCGTAGTCTTGTTTGTTCCTAAGTTTGTATATTTATGTGTTTGTGTGCATAGTAGTCATCACGGTAAACTAATTATAAATCACTAACATGATTTCAGCTAATCAGTGACAGAGCCACTGTACATCTTATCCTGTGTACAGTGCTCTTTTATGGGAGCATTAGGAGAGAGTGCTGCACTTCAGCAACAGGAGGGAGGACAGAAAGTAAATAAAAAAGTTTTAAGTTTCTGAACCTATTGTAAATCATGCAAGCCAAACTTGAGTGATTTATAATAAGTTCACAGAGTTCTGAGGGGTGTCTCATATGGTATAAGAGACACCTCTCCTAAGGTTTGGGCTGACAGAACTACTCAGTTTTGCTTTGGATTTCTCTTGTCCAAACCTCATGCTTAGTGTATCTTATACTATAAGAGATACTCTTGGAGCCTCTATAAATTTATAATACTATGAGCAAAACAGGCATGGTCTTCTCCCCAGTGCATTAAGAGTTGAAACATCTTGTAGTCCAGCAAACAGTGACATTTCACTGGCAAAGTTTATAATGCTTCATGCAGAGTATACTAGAGTGCAGGTTGCATGTTTAAACCAGGTAGGGAGAGTCAGTCATAAGGCAACAGAATGCATGTCATCATCCAAAGGGGCTTGCCACCAATAGTGGGACATGTTCATAATCAGGATACTCACTGCTCAGGAAGAACAAAGCACTGGGTGGAGAAGTAGCGTTGTACATAAAGAAGGTAATACAGGCAACAGAAATAGATAACCTAGGTGATTCAGGAGGAGGAGCAGAAACTCTGTGGGTACTAGCAGCAAGGAAACAGGAAAAACATTAAGATTGAAGTGGTCTACAGATCAACAGGGTAGGACCAGAAGTTGGATAAGGAAATAGGGTGATGATGGTGTAGGTGGCCAAATTACAGGAAGTGGTAATAGCAAGGACTTTAACATTTTGGACGTGGACTGGAAAGTCCCAGTCACAGGAAGTACAATGAAGCAGCTCATGGTGGAAGCATGTTAGTGGAGCCATTTCTAGTACAACTGGTACAAGACACAAAAGGGAAGGGTCCTGCTGGAGCTGAAACTCATTAACAATGAGAGTAACCAAAATATGATATTCTAGGAACCACTATGATCTAGTAACCAAAAAAGGTTGAAGTCCAAATGGCCTTTCAAGGAGTAAACTCCATAAATATACAGGGTCTCAAGAAGGCTGACTTTGAAAGGAGGAGAGTCCTATTGAAAAAGCATGAAGAGAATAGAGTGGAAAAAGGGAAGAGGAAACTAGCATTCATAACAGGAATGCCAGAAGCAGCAGCAGCTGGCATTTGAAGGTATCAAAGGGAAAAAGATCAAGAGATCCAATGTGAATCATGTCAGATGTAAGGAATGTGGTAAGATCAGAGGGGAGGCATTCATCATGACTAAAGGCTGTCAAAGAGAGTATATAAAAGCAGGCAGGAAAACTAGCAGTAAGATCAGTAAGGCCAAGGTGAAGACAGAACTCAGGCTAGCAAGGGGTGAAGCAGGAAGGCAAAGCATTATGTTGATACATTCAGGAGAAGCACAAGGTCAAGGGGCATTGTGAGACCTAAGAGGGGTAGGCAGGAGGAAGGAGAAAAGGCAGAGATACTGCAAAAGTAAAATGGTGAACAAACCAGAGACTGAAATGGCTAGCAGTTTAATTTATTTTATGCATTGCTTGGTGAACCATCACAACAACCCCAGTCATGGCTTCCCAAGTTATGCACCAATCAATTAAATTTCTAGCCATTTCAGTATCTGTTGTGTGTGTACATTTTTTTTTTCTTTCCCATGTTATGCACTTGTATGGTTGCACCTTCACGAGTCCAGGAGTGCTGCCACCTTCTTCTAAATTACTAAGGCAGAAATGTTGAACCAATGCTTTTGTTCAGTATTTGCAAAAGAGAAAGAACCACTGCCAGAATGTAGGTAAGGAGGGTAGGAAGGGGAGAGCCATGTAATGCTGTCTGCAGAGTAACAACGGGATTTTGAGGCTCTGCCAGTCCTCATTTAAAACATTCTTTTTGTGCACTTTATGGCTTTATTTTTTTTTTTCAGCTGTTTAACCCTGTTTTCTTTGCTGCTGTTTCAAGTTTCTTTCTGTTCAGCATGGATTCTGGACCTTTACAACTGACTGAACCAGGTTCTGCTATAACTGCACCACAGACCTGAGCCAATCATATGCCTGGGCCCCAAATGCCCTTGTTCAGAGTTGCTGCTAGCTTGCCAGCTTCTTCAACCTTGGAGTTTCTAACAGTGGATCAGTTTTTATTGAAGTCAGCTTCCTACTTGAAGCTACTCTGAGATTGCCATTGAAGCTAAAACTTTCCAACCTTTCATCAGAGATCTCACCTAGAGAGTGGGTGATGCCAAGGCCTGCATAGTTTCCACCTAGCAGGCATGGGCCAGGATTGAGCCAGAGGTCATCACCATTCATAGAAAGGTAATACAAATGGAGGAACATTTAGAAGATCAAGAGGTCTGAAGTTGTAGGAATAATCTGGTGATTGTTGGAATTCCTGAGCATGGGCCCTGATATGTTACTCTTTATTCAGAACTTTTACAAAAAACAGCAGACCCATCACCCTATGGCCCTAATGATATTATAAAGCAGGCTTCATTCTTCCATTCTCATCCTGCTGAGGGTGAGAAACCTCTACCTATTATCCTCCTCTTTTGAACTTTCTGGAATGGCAGCATGGTCTTTCAAAAATTTGGATTATTCAGGAGCTGCAATAGGAAGGGTGCTGGATTTCAGTATTTCAAGATCTGTGCCCCTCAGTGCATCTGAAGCACAAAGAATATAAGAATCTCTACCCCAAGCTCCAAGCTATGCAGTTACAATATTGCTTGTTTTATCCTGCAAAATTTTCCATAACTTTATCAGATGGCCAGCGCTATTTCAATTGGTTGACCAAGCCAAACAAGAGCTTCCACAGCTGCTCACTGATCTCTTTGCTGAGGGTCATCACTGACACAGTCCTCTCACAAAATGGATATCACATCTGGGGAGACATGGACATCTACAGTTTAATATGCCTGTATTTGGATTGGCCTCCTGTATTGGACCTTAGGACTGCTCTCTGGAATTTGTTTACTTGTTGCATGTTATATTGATGTGTTGTTCAACATTTAGTCTTTATAAGTGCTGTTTCACCTGGTGATTTTTTTATGTAGTATAGTTTCCTTACCTATTGTTCTGGGAACACACGGTTTGGGGAGGGGGTAACCAAATATTCCTACACTGAGGAGCCTGTGTTGACTTTTATGGATGTAGATTTTTGTTCTTTAATTCTAGGCCGCCCTCAAGGTTATGCCAAGTACGTTTTCATGCTAGGCTTTCTTACAAGGACATGCTCAGCCCACAGCATTCAGCTTGTAGCTTTTGACCTTCTTTGAGTTTTGCTTCCCATTTTCTGGGGCTACGTGAGTTTAAGTCTGCTCCTTTATCTGCACCTGTTGCACTGCTTCGAGAGTGGGTTTTGCCCATTTGATGTTTTCCTTTGAGTCCCCTTTATCAGGGCAGCAGTCTATTCCCAGATCAATGCAGTCTGTGCTGGCTTTTCTTGTTGCTACTTTCAGTTTTCAGTACTGTGCAATCCTCAGGGCCATGCCAGCAAACATTTATGTTAGGTGTTTAAATGCAGAATTGCTTTCCCTGCAGCATTCAGCTCCATAGTTTGTTGTATTCCTTTGAGTTTTATCAACTTATTTTGGCTACGAGCTTACTGCCAATCATTTTACTTTTTCTTGCTGGACTGTACTCTGCACAATATTTTTGTGGTAGGTCTTTCTCCCAGTTCTCCTTTTTTTGGTGTTTTTAATCTCATATGCTTTCTGACTGATTTTTATTCTTTCTTGTGCAAGCCAAATCTCCTTTTGTTGCTGGTACCTCTGCCCTGGGATGTAGCTGGAAGATTGGTGTGGAATTGATGTTCCTGTCAGTCTGCTGATTAGCTTTCCTGGGCTTCATCTATAGATATAACATGCTTCCTCTAGTTGAGGCGATTCCTGAGATTGGTATTACTGGGTTTTCCTTCTTGGGTTTGGGGCACCTGTGTTTTTTTCTTCGTCTTCTTTGTTTTGTGGTAGTCACTTTGTTACATAATATTTTTTTTCATACTATTGGTGGGGCCATCAAAATTTGTTTCCCCTTCCTTTTTTTTCTGGCTATTTATATAGCCACCCTTGACACCTACTGGACTGGTAAAGGGCTTACAACCTGCCACTTTTCCATCATGGACCATGTGGTATGGAGGACCCTCATTTGGACAGGTGTACTTCGTATACTGTTATCTGTTGTGTTCTGTGAGTTTGTAACAGTTGTACATCTCTGTTATATTTTACTCTCTTTCCTGTTCATTGGGTTTTATGCAGAGGGACCTCTTTTCTTCATTGTTTTTCAGGGTCTTTATGGGATTTGGGTGGGGGTGGGGGTGAGGGTTTGTGGCCTGTACCCATTGTCGTTTTATGTTAGGTGGCATCTTAGTTTGGGCTTTTAGCCAGCTTGATGTATTTCAGCTTTCCACTCTATTGATGTAACCAATCTGCTTCAAATGGTTTCTTGGAATATTAAAGGCCAGAGCAAGAGAGAAACATTGTTAGGTCTATGCATGAAAAAGGGCTACCAAAGTGTGACATTAGTGTCAATTTTTAAACTCTTGTAATATTATGATTATTATAAGCATTTTTAATGCTGTGACTCACCTTATAAAATGTAGTATGGTGTAGGATAACTCCAATTTTGGGGCCTGAGAAGAATCCTCCACAAAGTTGCACATGTAACAGGTGACATAAAAGCAGGGTTGCCCATGTAATAGGGGACATAAAAGCATGGTTGCCCATGTAACTGGGGACATAAAAGCAGAATTGTACATGTAACTGGGGATATAAAAGTATGGCTGCACATGTAACAGAGGACATTAAAGTACCACAGACACACCACTACCCACTTGTACACAACATGGAGGCATGCCATCACCCATCTGCAGACAATAGGAGGCATGCAACTAAATACCTGATGGAATCTTTCTAAGAAGTTCATCATTAAAGCATGCATTCTTAACAGGGCATCATCAGTCCATATCACCTGAATAGTGGAGTGTCCATGTAAACTGAACACAGACAACACCCACGGAAAACAGTATAATTGTTTTTACAGTATTTTTTTGCTAGGCAAAGTTCTGTAAACCCACTACATACGTGTATGATATGGCTGACCAATATGGCCCAGAGAATAATGTATCCTAATTAGTCACCAGAACAAGCAGCATGGGGAGAGTGCTTTTAACATTAAACTTCACCCTCCAAAAACAGTGACCATATGGTTTTGTGCTATGATTAACAATATGCTGTGGTTGCTCTGCAATGCAACCAGAAAATCCACAAAGGCACAATAATAAACACCTTAAATGAGCAAACAAAATAGAATACTGCAGGTGGTGCCAAACAAGTTAGCTAATGCAGCAGCATAAATCAAACACCATCTGAATCATAGCTCACAAACCAGTCACCCCACCAACATTAGTTGTTTACTTAGGTGTCCAACTCAATAGTACATGAACAGGTAGTTTGTGTGCTGGTGTCGCAAACATATATGTGCAATATGCATAACTGTTTTTTTTGGGAGGGTTTTGGACATAGTCATGCAAAATGAGTTTCGCCAAAATCACCAGCCCACTACAGGCTATCTGTTTGAATATCATAAGCAAGCATCTAGGGTTGTTTGGTGATCTTGAAATGTAAACCAAAAAGCAGGTAGGTTTGCCATGGTGGTGTCCAAGCTAAAAAAAACAAAATACATTCATTTTGTTCATGTTTTGTTTTCAAATACCAAAATTCTAACTCAATGTCAAAACAATCACAAACCCACTAACAAAGCTGTTCAAATTATTAAATCACTTTGTAAGTGAAGACAAAAAGGAGAAAAAGTAATAATTGCAATATGAGCCACACATCATCCCATCTGCCAAAAGGAAAAAAGGAAAATACTGAAGCCAGGCATCCATAGGTCTGCCAACAAAATCGAGCAAGCATACACCCATTTGGTAACAAATGAAAGCCATGCAGCCACACAGCTGCAAACAAAATTAAGGGATGCAGTCACCCATCTACAAACAAAATGGAGGCATGCATCCACCAATCTGCAGATCAAAATAGAGGCAATCATGCACAAATCTGCAAACAAAATGAAAGCATGCATCCACCTCTGCAAATCAAAACGGAGGCAATCATACACAAATCTGCAAAAAAAAATGCAGGCATGCATCCACCCTCTTCAAATCAAAATGGAGGCAATCATACACAAATATGTAAACAAAATGGAGGCATGCATCCACCCATCTGCGAATCAAAATGGTCGCAATCATCCATAGATATGAAAACAAAATGGAGGCATGCATCCACCCATCTGCAAATCAAAATGGAGGCAATCATAAACAAATCTGCAAACAAAATGAAGGCATGAATCCACCCATCTACAAACAAAATAGAGGAATGCATCCACCCATCTGCTAGCAAAACAGAAGCATGCATCTAGCCATCTGCAAACAAAATGGAGGCATGCTTTCAGCCATCTGGCAACCAAATATTGAGGCACACCACAAAACATACGACAGGGACTCAGTTAAAACTGTCACCAGACCCACACACACAGACTAAATAGTGCACCCATCCATAAAAAAAAAATAATCAGTGACCACATGGTTTGGTACCCAGATTAACAAAATGCTGTAGGTGCCCTGCGATGCACCTAGATAAAACAGAAGTGGTACCCACTACTAATAAAGAAGCCAGTAATAAATGCATTACGCAACACAGTAGCCCATCATGACCTATGTCAAGATCATGCCAGGCAAACCTGCCACTCCACCTAAATTTGTGGTTGCCTAATTTGGGTATACCAAACTAACATGCACATCTGATCATGCCATATCTCTCAGCTGTATCACATCATGAGGAACAGTTCCGTATTTTATTCACAAAAGCCCCTTGGTACACATTGAGATGGTTTGTCCCACATTCAACAGCAATTTTATAAGGCAAAATGCATAGCAGTTCATATGAAAATGTATGATTTATGTAACAGTAAACTTTGAACACAAAGGCACACATTTCAACAGTGATCTGCACTTCATGTAATAGATTTGATGAAGTGTTCCACATTCTGAAGAGCAGTGTTGCACATTTGGGGGATGTACTTAGGGGCAGTGCTCATACAGCTCTTTGGTAGGGAGAAGCACACATTCAGTAGTGTTAGTGGTTGCCTACCAGGTCAATATATTGTATGTTTAATAGCATAAGACTAAACCCCAAAACTGCAGTAGCACAGTATAGGACAGCAAGAGGGTTCAAAACCATGAATGGTTCTGTGTGGTACTTCATCTTCTCACTGTCACAGGCAGAGGATAATACCTCTGTTGGGATGGGCTTCCACTAAGCAGCTGATGGGCTCAAAGAGATGAGCCACTGGCAGAAAAGGAAGTAGGCAGAACATTTGGGACCGGTTTGATTCTTGGTCTCTGATCCATGAACATTTTCCTTTTTTTTCATACTTTGTGTGATATTTACTGCCCCCAGAGTTAGATATTTTAGTTGGGAGGGTGTTTTGGGGAGCAGAGCCCCTACATAAAACAAGAGTTGTGCTGCATGCAATATGTCACACTGTATTGGCAGCGCAATATGTGCATGAGTCATAATGTCTTGCAACCATTGACTCTGTGCCTGTGGGTTGTATTGGCTGAGCCCAGGTAAATACAGGAAATATTTTTTTTTAAATACCAAAAACCACAATAAATACCAGACACTCCACTCAATCTTTTTAACACCCCAAAGAAAAACAATTATTGTAACAGTAGTATGTAAAATACCATCCAAGATATGAAATGCACATTTAAAATAAAGCATTAGAACCAAAAACCAAAATAAAAATCAGTATTCCAAAATAAAGAGCTCAAGGATTAAATACAGGTACCAAACCCTCCCAATAACCAAATAATGCAGTGTGCTAATCCCAGACACTTCATTCAATCTTCACCACCCAAAAAATACTGTTGCAGCAGCATGTAAAATATAGTCCCAACATAAAAAGCACATTTAAAATAAAGCATATCAACCTGTAAAGTTGATCTATGCAACCCCTCCATCAACTCCTTCAAGAAGACCTCATGGCAAACAGGGACATAAACAAGTTTAAAGTCCCAAATTCACATTTGATTCAAATGGTGCCCCATACACTAAATCCAGAAGGCAAAAGGAAATCCAAGGTGTGGGTCCATCTGCATTATTAATGAAACCCCTAATGGCTTGCTTACATTACCAAAACTAGTAAAAAAAATACCAGTATTTTGACTGCAAGCATAATCAGTAATTACCTAATGCAGTGAGGATAATGATGTAACAAGGGTCACACAGGAGGACAAGAACTCTTCAGGACAAGACAGTCAATCTCAGGAAAGGGCTAGATATTGCAGGAATTGTCTTTTAAATCCCCCTATGGCCTGTCCCAATCTCACATGAGTGTAAGTGCCCAAATGGTTTCACAAGCAGCTTCATTGGACCCCTGCCATCTTGTGTGAACATCCAGTGATGTGGGATAGAAAGGATCAGGAGAGCAAAGGGACAACTTGCATTCATGCTGTGTACTTAAAGAATCAAGGTGATGCACTGTAGTACCCTAAACAGATACAGCAAGTAACCTGGGGACACAAATAGAACACAAATAGTACCAAAGTGCAGATTATTACTAAAGATCAGAGGTAACACAAGGGGACATAAATGGTTACATGCGAGACTAAATATTTAGGGCCCTCTGAGGGTGGCTGAGAATCAAGGTAGCACAATAAGGAAGTATGATAAATGAAAACAGGACACATAATTAGTTACAAAAATATTTTTATTTCCAGTAAAAGCCTACTTCAATGACACTGAGAAACTATTTCACACACATGGGTAGCCATGTCAGAAATTAGTACAGAAATGTTCATGCATTTTGATTGATGAAGGTGCATTTTTAATATGTACTCATCCGATTCAATTAATGTTATCTTATGTAGCTCCCCACATAGGCAACTTAAAAAGCACATATTAATGACTTTAATATACTCAAAATTCTACATATGCACTGCATTAAAAACTTTAGGATCCATTAATAACCCCTTTTCATGCACGGAGCCTGTTGCATACTGAAGCACCAGGACTGTTTAGGGTGTAAACTTTCTGTTTACAGGAGACTCATCTTTGACAAATCAGGTAATTGGTTTAGATAGGATTGGTGGGCCAAGTATTCGGTTCCGTAATAGCTCTTGACAGAGTGGTGTCATCATTTTAATAGCCCGACAGCTACCTTTTACTTTGATTCAGGAAATTAGTGATCCAGAAGGTCACTTTCTTTTTGTGAGGAAAATTATTCCAGTTGGAGGCAGTGTTGGTTCAGTTTATGGTCCCAATACTGACTTCCTACATTTTGCTTGTCCATTGCGACAGTCTTGGTTCCATTTGCATTTATTTTCCCTTATTATTGAGGCAATTGAGCCTAATTCAAGCCTAAGATCTTGATAGATCAGAGCACCATTGTCAGCGGCTTTCCGGCTAAAGAAGCACCAGAGATATGATGGACACCTTGGGTCTGTTGGACCCTTGGAGAGTTTGCATCCCCATTATTCGCTCTTTTTCTTTTTACCCATTGCCCACCGAACCTTTCCAGTATTGACTGTTTTTGCTCAGTAGTGAGCTCTTGGCCACTGTCCAAATTTGTGGGTTTAAGGAGATGGTCCTTTCAGACCATCATCCAGTTTGTCTTCAACTGGACCTTGGACTTGGAGATTCTAAGGACCAAACTTGGAAACTTAATAAACAATTGCCATCTGACCCATTTATAGTTAAAACATTAAATAATTTAATTCAACAATTTTTTGATACTAAACTGGGTTCTGTCTGAAGGGCAGATACATTATGGTGTGCTACTAAAAGTGTGTGGAGGGTGAACTTATTTGGTTGACCTCCAAATGGAAATGACAAAAGAGGCTATGGAATGTGTCCTTTTGGCAGACATTCATATGATGGAAGAAACATTCTTTCAGTCTACACCTGATGTCACTTGGTGCCACCTTAACTCACTGCTCTCCCTATATGTGGCCCTCTTGCAGGGAAGGCAGAGCTATCTATTACCTGAACTTGGGTTACTTATATTGAGTCTGGTGATAAAGCTGGTAAACTCTTAGCTTTGTGGCTTCAGCATCAGGAAGCGCAGAGAATAATAAATGGTATCAGATGGCAACCTGATCAACCTCTGCAGGTCTCATCCAGGGATATGGCTGAGATTTTCAGGAGTTTTACCAGAAGCTCCACACTTTGATCTTGACTCAGTAGATATTAAGGAGGCCATCAATACTTTTGTAGGTACCATTGAACTGCCTCATCTTAGTCTGTAACAATCCTTCCAACTGGAAGGTCTAGCTCAACCTGATGAGGTTTTGATGGCTATTCAGAGTCTGCCACTTGATATAGCTCAGATGGTTTTCCTTCTGATTTTACAGGACCTTCTCAGATGAACTTACCTCATATTTAACTCACATATTTAATCATTTCTTTGAAGAAGTGATTTTGGATCCTTCTTTTGGAGGCCAGAATGTCTCTCATTCCTAAAATGGACCGAAGATGATACCATTCCTGAAAAATACTGACTTATTTTCCTCATGAATATGGACCTTAAAATATTGGCAAAAAGCCGGCTCAGTGATGCAGTGGGCTGAGGTGCTGGACGCTTTACCTCTTGTCATGCCAGCGACCCAGGTTCGGATATGGATCTGGTCATCAGGGAGCCAGTGGAGGAGGGTGAAAGCAGGACTGAGCAGCTGTGGGGCATCTCTCCTCTCTCAGGGTGTTTGTCACTACCCCTTAGTTCCACTGCCACTAGGTGGAGGTCTGGTGGCTAGTATAGGTGGGAAGGAGTGGCAAGTCACAGGAGGGTGTCTCAAGCCACAGTGTGTGCAGCCTCCACATACTCACGCACGGCTGAGGATGTGGGAAGTATGAGACAAAATATGGGGCATAACATATGTCTGAAAAAGATACTGGCAAATATTTTATCTCATTGCTTGAAGAGGATATGGCAGTTTTTGATTTACTTCTTTCACTAATATACCTGAAGAAGGTTCTGTCTAAGTGTACGTCTGAGAGCTGAGCTGTGACCAGGTGTTGCTATGCACATCTGAGACTGTGGAGTAGTCTCAGATTGCAGGGCTCATTGCTAGTTTTATATTATTTACAGGTATGCCATCTATGTCATCTAAAATGGGAGCTCTTTAAAAGTTTGTAGCCTTTCCAGTTAATCTTACTGCATCTCTGTAGTCTGTGTCTGCCCTTTTCTGATGTTTCTGTCGGTTGCAGGTACATTGAAAATAACGACGGCAGAGTGAGCGGATCTAGGCTTCAGGCAGGAGCCTGCTCGGGACAGTGAAAAAGCAGGAATTGGTTGCAGCCTTATTTAAAAGACTTTAGAAGAATCGTACAGAATTGTACAGAATCGCATAGCTCCAGTTGCTGATCATCCTGCTTCTGCCCTCTCAAAGACTGTATAAAGGGACACATTCATCTCTGGAAAACTCTGAGTGTGAATGTTTTTTGAGTGTTAAAACTCGGATATTTTATATTTTATATTTTTGTATATTTTGTTATTTTGTTGTTTTGTCCAAGTGCAGCTTTATTGGTATAAGCGTGTCTATGTGTATGTTTTCTTTGTAATCCTTTTGCCCAATTAGTTTTACATTTTATTTTATTCTTAGTTGGTAGTTGATCATTTTAATCAGGTAAATCTGGTAAATCGGTTGGTAGCTGTTAATGCATTTGGTCCATTAATCAGGAGAGCTGTTATGTCATAGTTGTATCATTGAGTAATAGAGGGTATTTATTCTTCTCTGTATTAGAGATCTTGGTAGCTCCACTAGCACCGTGCACTCATGCACTTCACCTGCTCTTAATTACTTAAGTGTTCTCAGTACGTTTGAGTCCACTTTAGTGGGGTGCAGATGTAATGTGCACATGGGTGCTTGCAGGTATAATTATACATTCTGCTTCCTGATAGCCAGAGCATTCACAGCAGTGCTGAATGGAGGACCTGTGCTAATACTGCCTAGCCAATTGAGTTTTTTCATCTTTGGGAAAATCACTACTACATGTGCTGAAAGCTCAGCTATCTCCTTTCTTATATTTTAAATATTTATTATTTAAATATTTGGTTTTGCACATATAAGCCTAGTATCCAGACTTTCGGTCTTCAGTACAGGTCAGTTGTTATCTGTTAAAAGGAGCTGAGAAGTTTAAAGCCACAGTGAATCAATATATTTCTTTGGCATGTATGGAAAATGTTGGATTTGTGGCTGCTTGGTCTATTTTATATTGTAACTACACTGGGTGACCTGTGAAAATAACACTCTTTGATAAGACAGTAGAAGAAAAGTAAGATATATTTATATCTATGTATGTTCTGTTTTTAGAAGTTTATCGTGAATTTTTTTATATATATCTAAATATATAAATTTATTCTTAAAGAGCTTCTTTTGATTTAACAGTGCCACTGAGAAGCAGACCTTTGGGATTACTGCAGGGCTTATCTTTACTGCAACTGTTCTTTTTCTATCTCATTGGTGGAAGAGAGAAAGGAGAGGAAAATAAAAAGGTGGGAAGAGAACAAATTGAAGAACTTTTGAGGACTTCTTTAGAAATCCTGTTTCTCACTGAAGACTTTGTATACAGATTGGACTGAAGAAATAAAATGAGGGACTCTGCATTGATTGCTGGGTGACTTTTGACTTTTGATTTTTGTCTCTCAGTATATTCTAGTTGCTTTTATATTGCTGTGATTTGTTGTGAGTTAAGAGATCTGTACCCTTAAGATTTTATCGGATTTTTAATAGTATAATAGTGCAATAAAAACTTCACTTTATTGTTATAATATTGACCAGTTAAATATCATTATGCCAAATAGTACAAGAATAAAATTGACAAATAAGAAGAAAGTAGAAAAGGTGTAAAGATTAAAAATATAATAAAAGTAAAAAGAATAAATATGAGATATTTAGTTCTATGTATGATGTAAAGAGTAGAATGCAGGGTGGATCCCTTGAAAATTACTCATTTTTTACATCCAATGGTCAACACAACACAGTTAAGGGTATAAGGAAATTGTAAGGGATTTTAACCCTCCTGTACTTCATCCTCTGATAAAGATAATAATAATATAGAAATTCAAGCCTCCATACATTCATTATTAGAAAGGATAAGAAATTTAGAGTAATTAGGAATAAATCCTGAGGGAAAAAGGAAGTAGCATTGTAATCAGCCAGATGGGAATAAGTGGCCTAGAGCTACATATGTCGAATCTAGACAGACTGCCTGAAAACCATCTTCAAGATCTGAGTGTCCCCTGAATCAGTAGGACATGGTTCATGGTTCTTCTGTTAGCACCCTTTGCAAACTGTGTGAGAGGCCTTTCGGCACCATGCAATTCTGCTTAAAGTTGGACCAGCTAACATTCTGTGGTGATTTGCATATGCAGCCCATGATGCTTTTGCATTGTGGGGGCATGTGTGATGTTGTATTTTCTTGAAACTTGGCTTCCCAGCCAAATGCCCCTTGGGGTAACCCTTGCCTCTGTGTTTGCGCACTTAGGTTCTTTGTCTTTAGTAGGACATGGTTCCTAATTGAATGGATTTGAATCCTTTCTGATCCCATATATGAATAAGGGTTCTTTTGTTTCCATGATAAAACAAGAATGTGTATTTAAAGAACTATGGTAGATCAAAATACTGGATAAAGCAGGTGGAATTTTTCATGGTAAACTCTGAAATGTAAGAAGGGCAAAATATCTGGAGATAAGCCTCTAATTGATTTAATTGATTTAGGGAAAGCCAGGTTCTGACTCCTGGTCAGAGTTTGCCCACCGGGGTTCTTGATGAGATATGGAAGGAATTTAAATTTGGGAATGCTCAGCTCTTGGAATTGGTAGCTTTATTTAAACCATTTATTGAATTGTATGCTGAAAAACTGCTATTTTGGTAACAGTAAAGGTCATAATAACTGTTTGAACCAGGAAGTCCTAGAGTCAGTAAAATAAGAGAGATGGTTGGGGAAGCAATAGTATACTAGGGACTAGGGAGAAAACCCAGGTGAACTCCGACAGACTCCTACAATATCTCTAGAGAACTGTAGAATTAATACGATATTGAATAAGAATAAGAACCAAGAGAAAACAATAAAAGGTATTACCAAAGAAATTGCAGACAGAGCACTAATAGAAATAGATCAATTAATTTTAGAACTTAATCAAAGAAAGAAAACAGTTGAAGCTGAAAAGAAAGTTAAAAAGAATAAATTTAGGAGTGAATTAAACAAGGAGGGCCAATCAAAATATGAAAGGGAGGTGTTGTCTATACATCAGCTGACTTCATTGCCAGTAATATCTAATAAATCAAGGATAAAGGAAGATACCCTAAAAAGTGAAGTTTACTAAAGTAGTGCAGAAGGATATAGGAAAAAAGGAAGACCTGTCTATAAAAAGAGAGGTTGGTTAAAACAGGTGAAATATTACCTACAATTTTATTAATGGTGTACCCAAGACTAGGAAGGAGAACTCACATTTCTTAAAAATGTCTATATATAATCTTGTGAAAGGTTGATGGGCAAAATATCCGATGCCAGGATTTAAAGTAGTTTATAGGTACAAAGTTAGTCCATACAAAGGATGGATTTGTGTGGTATTGAAAATACAGAGAAGAGGAGATGTATTTTTAATGATAAAGAAATGTTTTGGATGTAGGAATAATATTAGATACAACAATTAATTGTGAAAGGGAGGAAGAATGAACCTTAATGAGGCAAGAAATGTGGGGCAACATAGGATTTTAGATAAAATGGAAATATGAACACTAAACAACCCCGTATACTGCATATATGAAACCAGTAGAAATAACACATAGTTTAAAAGGAGAGGAAACTGTGAGATTATTAAGGAAAGGAAGAACTCAGTTAGAACAAGAATTAATAATAGTATGGTTCTTTAGATGGAAAGTGATAATGATACTCTGAAGAATATAACAGATAATACCCAAAATGGGAGTGATGGTGAAACAACCAGTACAATAAATATAACAGAAGATTCTAACTGATGGTACAAAAAGGGTAGAGAAAAGAAGGAAATTGTGTTACCGTTATCAGCTAGAATGCAGGGGACTGAAAACAAAACTTTTGTATAAAGACTGTTTAGATTGGCTTAAAAACTATACTATGGTGTTTCTTCAAGAAACTTGGATTGGTAAAGGGAAGAAGTAGCAATTGAAGGGTTTAAATCTTGGACTATCCAGCACATAGAATAAAGAAATTTGGAAGACTAAAAGGAGGTCTGGCAATTCTTATTGATACTACAATAGGCTGGATATAGTGGAAACAAGTATGTGTAATGAAAATGTTTTGTATTTTGTGATTATTATTGATGCCAAGGTATGGGTGTTGCTTAATGTTTATATTCCCCAGGGTTAAATGATACTATGTATCAGTCTATATTACAGGATATAAGTGATTCTTATACATCAGTTAGATCTAGATTCCCATATATATGTTTACTATGGCTGTGGACTTTAATACATATTGGAACAGGGCTAGAGGAAACCACCATAAAATGGAGTATTGATGATGATTAGAATATCCAATAAGACAGTCTGAAGATAAGCTTTACAAAACTGGTAGAAGGCTTCTTAAATTTTTGGTGAAGCTGGCTAACAGTATTAAATGAGCATCTAAAAGGGGACTGGCAGGGTCAAATCTCATTTCCTACTGTAAGAGGTAGAGGGATAGTAGATTTTGGCATCTCTGTTAGTGATTATCATTTTATTAAACACTTTATGGTGTATAAAGCTTGGGAAAGTAATCACTATCCAATAAGATGTACTATGGAAACTAGCTTTAATATGCCAAGTAGAAATAAGGTGCTTGAAGGTGAATCTAATCAAAATATATGTATAACATATGGAAAGAAGATTCACTGGAATGAATATACAAAAGGGTTACTAGATGATTTTATAGATGGAGAAGAAATGAGAGCTACAGTTGATAGACTGTTCTCCAAAGATATGGGGCATCTGTAAATAATAATAATATTCATAGCATGTAATTTGACTCAGTTATTAGTTTACTGGAGAAAACGTTGGGAGAGAAAAAAGACCAATAATTACTGATAATACTATAGGCTCAGTTAATCCATGGTTTGACTCTTATTGTTGTAAAATGAGAAAAGAGATCCATAGAACTGCCAAAATAAAAGTAAGATCCCCAACAAGTTTAGTACTTAGCATTAAGGTTGCTTAAAAAAGAATATAGACAGTTAATATTTAATAAGAAAAAGATGTATATAGCCACAGTATGGGAGAAACTACAGGATAGTATCGAAAATAAAGATACCAAAAATGTTTTGAGCACTGGTTATCATGAAAACAATATTTGTTACAATACTCTAGGCTTAATTAAAGAGAACAGCAGGGTTGATTACTTTAAGAGGATATATAATAGACAGGATGGACGAGATAATTTGCCAAACTATGGATATACAATGACTGAGCAAATAACAAAGCATAGAGTATTCCCTATTGCTGAAATAGAAGTGAAGAAGCTATATTAGCACAGAAAAGAATAAGCAGCAAGTGCAGATGAAATCCGCAGAAGTTTTTTTTTTTTTTTTACAAAACTCAGATTTTTGAGCAAAATCCTGGGCTTTATGTTTCATTTATTGCTAGCTATTTAGTACTTCCTAAATATTGGAATAAGGGAATTATTGTCCCTTTGTTTAAAAAGTAAATAAGCAAGACCCAAGTTGCTATAGACCAATTACACTACTTCCTGTGGTGCAGAATATTTTTCAGAATAATACTGGAGAAATTAGAGACATGGGTGGAAGAGAATGGATTAGTATCTAAATTCCAGTGTGGTGTTAAAAGAAATCATAGCACATTGGATTTCATTTTACTTTGTCTTATTTGCTAGATAAATATCTGGGGAAATCTGGAGTTCTATATTTTTTTTTTTTAGTTGTTTAACCAGGAGTAGCACACTAAGCTGAAAGCTTTTTACAGGAGCGACCTGGGAGCACAGGAAGTTAAGTGACTTGCTCAGAGTCACACAGTATGCAAGTGGAAGCTGTGGATTCAAACCCAGGTCTGGTCTGCTGGATGTCACCAGATTTGCAGCTCAGAGCCTTAAACCACTGTGCTATACTCAGTCCCAATATATGTATATATTATATATATAAAATATAAAATATATATAATATATTTATATGTCGGATTTCTTGACATCAGAGCAGCATTTGATTCAGTAAATATATTAAAATTATGGGAAATATTGGAATCTATGAATATTGATCCCCAACTACTGTCAATACTGAAATTACTTCATACAAATACCACAGCAGAGGTTAGATATACAACAGATGGAGTATTAAGTAGAGAGTTTAGTGTAAAATGGAGTAAAGCAAGGTTGTATTCTTGCCCACTTTTATTTAATTTATATATTGATATATTAATAAAAAATATTCAAAAAATTGACACTTTTCCCCTGGTAATAATGAATGAAAAATCCAGATCTTAATGTATGCAGATGATGCAATTGTTATCTCCAAAACTCCCTAGGAATAAGAAAAGCACTCTCCAATATTATGAGCTCTTTGAAATCTTTTGATTTAACACTAAATATTGAAAAATCTAAAATGATGATGATATTTAGTAAGAATAAGAGAAGTAGAGCCAGATATTCAAAACTTTGCCCTGGGGCTAAATTAGCACTGCCTGGCAGGCAAACATAGCCAGAGCACAAAGCAAGCTATATTCAAAAGAATAGCCCAGGGCAAACAGCTTCCGAATATAGCATGGTAATGAGGCCATGCAAACTGGTTGGGAGTGCAGGGCAAATGTAGCCCTGGAATAAGACAGCACTGAATAAAGCAACCAGGAAGTGCAACCCACAACAACAACACAGTGCACAGCAACATGAGGCAGGTGCAGATGGACTACGTGGCCAATGTGTGTGCCAGCAAATGCATGGACTCAGTACAGCTGCAGGAAGCAGCAGATGTGAAAGAACAGTGATCAAACTGTATGATATTCCCCTGCATTGTTAGTGCCGCGCTACACATTAGCGGCATTAACGTGGAGCTAAACAGTTAGCCGTGCAACATGCTTTCCCGGAGCTAAAATGTCTATATTCAAAAGTGCTAGTGCAAATGAGCCTACTTAGGTAGTCTCTGGACAAACAACAGGATTAGTATCTCATTATGCCCTGATTTGCATGCAGTTTGCCCAGCGTTACTGCAGGGTCCCACAGAGCCACCTGTAGGTCAGTCTGGAAGTACAGGGGCTGACCAGGTCCAACCGCAGCTCCACCTGTAGGTCAGTCTGGCAGTGCATGATGATAGCTGCAGGCTACTTGTAATCAGTACAGCATAGCATATTGTACCCCAGGGACAAGAGAGCATAGGCACAGGTGGTGGTGGTGGTGCTGCATGCAACTGTCACACTGTAGGCATGCTACAGTGCAGGGCAGACACTACAGCAGCAAGGGGCCATAGTAGTGTGATGGACACAGCACTGCCCATGATGTGTAGGGCAGTGATGCTGACTGCACTGTACACAGTGACAGGCCCAACATGCAGGTAATTACTGACAGTGAACAGTACTATCACGCAGATGCTGCACCTGTGGCATGGGATGCACACAGTGTCATGTACATGGCTGGCAGTGTGTGCTGTGACATCTGTACAGTTGTGTGGTAGGTGGCTGGGGGGCATGTAGGATCCGACAGGCACACAGGTGGTGGCGTAATCCCATTACTGGCCCATGTGCACTGAGCAATATGTCCCAGCCTTGTGGCCACACCTGGCTGTGGTGAGGTCTGGTCACCCATACACCCTTCCTCACTGCCACCATACCAACAGTGCTGCATGTGTGTGCTGGCATCTGTTACACACCACAGGACGATGGTCTGCGGGTGTGTGTTATATGGCCACACTACCATGCTGTCCCCTGTGAGTCAGATCACCGCTCACTGTTTGTGCTTGGCTCGGACTGATGGCAGCTGATGGCATCATTGATGGTGCCAGCAATGTGCAGCATGTGTCTTCCATGTCTGGCAGTTTCTAAGTGTCATACTCATGTGTTAGGGCCACGCAAGCCATGCTAATGCTGAGATAGCACAGCGCAAAGCACGCAAAGCTGTTTGCCCAGGGTTAAGACCAGCTTTTTCTGGGCAGTAAATTGTACCGCGCTATGGGTCACGCTATGTCGCATAAACACCTTAGTGCGGCAATTAGTCGCTGAATATCTCATTGCACCTGTATTCATGTTCACTTTGCCCCTTGCATATAATTATTGTTTGCCTGGCGCTGATGATGTTTGCCTGCACTATTCAGCCTTTGAATATAGCAGACCAAGGCTAATCCCGCGCTAAACCCGCGCAAACGCTTTTTGCCCCGTGCAAAGCTTTGAATATCTGGCCCGTAATGTAGAAAAGGAATGGGTTGTTTTAGGTAAAAATTCCAGATTGTAAGGGAATATAAGTATCTGGGGTGACTTTTGACTCAGGGGTATCCTGGAGACAACAGTCTTTGGATTTAAGGGCTGGTGCACAGAGGGCTAAAATGCTATATTCTCTTTTACAAATAAGTTTGCTAAGAACTCATTTATGGCAATGAAAAAGGCATTTGAGGCAAATACAATATGACAAATGCTTTATGGTAGTGAAATCGGGTTGTAATTATCTAAATACACAATGCAGAATATTGAAGTAATTCAAAGCACATTTATACGAAACTTCCTGCATCTACCAAGAGATTGTCCAACAAGCTTTTTGAGATCAGAGACTGGAATGCATTCAACTAATACAAGAATACAAATTAAAGTAATTATGCTATGGAAAAGAATAAAATTGATGGGGGATCTGTGTCTACCAAAGTTGTGTTGGCTGGAAACATTAAGGTTAATAGGAGCAAGAAAACAGATGGATAACTGGTTTACTAGAGTGTATGAGTTTGCAAAAAAAAATAGGGTTTTACAAATATATTTGTAGTATCAAATGCTGATTTATATGCTAGTGAAACTATTATTAAATTGCAAGATAATGTCAGGCAATTGGATAAGGGAAAATTTTATGAAATAGAAGTTGGGAAATTCATTCTACCCTGAAACAGGACTGGGGTATTGAAACTTACTTAGTCAAATGTGAGAATGTATGGCAAAGATATACACTGAATGCAGTAAGATTGGCTTGTCTGGGCAATATGTATTTTGATATAGGAAAATACTAAGGGTATGGAGCACTGTGTCAATGTAATTGTACCTATGTAACTATAAATATAATACATACTATCTTTGAGTGTCAAAAATGGTTACAGAAAGAAATCTTTGGTTAGTCCCTATTGCCAGAATTCAGAGGAAAGTGGTCCCAGTAGTTCAATTATTAAAACTTGATCAAGTTAAGAAAATGTATGCCCTAGAAAAATTCTTTAAAGCAATAAAAAGCTCTGGATATAATACTGTAAGATAAATGATTACAATATTTGTATGGGTCAGATTAGGCAAAATCTTATTGTTGTGTTAAATTATTGTATTTTTATTCATGTGTATTATCTGTTTTAATGATATTTGATGTAACAAATTGTTTGAATTTTATACATCTATAAAAAATAAAGAAATCTGAATCTGAAATCTGAATCTGATTAGTCAAGAACAGGTTGATTTTATGGCGGGCACCTTTCAAGTGATCATCTTCATAAAGTGCTCTCATCTCATCTCCATGTCAGTGGAGACTGGTCCCCAGTGGCTCTGGTCTCCCTTGATGTGGAGAAAGCCTTTGGTCATGTGGCCTGGCCTTACCTTTTTCTGTTATGTGCAGGTTCGGCATTCCAGCTGATTTTCTTAAATGGATCCAATTGTTATACTTTTCTCCTCGGCTTGTATCATTTATAATGGTGGTCTTTCTGCCCCTATTTTGGTCAACAGTGGCACCCACCAGGGTTGCCTGTTCTCCCCTTTCTTATTTAATTTATATTTAGAGCCCCTTATCCTTAAACATATGTCTTCGTTTGTAGTCACTGTTATCTCTGTGGGTTTCCAAAGTTGTTCTATTTCTGAGTATGTGGCTGTCATTTTATTGCACCTTATCAACCCCCATATTTCAGCTCCCAAGGCTATGTCTATCATCAAGAATTTAGCAGTTTCTGTTCTATAAAATCAATATCCACAAATCTACAGTGTTTCCCCTTAATACTTGTGTGGACAAACAGGATCTGATTCAATTGGGTTTTAAATGGAAGCCTGCTCTCCTGACTTATTTGGGTATCAACATTTCTAGGAATTGTTTGGAATTGATCTCCTTAACATAGCCCTTCTGTATAAACTTATAGAACAAGACCTTACATGCAACAACCTTACCTCTTACCCTCTTAGGCCATGTTAGTGTAGTCAAAATGAATGTTTTGCCTTGGGTGTTTGATCTGTTAAGCATGCTTAATTGTAGTTAATTTTTGTTTCATTTAGTTTTTGTTGACCGGTAAGTGCACTAGATAGATTCTTTCCTATTTTCAGGGATGACCCGGAAGAAGGAGGATACAGATGGATGCCAACTGACCTTGAACCAGATTAAGCTGTTGGTGGTATTTTAGTGAATGGGAGGAAATTTGGCCAGGGCAATGGGGAAAATTCCCTACTCTTTTCTAGAAGTGCCATGGGATCTTTAACATCCACCTGAACTACCACCAAAACATGCAGATGGGACCTCGGTTTAATGTCTCATCTGAAGGATAGCACCTCAGGAGTGCAGCATCCCTCTCATGCTGCACTACAGTGTTAGTAACCAAGTGCCTGGTGTGGGGTTAGAACCCACAGCCTTCTGATCTTCCGCCTCAGAGGTGAGTGTGCTACCTGCTGAGCCACTGACACTGATAGTTTTATGTTGCAGTTAAGCTGGTTTACTAAGTTGCATAGTTTGCTTTTGCATTTTCTGTGGTGTGGTTAGAGGGTTCAATGTACTTATAAATGTCTGACTGCACTAAAACATTTAGGTGGCCTGCGTCTCCCTAATTTTCTATTTTATTATCTTGCTTTTCATGGTAGCAAATATTTTCAATGGTTTAGTCCCCAGTCCTTGACTCTGGGTGCCTGTAAACCTCAATGGCTATGTATTGAGGAACAATTGGCATGTAGCTGTGGAGTGCAGCTCTGTTCCCTCTTTACATGCCTTTGGCTTGGGTACCTGTGATTCTCCAGTCCTCCCCTATCATGTGGTATCTGCACGCCTACATCCAACTGTGTAGGTGTCTGGGCCGTGACTATATAGACAGCTCTCGACCACTGTTTTTCAACCCCAACTTTAAGGTGGGTGGTACATGTTTTAACTCTTCACATTGACATAATTTGGATATCCACTTTGTGGGACTTTTTATGGTTCAGTGTTATTTCATCAACTGCCAGTCATTTATGGAACATTGGAAGGTTTTGACTCCTTTTCTATAAAGTTTTCACAATTGAAACATTGCCTTCCTCAATATATGGGCCCTACACCTTGGCCTGATGCTAGAGATGTAGCCCTTACCCATCTTATTTTGATTCATACTCTACCACATCCTATCTCTAGTCCATTTACAGTCCTTCGAGATATGGACCCATCTTCACCCTCCCTCATCTGTTATTCCTGGTCCAATACTTTGGAGTTAGATATGAATAAGGAGCACTGGCAGCAGCTTTCAGAACATTTGTATAGATATACCATGCAGGATCCTTTCAGGTTACAACAGTTTAAAATATTACACAATCTTTATTACACTCCAAATGCACTAGTTGGACTCTACTATCTGTACCAGATGTAGATGAGAAGTTGACACCCTATACCACATTTGATGGACCTGTGATAATGCCTGATCCTTGTTGTCTGAAATCCAGAGCAGATTGGACCCTTCTCGGCTCCAGGACCTGTTTACCCCTAAAATCTGTTTGTTGGGCCTCTATGATGACACAGTCTATGGACCCGGAGGTGATTCTGTATATCTCTCTCATAGCTTCAGTAGCTAAACCTATTTTACTCTGGCATTGGCACATGAAGAGGTCCCAACCTATGTGGAATGGCATTGGGAAATCATGTTTGCTCTTAATTTTAAGTGTTCAATGGCGATTCTCCACCATAGATGCCCTTCTTTCCGTAAAAAGTGGGAAGCAATGTTGACCTTATTATCCATTTAAGTTTATCTTACTCTTGTGACTTTTTCCTTTAGTTGAGATCAATTATCTTATCCCAGCTTTTTTCCAACCATCATATTTGAATATCTGAATATTGGAATGCTTTAATGTATTGTGCTTACTGTTTAGTACATTGTTATTTGATTAGTTTGTTCTTGCTATATTCCTGGGACTTCTATATCTTTTCTAAATTTTGTTGATTCCACAAAGAAATGGTTTGTTTTTGCTATATAATGAGGATGCAGCAATTCGGAGGGGCAGAAATTTTTGTTCCTCCACTCTATCTTCACTACTCTTTTCTCTTGTTTGTTATTGTGACCAGTTCTGTTTTTGTAACTCTAATTGTACAGCAAAATGTTCAATAAAGTATATTCAGTCAAAATAAAGGAGAGTATGAATACAGTGGTAGAAAATAGCATGGGAAATATAACAGAGAGCAGCGTGATGGAAAAGTTAAAAGGGCTAAAGTAGACAAAATTAGAGGTCCTGACAAATTGCATTCTAGGTTGCTAAAGGGACTGCAAATGTAATATTGGCTTCATTCTGAGACATTTTAAACTACTCTCTGGCCACAGGAGGTGGTACCTAGTGACTGGAGGACAGTAGATGTGGTCCCTCTGCACAAAAGTGGAATGGAAGATGAGACAGGAATCTATAAACAAATCAACCTGATGTCTATAGTGGGGAAGTAATGTAATCCATTGTAAGAAAAGAACTGGTGGAATTCCTGAAGGAACTGACTACAGGATACCAGGCAGTGTGGGTTAATGAGGGGAGGTCTTGCCAGATACATCTTATTGACTTCTTGAATTGAGTAACAAGGGTAGTTGACAAATGGTATGCAGTCAATATAATATGCTTCGATTTTAGTAAGGCCTTGAATTAGTTCCTCCTAGGAGACTGGTCAAGAAGCTACATGAGGGTGGGGGGAGGTGGGTTGGTGACTTAGATAGAAAGATGGCTGAGTGAATGGACCCAAAGTATCATAGTAAATAAGGAGTTCTTAGACATAAGGGAGGTTATAAATGGAGTAGCACAGGGATCATGCTGGCCCTGTCCTTTTCAATGTGATAATATAGCATGTAATATGGGGAAGGCATAGAGCAAGGTCTGCCTTTTGCTGATGACACAAAGATCTGTGCAAGGGTTGACACCCAGGAGGGGTTCACCCGTGCTTAGGGAGGATTTAGGTAAGCTAGCAAACTGGTTACAGATCTGGCAGCTATACTTCAAGGCTAAAAATGGCAAATAATACACACTGGGAAATGTAATCCAAGGGTGCAGTATGAAATAGGGAGAGGTGATACTGGAATGAATGATGGAGAAAAGAATCTGCGGTGTCATAAAATCAGAAAACTTAAAATCCACAGCACACAGTAACAGAGCTGTGGGTAAGGAGAGCAGGATGTTGGGATGCATATGGAAGGGATCAGCACCAAAAGTCAGGAGATAATCCTTATACTTTACATATCAATGGTGAGACCCCAGCTGGAATACTGTGCAAGGTAGTGGACTCCACAGGGAGGAAAGACTGAATATAAAGAATAATGTATGGATGACTATAAACAACAAGCCTATGTTTCCATGGAGGGATCAAGATAACAGCACATGGTCCTTAAGAGCTTAGTAGCTGTGATTGTCAAGTCTAGCTAGCTCACACATCCCGACCTTTCCCTCCCCGTGTCCTGGCTACCCCACTTTTCCAGAATTATCTCCTATTACCCCAACCTCCTTGTCCTGACAATGTCAACATTGATTGCCTCCTTAATTTGCCTGTTGAAATTGTATCTATCTGTGTGAGTATTATATTGTGAATTTTACTATGTACTCCACATTTGTATTATACTGTATATTTATTTATTTATTTAGTTTTGTTAACTGCGTGGTACACTAGACAGCATAGCTGCCCATTTTCAGGTACGACCGAGATTACAACAAAGGATATGTAAACAATAGTAGATACAAGAAAATATCATGGGAACAAGTAGAAGCAGACATAGTATACAAAATGTTCAGCAATGAAAGCACATTTACAGGAATCTGTATGTAGTAACAAACAGAAATATAAGTGCAAATAACTAACAGTCATAAGTCATACAACTAGTGAGTAAGTGCTAGAAGAAAGGAAATAGCAAGATTTCCAGGCAGGTTTGAGAGTAGTAGAGGTTAGAGCCGGTAGGCAACTAGGAAGAACCAGTATAGGAGTGGGTGGATAGAGAACAGGAGCAGGGTTCAGAGCTTAGAAGAGCCATACGAAGCTCCTGTTTGAAGCTGTGTGGAGAAGGGAGATTCTTAGACTCAGTGGAAGGGAGTTCCATAGTTTAGGGGCCCAGCTAAAGAAAGCATTCTCCCCATTTTGGTTTTACATCTCAGTTGGACAAGAAGGGATTTGTCAGCTGATCTCAGTGGGTAGGCAGAGGTCACAGGTTTGAGCAGTAGAGCCTGTTTGTCAGGTATTTAGGAGGAAATTATATTCTTTATAAAAAAGTAGGAAGTAAACTGTCGGAAGGCTGAGGGGTAAACCATCCCAGAATGGAATATAGGTGCATCGGTGAGTAAGTTTGGGCAAAGACAATGCAAAATGACAAATGCTGTTCTAGCAGACATCCCATTTTATTATTATGTTCTCTACTCTGTACTTTAAGTGTCTGTGATGTAATGTGCTTTATTATGATGTGGAACCATTGTAAACAAGCTTCTGGCTCAAAGGTATTACTCCTAGACAATAAATATTTTTTTTTGTTCCTGTATCACTTTAATTGTAGTACAAAATGCATGGAATGAGTTTTTTCTTTTCAGCTGCTTGTTCTTATTATTCAGCTTTTTTAAACATCTTTATTAAGGTTTATGATTTCGACAATAAAGACACACATACATATATCCCAGGCTGATCATCCTAAAACTGGATATGGTTACTATACACATCCCCTACACTATTTACATACACAGTTATAATGTATTATAGCCATTAATTTAAGTCCAGTTTAATTAATATAACACTTGATTCTATTCTTTCAAAGTTAGCAATAAATCTGATCTACCTCCGATTCAGACATCCCTCTTATTATTCTCCATAACTTTGAAGTAGCTGTAAGTCCTCAGCACTGGGCTTTAATAACTGTGTCAATAGAAGAGAGAGAGAGAGAACCCATCCTAACCTTTTAGATATAAGAGAAATTCTAAGTCCAACTAAGAACTATCTCAAGAGAGTATTATGCCTCACTGGATAGAAAACCTACAAAAATGAGATCACACACCTCAATTAAATCATAATCCCTTTTCACATTCTCTTAAGAAAAAATACTAGCTAATCCCCATCAAACAGACAGATCTGGGTTTGAGCACTCTTCAGTTGTATTGCGTACACTGCCTCTAATGCCCTCCATCTTTTATCATATATTTTTTTTCTCATCTATTATCATTTGTTTTTAAATCTATCTAAGACCTGTAGTAGGTCTCTGACCCATTGATCATAATTATAAGTACAATCATTTTTCCAATGTCTTAGGACAAATGCCTTAACCAGAGTGGACATCAGTGACACATGATGCTTAGTTGAGTCCCTCACAACCGTTTGCATATCTCCCAAAACACAAATCTGTGGTTTAATATCCTCCAAATAGTTCAATAACGAGTCCATGTTTTACCAATTTGAACCCATAACGAATGTATTTTGGGACAGCTCCACATCACATGTAACAAGTCCCGTGACTTCATTCCACATCTAAAACACTGATCTGTCTGTCTGAGTTTTCTAGAACATAGCTTAACAGGGGTGTAGTAAATATTTGAACAAATAAAAATTGCATAGTCTTATATTTCGTATGGGCAGGAGTTTAACATTTTTTCAAATCTCTTTCCAGTCAGGCCTCGGGGAGGGTAGACTTTTTCCCACAAAATACAATATCTGAGACTTAGATTCTAAGCTCACAAAACCTAGCAGCACCATGTAAACTTTTGAGAGGGGTGTTGTGAGTAATCAATCTCATTCAAATGGTCCTAAGTAAATGGACTTTGACCCACTTTTACTTATTATCTTGTATAAATTTCTGTACCAGATTTGTAATTTGAATCTTTTGAAGAAGTCACATTCCTTAGTCTGCACAGGTAAGATCACCCTATCTTCTAGTATAAAATCTGTCAATTTCAGGTCAGCTAATTGTGATGCCCATTGTTGATTAATTATTAGTCCCCCAACCGAAAGTTAGGATTTCCTAATATAGATTTATCCCTAGCTCTCCTTTGTGCCCTTTTCTGTGTCGGGTTTAATAAATCCCACCACACCTTCACTGATTTAAAATTGGTGACTGCTTTCCCTATCAGGTATGGTCTCTGGATCTGAAAACAGCAATGCTGCTGGGCAGAGTTTCAGGTCCTTTAAAATACGCTGCTCAATTTGGAGCCAAGTTGGGGTAGATCCCACTTCTCCTGACTTCTGCACCACTGACTCATTAAAACAAGCTGTCCTTCTATATAGTACAAAACCGGTCTGGAAGTTTACTACCTCCCATAAGATGAGGAAGGCGTAGGGCAGCATGTTTTCTCCTTGGGGCTTAGAATTCCACAAGAATGCTGAAATGACCCTTTGGATATTAATAAACCTTCCACTAGGAATATTGTAAGGTAGTAAGTAAATTGGGTATAACAATCTAGGTAGGAGATTCATTTTATCAATCCCAATCTGGCAGTGGAGTTCAGGGGTTTGTTCCACCTTAAAATGACATTTTAATTGTGGCCAAGAGATTGTCCACATTTTCTTCCACCCCATTTTCTGTTTTGGCCATAATCCAAATACCCAAATATTTAATTTTTGGGGGCCTAGTTGAGTGGCAGATGTTCAAAATCTGCTCTATAGGTATACGTGGTAAGTGGAAGAACCTGTGTTTTACTTAGATTTAAATTGGCAATTGAAACCTCTGAGGATTTCCTTATAATTTCAGGGCTTTTTGGAAACTATCGGCTGGATTATATAAATGCAACAAAATATCATTGGCAAAAACTGAGAATTTAAGCTCCATCCCTGAACCTTAATTCCCTGAACCATAGGCTCCATATAAATTGCCCTTAATAAAGGTTCCAACTAAATGTTGAACAAGATTGGTGACAGGGAGCAACCCTGTCTCATCCTATTCATCAGCAGGAACTCTTTAGAGATATAGCCATTACATAGGACCCTAGCAGTAGGGGCATTATAAAGCTTTATAAGGCATCTGAGAAAGCCCTTCGAAAACCCATTTTTCCATTGTAAGAAATAGAAATTTATGGGAAACCCGATCGAATGCCTTCTCGACATCAAGTGCAATCAGTGCCATAGCAGACTTGGAATTGGAAGACCGATGGAGGATGTGGTGCAATTTCCTTAATGCATCATGTGCCCCCTGACCTGGCATAAACCTGACTGGGTCCTGACTAATTAATACAGGAGCAACTTTTAAACCCTGTTAGCCAAAATCCTTGTGAGGACTTTAATATCCTGGTTTATTAAAGCTATGGGTCTGTAATAACCAGGTAAATCCCTAGGTTTATCTGGCTTTGGAATCAATGTAATGTATGCTTGGTATAAACGAGGATGGAGAACCCATATTTCATAATATTCAAGAATAAATCTTTCAAAAGAGGTAGTATTGTCAATAAATGGACTTTGTAAAATTTAGTCGACAGGACATCGGGCCCTAGTGTTCTTACCATTTGGCAATTCTTTAATTGCCACCATAATTCTAGGTCAGAGTTTGGGGCTGTCAGAGCCTGGGCATGCTCTATGTCCAATTTGGGCAAGGTATTTTATCAAGGAACCCTCCAATCTCTTTGTCTGAGCTAGTACCCCCTCTTGATAGATTCCAGCATAGTAATCTGCAAAGGCATCAGCCATTCCCTGAGGATCTATAATGTCCCTCCAAACTTCACTGCCATAATCATTCGTTCTGCCTCCCACTCCCTAATTCTAGAGGCTAATAAGTGACCCGCACATCCTTCTGTATCAAATATCTAGCATTTAATCTTTCAAGCCAGCGATCTATCCTGAGATACATCATACTTCTGAGTTCTTCTCTTAAATGTCTCAGCTCATTATCCAACTCATTGGAGGAACCCTCCAAAGGTAATAGTGACTTAGTGGCCCCAGTTAAAAATTCTTCCTGTGCTCTATTCAACTTATTCCTCCTAGCAGTATATTCCTGAGCTATTCCTGCATATAATACCTTGCAAGTAGGCCAAGCAAGTTTCTTATCCGCAAGTGCCGGAATTTGGGTTTGAATAATTTCCATTAGTGTATCCTCTAATTTAGACACCATATTGTCAACCGCTAGTATCCCTTCATCCAACCACCATTGGTATGGTTTAGGGGAATGTTGTCCATCTCCCATAATATCTGGGTCGGGAGTGGTTCTTGGATCCTTAATGCTTCCTATTGACCAAGAAGAAATCAATCCTAGAATGTGATTTGTGCACACCAGAATAAAAGTTGTCTCGGTATCCCGCTTCTTATACATTCTATATGGGTCTACTAGTGCTGCAACTTCCAGGAATCTATTTAGAGCTATCTCGGTGCACTAGGTAGTCTATTAGAAGGAGGGTTCCTATCCACCCCATTATCCAGACAAAGGTTCCAATCACCTGCCAGAATAAGTGGGTGAGATGGGAGGCGTAGCAGTATCAACTTCAATGAAGCAAAATTCTGGTTTAGAAGGGTAGGGCCATAAATTGAGGCACACAAAATGGGTTTCCCAGGATAGAACCTGACATATATCCCCCTACATCTTCTCGTGACTTGATTTGAGTAATTACATATGGGCAAGCTTTCTTTATTAGTATCGCACACCCCCAATGCTTTAGCATTCCCTAATCCTATTACTTTGCCCACCCACCCTTTCTTGAGTAGATATAATTCCTCATTCAGTAAATGGGTTTCTTGGAGCAGCAAAGTGAACCCCAACGGATTAACATATTGTAATTTAACTAGTCTTTTCTTCCTCCTCCTGAGGCCTTTTACATTCCATGAAAGAAGTTTAATCAGTACCATATTCTATACAAAACCCTGATATTCACCCTCACGAGTTCTATCCGTCTTATTTTATATTCTATGGATTCTCTCTCTCCCTTTTCCCCAGTTAATCCCCCTGTAACTCCCGATCATCCGATAGACCTCCTTAGTCCTCATGAGATGTGTATGAGTCAGCCCCAAACTGTCTCTGATCCCCCGGCCCCAGCATATAGAAACAAAAACAGAAGACACCCACAATAATCCTGAACCCCTCATTAACTTCTTAAATTACCTACTGCCCTTTATCTTAAATTAAAAGTTCCAGAATCTTAGCAAATACCTCCTTCCCCATAAGTGGTCGCCACCACTAAAATACCAACTAATATCAAAATTATAGCATTCCACACCCTGTCCATTCCCCATGTGTCTATTTCAGCTGTAGCTGATTAGGTAGGAGAGTATCCTAAAGCTACTGAAAGGAGAGAGTATAAAGAAAAATTTCCCAATAAGTCCCTGTAGCTTGTACTTAATCTTTTTTAGAGGAACACAGAACCCCATGGAAAATAATAACCCATTTTCCATAACAGATTTTCTCAGTAGCATATGTTGAGCAGTACCTCCCTTTCCCATAACCATTTCTCCCATTCCAATCATAGCTCCATTAACCTGCTCTACAATTTTAAATCTACAGGCTATTTAGTGTCCGATCCTCTTCTTAATACTGAACTTTAGTTTTCTAATATGAGTAAAAAAAAAAAAAACACTTGACAGCTAGCAGAAAGAAAACAACCCGATAGTCCAGGACTGTTAGTGTTCTCAGGCCAGTTGGGCCCTAGAAAAGGAAAAAGCAAAATCAGTGAGAAGCCCTCATTTAACAATACCATGGAATATAAATCTACAGCAGTCCCAGCCAAGAAGGGCAGATCTCTTCTCCAAAACCTGGAGTAAAAGCGAGGTTGAAAATAATCGAGAGCAACCAGCTGTCACAGCGCTTCCTGATCCTTGCTGCTCGCAATTGCCACTTTACTGCATACACTCCTGCAAGTCTCTTAATCCTTCTAGTTGACGACTTAAACAAATCTGGTAGTTCCACCTGGAGGTTTTCCATGGCATCACACACCATAACATATCTTTTGTCTCCCTTTGGTAACTTCACGATCAGCGTAGCTGGGTACTGCATTCTGAATTTCACCCTCACCAAGTACAGCTTCTTCTTAATCTCCATGTACTCCTTCTGCTTTTCTCTCACAGAGGGTAATAAATCTAGGAATAGATGAATAGAGGCCCCATTCCTCTGCAAATTTCAATTTTTGGCTTTATTCAATACATGTGTCTTCTCCTTGTAATTCAAGAAATGCATGATAAGGACTCGGGGACGAGCTTCAGGTGGGGGGTTTCCTCTCAAAGAGCGATGGGCCCTCTCAATATTATAAGATTTTCCAAATGGCATTGGACCAAACATTTTCAGGAAGAGATCCTGCATGAAAGCAACACAGTCTGAGCTTCCGATTTTCAGGGATGCCTGCCATGATTAGGTTATTCCTCCGACTATGTGATTCTTGATCTTCCAGGTGATCCTGTAGTTTTTTGACTTGCCTTTTGAGAATGATCACCTCCTGGTCCATGGCCCCGTTTTCCTTTCCTGTGAAGCAACTCTGGCCTCCACATCCCCCACCCTTTGCGTTAAAGCATGTAGAGCAGCTTCAATGTAGAAATCAGCCACCAAGCCCTTACAGAAAGCTGTTTAATTTCAATAATATCATCTGAGGCCTGCGTGCCCCCCTCATTCTTCTACCCACAGATCTTTGTTCTCTTCTGGAGCTGGGGAGGGGGTTTTGAGTGCTTAACAGCCAGCGGTCTTGCAGCCAGAGGCTCAGGGCTTCCACCTTCCATCTTGGCCATACTATCAGCCAGGCCTGCTTCTGCTTCTAGTGAATATACTCCTTATTAACTTAACTTGACTCACTCTCTGAAACTCAGAACCTTGCTAGCAATAGAAACTCCCTGCTAAATCAAAGTTGTGGGGTCTTAAAGTGCTAAAATTATATATTTTATTCACTTGACCCAGGAGCAGCCTCGAGATGTCATTTCCCAGCTAGCTCATCACGTGATCTCCGACAATAAATAAATTTAAAAATAAATAAATAAAATAAATAAGGAGTGAAGCTCGAGACATTCATCTTGTTATCTCAACCCCAAGATGGAAACACAAGGCGAGTTTTTATGGTCACTCATATTCTGTTTTGATAGTATATGGTTCTGCAGAGAGAAGTAGAATGTGGTGCTGAGTACCAGTACAGAGAGTGAGAGAGCGAGGAGTGGATCTGCTGAAATAATATATATACTATATATATATATATATATATATAAATGTAAAATCCAATACAGACAGAGTGAGTGAATACCGTGCAGAGAAAGTGAGCAAGCTGAGAAGTAACTCTGCCTAGTATGTGCTACTATGTTCTGAGGAGAAATTCTCACACACCCTGAGGCAGGCATCACAAACTAGTAGTGTGGTCATGAAAGCAGGCTATGGCCTACACAAGTCATGCTAAGCAGAAACAAAAGCAGGTGCAAGGTGGGAGTCAGCACAAGAAGGTACAAGGTGCACTGATGAAACAATGTGCACAACAACTGTTAGATTGTGCAGAACAACTTTCTGTAGCTACTGATTTAACATACACAAAACACCCTAACCACATACCATAAACTAATTGAACTGAGCCTTGTCATAAGGAAGACAGGAAAATGCCACTCATGCATCACCCCTACATCCAGGCCTCAAATTCTGATCTATTCACAAGGAGGGCTTCCATCATGGCACTACACATCATACCTACGTCAAAATCACAACAGTTGATCCTGTTGCAAGGAGGACCTAGTATCACACATCATTGTCTTGATCTTAGCCAATGCCAGCCCTTCAGTATCACTTCAAGGTTATCCCAGATGGTAAGGAATGGTCACCACCTTGGTTACTTGGTGTTTTAAACAGATAGAAGGCGTAAGCCCATAAGTTTCTGTCTCCCACACTGTGTGTGGCACATTTCCTAATGGTAACTAAATGTTCTATCCAACTCTGTTTTAAATTTCCCAAAATTAATGATGTCTATTAGACCTTGTGGTAATTTATTCCATTGTCTGGTGCACTGAGAGTAAAATAATTATCCTTGCATTTTGTATTAACCATTGGGATTGCAATTTGTTTATTATTTGATCGTAAATTTAAAGAACATTTCTTAAATTGAAACTTAAAAGAGTTTTAAGTTACTGAGGAATGTAATATCTATGCATTAGTAACATATTCTGTTTTGTTCTTCTCTGTTCCAGTTTCATCAGATTTAGTTCTACGAGGTATTGACTGTAAGATGAATTGTTTAATCTAGGGGCTAGTTTTGTGGCTTGCCTTCATACTCCTTTCTGAAGTTTGATGTCCTTAGTTAAACAGGGTGACCAGAATGGTGAACCATAGTCAGCATGTGGATGCACATAATTCCTATATAAATGTAGTATACAGTCCTCATCCTAAGTGAGAAAACTTTTCCTAATTATATTTATATATTTGTTTGCTGTCCGTGTGGTTCTTCTGATCTGACTTTGCATACATAGCAAATGAATGAGCGATCAATATACCCAGGTCTCTTTCCTGTGATACAAGCTGAAGAACTGTACCTTTTAATGTATAAGTAAATCTGGGATTGTTCGACCAAGATGCAGGACCACATTTCCCTGCATTGAACTTCATTTTGTTCACAATTCCCCAGTGTTCAGTAACTTGCAGGTCCTGTACTAATGATTGGTGGTTAGACTCAGTGCTGACTATGGAACAGAGTTTTATGTCATCCGCAGACATTGCAAAAGATTCCTTTGTCCTAAATGTAGATCACCAATAAAGTTAATAAACAGTACTGGCCACAGTACAGACCCCTGAGGGACTTCACTTTTACTAGTCCCATGCTGGAAAGGCTTCCATTTATTTTTACTTGCTGGGTACGCTTATTTAACTATGATTCAGCCCACCTGACCAAATATGCACTGTACCCCATGCTATCTAGTTAGGCAATCAACTCTAAATGTGGTACCTTATCAAATGGCTTTTTCAGGTCTGAGTATATAGCATCTATTGGTGTTCTCTCATCCAGTGAAGCACTGATAATGTTATAGAAAGCTATCAGATTTGTAGTGCAGGACATTCCTGAGTAAAGTCGTGTTGGATTGTGCCACTAATACCTTTGATGGAGGCTTCCTTTTCAGATCTAACCTTGATTAGTCTTTCCACAATTGTTTGCTGAATTGAGGTAAGGCTTATGGGCCTATAGTTGTCTGGTAATGCCCTATTCCTTTTTGTGGATCGGCACCACAACTGCCGTCTTACAAACCGATGGCACAATGCCTGTTGCCAATGATTTGTTGAATAGTATTCTAAATGGGGTGCATAATGAACTGGCTAGTTTCTTTATAAATCTTTGGTGGATATCATCGATTCCAGGGGCTGAATTTCATTTTATTGATTTTAAAGCTATCATCTCTTCTGTGTCATTAAACCTTTTGATTTTGGACTCAAGTCAGGTTCTTTTATTAGTACACTCTTTTTATTATTATACACACTGCAGAAGTATTTACTAAATATGTTTGCAATCTCAGTATTGTTCTTATTGTTTATCCATTGATGATAAATGGGCCAATAGATGAGCCACCCCACTTTAAATTATTAATGTAAGAAAAATGCTTTAATATTATCTTTGGTACATCAAATCTTGAACTTCATTTTTCTTTTCTTTTATTAATTGCTTAGTGATTTTTAGTTATTTCTTATAATTGGCTTTGGTTTACTTAGTATTATGTTGATATATGCTCTTTCTTTCTTTTTTTATTTGCCTTTGTAGTTTAGTAGTCATCCACAAGGCACTATTCCCTATTACTGTTATTTGTTTTTATTTGGCACATGCTATTTGTCAACTGTTTTATAACGCCATGAATATGCATCCAACAATCATCAACAGATAATTTTGTGAACATAGCCTCCCAGTCAGTATTGTCCAATGTGTTTTGTATGTTTCGATGGTCTGCTATAATGCTGTTCTTGTATTGATAGTGCATCCTCCAACATATGTAAATGTCACCAAAATATGGTCACTTTTTCCAAGAGTTCTTTGACAGATATATCAATTATACTATCTATATTGATTATTACCAAATACAGAATGTTATTCTCTTGTAGGTGCCATATCTTTTGATATAGGCCAACAGCCATTATGGTATTCAAAAGTCTGACTCACAGATAGAACTACCTGTTAACTGGGACCAATTTATTCCAGTATGATTAAAGTCCCCATTACCATTACTTCTGAGGAGTTTGCAGCCTTAGTTATTTCTTGCAGCATCATTTTGTTGTATTCTGAGGAACTCAAAGGGTCTATAACAGTTACCAAGAGTAATCATAGATTTATTGGCAAAGTGTATTTGTAACCACTACGCTTTCTATGTTCTTGTTGTTTTCATCAATGGTAATTTCTGTAAATTCAAAATTTTGTCTAGAATAGATGCAGACCCCACCATCACTTTTGTCGACTCTATTTTTAAAGAATCAATTGTATCCCTGTGTAAGTCTGAACCAAAGGTTAGTTTTGTCCCACCATGTCTCTGTTATAGCTAGGAAATCAATATTGTCCCTAAGTAAGAGTATTTGTAGTTCTGATTTCTTTGTTATATTAAGGTTTCTAGTATTAGCTACAAGAAATGAATACTCTTGTGGTTGTTTGTTATTTTATTCCTGTTCATTTATGGTGGATTTTGTGTCCCTGTGCCCCATCTATTTTGTTTAAAAGTGATATTATGTATTTTCAGTTTTCCTCCCAAGAGTAGCACTTCCTTTCTTGTTTAAATGTAGACTGACCCATCTAATAGACTGAAATTATTTTCAAAGTCTTCCCAATGGCTTAGGCATTTTAGCCTCTATTCAAGTGTTTGTTTCCTTAACCATTCTTTCGTGGATTTAATTTTATCCTGTTTTGTTTTTAACTTCCTAGGAACTGGGAGAATTTCTGAAACACAGACCTTACAACCCCTTTGTTGTAGTTTGTCAAATAATGTTTGGAGAAGATGGAAAGTTTTATTGAATTATACACAAGCTTTCAGGGCCACACAGGTCCCTTTAAAACAAAACTGAGCAACAAGCAGTATTTATATCCACTGTGAAGCAATTAAAAATCAGGAAGTGAAGTAGGAAGGTGATAAAGTGGACTAGAGATAAAAGTCTAAGATGCAAAAAATAAAACATGAGAAGAAATGGGAGGGGCATAGTAGGAGCAGGTCAGAAGGTGATCAAAGGAAGCTAAAGGGAAGACAAAATCATGCAGATAGGATCTGAGATCAGAGGCTGGCTGAAAGAGTAGAAAGGACAGGAGATGCCTAATAGATGCAAGGAAATCAAGAAATTAGAAACAAAAGAACAAAGGCCTAGATAAACAGAGGTGTGAAAACAAGACGGAGTAGGTGGACTGAGCTCAGGAGTTAATAGGAGAGGCAGGAGGATGTGAGGTATAGGTAAAAAACAGAAACAGCAGAAATCAGAGGAAAAATATACTAGTCAGAAAGATACATAACCAAAGTGTGATGAATAGAGTTATGATTATTACACAATAAAAAGAATTACAGTGTACCATAGTGGGTCATGAAACCGATGTCCTGATTCAGTCCAGAAATATTAGATTTAAGTTGTTTTATGTATTTCAGTTCCCATGTCCTTCTGTCCTGTGTGTTTCTGAAGTTGCCTCTTAGTATCAAGACAGATAAGTCCAGGAAGACTGATCTGTCTGTGGAAAATGGTTTCCTACTGGAGTGCTGATAATCTGGTTTACTATAGAGTGACAGTGGTGATTCATCCTTTTTTCAGTGGTTGGCTAGTTTCCCAATATAGAAACCATTTGTGCACCTTGCTTTGAATTAGGTAAACCACATTGCTGGATTGACATGTGAAGGATCCATTAATTTGTGTTATGTTGTTCTGACTTGTCTTAATGGTGGCCTGTGTGCATATGTAGGTGAATGTCTTACATCTTGCCATGTTGCATGGTGTTGTCCCTCTTGTTTTCTGGTTATTTTGGTCTGCTGGGAGTTTGTCATTAATCATTATGTTAGAGAGGCTTGGGGCTGCTTATAGACAATGACAGGTGGTTCAGGGCAGATGTCTTTCAGTGTTTCATCTTCTTTCAACATGGGTTGTAGCTGTTTGATAATTTCCTGAAGGAGTTTTAGAATGGGGCTGTAAGTTACCACTAGGGTGTGTGGTCAGTTTGACATCTTTGCCTGTATTCCAGCAGATTGTCTCATGGTATCTGTATGGCCCATTCAAATTCTCTGTTAGTTTGTCTTGGAGAGTGACCCTGCTGAATTAGAAGATGGAAGGTTTGATACCTTTTATTGGACCAACAAGTGTCTTGTACAAAGATGGTATTATACACAAGGTTTTGGTGCCAAATACTGCTTGTTGCTCAGTTTTGCTATTCACCTGAAGAAGGGACCTTGTGGCCCCGAAAAGCTTGTGTATAATACCATCTTTGTACAAGACACTTGTTGGTCCAATAAAAGGTATCACACCTTCCATCTTCTCCTGTTTTGCAAGGACCAATATTGCTGAAATCTCTTTTATGATATAATGTTTGAAAGTCTCTTTTATATCTTGTATTTTAGTAATTTACATTTTGGTGCCCCATGAGCAACAACCAAGGGATTTGGTTTACAATTTTAGGGCAATATCTAACTGGTTTGTTATGTCTAACATTTACTCCCTCTGTAACAACTGCACAGTCTATTTTGTGCCAGTTATATATATATATATATATATACATATATATATGCCATTACTTTGCTATAGAATCCGCCAGGCCAAACACTTGTACTATAAAGGGCAGTACTCACCAGGGTGGTGGAGCAGTTGTGTATTTGATTGTTTCTATCAGTCACCAGTGGCTGTAGACTACCCACCCACCCTACCCCACACTGGCCCCCCAGGCATGGCATTTCCTTTATAGCCACAGTTCTGACATCACTTCCTCAACAGGTCTTGGGGCAGAACTGTCATATCCTTAATAACCCAGCACAGTGCAAAAGGGTAGGTACACACCAAATAATAATAAAAGATATATATATATATATATATATATATATAGTATATTATAAGGAGAGGGACATGTGGGGAGTGGTGCAATGCACTGGCTGTGGGGCAGCAGTTTTCTGGAGACATTCTGGAAACTGCATTGCTTTCCTATTTGCAGGCATTTGTCAGCTCTGAGGAGGAGGTTGCCCACCTCCAGGCTGAACTAGCAAGGACTAAGGAGGCCTCCTCTTCCAAAGAGCACCACTGCCACAACCACTGCCTCAGAGGCTGCCAAGTATGAAGAGCAGTTGGACCACAGTGGGTTCTGGGAGGGTGCGGTGGTGGACCAGAGGTGAACTCCCTAGTTGTACCTCTACACAAATCATATGCCATTCTGGCAGAGCAAGGTTCCTCTATGATGGCACCTCAGTTGAGACCCAGAAGAAAGAAGAGGACATCCACAAGGAGACCCACAAAAGGGTGGCAAGGGACACCACAGGGGAAGGAAACAGCTTCTGATAGGGACTCTATTGTTAGGGGGTAAACCTGGGAAAGGGAGAGGAGAAGGAAGTAAGGTGCCTGCCTGGTGCCATGGCTTGGAAGGACAGGAAGCAATTCTCAGGATTGCAGAAGCAGCATCACAGGAGAGCGAACTAGATATCATAGTCCACCTTGGGACAAATGACCTAGCTAGGCATGGGATCAGTGCAGTGCACAATGAATTTGTGGAGTTGGGGAGAGGCCTCAGATGGGTAGCAAGCACGGTAACCTCTCAGAGGTGCTACCAGTCCATGGCAGGAGGAGGCTAGGGTACTGCACAACATGCAGTTTAATGAATGGTTGCAAAACTGGTGCAGAGCACAGTGCTTTGGCTTCATTGGGACTGGGGGCCACCTGGAGAGATAAAGGTCTATTCTGGCATGATGGTCTGCATCTGTCCACGAAGGGAACCAAGCTCCTAGGGTGATCAGTTTAAATGCTTCCTTGGCAAGCTTTTAAACCAGTCAAGGGGAGGCGCTGATAAAAGGCAGGAAATTTCAAGCTCTCCCCACAAAACGTGGCAGGTCATAAGGTAAACACTGAGGTACAAAGCTCAACACAAGAAGGACAGTGGTAAATAGAAAAATAGACAAGGACAGTAAGAGCAGGGATGGGGGAGAAAAGATAGTCAACATTAAATGAAGGGCAATGAGTACCAATGCCCGTAGTCTGGGAAACAAGCTTCCTGAGCTAGTAGCTCCTGATGGAAGATGAACAGTTGGATATTGTGGCAGTCACAGAAACATGGTACACCAAGAACCATGACTGGGATGTCAACATACCAGGGTACACAATCTACAGAAAGGACAGGGAAGGTAAAGAGGAGGTGGAGTAGCTCTATACAGAAGGGAAGGAATCAAAGCTACAGAACTAAAAAGTAAGGGGGAGGACAAGAGGCACTCTGGGTCACCTTGGAGACAGGAATGGCATCACAATCCGCACAGGGGTTGTATACAGACCCCGTCTCAAGGGGAGGAAATGGACAACAAAATGATAGAGGACATTCTCAAAATTGCTGAAAAAGGAGATACTGTTGATGGGGACCTGTATATGCCAGATGTAAACTGGATAACAGGTACTGCAGCCACGCTCCAAGAGCAGGGTTATTCTCGATGCCCTGCAGGGGTAGGCCTTAGACAGCTTGTGTTGGAATCACTTGGGAGGAAGCAATATTAGACCTGATACTCTCAAATGGAGAGAGGATCACAAATTTAGAAGTCAGAAGACATCTGGGAACAAGCGACCACTGCACAGTGTGCTTACAATGAGCACAACCATGGAGATAAGCCATACAAAAACAAGGATAGTGGACTTTAGAAGAGCTGACTTGGCAAAATGGGTGAATACCTGAAAATGCACTACAAATGACTAAAAAGGAGGGTGGAAGAACAATGGAGAAAATCAAACTGCCATCACAGAGGCAACAAGCCTTGTGTGAAGCAAATAAAGAAAACAAAGTGGAATAAAAAACACTATGGTTTTCAAACAAGGTGGCAGGAAGGTTAAGGAGAAAAAGGCTGCATTCATAAAGTATAAGGAATCACAGAAGAAGCATGACATGAAACTGTATCAATTAAAGCAGAAAGAAGTGGGAAGGCAGTCAGACTAGCAAAGTCCCAAACTGAAGAAAAATAGCCAACTCAGTTAAGAAGGGGTAAAACCTTTATAGGCACAGTAGGAGCATAGAAAGGTTAAGGGAGGATAGTGAAGATTAATAAAGGAGAGGGAGGTGGGCAGAGGGGACAGTGAAAAGGCAGAGATTCTGAATGAATACTTTTGCTCAGTATTCACAAAAGAAGATGAGGAGGAGTTACCTAAACCAGACAATAGAAGCACTATGGGTAGTGACACCAGTCCATTCACAGAAGAAAGAGTCCTGAAAGAACTCCTAAAACTCAAGGTGGACAAAGCAATGGGGTCTGATGGGATTCACCCCAGAATCCTAAAAGAACTAAGGAGAACCTAGTGACACCACTGACCACACTTTTAAACAGATCATGGCAGGATGGGGTGGTATCTGAGGACTGGAGGAGGGCAGATGTGATTCCCCTTCACAAAGTGGGAGCAAGGCAGAAGCGGAAACTACAGACCTGTAAGTTTGACCTCAGTGGTAGGAAAATGATGGAATCACTTCTGAAAGAAAGAATTGTTGAGTACCTAGAGGCAGCGGGCACAGGACCCAAAGCAGCATGAATTTACAGCAGGAAGGTCATGTCAGATGAATCTAATTGATTTCTTCGACTGGGTGACCAAAGTAATAGACCAGGGAGGGCTGTGGATATGGCCTACCTAGACTTTAGCAAGGCATTTGACACAGTCCCACACAAAAGATTAATAATCAAGTTAACCAGCCTGGAAGTGGATCCCAGGGTGGTAGCCTGGTAGCAAACTGGCTGCACAACAGGACACAGAAGGTAATAGTGAATGGAACACATTCCGAAGAAAGGGGGTTACTAGTGGAGTACCTCAGGGCTCAGTACTGGGTCCAGTCCTCTTTAACATCTTTATAGGTGACATTGCAGAGGTCTGGAGGGAAAGGTATGCCTCTTTGCAGATGACACAAAGATCTGTAACAGAGTTTATACACAAGGGGGTAGAAAAGATGAGAAGGGACTTGGCAAGGTTGGAGGAATGGTCAGACATGTGGCAACTTAGATTCAATACAAAGAAGTGCAAAGTAATGCACCTGGGAAACAAAAACCAGGAGAAGAGTACACAATAGCAGAGGAGGTACTAACAACAACAAAATGGAAAGGGACCTGGGGTAGTCATATCAGATGACCTAAAGGTGGGTAAGCAATGTAAAAGTTGGTAAGGAGAGCTAGGGGATACTGGGATGCATAGGAAGGGGCATCACAAGTAGAAAAGGAAGTTGTTATCCTCTGTACAGACAGTTGGTGAGACCCCATCTGAGTACTGCATGCAGTTTTGGAGACCTCATCTACTCAAGGACATAGACAGGATGGAAGCAGTCCAGAGGAGGGCAACTAAATGGTGCAGGGTCTGCAGCAGAAGCCATATGAAGAGAGACTGAGAGAGCTTAATATATATACTCTTGATGAATGGAGGGACGGAGGGACATATAGAAATGTTCAAGTACCTCAAGGGAATCAACAAAGTCCAGGAGGGTAGCATCTTTCAGAAAAGAGATGTGTAAGAACAAGGGGCACAATTTAAAGATAGAGATGGCTCAGGGTAATGTGAGGAATTTTTTCATGGAGAGAGTGGTGGATACATGGAACAGCCTTCCTGAGGAAGTCGTTGGGTCTAAAACAGTGGGGGAATTCAAACATGCATGGGACAGACACAAGACAATTATAGTTGGGGGTTGCAGGAAGTAGGCTGTTGGTTAACTAGAATCTGCAGCTTAACCAGTATGTAGAAAATGGGCAGACTGTGGGCCAAGTGGTCCTTATCTGCCATCAAAGTCTATGTTTCTATGCTACCTGTTGTTTGTTTTGTTCCAAATCCATTTCTTCAATGGGCTGGGGATTATTGGTTTGTTGGGAGTTGGCCTGATTTTGTGTTGTAATTGAGGTTTTATCAGTTTCCTGCACTTCGTGTTCTGAATGGGTTTGCTTCTGTGTTTCTAAATCTTGGCATGTTTTATAGGGGAATGTAACAGAGCTTCTTTCATCATGTAATTCACTTAAATTGGAAAAATTTTTTCGATAACTGGAACTCATCATTTTATGGAAAATAAATAGTTCCCCTACGTTTCTGTTAGTATGTTGGACCAAATACCAGTCATCTTCATGTGTTTCCTGCACTCCAGTGCATTTTCTTTGCCTATTTTGAGAGTCTCTGCTTCAATACTATGTGGATCGCTGACAACTTCTTGCTGATTGTTGCATTTTAATTTTAATTTTAATTCCTTAACTCCTGGGATTTCTCAAGTTTGTCTAATTGTAGGCACATGTTGTGGATCTAGCAGTAAATTCTTGTTTAATTCAAATTTATCATAAATGTATTCCCCTTTATTATATCATCATTCATTATTTTGTACATTGCACATTCCATGACCTTAAAGCCCACATCTCCATTTAGCGTGATGATGGTGCACACATGATTATGTTACCTGCAGTAGTTTTTTATCAATAATCACAACAGAAATATGGTACAGTAGTTAAGATTTAGCCACAAGCAGCACAAGGTATATCTTATAATATCTGAATGCTGTATAGAACTAACTTTACTAACATGTAACACCTTAACCTTAATTATCTGAGTGACACAATTTCTAACAGCACACCTGGTACTTTGTTAGCCTGCAGATTACCTTGGACTGCTTCAAGCTTTCCTGGTTGACATGCTAGACATGCACTGAAGGTGCATGTCTCTGTGTGCTCTCTGGGTGTCTCCGCTCAAGCTCACTCCACTTACTTAGTGAGCTGCTGAAACTGTACAACCCAAAAGTACGTTCCGGGTCATGTGACCACCACCCTCTAGCAAAATATAACACAACAAGCTTAAAGCTTATTTAAAAGTAAGCACAAGGCTAAATAAGCCCAAGAAGGCTACAAATGCCCTTCAGGATAAAAAAGAGACCGTGTCTGTCAATGGTAGTTTTGCGGATGCTCTTGTGAACTACAAATCCCAGTGCTTCCTGGTTTTACAGATTCGGCCCCTTCTAGATTGCTAGGTAACTGCTCACAATATACAAAATCACACACACAGAATGTTGTATTATATCAATGTCTTCTAGCACTTGTCCTGACTGTCCCACTGCTTCTGGTAGTCTCACAGTACCTCACAAGTGCAGTTTAACTTGCAGTCCCCACAATCTTTGTGGAGTCAGGAGGACATGATATGCACCACCATTAAGAACAGGGACTCAGGAACAGAGGCTCACCACTTTAATAATGGTCCAGGGTTTGAGGCAAAGGAAAACAAAGCCAATTGGTGGGGTTCATGCATTGAGAGGAGAAGTTTTCCAGGAAATGTGTTTCTTAGCTGCTTTCAGCTTTTCCTCATCTTCCTTCTAACTTGGCCCCAGACAAACAGTGGCAACTCATCCGTCCTGTCAAGCAGTGCCTCACACTGCAATGAGAAAAGATAGTGGAGGAAGATGGTAGGTTCTCTAACTCTGCTTTCTCAGCAGTAGGCTGCCTGGCAGTAGCTCAGTAGATTAGCCAAAGCTTGGTTCAGTCCAGAGACTACCTGCACTAATCTAAGCAATTTCAGTGCTGCTTGTGTGGAGTAGAAGGCTGCTGAGTGGAAGCACTTCTGCAACAGCCTTCACCACCAGCAGTCTGGATGCAGATTAAATGTGCGTGTGTCTGTGTGTGTGTGTTTCAACTTAGTTTGCCAGACCTTTGCCTTCTTCCAACCCCAGGTTTCTTCTTTCTGAGCAACACCAAAACAACTCTTGGTGAAACAAGCTGAAAGACAAAGAACCTTATTGCATAAACACTGAGGCAATGGTCACCCCAAAGGGCATAGGTCAGGAAGCCAAGTTTCAAAGAAATACAAAATCACACATACCCTCATAATGCAAAGCATCATGGGCTGTATATACAAATCACTACAAAATATTATGCTGGTTCAACTTCAAGTAGAAATGCATGGTACTGAAAGGCCTTTCACACAGTCTTCAAAGGGTGCCAACAGAAGACACAGTCACATGTTTCATCCTACCAGTACTCATCAGTGTGCCTCATCTGTATGACACCCCAGAGGAATAAACAAGGTACCCTAGGTTGGTCTATTGGGTTTGAGTTGTGGTCAGCCCAATGAAAACAAAAACAAGTTAAAAGACAAAGCCTTCATGTGTAAACACCGAGGCAAGGGTTACCCCAATGGGCATTGGCCGAAGCCAAGTTTCAAAGAAATACAAAATCACACATACTCCCATAATGTGAGCATCATGAACTATATGTGAAAAATCACCACAAAATGTTATGTTGGTTCAACTTTAAGCAGAAATGGATGGTGCTGAAAGGCCTCTCACAGTCTGCAAAGGGTGCCAACAGAAGACAGACACATGTTTCATCCTAACAGAACTCATCAGTGTGCCTCATCTGTATGACACCCCAGTGGAATGAACAAGCTACCCTAGGCTAGTCTATCAGTTTTAAGTGTGATGAGCTCAATAAAGACAAAAACAAGCTAAAGACAAAGAAACAATGTATAAACACTAAAGTAAGGGTTACCCAAAGGGCATTGGTCCTATGGTCCCTGAAGGGCAATGCAAGCAGAATTGCACATATCTATTATGTTTTTTAAGGGACTGGGGCATCACACAGGTTTTGCTGAACTTTCGCTATATTTACATTTTAAGTGGTCTGTATTTTGTTAGTGTAAGAATATGCATGCCCTCAGTTTCAAGAGTATGTCATAAAGAGGCATTGCTGCATTTGGTGTAGGCTTTTTTTTAATATACTGAGAAAACTGAGAAAATCGTGAATAGAGCTTAACATATTACTCTTTTTTCTACCATAATGGGAAAATAAAATAAAAAGTGTTGCCATTAAAATAATTAATATACAAAGTTGGCTATTGGTTTCTTATGTTTCATACCCACCATCACTTGCAAAGAGCCATGTCTCACTCACACACACACAACACACACACACACACACACACACACACACACACACACACACACACACACACACATTTTTCAGACTGTGGCATGCGTTGTCTGTAGAGCAACTTTGTTAGTTTACCTAATTTACTCAACGTTATTAATAACCCCCAACCATTCTGTTAATTTGAATTACATTAGATTCCCCATGTGATTTCAGAAACTCATTTGAATACCAAGAACTTGAGATTGATTACATGGACCACAGCTATGGCAATAGGTATTTACAGGCATGCTGTACTGCTGTGCCAAGAAGACTTCAGCTCTAAAGAATCAGAAAATCCATGATTATTACATGCTTATGTGAAGCTCGAACCCTTACAGCCTGCATATACCTGACCAACCATGTGCCTTTTCTGCAATATGTACCATGTAGAACAGACACATGCTGATATGTGGGTGCATACCATACTGTACATCATGGCTCTCTGACAGAGGTATACAACAATAAACCATCTGTTGTTGGGGACCAACCTGAATATGCCAGATGTTAACTGGAGCACCTTTGCTGCAGCTACATCAGCAGCAGAGCCATTCTCGATGCCCTACAGGTACCTCAGACAGCTAGGTTTGGAACCCACTCATGAGGGACCAATCTTAAACCTCATACTCTCAAATGGGAACAGTGAGAGAATCTCAGATCTAGAAGTGGGTAGCCATCTGGGAACAAGTGACCACCAAACAGTGTGGTTCATGATAAACTCAGCTACAGAGTCAAGCCACAAAAGTGAGGGTACTGGACTTCAGGAGGGCTGACTTTGGCAAGATGGAGAGTGCCTTAGAAAGCACTAGCAAACAGACTTCAGGTGAAGCTACCTCTGGCTGGAAGCTGCAACACTGGACTTAAGATTTGCAAGAAAGTGAGTTGTGCTCACAACACAGGAGGTGAACCTTACAATTGTCTTTGGTTTGAAGCAGATTCCTTAAGAAAGTTAATATTCTTCAGGTGGAGGATACTTCTAACTGAAGGGTGAAATAAGGAACTTAGAATTATCAGAAGGCAGTCTTTCAATCAACAGAGGAGGTGGACATTGCTTTACTTTTGTTACAATTGTTAAGATTTTCAGTGCAGAAAGAGTTTAAACCCACAGGGCTGAATACTGTTTTCTGTGTCTGCCCTTCTGCACAGCTGACATGTTTTGAAGCTGACTGCTTTCAGAGCACAAGTCACCAGGCTGTTTTGGGGCTGGATAGGTTTACCTATGTCTGACTAGGATGTTTGGATTTTCTCTGTTTGATTAGCAGGGTATTTCTCTGTCAAATTGTCGTGTAGGGCATCTTGCTGACAGGAAGGCACTCATCGCAGCAGTAGGTTAGAGTGTTTAGCTGATTGTTTCATGAGGGCACAGTTTGAGCCCAAACCCTTCCTACACCTCACCCCACCCACCCCTTGAAATAGTTCTTTTATACCCGGGTTCTGACATCATTTCCTCAAGAGGGCAAGGTGCATATCACTGTCATATCCTCTCTAGCACACTGCACTGACAATATAAGCATACACATTATTTAATACATATATTTCTATATAACAAACCAATCACATACACACACACACAAAAACTAAACAAGGTAGACAGACATGTGGGGAGTAGTCAATGTAATGGCTGTGGGACAGCAGTCTTCTGGGAGTCTTTCTGGAGGCTGAGATGCTGCCCTGTTTGCAGACAACTATCTGCCCTGAGGAAGGAAGTTGCCTGTCTTCAGGCTGCTCTGGACAGTAGTAAAGGAACCTCCCCATCCAGGAAGTACCAGAGCCACCACCACTACCTCAGAGGTTGTGAAGAAAGCACAGCAGTTGGACCACAGTGGGCTCAGGGAGGGTAAGGGTGGTGGAACAGAGGCACACCCAGTCAGTTGTTCCACTCCACAGTCCATAAACCATTCTGGGGGTGCATAGTTCCCTATGGATGCACCCTGAGAGGAGATTGAAGGTGCAGACAACTGTCACAAGGGAGGCCCTCAAGAAGGAGGCAGAGGGCACCACAGGAAAGGAAGCAGCTCCTGGTGGGGACTCAGTTATTAGGGGGATAGAACTGGGAAGAGCAGGAAAACTGAAGTAAGGTGCCTGCCTGGTGCCATGGCTTGGAGGGACAGGAAGCGCATCCTTAGGATCACGAGAACAGTTGCACAGGAGTCTGAGCTGGACATCATTGTCCACCTAGGGACAAATGACTTGGCTTATCATGAGATTAGTGCCGTGCAGAAGGACTTTGTAGAGTTGGGAGGGGCCTAAGACAAGTAGCACACAGTATCCTTCTCAGAGGTGCTGCCTATCAGTGGCATGGGTGGAGCGAGGGTACTTTGCACCATGCAGTTTAATGAATGGTTGAAAAATGGTGTGGAGCACAGGAGTTTGGCTTCACTGGGGACTGGGGTTCCACCTGGAGGACACCAGCCTAAACTGGCAGGATGGTCTGCATCTGTCCGGAAGAGAACAAGTCTTTTGGGCAATCGGTTTAAATGCTTCATTGGCAAGCTTTTAAACTAGTCAAGGGAGGCACTGAAAAGCAGAAGAAAATCCCAGCCTCCCCTATAAAACAGGGTACTAAATGAGAAAAAGACCAAGGTAGAAAGGTCAGTGGGGATGCTGCTACAGAAGGTAAAGCCATCAAAAATGGACATCAATGAGTACCAATGCCCACAGTCTGGGTAACAAGCTTCTGAATTAGTGGCCTTGATGGAGGAGGAGGAACATCTGGATATCGTGGCAGTCACAGAAACGTGGTACACACAGAACCACGACTGGAATGTAAACATATCAGGATACACTATCTACAGGAGGGATAGGGAGGGTAAAGAGGAGGAGGAGTAGCTGTCTACATAAGGGAAGGAATCAAAGCAACAGAACAAAAGGGTAAACAGGGAGGAGAAGAAGCACTGTGGGTCAATTTGGAGGCAGGCAATGGCACCACAATCCGCACAGGGGTTGTATACAGACCCCATCTCAGGGGAGGAAATGGACAAGGAAATGATAGAAATTATACTTAGAATGGCAGATAAGGGAGATATTGCTGATGGGTGATCTGAATATGCCAGATGTTAACTGGAGTGCAGTTGCAGCAGCCACTTCTAAGAGTGGGGTTATTCTAGATGCCCTACAGGGGCATGCCTTAGACAACTAGTATTGGAACCCACTCAAGAGGAGAAATCTTAGACCTGGTCCTCTCAAATGGAGATGGAGAGGGATCACAGATGTAGAAGTGGGTAGCCATCTGGGAACTAGCGACCATCGAACAGTATGGTTCACAATAAACACAGCAATAGAGTCAAGCCACACAAAGGCAAAAGTCCTGGACTTCAGGAGGGCTGACTTTGCCAGAATGGGTGAATGCCTAAGGAATGCACTAGCAAATGGGCAGGAAGGAGGGTGGAAGAACAATGGGAATAATAAAACTGCCATCACAGAGGTAACAAGCCTTTGTGTGAAGCAAATAAACAAAACAAAACAATGTAAGAAACCACTATGGCTCTCAAAGGAGGTGGCAGTGAAGGTTCAAGAGAAAAGAAAGCATTCAGAAAGTACAAGGAATCACCGAAGGAGCAGGACAGAGAATTGTCATCGTTAAAGCAAAAGAAAGCTGGGAAGGCAGTCAGGACAGCAAAGGCCTGAACCAAGGGAAAGATAGCCAACTCAGTTAAGAAGGGAGATAAACCTTTTCAGGTACATTAGGGAGCGATGGAAGACTAAGGGAAGGATAGTGAGGCTTAATAAAGGGAGGGGGTGGGAAGAGGGTGACTGTGAAAAGGCAGAGATACTAAACAAATATTTTTGCTCAGTATTTACAAATGACGAGGGGAGGTACCTAAAACAAACAATAGAAACACTCTGGATACAGAAGTTGATACCAGCCCATTTACAGAAGAAAGGGCTCTGAAAAGAACTCTTAAAGCTGAAGGTGGACAAAGCAATGGGGTCTGATGGGATTCATCCCAGAATTCTAAAAGAACTAAGGGTAGAACTAGTGACACCACTGACTACCTCTTTAACAAATCATGGGAGGATGGGGTGGTACCTGAGGACTGGAGGAGGGCTGATGTGATTCCCTTCACAAAGTGGGAGAAGGGCAGAAGCAGGAAACTACAGACCTGTGAGTTTAACCTCAGTGATAGGGAAAATGATGGAATCACTTTGAAGGAAAGAATTGTCGAGTACCTAGAGGCCAGAGGGGCACAGGACCCAAGGCAGCATGGATTCACAGCTGGAAGGTCATGCCAGATGAATCTAATAGATTTCTTTGACTGGGTGACCAAAGTAGTAGATCAGGGAGGGCTGTGGACATGGCCTACCTAGACTTTAGCAAGGCATTTGACTCAGTCCCACAAAAAGATTAATATACAAGTTAGCCAGCCTGGGAGTAGGTCCCAAGATGATAGCCTGGGTAAAGATTGGCTGGACAATGTGACACAGAAGGTAATAGTAAATGGAGTCCACTCTGAAGAAGGAAGGTTACTAGTGGGGTACCCGAGGGTTCAGTATTAGGACGGTCCTCTTCAATGTCTTTATGTTTACATTGCAGAGGGACTGAAGGAAAAGTATGTCTCTTTGCAGATGACACAAGATCTGCAACAGAGCTGATGCACAAGGTGGGTTGGAAAGGATGAGAATGGACTTGGCAAGGTTAGAGTAATGGTCAAATGTATGGCAGCTTAGATTCAGTGCTAACAAGTGCAAGGTAATGCACCTGGGAAACAAAACCCAGGGAAGAGTACACAATGAGGGGTGAGATACAAACAACAACAAAAATGGAAAGGCACATTGGAGTAGTCATATCAGATGACTTAAAGGTGCGTAAGCAATGTGAGAGGGCAGTAATGAGGGCTGGGGGATATTGGGATGCATAGGGAGAGGCATCACCAGTAGAAAACAAGAAGTTGTTATCCCTCTGTACAGACAGCTGGTGAGACCCCATCTGGAGAACTGTGTGCAGTTCTGGAGACACAATCTCTGCAAGGACATAGACAAGATGGAAGCTGTCCAGAGGAGGGCACTAAAATGGTGCAGGGTCTGCACCAGAAGACATATGAAGAGAGACTAAAGGAGCTTAATATGTATAGCCTCGAGGAAAAGGAGGGGGACATGATAGAAACTTTCAAGCACCTCAAGGAATCAACAAAGTCCAAGAGGATATCATCTTTCAAAAAGTGATGTGCACAACAAAGGTGCACAATTTGAAGATGGGGGCAGCTCAGAGATAATGTAAGGAAATATTTTTCACAGAGAGGGTTGTAGATGCATGGAACGGCCTTTGGAGAGGTTGTGGAGTCAAAACAGTGGTTGAATTCAAGCATGCATGGCACAGTCATAAGGCAATTCTAGGGGTGGGGTAGAAAGAAGTAGGCTGCTGGTTAACTAAGATCTGCAGCTTATCCATTAGGTAGGGAAATGAGCAGAATAGGTGGGCCAAGCGGTCCTTAACTGCCGTCAAATTCTATGTTTCTATGTAAGGAGGGTGGAGCAACAATGGGAAACATCAAAACTGCCATCACAGAGGCAACAAGCCTTTGTGTGAAGCAAATAAACAAATCAAAATTAAATAAAAAGCCACTGTGGTTCTCAAAAGAGGTGGCTGGGAAGGTAAGGGAGAAAATATAGCATTTAGGAAGTATAAGGAAACACAGAATGAGCAGGACAGAGAACTGTACCAGTTAAGGCAGAAGGAAGCAGGGAGAGACGTCAGAATAGGAAAGGCCCAAACAGGAAAAGATAGCCAACTCGTTAAGAAGGGATAAAACCTTTATAGGTACATTAGGGACGAGAAAGACAAAGGAGGGATAATGAGGCTGAATGGAATGAAGGGTGGGTGGGCAGAGAGGGACAGTAAAAAGGAGGGATACTGAAAGAATACTTCTGCTCAGTATTCACAAAAGAGGAGGAGGGGAGGTGCATAATCCATTTAACAGAAGCACTCTGGATAGGGATCAATCCCAGTCCTTTCACAAAAAAGGGTTCTGAAAGAACTCCTAAAACTGAAGGTGAACAAAGCAATGGGCTGGATGGAATTCACCCCAGAATTCTAAAAGAATTAAGGGGCAAATTAGTGACACCACTGACTATCCTTTTAACAAATCATGGGAGGATGGTGAGGCAGGAAATTACAGACCTGTCAGTTTAACCTCTGTGGTAGGGAAAGTGATGGAATTAACTTCTGAAGGAAAGAATTGCTGAGTACCTAGAGGCCAGTGGGGCACAGGACCCAAGGCAGCATGGGTTCACAGTGGGAAGGTCATGTCAGATGAATCTAATCGATTTCTTTGACTGGGTGACCAAAGTAGTAGACCAGGGAGGGGCTGTAGACATGGCCTACATAGACTTTAGCAAGGCATTTGACACTGTCCCATACAAAGATTAATAATCAAATCAACCAGCCTGAGAGTGGGTCCCAGGGTTGTAGTCTGGGTAAAACACTGGCTGGACAACAGGACACAGAAGGTAATTGTAAATGGGGTCCACTCTGAAAAAGGGGGTTACCAGTGGGGTACCACAGGGATCAGTAGTGGGTCCAGCCCTTTTAATGTCTTTATAAGTGACATTGCAAAGGGACTGAAGGAAAACTATGCCTCTTTGCAGATGACACAAAGATCTGCAACAGTGTTGTTACACAAGGAGGCATGGAAAGGATGAGAAGGTACTTGGCAAGGTTGAAGGAATGGTCAGAAATATGGCAGCTTGGATTCAATGCAAAGAAGTGTAAAATAATGCACATGGGAAACAAAACCCAGGGAAGATTACACAATGGAGGGGGAGGTAGTAACAACAACAAAATGGAAAGGGATGGGTAATCATATCAGATGACCTTAAGGTTGGCAAGCAATGTGTGAAAGGCAGTAGGGAGGGTTGGGGTGATACTGGGATGTATAAGGAGAGCATCACCAGCAGAAACCAGGAAGTTGTTATCCCTCTGAACAGACAGTTGGTGAGACCCCATCTGGAGTACTATGTTCAGTTCTGGAGATCCCATCTCTGCAAGGACATAGGCAGGATGGAGGCAGTCCAGAGGAGGGCAACTAAAATGGTGCAGGGTCTCCAAGAGAAGCCATATGAGGAAATACTAAAGGAGCTTAATATGTATACCCTTGAGGAAAGGATGTAGAGGGGGGACATGATAGAAACTTTTAAGTACCTCAGTGGAATCAACAAAGTCCAAGAGGGTAGCATCTTTCAGAAAAAGATGTGCAAGAACAAGGGGACACAATTTGAAGACAGAGGGGACAACTCAGGGGCAATGTGAGGAAGTACTTTTCACAGAAAGCGGTGGTGGACCATGGAACACACCTTCCTGAGGAGGTTGTGGAGTCTAAAACTGTGGGAGAATTCAAGAATGCATGGGACAGACATAAGAGAATTCTAGTGGGGGGGTAGGAAGAAATAGGCTGTTGGTTAACTGCGATCTACAGTTTATCCTGTAGGTAGGGAAATGGGCAGACTAGGTGGGCCAAGCAGTCCTTATCTGCTGTCAAAGTCTATGTTTCTATGTTTCTAGAGGAGGATAGATATTAATACATTTTTTGATGCACAATGTTCTAGTCTACATGGATTATGATACTGCCTAATTGGGGGTACAGATGAGGAATATTAAGAAAAGGATTCATCACTTGGTTCTGTGGGCACCATGTAAACTCTATACAAAAGCACATCTGTCTGACTAGATTGAGAACCACTTGCCTGAACCCAGCTTCACACATACATTAGAAAGCTGACTTCAGTCCCTCATTGTCATCTGCTGTTCTGTTAAGGAAACTATTAATTCATAGCTCAGCAAACTGGATTTCAGTACTCAGTCAGTAATACCTGTCAGATTGCTATGGATTATCTCATTACACAATGTGGAAGTAAGTCTATACCTGACTACAAAGGATGTTACAGAACAATGAAGCCTACAAGACGCATACAAGGCAATAGGGTCAACTGTCTTTTATCTAGGGGAGTATCCAGCAGAAGGAACAAACCATGAATAACAGAGGCACTATACAGCACATGCCATATACTTCTTAAAAAATGTTAGTCTAATAATAGCATTAGGACACTCCAGGGTTTGGGTTAACTTTGTAACTCCATTCCTAGGCATATATTGAATGTAAAACACTCAGCTTCCTTTCATGACTCATGATTCTTTAGGATCAACTTAACTGACGGTAACCCTACCCCATAACATGTCTTAATGCTTAACTATCAGTGGTGGGGATGATATAAAGGATATTTATGCGCTGAGACACTCCTGTACCAGCATGAGGGAAAATCAACATGATATAGATGGCCATAAAATCAGGACATGAGAATTGCTTTCACTGAAAGTAAACTGAACCACAGCATAACTTGCATAACGGTTATCTGAGGTAAGGAGACTGATATCAGTTAAAACATCCCCAATTGCTCCATCTCCATCTAATATAATTTTTCAGGATACACCTCATGGAACAGTCATGATGCAGACCTTTGACAGTCTTGAGTAGGAATGCATTTTGTATTTTGAATTATTAGGGATTCCCATTATTTTTACAGTAAGATATCTGGGGCCAGATACCAAAAAAAAGTGCAACTGTGGAGAGCAAAGGCTTGTGCTGCACCTGTGCCTGACCTGGTTGCTATATTCAGTTGGATAGTACACTGTCACTATCTGACCAAATATCAACCTGTGTCAGTGCAAGCTAAGTCAGTTTGCACTGTCCCAGCATGGACCAGGGCCACATCTAGCCTATAGGAAATTGTGCCCCAGAAAACATAGCACCAGAAGCTGTGCAGCAATATTCATCTGCAAAATGCAAATGAGTCCATTAGGCATGCACAGCATTAAGGGACCATTAGGGTGCCCATTATGAGCCATTTGCATTGGAAGGCCAGCCTGTTTGCACCTGTCTTGACATCATCCCTGGTGGCTAGTGGCATCTTCCACCTCCAGAACACCCATCCTGCTGATGTATAGCCCTTGCCCTGGTGTTTAGTTGCACCCCAACCTCCAATCCCCATCCCATTACAGTTCATTTCCTCTCTGGTATCTAGTGGCACCCCCACCCTCTTATCCCCCACCCCCATGCTGTTCACCCACTACCTGGTGTCTAGAGGCACCCTCAATCCTCTGATCCCCATACATGTACTGTTCACATCCTCGTGGTGTCTAGTGACACCCTGCCTTTCTGATCCCCACCCCATTCTGTCCTTATCCTCTCTGAGTGTAGTGGTCATCCCCCACCAGCAAGGACATGAACAGTGCAGGGACAGGGGATTGGAGAATTGGGGGGATGCCACTGTACACCAAAGCAACATTGACACAGATCAGGACAGGGGATTGGAGGGTAATGGGTACCACTAGACACTAGAGCATCCTCTGGTTCACCAAAACAGGGCAGACAGGGTGGGGCAGGTGGCTGCAGTACAGCCATCCTGCTACCAGGATTTTTGCCCAGTTAAGGCTAGGTTTGAAAATGGCAGTAAACAAATAACATCTCTGTGGATGCCATTTATCACTGACACAAACCTCTGAAATTGCTGCTGCACCGTATGCAGGGTGGCCCCCTCATTTGTATAGGTGCAGCATTATGTTAAGTTCTTGGCACTAACAGGTTTTGCCCTCACTTTGTTGCTGCAGACAGAAAACCATGATATGCAAATCACAACACTGCTTTGGCCCTGAAGCCACAATTACAAATCCATGATCCCCAAATTACAAGATTTCTTTTGTTTGCAGAAGTGCAGGCCTCTAGTGGCGTGAGCTTCTGTAACTTCAGGTACTCATGCACACAGTAAGAGATACATACACTTGATGGGCCTGCACTTCTGTAGCCGCATGTGTAAAATATACTTGCAGACCTCTGACTGCTAAAACTCAGAGCCAGAAAATCAATGATACCAAAATTGAAATAAAATAATATGCCTCCTCAAGCATAGGGTAAGATATACACACATCTTGACTCCAGAAGGGCAGGCCCCTGTAGGGGCCTGCCATTGCACAGACAGAAGTCATGTTGCAGTGTGGGTATTATCATTTCAGCAGGATGTCTAGAAATTGTCCAAAGGGACAGAAGTTTTTCAGTCATGCAGCTGCATAGAGAAACCATGCACTACCAGATAATACTTTCTAATGAGATTCCTCATACAGCGTGCATAAATACTTCTGGCTACAGAGATGCTGGTCCCTATGGGGCCTCTGCACTTTGCAGCCACATGTACTCATGCATGCGATACAACATACACACAAAGTCTGGCTGCATAAGCAGAGGTCCCAACAAATCCTTGAATGTAGCACATCAGTGCTACTGCATTTATGTCATCTGGAAACAGTTATATGTTTTTTGTCTTACCTGATGATAGCTGCCTGTGGTTGCTTGTGTGGTCTTGTTCTTCTTCTTCTGCTGCTGGGAGGGTGTTGGTGAGTTAGGGTTGTAAACCCTAATGCCACATTCCCTACTTTTGTGGCAATAAGTTGAACCTTAACTGGTGCATTAATGCAATGTTCTGCAAATAATCTATATTCTTTTGGGATAGTGGGGTTGTATCTTCATTCATGTATTCACTCATTTGAGACCTGCATGAACAGATGCCAAGGGATGACTCTATCTACCTGTGGGTCTGCAAGCCCTGTGTGCCCTGCAGTTCTGTGCAACAACAAATGTCAAGAATTCATATGGCTGTCTGGTGGGCTGCCAAAGTGCAGGGCTCTTTGGGCCCAGCTATGATGTAGCCACAGATACAGATGCACAGAGCAAAGAGTTCTTATGTGAGAAGGGCAGGTCTCATACAGACAGAAGTACTGCTGTAATGTGGTATCATGGTTTCAGCAATGGATCTAGAAATTGTTCAAGGGGTAGAAGTTTTCAGCTATGCAGCTGCATGTAGAAAACATGCATTAACAGATCATGCTACCTAGTAAGGCTCCTCATAGTGTGTGTATAGTACCCCTAGCTACAGAGTCACAGACCAGTATGGGGCTTACGTTGCAACCATATGCACTCATGCATGCTGTACAACATACACACACAGGTGTGGCTGCATAAGCACAGGCCCCAGTGTGGTCTGTGTTTATGCAGCCACAGATACAAATCCATGAAAGAAGCACATCAGTGCTACTGCATGTGGGGTTGGGGAGGTAGGGCTGAAAACCTTAACACAACATTTCACTACTTTTGTGGCATTACACTGAACCTTAACTGGTGCATTAATGCAATTTTTTTCTTTTACAAAGGATTTATTTTCTTTTTGAGACAGTGGAATTGCATCCTCATTCACATATTAACTCATTTAGGACCTGCATGAACAGATGCACTAAGGGATGACTCCATCCATCTCTGGAACTGTAGGACCTTGCAGACCGAGCAGTTCCATGCTGCAACGGATGTCAAGAATTTATGGGGATGTCTTGTGGGCTGCCAAAGTACAGTGCCTTCTGGTCCTAGCAGTTTGATATGGCTGCAGATACAGATGCATAGGGCAAAGAGTCCTTCTGTCAGCCAAAGCACAGGTCCATCTGGCACCCATGGGTGCAGAGGTGCAGGTCCCTATGCCAAGAGAAGAGTTCTCTTCACTATATGCTACTAGGGGCCATGTGGGCAACCTTGCACCTTTCCTTCTCAGACTGAGGGATGGTGTCACATGACAGCACTATGCCCCCAGCCTAGTCCCATTTGACTGGCTCAATGACTTCCCTTGAACTCAGCTCACTGGCACAGGATCACAGAACTTCCGGCCAGAGTAAAGGCTGATACTACAAACAATGTTCTTAATAAATATTTTTTATTTTAACCCCAGATTTTAAATATAATCATTTTTATGACCCTGCATAAACATATCATGTGGTATTTATAGAATACTGACTGAAATGTCATTTAGCCCCATGTGCAAAACACATCTCGTCCAGGATCTGAAAAATGACACCTATCACATTTCTGAGGTGGTGTGAAAAAATGGCTATTGTGAAAGTTTGGAGTCAAGATACTGACAATTAGTGAAGTTATGAATTAGCATTGAAATATTTCAATGGTCACTCATAACATGGTCATTTAACATATTTTACACCAAATTTCCAGCATAGCCTTCTCATGATCCCCTCATGGACCTTGGATGTGAACATTTTCAAATCCCTTCTGAAATATGATTTCACAGAGCAAATGTGAGGTTATCATTACATAGAAACATAGAATTTGATGGCAGATAAGGACCGCTTCGCCTACCCAGTCTTCCATTTCCTACCTAATGGATAAGCTGCAGATCCTAGTTAATCAACAGCCTACTTCTTCCTACACCCAGCCCCTAGACTTGTCTTATAACTGTCCCATACATTCTTGAATTCCACCACTGTTTTTGACTCACAACCTCCCCAGAAAGGCCGTTCCATGCATTCACAACCCTCTCTGAGAAAAAACTTCCTCACATTACCTCTGAGTCATCCCCTCTATCTTCAAATTGTGCCCCTTGCTCTTGCACACCACTTTTTCTGAAAGATGCTACCCTCTTGGACTTTGGTGATACCCTTGAGGTACTTGAAAGTTTCTATCATGTCCCCCACTCCCTCCTTTCCTCGAGGCTATACATATTAATTTATTTTATTTTTTATTTATTTCAGTCTAGGATTAACAATACCTTTGAGCGGGGCTCTTTACAAAGTTCCACATCGGTGTACAGTATACATCTTTTCAGTTACAGACAAAGGCATTTAACTAACAAGATATATTATCAAGACACAAAGGAGAGCAGGGACTAGAGACAGAGGCAGATTGAGGAAAAAGGGAGGGATGAGTGGGAGAGAAAAGTGTGGGTAGGGTCAGAGATCAGAAGAAGGAAGGAGGTGCTGGAAATGAGGGAAAGTACAGAGGTGGGGGTGGGGGCTGGAGGAGTGAATGGGGAGGTGAACAAGGGTGGGTGGCAGCACAGCCCATGGGTCTTGTTGTGAACTAGACTGGGACAAGTGCTGGGAGGGCAGAGATTGTTGTTAGTGCTATGTGAGGAGGCATGGGCAGTAGGAATGGTGGTACTACTAGACTGAGCAGTCACATGAGCTGGAGACAAGCAGTGAGAGAGCAGCTTGGACTTGAATTGACTGAGTGTGGAGCAGTGACTATAATGCTGCCAAGGGAGTTTAGCCAGCTGGTTGCCTGATAGGTGAATGATATTTGTCCTTGGGTTGTGTGATACAGGGGATTTGCAAGGAGTGAGGTTTGGACCTTCTTGTATTGACATTGCTGGGTCTAGGCATAAGGAGGGCACAGACTCCAGGGGAGCAAGCCCCATTGTACTTTTCTTGGCTGTGATGCAGGTTTGGTATTTTATGCGACTTTCAAGTTGTAGCCACCTAGTTTGAGAGTAACGGTCACAGTATGGGTGTGGCAATGGGATCCAGTGATGAGTCAACAGGCTTTATTTAGGGAGGTAATACATTTGAGAGATGTGGCAGTGGCAGTGGCAGAGCCATAGGTGATAAGTCCGTAGTCAATAATGCTTACGATGGAGTTTTGACGGCGACTGATAGTGCTTCAGGGTTAGGTGGTTCCTGTGCCAGAACAGTAGGCCTAACCAGGTATTGCAGACTTTGCAACATTGTTGATATGAGCAGCATAGGAGAGGTGGGGGTCAAGGGTGATGCCAAGGTACTTGAAAGATTGTGTTTGTTCTAGGTGGGTTCCTTGCTTGGTTTCAATGGAGAGGTGAAGTGCTTGTTTTTGTTGTGGGGCTGCTGAAGACCATAGACTTGTTTTTTCTGATTGAGGATCAGTTTGTGACTTAAGAACCAGGATTCAATGGAGGAGAAGCCCTGTTGGAGTTTATTTTGCAATAGTTTTGGGTCGTGGTGTGAGGCAAGGATTACAGCATCATCTGTGTAGAAGTTATTTGTTCAGGGCAGCAGACTGGTAGTGAGTTTAGGAACAGGCTGAAGAGGAGGGGTCCTGGATGGAGCACTGGGGACTCCAAGCAGACTGATCTTGGGTCAGAAAGCATTTCAGCAATTCTTACTGTTTGGATCCAATCTTCAAGAAGCTCTTAAACCAACCAAGGGAGTCAGGTGAGAGCCCAGCATTTTGGAGCTGGATTAGCAGGAGATGATGATTGATGATGTCGAAGGCTTTTGATATATCAATGAAAATAGAATCTGTTAGATGACCAGAGTCTGAGACAGTTATGGATTGTGCGGTGAATTCGAGTTGAGCCATGGAGGTGCTGTGACCCTTTCTGAACCTGTGCTGTTGTTTGCACAGGATGTTGTGTTTATCCAGGAAATCAGTAAGCTGGTCCGAGACAATGCGTTCAAGTGCCTTGGAGAGGGAGGTAGTAAGGAGATTGGTCTGAAATTCTTGAGCAGTTTTGTCACCACCTTTGTGGATGGGGTGACAGTGGCAAATTTTCACCTGTCTGGGAACTGGCTAAGGCAGAGAGAGAGAGAGAGAGAGGTTGAAAATTCTGGTCAGAGGCCCAAGCACCTCCTCAAGAGTAAGGGACAGGAGTTTGAGATCAAGGGAGTCATTGCTAAATCTGGATTTACTAATAGCTTTGGTGACATATTTGCATACCTGATGCGCTTGACTGCTTTGAAGTAGAAGCGAGGTTCGCTGTTAGGGGTAGTGTTTGTTGAGGACACTGCAGCATCATCTTCTTTGAAGAAATCTGGAAGTAGGACAGAGCTGAGGTTGATAAAGACTATGTTAAAAGTATCAGCAATGGTTTTAGGGTCAAGTGTTGTAATTCTGTTGATGTTGAGTACTGATGGGGAGATTTGGATGGATTCCCGTGATTTCTTTATGTTTTCCAGAAATCACTGCCGTTGCCCAGGGTTCATGAGTGCCTGCTTATAGTAGGCTGACTTCATTTTCTGGATGGATTTGGTGCAGTCATTGCATGCACATTTGTAATTTAGGATGTTGTTTTGCCATCCAGAGTTTCTGGCCAGCTCCAGAGGTGGTCCCTTGTTTACTTCTTAAGGAGGTCTCCTGAGAGCCATGGGTTACAGAGTGATTTTACTTTGTTTTTTGCAGGGGTGTATGTTCACAGGCCTCTGTGAAGATATTTATGAAGTGGTCCAAGGCAGTATTTACATTAGTTGCATTGAGGATTGGAGACCAGCCTTGATGGAGGAGGTGGGATTTGAGGCATGGTAGGTGACCACAGGGTAGAACCCTGCTGGTGATAGTTTTGGGGAGGTTTTATGAGTTTATTTGACCAAGTCCAGCTAACAGGGAGTGGTTGCTGAGAGAGTCTGGAAGGACAGAAGTGTTTGAGATCCATGAGGGGTGACTGGAAGGATCCAGTCCAAAAGAGTGCTGGTACCGATCCTGTAGTTTTTCCTGGTTGGCGAGTCTACCATCTGGGTGAGGTTCACTGCAGCGACAGAGTCCCTATATGCACCTGCTTCAGCCATGGGCCAGTTGACTTTAAAGTCTCCTAGGAGGATGGATTCAGTATCCGGTGAAAGTGACTTACTAAGTCCAGTACAGCTGTTAGACCATTTTCTTGTTCTTTGGGAGGGATGTAGATAGTAGCAACTGTGAGTGTTTTGCTTCAGGATCCAAGGAGAATTTTGATGGGAAGTATCTGAGCAGTTGTAGGCTGAGAGAGGTTTTGATGGGGTGTCCCTGGATGGAGTCTTTAAAACGCACAGTGCAGCCATCACCTCTTTTGACAGCCGATCAAGCCTAAAGACATTGTAGCTAGGAAGGCTGACTGTCTGATCAGGGACTGATGGTGTGAGTCAGGTTTCAACAACTGCCAGGATGTCCTGGCAGTGTTGGCTGGTAAGGGCCTGCAGGGCATCAATTTTAGGAAGGAGGCTGCAGATGTTGATTGACATGATTGAGAGTTCACACAATGGCTTCCTCTGGTTTGAGGCTTTAGTACAGATTGGGATGGGGTTTGGGTGCACGTTGCCTGACAACAATAGGAAGAAATTCTAGCCTCAGGAGCTAAGTGTATTTCCCTAAGGTGCTTTCATCTGCTAGTGGTTTGGGAGGTTACGAATGTTGTCAATGGAGAGTGATGGTTAGCGATACTAGATAGCGTATATTAAGCTCCTTATGTCTCTCTTCATATGCCTTCTGGTGCAGACCCTGTACCATTTAGTGCTGCCCCTCTGGACTGCCTCCATCCTGTCTATGTCTTTGTGGAGACTGGGTCTCCACAACTGCATGCAGTACTCAGATGAGGTCTCACTAGCTGTCTGTACAAAGGGATAACAACTTCCTGTTTTCTTCTGGTGATCCTCTCCCTATGCATCCCAGTATCTCCCCAGCCATCCTTACTGCCCTCTCACATTGCATGCACACCTTTAGGTCATCTGATATGACTACTCTCAGGTCCATTCCATTTTTGTTGTTGTTATTATCTCACCCCCATTGTGAACTCTTCCCTTGGTTCTCGTTTCCCAGGTGCATTACTTTGCACTTCTTAGCATTGAATCTAAGCTGCCATACATTTGACCATTCTTCCAACCTTCCAAGTCTTCTCATCCTTTCCACTCCACCCTGTGTATCAACTCTGTTTCAGATCTTTGTGTCATCTGCAAAGAGACATCTTCTCTTCCAGTCCTCTGCAATGTTGCTTATAAAGACATTGAAGAGGACCAGTCCTAATACTGAACCTCGGTGCCCACTATGTAACCCCCTTTCTTCAGAGTGGACTCCATTTACTATTAACCTCTGTCCAGTTCCCCAGCCAATTCTTTCCCAGGCTTCCATCTTAGGGCTACTCCAGGCTGGCCAATCTTATGTTAATCTTTTGTGGGACTGTGTCAAATGCCTTTACTAAAGTCTAGGTAGGCAATGTCCACAGCCCTCCTGATCAACTACTTTGGTTACCCAGTCAAAGAAATCTATTAGATTCATCTGACACGACCTTCCCAGTGTGAATCCATGCTGCCTTGGGTCCTGTGCCCCTCTGGCTTTTAGGCACTCAACAATTCTTTCCTTCAGAGTGATTCCATCATTTCCCTATCACTGAGGTTAAACTAACAGGTCTGTAGTTTCCTGCTCTGCCCTGCACCCACTTTTTGAAGTGGAATAACATCTGCCCTCCTCCAGTCCTCAGACACCACCCCATCCTCCCATGATTTGTTAAAGAGGTAGTCAGTGGTATCACTAGTTCTCTCCTAGTTCTTTTAGAATTCTGGATGAATCCCATCAGGCCCATTGCTTTGTCACCTTCAGTTTTAAAGTTATTTCAGAACCCTTTCTTCTGTGAATGGGCTGGTATTAACCCCTGTATCCAGAGTGTTTCTATTGTTTGGCTTAGGTACCTCCAGTCTTCATTTCTGAATACTGAGCAAAATATTTGTTTAGTATCTCTCGGCCTTTTACAGTCACCCTCTGTCGACCTCTCCTTTATTAAGCCTCACTATCCCTCCTTGGTCTTCCTTCACTCCTGATGTACCTATAAAGTTTTTATCCCCTCCTTAACTAGGTTGACTAGCTTTCCTTGGTTTGGTCCTTTGCTATTCTGACTGCCTTTCTTCCCCTCTTCCTTTTGCTTCAACGATACAATTCTCATCCTGCTTCTTCTGTGATTCCTTGTACTTCCTGAATGCTCTCTTTTCTCCCTAACCTTCCCTGCCACCTCCTTTGAGAACCATAGTGGTCTCTTACATTGTTTTGTTTTGTTTATTTGCTTCACACAAAGGCTTGTTGCTCTGTGATGGCAGTTATGATTATTCCCCATTGTTCTTACCTCCTTCCTGTCCATTTTGCTAGTGCATTCCTTGAGCACTCACTCTTTTGTCAAGTCAGCCTCTTAAAGTCCAGTACCTTTGTCTTTGTATACTTGGACTCTACTGCTGTGTTTATTGTGAACCATACCGTTCAATGGTTGTTTATTCCCAGATGGCTACCCACTTCTAAATCTGTGATCCTGTCACCATCTCCATTTGAGATTACCAGGGTCTAAGATTGCTCCACTGGGGTTCCAGTACTAGTTGTCTAAGGCATGCCTTGTAGGGCATCTACAATGACCCCTCTCTTAGAAGTGACTGCTACAAATGCACTCCAGTTAACATCTGATATTCAGATCCACATCAGCAATATTTCCCTTTTCTGCCATTCTATGGATACTTTATATCATTTCCTTGTCCATTTCCTCCCCTGAGATGGGGTCTGTATACAACCTCTGATGGGATTGTGGTGCCATCCTGTCTCAAATTGACCCAGTGTTTCTCTCCTCCTGGTTGCCCTTTGTTCTGTTGCTTTGATTCCTTCCTTATGTAGAGAGCTACCTCCTCCTCCTCTTTTACCCTCCTGTCCCTCCTGTAGATAGTGTATCCTGGTATGTTACGTCCCAGTCATGGTTCTGTGTGTACCATGTTTCTGTGACTGCCAAGATATCCAGATGTTCCTCCTCCATCAAGGCCACTAATTCAGGAAGCTTGTTAACCAAACTATGGGCATTGGTACTTATTGCTCTCATTTTCTGATGGCTTTACCTCTTGTAGAACCATCCCTGTCCTCATTGACTTTGTTTTCTCCAGTTACCCTGTCCTGCTCCTACTGACCTTTCTACCTTGGTCTTTACCTCATTTAGTACCCTGTGTTGTAGGGAGGCTGGGAATTCCATGCTGCTTATCAGTGCCTCCCCTTGACTAGTTTAAAAGCTTGCTAATGAAGCATTTAAACTGATAGTCCAGAAGACTTGTCCCTTCCTGGACAGATGCAGACCATCCTGCCAGTATAGCTGGTACCCTCCAGGTCGAACCCCAGTCCCAGTGAAGCCAAACCCTGTGCTCTGCACCATTTTTTCAACCATTGTTGAACTACATGGTGTGAAGTGCCCTTGCCTCACCATGCCATAGACAGGCAACACCTCTGAGAAGGATACTGTGTGTGCTACTTGCCTTAGACCCCTCCCCAACACCACAAATTCCTCCTGCATTGCTCTAATCTCATGTTGAGCTAAGTCACTCATCCCTAGGTGGACAATGACATCCAGCTCTGTCTCCCTGCAGCTGTTCTCATGATCCTGAGGATGCACTTCCTGTCCCTCAAGCCGTGGTGCCAGGCAGGCACCTTACTTCAGTTTTCCTGCTCCCCCAGTTCTATCCCCTAATAATTGAGTCCCCACCAGAGCTGCTTCCTTTCCTGTGGCATCCTCTTCCTCCTTCCTGTGGGCCTTCCTTGTGAAAGCTGTCCACAACCTCCTTAGTCTCCTCTGTGGGAACAGATTTGAGAAACTTTAGTTGCCTTATTCTTGATGTGAGGTCCCAGTTAGGTTTTGTTGAAAGTTTAGTGGAAAATGTTAAAAATTAGTGGAGTTCATAACTGGTAATTTAACTATACTATGACACCACATTTTCAACATAGCTTCTTATGATCCCACCTCCATTGCCCCAGTAGGTGAACATTTTGAAATCTCATCCAAAAGGTAATTTTGCCCAAAGAATACAAATCATCTATCAGGATGGAGCTGGACAATTCCACCTCACTTGATCATGGGGAGGGGATGTTGGTCCCAAAAGACCATGTTCAAAATTTGGCATAAAAGTATTAAAAATGACAAACTATAAGTCAAAGTTCAAAACTATTGAAATACATTAAACCAGACTACCTTATTTTTACATACCACAGTCCAGTTCCAGCAGCAAGGCATGTCTTCAATTGGAGGGGCAATCTACTGTACATTGTGGGACATGCTCAGGTAAGTAAGGAAGTTTGTGGTAGTGGTGTCAATGGAGGAAATGGGTTGGGTGGGTGGTGGATGGGAGGAGGGGTCAGATTGGTGTGGAACTATTTTCTTTTACAGGCTCAATTAAAAAAGACATCAGGGAACTGTTTTCTTTTTGCAGGTTAATTGTAATTAAATTTGGCACTGGGGATTGATCACCCCAGTGTTGGCTTAACAGTACAGCAGCATCAAGTGGGCACCGTAGTGTCACCATCAATTCATTAGGGCAGGTGACTGGGAGGTGAAGGGTAGGCAACTGGTACTGAAGGTGGGCACCCAAAGTCCATTTTCAAGAGGGATGCATGTAAACCAAACAATGAATAATAACCTGTACTAGAATGCTGTACACTCCTGGCTTTATTTGTAAGAGGCATGAACTTGGAACTTCTCAACAAACAGACCAGAAAAGCCATTATGTGGATATATAATAGGCTGGGAGCATCAGTACTGGACAAACATGGCCAGCCACAGCACAGAAAAATGATGGATCCTGCACAAACAATTTAATAAATAAAAAGCTAGACCATGAAGTCTAAGGGTACAAATACAAGCAGGTCACACAGAGACAAGAGAGAGAGAGAGAGAGAGAGAGAGAGATCTCATAAACAGTGCCTTTTAAAATCAAACAAAACTTACAAATGCTTTTGGGCACAGTAAGAAGGCAGAAGAGCATGGTATGAAAGGCAATGCCAGTCAGTCTGTAGACCAGCACAGTGTAAAATGAAGCATTCACAGCATCAGACATGCTAGGGGAATAATCAAGGAAATGCTCTGGCAGGGCTCACAGATAAATTTTTTGTTGATCTATTTATCCCCATGCTGACCGACATACATCTCCTGGTCTCCCCATCCCCATCACTCTGGCATTCTCTGGAACATATCTGTCTGGCTCTTCCCCAGAGCTTGTCCCCTCCATAGTTCATTCAGGCATCACCCAGATAGCTGGGTGTGGAACCTGTAGGAGACCTTTATCATCCTACAGTACAAGTCAGCATTTTCCCATTTTCTCCTTCTGGACACAGATGAGGTGGCGGCAATGATGCAAATGGCCATGCTGTGCATGCTCCCACACACAGCACACTAGGCATCTGCCCCACCTCCACCCCTCCCTTGTGTGCTTTCTTGGCATGCTGACCCAACCACTGCTAAGGGCCAGGCTAATGTCAGTCACTGGTCCCACCCCTATCTGGAGGAAGAGACCTCACAGTTGTCTCTGGGATGCTTGATCCTCATTCCCCAGCTGACCCTCTGATCTTGAGCTCACTTCCACACAGGTCATCTGCACCACAACTGGTAGCACAAGTGCTGCACGAAGGGCTGGCCACAGTCACATTTTTAAGTTACCTAACCTACTGTTTGAAAGTGTTTAATCAAGCTTCATAGAGGAACAGGACATGAGGCATCGATCTACCTTGAATTAATTTGAATTTAAATTACTATGTCCGTATGTAAATCTCTGAGTTACCAGGTTCCTGGGATTATTATGCCTTACAGCATGCATCTGAGCCACTGTACTCACCTGGTTGTGTAATAAATAAGTAAATAATGTAAAACAAGAGTTAATTTTATGATTGATAGCTGTATATGATGTGGTAGAAGATTTTTATTTAAATATTTCCTGTAGAACCTAAATCTATAGTTTGGCTAAAGTAAGAGTACGTACAGAATTATGGTATGGAAACAGAATAATAGAAAACAGGACAACAACAATAAAAAAATAAAACGCAAGGTGGTAGAATGCATACATTTTAATCACACTGTGACATTAGTGGAATATAGAGTAGTAGACCAAGTAGGTGTGTATTATTCTGAGAGAGGTGTTTTTTATTTCATGGTACACTCATACAGCAGCACAGGGTGGGGTTGAGGGACTAGACACAAACAAAAACAACAGATTCTTTTTTCTTTTACCATTGTGGGATAGGGAGTAAGAATTTGTTTTAATTAAAGAGGACAGAAAATACATGATGTCACTGATCCAATATATTCTGTCATTTCCATCAATACCACAAGTGTCTTTCATATGTCAACTGACACCTTTAGGTGCAGGTCTCAGCTTCTGACTATAGTTTTGATGTAAACCTCTAATCTTAGAGATTCAGCTGAGATGTGGTAGTCAACTACATGGGGTGGGGGCAGTAATTCTATATGTGGATCCAAGTAGGTTTTGCTTTCAGACGGAAAGGTTGCTGAGTCTCTGACTGCTCAGTCAGATGGTGAATTTGAATATTTTTGGCCCTAGGATGAGGGGGTGAGGCTGAGTCACATGGAATTTAATCAGATGGACAGATGTCCCTGACATCCTCACTACAACCAACTAAGCATTGACTAATGGTAAGGGGTGTGGGTGAGAATTATTATGTTGCATCCCAACTGTGAAAGCTGAAGTATGGGACAGCATTGTCTTGCTCCTGGTTGATCCTTGCCTCACCTGAAAACTCCTTGGATGGGAATCCTCAGTGGTTGTGAACAAGCAAGAATGATCTCAAAGAATTGCAACAGGTAGCAATAGGAAAGGTTAAGCAGCAGGAATCAAGCAAAACTAAATACAGCTAAACTGCTGATGGGGACAAATGAGAGGACAGACGCCAGGAGAGGACCATACATAAACTCACTTTTCAAATTTCATCAGTTATGTGTCTTATTTGCTGAAATTCCATGTTCTTAACCAGGATGTGTAAACCTTTGTAGATGCTTTCTGTACTTCTATAGCCAGACCTACTAGATAATTTGATTTTGTAATTTAAATTGGTCAAGATTAGCAGAACAGCCTAGAGATTAGAGTAACAAGCTAAGAATGAGCTTGGTACATCCAGCAGACATGGGTTTGATTTCTACAACTTCACTTGTATACTGTACGATGATGAGCAAGTCACATAACCTCCCCAGTGCTCCAGAGTGACCCCTGAAAACAGGCACTTGTTCTTAGTGGGCATTATCTGGTTACCAAAGAATAACAACAACAAAAATATGAGTTAAGTCCCTCCACCATTTAGCAAAAAGCACAACTTGTTGCTGTATGGATTACCATAAGATGTTTTCTTGATAGTTTGTGTTTAGTAATTCATATTTGATCATTTAATGCATATAGTTATATTTAATGGCCACTCATAAATGTATGCTTTTTAAAATATGTGCATTTTGGTCCACGTTAAGCCTATCCTGCTTGATACATGGCACATCCTCTTCCTTAATCACACCTGAAATTTGTCTTATCCAGCTGTGTTCACTATACCATCTTAGGCTCCACTGCTCAGTAAATGAATATCTGTACATACTAGGTTTCTGTTTTGTCTTCACACACACACACACACACACACACACACACACACACACACACACCACATATTTTGTTTTATAGATAACCAGGTTCTGGATGAAGTATTTTTTAAATAAATGACCAGTTTCTCAGTTAGGACTGTGAGTTTGTGACTAGTAGAGGGTGGAGGAGCTAGAGGGTTGAATAAATCTATATTAAAATATAGAAACATGCTTTGGTTGATTGGGCTATGAAAGCGAACCTTGCAGAAGATGGGGCAGGATTTGTTTTATTAATAAAGAATCCCTTTGTTGCCCTGGTGGTCAGTGCATTATTTAAATGTTCAGCTACCTTCAGTCTGCTGCAGTCATGCCTTGTCCTTTGGCTAGTGCATTATATAAAGGCCAGTCACCTTCAGTCCTCTGCAGAGTTGGAAATAATGTTGTAGACACCAATAGTACAAAATAATCTATCCTGAGAACTATTAGTAGTTAATTGATAGGAAAGAACTATGTGAGAGGTAGGAACTGAACTCATCAACACTGATTGATAGATGACTGATGGTACAAGGGTGTGGGTGAGAATTACTATGTTGCATCCCAACTGTGAAGGCTGAAGTATGGGACAGCATTGTCTTGCTCCTGGTTGGTCCTTGCCTCACCTGAAAACTCCCTGGATGGGATGCTTCAGTGGTTGCAAACAAGCAAGAAGGTCTCAAATAATTGCAGCAGGTAGCAATAGGGAGGGTCAAGCAGCAGGAATCAAGCAAACTAAATACAGCTAAACTGCTGACAGGGACAAATGAGAGGACAGATGTCAGGAAAGGGCCATCCATAAACTCACTTTTTAAATTTCAGCAGTCATGTGTCTTATTTGCTGAAATTCCATGTTCCTAACCAGGATGTGTAATCTTTTGTACTGTAGATGCCTTTCTGTATTTTTCTAGCCAGACTTACTAGATAATTTGCTTTTGTAATTTAAATTGATCAAGGATTAGCAGTGTAGTCCAGAGATTAGAGTAACAAGCTGAGAATGAGCTAGGTACATCCAGCAGACATGAGTTTGATTTCCCCAACCTCCACTTGTATACTGTATGATTCTGAGCAAGTCACTTAACCTCCCCAGTGCTCCAGGATGACCCTGTAAAGGCACTTGTGCCTAGTGGGCCTTACCTGGTTACCAAAGAAAAATAACAACAGCAACAAAAAAGATGAGTTTAGTCCCTCCCCATTTAACAAAAAAAAAAGCACAACTTGTTGCTGTATGGATTGCCATAAAATGTTTTCTTGATGGTGCAGCTCATTTGAACTGCTACCTGCTGCTGCTTTGGACATTTGGCTGCACTTTAACTGTTCCCCACTCTTGTCTCTGTGGGAAACATCTCAGTTCTGACCTGGGGCAGCACTTGGTGAACCTGTAACCAGAGCTGATGGTGATGTGAGGAAGGAGGAGGGCACATCTGTTTAAAAGGAGGCAGCTATTAGTGTCTTTCCACTGGCTCTTCACATGAGTGGCTCTCGCTGGAGTGGTGAGAGTCACCAGTGAGAGTCTACAGTGGGAGGCTGCAGGGAGACTGCTTTGTAAATTTTATTTGTAATAGGGGCTACTGGGTTAGTGGTTGGGTCATCTTTTAAATCACTAAAAGGATATCACTTAATGCATTCTTGGACTGTATTTTAATTTCACCGGTTATCAACTGCTGGTAATGGGGATAGTTTGACTGCTCTTATACAATTCTGTATTGATTTGGTTTTCTCTTCCTTGGCAGCAGTTGGAGGATAGCTTATCTACTGAAGTAGTAGGGTAGGTATCTCATCTCTCTTTAACTGTTGGGGGCAAAGTTTTGATACAACCTAGGTACCTAATTGTGGGTCCTACTTTTTATTTTGGGGTTACTAAAGTTTAAGACCAAAGTAATATTAATTCAGGAGCTTTCTCCCATTTTTAACAGCTGTGGGGTCTAGGTCCTTATAGTACTAATTTTTTAATACATTTTTTCCTGTTGAGGACGGTAATAGAAACTTAAAATGTGGGTTTCCTTGGTAGACTTTCTCCCTTATTTTAACATTAGCACTTTATAGTAATTTGTTTACAGGACATAGTTTTGTTTCTGTTAGTCATGTACAGTATTCTTCACAAGATGGAGTCGTTAACAGTTTTACTTTTGCCCTCCATTGTCTGATGTTGTTTAAAATAATATGGTTAATTCAGTTTTAACACAAAGTGTTACATTTTACTCTTTTAATTCATTACTTTCTTACTTTAACAGACTTGAGATTTCAAGGAAAAATTCCAAACATTCTTTATTATGGTTCTATCTTTGCTTTTTAAGTATGTTACCTTTTGCAGCTGGGGTCATTGAACTGAACCCAGGTCCTAATTTCATAATTTAAGTATATATAACTCCAATGTTCAAAGTTTACTGCCAAAAAGTCACTTGTTACAATGATGGACTGCTTCTAATCATCCTTCAATTTTGTTGCTACAGAAACCTGGTTGGATTTATCCATACCAGATTCTGAAATTAACTTAGTTAACTATAATGTCTTTAGATCTGACAGAAATAGACATGAGAGTCATGGCTATTGTTGTGCACACTTCAGTTTCTTGCTCTTTAGTGAAGACTGAGACTATGGGAAATTTAATGAATGATGTTTTTATTTCTTTAAAGCTTTCAGGAAGGAAACTTTTATTGGGAGTATTTATTGCCCCAAAGCTTAAACCTACTAAATTTTCAAACTTATAGCAATTGGTTTGCTCCCTTGGGGGCTTACAACATACCATCTTGTTGGGAGATTTCAGTGCTAATTGACCACCTAGCAAGGGCCTAAAGTTGAAAACACAGTTAGTACCCTTGGGGTTAAATCAATTGATTTCCAAATGCACTCGTTATTACTCAGGCAGAATTATTTTTCTTCTTTAGATTTAATTTTTGCCTGTTCTGAGCTCCTGGTTACTGCTTCCAGGTGTCTTGAGAACTTATTCAGTGATCATGCTATAATTTACTGTTTATTAAATTTTTCCCCCCTAAATTTTCTCCCACCACCATTAAATCTTGATCTTTTAAGAGCTTTTTTTTCTTGAGGCCTTTCATTTTAGCCTACTTAATGTTGACTGGGGAAATATTTTTACTTATATATGTTAATGAGGCTTGGGATTACTTCTTTTATCATTTTAATTCTGTTTCAAATTACTATGCCTCATTCTTGGAAAATGAGTTAAGTCTTGTCATGCCACCTGAATAAATCCATTCATTATATCTTAATTAAAAAATCTGTGATAAATTGTGCCAAAAGGCTAGACAATTGGACAGTTCAGAGGCCTGGCAATCTTTCTGAAAATTTCTGAATTATTGTGCAAATCTGGTAAGGAAATCAAAATCTTCCTATTATAAAACCAATTTGTTGGATTCTAGATCCAACCCAAGAAAATTCTGGCAGTTGATTGATTCTATGTGGAAATTGCTAACTGCTTTGAATATTTCCAACTTGTCTTACAATGGTCATACAGTTTATTTTAATGAGGACATTGGTGGACTCTTTAACACATTTTTGTAGAAGCCCCTAGTCAGTTATTAGATCAGACAGGGTTGTCCTCTCTAGCTCATTTTCTAGTAACTTTGACTTTTACCATTTTCTAGACCCCATTTTTACTTTAAACAAGTCAATCAAAATGAGGTTTCTGACCTTTATCTTCCTTGAAAGAAAGCTCTGCAATGGACATTGATAACTTGGACAATTTTTATTGAAATCTAGTGCTGACATTAACACTCCTATGCTAATTCACTCATTCAACCCATCTCTAACATCTCAAATCTTTTCCACTGCTTGGAAGCAGTCCGAGGTTACTCCACTGCACAAAGTTGGGGACAAATCTTTAGCTGATAACTATCATCCATTTGATTATTATCCATATTTTGAAATTCCTTGAAAAAGTGTACACCAGCAAATTTCACAATATGTAAGTGAATATTATGTGTTATCTGCAGCTCAGTCTGGTTTCTGTCCTTATCATTCCACTCAGTCTGCTCTGATTATTTTTTATGATTCTGTCTCAAATACCTTGGACAATAGTCAATATGTTGAGGTAGTTTTCCTAGACCTGTCCAAGGTGTTTGATATCATAAACCACTGACTACTTTTATTCTGTATGTTTTTCATGGTTTTTACAAACGTTGTTTCTTGGTGTTCCTCTTATTTACACAGGTGCAATCAATCTGCCTCTTGGAATGGGTATCTATCTTCTTCTCTTTCTATACATAATGGGGTGCCCCAGGGTTCTATTGTGGCCTCTATCCTTTTTAATTTGTTCGTTAATCCTTGCCTTCCTTTGTTAATAAGTGTTCTATAAAACATTATGCCAATGATACTATTCTTTTCTTTGCTCATAAAGATTTAAACTATCTAAATTTCACCCATCAGGCTGATTTTGACACAATTACAAATTGGTTTCCTTTTAATTTATTACTTTTAAACACTAAAATATAAAAACTATGTTATTTGGTTCTAAGTTTCTTATGAATAAAGATCTTTCCTCCTTTGCATTACCCTTAAAGACACTCCCCTACAGTTAGTACATGAATTTAAGTACTTATCTTTAGTTTTGTCCTCTATTTTATTTTTCAGTTCACATATTCATAAAATTACAGTAAAATTGTCAGTTGGGTCAGCTAAGAAGGGCAAGACACTGCTTGTCCCTAACTGACCGTGAAGACCATAGTAGTCCAATCTATACCACCGATTTTAAATTATGATGACTCTATTTATAGGAATTCCTGTGTCACAAACCTCATTTTGATTGACTGAGTTTATTAGGTGCTATTCACAAATGATGCGGATGGGCAGTATGCTATGAACTCCAGGCACATAGCCATCTGCACCCAATGCAGCATGCTGCATACGCAATTATGCCCCCAAAATGGATTCCCTGGCTGAGAGCAGAGCTCCACAGATGGGCAGGCTAGGGCTTCCATGGGAGGGGGTGTACCAGCACTCCACACTATTCAGTAATTTGCAGAGTGCCATACATGGGTCCCAGCAGCTACACAGCTGATTGCAGCCACAGCAACTACATGCCCCCTGAAGTCTACTGCTGGAACCACTGGTGCAGGTGGGGGGGTCAGTGGACCCCTGAATGAGTGGGCCAGGATGGGTGGACAGCACATGATCCCTCAGGGCTGGACTGGCACTCTATGCACCCCTCCAAGATGATACCCGACTGGCACAAGGGATACACTGTGGACCTGAGATGGGCAACTGATTGGCCACTGACCTGGGTCCACTCCTGCCCCTGGGTACCTACATGCTGGGAAGTGGGGACACAGCCGGGTGCTGGGTGAGGACTGCTGCTTTGTGAATTGGTCCTGTGCAGTAAACCCATGGGTGCAGAGCTGCGGACACCTTTACACACCAGGTTTGTGCATCAATTGATGTGTTTTATTCTAGGATCCCTAGAAATGAGCATCATGGTACTCTTAATCCAATTAAATTGGTTGTCCCCATCACAAAGACATCTCTGTCATTGGTTCACTTCAATTTATAAAACATTACATCATCAAACTCAGCTTATCTTTTGGAAGATTGTATACTCCCAATCATAATCATAGTATTAGAGATGTTCAGAACAGAGGTTTACATTTACCCAGACATCAAACTCACTATGGCAATTTTTTTTCTTTTATGCCACTTTGTCATGGAACAACCTGACTCCAGAACTACACAATTCATGGTCTTTATATTCTTTTAAACAAAATCTCAGGAACATGCTTCTTATGGAACAGTCTGTTTGCAATTGTTTTTCTTAAATTTGTAGTTTTTATTTATATTTTATGTTATATCTAGTGTTGTATGTCTATGAAAATTGTTAATACTTGACTTGGTACATTCTGTAAATGAGTTTTTCATACTCATGGAACTTATCTGGTAAAACCTGAACTTTAAAACAAAATAAAAAAAATATATATATATATATATATATTGCCTGAGTGACATTGCCAACTGCAAAGGTGCCAAAATTTGTATTACATAGGAATGGGGAGGTGATAGGTGTTCACAATCAAGAAAAGAACCATTCTGGATATCCAACCTTCCTCTTTCGGCAGTTCTCATACAACTAAAACTTTTAGGCCATTTGAATACAGACCATCCACATACCTCAATCTATAAGAGAAATACTATGGGAAGGTTTGTTGAGATATTCTTCATCTTGCATTGTTTCAGGGACTCTGGAGGATTCAGACTTACAGTAACTTCTTCTGAGGTCCAGACTGATGCTATCATATAATGAGTTTGAGGCAGAGAGCTAGCAGAATGTGATGTCTTGCACTAACACTGTATCTCTTCCTACAGACTGCTTTTGTATGCACTATATGTACTAATGAATAATTACAGCATTTTGACAATTGCTATAAGGGTTGTCCATCTCAAAGTATTTAATGGATGATCCTCATGCAATTACTGTATGACTCCAACTGCTACCAACTCAAGTGCAACCTGACCAGACATAATATTATATTTTTTCAGCTGGAATATGTCAACTGCATTAACCTGAGTTTTTAAAGCTGTAGATTAAACAAATTAAACTCAACTTGAACCCTACAAAAATAAATGATAACTTAACTGATTCATTCTCTCATAGCTAGATATTGTAGTTTTAAATGCAAATTAATATGCATGTTGCAAACCACACTGAGCCCAAACCGAATACACACAAAAACAATTACCACAAATTCTGATGAAATGTGGCCTCATATACCTACAATGCAGTCACCTATTCATTAATTTAGGAATTATGCTGCATATGTTATCAAGTAAAACAGTTGGTCAGCCCTGATCACATGAATGCAATGCAATAATTTGCATTTTCCAAAGAGAACACATTAATGAAATGGGTATGTCAAGCAACAAGGTACTGGAGGTGGTTCACAAATGCATCTACATGTTTGGCAGAATGTTTTGTGATATATTGCACTGTTGTCACCCTCCACCCTCCACCCCCACCCACAGGAAAATAAACCTCAAACTATTTCAAAGAAGAGGCACATCAAACAGTGTCAAAACAGAGGAAAAGTGTTTGTCCATAAAGAAAGAATGGTCATTAGCATAAGAAGTTACTAAGACTAACAACAGTAGATGAAAAGTGAGTGAACTCAAACATGCATGCATCTAATTGCCACTGTTTTATCATAACACCACACAATGTAATGGACAGTGATACTAATATGTAACTAAAAGGAAATCTATATGAAAATGAAAAGAACAATTAGAATTGTAATCCATAATTAGGTAAGTGTGGGAGGAGATGGTTGTAAAAATACATTAATCATGTTTGCAGAGATGCACATCAGTGCACAGATGTTTCACTTTCATAGAATTTATGAGGGTGGGGCTGAGAGACAACTGTACATGAATTTTGACATTGTGCACTAAAGTGCAGAACAAAACAAACCTCAGAACTTACCCAGGACTAATCTGAATCCTACAGATCTTTAGACTGCTAGTTTCCTTCAAGAACTTTTGGGCAAAATGAGCACTGCAAATAACAGGGTGGCATGACCCACAGAAATTAGACCTACAGTACTTTGAGTAACAAAACATTTTATTTCTATGGCTGCAGTGGACATAGCCTTGTAAACATGTTGCAATCACAGTAGAGAAAAGGAGCTTACCAGATACCTAACAGATTTTTTAGTAGTGGAAGTGAACAGCAATCACTGCATGTCCACTGCACTATTTTATCCTCTGGTGGAGCACAGTACGGGCTGCCATGTCCAAGATGGCCACTGGGTTCTCTGTGCATGCGCGGCGACTTCGTGCATGTGCACTGAACTCTGGTGGGCGCCTCAACACCTGATCACTGCATCCAAGATGGCCACTGGAGCCCAGTGTGCATGCACAAGTCATCCAGCATATGTGAAGAACTCTGACGGCCATCTTGAACACAGCGGAAAGTGCCATGTTCCTTCAGGACCTCAGCTACAGCCATACTGGCTCTAGCTAGAGGGTGTTGTAAAATCATTTGTCTTTCGGAAATAAATGCAATGAAACTGCAACAGTAGCTGTATTATTGCATCCATACACTACACCTCGCTTAGGCATTGTCTTAATATCACAGGCAGCTGATGAAAAATGAAGTAATAATCAGATGCTTAGATTATTAAGCTTTATGTGACTGAGACTGATCAATGAACTAACATAGATTTCTTTTATTAATGACATGACTCAAGATTAATACACTTGTTAATACAATGTCAGACAACAACTGATGGAGAAGCAGAGAACAAGTCACACCACAATTCAGTAGTAAAAAGATGTTTCAGGAAAGCCTGAGTGGACAACTTGGTGATAACCACACAAGAACCTTTCCTATTATGATGCAATTTCAGGCTTGTTTGGAGTTAGATGGCCACCAGCACAGCATGAAGTACCACTGATGTAAAAAAAAAAGAAATATAGTAAGTGTGCTTCCTCACAAAGTGGCATCACAGTGTGCCTCACAGGTAGGTGATAATCTGAAAATTAAACATTCAGAACCTTTATACCTGATGCCTAGAATATATAGCATAATTTATAATTGAAGAATGAATTTCACAAATATATTTATACATATGTCAAACATAAAAAAACTGAACACCTTATTTAAATCATATTATTTAGATACAAAATGAATTTTGGAAATAACAAATCTACACATTGCATATGTTAAACATGTAAAATCAGAACAAATTAAATCATGTTAGTTAGATTAGAGAGAAATCAAAAGTAGATAGGTAGGAAGGTAGATATAGATAGATAGATAGATAGATAGATAGATAGATAGATAGATAGATAGATAGATGGATGGATAGATAGACAGACAGACAGACAGCAGGATTAGCAGGATTAGATTGCACTTAACTGGAACAGACCATGGGCTCACTGCTCATACTGAAGCTGGCAGCATGACTCCAGCTGTGTCTGCACAATTCAAGAAAGCCCAATATTCTCATACTCAGAATGCGGATGAACAGGTCTTCTCAGTAAGTTGGGCATCCAGGATTTTCAGGTACCTAGAAACAGTATTTACAGTCATATTTTCAAAACCTAACACCAGATTCTTACTAATAGGGTTCCATTTACCTAAGATCAGGTGTTTTTTTAAATACATAATTTTTTATGGAACTAGGTCATAACCGCATATAATAATAATAATAATAATAATAATAATAATAATAATAAACTTTATTTATAAAGTGCCTTTCCAATGATTAAAGTGCTGAACAGTAATTCCATAAAACACATAGAAATAAATAACATCTCCATCAAACATATTCATAAAATCAGATACATAAAATCAGATATTCAGAAACAGCATAATAACCTATAGAAGCATTATATAACCAATTCCTATCAGCTGACCTCATCGGAAAGTTAAACTGAAAGATAGGTCTTGAGGGCTGACTTAAAGCTTGGGATGGTCAGGCACTCCTGTCCAATGAGATAGAGAATTCCACAGGGTGGGGCCACATACGCAAAATTTCCGAGTCCGAGATGTATTCAAACATACCCTGGGAATGTCTAGCAATCCCTCGTCGGTGGATCAGAGTGGTCAGGAGGGCAGTAGGGACAAAGGAGATCTTTCAGGTAATGGGGTCCCTGATTTTGTAGGGCTTTATAGGTCAAGCAAGCTGACCTTGAAGGTGATCCACCACTCTACTGGAAACCAGTGCAGTCCACAGAGCACAGGTGTAATGTTGCTGGTCCTAGAAGAACCAGTCACAAGCCTGGCTGCCGACTTTGTACTAGCTGCAAGTGGTGGATATCAACTTCTGGTAGCCTTAGGTCAGGCACTGCAATAGTCAAAGTGGGTGGTCACAAAAGCATGGAGCAGGTTGAAAGATCATCAGGAGGAACCAGGTGCTTCACCCAGGTGATATTTCTCAGAGGGTAGTATCAAGATCTTGACAATGGACGACACCTGTGATTTCAGAGTCAGCCCATCGTCAAACATAATGCCCAGGTTATGCACTTGATCTGAGGTGGTTAGTTGATCATACTCAAGCCAGAGCCTAGATGGTTATCCAGCTGACCAACCTTCCATCTGATGATCTGGGTCCACCATCAACACCTCAGTCTTATCTGAATTCAGCCTCAGCCAGTTCTGGATTTCAGAGAGGCAGTTGTTAAATACCAAGACAGCATCCTACTGCCTGGGCACAAAGGACATGTACAGCTGGAATCATCTGCATAGCAGTGATAACTCAAGCTGTACCACCTATCAATGTCTCCTAACCACAGCATATGCATTGTGAACAACATGGGTGATAAAATGGAGCCCTGTGAGACCCCAAGACAAGGGCAGAGTGTCAGAGGAATAAATCCCAGTGACCACTGTCTGAGTCCTACCTCTAGGAAGGATCTAAGCCATCTGAAGACTGTACCAGATAATCCACAGATGAACTGCAGGTGCTCCAATTGCACACCATGGTCCACAGTGTCAAATGTCACAGAGATCAAGGAGGACCAAGATGGAATGGGTCCTCTGATCTCTCACATTAATAGATAATTTAGTACCCGGACAAGGCCATCTCAGTACTATGCCTCTTCTAACTCCAGACTGGAGAAAATCATTAACATTGTGAATAGTAAGATGGTCATCCAGATGTAGAACAACCACCTTCTCAATAACCTTGTGCACAAAAGGCAGGTTAGAACTGGTCTGTAGTTGATCGGACAGTCCGGGTCAAGGGAGTTTTTAGGAGTGTTTTCAATAACCCTACTTAGGGATCAGAAAGATCCCTCTCCAATGAACTCCAGATTATCTCGGACAGGATCTGACTGATTTCATCCACACAGCCCACAAGAAGTTTTGGGGACCCGGATCCAAACTACAGCTGGATGGCCGTAAAGTCTGGATATAGTGCTGTCCAAAACTACGCAGGCAAAATCAACCAAGGAAAGACAACACTGAGAAAGAACAGCTACAGCAGAGACAGTGCAAATAAAGCTGTGGAGAAGCAGCATTGGAAACCACACTCAGGAACACTAAAATTCGGAGGTTGGCTTGTTTACTAAGGGGAACACAAGAGGGATGGGGCAGAAGAATCTCAGGAAGGCACATTTACTAATAAAACTCCATAGTGGGGGCAACATGGGGTGGGGTTGGCCGTGGAAGCATACCTCTGTTACGGACTGCAGACAACACTTCAGCATATCTGATGGAAATTTTCTAAGCAGGAGCTATGCCTCCACACCCTCCATAACTTTATATAATCAACTCTATGGGAGTTGAACATTTGGAGAGGCAGAATTACTGGGTTGATGGCAAAACGACTATGACCCAGGACTCAAACCCCAGTCAGCTGGATACAGGACTTTCAAAGCATGCGCCTCTACTCTGGTGTTGGCACAGTGAAGCAGCACACAGTTGTGCACTTGTACTATTTGGCATCACTGAGAACAGCTACAGAGTGTGGTGTACTGCACTGTCATGACAGTGCTATTATTCTCCATAGTTGTTTTCACTTCCACTATTTTCTCTGCATGGTTTTTACTGTGCTCTTAAGTGCACATGCTTTTGACTAGCTACCCATTTTATATATTTTCAATGTTTTTAGTTAAAAAAAAGATGACGGCCATCAGGATCGGTATTTTTCTCATGACAAGTAAATCATGAAAAATAAGTCCTCACAATCAGTATTTTTACCATTTATATCAGATGGTTATCCAAAAAGCAAACTATAAATCCTTATAACTCTGGAACCATTTAATATTTTCTCATGAAACCTTCAAAAGGCAATATCTTGGCACAGGCTACTTCTACCCTGAATGTTTCATAATAAAATACTTTACCATCTAGGCTATGCATGAGAGCAAAAAAAGTTAGATTTATGGGAAAAATCTTCACTTTTCAGAAAATCACTGTTCCAGATCTCAGAAATCACAAAACATGTCGGCATGAAATTTTCATGTCTCAAGACTTTTGCCACCCTGACCGCATGCACATTTTAACATTAAACACCTACTCAACCCTAACTACAGGGCACTACTGCACTCCTATAATATATACAAATATACATATTAAGCAGGCTAAGTCGTGCCTATATAGTAGGGCTGAGTAAGCACTTAATGTTAAACCCCGATTTACACCTTAATAACTTTGCCTCTGTTCAACCAATTTCCATGGAATTTGGAAAGCACAACATTTGTGTCAGGATTTCTTGATCATGAGACCTTAATTTATATCTGTTCAGTGAGGAAAAGTAACAGAGGTACAAAAATGAAAAAATCACTGTTATTAGACTTTTTGCTCATCAATAACTGAAAAGTATGAGGATTTGTAGCCAGAAACTTTCGGGTTTAAAAGAGTTTGGCCCGAGGTACATGCTTTTGTGATTTTTATGTAATGAAGTCAAATTGTTTTAATTATGCAATAGTACTTTTAAAACCTTTAATCTGATTGCTCTGACTGGCACCTTTCAGCGTGAAATCCTAGCATTACCCATGCAAAGGTGCCAGTCAGCTGCACCTGCAGTACCCCCTTTTTGAATCACTCTGACCCTCTGAACATCAGAGTGGTTAAAACCTCCATATTGGCTCACCGTTAAACTGCCAAACAGCTTTAACATCCTCTCCTAAGAGCACCTACAAGAGAAAAACTAGTGACATTCTTATTTTGTTTTAAACTGTCAGTCTCTACCTCCTCCTCCTCCGCCCCTGTATTCCAGTGTCTTCACCTCCAGTCCCAGGAGTGACAATAAAAGACAGGGACCAGTATGGCAGTCCCAGCAGTACAGAAGAGTTCAAACTTGTGACGTTGCCACTGGGCACTCACTGACCTCCAGCCATCTCCAGTGTAGGCAAGGCAAAGTAAAGTTTATTTCTATGCGCCCCATCCTGGATGGTCTGGGTGCCTTTCATAAAAACATACAAAAGGAAGGGTATCAGATAAAATCAGGTAAAATCGGTGATCACGTGATGGCGGCCTAGGAAAACAGCCTTGCTATCTCTCGTCCTAACCTGCACAATACGCTAAATTAATAGAATATTTCGATTTTTTGGGTGAGACTGGTGGGGCGGTTCCGTGCAACTACTGGAGCCCTTACTTTTGGTGAATATGGAAGCTTTCATTAAAAATAAGCGGCGGAAACATCGCCACCTCCATCACCAGGAAAAGACCAGGCAGCTAAGCGCCGCAGGGCCTGACAAATCCAGCTCGGGGCCGGCGCTCTAACGGAAGAAAGATTCCGAATATTTGCTCCCGCGTCGCCGGTGGACAAAATCCATGCAGAGATACAACTATTCAGGACGGCGATGGAATCGCCGAGACAAGGGTTGGAGACAACGAGGTCAAAATCAAATCTCTAGAGTCAAAAGCGGAGAAACAAGATACTGAGAGAGTTGCCCTTAACAAGAAAATTAAGAGAATTGAAGAGAAACTTGAAGATCTCGAGGGCAGAAGTCGAAGAAATAACATTGTGATACTAAATATTCCTGAAAAGAGGAGGGCTCGAATATGATCCTGTTTGTGCAAAAGCTATTAGAAAGGGTAGCGGGTCAGTCCCAGTGGAAGTTATACAATCGAGAGAGTGATAGGTCGCTCCACTACCTGCACCAAGCCCCTCCACTCGACATTTGTGAAATTACTGTGCTTTCAAGATAAGCAACATATATTGACCAAGGTGAAAGCACTGCAAGATGTTTGTTGGGAAGGAAAGAAAATTCGGATCTCTCACGACCTCTCTTACTCTGTTAGGCTGAAAAGGCAGAGCCTGCATCCTATTGTCTTGAAGCTGGTAGCTACGGGGGTACCATTTAGGTGCACACTCCAGCTCAGCTGCTGGTGAAGCTGAAGGATCAGTGGCAGACTTTTGACTCTGTGAAATTGCTCGTGAAGAAATTAAAAGAGCTTTACCAGACTTGTTTAAATAATTATGTGAGATGGCAGTAGTCAAACGTCGAGCAGTTAATGAAAATATACCGGACTTAATAGAGGAATATTGAAGGAGCGGCCTTTCCTTGGCCTTTTTCGTTGCTTGCCAGTCGGGCACCAGTACTAGATGGCAGACACCACTTGAAGGCAGAACCTGGCACGAAGTGGCTTCAGACATGTTCTTTTTTTTTTTTTTTTTTTTTACTTCTTTCCTTTCACTATGGACCTTGGCCACTAGTAATTGTGATCTACTTTGTGTACCATGGAGATTTCAATGTGAAGAAACGACCCATTATGAAGGTTACTTTTTTTTTTTTTTTTTTGCCTCTTCAGATGGACAAATCGGATGAACAGAGTACCTCATTTTAATTTAGTGGACAATATAGGTGTTTATTCCTTTTTCTTTATCTCTTTTTATTTTTTAGCGAGTGGGCTTTTTAAATTTGCAGATTAGAGTTAGATAGTTTACATTGTCATAGCCACTGGTAACTCGAAGATAATGAGATCTTTTGGACTGGAGTGTTATTTTACAGTGGCTTCGAAATTAATGTTTCAATTATCACTTCACGGATAGTGCTCTTAATATACCAGCGATGTTGTAATGAAGTACTCAGCAAAGAGTAATTTTGGTGCAATTAATTAATTTAAATATGGAGAAGAGTTGGTTGTAGAGTGGAGGTGGTAATAGATCTCTCCATTGGGGGACGTAGGACATGAATGTGGGTTCTCTAAAAGGCGACTAATGGGGGATAACCCTAGAATAAGATTATATATATGGGGTTTATCCAGGCCAACCAATCAATAAAAATTCCTTTTTTTTGGGGGCCTTCCTTCACAGTGTTTTATATTTACATGTTTATATTCCTCTTAATACTCTATCAGTGTTTGACTTAATAGAAATAAGAGATGTGGGGAGGGCAGGCGGACGCCTGGGTTTGTATATCCGTCACAAGTCAGTGCGAGATGGTAGTGCAGTCTTTGGGACTGGGGTTTATAGCAACTATAGGGGGTGGGAGAGGGTGGAAGCAGCACTCACACGCCTGAATAATATATTAGGGGAAGATTCCAAAGGATTATCTCTTAATGAGAGAGGGTACTATACTGAATCTTTTATTAAGGTTGTAAAAATATGGCAGGTATCTATAATTTGTTTAGTTGGAACGTTAAGGGCGCAAGAGACAGGTGTAAAAGACAGATCATATTGAAACACTTGCTTACCCTTAAAGCTGAGATTGTATGTTTGCAGGAGACACACTTATCAAGAGAGGATGCTCAGTTGTTTCTAAGCTGGGTTGGCCAAGTATATGGTGCCGGGTTTATCTCATAATAAAGGTGGAGTGGCTGTATTATTTCACAGGAAAGCTACCTTTCACTTAGAAAAGGAGATATGGATACACAGGGTAGGTATATTTTTCTGGTTGGTATGCTAGCCTCAGTTAAGGTCGAATTGGATCGAGATATGGCCTAATCTAGATTCTCCGCAATTTTTCATGCATCTACTTGAAGTCTTGAATGGATTTACGTCCTATGTCTTGTTAATTGGGGGAGATTGGAATATAACTACCCAATTAGAGTTGGACAGGTCTGATAGTAGACGTGTTGGTTCTCTCCTGCACAACGTGCATTAAGGAAGTAATGGACAACCTAGGTTTGATTGATATCTGGAGGCTTATGAATGGAAATCTGAGGCAATATACTTTTTCTCTAACCGCATAGGACGTTCTCCAGGATTGACTATTTTTGGTAAGCTCTAGCATACTTCCATTAGTTTTGGAGCGGAATTGAAGCTAGAGTCATTTCCGACCACTCCCAGTGTATATTAAATGGATACCCATGAATAAGATGAATAGAGATTTTAGATGGTGGTTCAATAACCAGTTGTTGCAAATACCATATATTCGGGATCAAATAAATATATTTATGACCCAATTCTGGGACAGTAACCTGGGTTCAGTTCCTAATATAGATACGTGTGGGCTGCACTAAAATGTGGACTTAGGGGTGAGTGTATTCGTATTTCCACTAACAGGGCCAGGAAATTTAAGTGCAGTTGGAGGACATCACAAGTGCTATAAAAGATTAGAGAATAATATAACAATGCACTCTGGTGAACCTGAGTGGGCTGAACTACATAGGTTGCAGGCTAATTATGCAGCAGTGATGATGCAAAAGTGGAGTTAGCGTTGCACAGAGCGAAGATTAAATACTTAGAATCCAGGAGAGAGCGGGTAGCTGCTGGCACTTAGACTACGGCAAATAGACTCTAACCGAGCCGTGCCAGTGTTAAGGAAAGAAGATGGAGATGGTGTGATAAAGGATCCGAGGGATATTGTAGTGGCCTTCAGAGATTATTTCCAATGTATTTACTCAATTGAGGCTGGCAATAAGCCCTCGACTATAGGAATTAATAAGTTTCTTAGATCAGTTCCCTGCCCAAGATCTCACACACGGAGGCTAAACATCTGGAGCCCAGATTCAAGAGACAGGTTAGGATAGCGGTTTCGCAGTTAGCAGGGATAAGTCCCTGGACCAGACAGCTTAACCACTAACTTTTTCAAAATTGATATAGATATAATTGCCCCAATTATAACCAGGGTGTATAATTTCTGGTTTGAACAAGGAATGTCGGACTCCTCTTTTCTAGAGGCGCTCATTACCCTTATCCCTAAACCGACCGAGATCCCACGTTGATGGGCAGTTATGCCAATCTCATTATTAAATGTTGATGTCAAGTCCTAGCTAAAATATTAGCAAACAGATTGAGCCACTCATGGAAGGTATGGTTAGTACAGAACAGGTGGGTTTATGAGCGGAAGGTTATCGAGTGACCACTACGGAAGGTCCAGCATTTGATCATTCATGCGCAGGGAATGGATCATCCATAGCCCTATTGGTGTTAGACACCGAAAAGGTGTTTGACCGAGTATCATGGAACTTTCTTTTGCAGTGTTAGATAGGTTTGGGCTACCCACAGATTTTTTAACATGGGTCGCATCTTGTATAGTGCACCCACAGCTCACGTGTGGTGTAATGGCATGCTATCATCCCCATTACTTTTAAGTTGTGGTACCAGGCAGGGTGCCCACTTTCATCACTCCTGTTCAACTTGTATCTTGAGCCCCTGATCTGTAGATTACAAGCATCACATATGATTAAAGGGATAGAGCTAGGGGCAGGCGATATCTGGTGTTGGCATATGCCGATGATCTCTTATTACACCTAGAAGAACCCAATACTGGGATACCAGTGATATTAATGGAATTGTTAGTTTCTCTGAGGTCTCTAATTACAAAATCAATCCATCTAAGACTAAGCTCTTCCCCTGAATAATAGGTGTCATCCCGATATTGGAAGGAGTATGGTCTGGCCTGGGAATCTAAAAGTTAACATATTTGGGATCAAGATTACAAGGGAATAAGATCTATGGTTAAAGAAAACTGTGATAATCTCTAAAGATTATAAAGTAGGACCTAGCTAGATGGAACTTGTTGCCTCTCGTTATGGGCCAGGATAGAAACCATAAAATGAATATATTACCAAGGTTATTTACCCATTGAATATGTTAGGATGCTTCCTTCCTAAGGCATGGTTTGAAAGTCTAAGAAAGATGATTAGTACATACCTATGGAAATGGAAAAGATTAGGAGAGCATACCAGAAGCTCACAGGCCCAAAAGAAAGAGGAGGTCTCTCTTTACCATCTTTCTATAAATATTATTTGGCTTCCCATGTAAGTAAGATAGCATTTTAGGCAGAGCCAAATGTAGATGATTCAACATGCCGTATAGGCCGCTGTGGCTTCGTATTGAAAGAGACCTAACTAGCATGCATAAACTAGATTTATGCACAATAGTATACCACTTTCAAGTTTTGCCTAGAAGCCAAAAAATACTCCTATTGGTTGGTCCGTAATGGCTTTGCAACAGGTTCAAAAACTTTTAAGAGTGAACTGGCAATCTCGTTAGAGCAAGGAATAGTACAAAACCTCACTTTTGATACAACAGGTCCCATTGTCGCTAAGTTTGGGGAATATTAGAAGGCCTTAAATTAGGAGACTTAGCTCCACAGGGTAAGTTGCTGTCCTATCAACAGGCTGAAGGCAGATTCCCAGAAATAAGGGCCAATTTTTAAATATAGGCAAGTCTCTGAATCAATAAGAGCCCATTTAAGTAAAATGGAACACGAAGACGGGTAATGGTACTGAATTAACCGACCTGATTAAGATTGCTAATCAGCCACACTCCGTATCTAGTGTATACAAATTTTGCAGCAACATGATGATAGTTTGCCAAGCGGGATAGGTTATTACTGGACGGGCAGGTTAGGGATAGCAGAGAATGGGAGGTCTGGAGAAATATATGGTTAAATACATATAGAAATTTAAGGCAAGATAAATATAGGTTACAGCAATACTATATTGTGTATAACATATACTACTCCCCTTTGAATCTATACAGAATGGGCAAATCACCCTTTCTGTATCACCAGATGTGGAGTAGAAGGCAGTGATTTGTATCATATAATGTGGGAATGTGCTATGATTCAATCTTTCTGGAAGGCAATCCGTACATCTTTGCCACCAGCTTTGGGGGTAAATGGTCTCTTTTGCCGGAAAGTTGCCTATTGAATGCTTTTAATGAAGATATGTCCAGGCAACAGAAAAATACATTGCTCTAATTTCATCAGCCGCAAAGCTGTGATTCTGAGGCACTGGACAGATAGCCTGGCCCTCCATTAATGAATGGTATAAAGAAATTACATTAGCATTACAAGTGGAGTTCCATATTGCCAAGATGCACAATAAGGTAGAGGGCTTCTACCTGTTGTGAGTTCATAGATGCAGTCTTAGCGACTTAGGGCTCCCAAAGTCACTCATGAATTGCACCCCATTAGGAATTGCCGGTCGGATCTTCCTTATTGATGGCTTGTGAGTGCTGCTATGGTCGCAGGGTTGGTTAGAACTACTTGTGTAAATAAGTTCCTTTTTCTGTATTATGGTATGGGTTGGTCATGTATTAATGTTTCGACATTTAATGTTCACCTTGATATCCTGGTTGTACCAGCCCTCACATTATGTGTGATATATGTATTGTATATGATTATAAAATAAAGTGAATTATAAAAAAAATCAGGTAAAATCAAATATCATAAAATCCAAACAGATAAAACAATAAGACATCAAATACGCATTAAGACTAGCACATTTTTGTAGATTTTTGGGCTGGTCTGATCACTACGTCAGGGAATACCAAGGAAAATAAATGAGCCTTCATGCCACTCTTGAACATCTGGATCGATGGGGCCTCCTGACATCAGCTGGTAGGAATTCCCCAGGACCATTACGGTGATGCTAAAGGCCAATTCACTGGAAGATCTTAATCCGGTCCTGGAACTTCAAGGAGGCCCTTGGTCAAGGAGCAGAGGGAGTGGACTGAGGTAGCAGATGTCAGAAGGTCAGCCAGGTAGCCAAGACCTAGTCTGTAGGGCATTATAAGTGAATAAACTCCCTTGAAGATAACCCTTCACCTGACCAGCAGCCAGTGCAGAGCTTGCAGCACCAGGGTCACATGGCTAGACCTAGATTGGCAAGTCGGCAACCAGGTGGCTGCATTCTGCACCAACTGCAGCAGGTGAAAGGTACTCCAGAGACCCCAAAGTAGAGAGTATTACAGTAATCAAGTCTGGATGTCACAAAGGCATGCACCAGTGTGGGCAGGTCCTCCAGTGGAACTAGGGGTTTGATCCTGGCAATGTTCCTTAAGTGGTAAAAATACTTTTGACAACAGCTGACACTTGAGCTTCAAGTGTCAGTTTGTCATCAAGGATCATTCCAAGATCTCACACTCTAGGGAGGACATCAATGAAGTAGATCCAGGAATAAACCAGTGACCACATCAGAGGCACTTCCATCACTCCCTGTCCCAACTCAATTACTAGTGCCTCCATCTTATCTGGGTTCAGTTGCTACCAGCTGGAGGACATCAAATAATTGATCACGGCCAGGCAGATGTTAAGCATTTCCACAGTGTCCAATGTTCCAGAGGCAAAGGACAGTTATAGCTGGGAATCATCTGCATAGCATAGCAGTGAAACCCACACTGTGCCACCTAATGATCTCACCGGGGCAGTTTATACACTGCAAATAACATCGGTGAAAAGATTGATCCCTGAGGCACTCCACATGGCAGAAGCTTTGGGAAGGAGGAGAAATTCCCCATCACCATGTGTTGCTTCCTACCAGAGAGATAGGACTCAAACCAACTAATAACAATGCTGGTGAGTCCACAGTACTCTCAAGGTGATCAAGAAGCACAATGTGATCTACAGTGTTGAAAGCTGAAGAGCAATCAAGGAGCACAAGAACTGACCTATGTCATCTATCTCAAGACCTAAGGAGGTCATTATTCACCTAGCTAATGCTGTTTCAGTGCTGTACCTTGTTTGAAACCTAATTGGAGTGTCTCACATACGTCAAAGGACACAAGCTGCTCCTTGAGCTGCTGCTACTAATTTTCTCAACAACCTTATTAAAGAAGGAAGGTTGGAAATGGGATAGTAAATTGTCAGGATATCAGGGTAGAGAGATGACTTCTTCAGAAGGGGCCTCACCAGGGCCTCTTTCAAGGCTTCCAGAAAGATCCTCTGACAATCCTGGAGAACATCGGCCAACAGAGTCAAAGCATCTTATCAAGAAACAAGTTGGAGCTAGGTTCAGTTCACAATACGTGTGCTTCAGCTTCAAGATGACCTCAATGACCTTGGTTACCTCCACGGTTTAAAGTCCTCCCAGACAGGTGAATTGCCTCCATTCCATCCAAGCCAATCACTGTGATTCACAATGCGGCTCACTGATGGGATCCTGTCGGACAGCAGACACTCTGAGAAGAACTGAGGAAACTCATCAGATAAAGTGATTGAAAAGGCTTTTTTCAGCTCCAGACAGACCGGTGGAGAAGTCTGTCAACAGTCCTAAAAAGCTGAACTGGTCGGTTCTTCCTGGCAGCAGTCTCCTGTACAGGAACTCTATCTTCTTGCAGTTGATTGCCCCGGTACTCAGAATAATGAGCATGCAGGGCCATCTAGTCCACATCCATCTGGGTCCTCCGCCAACACAGCTACAACTTCTGACCCCTGATCTTCATCGCCTTGTGATCCCCATCAAACCACAGAGACCTCAAATGGGAGGATCTGGGTCATACACAGACTGGTGTGAGCATATCAAGTGCCCCAGAAACAGCCCTATTATATACAGCAACCACTTAGTTCATGCCTACTGCAGTGTCTACACTAGAAAGATCAGCTCATGCCAGTAGTCCCTCTGGGACAATCCCTTAATGGGTGGTAGCTGACCATCTCAGCTCCCCGTTCCCTAGTAATGCTGACCTCCCAACAGTGCCACTGTAGAACAGATCACTCAGCAATTGATCCTGTATCCCTATTTTACTCTATGTGGCCAATAACCCTTGGACAGCCTCCTAAAGAAGCAGCACGGACCCACTGTCTGAGTTCTAAACCACCCCTGCCACCTGCATCTCACTGGAAGTAAAATTCAGCACCAGCTCTATAGTTAATTAAAGGGTGCTGGTATGCTGTCTCTTGCTGTTCTTCCAGACTTTCATCTCTGGCAGCATACATCTGTAGTCAGGATCTGTAGTATGTGATTCATGTGCAGAAGGAAAAAAAATATTCAGTGCTCGCGTTATACCTAACTGAATAGTGCAGACATGCTGCTTCTCACTCTTCCATCTGCTCATCTCTGCCACCAGCATCCATCTGTAGCCAGGATTTGTAGTCTACGATGCATATAAACAAGCATTTGTCATTGCTGACTGTTTGCTTGCTGGTATTAGCATTGTCAATGCAGGAGTTAGAGATGCAGAATAGGAATGGCAGTGAAGTATTGAACTTCACGCCAACTCCACCTCCACCCTGCAGAGATGGACAGGCATTGGGGTATGCGTCTGGGTCATCGCCCATAATGTTCATGCCATTTCACTTCACCCTATCCTGCAGACACCAACATGTGTTGTGGTGTGCCTTGGGGTGTTCAGCTTTATAGTCACCTCATTCAATAAGGACATATGCTGAATGGGTGCAATATAAGAGAATGGGTGAACTCTGAGAACAAAGAGTCCAAAGCACACCTCAATGCTTGTAACTGGCTGCAGGGTGGTGGGGTGGGGTGGAATGGCATGAGCATTAAAGTCGTCAATCCAAATGCACACCCTGATGCCTGTCAGTCTGTGCAGTGTGGGGACGTTATGGTTAGAGACTCTAACACTCGGGAGTTTGTTGGTATTTGCACCACAAATTTCCAACATGGCCTTTGTGACCCCGTCTCATGAAAGCATTTGGCCCTCTTCTCATGAATAGTGGCACTGTGATTTTGTTAATGTGTCCCGAACTTTGAGTTCCCACAGCGACCATGCCATTCAGCTCCAGATGTACAAAACACAGATCGGGCAGGATGTGCAGAATAACAGCTGTACCATTCATAGGGAAGTGTGAAGAGATGGCAATGTTGAAAATCTGTAGTGAAAATATTAAAAATACTCAAACTTCTAAGCTTATGTGGAAACTGTGTAACGCATGTGCATAATACAGTTATTTAGTGGAATTTTTCACCAAATTTTCAACATAGGCATTCTATGACCTCTGCTCATGAACCCTGTCACTATGATTTTCCTAATCTGTCCCAAACATTAATTTCCCACAGCGACCACGCTATTCAGCGCCTGATGTGTAAATGCATATTTTGGGCAGGATATGAAAAATGACAGCTGTACTGTTCATAAGGAGGTGTGAAAAATGCCAATGTTGAAAATATGGAGTGAAAATATTACAAATGCTCGAAATTACGAGGTGTGTGGAAACTGTGCAACGTATGCTCTTAACACAGTCATTTCATGGACTTTTGTCACTAAATTTTCAACATAGGCATTTTAGCACCCTGCTTATGAACACTGTCACTGTGATTTTTTAATCTGTCCTGAACACTGACTTCCCACGCGACTGCGCTATTGTGTGCTGGAAGTGTGAAAACACATTTCAGCCAGGAAGTGAAAAATAACAGCTGTACCGTTCATAAGGAGGTGTGAAAAAATACCAATGTTGAAAATCTGAGGTGAAAATATTGCAATTCACAAAGTTACGGCGTGTGTGGCAACTGCACAATGCACACTCATAAAACAGTCATTTTTTGATTTTGTTCACCAAATTTGCAACATAGGCTTTTTGGGAGCCCACCTCTTGAACAGTGGCACTGTTGTTTTGTTAATCCATCCTGAAAGGTGATTCTGTGCAGTGAACCGCAAAATCACCTTTCAGGACCGAATAATGTCATACTAAGGATCATACTAAGGTAATAAGGTGCAAAGGGGTGGAGAGACCCATGACAGTGACTGCATTCATGAGAAGGGTGCCAATAACCCCATGTTGAAAATATGGTGCCAAAATTCATAAAATGCCTGAGATATGCACCAAAGTTGAAAAAACATTTATGCCATTATATAGCTTACGGCATTTCTTCAGTTCACGGTTGGCTTTGAAGAGTGCAGAGCGTGTTCATGGTCCACTGAAGATCATCACGCCAAGCTCCGGAGGTAAGTATGGGGTGGGGGGTGTGGGGAGGTAGAGTATGCAGAGGGTGGGTGCGGGTTGGGAGGGGTACCAGATACATCAATGGACAGTTTTCTTGTTTTACAGGTAAAATAAAGAAAACACAGACAACGTTGGACTGTTTTTTTTTTACAGGTGTGTTTGGCACACTAGGGTGGACTCCAGTGTGCCACCAGCATATGTGGGGAGGGGACACAGCTGACAAGGATTGGGCCCCCTGTTGGCACAGAAATGGGTGGGGACATGAGGCCAAGGAGGATTAGGCACCCCTTGGCACAGGCAAAACATGACTGTGGGGCCAATATGCTGACAGGAATTGGGATCCGCCATCAGCAAATTGAATTGGGAAGAGGGACTGAAGCTGATGGGGATTGGGTCTCCCATCGGCGAAAGGAAGACTGTTTAGGGGCACATGATGCCAGGGGATTGGGCACCCCTCAGCACCAACAAATGGGGGCATTATACCGACTGGGAGTGGGCTCCCCTATCGGCAAATGAACTGGATTGAGGGAATGCCGATAGGGGATTGGGCACCCCATCGGCTTTCATGGGGCGGTGAGGCAGCAAGCCACCGCCATGTTTACAAAAATGTTACACCTGGCAAGGTACCTCCCTGCAATGATGAGTTGCTCCCTCATTGCAGCAGAATGGCTGATGCTGCAATGATGAGGGGCCTCTGACTGCAGTGGCCAAATTGTTTCAAGTTGGTGACACTTCCACAGAACCAGTGTCATCAGGACACTGGTCTGCATTGGTGAACAGTGCCAAGCCCACAAATGCATTGCTGGTGTTGGCTGCCACCTTGCCACACCTCCACAACCCGCTTCTCTCCTAAGTTGCCACATAATGTTTCTTGACATGCCCGCAAGCCAATATAAAAATGGCTTGTAATCAAGTGTATTGTTCAGACCTGTTGGCTTCAAGGTTTTGAAGTGGAAAATCCACTTATTCTTCTTTTGCAGAGATTGTGTAATCTGTCTCCCTTCCTTGGGAGTTTACCCATTCAGTTTCCTAAATTGGACATGATGGTCAGAATAATGCTACACTGAAATGAGCTTCTTAAGGAGTATCCTTTTCCATTCATGATAGATCTTATGTACTGTTCAGTTTGACCCTTAAGCTGTATTACAATCCTCCTCACATCGACCTCATTGCAGCTATGCTAGAGTACATTCACAACAAAAGTTGTGCAGCTAATGATTTCTCTTATTAAAACATTTGTGCCCAGGCCAGGGTGAACAAACTCCTTTTTCTGGTTGTTGAACTTACAGACATTACAGACACCCCATTTTTTCCCAGTTAATCATTTTTATTGGTGATAAATCTAGATATATTAACAACAAGCATTAATAAACCTGTAGACATTATGCATACAGCACAGTAAACTTCATCTTCACAGACATTAAGACACAGATTATAGATCTAGACATGGATCTTATGAGGAGCAGAAATGACAGCAGAAACTTACCATGAACTGTCATGTATGAACAGCAGGCAGATGCACAGATGACCCTCTCAGAGCTCCTCACACAAAAGTGGGTAGGGGATGGCTAGACTCATTTCTACAGAATAGAGTTATTGGGGAGGAGGGTGGTATCCATTCTTCACTTTCTCCAAAGGAAAAGAAGGATCAAAGCTGCAAAGTAGTGAGGTTAGGTATGACTTCCAACTTTAACAAGTTGCCCACCACTGGTTTCCATGCACTTCAGGTGCCAGGACGGGAATGGAGGGAGCGGGCGGACAACATGCAGTGGGAGAGCAGGAGGGTTCATTTTAATTTTGGTTGCTGGGATGGGAACGGAGGGAGTGGGAGGGTTTATTTTCACTTCAGGTGCAGGGACAGGAATGGAGGGAGTGGGGTGGACAGCATGCAATAGGAGTGGAGGGTTTATTTTCACTTAGGGTGGGACGGGAGTAGGGCAGACAGCACGTAGTAGGAGGGAGTGGGAGGGTTTATTTTCATTTTGTGTGCCGGGATGGAAACGGAGGCAGTGGGGGGACAGCACACAGTGGGAGGGAGTGGGAGGGTTTATCTTCACTTTGGATGGAATGGGAACAGAGGGAGCGAGGTGGACAGCACACAATGGGAGGGAGCAGGAGGGTTTATTTTCACTTCGGTGCTGGGTCGGGAGCGGGGCGGCAGCACTGCAGTGGGAGGGTTTACTTGCACTCCTGGTGCCACAATGGAGGAGTGGAGTGAACAGAAATGTTTTGAGCAAGACACGCTCTTCAATGATGAGGCTCCCTCATTGCAGCAGCCAGTGTCTTTCGAGGCGCCTGCAATGATGGGGCACTCTCTTTGCAGTGGGTAATTTCTTTCAAGTTGGTGGCACGCTTGCTGAACTAGTGTCAGCAGCAGTGTGCCACTGCATTGGATAAAGAGGGCCAAGCCACAAATGCAGTGGCGGCACTGGCCGCCACAGTGCTGCACCTCCACAATCCGCTTTCTCCTAAGCTGCCACACATCTTACGCATGTACCAACATGCAGACATAAAACAACAGTATTAACAGATCATTTACGGTACTTAATTTTGCAGTCTCTAAACATATGACTGTCTCTGTTGTGTTCTCAATATTCTACCTACCAGGGAACTAAGCAGGGAACTATTTTTCTGGCACAACAATAAATCAAATAAAAGTACTGAAACTGGAAAAAAATTTTTCTTTCATTTCTTAATCTAAACTGAAGGGAACATTGTATAATCACAATAAACCACTCCAGGGTGTGGGTTATTATTATTATTATAATTGAATTTTGTTGACCCGGTAAGCCCACTGGGCCTAGAAGGCCCTTCTTCAGGGCGACCGGAGGGGGACATGATGGTAAGCAACTGAAATTGAACCAGATTAAGCTGTTGGTGGTATTTTAGTGCATGGGGAAATTTAGCCAGGACACCAGGGAAATTCCCTTTACTCTTTTCGATGAGTGCCATGGGATCATTAGCATCCATCTGAACTATCATCAATCCAGGCAGATGAGACCTCGGTTTAATGTCTCATCTGAAGAGCGGCACCTCAGCAGTGCAGCACCCCTCATGCTGCACTACACTGTCAGCATTGGAATATTAACCCAAGTGCCAGATGTGGGAACTGGAACCCAGCCCTCTGATCTCCCAGCCTCAGAGGTGAGTGGCTACCTACTGAGCCACTGACATGCTGGGATTTACCCACTTGTGATGTGGTTTGGTCACTCAGCCTGTGTCCTTTTGACAGAGCCACACCAGGAATGGGTAAATCCCAGCATAACACACTGTGTCATGGTTTATTGATTGAATAATTTATGAAAGAGGTTTCATCCTCGGCATACACAGTGTTCAAATTAAATATAAAATGGGCAAGGAAATCCCTGTGTCCTGATTGCCTTAGACTTGGTTCTAACTATTGTCTTCAGAGAGTACCTCAATGGCTAAAAACATGTCCCTGCCAACCAGGGCAACTCATAAGCCACATCAAGAATTCATAAGCCACTTACTTCCTGACTTCCATCACAAACATGGCTGGAACCTTTACTCATACACAAAAACCTTCAACTATGGCTTGTCCTCTGAATTTATTAGATTTTTATTTATTTTAGTTTTGTTGACCAGGTAAGTGCACTAGACAAATCCTGCCTATTTTCAGGCATGACTCAGGGGAGGGATGCAGATGAATGCCAACTGGCCTTGAACCAGATTAAGCTGTTGGTGGTATTTATAGTGAATGAGGAAATTTGGCCGGGACACCGGGAATTTCCCTACTCTTTCGATAAGTGCCATGGGATCTTTAACATCTACCTAAAACTACCACCAATCCAAGCAGATGGGACCTCGGTTTAACATCTCATCTGAAAGACGGCACCTCAGAAGTGCAGCACCCTCTCATGTTGCACTACAGTGTCAGTCCTGGGATATTAACCCAAGTGCCAGATGTGGGAACTGAACCCAGGCCCTGTTATCTCCCGGCTTCAGAGGCGAGTGTGCTGCCTACTGAGCCACTGACACTATAGATGGCTCAGGGTGCTCTACCCTAGCACCTTGGCACATATTATTTGTAAAGGGTTTTGTCCCACCCTTCCCTTTGCAGCAAGGAACTCATCAAGGATGTCCCCTATCCCATTTTTATTCAACTTATACATTGAGCCACTGATTAGGAAAATCAATCTCTCCCTCAAGTTCATGGTATTCCCTTAGGCCCTCGCATTAAAAATTGTCTGTTTATGCAGATGACATTCTTCTGCATGTTACTGTATGTCTCCTTCCATTTCCTACCAGCTGTTTAGCTATTATAACCCAGTTCGGTGGCATTTCCAATTACAAGCTCAATCATTCCAAAGCAGAGGTCATGCCCTGAATGTTGCTACTACTTGTGCTAGTGTGGAGCACCTGGGCATTCTTTGGGTAAAAGATAAACTGAAATATTTGTTAATGTACCTCAGTACTGACCTGTTGAAACTGAAACAATATAACTTGGATCATGTTCTTACCCAAATTCTGGATGACCTAAATCACTAGTCTTTGGACCCGGACAGCATCAGCAATTACAGACCTGTTTCAAACCTCCTATTTTTAGGGAAGGTGTAGAAAAGGTGGTGGATGTTCAGCTGGAGACATCTTTCTGCTTCCTCTGCCTATGAGCCTTTCCAGTTTGGGTTCCGAGGGGCATAGTACAGATACAGCCCTGGTGAGGGTGCTTAATGATCTCCTGATGGCGAAGGATAGAAGGGACCATACCATCTTGGTCCTTCTAGACCTTTCTGCAGCATTACACACTGTGGACCATTAGGTGTTACTTGATTGACTGCAGTTTTGGTGTGGCCTGCGTGGTAATGTCCTCAACTGGTTCACATCTTACCTGACAGACAGGGTGCAGAGCGTGACCACAGGAATTTTTTCATCAAATCCAAAGCCTCTGTGTTGTGGTGTTCTGCAGGGGTCGGTTTTGTCACCTATGTTGTTCACAGTGTATATGCTGCCACTGGGAGACCTTATCAGGTGGTACAGGCTAGGTTTTAACTGCTCTGCAGATGACACCCAGCTGTACCTGTCCTGTGTCCCAATAGCCAGGAGTCAGACTTTGTATTTAACAGCTGCCTTGAGGAAATCCAGAATGGATGACTCACAATTGGCTTAAACTTAACCCAGACAAGACTGAGGTACTGGTGGTGGAGCCGGGTCATCAGGGGCATGGCATTACCCCTTGACCTTGTGCTGGGGGTGTGTGCCTTTAGCCCTCTAGGCAGGTGAAGAATTTGGGAGTAATCCTGGATGGTGGTCTGACACTTTATTTATTTTTGTTGATCGGGTAAGTGCACTAGACAAATTCTGCCTATTTTCAGGCATGACCTGGGGAGGGGATACAGATGAATGCCAATTGACCTTGAACCAGATTAAACTGTTGGTGGCATTTTTAGTGAATGAGGGAAATTTGGCCAGGACACTGGGGAAATTCTCTACTTTTTCAATAAGCGCCATGGGATCTTTAACATCCACCTGAACTATCACCAATGCAGGCAGATGGGACCTCAGTTTAACGTCTCATCCGAAAGACAGCACCTAAGAAGTGCAGCACCCTCCCATGCTGCACTACAGTGTCAGTACTTGGATATTAACCTGCCAGATGTGAGAACTGAACCCACAGCCCTCTGCTCTCCTGGCCTCAGAGGCGAGTGTGCTACCTGCTGAGCCACTGACACTGTAACTTGATGCACAGGTGTCGGCCAAGGTGAGAACTGGGTTTTATCATCTCAGGAATATTGCCCAAATTCAAGCCTTGATCCCGCCTGATAACCTGTCCGCTGATACATGCTTTTGTCACTTCCAGGTTGGACTACTGCAATGCCCTGCACCTAGGGATATCTGGAGGCAACTCCACAGACTGCAGCTGGTGCAGAATGCAGCGGTGAGATTATTGTTGGGGGTGAAAGGTGCAAACATATCACCCCAGCACTCCATGAACTCCACTGGCTGCCAGTCTGATGAGGGTTGTCTTCAAGATAGGGCTGTTGACCTATAAGACCCTGCACAAAGGGTCCAGTCTATCTGCAAGAGCTCCTTGTGCCATACCACCTGACCCAGGCTCTCCACTCTGCCGGGGTGGCCTCTTAGAGTTCCCAGGGTTAGGTTGCAGCATTGGGTGATAGAGCATTTGTGGCAGCTGCATCACCCTGTGGAACTCCTTGCCTGGTTTTCTTAGGAGGCCCCTCGGTGGAAGCCTTTAAGAAGGGCCTCAAATCATATTTATTCAATCAATCTTTTAATTGAAGGTGTTTTAAAATAATAGTATATTTTATGATGGTTAGTTAAGCTGTTGCTTCCAGCTGTATTTTGCATATTGTTTTGTTGTTTCAAATTAGTTTTACTGTATTTTAAAATATTGTTGCATATTATGTGTGTTATACTGTGCAGCACCCAGAGTCTTCAGAGATTGGTGCTATATAAATAAAATATCTATCTATCTATCTATCTATCTATCTATCTATCTATCTATCTATCTAGCTATTAATCTATCTACTACCTTTATCTTTGTGGGGCCGTTTGAATATCCTTAAAATTAATGTTCTCCTGTGGCTTCTGTATCCATTCATAATGTTTGGCCCAGCTCTACCCAAGCATGGTTTCATTAAGTTAACATAATTTTCTCTAAATTTCTTTGGCTGGGAAACCTCCTCAGAGAGCCCTGGTTAAACTAATGAGACTGAAAGAGGCTGGAGAGTTAAAGGTCCCTAATGTTACCTCTATAATTTGGCCATACATTGTCTCCTTATTTTCCTGGTCCTGCCTGGCATCTGGGGTCTGGACTCTGTCTATGTTCCCCAGTGGCTGGACATTGAAAGCTCATTGTGCACCTAATTAGGCCTGAATCCTTGTGCCCTGTTGCATGTTCCCGTCAAGAAGATTCCTGGCTTCTTAAAAGATACTCCTGTTGGTTATTCTTTTCATGCCCACAAACAGTTATGTCATATGTTAAATTTGGACCTCTACCTAGACACTACTCAACCCATCTTGTGAAACCCTAATTTGAAAATTACTGGGAGGTGTTGAACCAGATGGCTTGTCCTTCCTTGGAGTTTTGTTGGTTGATCATTTGCTGCATGCTGGAAAGCTCATTACCTTTGCAGAGGCTCAGCAGAAACTTGGCTGGCCTTCATCTATGTGTTTTAATTACTTCCTACTTAGGCACATGTTGTTTCATCATTTTAGTGCTGGTTTCTGGTCCAGGGAGTATGGTGATAAATTGCTCCCTTGATATCGGTCACCCTACATCCCATGCTATAACCTTTTATCATGCAGTTAGGGAGCTTCTTGATGAGAGGGAACCTAGTTTTTTACTCCTGGGATCAGGTTCTCATGACTGGTTCTGCATCTGAAAAGCTAATTATAAACACAGTATATGGTACATATATTGTTTCATGCAGTTTAAAACTTTACATAATATGTTTTACACCCCAATTAAGCTTAACAGAATGGGTAGGTTAACACTGGACCTATGTACCAGGTGTCAGAAGGATCGGATTCACTACTTCATATTTTCTGGACCTGTGAAAAGTTTACACCCTTTTGTGAGTATATTAGACAGCACTTGGATCCCTTACTGAGGTTGGGCCAGGCATTCACACCTGAGATTTACATATTGGGTGACTTTACAGGGGTCTTAATTGGTACTCAGAAATCACATATTACTCTAATATCAGCATGCACCAAGAAGATTATTCTTTGACATTGATGTAATCAGACCATCCCTACTTATGTGGAATGGAATCGGAAATCCTTTTTGTTCTGCAGGCCAGTGTATTATTGCAAATATGTCAGACTCAAGAAGAAATACACTCAGGTATGAGAACCCTTTTACCTTGTTGACCCTTGGTGATGGGTGATGGTCAGTTACTCATAGCCCATACACTCACTACCCTGGAGGAGGTTGGGATGGGTTGTGCCTGAACCTACATATAAGCTTGATACATCCCTTTTTCTCAGGAATAAAGTGTTACTTTTTGTTATGTCCTGTCTGCTACTGTTTTGCTGCTCTTGGATTTACCTAAGCCTCCAGAGAAGGGGGTTGGTTTCTTTTTGGGGGTTTGGGATGGGAGGAGGAGGGGTCGGATTGTTATTTTATAGCTTAATTGAAAGGTTTACTTGCTCCAGATTATTCTTTGTAATTGTTACATGGCTGTGAATATTTTGCTCTGTGCCCATTTTACTGGTCCTTGGCTTGTGCTTCATATACTATCTATCTTATTTGTGATTTTTTTTTGTGTGTTGCTTTATAATCGAGTTCAATAAAAGTTATTACATTTGAAAAAATAACCTTCAACTAGACCCTAAAAATAAAGTCCCTTAAATAAAGTAAGTAAATGATGTAATGTTATTTTCACTCAAGAGTCTCTCTTTACACACATACACAAATTTAAAAATCAAGTACTATTCAGAGTTTCCATTGCAGGTGTTTCTTTCATAATCATGAAAAATCCACCTCCTATCCCTACCAGCTTGCTAGAGAAGAAAAAATTACTCACCTTAGTAATTATGTTTCTTCTAATGGAGTCTTGCTGTATTCTGACTATTGCAGTTAGCCCCAGCACTCAAACTGCCCCAGAGAGTAGAGGTTAATTTTCTATGCAGAGCATAGAACGTTGAGCTCAAGCTCAGTTCAAACCTCTGTCTGCTGCACTTTGAAGTGAAACTGTCAGATTCTTACGAGTTAATACTAACTAACTACTATGTGGAAATTGTAAAATTTTTACTAGTCAAATGGCAACCAAATATTTTGGAACCCCAAAAGAATCAAGTCAAGAAATCCAAAATCAAAAACCAGATAGTGAACAACTTAAGACTGTTAAATTAATAATATAACCCACTCACCCCATCTAAAAGGAGGGAGTACCCAAATGCACCCTGGGGTGGAACACTGAACCTGCCAGCCCACTTGCCAAAAACAGGTTCTGAGAGGGAGGTAGGAGGAGATCAGAATACAGCAAGGCTCCATTAGAAGAAACATAATTACTAAGGTGAGTAATTTTTCTTCAAACAACATGAAGTCTTGCTGTATTCTGACTATTGCAGACTACCAAGCAGTACCTCCATGGAGGAGGAATCGAACCTACCTTGGGAATAGGCTTTGCAGTACTGCTGTACCAAACTGAGTATCATCCTAGCCTGGATGTCCAGGTAATAATGTTTGTAAATGTATGGACTGTTTTCCAGAAAGCTGCTGCATATCTCTAGCAAAGGAATATCCCTGCCACAGACAGGGAAGCAGCTGTACATCTAGTTGAACGAGCCCTCAGGCCTGAGGGAGGTATTTTGCCTAGCTTATCATAGAATTGAATACAAGAGACAATCCACCTGGCAATAGTTCTCTTAGTGGCAGGTTTGCCTACCCATTTCCCCATAAGTGAGAAACAACTGAAGGAGTCAAACCTGTGAGCCTTAGTACGCTCAATGTAGTAATTAAGGGCTCTTTAACATTCAAACTCAGTAAACTTCTTTCTCCTGAAGAAGAATGATCAGTGAAGAACACAGGAGAGACATAGATTGGTTCAGATGAAAATCTGAAACCACTTTAGGTAAAAACCTCCTATTAGTTCTAAGGACCACCTTATCTCTATGGAATGGGATAAAATCAGGCTCCACTGACAGAGCTTGCAATTCAAACTCAATCAATCAAACTTTATTTTTAAAAGGTGCTTTTCTTAAAACCAAAGTGCCTGTACAATTTCATAGAACAATAAATAAACAAAATCTAAAACTATTATAAATCAATAAAAGCTATGTTAAAAGATGGGTCTTCAAGGCTCCTGTAAAACTCAGGACAGTCAGACTATTTCACACCTGATGAGGTAGAGTATTCCACAGGGTCGGGGCCATAAAACTAAATAGATCTAGCCCCTGCGTCTTCAAGCGGACCCTGGGAATCCAGCAATCCTCGTCAGTGGATTGGAGGGGCAGGAGGGACAGTAGGGGCAAGGGGCTCTTTCAGGTAAGTAGGTCCTGGTCATGTGGGGCTTTATGGGTCAACAAACCGACCTTGAAGGTGATTCACCAAAATACTGGCAGCCAAGTGCAGTCGCAGGCACAGGCATTATATGGCTGGATCTAGAACCAATCAATAACCTGGCCACGCATTCTGCACTAGCTGCAGACGGTGAAGCTCAACCCCGATAGCCCTAGGTACAGGGAGTTGCAATAGTCAAGGCGGGAGGTAAGGCGTGGATCAATGTTGGAAGATCTTCTGGAGGAACCAGGCGCTTCGCCTTGCGATATTCCTCAGATGGAAAAAGGAAGTTTTGACCACCGCTGACACCTGAGCTTTAAGTGTCAAGCGGTCATCAATTATTATGCCAAGATTCCGCACCTGATCTGAGGTCGTCAGATGAACGCCTGCAAGCCTTAAGCCTGAGTGCGATCCAGCTGGCCAACCTGCCTCACAGCGACCTTTGTCCACAACCAACATCTCAGTTTTCTCCGGGTTTAACCTCAACCAACTCCCATTCATCCAATTTTGGATTTCTGCAAGGCAGTTATTAAATACTGACAAGGCAGCATCCTGGCCGAGTAAAAAGACATATACAGCTGGGTATCATCGGCATAGCAATGGAAACCCAGACCGTATCATCTTATAATCGCCTTAACGGCAGCATATACACCGCAAATAACATAGGCGCTAGAATAGAGTCTCTCGGTAACCTACAAGATAGGGAGACTGATGCCGAGGAAAAATTCCACACCACCCCTCTGAGTCCCACCTTCGAGGTAAGATCTAAACCACCTAAGGACCATACCAGATAATCCACAGATGGACCATAGACGCTCTAACAGCACACCATGATCAACAGTGTCAAATGCTGCTGAGAGATCAAGAAGTACCAAGATAGAACAGGTCTTGACTCTCTCGCTATTAGGAGGTCATTTAGTACCCGAACAAGTGCTGTCTCGGTACTATGCCTCTTCCTAAATCCAGATTGGAGAGAATCGTAGATATTGTTGTTGGTCAAATGATCCTCCAATTGCCTTGCGACCACCTTCTCAATAACCTTACCCACAAAGGGTAGGTTAGAACTGGTCTGTAATTTGCTAGACAATCGGGTCTAAGGAGGATTTCTTTAAAGAGGCTTAACTATAGCCTCTTTAAGGATCTGGAAAGATCCCCTCTCCAAAGACTTCCAGACTATCAAAGCCAGGACTAGGCTGATTTTATCCACACATTCCACTAAAAGCGTGTGGGGCCAGGGTCCAAATCACAGCTGGTTGGTCACAATGCTCGGATGACCATCACAATATCATCGATTTTGGGAGGCTGAAGTCAGACCATACCAACTGGGTGTTCACATCTCCAGCCGACCATCACCACTCCCATTGGAGAGGAAGAACAGACGTCTGATCTGATTTTGGCAACCTTATCTGCAAAGAAGAGAGCAAACTCCTCACACTGTTCTGTGGAAAAGGCCCTTCCGGCTGAAGACAGACGGATTGGAATTCACTGATATGCCTGGCAGAGGCAATAGCTACCAGGAACACAGTTTTCCAAGTCAAGTACTTAAGCTCTGCTGAAGACAAAGGCTCAAAAGGGGTTGCATAAGCTGAGCAATGCAAACATTAAGATCCCAAGCAGGGTAGGATCTCCTAAAGGGGATTGGTATGAAGCAATCCCTTGAAAAATTTACAGAATACAGGGTGAGATGACAGTGAGGAAGGCTTTCCGCTGACAGAAAAGCAGAAACAGCTGACAAATGTACTTTGATAGTAGCTGGTCTGAGGCCTAAGCCATTAAGATGAACCATATAATCCAGAACTGTAGACAATTCAGCAGTGTCTGGGGTTATATGCTTCTTGGAACACCAAATGCTGATTCTTTTCCATTTGAGTTGTATGTTTTTCTGGTGGCAGGCTTTTGAGAGGCTTTGAGAATATCCAGGACCCTTGGAACAGATGCAAATATGCATACTCTAACTCTTCAAGAGCCATGCCTTGAGATTGAGAGACTGAAGATTGGGGTACCAAATCCTCCCCTGAGAGGAGGTTAACAGGTTGTAATTCCTGGAAGAGAGACATGGGAAGATGGACCTCTAGGGACAGCAACAGGGGTACCCTGGCTTCCTGGCCCAGTCTGGATCAATCAGCATCACTTTGCAAGGTTGTGACCTTACCTTGACCAGAACCTTGAACAGTAGAGGAAAGGGAGGGAAGGCGATAGAAATTTCCCTACCCAGTTCAAAATCAGAGCATCCAGAGGGACTGAGTCCAATACTGGGGTCTGCAACAAACAGGAAGTTGGTGATTGTCTGGGGCTGCAAAGAGATCTATCTCTGGAGTGCCCCACCTAAAAAATCATTTTCAACACCAGAGGGTCCAGGGACCATTCGTGATGTCCCTGGAGATCCTGCTCAATGCATCTGCAAGCACATTGTCCTTTCCTGGAAGGTGGACTGCTAGAGAGGTCTGCAGAGAATAAGCTAAGGCCACAATTTCATGGCTTCTGTGCACAAGGCCATGGACTGAGTGCCTCCTGCTTATTGATGTACCACATGGTGATGGTGTTGTCTGTCCTGACCTGAATCACCTTGTTTTGCACTGACTGAGAGAGCTTGCAGGGCTAGAAAGACTGCCCTGAGTTCCAAGAGATTGATATGAAGAAGGATTCCTGAAGGACAACAGTCCCTTGGCTGTGAAGCCCACAGATGGGCTCCCCACCCCAATAGAGAAGCATCTGTGGTTAGGACCACAGAGTGAGACTGAGTTACAAATGGGACTCCTTGCCTGAGGTTGCCATGATCCTGCCACCATTGGAGATCCTGGATCAGAGTCTGGGTCACTGGAACTAGTTTGGTTAGAGAATCTTTCTTCTGAGACCAAAAAGCCCTCAGGTGAAACTGAATGTCCCTCATCTGAAATCTGGCCCCTGGAACTCTGCTGTAGAAGCTGCCATGTGGCCTAGAAGTTGAAGGAAGTACCTTGCTGGCTAAGAGACCAGAAGGTGGAATGAAGAAGCCAGTTCTACAATAGCCTTTGCCCTTTCCAGGGAAGAAAAGTTCTTGCTTTGACTGTATCCAACTCTGTCCCTATGAAGATGAGGAGCTGTACAGGCTCAAGAACTGATTTGGGTAGACTGAGAAGTAATCCTAGGGAACTGAGTACTTAAGAGTCACTTGAAGGTCTGACTTGACTTGGTCTGGGGACTGACCCATAATGAGCCAGTCGTCCAGGTATGGAAATATGGAAATATTTTTCTTTCTTAAAAGGCCACTACTACTGCTAGGCATTTTGTGAATACTTTGGAGCTGATGTCAGGCCAAAGGGCATAGCTTTGAACTGATAATGGCCTGAAAGCAATTCGAACCTGAGGTTCTTTCTGTGGGAGCACCTGATAGGAATGTGAAAGTAGCCATCGTTTAAGTCCAGGAAGGCTAGCCAGTCCCCTGGCCTTAGAGAGGGAAGGATTATTCCCAGAGTCACCATTCTGAATTTTGGTTTTAAAAGATATTTGGTCAGGTATCTTAAGTCAGGATGGGTTCCCACTCCCTGTCTTTTGGGGTAAGGAAGTACCTGGAGTACAGACCTTTGCCCCTGTGCAATGTAGGAGCTCTCTCTACAGCCTTTAGAGCCAGTATAAATGAAACCTCTGCCTCTAGGATGATGGTTTCGGAGATGCTTGCTGGTGGAAAAGATCTGGCCCTCAGCTTTGGAAATTTCTTGAAGCTGAGAACCAGCCCCTGGCTTACCACCTCCAGGACCCACTTGTCTGAGGTAACAGATGTCCAGTCCTGGCTGAAGTAAGCCAGCCTGCCTCCTACAGAAATGGGGAGTTGACTCGGGCTGACACATCAGGGTGTCTGCTTGGCAGAGCCTTATGTTGAGAGATGGATGCAGCCCTGCTCATCCCCTTTCTGCCTCTCCTCCTGAAGAACCCCCCTCGGAGGAAAGGGAGAAGGGCCTGTGCTTGGTAGAAAAGCCTATGAAAAGGCATGCCCTGCCCCTAGCCTGCTGCCTTTGAGGAGTTGCTTGCCTTCCTTGGCCTGTGCACTCCTATAGGTGGTTCTATACTCATCCATCTTTTCATATAATTCTCTGTCTGCTTCCCAAACAGAGAATTACCCACCACAGGGAAATCCATGGCCTTAGCCTGGGAGTCCTGTGAAAGACTAATACATCTGAGCCAAGACATTCTCCGAAGAGCCACAGATGTAGCCTAGACTCTAGAGAACACATCATTGGAGTGCACAGCAGCATGGAACTGTACCTTAGATGCCTCAGTCCCATCAGCAGCCACCCCTCCAGCTCCGAGGCTAGCAGGTGGAGGCCTGCTTAGCCAGTGCCAGTACAGTGCCCCACCTGGACTTCTGGTACCTGGCTGTATAGGCCATCTAATTAGCCTGTCTGAGTCCCAAGTTGGATGCCAGGTACTGTTTCTTTGCCATGGCATCCAGCTTCCTAGAATCCCAATCTGGGGGTGTGAAGCCAAGGGTATATTAGCCTTATCACAGGCTGCAGCCTGCACAACCCCAACATGGCTGCATTGTTGATACAAGTACTCTGTACCAGAACCTGATAAGGTGTACCTTTGTCCATCCTTCTGTCGACAGGAGGTACAGAATTTGAGTTTTTAAAATCTTTGTGTCTGTTTCCCAAAAGACTTATGAAGAGGAATAGACAGTCTCATGGACTCTGGGATGTCCATCATCTCCACATAATCAGGTTCCTCTTGTTCGTCTACAACTTCTTCCACAGCGAGCTGGAGGGTTTCTGCCACTTTCCTGTAAAACATGTAGTGGGAAGGGACTCAGAAAACCTAGGAGGGAAACACCAGAAGGCCTGTCTGGGGAGATGTCCAGTTCAATGGGTTCAACCAGACCACCCACACCATTGTTATCATCATCATCATCATCAAAATCTTCATCCCCTCCAAATCCGGTTCATAGAAATCTTCAGGGCAAAATCTTGAATTGGAGGAACTGACCGAACTGAGCGCCTGCCAGAAGGCACGGATCAGACAGAACCGGACGAAGCAATTCTACAATCCTTATCACATTGGCAATCTCTTCGGCAGTCAGAAAATGGGTCTCTGGATCTGAACTGGCCAATTTTTCTTTTCTTTTCTTTTGTTGGAACTGATCCTCAGGATCAGCTCTCCTCTTGCCTGAAGAGTATCACCCTGGTCGGAGGGCACCCCTCAGTTTCGGGTCAGAACTGAACCAGGCTTGCTATCCGGATCAGTGAACTTCACGGCTCTCCTTATCCCTGAGCCTACCTAATCTTTTTCCAGGGTAGACTTAGGGAAATTTTTAAAGATTTGGCAGTCTGAATCGAGGTGGTCAAACCCCAGACAATAAACACAGGTGGTGTGGGGATCAGCCTTACCAAAGACCTCCTTACACACACTGCAGTGTTGAAACCAGTGGGCCGGTTTTTCTTTTGGGTTTCTCAGACATACCATCCTAACCACAAACTTACCCTTTTACTGCAAACAACCAGGCAAGACACCCTTATCGGTTTCTAACCGTGTCATGGGTATTGGAAAACCACAAGAAAATGCAGTTTTTTTAAACTGATAGGACTGGTAACCACACTCTAAGTTTAAAAACGAAGACAGAATATAAATCACTAAGCGGCCGGTTCAGCCAAACCGTGAAAAATAAATTTACAATTTCCACAAGTTTACTATGCCTAGTTCACTACCTAGTACTTACTGTACCACAGACAGAGATCTGAACCGAAACTTGTGAAAATAATCGGTAAAACTGGGACTTTAACCGACTTACGAACCATCAGCAAAGGAGAAATCTCCGGAGCGGCAGTTCAGTTAGGCTGAGTAAAGAATCTGACAGTTGCTCTTCAAAGTGCAGCAGACAGAGGTTTGAACGAGCTCGAGCTCAACGTTCTATGCTCTGCCTAGAAAATTAACCTCTACTCTCCTGGGCAGTTTGAGTGCTGGGGCTAGCTGCAATAGTCAGAATACAGCAAGACTTCATGTTGTTTGAACTCGTTGCTTCTTACCTGGCAACAGATAAAACTAAGGTTCTGGCTCAATTTGAGGCCTGTGTGTGTGTCTGTGTGTGTATGTCAGTGGAACTCTGAAGAATTTTGAATTCATCTATTCCATGTTACCATTCTGGGTGTGGGGGCATTCTACTACTGGAATAATGCAGAACTTTGAATTCTTCAATTCCATTGTAAACAATCACTCAGTGTATTCAATGTGAAAAAGACAGATGAATAACAGGTGAAAAACATCTGTGGAGGGACTATTTTACATTATTTAGGAATATTTCATTATATTTTTGTGGCTTTTAAAACTTTTAGAGTGTTCATTTTTCAAAATTTGCCTTTAGGACCATTTTATGTAAGCAACAAGGAACCTTGTGATGTTGGCGGTACTAGGTTTACCCCAAAGTCAGAGGTCTGAAGGTACTTGGCTTTGCCTCATGCCTCACTACATTTCTGACCATGGGGGGAAATATAGTACTACCAATGCCCCATTGTACCTTATTGCTTAAGCATTCTATGGATAGCTGAATTTTTGTAAACTGATGTACTGTTTTATATTTCATTATGTTTGTCATATGATATACTGTCCGGTTTTCAAATAGGGTTATGGTGTTTCATATAATGGATCATAACTGTTATGAACAGCCACTTAGACACAGGATTCACTGATTGCATGGCATTGCAGAGGCTACATTAAAGAGCTAGTGCAATGCTTGAATTGATAGTAATTTTCAGATGCAGTCAGCTATCACTTCCAATATCTGAAGTATTTTTTTTTTATTTTCTGTTTACAAATTAGAAGATTTTCCACCTGGCAGTACTCTGGTGATGTGTGGAGCAGCACTGTGTCTGAGGCTGAGAAAAATCAGTTCTGTTCCTCCCATTACATCATCTGAAATGAGACCAAACACCTTGAGGCACCACAATCATTGCCGCCTGAGCAGTGATTTTCACAAACTACCAATCATGATGCAGAAACTGTGACATGACTAGTAACTAGGAAAGTCAGTCCCTGCTCTTCATGTGAAAGTGAAACCTGGCAGTGAGAAATGGTTCTCATTGGTTACTAGTGATGTCACAGTCAGTGTGGTCTCAGTGTTGATGTAGTAGGAGGAACAGAACTTACTTTTTTAGCCTCAAAGAGAGTGCTGCTCCACACATCACCCCAGTACTGCCAGGTAAAAATCTTCTAATTAGCAAACAGAAGAGAAAAAATACTTGAGATATACAGTAAGAAGTGATAGCTGACTACATCAGAAAGTTACAATAATTACAGGCAGTTTCAGACAGTACACTAGCTTTTAAGATAGAACTGTGAGCCACAAATGTATAGGAGATTCAGTGCCTTATTTTTAATATTTACTCTTTCCAAACACTTTTTAAAATGATGGCATGCAGAAATGTGTCTGGCATACGCGACTTGTAACACACAATAATATATATTCTCCCCAAGCCAGCCTCCAGGCCAACTCCTGGCTCATAACATATTATGAAATGGCACATGCAGCATGGCAATATATGTAAATAGAAAACTGTAACACTTTCTAAACAAGTACAGTTTGTTGCCACTGTAATACTATGTTAAACGGTACTAGCCAGATAGCTTGTGCAGTTTCCATAAGTGAGAGAAAGAGACCCAACATAATTATAAATGATTTAAAATAGCCCCACTACCTGTCTTTGTATGGCAGAATGTGTTTTTATTTTTAAAGATAACTACAGTACACCTCATATATTTCTCTCAGGAATGGAGATGCTGCCTGGCGTCAGTGAGTCTGTTCTTGTAACCAAATACAGAGCCTGTTGCAGTAGCCCTATGACAGCTTGTCTTATACTACCATTGGACTGGGATCATGCTGTCTTCAGCAACCTCTCCCTTGAATTTATCCACTGGCTGTCAATTAAGAAAGATATTCCTGGTGTCCAGTGGCCTCCCATAATCGGCAATCACTGACCCAAAATGAAAAAAGATATTCCTTGGTGTCCAGCAGATCCCCTCCCCACCACCACTGTGATCACTGATCACTGGCCCAAGTAGTAATAAGACTTTTCCTGAGCTAGTGTTTCCCCATGATCACTGGTCACCAGCCCAAGTTAAAAGAAGACTATGTCCTGGTGACAATGGTGTCCTTGTGACAATGGTCCCTCCAATAGCTGATCATTAGCCTGAATAGTAAAAATACTTTTTCCTAGTGCTATCACACTCTTCCCCAGTAATCACAGATCAACAGCCTGAAATGAAAATATAGTTTCCTGTTGTCCAGTGGTCTCTCCCCACCTGATATAAGGATATAATTCCTGATGTCCAGAGGTCCCTTCCCAAACTTCCCAGGCTCTATTCCTGGCATCCAGTGGTCCCTCCCACCCAATCCCTGATCCCCTGTAAAATAAATTAAACCCATTCCCTGACATTGAGCGGACTCCCCACCCTATCCTTGATCCTGTAAAATAACAAAACATCCCTTCCTGGTGTTTAGCAGACTACCACCACTCATCCTGGCAGGTAGTGCTCATCACCCCACTCCCCCATCACCAACCTAAGCCAGTGACCAGCACAGCCTCCTCTTCACCATGGCCAGCTGCCAACTGAGCTGTCAATGACAGTGTGTACTGTATACAGCATGCTTCATTGGCAGATCAGCTGGTAACTAGGTGTAGTGGACAGAGGAGGGCTGTGCCAGTTGCTGGCTTAGGTTTGGTTTGGGGTGGAGGAGTGGATTAGAGTGGCGGGAACCACCTGCCAGAGTGGGGGGCTGCTAGATGCCAAGGAATGCATTTCATTATTTTTAGAGGATCGGGCGGGGATGGACTGCTGAATACCAGGGAATGATATCCTTATATCGGGTGGGGGAGGGACCACTGGACTCCAGGGAAATTGTATTTGTTTCATTTCTGGCTGGTGATTGGTGATCATGGGGGCACTAGCACCTGGGAAGAGTCTTTACTACCAGGCTGGTCATCTGGGGCCACTGGCACCGCGTGCATGTTCTTCTTTTCAACTCAGGTCAGCGATCTGCAGTCATGGGTGGGGGCACCAGTACCAGGGAAAATAATTTTAACTACTCTGGTCGGTGATTGGCAATCCTGGGGGGTACCACTGGACACCAGGAATATCGTTCTTTAATTTCAAGTTGGTGATCGGTGGTGGTGGGAGAGAATGACATGTGGCTAGAAATTCAGTGTATATATTAATATTTTGACCAGTGAAGGAATGCCATGCACACACACACACACACACGACACACACAGATAAATCTTGAACCAAAATATTTTCTCCTCCTGATGCATCAAGGATGGTGATATAATTTATATCAATTATACCACTCTAAATCATGTTATTTCTCATGGGAGCATAGCATTTCCACTCAGCATCTAGAACAAAAGGCCATATGTAGCTTTTATTATGAAAGGAAGGACTTCTTTAAGCTAAAAGAGGGATTACACATTAGTAAAACATTAAAGAGCAGCTGACAATTCAAGGAAAACTTTGAAAAAATATTTAGAAATAGTTTAGCCACTTATAATTATAGTATATATCTCTATATATAGAGATATATATGAAAATTAACCTAAATCATTCTTTATTACAGAAAGCATTTGCTTGAAAAGGGTTTTTAATCTCCTGGTCTTCATCAGCTTTTGATTCCCCTCTTGGAGTCATAATCCTCTGTTGTGGCTTCACAATCTGTTGCCATGGGAATGACTGTGATGTCAGACACACAGGAATGATTGCCTTAGGTTGGGAATAAAAACACAAACAGATGAACCCTGATAGATGGTATTAGGGGAGTAAGATACAGACTGGAGTAAAATAGGAATTGAATTGAGTATAATTATTGGCTTTACAAGGTTATTTTGGAGTTGTCAGTTGTTCTTTAAAAACACTGCAGTACATATAAGATACATAATAGTTTGTAATAGATTTACACATTTATCCGTGCAGAGTGTTAAGTCTCTCATAACCAACTCAGGAGTTATGGGTTTCAGCACTCACTGCTGGAGATAAAAGTGTTACTCCTTTGCAGCCCAGTATGTATTACATAACAGGTAAGATTTTTGAATGACCTGATTGGGAATCTCTCAGGAGCTGTGCTGTACATTTGTAAAACTATAAACTCATGAATGGAAACTTCTCTAAATACGCCTGTATAAACATGCAGTTTTGGATAAGTTTCCATTTTATCCTCCAGCTCCTGATTATTACAGCTGACTGGGAAACCCTAAAATCTGCCTTTCTGAGTCTAATCCATAATTACTGCACATGCTAGCTAATCCCAAATCCACAAATCTGAATCTTGAACTGTTTTATTTCTAACAAAGTCAACGTGTTGCACTTCAAAATGGTTCTAATATTGTTTTTAGGGTTGTTTTATGTGTAGTAATGTTTGGTTTAAGTGTATATATTCCTACTATATATATGGACGTGTCCATGTAGTTAAAAGCATTTCTGTGAAATACACCCTTGGTGTCAGTATACTACAGCACTAAAACTGAACCTAAACCATATAATGTTGCTACTTACATATACTGTAGCTATATATGATGTATCTATAAACACACACCGCATCTAAACACAACACACACTCACACACATTTTAAGATAACTGGCTAGATAAAAATAATTTCTCTCGAGCCTGAAACTGTCCATTAACAAGGCCTGCAGGCTCCTGTTGGTGTGGACAGGTGCACCCATACCTGCTATCTCTACTCACTTGCCAACATCCTCAACTTCGAAGAGGCTCCTCTACCAATCCTGGCTGTTGGTGAAGAAATTCCTCCTGGGTCCCCCCACCAGGGGTGGCCTCCTCCATCAGTGTCACCTGCCCCATAGTATCTACCCACAGTACCTGCAAACCCACCCTACAGTACCCAGAGTCAAGACCTCACTTGCACAATGGTCCTTCCACTATAGAACCCTACTATGGTGCAACTCACTCCCGTTTACTATTACCAGCCTTGTTAGAGTAGGCCCTTTCAATTGCCCTCAGAAGCCATCTCTTTGCCTCATGCTGCTTCAACTGTTGATGGACCAAGGCCCCTACTTTCTCCAGTCACCCACAGTCCCCAACAATGTCCCTTGGACAGATAGCCACTCCCCCCAGCAGAACGATATTTCAGCACTTCTGCTTTATATCCTTCCCCAGCAAAATCCCACTTTTTACCAAGTACCCTACCTGTCTGCCCCTCTATTGCTTCCCCTCTGGACTGTACCTCAGTCACTCTATATGGCAATCTGCCATACCCTTTCTATCGTTGCCTACTCATGTACCTATGTAACTGTATGAAGCTATGTTATTATATTCCTCTGTAATTGCCTACTCATGTACCTATGTAACTGTAAGAAGCTATGGTATTATATTCCTCTGTAACTATGTGGTGTCCTGTTTGTATGTAACCTGTACTTTGTCTGATGAGGAGCCTTTGGAAACAGTCCTTGACTCAAGGATTGTAATTTCAATTTGTACAAATAAAGAAATAAATAGCAGTATCTTTTCTTGATGGATTATGTCACAGTGATATCTTTGCTTGCACCACTGTCATAGTGCATTGAGCATTCTGTCTAGAATGCTCAAACCCACTAAAACAGGTTGAAGGTTTAGAATGTTTAGCCTCAGAAACAGTACTAACCATATACAAATGTGTATGACTTTAAAAGAAATAAACAAAAATATCATGTCACTATGAGTGTGAAAGTTGTTCAGTAAAAAATATCCACAAAGTGAGTGGCATTTCATTTATAAATACCTTTTAGATTTTTTATAATCAGCAAACAATGGCAGAAATTTATTTTATTCTATTTTGCACATGTTCTGAAGGACCTGTGCAAATGAGAATAATTCCACTGTTACAAAAATAGGAAATTTATTTGCAAAAACATTAATGCAGACATTAGGGCTGAAGAACATAAAGGGCGGATATTCAAAGGGTTGCGCCATGCGCCAATAGGAGTTCTTGTCACGCCAAGTCCGAAAGTGCGCTAATCTGCGATATTCAGCAGGGAGGCAGTTGCGCACACCGAAAACAGGCTAAGCAACAGCACAATGCAAATGACGTACGCGCAAATCAAGGGGTGGATCCCCGCATAAAGAACGCAATGTGATATCCAAAGGGCTGTACAATGCGCAACAGCCGAACAGCCAGAAGTTGCGTCATTAGCGAAATGAGCCAAAATAAAAGGCTCAAGGAAGAGGTGAAGAACGCTACAGGGATGCCAAGCGAGACAGACAGAGAGAGACAGACAGTGACAGTCCAGAACAGGGCAGGCAAGGGAAGTTGTGTGGGCCTAGTCTGCAGAGGTAGCAGGGGTACCGGTACAGTGGAGGTAGCAGTCAGGACAGCGGGGTAACAGAACAGCATCAGCCAGGGGTCGCAAGCCAGGAGATGGACGGTGCCAGCTTCCACATAGGGAAGCTGTAATGAGAGGGGTGAGAATGCATGCTGCAGGGACGTGGCCGTGGAAGGGCCCGTCGGGTGGTACGCCCCAACAGGCAGTACCGCGTCCGCATCAGCTTTGAGCTGTACACAGATGTAGAGATTGTGGGCTGGTACCACCTGAACAGGGCAATACTGAGACGGCTCTGTGAGCTGTGCAGTGATGTGATGCAGGCACCCTCACGACGGAGTCACGGTCTGTCGGTGGAGACCAAGGTGACATCCTGCATGTGCCTGCTCACCACGGGCACCTTCCAGAGACCGAGCAGGGGACACCACAGGCATCACACAGTCAGCCACGTCACGCATCCTCACCCAATTCCTCAGTGCACTGCTGCCACATGCTGCAGAGCACATCCAGTTCAACAGCACCGGGCAGAGCGTACAGCAAACATGCAGGAGTTCACAGGTAGCACGTATGCCTGGCATGCTGGGGCCATAGACTGCACCCATGTGGCCATTCGCATGCCACCTGGCCGATGGGGCTGCACACAGGAACAGGAAGGGCTATTCCAGTGTCAACTGCCAGGTGGTGTGTGATGCCACTGGGCATAATCAATGTCTGTGCCACACACCCTGGCGGGCACATGATGCCTTTATATGGTATCAATCCGCACTGTGCCATCGATTCGAGTGGGGACATCCCACAGGCCATCTAGTGGGTGAGTACGCATGTAGGAATTGCAAACGTGGGGCAAGGGTGGGAATGCCATAGGTGCTATGGTAGTGGTACACAGGGATATTAGCAATATGGACCTGAACATGATACTCATCTCCACCATCTCCACACGGTGACAGCGGATACCCACTCTGTCCCTGGCTGCTCACACCATACGGCGCCCATGACCCCATCACAGCAAAAGCTCTAATGAGGCGCATGCCGCCGCACCATAACATCATCGGCGGGTGTTTGGGATGCTCAGAGCACGCTCGATGCCTAGACACCTCCGGCGGTGCCCTACAGTACAGCCTCTCAAAGGCCTGTGGGATATTCCTGGCCTGTTGTATCCTGCACAACATGGCCAAAGACTGTGGGATAGCCATTCAGGTCGAGGAGGGGACAGCGATGGGGATGCCAGCAGCGCCAGTGATGATGGTGATGAGCAGCCCCTGGGGCGGGACTCCCACTGATCCGGCAGGCCCAGCTGCAGGGCACCATCACGGAGGAGCATTATGCAACGACACAGGTAGCTCAAAGGGCCATGTGCAACCAACACCGTCCTGGCACAACCCACAGGCACACAGAGTAACACACCAGGGGTGCATGATGGCAAGGGAGTGGAAGGGACCAGGCACACAAACACACCATCAGGGAGGGGTGAACAGTCATATGGACACACACACACACACACACACCGAGCACCAAGCGTACATGGGCAGGTGCACAGCAGAGCAGGAACAGACATGGCAAACACACAGATCCACAGACCACACCCACCACCTGTACTGTCCAAAGCATGTGTCAGATGCATGGGTACCCTTGCACCTTGGTGTACAGTATAATGCAGGCATCATCATGCACACGCACCTGTGGACAGCAGTCGGGATGGTGTACAGGTGGTCCGTATATCGGCATGATGTGCAGGGCACCCACCAGTGCACTGCCACCATGACGCACATTTTGCACACAGGGCAGCACCAGACAGGGCCCGCACTGGGAGACAGGTCAGTCATGTTGCACTGTTTCATGGACACAGCGGATGCATGGGCAGCCCGCCGTGACCCAACAGCACTGGCAGGCTGAGCAGGAATGACATGGGGTGCACGATGGACCACCAGGGGTCCCACTGCGATCGCGACCTTGTCCGCACTGGGGTCTGTAGTATACCAAACATACCTGCACCAGGGGTACTGGGGATGCCCACAGCAGAACCCGGCATCGACAGGCTGGGTGTCACATGGCGCCGGGAATGGGGTGGGAGGCGTACTGTGTGGGTGCTGCGGCGGTACAGGGGCACCTGCTTGTGTGCCAATGCAGCCACTGACAGTGACCAATGCCTGGGTCTGCCTGTCAATGGCGGCGGTCACATCCATCCGCATATGGACCATCTCTGCAGGATCAGAGCACAGTCCCTGCTGTGCCACCACAACCATGCACAGTGCCTCCACAGGATGTTGCAACCGCCTTTGCTGCTGTACTGATTCCGCAGCAGGCGGGTGTGCTCTTCAAGATGGGTCTCTGCCTGGCAGCATCCCTGTCCCAGGGTATGGAAGGTCCTGATGCTCAACACCCTTGAGGTGGGCGCTGTTCACAGGACCAGGAATGGGCATATCAAAGGCGGTGGGCATGTGCCATCGCTGGACACTGCACCCCAGATCTGGTGGGTGACTGCTGCTGCTGCCTCAACAACACCCCGGGGATGCTCAGATTTGCCCTGCTGCTGTGGCGCAGCAGTGCCAGACACCTGCACAGCCACTGGTGCTGCCCCACCGGTGCTGACAGGCACAGTCTGGGACTGTGCCCGGCATCTTTAGCACATGTTGGAACCAACCAGGTCAGGGGCACGTGCTGGCCTGCTGTGTGTCCATCATGGGACACACATGTCACTGCCCATTGCAGTCCTTGCATCATCAGTGGTGCAGGTACATGCTACAGCCACAGTCTACAGCATGCTGGCATGCTTGCATGCAGACTGCTGGAGTACAGGCTGTGCACCCCAACAACCGACTCACCGACCAACAGAGTTGGCAGCCCAGCGTGCATGCTGGTGCAGCATGCTGGCTGGTGACAGAGGTGGATGGACCCTCCTCCAAGTCAGCAGGGTCTTCCTCAATGCCTGGACCCACCTGCCCATCCCTGAAGATGAACAGGATCTGTAACAGAAAGTGAGGACATGTGAGTGCATGTGAACAACCTTCCCCCCCAACACCACCACCATGTCATACAGTGCAGTGATGGGCTTCCACCTGTCTGGAATCCACCTCCTGGTACGCCTCACCAACTCCACTGCATTGATGCAGCCAGTCAGTCCTCAGCGGGGTCAGCTCCGCCACCTGGCTGGCCCCGCCTGTGCCAGAATGTGCCGCCCTGAGGGCTGCCACCTTCTCCTTCACCCTCCCCACAGTCTGTCCCCATCTTCTATTTGCTTTCCTGCGGAGCACTGGTGGCTTCTGTGGCAGGTTCACTACCGACCCCCCTCCCATGCAGCCACCACGGGCCTGAGGGTGCCCGCCAAATCCACTCAGTAGTGGCTTCTCCTCAAGCCGAAGCCTGGAAGGGCCTCTGTCTCCGCCGTGGTGAAGTTGGGCCTCCTCCTCCACCCACCATCCTCACCCTCACCTTGGCTCTGCTCGGTCATGTCAATTTGTATGGGTGGAAGTGGACACCTGTCACTGTGCAGTCTACAGCATTATCCATGACCATTGTCCAGAACATCACAGCATGCAACCCACCTCTCACCTGCAGTAACTGAATCTGGCCAGCGCAGCCCAGTATCCCGCACATTTATAGCACAATGCATGCAAATTAGGAGTGGAGCAACTGTAATGAGATGCAAATCGTGCCTGCGCCTTGAATGGCTGATCAGATGATTTGCATCTGTCGGCTGAATATCGCTGTTGCTTTTGTGCAACTCACGGTTGGTGACTGAGCCAATGGTGCATATCTGTGACTGTGTAATTTTTTTCGTGCGCATGCCCAGGTAGCTGCATGGGCATCTGCCCGCGCTGATGGCGTGCTGTACTGTCGGCAATTCAGGCCACTAGCCACCCATTGTGCCAATGGCGGCTACAGCACTGGTCACCACATGCGCGCAGTGGCAGTACTGCAATAGTCCACTGTGGCACTGGCACGCAGGTGTCCAATGCGCGGGATATTGGCGGATGTCTGATGGCGCTGTGCGTGGCCTTGCGCCACTGACCCGCCGACCTTGTGCCGACCTTTGCCCTCTGGCACTGTCGTCTACCATGTGTATGGCTCTGCTCGCTGTTCGGTGACAGCGTGATGTGAACGACGGCGCTGTCCGAACAGCGCGATAGGCAGTGATAGGTTGTATTGCGAACATTTCCCGTAGGGTTGCGCTGCTGGTGTCATATTGCCACTGTACAGTTTGACAATGGCACGGGAGAGCACCACAATGGGGGCTTGGGTTAGCCAACCTGGTGGCTGTGATGGGACCTATGAGCTCACTGTTCGAGGTGTGACCCTGCAGGTACGCACCCATGTGTGGAAGCAAGTGCGCGCTGCCCTGGAGCAGGCCACTGGGTGAGGAGGACCCTGAACAGTGCAGGCACTTCTTCCGTGACCTGCAGAGGAGGGGCGTGCTCTGCTTGCGCGCCTCAGGTCATGTGGCAGGAGGGCATGTGCCCAGGCCAGGTGGGTGTGCTGTGTATGCACGGTATTGTCTGCATAGGTGACTGTGTAATGTAATCTGCACATGGGGGTGGGTTGGGCTGTGGTTTGCTGTGAGGGTGTTTGCAGGTGTGTGCTGTTTGGGTCTGGATGTGTGGGCAGGCACACTCAATGGGACAAGGGCTGTCTGCTTTGGGATCTCACTGATGTTTTCTCTTCCTTTGTCTCCCACAGGCATGGAGGGCGGAGGCAGGCATGGGCTGGGGCATGGGATGGCGGTGCCAGGGTGGCTAGTGGAGGAGGGTGCAACAGCCACAGCCACAGCAGCAGCGCAGCACAGCAGCACCTGATGCAGCGGTTTGATGAGGTGAGTGTCATTACATCATGGATGCTATTGCATGCTGTGGGGGCGGCCACCATCCATGGACAACACTGCCATGCCTTGACGTGTGACAGTCAGCACTGTCAGTGGCACTGCATGCCTGTGGAGTGCGTCACTGGTGGTCCATGCATGCACTGGGCACATGGCTGTGGCACTGACTTCCCACCATGTAGCCACGTCACTGGACAGCCTTGGTTGTGCTGTGCTGGTCATGGTGATGTGTGTGTGCAGTGGTACACATGGCTGTTGCTGCCTGGTTGGGCATGTCTTGTGCACACGGTCACTGTGGGTGGGTGCAGTCCATCACAGGAGTGGGGCACGCTGCATGCCATGCATGATGGGTGAGCTTCAGGGATATGGACAGTCACCATTGACTCTGATTCCTTGTCCCTAGGTGTCCGGATCCTGCACCGCATTGAGAGGTCGATGCAGCGGATGATACAGGTGGCGATGGATTCACACGCCATCCTGCTGGACCTACAGCAACATGGTCTGAGGCGCGGAGGAGGCCCGGGCCCAGCACCAGGTGGCAGGAGGCAGGCTGGCAGGCAGTAGCTGCCCATCACCTCACCCACCTTCCCTCTCCCGGTTGTTCACCCCTGCCCTACCCACCCCTACCTTATACCCTTCACCACCCCTGTTTTGTATATTTGTACATAGTTATGGTTGTTGTTCTTCTTATTCTTTTATATTTGTAATATATATTTGATATGAATACTGTGGTGGTCTCTGATTTGCAGCTGGCTATAGGTGCTCAGTTGCAGTGGTGTGCATGGCATCTGGGGTGGTATAGTCATGGGTATGTGTGTGTGTGCGTGGGGAGGTGTCTCTGGTGTGGGGTGGTTTTCAGTCAGTATTGCCATGTGCTGCCACCCACTGCTGGGTGCTCATGGTGGCTCTAGCTTGTATGGTTCTGTGGTACACGAGGTTGCAGTGTGATGGGGGGCCTAGGGTTCCTGCAGTGCTGGTCACTGCTCATTGAGTGTGTCTTGGGGTCACAGTGCAGGGTGTGCTGTGCACTGCAGGGGCTACTGGACACTGGGGTGGTCTGCCCCTTTGTGTGGCAGTCTCAGCTAGCCAGTGGGTGTGCTGCAGTAACAGGCAGGATGTACTTTTGCTTGTCCCCATGGGCGGTTGATATTCCGTCCCTCCCCAGTTATGCTGTTCTTGGGGTGTGGGGTGCATTGTTAGTTCTGCAGTGTGTCCCTGTGCCCATCTGTGGCATGGTGGTGGGCCTCTGCCTACCTCCTGGTTGTGCTGTTCCATTGCTATGCTGCTGGGGTGTCATTGCTTGCCCTATGGGCCTCTGGACTGCTCAGCTGGGCTGGCCTTGTTGCGCTATGGCACATCGTATCTCTCAGCTTCTCCTTCCTGGTTGCGTTATGGCACATCATATCTGCTCAGCTTCCCTCCCTGGTTGCGCTATGGTGCAGTTTCTCGATATTCAGATGTTGGCTGCTTGGCAATTGGCCTTGCTCCATGTTTGAATATCGCTGATGATTATGCATGTGCGCAAGTGACTTGGCGCTTGTTTGCTGTTATGCGACTTTCGAAGTAGTTTGAATATCCAGCCTAAAGTGCATAAGATAGAAATAAAAAAAATTAGGATTTTGGATCTCTGAAATATTGGCAAACCAGTGTGGTGGGGCCTTCCTTGGGTTGTCAACCCTAATGCCCACCCTCCCACCAGACCATAGTCTTGTATCCAAAACACAAGGTACAGCTGCAAGCCAGTGCCTCATAGTGATACGTTCTTCAAAGGCGAGAGTGTGGCTCATCACATGTTGCTAATAGAATCTGTTGTACCTTTCTCCATGCAGAGCACACAGAAACATAGACTTTGGGCAGATAAGGACCGCTTGGCCCATCTAGTCTACCCATTTCCTACCTACAGGATGGGCCACAGATCCTAGTTAACCAACAGCCTATTTCTTCCTACCCCCACAAGAATTGCCTTATGTCTGTCACATGCATTCTTGAATTCTCCCACGGTTTAGACCCACAACCTCCTCAGGAAGGCTGTTCCACGCATCACTACCCTTTCTGTGAAATAATACTTCCTCACATTGCCCTGAACCGCCCCCATCTTTAAATTGTGTCCCTTGTTCTTGCACGTCTCTTTTTTCTGAAAGATGCTACCCTCTTGGACTTTGTTGATTCCACTGAGGTACTTAAAGTTTCTATCATGTCCCCCCTCTCCCTTCTTTCCTCAAGGGTATACATATTAAGCTCCTTTAGTCTCTCCTCATATGGCTTCTCTTGCAGACCCTGCACCATTTAGTTGCCCTCCTCTGGACTGCCTCTATCCTGTCGATGTCCTTGCGGAGAAGGGGTCTCCAGAACTGGACACAGTACTCAGATGGGTCTCACCAGCTGTCTGTACAGAGGATAACAACTTCTTGTTTTCTGCTGCTGATGCCTCTCCCTATGCATCCCAGTATATCCCCAGCCCTCCCTACTGCCTTCTCCATTGCTTACTAACCTTAAGGTCATCTGATATGATTACCCAGGTCCCTTTCCTCTTTTTTGTTGTTACTACCTCCCCAATTGTGTATTCTTCCCTGGGTTCTTGTTTCCCAGGTGCATTATTTTGCACTTCTTTGCATTGAATCCTAGTTGTCAGTACTTCTGACCATTCCTCCAACCTTGCCAAGTCCTTCTCATCCTTTCCACGCCGCCTTTGGTATCAACCCTGTTGCAGATCTTTGTGTCATCTGTAAAGAGGCATACTTTCCTTCAGTCCCTCTGCAATGTCACTTATGAAGACATTAAAAGGACTAGACCCAATACTGAACCCTGCAGTATCCGCTAGTAATCCCTCTTTCTTCAGAGTGGAATCCATTTACAATTACCTTCTGTGTTCTGTTGTCCAGCCAATGTTTACCCAGGCTACCACCCTAGGACCCACTTTCAGGCTGGTTAATTTGACTATTAATCTTTTGTGTGGGACTGTGTCAAATGCCTTGCTAAAAGTCTAGGTGAGCCATGTCCACTGCCCCTCCTGGTCTACTACTTTGGTCACCCAGTCAAAGAAATCTATTAGATTCATCTGACACGACCTTCCAGCTGTGAACCCATGCTGCCATGGGTCCTGTGCCCCACTGGCCTCTAGGTACTCCAACTATTCTGTCCTTCAGAAATGTCCCATCACTTTCCCTACAGAAGGTCAAACTGACAGGTCTGTAGTTTCCTGCCTCTGTCTTGGTCCCACTTTTGTGAAGAGAATCACATCCACCTTCCTCCAGTCTCGAGTACCACACCATCCTCCCATGATTTATTAAAAGAGTAGTCTGTGTTTCACTAGTTCCCGTTAATTCTTTTAAATTCTGGGGTGAATTCCATCAGGCCCCATTGCTTTGTCCACCTTCAGTTTTAGGAGTTCTTGCAGAACCCTTTCTTCTCTGAAAGGACTGGGATCAACCCCCTATCAAGAAGTGCTTCTGTTAATTGGATTAAGACTTCCCCCTCCTCTTTTGTGACTACTGGCAGAAATATTCATTCAGTATCCTTGCTTTTTCACTGTCCCCTCTGCCCACCACACGTTCATTCTATTCAGCCTCACTATCCCTCCTTTGTCTTTCGACTCTCCTATGTACCTATAAAAGGTTATATCCCCTTCTTAACTGAGTTGGCTATCTTTTCCTCAGTTTGGGCCTTTGCCTATTCTGACTTCCCTCCTGCTTCCTTCTGCCTTAACTGGTACAGCTCTCTGTCCTGCTCTTTCTGTGTTTCCTTATACTTCGAATGATATCTTTTCCTTCTGACTTTCGCAGCCACCTCTTTTGAGAACCATAGTGGCTTTTTCTTTCATTTGAGTTTGTTATTTGATTCACAAAGGCTTGTTGTCTCTGTGATGGCAGTTTGATGATTCCCCATTGTTGCTCCACACCTCCTTCTAGTCTGTTTGCTAGTGCTTTTCTGAGGCACTCTCCCATCTTGCCAAGTCAGCCCTCCTGAGTTCAGTACCCTCACTTTTGTATGACTTGACTCTGTAGCTGAGTTTAACATGAACCACATTGTTTGATGGTCACTTGTTCCCAGATGGCAATCCACTTCTAGATCTGAGATCCTCTTACTGCCCACATTTGGGAGTATGAGGTCTAAGAGTCTCCCTCATGAGTGGGTTCAGAAACTAACTGACTGAGGCCTGCCACCCTGTAGGGCATCAAGAATGGCCCTGCTCTTGGATGTGGCTGCAGCAAATGTGCTCAGTTAACATCTGGCATATTCAGGTCTCCATCAACAGTATCTCCCTTTCTCTGCCATTCTAAGAATGCCTTCTATCATATCCTTGTCCATTCCCTTCCCTGACAAGGGGTCTGTACATAACCCTGTGCAGATTGTGGTGCCCTTTCCAGTTTCCAAGGTGACCCACAGTGCCTCGTCTCTCCCTGTTTACTCTTTCGTCAGTTGCTTTTATCCTTCCTTTACATGAAAGCTGCTCCTCCCCTCTTCTCCCCTGCCTGTCTCTCCTGTAGGTTATGTACCCTGGTATGTTAACCTCCCAGTCATAGTTCTCTGTGTAACATGTTTCTGTGACTGCTACTATATCCAGGCATCCCTCTTCCATCAAGGCCACCAGTTCAGGAGCTTGTTGCCCAGACTATGGAGCATTGGTATCATTACCCTCCATTTTCTGATGGCATTACTCCTTTTGCCCATCCTGTCCTTCTTGCCTTTGTCACTTTCTCCATTTAACCCTGTCCTTCTCCCTGTCATTCTCCTATCGACACCTCTATATTTGGTGTTTCACTTACTACAGTGATTTTTTGGGAGGCTAGGATTTCCCTGCTCCTTTCCAGTGCCTCCCCCTTGGCTGAGTTTAAATGTTTGCCAATAAGCATTTAAACCCATCACCTAGGATCCTGGTTCCCCTCCTGGACAGATGCAGCCCATCATACCAGTATAGGCTTGCATCACTCCAGGTGGACTGATCCCAAAAGAAGCCAAATCCCTGAGCTCCACACCAGTTTTTCAACCACTGATTGAATCCATGGTGAGGAACACCCTAACCTCTCCTACGCCATAGATGGGCAGCAGCTCTGAGAAGGTTACCATCGTGCTACTTGTCTAAGGCCCTCCCAATTCCACAAACTCTTCATGCACTTCTATAATACCTTTTTTAGCCAGGTCATTTTCCCTAGGTGGACAATGACATCCAGCTCCCTCCCTCGTGCAGCTGCTCCGGCAATCCTAGGATTTGCTCCTGTCCCTCAAGCCATGGCACCAGGCAGGCACCTTACCTTCCTCTCCCCTTCCTTCCCAGTTCTACCTTCTAACAATGGAGTCCCCACCAGGAGTTGTTTCTTTCCCCTGTGGGGTCCCCTGCCACCCTCCTGTGGGTCTCCTTTGTGGAGGTTCCCAGCATCCTCCTTCATCTCCACTGTGGTGCCTCCTAGAAGAACCACACTTTCCAAAATAGCATAGGAACTGTGGAGAGGTACAACTGGAGGGATGCACCTCTGTTCCACCACTCTCACCCTCCCTAAGCCCACTGTGGTCAGCCGCTCCTCTTTCTTGGCAACCTCTGAGGCAATGGCAGTGGCACTGGTGGTCCCTGGATGGAAGAGGAGGTCCCACAAATCCTGGCCAACTAAGCCTGGAGATGAGCAACCTCCTCCCTCAGTCCAGAGAGGTGCCTGCAGATGGGATCCGCATCCTCAGAACGTCTCCTGAAAGACTGCTGCTCCACAGCCACTGCACTGCACCACTCCCATCATGTCTTATTTCTGGCCCCTTAACTGTTTGCAATCCTTACTCTTTCCTCTGTTTTTGGGGTTTTTCCTCTCTCTCCTTACTTTCTGCCTGTGTGCCCTTTAAGCTCCTGATTGTCCTGTTCTGAGACAAGAATATCCTATATTTCTCAGTGAGCCCTTACTTGCTCAGAGCAGACCTCCAGCAGCTAGAGGGGTCGGAGAGTTACTCTTGCCTTCTAGGATGGTGGGTCTTTGGTGGCTCTGTGATCACTCACTTCCTGCTCCCAAACAGGAAGTTCCTGTTGTCAGTCAATCCTGTGCCTATAAAAGTAGAACTAGCTTTGGGTGTGAGGGTGGAGGGAGGGAAGGAGGGCAATATAGTCCCAGAGAAGTACAGTCACACAGCAGTCCTTTCTCCTGGTGTCTTCTGCCAAGCTACTAGCAGAATCTTTCTAAGGCAGTCTTTAAATGTAGCTTCCTTCTAGCTAAGCCACTCCCCTACTTACTAGATCTTTCTACAAGTAATTTAAACCTCACAGCTATCAAGTCCTTTCAATCACCTGAGATTTACACCTAGATAACTGTTCAGATAACCATTCAGTTCAGTTAACTCAGACAAACACACACTTTTTTGTTTTGTTTGTTAGTTTTTTTACCCTAAATTAAGGTCCAAGTACACGAGTTCTACTTCTTTAGTCCCAGCAGAGAGTCCAGTCACACAGCAGTCCTTTCTCCTGGTGTCTTCTGCAAGCTGTGGCCCTGCATGAAGAAATGAGATTAATTCTGACCTCATTTGCTCGGGGATGGGGTGGGCATTGTGGTGAACTATAGCGCCAAGGACCCCTTGTTGATTCACCAGCATTGCAGTGACCCAAAATCCTAATGTTTTTAATTTCCTTACTTTGTATGCTTCACATTCTTCAACCTTAATATCTGCATTGATGTAGTTTTTGCAAATTACTATATACATATACATGACACCAGTATAGTTAGGGTTGACCTAGAGGTTCTATGTTAGATCACTAACTTTGCACTTTAAAAGCTTTTGGGACATTGATGAAATTGCCCCAAATTTGGCAATATTTTCTATGAAGAAAGATCTAAACATGTAGAAAGTTTTGTGACAGCACCTTGTGTGGTTTCTGAGATCTGCTATGTCATTTTTATGTAAGATGCTCCCCCACCCCACTGTATTTAACACACGCTTAATTCATTCTCAGCTACAGCCTAGATGTAACAGAACTTTTATCCCAAAACTTTCAGAGTAGACATGGCCTGTACCAAGATAGTGCCTTTAGTAGGTTTCATAAAAAATATGAAATGGTTCCAGAGTTATAAGTATTTAAAGATCTATGGTAAATGTTCTTGACACTGAAGTTTCAAGTTCACAGATGTGCTGCATGTGTCTATTTGTGAAGTTATTTGACTCTCACAGTATTTAGAATGCATTTAGCTCTACTCAGATGTTTTATGTCCTGTATCATAATGACATTTCATGCCATAGTGCTTTACTGCCTGAAAATGCATTGTAGCTGTGACACAAAGGTAGTTTTATGGCACTTGCTACTGCTCTCACTCAGAGGCAACCTGTTTCATATATGTAGCAGCATACAACATTCACTATATGCAGATGTCAGAAATGTGTTTGTGTTGGCTTTGCACTGAACTATGCAAATCACCTGTCCAATCTTGCATAACTGCATTATGTGGCAGAATGACACCTGCTGTGGTGTTATATACATAAAATAAGATTAACAGCTTACTGAGACAAATTGTACCCTTTGATGAACATACTTCCCTGCTAGCGTTCATACAACACAAGCTAGTCAGGCTGTCTTACAGATCATTGACAGTCAGTACACAGTAACTGGAACATTTGATCCTTGAAAACTATGCCAAATTGTATCAGAGAATACATTTACTTCAGTCCAGTCAAACACCTCAGTTTGACACTGGTGCCCATCATGAAACAGGCTGCCTCTGTGTGTTAGCAGTAAGTGTATGTAAAACCATGTTTTGTATCACTAAGCTACATTATGCTTTTGCAGACACAAAGTGTGATGGCATGAAAATTTTGTTACGCTACAAAACGTAAAACATCTGAGAAGAGCTAAATGTCTTCTAAATACTGTGAGAGTCAAATACTTCACAAATGGCCACATGTAGCACATCTGTGAACCTGAACTTCAGTGTCAAAGAAGAACATTGCCATTGATCTTTAAGTGTTTTATTCTGAGCATGCTCAGTAGGGCTTTTGGATAACCCTCTATATGACATGAAAAATTCCATGTCGTTAGAGCTTTTGTTTTCACACCGCTTACTTCATATAAAACACATTTTTTGTGCTGTGATGGTTGCCATCTTGTTTTCCCTGAACTCAAAAACATGGAAAATGCATACAAATTATTTATTTGATAAAAACAAACTCCTGAACCTATCTCAATGGGACCCACTTAGCTGGATTCTGATGTTTTTAAAAGTCCAGAAATGCTTTTCTGGCAACCCCAAAATTCAGAGTTTAAAACTTAGCAAGGGGAACTCTTCAGCCACATTCTTTGTATGAGAGCAGTGGGACTGTCATGACTTGTGAAGCAGCAGCTGGAGTCATACTGCCAGCTTCAGGTGCAGAAGTGAGCCCAGTGATGGCAATGGCTCACTCTCTCATTCTTTCTCTCTCTGACTAATCTATCTATCTATCTATCTATCTATCTATCTATCTATCTATCTATCTATCTATCTATTTATCTGTTTGTCTATCTATCTGTTTATTCCCCCAGCTAAGCCAGCCTCCCTTTTTCTGCCCAGATACCTTTATTATTTAAAAGTGGACTGGGGTGCCCACCTAGGTACTGCTTACCCACCCTTACCCTCCAGGTTCTCCCTTCCCAATTCATACATATAAATTAATAAGCAGACTGGGGTGCCCAGTACCCTTTACCTCTAGGTCACCTACCCACTTTCCTCAATATACTGTTGGCAGCACCAAGGTGCCCACCACGGTGTCACTGAAGATCATCCTGACATTGTTGTGCTCAGTCCCTAGTGTCAGATTGGGTCCACCTGAAATAAAGAAACTATCCCTCATTGATCTGTTTTTGTTACAAAATCTGTAAAATTGCTAGCCTTGCTTGTAGAGCAGAAAGCAGCTAACTAAAAGAAGCTACAATTTCTTATTAATTTAAAACTTGTATCTCAGCAGGAGTCAGTGTCTGTTGAGATTAAGTAGACAGCTACTTTATTAGAAGTAGAAGGGTCTTATTTAGGGTTAAAAAGAAAGAAAGAAAGAAAGTCAGTGTGTGTTCTGTGCTGGAAGGGTACTGTATCAGCTGACTTTGCTAAACCAGTAGGAGGAGAGACAGCTTAATTGGGGTGTGGCTTAGACACTATAAAAGCAGATGACTCAAATTACAACTTCCTGTTGCTAGCCTTGCTTGTAGAGCAGAAAGCAGCCAACTAAAAGAAGCTACATTTTCTTATTAATTTAAAACTTGTATCTCAGCAGGAGTCAGTGTCTGTTGAGATTAAGTAGACAGATACTTTATTAGAAGTAGAAGGGTCTTATTTAGAGTTAAAAAAGAAAAGAAAGAAAGTCAGTGTGTGTTCTGTGCTGGGAAGGGTACTGTATCAGCTGACTTTGCTAAACCAGTAGGAGGAGAGACAGCTTAATTGGGGTGTGGCTTAGACACTATAAAAGCAGGTGACTCAAATTACAACTTCCTGTTGCTAGCCTTTTCTTACTAATTGCCCTCCATCCCACCACCCACCCTAAGCAAATTCTACTTTTATAGCCACTGGATTTGCCTGTCAACAGGAACTTCCTATTTGGCAGTAGGAAGGAAGGATCATAGAGAAACATTGGTTTTGTCAACCTAAAGGAAAAAATAGCTCACTCTCCCTAGCTGCTGGTGGTTTGACATTGAGCAAGGAAGAAGGAGGCCACTGAAGAAGATAGGAAGTTGCTGTCCCAGAACAGGAAGGGTGAGAGTTGTAAGGAGAGGAAAGAATAAGCATACAGAGAAACAGGAGAGGGGACACAAAATAAGACATGATAGGAGTGGTGCAGTGCAATGGCTGTGGGGTGGCAGTGTTCTTGGAGACATTCTGGAGGCTACAATGCTGCCCATTTGCAGGCACCTCTCTGGTCTGAGAGAGGAGGTTGCCCATCTCCAGGCTAACCTGGCTAAGATTTGTGAAACCTCCTCCCCACCCAGGACCAGCAGGGTCAATGCCACTACCTCAGAGGTTGCCAAGAAAGAGGAGAGGCAGGACCAGGGTGGGCCCAGAGAGAGAGAGGGTGGTGACAGAGTTGCATCCCTCCAGCTGTACCTCTCCACAATTCATTCGCTCTTCTGGTGGATAGTGGTTCTCTATGGAGGCACCTGCAGTGAAGACCAAGGAGGATGCTGGGAACCTTCACAAAGGAGACCCACAGGAGGGTGGCATGGGACCCCACAGGGAAAGAAACAACTCCTGGTGGGGACTCAATCATTAGGAGAGTAGAAATGGGGAGGAAGGGAGAGGAGGTAAGGTGCCTTCCCTAGTGCCACGGCTTGGAGGGACAGGAAGCGAATCCTCAGGATCGTGGGAGGAGCTGCATGAGGGAGGGATCTGGATGCCATTGTCCACCTAGGGACAAATGACCTGGCTAGGAATGGGATCACAGCAGTGCAAGAGAAGTTTATAGAGTTGGGGAGGGGCCTTAGACAAGTAGTGCATCAGGTAACCTTCTCGGAGGTGCTGCCTGTCTATGGCAAGGGTGATGCCAGGGCACTCCTCACCAGGGAATTCAATGAGTGGTTGAAAACTGGTGTGGAGCTCAGGGTTTTGGCTTCCTTGGGGACTGGGGAGCCACCTGGAGGATGCAGACCTATACTGGTGCGATGGTCTGCATCTGTCCGGGGAACCAGGATCTAGGTGAGAGGTTTAAATGCTTCATTGGCAAGCATTTAAACTAGCCAAGGGAGGCACTGAAAAGGAGCAGGGAAGTCCCAGCCTCCCCACAAAACATGGTAATTAGTGAGGTAAACACCAAGGTAGAAGTTATTAGGGAGCAGGACAGAGGTAAATGTAAAAAGGCAAAGACAAAGGCAGTAAGGACAGGAGTTTAAAACTTAGCAAGGGAACTCTTCAGCCACATTCTTTGTATGAGAGCAGTGGGACTGTCATGACTTGTGAAGCAGCAGCTGGAGTCATACTGCCAGCTTCAGGTGCAGAAGTGAGCCCAGTGATGGCAATGGTCTCACTCTCTCATTCTTTCTCTCTCTGACTAATCTATCTATCTATCTATCTATCTATCATATCTATCTATCTATTTATCTATTTGTCTATCTATCTGTTTATTCCCCCAGCTAAGCCAGCCTTCCTTTTTCTGCCCAGATACCTTTATTATTTTAAAAGTGGACTGGGGTGCCCACCAGGTACTGCTTGCCCACCCTTCACCTCCAGGTTCCCTCCCTTCCCAATTCATACATATAAATTAATAAGCAGACTGGGGTGCCCAGTACCCCTTTACCTCTAGGTCACCTACCCACTTTCCTCAATATACTGTTGGCAGCACCAAGGTGCCCACAGTGTCACTGAAGATCATCCTGACATTGTTGTGCTCAGTCCCTAGTGTCAGATTGGGTCCACCTGAAATAAAGAAAACTATCCCTCATTGATCTGTTTTTGTTACAAAATCTGTAAAATTGCTAGCCTTGCTTGTAGAGCAGAAAGCAGCTAACTAAAAGAAGCTACAATTTCTTATTAATTTAAAACTTGTATCTCAGCAAGAGTCAGTGTCTATTGAGATTAAGTAGACAGCTACTTTATTAGAAGTAGAAGGGTCTTATTTAGGGTTAAAAAGAAAGAAAGAAAGAAAGTCAGTGTGTTCTGTGCTGGGAAGGGTACTGTATCAGCTGACTTTGCTAAACCAGTAGGAGGAGAGACAGCTTAATTGGGGTGTGGCTTAGACACTATAAAAGCAGATGACTCAAATTACAACTTCCTGTTGCTAGCCTTGCTTAGAAGCAGAAAGCAGCCAACTAAAAGAAGCTACATTTTCTTATTAATTTAAAACTTGTATCTCAGCAGGAGTCAGTGTCTGTTGAGATTAAGTAGACAGATACTCTATTAGAAGTAGAAGGGTCTTATTTAGAGTTAAAAAAAAAGAAAGAAAGTCAGTGTGTGTTCTGTGCTGGGAAGGGTACTGTATCAGCTGACTTTGCTAAACCAGTAGGAGGAGAGACAGCTTAATTGGGGTGTGGCTTAGACACTATAAAAGCAGGTGACTCAAATTACAACTTCCTGTTGCTAGCCTTTTCTTACTAATTGCCCTCCATCCCACCACCCACCCTAAGCAAATTCTACTTTATAGCCACTGGATTTGCCTGTCAACAGGAACTTCCTATTTGGCAGTAGGAAGGGAAGGATCATAGGAAACATTGGTTTTGTCAACCCTAAAGGAAAAAAGTAGCTCACTCTCCCCTAGCTGCTGGTGGTTTGACATTGAGCAAGGAAGAAGGAGGCCACTGAAGAAGATAGGAAGTTGCTGTCCCAGAACAGGAAGGGTGAGAGTTGTAAGGAGAGGAAAGAATAAGCATACAGAGAAACAGGAGAGGGGACACAAAATAAGACATGATAGGAGTGGTGCAGTGCAATGGCTGTGGGGTGGCAGTGTTCTTGGAGACATTCTGGAGGCTACAATGCTGCCCTATTTGCAGGCACCTCTCTGGTCTGAGAGAGGTTGCCCATCTCCAGGCTAACCTGGCTAAGATTTGTGAAACCTCCCCCACCCAGGGACCAGCAGGGTCAATGCCACTACCTCAGAGGTTGCCAAGAAAGAGAGAGGCAGGACCAGGGTGGGCTCAGAGAGGAGGGGTGGTGAAACAGAGTTGCATCCTCCAGCTGTACCTCTCCACAATTCATTCGCTCTTCTGGTGGATAGTGGTTCCTCTATGGAGGCACCTGCAGTGAAGACCAAGGAGGATGCTGGGAACCTTCACAAAGGAGACCCACAGGAGGGTGGCATGGGACCCCACAGGAAAAAACAACTCTGGTGGGGACTCAATCATTAGGAGAGTAGAAATGGGGGAGGAAGGGAGAGGGAGGTAGGTGCCTTCCTAGCGCCACGGCTTGGAGGGACAGGAAGCGAATCCTCAGGATCGTGGGAGGAGCTGCATGAGGGAGGGATCTGGATGCCATTGTCCACCTAGGGACAAATGACCTGGCTAGGAATGGGATCACAGCAGTGCAAGAGAAGTTTATAGAGTTGGGGAGGGGCCTTAGACAAGTAGTCATCACGGTAACCTTCTCGGAGGTGCTGCCTGTCTATGGCAAGGGTGATGCCAGGGCACTCCTCACCAGAATTCAATGAGTGGTTGAAAAACTGGTGTGGAGCTCAGGGTTTTGGCTTCCTTGGGGACTGGGAGCCACCTGGAGGATGCAGACCTATACTGGTGCGATGGTCTGCATCTGTCCGGGGAACCAGGATCCTAGGTGAGAGGTTTAAATGCTTCATTGGCAAGCATTTAAACTAGCCAAGGGAGGCACTGAAAGGAGCAGGAAGTCCCAGCCTCCCCACAAAACATGGTAATTAGTGAGGTAAACACCAAGGTAGAGAAGTTATTAGGGAGCAGGACAGAGGTAAATGTAAAAAAGGCAAAGACAAAGGCAGTAAGGACAGGAATGGGGATAAAAGGGTAAGGCTATCAAAAAGTGGAGTGTGATGAGTACCAATGCCCATAGTCTGTGTAACAAGCTCCCTGAACTAGTGGCCTTGATGGAAGAGGTTGCCTGGATATTGTGGCAGTCACAGAAACATGGTACACAGAGAACCATGACTGGGATGTCAACATACCAGGATACACAATCTACAGGAGGGACAGGGAGGGTAAAGAGGAGGAGGAATAGCTCTCATGTAAAGGAAGGATCAAAGCAACAGAACTAAAGAGTAAGCAGGGAGCAGATGAGGCACTTGGGTCACCCTGGAGACAGGAAATAGCACCACAATCCACATGGGGGTTGTATACAGACTCCCATCTCAGGGGAGGGAATGAACAAGGAAACAACAGAAGGCTTCCTTAGAATGGCAGAAAAGGGGAGATATTGTTGATGGGGACCTGAATATACCAGATGTTAACTGGAGCACCTCTACTGCAGGCACATCCAAGAGCAGGGTCATTCTTGATGCCCTACAGGGCATGCCTCAAACAGCTAGTATTGGAACCCACTCAGGAGGGAGCAATCTTAGACCTGGTACTCTCTAATGGGACCGGAGAAAGAATCTCAGATTTAGAAGTGGGTAGCCATCTGAGAACAAGCGACCACCAAACAGTGTGGTTCACGATAAACACAGCCATACAATCAAGCCATACAAAAGCAAGAGTATTGGACTTTAGGAGGGCTGACTTTGGGAAATGAGAGAGTGCCTCAGAAAAGCACTAGCAAACAGGCAAGAAGGAGGGTGGAGGAACAATGGGAGTAATCAAAACAGCATCACAGAGGCAACAAGCCTTTGTGTAAAGCAAATCAATAAAATACAATGAAGGAAAAACTGTTATGGTTCTCAAAAAGGTGGCAGGAAGGTTAAGGAGAAAAGGATAGCATTCAGGAAATATAAAGAAACACAGAAGGATCAGGACAGAGAACTTTATCAGTTAAAGCAGAAAGAGGCTGGAAAAGCAGTCAGAATAGCAAAGGCCCAAACTGAGGAAAGGATAGCCAATTCTGTTAAGAAGGGGATAAGACCTTTATAGGTACATTAGGGAGCCAAGAAAGACCAAAGGAGGGATACTGAGGCTTAATAAAGGGAGGAATGTGGGTAGAGGGTGACAGTGAAAAGCAGCGATACTGAATGAATATTTCTGCTCATATTCACAAGGAAGAGAGGGTGAGGTACCTAAACCAAACAAGAGAAACACTCTGAAGACGAGGGGTCGATACCAGTCCTTTTACAGAATAAAGGGTTCTGAAAGAACTAATAAATTGAAGGTGGACAAAGCAATGGGGCCCTAATGGGATTCACCCAAAATCAAAAGAACTAAGGGTAGAACTATTGACACCGCTGACTACTCTCTTCAACAAATCATGGCAGGATGGGGTGGTACCTGAGGACTGCAGGAGCGCAAATGAGTCCTCTCACAAAAGTGGGAGCAGGACAGAGGCAGGAAACTACAGACCAGTTAGTTGACCTCAGAGGTAGGGAAAATGATGGAATCACTTTGAAGGAAAGGATTGTTGAGTACCTAAAGGCCAGTGGGGCACAGGACCGACGCAGTATGGATTCATGATGGGAAGGTTGTGTCAGATGAATCTAATAGATTTCTTTGACTGGGTGGCCAAAGTAGTAGACCAGGGAGGGGCTGTGACATGGCCTACCTAGATTTTAGCAAGGCATTTGATACAGTCCCACACAAACCGATTGATACACAAGTTAGCCAGCCTTGGAGTGGGTCCCAAGGTGATAGCCTGGATAAAAATTGGCTAGACAACAGGATGCAAAGGGTAGTAGTAAATGGAGGACACAGTGAAGAAAGGAGGGTTGCTAGTGGGCACCGCAGGGTTCAGTACTGGGACCAGTCCTTTTAATGTCTTTATAAGTGACATTGCAGAGGAACTGGAAGGAAAATATGTCTCTTTGCAGATGACACAAGGATCTGCAACAGGGTTGATACACAAGATGGAGTGGAAAGGATGAGAAGGGACTTGGCAAGGTTGGAGGAATGGTCAAATGTATGGCAGCTCAAACTCAATCAAAGAAGTGCAAGGTATTGCACATGGGAAACAAAACCCAGGAAGAGTACACAATGGGGGTGAGATACTGACAACAGTAAAAATGGAAAGGACCTGGGGGTAATTATATCAGATGACCTAAAGGTGGGCAAGCAATGTGGAAGGCAGTAAGGAAGGCTGGGGGGTACTGGGATGCAGGAAGAGGCATCAATAGTAGAAAACAGGAAGTTGTTATCCCTCTGTACAGACAGTTGGTGAGACCCCATCTGAGGTACTGTGTGCAGTTCTGGAGACCCCATCTCTGCAAAGACATAGACAGAGTGGAGGCTGTCCGAGGAGGGTACCAAAATGGTGCAGGGTCTGCACCAGAAGACATATGAAGAAAGACTAAAGGAGCTTAATATGTATACCCTTGAGGAAAGAAGGGAGAGGGGACATGATAGAAACTTTCAAGTACCTCAAGGGAATCAACAAAGTCCAAGAGGTAGCATCTTTCAGAAAAGATGTGCAAGAACAAGGGGGCACAATTTGAAGATAGAGGGGGGACTGCTCAGAGGTAATGTGAGGAAGTATTTTTCATGGAGAGGTTGTGGATGCATGGAACAGCCTCCTGAGGAGGTCGTGGAGTCAAGAGCAGTGGGGGAATTCAAGAATGCATGGGACAGCCATAAGGCAGTCCTAGTGGGGGGTAGGAGGAAGTAAGCTGTTGGTTAACTAGGATCTGCAGCTATCTGTTAGGTAGGAAAATGGGCAGACTAGGTGGGCCAAGTGGTCCTTATCTGCCGTCAAATTCTATGTTCTATGTTTCTAAAATGAAAAGATCCATTGGCGATCTGACCCCCAGATCCCACCCCACCATCCTGACCCCTCGACTCAGCACCCACCAACACCCTCACCCACATACACCCTCACTAACCTAAAACTTTCCCACATTGTAGATCCATCTTCAATCAAAACTTGTCTAGCTGCTTGAGCCAGAATTGTGATATGTGAAAATAAAATAAGTCCAGGTTCATGTATTTCAATGGACTTTGAAACTGTAGTAGTAACCTTTGTCATGTTATGAAGTTTTTGCACCAGACCTTAAACATGGTTTATTTGGGACCCCATGCATGAACAAGGGTAATGACATTTTTCAAATTCACCTCAAAAGCTGATTTTATGGTTGCTGTGTGAAATCACTTTTCAGGCAGGATTGAAAATTTCCACCTATTAGGATCATGCAGTAGGGTCATAAAAAGGGAACATGGGTCATAATGTCACAAGACATTATGCTGCATGCATATACCGTGCTGCCAAAACAGCGTGATATAGGCCATGCAGCATGTCTTTTTTTGCATGGGGCTCCGACATTAAGCATAAGACATTTGACTGGTAGGAGGATAAAAAGGCTATGATGAAAATTTGGGCAAGAATATGGTAAAATGACAGTGTTATGAGTGAATATTTTAATATTTCAACCTTCAACATTCACTAAGTTCACTAATTTTCTTTAACTGTCAACATAGCATTTTTCACACCACCTGATAAACATGACAGATGTCATTTTTAAATTCTGTGATGTGAAATAATGTTTTGTCCAATATACTATAAACACCACGTCATGTTCATAAGGTAAGTCATAAAATTACTATATTGAAAATTTGGGGTCAAAAAAAAAAAACATATTAAGAAATGTACATAGTGCCAGCCTGTACTCCAGGAGGTAGTGCTTTTGATCCCTTGCTGGTGAGCTGAGCTAAGGATGTGTCCAGTGAGTGAGCTGGATGGAGTGAGGCAGGAGAGACATCACTGTTATGTGACACAACCTCCCAGTCAGGGAAGGAAAGGTGCAGTTGCCTGTATGGACCCAAGTACCATATAGTGAAGATAATTTTCTTTGGCACAAGGTTCTGTATCTCTACACCCGTGGTGCTAGAGGGCCCAGTGCATTGACTGAGAGATGGACTTTACCTGGAGCATCTATATCTTATAACATATTTAAGAATGGGGCCCAATAGCCAAGGAGGTGACCTCAGCGGGAGAGCAGTGGACCCCAGAGGAGGAAGAAGTGAATCCTGGTGGGGACTCCATCATAAAAGGGATCCAGCTAGGAAAACAGGAGGGGACGACAGGGGGTGAGGTGCCCACCAGGTGCCACGGCATGGAGGATGAAAGGCAGATCCTGGGGCTCACTGGGCAGGCAAGACAGGAGGGTGAGCTGGATGTCATTATCCACCTAGGTAGTAATGATCTGGCAAATGGGGAGCCAAAGGAAGTTCAGGAAGAGTTTAGAAATTGGGGAGGGGTCTCAAGCAAGTTGCTACTTCTGTCACTTTCTCAGAAGTACTATCTGCGAGAGGCAAGGAGAGATAGGGTGCATGCACCAGGAACTTTAACTCATGGCTGAAGAACTGTGCAGTGAAGAAGGGTTGGATTCATTGGTGACTGGGGACCCACTTGGAGGATGGAGGATTGTTCAAGCCTGACGGCCTGCATCCATCCTGGAGTGGAATCAAGCACTCAATGATAAATTTAAATGCAACATTGACAAGCATTTAAACTAGCAAAGGGGATGCAGACCAGCAAGGAGGGTACCTACTTGCTCACCCCGACAGCTAGCAGTGGAACCAGTGAACCAGAGGAGTGGCTATCTCTACAAGGCAGTGTGCAAAAGATGGAGATTAGCGCCCAAGAGGTGGATAGGCAGAAAGGGGCAAAATTCAGCAGAAGGGCAGACAGCAAGGAGAAACAGGGATAAAGGACAACCAAGGAAGGGGCTGGAGTAGAACAGCGAAACAGTCTAGGAGGTCAAATCATGGAAAGTCATGTGAGCCAATGCCAGGAGCCTTAGCAACAAGATGGAAGATCTGGAGGCTGTCATGGTGCTGTCAGGCCTGGACATTGTGGCCATCACTGAAACCTGGTGTAATGATAAGCATGACTGGGAGATGACCATACCTAGCTACAACATATTCAGAAGAGACAGGGTAGGTAGGAAGGGAGGAGGGTGGCACTGTATGTGAAAAGTGACATAAGGGTCAGAGATCCAGGAGGAACAAAATGGGAGAGATACTGTGGGTTAAGCTGGAAGGAAAATGGGGCCAGCCATCAGCACAGGTGTGGTCTATAGACCACCAGCCCAGGAGGAAGAAACAGATAGGAGCAGAAGCTAGCCATCCAAAGGATGGCAGACAAGGTGAGGTAGTACTGGTTGGAGACTCTCAATATTCCAGACGTGGACTGGAGCATCCCAGCAGCAGCATCAACTAGGAGCAGATTTATCCTGGACTCCCTTCAGGGTGCCTTCCTCAAGCAACTGGTCATGGAAACAACTCGATGGAAGGCAATACTGGACCTTGTGCTCACAAACAGGGACAGTGTGATGGGGGTAACAGTGGGGAGCACCTGGGGAACAGTGACCACCAGTCATTGTGGTTTGAAATCACAGAAAGAGCAGAACCAAACCACACAAAACATGTATCCTGGATTTTAGGGGGCAGACTTTGGGAAAATGGGGAGATACTTGAAAGAGGCATTAAGGAGAATGGGCAGGAATCAGTGGTTGAGGAACAGTGGGCAGTATTTAAAATGGGGATTACAAGAGCAATAGAAGCATGCATTAAGCAGGTTAGCAAGAGGAAAAGGAAGAGGAGACCATTATGGTTTTCCAAAGAGGTAGCAAAGAAAGTGAAAGCCAAAAAGATTGCAGTCAGGCAATAAAAAAGACACAGGCAGAAGGGGATAGGAAGAAGTACCAGCAGAAGCAAAGGGAGGCAGGAGGTCAGTAAGGGAAGCCAAAGCTCAGACAGAAGAACACATTGCAAAATCAGTGGGTGGGGGACAAAACCTTTTACAGGTACATAAGTGAAAAAGAAAGGCAAAGGGAAGGATAGTGAGACTGAATGGGGAGGATGGGAGCACGTGGAGGATGACAACAGCAAAGCTGACATATTGAACAGGATTTCTGCTCTGTCTTTACTGAGGAAGAGGAGGGTAATGGGTCTGAAGGAGTACAAGAGGTGGGAATGGTGCAGAAATGGACACAAGTTCCCTTACTCGAGAAAGGGTCCTGAAGGAACTGGAAGTAATAAGGGCTGATAAAGCAATGGGGCCAGATGGGTGCATTCCAGGTCCTTAAAGAACTAAGAGAAGTGGTGGCTAAACCTCTGGCTATCCTTTTAGCTGATCACTGGAAACAGGGGAGGTACCCAAAGACTGGAGGACAGCAGATGTAGTCCCCTTATCAAAAGTGGGAACAAAGAGGAAGCAGGGAACTACAGACTGGTCAGCCTCACCTCAGTAGTGGGAAGATCATGGAAGCACTACTGAAGGAGATATTGTGGAACATCTGGTTGTCAATGGACTACAGGACCCAAGGGAGCATGGTTTCACCAAGGGGAGGTCATGTCAGACCAACCTCGTTGAATTTTTGACTGGGTGACTAGGGAGGTGGATCAGGGAGGGCAGTGGACATGTCCTATCTGGACTTCAGCAAGACCTTTGACACTGTGCCACATAGAAGACTATTACACAAACTGGGGAATATGGTGTGGGCAGGACAGTACTGTGGTGGGTAGGTAACTGGCTGGGCGGCAGGACACAGAGGGTGGTGGTAAATGGCTGTCACTCACAGAGGGAAGAGTGACCAGTGGGGTACCACAGGACCAGTGCTGGGACCGGTCCTATTCAACATCTTCATCAGCAACATTATGCAGGGACCTAGAAGGCAGAATTTCACTGTTTGCTGATGACACAAAGCTCTGTAATAGAGTAGACACACCAGAGGGTGTAGACAGAATGAGAAGGGACCTGCAGAAACTTGAAGAATGGTCAGGGTTTGGCAGTTGAAATTCAATGCAAAGAAGTGCAAGATAATGCATATGGGGCACAAAACCCTGGCACAATATATGAGTTGGAGGGTGAGGATATAGCATGCACCAAGCAGGAAAGGGATCTTGGGGTTATTATCCCTGATTACCCTCAAGGTAGGGAAACAGTGTGACAAGGCAGCAAGAAACAAAGCAAATAGGATGCTGGGATGCATAGGCAGGCATCATCAGCAGGAAAAGGAGGTCATAATTCCACCATACAAGACACTAGTGAGGCCCCACCTGGAGTACAGTGTACAGTTCTGGAGACCTTACCTACGCAAAGGACATAGACAGGGTAGAGAAGGTTCATGAGGAGGGCAACAAAGATGGTACATGGATTGCATCACAAGTCCTATGAGGACAGGTTGAAGGAACTGAATATGTACTCCTGGAGGACAGGAGGGAGAGAGGGATATGATAGAGACATACAAGCATCTTACAGGGAGGAACAGGGTACAGGAATACACTATTTTTAAGCGAAAAGATGTTCCAGGACTAGAGGCATGGGATGAAGTTGGAAGGAGGATGATTCAGAGGAAACGTGAGGAAGAATTTCTTCACAGAATGGGTGGTGGACAAGTGGAACACCCTGCCAGAGAAAGTGGTGGGGGCTGAAACAATTACAGGATTTAAGAATGCATGGATAGACATAAAGGAATTCTGGAGGTCAGGGTAAGGGGCAACAGACTTCCAGGAAAACATAAACTGAACTTACAAGCCCAAATGGCAGACTGGTGGGGCCATAGGCCCTTATCTGCTGACACTGTCTATGTATCTATGTATCTATATATCAATAAGCCCTGAGCTTCTGCAGGCCCTCAGACTGTCCAATGAATTCTTGATATCCATCGCTGGTGGAAAATATGGTAAAATAACCAAGTTATGAGTGAACATTCAAAAATTTCACTGTTCACTCATACCTTTGCTGATTTTCAATATATTTCCACCAAACATTCAACATGGCATTTTTAGGACCCCCCTCACAAACAATGTGGGAAATTTTCATATCCTCACTGAAAGGTGATTTCGTAATCATCCTGTAAAATCAAGTTTTGGCCAAGATTTAAAATGTTTCACCTACCGGGTTCATGAGGTGGCGTCATAAAAAGTATATTTAAAATTTGGTGAACAAATATGGTAAATGACCAAATTAGGAGTGGACATTAAAGTATTTCAATGATCACTCAGAACTTTGCTAATTTTCAATATTCTGACTCCAATCATTCAACATAACTATTCTCCCTCCCCATAAATGTGACAGGTACTGTATCATTTTTAATTCTTGGATGAGATGTGTTTTCTACATGTGGTGCAAAATGACATTTTGGCAACTATGCTTATTGTATAAAGAAAGGGAAAAATGGTTATAACCCTTGGGGATCCGAAATTAAGCAGTAATGACGAAGATCTGGTCATTTCCAAGAGACTAATGACTGGCTGGGGAAGGGATGTCCTGGGCACAGCCAATGGCCACCTCCGCCCAGCCAGTCATTAATCAAGAGAAATTCGGTCATTATTGCTATTATAAGTCTCATCACAATAATGATTTCTATTTACTTCATTTGTGTTATTTTTAAAATCATTTCTGTGCCAGAGTGGTCATCATTAATATTCATAAGACGCAACAAGGAAGTTAGCAGATGCAATGGTGATGGCCAATAAGTGAATTTTAAATGTGATGCATGGAAAATGTAACTAAAGGCATCAGTTTTAATTTTACAAGCCGCTGTATTGAAGGTACATAGAGAATACATTTGAAAATGTTCTCTTGCTAGGAAAATATTCCAGTAACTTTTCAACATTTTAGAAATATCTTATGTACGAGAACTATGCTCTGATACTGCCATTTTCCCAATTTACTACATTTTTGTTTCCATGTTCTCTTTCCCAATAGTTCTGTCAGAGTTGCTGTATGAGTCAGTGCTTGACAACACAGTATCCGTAAACAGTCTTAGTAGTGGGAACAGCTGACCAGCTGCCATGCTGGGCACTTTTTTTAATTTATGCTGTTTGCGCCCCCTTCCTCCACTCCTTGCTCAGGCACACCAGCTGCTGGGATGGAGCTACCCCATCCTGCCATGGTTTGGCCCCTGGGTGGTGAAGGGGAGGCTCAATCCTCTCAACAATCAACCCTGGTGTCAGGCTGCTCCCTGTCTGAGCATCGGCACTGGGCAAGGAAGCAGGGCTATTTTCTTTTAGTTACTCCCCTCCCCAAGGACATCAGCATGCAATGGAGTCCATGGAGACAGCACATGGTGAGATGCGATGCTGCTCTGGACCCCTGCCGACATCTGCCCCTCCGACATTGTGCTCCCGACTGCAGCTCTACCCATGTGCACCCATGTAGTGGTATTGCAGAGGGAGCGGCAGCCTCCTCTCCCAAAGGAGAAGAACATCATCCTCAGAAGATTGATCCTCCCCGGCCAACCCTTCCAGCAACCTGGGCTTGTTCCCAAACCCCAGTCACCAGTGCGGCAAGCAGTAGCATTACCGCTGAACTGGCAGGCTGGCCCAGTGCTGGGCACTTCTTAGGGACTTCAGACCAGCATGGCAGCCAATCAGTGAGCTAGTTCAGATCATGAATAATTAATTAGCCTTATAATTTGCATTTAACAACAGGAATGTGGCAGCTGGAAACCACATTTCTCCACAATAAAGTTCCATATCTTTGCAACAGCAAGTTTTACACCTCAAGCCTTGTGTCTATTATCAATGTGAAATGAGTACTGAAATACTGTCTATTCTGATGCACTTTAGGAAATATAATTGCTCCTGATTGTCTGTCTATGTATTTTATTTTAAATTGTTTTGTATATTATACCATTTTAATTGGATGTTTTGATGTATGAATTGATTAGAATAATTACCTATTAGTGACTTGTATGTTATGACATAAATGTTTATACATACTATGGAATAAATAAACGTTGAACTTTGAAAACATTAGACATACTGATGCTGTAAATGCCACATCATGTTTATCAGGGGAGTTATAAAATGACTATCTTGAAAATTTGGGTCAACGTTTGAAATACATAATAATTCTGAAATGGTGTGCTGCTGCAGCCTTTTGTGATCCTGTGCTGGTGAGCTGAGTTAGGCACAAGCTACAGTAAGTGAGCTAGCTGGATGGGACAAGGCTGTGAGGATAGTGCTGTCATGCGATACCATCCCCCAGCCTGGAGACGGAATGTGCAAGGTTTTCTACATGAGCCCAAGTACCATATGTGAAAGGACTCCGATCTGGCATAGAGTACTGCACGTTTGCACCTGTGGGCACCAGAGGGCCCTGTACTTCAACTGAAAGATCAGCTCTTTTCCCTGTGCATCTGTATCTGTGGCCACATGGAAGCTTGAGCCCAGATGACCCTGGGCTTCCACAGTTCACCAGACAGCCCCATTAATTCTTGATATCAGTGCCACATGGAAGTGAAGGGTCCACATGGCCCTACACTTCCATAGGTGGATAAAGTCTTCAATTGCACATCTGCATCCAAACCTACATGAATGTGGATATGATTTCACTATCTCAAAAAGAAAATACATTATTTGCACAAAACTGCTTCAATGCATCTGGTAGGATTTAACTTAATGCAACAAAAGTGTGGCAAGGTGGTGTTAGGGTTACAGCCCTAACCTTCCCCAAGCAACAAATGGGCAAGACCACACAAGCACCACAGACAGCCATCATGAGGTAACACAAACAACATAAAATACGCAACTATATTACTGAGAAGTTTTGTGAAAGCAGCGTGTGTGGTTTTTGAGACACAGAATATTGTTTTTACATTTCAATCTAACTTTTCCTACACTTATTACACTTTTTGCTCTCATCTACAGCCTAGAAGGTATATAATTTTGTTCTGAAATGTTTAGGGTAGAAGCGGCCTGTGCCAAGGTAGTGCCTTTCAAAGCTTTTGTGAAAAATATTAATTGGTTCCTGAGTTACAGGATTTAAAGTGTTCTTTTCTGAGCATGCTCAGTAGACTTTTGATAACCCTCATATTTTTGAGCAGCATTTTCCCTTCACACCACTTAGATCTCACAACACATAAAGCACTTTTTGGGTCATGAGAGCTACCATCTGTTTCCCAAAAAAAATAAAGAACAAAGAAAATACATACAAATGAAGAATTTGAAAAACAAATACAGGGCTCTTTGGATCCTGTACTTTGCAACAGCATATGCAAATCTGTGAAGGTTGCACATTAGTGCTACTGCATTTCCATAATCTGAAAAGAGTTGTATGTTGTTTATTTTACCTGATGATTGCTGTCTGTGACTGCTTATGTGGTCTTGTGCTTTTGCTGCTTATGCAGTGGGAGTTGGGGTTGGAAACCCTAACATCACATTCCCTACTTTTGTGTCATTAAGTTGAACCCTAACCAGTGCATTAACACAGTTTTTGCAAATAATTTCTTTCTTTATGAGATAGTGAAACTGTATCCTCATTCACATAGATGTAGACATGGAGGGCCCTCTGGGACCTGTGCCAAGTGAAGAGTCTGTCTGCCTTCATGTCCATGTGACAATGGATGCTAAGAATTTGTGGGGCTGTCTGGTGGGCTGTGAAGTGCAGGGCCCTTTGGACCCTGCACTTCCATGTGGCTGCAGATACAGACATGAAGGGAAAGAGTCCATCTCTTAGCTAAAGTGCAGAGCCTCTGACAGCCAGGGTGTAGAGCTGCAGGGCCCTATGTCAAAAGGAGATTTATCTTTACTACTTGGTACTTGGGCAAGTGTAGACAACTCTATACATTCCCCTTCCTGGCAGGGGTGGTACGAATGATGGTGCCATCCCTCAACCTTGGCCCATCCAGCTGGCTTACTGAGCTCACTCTTGAACTCAACTCACGGCATTGGATGACAAAGTATTTTGCACTGGGGTAAGGATGGCACTACATACAATGTTTCTTAATAACTATTTTTTTTATTTTGACCCCAATTTTTCAAGATCACAATTTATGACTTCCCGTATTAAACATATGGTATGTATAGAATACTTGTTGAAATGGCATTTCTTATCATAAGTGTGAAACCATATCTGATCCAGGATTTAAAAGTGACACCTTTCATGTTTATGAGACTGTGTGAAGAAATGGCTATGTTGAAAGTATAGAGTCAAAATATTGAAAATGAGTGAAGTTATGAGTAAACTTTGACATTAACTCATAAGTCGTTCAATTTATTACATTTCCTCACCAAATTGTCAACATAATCTTCTTCTGCCTCCATCTCATGAACCTAGTAGGTGAATGTTTTCACATCCACCCAAAATGCAAATTTGCAGAGTGACTGCAAAGTCACCTTTCAGCCAGGATTTTGAAAATGTCTCCTGCCTTGTTCATTAGGAGGGGTCCCAAAATGCCATGTTGAAATTTTGGTAGAAAATATTGAAAATTAGTGAAGCTATGGTGAACAATTAAATATTTCAATGTTCCTCTTAACTTGGTCATTTACCATATTATTCCACCAAAATTCTAAACATAGTAATCTAATACCACCCTCCATGATGCTGGTAGGTAAAATATTAAATCCTGCCCAAAGGTGATTTTACAGAATAATGGCAAAATCACCTTTTGGGACAGATTTGAAATATTTCACCTACCTTGTTCTATGAGGTAGACTTCAAAAGGCCAAGTGGAAAATGTGGAGGAAAAATATTTAAAATGACAAAGTTATGAGTAAAGTTAAAAATGTATTGAAGCACATTAACTGTACTTAATTTTGTTGGCATATTGCAGTCATTGGTTCCAGCAGGAGGATGTATTTCCATTTGGAAAGTGGATCTATGTCATGGGATCATCTTTTGATTGAAGGTGTGTAGGTGGTGGGATGGTGGGTGCTGAGTGGGGTGTCTGGAAGCTGTTGGTGGGAATGTGGGGTGTGATCGGTGAGGGACCATTTTTCTTACTGAATTCCAGTTACTTAATCCATATCCATTCCAAAATAGTTCCTAAGTTAAATCAATCAATATGGCCTTAACCAAAAGAAAAACGAAAAAAAAAAAAATAAATAAAACAAGTCCTAAAATTAGAGTCACACACAGAAAGTTGTAAAATGATTTGTAAATCCAATCCACATGAGGAAAAGCAATTGGTTTTGGTATGATGGCTTCTGACTGTTCAATAAATGGAACAGTGAATGTGCCCTTCTAGACATCACTGTCCTAATAAAAGCAAATTCTGGTTAAACCAACACGGCAGCATAAAGCCATTTACACCACTCATAGAAAGCATGGAGCTTATGCAGGAAAGTTAGAAACATAGAAACATAGAGAATTGATGTCACATAAGGACCACCTAGCCCAATATAGTCTTTCCATTTTTCCTTACCTGTAACAGTGGCTAGTGATCCTATTTGGGCATCAGCTTACCTCTCCTTCCCATTTATATGGCTCCTTTATGCCTATCCCAATAATACTTGAATCTCTCTACAGTGTTTGCTACCACCACCTCTTGGGGCAGACCATTCCATGTATCCAACAGCCTTTCAGTGGAGAAGAACAACTTCCTTGTATTTCCTTAGTCCTTCCCCTCCAATCTCACATTGTGCCCCTTGTTCTTGTACACATTCTATACTGAAATATGTCACCCACTTGTACCTTATTTATGCCTTTATGATACTTGAAGGTCTCTATTATAGCTCCACTTTGTCTTCACTCCTCCAGTGAATACATATTGAGGTCCTCAATCTCTCCTCATATGTCTTGTGGTGCAAGCCCTGTACCATCTTAGTTGCCCTTCTCTGAACCACATCCACTCTGTCTACATCTTTACGAAGATGTGGCTCCAGAACTACACAAGGTATTCCAGATAAGACCTCACCAGCATTCTGTACAGTGGTATAACCACCTCCCTTTTTTGCTCATGATACCCCTCAGTGCACCACAGCATGCCACTGATTCTCCCTATAGCCATTGTGCATTGTTTTGCCACTGTTAGGTCATCCAAGATGATTATCCCCAAGTATCTTTCTTCCCTAGTGACTGCCAGCAGTTCCCGCTCTCCCCACATTTTGTAGCTTTCTGCAGGGTTTCTGCACTCCAGGTGCATGACTTTGCACTTCTTCACATTGAATCTCAGTTGCCACACTTTGGACCATTTTTCCAGCTTTTCTAGGTACCTCCTCATTTCTCCACCTCATCTGGAGTGTCTATCCTATTGCAGATCTTGGTTTCATCTGCTAAGAGGTGGCCCTTTCCTTCCAGCTCTTCTGCAATGTCAGTAATGAAGACATTGAAAGGACAGGCCCCAGGATTGATCACTGAAGTACTCCACTGGGTCGCCCCTTCCTCAGACTGGATATTGTTAACCACCACCCTCTGCTTCCTATCCTCCAGCTAGTTCCTAACCCAGCCTCGTGTGATGAAGAGCTTCTTGAAGATGGAGCTCATGGCAGAGAAGTGTGCCATGTCCAGGATGTCCACTGAGTTTGCATATCTGCACTGACTCAAAAGATCCATGGCAATCAGAATCACAAGGTGGCATAATACACTGTTTGTGAATAAAGTCGTTCACCCTGTATTTTTATAGTGCATAGTATTATTTTTTTTTATTCATTTGTTAACCAGGTTGGTGCACTAGTCCACAAACCTTTTTCAGGCATGGCCTGGACCAGAGACTGTTACAATCAATGATAAAATACAGTGAACAACAGCAGTGACTCATTCATAAGCAGGTACAGAATCCAGTGCAGTTAGGCAATATACCGAGGTGGACAAATAATAATACCAGCACAGTGCAAGATACAACAAACAAGGTGGGCATTATACAAGATACATAAATACATAAATACAGGAAAGAGATCAATGTCCTATTACAATAGATCATGTTACAGTTATGTGAAATGTGCAAACAGCAGTTCTCTGGCTTTCAGAATTAAACTGTTGTATGCAGTCTCCAGAGGTTCCATAATGGTGTTGTACCACAGAAGGGTAAGATCACATTCCATGACCTTTGAAGTGTGGTAAAACAACATTTTGAAAGGGATGGAATTCTATGTAGAGAAGTTCTCTGCTATACACTGCATATCAGTTCTTGGCAGATACTGTAAGGATGTTTTTATCACCTAAACAGCCTGTTTTCCTACCTACTGAAATGCCACAGATCCTACTTATTTGCTGGTTTTATCACCACTTCCACTGCATCAATGTTCCATTATTCATATCTTATGCATTCATGAATGCCAGTGTCATTTGACCCTACCACCTCTGCTTTGAGGAAATTCAATGCATTCACTGCCCTATTAGAGAAGAAGGACTTTCACACATTTTGCCTTCATTTGCCCTCCCCAGCTTCATATCATGACCCCTGTTCTTGGAGACCTTTAATCTGTGTATGCTTCCTCTTGAAATTTATTAATACCTGTGAGGTATTTGAAAGTCCCTATCTTGTCATATCATACTGTATCATATCCATAGTTAGCTCTAGAGTGTATATAATGAGACACTTTAGTCTCTGGTCATAATTATTTTATAAAAAATGGTCAGCAATTATTTACATACCTGACCAAGTTATAATTAGCCATTATAACCCATGGGATTATTAATGGTGAGCCGCTGAGTCACTCAAAAAATAGTCACTCTCTGATTGGTTGTTGCTTTACTCTTGGGTGGGGTAAACAGTTTCAGAAACATGGTGGCTCCTTCTCCTGCATACTGAGGAGCCGCCAGACCGAGAGTCATCATCGGTTTCTCTTTTTCAACCAGCTCAACATCTACAAACAAATAATCTATCTACTTGATCCTGTCATTCGAACCCACAGTGGACAATAACTACCAGCTCAGAGACCAAGTGCCAGACATAAACCCAATTAGTTAGTGGAACCTTAATATCCAACTCTGCAAGTCTGCAAGTGAAAAGATAAATGGCAGATTAAATAAAAAGCTTTACAAGTAAAAAAAAAGAAAAGGAGACAAAGACAGACTGTGTATGTATTGTGTGTGTGTGTGTGTGTGTGTGTGTGTGTGTGTGTGTGTGTGACTGACACATGAGTGAGACACAGTAATACCAAATGCACTATGGCAAAATAAATTGCGGATCAGCAATTATACAAAATAAAAGGTGGGAAGTTTCCTACTCATATGCACTGCTCACTGTCAGTGTGGGATGCTTAATAACCCCTTTGGGCTTTGCCTGGGTTTATGTAGCATCCCACACCTCAGACATGGGCATCCTTGAGCTTTGCCACCCTTCCGTGTCTGTTGTCTTTATTTATAGGTCCTGCTCCTATTGCACCTTACACCTTATCATGGTATTGGGTAGGAGTCCATAGCATACCATACATCTTGTCTGCAGTGTCCTTTCCTTTGCCTTGTTTATGCAAGGCAAGTCAGCTATTTCCACTCATCTCTCATAGGTGCTAAGGCTCTGAGTGTCTTGGATGCATCCCAGATCTGGAGAAATCTCCAGAAGTCTGTTTTGGGTAGTAGATACTGTGCCTGCATTTGCAGGAAGGATATCATGGCTTCAGAGTCCAGTGCATAAATATTTGCTGTTGTACAGATACCCACCTGCTGCCAAGAGTGCCAGTTGATGGTTTGTCTCCCTACTAGCACATTTGGGTTGCCCCTTAAGGGGCTATACCATGCAGGGAGTGCCCATAAGGGGCTGGACATTGAGTGAGATGTTTGCACCTGTGCCAGGTTTCCTTGTCTCTCAGATAAAAGGAGGAAGGTGGCCCTTGGGTGTCCCCTTGCTCAGCAGGTTCCCAGCAGTTTGGATTCTGATAGGTTCATTTCAAGATTCACCCATACTGGAATATTTGGGGTTTCGGAGAAACCTTCTGATTGCTTGTGCAGCCCTATATGCAAGTAAATATCCCTGCAGCCAGGGAGAATCATTTCTCTCAGATGAGTGCCCCTTAAGCTAGTTTTTCCAAATCTTGGGCTTTGCCTTACTAGATGAATGCTGCTATCACCTTGTTGATTTTCAGAAGTGTGTTGGTTGCGTGAGGAATTGGTAGGTTGCACATGAGGTATGCTATCTTTGGCTGCATGAACATGCATACAGCTTCTACCCTGCCTTTCAGGGATAGGAATAGCTTAGTCCATCTTTGTGTTTCCTCTCTAATGAAGGCTGTGATGGTGTGTAGTTTGCCTCAACCAAGTTCCTTCATAGTGTAGTGATGTTTATCCCGATTATGTAAAACCTTGGGCGCCTGAAAACTGGTATGACCTCCCTTACAGAAATAATTATATAAAATGTTTTCATGCTGCAAACATAAAACTACCCAAGTGATATGCATGCTGTAGGAATGATTTAAGTGTTAAATTGGAACCATTTGCATGCATATGGCATGCGTCCAGCAAGCAAGTTGGAAACCATGATTTTTATGTTAAATTTGGAAAGACTGCATGCATGTGGCATGCTTGTAAAAAGAAAGTGGTCACTGATAACTGCACATGTAAAAGTTAAGTGATTTGCTCAGGATCACATCATACACAAGTGGGAGTTGATGAGATCAAACCAGGTCTTCATGCCTCCAAGTCTCCGGCTTGTAGTTCAGTGCTTTTAACCACTAAGCCATACTGTCTATACACATATGGCTCATTTGTACTTCAATACATGCTGTATGTGAATACATCTGCATGCATGTGGCATGCTTGTAGCCAGTATATGCTTTTCAGTTTTCTTCTCCAACCTCATTTCATTTTCACAGTTGAACTGTAGCATCATACCAATGGAAACACACATTTTCTCACCCCAATACACAAATTTACCCACAAAACCACTTAATTACTTCTGTCTGGGCTGTACTCCTACTAATTTTTCTCCATAGTTTTGAATGCTTACATGCAAAGAGACTTTCAAGTGCAAACACAAATGTAGCAATAACTTGACACTCACAACCACACCACCCATGTGGCCAGATCCCCCAACCCATGCACACACACACTGTAGCGGTATGGTCATGCTACTACAGACAACCCACCAATAAGTAAAAGTCTCTTACTTGAGTACTAGGAGCCAGAGGCAGGAGTCTTTAAGAGATGATGTCCATGGGTCAGAGTTCCTGGTCATACCCCTTGAAATTAATGGAGTTATCTTCTGTTACTATTTTATATGTTATGACAATGAGTTAGAGAATAATTAAGGCATTCTACTAACACGGCCCTTGTTAGTCGAGCAGTATCCTTCATTAATCCCAACTCTCCATCAATAATGTATAAATATAATTAAAAATACCCCATTCATTTCAAGGTTTACCCCTGCAGTCTCCTTTGCCCTTTGTCATAATGTGCCTGAACATGGGGATGTGGTCAGCTTCACGGGGGGCATAAGCTCTAAGTATAGTGGGGCTGCAATAGTCTGTGCACACCACACCACTTAACTGTCAATGAGTGCAAGGGCAGCTCTAGAATGTATGTAACATCTGTAAAAGGTACATCTTATTTGGTTTGACTGAAATGTGATATGCAAATCAGGAAAATTAAAATGTATAAGATTCATCTGTATATACCCCAGAGCAGTGCATCAGATTTGGGCTTAAACCCACCCAATTACTAATTGTTTTCCTGGCTGAAATTCTCCCCAAAAAAAGAACTTTGTCCTGATTTTTCTCCTGACTCCATTCCATTCAATACCCATCCCCTATGAGTCAAGAAGCCACAAGGTGAAGAAACATGAAAATACGTCAATATTTTAGTCCTTCCTCCTTCCCCAATCCTACTGTAAAAATGTATTTACTTTTACTTACCCAGCCATATGGCCAGAACCTGTAGCCTAGCATAGTGTGCCACCAGCCCAGTTTTAGTCTGCCCCTTCACCAGAAGCTGGATGCTAGAACCGACAATTACAGGTCCCCAGCGTGGTCCGCGACCAAGTCACCTCACCATATTAATCCACCCAACCTGTGTTTCTTCCTTCTTGCTTGGTTGCTGCTGTGGCTGCTGCCACTCTATACTGATCAAGGACTATGAAGGCTACCCACATCACTGTCACCACTGCTGCTAAGCCTAGCTTGCTGCTGTGGGGTCTGAACTGTTTTTTTTGTAAGGTGAGCTTAGTAGAGTAAGTAGGTAGCCTAGTCTTGAGTTAGCTTCTAGCTCACCCTCTGACCCTTCATTCCCTGGGGAGATGGAGACCCACTAAGATTAGAACAACAAAAATATGCTGCCACAACTCTGCTATTGAGAGTTCATTGCTCACTGACTCCTCCAAGCTGTAGTGTTCAGCCTGTCTACTCTGTTGGAAAGACAGTGTCTGCACTTTAAGGCTCATGCACTCTTTCTTGGCTGGAGCTCATCACATGACATGTGATTGTACCACTGCTAATAAGTGGAGAGTGTGGACAGCACAGTACAGTACAGTACAGACATAGTCATGTCTGGAGAGTACCTGCCGCATGAGCATACACTGACTAGGTGGGCACTTATTGTGCAAAAGATTAAATCCAAATTTAAAGCCATTACTACTACACCATAAGAACAACCTAGGCACAAATATGGGGGACTGTGCCCCTCTGCCCTACCTAAATGACATCCCTGCTTAATGGTAGAAATTCATTCCCAGGTGCTAATACAATAGTTTTCACTGTGTTCTGAGGTACAGTATCTTCATGTTTCATGATGTGTCCTGATCATCATGTGGGTTAGTGTCCCTCATTGTCCCTTATTTTGAGTGTCCATGTCCCTCATTTCAGTGGCAAAGTGTGAGGTATGGTGCTTGTTTCAAGATCCTACTAAGCACACAGAGTGCTGAGCATGGCCATAGTGTATATGCTCAGTACAGAATGACAAAGGGAAAGTAAGTGAGATAAAACAATCATGGAGAAACACATTTGTAGCACTAAATATGCATAAGGGATTATGGTCCAAAACAAAAGTATAGCCTTCACAACACAAAGGACCCTCTTCATACATCCAGAATGGGATGTTGACTGGCTATATCCTAAGCATTTAATGCAATAAGCAAACAATACTTATCAGATTAATGGTGATTGAATGACAAAAATCAAAAGTCGTCGAACAACTTGCAAAAGGATCAGAATTAACAAGTTTACCTATTTTTATGGGAATTCAAATAAACATATATTTTACTTACTAATTGCTAGCAGTAGTATAAGAAATAGAAACTGATGTGTTGTCTTAAGTGAGATTTGCACCAGCTTAGCTGCTGTACACGTGGCAAGCATGTGGCATGTGAAAGTGATGTGATGCTTAAATGATATTCACACTAACTTAACTGCTGAAGTCACGAAAAGCACGCAGCACATGAACCTGATATCATTTTTAGAAGTTGTTCACACCAGCTTACCTGCTGCACACATGTCAAGCTTGCAACAGGCAAATCTGATTTGCCTTTAGACCTGGTTTGCATATGTCCACTTAGTGTATTCAAACTGCATGCAAACATTGCACAATTACAAGTGGTATGCATTCTGCATGTACACAGCACACCTATATTTCTGTAAGGGCTACAGGCATTCCTTCATGCAGGGCAAGTTTAATGGCAACAGCATGCCACTACACCATTTTAGTTGCCCTCCTCTAGGCTGCCTGTAACCTGTGCATGTCCATCCAGAACTGGACACAGTACACTAGTTGAGGATTCACCAATTACTTAATTTTATAGTGGCGTAAACACCTCATACTTCTTGCTGGTGATACCTGTGCACAGCAACATCCCACTGGCGCCCCATCTGCTTTGTCACACTGCTTGGCTTTTTGAGGTCATCAGAAATGACAGTCCCCAGTTTTCTTTCTCTTTGTGCTCACCATTGCAGTACCCCTTCATGTACTCCATCTCTTGATTTCTATCCACCAAGTACTTGATTTCTCATTTATTCACAATGAATATATGGTGTATTGTACAGTGTTATGTTGTGTAGAATTCCTTGCCATTTAGTATGCTGTTATACCACAGTTCAAAGGTCATGGAATGTGACTGAATCCTTTGGAGACTGCAAACCTCAATATCTTTCTGAAAGCAACATAACTGCCACATGCATATTTAAATCAGTACTATATACATTTAATAAAATACAGGATGTGCAACGTTATTCACAACCAATGTGCTCTGCAAACTCTGGGGTTTTGATTCCCACTGACATCTCAAGCCTCACTTTTGAGGTTAGAGGGAATCAGAACTCATCTATGGTAGAACACACTGGTTGTGCATAGTTGCCCATCCATTGTTCTCTATTTAATCACACACACTGGACCACTCCTCTAGCTTAAGTAGTTCTGTCTTCAGTGTTCCATTCAGTTCCCCCAGCAGTGTCTACCCTGTGGTAGATATTTGTCTCAACCATAAAAAAGCATATCTTACCTTTTTAACGCCTCTTTATTATCACCAGTGATGTCAATAAAGAGTATAGGCCAAAGTACTGATCCTTGTGGCACACCACTGGTCAGTCCCCCAACACCAGGTGAATGCCATTTCCAACCACCCACTGATGCCAACTCCCCAACAAATTCTCTACCCTGTTTAACATTTTAGTACACTCTCTCAGGTTGCCCAGCTTCTTTACTCTTCTGCTATGTGGAAAGGTACTGCAGGCCTTACTGAAATCCAGGTGAGCCACATCCATCATGCCACCTTGATTAATATCCTCATCACCCCTCAAAGAAAACTAATAGATTACTTTGATATCAGCTCCCTGTACCCTCAAGTGAATCCATGCAGCCACAGATACTATAAGTCACAGGATTCAAAATATTCCACAATCCTTTCCTTCAACAGTGTCTCCATTACTTTTATCTCCTCCAAATTCAGGTTGATGGGCCTGCAGTTGCCAGCTTGCTGCCTGCTGCTAGACTCCTCCCTGCTTTCACCTTTGTACAAAGATCCCTTGGTGAGGGTACAGCTCTGCCCTAGTGCTAGCTCACTTATTACCTGATGTTGCAAGCATTATGCTGGGAGGCAGTGATGCACAGCACCACAAATGTGATGAAGAATGCACTTGAATATAGGGTCCCTGATAATGAGCCAGTTTTATCACATTCACGTGGCACAGTAACCTAGAATAGAACTCCCAGCTTTGAACGCTTAGATTATTTTATGCTCTAACACAGCACCTCACAACAATATCTAATTGGTAGTCTCATACATACTGATTTAATATAAAAACATTTTTTCTGGCATGTTATAGATTGACTGATGATACTGTTAGACCTCCCAACAAAGTCTAACCAAATGTCAAAGCAGTGTACCACACTTTTAATAAAAAGGACTTTCTATCACCACCCATTAAGTTGCTCACTTTCAGCATAACTGTAAGTCCTCTTTGGTTATCACACACACACACACACACACGCATACCAGACATGCACATGCTGTGTCTCTCAGTCCTAACATACATGCATGTATGAAACTAATGTTTAGCCTGGTGTTTCACTTTCCTATTTGTAGCTGGTAGCAGATGTTTTGAAGGAGAAGACTCTTGTTTATGAACTGGATATTTCTGACATTTTCATCGTTACATAACTTAATTGAAGAATGTCAATAAGAGATCTGTCATTTTCTGTTGTAATGCATCACAAGATACTGAGGCAGTAACCAAGCTTGTAACTGTTCAAGCCAATTTCCTTGTATATGCAAATGAGGCACTTGTAATACAACTCTTCCTCATTTTGGATAACACTAGCAACTCTGAAAGCATAAGGTTTTTAATGTTCTCTTTGTCTATAATGTTTTCAGTGCTTCCTATTTGTAGTTTATGTTGTTTTCAAAGGCTTAGAACAGTCCTGTCACACCACCACACAGTGTGAAGTACTAATAGTCTTTATTTGTTATGTGTGCAAAGTGTATTTTTACATTTCAAATGCTCCTTAAACCACAATTGCAGACTGGAAATACTATGGGAGGGTATGACTATGACATGAGAGAACTAAAGTAAGCAACCCCCAACATTCCTTTGTAAATTAACCCATGCACCACTGACTTTAGATACATCCTTAAAGGAATAGACAGGGCAGCACAGAAGGAGCGTGCACACACACACACAGGAAGCCTAACAATTGTAAACAAAGCAGAGCACAGATTCTGGGAACAATATGTCAGGCTTACAAATGTAAACAAACACAAAGAAGAAACTGGACTCAAATGCTGCACTGCACAACATAATTTTAAACAGCTACATGCTCAACAGATCAGAAGAAAGACATATATGTGGTACTGACTTTTTATATAGTACTGCTGCTTTAAACTGAAAGGCAGAGATCTGTGCCTCAGCACCAATCAAAACACCAAGTGTAGGACAACTACACCTCACATTCCTGCTATTATACTCTTTTTTCTCTCCTACATCATGGTAATATGTCAGCATGGCTCCACCCATGCTGCCGTAAAATGACATCTCTCCTGGGAAACGTCTCAGAAGTAAGTCATGAAATGATGCTCAGCAACTCCTACAGTTCATCTTTTCCAGTGCTGAAAGAAAAACACAGAAGAAGCCAAAGCAAAATAATAAACCTCTCTTGACTGCCTTATGCAATCAATTCTTATTAAATAAATTCAGACATGCATGTTTGTATCTTTCTGCAGGATAAACAGACCTGAGACCACCATACCTATGGTTATGCTTCACTAACTAGTGAAATGAATAAGTCCTTTTTTTTTATCAGCAGTATCTTTACTTTACTTTACAGCTATTACTTAGAAACATAGAGGGCCAAGTGGTCCTTATCTGCCATCAAATTCTGTTTCTATGTAACTAGTACAGCAGAATGGAGTAAGATCATTATGGTAGTCTAAGAATAGTTTTCTCTTACAACCTCATCACAGCTACCACATGACATAATCATTAGTATACCCTATAATTACACTTACACTAACATACTGTTCTACTGATACTCTATAATTGTAACACACATAGAAATAATGTGGAAGATTTACCATGCTTAGAAAAGGTGTAGAACTGTACCATAGCAGCAATGATTTTAATTTCAAATAATAACTGAAACATTACTAAAAATGTTTTGAAACAAATGTTCTACTTTATAGACAACCTCCTTCAACTAGGACTATTTCATCTTCCAAACCTCTAAGTTTCTCACCTGTTAATTATAAAAGTTGTCTGTTTTAAAGCACTGCATTAGTGCTTAGGTCAGTTTTTAAGAATGAAACTTTTCTCCAAATGACCGTGAGTCTGCCATATGGCTTGCTTTTCATTTTTTCAGAATTTATGTGTTACTGTTTTCATTCCTGTGTGACTTTACCATTACAGTGAGGATGGACAGCTTTGAAGAGAGGTGCTGGAGGAGAGGAGATGGCCTGGATGAGACTCCCAGAAGACAGCAGTCACAGGTGCATGCTGCTTTTGTTGATGACACTGCTGGTGAGTGGAGGAGGGTGCTTCTCCTAATTTAAGTGTATTACACTGGTTCAAGAAGACACTGGGTGTGCTGGTGTCAGGCACTGGGACTGACTTGTAGTCATCCTGTGATAGTTACATCTGCATTGTGAGGGAGACAAACTGGAAGAAAAGTGCATGCTAGTGTCTTAAAAGCCATAAAATGGAAGACCCTACTGCTGTCCTGTAGAAGTAATAATATTCACAACCAGTGAGGAGTGCAAACAACATAAAAGCATCACAGCAGACAAAGGCTGGTCTTTCTTGAGGAGGACACTTTTTGTACTGGGCTTGCTGGCTGCAAAATTTGCTGGCTGTAGGAGCTCCTTTCTTTGAGGATCTTACACTGGTTGAAGAGTCTGGAGATGAGATGAGAGACTGGCTGTTGCAGGAGCATGGAGTGTCCTCTAATTTGAGAGTCATGCTGGTTTGAGAGACTGGTGAGCTGGGTATGCATTGGTGGAAGTGGAGAGAAGATGAGATGGGTGACTGGTTGCTGCAGGAGGAGGAGCTTCCCTCATTAAATGGTTTTACACTGGCTTTAGAGACCAGTGGCTGGATTTTCAAATGGTGGTGCAGGGCTTACATTGAGCCTTGTGCTACAGAACTTTGGTTTGCCCCAACTAAGCATGATTTTCCAGTCCTGGTGAAGCTGCAACAGTTTCTGTCTTATGGCAGCTTGCACCAAACATCTGGCTAATGAGCTCAGCAACTTAGTCCCCAGGAGTGGTGCACACTAGACCCCAGAGATTTGTGGTCTAAGGACATGTCTGGCTCAAGGGATGGAAAGTCATGATCATCTTTCCAGAGACTGCCACAAGCCCCATGCACCAAATGTTCAGTACACCACGGGCTGGTGGCATTCCCAATGTCATAAAAATCTGGCCCCAGGTGCGCTTGCATTCATCGGTAGACAGTGGAGAGGAGAGGAGAGGTGAGGAGAGGAGTGAGGGATGAGCTGTTGCAGGAGGCTGGAGCTCCCTAATTCAATGTTCTTGCACTGGTTCCAGAGACCAAGTGAGCTAAGGATTCACTGGTGGAGAGTGGAGAGAAGAGGAGAGGAGAGGAGAGGAGAGGAGAGGAGAGGAGAGATTGGCTGTTGCAGGAGGATGGAGCTTCCCTCTTTAAGGTTCTTTCACTGATTTCAGAGACTGGGTGAGCTAAATATTCATTGGTGGAAAGTGGACTGAGATGAGATTACAGATTGGCTATTAAAGGACAATAGAGCTTCCCTTATTTGACGGTCTTATGCTGGTTCCAGAGACTGAAGGACTGGTATTCATTAGTTGATAGTGGATAGGAGATGAGATGAAAGACGGGCTATCCACTAGAGAGATGTTACCTATGAGACAGGGAGATGCAAGGAGGAAAGAAGTGAGTTTTAGTCACAGATAGCCATGCAACCCTGCACAGCCCTCATAACAGGTAGCCTCTGTACCACCATGGCCATGCGGTTTGCTGTGCCACTATTTTCAAACTGATGTGTTTCAGCCAGTAGCCCACAGTGCCACTTACCTTGTCAGTAGTCTCAAGCTGCAGTGGCACTCAGTTGAATCAGCAGGCAAACCACAACTTATGCTCAGAATTGTAGATTGTATTCCATTATAAATGACATTCCATTCACAAGTTCTGCTGCCAGAGTGAGCTGTGAGCAAATGCTACAGATGCCTCTGTGGTAAACGGAGATTAGATGGCTAATACTCTATATGCCCATGACAGCTTTTCTGCCATCATTATCTATGCTTTCAAAAATACTTCTAATCATAAGCCCTTGCACACGAGGGAACCAAGGGGCACCCCAGAAGACAAGAACAACTTTTTCTGTTGGAGTGGTTTGGGAAACTATCAAATAATAAAAATGTAATGCTGTGCCTTTGCAGTAGATGAGGGACAGCCTTGAAGACAGATGGTAGATAGTTTAGTCAAACAGACACAGAGTACAAGATACTGGAGAATCAATGTTATGAATCATCTAGCATTGCAAGGCTACTTTTGTAGCTGGGTTGATGATGGCAGCTGTAACACTGCTGATTAGTCAAAAGCAAATTGCTGATGTTACTTCCATGTCTTGTGGGTCAATAGGGACTCTATCAATTATGAAATTGTGTGGTGATAGTGAATGCTCCTTAGTGCCATATTTGGTCACAGGAATGAACACTGTCTTGTTAATAATACAATTTTCATATCTTTCTCATCACAGACTGAAGATAGATGTTAATGCAAAGTATCAAAGTGAAAATACAGAGGAAAAATTGTAAAATTTGGAACATTTGTAATACATGATCACAATGACTGAGATTTTTGAATGTAATGGGCATGTCATGATAAAACTTCAGATCATGTGACAGTGAGTGTATCATGTGACAAGTACATAACAGCAACACTGTGACGTATCCCCTGCCATACTGCCCTGCTAACTGGAGTAAGGACCATTCACAATATCAATGAGGGCATGAGGGATGGGTGAGGACATTCCAGCATAAAAGGATCATAAAGACTGATAAAGACAACACATGTGCTTGCTGGCAGCTGCTAAGACTACCCTCTGGATCTGGCAGTTTTGCACAGGAAAGAACCACCATGGAGGTAAAGGTGCAACTCAGACCCAGCAGTGGAGTGTATAGGCTGGTATATCACCCCACCTATTTAGATATTAAGCACTATGACTTTAAATGAGGGAGGTGGTGCATTGAATTATATAGCATTCCTTTCATTTTAGTATAAAGAAGGCATCACATGTATCTCCCTGCCCCTGATGAAGCCTCATTTGTTAAGAAGCGAAGCCTGGGGTACTGATTTGCCCTGCTCTCTTTGCTCTTAACAACATTGGATTAGTAAATGTTTTGTGCATTTGTCATGTCATTTCTGTTTTGTAATTGCTCAAAATTGTGCCACTGCTGTGATCATTAGTTCAGCAACAAGGAGGAGAGGAGGAGAGGGGATATGATAGAGACATACAAGTATCTTACAGGGAGGAACAGGGTGCAGGAATACACTATTTCTAAGTGAAAAGATGTTCCAGGACTAGAGGCATGGGATGAAGTTGAGGAGGAGGACGATTCAGAGGAAGCGTGAGGAAGAATTTCTTCACAGAATGGGTGGTGCACAAGTGGAACACCCTGCCAGAGGAAGTGGTGGGGGCTGAAACAATCACAGGATTTAAGAATGCATGGGATAGACATAAAAGAATTCTGGAGGTCAGGGTAAGAGGCAACAGACTTCTTGGAAAACGTAAACTGAACTTACAAACTTAAATGGGCAGACTGGTGGGCCATAGGTCCGCATCTGCCGACACTGTCTATGTATCTTTGTATGCCAAAACAGTAATGCATAGTACAAAGTTTGAACTAGATGCATACTATAATACAATAGTATGATAGTTACCTATTTTTGTACAATACCATCATAGCACAAAGAAGAAAGAAAAACATTTTTGTGGTATTTTTTAATTTTTTAGGGACGACATATCCTATTTTTCTAAAAGGGAGTCAGAGCAGAAAGAGGTTAAAGAACAACCTTTTTCATTTTTGTAAGAAAGGAAGTATTCTATTTTTTCTAAAAGGCAGTAGGAGCAGAAATACCCATCCACAAACCAGTGTGAAATGTGCACACATGACAGTCATGTGGAGAGGGGTGCTAGATGGTGGTGGTCACATGCATCACCAGTGGCACCCCTACCCTAGGTGTACCTCAGTGAGCAGCATTATGTAGTCTCTCACACCCAGGATGAGGCTGTTGTCAAGGATGTTCTTCAGCCTCCTGCTGGACTCTGCCTTTGCTGTTCCAGTCTTGGGACAAACCTGTGTCTTCAGCTTACCAGGCAGTCCCATGGTGTCTGGTGCCATGAAGCTGACTTCAATATAAAGCATTCAGGAATTTGTTGCACTGAAAAAGTTAATCAGAACTGTGCCTTAATATGCATCCCCCCACCAACACCTACAATCAGGGTCCCAATGGCTGCAACCTCTTCCAACCAGGAAGGTCAGTGAGTGGCTCCATTAACCACTAGTGCCAGCACCACTCCATTATCTGCTGTACCATGCCGTTTCACCTTGGGAGCTGAGAGCCTCACCTTGCAAGTTGCTCCAGCCAGCTCCAGCAATAGGTTCAAGGGCTTACCCAAAACCCTGGTCTCCGGATGACAACTAATGTGCTGCCTTTACAGAAAAAGAAAGGATACTTTTTCTACTTCTTTAGTGGAGAAAATTGTGTGTCATGTCAAACAAAATTCCAACTCATAAGTACCACTACTCAATTACTTGATCATAGGAATGATCAGTGATTGCTGGTTTGTAAATCATTCACAATATCAGAAATACAGTGAAGTAAATCAAAATAAATAAGCTCAGACGAGTGACATAAACTGACTTATTCAGGAGAGTAGGGCTATGAAAACAGATGAAGTTGAGGTGAATTAGGGTGACCAATCATGTAGTCATTGTTAATTAACATATGGTGTGTACAGTGCAGTGCTGACTTGGTTTTACAGTATGTAGAGGGATAATGATTGATGACTACGCATGCAATTCACGTAGTCACCAAATGACCAGACTAGTCACATATCTGGTCAACTCTGCCTGTGGTCACTGTCTGAAAGGCCTGGGCAATAATTAAATAATAGATATTAGATTGTTAAATGTGTGTGGATCTGTATTAAATAACATTTAGCACTGTGGTCATGTGGAAAAAAATCAACCGCATTACAGAAAATTATAGATAAGGGCAAGGGCCATTAGATGACAGACAATAGTGTGCAGGAATGGAAGGATGGTGTGATATGCAGCTATGGATAAATAGCTAATATCAGACCATCCTGATCTTTCTTATCTTCCCATCCTGGGTCACAAACTGATGCCTGCCACTGTGCTGGTGCACTGTGATACACAAGGTAAATTGATGTTGGTCACTGACTAAACGTCATATTAATTCTCAAGAAGGTTAGCATCCCAACATTTCTGACACTTGGGTATGTCTTGCTGTTGCTAACGATTGCACCTGCTGTGCTAAACATGCACTCAAAAAATACACTGAAGTAAGGGTAGGAAATATAGTACTTTGCCAGTCTTTACAGATCAGGCTACCCACACATTATGTAGTACCAGTATGATAATGGGTCAGCAGCGGTGGCAGGGACATGACAATTAGAAAAGTACCTCCATTTGTTGATTGCTGCTGATTGTTATAGCTCTTCTTCAGGATGTACTCTTCTTGCTAGATGCCATTAGCTGCATTATTGTCATTCTCCTCCAACAAGGATGATCCAAGTCTGATAATGGCCTCTGACTCCTTTTCTGCATGTGGACCACACTCCTCTCCTTCAGCATCACTGATATGTGACTTCTTGTCTGCTTCAGGTATTCTTCAACCTGTCTCGTAAGTTTCTCCAACAGAATATCCATCCAGTGTTGAAGTTCCTCTTGCCTGGGAAGAATTTTTTCCATCTAGTTCTTAAAGCAAGGATCCTTGTATGGAGGAAAGGACATACTGTTCCTCACTAAACATGATCTGTAAACAATTATTCTGAAACACCTTCTGTAGGAGGAGTCATCTATCTGCTTGTCATCATCCTTCTGTCTCAGATCTATTCCATACTGGTTATGCAGGTGTTTTAAAAATGTGTAAGAACCTGAGGCAGAACCATGCTCAGTCCAGAGGAAGCTGAATTTACCTCACAAGTTACAGATTCATACCATGTCAACAAGATTTCAAGGAGTGGCTCATAGGCTCTATAACTAATGACATGCTTTGATGAAACCATGATGTCTGCTCCACCAGTCTTACTGAGGAGCAGATACTCATGAATAGCAAGATTATGCTCATGTAATCACTGCAACATATTGTAGGAATAATTGCTCCAGGTCACACAGTTCTGTATTAGCACATGTTCAGACATGTGTGTGTCTCTCTCTCTCTCTCTCTCTCTCTCCTCTCTGTCTCCCTCTCCTCTCCCTCTCTCTCCCTCTCTCTCCTCTCCCTCCTCTCTCTCCTCTCCCTCTCCCTCTCCCTCTCCTCCTCTCCCTCTCCCTCTCCCTCTCTCTCTCTCTCTCCTCTCCACTCTCGTCTCCATCTCTCTCCCTCCCTCTCTCTCTCTCTCTCCCTCTCCTCTCCTCTCCCTCTCTCTCCCTCCCTCTCCCTCTCTCTCTCTCCTCTCCTCTCCCTCTCTCACTCTCCTCTCTGTCTCTCCATCTCCTCTCCTCTCTCTCCTCTCCTCTCTCTCTCCCTCTCCTCTCCTCCTCTCTCTCTCTCTCCTCTCTCTCTCTCCCCTCTCCCTCTCCCCTCTCCTCTCCTCTCCCTCTCTCCCTCTCCCTCTCCTCTCCCTCTCTCCTCTCCTCTCCCTCCTCCTCTCCTCTCCCTCTCCCTCTCCCTCTCCTCTCCTCTCCCTCCCTCTCCCTCCCTCTCCTCCCTCTCCCTCCTCTCCTCCCTCTCTCTCTCCCTCCTCTCTCTCCCTCCCTCTTTCTCTCTCTCTCTCTGTTTCTCTTGTGAAACTTCTTCCTATAACTTGGAGGTTTCCATGGAAATCACTCAAAGTAGTATTCATGTCTTTCATGGTGCTTCCCCGACAGAACCTTAACATGCTTCTGGGGTGGGGGCTGCTCTGGAACAAAAAGGCTACTACACCATATATATTCTTAATGTTACTTCTTCCTAGCCTTCACAAAATGAGGAAAGTGGTCAAAATCTTCAAGACAGTCCCCTTCAGATCTTCTACTGCTTTTTTTTTTTTTTTTGGTGAGGAAACTTCCTAAGGACCAAATGGAGACAATGAGCTGTGAATGGCAAATGGGTGTGCCCACAATCACTAACAGGCTTTACAGTATTTGCAGCACTGTTCATGACAATTACAACCAGCATCAGACCATTCACTACTTGCCAGTTTTCAAATACTGCCTCAAGCTTCTCCAGCAAGTGCTCAGATGAAAAGGAATAGACAAATCCTGCAACTAACTAAGCAGCATGACGATCATATGATGATTCAGTAGAAGACCAGGAACTGGTACTATTGTGAGACTCTAATTGGAGCACACCCAATGAACTGTGACTGTTATATAGTTCAGCACCATACCACTTGTCCATGTGTCTGTCATGATGTGAACTTTCTTGCAGGAAGACTGTTTAAGGCTACAGTGTACCTCACTAGAGACATTTCTGTACAGCTCAGGCATTGCACATCAGTGAAGAAAATGCCTGTATTGTATGGTATAGTGAAGTTCTACAGTATGTATCAATTTATAAATGTTGGCAATGGAGACAAAAGAGAAGTGAAGAAGATTGTCAGCCTCCATTTCTACAACTGCCCCATTGATCTATTTTGCTTTTGCATGATCCACAGTGAAGTTGGCTGCTCATTTTGCCAAGGGATGCAAAGTCACCTGCCACTGTGGTGCCTCTGGAAGAACAGAAAAGTTGGGGACTTGTCTGTTTCAGTCTGACCCAGAACTGGAGGTATTATTGTCAGCTGGCCTACTGGACAGAGAGCCTAGTTTGAGCTGGCCCACTCTTGGTACCACACATTGCAATCCACTCATGTGGATGCGGTACATGAGTGGGTACACATTTTTTATTTTTATTTATTAGTTTGTTAACCAGGTAGGGACACTAGACAAGTCCTTTTCAGGTCCAACCTGAGAAAAAAACAATAATTAAACATTAACAAACACCACAATTACAAACTAAAAATACATTTTAACAGCTGCATGTAGACCTTTGTAATAAAACTTGTTTAAAAATAGATTTAAAACAGAACAAAGAAGAGACTGATCAGAGATTCAGGCAAGGTATTCCAAAGGAAGAGCGCTGTGATAGAGGAGGAAAGCAAACCATACCTATTTTTATGTACAATTGTATTCAAAAGTATACCAGAAGTACTTAAAGCAGGAAGCCAACCATGACTTATTTTAACTAGGCATATAATGCACCTTATAAATGTGAATTCTGGATTCTATCATTCAAAGTGCATCCAGATACAGAACTCCTTTTTGCATTTTGCTGGGACTGGATCTTGAGATCTAGAAGGACCACCAGGAAAAAGACAACAGCCCTCATTGTTCAAAGTTGTTGGAACAGGGACACCACCTTTCCAGAGACCAGCAGTTGACTTGCCTTTTGCAGTTTTCCTTCCAGATGGTTTGTCATAGGAAGTGACAGATTTCTTTCTACCACCCAGATTAACACAAGTGGACTTGTTGCCATCATCTCCATGAGCTTTATATGACTTATCATCCTGTTTATCAGCTTTTAACTCCTCAGGGACTGAATAGTAGTCCTCGCCTGTGTCATCATCTTGATCTCCTTCTCCAACTCCATCACCAGACACAGGATCAGACTCAGGAGGATCATGATTCCCAGAGGATTACCCTTGCCCATAGTGCACCTCCTCACCCTACTTCTGATGCTTCATAGCCTTCTCAGTGATTAGGACCTCCTCTTTTCAATAGGTATTGTGGTAATGGAACTGGTACTAGTGGGCACATCAGGGTTGCAGCAGCAACACAATTTGACTCTGTCTCTTTCATGCTTGCTTTTGATGACATAATTTGCAAAAGTGACTCAATCAGTGTGTGTCACTATTGATGGCTTTTCATTTTCTGATCACATACAGATAAGCCCTCCATGATGAAGTGCAGTGTCACTGGTTTACTGCATGACAAAAGGGATGAACTCCTATTGAAATTACATTGTTTACTGCAATAACTCTACTGCAGAGCGCTGCAGCACTGCACTTCATCCTGAGGGGCTTATCAGTATGTTGTTATTTCTTTAGGCAACACTGAAAACCACTGGTGCCACTATCTGATGGAGGAGTCATGTCAGGAACAGGATCAGGACCACCAGAAAGAGTTAGCTGCATAAAGGTGCTGTTCCTGTAAATCTCTTCCAATTACTGGAACTCCAAACCCTGTCTGGCAATAGTACTGGTTGTTGCTGCCTTTGCTACCTCCTGCAGCTGGTGTTGTTCTGCCTCAGCAGCACCCTGACCACCAGGGTCTACAACAGAAGCAGCAAGAAACTAAGAAAGCACCACTATATTTGAAAATATAAAGTATTAATACAGTAGTACAGCACTGTAAATACTATACTACTAGTATACTACTGTTGGTTATTAAAGTTTTTTTCAATAGTTCACTGCCCGACTGACAGACTGGATGTGACTAAGTCTGAGAGACTGCAGTAGGACTAGGTGAAAGGATTCCCATCTCACAGCAGACACAATACACACCTCACAGAAGTCCTACAAAATTACAGCTATCACTGATATGTGATCAAAAGGACAAGCAGGAAAAACATCACTTTTTAAACGACGCAATAAGCTCCCAAACCTGACATAAGGTAATTATTAGGAGCAGGAATGATTCCTGACATCCTAACAGCATTGAAGGCTTCAGAACTATAATGGGTTGTATCCAAAAATAGTCAGGAAGTGCAGGCAAATGCTTTTGTTCACTGGCAAAATCAAGATTCAGAATCAGATTGAGACTGTGTTTCTGATTCTGACACCAAATCTGATTATGCCACTTTCAGAATTAAGATTTTCAAGTCCCAGTACTGAAAATGGAAAACCCTAAAACTGGATTGGAATCCACTGATTCTAATTCCAATACTGCAATTCTTAATTAAGTCCTATATGAGCAAAATGTTAAAATCTGTAAACACAGAAACATTTTAAGAACATAACTGAAAAAATCCACTTGTGTAATTTGTACTGCAATTAAAGTCATACATTGCAAGATTGTAAGAACATTATGTCTCATCTCCTCGGCAGGATTCACAAAACTTTGCCGGGTAGAAAACCATGTTGCCCAGGGCAAACTGGGCTTTGTGAATAGCTGGTATTCACAAACACTGTTTGCCCATGCAAACTGAGTTTGCACAGGGGAAAAGCAGTGAGGGCCACAATGCAAATGAGTGGAGGGAACCTGCATAGCCTCAGAATCCCATTCACAAACATTTGCTGGTGGTACTCCCACAAACCCTAAGGGTTGTAAGTAGTGCAGCCCCCCCCCGTCAGCCATCAGAGGTCCCAATAAAATAAAATAAAAATCCCTTTTTCCATAGTGTAGTGATCCTTTCCCCACTCCGCCCCATTCCAGTTATAATAAACAATAAACAAATCCCTGTATCCATAGTGTAGTGTTCCTCCCACCTCCCCAGTCCCCAGTCCCCAATCTCATTATAATAAAAATAAACAAATCCCTTTTCCATAGTGCAGTGGTCCCTCCACCCACCCCAGTCCACAATCCTGTTATAAGACAAAATAAACAAATCCCCATTTCTATAGTGTAGTGCCCCAACCCCTCCCAAGTCCCGATCCTGTTTCAGGAAAACAAAAACAAATCCCCTTTTCCATAGTGTAGTGTTCCCTCAACCCCCACTTGCTCTAGTAATGGCACCCACCCCACTCCCCCACCCTGGTATGGTCCAATGGTTGGCAGCAGTGCTTGCATGCCCAACAGGCTCATTTGCATACCTGCTGTTGAATAGCACTGTAGGGCCTGAGCGCTATTGGCTGCAGTCCCATTGTCCTAGCTATCTGGGGGCAGGACTACCATGTATTGCACAGCTATTTTCACACTTAGCATTGCCCCCATCAGCCCCAATTCACAGTTAGATAGCCACTGGACTATCCGACTGTGAATAGCACAGTTCCTCACCAGTGCAGTAGGGCAGTGCAGTGCAAACATTGCACTGTACTTTGCACTTTTTGTGAATCCAGCCCTGGTTTCTATTGTTTTACACAGGACCTTCTGCTAATAAACTTAGGACTCATGTACAGTACTAAAGGACCCTGCACATGCTGATTCTTGCATGGTCTGAATGGCCCCACAAAGCAAGTTAGACTCACCTCCTTATTTGTGCAGGGCCATTTGTACCCACCACATCCTGTGTTTGCAGGTTTCTTTGTATCCTACAAAAGCAAATAAGAATTCACCTTTGTGCTGAGTCTAATGGAACCTGTGTGAAGCAAGTTAGGACTCCCCTGCTCCATGAAGATAATAAGGAGTACTCTACTTTCTAAAAAAGTAAAGAAATTCACCCATAAAACACTTTTAGGTGCATTTACAAAATGATACTTATGTGGGTGGCAATCTGCCCACCTTGAAAATGTGAGGTCAGTTTGATCCCATATGTACAAGTCATGGCAAAATGTAAAAACAAATCAAACAAACAAAAATTAATTACTCGAAAATCCAGTTGTAATAAAAAGTCTTAAAAAGAATGTTGAGAAAACATTCAGCATACTATATGTATGACAAAAGGATTTTAAAAGTAACATAATTTAAACATTAATCTGATGAACCCTCAGAGGTAGACATGTAGACAGCCTACATCTATAGCTCATTGCAGAAAAGCATAATTCTTTGAGGTCTAAACAGTCAGTTTTGTCCAGGCCTGAAAGTGCCAGATTTATAATGCATACTTTGTGTATGTGTTGTGTCTGTGTGTGTGTTGGGGAGTCCTATTTTAACTCTATCTGCTGAATGCTGATATTGAAAGCCCAGAGGCATGTACATGCATGTTTATTCATACCAGCACTGACAGGAATTATTTGGCATTTCCTTCCCACTAACAGATCTGCACTGCCATCTGTGGTCACCCTGGTGGCAGTACCACAGCAGAGTCTGCACCCTTCTTTCCTGGAAGAGAAGAACATCCTTTGATGTCCTCATTGCTTCTCTCTGTGCTGTGTCCCTCCAACATCCCGAGCTTGTTCCTGAACCCTGGTTCAACAGTATTATAAGTAGCAATGCTACTGCACTGATGTGCCAGCCATTCTTAGAACATTCAAAGAACAAAATTGCATGCAAATATATGCTGTATATATGTATTTATATGAAATTAATCTGTTAACATGTAGTCTGTTGGTTTGATACAGAAACTTCCTAAATCATAGTTTACGGTAGTCATTTAGGGTGTTAGGAGAAATGTACTGAAAGAGTGTTAATCAGTTCGGTCCCCAAAAGAAAATATTCTCAACTGTGACTCAATGTGTCTTCCAAACAGGTAACATTGCAGCAGATAAAACCTCTGAAAACAAGTTTTTAACAACAGTGCATGTTACAGTGAAGACTGCAGACTTGTTCTATTTTAGATTGCCTTCATCTGCCTTGAACTATACCTTTTCACCATTTGGAGTCTGCCTTAGCACTTTTTTGCATTTCAAATAATAAGTGTTCTTTTAATGTGACTCTTCAATATTTTCAGCTGTTATTGTACACCTAATGTCCCATAATATCAGGAGTACAGTCTGCTGCATGCTTCTGTAGTTCATTTCAGTCACAAGAAAAGGCATGTCAAGCAATTCTGTTCAAATCAACAGAGGTTTTTTCCCAATGCAAGACTTCAGTTATGAATTACTTCGCACAAATTATGAAATTTATATAAAAACAACTATTCAACTATTAAACCCAAATACATACTGTAGGAAAAATCCCCTGTGAATCATATTTGATTTGACAATGAGTGTGTTTTCAGTCTTCAGATGTTATTTTATTAAGTCAATAAGTTAATGCATTGCCATTTCTGTGTATTGCTCTCAAATAGTAACCATAACTAGAAATACTGGCACTTTCAAATTTGAAAGCTTCAGTCTGAGGTGAAATGGCTTATGAAACACAGGTGAGGAGATATTTTGTCACAATGTGAGAGAAACTGCCACAAGAGTGAGCACAGGCTGGAGAGGTATATCACTTGACTGCACACTGTATAATGTGTAGGAGGCAATGCCATCAAGTGAAGGATGTGCTGAGTACACCTGGCAACCGTTAATATAGATAGCCTGAGGGAGACATGGAAAATGACAGCTTGTGTTTTTGCTTAATGTAACATAAATATTATTTAGTTGACTGTATCTTCACCACAGTTGCATGGAAATATTGACTTTCAATTCTTTTTGCTGAATTTCTGTGTGTCTTCTAGCTGCCATGTATTTTTGTGATTAAAATAATATTGATTATAGCATAATGCACATTTGCCCCATGCTACCTGATGAGAATACATAATTTGCACGCCTTGGGTAATTGCAACCAAAGTGGGAGAAGGCCATGTGCTGGGTGCCCTCTAGAAGTAGAGGTGGCAACTGAAGAAAATCAATATACTGTAGTAAAGCAACTACAATCTAGCAAGGGAGATTTATTCTTCAGCTGACTGATTTAATCTTTAAAGCATTTATCCTTTGGCTGTTAGGTACCTTGCTTTGCAACACAATGACCGTGATTAAAAGCCCATTTGTTTATTTTCCTGTTATATTATAACATTTACTAGTTAATTTGTCCATGGCCTGGGACATAAATTATTAAACCTGCCTTTAGTAATATCCAGAAATCATGAAAAATAGCAGTACTCTTAATAGGGTCTATGCATGATGGAGCAGATTGCCTATGTGCCTTTTATCTGCAGTGTGAAGACAAACCTATGTTGGACTGCCACACATCTGGAGCCCCAGCAGCATTCATGGAAGGGGTGTCTGCTCTTTCCACAGTTAATTCCCCAGCTGTTCATGCAACTATGCATGAGGAAGGTCTGGGAGCATGTCTGAGGGAGGGTCCCACTCCACACCTTTCATGAAGGCACAGAGCACTGGGTGAAGGGTTTTGCAGACACAGCAACAGGGACCCTGCCATATACAATGGCCACCCCCCAGATTTCACCATCTAGCTGCAGCAGGACCAGCCACTCCCTACCATTCTGCCACAGCTCTCTGAACAGACAGAGATGGCTGAGGTCAGCCATTTGGGCACTCACCTGTAACTTTAAATTTAGCAGTCCTGTGTTATCCCATATTCTCCTGTTCTGTGCAGAGAAGGGATCCACTAGGGGACCAGGACAGGCATCTAACTGGATACCCGCATATGTCCTCCAATCTGCACCCATGTAGCTGCATGCCAGGGGCAGGGCTATAGACAGGTACATTGTGGTGCCAGCATTTATGCATGCCAGCCACTGTGTGCCTGTATGGGGTCAGAACTATGTGGGCCAGGTAAGTACCAATCCCACAAACCCAGCCCATCAATAGTGCATTGCCCCAATATGAAAGTGGTAATGATCTTAGTACAGAGGTGAACTGTTTCTCTTTAAGATAGGAAATAAACATAATAAAAATCAAGCCATAAATGTACTAATTTAAACTCCCAGTAGAAACTATGGCTTTGCCTTTTATAGTGTACAGTTAGTAAAACCAAATGTTTTAATGTCGAACAGCAAACAACATGGTTACTTTAAATGAAAACACTCCAGACATCATGGTGCTTCCTCTACTCATCTAATGCTGTATTAGATTAATGCTGTAGAATATTAAAACTAATGTAGATTATGTTAAAGTGAATCTTAAAAGAGGACATTTTGCAAACTTTTCATTCATATTAGTTCCAAATGAATATGGAAATAATTTTGTTAATGTTGTAAACTTTGACAACATCTAAGTGACCTTAAGCAGTTTTTCATCAACAGGACTGTAGATAATGCTGTATATAAAGGTAAGCATTCCGTTCTCATTAATAGCCAAGCCCTTTATAATATGTTTGTAAGTGGAGAGTCGTACATTGCAAATATAATGTTGATTCATGGTAGCTATCCTCTCGTGAACATATAAGAACAGCAAAATGTATCACATACCATCTAACACTAGCATGGTTCAGCACTGCAGGTTTGAATATGTGTTTGTGAAACAATGACAGTTTAAGTTACTGTAATTACAAGTATTACAGTACATTTTATTTATGGATGTAGCGAAGCCAGAACTAATGCAAAAGAGGAGAAGGAGTCAGAAAAGTAAATTTAGAAAAAGATAAAAATCTGTCATCATTTTTTTCTTTTGCAGTTGTAGTTCTGTTTGTCACACTGCTATATCAACTTGAAAAGAGTACAAAGTGATGAAAGTGATCTGTACCTGATAAAGAAAAGAGTGTCAGTTTATTGCTATAAGGGGTTTGTTGTTGGCAGAACACACTTTACTAATCATCAAGCAGCAGCCTTTGACTTCCAGTGACACCATGGCTGGGAAAGCATCTTGAGAGAGCCCCTTTCCTCCAGATTAATAAACTATTCTTCTCACTAGTAAAACAGCAAAAAATGCATGAAATGCCAGCCAGAGAATAGAGGAGCAAGCAGATCAACCAGATCGAGTGAAGAAATGGGAAGAACTCGGGATGGCTAAAGATTTCAGGCACTTAGCTCTTAAGGCATGCAGCATCTCACCAGCCAGTACATATGGGCCTAGTTTGTAGACTGGGAAGATGAATGCCTCACCCAGAATCAGTCTGAGACCTTACTTCAGTAAATTAAGTCATTCTGCTCTGAGAATATGTCAGAGTTTAAAAATACTCAAGACCGATTCACCGGCCTAGAGAAACTACTGGGTGAGGCAGAAGAAAGAGTTACTGTTATAGAACAGGGCACCATCCTGTTGGGTATGGCAATAAAGACTTTATCCACCACACTGAACTACTCCAGGATAAATGTGTACATCTTGAAGCAATATCTCATTAGGATAATTTATGTTTGTCTGGATTACCTGAAAATGATGAAATGGGCAATATGTGTACATTTGTGCTGGACTTACTGAAAGATGTTCTGGCTCTTCACCATACCTTTGATCTCTGAACCAAAAGGGCACACTGTGCCAAGTTACCAAACCTACAGATTCAGCAGCAAGACCCAGAGCAGTTATTCTGAAATTTTCCAGCTACCGAACTAAAAGAAAATCCTCTATGTTGTCTGGCAAAAGGAGATGTGTGCTACAATGGGGCCTGATTGTATTTCAGCAAGATTGCCCACGAGAACTACCAGCAGGCTCTGTTTACAGTACTGAGATATCCTCAAAGCCCTCTGTGCTGAACAAATTACATTTCAGACCCCTTACCTGGCCAAACTTTGGGTCTTCTGGGAGGATGGTGTTCAGATATATACTATGCCTGAAGAAGTAGCTGAGGTGTTGAAGGCACATGGAGACCCACTGGAGCAGAGGAACCAAAACTAAACTCATTTACAGAGCAGCAGTATTATCGGAAAGTGGCACACAGTTTCACATCAGAACACTATAGCAGCTGACTGTGGTGCTACTTCCAGGACTATGGCAGATATCAGAGTCCTTCTGTCAGTTAACGCATGCATCCATGCTGTGAGCTGCAGACAGTCCTTCCACCTGAGGGAACCGATGAAAGGCAATCGAAATGACTTGCACTCATTGAGCTAACTCCTGCCTGGACTGGACTTGCTGTTTAAAATTGTGAACAAAGTTTTTCTTTTACTTACGTTTCTGTTCTGCCTAGAAACAACTGATGCCCTGGTTTTGAGCATGTATAGCTCAGATAGTTGAAATGTCCTCTTTCTAGTGGGTCTCTAACTTATTGTCATATAGGTTCATCCCCAATTGACTAATTTTGCCAGCTATACTACTTGCTGCAATAACCCTGCTTATTTACTGTGACAGTTATCGGGGGTGGCAAGAGATTAAACAATGACCTTTATTTAACAAATGTTCTGCTTAGGCATGGTTCACCTCCCAATTTTACTAACAGGGTTGTTCTAGAGTGAGTCCTGAATGATAAAACCTCAATGTAACTCATTGCCTTTTCACATTTCATATCAGGAAGGACTATAGTTTTCTTGGATGATTATACCTGGAGATATATGGACCATGCTGTCCCTAATATTTGAACTATATTTTCCTTTCTTCATATATTATTTGGACTCTACCTGAGTATGGGAACAATTTATTATAGGATGTTACTTATATACCCACAGTCTTTTATATCAACATTTTCTTGACTGCCTCAATATGTAGTTTTGCATGTTTTTGTACTTGAGGCACTCTGGGAAGTGTGAAGTATTGATCTTATGTTCCAGCTGTGGTGTTGTTATTTCCTGAGCTGCCTGAACATTCTGGAAAATTATATGGGACCAGTCTGTAAACTGGTAGCTTTAGTAGTGACTCTGCATTTTGGAGGAGTGACACCACTACTTCTCTGGGTCCAGGGTTGAGGTTGCATTGTAGGCCTTTTACCCATAGACAGGGAAGATATATTTATCTTCCCAACCTTGGAAGCACATCAGGTTGTTTATATATTTATTTTGGTTAGTTAGCTCTGTTGGCAAATTTTGTAAGGTTGATTATTAGTTATATTCATGGCATGCTAATTGGTGGTATACTGGGTCTCTGGTAGCAGGGAAGCCATGGCTGGCCTCTGGATGTGTGGAGAGGTTGTCAGGTATTCCAGTCTTTCTACTATGGTGACTATAGGAACACAAATCTTACCACATAACATGAATTGCCTGTCTAACCCCATAAAAAGGAAAAGCGTCTTAACCTATGTGTTCCTACAGAGAGATCCATTTGACAGACTCAGAACATCAAAAGTTGAAACAATGTGGGTTTGACAAGGTCTACTTCTCCCTCATATAAATCTGGGTGGAGTGATGTAGCCATATTCACCCCGCATTAGGGTCTCTTTTGAAATTTTAGATAAGGTAATTGATACAGAAGGTCAATATGTCCTAATAAAAGGCAGGTTGGATGGACATATGTTGATCTTGGTATCAGTTTATGCCCCTATACCCCCCCAGGTTCACCTTATGGTTTTTAGGAAATTGTTACTGATGATTGTGGAAGACTGAGGGCATTCTGATACGTGGGAGAGACTGGAACCTCATGTTCGATCCTCAGCAGGACAGTACTTCTAAATCTCCCAGATAGCACATGGGGTGGCAAAACAGGTGAGGGTATTACTGGGGAAGTTGGGTCTTCAAGATGCCTGGCATTATCTGGAGTGGTCTACTCCAGGTTATGCCTATTTCTCACACACGCATCAGATATATTCCAGACTGGGCTTATTTCTCCTGCCATGGAGACTATCACCAGACTGATAAGATATATGGTGTGTTCCTGAGATTTTTAGATCATACACCTCTCCACCATTGAACTTAACTTACAATCCCAACAGAAATCTACTTTTTGGAGGCTCAATTTAGCCCTCCTCCAACATAAAGAAGTACTGACAGATACCAATTTAATTGGACAGGCTATTCAGGATCATAATACATCAGATGTAAGTGGAGGAATACTTTGGGACACCATCAAAGCAATAGTCTGGGTGACATTAACAGCAATAGGCACTGCAAGGAAAAACAACAGAGGAGTGCCAAATAGAGTTGGAAACACAAGTACAAATCCTTAAAGCTTTACAACTAAAATTAGACTGACAACAAGGAAACTTACAAAGAGGGCCTAAGCACTAAAACTTCTAGTCCGTAGACTCCATGCAAGAAGGGGTCATGGACAAATTATAAAATTCATGCACCCAGGCACTGGTCTCTGAGTTTATTGTGTGGAGGCTGTTCTCAAGGCCTTTACAGAGTATTATCATAGCTTATAGCCCTAAGCAAAGAGCTCCAATTGAACAGATAGACACCTTTCTACAATGTGTTAACCTTCCCCGACTTACAGAAGATCAGAATTTAGTTATGTGCAGCCCGATCTCAATAGGAGAAATAGAAAACACCATTGGCAATAGTAAAACCAGAAATGCATGGGAACGGATGGTCTCCTGGCTAAATTTTATAAACAATTAAAAGAGCAGGTCTGCTGTTGTTGCAGATGGCATAATCAAGAAGTATTGACAGTGGGTTATACCCTGCCATTATGGAAACAGGCTGTGATTTCTTTTATCCCCAAGCTTGGCAAGGACCCCACCCTATGTGCGATTTACTGCCCTATATCCATTCATAATGTAGACTATAAATTTCTTACTATGATTTTGTCCAAGAAGTTAGAAGGGCATATACCCCAACTAGTTGAAATAGATCAGACAGATTTCATTGCGGGCGACAGGCAGCTGATAAAATTCAATGTACACTCCATCTTATAGACCATCATTACTACTCATAAAATCCCTGCCTTAATCATGAGTTTAGATGCTGAAAAGGCTTTTGATCAGGTTGATTGGTTGTACTTATACAGGGTCCTTTCTGGATTTGGGATCTCTGAAACCTTTGTTGAAACTATATAGAAATGATATTGTGATCCACAAGCCTATGTGGGGCTAACGGCCAAATTTCATGCCAGTTTTCCTTGGGAAGAGGCACCCAATATCCACTATTGTTCGCTTTGTACCTCAAACCTTTGGTGCAGGCAATTAGACAGGACTTGATGCTTCATGGGGTGACAATAGACAGGCAAGAACATAAAATAGCTATATATGCTGATGATGTTTTATATATATATATATATATATGTATAATAGATATACCACTCTGAGGTGTGCGGTCGTGCTCTGATATGCACGCCTTGGTGTGCGTGATGCCATGCAGGGGCCACAGGCCGACTGTGTCAACCGCCCAAGGCGTGCATATATCAGAGCACACACAGACCTCAGAGTGGTTTATCTATCTTGTAAAATGTCAAAATTGTTTTGAGGGGTAAAAGTGCAGGTATGCGTCGCGCTCTAATATACGCACAGTCATGTGATGCTCATCATCCAATAAAAGAACAACAATTTCCCTACCCATTTATATATATATATATATATATATATATATATATATATATATATATATATATATAAACAAACCAAATGGTCCCATGCTTAATGACAATCGTATTAGAATTTTCTAATCTCTCGGATATACCACAATCCACTAAAATGGAGAAACTTACTTTAATTTTTCCCCAACTCAGCATCTTGGACGGCTATACCCTATGAAATGGACCTCCCTATTTAAAATATCTTGGCATAACACTTAGAAACACTAATGAATTCTTATTTCAAGTTAACTACAGTATATACCATTGGTTAAACAATTAGAGAGGATATTACTGAGGTGGGCCTTGCTTCCTCTACCTTTTGTATGCAGGCATACAAGCTGTAAATTGAACCTTTACCCAGATTTTTATATATATATATCAAAGTGCCTTGTGCGGTTGATAATCAATGGCTAACTGATATCCAGAAAAGATATACAAGTTTATATGGACTGACAGGAGACCTAGGGTTCAGAGTGCTCTTCTTTTAGCTAAAAAATACGATGGGTGGTTCCTGAGCTAGGGAATACTGGCTAGCTACTCAGGTATGATGGGCCCTCCAATGGGGCAAGCACAATTACAAGTGCATTGGAGCACACTAGAGGAGACTCAGGTGGGTGCTGGATCACGCTACCCATTTTGTTTACCCCACAGCAACATCACCCTGCAATGGATTTGTGGTTCTCAGCAGTGACAGTCACCTTGCTTGTTTGGGATAGGTTGTTGCATTGCCCTCTGGTACACAGGGACTCATGGAGGTACCGATGGTTTACCAGGAATCTTGATTTTCACCCCAGTTCACTTGATCTATGGTACAAGAGGCAAGCACATGGTGGACTGCAGAATCTAGCACAAGTTTTAACAGGGAACACTATTCAGACTTTTGAGGACTGCTGTATGCTGGGAATATGGCTGGCTCCCTCAGACAGATTTAGATTTTTCAAATGCAGAATTATGTGCAAGTCCATCTCAGATGACATTATAACACAAAAACTCCTCTGACGAGGCTCCGACTCTCAGAGATTTGCTGGCAAGCTCTACCCTAAGGGAGCAATATCTCGCATATACCAATTATTGGCTGCTCATAGGAAGAATCTTCAAAACATATTATAACATAATTTGAGGCAGAGCCAGGGTTTTACTTCACAAAAAGGAGTGGTGACAGGTTTGGTATTGTTCGCTCATGATGTCCTCCTCGCCAAGGTGGCAGGAATTCATGTGGAAAATTAAAGTGAGATATGTTATCACTCCACAACTTAAAACTAATTTGAACATGGCCAGTACCACTTGGTGCTAGCTGAATTATGGGAATCCATAGCCACACACACACACACATATTTTATACATGCTCAGTGTTGGACAGCTCTAAAGAAGAAATTACTACTAAGTTAGTAGCCCTCTTTCAGATACCTGGCCTTTACAGTTTTATCACCTTATGTTTGAACTATCGGTACACGGTCGAATCTGCATCACCTGTGGTATATTTGTTTTGCAGTGGTGGGAAGGACATTACTCATACATTACTTAGTCTCAAACTGCCTACTTTGACAGAATGGGCTATGATAATTGATGAGATACAAGAGATAGAAAGACTGACTTAACTCAACTCACACAAGCCAGAACTGATGAATTTATGAAAGGTGTACTACCATAAATGGGTACTAGAGAAGGGATACAGTCCTCTCTAAAAGATTGGAATCTTGGGACATTACTATATTATCAGGTGGCAGACAGGCTACCATTGAGAAATAGCTCATTTTAACAATCTAGATACAGTAATAGTAGAATGGGTATGCTGCCTGCCCTCTTAGCCAGCTGGAGACCTATGTAATAGTCACTAAAATGAAAATTTCCTGTCCGTTCATGGGGTAATGAACCCTATTTCATTGGTTTTGTTTGTTAAATGTATTTGGTGTCTGATATGATATGTACCCAAACTATAGGAGATGAGCAAAAGCTACAGATTCATACTGCATTGTATTTTATTTCATGCTGTTATTCACAATATTGTAAGCATTTGCTTGATGAAAATGACAATGAAGTAAGTATGAAAAAGCAGCAGCCTTCGATTTAAGGCAGTCACAATGCATTGCTGCAGTAAGGGCTTCTGTAAATTGATGCAGACAGTCTTCTCGTTGAGCTGACATCCAATTGAAAGCTGACACCAACAGCTCAGCATGTTTTATTTTTATGTTCAGTAATCTCAGTTCAGAACTTATTTTATGGATTCCACTTCATTACTAAGATGGTCTGCAATTAACTTGGAGTACTATCTTATGACCTCATTTTTCTTATCATCTTTGAGAAGTTTATTTATTGAGATGTTTCAAGGCTGTAATAAATCAGTGCATATCAGTGGTACAATGATGGCGATAATGTCTGCATTTTCCATTAGGTCCAACATGGATTTAGTGTTGTGCGCCTAAATAGGTCCAAGATCAAAACAACACGCAGTTTGTCAGGCAATCCACTTTGGTTTTAATAAATGAAATATATGGCTTGAGAAATTGTTTAAAAAATCTGCTGTTGTCTCCTCGTTTCCGTGATTACTGCTGGGTATGATGCGCTAGTCTGGGGAAAATTGTAAGAGGGATGGCATTCATCACTTTTCCACTGGTAGATGACCTGTGGGGGATAAATTGCCAGCAAGTGTACAGCCACAATAGAGTCCTGGCACTATCCCCAGGCCCATTACCTCAACTCGCTTAGACCCACTATCTGCCACAGCCCACTGCAAGCAGGGACCAGGTTAACCCTGTTTCAAGGATATTAATGATACGCCCTGGTATCAGCTCATTTGCTACCGCTGTCTGTACAGAAACTGTTTTAAGCTTATCAAAGTCAGTTTGTTTCTTTCTGCCAGCTTTTGTGCCTTTGTGTCTACAATATCCCATTCTGCTTAGGAATGTCCATGGCCAGTGTTTAAAGACATTAGGGAATGCCACAATCAGCAAGTTGCTGGGGATTGTTAGAACTCACTATCCCTTTTACTATTGCAGTTACCACCCTTGTGTTCAAATAAGCAACTTCAGACAACATGCTGTGTTATTTTTTTATTTCAGTCTCCATATCTGCCAGTAGCAGTGAAGGCCTCCGCCATGGTTCAGTGGGAGATGTGATGTTAGCTCAGCAGGATCTGGCACACGTTTTAGTTTTGCAAGGTAGTTTTGCTTATACCTGCACTGTACATGGAGAATAAAGATGGGTAGTGTGTAATATGAGAATTTAATGCACACCAGAGGTGTGGGATGTTACATAAACCCCAAGAGCGAACTTCAAGATGTTTATAAAGTATCCCACAATAAGGGTGTGCATTAAATGAGTATGCACACTACCTCATCCATTATTCTCTATAATTGCTGGTAAGCAATATTTTCTAGCCTGACTTCAGTGACCATGTGTCACACACACACACACACACACACAGTTTCTCTCTCCTCTGGTTCTCCAGAATGGGCATTTTGTTTGTTTTTATCTTTTGTTTATTAACTTACTGTTTGGAATCGAGATTGCACTTTACTAGCACTCTAGCTTGTCAGTCACAGTCCTGTTTCTGCTCGCACTAACACTGGAAGTTGATGAACAGCAGGAGCAACCAGATACAACTTTTTAAACTTAAAACTTTTTAACTAAAAAGATAATAATGAAAAGAAGAGAGAGACAAGTTTTGTTCTAGTGACTCTCACTAATGGATAGATGGAGCTGCCATGTCTGCAGAACAGTTCAGCCCACTCACACACAGCATGAGAGCCAATGAGGCAGTGCTCAAGATGAGCACATGAATGCCACAGAGGTTCTCTGTCTTTCACATGAATGCCATAATAACAATCTGGAAAAAACTGCTCACCAGTAATTATTTTCTTTTATTGGGCTGTCAGAGTGCTGAGGAGATGGCAGAGGTGCTGGTGGAACCACAGGCGGATCTGTTCAGCACTACTGGATATGGGATGTGTGTCTCAGGCTTGGAGGATGGCCCATGTAGTGCTAATACACAAGAGTGGCCCAAGGGACAAACCGGCAATCATCGACTGGTCAGTCTCACTTCCATAGTGGGCAAGTTTATGAAATGATACTGAAGGAGAGGCTGGTGTCATTTCAAGAGGACAATTACCTCCAGGATGTGAGGCAGCATGGATTCATATCGGGAAGTCTTGTCAAACTAACCTAATAAAATATTACGACTGGGTAACAAGAGAGCTGGATAGGAGACCTGCAGTGGATGTCCTCTCTGCTTGGATTTTGCAAGGCCTTTGATTCAGTACCTCATGGGTGGCTTGGGGGGAAGCTAACTGGTGTGGGAGTGGGGGTCAAAGATGGCAAACTTGATTGCAAACTGGCTGCATGGGAGGCTACAGTGGGTGGTGGTGGTGGAATTTTCAACACCTAGACCAGTGATGAGCAAGGGTGCCTCAGGGCTCAGTGCTTGGCCCAGTGCTATTTGGGCTCTTCATCTCCAGACATCATGCATAGAGTGGTGAGCAGGAGTAGTCTGTTCACAGATGATACTCGTGGTGGATGAGCAGGGGGGATAGAAGCAACCGCAGAGGACTAACAAACTGGCAGGTGGTCAGAGAGGTAGCAGCTGGGGTTCAATGTGAAGAAGTATAAGGTTGCGAACTTCGGCCAAAGAACCCAGGAGAGAATACTGGTTTTGAGACTGAAGCTGGGATCACTGGGGAGAAGGACCTATGGGTGATGGTAACAGGGAGCATGAACAATTCTGCCCAATGCAGGAAAGTGGCAGCAAAGGTAAACAAGATGCTGAGGGGTATAGTGAGGGATTCTCATCCAGGCAGAAGGAGGTGATCTTGCCCTCTACAGGTCACTGGTCAGGCTGCACTTGAAGTACTGTGTGCAGCTCTGGAGGCCATACCTGAGGCAGGATATCAAGCTACTGGAGGAGTGCAGTGGAGGGCAATTAGAATGATACAGAGAATGGAGGGTGAGACTATGAGAACAGATTGGGGAACTGAATATGTACACCCTGGAGGAGGTAGGATGGGGGACATGATCCAAACTTTCAAGTATCTGAGGGAATCAACAAGGATGGAGCCAACTGAGTTTTTAAACTGAGGAAGGGAAGGAAGGGACACCAGAGGGCATGGGCTAAGAATACAGGGAGGAAGAGTTAAGTGGGAGATGAGGAGGCATTACTTCACAGAGAATGGTGTCAAAGTGGAATGTCCTACCAGAGAGGTGATATCATGCAAAACTGTGGGTAGCTTTAAAGGACATGGGACAGAGAACAGGGGAGGAGGGTGGGTGGGTGAGGCTGAGAACAGCTGAGTGTGGACAAAGGGGAGGGGTAGGGCAGCTGCAACTTAGGGCTGCTAACTGCACACTCGAGCAGACATAGCAGACCAGGAGGTCTCTTTCTGCTGGCTCGCTCATATGTTTGTATGTCATATTTTTGGTGTATAAGGCTATCATATTTATGGTATAAAATCTCACAGCATTCTTAACTCCATTTTCAACAGAGTTCTTCCCAACCTCAAATCTCACACTCAGGTGCATAAAAAGTGTAGTTGGACTGGCATTTTTTACAGGCACGAGGAACACTGCAGCTCAGTTACAATGCTCGTGCTACTCTCAGTTGTACATCAACAGACTGACGGCGGCAGCAGACAAACTGTAGTGAAAAAGAAATAATGTGGCCTACTGGGAACCGAACTCCAGGTCCCCAGAATGCCATTCTGGTGCATTAACCACTGAGTGACAGACTGACATGCTTGGACCTGGGGCTCCCACACACACTTCCTTTTCCAGTATTGCAAATCCTGCAACTAGAAACAACTGGGATGACAATTAGTTGCTTTTGGTGCAGTATTAGCCAATGTTTAGCAATTAAATCACAAATTGTAGTAAGAAAGAAATAATGTGACCTAGGAGCAGCAGTATTTTATTAAGATCAGCAATGGGCCTCTTCTGAAGAAAACTACACCTCATATCACTTAAATTTCATTTGTTTCTTTGTCAACAGACAATTCTTTTCCAGTAGCTGATGGGGATGTATGTGTTTGCTTTAGCTTGTTTTCACTGTTCATACTAGTCCCTGTAACTATCCTGGGTGTTTCCATTTTATGGTTGTTGAAATCTCATTATCCATGAGAGCTGAATTAGCATATGAGAACATGATATCAAATCAACTATTTATACCATGAATCTGTATGCTGAAAGTACAAGTATAAAAAACACATCTGAAAACACACAAATTGAAAGCAATTTAATGGGAAATCCCTGTACTACAACTTAGATAGTTTGCAAAGCTAACTGAAGGTAAAAGTGATATTTCACAGCTTCTGTGACTAGTTTTGTTGAAATCTAATTAAGTAAACAGGCATATTGTAGAGTCTAAATGGTAATTTCACATCATGGTCTCATATTCTAATGAAGCTTTCAGGGACAGTGAGATTTCAACAGCCATAACATGGAAACCCCCAAGGTAGTTACAGAGACTAGTATGAACAGTGAAAATAAAGTAAAGCAATCACGTATATGCCTAATAGCTACAGGAAAAGAGTTAACTGTTGGCATGGAAACAAACAATATTTACAAGATGTGAAGGTGAAGTTTTCCTTTAAGCGACTGCAGTAGTAATAAGGCAAGTGCTTTGATAAAGCAGACAAAGCAGAGCAGTAAATATAGCAGTACAGCAGGAATGTACAGATCGCAAAGACAGCAGTGAGAAGAGGCCATTTATTGCATTTGCTTGTGACAGCCTGTAGTTAATCACATGTCAATTAAGCTGTCATAGTACAGTGATAGTTGTCAGTTTGCCAGCTACGATTACAGTACATTGCTTCCGCATTGATACTAATAAAATCTAAAGCACCTCACTAGGCACCAAACAGCTTGTATTACTGCTTCATGTGAGTTTTCTTTCACGATTGATCAGCAGATCATAGAAGTATGAAATGAATGATTCATGCTACATTCCTATTCTACAGTAATACCTTGACAAGTTTAACTCTCTTATTTAACAAATTAAAAATTAGGATTTATAAACCCCAAGATTTTTCTAGAAAACTGTTCTTCCTTGTAAAGAAAATAGTCTAATACCAAGAAAAATTATCTTGATTTACCTTAAGAATAACAAACTTAGGCTGGCTCAGTTGCATGGAGGGCTAGTGCTGTGTGCCTCACCTCCTGTGATGCTGGCAACCCAGATTTTGGAATGGATGCAGATTACTTGGCGGTTGACTGGGAGACAAAGGATTGAGCATCTGTAGGGATCACTCTTCTCCCTTGGGGTTGGAGGAACACATCTTCCATTCAATGGCAGCCACCTAGAGAAATCTGGGCTGCAGTGCAGTGGGAAGCAAAGTACAAGGATGCCATCTGCAGGACTCTGGGAATAACATCATGTTTTAGACTCAGATATTAGTTTTGGAGTTTTAGCGTTCTTTTTGTTTGTTTGTTTTTATACCAGTTTTAGGATTTAAAGAGTGGAGAGCTTTTTTTTCTTCACTTTTCCAAACCAGCCATTTTCTTTTGTTTTTGGCACAGTCTCTTCGACTGAGTCCCGCCAATACTTATTTCAGGGTAGCCATTTTATGCCTCACCATGTACCTAACTGGGTTATTGTCATTATCATACTTCCTGTAATCCCAACTGATGAAAAATGCAGTATCATGAGACATGTTCATTTGATGGAACCCCATCTAGCAATTTTTGCTCGTGGGCATGCCATTTGAGCAATAATTTTCTTCTTCTTTAATTGTCCTAGATGCATACTGTATGGCTATTCAAGTTCTGAATGCTGGCCTGCGATACTAAATGCCCTGAGTGATTATGCACTGGTTGTTTCTTATACCTTAAGCCAGCCATGCTTGGCAATTGAACATTCAGTGTATTCCCACCTGAGTAGTGTAACTGCTAGACTTTCTGCTTATGATTCTTTTACTTGGCAGAAGACACCAGGAGAAAGGACTGCTGTGTGACTGACTTCTCTGCTGGGACTAAAGAAGTAGAACTCTTTGTACTTGTAACTTAATTTAGAGTAAAAAAACCTAACAAACAAAACAAAAAAGTGTGTGTTTGAGTTAACTGAACTGAATGGTTATCTGAACAGTTATCTAGGTGTAAATCTCAGGTGATTGAAAGGACGTGATAGCTGTGAGGTTTAAATTACTTGTAGAAAGATCTAGTAAGTAGGGGAGTGGCTTAGCTAGAAGGAAGCTACATTTAAAGACTGCCTTGAAAGATCTTGCTAGTAGCTTGGCAGAAGATACCAGGAGAAAGGCCTGCTGTGTGACTGGTCTTCTCTACTGGGACTATATTGCCCTCCGTCCCTCCCCTCCACCCTCCCATCCAAATCTAGTTCTACTTTTATAGGCACAGAATTTGACTGACAACAGGAACTTCCTGTTTGGGAGCAGGAAGTGAGTGATCACAGAGCCACCAAAGACCCACCATCCCAGAAAGGCAAGAGTAGCCTGGCCCCTCTAGCTGCTGGAGGCCTGCCTCTGAGCAAGTAATGGGTCTACTGAGAAATATAGGATATTCTTGTCTCAGAACAGGACAATCAGGAGCTTAAAGGCACAGGCAGAAAGTAAGGAGAGAGAAAAAAAACAGAGGAAAGAGTAAGGATTGCAAACAGTTAAGGGGCCAGAAATAAGACATGATGGGAGTGGTGCAGTGCAGTGGCTGTGGAGCAGCAGTCTTCCGGGAGACATTCTGAGGATGGTGGTGTGTCCCATCTGCAGGCACCTCTCTGGGCTGAGGGAGGAGGTTGCTCATCTCATCATTTGTGGGACCTCCTCTTCCATCGAGGACCACCAGTGCCACTGCCGTTGCCTCAGAGGTTGCCAAGAAAGAGGAGTGGTTGGACCACAGTGGGCTCAGAGAGGGAGGGTGGTGGAACAAGGTTGCATCCCTCCAGTTGTACCTCTCCACATCCCTATGCCATTCTGGCAAAGTGTGGTTCCTCTATGGAGGCACCAGAGTGGAGAACAAGGAGGATGTTGTGAACCTCCACAAAGGAGACCCACAGGAGGGTGGCAGGGGACCCTGCAGGGAAGGAAACAACTCTGGTGGGGACTCCATTGTTAGGAAGGCAGAAATGGGGAGGAAGGGAAAGGGAGGTAGTGCCTGCCTGGCGCCATGGCTTGAGGGACAGGGAGCCAATCTCAGGATTGCCGGAGCAACTGCACAGGGAGGAGATGGATGTCATTGTCCACCTAGGGACAAATGACCTGGCTAATAAAGGGATTAGAGAAGTGCAGGAAGAGTTTGTGGAATTGGGGAGGGCCTAGACAAGTAGCATGCATGGTAACCTTCTCGGAGGTGCTGCCCATCTATGGCGAGGAGAGGCTAGTGTTCTGCACCATGGGATTAAATCAGTGGTTGAAAACTGGTGTGGAGCCCAGGGATTTGGCTTCATTGGGGACTGGGGGTCCATCTGGAGTGATGCAAGCCTATACTGGCATGATGGGTTGCATCTGTCCAGGAGGGAACCAGAATCCTAGGTGATAGGTTTAAATCTTCATTGGAAGCATTTAAACTAGCCAAGGGGAAGCACTGGAAAGGAGCAGGGAAATCCTAGCCTCCAAAAAAAATCAAGGTAGTAAGTGCGGTAAACACCAACATAGAAGTGTCGATAGGAAGAAGGGCAGGGATAAATGGAGAAAGTGACAAAGGCAAGAAGGACAGGATGGGGCAAAAAGGAGTAAGGCCATCAGGAAATGGAGGGTAATGAGGACCAATGCTCGTAGTCTGGGCAACAAGCTCCCTGAGCTGGTGGCCTTGGTGGAAGAGGGATGCCTAGATATCATAGCAGTCATGAGAAACATGTTACACAGAGAACCATGACTGGGATGTTAACATAGCAGGGCACATAACCTATAGAAGAGACAGGCAGGGGAGATGAGGTGGAGGAGTAGCTCTCATGTAAAGGAAGGGATAAAAGCAACTGAACAAAAGAGAAAACAGGAGGAGATGAGGCACTGAGGGTCACCTTGGAGACTGGAAAGGCACCACAATCCGCACAGGGGTTGTGTACGACCCCATGTCAGGGGGAGGCAATGGACAAGGATATGATAAAGGGCATTCTAGAATGGCAGAGAAAGGGTGATACTGTTGATGGGAGACCTGAATATGCCAGATGTTAACTGGAGCACATTTGCTGCAGCCACATCCAAGAGCAGGGCCATTCTTGATGCCCTACAGGTTGCAGGCCTCAGACAGCTAGTTTCAGAACCCACTCGTGAGGGGTAATCTTCGACCTCGTACTCTCAAATGGGGGCAGTGAGAGGATCTCAGATCTAGAAGTGGGTTGCCATCTGGGAACAAGTGACCATCAAACAGTGTGGTTCACGTTAAACTCAGCTACAGTCCGCAAGCCATACAAAAGTGAGGGTACTGGACTTCAGGAGGGCTGACTTTGGCAAGATGGGAGAGTGCCTCAGAAAAGCACTAGCAAACAGGCTAGAAGGAGGTGTGGAGCAACAATGGGGAATCATCAAAACTGCCATCACAGAGGCAACAAGCCTTTGTGTGAAGCAAATAAACAAATCAAAATGAAAGAAAAAGCCACTATGGTTCTCAAAAGAGGTGGCTGTGAAAGTCAGGAAGAAAAGATAGCATTCTGGAAGTATAAGGAAACACAGAAAGAGCAGGACAGAGAGCTGCTACCAGTTAAGGCAGAAGGAAGCAGGAGGGAAGTCAGAATAGCAAAGGCCCAAACTGAGGAAAGATAGCCAACTCAGTTAAGAAGGGGATAAAACCTTTATAGGTACATCAGCAAGCGTAGAAAGACAAAGGAGGGATAGTGAGGCTGAATAGAATGAACAGTGGTGGGCAGAGGGGACAGTGAAAAGCAGGGATACTGAATGCATATTTCTGCTCAGTATTCACAAAAGAGGAGGAAGTGCCTAATCCAATTAACAGAAGTTAATCTTGATGGGGGGTCGATCCCAGTCCTTTCACAGAAGAAAGGGTTCTGCAAGAACTCCCAAAACTGAAGGTGGACAAAGCAATGGGGCCTGATGGAATTCACCCAGAATTCTAAAAGAATTAAGGGGGAACTAGTGAAACCACTGTCAACTCTTTTAATAAATCATGGGATGATGGTGTCGTACCTGAGGACCGGAGGAAGCGGATGTGATTCCCCTTCACAAAGTGGGACCAAGACAGAGGCAGGAACCTACAGACTGGTCAGTCTGACTTCTGTGGTAGGGAAAGTGATGGAATCACTTCTGAAGGAAAGAATAGTTGAGTACCTAGAGGTCAGTGGGGCCTGGGACCCAAGGCAACATGGGCTCACAGCGGAAGGTCATATCAGACAGAATCTAATAGATTTCTTTGGCTGGTGACCAAAGTAGTAGACCAGGGAGGGACTGTGGACATGGCCTACCTAGACTTTAGCAAGGCATTTGACACAGTCCACACAAAAGATTAATAGTCAAATTAACCAGCCTGGGAGTGGGTCCCAGGGTGGTAGCCTGGTAAAACATTGGCTGCACAACAGGACACAGAAGGTAATTGTCAATGGAGTCCACGCTGAAGAAAGAGGGGTTACTAGTGGGTACACGCGAGTTCAGTATTGGTCCAGTCCTTTTTAATGTCTTCATAAGTGACATTGCAGAGGGACTGAAGGAAAAGTATGCCTTTTGCAGATGACACAAGATCTGCAACATGGCTGATACATAAGGAGGCGTGGAAAGGATGAGAAGGGACTTGGCAAGGTTGGAGGAATGGTCAGAAGTCAAGAACCCGGGAAAATACACAATGGTGGGGGGAGGTAGTAACAAAAAAAGGAAAGGCACCTGGGGATAATCATATCAGATGACCTTAAGGTTAGTAGAAATGTGAGAAGGCAGTAGGGAGGGCTGGGGTATACTGGGATACATAGGGAGAGGCATCAGCAGCAGCAGAAAACAGGAAGTTGTTATCCCTCTGTACAGACAGTTGGTGAGACCCCATCTGGAGTACTGTGTCCAGTTCTGGAGACCCCATCTCCACAAGGACATAGACAGGATTGAGGCCAGTCCAGAGGTGGGCAACTAAAATGGTGCAGGGTCTGCAGAGAAGCTGTATGAGGAGAGACTAAAGGAGCTTAATATGTATACCCTTGAGGAAAAGAGAGAGGGGACACGACATAAACTTTTAAGTACCTCAGCGGAATCAACAAAGTCCAAGAGGTAGAATCTTTCAGAAAAGAGATGTGCAAGAACAAGGGAACAATTTAAAGATGGGGCGGTTCAAAGGGCAATATGAGGAAGTATTATTACAGAGAGAGGTAGTGGATGCATGGAACAGCCTTCTGAGGAGGTTGTGGGGTCTAAAACTGTGGGAGAATTCAGAATGCATGGGACAGACATTAGGCAATTCTTGTGGGTGGTAGGAAGAAATAGGTGTTGGTTAACTAGGATCTGCGGTCTATCCTGTAGGTAGGAAATGGGCAGACTAGATGGGCCAAGCGGTCCTTATCTGACGTCAAAGTCTATGTTTCTATGTTTGCCAAGTATAACAATCAATCAAAGCATTATTTGTAATATATATATTTATTTGTATCAACCACATTTTCTTTTCTATACCATTGATAGCATCATATATCTGTACATTTTCAACATAAACATTCAACATACATCATTATTTTCTAAAGTTGTGAATTGTTTTGCTTAAATAAAATTATTGGCTGGGATTTTCAAATTACCAGACACAACACTTGTGTTCATATTCTGGACATATACGGCATCCAGGCAAATGCATCAGGTCCAGTAAGCTATTAAATTATTGCTATTTGAACTACTAGGAAAATACCACAGAGGTGGAGATCACTTTCAATGTCAGTATATGTTTACTGTTAACTAAAAGAAAATTAGCTTTACTGTTGAGCTAGAATTCAGATTGTATTGCTGCACAGATTTTGAGAGAGAAAACACTAGCACTTATACATTCCACACAAGTTTCCTGCAGCCAATTATGTACATATGTTTAAATCAGCATTGTTGCTTTGCTTTTACAACCCCCAAATAAGTCCAATGTTTTATAGTCCCAAATAGCAGAACTCTCTTTTCTTGCACAGTCCCTTCTACAGTACCGTGCAGATGTGTACTGTCCTGGCTGGTGGAATACAAACTCTGGTCTGAGCGGTATGGCTGTGGAGAGCTTTTAGGAGCAGCAGAGTGTGGAAAGAATATGAGGTGCTCTCGCTGCACGGAGTCAGCCATAACTGATACTGTAGCAATTACAGTATTGCACATACATGATATTCACACACACGCAGTTTGCCCCAGAGTCAGCCATGCACAACATGGTGGTGCAGTTTGTCAGCGCTGACATGTTGCACATGGTGGACATCACTTCTGCAATTGCGGAAAGGAAAAGTAGTGCTCTGGGAAGAGGTGTGTTTATGCAGCCCATGGAGAGGAAGGGCCGCATAAACAGAATCATTGGAAACTATGCTGGAGCACTGTGGCAGAACACCAGACAGCAGTCTGATCACGTGCTTCCACAGTGCTTTTATACAAATCTGATGATGGCATAATGTCTGTGGAGCTTGGCCCATGCAGCCATACAAATCTGAATGCTATTTATCACTCAGAAGGCATATTATTGAAATTGTCTAATGTCCTTTGTGTGTAATAAATCTTATGCTTGCTTGTTTCAAAATTGTTTGGTCTAATTTGTTGTTCATGTCCCTTACTTTTGTTCCATTCTAAAATGTTAAATTTAACTCTTCCATTAGATCCTCCTTGTTAATGATTTTGTACATCATCAACACATTCCCCAATATTCCTGTTGTACACAGTATTTACCCACCTACTCCCTCCACAACTCTCCCTATAGGACCCTTGCCCTCCTGCCTGTGCTTCCACTTCAGGAGAGCTGTCTTCTATCACTTTCCAAACATATGAAACTCCCTCCCTTAGATATCCATTCTGCTCCATCTACTCATTTGTTGTCCTATTTTCTTTGACACTATATTTCCCCAACCCTACAATTGAACCTAACCAACCTGTCCTTCATTACCCTCCTGCCCTCTCTTCTGTTCTATTTCCACTACTCTGCACCCTTCTACCCCTCCCTAGGCATGCTGATAGTCTATAGCTCTAAACGGGTTTACAGCAAGTAGTGTTCATACTCTTATTGTTCCACCCTGGAGTAAGGCTTTCTCCCTTCCTCTTCACTCCTCTTTAATTCTTCTCTTTCACAATTGCATACCACTTCCTCCCATCCCTCTTTTGTTCCCAATCTTCCCCACCCTATCCTCAAGTTAGCCACGCCCACCTTTTCTGTGCCAGTATTCTGTTCCCATTTTATCCTCACCACTCCCCATCCCATGCCAATCCCCTTGCAGGTGTGTATTCTGGAGGGGTAAAGGCTCATAATCTCCAACCATCTACCACTCTCCCCATCCTCCTATTCTGACAAGGTTTCTCATTTATTTATTGATTGAATTTTGTTGACCAGATTGACCCACTGAGACTAGAAGCCCCTTTTTAATGGTGACCAGTGTCGGGAAGTACAGATGGTTACCAACTGAAAGTGAACCAGATTAAGCTGTTGGTGGTATTTTTAGTGAATAGGGAAATTTGGCCAGACACCAGGAAATTCCCCTACTCTGGGAAGGGGTGCTGTTGGCCCATTTCCTGAGTTGGAGGAGCCAGAAGCTATGCTGGAGGTGGAGGAAGCTTCTCTCCCTTTGTGTCTATGAATGAGGAGACAGATGGAAAATATATGATTATGCAAACAGATAAGGTTGAAATTGCAAGAACAACTATGGATATTGAGGATGTGGCTCAACATTTATCCGATATAAACTATTTAGAGATGGAGCGGGCTTGCAAAGGAACTTTTGGAATGCAATATTCTTGAGACGTGTCAATAATTGGCTAAAGAAATGGATGCTGAAGAAGTGGCATACCTTGGAAGAGAAGAAAGATCTGGCCAAAAAGAAGTTAAATGGAGGAAATTAGAAAATGTTCCTAAGTCATAAACAAAATGGAACCCATCTCAATCTGGGTCTGCTGGTACATTGAGAGGGCTTACTGTGAGAAAAAGCATCAAAAAGCCTTCCAAATGGAGACTCAGAGGGTGCTAAAACAGATCAGATGCTGGAATCTGCACTTCTGGATGCAATATGGATGCAGAACAAAGAAGGAGTCTGGGTACCAGACCCTCGATTGATTTCCCTGAGCACGGAGTCCCAACAGGTGAACACACCCAGTACTGCAGGAAGGGATCTGGAGAAACTGAGGCGTATGAAGGAGTTACCATTCAGAGTGGTGAGCAAGATGGACACAGGGTGAGTGAAGATGCTTTATTACCTGAATTTGTGTTGACATGATGTAGCTGCTCCTGGGGAACTGATGCCTTGAAGCTCCCTTCTGTTTACAGGTGGAAAATGGTGTAAGACTCTGTCTTCACCTGGTAAGACTGACTCTAAATTATGAATATAGCAGAATACCCCACTGATTACAACAGACTTACCAGGTGGCATGGGGTGCCTGAATGAACCTAGAGAGGACACATGGGATCAAGAACCAATCTCCACAGAAGACCTGACAACTAGGACTGTATCAACTGAGACTCATAGCACTAACTTGGAGAATGCTCAAAGGGTAAATTCTGAGGAGGAACAACCAGGGTAGTCTGAAAAATTTTATAGTGTGGCTAGCTCCAGCGATGAAGAGAATTAATGTGTGAGTTCATGACCCCAGATAACCAAGGTTCTCAGATTTGTTTGACTGAACAACCCTAAGCTGCGTATAAACATGGTTAGACTGAGATATAGGCCATGGATTGGAGCTGCAACCAGACAGAGAATATGTGGGTCTGAAAGTGAATAAAGAATCCCTATTTTTCCCTGGGGATGTCCATGCCCTAATCCACAGAAGACAATTTTGACATTAGCTTTAACTCTCCCTAGGTTTGGAACGTTTCTAGTAAAAGTATAACCAGGTCAAATTCTCTCCCCTATGGACCTCCTTTATAGAGATCCCCCTAGCTCAGCCTTTAATCAAAGAATCACTGTAATGTTCAGGAACTAAGGGGTCAGTATTGGAGACATTCATCACTGGCTACAGAAGTGTAATGTCCTCAGTGCTCCTGAACACATCATAGACTCAGAGCAATTTTGAAAAAGGGTTGGAACTTCAGGGTGAAACTACATCAGACTGAAGGAGGCTGTTTAAACATTCCCAGCAGGTTCTTTATTGGTAAAGATCATGGGGTTTGCTTCTATGTGGGCCAGCTGTTGGCCTGCCACAAGAGCAGAGCTCAAACTCATCTTGCTAGCACATGTGATAAACTAAGATGTATCATCTGTGAGAATATAATCACTTAAGTACTGCCTACAAAAACATGGCCAAATGTAATTTATGCAATGCCAGGGCCTTGTCTTTCAAAAAGTGTCCATTGGCAGCCCATAACCAGACTGATGAGGTGAACCAAGATATTTGGATCAGGAATGCCAAAAGAAAGCAGCAGGAGCTTCAGGATTCTGACCTCCCCCTAATCCCACCAGTGATAGAGCTGAGGAGTCTGCAGCAGCTGGACACCAAGACAGCGAGCATGGCAACCAACCCCCAAAAACCACGTGGAACTGTTCTGAACCCTGGGTAGAGCCTGAGGAACCAGAAGGAACCTTCAGAGACTACAACCCAGAATACCTCAGTTGTTGATGATGACCTTATTACCAACATGCCCCAGTGGTCTACATGCTTAACTAGAAAAGCGCCAGATTGCAGGCATCTAAGGCCTCCCCAGTCACAACCATGAACAAATATGAAGTTGTTTCTAAATGAAAGAATTTGGGGGACTCAGACTATGAACAAATGGAATTGGACACGTTATTTATTTATTTCAAATTCTGATTAATACCTTTCAGCTGGGGGCTCGTTTACAAAGGCTCCAAGTCAACAAGGAATACAAGACATTTACAGGTGATGAAACAATGCAGAACAGAAAGACATCAATTAACAAGTGGTATTAGTGTGCAGTTACAACATTAAGCAGGGTACAAGAAGTAAGGAGAAACAGGACTACACTTGCAGAGAAACATATTAATGCAGCACTAAGTGCAGTACGGTGTTTAACAATCATGTTACAGCTCAGACAGGGTGCCCACAGTCTGCAGAAAAGCAGTTTAACAGCCAATGTGTGGCTTTATCAAGGGAGGTAGTAGGTGGTGGGAGATGGGAGGAAGTGGGCAGTCGTGGAACAGGAGGGTGGGAGTGAGAGAGGGTAGTGTTTGACGGGTATGAGAACCGCTGTCAGAGGCCGTGGGTTAACAGAAACACTGGCAGTCAGATTTGCTGGCAAGAAGAGATCGAAGACCATTTTAAAGTGGCCAAGTCTGAGGGAGTCAGCAAGGTCTGCAGGCAGATCATTGAACCATTTAGGCGCTGGTAGGAGAGGGATCTTTGCCAAGGGTGGTTCCTTTGAAGAGAACAGTTAGGACAGCCATAGAGGCACTCCTTGTGTATTTAGATGGTTGTGCAGGTTCAAAGAGGGCTGAAGTATCACTAGGCATGGACCCCATCAGGAACTTTTGCAAGGAGGCAGGCCTGGTATTGGAGTCTGTGGTGGAGCAGGGAGCCATCCAGTTTCCTTGTGTAGGTCACAAGAGTGAGTCATTTGTGTACTCCCAGGACCAGGCGGCAGGCCTTGTTGAAGATGGTCTTGACCCTTTTAAGTGCTGTGTCTTTGCCTGCCTCATATGACAAGGCCATAATCTACAGATGAGAGAACTGAACTGTACATAACAAGTTTCAGTGCAGCCAGTGTCATTGAGGTGCGGTATCTGTACAGGATGCCAAGCTTCATGTTGGTGGACTTTACTAGTTGCTCAGCATGGGCAGTGAAGGTGAGGGTGTCATCAAGGTGAATCCTAAGTACTTGAATGTACTGACTTGGTCAAGTACTTCTCCTTAGCTACTAAGTACATGCAGTGAGGACCCTCAAATCTTGCTTTGTGGGGTGCTGAAGAGCATGCTCTTTGTCTTTTGTAGTTGAGTAGCAGTTTATTTAAGGTGAACCAGGATTCCAATGCATAAAAATTGAGCTGAAGTTCAGAACTAATTAATCCCAGGTCTTTCCCTGGGATGGAGATAACAATGTGTCTGCACAGAGTACAGATTGTGCAGGATAGGTAGAAGGCATGTCATTTATGAAGAGGCTGAATAAGAGAGGACCAAGGACAGAACTTTGCGGGACCCTAGGGTTGCTTCCCTGGGCTCAGTGATTGTATTGCCAATCCTGACCCACTGAGATCTATGGGTTAGGTAACTATGGAACCAGGCCACAGATTCCATTGACAATCCTGTAGAGAGGAGATATTTCAGTAGCAGTTGGTGATTGACTGTGTCAAAGGCCTTGGTGAGGTCTATGAAGATAGACCCCACCGCCATCCCTTTATCAAGGGACCCATAAAGCTGAGTGGTGTACTCTACTAGCGTGGTGACAGTGGAGTGGTTTTGCCGGAATCCATGTTGTTGCAAACATAGAAGGCTATGCTTTTCTAGGTACTCAGTTAGTTGTTCTAAGACCACCCTGTCAAGTGCTTTGAGAGGGGGTAAAATGAGATGGGCCAGAAGTTTGCTAGATTAGCACTGTCTCCTGATTTAAAACAGGTGTGACTACAGCCTCTTTCCACCTGTCAGGAAGATGCCAGATCTCAGAGAGGCATTGAATACCTTGGTGAGGGGTGCCACAAGTTTGTTTAATGTGAGTGCTGCCATCTTCATATCAATCATGTCACATCCCATCCTGGTCTTAAGAAGGACCTGTTTGATATATTTGATGGTCACACCTGTGGAGATTTGCCTGAAGTAGAATGGTGGGAAACATTATCCTGTGGTAATGGGTGTTGAGGTTGTGGTGCTGGCCTGCAAGGTGTGATTCAGGTATTCAGGTGGCAACACATTGCTGAGGTCCATGAATGCAACACTAAAAGCATTGGCGATTTCCTTTGGTCTTGCAATGTGCCAGAGGTGGTAACTATAAGGTCTGGGGGCCCTTGAGGCTCTACCCGTGAGAGATTTTACAGAGTCCCAGAACTCCTCCCTCTACCCTTGGCCTTTCCTAGGAGGTCATTGTAATAAACTGCTTTCACCAGATGTATGAGTTTTGTTCAGGTATTTCTAGCTGCCTTATATGCTTGGGAGTCAGCTAGATTCCTGGTGGCTTTGGCCGTATGCCACAGGTGATCTCTGAGTTGCATGCATTCAGTTAGAGGCTGGACTGCTAGGGGTAGGGATTCCTCTGGCTTTCTTTGTTTTGTAAGGAGCAAAGATGTTGCAGGCTTTATTGAAAATACTGCAGAAGTATTACAGTGCTTGGTTTCCATCCTTGACTCTATCCAGTGGGGACCAGTCAATCCCTTTTAGGTAGTACTGAAGGAGTCTAGTTGACCAGGCCTTAGTGATCTGTTCCTGGTGGTCTTAGGCTTAGATACATAGATCCATAGACAGTGTCAGCAGATAAGGCCCTATAGCCCACCGAGCCTACCATTTGAGCTTGTAAGTTCACCTTGTTTTCCTAGAAGTCTGTTGCACCTTAACCCTGACCTCCAGAATTCCTTTATGTCTATCCACACATTCTTAAATCCCATGATTGTTTCAGCCCTCACCACTTCCTCTGGCAGGGTGTTCCACTTGTCCACCACCTGTTATGTGAAGAAATTCTTCCTCACGTTTCCTCTGAATCATCCTCCCTCCAACTTTATCCCATGACCTCTAGACCTGGAACATCTTTTCACTTAAAAATAGTGTATTCCTGCACCCTGTTCCTCCCTGTAAGATACTTGTATGTCTCTATCATATCCCTCTCTCCCTCTATTCTCCAGGGGCACATATTCAATTCCTTCAACCTGTCCTCATAGGACTTGTGATGCAATTCATGTACCATCTTTGTTGTCCTCCTCTGAACCTTCTCTACCCTGTCTATGTCCTTACATAAGTAAGGTCTCCAGAACTGTACACTGTACTCCAGGTGGGGCCTCACTAATGTCTTGCATAGTGGAATTATGACCTCCCTTTTCCTGCTGATGATGCCCCTGCCTATGCATCCCAGCATCCTATTTGCTTTACCTGCTGCCTTGTCACACTGTTTCCTACCTTGAGGTCATCAGAGATGATAACCCCAAGATCTCTTTCCTGCTTGGTGCATGCTATATCCTCAACCCCCACTGATATATTGTGCCAGGGTTTTGTGCCCCATATGCATTATCTTGCACTTCTTTGTTAAATTTCAACTGCCAAACATCTGACCATTCTTCAAGTTTCTGCAGGTCCTATCTCATTCTGTCTACACCCTCTGGTATATCTACTCTGTTACAGAGCTTTGTGTTATCAGTGAACAGGAAATTCTGCCTTCTAAATCCCAGCAATGTCACTGATAGAGATGTTGATTAGGACCGGTCCCAGCACTGATCTTTGTGGTATGCCACTGATCGCTGTTCCTTTGTGGAGTGACAGCCATTTTCCACCACCCTGTGTGTCCTGCCGCCCAGCCAGTTACCTACCCACCACACTACTGTCCTGCCCACATCCATATTCCCCAGTTGTTTAATAGTCTTCTATGTGGCACCGTGTCAAAGGCCTTGATGAAGTCCAGATAGGCCATGTCCACTGCCCTCCCGATCCACCTCTCAGTCACCCAGTCGAAAAATTCAACGAGGTTGGTCTAACATGACCTTCCCTGGTGAAACCATGCTGCCTTGGGTCCTGTAGTCCACTGACAACCAGATGTTCCACCAATCTCTCCTTCAGTAGTGCTTCCATGATCTTCCCACTACGAGGTGGGGCTGACTGGTCTGTAGTTCCTCGCTTCCTCTTTGTTCCCACTTTTGTATATGGGGACTACATCTGCTGTCCTCCAGTCTTTGGGTACCTCCCTGTTTCCAGTGATCGGCTAAACAGGATAGCCAGAGGTTCAGCTACCACCTCTCTTAGTTCTTTTAGGACCCTGGGTTGCACCACATCTGGCCCCATTGCTTTATCAACTCTTATTACTTCCAGTTCCTTCAGGACCCTTTCTGTGTAAAGGGATTTGTGTCCATCTCTGCACCATTCTCACCCTTGTACTTCCTTCAGACCCATTACCCTCCTCTTCCTCAGTAAAGACTGAGCAGAAATACCTGTTCAATATGTCAGCTTTACTGTTGTCATCCTCCACGCGGCCCCATCCTCCCCTTCAGTCTCACTATCCCTCCCTTTGTCTTTCTTTTTTCACTTATGTACCTGTAAAAGGTCTTGTCCCTCTACCCACTGATTTTGCAATGTGCTCTTCTGTCTGAGCTTTGGCTTCCCTTACTGACCTCCCTGCCTCCCTTTGCTTCTCCTGGTACTTCTCCCTATCCCTTCTGCCTGTATCTTTTGTATTGCCTGAATGCAATCTTTTGGCTTTCACTTTCTTTGCTACCTCCTTGGAAAACCATAATGGCCTCCTCTTCCTTTTCCTCTCTAACCTGCTTAATGCATAATTCTGTTGCTCTTGTAATCCTCATTTTAAATACTGCCCACTGTTCCTCAACCCTGATTCCTGCCCCATTCCCTTAATGCCTCTTTCAAGCATCTCCCCATTTTCCCAAAGTCTGCCCCCTAAAATATGGGATAAGTGTTTTTGTGTGGTTTGGTTCTGCTCCTTCTGTGATTTCACACCACAATGACTGGTGGTCACTGTTTCCCAGGTGCTTCCCCATGTTACCCATCACACTGTCCCTGTTTGTGAGCACAAGGTCCAGTATTTCCTTCTGCCGAGTTGATTCCATGACCAGTTGCTTGAGGACGGCACCCTGAAGGAGTCAAGGATAAATCTGCTCCTAACTGATGCTGCTGCTGGGATGCTCCAGTCCACACCTGGAATATGGTCTCTAGCCAGCACTACCTCACCCTTGTCTGCCATCCTTTGGATGGCTAGCAACAGTTCCATATCTGTTTCTTCCTCCTGGGCTGGTGGTCTTAGACCACACCTGTGCTGATGGCTGTCCCCATTTTCCTTTCCAGCTTAACCCACAGTATCTCTCCCCATTTTGTTCCTTTTGGTAAACTTGTTAGTCCAGGTAAGTAGTAAAGGGGAGTGGTCACTGATGGTGTCAGTTAGGACTGTTACCTCTGTGATATGTTCAGGTCAGAGGAGAGTAGCCAGTCAATGAGGGTGCTGGTTCCTGTATGATAGTTTTGTCTTGTGGGTTGTGTGACCAGTTGGGTCAGATACAGTCCGGCTATTTGGTCTCTAGCTGTCACTGCATCCTGTGCCTGCCAATTAATGTTGAGGTCCCCTAGGATTATATGTTTCCAGTTTAGTTTGTTCTGTTCAAGCTTATGAGCTGTGGGAAGCCAGTAGTAGTAGTCCCAGGAGGCAGGTATCACGGTGAATAGTAGTACCACTTTGTTTTGTTTGCCAATATTAAGTTTTAGCATTAGAACCTGTGCTTCCCTGGTGTGGAAACTAATTGGCAGATTTGCCTTTGATGTCACTCTTGAGGTAAACCAGATAACCCCCTTTTGAGGTACGGTCCTGCTGGAACAGGTTATATCCAGGAAGGGCAATTGCTGTGTCTGGGATCTTTGGTGATAGCCATGTTTCTGTTAGGGAGATGACGTCAGGATCAATTTGAGTGACCCAGGCCTGCAATTGTGGCAGTTTGGAGAGAAGGCTGCAGATATTCAGACATACAAATTTTAGATGTCCTGGGCTATTGAAACAATTCATGATACAGGTCACCCAGGATCACAGCTAGGCAAGGATTTGACAAGAGTCTTTGGCTATGCAAGAGTTTGCAGGCATACGTGCACCCTGCCCCATTACATTGATAGCCTGGGGCACACTTATCAAGCTACAAGTGCAGGAAGAAACCTTTTGTCCTTATGCTTCCTTTGTTATTTAAAGAGGTTGTTTACAAGCCTACATACAGATCCCTTAGAGAAGGTCAGATAGAAATGTGGATTCAAGCAGGATCCAGAGTCACTGAATTTGTCAGACTTAGTTGCTTGACTTCTGTTTTGCTTGGGATAGCTTCCAAAAGTTGATTTTAAACTGAAAATGCAAATACCTGGTGGTGATGTTTTGCAGAAACCAGTCCAGGAGACCTTCACAGATGTAGTGAGCAAGAATGGTGTAGTTACTCCAAGCAGAAAATCTTGTAAATCCCAAAAACTAAGCTAAGACACAGACAAACACAAACAGTCACCCACACAGACTCAGGAGGTGCATTCTTTACCTTACCTGAAAGTCAAGATGGCAGGAAGAAGAAAAAGAAGAAAACATACTGAAGGGCTAAGAATTCCTTTTGAGAGTATTTATACTGTTAGTATTATTTGCTGTACACCAACACTACTACGGACTGCTTACATATAGCAACTCTAAATGTATGCAGTATTAAAATGCTTGTAAAAGATCAGTTGTTTTTACTGTTTTGGTGCAACTACAGTACATTTAGATGTTGTTTACTTTCGGAAACATGGATGGCGATGCATACCATCTCCGCAGTCCAAAACAAAGTGGATTGTGGACCCTCATATTGGTCCTTTGGCCTGGACAAGGTAGTTGGGTGGGCATCTTATTTAAGGGGAGCCTTTAAGTTACAAAAATTAGTGGATTTAATTCCTGCAGAGTTCTTATTCTTGATGGATTATGGGATGGGAAACCATGTAGGTTCATAATTGTTTATGCACCTTAAGAAAAGCTGATCAAGTGAGTTTGTTTGAACAAATTCAACCCTTCCTGGCAATGGCTAGAATGTTTTTTAGGCAGTGATTTTAATTGTTCTATAGAAATATCTGATAGACTGAATGCAGGGAAAAAGGTATACTGTGAATCTAATGCTCTTCTACAGTCAGACCTGGTTATTCCGTGCCTTGTTAACACACATACCTGACAATCTGAACAGGGGACCTCTGAAACAGATTTTTGTCATGTTAATAAAATCCTCTGGACATTGTCTGGTTACTACGTATATTTTATTATGTAGCAAAATAGGCAAAAACAAATGCTTATGGATTAACTAGTTCTGACTGTATAATGTATCACTAAGGCTGGTCTTCAGGACATTTACCAGATTAAGGAAAAGGCCCCAGAGAAACTATTTTAGATGGAAATTGGCCTTCTGGATAGATTTTCTCTTTATACAAACACATTTTGTAGTACAACATCTAAGCACCATGCCCTGTGGGTTTCCAACCACCTTTTGTTAAGAGTGCAAACTGGATTTTCAGCAACTCACTCATCTCAAAGAGTAGATGGAGAGCAAATGTAAATTTATTTCAAAATAATCATGAAAAAGGCATTTTCTCTGAACTTCAGACCTGATGGTCGGTTCGCTGCCTATATAATTTGATTGGGGAATGGTGGGAGGATTCAAAAAGCTCTTAGATGCAGGTTGCAGAAGCATGTAGCAAAAACAGACTTGGAATTTTTAAAATATTTCGCTCTTAGATATCAACTACAACTCTTAGTTTCTGTGACTAACAAATATGGTATAGATTATTCAAAACAAATTATCAATATCAAACAAAAGATGAAAATTTACCAGTATGATCGGGCAGCAACTTTAAGGATGGAAATTAGTTTTGGCATGGTTAAGACACCTAACAGTGACCCCTGCACTACATGTAAATCCAAATTGGATTCTGCACTGCTAACTGAACTCCAAGATGAGTTAGGCACTTTGTGTGCTGAAACCCATGAAATGGAAAAGATAGTACAAAACCATTTTCAAACTTTTGTCAACACTCAGGAAATTTAGAAGAGAGGAGGAGTACCTATCAAATACAGGTACACCTTAGGGTAGCTGGTTCATTCCACTGGGGTGTCACACAGACAAGTCACACTGTGAGTCCTAGTAGGACAGAACATGTGTATGTGTCTTCTGTTGGCACCCTCTGCAGACTGTGTGAGAGACCTTTTGGTATAATGCATTTCTGCTTAAAGTTAAACCAGCATAATATTCTGTGGTGATTTGCATATACAGCCCATGATACTTTGCATTATGGGGGTATGTGTGATTTTGTATTTCTTTGAAATTTGACTTCCTGGCCAGTGCCCTTTGAGGGTAACCATTGCCTCAGTGCTTGCATGGAGTTTTTGTCTTTTAGCTTATTTGTTTTATTGGTTTCACCACAACATAACCAGATAGAGCATCTTAAGGTAGCTGGTTCATTCCACTGAGGTGTCACACAGATGAGGCACACTGATGAGTCCTGGTAGGATGAAACACGTGTATGTGTCTTCTGTTGGTACCCTTTGCAGACTGGGTGAGAGACCTATTGGTACTATGCATGTCTGCTTAAAGTTGAACCAGTACAATATTCTGTGGTGATTTGCATTATGGGGGTTTGTGTGATTTTGTATTTCTTTGAAATTTGGCTTCCTGACCAGTGGTCTTTGGGGTAACCATTGCCTCAGTGCTTGCATGTGGAGGTTTTTGCCTTTCAGGTACACCTTTGTCCCCAGAGGAACAAGAAACATTACAGACACCAATTACTGTTGAAGAAATTAAATGACAATAACTAAGATGAAAAAATATTTCACCTTGATGGGATGGATTGCCCATAGAGTTTTCCAATGCTTTTAAACTACATCACCCTTTTTTACTTTTATTATTTAATGAGATGACTGTGGTAGGTAAAATTAATCCTAATTTTTCCACAGGGATTTTGAGATTTTATTTAAAAATGTGATAGCACCTACTTACAGAATTGGAGGCCTATTTGCCTCTTGAATTCGGACAGGAAAATCCTTACTACTATTTTCAGCAAAATATTGCAGACATCTTTTAACACTTTAATTCATCACTCCCACATGCATTCTGTTTCTGGGAGAAAATACAGGATAATCTATTTATTGTTAGGGATTGCCATGAATTTTGCCTACAGAATGATCAAACTGGATATTTACTGTTGATGGACCAAAGCAGGGCCTTTGACAGGGTATCCCATATTATTTTATTTCACTTATTAAAACAATATGGATTCCCTCTGCAATTTACACAGTGGATTACTTGTTGATATAGTAAAGCAACAATTGCATCTCTAATTAAGGGATCTTTAGAGAAACAGATTCGGCTAAAATGTGAAGTCAGACAAGGCTGCCCTCTCAGCCCGGTGCTGTACGTCCTTCACCTAGACCCATGTATCAGATATATATGAAATAATCAAGAAATTACAGGACTGTCCATCCCATATGGGGAAAATTTGTTAAAATCATTAGCTTATGTGGATGATGTGTTGTTATTTTGTAAAAATGAACATAGTGTAGAAAAAGCAATTGTTGAATTATTCATTTTTTGTTAATATCTCCAGAGCCAAAATAAACATGGAAAAAGTTGTGAATTTATTTAGGCACTACAGATCCTGTGATAACTATAGCCAAAATACAAATTAAAACATCCCATTAAAATCCTTGGTATTTACATAGAGGAGGATGTGGCTTCTCTAAACTGGAATATTTCCCTCACCAAATTTGAAAGTTTGGTATCCAGGTGGAAGGGATGGCAATTGTTGAAGTTTAAATGAGTATTCATGATAAAACAATTATTGGTGCCTATTCTCTTATATACTGCATGGGTTTTCCTGTCCCATTACGTTTGATATCAGACTTTATAGCCTATTTTTCCAGATGCTGTGGGAAGCTGCTTGAATCCTGTCAAAAGAGACTTTATATATCTCAGCAGAAAAAAGAGGGAGTAGGTATGCTGCATCCATTTGTATTCGTTCATACTTTATTTTGGGCAGGTTCTTTAAAAATTAGGCTACAGGAGAACACTTCTGTCAGTAAGGAATGGATTTGGAATGTACTGGGCCTTTTTTGAGAGATGGGATGTGGCACCTCCCAAATTTGTACCTTCTTAAAAATACTCTTCTGTTTAAATGCCACTATAAAAATAGCTTTTGGAAGATAAAACATTTCAGGTCTTAACATTACAGAGAATACAGCTGTATAGCCTAGTTCTGGATAATATTGGGCTCTCCACACCTAACTTAAAGGAATGGCCCAGAAAAGATCCAGATTGCCATCCACCAATTGAATCATTAGAGAATCCCTTTAAGAATGTGGGAAAATATATGTCTCTGCACATATGACAGGTTAAATGTTTGGGGAAATTGGAAGCACAAACAAACTGAAGATATATCATGCCCTTATTTGGAATGTTGAGACCGGAAGAATCAATGACCTATTTTATTTTAGAATGTACCTACACTGTTAACCTGTGGACCTTTTAGCTCTAAGATGGAAGTTGGCTTGGATCAAGAATCTGAATTACAGTCAGTTTATTTTATTTATTTATTTATTAGATCATCGGTTTACAGACCTTTGAGTCAAAGACTCATTTACAAAGGCACCTCGTCAAGAGAGCAATACATCACAGCAAACAAAACAGTACAGTCGTAATGCTGAGATTAAAAAAACAACCAGTGTTACAGGCATTCACTGGTGGTACAAGCTAGGTTATAGGTAGATCACAGTAGTCATAATATAGGTACAAAGTACCACATCAGGTAGCAACCAGAGACATTTTATTACATTAGTCAGCAGATGTATCCTGAGGGTACAATGGCAGATTACTACAAAAGACAGGAACAATTTTGAAGTTTTATTTGCTGTGGTAAAATTTTATATATGTCAGTCTAGGAATAAATATGTCTTCCAGCAGCAAAGGATGCCTTACCTGTCTATAGGAAAATGTGTGAAGCCACATGTAAGAAATATTCCACACAGATTTAAAGTATCATTCTTACAATGTAGTTCAAAAATGTGGAGAGGGCCACTGAGCATACTGCATTTAGGATTGTTTGTTCTTTTGTTTAGTTGCATTTCCCTAGTTTACTAAGGGGACCGGACAGTACCTATGCAGAGTATTTTGGGGTCTACCAGCAGTATTATTTTAGTTGGAAATGCTTAGGACCTGAATCTTTGTCTCTTGCTTCTGTCTAGGTTTAGTACTGTTTAATGTGTGATTTTTCCTTGATTATATAAATTCTGTATTTATTTGGAGTATGGAATGCTTTCATTTATGCACATTTGAATTTTCTTTGTATACTTTGCACTGAACTTTTGTCAATAGAATGCTCTTCTCTTTTCAAAAGTGCCATGGGATTTTAATGTCCACCTGAACAACCACCAGAACAGGCAGACAGAACCTTGTTTAATGTCTCATCTGAAAGATGGCACCTCAGTAGTGCAGCATCCCCTCATGATGCACTACAGTGTAGTGCTCCCAGATTGGTTTGGCATTTTCCTGGAACTCCAAGGTGATTTTCATGTGTTTTCCTGTATTCTGCATTATTTCCAAGCAGAATTGCTCAGCTTTCCTGCATAACCAATGCAAGTCTATGGAATAATTTCCTGTAGATGGCTCCAAATCCCTGTAAAATACAAGAATCCTGTAGATCTGGGAGCCCGTAACAGTGTCAGTATTGAGATTTAATCCAGGTGCCTGGTGTGGGATAGAACCCACAACCTTTGAACTTCCTGCCCCAGAGGTGAGTGTAACTTGCTGAACCACTGACACTGCTACTTATTACACCAAGGGCTAAAAAAGCAAAATGTATCTGTGTTGAAATGCTTTGTGCATATGTATATGATATGTATATGAGTATAAAAGTAAGTTCATGTATATATGCTTAAAACATATGTGCATATATGTACAATGTGTATATGTATATAGACTATATTCTAGATGGCAAGTGCCTGCCTATCCCACAAAATGTTTGGTACAGTTTTAAATGTATTCAGTAATATGTACAGACTTAGCTTCATGTATAGTCTTTATTTGGATCTTGTATTTCAAATTGTATTCCTTTTCCCTTTCCCAGGATGCATCTGAAACAAGCCATTGTAGCTCAGTATGCCTTTCCTGATGAAACTTTTCAAAATAATTAAATAAATACTGTAGTCTGAGGAGTTTCAAACATTCCTTATATGTCTTATGTTCCAAACACTTTCTTGTTGCCTTCCTCTGAATAAATACAATTGTCTTTCTATTAGAAATAGTAATATTTAAAGCTCCCCAAAACTGTGAGCAGTAATCTATGATAGGTACATATTGTATGAAGTTACTGCATTATGATGATATGCAGCTGTATACCAATGTTGAGTTATCTACATTATTCAATTTTATTTATCTGTAATAATCCATACATTGTCTATATACTAATGACACAGCCAAGGATGCTCCTTACAATCTGTGACCTTTTTTTCATACCACTGTTCATTTGGGGAAATCACTTGCAACCTGGAATGTGCTCTGTTTTGTAAGGTTAACAATGAGTTAACCTTATCAACTGCAAAATACTAGCTGCCACCACCTCTCTATCTCTCTACAGGCATTTATAACACAGGGATCACCCTTACCACCCACACCCAAAGTGACCATTCACACATGTAACTACTTAGCTTCTCATCACAAGGCAAAGTAGAGGAACTGAAAATAAATCTCACTGAACTAGTTGTTTCATTAGGTCTTTAACTATAGACCCTTCTCTGCTTTTACTTAATTGACTTCAACTTTGGAATATCAGTAATGAGGGTTGGTGCACTGACTAGTAGCATACATAGCAGAGCAGAGCATAGCACAGCACAGCACAGCAGAAATGTGACTCTTAAACACAGGGTCATCAGCCTGGAAAACATGTGAAGGGATAACCTGAATATAAAGGAGGTACAAATCAAGAACAATACCATATAATCAGATATGTACTAGCTGTCAGGTCATTTAAAGCAGGCATGAGTAGACAGACAAGAGAGAGAGCAACAAACAAGCTGAAAAGATAGTATTGTAACTGGTCTACTCAACAAAGAGAAAGTATTTCATTCAACTGGCATAGTGATTTGCAGTTGTGGTAGGATACATTGAAAACTCCAAAAGTTGAGCTCGGTATCCTATTTTTAAAACTAAAGTAAAATGGCTGTAGGCTCCACCCACAGTCATAATAAACTCAGCTTTCCTTTTTCAAAACTGTAACAGCTGGAATTAATAATTTTGCCATGGTGGTAGGGAAGGTGTGCACTGAATTTTCTGTTTTTATTGTAATGTCAGGAGTACCCTTAATGAGAAAAGTGATTTTAATGTACAGAATGTGAATGAGCAAATATTGTGCTTCTAATATTTTGTTTGGCTAATACTTGGAGATGTGTGGCTGTCTCCATTAGCAGGCACCCTGCCATTCACTCACACATTGGTTGGGGATTGCACTTTATTTAAAAGAAGCCACATTAAGCAGTGCATCCAATTTAAAGAATCAAATTCAGTAGTTACATTTTAAACTAGGGACCCAGCTGATGAGTGGTCCATCATGACATTGGGTGTCTGTGCTTCTGTCATGTCAAAGCTCTGAAATGAAAATGAACACCAAGAGATTCCCAATTCCCATGGAAATTAAGTGAGGACGTGGCCATTTCAGACACGGATAAAACTAATATTTGAAAGATTTGCCATGGGGAGGTTGTACACTAAATTATCTGTTTTATTATTATGTGCCATTTACCAATAGCACCCATAATAAGAAAAGTGATTATACATTTGTGAATGAGTAAGGGTTGAGCTACTAATTTTGTGTTTGTCTTCCACACTACCCCTGCTAAGGGATGATCAGATGCACCATTTTCTTGGTTCATTAGCTATTGTGTTCCTTTGTGGCCCTCCTATTATGCATGTATGCATGTATGTATGTATGTATATATTTATTTATTTATTTCAAAAGGTACACCAGGAAAAGGCATACTGATCTGGCAGCAGCTCATTTCCAGATGCATCTTGAGAAAGGGGAAGGAGAAAGTTTGAAATACTGTTCTGTTGAATCCTGACTCATGTGTAACTGTTAAAAGTGATGGATTTAACTATCTCAGCTGAAAGTGAGTGGTTGTAGATGCAGTTCTTGAATAAGCCCAAAATATTAGTCGGAATCTGTTACAGACCTCCAAACTCCAATAGGAGTATACAGACAGGCTTATTAGTAAAACGAAAGTGCATCCTCACTGGGAGTTTTATCATTTTGGGAGATTTTAACTTTCCAGGTATAAACTGGGATTTACTTTCAACATCACATGAGGTAGGAAGGTTATTTTAGAATCATTGCTTGGATGTGGACGACAGCAATTGGTACATGAAACTACTGGAGGGAATGACATTCTTGATCACATTATCACCAACACTGAAAATGAATTGTCTGAGTTTCTCTTTCTAGTCCCTTGATAACAGCAACCATAGAACTACTACATGCTGTTTAACATCAAGCAATGTTAGGCAGTCCAGTGCATGCATATTCAGGGATTATGGGAAAGCCAAATTCAATAATACAAGGAATTGGCTTGTCTCTGTGGACTGGGCCTCTGAGATGCAACATCTAATTGTGGAAGACTGCTGAGCACACAATTCTTGAGCATGAAAATAAATTTGTTCCCATTAAGAAAAGAGTCAACAAGAAAGGTAAGATTCTGACTTGGTTAAAGAGAAGGCCTTTTCTAGATTAAGAAAGGAAAATTCAGAGTCAACAAAAATAAGTATAGACATGAATTAAGAACATTAAAATCAATGATAAAAGGAAAACTCAAAATACAATCCCGAATAGCCCACACCAATGGTAACCAGAAATTGTTTTTTCGTATATTAACAAGTGGAAAAATACCCCAAGGACTATAGGCACACTAATTGACAATGATATTACAAGCAAATGATGATGCGATGGCAGCTAATATTTTCAATAGTTATTTTTGTTTGGTATTTGGTGACAAGGAGAATTCCACAGAAGTAAACATATGCCAAGCAAGTAGTGTCTACAGTTTTATTACAGAGGAGGTTTATTCTGCATCAGGCCTAATTAAAAAGAACACCACTGCAGGCCCTGCTAATAACCATCCCAGGTTTCTTAGAAGGATGGTGTCCATTTTGTAGGACTTCTGACAGTCCTAGTCAATAAATAAATGGAAACTGGGGACGTGCCAGCTGACCGGAGAAGGGACATACTTGCCCTGATTTATAAAAATGGTAACATGACAGGTTTCGAATATAAGCCAATAATCTTGACATCCCTATTGTTGTAAGGTCCTAGAGTGACTTATCAAGCTTAGACTCAAATCAGAATTAGTATCCAAGGCTATTAGACATTTATTAGAATGGGTTCAAATGTGACAGATCTTGTACCAACAATTTGATAACCTTCTATAATAAAATTCATTGCAAACAACTGCATTAATGCACCAGCTGGAGTTCAAGTTAATGCCACAAAAGTAGAGAAATATGGTGTTTGGGTTTGCAACCTAACCCCCCAGCAGCAAAAGGACAAGCCCACACAAGCAACCATAGACAGCCATCATCAGGTAAGACAAACAACTGTTTCCAGATTACACAAATGTAGTAGCACTGATGTGGATTTGTATCTGTGGCCCACACTGTAAGATCGACTCACTCACTTTTCAGTGCGGGAAGAAGTCCAGAATATTCAAATCACAACACTGCTTTTGTGCAAACACACACCCCTGCAACAAAATCCATGATACCCAAATTTCAACAGTTCTTTTGTCTGCAGAAGTGCAGGCCCATAATGGACCAGCACTTCTGAGCATCAGATGCTCATGCACACTGTAAAGCATGCACACAGTTGATGGGCCTGTGCTTCTGCAGACACATATGTAAGACATACACACTGACCTCTGGCTGCAGAAACATAGAAGCCACAAAATCCATGATACCAAAACTGCAGCAGTATTTCTGTCCACAGAAACCTCAGCTCACCGCAGGGACCTGTATGTCTTCAGACATAGATGTAAGACATACACAACAACTTCTGGCTTCATACGGGATGCCTCTGTTACAGAGATGGATGTACTGTTGCAATGTGGGTATCATGGTTTCAGCAGCAGATCTAGAAATTGTTCAAGAGGTAGCAGGTTTTCAGATACAAAAACTGCAACAGTACATCTGTGTGAAGAAGCTGGCCCTTAATTGTGCTCCTCAGTAAGAGTTACAATCCAACTTCTGGCTTCAGAAGTGAGGGGCATGGGGTGTGATGATACAGATGGAAAGAAGTTGAAATGTGTGTATCTTTGTTTCAGCATCAGATGTGCAAATTGTTCAAGGGTAACAGGTTTATAGTTATGCAGCTGCATATGAAAACCATGAAATAGCAGATCATGCTTTCTAGCGAGGTACCTCATGCAGCGTGCATGAGTACCCATGTATACACAGGTGCTGGCCTCATGGGGCCTTCTGTCTGCAGAACACACTGTATGAAATACAGACACAGGTGTAGCCACAGATACAAATCCACAAAGGTAGTACATTAATGCTACTGCAGTTGTGTCATCTGGAAGCAGATGTACATTGTTTATCTAACATGATGATGGCTATCTGTGGTTGCTTGTGTGGCTTATCCTCTTGCTGTTTGGGGAGTTAGGGTTTGAAACCCTAATGCCACATTTCCCACTTTTGGCATTAACTTGAATCCTAACTGGTATATCACAGTTTTTTGCAATTAATTTCCTTATGTTTTGAGATAGTATAATTGCATACTTGGCCCTGCGTGCCCATCCCTGCATAGATACATACATATATGTATGTTGTTGTGGAAGTGTAGGACAGCAGCAACTGAATTACAAGCATAGCCTTCTTATTACTTCACCTCATGTAAGTATTAGGAAAATTTTGAAATTCCACCAAAACATGAGTCTGCATCACTGCAAAATCATTCCACACCACAGGTACAAAAGCACAGTTTTACCAGAATTTGAAAATGACAGCTGACACATTCATGAGGTGGTGTAAAAACTGATATGGTGAAAATTTGGAGTTAAAATATTTTAAATTACCAGAGTTGCAGAGTTATTAAACTACAAAATTGGGGTTAAATATTAAACTGCTTACTCAACCCTAACTATAGTGGTGCTGCCACACCACTATAATATACAGTTAAAGAGACTCCAATACCAGAAATAGAAGTTTTATTTATTGTGGAACTAGCTTGAAGACCATTTTACATTCAGCAACTAGACATTGCAAATGGATTCACTCATGGCACTCTCATATGCTAATCTTACAATGATGGTCTTGAGGAAAAATAAACAAATATGAAATACATATATTTGACACTGAGAAAATCTCTTCCACCCAATATTCTGGTGTGGAAGAGATTTAATGATGATATATTTATGTTTGGAATGGAATAGAGGAATAACAACAGGATTTTATATTCACACTCACATGGGAAAGACATGAGATTCCCTTCCTAGATTTAAATATATTTAGAAAAGAAGAAAGATGTGGAGTTAAAGGAAACTTTCATTCTCCTTAGGCTCCAAAGTGTCCCTTGTTTAAAAAACACAATTTATGATTCTTCACATTCCTTAGTGACTACTGATGTAGCTGTTTGTTGGATTCAGACTCCTTTTCCTTTTAAAAGTGAAAAACTGTGCCCACCATGCTGGTTTTACGCCAAAACATGTGTGTTTACATTTCTTGACCAACAACCACAACATTGTTTCTAGATTCAGGAACACCTCCCAACACTATGCAGCTACTTATTATGCAGTGGGAGTAGAGGAGACTATTGTATCATGAGTTGATGCACTGTTTAGAGGTTTCTAATGTTCAGGAAATATGCAGTAAGCTTAGTTCAATGATTTGGGAGCAAAACAAGGCTGGGTATATCTATGTATTCCATGCATTTCAATTATAATATGCAATGAGGCAATTTAACAGTTGGGGTCTGGCAGAGTTTGTCTGAACCTGCTTTTGTTGAGCAGTTGGGAAATGATTTTAGTTGCTAGATAAGCTTTAAATTCTTTATCAGTCTGTGGAATTTAGGGTAGGAGTGCTGACTTGTTTAATAGTGTTGTATGGTGTGGGAATCCATAGTGAAAGCTGGATATTCATTTATCTTTTATATAGGCATTGTGTGCAGCTTTCTGGAAGTTTCTGTCCTTTTCCACCAGGATCAATTTCACAGAGCATTGGGGCTTAAATACCAGAGCTTCTCACATAGCAGTACTACAGAAACAGTTGGGGTCTGGCAGAGGTTGTCTAAACCTGCTTTTGCTGAGCAGTTGGGGAAAGGATTTTAGTTGCTGGATAAGCTTTAAATTCTTTATCAGTCTGTGGACTTTAGGGCAGGAGTGCTGACTTGTTTAATAGTGTTGTGTGGTGTGAGAGTCAATAGTGGAAGCTAATATTCATTTATCTTTTTGACAAGCATTGTGGTAGCTTTCTGGAAGTTTCTGTCCTTCTCAGCCAGGAACAATTTACAGCTATTGGGGCTTAAATACCAGGGCTTTTCACAAAGCAGTACTGCAGAAACAATTGGGGTCTGGCAGGAGTTGTCTGCACCTGCTTTTGCTGAGCAGTTGGGAAAAGGATTTTAATTGCTGGATAAACCTTACATTCTTTATCAGTCTTTGGACTTAGGGCAAGAGTGCTGACTTGTTTAATACAGTGTGTGTGTGTGTGTGTGAGTGTGGGACCTTCCTCTGGAGGAGGTTGCAGTGCTTGGAGGTGCAGTGAGGGGCAGACACAGGGCTGATACACTCTCATGAGAGTCGGTGTGGGCTCTAATCCCACCCTCTCCCACCTATCTCTCCCAGAGCACAGCTCATTTATAGTGGAATACCTTCCCTGCAATTGGAGAAAGCAGCTTCAGGTGCAGCTCATGTAGTTCTATCCAATAATGCAGGGCAGGGAAAAAGCATAGGTTGGTCTCAAATGGAGTACAGCATCCACAATGAATTGCTGATTAGTGTGATAGGTGGATACTGTGGAGGGCCTTCAACTGGAATATATCAGGTAAAATTTATTTTAGAGACTAGGTTAGGATTAGTTTCTACTTGCTGTAGAGCTAGTTAGTGTGGAGAGGCTGTATAGGAGTGTGGACCATGGGTTGGACTGTTGGGTGCAATGGTTGTGGGCAGCAATGTACGATGAATATACTGTGGAGGCTGAGAGGTGCCCAATATAACACAGGCTAAGGAGGCTTGAGGAAGAGGTTCAATGGCTTGACAGGGAGCTGGGAGGTTGAGGGATGAGGGAGGATTGCATAGGTCGGAGGGTTGACATCTTAGAGTACTGTGGGGCATCACAGTGAAGGAACTGGGTCAAGGGAGGGAAGAGGGGAAAACTAGACAGGAAGCCAGCTGATGAAGGGTAGACTCTAGTAGGACTTAGAAAGAGGAACAGCCTTAGGCAGGAGGAAGAGAAAGCACATAGTAAGGCAAAGGGATAGGGAACATGTTTACTTTACTGGCAACACATGGGAAGGAGGATGCAGGAGGTAATTGCACAATGGATAGCACTAACAAAGAAGAGGGAGTGAGAGGAATTACTAGTGGAGAGATTGAGCATAGTGTGGTGGGGAGGGATAATACTTGGAGAGGTGAGGAGGAGAGGGAGGTTGGCAGTTAAATGAGGAGGAGGAGGGGTCTTAATTGGGATGGATGGGGAAGACACTGGGGCACATAGTAAAAACACAGTCTTGAGTGGCTCCAAAATGAGTACCTGGGTGGGGGGTGGGGACGGGCACAAGGAAAGAGATGGGGGTGTACTGGTGTTGGGGACTCCATACTCAAGGGACTCATAAGGGCAGCAAGGGGAGAGGCACAGTCAGATATGGGTGGAGTCCAAACCAGGATTAAAGGCAGATATGGCAGAACAGGCAATCCTAAGGTGTGTAAAGAGGGTAGGAGGAAACCACACATTGTGGTACATGCGGGACAAATGACCTAGTGGGGAAATGGTGAAGGTAACAAGGAGAGGATTGAGGATTGTGGGAAAGTTGAGCAAGGAGACTGGGAATCTGTGGCCTTCTCTGAAGTGCTCCCAGTACCTTGTTAAGCACAGTAGAAAGAAGGAGAGGATTAGAGAGTTGAACACATGGTTGGTAGAATGGTGTCCGAACTAAGGGTATGGGGTTAAGGGCAGCTGGGGCAGTACCGGATAATAACAAGGGGTGGGCTGCACCTGGGGATGGGAAGGAGGTATTAAAGCAAGTACTGGGAGGTATACTGGAACAAGGGTGGATTTAAATTAAATGGGGGTGGCAAGTAGACAGCAGGTAGGTGGGTATCCAATAGAGTGGAGTCACAGCCTCACCCCATAGTAACAGGAAGGACTCGGGGCAGCCAAGGAGGAGTAGAAGGGAGAGATGGAGGCTAGTAAAGGGAAAGGGACATTATGGAGGTGGGTCTCGTGAATGCAAGAAGCCTAGGAAACAAATCCAGCTGAGCTACAGGCACTCTTAGCAGTGTGGAGGTGGATATTGCAGATGTCACAGAAATGTGGGCAACTGAGCACCACGATTGGGACCTGGCAATCCCAGGATACAAATTATACAGGAAGGACCGTAAGGAGGGTGGGGGGGTGGAGTGGCAGTCTATGTGAGGGATGGGATCAAATGCACAAGGGATGAGGAAGAAGAAAGGAGAACAGAGGCAATCTATCTCAGCTCCTAGACTCAAGGGATAGGAATTTGTGTTTGGAGTGGTAAAGGCTGCTGTCCCAGTCTGAGGAGCTTGACAGGAGTTCACGGACAAATCAAAAGGTATGTAGAAGAGGGAGGTGGTCATTGTGGGGATTTCAACTTGCTGGGGTTGACTGGAGCATTCCGGTCACCTTCAGTGATAAGAGCAAGTGCTCCTGGATGCTATCCAGGAAGGTCTCCTGACACAGCTGATTAATGTACCTACTAGGCTAAAGAACACTTTAGATCGGTATTGTTGAATGGGGAGGCAGTGAGGGAAATAAAGGTAGAGGATCCTCTAGCTGACAGTGATCATTACGTTGTGGTTTAATATCACGATGTGGGGAAGCCAGAGAAATCAGTTACTTGGGTGTTAAACTTCAGGAGGGTGGACTTTGGGAGGATGCAGGAAGTACTGAAAGGGAAACTGGAGGGCAAAAGGCAGGAGATGGATGTGGAGCAAAAATGGGATACTATTAAATAAGGGGTTACAGAGACAACAAAGGCCTGCACCAAGGCACAGAGTAAGAGAGCAAGGAAAACCATGCTGGTTGAACAGCAAGGTTGTGGAGGTGGTGAAGGCAAAATGAGTGGCACACAGAGGTTTAGGAGGACAGGGAAGGAAGTGAACAGGAGGAATATGCAAGATGTTCCAGGGAGGTGGCTAGAAAAGTGAGAAGCCAAGGCACAGATGGAGCTGACATTAGCACAGGGAATTAATGGGGGGACTTTTTCAGATACATCGGGGAGAAAAGGAAGTGCAAGGAGACAATAGTGAGGATAAAAATGGTGGGAAGTAGACAGAAAGGGGAGGAGCAGGCAGAAGCACTGAATGAATACTTTGCTCAGTATTCACAGAAGGAAGGAGACCACTACCAGCATGGGCTGGGAGGGTGGGGACAGGGGAGATGAGGGCATAGATGGAAGAATTGAGGAAAACAGAGTCCTAGAGGACTGGGGGCACTAAAGGTAGACAAAGCACCAGGGCTGGATGGTATCACTCCAGGGTACTGAGGAAGATGGCGGAGATGTTGGCTGAGCAGCTGGCGGATCTGTACAGCACCTCCAGTGGAGTCAGAGGTGTGTGCCACTGGACTGGAGGATGGCACATGTAGTACCATTACACAAGAGTGGACCAAGGGATGAATTGGATAATTATCGTCAGTAAGTTCCCACCTCCATAGTGTGCAAACTCATGGAAATTATACTAAGAGAAAGTCTGGTACGTACCTGGAGGACAATGGCCTGCAGGATGTGAGGCAACACGTGTTTGTTTCAGGGAAGTCTTGTCAAACCAACCTCATGCAGTATTTTGACTGGTAACAGGTGAGCTGGTTAAGGGTCATGCGGTGGATGTTCTTTACTTGGACTTCAGCAAGGCCTTGGTCAGTGCCTCATGTGCAGCTTGGGAGAAGCTAACTGGTGTAGGGTAGAGGCAAAATGCTGATCTGGATTACAAGATGGCTGAGTGGCATGCTGCAACCGGTGGTGGTGAGAGGGCTCTCAACTCCAAGGCCGGTGCAGTGGGGTGCTACACGGCTCTGTGTTGGGGTCAGTGTTGTTTGGGCTCTTCACATCAGACATTGCACATGGGGTGGTGAGCAAGATAAGTCTGTTCACTGATGACACCAAAATCAAGCAGTTGTGAATGGAAGGAGGGATGGAAGCAGCTGCAGAGGGACCTCACGCAAGCTAGAAGAGTGGTCAGAGAGGTGGCAGGTGGAGTTCAATGCAATGAAGTGTAAGGTTATGCACTTTGGGGTGAAGAACCCAAGGAGAGAATACTAGCTGGGGGGTTAGCTGGGGATCACTGAGGAGGAGAAGAACCCTGGGTAATGATAACAGGGACCATGAACAACACTGCCCAGTGCAGAGAGCAGCTGCAAAAGCCAACAAAATGCTGGGGTGCATAGCGATGGGGGTTTTCATCCAGGTGAAGAGAGGTGATCTTGCCCTCTACAGGTCACTGGTAAGGCCGCACTTAGAGTACTGTGTGCAGTTTGGAGGCCATACCTAAAGCATGATATCAGGCAACTGGAGGGTACAGAGGAGGGCAACAAAGCTGATATGTGGAATGGAGGAGAGACTATGACAGCAGGCAGGGACACCTGAATATGTACACCCTGGAGGATAGAAGGGATGGGGGGCATGGTAGAGACATTCCAAGTATCTGAGAATCAATACAGATGGGGCAGATGGGGTCTTTAAGTTAAGGAGGGAGAGGGTCACCAGGGGCATGGGCTAAGAATAGGGGGAAGATTTAGGAAGGAAATGAGGAGACACTATTTCACAGAGAGGTGGTAACAAAATGGAACTCCCTACTAGAATGGGTGGTATCATGTAAATCTGTGAACAGCTTCAAAAAGACATGGGACAGAGAACAGGAGAGTGAGGGTGGGGAGGTGCTTGGGGTGGCAGTGGGATGACAAAGGGGAGGGGTGGGGCAGCTGCAAACTATGGGTACTGGCTGCACACTTGAGCAGACTTTGATAGACCAGGTGGTCAGTTTCTGCTGGCACATTCATATGTTTGTATGTTCATATGAACCAACCAGCAACATCAATGCATTTTAGGAAGGTAAGCAATCATAAAATGTGGGTTTTATCTACAAATAATATGATACAAAAAAGGTTGACATTGCCTCTTTAATGTATACAGAAAATAAACTGTCAAAATACTCTATTTGAAGGTAAGACCTTTATTTGGAAACATGTTATAGACAATCTCTAAGGGATAATTTATGATGATGAAATGTGATTGCAGTGAACAGAAAGACTATGATAAAGCTAGGTAGGAAGTAACATTAAGATTTGTGGAAAAGGAAATAAAAGAAAATACTGCAGAAAGCACAAGAAGAAGTAAAAAGGATGAGTAGGGACCAGCTGTTAAAAAGAGAGGATGGCAAAATGTAGGGGTAGGGGATTGTTTAACCAAGAAAAGCACACTAAATCTCTGAAGGTATGTGTGTATGTTTTGAAGGTATCACTGCTTTACCAAAATGTGTTTTCCTGACACCCAGAAGCCTGATATCAGAAGCCTGACACCCAAAATCCTGACAGTGGGATTTTGCACCCCTCCTGAGTTTGTTATTATATTAATTAAGAAGGGTGGGGGTGTGCCTCTTGAAACATCCTCGAAAACATCAAAATCCCACTGTCAGGATTCTGAGACTCGGGCTTCTGGGTGCTAGGGAAACATGTTTCTGCCCTCAGTAGTAAATCTGTTTGAAAGGTGCAACAGGGATGCTCTTATCTTAACTGATTATACCACAAAAAATGTTATTATGATTACATTGGCCATATTTTCAGCGGTCACAGCATAATAACATCTACAAAGGTCATGTATTATAATCATAATTGTAGCAAGTCCCTATTTGCACATTATGGGTTCATAACAGACCCATTGAAGTCTTATGATACATCGCGTGTCTAGTTAGCAGGCACCAGCATGCTGAGTAAACAGAGGAATACATCCATATTGATGTGTATGTCACTTGGTCCCCTGTCTGTCCTGCTGTTGGTCTGTAGATATCCTGGAATACATTGTACTGACTGCTTTTGTCTGATGCAGATTAGTCATAGACGCACATTAGATCAATGAAATAAATCTGTCACAGTTCAGAAAGTTGTAACTTGTGAAGATGTATTTCTAATATCCTTTTAAAAAGGAAGCTGGCAATCTCTAAACTATAACACATATTTTGCTTAGTGAACTACATTGTATATTTAGAAAACTTAAGAGCTGAACAAAATATAAGAAGCTACAATTAGTCATTAGATGGGCTCATTTATTTATTCATAAATCGAGCCAATCAATAGATGTCTGGGTGATGCTTACATTTGATGTGAAGCATTATGTTTCAGGGCCTCCTCTAATACATTATCTCTAAACCCCTCCTTGCATTTCCCAGAAGGGCTGTAATTTGTGATCCTTGCTGACTGCCAGCACAATGAAGTGTCCCTCCACGACAGTTCTCAAACCATAAATGAAACACCCTCCCTTCTTCAACCTTTGTTTACACATCCCTCCTTCCAATATATTGCTAAAAGATTTACTGTGTTGCATCTAGATCAATCATTATTTAGAGTTATTAAATACAACACACAACTAAGGATTGGAGGCTATTGTGTTGGAAAATTTAAAATTCTATTCTCCCCATTCATATCTTATCTAAGATTTCATGTAAAACATATAAAATGTAACAGTTGTAGTTTTAATCATCGAATGTAAAACCTCTAAATATTGGGACATCACTGAAAATAAGATGCCCATCTCAGTCTTGCAGAGTGAAGTTAATAGATTGCTAATCAGCTGGAAAAAATTGCAAACTTGTGTTTCTAAATCAGGCTTCAATACAGTATTTGACAATAATTCCTCATGTCAGTAGATGTACTATGCTGATAGCTAAAATACATTTTCAGTACAGTATGACAGGTTGGAACAAGCACGTTGGTGGCGATGCTGGGTATGGGATGCATTGTCTGTTTTAGTTGCACTGCCTGTTTCTGTAGAACTAAATACAGTATGTTTAGTTTTTTTAACTTTTCATTCTTGTCACAGTTTTAGAAAAATACTATTGAAGTTACAGAAATGCACTTTTTATTACATAAAACCTATCTGCCTTGCACATTTTGTACTAAAATATACAATAATTATATTTCAAGGACAGGTGGTATAATATACATTTTCTCTTTACCCTTCATGTTTGACTTTTGCAAAGTCAAAATATGGCAATGAAGAGTAAACATTTTATTTAGCAGGGCCTCAGTACAGTAGTTTCCATTATGGTCTTGCAGACATTTTGTAGCAATCATTTGGTGCCTCCATATTCTAAATTGGGCCCTGGGCATATTCACTTCATGTTGATTACTATGGTTATAACAAAGCCTATACTGCAGCTCTGGTTGGACCAGTTGGTTCCCTCCTTTGTAGAATTATGCATGGAGATGCTCCAGAGTTTCAGTGTGGTCGCGAGGGCAAAGCTGTCCCCAGCCCTCCCACAGAGGCAGAAATCCCCCTTGGACATCAGGAGCAGTTTCCAGTCGGTCAGCGAGGGCAAAGCTGTCCCAGCCCTCCCCACAGAGGCAGAAATCCCCCACAGACATCAGGAGCAGCTTCCAGTCCAGTGCGGTCGCGAGGGCAAGCTGTCCCAGCCCTCCCACAGAGGCAGAAATCCCCAGCGGACATCAGGAGCAGTTTCAGTCCCAGTGCGGTCACGAGGGCAAAGCTGTCCCCAGCCCTCCCACAGAGGCAGGAAATCCCCGCGGACATCAGGAGCAGTTTCCAAATGCGCGAACACATCTTGCAGCTTTTAGGACTGCGCCCATGTATTCAAACTTAGCCTTTTTCAGACAAAGACTGTCAGATTTGGCTTTAATCTTGGGGAGCAGGGCAGCGCTCAACTAAAGGCTGCTTTAAAACTTTCTCACTTTCAGGAGCAGCTTCAAATTCATGTAATTACAGCTTTACTGTGATTATTGTGCCTTACAGTGTGTTAGAGCCAGCATTTAATTTCAGTATACAAGTTAGCTTACAGCCTGTTACAGCCAGCTTTTAAATTCAGCCTGTTTCAGCCAGCATTTTAATTCAGCCAATATACAAGTTGCCTTACAGCCTGTTACAGCCCCACATTTGTAGCTCCTCCTGCTTACCTTTACTTAGCTTCCTTTTGTCCCTTCCTACAGTGCGGTCAGCGAGGGCAAAGCTGTCCTCAGCCCTCCCACAGAGGCAGAAATGCCCATCACGGACATCAGGAGCAGTTTCCAGGTAGCGAACACATCTTGCAGCTGTTTGAGTCTCTAGCCCCGCCCCTGCACTGCAGGCTCCCACCCCCCACCACCACCTTGGCTGAGCTCCTCTTATATAGCAGGCATCACATGAGCTTGTAAACCAATCAGCCCACTTTGCCATTAGCTCCTTATATTTTCCTGCCACTAGTGGCCTCCGCTGAGCTAATTCCAACTGCTACTATATAAAAAAGAAAAAAAATATGCAGTTTCTCACAAAAACCATTATTATGCTTTTCCTAATGTTATCTTCCTTCCACCCTCATCCCATCCTATTCTACCTGGCCCTCCAACTTCTCTCTCTACTTACTAGGCCTCCATTCCATTCCTCCTCAGCACTAGTGGACCACAACCGGCACCATTGGTGCAATTGGGCCCTGGGGGCTCTATCCTACCTCCCTCCTACCATGCTGAGCAACCTATTCTCTACATCCCACGCTGCTCAAACCAAATAACAAACTCGCTAAATCCTAACTATCCCACCCGATGGGGGTCATCTGTAAAGTCCATGCACTTATTAAGGCACACCCTGACTATCCTTCTCATCATAGCCGGGGCGTTGAGCGGAACCCGGGTCCCCCTACCCATAGCTGGCAAACCCCCGCTACCAACTCGCATCTCCTAAGGGTCTTAAAATTCTCCACCTAAATGTATGTAGCATTCTAAACAAAATAGCAGCCCTGCAAACTACTGTCCTAGTCCATTGCCCTGACATTGTCATCATCACGATCCTGGCTGAAACCCCATAACCGAGATGATGGGCTCAATACCCGGCTACTCCTTAATCCGCCATGACAGACAGGGCATAAAGAAGGGCATGCACTGCCATGTATATCTCCATAAAACTCCAGTTCTCCATAATCACTCTGATGGCACCCATGCCAACTATTGATTCACTCCTAGTCAAATCCCCTGCCACACACTATCCCAGTATACATAGCAGGGTCCTACTGTCCACCTGACACACCTCTGGGTAGCATTCTCGACCACCTAGGTAACCTGAGGTCACTTATGGAAGGGGGGAACTCCATATACTTGGAGATTTCAATCAGAACTGGATAGGCAGCTCAGCCTCTAAATCACGATGCCAAATAAATGCTCTAAACTTGCACCAACAAATTGTAGAACCTACTCACTAAACCATAAATCCAATAAACACACACTACTGGATTGGGCACTTACTACCCACCCTCATCGGATAGTTAAAGCTGGCATACTACCAGACTCCTTAGCGACCACCATATGATTTATATGGTGCGTAAAATCTTCCGCCAATGGCCCTCCACCCGCATGCTTCACATCAGAGTTTATAAATCTCTTGATCTGACAGCTCTACTGAACAACCTCACCAGCATTGACTGGTCCTTCATCCCCAGGGCCACCTCTATTGACGAGGCCCTAAATATTTCTCTTTTAACTTTCTTGCCATCTGGAACCTCCATGCTCCACTCAGGAGATCCCGTGTAAGAGGTTCCCACTTACCATGGATAACATCCAACCTCCTGGATCACCTAAGGCAAGAGACCGTTCCTGGAAATCCTTCAAGGCCACAGGTACTCAATTGGCCCAACAACAATACTGATCACTAAGGCAGCTTTTGCAAGACTCATACGGCAGACCAAATCAAACTACTTTAAATCTGCTTTCAACAATAACCCGCTCACCCTCTCAATTCTGGAAGTCTATAAAATCCCTCCTTTCCCCACCAACCCAACCCCCACTCCACTCTCAAGCTGGAAGGAAGAATCATCATGGATCCCAGTCTGATCGCCACCAGTTTAACCCGGCATTTTCCACCACTACTTCTAATCTCTCCCACCCCATCCCCCGCCCACCAAGACCCCCATCGTATCCTGCTCGACCTCTTCTCACTCAATCCAGTCTCACCTGGCCAGGTGCTAAAATTACTGCAGTCACTTAACCCAGCCAAAGGAAAGTGTCCATCGGGCCTTGATTCCAAAATGCTCTTACTATCAGCACCAGCCATAGCCCACCCTCTAACCATGCTCTATAATCTATCTATTAAACTCAGGAGGTCCCCACTGCATGGATACAAGCCACGGTCATTCCCTCCCCAAAGAGGGACCTCCTCCATCCAGTCCCATATCTCTGCTCCCCATCCTAGCAAAATTCAAGAGCCTTGTATTATCTCAGCTCCACCACTATCTAGATACCATATCATTTTTCACCTACTACCAAGCCTGCTTCAGAGAAAATCACTCCACTGCCACCTCCCTCCTTCGCCTCACTAACTCCATCCTTACGGGCATCGATAAAGGGAAATTACGGCAGCCATATTTATAGAACTAGCGAAAGCCTTCGACCAAGTCTCATCCCTGTTGCTGGCTAAACTTGCCCAAGCTGGTCTGTCGACAAATGCAAATAATTGGTTCCATTCATACCAGACAGGTGGTCCCAATCAGTCCGCATAGGCTCGGCTAGATCCACCTCACTTCCTGTCACAAGTGGAGTCCCCAAGGGTCTGTTCTCCGGCCCACTACTTTTTCTATCTTTCTAAATTACCTCCCTGCTGCCTGCTCTCAATCGGCTATCCATATGTATGCAGGCAATACGGTGCTGTTGCCTCTGGCCCATCCAAGCCGCCATGACAGCCTGTCTTCAGGAGTTTCAACTCCATCCAACATTGGTTCCTTTCAAACCAGCTGTTCTTGAACTCAAAAAAACAGTCTCCCTCACCTTCAGATCTTGGGCCAGGCTAACCCGACTTACTGCACCTCCCACTTTCTACACTCTGGACAGATCCCACTAGCAACCTGCCGTCTTATCGTTATCTCAGTGTCTGGTTAGACCAATACCTTGACTTCTCGAGCATAATAGACGTTCTATACAAAAATTGCACCCCATGCTGGGAGCCCTATACGGAACAAGAATTGCATTCCCCTACCAACCAGGCAAGCAATTGTTCAAAATATGATCCTCCCGATTATGGATTACGGTGATGTTGTCTACTGTGCGCCCCAAACCTCCTAGCGAGGCTTGATCCCTTTACAACTCCTTCTGCCGATTCTCTTTGGCCCAGCCTTCAAATACCCATCACTGTGACCTCTACCAGTCCTTGGGCCTCCCTAGCTACATAACCGAAGATTGCTTCACTGTGCTAGAACCACTGCCAAGTTCTGGGCACAGACCTCCCGTCCTACCTGTCATCCTCCTAACCACCCTCTCTTCACCAGCCTACTCTCTCAGAAACATAGACTCTAGGCTCCTGCACATCCACACAGATCCACCCGGTCTGGCCAGTCTGCTTTCAGCTACAGGTTGCCCAAATTATGGAACTCCCTGGCTGCTGATATTAGACACACAAGCACTCCTCAACAGAATTCCCTTCTTAAAACTCACTTCTCTTCCATATGTTCCTGTTTCCCACCGCTGACCCCCATCTCACTTCCTACCACCCATCTGTTATGACCTGACTGGTTTTCCACCTTGGGCTGCACCTAACACTGCTAAATGCTATTGAAAATGCACTACTCTACCTATATTATGACTGCCTCATCCATTGTTGCACCAACGCACTTTGTATAACTTGCTGTTGTTATTGTGTTTTGTATCTACTGTACCATTGTAACTCCCTACCCAGGGCGCATCTGGAATGAGGCGGTACTCTGCTCAGTATGCTTTCCTGGTAAATCTCTTAAATAAATAAATAAATAAATAAATAAATAAAGTGTTTACTTATAGAGCATATGGTGGCCTCCATCCAAAATATTTTGCCTACTTACATACAACATTGGGGCTCTGTACAGGCTGACTGTCCACCCTGGTTCTGTAGTTGGCAAGCCTTGCTTTCTTCTTTCTTTTTCTATTTTAAGTCCTTACGATATTGTACCCAGTTCCCTGTACTTTCCACTTTGCTAGTGAGTTTGGGATGGGGATGGGGTTGAGTGCTACTAGACTTTTGCATTTCTTCTTCTCCTTCTTCCTTCTATGCTCTCAAACACCCACTCAGACCCTACCATACCACCTCCTGCTGTTCCCCACCCTTAAACCCTCCCCATTAGCCCAGCTTCCCTTACTCTCTATCGCTGTATGAACTTTGTCTCCTAACCTGTATGCTACTGTTTTACTCATCTACTTTTTATTTTGTACACAGAATCTAGATATTGATGTAGAGCCTCTGCTATTTTAAATTTCTGTTGAATTTCATCTATTGTGATATCTCATGTATATTGCCTTACACCTGTACCCTTTTCCTTAGGTCACACCTGAAATGAGCCTTTGGTTCGCAGTACTTTTCCCAGTTATCAATTTTTAAATAAATAGAAATATTCTGTACCTTTTGCATGCTCTTTGCATGGGGTGTACTTTACTGTTTTGATAAACCCTAATAAAGCTTCTTTAATTAAAAAAAGGAAAAACTGTGAACAGAATTAAAGAACCTCTTTATAAGAGCAATGTTTCTTTATAACTTTATTGTTTTTGACATTTTGAACCCAAATTTGCAACATTGTATGTTCATAAGCTCATGTTAGGATCAGGACAGGTGGAATTTTTAAATCCCGTATGAAAGTGATTTTTGTGGAGCAGCTGCAAAAACATTTTCTGAAGGAGATATACAAAATTATACCTGTCATGCTTATGAGATGGGGTACTAAAGAGCTATGTGAATATTTGGGGCCAGAATCTGCAATAGTCACTAAAGGTATGAATAAGTATTAGAAAATTCAATGCTCCTTGTAACATACTTTTTTTTTATTTCACATTTTGATTTCAAATTTTCATCATAGTCTTTTTGGGGAGGAGGCTGAACAGCTTTAGATCCTCATTTGACCTGGTCTATGTCAATTATGTCACCATTAAGACAGTATCCTCTTTTTGATATCTGGATTGCATCATGTTAGGATGCTGTCATTTGTCAACTTCAGTATGTGGATGTTTTTATTCAGCAACCAATACCTGATTGGGTATGTTATCTGATAATAGAATAAATGTTAACAAAGAGTCCAGGGTGTACAGGAGGCTGTACAGAATCTTATTTTACCGTTGTTGATTATGACGTGGTGATGTATATGCCATCAAATTACAATGTCCTATCAAGGGTCCAGATTTCATTTAATGGAACATGTCACATTCTTCTTAGTCATCTTCCTTGAGTGCATTATTGTAGTCTTTATATAGAACTTGGGTTTCTTCCTTTGGGACTCCAAAGATTACATTATAATAATAATAATACTACTTTATTTATTATACGCCTTTCAAATAACAAGGCTCAATACAATAAGATAAAAATACAGAAAGCAACATTATAAAATGAAAAAAAACAGATCAATGAACAGTAAAACCATAAGCTTTTTCCCACAGAAAGGATTTCAAAGCATTTCAAAACTCCCCACAATTGTGCACTCCTAATCCAATGGGGTAGAGAATTCCAAAGGGAAGGGCTGCAAACATAAAAGCATGGGCCCCAGCAGATTTTAAAATCACCCTTGGAATCTCTAGCAACTGCTCGTCGGTTGAGCGGAGTGATCTCACAGGGTGGTAAGGGATCAGGAGTTCTTTCAGGTAATCAGGGCCCAGATCATGAAGGGCTTTAAAAGTCAATAATACGACTTTGAAGGTGATTCACCACTGAACTGGCAGCCAGTGCAGTTCCTGCAGCACTGGTGTAATATGGGAAGATCTAGGAGTACCCATCAACACCGTACTGCGGAATTCTGCACCAGTTGCAAGCAGCAGATATCAACCCCTGGAAGCCCAAAGTAAAGGGAGTTGCAGTAGTCTAGGCACGAGGTCACAAAGGCATGGATTAAGGTTGGCAGATCACGAGACAGAAATAGGTGCTTGATCCAAGCGATGTTTCTTAGATGGTAGATAGATGACTTAACCACTGCTGACATCTGGGACCGAAGAGTCAGCCCCACATCTAATATCACCCCAGGTCTCACAGAGACCTGTAGTTTGTTCATCCCAAAAATAGTCCAGATGGGAGGCCAGCTCCAGGTCCCCCTCTCCGGCGATCTGGATCCAATTCCAACAACTCCGTCTTCCCAGAGTTCAACTTCAGCCAACTGGACCTCATCCAGTCCTGGATTTCATTGAGGCAGCTGTTAGCTACCGAGATAGCTCTTTCCTGGTCGGGTGCAAAGACAGGTATAGCTGGGTATCATCTGCATAACAATGAAACCTCAGCCCATACCGTCTCACAATGTCTCGAGGGAAGCATGTACACTGCAAACAACATGGGGAACAATATAGAGCCCTGAGGAATCCCACAAAATAGAGAGATAGGATCAGAGGAAAAAACCCTGAAACCACCCTCTGAGTTCTTCCGGTGAGGTATGAAGTGAACCATCTGAGAACAATCCCAGAAAGCCCACAAATACATCTCAGGCATTCAAGTAGGACCCCATGGTCAACGGTGTCAAATGCTGATGACAGATCTAATAGTACTAAAATGGACCATTTTCTCTGGTCTTTTGCCATCAGAAGAACATTGAGCACTGAACCAGCACAGTCTTGGTACTCGCCTCTTTCGAAAACCTGATTGGAGAGGTTCGTAGATGCTATGGATGTCAAGTGGTTCTCCTACTGGGCTGCCACTAATTTCTTGATCACCTTCCCCACAAAGGGAGGTTCTAGATAGGCCTGTAGTTAGCAAGACAGTCTGGATCCAAAGAGCTTTCTTCAACAAGGGTGTCACCGCTGTCTCTTTCAAGGAACAAGGGTATTCACCGAGTCAAGGAGCACCAGACTACCTGTGCTAGAACCAGGAGAATGGACTCCCCACACCCCAAAATTAGGGAAGTAGGGCCTGGATCTAAACTACAGCAGGTAGGGTTCAACTCTTGGACAATCCACATAACATCCATGATTTCCGGGCAGTTGAAGGTACTCCAGAAAAATGAAGGGGTGGTGACGAGTCCTGACCAATAGCAACCCAGTAGAATGTGTCAAATGGATCTCTGACCTAATGTCAGCCACCTTATCAGCAAAGAACTGAGCAAGCTCATAGCACTGTATTTGTGAAAATGCTCTACGGAGCTGTAGACAGGTTGGGTTGCACAATCTATCCACAGTTCTGAACAGCTGAGCTGGTCGGTTCTGAGTGGCAGAAATTTCCTGACAGGAACTCTGCTTTCTTACAAGAAATTTCTGACTTATAGAATTGATAGTGTTCTAACAGTCTAAGATGGTCATCATACAGGCCAGATTTCTGCCAACAATGTTATAACCTGCCTCAAGTATCGCCGCAACTCCTGAAGGCCCCATCAAACCATGGAGCCTGAGGTCAGGGAGAGAGGGCGCACATGAACTGGATCAATAGAATCCAGGGCAGAGGTGATTAGCGTTATTATAGGCCACAACCAATGCCTCTGGATCACTGCATTACACAGGGAATTGTGATAGGTCAAGGACTGCAGCAAGGCCATTGGAGAAATATTCTGCAAAGGGCGGTGCCAGACCATCTCCACAGGGGTTGGCCTACAAAGTGGGGTGCCAAAATTGAATCTCAGAGTGTGGTGATTGGACCAGCTGACTGGTTCTACCCCCACGCCAGAAGCCTCTCATCCCCAGGAGAAGACCAAATCAAGAGAATGGCCACCTTTATGTGGCAGTGGTAACCACCTGTGTTAGGCCCAGTGAATCCATTAACTGGAGGAAGTGTTGTCCAAATTGCGAGAGTTTGTCATCGATCTAGGCATTAAAATCACCCAAGAACCATCAGCCTGGGAGACTCAAAAGCCATGTCGATGATGAAGTCTGCTACTTCATAAGGAGTTGCTTCCCATCTCCAGGTGGGCGGTAGATGAGAGCAATTCGATAGCCCACACCTGCTACAACAGCACATTCAAAAGAGATGCCAGCAAGGTCATTAATGAGCAGTCAGACTCTTTTGTGTGTACTATACCGTATTTTAATTGATTTCTGAACCTAATCCATGATCTAATGCTAAAATAACATGTACCCTATTTATGAATGCATGTACTTATGCATATATTAACTAATTAATTAAAGGAACACTGTCAACTCCTTAGGCCTTAAAGTGTTCCTTGTTTAAAAACACATTTTATGATTGCTAACATTCTGTAAGGACTGCTGATGTACTGTGGCTAGTAATTTGATTATGATTCTTTTATTTTAAAAGTGAAAAACAGACTGCCCACCATACTGGTGTTACCCCACACAACAGGTTTGTTTACATTCCTTGATCAACTCCCACTGCATCTTTCATGGACTTGGGAACACCTCCAGTACAGTCTAGCCTCTCATGATGAAGTGGTAGTTTAGGTGGCTACTGCGCATAAGTGACTCACTGTTTGGGGGCGCTTCAATGTTTAGGAAGTATTCAAGAAGAATAGATTTAGGATCTGAAACAAAGCAAAGTTGTTTATACATATACATTAGCATGCATTTCAGTTCTATTAAACAAGGAGACAGACAAAACAACCAGCAATATTAATGAATTCCAGAGAAGGTAAGCAATCATAAAATGTGGGGTTTTAAATATAAATAATATGATGCAAAACAGGTTGACAGTGTCCCTTTAATTCATTCATTCATTTACTGAATTTTGTTGACTGGTAGGCACACTGAGGTAAAAGTCCCTTTTCAGGGTGAACTGAATTAATTACATGTATTTTACATAACACAAAAGCAGAAAGTTAATGAACAATACATATCACAATAAAAGCAGGAAGTCAATGAATGATACATATCACAATAAAGCATAAGGTCAGTGAATGATACATATCACAATAAAAGCAGGAAGTCAATGAATGATACGTATCATAATAAAGCAGGAAGTCAATGAATGATACATATCACAATAAAAGCAGGAAGTCAACAAATGATACATTTCACAATAAAAGCAGGTAGTCAATGAATGATGCAGTACATATCATAATAAAAGCAGGAAGTCAATGAATGATACATATCACAATGAAAGCAGGAAGTCAATGAATGATACATATCACAATAAAAGCAGGAAGTCAATGAACAATATATATCACAATAAAGCAGGAAGTCAATGAATGGCCCAAGCTCCAGCAACAACAACAACATACAAACATAAGGTCACAAAGGTTAGACAACTATGGTTCTATATATCAATTGAAAAATACTTGGAATTAAAGTATAGACAAGTAATTATGGTAGCAGTAGTACTACCTTGTATGAGGAGCCATTTCCATGTTAAACCAAAATTTTGCACCTTAATAACTTTGCAACTGTTTGATGGATTTGCCTGAAATTTGAATGTATGATCAAGACCCATAGGCCTTGGGATCTGCCAAGTTTGTACTGATCAGATATACAGTTTTGAGGAGTTATTAAGCGTGATACTGTCATGTGAACTTTACGCTTTTCTGGAATTCTGTGGTCGCGCCTACAGGTCGTGACGGTTTGTGATCGCCCAAAATCTTCAGGGAACATGCAGCCAGGGTTCCTGATGTGCCTTTTGAAGATTTCGTGAAAAATATTAAACGGTTCAAAAGTTATTCAAAAACAGTTTCCCATTATAAGTCAATGGGAAAAGTTAACAAAAAGTTCAACACTTTCCCAAATGCATTTTACTTTCGCAAATGGGCCTGTTACTTTTGCAAATCGGCCATTTGTTTTCAGTTGGTGATCAGAAAAATGGTTGGCATTTAAATTTGGGACCCTCTAGCAATCTAATTTTTTGTATTCACCTAGTCGGGCCCTGAGGATGCTTCCATGTCTTTATTTTGTGGTAAAACACCCCAGAAATATGTTTTCAAATTTCTGGAAAAGTACTTTGCAAATTACTTTCGTGCTCATGAAAGTGTCGCAAATTTCTTAGCTTTAGCAAGTGCGACAATAATTTTCTAGTCTGTGGGAAAATGACAGCAATTCTTTGGCACTGCACTGCAAAATAATCGTTGGGAGTTTTGGGCTGGAAATTTGAGGAAGCAGCCGACATCTCACAGATATGCCTTTCAGTGTTGTATTGAAAAAATATTACATGGCGGCAAAGTTATGGCACTCCAAAGTTGACAGTTTTTCCCATAGGATAACATTACGGCTCCAAGCATTATAGGAATCCTTTGGCACCCTGCTGCAAAATAATGGTTTGGTCTTTTTGCCTGAAATTTGGAGGGAAGACAGCCAACAGTACACAGATGTGCCTTTCAGTAGCTTGGTGAAAAAAATATCACATGGCGGCAAATTCACGGCACTCAAAATTGATGGTTTTTCCCATAGGATAACATTCGGCGCCCGACACTTAACAGAAATCATTTGGAGCCCTGCTGCAAAATAACGGTTTGGTCTTTTTCCTGAAATTTGGAGGAAGACAGCCAACAGCCCACAGATGTGCCTTTCAGTAGTTTGGTGAAAAAACATTACAGGGAGGCAAAGTTATGGCGCTCAAACTTTTCTTTTTCCCATGGGATAACATTCTGAGCTTCGCCGCACTTTCAGGGCCCGTATCTCGGAAGCGGTTGCGAGATACTGGACTTTTCAATAGAAAACTTCTTAGCCCTCCTGGGGCTAAGATCTCAAATTAGCCAGGACAGTTGTAAATAATATGACTCTTTAAATTTTTTCACGTCAGACGGTTCCTGAGATATAATGTATTTAGTATTCCAAGATCTCATTTTCTGCGCGATACTCATTATTTTGCATACATTATTTGTACTCACTGTCTTTCTCAATGCAGGCTTTGGGGAAAACCAGCCTGTGCGCTTATTACTGTTACTGTTGCCCTTTCGCTTGTGGATCCATGCAGTTCACTTACTATTGCGCGTCTCGCCACCATGCGTTATCCTTTGCGTTTTCATTTGCGCTTGCGTTTCTGTTATTTTTGCCATTTCTGTCTACAGTACTATTTATCTTACTGTTTCACTTTACATCACCATGCCCATGACATTTCTGTTTGCAGGCACCATGTTACTATGTGACAACACATCACGAGGCAGACCATTCCTGTCACGCCACCATGTGCGTTACCCTTTCTGTTCTCATTCGTGCTTGTGTTACCATGTGTACCACTGTTAGCATTTCTGTTTGCGTTGCTGTCCCTGTTACTATGCCACAACACATCATGTGGCGGGAGCGTGGGCTCTTTCCCCGCTGCATTACATTCACTATTTCGTTATCATTCTCAAAAGAAAGGAAATTAGAGGCAAAAACTCTGTTTAATGCATTAGTTAGGGTTGTTCCACAGCGACAAAAGTGAGGAATTAGCTGTTAGGGTTGACCCCCCCCACCCCAACCGGCATTGGAGTGCGCATTGGGATCGTGGGTCCTAACTCTCACCCATTCTCCTATATTTCTGCTGATTTACACATGTCATGGGGTGAGAGTTAGGACCTGATCCCAATGCACCCCAATGCGGTTGGGGGGGGTCAAGGGGTTTTCACACTAACAGTGAACTTCCTCACTCTAGCTCATAGACAACTAACACATTAAACGCAGTTTTACCTCTAATAAGTATATGTGGTAAAGCAGGTTCATATGGATAAGAAATAGCAAGTCAGAGGAATACAAGTACTCACCATGTGGTAACCAGTCAGCAAATGCAAGTACAAAAACTTTGCTCAAGGAAAAGTACTTTGAACCCTTTTTAAAGATGTCAAGGGAGAAACAATCTTGGAGCACTACCAGAAGAGCATTCCACATTGAAGGGACACAGAACAACGGACCTTTATTCCCACACAAGACCTTGCTCTCAGTACCTCAAGAAGTGTATTATTGGATGACCTAAATGTTCTTGTAAGAGGTTTTTAGCCGATACATCACTAAGGCTTGGGAAGGGATAGCTCCATTGACAAGTTTTTTTCTATATGTAGTTTGTTTCCCGGTTCTCCTGAGACCCCATCTGACTGATCCCCAGCCCCATCACCCAGCTCTTCCAGGACTTACCTTCAGCATTGTCCTCTGCCACAGAACTATGGCTGTGCCCAGCCACTGGTGCAGAGCCTGTGGGAGTCAGTCATCATCCTTCCTCTCAGGGTATTTTTCCTCCAGTTTTTCTCCCTTTCCTGCCTGTTGTTGGGGCGTGACGCATCAGTGCATGCACATGTAGGCATACACACACTGTAGAGTTCCACAGCACCCTCCTTCCTTGGTGTCCTTTACCCATCCTACCTCAGACATTCCCTGGGCAGTCCTACAGTGGACTACCAAGACACCCTCCTGGCAGAGGAGAGCTGTCCCTAGAAGCTCAATCCTCGCCATCTACAGTCGACCCCCAGCAACCTGCATTCACTGCCAAACACGGGTCACCTGTGTGGCAAAAGGTAAGGCACAATGCCTCAGCCCTCCATGCCACTGGTCTAGCTCCACCATTGACAAGTATGAATGTGAGGCAGAGAAGGGGTAGTTGAATCTCCCTCCAAAGGAGGGATGATTTAGGAGGGTGGGAACCCAAAACCAGTGACATTGAGGTGTAGGATTTTTAAGAGTGAACAAAGAATCATAGAACATCTATCATGAAAAGACATTTTCTAAGTTACATAAGTCAGTATGAGGTGGGATAACTACCAATGGAATCATCATCAGTAAGCAGTAATGATGATGAGGATAAGCAGAGAGGTGACTATTGAAGGTGTATAGTAGGAGATGGAAGGATGGAGGGAACAAACAAAATCATCAAAGTTCAAGTGGCAGCAAATACTATCATCATACATTCATACTTTCTATAGCCTGACTTGTACACCACTGAGAGGCCACAATTCACTAGCACTGCAGGTAGGATTCAAATATCTATTGACCCGCCAACAATGTCAACTCTTTAGGGTCCAGTGTCTGTCAATGAGACAGAAATACAGCTGTTGTATAAAGCCAAAGGCTCAAGGCCAGTTAACAAAAAAGAAAAAAATGGAAATGCTTGTTAGTGACTTAGAAACATAGAAACACAGACTTTGATGGCAGATAAGGACCGCTTGGCCCACCCATTCTGCCCATTTCCCTACCTTTTGGATAAGCTGCAGATCCTAGTTAACCAACAGTCTACTTCCTCCTACCTCCCACTAGAATTGCTTTATGTCTGTCCCATCATCTTGAATTCCCCCACTGATTTGACCCACTACCTCCTCTGGAAGGCTGTTCCATGCATCCACCACCTCTCTGTGAAAAATGCTTCCTCACATTGCCCCTGATTCATCCCACCTCTATCTTCAGATTGTGCCCCTTGTTCTTGAACATCTCTTTTCTGAAATATGCTACCCTCTTGGACTTTGTTGATTCCCTTGAGGTACTTGAACATTTCTGTCATGTCCTCCCTCTCCTCCTTTCCTCTAGGTATACATATTAAGCTTCTTTAGCCTCTCTTCATGTAAGCTTCTGGTGCAGACCTGGCAACATTTTAGTTTCCCTCCTCTGGACTGCCTCCATCCTGTCCATGTCCTTGAAGAGATGGGGTCTCCAGAACTGCACACAGTACTCCAGATGAGGTCTCACCAACTAACTTGAAAGTTTTCTATCATTAATGCAAGTTGCAATTACCAAGGTAGAGATTCAGCCAGTGATAAAGATTGTACAGCTAGATATAAAGACATACCAGCAAGGATGCAATGCCATGACATGTAGTATTACTGCAGAGTTCTGCAGTATGCTACTGGGAACAGTGCAATTCAATTGCAATTAAGGCAGACAGATACAAAAGAAATATCACCAATGTAACTATACCTAACAGTACTATCAATTAGAACTCTCATGACAGAGTTCAGAAGAAACAAGAGAAAAACAAAATCTATACCAACAGTTTCACAGGCACAGTATCCTGCCTTGTAGTGTGGTGATATGGTTCAAGTATAGAAGCCTTAGAGAATAAAAAGGAGAATCTAGATACACAGATCTGAGATGTGTCATTATGCAAAAGGGACCTTGTTTCTAGGAGTGGGATGATGATAGGACATTGAATTCAGCACATTTGTCAGCACTGCCAGAGCTTTCTTTTATGGCTGATGGAGTGGATGTACCTCATGCAATAGCTTAAGAACCAAGTGAATGTGATGAAACACCTACCATTATCATTAGTAGAAGTGAACATCTGAAACAGCCTCCAGTGTGAACTAAAGACTATGCATTTGGACTCTAAAGTATTTCAGTGCAAATGTAGTCATTTAGGGAACAGCAATTGCAAGTGCTGCTTACAATATTGTGCAATCTCTGGCCAGAGCTGATAGGGCTACATGCAGAGGAATCTGGGGTAAAAACTTAAAATTACCAAAGTTATGAGCCTTAATGTCTGAAGACCTGTGGAGCCATGGGCGAACCGAGCCAGTTGATCCCAATCCACAACTGTGTGACAGTTTCCTTTGCCTGCTGCCAGTTGACAGGTTTCCTGTCACTAACTCCCTGCCATTTGTTGCCACTATTCTCCTTTCAGGCAGGTAGCACAGGATGGGTTTGCCATGCTCTGAGAAATGAAGTCCAGGTTTTCCCCAATGTGGAATCATTCTAAAATTAAAAGAAAAAACACTGTTGCTGGCTTGTATGGGTGCAGAGCATTCCTACCAGAACTGCCCTGGAATGCAAAGTTCCTGCATTAGCCAGTTTCTTGGCAGATCAGTTAAGGAAAAGCTGATGTCAGACTATAGAGAGCAATGGTGAGTGAAGTAATAGCTGTATAATTTTATTTTCTATCGCACCTTCTGAAACCCAGAGCCCTTTACAAATTTGCAGCAAAAAATACAAATAACAACAAGTACGCCAAACAGTTCATAGCAGTAAAAGAGCATTCATAAAGTGCAGATCATTAGAGCATAATGCAGATGTAATGTATATATTTTCGATACTGATAGGCCTGTGTCCAGAGATGCTGGAAGAGTCTGCCTTTAAAAAGGATAGAATCAGGTCTTATAGATCTTCCATGAAATAGCATTCCAAAGAACAGGTGAACATGCCAAAAATCCCTATCCACCATGGATTTAATGCATGAGGAAGGGACATTGAGTCAGCCCTGTTCTGCAGCTCTGATTGTTCTTGGGGAAGGGGAGCATCAAGAAATCATGAAGTTCTATGGTTCCAGTTCATTTGGAGAATTAAAGGTGACTTGTTCAATATGTTGTTCATAGATAATACTAAAAAATAAATTTAACGGTCTGTATGGTTACATTAGAGAAAATAGGATACCACGGTTAATCAGTTAGAGTCCAGTTACATTTGGTAACTTGCTTCATTCTGATATGAATGAAAAGACATCCAGAAACAGTAGTAACATATGACTCATGGATAACTGCTAGTCTCTCTTGTATTACAAGTAATAGAGGATGTCTTTTCATTCATAGCAGAATAAAGACAAACCAAAGGCAGCTGCTTCATCAAGGAATCGATTCAGAAGAGCAAATATCATTATTAGGTTATCAGTCTGAGAATGGTTTTGTGTGGATGAATGAAGTGGTGGAAGTAGTACTGGTAGAGGACACACATGAAAGTGAATGTGGGTAGTGTTAGGATGGCGATGAATTCTTGAATATATTTGAAGTTGGCAAAGTGCATTGTTAAACTACATGTCAGCAATTTAAAGGGATAAAATACATTTTCTTACAGTAATGTTGCATTTGTGGATTAGAAAAAGGATTACTCAGTTTTGAGAAAGTTCCTTTATATACAGTATCAATACAAGAATACTAAAATTGATAAAGGATAGTACATTCAGCTGATATAACATAGTATGCCAGTAAGTTCAACACACTATTTAAATAAATTGATCCACATATCTGTTACTTCAGTTCGCGGTCCAACTTTGAGGAGTGAAGATGTTTCTGTGGTCAGAGAGGATTATGGCATTGGACCCCAAAGGGTAAGTAAGGGCTTGGAAGAGGTGGGGTGGTGGGTGCAGTGTGGGAGGTTCAGGTGGGAGGAGTGCAATGGTTACAAAGAGATTGATGGACTTTCTTTTTACAGGATAAAAAGCAAGATTCCTGCACTGGGGGATTGAGCACTCCCCAGTGACACTGTTACATTTCAGTGGGAGGGGAGGTGGTGGGTGCTGAGAGGGAGGTTCAGGTGGGGAAGGAAAGCATTAAAAATAATAACAAATAACTCACATGCGGGTAGTGGACAGAAGGATGAGGATGAGGATTCCTGCACTAGGATTGGGTCCCCAGTGCCACTGTCATGTCTCTGGGGAGAGTGTGGTGGTGGGTGCTGAGAAGGATGGTAGGATGGGGGAACTATTAAAATATATTTTAAAAACCAAGCACAGTCGCTCATGTGCGGTAGTGGGAGAATTCGTGATCAGGACACTGAGAGATTGGGCACCCCAGTGTCACTATAATTTTTCTGGGGGGTGCTGAGTGGGAGGGTCAGGTGGGGGATATGTAATGTATGGTTTAAAAGAAATTGACAGCTGACAGTACCATAGTGCAGTGCAGAGTGCTTCACCGATATGGGACAACTGTGTTGGCACATCAATATTTTAGGTCGCAAGGAATATGAGAATCTTTTCTCACAGCAAGAGGTCTACATGGCTTTGCCCACTACAACCCTAAAAAGGAGAATGTCATGACACTGCTTTGTACATCTAGAGTGTGCAGTAGCACTGTATAATGGAGAGGGAAGCTTAAGCAATGTTGGAGTGAATTGCTTGGTTTCTGAATTAACCTGTTATGTTCTAGTCCTTTGGCATCTGGCTGATATTCTTATCTTGTGCCACAATACATAACAGTCTCAACAGATTTTACAGTAACAGATACAGTAAATCAAAGAACATTCACAAAGCACCAAGAATGGGTGTCCATACCCGTACTCCATGCTTTTCTCACTGAATAAAACAGATAGTCATGGATATTTAGACAAGGAAGGCAGCAATGTGAAGAACTGCATAGACTAAGCTGAATTGTTTGTAGTAATTTTACTCATTCTGATAAGCTGGTGAAGCTGTTAAACATGAATAATCAGCAGAACCACCTCCCTCTTCACTGTCTGGCACAAGATGAGGCAACAAGGTGGAATTTTACTTATTACATGATTCAACAACTGCTAGAAAACAAAAGGTCATCTGCCATTATGCAGCTGAACACAGTATTAGCAAAGGAATATATATGAACATAGGAACATTAAAAAATACTAGCAGAAGGTCCAAAATGACCTATCAAGTATTTTCACTAGAGTTTGTGCATTTTCACTATATGTTGTTTTGCCCTCCCAATCACCCTAAATATCCCTTTGACTTTATCTCACCCCTCTTAAGATTGTGCGCCACCCTTCTGTGAAGAAATGTCTTCTGCCTCCTTTCAGTACTCCACATCACCAATTTGTAGCCTGCACTCACAGGTGTTGTTGTTTTTCCTTATTCTAATTTGATCCTCAATGTCAACCTTGTTTATGCCTTTAAGGTATTTCAAGGTCTTGATCATGCCCCTCTTTCTCTCCAAGTGAGTACATGTTCAAGTTCACCATTCTTTGCTCATATGGGACATTCTGTTGCCTTTGAATCATCCTGGTAGCAGTTCTCTGCACCATCTACAGCTGATTTACTCCTTTTTTATTTGGAGGCTCCAGTACTGCACACACAGCACCCAGGGTTTCAGATTGCTTGTGATTGCTACCACCAAGTCCTTTCCTCCTGTGAGACTGGGACCTTCACCTGCTCAAACCTGTACTCAGCTCTGGGGTTCTTATTGATATACTAATTTGCTTCAGCCCTAAACAGTGGTGATTGATAGAGAACAAACAGCAATTTTGCACAGACAAATAAACAAAAGTTCTGCAGTGTACTAAGTGGCTTTACTGTGAGAAACAAACCAAACAGGAAGATGAAGAAAGCCCCATCACTACAAATCCCTGCAGGTTCTTCTTTAGTGGGAGGGTGACTCAGGTAACTAGACCTACATAAATAGGGTCCCACTTAAAGGTATAGGAGCACAAAATAACAACACATAGTGCACATCAATGATTAAGTGAAAAATACAAACAAAAGGAAATATTGTATTTGAATCTATTACCACAGGCTCTTAAACAAAAAAAGTAATGACTCCTAAATTAATACAATGGTAGCCAAATGGTTACAAAAACATTACTATTAAGTAAAGAAAAATAAGTTAATACATTGTTGAGAAAAATTATAAATCAAGACAGTACTCATTAATTTCAGGAGATTTCTGTGGAACCATGAAAAGCAAAAGAGAAACAATAATGTCAGTTGTGAACTGAAAAAATATAATAATGAAAGACACCAAAGGGGTATGAAAAAAATAAAATAGAAGGGAAGAAGAAAAGGGGAAGGAGGAGGGAGGAGGGAGGAATAAAAGAAGAGAGGGAAGGGGAAGATAGAACAGAAGAAAATAGGAAAAAGCAGAGGGAAAACAGGCAGAATACACAATAACTAGGCATCAAAAACCACGAGTGGTAACTCAGAGCAAGAATTATGAAGAAGTCAAAATATCCCAGGCATCATTTAAATCACTAGGATAAAGATCACCTAGGTTAAAAATAGGTGTGCTGTCTTGTTGTCATAGAATCCTACATCTGTTACCCACTCTGGCACTGATTCCAATGTAATCATTGGCCATAAATTTCTGGATATCTAGTTGGGAGCCATGATGAGTGTACCAATGGCTCCCTACTGGATGCCAGTGTCTATTAGTAATAGAACAAACATGTTTTTTGTATCCTGTCTTTGAGGGATGGGTAGTCATACCTATGTACAGAGTGGGCAGTCACACCACAAGGCATACACCACAAAGGCATTAGATAAGTGATGAACTGATGTAGTTCAAACTGGGGCTACAGGTGTGACTAATGAAAAAATACCTTGAACCATAAACTTGCAGATATTACAGTTGTCATACATGTAACCCACAGGAGCCAATTGGAAAGTTGGTACTTACATTATTATTGTGTAATGAAAAATGACTTCTGACAACATATTCCTTAATACTTGGACCATTCCTATATACTGTACCAACCAAGGTAATCTCCAACACAACTCTTTAAATCAACATCAGTCTGTAAATGTGCCAGAATCTTTTAAGAGTGCCTGTGATTTTTGGACCACCAGAATTGTATTCAGTAATAAAGTTGACCTGCTCATCCTGATGTAAATCATGTGTCTTAGGTGTTAAAGGAACTCCTATCTTGTGAAAAAGTGTGAACACTAGCCTTTTCAAAGGTTGGAGCTCATATCCTCTTTCAATAAACTGGCCAAACAGATCTTTGTTCTGACAAAGATAGTTACTTTCCATAGAACAATTTCTACACAGCCTAAGGAATTGTCCTTTAGGTATGCTATGTAGTGGATCCACGATGCCGATTCGACAACACTTTCATCGACTGGTATCTGGCGACAGGATTTATGTTGACCACAAGTTGTGGTTGAAATAAATCCCAATTGTCTCCAGTCCAATTTTTATCTGGGAGTTGCCCCTAACCCCCAATACTAATGATTATCAACTCTGGAGTGGCAGCTGATTCAGGGAGGGTACAGGACTGGGAGACAGTGTGCTCCTGTCTCAGGCTCATCAACACAGTGATCACTGTCACTGTCACTGACCTGTCAATTTTGTCAACAGCGATGTAGGTTGTTGTGTTGGTGTTGCTGTCAGGGGATATACCCCACATAGTGGGTGAGAGGGTGACAGCTGTCTAATCTAAGTATGGTGTTCCCAGCACTTGAATTCCTAAAATTTTCAGTAATAATAGATCCATCAGTAGTGACATTCAAACAGAGATCAAGAAATGTCAGTGAGATCTGATCTACAGTGTACATAAAATGTAAATTCTAGTCATTTTTGTTTAGGCTGGCTATAAATTCATCAACCTTGGAGACATTACTCTGCCAAATACACAAAATATTATTCATATACCTGCCCTGTATTTGATCCTATTAAATAACTTGTTAACTTGATGGGGGGGGCTGTCAAAGATAGCCACCTCCTCCCACTAACCAGAAGAAGGTTAATAGGAGGAGGTGCCATTGCTGACCCCATAGCAGTACCACAGATCTGGAGATAATATTGTGAGTTAAAAGTAAAAAGTTACTATGTAGGATCAAATGCAGAGACTCAGTAATGAAACCTGAGCCAATTAAAGTTACCTGATTGAAATAATTCCATTAAAACTGTACTGCATGCAATCCCAAATGAAGCTGGTGTAAAGTGACACCACATCAGTGGTGAACCAAAACAACCAGCATCAGATTTAAGGTCTTCTTGCCTCAAGAACTGCCTTATGTCTCTGAAATAGGAAGGCAGTTTAACAACCATTGTCTATAGAAAGTCATCAACAAATCTAGATACATTTTCCATGAGGAACCTATGCCTGAGATAGGGCTGTATGAAATTAAACTTCGACTCAGTGGAATTTTGGTGAAAGTCAGAATTTGGCTTTTGTGGAATTTCAGAATGCACTTTGGCTACATTTGTGGAAATTCTGATTTAGAATGGTGGAATAAATGCATGCATTGCATATCATTGTTTTGAACTGCTGAAAAAATCTGCAGAACTGATCACTGTCAGTGGTCAGTTATGTAAATTTTTCTCTCAGTTAATACATTAATCTACAATTTATACATTCATTCTGCAGTTTAGTGAGTCATTGAATTACGACATGAATGTAGGAATTATAGATTAAAAGGAACCAGAATGAGTGTGAGCTTGTTGAATGGTGTCAGGGTATTTTTTATTGAATAAAATAATTTTCCAACAATGGCTTATGTGGTTTATTCACTTTTTTATAATTTATACTCAAATGGTACACTGCCCTGAGTAGTGATACTCAAAATTCCATGATATGCTACGGTCAGTAAAATGTATGCTGATTACAATTTGATGCTGCTGTTTGTGCATTCATCTGATGTACATTGGATTGATAACAAATCATTGTAGTAGTCTAGTATTACAGTATATTTTTGTTTGCTTTTTACTTGATATCTTAAATGTGAACAAACATTTCTTGTTTCTAGTACTGGATTTCAAACAGCAGATGGAAAATTTTTTATACTGACATGAAGATAGATAACTAATAAAGTGAGATCTGTAATGCAGTCTGTGCGTTTCTGATTTGCTCAAATAAAGTCACATATTTAGTGTACTGTGTGTTTTAAATGAGGTATCAGAGATTTTCTGCAGCAGTTTATAGGTGTGAACACAACTGCATTCAGTACAAACATGCCTTTGTCATATATACACAAAGTGAGCAGCAGAAGTGGATACTGCCTGCAACATAGCAGCAGCTACAGTTTACATCAGAAGTTGCATGGTGTAATTAAACGGCATGCATTTTATGGTAAAATGAAACAAACTGTTTCATTGCTTACTAATGTATTCAATTTATTCAGGAGCACAGCCGTTGGTAGGGAAAGGTAAAGAATGTGTGGCTATTTTCTTTAAACTAGATGGATTCAAGAGGAATTACTGGCTATGACAGTTAGTTGGTAGGGGCCAGAAATCTATGTATCAGCTGTCCTCCTTGGTCATATTTGTTCTGTGTTTATATGGATTAGAAAAATGCTTTGATTTGGATAATGTGAAATTCTCATGGGGAGGGAGGAATTATTAATTTGTTCACTTTAAGGTATAACTCAGCTAGGATGTCAACATACTTTGCTATAAATTAAATACACTTCATACAGTTCCTATATGCTCTTTTCTATAATGTGGGTATGAGACTTCAGTAAAGGTGACAGCTGGGAGCAATGCAGAATAATCAGCCCCCACCTGGTCTAGGGCCACTTTTAATTTACAAATTGACTAGCTGCCTTGGAAATAAGCAAGTTCAGATGGACATTGTTTAAAATGTTTACTCACCTACTCAATCAGATATATAATATATTTCAAGGTCTCCTGACAACACTCTTGAGGCAATAGGAGTGATTCCTCTTACATTCTTCCAGTGTCACCATACTCACCAACATTTAATAGTTTCACACCCCAACAATGTGCATGAGGCCACTTGAAATGCTATTTGGGGAGGGATACCTTATAAATAAGTACCTACTACTTTCTGGGTCCAAAAATGAAAACATTTAGAATCCACGTGCTTATTAATTAGAACTGGGAAGCATCTTCCTGCCAATTGCAAAACCGGTATTGATATGTGTAGTGTTTAGCCACTAGAGATTTGTATTCAGGGTATACTATAACAGTGAAACAACAACCTGACAATGTGGTACAAATTCTGGTAGCTTCACTACTCCTTACCTACCCTCACTGGACACTGGTTAAATATAGTGCTGTGTTATGCTATTTAGCAGAAACCATCAGTCTGTTTGTTCAGTGAAGGGCTGAGGAGGAGCTGGTGCAATCCAAGTCTGTGCTGACAATGCTGGTAGACCACCTTTGAAAAATAAATTGTGCCATGGTTTGCAGCACCATTTAATAATTATCCAACCATTGGTAGTAACCCATGGCCAACTGCATTTGTGAGCCACATTCTCACACAGCAGTAGCAACAGAGACACTTGGTTTGCAGCTTTTTCTCTCATCAATAAACCAGTCCTGTTTGTTTTAAGCTCACACATAACACAAGGACGGCCCTCAGTCAGGAGCCTGCCATATTGTAAAAGAGAATCAAGGGTAGGCCTTTTGGCATAACTTCCATTAACCCTACAGTTAGAATCCAATAATTCCCAAATGTTTGCTTAATCAATCAGAAAATAAGTATTCCAAGACTGGCCCAATGGCACTGGGGGTTGAGGCGCTGGATGTCACACCTTGCACCACGCTGGCGATCCGGGGTCTGGAGTTACTTTGGGTTGCTGGGGGTTGACAGGGAGGAGAGGACTGAGTGTCTGACAGACTGCCATCCTATCCCAGGGAGGGAGGGAGGTTTGTCATCTTACTCCATGGCTGCTCCTGGGTGGAGGCCACATGGCAGTGTCATGTCTATTATTCTGAAGTTTAGCCAAAAACTTCTACAGAACAGGGCAAAAGTCAGCCAAAACATTCAGAAGATTCTGATTTAGATAATGGCAGAAGTTTTCACAATTTCACAAACATTTCACAGAAACAGAAGTCACGACTTTGATCCAGTTCTAGCCTGAAATAATAGAGCAACCAGGAGGTTTCTGAGGATTTTGGGAACTTTATATAAAATGAAAAGTGTGGGACCAATGGAAATCCTGGAAAAAGTACTTGAACTCCAGTTCAGAAATAATTCCTTTTAGCCAACAGTGGTGTAAAAATTCTTTGAGCTTCTTTTGATACATTGAAGATAGGATCATTATCCAGGAGACTATAGTGATTGGTATTACTTAACTGGGACACAACATCTTGTAAATAATCAGATGTATTCATAACTACAATTTGTCCTCCTTTATCTGCTTTTTACTAATAATGTTGTCCATTTTGGATAGTTATTTCAATGCTGACATTTCTTCAAGGTTTAAATTGTGGTATGAACCAACAGAAGTCCCCGACAGAATACAATTTACCTCTTGCTGGACCAATCTCTTAAAACTCAAAACAGCTGGAGAAATCAATTTAGGAGGGCAAAAGTAGACTTTGGTCTAAAAACATTCTGATTCAGATAATGGTAGTATTCATATTTTCAAATTTTTCCATGGCCCAATCTACATCCCAACTACTGGGTAATAATTCCACATCTGTATCTATGTTGGAAGAAACATGTTGAGCATCTAGAAGTCACGGTTCTAAGGAAAAGGTATCAGTCTCAATTGAGTTGGATGCTGACTCTAACTCTAGATCATGTACAGTTAGTGAAGTGTCAGATGCTGAAATCCCCATTCATTCTTTTGTGCAAAGTATTTTTCAAGATGGATTTTTACATCTGCATGGCAGAGTCCTGCAGGTGTTTGGGGATTATTAGGAGAGACAGAGAGGTGACTGACTGAATAAGATGACTGTGTTCTTCCCTGAGTGCTTCGGAGTGGACTTATGTCAGTGCTACAGTCCAGGTTATGTCATTTAAAGCTGTGGTGTGTTTCTTGTCTGCCTTCTTCATTTCCTGTCAGCCACCCTCCACTACATCTGGACTCTTATTTCATTGCTCTCTCTCTCTCTCTCTCTCTCTCTGTCTCTCTGCAGCCTCCCAGGTAGCTAAACTGATATATAAACAGAGTTACTCATTTTATCTATTACAAAACTGCCTTTTAAAAACCTAGAGCAATACTTAACCTATTAGTGTGACAGATTAGAGAAGCAATTAGTTTAGAAATGCAACTAAAGAGAAAAGGAAACATCCCTAAAATCCAGAGGAGGGACTTGGTCAAATGTCACAGAATGGAATGGTCCAGCAATAAATTATCAGATATTAAAGAGCAAGTGCTTAATAAGGATGCATAGCTTAAAGAATGACAGTTTTACTATCTCTACAATCATTCAGTTTGCTATTATTTGTTTCTTTACTTACTTTTCATCATTTTATTTTTATTTTGCCAACTGCTAATAAAAAAAGAATACAATGGAACCCTTGTATTATGAAGTCAAAAACTGTTTACTGCAAGGCTGGCAATGTATTTCAAAGGAAATTGCAAATCTGTTTTCAGAATTTTATTGATAAATAATACTATCTACCACAAAAATATTGTATATTTAATAGAAATATGTGATTTTGATAACCTGTGATCTTTTGTAATATTTAAACATGCCACTAAAAGGCAGGCCAGGTTTTCCTGGGACCCAGCCAGGAATGAATACAGGGGTGGGGGAGAGGGAGGGACAGGAAGGGAGGGACTGCAAGGAAAGAGGGAGGAGCTATGACCTCATGGATGGTGTCATCTGACCACGCTCAGAGCTCGCTGGCTGTGGCCAGGAGGGCCAGAAGGGGTCCAGATCAAGGGTCCTTAGGGGCTATTTGAGGGCCTGTAACCTCAGTAAGCCCTCTTTCTTGCTGCAAATTTCAGAGCTGATCTACAGCCATCGCTGGCATTTTTGAGATAAGGCAGTGAGGGTCTGAGGCCTTTTGCAAGGCAACAGGTAAGAAGCATGGGTAGTGTTTTGTGGTTAAATGCATTGGCTGGAATTGAAAGAAATACTGGTGGCTGGTTTTTCAAAAAAATGACAAAAGTTTACGTATGTAAGAGGATTTGTTATGGTAGGGCTGGGCTGCTGGGGAGCAGAAGTTGAAGGATTTTATTACATTTGCTGTCTTATAATGAGGCCCAAGGCTGGCCATAGCTTGTGAGGAGGAGGGTTATTAAGAAAGGAAAAGTATACTGTTAATGTGGAGAGCGAGTGCTAGACGTTTGATTCTGGGGCAGGACGGCATGTTCTGGGGCATTTTGTGGCAATGTGGCATGGCCTGGGGCCAAGGAAATGGTGCACAGCTGGCCTGGTGGCAGAGCACTGTGGTAGGGCTGGGCTGCTTGTATCAGAGCTGAGGTGGTTTATGAAGTGCTGCATGGGGGTAGCCCAGAGGCAGGCCAGAGTGAGGAGAAGCTTGTGGTGGTGTAGGCCAGAGACAGGCCAGAGCGAGGAGAAGCTCATGGTGGTGTAGGCCAGAGACAGGCCAGAGCGAGGAGAAGCTCGTGTGATGTAGGCCAGAGGCAGGCCAGAGTAAGGAGAAGTGCTCACATGGCGGGTCAGCACTGCAGTTTGCAGTTTGGTATTAGGCAAAGGTTTATTGGAGACACCACAATGGCATTTTTGGACACCGTGTGGTTGTCTGGCAGAAGGGTAGGTGCATTTCCCATGAAGGGAGATGGCTGAGGCTTAGGTTGGCTCTAGCACAGTAAAGGCAGACTGCATATTTATTTAACTTGAGTATCGGCAGTGAGGTGGAGTATTGCTGAAGGCCTGCTGCAGTGTAAGATGCTGACATGGTCGGGGACAGCTGGGCAGGCTAGTGCATGGTTGGTGCCGTGCAGCACCATTAAAATTGCAGGGAGGGTGGTGGCTCAGGGTCATGGTGCCATGCAGTTTTCCAATCAGCACCATTAAAACTGCAGTGTAGGAGGCAGCACCGCAGGTCATGGTGCCACAGGGTTTTCCAATGTGTGGGATGCACTGGGGACTGCCCCGAGTTTGTGGTGGGTGTTTTTTGTGAGATTTGGGGCTATTTTGGCCAGGTGGGGTGTGGGGGCACAAAGACTTGTAGCAAGTCTGAGGGGGCTGTGGAAGGCACAGCCATGTGGTGCTCGCATGGTGCGGCCACCAGTTTGGGGGCTGCGGGGCCACCTGGTGGTGTGGCTTCATGGCGGCACGGTGGTGCTTTGGGCAGCATTGCTTGCCTGGTGGGCCATGCAGGGCCAGATGGCACCTGAAGGGTGATCGAGGCCCAGCAGGATCGGAAATATAGTGTGGGCCTCGAGGCATGGGTGGACTCACGCTGGCTGCCTGTAAAACAGAGCAGCAGCAACAAAAGCATGGGTCCAGTGGCCTGTAGCAAGGCTGCAAGCCATGGAAGGCAGGGCTGCATAGGGTGACCACAATTTTGTGCCGCGGACCGCCCTGAGGTGGCAGCGGTGGTTGTTGTGAAGGTTGGGGCCATTTCAGCAAGCAGACCCTTGATGATACCTGTAATGGGTAGTTTAAGGGATTCTGGTGACTGTGGTGTGGCCGAGGCCTCATATGGCAGTCCATGGGTACCCACTGCATGAGGCATCAGCCAAGGAGGAACAAGGAGCCAGAGGGCCTGAGGGCAGCTGGGAGGCCGCAGAGGCCTAGTCGCATGGCATGGCCACCATTGTGGGACCAGGGGCCAGCTGGAGATGGTTCACTGGCACAGGGGACAGATTGGGTGGGCCATTTCACAGGATTGACACGTGGTGCGGTGGCAGCAGCAATGCCTCTGGGTCAAGGTTTCAAACCTGGAGAGGGCAAGGAACAGAAGAGGATTTCTCTAGTTGGAGGCTGGCTGAGGCTGGGCCAAGTGCTGTGGCCACCATTTTCAGGTTTGGGGTGCCAGAGATCCCTCCATGCAGCCCAAGGCATGGAAGGGGAACTCAGGCAGGCTGGGGGCTGGGGCTCTCGTGGAAAGAGAAGGACTGGCCACACATTTGCTCTATGCTCATACTGTGCTTCTTGTGCAATTTAGTCACACTGCAGAAGAAATGGCACCCAAGAAAGCTCCAATGTCAAGTGCTAAAATGTTGGCAGAGGCAGCAAAGCTGATGACCCAGATGATGGAGTTGGTGGAGGCTGCAAAGAAAAGGAGGTGGAGAAGGAGGCCCAGAGGAAACAGAAGGGCATGATGAGAGGGCAGGTGCAGGAAGGTGAACAAGAGGCCGAAGAGGGTGGGACCCAGACCACCAGTGGCACCTGGGGCAGGAGTCGAGCCAATCTGCCCCAGCAGGGCTACAGCCGGATAGTGGTAGGGACGATGTGGATATGAACAATGAAGTGGATTTAAAGGAGTATATTAAGGGTTTGTTGGTGGACATGGTGGAGGAAGGAGTGATGAAAATGGAGCAGGCCTTACAGGCCATTAAGGATGGGGGCAGGAAGGGAATGGCAGGGTGGGCACCATGGGGAATACGGAAGCTTGTGAGGGACCGCCAGGTTTTACTCTGGGTGACCATGTGCCAGCCTCGATAAAGGACAAGATATGGGACGGGGGTATGTTGATATGTTTGGTTTGGTGGATGAGGAAACAGCAAAATGTATGAGCAGAAGGAGTCAGTGGGCAAGTCGGAAATGGTGGTGGCATTGGCGGTGGTAGGCACAAAGAGGAGTAAGTAAGGTTCAAAGGGAAGAGCATTGATACATGGTAAGCTGGTTCCCTGATTTATAGTGCATTGATGCTGGAGAAACAACCAGACCTGGCAATCCTTTTACTGACTTATATGGTGATCATCAGGGACATGCATAAGGCCAAGCTGGGTTTCGGATGGCTTAAATATGATGAGGCATTTTGGAGGAGAATGGCAGAGAAGGGTAACCTGAGATGGGACTGCACCCATGTGGAGTTGTGGGTAAGGACCCTCTTGGGACCAGTGGTGGGGCAGGTAGCAGAGCAGGTGAAAAGAGTAGCACCAGCCCAGGGTGCCAAGGCCTGCTGGGACTTTAACAGGGCATCATGCACATGGCCTAGCTACAAGTTTAGGCATATCTGCTCACTATGCGTGGGTCACACCCGTGATGACCTGCAGGCACGGGGCAAAAAGCCAGATAAGCTGGGTGGCAGCTCCAGGAACAGCCCTTCCGAAGAAGAAGGGGGTCTCTGGGAGGGGCTGGGGGCCCTGGGAGGGGATATAATTCCAACTACAGTTGGAATTAGGATGGGACCAGTGAGTGGGAAGTGGGGCTATGGCCTGGCCCAAACCCCAAAAAGCTCTGGGTGGTTGAGGCCTGGATAGAAGGCTAACTTGATAAGAGAGGAACTGAGCTGCTGAGATCAGAGTTTTAAGTGAGGTTTTCGCTGGGCTTTAAGTGTGCCTGGGTAGGATGTGGGCCAAGAACTTGGGTTCCATAAGAGGAAGGAAGGCATAGTCCAGGTTAAGATTCAGAAGGAGATCTGGGCAGGTAGGGTGGAGGGACCTCTGCTGGAGCCCCCTGCAGGCAGTTCTGGGTGTCACCCTAAGGGTGGTTCTCAAGAAGCAAGCGGGGAGTTCGGCTCATGCATCACCTGTTCTACCCTGATGGTGGGTCAGTAAATGGAGGATCCTGGAGCCTCTGATCATGGTCTCTTACTCTTCACTAGACCAGGTGGTGGAGATGATCCGGGCAATGGAAGGGGCCTGGCTGGCAAAGACAGACATCAAGTCCGCATTCCGTTGTTGTCAGTCCACCTGGTGGACTGGGATCTGCTCAGTTTCCAGTTTGAAGGCAGTGTGTACTCGACAAAGCGATGCCCATGGGCTGCTTGGTGGCATGATCTATGTTGAAGCATTCAGTTCATGGGTGCAATGGGTATTCAGATACTGGTATGGGCACAGGAGGGTAGTCCATTACCTGGATGACTTCCTGTTGGTAGGGGCCAGCCAGGCGGAGACTCAAGGGATTTTGATGGACCTCCAGGGCATTTGCAGCACCATGGAAACCCTTGGCAGTAGGGAAAACAGAGGTCCCAGCCTGCAAGCTGGAGTTCCTGGGAATTGAGGTGGACACTGAGGAAGAGTGTTTTGCCTGCCAGGGGACAAAGTGGCATGACTGAGAGGGCTGCTAGCACTGGTGGGAGGGAGGAGGAGGGTGCCACTGGTACAAGTACAACAGCTGCTGGGCCACCTTAATTTGCCTGCAAGGCCATAAGCCCAGGCAGGGCATTTACAAGGAGATTAGAGGGTAACAGGAAGAGAAAACAACGCGTCATTGGGTGGACATCAACAAAGGTGTAAGGGAGGCTTTTCAGGCATGGAAAGCTTTCCTAGCATCATACAAAGGGGTGACATTCTGGCAGGAGGAGATGGCTCCACAATACAGACTTGGAGCTGTACATGGACGCCAGCTGGGGGTCTTGGGATGGGGCAGTCTACTTTCAAGGGAGTGGATTGGAGGCATGGCCAGCACCATGGCACAAATGGGGTGGACCAAGGACATCATGTTCCCTGAGATCTTCCCAATATGGGTGGCTCTGGAGGTATGGAGTGACCGGATGGCAGGGCGGAGCATCTTATTTTGGTGTAACAACAAGGGCGTGGTTGAGGTGATCAACAGGCAGAGTGGCCATACAGAGTCAGCGGGACAGGTCCAAAGGGCCAAGGTGTTATTGGGTTTGTATTTGAACCTGTCTTTTAGGGCACAGCACATTTAGGGGACACATAATGAGGTGGCTGACTGTCATTCTTGTTTTCAGATGGAGTGGTTCCAGGAGTTGGCACCACATGGCGCACCTGCCGGACCAAAGTCCTGGAATGGCTATGGGAGATTGGAGGGAAAAGCCAGGGCCCTGTACAGAGGGTCGTGGTCAGCCAACACCCTAAAAGCCTATGAAGGGGCTTGTGCAAGTTTCAGGCATTTTGGTCTAGGATGTGCTGGGAGACAGAGGAGCTAGTCTGGGAAGAACACCTCACGCAGTATGTAGTGGAAAAATGGGAGGATGGGGTGGCCCCACCACCATAGTGGTTCAGCTGGCAGGTATCAGATAGATGTGCAGGGATCTGGGGTGGATGGATGCTGCAGGCAGCCTGGCCCATCAAGTGGAAGGTCACAGGCTGGCAGAAGGGTCAGGGCATGAGGCAGGATGGGAGAGGCCTAATGGGGCACCTACTTATGAAGGTGGTAGAGGCGCTGGACCTTGTTTTACAGTTCAGCAAACGAAGCCTGTTTATTCAGGGCCATATTTGCGATCATGGCAAGGGGAGGCTTTCAGGGTTGGAGAAATGGTGGCGCCCAGGAAGGGGCAGCCACCACAGGCTTACAGGAAGGTAATGTGAGAGTGAAGGAGGATAAGGTGGTCACCTGGCTGCAGAGGTCCAAAATGGACCAGTGGGGTAGGGCACCAATGTGGAGTTGCATGGCAGGCAGGGACAGGAGTATGCACAGTCCAGGCCATGAGGGACTATGGTAGGGTTCGAGGCCAGATGAAAGGGGCCTGGTTCTTGCACAGGGACGGGTCCTCAGTGGCAGGTTTTCAGGTGGGTGTGGTACTGAAGAAGGCAGTGGCTTTTCGTGGGGAGAACACCACAGTTTTGCCCCACGCCCTTCAAGATTGGTGCGACGTCAGAGGCGCGGCTGTAGGAGCAGGTGAGAATGAGGTCAAGGGGTGGGGAGATGGACATCAAACTGTTAGAAGAGATATGTGAGGTGTTGACATGGCTAATTGGTGTTCCTTATTCTCTTCATGCAGCAGGCTCCAAGAGGCAGGTGTGGATCGTGGGGCACTCATTCTTCATCTACTGGGTGGAGAGATTTGCAGACGCCATCAAGGATAGGGATGCAGTTGTGTCCAGAGGCAGAGCACACCAAGGTGTGGTGGAGAGGGCTGAGAGGCATGGAGGTGGTCACAGCTGCTTCCCTGCTGAAGGAGCTACAGGTGTGCTGGGCCAGACTGGACTGTATCATTGTCCATCTTGGGAGTAATGACCTAGGGGCATTGACTTGGGGTCCCTAATGAGGACATATTGCAGATCTGGAGAAAGTGAAGAGCTGGTGGCCAGTGGTGGTGATTGGCTGGTCCAAGATCACATCCCAGAGGGTATGGAGGGAGTGAAAGGGCCTAAGGCAATAGAGGTGGTACGGAAGCGCCTGAACAGGAAAGTGGCTAGGGTAGTGATCGAAATGGGGGTTCACATCCAGCATAGGGATATTTCATACAAACATGAGGAAGTGTACCGGGAGGATGGGGTACACGGATGGAGTCTGGCATGTGCCTGTTCCTCTGGACCTTTGGGAACTGGTCTGGGAAGCCAATAAGAAAGGTCTGAGGTTTTAACCCACAAAGGGGTCCATCTTCCATCACAAGCTGGAGATGGGTCAGTAGAAGGCGTTTGGGAGCAAGGGAAAAAGGAGCAGGTAGTGGGGTAGGTACCATGGGCTGTGGACAAAGGAACCCAGTCTTGGGAGTAACAGAGGAGGGTGGGATATAGGGCTGGGGGTGGATCGCTGTGTCCACACTTGGTGTGGGGAGGAGTGGTCCATGTAAGTGTGGTACCAGGTTATGGTGATTAAAGGGGGCCAAATTATGGTGTCCAGGCCCCAAGAAGCAATAGTGAAAGCAGAAGAGAACAAGAAGAAGAACCATGAGAGGGAAGGCAGGACTGTTATGTCCTAGAAGTGATTTGGGACTGTTATGTCCGAATTGTAAATATTGATTGCTAGAAATGAACTGGGATGTAAATGATGAATAAATAGAATAATAAATAGGTTCTGGTGTATTACAAGGCAGTAATTCCATTGAAGGTTCTGGGGACACAATAAACCTCGAGAGCGAAGCTGGGAAGGTTTCTTCTGTCCCCAGAACTCCAGATAGGAATTTCTGCCTTTGAAACACCAGAAACTATTTTTGTAATATATGGGTGCAAGGAATTTTCAACTTCTTACTTGTTTCGCTATATGGCGCTGTGGTCTGCAGAGTTAGAATCCAAATTTTATTTCTTGCTCCTCACTCACCCCCCTCCATTCCGTCCCACTTCTTTCTCTCAGAAATAAATTAAAAAAACACGGTTTAGACAGTAGTCGCGTCGGTGATCCAACGATACTATTACGAGGACTGGAAGTATACTATTACAGGACTAGCTAGGATATTACAGGATTTTTTATATGCTTTTGGGGTATTATTTTAACAATCCATATATTACATATATATGATTGTGCCTTTAAATAAATATTGCCAGTGAGTATCCAAAGTGACAAAGCAGTGGCCTGAGTTATTTCTGGGTGGGGATCCAGGGACAATTTAGCATGTGACATTTTCTTCACAGCCAGATTTTGCTTAGGGAAAAGAAAGAAAAGCTAATTATTGTTTAAAAATGTAAAGTCATACCGATGGAGACAATATTGCAAACATATAAAGGGCAAAGTTTGTTACTGAAAGATTTATTTATTTATCTTGAAAACGATAAAAATATATTTAGTTTCTCATTTAAATATATTGGGCTTCTAACTAGCTGGCAGTTTCTGACATAACAATACCAGAATTCTATTGAATTCTTTTTTACTAACAGTGTGAAAAGTAATAAAAATTACTCACCTTAGTAATGTTGTTTCTTCTAATGGAATCTTGCTATATTATGACAATTGCAGTATGACCACAGGTTAGAACTGCTCCGGAGGTGAAATAGTTAACTTTCCATGCAGGCATGGAACTTAGAGCACGAGCTCAGTTGAAAACTCTGTCTGTTGTGCTTCAAACGCAAACTGTCAGATCTTTACCAGCTAAAACTCACTAAGGTTCTGTGTGAAGCTGTAAACCTACACTAGCCAACTGGCTACTAACATAAACACTCATTTTTGGCCTAAAACAAAGACTCAGGTCAGGAGACCCAAAATGCAAAACACAACACCAATTCACCCAAAGGTAGGTGAAAAACAACAAGGTGGGCATCAAAAAAGGTGTCAACCTGTACTGCCCACCCACATCCCCAAAACAGAGGTTCTGGGAGGGACAGGCAGGGAGGAGGTCATAATAGCTAGACTCCATTAGAAGAAACAACATTACTAAGGTGAGTAATTTTTCTTCAAACAACATGAAGTCTTGCTATATTATGACAATTGCAGACTACACAGCAGTACCCCATGGAGGAGGGATAGAACCTACAGTGGTGTGAAAAGTATTTGCCCCTTCCTGATTTCCTCTATTATTGCATATTTGTCACACTGGATGTTTTCAGGTCTTTAGACAAAATGTAATATTAGATAAAGAGGAACCTGAGTGAACAAATAACACTTGCTTTTTTTTTTTATTTCACTTATTTAATGAAAAAAGTTAACCAACACCAATTGACACTGTGTGAAAAGCACTGCCCCTTACACTTAATAACTGGTTACGCCACATTTAGCTGCAATGACTGCAACCAAACACTTCCTATAATTCAATATCAGTCTTTCACATCGCTGTGGAGGAATTTTAACCCACTCTTCCTCACAGAACTGCTTTAATTCAGTAACATTTGGTAGGTTTTCAACACGAACTGCCTCGTTTCAGGTCCTGCCACAGCATCTCTATTGGGTTTAGTCTGACTTTGACTAGGCCACCCAAAACTTTAATTTTACTTCTTTTCACCATTCTGATGTGGACTTGCTTTTGTGTTTTGGATCATTGTCTTGCTGCATGACCAACTACGCTCAGCTTCAGCTGACGGAAGGATGACTGGACATTCTCCTTAAGAATTTTCTGGTACAGAGCAGAATTCATGGTTCCTTTAATTATGGCAAGTCATCCAGGTCCTTAGGCAGCAAAGCATCCCCACACCATCACACTACCACCACCATGTTTGACTGTTGGTATGGTGTTCTTACTGTGGAATGCTGTGTTTGACTTACGCGAGACATTATGGGATCATGTTGTTCAAAAGTTCCACTTTGGACTCATCTGTCCATAGAACATTTTCCCAAAAGGCTTGTGGATCATCCAGGTGCTTCTTGGCAAATGAGATACCAGCATTTATGTTCTTCTTGGTTAGCAGTGGTTTCGCCTTGCTACTCTCACATGAAGCCCATTTTGCCCAGTCTCTTTCTGATTGTGAGTCATGAACACTGACCTTAGCTGAGGCAAGAGAAGCCTGCAGTTCTTTGGATGTTGTTTTAGGATCCTTTGAGACTTCTTGGATGATTTTACACTGCGCCTTGGAGTATTTTGGCAGGCCGCCACTCCTGGAAGGTTCACTACTGTTCCAAGTGTTCTCCATTTGGAGATTATGGCTCTCACTGTGGTTCGATGGAGTCCCAGAGCCTTAGAAATAGCTTTGTAACCCTTTCCAGACTGATAGAGGGCAACAAAATGTTTTTCTGATCTTTTCAGGAACTTCTTTGATCATGGCATAATGTGCTTGTTGAATCTTTGTGCTGGCAATGTGACTCTGATGGTAAGGGCCAAAATAAGTGAGGTTTATATTGAGCAGGGCTGGCTGTAATCAAGCCTGGCTGTGTTCAATCAGCTGACTCTAATTATCCCTTTAATTGGGTTGATTTAACTAGGGGCAATTACTTTTCACACAGTGCCAGTTGGTGTTGGTTAACTTTTCATTAAATAAATGAAATAAGTAAAAAAAAGTGTTATTTGTCCACTCAGGTTCCCTTTATCTAATATTATATTTTGTCTAAAGACCTGAAAACATCCAGTGACAAATATGCAATAATAGAGAAAATCAGGAAGGGGCAAATACTTTTCACGCCACTGTACCTAGGAAATAGGCTCTGAAGCACGGGTGTAACAACCGAGCATCACTCCTAGCCTGGATGTCCAGGGAGTAATGCTTGGTAAAAGTGTGAACTGTTTTCCAGGTAGCTGCTTGACATATTTCTAGAATAGGAATGTCTCTGGCAGCAGCCAGAGAAGCAGCTGTACCTCTGGTAGAGTGAGTCCTCAGGCCTGAGGGGGAACTTACCCAACTTCTCATAGCAGAATTGGATACAAGAGACAATCCACCTGGCAATGGATCTTTAGTGGCTGGCTTCCTTTACCAACTTCGCCATAGGTGAGGAACAGTTGAAGGAGTCAAACCTATGACCCTTGGTACGCTCTATGTAGTAACTAAGGGCTCTCTTCACATCTAGGCTGTGCAGCATCCTCTCCCCAGAGGAGGAATGGTCAGTGAAGTTCACTGGAAGTGAAATAGATTGATTAAGGTGGAAATCTGAATGATTAAGGTGGAAATCTGAAACCACCTTAGGTAGGAACTCTGTTAGTCCGAAGGATCACCTTATCTCTGTGAAAGAGATAAACTCCTGCTCCACTGACAACGCTTGTAATTCACTTATGCATCTGGCAGAGGCGATGGCTACCAAAAACACAGTTTTCAAGTCAAGAACTTGAGCTCAGCTGAAGACAAGGGCTCAAAGGGGTTGCATAAGCTGAGCAATGCAAACATTAAGATCCCAGGCAGGGGTAGGATCCTGAATGGAGGGTTGGTGTGAAACAACCCCTTAAAAACTTGGAAAATACAGGATGAGCTGAAAGGAAGAGGATTTACCTGCTGAAATAAAGCAGACACAGCTGCCAAGTGCACCTTCAGGGTAGCTGGTCTCAGCCCCAAAGAATTCAGGTGGACCATATAATCCAGGACTGTGGGTAGATCAGCAGAGACTGGGGAAATATGCTTTTCCGAGCACCATATGGAAAACCTTTTCCATTTGGAATTGTAAGTAGCCCTGGTGGAAGGCTTCCTTGCGGCCTTCAATATATCCATTACACCTTGGGAAAGGTGTAAATCAGCAAACTCTAACTCTTCAAGAACCAAGCCTTGAGATTGAGAGATTTGAGATTCGGTACCAGACCTTTCCCTGGGCACAGGTTAACAGATTGTGATTCCTGGGAAGGGACAGGGAAGATGGACTGCTAAGGACAGCAGGAGTGGATACCAGGGTTGTCTGGCCCAATCCGGAGCTATCAGAATGACTTTGCATGATTGGGATCTGATTTTGACTAGCACTTTGAACAGGAGAGGAAAGAGAGGAAGGCATAGAGAAACTTCCCTCCCAACTGAAGGCTAAGGCATCCAGTGGGAGTGGAGCCCAACACTGGGGCCTGCAGCAAAAAGAGGAAGTTGGTGATTGTCGGGCCTGCAAAAGATCTATCTGCGGGGTGCCCCATCTGGCAAATACTACTCCCAAGATCAGGGGATCCAGTGACCATCTGTGGTGGCCTGGGAAATCCTGCTGAGAGCATCTGCCAGGACATTGTCCTTGCCTGGGAGGTGAACTGCCGTAAGGGAGGTGTTCAGGAGTAAGCCAGAGACCACAGCTTCATCGCTCGGTGCGCAAGCCATAGACCGAGTGCCCCTTGCTTGTTGATGTACCACATTGTAGTGATGTTGTCTGTTCTGACCTGAATAATCTTGTTCTGAAACAGATTTGAAAAAAGCTTGAAGTGCTAGAAAACTGCTCTGAGCTCCAACAGGTTGATGTGGAGCAGAGATTCCTGGGGAGACCACAGACCTCTGTGGTGAGGTCGCCCATGTGAGCTCCCCCAGCCCAAGAGGGACGATCTGTAGTAAGGATCAGAGAATGAGACTGAGTGACAAAAGGAACCCTTGTCTCAGGTTGCTCTGATCCTGCCACCACTGTAGGGCTTGGATCAGGGTTCGAGTTACTGGGATCAGCTTGGTAAGAGGATCCTTTCTTTGAGACCAAAAGCTCTCAAATGGAACTGGATGTCCCTCATCTGAAATCTTGCTCCTTGCACAACTGCTGTGGAAGCAGCCATGTGTCCTAGGAGCTGCAGAAAATGCCTTGCTGGCCAGGAGACCTGCAGGGTAAATGAGGAGGCCAGGGAGACTAGGGTCTTTGCCCTGTCCAGGGAGGAAGGCCCTGGCTTGCTGTGTGTTCAGTTCTCGCCTATGAAGGTAAGATGCTGGACCAGCTCTTGAACTGACTTTGAGAGATTCAGAAGGAAACCTAGAGAGGTAAGCAGTTGCTGCGTTATCTGAAGGTGTAAATTGACCTGGTCTGGGGACTGGCCTACTAAGAGACAATCATCCAGGTAAGGAAAGATGGCAATCTTTGCCTTCTTAGGTAGGCAACTGCTACAGCCAGGCATTTGGTGAATACCCTTGGGGCAGAAGTGAGGCCAAAGGGCATTGCTCTGAACTGGTAGTGGCCTGAGGGCAGCTCAAACCTGAGGTACTTTCGATGGGAGCTTCTGATGTGATGGGAATATGGAAGTAGGCATCCTTGAGGTCCAGGGAAGCTAGCCAGTCCCTGGCCTTAGAGAGGGTAGGATAATTCCCAGAGTCACCATTTTAAACTTTGGCTTTAAAAGGTGCTTGTTTAAATATCTGAGATCCAGGATGGGCCACCATTCTCCTGTCTTTTGGGGTAAGGAAGTACCTGGAGTACAAACCTTTGCCCTGGTGTAGGGAGGAACCCTTTCCACAGCTCTGAGAGCCAGGAGGGTAGAGACCTCTGCCTCTAGGGCGAGTGCATCTGATGGAGTTGCAGGTGGAAAGATCTGGTTCTCAGCTTTGGAAATTTTTGAAGCTGAGAACTAGTCCCTGGCTTACTACTTCCAGGACCCACTTGTCTGATGTTAAAGACTTCCAGTCCTGGACAAAGTAAGCTAGCCTGCCCCTACAGGTAGAGGAGAATCGGCCCTGGCAATCCCATCAGAGTGCCTGCTTGGCAGGGGCTTTGGGCTGAGGGTGGAAGCAGACCTGCTTGTACCCGTCTGCCTCTCCTCTAAAGAACCCCCTCTGAGCATAGGCGGAGGAGGAAGCTTGGGCTTGGTAAAGGCCTATGAAAAGGCCTGCCCGTGCCTCTAGGAAGCTGCTTTTGAGGAGTGGCCTGCCTTTCCTTGGCTGTGCACTCCTATAGGTGGTCCTATATTCATCCATTTTCTTCATGTAATTCTCTGTTTGCTCCCAAATAGAGAATTTCCACAACAGGAAAATCCATGGCCTTAGACTGGGTATCCTGAGACAGGTAGTACATCTGAGCCAAGCCATCCCTGAAGTGCCACAGACATAGCCATGACTCTTGATGAAACATCTTTAGAGTCCACTGCAGCATGAAATTGCACCTTGGATGCCTCAATACCATCCATAGCCACCTGTTCCAGCTCCCTGGCAAGCTGGTCAGGGACTTGTTTCACTAGGGCCAGCACAGTATCCCATCTGGATTTCTGGTACCTAGCAGCATAAGCCATATAATTTGCTTGTCTGAGTCCCAAAGATGCTGCCATGTACTGTTTCTTTGCCATAGCATCAATCTTCCTGGAGTCCTTCTCTCAGGGGTGGTGTGAAGCTAGGGGAATATTAGCCTTGTCACAGGCTGCAGCCTGCACTACCCCACATGGCTGCATTGTTGAGTGAGGAAATCAGTGTCGGAGCCCGATAAGGTATACCTCTTATCCATCCTTTTATCCACAGGAGGTATAGTGTGAGGAGTTTTTAAAACTTTTACTGTCTGTTTCGAAAAGATTTATGCAAAGGAATAGACAGTCTCTAGACTCTGGAATATCCATCATTTCTACATAGTCTGGCTCCTCTTGGTCATCAACAGCTTCCTCAACAGGGAGCTGGAGAGTTTCAACAACTTTTATAAAACATGAAATGAGAAGGGGACTCAGAAAGCCTTGGAGGAGAAACCCTAGGGTCTATCTGGAGAGATGTCCAGATCAATGGGCACATCCAGATCTTCAAAACCATATTCACTCTCCTCATATTCCTCTTCCCCTCCCCGTTCATAAAAATCCTCAAAATCATAATCTTGAACTGGTGGAACCGGCCGAACCGAACGCTAACCTGAAGGTGTCTGTTCGGTCGGAACCGGAGAGAGACTGGACAATTTGAATTGCTTTAGCTATTTCCTCAGCAGTTGGGGAGAGAACTTTGGCTCTACACTAGCTGACTTTCTAGTCCTTTTGCTGGAACCGGCTCCTCAGAACCAGCTCTTCGCTTGCCCGAGGAAGTATCGCCTCTGGTCAGAGGGCACTCCTCCAGTTTGGTTGGCACCGAACCGGCTGGCCATCCGGTCAGCGGACATTTTGGCCTCCTTTCCTGAGCCTACCAACTCTCTTTCTATGGTGGCAGCAGGAAATTGTGACAAATCTGGCAGTCTGAATTGAGGTGGTCAAACCCCAGACAATAGACACACGTGGTGTGTGGGTCAGCCTTAGCAAAGCTTCCCCACAAACACTACAGTGTTGAAACCCAGTGGGTCCGGTTTTTCTTTGGGTTTCTCAGACATAATGCCAGCCTAACCAACTTGCCCATTTATGGCATTCCACCAAGCAAGACACCCTTATCGGTTCCCAACCATGTCACGGGTCGTGGAAAAACTGTAATGAAATCCGTTTTTCAGAACCGATAAGAACCGGAACCGCACTCTAAAAACAACTAGTAGATTTTAACAGAACCTGATCGGTTCAAACCGAACCGATAAAGAATTACAAGTTCCACACAGAGAAAATAAATGTAAACCCATCTATTACTTACATTACCACAGACAGAGCTTGAACCGACGGTTATGCTTAATTTCGCTAAAACCAAAATAATACTTTTAAACCGACAAAATGAACCGAGCAGAGGGAGAAATCTCCGGGCGACTGTTCAGTGAGGCGGAGTAAAGAATCTGACAGTTTGCGCTTGAAGCACAACAGACAGAGTTTTCAACCGAGTTCTGGTTCTAAGTTCCATGCCTGCATGGAAAGTTAACTATTTCACCTCCGAGCAGTTCTAACCTGCGGTTATACTGCAATTGTCATAATATAGCAAGACTTCATGTTGTTTGAAAGGCAAAACCTAGTTGTTTCACTGCTTGACATATTTTGTTACAAAAGTAGAAAGTAATTACTAAACATCAAAATACAATAGATGAAATAATAATTTGACTATTTCTTAGAAGTAAACACCTTGGGTCAGATATTCAAAACTTTGCACTGTGCACAAACCATTTGCGCCTGGTTTGTGCCAGGTTTCTTAGGTCCGCTATATTCAAAAGGCCAACAGAGCAGGCAAACTGCATTAGCACCAGGCAAAAGTATAATGTATGCAAGGGCAAAAAGAGGGCTTGACATGAATACAGGCACAATGTTACATTCAGTGCATTAGCGCACTGAAGTGTTTTTGAGTGATGTAGCATGACACTTTGTGTGGTGCAAATTACCTCCCATAAAAGGTAATCTTAACTCTGGGCAAACCAGCTTTGCCCTACTTTGTGGCTTTCTGCAGCTTTGTGTGGCTTAGCATGACTGTGCACTACATAGGACCATTGTTTATGGAACTCTGTAATTCACAAGTGTGAATTATGGAGTGCGAGGGTGCGCCAGCAGTGGTTTATTGACCCTAACCAGTAAATAATAAACATAGAACGAAATCAGACATGGAAGAAACATGTGGCACACAGATGGCACCTCCTATGTTGCCATCATCTGCCACCAGTCCCAGCCATGCCAGGCATTAAGTGGTGATCTGGCAATCAGTGGACACTATGGCAGTGTGTCCATACAGCATACACCTGCAGACCACTCTTCTGTGGACACCAACAGAATCCAGCACACACATGCAGCACTGGGGCCGTGGAGGGTGTTGAGGGAGGGTGTGAAGGTGGCCAGTCTGCACTACACACTGGGTGCTGCCACAAGGCTGGGACAATCCACGAGGGCAAATGATCCAGTGTAGGGAATACTCAACACCAGTGTGTCTGTCTGATGGTACAGTGAAGCCCGCCAGGATGAAGTGCAGCACTGCATAATTCTGCAGTAGAGTTACTGCAGCAATGCAGCTTCAGTTGGAGTTAATCACTTTTGTCATACAGTAAACCTGTGACACTGTGCTTCATCCTGGTGGGCTTCACTGTATGTGCACTTCCAAACCATATACCTCACATCTGTACAGACACCACAACACACACAGCCAGCCATGTATATGTCACTGTGAGTATCCCATGCCAGTGGTGCAGCATCTGCGGGCCTCACAACAGCATAACAGTAATGTCCACTGTCAGTACACACCTGCAAGACAGGCCTGTCACTGTGTAAAGTGCAGCAGTCATTGATGCCCTACACACCATAGGCATTGCTATGTCCCTCACACTACTGCCCCTTGCTACTGTAGTGTGTGCATGTGCACTGTAGCAGGAACTACAGTTTGACAATTGCACAGCACCACCACCTCTGCCTGTGCTGTGTAGTCCCCTGGGGCACAATATTCTATGTGGTTCTGTACAAATGTAGCCTGCAGCTACCACAATGCACCTCCAGACTGATCTACAAGTGGAGCTGTGAGCAGACTCCAGCCAGACCCTGTACTTCCATACTGACCTACAGTGGAGTTGTTGGACCATGCAATAGCGTCTGTGCAAAATACATACAAATCAGGACATAATGAGATGTTAATCTGGATGTTTGCCCACAGACTACCTAAGTAGGCTCATTTGCATGTCAATTTTGAATATAGCAAATTTTTGCACTGGCAACGGTTGTGCTGTACAAATGTTTCAGAAACATGGTACATTTTACAGAATATCACATGCGCTTGGTGCTTGCAGCTTTAAAAAGCCACTCTTTGCTAGCACACACATTGGCCACATGGTTCACCTCTACCTTCCTTCACATCGCTGTGCACTGCGCTGTTGTGCTTTGCACTTCCTGGTTGCTATATACAGTGCTGTCTTATTTCCCAGGCTATTTTTGCACTGCACTCCCAGCCCAGTTTGCCTGGCTTCTTAGCATGCTATATTCAACAGGTTTAGCACCAAGACTATCCCTTTGAATATAGTGGGCTACTGGTTCTGGGCTAATTTAGTATGCCTGGCAGTGCTAATTTAGCCCGGGCAAAGTTTTGAATATCTGGGCCCTGCTTTTAAATGTCTTTCTGAAAGTAAGTTGAGGAGTGTGTGTGTGTGTGTGTGTGTGTGTGTGTGTGTGTGTGTGTGTGTGTGTGTGTGTGTGTACTAGAAACAGCAGGTCTGCTGTGTGAAATTACAGTCTAAGAACTCATCACCCACCAGTTAAAATCAAACCCCAACACACATAGTTCAATAAATTAAATAGAACCTTCCTATATATAAACATATTTAAAATATGTAAGAACAATATCTGTCCATGTGTTGTACCTGAAACAAGAAGGAAGCAGGAGTACTGACATGATATTAAATAAAGAAGTCTTCCTTCTATACTGAGCTTACTCAAGTATTATTTAGTCTCCTTAATTGGACTCTTATGCCGTTTTGCATCTAAGCAAATGACTTTAGTGATATGCCTGCATTAATTACCAACAGCTATTCCTCCAAACTTTGCATTATTGTGGCATATGTCAATGTAAATGTCATCCAAGTGAACCAATACATGTATATATGAGTTAAAAAATGAAGAAGACTGAAAATCCAGTGGGGCAACTTTTCTCTCAGGTTGATCACTTCATCTTTGACTGGGTGCCATGTCACCCAACTGTGTTCAAGCAGTGCTTCTGCCATCGGTCCCTAGTGCAGGAGTTTTTACCTTTCACCAGCACACAATATGCAACAGGGATGGGTGCCAGGATGCCCAGCTGTGTTCATAGAGTGCTTCTGGGCATTGCTTCTAAGGTGCAGGCTGTCCCTGACCTTTCAGCATCACAGTGCATAATCATGCTGGGTGCCATGTTGCACCACTGCGTCCATGCACTGCTTCCTGAGCATCACTCCAAAATGCTCATGTTTCACCAGCACACAGTACACCACTGTGGTGTCTGCCTTGTCATAGCAGTGTTCCTACAGTGCTTCTGAGTATCACTTCCCAATACAGGCAATCCCTCACCTTTCAACAGCACACACAGCACACCACTGTGTTCAAGCTATGCTTCTGAGCATCACTCACAGTGCAGGCAGTCCTCACCTTTCAGCAGCACACAGTACACCACCTTGATGGGTACCATGTCACCCCACTGTGTTCATGCAGAGCTTCTGACATTACTACCTTGTGCAGGAATTTCCTCATCTTCACTAGCAAGCAGAGCACCACCATGATGTGTGCTTTATCATGCCAGTGTTCATACAGTGCTTCAGAGCATTGTTCCTGCTACATGCAGTTCCTCACCTTTCACCAGCATGCAGTATGCAGCACTTTTGGATGCAATGTCGCCCATCTGTGTTCATGCAGTGCTTCTGAGCATTGCTTCCCAATACAAGCATTCCCGCATCTTTCACTAGCAAGCAGAACACCACCGTGATGTGTGCCTTGTCACACCAGAATGTTCTTACAGTGCTTCTGAGCACCGTTCCCAGTGCAGGAAGTCCCTCACCTTTACCAGCACACAGTACACCACAGTGATGGGTGCCATGTCACCCGTTGTGTCAATACAGTGCTTCTGAACATCACTGACCTGTGAAAGCTGTACCTCACCTTTCACCAGCATGCAGTACACCACCTTGATGGGTACCATGTCACCCCACTGTGTTCATACAGTACTTTCGACAGTACTTCTTTGTGCAGGCATTCCCTCATATTTCACTAGCAAGCAGAACACCACTGTGATGTGTGCTCTATCACACCAGAGGGTTCATACATTGCTTCTGAGTACCACTCCCTGTGCAGGCAGTCCTTTACCTTTACCATCATGCAGTACACCACTGTGATGGATGCCATGTCACTCTATTGTGTTAAATGCATTGCTTCTGTACACTACCATGATTAGTGCCATGAGCAGCCCTTTACAGAGATTGAAACTTTGGAAAATGTCATCCGGAGAAAATGGTTGCCCCCTTTGGGGTTTTCCTATTATTTTGCTTTGCAGCGTTTCTTTGGGATTGCTTGTACTATGCAATTTTTGTAATAATGTTGAGACCTTTTGGTTCTCTCCTTTGATCTTCGCCTTCTGGCAGGAGCTTTTAGATAATGCGACTTTGCCATTTGTGTTTTGTCTCAACATGTCTGTGCGAATATGAGCGTTAGTAATTTTAGAACCGCTCGATCAGTCGACGATTGCAAAGGCATGTAGCCTTCTAACTCATTCGGGAGCACTTTTGTCTACATAAAAAAGAGAGTTTATACATTTACATACCCTCTTGAGGTGAATTTGGGTATTGTGGTGTTATTGTTGAGTCGTTTGTGAAGCGAGGTTTCTGGTTTGTTGGCGTTGTGGAGCACTGGGTGTCGGGTTTGATCCCGCAGGTTGTCTTAAGAGCCGCTGGCCATCCTGTGTATTACTAAATACTATTGGAAAGGGGTGGTGCTTCCTGATGTCAGAAATAAAATTTAAAAAGCTTAAAAGGGGTTGAATTTCATGAAAGTTGGAAAATATGTTATATGAATTTCAAGGGTATTTCTATTTTAAATAAAATAAATATGTAGTGTGTAAAGAAAGATAGTTAAAGACCACAGGTAGGGTGGGGTTTTAAGGTCACCTGACCCACTTTAGAGTATAAAAAGCTGAACAGCTAGTTGATTAGATTAGATTGACTTTGAGTCTGAGGTGGACGCCGAATGCTGTTAAAGTGCCACTGCGAAGTGCTCTGAGGAGTGAGACTGTATGCATATCTTGTACCAGATGGAAGAATAAAGGTGCAGGTCCAATTTCTATGAGATTAAATGTGAATGAAGCTTGGAAATACTGTTACTGGATGAAGAAGGCTGCTGTATAATGACTTTTCTCAGACTGTTTGGAGCGCCACTGATGGTCCTTATAAGAATATGCATCCTGCTAATATAAAGAAATTTTCTGTTATATAATAAAACTTTGAAGCATATAAAGAACTGCTGTGGTGTCATGCTACCTGTTTGCCTCATACACCTAGCGCCCTACCACAGAAATAATGAAAGGAGGTTCCTTTTAAATTGGTGCTTACTAGGTCTTTGTCATTGTTTTCCCTGTTTTCTCCATCACATCAATTAGTTGTTACATCACTTCTGTTATTAATTAACAGTTATGCAGCAGGCAGTGTTTTGTGACACCACAGAACAATACTTATTGAAAAGCAGCTGCAAATAAATACAAACCTGGTCCAAACAATATTGGAAGCGTGGTTTATTTTTTTTCCATACATGACAAAAGTAGTCAAGTAAGTAAGCAGACATAAATTGTGAAAAGAAGAGTATCATTCAAATAAAGACTTGGAAGTAACTAGTGGTGGCTGTGGCAATGTAAAGTAGCATAAAAACGTACAGTTCAAAACTTTCAGGACATTCTTGCAATGCTGCTTTAATTGTAAAAATGTCAGTATGACATCATGAGCTCATAGCAACATTAACAGAACACACAAAAGTGGCACAGAGTCCCAAGATTTTTTCTGCAGGCCCAAAATGCATCCTGCTTTTGTGCAGAAAATTGACAAGTATTAACACAGTGGAATGAAAGTGTTTCAGCACATACAAAGTCTCCCAGAATTAATAACGACTCAGTCATGCGTGCAGTGGTGGCACAGAGTCCCAGGTTTTTTGCAGGCCCAAAATGCATCCTGCTTGTGTGCAGAAAATTGACACGTGTTAACACAGTGGAATGAGAGTGTTTCAGGCATACAAAGTCCCCAGAATTAATGGCGACTCAGTCATGTGTGCAGTGGTGGCACAGAGTCCCAGACATTTTCTGCAGGCCCAAAATGCATCCTGCTTGTGTGTAGAAATTGGCAAGTGTTAACACAGTGGAATGAGAATGTTTCAGCACATACAAAGTCTCCCAGAATTAATGGTGCACTCAGTCATGCGTGCAGTGGTGGCACAGAGTCCCAGATTGTTTCTGCAGGCCCAAATGCATCCTGCTTGTGTGCAGAAAATTGACAAGTGTTAACACAGTGGAATGAGAATGTTTCAGCACATACAAAGTCTCCCAGAATTAATGGCGCACTCAGTCATGCGTGCAGTGGTGGCACAGAGTCCCAGATTTTTCTGTAGGCCCAAAATGCATCCTGCTTGTGTGTAGAAAATTGGAAGTGTTAACACAGTGGAATGAGAATGTTTCAGCACATACAAAGTCTCCCAGAATTAATGGTGCACTCAGTCATGCGTGCAGTGGTGGCACAGAGTCCCAGATTGTTTCTGCAGGCCCAAATGCATCCTGCTTGCGTGCAGAAAATTGACAAGTGTTAACACAGTGGAATGAGAATGTTTCAGCACATACAAAGTCTCCCAGAATTAATGGCGCACTCTAATCATGCGTGCAGTGGTGGCACAGAGTCCCAGATATTTTCTGCAGGCCCAAAATGCATCTTGCTTCCATGCAGAAAATTGACAAGTGTTAACACAGTGGAATGAAAGTGTTTCAGCACATACAAAGTTTCCCAGAATTAATGGCGACTCAGTCATGCGTGCAGTGGTGGCACAGAGTCCCAGATTGTTTCTGCAGGCCCAAATGCATCCTGCTTGTGTGCAGAAAATTGGAAGTGTTAACACAGTGGAATGACAGTGTTTCAACACAAACAAAGTCTCCCAGAATTTATGGCGACTCAGTTATGCTAGTAGTGACACAGAGTCCCAGATTGTTTCTGTAGGCCCAAAATGCATCCTGCTTATGTGCAGAAAATCAACAAGTGTTAACACAGTGAAGTGAGAGTGTTTTAGCACATACAATGTACCACAGAATTAATGGCACATTCAGTCATGAACGCAGTGGTGGCACAGAGTCCCAGATTTTTCTGTAGGCCCAAAATGCATCCTGCTTGTGTGCAGAAAATTAACAAGTGTTAACATAGTGGAATGAGAGTGTTTCAGCACATACCCCAGTATAAAATGATGACTGTGAGCATCGTGTTTGCTGGTCCAATGTGTTCTGTGAGACGACTAGAGCAAATGCAATGTGATCATCTCAACTGGACTGAAGGTGCCCTTGACTGTACACTAATAGTAGCCTCGTGAGTTGATATACATATAGATATATGGTTGTGTATTTTGTAGGTGAGGAAGGGGTTGACATGGACATGTACTCATGGTATTGTTCTGCATCACAGGTCACACAGAAACTGTTGGTGTGCACATTCCAGTGCTCAATGAGAATTTGTTATGCTAAAATTGGAAACAGATAGCTCTCAAGCACATGAAAGTAAATATTTTTTATTTGGGAGGATGGGGAATCATATTTGCAGGTTTGTCTGTAATGGTTTCTTATTTTGTTACTTCTTCCAAATTTCATCAGCATCCTTCTGGAGTGGGGTCCAGTTGTTAATGGTGGTCATGGTCATCTAATGAAACAACTTCTTTGTGTTGTATGTGTGCCCAGCCTGGGGAGGGCTGCCTGATGTTGAAGAACTTTTGGATAAGGCCACTTTGACAGAACAACAAAGCATCTCAAAGTTTCCTAAAAAGAAATGAATTACTTTACAACTTGATATGTGTCCCTCCCTGGTTCTCAGATCTCAGTCTAAATTCAACTTACATTTCAAACTGACATCTTGTCAACTAACACAACCTGTGTGCAATATTTGCTGCAGTCCTTCCAAAACAATGAAACGGATGAAATAAAATCTTCATACTTACCAGAATGGATTTCACATGGATATTACATTGCTTCTCTCTGTACAGTAAAGCTACAGTACCATTCCCAATGAGTTTAGTGATGGCGCCTTTTTTGTTACCCTGTAAAAGAAACAAAATAAGTGTACCGTATGTGTTTTACCATTGTGGCTCTAAAAGCTACAGAAAACAAAACATACAACTAAAGGAAGTGAAGAGCATAACAAACATGAGTACACATACTCACTTTATGGTTTAAATATTAAGAAGCTTTGTGTCTGTGGCTGATGGATGTGGTGGTCCGGACAGACTCAGGCTCAGTGCTGGCAGTGGCTAACATCAGTCCTGGTGGTGGTGGTCTGGGGTGGACAGACTCAGGCTCAGTGGTGGCAGTGGCTAACATCACTTGGTGGTGGTGGTCTGGGGCGGACAGACTCAGGCTTAGTGGTGGCAGTGGCTAACATCATTCCTGGTGATGGTGGTCTGGGTGGCGGACAGACTCAGGCTCAGTGGTGGCAGTGGCTAACATCAGTCCCAGTGGTGTCGGTCTGGGGGTGGACAGACTCAGGCTCAGTGGTGTCAGTGGCTAACATCAGTCCCAGTGGTGTTGGTCTGGGGGTGGACAGACTCAGGCTTAGTGGTGGCAGTGGCTAACATCATTCCTGGTGGTGGTGGTCCGGAGGCGACAGACTCAGGCTTAGTGGTGGCAGTGGCTAACATCATTCCTGTTGATGGTGGTCGGAGGGCAGACAGACTCAGGCTCAGTGGTGGCAGTGGCTAACATCAGTCCCAGTTGTGGTGGTCCAGGGGCTGCACCACCTCTTAAAAACTTCAGTTAAACCTGCCAACATTAACCACATCATCATCCTCATAAAGAAAGCTTCCTCACAGTCATCAATGTCTGAAGTCTGACCACTGGGAAATTCTTTCTCCATTGTGTTGTCATCTACGTCAGTGGTGGACCATTTCAGGCAGCCACTGCCAGTGCCACCAGGACGCTCCATTTCCACATCAGCAAGACTACAATGACTAGGCCAGGGTATGAATACCGAGGTTGCAGTCTGTGCTGGTATATGCCTCTCATTCATTTTAATGAATGTTAGCAAACCAACATTTGCAGGAGACAGGTTTGTCCAACGATCCCTGACTATTGCACATGCTGAGCTGAATACCCTCTCAACACTTACACTGGAGGGTGGGCATGTAATGTACTTCAGTGCCACTACAGTCAGCTCTGGCCATTCACTGACCTTTCCACTCCAGTACAAAAGAGGATCTTCAGTTATTGGTGGATGCCTGTTTTCAGACAAATATGACTCAACCATTCTTTGTGCCACACTAAGTTCAGTTGTTGCTGCATCATCCTGTTCTCCAGAATCATTTATTTCACAAATACCCACTTCGACAAAGCCTCCCAAAGCAGGTTGATGCCAGCCACTTTGGATGACAGACCACCTGGAACTGCAGTCCCTTCCCTTGCAGGATATGCTTGACGGTTCTCCAGGTACACCTTCAGCTGGATTATGCTGCTGAGGTTTGCTGACCTTTGGCACGTGACTTCTGTGCCCCATAAACCAAGTGCACCAGTTGACCACTGATATTGTTCGGCCCTCCTCCAGTACTGATGCAATTCCATGTTTGTATCGTGGGTCCAGCATTGTTGCTATGGCAAAGTTGTCAGTACGCTGAATGCTCACAACGTGACGATTCTGGTAGAATACTGTCAGCATGTGTTGCAGTAACATACTGCTACCACCGCTCACTGCAAAGCATGCTGTATAGTATATGCTGTATAGGGCCAGAGGTTAGAGGAATGAGGTGTGAACAAGCTTGATACATCCAGCAGACCAGACCTGAGTTTGATTCTCCAACCACCACTTGCATACTGTGTGACTCTGAGCAAGTCACTTAACCACCCAGTGCTCCCAGGTTGCCCTGAAAACAGGCACTTGTGCCTAGTGGGCCTTACCCAGTTACCAAAGACTAAAATAAAAATAAATTCACCAATGTCTGCCTCAGCACCCGCAGCAGTGGAATTGATTGGCTAATGGAGGAGACTCGCCACTCACCGCGGTGTGGTATGTCTAAAAGGCCGCAAAATTGTTATTACAGAGTCCATGAGGTGCCACTGTTCAGTCATCATAGACATGGAGGCCCGGAACTGTCACGACTATTGTGCATAACAAGATCTTCTTTGATGACTTTGTATTGTTCATGCAACCTCTCTGCCATGTATAAATTGGAGTTCCATAGGGTGACAACTTCCAGCTTCATGTGGTGCTAAAGCAGGCTGGTCTGTATCTGCAACTGCCACAGGTGGTCACTGGCCTTTCCAGATCTTGAAAAGTTAGAGCAGATACATTGTGCAATGGTTAGCATTTCCTTTATATCAGGGTGCTGCAAAACTCCTGAACCACAAGATTTAAACAGTAGGCCATGCATGGAACACGAAAAAAACACCATTCGTGATGCATTTCACCACATTTGACCCATTGTCACTTGCTATGAACCTAGCTCTCAGAGACAGAGGGTTTAGCCATCTGCCAATTTCAGTCAGTACTACATCCAACATGTTCTCACCAGTGTATGAACAAGTCACATTGTGCATAGCAATCGTTGCATGCTGTCAATTCCTGGAAGATTGCTACCATGACAATCCACCTACTGCACCGATTATTCACGCAACCAACATCACAAACAACCCTGGCACCTGCGCCCAGTGCAAAGTTATACAATATAAACACCCTGTTGTTCTGCCACTTGTCCACATATCCATACTTAAATGGATGAATGGAGAGGAGGAATGTTGAAGGGCATGTCTTACTGAGTCGGACACAGTGCGGAACAACTCGGGACAGCATGGTCGAAAAGTATGTCCTGGATGGGACTTGAAATTTTGGACAGGCACATTCAGCAAACCGCGGAACCCAGAATTCTCCACAAAGGAGAAGGCAAAGATCAATTGCCAGCATTTCCGCTGTAGCAGCATTACGCTCACGTGACACTGTATGATCAGAGGGGTACTTCAGCTTATGCACAAAACGCCTGTAACGCGGGCTGACTTAAACATTTTACATGAGTGTGCTGATCACAAATGGCTGTGCTCTGTGATGAATGGCATTGGCAGGGGTGGAATGTGGACATTTGATGAAGATGGTTGCACAGGTGATGATGACAAACCAGAAATTCTCTTATTTTGCCAGATTTGCAACCAGGGTTGATGTACCACTGGCACTACAGCATTCACCACCACCACCACCACCACCACCACCACAAAACTACTACTCTCACCAGCACTGAACAACATTTCAAACTCATTATGGTCCTCCACCTCATCATGCCTGTAGTAATCCTCTGCTTTTGTTACCGCACTACTGCACACGTTTAATTTCCTACTGGGCTTAACAGTCATGGAAGGGATAACATGCTGGCTATGGTTGCCGTGACGAGGGTGAACACCATACTGTGGTATTAGCGCCAGCTTGTACTGGATCCACTCTGCCAAGTGCCTATTCTTAACATGCATATGATGTCCTCCTGTGCCCAGATGGCTCCCCTTTACCTCGACTCACACGCACATGGCAAACCTGGCAGATTGCAACTGACTCATCATTTGCATCTTGAACAAAAAGTCTCAAACAAGGGATTGTGTTGCTCTGCTTTAACATGTCCATGATGTGGCTTATTTAAGTCCGTTATTTTAAGCACTGAAGTGGGGGGCATGTGATGTTTCGGCACTGCACACCTGGACTGCAACTGACCACCACAACTACCTATCATATTTACTGGGTCATCATCATCATCATCAACTATACAGGGAAGGGATTCCTACAAACAGACTCAGACACAGCCACTTTGAATTTCTTTTCTCCGTTCCCAACTGGGGTCAATTACATCATCATCATATTCATCAATGTCACACACATCCACATCTTCTACTTGGATGCTAGCATGTGGACTGCATGTTGCAACAACAGCAACATCATCATCATCATCAGCACCTACACCACCATCACCTGATATTTTTCACCACACTGTGAATCACTGCATGGAAAATGTGTGACATTAAGTGCCACGGTGGATGGAATATACATTGTATGCTATCGTTGACATGATCATCAGAATCTCAGATTCAGTTACTGGGATGTTACTGGAAGTATGACATCATCTACGCTGCCACTGCTTGCACTGCTTCACACTCAATATTTTTGATACAGTACACTGGTCGGAATTAGAACTTGACACAACAATACTAATACTACCTCCACCACCACTAACACCAGTAACACTAACACCACTGGCTGGGAAAACATCATCTCCTCCAACTATGAGTGAAGCTACTGATTGGGCTGTAAAAATTGTAGGAGAAATACCTTCTCACATCAGCAATGCACTTCTGCATCGGCATACTACTACCACACCCACAGACTCTCTTACTGCCAACATTGCTATGGCAAGAAGCAGCTTTGCTTGCACATCTCTTTGCAGGCATTTTGGGGATCAACCACAATATTATAACCAAATTCAGATTTTGATACGCTCACTCTGATTGGAGGGATGCTGGATGTGAAGCCAAATAAACAACTGTGGCTTCAGCAACAGATAAGTGACTACTCTGAGACTGTCACAGAATTAAAACAACTTCAGTAACCAGCGGTGCTGATGAGGTCTTAAAACAATCCAATCTGGTAAAATACCCTTTGAACGTGAGGGGTGGGGAGCACTGAATGCAGACAGTGCAGATTTTTACGGCACTACAAGCAGCAAAGCTAAGAAGAGATACCACAATCACAGTACAAAATCAAGCAGCTGCAGGTGGATAGCAGGTTCAACTGCTGCACCTGCAATTTTGACTGGTCTGTGGCACAATAAAGGTGTATTATTTGATGCATGCAACACTGCACACACTCACACACAGAACAGTTTGTGTACAATGCTGAACGAGGAATGCGAGCAAATGCTAAAGTTCAGTACTATGCCACGTTATGTATTGTAAATTTGTAATGTAAACAACCTGAACTTATGAACTGCTGCACCACATCAACACATCAAACAGCAAGAAAATTTCTACTATTAATGACAATATTACTATGTGTATATTAACACAGTCAGTTATATAACAAAAATATAACCAAAAACAAAGAAATCACCATTTCTCCAACTTAAATCTACCTACACCACAGATATGCTCCTCCCCAAAGCACAATGTCACTGTCTTTCACCACACACTCAATGTTGTAAATTAACATTCAAAATCCACACAAAACAAAAATGCTGGATGATATGAGCACAGGAGGGTTTCTTACAATCGATGAACTAAAGTTGGATCCCCAAAAATGCAATAATGCTTTTTGAACAGCTTTTACAAGATTCCTATCACAGACAACTATCAGAGCACACTGTCTCCTACTCCTTCCTACTCATACTACCCTGAACTGAGGCTGTGAAGATCAATATAGAGCCCATGTGACCTGAAATCCCATGAATCACTGCAAAATTAGCCTTCGGAGCTCAAAACAAGGCAAGTGAGGTGAAGTGCACTGCCTGCAATGCACTTTGCCTTAAATTTGCAGAGTAGTGATCTGGGGAGGTAGAGTAACACAAAGTCCATTGGAAACAATAGACTTTACTCCACAGCAGTAGCAGTACCTCACATTTTACCTCACACAGTACACCCTTGATGGGTACCATATTACCCCACTTTCACCACACTATGCTCATGAATTGTTTCTCAGCATCGCTTCTCCATGCAGGCAGTCCCTACGGTTCACCAGCACACAGTACACAACCATGATGAGTGGCATGTCACCCCACTGTGTCCATGGTACAAAGCTGTTTATCTCCTTCAGCACCCTGACTTACCTCCATCTCGCCAGTCTTGCCAGTGTAAACCACTCACTGGCCACTTGTTTAACTAGAAAGCACATCTACCACATTTTCTGTCTAGGGAAAGACAGGGGTGGGGGTACAGAAAATATATTACACACAAATGACCATCACTAAACCCAGGTACTGAGGAGAGAAACCATTGCTAGGGGCTATGCTAGGTTTGAACTTCTGGAGGCGTACCTAGTAATTCCACACAGGAGGCAGTAACAAGAATGTCCAAACCAGGTTGGAGTTCTAGAGTGTGGTTTTATTCCAAAGAATGGTGCACAAAGGCAAGGTGGACCCCCAAGGGTTTACATTTCGAGGCACAAGGCAATTCAGAACAACAAAAGTCTATAGTGAATAGAAACTCTTAACTTCCCATATTGCATATGATTTAGGACTTTCTTCAGTGGCAAAGCCTCAGCTGAAACATACATTTTTTCTAGTGGCACTGGCCACAGGAGTATACAATTTCTTCTAGTGGTGCTGGACCACAGCTTAGAACATTTCCTTATGGCATAGGATTTAGACATTTGACAATGTGGCAACTGGCCATGACGGAGCCCACTGGTGCTCAAAATTAGCACAACTCACACCAGGGGGTAAACTTTCTTCAGTCATTGGCCACCATGTCCTGAATAAGCAGACACCCTTTCGGAAGTTGCAGTGCTGAACTGGTCACTCCAGACTGGGGTCACCACCTTTGCTTCCACAGTCCATATCCAGCCATTCTTTCAGAGTTACACCTCAAACTTTAAGCAAAACAGTAGAACTATGCATCTTGGAATGACTTTCACATTCAGCATTAGAACACACTACTTTGAGTATAAATTAAAGTCCTGAACAATGTGTCAAGTCTCATTGGGGACTCCGTGATTGTCAGCCAGCTTTAAGAAAGGATGAGAACAGTCTCAAACAGAACAGAACTTGGTGCATAATTTCCTTTGTCAGAGTACACCCCAAAAGAAAACACAGGCACGCTCCTCCTGGGATACCCAAAGTCAGATTATTCACAGTTGTGCACAAAAAGGCAGCTTCAATGTCCTGGATAAAAATCAGGGATTGCCCTTGGATCCATTCTGCAGACCTTCTCATCTCACTGGAGATGAGAAAATCAGGAACTCCTGCTAGACAGTTTCCACCACTTCTAGTGGCAGGCAGATGGTTCTCAGCAGTAGGGTGAGAAAATAGGCTCTCCTCACAGAGCACACACTGCAGGTCTTCACTCCTCCAACTGCTCACACTGTACTCCACTAACAGACTAACTGAAAATTTTAAAGCTCCCACTAAGAGCTAGCTACAATGGCTTATGCTGCTCCAAGAGTTCTAAATGACATCACCTCTCTCAACTCAGCTGAAATCAAGTAAACAGAGAGGGTAGGTGAAAACCATTTAACCAGTTATTCACCAGCTGTCTACCCTACCTAGCACTGACACTGATGGGATTCTAGTACCCCAGGGGACTGGGTGGTTACACCAACTCTAAACCCACGTTCTCTGTGACTTATCTTTTCTGGTGGTTCTGTCACAGGATCTAGGATCACATGTGTACAGTCATCAGTGTGGGGCCTGCTGTAGGGCAGGCCATCGCTGTTCTGCAGTCAGAGTTATTTTCCTTCTATTTTCTCCTCTAATGGGCTCAGGCATGTGTTTTCTCAGCCTCCATGGAGACATCTTAAGCATCCAGGTATGGGGTCCCTTCCCATGCTGTCCCATGGTGCTGCAACTTAGATTCCACTTCCTGTCCTACAGATGTGCATTCTCCTCCCAGGCCAGTCCTCAAGCAACCCAAGTCCATTCTTGAACACAAGTTGCTGGCATGGCAGTCAGTGGCTAAAAGCAATTTGGGCAGTGGCTAAAAGCTTGAAACACAAATAGGTAGACAAACCTAAAACTGAAACCAGAATTACATAGAGTAATGGCCCCATGTTAAAGGTATCAGGCTGCCCCTTAAGTCTCTTTCCTTAATACAAATTAGCAAAGTTCACTAAATTTGCTATACACAAACATGTCTGGAGCAAAGTGCGACTGCCCCATGCATGTTTGAATATAGCCTCCCAAAGTAAAAAGTGAGGCACTAAAACATGCACTCAGCACAGTTCAAATCTCCTGATGGCTAATTAGTGCAAATTAGCACAGTTCACTAAATTTGCTATACTCAAACATGTTTGGAGCAAAGTGTGGTAGCCAAAGCAAGTTTTAATATAGACCCTTCACCAAAGCACAAGCATGGTACTGAAACATGCACTCAGCACAATTCACATCTCCCTGCTGTCAAAGAGAGATACAGTATCTGGTCTCTGAAAACATACAGGTTGTGATAGAGTCAACTCATTCAGGACATCCCAGAACTATTAATATTACAATGGGTAAAATCATGACCTCATTGAAAATGAGATCCTGCATGTTAACTGACCTATCCTGGTAACTACATTGCTAAAGTTTAGGAAAGCAGAAAGAGAAGGCAATCTTACCAGCGAAAGATTTTACATCACAGTAATACAACTAAGTCACACATTAATTCTATATTTCTTCTTCTGCATCAGTCATTCCCTAGTTTTCATTTTGATAAGTTGCTAACTATTTTGTTCTTTGGTCAGTTCCACAAATTTTTGCTTGGTTACTTATTTTTGTCAATTTATTCTGAAGACATAATTGTCCTCTTTATCTTTGTTACATTTATTCAGTTTCTATGAACTTTATATTCTGTATTTTGTATCTGTTATCTTCCCCTTTCCTTCCCCCAGACCACAGCTGTTACTAGCTCAGTATGTCTTTCTTCCTAAAACCTTTGAAATAAAAAATATTTTATCATATTAATGTATTAGCAGCCATTGTGGCTCTGACCAGAGTTTGTTCTAAATGTCTTTTTAGAGCTAATCGAATGGAACAGTGATCAACAGAGGCTTGGGGACAGAAAAAGGCTACAGAGAGACCAGAAATTTGAGGTTGAATGAACAACAGAAATATTCAAGACCTGTCTTTGCCCTGCAAGTTGTGATGTTTCAGTGACTGAAGGTTGTTTTCTATTGCTAGTTCTTGCCCATTCTGCAACCACATCTGGTTTTGATACTGTGGTTATTTGGTTTTGTACCAATACATTCTTCTCTTCTTGTGTCTGTTCTGGGCTGCTTTCTCTAAAAATGTAACTTTATCTTATGCGGTTGATGTTTGATCTTTTTTTTGCAGTGGAAAGTACTGATCTCCTGTTATTGCTGCTTGATCAAGATATCCCACTTCTAGATCTGCCCAAGACTGAGATCTGTGTGATTTATGCCATTGATAAATATGATTGTTCTTATAATCAGTTAAGTTTCTAGTATATTTATTCTACTTGCGACTGATGTCTTGTTTTTCATGTGATGTGATTTTTCTTGTAATCTCAAATTGAGATCTTTAAAATCATTTGACTGCTCACATTGTGCCAATTCATTTCAGTGACTTCAGTTTCAGATTAAATGTCTTTGGGCTTGATTTTCAAAGCCCTGGGAATGCTGCAAGGTGCCTGCATCAAACATAAATGACGTAGTGGCACCTTGCATCAAAAGATGCGGCATTCACAATTTCGAATGCAGTCTGCATTGAAAAGGGAGCTGCTGTGCTAATGTGCCACTGTGCCAGCCTTGAGACTAAAATCAGGGTTTACCAGGTCACAAGAGGTCTTGCATCATGGTGGGTTTGTAACATCCCTTTTGGGGATTTTGCATGGCCTGCCATAAATACAATATTAAAGTACAAAGCATTGTTTTCTGTTAAGTGTATACACACACATGGCAGAACAAAATTACCAGCTTCTCATATGTGTAACAGCCACAGTCCTAGGGCACCACTATGCCCTCTCTGCCTCAGCCCCTCCTGGCAAACAGTTTCACTACCCCCACCATCTTACCCTCTTGTGTTGCACCAGCCAGGGATGGCAGTTTCCACAGCAATTTCCACAGGTACACCAACTGTTTGGCGAGCTTTTGGCTTGCATCAAACCTGGGAGTTTGGTGCTGGGATCTTGATTTTTCTAGAATTGGGCAGAGGGTCCCTGGTGTCCTAGAGTTTGCCACAGCCCTGGGTGATGCAACTACATCACTCTAAGGGCTCTTTGAAAATTGAACCCTTTAAGTTCTTTCAGCACTCTGGTCTAATAAAATATCAATGAAGGTAAAGGAGCATGTATTCAAGGCTGTCTCCCATCTCTGTTAGTAACACTCCTTATAAAAGCCACTAGCTTGCCCCTTATCTATACATAACTCCCAGGTAAGAGTTTGGTATCTTGTTGGTAAACCCTCTTGATATGTAACCCAGCATCCTATTCACTTTTGCCTATGCCTTTTGCATTGCATTGAAGATTTTGGGTTGCTTGTGATTGCTGTCACCAGGTCCTTTCCTACTCTGAGACAGTGACCTTTACATCCCCAAGCCTGTACTCAGCTCTGGGGTTCTTACTGATATACTAGTATGCTTCAGCCCTAAGCAGTGACGATTGGGTGGCACACACATTAAGGAAATATGTACAGCTGACCACTACATAACAGCCACCATATTAGATCCTTTCATAAATGACACATTTAGGAAATTCACTGCTTACAGAAATGCATTGATGAACAAGCCAATAAAGACTGGCTTACCCATCTGTTCCTTGCATATATGGTCTGAAAACTAAAGCAGATCTAGAGGCACAGAAGAAGAGAAACAATCACCACTTGCATACCCACTGACAGACCACATAGAGGAGGAGGAAGGAACACATGGCTTCAAGGTGTTGCTGTGCTGCCCATGAACATACGTGGACTGCTAATCTTATTTTGTGAGTACAGAGAACTACTGATGCAGTTAAAAGAGTTGTGCAACTCTATATGGCTTAAAATGTGACCCCAACAGAAACAGATGAGCCTATTTCTACTGGTACAAGAAAAATACTATCTGGCCTTCTTCAACAGAGGTACTTACTGAGCATGTAAGTTGTCCACCTGCAACTACATACCCCAAGATAATCTCCAGTGCTGAAGGCAATATAGTCAGCAACAAGAATGCTCCTTTTCACATACACACACACACACACACACACACACACACACACACACACACACAAGAAAATGTATGTTATATCGGTGTTGTCTTACTTTATGTTTTATTTTACAATTACTACCTTGTACCTTGTCTTGTCACTGATGTGGAACCTTTGTAAAACAGCTTGGGCTCAAAGGTATTTTCGAATCAATAAACTTCAAACTTCAATGTAAAGATACTCACTTTTGTAAAAGTAAACCTGTACCAGCCCAAAGATGCAGCATTAGTGCTCCACTTGAGATTCCGCACTCCAGACTTGGGAATGAGCCTGAGCCATTGCAGGCTGGCCAGGGAGTGGAGAGTTAGCATTCCACAGGATGCACTCCTCTTCTGGTGAGGGAGAGGGCTCACTTCACCACAAGACTGCCACCTACTTGACCACAGCTGGTGGTGCAGGTTGGAGTACATTCAGTGGAAGGGAGGAAGGTGATTGGCTGGTCAAATGCAGCCACACAGCATGTGCACATTGCCTCTTCCTGCATCCTGGAGAGAGAAGGAGGAAGAATAGCCAGACTCGATGGGCCACCTGGGTCCTTTCTGCTAACAAATTATACAATTCTATGATTCTGTGAAAAGGAAAGACCCTCAGTCATTATACAATGACAGTTTCTGAGTGGTTGGCAGACCCCGCACTGACTGATCCATATTCAGTCCAAGCACACAAAATTGACTGTTTCTGGGGAACTGGGCCAGCCTAGGGACTTGTTCATGGGAAAAAGATACTCAGTTAAAGCTGCAAGAATGGGTTTGGACCATGTGAGGATCTGAGAGGGGCCTGATGCATGTCGAAACAAAGGATAATAAACAGAAAGTAAAAAAAATAAAAATAGACGTAAATCTGCCCATTTTAACAAGATCTACTTCACTCAAGTGTTTACAGACAATGATTCTCCTAGACAACCAGCTCAGACACAGGAATATAATAAGGTGGATGGTGAGGTTTCTGTTTCCATTTGTTATACTATAAGTGGCATTACTTCATCTCTATTCTGCCCCATTCTGTCTTGTGTCCTAGCCCAGGACACTGTACTTTTGTCAACATCAACCATACCTTCTCTGCTGTTTACATAGCCATCCCCTTACCCCCCGTGGTGTCCATGCAGAACTATCACCATGTTCGCCAACTGAAGCAACTCTATTTCAGAAGCTGAAGAGAAGTACATTATTCTGTGCTTCTAAGTGAGGTATTTTCCAAGTTTTTGTTCCCTGTCTCTGAATGCCAGCTGGCCAGCTTGATGACATGCTTGCATGCTAGTGAGTGACAATGTATGTCTGAGTCTGTTGGCATCCTCCCTCCCAGTTTGTTGGCTTCAGCTGCCTCAAAACCAGCCATGGTTAGCCAGGTGGTGGTTGCAGAGACTGCAACCCTCCCTCCCTGAGGAGGAAAATGTTCTCTGGGATGCTCACTTTTCCTCCCCTTGCTGGACCTCTGATGTCTAGGCTTGTTCACAAACCTGGGTAACCAGCATCATAAGCAACAGTTCTGCCACTGCATAAATGAACTGACAGGGTGAACTAGACTGAAAGTAAATAGACTTTGCTGGACTTTACTTGGTTTACTCAGTTCAGTGGACTATACAGAAAAGATCAAACTTTGGAAGTGCATAGCTCTGCCTAACACAGGTGAGTTATGCTGCTAATGTGACTATGCTGCATGTTGCATGTGATATTATGAGGTGATAGAGATTCTCAGAATGGTGTGCTTTATGACATTCATTGTACAGGTATCCCCAAAGACAGAGAGAGGACACTTGTGAAAGTTACAAAAACTAAAATGGTGCTGTTCTCCATCTGCGTGCCAATGATACACCATTGGGTTTCTCCTATGGGTGAGTTCTGACCATATCATTGTACCAAGTTTCCACTTTTACCATCTTTGTGACACCATGGTTTGTTGCTGGTGCTTGGCTTGGGCACTTTTAATGGTTCATAGCTCTCTGTTTGCTGGTCAGAAATTAACTCTGCCTTGCTGATGCTCCACCTGCACTCTTCTGCTCTATTCCACTTTCACACCAGAGACTGTTGCCTTCTTTATTGCAGTGTTCTTGTTGGTGGCTCCAGTCACTTTGACTGTCAATGTGATACCACAACAGGTTTCCTGCTCTGTGCTCAGATCCAGTTGTTGGCCTATGACTCCTGCTTGCTGGTCATTGCCTGGCTTTGCCTCAGGGACATTCCAGCTACATTCTTTGGCTCTGTCTTGTTCTACTCAGAGACTGTTGCCTTCTTTGCCATCCCCATTCTCATCACTTGCTCCACCCACTCAGTCATAAGGACAATGTGGGCAGTTGTTTAATCCGTGCATGGTCATTGTGCATTTCAATCCTCCCTACATGCAGGTTATCACCTGTCTTTGTTTCATTGATGTTCTTGCTGGTTTCTGACTCTGTTCGTAGTTTTGTTCCAGAGACTCTTGCCTTATTTGCTGTCACTGTGCTCATCATTGGCTTCTGTAACTCATAGTTTCATAGTGTTGTTACAAGTTCTATAGACCAAAATCCTTTGATAAACTGCATACCATTCCTTACTCTTAATGATGGTATAAGTATTTTTTACCCATGTGTGTATCTAGTCTATGTTTAAATGTTTCCATACTGTCACTTTCCATTACACTTCTAGGGAGCGTGTTCTGTATTATAATAATTCTTTGGTTAAACCAATAATTTATTTTATTAGTCTTATTTATTGCTCCCATTAATTTGTGATTGTGTGATGTGTTTCATCATTATATTGCATTTGCTTTACTAGTCCAGGTCTTTCTAATAGGGCATCATTACGAAAGGCCTTACATGTTTGTTTGTTTTTTGCATTATTTATTTATCAACCCCTGTGTCTGATCAGCCTCTCCTTCAGGCCTTCTGCCAAGGACTACTCCGTATCTCCATTCTGAACCCTCCCGATGCCAGCTTCCCCAATCCCAGATTGCAGCCGACCAGGGTAGCCCGACATAACCCTTCATCGACAGGTCCCTTTCTTCCGAGGGAAATTGTCTTCAGGCATTCTTTCTCTCAGCCCTGATGCTGCTGGGATTGGTATTCCCTGGCTCTTGGGGTTCCATGGAGGCAGAGGATCCAGGCGCCCGTCATCCGGTCACTCGGATGCCATTTTCACTTTTCTAGGTTTTTCCCTCTTACCGCTGCTCCTGCAGTGCCTCCAATCTCCACTGGGGCCATTGGAGCGAGGCAAACCCTGATCCCACCCCAGGATAGGAGAGCAGTCCCACGGACACTGATCCTATCCTCCCTGCCAGCCCCCAGCGTTCTGAGCCCATTCCCAAACCTGGGTCACCGGCGTGGTTTGAGGTAAGGCGCCAGCACCTCAGCCTCTGCAAAAGGCCTTAAATGTTAAGCACATATCTCCTCTTATTTTTCGGTAATCCATTGAGACTAGATTAAATTATTTGAACCTTGTGCTATACTGTTTATTTTTACTATTGAAACCTTTTTGTAATTTTTCTCTGGACTCTTTCTATTTTATTCCTACCTTCAACTGAATAAGGGACAGAAGGGAGAACAGTACTCGAGATGTGGCCTAATGAGGGATGTATATAAAGGATTGATGACATCTGGGTATCTGCTTTTAATATTCTAAGAACACAATGTAGGATTGTATAACATTTTTAGTAATTTCATCTATGTGTCTTTCAAATTTTAGGTCTGTCATCACTATTACACCCAGGTCCTTTTCATTTGTTGTATTTTGTAAAGGTATATCATTTATTGTATATTGATAACATGGATTATTTCTTCCCAGGTGCATAATTTTACATGTTGCCACATTAAAGATTAATTTATGATCACTTACACAACTGGATAGTTGATCTAAATTTTCCTGAATTTACAGCTGAAGCAAGGTCAGTCACAGAACTGCCGACCTTGCTGTCATCTGCATATTTACACATCCAAGTGCCACTAGATGCCTGCATGGATGATACTAGAATGTTGAACAATGTCAGGCCAAGGACTTAGCCTGTGGCACTCTGCTAGTCACCAGGCCCCAGTACGACATGCAACCTCTTATTGCTACCCTCTGCCTTCCATAACTTAGCCAAAATTGTATCCATCTAATAATGTTTGGATGTAACTGCAACCTTATTAGTTCCTCAATCAGTACTCTGTGGAACACTGTATCAAATGCCTTTGTGAAATCCAAAAGGCAACATCCACTGATATACCTTTGTCTAGTGCTGCACTTACTGGCCCAAAAATTGTATTAAGTTTAAGCAGGATCTGCCTGAAATGAAATCATATTGAGTTAATAATAATAACATTTATTTAATTAGGCGCCTTTCAAAATCTCAAAGGCGCTGCACAGCAAATACAAACATAAAACATATTCAAATACATTCAATATAAAATCAATACAAACATATATTCAAATACATTCAATAGAAAATTAGAATAAAGTAGGAAACGCCTTCTCCCATAAAAAGTCTTTAGTTAGATCAATATGACCTGTTTGATGAACATGTTCAACAATTTTTTTTTTAAAGCCTTTCCATCAATTTTCCTAGGATTAATGTTAAGCTAATAGGTCAATAGTTTTTAACATCCTGTTTATTTCCCCTTAAAATAGGCACCATTAATGCCTCACCCATTCTTAATTGTTTTTCCTTCTTTCAAGGAGGTATTAAAGAAACATGAAATCAGACCTGCTAGTTCTGATGCTAATTCCTTTAGGAACTCTGGAGTGATTCCATTTGGCCCAGCTGAACTTGATGGTTTTATATTTCTAATTGCAGCTATCACCCCTCTGTGTAAATTTAGAATTTTCCATGTTTGGACATTGAATGTCTTTCGTAATTATTTCATTTTTTTTTATAAACACTAAGAAAATATTTATTCAGCTCTATAGCCATTTCCATATTCCTCATTTACTAATCCAGTTTGGTCATTATTTTAAAAAAACCTATGTAATTATAGAATTTTTTTTATTATCTCCAAAGTTTGTTTGGCTTTCTTGATTACATTTTTGATTTCTTGACTGCTGCTTTATAATTATTAAAATTTGTTTTGTTCTCTTTTGTATTTCCTATATAATTTGTTTTATTCCTATTGTCTTGTGTATTGTATGGTTTCACCATAAGGGTACACTGTGTCTCCTGCTGACTTTTTAACATCAAAGTCAGTTGCTGGCTCTGTGCTCGGGTCTTCATGATGATCTATAGGTCTTGGTTTTATGTGATAAGGGCGACACTCTGGAATAGCACAGTCCAAAATGGCAAGTGGAAATGCCGACCCCCACATGGGCGACTGGAATGGAACACATAACATCAAAGAGAGCGATGTCAGCAGTAGGTGACTGGAAGGGCACCATGCACATGGCGAAGGCTGCAGGGCAGAGGCTGCTATGAAGCAGTGGCAAGGGCCACTGGGGAAGGGCAACACAAACCAAGTGATGGGCACTGGCTGCATCCCACACCTTGAGTGGACAGGGACAGGGGCAGGCACCACCACCCAGGAGGGCTATGGGCAAGAGCATGGGTACATGTGTGGCACGGCCAAGGTGGTACATGGCACCTGTAGCACAGGCACTGGGTACTGAGCACAGAATGGCCTGTGTGTGGCAGCAGAGGTGGCAGGGAAGCATATGTGGGCACAGCCCAGGGCACAGCCAGTGGAATGGACAACCACATGCCGGGCAAAGGCAGGGGGCTAGAGGGGCCATACCTCTCATCTCTTTGGCACTGGAATGAGGGAACAGCCACTCAAACTCAGGGACAATGAGGGACACAGACCCACATAATGAGGGACCTTCCACGAACATGGAGCTACAAGCCTGAAGGACTGTGAACTCATGGTATGCTTGTGCCTGCTGTGTCCATCTGTTCCAGCCCACCTGTGCCTCGCTGTTCTGGGTGGCCTGTGTATGGGACTCACCTCCCTGTGGGCCGGCCTGCTGGTACTGCAATCCTGACACTCATTTGCTTTGCCCTTCTACTTTGTGGCTGCCTTTCTGCACGTTCGCTGTTTAGGCGGCAGCTTTCAGTTTCTCCACACAGACCGTGCTGTTGGAGGAGCTTCCTGCTGCTACCATAAGTCTCTACTAGTCATCACCTAGATTTACTTCATCATTATTCCTGCTGATGTTTTAGCTAAAGGTTTCAGTTTTACTGCAAATTTGTTGCCATCTGTACAAATGATGTTCTCACTGTCTGACTCAGTAGTAATGCTCTGATCATCCTCTTAACATCTTCATTGATTGCAGGCTCTTATTCAACCTTCATACTATCCATCAGCTGTTTGCTTGTAGGTCATAATCTAGCTTCACTTTGCAGCAATTCCTGCAAATTTTTTGGTTCTTTTCTGCATTACTCCAAGAACTGTGGCCATCTTTGTTGTCTATGTTCTTGTTGTCAAATTTTCACCTGTTAGGTTTCATGGTGCTTGTCATAGCTTGCCTTCCCTTGTTACTGCATTCAGCATGAAACAACCTGGGGTTTCCTGGGTGGCAGCCCACTTTGATCATCCTAGGACAACTGTCTGCCTACCTGGTCATAGTCTGATTACACATCCCAACATACTGCATTTTTTTGCCCCAATCTTTGGTTACTTTTGATCCACCTGCCACCATTGCCATTTTCAATCTAAACACTGGTGCTGCCCAGTTGCTACTGCTATTGCAGTGTCATTGTCTTTCTGAACCTTTGCTCTCTTTATTGTTCACCTTGTTGAGTTTACCATTAGTACCACTTCAAATACTCAACATCCCCTGCCATATGGTGGCAGTTCCTGTTCAGGTACTGTTACTGGCCCATTGTTCATTATTAGGCTAATTGTCAATTTAAACATTGTCAACATTGTATTTTTCATCGGGCTGCTAACATCATCACTGCAGCTCTTTATGCTGCTGTTTATCTTTGCTCCATTTTCTGCATAGATCCAGGGACTTCAGTCTCACTTGTTATATAATACACTACTGTATATTTATTGTCCCCACATCCCCATCACTAATATCATCGCTGTCTGGGGTTTTCATTCTTCTCCATTGACATGGAGTTTTTTTCTCTCTCCTGATCCTGAGGTTTGGATATTGGCTCTGGTCTGCCAGAAATGATGGCCTGGGCCTTGTAGACCACTTTTCCATTTACTTGTGGGGTTGACCTTTGTCCAACTGTTTTCCTGGTGGAGGGTCTGAGACTGTGGTGGTTTCTATGCCCTACTCTTCCTGCAGCTGGCTCTGAGAGTGGTGTTTGTTGCCTGAACAATGTGACACTGCCTTAGTTCTTGCCAGCACTTCTATGGTTGGTGGATTTGTAGTATCCTGCCCTTCCACCACCACCCTGCCTGGAACTGACTTGGTGGCTCTCATGGTTGCACTCTGTTAGACCACCTTTGTGTGCACTGTGTCCTTTGTCATGGCCTCTGGCCCTCATTGTCACAGGATAACAGCTATTTCACCTTTGCTGCCATAAGCTTATGTACAGTATGGCCATTTCTTCCTGGCTCATGTTTCAGTCATATACAGTCACAGGTGTCAGTTTCTGTCCCTGAGTCTCATGTGGTCAACTAACTTGATGGCCCTGAGGATATTAGGCAATGCACTATGCCACATGCTGCAGAAACCGGCACATAGGCATAGATATATGTGAATGCCATACAGTGGGGCCCACAGACCCCTGTGGCATTTATGAATGGTGCACAAGTCAGTTACACACTGGTTCCCCAGTCATGTGGTCAGCATCATACCTACACAAAATGCCATTCACAAAGACACATAGTGCTGCACCTAGGAGCATAGAAGGGGCATGTTATGGTATGGGGACCTTGCCGTAAGTGTTGTATGTGACAAGCCCCACACACACAGAACTCTCATCCAGCCCCAGCAGCTGTACATAAGCCCTCCCACAAACACATATGCCCTGTCTCTGTATTAGTACCTGCAACCCCCAAACACACTGGTGCCCCATCACCATAACAGCTGACACCACCGGACACATCGGTGCCCGTCCACATAACAGCAGACCCACACAGACACATTAATGCCCTATCCATGTAAAAACAGACACACACCCATATCCCTGCACCTGCCTGGTCCTGGCATCAATAGCCCCCCAGCAGAACTCCAGCCTCTTTCCACTATCCAGGGACACCTCCACTCCCCAGTCATAGCCATGTCCTGGGTCCCCATAGCAGTGCTGCCCTGTGGTGCAGCTCCTGATTCCCGGTCCTTGAAGTGGCATTGGTGGTTAGTGCCTCCCACTTGGGAGCACCAACAACACCACCCCATCCCCCAGAGCTGCCATTCCATGCCACCACAAGGGACAGCCAGCAGCATCCCTCAGACACCCACTCAGCTGCTGGCTGTCTAATGGAATGCTGGGTGTACTGCCTGTATAGCAGCTTGCTCCCAGCATCACTTGGATGGCCAGTGGCTGAGGAGGTTTGTGGAGGGATGTGCTGCTGGCTGTCCCTCACAGTGGCAATGATTGGCGGGTATGGGGATGCGGGTGGTGTTTTCAGTGCTACTGGGGTGGGGGCTACTAACCACCAATGCAACTTTAGGGATCGGGGTCGGATGCACTGCAGGCAGCACTCTTATGTAGACACTGGGACAGGACTATGGTTGGGGAGGGAGGGTGTCCCTGGACAGCAGGGCCAGGGCTGGGCTCTGCCAGGAGGAGCTATTGATTCCAGGACCAGGAGGGGCACAGATGTGTGTGGGGGTGGTGTCTGGTTTTGTAGGATGGAGACCGAGTGTCTTCAGGAGGTTGCAGGTCACGACAGCGAGGATGGGCGCATACATGTGGGGAGCTGGCATACAGACATAGGGTGGGGGTCCTGCTGGTGGCAGTTTAGATGTGTTGTGGGAGGCCGCAGTACCACAGGGGCTTGGGCAGGGATACTCTGGCCAATGGGGCTGGCTGGTGGTTCCAGGTGCCTGTGTAAGCTATTTACACACCGGACCTGCGCCTTCACATGAAGGTGATCCACTATGGGACCCAGGACAGGCATCTGATTGGATGCCTGCCTGGGTCTGTTACATGCCCTGGCCACCCTGCAGAGTCTTGTGCACTAGGATGGGCAGAGTCATGGACAGGTGGACAGCATTGATGAATATTGACAGGTTTGCACCTGTCTGCAGGTTCGTAGCTACATGGGCTGGGTATGCACCTCTGGTGCATACTTTCTGACTCTTAGTCCATAGGCACCATAGAGGTAAATGCTTTCAGGGAAGAACTCTGACAGGAACTGAGCCCCGCCAGCAGAGAAATTATTGGACACTGCAGTAGGGTAGACAGCATCTATTTAAAATAGGGTTCTATGTGACAAGGCGACTGAATGTCAGTGACTGGTCATAAGGGCACACAACCTCAAGGCACTGAAAAACAGTATGTTACTTAATACGGGGGTTACCCTGCACTTCTGGCTTCATTTCACCCCTTTAATTACAATTCTACCCTGGGGGACGCAACTCAGGGAAAGAGGTGAAATCAAAGGTCACTAACATTGTTCGCGCCATTGTGCAGTAGTCCTTATGATCGGTCGCCATTCAGTTGCCCACATCACAGGCTACCTTAAAATAGCTACGTATAACACTGAAACATTCTATATATGTATTTCTCTCAGTATGTTTTCCTCTTGCTTAGGAGGCAGTATAGCAAAGTGGGTTAAGGCTCTGAGCTGCAGATCTGGAGACCTGGTTTGAACTCACAGCTGCCTAGGTGCATGCTGTGTGATCCTGAGCAAGTCACTTAACTTCCTTGTGATCCTAGGTCACATCTGGAAAAAGCTTTGGCTTAGTGTGCTACTCCTGGTTAAACAATGTTCCCTTTCACCTTTTTCCTTCCTTTCTTTGTACTTAGCAATGACACTGTTCCAGAAGAATACATGTGTTAAAATATGATAGATGGTAGGACTCGTGAGCTGTGATGTCCTGTAAGGTAGGATAATAACTCTTTTGCACATTTCAGTGTAATAGCCCCCTTCTGTAAATTATCATTTATTACTATTTTCTTAAATTTAGTAGTGTTAAGAAAATATACCAGTAAAATTATTGGGTCACCGCTTTTTATGAGATAATAGTTTAATCTCAGTCAGAGAGAAAGATAATCAAATAAGGTAATTAACAATTCAACACGAGCAATGTACGTTGATGATGAGGCAAAGACACTGGACTAAAACACTCTGTAATTCATAACTGAATTGAAAAGTTCTTATTTAGGTTATTTTGTTGTGAGGCTGCTCTCTGGTTCAGTGGTGCACACTTTCAAAGCAAAGTACATCAGGACAAATGGAGAAAAACAGCACTCACCTTCTTCCTGAAGAACAAAGGCACTCAAAACTAGGAGTAGCTGCTTATGTGGATTCCTCCTTTATTAAGATGTTGACATGTGCAAGTCAGAGACCATGGAAGTATAAAGGAACTGCATCCTCTTAGTCGTGCAGCTCTGAGGATGCACAAGGTCTGAAATGTGCTCATAAATGCCAGCAGGGTTTTATAGTCAATGGATTGCCACTACTTGCCATTATTTGTTCTCCATTGCTGCTGTTATTAACTGCACTGAATGTGCACGTGTACATGCCAACACTTTATTAAAGGAGGAGTCCGTAGCAACTACTCCTAGTTTTGAGTGGCTTTGTTCTTCTGAAGGGAAGGTGAGTGTTGTTTGAATGTGTGCACCACTTAGCCAGAGTGCACCCTCACAGCAATAAAAATACTACTTAAAATGTACTTCTGCTCCATACAGAATCAGCCACTTTGATTCTGGTGGCCCTTCTTGTCCAGTCATGGCTGTGGCCCCTTCCAGTTAGGCCGCCTACCTCCTCTATTGATGGGATGTTTTCTGCCCCAGGCTGCTTGTGGCATCCAGACCTGCCATCCTTTTATATCACACCAGCTTCCTGTTGCCTTGGGTCTGTTCAGCTTAGGGATTTCTCACTCTCTTGGATGTTTTCGTGGCAGTTTGGCTACCATCTGTTTGTACTCATGTTCCTGTTCTGGCTACTTTTCCATATTAGTGTGCCTCACTCCCAAGACTCTTATACTGTACAATTGGGTGTGCTTTTAAACTGCCTCTTGTCCATTCAGACTCTGGTTTCTATGTTCTCAGTGCTGATGCACTCTTTTTCTGGATTCCCTCCCTCTTCATGTGTACAGCTGTAGCATAGCTGGTCATGTTCTGCATGTTTTATACAATGTTGCTGCTTTGGTATCCCCAGTCCATTGAAGAGTCACTATAAGGGACCTTCTTTTGGTTCCTAGTCCACTAAAATGGGTTCCTTGGAGACCTGCTACCACTACAATGTGTGTTTCATTGCCTCCCTGGAACTTTCATTTATTTTGTTCTCGTGGCTCAGCAGTATTCAGAGCTGTAGGCATAGATGGATCCCTGTTCCTTATTGTTCTCTGGAGAGGTGCTACTCTATATCCACCCTTGTTTCCTTCCCAATGTGTTGCTATTCTCTGTGCTGCTTCAGGCTATCTACCTCCTGTGTTTTATTTCCTTCCCTCTGAATGTGAGTGCAATTGTCCTGCATTCTATGGATACCTATGGAGCCCTACACTTCATATGGCTCACACATTCCTCATTTTTGTGTTTCATTAAGCACCAGGATGATGGGCATTCCCATTTCTGTGTCCTATCATTATATTTTATTTCTGGAAACCTAGAATGATATATTCTGCCCATGTCTGTGGGTCTGCCACTAAAGTCATGGCCTCTTTTATGACTTGTTTCCATTCCCTTTTGATAGGTGCTGCAGTATATGGTCTGCCATGGCATAGACTATGATCCACCCTTTCACTACATACTGCTGTTTGGATTTGGTATGTGGTGGATGGACTGCTTCATTTTTGTCATACTTCAAGACCTGCTGTTACAGTGGTCCTTTGCAGTATGTCCATACTGTCTGACCTTTCTCTCAATTTGCAGTCATGTATTACTTGGGAATCATTTTGTGGCTCCATGAAAGAAGATATTCTCAAAGAAGATAGGTTAGTTACTTACCAGTAACAGTAGATATTTAGAGAACCTCTTACATTAAGCCACAGCTAACCCTCCCACCTACCCACTTCTGTGTTTCCAAGGGTGCTGCTGAAGACATACCTGACACTGCACAGTTGGTTTCTCCTTTTCTGTACCCTTCAGATAGGGTTTTTTCTTATTGGAACTTTTGCCTTTTCTGTAGTTCTGGTTGGGGTCCTGCAGTCCCATTTCCTGTTGGTTTGGTACAACTCCCAACTTTGTCTCAGCAGGAAAACTGAGGATGCATGGAGCTGACAAAATTATATTGTGAAACTGACGTATCCATCAGTGTGGCCTCTAACATGGCAAATGTTTATGAGTTGTCCTGACAATAGCACCTTACACTTTCAAACATGTGGCCCTGTGGATAAATTTCTCTTGAGGATCAGCTGTTACCTGTACTGTGAATAATTAACATTTTTCTTCACTGAAGTTTACTTTTGTTGTATAATGATGCTGTACTCTAAGAATGTATCAGTCTCTTCACTTTGGGGATATACTGTACCTCAAAACAAATGCCAAACACATGTGTACATATATTTATGCATGTTCAATTAAGGTGCAAAGATATAACATTTTCAGAAAAGAAAACAGTACCTAGAAGAATTTAAAAGAATGGTAAACTCATAATTGTGCAAGCATACTATCCTTGTGGTTCACATCATTAATAAGGAAGCTGCCAAACCAGTCATTAGAAAAATAAATAATTGGGAGCTAAGTCAAAGAAGTTCTACCTACAGAGCTGGAATCACAAAATGTTTTGGGACTGAGCATCACACCACGACTCCAGTTGTGCACTGAAATCTCCACAGCTCGGAGATTGCTATGCACAGCTGCAGCAATTGTGGATAGTGATGTGGCTGATCCTACCAGCATAGCAGTTTTTCTGTAGCTGTGGGATTTCTGTCAGCACCATCCATAAACTGTTCTAAATTTGGAGCTGGTGTAATCTGGCTCCACTTTTGTGAATACCACAGCTGCTGGAAACTATGGATCCACAAGTGGCAGGCCCACTTGTGCCATGTTTTCCAGCAGCTGTGGGAGTTGTGAATCCAGCCCACAGTTTGTGTCTAATGCCTCCCACTGAACAAGTAAAGTGGCACATGATGATGGTATATGCTGCTGTACCCAATAATCCACTTAAACCCCTTCACTGAATTACTAGAGCATAACCTACAACCCTTGATTGTGTTATTGAACTAATAAAATGGGTATATAGTGCAGCCCATTTACTTTTGCAGTGCTTAAAGTATTTTTTTCTTTTACACAACATAGGTTAAGTATTTTCAGATTAAGTATTTTCAGATTAAGTTTGAGTAGCATCAAATGACAACAATAATAAGTAACAGCTGAGTGTTTATTTTGTTTAACATTTGAACATTAATTTTCATTATTGCCACTGGAAAATCAAGAGTTACAGATACATTTTGAAATCCCAGAATGGGTTTAGGGCAATCTACTGTACACAAACAAAAGCAGATGAATGTGTTCTTACTTACATGGTACAAAAGAGTGTTTGAGGTACCAAAAGTACCTTCCTGTGGATTGTGCTCTTCAGTTGCTAAAAAGTACCTTGCTGTGGGTCATGCTCTCTTCATCATGTGTCACATGGTACATTACTGATTGCCTAATCATATGTAGAATTTTCTGCACCCGTTTTATGCTGTTAATTAAACTTCTTCCTAGTGATTGCTTACTACTTTATGAAAATGTATAAAGTCTTCAATACTGTTAAAATTAAAGTACTGTATATGGAACTACTCACTGAGAAAAAGGAAGAAAATCCAAGTGAACAGCCAAAGTGAGAAAGAAGGTTACAAGAGTTCCTTACATACCATATACTGTTGATCAAAAGCTGTGACTTCTATTTCAAATTCTATGTTTGAGCCATGGCTTTTGATCGAGGGTGGCCTTTGATAGAGGGTGGCTTTTATTTGATTTGACTGTCAGCGGTATTTGACAGCTGTCCTGTCCTATAAAAGCCACCTGTCAATGTAGCCGATTGTAGTATACTAGAGACAGAGTCCAAGATAGAGAATGCTTTTTCAAAATGTCAAAAAGGAAACCATTTGACCTTGAGTTCATGCTCCTGCTGCTCAATGCAGAAAAAGAAGGAATTACTTTTGATGTGTCTCTGCATATTGACAAGAAGCAACTACATGAATGGTGCAAAAATGTACTTCTCTAGAGGAGGTCAGTTTTGTTGGGTTGATGGGTTCTTATTGCAGACATGAATTGTTTTTAATTTTTCTGTCAGCTTGTCTATAAAGTTTTATGTGTTACTCAGCGTGTATGTTTCTTATTACCTGTTGATATAATGCTATGTGCATCATTACATGTCACTACACTATGTACAGACATGCCTAGGCATGCTCACAGATGCTGCAAACACTGAACATGCTGAACAGACCACACTAACTCAGATCACAGAGAAGGCACCGCATCCCGTTATATTTTGTTTTGTTTTTTTTTTTCAATTTAGCATAATTTTATTGCATGGGCGCCAGCTCACATACTCACTAGCTCACCTCTTGAACTGCTCACACTGCTCACTCTTATGGTTCTGGGACAAGCGTGGTACTGGGCTCATTGGCATATGTGGTAATGGGGCTTAAGGGTCTTGATATGGCATGATGCTGGAGCAGGTACTGGTAAACTTAGGATCTAAGTACCGTGGTCTATGTTTGAGGGTGACTTTTATTTAAACTTTATCTTCTGTCATGTGGCTTTTGATCAAAGGTGGCTAATGATTGAAGGCAGCTTCAGACTGAAGATATATGATAGTTATGAATTTGTGCTGTACCCAGTTGTGACCTATTCTCTTCTCTCAGGCTGTTAAACAGTGATCTGAAAAACTATCAATACAGTATATTCAGTGGTAAATTTATAGAGAGCATCCAAGCTTTAAAAACAGATCAACAAATTTATTGAATATGCTGAAAAGACTAAGGATACATGGTTAGACTATTCTGAAAGGTAGCACAGACATAAATGACAATACTATGCATTTCTGGATCCATTATTTTCATTGATACACAGTTATGCTCTTGATATGCAAACCATAGGTTATTTAAGCAAAAGACATGACAGGGTGGGGTTGTGCAAGCAATAACACCTGACAGGATGAGCTGTGTTGGGCTGTACCAGCTGGTGCAGGAGCATAATGAGGCCTGACATCACAGGCAGAAGTATTTATAGCCCCTGGAAGGGCCAGTATAGCCCAATATCACCCACCCTGATAGGTATTATTGCATTTAGAAAATAGGTTTCATGTGACATTGTAATATACTGTTAAAAATAAAATAAATGTAACCCTAGGTGGCACTATCCCAAGGGCTACTACCCCTGCCTGTGTGGCTAGTTGCAGGTTAAGGGGCCTGGGTACTGAAATGGGTGCCTCCACCCAGAGTACAGGGTTGTTAGTAACAAGGCTAACCTGGGTACATCCTCCAGGATACTGTAACCCCTCTTCCCTTCTAGTGGTCTAGACAATATACAACAAACACTTTCACAGTAGCCCCTATTCAGCATACAATTCCCACACTGTTTGCACTTACCACCAGGGCTGGTTCCACCAGATCAGCCCTGGAGACCCCTTTAAAACAAGGTTAGGCACAGTAAATAACAACAGTACAGTGCTTTTGGTACAAACTGGAACCACAGTCAGAGTAAATGCAAAAGAGTTAGATCTGATTTATTCAGGGAATTGAACAAGGGAGCGTGTAATCAGGTTGATTGATTCTAAAACTGATCTTGTCAGGCAATTATGCATGCAGTTTTAGTCCCTGCACAGTCACACATTCTGGGTACCCAGTTGGAAGTAAGGTGGGTTAGCCTGGAACATTGCCGGGGTAGACCAGCATCACAGCTGGTTGGGGCCCTGTGATGAAAAGAAAAGACATGCACAACTACACAATTTGCAATCCAGAGCCTGAAGGCTCAGTTCATGAAAGGAAACACAACAATGCAATCTGATGACAACACTTGAGATTTAGCTGTTGTTGCAGGGAGCTACCTTGATTGTTACTCACGCTACCTAATACGAGACACAGGCTAGATGAAATGGAGACTGCAGGTTGATGACTGGTTTGCCAGGAGAAGCAGGGCCCACACAAATCACTGAGGTGTAATTCCTGTTCAAGATGGTTGAGCAGGGGCTGATCCCAGTGAGTTTCTCCTCGATGATGGTTTCTGTGCCTGAAGTAGCTGGCTGGGCCAGGTGGCAAGGCCCAGGCCAGGTGGAACAGTTTGGATTTTGAGTCCAGTAGTGCTGGATGCAGCTTCCAGCAAGAGTGGCACATTTACACAGTGGAGAACCAAATCGTGACCCACTAAAAGCACACAGAACATTTATAGTAAAGCAATCACTGTAGCACAATGTGGAAGGCAGTCCAGCTACAATATCAGTATCTCTGAGCAAAACTGGGAATTCTGTGGTAAATGGATGTCCTGACAGGCCGATTCCATATAGCAAATCTTGGTCTTCTTTGGTTTCAAATCTGGTCACTCTTCAGTGGCTTTGTCAAACTCAGTTTGGATACAGTCCGATTGCTAAGCCTTTCAAAGATTTCCTCTTGAGGGACTGCAGGCAGACAGGCCAAGTTCAGCTTTTCCACCAATCTCCACACAAACTATGCAGGGACTGCTGCTCGAATCACTCAAGCTGTTTACTTTTCAAAGTCTAACTCCAGACTGACTGACTGCTCGCCATGTCCATTAATCGGGCACAACAAAATGGCTCGGAGATGTAGTCCGAAATAAAGCTCTCTCTTCTGTCCATATGGGAGAGCTGAAGGCAGGCAGGCCAGACTCAGCCTTCCCGCCAAGTCCCTTGCTACAGCGGGGCAGCAGCCCTCAAGGTGCTCACTCTTCCAGCTCCAACTCACTTCTACCTCACTGCTGCAGGCAGCTTGGGAATTTCTCTGATCTAAAAGGTTCAATTGGTTGATCCATCTGTCTGTCAAAGCAAGGACTCCCTCCAGGTCTGTTTGGGTGCCAAAATGTAAAACTTCAATTCCTACAGAAATTTTCTCCCACAAGACTCCTGGGGACAGACTCCATTTTGAGTCCCAAAGGTACTGACAGGTGCTGATTGCAGTACAAAACCAAAATGGTGGTGCAATACAGAAAATTCATGCTGCAAAGAAGGCAGGTTAGACAAACTACAATACTATTGCTATTACAGCAGACAATCAGCAAACATTTAAAGATTCCAATAAAGCTCCCTCTGTGCAATTAGTGATGGCAGAAAGAAGCAAAAGCACTGCAGCCCAGTTGGTACTCAAGCCTAGACACACTCGGCCTCCACAAAGATTAATTATACTCTGTGATATAGATAGCTCTTAAAGAGACAGAACACAGAGGCTATTGGGCACTCTCATGCAATTATTTTTAAACAGCTAAAACACAGAACACCAGCCTGGTAGTGGACATTTAGGCGCACCTAGGAAGACTTTCGGAACCCCATTAGTAGGGAAGTTACAAAATAAATGAGTAAACATCAATTAAAGGGCTATTTTCTTGTAAAGTAGTTCCTCTGGTTTACTTAGCAGTACACACATGGCAGCATTTTTAGAGACCCTTTTTTAATGCTGGTTTACTACTGCTGCTTTTGACAACCCCATCACCACACATTCACCCACAACCACCAGTGCTCCATTTTACATTTTTTAATGTTTTGTTTCATTAGCTGTCCCCATGACAACCAATAGTGCTCTGTTTAGTTTTTCTCTTTGATGACGAGATGAGAATGAGTGTGGTCAAAATGTAGTTGGTATTGCTTGAAGACGGGTCAGCAAGACTGTTAGGAAAGGTGCAGGGTGAGTGGTTGCCACTTTTTTTAATCAGATTAAACATTTGGCAGAATTTTTGATGGTTGTGATTGATGTTGGGACTCAGGAATTGAACATATGCTGTTGGAGTTACGAGGCTGCCACTACTGTTGGGAGCGCAAGCGAGGGAATGGCAGTGGCAAGCACAAAACAGGAAGAATTCAAAATAGAGGTAAAATAAATGTTTAATTTGTTTTTTTAAGCATTTACACTTCTAAGTTGTTTTGCTGTGGCCGCCATCTCTCACTTTTTAAGTGAGGAAAAAATAAGCATCAGTTACGGCTCACCACATTCTGTGGTTCACATTGATTTTTTCACTAGAAAGTCAGGTTGGCAATGTACTAGTTATTTCCAGTCTCTGTTTGTAGTTAATCTACCCCTGCCCTTGGCAAGGGTCTTAGGCAGAGACTGATAAATTTCCAGTCGACTTTCTGAAGTGTGATAATGAAATGCCTTGGGTGGGTTGAAGCACAAGACATAGCATCAAAGTGCTAACACTACCCAAGAAGTGCAGCTATCACATCACAATGCACAACCTGGGGTAAATGAGTTAATAGTGAAGAAGTGATAGAATTTGTCTAACTTAAATTAGTACTGTATGTTTTAATATGTAAGTGTATTAAAGATGTAGTGACATGTAGCATAAGCCATCTTAGTGTTGGCAACTAGATGGCCCCCATGCTGCTAAACTATTTTGTTGCTGGCCACTAGATGGCCCCCATGCTGCATAAAACTGCTGGTGTTTTAATGTTTGTTTGCACAAGCATATGTGCAAACATCTCGTTCCTAGAATGGCATTTTAGAGGGTGTGTCAGTGTTGGGTCCAATGCAGTTCAGGCTGCAGTGGGCTCCATAGTTAGATGGCTTTCTTCCTCTGGATTGGGTGGGAAGCAGCACTTGGCACCAGGTTGACTCCTAGCAGCAGCTGGGAGTGCAGTGGCAGGACCACTAAAACGGGGTGGAGATTTGGCAGGTGATGGTGCATCATGTGCGGAGCATGCACTGTGGCACTTGATGCCACTGCTCTTTGCACCTCACTGGGGAACCACAAGGACAAAAGCCCTTAGGTCTGAGCAGCATAATGCCATAATGAGCATGATGCAGCCCAGCTGAGTGACTCCCCGTGTAAGTCTCATCTGGGATTTCAGGTAGCTATTGGTCTTTCCTTTCAGTAAGCCCCACCACAGGGGACAAGCTATGGTCCTTCCAGACAGGGCTGCTAGGGGAGAATGCTGGGTAGGAGGTACCACAGCTTCCACCAGAGCTGACATAGGGGTATATCTCTGCCTGAGCCAGAGAGCCACAAACAGAATCATCCAAAATAAAATGGCTGCCTGCAGTAGCTACTGCTCGCGATGCTGATGACCTGGGTTTGGGAACGAGTCTGGATCATCAGGAGCCAGCCGGGGAGACTTAAGCATCCCACAGTATCCTCTTTTCCTCTGAAGTGGGGAGAGGGCTATCACATCCCCCATTACTGCTACCTGTGGATGGATGGGTGGTGGCACAGGACTCACGGTGTAGGAAGGGAGGATGCTGTTAGCCACTTGGCTGAGACATCCATCAGCACATACACAGCCTGGACTCTTTATGCTGGCATCTTCAGGGGTGGGGCTTTGTGGACCAAAACTCAACAGGAGAAAATACAAACCTCAAACCCCACTGCCGTGCAGCATGATCCCCGACCGCAAGTTGGAGGGGACGAGCATGGGTGGTTGGTACTACTGCCACCGAGCCCCACTGGCAGTGGAGATAATAACTGTGCTATCAAAAATACCCCATGGAGCAGTGCAATGTAACTGATGCGATTCTATGCTACAATATCATGGATGTCGACACTGCATGTTAGTGGATGCAAACCCCATTTCTCCTTTTAACACCTTGCTGAATAATTTGCATTGGGACTTTGTCACAGGAGGAAACTTAGTCACGGGGAACTGCTTCCTCCAGTGACTATGAGTCACTTTGTTTAAAGCTTGAAAGTTTGGTGGCACAATGAGGTGACTGCTCCTACTTTTTGCTACAGTGCTTCATGACCTTGTGTTTGGCCCTAACTTTTTACAACTGTGTGATACCAAGTTTATTGGTGTGGCTGCAATGATTTTCAAAGAAACAGAACTTTTAAAACTTAGATACACTCTTTCAGAACAGCATGCAAAATGCATGTCCTTTTAAAAAATCTAGGATCCTTTCCTTAATTACTGTTGCTTGCACTAAGTAGTCACAACGTAATGCTCAGTGGGATTCACCAACCATTCTAGTGTGCTCATGATAGATTTTGTGAGTATTCAACAAATGGTGTAAGCCACCACGGAAAGTCAATAACAGAGTTGCAGTGTAAAAAGCAGTCTATAGCTGCAGCCACAAAAAAGAAAAACATGCAGCTGTGTCAAGAAAACAGCTCACCACAGCTGGAAAATGTGGTGCCATTGTTTTGTTTGTTTCTAATGACAGCTAGGTGGCTGCTAAGTCAGCTACAGTTAAGGGTGGGTCCACTGTACAACCAGTGAGAGCTTGGTGCTGAACTTTAGGGAGGGATCCAATGGATCACCAGGGTATAGGCACATGAAGGAGTATAAAGGGTCCACAGGAACTCCAGAGAGTGGACATAAAAGGGTTGTAGGTGAACCATTGGCATGTCAAGAATCAGAGACATGTCAGGTCGGGGGCACATATTTGTCAGAAGGTCATGTGCCCAATGCAACATTTCTGGGTACATGCTGGAGTGTAGTAATGTGCAATCCTTATTCATGCTATCCAACATCTGAGTCAGTCAACATCTGAGTCAGTGATTTGCATTACAATGTACTCTGAAGTCTGTCTTCATTTGTGTATCACAGTCTTAGGTGGTGGTGTGATGTTGTCCATGACTGTAACTCACAGCTGAGCTCCCAGTTCATACAATTTACCTGTTAAAAACATTTACAATATGCAAAAGCAGGCAAAAAGAAAAATGTCAGCCATACAAATATGTTTTATCTGTTAGAGAAAAAGTCATTTTTATTATCCAGAAGAGAAAAAGGTCAAGTATAGATAAATGGACATTCATTTAAATGTGTGATATTTTAACAGGAACCTAGAAAGAATTTGTAATTGATGAAACCTGGTTGATATCTTTACAGGAACCTAGAACGAATTTGCAATGGTTGAAACCTGGACAGCATGTTGACACCCCCCACCAAGTCCAATTCAGTGTCCATTTTTCTGCATGAATGAGAAAATGGCTAATGACAGTTCCCTCCAGTTCCAGAGAATATTATTTTCAAATTAACAGTGTAACTGTGCATGTTAAACATGACAAAACATTTGATTATTTTGATCCCTAAAGTGTGGTTTTAAGAATGGACAGAGCTAAGGTATTGCCGGCACCATGTTTAAGATGGCCAGTTACATTTTCATTGCCCTGTATTTCTCAAGAATTTTAGTCCTGTATAGCTTGTCATGATGATAATGATTCCAGCACATTTTTTCATTTTTCTTGACTGGAGTCACTGTTGTGGCTCTCAGGCTTACATTTTGTTATTATTTTATGTGAGAAATCTGATCCTGTGGTGCTACAGGTTTCAAAGTAGTTTTAGTACAGAATAATCAGTGTGTGACTGTAAAGGTGACAGTGCATAAGCCACAGTAAACATTTACATATTAAACCCCATGTTAAATGCATGTTTTATGTGCTATAGTACCTCATTCACTGATTCAGAAGGAAAAGAGATCAAATAAAGTTTACTGAAGGCTTGATTCATAATACCTACATACTGTACTTCTACTGTGGGGCACTTAGGGACAGTTAAGATTGCTTGCCACATGAATGGGAGATGGAGACTCCCTTCATTACCATACTGTGATGGTGTTGCACATGCCCCACCCACCATCTCCTGGCTGTGTTGTGGAGCAATGCAGGCAGTCAGTTTGGAGGTGCTTGGTGGGTCACCTGATGTGGCATCAGTGATGCCCCATACAGGTGGCTGAGGTCAGTCTGGGAGGTGCATACATTACCTTATGCAGGGTGAACCCTGTTGTAACAGCCTCTGTACCTCCCACTAGCTAAACTCCTAGGAGCTTGTACAACCCCACTTGAAATGTTGGTTGGTGCCTAGCCACCTCCTTGCCATGGAGCTATGGACATGGGCCAACTAAGCAAGCAATAATACCCAACAGAGTGGGTAGTATTGAGGCAATACCAGTCTGCTCATGGGCATAATGAGGCCTGATGCTTCAGGCAGAGGGCCTTATAGCCCCTAGAAGATCCAGTATTGCCCATACCACCCACTCCAGAGGGTATTATTGCACTTAGAAAATGGGCTTCTCTAAATTTTAATTAACTAATAAAATGAGAGGAAATTAGTTTCTTAATAAATACAAAGACTAGAAAAAACATTTACAAGTTAAAATAGTCCCTGCCTTTTGTGCTGTTCTACCCCCACAGAGCCATTCCTTCTACTTATCCCCCACACACACACACACTACCAGCTCAAGAGATTCTGTTTCTTGCAAAATTTAAAAGTTCTGTTAAACCTGGCATTTTTGGTGCTTTTAAAAGAGTACTGTTCCTTTCCTGCAAGCTTTTTTTTTTAATAGTGGAAGATGTGGCTGTTCAGCATGTGACCTTGTGTGATCCCATTTGGGAAAAACAGGAAGTGGAGATCAATGTAGGACGGCAGCTGTAGGTGATTTTATTTATTTTAGTAAGTACTGCCTGTGAAATCATTCTTTTCCTCAAGCAGGGAATCACCATGGAGTTTTGGTGAGACAGGCACTGCTTGTTGCAATTAGCACATGATGCTAACTGCTAACCCCTTCCAACTTCAAAACGCAACAGAAAAGTATGTTTCTCCCACTCCAATTAGCACTTAGTACTCAAAGTGCTAGCACTAATAAGTTAAAGTAAAAAATTCATTTTCAAGGAGAAGAAAAATAATGACGCAAGCTGTACTGGTGGGGAGTCCATCGCTAAGGCTCTGTCTACACTATGCCTCTGTAACATTACAGAGGGTGTAAAAACGTTATCGTAACAGGTCGCATTTACACCTGTAACGTTACAGGAGAGCATTTTACATAACCGTTATTTGAAACCACATATGAGGTTGGTTTCAACACGGTTATGAAACCGTCCCACCCTGGTAACGTTACCGCGTGTAGTGTGGACTGCCGGTACAGTCCCGTAGGCACCAAGCACAGCGCAGCTGCATTGTGGGATCAGCCAGCGCTGTAACGGCCGCCCGGATCCCGAGTGGACTGGGCGGTGCCGGTCCTGTGAACGGACACCGCCGTGTGTGGACGCACTGCACCGCCTGCTGCTATAACGGATTGCATCCGCACGGGCGCAAGTGGTGTAGTGTGGACAGGGCCTAAGTGGGGCAAGAAATGGTGGCTGCAGTCTTTGAACATTCGGGTGCCATGGATTACCCTCAGTAATGAGGAACCCCAATCGGCCCTAGTTTTGAAGCGGCATCTATCAAAAGTTAATGTACCCCCAGCAATGACTCTCAGCCAGTGAGAGAGCTCTAAGAATCTGGCCCATTTTCTAATACTAGATATTTATTTCTTTTATTAAATTTTCATCTTACAATGGTGATATGGGAGTCCCTCCACAAATTGTCATATTCCAGTATTGCCTACAGATGCAGTGTAGGGGCAACACTGGCAAGTCAGCCTGTTGTTCAGCTCAGCTCCTCCTTCTTGGCTGCCCTGTCCATTTTGCAGCATCCTGCATGAACATTTGAAGAGATCAGTGATGGTAAACGCCACCTGCATCAAGATCTGCTCAAGGGGATCATGGTGCAGAGCTATACAGGCCATAAACACATGAACTGTGCATTTAATTTCACCTTTGTGAATCAAGTCCATAGTGTTTTGTTGATCAGTTTAGTGTCTGGAATAACATGCAACTGTAAAGGCATTAACTGTGGGAACAACTATGTATTTGTTTGTATTCACAATATAGATTTAAATGAAATTCAAAGTGCAATGTGTTGCCTTAAAGTAACATTAAATCTGAGAAATCATAGCCTGCAAATTATAACATTTGAACAAATGTAGCCTAGCAGTATATCTCCAACATAAAGCTCTATTTATACCACACAAACAACATTATTCTCCACCCAGACTATACATAATTTCTTCCAGTGGCATTTTGGGAGCCTCATGAATGGAGCTGCTCATTCTTCATTCATACAGGGACACATGAACTGTAGGCAGCACTACAGTAAACCTTAAGATGACCTCTAGCTTGCAATCCAATAAAGAGTTTAGTCTGCATGGTTAATTCTGCATTGCTTCTATTCCAGTTCTCACAACACTAAACCACTTTTAAAATAAATATACTGTGCAATATATTCAAATCATCAGTAGAGAAGGAAGAGAGAGAAGAGAAGAGAAGAAAAGAGAAGAGAAGAGAAGAGAAGAGAAGCGAAGCAAGAGAAGTGATCAATTTACATTTCAAGAAATTTGTTCAAGACCAATAAATAGAAAGATCTCAAGAATTTTTTACTGGTTTCTCGGTCTTGCTTATACTGTAGATTGAGCTAAAGAGTCAGACTACTGAAGATGGTGGTTCTGTGGTGAGTGGGGCTAAGACAATATATCATTTCTAATTGAATGCTGTATCACAACCCTGCCTGTCACAATCTGGGAAGTGCTAGAGCCACCACTCTCTAAGGGTCAGTCACTATCCAGCGCCCTGGTTACAAACATGGCATCTGCAGTGGTAGAAGATGGATCCCAATGCCCTCAATATAGTAAGGAGATCTAAATGTTAAGAGTTTTCTAGTAGCCTTGACGTTTTGTAGCTGGACAGGTGTATGTTCTAACGGGAAGTACCCGATTGTTGGAGATGGAGAGGATAAACATTCCCACTGAGAATATGACCATAATCACCTCAGTTGCCTCAAGAGCAGTTAAACTACTTCATGGGACCTAGGTTCACCATCATATGTGGGTTTCTCTTACTATGACCAGAAGGGAACACATTGCATCATGGAGATGAAGGGTGTCTTGTAATAACAGCAAGAGCAAAAATCGAGCAACAGAAAGGGTGAGAACAAAACAGCAACTGCCATTTGGTGACTTCAGCATTCTGCCCTCCTTGAGTTCTGCCCCTCCCGGGTTGGTTATTCACAGTAGGGATGTGGAGTAAGACCCCACAAGGGGTGTGGGGCTAGCTCCCATAAAAATGCAAGAAGGTGGGATGTGAGCAGGTGGATTTTGGCAGGGAGACACTGGTCCACCAATGCTTAGTTTTAACAGTATAAACAGGTGATTTTGGTATGGGGAACCAGTGGTCCACCAAGAATGAATATCGTTGTGTGAACAGGTGATTGTGGAGTGAGGGGAATCACTGGACCACCAAGGATGCTTAGCAATGCTCAGTGGAGATAAAGGGGTTGAGGGTCAGAATAGACCACCAGGGATGGTTAGAAATGTTCAGAGGAGTGATCTGGGTGTGGGGAGCCACTGAACACCATGGCATATTATAAACACTTTTACCATACATAATACTGTTCAGAAGAGTGATTGGGGGTGGGAAGTGACTGGACACCAGGGCATATTACAAACACCTTTACCATATATAACACCACATGGAGGAGTGATTGGGGAGTGGGGACAGCCACTGGACACCAGGGCATATTGCAAAAACCTTTACCATACATAATGCTGCTCAGAGTGATCAGTGGTGGGGAGCCACTGGACACCAGGGCATATACAAACACCTTTACCACATGTAACACCACTGGAAGGAATGATTGGGGTGGGACACTAGACCACCAGGGCTTACATTTTCTATCTGGCAGTGAAACTAAGGACTGCTGTGCCTCTTGTAAATGAGCCTGTAATGGGCATACAAATTCTCCTTAGCACCTTGTATGTCCAATTTGCTCATTGTATGTTCATGCTGAACATAGCAGTTTACCTATGCCAAAGCGACAACAATGTTGCCGAGGTTCGCATAGTGAGATCCCGATGTCAACAGATGAAATTTCGCCTGTCAGATATTGGTATTTTTCCAATGGGGGGTTGTGTCCCAAATCACCCATGCAGGGGCCTGTGCTCCCAGTGCCCCCCACTAAGGATTGTTAACTCCGAGTTAGAGTAACTCATGGGGAGTGTAACGTGGTGAAAGGGCGAAATTTCACCAGCAGGTCCACACAGCAACAAGTTTGAAACTTGTCAAAATTGTTGCTGTGTGGGATTCTTTTGGTTGGCATACCAACATAGCCTACAGGGGTATTGGCGCTAACCTGTTTTAGGTAGTGCTATTCCTCAGCTCCTATATACAGCCCAGGTCCATGTCAAGGAAGCACTGATACAGCCTAATATTCAGTCAAATAGCACCATTTGCTATCTGAATGAATATAGCAGCAGCTGGGTTGAGTGCAGGTGCAAGTGCAGCACAAATATTTGTTCTCTGCTTGCACATTTGTCTGTATATCTGACCCACTCTAGCCAAAAAGGTCAAACCTATCCAACAGATTTTACATGGAATGCAGCTTTACAGAGACACATAGAAACTGATGGCAGAAAAGGCTGCTTGGCCCATCCAGTCTGCCCCTTTCATTGTGATTGCTGTCACTGCTAACCCTTCTAGGTCTACTGCACTTTTTGTTCCACCCTTTCCTATCCCTTATGATTTTCTTGTGCTATCCTGGGCTTTCTTGAAGCACCATTATTCTTGCCCCCACTGCCTCCACTGGAAGACTGTACCAGGCCTCCACTAAACTTTCTGTGAACCTTTCTCCTCCTCACATTTCTCCTGAGTCTACCCCCAGCTTCATATCATGACCCCATGTTCTACAGCACACTTTACTCTGAAAAATACCTCCCACCTGTACCTTATTCACCCCTGTGAGTTATATAAAGATCTCACATATCCCCCTCTCCTTCTCTCCTCCAGGATGTACATGTTTAGCTCCTTTAACCTCTACTCATATGGCTTTTGATGCAGACCCGTACCACCATAAGATCTTGAACCTGTTTTGGTAGCTATAAGTGGGCTCATTTGTTTGATTCACTGTGTGGCAGGCTGCATTTGTAGAGACCTATTTATTCTGTTTTAAAACATAATTGGTGTGATTTAACTGGGTTTGTTTCTTTGAATTGGAGACATATATCTTCTAATTCCAAGCCTATTTTGATGTGTTGTTGGTGAAGCTGTTTGAACTGGAGTCCTGTTTCTTTGGGTAGCAAACTTATTTTTGGGGCTTTGAGTAGAATTGTGATTCATTGTTGCTGGCTTCACTAGCTGCAAAGTTTGAGTGCAGAGTGGGGAAGGGTGCTAATGGTCTGACCAGAGGCCTCAGCTACCTGATTGTTTCTGGAAGACTTGGGCTGGTCCCACCTTGGTCCATTATTTCCTTTATACCAGGGGTTCTGACATCACTTCTCAAACAGGCAAAGAATATGCACCTGTCATAGCAAAAGCAGACATCCAGGAAAGGAACAGCAAGTGAAGAGGTGACTGCTCTCTCAATGGAAGGAAGTAAATGCAATCTAGGAGCTCATTATTACTTCTTCGCATTGATATTGCATTGGGGAAAGGAGGAGTAGGAGTTTGAAGAAGGTTGTGCAATGGTACTTAAAGTCTGTTTTGAGTGTGGATAGGAAGGATAGGAATATAAAAGCAGTTGCTCAATATATCTAAGCGTGTGCAACAAAGGAGGTAAGGGAAATAAAGAAAATGTTTTGCACTGATAGAGGAGAGGGGAGACTTGGGGGAGTGTTTGGTATCCTGCATCTGGAAGGGTGGGGGTTGCTGGTGAGCAACAACAGCAATGGGTAGGATGGTAGGCTGCAACAACTGCAGTGCACCAATCTTTCTAAAAATTGCCTGGAGTGTGGGAGGATGTTTAGTGTGCAACCACATAGAAAAACTTAGAAAGGAGATTGAGGTCTGCAGGAAGGAACTAAGACAGGCAAGGCAGATGGGGTTGGGTTTAGGCCAATACTGGAGGGAGGAAGAAGGGAGATGAGGATGGTGATTTAAGCCAACAGTGGTGAGAGAGGGTCAGAAGAGGAAGCAGAGACAAAGGGGCCCAGGCCATAAAGAACAATTGCTGGGAAACCAGGTCAGGAGACAAAGACAAATGGAAGGAGGAGATAGGGACTTGTGAGGGAGGTGAAGAAGTGGCAAAAGTCATGGAGTGGAAAGGAGAGAACAGGTTACTATGAAGAGAGAGGAGGCATTTGTGAAGGGCCTTCAGAAAATAGTTGTGCACTGCTAGAGAGAAGAAGGTGGAGAAGGGAAATTATGAAATTAGAGGAGTAATTGATAAATGCCTGGACCAAACTGGAGCGGGGAAGTTCTGCTGGGGAAATAATGTGCAGGAGGAAGAAGAGGAGATGGAAATGAGAGAGGAGATGAATGGAAGCAAGCAGGAGTAAGAGGGTGGAATCTTAGTGCTGGGGACTCAATACTAAGAGGAGTTAGGGGTAGCAAGGGGAGAGGCATAGTCGCATTTGGGTGGAGGCCATGTCAGGAATGACAGCAGAAAGGGTGGGACAGTCTGTTCTGAAATATGCTAGAAGGGGTATGGACAAGCCTCATTTAATTATACATCTTGGGACAAATGACCTGGCTGACAAGACAGTAGATACAGTCCAGAGGAGGTTTGAGGAACTAGCACAATTATGTGATGGGGCAGGAAGATCAGTAACTTTTTCAGAGATACTTTCTGTGCCAAAGGCAAGCACAACAAGAAAGCTGAGAATAGAGGAATTTAATGGATGGCTAAGAACATGGTGTTGTGCTAAAGGTTATGGGCTGTTGGGGGGTGGAGGGACCTGGGAGGACAGTAGTCTCTATGCCAAGGACAGACTACACTTGGTGAGGAGGGAAAGAAAGTGTTGAAACAGAGGATGGAGGAGTACATAGAGGAAGTTGGGAATTTAAACTAGGAGTGGGGGTGGCAGTTGGGAAGAGATGTGCAGGACCACAGGTTTGGAAACCATATGAGCTTACCCCCATAACAGTGACAAAGGACAAATGGCAAGTATTGTTGGTGATGCTAGGAAAGGAGGGCAGGATGGGAGGGAGAAAGGGTGGAAGGTGGTTACCCTTAATGCTAGGAGCCTTGGGAGGAAAACTGCAGAGTTACAGGTTCTCATGGCAGAGGAGAGGTGGACATTGCAGTCATCATGGAAACATGGGCCACCCAATACAATGACTGGGACCTGTCTGTACCAGGGTACAGATTATTTCGTGGGACAGAGTGATTGGGAAAGGGGGTGGCTATATATGTGAAGGAAGGACTGAAGTGTGTAAGGGAGGAAGAGGAGGAGGGTAGTATGGAGTCACTTTGGATGCAAATCCAGGATTCCAAGAATAGGATTCTTAGAATGGGAGTGGTGTACAGGCCACCATCTCAGATGGAGGAGTTAGACAGGGAACTAGCGGGACAGATCAGGAGGACCTGCGAGAAGGGTAGTGTGGTGACTGTGGGGTCTTCAACATGCCAGGAGTGGACTGGAGCACCCCAACAACCAGGAACAGAAGGAGCAGGTACTGCTGGATGCCTTCCAGGACAGCTTCCTGCTGCAATGATCAGTGAACCAACCAGGTTAGGAAATACCCTTGACCTTGTGCTGGCAAATGGAGACTTTGTGAGAGAACTTACAGTGGAGGAACCGCTGGCAGGAGTGACCACCGCTCAGTATGACTCACATTGGATATGGGCAAGGAAGGAGTGGAATCTGGCACAATAATGCTGGACTTCAGGAAGGCCGACTTTGGGAGGATGGGGGAAGTGGTAAAGGGTACCTGGCCAGAATTCAATCTAGTATGGACACTAACCAGAGGTGGGAGCTCATAAAGCTGGGGATAGTGGAGGCAACCAAAACCTGCTGCAAAGCCCAGAGCAAGAAGACTAGGGCTAAGAAACCAATCTGGTTGAGCAAGGAGGTCATGGAAAAGGTAAGGAGGAAAGAGCTGCCTTTAGGAAGTACAAGAAAACAGGGAGGGGAGGACAGGAGGAGTACTTGACATAATCGAAGGAGGTGACAAGAGCAGTAAGGGGAGCCAAAGCATCTACGGAACTTAGGCTGGCACAAGGCATTAAGAAGGGGAGAAGGACTTCTTAAGTACATCAGGGAGAAAGGAGCTGTAAGGACCACATAGTTAGGATTAGGAAGGAGGGGTTGGGTGGAAGCGGGTGCGATAAGGTGGAAGTACTAAATGAGTACTTCTGCTCAGTATTACTAAAGAGAAGAGGGGTGACACCCAAGGTGGGAGAAATGGCAGAAGCAGGGGAAGTGGTGACAGATGGGAAATCATGGAGAGCAGAGTTCAAGAGGGTTTGAAGGCACTGAGGGTGGACAAGGTGCCAGGCCCAGATGGCATCCACCCCAGGGTACTGAAGGAGCTGGCAGAGGTCCTTGCAGGACCTTTGGCAGACCTATTTAATGCCTCACTACATTTGGGTGTGTACCTCAGGACTGGAGGATGGCTCATGTGGTGCACCTCCACAAGAGTGGCCCCAAGGATGAACCGGGAAACTACAGACCAGTGAGCCTCACATCCATCATGGGTAAGATAATGGAGGATATCCTGAAGGAGGGCCAGGCCCTCTTAGAGGCCAAAGGACTACAGGACAGCAGACAGCATGGCTTCATACATTGCAGATCCTGCCAAACCAACCTGGTCGAGTTCTATGACTGGGTAACTAAGCAACTGGAAAGGGCCATGCAGTGGATGTCCTGTATCTGGACTTCAGTAAGGCATTTGACTCAGTGCCACATGGAAGGCTGGGAAGGAAGTTAGAAGGCACAGGGGCAGGTGCAAAGCTGGTGAGATGGGTAGGAAACTGGCTGCAGGGAAGGCAACAGAGGGTGGTGGTGGGTGGGGAGCTCTCACACCCAAGGGCAGTGATGAGCGGTGTTCCACAGGGCTCAGTGTTGGGACCAGTGTTGTCTGGGATATTCATTGCAGACATATCATGGGACATCAAGAGCAAGATCAGTCTGTTTGCTGATGATACCAAGGTAGTCGCGGTGGTGGATGACCTAGGGATGGCAGGGGTTGCAGGATGATCTGGCAAAGCTTGAAACCTGGTCAGATGCCTGGCAACTGGGCTTTAATGCCAAAAAGTGCAAGGTGCTGCATTTTGGGATGAAGAACCCAAGGAGGAGTTACCAGCTACGGGAGTGCAGCTATCCCAGACAGAGGAGGAGAAGGATCTGGGTGTGCTCATTACAGGGTCAATGAACAACTCGGCACAATGTAGGAAGGCAGCTGCAAAGGCCAACAAAATGCTGGGTTGTATTGCAAGGGTATATCCTCGAGGAGGGAGAAGGTGATTCTGCCACTGTATAGGTCATTAGTTAGACCACACCTGGAGTACTGCATGCAGTACTGGCGTCCGTATCTGAAGAGGGACATTAAGTTACTGGAGGGTGCAGCGCAGAGCGACAAAGATGATCAAGGGGCTGGGGACTTATCATACGAGAGGAGGTTGAAGGAGTTGAACATGTACTCACTGGAGGAGAGGAGAGACAGGGTGACATGATTGAAACCTTTAAATACATGAAAGGAATAAACAAGACGGTACAGAGGGCTGTTCAAAGTAAGGGGAGGGAGGGCCACCAGGGGCCATGATATGAGACTGGAGCGAGGAAGGTTCAGGAGGGAGATGAGGAGACACTTTTACAGAGAGGGTGGGCTGGGTGGAATGTGTACCTGCTGAAGTGGTATGCAGTAGAACAGTGGACTGCTTCAAATGAGGATGGGACAGGACAAGGGGAGGTTAATGAAGGGAAGGGTGGAAGGGAGGGCAGCTTGCAGAGATAAGGGTGCTAGCTGCATTGAACAGAACTTGATAGAACTCTAGGCCTTTATCTGCTGGCAAATTTCATATGTTCGTATCTTGGCAGACCCTTCTGGACCAATTCTACTCTATCTATGTCTTTTCTGTGATGTGGTTCCAAAACTGACACAGTACTCCAGTGGGGTCTTATCAATGACCTATATAGAGCAACATCATTTCCTATTCCAGCTGGTGATACCCCAACATATACACCCCAGCATCCCACTAGCTCTTCCAATCACTTTGTCACATTGTCTGCCCACCTTCAGGTCATCCAATATGATTACCCCAGGTCCCTTTTCTGCTTGGTCATTGCAAGTATCTCTCCCCATTTTGTACTCACCCTGGGTTTCTGTGACCAAGTGCATTATTTTGCATTAAACCTTAGCTGACAAACATTTGACTATTCCTCCAGCCATTATAAATTTCTTTCCACTATTTCCACCCCTGGTAGTGTCCACTCTGTTGCAGATCTTGGCGTTATCCACAAAGAGTCATACCTTCCTTCCAGTTCCTCCTCTATGTCACTAATGAAGACATTAAAGAGGACTGGCCTCAGTACTGTCCCCTGAGGTACCTCACTGTTCACTCTCCTCTTGAAGCAAACTACATTTACCACTAACCAACTTGTTTGCCAGCCTCCTATGTGGAATAGTGTCAAATGCCTTGCTGAAGTCCATGTTGACACATCCCCCCCACGGTTTAACACCTTGGTTACACAGTCAAAAAATCTATTAGATTTGTTTGGCATGACTGCCCTCTGTGAAGCCATCCTTCTTAGGTCCTGTAGTCCAATGGATTCCAGGTGTTCCATGGTCCTTTCCTTTAATAGTTTTTCCATCAATTTCCTACTGCAAAAGTCAGGCTGACAGGCCTATAATTTCCCACATCCTCCTTTTAAAAAAAACAATCTCAACAATGTCTAATGAATGACCAATAAACTTCTTTGCCCTTTTTGTTGGTGATATAAATGTTTTCCTTGTTTTGCAACTGATAATATCTATCCCACCACATTCATACACAGTCTTATTATGTTCTGCTCTGTTTCACTTGTGTGACACTCTTCTAGTAACCGTTGTGCTACAGAGCTATTGCTTCTTTCTGGCCTGCTTGTTGAAGAAACATTTTACATGGAGTCCAATCCAGTTAAATAGAGTTATGTTTCATATGCCAGAAACTTGTGGGAATCATTTAATCCTGAGTCTATTCCATTACCAATATGGAAAATACAGTACAGATACAGTTCACGTTCAATATATTTTCCAAATGATTGCAATAGTGCTTTAAGAAATTATATTTCAGTTGTACAAGAGATGTTTTATGATTTTCCCTTAACTCAGGTTTTAGTTCTTAATTGGTACTGTTTTGCCCTGCAGGCTTAATGCTGGTTGCTATGGTGATACTGTAGTTAGACTAGGTACGTTGTGTTCCTAAGTCTGCCAACTAGACCAGTCAGAAGAACTTTAACTGCAAGCAATTATTTTCTGTCAGTTGCAAAATAAACTAGGGATTGATGGACCCAGACACAGCTTTGGACATGCAGCCAGTCTGCAATGTATACAGTATACTAGTGTGTTTCTTAAATTCTGAAGCCAGCTTCCTGGGAGTCCCCACCCTGCTCCAGTGGAGAGCTCACAAGCCTGGAAATGTAATGCACTAATTACTGAAATTTGAAGTTTGGGATGTGTTGTGTGAAGAAGTGGAGTAAACTGAATGCAAATAATGTCAGTCACTTGATTACTGGTACACTGTTCCAAGTATTGTGAGCAACTTCCTATGGTGAGGCCAGATTTTTTCATCTTTATAAAAGGAAGGCCCAAGATGTTTTCCCATAGCCAAGGATAGTTGCTGTATGGCAAAATTAGTGTACAATGTAATGTACTTTACTAACAGCCAAAGTAAATGAGAAAAATCTCTCATGTGACACTCTGGTGGTGGAAACTGTAGCAGATGGAAAAGCTCACTGTAAATGTTACTGTCTTGCTGATTGAAATTGTTTCTGTAGCTAATTAGTAGAACTTCTGTCATCAAGAGGATTATTTCATGTTGGCTAGACTCCAAGCTTTCATAAACAAAAACTTTAGCCTTAATGGTTACAAAGTTAGACATTTCTAAGCATAATTTATTTGAAAAGGACTAACTTAGCAACCATTAGGGCTAGGAACTTATTTTTTTTAATGAAAGCTTTGAGTCAGGCAGATTGGTATTATATCAATATACTCGTATATAAAAATATGATGGTCTAAAGACAAGTTTAGAAATACATTTAAACCTTTTCTGGAATTTGGCTCCAGTTCGTCACATTTCATAGTTAAAAGTAGATTGATGAGCTAGCTCCATGGTGCTGATTGTGGTTGTGGTGGTCAGTCTGGCATGCTGGTGACTCAGGCTCCTGCTTGTAGCCTGGATATCAGCAGCAGAGGTCAGTCTTTATTGACCAAAGGCATTCGGTGTGTTCATGTGGTTCCTGTACCCCAGGATATCTGTGGCTCAATGCACTACTCACTGATCTACACCTGGACGTGGTGTTGGACGTGCCATCAGCAGTGTGGTAACACACTTTTCAAAACAAAATTGTAGCATAAGCAAAGATACAAAGAAATTATTTATTAACATATTCACAGTGCCAACAGTGCAATGCCCTGCATTTCTAGGTGTCCTGACCCTGCTTTAGGAAGAGGCAGGATGCTTAAAAGTGCAGGTGCATTGTGCTGTTGTCACTATGCACATACTTAAATTTATTATTTGGTATCTTTGCTTGCACTCAGATTTTGTTTTGAAAGTGGGCTGTTGCCTGTTTGCAGCGGCATTGAGATACTGTCTGTGAGCTCACCTTGTGTATTATTTAGGAGAACATGACTCCTGGAAAGTAATGAACTTGCACACAGCAAAAGCAATTGGGAGATCCAAAGGAGGTAAAATGTCCCCTCAGTGGTATGGCATGGTATTCTTTTATTGTTCAGTCTAACAAGATCATTACAAATAAAGAAAACATAACATTTCAAACCAACATGTACAGATGTACATACACTGATTAAAAAGAAGAAAAGCAAAAGGTAGTCTTTAAAATCATTCTTTATGTGAGAGTTACTTATCGTAGTCATATCTATAGGGCATTCAAGTTATTTTTGATTTTGTTCTCTGTTTCCTTATTTGTTGTATATTTACTAAACAATGTGCATTCCTAATGATTATATGTTCATCTTCTATTGTTAACAGTATATTAAGTTGGACATCCTCATCACATTGTTGTGTAGAGAAAGAATATCTCCTAACCACTTCATTCTAGGCCTTCATAGCAGGTACATCTCATTTCCTGTACTCCACGGCAACAGAAAGTATTTACAGGATCTCTTAACTTTTGAACTTTGCCATAAGTACATTAGAATCAAAAATTCAACTCTGAACCTGAGGTACTTTTTACTTTGTTCTGTTTTTTCCAATGCATCAAGGTAATAGTTATATCTATGAGTTAGTACATTATTACTATACTACAGAGAGAACCGTTATATCTTTTAATAAGTAATTTCTTAATATACTTTTTATATTGCACTGATATCATAACATTTTTATATGTCCAACCTAGCAAAGATTCTAACCCAATAGAACTCAGGATCTTTTCCACAGTTAATAACCAAGGTGACTGCCAGTGACCTTTTATTTTCCATATTTTTTCTCCTCTAGACATTTTCTGGCTATTCTGTTTTCACGTTTGCCATTTAATCTAATCCAGCAATTTATTACTCGTGACTCTGCCAGTGCTTTCAAATTAGTTAGTCCTATTTCATTTCTCACAAAGATTAAAGGAGTTTTGGGAAACCTACCATTCATCTCGACAGCCGCATTATGGGTTTTTCCAGTTCCCTTGTATATTTATGATCCCACAATTCTGCTCCATAAAAATTTGGGAATTACATTTTGCTTCAATTGCTGCAACTAGAGGTCTTATAGAATGACCTCCATAACTTCAATTGAATCATTTCAGTGCTAATGATGTATTCATAACATTATTATAAATCATTGTACAATGAGATTTCCAAGATAATTTTTTTGAAAAACAAGACCCACATATATATATATAATCTTTTATAGATTTTAGTGGTTGAAAGTTTATAAACATTTCCTGAATATTTTTACCGCCAAAAAGCATTATATTTGACTTTGCTATATTTATTTTCAGACTCATCTCATCTGCATAAGATTCCAGTATCTTTCATTTTCCATGTAATCCCCTAGCTGTTAATGAAAATAATATGAGATCATCAGTGTATGCCAATCCTGGTCATAATTCTGAACCAATCTTTGGGGATCTGTTATAGAACTTTGCAGAATTTTCAACAATGGATCAATATATATTGAAACAATATGGGGCAAGAATACACCCCTGTCTCACTCCCATGTTAGTTGGGAATTGTGATGAAGGGTTCCTGCAAGATCCAGCCTGACTTGTGCCCACATGTTGGAGTATAATAATCTAATTATATTTATCGTAACCATTCTATCCCACTCTCTCCATTAATTCCCATCATTTACTTATATTAATGGTATCAAACACAGTGGAGAAATCAATATACTGTATACTGCATAACATTTGTGCTTCCTTAATTTTATGTCTTTTTCATAAATAAAACAAAATAAAACAATTATCCATTGTTGAATAAATTTGTCAAAAGCCTGCCTGAATGGAGATAGTCCTCCTGCTCGAGTAGTTATTCAACCCAAAAGTATTCTAGCTAAAATCTTCCCAATTATATCTAGGAGATTTAGAGTTCTATAATTTTATGGGCATACCCATTTTACTTTTTATAAATGGGTACAATTACTGCCCTTACCATGATTCTGGAATAAAGTTTTCAAATATGCATTTATTGTAAAGGGAACATAACATTTCTGCCCATTGGTCCATTCTGCACTTGAATAATTCCCAGGAATCATATCTGTGCCTGTGGCTTTATTCAGGCTCAGTTCTCTACTGCAGTCAGAACCTCAGATTTTGGAATCTGTTTAAAATTCAGTCTAATCGTAATTTTAGCCAAAACCAGCCATGTCTTTTTTTCTTGTATATTTAACATGACTTATGAGAAGTATTTGACCCATTCCTGTGCTGATACAAAATTTTCTATTTCTAGCATTAAATCCTTTTCATCCATATACCACTAAAATCCAGAATGTCTTGGAATCTTTTGTCTCTATTACATCTAACATTTATGCCCATTGAATCACATAATATTCTTCTTTTTCACTATCAATAGTCTTCTAAAGTTTTTCTAAACATTTTAGATTTTCTTTTGATTGTGAAGTAGACTTTGTCTACATCTTCTTATTCCTTTGTTAGCTATCTCTTCATAACCTTACAATCATTGTCAAATCATCCCCTACTTTCTTTCTTTGGTCACCAAAACACCTTTTAGTGTATCATAAGATACAGTGGAATCCATGTTTTCCAAATGTTGTATTATATCATCCAGAAACTCTTCCAACTGTTGTTTTATTTGTGGTTCTACCATATCAGTCCATACTAGTCTGTTTTTATATCTAATGTCAGCCTCTTATATTTACATTAGTTTTTATTAAATTCAGACTGCTCTCTACTTTCATAGAATAACAAATAATGGGTAGATGATCACTTTCAGTTCTAGTTGGTATACTTAAATATTACCACCAATCAGCAGGAACCCTCCAACATATTAGATCCAATACTGTATTTCTTTATCTGATACAAATGTAGCTGCTCCATTTTGGTCTCCTTTAGTCTTACATTCAATATGTAGATCCCATTATTCTATAATATTTTCTGTGATTTTTTTTACCGTTGGAATTTATTTTCTCATCTTCTGTCTGTCAATTTATACCATCTACTTCCAGATACATCCATTTCATCATTGTAATATCCAATGTTCCATTGAAATTGTCTACTCTAGCATTGAAATCAACTAGTAGTATTAAACAATCCTCTGGTTATTCCAGGATAGTTCAAAGATAGCTTTCTCCAACAAGCTCCAAGCCTTTCTCTATAAAATGTGATTTTGCAGGTGGAATATAACAAGAGATCAACAATAACTTTATTTTATTTGTCTGCATTCTAATTACTAGAAAAAATGTCTTCTAATTTCCTTAGTTATATTAAAGATTCTTATCTTAGCATGTTTAATTAGTCCCCCAGCTCTTATCCCACATTTTGAACTTTTTGGCTAGCACTTTGAAGGGTTTGATAGCCATTTATATTTATATTGTTTGTGTTCTCATGCCAAGTTTCTTGTGGGCAAATTACTGTATGCTTCTTAATAAAACTTAAGCAATCTTGTTTGTAAAGTTTTGCAGTATAACCTGATATAGCCTATGTCTGTGGGTTTATCATATTATTGTCATCTTCCTCATATTATTCAGATCATTATCAATACTTATCAAACTTAAACCTTCTTGATTCACAGTTTTAGCATCTATAGTTTATAAAAGTCAATCATCTTTATCATCTAAGATATGGAATCTGTTTTGTATAGGAATCACTTCATTAATTACATATGTTCTAATTTGTGTCCCATACTGTTCTTTCATTTTCATCTTATTTTCCTTATTATTATTTGTCATAGGAATTTCTTATTCTACTTGAATCTGAATTTTATGTTTTAGGAATTTCTTCCATTATTCTATTCAGATTCACCACATATAATCCTAGTCTATCCATTTTATCACACTTATCCAACATTCTATTAGAAACTAGTTTATTCCTACATAATATAGCTACCTGACTGTCTCCTCATCAGGTCTCATGTCAATATATCTCCATAATACCTTCCTACCTAGTCTGATCTTTTAGACAGTAGTGAAAAGTTACATATAGACCACAAAAGTTTTCTTGGTGTCATATTAAACAACCTATTATATCGAAACAATGATAAAGTTACTGGCTGTCTCCTGTAACTATCCTGATCATTATTTATTGGGGTGCAATTTAATTCACTTCACAATTCAACAGGCAGTTGTAGTTGTTCCAACAAATATGCATTTCTTTGTATATAATTTGCCACTCTTTTCTGTGCCACTGTAATCATAACAACTCAAACAACTGGGACAACAACCCACAAGAGACAGGGCTATCCTAGATCTAGTACTGACTAGCAGGAAAGGATCACAGATCTCCAGGTAGAAGGTCACCTGGGTGCCAGTGACTATCACAAGGTATGGTTCAATTTGGTCACTAGGACAAAATCATCCCATTCCAAGGCAAAATATGAGACTTCAGAGGAGCTGACTTTGATATGATGGCCAACAGAGTTAAGCTAGCCCTGGCAAAAAGAAATACAGGTGAGGGGTACAGGCAAAGTGGGCAAGCATTAAAGATGCAATACATGAAGCAACATTTCATTGTGTTAGTGAGAAAAGGAAGGACAAAGAAGAATGAAACTACTTTGGTTCTCAAACACAGTAGCAGAAAAGGTCAGAGCCAAAAGCTGGCCTTCAGGAAATATAAGGAATGCACCAGGATAAAGATAGGAATACCAAACTTCCCTAAGGGAAGCAGGGAAGGCAGTAAAGCAGGCAAAGGCCCAAACTGAGGACACACTAGCACAAACAGTAAGAGAAGTTGACAAGACTTTCTATAGCTACATTAGTAAAAGGAGAAAGTCCAGAGAGGGTATTGCTAAGATCAAAGGGATAAGGGTGTGTGTGAGGAGGAGGACCATGTAAAGCATTTATCCTAAATAGATACTTCTGCTCAATGTTTACTGAAGAGAAGGTAGGGCAGGGCCCACAGCTCTGCACCATGGACACAGTGGGGATGGAGGTGTGCACTAGTCCCTTCACAAAAGAAAGGGTCCTATAAGAGCTCGCTAAGCTCAGGGTAGACAAGGCGATGAGACCTGATGGCATACATCCCAGGGTACTAAAGGAGCTAAGGTGGAACTAGCAGAGCCATTATCAGGACTGCTTAGTGAATCTGTAAGCACAGGATAGGTCCCAAAGACTGGAGAAGGGCTATGTGATCCCTCGCCACAAGACTGGTAGCAGGGAGGAGGCAGGAACTACAGAGCAGTCAGTCATACCTCAGTAGTGGGCAAGATTATGTAGACCTCCTTAAGGAAAGGATAGTGCAACACCTGGAATCCAAGGGAGCACAGGATCCAAGACAGCATGTGTTTAAAAGGAAGGACCTGTCAAACTAATCTCATAGATTTCTTTGACTGGGTAACCAGAGTGGTGGACCAGGGGAGCAGTTGATGTTGCCTACCTTGACTTCAGCAAAGCTTTTATACTGTTCCACATAGAAGATTGATTAATAAGCTGGGTAGGCTCAGGGTGGGTCTGACGTTGGTCAACTGGGTGGCAAACTGGTTGATGGGCAGAAAACAGAGAGTGGTGGTAAACAGTATACAGTCAGAAGAGATGCAAGTCACAAGTGGGGTACCTCAGGGATCAGTCTCTGGGGCCAGTCCTCTTCAATATCTTCATTGGTGACATTGCAGATGGACTGGAGGGTAAGGTTTGTCTATTTGCAGATGACACCAAGATCTGCAACAGAGTAGATGATCCAGATGGGGTGGGCAGAATGAGAAGAGATCTGGATAAACTAGCAAAATGGTGGGAAGAGTGGCAACTGGGGTTTAACGCAAAGAAGTGCAAGATCATGCACATAGGGAAGAGAAACCTGAAGCCACCTACAAGCTGGGAGGAGTTGCTGCCAGTCACAAGGGAAGAAAGAGACTTGGGGCCATCATCACCGATGACCTGAAATCATCCAAGCAGACCTCTAAAGCAGTAGGTAAGGCTAGAAGGATGTTGGGTGTATTAGTAGGGTATCACAAGTCAGAAGAGGGAGGTAATAATCCTCTACATAAGATACTGGTTAGGCCCCATCTGGAGTACTGCATGCAGTACTGGAGGCCACACCTTCACGAGGACATTAACCAAATTGAGGCAGTCCAGAGAAGGGCAACAAAATGGTGCAGGGATCTGATCAGAAAACATATGAGCACAGATTTACTGAACTCAATATGTATACCCTAGAGCAAAGGAGGGAGAGAGGTGATATGATTGAAACATTCAAACACCTTAAGGGCATTAACAAGGTTAAGGAGTCTAACATGTTTCAATATAAGAAAAATAGCAGGACAAGAGGACACAGCATGAGATTAGCGGTAGGCCAATTAAGGGTAATGTGAGGAAATTCTTTTCACAGAAAGAGTTGTGGATGCATGGAACGCCTACCTCAGGAAGTGGTGGATATGAATACAGTGCAGGGCTTCAAACAGGCATGGGATAGACATAAGGAAGCAATACAGATGAGTATGAATAGATAGGCCATTGACAGAGCAAAGGCCCATGGCATATCTGTAAGGTAGAAAAGAAATGGGCAGACTGATGGGCCTTATGTCCTTATCTGCTGTCAACTTCTTTATTTCTATGTTTCTATGTTTCTATAACCAAGTCAGCAAAACCAGAATTGAAAGGTCTAACAAATTCCAGGATATCATTTTCAATCCAGTAATCCAAAACTTCATTAAAAATTCTTAATACTGTACCACTTCTTTTAGAGAGTCTTTTGTTTCATTATCCAATTTTTTTAGACCATACAGTTTCAAACAGCAATCACTTTCCCAATTTTTTCTATTTCTCATATTTGGCCTGACCATCAGGCTGTTTGTTAGATGTCTCCACCTTTCTAAAGCTCTTTTCTCTATTGTGTTCTACAAGCATGTTATTTTCTTCATTCAGTTCCTAGTTTTGCTTTACATTATCAGTAATACCATTGTCCAATATACCAGAACTTTTTGAGTTTCTTTTGTTTCTCTTCCATTATCCCATGATACATTTGTAAAGATTGTCTTTCACCATTTCATAGGTGGTTTCAGAGCTAACTAGACCCAAGGGTCCATAACATCTCAGCCTTATTTTAATCATAACCCACAATATCTGATGTTACCAGGTACCTATCTAAGCTGTTTTTAAATGCTGCCATGGACTTGTTGGCCACCACTTCGAGTGGTAGCTCATTCCAATATTTAAATAACACTAAACCGATATTTCCTTTTCGAATGGTATGATGCTCCTTTAATTGGACTGGATGTACCCTGGTGTTATAGACCTGAGTCCTCAGTTTTAATCCTAATTTTTCCATAATTCATCATCAGACAATGCATTATACACTAGGCACATATGTCCCTAAGTCTCACGGTACTCCAGGAGTACAGACCAAGGGACTGAAACCTCTGCTGATAGTTCAGCCCTTTAATCCACTGATGTGTTTTGTAGCTCTCTCTGTATATACTCCAGTGCTCTATTATCAGTTTTACCACCCAGTGACCAGAGTTGGGTGCAATATTTCAAATGTGGGTGAACCAGAGCTGTATAAAGGGCATCATGACTTGTCTATCTCTGCATTTTATATGTTTGTTAATGCAGTATAACAGATTGCTGGCTTTCTTTATTATCTGATTGCAATGGGACTTAAAGCTGAGATCATCACTAATTAGTATTCCCATGTCCCTTTCATCCTGTACTGATTCAAGCTCTATTCCATTTAGTTCAAGTTCAAGCTCAAGTTTATTGCAGGAAAGACTCAGTTGAGCAAGCTCATTCACAAGGAGGTCCTGAGTCACATAACATGCAGTTCGCAATTAGACAGGAGATGTACAATGTAGGATAACAGGAAGAAAAATATATAAAATTAAGAGGTATACACAATAGACGTTCTTATACTATGTATGCAATTCATCCCAGTTTTAACCTAGTCCTATATTATGCAAACATATTTCAGCTTAAAAAGTAGAGGGCTAGTTGGTGCCTAGGAGTTGACTTGGCATTGGGCCTTAGTAGCACCTATATATGTCTTTAATTTAGAGATAGCTAGTGTTTTGTAGGAGTTAATTGATACAGTGCTGGTTAGCTTCAGCATGGCTTGTAGTTGGTTCCAAATGTTTGGTAGGGTATAAGAGACAGCTCTTTGGCTGGCTGTGGTATGTGTCCTGGGAACATCTAGTAGGACAAGGTCGGATTTCCTTAGGGAGTAGGCACTGTGCGTAATTGTATGAGAGACGCCAGATAGGCAGGCAGTTTGTGGAGTAGTAATTTGAGGGTCCAAATGCCAGCATGCAGGAGGCATCTGGTAGCAAGAGGACCACCCAACTGTTGCATAAAGATCACAATGGTGGGTCCTGTACACCAAGTTAGTAATGAAGCAAGAGCACTGTGGTAGAGTACATCCAGTTTAGATAGGCTCAAGGTTGGGTAGGAGATAAAGATAATGTCTCCGTAATCAAGCAGGGAAGGAAAGTTGCTTGGACCAGTCTTTTACGGTTGCAAGAGAAAAGAGGGTCCTATTTCTGAAGAAGAAACCCAAGCGTGATTTAAGCTCTTTGATAGATCCTCGATGTGGTCGTTGAAGGAAAGCTTGTGTCTATCCACATACCTAGATGTTTAAATTTAGGTACAATTTCCAAGGGTTCACCTAGGGATGTAACTACAAAGTTTTAGGTGCGGCAGGTAGGGCATCAGTCAAGGCAAGTCTCGAGAAAATCATTGTCTTTGTTTTTTGGCACTTAGGAGAAGCTTGGCATTGATAAGGTTGCTTTTAACTGGATAACGTCAGCTTGGAGTGCTTCCTGACTTCAGTTAAGGACGACCTGATGCGATAAAACCGTATCATCCACAAAGAAATGTATGCTAGAGTTCTTTATGTGGGAGTCAAGGTTGTTAATGTAGATGGAAAAAGGATTGGTCCTAGGATGGAGCCTGGAGGGACTCAACTGGCAATTGGAAGGGGGCAGATACTAAGCCATCAGCCTTAACTTTTTGTATCCTTTCCGTGAGATAACTGGTAAACCACTGCAAGGTAAGTGGAGTGGCACCTATGTGGCAAGACAGGTGAATAGGAGGTGATGGTCTACAGTGTCGAAGGCCTTGCTGAGGTCTAGAAAGACTGCACCAGTAACCTTCTTGGTGTCCATAGCATGGATCCAGTCTTTAGAGACTTTAGCCAAGGCTGAGATGGTACTGTGCTTTGACCTGAAACCAGATTGGGCCGGGTTTAGGAGTGAGTGTGCTTCAAGGTGATTTTTAGTTGGTTGTATATAAGTTTTTCCAACACTTTGGAGAGAACGGGCAAGATAGAGATAGGTCGGTAATTGTTTTGTCACAGGGATCGCCTGATTTGAAGAGAGGAAGAACATGGGCAGATTTCCAGCAGGATGGAATAGTGGCTGTGGTAATAGAGAAGTTGAAGATGTGAAGGATGGGGCTGTGAGCTGGGCATAGCCTAACTGTAAGAAAATGATTCCAGGCCATTGTTCCCTCGCGTTTTTCTTGGTGTCAAGGCTAAGAATTATGTCTTGACTTCTTTGTAGCTAATCAGGCACAGCTGGAAGGGATGAGGTGGAGTAGCATGCGAGAATCTGGTTTAGTGTGGCTATTCACCAGCTAGCATATGGGGAGGAGTCGAATGCCAACCCAGCTGTGGCAAAGTGAAGGTTAAGTTCTTCGATGATTTGCAGTTTATTTTCAACTATCCGTCCTTGGCCAGAATCTTGGTGGGAAGGAGGAACAGCAGAATGGCCTTCAATGGATTTCAGTTTCTTCCAGAAATTTTGGGAGTTCCTTTGGCCTGCTCCAGAGTGGAGATGTAGAAGTTTGCTTTAGTAGTCCGTACACTTTAACAAGGCATTTCTGGCAGTTCTAAACGCCTGCCAGTCTGCTGGGTTCTTTGTGTGCCTGGCCTTAGCCCATAGCTTGCCTTTGTTGGTAAGTGCATATTTGAGCTCTTGGGTGAACCATGGACGCGAGATTTTCCACACCTCATTTTAATAAGAGGAGCATGCTTGTTAATTAGGGTGGTGGGTTGTCATTTAGAACAAAGACGGCGGTATCAGCAGATTTGGCAAGATATAGGACTTGCCACCTGATCGTAGCTAGATCGGTTAGGAAGTTTAAAGAGTTGAATTTATGGAACGAGTGTTTGATTCTGAATTTAGGTGCTGCTGGGTTTTAGATTGGAATCTTGTACAAACAACGATATTGTGGTCGCTCATATTGTTATGGAAAACCACAGATGTGAGATTTTATGGGGTGCGGTTAAGATGACATCTAAGAGTGAGCTGTTGGCAGAGTTAGAAGCATTGATTCTGTGGGTTCAGTTACTATTTATGTAAGACCCAGCTCATCACAGATGGCTTTTAGGGGTGGGATTTATCAGTTAGTCAATCCATATAGAGGTCCCCTAAGATTATTGTTTCCGTATTATTGTGGTTTAATAAATACTTATACTGACCATTTTATTCCCCATGTGCATTACCCTGCACTTATCCAAGTTAAAGGTAGATTGCTTTATTTTTGCCCACTGTTACATTTCACTCAAAGCTGCTTGCAAAATTAAGGCTTCTCCTCAGTATTTATGATGGACCCTATCCTGGTATCATCTGTAAACTTAGACAACCAAACAGCTGTGTTTGATTCTAGCGAGGCAATATACAGATTTAAGAGGCAGGGCGTAAGCAATCAACCTTGAGGGATTCCACTGGTCACTAGCTCCTATTTTGACATGGATCCTTTGACACATACTCTGTCTCCTGTCCCTTAACTAACCCTCTATCCAACAGATTAATTTTATATGGATATTATGCTGAATTATAGCATCTGTCAATTGGCCATGTGGAACTTTATCAAAGGCCTTTGAGTAGTCTAAAAAATAACATCTGCATTTATTGTATCTAAGGCTTTGCTAACTTTTCCACAAAATTCCAATATATTTGTTTGGCAAGATCTTCCTTCTTAAAACCATGTTGATACTGGTCTGTAGTCCCTGATAGTGTCAGTGCATCAGCAATATGTGTTTATATAATACCTTCAAGGGATTTTCCTAAAGTTGATGTTAAACTAATCAGCCTATAATTTGATACCTCCTGCCTTGAACCCTTCTTATGAAGAGGTATCACATGAGCCTGCCTCCACTCCTCCAACACTACTCCGTAGTCCACTGAATATTGGAACAAAAGTCACTGGAGCTGCCAGAACCTCAGCCATTTCCTTTAATACTCTAGGATGAAGACCATCAGGACCCTGGGCTTTATTATGGTCCAATGTCTTCAAGCTGTCTCTAACATCATTTATGCTGATCTTAATTTTCTTAGCATCCTTTGAATTTTGTTGTTTCAAGGTTGCCTCAGTTTCAGGGTTGTAAACAGAAGAAAATTAGCTATTATAAAAGGTTGCCATTTTGCTGTTATCAACTAATAATTCCCTTATTATCCTTAAGTGGTCCAATTATTTTGTAATTCCCACTCTTATTATTTATATAAGAATAGAAGGACTTATAATTGTCTTTAACTTTAACTGCCAGTTTTTTCAAAGTCAACCTTAGCCTTGTGTATGTTATTTTACAGAGTTTTAATGTTGACTTTATATGCTGCCCAGCAAGATTGCTGTCCACTTTTTCTAGCAATGCAGTAAGCCCTATTTTTCCTTGCTATATCCTTTCTTTACTGGTGGCATCGACCAAGGTGGATGATTATGGGCATCTCTGTACTTCCTATAACTAGATGTAAACAACTGCACCAGTTCTAATATTTTCTTGCACAGTGCACCTACTATAATGTAATGGCTGTCCAATAAATTCCGCAGATCAATTCCAAGTTTCAAACTGCTGCCTCATGCTTTTAAAGTCTTCCCTACCATAATTGAAGATTATCGTATCACCAACCATAAGTCTTGTGTTACTATTAAGCCCAAAGTGCGCCATATTATGATCACTGTAGCTAAGGGGAGAGGGCAGAACCTGGCAAGCTTTTTATAGCATTTTCCATGTTACTAAAACTAAGTCTAAAATATGTGACTTGTTAGTATGATGCTTAACGTGCTGGTCAATGCCAGCCAACACAATGCCTCCAGGAAGTTCTGTTCACTTACTGTATCAGCTTTTAGGATGTCCCAATTTATTCTTGGGAGATTTAAATCCCTCATTAGAATAAGATTTCCTGCAACCCCAGTATCATTAATAAACTGCAAGAGTTTAAAATCTTCAGAATGAGAATGAGATGGAAGTCTGTAAATTAACCCAATATTTACTTTAGGTATGGGGGAGGGATAATCTGACCCATAACATTTCTCTGGATCACTCCAGGAAGTGTCCACACTTTTGGACATGATACTCTCAGTTATGTAAATTGCCACCCACTGCCCTAGACTGAACTCTGCCCCTATTAAAGAGTATGTAGCCAGGACTCTGTTTATCCCATGTGTCCTCCTGACTCACCATGTCTTGTTGATGGCACATACATGAATTTCTATATCTTTGCAAGGTAAACACTAATTCACCAAACTTATTATTTAAGCTCCTTGCATTTATCAAGAGGAAATTCTAGTTTTCCACAGATGCTGGGTTCTGCTTTGTTACTGCCTGAGTGGGGAAACCCCATCCCCAGAGCGGTAGTTTAAAATGTATCAATTTCCGCCTCAGTGAATGTTCAAATATTCTTTGCCTTACCTATTTAGATGTAACCCATCTTGAGCATAAAGTCTCACATCATCAAAGCTTTCCCATTTTATATAATGGCACAATCTCCTCTACAACACCATCTCTTTAACCACCCATTTAACCCATTCAGTTCCTATATTTGTATAGCTGACCCCAGGGCTAGGAGGATACCTGAAATGATTACATCACAAACCTCTGGCCTTAAGGGCTGCCACCACATACTCAAAATCCCTCTTTATATCCACCATCTTCCTTTTACTGGTGTCATTAACCTATGTGGAGCAATACTACAGGCTGTGAAGTGTTTGCCATGAGACCAGGCATTAAATGCTTAATATCTGCTATATATGCCCCAGGCAAACACTAACTGTTGTGCTTGCATTCCTATGTCTGCAGAGCAGAGTCAGTAAAATGCAGCATAGAGTCCCTAATAACTAGTATATCTCTTGGTGTTATAATCTTGTCCTTTTTTTCCTGGTCTGGTGGCCTGTTTATACTGATATTTTGTGCAGCAACAGCATTGCTTGTATAATGTGGGGTGAATGTGAATTTAACCCTGTGTCTGTATCATGTTCAAGAAGACTAAATTTGTTGGGAGTAAGTATATTTGAATTTCCTCCAATATTTCTTCTGCCTTTTTTGTCTTATATGACACCTTGCACCACTCTTCCTCCACTGTGATGTCCTGTGGGCTCAATAATTTTGCATAGGTTCTGAGACTATAGTAACAGCTGCTGAGTCTATAAACTCCTCAAGTATACTTATCTCAGCTTGTTTGAATCCTCTCATGCAAAGCACAAACTTCAGCCTGCAGAACATCTGTCAATAGACACTTTCACAGGTGAACTGTTTTAATGGTTCTCTTAAAAGATACATAAGGCACTTTTGCATTGACTACCTAACTCATCCTGTTTTATATTTGTTGCCATCTCTGCATTATATGCCTTACCTGACTATTATCTACAAATAAGATAGGCCCCTGTGCCCTATTGTCTCAGTTGACACAGTCAACACGTGCCGATGCATGTGTCTCTTTGTGCACTCCGCACATGGTGACATGTGCCCTGCTTGCTGCAGGGCTGAAATTTAAAGGTTAGAACCTCGAAGTTGTCAGCTGTAACCCTCACAACATAGCTTTCATAGATTTTTGTAATGTCTCATGATTTTTTTCCTTTTCTAAGTTTATTTTCTTCTTTTTCTTCCTTTTAGTTTATGTTTCTTCTTAAGTACCTTCTCTGGGAAATATTCAGAATTATTAACACTGAGAAATGTAATCTCTCCTTTATGTCATTTTTTTGCTGCTTTGTTTCAATGACTACAAGTGAGATTGATGAGGAGTCCTTAGGGGATGTATTTCATTCAATAGTCACATAACATCATCTAATCTAAAGCCATTTATGGCAAAGTTTTTGTTGATTGTGTCAATCTCACTTCTATTACTATCATTTGCTCCATCAATATTAAATTCACCACATGTTGGTTCTTCATTATTGTCACTATTGCTTGACTAATTGCAGTTGGATAGTACATCATATATTCCTCTATATTTTCCCTTGTGTTTCTATTTCTTCTTCACTCCTTATATTATTTGCTAGGCTTTGTATTCTAACTTTAGGGACATCTGAGTTTTTAGTTTCTTTTGTCTCATGATTTTTGTCCCTGGATAGAATTCTGAAATTCTAATAGAATAAGTTTCATTTCACTTTGCTTCACATCTGTATCATTTATATGGTCAGTGATTATTTTCCTAATACTATTGGGGTATAAATGGTGTTCTATATTAAATTATTCTCTGGGATGCCCAGCCAGTTATATCTAAGCTGATTTCCTTATTAGCATTAACATTCCCAGGACCCTCTATGGTATATAGATTTAAAGGTGTTCTTTTTATTATCCGTCATCCGGGTAGAAGTGGAAAGAACACTTAACCCTGTCAATTCCTTAACAGGCTATTACCCAGTTATCTTTTCCATGCTAATTTGAGGGGAATAGATCTTCTGTTCCTGAGATGGTAAATTGGTTACAGGCATTTTGTTTAATTGGTAGGGGAGAAATTCTTATTTGTTTCACATCATTTTTACAAATGTTTTCAGTTCTACTCCCCTTCTGGTTATTTACTTTTTGCTTATGCAGTACCACATCTTCCCTTCTTTTTATTATTTCTCCTTGATATTTTAGAGTTCTTCCTTTGCTTTTTCCTTCCTCATATTCTACATGTTTATGTACTGATAAATCACTCTACATATCTTCCATTCCATCTAGATCTTCATCCTTTGTCATTTTACTATTATTTGTCTAACTCATTTTGATATTTTTGACATATCTGACTGTATAACCAAAGATTTGTTGAAATCAAACATTGTGCTCTAGTAACAACCATAGCACCAGTTAATGCCCTAAAGCTCTGAAAGTCTCCCAGTTTATTCAATTAACAAAATGTGTCCACTTGATTGACTAACTTGATTGATTGTATTAATGATTTGATATTAAATCAGTGAGCTAATGTGCAAACAAAGCAAAACTCTGCAAGACATTTATGCAATTCCCAAGACTATATGCAGCTCATAGGATGGCTAATGCAAAGTTCAGAATGCAGGGTGCAAAATAATAAAGATCTAAAATCACTCAACTTTAGCCAATTTATCCAATTATCCAGTTAAACAGCTCACTAATCTTATATTTTAATTATTTAAAATTAATACAGTGAGCTAATGTGCAAGCAATACAAAATGTGCAAAGTTTTATAATCCTCATGACTGAATGAAGTTCACAGATGACCAATGAAAAGTGCAAATGCAAAGTGCAAATGACATAGTATAAAAGTGCAGTATGCAGTTGCAAAAATATATGTAACCTGTAAAGCCTGCAATAGTTATACAGTTCTCACAACTATACAAGCTTTGATAGTCCATAGCAGATCATAGATCAAAGCAAGCAAGTAAGTTCCATAGTGACTTATAGTCTAATGTGTCCTTTATTCTAGGCCCACACCATTAGATGATAACTGTTATTTTCAGTGAAAATAATACAAGGCAATATGGAGATAGTCCCACAGGGCCTTTCTTCTATGGTAATGGAACTGAGTGGATGGCTGTATGATCAGAGAGCTGACCTGGTGGCAAGGAGGAAAGATGTACACAGAGCAGAGCTGGTAAAGGAGAGGAGGGCTGACACACAGCAGAAGGGAAAGATGTGAGCAGTGCCTATTAATTAAACAACATACTTTCTATGAACTGCCTGTCTGCTGTGCAGTTCCTCATTTTATCTTCAGCAGCTGATGCCTTCAGAAGAACTTTACTAAAACATGATATTTAGATGTGGTCCACTTTGTATTTCACATTACTTCTGTGTCCCTGTTTCCTACTATTCATTACTGAGGTCATTTGCATGAAAATAGGATCTTTGCTTCTGAAGAATTCATCTATTCTTGTTGCTGTCTCCTACCTGAGATCACAATGCATGGCTTGTGACATCACAGTTACTCCCATGGCAACAGATTGTGATGTCACAACAGAGGATTATGACTTGAGGTAGGGAGTCAGCTGTAGCAGTAGATGAACTCTGTGTGATAAAGATCATGCATCCATGCAAATGTGCTCAATAATAAATACTGGGAAGGAGGAATATTTAGAATATATATGGAATGGGAGCTGAATTGTACTCAATTATTATGTTTTTCAAAGTTTTTAAGTTGTCAGCAGCTCTTTAAATGAAGATCAGTATGTGGACATGGAGGAAATAGAGAAAAACAACAGGATGCTTGATCAAGTGATTTGGGCAAAGGAATCAAGGTGAAAACAAAACAAAAAACAGATTTACACAGTAAATAACAGACCCACTGGTAAAATAAATAAATAATAAAGTCCTCGGGGTGGGGGTTGAACTTATTAGAAGTATGGATGCCACAGAAGGACAGAAATGCACATTAGTAAAATACAATGACAGTATCAGGTAGCAGGCGAAGGACAATTTTATCTCAAATTATCATAATGATTTCTGTTTTAGATATTTGAATATCATTTTTAGGGTGAGAAACATATTTTTTTAAATGTAGCCCATTATATAAGTGCAAAGACATTTGGGGTGTGCATGGAACATATTTTACTACACTTCCAGGGCCTGAAGGCACTCAGCCTGTGGTTTTGTGCCTCACTACAATACATGTGGTAAAATCTGATCCATGCACACCCCATCATGTTTTAATGCTTACTTATGAAACCTGCTATTATCAATCTGGACAGGGTATATGACCCTGACCCTGGTTGCATAATAATCTCACTTATTCTGTAGGTCATCCCATCCTTCTGTTCCTTTGATTCCTCCTACAATTCTTTTCAGTGATTCCTCCAATTCCTTCCTCTGCATCTCCAGTTCCTCACTGTATTGAGTCAATCTGGTCTGTCTAGTCAGCTTCCTTGAGACAGTCCCTTGTTCAGTCCTCTATGATGCTGTTTAATATAAAACCTGTTAAAAGACAACTAAAACACTTGTAAAGGCAGAAGACTTTGCTGTATTGGTGAAAATAAAATTGAGATCCTGTAATGTGGCAACAAGGGCAAGCTTTTTGTTAAATACTATCAAGCAAAACAACATACAGCCAAATAGCTTCTCCACAGGATCAGTTGCTCAATTGGGCAGCCCATCCATCTTTTACTTGAGAATTTAATGACTAAGCAAATCACTTTCATGCACAGTGACAAACCCTGGATCACCATCCAATTCAAAAAGTTTGGTAAAGCAAGGTTGATGGTAAAAAAAGAAAAGCAGATGGGAGACTGTATACATTCTATAGCAACAAAGGTAATAAAACTTAGATGTGATTGAGGAGAACATATTATAAGGAGAAATGATACGGCTACACATAGTAGAAAATGGTAGACAGGGGTTGAAAAGTTCTTGCATGAAAAGTGGATACTGGGGTAGAGATTTAGGTATGAAATATATCAATGGCAATGATGAAATACAAAGGAAGTGTTAAGAAAGCAAGGAATGGTTTTGTGAATCAGGTGGGTCTGTAGAAGAACTGATAGGGCCTTCCTTCAAGGAGTTGTGTGCACCTAACCATTTCTGGTCACAAGTGAGTCAGAGCCATAATACTCATGATATGCAAGGTTAATAAAACAAAAGGCTGGATTTCATTCTGGGATGGTTAATTAAAGGAGTACCAAATAAACTGGCCCCAGCCATTGCAAAATGAGAAATATTTCAATGCAAGAGGGAGAGATACTAAATGATTAGAAAATAGCAGAGTGGGTTCCTCTGTCCAAAAAGAATAAGTGGAGAACATTGATACTGATCTGAGAGCTGTAACACTCACCTCTCTGGTGGCAAACGGAGTAGAGCAGTATGTGTTTGACTGGATATACAGGTAGCAGGATTTGCAAAGACAGATAAATCCCAACCACTGTTGTGATATAAAAAAACTGTTCTACCTTGCACATACATGAAAAGCATCTTCATGACATGTGTGCACAGCCAACAATGTTTGTGTCACTGAAGGGGCCTGACAGATTTTAGCAAGTAATTTGAATATATAAACTACACAACATTATAATAAGAACGTTATTTGACTTAACTATTCACTAAGCCCTGATTAGGTAGGTGTGCTCTTCTGCACAAAAAGAACAGAAGGTTAACTTTTGTGTGGGAAATTTGAATGGCTTAAAGTAAATGGGAGGAGGGGTATTGCAAGAAACCAAGCTGGGTCTGTTACTGATTTTGGTTCTGATGAATACTATGAATGCAGTAGGTAAAGATATCATCTATGTAGATGATGCCACTTTGTATGGTAGTCACAGTGAGTGTGCTTTGGGTAAAGTTTAACAGGAAAATTAGGCCCTAAATATGTGATAATGTTTAATAATAAAAATACTCAGATCATGGTAATGTCCTTTAGGAAAGAAACAGAACACCTACAGTTTCCAATGAAAAGCAATGGTTAGGATACAATTTCAAATGCTAAGCTATTGGGTGTAATAATTTCTGAGTATTTTAAATTGAGTCCCCATTTTGAGGAGATTTTTTTACCAGGAGAGACACAGTAAGCTGAAAGCTTGTTTACAGGTGCAACCTGGGAGCAAGAGGAAGTTAAGTGACTTGCTCAGAATCACACAGTATGCGAGTGGGGCTGTGAGATTCAAACCCAGGTCTCCAGGTTTGCAGCTCAGAGTCTTAAATCACTGCTCTATACTGCCTCCTAAGATTACTAAGATTATAGTTAATCAGGAGTTGTATACAAAGAGAAGAAATATTTTAGGTTAGAAATGTTAGAGAAAAGAAAGGAGAATTATGTAGACATTTATTTAATGCTATCCAAAACCAGATAGTAAACTACAGCGACTATTCCGGACCAATGAAAAAATAAATGACAGAATCAGAGACAAAATGAAAAATTAAAACACATAAAGAAAAACAAAAAGGTATCTGACTAGTTACATACTGGATGGGGGCAAATTTGGTTGATGTTATGGTTAAATGATAAGTGGATATTGAAGTTAAAATAAATACTCATGATTCCTGGGTGTATTACAACTATTGAAGGTAAAAGCATCTTGTTTGATGTAAGTACAATATTTGTAAGTGCACTTACCCTTACTAAAAGCAATAAATAAATAAATATATATATATATATATATATATATATATATATATATATATGTATATATTGCAATTTATGTTAGTTTTGATGTATTAGGCTGTTGTCTTGTTTACATGTTAGGCTATATGCAGATTTGAGGTATAATATCCAGCATGTGGGAATATTCTTGTCTGGCATATGTGCAATATGAATTTGATGTGTAATTTGAATATAATGTGCAATTTGCTTGTACCATAGAAATGTAGAAACATAATTTATCAGCAGAAAAGGTCTGTTTGACTTACAAGTCTGCTCAGATGGTCCCTGCCTCATCTGTCTCTGTGGACCCTAAATGATCTCGGGGACCTCTTTCCTCCTAGTCCTTGCCTACTTATTAATATTACCCTACAGTATGCCATGTCTATCCGTGCATGTCTGAAGCCCTGTACTGTTTTTACCTCCAGCACTTTGGCTGTCAGTCAATTACAAGTGTCTACCACTCTTTCAGTGAAGTAGTACCTAATCACATCTCTCTTAAACTTTCCCCACCACCCAGCATCATCACTTCCCATCTGGTCCTGGTGCACTTCCTCATACAAAAGAAGCTCCCTCCTGCACCCTATTCACCCCTGTGAGATACTTTTAGGTCTCTATCATGTCCCCTATCACTCTCCTCTCCTCTAGGATGTACATGTTAAGATCCATCATCTCTCCTTGTAGGACCTTTGGTGCAACCCTGAACCATTTTAGTTGCCCTTCTCTGGACTGCCTTCACCATGTTTATGTCTTTTCTGAGGTGTCTCCTCCAGATATTGACACAATACGCCAGGTGGGGTCTCATCAGTGAGAAATACAGTGGTAAGAACACTTCCTCATCCTGCTGCTGCAGATGTCTCTCCCAATGCATCCCACTATGCCATTGGCCCTACCCACTGCTTTGTCACATTGCCCTGTCTCTTTGAGTTCATCAGATATGATAACCACACAAGTTTGCTTTCCTGCTTAGTGACTGGCAGTACCCTCCCCAATATTCAGTTCCTGGGTTCCTATGTGCTAGATACATGATTTTGTATTTTGGCATTGAATCCCAACTGCCATGTTCTTGACTTTTCCTCACATTTCCCAAGATCCCTACACATTCTTTCCAACCCGTCCTGCTTGTCCATCTTATTACAGTTTTGGTATCATCTACAAAAGACATATTTTCCTTTTCAGTTCATCTGAAATGTCACTATGAAGACATTGAACAGTACCAGTCCATAACTGAACCCTGGGCACCCTGCTGGTCATTCTTCCATCACTAGATTGAGTGCCATTAACCACCACACTCTGTCATCTCTATGGTAACTGTTTCTAACCCAGTTCACCACTTTGAATCCCACCCAGGTTACCCAATTCTTAATTAGTCTCCTGTACAGCACAGTGTCAAAGGCCTTGTTAAAGTCCAGCTAGGCTACAGCTACTACTCCCCAATCTATTTCCCTGGTGACCCACCAAAGACATCAATTTGGTTTGTCTGACATGACCTTCCTGTATGAATCCATGCTGCCTTTGGTCTAATGGATCACTGGATTCAAGATACTCAACAAACCTTTTCTTTATCAGTGTGTCTGTTGATTACTTCACCATTGAGGTGAGAGTCATTGGCCTATAGTTGCTAACCACTCCTGCTCGCTCTTATGAAGACAGACCATCTGTTCTCCTCAAGTCCTCTGGAACCACACCTGATTCCAGGGAGCTGTTTAAAAGACTGTCAATGGGGTGCCAGCCCCTTCCTGAATTCCTTTATTCCTTTAGTACCTTTGGGTGTATCCATTCTGGTGCCATAGCCTTGTCACTTTCTGAGCTGCAAGTTCCATCAGGATTCTTTCCTCTGAAAATGGACTTCAGTCCGCCTCTGCCCCAAACCTTGTTCCTGCTGCTCCCTTGTGTTCTGCCCCCTCCCCACACTGTGAAGACTGAGCAGAAGTACCTGTTCAGGACATCTGCTTTCACTTGGTCCCCATCTCTGCAGTCTCTCTGCCACCTTCCTTATCCACACTATCTCTCACCTTGTTTTCTTCTTCTCCTTATAGTTTGTACCTGAAGAAAGTCTCTTCACCATTTGCTGCCCTTTGGCTATCCTTTCTTCTGTCTGTTCTTCACTGCCTTACCTGCTTTCTTCTATTTTACCTGGTATACCTCTCTGTCTTCCCCTTCTTCTGCACTTCCTTAGAATTACTGAAGGTAACCTCTTTTTTCCCTTCACCACCATGGTCACTTCCTAGAGAACCATAATGGTCTCTTTTTCCTTTTGCTTTTACTCACGTCCTTCATGCGAAAGCAAGTTGCCCTAATTATGCACTCCTTATTTTCAGCTAAGGCTATGCCAAGCAGTGTCCTAATGTTTACTGAGGTGAAATTTTAACAAATCACATTACATTTTAAATCTTTGTGTCTGAAAAGTATTATCTACATGCAAATAAATAATACTGACATTTTAAGAAAAATTGTGCTGTTGTTCTATGTAATATCAATAAATAACTGTTAAGAAATGCTGCTTCTCGTTGATGTTTTAGTGTGACATCTAGACCATACCATTTGGTTTATACTCACACTTGCATTGTTTGCCTTTTCACTTCCCCACACATCAGTAGAAAGCTAACATCTTAGTCTGTCAGTAAATACTCTTTTCAAACAAATTTACTTATTTTCTAAGTATTTTATTTTTGGATGAAAGTGTATCTCGTAGGTCACAGAGTCAGGCCACTGTGTAACCTGCAATAAAAAGGGGTTTATTCTAATTTGAAAGTGTGATTTAAAGTGTTTCTCCTGATGTTTGCTTTCATTTCTTTCTGACATGAGATCCCCACTTCCCCAAAACACAACAACTGTAAATCTTCCTCCTGAAAACAAGTTTATGTGATGCCTGATATACTTCCTGTCCAAAACACCATTCATGCATGAGGCCCATTGAGAACATTTGGTAGGCTCTGAAAAAGGTGACATCACATTCAAATGACGTGCTGGAGGTGTTATACTTGCACTATAAATTAGCTTGCAGCTAAGGTGAACACTGAGTGTGAGAGGAGCAGAAGGTACAAGTCCAACATCAGAGCAGGAAACAAATGTGTGGTAGAAATAGAGCTTTTAAATTTCAAAAGCAAAAAATCATTGAGAGCGCAGTTCATTCTGAATCTTGGCATTGCCACTTTAAAGTGTGTATATGGATCTTCTGAAACCAGCCAGCAGCAGACAGAATAATTATAAAACAACTGTGTTTTTATTTTAAAAATTTTTTATTGCACAATGGCCCAGCAAGAAGGTAACACGAGGTGATGGAGACAATGCTGATCAGCAGTCCAACCACCACACACGGTATGTAATTAGCTTTGTACCCTGAGCAACTACAGACTTATCCTGAAATGATTTCCTAGGAGACTTTGAGTTTAATTTTAATATTTTCTGGTATGGTTTGTTAGAAACTTTTGGAAATAGGAATCCTAGTTTAAGCCATACCAGTCTCACCCGCCTCTCACTGAACCCTATTAGTGGGTCTATGTGATGTGCAATGCTATTTCCTACCTGCCAGTAATTTTTAAAATAAAGTTTGCAACCCTTTCAATGGCACATTGTTAATGTTATAATTAGTTGCTGACACCAGTGTTGATGTTCAAAAGATCTTATTCTCAAAAATGTTGAGGCTCCCATCTCAAACGTGTATTCAGTTGCCTAATTTGGTGTCCTGGCCAATGCTATGCTCCGAACCACTGATTAAAATAGCAGGATTTCCAAATTCTGCAACAGAGTCATAGAAGACTTGTTACTATAGTTCTTGAAAACATATCATGCTACCAAGTGTTTTTGAACTTTGGAAAATGAGCAAACAACATAATATGTCTGGAACCTGTTGTTTGACTCCAGCTGTGTTGCAAGTCACGTGGTCCATAGTAACATCTGAATGTAAAGTGTGTTCGATCCAGACGAGATTTCATTTCTGTGAAGCCTCTAATGGTACAGTGCCTGTGTTCTATCGATAAATAAAAATCAGTGTTTCATTGAATTAAGAAAACAGATTTTTGTTTAATATTCCCTGGCAGGCTTGCAGGTTATGCCTAGCACTGGATGGTATATTTAAGCATTCGAAATGCACACTATTAATTTTTGCCTCCGCACACCATTCCCCAGTAAAAATAATATAATTGGAGAATCCATCCTAATTGAGGAAATAAATCCATTTTTTGGTCTAAAGGTTACCGCCTGACTCTGGATACTAAAGGCTGTTCGGCGACTTTTAAGGAGAATGGCAAACAATGAGAGCCATGTGGTCCTGAGTAACATACAAATTTTAATGTGTGTATTATACAGATGTAAATTTCATTACTGTGAAGTCCCTTATGGTACAGTGTGTTTCTTTTAATAAGAAATAAAAATCTTATTGTTCCATGGATTAAAAAATAATTTGATTTAAAATCCCTAATGTTCGTATCGCTGGTTAGGCCTTGCACAGGAACTGCACAGTTTAGCATTCGACTGCATGCTATAAAGGTTTGCCCTCAGCAAAGTTTACCAATCCAAAAAATATCTATATATGTGTGCATCCATCACTTGATGAAATAAATATATTTTTGGATTTAAAATTGCATTTCTGACTTCTAATGTAAAATGCTGCTTGCGCGATTTTACAGGACAGGATTATCAATGAAACACTCTTGTCCCCAGTAATACCCGAATGTATACTGTTTTGATTACTGATGTAGATTTAATTTCTGTAAAGCCCCTTTATTTACAGTGCTTGTAATTTAATAATGAATCCAACTCATATTAGTCTACTGAGTAAAAAAAAAGCTTTGATTTTAAATTCATATAGCTTGATTGGATGGTATGCCTTGCTCTGGGACTGCACATTTAAAACAGATGTAGATTTCATTTCTTTGAGGCCCCTTATGTTAGCGTCTTTGTATTTTAATAATAAATAATAATAGTAGTGTTCCATAGACTTAAAAGTAAATTTTTTATTTAAAATCCCAATGGCTTGATCAGTGGTATGCCTTGCTCTGGGACTGCACATTTTAACCTTCAGGACAGCAGGCTATAAAGTTTTGCCCACATCATACTTTAACACTGTCAAGTAAAACAAAAATTATTTGTAGATTTCGCTGACCTAATACATTTATTTCTTTGGTATTAAAAATAAATCCCTGACTCTGGGGCCAAATGCTGTTAGGGCAAGTGTTTTAAAGGACAGTGAAATCAACAAGAGCCAAGTGGTCCCCAGTAACATGCCAATACATACTAGGTAGAATCCAGATTTAGATTTCATTACTGCGAAGCTCCCTAATGGTACAGAGTTTGTGTTTTAGTAATAAATAAAAGCTCTATATTCCACTAAATAAAAAATCTTGATTAAAAATCACTATGGCTACCCATGGGTTATGCCTAGCACTGGGACAGCACTTTTAAGCATTTTGGACTGCATGCGATACAGTTTGCCCCAGCACACTTTTACCCTGTAAAATTAAAATCACTGAAGTATTGATCATTCGCTAAGGAATAAATGCACTTTTATTTTTAAAGTTACATTCCTGAATCTGAGTCAACAGTCTGTAGGGTACGCTGTACTGGACACTATAGCAACTCGTCCACAGTAGCACATGCCTTATGAACATTAAAAAGAATGGAGTAAGCATTTGACCATAATATTGCATTGTATAGTGTGAAATTCTAAACACTGTGTTACACAATATCCTGATTTTTACGCTACTAAATAAATCTGTAGGCAAGTCTCCCTGGTAAAGGGTTCGTGTGTTAGTTGCAAGTGGTGGACATGACAGAAATATAATTCAGCACACTGTATTTATTGCTATATTTCAGCTCCTGGCACTGCAGGATAATTTAATATTCAGTGTAATATTTTGCTTTTAACATTGCATGCATATGTTTTTCAGCCTTTAGAATGAATGGGAGTTCTGCTAATCTTGTCTACTGGCACTGATGTTTGTGCAGGACTAACAAACCAAACTGTCCCATTCTCTACTGTTCTCACTAGTTGTCAAGACTGCACTAAAACGAAGTGATGCAACTGTACATAAAGTTGTAATACTAATGTAGTGTTTGGCATTGCTTTATTCTTTTTTCATTTTTATGGGTTTAAATGTGCCTTTGCTAAGTTTGGTCAGCATTCAGTCCTCTATGTTTGCAAGATGCCCAATTTAAAGCCCAACCTTGTGTCCTTTTTTTTTTTTTTTTTTAAACAGTGAACAGTGCGCTGTTCGGTATGCATTCTGTTTGGCTTGATTTAACACTGGCTTTTCTGGCTCCTAAGATTGGAATCTGTGGTGTTTTCATTGGTAATTTTCTTCATTAATGGCACATCAGCAAATGTTATTTGTATTTCAGGGTATTGGCCATGTTGCATTCAATTTTAATTCTTAAAATCTTACAAGCCATCCCATTGCTGCTGTGCATGGATGGAATCAGACTGTTACCATGTTCTTCGAGTGCACCCACCCAGTGGCTACAGCACCCTTTACACCCAGTCAGGTAACCCAAGCACCAAAGTGGCCCACAGGACTTCAATGCCTACTGTAGCTCTTCTGCTGTTTCTGCAGGATGTGCCTGAACACTCCAGTGTCAATCAGACAGTAGACTGACATGTTGCTGAGGGGTGGGCTGAGCTCAAACCTTGTGGGCAAGATTATGGAGGCACTCTTAAAGAAGACATCCACTTGCCTGCCCTGATCCAGCACCCTCGTCACCCCTTTATAGTACTCTACCAGATTGTTCTGGCACGATCTGCCCTTAACAAAGTCGTGCTTGTGATCCCCGTGCCCTCAGATTCCCTTCATCTTCTCCTTCAGGATGACCTCCATCACTTTTGCCCATTACTGATGTCAGGCTAACTGGCCTGTAGTTACCCAGCTCCTCTTCAGCACCACCCTTGTGGATAGGCACAATATGGGCTATCCTCCAATCCTGAGGTACCCATCTATTCTGCAAGGATCATGAAACCTGACCCTAAAATCTTTTAAGACATCGCATTCATGATGTCCATGGATGAAACTTATTTAATAAGAATGTTACCATGCTCTGGCAGTGTGCCAATAAATGCCTCACGCCAGCCTTCCCACCCATCACACCCACTTAGCACCCTCACATGGGAGTCTGGTACCTCACCCCACACCACCTGTTGCACTACATAGTAATACCCCTGCTTATGCACCCCAGCATGCCACTTGCTCTCCCAGCAGCCTTTGTATTCTGCTTAGACACCTTTAGATCATCCAATGGTACTGCTATTCTTTCTTTACAGTGCCTTCATGCTCTTGGCCACTACAGTGTTGATGCTCACTGGCCTATAGTTCCCTACATCTTCCCTACTACCACTTTTATGTAGAGGACAACATGTGCCTCCTGTCCAACCCCTGTGTTAAGTGACTCTGTGAACATGACTGCCAGAGCTGCTGCTAGCTCACCCTGCAGCTCATAGAAACATAGATATTGTCAGTAGATGAGGACCACTAGGGCAGATGAGGACCACTAGGCCCATCCAGTCTGCCCATAGGCCCTATACATTGTGTGTGACTACTGACCTTATGTGATCAATGGCTTTTCATGTGGTGTAAGCCCACACCACCTTTGTTGCCCTTCTCTGGATAGTCTCCATCTTATCTATGTCCTTGTGCAGGTGTGGTCTCCAGAACTGCACGCAGTACTCCAGGTGAGGCCTTACCAATGTTTTATACAATGGCATCATCACCTCCCACCTCCTGCTAGTGATACCCTGTCTATTTTTCTTTTTCTTTTTTATTTATGTCTTTGGTAACTGGGTAGGTGTACTGATCCAATGAACCATTTTCAGGCATGACCCAGACTATCTATGCACTCCAGCATGCCACTGGCCCACCCTGCTGCCTTTGTACACTGCTTTGATAACTTAAGGTCATCAGAGATGATAATCCCAGGTCCTTTCCTCTTTGGTGACAGTCAACTCCACCCCAACCTGTAGCTCTGCTCTCCCCAGGGTTCTCTCTATCCAGGTGCATTATTTTTCACTTCTTTGCATTGAACCGTAGTTGCCATATCTCTGACTATCTTTCAGACTTCTCCAGGTCCCTCTTCATTTTCTGAAGCCCTTCTGGAGTGTCCACCCTGTTGAGATCTTGGTGTTATCTGCAAACAGGCAGACTGTTCCTTCCAGCCCCTCTGCAATGTCACTAATGAAGACATTGAACAGGACTGGTCTTAGTAAGATCCCAGTGGTACCCCACTGGTCACCCCCAGATTGTACACCATTTACTACCACCCTATGTCAACCCCTTTGTTCCTTACCTTGTCCGTTAGCTTTTGAGGACCACAGTGGACCACACTGCAGCACCACACATGACTTCATTACTTGCAGTGAGCTAGAACATGCCTAATGCATACTAACAATAAAAAGCAGTGGGTGTCTTCAAGCATACCATGCCTAGAGGAATATTAATAAATAAATAGTTGGGAGTAGCCAGTGAAGAAAAGTAATTTCATTATATTGTAGGATGGTGCTCTCTGGCATTGTAATGCTTGGTACTTCCCCGTAATCTCTGTCATTGTTCCATATTCCCAGATGTGATTATTAATAGCTCCTTAAAACCTTGCCTAGAAGCAAGGTTAGGGATCACACAATGGGCTCAATCTGACTGCCATCACCCCATTATTGATGTCCAGCTAATCTCCAGGCTTTTAGGAGGTGATGTTAAGTGCCCCATTTTAAAGTTTCTCTCATGTGTCATGATCTGCCCACACATTAATAATGCAGATTCCATGACCCTGAGGTTTCAGTGTCCACATTTTAATCACATTTTAGGAGAAATATTATTTCTGGCATGCAAGTGATGGGTGTCATCTCACATTCTCCACAAACACACTTCACAAACTCCCTCATCTTTTGTAGGATGACATGAAATCCATTAAACTATTACTTTTTGATCACAATATATTTTCTGACATGTATTACCTTCAAATTGCCCAATATTATACCAGTATAAGATCAACAAGACCCAGGAATTCCCCTCAATACATAACATTTTATGTCAGATACAGACCACGTTGCCCACCTAGTCTGCCAAGTTTACACCACTTACTGTAACACTGCATATCCTGCATCCACTTTCCTGTCCCTTTCCTTACCAATTGTTCCTAGGCATAATCGCTTGCCTTCATGTATTCCATATGCTTTTTATGGATGGCATCTTAATTGGTCTTCTGTCCCGCCAGTAAATAACATCTCCCAGGACCTACCTGCTGCATGCAGTGTAGTGCACTCTGGATTGGCCAGACATGTGAGCATCAACTACAGTGCCAATGCTCTCTGCCACAGGTCAATCAAGCACAAAGTGCTACCACCCCAAAAGGAGAGGAGTCCCCACAGCCAGACATCTGCCTGTACATGCTCACATGTGAACCTGGGTTGTTAGCAATGAAGAAATCCAACGCCTCCATCTTCATAAAATGTTTGCTTGTTCTTGAGCATCTTTGTAAAGTCACCACTCTTGAACATAATGCCCATGTGGTATTCCATGCTATCCCTCTATTTGTCCGGGTCTCCAAGGTGTACATACTGGGCTACTTCAATCTCTCCTCATAGTGCTTTTGATGCAGAATTTGCATGATTTTGTTGTCCTCCTATGGACTGCCTGTGTCTATGTCATTTTCTTTATGTGGTCTCCAGAACAAAATGGAGCACTACAGGTGTGGTCTCACTGGTGACTTACTGTATACAGCAGTATCAGTACCTCCTTCTTCTACTATTGGTACCTATATGCACCCAAGCTTACCATAGAAACAGTATATAAATTGTCATCAGATAAGAACTGTCCTGGCCCATCTAATCTGCCTGTAAGCCCTTGCATCTGGATTACTGCTTCTGACCCACCCACTGCTGTACCCTATGGTTCCCCATGGCTGTCCCAAGCATGCTTGAATCCATCCTCAGTGCTTGCTCCCACCACCCTCTGAGGCAGACCATTCCATGTGTCCACCACCCTCTCTGTGAAGAAGAACTTCCTCACATTCCTCTTAACCTTCCACCTTCAATTTCATGTCATGCCCCTTGTTCTTGTGCTCCTCCTGTATTGGAAAATGTCTCCCCCACACCTTGTTAATACCCTTGGGGTACTTGAATGTTTCTATCATGTCCCTCTGTCCCTCCTCTCTTCCAGTGAGTACATATTGAGGTCCCTTAATCTTAACTCCTAAGTCTTGTGTTGCAAGCCTTGTACCATCTTTTGTTGCCCTTCTCTGGACTCTCTCCAGCTTATTAATGTCCTTATGATGGTATGGCCTCCAGAACTGCACACAATACTCCAACTGAGGCCTGACCATAGTTTTATATAATGGTATCACCACCTCCCTCCTTCTTCTGGTTATACCCTTGCCCATGCACCCCAACTGAAACTGGCCCTACCAGCTGCCAGAGTACTCTACTTTGACATTTTTAGGTCATCTAAAATAATAACCCTCGGTCCCTTTTCTCCTTTGTGACTGTCAGCAACTCCCTCCCACACACCATGTCCCAGGTGCATTATATTGCACTTCTTTGAATTAGACTTCAGTTGCCAATCTTCAGACCATTTTTTACACTTCCACAGGTTCCTCTTCATTTTCTCCACCCCTATGGGGTATCCATTCTGTTGATCTTGGTGTCATCTGCAAACAGGCAGACCTTTCCCTCAGTCCCTGCAATGTCCCTAATGAAGACATTGAACAAGACTGGCCCCAGGACCTATCCCGAGGCACCCAACTCAACACTACCTTCTCCCCAGACTGCACTGCATTTACCACCACCCTATACCTCCTATCTGATAGCCAGTTTATAATCCAGTTTACCACCTAGCCCCATGCCCAGCCTTCCCAGCTTGTTTAACAGCCTCTATGTGGTACTGTGTCAAAGGATTTGTTGAAATCAAGGTAGGTGACAGCCACTCCACCATCTGATTTACCTTCTTTGTCACCCAGTCGAAGAAATCTATCAGATTCATCTGACTTGACCTACCTGCTGTGAATCCATGCTGCCTAGGATCCTGGGCACTGATGATTTATACATATCCTACAATCCTTCCTTAAGTAGTGCCTCCAAGATCTTCACCATTACTGATGTAAGGCTGACTGGCCTGAGTTCCCTGCCTCCTCCCTGCTGCCTAATTTGTGTAGAGGGACCACATATGCCTCCTTCAGTCCTATCGTATCACCCCTGTGTCCATGAAACTATCTCTTCTCACTCCATCCCTTTCTCCTTCACCCATGTGTCCACATTTGAGACTTTGAAGACTCTGCTACTCCTTAAACCCTCCACCGACAAGTGCCTTAATGGTCAGGACCCCAAACCTCTCTACCTCTCAGCCCCTGCTATCCACAAACCAGCAGCCTCTCTTCCACCTCTCATTATCTTTATCTTTCATCCCAACAGGCAGGAAGCACATGACTGTCATCTCTCTTCCTAAAGATGGTGATCCTTCCCTTCTCTTATAGAACACTACCACCCTCTCTCACTTCACCCCACCCTTGAAAACCTCTTGAATGCCTGGTCCAAAGGCAAGTTCCTTGTGGTTTTACACCACTAACTTCTCTACCTCTCAGCATCAGCTGTCTCCTGCCCACTGGCATTGATTCTACAAGATTTCATTAGTGTCTTCCATCCCAATTGGCAGGAAGCATGAAACTGTTATGTCACTCCCTAAAGGTGGTGATCCCTCCTGGTATGAAACTATCCCTTTCTCACCCATTTTTCCCTAAAATGTATTTTGGTGGGGTAGAGAGTTCTGATTTGACTTGGCTGCAATGGGGGTCTTCACTGAGCATGTCATAGGGTGAGCAGGGTACAGGAATGTGGGCATGGAATGCATAGAGATTGCTGTGCTGTGTACAGTACATGCCTAGGGATGGGGATGTTGTGTATTCATTACATGTAATGTGTACTTGAGCACCAAAGTCCAATCAACTAACAAAACTAACCTGACCTATTAATGCTGAGATGGTCATCTATTAGGCTCAAAGTTTCTGCTGTGACTCTGTATATTGTGCATTGACTAAGGACATGATTATTATCTCATTATTCAGGTGTAAGATTTCAACTTCACCTATGTGCTCCTAAACCACCGCTGCAAAGAAACTCCATAAGCCATTCTGAAAGAATGAAATTGTACTACCAGCATATAAACAAGACCCAGAAAGATTTGAGGCTTATAGGAGTACAATATAAAACATGCAGTGAAGCCAGAAGAAACATGACCGAGGAGCAAGGGAGAGACACGGATGCTATGCCATGAAAGACAAAAACACCTCCGTGAAAGGTGAAAGTTAAATGCCTCCACCACAGCTGAAACACATAACCCATCTCTGAAAACAAGGCAACAAAAAGAAAAAATGAGGGAATATTGTAGGACCAAAAAATAAGAGCAACAACAAAAGATGACTCCACAGCAGTGTAAAAGAATGCAAGAGCGAGATGCAGCCAAAAGGAAAGAAAAGCCATGATGACAATGGAAAAGCCAGAGATCGATGGATACCACCCAGCTCTGAAGTGATCCAGACACCAATCAGCAGTAAACGCATTCTGCTGTCCATAAAAGGTATCTCCGTTAAATAATAGGCTGCCATCAAGCCCAACAAAATTTGCCTAGTTGATAAAAAATAATCTCACATGCCTCACTGCCAAACAGGCTGCTATAAATGCACTTGGCATTGTAAGCCCAGATTCACAAAGAAAACTAACCTTTTATAATGCCTTTCTTGAGGGCATATGCACAAAATGAACACCAAAACAAAATCAAAAGAAAGGAAGGTGATAGCACACTGTGTTGGCACTATATTGAAAACATATAAATTGCTACGAAGTGGTTCTAAGTTACTGCAGATAAACCGTGTGTACCTGCAAGCAGCATTGAAAAGCAGTGATCCACAATGCAAAAAGATCTGATGCCATATCACAGTCGGTAAATGAAAAGTGACAGCATTTTTTGAAAGTGGAGAAATTGCCCATGAATTTCCCCTGAAAAGTCAGTGAGCAAGAAAACAGGAAAAGCTAAGCGCGTAATGAAATGCACCTTGAAGGGTGCTTACTCAGCTTATGTTTCCAATAATAATCCAATATTGGATTTAGTACATTCTGTAAATTGTGGCCAAGCATGTGAAGTCAATCAGTCAAGGAAAATTTGATAACTGTCCATGTGAGTAATGCAAAATATAGAGCTGAAGCACAAATGTTTGCAGTACTCCTTAAACTTTATTAGCATTAAGATTCAAGATCGGTATGAAGCTGTTGGAATGTCATTATGCCCTAGGGTTGACAAATCAAAACACAGGATGGCTTGTGTCAACCAGAAATGCACATCATGTGGAGTTCAGCTGCTTCAAAAACTATTGTCCCCTTTAGCTCAACGTGACCAGACTACAAAAATACTATGTAGCAGAGCTGGGAGACTGTTACAAATGAGTTTAATGGGAAAGTGGTGCAAAGGAAAATAATCTTAACAAAGATATTCACATTTACAGAATTACTGGAAACACTAATGATGGAGCTAGAAGCACTGACCAAATATTTGTTTGTCACCAACTGGCAACACCACCAATATTCTAAAATGCCCAAATATTCACCACAAAATACAGTTGTTATGGTTCTCGATTTGGTGAAAACTATCAATGTCGGTTTCAGAGGGAGGTGCAGTCTGTGCACTGTTCTCAAATGGAAGTGACTCTGCACCCTGTCATAGCTTTCTATCCATGTCCTTTCCAGTTTGGATACACCTCTAAAGAACATCTGGTATTTGTGTCTGATGATCTCAATCATGATTCACATGCTGTACAACAGTTTATGACACAGGCTGTGCTTTTTCTACAGAACACTCGAAAACTGACAATACACAAAATTATACAGTTCAGTGATGGCAGTGCAGAACAGTACAAATCAAATCTACCTTTTACCCATGCCAGTTTTTCAGTACAAGATTTTGATATCCTATTGAGAACCACTACTTCAGATCACAACATGGAAAAGGCCTTTGATGGTGAGGCAGCAGTACTCAAAAAACGCTGCCACACTTGCTGTATTGGGTGGACAGTGGCTTATCAGATCAGCAGAGTAATTCTTCAGCTTTTACAACCAAAATTTAAGAATTCCAAGTATGAAAAAGATGGCCCCAATTAATACATGCACTTCGAAGACATTTCTTTTCATTAAACTTCAAGATATTGACAGAGATAAGCAAATTGCCTAGTCCACAGCGCATTGCCCAGTACCAGTAAATGCATGCGATTAGGCAAGTTCAGCCTGGAGTCATTCAAACAAAAGCTTAGCTGCTTGCCATGGATGTCTCAATGAGACCAAAATATGTGACAATAAGGGTACATTACTTCATGTGCCAGGAAAGTATTAAATATGATGATTGACTGCAATGCAACTGGAAATGAGGATGACATATGCGAAATAGAATGACATCCATATGATGAGACCCAGACGGTTGATGAACTGCCATACATCGAACATCAGGGAACAGATGATGGCCTTGCACATACTGGCATGCAACAAACCAATGATGAAGATACACAAATTACTAATGTCAACCACATCAATACACAACAGGATTACCAGGAAGATAAACCACAGCATGATTGTTTGCTGGATAACTAACATGATATTGAGGAAGCACTGTATAGCCAGCAACACAGCCAGCTCCATGAAGATGAACATCCTGAACACAGTGTTGGGACCTGAGTGGCCATCGCGATTTGACAATCGCTGGTATCCAGGTATATAAATTGCATCACAGTATGTGTTTTGAGTGCAGGATAGGGCTGTTTAATAGTTCAGGTACTTAGAACCCTTTTGTTTTGTTTCTATAGGTATGGTTGAGGAAGAACACAAAGAGCAGTTCCATGTGAATTTTATGATTCCGCTGACAGGAAGGGAACTTATTATAAGAGGCCAACAGCTGAAGATTCTTGTTGGTACCCCAAAATTCTGCCATTGATAAATTGGACCCTCCTGAGAGATTCAGCTCAAGAACATTCAAATTTGATAAAACAGACACTGGCAGAGTTAAAAATTATGGCATTATGAATATGCAGAATAAGAATCATGGGGCATAGCGATCCTCGTGAGACATGTACTGGTACAGGTAGCATGTGGGACAATCTCCAAAAGAAGATGCGGTTGCAATAAAAGTTTAATTCTGTATCGGACATAACAAAAGTAAAAGACAATACAGTTCTCTAGGAATCACAGCCTTTATTACAGACATTGTGCCTTCAGGACCCAGATTTGTTTTATTTTAATTTTTTTAAATAATGGCTTCAACAAAATGCCAAGTTTTAATCTGTGGAAAGTTTTGTTCCATTAAAATGTTGTTTGCTTGGTTTAGACACACTTTCAATAGAAAACATCACTTTGGGCCATTATGAGTGTCCATGTAACCCAGTGACTTTTCTAGTAACACACATTCACAATTTTTAAAACATTAGTGGCATTGAACAAGTCTTTGGAAAAACACTGTGCTCCAAAAAGTGTAACAGACTAGTCAACAAACAGAGTACTTTTTATTTTTTAGTTTATTGCCATAGGATGTGACACAAACATTAGATCCTTAAAGGACAGTAATAATGATGGACAGACAGATGGCAAAAATACAAGAAAGCAGGAAATGATAATTGTTCAAAAACATACAGTCATATCATATGTTAGGTGTCACTCATAAAGTGAACAATGTTGTATCTGTGAAAACAAATTCTAACAGCCCTTGCTGAGTAGTGTTGGACATGTCACACATGAGACACTCAGCTGGTGGGTGAAGCTCAGCACTAAATATCTGAAAACAAGAAAACAGCATTATCTTCCTACTATACAATAATCAACCTCTAGGGTGAGTACTATAAATGCATACTTATGAACAGTACCTTGCTTAAAAGTTTTTTTTTTTTTTTACATAGAATGTCACCCCAGTGGCCCAGCCATACCAGAGAATGACCTGGGGATTGAAGAACCAGTGCAGGGCCTGGTGGGTGAAAGATCTTTGATCTTGGGAGGTATGACAATGGGGAATTTTGAAAACCTGGTTATCAGAGCTCCTGGTGTGGCGAGGGTTGGTGTAAGGGATGAGGAGTTCCTGCACACCAGGAGGCATCATTCCCAGGCTTACTTTTTGCAAGCAGACATGTTTGGTGCATAAGTCTGCACTTGAGATTGAGCCAATTAGCCTGAGCATACAGGTCACAGGTATGAGTCAGTTGAGCAGAACCTGTTAGGAGCCAGCAGGCTTTGTTGACAGCTATATTGATACAGTGGAGGACGTTTCCATGGCTGACTCATAGATGACAAGCCCATAGTAAATGAGTGAGATTACAGAGGTATGTATAGCAAGGTTGAGGGCTTCTGAGATAAGACTATATTTGTGTCTATATGGAGCCCTATGTGCAAGTTAACAGACTTAACGATCTTGTTGATGTGAGTGGCATAAGACAGGGTGCTGTCAACCGTAATCCCCAGATATTTAAAATGCTGAACAAGCTCCAGGGGAGAACCCACTTCATTTGTGATAGTAAGAGAGTAGGCTCTATGTCTGTTTTGGGTGCTGGAGAACAACATAGTTTTCATCTTTTTATACTTCATTCTAAGTTTATGTTTGCTGAACAACCTTTTTATGTCTGCAAAGTTATACTGGAGCTGCTTCACAAGAGCTTTGTGATTAGGAACACTAGTAAACAAGACAGCGTCATCTGCATACAACAGAATGTGACCCTGGCAGGCAACGGGAGCCTGTTAAGGAAAGCACTGAACAGGAGAGGTCCCAGTATGGAGCCTTGTGGGATTCCTGAGCAAACAGGTCTACTCTCAAAAGGATGTTGCCAATCTTCACCTGCTGTGAGTGGTGGTGACATGACTACTGAACCAACCAACGATGTCATTTGAGAGACCAATGACAGAGAGTTGATCAACCAATAGGGCATGATTCACTGTGTCTAAAGCCTTGGTTAAAACTATGAAGGCCGCACCAACAAGGTGACCATGGTCAAAGGATTGATGGATAAAGCCTGAGAATGCTGCTAGACTGTAGTGGTACTATGCCTAGACCTAAACCCGTGCTGTCCTGGGCATTGTAGTTGGTATTTTTCCAAGTACTGTATTCTACCAGCTGTCAGTCACTATTCTTTCAAAGTTTTTGAGTAGAAAGAATATGGGGATTGGCCAATAGTTCCTGAGCTGTGTACGGTCGCCACTTTTAAACACTGGTGTCACTATTGCAGACTTCCATTTTGCAGGAATTGTGAGTACCTAAGTAATAAGTTAATTATGTGAGTTAGGCGTACCAATATTTCATCTAATGCAAGTGTGAGAAACTTAAGGTCCAGTTTATCTCCGCTAAATCTTGACTTCACCAGCACCTTGAAGAAGTTTTTCCTGCTTCGCCAGCTGAGATGACTCAAATGGAATGGTGGGTGAGGGGCTGGTCTGCTTTCCCAGTGAAATCATTTTTGCCAGTCAGGCAGAAGAAGTTGGAAGGGAGGACGCCACTCAGAACAGTAAACACATTATTAAAAGTGTTTGCTGTGTCTCTTGGATCAAGGGAAGGTGTGCCATTAATGTTAAGCATAGAGGGAGGGTGATTTGGAGACTTACCCTGTGTCTTCTTTAAGGTTACTCCAAAACTTTTGGCCATCATTCCATGAACTAGAGAGGGCATCTTTGTAATATTCACTTTTACTAATCGGATAGCTGTGGTGCAGGAGTTCCTTGCTAGTTTATAGCTCTGAATGTCGGCCTATTTCCCTGTGGCCCAGGCCCTGTGTCATAGATGATCCTTGAATTTTAAGAGCGCGATGAGATCAGGGGAGATCCAAGGGTTACAGTGGCCTTTAATTTTAAATTTTTATATGGTGCATGCTTGACACACACTATGCTAAATTAATGTATAAAGTACTCAAGTAGAGTTTCAAGTGGAGTAGATTAAAGACCAGTCTAGTTGTCAGAGCTCACATTTAAGAAGTTCAAGGTGACCATGGATGAGGTCCCTAGTGGAGATTGTTCTTTCAGGGGCTTGGAGAATTTATTCATCAAGCAGAAAAGGACAGGGAAGTGGTCACTTATACCATCCAGGAGAGAGTACTGTAGTGTTAGAAATGTGCTCAGGGCAGTTAGAAAGTACCCAGTCTAGTAGAGTGTGTATTCCGGTCCTGTAATTCATTCTTGTAGGAGACTCGAAAGCTGGGTGTGGTGAACAGCAGAGATTGCATCTTTGAAGGGCTAGCATCCAAGGAAAGCCAATTGACACTGAAGTCACCTAGCACTATAACTTCTGATTTGAGACTCAAACTACCTAAGCACTCCAGAAGTGAGTCTAGGCCTGTAGTCATCTGCTTGGGTGGAATATAAACTGACAATACAGTGATGGTTTTATAGTGTTCACTGTGAATCACTTTAATAGCAAGTGATTGAACATTGCCAGCGGTTGAAGGCAACAGCAGGACAAGACCCTGAAAGTTGTCCCTAAGATAAATTGCAAATCTGCCTCCCTTTGGTAAGGCAATCCTGTCTGAAAATTGTGTAGTGTGGAATAGAGAAAGATGTGTCAGGTATTTTCAGGGAGAGACACGTTTCGACTAGAGAAAGAATATCAGGTTGTGTTGGGTGATCCAGATGTTCAGATTCTCTAATTTAGGAGGAGGCTACAGATACTGAAAGATACAATTGTAAGCATCCCAACCTTTCTCAGAAGGGTGTCTGACTTTGTGGTGGGCCAAGGTTGGGGTGGATGTTGGCAGCCAGCAGTAATAGAAGCAATGCTAGTCTATGCAGGTATTCCTTTAGTTGTTTGTTACTGAGATTGCACAGCCTTTGCATGGTGTGTTGCAGGTAATGTTTTTATGCATAAGAAAAGTCCCAGGAGGAATAAGAGAAGGGGCTGCCAGCTGGGGGAGTTGACAAGCAGCCACCCGTAAAGGTGGAGACATGTCCCAAAGTTATCTCTAAATTCCTCTCCTCTCTTGTGAAGTTCATTTAGGGTTTCCATAGATACATAGATACATAGATACATAGACAGTGTCGGCAGATAAGGCCTATGGCCCACCTAGTCTGCCCATTTGAGCTTGTAAGTTCAGTTTGTTTTCCTAGAAGTCTATTTCCCCTTACCCCTGACCTCTAGAATTCCTTTATGTCTATCCCATGCATTCTTAAATCCGTGATTGTTTCCAGCCCCACCACTTCCTCTGGCAGGGTGTTCCACTTGTCCACCACCCGTCTCAGTGAAGAAATTCTTTCTCATGTTTCCTCTGAATCGTCCTCCCTCCAACTTCATCCCATGCCTCTAGTCCTGAAACATCTTTTCGCTTAAAAATAGTGTTTTCCTGCACCCTGTTCCTCCCTGTGAGATACTTGTATGTCTCTATCATATCCCTCCTCCTCCTCTCCTCCAGGGAGTACATGTTCAGTTCCTTCAACCTGTCTTCATAGGATTTGTGATGCAACCCATGCACCATCTTTGTTGCCCTCCTCTGAACCTTCTCTACCCTGTCTATGTCCTTACGTAGGTATGGTCTCCAGAACTGTACACTGTACTCCAGGTGGGGCCTCACTAGTGTCTTGTATAGCGGAATTATGACCTCCCTTTTCCTGCTGGTGATGCCCTGCCTATACATCCCAGCATCCTATTTGCTTTACCTGATGCCTTGTCACACTGTTTCCCTACCTTGAGGTCATCAGAGATGACAACCCCAAGATCCCTTTCCTGCTTGGTGCATGCTATATCCTCACCCCCAACTGATATATTGTGCCAGGGTTTTTGTGCCCCATATGCATTATCTTGCACTTCTTTGCATTGAATTTCAACTGCCAAACCCTTGACCATTCTTCAAGTTTCTGCAGGTCCCTTCCCTTACCTATATTGATTGGGAGCTCAACATGTATTCCCAGGAAGATAGAAGTGAGGGGGACATGATGGAGACCTTCAAATACTTAAAAGATATAAATTGGTTAGTTCAGAAGTCTTGATTTGTTTAAAGAGAGGGAGGGTTATGTGGGGACACAGCCAGAAATTGGAGGGGAAGATTCAAGAGGAAATGAGAAGACACTATCAGCAGCTGCTGTTTTAGGCTCCCTGCAATGCACCATGTTTGCTGTATGGTTTTGTAGTTTTGAAGCTACCTATGATTGCACTGGGTAACCAGCATCATAGGACATGGGTTGATTTTGGTTAAGGTCATCTACTGACTTATTGCAATGATTTTAGGTCTATATAATTTTTGTCTAACAAATCCCTGACAAAAAAATAACATACAATGTACACTAAAGCTCAACAGTTTCTTCATATCTTAATAAAACTAATCAGATGTCACTTGTAAATATTATAATAAATGATAAATAAGCATTTTATATTTATGAGTTGAAAGGGTCCAGTTGCCCTTTTAGGCTTGGTGCTGTGGCACAGTGGTGTAAACCCTGGTCCTGTTTTTGTACTGTAGCATTTTATTAAAGTTATCATGGCCAGTAAGGATGGCAGTCACAAAAGATGGTTGAGATTGTTACTATTTTTGTGATTTTCCTACCATACAGGGTGTGACAGCTCCCCATCATCTTCTTTCATATATACATTCTTATCTGCTCCCTCTGGTCAGTCACCTTTCTCAGGTCTACTGTGATCTCCAAGTCATGACAGCACCACTCAAGAGTGCTGGTGCTGGTCATCAGTCAGATGGCCAAGGGTGTTTCTCCCTTGTTGCCTCAGTCAGCCTCCACCTCTACTGCTCTATATCCTGTGAACATGGTAAGAATCCTGCTTCTCCTGCCAAGGAGGTAAACCTCCTTGACCTATCGCAAGGATCACCGTGGTAGCAAAACATGGCACATATCTCTTCCATTCAAGGATGAGTTGCCACTGGTGGCATTCCTTTACCACGTATACCCAGTCACTGGTGTCTTGGGGTCAGATTAAAAATTGCAGAGTGAAGCACAAATGTTTGCATTAATCTTTGTGACTGCCCAGGTGGTATCAAAATGTTGTTCATAAATGGATAGTCTTGGCCTCTATCTGACTGTGAAAAGGGCTAGGTAGAGGCAGTGGTAACCCATTACTGCTACCACTAATGCCACTAGTGCTGCCCGACCTGCGTACCTTTAACTGTCCCCACAATGAATAGCACCGGTCGCTATTTGTTATGCACAAAGCAGCCATACAATTAGCCCATTGGGCATGCAAGACACTAGCTGTCCATTTGCATACCATTATGGGCCCATTAACATGGGCTGTGATGGAGTTTTGCATGCTCCTCCCTTCCCCAAGGGGACTGCCAATCCTGTAGTTGCACAAGAGCCCCCTGGTAGTCTACTGGTCCTCTACCCTCCCCGTTCTCTGATCTCCATCCCTGTAGAAGAAATCCCATTCCCTGCTAGTCCAGTGGTCCCACTCCCTGGTGTGTGATCATCCCTCCATATAATAAAAAATGTCCCTGGTAGTCTTGTGGCCCCCCTTCCTCAAATGTCGATCATTGTCCCCATATAAAACAATCCCTGGTATTCTAGTGGTCCCTCCTGTTCTGATCCCCATCCCATTAAAACCAACTCCATTCATCGTGGTCTAGTGGACCTCCACTTTTCCACCCTGTCAGGTAATAATTCACCACTCTGCTCCCCATCCCAACTCCCAGTTGGCAACCACAGAGCCCTCCTCTCACCTCTATAGCTGGCCACTGACTGAGCTTATAAATGAATGTGTGCTAGACAGAATGCACTCATTCATAGTGCAGTCAGCTGCCAGCTTTGGAGGTGAAAGGAGGGGTTATGCTGCTGCCGACTGGGACACATTTAACATATGAAATTAAGCAGCAGATAAAGACCTAGAGATCTACTGTCTGCCCGAATGTGCAGCTAGCACCCCTGGGATGGGGAGTGGAGTGGTGGGTGATTACCTGGCAGAGTGGGGTACTAGACCACAAATAGATGGGAGTGAGTTTTCAAGGATGGGGTCTAGGACAAGGAGGAACTACTAGACTGCCAGGAATTTCTATTTTATATGGGGACAGTGATGGACATTGTAGGATTGGAAGGGATCATTAGACTATTACCAGTGATATATTCTTGTATGGTGATGGCATGTATCGACATTGGGGAGGGTCTAGGGACCACTAGACTACCATGAAATATATATATTTTTTATATGGGGATAGCAATGGGACATCAGGGAGAGACCACTAGACTACAAGGATAAAATTTATTATACACAACTTAATGGGACAGGGATCACCTCAGGGGAGGTGGAGGGAACAATACACTACCAGGGAATTTTTTGAATAACATGGGATGGTGATTGGAAATTGGCGTGGGGGAGGGAACACTAGACTACCAGGGATTTTTTTAATATGGGGACAATGGTTACACATCAGGAGGGGGAGAGACCACTAGAGTACCAATGATTTTTTTTTAATATTATGATAGCCATCTGTGAATAGGGAGAGGGAGAGACAAGTAAGTAGTAGGGAAATACTATATTTTATAGGGACAGTGATTGGACATTGGGGAAGAGGTTAGTGTCTACTAAATTACCAGGAAATACACTTTACCATTGAGGGCAATGGTATTAGCATGAAATAGGATCCAGTTTTGCAAAAAGATCCTTTATCATGCTTTGCCATTGACCACAATGGGATTAGAACAATTTAGAAACCTGTTTCATAAAAAAAGGATCCTTTATTGTGCTTGCATTGAGTTCAATGTGATTAGCATGATTTAGAATCCTATTTCATGAAAAAGGATCCTGTATTGTGCTGTACCATTGACTATTCTCTGCAAAAACTATGTTAATGCACCATTAGAGTTAATGTGATAAAGGAGGGAATTATACTTTCTCAGAAAGTAAGGAAATTCTCAGCAAAAGACTATCTTAATGCACCATTAGGGTTAAAGCATCAAAAGTTGGGAAATGCGACCTTAGGGTTCCCAAGTCTAAGACCCCCCACCTGTATGCAGGACCAGGCCTGATGGGTATACCTTGGGGTTGTGAACTGTAATGTTCACCCCATTCCATGAGTAAGTAAGGTAGTATGGGTACAGTATAGGAGAATGGGTGACAATTAAGGTTCATTAACCTAAGTCACACCCTCAGGCCTGTTCCTGCATACAGGGTGGGAATGCAGTCTTAAATTTAGGAATCCTAAGGTTGCATTAATGTTGTTTTTTGCACAGAATTTTTACTTTTGAGAAAATATAATCATAGGTTAATTGTTTTGAGGGGCCCTCATGAGCCCAACCATCCATAATTTTTGAAGATTGCAATTGTATCTTTATTCTCCTGTGGGATTGCAGGTCCCTCTGGCCCTATGCTGCCATCACTCCATAATCCTCTATGTAGCTGCATGTGGGAGTGCAGGACGCCCAGGTCCTGTGCTCGTATAAGTCCTTAATGGTACCCATATTTGCATGTGGGAGCATTAGGGTCCTCTGGGCCCTGTGTGCCCATTCATGCATGACTTTTAAGATAGTGTACTGCTAAAGTTGTTTGGCTGTGGAAGCATAGAGCTCTCTGGGCCCTGCATTCCAATCCTGTAGTGTGACAGGACAAGAAACACCTGACATTTACAGGTTATCCTACAGAAAACACAGGGAAATCCCAAACCTGTGTAACTCAAACCCAAATTAACATAATTTCACAAAACCAGAAAAAGGCATATTGGTGGGTGAATCTTTTGTACCCTAAAAGTTTAAAGAGCAGCTGACACTGTCAGGAGAACTTTAGCAAAACATAATATGCAATGTTCTGCATGTATTTACATTAGTTCAGTATTTCTCCTTCCCATTATTTATTGCTAAGGTCATTTGTATGAAAACAGGATCATTGCTCCTGAAGATTTCATTTGTTCTTTTGCTTTCTCCCTGCCTGCGGTAATAATGCATCCCTTGTGACATCACAATTACTCTCATGGAAACAGAGTGTGATGTCACAGAGAATCATGCAAGTTTCAGTAATAAACAACGAGGATGAGAACTCTATAGAATATATATGGGATGCAAGTTGAATTGTACCTAAATATTATGTTTTTTCAAAGATTTATTTGAAGCATCAGCAGCTGTTTAAGAACAAAATTGCAAACCATTTCTTCACAGTGGAGTGACAAAGAAATGACTGGATAAACCTCCCATTATAATGTTATGCTATTGGCAAAAAGCAAAATTTAACCCCACAAAACTACAAACCAGGTAATATATTTTCACCAAACCAGCAAAAGGCACATCTGTGGGGTAAGCCCTTTGTATCCTGAAAATTTCAGCTCCAAATTTCAAACAGTTTTCTACCTATGAAGTGACAAAGAAACAGCTATATAAAAACCCTTTTTGCAAATTCTGAGAAAGAATCCTTTCCTGAGCTTCCTTTTCTGTAATTTGTGGTGAAATAAAAATACTTTTTCACAAATTGTGGAAAAGGATTCTGTTTTGTGGTAAAGAAAATCTTTTTCGCAAAATTGCAGAACATGATCCTGTTTCATGGTAAAACATTTCCACAATTTGTGGTAAAAGATTTTCCATGGATAAAATAAACACATTTTGAACATAAGAAATCATGGGAAACTTTTGAACAAATTAACATTTTTTCACCAAACCTTCAAAAGACACCACAGGGACCCAAGACCTGCACACCCTAAACATCTCAGACCAAAATTCCACACAGTTTTTGTGCAATGCGGTGACAAAGAATTTGACAAGTGGCAAGTTACACATTTTCTGACACTCCATATCACCACACTCACATATCCAACCAGAACAAAACTTGCCATATCAAGAGATCTTTGGTTCCTGATGGTCATACCAAATTTCATGCAAAACACTTGAATGGTTGCAAAGTTATTAAAGTCCCAAATCTTCAGTTTAACTTAGAAGTGAAGATTTAACTTAATATAGAGGCACAACTGCTGCTAAAATTTTGGTACTACCAGTTTTTTGTCACTCCACAGTCTCCAAATAGTTTCTGGTTTTGGTCTGAAATTTTCTTTGTAGAAAGGTCTTGCCTCAATGGATTTGCCTTTTGATCATTTGTTGGAAAAATATTACAATACGCTAGAGTTGTGAGGGGTTTAAATTTTGATTCTTTTGCCATAGGATAACATTGTAATGTGAGGTGTACACAGTTGTTTCTTTGTCACTCTGCTGTGAAGAAATGGTTTGTAATTTTGTTTGAAATTTATGTGCTTGTTGCTCCTTTCATGAAAAAATTTGCTTTGCTCTGGCATTCTGGAGGTTTAAAGTATGCTTGTTTTCTCACACACAAACACGCAGACCTTTTGGAATGATGGGAGCACAGTGCCCATAGGGAAATAATGATACTATTACAATTTCTAAAACTTATGGATGCATTGGAGTACAGGCCCAGAGGGCCCTGCACATCCACAAACAAATAAGGCTATGATTATAGCATCTCAAAAATAAGGAAATTAGTTGCAAAATAATTTTTAATGCATCAGTTAGGGTTCCACTGACAAAAGTTTTGAAATGTGGTGTTAGGATTTCAACCATAATACCTCACTCTCTACTGCGTGCACGCAGCAACAGGCATGGAGGGTGATGTTTTGAAGTTGTCAACCCTAATGTTCATCCTATTTTCCTGTACTCTATCCATCTCAACTTATTTACTTATGGAATGGGTGAGTGAAAGAAGGATAACCCCAAAGCACACCTCGCCATGCTTGATGCTACTTGCAGGGTTGGGGGGCTGTTAGGGTTGGAAACCCTAACACCACATTAACAAAGTTTTTTGCAACTATATATATATATATATATACACACACACACACAACAATATATCTGATGCAACTAAAATATCTGGTACATATTGCTGACTTGAGCACATACAGTACACATTCTAAATACCCAGTAGGGAAAATCAAGAAGACATTATTTTGAATTTTTATTTTCCTGCTAATGGCAAAGGAGTTTATTTTGTGTACCTGACATTTAGGGAGCTTTGGTTGCTACACACATACACGATATACACACACACACACACACACACACACACACAATATATCTGATGCAACTAAAATATCTGGTACATATTGCTGACTTGAGCAGATACAGTACACATTCTAAATACCCAGTAGGGAAAATCAAGAAGACATTATTTTGAATTTTTGTTTTCTGCTAATGGCAAAAGGAGTTTATTTTGTGTACCTGACATTTAGGGAGCTTTGGTTGTTACACAACATGGTTTAATTAGGTGGTTCTGTTCTTACATAAACAGTTGGTTCAATACTGTTTTAATACATCACATTGTTGAAATGCTGGACAGCCTGACATGTATTTCATTATGTGTTCTAATGTTAGTTCTAATTCTATGTCATCAAACCTTTGAAAACCAATGTGAGAACTTGTTCAAATTAACTTGATAGTTTATGTGAGTACTACAAGTACCCAGCCAATAAAGTTATATAATAATGTAATCAAAGTTTTACTTGATATTTATTCTCTGAAATGTATTTACTGCTTGGAAGCACACACATCTTAAAGATTTAAATAACAGTTGTTTTCTTTTTCAGTTAGAAATTACATTTAAATGCTTGCCTTCATCTGATATTGCATATTTAAAACTATATACTGTATCTATCCATATATATATATATATATATATATATATATATATATATATACACACACACACACAGCAGTATATAGGCAACTCCATGAAAAGGGGTTACCAAAGTGTACATGACTGCCAAGTTTTAAAACCCAAAGTAGATGAATTTTATGTGTTTTATGATGATGCTCCAACCACTTATTTAGTGAATATATTGGGAGATAACTTCCTCATCAGTACCTGAGAAAATGGGTCACAGAAGTTGCACACGTAACAAGGGACACCAAAGGAATGTTACTTGCGTGGCATGCTTTTGTAATTTTACTAGGTAACATTTGTTAGCATGTTTAATATGTGTGCTCTACCAATGAATATGGGGTGGAAATTTGGTAACTCCCTTTATATGGGCATGAGGTTAATATAACATGGACACCAAACACCTTTTGTTTTTGTAGACTCTTTTTGCTGCCGCCAGAAGAACTCTCTGGCATCCCCTGCTACCCTAGTGCTCTACCTCGAACCTGAATCCCTCTTTCCATCCCACTACAGCCAGGCAGATCCCCGGCTCTGCACTCCCCAAGGTGGGGCCACCCTATCTTCCCAGGTTGCTCTATCTGCCAATCTAATGTGCCCAGCCATGATGGAGGAGAATCCTGCTACTGGAGTGTGGCACATCGGGGTAGGGTGCTGTTGCTATCCTCATCGATGTGGTTTTTCACTTTATGTTGCCCCCTCAGAGCACTGCATGCAGTGACGTTCATGCATGGCTGCCCAACTGGTGTCTGCCATGCTCCAACCCTGACTTGTGGCTGGTGTTCCTGCAATGCCCCTATCTCCATTGGGGCTGCCAGGATTCCAAGCAAACCCTGGATCCCTCCCAGGAGAGGAGAGCTGTCCTTCAGATGCTCCATCCTCCTCCCTCATGACCCCTGGCCCCTGAGTCTGTCCTCTAACCTGGATCACTGGTGTGGTGCGAGGTGTGGTGTCCAGCGCCTACCTTCAGCACCACTGGGCCAGCTCCAACCACCTTTTTAAGGTTGAAAAGGTTTTACTAAAGCTACTATTCATTACATAATACTAACACTATCCATCACACAATGCAAACCAACCAACAGCAAGCAATAGAAATGTGAAATATTTACAAGATATGTTTCTAATCATCCTTCCCTGCCCACAGTCCATTTAAGCCCATTGTGTATGACAGGAAAACAAACAAATTATAGGTGACCTGCAAACAACTGAAAATTATTTCAGAGAATTTTAGCTAAGTGTAGTTCATTTAATTTCTACAAGATTATTTGTTCTTGTCAGTGGACATGTCTTTCAACTCTTGTGAAAAGCTCCAGTACACTCTTAATTCAATTCTTGCCTCAGTCTTGAATACTTTTCACATATTTCTTCTAGTACTTCAGTACTGATTTTAGATTTTTGAACTCGCTGAAGCTGTACTGGCCCATAAAATATTTAGGCACATTTTACATTGTTGTAGTCCTGAATCCATGGCCATGTAAATGTTGATTCCCATGTTGGTGCAGGAATTTGAAGGTGTACTGCTGGTTACATACTGCTGTGACCTCACCAATGTAGAATGCATGTGAGTAATAAACAGCACACAATTTCCCGACTTCAATTGGCCTGAGGGCATGATTCTTGTTTTGCTGTCTGCACACTGTGTGTGGTGGTCTCAGGTAGCAGAACACATGGGTTCTTGGGAACACACAGGTTTTCAGGAAGATCAGTTTGGCGCTTGTTGTGGGGGCTACATCATTTGAGGCAATGTTATTCTGGTAGAACACATGGCCACTGGTGTAGGGATGCTGCTAGTCTCAGCTGAGTGACCACTGGTTTTGGCAGATTCTGGCATTGGCTCATGTGACTCTTCAGTGTGCAGCAGGCCAACACTGGTATATCATAAAGTGGGCACAGAAGCCATTGTTAAATGCTTGACTGTCCATTGTCCCATATACTTCCTGTTTTCACATGGAAGCTCTCATTGACATTGTCTGCAGAAGCATGCAAAGTCTCTGACTGCAATCACTCCTGTTTCCACTGACTTTACGCTTTGTATTTGGCAGTTCCTGGTATTGTTTGATGTTACCAAGCATGTTTCATTTAATGTCATTGCTTCCAACCCAGAAGAAAGTGCTAATCTTATGGCTACACCCATCACTGCTGGCTGGCTCTTCTGTTAGATAGTTCTTGCAGTAATTATGCAAGTCTTCTGCATTCGCAATGACTGCCCAATGTGATACAATTGCCTGTGATGTGCATGAATTCACAACAGCATGTTCCCATCTGATGGTCCTTTCCATGCCGGGATCCAAAATATGCTCTTCAATTGGGAATCCATAGTCTGAGGGGCCAAAGAACTGTGTGGAAAGCCCACTTTGACTTATATTGGCTGACACAACCATCTGTGAAGTGAACTTGTTTTGTATGTTGATAGTACGGACATGTTTAAGGTGGGAGTTTGACATGTGGATGAAATGCTGCACAGCATGGTGATCATGCTTTGGTCACTGAAAATGAAAGTGAGATATTCACGGACAGTTTCTTCACAGTTTGTGCACCTATAATATGCTACAACAGGGTGAATCCTAGCCTGCTCATGGTTTCGTGGCAGGACTGAATTGCCTTGAAATTTGCAGTTGTAGTTTTCAGCAAAATCAAGGACCATCATGACCCATCCGGTTGGCATGTTTTTCCTTATTGAATTAAACTGCTGTTGTTGCCATGTGGCAACATGCAAGTGGTAGCCCAGAAACTTGGAATAATTTTTAGTGTTGCCACTAGTTGCTGCACAGTTGTTTCTTAGATGTCAATACTTTGCAGCATTGTTTAATATCAGCACCATCTATTTTTCTCACAATATTCATACTTCCCATGGAGCCATTGTACATGTTCATTGGAATGAGCTCCAGGAGTTCCTTTGACTTTGCTGTCAAAATAATCTATGCTGCAAAACTCAAATATTTTCTGGACACACTCCATTTTATAGAATTGTTCACACGTGGCCATTGGCACATTGTCAGTTCAATTGCCTGATACAGATTTATGATTTTGCATTGTGGCATTTTTTTACTGTCAGCATTGTGATTCAATGCCTTCAACTTCATCTCCACATTTGTGCAGTATTTGCACAAGTGCTGGTCTAGGTTTTGTTTGCTGGCAAGTTTTATGTGTCATGGTCTCAGAACATGGAATTTTCTTTTCAAACTGGTATTTCTGGTTCTGTTTGATGAAGTCACTATGATGAACCGCAAGGGTCTGGAAAGGAAGGATTTCGCTTGTCCAGTCTTTTTAGAGTACGCTTTTCATGCAGTAGGGGTGGCTGACTCATTGAAGAAGTTCTCAATGCTTTGATGGCTTCTAAAGAGAGAGCGGACTTTTGCCTTTTGTTTTGTGGCTTTTGACTACTTACCTTCCTCAGCCTCTTTCAGCTAATCCCATGGGTATTGCCTGCATTTTGCAGCAGTTTGCATTTCTTCAAAACAAGCAGTTTTAATGAAATCCGGGATGCCTCCTGACCTCTTTGTGTGTAATTGTTTTGCCTCATCCATTTTGTCCTTCAATACCTCTACCAATTTACCTCTAGGTGGCCAACTGGTGTAAAGATTTTCCGCTTTGCCAGTTCTACCTTCTTGGAGGGTGAGCAGGATGTTAGCTGTCTTTCAATTATTGCTGCAAAGCATACTGGTGACTGTGGTAGTCCTCTCATGCCTGTGAACAGCTTTTTGAACTGCACAGTCTGTTCTCATGCCCACCTTTGGAGTTTCTTGTGAGACATTGGCCACAGTGGTCACTTCGCAGTTGTGGTTACTGGAGTGATCACTTTGGTTATGGGAGTGGTCATTTACCGATTATGTTGTCATGTGTTCCTATTTTTGCAGCATGTTGCATCTGATATGTCCATGCCTTTTTCATTTACTCTTCTTCTTTTGAGCAGTCATTTGACCACACTGTTGACATTTTTCTCTCACCAATATTCTCTTTGCACCTGTTTTTCTGTTTTTCAGCTCTGGTGTTTATTTTGGCTGCAACAGTGATGTCTTCTGCCTCAGCCATTTGCCTTTTCCTCTCTCTGTATCTCTAATGCTCTAGCCTGGTCTTCTCATTTTGTGCTTTTTGTTTTCTTCATCCAAATTCTGCCTATATGCTTTCACTGTATTGAAGCTTTCTACAAATACTCTTGATACTGTTGTGGGTCCTGATTGATCTGTAGTGGCAACTTTTTTCTTTGATGACAATGTGAGTGAAGAATTTTGCAATGCATTTTGCAGCAATGCCAAGGCAGAAACACAGGTTCTTCTCTGTCATGGTTCCATTGTCTATGATCTTGGACAATAAACAAGACAAATTAGAAGAATGCATCATTTACTTGCAATGTCAGTATTCCAAAAGCTGAGTAAATTCTGAAATGGCAATATCTGACTTCAGAGCCAACCAGATGAACTTGTCATTCTCACTTTCATTTTAATATTTTCGTGGCATCGAAAAACTGATGAAAGTCTATGACTGCACACTTTACTCTTGAGGTCAGACTACACATGTTGGGAACAATTTGCCAACAAGTGATGATGGGATCATGGTTAAAATACAGGAAGCAGAGAACATGAAAAGGATCCAATTGGAGAACACACAAATTTTAGCAGAAGACCACACAATGTTTTGTTAAGAACTGTTATAAGACCAGCATGCAAGAATATTGCATGGGTTTTCTATTTGGAGAATACACAGGTAAGGGGAATCACGTGTTTTGTTAAGAACCATTACAAGACACGATGCAAGAATATGGCAAGGGTTTTCTACTTAGAGAACACACAGATAAGGAGGAGACTACACAACATTTTGTTAAGAACTGTTACAAGACACGCATGCAACAAAGTGGCAGTGTTTCCTACTTGAGAACACACAGGTAAGGAGACCACATATTTTGTTAAGAACCATTACAAGACATGTATCCAAGAATGTGGCAAGGGTTTCTACTTGGAGAATACATAGGTAAGGAGGATGCCACACTTTTGTTAAGAACCATTACAAGACGTACATGCAAGAATATGGCAAGGGTTTTCTACTTGAAGAACACACAGTTAAGGAGGAGACTACACAACATTTTGTTAAGAACCATTACAAGACGCCCATGCAAAGAAAGTGGCAATGTTTCCTACTTAGAGAACACACAGGTAAGGAGAAGACTGTCCAGCATTTGTTAAAACCATTACAAGATGTGCATGCATGAAAGTGGCAATGTTTTCTACTGGGAGAACACACAGGTAAGACGGAGACTACACAATGTCCATTAAAAACATTAGAAGATGTGCATGCAAGAACATGGCAAGGGTTTTCTACTTGTAGACAGAAAGGTAAAGAGCTATTGAGCCAAACTGGCAGACAGGAAACACAATTTGAACTAGTGGCATAGTAGCTTCATTCTCTGAATTTCTTTTCTCATCAGAAAGTCGTCATGTGATAATACTGTGCTGGATGTGTTTAACAGCTGTTAGCCTGGTAGTTGACAACTCTACTGCCCCACAATGCATCATCAGCATTATGATCTCAGTGACATCACAGACAATTGCCTGGCAGGCATTTACTTGCTGTTCCTAAGTAGCACAGATGTCACAGTCAGTGAGGTCACAATGCTGAGGTACTGTGGGGTAATAGTTCATCAGCTACCATGCTAACAAGCTGTTACACGATCACACCTACTAACAGCAACATATTATTTTACTTACAAGGGAAAAGAACAAGCACCTGAAAAAGGTAATTGTTTGGGTCGGCCTGGTGGTACAGAGGGCTGAGGCACTGGACTCCTCACCTCATGCTACATCGGCAGCCCAGTTTTGGGAATGACCTACAATCATTGTGGTGCTGGTGTGGGGGAATAGCAGGATTGAACTGCCTGGCAGCTCTCTGCTCCCAGGGGCTGGTGAGGGTGTGTTGTCACCCTCTGTAGTTCCATTCCCATGGGGTGGAAGTCCGGTGGTAGCATAGGCAGCAAGGCAGCAGTGCTACAGGTAGGTGCAAGGTGTTGAGCTGGTGCCACAGTGTATCAAAGCCCACCCACATGCACATATGGCTGTGTGCTGTGGCCTCATGCTGGGAGAGGGATAAAACTCAAAATTAAAACCAAAAGAGGTAATGGTTGGCTGCCTAGAGTTCTCAGCTCTCTGTTCATCCTATCCACACACCATGGAGTGTCCACCTGGGTACAGATTTTAGTGTCCAAAACAAAGCAATAATCCAGCACCACCCAGTCCACAACAAATATAAAACAAATTAGTTTCAATATCAGTAATGTTTTATTACTAGAAAATGCTGACCTCCAACGTGCATGTACACTGGACCTTAGATTACCAGCGGGGCCCACAAATCTTCAACTGGTTTCACCTGACCCATTGGTAATCCTTGACCCATGGTACATACACCTTGGAGGTCAGCATTTATTGTTAATAAAACATTGCTGATATTGCATCTAATTCAGTTCTGTCTGTGTTGTGGGCTGGGTGTTGCTGTATTATTGCTTTGCTTTATAATAAGTCTTCCTTAGCACAACCATCTGTTGGGGCGGCTTTACCATTGTTGCTGGGATTTTTGTGTCTGCCACAAAGAGGCAGACCTTCCCTTCCAACTCTTGCAAATGTTGCTTCTTTTTATACTTAAACATTCTTAACTTTCACAATAAAACACCAGAACAATCTATCATATTGCAGTGCCACCAAACAATCCAATACAATGTTGCTTCTGAAGACATTAAAGAGAATTGGTCACAGCATTGATCACTGAGGTTTTGATGGTCACCCTCACTTCCTCAAGTGATCTGTGTTTTTACCACCAATACAACCAAAGGGAGAGAAAGAAGCAAGTGCCTCAGCTCAGCTGGAATTGAACCCAGGCCACCTGGAATATCGCTTTGATTGGCGCTAACTAGCTGCACTACTGAGGCAACTGGATCCTGGGCTGTCCCTGAACACATTACTCTTCTCTATTGCACAATGAAGTGACTACACAAATACTTAACAGTAATAAAACCAGCTCTCCAGACCAGCTAATTCAGTAGTGCAATCATTTTATTTTTAGAGAAATTTAAAGTTGTGTCAGAAAAAATACTTACAAGTAAGAAGCCATAAATATTGTGTTAAAACCCACTGGAAGTAACCACTTCAATTCTCTTCTTCTGCTCAAGGGATGGGGGATGATGCTAGCCATGACAGGGGTAGTTAGAGTGGAAAGGAGTGGGAGTGGGAGGCAGAAGGCAGGCCAGATAGCAGGAAGAACAGGGGGACCTGGAATGCAGGAGAATTGGGGGAGCAGTGAATCAGAGCAGGAGGGGCAGGGGAAGAGGGAGGAAAGCGCAGAAGAAGGACCAGTTGGGAGGAAAGGTAAAGGAGAAGGACCAGAAGTACAAGGAGGATTCAGTAAAGGGAGCTGAGGGTTTAGGCCAGGGAGCAAGACTAGCAAGGAGGAACTAAATGGAGACAGGAAGGAAGGGAGGATGAGCCAAGCTAGTTTAGCAGATGGGGAGAAGGACCAGTTGTGAGCAGTGAGGGGGAATTAGCAAGGAACAGAAGGATACTCAGGAGGAGGAGAGCATAGGATTGGAGGAGGGAGTGGCCATGGTAAATAAGGAGGGGTGGCATGTGGCACCCAGAAAGGGGAGGAACACGGAGCCAGCTGGGTGGAGGGGCCTGTAGAAAGGATGAGGGACATGGAAGGGGGGAATGGAGGAAAGGAGTGGTCAGAGTGCTCCTGCTGGGGATTCTATGATCAGGGGTATCAAATGGGATAGGGAGGGAGAAGCCTGGCCAGTTGGAACAAGATGCTTCCCTGGACTAACGGTGCACAGGGCTAGCACGAGGTATATCAGCTGGCAAAGGATTGTGGGGTTCCCAGACATACTGGTCCACCTGGGTACAAATGACATTGAGGAAATAGCGAGCTAGAGATACAGGCAAGATTCAGGAGCTCGCCAGGTCTGTCATGACATAGGATGCACAGTTTTCTCAGAAATCCTGCCAGTGCCAAGGGCTAGTGGGGACCACAAAAGGAAAATTAGGAGATAAACCAGTGGCTCAGGGAGTGGTGTGAGGCCAGAGGGTATGGATTGATGGGGATTGGGGAGACCTGGGAGGATAAGGAGCTGTATGCTAGAGATAGACTACATCTCAATTTGGAGGGAGGGAATCCTTAGTTGAAAATAGAGGGTTCATTGGTGAAAAGTGGGGTTTAAACTTGTGAAGGGGTGGGATGGGAGAAAAGGCTGTCAAGGGGTGCCGATAAGGGAGGGACTCTGTCTCCACCCCTGGGGACCAGGAGGATTGCAGGAAAGGCCAACTGGCAAAGTGCAGACCAGGGCAAAACAGAATCCCATGGGAACAAGGCAGGGAAATGGAACTATAGGGAAAGGGTGGAAGGTAGTCCTGTTAAATGCCAGGAGCTTGGGCAATAAAATGCCTGAGCTCCAGGTAATGCTAACTGAGGGAGCAGTGGATGTGGCAGCGGTCACTGAGACTTGGGCCACTGCAAGACATGACTGGGACCTGAACCTGGAGGATACACTATGTTCAGGAAGGACAGGGAGAGGGAAGGGGAGGAGGGGTAGCAATGATAGTCAAAACCGTACTGGCATAGGGGAAGTAGAGGAGGCGGAGGGAACCGTGGAGGCAATTTGGGTCACCTTGATAACAAGGGGGGCAAGAGAGTAAAATAGGAGTGGTGTAAGACCCCTGCCCTGGCAGAGGAGCTGAGGACAGTCTGGTGGCAGATGTTGGGAGACACTGCAGACTGGGCAGAGGAACGGTGGTGGTGTTGGGGGACTTAAACATGCCAGGAACAGACTGGGAGACTATGACATCCTCTGTGACCAGGGAACAGAGGTTGTTGGATGTCTTTCAAGACGCGTCCTAACTCAGCAGGTGAGGGAACCGACCAGGGAGGCACGGGTACTGGATGTGGTCCTGGCAGACAGTGACCAGATGGGGGCCTGGAGGTAAGGGACCAATTGGCGGGGTGACCATGCCATGGTCTGGTTCTGCCTGGACCTAGGAGGTAGAAGGCTGCACAAAGACAGAAATACCGACTTCAGGGGCCGCGGATTTTAAGGCAATGGGAAGGATCCTTAGAAGCATTTGGATGGGATTGGGTCAGACATGGACGCTGATAGTAGGTGGAAATCATCAGGAGAGGGTGCAGGATGCTACCAGCACCTGTGCAAGAGTAAGACTAAAATGCGGTAGGGCCCAAAACTCTGTTGGTGGACCAGGGAGGTCCAGGAGGTGGTGGGAAAGAAAGCAGCCTATAAGCAATTCAAGTGCTCAAGGAGTGAAAGGGATCGAGGGAGTACGAGCTGATGGCTAGAAGGACCACTAGAGTGGTGAGGGCAGCTAAGGCAAGGAAGGAGCAGAACCTGGCCAGGGAAATTAGGAGAGGGAACAAGGGGTTCTTTAGATACATTGGGGAAAAATGAAGGGTGAAGGGGCAGATTAGCAGGATTAAATCAGGGGAGATGGGCACAAGACCCAGGGAGCAGGCTGAGGTACTAAATGAGTACTTCACCTCAGTTTTCACCAGGGAAAATGGGGGTGCTGCATCCACATGGGAGGAGACAGAGATACTGAGGAGGGGGGACCCTCACCGATCGGCAGGTCTGGGGAGAGGGGAGGCATCACTGGCAGGTGGGGAGGCTAAGCAGGGAGAAGGGTACCAGAGTGGAAATCACAGCAGAGAGAGTGAGGGAAGCCTCAGCTCCTTAAGACGGAGAAAGCACCGGGGCCAGATAAATTACATCCCAGAGTGCTGAAGGAACTTGCAGATGTCCTGGCAAACCCCTGGCAGAGCTTTTCACCATCTCTGAGGACAGGGTGGGTGCCCCAAGACTGGAAAGTGGTGCATATAGTGCCTATCCACAAGGGGGATCAAGGGAGGTGGCAGGGAACTACAGGCCTGTCAGCCTGACATCGGTGGTGGGCAAGATGATGGAGGGCATTGTCAAGGAGAGGCTAGGGGGACCTGGATAAGTCAGGGTGCCTGGACGATAGACAGCATGGATTCATCCCGGGAAATCGTGTCAGACAAACCTGGTGGAGTTCTATGACTGGGTGACAAGTGCCTTGGACCTGGGTAGACCAGTGGATGTCCTCTTTCTAGACTTCAGCAAGGCATTTGACTCTGTTCTCACATGGGTCTGTGGATAAGCTGGGAGAAATGGGGTGGGGAACCAGATGATCAGATGGATAGGCAATTGCTCCAGGACCAGACCCAGAGGGTCATGAGTTGGTGGGATAGTCTATCCCCGAGAGGGTCATTAGTGAGGTCCCAGGATCAGTCCTGGGCCCCTTCTGTTCACACGCCTATGTATCTGACATAAGGACAGGAATCAGGAGTGAGATGAGTCTTTGCAGATGACTCGAAACTAGGGGTGGTGGATGGGAGGAGGGAGGGTGACCTCACAGGGGACCTGGAGGCTCTGGAAAGATGGTCTAGAAAGTGGAAGCTGAGGTTCAATGCAGGAAATGCAAGGTACTCCACCTGGGGGCCAGAAACCCAGGTCAAGTGTACACCCTGGGGAAATGCTACAAGTCTACGTGGCTGAGAGGGACCTGGGGTGGTGGTGGATGTCAAGATGAACAACTCTGAGACTTGTAGTAGGGCAGCAGCCAAGGCCAACAGGATGCTGGGATGCATCACTAGGGGATCACTCTAGAAGGAGGGAAGTGATACCCTCTGTATAACTGCTTGGTGAGGCCGCACCTTGAGTACTGCGTGCAGTTTTGGAGGCCACACTTAAAGCGGGATATTAACCTCCTGGAGAGGGTCTAGAGGAGGGAAACCAAAATTATTTGGGATTGGGGACAGGACCTATGAGGAGAGGCTCAAGAGCTAAATATGTACACATTGGAAGACAGAAGGACCGGGGACATGATAGAGGTCTTTAGGTACATGAAGAGGATAAATAGGGTGGAACAGTCAGGTGCTTTGAAGGAAGGAGGAAGGGCCACTAGAGGCATGGGTGGAAGCTGGAGGGTGGAAGATTCAGGGGAGAAAGGAGGAGGTGCTACTTCACTGAGAGGGTGGTGGAGCTATGGAATGCACTGCCTAGGGGGCTAGTGGAGGCATAGACAGTGGAGGGGTTCAAGAGGGGTGGGACAGGTACAGGGGAAGGGTTCTGGAAGCAAATCCAATGCAGCAAGAATATCCGAACTGGGAAGGGAGAAGCCAGAGAAGGCGAGAGGGACAGCAAGGTCAGCACCCAGGCTGGGACTGACCAAACGAAAGCAGACACGAAAGACCATTAGGCCTATTCTGCTGGCATTTTAGTATGTTCATATGTTAGTATATTATGAAGCTATTAGCACACATACAGCTTGGCCACTAAACAAATATTTACTTGTTACAATCACACAGGAGTGCAGTGTATATTATGGAACACATAAAACCAAAGGAGAGAAGTAAGTAAGAGCCTCAGCTGGGACTTCAACTTAGGCCACCAGAATACTGTTCCAATCCCTTTGGTTGTATGTGTTCCATAATATGCACACCGCACTCCTATGTGATTGTAACAAGTTTCTTACCACCAATCTTTGTTGCCTATCCTCTAACCAGCTCATTAATGAACTTTTCAGCTTTGGACTGCTATTCACCACTATGCAGTCTACAACAAAATGCTATGAGAAATTATCTTTTATACTGGATTTCATACTGGAGACTTAAGGAAGTCAAGAAGGCAAAGCCCATATAGACTTCCCCACAATTCAATGGCAGTAACATGCGTCACCAACTTCAGCAAAGAACGTGATACAATATATTCTTAAAGCTCACCAGACTATCAGCATCCACCACCTCCTGTGGCAGTCTATTCCACATCCTAATTGCCCTGCACTTGAAACCATTTCTTCTCAATTCAGTTCTACTCATTTCTTCTCTCAATTGTCTAATATGTACTCTCAAATGATATGATTTAACCTCAATTCCAATCCAGGTTCGATTTAAGATCATCATCTCCTAAAGCCTTATATAATAAGAATAAATCTCCCTTGCCCTTCTATTAACCAATGACCACAATCCCAACTTATCCAGTCTATTCTCATACGAGATCCCTGACAACCCAAAACTAGTCTGGTAAATGCTCTCTGGGTCCTTCCATTAATTTAATATCCTTGATGAAGAATGGGCAAGAGACAGTGGAGCAATAGTCCAAGATGGGCCTAACTATAGTCCTATACAGTGGCAACAAAACCTCCCTTCTTCTTGATTGAAAACCCTTCTTATACAATTTACCTGCTGCATAGCTTTATTTGATGTTGTTTTACTATGAGCACCATTTTTAGGTCATTTTGAATATAAACCCTGAGTCTTTTTCATATTCTGAAACATTCAAACTAAGACCCTGCATGTGATAGGTCTGCTGAATATTATGTCTACCAAAATGCATTATAATGCATTTTTCCTTATTGAAACTCATCCCATTTATGTTCGCCATTCCATAATATGAATTAAATCCTGTCCAAAATTAATTTGTCATTGAATGTATCCACCACTCCCCCAATTTGGCATCATCCGAAATTTTATTAACCTATTGTTACTTAATATTTCCAAATCACTTATAAAGACACTAAACAACAATGGTCCCAGCATCGAACCCTGGGGACACCACTCCCACCCATAATGGTTCTGACTGATGACCCTGTATTTTCACTTGTTGCTGCCTATTTATTAACCACTGTTCGACCCATCTTACAATAATTGAATCAATCTCCATACCAATAAGCTTATCAATAATCTTATAGTGTGGAACCATATCAAATGCTCTACTAAAATTGAGAATCACCATGTCCACATTCTTCCCTTCAACTCATATAATGTGATCAGGTTTGTTTCACATGATCTGTTAGACACAAATCCATGCTAACTTTTTCTATTAAACCCCACTTGTCATAACATCAGTAATAGTTTCGCTCAAAATACCTTCAATAATCTTCACTATAACAGAGATCAAGCTCACTGGCCCATAATTCGTTGCCTCACTCTTTTCCCTTTCTTATAAATTGGAACCACATATGCAATTTCCACATCTCTGGCACCAAACCCTCTGTCAAGCATTTTTGACCCAACCTGGTAATAACTGGTGTCAACACATCCCCAACTCCTTTAAGAAGTATGGATGGATTCTATCCAGTCCTGCCACCTTATCAGCCCTCAGTCTCATGATTCTATTCTTCACCTTTTCTTTAGGATCTGATGTACCTATACCCAGACGCCTTATCTACAACCCCATCATATTTCTTATACACAGCCTCAAAGCATCTACTAAATTCATTTACCATATCCCTTGGCTCAGAGGTCATGACCCCATTTATATTCAATGTTCACTGTTTTTTCTCCACAGGATGTAATCTTGGTCTCCTTGCAACCGACAGAGTGACACTTACCTGACCTCCAAGCATCTTCACAGTGCTGGTATGGACTCTCAAATGTTGCTGAAGCAAAGATGCTGTAACAATAAAAAAATTAAAATCACTGTATGCTTATTCTTTTCATCAAGTAACTGTGTGCCAGACAAACACCTTACATCATTTAGGCTCAATCTGCATCCCCATAAACCATACTTTAACAGCCTAAGTAGTACAATGGGCTACTGGCTGCCCTTACTGAATGTGCCAAGTTTAGACACTTCAAAACCGGCTCCAATCCCACTTAGAGCTTGCAAAGATTTGTGATTGCTTTAACTAGCCTCCATAAATGAGCACTATTGGTCTTAACTTCAATTGTCCATGTGCCACCTCCCCACTACCCTCTCCAAATCCCACAGAGCCCCACCCCTACACTCCTCCCTCCTCCCTCCTCCCACCCTACTCTTCCATCCCTTTCCCATTCTCCTCATTAACTATCCTCTCAGCTTAAAATGACAAAACCTTCTCCACGCTGCTCCCCCACCCCTCTTTAAATAAGTCCTCTCAGAGAGGACAGCTCCTCCCTCCTCTCATAGGGCAGCTCTCTCCTCCCTCTCCCACCTTTCTCCTCACAGCCTATCCTCTCAGCTTAAAATGACAAAGCCCTCTTCAGGCTCTTACCCCCACCTCTTCTTCAATCTAGTCCTCTCAGTGAGGACAGCACTTCCTCAAGCTGTCAGGGCACCCTACTTTGACAGTCCACAACACTTTCAAGAAGTCTGTTCAGCATTTATGTAATGCTGTTAGTTGATATGTTAGAACTCCTCATAATCCTGCAATCCTAAATGTATGTAACTGGATGAAAGTATTTGTTTGTGGAAAGCTTTTAATAATGTCTGAATCTGTATGTAATGTATTGTTCTTGACTGACTTGGAACCTTTGAACATAAGTTCCTTGACTTAAAGGTATTAATCCTAATCTGAATAAATAAATAAATAAAATAACATTAAATAAAACATAGTGCCACTTACCCGACCTCCAATGCTCTTCACAGTTCTGGTCTGGACCCTCAAGTGTTGTCAATGCAAAGATGCTGTAACACCAAAAATTATTATAAATCATTGTGTGGTGATTCTTTCATCATGCTACAGTCCCAAGCTCCACCCTTCATTGGCTCCACTGACCCACTCCACCAGCATGCCTCCACTTGGGGCAGGTCATTTGGTGGAAAACACCAGCCTCCTTGCCTGGCAGGGGAGAGTTGTACTATGGACACTTGATCCTCTCCCTTCCCCAGCAGCAAGCTCGCACCTCGAACATGGGTTGGCAGCATGGCAGGAGTACGGCATAGTTGCCTCAGCACTCCACGTCACTGTACTGGCCTTGTACAACCTTTAAAAGCCCTTGGGTGATGAACATAATGGGGATTATGAGCACATGGGGCTTAATGTAACAAATACCACAAACTATGAACAAAAAGCACCTTGGAGAAACAGAAAACCCAAGGAAAAGAGCTAAATCCAGACCAAAATAAACTACACACTGAAAGACATGAGGCCACCAACTAATTTTACTTTAAGAGAGCTTTACTTTCATAAAAGGCACTTTATGGGTGATGAACATAATGGGACTACAAGACCACAAACTGTGAACAAAAGCACCTTCTGGAAACAGACAAAAATATTAAAAAGCCAAATCCAGCCTCAAATAAACTGTGCACTGAAATACATCAGCCCACCAACTAATTTTACTTTAAGGGTGCTTTACTATCAGAAAAGGCTCTCTATGGGTGACAAATATTATGGAACTCTGAGCACATGGGGTCTAACGAACAAAGACTACAAACTATGAACAAAAACACCTCTCAAATGGGGACAGAGAGAGGATCTCCGATCTTGAAGTGGGTAGGCATCTGGGAACAAGTCACCACCAAACAGTGTGGTTCATGATAAACTTAGCTGCAGAGTTAAGCCACACAAAAGTGAAGGTACTGGACTTCAGGAGGCTGATTTTGTCAAAATGGGAGAGTGCCTCAGAAAAGCACTAGCAAACAGGTAAGAAGTGGGTGGAGCAACAATGGAGAAACATCAAACCGCCATCACAGAGGCAACAAGCCTTTGTGTGAAGCAAATAAACAAATCAAAATGAAACAAAAACACTCTGGTTCTTAAAAGAAGTGGCGGGAAGGTAAGGGAGAAAAGATAGCATTCAGGAAGTATAAGGAAACACAGAAGGAGCAGGACAGAGAACTGTACCAGTTAAAGCAGAAGGAAGCGGGAAAGCAATCAGAATTGCAAAGGCCCAAACAGAGGAGAAGATAGCCAACTTGGTTAAGAAGTAGGATATAACCTTTTATAGGTACATTAGGGAGCAAAGAAAGACTAAGTCAGGGATACTGAGGCTGAATAAAGAGGAAAGTGGTTGGGCAGAGAGCGACAGTGAAAAAGCAGGGATACTGAACAAATACTTCTGCTCAGTATTCACAATGGAAAAGCAGGAGGAGATACCTAATCCAGTCAATAGAAGCACCCTGGGTGGGGTTGATATTAGTCCTTTCACAGAAGAAAGGGTTCTGAGAGAACTCTTAAAACTGAAGGTGGATGAAGCAATGGGGCCTGATGGGATTCACCCCAGAATTCTAAAAGAACTAAGGGAGAACTAGTAACACCACTGACTACCATTTTAATAAATCATGGGAGGATGGTGTGGTACCTGAGGACTGGAGGAGGGAGCAAGACAGAGGCAGGAAACTACAGACCTGTCAGTTTGACCTCAATGGTAGGGAAATGATGGAATCACTTCTGAAGGAAAGAATTGTTGAGTACCTAGAGGCCAGTGGGGTACAGGACCCAAGGCAACATGGATTCACAGCAGGAAGGTCATGTCAAACAAATCTAATTGATTTCTTTGACTGGGTGACCAAAGTAGTAGACCAGGGAGGGGCTGTGACATGGCCTACCTAGACTTTAGCAAGGCATTTGACACAGTCCCGCACAAAAGATTAATAAACAAATTAACCAGCCTGGCAGTGGGTCCCAGGGTGGTAGCCTGGTAAAACACTAGCTGGACAACAGGACACAGTGGGTAATAGTAAATGGAGTTCACAGTGAAGAAAGTGGGGGTTACTAGTGGGGTACCACAGGGTTCAGTACTGGGGCCAGTCCTTTTAATGTCTTTATATGTGACATTGCAGAGGGACTGAAGGAAAGTATGTCTTTTGCAGATGACACAAAGATCTGCAACAGGGTTGATATGCAAGGTGGGGTGGAAAGGATGAAAAGGACTTGGCAAGGTTGGAGGAATGGTTAAATGTATGGCAGCTCAGATTCAACACAAAGAAGTACAAGTAATGCACCTGGGAAATAAAACCCAGGGAAGAGCACACAATGGGGTGAGATATTGACAACAACAGAAATGGAAAGGACCTGGAGGTAGTCATATCAGATGACCTAAACGGGCCAGCAATATGAGAAGGCAGTAAGGAGGGCTGGGGATACTGGGATACATAGGGAGAGGCATCACCAGTAGAAAACAGGAAGTTGTTGGCCCTCCGTACAGACAGTTGGTAAGACCACATCTGGAGTACTGTGTACAGTTCTGAGACCCCATCTCCACAAAGACATACACAGGTGGAGTCTGTCCAGGGAGGCAAACAAATGGTGCAGCGCCTGCACCAGAAGACATATGAAGAAAGACTAAAGGAGCTTAAGATGTATTGCCTCGAGGAAAGGAGGGAGAGGAGGGACATGATAGAAACTTTCAAATACCTCAAGGGAATCAACAAAGTCCAAGAGGGTAGCATTTTTCAGAAAAGAGATGTGCAAGAACAAGTGGGCACAATTTGAAGATAGAGGAGAGACTGCTCAGAGGTAATGTGAGGAAGTATTTCTTCACAGAGAGGGTTGTAGATGCATGGAACGGCCTTCCTGAGGAGGTCAGAGTCAAAATCAGTGGGGAATTCAAGAATGCATGGGACAGACTTGAGCAATTCTAGTGGGGGTAAGAGGAAGTAGGCTGTTGGTTAACTAGGATCCGTTGCTTATCCGTCAGTAGGGAAATGGGCAGACTAGGTGGCCAGGCGGTACTTATCTGCCATCAAATTCTATGTTTCTATGTTTCTTATGCAAAGAGAAAACAAGAAAAAGCCAAATCCAGCCCAACGTGAACTGCACACTGAAATACATTAGCCCACCAACTAATTTTACTTTAACTCATTCTCTTCTGGTGGTCATTTTGGGTAGGGTTCAGCAATAGATGGTGCCAACGCCATATGGCAGCTATGGGACTGAAGGAGTTAAGGGTTATACTATTAGAAAAAGCTCTTTATGGGTGACAAACATAATGGGGACTCTGAGCACATGGGGCCTAATATAATAAAGACTACAAATACTGAACTAAATTTGATATTTAGACCAAAAATACCATAGCAAAACACGTTGATTGAGTCAAACATAAATGCATGCTGAGCTATATTAGCAAAGCTTCTCAATTTTCTTGAAGGGTGCTTTATTTTGATAAAAACACTCATTTATTAACCAAACATTTTAGATAATCACACGGTTGTTATAGGAGCAAATGAGCCCAAACATTTGCAAAATCATAGAACCATAAAAAAAAAAACATAAATTAACTCTGTGTAAAAACAAATGTTTTCTTATGTAAGGCTGCTTTTGATCACACACACACACACACACACACACGCACACACCCTGGACAGAGGTGCTAAAGCATAGTCTGTTAGTAACCCCTGCTAACAAAAACACATTTGGCCAAAATGCTACAATTTCTTAGACCAAGGCTTAAAAGTGTGCCAGTAAGGCAAGACTGTACAGTATACCTGACTAGTAGAAAGCAAAGATGAGCCTTGTGGGTTTGGGGAGGCCATGAAACTGGGCCCCACTCCTATATTATCACTCCAAGTCCTCATTTCAATTAATAAATTTGTTTTAACAAATGGCCAATGGTAAGCAAAGAGGATCCATGTGGGTTTGTGTGTGTGGGGGGAATGAAACTATGGCACACTTACTAATAGAACTCCAGGCCCTCATTTCAATAAAAAATTCATTTATTTGCACATTTTGGCCACTGGTAAGCAAAGAGGAGCCATGTGGCTTCAGTGTTAGGGTTGAAAGCCCTCCTTGGACCCCCTACCCTCAGCCGGCATTGGGAGTGCATTGGGTTGTCGGTCCCAACTCCTCACCCCATTCTCCCATACCCTGCTTCTTTACACATGTGATGGGGTGAGAGTTATGGCCACAACCCCAATGTACACCCCATGCTGGTTGGAGGTGTGGGTGGGGGTCCAAGGGGCTTTCAACCCTAACACCGAATTTCTCGCTTTGTCACTGTGGAACAACCCTAACTAATGCATTAAACAGAGTTTTTGCCCTATATATATATATATATATATATATATAATATTATAGTGGCATGGTTGTGCCACTATAGTTAGGGTTGCATAGCCATTTCTATGTTAAACCTCAACTTTGCACTTTAATAACTTTGCAACCATATGTTTGATTTATCTGAAATGTTGAACGTAGGAAGAGTTTTGGTACATCTCTAGATCTGGAAATTTTCATGTCGATTGGATGTACAGTTGCAGAATCATAGCATGCTGAAAAACATGAAAAATCCCAACATTCTGTTTTCTTTAGACGTCCACTTTGTACTGAAGACTGCAACAGAGTGAGTTCAAATTGGTGGGCTACATGGGTCCTGGGTCACAGATGTGCCTTTCAAGATTTTGTGTAAAATTTTGTTCTGTTTAAACGTTATAGTGTTTTAGTGTCCCATTATATCTTATGGGAAAATTTATATGTGCTGCTCGAAAATTGATGCGATAATATTTTTAGTGTCGAACTCCAAAAAATAGTGTCGTACTGCCGGATCTTGTTTGCAGTTAGAGAGAGAAAAACAATATAACTAAAAAATACTGCACTTTCGACACACCAGCAATTGGGATTACCATTCTGAGGAACCTGAGGAACAGCAATCTGGCATTAGTTTTCACCAGCTGGTCTGGAAATCTGATTTTCAGATTTATTTCACTATTTTGCCATTTTTGATCGAGACACTATCTCAAAGTGCGCAGCAATATGCGCGACCATAGAAAATACAACTGTGACACTATTTTTATGTTGGCATGCTTGCGCAGCCAGCATCTTCGGCAGTGGGGGTTTGAAGGCGTGGTCACTGTTGGGCGAATGTAGGGCCGCACTGTAGGTGCGTCCTCATTCCCCAATCAGTCTGCATGCCGATGCCACACCATGCATACTAAGCTGGTAGCACATCTAAGGAAAGGTCCGCTGCAATCTGAGCAAAGCTCATCACATGTAGCGGACCCTTCCTATGTGCTCACCAGCTAGTAGCATGGCTGCACAGTGGCGCTACACTGCTGACAGCTCTGACTTTGGGGTGCCCAATCTCCTGGTTGGCTTGCCCTGCCCATTGAAGTATGTGCCGGCGGAGCCTACTCCTGTCAGCAGAATGTGCCCCCACCTCGTTGTTTGCCGATCGGGTTCCCAATCCCGTGGCATGCTTCTTCCGCTGTAACGCAGCCGAAGGGGGAGCCCACCCCTGCTGGCATGATGTCCCCCTTCTTCTGTGCTGACGGTGTTCCAATGCCCGCTGCTTCTGTGCTCTAAACAAAATAAACCATCTGTAAAAAGAAACCATCTGTGATGGTTTTTTTTTTCGTTCCTGTAAACTGAAATGGTCCGTTTAGTCTCCCTACCCACCACCCTCACCCAGTGTGCGTCCCTGCCTCCCCACACCTCCCTCACCCCATACTTACTCCGTAGTCAACATGGGGTTTTGGGGATCCCTCCTCATGAATTCTGTCACAGTTTTGATGTTAATTAGTCCCAAAGGTGATTTGAAGTCACTGCACAGAATCACCTTTTGGGACCGATTAATGCAAGGACAGTGGCAGTGTTCATGAGGTGGGTCTCAAAAAAGCCTACGTTGCAAGTTTTCCAGAAAAATCAAAAATGGTTGTTTTACGGCGGCAGCATGTTGCTATGCAATGTTCAGTAACGCCGCAAATTCACAATATTTTCATGCCAGATTTTCAACATTGTCATTTTCTACACCTCCTTATGAACAGTACAGCTGTCATTTCACATCCTGGCCAAAATGAGTTTCACTTCCGCGACAATACCGGGTCACTGTGGGAAGTGTTTGAGCCAGATTACAAAATAACAGTGACACTGTTCATGAGCAGCGTCCTACAATGCCTATGTTGAAAATCTGGTGACAACACTCCATAAAATGACTGTGTTACGAGAGTACATTGTGCAGTTTGCATGCACGCTCGTAACATTGTGCATTTGTAATATTTTCACTTTGAATTTTCACCATTGCCATTTTTCCCACCTCTTGATGAACAGTACAGCTGCCATTTTACATATCCTCCCCAAATGTGTTTTCGCACGTCCAGTGAAGAATAGCGTGTCACTGTGCAAAATCACTTTTGAGACAGCTTGAGGAAATGACAGTGACACTGTGCATGAGCAGAGGTGCTAAAATGCCTATGTTGAAAATTTGGTGCGAAACTCCATAAAATGCCTGTGTTACAAGTGTGCATTTGCGATTTCCCACGCACTTTGTAACTTCATATATTTGCAATACTTACATGCCACATTTTACCACTGCCATTTTTACACCTCCTTATGAACAGTTCAGCTGTCATTTTCACATCCTGCCAAAAATACAAAATTTTTTATTTTAATGGGTTCACCACAATATATCCCAGGCACACTGCCTTAGGGTAGCTGGTCCATTCCACTGGGGTGTCAAACAGATGAGGCATACTGATGAGTCCTGGTAGGATGAAACACGTGTCTATGTCTTCTGTTAGCACCCTTTGCAAACTGTGTGAGAGGCCTTTCGGCACCATGCAATTCTGCTTAAAGTTGTACCAGCATAACATTCTGTGGTGATTTGCATATGCAGCCCATGATGCTTGCATTGTGGGGGCATGTGTGATTTTGTATTTTCTTGAAACTTGGCTTCCCAGCCAAATGCCCTTTGGGTAACCCTTGCCTCAGTGTTTATGCACAGAGGTTCTTTGTCTTTAAATAGTTTTTATTTTAATGGGTTCACCACAATATATCCTAGGCACACTGCCTTAGGGGTAGCTGGTCCATTCCACTGGGGTGTCAAACAGATGAGGCATACTGATGAGTTCTGGTAGGACGAAACACGTGTCTATGTCTTCTGTTGGCACCCTTTGCAAACTGTGTGAGAGGCCTTCGGCACCATGCAATTCTGCTTAAAGTTGGACCAGCATAACATTCTGTGGTGATTTGCATATGCAGCCCATGATGCTTTGCATTGTGGGGCATGTGTGATTTTGTATTATATATATATATATGTTTATATCTATCTATAGCTATCTATATCTATCTATCTATTGATCTATCGCTCTATCTATATCTATCTACCTATCTATCTGTCCCAGGTCGTGTGTGATGTGGATGGCATATTAACCAACATGTTTGCCAAGTGCCCTAGCTCATGCCATGCTACATACATCCTGGATGAATCATGACTTGGTGCCCTGCTCAGTTCAGGTCAGATTGAAGGATGGCTGTTAGGTGAGTATACAACCACATCATGTGGCACCATGTAGACCCCTGCAATGAGCACCTGAATTTTTAATGTTTGTCTCCTGGCATAGGTGACAGCTGATACCCACTATGGCTGTACCTGATGACACCACACCTGGAGCCACATAGCGTACAACCATGCCCACAGGAAGGCATGGTCTGTCATTGAGAGGAATATCAGCCTACTGAAGATGAGGTTCTGCTGTTTGGGCTACACGGTAGCACGATGATGCTGTCACCAGGAAGGGCATGCAGGGTGTTCACCACATGTGCCATGCTCCATAACATTGCTGTATGATGCCATGTACCCACTGCAAATGGCCCTACAGCTGTGTGTATCACTGTAGATGGACAAGGTGCATCCTGGCACATGACTGGAAATGAATGGTCATGCAGCATGTGATGCCCTTGTACAGGACTCATTCCACTGATAGGTATGGCCATCAGCAAGGTTTTGGACCACATGGATGTGGGGCATGTGACGACAGCATCCATCAAGTGCAGGACCGCTGCACAGGAGCTTCTGTGTGCACAGTAGGTGTGGACAGCACGATGGTAGAACATGTGTTATCGGTGGATAGTGTTGGTGGCAGGTGCAATGATGATATGCACCACTGAGTGCAACTGTCCGGTGGGGGTAGGTGTGTTACTATGGTTGGGGGACTGCCATGTTTGGGGGACAGCTATGGTTAGGAGGGCAGTTGTGGTTGGGGACTCCAGTGGTTGAGGGGAATACTATGGTTGGGGGACTGCTATGGTTGGGGGAACTGCTAGGGTTGGAGGGATTGTGTGGTACCACTCTGCATGGAGGGTCCTGCACTGGTGTAGGATGGGGTAATGCTTTGTTTGTGGGGAGGTTACTGCTATGTTCATGGGTGGGGTGGTTTCTGTTATGTGTGGGGTGGTGTTGTGTGACACTGTGGTGTAATGTGTGTGCCTGGGCATCTAGTGGTTGTAGAGGGGTTTGGTTCAGTAGTGATTTGTGTTGGGGAGTGGCTGTACAGCGGTGTTGTGTGCATGTCAGTGTGGCATGTGGCGTGTGCTGGGGGTTGTCACAGTGCTTGTGCTAGACAGTTCTTTGATACGTGTGTGGTGTTTCATTGCCCAGTCCTATTGCAGGGCTTTTCTTCAGGGTGCAGATGAACATGTGCCCAGTCATTGTGTTGGTGCCTGTGCACAGCCATCACCATGGTGCAAATGTGGGCACTGTCTGCTGTTCCTCTGTCCCTCCTTCAGTGCTGTGCTGTGCTGCGGCAGTCCAGGAGGTAGTGTGTGGTGGGTGGGTGGGTGGGGGCTGTGTCTGCTGTTGTGCCACCATCAGTGTCCTGGGGAGCCATGTTCTGCACCTGTGTGTAGGTTCCGTGTGTGTCAGATGTTTGCCTGTGTGCTGTGCACACACAGGTACCCTTCCTCTAGCATGTTGCCTGTGTGCCACAGCTGACTGTCCTGGTGCACTTGGCAGGCACTGTGCTGCCTGCATCCTGAGGGTGGAGGTCAGCTACACAGTGTGGGGAGGGGATGCCTGGACACATGGTGCTGACCCTGCCACCAGTGTTTCAATGTTTGGGGAATAGCAATGGGGTATAAGTGGTTGTGTGACTTGTAGTACTTTTTGTGGTTTACTCTATTCCCACCCTTGAGTTGTAGGTAGTAATTTGTAGGGAACAGAAGGCCCATAAACAAGGGTAAGAAGAGTGCCGAGAAGGAGGAGGAGGGATGGTGGTGGATAAAAACACCCCAAAGCAAGGAGGTGTGTGAATGATGGGGTTTAGAGTATGGGAGGAGTTATTCCTCACATTGAACCTCGGGCTTAAGCCCTCCCATTCAATGTTTGGGGAATAGCGATGTGGTATAACTGCTTGTGTAACTTGTAGTACTTTTGTGGCTTTACTCTAGTTCCACCCTTGAGTAGTAGGTATGTAGGTAGGAATTTGTAGGAATAGAAGGCCCAAAATATATCTCCTCCAGCTCATGGAGAGAATGACCACTGGCACTCAGGAAAGGAAATCACCCCAGGTGAAGAAAACCTCTGAGGACCCATGGCCATTGGTCTGCCTGTCCTCTGGGCATACTAAGAGGAGAAGGACCTAGGTTCTAGTACACCATAGCTAATGAGAAAGGTAAGCTTCTTTGAGAGATGATGGTCCATCATTTATCCATGGATGATGTAGTTTGAAGGACAATCCTGAGGTTGAAGAAGTATGCCTTTGCTGAAGGACCGTAGAATCCTGAGTGTGAAGCAGGTCCAGTTGAAGAAGGATGAATGAAGTCTAGATTTCCAAGGTAATGAAGGATGATTGTTCAAAAGAATTACCGGGATGTAATGAGCAGGAGAGCATGATTTGATCGATATGCTACCAGACAGTGAACAGTGAGAAATGTGATGATTTGTGAAGTCATAGGTGAATGATCCAACTTGTGGGAGGTTTGACATTAACAGTAAAGTCTGGAGGTAAGGAATTCAGTGGTGAGTGATAAGTTGCAAAATAAACATCCATGGAGTGGAAGAAAGAATTGAGCAGAGTCTTTGAGTGCCTGCTAGAGAAATGCCATAAGTGATTCATAGACGAATGCAGGAAGCTTGGCAGATGCAGTCCTGATGGTAATTGGTTATATATAGAGAATGAGTGAAATTTCAGTAAGAGGAATTGGATGGCTTATTTGAGCATTGATGTCACAACAATACATGTGCATGATCTGCTGGTCCACTGGCTGAAGTACATATGGGTATTTCTGCAGTGTAATTGCCATGAAATGCACTGACGTGGCTATGGCTGGTTAGGTTTACAGGTAATCCTATGCCTCAATACTTGAAAGAAGCTTGAAGCAGATATGAAGTGTCTATAGGCAGAGTTGGCAGTGAAGTCTAGTAGTGAAATTCCAGATGATTCTAGTGCAATGGTTGATTAAGACTTGTTGGCAGGCAAGATTGGGATAGTAAATATGCTGTAACAGTTGTGGATTTCCAGATGAGAATCAGATGAGCCTGTTCTCAGTGAAAGTCTTTTCAAGGAGTAATGGCTATACTTTGTGAACGATAGATTAGAAGGACCGCTGGATGAGCAACTAACTGGACTGATGGTAACAGGATGGAGAAATGCAGACAATTGTATGAGGTATGGTGATGGTCAGGCACTGGAAACAGTGCTTTGGATGGCATGGCATTAGTATATCAGCTAAGCACGGAGATCCAATGATGGAAGTTCTGGAAGGCAGCTGTTAAGGTCTTAGGACAAGCAATGGCTGTTGAGAAAGTAGGAGTCAAGTAACATTGCCATCAGAATCAGTGTTGGTAGGATTGGCTGCAGAAGGTAAAGCGGATGATGTCCATAGTGGTATGGTGTATCTTGCAATTCCCGTATCCATAACAGCGATAATAGTTAGGAAGTTGGAGCATAACAGAAGGATTTAAGTCCTTTCTGTGCATAAGGATAGCCTGTGAGACATGGTAGACAGGAAAGTCACAGTGATTAAATAGACAAGCTTCATGGGAGTATCTAATAGAAGTGGATAAGATCTTTCTATTGTCCAGTAGTATGAGATTCCAGGAATAATTGTGAGAAGCTGATTGGGCAGTACAGAAAACTCTATGATGACATAAGAGTCAATAAGGCATGTTATCGAAGGGATGTTTTAGAAGTAGTTTTCCTCAAGCGTAATGAACAAGTGATCCATCAAATAGTGAATGGGAACTGCTAGAATGGCCAGAGTAGGAGTATGAATGGATAAACTGAAGGAGTAGTTGACTGGGTAGGAATACAGGATGGAGATAAGGTAATATGTCCAAAGAGCCACAGTAAAGAAGACAAAGCCCAGAGTCCACAAGGCAGAGATGAAAAGGCAGCTATCCAAACATGGAAGGAAAGTCCAGAATGAATCCTAACAGAATGAAGGAATGATCCAGGGAAGGAGATGGCCTAGGCAAAGCCAGATGATGTACAGTGCAGGAAGGAACAGGATCAGTTTGGCTCCTCAGTGAATGGCAGCTGAATGTGGGAAGGCTGCAGCAAGTCACTAGAGGATGATCCACGGAAGGCCAAGGAGCTAAGCCAAGTACCAAGAGTAACTGAGTTGAGATATACAAGTCTCACATCTGACAGGCTTCAAATGTCGAGTGGAAAGGATGGAAGTTGCTAGAGTGAAGAAGGATGAGGTTCCCATGTCTGAAGGAGAAAACAAACTCATACAGCAGCTGGAAGGGGTGACCTGCAGCAAGGAAGTTCACGAGGCAGTCAAACTGGATTGTGAGAGATACCAACTAGCCAGCAAGATCCAAATCATGAGGAAAAGGAGGCCAAGGGAGGTCACGCACGATGGTCCATTGAAGTGCAAGATGATGAATAGTGAGGAAGGATGCTAGTCATTCAGAGCAAGGGATCCTGTGTCAGGAGGAAGTGGTAGTCGGGTACAAGATAAAATGCATAAGGATAGATCTGCAGGAGCAGATGCAGGCTCCAACCAAGGTAGTTGACGTGAGATGACCTGGACATGACACACCAGATAATGTATGAAAGTAAAGGCACATTTGGTACATGGTTCAGGTGCAGGAGGGAGCAACAGGCGCTGGTCCGTAGAGAGTAAATAAGGTTGAAACAGTTGATTGTAGAACGAGCTTCCAGGCCTGGTAATCAAGGAAAGATAACTAGTATCTGATACCACCTGGCAGAGGTAGGAGGATGGAGGCAAATGAGTTAACAAGGTCCCGCTTTCAGAAAGGGAGCGGCAACTGGGCATGAGACAGAGGATGTATTGAACTAGTGGTTCCATAAACAGGCTAACACTCCCGGTAGAAGGAGCGAGATGATCTACAGTCAATGTCTTCAGGCAGAGCTGGGAGGTGGATGGCAATTGGAGTATAAAGGTCTAATTTCAGAGGAAACAGCAGATCCATATCAGGTAGCAGATGCAGAAGGTGGAAACAGTCGATGCAAGCTCGGCTCCCGACCAGGAAAGTCAGTGAGATAAGACCACAGGTGAGGCCGCGAGGCAAGGAAGAATGGAGACTGCAAGTAGGACAAGGTCCAGTTCCAGAAGGGGAGCAGCATCCGTAGCAGGTTGAGAATGAGTAAGTGTAAGTGGAATGTAAACTCAAGCATCCATCCATGGTGGTCAAAATGAGATTATCTTGACTTGATGCAGCTAGAAGAGATAGGATGATGAGAGTACATGGTTGAATAAGTTCCATTTCTGAAGGAAGTGGCAACTCATGTGGGTTAGAGAAAGCATGGCATGACTCAGTAGATTGTAGACATGGCTCCCATCCCTGGTAGTTGGGGCAAGCTAACCTTCACGCGATGCTGTCCAGCAGAGTTAGGATGGAGACTGTCAGATTGGTAAGTAGTAGGTGGTAGTGAATGTAACGAATCACATCCCCAGTAGGCAATGGAAGCTACCTTCGCCAGCACCTCAGAAGGCGTGAGTTAGGATGGAGTCCAGACTACTGCTGGTATGGGCTGGCAGAAAGCCCAGAAAGTTGTTGTAGAGGGTGAGTAAATGAAGAACAGCAGGCAGACAGGATGAAGACTGATACACAGACATGGTAGGACAGATGTAGGATTGGGATGGAGGACACATGATAGGATTGATGGTAGAATAACAGGCTGGCTTATGAAGTAATAACATTTGGTTGCAGAGGAGGACCCTCCGAAATGGATGCACATACCTGGGAGGAGTACAGATGGAGCGTAGGTGACTGAGATCATAGGCAGCAGGGGTAGTCAAGGGAGCAACTGTGGGATGGTATAATGGGAATACCCTTACAACCCCCCGCAATATCCAACAGGTCATAAGCCATAGCACAAGGCATTCTGAAATGGGCAGGTAGCCACCAGCATCTGATTAGAGAGAAGGAAGGACAGCCCAACAGAGAATCAGCTGAAGCAATAAGACTAGAGGAGGTGTCAGCAATCAGACTTGTTGGTCTGAAAAACAGCAAAGCACTGCTCCTGAGTAATGCATGAACAGAAAATTACCCCAACGAAGATAAAGGTATTTTTTTTAAACATTGAGGCTGAGCAACCTCCCCGGCTTACCTGTGATATCAGCACCCTTTTAAATGAAGCCAAGGCCGGGTATGGCTGTGCAAATGAAGATGGCATACAGTTGTTGAGATGAGTGGGGACAGGTGGGGAGCAAACAGTGCTGGAGCTCAGAAGGAGAACAGAGGAATGAGGAAGGACAGCAGGGGCAGATTATTTGTACTAACTATAGTGTATACTGTCTCCTCAAGGTACACAGTAGAAATAACCTTGCATTGTGCATTCAGGACTCCTGGTGATGCTGAAGAGCCAGTGAAGCAGTAGAGTGTTGTTCAGTTAGTGCGTATGCTGTGAGATAACTAATGAGTTGTTATTCAGACTGATGCACAAAGCACTGAACAAAGTGCCCAAGGGAAGTCAGAGCTCTCATGTTGGCTTTTCTTTATTCAAGAAAGTATATACTCATATCTGGTTGAGTAAGTGACCCCTGCCAACCATGGCATGTATGGAGTTCCCTGCAGCCAGCTTTCAGAAGTCGCCCATGATGTGCTGAGGGAATGGACAGGAAGCAGGAGTGCTTCCTGAGGGAGACCAGAGCAAGGCTCAAGGAGAGTAATGGTAAGGCACAGGGAGAAGTTTGGAAAAGTGCCTGGAAGAGCTGTATGCAACTATCCCATATGTGTCTCTCAAGTGGTGCAATAATTGAGATGAGGAGATGAAGGACGGGCAGAGAAGCCAAAGAGACAACAAAGGGAAGCACCCAAACATGAGCAGGAGACACTGATGAGCAGGGAAGGGAGGAAAGGCAAACTGGAATGGCCAGACAGCTGAGGACTAAGCAGGAAGAGGAAGCAAAAAAAAAGAAACAAAGTTAAGCAACACAAACAGGAGAGAAATGGGAAAATGAGGAGGGAAGGGAAACCCACAGGAGAGGGAGGAACGGATGAGTTAAGCAGAGAGAAGGAGTGAAACACACAGCCACACAAGCCACACAGGAGACCAGGGACAAAACACTCCCTAAGTAAGGGAGGTGTGTGAATAGAGTATGTGGAGGAGCTATTCCCATATTGAACCTCAGGCTTAAGCCTCCAAAACAGCTTCACTAGGGCCTGAACTGAGGTGCTCTGTGGTAGAGAGCTGTCTCTATATAATATAGTGTAGCCTGAATGGATGAAACTGAACTGATCTCTTAGTGTTTGATATGCAAGCCCCAGCCAGGGTGAGAGCCACAAATCTTTGTTCATTAGGCCAAGATCCATGAACTGTGATCCCAAGCTGCAGGTGGATGTAGAATAATAGTCCCCTAGGGCCACTGCTTCTCAAGGCATCTCCTTCTCTGAGATCCTGCCAGTCTGAGAGAAGGGGCAGATGGACAAAGGTCAGAGAAGTGCAGATAGGGGAGCTAAACATGTTGCTCAGGGCTGATGCCAGGAAAAGGACACAAATTTGTAGGGAACTGGCAACAGTTTTGAAGCGCAAGTTCTTTAAATTTGATGGACTGCATCTGACTAAGGAGGAGTCAGTGCATTGGGGCAGAAGTTTGGTGTCTTTGCAGAATATTTAAACTAGCAAATGGGGAGAGGGTGCACCCAATACGTCAAATAGGAAGAACACCCTCCCCTCAGTCAAACAGGAGTTCAGCATGTTTGTAGTTCATTTGCATAACCAGGTAAGGAAAAAGGTCAGGCTCCCCATATGACACACAAGGGAAAAGCCAGACCTCACCCAACAACTAACACACTGAAATCTGGTCAATGGAAAACCATGTACACAAATGCCTGAGTCTGGGAAACAAGATCCCAGACCTGCAGGCATAACCTTCACAGCTGCTTGCATGGAATGAGCGGAGGTCACAAGGGCTACTGAATGACGCCCTCCCCACCCCCGAAACATCAAGCTGCTTGCAGAAATGAACGGAGGTCACGGGGCTATTGAATCGACACCTCTCCCACCCCTCGAAACATCAAGGTATGGCACTTGAGTGACTCGGAGGCTAAATTAGGCTTTGGCATTTAGAGACCCTCGGACTAGCAAAGTTGGCCTTTTTTCAAATCCCAGCTGCTAGCAGCATATTGTGTCATCGTACATGAGAAGATAGTCTTTATAACCACAGATCTGTATAGCATTCTGCATGTCCACAGTAATTTAACGTTGCAGTTCACTGCCTTTAAGTCTCCTTTAGGGACCCTGAGTTACAATTTATTGACTTTAATTCTTGCTAAGAACCCTGAGTTACAGTTTATTGCCTTAATTCTCCGTGTGTAACTTAATCAGTACAAAAGAAGATTGCTAAGACCTGCAGTCTGAATTTAGCTTAACAACTGCTCGCTGTAGCCAGTACAGAGAAATAGGCCTATCCTTAAGTTGGTGTAGTATTACAGTACTCAGGTCTGCTTAGCTCCCCCCCACTCTCTCTCTCTCTCTCTGTCCTGCAGTACAAAGCTCACCTGTATCTTTTGGTCCTTCTTCACAGCTGATTGCACAGAACAAACAGAGGTCTAGGGCTACTGAACTGCACCTCGCCCCACCTCCCCAAAACATCAAGGTACGGCACTTGAGTGTCTCGGAGGCTGAATTAGCCTTTGAAATTTGAGAGACTCCACCAACGCTATCGCGTAGGCTCCCCACCACCCCCACCACCACCCTTGGTAGACTCTCCCTTTTATAAGGGATCCCTGAGCACGTGAACCAATCAGCCTGCTTCTCCATTAGCAGGCTATACCATTTGTCCACTAGAGGCAGCTCTTCTTGTCATCTCCTCCTGCAGGCTTCCCTCTTAGCTCTCCTTTCTATTATAGCCATGTCATTGCATCATCAGACCCTGCTGCTCTTGGTGCTCCTTCTCCCTACTCATTTCTCCCAGACTATCTACCTCCCTCTCCCTGACAACTATCTGCCTACCTGGCAGCTCTCCCATGGTGCTCAGCCAACAACTCCGTGAAACTCCTCTGTTCAGTTGTGGACACCTCTCTGTCTACTCTCTCCACAACCACAGCTACTGCCTTTATGTCAGATGCACCCTCTGCACTCCTCCTGGCCCTCGGCTCCCACCCCTACAGGTTCCCAGGACCCCTCCCTCTCCACTCACTCTCACACTGGCCACCCTCACATACTTACCCTCATCATTCTGTACTTGTCTATCACTCAGGGATCACTCAGAAGCAAATTCCACTGCCTCAAAAAGCTGGCCTGGAATTCTATCCTCAGATCCCTCCTCCTTTCCTCCTCCTGATGTCTAGCAATATCCACCCAAACCAAGGCCCGCCCACTACAACGCTCCCAGACTTAACCAGGCCTCTGTCCATCTCATTGTCTCCATCAACGTCTGCAGCCTATTAAAAAGTGTGACAACTATCAGGAATGGGTCCTTCAACATCATCCTGACATAATTGCTGTGGGTGAAACCTGGCTGTCTCCCCATATTCCAAACTCAACGATAACCTCCCTGGTACAACCTCTACAGGGCTGACCAGCAGGGCAAAGAGGGTGGCTGCACCATATACGCTAAGGACACCTTGCATGGTCAACTTCTCCCACCCATCCCCCGCTGGATCCTGGCCCCTAGCTCTTACCTCAAACTTACTCTGGGATGCTCCCAAACCCCTTCTCATCACGGCAGTTTACATTCCCCCTAGGAATCACAGTGCTTCCTTTTACTCGGTCCTGTCCTACTTAGCCACCCTCTGGTCAAATAATGAAATTATAGCACTAGGGAATTCAATACCAACTGGCTGGTCAGGACAGCCACCCCACTCATTGACGCCAACTGCCCAAAACCTTACTCAAGTAGTCCTCACCCCACATGCTTGAACTAATGCACTGGGTCCTCCTCCCTACTGGACCTGGTTTTCACAAACTGCCCACACAAGATCACAAGCACCACTGTATCTCTAATGCCATAAGTGACCACTCCTCCACTCTGCTCCTGGTCATGCAAAGCCCTAAGAACCCCCTAAAATTATACTGCAAGCAAACTAGAATCTGGTAAACATGCTCACCTAAAATCCCACCTCCATACATTGGACTGGTCCTTCCTAATGGACACCCTCGACCACGACCATGCCCTCGACCTCTTTATTCTTACCTTCAATGCTATCTGCGACTCCTTGCCCCTCTTACAAAAGGATGGTCAAAGGCAATGCTGCCCCTTGGATCACCAACCGCCTTCTGACCCTGATGCACTCCTGGGACTCACTATGGTTTAAATCCAATGAGACCGGCCTGCCATCTGACAGACAAAAGGTACATGGAGGCCAGGAACAACTGCACGTGGGCCCTCACGTGAAGCAAAAGCTGAGTATTATAAATCCTCCTTACCTCTGCCTGGGGCTCAGGGAGCAAATTTTGAATAACATTAAGGACATCTGTGGCAAGACCCATAATCTCCCCTAACCTGATTGAGGTTGACGGGTGCCTATCCTCAGACCCCACCCATATTGCCTCAGCCTTAAAGCACTCCTTCACAAATCTCTCCCAAGTCCTCCTCCCACTTCTTCAACCTCCCTCCCCATGACCCAAGGTCCTCCAACTGCCCCTCTTTTCCACCTTCAATGTGTCACCCCTGCATCAGCCAAACCTTATCTGGAGAAATCCCTTAGCATTCCAATTACAGTAGTGACTCCTTGGACATGAGGCTTCTCCGGCTCACACTTCATAAGGTACTCACTCTCTCACCTATATTCTGAACCACTCGGTCTGTCAAGGAAAGTCCCTCCCAGTGGAAATCTTCCTCCATTACCCCCATATTTAAAAGCGGGGACCGTGCATCCCCTAACAACTGCCACCCATCTGTCTCCACCCCTATCAAAAAGCTTGAATGTATTGTCGCTGACCAGCTCACGAACACCTTCACAAACATGACCTTCTCTGTAAACTGCAACATGGTTTTCTCAAAGAGCACAGCACCACGACTGCCCTCTTGGAGTTCACCTCCCATATCCACTCCTCCTTAGACAAAGGTCACATCACAGGCACAGTGTTTGTTGACCTCTCAAAAGCGTTGACACTGTCAATCACTCCTTTTACTTAACACTTTCTCCAACATCGACTTCTCTGGATGCCCTTAGCTGGTTCACAGACTACTTGTGGGATCGTTCCGCAGGTCCAAGTGGTACCGCCTATCTAGCAGACTACCAGTCCACTCTGGTGTGCCCCAGGGTCCATCCTTGGTCTCTACTCTTCAGTCTTTTCCTTAACTCCTTCCCCTCGTCCTGCTCGGCAATCTAATATTGTATGCCGACGATGCTGTCTTCTTTTCCTTCAGCTGACCCCACCCTACTACACAACTCCTCCAATCCTCTTTCTCTGATGCAGAAAAATGGTTCCTCACACAGCAGCTTACACTAAACTACATGAAGACTAAAGTCATGTACTTCTCCCATCCCCAGAACTCCCGAAGGTGCTCTGCCCTCATATCCTTACTGCCAATCAAACCCCTAGAGCAAGTGGATACTTTCAAATATGTGGGCATAACCCTAGAACTAGCCCTCAACTTCCACCAGCATATCCATCACCTGTCTACCACCCTTAACGTCCAGCTCAGCCTCCTCTACCACTTCAAGCACTGTCTTACTCCTGAAGACCTTTGGCTTGCTGTGTCCTCTTCTGTCCTCTCCCTCCTTGACTATGGTATTCAGTATCTATGGAGCTGCAAGCACCTCTGCCCTAGGCCGTCTCAGGCTCTCATTGAACAAAGCCTGCTGTCTAGTCCTTGGCTGTGATCGTTTCACTCACACATGCTCTTTATACAATGCCACAGACTGGCTGAGCCTTGACAATAGAATACGGTTCACACATGTCTTATGGCAAAAAGATTGCCCTGGGTCTCACACCCACTGGCCTCACCCTTATTGTCCAATCAGTCCTGACACATAGAAACACCAAGTGCTGGCAAGATGCTCCTATCAGTTCCCAGGTGTCGAACCTCCCAATACCAAAGCACTTTCAGCCACAGGGCCCTTCCTGCTGAACTGCCTGCCCATTGCTCTTACTAATGAAACCAGAATTTTCCCCTTCAAAATCACTTTCAGAGACCACCTACAGTCCTCCACCTCATGCGACTGTCCTGATCTACTTGATCTCCCCAGACAATGGCCTCTGGCCAGCTCTCCTCCCCCGCGCCTTCTCGACCACGGCCTGGAACCATCCACCAAGCTTTTGCTCTGTACAGATTACTCTGGATCAGTTGTTAGCTATTTACTGTATTCACTGTAACAAAGTCTGTTTGAGTACTACTCTTGTAGTGTGTTTCACTGTTGTATTGTTCTACTAAATGTGATGTGGAGCCTTTGTAAATGAGTCTTCAACTCAAAGGTACTGTCTGAACTGAAATAAATAAATAATGAAAGATGCTAAACTGGACATCGAGCCATTAGTGAGACATGGTTTAACAGTAACCACAATTGGGAGACTTCAGTACCTGGCTATGTCATGTTCAGAAGAGACTGAGGTGCAAAACAGGGGGTGGGGGGGGTTAGAGTGGCCCTTTATGTCAATGAAAATATCAAAGCTACAGAAATTCAGAATATACATAGGAGCCAGAAGAACTGTGGGTCACTCTGAAAACAGGAAATGGGACAGCCAGTATAAACTGGGATTGTCTATAGGCCTGCAGACCAGGGCAGGACATAAACACATTACTGTTAGAAGATATACAAAACATGGCAACTAAAGGAGAGGTTCTGATAATGGGAGACTTCAACATGCCAGATACAGATTGGTCAATGCTAGCAGGAACATCTGCCAGATCTGGACACATAGTGGATTCCTGCAGAGGAGGGCCTCAAACAACCCCACAAGAGACCGGGCTATCATAGATCTAGTACTGACTAACAGGGAAAGGATCACAGATCTCCAGGTAGAAGGTCACCTGGGGCCAGTGACCATCACATGGTATGGTTCATTTGGCCACTTGAACTAAATCATCCCATTCCAAGGCAAAAATATGGGACTTCAAGGAGCTGACTTTGATAAGATGGCCAACAGAGTTAAGCTAGACCTGGCAAAAGAAATACAGGTGAGGGGGTACAGGCAAAGTGGGCAGGCATTAAGGATGCAATACTTGAAGCAACATTCCATTGTGTTAGAGAGAAAAGGAAGTGCAAAGGAGAAGGAAACCACTTTGGTTCTCAAAACAGTAGCATAAAAGGCAGAGCCAAAGGCTGGCCTTCAGGAAATATAAACACAGTGGGATGAAGATAGGGAGGCATACCAAACTTCCCTAAGGGAAGCAGGGAAGGCAGTAAGGCAGGCAAAGTCCCAAACTGAGGAAACACTAGCATGAACAGTAAAAGAAGGGACAAGACTGTCTATAGATACATTAGTGAAAGGAGAAAGTCCAGAGGGGTATTGCTGAGATCAAAGGGATAAGGGGCATGTGAGGAGGAGGACCATGTAAGGCATCTATCCTAAATAGATACTTCTGCTCAGTATTTACTGAAGAGAAGGTAGGGCAGGGCCTACAGCTCAGCATCATGGACACAGGGGAGAGAGGTGTGCACTAGTCCCTTCACAAGGAACGGGCCCACAAGAACTCGATAAGCTCAGGGTGGACAAGGCAATGGGACCTGATGGCATACATCCCAGGGTACTAAAGGAGCTAAGGGTGGAACTGGCAGACCCATTGTCAGGACTGTTTAGTGAGTCTCTGAGCACAGGGAGGTCACAGAAGACTGGAGAAGGGCTCATGTGATCCCGCTCCACAAGAGTGGTAGCAAGGAGGAGGCAGGAACTACAGACCAGTCAGTCTTACCTCAGTAGTGGGCAAGATTATGGAGGCACTCCTTAAGGAAAGGACAGTGCAACACCTGGAATTCATAGGAGCACAGGATCCAAGACAGCATGGGTTTAAAACAGGAAGGTCCTGTCAAACTAATCTCATAGATTTCTTTGACTGGGTAACCAGAGTGGTGGTCCAAGGGGAGCAGTTGATGTCGCCTACCCAAAACTTTTGATACTGTTCCACAGAGAAGATTGATTAATAAGCTGGGTAGGCTCGGGGTGGGTCAGAAGTTGGTCAACTGGGTGGCAAACTGGTTGATGGCAGAAAACAGAGAGTGGTGGTAAACAGTATACAGTCAGAAGAGATGCAAGTCATAAGTGGGTACCTCAGGGATCAGTTCTGGGGCCAGTCCTCTTCAATATCTTCATCAGTGACATTCCAGATGGACTGGAGGGTAAGGTTTGTCTGTTTGCAGATGACACCAAGATCCACAACAGAGTAAATGATCCAGATAGGGTGAGCAGAATGAGAAGAGATCTGGATAAACTGGCAAAATGGTCAGAAGAGTGGCAACTGGGGTTCAATGCAAAGAAGTGCAAGATCATGCACATAGAAAAGAAAACACTGAAGCCACCTATAAGCTGGGAGGAGTTGCTGGCAGTCACAAGGAAGAAAGAGACTTGGGCATCATCATCACAGATGACCTGAAATCATCCAAGTAGGCCACTAAAGCAGTAGGTAGGCTTGGGGGATGTTGGGTGTATTAGTAGGGGTATCACAAGTCATAAGAGGGAGGTTATAATCCCTCTTTACAAGACACTAGTTAGGCCCAATCTGGAGTACTGTGTGCAGTACTGGAGGCCACACCTTCACAAGAACATTAACCAAATTGAGGCAGTCCAGAGAAGGGTATAACAAAATGGTGCAGGGACTGCACCAGAAAACATATGAGGACAGATTAACGGAGCTCAATATGTATACCTAAAGAAAAAGGAGAGATGTGATATGATCGAAACATTCAAACAAATTAAGGACATTAACAAGGTGAAAGAGTCTAACGTGTTTCAATATAAGAAAAATAGCAGGACAAGAGGACACAGCATGAGATTAGAGGAGGCCGATTAAGGGTAATGTGGTAAGTTCTTTTCACAGAAAGGGTGGTGGATGCATGGCACTGCCTACCTCAGGAAGTGGTAGATATGAATACAGTGCAGGGCTTCAAACAGGCATGGGATAGGCATAAGGGAGCAATACAGATGAGTATGAATAGATAGGCCATTGACAGAGCAAATGCGGATGGCACATTCATAAGGTAGAAAAGAAATGGGCACACTGGATGGGCCTTGCAATCCTTATCTGCTGTCAAATTTCTATGTTTCTATAACAATATGTGGAGAGGTCCAAGGATAATGACTTGTTGTACTTAGTCTGTGAGTAAATACTGACTTTTATGTTATGGAAGTCCCTGTTCTTTCCTCCATAAACTGGACAATTAATTTATGTGGAAATGGGTCATTGCTGCTCCAAGGAGCCACTGCAGTAGGGGCTCCAGGAGGCCACCGGCCTTTACTGTCTGACTGTGGGTGCCTCAGTGGAGTGGTTGCTATGTAGGGCCACTTGAAGTGTGCAGTGTATGTAAGAAAGTGGCATGGACTGACATCAACCATGGTGCGCTGCAGTGTGCTCTAGCAGGGCCACAAAGTGTTCCCATTATTGTAGTTTGTCCACTGGGGACGACTAGCGATAACCTTCACCCATCCATTAAACTTTTCCTGGAGCACTCTGACATTAGTGTGAATTTCCTGGACACCACAGTTAGCATCAAAATGGAACCTTGCAAACCTGTATTTACAGAAAACTAACAGTCAAAGGTACTTACATATACATCAACCACCCTAGGTGCATTAAAAAATCTATTATGAACAGTCAAGCTTCATACCACCGATCTGTTCGAGTGTAGAGGACAGAGACAAAAACTTGGCCACACTGAAAAAACATTTATTGGGCAGGGCATTCCTCTGGAGAAATTGACAGGGCAGTGGAATGTGCTATGCAGATACCAAGGAACAACTAATGCAATTCAAAGAAAAGACCACCACCAACCAGATACCCTAGGTTTTCATGTATAACTCAAGTCTGGAGCCACTACATAAAATTATTAAGGACCTCCAACCAATATTTAGTGAAGATGACACCTTGAAATGTATTTTCCATGAACTACCACTACTGTCATTTAAACAACCTCCTAATTTATCCAACCTTATTGTCAGGATCAAACTTACACCTGACCAAAACAACAAAGAACTGGGTGGCACGAGACCCCACAATAGTCCTAGATGTGAGACCTGTGGGCACATTTCCACATTAAATTTTATCAGCACAGCCCAAAACAGATAATTCATGTTACAGGGTAACTGCATATGTGCACCTCAGAACTTTGTTTATTACATCCTGTGCAAGAAATGTCCACATATAGGTTATATGGGGGAGACCAGACAACCTCTTCAGACACGTATGAACTCATACAGATATGATATTAAAATGAAAATATTGAAAACCAGTGGGGTAACATAGAAACATAGAAACATGAAACATAGAAGTTGTCAGCAGATGGTACGTGCAATCCATCAAGTCTGCGCTGGCTTCCTACCCCCACTTAGCTGCCTGCTTGTGTATCCCACATTGTTTGTCCCATGCCCGCTTGAATTCCCTCTGTCTTAGTTCCCACCACCCTCTGGCAGGCTATTCCATGGTTCCACAATATGATCTGTGAAGAAGAATTTCATATTGCTTCTGAACTTTCCTCCCTTAAGTCAAAGGTTTTGGCCTCTAGTCCTGCTGTAATCCTTTACCTGAAAGAGGTTCTGCACATGCACCCTGTTGTTGCCTTTAAGGTATTTGAATGTTTCTATTATGTTCCCATGATTCCTGTGTTGTTCTAAGGAGTATATTTTGAGGTCATCTAGTCTTGCTTCTACAGTTTCTGATGCAAGCCATGCACCATCTTCATTGCTTTTCTCTGTACTGTCCCCAGCCTATCTATGTCCTTCCTGAGGTGTGGCCTCCAGAACTGGACACAGTACTCCAGGTGAGGCCTGACCAGGGACTGATACAGGGCATGATTACTTCATGCCTTCTGCTTGTGATGCCCTCCCTATGCATCCCAGGATACCACTAGCCTTTAGTGCTGACTTTACACATTGTTTACTGACCTTGCAGTCATCTGATATGATAACCCTTAGGTCTCGCTCCTGCCTAGTAGCCACCAGCTGCTCTCCTCCCATTGATACAGTTTCCCTGGGTTGCACTTTCCCAGGTGCATAACCTGCATTTTTTGGCACTGAATTTCAATTGCCAGGTCCTGGACCACTCCTCCGGTTTTCAAGATCTGCTTCCATGCTATGCTGTCCCTCTGTTGTGTCTACCCTGTTGCCAATTTTGGTGTCATCTGCAAACAGGCACACCTTTCCCTCCAGTTCATCCGCAATGTCACTGATAAAGATGTTGAAAAGGATCGGCCCAGAACCTAGCCCTGCAGGACCCCGCTAGTCACTCTGCCCTCCACAGAAAGGTGCCATTCACTAATACTCTGAGTTCTCCTATGTAACCAGTTTCTGACCTAGTTAGTTACCTTGGGCCCAACTCCCATGTTCTCCAGTTTTTATGTTGATTGTGATGCGCAAGAAACATATTGATGGCAATTTCTCCAGAAGCGGGTTGTGGAGCCCGCGGCATTGTTGTGTCTAATGCCCACAACCTTTAAAGGGCTTGGTCCACTTCCCCAATGCAGTGGCGTGCTGCTGCTGACACTAGTTCAGCCAGTGTGCCACCAACTTGTAAAATATTAGCTGCTGCAATCAGGGGTCACCTCGCCATTGCAGCATCAGTCATTCATTGCAATGAGGAAGCGACCCGTCATTGCAGGGCAAAACTCTTGAAACACTGATATGTTTGTGAACATGGCGGCAGCTTGCCACCATGTTCACAAACAACATAACTCCCCAAAGAGGGGGTACCAATCCCCTCGCAGCATGTGCCCCACCATGTTTATTTGCTGTCAGGGGCCCCAATCCCTGTTGTCTTCAGTGCCCCAAGGTTTATGTTGTTGATGGGGAGCCCACTCCCCATTGGCATTATGTAAGCCCCATGTTTGTTGCCTCACGATGGGTGCCCAACCTCATCAGCATAATGTCACTGCCCCTTTTGTTGTGTGCCGATAGAGATGCCAATCGCTGTGGAATGTAACAACCCCTTTGTTGTGTGCCAATGGGGTGCTCAATCCCCTTCAGCTAATGCCCCCAAAAAGGACTCCGTTGGCATGCTGGGAGCCCACCCCAGTGTGCCACATCCCCTGTAAAATCAAAACTGTCCAGCAATGTCTTTTTAACCTGTAAAAAGGAACGGTCCTCGGCGGTCTCGCTGACCCTCCCACAACCCTCGCCCACCCACTGCACACCCTGCCTCCTCACACCCCCTCACCCCATACTTACCTCTGGAGTGATGCTACCATCTTCAGTGGACTGTGAACATGTCTGCACTCTTCAAAGCCAACTGAGAACTGTAGAAATGCTGGTAAGCTGTGTAATGGAATAAATAAGGTTTTCAAACTTTGATGCATATCTCAGGCATTTTTGGAATGTTGGCACAAAATTTTCAACATGGGTGTTTTGGGACCCCTCCTCATGAATTCTGGCACTGTCATGGTGTTTTTGGCCCCAAAAGGTGATTTTGTGGTCACTGCATGGAATCTCTTTCAGGACTGAGTAACAAAACAACAGTGCCAGTGTTCATGAGTGGACTCTCAAAAGCTTATACTGCAAATTTGGTGGGAAAAATTCAAAAAATTACTGTTTCATGAGTGTGCATTGTGCGGTTGCTCACAGCACCTAAACTTGCAATTTGCAATATTTGCACACCAGATTTTCAACAATGGCATTTTTCAGACCTTCTTGTGAACAGTACAGCTGTCATTTTCCACATTGTGGCCAAAATGTGTTTTCGCACTTCTGGCATTGAATAGTGGGTCACTGTGGGAATCAGTGTACAGGACAGATTAAGAAAATGACAGTGGCACTATTCATGAGCAGAGGTTCTAAAATGCGTATGTTTAAAATTTGGTGACAATACTCCATAAAATGACTGTGTTATGAGCTTGCATCTGCAGTTTGCATGCATGCTCGTAACTCATGAATTAATAATATTTTCACTCCAGATTTTCAACATTGCCATTCTTCTGCACCTTCTTATGAACAGTATGGCTGTCATTTTTCACATTCTAGCCAAAACATGTTTTCGCTCTTCTGGTGCAGACAGCATGGTCACTGTGGGAAATCCATGTTCCAGACAAACTATGAAAATGACAGTGATGCTGTTCATTAGCAGAGGTCCTAGAATGCCTATGTTGAAAAATTTGGTGATGAAAGTCCATAAAATAAGTGTGTTCGAATGTGCATTGCGCAGTTTCTCGCACAATCGTACTTTCCGCAACTTTGCAATATTTTCACTCCAGATTTTCAGCATTGTCATTTTGCCACACCTCCTTATGAACAGTGCAGCTGTCATTTTTCACATCCTGGCCAAAATGTGGTTTCGCTCTTCCGTGCACAATTGCGCTGTCACTGTGGGAAGTCAGTGTTCGGACATATTAAGAAAATCACACTGACATTGTTCATTAGCAGAGGTCCTAAATGCCTATGTTGAAAATTTTGTGATGAAACTCCATAAAATGACTGAGTTACAAGCGTGTTGTTGTGCAGGTTGGGGTTAAAATGGGGATTACAAGAACAACAGAATTATGCATTAAGCAGGGTAGCAAAAGGAAAAGAAAGAGGAGACCATTATGGTTTTCCAAAGAGGTAGCAAAGAAAGTGAAAGCCAAAAAGATTGCATTCAGGCAATACAAAAGACACAGGCAGAAGGGGATATGGAAGTACCAGGAGAAGCAAAGGGCAGGGAGGTCAGTAAGGGAAGCCAAAGCTCAGACAGAAGAACACATTGCAAAATCAGTGGGTAGAGGGACAAAACCTTTACAGGTACATAAGTGAAAAAGAAAGACAAAGGGAGGGATAGTGAGACTGAAGGGGAGGATGGGGCCGTGTGGAGGATGACAACAGTAAAGCTGACATATTGAACAGGTATTTCTGCTCAGTCTTTACTGAGGAAGAGGAGGGTAATGGGTCTGAAGGGAGGACAAGGGGTGAGAATGGTGCAGAAATGGACACAAGTCCCTTTACACGAAAAGGGTCCTGAAGGAACTGGAAGTAATAAGAGTTGATAAAGCAATGGGGCCAGATGGGGTGCACCTCAGGGTCCTTAAAGAACTAAGAGGCGGTGGCTGAACCTCTGGCTATCCTGTTTAGCCGATCACTGGAAACAGGAGGTACCCAAAGACTGGAGGACAGCAGATGTAGTCCCCTTATACAAAAGTGGGAACAAAGAGGAAGCAGGGAACTACAGACCAGTCAGCCTCACCTCGGTAGTGGGGAAGATCATGGAAGCACTACTGAAGGAGAGATTGGTGGAGCAACTAGTTGTCAATGGACTACAGGACCCAAGGCAGCATGGTTTCACCAGGGGAGGTCATGTCAGACCAACCTAGTTGAATTTTTGACTGGGTGACTAGGGAGGTGGATCAGGGAGGGCAGTGGACATGGCCTATCTGGACTTCAGCAAGTCCTTTGACACTGTGCTACACAGAAGACTATTACACAAACTGGGGAATATGGGTGTGGCAGGACAGTAGTGTGGTGGGTAGGTAACTGGCTGGGTGGCAGGACACAGAGGGTGGTAAATGGCTGTCACTCCACAGAGGGAAGAGTGACCAGCGGGTACCACAAGGATCAGTGCTGGGACCGGTCCTATTCAACATCTTCATCAGTGACATTGCGCAGGACCTAGAAGGCAGAATTTCACTGTTCGCTGATGACACAAAACTCTGTAACAGAGTAGACACACCAGAGGGTGTAGACAGAATGAGAAGCGACCCAGAAACTTGAAGAATGGTCAGGGGTTTGGCAGTTGAAATTCAATGCAAAGTGCAAGATAATGCATATGGGGCACAAAACCCTGGCACAATATATCAGTTGGGGGTGAGGATATAGCATGCACCAAGCAGGAGCAGGATCTTGGGGTTGTCATCTCCAATGACCTCAAGGTAGGAAACAGTGTGACAAGGCAGCAGGTAAAGCAAATAGGATGCTGAGATGTATAGGCAGGGCATCACCAGCAGGAAAAGGAGGTCATAATTCCGCTATACAAGACACTAGTGAGGCCCCACCTGGGTACAGTGTACAGTTCTGGAGACCATACCTATGTAAGGACATAGACAGGGTAGAAAGGTTCAGAGGAGGGCAACAAAGATGGTGCATGGATTGCATCACAAGTCCTATGAAGACAGGTTGAAGGAACTGAACATGTACTCCCTGGAGGAGAGAGGAGGAGAGGGATATGATAGAGACATACAAGTATCTTACAGGGAGGAACAGGGTGCAGGAAAACACTATTTTTAAGCGAAAAAGATGTTCCAGGACTAGAGGCATGGGATGAAGTTGGAGGAGGACGATTCAGAGGAAACATGAGAAAGAATTTCTTCACAGAACGGGTGGTGGACAAGTGGAACACCCTGCCAGAGGAAGTGGTGGGGGCTGAAACAATCATGGGATTTAAGAATGCATGGGATAGACATAAAGGAATTCTGGAGGTCAGGGGTAGGGGCAACAGACTTCTGAAAGCAAACTGAACTTACAAGCTCAAATGGGCAGACTGGGTGGGCCACAGGCTATCTGCCAACACTGTCTATGTATCTATGTAGGTTCCATGCACCCTTGTAAGTTTGCAAATTAGTAATATTTTCATGCCAGATTTTCAACACTGGCATTTGTTCACATCTCCTTATGAACAGTACAGCTGTCATTTTTCACATCCTGGCGAAATGTGTTCCACACTTCCGGCACGAAATACCGCAGTCACTGTCGAAATCAGTGTTTGGGACAGATTAGGATCAAGTGACTGAGGGAAGGGAGTGACCACGCTCAACCGAGCTCTGTCGGGACTGCTGCGGATTTCTTTGTGGGCAGGAAAAAGACAACACAGACAGGATCCCAGTACAAAGGGCAGCTTGCAGCACCAGGAGACACTGATGAGAGAGTGAGGGAGGGGAGGGGTGGGTGAGCTCAGCGGAGGTCTGTTGGGACTGCTGTGAATTTCTTTGTGGGCAGGAAAAGGCAGCAATGCATGCAGGGCTGAGTACAAAGGGCAGCCTGCAGTGGTGGGAGAAACAGAACAAGCGAGTGAGAGAGGGCGTGAGCAAGTTCAACTGGAGCTCTATTGTGACTGCTGCAGATTTCTTGTGGGCAGAAAAGGGTGGCAATGCAGGCAGGAGCCCAGTACAGAAGGCAGCCTGCAGTGCCAGCAGAAATGGAAAGAGCAAGTGAGACAGGGGAGTGAGTGAGGCCAATGGAGCTGTGTCAGGACTGCTGCAGATTTCTTTGTGGGCAGAAAAAGATGCTGACAGAGGCAGGAGCCCAGTACAAAAGGGCAGCATGCAGTGCCAGGAGAAACAGAATGAGTGAGTGAGACAGGGGAGTGAGCAACCTCACGGAGCTCTGTCGGAACAGCTGCAGATTTCCTTCTGGGCAGGAAAGGTGCCAACACAGGCAGGAGCCCAGTACAAAGGGCAGCCATGGCGCCAGCAGAAACAGAATGCGTGAGTGGGAGGAGTGAGGTGAGGTCAAGGGAGCTGTGTCAGGACTGCTGCAGATGTCTTTGTGGGCAGAAAAACTGCCAATGCAGGCAGGAACCCAGTAGAAAGGGCAGCCTGCAGCAGCGGAGACACACAATGAGCGCGGTGAGGAGGGGGAGTGAGTGAGCTCAACAGAGCTCTGTTGGGAATGCTATTTCTTTGTGGGCAGAAAAGTCAGCAATGCACATAGGGTCCCAGTACAAAAGAGCAGCCTGCAGGGGTGGAAGAAACAGAATGAATGAGTGAGAGAGGGAGTGAGTGAGCGAGCTCAATGGAGCTCTAATTATGACTGCTGCAGATATCTTTGTGGGCAGAAGGGCAGCAATGCAGGCAGGAGCCAGTACAAAGGGCAGCCTGCAGCCCTGGCAGAAGCGGGACAAGTGGAGTGAGACAGGGGAGGGAGGGAGTGAGCCCAGCGACTCTGTCAGGACTGCTGCAGATTTCTATGTGGGCAGAAAAAATTTCAACAGAGGCAGAAGCCCAGTACAAAAGGGCAGTCTGCAGCACTGAGAGAAACAGAATGAGCGAGCAAGAGAGGGGAGAGCAAGCTCAATAGAGGTCTATCGTGACTGCATGGATTTTGTGGGCAGGAAAGGTGGCAATGCAGGCAGGAGCCCAGGCACAAAGGCCAGCCTGCAGCCCCGGCAGAAACAGAATGAGCATGTGAGACAGGGGTGTGAGCGACCTCAACGGAACTGTGTCAGGACTGCTGCACATGTCTTTGTGGGCAGACAAAGCTGGCAACCCAGGGAGGAACCCAGTACAAAATGGCAGCCTGCAGCAGTGGGAGACACAGACCTAGCGAGTGAGGGAGGGGAGTGAGTGAGCTCAACGGAGTTTTTGGGACTGCTGCAGATTTCTTTGTGGGCAGAAAAAGGCAATGCATCCAGGGGCCCAGTACAAAGGGCAGCTCTGCAGTGGCAGGAGAAACAGAACGAATGAGTAAGAGAGAGTGAGGAGTGAGCAAGCTCAACGGAGCTCTATCGTGACTGCTGCAGATTTCTTTGTGGCCAGAAGAAGGTGTAATGCAGGCAGGAGCCCAATACAAAGGGCAGCCTGCAGTGTCGACAGAAATGGAACGAGCAAGGAGAGGGGAGTGAGAGAGCTCAACAGAGCTCTGTCGGACTGCTGCAGATTTTTTGTGGACAGAAAAGGCACCAACAGAGGCAGGAGACCACTATAAAATGGCAGCCAGCAGTGCCAGTAGAAACACAATGAGTGAGTGAGCGAGCTCAACAGACCTCTATCATGACTGCTGTGGATTGCTTTGTGGGCAGAAAAAGGTGGCATCACAGGCAGGAGCCCAGTACAAAAGGCCAGCCTGCAGCACCGGCAGAAATGGAACGAGCTAGAGAGAGGGAGTGAGCTAGCTCAACAGACCTGTGTCGGACTGCTGCAGATTTCTTCGTGGGCAGGAAAAGCCACCAACAGAGGTGGGAGCTCAGTCAAAAGGGAAGCCTGCAATACCAGCAGAAACAGAATGAGCGAATGAGAGAGGGAATGACCCACCTCAACAGAGCTCTGTCAGGACAGCGGCAGATTTCTTTGTGGGTAGAAAATGTGTCAACGCAGGCAGGAGCCCAGTACAAAAAAGCAGCCTGCAGCACTGGGAGAACAGAACGAGTTTAATGACACGGGCAGTGAGCAAGCTCAACGGACCAACGCAATCAACATTCGGCATTGACAAATGCTTGTTTGACTAGTCTTCTGTGCGGAATGGAGTCAAAAGCTTTGCTGAAGTCCAGGTAAACCACATCCACTGCCCAACCCTGATCTACTGTTTTGGTGACCCAAATAAAAAATCAGCCAAGTTTGTCTGGCAGGACCTCCCTGCCTTGAAACCATGTTGATGTTTGTCGAGCTCACCAGTTTGTTCCAAAAAGCCATGATTCTTTCCTACAGCAGGGACTCCATCAGTTTTCCCACGACTGATGTTAGACAAACTGGATGGTGATTACCTGGCTGTTCCTTGCTTCCACTCCTGTGGATTGGTATTACTGTTGCACTCTTCCAATCCTCCTGCACCTCCCACTCCTTAATGATTTGTTAAAGAGCACTGCTAAGGAGGCTTCCAGTTCCCTCCTAGTTCTTTCAGTATTCTTGGGTGTATCCCATCTGACCCCATAGCTTTATCTACCTTTTAACTTGTCTATTTCCTCTGGGACCCTTTTCTCTGTGAAGGGACCTGTGTCTATTCCTTCAGTCGGACACTTCTTTATGCCTATTGCTTATCCATTACCATCAACTTCCTGTATGAAGACTGAGCAGACGTGCTCCTTGAGTGCCTCTGCCTTCTCCTCGCCTTGCTCTGTGGTTTGTCCATCCTCTTTTGTGATTCTAACAATGCCCCCTGTGGGCTATCTTTTTCACATATGTACCTGTAGAAGGTTTTGTTACCCTTTTTACTTCTGAGCTATCCCAACCTCTGTTTGAGCCTTTGCATTTCTTATCACTTTCCTGCCTCTTTTAGTTTCTGTTTATAGTCTGTGTTGTCCACCTCGTTCCCCGACTCCTTGTACTTTCTGAAGGCTATCCACTTTTCTGTCACCATGGTTGCTACTTCCTTGGAAACCATAATGGTTTTTCCTCCTTGTTCTTACTAACCTGACCGGCACACTGTGATGTGACCATGGTTACTGCATCCTTCAACATTGTCCAACATTCCTCAACACTCCCTTCTATTGAGTTACTAAGGTTGTCTCTCAGGCAGGCCTTCATTTTTGTGAAGTCTGCCCTCTAGAAGTCAAGGACCTTAAATTTGGAGTGTGTGGAGTCTATAGTCCTATTTAACCTGAACCATACCATGTTATAGTCACTGTTGCCCAGGTGGTTCCCTACTTTGACACCCATAACCCTATCGCTATTTGTGAATATCATATCTAGAACTGTGTTACCACTTGTGGGTGATGTCACTCAGTTGGCTTGAGCCTGCTTCCTGTAGTGTGACTAAGAATTCCCTCTTTTCTATGATCGCTTGTGTGGGTATTCCAACCTATGTCCTGCAGATTGAAACTCTACCAGCACCATGTCCTCGTTGTCTGGACATCTGGAGCAAGGTTTCCAGGATTTCCTTATCCCGGCTTCCTCCTGATTTGGGGTCTGTAGATTATTCCTACCAGAATGGGATTCTGGTTTCCGGACCTATTGTGATCCACAGATCTTCTGTTTCCTCTTGTGCCTGCTGCATTTCTGTAGCATTGATGGTATCCTTAACATAAATAGCTATCCTCCCACAACATTACTCTCAGTCTGATCATTCAGTTTCTGACCTCTGTCCTGATTTTCAAAGGACATTTAAAAATAAACAACACAGGTAAGCATGTGAGGTTGGCTTATTTTCCTTTTAATTTGGTGGAGGATGAGATGAATCAGGACATGAGCTTCATGTCATTACATTTGTTTGATTTTTTTCTTTTGGTACAATACATGGACAGATATTTGTTTTCATGTGTTTCCAATACGCTTATAGATAATGGTTCTACCTAGTCTATATGATTGTGTCTGTATAGTTTTGCTTTTAACTGGTGGGTGGGATCTCATGGGTTTGAAATTTACACATGCAGATCTATAATTTTGTAGTAGAAAATTTTGTTTTATACAGGCATATTTTGGTACACTGACACCATTAGGGCTACAGAGTCTTATCTACTAGGTAGTCTTGTTTCAGGTTACAGCTTTAATGTTCCCAAATAATATTGACAAATGAACACAAAGTTTTAAGATGGTACATATTTATACAGTGCAAGCTGCTATTGACAAATGAACATCTAGTTACTGACAGAAACATGTTAACCCAGTGCCAGCATTAAAATTTAATTGTAATGTGTCTCTGTTCCATCAGGGCTTGCGCACACACACACACACACACACACACACACACACACACACACACACACAAACAGTCTTCAGTTCACTTTGATAAGAGATTAAACAACAAATAATTTATGACATCTCTCACATAATATTTCTTCTGTGATATTTGACCTACCCAGAACTAGAGCTTTAAAGAATGTATTCTCATCTCTGGTTGTGTTCTTATCTAATTACTACATTAATCAGTCACATTCATGTGTTAAATATTTTATCTCTGGTTATTTAAAACAGAGCTGTTAAGAAACCTGTCTTATTCTTTCTGAAGAAGTACTATGTGTTGTTCAAAAGCTTAAAGTTTTTGTCTGTAAAATTCTGTTGGTCCAATAAAAGGCATTAAGTCACCTATTTTGTGCATCTAAGTGTAGCACTAGTGATAGTGGGTGACACACAATGGCTTTCCATGCCCTGTTGAGGATGGATTCTATTAGTGGTGCACAAAACCTCCGAAGGCAAATGTAAGCTGTGGCAAACAGTCGTTCTGTTGCATGGCATGGCATATTCAGGTTTCTATGCTAGCTGGCCCTGCCAACCATGGTCAGTGTTAGTGCTAAAACAAAGTGCCTGACAAGACCCAGTAAAATGCATTGTGGTAAGGGGGTTATAATGATTCCTAGATACAGGGCCATATGTATAGTGAAGCCCACCACGATGAAGCACAGTGCTTCAGAATTCTGCAGTAGAGTTTCTGCAGCAAACAATGCAATTTCAATGGGAGTTAATCTCTTTGTCATGCAGTAAACCTGTGACACTGCACTTCATCCTGGAGGGCTTCACTGTACATACTGTACATATGGGTAGGGCTGTCCAGCTGCCAGCTCATGTGACAGGCCAGTAGGGATGAACCTACTCAACAATTTCCCTGAGAGTCCACTAATGTCTGTAAGCTTGCATAAAATAATCTCAGCACCCCACATTAGGACATTATACAGTATAATACACCAAATGGGAGTTTCCTGGCTGTGCAGATGTGGGAGTGAAGTGATCACATTAAGTGTCGCAAAATTCATTTCTGGCTGGTGAGTAAGCCAAAGTCTGCAAAATAAGTCCATCACTGGAGTCTTCATTATGCTTCTAGTTTTCACACCATCTGATTAGTAGTGAACAATATTGCCGTTCGTATATTGCTTTGTTGTGTGGTTGGCCTCAGAAGATGGCTATCATGTACAGTATAGACCTATACCAACATGACATCAGCTGAGTAGTGCATGCACAACATGCGATGCATCTGTCTGTCCTAAGCTCTATCACACGCCTTACAGTAGGTGGTCTCGATAAGATGTAGGTTGCACAGCCGCTATAGCCAGGGAGAAAGGCAGTCCAGAACCAAGTTCTTGATGGGGTGATGATGCTAGGAAACAAGGTACTAATGATGTCTGGCAGTGTTAAATGCACAGCACATGAGACAAGCCTGCCCTCTAACTATAACCTGAAAAATACAGTCTGTCTCACAAGTCTGAATCATAAAGGGTATATGTACCCATGGATCTGTGACATCACTATCATATATTTTGTTTATTTTCTTATGCAAGCCACAGAATATCTGATACAGTTATTTCAATTTCTGCCAGATTACTAGGCACAAATGGGAATCACTGGTTATTTGGCTCCACACTAACAATCAGGGCAGTATAAGTTGCATTATGTATGTGTCACCCCATATCCAATACAGTAGTCCGTTTTCCCACAACAGTATGCGCTATTTAGCTCTGTACTAGTAATGAGTGATGGTTCACTTGGAAGAGAAAGCTGCTTGAAGGGGGTCTGAAGCTAGTGGGACTACTGTGCATAAACCACTCATGTTGGAAGTCCCACTGAACCAGGAGGACAACGTACTAAGAATTTAGAGGTGCCTCATGGTCTGTGTGTGCACTCTAGTGAAGTCTATCAGTGGAGGCTGCATCAATGCTGACACTGCATCTGCTTGTGATGAGGACTGCCTGAAACATGAGATCATTCCCAAATGGTGCCAGTATGGAACAAAATTTGTACATGCTGATAGTGTCTATTTAGAAGGGAAAGCAGCAGTGGAGAACCTGTAGTCCTATTATACTGGATGAGAGATAGAAATCCAGTCTATCCACTAAAGAGATGAGCATCATCATGCTAAACATAGTGATGAAGGCTACATCAGCACACCTACAGATGACTCCTTGGCCCAGAAAAGAGGGTTATACTGTAGTGAAGGGGCAACAGAGGGTGTAGGGAAGAAAGGGCAAGAGTCAAACTGATTTCTACCTTTAGAAACAGAGGTTCAGCCTAATCCTTGCACTAACAGGCCAGAGGTGATGCACCAAAGAGGGAGCATCAACACCAATAGGTGAGACTGGCCTGAAGGGGAACCATGGGGAGGGTAGCAGAAGAAGAAAGATAATAGTGTTGGGAGACTCCACAGTGAGGAGTACAGAGCACAGTGTGTGTTCTATTGACTCAGAAATGAGAATGGTGCATTGTAGCCTGGGGCCATGCAGCCAAAATCAGACCAGAGTGGTGGAACTCATCAGGAGGGAGGAGGAGAGAGTGAGGAGTGAGGGAGTGAGGGATGATGGATATGGTAGTGTACATAGACAAAAATTACTTGGTCAGGAAAAATTCAGGAGAGTTTCTGTACTCTAGGTAGATCGCTGAAGGAGAAGGATAGTTCAATAACCTTCTCTGAGGCTCTACCAAGGCCATGCAAGGGAGAAAAATGTCAGTTCTGCTTACTGTATCTCAGTTTAATGTTGACTAAAGGGATGGCCCTCAGAGGCACTGGTTTACCATGATGCAGGATGAATAAAAATCTGTGTTGTCACCAAATATCTGGAAAACCAAAATCCATTTTACTGGTGCTTTGTGAACTTTAACATTTTTTTCTGCGTATGCATTTTAGCAATTTTGCCCTCTACTATTAGGCAGCTATCCTTTATCTATTAAAATGATTTATAATATGGCCTATGATGAGCTCAACATGTATCACTGTTTGTGTTATATGTGTACTGTTCTACTGCTGTTATCCTAGTGTAGATCTTGGAGGCATGTGTCAATTTTTGCCTTCTTAGTACTCTCTGGTGTACCGTCGATTACATGTGGAAACCAGCCTTGGCTCAATGTGCCTTTACTGGTCACCAATTGATTCATGAATATAAAAATTATATTGAATACAATTAAATGATGAACTGCAACCTTGCAAATAACAATAAGTAGTGTGTATAATATAATGTGCAGAAATGGATGACTTGCAGCAGCAATTTACAGCCAGCGGAAATTTTAAGTCTTAAAAGCATAAAAAGAAAATTAATATAAAAATACACAAAGATACACACACACACACACCTCAGAACTAAATAAAAAAACAGAAGCAACATCATGGATTTAAAAGATTTCAGACTGTGCCTGTTAAAACAAACTCTGGTCAGAGCTTAACTGGCTGTGGAGAGCTTTGGGGTGCTTTTACCCATTATTTCTAATGAATTTGCACAATACAGATCTGCTGAGAGGCAGTTTCAATGTGATCTTCCTTTTATACATTTTTACAATGCGTTTTCCTAGAATATGCCTGTTGATTGATATATATTTAGCCTGTATAGTTCACAGAAGAAATGGCATCTCATTTTCAGTGGGGCTCTACATCTACACAATATTATTCTACATTGGTAAAATCAGATGACACTGAAAACAATATTTTACATCTGGACTAGGCTACCCTGAATAAATAAATTATAAAAATTATAAAATCATGACCCCACTGAAAACAAGATATTGCATCTAATCAGGGACATCTTGAGTAAATACAGTGCAAAAATGTGTAAATGAAGATCCCCTATGCTACAAGTCTCGATGGCTGAGAGGGACCTGGGGGTGGTGGTGGATGTCAAGATGAACAACTCGGAGACTTGTAAGAGGCAGCAGCAGGGCCAACAGGATGCTGGGATGCATTGCTAGGGGATCACCTCCAGAAGGAGGGAAGTGATACTCCTCTGTATAACTGCTTGGTGAGGCCACACCTTGAGTACTGCGTGCAGTTTTGGAGGCCACACTTAAAGAGGGACATTAAACTCCTGGAGAAGGTCCAGAGGAGGCAACCAAAATGATTTGGGGCTTGGGGACAGGACCTATGAGGAGAGGCTTGAAGAGCTAAATATGTACACAGTGGAAGAGAGAAGGGACCGGGGGACATGATAGAGGTCTTCAGGTACATGAAGAGGGTAAATAGGGGAGGAACAGTCAGGGTGCTTCAAAGGGAAGGAGGAAGGGGCCACTAGAGGGCAAGGGTGGAAGCTGGAGGGAAGATTCAGGGAGAAAGAAGGAGGTGCTGCTTCACTGAGAGGATGGTGGAGCCATGGAATGCATTGCCTAGGGGCTAGTGGAGGCAGAGATGGTGGAGGGGTTCAAGAGGGCTGGGATAGGTACAGGGGAAGGGTTCTGGAAGCAAAATCCAATGCAGTAAGAATATCCAGAACTGGGAAGGGAGAAGCCAGAGAAGGTGAGGGCAGCAAGGTCAGCACCAGGGTGAGGGCTGACCAATTGAGCTGAACTCAAAAGACGGTTGAGGCCTATTCTGCTGGCATTTTAGTATGTTAGTATGACAGTGAGATGTAGCATCTCCCTGAGCTATCAGGATACAAAATATAGGATAAGAAATATTTAAAGAAATCTACTGTAAAGTGAACGTCACTATGTTCACTGACATAAACAAAGAGTTTCTTTGTTGTTTTATAACATATTGGATTGCAGTATTTATTTTGAATGTTGTGGCCATGAGGATGGTGTGTATAGTGCTGCGTGTGTGTGTGTGTGTGTGTGTATGTGTATGTTTGTTGTAGCGCAATACACTTTTTCCCAAAAGCATAGTAAAAATGCCTACTGATTGCTATGTATTTTGCCTGGATAGTTCACAGAAGATCTGGCATATGTCTGAGACAGTGCTTATCAAATAGTGTCTTAAGAGGTTAAAGAAATGTAAATCTTTTAGATTTGCTGGGAAGGGTGACATTTATGAGGAATGAATCTTTCCTGAAAGACAATACTGCCCAACTGAAGTTTGTAGCAAGAAAATCTTTAAATGTTAAGTATTTAAATGTGCAAGTTGTTGCATTTGAAGGGTAAACAATCTCCAGTTTAATAGGCAACCAATATTTAACAAGCTGTTTCAGTTTCCTAATGGTCATCTGATAAGCAGCTTGGAGTTATGTCTCCAACATTCCAAACAGAAAAAGGGAGTATTTTATTTCATTTGACATAGTGATTTGTAGATGTGGAAGGATACATTGAAAACTCCAAAATATGTGTTCCACGATACTCCATGTTTCAGCTACAAACAGCAAGATGGCTGTAGGCTCTGACCACAGCCATACAAATTACAAGGAGTTACAGCTGTACATACTCAGCCAGCAGCACCATTAAGACTTAGCACAATTAAAAATGTTAACACCTGAAGAAAGACATACACAGCAGACTCTCTCAACCTCCCAGCTAAACACCCCTGCATTCTTTGTCCCCATACTCACACACCCTCTCAGCTGCTCCACACTTTACAATCAGCAGACCCCCAAAAGCTACACACACAGTTCCCCAGCTTCTCCGTCACAAAATACCCAGTGTATCCTCCATTGCTCCTGAACAGAGCAAGCAGCTTTAGACATGATAGCATCACCCTCTCTCAGTCCTGATGGGGCAACTGAGCGTAACAGTTCAGACACTTGGGTGCCCTTTCAGCCACACACACTTCTGCTGCATTCAACCAAGTAGCACTCAACCATAGGCCACATTTGGGATGGGGAAGGAAAAGAGTCACCTCCATGGATGCATCCCTAGTTATGGCTATGACAAGAGTTTTCCTCATACTGTCTATACGGTCTAGATCTCTGTACTTTCTGGTACTATTTTTAGCTAGACCTCGAAACATTGCAGGAATATTATAACCTCAGCCAGGGTTGGAACCAGGATAACCACAAAAACTTGTGATAAGTCTTCGCACTCAAAGAAGGTCCCACCCAAAAGGTAAGTACATTTTATTGTATTTCTTTATTATTTTGTTCTGGGTCAACAGTGGAGGGTCTTGTTGTAGCAGCCCAGCTTGCCACTAACACTTCCCCAAATAGACCATCAACCATAAATGGGTTCAAGCACGGTTGGGACACCTTGGTTACTATGGACAATAGTAGCAGGAAAAGATTAGAGGGGATGATAGTGAGGTTTAGTATTCTGGATGCCATTTAGGTCCCAGGGATAGATAGGAAACATGAGCAGACTGCATGAGCCTTCATTTTGTTCTGCTGGTATTGTCTATATTACTATTACCAACAATTTGAAAAAAAATACATTGCCTTAAACTGCCAGTGCCCCAAACCTGACCCAGAAACTCAGAACCAGACACCACCTACTTTCTGGATAAATTGGGCACTGAAACAAGCATGAGGTGCAGTCAGTGCGTCTGGGCTCCAGGCAACAGTCAGCAGGTCAATGTTGGCTGGCGGTTCAGTTGCAATATAGATCTGCAGAAGTGCATGCTCCTTAAAGTAGAGTTGATGGAGGTTTCAACTTTAACTTCAGATGAGAAGGCAACATGGGTCTATGACCACCTTCCTCAATAGCAGTAGTAGCTGGCAGCTCCATCCTCCTGGTGAAATGGCAATGACTCCCATTAACCTATCCAGGCAAGACAGCAGCAGTGACAGCACTACTGCCCCAATCCCTCAGGTGTGATGGCAGCATCACTATGACCCCTATTCCTCAGGTATGATTGCAGCAGCATTACTACAAACTTCATCCCTCAGGAATTATAGCAGCAGCATTACTGTCCTCACCCTCAGGTGTGATGGCAGAATTACAGCCCCATCCTTCAATCCTGATGCCCCACATGTCCAAGTTACACATTTCTTGGTCTCAGTTTGTCAGAACGGAGACATGAATTAACAGAACCACCATACATCCAGGTGGACTCCCATTGCTCAGTCCTAGCTAGCATTTAACTGACTAATTTGCTAACATAGAGTCACACATCTCCAAAACATTAAACAAATCCAAACATAAATTTGTCTACTTTCTTACTTTGTGTCCATGACAAGAATACTTTTAGTTTTCATATCAGACCAGCATGTGGATTAAGTCCCTCTCTACCCACTGATATTATACAGTGCCTGGGGCCTTGCTTGGTGTGCCTCTGAATGTTCTGTATTTTTTTCTCCGATCTGCCTTTCCTGCCCCATTGGTTGCCCCAGCCTTCAGTGCAGACCGATTCAGTGGTATGCGATAGTGGCACCAATTTTCTCAGCCTCCATAGAAATGAATGCAGGCAGCTCCCATGCAACAAGGCCAGTTTCTCTCCCCATGCACCTCCTCACCCCACACACAGCACAGACAGTGCCTGAACCAACATGGCTAGCTCTCACTACACATGGTCGTCTCACCCAAATATACACAGATATCTACTACCCATGCAGCAACATAGCCAATGCCCCCCACCCAACATAGTCACCTCACCCAACATGAACACAACTAGCTCCCCATGCACCACTGCTGCCCCCACCCCACCAACATGGTCAGCTCATCATCTTGAACCCCAACAAACACAGTCAGCTCCCCACCCCACCACACAAACACACACACACAAATCCCAGATCAGCAACACCAACAAAATGCTACCCTTCCATATTTACACCTCCACTAACACATGCTCAGCTCCCTGTTCAGCTAGTCCTTTTTGCCATCAGCTGAGCAGTCACACAAATGGCCAGCTACCCCACCAGGTACTCCCCATGCACACACATTGCAAGCTTTCCTTTACATGGCATGACCAGCTACACACAACCACAGCCAGTCCCAACACACACACACACACACACACACTCACACGCACGATGTCCCCCTCCACCCACTGTCTGCACCCAGTGCAATAGGGCACTATATGTAAACAAGCATTATGACATAATAACTTGTACCCTGCATACACTAGGCACACTGAAGCCACTCAGCCCATTGTCTGCCTGAACATATAGCAAACAAACATACCTTTTTAAGCGGAGTAAAGTGGGAGTTAGCATCCCATTCATTGTTGACACCCTTTCTGGGTTCATTTAGAAATGAAACACAAGGGGTCATTTGTACCACTGAGTTCTTAAAGGTAGGTTATTTATGAAAAGTGTGGGCCACTTGATTAATAAACTTAAATGAAATGATGGGCAACACAGACCACTCCTGAACCAACAAATAGCCCCTGCAGAAACACTGCCAGTCCCCCTCTCTCAATCTGACAAGCATTTCCAGCTCTCTCACTCCCAAAAAGAATACCAGGGCCCAATACAGACTGAAAATGCAGCCTCCACCACCCCACCCTAGTGAACATGCCCAGGTCTCCCACCCCTGCCCCAACACAGATGGTCTCTGTGCCAACAGTGCCAGTCCCCACATCCAACCAAAGCAAACAACCAGTTTCCCTACTCCTGACCACAACACAGATGCCCATTGTGGAAACACTGCCAATCTAACTATACCACCCAAGTAAACACAACAACCAACCTGCCTGCAGCACCAACACAGATCGCCCCATGGCAACAGATGGTTGGCATTGTATGCACACCAGCAGTGTGACACCAAAAGTTGTACCCTGCATACACCATCCAGCTTACACAATGGCCAGCTCCCCACTCCCAACACAAGACAACCAGGCCCCAATACAGACTGAAAACAAAACCATCCCCAACCCTACCCTAGTGAACATGCCCAGTTCTCCCACCCTGAGCCCCAACACAGATGGCCCCTGTGCCAACAGTTCCAGTCCTGGCACCCACCTAAGCAAACAGCCAGTTTCCTACTACACGTTCATGTCCAGTGAGTGAGTGGAACAGCTGAAGAGTGGAACAGGTGACTGGCATCACAGGTATCGCAGGCATCAGCAGAAGGAAATGAAGAAGTGGGGACTCTGCCAGTTGGCTAGGGCAAGGCTCCTGTTCACTTCTGTGTAATACTCACTGCTGGGAAGGGTGGAAGATTAAGGTAGGCCAAAGCTGGGAATAGAGCAACACCCTATCAAGGGTTAGGAGTATATCAAGATTTAAACAAGACAAGTGAGAGCACAAATAGAAACTAAAAAAGAGAAACTAGAAACACCCTATCAGAGCTAAGGGTATGAAAAGAATCTCCAGTTAACACAGGGAGAACAGAGGTTGAGCTTGCTGGGAGTGGTACAGTGCAGTGGCTGTAGGGGTGGCAGTTTTCAGAGACCTTCTGCAGACTGTGGTGCTGCCCCATCTGCATACATCTCTCTGGGTTGAAGAAGGAGGTCTCTAGACTCCAGGTCAAGTTGGATAGGATTTGGGGACCTCTACTCCCACCAGAAGCCACCAGGTCTGCCACCGTTACCTCAGAGAATGTGAGGAGGAATGACTGGACTATAGTTGGCTCTGGATGGGTGGGGTAGTGGGACAGAGACATTCCTCAAAGAGTACCACCACAAAATTCCTAACAGTTCTGGCAGGCAGGACTACAAAGGAAGCACCCATTATACTGAACAAGGAATGTAAGGCCCTCCACTGTGGAGACCCCAAGGAGGGTTGTAGAGGACACCGGAGGAGAAGGAAACAACTTCTGGTGGGGACTCCAATTGTGAGGGGATAGATGTGGGAATAGGAAAGGGGGGCAGGTTAGGTGTCTCACATGGTGCCAAGGCCCAGAGGGATAGGAAGCCAATCCTGTGAATTGCTAGGCCAGAAGGACAAGAGGGAGAGCTGGATGTCATTGTCCACCTGGGAACTAATGATCTGCCTAAGGATGAGGCTGGGATAGTGCAGGAGGAGTTTAGGAGCTGGGATGGGAATTAGACAAGTAGCTCACCCAGTGGCTTTCGCTGAGGTGCTGCCTGTCTATGACAGGAGATAGGAGAGGGAACACTGCACCAGGAGCTTCAACTCATGGCTGAAGGAATGGTGCAAAGAGGAAGGGTTTGGCTACATTTGAGACTGAGGACCCACCTAGAGGATAAGGGCCTATACAGGGTGGTAACCTGCATCCATCTGGGAGGGAATTGCAGTCCTCAGCGGACAGTGTAAATGTTACTTCAATGAACATTTAAATGGCATGGGGTCATAATGTCGAGGGCGAAACCATGCAAGGAAACACTGTGCACAGACAACAGCATGCGGCAACACAGCAGTGGTACATAATGCCAACTACACAAAATCGCTGCACACCCAATGAATTCTTTGTTTTTGTGGTAGGGGCCTCTGCCCCAAACTTCCTGACATAGGGGTTTTTGTTTCCACACCCCCGGATACTTATAATCATCTCCAAGGGTGTGGATGGAGGAGCAAGTTAAAATTCACATTGTGGCACTTACTCATGGCTGCACAGATGGGAGTAAAATTAAATTTCTCGAGGGGTTTTAACCCTGGTCTCACCCTTGCACTGCTGGGTCAAGTGCCTTGGCCACTCCACCATAGGAGCGGCTGACCAAGCACTCAACCAGCAGTGCTCAAAACCCTTTTCCCACTTCTGTCTTCCATTCCAAAGTGAATGGGGTAACGATATTTTCATATCGCTCTACTAAACCTGTCGCTGTACTTCTATACATGTTTAAGACAGTGTGGTTCTTCATGCATGGTTTTGTCTGCACTATAGTAACCCGTACTCATTTAAATTAGCCAAAGAGTGTGGCAGCAGGAATTGCGAAGTCAGAAACTGCCCTCCTACAGGCTGAAGTAGAGAATAAGGAAAATCTGAGGGAGAGGAACTCTGAGGCAAATTAATAAAGGGAGCAGGGTGGTAGAGATAAAGGGAATGGAATAGGAGCATTGAAAGATAAGTGGGAAGGAGGGAAGGCAAAAGGAAAAAAAGGGGCAACAAGCAGAGTGGAAACAAAATCTGGAAGGCCATGTGTGCAAATGCTAGAAGTCTAGGAAATAAGATTCGGACCTAAAGCCACCATGGCAGAGGCCGACCAGGATATTGTGACCATTACTGAGTTATGGTGCACTGAAAACCATGATTGGGACATGGCCATACCAGGCTATACTCAGTTCAGGAAGGACCAAGTGGGAAGGAAAGGAGGAGGTGTGGTGCTTTATTTGAGAGAAATCATAAAATACATGTAGATGCAGGGAATACAGGGAGGCAGAGGTACTGTGGGTCTCCCTGAAGGTGGGGAATGGAGCCACTATTTGCACTGGAGTGATATATAGACCTCCTGTACAGATGGATGACTTACATAAGGTACTGGTGGAAGTCACTGGCAACATGGCAGAACAGGGAGGTGCTCCTGACGGGGACTTAATCTGCCAGATAAGAATTGGTGCCACCCAGCGGCTTCAGCTAGAAGAAGGGACATCTTGGACTCTATGCAGGGGGCATTCCTCAGGCAACTAGTCAGTGAACCCACTTGTGATGGGCAATACTGGACCTTGTACTCTCAACAGGGACAATGTTGCAGAATTCAAGGTGGGAGGAAACTTGAGACCATAAGAACATAAGAAAAGCATCAGCAGATAGGGACTCTGCATCCCCTAGTCTGCCCTAGAAACTACCCCCTTTATGCAGCCTTTGATCTAACTTGTCCTTTATGTCTGTGCCATGTGAGTTTGAACTCCTGATTGTCTTTGATGCTACTACCTTCTGGGGCGTGCTGCTCACGGGTCTATCACTTTCTCTGTGAAGAAGTACTTCCTGAGGGTGCTTTTGAACCTTCCTCCTACCAGTCTCATATCATGCCTCTCTGCATGTTGCCATGGTCTGTTGAAAAATATTGCCTGTCTCAGCTCAGTTAACCCCTCACAAATTTAAAAGTTTCAGTCCTGTCCCTCTGTTTCTTCTGTGCTCAATGGACTATAGGTTCAGCACCCGAGTCTTATTTCATATGACCTGTGATGCAGTCCATGCACCATCTTAGTAGCCCTTCTCTGTGCCATTTCTAAATGGTCAATGTCCTTCTCGAGGTGAGGTCTCCAGAACTGAATGCAGTACTCCAAGTGTGGCCTCACTAAGGACCTGTAGAGGGGCATGATAACCTTCCTCTTTCTACTAGAAATAACCTCTACTTATACATCCGAGGATGCCACCCACGTTCTGTGCTGCTTTCTCACATTGTTTTCCTACCTTTAATTTGTCAGTGATGATTATGCCAAGATCTTGCTCCATTTGTGTCTCCTTTAAGTTAAAGTCCTTCCAGTGTGTACTTTTTCCAGGATTTCTCTTTCCTAAGTGCATTACCTTACACTTTTAGCATTAAATTGTAACTGCCAGTCCCTGGACCAATCCTCTAGCCTTCTAAGGTCAGCTTCCATGTTGTCTGCTCCTTCCCTTGTGTCCACTGTGTTGCAGAGTTTTGTATCATCTGCAAACAGGCAAACCTTCCCTGTTAGTCCATTTGCTATGTCTGCTATAAATATGTTAAATAGGATTGGTCCCAGTACCAATCCCTATGGGATGCCATTGGTCACCCTACCCTCCCATGACAATGATCCATTGACCAGCACTCTCTGGGTCCTATTGTTCAGCCAGTTGTGTGCAGTTCTGGAGACCCAATCTCCGCAAGGACATAGACAAGATGGAAGCTGTCCAGAGGAGGGCAACTAAAATGGTGCAGGGTCTGCACCAGAAGACATATGAAGAGAGACTAAAGGAGCTTAATATGTATAGCCTCAAGGAAAGGAGGAGAGGGGGACATGATAGAAACTTTCAAGTACCTCAGGAATCAACAAAGTCCAAGAGGGTAGCATCTTTCAAAAAAGAGGTGTGCAAGAACAAGGGGCACAATTTGAAGATGGGGGGCGGCTCAGAGGTAATGTAAGGAAGTATTTTTCACAGAGAGGGTTGTGGATGCATGGAACGGCCTTCAGAAGGAGGTTGTGGAGTCAAAACAGTGGTTGAATTCAAGCATGCATGGACAGCCTAAGGCAATTTGGGGGTGGGGGTAGAAAGAAGTAGGCTGCTGGTTAACTAGGATCTGCAGCTTATCCATTAGGTAGGGAATGGGCAGACTGGGTGGGCCAGCGGTCCTTATCTGCTGTCAAATTCTGTGTTTCTATGTTTCAATTACTGATTTAGCTGACCATCTTCTGGCCAAATCCCATATGTTTCAGCTTATTGGTTAGCCTTCTGTGAGGGACGGTGTCAAAGGCCTTGCTGAAATCTAGGTATGTAATGTCCACCTTTCCCTCCCTGATCCAATGTTTTGGTGACCCAGTCGAAGAAGTCGATCAAGTTGGTTTGATAAGAGCATCCGTTGTGAAGCCATGTTGCTTTGGGTCCATTTTCACAGTATCTGTTAGGTACGCTACTACCCTCTTTAGTAGTAACTCCATCATTTTCCCCACAACTGAGGTCAAACTGACAGGGTGATAATTTCCTGCCTCTTTCTTGTTTCCACTTTTGTGTAAGGCACAACAGTTTCTCCCGCTGTCTAGTGACTTGTTGAAGAGCTCAGCCAGCCGGTACTGACCAGTTCCTCTCAGAGCTCCTTCAATATCCCAGGGTGTGTGCCATCTTGTCCCATGACTTTTAAACTTCCAGTTTATTAAGCTCTTTTATGACCCTCTTCCTTCTGAAGGGCTAGTATTTGCTCCTGGGTATCTTCCTTTGTCCTACTCAGTGTAGGACCTTTGCCACTGTCTTTTATGGTGAAGACAGAGCAAAATAACTCATTTAACATTCCTGCCTTATCCTCATCACTCTCTGCCATCTTACCTTCCTTGGTTGTTAGTCAAACTATTCCTCCCTTAGTTTTTTCTTTTTTCTCGTATGCATCTATAGAAGGTTTTGTCTCCTTCCTTAATACCCTGTGCTATTTTCTTTTCTGTCTGTGCTTTTGCCCTTCTAACAGCTTTCCCCACCTCCTTTAATTTGTTCTGTATTCTTCCATGTCTGCTTCATGTTTTGTTTGCTTGAATTGTGTAAAGCTTTTTCTCTTTGATTTTGAATGCTACTTCATGAGACAACCAGAGATGTCTTTTCCTTCTTTTGGACTTGCTGATCTGCTTAGTGCATACAGTTGTTACTGTATGCAGAGCAGCCTGAATATTCAGCAGTCCTCTACATCTCCTGTGATTCCTCCCTCTAGCATGGATGCAATCACAGTTCTCATTTTGGGAAGTTGGCTTTTCTGAAATCTAGTACCTTGATTTTGGTGTGACTATTTTCCTCCATAGTGTTCACAGTAAACCAGATTGAACTGTGATCACTGGTCCCTAGACTGGCTCCCATCACTGTTTCTGGGACCCTTGTGCTGTTTGTCAGCACTAGATCTGATATTGCTTTGTCTCTGTTAGGTGAGTTCATCAGTTGACACAAATCTGCTCCCCTTAGTGCAAAAGGAACTCTTTCCTCTGGTCTAAGGATGCTGTGTATGAGGACCAGTCCACATCTGGTAGATTGAAGTCCCCCACAAGCAACAACTCGCCCCTGTCTGCCATTATTGAGATGGTTTCCAGGAGCCCTTATCTATGTTGCCCTCCTGGAATCATGGGTGTAGGCAGGCATACCCCTAGTGCTCCATGTGTGCAATTTTATTTAAGGGGCAACAAATAGGTTCTGAACTGTTTCCTTTTTCCATGAAAACTAAAATGAAAATACTGAACCTCTCTGTAATTTTATTCATAGGAGTCGAAACTATAGGACTGCTAACTATACTCTTTGCATCCTAAGGACAATACAACTTTACAGGCTCTGGCGCTGGTATGTGGGTGTCCTAGGGAACAATGCATGGCATTTATAATTACCCATGCATGGCAACAACCATTGTCATGAGATACAAAAGTTGTATTTATTGTGCCAAATGAGGAAACAAACATGGTCCTGGTGTACATTTGCATATTGTCTGGTTACACCTGGGGTGGTAGCTCACCCTAACGGGGGGCAGTGAATCCACTTGGTGTGCAGATCTGAAATACCTTGCTACACCCCAGTCTGGGATGGGGTCTGTATATGACTCCTACCCGGATAGGGGCTTTGTCCCTGGCTCCTATTGTAACCCAAAGGGCCTCTGCTTACTGTGTTTCCTGATTTCTGTTGCACATATGTCATCACTGACATATAATGCCACCCCTCCTTTCTTTCCCTCCAGATCCTTATGGAATAATGCATACTCTGGGATGGTGACATCCCAGGAGTGGTTCCCAGTGAGCAATGTTTCCGTAACAGTGACCCAGTCTAATTGTTCATCTGCCATTACGGCGTGAGATCAGGGATTTTGTTTAGCAGACTACGGCATTGACACACATTGCCTTCCATCCCCTTCTTCTTGGTCATTTGCAGTTTGAATATGTTTTGGTTGTATAATTTTGTTGAAATGCTTGGTCTGAGTAAGTTTGGTGCGATGTTTGGTCCGAGTATGATTGGTGCATCCTTATGTTGAACTAGTTGGTGATGGGGAAGGGACATTTGTAACCTTTTGTGCTGGGGTACCTGTACCCCCGCATCCACTAGTTTAACTGACCAATGTGAATGTCAAATTTTTGCCCTAGTGTTTGGGTCCCCTCCTTTGAGAGGTGTAGGCGATGAATTTAAAGAACTCCCATTTCCCAGAAGTCCTACCATTTTCCAATAAAGTGGTCATCTTTCTCCTGGCACCAGTCTTTTAGTCAGGTGTTTAGCTTGAGATGTCCCATTCCCTGATCTTCTGCCTGCTGTCTACTTTTTCCAGACTGGCAGAATTTCAGAGAAGATGGTAGTGGATGAAAGGGAAACAAGCTTGTCAATCAGCCTAGTGAGGTTTTGTTTCATTTCCTCTACTGACTTACTGGCTAGGTTATTCATGCTTATGTGGAAAATGACATGTGTGTCTCGATCAATGCCTCAAATGATTTCTCTATGCGATCGGTGTCCCTCCATGCCGATGTTCTGGGAGGCACCTTACTGTGGTTGAAGCATGGTCCTGCTGGAGGTGAGTCTTTACACCCCTAATAATTGAGTTGCCAATTATTACTACCTGTTCCTTTTGTCATTTTGGTGAGTTTAGGTTGTGTGTCTGTACCTCTGTGTGCCTTTCTGGGTCTCAGAATATTTGATGCTCGTTATGCTATTTGTCATAGTAGATAGTGCAGTGTACCTATTCAATGTTTGAATAGGTTTGGTACCTTCCTGTATTGTGGATTTTGGGTCTGTTATATGAGACTTGACCTGTTGCCAGCCCCTGACCTGTTTGTCCTTTGGGGTAAGGGTACTGGTTTAGTGAACCTTGAAATTAAAGGTTTTACACTGTTGCAAAGGGGAGCCAATTTAGTACATCATGGAGGTATTTTATCTCAGCCCATACTGCATGAAGCTGAGATTGAGGTCTGTGATTGTAGAGCATGTTAGACAATGCCCTACTCTGTAAATGAAGTCCTTGGTAAGAAGTGTGCCACAGTTATTGCAGTTCCTGAGAGAGAAGTAGATTGCCTAGAGGCAATCTTCAGACAAAGAAAAGGATGCCTGTTATTTTGCTGGGGTGTGTATCTGCTCAGCTGGGGAGGGGGTGGCTGTTGTCCTGAACTGCTATGGACAAAAGGAATATATGGACAACTAGAGGTAGAGGCTGTGATTGGAACAAAAAAATATATATATATACTGTATATATATATATATATATGTATTTATATATAGATCAGTGATTAGTGATAGATCAGTGAAGCTCAGCAGACAGTAAGGCTAGGGGCTGAACTGCACTTAGTATGCCTCCTAGGATTGCCCTTTGTTTCTGAGCTGTTGCTGCTTGTTGTTTCTGAGCTGAGAGCTTTCTATTAGCTTACCACTATATCAGCAGTGGGTACAGCAGTCGGTGAAGATCAGTAGACCATAAGGCTAAGGGCTGGATCGCTCTTGGCGTATGATGCCTCTTAGTGGTGCCCTTTGTGTCTGAGCTGTTACTTCTGGCTGAGAGAGTTCTATTAGCTGAGCACTATTTTAGTAGTGGGCACAGGTGATTTACATACCACAGTCAGAAAATTGGGTAAGTGTTCCAACAGCTCTTATGCTGGAGAGAGCAGCCGTGGCTGGGTCTCAGCAGAATGAGTGAGGAGAGAAGCTGCCTCAAAGAGAGAAAGGAGCCTGGACTGTGCACTCCAAGGAGGATTCAGGTAGAACTGCTGTCACGGAATCCCTGCTTCTGCACCTGTCAGGAGTCTGCCTTCCCTCCATGAGTGGTCTTTCTCCCAGTTGGTGAAGGCCAGTGCTCACTGATGGTATGGTTCAATATAAGAAAGGCTACAGAATTGAACCACAGAAGGGTGAAGGTCCTGGTCATCAATAGGGCAGATTTTAAAAGATGGGTGAATGCCTCAGGGATGACTAAGCAGGGTAGGTGACCTGGTGGGGTGAAGGAACAGTGGATGAAGATAAAAGGGATCATAGTACAGGAAACAAACCTCTGCATCAAACAAGTGAGCAAGAGGAAAAGAGATCACTATGGTTCTCAAAAGAGGTGGCTGAAAAGGTAAAAGCTAAAAGTAGTATTTCTCAGAACTGTATTCACTGGCATAGGATACTGGCAGATAGGACATCAGGTGCCATCAGATACCGATGGCATCCTACCATGGGTCCAGTTTCCTCGGATCCAAAGTGGATCTGTTCGAGAGATGAATGATCTGACAGATCTGACAGTTGGATCAGGGATCCAGCAGTTGTACTGCAACACTCTGAGTGGCGGATCCAAAGATCTGCTGTATCTGACAACTGGACCAGAAATCTGGCTGTCAGATCATAACAATCTATGAGTGGGATCCAGGATCTGACTCCAGATTAAGACATCCAACCCCATCAGGCCTGGAATTCAGCATTCAATTGCGGTTGGATGGTGGTCGGATCATACAGCTGGATAGCACTGCTATCTGTGAAAGAGTGACTGGATCCATCAGACCAGTGTCTGAGCACCACTGGCTTAAAGGGTAGCATTCAAAAGGTATAAGGAGACTCAGAGGGAGGATCAAACAGGGTGTACTGGGAAACAGTGGGAAGCCGGAGAGCACTAAGGAGTGCAAGGGCACAAACAGAAGGGAGAATAACCCAAATGTTAATGAAAGTGGACAAAAACATTTTTAGTTATGTAAGTGAAAAAGGAAGGCCGGGTGGAATTGTAAGGTTAAAATGGAAAGGAGAACTGTGCAAAGGGGACCAGGAAAAGACAAACATCCTGAACAAATACTTTTGTTTAGTGTTCACGGAGGAAGGAGAAGGAGTGATCTCAGAAAGTAACAAAAGCTGTGGAGGGAGGGAGATGGATACTAGTTCTTTTTGGAAGAGATAGTCCTGAAGGATTTGCTAATCTGAAGGTGGACAAATCAATGGGGTCTAATGGGGTGCATCCAAAGTTATTGAGTTAGCTCAGGAAAATACTGGCTTATCCTTTGACAGTTCTATTTAACAGTTTACTGGAAACAGGAGTGGTTCTGGAGGACTGGAGGGCAGATTTTGTCCCATGGAAACTGGCAACTATAGGCCAGTCAGCCTGATACTGGTGATAAGAAAGTTGATGGAATCACTGTTGAAGGAAAAGACAGTAGAATATCTTGAATCAGTGGGTTACAAGCCATAAGGCAACATGTTTTTTTCAAGCGGGATGTCATGTCGACGAATCTGATAGATTTCTTTGACTGGGTGACCAAGGAAGTAGATCAGGGTGGATTGGTGGATGTGGCCTGTGCATATTTCAGTAAGGCATTCAACACTGTTCCACATAGAAGAATCATAGAATCATAGAAATCTGATGGCAGAAAGGAACCCTTCCAGCCTATCGAGTTTGCCTTATCCCCCATCTCTACTCACCCTCTCAAGTCCAGAACCCTCCCTTTCTGCCCTCTGTCCAACCCTTTGTATCTGTCCCAAGCCCGCTTGAAACCTTCCATGGTTATGGCTCCCACCACCTCCTCCAGCAGTCTGTTCCAGGTGTCCACCACCCTCTCTGTGAAGTAGCGCCTCCCATTGGTCCTAAATCTTCCTCCTCTAATCTCTGACTATGACCCTTTGTGCTGTCGCATAATTTCTTTGGAATAATCTCCTCCCCACCCTTATTTATCCTTTCACATACTTAAACGTCTCGATCATGTTTCCCCATTCTCTCCTAATCTCCAGTGGGTACAGGTCTAGCTCCCTCAACCATTCCTCAGAAGACTTCCGATACATGTTGTGCACCATCTCAGTCACCCTTCTCTGACCCTCTCCATCCCTTCTATATCCTTGCACAGGTGAGGCCTCCAGAACTGGACCCTGTACTCAGGTGAGGTCTCACCATGGTCTTATACAGGAATATTAGCATCTCCTCTTCCTGTTTGTTATCCTCCTAGTAAGACTAGTAAGCAAGCTGTATAGCTTAGGAGTGGGTCCAAGGTTGTAAACTGGATAAGAAATTGATTAGGGCTAGGCCACAGAGGGTGGTGGTAAACAGAGTACACTCCAAGGAAGAGAGGGTGAATAGTAAGGTGCCTCAGGGATTAGTGCTGGTACAGGTCCTCTTTAATAACTTTATAAGTAACATTGCATTGGAGCTGGAAGATAAGGGCTGTCTCTTTTGGATGACACCAAATTCTGCAATAGGGTGGACACTCCAGGGAGGTGGAAAGGATGAGCAGAGACCTGAGAAAACTAGAGGAGTGGTCAAGGCTATGGCAGCTGGGGTTCAATGCTAAAAGTGCAAAACAATGCACATAGGGCACAAGAAACCCAGGGTGGAGTACAAAATGGGTGGAGTGGTATTGATGACTATCAAGCTGGAAAGAGACCTGGTGGTAAACATATCAGATGACCTAAAGGTGGCCAGGCAGTGTGACAAGACAGTAGGGAGGGCAGGTGGGATGCTGGGGTGCATAGGGATGGGTATTACTAGCAGAAAAAGGGATGTAGTAGTAGAAGTAGTAAAACATCTTTATACAGGCATTAAACTTAGCAAGCAAATTTACACCATAGGTCTTAATAAAGCCCTGTTTTCATGGTGGTCCTGTAAATTATTCATAAAATGTTTCAGGCGAATCCAAATACAATATAAACATAATTAATCAATAATCATTTACCAATCAAATACATACAAGTGTATAAATCTGATTATTAGTAACACTGACAAATACGTACAGAATCCTGTTTAACTTTGTTTCTGAAAGCATTAACAGATAGATCAAGCTCTCAAGTCAGTAGGCAAACTGTTCCAGGTAATAGCTGCTCTATAATTAAATGCAAGTTTACCATGACTGTTTTGTCTCTTGGGGACCGTTAAACTTTTATTGGTGTTCCTCAAACAAAAATTATGGTTAGACCATTTTAATAAATTTATAAGCCTAATTAGCTTTTCAGTGGTGTTGCATCTGTATAAATCTATGGTAAGACCCCACCTAGAGTATTGTGTCTGGTTCTAGAGACCACATCTCCAGAAGGAAATAGACAGAGTGGTATGAGGAGAGACTAAAGAATCTCAATATGTACACCCTGGAAAGAGCAGGAGTGGGAGATATGATAGAGACCTTTAAATACCTCACAGGGGTTAAAAGGTACAGGAGGGAGTATTTTTCAAAAGAAAAGGTGTTCAGGAACAAGGGGACATGCTAGGAAGCTGGGGAGGGTAGATTGAGGAGAGATGTAGGAAGTACTCTTCACAGAAAGAGTGGTGCATTCCTGGAACAGCCTTCCGCGGAGGTGGTGGAGGCAAAACAGTGGTGGGGTTCCAGAAAGCATGGGATATGCTCAAAGGAATCATAGTGGAAAGGAAGGGGAGGAGCTATAGATTGTGCACGGTCTGATATAATAGTGTAGGTAGCAGACTGGATGGGCCAAGTTGTCTTTATCTGCCATCAAATTCTATATTTCTGTGTTTCTACCCACCCTGCAACTTCTCAACCCTTCACCGTGGAAACACTACCAGTCCCCCACCCCACCCCACCCCACCCAAGTGAACTGACAAGCTCCCCTGTCTGCAGCTCAATGCATACCACCACTGCAACAACAGACCGTCCCTGCAGAAAACTGCCAGTCCCCTGTACCCACTCTAACAAACACAGACAACTCCCCACCCCAACACAGACAGCCAGGCCCCAAGATAGACTGAAAACACAGCCATTCCCCCACCCAAGCAAACAGGCCCAGGTGACCCACTCACAACCTCAGCACAGATGGCACCTGTGCCAGCACTGCCAGTCCTCACGCCCCACCAAGCAAACAGACAGTTCTCCTACTCCTGACCCCAATACAGATGCCCGCTGAGGAAAACTGTCAGTCCCCCACTCCACCCAAGTAAAGACAGCCAGATTCCCCCCTACAGTGCCAACACAGACTACCCCTGTGGCAACAGATAGTCTCTGTGGAAACATCACCACACAAGTAACATGGCCAAGTCCTCTACCCCAGCATCAACATGGACAGTGACCTCCAACACATCCAGTTCATCACAAATCACCATGGCTCAGCCCCCAGACTTAAAATGGCCCTCATGACCTGCTTCCCAAACCTCATATACAGTTTTGAAACAGTCGTATAATAAACAGAAGGCCTACAGAGGGTTTGCAAGCCACCACCCTTGAGTCTCCCAGCTGGGCAAGTCCCACCTTGAACCTCCCAGCTTGGAAAGCCCACTGCCTTGACTCTGTCAGCTCAGCATGCTCCACCTTAACCTTCTTAGCTCAGCAAACACCCCACGTTGAGACTACAAACTGGGCAAGCCCACCCCAGCTTCAGTCTTCAGGCTCGGCATGCCCCACCTTGAGCCTCACAGTTCAGCATGCCTGCTGACCTTAATTTTCCCAGCCAGCTTCCTTGCCACATATCCAGCACAAGCATGAGGGCACACACACACAAAGCTGCCCCACCCTCCACACATGCCCAGCTAGCAGTTAAGAATGCCCTCTTTTAGCCTCCCAGTTTAGCAAACCCACCTGTCATTGCAAACAGACTCCTAAAAGCTACTCAGTTCTCCACCCAACAATGCCAGTCTTCCTGCCAGCTGTAAAGCTTCTACCCTATAAGGACAGCCCCCACCAGCTTCTCAGCTCTACCACATGGCTCCAAGAAAGCCAGCTCTGCATCCATGCCCCTGCCACACACAGCATACAAACACACTGCAATGCATTTGCTGCATGAAACACATTTTTTATGTGTCAAAAGAAATGCAATAGAAAAATGTCCTCTGTGTCTGAAAGCATCATACATTTTCAAGATCCCCACATCACAACAGTCACACTTGCTGCATGAAAATATGTTTTTCATCAGTGAATGAACCATGTGATTGAAACAGGCCCTCGATGCTCAGCGCCAGCCAAACTTTTTCAACTGAGATTAAGTAAAGGCAGATGCATCAATCCCAGATATTGTTGGACCTAAACAAGTAACACCTACCCCTGTTGAGGTTAGCAAGGACAGCCTCACCCCAGCATACAAGCCACATATTCTGAAACTGAGCAGCACTGTAATTACATAAATTATGCAATTTAAAATAAATCAGGGATTCTGGACATTAACTTACTTTTAATTTCTGTGTAGGAGAGAAGGAGAAAGCCAAGTTCTCCATGGTGGTGGCTTTCTCCAACTCTCTGTCATATAAATGGAGCCTTACATTGTGAAATAAATAGGATTCAGTCTGGAACTTAATTTATTTGTGTAGGGAAATTAGGATGACTGGGGTCCTCCATGAAAGCAGCTTGCTCGCCTCCCCATCACACTAATCGAGCCTTAGTAAAGTATCAGGACCAACTTTCAATGATTGTGTATGCCTCTGTGGTTGTGGTGGCTGACCCCCATCCCCAAACACAAATAGAGAAAACTACATAAACTAAATATGATTCAGTCCAGAACTGACTTTATGTTTCCAGATAAGTGGAGGATCCTCTGTGGTGTTAGCAGTGGCTCACTCCCCACCCCACACAAATGCAACATTAATAAAGTAAAATAAGTCCTGTCCAGCTTAGCATTTATGCAGGAAAAACAAAATAACCAAAGGACACTCCATGTAACTGCTCTCTCACCCCTGCCTGCCCGCCCATCCATCCATAACACATATGGAGGCTCTCCCTAACCTTGCTGCAATATAAAATACAACAATTGAAGTGCCTACAATTTTAAGGAAGTGTGTCAGATCAAGCAGGTCCAGGCAGTGGCTCAGTGATGAACTGGGTAAAGTGTGTCCAGGCAGCAATCCTCCTTATCTAAGAAGCAGAAGTAGGAAACCACGAGGCAGCAGCGCCTTTTAAACACTATGATCATGGAGCATCTGTGACCAAATGCAATTTTTGTTTTGGCGCTGATACAGGTTTGAATTTCCATAAAACAATCAATCAGATGAAAAATGAGCGGTTTGATACCTTTCATGGGACTAACAAATCATTTTTATAAATTAAGTTTTCAGAATACAGAGTCTTTCATCTGAAACATGGTAGCTAAGCAATGATAACACCTGAAAAACTCAAAACAGAATTAATAAAATCCTTCACATCTGGACATGGACATCTTATCTGATAAATAAGATTTAAGGAATAGGCTGAAACCAGAGAACAGGTCAGTCTTACAAATTCTAACAAAATAGAATTCATATTCTCTGTACCACCATTTAATATCTCACTCTACCACTTTCAGTCATTTAAACTTTTAGTTTCTTATATTGTGTTACTTTTGTCCTCCTTTACCTTATGTTCTCAGGAACCAATTTATGCTCTCCACTTTAGATTTGTTCATATGCTTCAGGCTATTTCAACCTGTGGAGCCACAAAAGAAAAGCCTTTAAGCCAAATTATCCCAGCAATAGTTAAAACTATTTAACAGAAAATCAAGAATTTTCTTACTTTGGCCTAGCATGGCGTCGTTGTTTCTTCCAAAACTTAGGATGCCAGAGCTCCTTCTAATGCAGTTTAAATACTGCTTTTGGGTGGGGGATCCTGACATCTGTAACAGATGTCACTGTGCCTACTCCACCACTCAGCACAGGCTACCTTTTACTGCTACACCTACAAGTTGTAACAAGTGCTCCGTGGCCTTGGGGAATTGTGGTGGTCTCAGACACAATGCAGAAATAGGGTAGCGGTTCGCTCTGCCTTAATATTTTGCATAAGTGTAATTTTTTCTTTTACTTGGGGTTTTTAATACTTTTGTTACTTTAAATATATAGAAATATATTTATCGTGCTTATTGCTGGGTTCAGCAAGGACTGGTTTGTACTGCAGGGAGAAGGAAATCTATGGTTGCTTCATTATACCAATTTTGTGTTTGCATATACCTACACTGTTCCTTAAACAGAAATGCAGGTGGGGAGGGGGTTCCATCATGAAACATATCTTCGATCTTCCTAAAACAAAACCCAGGGGGAATTCCCAACATGAAACATGTAATCTAGGCTCTTATACTTTCATAAACATATTTATATCATTATGTCATTCTAATAGTACAAATGTCAATCACATTCCTCATTGAGGTCAAATCTGTAGTCCGTACTGTCCAGACTGAAAATCCAGAATACTTTCTGCTTGAGGAGGACATCATCCCACTTGACATAACTCTGTCAGGGTCTTGTACATGTTCTAAACCCCCAAATCTTAGGCTTGAAACCGAGTGTCCAGCAAACATGTAGTGCATTGCTACTGATGATGTTTCATCTTTTAATTGGATTTTGCTTTTTAGCTCACTGATATGTGTCCTTAAGTCTCTTTGGTCTTTCCACATAAATACAATCACATGGGCACATAACAACATAGACAACATGATCAGAACCACATGTGATATGTTGTTTAATATCAAACATCTAATTTGTAAAGGGTGTAGTAAACATTCTCTGTTTCTGTGTTCCACACTGAAAACAATACCCACATTGAAAACAATGCCCACGTTGAAAACTGCCATTCTTTAAGGGACCAAGTAACATTTGTCTCTGCTATATTTATATTACCCTATGTGCTGTATAGACAAGCCTGTCTCTCAAAGTTCTGTTCCTTTTGTGGTAATCAGGGTGGTTCCCAAATCTAGAATTTTCCACATCACTAGTTTGTATTATATGTCAGTGATTCCTGATAATACTGCTTATTTTGGTTTTCAAATGACTGTACTTCATGGAGAATACTATTCTCGTTCCACATCTTTTCTGCAGGATCTGTAAGCAATTCATTCTTCTGAATATCATACACTTCTTCTTGTGATTTCAAAATTAAAGATTTCTTATACCCTCTATTTGTGAACCTCTGTGACATGTCATCTGCTATCTTCTGATATTCCTCCTGCCGACTACAGTTCCTTTTGCTCACGCTAATTGTGCCTTAGGAATACTATTCTTTAAGACTGGATCATGGTAACTGGAAGAAATGCAATGTAATGTTTCTGTCCATAGGATTCTTATATAGTGTAGTGGCTAGACCTGCATTTATATTATAGATCACCTGGTCAAGGAATGGATTCACATATCATCTGTAGTCATTGTAAATATTAGTGAATTATTTCTGCCGTTAATGTCTGAAGGCTTAAACAATTTCTAAAAATATTTATTGGTCCAATAAAAGGTATCAAACCACCCATTTTGTTCACCTTTTGCATAAGGAAGAATATGGCAACAACATTTTCTTACATAAGCCAATCAGAAATCCATATTTCCATCTGAATCTTTGTAAATGCAGAACACCAGTGACACTTGGGGTGGTGCAGAGAGGAGTGATTTCAGTACCTGGGGTACAGGGCACCAGAGGCAGGGATGGAGGTTTTTCAAAATGGGTTGATTTTCACCAAGTGGTAATGAAACCCAGGTGCTAGGTCAGAGGTTTGTGAATCATATCAAATCTCATTTAAACTAAATTGTGGGGAGGGGGGGGCAGTGCAGACATGGTTAAGCAGACCTTCTTAAGTAAGTGGAATCAAGCAGACATCTCCCTGATATGGCAAGACTCAAAACAGTATATGGATAAACGTGATGGAATAGGCTTCACTATGAGAGCAAATGAAATGGTAGGAGAGGCAAAATAGAAGGACATGGGGTAAACTAGCACAGCAGGAAGATCAGCAAAAGAAGAAGATGTGCAGGCATCTATAAAAAGAAGCAATCAACCCTTATTGAAGGACCAACAGTAAGTAATATACAATATAGCTAGAGTGGTAACAGAGGGCAAGGGGTAGGACGGGGAGGTCAAGGGAACATCTAGAAAGGCGGTGTGTGTGATCGCCAGAAGCCTGAGGAGCTAAGTATGTGGTCTATGAGCACTGGTGGTAAAGGAACAGTTAAGCCTACTAGCCATGACAGAATCCTGGCAACACAACACCATAACTGGGACCAAGCAGTCACAGTCTACTCCCTTCACAGGCAGGACAGGGGAAAGGTATTGGGGCAGGTAGCCCTTTTGTCAGGAAGGCATGAAAGTTACTGAAGACAGAGAAATGAAAGGAACAATACCATTTAGACATTTTGGGCGGATATTCAAACTCGCTTATTTTGTGGCGCAAGCCCTGCGCTGCACAAAATAGTTAGCGCGGTATGGCGGGCGATATTCAAAGGAGTTGCGCTATTGAGCAACTCCTTTGAATATCACCCCCAGCTACAGCCACTGTGCATGGCGCAGTGGAATTTGCACCACCACAAGTGGACAGAGTGGAGCATTCAACTTGGCGGTGGCGCAGAATATCATTGGCGCCTACGCGCAAAATCCCGATATTCAAAAGGTGACATGCAAATGGGGCCATAATTATGCAAGGTAGGGGGGGCCATTTGCATCTGATTATGGCCCCATTTGCATGCCATTAGCATGCAGGTGCGCCGATGCCTGAGGACTTGCACCTGGCGCCTGCCAGGCAGCAGCCATCGGGACCGACGCCCCTGCAGCCCTGATCGCGGGCAGAAGACTCCTTAAAATCCCCACCACCACCCCCCACTGGCCCGATCACAAGCATAGCTTAAATCCCCCCCACCAGCCCGATCACAGGCGGCAATGTGTCTCCCCCAACATAGCCCTGGTGGTCCAGTGGACCTACAATCCCGATCACGGGATGTAATACAGCACCCCCTGAACATAGCTCTGGTGGTCAGTGGACCTACAATCCTGATCGTGGGCTGTAATAATTAAACAAACCCCACACCCAACACAGCCCTGGTGCCTAGTGTCCCCACCCCACCCACCCACGAGTCCCACCACCCCACTCCCCGGCAGCGGCGGGTGGCAGCATCCCACTCATCGCTTGCCACCCCACTCTCACTACCGACGCCTGATTGCCCGGTAGGGCTGCATGCCAATGGGCCTGCAGCCCATATCGTATAAGACAGTCCAGATTTGTGAATGAATGCTAGGACACTAGGCACCAGGGCTGTGTTCAGGGGTGGGGTTTGTTTAATTATTACATCCTCGTGATCAGGATTGTAGGTCCACTGGACCACCAGGGCTATGTTTGGGGTGCTTATGTATTACATCCCGCGATCGGGATTGTAGGTCCACTGGACCACCAGGGCTATGTTCGGGGGTGTTTATATTACATCCTCAATCGAATTGTAGGCCCACTGACCACCAGGGCTATGTTGGGGAGACACATTGCTGCCCGCGATTGGGCTGGTGGGGGTGGAGGTGGGATTTACACTGTTTTGCCCACGATCGGGCTGCAGGGGGCACAGGAGTGGGTTGGGGGCCAGCCACAGGTGGCAGCTGCTGTGTTGCACCCTGCAATGCAGCAGCTCACCTGTGGGTGGCCCTCAACTTGAGCCTTTTTGGGCTCAAAGTTGTGCAGGCATAGGTTGGGGTTGTGCTTCAGACAACTCTGCACAGCCCGGTGAATATCAGGCTGTGCAGTTTATGCATGGTTCTTCCCCTCCAGTTCAGCATGCATTCATTTGCATTGTACTGTTGCTCAGCATGTTTTCAGTGGCGCAACTGCCTCCTGCTGAATATCGCAGAATGGCGCATTCTGGACTTGCGTAAGCACAACCCTATTGCGCATGGTGAAACCCTTTTGAATATCTGGGCCAGTGGGTATATTTGAAAGCAGTTAAAGGATGATCATCAGGATGGGAGTGGTTTACAGGCCCCCAAACAAAAGGAAGTGGAGGACAGTGTGCCAGAGAAAAGATCAGGAGAGCTGTTTGGGTGAGGTAGTGCTGGTTGGAGACTTAAACATCCAGGATGTCGACTGGACTATCCCAGTAACATCAGGTGCCAGGAGCCAGGGACTGGTAGAGGCTTTTCAGGACGGCTTCCTGATGCTATGTGTTGGTGAATCAACAAGTGAGGTAATGGTCCTATCCTATACATGGTACTTACAAACAGAGAGACTGCCTTGGGTTGCTGTAAATTAGCCACTTGGAATTGAGACCAGAGGTCAGTATGGTTACCATCACATTGGAGGCTGATTATACCGACTCCAAATCCAGAGTACTAGACTTCAGGAAGTCAGATTTTGGCAGATGAGGGACATAATCAAAGGTAGATAAGAAGATGCAAACTAGCAGGTGGGGTAGAAAGAAGTGGGGCTAATAAAGAAAGGGTTGGTAAAGGTCACTAACCTTTAGCAAGGAATGTGGGAAGAACAGAAAATGAAGAAAGCCTATTTGGTACACAAGATCGATGGGCAGGGGAGAAAAGGGGCTTCAAATTCAATAAAGCCATCTCACTCCTGACCTATCCTCATTAATTACCACCTCTGAGTCCTGCCCCTTAGGCAGTTGCTCACCCACCTAGTCAATGTTTCACCAACTCCTACAGTATGTTCCTCAGCTTCTTTATTAACTGATTGTGGGCACTGAATCAAAAGCCTTACTGAAGTCCAAGTACAAGAAATACTGGTCCCTTCAGTTGTTCCTGTCCTGTGAAACCCCACTGAAGAATCCAAGGAGGTTTGCCTGACAAGATCTTCCTCTCATGAACCTACACTACCTTGTGACCTGGAGACCCTGCTCCTCTCAGCCCTTTCAATGTCCTTTTATGTTTGCTTGTGCGTGCAGTGCATAAGAAACATTTTGAGGAATGTAGAGTATTGCAGAGGTGTGGCAATGTTTAGCCAATCTGCAACACTTTCAGGAGTGTGTCCCTCAGCCACCAATCAACAGGGAAGCTGCCAATGATGGTAGCTTCAGAGCAAGTGCCGGACATGAAAGAATTGCCACCCAATGACGAACAGTTTCTGGCCATTGCAGTGGAAGATCCCCCGCCCCCATCTTGGCAACCAGGAACATTCCAGAGATGCACATTACAGTGTGCCTTTCCTGGTGATATAAAAATGAGCCATGCAGCTTGCATAATTGGCAGTCCCTGCCACCCACCTCACACCCCCCAAAGCCAACATCGGGTGCCCATTTCCGTGTCGGCATGCCCCCAAGCCATCTTTTGAAACACAAAGGGTGCCCAATCCCTGTGTTGGCATACCCCATCCACTACTGTGGCACACTGGGAGCCCACACCAGTGTGCCAAAATAAAATTTATGTTTTTCCAACACCGGATGCCCACTCCGGTGTCAGATGCACCAGATGCCACCTTTTTTCAGCTGACCTCAGGATGCCCAATCCCCAGGTCGGTATTGATTTCCGCCCACTAGTCTAGCACACTGGAAGCCCATCCCAGTGTGCCAAAATCTATTTTTCATAAAATTACACCTGTAAAGAAGAAAACATCCCTGATGTGTTTTAATTTTACCTGTAAAAAGAAAATGGTCCCTCATCATCCTGGTGGCCCTCTCTCACATCCTGACCCTCCTTCTGCAACCTGACCTCCTCTCACCCCTTTCACCCCATACTACCTCCGGAGGTCCAGCGCTATGAACTTCTGTTGATCAGGAACATGTCTGCACTCTTCAAAAGCTGACAGCAAACTGAAGAAAATCGCAGTAAGCCCTATAACGGGAGTCAATAGTGGGAGGTTCAACTTAGGTTGCTATCTCAGTCATTCTTTGGAGATTAGGCCCCAGATTTTCAACAAGGGGTTCTGAGACCTGCCTCATGATCATTGACACTGTCTTTTCATTTCTCAGTCCTGAAAGTTGATTTCCCAGTCACTGTGCAGAATCACCTTGGGACCAATTAACGAAACGACAGTGCCACTGTTCATGAGGTGGGGTCCCAAAACTTATATTGCAAAGATTGGTGAAAAACTCTAAAAAATGACTGCATTATTTACTAGGTTTACTGGGTTTTTAGGAAAAAGAAGGTCGAGGACCATCGAGATTTTCCCCACATTTGAGTGGGCTAATTTATAAAGTTTGAATAGCGGTTAACCAGATGTTGAATCCTTTTTAAATGTGTTAAAGTTAGTCAATCTACTAGTTCCGGAGGTATGGTGTTCCATACTCTAGGGGCATGCAATGAAAAGAAGTTATGCCTTAGATTTGTTTTTAGCTTTTTAACCTCGATTTGTTTGTTGTGAAGCCTGGGAACGATGTGGTTGGTTGAGTAAGAAAGATCGCATTGGTTCATTAGTTAGAGGTTTTCAGTAGTTTATAGACGAGTATAATGTCCCCTCTATGTCTCTTGTGTTGAAGGAGTTAAGCCCTGTAGCTTTTTTCTATATTGATAGGTTTTGGAAGATAATCTTGGGATAATTTTGCAGCACGTCTCAGGATCTGTTCAAGTCATGCTATGTCACCTTAAGGTGTGGGCTTCAAAATGGAGACCCATAGTCAGTATATGGCCTAATATAAGCCCTGTATAGTGGAAGGAGACATTGTTCTGTTTTAGTGACAAATGTGTATAAATTTGTCTAAGTAAATTGTTAGTTATGTTAGCCACTCTGCCACAATTATCACTGGATGGGAGTTTGTTATTAACCAGCATACCTGGATCCCTTTCTATACAATGACTTCAATGGTGTTTTATTTATGTAGTAGATGTTTTGGGGATTTTTTGATCCAAGGTGCAGAACTACATTTTTCTACAATAAATTCCATGTTGTTAAGCTGTACCCATTGTTCAATAGAGTAAAGGTCTGTGATAAGGGTATATAAGTTATGTGGAGTATCAACTTTTCCCCAACTTAGAATCATCAGCAAATTTTGAAAGCCAGTTTTGTGATTGAACTTGCATGTCGCTGATGTAAATATTAAACAGTATTGGCCCCCAGGACAGAGCCCTGGGGCATCCCACTAGTGACTAAGCCCTGATCTGACCATGCATTGTTGATGTTAACCTCTGTGTCCTATATGTAAGCCATTGATTTATCCAGTTTGTTAGGCAAGGTGAAAAGCCTAAGTATTCAAGTTTGGTGGTAAGTTTAGGTGTCAGTGTGGCTCAGTTGGTAGCACATCCACCTCTGGGCCCAGAAGGTCATGGGTTCTCGTCCCACACCAGGATTGGACTTGCACCTAAAAATCACTGGCATCCAAGTGCAGTATTGGGGGTGCTGTACTGCTGGGGTGTGCCTTTCTTCGGATGAGACATTAAACCGAGGTCCCTTCTGCCCATCCTGGTGGGTGTCCAGGTGGAAGTAAAAGAACCCAGGGCACTCTTGTAAAGAGCAGGGAACATTCCTGGTGTCCTGGCCAACATTCCCATTCCCATAAACCAGTTCATGCAATTTTCCAGGCTGTGGGTGATGATGTGTGATATGGCCGCCACCACACATTCAGTCACTTTACTACCAGTCTAGCATTGCTTGTAAAGCGCTTTGGGATACTGTGTATGAAAAGCTATATAAATCCTGATTCTTCTTTTACTATGGACCTTGTCAAAAGCTTTTACTATAGTCCAATAGTATGACGTCCATTGGTAAATTGTTGTCCATGCCCTGACTTATATTATTGTAAAATGATATTAGGTTTGTGGTATGGGAGTATCCAGATCTGAATTCATGTTGTGTTTTGTCTGAGAGTTGAAGCTCCTTCATTTCTTTTTCCAAGTGTGCTTTAATAATCTTTTCCATGATTTTGGAGAAGATGAATGTTAAACTGATGGTGTGATAATTTTTACGTTGAATCTGTTACCCTTTTGAATACTGGGGTTACTGAAGCTGTTAGCTAGTCAGGAGAATTTGTGAATCATTTAGGAATTTGTTGAATATGATTTGTAAGGGATAACTATTGCTTCTGCAGTTTCAATCAAGAATCTAGAACTAATTTTGTCTGGACCTGGGATACTGTTTTTTTTTAAGGATTTTAATAATGGAAGGATTTCTGATGCAGAGATATTATATGCATGTAAAGAAATTCTATTTAAGTAATGTGGGGCATATAGGATCTTTTTTAAAAATACTGAGCAGAAGTAGGTATTGACAGATTAGCAGTGTCAGAATGCATGCTAATACCATTATGTGTCAGTGGGCCAATTTTCCTGGTGTTGTCCCTTTTTTGTTGAAATAGGAAAACAAGGATTTGTGGCAGTCCTTAGTGTGTGCTAGTTTAAATACTAGTTTACCTTTGATTGTTTTATCATGTGTTTAAGGGTGTTTAAGCCTTTCTTTATATTTAGAATAGGTTGAAGTCCTGAAGGTAGGCAGGTTTTCAGTTTTTGAATGACCTTTGCTTAAGTTTTATTTGAGATTTTATTGTTTTGTTGAGCCACCTAGGAATTCTTCCTTTTTTATATTAGTTTTTAATTGGCACATGGATTTTTTCTAGATTATGGATTATGTTTTAAATTTAGCCCAAGCATCCTTGGCTGAAAGATGAAACAATATTTTCCCATGGGGTTAAATTTAGGGCATTAATAATTTCATCAAAATTAGCTTTGCCATAATTTTTAAAAGTTGTCTGTTTTTTTTTTTTTTTTAAAGTGAGGTGCTCCCCGCTACATCAAATAAAATGGTGAAATGATCACTACAGCCCAGGGGTTCCATATTTGGATATTAGACCTCAGGGAGTGTATATTGTGCAGTTTGTACACACACTCATAACCTCACCAATTTTAATATTTTCACTCCAAATTTCCAACATTGCCATTTGTTTACACCTCCTTATGAACAGTACAACTGTCATTTTGCATCCTGCCTGAAATGTTTTGCACGTGGCACACATACCTCTCAACATCTTTACTCATAAATCAGGGACCAAGCTTAAAATAAATCAGGACAAAGACCCAAAATCAGGGACACATCTTAAAATGGGTACAATTCACTTAGAAAGCTGATAGAATAAGTGAATTAGAGTAAGATGCATTTTCAAAAGAAGAACAAGTCTGTAACATTAATGTTTGCATTATTTTGTACTTCCAATCCCCAGTGTTCTGTCACAAAAACACAAATTTTATGGGGCAGAGGAAAATTTTGAGTAAAATCAGGGACGCCCTGAAAATCAGAGACAGTTGAGCGGTATGGTGGCACAGAATGGCACAATCACTGTGCAAAATCAACTTTTGGGATAGATTAATGAAATCACAGTGCCACTGTTCATGAGGGAGGTCCCATAAAGGCCATGTTGAAAATTTGGTGAACAAATTCCAAAAATGACTGTGTTACGAAAAGTGCTTTTGTAATTTCTATGCATGCTCGTAATTTCACCACTTTTTATATTTTCACTCCAGATTTTCAACATTGCTATTTTTTCACACCTCCTCATGAACAGAACAGATGTCTTTTTCACATCCTGCTAAAAATGTCTTTTCATAGCTGTTGCACCACATGGTGCATGTTGTGTGTGAAATCACCTTTCAGGATAGAGTAATGAAATAGTAGTGCCACTGTTGATGAGGAGGAGTCCCAAAAGGCCCATGTTGAAAATTTGGAGTGAAAATACCAACAAACACCCAGGGCATTAGGGTTTCTAACTATAAAACCACACTCTGTACAGACTGACAGGCGTCAGGGTGTGGCTTGAGTCATCGGGTATAATGCTCACACTATTCCACCCCCCACCCTGCAGCCACTGACAGGCATTGAGGTGTGCCTTTTTGGTCTTGCCCCTAACATTCACCCCATTCTCCTATACTGCTTATTTCCTTATGGAATTGGGTGACTGTAAGGGCTAAAGACCTCAAGGCACACCGCTTACACCTGTAAGTGTCTGCTGGGTGGGATGAGGAAATTGTGTGAGCCTTATGGCTGACAACCCAGCAGCACACCCCAACACCTGTCAGTCTCTGCAGGGTGGGGGGTCAGGGTTGGCGTTAGTTCAATACTTCACTGCCATTCCCACTATGCATCTCTCTAACTCATGCAGTATCAGTGCTAATACCAGCAAGCAAACATTTGACATTGACAAATGCTTGTTGTATTGAGGTATCAAAACCTCCACACAGTACTTAAAGGTGGGCTTGGCCATGGCCTCTAAAGTGGCAGAATTACTTCCTCATATGCAAATAAAATAAAGTGATTCAAACCATGTGTTGTGGATCTTGTTGGATACACTTCATTCTGATAATGAGAACCTACTATATAGTGGCTAACTAACAGGCACTTTAGGATTATATTGGGCAAATATCCATGCATTATTTAATTGAATTCAGAAGCATACAATCTGATGGCTACCACAGGGTAGTCACCCAGTTCAGATATCACACTGTTCATTTAGAATGAGAAACACCATCCATGCAAGTACTTAAATAACACCTTTATGTTACTTCTAAATAATCAAAAATATTTTATTTCCATTTGAAAGAATATTGCCAGCTGAATGTGTAAATATTTATGAATTCATTTTTTTTATTTTATTTTATATTTAGGCAACTAGTTCTGTTTCTTGTTCCTTTAATCATTTTCTCTTTCCTGAATGTTAAGAAAAATATTTCCTTTTGAATTTAAGACCATGTAGAATATAGGGCTATGCAATTATATTGCAAATTGCAACTATTTCAAATAATAAATGAAATGACAGCAACAAGCTCTTTACACAGTGGTCAGCTATAAAAAGCAATCATCTTTTGTTCACGCTCTTGAGGGTACAGCAATCTATAGATTTTACCATCTGCATTATTATCAAGAGATAGAATATCCAGCTGCACATAATCTTTAATCCCCTTGAAGAAATTTTCATGGAAATAATTTCTTTTGGTGATTTGAGATGCTTTCGGGGGTAGGGAGTTGATGGCTGAAAAACATTTCATGAGATACTTAAATGTATGGATTTCTGCAAAGGTTAAATGTATAACTGCAAGCTGAGAAAATACATGTAGTAAATGTTATCTTTGGTTGGCTTTTGCTGCTGTCCATGTCCAATAGACATATTTAGAATGAGAAACATATCTTGCTTTGACTACCTGCAGCATCTTGAAAATTACTTGAACATAATGTACCAAATAAAAAACAACTGAATATTCATTATCATGTTTAGGAAGCAATTGTGAAAAGTCAAGCTATAAAGTTTCCATTCAAATTAGCATCCATTGTGCCATTCTGATGACAGTAGTGTTAGGACTGGACAGTCTTGGTGTTATAATACAGTGTAATAGTTAAGTGTTTTGTACTCTCCTGAGCAAGGATCTAGTGGTAGCTAATCCTCAGGTGGATCTACATTCCACTATTAGCTAAACCTATTTATGCTGTACTACAGTTACAATATACACAACCAAAATAACAAACAGAAGTTCTGGTAGCTTGCAAATAAGACGATGCACTAATTTGTAAGCATGTTGGCTAGTTTATGTTTCACATGACTTTTCATGGCTCAGAACATTTAAATCAGTATGTCTGGATCTACGTTACCTATCCACAATCCAAAATGAACAGACATCTAGGGAGCTTCTTGAAGAGCCTTTATGTAACTCTTGTTGTTCTGTACATTAGTTCTTTAGACCTAATACCAGTAGAGTTGTCACACTCCAACTTTGGATGCCAAAGAGGCAAGGCTGGGAATGGTGGACAGGAGATAACAATAAGGAAGCAATAATATCTGTTAAAATCTTTGTTTAATTTAGGTTCAGGTGATGTTTTAAATGAACACAGCCGTTCTACAAAAATCAGCTATAGGGCACACAGGCCTGCTTTAGTAAAGTAGTACAGGTCATGATTTTGCCTTACATTGACTTTAGAATATAAAGTACAAGTATGTCATTTACAGTAGTTAGTGAGGCATAGTCTGCACATTTAGGATGATAGTAGTATGACCATTTTTAAATGTTTGAGTAGTGGTTATGTATATAAATGACAATCCGTGTGAAATTAGACCAATGAATACTGACAGTGATATGGTTATTTAGCACTTAATGATTGTACATTACTTATAGTGTACTGTAAGTTGCTTGATTAAATGGTAATAAGAAAAATAATTTAATACATTTTAAAGCAGGGGATTCATTGAGACAACAGTCTATGAAGATAATTATCACGTTGTAGCAGGAAACGGTTGGCATAGTATAATATAAAGAAGAATTAATATTTTCTAGAGAAGAATGGGGTATGAAGAATAGTGCTCACGAGGTCAGAACTGAAGTGGAAAGGATGTACAACATATTGCTAAAGGCATTTAATTTGGTCCTCTTTCTACTAAGAGTAAATGTAGTGCTATATACTGTGATGATTGTGTACTCCTAGAAGGTACTGTACATATATCAGGTAATAAAATCTTTAAGAAATGACTTCTTAACGTAGTGTTAGATTTAAATAGTAACCTCATTTGGGGATAAAATGTGCTTACAAAACCTTAGACATATTGCCTGATAAATTATTTGAGATGTCTAGTTGTCAAATAATTTGTAATGGACACACATTTTTGTTACCTTACTGAGATTTTATGCAGAAATTTAGTGCAAAGGTAGGCTGCATATATTTGGAGACAGAGGTGGTTAGCAGTACATGAATAAAGAAGAAGTACAAATGTGATAACAAGAGAATTTTATTTTTATTTTTGGTGGTGCTATTATAGAGACCTTCAAATTCCTAAAAGGAATGAACAAGGTGAACTGCAAAGAACTATTCAACAAGAGTAGCAAACTGAGAACACAAGGTCATGAGTGGAAGGTGCAGTTGAGCCATGGAACAGTCTGCCAGCAGAAGTATTGGGTGGCAGAACTATTAATGGTTTCCAAACAGAAAACAGGGTTAAGGGCTAAGCAGTTACTCATGGGTAGTAGAGAAACAGGGAGCAAGCAGGTGGACAGTGTACAGAAAGACTTTGAATTGACAAAAGGTCTTGTGGAATGATACGGTGTTACAGGCAGACTAGATGGACCATACTGTAAGTCCTTTTCTGCCATTATTGTTTATGTTTCTCTGTTTCTATGTTAATCAACCAGAAAATCTGAGTCCCAGGTACCTACTATGAAAATATTAAGAGAGTTTGCCAATACAGGGAGTTCTTCTCCAGACCCTATTAATACATTTCATATCCAAAAGTGTGAACTCACCCAGTACTGCTAAAAATGAAAAATACAAAATAAAAGTTTTTGATATTAGCCCATTGTTTGGTATTATCCCAACAGAGAATGGGACACATGGTCATGAAGAGTGACTGAGAAACCAAAACAGTGATATTAGGTTAGTTCCTTCTTCACTGTGGTATATAGTAAATATATATATATAAATATGAATTTAAAGAGACAGCACACAACAAATTTAATTTAAAATGTATTTATTTAGTTTACCATCCAGGACTCAAATGAATTTAACCTAAACATGAAGTTCCACAAGAGTCAAAAGAAGGGTCCGGGGGAATCTGAACCATTACAGTAAATCTTAGTTTTCCAGATTGACAACCTAAAAATAAAACAAAAAGAAGTAATACGTGGAAATTTAAACATTAAGAATAAAGAAAAGAAACAGAAAATGAAATTACCTTGAACAGTTTACATGAGATTGGATCTTATGTTCGACAGAAACCCAAAGACCGAATGAAAAAATTGCATGAAAAATACATCTCTTCAGTTTTCTGAATATGGAATCTAAATGAACTTTTTTTTTTCACAAACTGGACACAAAGCTGGTCCTGCTAATTATTTTAAGGGCTAAGTTCACAGATATGGAATCTGTTTCTGTGTTTAATTTTTTTCAGTTTATGCTTTTAGTCAAAGTTTCCAGAAAGTGGTACACAACTTTACTACAGGTATAACAAATATTAAACACTTATATATAACAGGTCACTAGTACATTGTATTCATGCATCCAACCATCTGGGTTTATACAAATTATATAATATGTAGAATTAATTTGCAAAAAGAAACTGTCTGGGAATTACTAAGAGGACTATTCCCTCAAGGAGAAACAATTGGGTGTGTATATATTCTGGTCATAATATTACCCTATCTTTGCAATTGTGACAGTAGCATGAGTCCGGGTAGCTATGTCATATAGCTTGATAAGTAGTCAGAGAACCAGCAGTTATATAGGACAATCATTCCATGGCAGCCAGCTGCCCCACAGTGTTAAGCCAATCATTAATGATTAGGACCTCGTGGATCTCCATTTACATAGCAGTAGCTTCTTGGCAGCTACTTCTACAGCCACTAACCACTGGAACCATGATGGGAGTTTGGGAAAAGTGTCCTGAGAAAGATCAAGCAGCATCATCAGGGCATCTAGTGGTGTACACTTGGAACACACTGCCAGAAGAGGTGGTGGGTAGAAAAGAGTTGGGAGATTTAAGCATGAGTTGGATAGGCACATGGGCATATTTAATGAAAGCAATGGGAATGGGGATGCCAGTGACCAAATAGGGTCCTTGGTGTCAGAATAGGCAAGGAAAATAGGTAGACTGGATAGGCATACCAGTCCATTTCTGCCAACAAATTCTGTTTCTGTGTTTCTTGTGATGTCTGGACCTTCAGTTTTACTGCATATGCCTGTAACCCGTGCCCAGTATTGTTGAATGTTTGGGCACTTCCATAGTATTTGCAATAAGTTGTCTTCTGATTGCTGGCATCTCTAGCCTCTGTCCTCAGGAATCAGTCCCATACTTTTAAAACTACTGGAGTCTAGTACCATCTATGAAGAATTTTATTTTGTATCAGACAGCTTTTCCCATCTCTACATGATCTATAGGCCTTGGAGAGGCAAAGTACCAGGATACATTTGAGATCCACATGTGTAGATCAGCTTCCGTGCTCTTTGTGCTGCAAGTGAAGAGTTAAATTGTGAGTCCCAAAGATTCTGATAGATGAAACCTGCTCTACCTCTTGGAAGATTGTTCCACATATGGATGATGGACAGGGACTGCACAACTGTGTCATATACCTCAGAGAGCTTGGGACCTAGTTCACTGTGGATTTGAAGATATCTCTAGAAATCCTGTTTGGGTAAATCAAATTTGGTATGGAGTGTAGAAAAGCTTCTTCATGTTTCCCATCTGAGGTTAGCAGGTTCTTCACACTACAGATACCACATTGTGCCCAGGTTTTGCAAGTGGGGTACCACTTATACATTTATCCTTGTTTCCCCATAAGGGTGCCATCTGGCAGGAGGTAGATTATGTGGCCTTAATTGTGTGCATATGATACAATGCCTTCCTGGATGCTGACATTGGGGCTGGTCTTTGAGGTGTTGAGGGATCTTACTGTAGAGGACATTAGAAGTCAGAGGTGTCTAAAGTATATTACATTCAATTTGGAGCCAGTGTGGTGCAGGCTAAGTTTCTTACCAGTTTATCTATCTTATAAAACAAGTGACCAGTATTCTGATGGGTAAATCCACCAAGATACAGGTATGTGTGTGATTTGGGTGGCTAGCATCATTATAAAGGTATCTATCTTTCCTGCTGGAAAGTGAGGTGTTTCCACCTTTCTTTCAAATTCAATTTTGATAGTGTCCAGCAGGGTGGGACATATTTAGTCTCACCATCTTATGTAGGTTTTATGAATTAAGATTTCCAGGTATGCCAGAACCCCTTCAGATCACTTTAACTGTTTTCAGGAAGGTTTCTGCTTTGTTCTGCAGGTTTATGAGGAATATCTCTGTTTTGCTTGATTCACTTTAAGGCTGGAGACCTTGGTGAACACATTCTGTAGATGCAGCAAGGAGTGAGTGAGGAAGCCCTATTAGCCTGTAATATCACAATATCAAGAGGTTCTCTTCACAAAGCAGAGTTCAATACTTCTGGTCCCCTGTTTGTATACCAGTAAGATCTGGACAGTTTCTGATGGCTATTGCCAGGGCCTCTATGGACAATGTGAGTAGGAGGGGAAGTGGGCAGTCTCACCAGGTGTCTTTCAATAGGTGGAGGCATGAGGATCAGATCCCATTGGTGAGCACACCGCCACTTGGGAACTATAAAGAATATTTGCCCACTGGAGGAGGATAGGGCCTATACCCATATTTTCCATGGTGCTCATTAGGTAGCCCCATTCCACATAATTGAATGCTTTTCAAAGTCAATCACCGGGTCAGTTATAGGGTTGGGATTTTGGGCACCATGGATTAGATTAATGGTGATCCTGGTATGGTCAGTGCTATGACTGCCCTTCACAAATCCCACCTGGCTGACGTGTATCAGGCCCTGCAGGATTGGCTCCAGCCTTGTATCTAAATTTTTGCAGAATTTAGTGACACCATTTATTACAGATATCGGTCTTTAGCTCCCTGGTGCATGAGGATCCTTCCCTTTTAGGTAGTACTGTCATGACTGCTTCCCTGAGGGTGAGTGGCATGGAACCTGACTCTAATGATGTCCAATAAATCTGTAATAGAATGAGGCTTATGTTGTCATGTAATAATTGATAAAATCATAAGGAAGCCATCCTCTGCAGGTGCCTTGCCCTTGTTAAGGGACTGGATGGCTGTAATAACTTTCTTGTAGTTAATGGGGAATCCTTTTCTGTGCTTGGGCTAGGGTTACCCTAGGCTAGTGGGGCCTGCAGGAATTTATTTATAGCCTCTGACTGTGGGGTCAAGGAAGCATAAAGAGACTTGTAAATGTCCTGCATAATATTATTAATTAATTTAGGATGACTCTGGATAGTAACCCCGCCCTTTAATCCTGGTATGTGCTTTCAGCGTGACTCTTTTGGGGTTCTATAGGCAAAACTTTGTTAGCCTTGTCACTTACCTCCCAGTATAGATGTTTCAAGTGAAATAGGGCCAACTCTGCCTTTCTGATAAGGTGCTCATTTATTTTAAGTCTGTGTGAGGAGCTGTTCAAGTAGTTCAGGTTCAGGGGGTTCTGCAGTTGATAGGCCCCTTTTAAGCCCTTAGTTGTGTTTCCTGGTGTGAAATTTGTTTCACCTTACACCTATGTGTTGCAAGTCTGATAATTCTGCTCCTACTAGTGCCTTTCTATGCTTCCCAGAAAGAACTATGAAAGACTTCCTGGTATTGTTCACCACCATGAAAGATTTTGTTTTGGATTGGATCAACTCTTTGAACTGGGGTCTTTGAGTAAAAGTGGATCCAATTTCCATGTTTTTGTTCTGGGATATGTGGGACCCAAACCGTACTCCATGACAGTGGGGCATTAGCAGAGATTATGGTGGAATGAATTTTAGTTTGTAGGGTATTATGCTTGATGCAATGGAAGGAAAACTACATATCAATATGAGTGGATATTGAGTGGACAGCAGAATAGCAGGTCTAGTCCCTCATACTGGGGTGTTGTAGCTCCATATGTCAGCGAGGCTATGCTCTTTAAGTAGTTTTACCAATGCCACCTTAGCTCTACATAACAATATAGAAACATAGAATTTGTTGGCAGATAAAGGCGCTGGCCCACCTAATCTGCTTCTCTTTTATTTGTCTATTCTGCCAACACAGACCCCATCTGGTCTCTGCCACTTCCTGCACCCCACCCAATTTTTCCCTCATCCTCATTCAGGTTTCCTTTACCTGGCACCCCTCAAGCTGTATTACCTGTCACCCTGAACTTACCCCCACTGCCATTCAGTGCCCCACAGACCCCCATGTCAGAGCCTCCTGGCCTCCCAAGCCTGGGAGAAGACTGGGTAATGGATGTCAGCAGTAAGCAGCCCAGTGGATGATGCAGGGTCTGCAAGGAGTGCGGCATCATTCTGCATGGCCTTGGTTTTCTGATGTTTTCTCCCCTCCCATGGGTGTCTAGTAAGTATGAACTAAATGGAAGTATGCAAAGGCGTTTCTCCCAGACAGAGGCACCCACCTCCCTGTTGGGCTTTGCTTACGCTACCACCTGTGGTCAACCAAGTGGCAGTATTGCAGCAGACTCCATCATCCTCCCTCCATGGCAGAGGAGAGCATCTTGTGGGATGCTCATGTCTCTTCTCCTGCCGACCCCTAGCAACCCTTGTCCGCTCACAAACCGGGTCACCTGCATGGTGTCAAGCGAGGCACCAGCCCTCAGCCCTACACAATACTGCACCAGCCTCTCCACCACCCCACTTTGGTATGAGTTTTCCTTTATATCTATCCCATGCATGCTTGTAACTCACCCTCCCACCTTTACTAGAAGATTGTTTCAGGCATCCACCACCCTCTCAGTGAAGAAATACTTTCTCAAATCCTCTTAAACTTACCCTCTATTTTTATTGCATGCTCCTCATTCTTGTACATCTGTTTTCTGAAAATGCAACCTTCCTTTACCTTATTCATCCATGTGAGTCACTTTCCTCCTCTATTCTCCCATGTTCAGATCCCTCAGTCTCTTCTTAAAGGACATTTGGTGCAGCTCCTTTGCAATCTCCAACCTGGTCTCCAAACAACTACACACCCTCCTGGGCTCTAACCCAAAACTGGATCCAACCAAACCAATAACCCAAAATCCTAACTGTAAAATAAACAGGGCACCCTACCATTCAACCTTATGGGCAATATAGAACTAAACTCACTCAGCGACTTACTGGGAAATGATACCATCCTCACCCATTTTGCATTCCAACAAAAATGAAACCAACTCAAATCCTAGCCCTTCCTTTTTACAAGTATGACACATGCTCCACACATCGCTTGCCTCAAACCATGGAACACAAGTATTTTCACCAAATGGGACCACCTACTTACATTATCAACCCAGAGATACGCAGTCTCTCTCATCTATAAAGAACTCCTATATACCAGCACAGACCAGAGAAGCAAACATGCATATACTAGCAGTCAGAATTCCCAGAACTCGAATCACCCATGGTCACAGCTGCTGTCTGGAAAGAAACACACAAATACCTTAAATTCAATGGGCTAAGACTAATGCAATTCAACATCAACCACAATCTGTACTTAACCCCAGTCAAACTCCACAAGATGGGGAAACTAAACTCTGACAAATTTTCAAGATGCCAGGCAGACACAGGCACACTAAAACACATTTTATGGGACTGCCCAAGGGCAAAACCTCTGTGTGAAAAGGTGAAACCAAGCCTAGTTCCCTTATTGGGCCTGGATGAAGCCTTTCTACCCTGGGTCTGCCTCTTGGGTCTAGGCTTAGACAATCTAATGGGAGACAGGAGATTCCACATTACACTCAACTCGGCAATGGTGAAGAAGCTGATCCTAAACATTGGTTGATAACAAAGTGCTAACTCACAATGAATGGCTTAATGCCATTCTGGAGGCACTAAGAACAGAGAAGATGATCTGTTACATGAAAAATAACCCTAAACAGTACCTTAGCAGATGGAGCTGGTTAGATGCTCTCCTGCTACAATCAGGATCTGATCCTGCCTCAACACAGAGTGCTGATCTGAACACTGCACAGATGACCCTGGGAAGGGGTGCATAAGAACACAGTGTATATTCACTATATCTGCCCCTACAGGATGCAACAGGACTGCTGTAAATAAATGTATTTTTTATGTTCAAACCAACTCATCCCTAAATGTTGATGGGATTTAATAGTTAACCTCTTGTGAGATGTGAGAACTTCTAACCGAAACTGTAAAAAATGTCTATTGTAGTTTTGTAGAATAGTGGAGAATTTCAATAAAGTTTACTAATTTCAAAAAGCTGCCATCATGAAACTTGCCACATCTTGTGACCCTGGCAACATGACAGCACATACCAATTTTGGGGTTATTTGGTTTGAAAAATCACAAAGTTATTCAGGTGCAAAATTGAGATTTAACATTGAACGGCTGTACCAACCCTAACTATATGGGTGCTATTGGCCCTTATAATATATTCTTTGCAAAAATGCATTAATGTATCACTTAGGGCTCAGGATAAAGTGACAAAGTATGGAAATGTGATGTTAGGGTTTCCAACCTCATTACGCTGCCACCCTGAAGCAAATAAGGTGGAGTTTCTTATGGTTGTCAACCCTAACGCCACCCAATTGCAGTAACAGAAGCTGAGGTGTGATGGAGACAGGTGTGTATGTCTCATGAGTGCATAGAATGGGGTGAGCATTAGGATGACAACCCAAGGAAGACTCCATGCTTCATTCACTTCAGGGTGTGGCAGCGGTGTTAGGTTGGAAAGCAAGAGCTCTGCCTCAGAGGCAGACCTTACAGTAATGCAAAACATTAATTTTTGCACTTACTGGCTCGGATATTCAAACTGCGCCAGGCTGTGCAGCCAAGCATGGGCGCAGCTCAACTTGGCTGAGCAGGGTGGCCTGGACGATATTCAAAGGAGCTGCACCATGGCTCAGCAGCTTTGAATATAGCACCTGGCCACCCCAGTGTGCATGGCGAGGCGCTGCACCAGCGCAAGTGGCCAGAGGGAGCATGGAGATGCACTAGTGCAAGTGCCATTGCGCCATTCACAGCACCCGCAATATTCAAAAGGTGACATGCAAATGGGGCCATAATTTATGCAAGGCGCATGGGGCCATTTGCATGTCATTATGGCCCCATTTGCATGCAGGTGCGCCTATCCCTGACGACTTGCACCTAGCGCCTGCCAGGCAGCAGCCATTGGGCACCGATGCCCCTGCAGCCCAATCATGGGCATTTGTTTAAAACAAAGATCCCGTCCTATATCCCTGGTGGTCCAGTGGACTGCTCTCTGCCTGATCGCAGGCATATGTTTAAAACATAGATCCTCGTCCAATATCCCTGGTGTTCCAGTGGACGCTCTCTGCCCGATCACGGGCATGTGTTTAAAACATAGATCCTCGTCCAATATCCCTGGTGTTCCAGTGGACGCTCTCTGCCCGATCACGGGCATGTGTTTTAAAACATAGATCCTCATCCAATATCCCTGGTGGTCCAGAGGATCACTATGTGCCGATGGACATATGTAAAAACAAACTCAATATCCCTGTGTGGTCTGGTGGTACCCCCACCTGCCCACTGAACCCACCACCCGCTCCCCAAGTCAGCTGGTGGGCGGCAGCACCCGCCTGCCACCCCGCCGCGCCGCCGACTGACACCTCAGCAGAGTTGCACCCCATTGGTTCACAGTGTGAGCTAATGGTGTGCAGTTCTCATCGATACATTTCAGATATGTGAATGATTCCATTCACATATCTGGAATGTGTAGATGAAGGTACGCCCATTGCTCATGCTGTGAACCATCGGGGCAGCCCCACCGACGGTCAGTCGGGGGCGGCGGGTGGCAGGCGGGTGGGTGCTGCTGCCCGCCAGCTGACCGGGGATCGGGGTGAGGGGCCCAGTGGGCGGGTGGGGGGTACCACTAGACCACCAGGGATATTGGAGGTTTTCTTTCACATGCCCGCTTATCGGGCACATAGCGTCCACTGGACCACCAGAGATATTGGACGAGGATCTATGTTTTAACATATGCCTGCTATCTGGCAGATTGCATTCCACTGACCACCAGGGATATTGGATGAGGATCTATGTTTTAAACATATGCCCGCGATCGCAGAGAGGGTCCACTGGACCACCAGAGATATAGGACGGGGCATTTTTTAAACATATGCCTGTGATCAGGCATGGGGGTGCCGCCAGGTGCAGCTGGAACTCGGGTAGCCACCCATAGGTGGCAGCTGCCTTGTGCCCTGCAATGCGCAGCTCACCTGTGGGTGGCCATCAGTTGTTCCTTTTTGGGCTTAACTTTGTGCTGGTGCAGGTAAGGGTTGCATGCATGGCTCTGCACATCCGGGCTGAATATCGGTGTGCAGGTTATGCATGGGCACACCTTTCCTGTGCCTGCATACATTACTGATGTGCCCGCGCATCAGGATTTGTGCCGGGTGCATCAGTGGTCATGCATGGTGCAACACTGTTGCACCATGTGCAATCCTTTTGAACATCTGGGCCACTGTTTCTCACACTAAGTCCCTTTTTCTGTATTTACTATTCTAACATCACACCACCATGGACCATCACCAAGTGAAATTCTTACAAAAGATTAGTAAAGGACCATGTATGGATTCAGACTCTCAACCTCTTGTGTATGAGGCTGTAGACCTTCCAATACAGCACAAAGCCAGCACAGCAATGCAGCTTAGCTCTTTAGCTCTAGAGGTTAAAAGCCTTCCTGGGAGGCAAAATGTTCAAGAAGGCAGAACACTCAATAGTCTTCTGCAGATAAAAATCTCCAGGAGTCAATATATAAGTATAAAGTTTCTCCACTTTATTGCAGGAATTTAACAGTTGTAGGGCTCACCACCACACCAAAACTCCAAAAGTGGTTTTGTGTGGTGGTGAGTGTCACAACCCCACTCAGCAGGTCAGGCCCTCTGCTCCTACAGTGCCAACCTCCAAGCACAGTATTGTGAACAGGAACAGAACAGGGTAACCTCCTGTCTGTTTTGTGGGTCCCAGTCAACTTTGGTCTCAAGTTCTGGAGGGATTCAAACTGTGAATCTCTTGCTAGCATACCCAATGTACAGGCTCAGATAATTCTGCTCTTAGGGGAAGTGCCAGATATCTTTCATCAAGGGCACCTAACCAGGTATACAAAATTAACCCTCAAAAACTCTATGAAAACCTCAGATAAACTCTTACCTTTTCCCAGTTTGGTATTGCCATTAAACTTATGCACAGTGCCAACTGTAACTATATATGTTTCACTTGTCAAAGAAAGAATTTTGAAGGCACACCAAGCAGTCTCTTTAAAATAGAGGTTTACTTTAAATAGATAAATGTAAAATGTAAATACAGAACAATATATCACAATGCATACATACACTTAAAAGAACAAGGTTTAAAAAGTGCAAACAAATTCCTACCACCAGACAATTAGACTTGTCTATCTAATGTATATCTTCTAACAGTGCTTGAAGTAGATATTGTTGCTTCAGAGAGTCCAAACAAGAATGTCTCTAAATGGAATACAGAATACAGTTTAAAACTATCTTTGCCAACCTCTTCCATAAGGTCACCTAGATCCTCCTGTCAGAATATAAAATTATACAAAACAGGATGTCCTATCAAGAGGTATTAAATTATATGACTTTAGCAAAACTCATTTTTCAAATAACTTCTTGATCTATTAGCAGTTTCCTCTCTCAAAGACATCAAAGGACTTTTATGACTCTCTCTGCCAGATCTCACTGAGGTGTAATATGCTTTGTGACACCAGATGCAATTAACTGACCTTCCTGAGGACGTCATAAAATGGATATTTTGGTTCCTATCTTCAAAGCAAACTGGGAAGTTAATCACCTTACACAGAGCTTCTGTTTAACATATATCCTGTCCTTTGAAGTGATACCTGGGGTAATCCCAGGAGCACAGGATTTCTCATGACAGACAGTAACACTACATTTTTACATTACAAAAAATCTTAGAGTAATCAGAACCAGCTGTCCAAGTGTCACAATCCTCACCACCTAGACTGAATTTGGGGATCTATCCTGCATGGAATGAGCTCCCAAATCAGTTCACTCATAGTCACAAGACAAGCCATCCAAGTTCTGATTTTCACTCCAGCCCTATGTAAGGTTGTCATGTCATACCTTGCAAAGCTGGACTCCATCTTAACAATCTACCATTAGTCTTTCCCATTTGCTTCAGCCAAATCAGGGTTGTGGTCAGTTTGTACCACAAAATGCTGCCCATACAAGTATGGCTCCAACTTCTTTAGGGCCCACTATGGCAAGACACCCTTTTCCACAGTAGAGTATGCCTGCCCCTGGGAAGTAACTTTTACTCAGGTACACTACCGGGTGATCTTTCCTTGGTTGGATGTCTGACAGTACTGTCCCAATACCCATGTCTGAGGCATCAGTCTGAACTATAAAGGGTCTTCTATAGTCAGGACTTGTCAAAACAGGAGCACAGCACAGTGCCTCCTTCAATCTGGTAAAGGCATCTTCACAGGCTGGTCCCCAGGTAATTTTCTTTGGCATCTTTTTCTTTACCAGGTCAGATAGGGAGCAGCCAGGGCACTGTAATTGATACAAATTTTCTATAGTACCCTGCTGTCCCTAGAAAACTCCTGATCTGCTTCTGCATTTCTGGTCTGGGCCATGCCTGGATCACCTCTATTTTTATTTGATTAGGACAGAGCTGTCCCTGGCCTACCACATGCCCAAGGTATGCCACTTCTCCCATGGCCAATTGGCACATCTCAGCTTTGACAGTGAGCCCGGCCCTCTGAATCCTACCCAGCAATTCCCTAAGGTGGGACAGGTGTTCTTCCCAGCTGGCACTAAAGATGGCAATGTCATCCAGGTACACCACAGCATACTCCTCAGCACCACTTAACACCTGGTTTACCAACCTTGGAAAGTGGTCATGCCTTCATTCTGAAAGGCATTACTTTAAATTCAAATAAGCCTATCGGAGTGATGAAGGCCAACCTCTCCCTAGCTCTGTCCATCAACTCATCTGCCAATACCCTTTGATCAGGTCAATGGTCATAGGTAGGTCACCCTCCCAACTTGTCCAGGAGTTCATCCATCTGGGGCATTGGGTGGGTGTCTGACTTCATGACTGCATTCAGTCCATGACAGTCCAAACAGAAACAAGTAGAGCCATCTGGCTTGGGCACAAGGACTACGGGTGAGGCCCAGGGGCTGTGGGATCTCTGGATTACCCTTAAATCCAGCATCTCCTGTACTTCCCATCCTAATGTCCTTTTGGACAGCCTCTGACACCCGATATGCTGTCCACCGTATGAGGCGTCTGTGTCCCTGTCTCCACATCATGCGCGTCACTAAGGGGGTTAGTACAGGCTTGGTGCTAGAAATACAGGCAGCAACAAAGGAATCAGGAGTCGCTGAAAGTCTTAAAGAATTCAGAAGGGAATCCATCCGAGCCTGGGGATTTGCAGTTTTTAACAGGGCGATTTGTGTTTTTAACTCCAGCTGTGAGATGGGTTTGTCTAATTGCTCAGCTTCTGCTTGTGTCAAGCTATTAAGGGTTAGGGCATTAAGACGGCATGGAGTTTGGTTTCCATCCCGGGTAGGGTCCTGGGTGTATAGGGATTGATAATATTGTGCAAATAGCTGGGTGATTTCCTAGGGTGAGACACCTTTGTCCCTCCATCATTCGAGTCCTCAAGTTGAATTATCCTATTTTCTGTTGCTGTCGAAATTAGCAGCCAGCAACTTACTATCCCTGTTCACATTCTCATAGTAGTTTTGCCAAAGTTGTCTATATGAGGGCTCTAATTGAGTCATGAGCAAAACTCCAATGCTGCTTTCCTATCTGAGTTCCTCTGAACCTGAGGGTTGAGAGATTTTATGTTGAAATTCCAAATTGGAGATATCCAGCACTAGAACATTTTCTTTTGTTCCCTACATCTCTTCTGTGTGGCAAATGTTATGCCCCACCCCAGAGTACCCTTTTAAGGCATCCCATGTAATTCCATGGGAGGTGGAACCTTCTGGGTTTTCTTGAATGTATAGTCTGATAGTATCATGAACCAGATCTTTGAATTACCGATTGTTCATAAGGCCTATGTGGAGTCTCCAGAGAGAATTATGATAGTGGGGGAGAGAGCGCCAGGACCAACTTGACTGGAGCCGGGTTAAAGATTAAAGGGCAGGATTTGACTATTCTTAACTGTATAACCATTCTTCAGAAAGGTAGTAAAAGTCAATTCTGGAGTAACAAAGATGCCAGTCAGAGAAGTGTGAGTAGTCCCTTCGTTGGCCATTTACTATTCTCCAGACTTCAGCTTGACCCAGCATACTACTTAAACAAAGTAGTGTCTTACTGGTCAAGCTCCGCTTTGTGGTCCGTGCACCCCCTTTCTATCTAAAGTAGGAGACAGAGTGATATTAAAGTCTCCGCCGATAATGCAGAGACGGCCTGCCATATTGAGGATATCTGTGAAAAGGTTCTCACAAATAAGGAGGCTGCCCTGTCCTCATTAGGGGCATATACACTGGCTATTATGCAAGCAGTGTCTAGGTATGTTGCATACAGCAGAACAAAATGTCCCTTGGGATCATACTGCACAGAGGTGACCTGAAGGGGCAAGATTTTATAATAGCAGTTACCCTGTGATAGGGGTGAACCTGGTAGGAGGAGGAGTAAATTTTCCTCACCCACAGGCGACATCATTTTTACTTTAGTTGCATCCAAATGGGTCTCCTGTAGTAGGACATCATCGACCCCATTCATTCCATTTCCATGAGGAGTTTAGTCTTCTTGACAGGGCTATTTAGGCCCATTACATTATAAGATATGATATTTAAGTCTCCCATTGTAATATGGCAAACCATCTTTCAAAACATTTTGGTGCAGATCTGGTGGGAGTCTAACCCATCTAGCCTGTGGTTTATATGTCCATCTGTGGGAGGAGATGCAGCATAAAGAATTAAGGCACCAGCAGGGAGTGCTGGGTGCAGGAGAGAAGTGCAGCTTATTAAATACTAAAAGTGAAAACAACTTGAACAAATTGTAATTTTATTTATTAGCTCATCGGTTTGCAGACCTTTGAGTCAAAGACTCATTTACAAAGGTACCTTGTCAAGAGAGCAATACATCACAGCAAACAAAACAGTACAGTACATAATGCTCATATTAAAAAGCAACCAGCATTACAGGAATTCACTGGTGGTAGAAGCATGGTAATGGGTAGATCACAGTAGTCGTAATACAGGATACGAGAAGTACCACGTGGGGTAGGAACAGAGATGTTTTATTACAGTCCAGGAACTGTTTTAACTTCACAGTCTGCTTACACCCAACTGGGAAAGCTTGTTCTGCAACCCCTTTTTTTTTTATAAGAACTTGTGCTCCCAGGTGTTACAGAAATCCTGCCACTGTTGTGATTCTCAGTAGTGGCGGTCTGTGTTGGGATTAATCCAGCACTCTGCTGCAATGGCCCTGTTAAGTCAGGGTTGTGCAACCTCTGTGAGATCCACCGATACAACATAGACCATCCTTCCCTCCATCAAAGTCCCTGACCAATTTATAATATGGGATATTCTGAGGAGGAGAATCTTGCACCGTTGTAGTGGTTTCCTCCCCCACCCCAAATCATTCCTTCTATAAGGTTCTCCCAGGGTTCAGTTCTCCACATAAGCAGGCTGCAAATTCCATATGTTCTACTGCTCGTTATTTGTGAGAGGAATAGCTACCTTTTAAGATTAAAAATACTCTTCTAAAGCTGCAAGGACCCTCTTTCCCCACCCTGAGTGTCCCAAAGTGTGTTGAGAGATCAATATTTATATTGAAAACAAGGTGAAAAGTTGAAATGGTAGGTGCCTATAAACTTCAAAATTCCTTTCAGGAGGAGTTAAAAGATCCTTCGTGCAAGTGTGGTAATAAAATAAAATTAATAAGTCACCAGTATTCAAGGGTTAGTGTCCTGTAAGGTAGCCACTTCTCCTGTGGGTCTCTGTTGCATTCTTGCTTTCTCTCAGCTTGCTCCAAGTGCTGGGGTGTACTGGTCTGTTGTGGAACTCGATCGGGTGCTTCCTCCTACTCTAGTGCCTGGGGTAATCCACTGCCTTCTCTCAATCTCTTTTGACCCCCAAGTCTATTAAGTCCTCGTGGGATATCTAGGAGGTTAAGAACTTCTTGGTGTCTGTCAGGAGTCTTAAGATTTTAACACTAGCATCTGAGGTGGACGCATGAGTCTAGTGGGTAGTCCACTCGCTTTCCTGGCCTCTGTTGGGCAGTGCTTTTACAATAGGTAACCGAAGCTTCCTTCTCGCCATGGTGGTGGGCGCATAATCTGCTAAAAACAACTTAACATCACCAAACACAATTTCTTTCTTCTCCCACACCTTCCTCAGAACCATTTCTCTTGCTCTGAAATCCAGAAAAGCCACTATGAGGGAGCAAGGTCTGGCCTTAGGATCCTTCAGAGGTGCTGTAAGTGTTCTGTGGGTACGGATCACATTCAGAGGTAACTTTTTCTATGCCCAAAAGCTCTTTCATAAAACCTTCCACAAATTCAGGAATGTTGGTTGATTCTGAGTATTCTGGCAGACTGTGTATGCAGAGATTGACTTCATGGACCGATTCAAAAGAAACTGGGACCTGTTGTGGAGCTGCAAAATCACACCATTGTGCAGGTCTGTGGTACTAGTATAGCTGGTTAAACATTCTTCCATTTGCCAGATTTGAGTACTGTGGTGAGCAGTGTTCAATTTGTTCTCCTTTGGTCAGTTTCATGGTGTCTAGGGCATTACTGAGGCATCTGAGCTCCCGACAGAGCTTGCGCCAGGAGGGATACTGGGATGTATAGGAGAGGCATCACCAGCAGAAAACAGGAAGTTGTTATCCCCTGTACAGACAGTTGGTGAGACCACATCTGAGTACTGAGTCCAGTTCTGGAGACCCCGTCTCCACATGGACATAGACAGGATGGAGGCAGTTCTGAGGAGGGCAACTAAAATGGTGCAGGGTCTGCAATATAAGTCATAAGGAGGAGAAACTAAAGGAGCTTAATATTGTATACCCTTGAGGAAAGGAGGGCGAGGACATGATAGAAACGCTACTACCTCAGTGGAATCAGCAAAGTCCAAGAGGGTAGCATCTTTCAGAAAAGAGATGTGCAAGAACAAGGGGACACAATTTGAAGATAGGGGGATGGCTCAGGGCAATGTGAGGAAGTATTTTTCACAGAGAGGGTGGTGGATGCATGGAACAGCCTTCCTGAGGAGGCTTGGGGTCTAAAACTGGAGAATTCATGAATGCATGGAACAGACATAAGGCAATTTTGTGTGGTAGGAAGAAATAGGATGTTGGTTAATAGGATCTGCAGCTTATCCTCTAGGTAGGAAATGGGCAGACTAGGTGGGCCAAGTGGTCTTTATCTGCCGTCAAAGTCTATGTTTCTATGTCTCTAAACAATGGGGCAAAGTCTGTTAAACCTCCTTACTTCCTGTATCTTGTCTGGGGCCAGCTGGGAGACAATTTAACTGCTCCACAGAGGACTCCTGCTTACTTTCTTCCAGCAAGTCCAGAAGGGGGTCTCTTCATCCGTCCCCTCCCTATCACTACACACTGCAAACACCATGTCTGCCCTATTAGCATATGCCTTCATCATGTTGACATGGTACATCCTTTCTGTCTGTCTTCTGTCAGGTAACTCTATAATATAGTTCACATCATTTACCTTCCTAACTACTTTGTACGGTCCTGCCCACTCAGCCTGCAGCTTCTTTCTGGACGGAATAAGGACCATGACTTCCTGACCAACCATATGTACGGGCAGCTCTGGCTCTGAGGTCATACCACACATTTGTTTCTGTTGGGCAGCTGCCAGGTTGCTCTAAGCTGTCCCCATAAAGCTCCTTCAGCCTTTCCTAAACCTAAGAACGTGCCCACTATGGGAGTTCCCTGGGTGCTGCTTGCCTTCCCAGTCCTCCCGGATCAAGTCCAGGGGCCCATGTAACTGACGCCTATATAAGAGTTCTAAGGTGAAAATCCTGTCGACTCTTGGGGCACCTCCTCCTGTATGAAAACAATAGGTGGGGAAGGTATTTCTCCCAGTCCTCCTATACTGTTCAGCAAATGCCCGGAGCATTGGCTTCAGGGTACCATTAAATCTTTCCACAAGCCCATTGGCTTGTGGGTGATATGGTGTCGCATCCTGCACCACCCACACTTCTCCCTCAAACATTTAATCAGGTCCAACATGAAGGAATCCCTCAATCGGTGATAACCTCCTGCAGGAACCCAACACATGGGAAAATCCCAAGTAAGGCATCTGCCACTTTGTCTATCCTCAGTGAGGATAGGGCAACTGCCTCTGGGTACCAGGTGGCATAATTCACCACAGTCAGGATGAATTTCTTCCCTGAGGAGCTGGGGGTATTTAAAGGCCCCACAATATACATTCCCACCCTCTGGAATGGCTCTCACTATGGGCAATGGAATCAGGGCAGCTTGGTTTTCTTGCCCGCCTCTATTTCTTGGCACTGGTGACAAGACCTGCAATAGTCCTTCACCTGCTGGGTGAAGCTGGGCCAATAGAAATTCTGGGCCAAGCTGCTGCATAGTGCACTGATTCTAGATGACCAGACAAGGGAATATTATGTGCAATTTTGAGCAACTGCTCATGATACCCTTTGGGAACAACAAGCTGCCTGCCTAGCACACCTCCTCTGTCTGTGCAGCCTGAGTATGCATCAGTCCATTTTCCAATAAACCTTATGTTTACCATCACCTCCTTGTGCTCCGTCAGAGTCTGCCCAAGCCCTCAGCTTCTCTAGACTAGTGTCACTTCTCTGAGCAGCTTCAAACTCCTCACACATTCCCAAGGCATGGGACAGGTCCCTTCAGTCTCTAAACTAGGGTCCCTAGCACTAGCTTCAGGGCAGTCAGGATCACTGTCCTCCCTAACCCTCTGACAATGGGTCACACCTCCCTCTCTGGAGTAACCTCCATAACTGTGTGGTTAACTGCTACTGGGGAAATGTCTACCCCTTTTCATTAGTGTTCCAATCTGGAGACACAGGCTGGGAACCAGACTCCCAGTGGTTTCACAATGGCTTCTGTGGGGTTCAGGGAACTACTATTTTCTTGCCGACTTGGCTACGAGTAACTGCACACACCATCTCCTGTTGGAGATTGTTGCCAAGGATGATGTCCACTGCTAACATTCTGGCTACAGCCACCTGTTGCACAGTCTCCTGTTTCACCCCAGTCTAGGAGAACACTGAGAGTGGCAATGTTTTCTCCTCACCAGTAAAGTCCTGTACAGTGACGTATTTATTTGGTATAAGCTGACCAGGCTCTACTAGATCCCCTTTACCAATGTCAGGATGCTCCTGTGTCCCTTAACCCTTGCATCTGTACACTATGCACCATGACTGGGTGCATGTCTTTCCTGATGTTCACAGGCATGCTTCCAGGGACACACAAACAACCCACTTTTTTCTAGCACTATCTTGCAAATTGCTCATCCATTTTGGACAATGTCTGGCAATATGCCAAGTTTCTTACACAACCAACATTCATTTCTTTTCTCAGAGAAATCTTTTCTCTGAAACCTGGAGCTAATTGGTTTCAGTGGAGGCAGTGAGGGTTTTAGCTGCCTGAAGGCATGCTTTTCCTTTCTGCGCTGTCATGCCCACCCATTTGCTCTCAGAGCAGGTCTGCTCTTGGCATAGTGGTCCAAGAGTTCAGCAGCCCCTTGCACTGTTTGGGATCTCAGTCCTCCAGCCAGGTTTTTAGCTCGGCTGGGCATGACTGGAAAAACTGTTCTAACAAAATCACATTTTCAATTTTATCTACAAAGTTTGCTTCAATTCCTTCCCACCAACATTTTAAAACTGACGTTGTTTCATGGCTAGCTCTCATAGCTCATGTCAGGGCTTTTCCTGAGCATACTGAATTTAGCTGTGAATGATTCAGCAGTTAATTCAAATTTTTTAACAGTGCAGCTTTAAGTTTGCTGTAATCATTACTGTCCTCATTGTCCATTTGATCCAATGCATCCCAAGCTTTCCTGGTAAGTAGGGATAGCTGGAAGCTCCAGGACTACTATGGAATTTTAGCCTGAATACAAACTTTTTCAAAAGAATTTAAAAGGCATCATAACCTCCCCTCTTTAAATTCGCTATCAATTTGGAATTCAATTTGTAACCCAGTCCTGTAGTCCCAGTTAAACCTAAGCCACTTACCTGCTCTGGTGCTGGTGGTTGGAGTCGTAGCTTCTCCAGTTCATGTTGCCTCTGGCGCTCGTACTCACGGTCTGCCTCTCACTGTTTTCACCTCTTCTCCTCTGCAGCACGCTGTTCTCGCTTGTTCTCACTTCTCTTCTCTCTCTGGAACTCCAGCTCCATTCTGCACAACTCAATCTGCAGCCTGAGTACTTCTGGCTCCAGAATGCTGGTAATCTTCCCTGCTGCTGTGGCCCTTCACTGGCACTGGCCTGCTGCCCTCCTAATCAGATCTGGATACTGCACTGCTGCTAGCCCTTCCACACTCAAGGTTCGTCCTTACAGTCACTGTCTGTGACTCAATGATCTGGGTATCTGCTACCATCAGGGCATCCATGAAGTTCTGTTTGGTGTCTTTCACTTCATACAGGATTCCTCTGTCCCTGCACAACTGTTTAAGTAGTCTACAGTGTGCACACTGTAGTGGAAGCCATCTTCTTCCCTAACTATGGCTACTCTAATCCTGCACTTTAGAGAAAAAATTAAACAGGTAGGAACTTGACTGTGTTAATTCTGTTTCCTTTTAAAAATAAATAACTTCCTTTCTTGGCAAGAGAACTGTACAGTATCAAGCTGACACACTGAACAATAAAAGCTTGGTCAAGTTAAAAAGATGGCAGAGATGATGAAGCCCTGATGAATGCCTGTGAGAATGGAGTCAGTAAGCCAGAGGATGGAGGATGGAGGAGGTGGTGGATTGGTGCTTATGGAAGCCAGACTGGAACAGGACGAAAATGAGGAAGAATCAAAGACGGGAAAGAGCTGAGACAATACTATTTGTGTGAAGTTTAGCTAATGTAGAGAGCAGGGAGATAGGGCTGATGTTGTCAGGGTGGAGGAGTCACCTCCTTAGGAAGAGGTATAATAGTGGTATGCTTCCAAGTGTCAGGGACAGAAGCATGGGAAAAGGAGAGGTTGAGAAGGGAGGAGACTGCAAAACAAATAACCCTATAGTCTTCAGGTGAAGCTACCTCTGGCTGCAAGCTGCAACACTGGACTTAAGACTTGCAAGAAAGGCAGTAGTGCTCACAACAGAGGAGGTGAACCTTACAATTTACAATTGTCTTTGGTTTGAAGCAGATTCCTTAGGAAAGTTAATATTCTTCAGGTGGAGGATACTTCTAACTGAAGGGTGAAATAAGGAACTTAGAATTATCAGAAAAGGCAGTCTTTCAATCAACAGAGGGAAGTGGAGTTTGCTTTACTTGTTACAATTGTTAAGATTTTACTGTTTTCTGTGTTTCTGCCCTTCTGACTTGACTGGAGTTAGTGATTGACTGTTTGCATTGCAATATTTGTAATACTGTGAGTATTCACTGGCTAAGAATTTGTCATAAACCCTGAATTGAGAGCAGGTTACAGGCTGTGTATTGGACCCAGACAGTGCTTAGGGGTGGAAACTGTTTTTCTTTTGTTTACCTGGTGCCTTATAAGGCCAGGCCAGACTGTGTCAGAAAGTGCTTAGATCACAGCTACTTAACAGCCAATAGCTCTGAAGAATCTTACAGACCTTGATAAAAGTACTAATTTTAGCAGGCTCATTAGATAACCTTATAGTCTTCAGGTGAAGCTACCTCTGCTGCAAGCTGCAACACTGGACTTAAGATTTGCAAGAAAGTGAGTAGTGATCACAACAGAGGGAGGTGAACTCACAATTTACAATTGTCTTTGGTTTGAAGCAGATTCCATAGGAAAGTTAATATTCTTCAGGTGGAGGATACTTCTAACTGAAGGTGAAATAAGGAACTTAGAATTATCAGAAAAGGCAGTCTTTCAATCAACAGAGGGAGGTGGAGTGTGCTTTACTTTGTTACAATTGTTAAGGTTTTCAGTGCAGGAAGAGTTTAAACCCACATAGGCTGAATACTGTTTTCTGTGTCTGCCCTTCTGCACAGCTGATGTGTTTTGGGGCTGACTGTTTTCAGAGCACAAGTCACCAGGCTCTTTTGGGGCTGGGGAGGTTTACCTGTGTCTGACTTGGATGTTTGGATTTTCTCTGTTTGATTAGCAGGGTATTTCCTCTGTCAAATTGGTTTGAAGCAGAATTACAAATTGTCATGTATGGCATCTTGCTGACAGGAAGGCACTCATCGCATTGGTAGGTCAGAGTGTTTAGCTGATTGTTTCTGTGAGGGCACAGTTTAGGCCCAACCCTTCCCACCCCTCACCCCACTCACCCCTGGAAATAGTTCCTTTATACCTGGGGTTCTGACATCATTTCTCAAGAGGGCAAGGTACATATCACTGTCATATCCTCTCTAGCACACTGCACTGACAATATAAGCATACACATTATATAAATACATATATTTCTATATAACGCACCAATCACACACACACACACACACAAAAAAAAATAAACAAGGTAGACAGTTATGTGGGAATAGTACAATGTAATGGCTGTGAGGCAGCAGTCTTCCGGGAGTCTTTCTGGAGGCAGAGATGCTGCCTGTTTGCAGACAACTATCTGCCCTGAGGGAGGAAGTTGCCTGTCTTCAGGCCACACTGGACAGTGGCAAGGAACCTCCCATCCAGGGAGCACCAGAGCCACCACCACTACCTCAGAGGTTGCGAAGAAAGCACAGCAGTTGGACCACAGTGGGCTCAGGGAGGTAAGGGTGGTGGAACAGAGGCACACCCAGTCAGTTGTTCCACTCCACAATCCATACACCATTCTGGGGAGCATAGTTCCCCCATGGATGCACCCGCAGAGGAGACTAAGGAGGGTGCAGACAACTGTCAAAGGGAGGCCTGCAGGAAGGAGGCAGAGGGCATCACAGGGAAAGAATGCAGCTCCTGGTGGGGAATCAATTATTAGGGGATAGAGCTGGGGGAGCAGGGAAAACTGAAGTAAGGTGCCTGCCTGGTGCCATGGCTTGAGGGACAGGAAGCGCATCCATAGGATCACGAGAACAGTTGCATCGGAGTTCGAGCTGGACGTCATTGTCCACCTAGAGACAAATGACTTGGCTCATCATGAGATTAGAGCAGTGCAGAAGGACTTTCTAGAGTTGGGGAAGGGCTTAAGATAAGCAGCACAGTATCCTTCTCAGAGGTGCTGCCTGTCAGTATGGGTGAGACGAGGGTACTTTGCACCATGCAGTTTAACAAATGGTTGAAAAATGGTGTGGAGCACAAGGGTTTGGCTTCATTGGGGACTGGGGTTCCATCTGAGGACACCAGCCTATACTGGCAGGATGGTCTGCATCTGTCCAGGAAGGGACAAGTCTTTTGGCAATTGGTTTAAATGCTTCATTGGCAAGCCTTTAAACTAGTCAAGGGGAGGCACTGATAAGCAGCAGAAAATCCCAGCCTCCCTACAAAACAGGGTACTAAATGAGAAAAGACCAAGGTAGAAAGGTCAGTGGGGATACTGCACAGAAGGTAAAGCCATCAAAAATGGAGAGCAATGAGTACCAATGCCTGTAGTCTGGGTAACAAGCTTCCTGAATTAGTGGCCTTGATGGAGGAGGAAGATCTGGATATCGTGGCAGTCACAGAAACATGGTACACACAGAACCATGACTGGGATGTAAACATACCAGGATACACTATCTACAGGAGGAACAGGAGGGTAAAAGTGGAGGAGGAGTAGCTCTCACATAAGAGAAGAAATCAAAGCAACAGAACAAATGGGTAAACAGAGAGGAGAAGAAGCACTGTGGGTCAATTTGGAGGCAGGCAATGGCACCACAATCCGCAAGGGTTGTATACAGACCCTCTCAGGGGAGGAAATGGACAAGGAAATGATAAAAGTATACTTAGAATGGCAGATAAAGGGAGATATTGCTGATGGGTGATCTGAATATGCCAGATGTTAACTGGAGTGCAGTTGCAGCAGCCACTTCAAGAGTGGGGTTATTCTAGATGCCCTACAGGGGGCATGCCTTAGACAACTAGTATTGGAACCCACTCAAGAGGGAGCAATCTTAGACCTGGTCCTCTCAAATGGAGATGGAGAGAGGATCACAGATGTAGAAGTGGGTAGCCATCTGGGAACTAGCGACCACCGAACAGTATGGTTCACAATAAACACAGCAATAGAGTCAAGCCAACAAAGGCAAAAGTACTGGACTTCAGGAGGGCTGACTTTGCCAAAATGGGTGAGTGCCTAAGGAATGCACTAGCAAATGGGCAGGAAGGAGGGTGGAAGAACAATGGGGAATAATAAAACTGCCATCACAGAGGTAACAAGCCTTTGTGTGAAGCAAATAAACAAAACAAAATGATGTAAGAAACCACTATGGTTCTCAAAGGAGGTGGCAGTAAAGGTTCAAGAGAAAGAAAGCATTCAGAAAGTACAAGGAATCACAGAAGGAACAGGACAGAGAAGTGTATCAGTTAAAGCAAAGGAAGCTGGGAAGGCAGTCAGAACAGCAAAGGCCCAAACTGAGGAAAAGATAGCCAACTCAGTTAAGAAGGGGATAAACCTTTTAGGTACATCAGGAGTGAAGGAAGACTAAGGGAGGGATAGTGAGGCTTAATAAAGGGAGGGAGGTGGGCAGAGGGTGACTGTGAAAAGGCAGAGATACTAAACAAATATTTTTGCTCAGTATTTACAGACGAAGAGGGGAGGTACCTAAAACAAACAATAGAAACACTCTGATACAGAAGTTGATAGCAGCCATTTACAGAAGAAAGGGTCTTGAAAGAACTCTTAAAACTGAAGGTGGACAAAGCAATGGGGCCTGATGGATTCATCCCAGAATTCTAAAAGAACTAAGGGTAGAACTAGTGACACCACTGACTACCCTCTTTAACAAATCATGGGAGGATGGGGTGGTACCTGAGGACTGGAGGAGGGCTGATGTGATTCCCCTTCACAAAAGTGGGAGCAGGGCAGAAGCAGGAAACTACAGACCAGTTAATTTAACCTCAGTGATAGGAAAATTATGGAATCACTTCTGAAGGAAAGAATTGTCTAGTATCTAGAGGCCAGAGGGCACAGGACCCAAGGCAGCATGGATTCACAGTGGAAGGTCATGCCAGACAAATCTGATAGATTTCTTTGACTGAGTGACCAAAGTAGTAGATCAGGAGGGGCTGTGGATATGGTCTGCCTAGACTTTAGCAAGGCATTTGACTCAGTCCCACACAAAGATTAATATACAAGTTAGCCAGCCTGGGAGTGGGTCCCAAGATGGTAGCCTGGAAAGAATTGGCTGGAGAATAGGACACAGAGAGTAATAGTAAATGGAGTCCACTCTGAAGAAGGGGGGTTACTAGTGGGGTGCCGAGGGTTCAGTATTAGGACCGTCCTCTTCAATGTCTTTGTAGCGACATTGCAGACGGACTGGAAGGAAAAGTATGTCTCTTTGCAGATGACACAAAGATCTGCAACAGATTTGCTGCACAAGGTGGGGTGGAAAGAATGAGAAGGGACTTGTCAAGGTTAGATGAATGGTCAAATGTATGGCAGCTTAGATTTAATGCTAAGAAGTACAAGGTAATGCACCTGGGAAAGAAAACCCAGGGAAGAGTACACAATGGGGTGAGATACTAACAACAACAAAATGGAAAGGGACCTGGGGTAGTCATATCAGATGACTTAAAGGTGGGCAATCAATGTAAGAGGGCAGTAAGGAGGGTTAGGGGATACTGGGATGCATAGGGAGAGGCATCACCAGTGGAAAACAGGAAGTTGTTATCCCTCTGTACAGACAGCTGGTGAGACCCCATCTGGAGTACTGTGTGCAGTTCTGGAGACCCAGTCTCCACAAGGACATAGACAAGATGGAAGCTGTCCAGAGGAGGGCATCTAAAATGGTGCAGGCTCTGCACCGGAAGACATATGAAGAGAGACTAAAGGAGCTTAATATGTATAGCCTCAAGGAAAGGAGGGAGAGGGGGACATGATAGAAACTTTCAAGTACCTCAAGGGAATCAACAAAGTCCAAGAGGGTAGCATCTTTCAAAAAAGAGGTGTGCAAGAACAAGGGGCACAATTTGAAGATAGAGGGGGCGGCTCTGAGGTAATGTAAGGAAGTATTTTTCACAGAGAGGGTTGTGGATGCATGGAACAGCCTTCCGGAGGAGGTTGTGGAGTCAAAAACAGTGACTGAACTCAAGCATGCATGGGACAGCCATAAGGCAATTCTAGGGGTGGGGTAGAAAGAAGTAGGCTGCTGGTTAACTAGGATCTGCAGCTTATCCATTAGGTAGGAAATGGGCAGACTGGGTGTGCCAAGCGGTCCTTATCTGCCCAAATTCTTATGTTTCTAAATGCAGGGGCAGAGGTGTAGGAGTTTGAGGTCAAGCCCATCATGGCTCCTACGCTTGAGAGGGTTGAGGGACAAGAGAGCTTTGAGATAAGAAGCAGGAGAGAAGGAGAAGTAGTGTGTTGCAGGGGCAGGAAGGGGAGCTGGGGAGGGGTGGGGAGGGAGGAGAGAAGGAGAAGGCACAGAAGACAAAGAAGGCATTGGACTCGGAGGCAATGGAAAGAAGGTCAGAAATGAGGGTGTCACCTACCTTGAAGATTGGAGAGGAGGACTGGGTTGGGGGAGAAGGGGCATGGATGACCTTCAAGAACTTGGAGGGTGGCTAGTTTTGTGGAGGAAAAGTACCCAGCCTTGGTAAGCCTGGTGGCCCTGGTGTAAGCAATTTGAAGGACTCGGTACCTGCTAAGGTTAGCTGGGGAGCCAAAGGAATTGTGAGTCTTCCAGGCAGGATTGTGTGCACAGAGGCTGGCATGTAATTTGGCTGAGATACAGGATGTGCTGAGAACCATGGACCCTGGATCTTCCTAAGAGGGGCATGCAGATCCCAGACTGACAAGAATTTGGAATGAAATTAGTTGAGGGCAGAGATGATGTTGCTGGCAGTAGAGAGGGGGACCAGTCCGTAGCTAGCAAGTCAGCAAGTAGTGAGGACAAGTCCAGTGACTAGAAGGAATGCATCTGGATAATTTTAAGGGGAACTTTGGGGCAATGAATTTGCAAATGCAATAGACCGTATGGGTGATCACTAAGGGCATCAGGAAGTGTGCCAATATCTGTGATACGGTGAGGGTGAGAAGTAAGCATCCATTCCAGCAGTGAATGATTAAGAGATCTATGACTGTGCCAGTCTGGGATTGAGATAAGTTCGTCAGTTGAGCAGACTTAATATGCAGGCAGACTTTTGACTGTGAGAGGAGAGCCAATTAAGACTGAAGTCCCAAGGATGAGTAGTTCACCGTTGGAGGAATGAGTAGTTAGTTTTTAGGAGTTCCATGACAGATGAAGGGGACAGCTCAGGGTAGCAATAGATGCCAGCCATGAATATAGAGACAGAGAAAGGGCTGGAGAGCTTAAGAAGGAGCATATCATATAGAGAGGGGAGGTGACAGAGAGCACAGGAGTGAATTGAATGGTAGTAGGTAGGTGACAACTCTACCCTCCCTTCTTTGCATGGTCCTGCTGGGTGTGGGTGTATCCATGGATGGTGATGGTACTGGGTGAAAATAGTGCTGCTGAAACAATGTGAATAACCATGCTGCAGAAAACATGAACGTTGTACAGTGACAGAGGTTTCTGAGCATATGGTAATAACCAAACCCTGTCGCTGTATGCACTAATGGGGATTGTCAAGCAGGCTGCCGGTACAATGCCTGGTTGAGCCGCTCTGTGTTGGAGTGGCTAGGCTCCAGCACCTAGTGGCATTGGGGACCTGAAGCCACGTTCAGTTCCCCAGGTCCAATAATGTTGTAGCTTTTTTTCCTCAAAAACTTTTTCCTCCTCCAGTGTTTTGTCTAATCCCTGAAGTCCACACCTCGGAGTTAGATATAATTAGTCTGGGGTGTGTGGGAATGAAGCCACCCATGTCAGTGGGTGCAGTGGGGTGGAGCCCCTCCTGTAAAAAGAAAAGATAGTGCTGTATTTTTTATGGTGTGTGCTGTTTCTGCTATGGTCAGTGTTTTTCCTGATCTTTTGGCACTCACCATTTTGTCTGTGGTATTGTTATTTTGCATGGTTTCGCCATGACATTATGACCCCATACCAATGGTGATGGCAGAGTTGGGGATCTTGGGGAAAGCCAGGATTCCAATATAATCAACACATCTGGTAGAAGGGTAAGCATGACAGGGTGAAGTAAATTTATCTTAGGTAGGATTCTTCGGATACTGATGTGGGCTGCCTGTAGCATTAGGGACACAAGTGGGAGGGCAGTATGCTATGCTGGGATTGGGCTCAATGTCACCTGCCATGAGGAACAGTACTAAGATGATGACCCTGACAGAGTTTGAGATGTGTTTTGTAATGAGTGAGGAGGAGAGAGGGCTGGGGGCAGAAAGGTGGGAAGGAAAAGAGGATGTGGGAGTTTCCAGGTGGCATCAAGAGAAGGAAGAGGGAGAATCCTGGGAGCCAGGTGGAGTAGGAAGGAGAGAGAAGGCAGGAGAGCAGGGTAGGGTAGGAGATGAACTGGGGAGGGAGAAGGATGGGGGAAGCAAAATCTTGCACGGGGAGTGAGGTTAGGGAAAACAGGACGGAAGGACAGAAAGTGTGATTAGCAATATATTCGCTGGCAGGGGTCTGTGGAATCAGTACTTGAAATAGAAATAGAGGGGAAGAGAGCAGGAGGGGATTGAGAATGGAAGCACAGCAGGTAAAGGGCAGGAAAAGGAGCAGCACAGTTAAAAGAGCTGGGGAGGCCTGTATGAGTAGATTATGCTGTTGACAAAAGGAAGGTGGGGATTGGGGACTGCAACAGGAGTTGAGCAGTGGACAAAAAGTGAGGTGGATGGAAGGGGAGTGAAGGCAGCCAGGCAGTGGGTTCAGAACTTATAGAGAAGAAGTAGAATAGGTACAGGTGAGTACAGGTGAAGGAGTGTTGAATCAACGAATAGGTTGAACAGGCATCACAGTAGTACAAAGATAAGGGACCCTACATACTGAATTTGTGAAATTGACAAAGATTGAAGTGGAGGGAAGAAGAGATGGTGGCCAGATGGAAGAGAAGGAGGAGGAATCAGCTGGAGGAGTTGGAGCAGTACCATGAAGGAATGATAGGGGGACCCAAATTTGGGAGAGAGGAACCAGTAGCAAAAGGTAAGGGAGAAAGGAAGAGAGCAGCACCAGCAAGGCAGCACGGGAGGGGGTACAGTGGTAGAGGGTGGGGATCAGTAAGTGGGTATGTGCAAAATTTATGAAAGAGATGGAGAGGGAAGATTGAAGGTAGCTAGAGGATAGTGGAAAGGGGGAAGACGGGCAAGGAGTTGGGAATTAGATGCAGGTAGGGAGAACAGATGAGAAGGTGAAGAAAGAGACCTAGAGGGGTCAGAGAAACTGGAAGGAAAGGATGCAGAGATGATAAGCCAGTAGAAGTAAAACAAGATCACAATCTGTGGCACAGTAACTAAGCAGGCAGAATGATATAAAGGCTGAAACGCCAATTAAATAAGGCAAAAAGCTATATAAGCATGACAGAGAAAATTACAACCCAAGATCACAACAAGGTTGCAATAAATTAAGCAGGCAGTAACATCATATCAGCAGAACCACAATTATGAGGCAATAATGATATGAAACAAGCAAAGCAAATGAAAACGAGGCTGAAAGATGTGGGATTGCAATAAATTAGCAGGTAGTGGTGATGTTTAGTTAGAACCACAATAATATGGGAAAGAATGTTATAAGAAGTCTAGAAAATTAGAACAAGGCAATATGATTTCAGGTTACAATTAATAAGCAAGTAGTAATAAAGTTATATAACTTGTGCCAGAGTTTCAATACATCGATATTACACAATTCCCATTTGCCATCTTACAGTTATGAACATTTCACCTGTATATCAAGTCTGTGAGATAAGTTTTCCTCTAGCTTATTTTTCCAAAAGTATGCCTTTAGTCTCACATTGCACATTATACCATCTCTCATACAGTACCTGCCATTTGAGTTGCCCAGTAGTATTTTTCGAGTTAGGACACCTCCCCAATCCTGGTGACAATGTTAACTGATCAAATTTGATCATGTGTGTTTTTCCTGCCCATATCTAGTTTGTGTAACATATTTTAGGTTGTTTAAATAATGTGGGTGGGATATCTAAAACCAACACCTGAACAGATACAGATACAGAAAGTGTGGCAAAATTGACATTTTTTAGCACATTCATCCATCCCAATATACTGTAGATAAAGGCAGAGTTTTCCATTTCCACCCAGCTTCCCTATATACTATTTTGTAGTAGAGAGGACATTAGTTTTAAATGAGTGTTAACTGTGGGGCAATGTTGACCCCCAGATACCTAAATTTCTGATTAGATTATTGACATACAGGAATACAGGTGCCTCCTACTCCACTCCATGTGAGTCAAACACCAGCACCCCAACTGGACACAGAGGGCCAGATATTCAAAATTTGCATTGTGCAAAAACCATTTGCATAGATTTAGCATGGGATTAGCATGGGTTTGCTGTATTAAAAGGCCAAATTGCATGTCACAAACTGCATTAGCACCTGGCAAAATCATAATGTATGCAAAGGCCAAACTGAGGGTGTGTGTGTGTACATGAATACAGGCACAATGCTATATTCAGTGACTAGCACCGCAAGAATGTGGTTTTGCGTGACTTAGCATGACATTTAGCTTGGTGCACATTACGCCCAGGAAAAGGTAGTCTTAACACTGGGCAATCAGCTTTGCATGACATTTTGGCTTTGCACAGTGTTTGCATGGATTTGCATGGCTTTGTGCGACCCTACCAAATAAATATGACACATAGACAAAGCCAGACATAGAGGAAACATGCTGCTCACTGATTGCATCACAATGATGCCATCATCTGCCACCAGTCCCAGGTTTGCCATGTAGTAAGTGGTGACCCTGCTACCAGTGGACAGCATGGCAGTGTGGCCACACAGCACACACCTGTGGACCGCTCTGTGGGCACCAACAGATGCCAGCACACATGCAGCACTGTGGGCATGGAGGATGTTGAGGGGAGAGTGCACGGTGGCCAGGCTGTGCCACAGACCAGGTGTGGCTACAAGGCTGGGACACACCAGACAGTGCATATGGACCAGTATTGGGAATACCCCAACACCAGTGTGTCTTTCTGATAATATGCCCCCTGCCACATACCGCACAGCTGTACAACTGTCACAAACACACAAAGCCAGACATGTATATGTCACTGTGAGCATCCCATGCCAGAGGTGCAGCATCTGTGGGTCACACAAAGAGTAACAGTAATGTCTGCTGTCAGTAAACACCTGCATGTTGGGCCTGTCACTGTGTATAGTGCAGTCATCAGCACTGCCCTACACACCATAGACAGTGCTGTGTCCACACACTACTGGCCCCTTGCTACTGTAGTGTCTGCTGTGTACTGTAGCATGACCAACAGTGTGACAGTTGCATGCAGCACCACCACCGCCTGAGCCTATGCTGTGTTGTCCCCTGGGGTACAATATTCTATGCTATGCTGTACTGTTTACATGTAGCCTACAGCTATCATCATGCACTGCCAGACTGACCTACAGGTGGAGCTGCGGTCGGACCTGGCCAGCCCCTGTACTTCCAGACTGACCTACAGATGGAGCTGTGGGACCCTGCAGTAACGCTGGGCAAACTGCATCTGAATCAGGGCATAATGAGATGCTAATCTGGATGTTTGCCCAGAGACTACCTAAGTAGGTTCATTTGCATGTCAGTTTTGAATACGGCAAAGTTTAGCACCTGGCAAACATGTTTTCACCGGCTAACGATTAGCCCCGCGCTAAACCCGCACAAAGGTGTTAGCACTCACGCAAACAGTTCAGGGAATATTATACAGTTTGGGACATTGTATCTCTTTCACGCGCTATTGCCTGCAGCTGTACTGTCCACACATTTGCTGGCACACACATTGGCCACATAGTTCACCTCACTCACTTCACGCCGCTTGCACTGTGTTGCTGTTGTGGTTTGCACTTCCTGGTTGCTATATTCAGAGCTGTCTTATTCTAGGGCTAAGTTTGCCCTGCACTCTCAGCCCAGTTTTTCCATCCTCATTCCCATGCTGTATTCAGAAGCTGTTTGCCCTGGCTATTCCTTTTGAATATAGCTTGCTTTGTGCTCCAGGCTAAGTTTGCCCAATGGGCAATGTTAATTTAGCCCCAGGGCAAAGCTTTAAATATATGGCCCCAATCTCTAATTTTTACTTTATTTTATTTAATGTCTTAATTTTTGTTTTCATTTATCCTTTGTTATTCTTTTCAATAAGAATTAGGTTTGATGCATATGCCTTTGTATTTCAGTAGAACTTCAGTTCATTTCAATACCACCTTCCTTGAAAAATGCAACAAGATTTCTTCACATATACACAAATTAAAAAAAAATGACTAAACGTCCTTCCTCCAATGCATAGATTATTTTATAAACATTGGATATGGTGTAAAGTGTAGAAGCAGTGTAGTGGAGTTCTCCAAAATAGATTACTTATCTAATACTCTGCAAGTGAGATTAATTTATGTCTGTGAAAGTCTGCTAAAATTTTTTATTGTAGATCGTAAATGCAAAATTCGCATGTTTCAGAATACTTCTATAACTTCGCATCTATAATAGTGAATGGAAATTTGCTTTAAATGCTGGTGAAATTACTTGTAAAAGTGAAGTTCTGTGTGATTACCTTTATTACCTTTATTTATTCTTTTATAACTTTTCCAGTAATGAAATAATGAAGCCCAAAGTTTGATGGTAGTAAAACTTGATAAAGCTGGATAGTAGATTAATATGGTAAGCAGCTGGAAGCTAAATTTGAGCTGAAAGTAAACAAAGTAGGAATCTTCTGATGCAACACAGCTGTTCACAACATATGTAACTTGCTTGCTAATTTCAGCGTCAGCAGAAACAGTGCCCAAGTAACAATATACTGCAAAACCTGCTTTGCTCCAAATAAAAGGCAGACTCTACATTTGCAGATATCAGATAGTCAGGCATTTATGTGAGGACCAATTGTCTCTTCAAACTCGCCTCATAAACTACTGATTGCGTGTAGTCTTGCTGTTTTCTATCAATCTGTCGCAAGCATCTGGGAGTTCACATACCATTTATAAACATTATTACCATGTTCAAAACAACTAGATATTTGGCTCAGTTATCTGTACATAGATTTTTGACTCAATTCCTGTTGCTTTTCAACAGCAGACCCACAGAGTGAATGAAAAAGAGCTAGTGCTTCTTGAACTGTGGAGATGAAATCTCCATGCAAAGGACGCCATCAACAATGAAAAATGGACCTCCTAATGGCAACCTCAAGATGCAGTGTGGTGATGTTTGGAAATCCTTCATCAGACTTCATCTCCAGGATGTAAAGATAATTGACCTTATCAAAAGTTAAAATACATATTCTCTACAGGAATCCAAATGCTATCTTCCATCGATCTAACATTAATATTGATTTTGAGTCCAGCATTTGGCAAATAATAATTCACAGGATGTATTTTTCTGTCCTTTTGTTCTAAATAGTTTTTTAACCTTTGCTATTATGAATGTTTTAAAAAAATTTGTTAGCAATGTTTAATCTAATGTATATTCAATATTTTCTCTTTTTTCTTCTGCCTTTAAGTTAGGAATATATATTATTTTTATGTTACAGTTTGAAATACAGTACACTTCTGAAGAATGGAGAATGAACTTTTTTTCTATATGTATTTTACTGAGGTAATCAGACTTGCACTACCTAGTTATTGGAAGGCTTTAGCCTAAAGTTCAATGGGGGTAGCTCCTAACACATTCCCTTCTTAAACCTCAGGCTTCTGCTCACTCAACTTTGAGCGTTTCAAAACACTGGGCTTTCATTACTGCTCTGAGCTCCTGTGTGGCTGCTAGCTAGGCCTTCTTTCTTTATCCCTCTTACTCCCTCTTCTCTTTGTGTGCCCCTCCTCCATTCCGCCATTGGCTACTCTGTGTTTGTCCCCCCTTTTCCTTCTATCTGTGTTCTTTTGCTTCCGTCCCTTTCCGTTTCTTGCTGCTTCTCTGTTGCCACTTGCGGCTTGTTTCCATTTCTCCTGCTCCCTCTTGTTGCCTCTGCTCCTTGACTTTTGTGCCCTCCCAGCTGCCTCTCCCTCTCTCTGGTTTCTATGCCACCCATGTCTCCTTTCCCTGTCCACTTGCGCCTGCTGCCTTGTTCCATCTTGCTTCTGCATGCTTCTGGCTGCCATCCCACCTGTGTCCTTCCTGACTGCTGCTACCATCCTGTCATCTACCTTGTTTCCCTTTCCTGTTTTCTTTCCTTTTGGGCTTTTTTCCCCTTGTATGTGTCATATTGCTGTACTTCCTCAGCTCCATCCTCTGTCTCAGCCTTGGCTTTCCTGCAGCCAAGCGTTGCTCCTTGCAGTTTCGGCTCTCAGGGTAATTTGCCTTAGCCTGCAATCCTCGAGTGCTGTGCCCTTCACAAGGTGCCACCGGCATTCATTGGATGTTCTGCACTCCACCAGTGCCTCCCACTTCTACCACTCCCTGCCTGAGGACAGCAATTCCATTTAAGAGCTGGCATACACTCATCGTAATTTTGCCTAGGAAATCTGGGACATGGACACTCAAATTAAGGGACAATGTGGGACGCTATGGGACACTGATCCCCCTACTGAGAGACTCTTTTTCAAACCTGTGGGCTCCTGCTCAGAGTACCTCATTACCCACTGCATTTACTGTAGAAAGTTTAGTTTTGATTCAGCATCTTTCCCTGTTCTGAACTTCTGCTTGCTATCTGAACTTACAGCATATTTTCTGTATTGGTAGCTCCTTTTTGGGAAACCATGACAGACAGAGCAATTTTATGTGGTTAAATGTAAAGATGTCCCTCACAAGAAGGACAGTTGATCGGTATTAATGAAGCCTTCAAACTGCTACCTGGGAGCTTCTGACAGTACTCTTTGGTGAGAATACATGGCTTGTACCACAGGACTTAATTCATAATTTATAGAATGTTTTGTGCCTAAATTAATCAACTGAGAGGCTATGCACATCAGTTTAAGTCCCTAGGTTCTGAAATAGATGAGGTATAGGCTGTACATATAGGGCTTTTTATGACCACTAACTCTACCCTCATATGCTGTTCCTACCCCACCACTTCAGTGTCTCTATATATCATAACATTTGTGACTTTTTGAATGTTTTAAGTGGACTAATGTACTCCAAGAGCATGTCAGCTCTGCAAGTATGGACTAATTTACTTCTTGGGTGGCTGAAGGCCCTCGGCGCTGCCTTGCCAACTGGACCTTATCACACTACAATGATTCCGAACCATGTGGGATTCCTCCATCCCAATGTATAAGCCCACAAGGGGACCTCACTTATCATTCCAGCATATTTTCATATCACTACAGGCAAGCTCAAGTGGGGGTCTTGCCCCCCCTTACCTTTGGACTATGCAACAATATGGTGAAGGTGGACCACATGGGAGTCCCCACATCCCACACTACATGCTCCATGAGGGGCACCACTCATTGCTCAGCTCTCATTTTCATTTACTGCAGGTGGACTCTCTTGGGGTCTCATCCTAATCACCTTGGACTATGCACTATACTGTGATGGTGGGACCATGTGGGGTCTCACCATCCTTAGCTCAGACAGTGCAATACTATGGTGATGGTGGACCACGTGGGGTCCCGCCATCCCAAACATACTGTACTCCATACCATGGTGATGGTAGACCATGTGAGGTCCTGCCATCCCAATCATGCACTACTCAGTGAAACAGCAATGGCGGCACATGGGGTCCCACCATCCCAATCACACAAACTCAATGGAACAGCAATGGCAGACCATGTGGGGTCCCACCATCCCAAACATACACGCCCATGAAGGACCCTACTCATACAGTAGCTCAAATGTATTTCTAATCACTACAGGCAGACTCATGGGGGTCTCACCCCTTTCCTTCTATTATTCCATGGTAATGGCGATGGTGACCACATGGGGTCCCACCATCCCAATGCAGTACTAAAAACATATACAACAGGGTCTTACCCTCCTTACCTTGGACTATTCCATACTATGATGATGGCAGTCCATGGGGTCCCACCATCCCAATCACTCATGCTCCATACCTTGACTATTACATACTATGGCGATGGCAGACCACGGGGTCCCTCATCCCAATCACATCACGCATGCCCCACAAAGGGGCCTTACTCATTGCTCAACACAGTTCTACAATTACAAGTAGACTCCCATGAGGTCTCACCCTCTTTACCTCAATGAAACAGCAATAGCGGACTACATGGGGTCCCACCATCCCAACAGCAGTACAGAGAAACATTCATATCCTATGAGGGGACCTCATCCATTGCAGTAACATATTTCCATGTCATTACAGGCAGACTCATGTGAGATTCTCATCCTCCTTACTTTGGACTACTCAATACTACAGCAATGTGGTGGACCATGGGGACCCGCCATCCCATCAATGGGTCTGTGTCATAATGACAGCAATGGCGGGTTTGCAGGAGCTTCCCACCATCCCTAATAAAAATCATGCCTCAATGGGGCATTAGTTATTACTTAAATGTATTTCTCATCATCTATAGGCAGTCTCAGCTGGGAGTTTCACCTCCTTACCTTGGATCATACATACCGTGGCGATGGCGAACCCACTTGGGGGTCTCACCATCCTGACTCCTATCGTGCCCCACAAAGAGGCATTTCTCATTACTGAAATGTATTTCATCTTTTTGTACAGCAGACCCACGTGGGGTCTTGCCTTCCTTAGTCTGACCACCTGAGACCTATTCTATCACTTGAGCATTCAAACACTGCATACAGTGGAACTACATAGGGTACCTATGCTCCAGCTAGCCCACATCCAGGCCTACCTTACTTCATCAGTTCATTCACTTATACTACTGCACTCCACTTTCCTTACTGTTTCAATTGCAGCCAAGATTCTACGCTGGACATCTCCGTGGAGCTCACCTCAATTCCTTGGACGTCTTAGGACAATTTCTTCTTTCTGAGAAGCTACCTTGGACATGAATTAACCATCATCTTTCATCAGGACATCATTCCATGTTGGACCTCTTTCATCTACCGGAACCTTCATCATCAGCATTGACTTTCATAGAAACATAGAAACATAGAATTTGACAGCAGATAGGACCGCTTGGCCCACCCAGTCTGTCCATTTCTCACCTAATGATAAGCTGCAGATCCTAGTTAACCAGCAGCCTACTTCTTCCTACCCCACCACCTAGAATTGCCTTATGACTGTCCCATGCATGCTTGAATTCCACCACTGTTTTGACTCCACAACCTCCTCCAGAAAGCTGTTCCATGCATGCACAACCACCCTGTGAAAAATACTCCTTAAATTACCTCTGAGCCGCCCCCTCTATCTTCAAATTGTGCCCTTGTTCTTGCACTCTTCTTTTGAAAGATGCTACCCTCTTGGACTTTGTTGATTCCTTGAGGTACTTGAAAGTTTCTATCATGTCCCCCCTCCCTTCTTTTCCTCGAGGCTATACATATTAAGCTCCTTAAGTCTCTCTTCATATGTCTTCCGTGCAGACCCTGCACCATTTTAGTTGCCCTCCTCTGGACAGCTTCCATCTTGTCTATGTCTTTGAGGAGACTGGGTCTCCAGAACTGCACGAGTACTCCAGATGGGGTCTCACCAACTGTCTGTACAGAGGATAATAACTTCCTGTTTTCTACTGGTGATGCCTCTCCCTGCATCCCAGTATCCCCCAGCCCACCTTGCAGCCCTCTCTACATTGCTTGCCCACCTTTAGCTCATCTGATATGACTACCCCCAGGTCCCTTTCCATTTTGTTGTTGTTAGTATCTCACCCCCATTGTGTACTCTTCCCTGGGTTTTGTTTCCCAGGTGCATTACCTTGCACTTCTTAGCATTGAATCTAAGCTGCCATACATTTGACCATTTCTAACCTTGCCAAGTCCCTTCTCATCCTTTCCACCCCACCTTGTGCATCAACTCTGTTGCAGATCTTTGTGTCATCTGCAAAGAGACATACTTTTCCTTCCAGTCCTCTGCAATGTAGCTTATAAAGACATTGAAGAAGACCAGTCCTAATGCTGAACTCATGGAACCCCACTAGAAACCCCTTTCTTCAGAGTGGACTCCATTTACTATTACTCTCTGTGTCCTATTCTCCAGCCAATTCTTTACCCAGGCTGTCATCTTGGGACCCACTCCCAGGCTGGCTAACTTGTATATTAATCTTTTGTGTGGGACTGTGTCAAATGCTTTGCTAAAGTCTAGGTAGGCCATGTCCACAGCCCTCCCTGATCTACTACTTTGGTCACCCAGTCAAAGAAATCTATCAGATTTGTCTGGCATGACCTTCCGCTGTGAATCCATGCTGCCTTGGGTCCTGTGCCCTCTGGCCTCTAGATACTCGACAATTCTTTCCTTCAGAAGTGATTCCATCATTTTCCCTACCACTGAGGTTAAACTTACAGGTCTGTAGTTTCCTGCTTCTGCCTTGCTCCCACTTTTGTCAAAGGGAATCACATCTGCCCTCCTCCAGTCCTCGGTACCACCCATCCTCCCATGATTTGTTAAAGTGGGCACTCAGTGGTGTCACTAGTTCTACCTTAGTTTTTTAGAATTCTGGGATGAATCCCATCAGGCCCATTGCTTTGTCCACTTCAGTTTTAAGAGTTCTTTCAGAACCCTTTATTCTGTAAATGGGCTGGTATCAACTTCTGTATCCAGAGTGTTTCTACTGCTTGTTTTAGGTACTCTCCTCTTCCTTTGTAAATACTGAGCAAAAATATTTGTTTAGTATATCTGCCTTTTCACAGTCACCCTCTGCCCACCCTCCTCCCTTTATGAAGCCTCACTATCCCTCCTTTGTTCTTCCTTCACTCCCTGATGTACCTATAAAAGGTTTTATCCTCCTCTTAACTGAGTTGGCTATCTTTTCCTCGGTTTGGGCCTTTGCTGTTCTGACTGCCTTCCCAGCTTCCTTTGCTTTAACTGATGCAGTTCTCTGTCCTGCTCCTTCTGTGATTCCTTGTACTTCCTGAATGCTTTCTTTTCTCTTGAACCTCCACTGCCACATCCTTTGAGAACCATAGTGGTTTCTTACATCATTTCATTTTGTTTATTTGCTTCACACAAAGGCTTGTTACCTCTGTGATGGCAGTTTTATTATTCCCCATTGTTCTTCCACCCTCCTTCCTGCCCATTTGCTAGTGCATTCCTTAGGCACTCACCATTTTGCAAAGTCAGCCATCCTAAAGTCCAGTACTTTTGCCTTTGTATGGCTTGACTCTGTTGCTGTGTTTATTGGAACCATACTGTTCGATGGTCGCTAGTTCCCAGATGGCTACCCACTTCTACATCTGTGATCCTCTCTTCATCTCAATTTGAGAGAACTAGGTCTAAGATTGCTCCCTCTCGAGTGGGCTCCAATACTAATTGTCTAAGGCATGCCCCTGTAGGGCATCTAGAATAACCCCACTCTTCAAGTGGCTGCTGCAACTGCACTCCAGTTAACATCTGGCATATTCAGATCACCCATCAGCAATATCTCCCTTTTCTGCCATTCTAAGTATACTTTCTATCATTTCCTTGTCCATTTCCTCCCTGAGACGGGGTCTGTATACAACTCCCAGCGGATTGTGGTGCCATTGCAGGTGTCCAAATTTATCCACAGTGCTTCTTCTCCTCCCTGTTTTCCCTTTTGTTCTATTGCTTTGATTCCTTCCCTTATGTAAACAGCTACTCCTCCTCCTTTACTCTCCTGTCCCTCCTGTAAATAGTGTATCCTAGTATGTTTACGCTCCAGTCATGGTTTTGTGTGTACCATGTTTCTGTGACTGCCATGATATCCAGATGTTCCTCCTCCATCAAGGCCACTAATTCAGGAAGCTTGTTACTCAGACTACGGGCATTGGTACTCATTGCTCTCCATTTTTGATGGCTTTACCTTCTGTTGCAGCATCCCCACTGACCTTTCTACCTCGGTCTTTTTCTCATTTAGTACCCTGTTTTGTAGGAGAGGCTTGGATTTTCCTGCTGCTTATCAGTGCCTCCCCTTGTCTAGTTTAAAAGCTTGCCAATGAAGCATTTAAACCGATTGCTCAAAAGACTTGTTCCTTCCTGGACAGATGCAGACCATCCTGCCAGTATAGGCTGGTGTCCTCCAGGTGGAACCCCAGTCCCCAATGAAGCCAAACCCTGTGCTCACACCATTTTTTCAACCATTTGTTAAACTGCATGGTGCAAAGTACCCTCGCCTCACTCATGCCATTGACTGGCAGCACCTCTGAGAAGGATACTGTGTGTGCTACTTGTCTTAGACCCCTCCCCAATTCTACAAAGTCCTTCTGCACTGCTCTAATCTCATGATGAGCCAAGTCATTTGTCCCTAGGTGGACAATGACATCCAGCTCAGACTACCGTGCAGCTGTTCTCATGATCCTGAGGATCCTTCCTGTCCCTCCAAGCCATGGCACCAGGCAGGCACCTTACTTCAGTTTTCCTGCTCCCCTAGTTCTATCCCCCATAACTGAGTCCCCACCAGGAGCTGCTTCCTTTCCTGTGGTGTCCTCTGCCTCCTTCCTGTGCGCCTCCCTTGTGACAGTTGTCCTCAGCCTCCTTAGTCTCCCCACGGGTGCATCCATAGGGAGCTATGCTCTCAGAATGGTGTATGGATTGTGGAGTGGAACAACTGACTGGTGTGCCTCTGTTCCACCATCCTCACCCTCCCTGAGCCCACTGTGGTTCAACTGCTGTGCTTCTTCTCAACCTCTGAGGTAGTGGTGGTGGCTCTGGTGCTCCCTGGATGGGGAGGTTCCTTCCACCATCCAGTGTGGCCTGGGGAAGGTTCTCTTACTACTGTCCAGTGTGGCCTGAAGACAGACAACTTCCTCCTCAGGGCAGAGAGTTGTTCTGCAAATAGGGCAGCATCTCAGCCTCCAGAAAGACTCCCGGAAGACTGCTGCCCCACAGCCATTACATTGCAGTACTCCCCAGATGTTTATCTACTTTTTTGTGTGTGTGTGTGTGATTGGTTTGTTATATAGAAATATATATATTATACAATGTGTATGCTTATATTGTCAGTGCAGTGTATAGAAAGGATATGACAGTGATATGCACCTTGCACTCTTGAGGAAATGATGTCAGAACCCCAGGTATAAAGGAACTATTTCCAGGGGTGGGTGGAGTGAGGGTGGGAATGGGTTGGGCCTAAACTGTGCCCTCACAAAACAATCAGCTAAAAGCTCTGATCCACCGCTGTGATGAGTGCCTTCCTGTCAGCAAGATGCCCACACAACAATTTGTCAGAGAAAATACCCTGCTAATCAAATAGAAAAATCCAGACATCCAAGTCAGACACAGGTAAACCTCCCCAGCCCCAAAACAGCCTGGTGGTTTTGTGCTCTGAAAGCAGTCAGCCCCAAAATAAGTCAGCTGTGCTTTAAACTCTTCCTGCACTGAAAATCTTAAGAATTGGAACAAAGTAAAGCTAGATCCACCTCCTCTGTTGCTTGAAAGACTGTCTTTTCCTGATAATTCTAAGTTCCTTATTTCACCTTTCAGTTAGAAGTAGCCTCCATGTGCAGAATATCTGCTACAAACCGAAGACTATTGTAAGGTTCACCTCCCTCTGTTGTGAGCACAACTCGCTTTCTTGCAAATCCTATGTTCAGATTGCAGCTTCCAGCCAGAGGTAGTTTCAATTGAAGAATATTAGCTGTCCTGCTCATCGTCAATCTCAGAAACAGGACTCTTCGACCAGCAAGTTCAGACATAACCACAACTAAACCTCAGCACACATTTAGGATTATTCTCCTCTTAGTATGCCCAGAGAATGGGCAGGTCAGTAGCCATGGGTCCTCAGAGGTTTCCCCAAAGGGCTTTTTTCCTCCTGCGTGCTACTGATCATACTCTTTTTAGTTGGAGGAGATAATCACTACACTAATTTTTTTGGGGCTTAAATCTTACACCTGTCCAGTATTCCACAGAGGGTGGGATATAGAGAAATGCCAAAGTTCAAGTAATAACATCAGCATATACCATCCAGCTCATAAGTATATACAAGCACTGAGCTATGCACTACATTGAATTTGTGTTCATTCTTAAAGTCAAAGTGGGCTCAGTAGGAGTTCACATACACAGTCATGCTATTTGAACTATTGGATCACTCTTGATCAGGTGCAGTTAGTTGCAGTAGCACTTTAGCTAATGTGGAGGTGTTGGCATACATTTTAAAATCAGCATTTAAAGAGATATAGGCTGATATGACACCACTTGTTCCTTAGGCTTATTGGGCTTTAGTAGAACTGTAATTCTTGCCTCAGTGAAGGAAGCAGGCAGTTGCTGTAACTTACCGATCCCTGGAATGTATTGTTTAGGGGCCATATCAACTCTACCACCAACTTCTTGTAAAGCTCCAAAGGCAGGCCATCAGGCCCAGGGGCCCTTCTAGATGACATAGAACCAATAGGTGCCAATATTGTATTTGCCTATATTTCCAGTCAACAGCCAGCCATCCAGGACCACAAGGAAGACCACCATCTTTGCTAAGAATGTGAGCCTGCTACTACTAGGTTTCCCACCCAGTCACCAGTCATAGCAGTTCAAGTTTAACAGCAGAAGTTACTTTACATCTTAGGACTATCTCTCATCAATTTGAGCACCAAGCACCCACTCAGAGGCAGGTCTTAACCTGCTGGACTGCCTTCTGTTCTCCTCATATCATCCACTTGCTCTAGCAGTCCTATGTGAGTGTTCCCAGCAGGAGCTGGAGACCTTGAGGGGCGTCACAGGAAGGGGATGCAAGGACACCATAGGACTCTACCTAACTCCGTCCTTCCAACCTGTAAGTGTTCTACTACTGCCTTGCTTTCTACCTGTTAGTGGTACTAAAAAGCCTTATTCACAACTTGTAAGTTTTATTGACTTGCCTTATGGTGTTGTGCTGCCTGGTGGGGAAGATGGGAGCTAGTCCTATTTCTTATAGGTGCCTTGCATATTAGGTTAAACTGCTACATAGTTTTGGTTCTGTTAGTCCACCCAGCTCACATTATTCCTATTGTGGATTTTACTGTTCTGTTACTGATGATGTTACTTTATTGTTATATTGTTCCACCTGAATAGCCCCACCCCTCAGTTGTGTGTATGCCTCCAGCTATGCTGGTTTCAGTTGCTCCCCTGCCATCATATCTCAGTCAAGACTACACTTCTGCTGGCCTGCCTATCAGGATCAGTCTTACATTCCTTTAGCTGCCCTTCTGGGTCAAGTGTATACTTCTGCAACCAATTTATTATGGGTCAGACATGACTCTCATAACCCACCTTTGTGTTATTACCACATTACAAGGCCCATCCACCATAAGTCTTGCTATCCTTTCTTTCCTCCCCTCCTGTTTTCCATCTCCTCCTACCCCCACCCACTGCTCCCCTCCCCTCCTCCTCCTCTTTCACCCACTCTCCCTCCTTAGCTCGCCCCTCCCCTCCCCTGACATACTGGGTACTGTCTCCTACTGTACTTGTCCTTTGCTCCATCTTGAAGCTCTCAGTGCCTCCTGGCCTGCATTATTGCTACTTATCCCTCCTCTCCTCTAGCTGCTTATTGGCACCTTTAAGCTTCTGTATCCCTGCTACTCATGGTAGCAGGTGAAATCAAACTTAAATCTGGCTCCATCCCCTTCCAAATGCAGCTGGCCAAAGAACTGTGAGTTGGACAGTTAAACATCCACAATCTCCTCCCAAAATTGGATCAGTTGCAGCCCATCATGGTCTACCTTGAGCCAGATGTCCTTGTCATCTCAGAATCTTGGCTGTCCCACAAGGTCCCAGATTCTTCAGTATCCACACCTGGTTGCGTTAGTGTCAGGCAGAATCATCCAAAGTGGAGTGGAGGTGTTGCATTCTATAGTACTTCTGCTCTGGCATCAAATTTGCACCTGAGTTATTGGTCTCCTCCTTTGTCCTACAAGTTTCTGTTTCATAAATTCTCCTCTCCTTCCCAGTCCCTAGTTTTATTGCTGGGTGTACTGTTGCCCAGGTCTGACCCTGCTTCAGTCACTGAACTCTCACCTGCATTTGCTCCACTATTCCTATGGTGAATTTCAAGGCAAACAAAATCTCTTATTTAACATTTGTTAAGTTCTTACCAAACAGGTTGACTGTTCACAAACCATTCTTTAGCAGTTCTTAATATTTCTCTCAAACACGCATTTACTTTTGTACAATAAGTAGTACAGGTTTTGTTAATCTTTATTCTATTTCTTCGCAGTTTCTTAGTAATTTGATACATGCATAGATATGCTATTGTCTCTGTGATCTGGTTTAAAATGAATTCCTCACTAGCACTCTAGCAAACCCAGCTGTTCATAAGAGGAACTGTCATTTCTACAGAGCATTTGGAGAGGTTTTAAATCTTTGGAGCAGAAAATCTTGACACATATGTTCATGCCAGCAAGCCCAGCTGACAGCAAACAAAGCAGGTGTCAGAAGAGTTTGCCCAAATAAAATAAATTAAACTGAATCATGCTGCTTTGAGGGTAAGAGGATTTAACTAGGACTTGATGTCAGTGTGTGTGTGTGTGATTTACAACAAATTGAAAATGGACTGAATTCAGGCTGATTGGAAGGGTAAGAGGGCTTTATCCGAATAAAAATAGACATATGATCATAAAAAGAGATACATAGATCAGGATGGCAGAAAAGACCAGAGGTCCTTACATTCTGCTCATATTCCTATAATCCTGGAACCTTCCATGGAACTTATTGTTCCTCCAGAGTACGACCCTCTCATCCTATCCCCACTCTCCTTACTGGTCTTCTCACACTGGGCAACCACTATTCCTTCATTCCATCCCAGGCCAGCTTGAATCCCTAACTGTGTTTGTATCCACCACCTTGGCTGATATGCTGTTGCAAAGTTCCACCATCCTTTCTGTGAAGAAGTATTCTCATGTCCCTCTTGAACCTCCCTCCTGTTAATTTCCACTCATAGCCATGTGACCTTGAATTGGTAATCAGTTTTACCTTATTAATTCCTTGAAGGAACTTGAAGATCCCTATCATGTCTCCCTCTCCCATCTTGTTTCCAGTAAGTACATATTTAGTGCCTTGAGGCACTCCTCATAGGATCTGCCCTGCTAGCCAAGAATCATTTTTGTTACTCTGCACTGCACTGTTTCAAGCCTCCCTGTCATTTCTGAGGTGAGGACTCCAGAACTGGATGCAGTACTCCAGGTGAGGGCCTCACCAGGTATCTATACAGGGAAGTATTACCTCTTTTCTTCTGCTATCAGTACCCCTCTGATACATCCCAGCATCCTGTTTGCCTTGCTATAGGACTTGTTGCACTGGCTCATTTGTTTAAGGAGTTACTGATGATAACTCCTAGATCCCATTCTTCCTCTTCTGGGTGCTACATCTTACCTCACACATCCAGTACTCCATCTTGGGGTCCTTTTCTCTGGATGCATTACCTTGCATTTTTGCATAAAATTTTAACTACCAGACCTTTGACCACCCCATTTAGTTTCTGTAGGTTCTCCTGCATATCCCTGATTCCATCATCACTATCCACCCTCCTACATAGTTTTGTGTCATCTGCTAAGAGACTAGCCTGCCTGGATTCCTCACCAATGTTACTAATGAACATGTTGAAGAGGACCGGACCAAGGAGAAATCCTGTGGAACCCCGCTCATAACCTCCCTTTCCTCTAATTTAACCTCGTTGACCACCACCCTCTGCTGCCTCCCTTCTAGCCAACTACTCATCCAGTTCACTATGGTTTTAGTTGCTCCCAGGTCTTCCATCTTTTGAGCAACCTTTGTGCTCTACTGAATCAAAAGCCTTGCTGAAGTCAAAGTACAGCAGATCCATAGAATGGGTGTTGTCTACTTCCTTGGCCATTCAGTCAAAGAAAAATTAGATTAGTCTGACAAGACCTTCTTGCCATGAAACAGTGTCATTTACTATCCTGGAGCCCATTGCTCGCCAGGTAGTCCATGGGTCCTCTGTGATTAGTGATTCCATCTGCTTCCACATGATAGAGGTCAGACTGACAGGCCTGTAGTTCCCTGGTTGCTCCTGTCCCTCCCCATGAAGTAGTACAACATTGGCCATTCTCCAATCCTTGGAACTTCCTGGACCTATGAGGCTGTTGAACAGCTAGCCAGTGGTTCAGTCAGTTCTGCTGCTAATTCCTAAGTATTCTTTAAGACTAAACTGAATCATACTATTTGGAGCATAAGAAGGCTTTAAGAGGGACTCAAGGTCAGCATGTAAGGGATTTTGTAAATAAATTGAAACAGACAGAATTTGGGCTGATTGGAGGGTACAATAGTTTTATGACTGAATGGAAGCTTGTGATGTGCTTTTGCATCATAGAAGCACAAAGCAGATCAGAATGCATTACAAACAAGCATGTGTCAATGTCAAATGTTGTCTTGCTGGCATTGATTTTGGTAAGCAGTGAAGATTTGAACTGACACCAACCCACCCACCCTGCAGAGACTGACAGGTGTTGGAGTGTGCCTTTTGGTCATTAGCCATAACGCTCACTCTATTTTATCTCCTCTACCCTGCAGACACTGACAAGTGTTGTGGTGTGCCTGGGTATTCGAGCCTTATGCTCACCCCATTCCATAAGAAAATATGCTGAGATGAGTGCAGTATGGAGAATGGGGTGAACTTTGAGGCTGAAGACCCAAGGCACACCTTGATGCTTGTCACTGGCTACAGAGTGGGGGGATGTTGTGAGCATTACAGCAGACAATCCCAAGTCACACCCCTGACACCTGTCAGTCTCCACAGGGTGGGCATTATGGTTGGAAACCTAATGATGCAGGTATTTGTTGGTCTTTTCACTCCAGATTTTCAACATGGACTTTTGTGACCCCACCTCATGAAGAGTGGCACTATCAGTTCATTTGCCAAAAGGAGATTTTGCACAGCGATTGTGCCATTTGATGCCACAGGTGCAAAGACACAATTTGGGCAGAATGTGAAAATGACAACTGTACTGTTCATGAGGAGTTTTAAAAATGGCAATGTTGAAAATCTGGAGCGAAAATATGAAACATTTAAGTCATGAGCATGCATAGAAACTGTGCAATGCACACCTGTAACCAATTATTTTAGGATTTTTAACCACATTTTCAAACTAGGCATTTTGGGACCTCCGCTAATGAACAGTGGCACTATGATTTTGTTAATCTATTCTGAAAATTGATTTCCCACATTGACAAGCGCCCTATAGCCACAGATGCAATACATTTCAGGCAGAATGTGAAAATGACAGCTGTGTTACTCATAAGGTGATGTGAAAAATGGCAATGTTTAAAATCTGGATTGAAAATTTAAAAATTGTCAAAGTTATAGTGATGCATGGAAACTGCACAATGCCTTTCATCAATGCAATAATTCTTTGGAATTTTTTCACCAAATTTGCAACATGGGCTTTTGGAGACTCACCTCATGAACAATGGCACTGTCATTTCATTAATAGGTCCCAAAAGGTGATTCTGCACAGTGACCACAAAATCACCTTTGGGACCAAATACTGAGTTGACAGTGCATGTGTTCATGAGGTGGGTTCCCAAGAACCCCATGTTGAAAATCTGGTACCAAAATTCCCAAAATGGCTGAGCTATTCACCTAAGTTGAAGCCCCCATTGCCTGCCATTATAAAGCTTACCACATTTTGTTCAATTCCTGGTCGGCTTTGAAGAGTTCAGATGTGTTCCCGCTCCAGAAGATAGCTGTGCCAGCCCTCCAGAGGTAAGTATGGGGTGATGGGGTGCAGGGAGGTGGAAAGTGCAGAGGGTGGGTGCGGGTTGTGTGAGGGGTGTGGTAGGATGAGCGAAGGGACCATTTTTTTCCACTGGTAAAAAAAAAACCAGACATCGGACTTTTTCTTTATTTACAGGTAAAAAAATATTTTGAGCACACTGGGTGGGCTCCCAGTGTGCAATGTGTTTGGGGAAGGACATGATGCTGACAGGGATTGGACAGCCCCATCGGCAAAGAAAGTGTGTGGTGAGGGGCATGATGCCAATGAGGTTTGGGGCCCTCATTGCAAACAAATTGAACTGGGGTGGCCTGCCAACATAGGGATTAGGCAACCCAATGTCTGCTTTGTGGGTATTGTGTGGTGGGCAGCAGGAGCTGCTATTTATTGGAATGTTTCACCAGGAAAGGCATGTAATGGAGGCTTGTCATCTGATGCGCCAATGAGGAAACTGCACCTCATTGAAGCAGCAGATTTCTTCAACTCAGTGGCTGTCTCTGAAACTGCTGTCATTGTCAGCAAGCTCTGCTAATTGGTGGCTGATGGACACACCCACTAAAGCATTCTCTGCATTCGCCTACAACAGTGACACACCTCTGAATGTGCTATTATCATAAGATGTTGCTTATGACAGTGCACACAAGACAACATATAAAATGGAGAGAGCTTCAACTATAAAGACAAATGAGGAGCTGCAGCAAACTGTAAATACTTAGAATCTAACCTATTTGTAGTCTTTTCTTATTCCTAGCAGGACCAAGATCTCCAGGTCAGGGGTCAGAGCAGCGGAGAAGGGTCCTGTGACAGGCACAAACCAACAAGGGCTCAGCAGAAACTCCTGAAGCTAACATTAACTACTTAAAAACCCAGGAGTTAAACTTTGGGTTGCATTCCCTCAGTAAGCATTTTAACAAATGACAGCTGTTCACAAGGAACAGCCACTACCTGGACAGTTTGAAGGGTTTTTATATCTTTGGAGTAGAAAACCTCAGCTTGTATATTCACATCAGCAAGTGCCAGCTGAGAGCAAACAAAATAGTCATCAGGAAGGGCTTTAACCAAACAAAGATAAACCGAATTGAATTGCACCATTTGAGGGCAAGAGGTCTTTAACTAGAACTCAGGGTCAGCACATGAGGAGGATTTTTACTAAACAAATTAAATACAGACTGAATTTGGGCTGACCGTGAAGTAACAGGAGTCTTAATCAAATGAAAATATATTAATCTGAATTGCACTGTTTGAGGGCCAGAAAGCTTTAAAAAGGACTCAAGGTCAGTGTATCAGGGATTTACAAACAAATTGAAACCAGACTGAATTCAGGTTGATTGGAGGGTAAGAGGTTTTAGCAATAAAGGGCAGCATTTGATGTGCTTTTGAATCATAGAAGCACAAACAGGTCAAGATTGCATTACAAAATAATGGGAGGAATTTCAACTGTACAATTAACAAGGAGGCTGCTAAACTGTAAGCAAATAAAAAACTAACCTGTCTGTAGTCTTCCCTTATTCCCAGCAGGACAAAGATCTTCAGATTGGAGGTTGGAGCAGCAGAGGAGGGTCAAGTGACAGTCATGGACCAACAGGGACTGGGTAAGAAGTCCAGAGGATAACAATAACCATTTAAAAACTCAGGAGCTACATTTAAGTGCACATTTCCTTACTAGCCTTCTAACAAGTGCCAGCTGGTCACAAGGGAACAGTCATTACTATGGACTGTTTGGAAGAGATTTAAGTCTTTCGGAGGAGAAAACCTCATGTTCATATTATACTAGCAAGTGCCATCTGAGGTAAACAATGCAACAATTGAGAGGGGCTTTAAACAAAAATAAACTGACCTGAATCACACTGTTTGGTGTGTAAGAGGACTATAACTAGGACTTGAGGTAAAGGGTTGCAGGGATTTCACAACAAATTAAAGGGAAAGAATTCTGGCTAATTGGAAGGGTAAGAGGGCTTTAACAAATAAAAATCAATTAAGCTGAATTGTGCTGTTTGGAGGTAAGATTGCTTTAACAAGGACTCAAGATCAGCGTGTCAGGGAATTTTGCAAACAAACTAAAACAAACTGAATTTGGGCTGATTGGAGGAGTAGAGGTTTTATGAATCAAGTGCAGCATTTGGCACTTTTTTGTATCATGGAAGCACAAGCAGATTGGGGTTACATTACAAATAAGCATTTGTCAATGCGAATGTTTGCTTACTGGTATTAGCATTGGAAATGCAGGAGTTAGAGATGCAGAGTAGGAATGGCATTGAAGTATTGAACTTCATGCCAACCCCACCCTCCACCCTGCAGAGATGGACAGGCATTGGGGCATGCGTTTGGGTTGTTGCCATGGCGTTCATGCCATTTCACCTCACCCTATCCTGCAGACACTGATAAGTGCTGAGGTGTGCCTTGGGGTGTTCAGCTTTACAGTCACCCCACTCCATAAGGATGTATGATGAAATGGGTGCAATATAGAGCGGGGTGAACTGTGGGCTGAAAAGTCCAAGGCACAGCTCAATGCCTGTCAGTGGCTGTAGGGTGGGGGTGGAGTTAGAATGGCATGAGCATTACAGTCAGCAATCCAGAGGCACCCCTGATGCCTGTCAGTCAGTAGAGGGTGGGACATTATAGTTAGAAACCGTAATGCCCAGGGCATGCATTGGTATTGCAGTATACATTTTCAACATGGGCATTTTGTGGCCCCACCTCATGAAAGCATTTGGGACCTCTTCTCATGAACAGTGGCACTATGATTTTGCCAATGTGTCCTGAAATTTGAGTTTCCACAGCGACCATGCTATTGTGCGCCAGATGTACAAAACACAGATCCGCAGGATGAGAAGAATGACAGCTGTACCATTCACAGGGAGAGTGAAGAGATGGCAATGTTGAAAATCTGTAGTGTAAGTATTAAAAATGTTCAAACTTCTGAGTGTACGTGGAAACTGCGAATGCATGCATGTAACACAGTCATTTAGTGGAATTATTTCACCAAATTTTCAACATAGGCATTTTGTGACCTCTGCTCATGAACACTGTCACCATGATTTTCTTAATCTGTCCCAAACATTGATTTCCCACAGCAACGCGTATTCTGCAGCAGATGTATAAATGCATATTTCAGGCAGGATGTGAAAAATGACAGCTGTACTGTTCATAAGGAGGTCTTAAAAATGCCAATGTTGATAATCTGGAGTGAAAATACTACAAATTTGCGAGAAATTCACGAAGGTGTGTGGAAATTGCATCATGCTGCCTTGTAACACAGTCATTTTATGGACATTTGTCACGAATTTTCAACTCAGGCATTTTAGGACCTCTGCTCATGAACAGAGTCACTGTGATTTTACATACGAACATATGAACATACAGATCTGCCAGCAGAATACACCAATCGGTCTATGTAAGTCTGCCGGTGTGCAGCTAGCACCCTAAATTGCAGCTGCCCCAGCCTCCTCCCCTCAGTTCCTCCCCCACTTGTCCCAGCCCCTGCCCCCGACTCTTCCCTTGCTTTATCCCTCTCCTCCTTAAAGCTATTGACTGTCCTATATGTTATCACCCCTCTGGCAGCGCATTCCAACTAGAACACCACCCTCTCAGAGTAGTGCCTCCTCATTTCCCTGTTGAAACATCCCCTTTCAACCTTAGTCCATGCCCCTTGTCTCTCTTCCACTCCTCAGTTTAACACCCCTCAGTGCTAGGTTTATTTACACCCGGGTTTTAAATGCTTCAGTCACATCCGCCTCTATCCTCATCTCCTCCAGTGTTACATGTTCAGGTCCTTCAGCCTAACTCCATATTCCTTTCCTTCCATCCCTTTAACATTTTTGATGCCCTCCTTTGCACCTGCTCCAGTAACTTATATCTCTCCTCAGGTACGGCCTCCAGTATTGCACATAGTACTCTAGGTGCAGTCCAACCAATGATCTCTGGAGAGGTAGGTTCATCATCCTGTGTCTGAATGAGAACCCCTTGTGATGTACCCCAGTATCCTGTTTGCCTTCGCTGCTGCTCTCTTTGCAGTGGGCTGAGTTGTTTGTGCTCCCAGTTACCAAGACCTCTAGGTCCTTCTCCTCTCACTGAGCCCCAACTAATAGTCCATCTTCTGGTTCTTAGCCCTGAAGTGGATCACCTTACACTTCATTGCATTGAATCCTAGCTGCCACTCCACTGACCATGTCTCTTGTTTGGTTAGGTCCCCTGCAGTTTTCCCCATCCGTCCTCTTTGTCCACCACCACCACCCCAATTTGGTATAATGTGTGAACAGACTAACCATGCTCACATATTGGAGATAAAGGCCCAAATAGCACGGGGCCCAGCACTGACCCCGCGGCAGCCCGCTGTCACTGCTCTCGGTGCCAAGAGCTCCCCACCACCACCACCCTCTGTACCCTCCTGTAACCAGTTCTCTATCCATTTAGTCAGCTTTTTCCCATCCTCACTGCTGTCAGCTCTCCCCCAGTCTCCCATGAGGCACTGCATCAAAGGCCTTACTGAGTGAAGTACAGGACATGTATCGCTGGCCCTGTCCAACTACCTTGTCACCCAGTCACAATACTTTTAGGTTGGTTTGAAAAGACCTCGCTGAGACGAACCCATATTGCCACCCATCTTGGAGGCCATTACTGTCTAGGAATGCCACCAGCCTCTCCTTCAGTATCAGCTCCATAAGCTTACCGCTATGGATGTGAGACTTACCGGCCGATAATTTGCTGGCTCCTCCCTAGGCCCACTCTTGTGTATGGGCACCACATGAGCCACCCTCCAGTCCTGGGGCACACACCCTGTTTCCAGGAGCTGTTGAACAGATCTGCCAGCAGCTCAGCCAACAGCTCCGCCATCTCCCTCAAGACCCTGGGTGGATGCCATCGGGACTTGGTGCCTTGTCCACCCTTACTGCCCTCAGCCCATCTAGCATCCTACTTCCTGTGATCACTTTGCCCGTCACCTCCTCCCTCCCTCTTTCTCCACCCCCACAGCCTATTCTGGCAGTGGGCCATCCCTCTCTAAGTGAAAACGGTGCAGAAGTACTAATTTTGAATTTCCACTTGCTCCTCTCCTTTTCCACCTAATCACCTCCCTTTATCCTCACAATGTGTTCCTTGCACTTCCTCTTTTCCTGACGTACCTAAAAGTCCTTTTCACCTCCCTTTATGCCCTTTGCAGAACTTAAGTGCCTGGAGCCTTAGCTTTTTCACCCTCCTGGCAACCTAACTTGAACAACTCCCGAAAGCCTCCTTATCCTCTCCCATCTCTGTTCTCCTGTACTTCCGATATGCAGCCGTCTTTTCCCTCATCCCTTGCAGCACTTCCTTGTTCAGCCAGCATGGTTTCTTGCCACTGCTCTTCTTACTCCTGGTCCTGGTGCAGGCTACTGTGTCCTGTTAGCCCAGTCTTTATGACTCCCCACTTTTGTTCTGCATCCATCCCCAGCCTTATATCCTGGGTATCCCTTGCAGTATTGCTCTTATCCCCAAAGTCCACCCTAGTAAGTCCACCACCTTAGTGCCCGTGCCTCCTGTCTCCCTGCCCAGCGCAACAATGAGCCACACTGTTTGGTGTTCACTACCTGCTAGTGGGTCCTCCACCCTTACCTCCTCACCGCCTCCCCATTTGCCAGTACTAGATCCAGAGTGCTACCAAGCCTTGTAGACCCACTTACAATTGTGTTTGAAGGCTGTCCTGGATACAACAAGGAGCACCTGCTCCCTGGTACTGCTAGTGGCTGGGGTGCTCCAGTCAACCCGTGGTAGGTTAAAATCCCCACTATCACCACACTCCTCCTTCTACACACCCTCATCAGCTCTGTCACCTCCCCATCCAGTTCCCCAGATTGGGCTGGTGATCTGTACACCTCTCCAGCCTCAGCTTTCTGCCCTTGGGTCCAGGAGCTGCACCCAAAGCGCTCTGTCCTCTCCTCCTCTTCCCCCTATGTCCCTTATGCATTTAATCCTTTCTCTCACATACAGTGCAACCACCCCCTTCTTTCAACCTCCAGGTCCTGCTGTAAATCCTATATTTCCAGATTGCTAAGCCCCAATCATGGTACTCTGTGGCCCAAGTCTCTGTCACTGCAGCAATGTCCACCTCCTCTGAAGGAGCACCTGAAGCTCTGTAATTTTGTTCCTCAGGCTTCTTGCATTGAGAGAGACCACCTTCCACCCATACCCTCCTTCTCCTCACCTGCTCCTCCTCCTTGGCCTGTGTCCTCCTCCCAGTAGTCCGCCCTTTCTCCTCCTTATTCTACGGGATGGCGGTGCCTTCTATATTACACTCAGACCACTCTCCTGCCAGCTCCCAGGGTTACTACGCCTGTTCCTTTACCTATATAGGGGAGGTGAGCTTATTATGCTCCCTGTCCGTAACTTTCTACTAACCTCAGTCTTTGGCCACCCTACCCCCCCGCCCACTAGTTTAAATCCACCTTAGTAGAGATATACCCTCTAATCCTGCCTTTCATACTCTCCTCCCTTCCTGGTCAAGTGTCCCCTGTCCCCTGTACAAGCCACCATTTCCCCAGACCCTACCCCAGTCAGTCACTAACCCATAATTTCTGGTGTGACACCAATCCCTCAGCCACTCATTGAATTCCTCAATCTACCCTTCTTCCCCATGCTTGCACATGGTACAAAGAGTACATCCAAGAATACCACAGACTCCCCATCCCTCACACTGCCTGGCCTATACTCAAACCTCCCCTTACTACTTCCACAGTCTCCCACCAAGTTGTTTGTACCCACATGCAACAGTAAATGAGGTTTCTTCCTCCCCTCGCTGCATCGCAGTGAGCAGTGCCTGCTCTGCCTCTTGCAGTCAACCTGGAGATAGCTTCAACCCAAATATGGCTGTGCCTTTCCCCCTTCCACCCCATCTCATCCCTTTCAGTATAGAATCCTCTAGGATGAGTACTCCCCCATTTCTTAGCTCCTTTCCCTTCTAATGCCCTTCTACCACCCCAGTATTCATGCTTCCTGCCCTTACCCATGCCAGCTGCACCCTCTGTGACTTCTGTATCTGTACCCCCTAATTCTGTCTCACCCTGTTCTCTGCCTATTCCTCCCATCCCCTTAGACCCCTTCCAAGCCTGACTACTTCCTACTGGGCTCCCATGTCGACCTCTCCTCCTCCCTGCTGATTCCAACCCTCTCCCTATACCCACTGTTGTCGATTTAGAGCCCCATTCCTTCTACCCGATAGTGATGCTCCTCCCATCCTTCCCCTTCCCATAGCCTCTTCTGTCCTCCAGACACCACCCTCCCTTCCTTACTAGCCCCTTCCACTCTTACGTCCTTGCCATCTCTTCCCCTAGCTGTTGCCATCCCTCTCATGCCCCACTTGTCCTCCCACTGTGTTCCTGCTCCCTCTCCCATAGCAGAGCTTGAATCTATTCCCTAGTCAATACCCCCTACATCTCTTCACAGTATCAGTTCCCCCTCTACTTGTTCCCTCCATGCCACCCTGGTCCCACCCTTGGTCCCTCCCTACCTGCAGCCATCTACTTTCTCCCGGTACTCCTCATGGTCTCTTCCTCCCCGACAGAGGCCTCCCCCCCCTCCATCAGGCACCCCTCCCTTCTCCTCTCTTTTCTGCCAGTGCCTCTGATACTGAGGTCAGTTTCAGTCCTAGTTGTTCTCCTCTGTCCCTCCATGCCATCCCTATCCCCCAGCAGGATTCCTACATACTCATCTGCCCTGCAACCTTAGACTCCTCCCTAACTTCCACAGTTCCTCTCTCAAACTAGCAAGTCATCTACAGACCATACACCTCCCCATCCTCCAAGCCCAGTCCAGGATCATGGCAGACCCACACCCTGTACACCCACCACCCTTCCAAAGAAGCCTGCCCAATTAACATGTGGAACCTGCCCCATTTTGGCCCCATCTTATGTTATGGGCTCTTACTCCCAACTTCTGTACCCTACTACAACTGTTAGGCCCCTATTTACTTAAATTCCTGCCCCCCACTAGTCCCCCTACTGACCCCTTGCCAGCAGTGGTAATTTAGTCTCAAATCTCATCCGTTAGATACTGTAGCAATCCTAAAGCCTCCTTGTCCATTTTTCACCCTCAGCTACCATACTTTTTGTTCTCAGCTCTCATATAGTTTCACTTAGCCCAGTTAGAAATCCTGTTGCACTACAAGTATTACTCAGCTCAGTTAGAAATAAACAGAACAACTAAATCTGTATTATTACAGCAATCCTCAAAGTATCCAATCATTGCTTTTATCTCCACTCCAGAGACCCTGCTATAATATAGGACCACAGAGGACACTGGGCGGGAGGGTGGGCAACTCTAAAGTCCCAGCAGAGGTCCATTGAGCTCACTCACCCTTCTCTCTCACTCACTCATTCTGTTTCTCCCAGCACTGCAGGCTGCCCTTTTGTACTAGGCTCCTGCCTGCATTGGTGCCTTTTTCTGCCCACAAAGAAATCTGCAGCAGTCCTGACAGAGCTCTGCTTAGCTTCGCTCCCTCTTCTCTCACTTGCTCATTCTGTTTCTCCTGGCACTGCAGGCTGCCCTTTGTACTGGGCCCTGCCTGCACTGGTGCCTCTTTTCTGCCCACAAAGAAATCTGCAGGAGTCCCAACAGAGCTCCGATGAGCTTGCTCACGCCCTCTCTCACCTGCTCATTCTGTTTCCCCAATGCAGCAGGCTGCCCTTTTGTACTGGGACCCTGTCTGCATTGATGCCTTTTCTGCCCACAAAGAAATCTGCAGCAGTCCCGACAGAGCTTCGTTGAGCTCGCTCACTCCTCTCCCTCACTTGCTCATTCTGTTTCTCCTGGCGCTGTAGGCTGCCCTTTGTACTGGACGCCTGCCTGGTTGGCACCTTTTTCTGCCCACAGGAAATCCACAGCATTTCCGACAGAGCTCAGTTGAGCTCATTCACTCCCCTCACTTGCTTAATCTGTCCCAGAAACTGATTTCCTCAGCAACCCGGCGTTATTCTGCGCCTGAAGTGCAAAACACATTTTGACCAGGATGTGAAAATGACAGTTGTACTGTTCATAAGGAGGTGGTAAAAATGGCAGTGTTGGAAAATCTCAGTGTGAAAATATTACACATTTGTGAAGTTACAAGGGTGCATGGAAACTGCACAATGCACTTTGTAACACAGTCATTTTATGGACTTTCGTCACCAGATTTTCAACAACCATTTTATGACCTCTTCTCATGAACAGTGTCCTGTCATTTTCTTAATCTATCCTGAAACTGATTTCCACAGCGACTGCACTATTCTGTGCCATAAAGTGTGAAAACACATTTTGCCAGGATGTGTAAAATGACAGCTGTACTGTTCATAAGGAGGTGTGGAAAAATGCCAATGTTGAAAATCTGGAGTGAAAATATTACAAATTCGCAAAGTTACCAGTGTGTGTGGAAACTGCTCAATGCATGCTCATAAAACAGTCATTTTTGGATTTTTCACACTAAATTTGCAACATAGACATTTTGAGAGCCCACCTCGTGAACAGTGGCACTGTCATTTTATTACTCAGTCCTGAAAGGTGATTTCACGCAGTGACCATGAAATCACCTTTCAGGACCAAATAACGCCATGACAGTGACTGAATTCATGAGGAGGGTCCCAATAACCCCATGTTGAAAATTATGTCAAAATTCAACAAAATGCCTGAGATATGCACCAAAGTTGAAAACCCTATTTATGCCATTATACAGCTTACTGGCATTTCCTCAGTTCGCAGTCGGCTTTGAAGAGTGCAGACATGTTCCCAGTCCACGAAGATCATAGCGCTGGGCTCTGGTGGTAGCATGAGTTGAGGGGGTGGGGGAGGTGGGTGAGCAGAAGGTGGGCACAGGTTGGAGGAGGGCCACCGAACTCTACGAGGGACCTTTTTCTGTTTTAGGTTAAAAAAACATTGTGGGACTGTTTTTTTTTCAGGAACATTTGGCACACTGAGGTGGGCTCCCAGCATGCCACCTGAGTGGTTTGGGGGCTGTAGCCAACAGGGGATTGGGCACCCCCATCGGAACATACCAAGGGAGCCGAGGATTGGGCATGCCCTCAGCACACAGTAAACTGGGGGATATTATGGTGACATGGAGTGGTCTCCTCCGTTGGAAAATTGAGCTGGGGACTGAATCCAATGGTGATTGGGCCCCTGTCAGCAAAGAAAGACTGTTGGGCGATGCATGCAGTGGAAGGATTGGGCCTCCTCGGCACACAACAAATGGGGAGGGTTACAGTATGCCAATGGGAGTGGGCTCCTCTGTCGGGAAAATGTTGGGTGGGGCAGCATGAGACAGCAAGGTACCTCCCTGAAATGATGGGTCGCCCCTCATTGCAGCGAATGGCTTGACGCTGCAATGACGAGGTGGCCCCTGATTGCAGCACCGAAAATGTTTCAACTTGGTGGCACTTCTGCAGAACCAGTGTCATCAGGACACTGGGCCTGCATTAGTCCACCAGTGCCAACCCCTAATGCAGTGCCATCTTTGGCTGCCATAGTGTCACATCTCCACAACCCGCTTCTCTCCTAAGCTGCCACATAATGTTTCTTGTGCATGCGCATGGAGGGAATTACAATTGTAAAATTGACAAGGAGTGGCTGCTAAACTATAAATACTATGAAACTAACATGTCTGTAGTCTTTGCTATTTCTAGCAGGACCAAGATCTTCAAGTCAGGGGTCAGAGCAGCAGAGAGGAAGTCATGTAACAGGTATGAACCATAGAAACACAGAAACATAGAAACAAAAACTTTGATGGCAGATAAGGACCGCTGACCCACCTAGTCTGCCCATTTCCTTAGCTACAGGATTAGCTGAAGATCCTAGTTAACCAACAGCCTATTTCTTCCTACTCCCACCAGAATTGCCTTATGTCTGTCCCATGCATTCTTTTTTTTTTTTTTGCAATTAACTTTATTTTTTTTTTCAACATAAACAAAATCCAACACTTGCCATGAGTGGATAATACCTGGTAATTATACAGCGAAAGCAAAATACATAAAACACCTAAAACAAAGAAAATATACATAAAGCAACACAAACCCACCACCTCACCCAATCTCCCACCCAACCCGCAGCAGTCACCTTCCTGTCCCCTACTAAGGGTAACAAACTGAGTAATGGCCACGATGGCTCTAACCCAAACACTAAGATACCTTTATAAAGGGGAAAAGACTAAGGCATCGGCACAAGTCCATCCCCATTAACTGAATAAGAGGCTATACTATAGAGAGGGAGGGAGGAAGACCTGTCAGAAAAAATATTACCAAAGGAATATTAAACATACCATAGGGGAGAAAATAGAAAATAAATGCCAATAAAAGGGTATATCAGGACACTCAACTTATCCTGGGAAATAAAGTTTATCAGTTAAAAACTTTTGCCCCAGAGGACCCAATAAGGAGACCAATGGGAGAAAGAGAAAAATAAACGATCGAGCTTACGTTAATAACCAAATTTGTTTCTAAGGCATACCAGAAGTCACCCCAGCAATTCTGAAACTTCTCACTGGTATGAAAAACTGAGCTACACATCTCTCGCATTTAGAGCATTGAGAAGTTCAGCCCACCATTCCTTAAATGAGGGTTCCCAGTCATCCTTCAATGTCAAGTATTAGCAGTTTAGTGACCATAGCAACCATAGCTATTTGTACCTTTTGAAAGAAGGTAGTGATCAGTGAGTACATACCTAACAGGCATGTATCCTCATTAAAAAGGTGCAATATTAAGATATGGTGCCACCCATTGCTTGACTGAGTTCCAAAATTTAACAATTTTGGGACATACCCATAGTTTATGATGTAAGGTAGCAAATTCAAACCCACAATCCACATTCAGCTGAGGTAGTTTTTTAATTCAAAATAACTTGGCGGGTGTATAATATAGATTATGCAGAATATTGAACTGGATATTTCTTAAACAGCTTGTTTAGTTAAGGAATAGATGTCTGTCCAGATCTTTACCCAGGTTTTAACGGAAGCCTTTATTATAATTGTTTTTCCAATAATAAGCTATGGGAGTACACTTCGACGTGACATGGGTCGAGATTGATTTATATAACTTAGCTATTGCTTTCTGGCCCTTGGATACCCCCAAGCTATCTAGCATGGCCCCAGCCCAGTCAGACCATGGAGGTTTCCCAAAAGATGATAGATACATTGACGTATTTGGTACAATCGGAAACGACCCTTATGAGCCACTCTAAATTTTAATTCCAGTTCTGGAATGGATAGAAGGACCTTCCTGCAATAAAGCTAGTTAGCTACAGTTTAGTAGAGTAATTGCCTGGAAAGGTTCGGATTGGGTTCTTGCCTATCTGCAAGTTTGGATTATTTAATAAGGGTTGCCTTAGGTCCTTTAGGTTAGGTTTCTGAAGTAAAGAACAAAGTTGCTGTAAGGCCCTAATATCCCAGCCGAGGGGAGTTACTCACCTTCAATGGAACATTGGACCATGAAGTATAGAAAAGGGCCTCTAAGTCTATCCTGCAAGAGTTTGCTTGCAACCAATTTAAAAACAGCCAAGGAGGGGAGCTCGGTAAGGAAATCATAGTAGACAGCCAATGCAAAAATCTATTGGAGTGGATAGCTAAATAATAGACATAAAATCAGGTAATTGGAGCCCCCCAGCACCTTAGAATGAGTAAGCTTGGCATAAGCCTGACGTGGAGCTTTGCCTTTCCAAAGAAAATCAGAGCAGAGCCTACAAAGGGACAAAAGAAGGACTTTGGTAAATAAATATTGAGGTTGCATAGAGGGTAAAAAATCTGGGCAAATTGACATTTTAAGGATATTAGCCCAGCCCCAAAAGGATAGTGGTAGCTTGTTCCATCTTGCCAAATCTTCTTTAGTCGTTTTAAATAGCAGGGCTAAATTAAGATCTTTGAGATTAGTAAGGTCACCAGATATTTTAATACCAAAATAGATTAAATATTCACTTTCCCACTGTAAACCCATAGAAAGAATCCAATCCTTGGATAGGAGGGAAAGCGAATACACAATAGTTTTGTTTCTATTAAGTTTATAACCTGAAAAAAAAGCGAGAAATAATTTGTAAGACACAAGGGCGAGATTGTCTGCTATTTGATATGTGAATAAGTAAATCATCAGCAAAGGAATAGCTTACATTCAAGATGCTCCAAGTAAATACCCAGTATTCTTCATCAATTTTAGAACTCTGGCTAAGGGTTCTATATACAAATTAAATAAATAAGGAGAGGGGCAGCCCTACTGGGTGCCTCGGCATAGGGGAATATGTCGAAATAAGATTATTGAATTGAATTCTAGCTGACGGACAGGAATACAAAACACGAATCTGATTAATAAAGGGTTGTGGAATACCAAACTTCTGCAGTGCCGCAAACATATAGTACCATTCCACTCTGTCAAAGGCTTTTTCTGCATCCAGGGATACAGAGCTGCCTCCAACTCAGGAGCCCTGGACACAGAAATTAAGTGAAATATCTTTCTAAAATGATCCGCTGAGTATCATTCCTGCAACAAATCCTGCCTGCTCGGACTCAACAAACCTTCCCACACATTCACCAGTCTATTAGCTAGGACTTTGGCATATATTTTTTATCAATGTTTAAGAGTGAAATGGGCCTAGAGTTGTTAATCTTTGATGGGTCCTTTCCCAATTTAGGTAAGAGAATTATTCTCACCTCAAATAATGGCTGCTCAAAATCAGAGTGGGAACTCCAGTAACTATACAGTTGAAGTAACAAGGGAATTAAATATACTTTAAAAGTCTTATAAAATAAACCTGTGAACCCATCTGGGCCGGTGCCTTGTCTGGTTTTAAAGAACCAATAACGCCTGAGATTTCCTCTCTGGTAATTGGAGCTATAAGAGAATTTTACTTTCCTCAGACAGGGATGGTAGATCTCGCTCTCTAAAAAGCCCACATCTTACTATCCTGGTCCTCCGACCTCAGGTCTGAAGAATATAATATCTTATAATAATCACGAAACAGGGTTAATATTTCCTGAAGGGTCAGTCACCATAGCTTCTGTCCGAGGATGTCTGAGAACTGTAACCCATTTAGATGTTGATTGTTGTTTTAATTGCCAAGCCAGAAACTTGCCTGCTTTGCTCCCTTGACCAATGTGCGAAGCCTTCAATGAAAGCAGATCTCTCCACCTTCTCTAATAATACACTAGCATAAGTAGCTCTCAAGGTAGATAGTTCTTGTTCCTCTATGGGTAAAAGCTTATCTACCCTTTACTTTCCAAGTTTTAATTTTTGCTAAACAGCTATTCAAAAGTTATTTTTCTTTTCTTTTGAACTGTAGCAATGTGAATTAGCTCCCCGCCAAGTTGCCTTCAAAGCTGCCCACACCTGGTCTACAGTAGGAATATAACCCCAATTAAACCTTATAGTGCTCTGTATAAAGTGTTGAAACCTTGCAATAACTTGATCGTGCTTTATCAATCTATTGTTGAGAGACCATGAATAGTACCGGACAAAAGTATTAGGTAAAGCACACTGAATTAAAATTGGAGAATGGTCTGAGATTACACGAGCCAAGATTTTAACATCAGCCATGTTAGACAATAACTGATGGCTGGTTAAAAATAATTGATTTGAGAATAACTTTGTCCCATGCATTCTTGAATTCTCCCACAGTTTTAGACCACACAACCTCCCTCAGGAAGGCTGTTCCATGAGTCCACCACCCTCTCTGTGAAAAATACTTCCTCATTGCCCCTGAGCCGTCCCCTCTATCTTCAAATTGTGTCCCTTGTTTTGCACATCTCTTTTCTGAAAGATACCACCCTCTTGGACTTTATTGATTCCACTGAGGTACTTAAACATTTCTATCATGTCCCCCTCTCCTCCTTTCCTCAAGGATATACATATTAAGCATTAAACATATTAAACAACAGAGGCTGTGCAGGAAGTCCCACATGGAGGAGGTCCCACTTGGAGGATAAAGGCCATCCACCTAGCGTGTCCCATCATGATCTTGTACCAGAGCATGGTGGAACAAAGCAAGAGTGAAAGAAGTTGCTACTGCCATTTTGGCCCTCAGCAGGCACCTGGAGGTGACAGCAGGTATGCAGGGCTCTGCCAGGCTGACAATTTAAGATAGGTTACCTGTTAGCTTAATGTTACCTGCATAGAGAATTGCATGTGATGGTTTAGGAAGTATCTGAGGAGAAAGTAACAATCAGATAGCTGCTACAGGTGGACTGGGGACATCCTATCTAGGGTAGGGTGCAGAAACTGTCTAAGAAGGCAAAACGAGGAGGGTTAAATAATAAAAAAAAAAACAGAAGTAAAGAGGAAGAGGGCACAGTGTGTGTTCTAGCCAAGAAAATAAAGGCAAAAGCAAGGTGAATAAGGAGAAAGCACGAAATACCATACACACACATCAGGATATGGTGATAAAGTAAATAGTGATAGAAGGAGAAGATGGTATAGAACCAATAGAGGAAGAGGGTGACAGGAGTAATTACACTTGACAGCAGTAGGTAGCAATACATAAAGTTAATTATGGGAGTTTGCAGTTCAATGGATGTGGAGCTGCAGTTTACCTGGAGACATTCTACAGACTGAAGTGCTGTCCCATCTGCAAGCACCTTTCTGGGTTGAGGAAGAGGTCACTGAACTCACGGACAAGCTGGCAAGGATCCTGAGGACCTCTTCCCCATCCAGGTGCTATTGAGTCTACTGCTGTTGCCGTCAAGGTTGCCTTTGAGAAGGAGGGCCAGCTGCACTGAAGTGGGCTCCAGGAGTGTGATGGTGAAGGGTAAGGCACATTCCTCAGGCTGTGCTACTACAAAACTCTTTTGTTGTTCTGGCAGGATGGCACTGCTCAGAGGAGGGACCCAAAGAAATGGCAAGGAGGAGGTGGTGGCCCTCTGAAAGGGAGGCCCCAAGGATAGTAGATGATCACAGCATAGGAGAAAGCAGATTCTGGTGTGGGTTCAATTGTCAGTGGGGTAGATTTGGTAGTAGAAATGGAAACAGGAGGTAAGGTGCCTACCTAGTGCCACAGCTCAGAGGGACGTGAAAGCGGATCCTAAGGATTGTTAGGGCAGCAGAATGAGTGGGATCTGGATGTCATTGTTCACCTAACAAGGGTCGAGGCTGGGATTGTGTAAGAAGAGTTCAGGGACCTGGGGAGGAGTCTAAGGCAATTTACACACTATCTATACCCAAGGTTAAATCACATTTTGTAGGTCATCAATAAGCCATGCTACACCCAACTCTGAAATAAATTGCAAAAAATACCTTGAAATTGGTCCACCCTATCAATTTGTCTGCATTCAAAATGCTATATGCACATTCTGTCAAGGAGTCTTGTAATTGCTTCCCTGATTGTTGCTTTATGTCTTCAGCCAACAGAGGCTCTTCACACGATGTCGTCCGCACCTCAGACACCTTGTACCCTCTTCTTTCCCTCCTCTCTCTGCATCCAAAACACTATATGTACATTCTGTCAAGGAGTCCTGCAGTTGTCTCCTCGGATTGTTGTCATATGTACTCAGTCAGCAGAGGCTTCTATTACTGGTGTCCCCAGCCCCTTCAAACACTTTGTATCCTCTTCCTTCCCTCCCTCTCTACTGTGAGTTGCTCCATATTTAACCTGTTAATTAACTTTCTCCTTACATGCTTTTTAAGGTGTTTTCACTATGACTACCTACAAGCTCCATGTATATACTGAAATAGGTATCTGGCATTTTATTTTGTTTGTATACTATATATTGTCATAATTACCAATTGCATCCTCTTTCTTTTGTATATATTTGATTTGTGGAACCTTATTTTGTGTATTGACTATGTATACTGCCCAAGTCCTTCTTGAAAATGAGTTTTCTCAAGGTGTTTATTCCTGTGTTACGAGGTCCCTGCACCCTTATTGGTACCCCCAGAAGTACACTGTAGTCAGCTAGTGCTTGGGTATATGTTACTACTAACATATAGGGCTAAGGCATCTACCGTACAAGAGTAGCTGTCAGGAAATGTATGCATATTATTGTTATACTTTCCTTTCTAATACATATATATTTTCTATGTATTTCTTACTCATAAGATGTTAGGACATTTGTGTCCTTGTAATGATTATGATATATAAGTCGGCATTGCCACCTTTTAGCGATTTGTACTACTACACTGATTTGTGTAAGAACTATACTCTTTTGTTTCACAAAGTGATGACTACTACAAAATTGTATAATGTTATCTTGGACCGTGGAACGACCTCTAATTTAACCAATACAGCTCATCTCTGTAACTAGAAATGTTTCTATCTTACAGTAACCATAGTAATTATCATAGGTATATAATGTGAGACACTGAGTCTTATAACTCGGAGACCTCAAGAGACATGAAGAACCCTCGAGGTATAAGGAATGCTTAGCATTGGCTCCCGTTCAAATTGGTAAGAACTGCTTAGGGCAAATGTGATTTATCCCTTTGGTAGTAATAAACAAGTTAATTACTCTTATGCAACGTGTCTGTAAATTCTTGCATTCCCAATATTGCCAAGAACCTGAGAGTGAGGTTTAGACCTCCTGACACCTGGTAAAATAAATATTTTGATTGATTGATTGACTGATTGATTGATTGATTGATTGAACACACATGGTGTCTTTCATCAAGGTTTTGCCTGTCTATGATCAAGGAAATGATAGGATACTTTGACTAGGAGCTTTGATGAATATTTAAAATAGCTGAGAGGGGTTGTGGAAGGACAAAGGAAGCAAAACTACACCAACCACAAACTAAAGCTGTAGAAAGGAAGGCCCAAGGGAAGAAAATCCCCAGAAAACAGGATAATAAGAACAGTAGAGAACTAGAGGCAATGGGGACGGAACAAAGTTGCCAACAGTGAGTGGAAAATAAAGGTAGAGAACAAGGGAGGAAGGAGGTTGTGGGTAGTGTTGCTTGGATATATGTCCACTAGTATAGGATACCATAAGAAACCACTGTTTTGACTGGGATGTTGGGTGCCATCAGATATTGATTGCATCTGACCATGGATCTAGTCTCTTCAGATCTCAAGTGGATCTGTTTGTGAAACAAGTGATCCACTGGATTCGACAGTCAGATCAGGCATCCGGCAGTCGGATCTCAACACTCCGAGGTCAGATTTGAAAGATCTGCTGGATCTGCTAACTTGACTAGGATCCAGCAGTTGGATTGTAACAATCTGGGGTCAGATCCAAGGATCTGACTCCAGATTAAGACATCCAACCCATTCATGCCAGGATCCAGCATTCAATCACAGTTGGATGGGGTCAGATCACACAACCGGATAGCATGGCTATCTGTCTCAGGGTGCTTGGATCCACCAGACCATTATCCAAGCACCACTAGTTGTAGACAAAGTGGGAACAAGGTGTGGAGGGTCATGTGTGCAAATGCAAGGAGTCTTGGAAATAAAATTCCAGACCTAGAGGATATCATGGCAGAGGCAAGCATAGATATTGTGGCCATAACTGAGTCATGGTGTACAGGTAAACATGACAGGAGACGCCATAACAAGTACACTCATTTCAGGAAGGATAGGGAAGTGAAGATGGGAGGAGGGGTAGTACTGTATGCAATGGAGGGTGTCAAAGTGATATAACTGCAAGGAATCAGGGTGGAAAGAAGGGGCTGGAGGTACTGTGGGTGACCCTGGAGACAGGGGCCTGATCTGCTATTCACACTGGTGTGACATACAGACCTCCAACACAGGGGAGGAACTGGATAAGGTACTGGGGTAAGCCATCAGCATAATGGTAGAATAAGGAGAGGCGCTGCTAATGGGGGATTTCAGTCTGTCAGATGTGATTAGACCTTCCCAGTCACAGCCTCAACTAGAAGCAGGGACATCCCTAGACTCTCTGCAGGGGCATTTCTTAGTCAATTAGTCAAGGAGCCCACTCATAATGGGATAAAATTGGATCTATTGCTCAGAAACATGGACAGTATTGCAGACCTTAAAGTGGGATGCCACCTGGGGACCAGTAATCACTGTACAGTGCTGTTTAACATAAAGACAGCATCAGAGGCAAACCATACAAGGATGGGGTCCAGAACTTCAGGAGGGCAGAGTTAAAAAAATGGGTGAATGCCTCAGAAATGACCTAGCAGTAGAGGGATTGCATGTGTGGGGTGCAGAAACAATGAGCCTAACTAAGGAAAGGCATAGTGAAGGAACAAATCTCTGCACAAAGAAGTGAGCAAGAATATGAGGAAAAGAGACCACTGTGATTCTCAAGGGATGTGGTTGCACAGGTAAAAGCTAAATAGGTTAGCATTCAGGAGGTACAAGAGACACAGAAGGAGAAAGATAGGAAGTGTACCAGGAAAAAAGACAGAAGCAGAAAAGACAGTGAGGTGCAAAGGCACAAACTGAGGAAAGGATAGCCAGAGGGGTATCTGGGAGGTACATAAGTGAAAATAGTGAGACAAGGGAGAGATTGTGAAGCTAAGAAGGGTGGGGAGTGACTTTGCAGCTGAAGATCAGGAAAAAGCAGAAATCCTGAACTAATACCTCTGTTCAATCTTATGATGGGAGGGATGGGGATGGCAGCCGTCTAGCTGTGCAGTAAAACATTTGCACAGTCTTCAGTAAACCCTGTTCCTTTATGTTGTTTTAGGAGAATTCCAAAGGAGACTCCAAAAGTGAGTTAACTACTTTGTTGTACTTGTTACCAATGAAGTGTTTTACTAAGTTTTAATCAATAAGTGAGTAAGGGCAGTAGGACAGTTTTAGCCAGGGCAAATTACAGTAGGTAGGAGTACAAGTGAGTGTATAATATGAGTCAGCTTTATTTATTTTGAGTTTAGTTAAGAATAATTCCTCATACTGAGGACTGGTGCATCCAGGAGTCTGTTGTTTCTTTGCTGCATCACCGAGCGCTGATTTGTCTGTCAGAGTCCATTTGCTGGTGGAGTCCTATCCATTGGAGGAAGGAAGAAGGAGATCTGTTTTGTGACTCCACTCTGTTTGGGGCCTGATGTCCATTGAAGAGGTGGTTGGTGTGGGGGTGGAGAAAGCTGTATACTGGACTGGTCGGATCTATACCAGGGTGTCCCAAAGGTTGTTTTCACGTCAGCATCCTGTGAGGATGATTATTGCTGTGTGTGTTTAAGACCTTCATTCTACCAGTTCTTATTGTAAACAGCTACGATCTGCTCTGTTTCATTGAGATGGACTTACTAAGACTAGGCTTATGGCTCTGGTTTGAGTTTGAACTGTGACTATGAGGATTCATGGCAACCTAGAGGTGACTGGCTGGTGAGTTGGCTTATCAAAATCTTACTGGGGATCCTATATGTGCCTAGAGATTAGGCTCAGTCTAGCCACAAGTTTATGAGAGGCTGACTCTGGATGTTCCCCATTCCACCTTCTGGGCCAGCGAGCTGCTGGTAGCTTGTTTTTTTCGGTGCCTGGGAACTGAATCTTGGTCCCCGCTCCACTTTCCCTTGATCCCAAACTATGAGTGAATAATGCAGCTCTTCTGTGGGTGGCATTGAGAGACCCACCCATGGAGTTTTCTATATCAGATCATCATTAATCAGTGGTGAGAGTACTGCTTTCTGATCACATCAACAAAATCAGTTCTTGAAAGAAATATTACCGAGGAAAATAATCTGCATCATCTCCCTCTAAAACAGTGGTGGGAGTGCTGTTTTGGAGTCTTCAAATGACTCCCTACATCTCCTTTTTGGACTGTGCTGACTGAAGTCTTTCTCCTGGAATTACACTGACTATAAGTTTGAGGATTCTCCTTTGTTTCTGTTTAATACATATATATATATATATATATATATATACAGTATATATATATTGTTGGGACTAGAGTGGCTGTGGGTGGAATTATTGGAGTTTAGAGAGAGTGTGATTTGTGAGTGTCTGTGTAGGGACTTTGACTGTATTTACTGTATGAATGATGCATACATGAGCAGTTAGGTTGTGTGTTATTAATTGTGGTTACAATATTTTGTGTTTTGATTTAGTGACGTTAGTTATCTAGCTATGTGTTGGGTCTAGGGCCCTCTGGATTAGCTACCCAGCAGCCCTACTTCATGTCTTCCTTCCTTTGCAACCCTCCCTTCCCTGCTGCCGCTATAAGGCATTGGGGAGAGGTGGGTATTACTAGGGGTGGGGAGGCAGTGGTGGAGCACTGGGAGCTTAACAGAGATAAGCAGGATCAGATTGGTAAGGAGCAAGAGGCACCCTAGGAAGAAATGGAGCCTTGAAAGATGCCCGATGTGTTTGGTCTCAATTCCTAGGGTTCCCACTGGACCGCATGGGCAGGCAGCTAGAGGTCCTACAGCCTTCACTAATCCCCTCTGGGTGATGTGCAATGCCAGGTAGATGAGGAATAAGAATGCTATTATGTCGGACTTGGTTTCTCTGTTGACCTGGCATGCATTAGAGACCTGGCTGAGGGACGATGCAAGGCCAGTTTTAGAGGAATTGATCCTGGCCAGGTACTCTGTGGTACACTGTCCGAGGAGGGCTCACAGGGGAGGGCTGTAGCCATCTGGTTTAGATCTGACCTGAACTTCTCTGTGCATTTGGTGGGTTCTACCACGTCATATGAATGTGTGGCAGTGCATGGGTGTCCAAGTGGGGTTGCAGAATTCTCTGGTTTACTGCCCTCTGAGGTCAGGTGGAGAATTTTTGTAGGAGGCTGTGGACTTCATCACCGACAAGGTTTTGGGTTGCCCAGATGGCTTATTCTGGGGGTTTCAATGCTCTGGGTCGATGATGAATCCTCACAACTTGGTTCTGACCTCCTCCAGCTGATGACATCGCTGGGCCTAGCACAGGCAGTTGTCTCTGTGACCCATCACCACGGCCACACCTTGGACCTGGTATTTTCACTGGGTCTCAAGGTCACTGACCTCGAGATTGATCAGGTCATTTGGTCCGATCACTGTATGGTGAAGTTCTCATTCAGGGCTCCCCTTATAGTGTCTCCCTGTTGAGATGATCAGCTATCACCCTTAAGGCAACTGTCCCCAGATGGACTAATGGCAGTAGTTGATTTTCGCTGCTCATGCTGCTAGTGCGGTGGGCTTGGGTGAATCAGTCACATCCTATAATAGGGCTGTTTCTGATGCACTCAATACCATTGCACCAATCGAGAATATGACCAGGTCCTCTCGCCCAAGATCTCCATGGTTTTATGGGGATCTTAAGGCAATGAAGACAATGGGTCGGAGGTTGGAGAGTTGCTGGCGTAGGACCCGGCAAGAGAAGGATAGACTGGCTATGAGAAACCACTATAGTGATTATCAAAGGCAATTGACCATAAGAAGACAGAGGTCCTGTTCAGGAAGATTGTGGCAGGAAGAACAGACCAGCTCAGCTTTTTCGGACTGTGGACAGGCTTCTTCAACCTGTCTGTCTACAGTTGAAAAAAGCTTTTCAGAAGCACTTTGCAAAGAGTTTTCTCTGATCTTCTCTGACAGGGTATCCTCTGTTCAGGCTTGGATCTTGCCAGTGGGCCTGGACCAGACCCACAGGATGGAATCTTGGTGGGGAAGAGGCACTCCCATTGTCTGGGCAGAGTTTTGACCAGTGGGGGTGGCTGAGGTTTCGAAGGTGATTTGGAAACTGTGGCTCACTTATTGTGAACTGTATCCTGGCCTGATGCATCTCCTAGTGGGATACATTGAGGCTGTTGGACCACTGTTCGCTGGGATAGTCGGGTGCTCACTTTCCTAGGGGTCTTTCCTGTAACCTTGAAGGAGTCACTGGTGAAGCCCATTTTGAAAATAACATCTCTTAACCCCAATGTCCTAGCGAATTATAGACTAATCTCCAACCTCCCATTTTAGGGAAGGTTGTTGAGAAGATAATTGGCTCTGTAGCTTGAGGAACACCTGGAAACCTGTAACATCTATGAACCATTCCAGTCTGGGTTTACGGTGAGGCATAGCACAGAGATGGCATTAGTCTGGGTGCATAATGATCTCCTCATGGCAAGAGAACAAGGGAACTGTCAATTCTCATCTCTTTGATCTATCATCTGCATTTGATACTGTGGATCACATCGTGTTGCTGGATCACCTTAGAGCAGGGTTTCTCAAATGGGAGACTAGCCTCCCAGGGAGGCCCCAACCTGTTCAGGGAGGCTCAAGCAAGCCTTAAAATGTGCTGTATTTAAATGTCAAGTTTTGGGTGCTTGTGTGATAGGATGCAGCAAACTGAAAGCAAATAATGGCATGCAAATTTGTGTACAAAATGGTTACCAGGAAAGACATGCTCAACAAACACTTGCTTCCTGGTATGACATGGGGAAAGCTGTATGGAGGAAATACAATTCTTGAAACTGTAGCAAACAAAATGCAAAATAATGCAAATGATTAGGAACAAGGTAACAACTGACCCATTATACTGGCTGCAGAAAAGCACAAATACAAAGGTTAAGCAGATAGATACTAGAAGCAAGGCCAGGAGGGAGCAAAATGGTCCCCGAGAAGGTGTTTAAGAGCATGGTAAAACTGATAAAGAAAACAGTCTGACTCATGGAGGTGTTGCAACGAGGTGTAAATAGGCTCCAAAAGTCGAAGTGTTAAAACCAAGTAGGCTGACCGGGCGGGGTTTATAGAAAGGGAGAATAACAAGTTCAATAAAATGAGAATAAACTCAGCGACTCAAATGCACTTCATTGTATTCTTTCTGTAATGTGCAAAATATGATTGTTGTTCTAACTATGGGGAGGCCCAAAATTATTTCTGTAGTGAGGAGGCTCAAGATCTTTTCCAAGACTTGGGGAGGCTCACTAAGACAAAGTGTGAGAACTCCTGCCTTAGAGTGTACTGTGGACTCGCCAGTGTTGTAATCAACTGGTTTGAGCCCTTTCTCTCAGGTAGGAGGCAAAGGGCACTGATGGGGAATATCTCCTCCCTCTCCTGTGCCTCTGGCCTGTGGAGTTCATCAGTGCATGATCCTGTCACTGATGTTGTTCTCGTGTATATGCTGTATTTGGGAGAATCTTTAGACAGTACAGTCTGAGCTTTCACTACTTTTTGGATGATTCTTAGCTGTACATCTCTTTTGCACCAGGGACAAGAGGTGCTCTTGAAGAGCTTAATAAATGCCTCACTGAGATCCAGGACTGGATAAACTCTAACTGGCTGAGACTTAACCGGACAAGACAGGGGTTTTAGTGATTGAGCCTGGCCACGAGTGTGATTGGGGTACCTCAGGACAACAACAGATTTGGTCCTGGGGTTGATACTGTTGATGGCATTCCCTAGGGTGAGAAATCTGGGCGTGGTCTTTGATAACAAGATGACATTTTGAGACTCAGGTGTCAGTGGTCATCAAAAGCAGCTTCTACCATTTGAGGAACATTGCCCAGATTAAACCCCTATTTCCACCGAGGATCTGCCATCACTAGTGCACATCTTTGTGGCATCAAAACTTGACTTTGTAATGCTCTACACCTCAGGGTCAGTGGAGGAAACCTACATCAGCTGCAGCTGGTGCAGAATGCAGTGGCCAGGCTGCTAACAGGACTATCAATGATCCTGTCATGTGACCGTGTTCCTCGTGGGGTCTGCACTGGCTGCCAGTAGGTGGCAGGTTCTCTTCAAGGTGGGCTTGCTCACTATAAGGCCTATGCAGATGGAGCCCTGGGGACCTGTCAGATCTCCTTACTTCTGCCATCCTGGTCTATTCCCTCCATTCCTCCACCCAGGGCCTCTTGGTAGTTCCGAGGACCGGGCTGAAACCTCAGGTGATTACTCATTCGGTGGCCGGCTTGATCCTCTGGAACTTGCTCCCAAGATCTTTAAAGGTGGCCCCTAAGGTGGAGGTATTCAGGAGGGGCCTAAAGACTCATCTTTTAAACATGCCTATCCTGCTGGTATGTTTTTAAAACAGCTCTGCATAATTTTATAAGTATTCTGCTGGTCTTTTATAACTGTGATTTTATTTTGTGTATATTGCTATTGTCTGCTACTGTACAATGCCCAGAGCCCCTGGGATTGTGCACCTTATCAAATAAATGTTACTTACTTGCATAAAGTAACAGGAACACTGAGGTGAGAGAGGTAGAATTCCATTTCCAGAGGAAAGGGTCCTGAAAGGAATGTAAATCTAAGTGGATAAAGCTATGGGGCCAGATGTTGTACACCAAAGGGTACTCAAGAAGCTTAGGGAGGTACAGGCTATGGCTTGGCAAAATTAGCAAATTTCAGTTTCTGAAATTCTTTGAATTTTACAATGAGTTGTGAAATTTCATGAAATTTCACAGACTTTTCTGAAATGTTTAATTTGTCATATTTTGATATATCTTATAGGTAAAGATCTCCAATTTGGCATAGTTAGTGTCTGGAAGAAGTCCTAAAATGGTGCCAGGATTCATGGCATTTGGATGAGGGGTGAGGAAATTATGGGGCTCGGTGTCTGGCAATTTATTATCCATGTGAAAAGTTCTAAAAATTTTTTTTTTTTTACAACATAGCCATCTTTGGAGCTAGATAATTGAAAATGTATATGAATACTTTTTGTTAGAGTCTTAGAAACTTCTAAATAGAGGGGTAGTTGGTTATGTAACTTGTACGATACAGGAATTCAACATTTTGCAATTCGATTATCTGTTAAATTGTATGAAAATTTTCAAAATATGTGGATGTTTACACTGCAGCTCCACTGCTATTGCAGGTATACACTTAAGATTTAGCATGCAAACCAAAGTAAGTATGTCAGGAATCTAATTGTTGGATAAATGTCCTTTAGTAGGTTACATTTTTTGTGGATACTTAACAAAATTACTAAAAGGCAAAATTTGCTTAAACATTCATGGACATATTAGGTAATGCCAGTAGAATTCCACTTGTGTAATTTAACTTTCACAAAGTGCTTATCACCACTGAGTCACCTTACTTGCACTTACATTATGGCCCTTTGATGCCCCTCCAACACTCTTGCGACAGTGATGCCCTCCAACACTCTTGTGACAGTGATGCCCAGCATCAGCTTCATCATGACTAAAGATATCCAAATACTTCTCTCACAATGGCCTAAGTTGCAGCTAGTTGTAAGGCTTTGCATCACTTAGTGCCACTGGTTTCAAATAGTAAAATATTGTTTATCTACAGGTTTTTTAAATCACCTCTTTATTCATCTTTTAATACAGAACAAAACAAACATAGAAACAGAACCTGGGACCCCAGGCACACAGCCCAAAACTGACTGTGTAAACTATGTACATTACAACTATGTACATGCACAGAGATGATGTCCCCTCCCCACCAATTCTAGCTTTAAGCCCAACCACACCTCTATGTATAAAACAGCACCCTTACGCCCATTACAAATCAGACCATTTCCCTTAATCCTGATACAGTTGCCCCGGCCCTATCCGGTGCTCCTTAACCTCTATATATAGTGGGCTAATTCCACCTCGAAGGGTAACACCTCTCTGTGCCCCCGGAAGAGAGAGTCCCTATCCCCTATCTTTGTAGCAGACCCAGTATTCTTACTTCTACACTAGTCCCCAAAACCCTACCAGTCCACCTTCAAATATTACAAGGTCCTCAGACCCCTTAACATCTCTATATTCTCATTCCAGTCAAACTTAAACTAGTCACAGCCGACAGACAGACCCACTTCTGGCCACGGCCCTTACTGGGAATATGGTTGCCTCAGTACTGCCCATCTTTTAGCATATAGCCCTTTCCTCCCCTCTAGATATAAATGTCTCTTGATCTAGATAGGGCTCCAATAAGATCTCCCACCCATTGTGTGTACCCATAAAATTGGTCATCTTTCCAGTGTTGGACCACATACGCTTTAATTACCATAGCCATCAGGGATACATGATATTTAGGAGTAGCACCTGCAATTTGAGAAAATCCTCAAAACACATACCTCCGGTGTTATAAGCTCTGAGTAGTCCAACAATGGATCCATCCACCTTTTACTTCATCCCATAGGGGCCATATTCTATTACAGTTCCACAGAACATGTAGAAAGTCTCCACTCTAATTCACACCTGAAACACAGGTCTGTCTGTCTAAGGCCTCTTTCACACAACTTCACAGGGTAAAATACAGATTAGAAGCAATAAAAATTGTAAGCTCCTATGTTTAGGTATCACTATATACTTAGCAATCTTCCAAACACTGGCCCAGTCAATATTTCGAGGTGCCAATTTGTTGTCCCAGTATGACACTGCTATAGGAGAACTCAGCCCAAAGAAGGCCAACAGGATTCTATATACCATGACAAAGCTCTGGCTTTGGTCAATCTCCTCAACTCACCCCACTTAAATGAGCAACCTGAAAGACCCCTGTTTTCTTTAATGCCCCTCAAGCACCCGTGTGAGTTGCAATCTATGGAAAAAGGGCATTCTATAGCACTGCACTGGAAGGACTACCCTATTGTCCTGGATGACCTCATTAAGGGACATGCCGAGACCCAATTAGCCCATTTCCCCTGAGTTACCTTGTTGTCTATTGTTAAATTAGGGTTGCCCATAAGCAGTTACTCTTGGGCCTGCATTTGCTCTTTTCTGGGTCATAGTCAAAAATGACCACCAAGCTTCTACCATCTTTCAAATTGGGCTTCCCACCTTCTGTTTGGCACAGGCACCTATATTAGCATACAAGATGCTCTGGGGAGAGGCCTGCTCTCTCAATATCTGAGTCTCTAGATGTAGCCAATCTGGAACATAACAGTCTCCTGCCGTGCTCCTACCCCACCGGACCAATAAACCCAACTGACCTGCAACATAGTACAGGAGGAGATCTGGTAGCTTAATTCCTCCCAAGCCTGGAGGAGTTGTAAATCGTTATATTTTTCCTAGGTGGTTTACAATCCCACAAAAAATCTGACAGTAGCTTCCTAATCAGTCCAAACCATTTTTGGGGCTACTATATGGAACTAGATACACGGGTATAACAGCCTTGGCAGCAAATTCATTTGATGAGCCCAAGCCTGGCCGTGAAATTTAGGAGCAGCTTATTCCATCTTATTAAATCTCCCTAATATCTGAAATTGTCTCATCCATGTTGTTTTTCTCTAACTCATAGTTCCTCGTGATCCATATACCCAAGTATCTCATTTTATCTGCCATCCACTGGATTTGTGAGTGAGAGAAATCCGCCCTATGTACATGTGGCGTCAGGGGTAAGATCTGAGTATTAGCCAAGTTTAATTTATAATTCGATACTTTAGAAAATCACTCAGTTAATCTCACCCTCTTGAATCCATCCACGGGTCTCTTAAGTGCAGGAGTATGTCATCTGCAAAACTGAAAATTTAAGCTCCCTCCCCATTATCTCTATCCCCCTTATCCATCTGTCCCTACTAATAGCTCTCAGCAGGGGTTCTAAGTAAATACTGAACAGTATCGGGGAAAGAGGCATCCTTGATGAGTCCCATTTTCTTTGTGTATTTCCTGTGAAATGTAACCATTGCACAGGACTCTTGCTGTCCGATTGCAGCATATAGATTTTAATGCCCTTCAGAAGGCCCTCAGGGAAACCCATCTTCTCCATTGTGGCAAAGCGGAAGGAATCGGAAACCTATTGAAGGCCTTGCAGCATCGAGAGATATTAAGGCTACAGGAATTTGAGAGTCCACAGCATAGCTCAAGATATGGTGAAGCTTCCTCAAAGCGTCATGAGCCCTCCCTGGCATGAACCCCACTTGCTCTTGACTAATTATATCGGGCGCTATCCGCCAAATTCTATTAGCCAATATTTTGGTAAGAATCTTAATTTCCTGGTTCATCAATGCAATGGGCCTATAATTCGCTGGTTCATCCTTAGGCTTGCCCACTTTAGGAATTAATGAGATATAAGCCTGGTAAAGGGAGAATGGGGCACTCCTTCCTGCGTTATAATGTTATAGAATTCCTGAAGTATAGGCAGTATAGTCTGAATAAAGGTCTGGTAAAATTTCACTGTAAGGCCATCCGGCCCGGTGTCATACCCCAGGTAGGGACTTGACAACCTCCACAATCTTGATTGCACCTATAGGTGCTATCAGCTCCCTAATCTGTGAGGAGTCTATCACGGGCAGAGGTATTTCTTCCAGGAATGCCTTGATCTCCTCTTCCCCTACCCTATTTCCAATCTGATATAAATCCTTAAATACTGCCCAAAAGTGTCAGCTAGCTCCTGGGAGTCTGTAATTAATTTCCCATCGTACCCATTATAGGCGTCACCCGTTCTGCTCGTCTCCCACTCCCTAACTCTAGCTGCCAGCAGGTGACCGGAACATCTCCTATCAGGAGATATTTAGCTTAATCTTTTCCAACCAATAGTCCACCTTACCGTAGAACCATGTCCTCCAGCTCACACCTTAAACTTTAAGTTCCCATCAACTTCCTCTGAGGACCCTCTAGAGGTGTCAAGTAGCTAATAGCCCCTAAAATGAAATCTTCTTTGCCCTCCTCTGCCTATTTTTCAGAGCTGCCAACTCCTGTGCCACCCCTGCAAAGAGTACTTTACAAGCTGGCCAGGCCAGTTTCCTATCTGTCATCGTGGTAACTGTTGCTGGATAATATCCAGCAAAGCTCTTTCAAGCTTGTCCTTAGTCTCAGGTTGGGTCAGTAATAGTCACTCAGCCTCCAATGTGAAGTTAATTTGAGGCTTGATTTCCTACTTGCAGTTATACCTAATTTCAGGATTTTGTCTCTCATTATCTGTCCTTTAATATACCAGGACAATTGGAATGTAAGTTGTAAGCTCATCTTACATGTATTAGGGAGAATGCCACCCAAGGTTTTTTTATCACTAGAATGCTTTCTTGGCATACTGAGACATTTTAAAATTTATGTGACAAGAACTCTCTGGCTGTAGAAAATTCTTGATAACCTTTGCCCTTCTGAGGCTCCTCAGTTTAAGGCAAACTGGTGTTAATTAGCTTCTCTGACGTAATCTTCTATTATGTTTTAAATGTATATGTTAAACCAATGAGAATTATTTTGCTTTTTCTATAATCTGGTGTTAATAGTATGGGATATTTGAAAAACTGCCACAAAGCTTCTGAAGAAGGACCTGGTTGGTTCGAAAGCTAAAGCATTTTGTTCTTTCTGTAACATCCATGTTGGTCCAATAAAGGTATCAAATCATTTGTTTCTGGATCTGTTTTTAAAAGGACCAATACGGCACCTACAACATTTTCAGCCTCCAATGAAAAGGTCTAGGTGGGCCCACTTTTGGTTCCCAGACTAATGAAATCGGGGAGTGATCTGAAAAGATTCTACCTTCCGTTGTCAGACCCCTAATCCCATAAGTACCTCCCTATTCACCAGAAAAGTCAATATGAGATTGGGTCTTATGCACTGATGAATAAAATGTCATGTTCCTACCCCCACCAGTATGAGTCCGTGCGGGTCCACCAGGGCGAAGCCTCCATCAGCTTCTCCAAGGCTAGTTGGGCCTTTGTTAACAGTCCCTCGTTGGTGGAATCCTATCCCTACAGTTGTCAACATAAGCATTCCAAACTCCTGCCAAGATGAGGAGGCATACCCAGGGAGACCCTTATATCCTCCTCTATCGAAGCAAAAACTCCATGATTGGGAGGTGTTGGACCATATATGGAAGCCACTGAAGTGGCCCTACCATATAGCAAGCCCAAAATATAAATCCCTCTACCGTCCTCTCTTGTAACCACCTGTTCCAACACTATACATACAAGACTTCCTAATTAAAATTGCTACTCCTCCTGATGCCCTCTCCTTGCCCACCTCAAAACCTGTCCCACCCATGATCGCTTGAGGCTATTCAGCTCCTCTGTCAAGAGGTGTTTGTAGAGCCACAATATGAGCTCCCAACTGATCCAAATGTCTCAGTATTACCAATTTTTGCACCTACCCTGAGCCTTTGACATTCCATGAGATCAGTCTAACATTCGCCATTGGTAGTGCCAAGGACATATGTTGGGACAATTGACTCTCGAAACCCTGTCTGAGCCTGCCTTCTTTACCTTTATCTTAAGGGACTCTCTCTCCTTCTCAAGCCCGATCCCTCCCCAATCCCCTGCCCCTGATCCCTAGATCGCTCGCTCCCAAGTCCATGGGTCATCGATGAGCTCCCTCCCACCGCCCCCGGCCTTCATGCCCTTCCCTCTCCGGGACCTCTTAAAATCACCACAAACCTACTAATAAACCATTACTCTATTCTCCTGTCCTTTGACTCCCTTTCCTTGAATCCTCAGGTAGTCAACCTCCTACACCTGACCGGGCGCTCAGAAGTAACCTTCCCACTTCTCTTGTAAACCATGATAATCTCCAACCCTGGCTTTAGCTATTGGTAAACGTGATTGGCTAGACAATCTTCTCATCTATAGTACCCCCAGTTGAGGCTTACATCAATATCTATCCACTTAACCCGATCTCTGTCCCTCTTCCTGGCTTGTCCCCCACCCCCTACCATCGTCATTTCCTAGCAAGATGGCTAAACCACGTCTGGAGTTACTGACCGCCTCCCATCCTAGTACCCATATCATTCCCTTGTAACAGTAACAGTATAGCCCTGGCTCAGATCCTGGCCCCTCCCTTATCTCCAGAGCAGTCAGGGTAGAGAGAAGCAGGGTGATACCCCAGGCTCCCCAACAAAGAGACAGAAAAACCAGCACAGTTCTACAGAAATACCCTAAAAAGAAAAGGGGACACTCCCAGAAGTAGAGCCACCCTCAATATTCTAGCCCCTCTCAAGAATGACCTCTATGTCCCCTATAGCTATAACTTAAACTTCCCATGTCCTATAATGTATAACTTATTCCTTCGAGCCCTGTCATAATAAATGTCCCTCAAACTCTAGCCCCTCCTATATATCCCCTCGAGTCCCTCCATCACCCACTTAGTCATCCCCAGGCCATAAATCTGTCCCCCTCACCTTTCCAGCTCATCCAGCAAAATCCCTAGTCTCCATTCATGTCCCAATATTGGCCCACCCAAAGCGCCACCCTTTAACCATCCCGCTCCTTCCCCAATCGTATAACAAAATAAAATTATCTCACATACCCCTCCCTTGGTTTGTCTTGTTAAGCCCATAATCGACATGACCATTCCTATACCCCTATCTCAAAGCATCTATCTAGACCACCCAGTTGAAGCTTTAGATTCAACCACATTAAAGGTAAATTTAACCAGTTTAAGATTAACAAACTTGAGACTACAACAGTCCCAGTCCAAAGAGACTCTGGGATCTCTCCTAGTCATCTCAGGCAACTCAGCTCGATGCTCTGAATAAATCTGGAAGCTCCACTCATAACCTTCCAGTGCCTCATTGGCTGTGAGGTATCTCTTCTCCCGCTTGTAGCCGGACCACCAGAGTAGCAGGAAACTGAAGCCGAAATTTGATACCAGCCAGATATAGCTTCTTTTAATTTCACATACTCCTTCTGTTTGCTTCTCACTGAAGGGTTTGATCTTGAAACATCCACAAGGTGGCGCCATTCCACTGTGTTGTTTTGCTTGCCCTGCTGAGGCCAATACAAACATTTTTTCTTTATAGTTGAGGAACCACATTATAATATACGGGTCTTGCTCGGTGATGGCACCTCTCTCAGAGCCCTGTGCTCTCTCAGATTATAGGTCTCCCCATATGGCATGGGGCCAAACAGTTTAAGCAGCATGTCTTGCAAAAAATAACACAATCTGAACCTTCCGCTTTCTCGGAGCCAGCCAGAATCAAATTGTTTTCGGCTCCCTGCCTCTTGGTCCTCTAGCCTTTCTTCCAATTTCTTAACTTGTTTTCTGACCACCAACAGCTCCTGTTCCACTGTTGAAACTTTCCTTTCCTGGGAAGAGATCCGGCCTCTGCATCTCCCATCCTCTGTGCTAATGACTGCAATGCAGGTTTAAAGGCTGCACAATCTACTACCAGCCCTGCAACAAGTGTTTAATCTCTTGGATGTCCTCATTACTTGATGTAGCCCCTCACTCTCCTGCCTCCTCTTCCCAATCATTGGGGGTAGGGAGTGGGCTTTGGCCATTTGGAGGCTGGAGATCTCACCACCAGGGGTTCTACTGTCTCAGGCTCCATAGCAACTCATTATCATGGCTGAACGTTGTTCACTAATGCCCTCGCAAGCCATAGCTTCAATCCGACAAACTTCCCCTTTTCCTGCAAAAACACTGCCAAACTGATCCACCAGAGTCCCGCCAGTCAGAGAAAGGTTTAAATAGCTGGAACTGGCTAGTCCCAAGAGATTTAACTTTTAAAAGTAATTCGGGCCTCGAGCGGCGTGAGAACGTCTGTTTCGACTAGCTCATCACGTGACTTCTTCTACAGGGTTTTAAAGAGTCAGCAGATGGTATTGTACAGAGCATGTGCTACTTCCACGCCATTAAGTCAGCAGTGAGCTCTAGTGGTTAGCTGGTGTATTGCAATAAGAGAGACTAGTGCCAAAATGATGTTAATGACTAGTCTTCATGGTTCATTATTCAAGCTAGTGACCTGACGCTTGGCACCACTATACTTGAAAGATATTCAGGGTAGACTACAAAGGATTTTGACAGTATACAGGATTATTTTACAGATCATAACTTGGTTTTATATGAAAAGAAATCACAGGGATGATCTTTGAAACAAACAAAATGATACAAATCAATTAATGTATATTTCAACAAAACAGGTTCAACTCTGAAGCAAGTGAGCTCTAAGAATACATGGGAGTCTGGGTGGACTTCCAGTGTAAGTGGGATGTACATATAAACTACTTAATAAGAAAACTAAATGCAAAGTAGGGGTATTATACAGAGTCAAAAACTGTATCCCTATGGATGTGAGAAAGCAAATTGTAAATACAATGGTAACCCCACTATTTGATTATGGGGATATGGTTTATGGGGGGGCAGCCAGAGGAAAAGGAAAATTGGATGTGATCTACAATAGATTCATTGACTATGTACTGGACCTCCCGCAGTTAACTCATCACTGTGTACTGAACCATTCACTGGGCTGGATAAGCCTAACTGAATGCAGAAACGTGCATCTTAAACTTAATTCATCAGACTCTTTCTAAAAGAGCCCCTCCAGTATTTAAATAATTTGTTTCAAGTCCATCCAATAAGAAGCATCTTATGGTCAGCTTACAACTTGGAACTCAAAGTTCCAGTATTGAAAATGTCTAAAGATAACTTGACCAGATATACAGTACAAGTCACATTAAACTATTCCTCTAATGAGCTGCTAAACATTTCTGACTGAGCTGCATAAGTGTTGCTAGATCCAGTGCAAAGCACTACACAAACTGTTTCTTAAGAGTTACAAGTCAGTTTTGAATTGCATTGTGTGTGATTGGACTGCAGATGCTTTTCAATTGAATTGCAAAACAAATTTATAAACATTGCTCTTGAGCTGGTTAAGCACTGAAAAACAATGCAATATGAGTTGCCAGTGCATTGCCAACTCTAAAAACAATGCTTGACCAACTCATTGGTGGGAGCAGTTTAGTGTGACTTGTACTGTAGTCATGGACCCAAGGCCTGTAACAATCTACCTCACCCTTTAAAAACATTAAAAGAGAAAGCATCTTGGAATTTGATACAATCCTGGTTTCTAAATTAATCCTCTTTGCCTAAAACTGCTGTGCTTTTGATGAAAAAGATAAATGAGAACTACAGTATAATGATTTTATAATGGGTTTGCTGATTTTTGAATTTAATGTATTTGATACTAATGATGCTGATGGCTTTGATATTCTATATTTAACTGCTCTACTTGTAAGAATTCTGTAACAATGTGTATGTTGGTTGTGTGACTGAATGGACCCCATTGTAAATGAGCATTGGCTCAATTGGACTTTCCTTTTCTTGATATCAAGAATAAACAATTACAATACAAAAAATTAGAAAAATACCTTTACTGTGGAACCTCATATGAATGCTACCTTATTGCCTCTTTAACCGGAATTTACCTGGATAAGGCAGTGGAATAAGCTGTCAGCACAATGGTAGAAAAGAGCAGAGTGTGCTGGTGGTGGGGGACTCAATCTGCCAGATGGATTGAGCCTCACAGCCACAGCTGATAGGGACATCCTAGGCTCCTGCAGGGGCATTTCTTAATCAATTAGTCAGGGACCCCATTCTTGATAAGATAGAATTGATTTGTGCAGATTACAGATGTTATTTTCAAATCTTTGGCTGCTTATAACTTGGCCAGCCTCTGAGCAAGAAATCTGAGAGCTGACACACAGCCTCTTTTTTCGTATTATTTTTTCTCCCAATAAGCATCTCATATCTTAAGATATTGCCTGATCACAGGAAAGACTACCTGATCAGGCTGGTTTCTGTTCTTACCTTGGGTGATTTCTCACAACTGCAGTCTGGTTTCTGTGAATCATTTTCCACTCTTGACAATGTTCTCATGTTACAGCATTTGCATAAAAATACATTCAACTAAGACATTAAAAATTATACTTAGCTTTTATTAATTTTTTTCTGCTTTCAATACTATTAATAGAGAGATTCTCTGGTTAACAATGAAAGAATGAGGTATTAATTTAGCTCTCATTAAAGCAATAAAAGCCCTTTATTCACATACATGGGCACAGATTACGAATAGTAAGGGTAGTGTTACAGAGGTTTTGAAACACACTGTGGAATGAGGCAGGGCAGTATCCTGGTCCCCACCCTTTTCTCAATGTATCTTAATAATCTTCTAGAGAAAATCACTACTCTTCCATCCTGTTCTCCAAAGATTGGTAATGTACACTGTGGTATTTTGGCTTATGCTAATGATCTCCTTAATTGGTTCTTACTCCAAAGGGTCTGCAATTAAAGCTGTGTTTATTGTCAGAATTTGCAGATCAAAAATATTTAAAGATCAATATGGATAAATATATGGTAATGATTTTGGGTGGTTTAAAAACCAAAGGCACCTGGAAAGAACTACAGACCTGTCAGTTTGACCTCTGTGGTAGGAGAAGTGATGGAATCACTTCTGAAGGAATTAATTGTTGAGTACCTAGAGGCCAGTGGGGCACGGGACCCAAGGCAGCATGGGTTCACAGCGGAAGGTCGTGTCAGACAAATCTAATTGATTTCTTTGACTGGGTGACCAAAGTTGTAGACCAGGGAGGGGCTGTGGACATGGCCTACCTAGACACTTGACACAGTCTCCACAAAAGATTGATAGTCAAATTAACGAGCTTGGGAGTGAGTCCCAGGGTGGTAGCCTGGGTAAAACATTAGGCTGGACAACAGGACACAGAAAGTAATTGTAAATGGAGTCCACTCTGAAGAAAGAGAGGTTACTAGTGGGGTACTGCAGGGTTCAGTACTGGTCCAATCCTTTTAATGTCTTTATAAGTGACATTGCAGAGGGAAGGAAAATTATGCCTCTTTGCAGATGACACAAAGATCTGCAACAGGGTTGATATACAGGGAGGCATGGAAAGGATGAGAAGGGACTTAGCAAGGTTGGAGGAATGGTCAGAAGTAAGGCAGCTTGGATTCACGCAAAGAAGTAAAAATAATGCACTTGGGAAAACAAACCCAGGGGAGATTACACAATGGGGATGTAGTAACAACAACAAAAATGGAAAGGGACCTGGGGATAATCATATCAGATTACCTTAAGGTTGGCAAGCAATGTGAGAAGGCAGTAGGAGGGCTGGGGGGATACTGGGATGTATAGAGAGAGGCATCACCAGCAGAAAACAGAAAGTTGTTATCCCACTGTAAAGACAGTTGGTGAGACCCCATCTGAGTACTGTGTCCAGTTCTGGGGACCCCATCTCGCAAGGATATAGACAAGATGGAGGCAGTTCAGAGGAGGGCAACTAAAATGGTGCAGGGTCTGGAAGAGAAGCCATACGAGGAGAGACTAAAGGAGCTTAATTTGTATACCCTTGAGGAAAGGAGGAGAGGGAGGATATGATAGAAATGTTTAAGTACCTCAGTGGAATCAACAAAGTCCAAGAGGGTAGCATCTTTCATAAAAGAGATTTGCAAGAACAAGGGGACACAATTTGAAGATAGAGGTAGGACGGCTCAGGGGCAATGTGAGGAAGTATTTTTCAAAGAGAGGAGGTGGAAGAATGGAACAGCCTTCCTGAGGAGGTTGAGGGGTCTAAAACTGTGAAGAATTCAAGAATGCATGGGACAGACATAAGGCAATTTTGTGGGGTAGAAAGAAATTGGCTGTTGGTTAAATAGGATCTGCAGCTTATCCTCTAGGTAGGGAAATGGGCAGACTAGGTGGGCCATGGTCCTTATCTGCCATCAAAGTCTTTGTTTCTATGTTAAGATTAAATCAGAAAAGTTGGAGATAGTGAAGGTATAGCAATATTTGGGTCTTCTCATCTCCTCTACATTTAAATGGAAGAAACCTTATGAAACAACATTCAAAAAATATCTTGTACAACTTTAACCCTCAGAGATTTTAATCATAAATATGGGGAACTCTCTTTACCTCTTATTAGAACAATTGAGGCAAAATATAATGCCCAGTGATTATAAGGTATTGAAATTTGGGAACACAATTACTTAATCTTGAGAAAAAACAGCTATTCAAGTACTTAGAGGGGCTATTGGGTTTCCAAAATCAATGCCTGCCCCATTTGTTAGAGCTGAGCTAGGTCTCCCGAATATATTAGCATTGGCAGAATCATGAACGATTAATTTTTAGATTAAATTAAACCATCTTTCGAATCAATGTTCGACAAAAAATGTATTGAAGAGAAAATACTATGGGATACTTTGTGCTATAAAAGGTTAGAGTGGTTATCCCATGTGAAAAAACTAATAGCGTCTATAGGGCTCCTGAATTTATTCAAGCTTAATGTGCAGAATATAGTAATATCGGAACAATACAAACCATATATTAAAAAATTATTGATAAAAAATATAAAGTGTATGATTTACAATATTTAACGCATCCAGGTTTGTTCATGTATTCTTACAATGATTATTGTCATTATTTTTAATATTATCTAGAATATCTGACTTGTAAAATTAATGAAGAACCAATGCAAAATTTATAATTGTTTTTTTTACTCAAATGTTTTGACCTGCAAATTTACTAAAAATATTGATCCTGCATTTGCTTTTTGTTACTGTGGTGGAAACGAGAAGGAGGATATTAAATATGTTATCTTAAGATGTCAGTAAAGGCTGCTAGAAGCAAATGGTTGGGTTACATTCTGATTCCTGCTAGGTTGCCCCAACCAAGAACTACTGAGGATCTTTTGACTACTAAAGATGAACAAATAATAAAAACGCCAGCTTGTTTTTTCTATAATGTACAAAAATAAGAAGAAGAGTTATATCACCAGTTCAAAAGTAAGCCCTTTATGTATTGGAACAGCATTATCTGAGCCAAAACAGTACGTCCTTTTCACTTTGTAAATTTTAATATATGTTGTCTTGTTTTGTGTGTTGTCTTATTTTATGTTTGTAATAAACTATTTTTATGATTGATCAAATAAAAGCAATTACTACTACAATACGCAGCTCATATCTTAAAGTTATTGCCTGATGACAGGGATGAATACCTAATTAGGCTGAGCTCAGCCATCATTCAGTTAGCTACCATTTTTTCTCCCACATTTTCCCTTCCATCTCCCTGGAGGTGGTGGTGCCTCTGTCAGTCATGCACAGCCACAGCTTCCCTGCAACAAGAACAAGCTTCTTGGACCAGACACAGGGTCACTGTGTTGGTGGAACACCCTGCCAACCCTCACTAACTGAGAAGCATTGCTGAGCAGCATTGGTCTTGGTCATGGTCTGCTTCCCAATTTGACCTTCCCAGTTTGCTTCCGATCTCAGGTCATCAGCATAACAGTGCAACACTCAGTTCTAAACCATATAGGTGACCTTAAAGCCTAATATTGAGGGTTAATGAACCTAACAAACTAGTGATATTCAGTTCTCTAGTTTCAAAGTTATAGGGCATAACATTTTGCAGTTTAAATAACTGTGAAATAAAATATTTAAATTACTGAACATTTAGAGGCATTGGTCACCATTAATGACTGAAATTTGCAACTTGGTACACTTTTGTATGAACCTTGGTAAAGTCACCATACCACATTTGATGCAATGTGACCAAATACCTTTACAATTAGACAGAAATAACTGAAATTACAATTTGGTGAAATTTTGTGAACATTTCATGGAAAATTCACTAAATTTCACCAGAAGCAAAATTTTATTTTGCCAGAATTTTGTGGCAGAAGATACATTTCACCCAGCCCTAATACTGGCTGCTCCTCTGACAGCCTTATTCAACAACTCACTGGAAACAGAAGTGGTTCTAGATGACTGAAGGACAGTAGATTTAGTCAAGCTTCATAAAAGTGGAAGCAGGGTGGAGGGTGCAACTATAGGCCAGAAATTCTGACATCAATATTGGGAAAGTTAATGGAGACACTTTTAAAGAAAGACTAGTGGTGTGTCTTGAATCCAGCAGGTTAAAAACATGAAGCAGCACAGATTCACAGAGGAGGTCATGTCAGAAAAACCTGATTGATTACTTTGCCTTAGTCACCAGAAGAATTGATCAGGGTGGGGTGGTGGATGTGCCTACTAGACTCCAGCAAGGCCTTCAACACCATACTACAGTACATAGGAAACTGGGCAATTTGGGTGGGTGGGGTCCAAAAGATGGTAAACTGAGTAGAAGGTTTAGGTCAGGATGAGGGAAGAGGGAATAGGGAGGAGGGCATAAGGAGGTGATTCAGGAGCAGTTGCAGGTGGGTGAGTAAAGCTCATGGAGAAGATGGAAGAGGGGTGCCAAAAGTGGCAGAGCGGTGGTTAGGAGGAGGAGTTCCACAATTTAGGGAGATGGTTGGAGAATGCCGCCTGACCAACTGTAGTTGACCTAGGTGGGGAGAGAGAGAGGAGGATACTTAGAGTTTACAGCAAGTAGGAAGAAGGGAGGGTGAGAGGAATGAGAAGCAATAGGAGAGAAGTGAACCAAGCCAGTATCTGGCCAGGAAGGAGGAGAGGTGGTAAGATGTTTGGCCTCAAGGGATGGGACAGAGAGGCAGAATAGAAGGAGCAGGGGTGGGTGTGGAGGGGTCAGTCAAGAGCAAAGTGGCAGAATGATTGGAAAAGTGGGTCCAGTTTGGCCAGCATAGACTTAGGAGCAGTGCAATATACTGTGTCTCCATACTCAAAGATGGGGAGAATCATTCTCTGTAATATGACTCTGCAAGTAGGCAAAGGATGCACCCATATGGTTACAATACAAAGCCCCTAGTTTTGGTTGTAACCATTTTTGATTGCCTGAACATGAGCTGAGAATTCCAGGTCCCGTCAAGCCGCACTCGCAGGTACTTGTAGGATAAGACATCTTTGGGAGGGGGGCATCCAGGGTGTGAATAGAAGGGGCAGTTGTATGTCCCGAGAGTTTTGTCTGCTTCCAAAGGTCATGGAGACTGTCTCTTTGCATTTAGGGCCAACTAATTTGAACAGAACCAGCTCTGAATGTTGTCAAAGTCCAGCTGGAGCCTGGCCATCAGATCAGAGGGGATGATCCAGAGGCACAGCACTGTATCATCAGCGTACATGTGGATGGATGCTGAGGGTAACAGTAGGGTGGTTGTTTAGAAAAATGGAGAAAGGATGGGGCCAAGCACAGAGTCTTGAAGGACTCAGTGCTGATAGGGAGGTGGGTAAGTGGTCTGGACAATTTTAACTGATTAGGTTCTGCCCAGAATGTATGAGTGGAATCAATCAATGGCATAGGAGGAGAGTCCACAGTGGTAAGCTTGGCAAGGAGAATTGGTGGTGATAGTGTCAAAGGCTTAGCCAGGTTGACAAAATAGTGGATGTGATTTGGTCATGGTCCATCCCAGAAAGAATGGAGTCAGTTAATCTGAGGAGGGAGGTGGAGGTGGAATGGGATTTGTGGAAGCTAGACTGGAATGATGTGAAGAAAGAAGATAAGTCCATGGAGGTGGGGGAGTTGAGAGAGACTAGGTGTTTTGTAGTTTGGCATGGGTGGGTAGTAGAGAGATAGGGTGATAGCTGCCTGGGACAGCGGGGTCTCCACCTTTAGGAAATGGTATTACTGTAGCATGCATCCAGGTATCTGGGACAGAAGAGAGAGAGAAGGAGAGGTTTGAATGGGAGTAGAGTGAAAGACAGATGGCAGGGGCAGAGATGCAAGAGTTTAGGGTAATTTAATGTCTTTCAAAGTGACATTGCAGAAGGGCTGGAAGGTAGAGTACGTCTCTTTGCAGATGAGATCAAAATATGTTATAGGTAGACATCTGTGAGGGGGGTAGATAGAATGCGAGAGATCTAAGAAACCTCAAGGAGTGATCAAGGGTATGGCAGCTGGGTTTCAGTGTGAAAATGCAAAATAATGTACCTAAGGCACTGAAACCCAGAAGCGAGTGTAAAATGGGGAAGATATACTGACGGCCACTAAACAGGAAAAGAACCTTGGGGTGTTAATATCTGATGTCCTCAAGACCACAAGGCAAAGTCCACAAGGCAGTAGGTGGGGCCAGTGGGATGCTGGCAATAGGAGGTAATCAGAAGGAGGAGAGAAGTGGTGTTACCACTGTATAGATTGCTGGTGAGACCTCACCTGAATACTGTGTCCAGTTCTGTGGACCACATCTCAGGAAGGACATAGACAGAGTTGAGGCTGTCCAGAGGAGGGCAATTAAATAGTACAAGGCTGCATCAATAGCCCAATGAGGAGAGATTGGAGGATCTTAATATGTGCACCATGGAGAGAGGGTTGAGAGCGGAACATGATAGAGACCTATAAATACCTCATGAGGTTGAATAAGGTACAGGAAGGGAGAATTGTTCAGAGGAGAAGGTGCACCAGAACAATGGGGCATGCAATGAAGCTGGAAGAGGGAAACTGAGGAGGTATGTCAAAAAGTAATTCACTGAAAGAGTGGCAGATTCCTGTAATAGTGTTTCAGTGGAGGTGGGGGGGCAAAACAGTGGTGGACTTCAAGCATGCATTGTATAGGAATCTTGGTAGAAAAGGGGTAGCTGGAGAACACATATGGTCTGGGCTGACAAAATAAGCAAGGAAAGATGGGCAGACTAGGTGGACAGGCAGTTCTTATCTACTGACAAATTTTATGATTCTAATGTTTCTATGAATAGTTATTAGGCATTTGCTAAGTATTTATATTACACAGTTGAAAACTTATTTTGAAAAGTCCCTTAAAGGGCTACTATTGTTTGTCCTGAGTGGATGACTAATCATCAGACATGTGGAAGCAGGAAACATGAATTGGTTTCCAGACAGATGGAAAGCACGGAGAGTTTTAGCAGAAATGTCTTCTAGCTCGGAAGCATTGATAAAATAAACTGCAGCTGCCCAACAACCACCTTGGAAGTTCAGAGAAAGAACTTATCCTGATTTCTGGGAGTTATATGCTAATCATAATTGGTGACCCTCTAGAGTATTGCTTTTCCATGAGATCAAACACTGTAATAACTGGGATGATGTCATATCCAGTTATTACAACATTTGGATTGCTTGTGCTTCATTTACTCTTTCTCTGGTTGGAGCAGCAGGATGCTTCACTTCATGCAGCTTAATCTGGTTCAGGGTCAGTTGGCATTCATCTGTATCTCCTCCCCAGGTCGTGCCTGAAAATAGGCAGGATTTGCCTAGTGCACTTACCCGGTCAACAAAACTAAATAAAGAAATAAAACATAAAAAATAAATGCACAGTACACTAAATCTCTTTCACAGTAACTCTGAAGTTGATTGTCACAGTTTTCTCAACACTCCATGAGTGAGATTTAATAAAGATAGTAAGTTTTTTTTTAATTTAGGAAAGTATTTTTAAATTAATTTCTACATCATCTGAAAAACAAAACTACTTAGCAGTTGCAGGAACAGTTCATAAAATTAGGCACTTTGAAGCTGAAACTAGAAATGGTGACAAGAACATTAAACTTTCAGAGTGAACTTTAGTGGACACAGTCCCTATGAATATTTTTAAAGATTCCATTTTGACTGCATTTGGCTCATCTTAAAGATCCTGTAAACTGAATCTATTCTCTAACCCTTGACTAAGCTAATCAATATCTTCTAAACCTGTAGGAGTCAGTGACACATCAATAAAGATTTAAGCATACTGTAACTGAGCTTTTGTACATATTATAAAGTAACTATGATGTTAAATACAGAAATGGACATTGGTGGCAGTACTTGTGTATAGTGTTGTGCAAAACTGAAATATTTCGGCTGGTGAAATAATTAGAGTAATTCACAATTATGCAAAATCTTTTGCCTAAGTGAGATGAAATTTCGCCTGTTTTCATGATTTCCGTGTAATGGCAAAATTTTGTGTCAAATGCCTTGGTGAAATTTTTTGCCTAGCCAAAGCAAAATTTTGCCTGGTTTCACACTGCAGTAATGGCAAAATTTGGCGAATGCCTTGATCTGCCAATTTCACCCATTGATGCTCACAAGTTTGCCTTTAAGGCACAATTTCACCTCTGTAACTTTTGAATTTGTTGGCAAACTTTTGCTCCAAAAGCGACATTTGCAATGCATTGTGGTAAATAGGTCAAATATCACTTGCAGCATGTTTACAGCTCATTCTGCTGCATGTTGAGTCAGACAGCAGTCTGTTGTGGTGCATTAGAACCAATAAAGCCTTTTAAACCCTCGTTAAAACTTGTTTTTGAGAGCTAATTGTTCCAAAATATAATGTTTTTTCCTAGTGCTGCTAGGGAACATTTTCTAATTTTGTGAAGTTTTGCATAATACTCAGTTTAATTAGGTTTTACTTTTGTCTGTGTCTTTGAAGGAGTTGAGTGGGGTAGGTAGAGTGTAAAGCAGTGCAGGGTATTTCTAGCCTTTTACAAACAGATTACTCACAAATTGTGATTTGTTTATTTACTATTATTTCTTATTAATTTTGTTATATCTTGCCATTTTTTTCCTCAGAAAAGTTACTCCATCCTGTTTGAGAAAGTTCCTGCCACTGTTAGCCTGTGTTGTTTATACCATTGTTCCACTTTTAGTTGTGATTGTTAATTTTAAAGTTTTAAATACAGAGCTGATCCATTATTTTATTTGTTTATGGTTAGTTCTGTTTGCTAGAGTGTTAACTTGTGACACTTAAACTGTGAAAATTAACAGTTCTATATTTTCTTGTATGTTTACTTAAGTATTTTTACTTGATCTCTTGAACTTGTCCATTTACAGTCACACTGCTTTTTGAATTGTCCCTTTATTTTTTTGCTGAGTTTGCCTCTGCACAATGCGTGGTGTTCCTGTTTTAGTTGACTTATCTTACCCTTTCTCTGTTATAGCATTGTTTGTTTACCACCTGACATGTGCATTATAAAAACTATATATTAATATAGTCATTTTCAAGAGATTGATTGGTGATCTCACCCAACCAGATCAGTACCATATTGTGGTACTCACCTTTGTTGAGGTTTTATGGTTGTCACTGCTCTTATATAAAAAGAAATTGTGGTATTAGTAATAACACATTACAATACTTTACTTGTCCCCTTTTTCCTTGTGTGTGTTTCTTTAATTCCTGTTTGGAGAAATAAAAAGATACTTTTGTTTTTACTAGAATAGGCTACTTTCCATATATCGGTATTAGTTGTTCTCTAAGTGCTGCTACCTTTACTGATTGTGTTTGGACATGTAAAGAAGCCAGTACTACAGGTGTGACGTCATGTGTGAGGTGTTATTCACACAGTTAGTAATACATCCTTTCTTCAAATACTCCAAGAGAAAGGCAAAGCTTTAAAGCAGCAGCCAACCAAATGCCTGCTAAGAGATGGCCCAGTAAAGGGGAAATGGGTGGGGAGATGAGAGAGCAGAAGTCTGCTGAAAAAGTACAACTTCAGTTCCAGTTCCTCATAGCAGAAAGCACACTATATCTGCATCAGTGTCTTCTGATGTGGGCTCTGTGGTGTGGCAAGAACCAGCAAAGGAGTTGTTGGCAGAACTGGGTCTGGCATACCTGTGTCTTACTGTTTTAAGGCTCAAACTCTTGCATCCATGCTAGTGGGGATGATGACAGAGAAGAAGGGAGGCACTGACACCAGCACAGGAACAGTGGTCCAGGAGGAGGGTGATAAGTCTATTGGTGTGACTGTCCATGTCCATGTTCCTGCAGGAGTTTGTGATGGTCGCTCAGCCAGAGTCTGATAATCCTGGAGATAGGGACAGTCAGTACCTGAGATTGTTGTAGAGAAAGAAAAGGTGCCATGCTTCAAGAAGACAGTAATAGGGAGAAGGAGGAGGAGGAGGAGAGACAAGGACATCATTGCTATTGGTGGTGATGATAATGCCAACTGTTTTCCATGATTCGCCTCCCTGAAGCTAAGCACAGTTTTTAATCATATTATCCTACAATCATAATTTCATATACAAGTCATATGCAACATCTAAAATGTTATGCAGTTCATATAATACAAAGGCAAGAAAGAATGCTGGGCTCTGGTTGGTCATTTTGGGTCTGGACCCGTGATGCTATCAGCATAACATCACAGATCTAATCCCAGCACACACATGACCAAATTACAAAAAATCACTACACACCCCAAGTTCAAAGAAACTGAAAGCCATGCTTAAGATTCCCTTCACAACATCTGCCTCACTGTAGCTGAACTCCTCTCAGTGAACATCCATTTTGTTTCCTATTTGTACCTTCAATACTAGACACACACTACACCCATCCATCCCAATCTGCCTCCGACACAATTTGCAAGCAAAATGTACTTAAAAAAGCAAAAAGCTGTAACTGAAATCGACTTTCTCCGTGCCACATGGGAGCCTGAGTTAAAAAGGTCAAAGGGTGATATAGGCAATTTACATGCACAGTCCATGGGTCAGTCTGTCACCAAGCCTATAAGCAAACCTCCAAGCAGTCAAGTGAACCCCCCCTCCCAAAGTAGTCTTATGGGAGTTATGAGAGCAGCCAAAAAGCACACACTTCCACACCTGCTTCTGAATTATCCTAGGCCTAGAAGCATCTGAAGACAAGAAGTCAAAAGTCCCTAGTTTGGGACTTTTGTGTGCTTGATCCTGCTGATGTCACCAGCAATATGCTAACTTTGGTCACACTTGTTAGTCGGGGAAAAGGGAAGCCACATAGGCACCGATGGCCAACACGCCTACCTGAAAACAAGCACCTGCTGAGATGGCAGCAACACCAGAAGGATGCCAGAGCTGTTGGTGGCATCTCCTTGGTATGTTAAATGTAGTAGAGCAAGAGCAGGAGGAGGGAGGGCAGAGTGGGTCAGTGGTGGAGGAGGGGTGAGCAATCCTTTGATTTCTCAAGTAGTGGGCATAACAGTGGAGGTGCCAGTCCCAGTCCCTTGACTCTGAAAAGTACACCACCACACCCACAAACAACCAAAATAACTGATTTTGTGTGGTTGACACAGCCGCAAGAGTCAAGTGTTACCCTAAAAGAACATCATTGCTGTCACAAGTACAGCATTCTAGTCAAACAGCCCAAAAGATGCAGCCCACTCTGAAGACTATCCTTTAGCCGCAGACAAAGTACTCCCAATTATGCTGCTGCATGAGAGTTAAGTGCTGCCACTACTGAAATGTTGGCAATCAATCTGTTGTCTTTTTCATTTATGGAGAATGCTGGTTTCTACAGGTTGATGACCCGTGCCTGTCCCGAATGGCAAGCTCTATCACAAACCTATTTTACTAAGTGTGCCATGCCAGAGCTGAATAGTAGATGGACTGATTCCATTAGACATGCATTGAAGCATAGTGTATCACAACATATCCATCTTAGCATGGATATATGGACCAGTGGACAAACAGCAGCAAACTAGTATCTATGCATAATAGCACACTGGGCACAGTTGTCTGTCAGCTGTACTTGATTTTGGGCTTGGCAAAACCTGTGAGCAAAATTGTGGTGGTAGCAACACACCTGGTATTCAACAGCATGCTACCCTGAATATGACAAGTGTTACTGGTTCTCCATGGCTGCGGAAATGCTTGATTTTCTGCTGGACGAGATTGATGGGTGGCTACACACAGTCACTAATAACAGGATTTTTCACAAGTGATAATGGCTTCAATGTAGTGAAGGGCATTAGCGATGGTGTTTTTTTTAGGTGCCCTGCTCGGCACACTGCCTTAATCTTGTTGTTCAGCAGTTTCTCAACCATGCAGACATTAAGGAAACAGTTACTGTCACCAGTCGCATCTGTGTCCACTTTGCCCATTCTGAAAAGGCCTGTGACCATCTATGTGAGCTACAGTGCAATAACCATCTGTCTCAGCACGGATGAAGCTTGATGTTGTGACCAGGTGGAACTCCACACTGTACATGCTTGACAGCTATATGAACAGTTATAAGGCTGTGTCAGAATACCTGCTGCTGCACACCTCCGTGACAGTGCTGGAGTGTCCATCACTCTAACAACAGAGCAGTGGCACCAAATGGATGGGCTAATATCATTCTCTTTCCATTCGAGCATGCTACACAGGCAGTGAGTAGGGACACAGCTTGTATAAGTCAATCCATACCGCTCATATGTGTGCTGAGGCAGGCACTAATTAATGTGCGACACCAGATGGAGGCAAGTGGGATTATGGCAGTAGTGATCTAATGGATCACATGCTCCATGTGCCGGACACAAATGCCCATGTATCTGGCATTTTACAGTCACTGACTTTGCAATCACCACCATGCTGGATCCACGCTACAAATGTGGACGGCTATCTATAATTGAAGGAGGTTGCCAGCGAATACAACAGTTGACAGAGAAACTCATTAGAATGATACATGCTGCACACATGAAAAAGGCACATACTGTGGAGAAAATGGGTGTTGCTTCCACCACCAGTGGCTGACAGGCAACCAATCACAGAAAATGGGCAAGGCACAGCAGAAAACAGCAAGCAATCCCATTTGGGATGTTCTCTTTCAGGTGGGAGTGGAAAATAAGGAGGAAAGGAGGAGGAGACAGATGAGGAACTGTACTCCGGCAGCAGAACAAATGGTGGAGGTCTACATGGGGACCCAAAGCACCATGCCATTACTCACGAGCCACTGCTATACTGGAGCAGCAAAATTACTTACTTGCCAGCACTAACATTGGTTGCTATGAAACACCTGAGCTGCCCACCATCCAGTGTCACTGTAGAGCGAGAGTTTAGTGGTTGGGGCCATTGTGAGTGACCATAAGACCAATTTGTCACCAAAGAATGTGTCCATGCTAACATTCATAAAATGAATGAAAGGCACATTCCACACAGCACAGTGATATCAGTGGTGTTGCCACTGGAACTGTGTCTCAGTGATGAGGATGATGACAATCCCTTGACTAAGGCATCCACCAGCAGCGAGGTGGATGAAGCAGCAATGGTGAGAGAATTCCCACCTGATGAGAACTCCAGTCTTGAAGACTGTGAGGGTGCTCCTGGATGATGTGAAAGTGGAAAAAGGCTGAGTCTACTCGAAGGCCACCCTCCCAACCACTTTCATCTCAATATAGTGTGCTATACCTTATTATACAATGGCAAAGAAACATGTTAGCCTCTGACTGGACAAGCTGGCACTGGAGCCATGATGTTTTCCTGGCATAATATCATGGCTCTAGTGCCAGCACTTATGACCCACTGTAAAGAAAAAAAATCATTCCACTACCTAAAAGCAGCTTCAGTGCTTACTCGATTTCCAGCTCAGCCTAGGTACTGATAATGTAATGCTCCCCACCCACCATCAACACACTGACGGTGCCTCTCACAGCACACTCCCACTTTTCCTCACAGTCCTTTGATAGTTTTCTCCCAGTACAAAGCAACTGTACCGGGAGAACCAAAACAGCAATGCATCTCGAATAACCGAAGTGAGATGACGAGGCTGCTGACTGTGTGACATTAAAACTATAAAAAAAAAAAATACACTTAAAAGCATGATGGAGACCTGATGGCTTCAGATTATGAATAAAAGTAGAAAAGTAACACTTACTCTAGTTTTTTCAGCAAGCTGCTACACATATCAAAATTATGTCTAGTGTTTCTTCCTTTTAAGCTGAATAAAATACCGAGCGACCCGATGACTGTCCAAGAAACTGGAAGCAGGTTGCTACCCCATCCCCTCCATATAAAATGCATTTTACCCTCAAGCTAAAACAGCTGAAGATAGTCACACTGGCAACAACCTACAAACATCATAAAATGTAAATTTAATATTTTCTTCCAACTAGACAGTAAGAAATAAAAATGGGGATGTGGGCAGAACAAGTAATAAGTAAAACAACAGCTCCACATATTGGACAATACAAGTAACTGCACTATTTTTTATGTAAGCATACATACCCTTTCAAAAATAACAGAAAAATGCAGCCTAAATAAAATTTGTATTAATTGTTGTCACTTTTTAAAACAAGCCATTGTCAAGTCACGCAAGCCAAATTTATTTTAAAGCGCTTTTCAACAAAACCAAAGCACTTATACAATATAAAACATCAACTCTAATAAAACATATAAAATAAGAGGCAGCAATCCCAAAACTAAACATTATCCCTGAAAGTCTTTTCAAATAGATACATTTTAATAAGGATTTAGAAACCTGTGGCCTTGTGCCTAATCACCCCAGGCATGACATTATCCTAGCACGACACACACCCTGTTGTGCATTATTCTTTATTTTTAGCTCTATACCATTGGATTGGTTATGGTAATGTGTTATCTGCTGCAGTGTGTATAAGTTTTATTTGATCACCCTTGCCGTAACCCATTGTTTGGTCATCAACAGTCCCCAGCCTACATAGAGCAGCAGCAATGTAATTACCATAACCATAAAGATTTTGCAATTGTATGATTACAGTTATAATGTTTTGCTGCCAAATATATCTTATTTTTCATATTGACTTTCAACCCCATCTTGCAGCAAGATATGTTGTCTTGATGTCCTTAAAAGTGCCATGCTGGCAAATGCCACACCGCCCCTGCCCCTCTAGCCACCTGACCTGACACACCCATGCACTCCATGTGACCCAAAAATATTTTGCCATTTACTATCGGTGACATGTACAAGAACCCTGGTCCCTAGTACAAGCAGCATATGAATGTAACATGCTTATTCAACCGCTAACACTACAGGTCGAACACATTTTGAAAAATGGTGAATGGTGGCCATCTTTAATGACTGGAGCCATTAATTACAAAAGTAATCATGAAAAGGCTTAACAACTTAAAGCATCAAATTCCCAAAATGTTTACTTATGCTATACTACCAGGTTAAAGTTCTTGTACCAAAACTGTGATGGTTCCGGGGCAGGCAAGGAGGTGCTTGATGTCCACAGTTTTGATTAAAATGTTCATGATTACTGCAGCTATGCAACCTCAAATGATTAGAAAAGATATTAGCCCCTCCATCTAATTATTTACTAAACAGTGTAAACATCATGTCAAACATCCATTTACACATATATTTCTCCCTGTATGTGGGTGGCGTATACTCTTTAATGATATGAACACCAGTCCAGTGGCCAACATTGCAGCTCCAGCAACACTCCCTGTCTTCCATGCAACACAGTTACTGCAGGGACTGGATGGATGTAGTCATCATACAGAGATACAATGAAACCTCAACAGAGGAAAATGACCTAAGCAAGACCAAAGATAAAAATTGATGAATACTCATCAATTTGCATATCTGTTTTAGCAAGCAAGTTGGAACAAGCACAGAAAAAAAAAGTATACTTACCATACCCCATGAATGGATGTCTTTAAACTGCAGAAATTAACCCCAGGAACATGTTGTGCAGGGCACAGGATTCCAGACCAAGGTCCATGATGAAGCACAGTAGCAGGCATTCCCCTTCCCTATCAGTACTATGTACCTTGAAATAAGATAAAAAGAAGAACACATTAGTGTATTATAAAAGTTCTATCCCCACACCACCAACATCCCCCACCACAGAAGGCTATAAGAAATACTTACCTCAGGGACTGTGAAAATGGAATAATTGCACAATTAACTAAATCCTCCAGATCTGGTTGAGCAGCAGTTGCAGTAGGAACAAGAGTTAACTTTGCCGGAATTCCAGTGTTGAAAAAAGCAAAATAGAACACAATTACTATCAAACTCAGACATCCAGATGGCAGTAACATACATACTCACTGGTAATGACAATTTCAATACTCATCATCTGTACTGGGAACTTGGGAAATGTGGTGCATTCTAACATCCCTAGATCCTAATAATCCTGGCCTGGCATGATGATGTCATCCATACGGCACAGTGAAAAATAATAAAAGCAGTACAAACATATCAGAGCTCAAGATGCCATAATATCAACCCACCAACACCCTTATCTTGCACAGGAAAAAAAAACAGATACTGTACTTGCATGTTCAGCAGCAGCAGTATGGACTATGTGAAGAAGATCCACCAAGAACAGTATTTCTTGTGGCAACTTGGCAAGCAGTAGTCAGAGACAGCAGCAGGCAGCAAGCTACAGTGCCCAAAATGTAATTCACTCCCACCGCCAGGCAAGCTACTACAATCACAGAGTCAGTCAGTCAACACAACCAGCCACTTGGACAGCAGCATAGGGAAATGATAATTGTACATTTCTAGCTCAATCAATTGAAAAAGCAGCAGCAGGAGGAAACAATTGAAAATAGCAGCAGTATTTTGCAGGAGGAATTCATTTTCTCTGCATGGGTTGACACCCTTTTCAGGTCCCTGAGGTGGTAGCACAGCATGTAACAGCATGACTGACAGCACATTTCAGTCTCAATTTGATGTAACATTTTTTGGAAACATTTCTGGACTTGTAGGCCCTGTTTGGCACCAGCAGCACTGAGTTTCAAGCTGAAATCATTGGTAAGCATGGCCCAAAGAGCAATATAATGTCCAGGTGGTGGTGGTGTGGGGCACCATTCACAACATGATTCAGACCAGTTTTCAGTCTCCACTTTATGTACCATTTTTTCTGTAACATTTCTGGATATGTACAGCCTGTTCTGTGCACACAGAAACAAGATTCAGCATGACATCAATGTAAACAGTGGACCAAAGTCCGTGTTTTGGTTTGGGTGGTGGCTTGGGTGCCATATAACATCATGGCAGAGACCAGATTTCTGTCTGAATTTGCTGTGCTATTTTTAGGAAACATTTCTGGACATATACTACCTGTGCTGCACTCGCATAAACAAGATGTAGCCTAAAATCAATTTAAACAGTTGCCAAAACAGAATTTTAATGTCTAGGTGCTGGGTGGGGACCATAAAACAACAGAACAGACACTCACATTTCAATCTCAGTTTAATGTACCATTTTTAAGAAACATTTCTGGACATGTATTGCCTGTGCTGCACTCCATAGAAACAAGATGTGGACTAAAGTCAATTGTAAACAGTGGACCAAAACCATCGTTTGAGCTGGGTGGTGGTTTGGATGCCATATAACAACGTGGCTGAGACCAAATTTCTGTCTGAATTGAATGTACCATTTTTAGGAAACATTTCTGGACATGTACTACCATGCTACACTCGTAGAAACAAGATGTGGTCTAAAACCAATTGTACACAGTGGCCAAAACAGCATTTTAATGTATGGGTGTTGTGGGGCACCATAAAACATCAGGACTGACACCACATTTCAGTTTCAATTTAATGTACCATTTTTAGGAAACTTTTCTGGACATGTACAGTCTGTCCTGCGCTCTCAGAACAGAGATTCAGCATGAGATGACTTGTAAACAGTGGACAAAGACCATGTTTTGCTTTGAGTGGTGGTTTGGGTGCCATTTAACAATATGGCTGGCCTGATCTCTGTCTGAATTTAATGTAACATTTTTGAAACATTTCTGGCATAATCAGTGCTGAGATAATGGCTGAAATACTTGGCAAGCAGGCCCAAAACAACTATTTATAGTCTGGGTGGTGGGGGCACATCACATCCTGACAGACTATATTTCAGTCTGAATTGTATTAAACCTTTCTTCTGCCACATTTCTCCTTTAACCATGCCTGCTCTGCCCAGTATGGTGGCAAGAGGCTGTGTTAAACTGTGGCCAAAGTGCACATTTTAGACCGGGGTCACTTGGGCCTTGTCCGTGTAGTGGTGGTGGTGGTGAGGCACTAATAAAACATTATCATGACTGGGGGACACAAAGTTAACATGTCTGAAGGTGGCAAAGTCAGAGGACATGTGTTGTTCAACAGAACAAAAGATGTTCATGTTTAACTTCGCAATAAAAGTGCTCTATTTAACTATTTCTATGACTGTTGCGTTTGTATTTGGACTGATGCTACACAGCCAAAGCAACTGCCACCAGCCCTTAGCACACACAGCCAGACAACAACATCACATAGCTTTGGGAAAAATTTTTGTTCATACTAACAAATTACAATACTTGACATTTGTGGATAGGAAGACATAAATAAAGGAGTAACATAAAACAAGCAAGAAGGTACACAGTTTACAGGAATCGTACTGAGGGGGACATGCAGGGTCAGACTCAGCCAGGGTAAGGGCATTCAATCATATGAGACAGAGGGAAATGGAGGGAGCATAAACATTCCATAAGCATAACATATCAGATAGAAAACCAATAGACAATAAAAAGAACAAAGAGGATATATAATGGAAGAGAAAGAGGACAGAAAATATTTTTGATTTTTTTACTTTTTATTGTGTTGGTGTTTTCTTATTTTTAGGGTTGCAGAAGAAAAAAACAAGACTTGCAAAAGAAAAAGGAAAGAAAAACAAATTGGTGCATAGATAGCACTAATCAGTTGCACCAGTGCCACTGCGCTGACAACACCATCTCCCTCAACGCAGCTCCCAAGAGGTCCAAGACCTTCTTTTGGTCCTCCCTTATTTTCTCAGGTTCTTCCCTGACCTTCTGGTGGAACTGGTCCACCTGCTGCCAGAGTCCTTGCACCTCGTGCACACTGCCATCACATCTTGGCACATGGACTCAAGGTCCTCCAACCTGATGTGACCTGCTGGGGAAGCTGCTGCAGGCTGTGATGTCAAACTAGGTGCAGTTAAAGCACAGTTGCACCGGGAGTGTGGGGTATATCCTCCCTGCTGCTGCTGCTACTGTGGGGCCCTTAGGCCACTGGACGCCCTGATGCTCGGACCCATCCCTGCCTCCTGCTGCAGCTTCTGCTGCTTAAAGATCCACTCTGCAGCATGGCGGTACTGCAGGTGGCTCCTCTGTCCCCCATCCCAAAGTGGGACACTCGTTTTCATGCCACATCTTTGCCACAGGGGATGCAGATGACAATACTGTCATCTCCAATCTTTGTGGGAAAAAGGTCCAAACTGGATAAACATTGTGGAGAGGGGCTCATCAGTTGATCTCAGCGGCAGCCACCTCATCTGAGATTGAGACCTGCTTCTGCTGCTGCTCTTGCTGGGGGGGGGGCGGCTACATGTTCCTTGGGGTGATGCAATGGGCTCCTACTGCTCTTGCTGTGTGGGGCACATGCTGCTGGGGTGGGCTGCAGGTGCTCCTGCTGCTGCTGGTGGTGGGGGGACCTGCTGCTGCTGCTGCTGGGGGGCACGGGCACATGCATCTCTTTGGGGTGCTTAGAAAATGCCCACCTGTTAAGGTGGACAGCAGATCCTCCTGCTGCTGGTGGTGCACACCACTACTAGTCTTTGACTCTCTCTCCTCATAAATAAAACTTTTCTTAATATAAAAGAAAATAAATCAAAAAGAAAGAAAGATACAGGGAGGAACTGGGGACGGGCAGTCAAACACACACACACACACACACACACACACACACACACACACACTATAAAGATAAACAAATACAACACTGAAGATAAAGCCCTAACAGAAAATACTTACTTTTTAAAATAAAGTGGGAAGATATTCCAAACAAACAAGCACACACACAAACACTGTTTTGGCTAAATAAAACTCCCTGCTCTGCTCACTCTCTCCTGCTAGGCTGAAAAAGCTCTAAAGGAAGTAAATTTAGTCTGGCTTCCTGCTTCAGTACAGTCACCCATGTGATCAGCAGTCTACTAGAATAGAAAAGTCATGTGACAAGCATTTTATTTCCCAGTTTAGCATGATACTAAAATACAGCAAAGTGTGCCAGCAAAGGCAAAATTGATGGTGAAATTTTGCCAGAAATTTACTGGCAAAATTTCACCATAAGAACACAATTTCACAAAATGTTTTCGTGGTGAAATTGGCGATTTCACCAAAATTTTGCCTGTGAAATTAAATTTTGCTGCATCCCTACTTGTGTATTTAAAAGTAAGAGTAAGCAGCACAGCCGTATGTAACAGCAATGAAGCTGATTGACAGTGTGGTGCTGTGGTGCACATGCGTGATCACACTGGCTGGCACAGGAGAAAGTCGATTTCAGTTGCAGCTTTTCTTTACACGCTTTGCTTGCAAATTGTGTCGGAGGCACATTGGGATGGGTGGGTGTTGTGTGTGGCTAGTACTGAAGGTACAAATAGGAAACAAAATGGATGTTCGCTGAGAGGGAGTTCTGCTACAGTGAGGCAGTGTTGTGAAGGGAATCACAAGCATGGCTTTCAGTTTCTTTGAACATGGGATGTGTAGTGATTTTTTTGTGTAATTTGGTCATGTGTGTGCTGGGACTAGATCTGTGATGTTATGCTGGGATAGCATCAGGGTCCAGCCCCAGAATGACCAACCAGAGCCCAACATTCTTTCTTGCCTTTGTATAATGTGAACTGCATAACATTTTAGATGGTGATATGACTTGTATATGAAATCATGGTGGTAGGATAATATGATTAAAAACTGTGCTTAGCTACAGGGGCCAATCATGGAAAACAATTAGTCACATGGGGAATAATTCCACAGTATATTCATCGCACAGAGCACAGGTATGTGGTACACGTGGCACTCTGGTGTGTTATATAGTACATACCTAAAATGGTATGTAGTGTTCATATGTATGTTTTCTGGATGTTTTGACAGGAATAATACAGATGGCCAGATGAAATGGCGGAGTGGCCATGAAGCATTGCCCTCTGACATGTGTTCTGTGATGGAATAAAAATGAAATATGACTTGAACTTTGAGGTGTTCACCCCATCTTTTCATGATAATGTTTGGATTACGTCACATGAATGATCCAAGGCCAAAAGTGGATTATTTTAAAATGAACAAAGAACAGCCTGGGCATTCCTTCAAACTGATATTTGATATTATTGACATCAACAATTTTGGTAGTGTCCAGTTCTTCCAGAGGTTTAACACTGTTTTGGAGTGTTTATGTTAAATGGAAAGTTGCAGTAGAAAGGTCGCTGGTGGAGGACATTTTTTTGTCATTTCATTTGGTCTCTGACTAAGAGCTGTTGATACATTTGGAGAGTAAGATTTAGGTTGGTGAAATGACGATTTATTGTATGTCAGCAATATTGGAGATGTCAGTCATAAATCTGCTTCCAGAGATGAGGCGGGATGTGATTTCTCCTTGTCCAACTAAGTGCTGATAAAGAATCATAGATTACCTGGGGAATTTGTGTTTCCTAGTGTGTGGTTAATTAGTTTGCTTTTGTCTTTCTTGTGAGTGTTACAGCTTTACTCTGAGAATTCTGTATGCATCCCAGTCCTTGTCATTATGTGTGATTTTGCAGATGGCCCAAATCTTGTCTTGTTGATAGCAACTCAGCAGCTCAGGTGAAATCCATTTATAATCCCTCCCAAACTCTGACAAGCTTAATAGGAGACATTTTCCACACAACTTTAATTATCTTAATTCACTTTTGATTTTTGTGATCTCTTGTTTGTTTTGTGCCATGCCATTTTAATGCAATATGTAACATTTCATTTGTTTATTATTTTCTAGACAGTGTTGAAAAGGAGAGCTTGACTCTCGGTCTGTCTCCAGAGATAGATACACTGAATTTAATTTGTCTGTGGTAGTACACTGCCTGGTTTTCATCATCTTATTGTCCACAATCTCACTTTCTTCCTTTCCTTGCTTGTGCTGTCTACTGTTGCACCACAGGAGACTGGATTTTCAAAGGGTGATGGAGGGCTTGCATCATGCCTGCATCAAACCTGTTTTGGTTATACCGCAAACACCTTTGTCACAGCTGTGCCTAACTTTGGTAGATCAGGCACAGTTCGACATCTACTTGATTTATGGCAGCTTGCACCAAATATTTGGCACATCGCCCATAAAAGGGTACCTGGGATTGATGCAAGCTAGACCAGAAAAGACAGTCTTACTTGCGACAATCGGCACATGGAATGGGAAATCCTGACTGCCAGCTGGGAGAATACCAAGCTCTGTGTGACATTTGTTCACCACGCCTTGGGCCTGTGCCATTTAGACCACTTTGAAAATCCGGCCCTGGGTGTATGTGCAAACACAATTCCTCACCACATATGTATTTACCATATTATATCTAAGCCAACTATCTCCAACCCTTGTCACTGTCTGCAGGTCCCACTACCTCTCTTTTTCTGCTGTGTACAATCTTCTTAACTGTTTTGTGTCAATAGCAAACTCGTCTCTTGCTACCAATCCCCTTTTCAGATTTTAGAGCCCCGTGCACCACAGCCATGGTATTTTTAAAGGTGGAGACAGTTGAATACTAGCGCCACGATTTACGACAGCTTGCATCCATTTTTTCAGTGCAGCTGTGGGAAAAGTTAGGCCTATTAGGACCAGGTGTACAGTAACAACCCTTCCAGCTGCACTAACTGAAAATACAATGCTCCACAGATGTTGAGATTTTGTCCTGTAGTGGTGGCTGCAGCACTGGACTTAGTTCCCAGACAGGCTGAAATTCCAGCCACAGGTCATTAACAAATATATTTTACTTCTTTTAATCTGTATATTACCTCATCCTTCACCCACCTCATAGATCCTGGTTTGGCTACCACCAGTGCCATCTATAATACCCTCCAGAGATATTCCTGGATGGATAGTTGAGGGCACCTGAGACACTCTACTGCACTGTCCTATCAGCTTGACTCTGAGGTGGTGTTCTGTCTGAAAATAAAGGTTGTCAGCAGATAAGGACCTCTTGGCCCACCTAGTTGGCCCACTATTCCCTACCTAATATGCCACCACAGACCATACGCGATCTCTGGTCTCCTCCACCCCTTGCCTTACTAAGGTCCCCTTGTGTCTATCTCATCCATGCTTGAATCATATTACTGTTTTTAGCTCCCACCACCTCTGCTGGAATGGTCTTCCAGATGTCCAGCACCCTTTCCATGAAGAAGTGTTTCCTCATATCTACTCTGAGCACCCCCAGCTTCACAGCAGACCCTTGTCCTGGAGCATCTTTTCTATGGAAAATGCTACCTTCCTGTACTTTATTGATATCTGTGAGTTTTTTGAACATTTCTATCATATCCCCCTTTCCATCCTTTCATCTAGAGAGTACACACTTAGTTCTTTGAGTTGCTCCTCATAGGGCTTTTGATGCAGGCCCTGAACCATTTTGACAGCCCTCCTTTGTACAGCCTCCCCATATCTATGTCCTTCCAGTGGTGGAGCCTCCAGAATGGGACACAATACTCAAGGTGGGTTCATACCAGTGATTTATACAGGGTAATACTACCTCCTCTTACTGCAGGTGATTCCTCCTATTTTTATTTATTTAAAAGGTTTACCAGGAAGGCATACTGGGCAAACAAACTGCTTGATTCAAGATACATCCAGGGAGGAGACATGGAGACAGGACAAATAATATGCAGCATCCACTGAATGGAATCATACATAACACACAGACTTGGAGATAGTACACATATGATACAGCATATAGTGAAGGAACAGTACCTTGTACACAGGAACATCAGAAATTACAATGCTATAGAAATAGGATTAGAAATTTCATATGATATAATACAGACACAGATAAGAACAGTGATGGACCCAAGCATCCTGCTAGCCTTCCCCACTACATTATTATACTACTTGGCTAATTTCAGGTCATCAGAAATAATTATCCATAGGTCCGTTCTTGTTTTGAGGTTGCTATTACCTCCACACTCAAATTGATACATAGCTCATGAGCAGTGTTGGGTGAGTTACTTTTCTATTACTTTCTATTTCTTTTAGAAACTTGATCCAGGAAGCTCTGTAGCAGTCACTAGCAAGGATAGAGAAGTGCTAGAAAAAGTAATACACCTGACAGTTACAATTACTTATTTCTTTTTATACAAAAACAATACAAAATAATAAATAACTACTAGTTACTTCCAAATAAATGTAATCAATTACAGTTACATATTACTTTTGTATAAAAGACATAAATAATTATAAATGTAAGGGTGTATTACTTTTCCAGTACTTCTCCATCCTGCTAGCGACTGCACAGAACTTTCTGGAACAAGTTTCAAAGTAATAGAAAGTAATAGAAAAGTAACTACCCAACACTGCTCACTCATGATTTTCTATGCCCCAAGTGTGTACTTTTTTGCATTGAAACCCAGCTGCCATTCCCTTGACCATTCTTCCAGCTTTTTCAGATCATCCTCATTCTTTCTGGCACCCCACCCCAGTATGTCTACTCTGTTGCAGAATTTTGTGTCATCCACAAATAGACATATTTTCCCCTCCAGCTCTCCTGCAATGTTGCTGATAAAGACATTGAAGTGGACTGGGCCTGGTAGTGACCCTGTGGCACCAAGCTGGTCACTTTTCCTTCTCCAGAGTGGATCCCATTTACCACCACTCTCTGACTCCTACTGCTTAGCCAACTTCTTATCCATTTTACTACTTTTGAACCTGTTCCTAGATTTCCAAGCTTGCTCACCAGTCTTCTATGTGGAACAGTGTCAACAGCCTTACTGCAGCTCATTGGAAGCCTCCTGTAGTGATCCAATTGTCTATAGAGGTGGTCCTCCCAGGCAACCCCAGGGGTCCTGCAGGAAAGAGTTCAATTGAATGTGGGGCTGGGTGGAGCATCAACTTCCCAGCTGGTGTATCATGTTTCATTGTTAGTCCTACCCTCTGAGAGTACAGTATACTTTATTTATTTAAAAGTTTAACCAGGAAATATATAGTAAGCTTTTGACAGCTTGTTTCCAGATGCATCCTGTGGCAGAGGAGAAGGAGATAACTAAACAATATAATACTAAAAATACAGAAGTCAGATACAATGATATACACAAAGCAAGAAGAATCATAAATATTAGAGACAATTTAGTAATGAATGCAATTAGAAAATATAACAATACCTTATATGTGAAGACGGGAAAAGTAGAGAAACAGAATGAACAGAGCAAAACTAGAAAGAGGTAGTAAAGAGGCCAACCAGTAACAAGTAGTGTGGGGCACAGAAGGAAAGGGTCATATAAAGTTGCAGGAAGGATAACAACAGTCATAAAGAAGAGACTGTAGAGAGGAAGGAGAAGAGGCAGAATGAAAGAAAAGGGAAAAGAGGACCAACATTAAGGAAATGGTAATAAAAACAAATTGACCAACAGTATATTTTCTAGAAGGTAGAGAGAGAGAGAGAGTGAGGGTAGTGTTGTGGAGAGGGTAGGAGGAGGAAGGTGGAAGGATAGGATGGATCTGAGCTGAGAGGTAGAGCCAAACCTGAATCTGGATAAAAAGTGACACAATAGGAAAGGCACACAGCTTCAAGAAAGGGAGAGAAATGTTAAGTGAAGAGAGCAGTGGTGAGTACAAGGTGAGCAATCTAAAGCAAAATTACAGAAATAATGAAAAAGTGGTCCAGTCTGGCAAGGGAGGATTTAGGGGCACTACTGTAGACTAAGTCACTGTAGTCAAATATTGGAAGGATAATTTTAGTACAATTTCTCGTCAAGCAGGAAGTGGAATACTCACTTTATTCCTGTACAAAGCACCTAGCTTAGGGTAAAGCTTACAGTGAACTGCATCAGTATGCACTGAAAAATCAAGATACTGGTCAAGACAGATGCCGAGGAACTTAAAGGAGAAAGTTTCTTCAATCTTATCATCATCAAGGGTTTAAAATAGAAGCGCAGAAGTAAGTTTGGCAAGCCTCTAATGAATGCCACAAGTCACTGAGACTTTGTTTTTACATTAAGGGACAATTGGTTAGACTTGAACCAGGGCTGAATGTTGCCAAAATCTAAATGTAGCCAGGAGGTAAGGTCAAGGGAGAGGAGCCAAATACAAAAACAACCTGTGTTATCAGCATACATACTGCATGAATGGATGCAGATGAACAGACAGAGGGTAGGTCATTAAGGAATACGGAAAGGAGAACAGGACCCAGGACAGACCCTTGAGGGACACCTGGGATAATGGGAGCGGAGATGGAATGGATTTTCCTATCCAGACAGCTTGGGACCTGCCTTCAGTGTATGAACAAAATCCACTTACAGAAGACTCAGAGAGGCTCACAGCTTTAAGTCTGTGCAGAAGGAGGATGTGCCATAGTGTCAAAAGCTTTAGCCAGAACAACAAAGATGGCAGAAGTTATCAGACCTTGATCCATACCTGCAAGTATAGAGTCAGTGAGCCGAGAGGAAGGTGGAGAGTTTAGTGGGATTTCCTAAAACCAGATTGGAAGGGAGTGAAGAAGGAGGGTTATCAAGAAAGAAGTGAGCTGAGATAGAACAATGCATTCCTGTAACTTAGCAAAGGTAGGAAGAGGAGATATTGGACAGAAGTTACCAGGAGAAGTGGCATCACCACCTTTGTGAATAGGTATTATGATAGCCTGCTTCCACACATCAGGAACAGTAGCAAATAAGAAGGATATATTTAAAATTAAAGTAATAGGCAGAGCAATGGCAGATGCCGAGATGAGAAGGAGAAGTTTAGGGTCAAGGCCATCAGGACTACCTCCCTTCGATGGATTAAAGGCAAGTAAAGCATTTAGAGAAACGGGAGTAACGTGGAAAGAAAGAAAATTAATGAGGAGAGGAAGGTTCAGAGATGGAAGGAAGGAAGGGGTAAGGGAGTAAGGGATGAGACAAAGGGCACAAGTAGTAAAGTAGGAGTTAAAAGTCTGAGCAACAGAGGAAGGATCAGAGATAAAGGAGTCACCAACCTTAAGAGTGGGAGGAGACTGGGTCTTAGGACATGAAATAAAATGAATAACCTTCCAGAACTTGGAAGGGTTATTAATGTTGTTTTGGAGAGTGGAACCAAAAATACTCAGACTTTGCCAGTCTGACGGCTTTGGTGCAGACATTGTGAAGATGTCTATAGTTGGCCAAGGAAGATTAGGAGCCAGTGACTTTAAAAGTAAACCAAGAAAGGTCCTAGGAATGGAGACAAGTAAGTACCTCAGATGATATCCAGGGAAGATGAGAACCCTGCACCCTGTTTTTTCTCAGGGTGCATGACTATCACATACAGCCAAGAATTTAGACTGAAAGTAATTTAAGGAAGACTTTATATTACTGGCTGCAGAAATGGGGACCAATCAATAGATCATAGATCAGCTAGGAGAGGCCACATCAAAAGACTTAAAAGACCTGAGAAATATGAATTTGGGGGACATTGAAATGATGTAACCTGCACACACAGTAAACCATATGATGATCATTGAGTGCATCAGGAGCGATACCTGAATCCACAACACAGTAGATATGGGAGAATGACCCAACCCAGTCTAGCAGAGAGTGGTTTAGGGATTTGAAATTTGATCGGTGGGCTCAGAAATGAATTGGGTCAGCTGTAGTGACTTCATATTTTGTGACAATTTGTTTCAATTAAAGGAGAGTCAGTTTAAATCAAAGTCATCAAGTATAAGTAGCTCACCACTCAAGTAGTTAGACAGATGAGGAAAGCTTAGTAACTAAAGCAGATGATACACCAGGTCAGCAGTACAGACCAGCAATAAAGATGGAAATAGAGAGTGGAAGGAGAGCTTAAGGAGGATCATCTCATGGGAAGAAGGGAGGGGACTGAAAGAAAAGTTGTGAATTGGAACCTGGTGGATATGTAAGCTGCAACAGCACCACCACCCTTTTAGAGTGATCTTGCCTGACAAGGATGTGAGCGGTGATTAAGCATTATAGGTGGTACCTGCTCAATTTTTGGGAGGAGGCTGCAAATGTTAGGTGAGACACCCTCAATACTTTGGGAAGTTATAAAGGAGAATGTGTAATGTGGCCAGGAGTTAAGTTCAATGTCACCTGCCAACAAAAGTAGTAAGCTGACATTGAGTTGAAAAGCAGAATAATTCTGCTTTGATGGAGGATGATGAAAAGGAAGAGGGATAGGAAGAGAATAGGAAAATAGGCACCAAAAGTTTCAAGGTGAAGCCAAGGAGGGCAGAAATTGACACATAGAAAGCCAGGGGGTGGAGGAGAGGGTAAAAGGAGACTAGGTGAAGGAGATGGGGAAAAAGAGAGAGTAGATAGAAGAAGAATCAGTCAGGTTAGGGAACAATGAAGAAAGGAAGATAGGGAGTGAGGATAAATAAGAGAAATTAGCAGCACAGTAAAGGTAAAAAGGAAGAAATTATTAGAGTTGGAGAAATTAGTTTAGTAATAAAAAAGTAAGTGAGGTATGACATTGTACGACTCAGATAGGAAGGTAAAAGGGATGCAGCAAGGCTGAATAACATCTCAGAAAAATTAAACACAATGCACTGTTAACTTCTAGTTGAAAAACAATATCATACATAAAACCAAACTCCTCTCCCAAATAAAGCAATTTTGTGTAAACCATGGAAGTTATGGTAGAAACACCCAATAAAAGCTATTGAATAATACAAGTAAACTGAGATGCTTGAAAACAAACTGTAGAAACACAATAGCTTGCCATGCTCTGTAGGAAGTTAGCTAAACTACAATGACTAAAGAATGCACAATGGACTTACCAGTGGTACATCAAACATTAGATATTTTCAAAGATAATAGAATGAACATCTTAGTGATGCAGTCATTATATACTGTTTCTGCAGACAACTAGCATCTTACTGTGGGTGCAGTGTCTCCTGATGCCTGCTGGTCTACACTGACACCCACAGTATGACTATACTGTGCTCTGGCCCACAGTGTGACACCCTTGTGCTCCTGACCCCACAGTATGACTTGCCCTTATGCTCCTGGCCCACAGTATGACACCCTATGCACTGGCCCACAGTATGATGCCCTTGTGCTCTGGCCCTTGGCTCTGGAACATGGTGGAGGACCGCTAGCACAAGGCACTTAAAAGAGCAGGTAAGAACAGTTCACCTCACCAGTCAATTAGAGACATGATCGAGTAATCCCAGGGGACAGAGATACAGACCCCTGCCAAATGCAGGTAATAACAGGCTGACAGTCCTCAGGTGAGAGTCCCCTCTGCTAGGAGTCCAACTGACTTACAGGACTCTCACACTCAATGGAGCCCAAATGGAGAAATCCAAAGGAATGTGGCAGATGTTGAAAATCTCACTGAAACACTTCATCATTAGGTGTACTTGCATCATTAGATAGCAACATACCTGATGTACCAATGTGCACACTTCTCCTTCCTACTGCATGATTCAGGCACCCAAAAATGCAACACCAAGTGTGGTAACCAAGGTGACAGTAATGTAGTGTGTTGCACAACCCTCCCTTCCCAGATGAGAAAACATCCTGTGGGGACATGCAATCCTTCCCCCACCTACCATCTGCTGAACTAAGCTGGAGCATGCACCTTAGTCATCAGCACGCAAGTGGCAATGCTAACACTGTGCTGATAGATCGGCAATAATAAATATGCTTTTCAGTTTGTTTTGCCTCCTGGCCCATCTGACCAGAACCTCCTTCAGCCTATACCAGAATCACCTCCCTGTCCATTAAGGGGCCTGTCAAGGACATCCTGGGTCTCCTAAGTCACCAGAATACACGCTGCATTCCTTATTTGGACTGAGTCCCTGTGGTGGGGCCTGTCAATCAGTTCCTACAGCAGCTTTACTGGCCTATATCCAGCTGCCCATGGCGGAGGTGAAGCCTGGGTGTGGATCAGAAGCCAAGAGATGATGGCAGCAATGGACACTGGGGAAGGGCATCACCTATCCAGCTAGTGAATGACCATTTTGTTCATCTTTTGTTCCTGGGACATGGACATGGAAAAATGCACAAATTGTGCTCCCTCTATGCATGGTTCGTGCCATGTCAGCCACTGCCCAGCCCTTCCTCAATTGACTTATTCAGCCTAACTTCTGCCCAGCCTTTACTAGGTGGCAGTCTGATGGCTGGTTTTGAGGTTTTGAGAACCCCTCCCCAAAAGGAGGAAACCAGTTTATAGGATGCTTCATCCTACTTTCTCCTACCAGCCCTATATGACTCATCCTTGTTCCTGAATGGAGTCACCAGCATTATGAGAGTAACACTACTGTTGCATCAACAGGCCAGTTAATAATAAATATGTTAAAGAGCAACATACCACCTAATACTAATGCTTGGGATACTCCATCTGTGCATACTCTTTCACTATGCAGGAAATTATCCACTACCAACACTCTACTTTCTGTATCAGCCAAATTGCTGTTCACCTCCTGTACATTATGTGGACTCCATTTTATGATACTTTCTCCATGTTTTCTCATCTGGAATAGTAACAAAGGTCATGCTAAAGTTCACATAAACTACATCCATAACCTGGTCCCTAAACACCTTTTCAGTTATCTCCTTCAAAGAAGGCAGTCATGTTGTTGTGGCCAGATCAACCTCTTGTGAAACCTAGTTGTCTGCTAGAGACCTGACCATTTTATTCATGTAGTGAACCACCACAGCTTCTATTACTTATGCAATGCTTACAAATCTGTAGTTAGCTGGTGTCACCTTGTCCCCCTTTAAACATGGGGATGGAATTGGTTGTTTCAGTTCTCTGACACTATCCTTGTTTGGAAGAAGTCTTGAAACATGCTATATTGATGGGGGACCAGCGAGAACACCTTCTAATTCCAATTCAACCCTCTGGTGAATACCTTCAGGACCTTATTATTTGATCAGAATCATACCATCCAGGTACCTATTAATTCTGAAATGATCAGCACAGCTTCATGTTTGGCATAAACTTCCTCCATTACTTCATTCTCCAGCAGGCCATGCCCTTTGTCATCTGTGTTGAATACTGGCACAATGTAGTTAGATATTCAGTAACTCTGCCATTCTCTTTGCCTTTCTCAATGGCCATCCATCTCCAACAGGGCCCCACCTTATCCCTGACTCTCCTCTTGTTCCATATGAATTCAGAAAAATGATTTTTTTATTTGCCTTGATCCCCTGAACAATCCTACCTTCTGGACCAGCCTTGGCAATCATGGCCCTGTTCATTTTGTAAAGTCCTATACTGTATTTCACTTTCTTTGTCCTTAGAATCTGTCCCTGTACTGGGTGTCCTCTTTTCTCTTTAAGTGTTCCTAAAGTTAATTGAACAACCACAGAGGTCTTCACCTAATGCCCTTGTTGCTGCAGAAAAAACTAGTCCCTGTCTCCATTATCATTTGCTTCAGGCCTCTCACGTGACATTAGCCCTCCCACTCAGTGGTGTATTTGCCAATTTAGCTGCATTTATCAAGACAGCAGATTCTTTATCATGGCAAAGACCACCTTTCTGTACTTCAAGATACTTGTCGCTGTTTCACAGCTTTTCTTCCCTATGCATATAGGAAGATTATTTCCTGATTGTAGTGACTGCATTACACCTGTTCCTTGCCATATCCATTGGAGATGATACCTTACCCATTACTGAGAACAATGTCAAGGGTTGCCTCAAACCTAGTCCCTGTTCTAAATGCTGCCCTAGGAAGTAATCATTCAAGATTGACAGTAACTCAAGCTCTGCCTTGGAGGCAGTATAGCATAGTGGTTATGAGCACTGAGCTGCAAACCTGGAGAACTGGGTCTAAGTCCCCAACCACCACTTGCATACTGTGTGAGCATGAACAAGTCACTTATTTATCTGTGCTCCAGGACACACCTGGAAATGAGTCTTAGATGAATGTATCTTTCCTGACCAAAAATTGTAAAAGCTGCACAATTGGGCAGACTTGATGAACCTGTGGGTCTTTTTCTGCCAACAATTTTGTATGTTCATATGTTCATAAAATAAAACTAGCCCTCTCAAGATAGCAGTCTATGTCCATTAAATTAAAGTCCCCAAGGATCAATCCTGCATTCTATTTGGGTGCCCTACTGATTTCTCTGATGAGCTGGGCATCATGTTTCTCTGAACTGTTTGAGGCATGTAGAAACCCTTAGAGGAACTCTCTCACCCGTATGTTACTTATAGTAGCTTGATACAGATGGACTTTGTGACACTATTTAGTCCCCTGATGCCCTCCTATCCTCTAGAGTGACTCCCTCCATTACAATAAAAACATCCCAACCCTTTTCTGTCAGGCCTAGCCTCTCAGAATAGTCTGTATCCCTCTATTCCAGTATACCAGTAATGTTCTTCCCTATGCCCGGTCTCTGTGATCACTACAAAGTTTTGTCCCTTGAAGTGTAATTACTAGACTATGGAGAAAAGAAGCATGCACTACCAGACTTGTTTTGTTTGTGCTGACTAGGTCAGTCAAACCAACATGAACTGAACAATATTTATGACAGGCACTCTAGTAAATCATTACTCTATTCAGCTTCTAAATTCCTCAAACTACTTTTTATTCACAAACCATACAGGATAAATACCTGGAGAAACCAAGACTGCTTCTCACCAGTGTTTTAAACTCCACAAGTCCTTTGTCAGGAAACTGTGAAATGTATTTGGATTTTAGCTCATCCATTGTCCCGTATGTGGGTCTCATGTTGCCTACATGCAACTGTAGATAGTTTATTTATTTAATTTTGTTTGTTTGTTTTGTTCAGCAGGTAAGTGCATTAGGCATAAAGATGCCTATGTTTAGCTTTAACCTAGCTGCCCTCTTTGCCTCCTCACCCATTCTAGGGGACTGTTCTCCTGTGCTCCCTGTTCTGCTGCCATTTTCTATGTGTTTCCAAACATGTGCCTTTGCCCTTGGTGATCCTTTGCACCAACCCATCCCCTGTTCTCTAGTTAAATCCTACCTGATTGTCCTGTCCATTCATGTAGCCTGTATCCCCACCCTTCAGGTGCAGGTGCAGCCATCATTAGCAACTAACTGATTAAGTGATGCACTCCACTGTAAGCAGATTTGTTTGACTTTTCAAGACAAAGTAATAGTGCTTTAACCTCTTCTCTAAGTGCACACCTGGTATAAGTAATTGTTTATTGTGTTGTAAACCGATATACTGCCAAGTTGAAAGTGTTACATTTTGGATAAAGTCCACTCTTAATATTAAAATATTTATATATATATATATCAAGAAATACAGTATACACTTACACAGAAACATTTGGTAATTAAATAAGCTGTTTTGTGCCAAAATAAATAGCAGCATACTGTAATGACAAATTCTATAGATTTGCACATGAGCAGCATAATTACTTAAATCTCCTTAAACTTTTGCAACATAACAACATCATGCATGGTCTAGAAGCATATCTTTAGTGCACTTTTGAAATTCTATTGCACCAGTATACTAATTAAAATATAATTATGTTATTTGGGCTATGAAGCATTACCACTGAATAGTTGTGAAAAGTAAATGAGGACATGAATTTATGTGCTAAATTCAAATTCATATGTGACTATTGGAAATATAGTGCAGTTACATCTGCTATTTTTAAATTTAAATAATTGCTTTAAACACCAATGTAATAACACCCCAGAGTGCTATGTTCATGGAATGTACTTGCCTTTGCCAGTGGACTTTGAACAACAACAACAACAAAGTGAACACTGTGATCGTAGTGTATGAAACATTAACATTTAACAGGTTATTTTCTTTGTTGACCTATTTCCTGCTAGCTCTATAGCACTATAATTATTTCAGTACATACATAAAGAATGGTAAGCAGCCTACACTAAGTCTTCTTGTTTTCAAATCTGGTGGTTTAGAAATAATTAAATTTCATGTAATGGGAAAAATGTACTTTTAGGCCACAGGAACTTATAGATCAAACTTCTTCAAGAATTTGACTGGTGTCATGAGCCACTGATTTATGAAGACCTTGAGAACTTCTGACAATATTTATAGGCTGTTTTCTGCTTTGAAATTTATGACTGAGTTGGTGTGCTAATGTTCTTTCTCTTTCATCTAGGTACCTAGTTATAATTTGAGTTCAGAACTTGCTTTTAATACATATATCACATGCTTATTATTATCTCCAACTACCCTGCATAAAACATTCTTCTACCTAATTACAATAAATCCTTACTCAGCACAGATAAGCTCCATGAATATGTTAAGTTAAAACAAGACACTGATGTCCTTTTCTGGATACTTTTTCTCTTTTGTCCTGCAGCTAATCAATATTTCAGAAGGAATGATTGTATTTTTAAAGATGTTTGTATTCTAAAGCTGTCATCAGGTATGACCTCAAGGCAGACTGAGAGAAAATTGAAATGTTTGATAAATCACTTTTTGACAAGGAACTGTGATCCAAGTCAAAATGTTACACATTTATATTCTAGTCACCACACTATAGTGAACTCACTTCTGGAAATTTGATGTGTAATTGAAATATGTAGATTTGATCTACAACTGACATAATATGGACAATTACATTTAAATTTTAGTATTTGGTTAAACAACTACACTAATGCCAGCACTATAGTACAGAACAGGCTCTCTTTGAATATTGACATGTTTAAGTACTTTGGAAAAGCTGTATTAAGGACTGGTATCATGCTACCATAAATACATAATAGTGTAAAATAGATTTTTGATAGTACAGTACAAGCTTAGTGATTTTATGCTCAGATACTATAAATGTGCTCATAACAAGATTGTATCCTTTAAATATACATGTAACAGTTGCCCAAATTCATGTTGAAACCTTTTAAACCTCTTTCTTGGAATACTGAAGATCTCTTATTATAGTAGACCACAGCTAGCTCCTTGCCAAACTAAAGAAAGGTTAGAATTTCTATATGTTGCTAATCTGTTGGTAGAAAAAGGAAACATAATTATTGTCATAATCTGCCTCAATATGTCTATTAAAATTTGCATAGATGTATAAAAGTCTACCTCACCACTTTCAAATGTGTTGCTGGACTTGACTCACACACCAGACTTCAATAATAATCCTAATACCTCTGTTGCAACTGCTTCACTCCTGTAGTAAGATCGTTTTCTTAGTACCTTCAATCCATTTCTCTAAATTGGTGACAGAGCCTTTTGTCTGCTCTAGTCTTGGTTGGACTGTCCCCCTTTACCTCTTTATGGTCCCACCACAGTTTCAATGTGCTTATAAGGAGGTGCAGTGAGTAATCATAACATGTCAAATAAAAGCAGCAGGACATGTTGCATTTTCATAGTTGGCAATGCCTTCTTCTGGCTGGGTAAAATAAAAAATGTCTGTGAGACATATAAAGCAAGGACAGGTTAGTTACAAAATCCTGTGGTAATTTTATCCATCTCCACCTTATTCTGTTCTCAACTATTGATTAATCTAACACAATTTGCTTACTCCAAAGAACTAGTCTGCTACATTGAAAACAGTTTGGGATACTTTAGATTAGTTCTCTGAAAATCAATAAAAGCTATGGGCTTGCTAAAGGTTAAGCTACCCCACAATCTGTTTTTGTTTTACTAATCCACTTACTAGGAATTATTTAATTGTCTACATTTTTAGCACTGGTCAACAAAAGGTGGTATAGTTAATGGACTGTGGGCTGGCTTTTCAACCATACTTTAATGACTTACGGCATGATCATTCCATATCCTTGTTATGTGTGACCACCAAAAACATAATATAACTATTGTGCACATCTTCTATAACATATGGTGACTCAAGTGCCTTATAATGGTGCATGTATCACTATTTTGCACAAGTCATTATTTTATTAACCTCATTCTTTCTCATTCCTGGTTCTGATGACTCCACAGCCCTGTTATTAACCTTCTCATGGACTTACTAGTTATCCATCACTTATCCAGAACCATATAATGGTTTATGTACTGCCACATCAGTTGCATGTAAGCTAATTAGGGGTACCTGTGTAGCGCTAAGGTTGCTAGCATGTAATAATGCATACAACATGAATGCAATGGCAATTATGAATGCCATATATCCAGTAGCTACCCCTCCCTGTTTCTGTGCTTCCCAGCTGAGTTCCCACTTGCCCTTTACTAGGTGGCAGTCATTCAGAGGAACAGTATCCCAACTCCTCAAGGCAGGAAAGCAGTCTTTGTGATGCTCAGTCCTTCCTCCATGGACCACTCCACGTTGCATGTGCATTACCAAATGTAGGTCATTGGCATAGTTAGTGGAAGTACTACTACCACTGTGCCAGTGGACTTGACTTTGCATCATTATTTTTCCTTAAAATGTAACGGCAATTGCCACAAATGCAGCACAACATTTGCAAATAGCAAACAAACATTGTGCTGCACTTACTCTGCTGCAAGCAAATACTGAAACTGGTACTTGTGCCTGTGCCAGGAGCTCTGAGAATCCAGCCTTGTGAGTGGGTTATATAAATACACTTAAAAGAAAGTGATATGTGGCATTACAATGCTGACATATTACATGTTTACAAAAACTTAACAGGATCCTTAAAATCATGAGGTAGTAGAATGAAAGTATTGCTTAGGCAACATTTCTTTAAAGTACATAATAGCAGGTGGAATCTGCAAACCAGATCAGCAGAGTACAAGTCTGTATGCCAGGATTAATCTAAGACTTTGAGCAGCGATTACTAAAACTAATTAGAACAAGTGAAATGTATTACACAAGACAATGTAATTTTAATAACATTGGGCTTAAATGCAAACAACTTGAAAGATCACATTTATGACACCTAGAACTGTTCTAAAACACAGGACATTGCTCCTCATTTGTAAACTGCAAATGACCTGATTCCTACGATATTTTACAGTGGTAACAATCAGAATGGGGCTAGAGGATGCAAATGACTCTTATCCCCACTTACTGACAGGATAGGCAGTAGCCCCACACAGGGTGTGTGAGTTAATATTTGCTTACTTTTTAAGTGTCGAACCTTTGTTATGAGTACAGCTGTTAAAAATTTTAATCTCACTGGAGGAATTTAGGCAAAGTTGTGATTCTGCTTTCTTGGAATTTTGTAAATTTCTGCCAAAATTTATTTTGAGGTGTTTTTCCACTTTGTTTTAAAACCACCTATCAAACATTTACCAAACATAGAACAGTAGAGATCTTATTCAAGATATTGTGTGTGCATTCACATCAAGTCTCAAATCTCTAGATTTAAAGGGGTTTAGTTATAGGTATTATAAAAATACAAATATTCCATTGCTTTTAATAGAAATTCACAACTAAGTAAACTGTCAGATTATCAGTCATTGTAGCTTTAAAACTGGATTCCACAATGTCACAGTTTTAGCAGATTCATAGTCCATCATAGGATGCTGTGTCTGTATCTGTCAACTTTCTATTTGTTTACTTAAAGAATAGCCAGATTATGAGCAGTGAAAACATTTCAAAATAATGTAAATATTTTATTTACATATGCATTTCATGAGATTTGGGAAAGCTGGGAATCATTTTATGGAAACCAAATCCATAAATGTTGCTCAGCCATATACCTGAGCATGCCCTATAGCAAGAAGGAAACTCTACAGTAAATAGAAAGATTCCGTAGTAAAGTAACATTCATTAGAGGTTCCACAGTAAAGACAACAGGAGAGCTGGAGGGCATTGCTAGACCATAAGGAAAGTGCAAGTAAGATTATTGCCTGCCTGCAGTATAGGTCAAATGGGTGTAATCCATTGCCAAGCACTGCAGCTAGATGGATGAGTTGACTTCTTCTACATTTCCATAAATTACAATAAGTTCCGAGGACAGGGATATCATTAAAGAACCAGGGATGTTCTTAAAGGGAATATATCTAGGGAAATCTTCTCCAACATTCTCAGTGTCCTTGTGCACATGTGGAATATCAATAGAATATTAGGCAAGATAATTCTTGTTATGTGCCTGTTGTAAGAGGAGGGTCTTCCGTTTCTGAAATGCAAAGGGCATTCTGGAAATGGCTACTGGTCAGGAAAATGGACAGAGCAGTCAGGTCAAATTTAAACTAATGAATAGGAGAGGCAGCTAGTACAGATGATCAGCAGTGGCTGGAGCTGGATGCATAGGCTGCCCAAAGTAGGGACAACAGATCTGGGTAGCACAAGAATGGGAGTCCCTCACTTGGAGCAATGAAGAACAGAGGGTGGCAAATCTCTCTTGAATGCAGGTCATTTGAGAATCACATCCAGCAAAATAGATTAGTTTAAGTGCCTGATGTACTTGAAAGGCTAGGACTTACAGCCACACACAGATAATTGGATGGACACGACTGGGACACTAGGACTGAGGAACCCTGCTTATTCCATAGGGATAGACCTGACACAAAAGGAGGAGGTGGTTTTCTTTTAATGAAGGGTGTTACTGTGAAGAAACATGGAGGATATCAGGTGGACAAAGTTCCAATAAGTCTATCTGGTCTAGCTCAAAGAAAAGATTGTGGAGGCAAGTACCAAGGGATGCACTAAGGACTGCAAACAGCTTAGCTATCAAAATTAGTAGAACAGCTAATCCAAACTGGCTGCAGTAGTGATAAGAATGTTGTGAAATTAAAAATCCACTTGTGGAATTGTACTGGAATTGCCTAGTGTACTTTCACATAGTCTTGAGAAACTTTGTCAGTTAGTAATCTGAGTTTATCTACTGTAAGTTGAAAACTACTTAACCAGATTTCTTGAGCGTTGTTATGTTTCAGGACCCATTGACACTGGGCATGGCATGTTAAATGTCAGTTCCACACCTGCAGTGGCAGAACATTTATAAGCACCAACATTTTCCAAATAATTTCACAAAATGTCAGAAATAATCACTTGTGAAATTATGAGCTCCATGTAACTTAAAATTACTAAACTAAATCTTACAACATTGAAAAGTTTTTAAAGAAGCAGTGCACACATGTAGAGACATTTTAAACTGTACTTTTATTCTATTTTATATTGTTCATTTCTCCTGTCTTGTATGATATCCTCTTTCCCATTTTGAGCCTACTTTAGCACTTTTCTACATTTAAAATAATAAAAGGAGCACTTATTTTAACATGACTCAGTCTAGGTTTTCATCAGTAGTCTCCGCTATTTGTTTAAATGTACAGTTAATGTGTATCTTATGATGATAACAGTGCATTCTAAGTTGTTTGGGTTAGACAACTGTGAAGTGAAGATGAACAGTTCTGTCAAACAAACTACTTAAAAAGTTGTATAACCACAGGAGGTACTGGAACTGTGCATCTAAACATGTTTAAAATTATGTTAAAGATTTCTTTTTTTAAAACATGCCGTTTGAATTTATGTTTTATTTTGTAGAAAACTGTTGCAGAAGAACCATATACCTGTACACACATAAAATGGCACACACTGTTGTATACCCAATGATAAATATTTATTTGATGGAGTGCACCAAGTGTAGAGAGAAGACGAGACACAGAACCTACAACCTCTCAGTAGTAGTTACTTAATAATAACGGATATCAGATTAAAGTTAGCCAAACAGCAAATAATTCCAGTCATGCAGACCGTGGATTATTGTATAGAAATTCAACAAAACAGCTTTAAAAATTAGATCAAACTTCTTATAGATTGGCAAGATTTGTAAATCTAAGTAAAACTGGTACTCATCTTTATATTGTTTATTCAGCTTTAAACTGGTTGGGGCCAGAAAAAAAGACAATTTAACTGGCTATCCTGGTGTTAAAAGATATTGGAAATCTAAAGCTGTTCACTCCCTATGACACTTGGTGACAATTGTGTTACCCAGTGACAAAAAGTACAAATTGAGATTAAATGCTTTGAATCTACCTCACTAGTTCACAACAAATATGGTGATATTACTTTACAAATGAGTATGGCTAAATCTTGTAACTTGGTGCCAAGACAGTTAAAGGCAAAATATTATTTACATGAATTTCATACTGCACTACAGAAATCCTTGTGTACTACTTGTAAATGCTACTCTTCAGAATAAAAGAGGTTGCCCCAATCAAGGGCAGCAGATTGTCATGGAACCCTCTGGGAAGGAGAAGAGAGAGGAAGGAAGCAGGGGAAGTGGGGAGGAGCTAGAATAGGGAACACAAAGGGAAGAAGGGAGAGGGAAATCAGGCAAGAATGAGGTCACAAAGGGTCAGGGAGATCAGGAATGAGGTCAGAGAGAGGAGGGGCTAGAAGCTGGGGTTCGGGATCCTAGGATTGGCCAAGGGCACATGAAGAGGGGAACTAAAGGGGTTGATAGGCCTGCTGAGAAGGGAGAGCCCTCTTCTACTGCAGCTGATTTTATTTTCAATTTCCCACCCACCCACCCATAGAGGAAGGAACTTGGTTGGAGCACTGACTCCAGGGAAGTAGAGGCATGGGTTGCTGGGTAAGGGCAATGGGGGCACATGGTGGTGCCAATACGACAGTTGGGTTGCTGGCTAAGAGCAACAGGAGATACAATATGAGGGACAGAAGGGGAAAAAGGTAAGGAGCCATAGGAAGGGTCAGACTGGGCTGGGGGTGAGGTGGGGAAACCTGAACCCAGAAGAAGAAAATGGAAAAGACCGCACTGGGTATCCACAACTGGCTGGCATGAAGAAATGAACAGAAGGCTTCGTCCTAAAGAGTGTAATGTGAATATGTTGTATGTGAGGTGTTGGAACCATGGATGTTGTAAATAAGATGTAATAAAGTTTGGATTTGAAATGATGGACATACATATAATGGTTTCTACCAAATAAACTTCAGATGGTTTAAGCCATGGAAAAGAGGTGGCATGGTCTTTCCAGGGGGCTTCAATTACAGAAGAATTTTTAACACTCTGTAAACAGTTTTATGTAAATGTATATGTTGTTTGTGGTTGTACTGGGCATCTTGTTGAAAAAGGACTTCTGGTCCCTAACATTTGTTCCTGTATGAAAATAAAATATTAACAACCAATCAATCAATCACTCACTCAAATAACTATTTCTCATTGAATATCCTGCAGTGTGTAATTTTCTGTGCATGTGTGGGACATCTGACTATATGACGGCACCTCTTGAGGTGAGCACACAGCTTCTGTGCTTTGTGAAAACTAGATGAACCCCTGTGGGGAAATGATTATCCTAACTGAACATGTTTATTCAGAATTTTACAACTATTTACATATGTAGAGATGTTACCATTTTAATTCAGCAGTGACATTGGTGCAAATTCATGATATTCCCATTTGCAAAAAAAATCAAAATTCCATGGCTGAGCTGCCAGCTTCACCAGCAGATTCTTACTTTTAAATTGCAAAAAAAACAACTCCAGCCACTTTGCTGTGAAACCACCACTCCCCATCCAAGAAGATAAAAAGAGCAAAATACCCATCTCCCATCCCCATGCTGACACCCTCCTCCTTCCTCCCTCCTGCAGTGAGACATCATGTTGCTGCTTTCTCTGTAATAAAATGTAATCCCTTCCTCCCACCCACAGCAAATATGCTCCCTCCCCTCCTCCACCCAGACCCACTGTCTTTAATGCTTGTCCCACAGTCCCCAACCTAAATGTCCTCTGGTCTCCCCACCCCTCCTCCCTCACCAGCACCCAGAAAATATAACCTGTAAATAGAGAAATGGTCCCTGGTGCAGAGCGCCTGCTCTGTTCAGTGCCAAGTCCAACTCCCCATCTCGTATTGTGCAAAATGCATGAATGAATGGTGACATTTTGTTTCTAGCTAAATCTAATTGGTTGAATTTTCAACCAGTCAGGTTTTTTAGGAACTAAGACATCACCATTCATTCATTAAAGTGGTTAGAAGACAGGAGTTGGCACTGAACAGAGCAGATGTCTACATTGGGGAACGTTTTGTTTATTTGCAGGTTATATTTTGTGGGTGTCGGTGGGGAGGAGGGAGAAGGGTGGTGGGGATCAGTGGGGAGTTTGTGGGGACTGGAAGTAAGTATTAAACACAGTGGGACTCAGATGGAGGAGTGGGGGAGTGTATTTGATGGGCTGGTGGGGAAGGGATTACATTTGTTACAAGAAAACAGCTGCATTATGTCTCGCTGGGGAGAGGATGCAGGAGTGTGCTAGCGGAGGATGTTGGGGTACATTTTATACACACAATTTACCTTGGATTTCTAGCAATTTAATCATTCACCACATGAATTAGGAGGATCTGACTGGTGAATAATAACGTGAATTGTAGTCCCAGCTCTGTAAATTTGCTGAGATTTGTGGATTTTTCAAGGAGCTAATTTTGTAATCTCTGCACATCTCTATGCATGAGACACCCTCTACTTGCACATCTCTATGCATGAGACACCCTCAATGGATGTTAATACCACCACTGAGGCCACTCTTAAAGTTTTTACGAATGGTCTTCACATATTATTTCTAGGGTATCAGAACCACAAATCAAAGATAATTGGTTCTGATACCCTAAGGATGTAAGTGAGATCACTTTTGCAACCTTAAGAGTGGTCTTGGCAGCAGTATTACTATATTATTGATTGAGATCTATCGATGATACATTAACATTTTAAAACAACCTGCCCTGAATATGCCTGTTTCCAAGGCAGATGTGCATGAGACACTCTTCACAGAATAAAAGTGTCTTACACTCAGAGGAAAGGAGTGCTCCAATTGGTTTGGAGTTCTTTCTCTATCTACAATGTTTATAGGAGTAACTGTACTGTTAGCAGAGCTGGATTTACATGGTCATGGGCCCTATACACAGTAGTAACAATGGGCCTCTCATTCCTGCATTGTCCTACCCTCAAGGTGACTTAAATTGTGACCCTCCAATTAGGGCTGGATTTACATCATCATGGTCACTCTGCACAGCAGTAACCATGGGCCTCCTTCCTGGCTCTGTGTCACCCTACCTTCAAGTTGACTTTGGTGGTGGCCCTCAAATACTTAAGATGCCAAAATTCACTATAAAACTTTATGTTCTTGAAACCAAAACAGTAAAGCATATCATTATAAGAGCAGCTTTCAGTAATTTAGCCAAAGCTGAAACTCCTTGAGCCTATCTCACCAATAATCATTGGAGAACAGCAATCCTTTTTCTTTAGTTTTCTGAGATCAAGACCTGTAAGTGCACATCAATAGACTAATGTTTTAAGTACATTTTGCCTTTAAGTGAGTTAAAATAAAGCTTTGTCAGTGTGCTAAATGTCCTTAACATGCAGGGGTCTGCATCATGTCTAAACACAAACTGAATTGTGCTTTATGTATACAGCTATGCAAGGTATATAATGCTGATGACTGCACAGAAATGGTTTTAAATAAGTATATGGATATGCCTACAGGTCAAGGTTCAGCAACAAGCTAAGCACCCAACCTGATGGTACTCTTCATCACTGTAACTGCTAACAAAAATACTTGTACTCACTCACAGACTGACCACTATCCATCCACACTTTCTTGCTCCAACCAGGCTGATAACCCAAATGCAATCCACCACCCATCCATTGCCAAATGTCTCCCACCTCTGACTCCAGCACTAGTGTGTGTCTCTCTCTCTCTCTCTCTCAGTACTTCAGCTTGTCTGTTCCCAGTCCCAACTCTGGTGTCTCTGCAGCCAGTCTGCTCCAACCCCGAACTCAGGCAGATGTGCAAACTATAACTACTGAGATGGTGAGACAATGTCAGGCAATTGGCACCAAACACAAATGGTTGCTGCCCTTGACCCTCTGTGGAGTGGCAGTCGTCTCAGTTGTGTTGCAAAGCTAAAACTTAGCTTTAGACCCAGTTTGCCAATTGCTACTTGAGCTGCTATTTTCAATATGTTGCTCTTAGTGCTGTTAATTATTCCATATGCCTGGCACACACACAGAAACACCACACCGAGAATTTCCACATTCAGTACTCAGCTCCTTTATGGAACTAGTCAGTTCAAACCACAACATTACATGTGGACAACAGTGAATAATAATCAGGCTAGATTTATGATAACATATGGATCCTTAGGACAGTGCCCTCTTACACTAGCCATTGCCCAATCCCTTGCTTACCACAGCACTGTCACACATAATTTACTGACCCAAAACCACATGCTTCACAGATATAGTAAGACTAGGTTTTAAAGGCTACAATCCTATTAGGACTCCTTATATTAATGTTATTATTCTGTTCAGGAAATATTGAGCTGAATCCTGGACCTCTCACTACACATTTACACCGTCTCATTTTGCTGTCTCAAAGGGTATAACGTTTATGTCCATCAACCTCCGTGAGTATGCTAAATAAGTCAGATCTACTCAAAGCATGGGTGGTATACCAGCCCAGTGTATTACTCCTAGTGAAAACATGGCTTAGCCCATCCACCACCACTTCTGCAACTTCTCTGCAGGCTATCACATTTTTAAGACTGAGCAGTTATCTCGGGTGGGGACTAGCCCGATATGGTAAAAGAAAATTCACTTCATTGCTAATCATCTCCTTGACCATGCCTTCGGAATCTGAATGTAAAGCAATCACCCTATCCTCTTCAAAACTGAATTAGTTACCATTATCAGTTGTTACAGGCCACATCAGGTGGCTCATAGCCAATGCATTTTTTGTGTAAATTTGTCATCACACATAACCAAAAATAATAATTATGGGAAATCTGAATCTATGACAGTTCCCAAAAGTAAAAGACCTGAAACAGTTTTTTGATGATATGGGCTTCCAACAGCTCATATCCAAATCCACCCAACCTAATACACACAAACCCTCAAATTCATCTACACTGGATCTTTTTCTAACTAATAGACTGCTGAAAATTTCCCATACTGCTATTATCAACAAATGTCTTTAGTGACCACAATGTACAGCTGCCTGCTTGACAGGTATCCTTAAATCTGGTGGTAGTTCATCTTTTATCCATAAACATTCCTCCTCCCATTTTAACATGCAGCAGTATCTCCAAAAATAGCTGCTACTAAGTGGCAGGATTTTGGTCTAGCTCCTACAATTCAGGGTGTCTGCAATCAGTTTATTGAGCAAGTCAATAGAGTCATTAACCAACTAGCCCTTTATATCAGGAGAAGATCCAGAAGATAATTAGCTTGGTGGTTCACTAAGGAATTGAAAGCAGAACCCAGGGACAGAGACCAGCTATGGGCTAGGCATGACTCACCAGATCTGAACAAGACTGGCTAAAGTTCAGGCAAAATGGAACTGGTGCACCAAATTAATTTGCATAACTAAATCCACCTACTATAAGACTCTCCTGAATAATAATAGACATAACCCACCAGTTTTGGCAAGCTATCAATAACGTAGATGGAGCACCGGCTCCATTATCCCTGCCAAAACAGCTCCAAAATGGTTCTCAACTGATATCAGACAAACAATTGATACTAGCAGAATGAATTTACACTTTGCCTCAGCCAGGAAGGCCTTTGATACCTCAGCCACTGTCAGTTTATCCTTCCCAGTTCCTAATCCTTCAGCCTCTCCTACAAAAGTCACATATAAGGAAGTGGAACATCTCCTTATCCTAGATCCTAAAAAGAGTGCAGTAACAGATAATCTAGAACCATTCTTCATAAAAATAGGATACCCAATCCTTACTGCACCTAATATTCATCTCTTTAATCTCTCTTTGTCGTGGTGCGAGTTTCCCTATCTATAGAAGATAGCACATATTATACCTTTCTTTAAATCAGGGAATAAAACATTACTGACCTATTTTATTTTTACCCATCTTAACCAAATTGATTGAAAACTATTATACAGCCACGTAAATCACTATCTTAAGGCCGCGCTCACTTAGCAACCATATAGAAACATGTTTCCACACCAAGCATAGCACCACGTCTGCATTGGACAAAGTCACTAATGATTGGCTTTCAGCCCTAGACCGCAAACAGACCACTATTTCACTCTTTCTGGATCTAGGATGGGCATTTGATACCGTTGACTATAACGTTCTATTGGGTAATCTCACCATCATCGGACTTAGCCCAAATGTAGATAAATGATTTAGTTGTTACCTTACAGATAGGCATCAGCATTTGAAGTGAAGAGCCTTACCTCCACTTGTGTGCAAAATTGTGAAAGGATACAACAAGGCTCCATACTGGGCCCTCTATTGTTCACAATTTATATCAATGACCTAGGCCAAAAATAACTAACACCGATCTCCATTTCTACATGTATGATACTGTATTCTATACCACAAACCCAGACCCAAGTGTAGCCATGCAAACCATGCAAGATGAGTTTAACCTACTACTAATCAACCTCTAATCAACTCTATAGTATCCAAGTTGCTTCTTAATGCAGCCAATACCAAAACATAGTGTTTCTCTCAGTACCCAAGCACCATCTCCCCAGTATCTGGTATCCACACTCACTAATGAAGCAATTGAATCTGTATGTACCTTTAAGTACCTCGGAATGTGGCTGGACAATAAACTCTCATTTCATGACCATATAGATGCCCTTTGTAAGGAGCTTAGTCAGAAACTCATTTTTTCTTCTGCAACAAACCCTGCCTAACACAGGATGACAAAGAAAATCCTGGTACAGGCCACTTTCCTCCATTGCTGGACTATGGCCACATAGTATGTAGCAATGCCACAGTCACACATCCCAGTAGCTTAGATGTACTCTACCATAGAGCTGTTCATTTTATTAGCAAACTCCCTACCCTACAAACCACTGCCTCCTATACAAGGAAGTGCTGTAGGTTGGCCATCACCTGGAAACAAAATATTAAAACACCAAAATCTCTGGACCTACAAAGCCTTATGTAACTCACTACCCAAATACATCTTGTCACTCTCAGCAGGGCCCAAGATCCATATGCATTAGGATGCACAATGCAATTATACTCACTATCCAGAGGCACTTTACAAAGTATAGGAAAGCAGCCTTAATTGGGCAGCCCCTACAGCATGGAGTGCCCTTCAAAAACTAGTTAAGTTACCCACTCTGGTGTGTCCCTCTCACTTACATTCTCTCCTTAAACAATACTGCACTGAACAATCTAATTGCTTCTAATAATTCATTTGATGCACTAACTGTAACTACCAACCTCCTAGGGCTTCAAGCTAATCCTTTCCCAGTGCAAATCACCCTAATCTGCCTTACTGCTAAATGAACTCCATCCCTGTTCCAACCTCCCAGTTTCTTCCACCTCAGCAAGGTGCAGCAGGGGTCGGGGTTGTGAGGGAGGGTGGGTCATAAATAGCAGATGGTAGCTGGGGTTGAGGAGGTGAGTGGTATTGAGGCTATTTGGTACAGGAGATGCCCTGGGTTCAAACGATACATGAGAGAGGCTGGACATGTTTTGTCTCCATACCCAGGGACCGCACTGGACTGAGTGGCGGTACTAGAGGACTGGCTGCTCTCTAATCCTCTTTGAACAGTGCTTTGCAATGCCAGGTTGATAAGGAACAAGACTGCTGTTTTTGCAGACCTGATTTCCTCTTTCAGCCTAGCTTGCATTATGGAGACCTGGCTGAGGGACGATGCTGGCCTGGTTCTAGAGGCAGCTGTCCCTGCCGGTGCTCTGTAGTGCACCGCCTGAGGAAGAATCACAGGGGTGGTGGAGTTGCCATCATTTTAGATCCAACCTGAACTTCATGATGCATCCAGTTGGCAACACCAGATCTTTTGAGTGTGTCACCATGCTGGGGTCTAGGTGCAGGCAGCAGGATTCACCTCATTTACTAACCCCTAGGTTCAGGGGAGAATTCCTGCAGGAGGTAACAGACTTCACATGGACTAGGTGTTGGAGTCCCCAGGTGTTTAATCGTGGGGACTTCAATTTCTGAGTCGATGACAAATCCTCACATTTTGGTTACAACCTCCTCAAGTTGATGCTTTCAAGGGCCTGGCACAAGTGGTTGCTTCTCTTATCCACCAGCAAGATTACACATAGCCTCAGAATTGATCAAGTCCTGTGCTCTTATAACTGCAGTATGAGGTTCATGTTTGAGGCCCCCTGGAAGCTCTCCCACTGTGGACATGCTCAGTTAACACCTTTTAAGGGTCTTGTGCCCTGAGGGATTATTGGCATTAGCTGACCTATCTAGCGTGGACACATCCTGTGTGATTGGCACCAGTGAGGTGGTTGCCACCTATAGTAGGGTGCTGTCCAACGCACTGTATGCCCTCACTCCAGTTCTTATATGACCCAGAGTTTTCACTTGAGATCCCCTTGGTTTGATGGGGATCTCAAGGCAATGATAATCAAGGGTCAGAAGTTGGAGCGCTGCTGGCAGAAGACCCAGCTGGAGACCAACCAACTGGTCCTGCATGCTCTCATTATTGTGATAAGACCCCAAAGGGATAAAGAGGAGTGTGAGAGGACCAAGGAAAACATTTATCCTAAATAGATACTTCTGCTCAGTATTTACTGAGGAGAAGGTAGGGCAGGGTCCACAGTTCAGCACCATGGACACAGGGGAGGGAGGTGTGCACTAGGCACTTCACAAAAGAAAGGGTCCTACAAGAGCTTGCTAAGCGCAGGGTGGACAAGGCATTGGGACTTAATGGCATACATCCTAGGTTGCTAAAGGAGCTAAGGGTGGAACTAGCAGAGCCACTATCAGAACTGTTAGTGAGTCTCTGAGCACAGGAGAGGTCTCAGAAGACTGGAGAAGGGCTCATGTGATCCCGCTGCACAAGACTGGTAGCAGGGAGGGGCAAGGAACTACAGACCAGTCAGTCTTACCTCAGTAGTGAGCAAGATTATGGATGCACTCTTAAGTAAAGGATAGTGCAACACCTGGAATCCATAGGAGCACAGTATCCAAGACAGCATGGGTTTACAACAGGGATGTCTCATCAAACTAATGTCATAGATTTCTTTGACTGGGTAACCAGAGTGGTGGACCAGGGGGAGCAGTTGATGTCACCTACCTTGACTTCAGCAAAGCTTTCAATACTGTTCCACATAGAAGATTGATTAATAAGCTGGTAGACTCAGGGTGGGTCAGAAGTTGGTCAACTGGGTGGCAAACTGGTTAGTAAGGCAGAAAACAGAGAGTGGTGGTAAATGGTATACAGTCAGAAGAGATGCAAGTCACAAGTAGGTACCTCAGGGATCAGTCCTGGGACCAATCCTCTTCAATATCTTCATCAGAGACATTGCAGATGGACTGGAGGGTAAGGATTGTCTGTTTGCAGATGACACCAAGATCTGCAACAGAGTAGATGATCCAGATGGGGTGGAAAGAATAAGAAGAGATCTGGATAAACTGGCAAAATGGTCAGAAGAGTGGCAACTGGGATTTAATGCAAAGAGGTGCAAGATAATGCACATAGGGAAGAGAAACCCTGAAGCCACCTATAGGTTGGGAGGAGTTGTTGGCAATCACAAGGAAGGAAAGAGATTTGGACATCATCATCACAGATGACCTGAAATCATCCAAGCAGACCACTAAAGCAGTAGGTAAGGATAGAGGGATGTTGGGGTGTATTAGTAGGGGTATCGCAAGTTGTAAGAGGGAGGTATTAATCCTCTTTACAACACACTTGTTAGGCCCCTCTCTGGAGCAAGGCGTGTAGTACTGAGTCCGCACCTGCATAATGACATTAATAAAATGGAGGCAGTCCAGAGAAGGGCAACCAAATGGTGCATGGACTGCATCAGAAAATGTATGAGGACAGATTAATGGAGCACAATATGTATACCCTAGAGCAAAGAAGGAGAGAAGTGTTGTGATCAAAACATTCAATCATCTTAAGGACAATAACAAGGTGAAAGAGTCAATATAAGAAAAATAGCAGGACAAGAGGACACAGCATGAGATTAGAGGAGGCTGATTAAGAGGTAATGTGATGAAATTCTTTTCACAGAATGGGTGGTGGATGCATGCAACATCCTACCTCAGGAAGTGGTGGATATGAATACAGTGCAGGGCTTCAGACAGGCATGGGATAGACATAAGGAGCAATAAAGATGAGTATGTATGGATAGGCCATTAACAGAGTACAGGCCTATGACACATTCATGAGGTAGGAAAACGTGGGCAGACTAGATGGGCCTTGGAGGTTCTTATCTGCCTTCAATTTATATGTTTCTATGAGTACCAGGACTTAATTTCCATAAGAAGGAAGAATTCCTGTCCAGGTAAATTGCAGCAGGGAAAAGCAGACCTGCTCAGCTTTTCAGGCAGTTGATAGGCTACTTCATCCAGACTGCCTACAGCTGAGAAAGTCATTTTCCACTTTACGGTATGTGTAGAATTTACTGTTTTCTCTGACAGAGTGTAGACTATCCGCTGGGGATTTCATCACTGAGGTCTTCGGTGCCTCACGGTGGTTAGACCAGAGGGACAAGGGAAGCACTCCACCAATCTGGGAGGAGTTTAGGCCAGTGAAGGTGTTGGGGTTCACTAAGGTGATCTTAGAACTGAAGCACACCTGCTGTGAACTGGCCCAGCCCTGACATGTTTCTTAATGAGATGTGCTGAGTCTGTTGGCCCAGTGTTCACCAGGATTGCCAGGTGTTCAGTGGTGGAGGGGCTTAAGAAATTTTCCCTTGACCCAGGTGTCCTGGCGATTACTGTCTGATTTCCAACCTGCCATTCTTGAGCAAGGTTGTTGAGAAACTGCTGGCACAATAGCTCAAGAAGCACCTCATGTCCTTTGACATTTATAAGCCATTTCAATTGGATTTTTGGGCCAGACACAGCACAAAAACAGCATTAGTTAGAGTGCATAATGATCTACTCAGGGATAGACTGAGATAGGGGAGACAAGTCAATTCTTGTGCTCCTCAATCTCTCTTCAGCTTTGACCTGTGGATCACTTTATGCTTTAATTGGCTCTACGAGAATTGTGGACTTGCTGGTATTGTATCAAGTGGTTTGAGTCCTATCTTTCTGATAGGGTGCAGCAGGTGGTGATGGGGAATTTCTTCTTCTCCAATGCCCCTGTCAGGAGGAGTTCTGGAGGGCTTGATCTTGTTGCCGATGTTGTTCGCATTGTACATGCTGCCCCATAGTGAAAATCATTTTGCAGTTCAGCATGAAGTTTCACTGCTATGCAGATTATACCCAGCTGAATCTGTCATTTGTTCCCAGAACATCCGATGCTGACGTGTTTAACACCTGTCTGGCTAAAGCCAATGACTGGATGTCTTCCAGCTGGCTGGGACTTAACCAGATAAGACGAGGTACTGGTGGTCGAGTCAGGTCATGGGTGTGATGGGTCATCGCCTGGGAGTGAACACAGGTCTTTTCCTGGGTCTGCTCTATCGGTGGCTTTCCTGAGGGTGCAGAACTTGGTGTAAACCTGGATAGCAGACTGAACTTTGAAGATCAAGTATCATCAGTAGTTCTTTAGTCAAAAGTGTTTTTTCCACTTGAGGAACATCGCCAGGATCAGCTTCTCGTTCCACCTGAAGATCTGCTGGCTCTAGTGAATGCTTTTATTATCTCTAGACCTCGACTACTGTAACTCTCTATACTATGGGGTCATGAGGGGATGCTCCAGAGGCTGCAGCTGGTGCTGAGTGCAGCGTCCCAGTTACTGACAGGCCTGTCCTGGTCCAGTCATGTGACCCTGTTCCTGTGCCTTGTACTGGCTGCCTGTAAGATGGTGGGTTATTTTCAAGGTGAGATTGCTTACCTTTAATGTCCCACATGAACTGGGTCCTGGCTACCTGTCAGAGCTCCTGACACCTGGACTTCTGTCTGCTTCCTCTGCTTCTCTTTGAGGGACCTCCTGGATGTTCCCAGGGTTTGGCTCAAGACATCGGGTGATCTAGCATTTAGTTTCACTGGGCCGACCCTGTGGAACTCCTATCACCTGCAGTCTGGGAGGCCCCTGCAGTCGGGGTGTTCAAAATAAGGCTCAAGGCCCACCTCTTCCTCTTGGCCTACCTGGATTAACTGCTTTCACCCGACTGTATGAGTTTCAGCTTACAGATATATTTAATAAAACTGTGATCTGAATTGTATTCTTTATTTATTTCCTGTTTTAATTATTGTTGTTATTTGTATTGTTAGGCACCCAGAACCTCAGGAATGGGTGCCACACAAAAAAGTTGCCTTGCCATAATTATAAATTGCTTTTCTTTACTCACCCTGTATTATGTGGATTATATTAAGTCTAACGACTTGTTATATAGAAACATAGAAACATAGAATTTGATGGCAGATAAGGACCACTTGGCCCACCCGGTCTGCCCATTTCCCTACCTAATGGATATGCTGCAGATCCTGGTTAACCAGCAGCCTACTTCTTTCTACACCCACCCCTAGAATTGCCTTATGGCTGTCCCATGCATGCTTGAATTCAACCACTGTTTTTGACTCCACAACCTCCTCCAGAAGGCCGTTCCATGCATCCACAACCCTTTCCGTGAAAAATACTTTCTTACATTACCTCTGAGCCACCCCCCATCTTCAAATTGTGCCCTTGTTCTTGCAACACTCTTTTTTGAAAGATGCTACCCTCTTGACTTTGTTGATTCCCTTGAGGTACTTGAACATTTCTATCATGTCCCCCTCTCCCTCTTTTCCTCGAGGCTGTACATATTAACTTCCTTTAGTCTCTCTTCATATGTCTTCCAGTGCAGACCTGCACCATTTTAGTTGCCCTCCTCTGGACAGCTTCTATCTTGTCTTTGTCCATTGGAGATTGGGTCTCCAGAACTGCACACAGTACTCCAGATGGGGTCTCAACAGCTGTCTGTAGAGAGGGATAACAACTTCCTGTTTTCTGCTGGTGATGCCTCTCCCTATGCATCCCAGTATCCCCCAGCCCTCCTTACTGCCCTCTTACATTGCTTGCTCACCTTTAAGTCATCTGATATGACTACCCCAGGTCCCTTTCCATTTTGTTGTTGTTAGTATCTCAGCCCCATTGTGTACTCTTCCCTGGGTTTTGTTTCCTAGGTGCATTACCTTGCACTTCTTAGCATTAAATCTAAGCAGCCATACATTTGACCATTCCTCTAACCTTGCCAAGTCCCTTCTCATCCTTTCCACCCACCTTGTGCATCAGCTCTGTTGCAGATCTTTGTGTCATCTGCAAAGAGCCTTACTTTCCTTCAGTCCCTCTGCAATGTAAACACAAAGACACTGAAGAGGACCAGTCTAATACTGAACCCTACGGCACCCCACTAGTAACCCTCTTTCTTCAGAGTGGATCCCATTTACTATCATCCTCTGTGTCCTATTCTCCAGCCAATTCTTTACCCAGGCTATTATCTTGGGACCCATTCCTGGGCTGGCTAACTTGTATATTAATCTTTGTGTGGGACTGGGTCAAATGCCTTGCTAAAAGTCTAGGTAGAGCCATTTCCACAGCCTCCTGATCTACTACTTTGGTCACCCAGTCAAAGAAATCTATTAGATTTGTCTGGCATGACCTTCCTGCTGTGAATCCATGCTGCCTTGGGTCCTGTGCTTCCTCTGACCTCTAGGTACTCGACAATTCTTTTCTTCAGAAGTGATTCCATCATTTTCCTATCACTGAGGTTAAACTAACAGGTCTGTAGTTTCCTGCTTCTGCCTTGCTCCCACTTTTGTGAAGGGAATCACATCTGCCCTCCTCCAGTCCTCAGGTACCACCCCATCCTCCTATGATTTGTTAAAGAGGGTAGTCAGTGGTGTCACTAGTTCTACCCTTAGTTTTTTAGAATTCTGGGATGAATCCCATCAGGCCCCATTGCTTTGTCCACCTTCAGTTTTAAGAGTTCTTTCAGAACCCTTTCTTCTATAAATGGCATGGTATCAACTTCTGTATCCAGAGGGTTTCTATTGTTTGTTTTAGGTACCTCCCCTCTTCATTTGTAAATACTGAGCAAAAATATTTGTTTAGTATCTCTGCCTTTTCACAGTCACCCTCTGCCCACCCCTCCCTTTATTAAGCCTCACTATCCCTCCCTTAGTCTTCCTTTGCTCCCTGATGTACCTAAAAAGGTTTATCCTCCTTCTTAACTGAGTTGGCTATCTTTTCCTTAGTTCGGCCTTTGCTGTTATCCCTCTTATATGACATAACTGTAATTTTCTGCCTCAGTACTTATTTCTCTTTATAGTGTATGTATTTATGCACCACCTGATGACCATTGTATCTCTAGACTGTATCTTCAGAGGGTATTTCTACTGTTTTGCTGTCCTACCCAGGACCGCCTTGTAAATTAGCTTTGCTCAATACAGCTTCTTGTAAAATAAATAAAATAAATAAAATAGCACACAAGTGAGCTAAAGGTCGGGAGCAGAAGCCAGGAGCTAGTTGGTTAGGAGACAGAGTGAGTGAAGACTGGAGTCTATCCAGAAAGCATTGCTTAAAAAGTGAAATGTGCATGGACTCAAACAAAACAGGTAATCAGCTCAAAAATGGGCTGCCCAGAAAGCAAGGCCCAATGCATGAGCATACTTTGCATAAGTGTAAATCTGGCCCTGACTTTTAGGAAATAAACAGTCTTGATTGGGCCACTGGACCTCAGGAATGCTATACATATGAATGCAAGGTAATCAGGGTGGAAGGCACCACCACACTGGGATAAGGGCAGGATTCTCAGTGTTAAACAGCACTGCAATGGAGGCTTCAAAACTGACAGATATACAGTTGTGGCCAGTATGCTTAGGGGAACGTTCATTTGCATGGATGCAGCAGTATATTTTGCAATGATGCACTATCATGTCAGCCCAGCACACTGGGGCCTTTCAATATGACCAATACCTCATCAGCCTGTTCTTCTCTTGGTGAGTACAGAGCTAACCCATTTTCATACTGTGCTAATCATTTGAATATAGGGCCCATTGTACTTCCTGAATAGGAGCAGTATCTGCTATATACTTGTTCGTTTTTGTCACAAGAAAAGGGATGTTACCTAGAAAGTAAAGTGTCAGCCTTCATGCTGGAATTGAAATGTAGGAAAGTAGAGACATACTTTAAAATAGGAAGTAGAGCAAATTATGAAGGAAAACAGATGACTGTTCAATTGAACAATGTTTTCGTCATTGCAAATGACTTTGAAAAGTGAGAATGTGAGTCTGAAAAGAGGGTTGTGTGATTTTAAGTTCTAGCTAGACACAGAAGCTGAACAGAGGTGAGAAGCTGCTGTTGTGTACAGTGTTGCAACGTCATGCTGTGCAGGAAAAGGCAGGGACACATGCTGATGACACCACTTGTGCCTGGTAGATACAAAGTCTGCAAGAACAAGTCAGAGTGCCTCAGGGACATATTAGGGACACCCTCCATTACCCCTAATGCCCTACTACAAGAATCAAACCTGGACTCTGAATATGATGACTCGGACATGTCCTGTGGGGTGAACAGAACATTGTGCCCTTCAGTAGCAGTGTTAACTAAAAGTTACAGAAAGATTCAGGAGGCACTTGACAAATTGCAACTCCCAGACCTCAGAGAGGTTAATTAACAAAGCAGGGAAAGACTCACTACAGGACTACGAAATGAGGATCAAGCCCTAGCAGGAGTAGTTGGCTGCAGCACACAGGCAGCTGCTGACTAGCCCATCCAAGTCACTGTAGAAGCACCCTCATCCTAGCAAGCTCATTAGCCTCATTCAAAATGGTGTAAGATATTGCTGACAGAATCGGGATAATGTCCCCAATGGACAACATTACCTAACACATTGATAATGTCCAGCACCATTGTGAGATGATCGGTCTCAACACCCCTGCTGACTAGCTTCACATCCTGCAAATTACATTAGACCCATATCTATGGGCAGCTGTCTCAACGTGATTAAGATTGCTCTTATTTTTACAATAGATGATTTGGCTGTTGAACTGATGGCAACACAGAATCCTAATGATGTTAATGCAATGCTGACAAATAGGGTCATACAGAAGGATAGAGAACCCCCAATGGGTTTTAAGCAAGGCTCAGGGTTGCCTACAGGGTGGGAAAGAGGTTAGCATCGGAGAAGGAAACACATGACTCCACAGAATGTAAATGCCTGTTGGTGCAAAACCTTCAACTTTCTATTGGGAGTAAAAGAGACAATTACATTGACCCACTTTGGGATGATGTTGACCACATCGTGTAGTGTATTAATCATACATACTGTATCAGGTCAACTTCCTGGCCCAGCTCTCAGGGGAACCAAATCTAAGGACAAAGCTGGCAGAGTAGCTGCTTTTATGGAAGAAGGACCTCCTTCATCCCTTTCAAGATGGAAGGGAAGAATGGAGGGGCCTTTACAGAGAACTCTGCATACAACCCTCAGTAGAAGAAGGGTGACGGAAGGGCCATGGCTCTGGTAATTGGAAGCAACAGACCAGTCAGAAAAAGAGAGAAGGAACTACGTATGTCACATTGCTGCAGTGGCTGAAGTATATGGAAGCAGAACAAAAGGAGAAAGGGCTCAGCATGGATGATGGCATGGCATGTCAAGTTTTGGATGACAGAGGTTAGGTGTATGAAGGGAAACATTGACATGCTGAAACCTGAAACCTTCAGTGCAGAAATGGATTTACAGCATTCCAGAAACACACACACACACACACACACACACACACACACACACACACACACCTAAGCATTAATTGCATGGGCTGCTAAAAACATGACCTTCAAGTACTCAAGTTCTGTAAATGTTTTGAAAACATTATCTCAGTTAGTGAGAGAGAGAGGAAAATATTACTTTAATTCAGAAACTGTATTTAGGGAAATGTTTTACTTTTGGTTTATACAATGTCTTATGGGTTATTCTTGGTCATTTTAGCTTTTCTTTTGCTTGGCACATCTTTGCAATCTCATTTGCAAGTGGGTCCCAGCTTAGGCATACCCTATTGTGGTAACAACAGATTTTTATTCTGTTACCATAATGCTTGTTACACACAACAGGCTCAGAATTTTTGGTTTAGTTTGAAAGATGTGCTTCAAACTAAAACTGTATAAGGAAGGATTAAATTTGAAAAAATAACTTCTCAATTATAATCAAGGTCAGATGCATATATGGTTCAAGGTATGGCAGTGGCACTGTGTCTGGGGGTGGCTGACTTTGGTAAGGCTTCAGTCCATTTCCATCTGGTTGCTGACTAGCCTTCTCTACAAACTCATTTCTTGGCCACACCAAACCTTTGGCTTGCATTATTTTTGGATTACATGTGTATTTTCAGTTTGCTACTCCCTAATGGAATTTGTGCTTGCTTGGCAGCACAAACAACTTTACTGCTTGTGAAAAGGTAAAGACCACCTAAAACAGCTCCTTTGCCCACTGCAATGCCCATGCTGATCCTGTTGTGAAGCATGTTGCTCAAGGGCAGGGATCCGCATGGACCTCCTTCACACCCCACCATCTTTGGCAAGTGTCACAGAAAAACAAACCAAGCCCATTTATCTCATCATCTTGCAGAAGCATGCAAGGATCTAACTGCCTTATAGCAGCAGCTGATTCTTGTAGGCTCATCATTTAAACAGCATAAAACAAAATTGCAGTTGTCACCAGAGGCCAAAATTCTGCTGTAAACAGGACTTGGGACACAAATATTCTGGGTGATCTCACAGCACAATAGACATCAAATTGATTTTGTCAGTTCTGTACCTGACATGCTCATGAGAGGCCATCACTGGGCTGACAAGACCATTCAGAGAATGTGGACAGCTCGGTGGGGCCACATATGCAAATGGACATACACAGATAATGTGACAATTACATTGTATGTGCTCAGAGTAACCCCAGTGTACAAGGTCTGAGTGACTACTGGTAAGTGAACCACTGATAAGTGGTTTCATGCAATCCAGTTGAAAATTTTTAAACGTAAGAGATAACCCACAAGTAAAGGAGGGTGCCAGCTCTTTCCTCTTTGTTTTCCTTTTGTTTCTCAGAAACTGACAGCAATGTTCTTGATTTGGATTTCTGACAGTCATGAACTTATATTACCTCATTAACTCCTGGCTTCTCATTAGGAACAGCTGCACTTGTCCTCCCAGGTAACACCCACCTCTCCAACTCCCCCTGGTCCAGATGCCTATCTCCCTCTCCTTCTTGTGTTGCTGTTGCTATTGCCTATTCTAGACATCTTCAGTGTCTGCAGGGTGTGGGTGGAGAATAGTTTTAACTCCTCATTGTGCTTTAACTAACTTTTTGCTACCACGGTACTGAATTTGAACAACTGAACTGTCTCCTCTACTGGGCTGTGTCCCAATCACACTGATTGTTAATCATTTTTGACAGCTTATCAATTATCATGCTTGCACTTTTGTATACTCTGTAATTTGTATCTTTACCTAATGATGTTTTTACACTTTTGTCTTATGCTGCTGATACTTTCTTATGCCTACTAGGCCCAAGTCGTGCCTGTAAATGGTCCCCAGGACCAGTACAGCCTACCCAGTTAACAAAGTAATAAATAAATAATTAAAAATATAATGAGTATCTTACTGGCTCATGCCCAGGAGACAACAAGTCTGAGGTCAACACCACCTCCACTGGACCGCACTACCAAGGGCACATTTGTCTGCATGAAAATAACCCATCATTGCTGATCAATCCAGTGCACCAATCTGATGCAGACTTTATAGAGTCACTGTTACAGATCCAGGGACAACCAAAAATCCAAGAATTGAAGGGGAGAAGTATCACTTTGAAGGTCCTTAGACTGCCACTATTTGGTCCCAATTTTACACAATCACCTGCACCAGAAAGGCCTGCAAGAACTGAACAGTGCCCTGAAGTGGGACTGGGCTAACTCAGTGGTTTGACTGCTATTTCTGTTCCAGGGACTTTACTACATAATGTACAGTTTATACATATACCCGTTGTTTTAATCTTTTACCTTGGGATATGATGTAATATGGGCCTTGTGTGGATCACATGTTTAATTGTTTTATGCCTCTTTGCTGTTTGATGTGATTGCTACTCACCAGCCAAAGCACAAGATCCCACAGCAGACCAAGAAACTGCATGATGGGATGAGACTTTCCACTCCAGATGGCTGCAGAGCCTGAATGGAATGGTGGGGTGTCCTTGGGATTGTTTGGGTCTGGCATGTTGGTCTAGAACTGAGAAGACATGGGAACCATCAGGAGGCAGGAATCTGTTTTGAACCCTGTCTTACAGGCAATTAATGGTTTAGCCACTGATGAAAAGTACACCATATACAACATGCTTGACATAGCAAGGTTGATTACTGAAACACAGGTTACTAATGCTGTGCAGAATGCAAAATTCCACTGGTGAAATTAATGCAGACTGACCATTCTGCCAATGGAATTTCTGCTAGAATGCCACCTGTTGCAATCCATGGAATAATGTTCTGTAGATCAGCATTTTCCATGGAAAATCATTCCACAACCATTTCCACATAAATTATTGGGATCCATGGAATAATATTCCACAAAACCACAGTTTTTTCCATGGAAAATCATTAAACAAACATTTCTGCAGAAAATATTGAGATCTGCAGAATAAAATTCTTTAGAATATTATGGAAAACACATTCTGCATTTTTCTGCTGCAAAATTCTGCCATTCCGTTTCTGGCAAAATTTGGCAGAATTTCAGTGAATTTTGAAAATTCTGTGAAATATCATTCCACGAATTAGAAAATTCCACACAGCACTACAGGTTATGATTAATGAGTTAGTTACAGCTAACAATGTAAGGGTTAAAAACAAGTATGTAGGTAGAGAAGTAATATGCACAGCTTATGAGAACTATGTTCTTACAATGATTACCAATTTGTTGCAGGATGTGGAGACAAGGTATTTTTCTGACCTAATTCCAGATAACTACTTGACCAAATGGTACTGCCTGACATGTGTTAATAAAATTTGGAACATCCATGTGTGAAAGCCTGTCAAAGGTTTTCATTTGTGACAGTGAGAAACTTGAGTATGTTACCTTGCACCCTAATCAGGGCAAGTGCTACACCCGTGGGTCCTGTTCAATAAAGGATACCTTGTACATGTTTTTTACTGTTTTCCTACCAGTGTTTGACCCAGCTGAAGCAGTTTTTGACAAACTGGCTTTGGTCCATTCAGTATTAGGAAAGGGTGGATACACCTTCCTTACTAGTGTGTAACCCCATTACAGCATTTCAGCAAGTGCCACACACGACATGTTGTTCAGTGAAGGGATAATGGTACTCTATGTATGTCAGTGTGATGGTTCTGATGTAGTGACATATGTCTTTGGCCTTGATGTGGATACAAGACAAAATACTAGCATCAGTGCTACTCATATGTTACATGCCCATTACGGCTTACACAATAGTGCTTCACTATGATAAAGGTCAGCTACAACATAGATGGTCAATATTCCATAGCCACAAATCATGATTCATTCTCTTATGGGAACTTGATATGCCCAGTAACTGCTCGAACTTCTGCTTCACCCATTGCTCACACTGTAATTTTTCAGTTATATTATCAGTACCACTTCAGGATGAACAAGCTGTTCTCAGTGAACCTGATCACCAAGATGATGTCATAAGATACATTCCAACCTTCATTGTGCAGATTGCTCCACTCTCCATAGACTTACAGCTTCTGCTGAATCATAAAGATGATCATCTGATAAGCATTAGCGATAGTAGTGCAAAAGCTCAACAATCTCTAAACACTTTGCTACAAGATGGTGATTCCAGGTTGCTTATTTCTAACACCTGGATGAAGATAACTTTTACGTGACTTATTGTTTCTAGATGATTTTTCTGTTTATCTGTATTACTATGATTTGTTATTTGAGATCTATTCTATGAAGTCATAAGCAACACCTTAACTACTTAAATGCTGAACTTTTGGTATTAGTGTTGCCTGCCACACAGCAACAAGGCAGGGATATGTAGAGGGTGAATTAGTAAATATTATATTGTGTGTTTATATATAACCTCTATATCATTTTATATACTGCCATGTGTGGAAATAGCTTCCTTAAGTAAAAGGTTACTTAAGTACATCATAGGGAGTTCTAAGGAAGTTGACTCAGTTTCATCTGGTCCTACAAGGCCAGCTCTTCTCATACTGAACTATTATAATCTGTCTATATGTATGCAACCATTTTCATCTTGGGCCCAAGCTCAAGCAGGATGGTATGTACCATATGAAATATGTAGCTGCGAAATAAAATGGTTGACAAGGTAGTTGTTAGGATTCTGTCTTTGGGAGCACTTGTTTATAAATATGGAAGAAAAACTTTGTTAGCTGAGAACATCAGAGCTGAAGACAGCCAAGCAGAAATCTTATTGTCACAGTTTCCCAGATTAGGTAATGCCTATCTGTGTTCTTAATTTGTGCAATTTGGTAATAAATGTTTTTACTAATGATATCTTTATGTCCACTCTGTTTGTCCAGGTCTAATTTCAGCAGCAATATTGTGGTTATTACCGAGATATGGTACACTGAAAACCATGACTGGGACATGGCCATACCAGGATATATCCTATTCAGGAAGGACAGAGTGGAAAGGAAAGGAATTTTACCTTCTGTGAGGGAAAGCATTAAAGTGATAGAGATAAAGAAAGGATTGTGGAATACAGGGGAAGCAGAGGTACTGTACTGTGGGTCACACTGGAGAAAGGCAAGCCAATATTCATACCTGCGTGATATACAGACCTCCAGCACAGGGGTAGGAGTTAGATAAGGTACTGATGGTAGCCATTGACAAGATGGCATAAAAGGTGGAGATGCTCCCAATAGGGGACTTCAATCTGCCTAATGTAGATTGAAGCCTCCCAGCTGCTAGATTCAGCTAGAAACAGGGACACTCTGAACTTCCTGCAGGGGTGTTAATTAGGCAATGTGTCAGTGAACCCACTCATGATGGAGCAGTACTTGACCTGGTACTCACTAACAGGGACATTATTGCAAACATCAAGGTGGGAGGTCACCTGGGACCAGTGATAACCACACAGTGTGGTTTAATATAATTACTGCTGTGGAATCAAACCACACAAGGGTAAGGGTCCTGGACTTCAGCAGGGCAGAGTTTATAAAGATGGGCGAATGCCTAAGGAGGAGCTGTCAAGGGGTTGACCTGGGTGGGGAGAAGAAACAGTAGGTAAAGAAAGGGGCTTAATTAAGGCAACAAACTCTTGCATCAAGCAAGTGAGCAAAAGCAAGAAGAACAAAAATTTGTCAATGCCGAATGTTGCTTGCTTATATGTGCTGTTTAGGTATTTGGAAGTGATAGTACCATGCCTAAGAACTGTCATGTGCCCCCCACCGACATCCACTGTGTCTTTATGTTCAGTATTCACAGAAGAGGGGAAGGGCAAGGGCCACAGCAGTATAACAGTTCTAAGGTATGAAGAGGTGGACAATAGTCCATTCACAGGCAGAAGAATCCTGCAGGAGGCGACTAAACTGAAGGTGGACAAAGTGATGGGACCAGATGGCATACACCCAAGGATATTAAGAGAATTGCAATGGGAAATAGCAGTAACTCTGGCAGTCATGTTCACTGATTCATTCAACACAGGGTAGTACCAGAAAACTGGAGAAGGCACATGTGGTTCCTCTATACAAATCCAGCAGTAGGGAGGAAGTGGGAACTATAGGCTGGTCAGCTTCACCTTGGTAGTGGGGAAGATCATGGAGACATTGCTTAAAGAAAGGATAGTGGGGCATCTAGAAGCCATCAGAGTCCAGGACCACAGGCAACATGGATTCACAGTGGGGAGTTCACGTCAGGCAAATCTGGCCGATGTCTTTGACTGGGTGACAAAGGAAGTAAATCAGGGTGGGGCAGTGGACAATGCTTACCTTGATTTAAGTAAAGCCTTTGACACCGGCCTCACATAGGAGGCTGATAAACTAACTGAGTAGGCTGGGCATGGGGAAAGGGTGGTAAAATGGGTTAGAAACTGGCTAACAGACAGGAGGCAGAGTGTGGTGGTAAATGAGGTGCAGTCTGGGAGAGGGGTGACCAGTGGGTGCGCAGGGATTGGTCCTGGGGCCAGTACTGTTCAATGTCTTCATTAGTGACATTGCAGAAGGCCTGAAGGAAAGGTCTACCTATTTGCAGATAACACTAAGATCTGTAAGACAGTGGATACCCCAGAGGGGTGGAGAAATGAGGAGGGATCTGGGGATGCTTGAAAAATGGTCTGATGACTGGCAACTGAAGTTCAATTCAAAAAGTGCAAAATTATGCACCTGGGACACAGAAACCCTGGGGAAAGCTACAGGATGGTGGGAGTTGCCGACAGCCACAAAGAAGGAAAGGACCTGGGGGTTCTTATTTCAGATTTCCTGAAAATGTTAAAGTGGTAAGGCAGCTGGGAGGGCCAGTGACATGCTGGGGTGCATAGGCAGGGTATCACCAGCATAAGGAAGGAGGTAGTGATGCCATTATATAAAACCATGGCCAGGCTCACATGGAGTACTGTGTGTCTCTGGAGGTTGCACCTTTGTAAGGATATTAACAGGCTGCAGATGGTAAAGAGAAGAGAGAATGAGATGGTACAGAGCTTGCAACACAAGACTTATGAGGAGAAATTAAGGGACCTCAATATGTACTCACTGGAAGAGAGGAGGAAAGAGGGATATGATAGAAACATTCAAGTACCTCAAGGGTATAAGTATAACTACTGAGAAGCAGGAGACAGCTGCTATAGACCCATGTGCCAGCTTCTGTGTGATATTCTTTTGTTATTATAAATCTGTAATCTCAAGTATTTCAGTAATAACATGACCACACTGCCTTCTTTAACCAATTTTATGTTGGCTGATGCCTGGTGTTAGATGGCAGACAGAGGGCTTACCAGATTGTGTTACCATTTGAAAACTTCATAGAGAGTTCTTTACTGGTTAACATTTTGGAAAGCTGGTTAAGGTCTCACAATTTTATTATGATTTTATCTCCTTATGTCTGTCCCCTTTGGTCCCCCATCCCCACACCCCAATAGTCATCAGTGGCCACAGCTGCAGCCTTCTTGCTAAGATGGCAGGTGGGCAGCTGCCATCATGGTCTGTGACGCCTGACAACTTTCAGTGCCATTAATTGGTCATCTTCCAACACAGGAGAGGCACTGCCAGCCCAAAACTAACTCAAGACAAGCAGCTTTCAAAGTGGGAAGAAATGGAGTGAGCAAGGATCAAGTACTCATTCAGATGTGGCATCGATTTTAAGATCAACATACTGGTGTGTACACTGCAAATAGAACCATAGCTGTTTAAGCAGCATTATCAAGAGTAAAGGTTTCTCAAAGCACTGGGGTTCTGTTTATTGTACTGTAAGTGGGCTGCTTCTAATTCGGTAATTTACTGTACCTTACATCTGGATGTATGGTAGGCCCAACTTTAAATAAACACTGCACCTGAATGAAAACATGATGCCATAGAAACATAGAATTTGTCAGCAGAAAAGGACCGCTCAGCCCACCCAGTCTGCCCAAGTGTTCTCTACCTACTTGTAACTCCTGCCTGTATATGTTACTGCACGCCTTATTCTGCCTGCATCCATCGGGACCTCCTTGTGAATCAGCTTGCTCAATGGATTTTTCCTGCAATGAACTTGAGCCTACTCCACCTCCGTAGCCCAATTGATCTCTGTTAATCCCTCCTTCCCTTTTTCTAATATAGACCTATGTTTATCCCATGCATTCATGCCCCTACCATTTTAGCTTCCACCACTTCTCCTGGCAGTCTGTTCTAGGTGTCAACCACTCTTTCAGTAAATAAATATTTTTGACAGCTATCCTGAACTCCCTCCCCAGCTTCATGGAATGTCCCTTGGTTTGGGTGCTCATCCTTATTTGAAGGAAACTCCCAACTGTATCCTGTTTACCCCTGTAGGTACTTTGTAGGTCTTGATCGTGTCACCTCTCGCCTCCTCTCTTCCAGAGTGTACATTTTGAGATTCTTCAGCCTTTCCTTGTAGGGATTCCTGTGAAAATCGGGAAACATTTTATTATTATTAATATTTGTTTTTGTTAACCAGGTAGGGCACACTAGACAACCAAGTGCCTATTTTCAGGTGCGACCCAGGAGGGTTACATAGGTAGTAGCAGACAGGAGACAATTACATACAGTTGAGCAACAACAGGATTAATAGTTTACATACAGTTGGGCAAAACAGGATTAATAGGTAATGGATAGGCAGCTAGCAGTAAAGTACAACAGTAGCAAGCAATAAAACAACAGACATAACCTGGCCGGAAAGAGGAAGCAAGGCAACAATTGGAGTAGAGGTTAGGACACGGGTGCACACTATTATAGAGTAGAGCTAAGCGTAAAAAGGCGAATTAGGTACACATTAATGAGCTAAGTTAGTGCTATCAGAGTGTGCATGGGGGAATAAGCGGTGGGGGATGAGGGATGGGCTGGGTGAGAAAACGGAGAGGCCAAGTGGGGAGGGATGAGTGAGGGAGAGGATGGAGAGGGTGAAGGTCAGTGAGGCCAAAAATTGTGAGGGGAGGAGTGAGGGAGAGGATGGAGAAGGGTGAAGAGTCTGAACTGAGTTCAGAGGAGGTAGGGAGCAGTAGGACCCTTGGAGCTCAAGGTACATGAGAAGGTAGGGTGAAACTAGGAGGTACAGGAGCAAACATAGGAGGGGTACAGGAAGTGCCAGAGCAAGGATTTAAAACGGGGCACTTTGTGCACAGGAGACATGACTAGAACCATCTGTTCTAGATCATCTGTGAACTGATCCCACTGAACTCTGGAGTCCATGAGGCATCCTCATGTGCAGCTTGGCCAATGGTACCTTCTCGCTGCCTCTCCTCTGGAAAACCTCCACCGTATGTCCTTTCTGAAGTGTGGACTCTAAAACTGGACATAGTACTCCAGCTGGGGTATACCAGGAATGATACAATGGCAACACAACATCCCTTCTCCTCCTACTGGAGATGCCACTTCATGCATCCCAGAATCCAATTTGCCCTGCCCATAGCCTTGTCACACTGTGCTGCCACCTTGAGGTCCTCTGATATAATAACCTCAAGGACCCTTTCATGTCTAGTGAGTATCAGTACCTCCCCATCCTATACCTAGCATTGGGGTTCCTATGCCCTAGGTACATGATTTCACACTTGCTGGCACTGACCCAACTAAGTAAAAAGATGGAATTGATTTGAATGAATCAGGCTTTTAAGCAGCTTTTGGGGAGTATGTGTGTGTGTGTGGGGGCTCTGCTACTATAACTATATGCGTTTTGTCCTCAAATCAGGTGCACTCCTGTAAACAGATATAACATGTTTAAGAAAGACTCATGAGAAATGTAATAAAGTCTTTGTACATTAGCCTGGGCTGAGACTGCAGACAGGAGAGATAGAAACCCATAGAAACATAGACTTTGACAGCAGATATGAACTACTTGCCCCACCTAGTCTGCCCATTTTCCTACCTACAGGATAAGCTGCAGATCCTAGTTAACCAGCAGCCTATTTCTTCCTACCCCACCAAGAATTGTCTCATGTCTGTCCCATGTATTCTTGAATTCTCCCACAGTTTTAGACCCCACAACCTCCTCAGGAAGGTTGTTCCATGCATCCACCACCCTCTCTGTGAAAAAATACTTCCTCACATTGCCCCTGGAGCTGTTCCTCTATCTTCAAATTGTGTCCCTTGTTCTTGCAAATCTCTTTTCTGAAAGATGTTACCCTCTTGGACTTTGTTGATTCCAATGAGGTACTTAAAAGTTTCTATCATGTCCCCCTCCCTCCCTCCTTTCCTCAAGGGTATACATATTAAGCTCCTTTAGTCTCTCCTCGTATGGCTTCTCTTACAGACCCTGCACCATTTTAGTTGCCCTCCTCTGGACTGCCTCCATCCTGTCTATGTCCTTGCAGAGATGGGGTCTCCAGAACTGGACCCAGTACTCCAGATGTGGTCTCACCAACTGTCTGTACAGAGGATAACAACTTCCTGTTTTCTGCTGGTGATGCCCTCCTATACATCCCAGTATCCCCACCCTCCCTTCTGCCTTCTCACATTGATTTCTAACCTTAAGGTCATCTGATATGATTACCCCAGGTCCCTTTTCATTTTTGTTGTTGTTACTACCTCCCCATTGTGTAATCTCCTGGGTTTTGTTTCCAGGTGCATTATTTTGCACTTCTTTGCATTGAATCCAAGCTACCATACTTACTGCCATTCCTCCAACCTTGCCAAGTCCCTTCTTATCCTTTCCATGCCTCCTTTGTATCTACCCTGCTGCAGATCTTTGTATCATCTGCAAAGAGGCATACTTTTCCTTCCAGTCCCTCTGCAATGTCATGTATAAAGACATTAAAAAGGAGATGCAGTCTGTTCCTAATTAATGAGCTTCCCACTGGTCACCTGTGAGCATTTTATACGTCAGAGCTTACTACCCAAGCATGTATTGATGCTGAATGGTTGCTTGCTGGCATTAGCAGTGGAAGTACAGGAGTTAGATAGATGGGGCCCATCCTCAAAGCCCTGCATTGACTGACTGCCTTCCGTGTGATTCAGAAAGGTGGCCTTCATCAACTGCAGTCCACCTGACCCAAACAGGGCTTGCATCTGCAATGCACTGCAGCACGGTGGTAGGGGGACTGTGGTCATGCAAGGTGCATCCTGTGATTCACAGACATCACCTGGCGGAGAAATTCTAAGTGCTGTTAGACCAGCCAGGGCAGGTGTAAGGACTTGACATTCTCCCCAGGAGACATGCCTGTGTGTGGCACACCATGGGTGACGGTTCACCCACTATACACTCCTGAGTGTGGCCCGTAAGTTAGGCTTCCATCCTAGTAGTCCAATGGCACCCTCACAGCTCCCGATGCCACCTATGTACCATGTTGGTACTCTGTCCTGATGCTGCCCATACTGGCAGCAGTTCCTCTGATGCCTGCCCCATCTGCAGTACTGTAGCACCAACTTATGGTGATACAGTGCCCACCCATGCCCCAGCAGGTGGTTCCCAAAGTCCTCATACACCAGTCCCAACTGCTCCCTAGTGCCTGGCACATCCCACCACTCACTTCCATGCCCAGGCTCCTATTGCACCAAACATAGCAGGGGGCACTGGCCCACCAGGTTGGGTCACATGCCCATTATCTAGTGGAATGGGGTCTGTATTAGTCTCTGTGGCCTGCGTGGACTTGTGTGGTGCTCCAGGGGTTTTCTGCGGGATTCTGGTCAGCGCAAGCATGGGGACTTAGCGCTGGGACCCCTCCTGTAGCTGAATCAGGTGCAGGGGCCCTGGCACACCAGGCATTGGTGCAAGCTGCTGTTTTCTGCAGCTTGTGTTGGGTGCAGACCCCTATGAGAATTGGGCCCATGCAGTATAGGAATAGCAGTGAAGTACTGAACTGATGCCAACCTCACCCCCACCCTGCAAAGTTGAACAGGCATTGGGGTTTGCCTTGAGTCATCACCCATAACAGTCACAACATTTCACCTCACCCTACCCTGCAGACACTGACAAGTGTTGAGGTGTGCTTGGGTGTTCAGGCTTTAATCACCTCATTCCATAAGGAAATATGCTGAAATGGGTGCAGTATAGGAGAATGGGATGAACTCTGGAGCCAAAGAGTCCAAGGCACACCTCGTGCCTGTCACTTGCTGCAGGTGTGTGGTGGGGTGGAATGGTATAAGCATTACTGTCGACAATCTCAAGTCACATCCTGATGCCTGTCAGTCCCAGAGAGGGTAGGGCGTTATGGTCAAAAACCCAACACCCTGGGCATTTCTTGGTATTTTTACTCAAGTTTTCAACATGGGTTTTTGTGATCCAACCACATGAACAGAGGCACCATCAGTTTGTTAGCTAAAAGGTGATTTTGCACAGCGACTGTAACGTATTTGGCACCACAGGTGCGAAACACATTTTGAACAGAAAGTGAAAAATGACAGCTGTACTGTTCATGAGGAGATGTAAAAATGGCAATGTTGAAAATCTGGAATGAAAATATAAAAAACTGGTGAAGTCAATGGTGTGCATAGAAACTGCACAACGTACACCATAATGTAATTAGTTTGGGGATTTTTACAGCAGATTTTCAACATAGGCATTTTAGGACCTCCGCCATGAACAGTGTCACTGTGATTTTCTTAATCTATCCCAAACACTGATTTCCACAGTGACCGTGCTATTCTGTGCTGGATGTGTGAAAACACATTTCAGCCAGGATGTGAAAATGACAGCTGTACTGTTCATTAGGAGGTGTGGAAAATGGCAATGTTGAAAATCTGGACTGAAAAGATTACGAATTTGTGAATTTACGAGGGTATGGATATTGCACAATGCACATTTGTAACTTAGTCATTTTATGGACTTTTATCACTGAATTTTCAACATAGCCAGTTTAAGACCTCTGCTCATGAACAGTGTCACTGTGATTTTCTTAATCTGTCCTGAACATTGATTTCGCACACCGACCACGCCACTGTACGCTACATGTCCGAAAACACATTTCAGGTGACATGTAAAAATGACAGTTGTACTGTTCATAAGGAGGTGGTAAAATGGCAATGCTGAAAATCTAGAGTGAAAATATGAAAAATGCTTGAACTGTGCAATGCACGCTCTTAAACAGTCATTTTGGGAATTTTTCACCAAATTTTCAACATAGGGTTTTGGGGACCTACCATGAACTGTGACACTGTTGTTTCATTAATCTGTCCCAAAAGGTGGTTCCATGCAGTGACCACGAAATCACCTTTCAGGACTGAATAACAAAATGATAGTGACTGAATTCATGAGATGGGGTCCCAAGAACCCATGTTGAAAATTTGGTGAAACAATTCCCAACAATGGCCGGATATCATCAAAGTTGGAAAAAAACATTTATGCCGATATACAGCTTACCGGCATTTCCTCAGTTTGCAGTCAGCTTTGAAGAGTGCAGACATGTTCCCAGTCCACTGAAGATTGTGTGCCGGGCTCCAGAGGTAAGTATGGGGTGGGGGGCTGGGGATGCAGGGCACAGAGGATGGGCACGTTGGTTGAGAGGGTCACTGGACCTGACGAGGACCATTTTCTATGTTACAGGTTTGATAAAAAAAATGTTGCAGGAAGTTTTCTTTTTATAGGACATTTCACTTTAGCACACTGGGGTGGGCCCCAGAGTGCCACCTGAATGTTTGAGGGGCTGTAGCCAATGGGGATTGGGCACCCCCGGCACACAGAAGAAATTGGGAGCATTATGCCAATGGGGAATGGGCTCCCGCTGGCAAATGACCAGGAAGGGGCATGCCGACAGGGGTATTGGGCACCCCTGCCAGCACATAAGAAATTAGGGAGGAGCATTATGCCAATGGGGCATGGGCTGCCTAGTCTGCTTTTTAATTTAAATGTTTCACCAGGAAGGCATCATGAATGACAGGTGGCGGCTTTCGTTCAGCTTTGTGAGGACTGTGAGAGGCTGACGAAGAAGCCATCTCTCACCATGGAAACACAGCACCATGGAGCTGTGTATTGGCTGCTGCAGTCAGGGAGGCCCCGCGACTAACAGCTGATTCCGTACTGACAGGGCACTCCTGATTGCAGTGGTTCAATTTCTTAGATGTAGTGGCTGCTTGTTAACTGCAGTGATCCATGGCATGATCCTCTATTGGCCAGGTAGAGACCAGCCCTGAATGGGCTGCTGCTATTCAGCACAACACTGCCATGCCTCCACAACCTGCTTGTGAAAAATGTGACGTAATGTGTTTCTTGCACATCCATGCAAGCAACACAAAAAGTGACTGCAATGGTTTCCTAAAGAGGTGGCTGAAAAGGTAAAGCCTAAAGGGTAGCATTCAAAAGGTATAAGGAGACACAGGGTGAGGAGGATAGGGAGGTGTATCAGGAAACACGGAAAGCAATAAGGTGTGGGAAAGTTCAAACTGAAGAAAGAATTGCCCAAGCTGTAATGAAATAGGGCAAGACAGTTTTTGGGAGTATGCAAGAAAAGAGGAAGACAAGGGAGGGATTATAAGGTTAAAAGAGAAGGGGGAATGTGCAGAGGGGACAAGGAAAGGCAGGCATCCTGAACAAATACTTCAGTTCAATGTTCACAGAGGAAAGAGAGAGGAGGGCCACAAAATAATTAATGTGAACATTAGAAGGAGGGAGGTGGATACTAGTCCTTTTCAATGGATTAAGTCCTAAAGGGACTCACAAATCTGAAAGTGGACAAAGCAATAGGACCGAATGGGGTGCATCTAAAAGTACTCAGTGAGCTCAGAGGGTTGTGGCTGTAACTCTGACAGTTCTATTTAACAGCTCACCGAAAACTGGAGTGATTTCGGAGAACTGGAGGATGGTAGATATAGTACCACTTACAAAAGTGGTAGGAGGAGAAGGCTGTCAATTATAGGCCAGTCAGCCTGACATCAATGGTAGGAAAGTTAATGGAATCACTGCTGAAGGAAAGGATAGTGGAATAATATCTTGAATCCAATAGGTTGCAAGACAGATGCAGCATGGATTCTTAGTGGGAAGGTCATGTCAAAAGAATTTGTTAGATTTCTTTGATTGGGTGATCAAGGAATTAGATTAGGGTGGAGTGGTCAGTGTGGTCTACCTAGATTTCAGTAAAGCTTTGACTCTGTTCCACACAGGCCCCAGTAAGCAAGCTGGGTAGCATAGGAGGGTGTAAATGAGATAAACTGGCAAGAAACTGGTTGGGGATAAGCAACAGAGGGTGGTGGTAAACAGAGTTCACTCAGAGGAAGGTAGGATGATCAGTGGGGTGCTTCAGTGATCAATGCTGGGGCTGATCCTCTTTAATACCTGCATAAGTGACATTGCAGAGGAGCTTGAGGGAAGGTTTGCCTCTTTGTTGATGATACGAAAATCTACAATAGGGTGGACACTCTGGGGGTAGAAAGGATAAGCCAAGACCTGAGAAAACTTGAGAACTGATCAAGGGTATGGTTGTTGGGTTTTAAGGCAAACAATGCAAAATGATTCTCTTGGGGCACAGAATCCAAGGTCAGAGTGCAAAATGGGTGGAGTGTTATTGACAACCACCGAGCAGGGAGATGGAGTAATCATACTGGATGATCTAAAGGTGATCAGGGACTTGAAGAAGGCAGTAGAGAGGGCTAGTGAATTCTGGGATGCATAGGGAGGCTATCACCAGCAGAAAGAGAGATGATGTAGACTATGTTATAGATCAATGGTAAGAACCCATGAAGAGTACTATTTCCAGTTCTGGAGTCCACATCTCTTGAAGGACATAGACAAAGTGGAGGCAGTTCCAGGAGGGTAACTAAAACTGTGCAGGGTCTGCATCAAAACACTGACAGCAGACAAAGGAACTCAGTAATACACCCTGGAACAAAGGAAGGAGACAGGATATGATAAATACCTTTAAATACTTCACAAGGGTAAATAAGGTAAGGAGGGAAGTCTTTTCAGTAAAAAAATGCTCAACAATAAGAGAACATGATATGGAGCCGGAGGGGGTAGATTCAGGAGACATGTGAGAGTACTTCTCACAGAAAGATTGGTGAATTCCTGGAACAGCCTACTAGCAAAGGTGCTGAGGTTGAAAACAGTGGTGAGGTTCATTAATGCATGGGACAGGCATAAGGAAATCACAGTGGAAAAGAATGTAGAAGGGAGAATAAGCTGGAGAGCAATTAGGGTCTGCGTGATACTGTCGATAGGGTCAAATGGGTAGACTGGTGGAAAAAGTGGATGCTATCTGCTAACAAATTCTATGTTTCTACATTTCTGTGTAAAATTATACAGTAGGTCAAAGAATTTGCAGTAGTATGCACTGCTGGTTTATGACCCTTCCACAAAGGTTGAAACAGTCCATGCTGAGGTGGTTGAGTTCTAAGCAAACACGCTGTTCAGAGAGTGTAAAAAATATAATGTCAGAAGTTTAATCCCTGTAAATTTGAAATTACTCAAGGAATGTTATGATATTTGTCAGTCTGTTAGACTGTGACAACAAGTAAGCATGCCAATTTCATGTATCTTGCTAACAGAATGACTGAGTTACAAGCACATTAGACATTCTTCAAAGTTCTTGAAATTTTGCAATATTCCATGAAATTTCATAAAATTCACAGAATTACATGAACATTTCACAGAATCACAACCTGCAAATTTTACCCAACTCTGTTGTGTAGAGGAAGTGGTAAGAACGTGACCAGATCGCATTTTGGAGACATGTGAAATGGATTAGTTGAGAAGTGAGATGCACAAATAGGTGATTTAATACCTTATATATACCAACAACATTTCACAGAAAGAAACATTTGAGCTTTTGAATCCACAAGGGTCTTTTTCAGAAGAGCACTTTAAAATATCCAGAGCTTAAACATTTTACATATGAAAGTGACAGATTAATGAAGTTTTTAGATAAGAACACAACCAGAGATGAAAACATTCTTAAAATCTTTAGCTCTGTGTAGGTCAAATATCACAAAAGATATATAGAAGGAGTGCCATAAATTAACTCATCAGTTTTAGATAAGTAATAAGCTGGGATGCAGAACTTAGAGATAAGGAAAACTCCACAGAAACAAAGCAGTGTGAAGGTCCAATGCCAGAAAAATAATAATGCTATGAAGATGAATTGTCCAATGTTAAAATCTTACTAAAGACTAGAAAAATGAACAGTGCACCTGCGTGTCCATGTGCAAGACTTTTGTAGACCTAGACACCCTACAAACCCTCATGCATGCTATTGCATACACTACTGCAGCATAAGGTACACTTGTATTTACTCATACTTGCTATTATGTGCTTAGAAACCGTTATCCAGTATGATTATTTTGGTAGTGCTTGACTGCCACTTACAGCTTTTGCCATGATGCAATGATCAGCATATTTTATGAATCGCTATATTGTTACCCAAGAAGTGGCACTGGTCAGCTTGCTCTTATCAGCGTGACATGCAGAACAAGAAATTATCTGTCTTAGGTGCTAACTGCCCACAACTGTCCACCAATAGAATTACTGTATTTCACTCTTTTGCTTTTCTTTTTTTTTGTTTTGAAATTTCTGTTTATTTCCCTACCACCCTGGCACTGTTGCTCAATTAACCACCCCTCAGGCTGTAGCAAGGAGACCCTCCATCCTGTTGTGGACTGCCCCTGTGGGGACAGAGACAGGTACCCCTGATCTTGAAATCTCATCAGGGTCTCCTTCCATGGCAAGCCCAGGGATAGCGAGGGATATTTTCCTCCTTATTGGTGCTGCCAGGATGGCAATTTTCTAGTACTCCCCTCAGGATGTGACTTGCTCATGATGCTTAGACACATAAATGACATCAGTCATGATTCTCCCTTGTTCAGGGCTCAGCATGCCTTACCACTGGCCTCCGTCCAGAGGTCAGGTCATGTACTAAGCCAGGTACCCCCCTCCCTCCCAGAGGAGGCGAGCAGTCCTATGGATGCTCAAGCCTCTTCCACCTGGCCAACCTTCCAGCAACCCAAATCCATTCCCAAACCCGGTGCGCAGGCGTTGCACAAGGTTTGGCTCCAGTGCCTCAACCCTTAGAGAGCCACCGAGCTAGCCTGTTCTTCCACTTTTCTGGAAGAGTCTGTTACCTAGAAATGCACTTTCTCATCTACAGTATGAGATTGTCTGTAAGACTGTTTTCACTGCATTTACGTGACAACATCACGGTTTTTGAGGTTTCTGAACTCCCAGCAGGTACGCTGTTTTCTACATGTTTTGGAATAAACTTTTCCTGTGATATCTGGGCTTTTGTGTCATGTTTTGCCAACAGGTCTAGAATCCTGCCAGCTAACAATTTGCGACTGCAGCAGGACCTGTTTGGATGGAATCAAACTAGTATGCGAAGGGTGCACAGGAGAATGAGGTAGAGATCATACAGGTGTTTAAACCTCAGCACCTTGTTCACTGTTCTGTAAAAAAAAAAAATAATGTATTTCATTGTAAACAAACAGAAACCCCTTTCCAATCTGCAAATTTATTCATCAGACCAAACTTTGATAGAACGTACAGTTACTTACTGTTATCTGGGTGCTATTTTTCACCCTCTAATGACCTTTAGTGGACATATCGAGATGACCATTTGTAAATTAAATAAGAAATTAGGTTCATTAATAAGAACTACAGGTTGTTTAAAATTTCAGGATAGGGAAAAGATTGCTGAACATCTTATCCTACCTGTCATAAAATATGAAGTATTTATATAAAGATCAGTGAATAAACAATTGTTAAAAAACTTGATAAACTGAATAACAGGGCAGTTATGTATGTTCTTCATTGTAATTTTAGTTATTTATTTTTATTTTTTGTAGATTATGTTCATCCTCCTCGGCAGATCACGCTCAGATTCTGGAGTCTTCCGGGGCTTCGAGACACTATGCGTTCCCCGGCAGAACCCTGGAACCAGCCCAGAGGTATCATCCATAGAAACCCCAAAATTTTCCCTGTTATTTTGCCCTCCTAACCCAGAGCCCTGGAAGTGATGACTGTGTGGGTGGAGGCCCACACCAGCATCACAGCTCCAGTCAACAGCTCCTTCCTCTTCCCTGGCCTAATGCCCTGAGCTCTCAGGTGTGGTGCTGCCACCCAGCCTAGACTGGGGGCATCCAAGCACTGAGAGACCAATTTCTTCCTCCTGAGGTAGAGTGCTTGCCAGTCAGCAGCTCCTCACAATCCTCTCCCTCCACCCCTGCCAGCCCCGATGACCTGAGCTTGTTCCCGAACCGGGTCACGGTGTGGCGCGAGTGTGGTGTGCAGTGCCCCAACCCTCAGCACCACCAGTCCGGCTCTTCATTGTAATTTTAAAATGCATCATTATGCCCTTCTGGCTGGACTACACTTGTTGCCTCTTGATCTAAATTATACAATTAGTTGGTTAACATTCATCCAGGAATATGCAATAAATGATCCTATTGACAATATTAATAAGATTCTATTTCTGAGTACATCAGACAAAGAGATATTTAGTTCAAACTATACACAAAATAAAATACATCAAGATAAAAGAAACAATAGATATGGTGATAGAACTTTAAAATCCCATGCAGCTCAGCACTGGAATGCTTTGCCACCCTTAGCACGAGCTGGAACTGACCATGGAAACATTTGTAAAGGCTATAACAAATTGTTGTACACACACTTGTAACTGCACAAGATAAATTTTGGAAGATAAACTTTTATCCCCCATTCAAGATTTGTACTAAACTGTCTGTATTTTATACATTTTTATTGAATGTTTTGTCTATTATTGTTAAATGTGTTTGTTATATTTGTAATTCATAATTTATGAAACTTTAGGTAGTATACAGGGCTGTCTTGTAAACTGGACTGTCAAAGTCCAAAGGGCATGTTTTCCTGTATAAAATAAAGTTTTACCATACCATACCTCTACCGAAAGGTTGCTAGGGACCCCACATCTCAAATGGGATTAGGAACCACAAAAGCATCAAACCTATGCCCCTTGTTTAACTTGTGGCATCAGGACAATCAGACTTCCGGCCCAGAACATGTGGCTGTTTGGCTGTTGGGGTTGAGGTGAATTGGTATGCCTTGGACTCTGAGTTAGTATAGTAGAGGAATCTCCAACAATGGGCATTAATACTGAGCTCAAATTAGACATCTTAAACTTTCTGACCTCCCATGGAGGCCGGATTAATTTCAAGCTGGATGCAAAGTCACAGATTAACTTGGTAGAGTATGTCTGCAACTGTACATGGAGGCAAAGTGTGCAGCAAAGAAACATGACTACAGAAGGTGTTATGGTTCTGTCCTGTATGCCTTATGCCAAGCAATGGAATCAGAAGTCCTGGCTCTGAGAAAAGAGTTGGGTTCCAAATCCAGGGAAGCGGGTGAGCAACAAAAAATCTGGATTGAGAAACTGAAAAGTTTAGGAACAAGATTCAGAATGAACTTGAGAGTGTGGCAGAGGAAAAGATAAGGAGATTGTTAGACTAAAGAAAGACAATGAGAGGTTGTTGCAGGATAAGAAGCATGTATTACAGGTGAAGGATTTGCATACTAGTATGAATGATATGCTGCATAGTGTGTGGAGGAGCTGGAGCAAGAGTTTGAGAGGTGTCAGAATGCATTGGAAAGGAGCTTATGGAAAATCACAAAGTGAGCACTGCATGCAGTGTTTTACAGGATCATGTTAGTAGGGATAGTACAAAAGTCATGTGAACCATTCAATGTGTAGAAATAAGATGACAGTTACATCAGCAGTTGGCAATATTGAGAGATCATGTGAAAGCTGTGCTGTATGCCCCATCTATCACCCTGTCATCATCGGAGGAGGATGATGACAGTGATGATGATGGTGGCCCTTGGGACTCTGGAAGGTTAAGGCCTCACCCACCGGTATCCACACGGAACAAAAAAGATAAGGAAGAGGTGGGAAGCCTGATTTAGAAGGTGATCTCAATAGCTGGGATATCTGAGTCTCATGATTGCCAGAGTGCTGAGCAAGCAGTCAGAGACATGCTGAAGAAAGTGGTGGAGCAACAGATGCTATTTCAGGTCATGGCCAATGCCACAGCCAAGGCAGCCACCAAGACCATTGTCACAGAGACACCAGGCACAGGAGCCCTGCAGTCCATGATGGCCATCCAGAACATTGTGGACAAAATAGGCCACATATCCTGGGGACAACCTTAGTTGCCATTTCGAAAAAGTGCAGAATCATTGCCAGATGCTAAGCCTTGTGGCCGTGTATCAAGTACAGGTTTTAAAATAAACCATGGACCCCATGTTGCATCAAAGTGACCCAAAGGCATACCTAATGATGTCAGAGCCCTGTTTGACAGAGTTGCAGCTCACCTCTTGGTGGTGTACAACCACAAAATAGTTTGCATAATGCTAGCGACCAGGTGAAGCAGCATGTCAAAGAAACTCAGGCCAATATGAGAGCTGCTTGTGGCTCTTGCACAGTGCAGGCAAAGATTTGGCCAACGAGCATCCAGACAAGGAGTCACTTGAGTACAAATGCTTGTTTTGAGAAACCTCCAGCTGGCCCTCACGCAAAAGAATGGAAGCTGCTGTGTTCATGGGACAGAACTGACTCCATGAGATCATCTAGTGGGTGGGCGTGTGTGCCAGGTCCATGCAAGGGACCGCAGTTTGGGCTTTTGTCCAAGGTAGCCCCAGTGCAAAGTGGTGCACATTCCTCCACTCAGTACATGATGAAAGGAGATCAAAAGACTCCCAACAAAACACACCCTCCTACCAAAAGCAGGAAGGATACAACAAACAGAAGAATCAACAGAGGTCAAAACAGCTGGAGATGAAGAGAAATAATGAACCAACTGCACAGAATCAAAGCATCACAAGCTTTAACAATAAATATGGAGACAGCTACCAATAACTAGTGTCTTCTTTCATTCAGTGCAAAGGAGCTTCATACACACAAAGCCAGTAAAGTGCAAGTGCAAAAGAAAAGTAATTGGTAACAGTACTCAGGTGAGAAACATATTGAAAATAACACATACCAGCACTGCCACGGGTGCACCCGCAGCCATACTGTCAGCCAGTAGCACGGACACCAATGTGCACAATGTGCTACATCACAGATCAGCTGGTGTTTCACAAAAGGCTTCCTCAGAGCTGATAGACCACCTTCATACAAACACATTTATACACTTACTCATACATATTAATTAGAGAGGAATGGCCCCAAACAAATCAAACACAACCTCTGACACACAAAGACACACAAATCACATGAAAACATAAACCATACTAACATTCAACAGTTTATAAATAACAGTACAGGTGTATCCCTTCATTCAGACCTCTTGGATTTAAACTGTCCATAGTGTTAATCCAGTAATATTCCCACTGGAGCAATTTATTAGCAAAATCTCCTCCTCTAACTCCCATCTCCACCTTCTCAATGCCAAAAATCTCAGACTAGCTGGCGAACCATGGTTCATATTAAAATAATGTCTAGCCATGGCATTCATCTGTGATGCATTATGAATTGCAGATTTGTGTTTAGTAATCTGTTCCTTCAAAGTACATTTTGTTTGGCTGACATAGCCCAGACCACATGGACATAGCAACAAGTAAATAACACCCACTGTAGAACAGTTAATAAAGTAATTAATCTTAAACTTTTCCCAGTCTTTGGATGTCTAACAAATTCAGTGTTTGAAGTGTTATTCCACTAGGCACTGTGGCTGCATTTAAAATTCCCTTAAGGATGTCAGGAGCCACATTCCCTTTAGTTCTTGAACTTTTTGCAGGCTATGAACCAATTTATCTCTTAAATTACCCCCTGTGGTGTGTGATCCTCATCTCTACATACTCTAGCCCAACAGTACTCTGTACTACATGCCTATGTCTTTTAATTACAGTATATTAGAAACAACATTGCTCTGATTTGAAAAATTTGAGGCAAAAGTGACTGGTTCTACATGTTGTTTTATTTTTCTTAGTTAAAAGCTGTTCTCAACCTTCATTTTCTGCTCTTTCCATCTCAATTTTGACCTTCTCAGGCAGATACCCACAATCAATAAACCTTTGTGCCATAGCCTGCAAGTGTTTCTTAAACTCCGATTCAGTACTGCACAATGTCTTAGCACATATCATCTGACCAACGGATATATTATCCCATAGTGTTTGAGGATGGGAGCTAGTATAGTGCAAAAGACTGTTTTGATCTGAGGGCATCCTATACAACAAGATTCTGATGAGGGTGTGTAGCTGAAATACCCATACTCCAAGCAGCACGGATGTTGCAGGAGAAGGAGCGAACCCATTATGACACTTTGCAAAATCATGAGACATTGGACTGACGGTGTCAAGCTCTGGTTTGGATCCTCACTTCTCTAGTTACTGATGACTCCATATGCCCCTGTGTAGAATCACTGGTTGGGGTCCACCAGTTTGAACAACTTCTGAACATGGGTGCCGCTTTTTCAGTGTTGCATCGGGATGATCCTAAATGTTTCCATTCTCTAAATGGGTGGGAGTCTTTATTTGCAGAAGAAACATTGCAAAACCTCTGCTAAGATCCTGGTATAATAAGTATTTACCAGTTGGGGTCTACCCCTAAGGTAGACTCAATAAGGGGGCATGCTTCACAGGGAAACTAATACATGAATGTTTGAAGTTGTTAGACATTGGTCAGAGATTCCACATAGCTTACCATTCCCAGTCTTCTAGACAGGTACAGAGACAACACAGACAGATTAAGCTGATGTTGGGTAAGTGTGGAAATGAAAATGCCAAAAATCAGGACACTCTGTTGCCCCTACTCCTAAAAACAATCAGAGCTACCCCTGCTGCAGCAACCCAGTGCACACCATTTGAGGTGATGACAGGCTGGCAGATGGGACTGCTGGAACACATGTAGATAGATCTCAATACCCCAACCATGGACAGAGTGTTGGCTGACACTTATGTCGGGCAGCTGAAGGACAATGTAGTCCACACTTATCGCTTTGCCACTCAAAATTTGGGCATGGTCCAACAAAGGTCTAAGATGTACTTTGACAAAGATGTCAAAGAAGTTGATTGGCAGGTATGCGACTGAGTCATTGTACCAAAATTGCCACAACAGCCCACCTTCTGATGAGAAAGTGGGCTGGCCCCTATGACATTGTGTAAACATTGAGCCCTGCAGTCTACCAAGTGCAGTTGTCAGACCATTAGAGACCCATAGGAAAGTGGTACCATACTAACCAACTGAAACTATATAAAGATGATTAAACGCTCCTTTCCCCAAAGGGAGTGAGGAGATCTGTATTTTTACCTGTGCTAGTTTGTTTTTCAAAATGTCATCAGTCACTGTCTACCTGTTACTATGTGCCTTACTGAGTGATCTGGAACCAACCATGAGAAATCTCCAGATACTGTACCCCTTCACCACCTAGATCCTTTACATCCTGAGGCCCACGATCTACATCCCCAATGGAGGCATGACCATCTGCCTCCCATCTACCCATATAACTGTGTATGAAGGAAAATATGCTTATCTTAATGTCATGGTGTTATCTCTAAACAATTTTACAGTACAAATCAAATGGAGAACTAGCAATTCTACCAAGCAAGGACTCCCAGTGGCCCACCTTTTGAAAGGAACTTTTCAAGGTTTGCCTAATACCTACATCTGCCCTAATGGAACTTTGTGCATATGCCAGGTTAATCAATTCCATAAAGGGCCATACAACATCATGGCAGTGCTGGGACTAGACTTTTGCAGTCAACACTTTAACACCACATGCACCATAACCGTTTAACTCAGTCAATTGCTACCACCACTCTTTTCTTTACAGTTATGCCAGCTTCCTTAGATGAATCCTTTTAATGCCTATTGATGCTGCTGAAGCTGACCCAGTGGCCTGGCAGTGACTACTGTTCCTGCGACACTTAATAATAATGTTCAATTTATGCATGTTCCTATTGTTTTAAACCTCACACATTGGGGCATGGCTGAGTTTGGCCATTGTACCAATACAAATGTGTCTAAGTTTCATGCCACCATGTTACTAGATCTTATTGCAGCCTATCAAGCATGTGCACATGACCCTGTAGCTGGGCAATATACTATTGAACACCACAGAGTGTTCCATCCCAAACACCATAGGTGGAGTTTGAATATAGCAGGAGTATCAGGTAATGCTGGTACTGCTGCAGGTATATTTGATCTGGCATGTCTATTGGAACAGAGCTGATTTGGCAAAATTTAGCATCATACCAAATAGTTTAATAGTAAGCTTCATCAAAATGTTATACAGCCCATAGTGCATGGTATTACTGGTTTATCCCAGGAGGAAAGATTCATGGTGTATAACATGCATAGTATTGCACATTTGTTTAATGAGACTCAAAAAATAATGAATTGATTTACTACAACAATAAAGAAGCTAGAGAGTGGACACATAGGCAGGAAAATCATTTGTTCTGCTTGTGGTAGTTATGCCATAAACAATATCACCTATCTCTTTGAGATCTGGAGTTAGGTCAGATTCGGATCTGATGCACGATAAATGTATGACTAAATGGTACTGCCCAGATTGTAAAACTCTGACATGTACCATCAAGTGAATAATGGGACCATGTCCTTTTCATTGGCCACAGCTAGGAACTTGGGTTATGTCACACCACATCTGAATCAAGGACCCTGCTACACAACAGGCTAATGTGCCATGAGGGATACCCTCTATGTTACCTTCACCGTGTCCCTACCAATCTTCAACAAGGATTCTTTAGTCTTCTATAAGCTGGCTAAAGTCCACTGTGTGGGCCATCTTGTGAGCTGCATCTATTAAGAATGCATCAATCTGCCTCCTCTGCTGGTGTTTCATCCATAAATTGATGCCTGGGTAGCCCCACATACTGTCTGTTGTGCTATATGGGGTTACCATTATTTGTGTCAATGTGACATCTTTAATGTAACTATGCCAGTGTGTGGTTACTTGCCCAACTCTATAGACTGGTCATATAACCTTGATGATGACCTCTTTGAAAATGCTTCTGCTTCTGATAATGTCACATCACCTCATCTGATGTCTAATGTAATGCATGTGCAGATACAGACAGTGCAACGCCTCACCAACCAGATGACAAATGCCTCCATTACTTGCCCTATACAACTCACAAAGTGGCACCTTCCTCAAGTCTGAGTTACATACAGCAGTGATGGACAATACTGTGTTGTGACCAACTACATGACCTTCTCCTATGGACTTCTCACCTGTGATTCTGAAATGCCAAACTTCTGTTTTGTACCACACAAATGCACTATCATTGGCCATATTGTTATCACTCCTGTTCCCACCTTGGAACTTAATTACATTGTTATTGACCCTGATTATGTCAATGCTATTGAATAGCATTGAATAGCAGTGTCAGTGGCTCAGTAGGTAGCACACTCACCTCTGAGGCCGGGAGATCAGAGGACTGTGGGTTCAGTTCCCACATCTGGCACTTGGGTAAATATCACAGTACTGACACTGTAGTGCAGCATGAGAGGGTACTGCACATCTGAGGTGCCGCTTTCAGATGAGACATTAAAAACTGAACTCCCATCTGCCTGGATTGGTGGTAGTTCAGGTGGATTTTAAAGATCCCATGGCACTAATTGAAAAGAGTTGGGGAATTTCCCCAATGTCCTAGCCACATTTCCCTCATTCACTAAAAATACCACCAACAGCTTAATCTGGTTCAAGGTCAGTTGTCATTCATCTGTATCCCCTGCCTAGGTTGTGCCTGAAAATAGGCAGGATTTGTCTAGTGCACTTACCCGTCAACAAAACTAACTAACTAAATAAATAAATAAAATAGTATTTACCAGTGTTTAATGTGCATATTGATCCACTCACCCTGAATCTAAAATCCATGTTAGATAGCAAGGATACACATCTTATTCACATTAGTAATAATATTACTAAGGCTGACAATTCTCTAAATATCTTATTTAATGAGGGTGATTTATGCACTGCATAATCCAACACTTGGTTGGAACCTACTTTTAAAAGTTTTGTTGCAATCCAAGTTTTCTTGATTAGTTTTCTCATTATTAACTTATGTTGCTTGATCCGCACTACTACAACAACATCATGAACAATTACACTCTCTCTGTGCCACCCAATCCACCAAATGTTAGCCCACAGTGCTATTCTTTGGTGTTGCCTCTTTATCAGGCAACAAATGGGGAATATGTAGAACCTTGACACCTAGAGACACTCATGCATGCTATTACATGCACTACTACAATATAAGGTACATTTGTATTTACTCACACTTGCTGTTATGTGCTTAGGAACCGTTATCAAGTATGATTATTTTGGCAGTGCTTGTGTGCCACCTACAGCTTTTTGCCTTGATGCAATGATCAGCATATTTTATGAATTGCTGCATTGTTACCAAGAAGTAGCCTTGGTTAGGTTGCTCTTTTCAGTGTGTACATGCAGAACAAGAAATGTTCTAACTGCCTTATAGACTAACTGCCCACCGCTGTCCATCAATAGAAGTACTGTATTTTGCTCTTCTGCTTTTCTGGAAGAGTCCATTACCTAGTAAAATACTTTCTTATCTACAGTATATGATTGTCTGTAAGACTGTTTTCACTGAGTTTACATGACTACGTTGTGGTGTTCAGAGATTTTGAACTCCCAGCAGGTACGTTGTTTTCTACATGTTTTGGAGTAAACTTTTCCTGTGATATCTGGGCTTCTGTGTCATTTTTTCCAACAGGTCTTGAATCCTGCCAACTAACATCTTCATGGAATTAAAGACACACTCCAATTGCATTTTCAATGCTGGCACTAGGTAAACATGTTTCTGTCTGTAACTGTGTTCATTTCTCATATCATTAGTGAATATTAGCTTGCACAGTTTCAACATGTACTGCCTATAACCTTCTGCTCATTTGTCAATATTATTTGTGAACATTAAAGCAACACTGTTAGATTATTTAGTAGTTATTGAAGTTCATTTACCCTGCTTCCTTTCCATGCCCAACTACACATAATGTGATCCTGTTTATTCCAACGTGATTTGAATCCTCCATTTCAAGTCTTATAAATATAAATTTAAAGTTTTTCTAAGCTTCCGCTCCACCTTCTTTGTTCACTCATGAGGCAAGATACAGCCAGCATGCATGTCCACGTGTGTGTCAGAATTTGGGGCAGCGTTCACACACCAGCCTCTGTAATTATTCCCTTCCACCCTCTGTGCATTCATATTATGCTGCCAGCCACTCTGGTATCACTTAGTTGACCGCAGGTTGCAGAGGCATCAGCAGCATCTCAGACAGGTCCTCATCTACACTACATGAATGGCACAGCAGTTGGTAATAATGTTTTCTTTCTATCACAGCTATAAACTGTAGTCTCTTGAAACTTATTAGACTGAATCTATAGATGGATCTATTATATTTATTTTTCAATTTGAGTAATTGTATATGCTTCAATGTAATTATTTATTTTTATATTGGACTGTGTAGGGAATTCCTCCAGCCCCCACACAAACTCTATATTTTATATGATATATTCATTTTTAGATCCATGTTTGTTGTATGGTCTCTATATTGCCCACAATGAATTCATTTACTATTCACATGGACTATGCAGACTTCGCCTCAAACAAGCATGGAATACAATATCAAGTCTGTATGGAGGACTCAACTGGTGTTATTTTACCTATCCCTGGTCCTTCCCTGTCTCCATTTACACTTGGATGATTGAACTACTCAAGGAAAAATACCTGAAATAAATGGCAAAAGTAGAAAGCAGAGAAACCGCTAGGATACAGGCACCAATCATCTAAATAGTTGCCCTGGGTGAAAGATCATGCTTTACTTGTATGTGATACCCAACTCTTAGACATCTCAGTGGCCACAATGGGGCACATAGTTGTTTGTGAAGGTAACTTTGAGTGGGCTGCAGTGCGTAACTCCTGATTGACATTTAGTACATGGTACCCTAACACTCAGACATCTCATGCGCTACCATGGGGCACATAGGTGTTTGTGAAGGTAGCTTGAGTGGGCTGCAGTGCGTGTCCCCTGTTTGGCATTTAGAACTCTGATTTAAAAGAAAATATGCACATGTTGAAAAATTATGCTCTTTGAGTATTGCTAGCCAAACTATTTCTTTGGCACTCATAGTAGTAAACACCCTGCATGCTTAGTATTTAATCCAGTGTGCAGCAATACCATTACCTTGCATATCATATTATTTCATCCCTATCTGGTGTTACATTCTGACTAATCTGTTGTTGTTACTATATCTCAATGCATTTTTGTGTTTAGTATCACCTGATGTTCAGTGTTGTGTATATGATCATATTTTCTTTATAATGTCATCCAGTATGGTCAATGTGTTGTTACAGTGTACCACTTATTTGACTGCATTTATTCTTGTGCTGGTATGAAAGCCACAGATTGTATGCTGATGGCATTATGAGATAGCAGCAGTAAGGGTGCATGTAATGTACATCATAGCCCATTGCCTCATATACTGCCTTGGGATGGTACAGTTTGCCATCCTTCCTCTCTGCTGACACAGTTGCTGTAGGTGCTTAGGAGCACGTATTATCCTCTTTAGCTGTTAGAATATTACTGTGTCATTCATACACTTCAAAGTCACATGACTAGTAACCTCTGATCACAACTCAGTGCCATCACATCTGGGGATGTCCCCAAAATGATAGTTTTTGACTGAGAGGTTATGCCACTGTGATCCATTTCTTGCATGTCATTTTTTTTGATGAGCGACACATGAATGATGATGAACAATACCTGAGACAGGTATGACATGCAGCACTCTTCCACTTGATTCACCCTATGTTGTTAGTTTGTTGTGGGGCAGGGGTTGTGGGTAATTGTCAAGTGTAAGTTTTATCCTCATGCTAGCCATTGACTAACCAAAGTTTTCCTCCAAAGTAATTGTTGTTCCAGCGAAAAATATCATATTATGGATACTATTGAACACTTTCATTGTAATGTGACTGTTGCATGCATTTCACTGTTCATACAGAGGAAGTGAATAGTGTAAGTGAGCAAACAAGTGCTGGGGGCATCACGGCTAGGGTTGAATCAGGGTAGCCGGGCCAGGGATGACACAGGGAGGGAAGGAATATACAAAGTAGGTGCAGGAGAGGACAAGGAGGCTGAGGGGCAAGGGGTCAGGACAAAGGGCCAGGGAGGAACAGGGATCAGGGTAAGGGGTCTGGGGTGGGGTGACTGCTACAACGGGGTGGGTAGAACACACAAGGTCAAGAAGGAGTAGACAGCACTGTCACAGGCAAGCCAGAAGGAGGCAGGGGTCAAAGATGCTCCTGGTTGGTGATTCCATCATAAAAGGGGTCAAGTGAGGGTGGCATAAAGGTGGAATGTGGGTTGATTGCATGAATGCAATGCAACTACTGAAAGCTAGTACTGAGAAAGGAAACAGGAGCTTAACAGCTGGCTAGCGGAATGGTGTTTGCAGATGGAGTATGGGATCATAGGAGAATGAGTGGCAACTTGGGAGGATTAAAGCCTCTTTTGCAGACAGGTTACACCTCAACAGAGAGGGACTGCCATACTAAAATGTCAGATGGGGAGTTTTTGAAAAAGAATATAATTTAAATTTAAACTGAGCAGGGTGTGGTGGATGTAAATCCACACTGTGCCATGAACAAGTTGGTACCCTCGGCTCTCCTAGGGAAGGATTGAAGAACAAGATGCTGACAAATAGGGGGAACAGGGGAGGGGAAGGTTGGTGGCAGTGCTTGGTGGTGAACGCTAGGAGCCTGTCATACAAAATTGAGGAACTGATGTCCATTATTGTGCATGACAAGTTGGACATAATAGCAATCATTGAGATTTGATGGATGGACTGCCACACATGGGACACAGCTATACCAGGCTTTAAACTGTTCAGGAAGGAAAGGAGGGACAAGAAGGGTGGGATAGCTTTGTACATCAAAGAGGACATATGGGTGTCAGAGGGGCAGGAGGGTGATGGAGCTATGGAACTTCTACAGTTGAATCTATGCAGGCGGACAGATGAATACTTGAGGCTGTGAGTTGTATATAGACCACCCACACATGGAGAAAATCAGGATAGGGAGATGCTGCAGAACATCGAGAGGATGGCTCTCAAGGGTGATACAGTGCTGGTAGGCAATCTTAACTTATCAGATGTGAAGTGGACCATTCCAGATGCATCTTCTGCAAAAAGTAGGTAGATATTGGAAGTACTAAGTGTGATGTTCCTGAAACAGCTTGTCGTGGAGCCAGCCAGGGAAGCAACCTGCTAGATGTGCTCCTGACAAATGTGGAGAGTTTGGAGGAGGAGGTGATGGGAAAAAACTTGGGAAAAGTGACCACAGGACTGTCAGGTTTAAGGAGTGGTCAGGGATGGTGGTGACCTGAACCAGCGCAATGGTGCTGGACTTTAGGCAAGAAGACTTTGACAAACTGAGAAGGCTGGAGAAGGAGGCAATGGATAAAATATAAGTGATGCAGATGAAATATGGGTAGTTATCAGAGACCAGGTCTGTGAGGCCACACAAGCATGCATCAAAAGTGTCAGGAAGGGGTCAAAATGCAGGAAGTTGCTTTGGTTCAGTAGGCATGTAGCATGGGTTGTAAGGAAAAGGAGAAGGGTGTTCAGGAGATATAAGGTATTCAGGGGTAGGGTGACAGGGGGTTTACAGGGAGGCAAGGAGACTAGTGGGTAAGATCATTAGAAGGGCTAAGCAGATACAGAGGAAAGATAACGAAAGAGACCAGTAGATGAAAAAATAAATTTTTAGATATATGAGGATAGGAGGAAGGCTAGTCAGGGATCTAAAGTCTGAGGGGGAGTGAGGTTGCACTTGGATAAGGATGTGGAGAAGCCACAAGAACTGAACAGGTACTTCTGCTCTGTATTTACAGTGAAAGGGTGGGGTAGGGAGCTGAGAGTTGGAAAGGGGACTTAGAGATGGTTTCAGATCCCTTCACCATGGAGGTAAGGAGGAATTGGCCAGGGTGAAGGTAGACAAGACCATGGGGCTGAATGGCCTGCACCCTAGGGTGATTTGGGAACTATGAGAGAATCTGGCTGCCACACTGCAAGGCTTTTCAACCTATCTCTGGACATCAGTAGAGTACTGGAGGACTGGAAAAAGTTGACGGTGGTGCTGATCCACAAAGGAGGTTGCAGGGAGTTGAAGGACAACTACAGCTTTGTCAACCTAACCACTGTGATAGGAAAGGTCATAGAGGTACTCATCGGTGACAGTGTAACAAAGTACCTGGTGGTGAACATACTGCTGTATGATGAAGAGCACAGGTTCACTAGGGAAGATCATGCCAGTACAATCTGATCAAATCTTTAGATTGGGTGATGCAGGTAGTAGACCAAGGGGTGCAGTGGACATGGCCTATCTGGGTTTCAGTATTGCCTTCAATGCTGTGCCCCATAGAAGGTTGGTCAACAAATTGGATAGCATAGGGTTAGGGGTCAAAATAACAAGATGGGTAGAAAACTGGGAGATAAGAGTCAGAGGGTGATGGTGAATTGGGTGCACTCAGGGATTGTGCAGCTACTGTAATGAGCGGAGTTCCCCAGGGAACAGTGCTGTGAACCCTCTGTTTCAACATCTTCATACATGACATTGCAGATGGACTAACAGGGCTGGTGGACATCTTTGCAGATGACACAAAAATCTGTAACTGGGTTGACTCCACTGGGGGTGGAATACATGAGAAGAGACTGGAGAGTACTGGAGGAGGGCGAAGACCTTGCAGCTAAAATTCAACATCAAGAAATTGCTGTTATGCACCTGGGACAGAAGAAGCAATGTGCTGACGAGTACATGCTGGGAGGGTCTTGGAGGAGAGAGTCAGGGTTACTGAGGATGAGAGGAACTGGGATTAATAGTCTCCAGCAACCTCAAGGTAGGGAAGCCATACTCAAGGGCTGTGGGGAGGCATATGGCATGGCGTTTGGAATGCTGGCAAGCATAGTCAGGGGATCACCAGCAGGCATAGGGAGATCCTGGTGTTCCTGTATCAAGCCCTGGTGATACTGCACCTCAAGTATGGTGTCCAGTTTTGGAGGCCTTACCTGCACAAAGATATAGATTCAATTGAAAGGGTTCAGTGAAGGGCAACCAATATGGTACAGGGATGAAGGGCAAACCATACAAACATAGATTCAAGGAGTTGGAGCTATAACAATGGAGACCAGGAGGAGATGGGGGACATGATTGGGGCCTTTAAATATATCAAATGGATGAACAAGGTGGGCACAGGTAAATTGTTCCACATGAAGGAGGGAAACATAACAAGGAGGCAAAGACTGAGACTGCAGGGGCATTACATGAGCAGTGTGAGAGGTCAATTTTTCATGTAGAGGGTGGTTGAGAACTAGAATAGGCTTTGGGAGGTGGTGCATTTAGAGACAGTGGAGTGATGCAAGACCGCTTGGGACATACATACTGGGGTTGAGGGGTAGGGGGTTGTCTCCAGAAATGGGCATGGATTATGGGGGGGCAGAGGCAGACTGGATGGGCCAGAAGGTCTTTTCTGCCACCAGATTCTATGCTTCTATGATACCACCTATTCTGGACTTTGAGAGATGGAGCAAAGGCAAAATATAATAATGCTTTGTAGTTGACGGATTACTCGAAAAACAAATCAAAGCCAGATGCATTATATCTGATTGGTTTGAGTGCCCATCATCAATCTGTTTTGATGTAATTATTTTCTTTTCTAAACAGTGCTCAGCAAATGGGGCTACATGGTTTTCCCAGTCACTAGCTCTGTTGCCTGGCCCGAGTATTCAAATATAGTTACACAATATGGTTAGCCATACAGTAGTTTCCATATGTGTCCTGGGTGAACAGGTGTTGGGATAAACACATAGCATAATCAAAGCCCAGTAATTAGTGAAGCTTATGTCACAGTGAGGTAGAGTATCTACAGTAAGTTACATGGCAATATGTTAAACTAGAAATATTGATAGGAACAGTGGAATCTTAATGTAGTGGTATGCATCATGAAAGATGGACAGGATGAAAGAGAGTGACAATAGGTTTGAGGCTGTAGTCAAAGGGAGAGGGTGAAGATGGGGAGGAATAGTTTTAAGGTAGTCTGGTAGTGGAAGGAGGTGGTGGGAAATGTGGAGAAAGGGAGAAGCAGGATCAACAGTGAAGTGGTTTTAACTGTTACTAGTAGTAGTAGTAGTAGTACAGAATTTTGGGTACTGGCTGAGCATGGTGATTTCAATAGGTGGCATTACATTACATTACATTACCAGTGGGAGATGTATGGTCTTGAAGTTACAAGGGAATAGACCATTTTTCTGAGGTAGAGCAAAGTGTAAGGTGTAGAAGTCATTAGGGCCTTAATGGATTTACAAGAAGAGAGCTTTAGGAACAATATCTTGAGCTGCGGAGGAAGTAAGATGAAGGCGGCATAGGGCAGAGAGAGAACTCAGGTTAGGGTGTGGACAAGAGAACAGACACAATTAATAGATGAATGATGCCTAGTGGGTTAGGCAGTGTTGAGGAGAGACCATAGAGCACAGAACAGTGTTGAGTATGGGGAGGACAGTACAAGGCAAACATGCAGAAGTATTTGATGAGTCAATCAAGTTTTGCTGAACTGGAAATTTTGTGCAGCATCGTTCACTATGTAGGCATTGTGGGGGCATGTGTGATTTTGTATTTTCTTGAAACTTGGCTTCCCAGCCAAATGCCCTTGGGTAACCTTGCCTCAGTGTTTACGCCAGAGGTTCTTTGTCTTTTAAATAGTTTTTATTTTAATGGGTTCACCACAATATATCCCAGGCACACTGCCTTAGGGGTAGCAGTCCATTCCACTGGGGTGTCAAGCAGATGAGGCATACTGATGAGTCCTGGTAGGATGAAACACGTGTCTATGTCTTCTGTTAGTACCTTTGCAAACTGTGTGAGAGGCCTTTCGGCACCATGCAATTCTGCTTAAAGTTGGACCAGCATAACATTCTGTGGTGATTTGCATATGCAGCCCATGATGCTTTGCATTGTGGGGGCATGTGTGATTTTATATCGTTCACTATGTCCACATAATCAATGCTGGGAAGTATCATCTTTAAACTGATTTGCTGGTGGGCAGTTAAAGTGATACTGCTTTTGTTCCTGTGAGTGTCATCAAGCATGGGGTTAAGTTTTTATGCAATAGCATCTATGTGCGGAGAGAGTCAAAGGCTCATGTCAAGCCAGATGATATGGCATTTAGAGCAGTTTACATTAACAATTGGCCTGTCACCAAGGGTGGGGAATGAGGCTCACCTACAAAGCATTGACTGTTGCTGAAGCCCTTCAGTGTGAGTTTAGCATCATTTGTTGCTTCTGCCAAATTGTGGATGCCATGACACAGTGGCACACTTTTATGTTGGCTCATGCTTGTGCGACCAACATATTGCATTAGTAGCAGATTTGGGCGCCGACCACTGTTAGCGAATGCAGGGCACACATCAGTAGGAGCATCCCTCATTCCCCAATAGGTCAGCATGCAGCCACCACACCAGGAATACATAATGTGGTGAACACATCTAAGAAAAGGTCCACTGCAATGACAGCCAAGCTCGCCATGCAGAGGCACCAAACACGCTTCCTATGAGCCTTTCCTGGTGAAGCCCTTCCATTAACATGGCAGCTACTGCCACCGCACAGAGGACTGACTTCAGGGGTGCCCAATCCCTGTTGGCATGCCCCAACCCACATCATTTGCTGACAGGGGTGCCACACCCGTCGGCATAATGCAATCCCCTCCCATTTAAAGTGTGTTCCAAGGGGTGCCAGTCCCTTAGCTTATGTCCCCCTTCCCAGTTTCATTTTGCAGATGGGAGACCACTCCTATCGGCATAATGTCCTCCCCCATTTGTTGTGTGCTGATGGGGTGTCCAATCCCATCAGCTACAGAACCCTCCCCACAAAAACAAAACTCAGGTGGCAAGCTGGGCCCACCCCAGTGTGCCAAATGACCCTATTAAGGAAAGCCTTTTTTTTAAAACCTGCAAAGCAGAAAACAGTCCTTATCGACTCTGGTGGCCCTCCCCAACTGCCCCACCCTCAGCTCACCCTGCCTCCACACACCCCACCTCATGGCGCGATGATCTTTGGTGGACCGGGAACACATCTGCACTCTTCAAAAGCCGGCCTGAACTGAAGCAATGCTGGTAAACTGTATAATGGCATAAATATGTTTTTTCTACTTTGATGCATATCTCGGCATTTTGGGAATTTTGGCACAAATTTTCAACATGGGGTTATTGGGACCTCTCCTCATGAATTCAGTCACTGTCATGGCATTATTTGGTCCTGAAAGGTGATTTCACGGTCGCTGCATGGAATCGCCTTTCAGAATGATATAAATGACAATGCAACTGTTCATGACGGGGTTCTCAAAAAGCCTAGGTTGCAAATATGTGAAAAAATCAAAAAATGGCTGTTTTATGAGCATGCATTGCGCAGTTTCCATGCACGTCAGAATTTCTTGAATTTGTAATATTTTCACTCCAGATTTTCAAAATTGGCATTTTCCACACCTCCTTATGAACAGTACAGCTGTCATTTTACATATCCTTGCCAAAATGTGTTTCGCATGTCCGGCGCAGAACTCCGTGGTCGCTGTGCGAAATCAGTTTTCAGGACAGTTTGAAAATAGACGGTGACACTGTCATGAACAGAGGTCCTAAAATGCCTATGTTGAAAAATTTGGTGTTGAATGTCCATAAAATGACTGTGTTACAAGCGTGTGTTGCACAGTTTCCACGCACCCTTATAACTTGCAATCAGTACATTTTCATGCCAGATTTTCAACACTGGCAATTTTTCACACCTCTTTATGAACAGTACAGCTGTCATTTTTCACAGCATGCCCAAAATGTGTTTCTGCATCTGTGATGCACAATGGCATCGCTGCATGGAAATCAACTTTTGGGACAGATTAATAAAATCACAGCACCACTGTTCATGAGGGAGGTCCCAAAATGCCTATGTTGAAAATGTGGCTAAAAAATCCCAAAAATAATTGGGTTATGGATATGTGTGTTGCTCAGTTTCTATGCATGCTCATGACTTCACCATTTTTCATATTTTCATTCCAGATTTTCAACATCACCATTTTTTACACCTTCTCATGAACAATACAGTTGTCATTTTTCACATCAGTCCAAAATGTGTTTTGTCCCTGTGTCACCAAATGGCATAGCTGCTGTGCAACACTACCTTTCAGCTAACAAACTGATTGTGCTGCTCTTCATGAGCTGGGGTCACGAAAAGCCCATGTTGAAAATTTGGAGTAAAATACCAACAAATGCCTATGATGTTAGGGTTTCCAACTGTAACACGCCACCCTGTAAAGACTGCCAGGTGTCAGGGGTGTGACTTGGCATTATTGGCTGTAACGCTGATGTCATTCCACCCCACCCCCACCCTGTAGCCAGTGACAGGCATCGAGGTGTGCCTTGAGTGTTCTGCCCTAAAGTTCACCCCATTCTCCTATCGACACCCGTCTCAGAGTATTTCTCACGGAATGGGGTAAGTTTACATCTAAAGACTTAAGCACACCACCTATACTTGTCAGTGTCTACAGGGTAGGGTGAGGTAAAATAGCATGAGCGCTTATAGCTGACACCTCAGCACACCCCAACACCTGACAGTCTCTGCAGGGTGGGGTGGGTTGGTGTCAGTTCAGTACTCACTGTCATTCCTATTATGCATCTCTAACTCCTGCACTACCAATGCCAATGCCAGCGAGATAACATTGGCATTGACAAATGCTTGTTCAGCTTGGTATGATATAAACAGTAGTAAGTGTTGCATTTCCTGTGCAGACAGAATGTCTAGTGAGGAAATTATTTTATTTGTGGATGTGATCCATAAATATGACATCAACGTGTGCCTGCAGTCTTTGGAAGCACTCATCGTGATTAAATGCTGATGACACCATGTCCGGGAGGCGTAATGCGAATGTATGGCATATGTGTAAAAACAGAGCCTCCATGATTGCTCCTTTGGCCTCAACAGTTACTGTAATATCACAATCCATGGCTAGCTTATTTGAATTTACAGATACATAAAAATGCTCCTTCATTGCAACATGTTGTTACTAGCAGGATCAAAGTTACAGCAATAAGGTAGCCCGGCATAGGGACTTGTTCTTCCCTTGTCCCAAGCTTTGGATCCTCAATCTCGATGCAAATATATCATGACTCTGGGCCTATTTTGTAAGACCTTCCATAACTGAACTACTGTTCATATGTACATAATGTTGACCCGGGACCTTTTAAGATCCCTGCTGATGAAACCCTTCATTGTACACTGTGCCAGTTGTTTAAGTTTTGTAGCAATTGTTTCAGTTTGTACTGTGTAAAATGTTTAGTTCTGTACCAAATGTCTAAGTTTCAGTACTTTACAAATGTTACTCTGTGTAGTTTCTTTTCTATCTTCTTACTGTCGTGGAGCCTTTGCAAAGGTGTCTATGACTCAAAGGATTGTAATTCGATGTCTTTCAATAAATAAATAAGTAAATAAATAACATAATATTTTAGTAGTCCCATATTACCTGAACATCTACATGTTTTACATTTTCTGTTTTATAATACACCTCCGACTTCTCAGACATAGAAAGTCTAGGATCATCACTTTCTGAACCAGAAGAGCAGCTACTGTCTGCTAACATGCAGGGTCAGCATGACATCACTGAGGCGAACATGAGTTTTCCACCTCTGCGTGGTCGCAGATGAGGAAGAGGACAAAGAAAGGAAGAGGCACACAGAGTGGTAGTGCACGTGGTCATGCTGGTGTTCATTCCAGGCAGCATCTACCTCTGCCGTAATAATGGCCATGTTACTAGGGTCAATGGAATGCAACAGCATGGTGAAATTTTAAGGGTAGGTACTATTTGATTGCTGTAATGGAGAAATAGATGTTTTTATGATTGTACATGTACATGCACATTTTGCCAACTCACTGTCATTACGCAGCATATTATTTCTCTGCCAAGCAGACATCAGTATCATAGAAACAAAGAATACAACAGCAGATTAGCAGGGGTGGCCAACCTGATCGGACCCTTTAACATGATGTGTCCGTAGACCCTATTTGAGCTGCATCTTACTTTCTCTTTCTAAGTGCAGGAGTACTCTTATGTCTATCCTATCGTCAAGAAATACCTTTATTGTGTTTCCCCATAATGTCTGCAGGAAGGCAGTATCAAGCACACACTACTCTTTTAGAACAATGTGCTTCAGCGAGTCACCCATAATTCTACCTTCCTCATGCATAACAATGCCACTTGTTCTATGCTGACCCACCAGCAAAGCTGCATAGAGTCCATCTTCCAGACTTACCATGTTCATGGACAGACTCAGCAGTTGGAGATCAGGCTTGGAGAATGATTGAGCCTCCCAAGGACTGATCTCTTTCTCGGGTGGGTGTGGAAAGAGTGTCTGACACAATGCAGACCATAGCTGTATGTTTGCCGACCACCATGGCATGCACCATGTGTCAGGATGTAGGTGACGCCTGTGTCATTGCATAGCACTTCCCATGAGAAAAAGCATCACAAAAAAAGCAAACTGCTAATGATGGTCCCTACTTCAGCTGCCTCTCCTCCTAAGACAATGGTCTGTTGAAGATGTTGTCCGGTGCTGTGATCCCGACCAAGGGGTGGGCAAGCCAGGATTAGAGTATCATGTTCTTGGGGGTTACAAGCCTCTTTTCTCACCATGTGGGCAAGCCTGGTTAGGGTGGGGATGGCAGCTGATTGGGGAACCACCAGCAGGGAGAACAGAAGCAGGGAATGAAAAATTACACTTTGTCTTACTCATTTTCTTCTCTGACAGTGCTACCAACCCACACTGTGTTACCCCTGAGGTGCTTTACTGTTTGTATCCCATCACCTCTCTCTCCTCCATGAAATACATATCGATGTCTCTCATCTTTCCTCATCTGACTTTTTCTGGAGTCCTTTCCACAATTTTCTTTTAGCTTCTTTTGAATGCCTCTATTTTGTCAGTGTCCTGCTGGAGATGTAGACTCCAAAACTCTGCATATGACTCTAGATGTGGTTCTTACTAGTGATCTGTACAGTGGCATACCAACCTCCTTGTTTCTGCAGCTGATACCTCTCCATAAGCTCCATAGCATCCCGCTGGCTCTCCACAGCCTTCTCATATTGTTTGTTACCAGATATGATCAGACCTAAGTCATCCAATATGATTAGGCCACACGTTCATTTCTTGATTGTTGTCCTGCAGTTCCAGTCTCTCCTGTTTGAACACCTCTAGTGGATTTCTGTAACAGGAAGGCATGCATTTCCACTTATTTGCATTGAATCGTTCGGCTCTCTGCCAAACTTATAGATCGACTGAAATCAAGGGACCACCACTGGATGCAGGCATGGGCCACGGGTACTCAAACTGACATACAGAACTACAAACAAGCCCAAAATGACTGTTCAAAATCAATCTACCTAAAGAAAAGCATCTACTACAAGGAATCTCTCGTAACACCTGGGGAAATGGAAAGCTTTCTGGAACAATATCAAAGAAGTAAGTAGGAAGCAACTTAAGACTTCCCCTAATATGTTGAACTTTGATGGGATTACAACTCTTGACCCCACAACTGTCACTAATACATTCAATACCACATTCACGGACCTCAGTAGTGTTCTCCTCCTTCATTTTTTTGGATGAAGATGCCTCTATCTCACCCTACCAGCTCCCCCTTCTTCTAAATATTCGCCATTCTACTTTAAGCAGTCAGGATGCATGAGGTTCACACATACATTAGTAAAGCAATTGCCAAGTCCAGAAGGGTGGGGATTCCTCAACCTCAACTGCTGTCCTCACCCTCGATGAGTGATAGCACCATTAAGCAGAATCTTCAGCCTCTCCTCAGCCTCAGCCAGTTCCTGACAGTTGGAAATCTGCTACTTTCACACGGTCTACAAAAGTGGTGACAGGGTTCTCCATGTGAACTATCGACCGATCTCCATATTACCACCCTCTCCAAAGCCATTGAATGCATTGTAGCTGACCAACTCACTGAACAACTGGACAAATATAATATATTGTGCCCTCAACAACATGGGTTCAAAAAGGGTAAAGCACCACTTCTGCGCTACTGAAATTCACCAGAGCCATCCATAGTTCACTGGACAATGGTCGCCTAGCTGGGTCAGTCTTTATTGACTTAACTAAGGCCTTCAATACCGTGCATCATCATCTCCTACTTGAGCAGCTTCTCAATGCCAGGCTATCTCCTGACTCCACAGTCTGGTTTAAAAGCTATCTGGATAACTGATCCCAAAGAGTTAAAATAGTAGATGTCCTCTCTGTTGCTAGACCTGTCAAATCAGGAGTCTCCCTGGGATCCTTATTGGGTCCCCTTCTTTTCAGCCTCTTCCTAAATAGTCTTCCTCAATCTTGCCCAGAGCAAATCCTCCTCTCGCTGACAATTCCGTAATTCACACCACCATAAAGATCCCCTACACACAAAACAATCTACAGCTTGGCTTCACTGCAGTAAAGAACTGGTTTAGTAAACATAAACTGGTCCTAAATTATAAAAAAAAGGCAATGCTTTTCAGCAGCATGCACAACACGCACAGGCTACACTACCTGACTATCACTAACTGCCTTGGTGTGGCCCTCAAACAGGTGTGCATTCCTTTAAATATCTCAGAGACACAACTGACTGTAACCTATCTTATGGTGTACACATCAACAGTGTTGCCAAAGCTGCACATACTGCATTGGCTACTCTACGGGCACAGGCAATACCTCACTCCAGAAGCATTAAGGGTTGCTGTTCAGAGCTCTGTAGTCTCCATAATTGACTATGGCCTGATAATATACGGTTCTGCTACTGTAACTGCCCTCATATGTATATCCACAGCTCTCAACAGAGCTTGTCGGCTCATCACTGGTGATCACCGTCTTACTCACACGTGTGACCTCTATGCTCAAACTGGCTGGCTACAACTCTCAACCTGTATTAAGTACCAAACATGCATAATGGCAAAGAAAATAAAGCTGGGTCCTGCTCCTTCTGGAATCAAGCACTCCTTTGCCCAATTCATAATCCTCGCCACACTAGGGGCTCCAAATTGCAACTCCTGCAGGTCCCTCATTGCCATACCACTCAGGGCCAAGATCTTTCACCATAGGCCCCAACTGGCTGAATTGTCTCAGCAGTGACATCTCCTCCTTACCCAAGCTTAGCGCTTTCAAATCAAGCTCTGTCTACTTCCCTCTGCCTCTAGCACCTGTGACTGTTTCCTCTAATTCAGCCCTCCTACTATTACACATTCATCTGTCACAGATCTTCCAACTTAGCACTTCTATTCCATCTACCCTCATCTGCCTCCCTGCCTCTATCTCCTTCCTTTCCCTCAGTAACCCCTCCACCATCTGCACTTCTCTGTGTGATCTGACAATGCCTCTGGCTGCTCTTACCTATTTGCAACCTTCCTTGTCTTGTAACACTGTGTACCCCGAAAATGCCCATGACATTAGTTTAACCTAAATGTATGCATTCATGTTCTAGTAATCTGATTGTTTAACCTGTTATCCTGCCTTTGTTACTTAATTGTCCTGCTTTGTATTGTACTTCTACTGATGTCAAACCTTTGTAAAAGAGCCCTGGCTCAAAGGTACTTGTAAAAAATAAAAAATAAAATAAAATATTCTTGTTAACTCCATAATCATTTTTAAGGTCTGTTTTACTGTTCCCCTGCACCCCAGGAGTGTCATCCCATTTGCATATCTTACTGCTGTCTTCAAATTGTCATAATTTAGACCACTGAGCACACAACGCTCTACAGTTTGCATGCCATTTACACCACCCTGTGTATTCTCATAGCCTGTTGACAGACAGACAAGGAGCGCTTTGGTCCACCAGTCTGCCAATTTCCCTACCAATTGGATAAGATGCAGATCCTAGTTAACCAAAGCCTACTTCATGCTACCCCCACCAGAATTGCCTTATGTCTGCCCAATGCATTCTTGAATTTCCACTGTTTTGACCCCATGACCTCCTCAGGAAGGCTCCGTTCCATGCATCCATCACCCTGTCTGTGAAACAATACTTCCTCATCGCCCTTGAGATGTCCCTCTATCTTCTAATTGTGCCCCCTTGTTCTGTAACATCTCTTTTTCTGAAAGATGCTACTCTTTGACCTTGTTGATTCCCTTTAGGTACTTGAACGTTTCTACCATGTTCCCCTCTCCCTTCTTTCCTCTAAGGTATATACATTAAGCTCCTTTAGTCTCTCTTCATGTTGCTTCTGGTGCAGACTCTGCAACATTTTAGTTGCCCTCCTCTGGACAGCATCCATCCTGTCTATATCCTTGCATAGATGGAGTCTCCAGAACTGCACTATGCTCTCAAACAGTTTCTGACCAACTTAGCCAGCTAGTGGCCAACTTCCTTCTTCTTGACTTATGTATCATCTCATTATTTGGTGTAATGATGAGTGCCTTGCTGAAATAAAGGTATGCAACATCCACTGGCCTTCTCCTATCTGACCTTCCTGGTTACCCAGTAAAAGACATGGGTAACATTTTTCAATCCATGATCCCTTTCATCTGGTGCTAAACTGCATGGACACTAAATCATATTCATTTACTTAGGTAGTTACTACTTTCATTTCCCCACCACTGGCAATAGGCAGACTTCCATGTTGTTTCTTGCCTATCCATGATTTCCAGTGTTGTGTAGAGGGTCTACATTTGCCATCATCTAGTCCAAAGAAACACCAATGAAACTGATTTTTTTGCATCAGTCAGTTCATGTCCCTACTCTCACCACCCAAACTTCTTGTAAGTTTTTCCTTCTGTTTGTGCATTTGTGCTGCTGATAGGTTTCCTGTCCTCCATTTACAGTTCAATATTTCTTAGCTTCATTCTTTTGGACCAGGCAAGGTGGATTAGACAACTCTGGCCAGTTTAAGCCTTGTCCAGGGGCAGCTGGACACAGATGGATTGCCACTGATATTGACGCCAGTGCAATTTACAGGCTCTTTTTGAGCAATTTCATGAGATCATTACTATCTTCTTGAACTACAAGCAGAACGGGCAGATGGGAACACATTGTACTGTCAGTACAAAAATGTAGCTCCAGATTGCACCACTCCACTCATGCTGCACCACAGGTGCATTATTCTGATGGACACTAAGTGACTTGCACCAGGATAGAACCATCAGCCTACCGATCGTCAGTCCACAGACTCAAGTGTGCTACCTGCTAAGCCACTAATACTGCTCAATAAAGTTCATTGTCTTGCATTACCAGTGTTTACTTTCACCTCCTGAAAGATATCCATCTTTCTCTTACTGTCAAGGAAATGTTCTTTGATTACCACACTGGGTTTTATCTTTATCATTGCTTTGCTTTTTTTAGTTGTCTAACACAACTGTTTTATATTTCCCATTGCTCTTTTAGGCAAGAAATTTTGCTCACTACAACCCCCACCACCCCAACCACAAGGTTCACCTGCCATTGCTTCCATGATTCATTTTGACTTTTCTGCAATTTTATCAATCTTTAATCCACAACGTTTTTCCAATATGTTTTGTGGCTTACTCAGTTGTCACATAAAACTGCACCTATAGTCAACAGTTCCCCACCACCAACTATATAGCATGGCCCTGTATTGGATCATCTCTTTTGGTGCAAAACTGCAACCCACTTGTTCCATGTTTATGCCTGTGATGTGTTGGAAGGTCTTCAATAATGGACATTGTGAAGACCTTCATTACCACCCCATACTGTGTTTCAGGCACAGATCATGTCTGAGTTTAATCACCCTACACGTGACTGCCTTGATCATGTTCTTTCATAGATGTTTGACTATGGACATTGACACAGTACTCTTGTTGTGGCCGTACTAGTGATCACAGCAGTATGTTATTAGCCAATCGTCAATATGCAGCCATTGCCATGTTACAATATTTATTTCAGCATACATGCCTGTTATTGACATGTATTGTGTTTTCATATTTTGCACATTGAGGTACTATTCCATAGCTGCATAACATTTAACATCACCCTTTCTCTTTGTGTTACAGATAAAAGTACATAACATAACCATGGATGAACTGACCAAACTGTGCCTTGATTTTGCAGTACATAGTCCAGGCTTGGTGTTCAACATTTTGGAGAGAAGACAGACAGATTTAAACAATACGCCTGCGCAACAACTGTGATACACCTGAGTGAATGCGTCTGTGACAAGTGTAGTGTGATGCCACTCCATTAGAAAATGTTTGCTGTGATTATCACCCTGGTGACTGTATTTCCAGTTTACAAGTAAGTTACATTGAATCAAAACTTGTACACTGTGGCTGTGTCTTTGAGAATTTGTGCAGATATTGCATGTGACACTTGATGTTGTTATGCACTCAGTGTTTGGTATGGTTTTCACTGCTTCAACATCTATGTTCCAGTGTGATGCCACAGCTGAGTAGCTCACGAGGCAGAAGGCTGCACAATTGTGAAGTCAGTTGGTGGCTCACAGATCGTTGTGCCTTTATGGCCATGTATGGCATGAACATTGTGGCTGTTATTCACAAATGGTACATTGTTAAACATGTTTGCAATATGGCTCTCCTCAGTTATAATTTTGTATTGTGATACTGGGAGGGTGACCGTAGTTGATGGGTGTCACTTTACACAACAAAGTATAAAAGCCTTGGAGTAGGAGGATGATATGCAGTGTGATGAAGAGGCACTATTGATCATACTTGAAACAGGCAATGGCACAGTAATTTGGCCAGCTGGACTCCACTGCACACACTCACAAGTGGAGGACAGGCACAGTGATCAACTGAAAGCCATTCATATGATGCCAGCTAAAGGGTTTTCTTTTTAGTTATGTGACTTGACCCTTCATGATGTTGATTGTAGCATCCAAGTCGCTCATTAACCAAGGTTATAGACAAGTAAGAGGAACTGCTGGAGGGCAAGTGGTTGAGAAGTGATCAGTTCTTTGGCCAGTATTTTGCATATCTCAATAGGTGACATTTCACTCTGAGTGCAATTTTCATTTACAAATGTTTCACTTTTACAACTGCTAAGCAGACTCCAGTTGACCAGATACACGCCGTGACTGCTGTGTGATGGTATTGCCTATCCTGTAAGGAGATACATTGATTGCATTATCTGTTTTTATATATATTTGGCCATGTGCAGTATACACATATGTGTCTTACTGTATGCGTGGGTCAAAATTTTGTTTTGTAGCCACTATCCACCAGGGGTATTGACTGGGCAAATCCACTAGCACCACAGACTTTTCCACTGCCCCAACCTATGTATATATTGAAATGGTACCTTCTCAGTGTGATCCCACAGGGCTAGTTAAAGGAAAATCTTACTAGCCCTCACAGAATCTACCAGCATTTGGTTAACAGTCTGGTCCAGTTTTGACTCCTGATGTATGTTTGCTCTAAACAACTGTTTTCACATGCTCCTCATCTGTTGGCGACATTCCTGATGTAATTTCCAGCAGCTTCTCAATATTATAATGCTGTTAGATACATACCAAGGGCACTTTAGGTTCTCTTCATCCATCAGGCACTACTGTCCAGGGGTCAAAACAGGAACCGCCATGCTAGCCAAATCCTGGAAGATTTTTAACATGCTAGTAAGCTTTTCATTGAATTAGCCCTCGCGAGATTGTACTCGGAAGGCTACACTTGAGCATGTACAGCAACCAGTCCAGTTGAAATGTTTGTGGGGCCAGTGGTTTCTCCAGTCAATAAATCATCTGGCTAATGGCAGCAAAACTTTATTTCAACCCCTGCTGCCTCTGCATGTGATACTGCTGTTTTCTCAATTGCAATTTCAAACAAATAAACTTCTAATACATTGTGCTGCTATCTCTGAACCATACAGCAGCCAATGTAGAGCTTGACGTTAATTCATGGACATCAAGCATATACACTCTGCACATTTTCATCTACCCTCCCCACTTGCTTATGTCCAGAGATGGCTTCTGTACATTTGTCCAATGCGTTTTGTTTTCCACCTATGGGTGTGACCTCACCATCACTTATTGTGTTTGTACATTAGTTTTAGCCACTGCCATCTCAATGTGGAACCTCTTTATATCATTCAATATTATCAAGCAATTCTACTAAATAACTTTGTTCTTTTACACCATTGTTTCACATGGAAGTTTCTGGCTTGCTGATTGTTTCCTTACAAAACTTGTGGGTTTCTCTGAAAACTACATGTCCGCTCCTCTCGGGCACTGTTATCAAGGTAATGTCATAGAAATTATCCCCATATGTGTTATACAGAAAGACATGCACTATTTTAGTATCTATTATCAGAAACCGTTATACCATGTCTAAGAATGTAGGGCCATATAATCAAAGCTTTTGCCTTGCACAAATCCATTGCACTGGAATAGCACAGGATTTGCACCAGGCTTCAATATTCAAAAGGCATTTTAGCTCCAACACTGTCTAATAGCACCAATGCTAAAAGTTGATGTATTCAGGGGATGGAGTAGGAGGTAGCCATGAATACTGGTGCAATGGCTTTCTCCACCAATTAGTGCCATGCTACATCTATTTGCACCACCATTAGTGCGGCATTAATTACAGCCTGACAAAAACGTGCATCACTGTTTTGTGTGTCCCAGTAATTAGAGTGTAACATCAAATTACTTCTATGATTATCCTGGTAGTCTACTGTTCCCCACCCCAGTCACCACCCTCCACCCACATATGTTTTAGACATAATATTTGTCCCTGGTAGCTCATGCACTACTTACCCTTGTGCGTGTTCATTCATCGCTCAGTTTGCTGCTGCCCCAGAGTAGAGCAGTGTTTTGAGCATGTCACCAGCCCAATTCATGGATGGTTGTGGTGGTAGCTGGATTCAAGCCTGCTTGGGACAGGCATAGGGGAACCACAGAGGTAGAGCAGCAGGTGGGTCGGAGGCAGTAATCCAGTAGAAGGGTTGTGGGCACACTAGATGGGCCATGCGGTCATTACCTGCTGACAATTTCTATGTATGTGTGTTCGATAATCCAGCCTGTACATCCATTGTGACCAACAGGGATTGCCATGAGCACACCCGGTCCTGCAGCTTCCAGCCTGTACTTCCATTATTCCATTGTTAGCCCATGGCAAATCTATACTCAGCATAGCACAGTTCTACAGTGTGTGGTCTGCAGTGTTGTTTGCTGTTTTGTACAACACTTCATTGCTAGCATGCACATGGTCCACCAATTTCAACTCTGCCTTGCTTCACCTATGTGTCCACTGCACTGCTGTTGCATTTGAACTTCCTTGTGCTATATGCATAGCTGTCTTATTTCACTCGCTATTTTAGCAATGAACTCACAGCCCTGTTTGCACAGCTTCCTTCATAAGCTATATTTAGCTGTTTTAGCCCTGGGGCTATTCCATTGAATATAACTTGATAATGGTTCAGGGCAAATTTAGCATGCCATGCAGTGATAATTTTGACCCAGGCCCTTTGTCGGGTGCGGTCACCGTGATAGTACACATCACTCCACAGGATGCAATACCTGTTTTTATTTTTTTGCAGTCGAACAACCACAGTACCTTTTCCACTACTAATACATCCAACTGTTCCCAATACCCATATCCTTGATACACTGCTTGGACACTAGACAGTCTTCTAATGTTATTGTTGTAAATATACTATGGCAATCAGCCATTTTGACTTTGAACTGCTTCATTAGGTAAAACTGCATCAATTCATTATGGTCTCAACATGTATTCCTGTTTCTTTTTCCTTTTTCAGGAAATGGATCAACTTGTGTTGGACCCGTGGTGCTCACTTTTACTTCTTCATATCATGCAGATATCTTTACCCTGCCTCAAAATGCTGATACAAACCACAGCATGTATCATTCCACCTATCTTCAAAACATCTTGTGGCGCCTTAGAAGACTTGGTGCACGGATTTGTACTCCTGATCCAAGCTGCTGTGTTTGGAGCATACGGGATGTGTACTCAGATCCCAATGGACAATATATTGGTTTCCATCCTGATTGTCTAGTTTGACATGGTACCATGTCATTAAAGCATTGATCACTTTACACAAGTCATGTACCTATTGTCCAATGTGCTTGTGTTTCTCATTTTAACAATTTATTAAAGGCTGTTTTGTTACAATGTCATGTTTCAATTCCTATGAGTCCATTGATATGCATAGTTTATTCCCTAGTTCTTACTTTTCCTAATTACAACCAACTTGAAACAGTACACAAGATTAGACACCGAGATGAATTGCTCTGCTGTTATGGTGTGATTCCAGTGCTGTTGTAGTAGCAGTACATGAAAATATAAGACCTACAAGGGTCTTTGTGTTCCAACATACATAAACATGCAACAATGTTTCTGCTGTTGATTCTGTTTTGTCATACAATATTCCAAAGCATTATTTTGGGGCTCTTCCATTATCTGTTTTCAGCAATGAGTGTGGTTGGTGGGCACTATTTTGATGGTATACCATCCTGGCACAGAAGGTAACTGTGCCAACTAGGTAGGGACATTCTGGACCTGGTGCTTGTGGACTGTGAACAGGTCCGAGGTGTTGGTGGTGGTGGGTCACATGGCTTTATCCAAAAGAGGCTGCCACTACAAAGACTAAGTTCCTGTACATCAACAGGGTACACAACAGCAGGATGAGCAGTGTACTACAGGAGCGCATAGCTAGCACACTACATAACATGGAACCAGAGCAAAAATGGCAGTCATCAAGTGGGTCTTGCTTTTGGCCACAGTCAGTGGTGTACATAACCAAAGATATACCCAGCACTAAGAAGAAGTGCAGGAGGTAGGTGTCATGTGATGAAAAGAGGGCTGCCTTGTGAATGTATGAACAATCCAGCATGGAGGATGACATGGAGGTATATGTGATGAAATCCAAGAGCAGAGTAGAATAGAAAGGGCAGCCAAGGCATCATGAAGCAAGGCTAGCCCAAATGATCTGAGATGGAGAATGATTTCTTCTGGTATATACTAGAGAGGAGAAAGACAAAGGGTAAGATATTGAGGATCAAGAATGGCAGTGGTTGGGTGTAACATGGTGTCGAGCAGCAGAGTACTCAACAAGTAATTCTGTTCAGTATTCACCAGGGAAAGTGGAGGCACATACCTAGGAGTACTAGAGGGAGAGAGTCAGAGCTGAGGCAGTCACATATGGAGTAATCACAGAGGAATGTGAGTTAGAGCGTTGATAAGTCATGTGGGACTGATGAAATTCATCCTATAGTCCCTGAGTGAGCAGGCAGAAATCATGGTGGTGCCACATGATAACCTGATCAACATCAGTCGGGATACTCGGGATAAGGGTGCATGAGCAAGGATTTGAGGGGCACATGTGGTGGCACACCATAACAGTGGGCCCAGGCACGAGGCAGGGAACTATAGACCAGTGATCCTTACCATTGTTGTGTGGAAGCTAATGTAGTCATCCACAAGGAATCAGGACATAGAGTTAGAGCAGATAAAAATAGCAGATAACAGTGGTGTAGGTGGTATTGCTAACCACACATTAAACAGGAGGTGGCTCATGTCTGGGTGACTCACCTTGTCACTCAAGGTGGTATTTCAGGTGATGGCATATACTGTTTGCAGGCAGATGGTTTGAGGAATGATTCAAGATTATGTGTATTGTGAGGGAGCTATGGCAGGTTTTGTCCACAAAATTGGGAAAACTAGATAACAAGATGCCAGTGCTACAAGTATTATTGTGGTGGAAGTGGTGGATACTGTCACCATCACAGTAACATGGTGAAATCAATATGGATACTGGTACATAATAATGCCTTGCTTTTGTTGATTATGGGGTATGGAATACAGCACAAGAGTAGCTCAGGCTGACAACATTGTGGAATGGATATAAAGTAATAGACTAGAAGGGGTGGAGGGAAAATGAAAAGATTGTTGCTTGCATTCAGAAAGTAAAAAAGAGAGGTTATGATAGGAGCAGTTTATGGGCCATCATCCTAGCCAGTGGATTGGGACATGGAGTTGGTTGGTGTTATAAGGAAACATTGCAGAAAGGGCAGCACAGTGGTGCTTAGACAACTACACCTCCCAGGGCTGAATTGAGACACCTATGCCATCTGCTTGCAGCAAGTTTGTATATGGTGGGGTGATAACTAATAACAAGATATCGGTACTTGGCAGTTTCTATAATCCAAAGTTCTTGTTGGACATCATCATATAAGTTAAGAATGGAAAGAGGTAAGTCGAGGAGAGCAGCTGACAAAGTGAACACTTAGAGATAATACAGTGTAGGAGTTTTATTTATTTAAATAGTTATTTATTGAAATGTTTCACCATGAAGGCACACTGAGCAATGGGTTGCTTGTCTCTCAGTGCAACCTGGGGAAGGTACAATAGGGATGAGACATTTTACATTCAAGTTACAAAGATCAACATAGCATAAAATTAATTATGGCAGTTGTTACAGACAGTGTTCCATACATATGTATTTTGAGAACAATTAATAAGTGCAATGGTAATAAGTGAACAAGTGCTATCGTGAAATAAGGGTGAAGATGAGAGAGGATGAGATAACAGATAGTGCAGAGTCATGTCTGAGAGAGCCCTTCAGGATGTGGGGAACCCTGCAAGGGACAGGGACTGGAGTAGTGATTAGAGAGGTAGAGACAGAGAGGGAGAAGTGTGATTAACACCTAGGAGGGAAATAAGGCCTGACCAAAAAGAGAACCCTTCAGGATGTGATGAACCCTGCAAGCGGAAGGAAGTTTAGGTGATTGTAAACCTTCTGTGGTTAGGCATTGTAATTATAGAGGATAGTGAGATGGAGGCAATGAGAAATAACACCTGGGAGGGGATGAGGCCAGATCCAAGGAACCTCCAGGATGCTGGGACCCTGCAGGGGACCTGGAAGACCAAGGATAGGTAGATGGGGGACAAAAGGTGGCAAGCCAAGGCACTATAGGACCTTCTGGAAGCTGAGAAGCATGTAAGGGAGTTTGAGGGCTAGGGAAAAGAGGGATAGAGTAGGGAAGGGGGAAAGATATGAGAACTAGCACCTAGGATGGGTCAGTCAGTAGAGGCAGTAGAGTCAATAGAGGCATTGGTTAAATTCAAGGGGACAAACTGAGAGGAGCAAGACAAAGGAAATTAAGGTGAGTTATGACAGTAACAGTTAGTACAGATAGTTTAGAGGACAATGTTGATGGAATAGAGGGAGGAGAGTGTCAGATTTGGGGAGGTAGATAGTTCCATAATTTAGTGAATCCGTGAGAGTACCGAGACTGGTCGGAGAGGTTGTTGTGGCAGGGGACAGTTAGCGTGTGAGTGTCGGTAGATCTCAGAGATTGGGAAGGAGGAGGAGAGAGTGTTATAAATAAGAGGGAGAGATAGGAATGGAGTTCACTCAGTCAGTGTTTAGCGATGAATTTAGCGCAGTGTGAGGTATTTATTTGTAAGGGAGGGAGGGGAAGAAAAGGGCTTGATCAGCGGTCACAGTGGTGGGTGCGAGAGGGAGAATCAAGGGCAAAGCGGCAGAGGACTTGAAGAGTGTCAATCTGGCCATGTTTGACTTAGAAGCAGCATCATAGACTACATCACAGTATTAAAAATGGGAGGATCACCTTCTGGACAAGATCACACCTAGCTGCAGGAGGGCTGCAACTGCTGTTCCTGAATAAGGCACCAAGCTTGGGGTGCAATTTTTCTGGATGGTGTCAATGTGTCCAGAAGTTGAGTTGTTAGTCTACCCAAATCCCAAGTTATATGAAGGATGAGGTGTCCTCAGGTAAAGTTCCATCAAGAGTGTGGAAAGTGGGCAGGAGGGAAGCCTAAAGAGTCTCTGCCTTGTGCCAAAGGTCATGGAGACTGTCTTCTTGGCATTGTGGAATAACTGATGGTTTACAAACCAGAGCTGGACCTTGTTGAGTTGTGTTGCAGTCTGGATTTAACCTCAGCTGGGCTTGACTCAGATTCATACAGGACAGTATCATCAGCATACATGTGTATGGCAGAGGAGGGTAGCAGACAGATGGCAGGTCATTAAGGAGGATAGAGAATAGAAGGTGACCAAGAACAGAGGCTCTGAGGGATGCCAGTGCAGTTCGGGAAGGGTTGCGGGATGGCCTCTGGGATCTTAACTGATTGGGTTCTACCAGTAATGTAGGCCTTAAACCAGTTAGTGGAAGAACATGTTAGACCAGCTGATGAGAGGAACCAAGGAGAAGGGTGGGAAACAGTGTCAAAAGCCTTGAAAGGTCATCAAATATGGTTGATTTGGTTTGGCCATTGTCTATCTTGGAGAGGATGGAGTCAGTGAGCGAAGTAGGAGGTGGTGGTAGAGTGGTTTCTCCAGAAACCAGATTGGAACGGGGTGAAGAAGGAGGTATCAGATAGAAAGGAGGTAAGTTGCAAGAAGATTAGATGTTATTGTAACTTGGCTAGGTGGGGAGTAGCTAGATTGGGTGATAGTTGCCAGGGATGAGGGGTCTCCACCTTTAGTAGGGAGGACCACTGCGTGCTTCCATGTGGTCAGGACATCAGAGGTTGAGAATGAGAGATTTAAGATTAAGAAGAGGGTAGGCAATGGCCTGGGCTGAGGCAAAGAGGAGTTCAGGGTCAAGGTCATCCGGGAAGATCCTTTGAGAGGTTGATGGCGAGGAGGGCATTTAGAGTATTTGTGGGGAGACTGAAGAGAATACGAAGAAGAGGTGTGGGGAATAGCAAGTGGAGCATTTTTTTGGGGGAAGGATAGAGGGCAGCCATGACATTTATGGGAGAGGTAATTACTGGAGGGCTTCTGCAGTTCAGTTGCACAGGAGGTATAATAGGAGTTAAATTCACAGCTATGGCATGGGAGTCGCTACAAGATTGCCATTTATCTTTAACACTGGGAAAGGGGGCAGGACAGAGGTAAAGAGGGCATGAACCACCTTCCAGAACTTAGAAAGGTACTTTATGTTAGAGGAAATCATTTTGAAGTAATCAGACTTGGTCAGCCTTGTACAGACATAGAAAATTTGCCAGTAGATAAAGGCCTAGAGGTCTATCAAGTCTGCTCAAATGTACAGCGAGCACCCTTATTCTACAGCTACCCCTCCTTCCACCCTTCCCTCCATTGAACCTCCCTTGCCCTGTCCCAGCCCCTTTGAAGCAGTCCACTGTTCAACTGAATACCACTTCTGCCGTAACGTGATTCCACCCAGCTACCACCCTTTCTGTAAAAAGTGTCTCCTCATCTCCCTCCTGAACCTCTCCCTCCTCCCTCCAGTCTCATATCATGGCCCAGGAGTCCCTCCTTCCTTTACTTTGAACAGCCCCTCTATACCTGTCTTGTTTATTCCTTTCATATACTTAAGGTTTCAATCATGTCCCCCTGTCCATCTTCTCTTCCAGCAAGGACATGTTCAACTCCTCAGCCTCATCTTGTATGGTAAATCCCCAGCCCCTTGATCATCTTTGTCACCCTGCACTGCACCCTCTAGTAACTAATGTCCCTCTTCAGATACGGGCACCAGTACTACATGCAGTACTTCAGGTGCAGTCTAACTAATGATCTATACAGTGTCAGAATTACCTCCCTCCTTGAGGATATATCCCTTGCAATGCAACCCAGCATTTTGTTGGCCTTTGCAGCTGCCTTTCTACATTGTGCCGAGTTGTTCATTGACCCTGTAATGAGCACCCCAAGCCTTCTCCTCCTCTGTCTTTGCTAGCTGCACTCCCACCAACTGGTAACTCCTCCTTGGTTTCTTCACTCCAAAATGCAGCACCTTGCACTTTTGGCCTTAAACTCCAGTTGCCAGGTGTCTGACCAGGTTTTCAGCTTTGCCAGATCATCCTGCAACCCTGCCATCCCCTAGGTCATCCACCACTGCTCTCATCTTGGTATCGTCAGAAACAGTCTCATCTTGCTCTTGATGCTCAATCATATGTCTGCAATGAATATCCCAAACAACACTGGTCCCAATACTGAGCTCTGCAGAACACCATTCATCACTACCCTAGGGATGAAAGCTCCCACCCACCATCACCCTGCTAGCCTTGCCTGAAGCCAGTTCACCCATCTCACCAGCTTTGCACCCACCCTGTGCCTTCTAACTTACTTCCCAGCCTCCCATGTGGCACCGGTTGAATGCCTTTCTGAAGTCCAGATACAGGACATCCACTACATGGCCCCATCAACACCTAGTTACCCAGTCATAGAACTCCACCAGGTTGGTTTGGCAGGATCTGCCATGCATGAAGCCATGCTGCCTGCTGTACTGTAGTCCTTTGGCCTCTAGGAGGGCCACCAGCTCTCCTTCAGGATAATCTCCATCAGCTTACCCATGATGGAAGTGAGGCTCACGGTCTGTAGTTCCCGGTTCATCCTTGGGGCCACTTTTGTGAGGGGCACACATGAGTCATCTCTAATCCTGAAGTGCACACCCTGGGTGTAGAGAGGCATTAAATAGGTCTGCCAAAGGTCCCACAGGACCTCTGCCAGCTCCTTCAGTACCCTGGGGTGGATGCCATCTGGGCCTGGCACCTTGTCCACCTCAGTGCCTTCAAACCTTCCAGAACTCTGCCCTTCATGAGTTCCCCATCTGTCACCCTCCCTGTTTCTGCCATTCCTCCCCTTGAGTATCACCCCTCTTCTCCTTAGTAAATACCAAGCAGAAGTAATTATTTAGTGCTTCTGCTTTATAATACTTCCACACAACACTCCTGCTTCTCTAATCCTTACCTATGTGGTCCTTACAGTTCCTTTTCTCCCTGATGTACCTGAAAGTCCTTCTCCCCTTCTTAATGCCTTGTGCCAGCCTGAGCTCCGTAGATGCCTTGGCTACCTTACTGCCCGTGTCACATCCTTCGATTCTTCCAGGTACTTTCCTGTCCTCCCTCCCTGTTTTCTTGTACCTCCTAAAGGCAACTCTTTTCCTTCTGACCTTTCTATGGCCTTCTTTCTCACCCAGCTCAGTTTCTTAGCCCTAGCCTTCTTGCTCTGGGCTTTGCTGCAGGTTCTGATTACCTCCACTGTCCCCAGCTTTATGAGCTCCCACCTCTGGTTAGTGCCAATACTTGGTTGAATTCTGGCCAAGTACCCTTTACCACTTCCCCCATCCTCCCAAAGTTGGCCTCCTGAAGTCCCAGCACCCTTGTGCCAGATTCCCTCCTTCCTTACCCATATCCAATGTGAGCCATACTGAGTGGTGGTCCCCTTGCCAGCGGTTCTTCCACCCTAAGTTCCCTCACAAACTCCTCATTTGCCAGCACAAGGTCAAGGGTATTCCTAACCTGGTTGGTTCACTGACCATTTACATCAGGAAGCTGTCCTGAAGGCATCCAGCAGTACCTGCTCCTTCTATTCCTGGTTGTTGGAGTACTCCAGTTCACCCTGGCATGTTGAAGTCCCCACAATCACCACACTACTCTTCCTCGCAGGTTGTCCTGATCTGTCCTGCTAGTTCTCTGTCTAACTCCTCCATCTAGAGGGCAGCCTGTACACCACTCCCATTCTGACAGTCCTATTCATGGAATCCTGGATTTGCATCCAAAGTGACTTGTGCCCTCCTCACCTTCCTCCTGTACACACTTCAGTCCTTCCCTCATATATAGTACCACCCCTCCTTTCTCAATCCTCTATCCCTATGAAATAATCTGTACCGTGGTAAAGACAGGTCCCAGTCATTGTATTGGTGGCCCATGTTTCTGTTATGGCTGCAATGTCCACTCTCTCTCTGCCACAAGCACCTGTAGCTCTGCAGTTTTCCTTCCAAGGCTACCAGCATTAAGGGTGACCAGCTTCCACCCCTAACCCTCCCATCCTGCCCTCCTTTACTAGCATCACCAATAGTACTTCCCTTTTGTCCTTTGTCACTGTTATGGGGTAAGCTCCATGGCTTCCCAACATGTGGTCTCTGCAAGTCCCTTGCCCACTTGTCACCCGCTGCCCTAGTTTAAATTCTCAGCTTCCTCTATGTACTCCTCCATCCTCTGTTTCAACACTTTCTTTCCCTCCTCGCTCAAGTGTAGTCTGTTCTTGTGTCCTTGGCATAGAGACTACTGTCCTCCCAGGTCCCACCCCACCCCCCAACAGCCCATACCCTTTAGCATGACACCAGGTTCTTAGCCATCCATTAAATTCCTCTGTTCTTAGCTTTCTTGCTGTGCTTGCCCTGGGCACTGGAAGTATCTCTGAAAAGTTATTGATCTTCTTGTCCCTTTTATAATTGTCCTAGTTCTCAAACCTCTCTGGACTATATCTACCATCTTGTCAGCCAGGTCATTCGTCCCCAAATGTATAATTAAATGAGGTTGCTCGCCCATCGGTGCAGCAGTTGGATTTCTGTCATGATGCAAATTACCTGGGTTTGGGAACAGACTCGGGTCATCGGAGGACAGGCTGGGAGAAGGATGGAGTGTCCCATGGACTGCTCTCCTCTCCAGGGTGGAGGTTGGGGCGTATGTCCGGTGCTCGATGGACCCTGGCAGAGGCTGGAAGTACCATGGCAGCTGGCATCTGGAAGTCTTTGGGGCAGGGCAGATTCTGGACATCATTGCATGTCCCCGTCCCCTGAACAATAGGGGTCAAAGCACCCACAACCAGTGCCTCCATGATGCCCTCTTCACCGCTCTTTCATCACTCCCAGGCTGGCTTCCCGACCTGACCTATGTCCATGACACCTTGGCCAGTTCTGCAGCCCCACCCTGGGGGAGTAAGCCAAAGGGGCAACTAGGAGTGCAGTTGATTTGGGAGTGAGGGCGGCGAGGTCCTTGACTGGCTGAAGTCACAATGCTGGCTTGTGGGACAAAAGCGTAATAAATAGCAAAAAATAAAAATTAAATGAGACTTGTCCTCAGCCCTTCTAGCATATTTTAGAACAGATTGTCCCACCATTTCCACTGTCATTCCTGGCACGGCCTCCACCCAAATGCGACTATGCCTCTCCCTTTGCTACCCCACCTGACTCCTCTTAGTATTGAGTCCCCAGCACTAAGATTTCACCCCTCTTACTCACTGCTTGCTTCCATTTCTCCCCATCTCTCGCTCATGGCTACTCCTCTTCCTCCTATACACAAGTTCCCCTTCTGCCCCTGTTGTACTTCCCCAGCAGAACTTCCCCATTCCAGTTTCATCTGAGTATCTATCAGTTACTCCTCCATTTCATCAGCTCCCTCCTCCTCATTCTTCTTCCCTTCTAGTACTGCAAAACAATTTTCTGAAGACCCTTCACCAATGCCAGCTTCCTGTCTCCTCATAGTAACCCATTCCTCCTTTTAACTCCATGACTGTTGCCACTTCTCCTCCTCCCCTCACAAATCCCTGTCTCCTTCTTCCGTTTGTTTTTGTCCCTGATCTGGTTTCCTGCCACTGTTCTTCTTGGCCTGGGCCCTTTGTCTCTGCTTACCTTCTTCCGACCCTCTCCTCATCACTGTTGGCTCAAATTGCCCTCCCTTATCTCCCTCCTCCGCCCTCAAGTATTGGGCTATAACACCTCCTCCAGTCTGCTTTGCTTGCCCTTGTGCAGGCATTTCATGCTGACAGTCCGTGAGGTCACTAGGAAGCTGGGTGGATTTTGGCCTTCCAGGCGCGATCTCTGGCACTAAGAGACTAAGAATTCTGGAATAATCAATGGTAGGTGGTTACCCCTAACCCTGGTTTGTTGGAGAGGGGCAAGGCATTCCAATTTGCAAAGAATATTTCTTTGAAGTAGGCTAGAGCCTTATCAACTGAGAAGAAGGAGACTAAGGGAGACTCAGTGAGAGAGAGAGAGATAGGTTGTGCATAGGAGGTTCAAGGTCTATGGATTTGAAGGAGCAAAGTTGCAAGGTTTTATACAGAGATTTTTTTCTGTGGATTTTCCAGACAACAAAAATTGGGTTGTGGTTGCTGAGAGCATGTGGGTGGATGCCAGAGCTAATTATTCTATGGGGTGGGTGGTAAGAACCCAGTCAATGAGGAGAGATTCTGTGTCTTACGTTTAGGGCGGGTGGGTTCCAGATCATTTGCAAGAGGTTCAGGGCTCCAAGATCATTACATAACTTGGATGTTTTTAGAGACAGGCAGTTTAGTTAAGGTTTTAACAGGGTGCCCACAGGAGAATTATTCCATTTGAGGGAGAGGGGAAAACTCAGAGACCTGACATGCAACTAGTGGAGGGGAGGTTAAGGGAACATTAGAAAGTTCTTTTTGCAGAGAGGTGGAGGATGAATGGAATAGACTTCCACATGAAGTGCTGGGGCAAGTAATGTTAGTATTTTTGAGAGACCATGCGACAAACACAAGGAATATTGGAACCAGGGTAGTGGGGCAAGGCAAGGCATATTTTATTTAAAAAGACACCCATCCTGGTGGCTCTTGGGTGTCGAACAAATAGAATTATTTACACTAATACCAACAGTATAAAATAAAATAATACTGTAATATAAAATCTAATAATAAATATTCTACACTAAAACTCACTATTATAAAATTGTTATAAATAGTATGCTCAGCAATAGATAATCAGGACTAATTGTATAGCCAGGGATAAACACAGACATGAAAGTCAGACATCAGATAAAATTATAAATCAAAGTCCGGAAGGCCTGATTATATAGGAAGGCCTTGAGGTGGGCTTGAAAACCTCAACAGAGGGTGCCTTTCTTTCAGCTGGACACAGTGAATTCCATAGGATGGGAGCAGCAACACTAAATGCTCTGTCACCAGCTGTTTTTAACCTCATCCTGGGAATTGCAAGGAGGCCCCTAGAGGAGAAGCAGAGGAGAGGGCCGAGTCAGCAGGTGTGAGACGGTCCTTCAAGGTAACCAGGGCCCAGGCCATGTAGGGCCTTAAAGGTGGGCAGACCCACCTTAAAGAGAGTAGACTGGTACAAAAGTCTGCATAGTCAAGTAGGCAAAAGTGCAGACTAGGTAGGCCTGGCGGTCCTTATCTGCTGACATATTTCTATGATTACATGACACATGCTGCAGGGTTGACAGCAGTATCATATGGTCACAGTAGAACAATGAATGCCTTCACTTTTGTGCACATGTGTATTTTATAGGCATCCTTTTTGGGTTGGCTAATCATCCAATTGCTATAGACAGCCATTAGTCCCAGGATGAGATTATTGAATTGTAAGCAGTGGCCCACACTGTTATTTTTGCATTGACTCATAGTGCTTGTGAAGGTGGTGTAGTAGACAATTGATGACACTCTTTGTTCAGAGCCTAATAGCTAATCTGCCTCATGTTAGGCCACTTAACACCTAATTGTTTTGTTGTGCAATGCATTGTGTCTTTTGCCCCTCTGGTGCTCACCACAAAGAAACAATTAGGTGATAAATGTGCACTGCTGAGGACTGACTCCATGGCACAGCTGAATTTCTGAGGCCTCTCAGTCATCAAGTAACTCAAATTAGGTCACATCACATGTTGATTCTACAACAAGGACATTTTGAAGAAGTTTATTTTCATACAGACCAACAGTAACCATGTCTGTTGAGCCATCACCAAATATGCATGCCAGATGTGCACAACTCATGGCAAATAACACACCTTATAATAAATGTGAGTGGATTATAAACATACATTGCTGAATATGTTTTTCATGCTCCAGTTACAAGTCAAAGCAGCTACAATAGGGACTGGGGCATTATGGTTTCCATTGCTTTGACACGTTGTCCACATCTTGTGGAAGAGAAGGTGCGCAATGTGCATTTGGCTTGCCAGTCAAGATGCTTACAACTTTCCATCAGTGCATAATGACAGCTGATAATAGATTTAAGGACTGTGGGACTAGACATGGTCGATAATCACATGGCACCAACAGACCTGCTCTCCATGCAGTGACTAGCAACCATGTTGAATCACTGACCTATCAATGCAACTTGTACACTACCTGGATCATAACCAAAGTATTTAACAAATGATTTCCTTACTTCTGGAACAAGAGTTCCAACATCATTATTTTATTGTTGCAGCATATGTTCCTTCCGTGTCACAAGCACGATGATTGCAGTGTGATTTAGTGGCTGTGGAACAGTATTCTTCTGGCAGTTGCTCTGTATAGTGCGTTGTTTCCTATCAGTGTACACCTGTCTAGTTGAGGTGGATACAGTTACATGTCTCCGCCGAGTTGGTCATTTTACAGTGTGTATTCAGCACTCCCATAGACCACCAGGTCATCAACCAGTAACACAACAGATGCCCTGATGGATGAGTGGTTGTACAATGGTGTGCTCATGGTGGATGATGGAGGGTCTGAAGCACATCACCCAAATGGTCTGGCTCCATCACTGCAAAACTGTTTTGTAGTAAAACCAAAATCCCCATTACGCACTCCAGAGCTGAGACAATGGATGATGGTAAGTTCCTGTGTGATGAACACCAAATGCAGTGAGCAAGAGTGCAAAGGGAGGAGTAAGATTTGCCTTGTTATGGATCTCCATTTTCCATGTGGTGATGTGTGGTGATGTTAGAGATACCTACCATGGTGGGCAGTGAGACAAAGTTCATACTAATGAGCACTACGTGAGACATGGGTAGTAGATGAATATGATCAGAATGTAGTAAGGAGGAGTACATGTACTGTATGTCACTGGCCACCTTCGATCGATTTAACTGCAGGTTGACGCTTATAGTGTATAGACTTAAAGGGGATCAGCCACCCTGGATGGATGCAGGCCTGTATAAGGAAGAATGTCTGCATCCGTCCAAGAGTGGAATCCATATCCAGAATGTTTCAGATCTGTTTCTGAAAACAGGCAGAAACTTACATATGAAATTGTTCAACAGATAAAGGACTGTCTGTATATCAAGTCTGCTCTAATTTGAGGCTAGCCACCCTATTCGCATCTGCCCCTACCCCTACCCCCAGCCATTACCATCCCTCTTACCCTATCCCAGACACTTTTAAAGCAGCTATTTTTTTTCTGTACATGCCACCACCAATGCCAGTAGCATGTTATGCTTGCTCAACACTCTCTCCGTAATCATGTGTCTTCTCATCTCCCCTTTACCACACCAGCCTCCGATCTCATTGCAGAACCTATGGTATCCCTCCATTCTGTTTTTTTGAATAACCACTCTGTCCCCAACCTGACTATGTCTTTCATGTACTTAAAGGTCTTGGTCATCTTCCCCTGTCCTTCCTGTCCTCCCAGAGTATATATAGTGAGGGTAGGCCACCTAGAAGCTAGATATGGGAGTTACAAAGGATAGTTGACTACTTAATCATGGAAGTTAGACATGGGGAAGAGAGGGGTAGTGGGTTCTGCTGACAAAGGAAGAGTTCTGTAAAACCAAAGGGATGTGTGATTGCGGCAGGAAGGGGATGGAATTAGGCCAAGTGGTGCAAGAGGTAGGTATGAAACAGTAGAGGGAGGATGGGGAAGGAAAAAGGAACACTCAACTCAAAGAAAAAGGGTGGAGGTGGAAGATTCAGACAAGGCTGCACTGGAGGTGGTCAGGAGTAAGGGAGAGGATGGAAGTGGTGAGTAAAGGGGCTTGGGTGACCATCCATAATATGGATTTTGGAGTAAGAAACAGTGGCACTGTAATGGGGACTGAGTAGAGGAGTAGTGCTTTAACCCCACAGGACAGGAAAATGAGGAGTTCTGTCGGTGGCCAGACATGGTAAGGATTTTGGAGTAAGTATCAATGGCACTGCAAGGTGGACTGGGGAAAGGAGTAGGATCTGACCACTAAATAGGAAAAGGTGTGACGAAAAGTGGAGTTACATATACAACATACACACTCTCAACATGGGGTGGATAGTGTTGAAGAGGGATGGGTGTTGCATACAGATGATGCTGCTGCAATGGAGGTGGGGAAGAACAGGGGTTTGTGGGGTAATTGTAAGGGTGGTATAGAATAAAAAGGCAGGGATTCAGAGAGTGGAGGATGGGAGCAGAGGTATGCATGACGAGGGAGGCTAGTAGGGGAGACACAACAACTAGGAAAGAGGGGGACTCTGACTGCTCACCAGAGGGGAAATAGCAGACTGATGGGGTAGACAAGGGGACAGAGAAACAACCAGTGAGCTTAAAATGGGGAGTGAAAGGGAGATGGTGGGAGCAGGGAGGCAGGAACCGAAAACAGGAGGAAAGAGGATCCTGTTACTGGGGATTCCATCATAGGTGGAATTGAGTGGAGGGAGCAATGTGGGGTAATGGGAGCTCTATAGGGTGTAATGTATGCCTGTAATGACATTATTTAGAGTGTGTTACCTTATACATCTGCAGTCACAGAATCAAGGGGTGAGCTCACATTGTAGTGCACATTGGCACAAATTATATGGAGGAGAACAGTGGTAAGGAAGTGCAGGCCAGATTTCAGGAAGTTGCAAGACAATGTGTAGCTAGAAATGCTGCATCTCATTCTCATAAACCCTACCAGTGCCAAGGCAGACTATAGAAAGGTAACAAAAGATCAGCAAAATAAACAGCTGGTTAACAGAGTCATGCCAGGAGATGGGGTATGGGCTGGTAGGAAACCGGGGGACTGTAATGGAGAACAAGTACCTTATTCAAGGGATAGGCTTCACCTGAGCAAGGAGGGAAGGAGATTCTAAAAAACAAGCTTGGGGGATTCATATCTGGGGTGCCGGTATTAAAATAAATCTGGGGAAGGATCAAAGGATGCAGGGTGAAATATGTCTGAGGGCATAGGCCTCCCCAGACAGAAGAAGGTCAGGAATTGGGGATCACGTATGGGGAGCTAGGGAGGTAATGGCAGGACAAATTCTGGGAAGGGTTTGAAAATAGCCTTGATAAACCCATGTAACTTGGGAAACAAGATGCTGTAGTTACAGGCATTCCTGGTGGATGGGGAGGTGGATGTGGCTGCAGTCACAGAGATGTGGCCCACCATACATCATGACTGGGATATGGTAATTAGATTAGTCAAGGCTCAGGAAGGGCAGGGTGTGGGGAGTGGCAATGTTTATTAGAGAGGTGATAGAGTGCAAGAGGGAGGGGAGGATAATATGGAGGCATTTTGTGCCACGTGACAACACTAGGAGGAGAGTTAACCTAGGAGCATTCTACAGACCACACACACCATCAGAACATTTGGACATGGCAATAATTAAAAATCTGAGACAGAATTGCCAGAGGGGTAGGGATGGGAATGTAATAGTGGGAGACTTTAACTTGCCTGGGATGGACTGGGGATATATGGTATCATCATCTGCAATGGAACAAAGAGTGCTAGATGCATTCCAGGATGAACATGTGATAGAGCTTGTCAAGAACCAACTCAGGAGGGGAACATCCTGGACCTAGTCCTAGCAGATGAGGGGTTGTTCAGGGACATGGTGGTGGTGGAAGTCCCACTTGCCAAGCAGCGACCACGCCATAGTATGTTCTACACTGTATTTGGAGAAGGATAAGAGCCAAACAATGACTAGGACTGTGGACTTCATGTGGGCAGACTTTGGGGAAAAGACTACCATTCTCAGGGAGCATCTAGGTAGAATGAGAGATGGGGTGGTGTGGAAGGACAGTGGGGTACATTGAAGCAGGGCATCCTGGAAGATACATAAACACGTGCTAGGACATGTGAAAAAATGGGCTAGAGCCATATTGGTTCACAAGCATCCATACGTGAAACATAGACTTTAACATAAGATAAGGACTGCTTGACCCACAATCTGCCCATTTCCTACCTATTGGATAAGCTGCAAATCCTAGATAACCAACAGCCTATTTCTTAGTCCCCAAATTGTCTTATGTCTGTCCCACGCATTCTTGAATTCCCACTGTTTTTGACCACTCAGGCTCCTCAGGAAGGCAGGTCAATGAGAATATTATCTATCCATGAAAATTATTCCTCATATTGGCCCCTGACCTGTCCCTCTCTGTCTTTGAATTGTGCCCTTGTTCTTGTACATCTCTTTTTCTGAAATATGCTACCCTCTTGTAGTTTTTTCCTTAAGGTGCTTGCAAGTCTCGATCATGTTTCCCCTCTTTTCCTTTCTGAGGGATACATATTTAGCTCTTTTAGTCTCTCGTTGTACAGCTTATGGTGCAGACCCTGCATGATTTTAGTTGCCCTGCTCTGGACTGCCTCCACCCTATGGATATCCTTGAGGAGATGGGGTCTCCAGAACTGCATGCAGTGCGCCAGATGGGATCTCACCAACTGTCTGTACAGAGGATAAGAACCTTCTGTTTTCTACTATTGAAGCCTCTGCCTATGCATCCCAGAATCCCCAGCCCTCCTTACTGCCTTCTCACATTGCTTGCCTACCTTTAGGTCACTTGATATGACCACCCCAAGGTCTCGTTCCATTTTTGTTGTTGTTTGTACCTCCACCTCTCACCCCACCCCACTGTGTACTCTTCCCCTGGGTTGTTGTTTCCATGGTGCATTACTTTGCAATTCTTTGCATTGAATATAAGCTGCCATACTTTTGACCATTCCTCCAACCTTGCCAAGTCCTTTCTCATCAATTCCACCCCACTCTTTGTATCAACCCTGTTGCAGATCTTTGTGTCATCTTCAAAGAGACATACTTTTCCTTCCAGTCCTCTGCAATGTCACTTATAAAGACATTAAAGAGGACCGTCCCAGTACTGAACCCTGCGGTACTCACTAGTAATTTCTTCTTCAGAGTGGTCTCTGTTTACTATTACCCTCTGTGTTCTGTTGTCCAGCCATTTTTACACAGTCTGACGCACTGAGACCCACTACAATGCCGACTAAATTGTTCATTATTCTTTTGTGTGGACACTGTCAAATGCCTTACTAAAGTCTAGATATGCTGCACACAGCACCTCCCCGTCTACTACTTTGGTCACCCAGTCAAAGAAATCTATAAGATTCTGTTTGACAAGACCTTCCCACTGTGAACTGGCAGGATTTCTGAAAAAGCTATGGACCTCACCATCCCTTGTAACCTCCTGCTAGTTCCATGAATCTTTCTGCACCACCTCCACCTTCTCCCCAGCTATGTCATTTGTTTCCAGGTGTATGACCAGGTGAGGTATGCCCGCAACCAGCCTAATGCACTCTGTAATTTTGGTAGTGCCCAGCTCACTACCATTCCCAGCTCACAAAATAACTGATCTCCCTTAAAAGCCACCCCTTCCTTAACCAGTTGATCCCTGTAATAAAAGAGTCCCCATACACTATCACTGATTTTTCCTGCCTTAACCCTATGAGTGCCTCTGCATCCCTTACATCTCTTCTCCCGGTACTACATATGTCCCTCCAGCCACCCCCTATCTCCACTCCTGCACCCCTATCCCTCCATCCCCCTGCCTTCCCTGAAGGCACTCAACAATTCTTTCTCTTCTGAAGTTATTCCTTCATTTTCCTACCACTGAGAGAAGGAAGGGTGATGGGCAGATATAACAGTTGAGGATGGGGGAATGGATAGAAGGTTGAGTTGCAACAAGCTGACTTGTAAAATGACTACTTCAGCTGGGTCTTCACTAAGGAAAGGATGGGCCAGTGCTGCAGCGTGTGGGAAAAACAGGGACATGGGAAGTGTCATCTCATCTATGTGGAAATTCAAGGTTGGAGCGTCAAATTTCATCATGTCTTATTCTTTGTAAAATAAAAAGTGGTACCCATATCCAAGGCTGATGAACACTGTTACACAATTATATGGAATGTTCTGCTTAAACAGATGACTCACTTACACTGCTGTGAAAACATTGCTACATAATATGTGTTCCAGTTTCTCTGCTTCTTTACCTCATCTATCGCACATTTATTTTATTTTATTTATTTAGTTTTTGTTGACTGGGTAGTGCACTAGACAAATCCTGCTATTTTCAGGCATGACCCAGGAAGGGATACAAATGAATGCCAACTGACCTTGAACCAGATTAAGCTGTTGGTGGTATTTTTAGTGAATGAGGGAATTTGGCCAGGACACCGGGAAATTCCCCTACTCTTTTAGAGATGTGCCATGGGATCTTTAACATCCACCTGAACTACCACCAATCCAGGAGAAGGGACCTCAGTTTAATATCTCATCCAAAAGGCGACACCTCAGAGTGCAGCACGACAGTGTCAATACTGGGATACTAACCCAAGTGCCAGATGGGGAACTGAACCCACAGTCCTCTGATCTCCTGGTCTCAGAGACAAGTGTGCTATCTACTGAGCCACTGACACTATATTGTGCTGAGAGCAGTGAAACACCCCTCTCACATGCTGTGACTCAGAGTGTGTCAGCACTGCTTTCTCATTGTTTTCGGTACTGTAGGTATTAGTTCAAGGCTGTTGTTGAAGACTGTTTGACGAGCTCTTTGTTACTACTTCTTTTAGTAATTGATCTCCTCTCATTCCTATCATCACCTCATTTCCTGGTAAATATGTTTTTTATTTATTTGTGCCTCACAGAAGTGGTCACAGACACACACAATTAGGTGATAACTGTTCACAGCCATACTAATTCAGCCCAGAAGCAGAGCAATGGGATACATAAGAAACTCATCACCAGCAGCCTGTTAATAATAAGAGGCACACAAAGGCATTGTAAAGCATACTTAAAAAGTAATTTATTTAGTTATTGATTTGCTGATTTAGTAACGCCTGTAATCATGGTGTTGCATCACTTATGTGTTGTAAAGCTAAACACTGAACTCACTTTTCATGCGTGTACTACTCTCGTCTTTAAGACAATACCACACATTCCACTGTCCCAGCTTGTGAAGCAAGCAATAAGACATGACAGAGTGTGGGTTATAGCCTGATAGAGCATGCTCCATGTCGTTATAAGGCATGAGGTGCTTGCACCGAGTGCCTATAGCACCTGGAAGTGCTCTTTATTGGGCCATAGCCCACATCGGAGTGTCTTATTGCGCTTATAAAATGGTCTCACCAACTAATTTTTTAATGGGTAAAAAGAAAACATAAAAAGTCAAAAATATAAAAAGATGAGGTTCCAATACCTCAACTAGCAAAAAATAGTACCCTATTAAGTTACTTTAAGAGTGTTCCATTGGCAGTAGAAGGTTCCTGTGTATTGCTGAGGTTCTATGTTTATGACTGCTGTTTTCACTGCTATTAGATTCCTCTCACATAGTATTATTTTGTGGTGTTTTCCTATATTCAAATGGTGAGAGTGGTCCTTTCCTGACACTGGTTGTCCGCTTTCACTGACGTCTGAGCGTGTTTGTCCATGTTGCTGCACCCCTGCAATATTCAGAGTCATAAATAAAAGAGTTCCAGAAATAAAGACTAACAATTTTGTTCCATTTTTTTTATTTTAAACACAGGTAATGAAACCAATAAGTGCTTGCTTGCTGCCAGCCAGCAGTATCGAGCAAGCTGTCCCTTCCTGCCACCGTAGACAGCGGTTTTCTGTTTGTGGCTCTGAAATTGCAGGAATATTGTGATATGCTGCGGAAAGAAGTTATCATTTGCATGTGCAAGGGAAAGATGATTACAGAGGACTGCACACTAAAAGATTGAGGGGGACTATTGGAGACAGGCTACTAAATAGGTTGTCGGGCCCTCGATATGAATAGCAGACGGAGAGCTGTGGAATTCAGGTGACACAAGTGGGCAGCAGCTAGATTACAATGTTAGATGCAAAATAATTGATACTGGGTTATTTTAAGAATTTCTTGTTGAACAGGAAGGGGCAAGGCACTTTGATATGGTGACTTGTGTCTTGCTGTTAGTACTTTCACTTCAGCCATATGCTGTGTGGAGCTGTATTGGGAGAGCCATTAGAGGCATTGATTTTGCGTGTGCTGCATTTTGGTTCATACAACTAGTGCTGGTTGTAAAGTTATGTCACTATAAGGACACAGCTGAAAAAGGCTTTCAGCCAATCAGTATTTAGCAAATGTTGTACCCATTTTATAAACAGCAATATGCAACACTTAGCCTGTCCAAGATTGGTATCTTGAACCTGGACCTGACTAAGTTGCATCCACTCAAGGATACAGACCACAATTTGTCTGCACATTCTGTCATTCTGAGTACTACTTTACTTTCGCCATATTTGGGGTGGGGTGGTGAGAGCAATTGAACATTAATATTTACACCAGGTCATGCAGCAATGTGCCAGGACCATGCCCAGTTACTCCTATCTCAGGGTGTATATCATCTCAGTCAGACTAACTGAAGGACTGTGCACAGCCATCAAATTGGTACTTCATTGTATGTCTTCATTTTCTGTCTATTGTGTTCCTCAAAATTAGTTTTTCTTGCAAGTTTGCAAGTTAATGAGAAGGGTGTGCTAGAGTTGGGGACTCCACACTAAAAGGGATCAGATGGGGCAGTAAAGGAGAAAGATACAGTCTAATATGGGTTGAGTCTATTCCTGGGTTGATGGCAGGCAGTGCAGGAAGACCATTCTCAAGTGCACAGGGAGGGATGGAAGAAACAGCATGTTGTGGTGCATGTGTGTATCGAATGACCAGTCTGGGGAGGCAGTGGCGGTAGTAAAGGGAGATTTGAGGAACTGTGGAAGCTGTGTGTAGAGGTGGAGGCAACAGTGGCCTTCTCATATGTGCTCCTAGTACCCTGTGCAAGTACTGTGAGGAAGGGAATGATAGGTGAGTGTGGTCGAGTTAGGCTACACCCTCAGCTGTGACTGATGGACCACGTTTCTATCTCCTTATTTCTAGCAACATTTAATGGTTTTCTCTTTGCTTTTCTTCTTTCTCCCCTACCCTAGCTTGGCCACCTAGTGTAGATCTTTACTGTCCCTACTAAACTTCCTACTAGTTTTCTTTTCATTCTTTTTCCATTTCCATCCATCAAGTCCTTGAATTATGCCAAACACCCAGAAAGGTGTTGTGCAAAGTGCATAAGTGCATTTTGTGTACAATAAGCATCAAGGCTATTTTAAATAGGAATAAATTGAGTTAATAAAGCCGTTTTTTGAAATAAAAAGGATTCAGAAGCCATATAAAACAATAATAATGTCATGATTAGTACAGTTATAAGAAATCCTTAAGGTATTTTCCTAAATTCACACTATAAACCTGTTACTGTATGAGGTTCTATGTATAAGAATGTGGTATACTTTATAAAATTGCTTAGTCACTGTGGATCAGAGATATAGAAAGTCAATATCTGTGGAGATATACACTGTACCTTTACCTGAACCAGAAATCCCTGAAACAACCCCCACCTTGGTTTTGAAACAACATGTTCAGACATGACTCTGCATGTCCAGACATGTAAATAGAAAAGGAATCAGTCAGGTGACCCCACCAACAGATATAAAAACTCTTCACTGAGTTCATTTCAGTTCAGTCCGGTGGGGCTCAGCCCTGAAGAAGGAGGAGAGGTTCTACTGCTACTGTAGACAAGCTGTTGAATACAGATGAGAAGGATCTTTAGGGCTCTAAGATCCAGGACTGTTATTTGAGAAACTACTGATGTTAAGTAGTTATTTTCTTTGCAATTTTTTGTTTTCATTTATTATTTTCTAGCTTTTGAAAATAAATATCACACCACAGTATGTTTTAAACCTGTAAATTTCTCTTCTGCAGTTTATTCACACATGCTGTGACAGTGAGTTCAACAGCTGGCTGCAGGAATGGTGCTATACCAAGGGGTATGGGTTAGTAGGGGCTGGGGCAGAGCCTGGGCCAATAATGACATGTATGCGGGGAACAAGCTACACTTGAGCGGGGGGAAGGGAGTATTGAAACAGAGGGATAGAGGAGTACATAGCACAAGGGTAGCTTTAAACTAAGAAAGGGGGGTGGCAAGTGGTCAGCTGGTTGACAGGGTTTCCAGTGAGGGGAGCCAGACAAGCCTACTCCCCAAGCTATAGGGAGGAGCATCAGGGTAGGAGCAAAGGGAAATCGGGGTCAGGTAGGCAAAGGAGCAGGGTGGAGGGTAGTGTTACTAAACATGAGGAGACTGGGAAACAAAGCATTCAAGTAACAGGCTCTCTTGGCAGTGGAGGCAGGTGGACATTGTGGCCATTATAGAAACTTGGCCCTCAATACCATGACTGGGATATGATGATCCCTGGATACAGGGTGTTCAAAAGGACAGAGCAAACAGGAAGGGGGTGGCAATCTATGTAAGGGAATGAAAAAGGTACATAAGGGAAAAGGTGGAAGAAGGCAGGATAGAGACCCTTTGGATGCAGTTTCAGGATCAAAAGGACTGGATGTTGAGGATGGGGTGGTCTATAGGGCACCAACTCAAGGAGAGGAGCTGGACAGGGAGTTGGCAGAACAGATTAGAAGGGTTTTCAGGAAGGAGAACACAGTGGTGGTGGTGGGGACTTCAACCAACCTGGGGTGGACTGGAGCACTCCAACCACCACAAGTGCTAGGGAGCAGGTTATACTGGGGGTATTTTAGGATAGCTTCCTGGTGCAGCTGGTGCATGGGCCAACTAGGCTGGGAAGGACTCTGGGCCTTGTGCTATCAAATGGGGAAGCCATAATGGATCTGGAGGTTGAGTATCCTCTTGCTGGGAGTGATCATCACTTGGTGTGGTACACATTCAGTAGGGGCAGCAAACAGGAGGTTTGGGTACCAGGGTGATTGAATTTAAAGGGGCATACTTCAACAAGATGGGGCAAATTCTGATAAGCCATTTGTGGGGGATCCAACCAACCATGAATGGCAATCAAAAAGGGTATCATTAAAGCAGGGCAGGTAGAGACCACTGGGTCATGTACTAGGGTACAGAGTAAGAAGGAAAGGGAAAGAAGCCCAGTTGGTTGACCAAAGAGGTAATGGAGGGGTGAGAGCCAAGAGGAGAGCTTTTCAGAGATTCAGGAGATCGGGGAGACAGGGAGGAGTATACAAAGAAGCCCAGGGAGGTTACAAGACTAGTCAGAGCTGCCAAGGCATCCAGAGAACTAAGGCTGGCACAAGGCATTAAGGACAGAGAAAAGTACTTTTTATATGTGCTGGGGAGAGGAAGGAAGATCAGGGACAAGATAGAATTAGGAAGGATGGTGGGTAGAGAAGGGAGGAGCAGCCAGAGGCACTAAATGAGTACTTCTGCTCTGTATTCATAGTAGAGAAGGAAGGTCAGATACCTGTGGTAGCATTGGAATGGGCAGGGAGGGGAGGTGACAGATGTGGAAATTACGGAGGGTAGGGTACTGGAAGGACTGAGGTTACTGTGAGTGTACAAGGCACCGGGCCTGATGGCATTCACCTTAGGTATTCAAGGAACCATGGAAAAATACTTCCTCAAGTTGGCTCTGATCCGTCCCCTCTGTCTTCAAATTGTGCCCTTGTTCTTGCACATCTCTTTTCTGAAATATGCTACCTTCTTATACATCACTGATTCCCTTGAGGTGCTTGCAAGTCTCGATCATGTCCCCTTCTCCCTCCTTTCTGCAAGGGTGTTCATATTTAGCTCTTTTAGTCTCTCTACATATGGCTTATGGTGCAGACCCTGCACCATTTTAGTTAGCCCTACTTTGACTGCCTCCATCCTATGGATGTTCTTGAGGAGATGGGGTCTCCAGAACTGCATGCAGTGTGCCAGATGGGGTCTCACCAACACTTTACTTGTACACATTTCCTCTAGATGAGCTGAACTAGTTACTACCTGCTGGATAAACTGTGCCTATCAGGTATCCTGTTAGACCTAGCTGAACCTTCAAATCATGGTTTCTGATGTGGGCACAGTACATCCACTGCTCTCATACAGTTTACAAATGATGTCAGACTCGCTATGGACAAAGGCTCTCTCACTGGGGCTACTTTTGTTGAGCTTATAAAAGCATTTGATTTAGTTGATCAACCACTGCTCCTATCAAAGTTGTCATCCCAAAGCTTCTCACCCTGTGTCACTGCCTGGTTCCAAAATTATCTTTCAAAACAGCAACAATTTGTCCAGATTGGAGATGCTAAGTCCCCACTTGCTCCTACTTGGATTGGAGTGCCCTTGGTTCGATTCTTGGACCTCTCCTGTTTACAGTCTTCATAAATGACATCCCACCACTCACTGGTGCTTGCTCAGGTCTGCTATATGCAGACAATCTTGTTCTTACTCATCCTCCTCAAACCTGTCAGATATCAACCTGAATCTCAGTAGTAAATTCAATACCTTTCAGAGCTGGCTATTACAAAACAAGCTTGTCTTAAATAAAAATAAAACAGTGACTATGCTATTTGGTTCAGGTTCAAAATTCGGTCCTGCACCCAATCATTAAGTATCAGAGTGCTTGATGGCTCTCCCTTAACACAGTTACCTCTTTTAAATACCTAGGAGTAACCCTTGATCCTGCCTTGGATTTTGACCTGCACCTAGACTCAGTTATTAAATCTGTCAATATTCAACTTGGACTGGCATATAAGGTGAGACATAGCCTAACATCCACAGTGAGGATGGCCATTGCACAGGGATCCAGAGACCCAAATTGGCATATTGGTTAATAGCCTTTCTGGCAACTACTGCAGGGCTCCTCCAAAACTGGGATGTCTGCTACAACAGCATTTGCTGTTTTGCTTTGTCTTTGCCCAAATTTACTCACCGATAACCACTATACTCCAGTCTGGGATGGTTTACCCCTCAGCCTTCTGACAGTTTACTTCCTATTGTTTTATAAAGAATATAATCTCCTCCCAGATACCTGACAAACTGTCTCTACTGTTCAAACCTGTGACCTCTGCCTACCAACTGAGATCAGCTGACAAATCCCTTCTAGTCCAACCGATATGCAAAAGCAAAATGGGGAGAATGATTTCTTTAGCTGGGCTCTAAACTATGGAACTCCCTTCCACTGGGTCTAAGAATCTCCCTTCTCCACACAGCTTCAAACAGAAGCTTCATATGGCTCTTCAAGCTCTGAATCTGCTCCTTTCCTCTATCCACCCACTCCTGTACTGGTTTCTCCTAGTTGCCTACTGGCTCCAACCTCTACTTTTCTCAAACCTGCCTGGAAATCTTGTTATTTCTATTATAGCACTTACTGACTAGTTGTATGGCTTATGACTGTTAGTTACTTGCACTTATATTTCTATTTTGTTACTACATATAGATTCCTGCAAATGGACTGTCATTGGTGAACATTTTGTGTAAGTGTACTATGTATGACTTCTACTTGTTCCGTGATGTTTTCTTGTATCTACTATTGTCTACATACCCTTTGTTGTAATCTCCCAGGTCGTACCTGAAAATAGGCAGCTATGCTGTCTAGTGTACCTACCAGTTAACAAAAACTAACTAAATAAAAAATAAATAAATGTTTGACCCATACATTCCCACACTTGACTCAGCCATTCCTTCCTATAGATGTGGTCTCCAAAACTGCATGTAGTACTCAGATGGTGTCTCACTAACTGTCTGTGCAGAGGAATAACAACCTCCTGTTTTCTACCGTGATGCCTCTCCTATGCATCCCAGTACCCCCAACCCTACTGGCTGCCTTCTCACATTGTTTGCCTGCCTTTAGGTCATCTAATATGACTACCCCCAGGTCCAGTTCCATTTTGTTGTTGATAGTACCTACCACCCCCACCCACACCCATTGTGTACTCTTCACCTGGGTTTCGATTCTCGGGTGCATTTCTTTGCATTGCAGTGCATTCCACAAAGCCACCACACTATCAAGGAGTTAGTGCCTCCTCTTGTCCCCTATGATCTTCCACTTACAGTTTTCAATTGAGCACCCTCGTGACCCTTTCACCCTTGAAGGGGAGGCAGTAGTACATGGGCAATGGGTGCATCACAGCCACTTCATGCCAAATAAACTTTTAATATCCTGTCCCTTTATTCCAGTTTCCATCTACCCAGTTGCATTATCATGGAACCAAACTCAAAGCCACCACACTGCCACACCTCCATCCATCTTTCAAGCTTTTCCAGGTACATCTTAATTTGCAGAACCACTTATGTAGTGTCCACCTTGTAGCAGATTGAGGTGTTAGATGCAAATAAGCACACCTTTCCTTCCAAACCCTCTGCAATGTCAATAATGAAGACATTAGCCCTGACTTGTCCTATTACTAATCACAGTGGTACTCCTCTGGTCATCCCTCTGCCCATGTATCAGATCCAATTTACCCCACACTTTTCTCCTGTCTGTCAGCCTGTTTCATACCCAATGTAGCACCTTATGCCAAATGCACAGACTATTCATCTTGGTAACTTTCCTTCTGTGCAGAATGGTATTGAAAGTGTTTCTGCAATGTCAGCATACAATGTCTACCACCACTACCTGATTCTCTTCCCCAAACACACAAGCTCAATAATACATGATATTTGTTTGACTAGACTGGTAATAAAGATGCTATTTATTACTGTCATTTTTAATGCTGTATGTGGAATTTTGTAAAGGTGCCCTGAGCTCAGGAAGGCACCTTATAGAAATAAATTTTACTTACTTACTAGACTAGACCTGCTGTGAACCCATGTTGCTTCAGATCCTGGCCACCACTAGATTTCCAGTGTTCCACTATCCTTTAATTCTGCAGTGTCTCCATGATCTTCACTACCACTGGGTTGAGGCTGACAGTGCAGTATCTCACACCTGCTCACTATGGCGATTTTTTGCACTGAAACTACATGCACACGAATCCAGTGTTTGGTAACCATGCCAGTGTTGGCGAGTCAGTGAAGTGGAAGCCATAGTTGCCACTACTTTATTTTCAGATTCCTTCTCTCCTTATGTGTATGCCATTTTTCATTCCGGTCATAATGTCATATGTTAATTGCACATGGCATTATGCGAAACTCAGACCTGTGCGCTCTCCATGTTGGACCCCCAGAGTTAGAATCCTTAGTGGGGGTCCAGGGGAGCAGAGAAAGCTACCATTGAATCGTGCAACATGATTATGTCACACAACATTCTGCCATGCGGTATTGACCCGGTGCCTCATTTTTTCCCCACTGCTGTCTCCACCTTCAGCCATAAGACTTTCTCCAGAACTATCACCACTGTGAATGGACTGGTGTCCATGTCTCACCCACTGCCTCTGCCCAACAACTGTTGAAGTTGACTCTCTCCCTCCTTAGGAAATACTGAACAGCAGTTTTGCGTAAGTATTTCTGTCTTGTTTAGATCCCCTCAATCTCATCCTCTTCAAGATGCCACACCACCATGCATCCTTTTTTTCTTCTATTACCAATGTCCCATAGAATGACAGTGCCAGAAGCTGCTGCAGTGGTTGGTCATATGCATGTCATGCATATTGAAATCAGCCATTTGCAGGATTTTAACTATTACTACTCTGTTTTGAATTTACCACACTTGTAACCATCACACTTCATCCTTCTGGAGCTTGAGGTCTGAATATCACCACTGTATGTATTGCTGTACCATTTCTGGGTTGAAGGGTCACCCACATTGACTCTGCCTTCTCCTGCCTCCACTTCTCTTATGTAGCCTTCATACCATCACTGAGGTATGGATCCCCTCCCCAACTCACTTATTAATGTCCCTGCACCATCGGAATAGTGTGTGTCTGTGTGGCATCAGTAAACATGACCTTGCATGGTTTATGCCTCATCTCCTTCTGTACTTGTTCTCTCTCTCTGTCTCTCTCTCTCTTTCCTCTTTCACCCAACACTGTTTTCTTGTGCATGTGCTCTTGCCCAACCCCTCTTATATATGCTTGGCCTGCCAGCAACTGACTGACTGCATCACTGTGCCTGTTGTCAACTTGTGTTTTGCATGTCGAATGGATGAGTGTTCATAAGCCACCAGCCACTCTGGTTCTCCCACCTTGGCCAGTTTAAATGCTCTCTGCCTACAAATTCCAACTTCTCAGTAAGGGCAGTTGGTCCCTTACCAGACAGATGCAGGTTGTCCTCTATATTCAAGCATGCTAGCCCACAGTCACTCAGGAAGCAAAGTCCCTGACTTACACACCCATACTTTGACCAGGAGTTGAAGGTTATTAGGTGGAGTGCCCTGCCATTCCTTGTTTATTGCTCTGAAAGCACCTCCTAGATTGAGAAGTTATGTGACTCTGTTTGAGCACCCAACTCCACCCCTGCGGCTGCCGGTTTCTGGAAATCATCAGGACTCAGACTAGCTCCACCCATCTTCCAGTCAGGCATTTGTCCCTGTTTTTTTTTGGTTGACTGCTGATCTGAGAGTGACATTTATTTAAGCACCACTGTGGCACTGCTCGAGCAGGAGAGCAATTTTAACTTTCTGCATCTGCACCTATGTTGTGCCTCAAGCAGGTCAGCAGAAGCACTATAAAGCATGTTCCTTCCGTTAGATTAAACTGAGTAAATAGTGTAAACAAAAAGTGTGGCCATCTGCCAGCAGCTAAGTGGGACTACAGACAGAAAACAGACAGGCAGCTGTAAACTAAGGTACCTGAAACTGATCAGCTGTAGGGTAGTGTGTGACAACAACCCAGTGTAGTGGTGGGAGTCACTGAAGTGAAGTTTGCTTAGCAAGGGAGGTGAGTCTGAATGAGTTGGGATGGGGTGGGAATGTAAGGAGGAGCAACACACAGCTCAAATGTCTGAACACAGTGTGCTTCCAATTAATTTTATGTATGTCACAATTCAGAACTTGTTGCAGCAGAATAATGTATGTTTTATTGTTTTAATTCAGATGTTTGCTACTGGTGTTACAGTAAAGGGTGGCATGGCCAAACAAGTGGTAAAGCGTACTTAAATGGGTGAGTGCAGCATTGTATTCAGCGATACGCGTGAGTGTGACATGGGGTGGAGGGACTTGGTCAGATTGGCCCTGTCACAGTTTTAGGCCTCAGAAAATTGTTAACTGTACCTTGTAGTACTTCAAGATGAGAGTTAACCCACATCACCACCACACTCTGCTGCCTCCTTCAGCCAGTTCTTGATCCAGTTCACCATCTTGGTCCATGTGCCAAGCGTATCTGAGAAGGTTCATGAAATGGGGGTACTAGTGTGTCAAATACTTTTCATGTTGATTACAAAAATACACTGCAGTCATGAGAAGTAAATTTAAAGGTAGCCACTAGTACAGATACATTTCATAGTTTGAGAAACCTAATTGCACCCATTTTATTTTTATTCCATGTCCAGCTCCAAAATGTCACAGATTTTCCTAAGCAAAATGTGACATGCAAACAGTACATTCCATTGTTTCTATGAAGATGTTATTTTAATTGCACTTCAGTAAAATTATGATGAAAACTCCTCGGGTGTTGTCTTTTTAATGAAAACATTTTCACCGTAGTTTTTCAATGCATATAAAATTTCTGGTTCACTCAAAGTTTTGCGTGGTGCGCAGCTGTGGTATCCAAGCAAATTGCATTTTTACATATTCCCAAATTTCTGGCAAAAACATCCAGCTTTTTTAGTGGGTGATTTTCTTTTGGTATGGGCTCTTAAAAGTAGTGCAGGACAATGGTTAGAGAGAGGTGAAGGCAATCATTTTTTTAACTTAAACAGTTGTGTGGTGTCCATTGTTGCACATGCAATGTGTGGTGTCCCCATTGCACATGCAACACTGAAGGTGCTTTTCTCTCGCATCTTATATGGAATTATCCCACAACATAGTCCCTTTTACTCTTGGGTCGTAGTGTCTTGAAATACTTAGTAAAATAAAGTAAAAGAAAAGTAACATTTTTCAAGTTAAACACCTGTTCAATGTCCTGCTCAGCCAGTATAGTGTTATGCTTGTGCAACTGTGTTAGTTTGATTTTGGCTGTTTGCACTCTCTGTTCCAGAGGAATTACCAACCTGTAGGGTCGAAAGTCAAGGAATCTCTCGGAGAGGGTTCTACCCTAGAGGTGCCATGAGACAATTCCATGGCTAAAGATACCTTAAGAATCCCTAAGAGAGAAGTGCTGCCACTGGAGGAGGAGAGAAGAGGATGGTGGGGCAAAGAAAAAGTGCTTCACAATGAGGCTGAAAGGAACTGCTGATATAGCTCAGGAAGTGGAGTGGCTGGCTGCTTGTTCATTGAACTACAGGCCTAGTCTTCCAATTCAATGTCCTGCACAGTCAGTATAGTGTTATGCTTGTGCAACTGTGTTAGTTTGGTTTTGGCCATTCACACTATCTATTCCAGAGAAACTACCACCCTGTAGGAGTATGAAGGCAAGGAACCCTCAGAGAGGTTCCACCCCTAGAAGGTGCCATGGGATGATTCCCATGGCTAAAGGTACCTTAGGAATCCCCCAAAAAATGCAGTACAAACATACCCCAAAAGAATGAGGCATCATGAAGCATATGAGAAAGCAGTAACTGTGATGTAGTAGCAGTAACTGTGACATTGTAGTAGAGAAGCATAGAAAGTTTGATAGTGTAATGAGATGCTCAGTTTGATAATGTAATGAAATGCCCAGGTTTGTGTAGCATGATACTAATGGTTTGCATTGAGAGGTAGGGGATCCTCTAAGGAGAGGAACGGCAGGACATCCTCCACCTCCATCCAAAAGCAGAACCTACCTAAAGAAATTAGGGACACTACTATGCTAACTAACAGTTATGACCTGAGGCAACAGAGGAGAGAAAACCCCTATAAGGAGAAATCTCTCGGGATCCAAGGCCTAGATTACCTTCCTCCAGGCTTAGGATAGTTTATTTAGGGACGGCTCTGCAGCTGCAATTTTAAAACCCAATTAAAGGGAGGAAATATTCCATTTGGAGGAAGGCTCTTACTCAAACCCTCTAGCAGGAACGCATGGAAGACTGAGAAAACTCTGCAACAATACATGTATCCAAGGCACAGGAGGAGAGCAACAACTGATGAGGTAATCACCTGGCCTACCCTGCCTAAACTCAAACCAGGTGAACGGAGGTAGTCGTAGGGAGAATGCAGTGAAGGTGCCTTGCTAGGATACCACTAAAGCCAATGGCTAACCATTATAGTGGAACACTAGAGCCAAAGGAGGTAACTTTTCCATCCTTCACCACTAGTCTTAATTCTACACCAGGAGCTGCTGTCACATAGCAGGCAGCTAAAGTCAAGCCAGGATGAAGACATTCCCATCTATGGGCCAGGTGAGGAGGTGCCCACTCCAAACTGGCATGCTCAAGATGCGGACTAAATACAGAGTGAGATCGCCAGCTGCAGGAACCCTGTTCTAGAATAGAATGGCTGGTATGCCCCAAAATTGATTGAGAGCTGAAAAGCTGGTGAGTTGGATGATCACGGACATGCGAGATCGAAATGAGCATTGAGTGCTGAGACCTTGCAAGGTCGAATGCAGAATTAGTGCACAGAATCTCAGGGCTGAAGCCAAGGAGATGGCAGTAGGCATGAAGCAATGATCTGTGTAAGCAATGAGCAATGATAGCATATGCAACCGTGGATCTGTATGTAGGTCAATAAACAGTAGTGATAAGTGGACCTGCACGAGGTCTGCATAACATGTAGCAATGAAACAGCACTGAATGGGGCAAGGCAGCCAGACATGAATATCCAAATCAAGGTGACAAATACTCTGATGATTTTTGGTGGTGAGGCAGGATTTAATAATAATAAAACTATATTAACAGCATCAGCAGGAGCTTAGTTGTCTGACTTCAGTTGTAACTGCAATAAAAATGGAAACAATGCTCTGAAAACAGGTGTAGCCAGGCAGTGCAATGAAGCTGCAAGTAGAATGAGAGCATGAATGAGCAGCACAGCTAGGGTCAGAGTAAACCTGTGTCAGGTGAAATGAATTGAGTATGCAACATGGAGCAGCTATGGTTGAGCTGAAACACACAGATAATGATTGCAGTTGTATTGCAGTAGTTTGAGTGGGTGAACAACAGTGTAAAAACACAAGCACTGAGTACAACAGTAATTGGAGTAAAACAGTAGCAGTGGTTGCAGTTGTAGGTAACTGAAAGCAGTAGTAGGAGCTCTGAGTAGCAGTATGCTAGGAGCTTAGAAACAAAACCCCAAAAAGACAAAACCAAAACACAGCAAAACAGAAAACAGAGAACAAGGCCCAAAACCAAGAGACACAAAACACAGGGAAGCACACAGCTGGAGGAAAGATACAAACCAGAAGCAGGAAAACAAACACTGAAGTCCAGTAGAGACACACAGAAACAGCAGGTAGGGGTAGGCCCAGCCAGCAGCCCGCTCTGGGGCAAACCAACAGAGCCTCCAGCTGCAAAGAAAAAGTGCTTCACTATGAGGCTGAGATGAACTGCTTATATAGCTCAGGAGTGGGAATGGCTGGCTGCTTGTTCAGTGAACGACAGTCCTAGCCTTCCAATTGTGTCCACTGTCGCAAGTGCAACATTTGTTGTCCCCATTGCACTCGAACACTGAAGGTGATTTGTCTCAAATCCCTGCTAGGAGTCATTTCATAATCTAGTTCCTTTTTACTCTTCCATTGCAGTGTCTTGATAAGCTTATTAAAATTGATCTTTGTGGATTTTAAAAATTGACCCTCATGTCACATCGTTGTAATCCCTTGTCATGAACTTACCCATCTCAAATTTCCTCCCAAACACCCATGAGGCAGCAAATCAAATCCCTTTGCTGTAATACAAATATAGGACATCCACTGCATGACCCTTGTCCGGTTCCCTCATTATCCATTAATGGTACTCAACTAAGTTGGTCTGTCATGATCTTCCTAATACAAACCCATTTTGCTGACCATCCATGCAGTCCACTGAATGCCAGAGCAGTCACCATCCTCTCTTTTAGGAGTGGCTCCATTAATCTATGCACAGTGTATGTGCAGCTTACTGGTCTGAAATTGCCTGTCTTATGCTTTTGCCCATTTTTGTAGACTGGCACCATGTGAGCCATCCTCTAGTCATGTGGCATGTATCCAGGTAGGTAGCGAACAGGTCTGCAAGTAGCCCGACCAGACATTCAGCCAGTTTTTCAAAATCCACAGTGTATGCCTGGTGGTGCAGGTGCTTTATCAATCCTCATTTAATGTAGTCCTTCCTAGACCCTGCTCTCTGTGAGTATCTCATCTGTCAACCATTCTTCCCTTGCTCACTTTCACCACCCCTGAGGTCGTTGCCCACCCTGCTCCTTTATGAAATACATAGCATATGTAATCATTAAATGCTTTCACCTCCTCCTTACATTTTCCACTCATCACCCATTCTAATACTCACTATCTTGTCCTAACAGATCCTTCTCTATATTTTGTAACTGAAGGTGTCCTTTTCATGACCTTAATGACCAATGCCATCCTCAGCCCCCATGCAAGCTGTTGCTGCAATGACTACTCTGGTTACCTCTTAGGACTTATTCATGCTCTCTTCCCTGTCCTCCACCTCCAGGATTTCCTGAATATTCAGAATATGGCTGCTGTTGCTGTCACCTTCTGAAATACCTCTCTACTCACATAGCTCTGTTTCTTAGCCCATCCCTTCTTGGTCTGTGTTTTGGTACAGGTCCATGTAGCTTCACAATCAACAGTGTGATTATTTCCAATTTCTTTTTCTTTAGTTGAACTTTTTATTGATATATCCAAAGAAACTGTACAAAGAAAACATATAAGTTAACAAAATGAACTTAAACAACAAAACTTGTTACATTGCTGCAGTAACTGAAAATGCTACCCTTGTAGGTGCAGTACCTTACTGTTGCCAGGTTAAAACAAATGCTTTAAACTATGCATCTTGCTGTGAAATTAACATTTAAAACATGAAGACAAAAACTATAAAACTGTAGAGCCCCGTAAACATAATAGAACAAACCATTAGACAGTACTTGATTCATAGTTTTTCCCAACCTAGTCGGCTCAGTAACCATCTGTGAATGGAAGTTGTCATTGAAGGATTCAGGAGTATCTCCTTCTTTTGCACTTGCAGTGGCCTGGGTACTCCAATCCACTCCTGGAAGACTGAAGTATACCATGATCACGGTGTTACCATTCCACATACCGTTCTAATGTGCTGTGGCTGGTTCTCTGCCAAAGTCTTCTGCATGAGACTGTGGACCCAACACTGCTCCCATCCTAACTGTCCTATTGTGCAAATCCTGAGTTGAATACATAACGCCTTTGTGCAACCCTCCTCTACCTCTTCTCTTGCACATCTGATCCCTCTCTCAGGTAAATTGCCACCCTACCACTTTCCTATTCCCTTTCCTATATTCTTCTTGAAAATCATAGACCCTGGGCTCATCTGGTCCCATGCTTGGTGACTGGTGTCACAAGTTTCAGTGATGTCCGCAACTTACACCACCACCACTGCCAAGAAAGCATGTAGTTCAGCGGATTTGTTCCCAGGCTTACTCCATGCATGGAGACAATCCTGCAAGTTGCTCCCATCCCTTGATTTCCGCTATCCCACCATTCTTAACCCATCATGTGACTTTTCCATGGATCCATCCCTGTTTCCATGAGGGTAGCTTGGTTTGCCACTCCACTCAGGTGACCAATGCATCTACTACCCACTCATCTCTCCCACACCTATTATAAATCCACCTGATTTGCTATGTATTCCACTAGCCTGTGATGTAATACCCCATGTCCTTCCTTACTGAAATATAACTCTATGAACATATGAATTGGCCAGCAGAAACAGACCTCATGGTCTATCAAAGTTTGCTTGAGTGTGCAGCCAGCACTCCTAGATTGCAGCTTCCCAATCCCTTCCCTTCTTCCATGGTCATGACATTCTCAGCACTACTCACCCTGACCTTTCCCAGCTCCCTGTGCCATGCACTTGTAAAGCTTTCTAACATCTATATGATATCAACACCTCTGGTATGATGATCCATTTTGACACCACCCTTGCTGTGAAGAAATGTCCCCTCATTTCAGTCCAAAATATTCAACCCCTAATCTTAGCCTGTCCCCTCATGTCCCTATCCGTCCTCAGCTTAAACAAACCATCATCACCATCTGAGTTTATCCTCTCAAATACTTGCACATTTCAATCATTCTTTCCCATCCCTCCTAGTGTGCATATTCAGTTGTCTTAGCCTGTCCTTGAATACTTTTCCTCCATCTCCTGTGGCATTTTGTCACCCTCGTTGCACCCATCCCACAGGATAATGTCTTTAGACGGTACACACCCAGCACTGCACACAGTACTCCAAGTGTGGCCCGACCAATGACCTGTAGAGGGGCAGGATTTCCTATGTCTGGATGAGAATCACCTTTCAATACACTCCAGCATCTTGTTGGCTGTAACTGCAGCTTTCATGCATAGGTCACCATTGCTCATGCTCACCTTTACCAACACCCCTCAGTTCTTACCTTCCTCAGTGACACCCAGCCTCACCCTCAAAACCAAAAGTCTCTATTAGGGTTCTGTCCTTCAATATCACCCGAAACTACATATTCCTCCAACTTACTCTTTAATACTCTCTTTCCTGCTACACACAGGTGTAAGCTGTCACATGCACAGAATTCACCATTTTAACTAATCGCATCTCAGCCTCCCAAAAGCCCATACCCTTTTGCTCACTGCCAAGCACTCCGCTATGTTAAACCCGATAACCTTCTGTTCCACACAGTATTAACTCTGGTACTGGGAGTACTTCTTGAAAGGCCACTTGCATCCCTGCCTCCACCTGCAATGTCTCTAGTTCATCAAACCTCTCACTTACCAACTCAGAAGTGTTACAGTCCTACCAAATACATGGCCAGATATTTCCTGAAATGTCTGTGATATTTCTAGAGAAATCTCCTGCTTTCTCCATTTACATAGTAAGGGCAGCAGAGAGAAACCATTTAGAAATTTAGAGAAATATCTGAAAATAGCTGGCCATGTCAGTGGCTACTACTGTAACAACCATGTTTCATACCCATGTGTACAACGACATGCTGTTTCTATTTTCCTCTACTTTGATATTTAAGAACATCCAGTCCAGCCCTATTTGCTGTAAATCCTGGTACAGATTACACCCATATGTGACTATGCATCAGCACTTTACAGTACCTCACCCTCTGAACTGTTTTCATATCAATTCTCCCAGCACTGAGAACACACTCAGCTCTTCCCTTGATGACCTTGCTCAATTCTATATTCCTGCCGCCCACTTTGATACTCCACCCTATCCTGCATGTTTGCAACTCAAGTCGCCCACTCTGCATGTCCCCAGCCTCTGTCCTTGTACTGCCCTCCACTATTGGCCCCCTTTTATGACACGTCCACTCTTCACCCCAATGCACCATCAACACCATCACCTTTATTTTTCGTTTCCTCACTGTGGCCTTCATCACTTCTTCCACCTCTTTGTTGTCACCCCTAGCCCTCCTTTTACCTTTACCGTCACACCCTGGATCACCTTATTCCTGTCCCCTCCTGTCTGACTGTTGCCCATTGGGCTTTCCTTCCCTGCTTCTTATGCAAGCCTCACAGAGAGATCCTAGTGTCATCCTCCAATGAAGCCTGCATAGAAAACCTATGCCTGCAACCAGATCTTCTGATAGTGTTTGCTCTTGTCAAGGATCACAAGGCTCCACCTTGCTGCTGGGCCTACTGTGTATCTTTTTCCCAGTTCACTAGCACATCCCATTCCACTGGTTCTTTGCTCCTGGTGCCCATTTGAGGTGGCCATCCTGTGTCAGCTACCTCACTCCCTTCCCCTATAATAACTTCCTTCCAAGTCACTGCACTTCTTCCGCAGTCTCTTCAGACTGGAACAAATTGGACAAAACCCTTGCTTCTATAATGCACCTATCCAAACAGATGCCACACAACCATTGAAACTCACGTATCTTCCCATCCTTGTTAGTACATGGTCCTCCTGTGCAGTACCATTTACCTATCCACTGCCACCATCCCACCTTTGATGCCATTAGTCATCCCTCATGGCCCCCATTGTAACCTTTGCTAGCATGCAACATTTGTATTCTACTAGTTTCCACTCTGTTGCTCCAAATTGTCATCCCAGAAACCCTTACACTCTAGTGACTCTTATTTCTAACTCAACACAATTCTGTATAAACTTCCTAATACAGTTTACCATGCAGTGTCTCATGCCTAGACTTACACTTTGTTTTGAAGTCTTCTGTGGTGGCTGTTGTGAAGGACCTGGCTGAAATGGAAGTAGGCAGCGTCTTCCATCTTTCCATGAGCTTCTTCCTTTGTCACCAAGGAAAACAGTTCTGTCATATCTTCCTATTGGGGCCTTTCTGGTGGTGCATTGGTGCTGCTAGGATCATGGGCTATGCTGAATTCAAAGTGTGCCACTATTTGCTGTATGAGCAGTGCTTCCATGATCTTTCTCAGCACTGAGGTGAGGCCAACTGCCATATAGTGTTTGGCCTTCTTTCCTTACACCCACACTTTGGTATTGTAACTGCCTGTGGCCATTTTCTGTCCTTTGAGCCACCACTGCAAGGTGTTTGCACTGGTGGTGATGCCAACCAGATACTGCTAACACTCTCTCTCCATCTTCCTTAATATCCTCTGGTGTATGCCATTTAGCAATATTGCTTTTACCACTTTTAGTGTTGTGAGCTAATCCGTGACCCTTACCCACTGTGAATGGACTTGTTTTCCTCCTAGGCCCGATTACTTAACAGTGCTTTGCCCACCTACAGTACTGTTAGACCCTGTGAGGTCTACCTCAATTGTACACAGACTGCTGCTAACCAACCATGACTTCTGCACTGTTTGTACTCCTGTCACCCTGGACCAACCACATCTTCAGAAAATACTGAACTGAAGTACTGATTGAATGTTTCCACCCTTTGATGGTCCCACCTATTCACTTTCCTGCACTCTCATTATTACCATTATCCCACTTGGCTTTTATTCTTTCACTGATGCACACAGAGAAAGTCTTGTGCCCTTTTTCACCCTCTGCATTAATTTTGCTGATGCAGTGACCATGGCACTTGTATTACCCTCCAGCAATTCCATATACACTTGCAGTACACCCAGTGTCTTCCTCCATTTGAGTCTCCCTTTATCTCTTGTGACTTGTCCTTTCTAGAACCAATGTGTTTTCATTCCACTCATGCCTTTGTTTTACACCTCCTGTATGGATACTTTTGGTTTCCACACTGCTCCACAACTCCCCCTCCTCCTTAGCAGTGCTTTTTTCATACATCTCCCATTTTCACAACTTCCTCCCTTGAGTAATCTAAGAACCTTGCCTTTGTGTGATGTGACTATGTGTCCACATGCTAATCAGCACTATCTGTTGCCTTAGCACTTCTCACAGAACTGGACCTTCAGTCATGTGTTAAAGAGTTGGATACAGTGACTACTATCCAAAAACTACTTTGGAGTGACTGCACCTACTAAATTGGCACAGAATTTAGTACTTCTCCCTTATGCCTCCTTAAAACAGTCAGAAATACTACTTCACCTGATCTAAGCTTGCCTGTTCATATTGTCCAGATGGACAAGGAACTCAATGTCCCATAGTCTTGCTAGTGCTAAATGTATCCTGAGGATCAGTTCCTAAGCCTACCTATCCATTTCCTCAGGAAGGCATGTGCCCACTATTTCCTCACTGCCAAATGTACCTAGGTCTAGAACCAGGCAAAGTGAGTTAACAATTAGAGTATCTTTGCACTCATCAATGATCAAGTTTTTCACACCACTGAGACTCCATCCGATGTAGCACTGGATTCTCTGACATAACTTGCATGCTCCTCCACAACTTTACCCAAGTTACTAAGCTTGATTAGAAGGTGGATGTGCTTCTAACCCCACCCTGAATCACCATTACATTGTCTGCACAATGCATTTTCCTGCACCCATACCATTTGTGCCACCACCACTGCCTTGTGGATGTTCCTTTGATATGTCATCATTGCCCTGAATCAATAATTTTGCATATTGACACTAAATGCTACCTCCACCCATCTGTTTGTATATCAGGTAGCTTTTCTGCATGAACATGTTGCTTTGGAAAGATGCCACCTCAGCCCTATGTACTCCCCGAGGTGTTAGAAATTTCTGGCACACCTCCACAACATGACAACCATATTGAGATCCTCAGGATGCACAGCTCCTGACTTACTGGCATAGGTACTGAGGCTTTTCAGTCACCCTTCTATGAGCAGTTAATAGGCTGTCTATGTTTTCCATAAATGTGTATTCCAGAATGTTACACAGCAATGTTGAAAGCTTGAAAACTGTTATTTACAATGGCAACACTAACAGCTTTCTTCAACCACAGATACCTAGTGTAATGCACCAAAGCATTCCATGCTATGTGTCATAGTCTGATTGTTTTATGCTCATTAGCCCAAATTGCATTTCAAAATCACAGTGAAGCAAAAAAAAAACAGAGACAAATACTACTGAGCCATATCAAAGTCAAGAGCAGAACATTTATGGTTGATTTATACAGACATTAGTGTTGAGGTTGTGGCAAGATAAGTTGATTTTGCAAGACTTACAGTACACAGACAGTACATGGAGCATTGATCTGCAAGCGATTAACATTCACAAATTCCTAGATGCGTATTCATAGACATGTGACTGCTGAAAAGGACTGGCTGGTCCCATTGAGTCTGTCATAGCCCCCTCCCACACATCCCGTTATTGTCCAGACCCTCACTGAGTTTGTCCCAGGCCTTCTTGAAACCCTCCACTGTACTGGCCCTGACCACCTCCTTAGTAGCAGCCTGTTGCAGGCCCAACCACTCCCCTCCAGAAGTAACACTTGCCAGCATTTCCGCAACCTTCACCATTCCTCCGGCAGCCTATGGCCCCTAGTGCTTGCATCTACTCACTTGAAAATAAGCTCAACACCACTGTATTTATCACTTCACATATTTGTCTGTTTTGATCATGTCCATCTCTCCCATCTTGTCTGCAGAGGAAAGAAATCCAGATCCTTTAACCTCACAAACACACATCTTCACACTTAGCCCAAACATCATTTTACTGGCTCTTCTCTGCACCCTTTCCAAGTCACCTATGTCTTTTTGTAGATGGGGCCTACTCAACTGCACCCACACTCTTGGTGTGGCTCACCATGGAACTGCATAGTGACATCAGCACCTCCCTCGCTATGCTGGTTCTCCTCTTCCCTATGAATAACAGCACACTGTTAGCTTTGCCCACTGCCTTGCTGAACTAAGTCCATAACCCTAAGGTCATCAGTGATTATAACTCCTAGATCCTTCTCATGCCTGGTTGCAGCCATTAACTAATCCCCTAATGTGTCTGTGGTCTTGATTCCTCCCCTGAAGTGGATCACTGCTACCATGTCTCAGCTAAGGCAACAATATCTAATCCTCCATCATCATTAACATTTCAAATCTACCATCTTTGACCCCATGATTCTAGTGTGTGTGTAAAGTCCCTTCCTCTTAAAATGGAGTCCACAATGAGTTGGACCATGCCACCGTTTAGTTACCAATTATTATTGATTTACTTTACTTCCTCCTAGTTCTGGACATCTTGTTTAACTACCTTTTGTCTTCAGCTTATTTTATTCCTACTCACCCTGGAGTCCTGGCACTCTCATAAGGTACTTCTCCCTTACACAACCCACTGGTTTTACCTGCTTTTCTACTCCTTACCTCTCTCACATTGTTCACTAGCCCTTCCATTTGTACCTCTGTTGCCTGTGCACCACTCAGATTTTTCTGTGTGAGATGGCAACCCTCCTATTCACCTCCACTGTTTTGCACTCTAGGCACTTGTAACTAAGCCCTCTTTACCTCACTCTCCCTTATGATCCTTTATGCTGCTTCTCTCCTCCTGCAAACCCATTCCATGCTTAGTTCTAGCCCTTCCCTGTTAATTTGGTCCCCTGTATTTCCATCTCCTCTCTTCCTTCCCTTTATCCCTTTTTCTGGATCATAACTGCTGATACCCCTGGTCGTTTTAGCACTCCCTCACCAAGTTTGCCTGCTAGAAGAGTCTATCTGCTGGGCACTGTAGTACCCTTCACATCTTGTGGTTCCTTCCCCTATTGCTGGGTTATGTGGCTTTCCTTCAGGCCACCTTCTCCTAGTCTTTATTTCTCACCATGCATATCTCGACATGACTCCTGATATTGTATCCTTTCCTCCCTTCCCCACCCCACATGCCAATTCCAGCCCCATGTCTCCATGTCCCAAGCCTGTCCCTTTGCACATTCATCCTTTTTAGCATCCCCAAGCCCCCTCTATTAATTCCTTCCATTGCCATTGACACCCTCAGTGAACTGATCTGTGCCTCCTGTTGCAACAATCTAATGCATACTGGGCAACACCCCATCTGCAACATAGTTTCCCTAAAGACCACTGCCCTACATCCATTGCCGTCACTATCCTGCTCATGCCCCAACAACCCACCCCACCCCCTTGGACCCCATCCTCATATATGAAGACCAATGTCCCTGTTTTCTTGAAGCCCATCAGTCACCCTTACTTTCAATGTGGTCCAATCCTCTTACAAGAAAAATCATGGCCCTGCTCTCCCACCATCCTCAGTAACTCATTTTGTTTCTTATTCAGAGCCTCTCTCACCTTCCATGAATGCCTCTCTTCTATTCAAAAGTTGACATACTCTATGTGTTTTGTCCTAATGACCTATTTGCAGATTTCAATCCTTACATTTGAATCAGTATTACTTTGATAACTTTAAACCAGCATTAGTGTCACAGCAATTGATACATTTGTGTTATGATTACAATTAAATATTTCAACATGTATCACAGCAAACATTTAGTATTGTCACAACCAGAGTGCACTCAGATTATACATTAACGCAACCAAAGTCCCTTGAATAGTCCTTAATTCAATACAGCTCAGTAAAGTCACTGCTATACAGAGGTAAATATCAGAAAGTTCAGTCATTTGTATTAACTCTGTGTAATGCCCTTCATGAATGGTGGATCCACTTGTGGGAGTGGTATACAGCCCATTTAATATTGGTGGCAATGCGTGGCAGGAGGGTGGTTGAACATGTAAAAATGACACAGTGGGCACTGTTTTTATATCCCAGACCACATTGTGGTAAGTGTGTCTATTAACTAGGCTAAAGTTGCAGAAAGACTGAACCATTGATGCTGAGTGCAGACTATAACGTACTGGAACAAAACTAATCTCCATAATGCATCAGGCAGTGTTCCATTATGTAACTGTCGAATGTGCATAAACCAAGTGTAAGAAACAGATATCAGTCAGTGATTGACGTTCTTAAATAAGAAATAGCATGAAGGCAAAGCTACAAGGAATGTAGCAATAGGTATTCACCTTTACCAGCCCCTCTATGTCACCAACATAAGAAATTACCATTCTAACTGGCTCGGCAGTAGTTCATTAGCAACACATTTATATTGCATCCTTCATTGTAATAATTGCACTTCTGAGACCTCCATGATCAGGATGGTAATACTGACTAACAATAATGCTGCATGACCCATGCCATAATGCTACCAATATGCATGTTAATTAATGGATGTATCCATCTGCAATTCCAGGAGAAGTTTTTTACATTCTACAAGCTTGTGCTGTAGGATGCAGCATCATTGTTGCTTGGTATGAACAAACACATTGATGGTGGTGGTGGAGGGTGGGAGGTGGCACTTGAGGAGTGCAATTGTTAAGAGAGTGGCTGCACCATAGGTTTGGAAAACTGTGATGTGTGCCGAGGAGTCTTACTGTCTTATGTTGCTGGCAATGGTGTTTGGAGAGGGTGAAGCCATCATCTGTGCAGCGTCCAGTGTTTAACACTCACAACAGAATTTACTACAGTAGTTGAAGCATATGAAGCTCCATGTAACAAGCACCACGTAATATGTGGCTCATCCGTGGCTTGGTAAAATAACAGTGATGACATCACCTGGGATAAGTAATTCATATGTGAATTTTAACTGCAGGAATGATGCATTCCATGGAGAGCTGTGCTGGCAGCCTTCATTGTTGAACTATCATGGAGAGATGTAAATCATGTAAATGATTGCCTCTCATTGTCTGGTGCCAATGTCAAACTGCTGCCACTAGAAACTGCAGCATGTTGGAGTTCCTAGATTCCACTTCTGATTCATGGCCATATTGTGAACAGCAGTTCTTGTGGGACACTTTCTCAACATACATTCTATGGACAACTATCAAGTGAAAATGGGGGCAAACTCTAATTCTGCATCCATGCCTTCACATGAAAAATAAACTTTGAGGAATTATGGTCACATTCTCTACATAGTTGGACACATTTCTTTAGCTACTTATGGACTAATTAGGTTTTGGGACTGTGACAACAGGGTGGCTTAATAAACACAACTTAGCTCGATAGAGGGTCCATAGAATGTTTTGCTGGCTATTGACAATAAGCACTCCAGAATGCAGACGTGTAGTGGTGAAGCAAGTTGGATATTGCCATGAGCCAATGACAATTGTATGAGTTTCATAAATTGCACTTCTTCAGGGCAGTGTAACAATGAAGGCTGACAGAATTAGTGTAATAACAATGATGATCCTTCCAAGAGACATGATCACTATAGGGACCACTAATTGATTCGCTGACAGTGAGTTCTGCTGTGCTACCAGTGCGCACTAGAGGTTGTTGCCTAAACACTCTTGGTGTGTAGGGTAAATAATAATAATACAGATTCTTATGTCTTCGAGTCTGCCAAGAAAGATTAGTGAACAAGCAAGAGTACTAATTGATGTTTATTAGACTACTTATATTAAGCATGTGACAAAGAAAATCACAAGGAGATGGGTTTCTCACCACTCTCCTGAAGAATGTACATAATCTCCAGGTTTGTAGGATCTCAGGTTCTCCAAGATCTTGTTCTGTCTCCCTGTGGAACTGGGGTGCAGAAGGCTAAATACTACAGATAACAGCATAGCAACAGAGATTACATCATAGTTATGGATATGAGAAACAATATATATTGGATAATGACTTAGGAGACAGAATTACTAATGAGTATCATATGAGACAAATAATATGCTTCTGTTTGAATTATAGCTTGGACAAAAGAAGTGCTGACAGGTTCAAACTACACATGTCATTTCTTGCTTATATATAATATAAGACATAACAAAGGATTTCTTCCTAATGAGACAAAAGAAGTGCTGGTAGGCTCTGTTACATGTGGCATATCTGCCTGAGTATAAAACACACACTATATATAATTATATGAGAATATAAGTATACAATAATCACTGATTATCCCTCAGAGTCATCATATCAGTAATTAGGTAGATTATATATGGAATACATGTAAAAGACAAACATAATGCATTATAGTGAAGTATAATAGTCATGTATGATATAATCCTATGAAAGGATGTAAACATTAGCATATATGAGCAGCTAAGCACATTCCTGTCACTCATACTTATAAGATGGATGCCTAAAATCTACATGTTAGTGCAAAATAGCAGTATCACAGTATAATAGACCAGGAATACAGTCTGAGGTGTATGTGGGATGATAGGTGGCATAACTTAGGTGCAACAGTCCCTCTTTGTTGCCCTAATTGCAAAAGTGGTAACACAACAAAAGGCTGACTGTTAGGCACAATTTGTCTACAGACATGGGGCACGAGCCTGATAGAAGATTTTCTTTAACTGGTCACAGTGATGTTTCAGGTTTCCTTAAACAACAAAATGTAATTATAAGGAACATGTTAGTAAACCTTGTATTACTATAAACATTTGGAATAAAACTTCACAATGGGGTTTCCAATATCAAAACAATCAGTAAATGCTAATATATGTATCAGGTGTGTAGCTGTCCTATTGGGAAGAAATTGAAGAGATGAACTTAAGTTGTCTGTATGGATATTAAAAATAATTAAAAATAGACAGAGCATCAAGATAGTTAGGACTAGACTTAAGGATATCTGGTTCTGGGATGGAACAGGTGTGTTACCGTATAATCTGTTACCTGTTTAGGGAACAAAATAGAAGTTGGAAAAGTTCACTTTGCATAACTTTTAGTCCATATTAGAAGAATGTATAGTTGGTCACCACACATTGTTCCATATCATGCAGAATGTACCACCTTGGAGGACGGCAATTTTCAGTTGGTAAGTCGAACAGGACATGAAATGTCAATGTCCATAAGACATAAACTAAAAACAGTTCCAGGGATAAATCCAGAGTTTCTTTAAATGTTAGATGAAGTTTCATAGTTCAGATTTGATGCATTTAGATTTTCAAAGGTAGATCCAAAATGTTCAGGAGACAGCAGTATTTTCAGAGGCCTCAGCAGGATGCATTAGATTGCACATTGAGTTTTACAATGGAACAACAACAGTGTTCAGTGAAAGATGATCACATGGCTGCACAAAGTGTAAGCGTTTATGACAGTACTCAGTTTGTATGAGGTGCCAGCAAGGCCTGGTAAAAAGCAGTGAAGAAAATAGATTTCTTGATTGTAGATCAAATGAAGAAGAGTCTTCTTGCTGAGTTAGGGGATTGCCCCGCTCCAGACTTGCTTCATAGTACGATAACAATGAGCTTGATTATAGAATCTTAATTGGCTGGACTGAATAGTTTATTTGAAAGTTCACAAGAGGAAGCCTTATTTCAGTTATTAGGCCAGTATTTACAAGTTGGTAAGACAAGTTGTAAGATGTCACATCTGCATAAAGGTGATGTTCCTTTCAGGTACGACATTTAATGTTCAGATTCAGTCACGATTCCAAGACCTCATGGTAAACAAGGAAAGGAGGTAGTTCCAACCTTTCATGATAAAGTTCCCATCAAGTTGACCAATAGAATGGACGGTTGCCAAATGATCAGAGATGGATGTTACCAGATGAAAATGTGGCAATGACATTGTGAGAATCACAAACATGGCTTCCTGGATTGTGCAAGAATAAGCTTTGAAACATGTAGCAATACTGATGCGTGTGGTGACATATCCAAGGTTCCTTGCCATTGACAAGAGAATAGAAAATAGAGCTAGATTCAAAAACATCTGTTAACACAAGCAATAGAAGTGTATAATGTAGCAGTGCCACTGACCCATATGTCTGTCATGTATGAGATCAAGGATATGTCCTAATTCCAGATCCCAGAGGAGATAACCAAAGAGTTGTAAGAACATAATAGCCATAAGCAGTGAAAGTGACTTTCCTAGCTATGTGATGCTCATCTGCTTTCCTAATTTAAGCAGAAATTAATTCATTAACATGAACATTTGTCAGGTCAAACCCTTCACAATATCCTTAATATTGTAAATGTGAATTACTTTTATGTGCAAAACCATATATACCATGCGGGGGTATGATATATTTCATACTATCATGAACCTTTAACATATGTGTTTGAATAATGGCTATATTAGCCTTATTTCAAATAGATATGTCAGAGCCAAACAGGCTTGGGTCTAAATTCTTTTTTAAATGCCTAGTGCATTTGGGTAGGTTTACAGTTATAAGATGTACACCTAGCAGTCATGATGTGAAAATCCTGTGTGTGTGTATGTGGTGCATAAGTTATGATTCCTGTATAGGGGCTCATTAATGAGTACCTAGTATGCTGCCAAGGTATCCAATCACATTATTAAAAGGGAAGTGTTTGTTGTGAAACATAAAACAAATCACTGCAAGTTTAAAGGGTGAGATTTAAAATCACTGGGTTGTGCATGAGCTGCACATTATTAACTATGATACCTGGTTGAGAAGTGACTATTAGACCACTGAGTGGGCCAGGGTTCTGTGTTGGGCACTTAGTATTAGGAGTCTACAAATTATGGGCATCATTGGGTAAAACCTTAAGGTCTAATGACTTTTATTGCCATAAAATGTGGATGCAAAATACCTGATTATCAATAAAATGTAAACAGGAGTCCAGATCAAGTCTAACTAGAATTGATCAAAGCAATAATCATAACATTTGGTAGGCCTCATTTACCCTCCTGGATGATGAACATGTCTTTTAGGACTTTAGTGTGAATTCCACTGGATGCAATTAAATCATGTGGGCTTATGAGGAACTCTGCTTCAATAATTTGTTTAGGATTAGGTCACTGGTTCTTATCTGCAATAAGATGTGCAGTTTGGGCTTTAAGAAGACCCATACTTTAAAAAAAAAGAATAATAAGCATAAAAGCAAACATCTGTCTCTCTGGAACCTAAAAGTAAAGAAAAAGAAAACATAGTTTAGTACTATTCCACCCATTGGGGTAGGGAAAAATAATTTAATCTCCTTTAAACAGGTTCATTTGATTGGCATTTAGCCATTTATCAATGGCTGTTATGTGAGGCAGTCTAACTTGGTAGACTGCTGGACTGCATTGTTACAATGGGATAGGGCCAGTTGTTGGGCCTTGCCCATACATTATACAGAAAACAAGTGTACCTTTTGGATGTCTTTTTGAGATATTTAACATATTTATTTACTGATGCTCCATCAGCAGCGGCAATACACACATCAGAAATAAATGTTCTGGGGTCTGATGGACCATCCGGTCATGATTTAAAGTAGAGTAGTGTGTACTGCAGGTGTCCCTCTTATTGCCATAAGGAGTAAAACAATAATGAATCCCAGACCTTTGGGTTTTCTGAAAAGTTTGGATAACATAACTTTGATCTGCCTGTTAGTCCGTTCCACCTGTCCTGATGACTGTGGGTTGTAAAGGATATTAAACTTTTGTTTTACCCATAACAAATCCAGAATTTCCTGAATTACTTTGGCTATAAAGCCGGATCCTGTAATCAGAACTTACCTGTAGGGGTAAAGCCCTATCTGTAAAAGCTGGTTTACAAGACATTTGCAGTCACTTTGGCTGTTGTTCTGTTTTGGGATAGCTTTAAACTGTTTGGAAAATAGGTCAGTGATCACTAGTACAAACCAGTTGTTCTTAGTGGTTGGCATAAGGCCAATGTAGTCAATCTGGATGTTGTTCAGGGGCCTGATTGCCTCTGCGGTAACAATTCATTTTTCCTAGCTGGAATAGGATTGTTCTGTGCACAGATCAAACAGTTACTAAAGTAGTCTTCTACATCATTTCTCATGTGTGGCCACAAGACAGAGGATTTCAGTCCATCTAGTGTTTTATTGACTCCTGGTGTCCACCAGTTGGAGTATCATGTACTTGTAAAGTAGATAAAATCTACCCTCAGGTGTTCAGGAATTAACCATAACTTTTGATGAGTGTTACAAAAGAAAGAGCCACTATGGTTCTCAAAAGAGGTGGTGGGGAAGATTAGTGAGAAAAGATAGCATTTAGGAGTATAAGGAAACACGAAGGAGCAGGACAGAGAACTGTACCAGTTAAGGCAGAAGGAAGCAGGGAGGAAGAGTCAGAATACAAAGGCCCAAACTGAGGAAAGATAGCCAACTTGGTTAAGAAGGGGATAAAACCTTTATAGGTACATCAGACAGCATAGAAAGACAAAGGGAGGAACAGTGAGGCTGAATAGAATGGATGGTGGGTGGGCAGAGAGGGACAGTGAAAAGCATGGATACTGAATGAATACTTCTACTTCTGCACAGTATTCACAAAACAGGAGGGCGGGAGGTGCCTAATCCAATTAACAAAGCACTCTGGATTGAGGGTCAATCCCAGTCCTTTCATGGAAAAGGGTTCTGAAGAACTCCTAAAACTGAAGGTGGACAAAGCAATGGGGCCTGACAGAATTCACCCAAATTTTAAAAGATTAAGGAAGAACTAGTGTTCCACTGACTACCTTTTAACAAATCATGGGAGGATGGTGCGGTACCTGAGGACTGGATGAAGGTGGATGTGATTCCCTTGACAAAGTGGGAGCAAGACAGAGGCAGGAAACTACAGACCTGTCAGTTTGACCTCTGTGGTAGGAAAGTGATGGAATCGCTTCTGAAGGAAAAATTGTTGAGTACCTAGAGGCCAGTGGGCTGAGGACCCAAGGCAACATGGGTTCACAGCAGGAAGGTTATGTCAGACCACACTTGACAGTAGTGAAGAGACTTCCCCATTCCACACTGAACAGTAGGGAGGAACCTCCCCATCCAGGGAGCACCAGAGCCACCACCACTACCTCAGAGGTTGCAAGAAAGCACAGCAGTTGGACCACAGTGGGCTCAGAGAGGATGAGGATGATGGAACAGAGGCACAAGCAGTCAGTTGTTCCACCCACAATCCATACACCATTCTGGAGCAGCATAGCTCCCCTATGGATGCACCTGAGAGGAGACTAAGGATGCTGAGGACAACTGTCACAAGGGAGGCCCACAGGAAGGGGCAGGAGGACACCACAGGAAAGAAGCAGCTCCTGGTGGGGACTCAATTATTAGGGTGATAGAATTGGGAGAGCAGGAAAACAGAAGTAAGGTGCCTGCCTGGTGCCATGGCTTGGAGGGACAGGAAGGCATCCTCAGGATCACGAGAACAGCTGCACGGCAGTCTGAGCTGGACATCATTGTCCACCTAGGGACAAATGACTTGGCTCATCATGAGATTAGAGCAGTGCAGGAGGACTTTGTAGAGTTGGGAGGGGCTAACACAAGCAGCACACACAGTATCCTTCTCAGAGGTGCTGCCTGTCAATGGCATGGGTGAGGTGAGGTACTGCACCATGCAGTTTAATGAATGGTTGAAAAAATGGTGTGGAGCACAGGGGTTTGGCTTCATTGGGGACTGGGGTTCCACCTGGAAGGACACCGGCCTATACTGGCAAGATGGTCTGCATCTGTCCAGGAAGGAACAAGTCTTTTGAGCAATCGGTTTAAATGCTTCATTGGCAGCTTTTAAACTAGTCAAGGGAGGCACTGATAAGCTGCAGGAAAATCCCAGCCTCTCCCTAAAAACAGGGTACTAAATGAGAAAAAGACCCAGGTAGAAAGGTCAGTGGGGGATGCTGCAACAGAAGGTAAAGCCATCAAAAATGGAGAGCAATGAGTACCAATGCCTGTAGTATGGGTAACAAGCTTCCTGAATTAGTGGCCTTGATGGAGGAGGAACATCTGGATATCATGGCAGTCATGGAAACATGGTACACATAAAACCATGACTGGGACAAACATACCAGGATACACTATCTACGGGAGGGGACAGGAAGGGTAAAGAGGAGGAGTAGCTCTTTACATAAGAAGAATCAAGCAACAGAGCAAAGGGTAAACAGGGAGGAGAAGAAGCACTGTGGGTAAATTTGGAGACAGGCAATGGCACCACAATCTGCACAGGGTTATATAGACCCCTTCCAGGGGAGGAAATGGACAAGAAAATGATAGAAAGTATACTTAAAATGGCAGAAAAAGGGAGATATTGCTGATGGGTGATCTGAATATGCCAGATGTTAACTGGAGTGCAGTTGCAGCAGCCACTTGAAAAGTGGGGTTATTCTAGATACCCTACAGGGGCATGTCTTAGACAACTAGTGTTGGAGCCCACTCGAGAGGAGCAATATTAGACCTGGTTCTCTCAAATGGAGATGGAGAGAGGATCACAGATGTAGAAGTGGGTAGCCATCTGGGAACTAGTGACCATTGAACAGTATGGTTCACAATAAACACAGCAATAGAGTCAAGCCATACAAAGGCAAAAGTATTGGACTTTAGGAGGCTGACTTTGCCAAAATGGATGAGTACCTAAGGAATGCACTAGCAAATGGGCAGGAAGGAGGGTGGAAGAACAATGGAAATAATAAAAATGCCATCACAGAGGTAACAAGCCTTTGTGTGAAGCAAATAAACAAAACAAAACCATGTAAGAACCACTATGGTTCTCAAAGGAAGTGGCAGTGAAGGTTCAAGAGAAAAAAGCATTCAGGAAGTACAAGGAATCACAGAAGGAGCAGGACAGAGAACTGTATCAGTTAAAGCAAAGGAAGCTGGGAAGGCAGTCAGAACAACAAAGGCCCAAACCGAGGAAAGATAGCCAACTCAGTTAAGAAGGGGATAAAACCTTTTATAGGTACATCAGGGGCGAATGAAGACCAAGGGAGGATAGTGAGGCTTAATAAAGGGAGGGAGGGTGGGCAGAGGGTGACTGTGAAAAGGCAGAGATACTAAACAAATATTTTGCTCAGTATTTACAAATGAGAGAGGAGGTACCTAAAACAAGCAGTAGAAACACTATGGATACAGAAGTTGATACCAGCCATTTACAGAAGAAAGGATTCTGAAAGAACTCTTAAAACTGAAGGTGGACAAAGCAATGGGGTCTGATGGGATTCATCCCAGAATTCTGAAAGAACTAAGGGTAGAACTAGTGACACGCTGACTACCCTCTTTAACAAATCATGGAGGATGGGTTGGTACGGAGGACTGGAAGAGGGCAGATGTGATTCCCTTCACAAAAGTGGGAGCAAGACAGAAGCAGGAAACTATAGACCTGTTAGTTTAACCAGTGATAGGGAAAATGATGGAATCACTTCTGAAGGAAAGAATTGTTGAGTATCTAGAGGCCAGAGGGCACAGGACCCAAGGCAGCATGGATTCACAGTGGGAAGGTCATGCCAGATGAATCTGATAGATTTCTTTGACTGGGTGACCAAAGTAGTAGATCAGACAGGGGCTGTGGACATGGCCTACCTAGACTTTAGCAAGGCATTTGAACAGTCCCACACAAAGATTAATATAACAAGTTAGCCAGCCTGGGAGTGGGTCCCAAGATGACAGCCTGGGTAAAGAATTGGCTGGAGAATAGGATACAGACAGTAATAGTAAATGAAGTCCACTCTGAAGAAGGGGGTTACTAGTGGGGATGCATGAGTTCAGTATTAGGACCGGTCCTCTTCAATGTCTTTATAAGCGACATTGCAGAGGACTGGAAGAAAAGTATGTCTCTTTGCAGATGACACAAAGATCTGCAACAGAGTTGATGCACAAGGTGGGGTGGAAAGGATGAGAAGGACTTAGCAAGGTTAGAGGAATGGTCAAATGTATGGCAGGTTAGATTCAATGCTAAGAAGTGCAACGTAATGCACCTGGAAACAAAACCCAGGGAAGAGTACACAATGGGGGTGAGATACTAACAGCAACAAAATGGAAAGGGACCTGGAGGTAGTCATATCAGATGACCTAAGGTGGGCAAGCAATGTGAGAGGGCAGCAATGAGGGCTGGGGTATACTGAGATGGATATAGAGAGGCATCACCAGTAGAAAACAGGAAGTTATTATCCCTCTGTACAGACAGCTGGTCAGACCCCATCTGGAGTACTGCGTGCAGTTCTGGAGACCCAGTCTTCGCAAAGACATAGACAGGATGGAAGCTGTCCAGAGGAGGGCAACTAAAATGGTGCAGGGTCTGCACCGAAGACATATGAAGAGACTTAAGGAGCTTAATATGTATAGCCTGAGGAAAGGAGGAGAGGGGGACATGATAGAAACTTTCAAGTACCTCAAGGGAATCAACAAAGTCCAAGAGGTAACATCTTTCAAAAAAGAGGTGTGCAAGAACAAGGGCAGCTCAGAGGTAATTTAAAGTATTTTTCACAGAGAGTTGTGGATGCATGGAACGGCCTTCCGGAGAAGGTTGTGGAGTCAAAAACAGTGGTGGAATTCAAACGTACATGGGACAGTCATATAAGGCAATTCTAGGGGTGGGGGTAGGAAGAAGTAGGCTGCTGGTTAACTAGGATCTGCAGCGTATCCATTAGGTGAGGAAATGGGCAGACTGGGTGGGCCAAGCAGTCCTTATCTGCCATCAAATTCTATGTTTCTATGTTTCAAATCTAATTGATTTCTTTGACTGGGTGACCAAAGTAGTAGACCAGGGAGGACTGTGGACATGGCCTACCTAGACTTTAGCAAGGCATTTGACAGTCCCACACAAAGATTAATAATCAAATCAACCAGCCTGGGAGTGAGTCCCAGGGTGGTAGCCTAAATAAAACAATGGCAGAACAATAGGACACAGAAGGTAATTGTAAATGGAGTCCACTCTGAAGAAAGAGGGTTACTAGTGGGGTACAGCAGGGTTCAGTGCAGGGTCCAGTCCTTATTAATATCTTTATAAGTGACATTGCAGACAGAATGGAAGCAAAAGTATGACTCTTTGCAGATGACACAAAGATCTGCAACAGGGTTGATACACAAGGAGGCATGGAAAGGATAAGAAGGGACATGGCAAGGATGAAGGAATGGTCAGAGGTATGGCAGCTTGGATTCAATGCAAAGAAGTGCAAAATAATGCACCTGGAAACAAAACCCAGGGAAGATTACACAATGGGGGATAGTAATAACAACAGAAATGGAAAGGGACCTGGGGTAATCATATCAGATGACCTTAAAGTTATCAAGCAATGCGAAAAGGCAGTAGGGAGGGCTGGGAGATACTGGGATGTATAGGGAGAGGCATCACCAGTAGAAAACAGGAAGTTGTTATCCTCTGTACAGACAGTTGGTGAGATCCCATCTGGAGTACTGCGTCCAGTTCTGGAGACCCCATCTCCACAAGGACATAGACAGGATGGAGGCAGTCCAGAGGAGGGCAACAAAAATGGTGTAGGGTCTGAAGAGAAGCCATATGAGGAGAGACTAAAGGATCTTAAAATGTATACCCTTGAGGAAGGGAGGAGAGGGGGACATGATAGAAACTTTTAAGTACCTCAGTGGAATTAACAAAGTCCAAGAGGGTAGCATCTTTCAGAAAAGAGATGTGCAAGAACAAGGGGACACAATTTGAAGATAATGGGGGATGGCTCAGGGCCAATGTGAGAAAGTATTTTTCACAGAGAGGGTGGTGGACACATGGAACAGCCTTCCTGAGAAGGTTGTGGGGTCTAAAACTTTGGGAGAATTCAAGAATGCATGGGACAGATATAAGGCAATTCTTGTGGGGTAGGAAGAAATAGGCTATTGGTCAACTAGGATCTGCTGCTTATATTTCAGGTAGGGAAATGGGCAGATTGGGTGGAGTCAAGCAGTCTTATCTGCCATCAAAGTCAATGTTTCTATGTTTCTACGATGTTCCAAATGAGTGAGCCATCACTGGGTAGGTGAATGTCACTTTCACTTTCTTATTTTGGCTTATATCTGGAAGTTATTGCTCAGTTCCTTTATTAAGGAACCTACGACTGCCATCAAATAAGGGTCCTTCTTATGGATTTAAATTGGTTGGATTAGGGTTGTACACAAGCAAGTCTCTGTATTTCACTGAGGTACTATTAGAGAATTGGAACAGAAGTTTGTTTCTTCCAAATAAATTCAGTTTAGAGAAATAGACCCAATTAGAAACTGTAATGAAAACATAGTATCTGTAGTCTTTTAGATCAAGGCCATTTTGTCAGACTGCAACACTTAACCCTCTCATGGAGTGCTGGTATCATTTTACGTAAGGAAAATCTTTTATTCCTTTCTTAACACGAGCTGTGTCTTTCTCATGGACTTTCCAGTTCTCTAAACCTTCCACAAATAGTTGCGGTAATAAGGAGACTCCTTGCCTCCCTGCTTTTCCTTTTATTTGCCAGGTGTTTTAACATTGACTGTGAATCGTATATATACGATGATGCAATTGCTAGCCATGCACACTCTGTCATCTCATCACTAGGATGTACAATAAGAGTTCCAAGCCCTGCTATCTGACCCTCGTTGGTATGTGTGGCTGAGTCATCAGTCAAAACATGACATGCAGTGGTGTCTTTTAACATTTTCTGAGGTTCTGTCAGAAAGGGCCCTGGGACAGATAGGTCAGGGGTTGGAGTGAACAATCATGGGTCTCTCCTGTAAATTGTAGGCCATGGGCCAACAAGGATGAAGTTTTGATAGGAAGGACAGTGATGTCATAATCCTGTAAAATGAGAGACCAGTGTGTAAGTCTCGTATTGGACACAGAGTCATCTTTTACTCTGTCTGACAACAGAAAGTTAGTTGGCAAATGATTGCAATGCAGCACAATGGGTGCATATCTAATGATGTACATAAAGCATCCCACTGACCAATATATAGCCAAAGATTCCTTTCACAAAGGCTGTATTTCAGCTGCACTGGGCAAAGCATCTGGGATGCATAAGCAATGGGTCTGATGTGTCCATTGTATTTTTGGGCTAAAACTGCAGATTGCTATATCTGATGTAGCAGTTTCAATATACCCTAAAGCTTGGTTAGGATTAACCAATGCTGGGACCATAGTCAGTGACTCCAAAGAAAGACAATGATATCAGTATTAGGATACCTTGTACCTTCTTGTAAGAGGTACCTGCTATTTGTGCTGGGAATAACCAGGAATATTTCTGACTTGTGTCTGCTATTGCCACCACAGTATGGGATGATCCAGGTGTCACTGATGGAGGGTTCTGCATCATGTGCAGGCAGTGCTGGCACTATCAGGGGTGCCTGCTATTGCAGCCACAGTATGGGATGATCCAGGTGTCACTGATTGAGGGGTTCTGCATCATGTGCAGGCAGTGCTGGCACTATCAGGGGTGCCTGCTATTGCAGCCACAGTATGAGATGATCAGGTGTCACTGATGGAGGGGTTCTGCATCATGTGCAGGCAGTGCTGACACTATCAGCGGTGCCTGCTATTGCAGCCACAGTATGGGATGATCCAGGTGTCACTGATGGAGGGGTTCTGCATCATGTGCAGGCAGTGCTGGCACTATCAGGGTGCCTGCTATTGCAGCCACAGTATGGGATGATCCAGGTGTCAATGATTGAGGGGTTCTGCATCATGTGCAGGCAGTGCTGGCACTATCAGGGGTGCCTGCACTGAATTTACAACACATTTTCTGTGTGGGCAGCACCATTTCCATGAGGGACAGATGACTGATTTTGCAGGGTTAAATGAGGACAGTTTGATGTGCTCAGTTTGATATCTGCCCACCTTCCAAGCTGAAAATCTTGCATATGCTGTTTATTTTATATGGGGTGTTTTGACCACTAGAAGTAAATGCAAAATGCAAACTCTGTGCTAGAATACCACATTTAAGTGGAATGGTGATATGAGTGTGCCACCCCTATTCCCCACTGATTTTTTTGTTTGTTTGTTTTAGGTAGGGTTTGCCCTAGTATCAAACTACAGTCTGTCCCTGCCAATTTTCCTGTCCAAGTCTGTGGTGACTTAGTTTCTTCATAGACTGCTCCATTTTCCATAAAATGTAGAGATCCTTATAGATCTGGTTACCTGGGCACCTCAGCCATCCCAGAGCATTATGGCATTAGTGCACATATGGAGGTTGGGGCCCAGTACACAGCTGTGAAGTGTGGTGGTGCAAGTCTGTAGCAGATATTCGGTCTTGTCAAGGAAGTCTCAGCCAGCTGGTGCTCATCCAGTCCTTGATCTCAGAGAGACAGTTGTTAAACACAGAGACTGCATCCCCTTGTTCAGGTAGAAAGGACAGATGTAGTTGAGTATCGTAAGGTAACAGTAAGAATTCTGTGCTGAGAAGAGGAATTAAATTAGAATTTTATACAAACTTCCTGCACCAAAATAAAAATAAAAATAAAAAACGTATCAACAAGTTAGGGTATTTTGCTGCTGGGTACTTCTCTGTCAACTGCAGTCTGGGAGCAAGGTCACAGCAAGACGTCTGTGCTGCTAATATGAATTAAATAGATTTTAATACAAATTGCTACCACCAAAAAAAAAGAAAAACAATGGTCAGCAAGTTAGGTATTATATTTTTTCCTCAAAACAATCAAGTGGGGAATCGGGGTTGGATAGGTTTTGATAAGCGTTTATAACCACTGTTCGGAGAGAGATTTTCTATCTTTCTATAATTCTTAAAACAAACTAACAAAGCCTTTACAGTATACCAAATCAGTACTCAAAGCAACTGCTATTCAGTTGCCCTTCTATCTGTCTAAAGTAAAGTCTGCTCAAAATCTACTTAGGGAGGGTGAAAACCCCAACTTGATCAATTTGCCTTCTGCCAAGTAATCAGTTTGCTTTGCTGAAATGAATTTTTACTTAAAGTATATCACTCCAAAGAAAGGCCTGCTCAAAAATCTCCTTGAGGAAGAGGTGAAATCCAACTTTATCTAATTTGCCTTCTGCAAAATAATCAGTTTCTTTTGCTCAAAATATACTTTTGTTTTTAACAGAAGTCTAATGACCCTTCCTAAATATCTATAACCATTTAATGTATAACAAATTTTAACGTCTATCACAAATTTCACACACGGAAGAGCTTCACCAGTGACTGTTCACTTCAGTAGTTCAATCCAAATGCATAGCTTCACAGACACGCATGCCTATCTGAACCTTACTGTACCACGAGGGTGACAGAAAAAGCACATATGGTACAGTAAGGGTAAGATAGTATGCCATAACCAGATATGCCATCATCACCACCACACCTCTTGCACTCCATACCCCCCATGCTTCCAACACCCATCACTAATTGGCAGTGACCACTGTCTCGGGAGCCCTGTGCTACTCCAATCCCTTTATTACCAGTCATCACTACAGCCTGGGACTTCAGCATGATTGTCCTGCCTCTTGAGACTGTAGCTCCTCCCGATGTCCAGCCACATGATCCCGCCTCCTCTGAAACAGACACTAGGAGCTCCTCCTTGACACTTAGGCTCTCTGTTCCAACACCAGCTCCAAACAGTGCTCACTTCCTCGTCACGCTGCTCCTCCTGTGAATCCTCACTGTGGCGCATATGGCGTGCAACTTTACATCAGCCAGAAAAAAAAAGTTATGTCTCTCTGTCTCTCTGTCTCTGTCTCTCTCTCTCCCCCGTCTCCCCAGCACTCGCCCCTTGTTGCGGCTTGTTGTAAATGCAGACTAAAAAAATGGATGAGCTACCTGCACCACAGTGCATGCGGGAGAAAAACTACATGCAACAGCCTGTTCCTACTTGTACAGGGAACAGGCTGGGTATATAATTTTGACCACTGAGCAGATGGTCAGGTGGATTAGAAACTGGCTGGAGGGGTGTGTTCAGAAGGTGAGAGTTGGTAGGGGAGGTTTCATCCCCAGGAGAGTCATTAGCATGGTCCCACAGGGGTCGGTACTGGGCCCACTCCTGTGTAACACCTATATCTCAGATATCGGAAGCAGTATCAAGAGGGATGAGTCTCCTTGCAGATGACTCAAAGCTGTAGGCAGTGGTAGAGGGGTATGTAAGGAAGCTGGCTCTCAGGTAGATCTGGAGGTGGTCACGAACCTGGAAGCTAAATTTTAATGCTGGGAAGTGCAGGGTTCTGCACCTGGGGGCCAAAACCCAGCTCATGTATACACTTTGGGGAGACACTGCAGGTTTCTAGGAGGAGAAGGACCTTGGAGTGGTGGTGGATGTCAAAATGAATAACCGGAGAAGTGTAGGAGGGCTATGCCCAAGTAAGTAAAATGCTGGCCTGCATAGCCAAGGGATGGCCTCAAGAAGTCGAGGTGCTCCTTCCACTGTACAATTGCCTGGTTAGACCAGACTCCGAATACTGCATGCAGTTTTGGCATCGCTACTTAAAGAGGGACATTGCTTTTCTGGAGAAGGTCCAGAGGAAGGTGACCAGGATGATATTGGGACTAGGGGAAAGGCCCTAATGAGGAGAGACTGGAAAAGCTCAACCTATACTAGCTGGAGGAGAGAAGGAACAGGGGGATATAATGGAGGTCTTCAAATATCTCAAAGGAATGAATAGGGTAAGTCTTGAGAGGGTGCCTCAGCTGAGAGAGGTAGGGGCCACCAGAGGACACTCAATGAGGCTGACAGGAGGATACTATTTCAAAGCTAACCTCAAGAATAGCTTTAACTCACCAGTTACATTCTGAAGGTTATCCACTCCCTTTTCAACCACCCTGCACAATCCACTCTCCCAATCCTTGTGGTAAATGGCTACCTGTGTCTGACCCTTCCTCTGTTGCTGCTCAATTCAATGAGTTCTTCACAACCTGTGCCCTCCTTCCTCTACCTGTCCTGGCTCCTCTTCATCCCTTCCTGTTCCCCTTCCCCTCCCCTCTCTGGGTTACTACTTCCCCATCAGCATCCAGGAAACCCTGCTTGCCCTCTTCTCTCTCTCAACCTGTCAATGTCCAGCCCTGAAAATCTGGACCCCAAACCCTGCACTCTATAGCTCCCACCATTGCAGCTCTCATACTCACCTACTCAACCTTTCCTTCTACTTCTGTCCTTGTTCCTTAATCCTTAACGCTCACCAAGGTTATCCACTTCACAAAGGTGTACCCCCCTCCTCCTCTGGTAACTCTAGCCCATCTCCTCCTCCCCAACCCCTCTAAACTGCAAGAGAAACTAGTCCATTCAGACTCCTTAACTTCCTGTCAACCTAAAACTTCATCCCACACTTCCAGTCTGGTTTCCAGAAGTGCCACTGCACTGTCTCCTCCATGCTGCATGTCACTAATTCCATCCACTTTGGAATGACTAGAGGCAAATAATAGCCAACATTTTCATTGATCTGGCTAAAGCCTTTGATTTGGTGTCCCATCCATTCCTCCTGGACAAGCTAACGTATGAACATATGAACATACGAATGTGCCAGCAGAAACAGACCATCCTGTCTATCTAAGTCTACTCAGTATGCAGCTGGCACCCCTAGTTTGCAGCTGCCCCACCCATCCTTTGTCATCCCACTGCTACCCCCACCTTCCCCACCCTCATTCTCCCCTGTTCCCTGTCCCATGCCCTTTGAAGCTGTTCACAGATTTACATGATACCACCCATTCTTTTAGTGCATTCCATTTTACTACGACCTCTCTGTGAAATAGTGTCTCCTCATTTCCCTCCTAAATCTTCCACCTTTCTGTTCTTAGCCCATGCCCCTAGTGTCCCTCCCTCCTTAGCTTAAACACCCCATCTGCCCCATCCTTATTGATTCCCCTCAGATGCTTGAAGGTCTCTATCATGTCCCCTGTCCCTTGCTATCCTCTAAGCTTTGCTTGCCTCTCAGCTCCACTGTGGACTGGTTCTGTTCCTACTTCATGGACTTTCAACAGTTGGTACAGGTACCCTTAGAGGCTAGAGTCCCACAGGACTCCATAATCTGTCCTATTCTCTTCTCCATTTTCCAAAACAACCTTTGCTTGCTTGTGCCAAGTTGCATATCCACATATATGCAGAAGACAGTCATCTTCACTTCTGGTCCCTCCACCACAGCAGTAGAAGACCTGCTCTAGCAGGACTTCAACAACATTCTGCACTGGTTCCTATACAGCCAATAAAGAGTCAACACTAAAAACAGTGTCTAGGACCTTTGGTATCAGTTATAATTTGGCTAAACTTGACCTTCCCCAGTTTTCCTGTTGGTGGCAGCTCTGGGAAGTGGAGGGAGGCGACTTCAATAAAGGCTGCCTTTCATACAGTGGCAGCGTCAAAGCGGCAGCGCTAAGTTGGACGGCAAAGTGGAGACGAGAGTCTGACCGAGTCAGACCGGGGTAGAACTGGGAAAGTAGATAATTTAGTGTTCTAATATTGTTATATCTTGGGCATGTATTTATAGTGTTATCATGACCAATAGAGGATATTGGTGTGTGCAATATATATATAGCTTGTGTTCTATGTATTGATGGGCTACTTAGTCCTTTGTGTGTTAATAATGATATTAGAATGTATAACAATAACTAGATAAGTGTGTTTCAGACACAACGACAAGTTCCTGCTTCTAATTGTGGCTACTTATTTGGGGTAAAGGTTAGATATAAGTTATAATTTGGGGTATAGTGTTTTTTTTATTTAATGTATTTTATTGATTAACCAAACATTACAGTTGACAGGCAGTTAACACTAAAGAGATATCCATTATTATAGAACATATAGATTTCTCTGAAATAGAGAAAAATAAGAACCTGCATAACTCATCATTAAAAAGTTAAAAGTTAAGTTAGTAACAGTCCTCCCCTTCTCCCCCTTAACCCCCCTCCCCATTGTGGTGCATATTAATCCGACACATAAAGCCATGCTACTTAACTAGATAACAGGGGAAAAAAAGGAAGAGAAAATGTTATGGTCATTACCACAAAAGCCAGATCCCACTAGAGGACAAGAGATTGACCCAAGATTACTGCTTTGTTCTCTCCTTACCAAACTTAATATGATAAGAAGTAATAAAATGAGAAATGGAGAGGACAAAAGATGTAAACAGTTAAACATAAATATCACAAGACGTGGAAGTACTACAAAACATAGAAAACATAGAAAATGTAGAGAACACGGAGGAGCCCACAGCCCGTCCCAGACCTAAATATCATTTGAGGCAGAGGGTATACAGCTTGCCCCATTTCCTGGTGAAGGAAGGCAGGCGTTGATTAATCAAGCTATCAAATTCTCCACACGAGTGCAAAAAGAGCTCGTGTAACCATTCTGTATAAGTTAAGACAGTTTGATCTTTCCAATGTCTAAGTACTAGCTTTTTAACCGCTATGGATATTAAAGCCAGATGAAATCTTCTTTCTCTCACTTGAATTCGGAGTAGTCTCCTAGAATACAAGCTTGGGAGAAAATAATCTTTGCAATCCTAACATTGGGTCAAGGTGTTTTGTATTTGTTTCCATAACGGGCTACTGATTCACATGACCAAAGTATATGTAGTAAGGAACCTTCCTCTTTGCCACATCTGGAGCATATTGACAAGAGGTACGCTTCATTTGTACAAGTTTAACTGGGTATAATAAAGGTTGTTCAATATGCAGTATTGTGTAACCCTATATCTATCTTGAGTATGGTAAATATATAAGTCCTCTCCATATACATCGCCAGTCAATCTCTCCATCCGGATATAGACTTTGCAGATGTTAGGACCAGTACCTGGAGGAGCCGCTGGGAACATATGGAGTAAATTATACAGCTTAGATATACTGTGTGATTTATCAACTATTATGGAGACTTGGTGGAAAAAGTCGGAAAGATTGGAGGTTTTATTTATATATCCAAACCTGCTACCCAGAAGATGCCTTAGCTGGAAGACTTTAAAGACCATTGTTGTTGGTCACTTAAATTTAGCTAGTATCTCCTCTGTAGTTAAAATACAGTCCAATGAGTAGAATTCACTCACTTTAGACCCGGAGAGAAGAGGTAACCAACTTTCAGTTATTATAGAGTTGCCTATCCGAAGGTTTGGGTTTGAACAAATAGGATGAGAAAAGTTCTGAGCTAGGGAAATCTCAAATACCTTAATAACTGGGAAACAACCCTGTGAGAAATCCCATCGGCAGTGATTGAAGTGTTTTAGGAATATTTTACCGGAATGTAAAGGAGGGCTATTGGGGCAATATTATGGGTATTTATGAGGTCCACCTGCCTGTAGCCATATTGGTTTATATCCTTGGTGAGCCCGAGACTCGGGTTGAAGATAGCCATTTCACACTTACTTAAATGCGAGGCCCAATAGTAAAAGAGGAAATTAGGGAGGCGAAGCCCCCAAAGTCTTTCAGTTGAGATAATTTCTGGTAAGATTTTCTGATGGATTTATTACCCCAAATAAATGAATTTATCCCAGAGTGGATACGCTGAAAGTAGGATATAGGTATCCATATATTCAACATATTTAGGGATAGAAATTTCTAGGCAGTACGTTCATTTTAATAGTACTGATTCTACCCCACAACGATAGGGGAGCTTAGACCATCTCATTAGGTCTTGTTGAATGTCCCGCCATAAATCTCTAAATTTAACTTCCGAGACAATGATGAGATATGGGTGATATGAATCCTTAAATATTTAATGGAGCTTACAGTCCATTTCATACCAAAATGGGCAAAACTTGAACTATGAGCCATATGATTAAGGGAAAAATCTCAGTTTTACTGACATTGAGTTTGTAATTAGAGTATTTACTAAAACTCTCAATTATAGCCATAGCCGCTTTCAATGATGAAACTGGATTTGAAAGGTGAAGAAGCAGATCATCAGCAAATACTGAAATTTTCGTAGTATTGTTAGCTATAGAGATACCTTCTATTCGGGATAGGTTTAGACACCTGAGAAGGGTTCAAGATAATGGGATGTAGTGTTATGAAATGTAAGACATGGAAATGGGCTTTGTTGGTATGTGTAAAACTTGGTCACACTGCCTACTTTTGCTAATTCAATCTGGCAATGTGGAAAGTAATCCTGGTCCTTTGGCAAATGACATGGCAGATAGTGACTTTTTTTTGCAATATCCTCATGGTCTTAAAATAATGCACTTTAATGTTTTGAGTTTAACATCTAAATTCCATGAGGTGGAGTCATGGATTAGTCTTTATAATCCGGATGTTTTGGCATTGACTGAAACTTGGTTGACTTCATCTGTTCTTGATACTGAACTTTACATACCTGTTTATAAATTGTTTAGGAAAGATCGTGCTACTGGTAGAGGGAGGGTTTTGTTTTATGTTAAGGAACATTTAGTGGTAAATGAGAACACTATCTTTAATGGGAATTTGGATTATTGTGAACATGTTACCATTCAGCTAACAATGGGATCCATTAAGAAATTAACTATTTGTTGTGTATATCTTCCACCTAGTGGTAGTAAATTAGGTTTAGAGGAATTTGTAAATGCTTTAAATACCAGAGTTTTCACAGAGTTGATAGTATTGGGGATTTTAATTTAAATTGGATGGGTTCTGGCATAACAAAGTTAAATACTGTTTTGCTTCAGTCTGGTTTACAACAAATTATTACTTTGCCCACTCGACATAACAATAGATCAGAAATCATACTTTATTGGATTGGATATTAATAAACAGGCCTATTAATGTGATAAAATGTGGCTTGATTTCGGATGCGCTGAGCGATCATCACCCAGTTTTCTGCATTTGGAATCATGGGAGATTGAAGAAGCCTAAGCCTATTATAAGAACTTCTAGGTCTTTCTGGGTTTGATGTGCATTCATTTTGTACACAGTTGGGTAAAGTAGACTGGTCTTTTTATATTTTATTCCTGATGTAGATCTTGCCCTGGATTTCTTTATTAATGAGTTTACATATGTCTTGGATCAGTTTGCCCTCGTTGTTAGAAGAAGAGTCTGAGGGAAAACTCATGGGTGGCTAACATCTTCCTGATTAAACTTATGAGGCAACGAGACAAGGCTTGGAAAATGTATAAGTTAATAATTCTGCTTCTGGTTATCATGTCTACAGGCTCTAAGGAACCAATGTAAGGCTAAGATAAGGAAGGCTAAGACAGACTTTATTCAACATAAACAATGCAAAGGACTGTCTAATACTACCACTATTAATGCTTTGATAAGGCCTAATGCATGTCAATCAGGCTCAATGGGGCTGAATGGTGACTTGTTGATTTGTCCACTGAAGATAGCTAATGAGTTTAATTCAAAATTTACTGTATTACTAATTCTTGTAGTGACCAGCCTGAGGTGAATTATCTGGGAATGCCTGTAAATCATACAGGTAATCGTAAGTTTTATTTAAGGATCACTACCCCAAAACAGGTTGAGAGGCTATTGCGTGTATTAAAAGGGATAGTTCAGCTGGTTCTGATGGTTTATGTCCCAGCTTACTGGCAGGCACTGCATCAGTTTTAGCACTTCCTATTAGTGTTATTTTTAATTTATCATTTGTGACAGGTATTATACCCAGTTTATGGAAACAATCACTGGTTACTCCTATTCTCAAATCTGGTTCTACAACGGAGTTTGTAATTACAGACCCATTTCCATTTTGTCTGCTTTAGCTAAAGTTCAGGAAAAATAGTTTATAACCAATTGATCGAGTATGTGGATTGCCTTGGACTACTGTCCCAGAACCAACATGGTTTCCGTAAAGAAAGGAGTACTGAGACTGCCTTGGTCGAGTTCACGAACTTCGGTACTCACAGCTTGGATAAAGGGTGCCTGACAGGTGCCGTGTTAGTGGACTTGACCAAGGCATTTGATTCAGTTAATCATCAGCTGTTGGTTTCTAGGTTAGAGTCTTTGGAGCTGGTGTTTTTTTGGACTGGATGAGGAATTATTTAACAAATACATTTCAGAGGGTTAAGTTTAGGGTGCTGTATCAGATTCTGCATTGGTTGAGTGTGGGGTCCCACAGGGTTCTATTTTGGGACCACTTTTGTTTTCTTTGTTTTTGATCAAGTAGTGAGGTGACTAACAAAGCTTCCTAACTCTTTATGCTGACGATGCAGTAATTTACATGCAGGGTTCATCTGTGAAAGAACTGGGTGTTTCCTTAACAGAGGAAATGTAATTCAGTCTTCTCTTTTGGCCTGTAAGTTACTTTTAAATAGATCTAAGACAAAGGTGATGGTTTTGGTACTCCTCCTAGATTGAGATCTGAGGGAAATAAAGTGGAAGTTAAGTCTCTAGATGGGATACTTTTGATCATGTAGATACATTTCAATATCTTGGAGTATTGTTAGACTCACACTTAAGCTATGAACCTCATTTACTGAGGGTTACCTCAAGAATTCATTGTAGAATGGCTCTCTTGTATAGAATTCATTCCTTCCTCATTCCTGAGTCTAGGTTAGCTATTTCTAAACACTGTTTAGCTCCTATTGTGAACTATGCAGCCATAATCACTGATACTGCCTCTGTGACAGTGATCTCAAGGAAATCCACTTTACTCCACTCTATAGCCAAATTTGCCTTAAATTGTCCTAAATCATCTCATCATTGTTTGATTTTGAAAGAGATGGGCTGGTTACCTATCTCATTAAACTTTCAATATTGTGTGGCTAAATTTATATATAGAGTTGTAGACTTGGGACTCACAAACATTTCTAAATTATTGAGGCCATATAGCGATGGTTATTACTCTAGATATAGGTCAGACAGCAGGTTTTGAGATTCAATTTATGAAAGCTAAAAGTGGGCAAAGGTCTTTTCATATATTGCTCCATTTGGAATGAAATTCCTTATGACATTAGGTGGTCATGTTCTATTGAAAAGTTTGCTGATGCACTTAAGATGTATTTTGAGTCTCAATTTAATTGTATATGTTTTTATGACTTAATTTTTGTAACAATGACAATTTTGTCTGCAATTTTGTTGTATTGTATGTGTATGTTTGACTATGTATTGCTTTTTATGTTATATATGTGGGTCGCACCTGTAAAAGGAACTTGTTTCAGTGTGCTTACCCGTTAAGTGAATAAACAAACAAACAAACAACAAACAAACAGTTTTAATGACTCTGGATGGCACACCTCTTGAAGAAGTTCAGTCCTTCAGTACCTTCGTGTGTGGCTAGACAGCAAGTTTGACTTCTCAGCACACATAATGCCACTCATGCAAAACTCCATCCCAAGCTCCGTGCCTGTACCACAACAATGACTCTTAATCTCTGCATGTCTGCAAGATGCTTGTTACCAAAATGGTGCTGCCTGTTTTCAAGGACATGGATGTGGTCTACTGCAGCACCCCTTCCACTTTCTTTGCCAGAAAGGGTACCCTGTGTAACTCCATCTACAGCTTTGTTACAAACTCCCCTCGTGCCCACCATTGATCCCTCTGCTCCTCCTTATCCAGCCTCCTCTGCCCTTACATTGCCAGGCTCTAGTGTACCTCTTTATATCCAAATATAGGTTTGGCTGTCTTCCTCCTACCTCTTATCTCTCCTCTTACAACTACCACCTGTGTCCTGTTCCCTGCATTCCAGAGACCATCACACTTTGCCACTCCTCACCTTTGTTCCTGTGCTGGGCAATCTGCCTTCTCCTATCAACTTCTCTCACTCTGGAACCGACTTTCTTCCTCCCTCTGCCACTCCTTATTCCTGGCTCCCTCAGGCACCACTTGAAACTCCAGACCCACATCAGCTGTTTCTGTTACCTTCCTCCTGACACCTCCCTAACCTGAGCTGCTACCATTCTTGGTATGACAGCTAGCTCAGTCCCTGCAAACTTTCTTCTGGTTTCACTATCATACTACCTCAGTTTCTTCATCCATTATGATGTCAGGCAGTAACTCACCCACTCACTCACCTGTTGTTAATATGTCTTGCTGCCACTGTTACATTACACTTGAAAAGGTCATTATTGTTGAGCTGTAACCACACATTATACACTGTAACTGCATTTAGTATTCATTTAATTTTGTACCTACCTTTTTCAAATGCTGTGTGATTGACTTGTCATTATGTATTGTGCTGCTATTCCATTTTACCCCTCCTGAAAAAGAGCCTCAATTCAGTGTGCTTCTCCCAGTTACCAGTTTTCAAACTGATTATTTTATTAACAGAAATGTAGTCATTAATGTGGATTACTGCAATAAATCAGAATGTGGACTGGGTAACAAATGGTTGAGAGCATATTAGAGTAGGGGATGGGCAGGCATGGGTGAAAGAATCACTTATGGTCCCAAAGGTATACCTGTAAAGAATATAACAAGGGATTCATGAATATGGTATTGCCCTACAGTGAAACAAATAATGAAGAATGTGGAAAAGTGATAGGAACAGTTTCACAGTCTGGTTGCCTTTAGAGCTATGAAAAGGCAAATCTACAGGTAACCAAATCTAATCAAATGATAATTTGAATCAGATAAAAGGTTGATGGTGGAAGTGCCTCTTGATAAGGAAGGATTTTCAAATCTAAACATTATTAATGTCAATTGTATCCCCAGATATAGAGGAATGAACAGATATGGAGAATTAATCTAAACCTAGCGGACGTCAGTCAGAGAATAAAGGATATCTCGAGGTAAGGATATTCCCAGGAATCAAAGTAACCCCAGAGGTAGAGAGAGTGACTTTGAGATGGTTGAGAAATACTTTCAGGATGCTTGTACAGAAGATGAAGGATTAGAACAAATGTTACAAAGTTTGAACCTGAATTGTTTGGTCCCAAATGTATGCCACAAATATCTCATAGGCAGAAAAGGAAATAAAATGGGTGAGGCCCACATGGAACCCCAGTTGCTTGGTCCTGAAGGTATACCATAATGTCTCCTAGACAGAAATGGAAATAAAAATGGGCAGGCCCCATTCTGAGTTAATAGAAGTTAGGGATCATAAGGATCTGGATGCAAGTACCAACTGCTTAGTAAAATATATGAGAGCCAAGTCAGATGGAAGGCTAAATGTTCAGGTTAACAAAAGAGAATGATATACTCAGGACATTCAAAATGGGACTATGTGAGAAATGTCTATGAAATCAAGAAGTGATTTCCTATTTCAGGTTATTAGAACAAACAGAAAAGGAAGGCTGAATTGGTAATCCATGAAATGAGAGACCCTGTAAGTGGACATTAACACACTCAGGATTGCCATAGAAGACCCACGTGAGGAACTGCAATGAAAACAGGAAGAGACAGCAGAATTAAAAAGTGAGTATTCCAGAGCACTACAGAAAGTTATGTTGTTAGCTGACAAACTTTTGGTCAGAAGTAAAAGTTGTTAAAAGAAAAGTAGCATCTCACCAGAACACAGGAGAAAGATTAGAAAGAGAGCTGCAAACATCCAACGAAAATCTAGGAGAGGTGACACAGCCAGTGCAGAATACCATGGTAGAGTCAGAATGACAAAACACTGAGTGTTGAGGGTTCTAGAAAGATGGGAGGTTACAGGACCTCCAGCAGTCAAACCAGACAAAGTAAGGAACCATAAATAGAATAGTGCCACAATGAGGAGTCAGACTTCACCATTCCAGAAACTCATGAGATCTTCCTGGAGGTCAGTCCAAGTGGGTTTAATAACCCAACCATTATTAAGCAAAAGTTGACAACTCCTGGATGGGATATAACAGCAAGTACCAATAGCTGGGTATCAGGTTATGGATAGCCACAGATAAGAGGTTTCCCTTGAGTTGAATGGAAAGTGGATATACTGATTGTAACAATGCCTGAAAACCAGACATGGACTTTACAGTGCCAAGCAATGGTCGTGGGTAGTGCAACCTGAAGTGCTAAGGCTCACTACTTTGCTTCCTAGTACAGAATGTTTGCAAATGGAGGAAATTATGGAGCAAATACTGACTCAAAGCTACAGACCAGGACTGGTTAATGAATTTGTTGACTCTTGTGCCATTTTCCTGAACACCATGGGCATGATTTTCAAAGGGTGATGCAGTTCTTGCATCATGCCCTGTATCAACCCTGTTGTTTGGTGCTGCTGTACCAAACTCCTTTGACACAACTGCACCTGATTTTAGTACATTAGCTGCAGTTGTGACACTTGTCACACTTTACAGCAGCCAAAGATTTGAGTCAAAGGGTCACCCAAATGGTACAAGTTAGACCAAGCAAAAGCTGGTCTAACTTGCAGCATTTGGTGCTAGGGACTGAAAATCCTGATCCTTGGCCAGGAGAATGATGCAAGCCCTGTGTGCCACATGACTGATGCACCAGAGGCTTTCAGCATTCTCAGGGCTCTGAAAATCGAGCCCATGTGGGCAGCCTAAAGACTGGAAAAAGGCCCCTTCCAGGCAGAGAACCAAATGGTTGCCCAAGAGTGTGGAAAGGACACCATTAAAAGATACACTAAAACATTCTTCCTTGGAAGGGTGAGACAGAATATGGCAGCAGTGTTCAAAGAAAATGTGTCTAATAGGGACATGGATGTTACAAAGGAAATGTGTCTGATAAATTGTAAGACTGATGGCCAAGTGAAACCATGCCCCCAAAAATGTAACCCTTGCTGTGCTGCAGACTGATATAGTATATCAGTCCATACTTCTAATATATTCTAATTCTGTCAGCAGCCCAAGGGTTAAAGATCATGCTGTGCAAATGTATGACATCAGGGGCCTGATATTCAAAAGATTGTCCTGGCACAAATCTGAGTTTGCCCGTGCAAACCGGGTTTTGCGTGGATGTCAATATTGAACAACTCAGTTAGTGCAAGCAAACAGGATTTGTGCCCAGGCAATATTCATAGGGGTGCAATGTAAATGAAGGGTGGGGACCCAAATATTAGCACAGTCCAATATTCAGAGTACGTGCATGTCAGAGGCAGTGAGAAATGGATGGACACACCAACACAGGAATCAGGTGTAGCAAGGCTAAAGAAGTGCCAAGCAGGTTCTTTATTGAAGTTTAACAAACAAAAAGTGTGGACTTCATACTACAAAATAAAGAAAATAAATAAACAAAATGACATCCATAATCTTCAGTGAAATTTTCAGCATCTGGACTGTTCAGCTCCAGAAGATTGCTATAAGTTGGGAAAATAGCCTAACCTTCCTTAGAGTCTAAAAGAGCATGCGGATCTCCCAGACCAGGGTCAGTATCAAGCTGAACCCACAACTCATCTGATTTGGCTATCTAGAGTGCCTCCTTATATACTAGGACAGTATCAGGTGACCACCTTAGACTCCACCTACTCAGTCTTCTCAAAGGCAAATACTTTCAAAACATCTCATTTTTAATGTGCAAACAGTAAAGCATAACATATAAACACATCTTTGTACATTCCGATGTCTAAAACCAAATAATAGTTCTTTATTAACAAAATTAAAGTGTACTTTGGGAGTTGGCCCCTCCTCACCTGGCTAGTGTATAAAGCTATGGAGAAGGAGGCCAGCTGGCTCTTAGAAGGACATTGGGTTGCTCAGTTGCTCAGGAGAAGGATCCAACAACACTCTGTTTGCTTGAACTTTCCTCTGCTAAGTCTTATATCTTACATGGAAAACAAACTACTATGTACAAAATATACAAATGTACCAAAGATTCATTTCAATTAGTAAGTAAACAAAAGAATAAGGTCTGTACATTTATTTTAATAGTGCCTGTATATAGTGTGATTTGTGGCTTGTTTGCAAACAAAACAGAATTTGGGAAATGAAGAGACAAACTGCACAGTTCCACAGCAACTGCACAGCTACCTGGAATATTTCACTTGTGTGCATGTTGTCTCAGTTTTAAGGGTTTTAATGTTTTGGTGCACCAAACAATCAGTTTTCAGAGTATGCAAAAGGAGTATTACTATGCATTCCTTCTGGCATAGTTACGTAGCTCCAGAGATTGTCATTTCTGTCTCTCACAACAGGACTGCTGTTTACTGCTATTTACCACCATGAAAGTATTCTTACATTACTAAATAACCTGTCCAGTACCAGGCAGCATTTGAAACAAAAGGAACAATGCACGCCGCCTTACATAGCAAAAGGATCAGTTCCTTCAAAGGGGGACTGGGACTCTCATGGCAAACTGCAGGAAAGGGAATGGAAAATAAAGGGATAGCTCTAGAGGGACTTTCATTCAGGTGGCCTGCCTGGAGAAAGGGAAATATAGAATTTCAGACAAGAACAGAGATAAACGGAAAGCAAGAGGTGCTACTGCAGTAGACTTTAGGCTATGGAAAGCAGCCTTCCCAAGGGGTCACCAGCACACTTCCACAACTCCTCCTGCTTAAGAGGAAACTAGTGGAATAAAGCTTGCAACAGTTTCCTTTAGTTACATTCTGCCATCAATAGGCACAAATCAGATCTCTCTCTCTCACCAGAAGGAGAGAGAGAGAGAGAGATGGAGCTTTAGCCCGCCCACTCCCAAAGCTCCACCTCAGGGTCCCTATACACAAAATGCAATAAAAGCAAAAACAAAGGTTATTATTAAACTTTATCAATACTTATTACCCTGAGGTCTGACTGTGCCTGTACATTTGGATCTACACCATAATGAGACATAAAATCTGCATTTTTTATTTGCAGTACCTGGCCGATGGTGAACAGTGAATCTATATGGCTGTAATGCCAGGTACCACCGCATTATCCAGGGTGTTTTATCCTTCATAGCATGTAACCAACATAGAGGGTTGTGATCTGTGACAACTTCAAATTCTGAGCCTCAAAGATAAAATTTGATTCAATAGCTCATTTCACAGCAAGACACTCCTTCTCGATAGCAGAGTATCGAGTTTCTCATTCATTCAGTTTGCAGCTTAGAAAAATGATAGGGTGTTCTTCTCCATCAAACATTTGTGAGAGCACTGCCCCAATACCTGTATCTGAGGCATCAGTCTGTACCATAAAGGGCAGCAAAAATCAGGGCTCCTTAACACTGGGGAGGCACATAAATGTGCCTTTATGGTACAGAAGTCTGTCTCACATGCGGGGTCCATTTGACATTAATATGATTCCTCTTCTTTGTAAGGTCTGTGAAGGAGGTAGCAACTGTGGTAAAATTGGGCACAAACCTATTATAGTACCCTGTTAGACCTAAGAAGGACCTTACATGCTTTTTAGTGGTTGGCCTTGGGCACTTACCACAGCATCTATCTTCCCTATATCAGGCTTCACTCTCCCATTGTCAATCACAAATCCAAATATTTTGTCTCCTGCATAGCTATGGCACATTTAGCAGGATTAATCATAAGGCCTGCAGTGGCTATAGTTTGTAATACTGCAGCCATATGTTTACTGTGGGTCTCCAATTAGCACTAAAGACCACCACATCATCCAAATATGGTGGGCAGTAGGCCGTATGTGGTTTTAAGTATGGTCCATTAAGTGCTGGAATGTGGGGTGCCCCATGTAACCCAAAGGGCATGGTCACAAATTGATATAGCCCTATCAGGGTACTAAACACTGTTTTCTCCTTTGATGAGCTATCTAGGGAACTGCCAGTATCCCTTTGTGTGGTCAAATGTAGTGATGTATTTTAGTTGTCCAGCCTATCTATAATATCATCACTCCTGGGCATGGGATAGGCATCAAATTTTGATATTGTATTGAGGCAGCGAAAGTCAAGACAGAGTCTTATGCCACCTTCTTTTAATCAACAACTACAATTGGAAATGCTCACTCACTGCTGGATGGCTATATCACCCTAGAAGCTGCATCTTTTCAACCTCTTTTATAACCTCCTCCTCACATTCTCTGGTAACTTGTAATGTTTCTGTCTGATTGGGGTGGTTTGAGTTCCCTCTATATGTAAAGTAAGAATCATTTTTTATTCGTAAACAATAAAAGGATACATTCAATAGAGCAAAGCTCGTTTTCAATGAAATTCCATGTCACATTAAAATGAGGTTCCACATCAAAAGGACATAACATCAAATCACTAAAAAAACACATATAAAATAGGACAATTACAATACAGCAATAAATAAAAAAGAATAAAAGAAAATAACAAAGAAGAAATAAAAATAAAATATAACAATCAGTCTCATTATACAATAACATACCTAGGACACTAACAATTATTGCATGTAGTAATATTATGTAATACAGTTATGCACCAATTCCTTAATTTGCTTTTGTTATATCTAGTTCTATTTTATCTTAATTCTAGGGAGATTATTCCATAGACTTATTCCTCTAGCAGGTACGGAAGATCTTCCAATATTCAGATTACATTTAATTGAAACAAATTGGGTTCCAACAGAGCTCTCAAACATTCCTTTGTTTTCCTAACTTCAAAGAAGTCAATTACATAATTAGGTACTTCTCTGTACCAAACCTTAATCATGAATTGTAACAAGTGTAAGTCTCTTCTCACTACAGGTTTATGCCAATTTAATTCCTTAAAAATTATGCACCTATGGGTTCTATAAGGGCCATCCAGTATAAAATGAGCTAACCTACAAAGGCTAAATCCACTTTATCTATATACTTTCCAATAGCCCCTTTATAATCAGATCGCTATAGTCAATCACTGGAAGTAAAAGAGAATTTACTACACTCAAACGAATCTCTCTAGTCATAAACTTTTTATACTTATAGGGCCTAATCTCCTATTTGTATTTTTTTTATAAGGGAGTCAATATAAACATCCCAGCCTAGATATGGATCTAACCAAATGCCCAAATACTTGTATGAATCCACCTGCTTAATAGCAATACCATCCTTAGTATTGATTTCCAAATATAAATTGTGTTTTTGTTATTATTTTAAACAAAGGTGACTGTGTTTTATTGGCATTTAAAATAAGATGGTTCATCTTTAAAAAATTCTGTACTTCATCAAAGGCCAATTGTAACCTCATATTAATCAATTCTAAAGTATCTCCTCTACATATAATATGGTGTCATCTGTGTATATGGCACGGCAACTCATTGATGTAATTTTATGTTCATTAATGTAGATATTAAATAACAGAGGCCCCAATATCGAACCCTGTGGTACACTATTTTTCACCTCTAATACCTTAGATTTATAAGAACCCACTTCTACAAATTGTCTACGGCCCATCAAGTAGGAAGAGAACCACTTTACAGATTGGGGATAAGCCAATCCCGCTGAGTCTAGACAGGAGAACCCGATGGTTGAGGGTATTGAATGCCTTTGAGAGATCTATAAACAAGGCTTGTATCAACCTCCTATCCAGACTCAGCTGGATATCATTTACAGCCTTCATCAGGGTTGTTTGTGTACTATGGAGAGCTCTGACACCTGATTGGAAAGATGTCAATTTATTATTATCTTCAAGAAAACTTCTCAGTTGGCAAGGTACTATCTTCTCAAATATTTTAGAAATTTAAGACAAGAGTGATATAGGCTGATAATTGCCTAACTCACTCCTACTGTGAGATTTAAATATAGGTCTAACCTTTGCAGTCTTCCATCCATCAGGAAATTCCCACTTTGAATAGATAAGTTAAAAATATAAGCCAAGGGATATGTCACACAGGTGCTGCATATTTCAGCAGTCTTGGTGGGATTTCATCTGATCCCTTCGCTTTACATATGTCTAACTTCAAAAGTTCAGAACGTACCTCTTCCGGGGAAATATGGAGCAAAACAAAGGCACCTATATCTTTATTTTCTTTATTAATATCTGTGGGATTAAACTTCAAAATCTCATTTTGTTCCCAGTAAGCCCCATCTAAGGAGCCTGGTAAAGCCACACTTAAGAAAATAATCATTAAAGGCATCAACCACATTCCTTTTCCGGTGGCAATAAATATCATCCTTTTCTATTTTATTTATACAAATTTGTTCATTTTCCCCATTAAGTTCAAAATAATTCCCCAAAAATCTCCTTGAGTTCTTTTTATAATTGGCCTCAATTTAGAACGTACAAACTGTTGTTTAGTTACCTTAATTTTGGTGGTATATAAATTTTGAGCCTGCCTATAGGAAACCCAATCCTGATTTAACATTGTCTTTTGCTTTCTTCCATTTTTTATTCCTATCCTTCCTAATTTTATATAACTCAGAGGTAAACCAAGCATTTTCTTCCTTTAACAATCTTGATTTCAGGGTGCAGGTTTATTACAAATATACAAAAATTCACTTAAAAGAAATCCCAGGCAACTGATGTTATAGGGATCAGTTCAATCTATTCAGTTAATATTTTCTATATCAGTCACGAAATTAACATAAACAAACCTCCTAAAGCATCTCCAAAATATTTTTGACTCAGTGACAGGTTTGACCATGTTATTTCTAATCGAATAAATAACTTGATGATCAGAAAAAGATTCTGGAAGGACATCTGCCTTAGAGTACAGGTGGGGAGAATTTGTAAACATCATATCCAAAATTGTAGATCTCTTGGGGTCTCTATGATTAATTCTGGTCGGTTCCAGAATTAGTTAGGTCAATCTCAAACTAATCTGGAAATCAGCCAATTCATAGTTCACATCAACAGTCAACCAATCCACATTAAAATCTCCAGTTATAAATAATTCATGAGAATCTCTAAAGCCAAACAAAACTCTTGCAAATCCTGAAAAACTTGTAGCGTAACCTTAGGTGGTTTATATAGCCCTATTAACAATAAAGGTTTTCGAAAGGGTATCTCTATCTCCAAAGCCAACATTTCCCATCCGTTATTAGGGAAGGGATAATTTACCTCATGTACAGTTAAATTATAATCTATTTAAACAATAATTCCTCCCTTTTTGTCCTATCTCTTCTGAACAACTGGAAACTTTCTAAGTCATTAGATATATTCTGGGTCCTACTATCAAGCCAGGTTTCTGTTAATACCAGAACCCCTGGCTTGACTTTTACCCAATCCTAACTTCGTCAAACTTGTTTCTCGAACTCCTAACATTTAAATGAGTAATAGTCATAAATTCTTGTTTCATATTATGATGGTGAATCCCTGTACCTTACCAGGGATAGAGTGAACATCTTTTAATGTTTCTGCAATAACTCATTTAAGGCTAACCTCTGCTGAGGTTCCAGAGAGGACTGATAGGGAGGTCACATAATTCTCCTTGCCTCTCAAGATGTTCATAAGCAACCATCAGTTCACTATCCTCCTTCTCTGGATATAAAGCAGTTGGTACTGGCTCTGTCAATCCACTTCTTTAATAAGTTTACATGATAGCTACCCTTCTTATGGCATCTATCAGGTAACTCTATTTTGTATTTGACAGGGCCAGTTTCACAGAATGGTGTAGAGGACCTTGCCATTTCATTATAAGTTTGTCAGTGGAAGAAGGAAGTAACAGCAATACCTGGTCACCTGGTTGGTATGTTTTTGGCACCCATTCTTTGAACATAATACTTATTTTGGTCAATTTGTTTCTCCATATTCTGGTGGTGAGCCAACTGAATATATTTCATTAGTTTCTGTCTTAACTTAAGCATGTACTCCAAGGCATTGTTGGGTGTTTCACCTTTTCTCCTTCGCATTCCTCCCTGACAATATCCAAAGGCCCACAAGTGTTTCTTCCATAGAACAGCTCAAATGGGAAAAACCAGTTGAGGCCTGTGGTACCTCCTATAGGCAAAGATTAAAGAGGAAGGTAGATATCCCATGTCTTCCTTCATCCTCCACAAACTTATGCAGCATTTTCTTTAGGGTCTGGTTCAATCATTCTACCAGCCTGTCAGTCTGTGGGTGACAAGGAGGTATGTGTAGCCTCAACTCCCAAAGAGGAATATCATCTTGTGAGCAGTCTAGAACAGAAATTAATCCCCGGTCTGTGATTATGTCCTTCAGTATCCCCACCCTGATAAATACTTTAACCAGTTCCTCTGTAATCTTTTCAACTGTAATGGTACGCAAGGATCACCTGGGATACTTTTGTACAATAATCATAAATTTCCAGGATAAACCTGTTACCCTTTGCACTTTTTGTAGGGGCCCCACCATGTCCATGGCTATTCTGCTGAAGGGGTGGTGATCAAGGGCAACAGCTGGAGTGGGACCGTATCTTTCTTAGTTATAGTGATTACTTTTGGCACTCCTGGCAGCTGCAACAATAGTCAGCCACTTTCATGGATACCTGCCCAGTAATATCTGAGTAGTAACCTACGTAGTGTATGGTTCCACCCCAAATGACCTGCTAATGGGATATCATGAGCTAGGTGTATCAACTGTTCATGGTACTGTACAGGGACCTATAACTGATCTACCTTTTCCCTGTAGTGGGGTTTGTACACACCCTATAGAGTAGCCCATCCCTTAGGATACACTGGGTCCCTTTCTGTTCATCTTGCCCCACCATCTGAAAAAAGATTTTAGATTTAGATCAGTAGCCTGCTCTGTATTAGATGTTTTTCTGCTACCTGTAAAAATCAATAGATTTGACTTTTAACAGCAGCATCAACATCATCAGTAGCATTTGAACTAGAGTCTTTGTTCATAGTCTATTGTTTTTATCTTGTCTTGTTTCTGGTCTGGTCTTTCTTGTCTTCCCTGGTAATCCAATGGCATCTTTCTCAAATGGAAACAAGCAGGCCCATTGTTCCTCCTGTTTAGACTGTGATATGGTAGTAACAGTGAACACACCATCACCCTGAGTTACTAAAGTCTGGACTTCTGGATGGTCATGTCTGATGATCACTGGAACAGGCAGATGAGGAACCAGTCCCACAGGAGTTGATGATTCTTGCCATGTATTTGTAAATCAATGACAGTCAAGGGATATCAATGGGTATCACCATGAATGTATACAACTGTGGTTTCAGCACATCTATCCTCATCCTTTTTATCAAGTCAGATCTTACAAGGGTCTGTCTACTGCCAGAATCAAGCTGTCCAGAGACTTCTAGATCCCGATCTTTACTGGTACTATTAAATGACCCCAGTTTGTTAAAGCCAACTGGGCTGGTGCTGTCTTTCTCTTAACCCTTACAAAGTTCTTCAGAATACCACTGAATACCACTCATTTTCCATTGCAATACCACTGTGATTACCACTGTACTACCATTAAGGTTTTCATGGTAACACAGTGGTTTGTTTCAATTCCATTGTGATACCATCGTACCACTGTCCTACCACTACACCAAAAATAATCAAAATGTAAACTACTATAGTACAACCATGTTACCACTGAGTACTACCATTGCACATTTTGTAGCTCACCACTGTGTTGTCATTGTGGTGCCATGGTGTTGCCATTGTGTCACATTTGGTAAGGAAGACAGAACTGGCTTTATGCCCTTTTTCTTGGCATTCTCTACAGACGATGTTAGGATTGTGGGGTCTGCCTGATTTATGCATCTTAGAGTTCCCAGAGTTCCCACTATTCCAAGAGGGTGAAGAAAAAGTAGTAGCAGAAGATCTTACCAGTGAAGGGGTAGCACCAGTTGCAGATTGCTCTCATTGACGATGAGGTCTGGCAGCTAGATAGTCCTCTGCTAAGGTTATCACCTTCTCTGCAGTCTCAGGCCTATGCCCCCACCCACACTTGCACATCAGTTGGTAGAACTTGAATGTACTGCTCCAGGATAATCATTTCGAGCATCTGATCTGCTGTCTTGACACCTGGCTGTAACCATTTATTGCAGAGGTTCTTCAGCCTGCAAAGGCTTCTTGAGAGGTATCTCCTGCATGGAATTTAAAAGTCCAAACCCACTGCCTATATGTCTCTGTGCTAATATCATACCTTTGTAATATTGTTTGCTTGACAGCATTGTAGTTCTCAGCCTGGTCACTGTCCATATTACTGTAGGTGAGCTGGGCTTTGCGGATAGATATGGCACCAAACAATAACCCACTGTGTCCTTGGCCACCCACATGCTTGTGCCACATGCACAAAAGTGGTCATGTAGGCCACTATGTCATCAGTCTCTTCAAGTTTTGTTAACTTAATGTCTTTTGGGGTATTCCAAGAGGAGGGTTCTGAGCACCCACTGCCTATATGGCCTGTAAGGTTTCAACCCACCTGGCCTCACTTCTCCTGAGATCATCCTCCTATGTCTGTCCATGGCCAGCTGTTTAATACAGAGCCATCTGAATAGGCCCTGCATGTCCTCTGGGGTTCATCTAACATAGCAGAATTCTCATCCTCACCCTTTTCTTCCAGCTGCTCTCCTCCTCATTGGCGCTTTCCTCCAGACATCAGGACCCAGGCCTGACAATGGCATTTACCCATACTTCTCAGCCATTGTTCTCATGAGGACACAGCTGGGTTTTGTGAGGTCTTGTCTGCTTCTGTCTACTGCATCCACTGTCCACTTCCTGGCAGGTACCAGAGTCACACCCAATATCCCATGGCTGACACCAGTGTTGGAGGCAGTGAGAAATGGATGGACACACGGACACAGGAATCAAGTGTAGCAAGGCTAAAGAAGTGCCAAGCTGGTTCTTTATTGAAGTTTAATAAACAAAAGAATGAACTTTATATGACAAAATAAAGAAAATAAACAAAATGACATCCATAATCTTCAATGAAATTTACAGCATCAGGACTGTTCAACTCCAGAAGATTGCTACACATTGGGAAAATAGCCCAGTCTTCCTTGGGATCTGAAAGAGTTTGCAGATCTCCACACCAAGGTCAGTACCAAGCTGAACCCACAACTCATCTGATTTAGCTATCTAGGTTGCCTCCTTATATACTAGGACAGTATCGCATCGGTCATAATGTCACATGCATAATAGCTGCATAACATTATGGTGAGCCTGGACCTGACGCCTCTGAGTTGGACCCCCAGAGTTGAGAATCTTTAGTGGAGGGTCTGGGGGCACAGCCTCCATAGCCCCCACAGAACAAACACTGCAAGAAATTGTGCAATGCGATTGTACACTGACATTCTGCCCTACTGTATAATGACCCGTGCTGGATGGTATCAGGTGATCACCTTAGACTCCGCCCACTCAGTCTTCTCAAAGGCAAATACTTTCAAAACATCTTATTTTTAATGTGCAAACAGTAAAGCATAACAGGTAAACATATTTTTGTACATTTAGATGTCTAAAACCAAATAATAGTTCTTTATTAACAAAATTAATGTGTACTTTGGGAGTTGGCCCTCCCTCACCTGGCTAGTGTATAAAGCTATGGAGAAGGGGCTGGCTGGCTCTTAGAAGGACACTGGGGTGCTCAGGAGAAGGCTCCAACAACACTCTGTTTGCTAGAACTTTTCTCTGCTAAGTCATATCTCTTACATGGAAAACAAACTACTATGTACAAAATATACAAAATGTACCAAAGATTCATTTCGATTAATAAGCAAACAAAATTGGATTTGGCGCCACTGGCAGCCTTTCCAATATCCCAATTAGGCGCAGTGGGGTTACGCCAGCGCAACTCTGTTGCACCATGCACAACCCTTTGAATATCCAGGCCATTGTGTGCAGTGCTGCACACCAGGATGAATCTCTCTGTGATAAAAATGCCAATGTTTCCTGCATGACAGATTGGAATTATTGTGTACATTGAGATCCTGAAGTATCCTGCAAGATATCACTGCAATAACTCTGATTAGAGAGCTTTATTGTGGTTGGAACACTTTATCAATGCACTTTAAAAAGCTCAGTCATCAGCTTATTAAGAGATTTCTTACTTTATGCTGTCTGTTGTATTTTATCATGTTCCTCTAGGTCTAAATTAACTAGTAGCATTTACCAATATACTGAAATGAAGACACTGCTTTCCTGAAGGTAACATCAATGTATCTGCAAGAGTCTCATATCTTTACAGTAGCTGTGTTGAAGATACAGTTAATTTTGTAGTGGGTTATTGACCGTTGGCTGTTGATATTCTACATGTTAGCTCTGAGGAAACAGCACTTTTTCAACAACTGACTGTTGAGACACAGATAAACTGCACCGTTATCAACATTACACATTTCAGTGCAGTTTTAGTGTCTGCAACATTGTTTTGTCAATATACTGTAGATCATGACTGATTGGGTGAGCCAACAATAGTTCCATATGCACAGTGACTGGGTAGATACATTGACTCAGGGTCCTATAAGTAATTAATTGTGACAACTCCTGCAATGAAAATGAACAACTGAGCAAAACCATCCTAAACTTTAACTTTAGTCAAATCCCCAAAAGACATATAAGAAATTTAACATTCAATTCTCCTGCTCAATTCAGATAAGAAAGTGTTTTGGACATTGAGGAAATCAGGTCCATATGCCAGGCCATATGGGATTGCAAAACTTTCACTCAGGCAGAAGCTGACATTATGCAGCCTTGTATATTAGCAATGTGTTTACTCAGGGCTATTTATTACATGCATAATAACTGGAATAAAGCTTTACTAACAGGACAGTAAAGACATAAAGTGTGGATAGGTACCATATGGTCTAATGCATAATACTGACTGAAGACAGCAGTAAACCAGAGTGAGTAAGAGTTGTTTAAAACATTAGATTCACAAACTTTCTTTGACTGTAGTCCTCAGTCAGATACTGCATACCACTTTTTCCATTGTACTGATTTCCATGCACATTCAAAATCATGCAACCCTATTCACTATATTTTAGTTATGAATAGTTCCTGATCATCAGTCACACGTGATATTGCATATCCTTTGTATCTGATGACAATGATCCACTCTACAAATACATACCCCATGTATGTTTTCAACACACTGATATCTTCACTGACATTCATCAATCTCCAGTAAGATAGAGAAGCATATGTGTTGAAGTGAAATAATTGAATTGGTTTGTGTGCTCAAAGTCAAACTAAGCCAATCACTACTGTGATGTACTTATAACTGTACTTATGTAAGCTTACTGTTATACTATTTTTTCAAGACGAAAGCACATCATCTAATTCAGATCAGAGTATTTCAGATGATGAAGAATGTTACAGTGCAGTCCACTGTCTTTCAATCAATCAAATAAAATCAGTTAAAACTGTGACAGGGTGCCCCTGTTAAGAATAGAGAGATGTTATATGCCCTTTCTCTTTTCCTTTCATGCTTTCCTATTTTCTTTTTCCTTTTCTTTATTTCCTTTTCTGTCCTTTCGTGTCAGGGTGGCCAACCTGGCATTTCTAAAACATATTTATTGTCCCTTTAAGAATCTTTCCCATGTACTTGCAAATTTTGGTTGTACAATAAAATAAAGTGCCCTGCTTTAATAAAATCAGAAAGAACACTTAGCCCAAGAGCACTTTGCATTGTTTTCCTATATCACAGGAAGTCTTGAATGTGCATACAACAGTGCAGAAAAGTACCACACATGTGAAGGATGCTGCGTGATCACAGAGGAAAATATCCCTGTATTAGTATTTTGCATTGAAATACTGCGCTGTGCATTTGCAATGTACAGTAGCGCAGATTGCAAGGGACTAGTGAAAGACCCTAAAGTAAAGAACTGCCTCTTGCAGTAGAAAAGATAAGCTCTGCCTGTGAATTTTAGTAAAGACAAAGCTGCCTTCTTCAGCAAAGAAACAGCCACTGCATCATACATTGGTGGAAGAATGTACTCCGTGGACAAAGACGTGAGACTGTTGTTTTTTCAAAGCAGGATGCTTCAAAAGAAAGTGAAAGTGCCATTCAGGACAGCGAAGACTGACACAAGGACACTACAGTCAAGGGATAAAAGCTCCATAGTGTCCTTAAAAAGATGAAAGAGTTTAGCTCAGCCCCAGAACTGAGGTAACTGGGAACTGTCAGGGAGCATTTCAGTTGTCAGGTTGTTTTGAAAATTGACATGTATTATTTCAAAGGCTAAAAGAATGCATTGCGGAGCCCTGTTTTAAAAAGCATGCAGGCTGTATGAAAAAGTACTACAGATTACTTCATATATGCCCCAAAATAAAAAAAAATGTTTTCCTTTGACTAAATAATTTTGATCTACTGTCAAGTCTCCTGGGCTGGCAGGAGAATGCAAATAAGGAGCGTACCCTTCATTTGCTATTTTCCTGTCCAGGCTGGGCATTCTATATGGTAGAAGCAATAGAAACATAATAAAATAAATTTATTTTTTCCTGAAGTCATGTTTTCCTGTGCAAGGTCCTACTATAGGGCTGGCAGCCCAGAAATGGCTGCTCTTATAGTAGCCTAGGAGTGATGTCACCATTAATAGGAGGAGCTAATACCCAACTGATGTCTAAACCTATCTAGTTAAGGTTTGTGTGAATTTAAGGCTTCTATAAACCACTGTGTTAATTGATAGTATTAGTTACACCTAAGGTGACATTAGGGGACAACATAGCCATGGTGAAGCAATATAGGAGCCTAAAATATGTAAAAGTTTATTAATTGAGAGGTCACATGATAATGTGCTATGTGTCCTATATAACCTCTCCACCAGGGTCTAGAAGTTAGATAGAGAGGGAGGTCAGTCTCTTCTGACCAGAGAGAAGGAAGAACATGTGGGTGTTTACACACGAGTGATACTGATTTACAGAATAGAGAGCAGGGATTCTGAGAGAAGAATGGCCTGAGTATATTATTTTGGTGAAGTCTAACACCTTATTATTTTCCTTTCTGTACTTATAAAGTAGCTTTTCTTGATTGATTTATTTTTTATTTTCTGATTTTGAAAATAAAATGATAAATGCAATTCCTGCATTTTTATCCACTTTATCTGACTGTCTGGTGTCTGTGCTTGAATCCCAAATGCTTAACAAACAAAAGAAGAAAACACCAGCCACACCACCAAAGAATGTTTTCAGTCCAGGCATGTTTACAGATACCAGTTTAGATTATGGTAATCAAAAGTCAGAGGAAGAGGAGGGAGGTGGTTCACCAAGAGGTAGAGGTAGAGGAGTAAAGAAGAATTTGAATGCTGAAAGTAGAACTGCAGACAGACCATTCTAAGCAGTAAAGAAAATCAAGTGCAGACGCTGATAGTATGTACCTTGTTTACATATGTACTGTGTTGTGATTGTTAATGTGATGCTTTTTATTCAATATCCCTGACTTCTTACTAATAAATACATATTCACAAACTGTTTAAAAATGCTGATTTAGAATCTGAATGCAGCTTTCCAGACATGTAACAGTGCTGGGGCATTGATACTGACATAAGGGCTTCATACATAACAATAATTAAGGCTGTACATGACAGTGTAACAGACATTATGAAAAGGCTTTCAGAAATGCTCCACTCTGATTGGCTGTTAGTATCCCGCAATGATACATTAATCTTTATTACATTGTCATGTACTTTCTGATCACTGTGGTGTATGAATTCTTCATATCAGCATTGCATTCTGTAGCAGTGCTGAATGAATATATTTGAGATTCTCAAATAGTCGTGGATGAACTATTTAATTAAAAATCACATTCTCAATGAGGAAAACATTTAAAAGGTACAATTCTAAAACTTTGATTTTTCATAGCATTTGTTTTTATATACAGAGAATAATGCCTGTTTAGGTGTATTATTATAAGAGTTTTACACACCCAAGGTGTGTGATAATCCATAAATCCTGAGAGCAAAGCTTGAGGGATTTATGAGATCTAACACAACCGACGGTATGTGAAAAATCCTTATAAAACAAACCCCTGCACAGGCATTATTTTTTATAATAACTGGTGCAAGGTTTGACAGAGACAAAACTCTAGCTGTAGTTGTGTGATCGAACATGTCTCTGAGCTGCCACCATAGTCACACAAATACAGTATGCTTTTGTTTGCACTTCATTAAAGTAAGAGTGTGAGGAAGTAAATGCCGTAATAAGCTGTTATCGAGTTATTACAGAATTCAGTGAGGTTATTACAGTGTTTTATCAAGGAGTCAATATGCAGTCATTATAGGGGTCACCAGTTATTATGTATGGAATAATGCATGGGGTAATGTGTTGTGGTGTGTTTAATGTGGATTTTATGCACACCCAAGGTGCAATACCCCATAAACCCTGAGGACAAAGCCCCAGGGGTTTATGAGGCATCACATACCAAGGGTGTGCATAAAAATCTTCATTATACACTACCCTTGTTTTATTTTTTTATATTTACTGTCTTTTAACCAGTAAAAAAAGTTTATTTTAAAAGTTCCAGGTGGACAGCACTCTTGTGCTGCCGCCCAACTCACCGCCCCAACCAGGGTGAGAGGCAGCTTTGGCAGGTGGGAGGTGCTGGCAGAGGAGGGACTTGCAGGTAACGAACTGAACAGCAAAAGGGGCATCAGAAAGTCCGACACTCTGGCACATACTTCCAAATGGATGCTCTCTGATACAGTAGATGCGGCTCTTCAGCATGCTGCCGCCTGGGACTGGAAAGTTTTAATGTAAGTTACAAAAGGGGTAATGGCAACCCACACCATGGCACCATAGGAAGTATGAACTGCCACACCAGTTTCTGACAGCCACACAGGACAATACCCGAATCAGCACTGAGGGATGAGAGGCAGACCACAGTTTAGCTGTTAAATTATTCTTATTGACCTGTGTCCCCTCTCCCTCACACAACTGTGGTGATCGGACTTCTATATTTTCTGGTTAGCGTTTATGTCTCTGTTTTCTGGGGTGGCTGAGAGCATTTCCCAGCAGAACATTTCTGAGGGTGCTTGGGCAAACTCTGTTATTCACGGTCGTTATTCACTCATGTGAATAATGGAGTTTGACAGCCACTGCCAGCAGTTGATAAACAACATTAACCAGTAAATATAATAGTCATAATGCACTACCAGGAGTTAGATTTTCAGTCAATCACTCACATGTGCAACTGTTCACATTACTTTTTTTTTGTTTTTATCAAAACAATATCAACACCTTATACATTGTTTTCTTTGTGAGGTTATTGACTTGACTGGCCCTGTCACACCACTTTTCTCTTTATTGTATCTTATTTGGTGACTTACTGCTGCCCATCTGTCAGTCATTGTACTGCCTTTTATGCTGAAACATAGGAATATGAAAACATAAGGTGTGTTCATCACTACCTTCATGGTTCTTTTGTGTGTGGCTCAGGCTGCTCCATTTGATCTGATGTGATGCTGCGTGTGGCCAAGTGTTCTGCATTTCAACCCATCATCCATGGGGAGGGGCAGCTGCTGTCATAAGAGGCTTATGGTACTGGCATATCACAAAACATTTTATTTCAGGTCAGGAATCAAATGCCTGACTGTTCTAACAGACCCACATCAAGCAGCATGTTCACAGAGCATATCACTGTCTCCAGTACTACCAATCTATTGTTATCAGTATTCAAGCAGCTTTCCAAGGTGTACAAGTTACAATTTATTATATAAAGAATAATGGATATGCAACTGTGTGTTATGGAATATTTTACAGACCAGAGTGTGTGATGACCCATAAAGCTCGAGAGTGAAGCTCAGTGGCTTATGAGGTCATCAAACACCGAGGGTTTTAAAACAAATCCATAAGAACACAGATGCAAAGCCATTATTTTTATAATTACTGGTGCGAGGAGTCAGTCCCAAGACAGTTTCCCAGGATTGTGGGTAATTCCTGCTGCCCTTGGTCGGTCTCGCATCTCCTGACAAAGTCTCTCACACACACCACACACACACACACACACTTTTGTCGCCCTCTCTCTCTCTCTCTCTCTCATACAGACTTTTTCTTAACTGTCAGCTACAGCCCATCCTGGATAGCACTCACTGTCTCTCAATCCAGATGCACAGTGGGATCAACTAGATATTTGTTTTATATTTAAAGGGCAGGATCAACCAGATAAAGATTTAAAAAAAGTAAATGTAAAAAGATTGGGAGGGTAGGAACAATAGTGGCTCATTAGTAAGCATAAAACGGAGCCACTATGTTTGTAATACAGCCGCTGCTACATAATATGTACACGGCTACCATGCACAATCATTTTCTGAGTACAAAATCTCACTGCCAAAACCAAATCACACCTTCATACCACTACCAGAACCTGATAATGCAGACCCTGACACATTGCCTACTGAGGACACTAAATCACCAAAAATACAAGCACATTCATCAAAGAGAGCGTCTAACACTGATATGCTTTCCAGTTTATACACTTAATCTGTTAACCACTCACACACTGTTAGGGCAGAATGCATCAATTAATCAACTCAGAAGGTGTTAGTGAGTTGCGCTTATAAGCTGCCAAATCCAGTCACCTCCATTAACACCCTATCTTACAAGAAATTGTCTTCTTGTCTGCTACCTGGCACTCCACTCTCATGAAAGGTTGAGCTGCTCCACCAGATAGAAACACTGCCCAAGTTCAGTGTTAGAAACATTGCGTAGAGGATCAGAACCCTAAATCCACTGTTTCGGACCTGTTGAAACAGAAAGATAGTATTCTCCAGCAGTGGCATTCAAACCAAATCCAGAACAGAAAAGAAAATGGGACAGTAGGACCAAGAGACAGAAGATGCCTTATTAATCTGGTTCATGGATGTCAGAAGCAGTAACGCCATGGTCAGTGGTCCACTGCTAATGGAAAAAGCAAAGCAGCTGGCAGTTGCTTTAGGAAACCTGATTTAAATCCTACAGACAGCTGGCTGCAAAAGAGGAAGAGCCACAAAAACATTGCTTTCATCACACCCAAGGTGAAAAGCAAAATGCGGACAACCTTGGAGCCAGTAATTGATTAGAGATGTGTTGCTGGATTTCCTTCAGGCTACGGTCCATCTGACATCTATAAAGTGGATGAGACTGGCCTGTTTTTTGGGTGTGTGGGCCAGGGGACTATGTAATTTAAGGTCACAGCTCCTATGGGGCAAATAAAAGCCAGAAAGCGTGTCTCTGTGATGGCCTGCTGCAACATGGCAGGCACGGACAAACTGCAGCTTATGGTGGTTGTAAAGTCCATGCAACCCCATTGTTTTCAGGGGTTGCACACTTACCGTGATCTACAAAATAACAGAACCTTCTGGATGATTGGGGAGATCTTTACAGAGTGGGTTAGGGATGGGACAGTAGGCTTAGAGGCAGAAAGATCACAGTCTTGCTGGACAACTTCACAGGCCATCCTGATGTTCAAAACCTGTGGAACATCAAGCTGGTGTTCCTACCCCTAACACCACTTCTATCATACATCCCCATGACCAGGACATAATCTGTTCTATGAAATGGCATTACGCTTATAAGATATGATCTTGAGTGCTTTCAAGCTGGAAGCTGGTGTACGAATTGGCTGCTGTCAGGTGAATGAAGTGAATCACACTTCTTGATGCAGTTATGCTCCATAAGACAGATTGGGCTCTGTGTCCAACAAACCATTAAAAGCTGCTGGCGGAAGGGAGAATTCTCTCATGGTGACCCTGTAGCTGCCTCCAGTGAAATGGAAGAGCCTACCCTGATCACATTGAGAAAGAAATTGTCTCTGCTCCAGAAGGGCTGACCAATGAGTTTGAGGCACTGTCCTGACTAGGGAGAATGAACCCAAACCAGAGCAGAAGCTAGATGATTTTGCTTGGGCTCTCTCTTCAATTCAGCTTGCCAAAAATGTGGAGGATGCTGGCTCCAAAGAGGAAGGTGAAGAGTAGGAAAAATAAAATCCCACCGTGTCTGCCAGTGATGTTTGACAGGCACTGCTTGTTTTGCATCTGGCCATGTCACAACGGCCAGATATCATGCCGAACGTGGATCTCCTGCATCGTACTAAGAAAGGATGGCAGAAGTACAAAACCACACCATCAAACCAGACTTCCATCACATCCTATTTTAATAAGGATTTAAAATTTTAAATTCCCCTGCACCAACACACCACCCCACCACCCACCATGTCATAAGCCCACAAACTAAGAAGCCCAGCAAAAATAAAGGCTAAAGCACTGAAGTACAACTAAAGCACAACAAAGGAAAACAGAAAACAAAAAGCACTCAGAAAATAAAATCTAAGCACTGAAGCACTGAAGCAAAATAAGCCTTTCGACACTAAGGCACCAAGAAATAGTACCAAAATAGACCAGGTAGGGGCGGTCAGCAACTACAATGCCCTGGATCAGAGGTGAAGCAATAAAGGCCCGAATAAGGGGTCTAAGGCAACTAGAAACAAAAGAGAAAAGAGGGGCAGCCTTGCCTGGTGCATCTATGGAGAGGGAAAGAAGGAGAGATGTTGCTATTAGTGAGAATACAGGCCATAGGGGAACATTAGAGTGCATGCCCATTGTCTAAAGTATGCCCCAAATCCATAAAGGTGAAGAACTTCATATAGGTAGTCCCACTCTATAGAATCAAACACCTTAGAAAATCAATTGCCAAGGTGGCTATGGGATGGAAGCTTTAGAAGAAACCATTTAAGGTTGAGCAAGAGTCTGGTGTTATCTACCCCAGCTTTCCCTGCAAAAACCACCTGAGTAGGGTGAATGGTCAACGGAAGAACATACATCATCCTAGTAGCAGAGTTATGGCCAGGATCTTTGTATCAACAGATAACAAAGATATTGGCTGGAAATTGGCACAGTCTAGTGGGTCTGTGGATTTTTGAGGAAGGAGGGTAATGAGAGCATCCCTCATAGTAGGAGGGAGAGATCCATTTTCATGGGAGGTCTGCAGGACAAGTTGGAGTGGGCGAAAGATGTCAGGGGTCAAGGGCCTGATACAATTCTATGGACATGCCATTGGGGCCGGGGCTTTCCTTCTAGCCATTTTCGAGAGTGCTAGCCAGAGCTCATCACATGAGATAGGGGCATCCAACTGGGCTACTGCTCGGGGATGAGGGCCAGAAGGAAGGCATGTTGACAAAAATCTTGGAACCCCTTGTTGTAGATCCAGGTCAGTATTGGTAGAATGGGATTGATAAAGGAATTCATAAAACTGACTCATTGTAGTAATAATATCTTTGGAGTTAGAAGCTATGGAGCCTTTTTGGGTAATGAAGGGTGTGGATCCACATGGCGCTTATTGTTTGTGGAGGCAGAAGGAAAGGAGCATGCCAGGCCTTTCTCCACTAGCCCAAAAGGTCTGTTTTGATCTAAGTAGCCATTCAGCTTTCTGGTGCAATATGACATTAATCTGGTACTTGAGACCCACAATTTGGCAATGCAGGGTACCATTGAGACTGGTTCAGAGGGTAATCTTAAAGCACCATTCCAGAGTGGCTCGTCAGTCTGCAGTTTTGTCAGGGTTGCTTTGTGGACTCTATCCTGGGCTGTACTAAAGGTGATTATGCAGCAGCGTGGGACCATTTGAAGGCCTCCCAGACCGTGCCGGAGATACTCCACAGCTGGAGTTAAGAAAAAGTAGTCTCTGGTTGCCTGCAAATGAGATGGAAGTCAGGATCCTTGAAAATGAGCGGGTTACAACACCAGTGAACCCTGAGGGGTGGTGGTTGGGAGGTATATGTAAATGACACAGGGAATGGTCTGAGATCAAGATTGAGCCAATACAGGAGTCAAAATGCCTCTGACTGCTAAATCATTGGCCAGACAGAAGTCTATATGACTAAGTGACTGGTGGGGCTCAGAGTAGAAAGTGTAATGCCTGCCAGTTGGGTGGTCTCTATGCCAAACATTGGTGAGGGCCCATTCATCCATCAAGTCCTGGAGGGACTGCCTGGCCCTAGGAGAATGTGTGGTGAGATTTGTCGAGGAAAATGTTGTATACCATATTAAAATCCCCACCAAGATAATGAGGAGCAGCTGGCCATCCGGCTGCAACTCCGACAAAACTTGACTGATCGCCTGGAAAAGTCCACATGCTTGGTATTGGGAGGCATATATATTACCCAAAACATAGAACTCTCTGGCTCCGGGAGCATAGTCTGACCACCAGCCATCTACCATGGGTATCCTTCCTGACGTCCTCTGCATTCCAAGGGAGGCGTGGAAGAAGGATAGCCACCCCTTTGGAATTGGTGGTGGGCAGGCTAGTTAGGACCCCCCACCCAGGATTTCTTCATCCAGGTGGTTGATTTAGACAAGAGATGTGTTTGAAGAAGTGCAACATCGGCCCATACAGACCATAGATGCTGTAGTACTTTGTATGTTTGATTGGGTGATTGAGCCTTTTGACATTCCAGGATATCCAGTGATAACCATGGGGTGTGGAGGAGTCTGAAACCATAACCCCGCTCACCAGGTAAAATAGGTACTTACTCTGGCTCCTGAGGAGGAGGGGATAAGGAACAACTGCTCCTGGAGTGATGAAGTACCTTAAGCAAACCAGTATTGCAAATCTGTACCTTAGGATTGGGGGTGTAAACATTGCTGAAGGAGTCAAAAGACTTATCCTTGATGTAAAGAAAGCTGAAAAAGGAGTAAAGACAAAAGTGAGTTAGCAAGCAGGTGCAAGAAACCAAAATTATGGGCCAAATAGCCCAACAATTAGCAAATAAGTGTCAAAAGTGACACAACAGTACAAAACCACTATGTGGAAGGAGGTCAAGGCAAACGAGGATAGCGTCTACCCTACAGCTATGCTATCTCCAGCGCCAGTATGGCAGTATTATGTGGATGACCAACCAGGTAGAGTCATCCTAAACCAGAAGGTCATCTGGGGTCAGACGACCCGAACCATCGGAATAGGAATATATGTATATTATGGTGGCATGGTAGCTAGTTAGGGTTGAGGAGCCATTTACATGTTACATGTTTCTAGTTGCCTTAGACCCCTTATTCGGGCCTTTATTGCTTCACCTCTGATCCAGGGCATTGTAGTTGCTGACCGCCCCTACCTGGTCTATTTGGTACTATTTCTTGGTGCCTTAAAAGTTTGCACCTTAATAACTTTGCAATTGTTCAACGGATTTGCCTGAAATTTGAATACACGATCAAGAACCATACATCTTGGGAGCTGCCAACTGTTGTACTGTGGAGTTATTAAGTGTGATCTGTGCAGTGTTTACGCTTTCTGCTCATCCTACAGGTCGCCGCGGTTTGCGTGACTGGTCTGAAAACTTCAGGGACTAGGCTTGGTCCCCAATGTGTCTTTTGAAGATTTCTGAAATATTGAACGGTTCAAAAGTAATTCAAAAACAATTTCCCATTATAAATCAATGGGAAAAGTTAACAAAAGTTCAACACTTTCGCAAATGCAGTTTTACTTTCAGTAAATGGCCCTTTACTTTCTAAATCCACCATTTTGTTTTCAGTTGGTGATCAGAAAAATGCTTGGCATTTAAATTTGGGATCCTCTAGCAACACAATTCTTTTTGTGTTTACCTAGTCAGACCCTGAGGATGCTAGGCATGTCTTTATTTTGAGGTTAAACACCCTAGAAATGTTTTTCAAGTTTCTGGAAAGTACTTTAGCAAAGTAGTGTCACACCATGAAAGTATCACAAATTTTTGCAAAAGCTTTCACAAATTGCGACTCTACTTTTCCAGGCTTTGGCAAATGACAGCAATTCTTTGCCACCCTGCTGCAAAAGAACGGTTTGGTCTTTTGGGCTGAAATTTGAGGGAACGCAGCCAACATCTCACAGATGTGCCTTTCAGTATTTTGGTGAAAAATATTACAGGGAGGCAAAGGTTACGGCACTCAAAGTTGACTCTTTTCCCATAAGACAACATTCTGCATCCGCCGCATAACAGGAATCCTTTGCTGCCATTCTGCAAAATAACTGTTTGGTCTTTTGGGCTGAAATTTGGAGGGAAGAAAGCCAACATCTCACTGATGTTCCTTTTGGTAGTTTGGTGAAAAAATATTACAGGCGGCACAGTGACAGCACTCCAAATTAATGCTTTTTCCCATTGGATAACATTATGAGCTGTTGCTTTCAGGCGCCATATCTCGGAAATGGTGCAAGATAAGGACTTTTCATTGCAAAATGCTTAGACCCTAATGGGCGTTAGGTACAAAACTAGCCAGGAAAGTCATAATTCATATGAAATTTAAATTTTTTTCTACGTCATGCGGTTCCTGAGATATAAGCAATTTAATATTCCATGTCCTCATTTTCTGCTCCGAGACCCATTGTTATGTATACATTCTTTGTTTTCACTATGTTTTCCAATGCATTTTTGGGGAAAGAAGGGTGTGCCCTTTTGTTACTATGTCAGATTAGCGTTTCCAGTTGCATTTCCGTTACGTTTGTGGCACCATTACGTCTCGCCACCGTTATGCCGTTACGGTTTGCATTTCACTATGCGTTTGCTTTCTGTGTCACTTGGCGTTATTGTTGCTGTTACCATTATCAGTTTCATTGGCAATTGGGATACCATCCACATGCATTATGGTTGTGTTTTCATAAGCTTGCATTTCTGTTTCGCTTCTGTTTCCTTTGGCATTATTTTGCTGTTACTGATACCATTTGCATTTACAATTGCAGTACCAGGACCATCTGTGTAACGGTTTGCATTTCTGTACCGCTTGCATTTGCATTTCTCTTTCCTTTGACGTTATTGTTACTATTATCATGTTACTATTTGCATTAATAATTGCGGTTCCATGACCATGCATGTTACGGGTTACGCTTCTGTATGCGCCCATTCCCATTTCTGTTTCTGTTTTGTCATTATTCTTCTTGTTAACTTTACCATTGGCATTCACTATTGTGGTAATGTGGCTGTGCACATTATGGTTTGCTTTTACGTGTGTTCTGTTTTCGCTTCTGTTCCCTTTTTTCTTTTGCTGTGACACTTAACATTTCCATTTAAAATACCTCAGCCATCACTGTTCACATTACCAGTTGTGTTTTCATATGCGCTTCAATGTCCGCTTGCATCACTGTTCGCTTTGGCATCACTTTGCGCTTTGCATTCTATTAACGCTTCCTTTACCAGTTACTGCTTCTGTTACCATGTGCACCACTGTTGGCACTTCTGTTTGTGTTGTTGTTCTGTTACTATGTTGCAAGATATCACATGGTAGGAGGTGTGAGGCCCAAAAGGGCCCGTGCTCCGTCACTGCATTACTTTCACTATTTTGCGTCATCATTCTCGAAAAGAAGGAAATTAGAGGCAAAAACTCTGTTTAATGCATCAGTTAGGGTGTTCCACAGTGACAAAGTAAAAGGAATTTGGTGTTGGGTTGAAACCCCCTTGGAACCCCAGCCCATCCCCAATTGGCATCCAGGGGTGCCCGTTGGGGTCGTCGGTCCTAACTCTCACCCCATTCTCCTATACCTCTGCTTCTTTACACATGTGGTGGGGTGAGAGTTAGGCTGACGACCCCAACACACACCGATGCCGGTTGGGGGTGAGCTGGAGTTCCAAGAAAGGTTTTCAACCCTAACACCGAATTTCCTGACTTTTGTCACTGTGGAACAACCCTAACCGATGCATTAAATGGAGTTTTGGCTCATATATATATATATATATATGTATATATGGTTGAGTACCCCATTTCAGGTTAAATCTGAAATTTGGCAGCTTAATAACTTTGAAACCTTATGACGGATTTGCCTGAAACTTGGAAAGCATGGTCTGGTACTACAGATCTTTGGATCTGCCAAGTTTTGTTATGGTTGGATGTATGATTGCAGTGTTACAGAGTACCAAATATGCATAAATTACGGTTTTTGCTCATTTCTTTCTTTGTGCCTAGAGGGCGATGGTTTTGTGTTTGGTCCGAAACCTTCAGAGAACATGCAGCCATGGTCCCAATGTGCCTTTTGAAGATTTCATCAAAAATATTAAATGGTTCAAAAGTTATTAAAAAACGTGACCCATTATAGTCTATGGCAAAAGTTAACAAAAGTCAAAAGTGTCACAAATGCAGATTTTACTGTCGCAATGACCCTTTACTTTTGTGATTTAGCCATTTTCTTTCAGTTGGTGGTCAGAGAAATACTTGGCATTTAAATTTGAACCCTCTAGGAACACAATTCTGCTGTGTTCACCTAGTCGAGCCCTGAGGATGTTAGCTATGTCTTTTTTTTGGGGTAAACATCCAGAAATGTTTTTAATTTTTCTAAAATTTGTGTTGCAAAGTACTTTAGATTATGTGACACTTTCGTGATTTTATTTGTGAAACTGTTGTGATTTGCGAAAGTATCTGACACTATACCCAAAACAATAGAGAATATTTGCCACTCTGCTGCAAAGAACAGTTTGGTCATTTGGGTTGAAATTTGAAGGAAGAAAGCCAAGATTCATAGATGTGCCTTTTGGTGGTTTGGTGACAAAATATTACTGGGCTGCATGCCAAGTTGATGATTTTCCATAGGATAACATTCTGACGTCCCCACACATTTTTGGGGCCCGTATCTCAAAACGGTTCAAGATAATGGACTTTGCGTCAGAAAAAGCTTAGTCCTCACAAGGGGCTAAGTACAAAACTAGCCTGGAAAGTCATAAATAATATGAGATTAATTTTTTTTTCCCTACGTTGTACGCTTTCTGAGATATAAGCAATTTAGTATTCCAAGTGATCATATTCTGCTACGAGGGCCATTATTATGGCCACATTTTTTATTCACTGCTTCTGAATGCACCTTTTGGGACAAAAGCATGTGCATTTGTGTTACTGTTACTGTTAGCGCTTGCATTTACACGTTTCCACTTGGCGCTTCATTACCATTTGTGTTACCATTAATGTTTGCATCAATGTGTGTTACCGCTTGCATTTGCGCTTGCATTTGCATTAACGTTGCATTACTGGTTCCTTTTGTGTCACCCTGTTCATTACCATTTGTGTTTATGTAACCATTACAGTTTGCGCTAGCCTGCATTTGCATAACTGTAACTGTTTGCATTTGTGTTACCATTTGCATTTGTGTTTCAGATTAGTGTTACCATTAGCATTTGAGTTTGCTTTTGCATTTATCACTGATTGCATTACTATTTCATTTTGCATCACCGTTAGCATTACCGTTACTGTTTGTGTTGTACTTACGTTTCTGTTGCCATTTGCATTTACGTTTGTGTCACCACTACTGTTATCATTAGCATTTTTGTTTTATGTTACCATTACCATTTCCATTTGTGCTTGCTCTACGTAACCGTTTGTGTTTGCATTTCCGTTTGCATCATTGTTAGCTTTACCATTAGCATTTCGTTTATATTAACGTTACCATTTGCGTTGCATTTCGTCACTGTTACATTAGCTTTTGTCCTTGCATTTCTGTTTGTGTTTGCATTACCATTTCCTTTTGTACGCTGCTCAGCATTACAGTTATTATTTATTTGTACTTGCATTTCTGTTGCTGTTTCCATTTGTATTAACATTTGCGTCCACCGTTACTGTTATCGTTAGCATTTCTGTTTATGTTACAATTACCATTTACGTTTGTGTTTGTGCTTGCGCTTACGTAACCATTTGTGCTTGCATTTTCATTTGTATCACTGTTTGCATTACCATTAGTGTTTGCATTTCTGATACCATTACAGTTTGTGTTTGCTTTTGCACTTGCATTTATGTCACCGTTAATGTTTGTCTTACTGTTTATGCTTGTGTCACCATTATAGTTAGTGTTTGACTTTCCGCTGCATTACCATTTCATGCTGTGCTCCCTTATCATTAAAATTTGTTTTCTCATACCATTTGCATTTATGTTTCAGCTTACGTTTCCCTTACTATTTGCATTATTGTTTCCATTTGCATCACCATTGGCATTACTGTTTGTGTTTGCGCTTAAATGTCACATTCTTTAAGTGATTATAACTTTACAGCTATTGAAAGTATTTGTGTGACATTTGCAATACTTGGTCTACTATGGTACTTCAGTGCATTTACCAATTTTCATTTGACATCTGCATAAGTTTTTTGACAATGAAGTGCCAAAATGTATTTTTAGGCACTTGTACTCAGTTTTACGCTTGTGCGTTTCTACAACCATTAAAGAGATTTGGATAAGATTTGGTATTCTTGGAGTGGAATGGTATTTCTATTTATTTACCTATTTCTATTTCACTGATACATACAGTTTTTCCGACAGTGAAGTGCAAAAATACAGTTTTGCAATTTTTGCACTCAATTGTGCGTTGTATAGCATAGCCAATCTGTGATTTTGTGGTCTGAGCCTTGGCAAATAGAAAGCCATTTGTCCAATGAACATGCCAGTGTTTGTTTGGTGAATAAATGTTGTTCCGCTCCAGAGTTATTGCCATTTGAAGTTGGCACCCCTCACAGTTAAAGATTTTTCGGCCTCTAGGTATGCTATTTTAGCGATTTTCGCCACTAGTTCCGCCATTTTGTGATGGAAGACTCTTAAACATACACACACTTTAAAATTGAATATGTCTTGAACGGTTTTGTCTTTTAACTTGAGATTTGGAGGGTGTTGAGTGAATGTCCCGGAGATGTGAATTATGCTGTTTACATGTTGGGAAACTAATTTGCTGCAGAGATGCTGTGTAATCAGGTAACATTTTTGCATAGCTTATGCATGGTGCAAGTGGTTGAAATTTATTGTGAGGTAGTTCTAGTGGTACATAAGTGTCTTTCAGTGGTTTGGTTCACTCAGCCTTTGTGTCATTATCTCAGAAACGAAGCAAGATACAGACTTTTCGCTACTGGTGGCTCAGATCACCTTTGTGCTGTTATCTCGGAAACCAAGCGAGATACAGACTCACATACTGTTGGATCACATCACCTTTGTGCCGTTATTTTGGACATGAAGCGAGATACAGACTTTTGCTGCTGTTGACTCAGATCAGCTTTGTGCCATTATCTCAGAAACGAAGCGTGATACAGACTTTTGCTACCGCTGGATCACATCACCTTTGTGCCAGTATCTCAGAAACAAAGCAAGATATAGACTTTGCTACTGTTGTCTTACATCAGCTTGCTGTTACCATTTCCATTTGCATTTCCTTTTGTGTTTCCCTCACCATTTGTTTTATAGTTTGCACTTGTGTTTCTGTTACCATTTGCGTTTCTATTTAAGTTTGCATCACTGTTACGATAACTGTTAGCATTTGCAGTTACATTACTGTTACCATTACCATGAGTTTCGTATTTTCATTTGTTTCACTGTTACCATTACCATTTGTGATAACAGTTGCATTACCACTTGCATTTGCATTTCCATTTGCATTACCGTAACAGTTACCGCTTGTGTTTGCATTAACATTTCTGTTGCTGTAACAGTTACCATTAGAGTTTGCTTATCACTCCTGTTACCATTACTGTTAGTGTTGCCATTACTGTCATGGCTGTAACAAACCATGGGCTGGATATTAATTATTTACTCCACCACCATATTCCATTCACTATTTGTATTGCACATTCTCAAAGAAAAGGAAATTCATGCCAAAAATCCATTTAATGCATCAGTTATGGTTGTTCCACAACGAAAAAGTGAGGAAATTCAGTGCTAGGGTTACCCCCTTGCCCTCATGCCCACCCTTGCCTCCACCAACAGGCATCAGGGTGTGTGTTGGGGTCATTGGGATTAACTCTCACTCCATTGTCCTATACTGCACCACCTCAGCTTCCTTATACATGGAATGGGGTGAGAGTTAGGCTGATGACCCCAATGCACACCCCGATGCCTGTTGATGGGGGCAGGATGGGAGTGAGGGCATGGGGTTGTAACCTTTAACACTGAATTTCCTCATTTTTGTCACTGTGGGAACAACCCTAACTGATGCATTAAACAAATATTTTGTCATGAATATATATATATATATATATATATATATATATATATATATATATATATATATACATCTTCATTGCAAAAACTCCATTAATGCATCAGTTAGGTTCATATTACATAACAAAAAGTATGAAATGGGTGTTAGGGTTCACACACTACTCCCTTTTATCTCACCACAACCCTACCACTGCACCCCACCCCACTGCCACACACAACAGGTGTCAGGGTGTGCCTTTGAAGTAATCAGCCCTAACGCATACCACATTTCATTTTGGTAAGGAAGGTAAGATGGTACAGTATAGAAGAATGGGGTGAGCATTAGAGCTGATGACCCCAAGGCACACCCTGACACCTATTGGTGTGTGGATGGTGGGTGGAGTGCTAGGTTGTGGGGGTGAGGGTGGAGTGTTAGGGTTGGGAACCCTAACAACACATTTCCATACTTTTTTCACTGTAATATGAACCCTAACTGATACATTAACAGAGTTTTACAGTGAATTTCCTTACTTTTGTGAAAGTATCACCATAGCCATAGTTGATTATAGAGCACAGGCCTCTGGGCCCTGTGCTGCTATCTGTCTGTTTGTGTAGAGACATTGTAATTAACCTTCATCTCCCTTTGGAGTGCAGGGCTCTTTGTGCCTTGTGCTGCCATGCTCCATGATTTTCCTTATTTTATTGTGGAGCACACCCATCCCTCTGTAGATGCATGAGCAAATTATCACCATAGCCATCTGATTACCCCAGGACATGTACTTGTTACAAAAATTTTCAAATCCCTGTCAAAACATAATTCTGCATAACTGCAATGCCATTCTGTGCCATAGGTGTGAAAACACATTTTGGGCAGCATTTGAAAAGTATAGCTGTGACATACATGAGGTGGAGTAATAAGAAGGCTATGTTGAAATTCTGGAGTCAAAATATTTAAACTTTCCATAGTTGTGAATGAGCACCCAACATTGCAATGAGTGATCATAACTTTGGCATTTTTTCATATTTTGACCCCAAATGTTTAACACAGTCTTCTTATCCCACCACCTCATAAACCTCATAGATAAAAATTTAAATCTGTGGCAAAGCGACATTCCACACCACAGGTGTGAAAACACTTTGGTCAGGATGTGAAAATGACAGCTGTACTGTTCATGAGGTGGTGTGGAAAAATGGTAATGTTGAAAATTTGGAGTGAAAATAATAAAAATTGCCAAACTTAGAGCGTGCATAGAAAAATTCAATACTACATTTAACTCTGGCATTTTTAGGTATTTTTCCATCAATTTCCAACATGGATTTGACCACTCATGAACACTGGCACTGTCATTTTGTTACTCAGTCCTGAAAGTGATTGTGTGCAGTGACTGCAAAATCACCTACAGGCCTGATTATCAAAACAACAGTGACAGTGTTAATGAGGTGGGGTCCCAAAAGGCCATTTTGAAAATTTGGTGAAAAATACCAAAAATGGCCTGATATCATCAAATATTCAAAACACCATTGAAAGACATTCTATGGTACTTACCTTGATTCTTTAGTTTAAGGTTTGTCTTTGAAGAGCGCAGATGTGTCCCAGTCTACAGAAGACAACTGCCAACTTTGTCTGGTGGTAAGTATAGGGCAAGTGGTGGGTGGTGTAGTGGTGCCCAGTGGAGGGTCAGGATGGGGACTGTGACAACGACCATTTTCTTTTTCAGGATTAAAAAAGACATCTGGGGACTGTTTTCTGTTTTACAGGTACAGTAAATACTACTTTGGGACAATGAGGGGTGGGCTCCCAGTGAACCACAGTACTGGGGAGTAGAACATAACTGGGGACACTAAGAGTGGGCTCCCAAGTGTCCCACACTGCGGGTGTTCTAGCACTGACATGGGCACTGGGCACCCTGCTGTCAGCAGATCATAAAATATACATAGTTTGGACACTGGGAGTGAGCTATCCAGTGTCCCACACTGGCAGGGACAGGGTGACATCTCAGAGCACTGAGAGAGAGCTCAGTGTCCCACACTGGTGGGGAGGGCTTCAACCACTGATATGGGTCTTAGGCACTCCAATGTCAGCAAAACATTTTTATAATATAAACATGCCTCAGATCCCTTGGATGCAGTTAAAGAATAAAATCTTTATTTAGGTAAACACCAATAGGTGTTTACCTAAATGGGGTCCCAAGGAATCTGATTCTGTGGTTGGTCTGGGAAAAATGGCCAGGAAAGTTTTTGGCTTTTTTCAGGGTTCGATGTTTTTCTTAAAAGTAATGCTCAAATTGTGGTAGCTGCTGCAAAATTTGCAGAAGCTTTCATGAAACAGTGCCACAATTTGCGGCATTACCAAATCAGTTTTGTGGAATTGTGCCACAATTTGCAGTAGTTTTGTAAAAGTAGTGTCGCAAATTTGTGACACTACCAATGCCCAGTTTAAAAACATACTGTATTTCCTGACATTATTTTTTAAATCTAACCACAGAATCATGTCCCTCAGGCCCTGATTAGGTAAACAGAACTGGCTGTGTTTACCAATGGCAGTTTTTGAATTACAGTATTTTGTCACCAACACTAACTGAAAATAAGATGGTGGCAGCAAGACACTACTCACCCATTTGCAAAAAGCAAAAGTTCTTTCATGAAAGGAAAAAGTGCTTGCATGGCACATCTAATTTTTCCCATAGGATATAATTGGAAACTTCAAAGTTTAATAACTTTTGAATGGATTAATATTTTTTCACCAAACCTTCAAATGGCACATCTGTGACCAGACCCCATATACCCTGACATTTTCAGACCAACCTCCCATGCAATTTTGGAGAAATGGTGTGACGGAGGATTGTACCTAAATGGTAAATTTCACACTTTTGGCACTCCTCTTCTCTGCAACCACACATCCAACCAGAACAAAACTTGCAATATCAAGAGCTCTATGGTTCCTGACTGCATACATGAATTTTCATACAAATCAGTCATACAGTTGCAAAGTTATAAAAGTGCAACATTTTGAGTTTAACATAGAAGTGGCCATTGAACCCTAACTGTACTGGCACTACCATGCCAGTATAATATATTCATGGCAAAAACTCCATTTAATGCATCAGTTAGGGTTGTTCCATGGTGAGAAAAGTGAGGAAATTTGATGTTAGGGTTGCCATCCCCTGCACCCCACTCCCACTTAGCCCCCACCAACAGGTATCGAGGTGTGTGTTGGGGTCATCAGTCTTAACTCTCACCCTATCCCATGTGTAAACAAGTTGGGGTTGTGCAGTGTAGAGAATGGGGCAAGAGTTAGGACTGACAACCCCAACACACACCCGATGCCTGTTGGTGGGGCGGGTGGGTGGCGTAAGGGGCGTGGCAACCCTAACATCGAATTTCCCACTTTGTCACTGTGGAACAACCCTAACTGATGCATTAAATGGAGTTTTTGCCATGAATTTCCTTCTTTGAGAATGAGGACCAAATAGTGAATGGAATGTAGTGATGGGATCATGGGCCCCACGGGCCCCGTGCTCCCACCATGTGATTTTTGTCACATAGTTACTGTAACTGTAATGCAAACAGTAAGAGAAATGCAAGTGCAAACATTAATGAAAACAGACCTGTAACGCTAGCATGGTAATAGCGACAGAAAAGCAAGCGTTAACGAAAACAGTAACATAAACAGTAATGCCAACGGAAATGCAAACGGTAAAAGAAATGCAAATGGTAACAGAAAGGCAAACAGAAATGCAAATGGTTAAGGCTATGGCACCAGAGAAGGGAACAGTAATGCAATCGACAATGGAAACACAACCGAAAATGCAAAACTTAAGGGCAACAGAATGCAAATGGTGTCAAAGACACAAACAGTAATGGTAACGGAATTGAAAACGCAAACAGTTACAGTAACAGCAATGATGATGGCAAAGTGAACAGTGACACAAACAGAAACAGAAATGCAAGCACATATGGAAATGCAAATGGTAATGGTAACAGCAACAATAATGCCAAAGGAAACAGAAACACAAACGCAAGCATGTACAGAAATGCACACCAGATGCGATGGTGACGGTAACACAATTAGAAATGGAAATGGTAATGGTAACAGCAACGATGATGCCAAATGAAAGAGAAATGCAAACACAAATGGAAGGGCAGAATGCAAAATGGAAATGCATACAGTGATGCAAATCAAAACGAAAACAGAAACAGTACTGGAAACACAAATAGTAACAGTAACACAAATGTAAGCACAAATGAAAATGCAAAGGGTAATGCAAATGGTGGCGTACTGGGAACACTAATGCAAATGGGTATGGAAACACAAGTGTAAACTCTAACTGTAACAGTAATGGAAGCGCACACCTGGTTTTCCCAAACAGCTCCATAGAGAAACACAGTGAGTACAAAGAATGTATGCATAATAATAGGCCTCGGAGCTTAAAATAAGCACTTGGAATATTAAATTGCTTATGTCTCAGGAACCATACAACATAGAAAAAAATTAAATTTCATATTATTTATTACTTCCTGGTTAGTTTAGTACTTAGCCCTAGTAGGGGGCTAAGTATTTTTCCGACAAGAAGTCCATATCTCAAGTGTTTTCGAGATACGGGCCCTGAAGGCACAGCGGACACCGCAATGTTAGTCTATGGGGAAAGGTGTCAACTTCGATTACCGTAACCTTGCACCCTGCAATATTTTGTCACCAAACCACTAAAACTCACATCTGTGGATGTTGTTTTCTTCCTCCAAATTTCAGCCCAATAGTGCAAACCAGTGTTTTGCAGTAGGGTGGCAAAGAATTCCTGTTATTTTGGCCAAAGTAATGAAAAGTAGTGTTGCAAAACACAACACTTTCACAAAAAATCATCAAAGTGTCACAGGTGCGACACTACTTTGTGACACTACTTTTCCCAAAAATTTCAAAACATATTTCTGGGGTGTTTAACCCCAAAAAGACATGGCTAGCATCCTCAGGGCTTGACTAGGTAAACAAAAAGAATTGTGTCCCTAGAGGGTCCCAATTTTAAATGCCAAGCATTTCTGTGATCAATAACTGAAAAAATGGCTGACTCATGACACTACAGGGTCATTTGCAACACTAAAAATTGCATTTGTGACACTGTCAAACATTTTGTTAACTTTTCCCATTGACTATAATAGGAAACTTGTTTTTGAATTACTTTTGAACTGTTCAATATTTTTCACGAAATCTTTGAAAGGCACATCGGGAACCTGGCACATGTTCTCTGAAGTGTTTGGACCAGTCATGCAAACCGTGCAACCTGTAGGTGCGAGCAAAGAATGCACATAAAAGCATAAATGCGCTACTGAATGTTGCTTTATAACTCCGCAAACTGTATATCCAACCAGCACAAAACTTGTCAGATCCCAAGATATATGCTGCTGCTCCTTGAAAACAAATTTCAGGCAAATGTGTTATACGGTGGAAAGGTTATTAAGGTGCACAATTTCATACTTTAACCATAAATTGGGTACTCAACCCTAACTATAGTGGCACTGATATATATATATATATATATATATATGATATGACATAGCCCGACTGAAGATATCATATTTATCTTCACGAGGGCCAATGATATCATGATATCTCACGAGGCATGCTCAATGAGGAGATATCTTGATGTCATTGCCCTCAGTGAAGATAAATATGATATCTTCAGTCAGGCCATGTCATGTTCGGTTTATATAACTTATGTTTTGGGCTCCTGGGCACTGCAAGTCCCCTACATTTGCCTTTAACCTCATTCGTCACCTAGAGGTTTGGAAATCCTACAGAGAGCTTTTGGACCCCTTTCTGTTGTCTTACTATATTTTATTCCCCACAAATTGCCCATAGTCTCCAAAAGAAAATATACATGTGGATTAAAAAGGTATCTGGTTGATCCTGCAATTTGTGTTGATTTTAAAGTACTTGTTTAAGTTTATGCCTGTCAGCACTTTCACTTTTGGATTGGTATGTAGCGCAGCAAGCGGCATCAGTGATCCATTGTCGAAGCACTCTGTACTAAAAATGAAAGAAGGCGTCGTCTTTTCATAATCCCACTGATTTGTTTGAAAGGAGCCGCTGACTGTAGAGAGAGAACAGTAGCAGTCAGCGGCTTCAGAGTACTAGATGCAAGCGCGAGGAGAGTTGCTATAGCAATGCCTTCCACGCCATGCCTACTACCCTGAAGCCGCTGACTCGCTTCGTTGTTCTCTCCTCAGTCAGCAGTTCCTTTCAAACAAAGCAAGGGGTAATGAAACAAGACGCTTCTTTCATTTTTAGCAGAGTGCTTCTGAGAACAGATCACTGATGCCGCCGGCTGCGCTTACATACGAATCACGCAAGTGAAAGGGCTAGATGTCAGTCTACTGTCAAGGGACTATTTCAAAGAAAAAGTGAGTACTGTTATGAAAACGTAACAGCTTTTAATTTTAGAGTAGAGAGGGCATCATTTAAACCAGTGTCAGCACATCACTGACATCGCTGGCTAACACCGTGAAAAGTGAAAGTGCCTAGTTGAAATGATGACACAAATGGCAGGATCAACTAGGTCAGTTTCAAAATGATGTATAGGAGCGTGGAGATAACCGATGACGTATAGGAACATGAAGATATCAATGATATCTTCACTGGCTGGCTGAGATATCAATTTTACACATGGAGTTATCCCAAAACATAAGTTGTATAACTTATATATATATTCTATGCAAATAAATTTGTTAATGCATCAGTTAGGGTTCTTCTAGAGTGAAAAAAGCAAGGAAATTCGGTATTAGGGTTGAAAGCCCCCTTGGACCACCAGCCCACCCCCCAACCAGCATCGGGTGCTGCATTGGGGTCATTGTCTCTAACTTTCACCCATTTACATGTGTAAAGAAGCAGAGGTATAGGAGAATGGGGTGAGAGTTAGGACCCACTACCTCAATGCGTACTCCCAATGCCGGGTTGGGGTGGGCTGGGGATCCAGGGGGCTTTCAACCCTAATAATGAATTTCCTCACTTTTTCTGCTGTAGAAGAACCCTAACTGATGCATTAACAAAGTTTTTGCATAGAATTTCCTTACTTTTAAGAAAGAATAGAAAAGTAGAAAGTTATGCAAGTTGGTGGGGGCCCTAATCTCCCACCAACTTGTAAGTGACAGGCCACATTACACACCCAATGACTAAAATGTACATTCACAACAGCAAGGCCAGCCACCAAGCAAATGTTAATCTAGTAGAACAATAGAAAATGCTGTCCACAAAATGTAAACAGCGCCACACAATATGTCCGTAAAAAATATTTTGTCTGACATGTAAACACCTCTATTAACATCTACAGGACATGCCGTCAACACCCTCCAAATTTCAGGTAAAAAGACCAAACCATGTCCAAGATATGACATATCAAAATTTGAGATTTTCATTCGTCAGAGTGGTACAGTTCTGCACCTGTTGACATTTAACACAGACAATGACTGAAAACTACATCCATGATACTAAAGCTAGGTACCCTATCAATTTCAAGCCACCACCACAAGCAAACGTTGTCCACAAAATGTAAACTGCACCACGCCATATCTGCACCCAAAAATATTTTCTGACATGGAAACACTGTACTTTTCATCCACATGACATGCTGTCAACACCCTCAAAATTACAAGTGAAAAGACCAAACCATGTCCAAGATATAACATTTTAATGTATGACATTTTCATTTGTCAGACTGGCACAGTTCCACACCTGTTGACATTTAATACACACAACAATGAAAACTAAACCCATGACACCAAGGCTATGTATCCTATCAATTTCAAACCACCACCACAAGCAAAACACTGTCCACAACACATAAAGTACATCATGCAATATCTCTGCAAAATAAATTTTCTCTGACACATAAACACCATAATTCACATCTACAGGACATGACATAAACACCCTCCAAATTTCAAGTAAAAAGACCAAACCATTCCCGAGATATTCAATATGAAATATTACTAAAATTTCCCTATCTATTCCGTTATAAAAATCTGCCCATCTTGTCCGTCCCATCAAATCAAAGATGGCGATCAAAGAATCTCATGATCAAATAATTTTCAGGCTCATGAACAAAGATTTAAAACCTTATACATCAAAAATTGATGGAATTCGGTAAACCACCACCATAGTTCGACAGAATGAAGCCCCTGAGTAAAACCCATCCTCATTTGACTTCCTATGACACCCCTGGGCTGATAAAATGGATTTTTAATTGGGCCATCTCGTCCCTCACTACTGATGCACAATCGCGATCAAAGAATCTCGCGATCAAAGAATTTGCAAGCTCGCGATCAAGGAATTTGCAGGGTCACTATCAAAGAATTAAAATTCTTCAAATTCACAAAATATACAGAATTGAAGTAAATCACCACCATGGTTCATCAGAACAAAGCCCACTGAGTAAAACCCACCCTCATTTGACTTCCTACGACACACCTGGGCTGAGAAAATTGATTTTTCATCTGGCCATCTGCCTCTCTCTCTAATGCACGATCACAATCAAAAAATCTCATGGTCAAAGTATTTGCATCCTCGCGATCAAAGAAATTGCTCGCTTGTGAATAAAGAGCAAGGGGAGAGATGGCCAGATGGAAAAATCATTTTATCAGCCCAGGAGTGCTGTAGAGTGTTAAAGGTAGGTTTTGCTCAGGTGGCTTCATTGTCCCATCTGCATGAGGAGAAATAATGTGGTACCTATCCTGGTAGTCTAGTGGCCCCCATCTGAATAAAATATTAACATCCCTGGCAGTCTAAGTACTTAATAAAATATATTACCCTATGTAGGGCCCTGGTAGTCTAGTGTTTCCCATCCCTTGTATGTCTTCACATCCTGGTAGTCTAGTGGCCCCCATGAACTATATTGTATTATACAATAAATACATTTTATAGTCCCTGTAAGTCTAGCACCTCTCTAGCATAATGAATTGATAATGATTATTATTATACCCAGGATTAGTGGCTCTCACTTTCACTCATCTGATGGTAACTACTCTATCTCTTCCTCCCTTTTGGTTGCCTGGTGAGACAGCTCCTTCATTTTCATTAGCCGACTGTCTGCATTACTATACGTAGACAGTCGGGCGGCTGGCCGTGGGAGGTAAGAGGGAGGCTGGTGCCAATCACCATTGGCAAAGGTGGGGGTTGCTGGGTGGCTGCCATGGATGGGTGGAGGTGGGGAACTACTATACTACCAGGTATATTATTAATCATTATCAATTTCATTATGCTAGGGGGCCAGCCTACCAGGGATATCAAATATAGTTATCTTTATAATACAATACAGCTCAGGGGGCCACTAGACTACCAGGGATGTGAAGACATTCAGGGGTGGGGGTACTAGACTTGTGGGCCCTACATAGGGTAATATATTTTATTGGGGGCTACTAGACTACTAGGGATGTTAATATTTTATTCTGATTGTGCTAGACTACCAGGATAGGTACCACATTAGTTTTCATGCAGATAGGGTACAACAAAGCCCCTGAGCAACCCACCATAGTGCAACACTAAAGGGCATTCTGGTTATAAAACCTATTTTAATCTGTCTATCCCTCGTCACGATGCATGATCACTGATCAAAGATTCTCATGATCAAAGAAATTGCACGTCATGATCAAAGAATAAAAATGGTAAACATGCATTTTGACTGATTTGAAGTGAACTAATGCCATGGTTCGATAGAACGGACCTGAGCAAACCCACCTCATTTGTGTCCCTAGCTCACCAAGCCAAGATAAACCAGCATCGGGTGCGCATTGGGGTCATTGTCTCTAACTTTCACCCATTTACATGTGTAAAGAAGCAGAGGTATAGGAGAATGGGGTGAGAGTTAGGACCCCACTACCTCAATGCGTACTCCCAATGCCGGGTTGGGGTGGGCTGGGGATCCAGGGGGCTTTCAACCCTAATAATGAATTTCCTCACTTTTTCTGCTGTAGAAGAACCCTAACTGATGCATTAACAAAGTTTTTGCATAGAATTTCCTTACTTTTAAGAAAGAATAGAAAAGTAGAAAGTTATGCAAGTTGGTGGGGGCCCTAATCTCCAACAACTTGTAAGTGACAGGCCACATTACACACCCAATGACTAAAATGTACATTCACAACAGCAAGGCCAGCCACCAAGCAAATGTTAATCTAGTAGAACAATAGAAAATGCTGTCCAAAATGTAAACAGCGCCACACAATATGTCCGTAAAAAATATTTTGTCTGACATGTAAACACCTCTATTAACATCTACAGGACATGCGTCAACACCCTCCAAATTTCAGGTAAAAGACCAAACCATGTCCAAGATATGACATATCAAAATTTGAGATTTTCATTCAGTCAGAGTGGTACAGTTCTGCACCTGTTGACATTTAACACAGACAATGACTGAAAACTACATCCATGATACTAAAGCTAGGTACCCTATCAATTTCAAGCCACCACCACAAGCAAAACGTTGTCCACAAAATGTAAACTGCACCACGCCATATCTGCACCCAAAAAATATTTTCTGACATGGAAACACTGTACTTTTCATCCACATGACATGCTGTCAACACCCTCAAAATTACAAGTGAAAAGACCAAACCATGTCCAAGATATAACATTTTAATGTATGACATTTTCATTTGTCAGACTGGCACAGTTCCACACCTGTTGACATTTAATACACACAACAATGAAAACTAAACCCATGACACCAAGGCTATGTATCCTATCAATTTCAAACCACCACCACAAGCAAAACACTGTCCACAACACATAAAGTACATCATGCAATATCTCTGCAAAATAAATTTTCTCTGACACATAAACACCATAATTCACATCTACAGGACATGACATAAACACCCTCCAAATTTCAAGTAAAAAGACCCAACCATTCCCGAGATATTCAATATGAAATATTACTAAAATTTCCCTATCTATTCCGTTATAAAAATCTGCCCATCTTGTCCGTCCCGCGCAATCAAAGATGGCGATCAAAGAATCTCATGATCAAATAATTTTCAGGCTCATGAACAAAGATTTAAAACCTTATACATCAAAAATTGATGGAATTATGGTAAACCACCACCATAGTTCGACAGAATGAAGCCCTGAGTAAAACCCATCCTCATTTGACTTCCTATGACACCCCTGGGCTGATAAAATGGATTTTAATTGGGCCATCTCGCCCTCACTCACGATGCACAATCGCGATCAAAGAATCTCGCGATCAAAGAATTTGCAAGCTCGCGATCAAGGAATTTGCAGGGTCACGATCAAAGAATTAAAATTCTTCAAATTCACAAAATATACAGAATTGAAGTAAATCACCACCATGGTTCATCAGAACAAAGCCCACTGAGTAAAACCCACCCTCATTTGACTTCCTACGACACACCTGGGCTGAGAAAATTGATTTTTTCATCTGGCCATCTCGTCCCTCACTCGCAATGCACGATCACAATCAAAAAATCTCATGGTCAAAGTATTTGCATCCTCGCGATCAAAGAAATTGCTCGCTTGTGAATAAAGAGCAAGGGACGAGATGGCCAGATGGAAAAATCAATTTTATCAGCCCAGGAGTGCTGTAGAGTGTTAAAAAAGGTAGGTTTTGCTCAGGTGGCTTCATTGTGCCCCATCTGCATGAGAGAAATAATGTGGTACCTATCCCTGGTAGTCTAGTGGCCCCCCATCTGAATAAAATATTAACATCCCTGGCAGTCTAGTGGCCCCCCAATAAAATATATTACCCTATGTAGGGCCCTGGTAGTCTAGTGTTTCCCATCCCTTGTATGTCTTCACATCCCTGGTAGTCTAGTGGCCCCCATGAACTATATTGTATTATACAATAAATACATTTTATATCCCTGGTAGTCTAGCACCCCCCTCAGCATAATGAAATTGATAATGATTAATATTATACCTAGGACTAGTGGCTCTCACTTTCACCATCTGATGGTAACTCACTCTATCTCTACCTCGTTCAGCCGGGTGACTGGTAGCAGCTCTCTTCATTTTCATTAGTCCGACCGTCTGCATTACTCTATATGTAGACAGTCGGGCGGCTGGCCGTGGGAGGTAAGAGGGAGGCTGGTGCCAATCACCATTGGCAAAGGTGGGGGTTGCTGGGTGGGCTGCCATGGATGGGTGGAGGTGGGGAACCACTATACTACCAGGTATAATATTAATCATTATCAATTTCATTATGCTAGGGGCCGCTAGCCTACCAGGGATATCAAATATAGTTATCTTATAATACAATACAGCTCAGGGGGGCCACTAGACTACCAGGGATGTGAAGACATTCAGGGGGTGGGGGGCACTAGACTACCAGGGCCCTACATAGGGTAATATATTTTATTGGGGGCCACTAGACTACCAGGGATGTTAATATTTTATTCTGATGGGGGGCCGCTAGACTACCAGGGATAGGTACCACATTAGTTTTCTCATGCAGATAGGGCACAACAAAGCCCCCTGAGCAAAACCCACCATAGTGCAACACTAAAGGGCACCCCTGGGCTATAAAAACCTATTTTTAAATCTGGCCATCTCATCCCTCGCTCGCGATGCATGATCACGATCAAAGATTCTCACGATCAAAGAAATTGCACGCTCATGATCAAAGAATAAAAAATGGTGAAACATGCATTTTTGACTGATTTGAAGTGAACCAATGCCATGGTTCGATAGAACGGACCCTCCTGAGCAAAACCCACCCTCATTTGTGTCCCTAGCTCACCCCAAGCCAAGATATTTGTGTTTTTAGGTAGCAATGCAAGATCACAATCAAAGATTCTAGCGATTAAAGAATTTGTCGTCTCGCGATCAAAGATCGCTAGCGAACCGCGAACAAAGAATTTAAAAGCTAATAACTCTATTTTTGGACCGGTTTGGATGGAAACAAAGCCATGACTTGATAGATCAGAGTCCCCAGAGTAAAACCCATTGAATTTTTACTTCAGAAGTGACCCTGAGCTGAGATATTTGTGTTTGTGCAATTGGAAAACTAAAAACAAGATGGCAGACCCCGCGGTCAAAGAATTTTTGAAATTCCTGAGGATAAAAGATTCTTGAACCATGAGGCTACAAATTCTTTGACCACCAGGTGGGACGAGATGGCCAGAACCCCAATTCTTTGATCGCAAGATATACATATAAATTTTCCCATTGACTTATAATGGGAAATTAAAAGTGCTATAACTTTTGAATGCCTTAATATTTTTTCACCAAACAAAAAGTGGCATGTTCGGCCACCAAAGCTCTTTCAAACAAGCCATCTCACAGAGTTGCATGCCACACAACGGCCATGCAGGACCACATTAAGAATGCCAAAAGGTGCCTCCAAAAATGGATAATTTCACATTTTTCAGCGCTTTCGTACACAAAGACCGGCACTCCGACAGAAATGCAATTTGGCATATCAAGAGATCTAGTGTTCCCCAAATGCATGTATCAAATTTCAGGCAAATCCATTGAACAGGTCCAACGTTATTAACATCCAAACTTTTGACTTTAGTATGTAACTGGCCGCTCAACCTTAACTATAGTGACGCCACAGCGCCACTATAATAAATAAATATATATAATATATATATATATATATATATATATATATATATATTCTATGCAAAACTTCATTAATGCATATCGGTTGTTCATTAAAGCAGAAAAGTTAGGAAATTTGATATTAGATTGCCACCCTTGCACTCCCCACCAACAGGCATTAGGTGTGCATTGGAGTCATCAGCCCTAACTCTCACGCCATCCGATGTGTAAACAAGCTGAGGTGGTGCAGTGTAGGAGAATGGGATAAGAGTTAGTCAACGACCCCACCGCACATCCCGATGCCTGTTGGCGGGGCGGGTGGGTGGGGTGCAAGGGGTGTCAACCCTAATATCGAATTTCCTCACTTTTGTTACTGTAGAACAACCCTAACTGATACATTAACAAAGTTTTTTGCAAAGAATTTCCTTACTTTTTAAGAAAGAATAGAAAATTAGAAAGTTGTGCAAGTTGGTGGGTGCGTGGGGCCCAACTCTTGTAAGTGTTGGGCCACATTACACATCTAATGACTAAAATGTACATTGACAACAGCACGGCCAGCCACCAAACAAATGTTAATCTAGTAGAACAATAGAAAACACTGTCCGCAAAACATAAACTGCACCACGCAATATCTCTGCAAAAAATATATTGTCCAACACATAAATACCACAATTCACATCTACAGGACATGCCGTCAACTCTCTCCAAATTTCAAGTGAAAAGACCAAACTGTGTCTGACATATAACATGTCAAAGTTTGAAATTTTCATTCATCAGAGTGGCACAGTTCTACACCTGTTGACATTTAAAGATGACAGGAAATAAAAAACATGATTGAGACCACCAAATGTGTCCTGTCTTTTTTCATTAGTAATGTGTGTGCATATATCACATAAGATCCTCGCTCTCTGTAAACTAACATTTTATATCCTTAAATCAAAGGATTTTTCCATTATGGCTGTCAATGGTTCCTCTCCATTTACCTTTCCGTTTTTGCCATTTGGAAAGTGAGCGAGGCTGTTTATCCATGATGTAAATGATTGTGCTGATGTAATACCAAGTGACGAGCAGGCACACTGTTGAAAGCAGGAACACTTCTCAGAAGGCAAGTTCAAAGAAAACCATGTATCAGAATGTATCTGATTAGCAGTGCTTTAATATAAGATATGGGGGTGCACAGATGTCAGAATGTAACGGCAGGTATTTTTTAATTTGTTTTACACAATTACAGATTATTTACTAATGCCATTTCTGTCACATTCTATCAACTTGCAATGCCAAGGATCTGAAGAGCCATCTACCTCTGATAACTAGAACTCCTGCCCACTATCCATTTTCAGCCTTTATGCTGCTGACATATATATATATATATATATATATATATATATATATATATATATATATATATATATATATATATATAAAACAAATAACCTAGGTCTTACAGGTCATCTGAGTAGAAGTGGAAGGAATTTCACAGATGTTCCATTTTGATACTGAGAATTCAGGCAAGCAAATGCAGCAAGCAACATTCTGTACATGTTATGTTCTCATCTTGTTCTCTGAGGAGTATCCAGTCACCACCTTCTCAAACAACATGTGTTCAAAGCATTTGAGTTCTTATTTATAGAAGAGATTATAGTTCAAGCCTTCTGTTAGGTCATTTAGGGGTTAACCTAAAGATGCATCTTGTAGTGTTTATACAAGATGGCCCTTACTGCTAAACAAGGAGATATGCTGGTCAGGCTCGGAGTGCCATGGTCAATGAGCAGGTGTTCTGTCTCCGGGGTTGTGCTCTGTGGTTTATTATTTTATTTTTGGTAGTTTTTATTATAATGAATGTCTCATAGCAATGATTTAAAAGTCTTTCTCCAAACGTGCACTTTAGAAAAGTAAATGAAATTAAAGTAGGTATGTGTAAATATTGTATGTGAGGAGACATAGATACATAGATACATAGACAGTGTCAGCAGATAAGGACCTATGGCCCACCCAGTCTGCCCATTTGAGCTTGTAAGTTCAGTTTATGTTTTCCTAGAAGTCTGTTGCCCCTTACCCCTGACCTTCAGAATTCCTCTATGTCTATCCCATGCATTCTTAAATCCCGTGATTGTTTTAGCCCCCACCACTTCCTCTGGCAGGGTGTTCCACTTGTTCACCACCCGTTCTGTGAAGAAATTCTTCCTCATGTTTCCTCTGAATCGTCCTCCCTCCAACTTCATCCCATGCCCTCTAGTCCTGGAACATCTTTTTCGCTTAAAAATAGTGTATTCCTGCACCCTGTTCCTCCCTGTAAGATACTTGTATGTCTCTATCATATCCCCTCTCTCCCTCCTCTCCTCCAGGGAGTACATGTTCTGTTCCTTCAACCTGTCTTCATAGGACTTGTGATGCAATCCATGCACCATCTTTGTTGCCCTCCTCTGAACCTTCTCTACCCTGTCTATGTCCTTACATAGGTATGGTCTCCAGAACTGTACACTGTACTCCAGGTGGGGCCTCACTAATGTCTTGTATAGAGGAATTATGACCTCCCTTTTCCTGCTGGTGATGCCCCTGCCTATGCATCCCAGTATCCTATTTGCTTTACCTGCTGCCTTGTCACACTGTTTCCCTACCTTGAGGTCATCAGAGATGATAACCCCAAGATTCCTTTCCTGCTTGGTGCATGCTATATCCTCACCCCCCAACTGATAAATTGTGCCAGGGTTTTTGTGCCCCATATGCATTATCTTGCACTTCTTTGCATTGAATTTCAACTGCCAAACCCCTGACCATTCTTCAAGTTTCTGCAGATCCCTTTTCATCCTGTCTACACCCTCTGGTGTGTCTACTCTGTTACAGAGCTTTGTGTCATCAGCGAACAGTGAAATTCTGCCTTCTAGGTCCTGTACAATGTCACTGATGAAGATGTTGAATAGGACCGGTCCCAGCACTGATCCCTGTGGTACCCCACTGGTCACTCTTCCCTCTGTGGAGTGACTGCCATTTACCACCACCTTCTGTGTTCTGCCGCCCAGCCAGTTACCTACCCACCACACTACTGTCCTGCTCACACCCATATTCCCCAGTTTGTGTAATAGTCTTCTATGTGGCACAGTGTCAAAGGCCTTGCTGAAGTCCAGATAGGCCATGTCCACTGCCCTCCCCTGATCCACCTCCCTAGTCACCCAGTCAAAAAATTCAATGAGGTTGGTCTGACATGACCTCCCCCTGGTGAAACCATGCTGCCTTGGGTCCTGTAGTCCATTGACAACCAGATGTTCAACCAACCTCTCCTTCAGTAGTGCTTCCATGATCTTCCCCACTACCGAGGTGAGGCTGACTGGTCTGTAGTTCCCTGCTTCCTCTTTGTTCCCACTTTTGTATAAGGGGACTACATCTGCTGTCCTCCAGTCTTTGGGTACCTCCCCTGTTTCCAGTGATCGGCTAAACAGGATAGCCAGAGGTTCAGCCATCACCTCTCTTAGTTCTTTAAGGACCCTGGGGTGCACCCCATCTGGCACCATTGCTTTATCAACTCTTATTACTTCCAGTTCCTTCAGGACCCTTTCTCTTGTAAAGGGACTTGTGTCCATTTCTGCACCATTCTCACCCCTTGTACTCCCTTCAGACCCATTACCCTCCTCTTCCTCAGTAAAGACTGAGCAGAAATACCTTTTCAATATGTCATCTTTACTGTTGTCATCCTCCACGCGGCCCCCATCCTCCCCCTTCAGTCTCACTATCCCTCCCTTTGCCTTTCTTTTTCACTTATGTACCTGTAAAAGGTTTTGTCCCCTCTACCCACTGATTTTGCAATGTGTTCTTCTGTCTGAGCTTTGGCTTCCCTTACTGACCTCCCTGCCTCCCTTTGCTTCTCCTGGTACTTCTCCCTATCCCATTTTTCCGCGTGTGTCTTTTTGTATTGCCTGAATGCAATCTTTTTGGCTTTCACTTTCTTTGCTACCTCTTTGGAAAACCATAATGGTCTCCTCTTCCTTTTCCTCTTGCTAACCTGCTTAATGCATAATTCTGTTGTTCTTGTAAAACCCATTTCAAATACTGTCCACTGTTCCTCAACCCCTGATTCCTGTCCCATTCCCCTTAATGCCTCTTTCAAGTATCTCCCCATTTTCCCAAAGTCTGCCCCCCTAAAATCCAGGATACGTGTTTTTGTGTGGTTTGGTTCTGCTCTTTCTGTGATTTCAAACCACAATGACTGGTGGTCACTATTTCCCAGGTGCTCCCCCACTGTTACCCCCATCACACTGTCCCTGTTTGTGAGCACAAGGTCCAGTATTGCCTTCTGCCGAGTTGGTTCCTTGACCAGTTGCTTGAGGAAGGCACCCTGAAGGGAGTCCAGGATAAATCTGCTCCTAGTTGATGCTGCTGCTGGGATGCTCCAGTCCACATCTGGAATATTGAAGTCTCCAACCAGTACTACCTCACCCTTGTCTGCCATCCTTTGGATGGCTGGCATCAGCTCCCTATCTGTTTCTTCCTCCTGGGCTGGCGGTCTTTAGATCACACCTGTGTGGATGACTGTTCCCATTTTCCTTTCCAGCTTAACCCACAGTATCTCTCCCCCATTTTGTTCCTCCTGGATCTCTGTGGCCCTTATGTCATTTTTCACATACAGTGCCACTCCTCCTCCCTTCCTGCCTACTCTGTCTCTTCTGAATACGTTGTAGCCAGGTATGGCCATCTCCCAGTCGTGGTTATCATTACACCAGGTTTCAGTGATGGCCACAATGTCCAGGTCTGACTGCACCATGACAGCCTCCAGATCGTCCATCTTGTTGCTAAGGCTCCTGGCATTTGCACACATGGCTTTCCATGATTTGACCTCCCTAGACTGTTTTGCTGTTCTACTCCAGCCCCTTCCTTGGTTGTCCTTTATCACTGGTTCTCCTTGCTGTCTTCCCTTCTGCTGAATTTTGCCCCTTTTCTGCCTATCCATCTCTTGGGTGCTAATCTCCATCTCTTGCACACTGCTTTGTAGAGATAGCCACTCCTCTGGTTCACTGGTTCCACTGCTAGCTGTGGGGGTGAGCAAGTAGGTACCCTCCTTGCTGGCCTGCCACCCCCCTTTGCTAGTTTAAATGCCTTGTCAATGTAGCATTTAAACTTATCATTGAGTGCTTGGATTCCCCTCCAGGATGGATGCAGGCCGTCAGGCTTGAACAAACCTCCATCCCTCCAGGTGGGTCCCCAATCACCAATGAATCCAAACCCTTCCTCACAACACCAGTTCTTCAACCATGAGTTAAAGTTCCTGGTGCATGCACTCCTATGCTCTCTTTTGCCTCTCGCAGGTAGTACTTCTGAGAAAGTGACAGAAGTAGCTACTTGCTTGAGACCCCTCCCCAATTTCCTAAACATGTCAGTAAAGAACCATGCTAAAAAAAAAGCCTCTCTGTCTATAAGGACTCTTTGGACTTCCAGATAAATGCAACATATAAATAAACTTGCTTGTTCATGAAAATGGTCTAACAGTTGTCCTTTATGTATACTTCACAATGGAACATCATATTAAATGCTGTTATTACAGTATTATGACTTATAAAGGATTTTAGGCAATGATGGACTCACATCACTCAAATGACACAAAGACATTCCAGGGCTCTGAAGTCCAAATCTGAACCCATCATTCATTGCCTAAAATCCCTTATAAGTCTTCAGTCTTGTCTCTGTGCTGTGCTTTTCACTTTGTAATACAGTAATAACAGCATTTAATATAATGTTCCGTTGTGCAGTATATGTAAAGGACAACTGTTTTTTTACACATTTTTTTAGCATTGTTCTGTTGACATGCCTTCTCACATACAATATTTTGGGAGCTGACTACAGAAATGCCTAGGGGGCCCATTAATTAAATCAATCATGTGTGGACTTGGTCACAAAACAAAACCCAGCATATTCTAAAACCTCAGTTAGTGCTGAGCGGCAGAACTGCTTTGGGAAGGTTTGAGCAGCAGAACAGTGGTGGCAATATTCAACTCTGGCACACTGCAGTCTGCACTTACAACGCCATGGAGGCAGTCAGCCATCATGATGTAAAATGTTGTACTATAACTTTCAGTGAATGCCATGTTGCACCTTGTCACCCACCTTGCTGACCTCCCTCCCAGCTCCTCCTCACCTTACCCATCCCCACCAGAGTACCAGAAAGAAGAAATGTATAATAATAAAATAATGAAAAAAAATCATACCTGGGTGTTGGTTTTTTGTTGCAATTAACTTGCAAAGTAGAAAAACAGAATAGAAGCAGGAGCAGCTACAGCCAGCAGCAGTAGCAGCAGCAGCAGTCAGAGGTCTTCCATGTTTGGTGGGTGGGTTCTTATTCTGAAGTCCACTCACGTTCTGAATCCTGACCGTCCACTAACATAGGCTGTCCAGCAGTCTGGTTTTGGCCCGCAATTCTGAAAGGACAAAAACTTAAAAAGCAGCACCCTATGTTATTTGCTGGACCATCTGTCACTGGCTGCTCTGCTGCTCTGCTCTGCACCACACTACAGAACGCTCTGTTTTTTATAAACTTTTTGTGAAACCTTTTTAATTAACTTGCAAAGTAGAAAAGCAGAATAGTAGCAGGAGCAACTACAGCCAGCAGCAGTAGCAGCAGCAGCAGTCAGAGTTCTTCCATGTTTGGTGGGTGGGTTCTTATTCTGAAGTCCACTTGCGTTCTGAATCCTGACTGTCCGCTAACGTAGGCTGTCTGGCAGTCTGGTTTTGACCGGTAATTCTTAAAGGACAAAAACTTAAAAAGCGGCACCCTATGTTATGTACTGGACCATCTGTCACTGTCACTCCAGCCTAAGTCACTGACTAGTAGTCCACAAACTTTCCGTTCCAAAGTAAAGTCCGAACACTAACTCACCCCAGCAAACTAAGTCTTTGCCAGGAGCCAGCTCCAGTTAACTCAGTCTCTCTCAGCAAAGCAGCAAGCAGTGAGCGAGTCAGTCAGGAAGAACAGTTTTGTTCTCTGACTTAACAGAATTATAAATGATGTGGTGATAGGGAGCTTTCTTTATACCTACCTACCCCCCATCCAGCTAGCTGCCCTGCCCCTGCTACCACCTGGCTTCTCAGTTCAGTCTTGGGCTCAGTTGGAACTTTCTGTGGGGCCGCTATCACACCAATTCCTTCCAATTGATTGCTGTTTCCATCCTGTTTGAAGTTTCTGGAGCGAGTAGTCCCACAGGCGCCAACACAGACAGCAGGACAAGGGCAAATTTAGTTAGGTGTTAAATCCTGACCCACCAGAACAAAGAGAGGTGTTAAGGACAGGGGCCAGGGGCAGGCTGGATGATGGGCTGCTAATAGAATACAAAGGAACTGAAATTCCAGAGACAAAGTTGTAAAGTAGTGCCACTTACAGAGTCATTTAAGATAACAGCTCTCCTTACAGCTTGTCTGAGAGACACGACAGTGACATGCTATCTCTCTGAGACCAGACAGCAGCTGTGTTTCTTTATTTTAACTTATTTATGAAATCTTTTGTTTAGTGGTGGTGGGGGTAGGGGTGTGCAAGGCTGCAGCAGTTGGCAGAATAAAGGGGCAAGATGGAATGGAAGGGGGTGTGGCACACGAGGCACAGCAGCAGATGCAAGGCCAGGGCAGCACTGCTAAATTTGATAACTGTCACTGACTGATCCAAGCAGTAAAATAAATAAAAGTGCACTCTATTTCCAGCCCAAAGAACTGGAGAGGTGCACACCCCCCCTTGCCCCCCCCCGGTTCTGACGCCAATGGTGGAGGAGTGTTAAGAAGGGTCTCTGCTCAGTACCACTACCAGCAATACCCAAAAGCTGCTACTAAATCTAAAGCTGAGTCCATCTGCACACAGCCAAAACCAGTAGAGAATAAGTTTCATTCATCAGTTAATTAGAAAAAGAATGAAAAGGTTTCACAAAAAGTTTATAAAAACCAGAGCATTCTGCAGAGTGGTGCAGAGCAGAGCAGCAGCACGGCCATCTTGCTGCTCTGCCCCTTCCCCGTTTGATCACTAGTTGAGGGGGGAGTGGTGTTCTTCCCCCTATTAGTAACCTTATTAACCCCTTTAACACACACAATGACTAAAAACTACATCCATGACACTAAGGCTAGGTATCCTATCAATTTCAAGCCACCACCACAAGCAAAACACTGTCCGCGGAATATAAACCGTGCCACACCATATCTCTGCCCCAAAAATATTTTCTGACATGTAAACACTGTAATTTACATCCACAGGACATGCCGTAAACACCCCCCAAATTTCAAGTAAAAAGACCAAACCGTTTCTGAGATATTCAATATTAAAGACTGGTAAAATGTCCCTATCTATTCCATTATAAAAAATCTGGCCATCTTGTCCCTATTTTGCGATCAAAGTCATTATCAGAGAATCTCGCGATCAAAAAATTTGCAGGCTCATGATCAAAGAATTTGCAGGCTCACGAACAAAGAATAAAAAATGCTATAAATCAAAAAATTGAAGGAATTGTGGTAAACCACTACCATGGTTCAACAGAACGAAGCCCCCTGAGCAAAACCCACCCTCATTTGACTTCCAAGGGCAACCCTGTGCTCAGAAAATTGATTTTTTAATCTGGCCATCTTGTCCTTCGCTCGAGATGCACGATCGCAATCAAAGAATCTCGAGATCAAAGAATTTGCAGGCTGGCAATCAAAGAATTTGCAGCCTCACAATCAAAGAATAAAAAGTGCTGTAATTAAAAAAAATACAAAAAACTGTGGTAAACCACCGCCATGGTTTGTCAGAATGAAGCCCCCTGAGGAAAACCCACCCTTATTTTGTATTCCTAGGATACCCCTGGGCTGAGAAATTAGAATTTTTAATCTGGCCATCTTGTTCCTAGCTCGCGATGCACGATCACGATCAAAGAATCTCACGATCAAAGAATTTGCAGGCTCGCGATCAAAGAAATTGCACACTCAAGACCAAAGACTTTAAAATGCAGAAGCGCTAGTTTTTCACCAATTTGAACTGAACCAACGGTATGCACTCTGCAGAATGCTGCAGCAGACCTACTGAATAAAGCAATGAAATTTCAATGGCAATTAGTCTGCTGCTGCATACTGCAGAGTGCTTTAAAAGTGGGTTTCGTCCTGTGGATGCCACTGTGTGTATATATATTTGAATATGTATGTATGTGTGTGTGTATGTATATATATATATATATATATATATATATATATATATATATATATATACACACATATCTATATACACATATAGATATATACAGTAGGTATAGTTAAGTAAGTATTTACAATGTCACTGTTGATATTCACTAAAATATGCAACATTATACTGAAGATATAATAAATATACTATTTTAATCACAAACCTGTCTCCATATACAGTATCACATATCTAGCATATTCATTGCTGTTTTTTGAACGTGTGCAGTACATCACAAAAAAAAATGATCAACTGCCTTGAAAGTCATTATTATAGATAGAATGTGACCTCATGGCCAATCAGGGTGCTTCTAACCTGTGGATGTGAGACGCTTTTATATATGTCCATGTGATAGGGCAGAGTGCCTCTTATTGATATAAGGGTTTTTTCTCAGCCATTCTTAGGACCAGAGTAATGTGAATCAAATTTGAGAAAGCAGAAGTCGACCCCTCATGGTATCCTGTGAGAAGGGTGATCGCTATTGAGCACATGCAAAAAGGGTGACTCAATAGTGATGCCTGTTCTCAGGGCTAGTGGATGGGGGGGTGAATGTGGATATAGCGACATCCTGTCGCTATATGTATATGCGTGCACAGGGGGCAAGCACACCACGCGGCGAACAGAAGGGGAGGGAGAGTTTGTGAGGTGTAGCGTGATGGCGGGGTGCTGAGCTGGCTGTGTGGCATGGTGGGTTCATGGCAGGCTATGGTTGGGAGGGTGCCAGATTCGGTGCTGGGTGAATTGAGATTTTTGCGCTGGTCTGAGAAACCCCCTTTTTTTATTTTTCACTCCTGACATGCACCCCCTGGAGTTGAGAATCTTTAGTGGGGGGATGCGGGGGGCACAGACCCCCACATAAACAAAAAACCTCATGTTACCAGTGACCTTTTGTTGTGCACCAAGACTGTACATCAGTGCAATGGATTTTCGCCAGTGTACATTCACCCTAATGGCAATCATCTTTCCGTGAACGCAGATATCACATATGCCCAACACTCTTAGATTCATAAGAAGACCTCCAATTGGACCCATAAAAGTGTTATAGATCACTACCTGCATTATGTAATGATTTTTTTTTTATTATAGAAAGCTGATGGCAGGAACCAGAAGCCTGTTGTAGCGGTTAAGCAGATGAGGTACTCATACTTTAATAAGAGTATATTATGCACAAATGGAGGAAATATTGTTATTGGTCAAGGGTAGGCCTGTGATCTGTAATCTTATGAAGAAAGAGTTACCCCTATTGCGTTGCAGGCCACCAGACAGTGCCATAGTCCCAGAGAATGCCCAGGCCATGAATTGGATAAAGATTGTCCTGTAATCATTTCCAAATTCCCCACTTCTGCAGAGTGGTCATAAAGCTCAGTGAAGGGTTGACAACAATCATCCCACTAGTTCAAGCTGAGACAGGATGCCTGGGAATTCAGTGTTGCTGCTCTGTCCTGAAGGATTCCAATGAAACTCCCACTTACATACAACTTGCTGACTATCTCAGGTAGGATAACATTCCTAGACTCCAGAATACTGTGTCTGATAGGCATGGTTTGTAAAGACAGCTGAAATTCTCCCATTTGAATCTGTCTGAGGAAGTGCTAATGGTTTAGAGGTTTCCCAGAAAACCAGCAACAACAAAATCATATTCCTCTAAGTGGAATAGATTATCATACTTGTGTTCCCCCTCCACTTCCTCCAGTCCCCTTACCCTCAAAAGATAATCCCAATGCAGGGAGGACTTTCTACAGTTCTAGATTGCCTGGAACACAGTTCTCATGTCTGAGACCTTCAACACTGAAAGTACACCTTGCAACTGTGTCAGGACACATAACAACAGACAAAGACAGATTCTTGGCCTCAAAAGTTGGTTACATTTTTTACAATGGGCCTCAGGCATCTGCATCAGCATGATGAACAAAGTCATCTGAGACTATGGTTACATCTGATGTAAAGTATGTCACATTGAAAACAGTTTCCTGATAGCCATGATATCAGCCAAAAGGGTACATGAGCTGCAAACCCATTATCCAAACTACATAATCTTCTGCATGGATAAGATAGTCATTAGAACTGATTGCAAATTCCTACACAAGGTGGTGTCTGATCTCCAGGTAAACCAGTCAGTTACCCTTCATATTCTGTAAATTGAACATTCCAGCACAGTTGTGCAAATATAGCACTATGTCACTTCATGGACCAGATAAAAGATGTCAGGCAAGTGCACCACTTTTTGTTACCTATGGTTAGGTTGATAAATGTAAGTCAACATCTAGGAAGACTGTCTCTCATTGGATAGTTCCATGCATACAGTTTTTCCATTACAATGCTTGCAAGATACACCCTTCCCTTCCTCCCAGGCCTATAAACACATTCCATTAGGGGCACTTCTGCCTATATAGCAGCTATAAGTGGTATTCCCTTTCAATACATTTGTAAAACAGCAATCTGGAAAACAGTACACACCTGCACAAAGCACTAATGTCTGGATACTTAACAAATTAAAACCTAGGTTTGTGTTGTAATACAACTTCTTTGGTATCTGGTGGTGGAATGCCAGCTATATTTCATTGGATTTTTCTTGGGTTTTCAGGATGCAGTGGGAGACTTTGTAACACTTCTGTGTTAGTTGTTAATCTGTTAGTTACAACTTTCGCAAGTAATCTTGGCATGTATGTGTAACTTTTGGGGACATTTTTTCGGCCACAGACCATTGGCTTGATTTCTTGTTGAACAGCCTTCTGTATCTGTAAATGAGATGAAGATAAAAAATATAAAAGTTTATCCGTAATGGGTACCACTGTAACTACCACAACAGTACATTGTGTGTACTTAACAAGCTTCATCAACAACAATAGAAATACAGAATTACTACTAAATTAATACATAATAATGTACATAATACTGATTTGGAGTGCTGTGTTCAGTTCCGGAGGCCACATCTCAGTAAGGACATAGATAGAGTGAAGGCAGTTCAAAGAAAGGCAACAAAGATGGAGCAGGGCCTGCACCAAAAGACTTATGTGGAGAGACTGGGAGATCTCAGTATGTGTACCCTGGAGGAGAGGAGAGGAGAGGAGAGGAGAGGAGAGGAGAGGAGGAGAGAGGAGAGAAGAGAGAGAGAGGTGAGGTGAGATATGATACATCCCTACAAATATCTAAAGGGCATAAATAGGGTAGCATATTTCAGAAAAGGAGACATTCAGGAATGAGGGGACATGACATGAGGTTGGAAGGGGCTAGACTAAAGGGTAACATGAAGAAGTATTTCTTCAGAGAAAGGGTGGTGGATGCATGGAATAGACTTCCAGCAGAGGTGGTGGGGCAAACACAGTGGGGGAATTCAAAAATGCATGGGACAGGCATGGGGAACCCTAACAATAGTAACAAGAAAGTAAAGCTGGAGATCAATTAGGGTCTGCAGCTTTTTCTGTTGGTAGGGAAACTAGGCAGACTGGATTGGCCTAGTGGTCCTTATCTGCTGTCAATTTCTATGTCTCTATGTTTCTATAATAATAACTAGTCAAAACAACTACACATGATGCATAATAATTGGTTTGCAAGCCACATGCACAAATAGCCTGCATCCCCCCACTCCCCCATTTATGAGTACATCTGAACCTTTTAGCTGTACTCTGGATGTCTGATGGTCTATTTGATATCACACTGTGCATATGAAAACATGCACATAACGTGCACACATTATGACACTAAACATCTTATATGACAGCATGAATTGATTAACATTACAAACATGAGAAAGGTACATCACTATGAGTATGTGGTAGCTCCTAATAACCAGATACATACTTAACAACTCTCTATGCAATTATCAATATTGCTACCTTATGCAGTATACTGATTGTGAATAAAATAAATTTTGCTGTAACAAGTGAAAAGAGGAGTGATTAGTGATTGGGATGCTATAAAAGTATTGAGGTACTCCATGGGAAATTAGCTAGTCACACTCTATGGGTATGTGACACTTGGCTTCACACTATACCACACCAGACACCCATGGTTTTGATTAAGAGATGATTACTGCAACCACTGGTTGTACCTATCTACTTAATAAACAGATTGAAAATCACCAAAAAATAATACAGTGGAACCCTCTTACAATGGGCATGTTTGTATAAGCAGGTTCTGTCATTATAAGAAGTGTCCACTATATTGTAAAGTCTTAAAATATAACTCTCCTGTACCACAGCTTACATACAGGAGTTAAAATCAGCACATGCCTCCTCCTCTGCCAACTAAGGATATAGGAAACTGCTACAGTGCTTGTTACAGTAAAGTTGATCGGTACCCACACTACCGCGCAAATTGCATGGTAGCAGCATACATGTTATTCAATGGGTACCACAATTGCACAATGCTCGGTAAACTGTGCTACCGCACAACTTTACTATAGCAAGCACTGTATTTGCAGCAGACAAAATGTAGCAATGAAATAAAACAGAATGTCTTATCAGATAAGTCACAGAATAAAACATTTTCCAGGCATTAGAAAAAATTGATACCAAGTAAATGAGGTAGGCGACAAGTAATCCATTAGATTTCCATTACACATATTCCCCCTGCTAATCCAACAACAGTATTGGGAAAACCGTAACATGCCATTTTACTTCACCATTTACAACAACTCTTTCAACTGTTATCTGAAGTTTAAGTAATACAGAATACTTTTCAGAAATTGTTTGTGCCTTGGATCAAGCCAGGATCCACTCTGTATTTGATTCATTATCAAGGTCACCATGCATGCAATGCCTGTTATACAATCTGTGACCATGAAGCCATGCATTTTCATTTGATACATGATGCAGTGAGCCCGACCACATATCCTATTAAAAATGCAGAAGTTAGGTATGACTAATATAAAAGGTAACTAATGGTTCTGTACAGTTATTGTTTATGCTGCTTCACATGCTCAGAGTTATGGCATGAGTATACAAGCTCAAGTATAGAATGAAAGATGGTTGGTGTCTTGGAAGTTAGGACTACAGATGTTGGATTATTGTCAGTTAAACACATTATCCACTTACAGCATATTCTTCTCAAATGGAGGAAATGTATGAAATTGATGAAAGACTTTCATACAAGTAAGCAACAAGCCATGACAAGGTGTGTATTATAGGATTTGAGTCACTTTGGGATACAGCACAACATACTGTTCCCGTTTGCAGCTCCATCTGTTCCTTTATTGGGATCACAAATCCCTCTGCTCTCCTGGCAGAGAGAAGAGTAATTTTTTCCATAGGAAGGCATGCCCCCCAGCATGTGCAAATTGAACTTTACTTGATGTGCTGGCTTCCACAAGCTGAAGGAGTTCACTCACTGTCCCATCGAGCAACCCTACCATCTCCATCAGTATGTAAAATTGTAGTCTCTCACTCTCTTGGCCTCTGCAAAAAGACGGAACAGTGTGTGTTGTACTCCCTGCCCTGTAAGAAGATGCTGGTGGTGTTATGTGTCAGGGACAATGCTGCTTGTCTGTGGCCTTACTGCTGGATTGTGAGGGGGCCGGGAGGAGTGAAGAAACACGTGGCCTTTTCTGCTGCAGAGAAGAAATAAAAACTGTAGTATGTTATGTTCCTAGCCCTTAGTTTGCAGAATTTGAGGTGGGCAAGGAGAACAGATCCCTTGGGCATTTACTGTTACTGCAAAAATACTTTCTATTTTTTGGATGTCTTACTTGGCTACTATTACACCTGAAGGTGTACATTCAAGTAATTAAGGAACATTACTGCATAACGTAATGTTTCATATACCATGAAAGACTCAACTGTGTCACACTCCTGTCAACAGAATCAGAAATGCTTAATTATGTCATTTGGCTATTTTGCTAAGGCCTTTAAATCCTTCTATTGTGAAGCCTAAAAAACAATTATTGAGAAAGACAATGAATATGCATAGAGAAACAAATGCACTTTCATTTCTATGCAGGTACTGACAGATTTATTGTCTGCTTCATTCATTAATTAATAGCTTAATATGGTATCATCAATAACTAAATATTATGACTGTATTCTTTTGTTGTGCTGTACTGGAAAACCAATAACAGATTGAGTATATATTTTTAATGTAGCACTGAATTCAACACTTGCTGACAACGAACCTCACTTTTGCCTTTCAGTACTGTATATACTATGTGTCAACAAATTTTTCTAGTGATACTACAGTGATCTGCATTATAGTATTTAAATGACATCAAAAACTATGAACAACAGCATATTGACCTCTGTACTGAACAAATAAATTGGCAAAAGCATTCTGGGTCACAAAGTTCATTGCAAATAGTTGCACACCAAACTTTTACTTATCCCTGCACTCTGTTCTAATGATATGTACTTTAAGTTAAGTATTATGCACTCACAGCGACCATCCTTCTCCCAAAATTTCTGGCACTGTACCATATGTTGAATGAATTTTTAATGTGTTGATAGTCTTTCTCTAAAACAAAAAGAAGAGCCGTATAATATAATATTGTAGTGTGATGCAGTAAAATGCATCTATTCAATCACTCATTGGAAGGGAACATCATGAAGCTTACTCATTAATAACTTCATTTTTGAATGGGTGTCTATCCCAACTTCTTTAACAATAATCTTTTTCTCACTCAGTGCATTGAGTGATCCCAGTTTCTCCATATCTGTTGACTTTAGCCCAGTTTCTCTTTTGTCTATGATTTCCATGGATACCATTTATTTTGTCTCACTGTCCATGCAAGTGGATGAACAATACTAAGCAGAGTGTCAGGGGCTATCCATAAGCCTATCATGTAGAATTTAACAAAAAATAAAAATAAGTGAAGGGAAAAAAGAGTACTCAGTGTAAGCTCGGAAAACCAACCCAACATTTATACTTATAGAAACACAGTGCATTATTTATACTATATGAGAACAACTTCCACAATGCTGATGATGTCACAATACACAGTGCATCACAGAATGCAAGTATTAAACCCTACAACAAGACCTGAATCTTTGAAAAGTAAACTACATTTGTGTAAATCAAAGGTAAACTAGTATGCCTCACAACACTGAAGTTAACACAGGTTGTTTATGTTATGCACTGACCTACTTCAATTGTTATGATGTATGTTTCCTGCCAAAACTATTGGGAGATAAAACTCATATCCTATGTCATAGGTATGGGCAGGCAATGATATGCTACAAATCAAAACAAAGTAATATTTTGTGGTAAAAAATGTAACATAACATTTGGTTTACATACAGTAGTTGCTATACGTATACATAGTAGTCATGTAACTAGTAAACCATACCAAGGACAACTTCAGACTTTCCTTGGTTTGAGGTGATAAAGTTGTTGCTGCACTCCATGTAAAATGTCTTGATAGCTGGTACAACATAATGTCACTGTTATCAGAAAAATAATGATTTACAGAGCATTGTGAGGTTAAATATTTTGGCAAGCAGAACAAGTTTCCCAAAATTATTCCATGAGAATATTATTCTGTTCATCAAAATTAAGTTGCTGGCATTCATTCTATGCTTCAGTTTTGGCTCTGCTGACCATGGGAATGTAGTGTGGTTGCTTATGCATGATTATAAAGTTAAAAAGGAAAAAAAAAAGAAAAGAAAATCCCCAGTAAATAATCACATATGATTTCAGATTACAAATATGTTCTTTCAGATATAAATGTTAAAATAATCATGAAATGCGTACATGGTGAAAGAAAACCTGTTTAAGCAGCCCAACCCAATTAATACTGATGAAATGTACCCACATTAGTGACAGTGATGTACCACTAACACTAATTCTGATTGCAAGTTGATGACCACACTTTATATAGCTTTGGTATGGGAGTTCTTGTGCTAAAGCAATTAAATTTCTGAAGTACACCAGATACAGTTTGCTGATAATAGTCTAATCGATAATTTGATGCATCCATGATGGTACTCAATTCTAAGGGTACTGTATCATGGCATTCTTCACAGTCAACCCCATCATCTTTCTCCAAACCAAGTACATCATTTGCAACTGATGCTTCAGGCAAGTTTTCTATATCTTGACCACTATAAACAAAAATGTATGTTAATCTGTTAGAGTGTTTCAACACCATAAAACATGTAGTACTTAGACATCGCAGGACTGTGTAAAGCAATGTAACATTGACCACCTGGCCGAATACCCAGCTGATTAACTTCATCTAATGCAAGCTTTTCAACCCTGGACATAACCTCTGGAGATTTACTGTAAATAAAATCATTAGTTTTTACAATAATGTATATAACATTGAAACATAACATCACATAATAGCAGATGTTGGGGACAGGGGTGTAACAAGATGGTCAAGGTTACATAGACTTATTCTGCACATGGCACCCCTCACCTCCAGTCAGAGAACAGTATGCAAATAACATTTGGGGTACAGAAGTGTATGATACAGTATGTACAACTGTAAACACATCTAGATACACCATGGTGACCATGACTGCAAGCTTGCAAATTGTTCATCGTGCATTACATTATCAGTTAACTCATTTGCATGATATGACTGAATGTGGTCAACACTGATCACAGCACTCTCTCTTCAGAGAGCACTATGCCATGTGTGATGGATACAGCCCAGATCCAAGTCATGACAGCATGGTGTGACTTATAACAACAAAGAACAACATTCAGCATGATAGAGTCTGATCGCTATCCAGATCAATGTATTATCCGGTGGGTCAGACACTAGTGCAATGGATGTGCAGTCATTTGAGATGTAGAATGGCACCTATTCAAGGGTTTGAAGGCTCTACATTTTGGTTAACAGAAGATATAAGTAATGTTATTTTCAAATATGTGTGCCAAATTGCATAAAATGTGATTTTTCATATGTTTGATTAACAATATCTGTGAAGCATCACCCACTTAATCCCCCAACCCCCAAAGAAAACAGAAAACAGTTGCATATCATTTTTTTTATGTATGGACAACTCTAAAGCTATTTCTAAGTAGACTGCAATAGGTATACAACAGAAAGGAAACTTGTGCAGCATGCCCATAGTATTACTGGTGTTACCCAACTGAATAAACACCTTTTGAGAAGAAAAAAAAATATTTTGAAGTACCCAGATGCATGAAAAATATATCTCACCTTGCATCACATGTTATATTGCTGATATATGAAATACAGTCAGAATTGCTTGAATCTCCACATATGGGTTCAACTCTTTGTGGCATTGATTGCCCCATCTTTGCACTTTTTGTTAAACTCTTAAGCGTTGTTCATATCTAATAGTATAATAAATGTAAAAATCTCATAAAAAAGTCTGACATGCTATACATATATATATATACTTAGATCATAAATGTTCATACCTCACTGATGAACACACTCAATTACTTGTCAGATAAAACCTTATATATCTAGAAGTAGCTTTGCCACATGACGGTGGGATTTTAACTTCAAACTATCTTTAACACACATCCATCATTCCAATTGTGCACCAATGAGAATGCTTGTTTCACATCTGCCTGAATCTCTTTTCCTTTTTGCTGCTTTCTTGGTAGAGTCTGACAACAATCTTGGCATCCTTCTTTTTTTTTTAATAATGTTGGAAGACATTCTAAAAGTGAGAAAATGTACACACTATACATACTAGTCAATGTAAAAAGGGTCTGATCAACATGACTTCATGATTGGCTCAAAACATTTTAGCACACCTGTTTTAAATTCTTATTGACATACATGTAGGTTTTGATCACATGCTGCAGTATGTATAATAGTGTTTTTTTAAATAAATAAATAATTAGATATCATAAAGGAACATCTATGGGTTATCTTACTGCCCACTTATAAAATGGGCATATAAATAATCTAATTCTAAATGACTAGAACCACACTCCTGATCATGCATTGATATAGTACAATGCTCAGTTAAACTGGTGTTTAGCCTTATCTGAAATCACTACACAGCCATAGCATTAAAGAAAAGTTTTGGCAGCCATTTTTTCCTCACTGGATCATTCACTTTACTGATAAAATATGACGTGACAAAAATCCTATTCTCTACCTACTTCTCCCATTTCCCCTGCACATTCCATTCTAAATAACATAACCCATGGAGTTGTTGCTAGTTGGGGACTTCAATACGTTTGATGTAGACTGGAGTTTCCCAGATGTGGCTTCATCTAGAAACAGAAACATCCTGGATTCCATGCAGTGGGTGTTCCTAAGGCAACTAGTCAGTCAACCCAGTCGTGATGGGCAATACTGGACCTGGTGCTTACTAAAAGGGACAGTACTGCAGACATTAAAGTAGGAAGCCGTATGGGGTCCAGTGATCATCATACATGATGGTTCAACATATGAACAGCTGTGGAATCCAACCAGACAATGGCTAGACTCCTGGACTTCAGAAGGGTCCATTTTAAACAGATGGTAGAATGATTCAGGAATGGCATGGCAGGTAGATATGATGTGGTGGGTGAGGATGAGAAACAGTTGGCCAAACTAAAAAAAGGCATAGTGATGGCAACAAACATCTGCATCAATCAAGTAAGCAAAAAGGAGAGAAGACAACTATGGTTCTCAAATGATGTGGCAGAGAAGGTAAATGATAAAAGAGTAGCATTCAGAAGGTATATGGAGACCCAGAGGAAGGAGGTTAGGGAAGTGTATCATGGAACACAAAGGAAGGAAGAGAGAAGCAGTAAGGAGCACAAAAGTGCAAACTGAAGAAAGAATAGCTCAGGCAGTATCAAAACATGACAAGCAAGGGAGGGTTCAGTGCTGGGACTGGTTTCCTTTAATATTTTTAAAAGTGACATATCAGATATAATGGAAGAGAAGGTCTGCTTCCTTGCAGATAACACCAAGATATGCAATACAGTAGATACCTAGGAGGGGAGAGGGGGAAGGATTGGCAGAGATCTGAAAAATCTGGAGGAGTGGTCAAGAGTATGGCAGCTGGGTTTAACCTAATGTGAAAGAAGTGGCTGATGTTCTCAGTGCTGTAACTCTAACATGCTGGAAAGAAGATTTTCCTTGCAGCATGTATATATCTCTGCTCCTGCAAAGTCCAATATTTCAGCAAGCAGTAGCTGGGACTTCTGTATGTTCATCAACACTCCTGAGCTCTCGAGGGTGCATTTCATGGTAACAGGCAACAGAGACCACATGCTGACACAGCTCCTTATTTTTGTTTTTACATTTTGTATGCTACATTTGCTGCCACCCACTATGCCTAATCTAAAATCTCTTCTGAATTCTCTATGACCTTCCCTCTACATTAACTTTGTTTTTTTCTCTTTTAGATATTTCCTGAAGAAGACCTAAGGTCGAAAAGTAGATTTCTAACTCTATTTTCTATTTTCAGCATGCATTTAATATAACCCTTTTGTTTTGCTTAGAGACTGGGAAATACTAAGTCACAGTCTCTTGCAGACTGGTAAAGGAGAACCTCATGGACTTCTTGGGTAGTAGTGGTCTCCAAGCTATTATACATCATAGATTTGTAGCATGAATATCTTGTTGGACTAACCTGATAATTTTATATTACTGGGTGACGAGAGAATTTGATATGGGCCATGCTGTGGACTTTTTCAATTCTGATTTCAGCAAGGCTATCAACTCGGTTCCTCATAGATGTCTAACAGAAAACATGGAGGATCGGCAGAGGACTAGGATCATATTTAGAAAGGTGGGAACATGAACCCTAGGATTGAGTACAGTATGGGATGGGTGAATCTTGGTACCATGTCTGAGGGACATGACATTGGAGTTATCATACATGACTACCTAAAGCAATCAAGTCACTGCAACAAGGCATATAGTAAAGCAAGTAAGATGCTTGGTTATATTAGTCTTACTTGCTTGTATAAATCTTTGGTGAGGCCACATCTGGAGTCCTTACCTCAGGAAGAATGGTGAAAGGCTGGTGCCAGTTAACAAAAATGATCCAAAAGGACAATTACTATGAAGAGTTCATTAAGACACTTAACATGAAGTCACTAGGAACCTGAAGGAGAGGGGAGACATGATAGAGACTTCTAGATTCCTAAAAGGAATTAGAAGGGTAAACTGTGAGGAATTATTTCAGTTGAACACTGGCTCATGGTCATGTATTAATGACTGGAAACTAACAGGATGGATGTTCCAGGAAGGACATTGGGAAGTATTATTTAACAGAAAGGGTGGTGGAGCCATAGAGCAGGTTTCCATCCAGGACTGTTGGTATAAAAACTATCAGTGGTTTTAAGCTCAACTGTGGCATAATGAGGATCTTGTGTTAGATAGCGGTGTCAGATTTGGAAGAGAGACGGGAGTGTGAGGATGGGAAGATTGACACCTTGTAATATCAATATGTAGCAGGGCAACATAATTTTGATCAGCATGGAAGGATTATTAGTCTTTCTCTGCTGTCAGTGTCTGTGTTTCAATGTTTCTGTGTTTCTATCGTTAGAATGAGGAAAGAAAGTGGGGGAGAAGGGTTGGGAATTGGAAGCATTGATACAGAAGAAGTTAGTTCTAATAAGGACAGCACAGTTGTACTCTGTGACCTAACTGATGTAGTGTAGTTGGGGTGGGGTGGATGGCAAGACAGCAGTAACAGTTTGGGAGTGTGAGACATATAAATATGCATTTATCAGACCTCAGTATCAGGAGGGAGGGCATGGTGTAAGTGGGTTGATATGACAAATCACAGGAAGATGAACAACAGGCTAGCTCATGGCAACTGGAGTGTAAAACTAGTGGCACACCAGAATTTTAGAAAGAAGAACATAGTCATCATTATACAGAAAATAAATGTAAAAACTATTTGAGTTTTTTAACTCCTTCAATTTGCTGTCATGAACAGCAATGTTAGTTCTATGCATCTCTTATTTGTGCAGCTGCCAACACACTATACAGAATAAAGCATGGAAAACGATATACTCTTAGGTTCTGTTTCCATATTGCATTTGTCATGATGACAGACACCTCTTGAGATTCACTGATGAAGTGACTATGTCATAATTACAGTCCCTTGATGCATACACAGCCTTGATGTGCATGGTTGCCCATACATTATTCTATATGTATATAAGTGTATGGATGGTGGGGGTGAAGTTGGTGCTTTCATTAGAAGTACTAAAGCAGGTGCCTAACCAGTTTAAAAACACAACAAAAATAAAAAAAAAATGCCAACTTTGAAATGCACAATATAGCAGAGGTTAAATGGAGAAGGGGCAGGAGGTGGTGTGGGGGAAACATTTCACCACACAAAATTATTTTTTAATCTTAATAATTGTGCTATACATGACTATTGTATAAATGTATTATCCACACAATCTGTCAATAACCCAAATTGAGATTTTTCACTCATACACAGGAAAGACTGTCAAATATACTATAAAATATGATTAAATGCAAATACATGATAACCTATAGTTATGAGAGTAGTCATGAAATAAAATGTGTACAGTACTCGAGGTACATGATTCTACCATCACATAAATCTGGTATACAATTGCACACAGAACATGAAGACTTTGGGCAAAACATAACAAAAAAAAACTCTGATGGAAAAGACACTGTGCAAAACTAATGGGAGGTTGCACATGAGTAAAAACTTGAAAGAATGGTCTCATGTCTGAATGTAGATGGTAGATATCCACATTATTGAGTAAATGCACTATGAATTGTGAGGGTACAAAAAAATGAAAGAAAAAAATTATCAGCAGCACTAAACAAAAAAGACTGAACAGCACAGAATATTAGATAATGCATTGACAGTGAATGTGTGAGAATGATGCCGATGAAGGTTTTCATTACCCAAAGCGCCGGGGCCACGAGTGGACTGTGGATTCATCTGTGCACTTAAATTCCGCTGCAATTTTTCATTAAAGCATTCATAACAAAGAAGGAATTTTTGTGCTTGTGTTTTGATTGAGTGCAGGCTTCTTGACTGTATGTGTGTGAATGGGGGGTGGCATACTGCAACCATTGACACTGTATACAAGACATGTCATTTTCAAAATTTATCATGTGTACAAATACAACTCATTCCACTGAATAATAGTCAGTGCAACTTTTTTTTTATTACACTGGCTACCATGTTAAACTTTTGCTCTGGTGCTACTGACCCACACTGATTCTCAACAGAACAGCAGTACAGAGAACTTGTATCTTAGTCAGAAAAGGCTCTGTGTACTTCACCAGCATTAGTCAGAAAGATCTTACACTGGATGGTTTAAAAATATAATCATCACCAAAATGGGAAAAAAAAGATTTAGCTTCATAGCACAAAGTTCCATATTATGAAAAGCACACATTGAGCAAGAAAGAAAGGGTGGAGGGAAGAAGGAGGAGAGAGAGCTAGGAAAAAGTGGTGCTGGGAAGTGAGTGAGTCTGCATAAAAGGAGAAGGTCTAAAAAGGAAGAAGAGGCATGCCGGGGGAGAGATCAGAGAAAAGGAAGGGGTTTAAAAGAGGCTGCAGGAATAGGTTCACTGATGAGAAGTTCTGTCAGGGGATGGCATCACACTGGGATGTCTGCTGGGACACTAGGTACCCAGACATATGGTTTGAGACCATGTTGGTCCAGTTAGGGGGAGGGGGAATGGGGAAGTTTGAAAGCAATGGCCAACCGAAGTTTTGCTGGCATTTCAACAGGCTGCAGTGCAACTGGGCAAACTGTTGATTCAAACATGCATGTTCTAAGTGTGTGGGTATGCACCCAATTTCCAGATGCAGGGGCAGTGGGGGCAGGTTTGTGGGACAACTGGGTGGGAGTCAGCCCTTTTAGGGAGGCTTTGGAGATGTGAGGGGTGGAGGATGAATCAGCAGGGCCAGGGTTTTGGTTCTTGAGGGAGCAGGGGTGTGGGAGCAACAGGAAGATGAACAATAATTGGTAACATGAAGAAAGTGGGGATTTGGAAGGGCAAGGACCTCGATTATGGTTGAAGTACTACAGGTGACTGGAAGGATACCCTGATTGGAAGGTGGCCAAAATACTAAGGGAAGGTTTTTATGAGGGTTTTAGTTTGCAGTGCATGGGACAGAGGACAGGGATGCAGGCAAAGAACCTGAGATCAGTGAAACAAAAGGAAGAGGTTTTAGCAAGAAAAATCAACAAGGAAATAGAGGTAGGCAAGGTGGAGGGCTCATTCAAGGCACCACCTTTCCCAAACTTTAGGGTATCTGCATTGGGACTGGTACCGAAGAAGCAGACAGGGGAGTACTGGGTGATACATCACCTTTCTTATCCAGAGAGGAACTCAGTTAGTGATTTTATCAGTGATGAGCAGACTATGGTGTCATACACCACATTGGACCAGGCAGTTCAGGTAATTAGGACAGCAGACAGGGCATGTTTGGCCAAAACAGACATAAAGGCATCATTTAGGCTGCTCCCAATATGGTAGGAGATTGGGAGCTGCTGGGTTTTAAGATGGAAGAAGGTTTTTATTTTGATAAGGCAATGCCCATGGGTTGTTTGGTGGGGTGCACCACATTCAAAATGTTCAGCGCATGGTTGCAGTGGGCATTTAAGGAGCAGTATGGGTACAGGACAGTGGTGCACTATCTTGATGATTTCTTATCTATAGGGCAAGGAAAAATTTGGTATGGCATAAATGCTATAAAAACATTTCAAGGGATGTGTGGGAGGATTGGAGTCCTGATAGTGGTAGGGAAGACAGAGGGGCTGAATCACAGCCTGGAGTTTCTGGGTATAGAAGAGGACATGGAGCAGGGGCTATTTATGCTACAGGAAGGAAAAGTGCAGAGGTTGAGGGAGCTGTCAGCAGGGATGAAAGGAAAATGGAGAGTGCCTTCAGTTGTCATACAACAACTATTAGGACATTGGAACATTGTGTGCAGAGAGATGGTGCCCCAGTGGATGTTGAGGAGGAGATGAGCAAGGGGGCCCCACCACTGGGTGGATATAACAAAGGGAATGAGGGAAGATTTGGCAGTATTGGAGGAATTTCTGCAGCAGTACAATGAGGTTTACATTTTGGCAAGATAATTGGCTGTTTAATACTGATCTAGAGGTGTATGCAGATTCAGCTGGGAGGCATGGTATGGTGGCATATTTTGGGGGGAGATGGATATCTGAACCATGGCCTGAAGAATGGAAGATGGAAGGGGTCATGTAGAATATTACCCTTTTGGAGATTTTTCCTATATGGATGTGACAGAGGTTTGAGGGAGAGCAACTGAGGAACCAGAAGGTGGTGTTCTGGTGTGACAATAAGGCAGTGCTGGAGGTGTTGAATAGACAGACTGCATCAACTGAGGTGGTGACTAGGGCCTTGAGGCAACTGGTGCTGCAAGGGTTTAGGCTAAATTTGTCATTTAGTGCTAGACACATAGAAAGAATTTGGAATACTGTAGCTGATAGCCTTTCCCTTTTTCAGTTGGACAGGTTCAGGGTCCTTGCACCTGGGGTGGAAGGCATGAGAACAATGGTCCCACATCAAGGTGGGAAATTGGTTTGAAGGAGCACAGCTGTTATTCCAGAACTCTTGGTCAGATGGTACACTGAGGGCTTATGAGGGCTTTTGGTAGGTCTTTCAGGCCTTCAGGGAGCAGGCTGGGATGGAGGTAATGGGCCGGTAACACAGGGGCAGGCAACAGCTTTTGTAGTCCAGAAGTGGGAAGAGGGTATAGCGCATGGAACCATGGGGATCCACCTTGTGGCAAATGGGTTAGTGTCCAGCCTGAGGGGGTGGGGCAAGCCCTGTAGGGAGCCATAGATCAGGAGAATGATGCAAGGGTTGCAGAGGTGAAGGGGAGGAGTCAGGATTTGAGGCAGCCCATTGTGGAGTGGCTCCTCAGGAGGCTAGTTGGGGGTATAAAGAATATCTGCCATTCACAGCACAAGGTGAGCCTTTTCCTGGCTGTATTCCTAGTCATGTTCCATGGTGCTTTTCAAGTGAGCAAGGTAGTAGCACAGGGAAACAAAAGGGGAGGAAGGGGACTGTCATGGAAGGAGGTGCATTGCACAAAGGTATGTTAAAATTATGGTTAAGGAAGTCTAAGATGGATCAGGTGGGGAAGGGGTTAGAGTGATGTTAAGGGAGCATGAGGATGGGAAAATATGTCCAGTACAGGCTATGTGGTGGTTCAGGCAACTAGGCCACAGGGAGAAGGCCCCTTGTTTGTGAATGGAAATAGGGAGCTAGTCCCTAGCTATCAACTGGTGACAGTGATGAAAAAATGGGCTGGAATTTTCCGGGGGAGCACATGGTGGGATTCTCATCCCAATCTTTCAGAATAGGGTCAGCATCAGAGATAGCCACTAAGGGTGGGTCATCAGAAATTGTGAAACAGGTCAGAAGGTGATCATCAGGAAACTACAGTACATCAGGAAAATTGTACACTAACATTGTTTACAATTTTCCAGAGCTCGATGGAGAGAGACAGATTTGGATCTCTGGACGTTCATTCATATTTTGGGTGGAAATGAGAGCAGTGGTGAGTCCCATGGGGAGACAACAAAGGCTGAATCTGGGAATGGCAAAAGTCCATTGGAAGGGAGTGTGGGGCATGTGATCAGCCCAGTTGTTATCTTTTATTGGAGGACTTAAAGTTAAAACTGCCCAAACAAAACATGTTAATTGTTCTTTTGGGGGGAAACAACTTAGGGAGCAGTCCTTGGTTGCTATCATGTAGGAGGTGGAAAGGGATCTGGCACAAATCAAAGAATGGTGGCCAGAGGTGATCATTGGATGGTCTAGCAAAGTGCCTAGGAGGATCTGGAGGCATGTGAGGGATATGAGGGCAGTGGATGGGGCCAGGAAAAGGAATAGGAAGGTGGGGGCCATAGTTCGGGAGCTTGTGGGATTAGTCACACAACATCAGGATATAACTCAGGAATATGCAAGGCTCTATAGGCCAGATGGAGTCCATTTGATGGATGTGGGTCTGGATCTGTTTAATTTGCAGATAGAGAGGACTCTCAAGGAATGGGTGAAAGGTAGACTTATGTGGGGGTGGCCCATCTTCCGCTGCATTAACCTGAGATGGGCTAATGGAGAGAAAAGAAGAAAGGAGGGAGGAGGGGAAAGAAGCAGAATAAAGAAAGATTGGGCCAAGGGGGTACTGGGCAAAATAAAAGAAGGAACATGGACTGGGTGTGCACCTAGGCATCTTTGGCACCTTGGGGGGGTTGCATCCAGAGGGCCAAGTGGTAGATAGGGTGTGCATTCAACTACGGTGGAGAATGATAAAGTGATGTAAGAATTTGGAAAAGAATGCTGTAAATAAAATGCATATATGGATACAATGTGGAGATATGTGTTTGGAAAGATGGAATAATTTGGTGGGTAATAAAATAGCCAACTGAACACCGAAAGAAGATAAGTCTGAGTGTGGTTTATTTCAGAGGAGGGTATTCCATTATAAGATGGATTGCCTGTTTGAAGGCAACTTGCACTGTCAGGGGTCACCTGACCTGAAAGTGGCAAGGTGAGAAGGGAGGGGGAGAGGATGGGGGGTGGTAGTAGGGATAGGGAAGGGAGGGGGGAGGGAAGGAGGAGAGAGAGAGCTATGACAAGTGGCACTGGGAAGTGAATGACTCAGCACAAAATGGGAGAGGCTGTAAAGGAAGAAGGTGATTAGTGATGGAGATATCAGAGAAAAGGAAGCGTTTAAAAGAGGCTGCTGGAGTAGGTTCACCCTTTGTCTTGCTAGTCTCTTACCCTCCCACCTGCCCTATTGGTTGGCAGAGCTTGGGGGGAGAGTGAGACTATCAAGGTCCACGGCGGGGGGGCTGCTGATGGTGGACAGGAGTGGTGGTTGGTGGTGAAAGGTGCTCCTGGTCAGGAGCCAGAGAGGAGAAAAGAAAGGGGGGAGGGGGAAAAGGAGCAGAATAAAGAAAGGTGGGGCCCAGGGAGTACTAAGCCAGGATAAAAGAAGGAACACAGACTGGGTGTACACCTAGGCATGTTTTGCATGTTAGTGGTTTGCACCCAGAAGGCCGAGAGGTAGATCAGGTATGCACCTGACTACAGTGGAGAATGATAAAGTGATGTAAGAGCTTGGAAAAAATGTTATAAATAAAATGCATGTATGGATACAAAGTGGAGGTATGTGTTTGTAAAGATGGAATAATTTGGTGATTAATAAACTAGCTGAATGAGAACCCAAAGAAGGTAAGTCTGAGTGTGGTTTATTTTGGGGAGGGGATCCCATAACAATAAGTGGTGGTGATGCCTAAGACTAAGTGTTTTTTTTTTTTTAATTTACAGAAAACTTTATTAATTCTAATTTTTAAATTAAAAAAAATGTAGTTAAGAGTTAACTAAAACATACAGCTGAAAGCTAAGAAAGTATAATGTAATAAATGGGAACTCATTATGAAAAGCAAATAACTAAGAATTTGTTTAAACCTTAGATAATCCTTACACAAACTTCTGATGTTTGTTAGTTGCTTTTGTCTATTGTTGACAATGTCTAGGTGGTAGCAGTTTGAAGTGTTATAAGCAGAATATGCTCAAACATCTGCATATTGAACTGAAGAAAGGAAACATCACATTAACTAGAAGAAACTTAGGGGTAAGTAGTTTAAAATGCAAAAATATGGTTTTAAATTAAATAGTGTGGATGAATAGTAATGTTTTGCATTGTGGTCAGTATAAAATAATAAATATACATGAATAATGTAAAAACTGACATATTAGAAAAGTATTTGACATGCTATCAGGTATATTTATATCTGAAAAGAGTGTGAAATTATTGTTGTCTAATAACATGTTTTTGGCAAAATAGTTCCGTCATTTGCACAATACCCTGTGGGCTGGATAGGTTTTCATTACTAAAATGAGATCTCCTGCTTGCTTTTATACCTGGGCCTGGAGCTGTCCTGAGGCATCACTGCACAAAGCATCCCATGCATTTTTGAAGACTACAGCTATTTAAAAAAAAACTGCCACTTTGGGAACATCTTAAGATTTCACCACATGAGGAATCTTAAAAAGGATTGAGTGCTATAGTACAAAACCTGCAGGGGATTTAGACAGACCATAAAACAGTATTAGTTAACATGGCATCAAAAACATAAATGAAACTTTCAGACAACACAGTTACAGGGTCCTCCACTTGTCAAGTTTAATATGGAAGTAGATTTTTGTTTCCAACTAACAATAAATATATAGAAATATTTGTACAATATTTATTCTTCGTTACATAGGTTTTGGTATTACGTAGTACTCATGAGAATGACTGCAGAAGTGTAGTAAAATCATTCTTTTTATTTACTGCAGTGCTACTGTTGTTTTGCATCTGTTATAATCCATTGTTTGTATTGATTTTTTTTATCATGTTGTGATCCCAGAGGCTGTATTACTTTCTTGAACTATGGATAATAGCAATATTTATAAATTTACAAAGAGAAACTTCAGAAAGTTAAAGAGAAAGTAGGTGATATTGGTAAATAGAATTACATAACTACAGTAAGGTAGAAATGAGCTAGACAGAAACATACAATCATGGGCTGTGTCTGCAGAAAAAAGACACAGTTGTGCATCCAGTGCACCCAGAGAAACTCATGTATAAAATATAGATACACAGGCTGAATGGATGTGTAGTTTTAACTGTCTTTTTAGAGCTCTTTATTTTTTCTTTGATTCTTTGAGATTAATCACACAGTGGCAAACTATTTCTGGCATTAGTATGGTGGACGTCAACTATCACAATGAAAATGGTCAATATAAGGCAACCATTATTATATGAACTAAGGACCTTATGTACTTATCACTGTGTAAAATGGTAATGTGCACCTTGAAGTAGCAGTTTGGTAACAAAATATATTTTATATAGTACTATCAGAAGTTAATCACCCTTCTTAACTTACCACATACCCTATTGTCCCTTGCTATGCCCACCATCATAAAACTAAATGTTTCAGTGAGGTGCTATGTTGTATACCATCAGAAATGTGTTTTAATACAATCCTGACACATCCACAACATTATCAGAGCCTGCACAGTAAAAGAATAACCTTAAGAGCTGGTCTGGTGGCACAGAGGGTTGAGGCACTGGATGCCTTACCTCATGTTACGCCAGTGACCCGGGTTTGGGAATGACCTCGAATCATTGGGGTGCTGGCATGGGGGGAAGGGTGGAGCAGGACTGAGCATGCCAGCTGGCAGCTCTCCTCTCCTGAGGGTGGTGAGAGTGAGTTGGTGCACCCACGTACTTCCACTCCCACCTGGTGGAGGTCCGGTGGGTAGCATAGGTGGAGAGGGGGCAGCAAAGTATCAGGATGTGAAACGGGCTGAGCTGGTGCCATGGGGTACCAAATATGCCTCCACACACTTGCACGGCTGTGTGCTGGGGCCTCGAGGGGGGTCTTAGGCAAAAACATGTAAACATACATTTGTGTCAATAACCTTAAGGGAAGAGGTCTCTAAAATGTGATGGATGCCACCATATTCATTGATGTGAGTAATCTTTTAGAAATCAATTAGAAAACTAGTAAATTCGGTTTTTAAAATGGAGAACATATTTTTAATTCTATGCTGATAAAGTTAAGGATGTTAGCAACATTTATTTATTTACTTATATACTTACAAATTGGTGACCAGGAATAGCACACTGAGCCAAGGTTTATTTTCAGGTGTGACCCGGGGGAAGGGGTATATGGCAGACAAGTGTAGAATTCCAGAATAAAATAGATACATTAATAATAGAGTACATGCTCAAAAATATGCAAGACCAGATAAAGCATGGCATTTTATTTATATGGTGCCCTATCCCAATGGCTTGGGTGCTTCACAAAATACAATACACAATAACTTCATAAATAATAACATTAAAACAGTGCAAATATATGATTCAAAGCAAAGTAATGCTGAGTTATTGTTGTTAATCAGTCAATAGTATCAAAAGCTGATGAACACAAATAACACTGTAGCTCTTTTTTGAATGCTTTCACTCCGGGGTGGGGGGCTCCTTTGTTAGAAGAGTAGGAGTTCCAAAGAAATAGGGGCACCACCAAGAAAGCACTGTTTCTACACAGCTTCAGGCTTGATCTCAGGATGACCAATAAAGACCCCCTCAGTGGAGTGGAATGAGCAGTTGAGAGTATACCAGGCCTAGTGGTCTTTATGGTAGCCTAGACTCAACACATGCAGGGCTTTGTATGTTAACAGGGCAGTCTTAAAGTTAGTGTAACACTTAGTTGGTAACCAGTGAAGACACTGCAGCACAGGCATAATATGATCCACATATGATGACCCAGTGATCAATCTGGCTGCAGTATGTTGCATCAGCTGTTGGTGGTACACCAACCTGCCAGATAACCCCATGTAGATAGCATAACAGGAGCTCAGTTTTGGGTTACAAACACATGTACTAAGGTTGCCAAGTCCTCTTGCATCTTACGAGGCTCAGTCTGGGAGCAATTCCAAAGCAGGAAATGTCCATAGTGGACCACAGCAAACACATAATGTTGTCAGCTTGGAGTCCACAGTGACTCTCAGATTTTCACACTTTCCAGAAATATTAAGATGGTCCCATTTCATGATGGCAAATCAATGGGACCTCAACTGGCAGCCAACCCAAAATTACCTGGTGTAGCAACTAACAACTCTGTCTTGGCTGGAATGAGGCTCAGTCAGTTGGAGGTCATGCAGTCCATCATCTCTTGAAGGCAGAGTTCCAGCACAGAGATTAGGGACCCATTCCACATAAGGGACAGTGCTGCTAAATATCATCTGTGTATCAGGGAAGTGGAAATGCATGCTGTACCACCTAATGACCTGTCCTAGCTGCAGCATATACACTGAATAAAATGGAGGCAGACCTGGTCACTGAAGAAAACCACAGGTAACCACTGCTGGTTGTCATGTGAACAAATCCATCAGTGCCCATAAATGGGCAGGAACCTAACCCATGGATATTTCTTTATGATATCCAATTATTTATTTATTAAAACAATCACATTTCTCTGCAATCTACTGTACCTTATAAGAAGAAGTCCAATCATTGAAAAGCTGTCCTGGTGAGTCCCAAATACAGTATTCTGCTAGGTGTTTCATCAACCCCCCCCCCCCAGTTCATGGTGTCCAATGCTGCAGAGAGAGATCAAGGAGAATGACAACAAACTGCTCCTTTATCCATCACTAGAATCAAATCACTGAACACCTTGATAAGTGCGATCTTGAAACTGTGTTCAGGCCAGAAACCCAACTAGAATGAGTAATAGGTGTTATGTTTCTCAAGGTACGCCTCCAGGTGCATCACCACTACCTTCTCAAAAATCTTCCCCATAAAGGGATGCTTCAAGATAGGTCTGTCGATTGTCAGCACATCCAGGTCCAAAGATGTGTTTTTTCAGGAGTGGTCTCACAAAGGCATCTTTAACAGCCCCAGAGAAACAATCCACTGAAAGGGAACACCAGATTATGTTAGAGTAGGTCCATGGAAAATGTATGTTACTTCATATAATGTGGTCCAAGGGTACAAGAATTAGGCTGACAGGTAGAGTCTGGACCGAAGCATTTTTTATCAAAAAATGCAAGAATAGACCATGTTTCTTTTCCAAAAATATTTTTTTATTTAAAATTCACCCTAACATTGCGCTTCATTATTGAAGCTTTTTCAAAGGGCCTTTAAATTAATTTCTCTGAAATATAAACAAACATATAGCCATTTCACTTAATATGCTCACTTTCAAAATGCAGTAGTGTGCAGAATTAATTTCTTGAATAAATGAATTAACCACATTAGTGCTTGGCAATAGAAACTTTTTCTTGAAAAGGCAACTGCATATTCATCTCATAATGAATCTGCATAAAACAGTTTCCCTAAAAAAGTATACATACAATTTATAAGTTTAAATCAAAATACAAATAAATCACACATGCAAAAGTTATTTCATACTGCCATATAGTGGCCTGTACGCCCCGTTGCAAACAAGCACTGAGCCTCACTGCATAATGCCTATTAGCCTTTTACTTCCAAATACATAATTATTGTTAATTCTAGTACAACAGCTTTACTATCAGCTTAAATCCACTCTTCATATTTTCTGGTATATACACATCAAACACTGTTGAATTCAAAAATATTTATCTTGAGCTCTCAACAAAAACTTTCATTACATTTTGTCAATCTGTTACAGGTAATTGAGCTCACCTGTTTGAATGAACTCACACAAACCAATTCTGGTCTGAGTTGGACTATGTTTAGTCCCTTAAATCAGTACTGCAACAATAAAATAAAACACTCAGTACTGCACCAGGCAATGGCATGTGCGGCGGCACAGTGCAACTGAGGTGCGCTGGTGCAATTTAGGGATATATTCAAAAGAGATGAGCCATGGCTCATCTCCTCTGAATATATCAGGTAATGCACACTGCGCTAATACGATGCACTGGGGCATCCCTCCCAGACAGGGTTGAATACCAGGAATGGGAACTGCTCCAGCACAACAGAGTTACACTGTGTGCAAATTCCTGATATTCAGCCAGCAGTATGCAAATGGGGCTGTAATGCATGCAATGTGCAAATGGGGCCATTTGCATGTAATTATGGCCCCATTTGCATGTGTTGTGCAGGGCAAGCTAGCAAAGTGCACATGGCACCCTGCATAGCATGCAGCGCTGCCAGAGGGGTTCTGTGGCACCCCTCTCCCGGTATCCCTGATCACCATGAAAGAAATGTTAAATAAATCCCTAGTAGTCTAGTGGTCCCTCCCACCTCTCCTGTTCCTCCAATCACCAGAAAAAAATGTTGAATAAGTCCCTGCTAGTCTAGTGGAACCCCCCTCCCTCCCTGTAGCCCCAATTGCAAAGAAAGCAATGTTAAATATGTCCCTGGCAGTCTAGTGGAACCCCCACCATGCTTGTAACCCCAATCGGCTATAATTCTGATGTCAATAATTCCCCACTGGTCCAGTGGCACCTCCCCACACAGGATCTCCTGCCCACCCAGCTCCCTCCCGTCATTGGTTGTGTAGTCATTCATTTACATATTTGCGCATGACTAGTACAGTATGCACTGCAAGCCCATTGGTCCACAGTGTGGACCAATGGGCTGACAGCTGATACTGTAAGCTGTCAATTGGCAGGAAGCCATGAAGGTATGTGGGTGGGTTTACTGCTGCCCACCAATGATGGGGGGCAGCTGGGTGGGCAAGGGGTCCTGTGTGGGTGAGGGGGGTGGGGGGTGGCACTGGACCACTGGGGAATTTTTGACATTGGGATTATGGATGATTGGGGTTATGGGCTTGAAGGGGGTTCCACTAGACTGCCAGGGACATATTTCACCTTGCTTTCTCTGTGATTGGGGCTATGGGGGGGAGGGGAGTCCACTAGACTGCCAGGGTCATATTTAATATTGCTTGCTCTGTGATTAGGGCTATGGGGAGGAAGGAGGGTTCCACTAGACCACCAGGGATATATTTAACATTGATTTCTCAGTGATCGGGGCTCCAGGGAGGAAGAGGGGTTCTACTAGACTGCCAGGGACATATTTCACATTGCTTTCTCTGTGATCAGGACTATGCGGAGGGAGAGGAGTCCCCTAGACTGGCAGGGACATATTTAATATTGCTTTCTCCGCAATCAGGGTAATGGGGAGGGAGGGGGTCCACTAGACTACCAGGGACATATGTGGGTGCTTGTGCACAGTGTTTTGGGTAGCCACCCATGGCTGGTCGCTGTTGCATTGCACATTGTAATACAGCAGCACACCTGTGGGTGGCAGGCACTTGAGCTATTTTTTTATGGGCTCAACTTTGAGCCCAGGTATGTGGCACATTTCAGAGTTGTGCAGGCATATGCTCTGCACATTCTGGGCTGAATATCAGGTTATGCCACATATGCATGGGCACACCTCCTGGGGAAGCACTGCATACATTATCTTTGTGACCCGGCACATCGAAACTTGCATTGCGCAAGTCTGTCTGTTGAATATTGCCTCGGGCACATTTCTGGGGTTGTGCTGGTGCAACTCAGTTTTGCCAGGTGCAACCCCTTTGAGTATCTAGGCCTCAGTTGTCATTTTAAAATTCAGTATTGTGATTTTTAAGTTCAGTGTTTAGTGTTTTAAGCTATGCCAGCACCTCATTCACCCATTTGTGTTAGCACCCTTGCACTCAAATATCACCTCTGCCTGCTTGTTCTGTAAAGATACTTCTACTTTAGTATACTTATATTATACCTGACAGAACATTACAATTTATTTAGTATAGGTGCTTCATGTATAGTGTTTGAAAATGGAGCTTCTGGCAAATGCAACTGAGAGGAGCACTTGTTAGAAGCTCCATTTTCAAACACCACACATTTGTACTAACAAGCTAAAGGTAAGCCTACAAAGAAAACTTCAAAACCTAAAGAAAAGTGTCCATTCTGTGTTTTAACACAGTACTGTACTTGTCCTAATCTGTCTGCAGCTTTGGCCAGCTAACTAAAAAAAGACTCACAAATACCAAAATATAGTGTTTGGTGAGACTTTTGTATTTCACTAACTAGGCACACATGGTTCTGGTGAGATGAAGGTTTAAATAAACAGGCTTACTGAAAAGGTAATACATGAAACACCTGTACTAAATAAAAATGTTCTTTCAGTTATAATGTAAGTATATAAAGGCAGAATTATCTTCACAGAACAAGCAGGCAAAGGTGAGATTTGAGTGCAAGGGTGCTAGCACAAATGACAAATGAGGTGCTGGCATAGCTTAAAACACTAAATAGTGAACTTAAAAATCACAATACTAAATGCAAAAATTACAACTGAGTGTTTTATTTTATTGTTGCAGTACTGAATTAAGGGACTAAACATAGTTCAACTTAGACCAGAATTAGTTTGTGTGAGTTAATTCAAATAGGTGAGTTAAATTACCTGTAAGAGATTGACAAACTGTAATGAAAGTTTTTGTTGAGAGCTCAATATATATATATTTGAATTCAACAGTGCTTGATGTGTATATACCAGAAAATATGAAGAGTGGATTTAAGCTGATAGTAAAGCTGTTGTACTAGAATTATAAATAACTATATAGTTGGAAGTAAAAGGCTAATAGGCATTATGCAGTGAGGTTCAGTGCTTATTTGCAATGGGAAGTTCAGGCCACTATGTGGCAGTATGAAATAACGTTTGCTTGTGAGATCATTTGTATTTTGATTTAAACTTATGAATTGTATGTATACGTTTTTAGGAAACTGCTTTATGCAGCTTCATGTTATGAGATGAATATACAGTTTTTCTTTCAAGAAAACATTTCTACTGTCAAGCACTAATGTGGTAAATTCATTTATTCAAGAAATTAATTCTGCACATAACTGCATTTTAAAAATTAGCATATTAAGTGAAATGGCTATATGTTTGTTTATATTTCAGGGAAAATAATTTAAAGGCCATTTGAAAACGCTTCAATAACAAAGTGAAACATCAGGGTGAATTTCAAATAAAAGAGAAATATTTTTGAAACTGAAATATTACCTATTCATGCATTTTTTGTCAAAAAATGCTTAGGTTCAGACTCTACCTCTCAGCCTAACACCAGATTATGCCAGAGAACACCAGATTGTGGGCCTCAGAGAAGCCTGCCAACAGCTGTGTAGTCATTGAGTGGTCACAGCAGGTGTGACACAAGCCTAAGTACAGCGTCCAAAGAAAGTCACTGAAACTTACATCACTACCACACAGTGCCCCTCTACTCTACAGCTCGGCAACTGCTATTCCTTGAAAGGCCACCTGTAGACAGCCCAGCTTAATGATGGACACTCTGCATAGGAAGAACCAAGCAAACTCATAGCACCTATCTCAGGAAAAGATTCCTTTAGGCTATAGACAGTGTGGTAGAGTTCAGCAGGTCGGTTCCTATTTAAGACAATAATCCATGACAGGAATTGTATCTTGCCCTCTGATGTTCCTTATAATGTGACCTCAGAGCCATCCTGTCATCCATAGAGCCAGACCTTTTCCATGAATGTTACAGTCTCTGCTTTGTTTCCTTCAACTGCCTCAGCTTATTACTGTGCTATCACAAGCTGCAATGGAGGTCAGTCAATGAGCATGTGTTGGTGCAGTGGAGTCCAGCAACCTGAAGATGCCCAAAAGCATGGCCTTAATAGTTGCCACTGAGCCCCCATTTCACCCTGCCTCCATGCTCTAGACATCCAGTACAAACAAGAGCTTCTCTGGCTCCAGATTACATAATGGGTGGTACTGGATCATCTCCATGGGGTGGAGGGGGAGATTTTTCAGGTACAAAAGCAGGCATATAAATAGTCACAGCCTAAAGTGCTAATGGCACAAAAGGAATACATTATGCAAATAACTGTCAAATAAAATAGGGCACAAAATATAATATTCTACAAAGACAAAAGGCCAGGTGGCAATAAGGAATGGTAGTTTGGGAAAAGTAGTAAACTAGTATAAGAGGACCAGAGGGAGGATGTCTGGGAGTGTGGAGCAAGCACCGAGCAACTTTAAATGGGGGAGCCAGAAAAAAAGGGGAGCAAAAGAGACAAATACCTGGAAAACAAAAAGGAATGGAAAACTCATGGGCCTGGGATGGGAGGAGAGAAGGAGAGGAGGGGAAGAAGGAGAGGCAGAAATTTCAGGGAGGCAGGGGAAGATATGGGGAGAGGAACAGCAGAAGGTGAGGTACAAGCCCAGAAAAAAGCAAAACAGCCCTGCAGCAACAGGTTAAGTATGAGGTATGTAGGCAGGCAAGAGGCAGAGGTGAGTAGGAAGAGTATTCCAGAGTGTAGGGAGATGGATGGTAAAAACAGTTTGACCATTGGAAATTCGGCAACAAGTGATGTGATGTGTGCAGGAATCATAAGACTGGAGGAAGCAGGAGGAAGGGACAGATAAAGAGAGGAAGGTAGAGAGGCAGCAGGAAGGGAAGAGTACCAGTACTTGATGAGGAATGAGATGCACCAGGAGAACCACAAGGACTCAAGGGAAGGGAGTAAAATGTTTAGGTAGAGGGAACAGTGCTGGGTAAGGGGAGAAATGTTAAGGAATGAAAGAGAGAGTCCAGCCTAGCCAGGGAGGATTTTGGCATAGTGCCATAAACCACATCTGCATAGTCAAACACTAGCAGGATCCTTTTAAAGATGATCTCATGGTAGACTGTGAGAGAGAGGCAAGCTTTGTTTCAGTACAGAAAACCAAGTCTGGGGCAGAGTTTCTTATTGTTGGCATCAATATGTGTGGAAAAGTCTATGTTTCTATTCAGTCACATGTAACCAGGCCCTCTCTTCTTCCAAGGTCAAGGCAGGTTACTTTTGAACACTTAAAAGATTAAGCCTGAACCTGAGAACTGCTCCCTAGTGGGCCTCACCTAAAAGAGAGGGGTACAAATTTTCAGCCGTCCTGGGACTAAGTTGCACTGGGCAACCACTTGTGAGGAAACAAATCTCCACAACCTGTGGACAGTCCCATTTTCAGCCCATGCTCCACACATGCTCCACATGGGTGGAAGGCACAGCTGCAGAGGATGTTACACAATCATTTGACCATGCGTAACATTTTGGCACAGCTGCATCAAAAAAATTGTGCAAGTTGTCATAAATCAATAAGCCAGTCATAAAATGGCTCCTTCTTGGAAAATCAGGCACATGCAGAAAAAACTGCAGCTCCACAAGCAAAGATCCAATTTGTGGCAGTTATTTCCTGCACCTGTGCTACTTTCTGGTGTGTTAAAAATCTAGCCAAGGGTGTTTGGAGCGTGTTCTCCCTGCTTCCTCACTCAACCAGAAGCAAAAGGCCCACACATGAATATTCAGTGACTTGCCTATCCCCCTTTACATAATAAGAGAGCAAGTTTAGCTGAGATCGCAGATCCTATGGTCTTTCCAGAATATCCAAATGCAGAGAAGTCTGGGGAACCCAAGTATTGCAGCATTTGAATAAAAGGAGACTGGAGCCCTTCGCCCTTTCTGCAGTGGGAAGGAGCCCTCCAGAGACCTAGACCTAGAGAGAAGGGACATCTAAGGAGTCCTACCCCAAAGTGAAGAACCACTTTAACCTGATATGGCACCTGGGAGCAGTGGTGAGCCTCCTCTACAAGGAAGTTACCAAGATCCCTACAGACACACTCCCAACAGAGAAATATGCAAGAAAGGGAACAATGTGTAAGTTAACCTTCATAGCAGTGCTCCAGTGTAATGTGTTAACCCCTAGGTAATGTGTATTGTAAAAGGATTGGTATTGTTCATCAGGATAAGGAGCCTGGGACATGTCGGGGTCAGTTAAGTCCCATGAAATTGGGCCAGACAGGGGAGTCCCTCACTTTGGGACAGTGGGGCCTTCACTGTAATGTCAGACGAGAGACACACATGGCTGTACTGATTATATCCAAATATTTAGAAATATATCATTCTGGTTGCTGATTTGTAAGTTTCCACTATCTGGCACATAGCCATGTGTGGATGTATCTTTCCCCCCCAAGTGTAGTGTCACATGCTTTTTAGAAGGGTGCCAAAATGCACTTGGTTTTGTGGGTGACATTGCCAAAGGGACCCCGCATGGGAGCTAAAGTAAATCAAAGATACGGCAAAATCTGTGAAGCAGCAGCTCCCAGTCAACTTGAGGGGCAGTAGCAGAGTAGCAGTAGTAGGGTTTCCTGTGAGTTTGGCAACCGCAATTGGGCACCTACCGAAATAGCGACTCAGTCGTGGCGCCTTACACCAGAGCGACAATGGAGGGCAGGCATCCAGATGGGGTGGTGCATGAATACAGTGACATCCTGTTGCTACATGTATACGCATGCGGGGAGGGGGTGAGCATGCTGAGCATGGGGTGGGAGGGATTGTGAGGGATGGCACCATGGTGAGCTGCCAAGCTGCTCCCATGGTGTGGTGGGTGGGTTCAGGGTTGGGACATGAATGGTACTGGGTTTGGGTCCAGGTGCGGGTGTCTTTTGTTGCACCCAGTTCAAATTCTTTTGGGGGGATTTTGCACCCCCTGACATGCACCCCTGGAGTCGGGAATCCTTAAGTGGGGGGGTGGGGGGACTCATCCCCACACCTTTGCATGTAAAATCTAAGTCCCCAGCATCCTTTTGCTGTGCACCAGGGACTGCATTGCCAAAATATTTTTTCAGCGATCGCTATTCTGCGATAACTGTTAGGACATAGATCCCAGTAGTAGTAGCCACAGAAGTAATGAAGACATTATGGCAACAGGGATTCTGACAAGTATGGTGAGGGTAATGCCCTTCAAATCTGTGTACCATTAGGCAGCAATGAAATATGCAACCTGCTTGACACGAGCTCCTAGTACGGACTTTCATTATATGATTTATGTCATGTTTAATAGTGCACATGTATATGTGTTTGATTCCCATGGTCCCCATCTGCTGAGACCCATGGTGGTATGGTAAGTGAAAGATATAGGTTCACAGAATATGTCAGACTATTTCTGGACAAGAGATACCACCATATACCCCTAGAAACAGGGGGATGTCCTGCCCTTACACACATAACTGAAGTACTTGAAGTGGGAGACCTCTTCAAGTAAGTCACCATCCAGGGTTTTAAAAGTGGAGGTGATGATTAGACTACCAGATTTTTGCCAAGTACCAAAAGACATGAATACTGTTTTTTTTTTGGCATTCAGTACAGCCTGTTTTGAGTGGAACCAGCAGTGAATATTGTCAAAGTTGCACTGAAGTGATGACTTCCGCTTAAAGACTGAGACACCAGTAGCAAAAACCACAGTGTCTTCAATGTACATATACATATTTGACTCCACAAAGGCTGAGCTGAGGTTTTTCATGAAGATGGGAAAGAAAATGGGCACAAGGTTGGAGCCCTGGGGAACACTAAAGCTGATGGAGAGGGGAGGGATAGGATGTCACACACCTGAACAGAATGATATCAGCCTAAGAGATAGAAGTGGAACTGTTCCACCAAAAAATCAGCTAGTCCCACCCACCCTCAGCTTATATTATGATTTAAAAAAATATATGAGGACATTTTTGTTGGTTAGCAAATATTAATGGTTTACACTATACTATACTATTAGCAACCTCCTCACTACTTGGACTTCTCTGTCACCATGTGGAGATCTACAGACCCAATTTGTGACTTTTTAGGTTTTCTATTAAACAGAATAGCTCCGTACTAACAACAGGGTGTTTTCATTTTCAGGAAGCATAAGCACTTTCTATTTCTAAAGCTGGTGAAGTGCTTATATCAGAGTGATATCTGTTGGGCTCATCTGTGCACTTCACAACATTCTATTTTGTCAGGGAATCTTCTTGATTTTTGTTATGTTTTGCAACCCCCTCTTCTCGCAGCATAACTTCCACAAAAAAAGTCTTGAAACAATAAAAACTGTTAATTTTCTCTGTTAATGGGTCCAGTACTGTTTATTTACCATCTTCAGAACACAGGCTACTAAACTAGTTTGAGGAGTGGGCAAAGGAGCTAAAATTGCAAATCGGAAGGGCTACCACTTAAGGAATGTGGTACTATTTGGAGATCTTAATCTCCCAAATGATCTTAATCTCCCAGATGTGGACAGATAGTTTTGGAACCTACTCATGAGGGAGCAATCTTAGACCTCATACTCTCAAATGGGGACAGTGAGAGGATCTCAGATCTAGAAGTGGGTAACCATTTGGGAACAAGAGACCACCAAACAGTGTGGTTCATGATAAACTCAACTACAGAGTCAAGCCATACAAAAGTGAGGGTTCTGGACTTCAGGAGTGCTGACTTTGGCAAGATGGGAGAGTGTCTTAGAAAAGCACTAGTAAACAGGCTAGAAGCAGGGGTGGAGCAACAATGGGGAAATATCAAAACTGCCTTCACAGAGGCAACAAGCCTTTGTGTGAAGCAAATAAACAAATCAAAATGAAAGAAAAAGCCGTTCTCAAAAGAAGTGGTGGTGAAGGTTAGGGAGAAAAAGATAGCATTTAGGAAGTATAAGGAAACACAGAAGGAGCAGGACAGAGAACTGTACCAGTTAAGGCAGAAGGAAGCAGGGAAGGTAGTCAGAATAGCAAAGGCACAAACTGAGGAAAAGATAGCCAACTCAGTTAAGAAGGGGGATAAAACCTTTAAGGGGTATATCAGGGAGTGTAGAAAGACAAAGGGAGGGATAGTGAGGCTGAATAGAATGGATGGTGGGTGGGCAGAGAGTGACAGTGAAAAAGCAGGGATACTGAATGAATACTTCTGTTCAGTATTCACAAAAGAAGAAGTGGGGGAGGTGCCTAATCCAATTAACAGAAGCACTCTGGAGAGGGGGGTCAATCCCAGTCCTTTCACAGAAGAAAGGGTTCTGATAGAAAAACTGAAGATGAAGAAAGCAATGGGACCAGATGGAATTCACGCCAGAATTCTAAAAGAATTAAGCAGAGAACTTGTGACACCACTGACAAACCTTTTTAACAAATCATGGGAGGATGGTGTGGTACCTGAGGACTAGAAGAAGGCTGATGTGATTCCCCTTCACAAAAGTGAGACCAAGACAGAGGCAGAAAACCACAGACCTGTCAGTTTCACCTCTGTGGTAGGGAAAGTGATGGAATCATTTCTGAGGGAAAGAATTGTTGAGTACCTAGAGGCCAGTGGGGCACAGGACCCAAGGCAGCATGGGTTCACAGCAGGAAGGTCATGTCAGATGAATCTAATTGATTTCATTGACTGGGTGACCAAAGTAGTAGACCAGGGAGGGGTTGTGGACATGGCCTACCTAGACTTTAGCAAGGCATTTGACAGAGTCCCACACAAAAGATTAGTAGTCAGATTAACCAGCCTTGGAGTGGGTCCCAGGGTGGTAGCCTGGGTAAAACATTGGCTGAACACTCTGAAGAAAGAGGGATTACTAGTGGGGTACAGCAGGGTTCAGTATTGGGTCAAGTCTTTTTTAATGTCTTTATAAGTGACATTGCAGAGAGACTGGGAGGAAAATTATGCCTCTTTGCAGATGACACAAAGATCTGCAACAGGTTTGATACACAAGGAGGTGTGGAAAGGATGAGAAGGGACTTGGCAAGGTTGGAAGAATGGTCAGAAGTATGGCAGCTTGAATTCAATGCAAAGAAGTGCAAAATAATGCACCTGGGAAACAAAAACCCAGAGGAAGATTACACAATGAGGGGGGAGGTAGTAACAACAACAAAAATGGAAAGTGACCTGGGGGAATTCATATCAGATGACCCTAAGTTTGGCAAGCAACGTGAGAAGGTAGTAGGGAGGGCTGGGGGGATACTGGGATGTATAGGGAGAGGCATTACCAACAGAAAACAGGAAGTTGTTATCCCCCTGTACAGGCAGTTGGTGAGACACTATCTGGAGTACTGTGTCTGGTTCTGGAGACCCCATCTCCGGAAGGACGTAGACAAGATGGAAGCAGTTCAGAGGAGGGGCAACTAAAATGGTGCAGGGTCTGCAAGAGAAGCCATATGAGGAGAGGCTAAAGAAGCTTAATATATATACCCTTGAGGAAAGGAGGGAGAGGGGGGACATGATAGAAACATTTAAGTACCTCAGTGGAATCAACAAAGCCCAAGTGGGTGGCATCTTTCAGAAAAAGAGATGTGCAAGAACAAGGGGACAAAATCTGAAGCTAGAGGGGGGATGGCTCAGGGGCAATGTGAGGAAGTATTTTTTCACAGAGAGGGTGGTGGACACATGGAACAGCCTTCCTGAGGAGGTTGTGGGGTCTAAAACTGTGGGAGAATTCAAGAATGCATGGGACAGACATAAGGCAATTTTTGTGGGGGGGGGTAGGAAGAAATAGGCTGTTGGTTAAATAGGATCTGGGGCTTAACCTCTAGGTATGGAAATGGGTAGACTAGGTGGGCCAAGTGGTCCTTATCTGCCATCAAAGTCTATGTTTCTATGTTTCTATGGATTGGGAAACATCATCAGCTAGGACTGCATTGATCCCAGTCCTTGTAGAGTCATTAAAAGAGGGCATGCAAAAAAACACCCACAATGGAGGGATTCATCTTGACCTGGATCTATCAATCCACAACTGTACAAATAAGTAGGTTATGGGAGTCCATGGAGACAATTCATTACAAGTTGGTTTAGTTCATCAATCATCATAGCCATAGAAGACTGGATGACTAAGTCTAACTAAAAGTTAAATCATATGTCCCCACTATACTTAACACTAATGTTCAATTGATGTGAGTATAGTATTAGAACAGAAAAAAGTACAAGTTGCAGTCATTAAAAAAGGATGGTCTATCCCATACGTATCAACTCAAGTGGTTCCAGTTCAACATGGTAAGGCAGAGTGGAAGGGCAGGGTAGAAAACCGGGTAAACATATGGCTTGTTATATTTGTAAAGGAATAGTGTATGTGTGAATTAGTGTAGTAGGAAAAAAAGGAATTTAAAACATTGGCCCAGATATTCAAAAGGGTTGCATATGGCACAACAGTGTTGCACCATGCGCAACCCACTGATCACACCTGACACAGTATTCAAAAAAGGAAAGTGCGGCTCCAACTCGACGTGCAGGCGCATCAGTAATGTCACAGGCACAGGTAGGAGTGCGTGTCTATGGCATAACCTGCACAGCCCGATATTCAGCCCGGGATGTGCAGAGCCACATCGCAACCCTACCTGCGCCAGCACAAAGTTACACCAAAAAAAGGAACAACTGATGGCCACCCACGGTGAGCTGCCACATTGCAGGGCACAACACGGCAGCTGCCACCTGTGGGTGGCAACCGAGTTCCGGCTGCACCTGGCAGTGCCCCCCCATGCCCGATCATGGGCTTTTGTAAAAAAAGACAACCCCAAGTCCTATATCCCTGGTGGTCCAGTGGATCGCTATCTGCCTGATTGCGGGCATCTGTAAAAAAAGACAACCCCAAGTCCTATATCCCTGGTGGGCCAGTGGACTGCGATCTGCCCGATCGCAGGCATCTGTAAAAAAAGACAACCCCAAGTCCTATATCCCTGGTGGTCCAGTGGACCACTATCTGCCCGATCGTGGGCAACTGTAAAAAAAGACAACCCCAAGTTCTATATCCCTGGTGGTCCAGTGGACCGCTATCTGCCCGATTGCGAGCATCAGTAAAAATTTCAATATCCCCACACGCCCACTGGGCCCCACTGCCCGCTCCCCCAGCCAGTGGGTGGCAGCACCACCGCTTGCCGCCCGCTGCCTGCCGACTGACACCTCGGTAGGGCTGCACACCCATTGGTTCACAGCGTGACCCAATGGGCATGCAGCCCCTACCGTACTACACATTCCAGATATGTGAATGCAGATAGCAGTCCACTGGACCACCAGGGATATAGGACTTGGGGTTGTCTTTTTTTACAGATGCCCACGATCAGGCAGATAGGGCTGAAACATTTAAATACTTTAAAGGTATCAACAGGATGGAAAGCCAGAACTGTCTATGCTTAATAATAGAACCATTACTGTAACAATAAAAAAGTACTTTTTCATAGAGAAGGTAGTGGACAGATAGAACCACCTACCACAAGATTGTGTTAATGTTCAGACAGTAAATGCTTTTAAACATGAGTGAGACTGATTTGTGATACTTTACAGTCTCACCATTACTAGACTGGTTCCACAAGCGAGGTAGAGGCTGGATAGACTGGATGGACCAGTTGTCTTTCTCTGTCAGTAAAATTCTATGTTTCTAAGTAATACAGAATATTGGGCATGATAGTAACTCACTTGGGAAAATGGTAATATGAGCTTTTGATTTTGCAACAGATTGGAGCCTCAGATGATAAGGTAGTATTAGTAACATCACATTACCTATTGTGTAAGAAAGAGATAGGGAAGGTACAGACAATCTTACGTATAAAGTGAACTACAGTAAAGAAAAGGAGGTTTCTGAATATGATTATAGGTGTAATGGATATACTGGACACTGGTTTAATGAAAGTTGTGTCAGAAATTATATTTATTATGTACACTCAGTTCAGGTTCAAACTTTTTTCCTTTGCTTCATGGATCATGCAAAACAATGAAAATGACACATTTCTTTCACAACCCAATGCATATAAAGGTTCTTATAATTTGTAAATAAACATGGCATGAGACAGCCTCAGACTGATATAAAAATAAATGTTATTATTCAGGTACAATATAAACTAATGAAACTACTACACAGATATATCAAGTCTTGAAAACATTGCACAAGGCAGAATACATACAAAACAATAGAACTTTGAGGAAACAGCAATAAAGGTAACTGGACACAGTACGTAGTATGTAGCCTTAGTAAACTTTGAAAATAGTGGCATAATTTCTGCATACCCATATTTTATATATATTATAATATTTCCCTATGTAACCACCCCATTCCTCAGCTACACTAAAAATATAAAAAGGTAAAGTGATTCTCAGGCATTTGGAGTTTGTACAAAATGTAGACTTTTCTTCATAATGCAAAAATAACAGAGAATCTGCGTCTTTGCTTTGCTATTGACGTCACTCTGGTGGTACTGGTTCATGCCAGAAGACAGTGGGCCCAATTCCAAAAGAACCCTTAGACCACTGCAAGTTGCAGTGATCTAGGGCTGCAAAGCACTGTGGCTGAGTCAGGGACCATGTGTCAATTCTGTAAAATTGGGGGTCCCTATGCTGAAAACCCGGGAGTCGACACACTTACAGGCTAGTACAGAACTATAGGCGTTCCTGCAGGTCTTGCCACAGAGATCCGACTCCCCCCCCATCCAGTGCAATGAAAAGCCAATGCTGGGGGGTCCAGGGACAGAATGGACACAGGGGATGCCATAGGGGGTGTTGAGGAGTGAGTGGGTATGCCAGGGGGTTGATTGGGGACCTGGCGGGGGTGCCATTGTTATAACTATTATGGTAATGGTGTATGATTTGCTATAATAACAGCACCCCTGCCAGGTGCCCAATCACCCCCTAGAATAACTACTCACTCTCCAACACACCCTATGGCACCCCTCTATCCCTTCTGTCCCTGGAACCCACTTACAGAGCCCCCCCAATTCCCCATCTTGTGGGGGCAATGGCACAGGGGCTTAGACAAGTTCTTAGCTGGTCTAACACTAGCCCCTTGGTATGCCCATGGTGGAGCTTCTTGACTCTCAAATAAAGGGATGTAGTAGCACCGCCATGGCATATGCCACCTTGTGACCTGGTGTACCCCAATGTAGGTCACAAGGAAGGTGCAGTTCCCATTTGGTGCAGCAGCTTCCCATTGCTACACAGACTGCATTTCAGAATTAGGAATGCCACAATTTATAATGCAAGGTGCCAATTGCATCATTGATGTTTAACACGAGCACCTTGCATTGGTCTACAGGCTTTTTTGAATTGGGCCCCATGTCTTTTCCTCACATTTGAATCTCTGGTACATAGGCAGATACAACATCTTTCAGTACAGGATAGGCAGGAGACTCTGTTGGGAATGACTTCTTCATTTTAGACAACAACCTTAGATGTGGATCATGATAGCAACGGATTTGAAAGGATTCTAAACAAATTTCACACTGTCCAATATTTATATGCAGGTTACAGTGCCAGAATTATGACATCACATATTCTGGTTTACCAACTCTGATTGGATATTGAAAATGAGGAGGGTGCACAGTAAATTCCTCTTTTTGGTAACACCCCTTTCTAATATAATATGGATTTGTAAAAAGCATAAAATCAGTTATTTTCCACTCTAACATCTGGAGGCAACCAAATATGTGTGTTAACATATATGACTTTTGGCTCAGCAAATAATTTTGCATATTTTAAGCAAGTCCCAACTCTCCAAAGCCCATAGTTCACAAGAAAAAACATAAATATTGTTTCCAAACAAATATCTTTTTAAAAAATATACCTTCTTATTCCTGTCCTCTGGACCTTTAAAATAAGGTACTGTACTTTTTTATTTCCAGCAACACTTCAAATATAGGTTATAAGTGGCAGACCCTTTTCTGAGTGGAAACTTTCTTTGTCTGTAACTATTGAAGCATGTAGTCATACATTTCAGAGATGTCCCAAGACATTCAAATAGCACCATTAAAAGTAGTAGTTAAAAAGAGAGGATATATACTATAGATTTCTGAAGAATTTAAAGAACTGAATTAGCAGTGGAAAGTTGCTTTGAAACAAAGTGACTAAGGAAAAGACAGTCACCTATACAATTAACTAAATAGAAAAAGCCAAAAAAAAAAAGAGGAGGGCGTACTATGAGGGAAAGGGTAATAAGTTTAAAAAAACCAGATCCTAGGAACTGGGAGCAGAAAAACAATGGAAGTTTTAGGTAATGGTACACAAGATGGTTAGATTTAGAAATGGAGTAACTCATGCAGCTGTGACAAGGAGTAGGAGTCAATATTTTGTTGAGAACTTGAATGAAAGTCACTGTGATGTTAGTAGAGTACTAACACCTCTGGGTGAAAGCTAGCAAGGGAAAGCCCATAAAACTACTGGTTGACATAGTTCATTACAAAAGAAATAAAAAAGTTTAAAGAGGGTAAATCAGTAGGGCCAGATAAAGTGCCAGACTGGATATTGAAAGAGGGAACATATTTCATAGCACTTTTATTATGAAATTATTTTAACAAATCTATGATTAATGGAATGATAGTGGTTCAATGGAAGAATGCAAAAGTAATACTGATTCCTAAAGTAGCAGTACCTCAGGATACATATGTAACAGATAAACCATTTTGAGGTGTGCAGTCATGCTCTGATATATGCATGCCTTGGTGTGCACTGTACGCATGAGGCCGCAGGCCAAGTGTGTCAATCACCCAAGGTGTGCATATATATCAGAGCATGACCTCACACCTCAGAGTGGCTTATCTGTCTTATAAAATGTCAAAATTGTTTTGAAGGGGGGTAAAAGTGTAGGCATGCGGTCGCACTGTGATATATGCACAGTCACATGATGGTAAATATCCAATGTATCCCAAGCAATGTCCCTACCCATTATATAACAGTATAGTATATATATATATATATATATATATATATATATATATATATTAGAGCAAAAACTCCATTTAATGAATCAGTTAGGTTTGTTCCACAGCGACAAAAGCAAGGAAATTCAGTGGCATCGAGGTGCGCATTAGGTCATCGGCCTAACTCTCACCCCATCACATGTGTAAAGAAGCAGAGGTATGGGAGAATGGGGTGAGAGTTGGATCGATGACCCCAATGCGCACCTCAGTGCTGGTTGGGGGGTGGGCTGGGAGGTTCCAAGGGGGGCTTTTAACCCTAACACTGAATTTTCATGCTTTTGTCACTGTTGAACAACCCTAACTGATGCATTAAATGGTGTTTTTTGCCTCTAATTTCCCTTCTTTTTGAGAATGAAGCCAATAAATAGTGAACAGAATACGGTGGTGGGAGAGCGGGGCCCTTTGGGCCCCGTGCTCTCACCATGTGATGTCTTGTCACATAGTAACAGGAACAGCAATGCAAACACAAGCACCAAGAGTTACGTACATGGTAACATAAATGTATATGGTAAAGCAAACATTAATAGAAACGCAAGTGCAAAGTGACGCTGAAGCAAACAGTGAGAGAAACGGAGATGGAAGCTCATAAGAAAACGCAACTGGTAATGTGCACAGTGATGGCAGTGGTATTTGAAATGCAAATGTTAAGTGTGACAGCAAAAAGAACACCAAAGGGAACAGAAACAGAAACGCAAACGCAAGCGTGCACATAAACAGAAACCGTAATGCCCACGGGCATGGTACTGCAATTGTAAACGCAAATGGTAAAGTTAACATGAAGAATAACACCAAAGGAAACAGATACAGAAATGGGAACAGAAGTGCATATGGAAATGGAAACCATAACACGCGTGGGCATGGTACCCCCATTGTAAATGCAAATGGTAAAGTTAACATGAAGAATAATGTGACAGGAAACAGAAAAGGAAATGGAAATGGAAGCGCATATGGAAACACAAACCATAACATGAAAGGTCACATTACCACAATTGTAAATAGAAGTGTTAATGGTAACAGCAACAATAACGCCAAAGGAAAAAGAAACTGAAAGGCAAATGCAAGTGCGCATGGAAACACAAACTGTAACATGCACAGGCATGGTACCACAATTGTAAATGCAACTGCTAAAGCTAACATGAAGAATAACACCAAAGGAAACAGAAATGGAAACTGGAATGCAAGCATGTATGGGAACGCAAACCGTAATGCGCATGGTGACATTACCACAATTGTAAATGTAAATGGTAATGGTAACAGCAACAATAATGCCAAAGGAAACAGAAACGCAAAAGGAAATGCAAGCGCTTATGGAAATGCAAACCGTGACGTGCGCGGTCACAGTATGGCAAGTGGAAATGCAAACGGTAACATTAACAGCAGAAATAACGGCAAAAGAAAACAGAAATGGAAACATGAATGCAAGCAAATATGCAAATAAGAACGCAAAGCGTAACGCACATAGTGGTGTACACTGGAACAGTAATGCAAATGGGTACAGAAACACAAGTGGTATTGCTAAGTGTAACAGTAATGTAACCGCACATCCTGTTTTTGCCCAACAGCTACATAGAGAAACACAGTGTGCACAAATAATATGCATAATAATGGGCATCACAGCAGAAAATGAGCTGTCGGAAGACTAAATTCCTTATGTCTCAGGAACTGTATGATATAGAAAGAAAAAAAAATTCTCATGATTATTGATTTTCCTGCCTCTGTTCTGCTAAATGTGAAGCCATGGGCTACACATTGTTGTGACAAAAATTCTGTATCTAGTACCATTTCTGAGATACGAGCCCTGAAAGGCACAGCATACGCCACCATGTTAGTCTATGGGAAAAAATGCCAACTTTGGAGTACCATAACTTGGCATCCGTGCAATATTCTTTCACCAAACCATGAAAAGGCATATCTGTGAGATGTTGGCTGCCTTCCTTCCAAATTTCAGCTCAAAATACCAAACCGTTCTTTCACAGCAGGATGGCAAAGAATTTCTGTCATTTTGGCCAAGTCGGAAAAAGTACTGTTGCAATTTGTGACAATTTTCACAAAAATTTGCGAAACTGTCGCAGGTGCAACACTACTTTGCAGCACTACTGTTTCCAGAACTTTGAAAAAACATATTTTACCCCAAAATAAAGACATGGATAGCATCCTCAGGGTCCGACAAGGTGAACACATAAAGAATTGTGTCCCTAGAAGGTCCCAATTTTAAATGGCAAGCATTTTTCTGATCACTAACTGAAAACAAAATAGCAGATTTGTGACACTAAAAAGTGCATTTGCGAAAGTGTTGAACTTTTTGTTAACTTTTTCCATTGACTTATAATAGGAACTTGTTTTTTGAATAACTTTTGAACTGTTTAATATTTTTTCATGAAATCTTCAAAAGGCACATAGGGAATGTTCTCTGAAGTTTTTGGACTGGTCGCACAAACCGTGCGACCTGTGGACGAGAGCAAAGAATTAGCAAAAAAGTGTAATTGCACATTTCATTGTTGCTTAATAACTCTGCAGCCATATATCTGACCAGTACAAAACTTGGCAGATCCCAAGATTTATCATGCCCAATCAAGCATACCAAATTTCAGGCAAACCTATTGAATGGTGGCAAAGTTATTAGGTGCAAAATTTGACCCTTTAACCTTAAAAGTGCTACTCAACCCTAACTATGGTAGCACTACCGTGATACCATAATATAGATAGATAGATAGATAGATAGATAGATAGATAGATAGATAGATAGATAGATATGTATAAACAATTTCAGACCAATATCTTTGAGCTGTGTTATATCTGAAATGTTTGAATGTTTTATTTTCAGATGGATCATGGAATGTGAAGAGGTGTAATTGACCAAAATCAGTTAGGGTCACTAAGAAGTCCAACAACTATTGCAGCTCAAACAGTTTTAAAGATTTGCATGAAAGCTTGCAATGAATGGGAGTTTATTAGAGCTGTATTAATGGATTTCTGGAAAGCTTTTGACCTACTCTGAGAATAGTACTTTGATCAGAAAATGCAGGTGTACAAGATTCCCCCCATCTTTACTCAGATGTGTATATATATATATATATAGAGAGAGAGAGAGAGAGGGAGAAATAGATCTCTCTCTCTCTCTTTCTCTCTCTCTCTCTCTCTCTCTCTCTCTCTCTATATATATATATATATATGTTATAGTGGCGCAGTCACACCACTGTAGTTAGGGTTCAGTTGTCACTTCTATGTTAAACTCAAAATTTGCACATTAATAACTTTGGACCCGTTCACCAGATTTACCTGAAATGTGGTATGCATGGTAGAGCATGGTAGTTCTCTTGATCTGACAAATTTTGTTTTGGTCAGGCTTATGGTCTTTGCACAGCAAAATGCTGAAAAATGCAAAATTATCCATTTTTGGAGGCTGCTTTTGGGATATTGGATGTGGCCCTGAGAGGCTGTTGTATGGTGTGCCATTCTGCAAGATGGCTCATTTTAAAAAGCTTTGGTAACTGTACATGCTGCATTTCGTTTGGAAAAGAAATGTTAAGGCATTCAAAAGTTATGCCAGTTTTAAGTTCCCATTATAAGTCAATGGGAACATTTATATGAATATTTTGCAAACAAAGAGTGGGGTTCTGGCCATCTGGTCCAGCCTGGCAATCAAAGAATTTGCAACCTCATGGTTCAAGAATCTTTGTCCCTGAGAATTTTCAAAATTCTTTGATCGTGAGGTCCGCCATCTTGTTTTTAGTTTTTGAATCAGAAAAACACAAATATCTCAGCTCAGGGGTTGCTCCTGAAGTAAAATGTGGATGGATTTTACTCAGAGGGCTCTGATCTATAGAGCCATGCCATTGGTTTCATCCACATCAGTCAAAAAATAGAGTTATAAGCTTTTAAAATCTTTGTTCACAGCTCACGAACGATCTTTGATCATGAGCCTGCAAATTCTTTGATCACGAGATTCTTTGATCGCGATCTTGCATAGCAACCTAAATACACAAATATCTTGGCTCAGGGGTGGGCTAAGGACCCAAATAGTAATAATAATAATAATAAATTTTATTTCACAAAAGCACCTTTCAGACCATCAAGGCGCTTTACAAAAAGATAAAAACAATCATATTAAAACAATGAACATAATGATAGAATAAATAATATACAGATAAAATAAATATCAGGGAATCAGAGTTATACGGTGCCATCATAAGCGTAACTCCATAAGAAGGTTTTCAATGCCTGTTTAAACCCCTCCACAGTTGTGCACTCCCAAAGCTGACTGGATAGAGAATTCCAAAGGGTTGGGGCCACGTGCATAAATGCACGGGCCCCAGAAGATTTCAGACACCATCGGAATCTCTAGCAACCCCTCATCAGCCGAACGCAACTGTCACACCAGATGGTAAGGCACAAGGAGCTCTTTCAAGTAGTTGGGGGCCCAGTCTGTGTAGAGCTTTATAAGTCTGTAAACCAACTTTAAAGGTGATCCGCCACATAATCGGCAGCCAGTGCAGATCGCGCAGCACAGGAGTAATATGGGATACTCGAGAAGCCCCATTTAACAATCGTGCTGTTGTCTGCATGAGCTACAGGCAGTGGATTTCAACCCCAGAAAGCCCTAAGTACAAGGAGTTACAATAATCAAGGCATGAAGTCACAATGGCATGGATCAAAGAAGGCATGTCCCTCGGACAGAACCAGGTGCTTAATCCTGGAGATATTCCTAAGATGATAAAAGGAAGACTTGATGACTGCTGACACCTGAGATCGTAAAGTCAGCCCGTCGTCAAGCACTACCCCAGGTTTCGCACCCATTCAGTGGATCAGATCTGAGAGCTTCCGAAAAAAGTCCAGTGGGCTGATCAGCCCTAAACCCCTCAATCCGGTGACCTGGGTCCACTGCCATCACCTCCATCTTTCCGGCGTTCAACTTTAAACAGCTCAATTTCATCAAGTCCTGGATTTCAGTGAGGCAGGTATTGAGTACTGAGACAGCTCTATCCTGGTCAGGGGTGAAAGACAGGTAGAGCTGGGTATCATCAGCATGGCAGTGAAACCTTAGCCCATACCGTCTTACAATGTCTCAGAGGGGCAGCATATACACTGCAAACAACATGGGGGACAGCACTGAACTCTGAAGGACCCCATATGGCAGGGAGAAAGGGTCCAAGGAAAAAATCCCAGACACCACTCTCTGACTCCTGCCATTGAGGAAAGATGTAAGCCACCTAAGGACTGTACCTGACAGTCCACAGATAGACCTCAGATGTCCAAGTAGCACCCCATGGTCTACAGTGTCAAAAGCTGAGGAGGGATCAAGGATCACCAAGATAGAACAGTTCCTCTGATCTCTTGCCATCAGGAGATTATTGAGCACCCAAACCAGAGCTGTCTCAGTACTATGCCTCTTTCGAAAACTGGACTGGAGAGGTTCATAGATGTTATGGATGGTCAAGTGGTCATCCAGCTGTACCGCTACTACTTTCTCAATCACCTTTCCTATAAAGGGAAGGTTTGAGATTGGTCTGTAGTTGGCCAGAGAATCTGGGTCCAAAGAAGCTTTCTTTAGTAGGGGGATTACCACCGACTCCTTCCGGGAGCTTGGAAACTTACCATATTCCAAGGAGCACCAGACTATCTGAGCCAGGACTGGGCCGATCATATCCCAACAACCCATAATCAAGGAAGTTGGGCCTGAATCCAAACTACAGCATGTAGGGTGCAAACCCTGGACAATCTGCATGACATCCACGAGCTTGGGCAAGGCAAAGGTACTCCAGAAACCCAGAGGTGAGGTGACCAAGCACCGATCATCAGCAACCCCCATAGAGTGAGTTGAATGAACTTCTGACCTGATGTCGGCCACCTTATCTGCAAAGAACCGAGCAAGCTCATCGCACTCTACTTGTGAAAAAGGTTTTTGGAGCTGCAGACAGGTTGGGTTGCACAACCTGTCAACAGTTCAGAAGAGCTGGGCTGGTTGATTCTGAGTGGTAGCAATCTCCCCGGACAGGAATTCTGCCTTCTTATGGGAGATCGTTGATTGGTAAATCTTATAATGTTCAACAAATCTAAGGTGGTCGGCAACCAGGATGGCTTTCCTCCAATGCCGTTCTAACCTATGTCCTACTCGCTGCAACTCCCTCAAAGGCCCATCAAACCAAGGGGCCCCAGGGCAAAGGGGGAGAGGATGAACACGGATGGGAGCAATTGAGTCCAGAGCTGCTGAGATGGCCTTATTATAGGCCTCCACTAAAGTCTCTGAACTCGAGCTGGTCACAGGAAGCTCCAAGAGGTCAATCACTGCTGCTAGGCCTTCGGGGCTCACTTCCTGTAAAGGGCAGTAGCTGACCATCTCGACAGGGGCAGACCTCTGAAGGGGGGCACAAAAGTTGAACCTCATGGTGTAGTGATCAGATCAACCGACCGGCTCCACCTCCAGGTCAGAAGCCTCGTTCCCCAGGAGGAAGACCAAATCAAGACAGTGACCATGTTTATAGGTGGCAGAGGTAACAACCTGTGTAAGGCCCAGAGGTGTCATAAGCTGGAGGAAGAGTTGTCTAAACTGTGAGAGATCATCGTTGACTCAGGCATTGAAGTCTTTGAGTACCATCAACCTAGGAGACTCCAATGCCATGTCAGCAACGAAGTCCGCTACTTCCTGCAGGAATCACGTCTTGTCTCCGGGTGGATGGTAGATGAGAGCTAACCTACAACCTACACCAGCCACCATGGCACACTCAAATGATTCGGCTTCCTCAACTGGTATATTTATGAGGCCCAGTTCGGTCTTAAAACAGACTGCCACCCCCCCCTGCAATCCAGTCTCGAGCGGTGTATCACCGAGTACCCAGTCGGAATTGCAGCATCCAAAATGGGGCCAGCATTTTCATCCAACCAGGTCTCGGTGATGCAAGCCAGATCAGTTATTTCAATAAGATCTGCAATAATTGCAGTCTTATTTTTAATAGATCTGGCATTGCATAACTCCGCTCAAATTGGATGGGCTTCAAGGGCCACCCCAGCTGCTTGCCTGCCACACAAGGAAGTGCCCTTGGGTATGGAGACTAGATAAGGAGCACCCCGTTCCAGACTCCATTTCACCCCAGGGCATCTTCTAGGCCTGACCAGACCAATGTGAGAGGTGCGTTCATTCATCCTCCAAAGTCCACCCCCCCCACACCCCATCTTACGAATGATACCCAGCGCATGACAGCGCTGGTAGGTTGACAACAACAAGGGGGGAAGGGCGGAGGGCGCAGAGAGTGGAGGATGAATAGCACACGACCGGGGGGGGGACTTACACATTTCACAGTAAGAATCAATACCAGTATACACAGCATTCAGGCACCCAACCTAAAGAGGACCCCCAAAAACAACAATAGAACTGAACAACAATACTCACCCAACTAAAAATATACTTAAAATGCCACCCTTCTCCCCACTATTTGGACAATTTCAATCCCAGAAACTACTACAATCCCCTCTCACAGGATGCAAAACACAAATATAAATTCACCCCCCCAAGCCCTCTCACAGCCAAGGAATCGGAGAGTTCCAGACACTCTCACTGCCCAGAATAAAAATAAGTCCAATCAAGTAAAATAAAAATAAACATAAACATAACATTCAATAAAAATAAATAAAATAAAACAAATAAAATGTGGATGTCCAGGTCCTCTCACCACCAGGGAGACCACAAAGCAGTTAAAACGTAGATCACAAACAGAAATAATCCAGGAGAGAAATCATCCAAAGATGTACGTTAATCCAACAGGTAAATCCAATCTGGGATAAGTCCAGCTGATGAAATCAAGTACATCCAAATGTGCAATAAATCCAACAAATAAATCCAAGCCAGGATGGGTCCAGCCGAGAAGAATCCAACCAACAATCGGCAGCAGCATAGGCCTACCAAACTCCACACCTAGAAGACCCCAACCAGAAATATTCTGCTGCACCACCACAACACCCAGATCAAGGCCACACAGTAGCCAGTTCCGGGAGTCTAGGGGCACCATAGGACCACCAGCCAACTCCCTGACTAAAGATCCCCTGAGCCCCCATGAAGCAGCAGAATCTAGCTGGTGATCCCTAGCAGAGTCAGGCCAGTCTCGTAAAACACAAACTTCAGGCCCACCACGACACAGTCTAGGGCCCAACACTCAGTTCCTAGACCCAGCACACCAACTGGCACTTTCACAAGTGGTCCATTTGGCTCCCACAACTCCTTCACAGAGCGGACTCCTACAAGCAATCTATTCGACTCCTGGCTCCTCCACAGAAAGGACACATCTGCAGGGCAGCAGCCCAAATCAAAAGTCCCCACTATCCTTCTACATTTAGCAGAAATAGCAACAATCTTCGCTGCCGACCACACGGGCAAATTTTGTTCAATCCAAAATCATCTCCACACAGTTCGCTGAGGTATCCGCAGCAACACCTCAGGTCAAAAGCTTTGCATTTCACAATGCAATAGCAGCGTCCAACAAACACCACCACTAGCAGAGCAATTAGAATGGCCAAGGCGATGATCAAATGGCCGTCTTACTCCAGACTTTGTCTAGCCAAAGCAGCTTGCAGCACAAAATAAAATGAACTAAAAAAGAAATAAAAGAAAAAGAAAACATAAAAAAACAAATAAAATAAAATAAAACAATGTGCAGCTCATAGCTTGAAACTCACAGCATGCCCAGTTGAGTGGCCATTTTCAGTAAGAAGCTACCCTACTGCTCAGGGGACTTCGTTCTAGCGAGGCATGCCGTTGGTTCAGTTCAAATCGGTCAAAAAATTGCGTTTCACCATTTTCTATTCTTTGGTCATGAGCATGTAATTTCTTTGATCGTGAGCCTGCAAATTCTTTGATCACAAGATTCTTTGATCGAGATCGTGCATCGTGAGGGAGGAAAAAGATGGCTGGATTTAAAATTATTATTTCTCAGCCCAGGGGTGTCCTAGGAAGACAAATGAGAGTGGGTTTTGCTCAGGGGGCTTCATTCTGTCTAACCATAGTGGTGGTTTACTGCAATTTCTTTCAATTTTTTAATTTATAGCATTTTTAATTCTATGTTAGTGAGTCTGCAAATTTTTTGATCACGAGCCTGCAAATTCTTTGATCATGAGATTCTTGGATCGCCATTTTTGATCGCGAGGGAGGGACTAGATGGCCAGATTTTTTATAATGGAATAGATAGGGAAATTTTACCAATCTTTAACATTGAATATCTCAGAAATGGTTTGGTCTTTTTAATTAAAATTTGGAGGGTGTTTACGGCATGTCCTGTGGATATAAATTACAGTGTTTTCATGTTGGAAATTTTTTTTTGCAGAGATATGTTGTGGTGCAGTTTACATTCTGAAGACAGTGTTTTGCTTGTGGTGGTGCCCTGAAATTGATAGGATACCTAGCCTTACTGTCATGTATGTAGTTTTCAGTCATTGTGATGTTTTAAATGTCAACAGGTGTGGAAGCGTGCCACTCTGACAAATGAAAATCTCAAACTGTGACATGTTATATCTTGGACATGGTTTAGTCTTTTCACTTGAAATTTGGAGAATCTTGATGGCATGTCCTGTAGATGTGAACTGTGGTGTTTATGTGTTGGGCAATATATTTCTTGCAGAGAGATTGCGTGGTGCAGTTAATGTTTTGCGGACAGCATTTTCTATTGTTCTACTAGATTAACATTTTTTGGTGGCTGGCCATGCTGTTGTCAATGTACTTTTTAGTCATTAGTTGTGTAATGTGGCCCAACACTTACAAGTTGGTGGGAACGCGGGGCCCAAAGGGCCCCATGCTCCAACCAACTTGTGCAACTTTCTACTTTTCTATTCTTTCTTAAAAAGTAAGGAAATTCTATGCAAAAAACTTTAATGCATCAGTTAGGGTTATTCTACAGTGACATAAGTGAGAAAATTTGACATTAGGGTTTCCACCCCTTGCACCTCACTCCCACCCTGCCCCCACCAACAGGCATTGGGGTGTGCTTTGGGGTCATTGACCCTAACTCTCACCCCATTCTCCTACACTGCACCACCTCAGCTTGTTTACACATGGGTTGTGGTGAGAGTTAGGACAGATGACCCCACGAACACCTCGATGCCTGTTGGTGGGGGCAGGGTGGGGTGGGGTTCAAGGTGGTAAACCTAATGTCGATTCCTCACTTTGTCATTCTAAAATAACCCTAACTGATGCATTAATGAAGTTTTGCATGGAATATATATATATATATATATATATATATATATATATAGTTAGGGCTGAATACGTTTATTATTAAACCCCAAATTTTGCATATTAATTACTTTGCAACCATTCAACAGATTTCCACAAATTTTGGAATGCATAGTCTTGGATGGTTGATCTCTTGATGTGTCAAGTTGTGTTTTGATTGGATTTGTGGTTTTCATGCAGTGAAGCACCAAAAAACAAATTTTTTCTTGCCAATTTTTGCTGATTTTTGCCCATCGCACTGCGGTGGCACTGTTTGAAATTCTTGTCTGAAATTTTTAGGGTAGAAAGAAGTTTCCCCAAAGAATGTTTTGTTTGGTGAAAAAAATATTAATCCATTCCAAAGTTGTTTAATTTTGAATTTTCGGGTTCTGAGCATACTCAGTTCAGTCTTTGGAATATATGTATGTTTTGCAAAAGAGAATTTGCCTCACGATAAAGGATTTTATCACCCCTCGAATGGGGATTTACAAAATACCCCTTTGTGATGAAAAATCCCCTTTCATGAGCCACCATCTTGTTTTCATTTTTCCCCACAAACAGAATGTTGTAACTTACCCCATGGATGTGTTGTGTGATAATTGAATCATGGGTTTTGTTCAGGGTGATGCCCTCTACAAACCCATGGCTTTAGTTTGCTTCATTTTTGTGAAACAATGGCTGTTTTTAATTTAAAATAATCCTTGTTCATCACTCACTTCTGATCCTTATTCACAGGGTGACAAAATCCCCTTTTGCAAGCCGATCCCCTTTCACTAGCTGACAAAAGCCTTGGTTGTGATTTCTGGACCAGTAGACCCTATCTTGAGAACAAGGATTGGCTCACAAACAGGTATTTTGTCAGCTCACAAAAGAAGACTGGCTTGCAAAAGGGGATTTTGACAGCTCTTGAAAGGGGATTTTTTTTTTAATCCACTTTCACCAGCTGTCAAAATCCCCTTTCGCCAGTGGACAAAATCCTTGATTGTGATTTCCAGATCAGAAGGCCCTATCTTGTGAAGAAGAAATGGCTCATGAACAGGGATTTTATCAGCTCACGAAAGGAGATCAGCTTGCAAAAGGGAATTTTGACAGCTTGCAAAAGGGGATTGATTTTTTAAATCCCCTTTCACGAACTGTCAAAATCCCCTTTCATGAGCTGTCAAAATCCCCTTTCGTGAGCCAATTCCCTTTCACGAGCTGACAAAATCCTTGTTCATGACATCAGGACCAGATGGCCAATATCTGATGAACAAGGAATTCTCACAAACTGGGATTTTGACACCTCATGAACAAGGAATTTAAAAACGTTCCTAGTGTACTACTAATAAATGGTTTGACCTTTTGGTTTGAAATTTGCAGGGTAAAAAGGGGTGTCCCACAGATGTGAATTATTCTGTTTAGGTGCAAAACTTTTCAATGGTTCCATAGCTATGCCATTATGAAGTAAAGCTATTTCCCATAGAAACATAGACTGTGACAGCAGATAAGGACCTCTTGGACCATCTAGTCTGCCCTTTTCCCTTCCCTTCCTACTGGATAAGCTGCAGATCTTAGTTAACTAACAGTCTATTTCTTCCTACCCCCTACAAGAATTGTCTTATGTCTATCCCATGCATTCTTGAATTCTCCCACTGTTTTAGACCCCACAACCTCCTCAGGAAGGCAGTTCCCTGTAACCACCACCCTCTCTGTGAAAAACTACTTCCTCACATTGCCCCTGAGCTGTTCCCCCTCACTCTTCAAATTGTGTCCCCTTGTTCTTGCACATCTCTTTTTCTGAAAGATGCTACCCTCTCGTACTTTGTTGATTCCACTGAGGTACTTAAAAGTTTCTATCATGTCCCCTTCTCCCTCCTTTCCTCAAGGGTATACATATTAAGATCCTTTAGTCTCTCCTCAAATGACTTCTGTTGCAGACCCTGCACCATTTTAGTTGCCATCGTCTGGACTACCTCCTTCCTGTCTGTGTCCTTGCGGAGATGGGGTCTCCAGAACGGGTCTCACCAACTGTCTGTACAGAGGGATAATAACTTCTTGTTTTCTACTGGTGATGCTTCTCCCTATTCATCCCAGTATCCCCTCAGCCCTCCCTACTGCCTTCTCATATTGCTTGCTAACCTTAAGGTTATCTGATATGATTACCCCCAGGTCCCTTTCCATTTTTGTTGTTGTTACTACCTCCTCCCCATTGTGTACTTTTCCTCTGGGTTTTTGTTTCCCAGGTGCATTATTTTGCACTTCTTTGCATTGAATCCAAGTTGCGATACTTCTGACCATTCCTCCAACCTTGCCAAGTCCCTTCTTATCCTGTCCACCCCCCCTTGTGTATCAACCCTGTTGCAGATCTTTGTATCATCTGCAGAGGCATACTTTTCCTTCCAGTCCCTCTGCAATGTCACTTACAAAGCCATAGGACCAGACCCAGTACTGAACCCTGCGGTACCCCACTAGTAACCTCCCTTTCTTCAGAGTGGACTCCATATACTATTATCTTCTGTGTCCTGTTGTCCAGCCAATGTTTTACTCAGGCTAACACCCTGGGACCCACTTCCAGGCTAGCTAATTTGTTTATTAATATTTTGTGTGGGACTGTGTCAAATGCCTTGCTAAAGCCTAGGTAGGCCATGTCCACAGCCCCTCCCTGGTCTACTACTTTGGTCACCCAGTCAAAGAAATTGATTGGATTTCTCTGACATGATCTTCCCACTGTGAATCCATGCTGCCTTGGGTCCTGTACCCCACTGGCCTCTAGGTACTTAACAATTTTTTCCTTCAGAAGTGATTCCATCATTTCTCTACCACAGTGGTCAAACTGACAGGTCTGTAGTTTCCTGCCTCTGTCTTGCTCCCACTTTTGTTTTGTTTTTTTATTGTAGAAGATTTTATTAAGTTTTTAAGTTGTTGTGTTATACAGTTTACAACAAGTGATGTATATTCTGGTTCAAAAAATACGTATACAGAAGCAGACATAGATATCGTGCCTTAATACAGATACCATAATTTCTCAGGTCTAAGTCTGACTAAGAACATTATAAGACAGTATGGTCCAATATACAATACTAGCCATATCTAAGTAATCAAATGCTTACACCTTCTAGGGCAACAGCTAAGAAAGGAGGGGAGAATTTGCCGGTGATGGGGGGAGTTTACAGAGATCGGAATGCAAGTATAGTTCCCATTTAGAGAGATAGTGTGTTAGATTCCCCCTTGGAGGTATGATAGTTGCTCAAAAATAGACAATCTTGCAAGAGCTGAACGCCATGCTTTCCTTAGTAGGATCATTTGGCACCAATGCAGGAGTAGGAGGCATTCATCTTCTAAATGGGCTGAAAGGGTCCAATCTTGAAGGGGGTTGGGAAGGTGTGACAGAGAAGAAGCATCTCCCAGTAGTAGTTTAGGGTCATGAAGGGATATAGGTGTCTGAAGCACTTTAGACAGATCCAAAGCAATCATGTTCCAGAAGTGTGTATGATATGGACACGTCCAAAGGACATGCAGGAGGTGGGCATTAGATCGGGAACATCGCCAGCAGCTAGTGGGGTTTAATAGATCACAAGCCTGTAGTGCCACTGGAGTATGATGCCAAAGTAGTAAAATCTTTAGTTGAAGAAAAACTACTTTTGGTATCCATGTGTACCCTGTGGGCATTCCTTAGGTATGAATCTAATTGGTTTTGTGTGATAGGGGATGCCAGGCATGATTCCCAATGTTGTTTCCATGTCTGTGTAGCTGATGGTTGCGTGTCCCTCCATGTTGTGTAAAAGCGCCCAAGCAGGCCTTTAGATATGGGTTGTTTGTGCAATGTATTCAACCATTGCCAGGGTGTAGCCAAGCAATGGTTGTTTAGGAGGGGCTGTAAGATGCTACAAATTTGGAGGTCCCTCCAAAAATGTTTTTTAGGGAGAGAGAATTTTGCTTGGAGTTGTGCAAAGGATAGCATGAGCCACGCCCCCAGTGAGCATAGGTCCTGGACTATATGGATATATATATAAACTATATACCTTTGGACAAGTTGATCTATATGCCGATGATATGGTGCTCCTTGCCAGTTCACAAAGTATTGATGACATTAACTATGGACTCAGCTTGGATTTCAGTCGCATCCAATCCTGGCTCAAGGCAAGTTAGCTGGTCATCAACCTTCAGAAGATGCAGGCAATGTTATTCGGCTCCCTTCCCAAGGTGAGAGTGTTCCCGGCCATGCTCAGAGTCGATGGCACTGACGGCACCCCTTTGAAGGTGGTGGAATTGTTCAAGTACTTGGGGGTGACTCTTGACCCACAAATGGATCTCACCCTGCACATACGTAACTCCTGTAAGGCAACCAACTGCAAACTAAGACTTGCATACAGAGCAAAAAGTTGCCTCACCCCAGTTGCCAGACTTGCCCTGGCAAAAGGGGTCTTCCTCACTTTGCTTTGTTATGGGCTTACCTCCTTCATGAATGCCCCCAAAGCCTGGCTCTCCAAATGGGACACCTTGTATAACAACATATGTCGGTTCACCCTATCAGCTCCTCGTCTCACCCATCAGGGTCTACTTTACTCTAGACTGGGTTGGCTTTCCCCAAGCAACCATGGCTTATTTGTTATGGGCAACTTTATGGATTACATCATCCGATCATCTACTCCTCAAGCACTTGCTGACCTCCTCCAGCCTGTCCCCTCTGGCTATCAGTTGAGGTCCACTGAATCCCAGGCACTGATGGTTCCAAAGACTCACTCCCTTGTGGGATATCGAGCATTTTCAGCTCTTGCCCCAAAAACCTGGAACCTTCTACCTCCTCACATAAGAACTGCCCCCACCCACAGTTGTTTCAGGTCCTCCCTTTGGGATTACCTGAAACAAGCCTCAAGCTGCCTCTGTCTCCTGTAGTCCCTCCCTCCGTGAAGTGCCCGAAATAAAAAAAAAAATTCCTGGCTGTGGGCGTGCACTTATTCCAAAAATAAATAACAAATAAGCAATATTCACAAATATTGTTGCTGCCTACACTGGCTCTAATTTTTCCTGGCTGCTCTCCCTGGGTTGTTCTGCCTCATACTGAACTGCACTAAAATTGTTCTCTGCCTGTTACTTGACTGTAGATGATTGTTTATATCTGTCTGTACCTTGCCTGACAGTTGGACCCAAGCCTTTGTACTTTGTTTTGGCTGGTCCTTCTTGCTTGTATTCTGACTGTACCTTTGTGTAACTTGATGCTAGCCTCTGTACTGTTATTGCTTGTTTCTCTGTAACTCTCCCGGGACGCACCTGAAAATAGGCATGTGACTGTCTAGTGTGCTTACCTGGTAAACAAAAGCTAAATAAATAAATAAAAAAATAAATAAATATGTATTCCTCACCTCTACGAAGTGGGCCAGTGGAAGGGGATCCCGTCGATTTTAAAAAGGGGGTTGTGCCAGAGCGGGGCATATCAGAGTGGGGTGGCGAAGCCTGTCTCAGCATGTTAGATCTGAGTTTAAGTATTTTCCATGCCATGTTTGTACTGTGAATTGTGGGGGCAAGAAACATGGTAGGGGGAATTAAACATAAGTAGAGAGAAGAGGGGGGGTACCTCCTACTATGTCTGATTCCAATTGAACCCAGATTGGTGTGCCTATTGAGTTAAGTGTAAACCATTTGGTTGCATGCGCAGCTATACATGCTAGATGGTAGCCCTGAACCAAGGGACATTTAGGTCTCCGTGTGACCAATGAGCCCTCAACTTTTGTTTGCTCCATCTTGGGGGTTTATTATCCCAGAGGAAAGCTGAAATTCGATGTTCTATCAGGGCAAACAGTTTAGGAGAGAATGAGACAGAAATATTGTTGAAAAGGTAGAGGAGATGGGGGAACAAAAGCATACGGACAGCAGCCACCCGACCAGGGAGAGAGAGATGCAATTTACGCCATCTCTCTATCTCTGTTGTGAATTGAGTAAGTAGAGGAGAGAAATTTGCAGATTCAAGTGCTGACCAGTTGGTGGGAAGTTGGATTCCGAGATAGGTAAAGCCTTGTGCTGCCCACGTAAGTTTAGTACCTTGTAGACAAGCATTCGTGCATCCTGGATTTAGAGGGGCTATAGTCTTTTTTAATGGTTAACCCTTAAGCCAGGTAATGTGGCAATGTTCTGCAAGACTTTAAGGGTGGCAGAGACTGACTGGGTGGAGTGGGACAGGGTCAAGAGAAGATCATCCACATGTGCTGCCACTAAATACGAATGTTCTGCAACTTGGATACCGTGTATCTGGGGAGATGATATCAGAACCCGATTCATGGGGTCCAAGGCTATTAAGAAGAGGAGTGGAGAGAGAGGGCAGCCCTGTCTTGTGCCTTTATTAAGAGAGAAAGGGGAAGATATGTCACTGTTTGCAAGAATGCGTGCTGTAGGGGAATGATATAATGTCTGGATCCAGCACTGAAATTGGGCTCCAAAACCGTAGGTGTTAAGTATTTCATGGAGATATGGCCATTCTATGGGGTCAAAGGCCTTTGAAAAATCTATAGCCATGGCTGCCATAGGGAGGGCGGACCTGGTTGCAAACCATTTAAGAGTAAGTAAAAGTCTGGTATTGTCGATTCCTGACTTACCTTGCACAAAGCCAGCTTGTGTGGGACGGGTAACAGATGGGAGGACAGAGATCATTCGGGTGGGTAATGCCTTAGCCAAGATCTTAGTATCAATTGATAGCAAAGATATTGGCCGATAATTGGCACAGTCCAAGGGGTCCAGCGATTGTTTGGGAAGTAAAGTAATCAGTGCACCTCGCATTGTGGCTGGGAGAGATCCGGTGGTGTGTGAGGCTTGCAGGGCCATTTTGAGGGGTTGTAAGATGTCCAGCCCCAGAGCTTGGTATAATTCCATGGACATTCCATCCAGTCCTGGCATTTTTCCATGGGCCATGCTGGAAAGAGCGACACGGAGCTCCTCGCATGTAAGGGGGGCATCGAGGAAGGCTATTTGGGCCAGAGTGAGTGCAAGCAGGGGGGTTCGTTGTGTAAAGGTAGAGATACCATGAAAGAGTTGGGCACTTGTAGTGACTGTCTGAGATTGATAGAGGGTTTCATAAAATGCTTTCGTGACATCATTTATGCCCTGCAGACTGGAGACAGTGGCACCAGATGGAGAGCGGAAGGAGTGAATTTTGGTAGCAGCTAGTTGTTGATAGAGCTAGAAGGCAAGAAGTTTTCCTGATTTCTCTACACTATCCCAATATGTATGTTTGGAATGTAGTAGGAGCCATTCTGCTTTCTGGTGGAGAATGGTATTGATCTCATATTTGAGCCCTACAATTTGTCATTGCAAAGTATTGTCACTTGTATTGGGCGTGGTCCTTTTAAAATATCGTTCCAATACGTGTAACTGTGTTTGCAAGTTAGCCAATCGCGATCTACAGGCCTTGTCTCAGGCAGCTGACAAGGAGAAGATATGACTCCAGATAACCACCTTAAATGCCTCGCATACTGTTTCGTGGGCTACTCCACACTCTGTATTAAAGGCAAAGTAATCTTTTGTGGCCTGCATAAGCATGGAACGGAAATCCGGTTCTTTAAGGAGAAGGGGATTACAGCACCATCTGACCCTGTGGTGAGGGCTATTAGGGGGAGAGTAGAAAATGTGAACTGTTACATGGTCAGACATAAGAATTGAACCAATGAAAGAGTCAGATACACCTTGGGCTGCCAGATCATTGGTGAGCCAAAAGTCGATCCAACTGTGGAAGCTATGTGGTGTGGAGTAGAAGATAAAATCCCGACTTGTGGGATGGTTCCTGCACCAAATATATGTGATGGCCCATTCCTCCATCATATCCTGCAATGATTGTCTACCTCTGGATGTAAGATGGGGTGTGGGGTGGGATTCATGAAGAAAAATATCATTAACCATGTTAAAATCCCCGCCAAGTATTATGGGGATAGGTATCCCTTTGGGATTTAAATCAGCAAGAGCTTGACTAACTTCCGGGAAAAATTCAATGTGATCCTTATTTGAGGCATAAATATTCCTCAGTAACATGGTGTTCCCTGGAGAGGAGAGCTTGACCACTACCCATCTTCCCTGAGTATCTTTCCTGATACTTTCAACTTTCCATGGGGAGGTACGCTGAAAGAGAATAGCTACCTCCTTTGTCTTATTTGGTGCAGAACTGGTCACCACCTACCATTCCCAGGATTTTTTAAGCCATGAGATGGCACGGGGCAGAAGATGTGTTTCTTGTAGAAGCGCTACCTCCGCATGAAGAGAGCGAAGGTGTTGCAGTATTTTTGTGCACTTAATTGGGTGAGTCAACCCTTTGCATTCCAGGGCACCCAAGAAGCTGCACTTGATACCGCAGCATCTGCTGCCATGATCTCAGAGGAGGAGTAAAAAGCTATACTTACTGTGAGCCAATGAAAGGGAAGAGAAGAACTCACCCAGAAGGATGTAGGGCCACAGCAACCGAACCAAAATACTATAGCTAGTCCGTAGAGCCCACAATAAGGAGGTGTAAGCATTAGTAAGTCGGTAGGCACACACTATCTGAGATTCCAACCGAACTGTATAAACACAAAGAGAAAAAGACAGCAGTTATTATATATCAAGAACTGATACATCCAATCAAACAGTTTCAACAGCAAATATGCTAAGAGTGTGGAGGTCAAAGCAAAAGAAGGTACAGAATATATCCTACAGCTATGCTCAATTCAACACTCAGATTAGGGATTATGTGAAAGTTCAATCAATAAAGTCCTCCTGCACACCGAGATCCCTGAAGGTCAGCTCCCACAAGCTCGAGGAGGGGAGGGGAGGAGTATATGTAGGGGAACAGGGTGTAATAAAGAACCAAGGGTTAGGAAGGGGTGGCATGCAAACTCACCTACCAGTACTAAATGGGTACAACTGTGAGGCACTAGGCCCTGTAACCTTTTAATTGAAACCAAACGTACCACACATAGGTGGTTTCCTTACCATAACATAAGGGGTAAGTATCGGAAAAAAGGAAGGAGGGGAAGAGGGGGTTCCTGCTGAGAGAGCAGGAATAAACCTGTGGGTGCAATTACATTCCACCGACAAATAGCCGGATGGGGGGGTAAAGGATGTGCAACCGGGGAAGGGGGGTGTCCAAAAAGGGAACCCGGTGTGAGCAAGGGCAAGAAACATAATGATCCATGTGGTCCCATACAGCCTAATTGGAGGCCTAGAATGGAATGGCCTAGTGGGAAAAGGCATTATTGTCTGCAATTATAGCCTCCAGCTGGCTCACAAAGACATAACTGTGGGGCAACAGGCCCCGCAACACTCTGTGGCCTTAACAAACAAGGGATGCATACTTAAACGTTTGTCTTAACCTCAGGAACAAGGAGGGGGAGGAGGAGAGGAGGGAGGGTTCCAGCTGAAACGCTATGATATCATCACTTTCCAGGAGTATACAGCTGAAAGTAGGGGGGGCAGAAAATACTGGTCTGGGAAAAGGCATAGGTAAGGCAACAGCATAGACTGCAAGAATTATAGAAAACATATAGGTGTATCATGTAGGCAGTCCTTTGGCCTGTTCAGGAGTAGCCTGAGTAAGGGCTTTGGTATTTGAAACAGCATTCGTCACAGCAGCAGTGTAGGTAATCAATCCAGGTTTAATTGGTGCAGCATCATCCATTTCTTCGATCAATGAGCCATCCAGAAAGTTTGCCCAGTCCCCTGGGTATGTAGTGTCCATGTCCTGTAAATCAGCATCCCTCGAAGTCAGGGCAGCAGAAGAGCCTTCTTCGCTTATTTTGGTAGGAGGAGCTGCAGGGTATTTACTGGGTGAATTCTGAGGACTATTTCTGCCACATTGGCAAGATCTGGTGAAATTGCAGATATCACATTGGCAGAGAGATGCTGGTGGAGTTTGTTCAGGCCTCAAAACTGTCTCTTGGCTAGAGAACTGAGACGAGGAACCCATTAGCGGTGGGGACCAGAGTTAGGTAGGACTGGAGTGGTTGGTCCATTGGGTAATGCTGTCCCTGGAGTCCCTGCAGGTGAAGAAGTGTTCCTAGTAGATGAGCCAGCAGCAGAAGGTTCCCATAGCCTTCTGGGAAATGTAGTAGGAAGTGGTAGGGAAGGCCAGAACCTAGCAAGCCAGTGTTCTAACTCCTTTGGGTGATCCACAGCTACCTCCCTCCCTTCCTTGGAGACTTATAGTCTGGTAAGGTTTTTGAATTTAAACTTAAAATTATGCTGGTACAAAAAATGCTTTAGAGGACCAAAAGCTCTTCTTTTTGCTGCAGTTTCCTGGGCGAAGTCCTGATACATTGAAATTTGGTCCCCTTGCCATCGTAATGCCCCAATGTCCCTGGCTGCTCGAAGGATTCTGTCTTTTGTGGAGTAGCAGAGTAGGTAAGCGCCCACAGGTCTCGGGTAGCTCACAGACCTATTGGGCCGCTTGGCCACAGAGTGTGCTCGTTCCACCTCAATAGTACTACTCCAGCGTTCCCCTAGCATAAGGGGTAGATTTTCATTAAGGAATTTTTCTATCAATGGACCCTCAGAAACTCTAGGTAAACCAATGATTCTTAAATTATTGCACCAACCTCTGTTTTCCTGATCTTCAGCTCTGTCCCAAAGGGCGGCTAAGCATTCTTCTTGTTGGTGCAGGTGTTGCCACATTTGCTGTTGTTGGAGTTCACAAGTTTTATTCTTTGCTCAGACACATTCATACAATCTTGCAAGTGACGAACCTCAGTAGCAATGCCTGACAGGTTTACAAAAACCCTGGCACAATATATCAGTTGGGGGGTGAGGATATAGCATGCACCAAGAAGGAAAGAGATCTTGGGGTTATCATCTCTGATGACCTCAAGGTAGGGAAACAGTGTGACAAGGCAGCAGGTAAAGCAAATAGGATGCTGGGATGTATAAGCAGGGGCATCACCAGCAGGAAAGGAGGTCATAATTCGCTATACAAGACACTAGTGAGGCCACCTGGAGTACAGTGTACAGTTCTGGAGACCATACCTATGTAAGGACATAGGCAGGGTAGAGAAGGTTCAGAGGAGGGCAACAAAGATGGTGCATGGATTGCATCACAAGTCCTATGAAGACAGGTTGAAGGAACTGAACATGTACTCCCTGGAGGAGAGGAGGGAGAGAGGGGATATGATAGAGACATACAAGTATCTTTCAGGGAGGAACAGGGTGCAGGAATACACTATTTTTAAGTGAAAAAGATGTTCCAGGACTAGAGGGCATGGGATGAAGTTGGAGGGAGGATGATTCAGAGGAAACATGAGGAAGAATTTCTTCACAGAGCGAATTGAGTGGACAAGTGGAACACTCTGCCAGAGGAAGTGGTGGGGGCTGAAATAATCACGGGATTGAAGAATGCATGGGATAGACATAAAGGAATTCTGGAGGTCAGGGTTAAGGGGCAACAGACTTCTAGGAAAACATAAACTGAACTTACAAGCTCAAATGGGCAGACTGGGTGGGCCATAGGCCCTTATCTGCCGACACTGTATATGTATCTATGTATGTACAGTATCTATGTTTAGATTAATGTGATCTATGTGCAGAAGAACTGTTTCCAACATCTTAGTAATATATTTGAGGGTTCTGCCTACTGAGGACTGTTGTGGGACCTCTGGGTCAGTGGGACAAGCAGGTTTAGCAGGTAGCACAGTTGTCATTGGGTCCATTCTGGTATGAGTTGAGAGTTGCTTAGAGCTTGCTCCTTATTTGTGTGCACCCAGTGTTCAGGCCAAGGGCCAGATAGTGGTCGGATAGCTGCAGGTTACAATAACAGCCTGTGCTGCCTGACTAGGCCAAAAGTATAGCAAGAGACAGCGCTGTTATCTGCAATACAACATCAAAATCACTCCCAAATGACAGCACTGCCTGGTACGCAAAGCTTTGTCCCTATATTAAGCTATATTTTGAGGGCGAAACTCCGCGGGATCAAGACGACCAAGCTTAAATTAGGCTCAGGCAGGAAAGAGCTTGCAGATTAAGCTGCCATCATGTCGATGGCTAAACCACGCCCCCTTGCTCCCACTTTTGTGAAGGGGTATCACATCTACCATCCTCCAATCCTCAGGTACCACACCATCCTCCCATGATTTGTTAAAAAATGTAGTCAGTGGTGTCACTGGTTCTCCCCTTAATTCTTGTAGAATTCTGGGGTGAATCCCTTCAGGCCCCATTACTTTGTCCCTCTTCAGTTTTAGGAGTTCTTTCAGAACCCTTTCTTCTGTGAAAGGACTGGGATTGACTCCCCTATCCAGAGTGCTTTTATTGTGGATTACATACCTCCCCTCCTCTTCTTTTCTGAATACTGAACAGAAGTACAGTATTTGTTCAGTATCCCTGCTTTTTCACTGTCCTCTGCCCACTCACCGTCCCCTTTATTCAACCTCACTATCCCTCCCTTTGTTTTTCTACGCTCCCTAAGGTACCTATGAAAGGTTTTATCCCCCCTTCTTAACTGAGTTGGCTATCTTTTCCTCAGTTTGGGCCTTTGCTATTCTAACTGCCTTCCCTGCTTCCTTCAGCCTTAACTGGTACAGTTCTCTGTCCTGCTCCTTCTGTGTTTCCTTATACTTCCTAAATGCTATCCTTTTCTCTCTAACCTTCCCCGCCACCTCTTTTGAGAACCCTAGTGTTTTTTATTCTTTCATTTTGATTTGTTTATTTGCTTCACACAGAGGCTTGTGGCCTCTGTGATGGCAGTGTTGATGTTTCCCCATTGTTGCTCCCTTGCCTGTTTGTTAGTGCTTTTCTGAGGCACGCTCCCATTTTGACAAAGTCAGCCCTCCTGATGTCCAGTACCCTCACTTACATATGACTTGACTCTGCAGCTGAGTTTATCATGAACCACACTGTTTGGTGGTCACTTGTTCCCAGATGGCTACCCACTTTTAGATCTGAGATCCTCTCTCTGTCCCCATTTGAGAGTACCAGGTCTAAAATTGCTTCCTCCTGAGTGGGTTCCAACACTAGCTGTCTGAGGCATGCCCCCGTAGGGCACTGAGAATGGCCCTGCTCTTAGGTGTGGCTGCAGCAAAGGTGCTCCAGTTAACATCTGGTATATTCAGGTCCCCCATCAACAATATCTTTCCTTTCTTTCCATCCTAAGGATGCCTTCTATCATATCCTTGTCCATTTCCTACCCCTGAGATGGGTGTCTGTGCACAACCCCTTTGCAGACTGTGGTGCCATTTCCAGTCTCCAGTGTAACCCACAGCACCTCCTCTCCTCCCTGTTTACTCTTTTGTTCCATTGCATTTATCCCTTCCCTTACATAGAGAGCTACTCCTCCTCCTCTTCTAGGATAACATTGCGGTGTCCGCAACACCTTTTGGTACCTGTATCTCAAAAACAACTCGAGATGCGGATTTTTCGCTCAGGGCAGCTTAGCATGTATGCAGGTTTGTAAGTCATGATTACAACTGCAGTAGGATTTTTTTCAGAGCTGTTACAGTTATTGAGCTATTGGCAGATTAGTGTTACAAGGGTTCCTTTTCAGCCCCATAGGGCTGCTGTATGGCTCCGTAGTTATGTGCAAGTAAAAGTGCAGGGCCCAGAGGGCCCGTGCTCCACATACACATATTATTATGCAAAAATGGGTGACTTGATGGGAGCGTGGGGCCCAGAGTGCCTGCTCTGCCACAATACATACCAGTTACCACTTACATTACACTTTCTCCAAAAAGTAAGGAAATTCATTGCAAAAAACTTCGTTAATACATCAGTTAGGGTTGAAGCAACAAAAGTAGGGAAATGCGGCATTAGCGTTGATACCCTAACACCCAACCCACCACAGACCAACAGGTGACAGGCAGTGCATTGGGGTCATTGGGCCTAACTCTCACCCCATTCTCCTATACTGTATCATGTGAGATTTTTTTTTTACACATGAAATAGGTGTAGTGGGGCTGACCAAGGCACCCATCCTGTTGGTTTGGTGGGTGGGGGGTGGGTGTATGGGGTGGGGGGGTGTTACAGTGTCATCCCTAATTCCTCATTTCCCTATTTTTGTCACTTCAACCCATTTTTATGCAATGACCATATATACATATATTATAGTAGCACAGTAGTGCCACTATAGTTAGGGTTGCATGGCCACTTCTATGTTAAACCTCAAAGTTTGCACTTTAATGACTTTACAACTATTTGTCCAATTTGCCTAAAATTTGGGATGCACAACTGCTAACCATTGATCTATGGAACTGAAAATTTTTGTTATGGTCAGATGTATGGTTGCTGAACCGTGGGGCACTCAAAAATTGAAAAATCATGCTTTTTGCACATTTTTCAGTAAGCCATATTGGACTGAAGAATGCATTTGGGTAGCTTCAAATTAATTTGTTTATCTACATGTGTCCTGGTTTGCACTGGTGCCTTTTGAAGATCTGGTGATAAAATACTGCTCCATTCAAAAGTTATTCCATTTTTTCATGTCCCATTACAGCCTATGGAAAAATGTATATGTGCATTATGAAAACTTTTGAGATCACATTTTCATTGTTGAGCTCCCCTAAATTGTTTTTGTGCTGCTACCATCTTGTTTTTCAGTTAGTGACAGAGAATAGGAGTGTCACCATAACATTAAAGTAATTGCAGTAGCACTGCATGAACATATTTTGCTATCTGTTGTTTTCTTTGTCACTTCATTGTGGCAAGGTGAATTGTGCTACTGACCTGAAATGTTCAGGGTGGCAAGCCCTTGTCCTGCAGATGTGCCTTTTTGGAGTTTGGTACAAAAACATTGAACAATCCCAGGGTTACATCATTCCAAAGTTCAGAAATTTTCCCATCGGATAACATTGCGAAGCCCGTGATGCCTTTTGGTACCTGTATCTCGAAAACACTTTGAGATTCAGATTTTTCATCACAAACATTCTAAGTCCCCCTAGGGAAACTAAATGTAGAAGTAGGTTGGATAGCCATAAATACCATGAAATTATATATTTTTTTCTACCTTGTACAGTTACTGAGATATTTGGGAATTAGTATTCCAATTGCTCATTTCCATGTTTGTGGGCCACTATTATGCCCACAGAGTTAGCATTCACAGTGCATTTTGGTGCCCATATCTCATAAATGATGTGAGATACAGATTCAGTTGTTTGATTTTGCATCGATGTCTCACTGTCACAATTATAACAACACTTGAGCTGCTACAGTTCCCCAGATATTGGCAAATTAGTGTTACAAGGGTTTCTTGCCTTACAGGGCTGCTGTATGGCTCCATAGTTATGTGTAAGTGGGAGTGCAGGGCCAAGAGGACCCTCACTCCCACAGACACATATCATTATGCACAACTGGGCAGCTTGGGGCCCTGCACTCTCACCAACATATACTGTACCATTTACTACTTATATTACTCTTTTTCAAAAAGAAAGAAAATTATTTGCAGAAAACTTCATTAATGCATTGGTTAGGGTTATTTCCACAGTGACAGAAGTGTGGAAATTCAACTGTAGGGTTACCACCCCACCCCCATTCCCCCATCCTCCACACACCAAAAGATGTCGGGGTGTGCCATGGGGTCATCAGTCCTAACTCTCACCCTATTCTCCTATATTGTAGCATGTCAGCCTGCTTACATGTGGGGATTAAGGTGAGAGTTGGGGCTCACCTGCATAACACTTAACTTATCTGATGGTGTGTGGAGAGCAGAGTGTGGGTGCGAGGTGGTGGGGTGGTAACCCTAATGTTGAATTTCGACACTTTTGTCACTGTGGAAACAACCCTAACTGATGCATTAACAAAGTTTTTGGGAAAGAATATATATATATATATATATATAGCTGTGTGGACAGTATTCAAGAGACAAAGTGTGACATTCATACACTCAAAAAAAGTTTTATAATTAGGCATGGCTCAACTTTAATTTTAATGTGTATATGTGTGGTAGCTGCATAATACAAAATATAAAGATAGTTCTATATTTCTATGTTTGGAAAAATGGCACAGTTAATTATGACATGAAAACTACTTTTGTGGGTAACTCAGTGGCCATTATGCATTATTTCCCATTTCTAGTAATAAATAAAATTTTCAAATACAGTGTCTCTGTCTTCTATTTAAATGTATTCATTTAAAACATTAAATTATTTGATATTCTGCCATACCTATGTGATGCTTTCTATCCTCCAATGTAGACAGCACTAAAAATACAAACAACAGGTTACCAAAGTTTCATTACTTCCTGCATACACTGTTTATGACAAGTCTACATGCCTTTCACACTTAAGCTGGACATTAAGCAGAAAGATAAACATGAACAAATCACTTGATTGCACTAGATTTATTATGTGACCGTCTCCATTGCATACTACTACTGTGGGTAACACAGACACCACAGGAGCAATGCAACATGTGAAATACAAGGTACAACTGTTATTAGTGGCTTATTATCAACCAAACAGCCAAAACACATTGATAAGAACCATGCTACATTGGGGCTATTTTGACATCACTGTAGCTCCGTGGAGCCAGACTGAGGGCAGGCCCAACCACAGTTAACAACCAGAAAGCACCCATGCAAGCTGTTAGGTGTTGATAACTGTAGATGCAAGCACTGCATGACATCCCCTGGCAACCAAGTGCCAGCCATTGTGGGGAAAATTATGCCAAAATAATCACACAGGCCCACCCTGTGCTCACCACCATGTGCATCACAGGGATGCCGCTGCTGCAGGGTTCTTCTACTGCACATGGAAAGCCACATGCAAACTGCTCTGCAAGTCAAAAAAATACACCAAAATGCCCTACAAACAAGCAAAGGCAAGGCCAAAGACAGCTGGATGTTACCTGGTGGGCCTGAGCCACATCAGGGTTCATTTTGACATTACCGCACCTCTGCGGAGCCAGACTGAGGATCAGTCAAACCACAATTAAAAACCAGAAAGCACCCAGGCAAGCAGTTTGACTCTGATAACTGTAGATGTGGGAGCTGCATGACATCCTCCAGCAACCCCATGCTGTCCTTTGTGGGGAACATTGTGCCAAATAATCACACAGGCCCACCCTGGGCTCACCACCACATGCATCACAGAGATGCTGCTGCCACAGGGTTCTTTTACTACTGCACATGGAATGCCACACCCAAACTGCTTGAGTTAGGCCCAGGTGATGTATTTTTTATTTTCAAACAGTTCCAAGATATTATGCCAACACTTGACATTTAATTTATAGGCAGTCTCATTATAAATAAATCTGCTAAATGTTTTTGCCAGATGAATCCGAACCGCTGATGTTGCCCAATAGGCACTAGTGCACCAAGACAATGATCAGATTACAGTACTACACATGGTATCCCTCCCATACCCCTGAATGTACTAAGCAATGCCATGAGCAGCCTTTCTGAGGTAAGCCCAAGTGCTGTATTTTTTTTATTTTTAAACAGTTTCAACATATTGTGCCATCACTTGACATCTAATTTAGAAGCAGTAATTTTATAAATAAATCAGGAAAATGGTTTTGCCAGATGATCCCCAAAACAATGATGTTGCCCTACAAGCACTAGTACACCCAGGCAATGACCAAATTATTACATATGGTACCCTCCCCATGCCATGAGCAGCCATTTAGAGGTAGGCCCAAGTGCTGTATTTATTTTTTATTTTTAAACAGTTCCAACATATTATGCCACCACTTGATGCCTAGTTTAGAAGTAGTCTTATTCCAACACATGGTAACACCCCCCCATAACCTCGAATGAACTGACCAATGCCATGAGAATCATTTGTGAGTTAGGCCCCATTGTTGTAGTTTTTTTATTTCAAACAGTTCCAACATATTATGCCACCACCCACACCTGATCCCCTAGTTCAGTATGACAATACAATCATGGTCCTTTATAATCTGACATCAAGAGTGCAGCTTTTATATTCATTCTACATACACACTTCTAAAATAGAGCCATCATCACATCAACTGGTGCAGCATTCATTTGACAAACATACATTCTCAGAATTTAACAGTAGCAAAGCCACTGGTGTTATTTTCCCCCCTTTAAACATGATTAAAGCCATCAACATAGGAAAGTTCACCAATATTAACAATATTCTGAAAAAATAAAATTATATAATGAAAACCCGATGAATGGATTGTAAACAGACTACTATAAATCACAAACAAAACTCTATTTGATTAGACTGGTCACATATAGTATATGCACGGCCCCATTTTGAAGAGGAACCCTTCAAAAACAACTGGACCATGAGAGAACACACAAATTTAACTTTTCTGCCCCCAAAGATGATAAAACACAACTGCTGCACTATAGCAAGATAGCATTTAATATGCCTCATTTAAACAGTGCAAACACCAGAATAAAATTCAGCTAATATACTTCCCAAACAAAACTTTAAAATATACTATTTAATATGCTCCATTTACACAGTGCCAGAACCAGAGGAAAGTTCTGCTGATATACTTCCCAAACAAAACTTTTAAATATACTCATTATGCTGCACAGCCCACTGACCCAATCATCCTCTGTTTTGTAAAGGGTCCCTTCACAAACAACAGGACCATGAAGTCCTGAGGTGAAACTTTACTTTTTCTGTCCCCAAAATGACACAGAATAACTACTGCACTTTAGTCAGTCAGTATTTAATATGCCTCCCAGAATTTTAACTTACCATTTTGTAGCCGAATGCTGAGGCTCATGTTTCTAGTGGCTGGAGACCTCTGCGATCCATACAAACTCTTGTGCAGCACGTCAGATTTTAAATGGATGAAACTTTAGTCTCCCTGTTTTTAAGAATGGTAAATGGGAGAAGCAGTGGGAAGAGTACAGTTTTGCTTAGATCCAGAGTACCAAAACTGACTGCCTAATGTTACCTTTGGTTCCCAGCTGATTGTGCCAATACCAGCATCATCAGCCACATGGGTAACATGGACACGACAGCAAGAGCCAGAGCTTTTGATGCAGCTGCTCCTAGAAGGCTGTATGTACCACTGCATTAAGATTGTAGACTTGTGTGGGGGAAACACATTAAGCAATGTGAAAGGACACTGAAAAAAAATCAAAACATAAAAGCAGAATATACAAAAGAAATTATGCAGCTATATAAGACACCACAGTAATGCGCAAAAGTAATAAATTACATGTGGTGTCATGTGAATGTAATTACATCTGCATAAAATCAATAATCACTGGGGGACAGTTACTCATCCACTCTGTCCATTAAAAACTAAAACGTTAGTATTGTGTTTTAGATACAGTAAATTTAATGGTCACCAAGATGTGTAGTACAGCCATGTCACAAAATGGCAGCTTTTTTTAAGGATATTTTCATTATTAAAATGTTGCCACAATACAATAAAAATATATTCACCCTTTTTTTATGCACACTATCTCTTGACCATATTGGCAACAGTACAGATCAACATTCTGTATTTTTAATAATTTATGAGTAAAATACAGACCTTATTTTAAGTGCACACCAAGTCTTTCGAATACTGTCCACACACCCATATATATATATATATATATATATATATATATATATATATATATATATATATATATATATATATATATATATATATATACATATATATATATATTTTTTTCAAGAAAAGTTCCAGTGTGTTGAAAATGGGGGGTTAAAATTTAAAAAGGTGTATATCTGTGGTAGTGTACCTCATGGTACCAAACTCATGGCCCTTATTTTTCTATTAATGACAAATGATATAACTAGTAACGGTCCATGCATCATGTACAGTAAGTTGATTATGCCTCTATAGTATACATTTTTGATGTCAAAAGTAACAATGGGATGCAACAGGATCTGCAAAATATAGAAGAATGGTTGAAAAGTAATTTCATAGGCTGGCCCTGTGGAATGGAGGACTGAAGTGCTGTGCGTCTCACCTCCTGCCATGCCAGAAACGCTGGTTTGGGAATAGACTTGGGTCACTTGGGGGCTGGCTGGGGGTGGGAGGACTGAGTATCCATAGGACTACTCTCCTCACTCAGAGAGGGGGATAGTTGTGACTCGCTGTTGGGTTGCACTGGGTGGAAGTGTATGCAATGACACCAAGAACGGCAAGGGAACCCATTTTCAGAACTCTGGGGGGGTGTCTATGGAGGTGGAGCTCATACATTACACCAATTGTACATCTGTGAGCACAGGGAGGACCTTGGTGGAAAAGCCACTGGGTGCAGGATGATGGTCAACCCCTCCCAGGCTCCAAAGTGTTGACTGGGCATGCCCCATAGTGCTGTAGCAGAGGATAATGGCAGGAAGGTAAGTCCCAAAGAAGCTGGGTGAGAGAGTTGTGGGATGCAGTAGGAAGGGGCAGTCAGGCAGCTCAGGAGATACACAGATTAAAAAAATAAAGGAAAAGTAATTTCATAGAAATAAATCCTGACAAGACAATGACAATTAGATATTGCTAATCCAGTATATGGTGAAGCCCTATGGTGTTAATGTAGAGGTGGTAAGTCTGGTTAAATTGATAGGAATCACATTTAAAAAATTATTTATAATGGACAAAATAAGGAGAACACATGGTTAAAAAAGCAAATATCAGGTTGTAATTCCATGTAACCTAGAAAATACCTGATTTACAGCAGGGAAAGCTGGCATATTACCACTCTACAGTAGTGAGACTAGTACTGAAATATGGCAGTCCTGATTGGCATGTTAGTTTGACAATGGTAGAATTTAAAGATCTGCAGAAAGTACAAATAAAAGCTATGAAGATTATCCTAGGCAATGACCTTGGGCACGTAAAGGCCTTAAAGATTTGTGTACTGTAAATGTGAAAAAGTACAGTATGCAAAAAGAGTTACTTGTGGAAATATGTAAACCAAACCACAAGTTGCATGACCTGTTACCACCAAAATAGGTATCTGAAAATGGTTTGTGCAAACAAGTTACAGTAGGTTGGAAAAAAAAATGTTAGAACAAAAATTGAGTCATTGTCCATTATTTGAATGACTAAATGACAATTATTTTCCTTTAATACTATCAGGATGCAATAGAGGGACTGTAATTCAGTTTTACTAGTACCTGTGTTATTTTTTTAATGTTGTATACTTGTAAATTTTGTAATATGTGTATTGTATGGTCAATGTTTTTTTTTACTATGATGTGTACTGTACTTCAGCCTCCTGGTCTTTGGGTTTCAGTTGCAATTGTGTTTTAGAGAGCTACTGACATCTTGAAGAAAAATTTGAAAACCATAATAATTTGGCACAATTCTGTTTGCATTTTATGTATATTCTATATATTTGTCCTCTCTATTATTTATTACTGAGCAAATGTGCATTAATATATGATCTTTGCCTTGTAGAGTTCCCTTAAAGCTCATCTGCCTTTATAGCTCACTCCCTATCTCAAGTCATAATCCTCTGTTGTGACATCACAATCCATGGGAATAACTGTGATGTCACAAGCAGTAAATTATGACCTTTGATTGGGAATAACAAATGAGAGTGGATGAATTTTTTGGGAGCAAAGATTCTGTTTTCATACACATGACCTCAGTAATAAATGAGAGGAAAAATACAGAACTAATGTGAAATATAAGCTGGACTGTATCTAAATAGTATGTTTTGTTAAAGTTCTCCTGAAGGCATCATCTGCTCTTTAAATAATTAAAAAATAAATCAAACATCTAAAACAACAGTCTTTGACTTCAGGAGGACAGATTTAGAAAGAATGGGGTAGAACCTAAAAGACAAACTGAGGGGATGGAAGGGATAGAAGGGGTCAAAAAATATGGGAACTCATTACGAGTAGTATTCTGTATGTCAGTTAAACCTTCATTCAAGAGGTAAAGAGGGATTAGTTAAGGATAGTATAGAGGCATACTTTGTGAAAATAAATGAGGCAAGCAGAATCATGAAAAGGGCAAAGGCAAAGATGCTTCTGATGTGCACAATAAAATGGCAAGACTTCTTTAGATATGTCAGAGAAATGAGACACTTTGAGTAGGTTTTGTGAGTCAAAAATAGGTAAATGTGTAAAGGATGAGTACCACAGCTCAGTATTCAAGGTAGATGTGGGGTCCCTTTCAGAGACTCTGAAAAGTAGGTTAAGGAAGGGGGGTTATGGGGAGCTGAAATTTGGAAAAGTGCTGGAGGATATGGTTCATAAGGCCAAAGGGCTTCGAGGTGGACAAGTGTCTGGGATCAGATTGGTTGCCCCCACAGAGCTGAGGGATTTGGGGCAAGAACCAGCAGGCTCTCTGATGGTGCTATTCAACAGCTAACTGAAGACTGGAGTAGTCCCAGAAGACTGGAAGAGGGTGGATGTGGCCTACCTGCACAAGACTGGAAGTATGGAGGCCCGGGAAACAATATGCAGGTTAGTGTGACCTCTAAAGTGGGTATGTTCCTGGAAAGTATCTATGAGGAGCAAGTGATGGTATTTCATGAAACAAATGGGCTCCAAGACAGGAGGAAGCATAGATGCATGAAGGGAAGGCCATGCCAGATTAATTTGATTGAGTTCTTTGACTATGTAATATGGACAGTGGATGGGGCAGGCAATTGATGTATTGTATGTAGCAGATGTCAGTAACGATTTTGACTCAGTAACCCATAGAAGGCTTACTAAGAAATTGGAGGATGCATGGGGTGTGGCAATGCTAACAAGGTAGAAAGAAAATTGCTTAGAAGGAAGAACTTGAGGCTGGTAGTAAATGGGAACATTCAGAGGTCTGAAAGGTCACGGGGGTCTGTGTTGTGACCAGTACTGTTTAATGTAGTCATCTGAAACATAGAGAAAGAAATCAAGGGGAAAGTTGCCTCTTTGGAGATTACATAAATTATGTGGCAGGGTAAACTCTGAGCTGGGGATCAGGGACATAAAGAGGGATCTAGAACAGCTAGACAGGTGGTCAAAGCTATGGCAACTGAACATTAATGCCAAGAAGTGCAAAGTTATGCAGATAGACATGGAAGATGAGTTATTGCCTGTGGGCAAAAAAAAAAAAAAATAATCAAGTTTGACCACTGAAGAAAGGGAGTTGAAAGATGTCTTTGTGATAGCTTCAAGTCTATGTTTAAATATTTATTAGAGTAATAACTGATGCATATATGAAAACATGGATTCATTTTCTAAAGAAATATGTTGTACTGTATATCATGATCACGACTGATATAATGTAACATCACCATTTTGGCGATTGTGTCAACTCATACATAATTGCCAATGAATTTGGACATTTTATTAAATTTGTGAAGGCAAGAACATGTAAGTATATATATTTTAGTGTCAATTAGGACTGCTTTTCCTTTGGATTAGAGACTTCAGGCTACAATACACCATATGCACCATTGGGTGTGTAGGTAACCAGGCCTGAATCCTCCGGTGTTCTGATTCAATTTTGGATTACTAAAATTATCTAAGACTGTCTACTTACATTCTTTTTCCTACATGAATAATTCAATATATTAGTAGATCCATAGCCATTCTAATTTATACTGTGAAAGCATTGTTTATCTCTGCTTTAATCAATATATTTTTTTGTATATTAACTGTAGAAATGTTGAAAGTTGAACAATAAAATGTTTTGTATTTTTATACTTGATAGCCTCACGTCAATGGCCTGTGCACCAGAGCACTCAGGAAGGCACACATGATTCTGAAATGTATAGGGAGGGGGTTCTCCAGAAAAGGAAAGGAGGTGCTGTTGCCCCTCTAAGGGTCACAGTTGAGGCCACACATGGAGCACTGTGTCCAGTGCTGGAGTCCATACCAAAAAAAGATAAGAAACATACAGAATCGGTCCAAAGGCATGCAACAAAGACAGCACAGGGTCAGCAGGGAAACTCATATGAGGAGAATTATCTGGCACGTCTAAGGATGTGCTCACTGTAGTCCAGAAGACAGATAGGGAATATGATACCTACTTTTAAATGTATAAGGGAACAAACAGTAGAGTGTAACAAGCTGATAGAGAGTGATTATGGCTCTGTAACTAGGGGATATGCATATGAAGTGTTTGAGGGTAGATTCAAGCAGGATTTGTGAAAGTATTTCTTCATTGAAAAGGTGGTTTATAGATAGAATAGTTTGCCAAGGGAGGTGGCAAACATCAAGATGGTATCGGGTTTCAAGATTGCATGGGACAGTTATAAGTGAAGTGAAAACTAAATCAATTAAGGGGGATGAAAGTGCTGAGGCTGATCTGCGAATTGACATATGGACAAGGATGGATGAAGGATTGGTGTGTATGACTCAGGTAGAAAAATGGTCAGACATGATGGACAATAAGTGCATTTCTGCCAACACCTTTCTATGTTTCTAATATAGAGTGAGCTTCCAGGTAATGTTGCAGAACTTTCAGTATGGGAAGATTTTTTTTGTTTGTTTTGTACAAACTTCACAGTAATTTACTGTACACGTTATCATCTTTCACCTTGCTCCTTGTTCTCAGGATCATTCTAGAAATACGTTTCTTGCAGATAAGCATATTTGTTCTGATAAATATTTCACATAAATAAATAAAAGTTGAGGTTATGAATCAGCATAGACTTCTCCACTCGAACTTTTAGATTTTTGCCCAAACCGAGCTAGAACCCTAAGAAAAAAAATGATGACCTGGAACCGAAGTTCAACCCAGACAATGTGAGATGAGGAAAACCCACATGGAGGCAGTAGAGAGATGCCTAACTCAAACCCAAACTGAACAATTACACAAAAAAACCTCAAACCAAACTGAAGTCAAACCCAGACTTCTACTTATCAAATTGAACTGACTCAAACTTGAACTAAAGTATGCTCTGCCAAACCTGAACTGAACTAGTACCCCAGAAAACATGTTGAACCCTCCCTCAACTTTCTCCCACCTCCTGTGTCGACTCCCCCCTCCCCCCATTGAACCATTGCTCTAGTCACTGTGGAAATACTGCATGCTCACCTCATTTCGTCATTGTCATTGTATATAGTTGCAACTTTCTGTACTTGCAGCTACTTCAGAAAGTTATTTGATCCATACATTATTTTTATCTATGCATTGTAAATAATTTGTGTAATAAATAAAGAATAATACATGGGTGGGTGAGTGTAACCAGAATTTTACACACACCCGAGTTGTGGAATGTTACATAAACCTTGAGAACCAAGCTCGAGGGGTTTATACTAAGATCCCACATGGAGGGTGTGTGTAACATTCTGGTTCCACACAGCCACACCCATGTTTTACATGTAATTACAGGAGACAATTTTTAATCAGCATAGTTTTGCATGTTTGAGAAAGTGAAAGCAGCAGTTGTTTTGATAGAGCTTGTGTCTAAGTGAAAGCAAGAGTGATTGACAGCTGATGATTACAACCACCTGGTTGTAATGCAGAATAACAACTAGGAGGTTATAATGCGATCTGGTTATCCAGATATTGAAAATGATCACCAGTAATTATTAATATATAATGTATTCTCTGTTTATTATTATTGCACTGTGTTTGTTTATTTTGCTGTATTTCATCACACTTGTAACCTCCTTGCATAAGTTACACCTGGAAACAAGCTCCAGTGCAATATCCTGTAAGTCAGTAAATTTGCAAGTAGGTATGTAAATAAATAAAGACACTGGAAGCAATACAAAAATCAGAGTTTTTTAACTTCCTTATTAAATTTTTTGTTCAATTGTAATCTTAAAAGGGTACAATCAAGTAAAGAGAAGAATAAACAAAAAGGTGAATATTGTTCTTCCAAATAGATATTTATATATTTATTTATATATATATGTATATATATATATATATATATAATAGATACCTAATGTGTATTACTTCCTGGCAATCACACTTAGGTATTTGTTATTTTTTTTAATATATGGATCCAGTTTCTTTTGTAAGAGACAGTCGGCTGCTGTGGGAAGACTCTGTTCTGGCTGACTGCCGCACTGTCTCGCTCCCCTCACCTATTGTACTGTCTTGCTCTTCTAACCTGTCCCACGGCCAGGCACTGACTCCTCTATCAAGGGGAAAAGCTTTTTTTTGGTAGGCAGACTTACTTTTTCTTTATTTTTCCCCACAAAATGCAGGATCAACTGGATAGCTCCATTTTTCTTAAGAATTAAAATAAAAATAAAGAAATATCTCAGTTACGATTTTGTCTCGCTAAGCGAGAGATGGTCGCCATGTTATTCAAAATGTTCCGCCCTCCCAGAAAGAGAAAGTGGCCAATCATGAGCCACGTTTTCAGATGATAGTGTTTGATTGACACTGGCAACATAGCATGCTGTGGGAGAACTTGCACTTGTGATGTTCCATTTTTATGATAATACTATGATTCAGAGCTCCAAACAATACTATTACAGACTCAGAACGATAATATTATCAGCTACCAAGTATGGTATTATCACTTCAGGTACGATATTATTATGAGGATTTTTTTGTATGCTTTTCAACCCTATTATTTCAACAGTCCATATATTAAATATATATATATATATATATATATATATATATACACATATACATACATATATATATGCATATTGATTTGCCTATTTGAAGAGTCCAGAGTTTTATCCAGGAGATGTATGATTTTATAACTCCAGAGTGCTTGTGATTCTATCCTGATTGCATAATACATCATATCTCACTGGTTTCCTTGTTCTTATAAACAAGAAGTATATAAAAAACATTTGGGAACTGGTTTGTGTTATTCGGGGGGGGGGGCAGCAAGATGGCAGCAGCACTGCTCTACTCCCTGCTGCTCCACATTTGCTTGGGTTTTATTTTACTTTAACTCATAAAATCCTCCAAATGTTGTTTATAAAGTGACTTGTATTATTAGAGTTTGACCTGCGATGTGTAAATTATTTGTGGCTGTTTTTAAGAGATTGCAGCCCTTTTTAGAACATAGTTTTAAAGGTTGCTCTGCATGTGAATGCGGACACTCTTTTGGATATGGTTTGAATCTAGGTCTTGTTTGCTAAATTAGTGTATCAGTTCTCAGTGCTTTTAGAGCACCTGCTGATTGTAGGGCTCAATGGAACTTTTTTTTTTCAATTCTGTTTGTAGCCCTCCAGCCTGGAACTCTCTCTGGCCACTGCACTCACCAACTTGCTCTACCACCCACAGTGTTCCCCGACCATCTTCAAGTTCATTACAGTTCCTCAGGTCATGGGAGCTACAACCCGGGGAGACCGCGGGGGGCAGTGGCAGAGAACCAGCATTGGGCATGTGGCAGTGGTTCTGGCAGGGCCATCACCTATCCAGGGCTGAAGGGGTATTTCTTGTGGTGGATTGAGCCCAAGACCCCCTTCCCACTGCTTGGTGCATGTCTGACACTGTGGCACATGGCAAAACCCTGCCTGCATCAGCCACACTCCTTACTTGTGGCCCAGCAGCTCGAGGTGTACCTCCAGTCTCCACCCGGGGTCGCCAGAGTACCGGACAACCCATGCCCTCCCACCTGGAAAGGAGAGCAGCCCAGTGGGTGCTCAATCCATTCCCTTCCCCTGCCAACCCCCAACTTCTGAGTTCGCTCCCGAACTCAGGTTGTCGGCGTGACTCAAGGTGTGGCGTCCAGTTCCTCAACCCTCAGCACCATTGGGCCGGCCCAGGCTCAATGGAACTTGAGCCATTAAAATTAAGCTTTCCACCATTGGAGCAGACAGTGTTGGCAAAGACAAATCCTGCTGTATATATCCTGATATACTTATCTCACCTTTTAAAAAGGTATGCTAGTGTTATCTGGGGATGGGGAGGGTCTTTTTTTTCCTGTTGAAACATTATTTATACTATGCTTAGTAAAGCGACATGTTGGTTTTATTTCACAGATTTGCTTGACCAACTGAAATTTGGAGGAATCCAGGTGAGACAGATGATATATGCTGCCAGTCCCTGGAAATGTAGAAGATACTCCCCCTAAGAGGAGTGGCATGTAAATTTTCAGCCACAAATGGCTAAAAATAATGAAGGGAAAAATATATAGACCCTTGGAATGATAGCACAGAGCAAATTTCAATAATTACACCTTCCCTTAATTTCCACATCAATACAATTATGGTGACTGGAGGACATTTAACAGGTACTGTGTCCTCATGATGCCATGTAAGTCTTTATGTGTGAAGTTGCTCTGCCTTCTCAACTGGGTTAGTTTTCCTGGCCTGTGATTTGCTGACTTGAATATTACTGTGGCAAAAGACCATGATTCATTTCTTTTTGAGTGCTCCACTGAGACCTAATGGTATGGAGTGTGAACTCTGATTGTACTTGTTGGAGAGGCTATTTAAATACCCTGAGCAGAATTGAATTCTTAAGGTATTGACTTTAAACGCCTTCATTTATTTTGAAAATTTGCTGAATATGATCGCTGACTGAACAAAACAAAAGGAAGTTTTAATAGTAGTTGAACTGTGAAGCAGCTATAATTTTGTATTACTTTCTCAGTCCAAATCCTAGTACAAGCAACTTTGAAGCTGAAGTAATTAAACTATGGTAACAGCATGTATAGATTATGGACTTCAGAAACTCATGAAGCACTACCAAGAATCAGATGGACTCCTATGTATAAATGGAGCTTTAACCCCTTAGTTTACTGTGATTTATCTTTCATTATTTTTATATTTATTATTAATGCCAAAAAAACTTTAGAGGGGTGAAATTGCTTAACAGCTTATAAACTTTTTTTATGCTGTGTTCCATTAAATGTAAACAGAGGCCCGGATATTCAAACTGCACCAGGCTGTGGTGAAAGCCTGGGCACAGCTCAACTTTGTTGTGCAGGGGTGTGGCCTGGGCGATATTCACCGGAGCTGTGCTATGGTGCAGCAGCTTTGAATATCGCACCCTGGCCACCCCCACTGTGCATGGCGCAGTGGCACTGCACCAGCGCAAATGGCCAGAGTGGAGCATGGAGATGCTCTGGCGCAAGTGCCATTGTGCCATGCACAGCACCTGCGATATTCAAAAGGGGACATGCAAATGGGGCCATAATTTATGCAAGGGACACAGGGGGCCATTTGCATCTCATTACGGCCCCATTTGCATGCTATTAGAATGCAGGTGCGCCGATCCCTGACGACTTGCGCCTGGCGCCCTGCCAGGCAGCAGTCGTCGGGGACCGATGCCCCCTGCAGCCTGATCGTGGGCATTCCTGTAATATAACAAAAACCAGTCCAATATCCCTGGTGGTCCAGTGGACCTCTATGTGCCCAATCATGGCATCAGTATAGTCCCCGTCCAATATCCCTGGTGGTCCAGTGGATTGATCACTGCCCGATTGCGGACATCCATAACACATAACAGACCCCTACCACCCTGGTGGTCTAGTGTACCCCCCTCCCCACCGACCCACTGAGCCCCACTGCCCTGCTCCCCCCATCAGCCGGTGGGCGGCAGCACCCACCCACCTGCTGCCCGCCGCCCACCGACTGACAGCTTCAGTAGGGCTGACACCATTGGCTCCACGCCAGATCAGAGCTTGCCAGTCCAGATATGTGAATGATTCATTCACATATCTGGACTTAGAGCATTCCTGCTTGGCCAGGGGGAGTTCATTAAGCCAGCATTGAGCAGCAGAGGTCTGGCAGTGGGGAACTTGTAAGGTCTGATTAGTCATGCCTCTAGTGAGGTGGGGGGTGGTGGTTCAAGAGGGTAGGTTTTGTAAGGTGGGAGTGGTTAGTCCTAAACAGATTTTCTTAGCAAATAGGCAGGTCTGGTAGTAGTATTGTTTTTTAGGTCAAGCCAGCCTGACTAGGCATACAGGTTGCATGTGTGATTCAGTCTAGGGGCTCTGGTAGCTAGTCTGCAGGATTTATTGCTTTGTTGTGGGCACTGTGAATTCTCTTAAGGGTACTGTCAGACGCTGCCCCACATATGATGAGATCATAGTCAATAATAGAGTGAATAGAACTGGTAATCACAAGGCGGAGGGTATTTGGGGGTGAGGCAGTGTTGATGTTGGTACAGGAGTCTCAACCTTGTGTTAATCACCTTGGCTACATGGTCCACATGGGCGGTGAATGACATGGTTGCATCCAGTATTACTTCTAGGTACTTGAACTGTTGGACCTGTTCCAGTAGTACATTGGAGTTGTTAAGAATATTGAATTGGTGATGCATGAACCTGTTGTGTATACTAGCGAAGAGCATTTATTTATTTTTTTATATATATAATTGAGAAGATTTTTGTGCTGGATAAACCATGTTTAATTCCAGAAAAATCATCCTGAAGTTGTTGTTGAAGGGGGAAGGGGTCATGGTTACTGGAGAACAGGACAGCATCATCATCGTAAAGTAAGAGATTGGTAGAGGAGGCTTTTGGAAGAGAGTTTAGAAAAATACTGAATAAGAGGAGGATGAGTATTGAGCCCTGGGGAACACAAGAACATACAGGGCAGCTGTCAGAGAGTGAATCACTGATTTTCATTTTCTGAGACTGGTCAGTAAGATAGCTTTGTAACAACCCCATTATGTCCTTGGAGAGACCAAGGGACGCAAGTGTATCCAGCAGAAGGGAGTGGTTAACAGTATCAAATGCTTTAGTGAGGTCAATGTAAATTACCCCCACTAACAACTAGCAAGGTGGTAGTGGAGCTACGAGACTTCCTAAACCCATGTTGTTGTCGGCACTGAATTCAGTGTTTTTCAAGTTATTCGGTAAGTTGGTCCGCGACTATGCATTCCAGCACTTTGGAGAGTGGCAGAAGGATAGAAATTGGTTGATAGTTATTGGTCTGAGATCTATCTCCACCTTTGAAGATGAGAGTAATAACAGTGGCTTTCCAAGTGGCGGAGAACAGCCCAAGGCAGAGAGAGAGAGAGAGAGAGAGAGAGAGATCAAGGATTTTAGTGAGAGGTAGGAGAACTGCCTCAAGTGTTAGATGGATAATTTTGAGGTCCAGAGTACCACTGCTAGCACTCACCTTCCCAAGGGCATGAGTAAGATATTTTTTAGCTTCTGCAAAGGTAATTTTCCTGAAGTCAAATGGTGGGGGGAGTGACATGGAATGGCAGGGATTTTCATAGTGAGGGACAGGCGGAGGAGCCGGCGAGTCAGGGGTGAGTATGCTGCTGAGGTTGGAAAAAGCAATGTTTAGGGTGTCAGCTATACTTTTCAAGACTTGGAGAGTGACCCCACCATTATCTATGAGGGCTGGTGCAGACTTGCTGGGGTGCCTATTAGTTCCTTGAGGTTATCCCAGAATCTCAGGCAGCTACCCCATGAGCTTGAGAGTGCATGATTGTAGTATTGTAATTTAGAGTGACAAACTTCTCTGCTGCAGGCGTTCCTAGTTGTTTCATATTGCTGCAGGTCGGCTGGTTTGCCAGTGGCCTTGGCATGATGCCAGAAGTTATCTGTGGCTGCCATTTGTTTGAACACAGTGGCAGTTATCCAGGGGTTACATGTTCCCTTGAACTTCCCTGTTTTTAGAGGGGCAAAGATGTCACAAGCGCTGTTGAAGGAAGAGATACAATTGTCAAGCACCTGATGAATACTACCAGCCTTGATAATGGGTGGTCAGTCTAAATTGAACTGATTAGCCTGGAGGAGGGGCAGTTGTCCTTTCTTCAAGACCCTATTAGTCATGGTTTTAGAAGGGGGCTTGTGGATCTGTTGGACCAGAGACAGAGGACAGGGGAGTGGTCACTGATTACATCTGGTAGGATGGTGGTCTCAGTGATTCTTTTTGGTTGTACCCTGTCTGCGGGTTGAAATGAGTGTGGGAGGAGACTAGTTGGGTAATGTTGGGAGAGGATTGGGTGTCTCTGTAAGGGACAGTATTAGAGGTCAACCAATTTATGTTAAAGTCCCCAAGGGCTATGAATTCCATGCTGGGGAGAGATTCAACAGGAATTCAATGAAGAGGTTAAAGCCTCTCGCCTGTTCCTTGGGTGGGAGATATATGGAGAAGATGGAGAGGGATTTCCTTTTGTGGCCTAGAAGTACTTTAATATGGAGCAGTTAGAAATTTTTACCAAAGTCCATGGTCAGTAATGCAAGGCCCTGGAGTGCATCCCCTTTTACCTAGTCTGTCCTACCAGAAGATGGTGTAACCTACAAGGGAGATGTCTGAGTCTCGGACCATCAGCATGAGCCAGGTTTCAACAACAGATAAAATGTTGGGGTTGTGCTGTGTCATCCAGACCTGGAGGTCAGCCATATTTGGAAGGATGCTCCTTATGCTAATGGAAGCTAGCTTCAGTGGGCCAGATTTTGTGCTGTATTGGCTCAGGGCAGAGAATGGGCCGGGGTTTGGATGGATGTTGCTTAGTAGGAGGAGAAGTAGTAGTGTGAGCTGTGGTAATATATTGTGAAGAAATTTAAGCTTCAGGATTGGCTTAAGTAGTCAAATCTTGACAACGTGGCAGGCATGTTTGGTAATGGTGAGGCGAGGAATTAGTGCAGGGGCATTAAAGCTTTGGGCATGGACGGATGTCCTTGATAGAGGAGAGCCACCACGGTGGTGTTCAAAGGTAATATGCAACGTTTCTATACAAACCTTGTGATAAGTAAATAATAATTGAGGAAAAACATTAGATGGTGGAGGGTTCTCTGGAGGTGGAAGAGGTGAGGTGAGGTGAGGGTGCAGGATAGCACCAAGATAACAGTGTAGATTAGTGGCTTCATGATTAGCGAGGAGTGCTCAAAACTGAATGTTAGGGCATTAGAATGGTGCTGGAAGGGTCACTGTGTGTGGTGGGTGTGAGAGGAAATAGGTGAAGAGAGGCAGCCTGGGGAGAGAGAAAATGGGTGGGAAAAGAAGAGGAGCTGGGTAGAGAGTAAATGGAAGGAGGAAAGGGACTAAAAAGAGAGGGATCAGGAGTGAGCTTGAACAGCAGCAGGTGCTTTTCAAGAAATAAGAGGTTGGATCAAGGAGGCGTGAACAGTCCAGGCAAAGGTGGACTTAAAGAGTGTCAGGGCCGGGAGAAAATTTAAGTTGAGGAGAGTCACCAGTTCAGGAATTGAATTCACCAATGGCCGTACCTTTCTTGTGGCTGGGTTGGCAGGCAAGGGGAGCAGGTGGTGACTTAAACACAGCTACACTGTTGAGGAGATCTGGGTGGGGAACCTGTCAGTGGCCTTGAACCTGGATCTGGCAAGAAGAGGAAAGACAGAATTAGATAAGTGGAGGGTAATTGGTGGGTGTGGGTGAGACAGGGAGCGGAGACAGGGGCCCAGTAGGTGGGCAAATAAGGAGCAGGACTAAAGTGGTGGGATGGCTCGAGAGCATGAATCAGGCCACACAAAGAAAAAAGCTGTGTGGGGGGCGTACACCAAAGTTCATCAGCTCCAGGAATGCTGAGGATTGAAAAAACAGGAACAATGTAGTGGAATCGAGAGGAGGTAAAGTGAGAAAGATCGGAGGGGAATTAGCAAGGAATGCAGGTTCAAGGAAGGGAATTAGCAAAGAAAACAGGGAAAACAAGCAAAAGGTAGAGGGAGGGAGTGGGAGCAGAGATTAGAGCAAACAGGTTGCTGACATCCTAATAAAATTAACAGCAGTCTAATCTATCAGTGGTGAACAAATAGTGAAGACAAAAATTAAGTTTTAGCAGTCAGATAGTATGTGCACAAAGCATCTAGTTTGGTTACAGTAACAAAGAAAAGCATTCAGAAAAATATGCGGCTAACCCGCCAAATGCATAGTTTGTACAGAATACAAAAAAGCAGTTCCACCACTAAATTCAGGAAGACTATGATCAGCCAATCAGCGTTTAACGCAGGAGAGAAGTGCCAATCGGGGAGATGCGGCAGAGGACACCAAGAAGAAAATTTAAATTAAGGAGAGTCACCAGTTCAGGAATTGAGTTCACCGATGGCCGTACCTTTCTTGTGGCTGGGTTGACAGGTGAGGGTTGTGGGCGGTGCCTTCACCACAGAGCTGCACCACTGAGGAGACCTGGGTGGAGTGCCCTGCCAGGGCCCTTCAACTTGGATCTTTCTTGTGGCTGGGTTGGCAGGTGAGGGTAACAGGTGATGATTTCAACACCAGGCTACACCACTGAGGAGACCTGGGTGGAGCACCCTGTCAGGGGCCTCGAACTTGGATCTTTCTTGTGGCTGGGTTGACAGGCGAGGGTAGCAGGTGGCGACTTCAACATTGAGCCACACCACTGAGGAGATGTGGTGGAGTGCCCTGTCAGAGGCCTTGAATCTGGATCTTTCTTGTGGCTGGGTTTGCAGGATTGAGTAACAGGCAGTGACTTCAATCCTGAGCCACACCGCTGCAGAGACCTGGGTGGAGTGCCCTGTCAGAAGCCTTGAACCTGGATATGAAGCAACAATCACTGAAAGTGCTTCCTTAAAAACTAGTTACTGCCTTAGACTCTTCTCTAAAACAGTGCCTCAGCATACAAGTCACAAAGCATTTGCAGAATGAACTGGAAATAATCAAAAATACTTCATAAATTTAGGTTTTAGAAGCAAAATATAGTCACAGAACCAACTGACTACCTCATGGCCAAAATCTGTTTCACAGAGGAAGTATGTTGATGTCTCCCTGACCTCATAAAGGCAAGTGCCACAATATTTAAAAGTGGCCATTTCCACTATGCATGAAATACTGTGCATCATTCAGGGTGACATATTTATACAGCCACATTGCCTATATGACTATCAATCCATAGTAGTGCCATATGAAGTTGAAATGCACAGCCCTACCACAGCCCCCTACTAGCAAAAAGCACTCAGGAGCCGAGGTGGATATGGTGTCCTAAACAGGATGAGTCCTTTGAACCAGGGAGTCATATTATTTGGCAAAGATGCTAATGACAACATGTGGCATGCAAGGTGCTAAGGGACCATTTGTATACCATTATGTCACCATTATCAGCTCTGCAAAATGCTACTAAACTAAAATTCTTTGGCATTATTTTGCAGTGCTTTGACCATTGCCACACCCTCATCTGATCCATGAGTACCTCCCTCCCTCTGAGTCCCAGAGTAACAAGATAGACCACCCCTGTAGTCTGTGGTATCCCCCCTCATGCCCAGTCCACAAGTTAATTAATCAAAATCCCTGGTGGTCTAGTTTTACCCCCCAAGCCCTAACACTGAGAAAAATTATAATCATCATTGGATCTCCAGTGGCATCCTTTTCTACCCAATCCCTGACTAAAATTATGAACTTCCCTGATAGTCTAGTGGTACCCTTCTCCTGTCTGATCTCCATTAAGGTCTGTAAATACACCACCAACCCATTTTCCTAGCCAAACAACTCAGCATCCACCCCACCATCCAGCACTGACTCACTCTCCGAGTGTTCATTCAAGACTGATGTCAGATCAGTAGAAAGTGACCGGGCACAGACCCTCCTTACACCAACTTATCCAGCCACTGTATGAATGACAGGAAGCGAGTATGTGCATACTGTAGAAAGAGCAGGATTGTGCTAATCAGGAATACTGCCCATTTCTCATGCTGCTGTTGACTATGAGAAAGCACAGTATAACTTGGCACCGCTCCTGCACATACATGAATTGCTAGTGACACTGAAATCACAAGCCAGAGTCACAAGTGTGTAAACATTCATGGGCTGATATTCTCTGGGTACCTCTGCTGTACCAATTTGCACAACATCAGTGGTGATAAATCTTCCTTGATAAAGTTCTTAATCATGCTATCTAACCTCTAAATAAACATTTATCTAGAGGTAAGATATATCACAATAATTTCCTTTGACCTTTGCATAGACTGAAACCAATTGGAAGCTATTACAGTACTTATGACATCACATAAGGGAGATAGCCATTCAATAGCTCACCACAGTCCAGGCTGGTTCTGAGAGATTGGAGGATAGTGGATGTGGAGCCACTCCACAAGGGAGGGGATGGGGGAAAATGGAAAATGAAAGGTCCATCAGTCTTACCTCCATTAGAGGTAAACTGACAAAGACTCTAGTGATGAAGGTCTTAGTGGCCTACCTGTAGAGAAATGAGCTCCAGGATAATAAACAGCATGGGTTTCTGGCAAGGCAGTCTTGTCAGACCAAACCTATAGTATTTATTGATGGCTAACAAGCATGGTAGATGAGGGACAAGCAGTAGATTTACTTTGCCTTAATTTTAGCAAACCATTTGACTAGATGCTACATAGAATTTTTCTGAAACAATACAAGGATCATGGAGTAACAAAGGACCTAGTTAGAAGAGTGGGAAGTTGATTAGGGGAAGACAGCAGAGGGTGGTGGTAAATGGGGTCCAGTGGGGAAAGGGAGGTCATGAGTGGGGTACTGCAGGGGTTAGATCTCAGACCATCTCTTTTCAATATGTTCATCTGTGACACCAGTGAAGACACACACAGTGAGATTTGTCTCTTCATGGATAACACTAAGCTCTGTGACAGGGTTGACAGTGAGGAGGGGTAAGGGAGTTGACGAGGGACCTGCAATGGTTAGAGAGGTTGGCCAAGGTCTGGCAGCTGAAATTCAATGTCAAGAAATGCAAGGTGATGCATGTAGGGAACAAGAATTCTGGGATGGAATAATGGATGGGAGGGGTTAAGATGACCACTGCTTCAGAAGAAACAGACCTGGGGGTCATCATAAGTGACTCCCTAAAGCAAACTAGCCAGTGTACAGTAGTAGCCAGAGACATGGTCAGATATTTCCAGATATTTCATGGAATTTCTAAAGAGTTTCTCTCTGCTGCCCCTACAGTGGAACTGCAGAAAGCAGGAAATTTCTCTAGAAACATCACAGAAATTTCAGGAAATATCTGACCATGTCTGTGGCTGTGACTGTAACAAGGTCTATAGTAAAGCAACCAGAATGCTGAGATGCATTTGAAGGGGTTCTGACAGAAGGAAGAAAGAGGTCATAGTTCCTCTCTATGGTTCACTGGTCAAAACCTGTCTGAAATACTGTGCCTAATTCTGGAGTTCTCACCTGAGGAAACACAAACACAATCTAGAAACAGTGAATCATAGAGGGACCATAATGATTCAGTGAAAACAAGGCAGATCCTTTGAGGATCGGCTCAGGGTACTGAACATAACACTCACTGGAGGCCAGAAGGGAGAGGGTCAACATGATAGAGACAGTCAAGATCCTATATGGAATAAACAAGGTTAACTATGAGGAACAATTTAGCAGGAACGGCAGGTTAAAAACAAGAGAGCATGAATGTAAGCTGGTGGGGGGGTCAGGAGGGAGTTGGAAAAGTTTTACTTTACAGTGACAGTGGTTGAGCCGTGGAACAGCCAATTGGCAGAGATGGTAGCCGCAAAAAACATTATTGGGTTCGGGCATGGCTGGGTAAGGGTAAAGGGCTTAACAGTAACTTGGGGGGGGTAACAGCAAGGCAGGGAGCAAGGGGAGGCAAGGGCAAAAACCCCATCTAGACAAGAGATCATGGGTTAGGTAGGGTAAAACTAGGCAGACTGGAAGAACCAATTTTCTTTTTCTGCCAACAGTGTCTATGTTTCCATGTGTTTATTTAGTTTCATGTGCTAGGTAAGTGCTCTAGAAAAAGTAATTGCCTGTTTTAAGGCACAACCTGGGAGGTTACAAAGGGCATGACAGCAAGATAACAAGATCAACAACTGCGATTACAGTCTTAGTGCAATAATCTAGATTATATGTAAACAGATATATGTACAGCAAATTAACATGGAGACAGTGCAATATAAAACATATTCCCAAGGAACTAATAAGGAGTAAACAGAATATAAGATAAATGAATAGAAAAATAACAAATAAGAAACTATTTCAGGAAACTATGCTCTTTCTGAGTCTGAGGCCCCAACATGACTCTTCTCCCTGTCTGAGTGGGCACTGGAGTGCCATGGATATGTACTCCCACAATTATCTTTACTAGGTGTGTAAACCTCCCTTGTAAGCTATAATCTCTAAGACACTCCAACTCCTTACAGTCTAGGTACTAAAAAGCAGTACAGATCTTCAGTTAGGGTGGGGGAGACTCACTGGGAGTGGGGCCATCAGAATTGATTGCACTGAGCACAGTACAGTCAAAATCAGCTTGTAGTGCTAAAAAATGCATCCGGTCTATAATGTCATGTGAAAGTGTGTATAATGGTCCTGGTGACCACTGGACAAATGTCATCTGCTGATGCCTGATTCTATTGCCTGTTGTAAGTAGATGTGGTGGAAGGTCTTCTGGACTGTGGAAGATCTTCTGAAGTTGTCATTTAAAGCTGTCATTGCATTGATGACTGTGGGATGATATTCTACTTTCATCAGTGTATTCCTTTCAGGAGTGAAGAAATTAGCTTTAGATTCAGAGGGCTGGGTTGGTAAACAGATCTTAGGTGAAGTGTCAGGTCTGTGTGGTAGATGCCATGGATGGTGCAGGGTTATAGATACTACCAAGGTGAACCATGACCAATGTGACCAGTAAGCAGCTATTAGAATTACTTGTACCCTTGACAGTCTGGTCTTTCTTAGTACTTGGGGTATCAGAGAGAAGGGGGGAAATACATATGCCACATTGAATGTCCATTTCAGTGACAGGGTGTCTATTCTCTTGATTGGAACTGCTTGAATCTGGAGAAGAATGTTTGTACATTACTTGGCATTTCTTGCTGGTGGCCACAAAATCTAGCTGCACGGAGCCCCATATTCTGATGATAGCATTGAAAACTTGGTAGTGTGGATGCCATTCTCCTCCCTGCATCTGCTGTCTGCTCAGCCAGCCTACTATTGTGTTCAGTTTGTCTGCCAGATGGATTGCTGTTATGTGTAACAGGTTGCTTTGTGATCAGTTCAGCACCTTCATTGTTTCCTTTTGGAGCATTTTAATTTTTGTTCATCCATGTTTGGTGATGTAGGCCACTGTAGCCATGTTGTCTGATCTCACCAGCAAAAACTTCCCCCTGATAGATGACTGAAAATGCAGTAGGGCATTGCAGACTGCTAGCATTTCTAAGACATTGATGGGCAGAGATACCTCCCACCTTATCCATTTCCCTTGGGCTGTTTTGTAGTTTATTGATGTTCTCAATCCTGTAAGACTGGCATCCATGCCCATTACAATGTCTTGGGGTGGTTCTAGCATGATCACTTTTGTGATGTTAAATTGATTTGTCCACCATTTCAGTCAGTGTGATGCTTGGGTTAAGATGACGACCTTTGCCTTGAGATCATATTTGGTACCTGCTTTCCACTGTATTGCCAGAAGCTGGAGTGTCCTCATATTTCATTTTGCCCACAGAACCAGAACCATACAAAATGACATAATTCCCAGCATCTATAGGACATGTGCTAGTGATCTGGACTGTAATTTTAGGGTGTCTGAGGCTTGTTGTAAAATTTTCTCCATTCAACTTTGGGATGGCTTTACCAGGACAGCATAAGTATTTATAGTCAGGCCCAGATGTTCTATTTGTTGGCTGGGCAGGAGATTGCTATTTTGTTTGTTTACAACCCATGTGTGGTGTTCCAGTGATTAGCGGATTGTTTGCTTGTCTCTTTGAGCTTTGTTTTGGGATCTGGTTCTTAATAGCCAGTCATCCAGGTAGGGCTTCACTTGTATTCCCTGTTCTCTGAGGTTGGCTGCCAGAACCACTGAGACATTGCTGAACACTCTCAGGAATGAGGCTAGTCCAAATGGTATGGCTTGATACTGTTAGTGATGACCCATGATGTGCAATCTCAGCAACCAGTGGTGGTATGGTCTTATGTGGATGTGCAGATATGCATCCTTCATACCTATGGGGGCCAGGAAGTCTCCTGCCATATTGCCTTGAGTGTGGATCTTATTGTTTCCATCTTGAGCCTGCAGAGTTGGATGACCTAATTTAAGTATTTCAAGTCTAGAATGGGTCATAAGTCTACCATGTTCTTTGGAACTATAGTATTTAGTATGGTTCACATTTGTTTTGGGGTCACTTTTCTTTTTATACTGGAGATGTTACTGGTCTGTCTCTGTGGGGAGTTTCCAATAGTTCTATACCATGACCCTTCACTACCACCTGTAAGACCCATCAGTCTGATATGTGTCTCACCTGTGTGTGAACCCTTGGAGTATGACCCCTGTCAGAGGAAGTGACTGTGTCTAATTGGGGGAGAGGTAGAAATCAACTGGGCTGCTTGTTCTAGTTGAACAAATTTGAGTTGAAATGTTCTTTCCGTGAGGAGTTTCTGTTGCAGAATTCAATCACTATTGTTGTTGGATTAGAAAGAGGATTGGAAGCCTCCATTTTTGTTGTTATGATTGTATGGTTACAGTTTGTCAATTAATTTTTTGCTTCAATTAAATCTGCCACATGTAAATGGGAGGTAAGTGCAGGGTAAGGATTTCTCCTTGCCAAGGTGCTTGTCTTCATCGTTTGCCTTGAGAAATTTCTCCAGACCTTCTCTAAACTGATTCCATCCATTAAAGGGTAGTGTTTTAGATTCTGTGTTTGATCCACAGGGTTTTGCAGGCTTGTTTACAATGGTGGTTGCTCTGGCTTTAATCTCTAGTGAGTCTACTGCCATCTCTGCTTGGTACTTGGAAGATTGTAGTGCATGGTCTTCCAACTGTGCATCTGCTGACTTGGGTGCTAGGGTCTTTTCTATGTCCTGTAGCCATGCTATTTGGGCTCTAGTAGCATAGTTTGCTGTGATGGCTGCCCTTGCCCCCGGCTACCGAGTTCATAGCTCTTTTCTGCAATTTCCTCCAGTTTGTGGTCTTGTGCATGCTTAACAGTGGCTGCACCTTTTGTCAGTAGCACTGTTTTCTTGCTGAACATGGTTATTTGTGGGTCCACCATAGGGGCAGTTCACTAGGTCTTTAATTTATACTCTTGCAGGGGAGAAATTTTATCCCATGATCTTTTCTCTGGTATGCTGGCCAGTTGTGCAGCCTCCCATTCTTTGTTCATTATCTGTTCTATTGAATCACAGATGGGAAAGATGTCTGTGACCTTATCTTTAGGATGAAGAGTGGGATCAAACTTGATTTCTGGTTGTGGGGGTGGAGAATCAAACCCCACTATTGTTTTGAGAGATCTGACTAGAATAGGTACCTGGTTTTAAAGGCACAGTATGGTCTTGAAGGTCTTAGGGTCCTCTTCCACATCTAAGTCCTTTTCTTAATAATTCTCTGACTTATCTCTGGAGTTCAGTTTTTCTTTGTCTGGTTCTGAATCATTAGGTTGGTGCTCTAGCTGTGACAGGAGCTCAGGCTACATGCGGTATGTTTGGTGGAGTGTTTAGCATTGGGGAAGGTCTGGATTTTGCTTCCAGATTCGCCATCATTTTTATTATAAGCTGTTGTTTGACCTGAATCAGAGTGTTGGTAGCTCGTTGGCTCTTATTGAACACAGATATGGTGTCTGGTGTGTGGTCTGTCTTGGGAGGGTTGCTGGTCTGGGAGCTGTGTCAGTGGGTTCTTGAGATGAGCCACTGGCTTACTTGTTAATGGAGACTTGCACAGAGAGATCTGATAGGTCCTCAGGCAAGAACATTGGAAAACGTTGCCTGTCTGGGTGGATTGTAGGGGCATGTTGCACTTGTGGCACTTCACAGAAGAAAGGGTTCTGCAAGAACTTCTAAAACTGAAGGTGGACAAAGCAATGGGTCCTGATGGAATTCACCCTAGAATTCTAAAAGAATTAAGGGAGGAACTAGTGAAACCACTGGCTACTCTTTTTAATAAATCATGGGAGGATGGTGTGGTACCCGAGGACTGGAGGAAGGCGGATGTGATTCCCCTTCACAAAAGTGGGTCCAAGACAGAGGCAGGAAACTACAGACCTGTCAGTCTGACCTCTGTGGTAGGGAAAGTGATGGAGTCACTTCTGAAGGAAAGAACAGTCAGTACCTAGAGGCCAGTGGAGCACAGGACCCAAGGCAGCATGGGTTCACAGCGGAAGGTCATGTCAGCAGATCTAATAGATTTCTTTGACTGGGTGACCAAAGTAGTAGACCAGGGAGGGGCTGTGGACATGGCCTACCTAGACTTTAGCAAGGCATTTGACACAGTCCCACACAAAATATTAATAGTCAGATTAGCCAGCCTGGGAGTGGGACCCAGGGTGGTAGCCTGGGTAAAACATTGGCTGGACAACAGGACACAGAAGGTAATTGTAAATGGAGTCCATTCTGAAGAAAGGGGGGTTACTAGTGGGGTACCGCAGGGTTCAGTATTGGGTCCAGTCCTTTTTAATGTCTTCATTAGTGACATTGCAGAGGGACTGGAAGGAAAAGTATGCCTTTTGCAGATGACACAAAATCTGCAACAGGGTTGATACACAGGAGGTGTGGAAAGGATGAAAAGGGACTTGGCAAGGTTGGAGGAATGGTCAGAAGTATGGCAGCTAGGATTCAATGCAAAGAAGCAAAATAATGCACCTGGGAAACAAGAACCCAGGGAAGAATACACAATGGGTGGGAGGTAGTAACAACAACAAAAAGGAAAGGGACCTGGGGGTAATCATATCAGATGACCTTAAGGTTAGCAAGCAATGTGAGAAGGCAGTAGGGAGGGCTGGGGGTATACTGGGATGTATAGGAGAGGCACCACCAGTAGAAAACAGGAAGTTGTTATCCCTCTGTACAGACAGTTGGTGAGACCCCATCTGAGTACTGTATCCAGTTCTGGAGACCCCATCTCCAAGGACATAGACAGGATAGAGGCAGTCCAGAGGAGGGCAACTAAAATGGTGCAGGGTCTGCAAGAGAAACCGTATGAGGAGAGACTAAAGGAGCTTAATATGTATACCCTTGAGGAAAGAAGGGAGAGGGGGGACATGATAGAAACTTCTAAGTACCTCAGTGGAATCAACAAAGTCCAAGAGGGCAGCATTTTTCAGAAAAAGAGACTTGCAAGAACAAGGGGACACAATTTAAAGATAGAAGGAGGGCGGTTCAGGGGCAATGTGAGGAAGTATTATTTCACAGAGAGGGTAGTGGATGCATGGAACAGCCTTTCTGAGGAGATTGTGGGGTCTAAAACTGTGGGAGAATTCAAGAATGCATGGGACAGACATAAGGCAATTCTTGTGGGGGGTAGGAAGAAATAGGCTGTTGGTTAACTAGGATCTGCGGCCTATCCTGTAGGTAGGGAAATGGGCAGACTAGATGGGCCTAGCGGTCCTTATCTGCCATCAAAGTCTATGTTTCTATGTTTCTTTGCCTTAACCATGTTGCCTGCATATAGGGAGACACAGTGGAAGATGATGTGGAGTTGTCAGTTAAGTGGGTAAGATGCTAGCACGTCTGTTTATATACCAACTATCTATTTGTCATTAAGATATGTATAATGTATGCCATGCATCAGGCCCTGTAGCCCAAATAGCCTAAACAGTGACACAAAATGGTGACCCTGTTCTGCGACACAAAATGGCAACCAGAAGTGACATTGTATACATCATCTCCACTAATTTTAATAATGAGCTCCTGTGATTTTCATATATTATACAATGGCACTTCTCCAACTAGAAGTCTGATTGGCTAACTGGGTCTTTTATCTTTGAGTAAATCCCAGTATAATTCTTGGATAAAGACCCAGTCAGCTGCATCTGAAGTTACATCAAAAAATCAGTTTGACACCCCAAAAATGAAGTCATGAAAGCCACAATGTTGGATTCCCCTGATAAACCAGCAAACACCAGTCCAACAGCAAGCACAATAATCAAAAAGAACATGACACTCACAAAACCAATGTGGATAACAAAACAATAATTATCAATACATTACCCCCATAACCTTCATCCCAGCTCGCCTCTCAAATGTTTTTTTACTCTCAGCTCTGCTCCATTGGGACGTTCGCCAAAGCAACATAAGTGTGAAATCCACACACCACAATTGTTCACAATAATAAACAGGCCGATGTTCCTAATTCAAAAAAGATAAAAAAAAATCTCTCTTTCCATTCAAAATAGGAAAAGAAAGTACCACCTTAACTGGCAGTCACCCGGAAGTAGATCTTTATGTAGTTCAGTCTGTCAGCTGTTACAACACACTATGTCAGCAAACCATGATACTTCCTGAAACAGTCATTTGGTCCAGCCTCCATTGCAGTCCTTCAGCATCCCAGCCCCGGTCCCAGAACATGACTGTTTGTATTACAATTTCCCATCCCATTACCCAAACCTAAAATCATTAACAGGAAGAAAAAAAACTCTTGTCCAGGTCTGGGTGCAGGAACATTGCAGCTCCCTCCCCTTGAGTGTTAGTCTCGCAGTCTGTCAGATGCTCATAACTTCATGTTGTAGAAAAAAAGCATTCTAGCAAGCAGTGCAGAGGGGAGGGAGAGAGAGAGTGTGTGTGTGTGTGTGTGTGTGTGTGTGTGTGTGTATGTGTCTGATTGTGTTTCTACCTAGCAACCAGGTACTATTTGACATGCAGAGGAAGGATATCACACAGAAAATCATTTAACTATTCTGTTTTGTTTAAAAAAACACAACAACACTTTAATCTTACGAAACAATCTTTAATTGCTACTCAATGTATAATCATAATAAACCACTCCAGGGTGTGGGATATGCAGGGGTTTACTCTCCCCTGGTGCGGATCTGGTCACTCGGCCTGTGGCCTCATGAGCAAACCACACCAGCCATAAGTAAATCTCAGCATAACCCACACCCTGGAGTGGTTTATTGCTTAAATATAGTATAGTGGCTGGAATTCAAAATGACTGGCAGAAGTGACACTACTGATATCACTTTAATGGCCTCTCCTTCAGTGTACAGCTGATTCAGCATGATCAATATGGCTGGGAGACGTGACACAGATCAGGTCATTCCCTCAACTGTAAGGATATTGTAGTGAGCATGCTGCTATGCACTCACTGGTGCTAATGTCCCCAGAAGCAATCTGTTTAAATGGTGCCGGTCATCAGGCCTCATTATTCCTGAGAGTAGGCAGTTCACCATAGTATGGGAGTCCTATAAGACTAGACAACCTCCCAAAGATGGCTTCTGGATGGCCATATTTAAAGCATGCATGCATGGCTTGGGATATGTGGCTTAGCCAAAATGATGCTTGTATCTGGGGCATTGTTCACCCTTCACAATGGTGTTTCAATCGGCCATGACGCTCATGCTTACGCACTGTCATGTCAGCATACAGGAAACAAGGCAAGCAGGAATTTGGTACATGAATGGGGAAGGAAATGTCCTGCCAATGATAGGGGAACCCACCCCCTGATAGAAGATTCCACCTCTCCATTACCCACTGAAACATGCAGGGATGAATGTGATGGCATCTTACCCTGGAGCTGATATGAGGTGGACTCCAGAATCAAAGGAAGACTAAAACTATGCTGTTGCGTCACTACTGAGAATGGAGGTCACATGCTTATAAGGGTCATGCTTTCCCCACTGGGAGGGCAGATAGATGGATGGCTCATTTTTGAAAGTACAAGGGTAAGGTAAAAATGATAAAAATAGTCAGAGCATGTTCACTGTGAATGAGCAGTATTAGGAATCCATAAATTATAATTGGTTAATTGGGTAGAAGAATGGCTAACCAATAGGACACAACACAAGTCAAAGTGAGTAATGCACTATCATAAGAGGTAGAGGTTAGTAGTGGTGTCCCACAGGGCTTGGTACTGGGCCCCATCTTGTGCTTATTTTTATAAGTGACTTACACAACAATGTGAGTAATAATCTCTAAATGTTTGCTGATGATACTAAGATTAGTGCTGAGGCTGACACCAAAGAGGTTGACACCAAAGAAAAATATCAATTACTTGTAGATAACCTAAAACATAAAGAGCAATGGGAAAACCCCAATAGGATGCAATTTAATGTGAATAAGTGCACAGTGCTTTTATCTTGGAAAGCTCAATCAAAGAAGAACACGCACTCTTGATGGTGTCCGAGTTAAAAGAGTATAAACTGAGACTGATCTGGGAATGATTATTAATGACAGCTTTACTTCTCATGATTAGTGTAGGAAGGTGACTTTGAGAGTAAACAGGTTGATTCATTCAATCAAAATAGCCTTTGTAACTAGGAACAAGACCTGTATTATTCCATTATATAGAGCATTTGTGAGACACCGCTTGGATTATGCATCACCTTTTTGGTCCCCATACCTTAGAAAAGATATCAACTTGTTGGAAAACATCCAGAGAAGAGTAACATGTCTAATACTCAAATTAAGGGGCATGTCATATCCTGAAAGACTGGCTGAATTGAATGTATTTAAACTAGAAGCTAGAAGGATTAGAGATGATATCTTGCTGTTCTGCAAAATCCAGCAGGATGAGCAACTTACTAATCAATGCGATATCATTCCTGTTAATAGATCAACCTATCTCAGATCTCACAGCAAGCAATTAAGAATTCCCAGGGTGTTTACCAATAAGAGGGACAACTATTTTACATTAAGAGCCTTAACATTGTAGAACAATTTACTACAGTACCTGGATGACCAATCTGATTTTGATAAATTTAAGACTGAGTTGGATAAATATTTGTTTGGACTCAATGGACGTTACCCCCACTAGGAGTGGGAGACAGTCACAATGAGCTAAGCACCTCCTTCTGCCTACAATACCAAATAATACCAAGTAATAAAAACGAACACAAAAAAGCATTTCACCACTGATTAATGCTGAACTCAATGCAGCAAATGAGGTTCTGGCTACCAGATACTAGAAGGTTGCTAGAAGTAGGATAACAACAGACAACTTGAAAATACATTTTTGTTAGTAAACATCCAGATAGCCTGATTAACAAAGATAGTAGCCAATTTGATTAGGTCATAATGTCTGAAAGGGAAAGACCTTATGCTTAAGACATTGTTTAAAAGTATTGCAGAACACACTGAATAGCAGAAGCCAAGGGACTGGGCTGAAGCCTACTCAATACACATGAAATAACTGTGGATCCTGGGAAATGGCAAAGTCAAGGTGGGAATGTATTTCTTTTTTTTTTTTTACTTTCTGTTTCTGCACCCATTTCTTGTCACCAGCTATGAAGTTCTCCTTTCACCTGCCCAAGCTCTTCTGCCACCATAGCAGTCCTACGCTATCCCAACCCACCACCACCCTCTGCTCAACATTCTCTCCAGACAACCAAACTGTAACCCACATCTTGTCCACTGTGTGTGGGACCCCTGGTTCTCCATACCAGGAGGAGGAGGATACTTTACTTGATGGCTGAGATCCGGGAGAAGGATCCACATGGGAGGAGTCAGAAGGACCCTACTGTGGCATGGGGTGGGGTGGCTTCCTCTGCCTGGTGCTGCTGTGGTATTCCCCCAACCCTCCCTTATTCCTCCCCCAGTATGGTCCTGAGAAGATGCCCAGCAGAGTGCCTATCAGGGCTGTCAAAAGGGTTGGTGAGTCCTGCTCTACCTGTGGAACTCAACTGCTGGCCCCAGTCTGGGTGTGTGATGCCTCCATATCACTTAAGCAGGTATATGCTGACATAAGGTCACACCAGAGGGACCACTTGTTCCTTCCCACATGGTACACCCTTCTGCTGGGCCACCAGGGGGGTAATCATGCAGATGAAGAAGGTGCCATCCTACCCCAAGTCAGGTGGTATCCAGATAGATGCCAGAAGAACCCAACCTCAGTGGTTGGTGCCAAAGGTCCTGAACTTGGGGTGCGAACTCTTGTCATCTGGGTGGAAACAGTAGCACTACCGCTGCACTGGCCATCTGGCCAGGGATGGGATTTCTTCTTTGAAGTCATATGTGCATCATCAACCTATCAGGTGAACATAACCCAGACTGAAAGGAACTGGAGTGCCATAGAGATTACAACCAACAACCCTAAATATGAAAGTCATACCAGTTATTTATAGGAGAAGAAGTACAACTGGCAGAGATTCAGTAGTCTCTAAAGTTTATGCAGAACATCTGGTAAGTCAAACTGTATCAAATTACAGTGGGAATGGAATTCCAGCACCTTGGTACAAAGGTAGCAAACATGAGATCACCTTAAATGGTATAACATTTGGGTGAGGCCAGAAAGGCATTCTCTTGGATTCTTAATCAAAAAAGGATGAGAAGATAGCACTCATGGTACAATCACAAAGGGATGGTGGGGGGAGCCTTCCAAAATGGGCATATAAAGTGCAATGGCTGATTAGTCAGCTTGAGGCCAGGGCAAAATGGCATATTAATATATATACCATCACACCTTCTAAGGTTGGGTTTGGATGGCTAAGAGTAGACTGATGCACCATGCATCAATTTAGGTAATAAAATATCATAGGCAACAGCAAGGTAAACTCTAGGATTGAGATTATTCTTAAGTTTATAGGAAAGACCCAGTCAATTGTTTACAGTTTTACAGATGCCAGAGACATAAGGAGAGTAATTAAGAGATGGGTCCAATGTAACACTTAGATGTTAGATGAGGACGCAGTGGCAAGAGTGGAACCATCAAGATATGAATTAGCCAAACAAGAGGGATAGTTCTGAAGCTTGGGAAGGGAGCTGAAAAGCATAGCCTGAGTCTTAGAGGTGATAAAGATAAGTTTATTTAGTTGCAGACAGAAGTGGACAGACAGAAGTTTAGAGGTCAGATCACTATTAACCCTTAGGCTGCCAACAGAATTAGAATGCATATAAATTCTGGACTGATATATCAGTCTGTGGCCCTGCAAGGGTTAAGGTTAGCCCACACTTTCAGAACTAAGAAGGAGAGCAAGATTATCTGCACAAAGAAGCAGCACACTTTGGGGCAAACACTAAAAAAGACAAACATGGTTTGATGACCATGTGAAATTAAAATAACAATGGAGGAGTCCAGTCCACACAGGAGCATCAGCACAACTACTTTATCAGGACAATGAAGACTCACTTACTCACCAAATGAGTAATATATTTTTCCTGTTAATTAATATAGTATTTCTATTAGAGTACCATAGACCACAATTTCTAATAAGTCAGTATTTTACAATATAAAATGCATTGCTTCTTCAGGACACAAAATGGTCTATAACATCATAAAAAATAGAAATTAAAAGTTGTCCCAGCTGAGGCACTTATCTCTTTCTCTGTTCTCTTTGTTTGGGACAGTAAAATGAAAAATAGAAATTAAACACCGTTTTGAGTAGGGCATTTTTTCTTATAGCAAATATAAATTAGAAAATGTAAATCATGGTGTAGGTCAGCACCAGAAAAAAAAATCAATAACCACCATCACAGAGATTCAAACTCATACAGTATTTCAATTTCATTTTTACCTTATAATTTGATGGCTTCAAATTCAGTGAATTATTTTTAGCAAGATTTCCAATTAGTTGTCACCAAAATAAAAACATTTTAAGGTATAACTAATTGAATATCATAGAATCAGTTACTTAGCACAGTGACAATTAACCTTTAATTGTGCTTTTCTGTTTCAGAGTTACATTGATATTTAACCCCATCAGTGTGGAAGGAAATTAGACAAATGACTGAACTTCTCTACTGTTTGTGTGACTACTAATGTTAAAATATTTTAGTAGTAACCAGGACATGGAAAACTCACAGTAATAACATCTCGCTTGCATTGTTTCAAACATAAATGCACTTAATTAAATACATTGCATTTATTGCTTCTGTTGTTTTAAAGTCTTCATTGCTTGGTCATTTGTTCACTGTGCTGAACAATAAACCTATAATCTTAAACATATGTCTCAGGCTGGCCCACCAGTGCAGCAGTAGTGTTAACTCTTGCAACTCTGACAACTTTGGTTCAGAAATGGGTCTAGGTAGTTTGAGGGCTGGCCAGTGGGGGGGAGGATCGTGCATCCTAGGGGCTGCTCTCCTCCTCTTGGGGAGGAGGGTGGGGAAGTAGCCGGTTCTCGGGAGACCTTGTGCAGCAGCCTGAGGTCTGATAAGCCAGTTCTGTATCTGTAGGGGATGTGTGTCAGACATTCAGCAAGCCCACCCCAATGTCACTGCATGACACACCTCCTGTGGAGAAAATAGAAACTGGAGGTTCCACCATCCCTAGGTGACACCCACCCCCACGTTGCAGAACCCGTGCGAGCGACTGGGTTCCTGTCCCTGTGCTACCGACCAGTCTCCATCGAGGGGAAGCACCTCCCCAACAGTTCCATCCCTAAGGGTAAGCCAGGGATGTTTGGGAGTGGTGTAAGTCCTGGGCTTGTGGCGGGGCAGAGCATGATTAGGACCGAAGAGGGCCGGCGAAAATAGGAGCAAAAAACAAAAAATCATATGCCTCATTTATTATTGATTGGAGATGGTAGAATAGCAATAGGTCTGCACTTAATAATACTTTTAGTATTGCCTTTCTTATAGACAGGTTCAATATGTAATGTTTTCCACAGACTGGGCACTGCCCTTGAGGTTAGTGAAAGTTTGAACAATCTTGTGTTGGGTGAAGAAAGTTCACTTGATGCAAACTGTAAATGTTTTGGCTCAATACCATTAGAGTCACTGGATTTAGTGGAGGCTAATCACTTCAGTAGGTTGTAGATTGAGGGAGGAGTTGTAATTAGGAGAAGACAGAGGTGGGGAAGGAAAGGAGTCAGTGTAAAAAGACAGGTGTGTGAAGTAACTATTGAAAGCATTTGCAATAGTGAGATGATTGTTATTATTGACACTTTTTAGATCCATATCAGTAGGGGTACCGTTAACATTCTGACACAGCATTTCTTTGGTACACTTTCAGAAATGGTGAGAGTTCCCAGGAGAGGTGCCAATTACATTTTTTTACAGTGGGAGCTTTTATTAAGTCCTGTGGCCTTTTTACATTCTGTCCTAAGCTGTCTGTATTTTCCAGTCAGAAATTAAATTAGAAGTTTTTAATTGTGCCCGATGTTTATCTCCAGCCTTGATCAGTGTTACAAATGCACCATTTATCAATTTAGTAACAGAGCCCCATACCCATCTCTTGAGAAGCAGTGCAAACTTATCTTGTAGATTAGCAAGCTTGGAAGTAAGGTGGGATGCAGCCAAGTTAACATCATTAGTATTCTGGAGGTTCAATCTGTTCACAAGTGTAAGGTCCTAGAGAAACTTGACAGAGGAAAACTTTAAGAACTCTCTAAATTAAATAATTATTGAATGTATCCTTGAAGATTTTGACATACAGACAAAAAAATTGGAGAATAATTATTTATTGCATCTGAAACCACACTAGAATCCATGACTCTATTCACTCTAGGGGTCAGGTTCCAGTCAGTGAGGGTGATATAATTTCCATTGTTGGATATCCTGGTGGGTTCACTAATAATCTTACATAAACTGAGATTACTGAGGGTTGTTACCACACTTTTGGTCTTTTTACTAAACCAGTTTATATTAATGTCTCCAAGTAGAACATATCATTTTTTTGTCTCACTTGAGATCCCAGTTTACTGACAAGGTAAAAGAGAGGCAATGAATCACCTGCAAGGGGACTGTAAACAGAGTAGATGTAATTTCATTGTGTTAACCCATTAATAAAGTGGAATGACTATACTCTTACTTAGGACCAGCAGTATCAAGACCGCTAGAAACAAATTTAAATAGGATTTAAAACAAAATTATAAATCCACCTCCTTTTTTATCAGCAGTCTAGTTTCACCTGATAGAATTATAACCAGGGATGGAATAACCACTATCTGAAATATAATGGTTTTAAGCATATTTCTCTGATACCAATTTAGGGAAAATGGACATACATTGCGAACACACTTCTTGTTTGGCATGCTCAGAGTTTACATGGTGTGTTAACAAATCTTGAATAACTGTGGAAAATAACTTAGTAAAAATAAATCACAAGTACTGGGGTGTGTCAATATTTTATGTGATATTTGTTCAATGATGTAAATGGTCTTAATGAAGAATGCTGCTGGATGGCGACAGTTTGTGGCAGAATCAAGAGTGAATAAAATTAGTTTATAAGCCTTTTAAGAACACAATACAAATTTGAACTATACAGTATTTGTCCAACTTGACAAATATTTGAAGTACAAAAGGTGGTGGATGTGATGTGCTCCCATGGCAGATGTTAAATGCTGCCCATTTTGAAACTGGAATAGAATGAAAATCTAGATCGGTCAGACAATGAGACCACTGAAAGAAAGAATGTTAAACACAATGGATACATCAAACAGAAGGGCAAAAATTTTCCAATAATGAGACATTTTTCAATAGAACATCACTCAATACTAACACTTAAGATTTTTGTTTGGAACATATACTTCCTCCAAAAAGAGGAGGCAACAGAGGTAGAACAAATTGCTTTTCAGATAGCCATATTGCATTGATAGATTCAATGCAACCAACCCACACTATGGCATCAACAAAGAGGCTGACTGGGTGTCCATGTTCTAAACCATTGACAATTTTTATATGATTTTAATATTATGAAAAATGATATAATGTGACCAACCATTACTCCATTATCCAATAAGCTCATTTCATACTGATCTTTTTTTTTATTTGGTCCTAGAGGGATAACTGCGGAGCCATGGTTTCCCATGTTGTTTTATTACTGCACTTCCATAGTAAGTATTCTCCATATACATTCTTGCATTTATACAAGAGCACTTTCCATTTCATGATGACCGCAGCGATATGAATACTTGTGTTCAGCTAATTATGTTTTTATAATATGTGTTCTCTTTCTTTTGTCCCTTTCAGCAGTGGACTTAAAATAATTTATTTGAAATACCCTCCTCAGTCTTCTTAAACATAAAATGGGTATTTCACAAACTTGAACTGTTTCTCCTCCTGTCTATCCCTTTTATAATTTTAAACCCCCCATTCCCTCCCCTTTCCAAAAGGAATAACCTGGTTTCAATTGTTCATTTACCTGTCACACTATGATATATAAAATGTATTTAACCGCAGTTAATCCCCTACATGTTATTTTCATATTCTAGTGGGTCTGTATTTGCAGGGCGTGCCAAGTAGGTGTATGGGTTCATACCCAGTACTTGGGTTTTGACCATGGCACATACCTGACCCCCGTCTGTGTGGTTCAATAATGACACACTTTTATTGAAGTGAGTTTATTCAGCATTAGCACCTTGTTTCTTGGCTAACATAATATTGAGAGGACTGACTCTTAAGTAAACACATTTTGGACAGTGTCTATCCTGAGTTCTTTATTCATTTAATGAAAGATTTAGAGAAACAGACTTAAGTGGTCTCTGTGGCCCACTTTTATCCATCTAGCATTTATCTTCTTTCAACAACTGGGTCACTGCTTCAGCCCCTGCCCTACTCCCACACCACCAGCATCTGCCACCTTTGGGACTTATCTCAGTTGGGTCCTTGTGACAGGGTGGAAAGAGAAGGGCCATCCTCTGCCCCAAGTACTCTGCCAACTTATGCCCATCCATCCAGGGCAATATTGTGGGTCTGCTGTGACCAAGCAGGGCATCATGGGGCCCAGGCTCCATCTTCCCTCCTTTGTTTTCTCCCATGGCCCTCCCACCACCCTGAGATGGCAAGCACAGTCTCCGTCGACCTTGACTGCAGCAGCATGCTCTGGGCATGTGCAACCCCTCATGAGGGAGCAAGCTTCCTGGCTTGCTGGGAGGGTGTGCTACTATACTGAGTCTGGCTGCCTCCCTCCCTGGCTGGCTCATGCTCCTTCACAAGCACCTCAGAGCCTGGTCCTCCAATCCTAGCAGACCCAGGCTCACTTCTGAACCCAGATCACAGGAATGGGAAAATGAAGCACTTCCACTGAGCCATCGGGCAGCTCCTCTATAGCCCACTTTTGAGAGAAATGAAAGAAAAAAGTGTTAAAGGATGAACTGGCAACACTAGCCCAGCTTTTAATAAAAATGATTTCCAGGACATTTGCCATGGCAGGGAGAATGGGAAATTTAGTGGAAGTCATTAAAACTAGGCATGTGATTTATGTTTTTTGAAGGACACTGATTCCTTCATGTAGCATAGATATTGAGGAAAGTTTGGAATGTCAAGCAAATAAGGTAATATTATCAATACAGTATTTCACTATGGTAAATCACAGATTCTCCATTCTGCATAGTTAATTGGGCATTCATCCTATCTTTGGAGAGGATCATCATTCTCCCATGCCTGACCTAGTTATGACTTATGTCAGGTGACATCATCAACGATGCTATGGCATGAACTTCAAATGCTAGTGCACTGACCACATATTGACAGTTAGTTAAACAAACACAAGATAATGGTATTGCCACTAAAAAGCATTCTAAATAAATTTAGTGCAGATAAAGCAGAGAAATTCAAAGAATAGGATAATTCTGCAGTGTATGCCCCTGGCAACTGTCGTGTTGTCATATGACTTTATGAGGCCTGGTGTTACCATATCACGCACACAAATGTGAGTGCATGAGAGCTACAATCCATGAGTACGAGAGGCAGTTTAAACAACCAAACAGGTTCATGCAGTTTGGCATGCAGTACAAAGAGTCTCCTATTGCCTGTCTGGGTGAATATTGCCAGATCTTATCTCTGTAATCATAGCACTCTGTACTTTGCAAACTAATAATTGAATACAACTGAGTTGGTAAACACTCTTGTATATAATTTTGTCTCAATCCAGGAGACCCAACAGAAAGAAATTAAACTAAATTGAAATGCCAAAAAAACACTATGCAATTAAAGAGAGGTAAAACATGGTTTTGACTTCGGTCTTACTGTCTTAAGATTGTTTTACTAAAATGAAGGGTACTGCACTTAAAGGACTTATTTAAGTTGCTGTGTAACATGTGCAAGAAATAGTTATTAAAAGGCTTGATTACTACTGATGTGATAACAAAATCATTAATGAAAATGGGTATCACTAACATGCATTGACAGAGTTTCTAAAATGTTTTCTGTTTAAAAGCCAATGATAAAACCACAAAGTGGGAATATGCATAGCAGTTGAAGCTGCTTCACAAAAGTTAAAAGCCTTTTTATACATGAATGTAAGTCCCATTAAACTGAAACAGGACACTTTGTCCCTCTATTATTTATTTTTATGATATTTGTGTTAAATTTGTTTATTAACTTTACCCATATCTCAGTTATGAATGCCCTTCTCAGTAAGGGTTGTTTATGATTATGTGAATGTAGCAGGCTTATGAATATAATGGATATAGTATAGATTGCTAAATAAGAATATTAACTCAAAATGTTTTTTGGGGGGTATAAAATTGAATGTTTTATGGTCTGGATATCTGTCACAGAAATGCATTTAATTTTGTGACTCCTCCCTATCTGATCCCCTCCCAGTTGCCTCCAAGTTAATATTCCTTCTTTACCTCCTGCGACTCCTCTCTTCTCTCATCCCTCCCCACCTCCTCCCTTTTTTCTCCCCATCCTCAATGCAACCCTCTTCTCCTTCCCTGTCTTTCATCTTCTATACTGTGCACCCCTGTGCTGTTCTTGATGCCCTCCTTTGACTAAACCCAACAAAAGACTAAAGTCCTGATGGTCTGGATGGCAAACTCCTATAATTCTCAGCACCTGTGATCTCTTCACCTGTTGCTGACCTCCTAAACTTATCCTTCTCTAGTGCTTCTGTCCCCTCTGCCGGAAAGCATGTGACTGTCATTCCCCTCCCAAAAGGAGGGGACTCCTCTGCTGCTGGTAATTACCACCCCATCTCCCTCCTCCCTATACATGCCAAACTACAGGAATGCATTGTGCACGCCCAACTCTCTCCCTTCTTAGACTCCTCTTCATTTTTCACTCATTTCCAATTGGGCTTCCAGAAGCACCATTCAACATGCATCTTTCTCCCTCCTTAGGCTCACCAATTTCATCTTCACAAGTATGGATCAGGGCCTCATCACCTCTGCATCTTTGTCAACTTGGCTAAGGCATTCAGCACTGTCTCCCACCCCATCCTCCTTTCTAAACTCTTGGCTGCTGGACTCTCAGGAATGGCCACCAGTTGGTTCCAGTGATACCTAAAGGGTAGGACCCAATTTGTCAAAATTGGTGACACTCTCTCCCAGCTCCTCCCTATAAATGCAGGGGTCCCTCAAGGATTAGTACTTGGACCACTGTTATTTTCTGTTTTTCTAAATGACATCTGTACAGCCTGCTCATCCACAGCCATACACATGTATGCAGACAATATCTCCAGCCCTGCCACTGCTGATGTGGCATCCAGATGCCAGCTTGACTTCGATAAAATTAAACTCTGGCTATGGTCTAACCAGCTATTCCTGAATGCCAAGAAGACCATCTCCATGTCCTTTGGCATGAGGCTGATACTCTCTAGGCTCCCATCCCTCCTCTCTTTCCACACCTTAGATAGGTCCCCACTGGAGGTTATAACCCTCCTCAGGTATCTTGGGGCATGGCTTAACAAACACATCAACTTCTCTGGCCACATGGATGCCATACTGAAAAAATTGTACCCTAAGCTAGGTACCTTGTACAGGAACTGTGATTGCATCCCATGCTATCATAAAAGAATGATCCTTCCAGTCTTTGATCATATCAACATGGTCCTTCCTTAGCCAGATTGGACACACTTTTCCATTCTTTCTGCTGTTTTGTACTTGACTGTCCTCCTTGCACTCGCCATTGATCTCTGTTTCAGTCTCTATCTCTTTTCTGTCATAAGGACAGACACTGTGCCCACTGTGTCAACCTCATAAATAAATTCTGGTTTAGCTCCCACCACCCCCTACCTCTCAGCCTTTCTTTCCCTACCTCCTCCCTCCTTTCACTCCTTGAGAAACTTTGACACTCGTGCTCTGGCTGTACCCTCCACATCTACCTCTGCTGGTCAAGCTGCTTTCAGCCACTGATTCCCCAAACTCTGGAACACCTTCCCCCCTACCATTCATAACACCTCCTCCACCTCCTCTTGAGCCCTCACCGCACCACTTCATGACCTCACCCTCCCCACCTGTAAATGCCCATAAATTTACCCCCTCCATACCCTCTCCATCCCTACATGTTCCCGCTCCTTAGTACATTTCTTCTGGTATTTGAAATTTGTAATATCTGCGATAATGCCAATTATCAAATGCACTTGCAACCTTGTAATACTCTTGGCAAGTACTGAATTGACTATGCTATACTACAAATGTACTCTTTATTATGCTTTCTTGATTCCACCTTGTTGTCGTGATATCATGACAACAAGGTGGAATAACAGAGTTAAGAATTTGGGGAGGGGGGTAGTGAAGTTACAACAAACATATATGTTTTGTTGTTGTAACCTACTGCCCCCTCCCCCAGGATGCATCTGGAAATGAGCAGTTAGCTCAGTATGCCTTTCCTGGTAAAAATTTTAAATAAATAAATAGTACAAGCATGTCTTTATAATTAAATGTTGATACTTTAGTAACTACAAGCCTTGAAGAAGAGGAGGTGTCCTCAAAATATCAGTCACTGATTGCAGTTGAACTAATGTGTGAAGCAATATATACAAAATAAACTGACACTTTAACCTTTAAAGTGGTGAGTGAATCATTTTCCAACCTTTTGTGTGTTTTTCATGGTTCTTTGCTGGAACAGACACCTCAGGTTGTTTTTCTATTTATATGCAGGGGAGCCAGGATGGACTTTTTAACTTGTCTATCAGTGGAGTTAGGGTGTATCTTAATAGTGTCACTCTAGCTCGTCTCTCACAATTCTCTGTCGCTGCATTTCTTGAGCAGAGCTGCGGCATGTATGTGCACAGTGCATGACACAGAACATCTAAGAATCATCTGATTATTGTGAGTCATCATTGTTAGTGTCTGGTGGCAGGTGCATCATGTCAAAATCTGTCATGCATGTGTCTTTTACATATGTACAAAATATGAGAAAAAGTTCAGGAGGAGAAAGGGGTACAGGGGGGAAGAAAGTAACAGACAGAGGTTATATCAAGCACAAGTTTTGCAAGCTGTTATGGTGAACAAGGAGCAAGTAATGGTAGAGCAGTTACTGGGAGTCGATGTCATAGGACTGTGAGGACTAGGGTTGGATGCATCATAATATGGCCAATTAAACTATGTTTCATTAGTACCAATAAGTCCACTGGTTTACTACCACTGCAGCTAGCCTTCCCAGCAAGTAATCCACTGCATCTCATGAGGAAATCCTTTCTGAGCTATGTAGAGACAACATTATGACAAGTGCAGTGTTTGCACCTGTACTAAGTACTGAATAAACTTCATTTCTGCATTAACCTGAAGAGCAGTGTCATTTTTCTAAACTGGAGGGGTGAGTGCCCAATTTGTTTGCCATTGTTTGGAGGCAGCAACAATCTGTGTTGAGAAGTGGGGCTCTAGGCAGGCATAGTCTTGTTTATATTCTAGCACAAGCACTTTTGTCAGCTTGCAATAAGTAACATACAAGGTAACTCTTTGCTTTTGTGCTTTTTTCCTGGGGTCTCATGTGAGACCGAGTGCAATCCACTTTCTATTTGCAATGAAATTAAAGGTGATCATAGAAACATAGAACCTGATGGCAGAAAAGACTGCCTGGCCCACTTAGTCTGCCCATTTTACCTACCTGCTGTTTAAGCTCCAGATCCTATTTCATCTGCGGCCTACCTCCTCCTTCCTACCACTAGTTTTGCCTTCTGCCTGTACCATGCATTCTTGAATTTGACAACTGTTTTTGCCCCACAATCTCCTCCAGTAGGCTGTTCCATGCATCCAGCACCCTTTCTGTAAAAAAATACTTCCTCATATTGCCCCTGAGTCTTCCCCCCTCCAGCCTCATATTGTGACCCCTTGTTCTTGTGCATCTCCTTTTCTGAAAGATACTGCCCTCTTGAACTCTGTTGATCCTCTTAAGGGTATTTGAATGTCTCATTCATATCTTCCCTCTCCCTCCTGTCCTCCAGAGTATACATATTGAGTTCTCTCAATCTCTCCTTGAATGGTTTCTGGTGTAGCCCTTGCACCATTTTCTTTGCCGTTCTCTGGACTGCCTCCACCCTGTTGATGTCCTATCGGAGATGAGGTCTCCAAAACTGCATGTAGTACTCTAGATGAGGCCTCACCAACTGCCTGTACAGCGGCATCACCACCTCCTGTTTTCTACTGGTGATACCTCTCTCTATGCACCCAAGCATTCCACTGGCTTTCCTCATTGCCTTCTCACATTGTTTGGCTACTTTTAGATCATCTGTTATGACTACCCCCAGGTCCCTTTCCATTTTGGTTGTTGTTAGTACCTCCACCCCCATTGTTTATTCCTACCCTGGATTTGTCTTCCCTAAGTGCATGATTTTGCACTTCTTGGCATTGAATCTGAGCTGCTACACTCTTGACTGCTCCTCCAACTTGAATAAGTCTCTTCTCATTAGCTCCACCCCCCGTGGAGTGTCAACCCTTTTGCAGATCTTGGTGTCATCTGCAATGAGGCTTACTTTTCCTTTGAGTCTATTTGCAATGTCACTTATAAAGACATTAAAGAGGACCAGCCCCAGAACTAAATCCTGTGGCACCCTGCTGGTTACCCCCCCTTCTTCAGATTGAATTCCATTTACCACCACCCTCTGAGTGCTGTTGCTAAGCCAATTTCTGACCCAGTTTACCACCTTGGGACCTACTCCCAGATAGCCCATTGTTTACTAACCTCTTGTGCAGGACTGTGTCAAATGCCTTGCTAAAATCTAGATAGGCCATGTCCATGGCCCCTCCCTGATCTACTACCCTTGTCACCCAGTCAAAGAAATCTATCAGATTAATTTGACACAACCTTTTCTTGTTGTGAATCCATGTTGCCTTGGGTCCTGTGTCCCACTGGCTCCTAGATATTCTATAATCCTTCCCTTTAACAGCAATTCTATCATCTTTCCCTCCACTGAAGTCAAGCTGACTGGTCTATAGTTACCTGCTTCTACCTTGCTCCCACTCTTGTGAAAAGGTATCACATTCACCTTCCTCCAGTCCTCTGGTATTACTTACTCCTACAACGATTTGTTGAATAGAGCTGTCAGTGGTGACACTATCACCTCTCTGAGCTCTTATAGTATTCTGGGATGTATCCCTTCCTGCACCATTGCCTATCCACCTTCAGTTTCAAGATTTTCTTTATGACTCTCTTCTTTGTGAATGGACTGGTGTCCACCCCTCTTTCCTGTCTGTGTGTCTATTTGCTAGTGTCGGTCCATCCCCTTCCCCTTCTTTTGTGAATTTTTAGCAAAAGCATTCGGCCAGTAGACTGCGTACCCTGGCATATTAATGTCCCAGTCATGGCTTTCTGTATACCATGTTCCAGTGACTGCCACAATATCTTGATCTTTACCCAGGCTGCAGGCATTTTTACACATGGCCCTCCATGTTTTGATGGCTTCTCCCCTATTTATTCTGATCCCATCTCTTCCCCTTGTGTCTCCTCTGACATTACCCCTGTTTCAATCCTTTGTGTTTCCTCATCCTTAATATTCTCTAGTCTGTCTGCCTTGACCTGTGGGTTGGGGCGTTGAGTTTTTTCTGCATAATTCCACCTCCCTCATTGGCTAGTTTAAATGTCTGCCAATGAAACATTCAAACCTTTCACTCAGGATCCTGGTCCCCCCTCAGACAGATGCAGACCATCTTTCATGTACAAGGCCACTTCTCTCCAGGTGGGTCCCAGTCCCCAATGAAGTCAAAACCCTCAACTCCACACCAGGTCTTCAGCCATTCATTGAATCCCCTGGTGTGGAGCATCCTGACGTCTCCCATGCCATAGACAGATAGTACTTCCGAGAGGGTTACTGTGTGTGCCACCTGTCTAAGACACCTCCCCAACTCTTTGAACTCCCCCTGTACTGCCCCAACCTCACTGTCAGTCAGGTCATTTGTCCCCAGGTGGACAAGGACATCTAGCTCCCCCTTCTGTGCTGTTGCCCCCATGATCCATAGGATTCACCTCCTATCCCTCTAATCTGAGGCACCAGGTAGGCGCCTTACCTCTCTCCCTCCTTCCTTACCCACCCCCAGTTCTACACCCCTAATAATAGAGTCCCCAACTAGGAGCTGTTTCATTTTCCTCTTGGGTCCTTTGCCTCCCTCCAGCGTCTCCACCATGGAGGTTCCCCTCATCAACCTTGTCCAACACTGCCAGTGCCCCCATGGGATAGCCTAGCTCAGCCAGAATGGTGTAAGAGTTGTGGAGTGGGACCACATGTGATATGTGCCTCTGCCCAATCTTCTGCACCCTTCTTGAGCCCACCGTTGTCCAGTTGCCCCTCTTTACTGGCATACTTTGAGCCAGTGGGGGTGGCATTGATGGTCCCTGGGGGGGAGGATATCTCCTGAATCCTAGCCAACTCTGCCTGGAGATGAGCAACTTCAGACCTCAGCCCAGAGAGGTGCATGCAGATAGGGCAGCACTGCAAACTCCAGAATGTCTCTTGGAAGACTGCTGCCCCACAGCCACTGCATTGCATCATTCCCAACATAACTATTGTTGAATTCCCCCTTTTTGTTTCTCTCCCCCCTTTTTACTCTGCCTTAATACAAGAGTGCGGTTCTAAAGGTGTCTAACTTGTGGTTTTATGTGTAGCTGTAAGCTCTACTGCCCTGTCCTGAAGCAGGAAGTTGAAATCAGTGTCTCAGGTGTACTCCTATAAAGGTGGACTAGCCTGGGGAGTGTGGGTGAGGGAGGGTAAGGTGGGCCTAATCCCCTGGAAGAGCTGTGGAAGAAAAATAATCAGCTCCTTCAATGTGAAAAAGAGAGATCAAACTGCAAAACCTGTAAGAACAAAACAAAATAGTAACAAAATAGTAACTCTGCTTTGCTAAAAGAACCCTTAATGTTTCATCTTGCCCTGTCTTTTAAAGCAAACCTAGATCACTAATAATATAGTGATATGAAATGACTACAGGATGTTTGAATTATTGGGGGGCTTCTTTTACAATATTAAGCCATATATGACTCATGTCATTTTCACTAATAAGCATTAATAAGTATTATTGTCAAAAATGACTATAACTTGGACCTTCTCATGAAGTGGTTTGGTGACTTTATTGCTGATCTCCTTTAATTCTTGTTATAGAGTGATCCACTTTTGTATGTTATGGCACGACTAAAAATAAGTAATTGTACTACTGTGGACTATTTAAATGTTTCTACAATAGTTTTCTGAGCTATGAAAGTCTTTTAGTCTTTATGCAGTTTCTTTGCCCTTGTCACTTTAAATCTGCTGCGATAAAAACCAGCACCTATGACCACGGCCACACTCCCTGATGATGTGCTAAGTGTGCAAAACCAGTCAGAGGTGCTTGTACTGAGTAACAGTGGTGTACATTTTCAGGCTTTCTATACTTGTAAGTCACCTTTTCACAAAAATAAATTATATCAAACTTACACATTGCGTAAGTGTTTGCTGTCAAAGGGACTGTGCAACTTTTAAAGATTACGAGTTGCCTCGGTTACACTGTATCTGCATGCCAAATGACATGAGTGGTGTTTGCTTGGGTGACTGTTAAATTGAAGCCGATAGCCTCATTGAGGCACAGAAATAGAGGAAGTGCATTAATGTGTCAGTCATAGAGGGGAAGCAAAGTGAGTGACTTCATCAAATTACCACCAGACATCTACATATACATACCCTCATTGTCTTAAGATAGGCATGTTGAGCTGCAACAATAACATACTGAGAGCAATGAAATATGAGAATGTCTGTTGTTTGCCTTGTCTGGTACATGAATTAAATCTGATAGTCAGACATGTGCTTGGCAGCCATGCAGTTACAGTAGAGGAAACACTTGATTTATTTATTTTATTTAGTTTTTATTGATCAGGTAATTACACTATAGAGTTAAAAGCCTATTTTAAGGTACAGTGCATGAGGTTACCTGGTGAAGAGGCAAACAGGTTACTACAGTGCATCAGAACAAATAGGAACTTTTAAATACAGTTACACTACTGTCAAGGTATGTAAGTCATTTACAGCTGGCATCACAGGGTGGGCAGGAGAAAACAAAAGCAGAACACCCCAGTCCATCAGGATAACAGTGGGCACACCTTGGCCCTGTGTCACCAGTCAAGCCAGCATGAGGGGTTCCCTGCTATTACAGAGGGAGATAACGCCCCTGAAGGACCAAATGAGGAAGTAGGGTGGGGGACATAGTTGTACAGTTGTCAGATAGATTAAGATGGGATTGGCAGAACATGGCAAAAAGAAAACAAGCAAAAAAAAAATGAATGCATATTGCCATAGTACTGCAGTGCTTTTGAGATAGATAAAACCTGAGAGAAGCAATGCTAGCTATCATGTTTCTTTTGTGATGCACTACAAAAATTACATCTCAGTTTTGAGGAACTTGTACAGAGAATGCCACTAATGGCAATAAGATTAAAAAAGCATTTGTTAATGCTGAATGTTGGCTTGCTGGCATTGGCATTGATAGTGCAGGAGTTAGAGAGATGCATAATAAGAATGGCAGTGAAGTATTGAACTAACGCCAACCTCCACTCTCCACCCCTGCAGAGACTGAAAGGCATTGGGGTGTGCTTTTGGGTCATCGGACATAATGCTTATGCCATTCCAGCTCACCCCACCCTGCAGACAGTAACAAGTGTTGCGGTGTGCCTTGGGGCCTTTGGCCTTTACACTCACCCCATTCCATAAGAAAATAAGCTAAGATGGGTGCAGTATAAGAGAATGGAGTGAATGTTAGGGCCAAAGACCCTGAGGCACACCTCGATGCCTGTCAATGACTGCAGGGTGGGGGTGTTGGGGTGGAATGGCATGAGCATTACAGGCGATGAACACAAGTCACACCCCCGGCGCCTGTCAGTCTCTACAGGGTGGGGCATTATGGTTGGAAACCTTGACACCCAGGGCATTTGTTGGTATTTTCACTCCAAATTTTCAATATGGGCTTTTTGGGACCCCACCTCATGAACAGTAGCAGTATCATTTCATTACTCAATCCCAAAAGATGATTTTGCCCAAAGAGCATGCCATTTGGCGCCACAGGTGCAAAAACACATTTTGGGCAGGATGTGAAAAATTACAGGTATCCTGTTCATGAGGAGGTGTGAAGAAATGGCATTGCTGAAAATCTGGAGTGAAAATATGAAAAAGTGGCAAAGTTACGAGTGTGCATAGAAACTGTGCAATGCACGCTTGTAACACAGTCATTTTTTGGAATGTTGTCACCAAATTTTCAACATGGCCTTTTTGGGACTGCCCCTCATGAACAGTTGCACTGGCATTTTGTTAATCTGTCCCAAATGTTGATTTCGCACAGTGACAGTGCCATTCTGCACCACAGGTGCAAAAACACATTTCAGGAAGGATGCAAAAAATGACAGCTTTACTGTTCATAAGAGGGTGTGAACAAATGGCAATGTTGGAAATTTGGAGTGAAAATATTAAAAATTGATGAAGTTACAAGGTGCATAGAAACAGTGCAATGGACACTCATAACGTAGTCATTTTTGGGAGTTTTTTCACCAAATTTTCAACAAGGGCTTTTTAGAACCCCACCTCATGAACTGTGGCACTGTCATTTTGCTAATTGGTCCTGAAAAATGATTCCTCATAGCGACCGTGAAATTACCTTTCAGGACTGAGAAACGAAATGACAGTGACAGTGTCCATGAGGTGTAGGCCCATGAACCCCAGGTTGAAAATGTGGGACCAAAAGTCCAAAAAGTGGCTGATATGTCAACCTAAATTGAACCCCTCCATTGACTGCCATTATAGAGCTTACCATCATTTTTTCAGTTTGTGGTTGGTCTTTAAAGAGTGCAGATGTGTTCCCGGTTCACAGAAGATTGCTGCTCCTGACCTCCAGAGGTAAGTATTGTTAAGGGTGTGTGTGGAGGTGGGGCGCACAGAGGGAGGGTGCAGGTTGGAGGAGGGGTACCACCAGGAACGATGAGGGACCATTTCCTTTTTTTTCAGGTTTAAAAAATAAAATACGTCATGATACCATTTTATTTTTTACAGGTGAAATATTACAAAATGGATTTTGGCACACTGGGGTGGGCTCCCAGTGTGCCAGAGTACTGAAGAGGGGATCAATGCTGACCTGGTGATTGGGCACCCTGAGGTCGGCTGAGAATATAGGGGTGTGGGGGGGGGTCGCATCCAACACTGGGAGTGGGCATCCTGGTGTCAGAAACAACAAAGAAGTATTTTATGGCACACTGGGGTGGGCTCCCAGTGTGATACATTAATGGGGGAGGGCGATACATGATGACATGAGGATTGAGCACCCCAATATTGGCAGTGGACAGAGAACAGAGGGAGCGGGGCAGGCAGGCAGCAGCAGTGGGAGGGACATCATTTGTTGTCCTGCTGTGTGACTGGTTGGGAGGGAGTGGGAACTGCCACTGCAATGTTGAAACTGTCCCTGATTGTGCGGCAGATTTCACGGAGGGTGTCGGGTGGACAGCAGCAGTGGGAAGGAGCTAATTTGTTGTCCTGCTGTGTGACTGGTTGGGAGGAAGGGGAGACAGCTGCTGCAATGATGAAACTGCCACTGATTGCATTGGCAGATTTCTTTCAAGTGTGGCGATCACTCTGAAACTGTCGTCATCATCTGCATCAGCATTAATTGGTGGCTGATGGAAGCACCCATTGAAGGGGAAGTAAATATTTCAGGAGTCACTCAAATTGTGAAAACCCATAAAAAGATCTTTCAAATGAGGTACTGGTCTTACCTGTAGATGTCAGGAGTCCTGAGATGTGAATACCTAATTCATCAGTAAATCAAAACCAGTGAGCAGCCATTTCACTGAATCATGAGACCAACATTGATGTCACTGAGGTGCACGCTGTAATCAACAAAATGTAGCTTGCCCCTCTGTGACATCACTTTCTGTTTTAAAATGGCTGCTGTTTTGTTTTGATTTAGAGATTGAGTAGACAGTCCTAACTCAGGGCTCCTGACACCTACAAGGAAGTCCAGTGCCTCCTTTGAAATATCTTTTCATGGGCTATCACAATTTGAGTGACCCATACAATGTTTACTTCCCCTATAAAGCAACCACTGGATTGGCCACAACACTGCAACACCTCTGCAATGCTTTACTACCTCGATATGTTGTTGCTCAATGTGTGAGCAAGCAAACATTAAAATCAAGACATTTTACTGGAGTTATCAAAAGTCTTTCCTCACATAGCACCATGAAGAATGAGTTTCCATTGAGACAAGAGAAGCACCTGCCCAGAAACTGCCATTTTGTTTGAAATCATGTAATCTCAAGCTCAGGGGATGTGCCTGCTTCCCTACTCCTCTCCCCAAAATGAAACAGCATGCTCCCTCATCTAATAGCTCTTCTTTTTAATTTTTCATTTTTGCATTCCTCTTGGACACTTTAGCTCCTGATCAAGTCTCAGTAGTCATTATTTTTAATAAAAAGCTGTCTTAAAGCCTACTTTGTTGACACAGAAGTACATTTTTCCATTTAAAGTGCTACACACTAGTATTGTCTTTAGCCCCTACCCCTGTAAATCCATTATTCTCATTTTGCTGTAAGCTACTAGTTTTTTTGTGAGTAATTATTTGATTCAGAGTGTGGCAAATTCTATGTATTGATCCCTAGCCACTCACATATCAGGGCTGCCTAGCAAGTTCCCCAATGTGGGTATATATTTCCTACAGTAGATTTTTGCAAGAGAACGTAGAGAGGTGCTCATTCTGAGTCAACGAAAACCCCTTTGTACTGTAGTATTTTTATGTCAGTGCAATTTCACTCAGCCTTATACTGAGAGTTTTCTTTTTAATGCAGTGAAGACAGATGATCCAGTAACAACAGAATTTGATTTTACATCTGAAATTATGCAGAAACTGATTAAGGTTATGATGCTGCTTTTACTGACAGTCTTATACAATACTTAACATGCTAAATTCTAACATTGTCACACAGTAACATATGAATCATGATTCAGCTGCCATGACAAATGGCATGCTTATTAGATTCATTTCACATGAATTTTAACATCTCTACTAGGGAGCATTTTAAATGTCATCTGTATCCATCATCATGCAATATTTTGAAAGCTACCTTTAATATTCATTTCACTCTCCACTTTTCAGAAGAGCAGATTATTCACCTGTTAAGTAATTTATTTCAGTATCACATTCATTTATGCTTTTTTTTAATGAACCCACAGTACACTTTGAAAAGATAGTAAACATATAGTATTTTTTTTTCATTTCATTTTATAATGTCGTTGACAGGAGCACAACTGTTTTTGTGTCATGTCAAAGGATGAAAAAAATAAATATGATTAGTTGCTAAGAATAATTATAATCACCTTTGTTTGCATCATATATAACAACTATAACATCTTGCAACTCACTTGGGTCAAGCTCAAATATTTCAGTAAAATGGTTTATCTCATTTGTTTTTTAAACAAATAATTGCTGTTTATTTTATAAATGTCAACATTTTGCATTGCGTCTGTGTAATTGTTTGTTAGTAGTCAAATGGCTATCCCATTGCAAATGAGCTTTTGCTCAGTGGCTAATATTCCATAAGATTTAAATAAACATAATGGACTCTATGCATCAAACCAAACATTGCCTACATGCTGCATAAGTGTGGCGCATAGGCAAACCTATGGTCAAAAGCCACACAGATGGCATTCATGATACAGGAGCAGCCCACTGCATGCTCAATCCCCTGACCACCTGAGCAGCTACACATCAGGATGGTCCAGGGGGAGTGACAGTGGTGTGCCCACACTGCACACCATTCACAAAGTGTAGTGCAGTGCATGTAGGAGGGTGCAAAAGGGTGCAGTTTATGACTGGGGGGGACCATGCCATATCCCATGCATGCCCCCATGGATGACAGCCACAGGCTGTGGTGGGACTGACAGTCACCTCTCCATGTTGCCTAGCCCATTAGGCAAATGGGGACGAGTGGTTGCAACCATTTGGTTGACCACATGCCCCCCCCCCAGCATAGCCTCTGCCCTGATCCCATACTGCAGAGATGCCCCTCTCCACAACTGGAGCCCCGGCCTGGCAGCCCTATCCCATGAGTCACCAAAGTAATGTGACAGGCCCCTAATTTAGGTAACCAGGTATGGCCCACTAGGCACAGGTGGCCATTATCGGGGTGGCTCGGTAGCACTGGGGTGGTCCATTGCCATAGCAGAGTCACGCAGATGACCAGTGCAGTTACTCACCCCAACCCTGCTTGTTGCCATACATTAATCCCCCTCAGTCCTCTCAGTGATGGTTTGTGACCCCCTCCCTCCCTCCCGCCTGCAGCACCAACATTCCAACTCCTATCTGCTGTACCTGTGTGTGTGTGTTGCTGTCACCAGACAGTGAGTGACATATCCCACCACAAAGTCCACCTTGGCCTCCCACCATCTGACTGATTCTGGGAGTGGGCTGCCTATTTACAGGGTGCACTATTAATAGGCAGTGCACTCCCAGCATCAGTTTGACAGTGAGTGGCTGAGGTGGACTGTCGGTTGGGATGTGTCACTCACCATCCAGTAACAGCAACACACACATACAGGTATGGGGATGGGGGGAATGTGATGTCGGTGCTGTGGAAGGCAAGGAGGGAGGGAGGGAGTCTGCTTACCTCCACTGAGCAGACTGAGGGGGATTGATGCATGGTACTGGGCCAGGGTTGGGGGGGCTACTTGCACTGGTCATTTGTGTGACTCTGTAATGGCATTGGACCACCCCAGTGCTATCAAGTTGCCCCTGACAATGGCCACCTGTGCTCATGGGCCATACCAAGTTACCTATGTTAGGGGCCTGTAACATCACTTTGGTGACTTACGGGATTGGGATTGACAGGCTGGGGCTCTTATTGTGGGGGGAGTCCCTGCAGTATGGGACTGGGGTAGGGGCTCTGCTGGGGGGGCTGCTGTGCACCAGGCATTGTAGGGCTCACTGGGTCAGATAGGGGTAGGGACCACTAGCCACCAGGGACTTACGGGTGTCAGCTTACAGCAGTGTGGTGGTGCCTATGGTGGTACGGTATGCATGATAGATAACCATGTGTGCCATTCACCACCCCAGACCCGAACCACAGCTCAGAGGATCCACTCTGGGATGCAGGATGGGCATCCAATTGGATGCCTGCTAGGGTCCACTGCTCTGCCCCCGTTGGACCTCCACACACCTGCGTGCTAGGGGGGAGGCTGGACTGCAGATGGACGGATGGTGATAGTGAATACCACTGGTGCATACCTGTCCCCAGGTGTGGAGCTGAACACGAAGGGTACGCACTTTTGGCGTGTACCTTATGCCCTTTGATGCATAGAGCCTACTATGTTATTACTACTACTATTACTACTAAAATATGCTACAGACAGAGTATGAAAGTGTCATAAACATTATGAGATTTTTTTACGGAATACACAATTCAGTGATACAATATAATATACTTTATGTAATATCAATATACAAGTATCATTAAACATTTTATTTTACATTTTGGAACGTTAGTAATGGAGTCCGAAATTGTCATGGATAGCAGAAAAACTTTGGAAGTGATAAGTAAAGTTGTAAAGGGACCTGGGATGAAAGAAAATGTTGGCAACAACTGTTGATCTAAAAAGGACAGAAATCAGTTATGTAGTAGTCCTGTGAGTAAGAGTGAAATACTATGGTCAGCAATTAAGGCTTGCACATGTATTTCACCCAGTTGCAGGTAGGAGTAGTTCATAGTTAACAGAGTGGCTATTTTTGAGGGTGAAGCATAATAGTGGACAGCATGACCATAAATGGAGGAGAGGTATAATACTAAACAATGTTCAGTATTATACCTCTCCTCCATTAATGGTCATGCTGCCCACTTGTTATGCTTTTCAGTGAACATATAAGTAAGTACCTTGTCGGTTATCATGTTTGCTGCTTGAACATCAGAGATACTTGTTGTTGATGGAGCTGAGACTGCTGTAAGAGTGACAGGACTAGGAACTGCCCGACTAAAGTGGGACTTCAGTTTGTACTTATATAGGACTGGTTTGGTGTAGAACTTTGGACAGAATGCTTTGCATGAATTTTGATTTTTGGAAAACTGCCATTATAACTACAGATTGGCAACCACGTTGCAGCCTTTTGAGTCACCCAGGCATGATGACAGGTTTGGAGCGTTCTGTGCCAACCAATCAGGACTGAATGTAAAGTCATGAAGCCACTGGGACTTGTGGACTGCTGTTGAACACAACTAATTCAGATGCCTTTTGAACTGCCAATCACCTGTCATATAACAGACCACCTGGTCTGCCTGTCCTGATGAACAGCACAGTGGACCAATCAGCTTGCTATTTTCCATTACAAACAGGAGGGGATGTTTGACCCCCAGAATAGTTTGGCCTGAGCTACAAAGGAAAGCAGACCTACTTACTTCTGCTGTGAGTCTTGCTGTGGCATACTGTGCAGCTGATATTAACAAAGTGAGTTATGTGAGTAGATTTTCCTGATCTGAGAAAAGAAAGCATTCTTATCTAGCCAAGCACACTGGTGACCTGACTAGAATCATTGAGAGTGAAGGTCTGAGCTGACTGACCACCTAAAATGCTACAGGATCATACCACTTGGTGGCCTATCCCAGTAGCATGCTATCTCCAACCCATGGGATTGGATGCCTTGACATGGAGGGTTGCACAGAAACTGATGGGCCAATCCAACAGTGGAGAGCCAAACCTTAGAGTTACAAAGAATTTTTGATAGACAGCAAATAAGCAAGAGTGAGAAGGTATTATTGGTAAATTGAAGAGGCAAGAGGGACCAACGAACTGGCTAAAAGAAACCACTGTATGCTGTGAGAGAGGGGCCCTTGCATAGCAAGGGAAATGTTGTACCACCAGAATGCTGAGTAAAATCAGGGCTTTTCCGTGCAACCTTTAGACAGGAAAATAGTATGGAAAATCATTAACTGGATTTAGTCTACTAGCCAGAAGTTAGCAAATACCTCCATTTGAACATTGACTTCTGTTGTTTGCAATTGCATGGCCTTTGGATTTTGTGAATTTACAGTTTCACTGAACTTGCTACTATATTTCTTTTCTTTAAATGGTACCTCCACTAGCCATCCATCTGCAACAACAATGGGCCTTCCTGAGCCCATGGCTTACTGTTGTACCCTGAATAGTTTGGGAGCTCCCTAAAGGGTTGCAGAGGGCAGAGCACTGATACCAGTGGGGAGGGGTTATCACCCCTAGTATGGGAGACTGAGAGATCACTATACTGTATTGTGCACTGTGGCAAGGGAGTGGGCTACAAATGAGAGCTGTGCCTTGAACAGCCTTTTTAGTTACAATCCAGGAAAACTTTGCTATGCCTGATGCTGTGTTATATAGTCTAGGTCTATGCTGGTTAATAGGAGACAAGCCAGACTTGCTGCTTACCTCATGCTGCCATTAACCCCTTTACCCCTTTAGGGTATTCTACCCTAATAAAGCTTCTACTCTTCTGTTTGGGGTTATTGTCTATTGCCAGTCATTGTAGAGGTTAAGTGCATGCTTGCTGGAGGATTATACAGCAATTGTGTGAGGCCAGTCCACTGGAGGAGTGGTCAAATGGGAAGATACAGCATTCCAGAGGGTTGTACAGTGTCAAGACATCATCAAGCAGACTAAATTGCTTATCTGAGTGGAATCACCAGGCTATGTTATTTCCATCAATTGATAAGAACCCCCTCACATTAGGTCAGAGGCCTCATAAACCTAGGTGGTATTTATAGTGACTCAAAGGCTTTGTAAGATAGCAGCGTCCAGGATCTCTGATACTATACATCTGGGAAGGCACTTATCCCAGGCAGACACCACACTCAAGGGAATCCTATAAAGTGAAAGTACCAGTGGGACTAATCTGTTTACCACTGAATCTCTAACATGTCTCTCCAGTGTGGTTTACAGTGAACCCATTCACCTCCTGAAAAGTTTAAAATTTGTTGCAAGCATAAAGCAAAAAAATGTTGTAGGTGCCGTATTGGTCCTTTTAAGAACAGATCCAGAAATAAATGATTTGATACCTTTTATTGGACCAACATGGATGTTACAGAAAAGAACAAAGCATAATGGCATTTTTGGAAGTTGAGGTCTGGTGTAAAATGGAGGGGCTGGGAGCCAAGAAGGTGTTTTTGGTGAGGAATATCCCATAATGAATGGGTAAGAATGATAGTGTAGAGATACTGATAAAAAGTGTCAAAATAGATTGTAAAGGTGCTAGCTCAGTGACGTAAAATGTGGTCTCCACAACAGTCAGTCTTATTGTGGAAAGTGACAAGAAGCTGGATCTAGTTAAGTTGCATGGAAATTGACTTCAGAAGACACTGACAATGTACAGTACAAGTCACATTAAACTGTTCCTCCAACATAGTGTTCTGGCATTTCTAAGTGGGTTGCTTAAAGTGTACATTGACAATTGCACTGCATTAATAAAAGTTTCCTAATGGTTTATCTCCGGCTGCTTTTCCACTTCAGTTTACTTTGCAGCTGTCTGAAAACTCTTATCAATTCAGTGCACACATTAAGCAACCCACAAAAAGTGCTCAAACACTGATTTGGAGCCTGATTTCACTATGTTCTGCAGTGTATTGTGTGTAATCTCAGCCTCTTGGTACAACACCTACAGCACATTCTGCCTCTCTCTCTCTCACTATGGAGCCACAGTTGGGTGCATGAAAATCAAAATAAATAAGTAAATATTGTTAATGTGATTGTATTGGCATATCAGTTAAATAAAGCTGGAAATCAGAGTGTCATCTGTCTACATTACTGCTTCCTGGTTGACCAGTCTCTCTCATGTGACTCTCCATGCTGGTGCTACTACCTTTAACTCTAACTACTGCACTCGAAGTAAATAAAAACTAAACTGAATTTACATAAGTAATTAATTTAAGCAGTCAATGGGTCAGTGAGATTTCCACTGAGATTCAGTCAAGGGTGCAAGCAGCAGTGAGTGAGCAATCAGAAGGATGAGAAGCATGGCAGTACATTTGTGAAGTGTGGAATTAAATTACGCTGTGTGTCAAAATGTATAAAACATCAGGGGTATAGAACTTTCATAACTCTTGCATGCAAGAGTACAGCATCAGTTCAGGGACCATCCTTTCTCTTCATGAATGTGCAGCATAAGCACGGGACGATGACAATCAGCTGTCGAGCTCAGAAGTAATAAGCTCAGTATCTGGATATCTGTTTTTCAGAAAATGTTGTGTGATAGCCTTAAATAATGAATAATAGCAGAATAAAAAAGGAAGGCCCAGTGGCATGGAGGGCTGAGGCACTGGTGCCTTACCTCCTGCCACACTAGTGACCCAAGTTTTGGAATGGAGTCGGGTTGCTCGGGGCTGGCCAGGGGAGGGAGGATCGAGTATCCCATAGGACTGTTCTCCACTCTTGGGGTGGGTGGTTGTGTGCCCCGCTGATTTCCTGCCACCTGGAGGTGTCCAGGTTGTAGTGCAGCTTCAGGCACATACAGCCTTCTAACACAGGTGTTTGAGGAAGTCTCTGTGGAGACAGTGCTCGCCTATTAAGCCATTGCACGTGGACGGTTGTGGGAACAACAGGGAAAGAAAATGGAGGAAAAAACCTGCTGACTGCAGGATGATGATGGTAGTCCAGGCTCAGCACTGATGACCAAGAACACCCTGCCATGAGGATGAAATGGTAATTCCAAGAATGGGCAGTGTGATGCTTGGGGAGGGGGGTCCATTCAGAAGGGGGCTGGCCATGGGCTTAGGAGCATAAGTTATTGATGGAAAAAAAAAAACAGAATAAAAGCTGTAAACTGTATTAAGAATATTTAGGGCCATTCACAAACTGTGTATGCCAGTAACTATTGCATTGCTAATGCATTTGAAAATGGGGAGCTGAAAGGAATTTACAGTGGCTGAAAGTGAATTGCATGTGCATTGCATATGAGCTGATGGTTGGTTGAAATGGAGTTTGTAGCTTAATCATTTAGAATTGCCACTGCATTGTCAGCATAAAACAAACCCAATGAAACAGCAATGAGTTGGAGGAACAATTTAATGTGACTTGTGCTGTATGGTAGATATTTAGTAGGGAAGAGTCCCCTCAACAGTGACCCTGATCCCTCCCTTGGGATGGACTGCAAGGAATGAGCAAAGAACTGCCACATGATATTGGGCAAGACTACCAAGGACCAGATGAAATTGTTAGAACCTTAGGATCAGATGAGGCCCCTAGAAAGGCTTTATTGGATGCAGTGGGGCATCTGGAGGAAAAGGTGACATGACTTATCAGATGCATCGGAGGCTTCGGCCTTTCTCAGGACTCAAGTCCTCCTCCCCCCCGGAAGCAGGACTTCAATACTTGGATTGAGCAAGTCACCTTTATTACGCAAGAGATGAACTGCTCAAGCAATAAGAAATAGGACACGTCCAAGGGAATGTTTATGGGAACCAGCACTGGGTGCCATATTGGCCCTCAAAAACTCAATGAAGCACATTACTGCTGAAGAGTACATGGTTTTATTGAAATGCATGTATTTGTGAGTGGAGCCTGGAAAATCCTCATGCAACCATGCCTTCTCAGGCAGTGAGAGGGAGAAAAATATTTTGAGTTTTTAGTGCAGATGGAAGAGGTCATTCAGGGAGCTCATCAAAAGGGGAATTTAGCTGCTTTTTCTATGGATCAGATGATTGCAGAGCAAGCCATCTAAAGAAGGGTCAGCATAGACAAACTGGTCTTCTTATACCAGTACAACAGAAATATGAAAGCATAAAAGAATGACAACAGTCGATGACCATAGCAGAAACTGACCCCAAGATGGCCATGAATTTTGTTCATGGGAAGGCAGCTACTAGGGCACTCCCAGGAACAAGAGTCATGGGTATCTACTAGGGCACTCCCATGACTCTTGTTCTTGGGAGTGGCCTACTACAGTAGCTGCTCAAAATCTCCTGGGGTGCTGGAGTTAATGATCCAAATTGAGAAACTGGTACAATATGTGATGGAGTAGAAGAAAGATAGATGGCCAGATGGTAAAGGGCCACCAGCACAAGCCTCTGTGGTATTCATTCATATGGATGGTTCTTCCCCACGGGGGGGGGGGAATTGGGCGGAATCAAGGATGATGTCGAGGTTCCAGGAAAACCCACAGGACTATATATGCTTCTATAGAGTAATACATGGACACCAGTGGCAGAACTGCAGTAGTGTGGATCATCTTTGCAAAGTCTACTAAAAGCTATTTAGAATGTGATCAGATAGAAAAATTTCAGCAGGGTCCAGTAGGAGATCCCAATGGAGCCTTAGAAAGAACATGCCCACCTCAAATTTTTGCCCATTCTGCTGTAAAGACTGATAAGAAGAATCCAATTGCTATGGACAAGTTAGTGGGATTGTCATTTAAAATCTGAGTCAGAATTGAAGTATGACCCACCCATGTTGTCTTGGACAGTGCGTTACAAGTCTTGCTGATATTCAGGGACTTTTATTATGAATATCTGACTCACATTCCCCTGTTGCCCTTACATGGACTGGATGTGTGGGGTTTAGGCAGCATGGCTTATCCTTATTTGGAATGAACTATGGTGAACATCGACTTCCTGGAGGAAATGGTTAGAGGACACATACAGACATTGAACCCAATTTTAGAAGGCAGACACAGCATCCACAGCAAAGTTTGACACAGTTGCACCTAACAGTTTGCTGCAACTTGCACCGAAATTTAGTACCTGTGGTGCAGTTGCAACAATTTATTCACTTTAAGACAGCTGGTGCCAAAGGCTTAGCACAAGTCCTGTTAAATGGCTCCCCCATGGCGCAAATGTAGACCATGGGGGAGCTGGTCTAAGTCCTGATTTCTTCATAAGGGAATTGTGCCAAGGAGTTGCAGCTGAGATTTTTGTAAAATTGGACTTGCTGCATTAGTTGACACAAGTCGCCACTGGCATCAAACTCCCGGCCACAAGTCCCTTGCAGTAATCTAATGACTTTTTAAAATCGGGCCCATTGGCTTTTGGGTGCCAAGGGGTGGGAATGTATGAACACATCTCTATAATCATTGTTACAAACACCCATATGTTTAGATGTCTGAAACAGCTCTGTGAAACATAGAAACAGAAAATGACAGTAGAAAAAGACCATTGGTCCAACTTGTCTGCCCATAAAATCTTAAACCCAGGACCTATAGTACATTTATGGTTCTAACCATCAGCTGGCAGATTGTTCCACAGTTCCACCACCTTTTCTGTAAAATAAAACTTTCTCACTTTTCTCATGAAGCTCCCACCATCAGTTTCCACTCATGCCCCCACATTCTTGATCCCCAATTTATAGTAAATAGTTGCTTATGATTTACCTTGTTCATTCCTTTCAGGAATTTGAAGGTCTCTGTCATATCTCCCCTCTCTCATCTGGCCTCCAGTGAGTACATGTTCAGTGCCTTGAAGTGATCCTTGTAAAATGTGGCTTGCTGGACCTGAATTATTTTTGGTTACCATACATTGCACTGTCTAAAGCCAGTCCTTATCTTTCCTTAAGTGGAGACTCCAGAACTGGGCACAGTGCTCCAGGTGGGACCTCACCAATGATCCATAAAGAGGCAAGAATACATCCTTCCTTCTGTTTTCAGCACCCGTTCCTTTTCCCCACTAGCATCCTGTTTGCCTTACTGTTGGCCTTGTTGCACTGCCTTGATTGTTTCAGGGAGTCACTGATGATGACCTCTAGGTCTCTTTCCTCTGAGGTATGCCCAGCTTTACTCCCTTATCCACTACTCTGCCCTGGTAATTTTGTTCCGTATATGCATCATCTTGCACTTTTGGCATTGAATTTCAACTGCCAAACCTTTGACTACTTCTTTAGCCTTTGAAAGTCTCTTTGCATCTCCCTAACCTCCACCTCACTGTCTACCCTGCCACAGAGCTAACTGTCATCTATGAAGAGACATAGCTTGCCCTGGATTCCTTCTCCCATGTCGCTGATGAACACACTGAGTGGGACTGAACCTTGGACCAATCCTTGTGGCATCCAACTGGTGACCTCCCTCTCTTCTGATTTGATTTCATTAACCACAATCCTCTGCTGTCTCCCTTCCAACCAGTTTATCACCCATCTAAATGTGTCTTTCACTACAGCCAGATTCTCCAGCTTCTTCACCAGTCTTCTGTAAGGAACTGAGTCAAGAGTTTTACTGAAAGTGAAGTAAATCCACAGTGTGGCCCTGCTCTCGAGGTACTCCATTAGATACTCTTTGACTAGTGTCTTAATCAGTTTACCTACAATAGAGATAAGACTGACAGTTCTGAAGTTAACTGATTGCTTCTCATTCCCCCCCTTTAGGAAAGGGACTATGTCCGCTTCCTTCCAGTCTTTTGGAATTACACCTGTCTCAATTGAGCAATTGAAGAGCACTACCAGGGGTTCCATTAGTTTTTTTAAAAATTCCTTGAGCACCCTTGGATTCATTCCATTTGGCCCTGGATGTCTTATATATGTTTAGGGCTGTTAGCCCTTTCTGAAATCTTTCACTGATAAATACTTACTGCCTCATCTCAGGGATTTCCCTTACAACTACCTTAATGCCATTCTCTGGCAGAGGCCCTCTGCATTCCCTTGTGAATACAGAGCAGAAGTAGTCATAAAAATGCTGGATTTCTGCCCATCCTCCACAATTACTCCACCTCCTTCTGTTAGCCTAACAATTCCTTCTCCCTTCCTTCTTTTTTTCCTAATATATCTAAAGAACAGTTTTTCCCTCCCTTGACTCCTTCCTCAGTAAGCAGCTCTGTGTCTGCCTATGCTTCTCTGACTACCATCTTGGTTTCCCTGTTCTCATTGGATAGTATCACCATTCTTCCTTTCCTTGTTTTCCCTTGTAGCTGTTGAAGGCTTTCTTTTTAGCTCTTACTGCTTCTCTTACCTTTCCAATGAAACATATTGGTCTCCTGCTTTCTTTGATTACCACTCTCATGCAAATCTTTGTTGCCTTGACAATGGTCCTCTTGATTTCTCCCATCTTTCCTACACCTCCTCTATTTTGCCCACTATGACCAACTTGCCCTGGACCTACTTTCTTATTCGGTTGATGTCTGCCTTCTGAAATTTAAGATTTTAACCTTTGATATGGGTTTACTTTTCCTAAGGCCCAGTCAAACCAAATAGAGTTATGGTTGATGGACTCTAATGGACCACCTACCCTCAGTTCTCCTACCACTTCTGAGTTGGTTAGCACAGCATCGAGAATGTGAGCCTGCCTAGTGGGTTCCTTAACCATCTGCACCAGCAGGTAGTCCTGCAATGTATCCAGCAGAGCCTGACCTCTGGAGCTTCTGGCTGCTGTAATGACCCAACCAATAGCTGGCAGATTTATATCTCTCACTACCACCTCCACATCTGCCAGCCCCCTTTCTTGTTCTGCCTCTAGCTCCTTATCGCTCCCCCCCCCGTCCTGGAGATTTATAGCTCACCTCTGTCCAATGATTCTCGTCTGAGGATGCCATCAGCTGAACCATAGTGATTCTTTTCCCTATTACTGCCCCACAATGTTCCCATCTTCCACTGCCTCTGTGCCTTCCATGACAAATAGGACTATGCCTCCTCCTTTACGTTTTCATCTATCCCATCTAAACATGGCGTAGCCTGGGACTGTCAGGTCCCAATCATTATCCTCTGTGGTCCAAGTTTCTGTGATAGCTATTTGATCAATCACAGTGTCTGCCACCATTGTCTGGAGCTCACTAATTTTATTTCACATACTCCTGGCATTAAGGCAGACCCCTTTCCTTCTTCCTCCTGATCCCCTCCTGCTTTTTCCTAGTTTAACTTAACTTGGTTTAACTTGGTATTGTGAGACAAACGTAGGCTAGATGCCCATTAAATTATCTCCCACTCATAGTGGATCTATTTCCCAAGTTAATTTCCCAATAGGAACTTGTCCAACTTTTTTTTGAAACTGTCTAGTTGAAGTGCCTTAACAATATAATTTGGTAATGCATTCCACTTTCTAGCAGTACGTATTTGCAATAATTGATACGTTTGACTGTAAATACTCTTGGTATTTAAATCTGTTTATTGTGTGACCTAAGACTTTTCCTTTTATGTAGGTGGTGTAGTCCTTCTCCTTTATTCTCTACTAGTCTCATTCATTTTTAAATTTTCCTGCTAAATATAGGTTTTGTCAGCTCTCCTCATTGGCCTCTTCCCTTAATCTAATCTGAATTTTAGCCTTACTGTTAACCACCTTGTTGCTACTAGCTCCCTTTTCAGATGGAACCCTAGCTAGGTTGCCCACCTTGCTCTACCTTCTCAGTTGTTCCCCTAGCCTCCATCTTCCCAGTATTCAGTTTAACTTTCCAATGTAGACATCAGACTTCTGCCCCAGAACACTGTCTCCTCTTTCATCAGGTACTGGCAATCATGCTTGAAAGAACCTCCTGTCCCAGAAGCTCCCCAAGTCCCCCACATAGTGGTTTCACTCCTCCTAACACCATCCCTTCAACCACCCATTAAATGCCTTAATTGTTTCCTTCTTTATTCTATTATTCTCATTCCCCACAGAAAAAGCCAGGGGAGCCTAGTGCACTCTCAGTCTTTTCCTCAGCATCTTAAAGTTGTGTTTCACTGCCTATGCAGGTTGGTTCACCAGATTGTTAGTACCCAAGGGTACCTGCAACCCCAGCTACCCCTCCCTCTTCTCTGCTATTGTCTCTATCCTGCATCCTGGATGGATGATGCACTAAAAATGCATCTGACCATTTAACTCCCTTCCTTCCCTTCCCACTATCCTCTCTACTCTACAAGCATTAAGGTTCTCCATGCTGACTTCCTCCTGCTCACCCCTGACTGCCACCAATACATCCTGCCCATTTTCCCAAACTGACTCAGAGTCCCACTTAAAGGAGTCAGGTACCCAAGCCTCCTTCAGAGGTGCAAGTGATTTTCAGTCTGGATGGTGTTAGACTGGCTGAACCTCCTGTGCTACTTCTGCCACCCTTCCCTGTCCTGTTGCCTGCCACCCTCCATCCCCCTGGGCCAGTGGGCCTCTGGGTGAGTCGGGGTGAGGGGATGGACCACAACTGTGCCAGTACCACAGCTGAGATATCTCAACACTTGCTACTACCAGCTGAGCATGGAGCTCCACAAAGGTGCTGCAGATGGGGCAGTGTCCCTTCCTCCAGAGTGTAACTTTGGGGAAGAGTGATCCATAGTCCCTGCAACTGATTACCTCCCCACTGTATCTCATCTCCATACTAAACCTTTTTGAAGAAAGAGAAGCTCAGCACAGAGGAAACGTGTTGCCTGCACATGGACTGGTGAGAGAGGTCTACCAGTGCCAGAACCACAGAGAGTTCAGAGACAGCAGGGATGAGATTGGAATAGTGTGGCATGATGAGGCAGAGGTCACTTTGCCACTGACATCTGAATGTACCTTCAAAGAAGTAGTAAGACTGAGTAAAATTTTTTCTGTCCAGATATTGATAGTCAGTGCCCCAAAAGAGCATGGATTGCTTGATGGTTTGTTAGTGAATCCAGTTGGGATAGATACAGGGAAACATTAGTAAATAGGCAGGAATGAGGTACTGTAGGGTTGCCAGAGACCAGTTAGGGACTGTGGAGACAGATGAATGAGGAACCATCTGGTCATAGACTGGGTTGGGCAAGTGGTCCTTTTCTACTGACAAATAACATATTTCTAATTGTGTTACCTATATGTGTACATGCCACTGTGCATCAGATCACTGTGCAAGTTAAAAGCATGACAGAATGAAGCATTACCATACAGAAGGGGATGTCTTTAGCCAGAGTGTACTGTGTAGACACCACAGTACAGCCAAATTTGCTATGGGGAGAGACCAGCTTGGAATCAACCTTACTACCTTTGATTTTAGGGACTGAATTTTGCTGGTGGGGAGGAGAGCCCTAGTGAGTTGGAACATGACAAAAAAGAATAATGCATTTTCACTGAATCAATAGGATATTGGGTGTGTAACCAGGAAGTAACACCACATCCATCTGCATGGCCATCACCCAGTCAGAGAAAGGTTTTGATGTCTGGTGCCACAGACAGTGATGTTTTATGAAGTCAGTTGCAATAGTTGCTTGTAGCTTAGATCATCCAAGAGTCCAGAAACCCTTACCAGTTGTGGTACTTCATAAAAAAATGAAACTATGTGCATATGTGTAGATTACTGAATTCTAAACAAACAGACAATGCCAGACTAATTCACAATCTCCAGAATCCAAGATGTATTACACTGTCTCATTGAAAGTTGTTATTTTTCCATGTTTGATCTAAGTAGTGGAGATTATCAAATCCTGATGGCCAGTGATGACAAGGAAAAAACTGCATTTATCCACCTGCTTGTGATTTTTCGAGTTCCTGCACATGACCCAAGGCAACTTAGGCATGCCTGGCACTTTTCAGTACTCCATGGAAGGAGCAGTGGGAGACATCATTATAGTGTATGGTGGAATGCTATTCCAACTGGAAACTCCACCATACTGAAATGCTGTTCAGCCACACACTCAAGAATGAATGGAATGCTGTACTAACCATACGTGCAGAACAGCATTCCATTCATTCAGAGTGAAAAGCTCAAGCCCTGTCTGAAAGATAGCATAAAAAAATGCCATGCATCAATAGCATTGTAATCTGCTTCAAACATGGAAGCTGTGCATGGTGTTTTTTAAAAAAAACACTCACTGATTGTAAGCAGTTTATTCTCCATTATGAGAACCACCTTGAAAGAGAAGTTTCTGCCTCCAGTTCATGGGTAAACTCACTAAGCAAGACATCTGCCTGTAATGTTTTTTTTTTCTAATAAAAGCTGCCCACACTAGAGCAGCAACTAATGGGAGTGTGTGCTGCTAACATAGGGACACCCAGTCCCTAGCAACCACACAACTCAGCAAGAACAAGCCGTACCTCCAGAAATAAACAAGCATTTGTCAATGCCGAATGCTGTCTTGCTGGCATTTGCTTTGGTAGTGCAGTGCGGAAAAATATTTTGGGCAGAATGTGAAAAATGGTAGCTGTACAGTTCATAGGGAGGTGTAAAAAAATGCCAGTGTTGAAAATGTGGCATGTAAATATTGCAAATTTGACAAGTTACAAGGGTGTGTGGGAAATGCGCAACGTACGCTAGTAATACAGTCATTTTATGGATGTTTGGTACCAAATTTTCAACATAGGCATTTTAGCACCTCTGCTCATGTTGCACTGTTATTTCCTCACACTGTCCCAATAAGTGATTTCGCTCAGCGACCGTGCTATTCTGCGCCCGACATGCAAAAACACATTTTGGGCAGGATATGTGAAATGACAGCCATACTGTTCATCAAGAAGTGTGTAAAAATGCCAATGGTGAAAATCTAGAGTGAAAATATTACAAATACATAACATTATGAGCGTGCGTACAAACTGTGCAACGCACGCTCGTAACATAGTCATTTTATGGAGTATCATCACCAAATTTTCAACATAGTAATTTTAGGACCTCTGCTCATGAACAGTGTCACTGTCATTTTCATAATCTGCCCTGAACACTGATTTGTGCACCGGAAGTGTGAAAACACATTTTGGCTAGGATGTGAAAAATGACAGCTATAGTGTTCACAAGGAGGTGTAGAAAAATGACAATGTTGAAAATCTGGCATGAAAATATTGCAAATTCACAAAGTTAAGAGCGTGTGTAGTAATGGCACAATGCATGTTCATAAAACAGCCATTTTTGGGATTTTTTTCCACCAAATTTGCAACATAGGCTTTTTGAGAGCCCACCTCATGAACACTGCCACTGTCCTTGCATTAATCAGTCCTGAAAGGGGATTCCATGGAGTGACTGCAAAATCACCTTTTGGGACTGATTAACGTCATAACAGTGACAGAATTCATGTGGAGGGGTCCCAAAAACCCCATGTTGAAAATTTGGTGCAAAAATTCCAAAAAAATGCCCGAGATATGCATCAAAGTTGAAAAAAACTATTTATTCCATTATACAGCTTACCAGCATTTCCTCAGTTCACGGTCAGCTTTGAAGAGTGCAGACATGTTTCCGGTCCACCGAAGATTGCTGCTCCTGGCTCCGGTGGTAAGTATGGGGTGAGGGGGGTGTGGGGAGTCAGGGAGTGCAGTGGGTGGGTGCGGGTGGTGAGAGGTAGGTAGGGAGACTACGAGGGACCATTTTCTGCTTACAGGTGTAAAAAAAAGACATTGGGGACCGTTTTCATTTTAATAGGTGCTTTGGCATGCTGGGGTGGGCTCCTAGCATGCCACCTGAGAGTGTGTGTGTGGATGGGTGCTTTAGTAGACAGGGGATTGGGCACCCTCTTTGGCAAACAAGGAAAGGGCTGGCACAGGAGCCGAGGGGGATTGGGCATCCCCTTGGCAAGCAAAAAAAGAGGGGGTTATATGATGCCGATGGGGATTGGGCACCCCTGATAGCACACAGTAAATAGAGGTGTCAACAGGCAACAGAGGCAGTCACTGCCACCATGTTGCCTGCACGTAGGGGGAGGTGTGTTGTGGTCACGCTGCAGAGAACTTCACTCTCATTGCAGTGGACATTTTCTCTGATGTCATCACCTTATTAGCTAGGCAGGGTGTCAGCACCTGCTGCTGGCTGATTGGGGAATGTGGGATGCACCTACTGCTGCATGCCCTGCATTCGCCCAACAGTGACCGCGCCTGCAAATCTGCACTACCACAAGATGTTGGCTGCACAAGCGCCAACATAAAAATGGGATACTACAACTTATTTTTCAATTAAAAAATATAGTTAGAAATCCTAAAATAGATACCAGGGGCACCATACACTACACAAAATACAGGATGAGCAACCAGATGCAGAACAAGTATGTTCTGCCACCTCAGGGTTTGATTCCCATGGACCTCTCGAGCTTTGCTTGAGAGGGTGCAGGGACTCAGACTCTTGTGTGGCAGAACACACTGGTTCTGCATGGTTGCCCATCCAGTGTTCAATTTATTAGAGTTCTTGCTGTACTCAGATGACATTTTATTTATTTATGTATTTATTTATTGAGCTCTAGGAATTACAACCCTTTGAGTCAGAGACTCCTTTACAATGGCTCTGTGTCTACAAGAAAGAGAGGCAAGGCAACACAAAACAAATGTTAGAAAAATAAGAAGAGAAAAAAAACAGCACTTCCAAACAAGCATACATCATAGTAAAATTATAGTTATACATCAAAGTAAAAAAAAATACATCAAAGTAAAATCATAGTTAGACATCATAGTAAAAAACACATCAGCAAATTGAAATAGTTTAGGCAGTGTAACAGAAATTAGGCTAGGAAATTAGTGAGATAGGACAGAAAGAGAGGAGAGTAAAGGGAGAGGAGGAGGAGCAGGCCAGAAGACATTGTGAAATAAGGGAGGTTAGGAAAACAACAGAGATCCAGGGGGAAAGAGAGGAGGGAGAGACTACAAACAGTCATAGCTTAAGGAGAGAAGAATATGATCTCACAAATTGGTTTTAAAAGGATCAATTCTGGGCTCAGAAAGTAGTGGACCAGGGATGGCATTCTTCCAAAGAGGAGCTCAGTATTTGAAAAATCTCTGGGCGGCAGAGGTCTTATAGTAGGGGACTAGGAAGGTAGCTTTTGATCAAGGTCTATTAGCCCGATTATGCAGAGCTGGGGAAAGAAGGTGTTGAGTCACCACATGGGAGAGACCCAGGGAGATTTTCTTGGCAAGCAGGCACATCTGGTAGGTTAGCCTCCTTCAAAGTTCAACCAGGTGGAGCATTGATACAGATCACATGTTTGGGTAAATCTGTCTCCACCACTGACCAGGCAGCAGGCCTTGTTCAGGGCTATCTTGACCCTGTTCAATGCAGTGTTAAAGGCAGAACCAAAAATGATAATACCATAGTACACAAACGAAAGAACAGAACTGGTGACAGCCAGTCTGAGAGCAGCTGGGAGTAGGCAGGACTTGATTCTGTAGAGCAGGCCAATCCTATGGTTGACTGCCATGCAGAATACAGATATGTGGGCATGAAAAGAAAGGGAGGGATCAAGAGTGACTCCCAGGTATATGAAGTTTGAGACAGGCTTAAGAGGGACTAACTGTGAGTTGAGGATGGAAAGACAGGTGGACTTCTACAGTACAAGTCACACTAAACTGTTCTACCAATGAGTTGGTTTAGCATTGTTTTTTAGAGTTGGTAATGCACTGGCAACTCAAATTGCATTATTTTTCAGTGCTTATCCAGCTCAAGAGCAATGTTTGTAAAATGTTTTTTGCAACTCATTTGGACTGCATATGCAGTCCAGTCACAATGCAATGAAAAACTGAGTTTTAACTCTTAAGAAACAGTTTGTGCAGGGCTTTGTATTGAATCCAGCAATACTTATGCAACTCAATCAGAAGTACTAAATCAACTCAGTGGAGGAACAGTTTAATGTGACTTGTACTGTACTTATTCTGAGGGTGGAAGAATAACATGAATTTTTTTTTTATAATTAAGGATGAGTTTATGGCTTGCAAACCAGGAGTCAATCTCCGTGAAGGATTGCTGTAGGTCCTGTTGTAGGGGGGCTGGGTCAGGAAGACTACTAAATAGGACAGTGTTATCTGCGTAAAGTAGTAGCTTCCCAAAACAGGCATGGGGAGGGTGTTTAAGAACAGGCTAAAGAGAAGCGGACCAAGAATCACTAAATCAATCAATCAATCAATCAACATCTTTATTTATCCAGGCGAAGCATCGTTGAGCCAAGCTCACTTGCAAGATGGACCTGGTTAGGTTAAGCTATTACAACATATATGTACAACCAGACAAGTTAATGCAAAAGTTTAAGGATTGCAAAAATATACACAATCTATGACAATCATTGATTAGTGTGCAGAAACATTATTTACAAGTGTGATATCAATCCATTGAACAAGTTCTTTAAATTTCCAAATGTGCATCGTTATTCAGTGTATATATGCGAGGTGAGACAGGGTGGAATAAAGTGGATATAACAAAACAAAGCAATGCGAATTAGTACAAAAAAATATATATTGAAAACAGGTCCACAGGAGACAATGGAGCATATAAGCAACAGTATTTAAGGCAATATTGTAAAAGGAAGGCATATGCATATATATAGTTTGTACACAGAGGAAAGGGAAGAACATGGAGGCAAGAGGAGGAACCAGACTGGCGGGGCATAGTGAGAAGAAAAGTGAGAGATTAGCAGGTAAGTAGATTAAAGGAAATTGGAGGGAAGAGAAAATAGCTAGGGATACAGAGGGAGGGTAGCCGGGGAGTGGACACAAAGATAGTCTCAACCAGAGGATACAAGTGGATTCTATCCTGAATGTGGGAGACAGAGAGTAAGTGGGAGGAAAGGAGTGAATGGGGCAGAAGTGGGGAACAGGGGATGGAGAGACTAAGTCTTAGAGGATCAGTGGGCAGTACCAGAGGTTTTTTTTTTGTTAGCATACTGTGTGTGGTGGGATAAGGTACTGTGGGAAACATGGGCCCAAGGTGAGGATGGGAGTAGCAATTGCAGACTTCTTTGAATGATAGGGAGTATAGGATCTTGAAAGTAGAGAAGCAGACAGAGGTGCACAGCTTGAGGGTTTTTTGTATTTTGTTCCAAAGTGCAGGCAGCACATAGCTTATGGCTGCTCTGCCAAAGTGAGATTTAGCCATAGGTACTTTGAGTGAGATGAAGGTAGAACTTTGTAAGGCATAGTTACCTATTGTGTTTAAAGGAAGGCAGTTGATAATGTACAGAGGCAGTTTTTTTGAAGTAGCTCTGAAGGTCCACAGTGTGGCATTTCTCTCTGTCCTAAATTTAAGGGAAGTCCAACCTACAGCCAAGTAGAGTGAACAGTGGTGCGTGCTGAGTGGGAGACCTGTTATGAACCTCAGGGCTCTGTGGTAGAGTGTGTCCAATTTAGATAGACAATGGGTAGAGCAATGGCTATAGATGAAATCCGCATAATCTATCAATGAAAGAAATATGGATTGGGCCAATCATTGCTTAGCATCTCTGGTAAGGAACTGCTTGATTCTAAAGAAAATTCCCAGCCTCTGCCTTAGTCGTTTTAGCAGATCATCAATGTGTCAGTGAAGGAGATTCTGTGGTCTAACCACACTCCCAGGTACTTGAATTTTGGGACATATTCCAGTTTTTCTCCTAGTAAAGTGGTGATCTGGGGTACTGTGCTGGTAGTTGCAGAGTTGATTAAAAGGGTAGATGGAGAGAAGAGCATTGCTTTCTTTTTTTGTGGCATTGAGGAGGAGCTTTTTATGAATAAGTTGGCTTTGAAGTAAATTGAATTCAGATTGTAAATCTTCACAGGCCACTTCTGGTGTTGGGCAACTTAAGTATAAGACAGTATCATCTGCGAACAGGTGAATACTAGCCTTGTTTATGCAAGTGTCGATGTTGTTGATGTATATTGCAAACAGTAGTGGACCTAGGATAGATCCCTGGAGCATACCCCACTAGACAGGTTTAAGAGGTGACAATTCGCCTTCAGCTTTGACTTGCTGGAGGCTTCCTGTAAGATAGTCAGTGAATCAATGTAACAATGAGGAATCCATGCCTATAGACTGCAGGGAAAGGAGGAGCAGGCTGTGATCAACGGTGTCGAAAGCCTTGCTTACATCCAGAAAAACAACACCGACATAATCCTTAAGGTCCAACTCCCTCTGCCAATCGTTGGTCACTTTGGTGAGGGCTGTGATGGTGCTATGGTTGGCATTGAAGCTGGACTACATTGGATTTAGTAGATTTAACGTTTTGAGATGGGACCGCAGCTGCGCATTCATTATTTTCTCCAGTAATTTTGATAAAACAGGAAGGATGGAGATCAGCCTGTAATTGTTAAGGTCACAGGGGTTCCCTGATTTAAAAAGGTGTATGACTTGTGCGATCTTCCATACAGGTGGCAGAATACCCTGAAACAATGATAAATTGAATAGGTGGGTAATAGGTATGGCTAATAGGTGATAGGCATTTTTTATAAAGTAAGGGTCTAAGGAATCAGCACCAGTGGTTTTCCTGGTATCCAATTGCAGAAGTAGATTTTCTACCTCTTTTAGTGACACAGGTTGGAATGGGAATATTGAGTCAGTGACAGGGGGATCAGGATGGGAGTTAGCGATCTGGGTGAGCAAGGCGCATGCTGGTGAAGTGTCGAAAGCTAGGTCTGTGGTGGCAAAATGGTTATTGAATGAATCTAAGCTCTCCAACCTACCGGTAATGGTAGAACTCACAGAGCTGATCTTGGTCGGGAGTGGGTTGCCTGAATCATGGCCAGACAGGTCCTTGAAAGCTTTTCAGAATTTAGCTGGATTCATGGTAGCAGAATCGAACTCCGATTGAAAGAAAGCAGCTCTCGAAGCTCTGACCATTTTCATGCCAGCATTTCATAATCTCCTGAAGTGGTCCCAGTCCATAGGAGTGTTGAGACTGCGGGTTTTTTCCATAACTTATTCCTTTTGAGCAACATAGTCTTGAGATCTGGGGATAACCATCTGCAGACATTGTTTCTTGCACAGGTTTTTACCAAGGGAGCATACTTATTGAGAGCCCCTGACAAGATATCCTGGAAGATATTGTACACTGAAATAACAGATTTTGTGGGACACCAGAAAGGAATGGGAGTCTGCAGGAGTGTGTGTTATTAATTTTCACCTTCTGTGACCAACCAGTAAGGTAGTGAACCAGGAAGTTGCATCCTGGGATAGCCCCATGGAGAAGAGGGAGTCAATCAGAAGCGGGTGATTGTCCGTGTCAAAGGCCATAGTTCGGTCTATATACACAGACCCATCTAAGTGCCCACTGTCAAGGGCATCATGGATGGAGGAGATGTACTCCAGTTGGGCAGTGGTAGTACTATGACCCTTCCTGAAGCCGTGTTGCTGTGGGCAAAGCAGGTTATGGGTGTCCAGGAACTCAGATAACTGGTCATCCACAATTTCCTTGAGGGCTTTTGAGACTGGCAGCAAGATGGAAATGGGCAGATAATTGCTGAGTGAGGAGCGGTCCCCACTTTTGAGAATAGGGATTACAATGGCCAATTTCCACAGGGAGGAGGACTGATCAAGGAACAGAGACAGATTTAAAATCTTGGTTAATGGAGATAGGATGGCATCAAGGGACAGATTAAGTAGTTTCAGGTCTAGAGAGTCATCACTGTGTCTGGATTTACCCAAGACCTTAGAGAGGCAAGACCTAGCAACACCTGGGGTGGTAACCCTGAAACTGAAAGGATGGCTGTCAGGGGAAGGGGAGGGGGGAGGAGAATCAGACATGAGACTGAAAAACCTAGGACGGAGAACATTACTGAGGTCAGTAAAGGTGGAGTTAAAGGTATTGGCAATTAGTACAGGGTCCTGTGTGGGAACACCATTTAAATTTATCAAAGTGAGTGGGGGAGAGGTGGAATTCCTGTTCAGTTCTTCAATGCAAGCAACGTAAGCACTACCTTGACCATTTCATAAACATCTTCACTGTGGCCTGTGACATGTATGCTCCTATTAAGAAACGCAAAGTCAAATCACTCAGTAACCCTTGGCTCACAGGTGACCTCCTCAGGATGCTAAAAATAAGAGACCATCTATGGGAGCTGGCCAGAAACTCTGGAAGGCAAAATGACATCCAAAACTATAAATGTGCCCACAATGACTGCACCAAAACCATCCGGCAAATGAAGTCTGCCTACTATAAGCATGCCCTCACAAACTCCGGGGGCAATGGTCGGGAATTCTGGAAGAACATAAAGGAACTCACCGGGAATTCACCCAAAACCCCCCCCATCAATACTCAACATCAACGGAACCACAACCCTCAACCCAAAAACCATTGCGGATACCTTTAACAAAGCCTTTACCGACCTCAGCGCTGTCCTACCTCAGGGCTACTTCAAAGATGATGAAGCCCCTCTGTCTGCAATGAACTCTACTCCCACCAGCTCCCCCTGCTTCTACTTCAAAGCAGTCAAGGCTCACCAAGTACACAAATATGTTACCAAAGCCCTTGGTAAATCGAGATTCATTAATGACTCTTTCGATCTCAAAATCCTGTCTCTCACACTTGATGAAGTGCTTAGTCCTCTAACCATAATTTTTAACCTCTCCCTCAGCCTTAGTCAGTTCCCAGACAGAGGGAAATCTGCCACTGTCACCCCAATCCTTAAAAGTGGTGACAAAACTGCCTACGATAACTACAGACCTATCTCCCTACTACCCCCACTCTCCAAGGCACTAGAACGCATCATCTCGGACCAGCTCACAGAATACCTGGATACGTACAACATCCTGTTCAAGCAACAACACGGGTTCTGAAAAGGTCAGAGCACCTCCACAGCCCTACTTGAATTCACTGGCACAATCCACAATGCACTTGATTCTGGTGAACTACTAGGCTCAATCTACATTGACTTAACTAAAGCCTTCAACACCATCAATCACTGCCTCCTACTTGTCCAGCTTCAGAACACTGGGCTGTCAACTGACACCATTGGCTGGTTTAAGAGCTACCTTGAAGAACGGTCCCAAACTGTAAGAATCGCTGATACACTCTCGGACCCTAGACTGGTCTGCTCAGGAGTCCCCCAGGGCTCCATTCTGGGACCCCTCCTCTTCAGCCTATTTGTAAACTCACTACCAGACAGCTGCCCAGAACAAATAATTCTCTACGCCGATGATGCTGTGATCCTCACCTCGGACCCTGATCCAATCCAATTATAAAATAAACTTCAGTGGGCCTCTCCTCCAAATCCTGGTTCCTAAATCATAAACAGCTTCTCAATCAGAAAAAAAAACAAGTCTATGGTCTTCTGCAACCCCCACAACAAAAACAAACAACTCCACCTCTGCATTGCAACCGAACAAGGAGCCGTCCTAGAGCAAACACAATCGTTCAAGTACCTTGGCATCACCCTTGATCCCCACCTCTCATACGCTGTCCATATCAGCAATGTGGCAAAGTCTGCCAATGCAAGGTTAGGCATATTATTCCGGCACAGGAAACACCTAACCCAAGAAGCACTGTCAGTGGCAGTCCAAAGCTCCATTGTCAGCATCATAGACTATGGTCTTATCATGTTTGGGTCTGCAACTACCACTGCCTCTCAAACATATTATGGCCTCCATGAATAAGGCCAGTCGTCTCAACACTGGCTCACATTGCCATACCCACACATGTGACCTTTATTCCCAATCTGGATGGCTTCAACTGGACAAACGCATAAAATACCAAACCTGCATCACGGTCAAGAAAATTATAATGGGGCTTGCCCCACCTGGTGTCTGTGCCCTCCTTAAGCCTAGACATAGGAATTTCACTACAAGGAGATCCAATTCCCATCTACTACATATCCCATGATGTCACACGACCCAAGGACAAAGATCATTCGCCTATCGGGCATCCAACTGGCTCAACTCTCTTGGCAGCGACATAGCAACCGCACCAATACTCGGCCTCTTCAAGTCCAAGCTGTGCCTCTCACTGCTTGTAACCTGCGATTGCCCATCTTAACATTTCCACCATTCCAGCTGCACATGCCCCAGCACCCAGCACATACAATCAGTCTTTGCACCCCTAGCACCTTACCTGTCATATTCTCTCGACAAGGCCCCCTGGCTGCACTGTCTCCCACCCTCAACCACCTCCCCCCATATCTCCACTCCTGCCCCTGCCCCAACCACCACCTGTACTCCCCCTTACCCCTGCACCTCCTACCCCCTCGATCTCCTACCCTCACTTCTCCCCCCACGACCCCCCTTCCTCCCCTTGTCTTGCTCATAGCTCAAGTCTTTGTACTGGTTATTGCATGTGTGTAAATCAGTGACTATATGTTTGTAACTAAAAATGATGACTGTTGCTCACGCTGATGTGGAACCTTTGTAAAAGAGCCTCGATTCAAAGGTATTGTTATCCTAGATTGAAATAAATAAATAAATATTGTTCCAGAATTTACTTAGTTGTCCCAGGAGGCTTGATAGTGGGCAGCTTTGGCCAGACAAATCTCCCATGTGCACCTGTTCCTGACAGTCTAATACTTTTGTCTATCAGAAGGGAGGCCAGAATGAAGGGCTCTGTGCCAAAGGTTGTCCCTTGCATGCATAAGGTCAAGGATAGTCTGCATGATCCAAGGCATAACACGGCACTTGGGAGTCCTTGTGACAAATGGGGCATAGATATCACAAGCTGAATTGAATGGAGAAACAAAATAAGACAAGCCATCATTGACCAAAGTGAAATGGTCTAGGAGGCCCAGTCAAGGATGTGCAGGTGACACCAGAACTGGTCAAGGGAGCCTTTCTTAGGCCAATGCTGGTGGGTGACTTGTGGGGGGGATATTTTGAGTGGTTAGACCAGTGGCAGATAATGGGGGAGTGATCACTTAGAGAGTCTGATAGAAACTGCACATCTGACAGCCGTTCAAGGCAATTAGAGAGGACAAGGTCAATGAGACCCTGGGTGCTGGTTACAGGATTTAGCCTAGTGGACATGGGGACCACCTGGGTAAGGTCCAGTGCCACAGCAGTGTCTCTGGATTGACCAGACTGAGGGACCAACCAATTTATATTAAAATCACCCAGCGCAATGATCTCTACATTTTTCAGGAGTTGGGAGATAAGTTCAAGAACTGAGGAAAAGGCATGTTTTTGGTTATGCTGGAGGAGGTAGACTTTCTTGCAGTCCCAGCGGCAGGCTTTAGTGTGATGGACTGTGCACCATGGCTAAGGGATAGGGATGGGACCACATGGCCTTGGAGCTCATCAGGAAGACAAAAGGCACAGTCCCTATCCCGTTTTCCCAATCTTTCAATCCTAAAGATCGTGAAACCTTCTAGTGTGACAGCAGAGTCAGGTGTTTCAGGAGATAGCCATGTTTCAACAACAGCAATCACATTAGGAGGCTTATACAGTGTGACCCATGCCTGCAGAAGGGTATGTCTATTTAGCAGACGGCAGTTATTCAGTGAGGCTAGTAGAAGGCCTACAGACTGAGATAGTTTGGGGGTTGGCTATTTGTATTATTGTCATATGATCACTGTACAGAGTGCTGGTGTGGAATGAATCATGTGGACATGGATGCCTTGTCTTAGCACCTGTGCTGAAGATGACTCAAAATGGTTTAGAATGCTGGAGAGCGCTGTAAAAACTCTGTGTAAAAAACTTCAAACTGTATGAGCAGCCCTCACCAGCAAATGTCCAATGCCTAGTGGGCAGTTTGGGAGCTTTGAATGATTGCTTGCTACCTGCTTACTGTAGTTTTACCACATTGAACCAAATGGCACTTCCATCCCTAAATCAGTTTCACTTGCAAAAGGAACATGGATGAGACCTGCTCTAAGAGTTATTGTGCTTGTCCTCATGGTTGGAGAGATGTGAACCAAGTTCATATCAGTGTCAGTGGCTTAGCAGGTTGCACACTTGCCTCTGAGGCTGGAAGATTGGAAGGTTGTGAGTTCTAGACCCACACCAAGAATATGGGGTAAAATCCCAACACTGACACTTTAGTGCAGGATGGAAGGACCTGCACACCTGATGTGCCATTTTTCAGATGAGATACTAAGGAACTTAAGCCAAGGTTCCATCTGCCTGATCTGGTGGTGGTTCAAGTGAATCTTAAGGATCCCATGTCACTACATGAAAAGAACAGAGAATGTTCCTCAGTATCCTGGCCAGCTTTCCCCCATTCACTAAAAAAAATACCACAACAGCTTAATAAGTTCAGTTTAAGCTGGCTTCCATCTGTATTCCCTCTTCCCCTGGAACAAGGTTGAAACTATGCATAATTGCCTATCCCATCTTTCCCAGCCAACTAAAACTTAATAAATAAAAACTTAAACTAAATAAGTTGTGCCAAGCAATGAAGACACACAAATGCACAAATGTTGGCTCTTGCCTGCAGTTGTTTCTACTACCAAGTATAGGAAGCAACATGGAATGGTAATTTAAACAATACAAGCGCATACAAGGAAAGACTCTGCCAAAGAAGGTGCCCCTCTAGTGAACATAGAGACACGCTCACCATTGAGCTGGTATGCATAGACTTCCTCAGTCTGCAGACACATTCAAATAACACTGTGAACATTCAGGGTGAACCACCTAAGGACAACAATGACACTGTGGTCACTTGCATTGTGCACTACAGAGCACCCAAATGGATTCACTTGGATTAGGAAAGAGATTGAGAATTACCTGGTAAAGAAGTTGCTGTGAAAGTCTTGCATGACCACCTATCACCCTCTATTTAATGCTCAATCTTAGCAATTCAACTGTACCTTACTCAATATTCTAGTACCTTGGTCTTGAAAGAAAAGGTGAGATGGAGTCAGCAAGTCAGTGTGTTATGCATTCATACAACTGTACACAAAGTAATACCATAGGATATTTCCCATTTTATCTCACATTTTGCAAAGAAGCCTAGTTGCATTTTAAATTGTGTTTTGGAGTTGCAGTGGATGGACCCCATCTTTGAGACATACTTTCAGTATGAACATCATTTGAAAAGACTAGTAGGACACTTTGTACTGTTTGGTCTTAGAGATGATTTGGTTAAAGGATCTGAATTAACACAATTAGACATGGCAAAAAAGTCAAGGAACACAAACTTTTGCCTCATGACTGAGTGTTTATAAGGAATGTAGCAGCATGGGAAACAGAAGCTCACCAACTGATAAGGCCATAAACCCAATGATATAATGGAACAGATTCAGGACTTGCCAATTTGCGAAATTCACCATGAAGGAGAGTGAAGCAGAACTTGAACCATCCATCAAAGTCATCTACTGCTGACTGAGCAAAATATCATGAAAACTGCAAGTGTGGAACCTGACGTGCCTAAGTAAAATAAATAAACTGGATGTGATAAAAATTGTTGCTATACAAGCCAAACTGGATGTGTTGCTACTCACAGAAGTCTGCAAGACAAACAAAACTAGATTCAGACTGGGCCAACTTCAGATATGCAAGAAACTACTCCACTAAACAAACTGGGGAAGCATAAGTTAACTATATCTAAGTGCCCTGAATGACAATAAACACAATGCTGTGAAATTTTGGAAGATACTCAAATCCTTCAAAGACTGCTCACCTGCCCCCACCCTTCAATGCAAAATCTTAGTCAATGGTAACCTAATAACAGACAAACAAATCATTCTGGAGGAAACTAACTCCCACTTTGCATTAGCTAGATTAGCATTCAATAGGTCTTGGCTGTTTCATACTTATCCCCCCCACCCACAGGAGGGCAGCCTACCGACTAGTCCCAATACTAGCAATTTCAACATCCAGCCCATCTTCTACAAACAAGTGGAACAGCTCCTGCTAGGGCTAGATACTAGAAAAAGTGCTGGTGCTGATAATCTGGACCCACTTTTCCTTAAAACTGGTTTCATGCATCTCATGGCACTCATATCTATTGAACTTATTACTCACCAGCAAGGACATACCACAAATCTGGAAAACAGTACACATCATTCCCCTCCTCAAACTGGGTGACAATAGTATCCTCAGTAAGTACAGGCCCATATCCATCCTCCCTGTGTTGGCTAAGCTCCTAGAAAAACTTGTCAATGCTCAGATAAGAGACTTCCTGGAACAATCAAATATTATAACATTCCTCCAGTCTCATTTAGAGATAAACACTACTATCTCTGATTTCGTGAAAGTGTCTAATGACTGGATACAAGCTATTGACCAAAAACATGTTACCGGTGACGTCCTCCTCGATCTAGATAAAACATTCGACACCATCAACCACAACATATTGCTTCAAAAACTGACTAACATAGGACTAACTACTGACCCATTGCAATGGTTCTCTAACTATCTGAAGGGTCAGGTTCAGTAGATAAAAGTTGAAGGTCTTTATTCTACTTGCCCCCCCCCCCCATAGGGATGTCCTCCAGGGCTCCATAGTAGGTACTCTACTTTTTACTTCATATATAGATGACTTAGGTGAGATCATCACTGATGCCAAAATGCACTGTTGTGCGGATGATGCCATCCTATACATCTCCGGGCCCAACATCACCATGGTCTGCTCTCACCTCCAAAGTGATTTCAATAAATTCCAGCACAATCTCTTTCAGTCTAAGCTGCTATTAAATGCCTCAGAATCGAAGGCCATGTTCATTATGTCACTTTACACAGTGCTGCAATGTATATCTGCCCCAGCCATTACTCCTCTACTAGGTGCCACTGTCAAAGTAGAGGAAAATTACAAATAACTCGGAGTCTGGATTGGCAACAAACTTTCATTTGCCACCCATATATAGGTATTATGTAAGAAACTGCAGGTCAGACTTGCATTCTACTTTAGAAATAAATGCTGCTTCCCATACAGTGCATGCAAACAGCTGGTCCAGGCCACCTTATTACCAATAATACATTATGCTGACATAATATACTGTCACACACTAGTCACATACCTTGCCAAATTAGATGTACCATACCACAGAGCACTCAGATTCATTACAGGATAAGAGCACAGGATGCACCACTGTTCTTTGTATACTGTAGTTGGATGGCCCTCTTTAGCTAACAGACAACTTCTGAACTTGTACTCCTGGGCATACAAAATATTCCTAAAAGATCTCCCAGGAAATAATCTCTGGGTTGTTTCACTTATCAAGTAGCAACTACTCACTCTGGATAAACAATTACAGATGGTTAGACATTCCAAAACACAGTACACAGAGAGGAAAATCAGCAATTAGTTGTTTCATCTCTAACACATGGAACTCGCTCCAAGCATCACTAAAACTCACCTCACCTCACTGGTTAGTCCCAGCCCATTTAAAAGCCTTATCAAAAAACAATACACTGAAACCTTCTTGTGTGCCTAAACTCTTCTGGTTTATTACTGAATGGTCTTTATCTGTGTGGCACAACTCCTCTCTTTGTTGCGATAAACAAATATTCCAGTTGTACTTACTGCTAGTTTAGATATACAGTCAGATCTGGTACACCTTACATTCTATATTTAACCTTAAAGTTGTGAATCTAATAAACCTACTCTTACTGTGAACACTATACAGTAGAAGCCACTAAACTGGGATGCAGATAATGGGGATGTCTGCTTTATTGGGACATCTTCCTGGGAACTGATTAAGTGGCTATACATTCTATTGGACCTGATTTCTGTTTAAAGGGGATAGGGATATTGGATTAATGGGATGATTCAGTCCCATTGCCAGATGTTAATGTGCTGCCTTCCCTTCGTGGTTACTGCTAATGACCCACTGATGAGCTGCTGAGTGATGTATGCATGGTGTGAATATGAACTGTAGCACTGTTAACCGCACACACACATCCCTCTGCCCAGCAACTCCAGATTACGTTTGATATGTGGCTCTCTTTATGCTTGGATTATGTTTGGCAATCTTTATTTAAATTTGGCTCACCGGGCAAGTCACGGAAGAGAGAGAGAGAAAGAGAGCGAGAGGGAGGGAGCAAAAGACAGAAATCGGCCTCACCGACCGGGCCATCTTTATTTAAATTGAGCTCTACAACACAGGTCATGGAGGAGAGAGAGAGAGAGACAGAGAAAGAGAGAGAGAGATGGAGGAAGGGAGCAAAAGAGCGAAATTGGGCTCACTGACTGAGCAATCTTTATTTAAATTGGGCTCACTGAGCAGATCGCAGAAGAGAGAGAGGGTGCTTCCTGATGCAGAATTGCAGCAGCCAGAGTTTTCAGCTGACCCCCAATCCAGCATTTTTGCCAATCAGGTACCTATAAACCACTTTAGTTAATTGGGATGGCCACTTAATAGGGACAAAAGCCTACCACAGAGCTGTCCCAATTAAGCAGCTTCTACTGTACTGTTTTTATAGCTAAGATGGCAGCCATGCTGGGTTGCTTGTCATGAGCTCTAAATGTGCTAGAACAGAAGGGAGTTTTTGAAGTATTTTAAAGTGAATTTTTGTTAGAAATTGTGTTAATTTTAGTTAGTTGAGTTAGGGGGATAGCACTAGATAGAGTGCCCAAATGAGGAAGTGTGAGGAGCTAGCTGTTTTATTTTCAGTTAGGAGTAAGTCCACTAAATGTAGCTCTGAAGCTGAAATCTCAGAGCTTACTGTTTGAGTCTTCAAGATTGCAGGGAGATTGTTGTGTTGGAAGTTACCTGTCTGCCAGAGTTGTGACTTGAATTCAGAGCTGGTGATCCAAATTACAGTAAGCAGGTTGCTACCTGGAAGCCATGCCTTTGCTAATGCTTTGCCGCAATCAGGTAAGCTGAAGAATGTCAAAAAACACTGGGTCATCTTGAAGTCTGGAGTAATGAGCTGTAGTTGGGGCTGCCTAGTGCTAATGGACTGTTCCTGTAAGTCAGCTTGTGGTTCAAAGGCCTTGCCAGAGAGCCAGAGCTTGTGGAAGGTACTGGTGGAGTTAATTTATTTATTTTTTTATACTCCTCCCCTGCACCCAGCTGGTCTCTCCTTCGGGCCCCCACTTGAACTCCCCACCGCGGCTACTCTCTGACCCCTACCACCCCATATTGCTGCCAACCCCAGGTAACCCCAGTGTATCCCTTCACTGGATGGGTCTCTTACCTTCATAGGAGAACGGCCCTGGTGGCCAACCAGTGATCCTGGGATGCTGCTGGGACAGCATATGGAGGTCTGGGAGCCCGGTGGTGAGGGTTCTGGAGGGCCATCACCCGATCAGCCTGGCACCATTTTCCACTTTGCTGCCCAGGAAAGCGACGTACCACTGACGTCAAGGCAAACGCTGACGTCTGTCACTCCCCTTAGTGTATTGGGGCCGACATCCTGCCGTACTCCCAGCCTCTGCCAGGAGTCGGCAGGCGCTGAGCCACGTATCCACCTTCCCCCTTGAGAAGGCGAGCCGTTGTCGGACACTCATTTCCTTCTCCCCCGGCCAGCCCTCCAGTAACCTGAGTCTGTTCCCAAACCCACGTCGCTGGAGTTGCAAGCAGAAATCCAACCGCTGCATTGGTGGGCTGGAGTTAATTTTAACAACTACATGCTCCTGGTATCTGTGGAGCGTGGGTGTCTGGATTGACAGATCTGCAAAAGCCAAGGTCATTTGTTTGAATGGCATTGAACAAGTGCTGGCATTCGGTCTGACTGATGTTGAAGCCAGTCTTTGCTTCTAGTTTTTGCGGTGAAATGAGTGGCAAAATTTGAACTGTTTCACCACAGATTCATCCTGTTGGATTCGTGAAATTTTGGCATCATGGGTATAAAAACTATCTATGGCATGCTTGAGTACTGTGTTTCATGGTTTTTAGAATGGTTTTCCAAGCGTTAATAGTCATAACTGTTACATCTGCCTGGAAGTTAAATTTATACTCCGGTGGTTGAATTGACCCTGAATTCTATAGAGGATGTTGGACTCCTGGTCAAGCAAGGTTGACTGTGAAGTCGGCTGGGGTATTATAACTTTCTGCCTACTTGGCTTGTGATTTTGCTTGGAGGAGTACTGAGTAGTGAGAGAGCATGATACTTCCATAATCTAGCAAATAAGATTTGGTTTATCTTTGCCTGCCCAGTTAAGCTGCAGTCTGTGATGTAGACTAAGGGATAAGACAATTCTACATATTCAAAGCTGTGAGAGGGATGAAAACTGCTGAATCTAAACTCTTGTTTCAGGTCAGGGGATGAGATCCCTGTGCCCTGTTCAAATCACTTGGTGCTCATTAAATTAAACACACTGTCACATAGTTCTAATTTATCTGAGGACTCTTTCTCCCTGCTGAGTTTGCTGAACTATTCCGCAAAGTGACTGTGGACTTGTATTAGACTCCCTCCTATTTTTTTGTGATCTTTAGATTAAATTGTTTCATAATTGTGAGATTGGGGAGGGTTTGGGGAGTGTGTGAGTGTGTGATTGATGGTGTGGATGTGTGAGTGTGAATATTTTATTCTATTGGTCATTAGGCTGGTTAATTCTGTTGAAAGTAGACTAATCTGTGTTATAGGCTTGCTAGTGCTGTCATTTTAGCTGTTGATATTTGCAAGGCTAATTGAGATGTGTAGATCAGTGGCTCCCTCAAGAAGGCATTATTCCTTCTCCAGGCTCCGTGACTTCCATCCATTTGATTGTTCTGCTCTACCATCAGATGTCTGTAGGCATTGCAGGGCATTGGGTATTGCCCGTAGAGGGAAGTGGCAGGGGTCGGGTGGGCCAGGAGAAGGGAATATGGCTGGAGAGAGAGATGGATTTGGGTGGTGGATCCTAGGAGGTGCCCGGTACCAGGTGAATACAGTTCACAATTACAGCTCTACCAAAACAGCACAGTACAAAGTGCAAAAACATTCAGAGTGGCAGGAGTATAGCAGCATATGAAATTACTGCCATCCCTGTCACAGACTGCAAAGTAGAGGAAGGGCTCAAGAAGGCTGTGCTGCTGTGCCTGGTCAAGCCACTCCCGTGGTGGTGTGGCTAAGGCAGCAGCGCACAGCAGGCAAGGAGACCTGATACCATGGTTCAGTTTCTGCTAGGTTTCCTGGTCTTGCAGCCTTTTTTGTTTAAAGAAAAAAACTAATTTCTCCCCTCCTGAGTTTCACCTTATCCCCAAAGTCCACATCCCCAAGAGTTTGTCATTTAAATTCCAGGGCATGTGGGGAGAGTGAAGCCCCCCCCCAAAAAGCACGAAGTTGCATTAATTTGAATGAGATGCTCATGCTTCTTACGTGGTTGGTCTTTTGGTTAACACTGTTGTGGTGTGCGTTGATTTTGATGCAGCAATATTTGCTGTGCTGTTTCATCTGTGGCATTATGACCCCAAAATGGAGGCTCCCTGGGGTGAAATGGGTCCATGAAAGTGGACCTCCCTGCCTGATGTCCATACCAATGGGCTCTGGCATGGGTGGGCAGGTGTCCAGACCAGCCTCACTCACTTATCCTTCTTGAGCAGTGTTGCATAATGCCAGATCAATTAAGAACATGGCAGCGATAATAGCTGAACTTGTTTCTACAGTTGATTTGGCACATATCACCGAGACCTGGCTGAATGAGAGTGCCGGTCCAATACTAGATGTGGCAATTCCGTCTGGGTTATCTGTGATTCACTGCCTGAGAAAGGATCATAGGGGAGGGGGAGTGGCAATTTGTTTAAATCTAATCAGCAGCTCATGGCCCTCCCAGTGGGAGTGACCAGATCCTTTGAATGTCTGGCTGTTCAGGGATTTGTAGGTGTAGGTTGCAGGGTACTTCTCATTAACTGTCCTCCAGGGTATGAGAGATAATTCCTGCAGGAAGTTGTGGACTTCGTTGTCAAAGTGGTGTTGGAGTCACCCAGATGGCTTATTCTGGGCAACTTCGGTGCTTGGATCAATGACAAACTCTAGCCATTTGGACAAAACTTCCTCCAGCCAATGAATTCACTGGGTCTGACACAGGTGGTTGCTTCTGCAACCCACATATGCATCCATTCATTGGACCTGGTCTTCTGGCTGGGAGTGGAGGTCACCGACCTAATGGTGGAGCCGGTAGTCTGGTCGGACCATCGTAATGTGAGGTTCTCATTCAAAGCCCCCCAGTTGACCTTCTCCTATGGAGATGGTCCAGTACTGTCCTTTACCGGGTTTAACCCTGGAAGATGTGATGGCAGTGATGGACCAATCAAATGTAGTGAGTGCTTGCAATGAGCCGGGGAGTTGGTGTCAATCTATGACAGGGTGATCACGAAGGCTCTCGACCCAATCGCACCAGTTCATGTTTGACCCCTCACTTCTTACCAAGGATCCCCTGGTTTGATGGGAGTCTCAGGGAGTTGAAGATGAGGGGTCGAAGGTTGGAGTTGTGCTGGCGAAGGTCCCTGTTTGGTGGGAACAAGCTTATTTTGATGTTTCATTATAGAGATTATTTATTTATTTATTTGCTTTTGTTGACCGGGTAAGTCACACTAGACAGCCAAGTGCCTATTTTCCAGTGTAACCTGGGAGGGTTACAAACTTGGATAACAGGTACAGTGACAGACTGGACTTGAACACAAAGAGTATTAAATGTCATATAGTGAAAAAAAAGACAACCAGTAAAAAAGACTCCCGCCCGGGGAAGGTTACAGAAGGCCCGGGAGAGTTAAGATAGAGCATAAACATATAGTGAGTGAGTCAGATTTACATACAGTGGTGATTGCAGGTACTAACAAAAAATTTACATACAGTGGTGTTGCAGGTACTAACAAAAATAACATTACATTATCCTAAAATCTAGTCCAGTGACCAGGAGAGTAAGTGCAGTGGACCTGGGGTGTGCAACCCCCCGTGAGAGGATAGTTCAAGGGGCTATGGGGCACAAGGACAGATGGAGAAGACCTTCAGGAATGCCCATAGAGATGTTTTGAACCCTGGATGGAAGGGGGTGGATCGAGTAAGAGCAGGGAATGAGTTCCATAGTTTGGGGGCATAGTTGGCAAATGCCCAATCACCCGGAAGGGTACGTGTTCTAGGAACCACGCAATTTAGTGCCGCTCTTGACCTAAGGTGGTGGGAAGAGTTGCCGGGGAAGAAGCACAGGGCGAGGGCAGAGGGGGTGGATATTCTAATGATGTTGTCGATGAAAGTCCCTACTACGAAGGTGCAATGTTTCTTTGGGGGGGAGCCACTCAAGGTGTGTATAAAGGTCACAGAGGTGTGTCAGGGAAGGGGCAGAGAGCGCAAAGCAGCAGATGCTACTGTAGGCCATATCCCATTTTGAGAGGTTGGATTTTGGCATAGGGGCGAAGGTCACTAGCCCATAACAGAGGGAGGGGAGGAGAATGCCCCTGGCTGGGGCCATCCGAGCGGCCGGTGTGATGCAGTTTTTGGCTCTGTATGCGAGTCCGAGTTTGACATTCATAGCCTTGCAGATGTTCTTGATGTGCAGGGAAAGGTCCAGCTGGGGGTCTAGGGTAAAGCCAAGGTACTTGACAGCAGCAGCTATCTGCATGGGCAGGCCATCAGCCCCGTGTATTAGAAGGGGGGCAGGGCAGGATTTTGTTCTATTCAGGGACCCGAAGAGCATAGCCTGGGTTTTTTAGAGGTTGATGACAAGCTTATGCTCGCACAGCCAGGCTTGTATCTGCTTGAAGTCAGAGTTCAGTTGGGAATTAATGGTGCTGATGTCTCGGGCACTATCCAATATGACAAGGTCATCAGCGTATAGGGTTGCAAGCCCATGGGTGATGATGGATGGTAATTCATTGATGAAAAGGGAGAAGAGCATTGGGCCAAGGACAGACCCCTGGGGGACGCCACATTGGACAGTGGTGAGGTTGGAGAGGGTCCTGTTGAAGTTTGTGTATTGCTTCCTACCAGTGAGGTAATTGTGGAACCAGGCATGAGCGGGGTTCAAGAGTCTAAGGGAGAGCAGAGTGGTGCTGAGGAGGGAGTTATCTACCCTGTCAAAGGCCTTGGATAAGTCCACGAAAATCGCACCAGTGAGGTTGCCCTGATCGGTTGCAGTTCGGATCTGCGAGGTGACTACAGCAAGGGCGGTAGCTGTGCTGTGCCCCTTCCTAAACCTGTGTTGGGCCAGGGAGAAGAGACTGTGCTCCTGTAGGTACTCAGTTAACTGAGAGGCCACAGCTTTCTCTAGGAGTTTAGATGTGGCCGAGAGAATAGCAATCGGCCGATAGTTCAGGGGATCTTTACGGTTTCCTTGTTTGAGGACAGGGGTGATCTTTGCTATTTTCCAGATGTCAGAGATGACACCAGTGGTGAGGGAGGCATTAAAGATATGTGTCATTGGCCAGGCTTGGAGGTGGGCACCTAATCTGAGCAGTTTTGGCTCGAGGTTATCGTGTCCTGGGCCAGTGTGGGGGCAGAGGCTAGTGAGCAGCCTCTGGGTCTCGGTGAGGGACACCTGCTGTAGAAAGAAGGAGGGTCTGGGTGTGGGTCCAGGTCGAGCGGAGCTGGGGGGAAATGTTACAGGTGGTTTATAGTTAGAGGGCTTGGGAGCAGCGGGAGCAGGAGGAAGGGGGGTGGCCTGTTCAGAGAACATAGTGTTAAAGGTGTTAGCGATTGTGTGGGGGCTATTGCAGCTGACCCCATCAATGAGCAAATCTGTGGCTTGTCCTCTCACAGAGCCCCCGACCACGCTTTTTATGTTCTGCCAAAAACTCCTTGGGTTGTTGGTTGAAGAGAGTAGTGCGGATTGGCAGAACTCGCTTTTGGTGGCCCTGATGGCTTTTTTGCAGGAGTTTCTGAGGCACTTGTAGGTGGTGAGATCATTGGTGCTGAGAGAGGCCTTATAGGTCTCCCAGCATTTGTCCCTGTGTTTCATTAGAGAATAGATCCCCATGAAGCCATTCGGTGACAGTACCGCACACCCTCCTTCTAGTGAGGGACGCATGCTTGTCCTGCACTGGGATATATTTGGCTAGGAAAGCAACCAGTGCTAGATTTGGGTCCAAGAAGGTGGTGACCTCAGACCAATCAGTAGATCTGAGGTCACTGAGGAAGTCGGGCAAGTGGAGCTTTGAGTAGTCCCTCATCTGTATCACTTTGCTAGGTATTTTCACCTGAGGGATGCCCCAGGTACAAAAGGTGGGCGAGTGGTCCAAGATGGCATCAGGTAGGATGCCCGAGGATGTGACTCTGTCGGGCCTGTTGGTCAGGACCCAGTCTATCAGTGATCCTTTATCCCCCTTGGGGGAAGGTCTCATTGGTTCAGTGATAACCTGGCTCAGAGCAAGGCCTGATAGCAACTGCTCATAGGATTTAGAATTGGATCCCATCCAGTCAAGGTTGAAGTCTCCAATAATGAGGACCTCACTTGTCCCCACCCTGGAGCTGAAGCTGTGTAGTAGTGCGGAGAGTCCGGGTATCCCACCTCTGGGAGGGTTATAGCAGCAAATCAGGTGGATTTTCTTTGTGAGTCCAAGAAGGAGAAGGGTGTGCAGGATCTCACATGTCGAGGGGGTGGTTGTTTGGTTGGTGGTCAATGGTAGACACGTTGAGGTGGACTTTGTAATAAAGTAACACCCCCCCTCCGCATTAGTTACCCCTGCAATTGCACCTGATGTGGCTATAACCTGGCAGGGTACATATAGCGTCAGAAGTGTGTGGTTTTAGCCACGTTTCTGTGCTACCCCAAATATCCGGGTTATAGTAGGCAACCCAGGCAGTGAGCTCAGCAAGGTTGCATAGGAGGCTGCGGACATTTAGATGGATGATTTTTAGCCCCTTGACAGCTAGCCATGGAGGGGGTTGAGGTGACGCAGGAGGTCATCCTGTTTGTGAGTGATAGCTCCCCCCCGGTGGTCCCAAGGGGAAGGGTGGTTGAGGAGGGGTGCATGCTAGCGGGGGGGGGATTGGTAGGGCAAAGGAGGAACCTAGTTAGCTTGAGATTAATTAGAAAATGGAGAACTGTACTGTTTTTTTGTTTTTTTTTCACTAGTTAGCTAGGAGCTTGGGATTAATTGAGTCTGCCCCTAGTGGCAGGCTAGTATAACCTGCAAATGGAGAACTGGGCTGATGGGTCAAATTACCATAACATGTGACCACTCTCAGCCTATTTAAGGGAGAGCCGACCAAGGGTGGTGGTGGGGGCGGTGGGGAGCCGAACCGGGGCTAGAGCATTAGCAAGCACAGCAACCCAGCTAAGAAGCGTCGAGTCTGTTTCAATTACCTCGCTTCTTGTCCTCCAGTAGGCTGGGGGCAGAGACACCCTCGCGACCTTGGGGTCCGAATCTGTGGAGGAAAAGGTAGAGTTCATTTTTGTTTGTTTGTTTTTATAGGCAGTCTAGGGGGAAGGAGGGAGGGGGGAAGCGTCTGGTGAACAGCAGGGGACAGACAGAGCTCGTCCACAGCGCGAAGGTGAGTCAGTTCACAATATTCATATCTTTTGTGTTTTCTGCACTTCAAGCTGTAAAGGGGCTTAAAAATTGGCGACAAAACTGTAAAGCTTATCGCAGTATGTGGCTCGGTTGCAGTTAAGCTGCGAATGAGAAATAGTACAGACAACGGGAACCCTTTGTAGCAGTTTAAAATTGGCGCCTAAACTGTATACCCGAATTACAGTATGTGAGCATTATTAACATGCATTTCAGTGCACAGTCCTTAAGGGTGTCTCCAGTTCCTGAGGCATAAAAACTCCTGATTCTGAGGCGTAAAAACTATCTCCACATGTGTGGGGACAGTAATTCAATTATAGTAACTTCATAAAGGTGCAGTTAAGGTGCAATCCAGAGCATTAGCAAGCACAGCAACCCAGCTAAGAAGCGTCGAGTTTGTTTCAATCACCTCGCTTCTTTGTCCTCCAGTAGGCTGGGGGGTGGAGGGCCATAGAGCACCCTCGCGACCTCAGGGGTCTGAATCTTGCTTCTTTGTTCTCCAGTAGGCTGGAGGGAGGGCTGTAGAGCACCCTCACGACCTCGGGGGTCTGAATCTCACTTCTTTGTCCTCTGGTAGGCTGGGGGGGAGGGCCGTAGAGCACCCTCATGACCTCAGGGGTCCGAATCTCACTTCTTTGTCCTCTGGTAGGCTTGGGGGGAGGGCTGTAGAGCACCCTCATAACCTCGGGGGTCCGAATCTCACTTCTTTGTCCTCCAGTAGGCTTTGGGGGGGAGGGCCATAGAGCACCCTCGTGACCTCAGGGGTCTGAATCTCACTTCTTTGTCCTCCGGTAGGCTGGGGGCATCTGGGGCACCTCGCGACCTTGGAGGTCGAATCTAAGCTTCTTTGTCCTCCGGTAGGCAGGGGGAAGGGCCGTAGAGCACCCTCGCGACTTCAGGGGTCCGAATCTTGCTTCTTTGTCCTCCAGTAGGATTGGGGGGAGGGCCATAGAGCACCCTCAAGATCTTGGGGTTCCGAATCAATCAGCAGTCTCCTGTAAGAAGACAGAGTTCCTGTCCTAGGAGACTCCTGCAGCAATAAACAGATCAGTTCAGCTGTTTTGGACTGTCGACAGGTTGTGTAACCCTGCCTGTCTTCAGTCCGTGGTAGCTTTTCACAATTGAAGTGTGATAAGTTTGTTCTGTTTTTTGCTGATAAGATTGTCTCTAACAGATCGGGGATTCAGTTAGTGTCCTCTTTGGGAGCTTGCAGTGGTGAACTGGGGGTCATGGGCCCTCTTTCTGTCCGGTCAGATATCAGTCAGTTGATGGACATGGATGTCATGAAGGTCATCTGGGAGTTGAGGCCCACCTATTGTGGTCTGGATCATGGTCCAATGTGCCTTTTCATAGGGTGCATTGATTCCACTGGCCCAGTCTTGGATAGGGTAGTTCGGTGTTCTCTAGCGAAGAGTGTCTTTCCGGAGCCCTTGAAGGAGGTGATAGTGAGAACCCTCTTAAAGAAACCATCGTTGAACCTGAAATGCCTAGCCAATTACAGAGCAGTCTCTCACCTTCCCTTTGTGAGAAAGGTTGTTGAGAAAGTGGTGGCTCTTCCACTGGATGACCATTTGTCAACTCATGACATCTACGACCCTCTCCAGTTGGTTTTCAGAAAAAGGTACAGTACCGAGACTGCCCTGGTTCAGGTGCTTAATGATCTCCTGGTGTCAAGAGATCAAAGAAAGTCTCCCATCCTTATATTTCTCAATCTTTCGGCAGAGTTTGTCCATGGACTGCTGTTGGAGCACCTGCAGGTCTGTTGTGGGCTGAGGGGGGCAGTCCTCAACTGGTTTCATTCATTCCTCACTGGTAGGATGCAAAGGGTGGTGCTTGGTACCTTTTCATCTGTAGCACTGCCCCTTCCATGTGGGGTTCCGCAGGGCTCCATCTTGGCACCCATGCTGTTTGCGGTGTATATGCTACCACTAGGGGACATTATAAGGTGCTATAGGCTGAGTTTTCACTCTTATGTAGATGATACTCAGCTGTACCTGTCCTTTGTGCCTGAACAGCAGGATGCTTTCTTGAGTTTCAGTTAGTGCCTTACTGAGAACCAGAACTGGATGAGACTCAACTAGATGAGGTTGAATCCAGACAAGACAGAGGTACTGGTGGTGGAATCTGGCTACCTGAGGGTTGGTGTGCAATCTGGTCAGGTTTCTGGTATTAGGATTGGGGACTCCCAATTGCCCACCTGGGCCAAGGTGAAAGATCTTGGCATTGTGCTGGACTGTGGCTTGACACTTAAATCTCAGGTGTCAGCTGTAGTCCAGAGTGTTTTACCATATTCACAACATCACCAGGATTAGACACCTGATTCACTTGGGTGATTTGCCATCTCTAGTGCATGCCTTTATGACCTCCTGGCTCAACTACTGCAATGTCCTTTACCTGGGGCTATCGGGGGGGTGAGCTCCTCCGCATTCATCTAGTGCAGAATGCAGTGGCCAGGTTACTGACAGGCCTCAGTTGGTCTTGTCATATTACACCTGTGCTGCACTCTCTGCACAGGTTGCTGGTTAGAAGGCGGATCACTTTCAAGGTCAGTTTGCTGACCTATAAGGCCCTACACAGACTGGGGCCTGGATACCTGCAAGACCTTCTATAGCCCTACTGCCCCTCCCATCCCCTCTGGGGGGGGTTGGCAGAGAGGAGGGTGGGGAGTTCATGGTTTATGTTCTGTAACTGTTGTTATTGTTGTTGTGCTTTAGTGTTTGTTCTTATATTTCTTGAAAAATTCAATAAAGTATATTGAATTAAAAAAAAAACACTTTTCCTGGTGAAATAAATAAATGAAATAAAATAACCCATTACCAGATCTGCTATGCACATAAAGAGAACTGCAGACTCACAGCCTGTTATTCCCAAAAGCACAAGTGACGAATCTGATGTGTAAATGAGACTAGGGCACTGCCATCATGTTGTAACCATTTCAACTATCAAATGATGTACCTGAAAAAAAATTAACCAAAATGGATCACCATTTTCCACCCATAGAATCCTTTGTGCCTGTGGACATACAAGCATCAGCAAAGAACAAGAACATCTTGGGAGAAGAGGAGGAGGAGTACCTGAACAAAAATGACAAAATAGAGCCACCTTCCACTAAATTATTCCTATGCCGGTCAAGGAGATAGGAACTGTAACCTGAGATTCTGAAGAGGAGGTAGTTGTCATATTGAGAAACTCTGAAAGACAGGTCAGACTTATACTCAGACTCATACATGAAACTTCTGGTGCCTCTAGTGACCTACCTATACATGATTTACCCAGGGGGATATATGTTACTCCTAGATCACTGCCTCATATATCTCTCCCAGGTCAGATACTCTCCCAGGTCAATGTCCCATATTATTTATTTAAGCAATAATTCCACAACAGAGTGAGGGTTATACAGAGATTTACCCATGCCTGGTGTGATTTGGTCATGAGGACGCAGGCCAAGAGACCAAATCCATACCAGAAGTGGTTAAATCCCAGCATAACCCACACCCTGGAGTGGATTTTTGTGATTATACAATGTGCCCCTTTGCTTTTGTGACAAAAAAAATAAAAAAAAGAGATTTTCTTTTTGGTATTTTAAATAATTTTATTGAATTTATTGTTGTGCCACAAATAATAGTTCTGTGTTGCTTGGTAGATTAATGAGGAGACGCCTGGTTAGACGAGTACAGTCTTATTGTTGTATTATTTTTTATAACACACAGACTGTACAGATGTATGTTGGCAGAGAGTGAGTATCTGGGAGAGCCAGAAGCAGGCTGTGCGTGAGTCCCATTAGGTAGTATAACAGGTGGCGCTGAATTGGGAGCCAACATTTTCCTTTTTTTTATAATTGTTTACTTTTTGAAGTCAGGCAACATGGCAGCCATATTGAACTGTGGATGGGTGTTCCTCAGGTCACTTCCAGAGTTTAGCTGAACTGCATCCTGGGGTTGCAGCTATGAGCACAGGTCCAAGCAGCTTGTTAGAGAGAGAGAGAGAGAGAGAGAAGCATCAGTGAGGTTTGGGAGGAACAGCATCAGTAAAACTAAGACTGTAGATGGAGCGGGGAGAGTGCTGAAAGACAATGCAGAGCACCAGGTATTGTGGAACACAAACTGATTTAAAGGGGTTTATTTGATGGTTGCTAGTTGGGAGGGAACAATTTTCCTTTAGTGGCATGAGTTCTTAGCAGGCTATCATTATGTCAGTGTGCTTGTTTACATTTTCAAGACAGAGGAACAATTTCTCTTTTGTTTTTTGTAATATGGCTTGTGTGATTTCTGGATCTTTATCAGTGGTTTACTGTAGAATTTACCTTCAGTTAAAGACTCCTATTACTGTAGCCAATCACATTGGTGGATAATATGAGCCCATTGTTTAATATAGTTTACTATATACTCAAGGTAGCACATTAGCTGAAGTGTTACATTATTCTGCAAGCAAGCACAGTAATGCAACCTTCAGCTAATGTGATACTTTGAATGATACTGCAGTAAGGGGGAAGTGTAGTAATGCAGAGCCATAATGTGGTAAACATTTCTGTGGTAAGGTGGAAGATTAGGATGGCTGCCACTGTATATAGTGCCCCCTCCAAGCAGTTCTGAGCACTTTCCACAAAGGTACAGTCAGCAAAAGGTTCATGAACAAGTACAAACACGATACACTACAGAAAGATTTTGACAGTAAAAACATAAAACAACCTTAACAATCATACATTAAGAAAATCATAGAGTACATTAAAAGCCAAAGCAAGCAGCTATGTCTTCAATGCCTTCTTAAAACCCTCCACCTAAGAGACGTTAAAGATATAAGGTGGTAATGCATTCCACAATTGAGATGCTGTCATAGCAAGGCCTTATCACCAGATGTCATGAAGTGAGCACATGGAACCTCTTGCAGGTTATCCCCAGTGGAGCTGAGAGGGCAATATGGAGTATATATGACAGAGGCTCTTTAGTGTACCCAGTGCCCAGATCATGCAGGGCCTTTACAACCATTAATCAAATCTTAAAGGTGATATGCTGTCTAATCAGGAGCTACTGTAGATTCCACAGCACAGGTATAATATGATGGAAAGTGCTTGACCCTGATATCAGCCTGGCTGTGGCATTCTGCACCAGCTGGAGACAATGCATTAAACATCCAGAAAAGCCTTAGATACAGAGCATTACAGCAGTCAAGTTGCAAAGACATTAAAGCATGCACCACAGTCACTAGGTCCTCATACTGGAGATAGGTCTTCAGGCAGGCAATATTTTCCAAATGGAAAATTCCACAGCAGACAGCATCTACTGTCTGTGATTCTAATGGCAGTCTGCTGTTGACTATGTCCCCCCCCCCAAAGTTTTTAGTCCTGTTTACAGCTCTGAAGATTGTACCTCCCAAAGAGTGAAAGATGATATTATTCCTCTTCTATGAAAACCTTTTTGGAACCTGCTTCTACATTTAGCAACTCCATTCTGCTGGGATTAAGGCTTAGCCAGCTGGCAAACATCTAATCACTTACAGGACTTCAGAGAAACATTGATCAATTATAGCTCTCGACTCTACTTGATTCATTGAGAAGAAGAGGTACAACTAAGTATCATCTGCATGGCAGTGGAAACACAGATAATACAGTAACTTTCACAACCTCTCCCAATGGCAACATGTACACTGCAAATATCATAGGGCATAAGCTTGAATCATGCAGGAAGCTGAAGGGAGCAGTAGCCACCTTGGAAAAAAGCGATGCTAAAACCTGATTCTTACCATCCAGGAAGGGCTTGTACCATTGCAGTGTTGTACCAGAGTCCCCTATAGATCTTCAGGTGATTAGTCCACAATGTCATATTGCACCAAGAGATAAAGAAGAATGACCATAGAGTATTCCACCAATCTCTTGCCAGGGGATCATTCATCATGTTCATCAAGAAAGTCATGGTGCTGTGTCAAGATCAGAACCCTGACTGGAATGGCTTGTAGGTTTAATGAAGCATCAGATGTGCCTCAAATTACAAAGCAACCATCTTCTCAAGTACCTTCCTTAAAACAGAAAGTCCAAGACAGGTCTGTAGTTGTCATGAAAAGTCAGAGACCTCCAAGCACTGTAGAACTCAATGGTGCAGGACCCTGTTGCAAAGGGAGTACTGTCACAGAAAAAAACATGCTTCCTCTTTGCCCAGTTTTCCCCATATGAAAATACAAAAATCAATATACTGTTAATGACAGAAGATGAAATTACTATACAAAGAGTTGCACATTTTTTAGTAAATATACAGAAAATAAGAAAAGTAAGAACTAAAACAATACTCATATAAATAGATATCTAAGTTACTGTATATGATCTGTTTCTGTATGAGTGATGACATGTTTTTTTAAACTACCATGTCTCGTTTTATCTAAATGCATACTGTGTTATTTATTTACTTGTAATGAACCTTTTAGATAGAACAATAAAAGATTTTACCATACCATATGCATTCAGAGCCTGTGCTCCATCTTCAGATGGTAGAGCCCTATGTGCTTAATTAAACTCTTTAAAGGGCTTAAATGTCATGTGAAGAAGACATCTCTGAGTATATGAATAAATTAATTATAATACCAATGCTTTTGCTGCGCATGTTCACCATCGGGAATAATGATAGAAATGTATAAAACTTAAGTGGCCAAAGATTCTGAAAGAAATTTAACCCCATATATTAAATTCATGCCATATTACATAAAGGTACCAGGTCACTACATCACTACAATGATAACGTGGAAGAAACTGTGCTGTACAAAGCACAGAAACATTGACTGTGACCGGGTAGAATAGCTATAGGGAATTTCTGCTACCCCTGTCACTGTCTGATAAAAGGAGGAAGGGATCAAGTTGCTATTGGTGTGGTGCCTGGTTGAGCTGCTCCTATGGTGGAGTGGCTAAGGCTCCAGCACACAGCAGTGTGGGAGACTTAAGACCATGGTTTGGTTCCTGTCTCCTGGTCTTTCAATAAAGAAATTTTCCCTCCCCGAAGTCCACACCCCCTCGAAATTGATTATATTTAGTCTAGAGGGGTGTGGGGGGCAAAGCCCCCTGTAAAACAAAGAATCTACACTGTCACCCTATACTTTTATATTGCGTGGGTGACACTGTGTGCTAGTCTGTGTATTCATCGACCTTATTATGCCTTTATTATGCCTTTTGGCATTTTGCCTGTGGCACTGTGTTGCTATTGTTTGCTGGGTTTTAACCCTGTGCCTTACATAAATTCAAAAGTGTCTATTGTGTATAATATACCCAATCACAAAAATAATGTAAAAAACTATTTGTAAACAATAAATGCTAAAGTTGAGTGAAAATGTATACACAGAATTCTCATGAATATAATTCAGTGAAAAAGAAGTTTAGTAACCCTCAGCTATAAATGCTAGAGAGAAAGACATCTGAAATGGTACATGCATTTCATTAATTATTCACATTGCTGAAAGATGGAAAAGTAATACTATGATTATAGGGTCCTAATAAGGACAAGCCCAATTTCAAAAAAGTATTCAAATGTCCATGACAGATGGAAACTTAGAGAACCAATGCATAATGTCAGTCCGATCCATTTGTTTTGAAACCTGAAAATGGTCTGGTTTCAGAGATGGAATGAAGTTTAAACCTTTGGACAACACTTTTTTTTTTTACATTTCTGTCAGTTCAATGTGCAAAGAATGTATCACTTCTTTGGATTCACCCCCCTTATCGACTTGTGTGTGGGTTGCTGGTAGACTTTTCTTTTTCCCCTCTCCTGGTTTTCCTTTGCCACTGCTTAGACCTTGATTTTTGCTGTTGGTAGGGGGTTGCTTGATTTTGTGACATGCTCCTCCTCCTGCCTCTTAAAAATACACCTATCATTCTCTGCTGGTTCCTGATGATGAGGAGGAATCTGCATCTGGGCTCTTACTTACATTACTTTTAATTCTTTCCTAGTATTTGCCTCCCTTGCTTTGGCCTGGGAGTGACTCCTACTAACACTCCATTTCTTCTCCCAAAGACAGACCTAAGCAGCCTTATAATTTTGAAAGTCCCTCTGGAACATGCTCCTCTTCCTCTTTTTATTTTGTTTTCAAATTTGTCTGTTCTTGATTTTAACTTACTCTCCAGAGGCTCTATATTCAAAGCTTTGTACAATGCACAAATCGATTGTGCCGGGTTTGTGCCAGAATAGCGCCGGACTCCCATATTCAAAGGGCAAAATAGCACTGGTGCAAACGGTTAGCAACAGCACAAAAAAATAATGTATGCAAGTGGTAAAGTGAGGGGCAGGGACATGCATACAGGTGCTGCGTAATATTCAAATGTTTAGCGCCATGCAAGACACACAAGTGCAACCCATAGCACAGTGCTAGTTAGTGCCTATAAAAAGCATGTCTTATTCCAGGGCAAAGCACAGAGAGGGGGAGGTCACACTGCAGGAGACAAGATGGCTGTTGCAAACAACACCATGCTATTCTACCTGATGGAGGCTGTTATTGATGAGGAGGAGAGGGACCAAGCCTACCATGGCCCACTCCGTAGGCCAAGGAGGAGATATGCTGCACGCTGGATATACTGGAAAAGGGTCTCCTTTGAGACCTTCACAGATGAACATATTGTATGCCGGTACAGGATGACCAGGGTCAGATTGATGCAGCTTTGTGACCTCCTGCATGTGCAGCTGCGGTCGAACACTTGACGTAGGCATGCCATGTTAGTAGAGGAGAAGGTGGCTACTATGATGTGCTTTTTAGCCACCGGTAAGTTCCAGAGACCAGTGGGGGATACCATTGGAGTGTCATGGTCAGCCACCTTGCGCCTCCTGACCCAGTTCTTTGATGCTTTCCTGCCACATGCTGCTGTATTCATAGTATTCCCCAGCATGGCACAGGAGTGCAGAGAAACCATGCAGCAATTCTATTGGGTTGCATACCTACCAGCTGTACTTGGTGCCATTGACTGCACCCACATTGCCATCCGTGCACCACCTGGTGAAGGAGGGTTGTGTACATAAACTGGAAGGGATAATAAACTGGAAGAGATACCAGTCTATCAGTTGCCAGGTGGCATGAGATGCAGTGGGGCATATCACCATTGTCAATGCACAGTATCACGGCAGTGCCTACAATGCCTTTATCTGGCATCAGTCAAGGCTGCGCCAGGCCTTTGAGGTTGGCAGGATTACCAGTGGGTACCTTGTCAGTGAGTACCATCAGCATGCACAATGCAACCACAGCAGTGGTGTAATAATGACAGGAAGTGTAGACAAGGTGGGGACTGAGAGGCAGGATGAGCAAACATGAACTGCAGCCAACTGGCTATGACAGTGCACAGTAAACAGCGGCTAACACATGTACATGTGTTCCCAGGGGACAGTGCCTATCCCCTGAGACCCTGGCTACTAACACCACTCCTGCAGCTGACAACAGGGGCTGAGGAGAGATACAATGAGGCACACGCTACCACAAGGAACATGATAGAGAGGGTCTTTGGCATGCTCAAGATGCGGTTCTGCTGCCTGGACCAGTCTGGCGGTGCCCTACAATATAACCCTATCAAGGTATGCAGTATATTTCCAGTGTGTTGTATGTTACATAACATGGTGCTGAACCATGGTAGACATGTACCTGAAGCCAAGGTACAGCGTGATAGTGACCTAGAGCCAGAGGTCCAGGGGATAGTTAAGCAACTCGAGAGGAGAGATCCTCAAATGGCCCGGAGGTCCCAGGAGCAATGCAGCAATATCATCACCACACTGGCATGGATGAATAGGTGAGTGACACAAACACAGACAACAAACATGTGAGCAGTAGTCCTGTTTTTAGAGCTGATAGTTTTTATGCTGTTTGTAATGATGTCATAATTTATATTTGGTTATATTGTTACTTTTTTGTTCTGTAAGGCACCCAGAGCCTCCGGGAATGGGTACCATACAAATAAAGTTGTCTTGACTTGCCTTTTAATACAGCATTAAACAGTGCAACACACAGAGCAGTGCAAAGGTGGAATTAATTTAATATGATTGTGTGTGAATGTGGGCAATGGGTACTGTGTGTGTGTGTGTGTGTGTGTGTGTGTGTGTGTGTGTGTGTGTGGGTGTGTTTGTGTGTGTGAAAGGTGTGTGTGTGTGAATGAACTGTGAGAAGAGTGCTGTGTGGGGCTGTGTGTTGTGTGTGTGTGCAGGATGTCTAGGCGCTTGTGTGCATCAGTATGTCCCCATGTGGTCAGGCATTACCGATTTTGGCCACCATGGAGCCTACAGGATCCCTGCCTGCGCCCCCCTGGCAGGGGCATATTCAGCATGGAGGAACCCATTGAGGATGACTGGGGTGTAGTGACAGTCCTTGGGCAGCCACGACCATGGCGTGGCCTGTCAGGTTATGACACAGAGGACTGGCCACCCCTGCAGTATGCCACCCCAGTGGCAGACCATTTTGCACCAGTACCGGTGGACCCAGACCTCGCGGACTGAGCACTGGAACTACTATGGGGCCCACTGGCAGCACACTGATGCCATACTGCGGCACTGCACTGCTGCCTCCAAGCTGGATACAGACTTCACTACAGACATGTGCTCCCTCATGGCTGAAGTGAGGTCACTGAAGCAATCTTTCACCGTATTCAGGACCCTAGTGAGGCAGTCCTCTGCCCGTTGCTCTGCCCTCACCCACCCAGCTGATACAACCACCCAGAGGAGGGACAGCTCCTGCCTCACCTCCCGCTGGAAGGCATGCAGGTCCTGTTGTGCTGCTGTCTGGGACCGAAGAGCAGCTTGGAGGATTGGAAGTGGGCCCTGTTCATCAGGCTCCTGTTGCGAAAATCACCCTGTTCAGCAGCAGGTATCGGTGGTGGTAGTGGTGCTTGCGGTTGTGCCTCCACAGCACTGGGCATATATCTGGACACCTGGCCCACTGCATCCTGTGGAATGTCCCCCACAGGCCATTGCTGCATGTGCAGGGGTGCATGCTGGTCACCCAGGTGAACCTGTATGCTGTGCTGTTGCAGGTATTCATGGACAACAATGGTAGGCAGCTGCACAGTGTGTGCAGTGCTACAGGGAGCAGAGGTCACTGTTGTAGTCTGTGGGACAGGTGCAAATTTTGATGATGGGTGTTCTACAGGCAACATGATATTCCTGTTAGCGGCAGCCAGGGACCCAGCAGTGGTTACACCCTGAATAGTCAGCACCCAGGCCACATGAGCAAATGCCCGGTCCCTGACATCCTTAGGGGCCTACCTGGGGGGCCCTAAAACTAAGAAAAAAACAAAACTAAACAAAAAAAAAAACTTAATGAGCAGATTCTGAAGAGCACGGGTCTGGAAAAATGGAAAAGGTTGGGGGGTCAGGGGGGCCCAGCTGGTATCGGGTGAGTGAGAGCGCCTGACTGTTTCAATTAAAATTCCTTTCTCTTGCTGCTCAGCACTCTGCGTGCTTCTCAATTGTGTGTGTTTGTTGTAATGTTGCATAACTGGCCAGCAAAGGGATCTTGTATGAGACAGAGTCCGCATTGCAGGGTTCTGCAGTTTTGGATGTATGACACTGTTGTATCGAAAATTGGATGCCACCTGTATTCATGGTCAGCCACAGAGCCCTATTCAAGTGCGATCTTTGGTGCAACCACTAGCTGAAACTTTCTAAGCAGTAAAGAAACAAGAAAGCAGTGAGCACAACAAATATATTGCACTGCATTGATGGCAGAAACACACGGAAAGTGTCACTTCACAGTCGCTAACACTTGCCATATTGGCAGGAATCACAGGATAAATCGGGGGGGGGTGGTAAATGCAAAATGTGTTCAACCTACATGCATGAATAAAAATGGGACTGATTTCCCGTGAGGGTCCAACAAAACACAGAGGTGTAAGTGCATGGTCACATAAATAGAATTCAACTTTCCAGTTCTGCTCGCACCCCTTGGGACTTCCCTGCCTGCAGCTGCAAGTTACAATTTATAGCAGACTAGTCACTGGACTCCGACTGTCACTCACTAGACTTGAGTCAGTGTCACTGTCACTGAATGTGTCTGTGCTCTAGATGGTTGGATGATTGGTGGATAGGACCCATTCCATTCTGCCGTGTTTCAATTAAAATTCCTTTGTTCTAGTGTCGCTGGGTGCTCTGCTCTCCAGCTCGCCTCGCATTGCCTGTGTGTTCCGCATCAAACTAAAGTGCCTACCTAACTGTCCCACAGTGACTACCTTTTCAGAGAGAGTGCTTTGCTTAAAAAAAAAAAAAAAATCTGTGTCCAACACTCAGTCTCTGGATCACCCTTTGTCTCTGGCCTGGGCTTGCTCATCAGCTCATCTGTCAGCCTGTCAGTCGCTGTGATCTGCTCTAGTCTGCTCAAATAAATGCTGCTGGATGGATTACAATTTTTTAAAGTAAAAATTGTTTGGTTTTGTTGTGTCAGCATGATGGGATTGGATTTGGGATCATCATGGGATGTTGCTCATACTGTGTCTCTTTCAGTCTCACTCAGTCCTGCTGTCAGACATAAACTTAACGTTCTTTAAATTAAAGCAATAAGCAAGCAAACAAGAGGAAAAGAAGCTAGCAATTCAATTTATTGCTTTTAATATAATTTCTTCTTGAATTCTTGATCTTGACACTCAAGTTACTCAGGAGGAGTGCTGCTCAGCTCGGCTGCAGAGCCATTGTTGCATTGCCACACAACTTTGATTGATCCATGGGACACTACACTGCCTCAGTGGCTCACACGAAACTGCCTGTTAGTTATAAAGCAAAATGATATCTCTGAGTGAAATCATAATTATCAGAACTAATGTCAGATTAGCTGGACCATTTCCCATTTTTTCCCACCACCCACTCTCCATTGCCTATTCATCCATGGTCTACCCAGTCGGCGGATCCCACCAGTTCACTTGGGGGAAAATACATTGAGCTCTGAGTCACACCTCCCTCCCCAAGCAACACTCAAAATCATTGTTTTTTCTTTATTTTATCAACCAACAGCCAGCCCCAGCCATGATCATCATGAGTGACAGCAAAGTTAATCAAATCATCAGCCTGTGTCTGAATATAATTACACTAATCCAGTAGATCAGCTGAGCAATGCAGCCACTCATACTCCAGTAATTTATCATTGCTATGGTAAAATAGTACTTATTTTTAATTTGTTAACAACAGTCTGGTCAATGGAGAACAGCTCAGAAATGGAGGGACTACCTAAAGCCTTTGAGGGCTTATAGTTAATTTTTTGATGCCCGGGCCGGCGTTCTCACTCAGCCCCCCCTTAACATAAAATATACAATTTAACTAAGGCAGCTTCAGAATGTTCAGTCAGCAGCAGCTGGCACTGGCCAAGGAAGGCAAATAGGCAATACAAAATTAATTACTCTGTGTTACCATCTTGGAAGGAAAGGAAAAGGATAGGGATAGTTATTATAGCCAAGCGCTGTTATAGCAAATTATTTCACAATCACAAGCCAGTGGTGGACTGCAACTGTCAGACAGATGATGATTCATTTCAGTCGGGGATAAGATTATTTGATTAAGATTGATACAGTCAGATAGTCAGGAGTAACACACACTCACGTCACTCTGACTGACAGTCACTAACTGTCTGACTTGACAAGACTCAGTGAGACTTTCACTCTCTGAGTCTTGTCAGAAGAAGGGGTGCTGACAGGGGGGGTACAGCCAGGACAACTGTCCCGGGCCCAGTTGGCTCGGGGGTGCCCAAATTTACATATTTATATGTCTTGGGGATGGAAGGGGGCCCCAGACCTAAAGGTGTGTCCCGGGCCTGGAAATTTCTATCAGCACCCCTGGTCAGAAGTCAGTCAGTGACTGTCAGTCAGTGTGAGTGTGTGTGTCCAACTGTATCTATGCGGCCATGTACACACAGGTCACAGATGCTGCCTGCTGTGTTCCACACAAAAGGTGCTTTTAGAACATTATACTGTAAAACAAAATTAAAAGCACACAAGTAAAGACATGTGTTTCCACAGTGTTTGGACCTTGTTATCTCCAGTGTCGGACTGTGCACTACATTCTGCATATACGTGTACCCACATCGTTTTCCCATACAAGTAAAAAAAACATGCTTTTGGTTGCAGGATCAAGGTGAGGGGGGCCCACTGGAGGTCCAGTACCCAGGGCCCACAGAAACCTGAAGCTGGCCCTGATGCTGTTCACCATACATGAGTTGGGGTGACACAGGCCTCATCTACAGTTCAACAAGATAGTCCAATGAGGGAACAAAGGTAATGTCCGAGTCCACTCCCTCATCGTCATCATCCTCATCATCGACATGGGCCACAACTGCAAGCAAGTCCACTGGTCATGAGCGGTAGTGTGGTGGGTGAATGTGTCCTCACATGCTGAAACCTTAAGGTTGAAGGCCTGACATCCTCTGGCTCCTCCTCGGCAGGACCCTGCTGTTGTACCGGTGTGATGCAGTCACTCTGTGCTGTTGGGGATAGGAGATGTGTGAGTAGCATGTACAATACACACTCAACAAACCTCACTGCCTGATCATGCAGCACCATAATGTGCTGCACGTGCACAACTATATGCCCTAACCCAGTGACTCATGCATGCAGAACACCACAAACAGTGTACACACACCAGCAGCCAGGACATGCCGCACACAGTGCTGGTGCCCCCCCCCCCAATGTGGCATCTACTAACAATGCAATGTATGCAAGGCACAGTGGACAGGCAGACCAGTGTGTAACTACCATATGATGCCATATGCATGTGTGTGTCTCCACACAACTGCGGTACGTGGGACACGTGCAGTTGCACACATTGGCTACCCAACTGTTACGCAGTGGCATGGCACAGCAGCCTCTTGTGGCAAACTCCAGTAAACATACCACAGCTGTACACACACATATACAATATGCAGTACAACCACATGTACCCATGTGTGAAGCAAAGAGTCCTCACAGAAGCCACCACAGTGGATGTGTGCCCCCATGCTCCCTTGTGTGACATGCATGGGATGCAACCACTTCCCTCTATCCCCTCCATGGACACAGGCCTGAAGGTGGAGGCCATGAGTGCCATTATCGAGTTGCTGACATGCAGGTCTACAGGCATTGGTCCCCCTCCTGTCCCATTCATCTCCATCAACCACCATGCCTCATCCTCCTTTGGCACTTCACTGCATATCACACCACCTCTTCAGGAAAGCATCCACTGAATGACCACAGCCACTGATTGAATTCACCTCAGCAGTTATTTCCACCCACATCTAGTGGATTATGGCATCTGTCATTGTGTACCTTCGCAACTGTTGTTCACGTTTCTTGTACCCCTCCACCAAGGCCCTCTTCTCATCCATGGAAAATCTGTGGGCATGCAGCCATGCCTGTGCTTCACTCTCACCTGCATGGGACATTAGGGAGGGGTGTGGTGAGTTGCAGGCTATGACAGTGGCAGTGTACCCGTGCTGTGCGTCTGTGGTGTCAAACAATGTTACCCATGTACTGTCCATGGCCACAAACACACACCCCTGCAATCCATGGCTGTGAATGTGTGTGGCACAGGTACACATGCAGTGCATGCCATTGTGTTCAGTGCCATCCTCATGTGATGGTGCACAGAACACATTTTGACTGTGCAGTGATGCATAGGGCCATGGTGGATGCACAGGTAACACAGTACCCATGTGGGTTGTGTGCATAGCAGGTCACCCAAGCACACACTGCTGTATACTCAAGGATTGTGTCACAAGTATGATGTTGGCCACAAGTGATCCACACATGCCATGTGTGTCATACAGCCATTCCCAGTGTACAGCCTGCCGCGTACACAACCGCACACCTGTGCTGTGAAAATGGACATTGTTCCAGCTGTGCCACACACTGGTGACCATCAGGCCAACATACCACTGACAGGCACAGTAGCCATCCACCACATGTAAGAGTGCTACAGGGTACTGTGTGCTGCACCTGACCAGCCACTGTCTGCATGGCACAAGTGCACACTGGTGTCCTGTGTAGTGCAGTGCATGGGTCTATGTTGCTGTATTATTCCCTTCCCCCATAGTGGTGAGTGTAACAGTCCTGCATGCCACATGCAGTCCCATCAGTAATACTTCCCTCGATCTGAGGTGCATCAATGCACATGTGGGATGACTGCACATAGCATACAGTATCAGAGCTATCACTGCTATGCAGGTCTCTGTGTGACACACACCATTTCCCCCATACTGACACACACACATACACACATGCACACACACACACAAACACACATACACATACACATACACACACACTAGACCCTTGGCCACTGTTTGTGTACCCTGTAGAACAGTTGCAGTGTGGGTACTCCAGCAGTGCTGCAGCAGGTGGCCATTCAGTGCAGTGTGTATACAGTTCATGGCTGAGCAGTACAGCATCACAACACTCTGTATTTATGCATATACAGCAAGTATTGCATACAGTGTGTGGCAAAACAGTACTAAAGCATGCAACCTGAGTGTTACTCATCAGCAGCAGCATTATCATGTTCCTAGCTCATCCTTCAGGCTTGAAAGAATCTCCCCCACCTGCGGTACCTGTCAGCTGCAGGAGTGGAGTACTGACAGGCCTGATATAGGCCAGCTGAGCAATCCACAGGTTGATGTATACAAGGCAATCTGTAATGAGATGCTAATGTGTATGTTTGCACATTGAATGTGTAATCAAGCTAATTTGCATGCTGGGTTTGAATATTGCAGGATTTAGTGCCGGGCAAACAACTTAACACAGGGCAAATTCATTGCGCCATGCAGGAGTAGTCTAGTGCCACACTAACCCATAGTTGTACAACACACATTGGGCCTGGGTGTCATTAACATAGTGCCAGGGGTCATGGTGGGTCGCACATGAGCGCAAACTACACCAAACCTAGCACAGCACTAGTTGGTCATTATGCGGACACATGTACACACAGAGCAGTGCTATAGCACCACTGGGGTCACATCAGGGTTGCAACTGGGCTACAGATGCGTGTTGAGCTGAGGGTGTGCTAGCTTGGTACTAGTGATGTTTGCGCAGCCACGTTCATGTCCTTCATGGTGATAACGTGGCCCTTTGAGACTCTTGTGGCCTAGCTGTGTGGCAAACATATATAACTCTAAGGGAGTTGACTTCTGCAGCTACTCTACCTTGTCCTGACAGCATGAAAGCTGGTGCGTACGAAAGGGCTATGGTCCAGAGGGATCACAAGTTGGGGGAGGTAGACCTGGCCAATATGGTCCAGCTGGTGCTGGAGAGGGGGTGCCAGCTTTTTGGGTCTGTCTAGGAGGGTGAAAGGCCTAGGAGGCAGGTGTGGGCCTCCATAGTGCAGCACCTAACATACCATACAGGTATATCCCGTACTGATGAACAGTGCCAGCATCTGTACTGTGACCTGCAGAGATAGGAGAGGGAATGGCTGCAGAGATTCAGGGAACTGGTCAGGGATGGCACAGTGCCACCATCAGGTGAGTGTCTGCCAGGGATGGGTCAGCTACAGTCACGTCGCACTGTGTGTGCATGGCCATACACACTTGTCTAAAGTGTGTATGGTGCTTCACATGCTATAGTGGTGATACAGGGGGTGGGCCTAGGGCTGTGTGGGCAGCATGGCTGCTAGTCTGGTGTGCATGTTGGGCTGCACTGTGTCCCTGCTGATACACGTGGACACAGTGCACTGTGCCTGATGCACATGGAACAGTGGAGTCTGACCGGCATAGCCATGTGCAATATACTATTGCAGTGCACACACAACCCGCGTGTATGCCATGTGACTGTTGTATGGGGGGGGTGACATGATTGTGTTGTGTGTGGTCTGTGCATTCCAGTATCCATGTTGTGCCTCACAGTGTTGTTCTACATTGTACCCACAGACCACCCAGAGTGCAGGAGGGACAACCACAGCAGTGGTAGGAGGAGCCAGGGTAGTGGCCGAAGCAATGTCTTGGCAGACCAGGGAGGAGACGCCAGTGATGGGCAGCGTGGGGTGGCATGTGAGTATGCTGATTCCAGATTTGCATGCTGTATAGCTGTTGCACTGTGGTGTTTTCTGTTGTGACACTGCTGGGGGGTGGAGGACTGCTGTACATTGGCAAGTGCAGTGCATACACATGTCAGTGGCGGTGTAATGGGGTGCTTGGGTGCTGTTGGCATCTGGCATCCATCACATGTCCAGACTTTTATGTCACATTGGTGTCCAGGGTCTGCTATTCCCACAGGGACAGCAGTATGCTCATGTTGATGCATCCAGAGGGGACCTGGGAGTGGTTTTGCAGCTGGTAGTGTCTGATATCCCTCTGTCATGTGTGCCTGCATTGCACTGTGGACTGGCATGCACATGTGGCCAAATGGATGTTGTGCAGTGTCATTGGTGTGTGTCACGGATTCTACTCTATAGCTCTGTGGTATGGTGTCCCACTGCTGTCCACCTGCATCCACATTATGCTGCTGCATGCACATGCTTTGCTGCCCCATGGTGATGCCATTGGATACCTACCTTGTGCTCTGCTGGCACTGTTGTGCTCATACCCTGTTGGACATCTCCTGCAATGGTGGACCTGTTTACTGTGCATGCTTTGGTATCTGTCATTGTATGCTTGTCGTGTATAGTCTCACTTAGTGGACACATGCATTAACAGTGCTGCGGTTGGCTGCCTTAGTGCCTTCCATGGGCATATCTGTGTGTTGCCTCCTTAGGGTGGGTGTGATCATATGGTGTTTGGATGTGCACATGTACCTGTGGTGGATACATGTACAGCTTTCTGCAGCAGTCGGACACTGGTGTTGTGATTTGTCTGGCCATGAATGAAGGGTTGTTGGGTCACACTCCATGTCACTGTGTACAGTGCATACTATATCCATTTTCTTGACGACCATGCATGATGGCTCTACCGGGGTTCATACATGCCATTGCCATGCGTGTGATGCATCCCTGTTCTGTGCGCATGTATGCATTGTGTACAGTACAGGGCTGGGGGTGTGTATATGAGCATGCATACTGTAGTTACTCACGGCATGTGGTGGTTATGAGCTCTACACATGCCCTAGACATGGTTGGTGTGGTCCATTGCTTTGCACAGAGTCCTCACTGGCAGTTAGCCAGCTGTACCACACATGCGTGCACTCTTCAGGTCAGCATGTGGACCTGTTGTAGTGCTGTGCAGTGTCATTGCTGTGCACTGTGTGTGGCTGGTGTCACACTATGTGGGGGGATTTGCTATTGTGCTGTGCAGCTGTTTCATGGTTCCTGTACTGGTGCATGGTGACATGCTGGACACATATCATGGTATTGTGGTGGGAGGCACTGGTTTGTGCTGCATGGTGCATGGGGGGTGGCACTGCAGGCATGGATGTTCTTCTCTGTGACTTGGTCATATTGTGTCTTGGTGTTTTCAGTGGACTACAGCCTTGTACACTGAGACATTGCGCAGCATGTCCCAACATACCCGATGCTACGATGGTCTGCCATGTCTCTTGTGGGGTGTGTTGTACACATGGGGTGGGACTGTGTTGTTGTTCAGTGGCAGTCTGTCCTTTGGATATGCATTTGATTAGGTTACCTACTTGCTGCTGCTTCCCAGTGGCTGACAAGCATTCTCTCTGCCTTGTATTTGCATGTTTTCATTGGGTTCTCCACTGCTGCTGATGGGCACAGGTTGCCACCATGCGTGCTGTGTGCATTGCTGTTTACAGGGCCATGGTTATTGGGACATGCTGTCCACTCCCAGGCACATATCCGGGGGGATATTATTGCTCAGTGTTATTGCAATGTTATCCTTACATGCTCATATCTCTGCCCCTAGGTCTCAATAGGAGGTCCTTGTGGAACACCAGTCCTGAGGAAGGAGAGGGCAGGAACAACCTGCTGCGCCACCTGGTGAGACAGCGATGAATGATCAGTGAACCACTGGCAGTCCTGATATCAGAGACAAGTGCATGGCCAGGATCATGGATGAGCGGCTGCCTGCCTGACTGTCTGACCCACTGGCTGATCCCGAGCCATCAGCCACCCCCCCTTGTATATAGCTTATATATTTGCTTGTGTTTTCCCTGTTCTCCCCCTTCCTTGTACATCATTTTTATCTTTGCTACTGTGCTCCCTGTTCCCCCACTCCCGATTGTAAATAGTGTGTTTGTGGTTTTTGGATTCCCTATGCCCCCACCCCCATTGTACATAGTTTTGTTCCGCTATTGTAGTTCCTGTTTCCCCAACCCCTTTTGCTTGCTTTAACTTTGTTTCTTGTTTGGTTCTTCATTCACCTCTTTTTGTTCATTTGTCTTTATAGTTTGCTATTCCTATATTATATGGTTTGCTTTTTCGACTTCCTGTGTCTTGGGTGTTTCTTGCCTGGGTGTTTCAACATTGGGCAGGTTGCTAGGGTCTTTGGGTTCATTCTGCTGCTGCATGTGCAGTTACATGACAGTGACTTTAAGTGTTACATTGCCATTGTCATTGTTTTCCCCTGCTTTCCAATGTTGTGTTCAGGTATTGGGCTCACTTGCTCAGCTTGTGCCCCTTGTGGCCATTTTGTTACACTCTGTACTGTGTTTCTGTGTGTGTTTGCACTGCCTGACAGCTTGCTATTTTCAGAGCTGTCTTATTTGCTACATTCAGTGCTGTCTTGCCTCCAGGGCTATTTTGCAATGCCTCTCCAGCTCAGTTTGCCCAGCTTCATTAGCACGCTATATTCAGCAGGTTTAGCACAGGGGCTATCCCTTTTGAATATAGCGGGCTATTTGGTCCAGGCTATTTTAGCATGCCAAACAGTGCTAATTTTTCCTAGAGGCTCAGCTTTGACTATAGGCCCTCAGTTAAGCAAATTCTGGGTTGGAAACATGTTTATTAATTTCCTCTTCCATTGTAGTAATTTCTGCTTGAACGGTGTCTTAAGTTCATATCATCCTCCTTTATTTACATGCCAATCAGGATGAAAGCACAATTGCTCAAAGCATTTTCCTAATTGCACTTTTGTTTAAATTGATCAGGATTTGAGGGGAGGATTTTAGAAAGATGTATACCTCTTAGAATCCATTTCACCGCCAAGTATTTAGCCAACGTGCAGCGACTGTATAATAAACTAGACCATGAGTTTAGTAGTTCTTCTATTAATTAAAGAGTTATTTTTTTAAACAAGTAAACGTCATTGGTTTTTGATGTACAATATCATAACAGACAAACAAACAACAGTAACATGCCAGATGTGGTCAACATACAGTGGTCCTGGCTTCCTCCTCAACATTCAGAGGAAGACCGTGGAGTAAATGCAGATAGAGGTACAGTACATAGGGATGGGCTAGTTTCGCTAAGCACATTTAATAGTTTCAGTCCATGGTACAGTAGGAGAAGAGTAAATATGGTTGTCTCATGGATGTTAAGGAAAGGCTGGGGCCCTGGTGTCCTACTCAGGTTTGAAGCAGTAGGAGGGTATGTAACATCTTCCATCTAGATTCATAGGACCCCAATTTACTGCCCATACTGGCCACCATCTTTTTAACTCTAACAACATCTAGGATAGCCAGATGCCATTCCCAGGATGTTGGTGTGGTACCATTCAGCCAATGTTTTAGGACAATCTTTTTGCAATGGCATAAACCAGCATCATATGGCTCCTCCTGGGTTTAAATATTTGTTTGAGGCCTGTCCCAAGAAGGCAGGTTAATGGGGAGAAGGTTGACTCCAACCTCAACAGTAGGTCCAATCTGTTCTAGACAGACTCCCATAAGGGCTTGACTTTGGGACAGTCCCAAAACATGTGTTTCAGGGTGCCCTGATGTGCCTTGCATTTTGAACAGAGGTCAGAGTCAAGATGGCTTATACTGTACTGTTTTGCTGGAATATAATACAGGTTGTGGATTATTTTGCACTTGGTCAGTGGAAGTTCATCAACCTTGATATACCCTGTATTTATATTGATCCTTCCACATTTGAGCCCTGATGTCTGCGTCACTGGCCTGGATTCACACAGATTAATGCAGGGCTTGCTTCAAGCTATGTGTCAAACCCAGCAGCCAACACAGCTGTGCCAAAAAGTTTACTGTGTAATGTGCCCGATTCAAGAAGACTTGGTACATTTACAAACACTTTATCCGCTTGATGACAGGTTGCACCAAATATTTGGCACAAGCCCTGTAAAACGGGTACCCGAGATTGCCACAAAAGAGACCAGAAAAAGCCTATCTAACTCGTGGCAATCGGCACATTCAATCAAGAATCCTGATGGGGAAATACCACAAGCTCCATGTGCCATATGATTTGCACACAAAGGGCTTGCAGAATTCTTGCTGTTTTTGTGACTTGACCCCACTATATCTGGGAATTCACTCTGCCAGTATTGACACTGGTCTGTAGTACATGGTGCAGTCAGGGTAAGGAGTTTCTTATATAATAGGGATGGTTCATGTCTCTGTGTGGCCAAGTTAGTTAGCTCATCCCATATGTGGAGGGTGTGAGTGACTAGGGCCTGGGTCCAAGGGAATTAGCCATGACATGCTGGCATTGCAGATGAGGTAAGATATCTGTGTTTTGTAGGTTGTTGGCTAACTTAAAGATCTTATATTGGTTGAAGTTGTTGTTCTCCATGATTTGGTCTAGGGTGTCAACTTTAAACCTTTGTAGGAATGAGGCTTGGAGGACCCTGTGTTGCATCCTAAATTGAGGGTTTCCCCTAATGGGTTGTTCTGATTGGACTAGAGGTTTGGTTTATGTGAAGCCTCTATAACTGTTGGTACTGTATATTCTAATAGAGCAACCAACTGCAGTCTGTTTAGGTTTCTCTAGCAACTTGTTATAGAGAATTTTGGGCTGGGCTTTCATATTAAGACCAGCGCCTATGCCATTCTTTGCCATTATGGGGTATAGGGATTCATGGGTTGCTCATTATCTCCTGACTGCCACCATAAGAACTGGCTTACCATAAGAACCAGATAATAGACCCTGAGGTCTGGGAGTTGGAGGCACCTTGTGCTTTACTAGGGGATAGTTTGCTATATGCCCTCCTGTGAACACATCTGTTCTTCAGAAACTGTGATGATACGAACTTGACTTTCAAAAAACATTTGTTGGGGACATTTTGTTTTGTGTGTGTAAGTATGCTAAAAGTTATAATATGCTCGGCAGGATATTTATTTGATCATATTTATACTAGCCCACAGGGTTAAAGAGATAGTTGTCCATCTCTGTAGATCTTGTCTAACCCTTCAAAATAGATTTTCCAGGTTTCTTGTGAACATTTCTCTCGAGCATCTGGTTACAGTGATCCCTATGGATTTGATTTCTTTTGGGGACCAAGTACCCTCCTACACTGCATAACATTGTCATTGAATGTCCCTTAAAGTTCCTTAAAAGAATTAAAAAGGTAAACTGCGGCAAAATTATTTACCCTGAATACCAACTCATGGTAATGTGGTCATGAGTGGAAATTAACAGGAGGGAGGTTCAGGACGGACATGAGGAAGTACTGTGCTTTTTTATGGAAATAGTGGTGGAACCTTGGAACAGTTTGTTGGCTGAGGTAGTGAGAGCAAACATAGTCAGGAGATTCAAGCAGGCATGGAATAGAATGAAGGGAATAGTGGTCACCCAGAGTGACAAGACCAGGGAGGAGAATGGGGCTAGGATGGGGAGGGTTATTACTCTGGAGGAACAATAATTTATAGGGAAGGTTCCAGGAATTACAAAGAACATGGGTAGACTGCATGGACCTCTGATCTTTTTCTGCCAGCACCATCTATGTTTCTATGTATCTATGTGTGAGGGCCAAGGGGCATGATCTGAGTTTTGGAGATGTTAAGGTGGTAACCAGCCAGCTTGTCAATGTTTTCTAGGGTGTCCAGTACTATAGAGATGGATTGTTCTGGTTGATCTAGGTGGAAAAGAATGTTCTCTGCATAGTTGAAAATCTTGTGTCTTTTAGTGACTATTAAGATACCCATAATTTGTTCATTAGCCATAAAGGGTTAAGTAAGGGCTCAAGGTAGAGGACGAACAGATATGGTGAAAGAGGACAGCCCTGCCTTGTACCCTTTCTAAGTCTGAATACCTGCTATATAAGTCTGAATATCTGTGAATACCCCATTATATACTATCTTGGCAGACGGTGAAGAATATAACTTTACCCACTTTGAAAAGGTTTCTGGAAAGCTACATTCTTTGAGTGTAAGGACAAGAAAATCCCATGAGACTATGTCAAATGTTATCCCTGCATCCATGAACATGAGCACTGCTGGTGAGTTAAGGTCTCTGGTTGCAGAGAGGATGTGACCTACTTTTCTAAGGTGGTCAGAAGACATCCTACCTTCCATAAAGTCCACCTGTTCTGGGCCTATCACTGTTGACCAAACTCTGCCTGGCATGGTGGAAAGCATCTTGGCAAGCATTTTGATGTTTAGGTTTAGTAGGGAAATGGGTCTGTAGTTTAGTATCAGTTCTGGGTCTTTGTCTGGTTTGAGGATTAATGTGGCATTGGTCTCCTGCATCCTTTGATATATGTGGTTAGTGGTAATAGCTTCTCTGAAGAGAGTTGCTAGGCATGGTGCAAGTTCTGCTTTCAGGACCTTGTTTAGATTAGGGGAGAAGTCATTGGACTCTGGTGCATTGTCTGGAGTTAGGCTTTGGATTGTGAGGAGGGCTTCATCTACTGTGATGTCTCCCTTTATAAAGGTTATTTGGTCGGGGGTGAGTTTTGGTTGAGTAGCCTGTAAACAGAATGCAGAGATCTGTTCAGGTGTGCTGGGTGGTTCTGCCACATGGAGGGCCTTGTAATAGTCCCCAAAAGCTTGTACTGTTTCTCTGGGCTTAGTCAACATGGGGCTCTGTGCTGGGCATGCCCATTTGACTACTGTGGAAGCTTACTGTTGTTTCAGTCATAAAACTAGCAATCTACTTGCCATCGCTCCCGGAACAATGTATTTTGTTTTAGCCCTGATAATTGCCAGCTCAGGCACTGGCCCGGTGGCATTGAGGGTTGAGGAACTGGACACCACACCTCACACCACACTTGTGACCCAGGTTTGGGAATGGACTCAGGTTGCTTAGGGGTCGACCATGGCAAGTAAGGATTAAGTGTCCACTGACAGCTCTCCTTCCTCAGGGAAGGGGAGTGACAGTGCAGTGTGCTGTAGACTGACACCCAGCGGTGGCTGCCCAGAATGGGGAGGACCCATGTCCAGGGTGTTAGACTGCCTCCCCAGAGGTGGAGACAGTCCCCTCCACCCATTGCACATTCATGGGCCCTGGGGTGTAAAACTGGAGGAAAAGATGGAGCTGGCAAGCTCCATAATGGCCAGCTGCATCTGCACTGACACCCGGCAATCTAGATGTTGGGTTCTGTGGGTAGGGGGAGCCAGCGCCCCTCACCACTGGCCCTGTCATAGGGGTTAACCTGTGGGGGATGGCTGGGTTGGATGGGTATAGGGAAGCCTGGCCAGAGAGATGAGCCCCCTCTGAGGGAGGGCCCAGAGCTGCCTGCCCGCTCCAAGGAGGAGCAGAAAAAGGGTATATGGAAAAAGAAAAGGAAAATTGCCTGCTCAGTCTGTTCTCATAGTATTTCTTCATATTTGTCTCTGAGAGACTGTTAAAGCCACTCTTCCTCAGGAGAGAAGGTGGATAGTTGCCCAATCTTTAGCCCTGATACCCTGGAGTAGCCTTGATTTTTCTGCCTCCTGTTTTCTCTTTTCATGGTAGTTAACCTGATAAGTTCTCCCCTTAGTACACATTTAAAGGCCCACCAGAGATTTGATTGTGTCATGTCTGGTTGTGTGTTCTCTTCAAAAAATAAGGTCACTGTGTTTCTAATTTTTGCCAGTGTGACAGGGTTTTTCAGCAGGTAATTGTTAGTTCTCCATACCTTATCCTTGTCAGTGTGGTCAGCAGGTAATATGGTAAGCCTGACTGGGAAATGATTTGAGATTACCCTAGCATGGTTTCACATCTAATTACTTTGCTAAAACAGTCTGTATGGGTGAGGAAAAAATCCAGGTGTGAGGATGTTCTGTGGACAGGTGAGGTGAATGTATAGTCTCTGAGATCAGGGTGTAGTATTCTCCATGGTTGCACTAGCCCTAGTGTGTCATATTGCTCATGGAAGGTTATCTGGCTATGTGTCAGCACAGGGCAGAGCAATCCTGATCTATCGATCTATGCATCCTGTACCAGGTTCCGGTTCTCTCCTGTTATTAGCAGTGTAGTGGTTAAGTTTGCCAAGTCTGCCAAGACTGTTGTAGAAAACTGGGCATCATCCCTGTTAGGGCCATAGATGGATAGCAGGACTGTGACTTGTCTACCTATGGTTCCCTTAAAAACTATACTGTATATCGGCCTTCTGTGTCCTGGTTTGTTCACTTGCTCTAAAAGGGGTGCTTCTGTACATTACAATAGAATTCCCCCTCTTCTGTTACTATCTTCTACATCAAACACTTGTCCCACCCACTCTCATCTCCAGAAACTGCCTGATCTGTCTTCATGTGGGCCTCCTCAGGGAAGGTTTTATAGGCCCCTATGCTGTTCAAATGTCTAAGGACTTGGTGTTGTTTCTCTTTGGTTTTGGCCACTTTGATGTTACATGTGAATATGGAATAGGAGTCACTGGCCATTTCTACTCTTTAATGTGTAGAATAGACTCCATTGTAAAGTTACCGTGGACACCACTTACCCCCTGATACTCGGGAGTGTGCTGGTACCAGTTGGGGAGATATATTGCTCTGCTGTGTCTACTGCTCTTTCCAGGCTATTTGCTGTGCAGTCTTTGGGGTGTTCATACATAAGGTCTGTAGTTGTGATCTCAAAATCTGGCATAAGAAACAGTAAAACTGGTACAGAACAAGAACACATTGTAAAAAAATATGCAACATAACAATTGACAAGTGCTGTAACTGTACTTGTCAAAAATCTTATCACATGGTGAGCTGACTGTAGCCTACCACATTGTGGAGGTCAGCACAGTCTAGTGACAAAAATCAGACCTGATGGTAGGGTCAGTGAGGTTCACATGAGAGAGCCCCCCACCCACCCAATCTGGTCATCATTGGTAGATACGTAGTGCTTGTAATAAACAACTTTTCATGGGTAAGGGGTATTGTGTGCAATCTTTCTTTTCTTATTATCCCCCACCATCATATTTCAGCCATTCCCCAGGAGCCAAAGTATCCGCTTCTGTTGTTCTGTTACTTAATGCAGTAGTTAAGCCTTTGTTGCTATTATTGTCCTCTTTAAAAAGAAGAACAAGTCATTTGTAGAGTTCCTTACAGTACTAAGAGATTGCCCACAGCCTGTTGCCTTGCAGTGTTAGAGTCCTGTACTTACAGTGTCTGTTTTACCCAGTACGTAGTAAGTGAGCTCTGGGACATGTGACTTTAGTGGAGAAAATATTTGTTGCTGACACCAATATGTGGATGGTGTTGCTCAGATTGCACTCTCCTGGAATGTGTCTCCCGCTAAACATTATTATGGTCTGGCTGACCAAGGAAGCTTGTGAGGCATCTATAAGATGGTATTGTCAAATGAAATCTCCTTCCTGACTGTGTGATCATGCAGACTACAGGAACTTTGAACGGGGAACACTTAGTCATTATTGGTGGAGCTCCAGTCTCTTAGCAACAGAGTAATCCAATCATTACTGGGCAGGTTCAGCAGAGCAGAGGGCATAGCAATGGTGTAGATTTCAAAATTTGACAATTTGGCAGAGGAGAACATCTGATTTCTAGTGGCACAAGTGGAAAAGGGTCTGTAATGGTGGCATGAAGTAGCTGTTTGGTTTGTCGATGACAAAAAGGCACAGTTCTGGGCATTATCTTTAACCTGGCATGTGGTCATGAGTCCTGAATCATCTTTATTGACAATCCCACACTGGTTGCTCCATATTTACAGTATTTTTCTTCCGGGTGTCAGGGGAAGGATAAAACAGTCATATACCTCAGGGAAAGATGTTCAGCTCATTGATGTGCCTTGAACAGAAATGCAGGATTGTGCTCTGCAATTTCCCTCTTTCTTGTGAGCCTGTATCTGGGATTGTTGTAGGGTTTTGATTGCCTTGGAGGATCAAAAGTGACAGTTTTGGCAGTTCTTGCATGGCAATGTCCATACTGGAGAATTCATGCTAGCCTTTGGCTGTATCTATGATAAAGTGAGTAGGGTATGGCAGAAAATTAAGAACTCAGCACTCAGTGCAAAAATTGCCTTGCAAGATACTGTTTCTCAGTTTTTCAAAATGTAAAAGCTTTAATTACCGCAACATGAGATATCAGTCATAAAAGAAAACATATTAATGCATTAATGTTACAATTGCTCCTACCAGATGCCTGATTTTCACCAACATGTGTAGTCATAATTGGAGTATTTGTATGTAGGCATTTTCATGTTGCGAGTGATGTTTCACTTAAGGATACTGGATATAAAATCTGTACTCTAGGGGGTGCACTACACCTGGACAAAGCACTTGTGACAAGTGTGAAACACTGGTTTTGGGTGGCTTCCCTGGGCTATACCAGCAAGTTGTATCCACGTATTGCTCTTACCTCATGTTGCAGTAATTAAAGCTTTGAAATTTTGCAAAACAGAAACGATGTCTTGCAAGGTATTTTTTGCATGGCGTGTGGAGTCCTTCATTGTCTGCTGTATGAATAAAGTACTTATGACAACAGACCCTGCAGGGAGCAACCCTTACAGATGTTTCATTTTGAGTAGGTTATGGCCTTCTGAATATCATTTGCACTCCATGCATCAGTTTCTTGATAGATTTGTATGCTAGTTGTTTGTCACGGACTGCAGGAGTGACATTGCTAAAGATGTGAAAGTGACAGTCCTTCCCAGGACAGCTGCAACTGATGTCTAGCTTATGCCTGTATATGGACCATGTATTGATAATTTAAGCATCTTTATATGATGGATCTGAGTCACTCTCCTGGGGTGGATGGGGTCTGAGTGATCTATGTGCTCACTTGCTGAGGTACTTGGTTCAGAGTTACTACTGATTGCTGACACTCCGGAATCCCAACATACAGAATTCCGAGTTCAGCTGCCCGACACACACACCTGCCCAACAGACAGAAGCTGGTGCTGACCGGGGTAAGGAAGCAGATGTGATGAACCACTACCCTACCCCTAGTCATGCACCATGAGAGATGGGAAAATCCTGAGGTTGGCTGAGCTGCTCCCGTGGCATGGAGGGCTAAGCCACTAGGTGCTTGGCCAGCATCATGCTCAGACCTGGGTTCTGTTCCAAGTCAGACCTTTTGGCACTGTGCTCTTTTGCCCCCAGTAATTTTTTTAACCTACTCTGAGGTCCGCTTCCCCTCAGAGTTGGATATTTTAGTTTAAGGCAGATGCAGGGGAGACGCCCCCCACATTGGTGGTGCGGGGGTTTTGCCCCCCGCACTGCACTAAGACCTTGTCAGTCTTCCAACAGTCAGTCTCCTAAATTTGGGCTAATGAAGTTCGGGAGACCGACTCTTGATAAATCGTAGATGATCCCTCGGTCCCAGTCTTTGATCATCCTGCTGTGGTTTGGAACACTTTTTGAACAAACTGAAACATATTCTGGCCTTCTGACCTTTCTGGTATTCTCACAATAACCAAATTGTTTTTCTGGCTGTGTGCCTCCTGATTATGTCTTTGAGTTAGCTGACCTTCTTTTTTTATAACTCAGACATTATGGAATCATTTCTAACCTGCTTGTCTTCTATAGAGCTTATCTGAGTTTTGGTATCAGATATGCATGTAGTCAGGGACTCAGGAGTAGGAGGCTTGAAAGCCCTGGGGTCTGTGGCTATGTATACAATAGTCAGCTTCACTGAGGTGATTTCGGTGAAAGATCTGTTTAATTTGCCAGAGACAGATTCAGCCACAGCACTTTCTGGAGGTGAGTTGGTCAGTGAAGCAGGCTTGTTCCTTTTTGACGCCTGCGAGTGGGGAAGAACTGGAGAAATTGGAAGAGTCCCCAGTCCTCAGGAAACCACCATCTGTTCACAATCACCATCAGCCATCTGTTCCAGTTTTGCTCAGTAGTTGTCTCAGATGATTAACTAGCACTTCAGAATCTTAAAAATAAATAGGGAGTCTAACAAAAAGGCATTTTTATCTACAGGTGTAATTGTGGTCCCAGAGCTGCCAATAACACTCAAAGTAAACCAAAGTGTAATAACGAGCAACTTTGACTTCAAGTAACGAGAGCCACAAATATCAAAATGAATGTGGTGCATGCAGGGGGTAAAACAAAATTGACATGAAAGCACAAATACATCTCTAAATAATATGAATAAAAAAATTATAATGCCCATACTTCAGTTGCTCATGCTCATCATTGTCTGCTGTATCAAACAGCTGCTCAGCCCTACCTGTTCTGTAGTTGTACAGAATTTCCAAGTCCAGAGATAGCTTCTTCAGAAGAGGAATAACCATCACATTCTTCAAATTTTTTTTGAAAAATGCCCTCTCCTAGGGAGCCCCAGACAATTCTGGCCACCACTGAATTCAGGGTCACATGGTAGTCCACAAACTGTTGGCCCTGGATCCAAGATATAGCAAGTTGGCCACAGCATAGACAATACCTGAGAAGTCTCCTGATCCAAGACTGGCTGGCTGAAACTGTGTCCATAGTACCAGAGTGCTTGCAAATGACTTGCCTTTCTCACAGTCAAGAGATGTTGCAAAGGTAGAGATTTAAAGAAACTTGAGGTCAAACTTAAATACCTATCCCACTGGGGCAAACAATATGTCCATCAGATTGCTAGGGAAGATATTTTACACTACACTTAAGAGGCATATGGAATGATAAATCCTGCCACAGAAATTCAGGTAGAATTGTCATTCCCATTTTGAAGTGTTCTGCAGACTTTTCTTTACATTCCAAGAAATTCAATCAGTAAGTCAACTGCAACATTTTAATGAAAAGAGCAGAATGTGTTTACTAAAGTTATTGCAAACTGCAAATTGTTTTCATTCTGTTTTCTCTCACATGTAGAATGGACATGGACTTGAACTGCAGAATGTTTACTAAAGTTAGTGTAAACTGCAGATTTTGTTCCCTTTGTTTTTTCTGCAGTATAGAATAGAAACATCAATATAAATTTTTGAATGTTGAAATTTTCCATGAAAAAAATGTGTCAGAATTCCATAGATTTCTTATAGGCAGAACTCCACAAAAATCATGAAATTCCTTTGATTTCAGACAGAAGTGACATTTTAAAATCCTGCACAGCACTACCTCCTCTTTTTGATATGTAACAAAGGACACATTATTATCATCTAGTACATTCACAGCTGAAGTCTACAAAAGCCTGGATGTTGTGGGGCACTCAAAAAAGTTTTGCAAAGCCATAGAAGTATTTTAGGAAGGCTTTATGTCCACAGCAATACTGTTACTTTTTGTATGCTCAAATGTAAACCATGCAGCAGTAAATGTTGAAGTAGTTTTGAAATACTTCATTTTAAAAGCATCTATTTCACATCAAAACATTTGATAAATATTATATAAATGGGTTGCAAAGATGCTGCATTTTTGGTTGGCTGAAATAATTTCAGACCCTTGTCCTTACTTGCAGTCAACAACTGGTTCAGGGCTTCTTTCGGGACTCAGTTTGCAGCACATCCAGATATACCATACATGCCTGCCACAAACATTTGAAAAATGCATTTTTGAGAGCCATGTTGGTAGAGAGAAATTCTATAATGCCCCATACTTGCCATAACTTTAAACTCAACATTTTACCACATTTTATAACTACACCCACACCTCCTAACCAACACATATCATGTAAACAATATTTGTAAACTCATCCACACACCTTTTGCATCTGTTTTATCATTTTAGTTTAGTAGACCTTTAATTCTCTGTGAGGGTGTACTCCCCTCTGCAGCAACAGTATTTCTTCTGCTAGTATATTCCCCAGTACTTCCCCCTCCTCAACTTCTCAGCTGCTTCTGATCTCTCCCATAAGTGCCCTCCCCATCTGCCTACCCACTTAGTCACCCAGTCAGTATTCTAATCTCTCTCTAAATAAGTACAACTTCTGTTTTTACTGGCTCTGCTCAATATCACTAACAGTAGTTGCTTGATATGCATTCAACTGGCTCTTTACTGCATGTTCCACTCACTCTTACTCTTACCAATAACATCCACTCTTGCCTTTTTTTATGCACAAGTGCCTGGTTCCTCACTACACAGCTGGGCATGTATTAACCCTTGACAACCAATGTCCTGCCATGTCTTATTGCTTATTTATTGAAATGTATTTATTTACTGAAAATTGGTAATCAGAAAAGGTGCACTGAGTCAAGGCTTGTTTCCAGTTGCGGCCCTGGGGGAGAGGACCTGTGAGATAGGTGCAGTACATAGAATGGTAAAGTGCAATCAATGTAATAAAAACAGATTGCAGGCAAGTATAATCAACCTAGGCAAAATAAGCAGTGGGGTTGCTTGCTTGTTGCATTTCAAATAAAATGAGTAAATGCATTTTAAATGATGCAATAGATTAAACCATTGCAACTGCATATCAGTTCTTACAAACATATCATGGTGATGCTGTTAAAAATGTTAAAGGTTTAGTGAGCTCAACCCTGGCTAATATACAGACATGTTATCACATTTTTATACATCATTCTTACATTTTTTATATGTTTACAGGGGTGTACCTACCCAAATCAAAATCAGATAGTTATAGTACCAGTGCCCCCACCCCCAAGCTACTTGAAAGCCTACAATTCATTCAAGGCAAGGCAATTTTATTTATATGGCACCCATTTTGGGGGCTATGCACACCACACAGTAAAACAATTAATCTGCATAAAATCACTTATAAATGATGACATAAAATAATATAATACTATAATTATAGTCAGGTCAATTCAAAATGATATTCAAGTCAATTCAGTTTTCTTACTTGGTTTTCATTCCATCATTTTAATATTTGGAGGGCTTCTTGATCTCATCATTTGACTGAATCATGATCAGCCTGACCACCAATGGCAAGGTGACCCACTCATTGGTACTGAAACTGCACTTTAAATTTTAACATGACAGTATGAGCTGAGGCACACTCTCACTTTCTTGTGTGGAATCTACCCTCTGGTTTCATCTTTTAACTTTAAATTGTACCATGCCAATGTGATTTGTGGTCCCACTACTATTTCTCTTTCTTGTGCAGATATGACTCTCTAGCTTCATCTTCTATAAAGTGTGCTCTGGCACATAAGAAGCTCACAGGTGACCATTGGGGAGTTTACCAGTTAGGAGAAAGTCATGGCTCTTCTGTTTATGATGCAATGTTAAGGGTTTACTAAGCTCAATCCTGGCTAACACACAGAGATTGTATCACATTTGCAGTATATCTTTCTTATTTTTTTAAATGTTTTCAGGGGTGCACCTGATGTGTGGCCAAAATCAAAATCACATAGTTATAGTACCAGTTGCTCCCCTCCCCCAAAGCTGCATGAAAGCTTGCAATTCTTTCAGGTCAATTCAATTTTCATACCTGGATTTTATTCCATTATTTTAACATTTGTAGGGGGTTCTTGTTTTCATCCTTCAGCTGGATAATGATCATCCTGACCCATGATGGCAAGATGACCCACTCATTGGTCAGGAAACTAGCCTTTAAATTTTATCATGCCAATATAAGCTGAAATTACACCACCTTCTCTCTTTCTTGTGTGGAAATCACTCTCTGGTTTCATCTTTTAACTTTACAATTTACCATGCCAGTATGAGTTGAGGTACCACTGATACATGGGGCACTCTTGAGACAGCTAGTCAGGGAGCCTACTAGGGAAGGGGCAGTATTGGACCTGATTTAAACAAATGGAGATCAAGTGGGAGGGGTTTCAGTGGGGGAAAGCCTAGAAACAAGTGACCATGATACAGTATGGCTCATGCTAAGGACAGCACCAGAAAGGAAATACTCAAAGGTAAAATCATAGATTTCAGGAGGGTAGACTTTATTAGTACAGAAGACCACCTCAAAAAAAATCTCATAGTGCTGGGAGATGTGGAGGTGGTGGAAGAAAAATGGGAAAAAATAAAAGGGGCTATAGTAGATGCCACAAATCTCTGCATCAGACAGTTAAGTAAAAACAGGGAAAAAAGGAAACCTCTATGGTTCAGTAGGGAGGTTGCAATAAAGGTCAGGGCAAATAGAGCAGCATTCAGGAGACACAAACAGATGCAGAATGAGGAAGATAGAGAAGTGTACCCGGAAAGACAAAAGCAGGCAGGAATTGAGATCAGGAGAGCAAAAGTGAGTACTGAGGAGAATATAGCCAAATCACTTAAGAAAGGGGAAAAAAACCTTCTACCAATATGTGAGTGAAAGGGGGAAGACAAAGGGTGGGGTAGTTTGTCTAAGGGATAAGGGTGGGAGAATGGTGGAGGGGAATCAGGAGAAGGCAGATATCCTAAACAATTATTTTTGCTCTGTGTTCAAAGTGGAGAGGGAGAGGGAAGGAGGACTGATTGGGAAGGGGGGGAAGCTGAGGAGGGAGGTGGACAACAGCCTATTCAAATTGGAGAGGGTCCTAAAGGAACTAGTATGACTAAAGGTTGACAAAGCCATAGGAACTGATGAGATTTACCCCAGAATACTGAGAGAGAGCTGAGGGATGAGCTAGCAGAACCATTAACGTGCCTGCTCAATTGATCATTAGAGACTGGAAAGCAGTGGATGTTGTTCCCCTCCATATAGGAGGAAGCAAGGAAGAGGCAAGCAACTACAGGCCAGTCAGCCTGACATTAGTGGTGGGGACATTGTTGGAGAAATTACTGAAAGAAAGAATTATCCAATGGCTTGACTCAAATGACCTGAAGGATCACAGACAACACATTATTATGGAATGGAGGTCATGTCAAATGAACTTAATTGAATTCTTTGACTGGGTAGCCAGAGTGACAGATCAGGGTGGGCCAGTGGATGTAGTGTACCTAGACTTCAGCAAGGTATTTGACACTGTGCCACACAGAAGGCTTCTGCACAAAATGAGAGCCCTGGGCGTGGGAACAGAGGTAGAGAAGTGGGTGAAAAATTCATGCAAAGGGTGATTATTAATGGAGTTCCACCAGGGGAGGGAAGGGTGACTAGCAGGGTACTACAGGGGTTGGTACTGGGATTAATCCTGTTCAATATTTTTCATATGGGACATTACAGAAAGGCTTGAGGGGAAGGTCTGTCTATTCGCAGACAATACAATGCTTTGCAACAGAGGAGACATTGCTGATGGAATAGAAAAATAAGAAGGTATTTTCACAAACTACAGGAGTGGTCAAAAGTGTGAAAGTTGAACTTTAATGCCAAAACATGTAAATTTATGCACTTAGGGGTAGAAATCTAAAAGCAGAGTACAGGATGGGTGGTTAGGTACTGCAAGTGAATCAGGGCCCCTAGTGCTCTGCGGCAAAATTTTCTGATTTCTGCCGTAGGGCTCCTTGGCTTCTGCGGCAGAATTTTCTGATTTCTGTGGCATAATTTATTTATTTCTCTGGCAGAATGCAGTCCTTCCATTGTCTAAATATGATGTGATCTCATCGATGACATCACATGCTGAGTGCAGAGGAGGGGCTTCAAGATAAATTAGATGGGAAAGAAAGCCTGACACTATGGAAAAACAGTATATTTGAATGAAAATTCACCAAAAACAATGAATTCTGTGGCACTATATATATTCTGCGGCATGATGCAAATTCTGCGGAAAATCCCACAACCTCAGAATCACAGAATTCCAGGGGCCTTGGAAGTGATATAGCAGGAGAGGGGCCTTGGTATAATCATATCTAATGATCTCAAGGTGGCTAAGCAATGTGAGAGGGCAGTAGTGAGGGCCAGTAGAATGCTGGGATGCACAGGCAGAGGTATTATGATCAGAAAAAGGGAAGTAGTGATGCCCTTGTACAAACAGCTGGTGAGGCCACACATTGAAAACAGTGTCCAGTTCAGGAGACCATACCTCAGGAGGGATGTGGATGTAGTGGAGAGGGTCTAGAGAAGGGCAACAAAAATGGTGTGAGGACTCAGCCATTTGACATATGAGGAGAGGCTGAAAGACCTCAAAATGTATATCCTAGAGCAAAGGAGGGAAAGGGAGAACATGATAGAGACCTTTAAGTACCAAAAGGGTATTAACACGGTCCCAGATAGCTGTATATTCCTGAATAAGATGTTCTTAAGGACAAGGGGTCATGATATGATGCTAGCAGGGAGAAGATTCAAGGGAAACATTAGGAAACATTACTTCATTTAAAGGGTAGTGGATGGATAGAATGCACTCCCTGAGGAAGTAGTAAGGTTCAACACAATGATGGGATTCAAGGTTGCTTGGGATAGCTACAAGGAAATTCTGGATGGGGGGGGAATTACCCGGATAAAACACTTAGGCAGACTCAGTGGGCTTGGAGGTCCTTATCTGCCAACAGTTTATATGTTTCTTTTTCTATGTATCTATCTTGATAACTTTGACTGGCATCCTGACTTTCTGTGACTTAGAAATTATGTGATGCGATGCAATGTCACATTACACATTAGTCAAGCATGACAGTGGCATAACGGTATGTGAGCACATTTTACTGCTTAAACCCCTGAAGGAAGATTTTCCCATTGATTTCAGTTTGAAAAGTATAAACATAGTTCTCAAACATAATTATCTCGAGTTGAAAGGGAGCTTCTTTATTCAGGAATGTGGCACTGAAATAGGGACAGCAATGGCACTCTCCTTTGTAAATGTATTTCGGGAACACTGGGAACAGCTTCTTTCATGACCTTGATGCAAATCCATTTTTCAGTTAAACACATTGCTGGTTCTGTTATATTGATGACATAGTCTGTGTCTGGAAAGGGAACACAACTGTTGCTAAAGATTCTATGGCATGGTTTGATGTGAATGAATACAGTATTAAGTTCACACACACTACTCATGAAAGCAACTTCTTAGACATCAGCATAAGGGTAACTGAGAGCAACACGGTCCCTACATGTGGATTTCACAAACCTCCAGCTACAAATTGTCTGCTGAGGACAGCTAGTACTCACCCCTGAAAACTGGTCAATTCAATCCCCTATTTCCAATGTTTACACATCAGAAGAAACTGTTATGATAGCACTGACTTTGAATAGCAGGCAAAGGAACTTGGTCAAAGATATCTAGACAGGTGTTACAAGAGTGAAGCCATCAGAAAAAGCATATAAAGGGCAAAATCAAAAGATAGAGCTTCCCAAGTGCTACCTAAATCCAAGCCACAAAGCACAGAGGAGCCAGTGTGTTCTGTAATCAAACTTGATTTAATTTTTTGGTAAAATTAGTGGTCTGGTCTAACAGTATGGGGTAATTCTCTTAAATGATCCAGCATTAGTGGTCACCACTGGGGAGAGTCTAATAATGTATTTCAAAACATCTTCAGACCTGAAAGACAAGTAGGTACATTGTCAAATTTTTGAGGTCAGGGTCTGCCAGTGACTGACCTGACTATCTGTTCTTGTTACCTGTATGTTCGAGTGTGACAGATGCAATGTCTGTCAATTTTGTTCCCAGGTAAGACCTTAGCAATTACTGGTTAGCCACATATGGATGATATCCATGAACTCATCACATGTAATTCAAAGTTTGTAGTTAATACACTGTTGTGTTCATTCCAAACCTGTATATTGGAAGGACAGGTAGACCCCTTAAGCAGCACATCCAACAGCACATCAGATGTATTGGAAATCCTGAACATCTAACACCAGCGGGGACCCATTTCACTGGGTACCATGGCATTGACCCATCTCAGGTGAGGTTTATGGGAATTGAGTGGGTGAGAGTCAATAGGAGGGGTGGTGATATACTCCAGAGACTCCTACAGAGATAGAGTTTCTGGATTTTCAGCATAGGATCTCTGAAATCACAAGGTCTCAACAATGACTGGGATTTAAAATCTTTCTTATAACTGCATTTGGGGCAATGTGTTATAGGCATGGCTGTACTGTAAGTTCTATTGAAATTTCTCTCTCTATATGGTGTGCTTATGTTTAAGTGTTATTATTCTGTTGTTTACCTCCTCCCCTCATCCTCTTTCCCTCCAAACCCTGTCCTCTCTCATTTATCTTCCCGCTATCCCAGCCTCCCAAAAACTCCACCCCCACTCCTAACTGCCCTCCCTCACCCTTATCCCACATAGAACCCTATTCCTCCAAACTATCTTGTTTCCCTTTAGGACCTCATGAAGTGTAAAAGCAAGTCAATCAATCATGAATGTCAAGCTGAAGATAAAGTATCTTCATTGAAAGGGTTGATTGCAGATTCCATGTGCTTCTGTTCACCCGTCTCTCTCTTTTTTACTCAACTGAATCAGTTGGTGGTATAACCACATAATATGATATTTGATTTACCAATACAGCTGTCTGCTAAATATTTTTTTTACCAACATTATACTGTCTCCACTGTGTAGCTGCTTACCGTATTATACAGGATAAAAGCAACAAAGACTGTATGCAATATTTATGCATCATTTATCTGTTGGTTAGCAGTAACACTTTGCTTTGTTTTTCTATTCTTCCTACCAGTACTTTGGAAATACATTGGATTTAAGAGTGTTATTTATGTTAGTTTTTTAATTTTTTAATTTTTAAGGCTGTGGGTTTAGCCTAGCAGACATTTTTTGAATTCAGAAAAGGGCTGATGTCATTTTTGCCACCAAACAACATAATAGAATGTTAAAAATTGATTTCTCCACTGAAGCCTCTTTACTACACTGCCTGTGTGTGTATAGGAAGCTGTAGAACACTATTTTCCTCTGGCTTGAGGAGTTAATTGAGCCCACAGAAAGTTAACTCATTATCTTCTGGCAGTCATTCTGTGTCAGATTGCCAATTGATAGTACAGACATCATAGGAAGTTATTGGAAGTAGAATGGGTTAAACACTTCCTGAAGCTTTCTGCATAACAAATAAGCTCTGCTGTGCCCTCAGCACCTAGGAACACCTCATTAAGTCATTTGACACCACCATCCTAACTGCAGTCATTCTGCTACTTTGCAGGGCATTCCATAGCACAGAGTCTGAGTGATTCCTTTTACCAAATAATACACCAACTTCATTTTCTGAGGCAGGCAGTTCTGGGCTACTGTTTATATTCTACTGAATGTTCTTAACCTGCAATTTGTGACTATAGGTGTTTACAACTGAATGATAGTAACCACATTTGCTTCCCTTGCAAATATGTAGGCATGTGTGTATCTAATTTTTGTTTGACTTAGGTTACACAAAGAATCTGATCAGTTCATAACGTGCTGTATTTTGATTAAATGAACTGATAAATGGGGCTTTTACAAATTCATTATTCCTGACCAGAGATATACTAAAACAAAAAATTCTTAACAAAATGTTTAAAAATAAGGAGTTTAGCAATAATTTAGTTGATGTGGTGTGAAGACCTGCTCACTGGAAAATTATCTGGTTTGGGCAGAGAGGCTGCCACAAGCAGAATGCGACTTAATGGATGGGGGAGCTCATGGCAGTAGAAGAGGCACAATGACATTAAAAGCTTAATGGTGTGGCTGTAGAGGCACCAATATTTGAGCATGACTTTGATAGAGGACTAAGTGTGACTTGGGGTGGGTGGATCATAGGAATTGAGTGAGTGTTGGCATTTTTAGCATAATGGTTTTCTGAAACTTCAACATTCAATGGGTTAGATCCTGCATACATCAGTACAGTATGTCACTAAGCCACAAAGCTATTGGAAGTAGAATGGGTAAACACTTCCTGGAGCTTTCTGCATAACACAAAAGCTCTGTTGTGTCCTCAGCCCAGAGGAACACCTCATTAAGCCATCTGACACCACCATCCTAAGAGCAGTATTTCTGCTACTTTGCAGGACATTCTATAGCAAAGAGTCCCAGTGATGCCTGTTTCCAAATACTACACCAACTTCATTTTCTCAGGCATGCAGTTCTGGGCTACTGTTTATATTCCACTGAATGTTCTTAACCTACAATTTGTGACCATACTGTAGGTGTTTACAACTGAATGATAGTAGACACATTTGTTTCACTTGCAAATAGGTAGGCATGTATGTATCTAATTTTTGTTTGACTTAGGTTACACGTAGAATCTGATCAGTTCATAACATGCTGTATTGTGATTAAATGAAATGATAAATGGGAGATGTGGTTTCTTTTACAAAATTATTTTTCCTGACGATGGATATACTAAAGCAAAAATTTCTCAACAAAATGTTTAAGGATAAGGAGTTTAGCAATAATTTAGTTGATGTGGTGTGAAGAGCTGCTACCTGTAAAATTACCTGGTTTGGGCAGGGAGGCTGCCACAAGCAAGAATGGGACTTCATGGATGCAGGAGCTCATGGCATCAGAAGAGGCAAGGTGGCATTAAAAGCATAATGGTATGGATGTAGAGGCACCGATATTTGAGCATGACTTTGGTAGAGGACTAAGTGTGACTTGGGGGTTGGGGATTATCAGGAATTGAGTGAGTCTTGGTATTTTCAACATAATGATTTTCTGAACCTTCAACCTTCAGTGGGTTAGACTCTACATCCATCTGTACAGTATGTCACTAAGCCACATACAGCTGGGTATGGGTAAAAAACAGATCAACAGACCTGGACCAGAGCTGTAAAATCAGGACTGGACACTGTTTGTGCAAATATTGCTGATACACTCACTCCAGATGATCTGGTCTGGCTTTTAGCTATCTGATCTGGTCCTGATGGTTCCATTTTCAACCATGCCAAGGAGGGGTTGAAAAACAGACATCCAGGAGCAGACCAGATCTGTAAATGTCAGACTGAACAGTGCAGCCAGAGTGACCAGGCCAGCAGAATTTGTGCAAGTTGCACCCAGTATGGCCAGTTTGGATTTTTATAGAACTTCTGTGGTTCAGGTCTGTCAGTCCAGTTTTTAATCAATCAACCTTTATTTTATACTGAAAGGTATGTGAGCAAAAATGCCCATTTACACAAATGTCCAGTTAAGCATAAAAAGAGAACAGAACATCAGGTCAAACAATTACATATAAAAATACAGTATAAACAGGTCTAACATAAACAGGTCTAATACAGAGATCTTGAGGGATATTCAGAAGAAAGGGGAAACAAGTAAAGAACAGTGACAAATTAACAGCATGCAATATAGTTGGAGGTACAGTTCAGGAACATGAACAGTTGGGTGATGCATTGAAAAGAAGTGCAAGTCCTACTACACCCAGATCCTGCATGCAGATGAGCATTCTCACTGTGTGATCTGCCTAGGCCCCAAACACCAGGTAAAGAACTATGTCACCTTCCAATCCTTCAAGCAGGCCACATGAATAAGGCACCAGAAAAAGCTCAAAGCCCACTTACTGAAGGATCAACTTGCTTTGATGGAAAAGGAGCTGCAGAATCTGAAGGAAACCTCTTCTTCTCGAATGCCAGAACCTAAAAAGAAGAAAAAGGACAAGGAGAGGCACCAAGACTGGGATAGGTCTCCAACCACTTGACAGCAGCTATTGAATACCACTGACACCAGAGGGGCCTCCACTTCGTAAGTAACCTTACTGCCAGGTCTCCTACCATTCTGGTGGATCAGACCACAGTCTCCTGCCTGCTTTTCTCATGGTGCAGTCGGGGCTCTTCTTGGATGATGGAACCCTTATTATGGTCCTTAGGCCCATATCTTCTTCAGGGTCTGTTGCCAGCAGACAGGTCTATACGTTGCTCCCTAGCCCCACCGAGGAGAATGCAGTCACAGCTGGACACCAGCTCCACTGTTGTCTACATGGCCCAGGCTGATAATTCAGACATTAGCTCTTCTGAGGTCTGCAAGGCCATGGCTGATAAGTCACTCCCCAGTTCTTCTGGGGACTGCACAGCTGATGCTCTCCCATTGGGGTTGCAGGATACCCTCAACGTTGAGTTGACCCAGCTGCCCAAGCCTCTCTCTGACAGGCCCATCTCCATGGTGTATGTCTCTATCTACCTCAACTCACCATGTAATTGCACTTATTCTCCAGGAACCTCCTCTAGGAATTCCCAAATCAATCTTGCACTTATGCTTCATTATTATGACTTTACACTGTCTGTTGTAGTACATACCTGCCTACTATATCATTTTCCACTACTGGTTTTCCCCAATTTTGTTACCTTAAAGTTTTATTCATTATTGTATGTAAGTAGTTATGCTGTTTTTACCTCTGAACTTACCCTTTCCTGGGTCGCACCTTGAAACGAGCCTTGCTCATGGTGCTTTTCTCGATTACCAATTTTTAAATAAATAAATACATAAATACATACATTTAGAGGGTTCTTTGCTCCCACTGATCCAACTAGACCCTCCAGACTTGTCTGAAGATCAAGAGCTGGAGGTGGGAACTAATCTGGAGGTTCCTCTTCCTTTGCCAGGTCAGTCTCTTCCTGGTTCACCCACTGGGCCTATTGTTAATCCCTTCTGGGACCTTCTGTTAAGACCTCCTCAACCCAAGCCCCCTTGGACCATCAGATTCTGCCAACTTTAACTCTGGCTCCCCAGACAATGGCAGGTCTCCTGTCAGGTTCTATTCACACCATGATGCAAAGTGGCCCTTTGCCAGGTGACCCTTCACTGGGTCAGGGTATGTCTGGCACTCTGACCATTCCTCAAATGCTTGACAGCCTTTCATCAGGATCCCAGGTGCCAAATCTTCTGGTGCCAGACATTTCTGTGCCAGATCCAGTTCCAGCCCCTTCGAATATCCCTACAGGGCCAATGCCTGGTCTTTCTGGACCTCCTGCCTTGCCTTCAGCCCCACCTTCTGCCAGGTCTTCAGCTCCACCTCTGGCTGGACCTATGGGCAATGTTCCAGGCTATCTGCCCCTAGAATATCCAATGTACCCTTCACTGGAGTATCCAATGCCTGGTTATCAACCCCATTATGTACTGGGGTACCAGATGCTGGACTATGTCTAGTCAAGGGTATGCTCCTTCTGGCTTTCTCTACTCCTATCAGACTTATTGATATCCTCAATATCAGATGCCAGGCTACCCATTATACCAGCCTCCTCCTCCTCCATCACCTCTTTCTCCTCCTCAGCCTCATCATCTGCCTTCACAGCAGCTTCAGGCTGATATCCAGGCTGTGTTTCAGATCCTGATTCAGGAGGCCAGTTCTCAACTAGCTTCAGAGCTTGATCATTGGAAACCAGTGGCAGTCTCTACTCCAGCCTCCTTTCTGACCCCTAGATCAGCCTCTCCTATGGATTCCCACCTTTCTAGAGAAGGATCCTCTGGACACCAGGTCATGGATAAAACCCAGGACACTCCTCTAAAAAGGGTTCAGACCCCCAGCAGGCACTCTTTGGACTCTGACTCATCCTCCGGCTCTTTTATCAATACACCTATAGAGCCTCAGCCTAAGGAGTCCCTGAAGTCCCCTCCAGAGGACCTTTCCTTTGCAGAACTCATCATAACTATACAAAATGCCAGTGGCTGGACTATCCAGGAACAGGATCAAAAGTGGAAAAGGCTTACGGGGCATCTAGACATGACTGATACAGCTCCTACACCCATACTGCCCCATGAAGCCCTGACGTCTGCTATCTGGCAACAGCCTTCCTCCATTCTGGCAGTTTCAAAAAAGGTAGACAGGATGTACCACCCCCAAGATGGGGTCCCACACCTTACTGGCCATCCTAATGCTGACTCAGTTGTTATCACAGCTGCCTAAAACCAGTCCTCTAAACCTAAACATTTGAGCTTGCCTCCTCCTGATAAGGACTCTAAGCAGCTGGACAATTTCTGTCACAAGATTCATTCCTCCTCCATTTACTCCCTCAAGTCCCTTAATTATGTGGCTCATATGGTTTCCTACCAGAAATCTTCCCTGGCCTTAATAGAGTCCAAGCTAGAAGCTATCCAGAACCAGGAGTTTAAGACCAAAATTGCCAAGACAGTGATAATGGCTAAAATCTCCTGTTGTCAGGCCCTCCTGCCCACACATGACACAGTAGACTCAGTTACTCACACCACAGCCACTGTTGCTTGCATTAAGTGACATTCATGGCTGAGGATGCAGGACCGCAGTAAATACATCCGTGATGTCCACTTCATATACCAAGGGAGTTACAAAGGCAAACAGCCTTTTGAGTGGCAACAGAGATGCCAGATCAAAGAGGCCCCTGCCAAACACCAGGCCAAATGCCGGTATCCAGCATGAGGAACCCTGCTCCACATGTCAAGTCCCAGAAGCCCCCCAGAGGAGCTGCTGGCTCCCTCCCTTTGGCCTCCTGAGTCATGGAGGACCTTGCTGTCTCCTCCAGATCCTCTGGTGGAACCAGTGTGGGGGGATTTGCCCTTCACCTTCTGGGGTCACAGAACATGACCACAGACTCTTGGGTCCTTCCATTAACAGCAAGAGGTCGCACCATAGAGTTCATAGATAGGCCTCTGGACAACCCTCAATGCCTCCCCCATTATCTTACAAGGCACCTGTTTCTGATAGAGGATGAGATCCCGGCTCTTCTGCAAAAGTCAGCCATAGAGACTATGGCTCCAGCACAGATAGGAAGGTGGTACTACTTCCATTTCTTCCTAGTGCCCAAAAAGGTGGGTAACCTAAGATCCATCTTAGACCTCAGCATACTCAACCTGTACATTGAGTACAAGAGGTTCTGTATGCTCACCATCCAGGGACGTCTACCCCTGCTCCACAAAGGCCATTAGCTTTGTGCACTGGACATGCAGAATGCTTACCTTCACATCCCTGTCTTCCAGGCCCACAGTTGCTTTCTTTAGTTTGTCTTCCAGGGGAAACATTATCATTTCAAGGCTCTCCCTTTTGGCCTATCCTCAGTATCTCAGGTTTTTACCAAGGGCCTAGCACTGGTAGCTGTGGCCCTATGCCACAGATGGATCTAATTGGGCCTGTATCTGGATGACTGGCTTCTGTCAGCCCCATAACAGAGCAGTCTGAGGGAGTCCCTCTCCTTCACCCTGGACCTCTTTTCCAGATTTGGAATAACAGTTAACTATCCCAAGTCCCACCTCTCCTTTCCCAGTGCCTACAATTGATTTGGGACAGTGCTGGATAAAGTCCAGTGTAGGGCCTTCCTCCCATTGGACAGAGTGGACACTCTGCGGGAACATGCCAGATTAGTGGCCAACTCACCCTGGACTACAGCCTTGTCGATCCTTCATTTTCTCAGTCTGATGGCAGCTGTGATCCCTACAGTTCATCTAGCCAGACTGCATATGAGGGTAACCCAATGGACTGTTCATGCTCAATGAGATTAGTGGCTGGACAACCTAGACTACAGGGTCCTAGTGTCTGGGTAAGTGAAGAAAGGTCTTCTTTGGTGGCAGGAGTTGTCCAATCTCTCCATGAGAGTTCCATTTCAACTCCCTGCTCCTACCATGACCCTTACAATGGATGCTTCATGTCAAGGCTGGGGAGCCTACCTAGGAGACCATCAGACCCAGGGAATATGGTCTCAGCTGGAAACATCTCTACAAATCAATGTATTAGAAATGAGGGCAGTGCTGTATGCCCTTCATGCCTTCCAGCCTCTTCTATGTCCCAGCACACTCCTGGTTCAGATCAATACTATGTCTGTGGTCTGGTACCTGAACAAACAGGTAAGCACTCATTCGTACCCTCTATGATGGGAGGCAATGCGAGTGTGGTACTTGGCAGTCAAGCACAACCTCCACCTTACTGCTCTCCATGTGCTGGGCATCAGAAAAGTCCTGGCAGACAGTCTCAGCTGCACCACTGTCAGGGCTCATGAGTGGGAGCTAAATCAAGATGTGGTTGAAAGCTTATTTGACCAGTCGGGTCAGCTGGAGAAAGACCTCTGTCTCCCTATCCAATGCAAAATTACCTAATTTTTGCCCACTTGTTCAAGGGTGTGGTGTTTTTTGGTGAGACGCGCTGTCTCTTTGCTGGACAGGGAGGTTCTTGTATGCCTTTCCTACCTTCCCAGTGTTTCAGAGGGTTCTCTCTGAAGCTATAGGCAGACAGGGCTCACATGATTCTAATAACCCCTCTTTGGCCTCATCAGATTTGGTTCCCTCTGCTTCAACAGCTATCGATGGAACCCCCAGTACCTCTGCCTCTCTGCCATGATCTTCTGGTCAGAAGCAGGGCAGACTGGTGGATCCGGGCCTCAGATCTCTCCACCTGCATGCATGGCACCTGTAGACATAGCTGCTTCATGCTTTGGAATTTCCACCCTAGTGGTCCAGATCCTTGTAGAGGCAAGAAAGCCTTCTACCAGAACTACTTATGCCATAAAATGGAAAATATTCTCCATTTGGGAAGCCTCCAATGGTTGGGACTCTTTTCTTTGCCTGGTGCCTCAGGTCATGGAGTACCTCTTGCATCATTCAGATCTCGGCCTCAACTATTCTTCTTTGAAGGTCCATCTGTCTGACATTTCGGCCTACCACTTCCCCATGGATGGCAAAACCAGAGCTCAGTTGAATATTTCCAAAATCTTCCTGAAAGGAGTTTTCTATCTGAAACCACCAATTTGTAATCTAGTCCCCTTGTGAGACTTGAATTTTGTTTTGGAAAAACTTATTTTGCCTCCTTTTTAACCAGCAACAAGTTCTGCTATGCACTGTTTGTCTTGGAAAGTGCTTTTCTTAGATGCAATTACTTCAGCTGAAAGAGTTACAGAGCTTCATATCCTGGTGTGTAAAGGGCCTTACTTGATTTTTCACAGAGACTGGGTGGCTCTATGTACAAACCCTAAGTTTTTACCTAAAGTGGTTTCTGAGTTTATGTTGAATCAGACAATTCAACTGCTGGTATTCTTCCCCAAGTACTCTAATCAAGAGGAGGCTTTTCTGCACACTATTGATGTGCACAGAATTCTGCATTACTACACTAACCGGACTAAAGACATCCATAAATCTGATCAGTTCTTTGTTTCCTTTGCACCCAAATGACAGGACACAGAAGTTTCAAAACAGTGCCTGTCTAAATGGTTGGCAAACTGCATTGTTTTCTGTTACCAGAAGTACAATGAACCTCTTCCAGGGGAAGTGAAAAGGCACTCAACCAGAGGCATGGCTGCTTCTACTGCTTGTTTCAGAAACATCTCTGTTGTGGACATTTGTGCAGCTGTGAATCTGCTCTGTACTGAACTGTATTTTATTTATTTTTCTTTATTACTATATATGTTATGTTATTTTTGCCTGTGCACCCACCCGAGATCCGGAGCAATGGAACACATCATGTGTTGCTGTTGTAATAGCTCTGTATATGCCCCCCTTCATTTTATAGCTACTTCTCTTCCATTCCACCTTGTTTTATGTTTATTAACTTAATTCCTCTCACTTAAATTTTGTGTTATGTGGAATAACTCACAGTGTTATCTGTTTACAAAAATTGTCAGCTGTGCAGACACATTTGTAAAAAATTAATTGTAATAGTGAGACTTTTTGAAATGTTATTTGACTTACCAGACTCACACTTGTCTACTCACTTACTCAGTCTCCTACTTGTTTCTGTCCTTGTACTAACTAATTCCTGTTGCTTCATATAAAGGGGCTGTTTGATTTTCATATTGTGTGTGCCTGGGGTGGAGCAGCAATAAAAGATAAACTATGCAATACCCTCAATAGCACACCTAACCAAGTTTATTTTTACCTAACACCCATTTTAGGCCTTGTACAGTAATATCTTCCTTCAAGAGAACAACTTGTAATGAAATGTGTAAGACTGACATTGACATTTGAGTATATGCACTTTCATATTATACTAATTATGTGTGTGTACTGTATAGCAATCCCTAAAAAATCAATTAAACACATCAAATGTCTCCCTAAACATGTTTCAACATTGTGTTTATTTTCTACTTTGTCACAACATATAGTGTTTGCAGTTAAGGTACAGTACCTTCATGTATATGATGGCCCAGTTCTGTTGAGATGATTGTTATAACAGTGCACAGAATAAAATGTGAAACATATACTGTAGGTAACTGTAATACAGGCGGTGGCATTATTTTTATATCTGCCCTTTCTCAGTGTACCATACCTTGATTCAGTTAGTGTATGCAATGGCAATTCATGTTTATGTTTAAGCCCAAGAAACACCTTATCTAGTTAATGCATTTGCATATGTAGTGGCTCTGCCTGAGTTTGTTAAATGTAGTAGCTCCTTTGTTTCCGTTTTTTCCAACTTAACTACAGCCTTCTACCTAACTGCCTCTAATTCATAGTTTGTAAATAACCCAACCTTTTGATTGGTCCATGAAGTTGGGCAAAGGTATTTAATACATGTTGTCTCCCCAGGAGCCTGCCCCCCAAGAAAGTTCCACCTGAATAATGTGCCAGGGAACCTGCACTTGGTGTGTTAAAAATTATGTTTGACTCACTTGTATCTACAGGTACACAGCAAGCCCTTATGAACTTTTGAAATAGCACTTAGTAAAATTGGTCATGCTGAGCAAGAAGTTGTTTGATTTAGCAATTTTGCTAACAATGAGTTATGGCTGTAGTTTGTGGAGTGCTCCTACTCTTGCTTGTGTTTGTATGTTTGGACTGGTTGACCATAGCAGCACCCGGCCCTGCACCACTAAGCACCTGACTTGCCTGTCGTTGTTTATTAAAATAACAGACAGAAGTGATTTATCTCCTCAGACAGGCCAGAAGAACCAAGCAGCCACAATATGTACAAGCTTTGCCTAAATGCCAATTGTTCCTGTTTAGTTAATTGCTTGGACAACAGTACAATACTTCAACAAAATCACTTTACCAATGTCAATGGAACACTCTCACATAACAGTATCTTCAAAATAGTTGTTAGGAATCTGAAGGACTGCCTGTTTCTGTTACTGTTTTCTCTCTGTGGAGATACTGAACTGAACCCAGGCCCATCCAGAATGTATTCTCTTAATACTGCACCTTTTGCCTTAACATATGTAGCTTAATTAACAAAATTGACAGACTTCATGTATGGCTGGGCATTGAGAAATGAGCTTAATGTTGTTGGTATATTTGAATCATGTTTGCACAGACCACTCAGGATAGCAAGATTGCACTGAATAATTACTAGTCCTTTAGCATTCACAGAAACAGAAGGAAGTGGATGCATAGTGTTCTGTATTTTTCTTGGCTTGGAGGGGATGCACCTTTCAAAAGCAGCATAATAACAGTGTATACATTGCCTTCTAATTCAGTCTGTTCACTGTAACATTATATTGGGTGATAACTATTCCCTTCCAGGACCCCACTGCCCATCTTTGAATGAGTTCTAACATTACTAGAAATTAACTGGAAAAAGAATGAAGTATTGCTGGTGGTGACTTTAACTCTAATTGATCAGGTAGTATCTGTAGGAAACTACAGGATGCACTTAGCACCCTAATCCTGATCAATCTAGTAGACCTCCCCACATGATTAGAAGGTAATAAATGTTCAGAGACTATTTTAGACCCCTTCTTTGTTCTCCCTTTCCCTTTCCTTCTTAACTGGGAAGTAGTGCAGGCACTCCCTTCTTAGGGGAGCATACTATGATCTCCTGCAGCTTCTCCTTGGAAGTACAGTGCAGAATCACGTACTGTTTAGTACAGAAAGGTCATTGAAGAACTGTATGGATCTAGCCTTTCTCTATGACCTGTCACAGGTTAGGTGAGATGAGTAAGCGATATCCTACAACAGGATACGGGGTTATTGGTAATTAATCAACACCCCGGGTCTGCTGTGAGGAACAGGGCCATAGGCTGAGTGCACTCATAGCACCAGGGTGTTGATTAATCCCCAATAACCCCATACCCTGGAGTGAGTCATTGTGCTTATAACATGGAGTATGTTTATAAACCACAAAAAAAACATAGATATGTGTTTTTTGGTGTTTAAATCTGCAAAATGTTACTTTATCGTGCCAAGGTGAAAAGTAGTCCCTAAATCTCATGCATTTGTTATGTAGGTTATGAAAATACAAATTACAGAAATAGAGTGCTGAAATGATTTCTGACATTTGAATGTGCATAAAAAGGATAACATATGCATGACCTGTCTCCTGGGGAACTCACCAGCAGCCAAATGGAAGGTGAACAATGGAGAGCTGGTCAGCGGGTGACCCAACCAGTCTCTGCATTTCACTCTGTGGCTTTCACTCTTGCTTCTCTCTCTCTCTCTCTCTCTCTCTCTCTCACTCTCCATGGTGCCAACAACCACAAACACCTGTAAACTCAAGACAGAGAGAGAGACACAGGACACTGTAAGATTTCTGAATTCAGTGTTCCACTGTGTCTGTCACTATCAGTGTCACTTTCACAGTCTCTCTCCCACTGTCAGATGAGGGCTTGATGTGGGCAGTCAGCTAACTGCTGAAATTGGACTGGACAACTGATGACAGAAAGAGGACAGTGCAGTATTTGTAAATGACATGTCCTACTGTCTCTGTTGCTGAATGTCTCTTTCTCCCTCTTACTGCAGGGCTTGATGTGGATGGTGAGCGAGCAGGTGGGTGGGGTGGGGGCATCACAAATGTCATGGTCTCTCTCTGTCTGTCTCTCTCTCTTTCTTGCTACCATTGTACAGATCAGACTGGACAACTGATGAGAGAGACAGAATACTGCAGCATTTTGTTAATTACATGTCTTGCTCTGTCTCTTGATGAGTGTCTCTATCTCCCTCTTGCTCAGGGCTTGGTGAAGGTTGTGAGCAGCTGGAGGGGGGGTGGCTGCTGTAAACATGCTTTGTTTTCCGAAAGAACTCATTGCCATTCATCACATCAGAAGTACTGTGGAATATTGGGTTTAACAGTACCTGTCACTCAATGACTGCACCCTGCAGCTCTCGGTACTGTCCCAGATCCTGGTCTGGTAATGGCTGCCTTTCTCCATTCATTCCACTGGGAATCACTGTGTTCCAAACCTGCTTCTGTGTGCTCAGGTGTACTGCTTGCCACTGATGCACAGCAACTGCGCATTTACAGTATGCAAGCAATAACACACAATGAGGTGTGGGTTATTTCCTGATAAGAGCATACCCAGGTGCATTATGAGGCATGAGGTGCTTGCACTGAGTGTCTTATGCAACTGGGCATGCTCTTATCAGGAGATAACCAACACCTCAGAGTGCGTTATTGTGCTTATAAAATGGGCCCCCAGTAATTATTGTATGGGTAAAAAAAAAACACAAAAGAGTCAAAAGTATAAAAAAGGTTTCAACATCTCAAATAGTGAAAAGTAGTCCCCCTACTAAGTTCCTTTCAAAAGTCTTTCATTGACAGTAAAGGGTACTTATGTTTTCTTGAGGTTATCTGTGTATCATTGCTGTTTTTACTACATCCCCCACTTACTTTTTTTGGGGGTTCTATACTCAAATGGTGAGACTTGTCTTTTCCCTGAGAGTCTACATCCATTTTCACTGTCAGGTGTGAGCGAGCATGTCTGCTGATGCTGCTGCCTCTCAACTCCCTCCAGCCCACCCCCTCATACACAGAGTCACAAATAAATAGTGGCATAAATAAAGAGTGCCAGTTTTGTTCTGTTTTTTTTATGGAGTGTTTTTTTTTTAAAAACAGGTACTGAAATCATGAACTGCATGCTCTTTTTACCAGGCTTGAATAGGATTGAGTGTGTCCCACAGTGGCTGCTGTTCATAGTGGTTTCTGCCTTCATGGTTCTTAATAAGCATCAGTGAGGAAGAGAAAGAGATTTCTTTTTATGTTTGTGGTGACAGTAATGGGCTGTAGTTTTAAACGGGAACTTCTTGGTTGTTGTGGGTGGCATTTGAAGGGAAAGAGGAACTGGGGGAGAATCACAAATTGAATCTGGAGATGTCAGTAACGCTTGTGTAATGGGCAGACTTTTAAGCAGAGGGATCGACAGCTGCACCTGCCAGGAACAGATGGACTGGTAGAGTGTAAAAAAAAAAAACAAATATGATAATGAGAGCATTAATAGTTCAGCAGTTGTGCAGGATGGGGGACACTCATTCCTATTGTTCTGTTTTCTCTGTTGGTGCCACGTGGTCACTGGTCTCCCTCTGAAGTGCTTCTGTCAGGTGTTAGATAAGACAGGAGGATCTGCACAGGAGAGCAGTTTCTCACACTCATTTTATTACGTGCAGTGCTCTGGTTGGCACAAGTAGTGTGAGTTATAAAGATATGTCCTGAGAAGCACAGGGCTGAAAGAGGCTAACTGCCAATCACAGTTTACAAAATTGTTTGCCCATTTTATGATAACAGTTAACAGATGGTCACCTGATCCTGTTTGACCAATTAGGTTTGTTTTTTACCCTACCCCATGTTATTAGATAAATTATAATCCTGACCTTAATGATGCTGTTACATATTTTAGGAAGAGTTTGTTGGAATTTGCAGTTTCAACATACCTTCACTCCAGACTTAAATATCTTCATTTACATTTATATCCTGATGAAATTCAGGCGGTGAAGTAGAGGCAATGATTGTGCATGCCTATAAACTACACAGGGAAACAGAATAGAAGGCTGAGAGGCCCTTCCTCTTTAAAGAAAAAATGTGCAAACTGCTCTCACATTGTTTAAGGTTTCATTTGTGCCCTATCCAGAGTGGACCTACTGTAGATGACACAATTGAAAATCAATTATATATACCGCACTTGAGGTGAATACACTGAGCAAATAAATTATTTTATTTTAGGATAAATATTTTTATTCACTTGGAACACAAGTTATTTCACATAGAATGATTTTTATTTTACTTTGAACTTGTTATTTCCTCTTCAAATCTAGGACTATAACATAGAGAACAATAGAACAGACAGAGAGTGTGCTATGGAAAGAAAAGCAGTGTTATAACAAAACAAAGAAAATCACTCATAAAACATTATAAATAGTGTGGTATATGTAAAAAATATAATGGGTTACAAAAGAATAACACATCTCCACACATTAGTGGTAAGGCCTTCATTAACCAACTTGTGTCTTTCCCACTCCTGAGTTATAAGTCATCATTCTCTAGTGGAAATAAATGTATTATTCCACTGCCATTCATTATGTAGTCCATATGAATCTTCATGTTGAATGCTCCAGTGGCTAAAATAAATCATTTATCTGCAAGATTTGACTCTCAACATTGAACATTGTATAAAACAAATTTTTTAAACTCTTCCTTTGTAAACCCTCCTAACATGTAACATTTAACTAATGGGTTGAACAGTACTAAGACCCACACTAGTGTTAAGGGAAGAATTCATGTTGCTCATGGAATACAATTTTTTTGCTTCAGGATCTTTGAAATTCAGCAATTATTGCAAGACCAACAAAAAACATAAGATACATAATTCTGGCAAAGTTGATGGTATGTCAGGCTGTTTAGGATGCAGTTGATATCATTGCTGCACCTTGATAAACATATTAACTGGAGTCTAATGAATGGGTGCTTTCTGACAGACTGGAAAATTGCCTAAGTAGTGCCAGTATCCAAATAATGTGGCCCTCTCCTACTAAACAATTAATGACTAATTGCTTTACTTCCACTTGTTTCTAAACAGCTAGAAAGAGAAGTTCAGAAGCAACTTGACCAATACTTAACACACTGTGATCTGTTAAGCACTAAGCAGTCTGGTTTACACCTTCTATACTCAACTTATACTGCCCTCATTGACTTGAAATTAGAATTAGAAACTTTTGTTTGATCATTAAAAAAAATATCTTTACAGTTGTATTGACAAACAAAAAGCTTGGAATCCAAAGCAGGTACATGTAAAACTCAAATTATATATCTAAAATCCTGCACAGTATACAGAATGCTAATAAATTATTAACAATAGAAAAAGTTGATAAACAACCTATAGCTCAGTCCTGAGTTCCTTTGATAACCTTCATAGACATGAGATTCACCTAGCCCTTATATTTTTTCATTCTTTCTGCTCTCCCTGACTTCAAATTCACAGTAGCTCAGGTCTCTTGAAAATAAACTTTGTGTGAGGATATGCATTTAGACCTTTTTATGGTTTTCAACACAGTTGATTGATCACCTGCTACCATTCTTGACACACTGAGTTTGCCTAGGTATTAACACAGAAGCCTGTTCCTGGTATAAATCCTGTCTGGCAAACAGATCACAACTTGTTAGTGTTTCAGAACAGGGCCACATGAGGACCTCTCTGAATTATCTTCATAAATAATATTTCACAAGTCTTCTCACATTTAAATATTAAATTATACACTGATAACATAGTCACCTTAATTCCTGCTGCATCTCCACCTGTGGCTGCAAGGCTCCTGTAGGCTGACTTTGAAATGCTTCACTGGTGGCTAAACAAAAACAAGGTCATCATTAATGTAGAAAAATGAATAACTCAAAGTGGTGTGCCATGTATCCCAACGGGGTTAAGCATAGTCCTTCCAATGTACAGCCCATATTATTTCCATGTTTGAAACAATTATCGGTCATGTGTCCAAGTACAAATACAGTATTCAGAGATCTGGGTGATATTTCATTAATCTTAAGTGTGCACATAAACAAAGCTTCATGTACAATTTCAGTATTAGACATGGTTAGATAATTTCAAGATATTTCACAGTATTTCTTAATATTGGTGGTCTCAAGCACTGCAGTCATTGCCTACATAAAACAGGTCTGGAATCAGTTAACCAGATGTTGCTTCCACTTTTGGAATATAGTAAATTTGCACACTGAACAGCCTATACTACTGACCTACACAAGCTCAGTAAGATGCATGATAGAATTTTAAAATTGGTACAGGACCATAGGGGACTTTCCTCGATTTACAACCTTGCTACACAACTGCCAAAACTGAATTGGTTCCTGCTCTTGTTAAGACATGACAGACAGTGGTTAGATTTTGTAAACAACTGTGTGACTCAGAAGATTCACTTAGTTTGAACTGAACCCAAGTACAGCCTGAGATATGTGAAAAAGTGGGGCCTAGTTATGGCCAGGGCAATCTCACACCATTGCATATCAACCATTGCCTACACAGTTGCCAGGTCATGGAATAAGCTTCCAAGAGATACTGTATAGCAGCTTATATTAGCACCCTCTTTATTTAGTGCAAAGTGGGGTGCAGTACTGTTTAGCGCCCTGTTGAATTAGCGCATCAGCTTCATGTCCAATTACAGCTCTATGGTACCTGTAATATTAGTGATCAGCTTATTTTAGCACTTTTTTCAGTTATGCTAATATAGTGAAAATAAACTGAAAGCTAATATTTCCTGCTATACATTATTACAAATGTAATTAGTCATGCTGCATTTGTAAATAGCCTTGACAATATCACTTCTCAATTGCAGCCATGGATATGGTCAACCACTGACCTGGGGCTACTGCCACCCCTCCCTACCTCTGGTTTTGCACTTGGTGGCACTAGGCCTCCCCATTGTAATACTATAATGCCTTGACCAGTAATATGATCCTGCCTGTGTACTGATTTCCTGTACCCATATATATATATATATATATATATATATATATATATATATAGTTCAGTGTGCTGGCATGTATATGACTTAGCACACCTAGTTCATTACTCCACATACTGTCTGACTCTGTATAATCTTAATTGGTTTGTGTTCTCTGTAATTAACTATGGGTCTCCCCTCTGGAAAATAGACTTTATCTTCAAGGGGGTCTGGGGTCTACCTGGTTAACAAAATGCAATAAATAAATAAATAAATATTTCCAGACAGTTTGCAATATTTCTAAAGAGATTCTCTCTGATTGCCATAAAGTGGTTCTGCTGACAGGCAGGAAATTGACTTGCGATATCAAAGAAATTTCAGGAGCTATCTGACCATGGCAATGGCTGCAACTGTAAATGCTCCTATCAATTGTGCTATTGTTATTATCCCTATGGGAAGTCACTATATCCACTTGCTTTCGTACTTAGTGACCAAGACCATTTTGTGTTATGCTCATCTGTAATTTGTGATAAGTAAATGTCTAACCAGGACAATCCTGAAAATCACATTTATATCCCAGTGATCTTATCCTGCATGAATGTTCTGAAAATAATAATATGGGGTGTTGACTGTGTCTTACTGTGATGGAGTGTATATCCATCACACTCCTTTTCACAACCTTGCAACACAGACAGTAAAAGTTAACCCTTCAACTCTGCCTGCAACACAGGCAGCACAAGTTTTGACTGGGGCTGTGGTGGGATTTGTACAAGATCTCTACGGTTTTAAAGTTCACCTTTTAAAACCTCTCTGTCTTGATTGTTCTGAGTGTTGGAGGTATCTCAGGAGGTCTAGTGTTAACAAACAACACCTGGGCCTAAGAAAGAGGCCTGGGTGAATAAAGACAGAGTGGGTTTTTTGTTTCAGTTAGATGCTGCAAGTGGAGACAGATACAGAATGTAATTCTGGCTAAGCTGAATGCAAGCTGTCCTGCTTTATTTTGTGTTTACTGATGCAAGTGGAGACAGACTGAGCTGAATTCTTAGCTAAACTAAATACAAGCTGTTTTGTTTTCTTCTTACTGAAGTAAAGAACATTTCATTTATTTAAACTGGCTTCTGGATTGTTCCTTTTGAGGGTGTTTCCAGAAGCCACCTGACACACTACCCTGTCACACTGACATACCTGTATATAATCTAATTCTCCACTTATGACATCTTAATGACGGCCAGTAAAATGAAAAAGAAAAATAAACAAGGGTCACTGTATAGGCTTTGTAAAACATACATCCCATCCAGTTCTGTGCTGTTATGTGATCACAGCCCGGATACTTTGGGAAGGAGGGTATGGTGTGCACTGTTCCTAGAGCAGCTTCTTGTGGTGGCCCTATGGTGGTGAATTAGGTGGTGTGAATGACATGCATGCACTGCTGTTTCCTCCCAGGACTTTGTGCATGTGAATCCTTTTGGGGTGCAACTTACAGATCAGGGAGAATATCTCCCCAGCTTAAACTGGCTGAAACTGAGTCAAAATATGTGGAATGCCCACATCAACCTAAGGCTGGACCATACTGAGTCCTAACAACCAACATGCAGAGATCCCAGAGCTAATCAAAGATACATTATCAAAGAAGAACTGACAAAACTCCTTATACTTCTCCAAAGAAAATACTCTACTGAATTGTAGGTAGGCTGGATTAAGCAGCCTGTCTACAGAGCAGAAGAGTTAAGCAGATATGATCTTCCCTCCAGCAATAATCGATAACAGGAACTTTGTCCTTTCTCTAGGAGATTGTCCCATGATACTTTTTATAGTGAGTTTACAAGGTTAGCCTATCCTCAACTGAACTGGACTACCTCAAAGAATGCTCCAATCACCTCCATTTGGCCTTCAGCCACTGCAGCTCCTCCTCATATTAAATGGAGTCTTGGTTAGATACCTAGGGTGTACATGATATGGTGCAAAACATTCAAGGGATTCAAGGCCCACCATAAGGGCCATATGATAACCCTCCATGACTTACTCAGCTCCTAACACACAAACCTGTAACATGCTTAAGCAGTTTGACACTGCCAGGAACTTTCAAGGCTTCAAATTAAGCTTCTGGCAGCATCATACTAATGCCTAAGGGGTTGAAGATCTTATTAAGGTAACCCTGCCATGATATCTCACAACATGATGATCGAACCAAACAATCAAATCAACTCTGATGTTGAAAACATCAAACAGTGGAAAAACTGTACAAGGTGCAGCCCTGCTGGTGAGTATCAGAGGTAACCTGCAGTGTGAGGCCCATCAGACTCTTTGATTATGGAGCTGTTGTCCAAGCCACAAGGAGTAGTTATTCACCCAGGAATTGAAACCCCCAGCACCAGCCACCTAGGGGACCCCAATGTCAGGTCAGTGACAAACACCCCAAATTTCTGCAGAAACCCACTGTCATGACACAGAGGCCAGTACACCAGTAGAATCCAGCCCTCCCTCACACTGTCCTGCACAGGGTCATACTGTTGCACGAACAATAGCATGGCACAACAATGCCAAAGTCAAAACAGTGAACTGAAAAAACAGAGTCGGTGAAAACACCAACTCAAACAACAACCGTGCACACCAGAGAAAGAAATGCGAATCACTTCTATTTCTTTGTTTTGGGGGGGGGCCCTGACCCCTCAAACCCCCCAACATGTTGGGGTGTCACCCCCACACACCCATAACTAAACTTACCAACTCCAAGGAGGGTGTGGATCGAGTAGAATAGGAGAAACGTGGGAGTGGGGAACTTACAGTAGTAGCCACAGGTATTGCCAGCTATTTCCTGAAATTTCTGTGATATTTCTGGAGAAATCTCCTGCCTTCTGAATTTCCACAGTAGTGGCAGTGGAGAGAAACTCTTTAGAAATTTCCTGATATATCTGGAAATAGCTGGCAATGTCTGTGTCTACTACTTGTAGTTTTTTTGGGAAAAAAAGAGAAATAACATGTTGGGAAATGGGGAATCAAACCCCTATCCCCGGCTCTCCAGTGTGGCAGGTGCTTGTGCCTTAGCCACTCCACGACAAGAGTAGCTCGACCAGGCACAGCACCTGTGTCCTCTTCAGCCCTATCTCCAGTTCCTAGTCAATGATGGGGCAGCGATAGTTTCCTACCACTATTATACCATTGTTGCTGTAATTCATTCCACACTTTGGTCCTCATGCTTATCCTTGTGCTATTTCAGCAGTTCTATATTAACCAGTACCCACCCTCCACACCTTTTACAGCCACACATTCCAACAACCTGGCTTCTTTTATTGGGTGTGCTGCAAGATTCAGGCCAAATCTAAAACAAATAGTGACATCTCCTGCACTCCTGCCTCGAGCAGGGCACCATGGAATTACCTAGTGAGATAGATGCCTCCAGCACTTCATCCAAGTCATTCCCCAACCAGGCCTCCATGATGCACACCAGGTCAGTCATGGAATACACAATAAACTTTGCAAGCATCACATCTTGTCCCTCAGTGATCTGACATTACATAAAACTACCTGAATGAGTGAAGAGTCATTTTGTTTGGACCTCTGGCTACTTGGTGTGTTGATGTCACAAGATCCCTCAGGATGGGAACAGGGCATGATGGATACCCTTTCCCAGTTCCATCTCCTCTGAGCACATCTCTCTACATTGCTATAGTACTAACACTGTATTTCTCCTAACCACCTCTAAAACCTTCATCTCTGTCCTGATTGAATATCAGTCCTCAGCTTCATACAATGGTGCAAGGCAGCTACAGGAAAAGGGGTTCAACAAAGGGATGAAACCAGAGTAGTTGGTTGGAGGAACAGGAGAGACAGGAGGCATTGACTTCCTGACACTGAGTTTCAAGAAAAAACACCTTCCGCCCAAACAAAATACTTCCCACTACCTAAGTAATCATCCAGAAACAAACAACAAAATGCAGTCTCACCAATCCTATTTATACCATCCAACACCCTCAAAATGATTCTCATTCAATCCCACCAATATGTCTAAAACTATACATACACCAATCAACGTACAACATTCACCACTCATACCTAGACAGACGCTAGTAAAAGGGTATCATCCTCAAAAATTATCACTAAGGTTCACTTAGTAGTCTAAGCCCTGAAAAAGTTCCCAAACCAGATGATTTAAACTGGTTGAACAGTCGTACTGTTTTGTGCTATATTAGGATCATAGCTTCAGTCACAGATCATTAGCAATGGATTGCAAATACTCCTGCTGAATTCAAGGGAAGATCACAATCTTTCCTTTCCATTTTATCCTTCAGTCAAGGCAATGCCCATCTAACTGCTGCAAAGATTGTCTGACAGTTTATAAAACATAAAACAGCTGACAAACCAATACTACTCAAGAGTAGATTGAAAGGGGGCATGGGAATGAGCAAACAACAAACGCACAAGTCACCTTTCAGTTGTATTGAGTGCTTTTTTGACATGTAATCAATACCAGTAGTGAGGTACACAGCTACATTACTGTGGTAAAATAAAACATGTTATTAATGTAGGCATCATTAAATGGTCTGAAACACAACATTTAATTCTGGGTCTATGACACTTGTAAGAACCCCATTATTAGGTTAAAAGGGATTGACAGTGTCCCTTAAACTGAATGGAACAATATAAAAGAAAACAGTAGAATAGAACTGGCTATAATAGAACAGAATATGGCTTTATATACTGTAGCACCACATATACACACATATATTTCAGACCACTTTACAAACAATGCATACAGTTTTGGTAGGGTTCTTCAGACACATGGAAAAGACATGAGGTACTCGACAATATGGTGCAACTATGGCATGCATGCATGCAGCCGTGGATAACTCAAATTATGAAATGCATGGTAAAAATGCTGAAATCTTATTGGCCAGAAACACATTCAGCCATGATGATGTCTCAGCATGTAATCCTGGTCTGATAGTAGGTCCTGCCATCAGACGTTTAATCAGTGACAGATCCTTGTGTTCATCTGCCCGCACTTTGCCCGCAAACAGTATACATTCCCTGTCATCCACCACCATCTAACACTGTACAGAAAACCAACAATCCATCTGATTCAATTGGTGCTAAATCTCCTACCATTAAAAATGCACAACATTTTATAGTACTCTGATTATAGCAGAGTGGCAAATCACTTAATGGCAACCATAGTTTCAGCCAAACCAGAGGCTACAAATTATGACTTGCATGGCTTCAAATAGAATCATTGCCACTAACTGCAGTTATCACAGTAGAGACCCAGTTGGGCTAGACTCTAGACATCAACTGCTGTTTAAGCCCTGTTGTGGTTAACAATTTACATAGATACATAGATACATATCCAGTGTCGGCAGATAAGGGCCTATGGCCCACCCAGTCTGCCCATTTGAGCTTGTAAGTTCAGTCTGTTTTCCTAGAAGTCTGTTGCCCCTAACCCCTGACCTCCAGAATTCCTTTATGTCTATCCCATGCATTCTTAAATCCCGTGATTGTTTCAGCCCCCACCACTTCCTCTGGCAGGGTGTTCCACTTGTCCACCACCCGTTCTGTGAAGAAATTCTTTCTCATGTTTCCTCTGAATTGTCCTCCTCCAACTTCATCCCATGCCCTCTAGTCCTGGAACATCTTTTTCACTTAAAAATAGTGTTTTCCTGCACTCTGTTCCTCCCTGTAAGATACTTGTATGTCTCTATCATATCCCCTCTCCCCCTCCTCTCCTCCAGGGAGTACATGTTCAGTTCCTTCAACCTGTCTTCATAGGACTTGTGATGCAATCCATGCACCATCTTTGTTGCCCTCCTCTGAACCTTCTCTACCCTGTCTGTGTCCTTACGTAGGTATGGTCTCCAGAACTGTACACTGTACTCCAGGTGGGGCCTCACTAGTGTCTTGTATAGCGGAATTATGACCTCCCTTTTCCTGCTGGTAATGCCCCTGCCTATGCATCCCAGCATCCTATTTGCTTTACCTGCTGCCTTGTCACACTGTTTCCCTACCTTGAGGTCATCAGAGATGAAAACCGCAAGATCCCTTTCCTGCTTGGTGCATGCTACATCCTCACCCCCCAACTGATATATTGTGCCAGGGTTTTTGTGCCCCATATGCATTATCTTGCACTTCTTTGCATTGAATTTCATCTGCCAAACCCCTGACCATTCTTCAAGTTTCTGCAGGTCCTTCTTATTCTGTCTACACCCTCTGGTGTGTCTACTCTGTTACAGAGCTTTGTGTCATCAGCGAACAGTGAAATTCTGCCTTCTAAGTCCTGCGCAATATCACTGATGAAGATGTTGAATAGGACCGGTCCCAGCCAATTTAGTTATTTAGTTATTGTGGCTGAACTCACACAGTGACACAGTGAACATGCAGATTTACATAGCTGCTGAAGAGAATCATGGTGCCAGATGTCCATAGTAGATAAAGAAAGCCTTTATTTTGCCACTCTTGATCGGAATGACTTCTCCCCCAAAAAAGCAACCCTTTCTTATTGCACCAAATCTATGTAGTCCTTGAGGGTTACCAGCTGCTTCACTTCTGCTTCTGACCTGCACATAAATACGAAGCCCCAATTGGGCTCAGCACTCACTGACAACTGTCATTTCAGTGCTGATGGAGATAACAATTTATGTATTACTGCCCAGCATGGCTTCAAATGGTTGCTGTGGTAACCGGGCAAATCTGAGGTCTTCCTCCAGGACACTGCAGACATTTCTTCTGTGGTAATTTACAACAGCACCTCCTACAGGTGCATTATCAAGCTAAGGATGTTATTATGAAAATTGTGCCCATACACATGTAAACAGTCATTATAAAGATTTATTTTAAAAAATGACTTTTTAGCTTGGATTTTTTTATTTACATTAAAAATGAATGATTTTCTTAATAACAATATTATACAACAAGGTGTGCCATATCATGGAATATTTTCCCTTCTCAAGTGGTTGAAGGCACTACAGCCTTATGCCTCGTAACACACCTGAGGTGGGACAATACTCAATGATATTGCACACCTTGTCATGCATTATTGCTTAATCTGAAGCTGTTTTTATTGAGAAAATGGCATGTCCAAGAAACTGGAATAATCTCTCATTCTCAAATGACCCATGTTATTTTTTTTTTACAGTAAATGAGAAAATAGCAGTTTGTGAAAAGCAGCACCATCTAGTGTGAAATACAGTTAATGACATACTTCAACTCTACTGAGAAATAGTAAGAGCAAAGAGATCTGTGTTGATCATAGTTGAGAATACAGTGACTACAATCAAACTTCCTAGCTAGAATACATTTCTCATCAGTTGAATTGTTATGTCTGCTGTTTTCAGGCCTCAGGGTCCCTGATTTAGTGCCAATAAGGGCTGGAGGTCATCTGCTGATGAAGAGGGACTATACATAATGGTCACACCCTGCAGAAGCCTTAATGTTAGTGGTGAAGCATTGAGGAAGTAGTCTGGCAATCAAAGCCTTCCTGCTTGCTTTGCTCAAAATAGACTGTAAGTTGCTAAAACAGTAGGAATGTAATTTCACTTTGTTTTAATAAACAACTTTCTCAACAGCTGATTTTGTCTGAAGGGACGTTTTTGTGATGGTGAATCTGTTTCTGTGTTCTGGGATATTCATAACAGTAGTAATGAGTATACTGAATGCAACACCCTAAAAAGGACATGTAGGGTTGTTTATAAGAAAAAAACAGTCTATGAAAACCCAAGACATTTTGAGTGAGGGGCTGTAGATCCCTCCTGGGCCTTGTGTGAAGAAAGGAGATCATGTTTGACACTGTTTGCTCAGGGCATGGGGTGGGCATTAAGGCTGACAGTCCTAAAGAAGACCCCCCCCCAATGATTCACCAAGATTCTGGAACCCAAAACCCTCATGTTTCTTCTTTTAGTTGCTTGGTACTGGGTGTGGGGAGTTAGGGCTGGAAACCTTAATTCCATATGTCCCTTCTTTTGTGGCATTAAGTTATTCTGCTACATTAAGAGAGTTTTTTTGTAAAGCATTTCCTTTCTTTTTTTTAGATAATGGAATTAAGGGATCTGTATGAACAGGTGCAGATGTGTATGACTCATGGGAAGACGCCGTCCACCTACAGAAGTGCAGTGCCTGACACATTCACTATTTACAAATTAACTGTTTACACATTCACCCTTCATACATTTATTCTTTAGACATTCACTATTTTTTATCTAATTTTGTCACCAAGTTTACAAGTCATTTTATGACTGCCCTTATAAACATGACATGTAGCATTTATAGTATATTGACCGAAATGTCATTTCACACCAGAAGATTAAAAAGTTATCTTAGCCAGGATTAAAAAAAATAAATAAATAAAATGGCTCTCATATTTATGAGGTGGTGTGAAAAAAAATGGCTATTTTGAAAATTTGGAGTCAATATATTGAAAATTAGCAAAGTTATGAGTGAACATTGAAATAATGCGCTGTTCAGTCATAATCTGGGTATTTTACTGTATTTGTACACCAAATTTTCAGCATAGCCTTCTTATTACCCCACCTCATGAACTAGCTAGGTGAAATTTTTCAAATCACCACTGAAACATCATTGGGCACCACCAAAATGCCACTCCATGCCGCAGGTGCAAAAGCACACTTTGCCCAAGATTTGAAAAATGACAACTGTTACATTCATGAGCTGGTGTGAAAAGAATGGCTATGTTGAAAATTTGGGGTGACAAGATTTAAATTACCAGTGTTATCAGTGAGCATAGAAAAATGTCAATGCACACTTGTAAGTTTGTCATTGTTACATATTTTAACACCAGATTTTCATATTCTTATGACCCTACCTCATGAACAATTTTAAAATCATGGCCGAAATGTGATATTGCCAAGAGACCTGCAAAATTGCCTTTTGGGCTTGATTTGCTTAATTCACCACCACTGACCATGTGGTGTGGTCTCAAAAAAGGCCATGTTGAAACTCTGGAGAGAAAATATGTAAAAAAGACTAAGTTATGATTCAAAGTTTAAAACCCCATTGAATTACATTGTACCACACTTACATTACTTTCTTATATCATAGTTGCCAGATCCAGCAGCAAAACATGTCTTCAATCAGAGAGTGTATCTGCACCATAGGACATGTTCAGGTGAATGACGGTGTGTGGGGTGCATGGTGGGGTCTTGGGGTAGGGAGTGCTGAGGTTGGAGGTTGGGGTGGGGGAGTCAGATTAATGAGGGACCATTTTCATTTTTAGAGGTGAAAAAAAACATTGAGGGATGGGTTTCTTTATCACAGCTGAGAAGCCAACACTTGGGAGTGGGCACACCAGTGTCGGGCCACACTTTGAGAAACAGGGTGTGAAACTTGGAGGGGAGGGGGGTGCAGCTCAGAGGTAATGTGAGGAGGTATTTCTTCATGGAGAGGGCTGTAACAAAAACCCAAATGTTTCCTAAAAAAGTTATATACAAATCTCAGAAGCAGCATATCTAAATGAAGCATAACTTGGCACATCAAGAGACTTTGATGCCAAACCATTCATGCAAAATTTTGAGCAGATCTGTGAAACGGGGGAAAGCTATTAAAGTGCAAAGTTATGGGTTTAACATTAAGCAGCCTACTCAACTCTAACTACTAAATATATATATAATTTTCAGGGTAAAAAGGGTTTGCCCCAGAATGGTGTCTTTTGTTAGTTTGGTGAAAAAATTTTGATCCATTCCCAAGTTGTAAGGATTTGAAATTTTAGTTCTAAGCATGCTCAGTAGGGTATCAAACATCTAACCAAAAGACCCAATTGAGCATGCTCAGAACAGAAATGTTAAATCCTTATTACTTGAAAATAGATTAATATATTTTAACCAAACTAATGAGAGGCCCCATTCTGGGGCAAACCCTTTCTACCATGAAAATTTCAAACCAAAATTGCAAACCTCCTGGGCACTAGGCAATGACAAAAAAAAAAACAAAAACTGATTTTTCCGACAAATGCACTATATGGATCTCAGCATCCACACATTTGACTCGAATGAAACTTGGCATGTCAAGAGACTTTGCAACCCAGACAACACATGCAAACTTTTGTGGTAATCCACTGAATGGGGCAAAGCACCTAAAGTTTAAAGTTTGAGGTTTAACAGTAAGCAGCCTACTCAACCCTAACTATAGTGGCACTACCGTGCCACTAAATATATTATAGTGGCATGGTAGTGCCAGCATAGTTAGGGTTGCCCAGCCACTTCTATGTTAAACCCCAAATTATGCACTTTAATAACTTTGCAAGTGTGCAACCAATGTGCCCCCAAATTTTTATGCGCCGTCTGGTCCCATAGGTCTCTGGATCTGGCAAGTTTTGTTCCAGTTGGTGGTGTGGTTGTAGAGCTTCGGAGAGCCAAAAAATTTGAAATTTACCATTTAGGTTCAAATTCTTTGTTTGGCCATAAGTCTGAAATGATTTGGAGGTCTGGTCTAAAAGTGTTATGGGGTCTGGGACACTGAAGTACCTTTTGAAGGTTTGGTAAGAAAATAGTAATCGGTTCAAAAGTTATTAAAGGGACACTGTCAACCTTTTTGCATCATATTATTTCAAGGTAAAAACACACATTTTATGACTGCTTACCTGCTCTAAAATTTGTTAATGTTGCTGGTTGTTTAATCTGCCTCCTTACCTATTGGAACTGAAATGCATGGAAATGTATAGTTATACACAGCTTTGTTTTGCTCCAAATTGTTTACCTAAGCTTACTGCATACTTAATGAACATTAGAAACAATGCCAAACAGTACAGCCACTTGTGATACAATAGTCTCATCTACTCCCCACTGCACAATGGGTAGCTAGATAGTGTTGGAGGTGTTCCTGAGTCCAGGAAAGATGCAGGTGTAGTTAGTCAAGAAATGTAAACTATCAGGTTTTTGTGTGGTAACATCAGTCTGGTTGACACTCAGTTTTTTACTTTTTAAAAGGAAAAAGGAGTCTGAATAAAACAATCAGCTACATCAGTAGTCTCTGTAGAATGAGAACAATCACAAAATGTGTTTTTTAAACTAGAGACACTTCGAGGCCAAATGGGGTTGACAGTGTCCCTTTAAAGGGAAAACCTCTCTTCGGATTTCAGGAATGTGCAAACATGGCTAAATGCTAATAAACTCGTCCTCAACACTAAAAGGACCCAAGCCATGCTATTTGGCACTGCCCCCAAACTCAGGGCCTGTAAGAAACCCCCTCCTAGTCCATGACTCAGGGGCATCTCTCATCGACTGTCACATCCCTCAAATACCTGGGAGTCCTCCTTGATAAATAGAAACATAGAATTTGTTGGCAGATAAGGACCATTTGGCCCACCTAGTCTGCCCATTTCCCTACCTAATGGATAAGCTGCAGATCCTAGTTAACCAACAGCCTACTTCCTCCTACCTCCCACTAGAATTGCCTTATGCCTGTCCCATACATTCTTGAATTCCCCCATTGTTTTTGACTCTATTACCTCCTCAGAAAAGCTGTTCCATGCATCTACAGCCCTCTCCATGAAGAAATACCTCCTCACATTACCTCTGAGCTGTCCCCCCCTCTATCTTCAAATTGTGTCCCCTTGTTCTTGCACATCTCTTTTTCTGAAAGATGCTACCCTCTTGGACTTTGTTGATTCCCTTGAGGTATTTGAAAGTTTCTATCACGTCCCCTCTCTCCCTCCTTTCCTCGAGGCTATACATTTTAAGCTCCTTTAGTCTTTCTTCATATGTCTTCTGGTGCGGACCCTGCACCATTTCGGTTGCCCTCCTCTGGACAGCCTCCACCCTGTCTTCGTCTTTGTGGAGATGGGGTCTCCAGAACTGTACACAGTATTCCAGATGTGGTCTTACCAAATGTCTGTACAGAGGGCCAACAACTTCCTGTTTTCTACTGAAGATGCCTCTCCCTATGCATCCCAATATCCACCCAGCCCTCCTTACTGCCTTCTCACATTGCTGGCCCACATTTGGGTCATCTGATGTGACTACCCCCAGGTCTCTTTCCATTTTTGTTATTGTCAGTATCTCACCCCCCATTGTGTACTCTTGCCCTGGGTTTTTGTTTCCCAGGTGCATTACTTTGCACTTTGCATTGAATCTAAGCTGCCATACATTTGACCATTCCTCCAACCTTGCCAAGTCCCTTTTCATCCTTTCCACCCCAACCTGCATATCAACCCTGTTGCAGATCTTTGTGTCATCTGCAAAGAGACACTCTTTCCCTTCCAGTCCCTCTGAAATGTCACTTATAAAGACATTAAAAAGGACCTGCCCCAGTACTGAACCCTGTGGTATCCCACTAGTAGCACTCCTCTCTTCACTGTGGTCTCCATTTACTACTACCTGCTGTGTCCTGTTGTCCAGCCAGTGTTTTACCCAGGCTACCACCCTGGGACCCATTCCTAGGCTGGCTAACTTGTTTATTAATCTTTTGTGCAGGACTGTGTCAAATGCCTTGCTAAAGTCTAGGTAGACCATGTCCACAGCCCCTACCTGGTCTACTACTTTGGTCACCCAGTCAAAGAAATCAATTAGATTTGTTTGACATGACCTTCCTGCTGTGAGTCCATGCTGCTATGGGTCCTGTGCCCCACTGGCCTCTAGGTACTCAACAATTCTTTCCTTCAGAGGTGATTCCCATCATTTTCCCTACCACTGAGGTCAAACTGACAGGTCTGTAGTTTCCTGCCTCTGTCTTGCTCCCACTTTTGTGAAGGGGATTCATATCCACCCTTCTCCAGGCCTTAGGTACCACACCATTCTCCCATGATTTGTTAAATAGAGTAGTCAGTGGTGTTACTAGTTCTTCCCTTAGTTCTTTTAGAATTCTGGGTGAATTCCATCAGGCCCCATTGCTTTACCCACCTTAAGTTTTAAGAGTTCTTTCAGAACCCTTTTTTCTGTGAAGGGACTAATATCAACCCCACTATCCAGAGTGCTTCTATTGACTGGATTAGGTATCTCCCCCCTGCTTTTCCATTGTGAATACTGAGCAGAAATATTTATTCAGAATCCCTGCTTTTTCACTGTCGCTGTCTGCCCAGCCACCTTCCTCTTTGTTCAGCCTCAGTATCCCTGCCTTCCTCTTTCTTTGCTCCTGAATGTACCTATAAAGGTTTTATCCCACTTAACTGAGTTGGCTATCTTTTCTTTGGTTTGGGTCTTTGCAATTCTGACTGCCTTCCCCGCTTCCTTCTGCTTTAACTGGTATAGTTCTTTAACCTGCTCCTTCTGTGTTTCCTTATACTTCCTGAATGCTATCTTTTTCTCACATACCTTATCTGCCACTTCTTTTGAGAACCATAGTGATTTTTTCTTTCATTTGGATTTGTTTATTTGCTTCACACAAAGACTTATTGCCTCTGTGATGGCAGTTTTGATGTTTCCCCATTGTTGATCCTCCCCACCTTCTTGCCTGTTTGCTAGTGTTTTTCTGAGGCACTCTCCCATTTTGACAAAATCAGGCCTCCTGAAGTCCAGTACCTTCACTTTTGTGTGGCTTGACTCAACAGCTAAGTTTATTGTGAACCACACAGTTTGGTGGTCGCTTGTTTCAAGATGGCTACCCACTTCAAGATCAGAGATCCTCTCTCCATCCCCATTTGAGAGTACCAGGTCTAAGGTTGCTCCCTCCTCAGTGGGTTCCAAAACTAGCTGTCTGAGGCATGCCCCCAGTAGGGCATCAAGAATGGCTCTGCTCTTGGATGTGGCTGCAGCAAAGGTGTTCCAGTTAACTTCTGCCATATTCGGGTCCCCCATCAGCAATATCTCCCCTTTCTCTGCCATCCCAAGGATGCCTTCTATCATTTTCTTGTCCATTTCCTCCCTCTGAGATGGGGGTCTGTATACAACCCCTGTGCAGATTGTGGAGCCATTTCCAGTCTCCAGGGTGACCCATAGTGCCTCCTCTCCTCCCTGTTTACCCTTTAGTTCTGTTGCTTTGATCCCTTCCCTTACATAGAGAGCTACTCCTCCTCCTCTTCTTCCCTCCCTGTCCCTCCTGTAGACTGTGTACCCTGGTATGTTGACATCCCAGTCATGGTTCTCTGTGAACCATGTTTCTGTGACTGCCACAGTATCCAGGCATCCCTCTTCCATCAAGGCCACCAGTTTGGAGAGCTTTTTACCTAGTCTATGGGCACTGGTACTCATTACCCTCCATTTTTGTATGGCTTTATTTCTTTTTACCCCATCCCAGTCCTTACTGAATTTGTCTTTTTCTCCATCTACCCCACCCTTTTCCATATTGACTGCTCGATATTAGGGTTTACCTCACTAACTACCCTGATTTGGGGGCTAGGATTTATCTTCTCCTTTTCAGTGCCTCTCCCCTTGGCTAGTTTAAATGCTTGCCAATGAAGCATTTAAATATATCACCTAGGATCCCGGTTCCCCTCATGGATAGATGCAGACCATCATGCCTGTATAGGCCTTCATCCCTCCAGGTGGAGCCCCAGTCTCCAATGAAGTCAAATCCCTGAGCTCTGCACCAGTTATTCAACCAGTCATTGAATCCCATGGTATGGAGTACCCTAGCCTCATCCATGCCCTAGACAGGTAGCACTTCTGAGAAAGTTACCATGTGTGCTACTTGTCTAAGGCCCCTCCTCAACTCCACAAACTCCTGTTGCACTGCTCTGATCTCATTCTCAGCCAGGTCATTCCTTCCTAGGTGGATAATGACATCCAGCTCACTCCCCCTTGCAGCTTCTCTCATGATCCTGATGATTCATTTCCTGTCCCTCCAAGCAATGGCACCGGGCAGGCACCTTACTTCCCTTTCCCCTCCCTCCCTCAGTTCTACCCCCTAACAATTGAGTTCCCCACCAGGAGTTGTTTCCTTCTCCTGTGGGTCTTGTGCCACCCTCCTGTGGGTCTCCATTGTGGAGGTTACCAGCATCCTCCTTGGTCTCCACTGTGGGTGCCTCCATAGATGAACCATGCTCTGCCAGACTGGTTAATGAATTGTGGAGAGGCACAGCTGGAGGGATGCACCTCTGTTCCACCACCCTCACCCTCCCTGAGCCCACTGTGGTCCAACCACTCCTCTTTCTTGGCAACCTCTGAGGTAGTGGCAGTGGCCTGGGTGGTCCCTGGGTGGGGGAACAGGTTTTCTGAATCATTGCCAGGCCAGCATGGAGATGAGCAACCTCCTCCCTCAGGCCAGAGAGGTGCCTGCAAATAGGGAAGCAACACAGTTTCCAGAATGTCTCCCAGAAGATTACTGCTCCACAGCCAGTGCATTGCACCACTCCCCACATGTTTGTGTCCCTTCCTGTTACAGATGCTTTTGTTTTGTTTTGTTTTTTTGTTCTTGTTTTACTGTGTGCAAGCTTGTGAGTGTCTCTACCCACTGTTTAGTGTGCTGTGCCTTTAAGGATATGAACAGGTATATGTTGTTAGCAGTTTTGTGGAAGTGATGTCAGAACCCCTGCTATAAAGAAGTTATGCTCTTGGGCTGTGTGGGGTGAGGGTAAAGGTGGGAGGGAGGGAATAAACCTATGCTGTCCAGAAACAATCAACTACAACTCTGACCCTCCACCCCAGGGAGTGCCTTCCTTCCTTTCAGACACCTATTTAACAGAGGTTAAGTAACAGGTCTAGTCACAAATAACTGCAAATATCTCCCAGCTACAGTTCCTCCCTGGCAAATTAAAGTTAAAACTAAGGCAAGTCAACCCCAAAAATAGAATCAATACTAGTTACTTACACAGGTCCAAAAAGTAATAATTCAGTTCAGTGTAGTCTAGAAAATAGCCTCCTTGATTTAAAGAAGCTCTGGCTGCTTTCTCTCTCTCTCAGTCTCCCTTAACTTCAGTGTGCACATCCAGTCTAACTTGTAAAGCAACAAATGCCAAACTTGGAATTGCATATAAGACGAGTCACCTGCTAACACCATCCACTAAATTGGCAATTGCCAAGGGTATTCTGCTTCCAGCACTGACATATGGTGTCTCCACTTTTGCTAATGCCCATAAGACTGCTCTCCATAAATGGGATGTCTCGTATAACAACATATGTCAGTATACCTCCTTTTCCCATCACCTCAAGCACCACTGCACACTGTATAGTGACCTAGGCTGGCTCTCCCCAACTGCCAACTGACTATACTCCCTAGGGACTCTTACAGACTCTATAATCTGTAATCAAATCCCCTCCTCCCTTGCAGCTCTACTTGTACCAAAGACACCTGCCTACAGACTACACTCAGCAAACAAATCTCTACTTACCATACCCAGGTGTCTTACTTCAAAAGGCTCTGGAGCATTTCACTGCTCCACCCTGGCCACCTGGAACTCCCTCTCTCCTGCCCTGGGCAGGCTAACTCCAACCCAATCTTCAAAAAAGAACTATATCGGCACCTATCCCAGGTCCTGTGCACATGCTTTGATCCCACTTAATACCTCACAGCTAACCACCCTATTTCACTCAAGACAGTGCTGCACTTCTAAAGAAGCTTTGCTATAAAATGTCTTTATAGCTGCCACTTAGCCCAGTTTTAGTTGTTATTTGCATGTACTATTGTCACCTTTTTTCATCTCTGCCTAGCTATATGTATTATCTCATGTACTGCCTGACTTGATCTGTATTCTAACCTACCTGTACTATATACTATGTATGGTATAATCTCATCTCATTATGTTGATTGTGCGCATGCACAAGAAACATATTGTGACAGCTTTCTTGAGAAGCAGGTTGTGGAGGCATGCGCTGTTGTGGTCAATGCCCCCACAGCCTTTAAAGGCTAGGCCCACTTCACCCAATGCTGTGGCACACTGCTGCTGACACTAGTTCATCCAGCATGCCACAGCCTTCTAAAAAAGTAGCCACTGCAATCAGGGACCACCTTCTCATTGCAGGCGTCAGCCATTCGCTGCAATGAGGAGGGACCCGTTGCAGGGCGGATTTGCATTATTGGTATTGTTTAGGAACGGCAGTGGCTTGCCACTGTGTTCACAAACAAAATTAACCCATCTGCCAAGGGGGTGCCCAATCACCCTGGCAGCATGTGCCCCCCCACGTTTGTTTGCTGATGGGGGCCCCAGTCCTTGTCGGCTGTGCCCTGAGATTTATGTTGCCGATGGGGAGCCCACTCCCGTCAGCATTATGTGACCCACCCACTTTTGTTGTGTGCCAACGGGGTGCCCAATCCCCATCGGTTACAGCAGCCCCCAAAAACTCCTTGCCACGCTAGTGCCCCTGTAAAATGAAAAACAGTCCCACAATGTCTTTTTTTTCAAACCTGTAAAGCAGGAAATGGTCCCTCAGCAGTCTCCCTGGCTCCCCTTCCCACAACCTGCACCCTCCCACTGCACACTTTGCCTGCCCACACTCCCTTACCCCATACTTGCCTCTGGAGTCTGGCACGATGATCTTCGGTGGACCAGGAACATGTCTGCCCTCTTCAAAGCTGACCGCGATCTAAGGAAATGCCGTAAGCTGTATAATGGAATAAATAGGGGGTTTTCAACTTTGATGCATATCTCAGGCATTTTTGGGAATTTTGGCACCAAATTTTCAACATGGGGATTTTGTTACCCCTCCTCATGAATTCTGTCACTGTCATGGCATTAATCAGCCCCAAAAGGTGATTTCATGGTCACTACGCAGAATCACCTTTCAGGACTGCTTATCAAAATGACAGTGCCAGTGTTCATGAGGTGGGCTCTCAAAAGTCTATATTGCAAATTTGGTGGAAAAAAATCAAAAAAATGACTGTTTTACGAGCCGGCATTGCACAGTTGCCCATCACTGCATCCCTGTAAATTTCATATATTTTCACCCCAGATTTTCAACACTGGCATTTGTTCAGACCTCCTTGTGAACAGTATAGCTGTCATTTTTCACACCTTGGCCAAAATGTGTTTTTGCACTTCTGGCGCAGAACAGCATGGTCGCTGTGGGAAATCAGTGTTGGGGACAGATTACAAAAATGACAGTGACACAGTTCATGAGCAGAGGTTCTAAAATGCCTATGTTGAAAATCTGGTGACGATGCTCCATAAAATGAGTGTGTTATGAATGTGCATTGTGCAGTTTCCATGCACGTTCGTACCTTTGCAACTTTGCAACATTTTCACTCCAGATTTTCAGCATTGCCATTTTTCCACACCTCCTTATGAAGAGTGCAGCTGTCATTTTTCACATCCTGGTCAAAATGTGTTTTCACTCATCCGGCGCACAATAGAACGGTCACTGTGGAAAATCAGTGTCTGGGACATATTAAGAAAATCACACTGACACTGTTCATTAGCAGAGGTCCTAAAATGCCTATGTTGAAAATTTTGTGATGAAACTACATAAAATGACTGTGTTATGAGTATGTGTTGTGCAGGATCCGCGCACCCTTGTAAGTTTGCAGATTAGTAATATTTTCACATCAGATTTTCAACACTGGCATTTGTTCACACCTCCCTATAAACAGTACAGATGTCATTTTTCACATCCTGGCCGAAATGTGTTTCCACGCTTCTGGTGAAGAATTCCACAGTCGCTATCAGAAATCAGTGTTTGGGACAGATAAGGAGCGAGTGATGGGGGGGCGAACTGACCGAGCTCAAATGAGTTCTGTCAGGACTGCTGTGGATTTCTTTGTGGGCAGGAAAAGGTGAGAACACAAGCAGGAGCCCAGTACAAATGGGCAGCCTGCAGTGCCAGGAGACTCAAAACGAGCAAGTGAGGGAGGGGGAGTGAGTGAGCAAAACGGAGCTCTGTTGGGACTGCTGTGGATTTCTCTGTGGGCAGGAAAAGGCAGCAATGTATGCAGGAGATGAGTACAAAAGGGCACCCTACAGTGGTGGGAGAAACGGAATGAGCGAGTGGGGGGGAGTGAGCGAGCTCAAAAGAGCTCTATTGTGACTGCTGAAGATTTCTTTGTGGGCAGAAAAGGGTGGCAATGCTGGCAGGAGCCCAGTACAGAAGGGCAACCTGCAGTGCTGGCTGAAATGGAATGAATGAGTGATATGGAGGAGTGAGTGAGGCTAACAGAGCTGTGTCAGGACTGCTGCAGATTTCTTTGTAGGCAGAAAAGGATGCCAACAGAGGCAAGAGCCCAGTACAAAAGGGCAGCCTGCAGTGCCAGGAGAAACAGAATAAGCGAGTGAGACAGGGGGAGTGAGCAACCTCAATGGAGCTCTGTCGGGACAGCTGCGGATTTCTTTGTGGGCAGGAAAAGGTTCCAATGCACACAGGAGCCCAGTACAAAAGGGCAGCCTGCAGCAGTGGGAGAAACAGAATGAACAAGTGAGGGAGGGGAAGTGAGTGAGCTCAACGGAGCTCTGTTGGGACTGCTGTGGATTTGATTGTGGACAGAAAATGGCAGCAATGCACGCAGGGGCCCAGTACAAAAGGGCAGCCTGCAGCAGTGGGAGAAACAGAATGAACAAGTGAGGGAGGGGGAGTGAGTGAGGGAGCTCAATGGAGCTCTATCATGATTGCTTCTGATTTCTTTGTGGGCATAAAAAAGTTGCAATGCAGGCAGAAGCCCAGTACAAAAGGGCAGCCTGCAGCACCGACAGAAATGGAATGAGCTAGTGAGACAGGGGGAGTGAGTGAGGCCAACGGAGCTCTGTCAGGACTGCTGCAGATTTCTTTGTGGGAAGAAAAAAATACCAACAGAGGCAGAAGCCCAGTACAAAAGGGCACCTGGCAGCACCAGGAGAAACAGAATGAGCGAGTGAGACAGGGGGAGTGAGCGAGCTCAATGGAGGTCTGTCATGACTGCTGTGAATTTCTTTGTGAGCAGGAAAAGGCAGCACCACAGGCAGGAGCCCAGTACAAAAGGCCAGCCTGCAGCCCCAGCAGAAACAGAATGAGCGAGTGAGAGAGGGGGAGTGAGGGACCTCAATGGAGCTGTGTCAGAACTGTTGCCCATGGCTTTGTGGGCAGACAAAGCCGGCAATGCAGGCAGGAACCCACTACAAAAGGGCAGCCTGCAGCAGTGGGAGACATAGAATGAGCAAGTGAGGGAGGGGGGGTGAGTGGGCTCAACGGAGCTCTGTTGGGTCTGCTGCAGATTTCTTTGTGGGCAGAAAAAAGCAGCAATGCACGAAGGGGCCCAGCACAAATGGGTAGCCTGCAGCAGCGGGAGAAACAGAACAAATGAATGAAAGAGGGGGGGAAGGAGTGAGTGAGCGAGTTCAACGGAGCTCTATCATAACTGCTGCAGATTTCTTTATGACCAGAAGAAGGCGGCAATGCAGGCAGGAGCCCAGTACAAAAGGGCATCCTGCAGCGCTGACAGAATCGGAATGAGTGAGTGAAAGAGGGGGAGTGAGCAAGCTCAATGGAGCTCTGTCGGGACTGCCACAGATTTCTTTGTGGGCAGAAAAAGGCTCCAACAAAGGCAGGAGACCACTACAAAAGGGTAGCCTGCAGCACCAGGAGAAACAGAATGAGTGAGTGAGACAGGCGGAAAGAGCGACCTCAACAGAGCTCTGTTAGGACAGCTGCAGATTTCTTTGTGGGCAGAAAAAGGTGCCAATGCAGGCAGAAGCCCACTACAAAAGGGCAGCCTGCAGCACCGGGAGAAACACAATGAGCGAGTGAGAGAGGGGGAGTGAGCAAGCTCAACGGAGCTCTATCATGACTGCTGTGGATTCCTTTGTGGGCAGAAAAAGGCGGCAATGCAGGCAGGAAGCCCAGTACAAAAGGACAGCCTGCAACACTGACAGAAATGGAATGAGCGAGTGAGACAGGGGGAGTGAGTGAGGGCAATGGAGCTCTGTTGGGACTGCTACAGATTTCTTTGTGGGCAGAAATAAATACCAACAGAGGTAGAAGCCCAGTACAAAAGGGCAGCTGGCAATGCCAGGAGAAACAGAATGAGTGAGTGAGACGGGGGGAGTAAGCGACCTCAACGGAGCTCTGTCAGAACAGCTGCAGATTTCTTTGTGGGCAGGAAAAGGTGCCAATGCAGGCAGGAGCCCAGTACAAAAGGGTAGCCTGCAGCGCTGGCAGAAACAGAATGAGTGAGAGAGAGAGAGGGGGAGTGAGCAAGCTCAAGGGAGGTCTATCGTGACTGCTGTGGATTTCTTTGTGGGCAGGAAAAGGTGCCAATGTAGGCAGAAGCCCAGTACAAAAGGCCAGCCTGCAGCCATGCCAGAAATGGAATGAGCGAGTGAGAGAGGGAGAGTGAGCAACCTCAACGGAGCTGTGTCAGGACTGCTGCACATGTCTTTGTGGGCAGACAAAGCCGGCAACACAGGCAGGAACCCACTACAAAAGGGCAGCCTCCAGTAGCGGGAGACACAGAATGAGCGAGTGAGGGAGCGGGAGTGAGTGAGCTCAGTGGAGCTCTGTTGGGAATGCTGTGGATTTCTTTGTGGGCAGAAAAAGCAGCAATGCATGCAGGGCCCAGTACAAAAGGGCAGCCGGCAGCAGCGGGAGAAACAGAATGAACGAGTGAGAGAGGGGGAGTGAGTGAGCGAGCTCAACGGAGCTCTATTGTGACTGCTGCAGATTTCTATATGGCCAGAAGAAGGTGGCAATGCAGGCAGGAGCCCAGTACCAAAAGTCAGCCTACAGCACCGACAGAAACAAAACGAGCGAGTGAAAGAGGGGGAGTGAGGGAGCTCAGTGGAGCTCTGTTGGGACTGCTGCAGATTCCTTTGTGGGCAGAAAAAGACGCCAAGAGTGGCAGCAGAGCACTACAAAATGGCAGCCTGCAGCATCAGGAGAAACAGAATGAGCGAGTGAGACGGAGGAGTGAGTGACCTCAACGGAGCTCTGTCGGGACAGCTGCAGATTTCTTTGTAGGCAGAAAAAGGTGCCAACGCAGGTAGAAGCCCACTACAAAAGGGCAGCCTGCAGCACTTGGAGAGAAACAGAACGAGCAACTGAGAGAGGAGGGAGTGAGCGAGCTCAACGGAGCTCTATCATGACTGCTGTGGATTCCTTTGTGGGTAGAAAAAGGTGGCAATGCAGGCAGGAGCCCAGTACAAAAGGCCAGCCTGCAGCACCGGCAGAAATGGAATGAGCCAGTAAGAGAGGGAGAGTGATCTACCTTAACGAACCCATGTCAGTACTGCTGTAGATTTCTTTGTAGGCAGAAAATGCCACCAGCAGAGACAGGAGCCCAGTACAAAAGGGCAGCCTGCAGCGCCAGCAGAAACAGAATGAGCAAGTGAGAGAGGGGGAGTGACCCACCTCAACAGAGCTCTGTCGGGACAGCTGCAGATTTCTTTGTGGGCAGCAAAATGTGCTAATGCAGGCAGAAGCCCAGTACAAAAGAGCAGGCCTGAAGCACCTGAAGAAACAGAATGAGCAACTGAGACAGGCGGAGAGAGCGACCTAAACGGAGGTCTGTCGGGACTGCTGCAGATTTCTTTGTGGGCAGAAAAAGATGCCAAAGCAGGCAGAAGCCCACTACAAAAGGGCAGCCAGCAGCACCGGGAGAAACACAATGAGCGAGTGAGACAGGGGGAGTGAGCAAGCTCAACAGACCTCTAGCATGACTGCTATGGATTGCTTTGTGGGCAGAAAAAATCTGCAAAGCAGGCAGGAGCCCAGTACAAAAGGCCAGCCTGCAGCGCCAGCACAAACGGAATGAGCAAGAGAGAGGGGGGAGTGAGCTAGCTCAATGGACCTGTGTCAGGACTGCTGCAGATTTCTTTGTGGGCAGTAAAAGCTTCCAACAGGGGTGGGAGCCCAGTACAAAAGGGTAGCCTGCAGCACCAGCAGAAACAGAATGAGCAAGTGAGAGAGGGGGAGTGACCCACCTCAACACAGTTCTGTCGGGACAGCTGCAAATTTCTTTGTAGGCAGAAAAATGTGCCAATGCAGGCAGGAGCCCAGTACAAATGAGCAGCCTGCAGCACCTGGAGAAACAGAATAAGTGAGTGACACAGGGCCAGTGAGCGAGCTCAACGGACCAATGCAATCAACATTCGGCATTGATGAATGCTTGTTTTATGTATGTATTCTCCCTGGTCGAGCCTGAAAATAGTCAACTTTGGCCAGCGCACCTAACCCAGTTAACAAAAACTAATTAAAATAAATAAAGTTTTAAGTTTCCCAAGATAGATTATGGGAAAAAAACAGATGTATGGCTTGAAAGCACTTTTTGCTTTTGCAAAAGCACTTTTTACTGCTGCAAATGGGTTCAGTATTGTTATAATGCCGCAAACTTGTTTTCAGTTAGCAACTGGTAAAAAATGCTGTAATTCAAAAAATAATGCCCCTTTTTAAACACCAATAGTTGTGTTTCCCTAACTAGGGCATGAGGAACACAATCCTGGCATTATCTTTTTTTAATTAGTTCACAGAAATATGTTTTCTGCATTCGGCCATTGGTAGTGCTGCAAAGTTGCAGCACTTCTATTGTGAAACTGCCACAAGTTGCAGTGGTTTTTGCACAACTAACAGCACTGTTGCAGGAAAACTGCTGCAAATTTATGGCACTTTTCGTGAAAACTGCTGCAAATGTGTGGCACTACTTTCATAAAAAAAACAAAAAAACAAAAAAAAACATTGGCCCCTGTAAAAGGCCAAAAGCTTTCCTGGTCAATTTTTGCCAAAAATAAGGTCAGAATCTTACTCCTTGACCTCAGTTTAGATAAACACCTGTTGGTGTTTACCTGATAAAAGGAGGTTTTCTCCTTTTACTGCCTCCAAGGGAGCCAAGGCATGTTTTAATAATAAAAAATGTTTTTCTGACATCAGGTTACCCAATCCCTGTGTCAGCATTTACTCTCCCTTCCCCATCCCTAGTAGTGTGGCACACTGGAGATCCCAACCCCAGTGTACCAAAAAAACTTAGTTTTTGTTACTGTCTTATTCAACACCAGGATGCCCATCCCTGATGTCTAATGCCCCCCCCAAGCCCATTTAAAATTTCTGTTTGCTGACATGGGGTGCTCAGTCTTCATGCTGGCATTATGAATATCCACCCCAGCACTGCTGGACTCTGGGGAGCCTACTCCCAGTGTCCAAAAATAAAGATTTTCAACCTCTTAAAAACAGAAAACTGTCCGCCAACATCTTTTTTGTAATCCTGTAAAAAAGAAAATGGTCCCTCATCATCATCTCCCCATTCCCCCTCCCCATCCTGACCCTCCCACTGAGCAAACCATCACCCCACACTCCTTCCCCCTCCCTTGCCTATACTTTGCACTGGATATCATATTGTGTGGACTGGGACACGTCTGCACTCTTCAAAGCCTAACCGCAAACTGAAGAATCAAGGTAAGTGCAATATAATTGCTGTCTATGGAATTTTGAAGTTATGTTGATATCTCAGCCATTTTCAGTATTTTTTAACCAAATTTTTAACATGGGCTTCTTGGGACCCCACCTCATGAACACTGTCACCGTTGTTTTGTGTATAGGATCCACAAGGTGATTTTGCAGTTGCTGTGTGAAATCTCCATTTGGGACTGAGTAACAAAATGGCAGTGCCAGTGTTCATGTGGAGGGGTCCCAAAAAGCCTGTATTGAAAATTTGGAGCAAAAATACCAAAAAACACCTGAAGTACATGCAGTCATTGAAATTGTTCTATGCAGGCTCATAATTTCATCAATTTTTTAATATTTTAATCCAAATTTTCAACATTGCCATTTTTTCACACCACCTCATGAAAAGTACAGCTGGCATTTTTCAAATCCTGCCCAAAATGTGTTTTTGCTCCTGGGGCACTAAATGGCATGGGTGCTGTGCCAAATCACATTTTGGGACTTATGAATGAAATGATAGTGCTAATGTTCATGAGGAGGGGTTCTAAAAAGGCCATGTTGAAAATTTTGTAAAAAAAATTCCCAAAAATGCTCGAGTTATGTGTGTCTGTTGAATGTATTCTATGCATGTGCATTACTTTGGTACTTTTCAATACTTTGACACCAAATTTTCAACATAGCCATTTTTTCATACCACCTCATGAAAAGTACAGCTGTCATTTTCCACAAAATTCCAAAAATCAGCCCACCCAGAAACACAGACCTACAGTTGCTCCAACTGAATTGTTGTTTATTGTGTTCACTAAATAAACAATTCAGTTGGAGCAATCGTGGGTCTGTGTTTCCTGGAGCGCTGTTTTTTGGAATTTTGCTTTGTTGAGGCTGACTGCCTTCTTATAGTAAACCAACCCCTGACTGAGTGTGGGACAGTTTGTTTAGATTCTGTCATTTTCCACATCCTGCCCAAAATGTGTTTTTGCACCTGTGGTGCAGAATGGTATTGCAGTTGCACATAATTACTGTTTTGCCTTGCATTTCACAATTTCTCTGTACCAGTGTACATGAGGTGAGGTAATGAGATGGCTATGCTGACAATTTGATCACTGTTGTTCCACTCATGGATGGACAGGGCTTGAAGGGCCCTGTGCTTCCACACCCACATACATATGCGCATCTAGGGAGAGATTGGAGCACAGGATCTGAAGGACCCTGAGCTCACACAGTAAAATAAGAATACTATTATACTACCTCAAAAAGTAAGGAAATTCACTGCAAAAAAACTTCATTGATGCATCAGTTAGGGTTCCTACTATGGTGACAAGAGTATGGAAATTTGCTGTTAGGGTTCCCACCCTATCACCCCACCACACCCACTAACCACCCTCCACACACCAACAAGCATCGGTGTGCCTTGGTGTCATCAGGTCCAACTCTCACCCCATTCTTCTATATTGTACCATCTCAGCTTCCTTACACATGGAATGGGGTGAGAGACAGGCCCGATGATGCCATGGCACACCCCGATGCATGTTGGTGTGTGAAGGTTGGGTGTGGGTGGGGTGGTTGAGTTGGTAACCCTTACACAGAATTTCCATACTTTTGTTGTTGTAATAGGAACCCTAACAGATGCATTAACAAAGCTTTTCTTGCATTGAATATATATATATATATATATATATATATATATATATATATATATATATATTATAGTGGCAAGGTCGCTTCAATTATTGTTAGGTTGAGCGGCCAGTTACATACTAAAGTCAAAAGTTTGGACATTAATAACTTTGACCTGTTTAATGGATTTGCCTGAAATTTGGTACATGTGTTGGGGCACACTAGATCTCTTGATCTGCCAAATTGCATTTCAGTTGGAATGCTGGTCTTCGTGTACGAAAGCGCTGAACAATGCAAAATTATCCATTTTTGGAGGCACCTTTTGGCATTCTTAATGTGGTCCTGCACGGCTGTCATGTGGTGTGCTACTCTGCAAGATGACTCATTTGAAAGAGCTTTCATGGCCAAACATGCCTCTTTTTGTTTGGTGAAAAAATATTAAGGCATTCAAAAGTTATGGCACTTTTAAGTTCCAATTATAAGTCAATAGGAACATTTTTATGTATATCTTGCGATCAAAGAATGGGGGTTCTGGCCATCTAGTCTCGCCTGGTGATCAACGAATTTGCAGCCTCACAGTTCAAGAATCTTTGTTCCTACTGAATTTTCAAAATTCTTTGGCTGCAAGGTCAACCATCTTGTTTTCAGTTTTCCAATCACACAAACACAAATATCTCGGCTCAGGGGTCACGTCTGAAGTAAAACTTTGATGGGTTTTACTAAGGGGACCCGGATCTATCAAGCCATGGCTTTGGTTCCATCCAAATCGGTCAAAAAATAGAGTTATAAAGCTTTTAAAATCTTAATTCGCGGCTCGCTAACGATCTTTGATCATGAGCCTGCAAATTCTTTGATCATGAGATTCTTTGATCGCGATCTCGCATTGTGACCTAAAACACTAATATCTCGGCTCAGGAGTGGGTTAGGGACACAAATGAGGGCTTGTTTTGCTCAGAAGCATCCGTTCTGTCAAACCATGCCATTGATTTGGTTCAAATAGGTGAATAAATTGTGTTTCACCCTTATTTTATTCTTTGATTGTGAGCCTGCAAATCCTTTGATCATGAGGCTGCAAATTCTTTGATCGTGAGATTCTTTGATCGCGATCTTGCATCGTGAGTGAGGGATGAGATGGCTGAATTTAAAAATCATTTTTCTCAGCCCATGGGTGCCAGAGGAAGTCAAATGAGGGTGGGTTTTACTCAGGGGGCTTTGTTCTGTTGTACCATGGCAGTGTTTTACTGCAATTGCTTCTATTGTTTTAATTATTAAATTTTTTATTCTTTGTTCATGAGCCTACAAATTCTTTGATTGTGAGGCTGCAAATTCTTTGATCGTGAGATTCTTTGATCGTGATCTTTGATCGCAAAATAGCAACAAGATGGCCAGATTTGTTATGATGGAATAGATAGGGAAATTTTGCCAATCTTTGATATTGAGTACCTCAGAAATGGTTTAGTCTTTTTACTTGCAATTTGGAGAGAAGAAAGGCAACATCCTACAGATGTGCCTTTTAGTGGATTGGTAAAATAATATTACAGGGCAGCAAAGTTACAGCACTACGAAGTTGGTGCTTTTTCCCATAGGATAACATTACGGCATCAGCCATATTACAGGAATTCTTTGCTGCTCTTCTGAAAAATAACGGTTTGGTCTTTTGGGCTAAAATTTGGAAGGAAGAAAGCCAACATCCTACAAATGTGCCTTTTGGTAGTTTAGAGAAAAAATATTACAGGGTGGCAAAGTGACAGCACTGCGAAGTTGACAATTTGTCCCATAGGATAACATTGTGGCGTCCATTGGGTCTTTTCAGGGCCTGTATCTCAGAACAGTCATGAGATAATGGACTTTTTGTAAAATGATTAGCCCCCCAGTTGGGGCTAAGCAAAACCAGCCAGGAAGTAATAATGCATACAAAATTTTAAGTTTTTTCCTACGTCATACGGTTCCTGAGAGATAAGCAATTTAGTACTCCAAGTCGTACTTTTCTGCTCCGAAGTCAGTTATAATGCATACATTCTTTGTTTTCAATTAGTTTTTTCAATGCAGTTTTTGGGGAAAAGAAGGGTGTGCCCTTTTGTTACTGTGACAGTTAGCGTTTCCAGTTGCGCTTCTGTTACCATTCGAATCATCATTCCCATCTATGCTACCTTGTGCATAACGGTTTGCATTTTCATATGCGCTTGCATTTCTGTTTCTGTTGTCTTTACTGTTGCTGTTACTGTTACCATTTATGTTTACTATTGCAGTACCAAGACCTTATGTGTATCAGTTTGTGTTTTCGTATGCGCTTGCGTTTCTGTTTTTATTGGCTTTATTGTTGCTGTTACCATAACCCATTTGCATTTACAACTGTGGTTCCGTAAGTGTGTGCATTACGGTTTGTGTTTTTGTACGTGCTTGCGTTTCTGTTTACTTTGGTGTTATTGTTGGTGTTACTGTTACCATTTGCATTTACAATTGTGGTACCGTGAATGTGTGTGTTACCAGTTGTGTTCTATATGCACTTCTGTTTGATGTCTCCGTTTACGTAACTGTTTGCTTCAGCATCACTTTATGCTTGTGTTTCTATTAACGTTTGCTTTGCTATTTACGTTTGGTTTGCCATATGCATTACTGTTGCTGCTTGCGTTTGCTTTGCAGTTCCTGTTACTGTGTAACAAGACATCACGTCGGGCCCTGCGCTGCTGCCACTACATTCCTTTCATTATTTATCATCCTAATTCTCAAAAAGAAGGGAATTAGAGCAAAATATTTAATGCACAGTTAAGTTAGTCGATTGTAAGGTTAGAGTTTGAGGCAGGGTTGAGTTCCCTGATTTCTACACCTCACCAGGCATCGGGTGCTAGTCGTTAGTTCCCAACTCTCACCCCATTCTCCCATACCCTCAGCTTCATGGACATGTGATGGGGTGAGAGTTATACGATGACCCCAACACACCTTCGCTGCCAGTTGGGGTGGGCTGGGGTCCAATGGGGGCTTTCAAACCTAACCCTGAATTTCCTAGCTTTTTTTTGCTGTGGAACAACCCTAACTGATGCATTAAACTGAGTTTTTTGCCCTTAAAATATACAGTATATTTATATATACACACACACATATATATACATATATATATAAATATATATATCTTATGGTAGCACGGTAATGCTACCATAGTTAGGGCTGAGTACCCTATTTAAGGTAAAATGGTGAAACTTTGCACCTTAATAATTTTGCCACCATTCAACGGATTTGTCTGAAATTTGACAGGCACTGGGCATAGCCATAGGTCTTGAGATATGCTAACTTTTGTACCGGCTGGATATACGGCTGTGGAGCTATTAAGCAACATTTGTGTGCACCTTTATGTTTTTTTTGCCAATTCTTTGCTCACGCCTACAGGTCGCATGGTTTACGCGACTGGCCAGAAACGTCAGGGAACGTGCGACCGGGGTCACCAATGTGCCTTTTGAAGATTTCATGAAAAAATATTAAACAGTTCAAAAGTTATTCAAAAAACAAATTCTGATTATAAGTCAGTTGGAAAAGTTAACAAAAAGTTCAAAAGTGTCGCAAATGCACTTTTTAGTGTCGCAAATGGCCCTAGTAGTGTCACAAATCCACCATTTTGTTTTCAGTTACTGATCACAGAAATGCGTGGCATTTAAAATTGGGACCATCTATGGACATAATTCTTTTTGTGTTTACTTATTCGAGCCCTGAGGATGCTAGCCATGTCTTTATTTTGGGGTTAAACACCCCAGAAATATGTTTTTCAAATTTCTGGGAAGAATAGTGTTGTTTTTGCAAATTTTTGCGAAAGGTGTCGCAAATCACGGCACTACTTTTCTAGGCTATGGCCAAAATGACAGGAATTCTTTGCCACCCTGCTGCAAAAAAATGGTTTGGTCTTATGGGCTGAAATTTGGAGGGAAGGCAGCCAACATCTCACAGATGTGCCTTTCAGTGGTTTGGTGACAAAATATTGCATGGATGCAAAGTTACGGTACTCCGAAGTTGACTTTTCTCCCAGACTAACATGGTGGCATCCTCCGTGCCATTTGGGGCTCGTATCTCGGAAACCGTGCGAGATACGGAATTTTCATTATGACAATGCATAGGCCTATGGGCTATGCATTTAGTGAAAACCTAGCCAGGAAACTCATGAATCATGTGAAATTTAATTTTTTTTTCTACGTCGAATGGTTACTGAGGTATTACCATTTTAGTATTACAACTGCTCATTTTCTACTCCGAGGCCCATTATTATGCATACATTCTTTGTTTTCACTGTGTTTCTCAATGGAGCTTTTGGGGAAAAATACAGTGTGCGCTTCAGTTACTGTTACACATAGGCTTTGCAGTTGTGTTTCCATTAGCATTCCTGTGTACGCCACCATGTGCGTCACCCTTTGTGTTTCCGTTTGCATTTGCGTTACTGTTACCATTTGTATCTCCACTACTGTTTGTGTTTGTCTTTCACTTAGCATCACTGTGTGCATTACCATTTCTGTTGATGGCCGCCCTTCCATTTTCATTTGCGTTTCTCTTTCATTTTGCATCATCATTGTTCTTACCGTTATCATTTGCATTTCCAATTGCATTCCCGTGCCCGTGTGCATTACAGTTTGCTTTTCCATACATGCTTAGGTTTGCATTTCTGTTTTCTTTGGCATTATTGTTGCTGTTACCATTACCATTTGCATTTACAATTGCGGTACCTTCACCGTGCACGTTACGGTTTGCGTTTCATTACGCGCTTGCATTTCTGTTTCCTTTCGCGCTACTGTTGCTGTTACAGTTATCATTTGCATTTACAATAATGGTATGGTGACTGTGTGTGTTACCACTTGCATTTCCATATGTGCTTGTGTCTCTGTTTGCATCACTGTTCGCTTTGGCGTCACTTTGCACCTGAAGTTCTATTAACGCTTGCTTTACAATTTACATTTGTGTCGCCATGTGCATAACCGTTACCGCTTGCATTTGCATTGCTGTTACTGTTACTATGTCACAAAAAATCTCATGGTGGGAGCATTCCATTCACTATTTATACTCCTCATTCTCAAAAAGAAGGGAAATTAGAGGCAAGAAACTCTACAGCCTCATGCGTAGCAAGGCACACCAAGGCATGCATATATCAGAGTGCGACCGCACACCTCAGAGTGGTTTATCTATTACATATATATATTTATCTATCTATATATATATATATATATATATATATAGCTATAGCTATAGCTATAGATATAGATATAGATATAGATATAGATATAGATACAGATATATATAAATCTATATATATATATATAGATATATATATATATTACAACAACCAGTGAAGTTCAAAAGTTCACTTTTTTCAGTCCTGACTGGACACGCTTTGTCTTTAAACAAAAAGGGGTGGGGGGAGAAACTTATTTGGCAATAAGTAGAAAGTGGTGATATGCTTTCTTAACTTCCTTTCAGGTGCAAATACTCAGTAACAGTGATAAGTTTCAGAATATACTGTAACATGAATTAAAGATGCTAAGCTGGCAAATGGTGGATTAGTACAAAAACTGGGCAGGTTCGTTGGGATTATAACTATTTTTTGGAAGGCTTTAATGGTTTAGAGGAAAATAACTTAAAATGGATTATTAAATCTACAGGATTCACCTATTTATGTCTCCCTTTGAGTATAGAATAAGGGAAATGGTAGCAGGGTATGTTCATGAAAAGGGGTTACCAAAGTGTGACATGAGGGTCAAATTTTCAAATTTCTAGATTACATTTGTGATACATTTTGAGATATTATGACCCAAGTATGAAAAAAGAAACTTATTAGGGAATACAAGTCTCACAAGTTCCTGAGATAAATGAACTGTATTGTGATGAGTGTAACAAATGACACCACACACCTTGCCGAATGTAACACCTGACACAAGACATCTGTTTTAGTAGCAAACACTTTAATAAACATATATAATAAGTTATATTAAAACATGAGAAACAAATATTTATAAGAATTACATTACATTAATTACAAATATGATGTTTTGCTCAACGTACCGTGGTGAATGTAACAAGTGACACCACATTTATGTTTCACTTACTAAAACTGTACTAAACATGCCTAACAACTAACATACAACTGCTACTGACTGACATACTGCTATAAAACATGAAAACATTTGACAATTACATTACTGGCAAGTGTGATGCTTAACACCACATACCGTGGTGAATGTAATGGGTGACACCACACATTTGTTTCAGTTTTACAGAGTTTAGTGGACATGCGTAATGGCTAACATGCTACTAATAATAACTGACACAGTGCTACAAAACCTGGAGAAATCTGACAATAATAACATTAATGACAGGTGAGATGTTTGACACCACATACCGTTGTGAATGTAACAAGTGACACTACACATTTGTTTCAGTAGAAAAAAGTTTACTGAACATGCCTAATGGCTAACATGCTACTTCTAATAACTGACATAGTCCTACAAAGCCTGGATAAATTTGACAACATTAATGATACTGATGGGTGTGATTTCTGACTCCACATACCGTGGTGAATGTAACAAGTGATATTACACTGATATTCGATTTACTAAAACTGTACTAAACTTGCATAACAACTAACATACTATTACTGCTGACTGACATACTACTATAAAAAATGAAAAAATGCAACAATTACATTACTGACAAGAGTGATGCTTAACACCACATAATGTGGTTAATGTAACAAGTGACACCACACATTTGTTTCAGTTTTAAAAGGTTTACTGAACATGCCTCATGGCTATCACACCACCACTAATAACTGACATAATGTTACAAAACCTGGAGGAATTTGACAATAATAAAAGTACTGGCAGGTATGATGGTTGACACCACATATCGTGGTGAATGTAACGAGTGACACCACAAAGAAAATCCATTTTAACCCTCTACCCCATATACATAGTATAATCCTTATTACAACTGATGCACAGCACTTTCCCTAGACATGCAGTTGTCACAGAAATATGCCCCTGAAAATTTGCCCCAAATCAGTGAATGATGGTAACAAAGCCTACCTGTGGTGAATGTAACTACAGTCCTCATTGTTGCATGCAGTGCTTATCTTCATAGAATGTAGCCCTACAAAATGGAGGAGCCACATGCAAAAAATGGGTTTTAAACCACAACTCAGCTCCTCCCTCTATGGTTGCTCCTTAGTTCTGATGGGCAGGTTATGACTTTACAACTGTCACAGACTGACAGGTAAACATTGGGCCTGATGTGACTCCAAGTCGAGTGTGGGTCAAAGGTTGCTCTCCCTTCTGTGGGAAAGCTAGATCAAGCAGTAACACAGTCCGTTATCACAAGATGGAAAACTAGGAGAAAAGCCAGAAAATCTTTTAAAATGCTAATAGCACAATTTCAGATTTGGGGGCCATGCAGGTGAATGCATTGTGCTGTGACACCAACTGTTACATTCATCACAGTAAATACAAAGCTGCACAAATTAAAAATGGAGCATTACAATGGGCTAAAGAGTACAGATAATAAAAAACACAACTCCAGATTAATAAGCAGAGTTACTTTATTAAGGGAAAACAGTAAATAAAGCTTGCAAAAACAATTAGTAAAACATGTGTGTTTGCATGTCACACTTTTTCAGGTAAAAAAAGCAACAAAATGGAGTGGGACACCCCATCAAAAAAAATATGGATACCCTACTGTTCTATAGTTATATAATTTATCTGCACACATAGCCAGCTTTCAGATTTAGTCAAAAACATATGCCTGACAGTTCTTGATTTTTAAAAATGTGGTATGTACTGTATGGTGGGCATTGGTAACCCCTTTTCATGAACAGACCCAGCAATGTTCCCCCTTCCCCCCTGCATAGGTACCGCCACATGACAAAGCCTGTTGAGGTGCTACATAGGGGTGTTTGTTACTGAAGATTTGACTGCAATAAGTATTTGAAACATTCAGATCCCACTATGGTGTATGCACTGCTTTTCTTGCTTTCAATATTAATGTTCTGAGGGATCTATGTGGCAGCACCTTCAGGGACAGTCAACTGTGTGTAGTCTCCTTTCTTTTATTGTTTTGAACAACAGGTTTGTTCCCTGATCCCTGCAATAGATCTTTCAGATTTTCTTTTATGTCTTTAACTTTGGCACCTGGCAGGAAACATACAGCTGCTTTATGTTTCCTTCCAATATATATAATGGACTCTGTGTGCCTAATTATGGAATCTCCTAATACCACAAAGCTAGTGTTTGTATTTCCATTGAGTTCAGCCTAATCCATCCCCTCTTGGTGTACTTATGATTTAGCCTGCACCCAAAGGGGTTGAAATCTGTTATCCAGATGAAGTTCATAGTCAGCATTTGCTACCCTCCCTCTTCCCCTCCTCTTATTTCCCTCTGTTAAAGTCCATGGTGGCAGCTCCCCACATACTCTATTTTCTATCTTCTCTTCTCCTTTCATCTCAAACATGTCTATTTTCTTTTTCTGTTTGACTCGCAAGTCTTCCTCTTCAACAACAGCTATTTGTGGACTATGGCTTGTAATAGTGGTTTCATTAATAATGTTATTAAACACATTTTCTACAAAGGCTCCCAGCTCATGTATGCTCTTTGACTCATGCTGTGCTTCCCTTAGAATTCTGATCTCCACAACCAAAGATTTGTATAGTGATATTTTGTGCATGTGAATTCCTCCTCCAAGTTACCCTCACTGCCCCAAGTAAACATTTTGCATTCTTTGCAGGGTTTTTCAATTTTCTTGTCCCCATTTGTGATTATAATAACTCCCGAACACTGTTTAAATCAATGTGACCCTGAACAAAAATATGATTTATTGTCACAGGGTGCCAGTTTCTGTGGTTCTTCAATTCTGTCTGGTGCTAGTGGCTTCCCCTTCCCATGTTTAAACCTAACACATTCCCTAGTGCCAGCACCAACTCCCCTTGTTCTCATGTACTTTACCCCCCCAAAAAATGCCACTAACTCATGTTACACAGTGAGAGAGTTGACAGCTTTAGCAGTATTGAAACAGTGGAGTGTGAGCAAAGGTTGTCAGTAATGCTTGCATTCCATTGTTTCTGTGCTGAATGGCTTCTTTCTGTTCTTATTTAAATTATTCTGTATATGACCATCAATGCAGTACTAGAGAGAATAATATTCTTTATAATAGTAATACTAATATTCTTTATTTAATTAAGCACCTTTCAAATTACCAAAGCACTTTACAAAAGATGGCTAAAACAGTAATATAAAACAACAAGTTAAAAGATGATCAATAAAATCAATTATTATATGTAATTAAACAATAAAAGCTTGGCCCCATAAATAAGTTTATAGTACCTGTTTGAAGCCTTCCAGGGTCACGCACTCCCACAGCTGATGAGGTAGAGAATTCCAAAGGGCTGGGGCTGTGTACATAAAGCATGGGCCCCTTAAGATTTTAATGATACCGTTGGGATCTCTAGCAACCCCCTCATCATCTAAGCAGAGCCATTGCTCAGGGCAGTAGTGGGAAAGAAACTATTTTAGATAGTCCAGGCCAAGTCCATGTAGGGTTTTATACCTCAGTAATCTGAATTTGAAGGTGATCCGCCACTGACTCAGCAGCCAGTGCAGTTTGCATAGTACCAGACTATTATAACATGACCAGGCGGTCCCACTCAACAGTCGGGCTGCAGCATTCTTCACTAGCTGCAAGTGGTGGATATCAACCCCCAGTAGCTCTAAATAAAGTGAGTTGCAGTAGTCGAGGCATGAGGTCACGAAGGTGTGGATCAGCGTGGGAAAGTCACTGGAGGGAACAAGGTGCTTGATCCTAGTGATGTTCCTTAGATGGCAAAAGGATAACTTGATGACCGCCGATACCTGAGCCCACAGAGTCAGCCCATCATCAAGCATCACCCCAGGTCTCACACCTGATTGGAGGAAGGGAGCTGGGAACAACTAAGAAAAAGCCCCATGGGCTGACCAGCCCCTGACCCCCTATCCAGTGACCTGGATCAATGACCATCACCTCAGTCTTTCCCAAGTTCAGTTTTACCAAGCTAGAATTCATCCAGTCCGGGATTTCAGTGAGGCAGTTATTGAACACTGAGAGTGCACTATCCTGGCCAGGTGCAAAAAACAGGTAGAGCTGGGTATCATCAGCATAGCAGTGAAACCTCAGCCAATACCATCTTACAATCTCTCCAAGGGGCAGCACATACACCATGAACAGCATGGGGGACAGAACTGAGCCCTGAGGGATCCCATATGACAGAGAGAGAGGGTTGGAAGAATAAATACCTGACACCACCCTCTGAGTTCTGCCAGTGAGGAAGGAATTAAACCATCTGAGGACTGTACCAGTCAGGCCACAGATGAACCTCAGGTGCTCAAGCAGTACCCAATGGTCCATGGTGTCAAAGGCTGAGGAGAGATCAAGGAGCACCAGAATAGAACTGCTTCTCCAGTCTCTCACCATCAAGAGGTCATTGAGCACCCAAGCCAGAGCAGTCTCAGTGCTGTGCCTCTTTTGAAAATCAGATTGGAGAGGTTCGTAGATGTTATGGATGGTCAAGTGGTTCTCCAACTGTACAGCCACTACTTTCTCCATAACCTTCTCTGCAAAGGGAAGATTCGAGATTGGTCTGTAGTTAGCAAGAAAGTCTGGGTCCAATGAAGCTTTCTTCAGGAGGGGTGTCACCACCACCACCTCCTTCAGAGAGCTAGAAAACTCACCTGAGTCAAGGGATCACCAGACTCTCTGTGCCAGGATCAGGACAATGATATCACAACAACCCATAATCAGGGAAGTTGGGCCCAGATCCAAACTACAGCACATAGGGTGCATACCCTGGACAATCTGCATGATATCTGTGAACTCTGGCTGGTCAAAGGTACTCCAGGAAAAGTGAGGGATGGTGACCAAGCACTGACCAACAGCATCCCCTATAGATGTGAAGATTGGATCTCTGCCCTGATGTCAGCTACCTTATCCACAAAGAACCGAACAAGTTCATCACATTCCAACTACAAAAAGGCTCTTTGAGACTGTAGACAGGCTGGGTTGCACAACCTGTCCACTGCTTGAAAGAGCTGATCTGGTCAGTTCTGAGCAGCAGCAATCTCCTCAGACAGGAACTCTGCCTTCTTACGGGCGATTGTTGATTGGTAGACTTGGTAATGTTCTAATAATCTAAGGTGGTCATCCTCCAGGGCAGATTTCCACCAACAATGCTCTAACCTTTGTCCTTGTCATCTCAACTCCCTCACAATCCCATCAAACCAGGGGGACCAAGGTCGAAGAGAGAGAGAGAGAGAGGGTGAACGTGGACAGCAGTGATAGAATCCAGGGCTGTGGTCACGACCTTATTATAGGCCAGTACCAAGGCTTCTGGATTCCTGCTAGCTACAGTAAACTCTGATAGGTCAAGTACCGCTGCTAAGCCTTCAGGGCTCACATCCTGTAAAGAGTGGTATCTGACCATCTCCACAGGGGTGGGCCTACAAAGTGGGGTGCAAAAATTGAAACCAACAGTGTAGTGGTAGGACCATCTGACTGGTTCCACCACTAAATCAAAGGCTTCGACCCCCAGGAGGAAAACTATGTCAAGATAGTGACCATGTTTATGAGTAGCAGTGGTAACTATTTGTGTAAGGCCAGTGATGTCATCAACTGGAGGAAGTGCTGTCCAGATTGCAAGAGTTCATCATTGTTCCAGGCATTGATTACTAGGTACTGCCAGGCAATGCACCCTAAGCTGCTTTACATTTAACACATTCTTGATGTATCATCCTAATTCTGATGTACAATTAATAAAGAATGAAAAAAAAGATTACTGTCTCACACGTCTATTTTTCTGTTGTGATCCCTTAAACATCAACATGTCCTCCTAATAAGCGCTCCATTTTGTAACATAGCAGAAGTCACTTCACAAATAGGAAAAAAACAGTTTTAGGTGTAATGTCCACATTTTATATTTGCAGCCTGGTTGCTCAACTGGTGGTTGTAGCATACCACTTTATAGACACAAATTTGCAGGAGAAGTAAACTGTGAGCTGCACACTTGGGTAGACTTTGTTGACCTATGGGCCTGTTTTCTGCCGGTGACTTTGTATGTTAGTATGCTAGTAAGTCTTTAAATTGAATTTCACACATTTCTTTTTTACTTCACTCTGCTTCCCTAATGTTCACAACACATGGTGTCAACTTATAGGGGGCCCTAAAGGTGACTGGATTATCCCTGCTAGAATGCTATATTTCCTCTCTGGTCATTTTAATCATTTTTCTTTGTTTCTGATCTCTCTTGTACTGTGCGCACTTTCATGCAAGCAGAGACAATGCAAGTGAGGTCTGCTCCTCAAAGTTCATTCTTGATCAGGTATCCGAGTGTGATGCAAATTAAGTGCAGTTCTAATTTCACTCTAGGCATGCATCCAGCAGAAGTTGGAGTTTTGTTTCAGCTAACCACAGTTTCACAACTATAAATGTGGTGGTGCTGTGGCTATTCATCCCTTTGCCTACCGTCAGCCTGAGTTGAAGTGTGTGTCATCCATTCTGGTGTGCACATGTTAGACACCAATGGTCTTTGGCACTCACTTTGGCATTTGCAATCATGTTTGAAATCAGCTCACTTTCACTTTTTATGACGGATCCTACAGCCATTTTACTATCTGTAGCTTGAAAATGGAGTTTCGTGGAACACGTGTTTTGGACATTTCAATGTATCCTTCCGTGCCAACTGAAATAAAATATTCCCTTCTTTCTGTTAAGAATGTTTGAGATATAACTGTAAGCTGCTTATCAAATGCCATTAGGAAACTGAAACAGCTTGTTAAATATTTGTTAAATATTGGTTGCCTATGAAACTGGAGATTTGCACATTTAAATGCTAAGAATTTAAACAGCTTCTTGATACTAGTTTAACTTGGAAATGTATTGTCTTTCAAGAAAGATTCATACCTCATAAATGTCACCCTTTCCTGAGCAAATCTATGATTTACACTGTTTTTTTAAGATCTGGAGCCTACAGCCCTTTTGCTATCTGTAGCTGGAAAATGGAGTATTGTGGAACACTTGTTTTGGATGCTTGGAGTGAGAGAGCATGCTGAAGCATGTGCACTGTCTCTGCAGGTGTCATTGCACACCCCACCTCCACAGAAGGGAGAAAATGGAAAATAAGTCCTGGCACTATGAAGCTGACCCTTCAGCACCACCCCTGAGGAGGCACCTCCCTGGCAAGGATTCAATTTGGGTGGGTCGAGATGCTTCCCACCACTCTGTCTTGAAGGGTAAGTCATGGGTACTTAAGGAAGGGGGTCTGATCCTCGGGGGTCAGCACTGGGTTGACAGCTGAAGGTAGCAGTGCAGCCGGGGTTCGGAAGAAATAATACAAAAAAAAAAGAATGTTGGAGCCATAACTCCAGTCTGCTTATCAATCAGTCAATCAATCAAATCTTTATTTATCCAGGTGAACACCATTGAGCATAGCTCGTTTACAAGATGTACCTGGTTAGCACAGGAACAGAGGATATACTGTACAATATATGAACAGTCACAAACATAACACCTCAGTAATATTATACAATACAGAGATACAATAGTTAAACATAGTCATAAGTGGAGAACAGTTTGGAAACAGTGGTTCAATTACTTTGTGGTGTATAATGAGTCTAGTAACAGTAGCTGGAAGTACAAACAAGGGCAATTGTTAGGTAATGGTATATTACATACAATGCCATAAGTAACAAGGCAGATGGTGAGTTAAAAAAAGAAAAAAAACAGTGTAACTGGGTAGAAGGGTGTGTGTGGTAGGCAAGGTGAGATAGGGTACAGGCAGGGTGGTAGGGGATAGATGAGGGACAGATGAAGCCTAGGAGAGGACACAAGACAGGAGGGCAGGCAACACAATTAGGTATTAGAGAAATGTGAAGGAGAGGCCACAAGGTCAGGAATAGTGGAGAGGACAATGCCATCATGGTACACTATAAATGCAGGCAAGTTTAGGATCAGGGGAAGCAGTTGCAAATTTCCTTGACCGAATGGTCATATAGTGTCTTGAAGGAGGATAGACTGACCGGGGTACTAAGCTTTAGCAATTTTTGTATTTTGTTCCATAGAGATGGCAGCACAAAGCTTGTAGCCATTCTCCTGAAGCGTGTTTTTAGCTTAGGTACCTTTAAGGAAGTAAAGGAGTAGCTTATCAGTGCATAGTTCCCAAGCTCGCATAGCAGAAGACAATCAGAGATATATAGGGGTAGTTTTTTAATAATAGCTCTGAACGTACAGAGTACAGCATTTCTATTTCTCCTGTACCAAAGGGAGGGCCACCCCATGGCAGCATAAAGGGCACAATGATGAGTGGAAAAAGGTAGGCCAGTAATGAATCTCAGAGCCCTGTGATACAACGTATCCAATTTAGCAAGAGGAGAGACAGGGCAGTGACTGTAAAGAAAGTCAGCATAGTCGACCAAGGAGAGAAACATTATCAGATGCCACTGGGAAACTGAAACAGCTTGTTAAGTATTTGTTAAATATTGGTTGACTATGAAACTGGAGATTTGCACCCTTTCCCCAGCAAATATATGATTTACACTGTTTTTTTAACCTCTACAGACACTATTTGATGAGCAGTTTCAGACATATACCAGGTCTTCAGTGAACTGCTTAGACTAAATATGTAGCAATAAGAAGCCATTTTTTACTATGCTTTTTGGGAAAAAATATATTGAGCTACAGCAACACACACACACACACACATTAAATCTAAGTTTACAGTCAGTGATATTCACTGCAAATCTAAACCTAAGGCGTACAAAACTGTATCTCTCAAATTGCACCTTTCATCCATTAAATGTCTCACTAGTATTGGTGGTTATCGCCCCCATCTAGTGGTACTGACATCCTCACCATACTTAAATTCTTAATCGCCTTCGCCAACTCTGAAACTTTAATACTTGGGTATTTTAATATGGACTGGCTTACCCCCAAGTCGCACAGCTTGAAATCCTTCTGTAATGAAGTCGGCTTAGCCCAGTTAGTCGGTGAACCACTAGAACCAATACATCCAGTCCTGACAACAGTTCTCTCCTCGATGTTATACTTTCTATGCATCCCCACAAAATTCTTTACTCGGCAGTCTTCCAAAATGACATGCATGATCATGGGGTGGTTGTTTGTACACAATCACAAATTATAGCCCAACAGCAACCAACACTCATTACTAAGCAGTCCTTTCACAAGTTTAATGCATCGGACTACTTATCTGACTTGAGTAAAATTTGATGGCAAGACCTCTACCTTGCCAAACGATCGATGAGGCAGTCACTGTCTATAAGGTCAACCTCACCACACTAGCCAACAAGCATGCCCCTTTGATCAAAGTCAGGGTGCGTAAAACATCCAACCCATGGTTTACATCAGATCTCAAGGCTTCATTCTCTCAAGGCTTCATTCCTACGCCATGATAAACTCTGGGCTAAGGCTAGAAAATCCAAAAGCCCAGCTGACTGGCAAGCATTCAGAGCAGCTAGAAACACCTGTATTAAACAAATCTGCACAAGAAAAGCCAACTGTTATGTCTCCACCCTTGAACAGGCAAAATGGAATTCCCCAAAAATCTGGAAGACACTCAAGTCCATCGAAGGTCGGCCTGTTGCCCCCTCCATCTCTCTGATGATCCTCAGCAATGGTAGGGCTATGGAAAACAGCTGCCAAATCCTTGAGAAAATCAACAACCACTTTGTAACTGCTGGCCTAACTTTTGACTCTTTGCCTTATGCAGCCTGTGGTAGCAACCAAGACTGTAATAACATTGACTCACAAACTTCAACCAGCCCACTCCAGTTGTGCCTGCTTACCTATAAAGAATTCCAAGATTCACTTCTTAATATAGACATTCGAAAAAGAGCAGGGGATGATGGTCTAGAATATTTTTTTCTTAAACTAGGTTATCTCGACCTCACCACCCCTGTCCTTCACATATTCAATCTTTCCATTTCCACTGCCACTGTTCCCTCCTGCTGGAAATCTGCCCACATCCTCCCATTATTCAAGTCATGGAACCCATGTGACCTAAACAACTACAGGCCCATTTCAATCTCACCTGTCCTCTCCAAAGTCTTCGAAAAGCTAGTTTACCCCCAAATGAAACTCCATATCGAATCATCTTCATTCCTCAAACCTGCTCAATCTGGCTTCCAACCCATCCATAGTACAGTTACTGTTCTAGCCAAAGTTACCAATGAATGGATCACAGCCATGGACTCCAAGAAAGTTACTGGTGCAGTATTTTTAGAACTCAGCAAAGTGTTCAACACTGTAGACAACAATCTATTAGTCTCAGGCCTAATAAAAGTAGGTGCCACCCCCTTTGCTGCCCAGTGGTTTACCAGTTACCTATCTGGAGGACCCATAAAGTAAAAGCTGGTGGCCTCTTTTCTGCATCCCTTCCAGTTGTCAGGGGAGTCCTGCAAGGCTCCATATTAGGTCCCATCCTCTTCTCCCTGTACATCAATAACCTTGACACACATATATCCCAGTCCCATCTGCATTTCTTTGCAGATGATACTGTACTGTATACATCAGGCCCTACACTGGCTGAAGTGAGGGATGTACTCCAAGCCAACTTTGCACAACTAGAAATCAACCTAATCAATGCCAAACTGGGGGGGTGTGGTTAACAGCTGATCTGAATGGATGACTAAACATCTGGCTCCCGAAGTAATCCCTAAAATCCTGCATTTATTTTCTGAATTCTTTCCTGTAACTGGCACAATGTTATTATTTTTCTGTTACCTGACAAGTACTCATTCAGTTATCTTCTAGGCATCGCTCTATCAGCACAACAACATTGAAGTTTCCTCGGCTGCGCAGTTTGTCTTCTGGCCCTGCCATTAGACCTGCGATGTCCTCGCGATGGAGTCTACCCCCACGCCAATGCAATCAGACGGCAATCAGTCTGAAATCCAGCAGATGTTCGCTGAGATTCTCCACCGAATAGACAGGCTAGATGTAGCCACATAAAAAAATACGGAGGACATAGTTGACCTATTGCAACCCATTTGTGTTTCTGAACATAGACTTGCAGAGGCTGACGATGGCTGGCACAAGTTTGGGGCTAATTTGCAGGATCAAGAAAGGCTAATACACCATCTTTGGGCCTGAGTTGAGGATTTTGAAAATCGCAGCTGCCGGAACAACCTCAGGTTTGTGGGGTTTCCGCAGGGCTGTGAGGGAACTGATGCCATATCATTTTTACAAAAAGAGCTTCCCCCCTTGTTGAATTGGCACTGTGATATTCCCTGGAAGATGGATAGAGTGCATAGAACCCTGGCACCTCGCCTGGCTCCTGTGGGTCGACCTTGTACTATCCTGGCCTGGCTTCTCAGGTTTCAGGACTGGGAACTCATTACCCAGTTGGCACAAAAAAAGAAGGAACTGTATTGGAAAGGTCATAAAATCCAAGTCTTTGCTGATTATTCACAGGAAGTTACCAATCGCTGTTGGGCCTTTACAGAGGCTCACAGAGCATGTGCTGAGCTTGGTCTGGACTATTCTCTCAGATACCCCGCGACCCTCAGAGTTATGATCATTGGGGCTCCACGGGTCTTTGATAACCCGGCAGCAGCCGAGAGTTTCCTTGCAGCTCAAGCCCCCAAGCTAAACTGGGGCAAATTACGTGCTTTCCATAGCAATGAGGCTATGCCTACTCAACCAGCCCAAATGGACACTGTTGTAACTGAGGACCCCGTTGCTTTAGCCACTTGTGCTCCTCAGTCTACCGAGCAATTCCAGAATCCCATCTGGGCACCTTCCCAAAAATCTGCCAGCAGTAAAATGAAGAACAGGAGAAGATCCAGGATAGAGGGGGGTCACATGGACAAGACTCCCTGGCTCTGGTCCAGAAGTCAAAGTGTTAGCCCGGACCTAAGTGTCTCTTGCGACACTCAGATTCCAGACATGAGTAATAACAAATACAGAGCACTGATGGACCTTCCTACTGAGGACGTTCCACGAGATCTCTCTCTCCCTCCTAGATGTCACCAATCAGAGGGTCGGAAGTCTTCCAGTTTCAGAACGCTTTCCTGGGGTGAGGAACCAGCAGGCATTCCCTCTGAAGTCTCCCTACCCACTGCAGCTTTGCCTGTTCTGGAGCCCTTCTCAGATGCTGCAGCGACTTCTACTCTTGCTGCTGAATCAGTGGGCTGACTGTTGATGTTATATCCTTTATGGTGCAGGTTTACCTGGTGATGCAACTGTAATTAATGTATCATCTGGTCTGTTTATGACAAGGTACCTTTGGCTAATCCCCTATTCTCTTCTCCTCTGAGTAGGGATGGCATTCATGGACCCTAATGTTTAACAGGGATGTATTTCAGAAGAAGGCCTATAATTGGCTATGGACCCTTGCCAGGTCTCTAATTGTTTCCATTTCCTTCGTCTGGTCTTTGGGTTGACTGGGCATTTTATGTGCTGGCTCACAAGATGCGATGCCTTACTGTGAAGGGGGGATGGACTGCACTGTTCCAGTCTGTATCCCTGTCCTCATCCAATCCTTGATAACTGATATCAGAGGGTTGGGTTGGACCTTCACTACCTCTCTAAACAAATAGGATGCATGGCAGTTCAAGAGGCCGACATGCAGGGAAATTTTGTTTATTTTTTGTTTTACTTGGGGGTTGTAAGGTGAGGTGTTTTACCCCTTAAATGAGCTTGCAGGATTAACCACCTCCCAGCGACTTCCACTGGTATCTGGGCTCCTTGTTAGCTGATGCAAGCAGTGGATGCTGGTCTATTGTGGGATTGTATTGCAGTCAACTGTGGGTGGGGGTTTGGGTTATGTTAATATAGTTGGTTTAAGCTTACCTCTGTTAATGGTTAGTTAAACTGATAGCACTTTGCTGTTTCAGGTTAAAATGTTTGATTTATTGTGTTTCATTAAATATCTCTCTGGCAATCTTTTTACTGGGGCTAGGCTACGCCCTTTAATTATCTGGTGGGGGGAAGGGACGGGGAACTGTGCTAGACCCAGACCCTGCATATATTGTTTCCTATCATATATTTTTTCAGACATGACTTACTGGGGTCTAAATGGAGACTAAGCTTCTTTCATGGAATGTGAGAGGGCTCAATTCGCCCATTAAGCGAAATAAAGTTTTGCTTCATTTAAAAAAAAAACTAGTCCCAATGGTGGCCTTCCTGCAAGAGACCAAACTATCATCTAGGGAAGCCATAAAGCTTAAACAGGGTTGAGTAACCGAAAAGCTACACAGTGCGGCACCCTCACATAAAAGGGGAGTTTCTCTACTCTTTCACAAGAGTTTGGGATGGAAAGTAAAGGGACATATACAGGATCAGGATGGGAGGTGGATAATAGCTGTAGTTGATACCCCTGATGGCCCCCTGGTCCTAGCTAATATATATGCCCCCAATCAGGATTGCCCACAATTTTTTCATTCTGTTAACCAGGCCCTGCTGGATTTCAATAAAAAAAGAGCCCCTATATTATTAAGTGGGGATTTAAATCTAACACTTGATCATTCTATAGATAGAAGCAATAAAGCTTCCGAACCACACTGACAGGCAAAAAAAGCAGTACAGAGGCTAATGTCCAAACATGGATTACTGGATGCCTGGAGAGCCTTACACCCAGGGATGCAGGATTACTCCTGTTTCTCTCTCACTTATGGAACTTCCAGTAGGATTGACCTTTGGTTTATCACCTCTGGGCTATATGACAGGGTGGCTAAATCTTCAATGTACCCTATTTATGTCTCAGATCATTCCCCTCGGGAATTAATAATTAGACCAGGACAGGACCCCTATCGGACCCCCTCATGGCGTTTGGACCCTCTTCTCTTGGAAGACGCAACCTTCCTAGACTGGATCAGCCCAGCAGTATCAAAATACTGGACCAATAATGATAATGGGGAAGTATCTGACTCTACACTATGGGAGGCTTTTAAAGCCATAATTCGGGGAAGGATAATTGCCTTTTCAGTGGCCAGATGGCACCATCGGGAAGCGGAGCAGAGATCATTAGAAAAGCAACTTTACACCTTAGAGTCCCAGTGTAAATCCCTTAAAAACCAAACTCCATCCCCTGCTCTTTTAGCACAATTGGCTAGTGCTCATATCTCACTTAATGCTGACCTAACTCAGCAGGCTGAGTTAAATCTCAGATGGGTCCGCCATGCTTTCTGGGAAGAGGGAGAAAAGGCCAGTAAGATTCTGGCTTACCATCTTAAACGCCAACAAACTTCTAAGGTTATATATGCACTAGTGGATACAGAGGGGGTCCAATGCTATACAATCAGTGGAGTAAATCTGATTATATCTCGATTTCATGAGTATTTATATTCTTCTCCCTGTCCCCCTGATCCATCCAAGATCCAGGCCTTTTTATCCTCACTACCCATTCCTAGAATTCCTGAGAAGGACATCCAATTCTTAGAAGCTCCAATAATGGTTGAGGAAGTAAACCAGGCGATTCAACCTATGAATCTATGCAAAACTCCAGGGAAAGATGGATTGCCCCTAGATCTGTACAGACTCCCGGGAGTAAATCTGGCCCCATATCTGGGTCGGACTTTTCGACATTCTCTCCTCATAGGAATCCTACCTCCCTCTTTGAAGACAGCTACAATTACGGTGCTTCCAAAACAAGGGAAATACTCTTTGTTCCCAGGTAGTTATCACCCCATTTTCCTTATTAATGCTGACGCCAAGATTTTGACCAAAGTTCTAGTTAGCCGACTTGAACCCCTTTTGCAGGGTTTGGTTAATCCTTCCCAAGCTGGCTTTGTTAAAGGCCGTCTGGGGTCGGACCACCATAGAACCTTAGCTTCCTTCATGCATATTGTCAAAAGCTCCAAAAATCCCTTGGTAGCCCTAGCTCTAGACTTTAAGAAGGCCTTTGACTCGGTCGAGAGGCCTTTCCTCTTTCATACCCTTTCAACGATGGGATTTGGACCAGGTTATATCTCCTGGATAAAATTACTGTATACAGCTCCCTTAGCCTCAGTTCTGACAAATGTCATCCTCTCTCCACTCTTCCAATTGAAAAAGGGCACGAGAGAAGGTTGTCCCCTCTCTCCCCTCCTATTCCTTTTAGCTATTGGGCCCTTGGCTATTTCACTTCGAACTTCTAGTTCAATTCCCGGTATCCAAATGGGTGATGCCAACTATAAAACATTTTTATATGCAGATGATCTCCTTATCACTACCGAACACACTTCATTAGGGATTCAGATGATTTTTAACATTTTGGCTAAATTCTCCAAGCTGTCTGGCCTAAAACTGAATCAGTCCAAAATTGAAGTCCTTCCGCTAAACTCCCTATCTTCTGGAGTTGAATTTACAGCCATGGGCCTAAAGTGGTCCCCTAATGGCATAAAATATTTAGGCATTATCCTACACCCGAATCCACTTAAAGTGCTAATGGTTAATTTCAACTCCCTGATTGATTCTCTCAGACCAGATATAGAAAGATGGAATTCATTTAAGCGCTCTCTAGCTGGGAAAATTGATGCGATCAAGATGATGGCAGCTCCTAGGATTCTCTATTTACTGGCCCACCTTCCCTTACCTATTCCACAGAAATGGTTTTCAAAATTGGAAGCTCTGATGGGCAATTTCCTCTAGGAAGGTTTCCCCCCATGATATAGTAGGCTCAAACTTTGGCAACATTGGAAAAGGGGTGGATGGGGACTCCACCAGTTATAACTGTATCATATGGCCTTTGTCCTGGTTCAGACCCTTAGGTGGTTCTTGAAACCAGTACAGACCTCCCCACTGTGGCTTCATTTAGAAGCTTTTTTAACCCATGCATCTTCCCCAGCAGTGACCCTATATGGCAAGAAAACCATATCGCTGGGCCTTTCCCCCTCTATATCACTATCAAAAAATTATTGGAAACAAGTGGTGGCACTGTTAGGTCATGATCTGGCTCCTTGGCACTAGATGCCTTTATGGGATAATCCAGCCCTGAAAGTAGGAGATTTTATATTACACTGGAAATTATGGGAGATGCAGGGCATCTCATATATGCAGGATCTCCTAATCCCTGGAACCACTGCCATAGAATTTTTTGAATCTTTAAAAGTGAGATATCATCTCCCAGCTTCCCATTTTTGGAGATACCTCCTGATTAGAGATGCCATATCTCACCTTCCTAATTCTCCTCACAAACAAATGCCTCAGGAACATCCTCATCTCTTATTGTTATGGGGTAAACTCACTAGAAATAATGCTAGCTGCTTATATAGTGCCATTAGAGAAGCTACTATAGATCCTTCCCAAAAAGCCAAATCCCAATGGGAAAATGAACTACAGACGCCCATTTCTGAGCAACAGTGGGAACATGGTTGGTTAAGGATTCACTTAGCCTGCCGGGATGGGAGAACATGACTTATTATGAATAAGACTCTTCATAGATGGTATAGACATCCAGCTAAATTATTTCAGATGGGACTCATTTTGGTGGACACTTGTTGGAGATGTGGTAAGCCAGGTGTTCATTTGTTCCACATCCTATGGGATTGCCCCAAACTCCAACACTTCTGGCTAGCAATTCAGGATAAGTGCCAACAAGTGTTTCTCAAAATTGCCTCAGAACCCCTTTTACTCCTTCCTGGCTGTGGTAATATTACCACGCTGAAGTATATTCTAGCTACACAATGGATCACTCTAGTAGAGGCAATTACCAAGAGACTCATTTTGATGAGATGGACAACTACTGAGACACCCATCTTTCATGAGTTTCTGGGGGGTCTTATCCAGGGGGCCACATTTGAAAGGATCTCTAGTATTGCTCAGGGCTCCTTAGCTCAATATGACAAATGCTGGCAACCTTATTTGAGGTCCAAGTATTGTCACAATACATCTCCCAGTGCTATTGTTTAGCCCTCTCCGCCATCTATGAAAACTGGTGTCCGCACACCAAGGTTTTTCTCCTTTTTTTTTCTTCTTTTCTTCTGCCCATTCTACAGTTAAAGATTGCCTTTCTGTATATAGTTGATATTATAGTATGAATATTAGAAGTTCGCACCCTGGGTGATGCAAGTTATTGTTACTTAGGTTTTCCTTTTTTTTATTCTATTGCAACTGTTACATTTCCTTAGGGAGTTATGTAATTACCGCTGGGCTCTCAGCTAGTTGAGGGTAGTGGCCTTACCTATATTACATCATCCTTAGATTTTATGACCCGTATTATGGGTCTTTCCTATGTTATATTCTCCTAATGTGCATTTTTTTTGGTGGTTGATTATCCACATTGATTACATATTCTTGTCCTACCAAATGTTGTGGTAAGACTCAGAACTACTGTTGTAACACTCCTTCTTGTGTGTGCGTTCTGTTTAAATAATGACAATAAAAATTTTAAACAATAATCAATGCCAAACAACTCCTCAATGCCAAGAAAACTAAGGCCATGATCTTTTCCCCAAACACCACCTCCACTTCCCTTGCAAACATGCACAAAGAATTCATCACCACCTCCCTAGGTGAACCCCTTGATATCATCTCTAAATTCAGATATCTTGGTATGTGGCTAGACAACAAGCTTTCCTTTCATGACCACCTCGATGATCTGGCAAAGAGGCTAAAAATTAGGCTAGGTTTCTTCTTCTGTAACAAGTCCCTCTTTCCATTGGATACCAGATCTAGGCTGGTCCAGACCACTTTCTTGCTGCTACTTGACTATGTAGACCTAATCTACTCCTCCTCAGCAGGCTCAGGACTCAACAAACTAGACGTCCTCTACCACTACACCATACAGCAGTGTCAGTGGCTCAGCAGGTAGCACACTCGCCTCTGAGGCTGGGAGATCAGAAGGCTGTGGGTTCTATCCCCACACCAGGCACTTGGGTTAATATCCCAATACTGACACTGTAGTGCAGCATGAGGGGGATGCTGCGCTCCTGAGGTGCCGTCTTTCAGATGAGACGTTAAACCGAGGTCCCATCTGCCTGTTCTGATGGTAGCTCAGGTGGATGTTAAAGATCCCATTGCACTTCTCGAAAAGAGTAGGGGAATTTCCCAGGTGCCCTGGCCAAATTTCCCTCATTCACTAATAATGCCACCAACAGCTTAATCTGGTTCAAGGTCAGTTGGCATTTCATCTGTATTCCCCCCTCCCCCCGGGTCGTGCCTGAAAATAGGCAGAATCTGCCTAGTGCACTTACCTGGTCAACAAAAACCAAAATAAATAAATAAATACGGTTCATGACAAACCTACCTTACTGAACTCACTATTGTGACTTGTACCTTGCTTCTGGCTGGACATCACACTCAACTAGACACACGCTTCATGCTGGTATCTGGACTCTTAAGCTACTCTTGAACAAGCTCCTGAACTATCTTACAACCCTTTTCCGTATTTCCCATAGCACCTACTCTCTTAGGAAAAATGTCCTCCTCCTCCTCCTCGATGTACCAAGAACTCGCACCTCACTCGGTGAGCGGGCCATATCGAGCAAACTCCCGACTATCTGGAACCAGCTTCAAGGTGTACTGAAGCTTCCCAGTACTGTCCCTGTCAGCCTATTTAAAAGGTTGGCTGCAGCAAAAATAAAAGATACGTGCAGCTGCTTCTAAATCCCAGCTCACTGCTCTAACCCTAGCCCACTGCTTCCTCTTACTTACTTACCTAGAAATTAGCTGCCTTGATACTCTGAAACAAGCACTTTGTCCCTTTTTTCTGTACTTGTATTTTTTTATGTCATTGTCATTTTTATGCAACATGCTAATGCTTGCCCATAATTCTGTATTTGAATGTGTACTGTTTTTTCGATTATGCAATCTGTAACTACCTGTCTTTGTCAAAGGACCTCCTTGTGAATGAGCTTGCTCAGTGGAGTTTTCCTACAATAAACCTGAACTTGAACACACAGACACACAGTCTATACATACCATCCTCATGATCATGACATTCAAAATATATACTGCATTCTAATATGTTATAAAAAAAAACTGTTTATATTAGTGAACACAGTGAAGTTCAGTTTAGAGTAGATTACCTTTAAATATTTCTTGTCTTATATTTTGTACACACACACACACACACACTACACACCATCTTCATGGCCACAATACTGGCAGGTGACTTGAGGCACTTATTCTTTCTCACCCATGTTTGTATGTGTCCCATAAAATATGCACATCACACTCCTGTGTGATTGTTACAAGTAAATATTTGTGTTGCTATTGGGTTGAGCATTTGAGAAAGAGTAATGTACTTGAGGACAGCCCAGATCCCAGTTGACTCAGTGGCACAGCTGGTTAGTGCAATCAGAATGGTATTCTTGCCAGGCTGGGTTCAAGTCCCAGCTGAGACACTTATTCTTTCTCACTTCTGTTTGTATTTGTTCCAAAAAATATGCACACCACACTCCTGTGTGATTGTTTCAAATTAAAATTTGTATTGCCATTGTGTTGTGCATTTGAGAAAGAGTAATATGCTAGGGGATGGCCCAGGTTCCAGTTGTCTCAGTGGTGCAGCTGGTTAGCACAATTGGAATGGTATTCTGGGCAGCCTGGGTTCAAGTCCCAGCTGAGGTACATATTTTTCTCACCTCTGTTTGTATGTGTCCCATAAAATATGCACACCAGACTCTTGTGTGACTGTTACAATAAAGAAACTGTTTATGTCAGTGACCCCAGTGAAGTTCAGTTCAGAGTAGATTTCCTTTAAATATTTCTTATCCTATATTTTGTATCCTGGATAGTACAGGGAAGATGCTACATCTCATTGTCATAGGGATCTTCATTTACACATTTATGCACTGTATTTACTCAGGCTGTCCCAGATTAGATGCAATATTTTGTTTTCAGTTGGGTCATGATTTTCCCATTTTGATAATGTATTTCTTCAGGGTAGCTTAGTCTAGGGCCCCCATATTCAAAGGAGATGCACAGCGCATCCTGGTGGAAATGGGAAATGTGCCATGCAACTCCAAAAATACACCACAGCATGATATTCAGAGGCAGGATGCACCTGCTGCATGCAAGGGACTGGGCCAACATGCACACAAATGGTATGCCGTGAAAGTCAAGGGTGTGTTTCCTATGCATATGCCGTGCTGCGGCACACTTGGTGGGAAATTTGCCCCTCGCAGCCCCTCGCAGTGTGGCCCACAGCTAGGCCATGACTAGCTGGACTAAGCCAGCCAGCCACCCCGAAGTGGGCTGCAGAAGTGCACCCAGGTGCACAGAAGCCAGGCAGCCCAGGTGGACTAATGGGTACCCCCTCCAATCCCCGATTGATCCAACTCCATTCCAGAAGAGCTCCATAGTGTAGGGCCTCCCTGGACCTAATCACACCAGAGGAAACCATGGTCCATAGCCAATACATAGAGGACTCTCACCCACTGCCTTGGTACATAGACAACCCCACTCCCCCATACCCGAGCTGTTGTGGAGACTTGCACTGCCCTCCACATCCTACCACAGCCAGCTGCCGACTGCACTGGACCCAAGCTGGGGACTTTTGCTCCAGAATGAAACAAGTGGCTATACCATACCTTGAGGCATTACACAAGCTGTGGACCCACCAGTGTATCCAGCTGTGTGCATGTCCCTGGAAAACCGTATGAGGGAACTCACATACCTCCAATGCATGCCTTGCCGATGCTCTGTCTTCCTGCTGTCATACACTCTTCCCCATTCTCCTGTGTAACATGCCACCCTCTGGACTGCTGAGGTATCCTGGGTGCCATAGGTTACGGTATCCTGCAATGGCATTTGTATCGTATGCTCCAGGCTATTGATAACGCATTTGTGGTTCCCCAATTGTACAAACAAATGGGAGGTCAGCTGTAACATGCCTGTTCTGGGACCTATGTGAGTGAGTACAACATCGGCTTTCACCCACACTGAGTAGTGCAATGGCACCGGTATGATGGATCAACATGCCTGAGGTATATGGCTACTGGGCGTTATCATCCACACACATCTTGTGCCTATGTATGACACACTCCAGCATCCTACTGCTAGTGCTTCACCACTAGAAAATAAGATGCCATTTCTTCTGTGAACTATCCAGGCTAAATATATAGCAATTAGAAGGCATATTCTAGGAAAATACATTGTATAAATGTGCAAAATGAAGACCACATTAAAACTGCCTCTCAGTAGATCTGCATTGTGCAAATTCATTAGAAATAATGGGTAAAAGCATCCCAAAAGCTCTCCATAGCCATATCGGCTCTGACCAGAGTTTGTTTCTACTAGCATCACCAACAAAAAGGCTTTTCTGTTTGAAGTACTATAAATGTGCTAATTATTTAACCTATTTGAGAGGGGGGGATTAGCAGGTAAAGATGGAAGTTGAGGGTGGGGGCATCACAGTAGAAATAAACATGCCTTTTTGCATTTCATTTACTAGCACCATGACTAAATGGCTGCTAATTCATATAAGGGCATCACTTGCTTTATTTACCAAGTTTAAAATAATTAAAAAAATTATGCTGTACAGCATTTGGGAGGGAGGACCATGAGGAGGTAATGGTAAATAAGATGGCTGTGCAGATGAAAGCCAGGCAGGAAAAACATGCCTTTGTGTTGTGGATTTATTTGCTATTATCACAAAGTAAAAGGTTATACACTCCTATCAAGGCATTGCCTGATTTATTTACCAAGGTTAAACTGGTAAATGAAAAATGCATTACTGTTATACTGTACAACAACAGCAAATGGCTTAAGCATTGAGGGGAGAGTGATGAGGATCAGGCAGAGAAAATGTAGAGAAAATTGCAATTTTGATCGTAGCTTTTGATTGAAACCAAAACAATAGTCAGTGATATTACTACAGTGCCATTTATAAACACTTTGGAACCTACAGAAGTATAAAGATGACTAAACAACTGAGAGTGAATAAAGATGATTCAGAGATTTTGTGCACTTTTAGGCTCGTCCATTATAATGAACATAGGCTGTGGGCAATCTTACAGCTTTATCTTACATCTGCTTCCCTCAAAGACCTTCAGATATTTAACAAGCACACATACTGTGTAAGCACCATTTGTATTTGAAATGTGTTGATTATTTGGATTTCTGCACAACGGTTGCTGCTTTTCAGTAACTGTTTTGTGTACCATGTGGTTCACATTAGGCCCTGCATGGTATATTATGGGGGAAAAGAGATGTGAAATAATGTCTTGTAACCTTGGCCAAGACTGGCCAGTGACTGGCCTAGAGACACCCTCGATGCTAGTGATTTTGCAGCATTTTGTAGGTTTTGTTGACATATTTAGGCTAATTGTTTTTCAGTCCAGATTCATTACAAGGAGACTAAAGTAGTGGCTTCCTTTGTAATGAGCAATCTTACAGCTTTAAATGCTTAATTTAAAACTCTTTTCCCTGGAGGCCTGCAGTGAATAATTCTGGAATTGCACTTTTTATAAATAAAGTCTGATTTGATTTGATGTGTGGCCTCACCAAGGATCTATAGATGGGGGAGTATCACTTCTTTCATTCAATAACCCTGCTGATACTCCCCAGCATCTTGTTTGCCTTACAACAAGCCTTGCTGCATTGGCAAGCTTGTTTAGGGGTGTCGCTGATGATGACAGCTACTGTAGGTCCCATTCCTCAACTATGCTGCTAAGTTTAACCCGTCCCATCTGGGAAACATAGAAACATAGAATTTGACAGCAGATAAGGACCACTTGGCCCACCTAGTCTGCCCATTTTCCTACATAACAGATAAGCTGCAGATCTTAATCAACCAACAGCTTACTTCCTCCTACCCCCACTAGGACTGCTTTATGTCTGTCCCATGCATTCTTGAATTCCCCCACTGTTCTTGACTCCACGACCTCCCCAGGGAGGCTGTTCCATGCATCCACAACCCTCTCTGTGAAAAAAATGCTTCCTCACATTACCTCTGAGCACATCCCCTCTATCTTCAGATTGTGCCCCTTGTTCTTGCACATCTCTTTTCTGAAAGATGCTACCCTCTTGGACTTTGTTGATTCCCTTGAGGTACTTGAAAGTTTCTATCATGTCCCCTCTTTCCCTTCTTTCCTCAAGGGTATACATATTAAGCTCCTTTAGTCTTTCTTCGTATGTCTTCTGGTGCAGACCCTGCACCATTTTGGTTGCCCTCCTCTGGACAGCCTACATTCTCTCTATGTCTTTGCAGAGATGGGGTCTCCAGAACTGCACACAATACTCCAGATGGGGTCTCACCAACTGTCTGTACAGAGGGATAACAACTTCCTGTTTTCTACTATTGATACCTCTTCCTATGCATACCAGTATCCCCCCAGCCTTCCTTACTGCCTTCTCACATTGCTTGCCCACCTGTAGGTCATCTGCTATAATTACCCCCAGGTCCCTTTCCATTTTTACTGTTGTCAGTATCTCACCCCCCATTGTGTATGCTACCCCTGGGTTTTTGTTCCCCATGTGCATTACCTTGCACTTCTTTGCATTGAATCTGAGCTGCCATACATTTGACCATTCCTCCAACCTTGCCAAGTCCCTTCTCATCCTTTCCACTCCATCTTGTGTGTCAACCCTGTTGCAGATCTTTGTGTCATCTGCAAAGAGACATACTTTTCCTTCCAGTTCCTCTGCAATGTCACTTATAAAGACATTAAAAAAGGACAGGTCGCAGTACTGAACCCTGCGGTACCCCACTAGTAACCCTCCTTTCTTCACTGTGTACTCCATTTACTACTACCCTTTGCGTCATGTTGTCTAGCCAATTTTTCATCCAGACTATCACCTTGGGACCCACTCCAAGGCTGGCTAACTTGTGTATTAATCTTTTGTGTGGGACTGTATCAAATGCCTTGTTAAAATCTAGGTAGGCCATGTCCACAGCCCCTCCCTGGTCTACTACTTTGGTCATCCAGTCAAAGAAATCTATTAGATTCATCTGACACAACCTTCCCATCGTGAATCCATGCTGCCTTGGGTCCTGTGCCCCACTGGCCTCTAGGTACTCAACAATTCTTTCCTTCAGAAGTGTGTGATTCCATCATTTTCCCTACCACTGAGGTCAAACTAACTGGTCTGTAGTTTCCTGCCTCTGTCCTGCTCCCACTTTTTTGAAGAGGAATCACATCAGCCCTCCTCCAGTCCTTGGGTACCATCCCATCCTCCCATGATTTGTTAAAGAGGGTAGTCAGCGGTGTCACTAGTTCTACCCTTAGTTCTTTTAGAATTCTTGGGTGAATCCCATCAGGTCCCATTGCTTTGTCCACCTTCAATTTTATTAGTTCTTTCAGAACCCTTTCTTCTGTAAATGGACTGGTATCGACCCCCATCTTCAGAGTATTTCTCTTCTTTGGTTTAGGTACCTCCCCTTCCTCTTCCTTTGTGAATACTGAGCAGAAATATTCGTTCAATATCCCTGCTTTTTTCACTGTTACCCTCTACCCACATTCCCTTACCTTTATTAAGCCTCAGTATCCCTCCTTTGGTCTTTCTTCGCTCCCTAATATACCAATAAAAGGTCTTATCCCCCTTCTTAACAGAATTGACTATCCTTTCCTCAGTTTGGGCCTTTGCTATTCTGACTGCCTTCCCAGCCTCTTTCTGCTTTAACTGATAAAGTTCTCTGTCCTGCTCCTTCTGTGTTTCCTTATATTTCCTGAATGCTATCCCTTTCTCCTTAACCTTCCTTGCCACCTCTTTTGAGAACCATAGCGTTTTTTTCCTTAGTTGTGTTTTATTGATTTGCTTTACACAAAGACTTGTTGCCTCTGTAATGGCTGTTTTGATTACTCCCCATTGTTCCTCCACCCCTCCTTCTTGCCTGTTTGCTAGTGCTTTTCTGAGGCACTCTCTCATTTTCCCAAAGTCAGCCCTCCTAAAGTCCAATACTCTTGCTTTTGTATGGCTTGATTGTATGGCTGTGTTTATCGTGAACCACACTGTTTGGTGGTAACTTGTTCCCAGATGGCTACCCACTTCCAAATCTGAGATTCTTTCTCCATCCCCATTTGAGAGTACCATGTCTAAGATTGCTCCCTCCCGAGTGGGTTCCAATACTAGCTGTCTGAGGCATGCCCCCTGTAGGGCATCAAGAATGACCCTGCTCTTGGATGTGCCTGCAGCAAAGGTGCTCCAGTTAACATCTAGCATATTCAGGTCCCCATAAACAATATCTCCCCTTTTTCTGCCATTCTAAGGAAGCCTTCTATCATTTCCTTGTCCATTCCCTCCCCCTGAGATGGGGGTCTGTATACAACCCCCATGTGGATTGTGGTGCCACTTCCTGTCTCCAGTGTGACCCAGAGTGCCTCATCTGCTCCCTGTTTACTCTTTAGTTCTGTTGCTTTTATCCCTTCCTTTACATAGAGAGCTACTCCTCCTCTTTTACCATCCCTGTCCCTCCTGTAGATTGTGTATACTGGTATGTTGACATCCCAGTCATGGTTCTCTGTGTACCATGTTTCTGTGACTGCCACAGTATCCAGGCAACCCTCTTCCATCAAGGCCACTAGTTCAGGGAGCTTGTTACACAGACTATGGGCACTGGTACTCATCACCATCCACTTTTTGATAGCCTTACCCCTTTTAGCTCCATTCCTGTCCTTACTGCCTTTGCCTTTTTTTTACATTTACCTCTGTTCTGCTCCCTAATAACTTCTCTTCCTTGGTGTTTACCTCACTAATTACCATGTTTTGTGGGCGGAGGCTGGGATTTCCCTGCTCCTTTTCAGTGCCTTCCCCCTTGGCTAGTTTAAATGCTTGCCAATGAAGCATTTAAACCTCACCTAGATCCTGGTTACCCTGTGGACAGATGCAGACCATCACACCAGTATAGGTCTACATCCCTCCAGGTGGCTCCCAGTCCCCAATGAAGCCAAAACCCTGAACTCACACCAGTTTTCAACCACTCATTGAATTCCCTGGTGAAGAGTGCCCTAACATCACCCTTGCCATAGACAGAGCAGCACCTCCGAAGGTTACCTTGTCGCTGCTGTCTAAGGCCCCTCCCCAACTCTACAAACTCCTCTTGCACTGCTCTGATCCCATTCCTAGCCAGGTAATTTGTCCCTAGGTGGACAATGACATCCAGCTCCCTCCCTCGTGCAGCTCCTCCCACGATCCTGAGGATTCGCTTCCTGTCCCTCCAAGCCGTGGAAAAAGTATATAAATTAAGACTTATCTATTTGTAGTGAGCATACACTTGGGCAATCTCACAGCTTTAAAGTCTTAATTTATATATTTTTTCTCAGATGCTGGCAGAGGTTTAACTAGTGCATATGTAAGCACTATTTCCATTTGAATATTTGATTTGTTTATGCATTTCTGAGCAAAGGTTGATGCTTTTGAGTAATTGTTTGGTGTGCCATGTGTTGCACATTTGGCCCTGCATGACTTTTTATGGGGAAAAAAGATGTAAAATGATGTTTTGTAAGTTGGACTGAGGCAGGTCAGTGAGTAGCCCAGAGTCGCCCTCAATGCTAGTGATTTTGCAGCATTTTGTAGTTTTGTATGTGAGCATGTAGGTGTGGTGGATTATCAAGTAAGTGATCACTGTCACCAACTCCCACAAAAGCACATTCAAGTTTATAATTAGTAGGATCATCCAAACTCTTCAGACATTTGAATCAAAATTCATTCTGAATGATAGTATGTGTACAAGGAAAACCACCCTACCACTCAAAAATAAGCATTGTAGTTATTGGTCCAATTTTGTGAATGGGACAATTTGCACCTTTTCTCACAGCTATTATTTCAGTCTCTCAGTCTCTGTGGCAGCAAGTTTTCTGATAGTCTTCTTCTGCAGAGAGTAAGTGCTTAAGTGTACATATACATGACCAGAGGATTTTGAAACCAAACCAGGGAAATGAAGCAGATGAATGCAGAGTCATGCTGGAACCCTCCTTGTGGAAAAATAGACAGGGTCAGCAGAAAAAGACAAAAGGTCCATCAAGTCTGCCCACTGGGCCTTATATAACCCCATGACTTAGTGTTGATACAGGGTTCTAACCCTCCTCATCAGTTTTCCTAATTCCTATTCCTTTCCCCAATTTCATCTCTAGCACTATTCATTTTGTTCTGCCCCAAGTCTGTTTGAAACCCTCCAAGGATTTAGTTTCCACCACCTTGGCTAGCAAACAGTTCCATAGTTCCACCACCATTACAGTAAAATAATACTTTCTCACATCTCTTCTGAACCTTACTCCTGTTAGCTTCCAGTCATGTCCTTGTGTTGTTGAGCTGGTGTTCCTGATAAATAATTCATTGTAGTTCACTTTGTTTATTCCTTTCAAGAATTTGAAGGTTTCTATCATACCCCCGCTCCCTCCTGGTCTCCAGTGAGTACATGGTCAATACCCTAAGGTGCACCTTATAAGACTTCCCCTTTTTGCCCTGTATCATCTTTGTCACTCTACACTGTATCACCTCTAACCTATCCTTGTCCTTCTGAAGAGAGGACTCCAAAACTAGAGATAGTTTTCCATGTCCCATCAAACCAAGGGGACCTTGGGCAAAGAATGAGGGGGCTGATCTGTGGACTGTCTGGTACAGTCCTCAGTCAGTTTCAATCTTTCCTCATGGATAGGACTCAGAGAGTGATATTGGAAATGTATTCCTTGGCCTCTCTCCCCTATCCTGCAGGGTGCCGTAGGGCTCCATCTTGTCACCCATATTGTTCCCAGTGTATATGCTGCCATTGGGAGACATTATTAGGTGGTACAGTCCAAGATTTCACTGCTATGAAGATGATGCTCGGCTATACTGTACATGTCCTTTGTGCATGAACAGTGTGGAACCATCTTAGTCTTTAACAACTTCCTGTCTGGGATCCAGGACTGGATGAGTACCGATTGGCTGTGGTTGAACCCAGATAAAACTGAGGTGTTGATGGTGGACCCAAGTCATCAGGGTATGGGACTGTGGCAGGACAGCCCTCTGGGTTCTGGCTCAGGGGTGTCCAACTGGCGATCTCTGACCAGATGTGGAATCTGGGTGGTATTTTTGATGATGGACTGATGCTTAAATCTCAGGTGTCAGCCATTGTCAAGACCTCTTTTTACCATCTGAGCAATATTGTCCAGATAAAATATCTGGTCCACTTGATGATCTTCCAACTTTGGTCCATGCCTTCATGACCTCCCACCTTGACTACTGCAATGCCCTTTACTTAGGGCTTCTGGAGTTTGATATCCCCACTTGCAGCTGGTGCAGAATGCAGCAGCCAGGTTGTTGACTGGTTCTTCAAGATCTTGCCATATCACACCTGTGCTTCATGGGCTGCACTGGCTGCCAGCACACTGGTGGATCACCTTCAGTTTTGAGTTATTGACTAATAAAGCTCTACACGGGCAGGGACTTCTGTACTTGCAAGATCTCCTTTGTCCCTACCACCCCCTCAACTCTCTCTGCTCCTCCAGCAAGGGATTTCTAGAGGTTCCCAGAGTTCAATTTAAAACCTCTGGGGCCCATTCTTTTGCCTTTGTGGCCCCTACCCTGTGAAACTCTTTACCTTGTCAGGTGAAAGAGTACCTGACCATCCAGAGCTTTAAGACCACTCTTAAAAGGCATTTATTCAGTTTGGCCTTCCCTGATTATCTTTAGATCTTTTGAGATGGTTTTTAATAACATTCATTAGCTGTGTATTTATGATGATTACTTAAGGTTTTTGAAAACTTTTTGAATTTTCTGATATTGGTTTTAAGAAGTAGCATAGTTTTAATTTTATTTTTCTGTGTTTTATGGCTAAGATGTACAAGCTCTTTGAATAATTCTGGAATTGCACTTTTTATAAATAAAGTCTGATTTGATTTGATGTATGTCCTCACCAAGGATCTATACCAGGGGAGTATCACTTCTTTCATTCAATACCCCTGTTGATACACCCCAGCATCTTGTTTGCCTTACTACAAGCCCTGCTGCATTGGCAAGCCTGTTTAGGGGTGTCACTGATGATGACACCTACTGTAGGTCCCATTCCACAGCTATGGTGTTAAGTTTAATCCCTCCCATCCAGCATTCTGTCCTTGGGTTATTTTTTCCTAGGTATATCACCTTGCATTTTTTGTATTGAATTTCAGCTGCCAAACATTTGACCTCCCTCCCTCTCACAACTGTATTTTTTTTATTGATATACATTTTATCCTCTGGTCTCTCCTGGCTGCTCCCTGTAGACTGACCCCCCATGTCCCATCAGCCCAGCATCCGAGGGACTTACCTTGTCTTATGCCTTCTGCCACAGGGCTGCATCTGTGCCTGGTTATTGGGTGTGGAACCTGCAGTGAGTAGATCATCACTTGCAGCCCGAGGTGTTTTTTCCTCCATTTTTCTCCCTTTCCCATCCCTGTCGCTAGGGTGCACATGCCAGACATGCATGCATGGAGGCATGCACATGCTCTCAGAAGTCCCACAGCACTCTCCCTTCTCTGGCACCCAACAGACCTGCACTACCCTCAGGTCTCCACCCAGGGGCAGTAATTCAGTGGCAGCGCCAGTCTACCCTACCCAGGAAAGGAGAGCTGTCCCCCAGGTGCTTATTCCTCTCCCTCCTCAGCTGACCACTGGCAGCCTTATTGCACTGCAAACACAGGTGGCCTGCATGGCAGGAGGGAAGGCATGGATGCCTCAGCCATCCATGTCACTGAGCTGGCTTCACAACTGTATTGTTTTGACCAAATCCAAGTCTGTGTACCAAATTATATACATGTTTGAGTATCAATTTCCTTAAGCATCTTTTATAAAGGTTTTCCCCTTGCGCTGATGGGCCATCTGTTTAGCCCTGTCTCCAGGTGCCATCAGCTAGCCTTCTCCCTTTCTCTTTCTGGGGAGGTGTCCCCTCACAGATTTGCCCCAGCAGTTGGACTAGAGGAGGTAGGGAGGACCATCCTCCTCACCAACTCTTATCTAGAAGCCCCTCTACTTACTCATTGGAATTGTAGGGCATGCCTTGACACCTCTGGCAGGGCTTCATGAAGCCTGGTCCACTTTTATTTTCCTCTTGTATTTTCTCCCACAGTCCTGAAGCCATGTTGTAGCACAGAAGGACGTGAACATGAGACACACATATACTCTGGAACCAAGGTCTCCTTCTACTCACCCAGATGTCCATCTAGGCCCCCCTTAATGTCAGCGTTACCACTAGGTCTCCACCTGGTGGCAGCCAAGAGTCACTAAAGTGAGCCATCCCTTCCAGGGAGAGGAGATCTGCCTGTCAGAGTCTCACTCTGTCTCCCAGACCTTCCACTCTGCCAGCCTTCAACAAACCAAGCTCATTCCAGAACTCTGGTCACTGGTGTGGCAAGAGCTAAGGTGCAAAAAGGCAATGTTCAGGATGGGAAGGTGCTTTACAGCACCTCAGCCCTCTGTACCACTAGGCCAGCTTCTTTCCTTGAGAATTTAAGTATTTTTTAATGATTACAGTAAAAAAATCAATAAAATGGAAGAAATTGTGGAATTGTGTGGAGAAGGGTGACACGTGCAGATATTACACTAAATGTGATGGTGCAATTTTCCAATGTCCCTGCCCATGGCTCACCTTTTGTGGCATGGACAGGAAGCCCCCCCCAAGTTGAATGTAATCTGTTGTCCCCCAACACCAGCATCCACAATCCCTAGTTACTAACCCTGTCCTCAGGAAGGCCAATAGATTATCAGCAGTGAGGAATCATTGGGGATCACTGAGCCCCTCAGGAAGGAAGGTGCCTTGCAATTGGTGCTTGGCCTGTGAATGGGCAACTATTATAGTTAAATCAGTGTTTTTCAAACAGCTTTCTCCTTTCACTTTGTCCTTCCTATGTACTATACCGCTGATGTGGGGCATGTCCAGTGAGCTGCCTCAGACACACACACACACACACACACACAACAACATGCCCCTTTGGAGGAGCCAAGCACCTTGGCTGGCCCAATACAGGATAGTTTCTGTGATGTAGCCCCAATACTGTTTTCCCTAAGTTGGGAGCACTGTCATACAGCAGCACCACAATAGCTTCCTTGGCCATCCATCCCAACTCCAGCCCCTATTACCAAAGCCATGGTCACCAGCATGGGAGTGGACTTAACCTGTCATGATACTGGGCAGCCACATTTTAGGCTTTACTGGGATTCTTTGAGGAAGAGTCAAAGTGCCTTGAAGTGTTAGGATTCTACTGTGTGGTTTGTCCTGAAATAAAAAAAAGCAAAAAAAAAATGTTGTAGGGTACACACTTACTGAAGTGTGAGAGCACAGTTATTTACTTTATTTGCATCATTGTTTTATGATGCATATGCCAGCACATTTATACTGGAAAAATATCACCCAGATGTACTGTAATCAACATTGGGTTTCCGTTGAAGCACAGTATGGCTATCTCTGTCAATCATGTTGAAATCATGTTTATGGTCTACAGTGCAGATTGTTACAACCACCTGTGTTATTTTTCTCACTTTTTGACATGTTTGTTCTTTTTCTAATTTGAGTTGAGGGAGTGGTCATTCAGGCCCTCTGCTTTGGTGACTGTGTTTTGGTGTCCGTGATTGTGCCTTGTGGTCACATAAATGAAGAGAACTTATCTGGAACTATGCTGTGGTGCCTGGATGGATTTTGGATCTTTTTATGCCAGTTTCATCCAATGTTTCCAATGCAGAACTGATCATGAAACACCACTGTGTTGCACATTGCATCTGGAATACTGCATACAGTTGGAAAGCCAACATCTAGAAAAAGACAGAGACCACCTGGCACTACACTGGTCAGCATGTTTAGCTGTTTTTGTGAAGATTGAGCTGGTGAAATTGCATGCAGGCCCTCTGCTTTGGTGATTGTGACTTGAGGTCTACAATTGTATCTTGTGGTCAAAGAACGGATTTTGGATAAATAGAACTGTTTGTCTGGTACCTAGTTGCATTGCAGATAGAAGATGTTGTGTTGACTGGAGTAATCTGGGATATTTTTCTGGCAGTATTAGCCAACATTTCCAATACAGACCTGATCATGAAATACTGCTGTGCCAAACACTGGTTACACTACATCTGGAGTACTGCGTAGAGTTGGAACCAACATCTAGAAAAAAGACAGAGACTGCTTGGAACTGCACTTGTCTGCATGTTTAGCCATTTTTGTGAAGGTTTTGTTAGTGGAGAGTTTACACAGGCCCTATGCATTGTGATTGTGTCTTAGGGTGTCTGATTGTGTCTTTGTGGTTTGTGGATAAATAGAACTGCTTGCCTGTTGCAGTGCTGCACTGTAAATAGAGTACATAGTGTTGACTGGATGGATGCTAGATTTTTTCCACCAGTATCACTCAACTTTTATGCTAGAACTGTGTACAGTTTGGTAGCCCTCATCTGAAAAAAGACAGAGACCACCTGGAACCTGTACTGAGGTGGGTAACATAGCTTAGATGTTTGAATACATAAAGGCTATAAACACAGTGGACAAAATGAAATTTTTTTCACAGTACTAGTCTGGAATCTAGATCAGGTGAGGCATTGGACAGCTGCATTGACCAGGTGTCGTGTTCTTCCCATTACTTTCATCTAATGCTTCCTGGCTTATGTCAACATATTTGGCATACAGGATGATTTTCTTTCCAAAATAACTGCCACTTTTAATGCTGTCTTCCAGATTTTCTGTTTGTAAAATTTTAGATGGAATTCCTGAGAATCAAACTGAGAGAGCATCAACTGAAGCAAGATGTTGTTGCATCTACATCTTGTTCTGGTGGTGGTGGTGGTGGTGGTAAGTCTGCTTGCCAGGATTCGGTAAGTATACTGATTGGTTGTATCGAAAAATAAAGAGCCACAAAAGAGTATATCTGAGAGTACTGAGCAAGAATAAAAATAGACCCCGGAAAATACAAAGCATATCATCAGCAAGAAAAAGAGAGGATAAGGCTGTGTAAAATGACAATGTCCAAAGAGAAAGAAACCCACAACAGGTAAAGGGCAAGGCTTTGGGTGCAGAAGTATAGAGAAAACAAAAAGCAAATCAAGTATCTGACTGTATGAAGAGACAAAATGGACAAGAACTGAGACAGAAAAGTGTAGTGCATTGTGGTAGGACAACAAAAAGGAACAGTGATTAAAAATGACATTGCAAAAATGAAGGTGGGTAAATGAATGAAGGTTGTTTTTGTATGCTCAAAAGAAGGACTTTGCCAGACTGCACACTGCCACTGTTGAATTACACTCACAAGACAGGAATACAGTCAAAATGCAGTATGATACCAGCACAGTATCTGATTATCCTTATTTGGTTAGCCCTCAGTTACACAACCTACAGGCAATTACACCACAAACTCCATTCAGCAGTGATGCTGCCAAAAGAAAAAGCATAGCATGATCATTCAAAACTATGCCCGAAAAGTCCAAAAAATTTGCAGAAGTTTTCTCAGCAATTCTACTAAGGTCCACACCCAGAAAGCTTAAAGCCATTTAGGAGAAATTCATATTAACACAACCTAAAAAGAAAAGATAACATTTTCTGGAGGAAACAAGTTTGAAAGTCACACTGGAAACAATTAAACATACACAAGAAACAAAAGATGATCTTAGAATATGGAGATTGCTACGCAAGTCACTCTTAGTTAAGAAAAAATTCTGAAAATCAGACTTGCACCGGGGACTTGGTTTCAGTTGGAAATGTCTCTGTGCTTACTTGACGTATAATGATGACTACACTGATAAACTTAAGAAGTGAAAAGATGCCATGCCAGAATCCACAATTAAGAACTGCAGAACTTACAGTGTCAGAATATGTCTAGCAAACTGTCCATTTCAAAAACTGTGGGACAAAAGCATGATAGCAAAGAAGGCCTTGGATTCATCAGCCCAAATTACTTATCAGCAGTTGAAGGTAGAAAACTCTGATGAGCAAATCATCTATAATAAATGTGTTAAACTTCACCCTGGAAACACCAGTCTAGTGTCAAAACATAAGCTTATGCAGTGTCTATGTAAATACTGCTTAAACATTGACCTTAAACTGAACAGTATTGCTGTGAAATCTCTGAAATTTAAAATTCCAAAGAGTGCTATAATGCACAGATATCAGGCTTTTGCAGTTACACACTGGGCCAGAGTTAAGTATCTCAATACAAGGTGCACTGACAGAGTATGTTCAAAATGTGGCACCCACAGTATACAGTCAAAACTGTTGTCAATATTGAAAGAACATATGAATTCACTGGTCACCTAGAGAAAATGTAAATTGGACCATATGAAAGCAGCAGAGATAACTGCCCCAGAACTCAAGTAAGCACGGAAACACAAACTAGACCAAAACACAAAAATCCAGCACCACCATCTGTAAAAGAATAGTGAATCTTATAAAAAATATTAGATTAAAAATTCTTGTTTTAAATTTATAAATTTATAGATTCAAAATATTGCCATAAATTCAACAACAACCACCCTTTTTTAACAGCAAAAAACAAGATACACCATAATCCCAACCCTTACATAAATATTTATATGAAATGTTTTCATGCTGCGCAGATAAAACTACCCATGCAATATGTGTGCTTCAAGCATGATTTAATTGTTAAACTGGAGTCAATTGCATGCACATGGAATGCATACAGCAAGCAAGTGTGGAAAGCATGCTTTTTATGTTAAATTGGAACAGACTGCATGCATGTGGCTTGCATGCAAAAAGCAACTCATCACTGATAACTGCACACATAAACATTAAGTGAGTTGCTCAGAATCACACCATATACAAGTGGAGGTTCATGAGATGCAAACCCAGGTCTTCAAGTCTCCAAGTCTCCTGATTTGCAGTTTAGTACCTTTAACTGCTAAGCTATACTGCACACATATGACTTGCTTGTACTTCAGTACAAATCTGCACACATCGGCACGCATGCGGCATGCTTATAGCCACTGTTATACTTTTTTAGTTTTCTTGTCCCCCCTCTTCTCAGCTGCACAGCTGAAATGTAGCATACATACCATTGGAAACACACATGGGTCTTCCCACCACCAATGCACACACTTACCCACAAAACTATTTAATTACATTTGTCTGGCCTGTACGTCTACTATTTCCTTTCCATAGCTTTGAATGCTTCCATGCAAACAGACTTTAAGGTGCAAACACAAAAGTAGCAATAGCTTGACATCCACCCACACAGCCAGCCTCCCATGCACATACACTGCACTGGGTTCAGACATGCTGCTATAGACAACCCACCAAGTATAGATATAAGTTGAGATCCTCTTACCTGAATACTAGGGTGGCAGAGACAGGAGTCTTTAAGAGATGATCAGGAAAAAGATCTAGGTGTTACTTTACCAAAAGATTTTTCCTTTGAGGAGCACATAACTAATGCAGAAAAAAAGCAATAACATATTAAGCTGCATCTTAAGAAATATTAAAAGTAGGGACAAAAATGTTATCATCCCCTTGTATATTGGACTAGTTAGACCTCATTTAGAATTTTGTTCCTCTGCAGTTGCACCATATTTAATAAGAAATAAAAAACTTGTAGAAAGGATACAACGTAAAGTGACAAAAAAAGTTTCTACATTACGCTCAACCAATTATAAAACCAGATTAAAAAAAAACAAATCTCTATTCTATGAAATACAGAAGGTTATGTGGAGATTTATGTCAGACATATAAAGCTTTTCAAGATGTAGCAATTCTTGAAACAAGAGGCCTAGTTAGACATCAATCATTGGGAAATACTAGATCACATTCATTAAAATGAAAAGGCACCCAAAATAACACTGTAAGAAGAAACATGTGATTCACTCAAAGAGTGGTAAACACCTGTAATAAACTTCCTGCCGACATAGTACTTAGTTCTACTCTTGACTCATTTAATACAAATTTAGATTTATGCAAAGGTGCCACCAAGTTTGAATTCCACCAGTGAGACTGGTGGCGAGTCTATTAAGGGTAATCTACCTGCTGAACTCGTGCAAATCTATGAACATATGATGTCCATGGGTCAGATTACTGGAGCGCACTCCCTTGAAATTAACGGAGTTATTTTTTATTACTATTTTATACATTATGATGGTGAGTTGGAGAATCATGAAGGCCACAGTTCTACTAACAAAGCCATTGTTAGTCGAATGTTGGCCTTCATTAATCTCCAACTCTCCATCAATAATGTATAAAAAAGTAATAAAAATATACCCCCTTCATTTCAATGGTGCACACCCCAGCAGTCTCCCTTGCCCTATGTCATAATGTGCCTGAGCATAGGGATGTGGAGGTCAGCTTCATTGGGGGTTGGCATAAGCCTGACTATAGTGTTGCTCCAATAGTCTGTGCATACCAAACCACTCACCTGTCCCTGAATGCAAGAGACAGACCTCTTTTTACCCCTGGAAACTGCTCTGCTCCTCATCCTTCCCTCATGGGAAATATACTGCTCACACAGAGCATGTTCTGTAAATGCAGACTTTATGGCAGCGGTGCCATTTCAGATTTCAGCAGAGCCAAGTCAACAACCAGTGGAGGACAGGTGCTAGTTAGCCCCTCCGTGGCAAGCTCTAGAATGTCTGGCATGTCTCTAGAAGGTAAAACCTATTTTTTGTGACTGAAACGTGATATGCAAATCAGGAAAAATTCAAATGTATATGATTTATCTGTCTAAACTGCAGAGCAGTGCATCAGATTTGGGCTAAAATCTACCCCGTTACCAACCAATTTTTATGGCTGCATGAGAAGAGCCCTGCAGTCATGTGGGGATCACATCACCGTAGGAGAAAAGTGGAACCAATGGCCATGTTCTCCTACAGTGATACGGTCTCCTGTCCACAGCACTGAAGTTGCTTGTGGTGTGTGGTGTCTACTCTTCCACAGCCCTCCATGGGTGCAACTTCCCTCAGCAGTGCTCAGCCCCCCGGCACATTACTTTTTGCAACTGTGGAAGTGACTGCCATACCACAAACTGTGCATGGTGCGAGTATTGTACATGTGCAGATCTGTCAGAGCTGTCATTGTCTGCATGGCAGGCTCCAGTGCAGTGAGAACTCCAACTATGGTGTTACTCGCACTGACCGCACAAAAGCATCACAGCTGCTCTGGGCAGCCATATTGGCTCTGATCAGAGCTTGTCTTAGCTGAAGTTCTGACACCCACCCAAAAAAAAAAATCCCAATTTCTCTCCCCAACTCAATTCCATTCAAATATCCATCCCATATGGGTCATGAAGCCAGCTAAAGGTGAAGAAATGTGAAAAACACATCAATATTTCAGTCCTTCCTCCTTCCCCTAATCTTCCTGTAAAAAATTATTTACTTTTATTTTCCCGACCATCTGGCCAGAACCTGCAGCCTGGCCCAGTGTGCCACCAGCCCAGTTTTTAGTCTAGTTCTCCTCCATCCTTCTGCCAGAAACTGGGTGCTAGAACTGACCATCCCAGGTCCCCAACTTGATCTGCGACCAAGTCACCTCACCAACTGAACCCATCCAACCTGCATTGCTTGCATCTTGTTTGGCTGCTGCCATGGATGCTACTGCACTGCACTGATCAAGGCCACCCACACTACTGTCACCACTGCTGCTAGGCCTAGCTTGCTACTGTGGGGGGCCTGTACTGTTTGTTTGCCAGGCAGGCCTAGTAGAGTAAGTAGGTAACCTAGTCTCAAGCTAGCATCTAGCTCAACATCTGCCCCATCAGCCACCAGCAGAGATGGAGACTCACTAAGAGTAGACCAACAAAAATATGCCACCACAACACTGCTATTGAGAGTTCAGTGCTTGCCAACTCTTCCAAGCTGTAGTGTGCAGCCTGTCTACTCTGTGGTGGGAAAGACAGTGTCACACTCATGTGACTCACATGTTGCTTGGCTGGAGCCCATCCACATCACATATGATGGTGGCACTGCTAATAGGTGGAGAGAGTGGACAACACAATACAGACACAATCGATTCTGGAGTGCACCTGCAGCGTGAGCGCACACAGGCCAGGGGCACTTATTGTGCAAAATATTAAATCCAAATTTAATGACATAATTGCCACACCATAAGAACAACCTAGACACAGATGTGGGGGGGGGGTCTGCCCCCCTCTGCCCTACCTAAATCGCATCCATGCTTTATGGTAGAAATTCATTCTCAGGTACTAATATCAGTACAAGTAAATACAATGGTTTCCACTGTGTTCTGAGATACTGCATCTCAATGTTTCATGATGTGTCCTGATTGGTTGTGGGTGACGTGACAAAAATTTGCTACACATAGTATTTAGCCTAGATCCTGAATTTCGTGTAACACTCCACAAAGTGAAGTGAATTACTACACATCTTGAAGTAACACAAAGTTCCCATTTTTCTATATGGACTTTCCATTATTTTGCCTTATTGTGCTCTTTAAGGAAACTTTTGCAGTGAATTATGGGATGTAAGGTCACATAGGCTCTATATTGTCTTGCACAACCTCAGTTCATCGTAGTGTGTGTGTAATGGAGAGCTGGAGACAGTTTGCACTCAGAGCTCTGAGATTCAAACCCTTGAAAAACCTTTAAAAATGCCTTTTTGCCACAAAGTTTTATAGCTCGATTATAGTAAACCCTTATGTGGTTATATCATCGAGTATTTATTGAGTTTCTGTGAATCTTGAATGTTAATTTAGGTGATTCAGTGTCAGTACTGAGAGACACTGTAGAAGTGTGCTTCGGGGAGGAGCGGATCTGTGATATAGAAGGGAGATTAGTGAGAAAGGCAGTTTTTCTGATTGTTGTTGGCTAGTGTTTTATTATTGAGGTACACACAGGCAAACTTCACTTAATAGTGTCTAAGTTTTTTCTGTTTGCTGGGTATTTTTTCAGTCATTTTAAAAGACTGTCGGTGTTGTACTTTACTGAAAGGTTAAAGTGTCTGTGACTGACCTTTTAATCTGTGTGCATGCTGCAATTGATACTCATTTTATTGCGTCACCACAATTGCAGTACTCTGAATTTCTCAGCCTGTCTGCAGTATTTTTCCCTCCTTCTATGTAGGTAGCTTCTGCTGACCCCCACCATCAAAACAAAGGTATTATTTTTTTGACTGTCAGATTGTGGAAGACTGGTTAAGGATTCCAAGTCAGGTCTTGTGTTGTGCCTGTGCAGCTAAATTTAGGGTTTTGCTTCCCATCTTCCCAAAAGTGCAGAAATATAAAGTTGCTGCTAATTTTCTGTGTAATATTAAAAACTTGTGTGAAAATCTAGGGATTGAACTACATATTGGGAAGCCTAGAGAAATGGGCCAAGCAAGTAAAAGTAGTGTCAAATCCCAGAGTTTTGTGAGATGCAAATAATATGTAGAGGAGATGTGACAGACATCTACCCTTAATCTACATTTAGAAGTTCAGCAAAGGAATTGTTCAGTTTTCCAGAGAAATGGCCCGGGTATGGGCTGTGGGAGCTGGAGGTGGGTGGCCCCCCATCTTTAGTGACCAGGTCCACCTCTACAGATTTCTTCTGTGGTTTTCTAGTTTGCCTCAGGCACTTGGCCAGTGATGGGGGAGGTACCCAGATGTGGGGTTGTAAGAAAAATTCTCTCTAAGAGTCGCAGACTCTAGTGTGGTATGGGGAGCCACGACAGGATAATTGGTTCATTCTTCCAATGGGCCCTGTGAACAGGATAATTGGTTCATTCTTCAAATGGACTGTGGATCAAGTGGCCAGCAGGAGAGCCGGGCCAGTGGGGAAAACCCAAGTGTGTACAAGTCGGGCTGTGTACCCAAAGCTGCATGCAAGTCCAGGCTATGTGCATGATCGGTTCAGAGCCTGAGGGCTGGAAATGGTGATAAAGTGTTCTGTAGTCTCTAATCTGCATTACCAGGAAATGTAGCCCCGTGGGGGTCCGTCTATGCTTTGTTTGTTCAGCTAGTATGTGAATAAAAGCCACACTGAAGAATCCCATTCCTGGTTCTGGACATTACAGTTATTGCTTCCTGTGTTCGGATTTACTTGGGTGCCCCTGTGCAGAGTAGCCAAACCTAGGTCCCCCTGTGCCGAGTAACCTCATCCTCCCCAAACCCAGTCCCCACCAGGTACTGCTGTCAGCTTCAACAGCATGTCACCTGTCGTTTTGGCAAAAAGGCAGGGGTGAGGCCTTACACCAAGAAGACTATTAGCAGTGAAAGTTGTGATGATTAGGCCGGTTCATCAGGGGCTAGCAATTCTAGCAGTGTTAAGAGTGGACGTGGCTGTGGTAGTGTGCAGCAGAAGGGAAAGTTAGTAGTTGGTGCAAGTAAAGGGATTTCTCTGATTCTGTTTTTCACAGCAAAATCAGTCACTTCAGTGCTGGTTGGAGATGCTGTTGTCACTGCTGGTAGTAAAGTTAGTGAGGGAATGGTTGATAACAGCATGAGTATAGCTATAAGTTCAACCCTGTTAAACTTATCAGATGGGGAAAATGTCATACTGGATTTCATACTGGAGGTTAGGAAAGTCGAAAAGGCATAGCCCATATTGACTTTCCCCACTATTCAGTGGTGATAACCGAAGTTACAAACTTCAGTAAGATACCTATTCAATCTTACCTTAAATGTACCCACACTATCTGCTTCCACCATTTCCTGAGGCAATCCATTCCACATTTTTATTGATCTACATATAAAACTGTTTCATCTTATTTCTGTCCTGCTTACTGTTTCCTTCAATTGCCTGTTATACCCTCTCAGCTGATATGGTTTATCTTTGAATTTCAATTTCATTCCATAAACAGACAATTGTCTCTTAATATTTTGTATAAACTCAATAAGTCCGCTCGGACTCTTCTATCCCTCAGAGACCATAAACCCAATTTTTCCAACCTTTCCTCATAACTTAAACCCATACATCCTGATATCAGTCTTGTGTAAGACCTCTGAGGCCTTTCTACCAACTTTACACCCTTGATTAAGAAGGGACTCCATACAGTCGAACAGTAGTGTAATAGTGGCCTAATCAGTGTTTTATACAATAGCATCAGCACCTCTATTCCTCTTGAATGAAAACTCCTTTTTATACTGTTCAACAAGAACATAGCTCTGTTTGACATATTACTACAGTGTAAGCTACTTTTTAAATCATTCTGTATATAAACCCCCAGATCTTTCTCACATACTGTTGTTTTCAACTGTAAACTCTTCATGTAATAATCCTGATGTACATTATGCCTACCCAGATGCATTTTAATACATTTTTCTTTGTTGAATTCCATACTGTTATTTTCTGCCCATTCCAGAATTTTTATTAAGTCTCTACAAAACGTAAATCTGTCATCGAAAGTATCCACCCCCCTATTTTAATATCATCTGCAAATTTAACCATCTTATTTAGACTATTAATATTCAAGTCCCCTATAAAAATTCCAAACAGCAGGGGTTCCAGCACCGACCCCTGGGGAACTCCACTCCCCACTCTTTGTGGTTCTGACAAGCAACCCCTGATCCTTACTTGTTGTTTCCTATTACTCAACCACTGATATATCCAGTTTACAAACAATAATCAATTCCTAGTCTAATCAATTTCTCAATAATTTTTTTATGAGGGACCACATCAAACGCCCAACTGAAGTCTAGCATTACCACATCCACACTTTTCCCCTCATCCACCCATTTATTTATATTTTCATAAAAGATAGTTAGATTAGTCTCACATGATCTTCCAGAAACAACCCCATGCTGCTCCCTGTCAACTTCACCCTTTCCTTTCATGATATCCTTTATAGTCTCACTAAGTATTCCCTCTACTATCTTTACCACCACCAATGTCGGCCTCACTGGTCTATAGTTTACCGCCTGGTCCATTTTCCCCTTTTTAAATATTGGCACAACAAATCCCCTCCTCCAGTCCTCAGGCACCACCCCTTCAGCCAACGACCTTTGCCCCAACATGGTAATCTCTGGTAGCAGCTCATTTCTCAACTCCTTTACCATATATGGGTGAATCCCATCAGGGACTGCCACCTTATCCATGTTCAACTCCATAACTCTCTTCATTACCTTCTCCTCCGTTATTATTAATTTTGGATCAAATTGACCACAACCACTATCCCCAAGTTCCATATTTCCCTCATGGTGTCTAAATACTGTGGAAAAAACATTTACCAAACTCATTTGCCATTTTCAAACTTTCAGATATCATCTCCCCATCTATAGTCAGAGGACCTGACATACAACTTCCTCCCCTCTGCCTATTTACATAGGCATAAAAACGTTTATTATTTGTATTCATTGCCAATCTCAATTCCAGTTGAATCTGCAGAATTGAGCACAGTTGATGTCCTGCCCCCCCCCCCACAGTAGTTGAACATGCTTCTGATTATGATGGTGACTCACAATAACATGTTTCTGATCTTGTTGTTAGGCCATCCAAACATTCAGATGTTGATTCAAAAAGTGTGGATGATAATATTGAGTCGGTCATTGAAATATCACCACAGGATGACAGCATCCAAACTGAATTTGTGGATGATGATTATGATGATGATGCTACTTACCCCATTTGGAAACCGGTCAAAAAGAAAGTGAAGGCGACTGTTTGCAAACAGTCCGTTAGTCAATCCCCCCTCAAAGTTCGGATGTAGCTGTGTCTGTTGCTGAGCCTGATGTAACAGTCATAGATTCTGATGTTCAGTCAAAGTCCAAGTGTGCACAAGACCAAAAATCATGCAGTACACCTCCCCATTTCATCACCAACAAAAGTGCAGTTCCATATGCAGCACCAGCAGTGACATGTGAAGACTAGGCATCCAAATCCCTAGTTTGGGATTTTTTTGTACAAGATGGCAGTGGTAAAACAGTGGCAATCTGCCAGCTTTGCCAAGCACATGTAAAGCGTGGTAAAAAGGGTAGCCTTTAGGGCACTGAGGGCCAGCATACTCATCTGAAGGGCAGACACATGGCACTGTGGACTCTGCACCAGAGGGGAGCTAATGTGGTATTTGACCGTTCATCCTCAGCCATGTTAGTGAGCATGGTATCCCCTGTCTTCAGTGTAAGTAGCCATGTCACTAAAAGTGGTGAAATTATTTTATTTATTTATTTATTTATTTATTTCAATCTAGTATTACAACAATACCTTTGAGCTGAGGCTGTTTTACAAATGTTCCATGTCAGTGAGTTCAGCATACAGTATATGTAAACAATAAACGAGCATTAACATTTGACTAACAAGATATGCAATTTCATGACACAAAGGAGAGTGGGGAAATGGGGACAGAGGTAGGACTGGGATTTAGGATAAGTGGGGAGAGAAGATCATAGGGTGTAAGGCAGTGACGGAGAAAAAGAGAGGGTAGGAGGAGCTGGCAGAGTGGGGGAGTAGGAGAGGGAGGAGGGCGAAGGAGGGGGCATGAGGAAAGAAGAAGAGGAAATGAAGCAGGGGGTGGAAGGCAGGGTAGCCAAGGGGCCTTGTCATGGACAGACAGGTGTAAGTGCCAAAAGAGGGACAGTGTTGGTAGAAAGTGTTTGCTATGAAGGCAGGGGCAGCAAGATGTAAGTACTACTTGGACAAGCAGTCACAGGTGCTGGAGGCAGGCAGAGTGAGGAGAAGCCTAGACTTGAAGACACCAAGTGTAGGTGTGGTGGTGATGTCGCTACAAAGGGAGTTTAGCCAGGTGGGTTCCCTATAGGCAAGTTATCTTTGTCCTTGGGTTGTGTAACACTGAGGGATTTGCAGAGAGTGAGGTTTGGACTTCCTTGTATTGACATTGCTGTATCTGGGTGTAAAAAGAGCACAAACTCCAGGAGGAGCAAGTCCCATCATTATTTTCTTGGCTGTGATGCAGGTTTGGTATTTCATTTGACTGTCGAGTTGCAGCCACCAAGTTTGAGAGTAGGGGTGACATGTGTGGGTAAGATGGTGGGATCCTGTGATGAGTCAACAAGCTTTATTTAGGGAGATAATTACACGTTTGAGAGAGGTGGCAGTGGCAGAGCCATAAATGATAAGTCCATAATCAATAATACTTATGATAGAGCTTTGGATGGTGACTGAGGTAAGGTGTTTCCTGTGCCAGAACAGTAGGCCCAACCGGGTATTAGCAGCCTTCACAACATTATTGATGTGAGCAGCGTAGGAGAGATGGGAGTCAAGGGTGATGTCAAGGTACTTGAAGGATTGTGTTTGTTCGAGAGTGACTCCTTACTTGGTTTTGATGGAGAGGTGATACTGCTTGTTTTTATTGTGGGGACTGCTGGAGATCATGGACTTGTTTTTTTCTGATTGAGGATCAGTTTATGATTTAAAAAACAGGTCTCAACTGATGAGAAGCCCTGTTGGAGTTTTTCTTGCAATAGTTTAGGGTCATGGTGTGAGGCTAGGATTACTGCATCATCATCGTAGAGTATGATCTGTTCAGGGCAGGAATCTGGCAGTGAGTTTAGGAACAGGATAAAGAAGAGGGGTCCTAGGATGGAACCCTGGGGGACACCTGAGCGGACAGGTGTGGCATTGGAGAGAGTATCAGCAATTATTACTCCTTGGGTCCGATTGTCTAGGTAGCTATTGAACCATCTAATAAAGACAAGTGAGAGTCCAGCATTTTGGAGCTGGACCAGCAAGAGGCGATGGTTAACTGTGACAAAGGATTTTGTTAAATCGATGAAAATGGAGCAAGTTTTCTGACCATTGTACAGTGAGTTATGGATGGCGCCGGTGAATTTGAGTAGTGCAGAGGGGGTGCTGTGTCCTTTTCTGAACCCATGTTGTTGATTGCACAGGATGTTGGTCTTTTCCTGAAAGTCTGTAAGCTGGTCAGAGACAATTCGTTCCAGTGCCTTGGAGAGGGGAGGTAGGATGGAGATTGGTCTGAAATTCTCATGGGCAGTTTTGTCACCACTTTTGTGGATGGGGTGACAGTGGCAGATTTCCACTTGTCCAGGAACTGGCTAAGGCTGAGAGAGAGGTTAAAAATCCTGGTCAAAGGCCCGAGTACCTCTTCCAGGGTGAGGGACAGGAGTTTGAGGTCGAAGGAGTCATTGCTGGATCTGGTTTTGCTAATGGTTTTGATAACATCTTTGTGAAAGAGCCTCGGCTCAAAGGTATTTGTAATCCTAGAACACATAAATAAATAAATAAATAAAATAAACATGCTTGCAAACCTTGTAATTCTTGACTGCTTTAAAGTAGAAACAAGGTTGATTATTTGAGGTAGTGGTTATTGGGGACATAGGAACATCTTCTTCATTAAAGAAATCAGGGGATAGAACTGAACTGAGGTCAGTGAAAGCTGTATTGAAAGTGTCTGCAATGATTTTAGGGTCAAGTGTAGTGATTCCATTTATGTTGAGCACGGATGGCGGAGGTTTGGACTGTTTCCCAGTGACTTCTTTCAAGTTTTTCCAGAAATCTCTTCCAATACCCCAGGAGTTCGTGAAGGCATTCTTAAAGTAGGCTGATTTCATTTGCCGGATAGATATGGTTTCTTATCATAGGTATCATAGGTGAAATCAAGCTTTATAGACTTGCGTCCTTTATGCTTGCTAGGTTGATTTTTATTTATTACCCAAAGTTGATATCATCCTTCATTACGTTATCCAGACTAGTTTTAAAGACATCAATAGTTTTACTGGTTATTACCCCCACCGGGAATTTATTCCATAGATTAACAACTCTTTGACTTTAACAGTATTTTCTAACTAACGTATTCCATTTATCGAAGCGTAACTGTAAAAAGTGTCTCCTACCACTAACTCTATCTTGATTAAACTTTATACCAAGTTCTGTTCTGTAGGTTTCATGTCCTATTGCCTTGTACAACATACACAGGTCCCCTCTTGCCCCTTTATATTTTAATGAATATAAATTTAGTATTTTCAATCTTTGAGCATAAGGTATCTGTTTCAGACATGTGACAAGTCTTGGAAATCTGTGTTGTACTGCCTCAACCATATTTATTTCTTCCTTTCTAAAAGGTGACCATATTTGCACACAATATTCTAACTGCAACCTAACCAGGGCTACATAGAGTGGGAGTAATACTTCTTAGATCTACTAGCAATATGTTTAGTAATACAATTCAGCATCTGGTTAGCCTTTCTCACCTGATTTCTACAATGTATGTTAAATTTGAGATAATAACTTATAGTCATTCCCAAATCCCTTTCACGTGTGGTTACTGTTAATAGTTTGTTGTTAAGGGTGTAATCACATTGTTTATTTTTGGGTCCAAAGTGCATAACTTTGCATTTATTAATCTTAAGTTCCAATTTGCAGTCATTCCATGCACATTTGTAGTTTAAGATGTCATTTTGCATACCAGAGTTTCTGGCCAGCTCCCAGAGGTGGTCCCTTGTTTTTAGTTGCTTAAGGAGGTCTCCTGTGAGCCAGGGGTTACAGAGTGCTTTAAATTTTCACTTTTTTTACTGGGGCATGAATGTCACCGGCTTTGGTGAAGATTTTTATGAAGTGGTCCAGGGCAGTATTCACATTAGTCACTTTGAAGATTGGTGACCAGTCTTGAAGGAGGAGGTGGGATTTGAGATGAGGTAGATGACCACGAGGTAGAACACTGCTGGTGATGGTTTTTGGGGTGGTTTAGTGAATTTATTTGACCAAGTGCAGCTGACATGGGAGTGGTCACTGAGAGAGTCAGGAAGGACAGAAGTGTTTGAGATCCGTGAGGGGTAACTGGCAAGGATCCAGTCCAGGAGGGTGTTGGTGCCGGTTTTGTAGTTTTTTCTGGTTGGTGAGTTGATTATCTAGGTGAGGTTGGCCATGGCAATAGAGTCTCTATGTGCCCCTGCTTCTGCTGCAGGCCAATTTTCATTGAAATTGCCTAGGAGGATAGATTCAGTATCCCATGGAGGCAACCTGACGAAGTCCAGTATTGCATTTAGCCCATTACCTTGTTCTTTAGGAGGAATGTAGATAGTAGCAACTGTGAGGGCTTTGTTTTGGGCACATAGGATGATTCTGATGGGAAGAATCTGAGCAGTAGTAGACTGGAGAGAAGTATTGATAGGGTGTCCCAAGATTATATCTTTTAGGTACACAGAGCAGCCACCACCTCTTTTAGACATCCGGTTGAGCCTAAAGACATTGTAGCCAGGAAGGTTGATTGCCTGGTCAGGGACTGAGGGTGTAAGCCAGGTTTCGACAACTGCCAGGATGTCTGGGCAATGCTGGCTGGTAAAGACCTGCAGGGCATCAATTTTGGGAAGGAGGCTGCAGATGTTAATTGACATGATTGTGAGGGCACCTGAGGGTTTGTTTTTGTTGGAGGCCTTAGCAAAGATTGGGCCAGGGTTAGGATGCACATTGCCTGACAACAGTAGGAGTAGGAGCACAAGCCTCAGGGTGCTCAAATGTAACTACACCAGAGGATTACTATAGTCATGAGGAGGATGATGATTTGGAATGTTCAAGCATTGGTCAGAGTAGCAGTGACAGTCCATGTAGTAATTCTACTACATCAATCCCTGTGCTTAAAACATGAAAAATTACAGCATGTACTGGCTTGTCACCTGTGCACCCACCATCACACGTCCAAGGTACCTCATCCCTGTCAGTTAGCAGAGTAGAGCCATTAGGCATGCCACGTGCAAAGCAATGAATAATGCAGACCACGTTGCACAGCCTTTTTGTGTGTAACAGTAAATACCCAGTAAATTATGCAGCTGCACATGAATTCAGTGCTGCCATAGCAGAAATGCTGGCAACTGACCTTTTGCCATTTTCCTTTGTGGAGAATGCTGGCTTCTGGTGCTTTGTGGCAGGTACATGTCCTAAATGGCAAGTCCCATCCTGGACATACCTTTCCACCCGTGCTGTCCCTGAGTTACATAGTACAGTGACAGAGTCTATAAGACATGTTCTTCAACATTCCACATCACCTTACATTCACTTAAGCATGGATATGTGAACAAGTGTCGAAATGGCAGGTAGTTCCTATCTGTGTATTACTGCACATTGAGCGCAGCTACCGGGGATTGTCTGTGATGGTGGGATGGAAAAGCAGTGTTATAAGTCATACTATGGTGGTAGCAACCTTCATGGCATTAGACAGCATGCCACGCTTGGGTAGAAGGGTCACATACAGGCAAACATATGCTACACTTAGTACTGACAGAAATTGATGAGTGGCTGCACCACCTGTCCCTAAAATCTGTCTTCATAGCTAGTGATAATGGATCAAACGTTGTGAAATGTATCGGCAATGGTGGCTTTGTGCGGGTTCCGTGCATGGTCCATTGTTTAAGTCTGGTGGTACAGGAGTTTCTGCATTACCCAGACATAAAGCAAATGCTGACAGTTGCTTGCCACATCTGTGCCCACTTTGCATGGTCTGGAAAGGCCAGTGACCAGCTTAGGCAGCTGCAGATTCAAAACAGCCTCCCTCAGCACTGCCTGAAGCTTGAAGTCGTCATGAGATGGAACTTGACACTTTACATGGCAGAGCAATTGTACGAGCAGCATGGCCAGATTAATGGATGTGGGGGCCCTACTCCAAGTCATATCTTGTGGCCCGGGGGGCCCATAAATGCCAACATTCCACTCTTCTGCAGTAACAACCAGGGTACTCAAGCAGGATGTGGTTTATAATGCTATGTGTTATGCCACATGACTTGACAGGTCACATGCCCTTGATTATAAACAACACAATTCAGAATGACCAATTACTGCACAAAGAAACATTTTATCAGTACAATATTAACATTTTGTAAATATTCACTTTTAATTACCTTTACCTCGTCTTGTTTTTCCCTTGCCACTACTGTACCTTGTAACTATTTTTGTTATTATTAATTATGGATCCTCTTTTCTTCCTCTTTTTTTCCCTCCCCTGAGACACATCTGGACATTAGACTTCAATTAGTGTGTCCTGCCTGCCCAGATATCAAATTAAAATTCCACATAAATAAATTAATAAAAATGGGGATTGTAACTGCCACGATCTCCCTGCACATGCCTTCTTGAATACCTATTCTCTCTGCCAAAACCAAAAAACAGAAGCATGTATTGAAGCAGTTAGTGGGGCTCACAGCTCCCTCCCATTATTTTCTCGCTCAAGACCCCTTTGAGCTCCAAACCTGAGACATGCTCAAGCTCCTTGCCTCTGCAATGCAACTGCCACAATCACCCTCTGTGCAGCTATCTTTGTCCTCAATTCTGTCTGTTCTCCCACTGTCTCCTCTCCTCCTTCTCCATTGTCATTTATAGTTTTGTTGTCAACCTAAAAGTTGCTTTGCTGCCAATGCTGAGTTGCTACATCCTTGCCCCTACTCCAAGTCATTGATGCCAAATCAGCTAAACAGAATTGTGCCAAAAAGACTGAGCCTTAAGAACCCTGCAAGACCTGCAGGTGTTGACTGCAGTCACTTCAGAAATTAAGTTTCCTAGAGCAACCTGCTGCAACTTCCCAGTAATGTATATGACTCAAATCAAACCAAGACAAAACTGTGCCAGCAAGAGCAAGTCGCACAAGTTAGTTCCCCTCAGGTGACTTATTAGTATCCCATGGTCTACTCAGTGCCAAACTCAAATGTTATTAAAGACTCAGTACACTACTCAGGTTACTGAACACTCACAGACAGACCATGACCAGAGGCAACCACAGATTAGTTTGTTTCTCCAGTGCAATAAAGCTAGTTATTTCTGCAGCACAAATGACTTGGACACTGCAGCACGCAGAAAACTAGTCAACACAACATACCTGGTGTGGCCTGACTGATGTGAATGTGACTTTGATGAGTCCAGTCTGTCCTCTTGATTATTTTCTCAAGATCACACAGGTGGTGGTGACATGACTCAGCCTTTCAGCGTGGCCCGGCATGGGAGGACTCCTCATAGTCACAGCAGGACCAAAGGCCAAACTAGCAGCAGCACTGACTGACCCTGGCCAGTGGCTACACTGAAAACACCAGCAGCATGTGATGCTGTACTGAAGCCAAATCTGACTCCAGGTGACCCCCCCATGGCCTACTTTTGTGTCTTTAGACAGAGACTCTTCTTCTTTGATAGACGAGACCAACCACCAGCACCGACGACTGACTGCCACAGCTCTCTCTCATTCTCCTCCTCTACTCCTCATTACTGCCCGGCCACATGTTCTGATGCCATGCACATGCACACACTGATTCCTGCTCCCCAGTAGCCACACCTCCAGAGGACCTCTAATAGACATGATTGGTTGTGTGTGGTCAGGGTGGATCAGAGGTGAAGCTGGAGCAGCCGTCACAGAAACTGAGAGGCTCACTTGCTCAGAGCAGTTGCGGGGCAGGGTCATCATCCACCGGGCTGACTCAGTGAGGTGGGGGGGTTGACTGACTCCAAGGAGGGGGCCGCTTTTTGGGCAATTCGGCCTGTCAGAGGTTGTCCAGTACAGCCAGAATTAAAGAAAGTAGCTGTAAATAAGTTAACAGTGGGGGCCCTCCTGAACCTCGGGGCCCTACACCATGGCGTAATTAGCATACAGGTTAATCCAGCCATGATGAGCAGTATAAAGCAATCTCAGAGTACCTATTTATGCACACTAGACTTGACAGCTCAGTGGCCTCAATGTCTATGACAAGTGAACAAAGGTGACTCATGGACCCAGTAGTAATAATTTTGAGGCTGTCCAAACATGCCACACAGGCAGTGAGTGGTGACACTGCATCTGTTAGTCGAGCCATTCCACTTCTCTGGATGCTGAGGCAGATGCTGTTGAATCTGCAGCTTAGCTTTGATGTTGCCAGAGATAAGTCAAGCTGTGCAGTATTGAAACATGTGATTACTATATTAGGTGACAATCAACACTTCACCACTATTCAGCACTCTCCCGAATTTGGAAGAGCTACAATGATGGACTCATGCTACAAACGTGGCATTGCATCCATACTGGAGGGAGGGCAAGATCAGGTTCAAAATCTGACTTGACAGCTGGTCCAATTGGTTCATGGGGCACAGAAGTCACATGAAATGTTAACAAACCACATTATAACAAGGCTGAAATGTCACTGTGGACTGAATACATTCAGTAAGGTGGCTGAGGAGCAAAGGGTGGTATCAGCAGCACAGTTATCCATTAATCCACTTTGGGGTGCCTTGTCCCAAATCAAACACCAGATGACACCTACTGTGCTGATGGTGGTATAGGGGCAACAACTGGCTGCTGGAGTTGCTGCTGCTGTTCCTCCTGCTACTGGTGGACCACTGCTGCAGGTCTGGGTGTGGCTGCAGTAGAGGTCCCAAAACTGGGCCGGTTTAATCAAGCTGGGCAGACAAGGCCACCCTGCATTCATGGACCTCGCTGGCCACCACTTTGCCCACCACAACTCATAATGGAAATTAAACCTAGAACACAAAGAACAAATAAAATACTAGTACAAGTACTAGTCAAATAAGTACAATAACTAAAAGTAAGTAACCAAAAATAACCCCTTTTTTAACAAAATAAAAACTTTTAAATTAACTAAAACTTCTTGCACTGCTCCAATAACTAAATAAAAAAGGTTTAAACACTGAAAAAATCACGATCGCAAGCGAACAACTTTGCAAACTAAACAGCACAGTGCACCAGCTCTTTCTGCAAGAGAAAGTGAAAGTAAAACACTGATTTCCTGCCTATTTAACAGCTTCCCTGAATCATGTGACCTGCAGACCTGCAGAGACAGTCAGGCATGTGATTAGTGGCCTGTTTCTTAATGACTTTGCTTATCAAAATGGAACTTGAAGTGACCTCGAAGTAGGCAATGAGAAGTAAGGCGAAATTTGACTTTTTAATAGAAATTTCGGGTAGTGATACATGAATTTGAAGTGGACCACTTCGACTTCACTTCACCAGCAAATTAAAACTTCACTTCAGTCCTGATCATCATGTGGGTTAGTGTCTCTCATTGTCCCTCATTTTAAGTGTTCATGTCCCTCATTTCAGTGACAAACTCTGAGGTATGGTGCATGCTTCCAAGACCCTACTCAACAGAAAGAGTGCTAAGCATGACCATAGTGTTAATATGTTCCATACAGAATGACAAAGGGAAAGTAAGTGAGCCAACTCAGTCATGGAGAAACACATTTGTAGCACTAAATACGTATAAGGTGATTTGCATGGTCCAAAATAAAAAGGTCAGGCTTCACAACGCTTCACAACACAGAGGCCCCTGTTCGCACATCTGGAATGGGTGATGTTGACTGGTAATATCCTAGGCATTTAATACAGTAAGCAAACAACACTTTACAAATTAATGGCAATATAATGACAACAATCAAAAGCCATTCAACAATTTGTAAAAGGATCAGAATTAATGAGTTACCTAATTTTTATGGGAATTCAGTGATAATGTATTTTAATGGCTCCAATTGCTAGCAGTAGTATGAGAAATAGAAACTGATGTATTTTTAGATGAGATTTGTGCCAGTTTAATTGCTGCACACATGGCAAGCATGCAACATGTGAACCTGATGTGATTTTTTAAATGATGTTCACACCAGCTTAACTGCTGCATTTATGTCAAGCTTGCAACACACAAACCTGATGTAATTTTTAGAAGATGTTTGCACCAGCTTACCTGCTGAACACGTCAAGCTTACAGTATGTAAACCTGATTTGCTTTTAGACCTCGATCACTTAGGTTCATTTTGTGTATGCGAACCACATGCCAACATTGCACAATTAACCATTTGGCATGCATTCTGCATGTACACAGCACACATATTTCTGTAAGGGAATGGATGACATAAATATAACATTTATAGCAAATATCAATAAAAATATTAATATAAAATATTATGCTGCTGAATTACAGGGATGAATATATAATACATACTCTATTTTAATATAAAAAGCAAGATGAAGGCTCATTTATAGTAAAAAATAAGAGTGAAAAAACTCACATATGATTATTCAAAATGGTGGGATGTAAACCATTTCCACAAATATCATGTATTACTTTTTCAAAAATACAGACAGGTTAATGCCTTTATTAAGTCCATGTTTTCTCATCCTTCCTGACATGAAAATCCAAAAGGCCTCTTTTTCACTAAGTTTAGCTTCTAGGTCCTCACCCCTGGGTCCCAGGCTGACCTTTTCTATACCACAAAATGAAAAGTGGTGTGCTTCCTTTTCTCTGGACTCAAAAAGGTGAGATGCTAGTGCATTCCTCATGCTGTTATTTCTTATAGAACTCAAATGTTCTCCCACTCTTGTCTTCAACATGCGATTTGTCTCACCCACATAGAAAGCAGAACAGTTACATGTGGCCATGTAAACTACCCATATTGTGCTACAATGTATAAAGTGCTGAATAGGGAATGTTTTCCAGCTATTCACAGTCTCAAACGATTTACACTTCAAAATACAGGGACAACAAACTTATGTACTACAACTGAAACTACCCTTGGGTCTGTTTGGAAACCAATGCTGAGTTTTAGGGGTGCCCACTAGTAGAATGCTATGAACTAGCATGTCACACATATTGGAGCTTCTCCTATAGGTGACTTTAGGGGGAGTGTTTGCTGTTTCTGTCATTGTAGGTTGAGTGCTCAAGATATGCCAACACTTCTGGAAACCAATTTCTAATAACATATTTATTAGTCAGTAATCAGTAACAAAATTGGTCTGATTGCCCAGATTATCCGGTTTCAGTCTATACTGTAGAAGTTCTCACCGGAGCACGTAATCAACTTGGTCTCTTATTTTTGCTATAAATGTATGACCATTGCCCGTGTCCTTAAATCTCTGCTCCAATTCATTAACCCTTTTGTTGTAGACATCAACCCTAGAACATTTGCATTTGACCCTGATAAACTGTGATAGAGGTATGTTGTCCACAGTGTGGAGTGGGTGGTAGCTGTTGGCATGTAACAGACTGTTAGTATCAGTGTCTTTTCTATATTGGTATGTTTCAATGGTTCCTTCATCTGTTTTGCTGATACTTAAACAGCTACTGACAAAGTCTGGTAGCTGGGCAGATTCTGGTATTTCCAATGGCCTTTTATTCAGTCCTTTCTTGGTTCAGGTAAAATTAGAAGTGTTTACTATTTGTGCCAGCTTGGTTACTGAAACCCTCCCTGCCTTTATTCTTCATGATGTTTGTGAACCACAACCAGTCTGATTAATGAGTGATGTCATAGGTAGTTGGTTATCATTGTGCCAGCTACAGTGCAGTGCAGTACATAGCATGCTGGCACAGACTCCCGGTGTAGTGCAGCTTTACTGGCTTAGTTTTCAGCATATAGGGAGTACAGTGAAAGAGATAATATCAGTTGTCAATGTGTTGATTTACTAGTGGTGCTAAGATTCTGTGCACAGTGACTTAAAAAAATTGCATCTCTGCTGTTGCTCAGTACATGTTTAGGGGTAGGAAGTTATGCCTAATCCTAACTATTTTGTAGAATTACAATTGGCAACTTGTCTTTTTACTTACCTAGTGTTAACGATCCCTATTAAATAAACAGTATGCTTTCCTGGTGTTTATTATCAGGATAGAGAGGAAAACAGTCAGGATTAAGCATAACTTCCTATGCCTCAAACATGTACCAAACAACAGCAGAGACACAATTTTTTTTTAAGTCACTGTGCACAGAGTCTTAGCATCACTAGTAAATCAACACATTGCCAACTGATATTATCCCTTTCACTGTGCTCTCTATATGCTGCAAAACTAAGCAAGCAAAGCTGCACTACACCAGCAGTCCATGCCAGCATGCTATGTACTGTACTGTACTGTAGTTGGCATGATGATTACCAACTACCTATGACGTCACTCGTTAATCGAACTGGCGCCAGTTCACAAACAGTGGGAAAAATAAAGGGAGGGAGGGTTTCAGAAACCAAACTGGCACAAATAGTAAACATTCTTAATTTTGTCCAAACCAAGAAAGGACTGAATAAAAGGGCATTGGAAATACCAGAATCTGTCCAGCTACCAGACTTCATCAGTGGCTCTTTAAATCAAGGAAATTTATATTCTTTTTACTATGTTTTATAGTAAATCTTAGATTGGGATTTGAAACCTAAAGATACTGTACAAAATCCAGCAATTTAGCCACTCTCCCACCACACTAATAGTACATCGTCTATGTGCTGTTTCCATAGGTCTAGATGTTCCAAGAAAAGATTCTGTTCATCATAGATGGTCTGCTGTTCTCATAAGCCCAAATACAGATTTACAAAAGTGGGGGCAAATGTAGCCCTCATTGCTGTTCCCTTTATTTGTAAATAGTATTGCCCCTGAAACAGAAACGTGTTTTTGGTAAGCACAAATTTTGCTAAATCAATTAAAAATTTAATAAAGGCAAAACTATATTCAGTCATCATTTGCAACCAATAGCGCATAGCTTCTAGACCTGTTTGATGGGGCACACTGGTGCTTAGGGCTTCGATGTCTAATTTTACTAGGAACCAATCCTGCTCCAACTGTAGATCCCCAGGACGCCCAATATGTCCATAGTGTCCCTAACATATTAACGTAGCATGGGGACAACATGATGTACATGCTCTATTACAAATCTGGAAAATGGTTTGGTAAGGGACCATATCCCCGCTACTATTGGGCATCCTGGGGGATTGATCAAAGTTTTGTGAATCTTGGGTAGCCGATAAAAAGTCTGTCTTACAGGATGCAGTACAGTTAAATATGTAAAACTTTCTTGTGAAATAACACCTGCATCAAAACTGTCCTGCAAGAAAGAGTCAATTTCATTTTTAACTTGTGGTGTCAAATCTGTTTTCAAACCCACACAAAAGTCAATGTTGGATAACTGTCCAAATGCTTCATGAGAGTATGAGTCTCTCTCAAGCAGGACAATAGCCCTCCCTCTTGTTGGTGGGCTTTGTGACCATTTCATGGTTGTTTAGAAGTTCCACCACAGCCGCTACTCCACAGAGGAAATATTTGTATAATTCTGGCTAAGCAGGGCAGTCTCCATTTTATCCAACTCACTAAAAATGGTCCATTGAAAATTGAAAACAGCTGGATTATACAGTGGAACAAATGTGGAAGCTCTTTTTAAATTCAGGAGCGGTAGAGACACTGTAGCGTTAGCTGTGGTGTCCACTAGGTCAGTAACGGGGTTCAATTCACCAGCAAGTGATTCAGTAGTTATAGGTCCCATGTTGCTATTAGGATTTTTCTTGGCAAAAAATGCATTCAAATTCAGTTTATGACAAAACTTTTTAATATCAGCATATAGATCAAATTTGTTTGTGGTGCAGGTGGGGACAAAACATAAACCTTTTTTAAAAAACCTTAACTGAGAGTCACTCAGGGTAAACAGAGACAAATTAACAACATTTACATTGGGGAATTTTGTTTCCTGTAGGACTGTCTGGCCATGGTGTTCACTTGTTGTGGCTTCTGTGTTTTGTCCAGGTAATGTCGTGGTCTCTCGGCTGTCCCCCTCCCATTAGTGGTTTTTGCCACACTCCTGGTTCATTGAGGGATCTGTCCATTTCCTGAAAAGGTACTGTTTTTCTGTGTGTGTTTCAGTATGGATTTTGAGTGTTGGAAATCCACTTCTTCTAGTGCCTCTTCCTCTGGTAAATCCTCAGATGAGTTAGTAGCAGGCTTACTTACTAATATAAAATGATCCGAAGAGATGCTGATTGATTTTAATATAGAACTTAGTGGGTGAGACCTTGTGGACTGAGAAGCTGCACCGGTTTGATTATGCCCTTGTTTTTTGTTATTTTTATTTCTTCTGTATCTTTGGTGATTTGTATTCTGTCCTAGTGTTTGTTTCCATGTAAAAACTTGGTCTAAGGCATAGTCCTTTCTATCATATTTGCATTTTTCCAGTTTCTTGACTTTTGGTTTTTTGTCCTGTTCCTCTAATACATTTTTCAATTATGTTTCAAGTGTCACAAAATCAGGATACTCCCTGAATTGTAATATGTTCTGCTCCTGTATCCATAGCTCAGCTTTAAGCTCTCCTTTCTTGGAAGTGTAATCTTGAATAAGGCAGTTGACAAAAAGCATTGAAGTGGTCTGCATCTGTTCTTTTCAATCTTTCACTAGATTGGGCCCGCCCATCCCATAACAGGGCCATTTAGTGACTCTCAATCCTCTAGGTGCTCTGTTTACCCTGGCATACATTGCAAGAGTGCATCTGTGCCAAAAACTTCTTGATTTTAAAGAGCAGCCAACACCTTCAGGAAAACGTTAACAAAAAATAACATTTAGACTCAGTTCAGCTTGTAGTTGACATTAGTTTTGAATTCTTCCTCCCCATTATTTATTACTGAGGTCACCTGCATGAAAACAGTATATTTGTTCCTGAAGAGTTTATCTATTCCTATTGCTTCCTCCCTACCTGAGGTCATAATGCCCTGCTTGTGACATCACTGTTACCCCATGGCAACAGACTGTGATGTCACAACAGAGCATTATGACCTTGAAGGGAGTAAGCTACAGTGGCAGATAAACTCTGAGGGAATCTAAGGGTTGAAAATCATGTACTCATGCAAATTTACTTTGTAATAAAAAAGAAGGAAAAGAAAGATATAGAATACATATGGAATGCAAGCTGAATTGTACCTAATTATTATGATTTTCAAAGTTTTCTTTTTGGTGTCAGTAGCTCTTTAATACAGTGTGTTCCAGTTTTTGAAAAGCAGCTGCTGTCTCAGTTTGAATATGACCAGTAGAATCGGTCAAACTTTGTGGTACAGAGTCAGCTCCAGAATTAAGTTCAGCAGCAATAAAAAGGATTACCAATGTCACTGTCGTTAAAAATGACAGTTGCAAGGTTGTCCCCCGAACTCCACAAGTGAATGTCCTGAAGCTGAAAAGACATTCCAGTCAACTGTGGTAACCAACCACAAGGTGAACTAAGGTAAAAGCACACAAAGTATTGGATGATGATTGACCAAGTGGAAGCAGTGGACAGGTTAAAAAAATGTATGAAATCAGCAGAGATTGCTGCCCAGAGCTCAGGTGTGCATGGAAACACAAACTAGACCAAAACTCTGAAATCCAGCACCACCATCCACAAAAGAACAGTCAAAGAGCTAGAAATGATGGAAAATGCAAATTGCAAGAAAGTTTATTATCCAACAGTGTGCTGCAATACTTCTTGCAGGGAGAAGAGGGGAACAAACCATCACCTCTTACCGGTTTCGCCGACAAGGCATCCTCAGGGAGTGGCTATCACAGGTAACAGACAAAATTCAAACCTAGTGGAATAGACACGCATTTCATAAAAGTGCGTATTGCAAACCACATAAATGGAATTAATTGACAAAAACAGAGTTAAGCATTACTGATTCTTATAGAAAACATTTGATTGAAGATTCTTGTTACAAAATTTTAAACTCTGTTTAAGATTCAAAATATTACCATAAATACAATAACAACCCCCCAATTTCAACACCAACATAACAAGTGACACCATAATCCCCATGGATAACATAAATATAACCTTTATAACAAATATCAGTATAAATATTGATGTAAAACGACATGCTGCTGAACTACAAGGATGACTATATAATACATACTCTATGTTAATATAAAAAACAAGACAGAGGCCCATATCTTAATTTTAGAAGTTTGTTCAGATGTGTGTCATATTAACTAAGCTGCTGTCATGTGTGTGATATGCATATAATAATCGGCCTTGCCTTTTTCCCATAGGGAAACTGTGGCGTAATTTGCCATTATAAAGGAGTGTTTATAACGGCAAGCATGCACATGATTTCCCTCACTCTGCGCATGCCCCACTGCAGCTCTTCTCCTCAGCCACACATTTTTTTCTTCTGCAGATGCCTTTCCCACCGCACAGACTCGGTGGGTAAGTACACTTAAAAACAGAAACTCTACAACAATGGGGGGGGGGACCTGTCTCACTGCTGACTGAAAAAAAAAATTAAATAGAAAATGGCACCATGAACTGCATACTGCAAGCAAACCAGACTGCAGAGTGCTCCGGAACCTACATTCATTTTATATGATTGCTGTGGTGAAAAAGGCAAACCCAGCAATTATATAAAATAAAATATGGGGTGTTGTGTGTAAACTTGAAGTTTACACACACCCTCAGGGTAAGATGTAGTATATTACCCCTTGGGTGTGTGTAAACTTCCCATTACACACACCACCCCATACTTAATTCTCCATATGTTTTTAAATTGTGTGTGGCTCCTTGGTTTTGGAAAGGCACCATAAAAATAAAGTTTTATTATTATTTATTATATAGTAATAATATATTAAGATTGAAAAAAATCACGATTATTCAAAATGGGGAAAGTAAACCATTTCCACAAATATCATATATTACTTTTCCAAAAATACAGATGAGTCAATGCCTGCATTCAGTAATGCAAGCAGTGAGCTATATAGACTCAACCCTCCTGACTTGAAAACCAAAAAGCATGTCTTTCACAAAGTTTAGTGTCCAGATCCCCACCCTTGCATCCCAGGCTGACCTTTGATGGAAAGGTGAGACAGTTCAAGCAAATGAAAATGAGAAAAAAAAAGTGGATTAATTAAAGGCCTAATTGAAAACTACAGGAAGAACTGGAGCCATTTGCATAATACATAGCAAATGTAGGGGGAAGGCAAGGCAATTTTATTTAGAGGGAGCCCAATCCCGGAGGCTCTGGGCACCGAATATAAATGAGGACTTACAGTAATAGATTGAAACATAATAAAACCTCATTAAAACCGTAGCAAGATTAAAATACAGTAAAATAGAGGTTTACAGAAGTCAAACGTCATAGGACTGGCCAAAACTAAAGAAGATATCAACAGTCAAAGGCCAGGCTGAAGAGGTGGGCCTTTAGCCTCCCCTTAAATATCTCAATCAAGGGGGCATCCAGGACTGCAGGTGGAAGCGAGTTCAACAGGGTCAGCCAGAAATACTAAAAGCAGGCTCTCCTGAGGTCTTGAGCTGAACCCTGGGAATGTCCAGGAGGTCCCTCGAGGAGGAGCAGAGGGAGTGAGCAGAGGACACCGGTGTCAGAAGCTCAGACAGGTAACCAGGACCCAGCCTGTATAGGGCCTTAAAGGTGAGAAGACCCACCCTGAAAAGGACCCTCCACCTGACTGGCAGCCAGGGCAGAGCACGCAGGACTGGAGTCAAATGACTGGACCTTGAAAGGCCCATTGGCAACCAGGCCACTGCATTTTGCACTAGCTGCAGCCTGGGGAGGGTCCCTTCCATGACCCCAAAGTACAGAGCACTGCAGTAGTCAAGCCTCAAAGTCACAAAGGCATGTACTAATGTCAACAGGCCCTCAGGCAGAATGAGGGATTAATCTGAGCAATGTTACACAAGTGGTGAAAACCACTGCTGACTACAGCTGACACGTGATCTTCAAAGGTCAATCTGCAATCAAAGATCACACCCTGATTTTGCACCCTCAGAGAAACCACCAATGGAGCAGACCCCAGAACAATCCAGAGTCTGCCCCTGGTGGCAACCCATCACGCCCCTGACCAGGCTTGATCACCAGCACCTCAGTCTTAGCCGGGTTGAGTCTCAGCCAACTGGAAGCCATCCAGTCATTGATTTTAGCCAGACAGCTGTTAAGTCCATCAGCTGCTCCCGATGTTCTGGGTACAAAAGACAAATACAGTTGGATATCATCTGCATAGCAGTGAAACTCCGCGCTGTATTGTCGAATGATCTTGCCCAGGAGCAGCATATACACTGCAAATAACATCGGCAACAAGATCGAACCATGAGGTACTCTGCAACACAGAGGCAATGGCAAGGAGTGGAAATTCCCCATCCCACCCGCTGCACCCTGTCCGAGAGATAGGACTCAAATTATTTGATGACGGTGCCAGCGAGTCCACAAATTCGCAGAGAGATCAAGGAGCATAAGAACTGACATGTCTCCTCTATCTCAAGCCCTGAGCAGATCATTAAGCACTCTCACTAGAGCAGTTTCAGTGCTTTGTCTGACCTGAAAACTTGAATGAAAAGCCTCATAGATATCTGAGCACACCAGGTGATCATCAAGCTGATGTGCCACCAATTTCTCAACAACTGTGCTCAAAAATGGCAGGTTGGAAGTCGGACGGTAATTCTCCAGGACGTCTGGGTCAAAGGAAAATTTCTTTAGGAAGGGCTTCACCAGTACTTCTTTCAAAGTGACTGGGAAGATCCCTTCACCATTGAGCACCTGGCAATCCTGGTAAACACTGGGTCAACGACATCGACACTTCCCATAAAGAAGCACTTTGGTACCGGGTCCAGTTTGCTAAAGGTGTGCTTCAGCTCTAAGATCACCTTAGTCACTTCAGACACCTCCACTGGCCTAAACTCTTCCCAGGCAGACAGAGTACCTCTGAAACTCCCAACTTGATAACTGTGAGCCAAAAGCCTCCCTGGTGGAATCCTCAACTGGATAGCTTATATTCTGTTGGAGGAAAACAGAGCAAACTCTTCACGTGAAGAAGTTGAAAAAGCTTTCTTCGGCTGGAGACAGGCAGAATATAAAAGCCTGTCCAAGGTCCAAAACAGCTGAGATGGTCTCTTTCTCCCTGCAGCAATTTACCTAGACATAAATTCTGCCTTCTTATGGGAGATTGCTCCCTCGTACTCAGCATAGTGACAATGTAGGGCTAGTCTGTTGGCCTCCAGCCAGGTCTTCCGCCAAAGTGGTAATCAAAACTTTTTGTTGCTCTGCGACAAAATGTACCAGATGACTAGGCTGTGTTCTGTTTGGATTTCAAGGAAAGCTATAACTGCCACTACCAAGATGAACTTCAGAGTGCACATTGGACATACAGCCAAGCAACCATTCACCCTGTAGTGGCTTATTACAGATGTCCTAAACGAAACTGTGGCATTAACATGCATAGTTCACTTATTTTTATTAACGATGATCAAAAGCATGATTTCCACACTGTTAACCACTTTACAAGTCTGCCAACTAAACATCTGAAGACTGAGGGGTTACCATGGCAAAGCAAATTCATTTTTCTGATGTACCACCAGCACAATAGAAAAGCAATGGCAACTTTGCTGCTGCATCATTTCGAGAGTCTGATTGCAGTATTTCAATTGAAAAACACTACTTTAGAAGTCAACATGTGATGGAGAAGTGGGAGTCTTAAAACAAGAGTGCCTTAACAACTGTTAAATTGAGAAAATCCATCATAGACAATGCATACAAATTATACAGATATGGCCAAACATACCTCACACATCCCAAAAATGAGGAGGATTATGTTCACATGACATTCAATTTCTTTTTCATAAAGGAGGGTGAAAAAACTGGAGAAAAAAGGATAGAACCAGTGACAAAACATTGTCAAACACACAATTAATAAACTGGGCTGAATTTAAAAAGCTGAAATTTGGCACAAGTTGCCTGTGCCAAATCAATTTGATGCAAGTTGCACCTTGAGCCAAATACTGTGGCAATCCTGATTTTCTTACACAGGCTGCATTGTAATTGGGATACCTTGTACTAACACCATCCTGCACCACCCTTGTGACAGATGTTCAGGTGTGCCAGGTCGCAAGGAGTCTTGTGTCATGGTGGGGCTGCACGATCCCCTTATTTGGGATTTTTGAAGCCCTGTAGTGGTCACAAGAGGGGGATGAGGTTAGACCAGACTTGAGGTGGTCTAAGGGCCCTGCAACACTTCCTTGGAGGGAGGTGAGGGGGGAGACCTTGAAGGTGAGACTAAGGGAGGAGAAGTGGGGGTGCCATAGGGGGCAATGATGGCATGGTGGAAGTGGCAGCTTTCTGAGGTGGCACTCCGGGGAGGTGTCATATTCAGTCTGACAAATTCTATTGACTGGGGTAGATGGAGAATGGCATGGGTGGACCCTGACACAGACCCAAAAGGAGCAACAGCCCTATCAGCTGCCCCAGACATGACACAGTCCCTTACATGCAATGGGTTGCAGTGGCTGCAGGTTACAGGGTGCAGACAGTGGGTGTGAACATTTCCTGGGCACGGTGACATTCCCCTGGTATACAGACGGGGGCACGGAGGCAGACAGATGCCTGACTACACTGCTGAGGACTGTGTCACTTCTGGGGCAGGTGCCAGGGTTGTTGCTACCTGGGGTTCTGGGTCAGGGTCCCCTGCATGCCAACCTCCATCTACCCCAGCCAGATGGCTCTGTCCCACTGAGCATGACACCTCCACTGAATGCCACCTCAGAACTCTGCGAGTGCCGCTGTGCCCCATCACCCTCTATGACTCCCTCACTGCTCACTCTGCCCACAGTCCCCACCTTGTGGGCATATTAACCACCCCTCACAGCTCCTCTAGGGTTATACCAGGCTGGGGGGGAGCTTGATGGGATCCTCCATCAAACCCCTTGGTTGCTCCCAAGGTTTGATGCAACCCTGTGGCTGCAGCAACTCTCTGGAGCTTGTTGCAGGGACACCCATTTTTCTAGAACAAGGGACAGGGTCCCTGATGCACTCAGAGTTTGTCACAGCTGTGGATTGGCACACCTTGCACTGATCTAGTGGCCCTTCTAATATCAGGCCCATTTTTTGTGAAAAGAATACATCCCTGCATTGTCTCCACAAAAAATCAAACTGCTTCTGCAAACAATGCATATCAAATGAAGGACAATGTCTCAATGCATTGTTCACTGGAGACTGGAGAAACATTTATTTGAAATCTGGGGCAGAGGTGACTCCACCACTATTGACAGGTCTCGAACTTTGACAACAACAGCACTACAGTCAAGGTCCTCATCACCTTGGTCAAGGTATCCAGCTCCACCAAAGGTCTCACTCCATCAACAATGGTACAACAGTCAAGGGTCCCATCACCAAAACCATGGTCTCCATTTCCACCACAGTCAAGGTCTCCAACTCCACCTCCACCTGCACCACAGTTGAGATCTTCTTTTCGGCTACCACCAGCATCACCACAGTTAAAGTTGCCATTTCCACACCATCAGTACCACAATCAGGGTCTACATCTCAACAACCACTAGTACCACAAATGAGTTATCCAAATCCTTCCCCTACACAATCACAGGACACTTCACCCTCAGCTTAAGTACCCATAGGATCTACATTCCCTTACAGACACATACTGGCCTCATCACCTTATTAACACAGAAATGTGTGCTCCCATGACTTCTCATTTTGGAATTTTACAATTTCTTTATGAGTCTAAGTCTAGTGTTCCCCTGGTTGGGGACAAGGCGAAATTGGGTAACTACAGGCCCAGCAATCTTACTTCTGTATGAAAACTGATGGAGACACTTGTCCAAGAGGACCAAATGGACTACCTGTAGAGTATCTGGCTCCAGGATAGTAACCTACATGGGTTCATGGCAGAAGGTGTTGTCAGATGGGCAGACTAGATGGACCAATGTGCCTTTTTCTGCTATTCTTTTCTATGTTTCTGTGTTTCTGGTGTGCAAGGCAGCACATGATACTAGAGCAATAGTGTGACTTATTGCATGGTCCTGTGTTTCAGTCCTTTTTAGACCATCAAGGTTCCCAGCGTTTATGCATGCATGCACATGTGTGCCACAGCATGTGCAGAATGAGACTACAACATCCCTCTCATGCTGCACCACCTGAAAATAGTTCCTATAGTAACTAAGGTGGCAGTTACTTGATGGAATAGGCTAGAGACCATTTCTGTAGCCTAATGCAGAGTCTTGTCATTTCCTGTATTCTAGTTGTACTTGAGACTTCACTGCACAGCAATCATGGGTCTGTGACAAGGAGGTCATGTCAGATGATCTTTTTCTGTTGCCCACTTCTATTTTTTCATGTTTCTTGTGTACAAAGCAGCACATGATGCTAAAATAATTATCTGACTTATTTGGAGGAGCAGGATGTTTTAATCCTTGGACCAGTGTTCATGCATGCATGCATGCAGGTGTGTGTCACTGCATATACACAATGAGGCCCATTCTCCAAGGTGCATGCCATGTGTAGCCAACATCTTCCTGCAGATATGAGTGAAAATCACAGGAACAATGCATGTGCGGCATGCATGACAGGCATACAAAACTGTGGGTAGGCACCCATGATGGACCAGTGCAGCATGCAAGCACTGCACAGACATAGGGACATTCCCCATGCTGTGGCCAAAGTGCCCCCAGACACATGCATGCATGGTGCCAGTTACATCAGCAAACTGTGTGCAGAAGTGGGGATGTCATTATGCCTGGCAGAGTCAGCCGTAAAGGGCCTGTGAGTGGTTCACTGTGGCAGACAGGTGCAGCAGAATGCTGCATCACAGTACAGGCATGGCACAATGGCCAATAGAAGCACATCACCAAAGGCCATGCTGCCATGGAGGTGAAGGCACATGCCGGTATAAGAGGTGAGGTACATGCCCTGCACACACCCATAGACACATCCCAGATTAACCCCTCCCACCACAGGTGTACAAGGCTGTGGGCCACACAAGTGGACAACCATGGGTGGCAGGGCACCACTTCCCTTTGTAGTAGCACACCCAGACACTAAAGGCACAACCCCTAGCAACAGTGCTGACTGTGGGAAACTGTGCCACACATGGATGGGGAGATCACATACAGCCCCCCCCACATGGCATGTTGGCCCCATGGCAAAGGGTACATCCCATGAATACACTGGCCCACCAGCCTGTGTAGGCCAGCAATTCAAATCCTGCATGGGTGGTGTGCCCACACCAACCCAGAGAGCACCAAGGGTGGCCACACAGGTGGAAGGGAATGCTGGCACATGCCTTAAAATACACATGGTGAGATACACCTGCAACATGGGTGGCCACCATCCTTGCCGGGCCAGGTAGCAGGGCCGATGCCCCCACAATGCCCCCCCTCCACAGACATACAAACACACACACCCTGAAGGCCCAGTCACACACAAAGGAAAGCACAGACACGTTATGTGGACACAAATATATTTATTTACTCCAACTGCAGCAACTGTTGTGATGCACCATGGGTGATTATAGCTCCCCGCCAGCATCAATTCATCTCTGCTGCCTCCTTTCTCATTCTGAATGTCACTTGGCCTCATCCTCCGAGTCTTCTGAGGATCTCATGTGGGTGCTGTCACTATAGTCATGCTGTACCAGCACTGACCTTTGAAGCAGGCCTTTGTACATCTGGAATGACAGAAACACAGATGGAGGCACATTAGTGGCATGCAGACATATGACAGTGGCTCTATACACCATGCTATGCATGGAAGGAATGAAGGGAAGGGAACATTGTTTCACCAGGAGTAGCACACTAAGCTGAAGCTTGTTTCCAGATGTGACCTGGAGCACAAGGAAGTTATGTGATTTGCTCAGGATCACACAGTATGCACCTAGGCAGCTGTGGAATTCAAACCCAGGTCTCCAGATCTGCAACTCAGAGCCTTAACCCACTGTATGACTCAGTGGTACCACCTTTGAGGGCTGCAGCACCAATCAGAACTCTCCACAGTCATCCCTGTAGTAGATGTCAGTGCTGCCGACTCGCAGGCTAAGGAATCCAGGTAACTGCTCTGGCCACTAGCACCACGTAACCACCACCTGCTCAGTGGCCCCTTCCCCCAAGTCACAGAGCTCCAGGGAAAACTCCTCTGGGTGGTCTTTAATTTCCTGTGAAGACACAATCACACAGATATCATAATTAGGGAGAAAATGGCAGACACCCACTCATTGGTGCCCTGCGCTGCCTGATAACTACCTTTGCTGGATCCATGACCTGCCATAAGCCCACCCTCCAACCATCCTGGTAGCAATGAGAAGACATCCTCCACAGCTTGCAGAGATATTCTGCAAGCCTGCTCACCAATGCAATACAGCCATCTGCAGTGGTCTTATCAATCTGTGAAAGTGGTGTGCATGTGTTCCCCATGCAGGGTGATGCTTTGGGTCCACACAGCATTGGGGTCATGACCCCAAACTGCAGTGCAACAGGAAGCCATGCAAAGCAGGCCTGTGACCCTGGAGCAGCATCATAACACAGTCCATACCTGCCCCACAGGGTGGATACAGGGCTATGGGTAAGCAAGGTGATGTACCCAGGACTACTACTACTACAAGCTGTCCTGGATGCCATGATGGTATGGAGGCATGACAGACAGGCCTGGAATCAACCACATGTGTACTGCACAGATCTACAGGCCACTGAGCTACAGGACACTCAGTGCCTGGACAGGTTCCAGGTGGACCATGCAACAATGGCCCACCTGTGCACCATGGCTGGGCATAGTGTGCAGTCACAGACACTCTGGTCACAGGCCATGTCAGTGGAGATGAAGGTACTGTGTGCATTATCATAATATGTCACAGGTTCATTTCAGTGTGTGTGTGTGTGGTGATGTGGTGGTGGGTGTAATCCAGTCCTCTGTGTCCCACACTGTGCATCAAGTGATAGATGCATTGCTACATGATGTAAGGTTCCACATACGGTTCTTAATGTCTCTGCAGGAGATACAGGTGACCAGGGAGGCATTCTATGCCATGCATGGCATGCCCAATACCATGGGCATCATCGATGGCACACATGTGGTGATCCTGCCCCCATACGTGGATGAGGTAGCATACAGAAATTGGAAGGGATGCCACAACATAAATTGTAAAGTCATCTGTGATGCATACGACATCATCACCAAAGTGTGTGAGAGGTACCCTTGGTCGTGCCATGACACATACATCCTCGATGACTTGGGCCTAAGTGCACATCTCGCTACATGTGGCAATGTGGAGAGGAGTCTGCAAGGTAGATACAGTTAATGGTGGGTGTGGGGTGAGGGTGTGGGCCACTGTGCACTGTACTAACTGTCCATGTCTCCATCCACAGGTGACAGTGGCTATCCACTGAGCCCATACCTGATGACACCATACCTGGCACCACAAGGACAGGTGGAGGATGCTTACAAAGAGGCACATAGGAGGACATGGTCCATCACTGAGAGGACCACTAGTGTACTGAAGATGCAGTTATGATGCTTTGATCACATAGGTGGCATGATGATGCTTGTCCTGAAGAAGACATGCAGAGTGTTCAAGTGTACACCATGCTGCATAATATCTGTGTGCACTGATGACGACCAGCTACACCTATACAACCATGCACCCAGCCCCCCTGTAATAGGCCTCTGGAGCCTGAGCCCCTGCAGAACATGCCCACCAACCCTGCAGTTCAGCACACCCTGACACATGGCTTATTCAGTAGATAGGTGTATGGGCCATGGGCGCCATGATCATCTACAGATCTGAGTGCCCATGTGCCCACACCCACCACCACCTACAACAGGTCCATATATGCTGTGGCCTTTGTGTGACAGGTGGCTTGGCGATGGTGGGGTTGCAGGGTGGGTGGGGCTGGGTCACAGCACCACATGGGGGGCTCATAGGGGTGTGTGTGCATGGGTCGTGGCAACATGTGCATGTGTGGGTTGTGTGACCTGTATGCCACTGTGTGATGGTGTCACTATGTGTCCAACAGTGACAGTGCAGTGTCCTGTTTCATGCCTTGTGGTATTACAGCTGTCAGCAGCCATGGCAGGTGGTTGCACATGCATCCAGATGCCATGGTGGGGCACTCAGTGGGACACCTCTCTGCACTCTTGCTGCACATAGACATGTTGTGGCCATTGACTGGGACTCTGTGGCCCCCTGTTTGCTGGTGGTGGGGGTTGAGGTAAAGAAGGCTGTGGTGGAGGTGGTTGTGTTGGGAAGAGAGGCAGTGACAGTGGGTGTGGGGCCAGTGGTGAAGAATGGCACGGGCACTGGCACAGCAATGGAGGTCCCCACCTGCTTACATTCCACTACCCTCTCCAGCACATCACTTATGCAGTTGATACCCCGGCACATGCCGTCCACCACCTCGGTGCGGTGCTGCAGTGCCACCATGTTCTCACACTAGGATGCAAGCCATTTCAGTTCTAACAAATCCAGAGAATCACTGCAAACAGTCACACCCAGTCAGTGCTGCACTCCCAGAGGTGGCTAATCTCCACAAAACAAAAGTCCAAGAGGGTAGTGTGCCCTCAAAGGTATTGCCTCGCAAGCATGAAATTAAAGAAACCCATACAAACAGTTTTAGCAAACAAGGTAGTTTTACTCATAGTTTAACTCATCTCTTTTCATGCTGCATAAATTAAAAACAGAATCAGCAAATGCCCCTAGTGCCTCGACTCCCACGAGTCTTCAAAGGGGGTGCCGCTAACAGGGAACACGTGCACTTTTACATCATTCATCATGAATAATTAATCAGCATTTCTCAATAGTGTCACTACTCATTTAAGGTGGCATGTAGTTTTTTACCAGTTTCCAGTGAACATTTACATTTATTTCTTGCTGAATATCAATACCTGTCAATGCAAAACTAACATGACCATAAGATTCAAAAAGATTACATCAATAAATTCACACACAGTAGTTTACAAAATAAAGGGAAAACCTTAAATCAAGTGGTGAGATCAGAAGGTCCTGGAGAGACTGAACCAATACAGCCCAACAATACTCCAATAAATTTTATTCCGGGTAGGATGGAGTTCCAGGACCAAACTGGACATCATATCAAACGATCCTAAGGGAAAAAGAAAACAGGAGGTTAAATGTTACATTTTACATCCTATTGTACTTATTGTACCTAAAAAAGTTATTTTTTCATAATTAATATCTTCTTATCATAGGAATTGTTATTGTAAAATCACTTTACGCATTACTTTAAACCTAACCTGTACATATAAAGAAAATGTTAGTGAAACTTCTAGTGTTCAGGTGCCCTAGCAAATGGGTACCTGTAATGCTCGCATTTTCTTATTTTTTAAAAAAGGGTTTAATGTCCCATTTCTCATTCAAGCCTGCTGGTTTAACACTCTTAAATTTGAATATCCACATACTCTCCTGCTGTAATAGTTGATTTGGTCTATCCCCACCTAAGTTTGAAGGTGGTACCCATTCTATACCCATAAATCTTAGCTTTCCAGGGGATGACTCATGTCATTGGGAAAATTGTATGCCTACTGGAGTATCCTGTCGATTGTTAAGAATTGACCTTACATGTTCTTGTGTACGTTGTTTGAGTGGTCATATTGTCTTTCCACTATAAGTTAAGTTACATAGGCACCAGAGGGCATAGACAACATATGAGGTGTCACATGTTATTAGTTGTTTAATATCTACTGTCAGGCCTGCAATCCTTGGGTTTCCAAAAGTGTTGCCAGGATGGGCAAATTTACAGATGTTACATCTCTTACAGCTAAAAAAGCCATTAGACTTTCTTGGTAGCCACATTCCTTCATTTTCAACTGTATTTTTCTTTAAACGGCTATACACCAACGTATCTTTTAGGTTGGAAGCCCTACTATATGTGACCATGGGTTTATTTCCAACTGCTTTTTCTACTTCTTCATCCCCCAGAAGTATAGGCCAATTCTTGTATATAATGTTGCCTATACATCCTGCAAGTTCATTATATTCAGTAATGAAAGTTCATGGTATCTTGTTTTCCTGGTTGTCCCTCTGTTTAGTAAGTAGACTCTTCCTGTCTAACTTTCTTACTTTCTGTAGAATATTGTAACATCTCCTACTCATAACCTCTATTCCAGAATCTTTGTAAAAGTTCCTCTGCTTGTTCCTCAAAGTCTGTATCAGTGGTACAATATCTCCTAACACGTAATAACTGACTATATGGAATCAATTTCTTTAAGTCTGGGGGATGTGCACTTTCATAGTGTAGTACAGAGATTGTAGCAGTATCCTTTCTAAATGTTTTGGTTTGTATCAAATATTCATCATTAAAATAGTGAGGTTTAAATCCAGAAAGTCTACACTGGTTTTGTCATTTTTGAAAGTGAAGTTCAAATTTAGATTGTTTTCATTAAGCTATGTCATAAAATGTCGTATGACATCTTGTTCACCTTTCCAAATGCATATTATATAATCTATAAAGCTATACCATTTCACAATATAATTGTCATATGTATTAACATTTTTATTAAGGATACTAGTTTTCTCCCAGTTACCAAGAAATAAGTTGGCATTGCTGGGTGCCATTGATGCCCCAATCACTGTGCCACATTTTTGTTCAAAGAAAGTGCCTTCAAATTCAAAGAATTTATGTTTTAAAGTAAATTCTAAACAATCCAAAATAAACTTTGTTGGCACTTCATCAGAATCTTGGTAATTGTCCAGAAAACTTTTTATTGCTTTCAAACCATCTGTATGTCGTATAGATGTGTAGAGTGACTCTACATCTATACACAGCCAGCTATAATCTTTTTCCCACACAAAATCTTGTAGTTTTGCCTGGAGATCACTTGTATCTCTGATATAGGACTCAAGGTTAATAATCCTAAGTTGCAAGAAAAAATCCACAAACTTTCCCAGGTTTTGAGTAACAGAGCCCACCCCTGAGACTATGTGTCTATCTGTTGGGTTGTTCCTATCTGTATGGATTTTGGGAAGTATGTAAAAGTTTGACACTCTAGGGAACTCTTTCCACAAAAAAACATATTCTCCTTCTGAAATATCACCCCTGTTTACTGCATCCATAAGTAAACAATTAAGTTCTTTTCTATATTTAGTAGTGGGATTGAAGGGTAGATTCTTATAATTATCTGTGTTATTCAAAAGACCCAAAACTGTTTCTTTGTAATTATCTCTATCTAACACAACAATGTTGCCACCTTTATCAGTGGCTTTTATTACCACTGATTCTTCCATTGATAATGTTTTTAAAACTTCCCTTTCATGTTCATTCAAATAAAATCTATGGGTGGCATTATTGCTGGTTAAAAATGCTGAGACCTGTTTTGTTACTGTTTTCTCATAGGCACAAATGGCCGCATTATATGTTTTGGGCCAAAACTCCTAGCTAGGTCTGAACAAGAATTTCCTCATTTTTTTCAACTCCTGACCAAAGCCCAGGATCCCATTACCTCTTTAACCAATATGATGTACTGTAACTGGTTCTATTTCTGTACTATGTTATTTTAGTAGTTCTTCCAAAGCATTTAAATCCAGGTCCACTTCATAAGAATCAGTGTCTCTGGGGGGCTCTGAACCAAGCATCTCAGGTCCCCCAAGTTCTTGTATTATAGCTGATCCCTGTGCTTCATCTATGTCTCTAATTAAATCCAGTCTTGTTATTTCTTCCAATAACAAATTTAAATCCATATCATTTGATGAATTCAGGGGGTTTACATTCATTATGCCCATTTCAGGATCCCAGTCAATATTCCTCAGCTGTAAATCCCTGGAAAAATGTAGTTCAACTCATTCTACCCATTAGCACCCCTAGACATCACTTACTTTTGCAGCCTGCATTGCCAGTAGCACCCTAAGATGTCTCCACATTCCATCTGTTCTTTCCGATGGATATTCTGTGGTGTCATCATGTTTTAAGTGAAACTGCAAGCCAGCCAATTGGCAGACACCTATTTGTATGGTGTCTACCAATAGTACAGTTTAAAAAAAAAGCATGGTCACAATTGAATTTTAACCCATTAAATGCCCTGGAAACTTTTTTCTCTCAGCAGAGAACTGGAATTGCCAGTCTGACAGGCTGAGCTGCACTTAGGAGCCATTTAGTTATACTACAGAACCGCAATTAAAAAATGTAAAGTGGCAGCTTTGTGGAGCATAAAGTTTAGAAGGTAAATAGTGACCTAAATAGTGCAGCAGCTTTATTTTTAACAAAATGGAGCTTCCATAACATGATGCTGGTCTCCATCAAAAATGTGAGACAGGAAGTGTCCTGTAACCCAAGGAGACTCTCCCTTCTGACTGGATTTATTAAAAAAAAAAGCTGTATATTTGGGAAATGTAAGATGGTAGTTCATTAAAGAACTAAATTATACTGCCAGTTTCTGTGAAGTTTAAAGAAATAAAGTCTTAGTGAGTGAACTGGAGTCCTTAGACATCCGTGCTGCATGTCTGAAAAATGGAAAACCGGAAGTTCCTTGCTGTGATCCCCTCACACCATTCTGAGTGCATATACTGCACATGAGCCCAAATCTGCCACTTTCTGCTTATTTCTCTAAAAAATAATGCTGTATCTCAAAAGAAAGCATCAAGGCAATGTGGCATTCAGTGATAACAGTCTTGAAAGTGAAACGGTTTGAAAACCAAAGAGTGAGGAAAAGCAGGCAAACAAAAACTGCTGCACTATACAAGGCACTATTTGTTTTTTAAACTTTATGCTCCACAGAACTGCCACTTTACATTTTTTTTATTTTGGTCCTGCATTAAAACTAAATGGCTCCTAAGTGCAGCTCAACCTGTCAAGGAGCAGCATGTCTTACTGTGTGACGTCAAACTGAACAGGGGAGTTATCATGGCAATATAAGTATTGAAACATGTTAGAACACAATGATAAAGGGGGAAAAATCAACAATAATGTTAATAATAAAAGTCACCTCCTTGTCAGTGTAAACACCCCCCCCCATTGTGTTGGACAGTGACACCTGACCTACTGGGCATTCCATTGTAACCCATAATAAGGTATCCCACAACAGTAAAATTACTTACTTTAAATGGCCAGAAAAAATATTTCACACAAACTATATGTAGATAGTTATATATAATAAAACACATATATGTACATGTGTGAAAATAATTTGTTTTGCACATGTTATGTTTCACTCACTATCTGTTTTCCCGACAAATCTATCCTGTTCTCCATCATTGTCTGTGAAGGCACTGATAGAGCTAGTTCTACTCTTTGTTGGTCTGCGAAAACAAATTCAGTTTTCTTGACATCATGTGCCATCTTCCATCTGTATTTGATGATTCCTCCAGCTCGGGAGAGGATTTTTGTGGTTTTACTGCAGCTGAGGTTAGAGATGCTAAAGCTTCTTACAGGAAATCTTTTCCACTAGATTTCAGCGTCTCTTCAAGTGAAAATGAAGAAGAGGAGTTTCTTGGTTTTACGCAGAGTGAGATTGATGATCACTTTGCAAGGCATGATGATTCTGACATTGACGTTGATGTGTTGCATGACGAAAGTGATGGCTCTGAAGGTGAAAATGAAGGTGAAGAGGGTTCTATGGCTGATCCTGCACATGTGACTGCTGCACTGGTGTGAACTACATCCCTCACTACATTTATAGTCCATGAATTTACTGAGAATGTTGGTCCTATGACACAGCTGGCAGCAGAAAAATCCAAACTTGATTTCTTCCACCTTCTTTTTGCTTCCGAGCTGTGTGAAGTGATGGCTGTAGAAACAAACAGGTACAGTGAGGGGAAGCAGGCTGCAGCTGGGAAAGCAGACAGCAAATAGACACCGGTAACTGCTGAGGACATATGTGTTTTCCTGGGCATGCATGTGTATATGTCTGTCATAAAAGTACCACAGTATCACATGTATTGGAGTACAGACAGCTTGTTTGGGAACTTTTTTATCTCAAAGTTGATGCCCAGACAGCATTTTGAAAAAATCCACCAGTGCTTCCACTTGAACCACAGTGTGGGAAATCCTCCACCTGGACAATGCAACACTGACCGAATACACCATGTGCACACTGTCTATGACAGAGTACTAGTGGCATGCATGAGAGAGTACTGCCCTCACTGTGAGGTCTCCATCGTTGATGCAATGATTGGCTTCAGAGGCTGCTTGTCCTTTTGCCAGTACATCTGCAACAAGACGCAGAAATATGGCATTAAGGTATGGACAAGAGCTAACCCTCACAATGCATATGTCAATGAGTTTCAGGTGTATACAGGCAAGGTCGATGGGACCACTGAAAAAGGACTCGGAGCATGTGTGGTGAAGGACTTAACTCGAAGTATCACTGTTAAATATCATCATGTGTACCATGATAATTTTTTCAGTAGTGTACCTCTGGCTTTGAATATGAGAGAACAATGCGTATATAGCTGTGGCACAGTGTGCACCAACCGTTCCGGGTGGCCAAAACAGTTTGTTAAAAAAAACTTTTCAAAAAAACAAAAGAGAGAGTTCTAACAGCTTCAACAGGGGCCATTAGTGGTGACAGCCTGGCATGACAGCAAGCCAGTGTTTATTTTATCTACAAGCCATGACCCAACAAAAGAGAACACCACTGTAAACAGGCAGCAAAAGAATGGGTCTGTCATTCCAGTTCCTTGTCTGGAAGCCATCTCTGCATACAACTCATTACATGAATGGGGTCGATGTTGCAGACCAACTGTGAGCACAATATCCAAGTCAACACAAAACAAAAAAGTGGTGGCACTATTTGTTCTGATACCTATTTGATGTATGTGTGGCAAATGCATTCATTCTCTTCCATGAATCTGTTAATCATCAGATATCAGATGAAGACCAAGACTGGAACACTGAAACCAGTCACCCAACTCGACTTCAGAAAACAACTGACTAAACATCTGATTGGAGGATACAGCTGCTGCAAAAGAAAACTCTTCTCTGCTCCATCTGCTGAACTATCTGCAGTAAACCAAGGACTGCACTTTCCAGCGAAGCCTCAAAAACGACAATGCAAAAACTGCAGCAGGAAGAAGGAAATGTCCGAATCCATCCATATGTTGCTGGCGTGTGAAGTTACCCTTTGTGTGGACTGCTTTCTAGAGTACCACACCTCAGCAGCTCTCAGAGAAGTATGACAGCAAAGTGTATAATTGCAAGGGAGTAGGGAGAGGGCTGAGTCACAGCATAACCAGAAAAGACTGAAAAGTGGAATCATTACTGTATATTGCATTTTTGGGGGTGGGGGCTAGACGTAAGGGTTTGTTTAATTTTTTTTTTAATTTGCAATTTATACCTTTCCCCCTATTTTTCTTCCTTTCCCTCATGCATTGGGGGCACTTGACATACGTGTGTGGAGGCACACACACACACGCCAGCCACTGCAGAGCACCCCACTGTACCAGCTTCCCCTCTCTGTCTCCACCACCACCGGACCTCCACCTAATGGTGGCAGGACTATGGGAGGGACAGCGCCCACCCCAGGAGTGGTCAATCCTGCTCTTACCCTCCCCCACAGCTAGATCCCCAGTCACCTGAGGTCGTTCCCAAACCCAGTTCACCGTCATGACACGAGGTAAGGCTAGATGACGCAACCCTCAACTCCACTGGGGTGGAATTTTTTTTTATGTACCTTTTCTTTGCCCCATAGTTATCCCTTTACCCTGGACACTGGCAATAACAGTGATGCCTGCTCTTGGAGACGTGCACGCATTCTGGGTACTGGCGCATTCACTTTAGCTGCTCTACTGGTTATCATTGGGCTTCCCCTTAACCTCAAGTACCATCTGTCCTCTACCTGATTGTATGCAAGTGTCGAGGGAACCCCACATCCCTCCCAGGGAGATGAGAACCACCTCACAGTGGCTCAGTCCTGCTCCTGTTCCTGCCCCCCCGACCACCAACAGCCTGGGCTCATTCCAGAATGCGAGTTACCAACTTGGTGTGAGGTGTGGATTGTAGCACCTCAACCCTCCATGCTCCCTGGTTGTCAGAACTGTACATTGTACAGCCAACCGGCCCACCCAAAAATCACATAAACTATCTGTAAATACTTGTAAATAGTTAATTCCCTGCCTTGCTCTGCCAATTCCAAAGTGTTTGTTTTCCTGCATCTCCCTTGACAGTTTGTATGTTTTAGATGTTATTAACGTTTCTAAAAGTTTTTAATTAATTGTTAGTATGATTATAAATAAAGTACCTTTTATTTGAAAAAAATGACGTTTTCATAACTGACCACCCCCAAAAAAAAACACACATACATACATATAGCATCATAGGTCAAATATATATTTTATTAATACTAATCAAAACATTCATTTTAGGAAATTTTTAGCTTTATTACTGTTACAATATCAACACACTTTGAAACTTGCTTTATACTGAATGATGTTGATGAGGGATACTTCAGTGGTGCTCAAAATCTGCACCCTGCAATGTACTATCTTCAGAGGCACAATGCATTCTTCAACATGATTTGCATCGCTTCTTCGCACAGCATCATCTGGAAAGGTAAGATATTTATTCTTCCCCTCTTCCAGACTTGTGCTGGGGGGGTCCTTCGCTGTTTCCGCTAATGAGATGCACCTGGTTTTCAAGGTAAAAATACATATTTTTTAATTATATGAAGACTAACAACACTGATAACTCTGAGGAGTCTATATACTTGTTTACTTTTGCTGCTGGTTCAGTGTGTGTAGTATTTGTAATTTTCCAGATATTCACACATTTGAAGTGTTAGATTTGTCACAAAAACATTGAAATTTGGATACTCAAATGGCCATAATTTAAAAAGTATAATGATTATAGTTTAGTGATTACCCTTATTGTAAAGGTCCTATTATCCTGAACAATATTGCTGCTGGTTCTGTGAGTGCATTCTTAGTTTTCAAGACATCTACATTTGTTTGGCGTGTGGGGAAAAAACACTTCCAATTGTCGGATTTTTTTTCCGTCCCGAATGCACATAGTAGCACACGTCAAACAAATGTAAATATCTTGAAAACTAAAAATACTACACCCACACAACCAGCAGCAAAGTTGTTCAGGAGAATAAGACCTTTACAATGAGGGTAATCACTAAGCTGAAATCATAATACTTTTTAAATTATGCTATTTGAAGTGTTCGATTTGTCACAAAAACACTGAAATTCGGATACTCAAATGGCCGTAATTTAAAAAGTGTAATGATTTCAGCTTAATGGTTACCCTCACTGTAAAGGTCGTATTCTGCTGTACAGCTTTGCCACTGTATGTTTTCCAGTAGCTCATGTAGTTTTCCAGATATTTACACTTGTTTGACATGAGTGCAAATATGCTTAGAATTCTGTGCAGTGCATTATGAATGTCACAACAAAACAGCCTGGAGTTCCATCAACAACATTATAAAGTCAGAATAGAGTAGAATGAGTTAAGGTGCAGTTTCCTGAAGAATTTATTAAGGTCAACAAATATCTGAAACTCATTAATTACTGGTGTTGGGATAAAACAAAGATCTAGTGTCAAAACTGATTCTTGATATTGCGTTAGGGGCAGCTTTGAGAGATTTAATACCTTTAATTAATGCCTCTCCTCCTCTCTCTGAGAATTCTCTCTGTGCCTGCATTTATACTTTCTTCCACATTTGCCCCTTCTTGTCTACTTCTTTTTCTTTCTCTGTTGGTTGATGTTGTTTCCAAAAATCCTGATCCCTTTCAAAACTCAGATTCTAGACAGTGCAGCTCCAGGTTGTGTGTCTGCAGGACACACATGACAGATGCCATCCTGTCACGTTATGAGCCATCCCAGCTCTGACCACCATGTGGTCTGGTGCTTGTGGAGTACTCATGTATGGGTGCAGTTGTTAGGAGGGCTCTGTCATCTATGGGAGAGTGCATGTCAGCTGGCATTTCCCTCTCACAATCCCTTGCGGTGATGGCCATGGTTCTTAATACAGGACACAATGCCGGTGGCATGGTGGCACTGTGGTGGGTTGCTTCCCTGCTGGCATCTGTCATTGCGGTCATGTGCGATGCACCCTCTTTATTGGCCTCTACTGTACAGGTGCCTGTTGGGTCCCCCTCCATGTCAGCCTCCTCCATTGCTAGTGTCTCCTGGGTGGTACCTATGCATGTGCACAATGCCATGTGTTAGGGTGCTCTGTACAGCCTTGGCACATGTGGTACTGTCCAGCGGGTGGTGTGATGCACCATGCTTACCTTCCTCAGACACGTGCACCATGGTGTTCCATTGCACCGAGGCTGTGCACCCCCAATGGTGGTTGCTCAAGGATAGCCCTGCGAGAGGTATGTCAGTACAGTTAGCAGTATTGCAAGCCAGCCCCACACCCACTCTGCTAATCACCTTATCAACACAACATATCAGGCAGTGTGTCAACACCCTCTGCCTCCCCCTGCTATGAGACCTCCATGATAGTTTCTGCCACAGTCCACTCCTGGGGGCTTAGCATGTGTTCTGGTGATAGGGGATCCCTGCTGGTGACCATCAGGGCCCTCTTGGCAGCAGACAGCTTATGCTTTATGGCTGACTGGAGATTGCACTACTTGTATTTGATGGTGGAGAGTGTCCTTGCCTCTGGCCTGAAGGCATTGATGGCTGCCTGTATGTTCAGCCAGATCCTCTGCTTGGTGTCATTGGCAAAGATCAGGGCCTATGCCCCATACAGAACTTTGTAGTTTGCCTGGGTGACGGTGACTAGTTCTGTCAACTGTGCAACAGTGAAATTGTTGGTCCTCAGCTTCCGGGTGGCCTCCAGGTGCTCACCCATGCCAAACACTACATGCCCACCACTATTGGGTGGCTGGAGCTGCCTATCCATGGTCATGGCCCGGCGCTCCATTCCCCCTGTGCTGCCTGGTCAGCCATGTGGACTGCACCTTCCCATATGAGCATCCATGCAAGAGATATGTTTCATCATATATGGTGGGGTCACAGGGTGTCTCTGCATGCTGAGTAGTCATTGGGACCACCCTGCACACACCTCCGTATGTCTGACATCCCTGCCTCTGTCTCCACCCTGCCATGCATATGTGTTTGTGCATGCAGCACCATCAGTGATGCCTGCATGGTGCATAGGCATGCTACTCAATTACATTGCTTTTGCATGCAGTTTACACGCATATGAGAATAGGCCCCAATAAGAAAGAAACCTCCCTCAATCCAAACTACCTGAAGATATCACCTGTGGCAACTACTATGCCAGTTACTTTGTTGGAGTTGCCTAGAGGCAATTTCAGTGTCCTAATGTAGAGTCATGCAATTTTATGAATTGTAGTTCTTGAGAGGGCACAGAGATATGATATTTTCTGATTTGTGCCGCCCCCCCAACAAACTTCAGGTGTCTTGACACCTATATCAGAATGTTCAAGTGGATGATTTATTTATTTTATATATTTGTCGTATCCTCCAAGAAGGTAGCTTTGTGGCAATTCTGTTTCAGACTGAGCAAAAGAAAACAGCCTACATATAACTGGCAGAGACTGATTCATGCAAGGATTAGTAAGTAACTATAAAATACCTTGTAAAGAACCAAAGCAGGATTTACCAGTGTGAAGATGAAGATATGGCTGAATACTCAAGACAACCAATCAAGGACATTGTTTGGACATTTACTGTATCTGTGCAGTCAGCATATGATTAACAGCTGCATTTTCTTGAAGATGAATTTGAAAAAAATAATAAAAAAATGCCTTTCCAGGGCATAGGGTACATTTTAAAAAACTGTCTCAAGGCCCTCAGCTGTGCCTTGTTCCTCAAACCTACCACAGTCATTCAGTCATTGGAATATTGCAGAACATATGGCTACAAGTTATTCCTTTACTACACTGAATTCCTTCCATTTTTCTGGGCTTGGGACCAGCTGGTAAGAGAATGACTGACACTTATCAGCTGAGATTACTTCCATAAAAAAAAGCTGAAATGACTTGTAAATTGTGTATTTAAAAGTACATAGTTCTTTATAAGTAACTCATTATGACACTATTTTATGTAATGAACACATAGTGGTTAGCAGTAGTTTGTGTGGTGAGAAAGTTTTACTGTGACATTGTGGTGTCCCTGTTACACAAATTAAATTTTAACCAAAACTGTTAAAAAATAAAGTTTCCTTTTTCAACCAGGGGATGCAGATTTGCCTGTCTTAAGAACAAAGGTGTAGAAATCTGCACAACATGGCTTTTTGGGGTTATTAGAAATATTTGAGTTACAACAAAATTGTTACATGTCCAAGTTTAACATACAATGGTGTTCTAAGATGGATTGTTGTGTAACCCCCAATGAATAAAAAAACAAATAATGAAAAGTGCCTTACTTCAGCACATAAATAGAAGCAGAAGTCACGGTTTATAAAAAAAATAGTTTATTTACAAAATCAGATAATTTTGCAACTAAGACACCACGTTATCCATGTCAGATTTTTCATATAATAACTTTCAAGACATTTTTCCATAACTTAGACTTCATGAACTATCTTTATATAGTGATTGTGTATAGAAATCAGTTCAGTCAAAAACTCAATTCTGTTGCAATAGTAATGTACTTACTGAAGCAGAATAAAAAAAGTCGTTCTGCTGCAGTAGGTACATCATACTGTCCAGTGGCAAAAACAAAGCAAAATAATGTGCTGTTGTGCCGTGTGTCAGCAGCTTGCTGTTGACTCTCACAGAGTTCACTCTTAAAAACAATATTAAGACACCAAAGATTTAAATAAATGTACTTTCCCCATGTACAACAGTCCCAGAATTGGGAGAAATGGCCAACTGGATATTCTACTGCAGGGGAGCTGGTTGTTACCTACAGATGGAGGAGGGGGGTAGTAAATGCTATTAATGATTTTTGAGAATAAAATGTTCTTAAGGTTAGTAAACAAGTTAAAGTGAAGAAAGGCTTGTAGTTTTATTTTTTCACCATACACTGTATAAAATAAAATAGTGTATGGGAGCCCCCATACACAACAAGACTATTCTTCCACCAAGTGGTTACCATGATAACAAGGACTTCAAGAGTGAAGCAAAACAAACAAACTTTATTTTGTGCCCTGATTATCACAATAGGGCTTTCCATTAACAAATCTGTACTAATAGTCATTTATCTATCCATGAAACATCTTTGGGGTTTTAGTTTGCAATTTTCATTCTCTCCCATCTCTCATCCATTGCTACTTTTATTTAATTTTATTTTTGTTGACCCGGTAAGCCCACTGGGCCTAGAAGTTCCTTTTTCAGGGGCAACCGGGGGGAGGGGGGATACAGATGGTAAGCAAGTGAAACTGAACCAGATTAAGCTGTTGGTGGTATTTTTAGTGAATGGGAGAAATTTGGCCAGGACACCAGGGAAATTCCCCTACCCTTCTTCGATAAGTGCCATGGGATCTTTAGCATCCACCTGAACTACCACCAATCCAGGCAGATGGGGCCTCGGTTTAATGTCTCATCTGAAAGACAGCTCCTCAGAAGTGCAGCACCCCCCTCATGCTGCACTACAGTGTCAGTATTGGGACATTACCCCAAGTGCCAGATGTGGAAACTGAACCCACAGCCCTCTGATCTCCCAGCCTCATAGGCAAGTGTGCTACATACTGAGCCACTGACACTGACTTGACTTACAGCAGTGCAGAAGAGTCAGAATGTCAGCAGTGCAGGACACAAAGACCTAAAGTTAATAAATATTTCTCTCACACCACAGCAACAGGAGACATGAAGACCTTATTTAAATAAATCCCAATATCCCATCACACATTGCTGCATTAGGGGTTGGGGAAAGATCAAAACCAACTATCTCTTCTCCTGTTGAATCAACAAAGTCCAAGAGGGTAGCATCTTTCAGAAAAAGAGATGTGCAAGAACAAGGGGACACAATTTGAAGATGGGGTGGGGTGGCTCATGGGCAATGTGAGGAATTATTTTTTCACAGAGAGTGTGGTGGATACATGAAACAACCTTCCTGAGGAGGTTGTGGGTTCTAAAACTGTTGGAGAATTCAAGAATGCATGGGACAGACATAAGGCAATTCTTGTGGAGGGGGGGGAAGAAATTGGCTGCTGGTTAACTAGGATCTGTGACCTATCCTGTAGGTAGGGAAATGGGCAGACTAGGTGGGCCAAGCAGTCCTTATATGCTGTCAAAGTCTATGTTTCTACGTACTGTCACCCATTACTGCCCAGTGGTACTGTTGGCAGAGCAGGGAAAGTAAATGTAAAAACATGTTTTCACTCACTTTAACCAAGTGGCACTATGCTAGTGCACTCCTGCCATTCTCTCTCCCACTGTTGAAACAGATAGAATTTTTTGTTGTTTAGTTCCAAAGAGTCATATAGGAGAGTGTATAGCTCATGTTCCCCCTACATGTGACTATTCCAAAGATCATAGACACAGGTAAAGCTTTATTTCTTATGCCACCTAGGTACATTTATGTGGTCCATGGGTTATGTCTACAAGTACTTTTTTTCAGGAGGGAGACAGTTATTGTTGCAACTTTTTTTGGGGGGAGGGGCACATTACAGGCATAAGGTTTTATAAAACAGATGCTGACTACCAGAGTTCTTTTGGGCTATAGTGTGAACAACTTGAACCCCTCAGGGTGAAATATTACCTTTGGCTTTGGGCAATATAACTATTCTCAGGCAGCAGTTCATCCCACGGGGTCAAGGTTTTCACATTACAGCCCTCAGGACCTGTGGAATAAATTATTTATTTTCACAACAGCTGTTTGACCATGGGTAACCTCACAAGTGGCTTAAGTCATGGGTAATAAGCCCAAGGGCAAACAGCTTGACTTAAAAAAAATAATTTATTCCACAAGGTCCCTGCTGTGTATTTCATTTATGAAAAAGACAAGGACCTATGAGTTGATGTTTTTTATGTTTTTTTTTCTTGAATTTAAAAGTTATGGGCTCAATTTTCCAAGGGATTTGGATCAACACAAGGGACTTACATCAGAGAGCTTGATGCACGGGGTGCCTTGCATCAAACAGTGTGGCAATTGCAATTTTGGAAGGCAGCCTGCCATAACCCCTGATGCAGATGAAGACTATGAAGACTAGGTTTGCTGGCAAAGGCACCTAGCTTCACCTGAACTCTTTTTTTCTAGGTTGCTTAAAAGGACAGAGCAAAGACCCTTACCAGAGCAAGGAAAAGGATTAAGGCTTCTTATGGCTAGATTTACTGTGTGTTGTTATTTTTATTTTGTACTCACAGGGACTGTTACTGTTTGTTGCTAACATTTTATTGCTTTATTTTTCTCTGATTCAAATTGTTGTTGATGGGTATACCTTCTTCTGCATTATTACAGGGTGTGCATACAGGTATGTGCTTACAGATCACTGCTGTAATCTTCTGATTCAAATAGTCTTTTGCAAGGTATATCTTCTGTTACTGCTTTATGTTTCTTTGTAGCAAAGTGTTTCTTACAGGGTATATCTTCTGTGAAATTATTACAGGTGGTGCTTTATAGGTTTTACATTTTATCTATCATTAGGATAAGCTTTCAGGACTACTGCATTTGTTGTTGTCTGATTCTTTCTGCTCTTCTCTCCCTGTTTCTTTTGTCTATGGTTCTTCTTTTTTGGCAAGAGAAGGGCCCAAACACCCACCCCCATCCCCAACCACCCCACATTACACTCCTGTTATAGGGTAGCACAGTCATGACATTTCCTGTAGCAAAGCAGGGAGAGGAGGATCAAAGGGGTATCCACACAGTGACCTCATTTACAGAGGCACTAGTAATTTAACATGTTATAACAAGTTATACAAAAACAAACAAACAAAACACAAAATCAAACTTTTGTTTTAATTTTTTCCATCTAATTACTCTGACCAGGTTATAAACCCAGCAACTTATCTGGAAAGGATATCATTAACTGCAGGTACTGTGGAACACTTTTTGGAAGGGCAGTTTTACAGGATTTAGGACACTGTCCTACATGCTGGGCCATTGGAGATCTAAGGGCTCAGCTCCAGGCAGCATGGGCAGAGACTGCGTGCCTCAAATTGCATATTCAAGAGGAAATAATTTATAAGAACCACCTGCCATTTCCCCGACATCCAACAGAAGCACCTCGACTGCAGAGGGTAGTTGGTCCAGGAAGTTGGCCGGTGGTTAAGAGGGGCAAATCAGTTGCCCCTTCTCTCAGTGCCCTCCAATATATCACCTCCACAAACCATATAACAACTACAAACAGGCATCTGCCTCTATCTCCAAAATCAAACAAAGGGGTAGAGGATACTGCAGAGCAGGACACTGCAGCACAGAAGCTAGCACAACAAAACTCACCCAAAACAGGAACCAAAACAAAAAAGCAAAAAGGAAATCCAAAAAACTTCTGATCATAGGACACTCCGTGATTCGAGGAGTTGATACCTTTCACCAGCTAGGGGTAATGGTCAGATGTCTCCCATGTACTTCAGCATGGAGAAACACTGACTGCATTGCTTAAATTGTTCAGGAAGCAGGAGAAAACATTGACATCCTGGTACACATAGGGACTAATGATCTCACCGGCTGGTCAGTTGTGGAGACCAAGGAACACCTGACCAGGCTGGGTAGCAAACTATCATCCATTTTGTCTGGCATCTCCTTCTCTGAGGTCCTGCCAGTCTGGGAGATGGGGGGCAGATGGATGGAAGGTCAGAGAAAGGGAGGTAGGGGAGCTAAACATGTGGCTCAAAGGCTGGTGCCAGAAAAAAGGACACAAATTTGTAGGGAACTGGCAGCAGTTTTGGGAGCAAAAGTTCTTTAAATTTGATGGACTGCATCTGACTAAGGAGGGAGTCAGTGCATTGGAGCAGACATTTGACGTCTTTGCAGAATATTTAAACTAGCAAATGAGGAGGGGTTGCAGCACCCGATATGTCTAAAGGGAAGAACACCCTTCCCCCGTCAGCTAGTGGTCAAACAGGAGTTCAGCATGTTTGCAGTTTGTTTGCATCACCAGGTAAGGAGAAAGCTCCGGCTCCCTATATGACTCACAGGGGAAACGCCAGACCTTGCCCAACAACTAACACACTGAAATCTGGCCAATGGAAAATCATGTACACAAATGCTCGCAGTCTGGGAAACAAGATCCCAGACCTGCAGGCAATAATGAAAGAGGCTAAACTGAACATAGTAGCCATTACCAAGACATGGTTTACCAGTAACCACACTTGGGAGACTTCAGTACCTGCCTATGTACTGTTTAGAAGAGACTGAGCTGCAAAAGGGGGGGGAGTGGCCCTATATGTCAATGAAAATATCAAAGCTACAGAAATTCAGAATACACATATGAAGCCAGAAGAACTGTGGGTCACTCTGGAAACTGGAAATAGAATAGCTATAAGAACTGGGGTTGTCTACAGGCTTCCAGACCAGGGGGAGGACATAGACACATTACTGTTAGAAGATATACAAAACATGACCACTAAAGGGGAGGTTCTAATAATGGGAGACTTCAACATGCCAGAAACAGATTGGTCAATAACAGCAGGAACATCTGCCAGAACTAGACACATAGTGGATTCCCTGCAGTGGGAGGGCCTCAAACAACTGGTACAACAACCCACAAGAGACAGGGCTATCCTAGACCTAGTACTGACTAGCAGGGAAAGGTTCACAGATATGGTAGAAGGTCACCTGGGCGCCAGTGACCATTACATGGTATGGTTCAATTTGGCCACTAGAACTCAGTCATCCCATTCCAAGGCAAAAATATGGGACTTCAGAGGAGCTAACTTTGATAAGATGGCCAACAGAGTTAAGCTAGCCCTGGCAAAAAGAAATACAGGTGAGGGGGTGCAGGCAAAGTGGGAAAGCATTAAGGATGTAATACTTGAAGCAACATCCCATTGTGTTAGAGAGAAAAGGAAGTGCAAAAGAAGATGGAAACCACCTTGGTTCTCAAAAACAGTAGCAGAAAAGGACAGAGCCAAAAGACTGGCCTTCAGAAAATATAAGGGAATGCAGCGGGACGAAGATAGGGAGGCATACCAAACTTCCCTAAGTGAAGCAGGGAAGGCAGTAAGGCAGTCAAAGGCCCAAACCGAAGAAACACTAGCATGAATAGTAAAAGAAGGATACAAGACTTTCTATAGAAACATTAGTGAAAGGAGAAAGTCCAGAGGGGGTATTGCTAAGATCAAAGGAGATAAGGGGGCGTGTGAGGAGGAGGACCATGTAAAGGCATATATCCTAAATAGATACTTGTGCTCAGTATTTACTGAAGAGAAGGTAAGGCAGGGCCAACAGCTCAGCACCATGGACACAGGGGGGAGGGAGGTGTGCACTAGTCCCTTCACAAAAGAAAGGGTCCTACAAGAGCTCGATAAGCTCAGGGTGGACAAGGCAATGGGACCTGATGGCATATGTCCCAAGGTAATAAAGGAGCTAAGGGTGGAACTAGCAGAGCCATTATCAGAACTGTACAGTAAGTCTCTGAGCACAGGAGAGATCCCAGAAGACTGGAGAAGGGTGCATGTGATCCCACTCCACAGAGTGGTAGCAGGGATGAGGCAGGGAACTACAGATTAGGCAGTCTTACCTCAGTAGTGGGCAAGATTATGGAGGCACTACTTAAGGAAAGGATAATGCAACACCTGGAATCCATAGGAGCACAGGATCAAAGACAGCATGGGTTTACAACAGGAAGGTTCTGTCAAACTAGTCTCATGGATTTCTTTGACTGGGTAACAAGAGTGGTGGACCAATGAGGAGCAGCTGATGTTGCCTACCTTGACTTCAGCAAAGCTTTCGATACTGTTCCACATAGAAGGTTAATTAATAAGCTGGGTAGGCTTGGGGTGGGTCAGACATTGGTCAACTGGGTGGCAAACTGGTTGATGGGCAGAAAACAGAGAGTGGTGATAAATGGTATACAGTCAGAAGAGATGCAAGTCACAAGTGGGGTACCTCAGGGATCAGTCCTAGGGCCAGTTCTCTTCAATATCTTCATCAGTGACATTGCAGATGGACTGGAGGATAAGGTTTGTCTGTTTGCAGATGACACCAAGACCTGCAACAGGGTAGAGGATCCAGATGGGGTGGGCAGAATAAGAAGAGATCTGGATAAACTGGCAAAATGGTTGGAAGAGTGGCAACTGGGGTTTAATGCAAAGATGTGCAAGATCATGCACATTGGAAAGTGAAACCCTGAAGCCACCTATAGACTGGGAGGGGAGGTGCTATCAATCACAAGGGAAGAAAGAGACTTGGGAATCATAATCACAGACGACTTGAAATCATCCAAGCAGACCACTAAAGCAGTAGGCAAGGCTAGGGGAATGTTGGGGTATATTAATAGGGGTATCACAAGTCATAAAAGGGAGGTAATAATGCCTCTTTACAAGACACTGATTAGGCCCTGTCTGGAGTACTGCTTGCAGTACTGGAGGCCACAACTTTACAAGGACATTAACCAACCAAAATGGTGCAGGGACTGCATCAGAAAACATATGAGGACAGATTATCGGAGCTCAATATGTATACCCTAGAGTAAAGGAGGGAGAGAGGTGATATGATCAAAACATTCAAACACCTTAAGGGCATTAACTAGATGAAAGAGTCTAACATGTTTCAATATAAGAAAAATAGCAGGACAAGAGGACACAGCATGAGATTAGAGGAAGGCCAATTAAGGGGTAATGTGAGGAAGTTCTTTTTCACAGAAAGGGTGGCGGATGCATGGAACGGCCTACCTCAGGAAGTGGTGGATATGAATGCAGTGCAGGGATTCAAACAGGCATGGGATAGGCATAAGGGAGCAATACAGATGAGTTTGAATAGATAGGCCATTGACGGAGCAAAGGCTGATGGCACATTCATAAGGTAGAAAAATAAATGGGCAGACTGGATGGGCCTTGCAGTCCTTATCTGCCGTCAACTTCTATGTTTCTACGTTGCAATGTTTCTATGTATGTTTTCTGAATGCTGTAAGTTAGACCAGCTCCCCCCAGTCTAACTTTGCCCCATGCAGGGACCTGTCAAGAGATCTAACCTCACTTCTCAGGTTCTTGGCAATAATGGGAATGCAAGGAATCACAGACATGTTGCATAAGAGTAATAAACTTGTTTATTACTACCAAAAGGATAATCACAGTTGCCCTAAGCAATTCTCACCAATATGAACTGAGAGCCAATGTTAAGCGTTCTCTATACCTCGAGGATTTTCCGTGTCTCTTGGGGTCTCTGAGGTAGAAGACGTAATGTCTTACATTATATACCTACAATAATTACCATGGTAACTGTAAGATAGAAACATTTTTAGTTACAGAGATGAGCCCTAATGGCTAAATTAGAAGTGGCTCCTCAGTCCAAGATAACATTATGCAATTTTGTAATAGTCATCACTTTGTAAAGACAAAGGAGTACAGTTATACATATAGCAGTGTAATAATACAAATCATCAGAAGATGGCAATGCCAACTCATATATCATAATCATTACAAGGACACAGGTGTCCTAACATCTTGTAAGCAAGAAATACATATGTGTATTAGAAAGTAAAGTGTATAATAATAATATGCATACTTATAAAATGGGCTTAAAAAATCCAGACTGCTGATTGGCTAAAACCCAGTTTCAGCCGTGTCCTTATCAGCATGTATTGTGCCAACTGGCACTAATTCTGTCAAGCTGACCATACCACACAAAAATATAACTGTCCCCAACACCGGCATCCTCATTCAAAAAACAAGCTGCAGCTCCATGCCATGCTAACCAAACGTGTAAGCACTTTACACAGTACTCCCGTCACCTACAAACCACTCCCCAGTGTTACACTGTTCCCTCACAGAACGCAATCCCACAAATTATTATTTTTCTTTATTTCAATAGTCACTCTGACCTTTTTTTTTCTTGTTTCCCAACCGAGCAAACCAAAACTGGCTCTTGACTCATCCGTAAATTGAACGTCTTCAAAATGATGCAGTACAACAGCTCTCACTCCTTCTGATGCCGAAACTACACATAAAAAATGCCTTATCCGTTCTTCCTCACAAAAATACACTTTTTACCAACCGCAACTTCTAACCGCATGAACGAAAACCCGGAAGTGATCCTTCGCTAATCACATCACACGACTTATACTCAAGCAACAAAACCTAATTCCATGAATCTTTATAAACCGAGACCATACCTTTAAATCGCAAGCATAAGCACACTTAAATGTAACAAATAACACAAATCAAAGGAAAAAATTAAATAATCAACAAAACACATACCGAGGGGGGGGCTCGCCCCTCACTCAGCTTGAATAAAGCACACCATCCACCACATTTAAAATGAGACAGAAGACTAAAAAAAGACAATTAATAAATCAAACAACTAAAAATAATGTACTAGTGCTGCTGGTGTTGGGGGAGCTCAGAAATTGCAATTCATTTCTCACTCATCAGTTTAAAAGCATGAAACTGAATGCATTCACAGAAGCATTGTTAATGAAACAACTTAGGAACTATTTTATCTTATTTTTAAGATTGTTGTCAAATAAATATCTTCAACTTTTAAACCACACAACTCTGTTTCTACTTTATTTACAAAAGTGCAGTGCCCATTTTATAAGTGGAATAAGACACTCCGAGGTGTGGTTTATGGCTTGATAAGAGCACTTCCCAGGTGCTAAAGTCACTCGGCGCAAGCGCCTCGTGCCTCATTACGCACCTGGGGCATGCTCTTATCAAGCCATAAACCACACCTCATCATGTCTTATTCCTTACATATCCTGACATCTGCTCTTATACGGTAGATGCCCTTAGCCCCATATGTTAGTATAACGTATACCTAAATGCTAGCCATCTACAGTGTACCTCTGGGGGTACCAATAAGGGTGCAGGGACTTTGTGTAACATTCTCCCCCTTGTTGCCTCCCAAGGGCAACACAGCAAAAGTAGGGAAGTGGCAAGGGAGCAGGGGTCATTTACAGACCCAACGCGTGAGCCTTGTAAAGGAACTCCAGCTGCTCATGGTTTTGACGCAGTGTGTGCTGCAGGCAGCAAAGCATAACAACTAGAAAAAATATCAAAAATGTTTGTATAACAAAACCTTTAAAAGTAATCTCTAACCAAGTTTTAGTAAGTGCACTGTTCATATCACCATCATTAATAAGTGCAAGGACAGTTTCATTAGCTTTAGAAATATTATTTCTTATGTGGACGAGATGGGTGTCTCTCCTGTCTAAAAGTGATTTTAATGTCAAGGTGAGGGGGGTCAATGTGTTCATTAAAGTAAGATGAATACTCAGAAAGGGTGAACAGATAATCAGGGTTACCATCAATAATGTCAGGATCCATGAGAGGGGTGGGTATAATAACAGTATGCCCAATAACAGACTTCTGGTGGGGAACAAAATGGAAACTGGGGCTATCTATAGCACATGTCTGCATTCCATATGTGTAGGATTCCAAATCAGCAACAATACAATACTCCTCATCAGAATTATACTGCATTTTAACAGTGTGAAGCTCCATTTTTGCAACTGTACCGGGCAGGTGTAGGCAGTCTTGGAAATCTGTGTTCACAGGCGATGAACCTCCTCTCGATAAAACTGGTAGAGCTTATCTGGAGCAGATGTTGAGTCCTGGAAGTCTGTGCCATTAATGCTGATGTCATCATCCATGGAAAAGGACCATTCAATACTGTCTGGGGAATAGTCACATATAGGTTTAATAACATGAAATATGTCACATCGACACAAATACAGTAGATATAATCTTTCTTCCCACAGCAATCTGTGTGCAGAGAGACCCAGGCATCCAGAATAGGATGGAAGACCATTAGAGGAGGCAAGTCGAGGCATTCTCTGTAGATATCTTCATCAAGGTGCCCAATGGAATGAACAGTTGCAAATTTATCGAATAGAGCTGTAGCAGGATCAAAATGTGGTAAAGAGACAGTAAAGGAAACACACATAGTATCCTTAATGGAACATTTCTCAGAAGTAAAACATGGACCAGTGTTGGGGTGTCTGGTCACAAAACCCACATTCCTAGCAGTGGAAAGTGGGATAGTTAGAGTGTGTAGCATTCACATTGCAATACAGCCAGAAGATATGCACTGAGGACAATATCATTTAGAGATACGTCTATCATGAATGATAGCAGGGATCCTTCTGGATTCTAGATCGCGGAAAAGATTATTGATGGTAGTATTAATGTATGAGCCATAGGCTGAACACATGTTTCACATTGTTTATCTGCTTCTTTGTTATTTTGTGCAATGAGAGCGTTAATCTTATCTTTAGAATCTGTAAATGCCTTAGCGATGTTGTGCATGTTGTATACAGTGTATCATTCTTCCTGACTAAGGCCATACACATAATGCAATAATGGTGGTAAAATATAATTTATCAAACCAGTTTGGAATTTCTGTGAATGGAATTTGATAGCAGCAATGTCTGCCTTATTCCAAGTAGACATGGCTGTACCAAAAAGACCTGTAACAGTGTCTGTGGCACCCGTGACATTGGAACTGTCAACTTCACAGGTGTTACGCTTATGACTTTGATAATCAGAATTAGGTTTTCTCCTAAAATTGCCTCTATGCTGGGTGGTATATACCCCGGCAATAGGGTCTTGAGTAAGGATTTGAAAAGCTGCTAAGCTATCAAGTATTAAAGTACTGTAAAATGCTGAAGTGTTAGTAGTATGACACATATCAAATTCTTTCATATTCCAGAAAGTCAAGTTAAACAAAACAGGTATATGCATAAATTGTGAATTGTTAATAAGTGTACCAGGCAAGGCAGTGGCTGTTAGACCACTACAAGGACCAGGGTATGTTTTGGACATTCCAAAAGCTGTTTATCCATGGGGGGTAACACAGAAAGGTACATGGTAGCAGAGGCCATGTTATGTACAGCACAAAATTTCCTCACAGAATCCTTAGACAAGGAATTATAATATTAGGGGTCAATTAAGGCAGCAATATTGCATAAACCAGAATGTCTAAGAGCAGTTTAGAGCAAGGACAGTGAACCCTTGGGGATAATTTTGCATTGGGCCAACCATGGAAAGTTCCCTTGGAAAGCCTGGCCACAGGTAGAATTTGTTCTTGTGACATGGTTTGCCACTCAATTTGCAGGGTAGATTTATCAGGAGCAACAACTGAGGCAGTGAGGTAGGCATCTGAACCTTCCTGGACAGTAATCAAATTGTCAGGTATGGTGATGGAAACTCCCTCTGGTGGGGAAGATCAAGGTGAGGAAGGAGGTGCTTTACTGTGCCTTGGATGCAGGGGATAACTCCTGAGATGAGGAGAATATGGAACAAGATAGCCATCTTGTCAATGTATCTGAAAAGGAAAATCAAATATTAATACGTTAGTACTATTCTGCCCAATGGGGTAAGGAAAAGTAATTATACTCCTTTATACAGTTTCAGCTGGTTTGCATGTAACCACTTGTCAGTCAGTCTGTTGTTTTGCATGGGTCAAACCTGATAGACTGCCAAACTGAGCTTTTTGACAATAGGGTAGGGGCCTTACCACTTATTGGAGAAGGAGTGTGTGGGATGTGCAAATCTGAGAACAATTACCTGATCTCCAACTTGCCAATCCACTTCTTGTGCATGTTTGTCAAACTGTATTTTGGACTGTTGCTGGGCCTTGCCCATGCAGTTGGCAGCATACAAATGAGTGTGTATGAGGTCTTGTCTGAGTTTTTCCACATACTGATCTACAGACACACGGTCTGCCATGGAGGTGTGCAGGTCAAACAACAGGTGCTCAGGTAATCTCATCTGTCTATCAGTCACCACCACAAAGGGCATTAACTGGGTGGTGGCTGAGGGTGTGTCCCTGATTGCCATAAGGAGTAAAGACAATAGGGAATCCCAAGTCTTGGGATTGTCCTCAATGAATTTGGAAAGCATTTGCTCAGTCTGTCTATTGGCTCTCTCTACTTGACCTGAAGATTGTGGGTGGTAAGGTATGTGGAATTTCTGATGAACTCCAAGGAGTTTAAGTGCTTCTTTCATCAACTCACCTGTAAAACGGGTTCCTTTATTGGAGTCTACCTTAAGAGGTAGGCCCCACTTGGAGAAAATCTGTTCCACCAGGATTTTGGCAGTGGTTTTAGCAGTACATGTCTTAGTGGGAAAAGCCTCAACCCACTTAGAGAAAAGATCAGTTACCACAAGAGCGTACTTGTTATTTCTGCTAGTATGGTCAAAGGATGAATGAAGTCTATCTGGATGGCATGCCAAGTGCCAGAGTGCCTTTGTGGTAGCAGTTTGGCATTTTTTTGGTAGGAATAGGATTATTTTGTGCACAAACAAGGCAGTTATCTATGTACTGTTTGACATCTTTGGTGACACCAGGCCACCAGAAGGTGGTCTTAAGCCTTTGGAGCATATTCTCCACTCCCTGGTGTCCTCCAGTAGGAGTGTCATGCACTTGGTGCAGAAATTCAGGCCTCAGATGTTTGGGAACCACCCACAATTTGGTGGGGGTGTCATCTGGCTGATACCAGATGAGCCTATCATCAGGGGACAGATGTAACTTACCTTCATGTCTCCGGTAGGTGTAGTGGGTAGGTAGGTTCTTCTCAGTACCCTTATCAAGGAATCTGAACACATCTTTGAGCTCAGAGTCAGCATGCTGAGCTGCCGGCAGGGCCAAGGGGAAAAGGATTCAGGTTTCTTCCTGACCGCTGCAATGTGTATAGCCACTCTGGCCTCTGGATGGTCCATCATACAGGTGTCCCCCCCTAGGGCCCCTTACTTTTGCAAGGGTGTCCGGCTAAAGTCAGCTGAAGGCAGATAGGGCTCATAAGGAGTGAGCTTTAACCTTGTGGACATAGAGTTTGTGTGAAAACTTTTGTGCTAGTGAATATATGTATATTACCAGTTCCTTGTGTTTCTCTGGGCTGCCATCAGAGGAGAGGAAGGAGTTCTTCTGCCAGAAGGGAAGATATTCTGTAAGAGAACAACAAACCCAGTTAGAGTCTATAAAGATGATGGTGTCCTCGGTTCCATGCTGGATGAACTCGAAAGCACAGGCCACAGCTCCCATCTGAGCATATTGTGATGATGCCACACTGCAATGCTTAGAAATTTTAACAGTGTTACCATAAGGGTAAATAACTAATATGCCCATCCCTGCAATCTGTTCTCCCTGATAATAGGAAGCTGAGCCATCTGTAAAGACACAACACAATGTTCTCAAGTAACTGCAGACCTGACAGAATACATCCCAGGCTACTCAAGGATGGAGCCAATTCCCTCTCCAGACCCTTGACATGGTTCATAAATAGGTCCCTGCAGGAAGGCACTGTTCCACACCAGTGGAAACAGGCAACATGGTTCCCATACATAAGAGTGGCTCCAGGGAACACACTAACAATTACAAGCCTATTTCCCTGCTATGTCTGCTTGCCAAACTGCAGGAAAGACTAATATACAGTCAACTCCGCAATTACCTGGAGACCCACCAACTACTGGCCTCCTCCCAACATGGTTTTTGAACAAACCATGGCATGGACACTGCCCTCATGAACCTCACGACAGACGTACTCAGGGCCATGGATAAGGGTACCCCCACTGGCACGGTATTTATTGACCTGTCCAAGGCCTTTGACCTTGTCAACCACTACCTCCTGCTAGCAAAACTCAAAAAGTTAGGCCTAGACCCCCTGGCTCTCAAGTGGTTCAAGAGTTATTTATCAAGCCACACCCAGAGAGTTAGCTGGAAGGGTGCACTATCTGACCCATTACCCCTAAAAGAGGGAGTACCACAAGGCTCAATTCTTGGTCCCCTCCTATTCTCACTGTTTACCAATGACCTAAAACTCCACTGCGAGGAAAGCACAGTAGTACAATACACAGATGACACTGTCATATATCACTCTTCAGATAACCTGGAGGCTCTCAGCTCCTTACTCCAATCTGACCTAACATCACTGGACAGCTGGCTAGAAATAAACAGAATGGTCCTGAATGCTAAGAAAACAAAATCCATGCTGTTTGGGCCCAGATCCCTGAGGCTAGACAGCACCAGCTCCCTACAGCTTAAATTGCTGGCTGGAACCAGCATTGAAGTTGTGCCCTCTTTAAAATACCTAGGGCTTACGCTTGACCAAGGTCTCACCTACAAGAACCATGTGGAACAAGTGACCAAGACCCTCCACGGGAAACTTGGCATTCTGTATTGGATTAAGGATCAACTTATTCCGGAAGCCAGGCTCTCCATTGCCTCAAGCATCCTGCTCCCCACACTGACCTACGCAGCCCCTGTAATTCAGGGAATGGCCAAGTAGGAGGTCCACAGGCTGAAGATCCTATACAACAAGGTAGCGTGGTTCGCTACTCAGGATCATTCAAGAAGCCACCACTGTGACACACTAGCCAAATTACAGTGGCCTTCTTTTGAAGCACACCTCCAATACCCTCTTCTCTGCCTAGCATATAAATTACTCAGCCCCACAGCTCCGCCCAGCATCTCAGCTACCTTAGTCCCAAAACATAACCCCCCGAACCCTGAGGACCTCTGGGCGGATTCTGCGAGAAACTCCGAGTGTCAGGACCAGCGCAGGCCAGAAATCTTTCTCCATCACGGCCCCCTATCTGTGGAACAAGCTTTCACCAGTGATACAGAAAGCCCCCTTGCTCATGAACTTCCATATCAGGCTCAAGGTGCACCAAATTGAGGCAAGTACTTGCCAATGTCATAGCACCTGACAGTCTGCCCCATAGACTTTCGCCTTTCATCCAACCTGCTCCAATTTCTTACCTTATCTCGGTAACTCACCTATGATCAGGAGTTGTGCCAAACAATTATGGATAGTATGCCTCTACTGTTGTGATTCAATGTCATAAAGCTGTAACTATTGAACCTGTATGTTAGTTAATACCTGATTACTGCCCGTAACACTCCATGCTATGTCTCTCTGGGTCACCCCTGAAACAGGGACCTTCGGGGCTCAGTGGACCTATCCGGGCATCAAATTTAATAAATAAATAAATAAACTGTGGTGTAGCAGGGAGGAAAGGACCTGGATCTGGAAGATCAGGTGGCTGCAGTGTACAATCGTGGGGTTCTCCTTGGAAAAGGAGACCATGCACCAGCATGGATGGCATTTTGGTTGAGTGGACCTGGATGTCTCTGTCCTGGAGAAGGAGGGACCAGTGTGTCAGTCTGGTGTTGGAGAATGACCCATCCTTCACTCTGTCTGATAGCAAAAATGTAGTTGTGGTGTGGTTTGTGTTAAGGATCAGAGGAGAGTACCCTATGACAGTGCTTGATGGCCCAGTAGGTAGCCAGAAGGTTCCTTTCACAAAGGCTGTATTTCTGTTCCACTGGGGTCAAGAGCTGTGATGCATGTGCAGTGGGTCTCAGGATGCCATGGACCTTATGCGCCAGCACTGCTGACATAGTAATGTCAGAGGTGACACATTTCAGGTGGAATGGCAGATCTGGATTGGGGTTAACCAGAGCTGGAGCTGAGGCCAAGGCATGTTTCAATTACATCACAGCTTGGGTGTGAATGGGGCCCCAATTCCAGGGAATGTCCTTTTTCAGTAATTCGTACAGAGGGGCGGCCTTCTGTGCAAAATCACAAATAAAATGTCTGGAATAGTTTATTATACCTAGAAATCTTTTAAGAGTGGCCACGCTGGAGGGCAATGGCAAGTCTTGCAATCTTTGTATCTTCTTCCAGGTAGGGCTTCGGCCTTGGTCATTTATTTTTAGGCCCAGCAAGAGTATCACTTTCTGACATAGTTGTGCTTTTGCTGGATTACATTTGAGGCCTGCCCTCTGAATGAGGGTCAGTAGTTCATCCAAGAGATCTAGGTGTTATTTCTGTGTGGCTTTTGCCAACAAAAGGTCATCCACATACTGCAAAAGACACTGGGGTGTAGAGAAACTCTCAAGGGTGTCCATCATGTGTAAATGGAACAGGTAGGGGCTATTATGAAATCCCTGTGGTAAGCAGGTCCACGTGTACTGTCTACCCTCAAAGGTGAAGGCAAACTTATACTGACTCTTGGGGGCCAATGGCAATGACCAGAAGCCATTGGAGATATCCAGGGCACTGAATCTTTTCTGGTAAGGTGTCAATAATCACAGCACATCAGGTGCTGATGCCACAGTTGGGGCACAACTGGGAGTGACCTGGTTCAGTAGTGCTGACATGGGGATTGGGCACCCCGATGTCAGCAGAAACATGTTTTTTTCTTTAGAAATAAATATTCTGAGAACTTTGGCTTATGAAGTAGTATCCCAGTTCATATCTCGTCATATGAACAAGGATCTTATTTCATATGATGCCAACAGGAACAAAGAATTTAAACATTAAATAAACCACATTTGAAGGGCAATTTCTCAGCAGTAATGTGCAAAATGCACCTAAGGGGTCTCAATAAGTTAGCTACATGAGTTGGTTCCTCCCCAGAATATAATTTTGGGAGGTTTCCAAATTTGAATTTTCAGGCAAAACTAAAATCAAGATGGCAGCCATATGAAGAAAGAATTTCCCCATATGAAGCAGGACTCCTACTTCATGTCATGGAGCTATATTGTAGTGCTTTCTGAGCATGCTCAGAAACAATTGTTTTCAAATTTTTAAATTACAATAATTTAAAAACTGCTTATTATTTTTTCACCAGACTAGCAAAAGGCACATCTGTGGGGTTGTCCTTTTCAGCCCTGAAAATGTCAGACCAAAAAATCAAACCATCTGGGCTGTTGGCAAATTCAAAGAAACATTCCAGCAAAGTCAATGAGCAAAAACATGTTTGTTTTACCTCTCCATAACTCAAAGGCAGCACATCCAATTGGGACATAATTTGTCACATCAAGAGATTTAACCCACAGGACAGTGCATACCAAAGTTTATGCAAATCCATTGAAAGGTTGCAAAGTTATTAAAGTGCAGACATTTGAATTTAACACTGAAGTACCTACTCTACCCTGACTATAGGGGAGTGACCGTGCCTATATATATATATATATATCAACAAAAACTATTTACAGATATACAGGAACAGGGAGCAGGGAATGGGGAGGCCACAAACAAGATGGTAGGCCGGGGTAGGGAGGCAGGGGGACAGGGGACATGGCTGGGTAAGGGTACAAGGGAGGGAGAGGGAGGGGGTCAGGGAAGGGAAGGGGTGCAGGCCAATGGGCCCCACAGGCATCCATGCCCTACCGGCATCTGGTGCGCCGAATCCTCTGCGGCCTGCACAGGGCCTGACGAACAAGCTGCACCAACTGCAGCATGGCTGTGGTGACCCACAGTATCCATCAAAGGATCCTGGCTTTCAAATCCTCCCATCAGATACCTAGGACAAAGGAGTGGACATGGTATGAGTGCATGTCCATAAGACCGTAGCCCATACACCGTGCACAGTGGACATACATGAGATGGCACACAGCCACTGGCAGTGTGTGTGCCCACATGAGCCACCATCCCAACCATCCACAGCCATGCACAGTACTGCACACCAATACCACCCATGTGCGACACACCACAACCATGGTGGCCAGGCAACAGGGCTAGGTGGCAGGATGGCAGTGGCATGGCTGGAGCCTAGGTGCACCCATAGCCCACCTGCAGCAGCCACACACATGTGCGATAGCCATGGCATGATGCAATGGACCCTGCTGGCATTGCACACTGTAATGGCCATGTGCACAGGGGGCTGTGGCCCACCCCCACCCTGCACAACAACAAACCCTGATACAGTGCTTACCTGCTTGCTGTGGCGCAACCAGCGCCTGTCTGGTGGCACCACCCATACATCCTGCATTCCGTGCCTGTGCCCCAGCATTGGCCTGCCCACTTCTGCCAGCAGTACCTGCCATCCTGGCTCATTGTCTATCCTCAGGGCCTAGTAGGGAGACAGTGAGAAGGACACATCAGTACCTGGCAACACCCCACAGGCCCTACGCCCCTCCAGCACAGTATAGTCCCTGGCCCTGACAGTGGTAGTGCAGTGGCACAGCACACCCATGGTGCGCTGCCATGGCCAGCAGAGTGTGCAGCCACATACCCCCCCACAGCATGGTGTGACACCCTGCTGGCCCCCACAGAACACTGGCATGGTAAAGACATGGACATAGTGCACTCACCTGGATGTGGCACGGCACCCCTCTGGACACGTGCCAGCAGTGACCTCAGCCTTTCAGGGTCCCTCCTCCAAAGGTCACCATATCAGTGGCAGCACTACTCCCCACTTCTCTGAGCCCTAGTGGCTTCCTCTAACCCCTCAGCCACCTCCTGCCACACCTCTGTGTGAGGTCAGTCCAGGGGCACCTGGCCATACAGGGAACCCACATGTGGCTCCACCAGTGCCACCAGGTTCACGAGTTCAGCCTGGCTCCAGTTTGGTGCCTTCACAGTACTCTAGCATGGCATGCTCAATTCTGCAATGGGAATCCAAAATGGTGCCCGATGGCACATGAGTCGCACAAGCTGTAGGTGCTCGATTCGCTTGGTGATGCGCTGCCATCCCCAATCACGCATGCCCTGGTGATGCGCGCGCTACAGCTGGGGCAGCACTGGCAAATGCTGCAGACACCCGGAGGGTCAAAGGACACTCGTGGGGTCATAGGTCAGCACACTCACCATGCGCAACAGCGTGATAGGGCACACCATGCATGGTGCACAATAGGGGCATGTGTGCCCCACGGTCCATGTGTCAATGGCACATGGGTGCCATAGGGCATATAGCACATGAGCGCCATATGCACAATAGTGGCAGAGTGCTGTACCACGTATGGCACACTGTACGTAGCATGCACCATCGATGTACGTGACTTCAGTGCACACATGCGCACTGCCAGGCCTATTGTACACGTCATACAGTTGCGTCATGGCTAGTGCATGCACATCAGCAATGTGCCATGTGCAACTTCGCGATATTCAGCTGGAATATGCAGATGGATTGATCAGCATATCTACTGTGCATTGGAGGCATTTCCATCTCATTACAGTTGCGCATCCCCTCATTTGCATGTGATGCACTATAAAGGTGCCACGGGACTGCACAGGCACCAGACTGGTATTGCATCCTTCAGAGGTAAGCCACCAGACTGTGAGCATGTCAGGACAGTGGATTAGGAGGGTGTTGTGTGTTGCAGCCATCACTGACCACATGTTCATACCCACAGGAATAAGCATGTCGGAACACAAGGAAGTTGAAGAGCAAGGGCCTGCATGGAAGAGCAGGCATAACTTCATGAGGGCAGAGAGGGATGCCCTGTTCGATGCCTACCTGGACCAGGAGCCCCTCCTGAGTGGCTCAACAGGTACCCCCACAGGCCAGGGCGACTGCATGGGAGGGAGTGGCCAGGGCTGTGAACCAGCAGGGCAGCCATCAGAGGACAGCACAGGAGTGCAAAAAGAAGGTAGGAACAGACTGGAGGAGGATTAAGGATAAGGTGGCCACCATCCGGGCCGCATGTGCTGCCACGGGCGGTGGATAGCCTGATGTGCCACAGCTGACACTGCAGGAGGAGTTGGTGATGGCATCTATGAAGCGCAGTGCCATCAAGGGTGTGCTCGGTGGAGGATTCCAGACGGGGGCAGCCCATCACTGCACGGCATGTACAGCAGTGACTGGAGAAGGGGGGCAGGGGGGAAGGGGTGCCGGGGGCAGGGGTGTGTGCTAGCGGCACTAACACGTCTGTGTTCCATTACAACTCTGGAGCACCTGCATGCAGTGGCAGGGGTGGGGGTGACCACCATGGGGGCGGTCCTGGACCCAGAGGACCATCCATCCACCTCCACTGGTGTCTGGGGTCTGGGACCGCAGTCAGCCCATACCCACTGTCTGACCAGAGCAGATGCCTGAGGCATGGTTGCGGATGAGGCCCTGGCAGTGTTTCAGCAGGATGACAGCCATGGCATCCAGTATTCTGAGACACAGATCTGTGACCGATGACAACGTGACTGTTATCCTGGACAGTGGTGTTGCCAATCAGGGGGAGGCATCCATACCACACACCCAATGCGGCAGCGCAGATGGTGCCCTGGTGGTGGTTGTCCACCCACTGGCTGCAACACCCAGCAAGGCTGTGGGCACCAATGGAGCAGCGCAGTCCAAAGGGTGTGGTGGTGGTGGTGGTGCAGCCTCCCCAGCGCCATTACATACACAGCGGCCAGAGGGGCAGCATCGGCAGCAGGATGGGGCTGAGAGGGGGCCAGTTGCAGTGACTGCTGATGATGCCACCACAGACTGATCAGTCCCAAGGAGGCCTCGCTGTGCAGCCACCACCAGCATGGGAGGCTGTGCTGCAGGGTCAATCAACACCCATGGGTTGGCACAATGCCCATGCCCCCCAGGGCAACAACCCCTTGATCGAGCACACCCGTCTGCTATGGACCTCCGTGGAGCAACAGATGCTGGTCATGGCAGGGGTGCATGCACTCTGCACAGAGCTGCACCGGTCCACAGGAAGGCATGACTGGGACTATGAGCAGCTCCTGGCTGAGACCACATGCAGCCCTGGATCGGCTTACCGCAGCGGTCACAGCTGGCCTGGCACCACTGGCCACCCTGGTGCATGGCCGTCTGCCGCAGACCTGCAGAGTGTTATCTCCACCCCTCAGTCCTGGTGTCATGTGACCCTGTCAGTGTCGATGCCGGGATCCACTGTGGGCATTCCGGGCATGCCTGGAGCAGGCCTGTTCGGGAGCATGCAGACACCTGTGAGGGACCGGTCATGTTCCCGCAGTGACACACCCGGGGAACTGTCAGTGACAACCCCTGTGGCCGTCGCACAGCCTGCGACTGCTGGGCAGTCTCGGTGGGGCTGTCCATGTGTCTGCAGCAGCCATGTGACTGCACAACGTTCCTGATCCTCCACCCTCCCTCTCTGCTGTCTGCCGCATCCCTGTGTGCATGTTAGTGTGGCATGTGCATGTGCATTCTAGGGACATGTCCTCCATCGTCCACACCACACACCCGCCTTGTGCACACCCACTCGGCCGCTGGTCACTGTGGCATGTGCATGATGATGATGCTAGCACACCAGCTGCTACTGTGCACTGGTGTTCAGCATCTAACACATGCCCATTGGTGGCCTCTGGGTGTGCACATGTGGGTGCCCGTGTGCATGTGCATGTGTGTGTGTGCGGGTGTATGTGGGGGTGTCTGGGTGGGGTCTACAGTGCTGTACAGGGTGCTTCCATGGGATCTAGTCCCATGCCCATCCACGCTACCCTCCAGCCATGTCTGTCATGGGACCTGGCCTTGCATGCCTGTGTACTGTGCCATGGACCCTGGGGCATGTGTGTTGTCATGTTCACCTACCTGTATGCACCATAGTGCTCCTCTGCAATTGTGTCCCAGTGCTACTGGGCCATCCTGTTCAGTTGGGGTTCCAGTCACTCAGGAGGGGGCTGCCCACCACCGTATGGCCCAGTGTCTGTGTCGTTCCCACTGCTGTTCCCCTCTTTGACCTCGACAGCTATCCCACGGTCAGTGGCCATGTTGTGTAGCATACAGCAGGCCAGGAATAGGCTGCAGGCCTTCAAGGGGCTGTATTGTAGGGCACCACCAGACCTGTCCAGGCAATGGAACCATGCCTTCAGCAGCCCAAACACATGCTCGATGATGTTCCATGTGCTGGCATGTGCCTCATTGTATCGCTCCTGCACTGGGGTCGATGGGCGCCAGTATGGGGTGAGCAGCCAGGGCCTGCATGGGTATCCACTGTCACCTGTGTGGAGACATGTGTGGTTAGCATGGTGGTCTGTGTGGCTGCCCCCCACCTACCCAGCCACACCCTCTGATGCCCCTGGCCTAGCATCCACCCACATCCTGCCCTGTTGTGCCAGGCTGCCCATTCCAGCTGCATACTCACCTACTAGGTGGCCAGTGGGGATGTCCCCACTCTTGAACCTGTGGCACAGTGCTGACTGGTGCCAGGTGAAGGCATCATGTGCTCCACCAGAGTGTGTGGCACAGACATTGATTATGCGCCCCCTGGCATCGCACACCAACTGGCAGTTGACACTGGGGTAGCCTTTTCTGTTGATGTAGGCCTCCCCTTCCAGCCCAGGTGGTGTGTGGATGCCTACGTTGGTGCAGTCACTGGCCCCTAGCATGCCAGGCATACGTGCCACCCCATGGAACTCTTGCATGTTCGCTGTACACTCTGCCTATGTGCTGGGGAAATGGATGTATTCCATGGCATGTGGCAGCAGTGTGTTGAGGAACTGTGTGAGGAGCTGTGACATGGCCAACTGGGTTATGCCTATGGTGTCCCCTGTTGGTCTCTGGAAGGTGCCCGTGGTGAGCAGGCACATGACAGCCGTGATCTTGGTCTCCACCGACAGGTTCGTGGCTCCGTCTTGTGGGTGCCTGCCTCTCATCACTGCACATCTCACACAGCTGCCTCAGAATTGCCCAATTCAGGTGGTACCAGCCCACAATCTTGGTGTCACTGTACTGTTCAAAGGTGGTGCAGGCACGGTACCACCTGTTCCAGGCACACCACTGCCGGGCCCTTCCACTGCGGCGCCGCTCTGCCTCCTGCCTCCTCACACCCCTCATTACTGCCTCCATCTGGAAGATTGCACTGGCCATGGCCTGACCTGTCCTGCCCCCCCGGGTGGCTGTCTTCCTGGGAACTCCTGGCTGTGTGCTGCTGCATGTGCCCCTGCACTGGGTGCACACCTGTGTTGGGGGTTCCCTGCTGGCAGACAGTTGGCTGTGGCCTCTGCCTCCCACACGTCTGGATACTCCCACTGCCACTCCAATGTCTGGGCTCACAGGCTCACACTGCCATTGCTGCCCCCACTGATGTCTCACACCACACACACACACACACACACACACACACACACACACACACACACACACACTACACTCACACACACACACACACACACACACACAGGCACTTTCAGGGTCACACACCCTGTCCCACAGCATGTTGCACTTCCTGCCTCTGTGCCTGTCTTGCACCCCTGCTGCTGTCCTGCCTGGCTGCTGTCTCTCTCTCTCTATCTCTCTATGTCTCTCTGTCTGTCTCTCTCCTCTGCTCCCCGGTGGTGTAGGCCTCCTTCCTTTGCTTGCTCCATCTTTTTATGGGCTCAAGTTTGATCCGTGCATGTCCCTGTTGCTCCACGCTTGCGCCATTGGCTTACTGTTGAATATCGCACTGCACTGCTTATTCATGGCTACGCCCCCTGCACTTGTGCATGTATTCATTAGGGTTGAGCACTGGCACACTGTGATTTGGGCCACACATCTGCTCCTGCTGAATATTGCTCATTGGCGCACTTCCGCATTTCTGCAGGTGCAACTCAGTTGCGCACTGTGCAAGTGCTTTGAATATCCCATCCTTTGAGTTACAGATGTGCCTTTTGAAGGTTTAGTGAAAAATATTAATCCATTCTAAAGTTATTAAATTCCCATTATTTCCTATAGGAAAATGTATATGTACTGTATATTGAAAGTGAAAGTACTTTTTGCACACTGTCATCCAGTTATGCATACTTTGCACATTAAGAACTTTGAAACCCTTCAATGGATGTGCATGTCATTTGGCAAGCCTAATGTCAGGGGGTAGGTCTCTTGATGTACCAAATTTCATTTGAATCTGATTTGTGATTTTTGAGATACAGAGTATCAATAAATCCTACATTTACCAGTCTTGTTTTTACATTTCTTTGTCCACCTGTATCTCAGAATTGGCGTTAGGTTGTGATATGAAATTTTCAGGGTAGAAAACCTTTGCCTCATAGATGTGCCTTTTGAAGGTTTGTTGCCAAAATATCAATCTGTTCAAAAGTTATTAAACTTTTAATTTCCGATTATTTCCTATGGGAAAATGTATGTGTTAGGCAGGAAAGTTGTAATTTGCACAAGTTACATAACTTTCGCAAGATACTGTCAGGCTCGAAAGTTGTCATTTGCACAAGTTACATAACTTTCTCAAGTTACTGTTGTATTTTGCACAAATTACATAATTTGCACAAAATACAACAGTATCTTGCACAAGTTATGTAATTTGCACAAATGGGAGTGAATGGTCCGAATGGCCCTGTGCTCCCACCATAACATAAGGATGCTATTATTCTGTCTCAATGGAGAGATGGGAGCACAGCATCCAAAGGACCCTGCAGTCCCACTGTAACATAAGGATAATGTTATATTGTCTCAATGAAGCAATGGTAGTGCAGAGTCCAAAGGACCCTGCACTCCCATTGTAAAACAAGGATATTGTTGTAGTGTCTCAAGGATACTGATGTACTATCTCCCACCATAAAATAAGGATACTATTATAATATCTGAAAAAGTAAGGAAATTTATTGCAAAAATCTTTGTTAATGCACCATTAGGGTTGAAGCATGAAAAGAAGGAAAATGCGATTTTAGGGTTCCCAAGTATAAGACCCTGCCCCCACCCTCAGCTTCCAACCCGAACACCCCACTCTCCCCCTCGGTTTCCAACCCTAAGGCCCACCTCCATCTTGCATGCAGGAACAGATGTGATGGGTGTGCTTTGGGGTTGCAAACCCTAATGCTTACTCCATATCAACAGTTAATAACCTGACATAGGTACAGAATAAAACAATAGGGTTTGCATTAGGGTTCACAACCCCAAGACACACCCCTCACACCTGTTCCTACATATAGGGTGGAGGTGGGCCTTAGAGTTGGAAGCCAAGGGTGAGGGTGGGATGTTTGGGTTGGAAGCCAAGGGTGGGGGCAGGGTCTTATTCTTGGGAACCTTAAGATTGCATTTCCCTACTTTTTATGCTTCAACCCCAATGATGCATTAACAACATTTTTTGCAATAAATATCTTATTGAGGTGTAGTCATGCCTCTATTGTTAGGGTTAAGTAGCAGTTTAATGTTAAACCCCAAATTTTTCACGTTAATAAGTATGCAGTCGTTCAACGGATTTGCATGACATTTGGAATATGCGGTCTCAATGGGTAGATCTCTTGATTATGAAGCTGCGTTTCAAAAGGATTCATGAGTTTTGTGCAGCTAAGCACCAAAAAAATGTTTTGCCTATTTTGGCAAATATCAGGGTCATGTTTTGAGATTACGCTGCATGCATGCCATTTTAAGTTTTGGTCTGAACTTTTCAGCGTAGAAAGAGGTTATCCTAAGGAACAATCCAGTGATGCTTTGTTGAAAAAATATTACTCCATCCCAAAGTTATTAAATTTTTTTAATTTGTATTTTGAGCATGCTCAGTTCAGTCTTCAGGATGGATACACAGTTTTGATCAAGGATTTTTGGCACATGAACAGGAATAGTGAAAAGGGATTGCAAAATCTCAGAAAAACCCTTTTCACAAGAAAAATCCGTGTTTTTTGTCAGTGGCTATCTTGTTTTCAAGCTTAGCAAGGGTAGAAAACAAAACCTGATAAGTTGCCCCAGGGGTGTCTTTTGTAAAACCCAAGGCATGAGTTTTGGTTATATGGACGTCCTCTATTTTCCCATGCAGCTGTTTGTTTTTTTTAGTTACTGCAATAATGGCACTTTTACAATTTAATATCCCTTTTCGCAATCCATTATCGCCATCCAACCTTTTCACAAGATTAGCTTGGAAAGGATCAAGTAAAAGGATTTTAAATTACATGCCCTGTTTTCCTGGTGTCTACTGCCAAAATGTTTCATTTTCCATGGTGTCTAGTGCCCCCACCTCTGATTGCCCTCTCCTACTGCTTTATTTAATAATTTTAATATTTCTACAATGGGATGCCCACCCCAGTGTCAGATAAGCCCCACCCCACAGTCCATTTTTTTTCCCTCTGCTGATATTGGGGGGCCCAATCCCTGTGTTGGCCTTTACCCCCTCAACACCCCCAATAATACTGGACACTGGGGAGCCCACCCCCAGTATCCTAAAATGTGTTCTTTTTAGATTCCAGAAAAAAGGAAAACAGTCCCCAGACATCTTTTTTTAACCTGAAAAAAGAAAACAGCCCCACATCATCCTCGCCAACCCTCCTCCATTCTAACCCACCCTCTGTGCACCCACCTCCCTCCACCCCCCAACCCCATACTTACCTCTGGAGGTCGGTGACTATGATCTTCTCTGGACTGTGACACATCTGCACTTTTCAAAGCCAAAATGCAAACTGAAGAATCAAGATAAGTGCCATATAATGGCAGTCAATGGTGTTTTAAACTTATGCTGATATCTTGGTCATTTTAAGATACTTTTCCACCACATTTTCAACATATCCTTTTAGGAGCCCACCTCATGACAACTGGCACTGTCATTACATTACTCCCTTCCAAAAGGAGATTTTGTGGTCACTGCATGGAATCACCTTCATGACCACATAATGAAAAGCCAGTGTCAATGTTCATGAGGTGGGGTCCCAAAAGGCCATGTTGAAAATGTGGTGCAAAAATATTCCAAACACCCAAGCTATGCGCAGTCATTGAAATTTGGATTTGCATGTGTGTAACTTTGGCAGTTTTATATTTTCTCTCCAAGTTTTCAACATTGCCAGTTTTTCACACCACCTCATTAACAGTACAGCTGTCATTTCTCACATCATGCCTGAAATGTGTTTATGCAGCAGTGGTACAGACTGGTGCAGTTGTTGCATGAAATCACCTTTTGGGACTGAGTAACACATTGTTTCCCTCATGAAGTGGGGTCCCAAAAAGGCCATGTTGAAAATTTGGTGCAAAATACCTAAAATGCCTGAGTTATATGTGGTCACTGGTATTTTTCTACGCACATGTGTAACTTTGTCAATTTATCATATTTTCACTCCAAATTTTCAACATTGTGATTTTTTTTCACACCACCTCATGAATAGTACAGTTGTCATTCTTCAGATCCTGCCAAAAATGTTTTTTCTGCTTCTGTGGTGACCCACAGGTGCAGATCTTGTCCCCTCCATTTGAGTACACTCAGTTATAAAGAAGTTGAAGACTCACTTCTTAACCTGGACACCAGCAAAAGTGCAGGTGACGACGGCCTTGAACCATTCTTCCTTAAACTAGGCCATACCTATCTCATGCCCCCATCCTCCATATCTTTAATTTCTCCATCACTTCTGCCATAGTACCTTCTGCTGGAAAGCCACCCACATTCTCCCCCTATTCAAGTCAGGGGACCCATGTGACTTGAATAACTATAGGTCCATCTTCATTTTGCCTATCCTCTCCAAAGTTGTCAAAAAAACTGATCTACAACCAATTAAAAATGCATATTGAAGCCTATCCTCTCCTCAACCCATCACAATCCGGTTTCCAGGCAAACCACACTACCATCTCTGCACTGGCAAAAGTTACTAACGAGTGTATCTCTGCTGTGGATACCAAGAAAATTAGTGGTGCAGTTTTCTTGGATCTCAGAAAAGCATTTGACACTGTTGATCATAACCTACTAGTCACCTGCCTTACTAACTTAGGAGCCACCTCCTCCACTACTCAGTGGTTCACTAGCTATCTTATAGGGAGGACCCAGAAAGTCAAGGCAGATGGTCCATTCTTTGTTTCCCTGCCAGTTGTCCGAGGAGTCCCCCAAGGCTTCATCCTAGGACCAATCCTGTTCTCTCTTTATAATAATGACCTGGACTTTAATATAACTAATTCCAACCTGCACTTTTTCGCTAATGACACTGTACTCTAGTCAGGTACGTGCTCCAAGCAGATTTTGTGCAACTTGAAATCAATCTTATAAAAGCTAAGCTTCTCCTTAATGTGAAGAAAACCAAAGCAATGATTTTTCTCATACCCCCTTGGACCCCCCCAATGACGTTATTGTTACCTCCCTTCATGAACCATTGGAAGAGGTAACTAAATTCAAATACCTGGGGATATGGATCAATAACAAACTCTCTTTTCAGGATCACATTGAGGACCTAGTCAAGAGGCTGAAAATCAGATTAGGTTTTTTCTTTAGAAATAGGTCTCTCGTCCCCCTGGAGATGTGAACCAGACTAGTCCAGGTCACATTCCTTCCTCTGCTTGACTACGGAGACCTGATCTACTCCTCCACCACAGTAACGAGCCAAAGCAAGTTGAACACCCTCTACCACCATGCATTGTAATTTATTACAAATTCACCCTACCGTACACACCACTGCAATTTGTATGCAGCCGTTGGTTGGACTTCCCTCAACACCAGATGCCTGCTTTACGCTGGAGTCTGGACTTTCAAATTGCTTTTGCATAAACTGCCGAGTTACCTTACATCGATTATCTACATTTTCCGGAGCATGCATTCTCCCAGGAAATCTGATTTCATCCTGCGTGATGTTCCCAGAACACGTACATCCTTTGGTAAAAGAGCTATCTCGTACACTCTGCCTACCATATGGAACCACCTCCAATCCACTCTCAAGCTAACTAGCATTATCCCAATTAACTTCTTTAAAGCGCTTTGCACAAATAAAATAAAAGCTTTTAACCCATACTTCATTAGATCTGAACCTTTCACCTTCCCAGACACTAGTCCTTTCTGTTTCCAAACCCTGAACCTGCATATCGCATTCTGTGTCTACCACTGTTTTGTTCACCTGCTCCTTCTCTTCCCTCCTTGACCGCTATTCTACATGCCAACTGCTTGTAACCTAGGCTAATATATTCATCCCTCCCAACCCTACCCACCCTCCATATCCCATCTCTCCTGCCAATGATATGTACCTGTTGTTTTCTTAATGCAGCTATCATTATTAAGCTTCTATACCCTACCCTGTAGGGGATGGTATGCTGTGAACTTAATGTTCAATTTCTTCTCATCCTACATCTTTGCTTTTTCCCAGAGTTTTGCCATTCATGAATTATGTGTGCATTCCTTTCATTTTGTATACCTTGTATGCTGAACCATGTAATGTACACTTGTTTGTATATGCCCCAGGACCTCCTTATGAATGAGCTTGCTCAATGGAGTTTTCCTGCAATAAACTTGAAACTTGAACTTGAATGGTGTTATAGTAGCACAGAGCATAACTCTCAACCCTTCATCACTCAAATGTGTGACAGTATGTGTGACAAATGGGCAAAATGTGTGACACATTATCAAACATGACATTGTAAGCTCAGAACACAGTCTAAATCTGTGCACTTATGTTATTCATGTTTGATGATAACCGAGTATCATAGATTATTATCAATTTCTGCATTGATGTTTCAGTGGGCAGTGTGAAATATTACCAGTGCCATATGAGGCACAGGGTTTCTGAGTAGTAAAATGAGTAACGAACTTCGTAATGTGTGACAGTTGAGAGGTATGGCACAGAGTTACATGCTGATGGGGATTTGAATATTTTCTGTACTGGGTACATGTAGTGAGGTGATAAGAAATTTATATTGAACATTTGGGGTGAAAATTGTTTAAGATGGCACAGTTATGACTATTTGTTGCAGTTTTCCTATGCCTGATCATAACTTAATGTGTGGAAGTGTAGGAGCCCCTGTGTTTCCACAGCTAGATACATATATGCATCTGTGGAGGGATGGTATTGCAGGATCCAAAGGACCCTGCACTCCCACAGTAAAATAAAGATACTATTATACTATCTCAAAAAGTAAGGACATAAATTGCAAACAGCTTCATTAATGCATCAGTTAGGGTTGAAGTGACAAATGTAGGGACATGAGATGTTAGGATTGAGCCCCTAACACCCCCTTCCCACCCAACCCACCAGCCCACCCCACACCCACCATCCACAGACCAGCACTAATCGGGGTGTGCCTTGCAGTCATCAAGCATTCCATATGCCATTCCATATGCAAGAAAGTTGACATAATACAGTATAGAAGAGTGGGGTGAGAGTTAGGCCTGATGACCCCAAGGCACACCCCAATGTGTGTTGGTCTGTGGAAGGTAAGTAAGGTGGACTGGTGGGGTTGGGTGGGAGGGGGTGTTAAGGACTCAACCCTAATGTGTCCTTTCCTTACTTTTTGTCACTTCAACCCTAACTGATGCATTAGTGAAGTTTGAAAATGCCTAAGCTTGGGTTTGCTGAAAGTAATTGAAGGCAATTTTCTTGAGATAATCTTTAATACATACATTGTTATGTAGTCTCCTGAATTTATATTCAATAAATGACATACTGGAGCTCATACTGGAAGAAAAGGAAAGTCAAGAAGGCAATGCCCATATAAACTTCTCCACAATTTAGTGTCGGTAACAAAAGTCACCAACTTCTATGAAATACTTACCCAATCTATTCTTAAAAATACTCAAATTCTCAGCCCCCACTACTTCTTGAGGTAGCCTATTCCACATTTTTTTTTTCAATTCAAAGTTTATTGATACATTTTCCACAATAACAGGCAGTTACAATGAGAATGAGATAAAAATACAGACTCAATGTAGAGAGGTAACTGCCTAACCCACCCATCCCTCCCTCACTGCAGTAACCAAACCTAGTATCCCCTAAGTGCCAAGCTCTTTACCTAAGAGCCTACATGGCAGTTTAAACTGAGGCATGATTAAGACTGAGCCAGTGAAATTAGAGAGTAAAGGGGATCCCAAATTTTGGTATATGCTGCCAATCTATTATGAAGACTGGCAATCGCTTTTTCTGTAGGCAGATTGGACAGGATTTTGTTTACCCATTCTTGGAAAGATGGGGAGGACTTGTCTTTGCAATGACGTAAAATAAGCTTCTTAGCCGATAAGGCAATCATGGAAATGTGAAACTTTCTTACTTTAACTCTAATAGAAGACAGGTCCCCTAAAAGGCAAATATCAGGAGTAAAATACTCTTGAAGGCCCAGTACAGGGTCCAGGGAAGTATTAATTGAATCCCATAAGAGAGAAACTTTGGGGCAGGACCAGAACATGTGATGAAGAGTTCCTTCTTCCTGCAAACACTTAATACATATATTAGAATTCAAGAGACCCCATTTCTGTAATTTAACCGGAGTGTAATACAAATTATGTAATATATGATATTGCATGAGACGTAGTCTGTCTTGAGAAACATATTTGTGACAGGATCTCCACAGGGATTGCCAATCCAGCTGGTACTGAGGGAGGATAGAGTTCCAGAATCTTGTGGGTCCAAAGGAACCCCCATATCTCCTATAAAACAAAACATGATATAATTTAGATATAACACCTGAAGATCCAATAAGTGAAGAAACCTCAGGCATCAGGGCTGTGATGGTCTGGGAGGGGGGTGGGTATTACCAAAAATTATTATAAGTAAGTGCCTTAACTGTATAACTTTGAAGTGAGCGGGAACTGAAATATGAAATTTCCTGATAATATCTCCTACTGACAACCATTGCCCATCTTCATCCATGAGAGAGAGAGGTTTCCCATCCCCCAATTGGGACAACCATTGACGGGTAATCTGATTCTTCTTAATAGTGAAAGATGGGGAATTCCAGATAGACTGGGCCAAGTCCAAGTGGGGAGTATATTGCAAAAATGAACACAATTGTGCATATACCTTTAAAGAGGTAAATACTGTAGGGCATTCCTCAGTCATACGCACCTGGGAGACTTTAAGATAGAATAAGGTAAGGGGGTCCAGATTCTTGGACTTAATTACATCCAATTCAATCCTAAGCCAAGCCAGTTGCTCTTTTTCTGGGCTGGGAGATACCCATCTCAGACATTTTGCTAAATGACTGGCCCAGTAATATATAGCCAGATGGGGAATCCGTAAACCCCCCTCAAGTTTTGAAGCTGCCAATTTGTAATAGGCCAATCGAGGATACTTATCGGCCCAAATAAATCTAGTGACTATGCCATGTAACTTTTTAAACCAGAGTAGTGGGATAAAAGTATTGAGAAGAGATAAAGGTTAAAAAATTATAGGAAATATATTCATCTTAATTATGTTGATCCAGCCCCATAATGAAATGGGAAGTTTAGACCACCTATCGAGGTCGTGAATTATCAACTGTGAGAGGGATTCCAGATTTTCCCTAAACCATGTTAGGGGGTTACGAGATAGTTTAATGCCCAAGTATTTGAATGACCTGGGAGTCCAGCATAAACCTAAGGGACTAATATCATTTTTTAATACCTCATAGTTTAATGGGAAGAATGAGGATTTGCTAGCATTCAGTTTGTAGTTGGACAGGTCACTAAATCTTGCTATTTCACTCAACAAGGCCGGTACAGAAGATACCGGATTAGATAAATGTATCAGCAAGTCATCCGCATATGCAGTGACTTTAATTTCATGACGCCCAATCCAAATGCCTTGTATGGAAACATTATTGGGAATATTTTGGATGAGAGGTCCAGATATAAATTAAATAACAGAGGAAATAAGGGACATCCCTGTCTAGTCCCTGAATGGAGTGGAAAAGATTTGGAGAAGGCCCTGTTCCCAGAGATCCTTGCTGTAGGAGTTTTATATAATGTAGCAATCCAGGAAGGGAATTGAGAAGCTTCCAGAACTCGAAACAAAAAGTTCCAATTCACTCGATCAAATGCCTTCTCGGCATCCAGGGAAACCAGTCCTGCAGGGAACTCGGCATCCCTGGTAGCCGAGAAAACATGACATAGGGTACGCAAGTGATCAGATGATGAGCGCCCTTTCATAAATCCTACCTGGTTTGTACCTATTAACTCAGGAAGAACTACAGTTAACCTATTGGCAAGTATCTTCGAGAGAATTTAAATATCCTGATTTAGGAGGGAAATAGGTCTGTAGCTCTGAACAAGCTCAGGATCTTTATCTGGTTTAGGGAGAAGAACAATCAAAGCCTCAAAGAGGTGAGGATCTGCCTCTGCCCCAGTTAGAATATATTGAAATAAACGATAAAGTACTGGTAATAATAGATCCTGAAAAACTTTATAAAATAGGGAGGAGAATCCATTGGGGCCTGGGACTTTGTCTGCAGGTAGTCCACTAATAACCTCAGCAATTTCCTCCTGTGATATAGGGGTAACCAGAAAACCCTTGTGTTGCTCTGAGAGGGAGGGCAGATGGGAATCCCTCAGATAACTCTCCGTACTCCCAGGACAGGGAGGATACTCCATGTCACTGTATAAACTTTCATAATATAAGCCAAATTCTTGCACTATTTCCATAGGAGATACTTTCAGGGACCCGTCTGCCATTGCCCTTATTGGAGGGATAAATCTCACTGATTCTTGTTGCTTAATACGCAATGCCAGTAGGCACCCAACCTTCTCTCCCTGATTCGTATAACTAGCCTATTCCACATTTTAATTGCCCTACACTTAAATCCATTCCTTCTTACTTCTGTCCTAGACATTGTTTCCCTCAATTGCCTATCATGCCCTCTCAATTGATATTTTTCTAAATTCTCTACCCCAACTCTGTTTTAACATCCTCATCTCTTAGTCCTTTATACAAAAACAATAAGTCCCCCTAACCCTCCTATTACTCAGGGACTGCAACCCCAGTTTCTCCAATCTATTCTCATATTTCAGACTCTCACAACCTGGTATCAATCTGGTGAAAGATCGTGGTGGCCTTTCCAACAATTTAATATCCTTCACAAGGAAGGAACTCCATACAGTGGAGCAGTAGTACAAAATGGGCCTGACCAGAGTCCAATAGAGTGGCATCAACACCTCCCTAAATCTAGAATGGAATCCCCTTCTCATACTATTTATCAAGTACATGGCTTTATTTGAGGTATTTCTACTATGGACACCACTTTTTAAATCACTTTGAATATAGATCCCCAAGTCATTCTCACATGTTGAGACCTTAAGCTTAAGACCCTGCATATAATAGTTCTGTTGTATATCATGCCTACCCAAATGCATTATAATGCACTTCTCATTATTAAAAACCATTCCATTTGTTTCTGCCCATTCTGAAATCTGAATTAAGTCCCTTCCAAAGGATAGTCTGTCTTCAAAAATATCCACTGCCCCCCTATTCTAACATCATTGGCAAATTGTATTAACTTATTCTTGCTATGTATACCCAGGTCACTTATAAAAATGCCAGACAACAATGGTCCCAGCACTGACCCCTGGGAAACACCATTCCCCACCCTCAGTGGTTCAGAAAGATAACCCTGTATCCTTACTTGTTGCTTCCTGTTCCTCAGCCACTGTTCCACCCACCTCACAATAGTATGGTCAATTCCCATACCAATCAGTTTTTTACTGATTTTACAATGGGGGACTGTATCAAAAGCCCGACTGAAATCAAGCAGTACCATGTCCACACTCCTTCCCCCATCCTCCCACTTACTAATATGTTAATAGAAGGTAATCAAGTTAGTCTCACATGATCTGCAAGACACAAATCCATGCTGATGTTTATCTATGTGTCACCTTCTCATCACAATATCCATTATGGCTTTGCTAAGGATACCCTCAATGGTCTTCCCCACCACAGAGGTCAGGCTCACCGGCTAATAGTTCACTGCCTCACCCTTTCTCCCCATCTTATATATAGGCACCATATATGCCAACCTCCACTCCTCAGGCACCACACCATCCACCAGAGATTTTAGGCCCAACAGGGTAATAACTGGTACTAACTCATCCCTTAACTCCTTCAACAAGTACGGATGAATCCCATCTGGTCACACCGCCTTGTCCGCTCTCAACCTCATGATTCTTTTCAATACCTTCTCCTCTGTTATTATTACTTTTGAATCTATTTGGTCCGTACCCAAGCTAATAATATATATCAAGTCATCATGCTTTTTATATACAGCACCAAAGCATTTGCTGAATTAATTCACCATTTCCTTTGGGTCAGACGTCACAACCCCATTACTATTCAAGGGACCAACCATACTACTTCCTCCCCTTCAGCTAGTTACATAAGCATAAAAACAGTTATTGTTTTTACTCATTGCTAATCTAAATTCAAGTTGTTTCTTAGATTTTTTAAATTTCGTTCTTAAGTTTCCTTAAAATCTTCTTATTCCTATCTCTATAGACTGGCATCTTGTTCTTCTTCATCTTCTGAAACATCATTTTTTTTTCTACAAAGTCTAACTATAGTTCTAGTTAGCCATGGAGGCTTTTTACCTTTGTAATTATATGCCTTGCTTTGTGGACTATAAATTTCTTTAATCCCATTTATTTTCTGTAAGAACAACTCCCATGATTTATTTATATCCAGATGCTTCATCACACACCCCCAGTCTATACTATTCAATCCTCCTCTTATAGCCCCATTATCACCCTTTTTATGAAGGTACTGAATTGTACTACCTTTTACCAAATCGCTTGCCCAATCGATCAAGAATACTATAGAGTTGTGATCACTTGTACCTACTTATGGCTGAATGGTAATCTGCTTGATAATCTTGGGCATATTTGTAAAAATGACATCTAATATATTTTCTCCCCTAGTAGCTTCATGACTACATTGTTGGACACCCACTGCCATTAATTCTTCCTGAAACCTGCAGGCTATATTATTTCCTGACTTTTTTCCCCACTCAATTCCAGGCATATTCAAATCCCCCATCAATACTAACATCACTGTTTTCTGCCAAGTTGACAATATAACCAGAAAAGATTCAGTCTCCTCTAAGATAGTATCAGGTGCGTTATAAAACACTGAAATCCTACATTTTTTTCCTTTAATATTTATTTATTTTTATTTAGTTTTTGTTGACCGGATAAGTGCACTAGGCAAATCCTGCCTATTTTCAGGCACGACCCGGGGGAGGGGGGATACAGATGAATGCCAACTGACCTTGAACCAGATTAAGCTGTTTGTGGTATTTTTTAGTGAATGAGGGAAATTTGGCCAGGACACCAGGGAAATTCCCCTACTCTTTTCGATAAGTGCCATGGGATCTTTAACATCCACCTGAACTACCACCAATCCAGGTAGATGGGACCTCAGTTTAATGTCTCATCTGAAAGATGGCACCTCAGAAATGCAGCACCTCTCTCATGCTGCACTACAGTGTCAGTACTGGGAATTAACCCAAGTGCCAAATGTAGGAACTGAACCCACAGCCATCTGATCTACCGGCCTCAGAGGTGAGTGTGCTGCCTACTGAGCCACTGACACTGTTGGCAACATATTTCTCATAAGAAAGCTATCCAGCAGTTCAATAGTTATAATTTCAATATTACCTAACTCAACACTTTCCTCTATGTTTCTAATTTCTAATCCTTCTCTAATAAAGAGAGCCACCCCCTCCCCTTCTGCCTACCCTGATTTTACTAATCAATCTGTAACCAGATATATGTTGAACCCATGCATTGTCATTACTCCACCAGGTTTCAGCTACCCAAACCATATCCACTTTATCACTTCTCATTACTGTTTACAATTCTGAGATACTAGCTTCATTCAAACTCCTGGCACTACAAAACATAGCCTTTAAGGATGATACCCCATTTGTTTTTCCCTTATTAGAAATATTTTGTCCCTTCCTACCCATTATCATCCCCTTTCCAACTAGTTTAAACAGTTTCCAATCTCCTGTCTCAACCTTATACCCAAAATCCTACTTCCCCTAAAATTCAAATGCAGCCATTCCCTACAATGTAACTCATTCTTGTTATTAAATGTCCCCCAGTGCCTAATAAATCAATGACCATTTGTTGCAGACCATTTGTTCAACCATTCATTAGTCAAGGCTATCCTTTTTCTCTTATACACAGATGCCCTGAGTTCTGGTAATATTTCCGAGATCACTGTCTCACATCCTCTATCCACCAGTTCCTCCACCAAGTTCATATAATCCTCCTGCATCTCAGGCAAGGTCTTTCACACAATATCATTAATACCCATGTGGATCACTGCAAGGGGATGCTCTCCTGCTGCACTAAATATATTGTCAGCCATGCTGTGCAAATCCATTACACCTGCCCCAGAAAAACTGCTAACCATTCTGTTTTCTTTGTCATTCTTACAAATATGTTGCTCCATAAATTTTATAATAGAGTCACCTATCACAATGACCCATCTCACATCATGTTCCCATACCCCTCCAGCTTCTCCTGGATACAAATTACAATCCACCTCTGCCATTTTTGACTGATTCAAGTCACCCAGTATATTAAAACTATTTCCCACTGGTATTCCCTCAAATACTCCATCTCCGCCTTCCCTATTATTCATGGAACCTTGTTCTTCCCTCATTTCACCTTCCACATTATCTCCTGATAGAGTCATTTCCGGTTCACCTCTTAAATGTCCTGGGACTGGTTTGAGAGGGCTTACCCCCCCTTCACTTTCTCTTTACTTTACTTTTCACGCTCCATCCCCCTTGATTACTACCTCCACCCTCCTCATTTGTCTTTCTTTTCCCCTAGCCAACCACTAAACCATTCCCCTCCCTTACAGCCTCATTAATATTCAAACTAGACAAGATCTTTAACCTTTAGGTGAGCTCCATCTGGCTTTTCTCTAATGCTTCCAAATATTCAGTAACCCTTAATAAATTATCGTGTAATTCTTCATTCAATTTACATTTCTTGCATTCATAATTAGTATAGTTAACCCCTAATTCAGTCACTATAAACATGGAACAACTGTTACAGCATATCATCAAATCCCCGTCTGATTTTAACAATGATGGTATGACATTTTGAGTATTTATTTCTTCTGACCCCATTTTGCACCCTTGGTTTGCCTACGGCATTCCCTACCTTTCTGTTTAGCAGCATGTCCCTTCTTCTTCTCCACACTCTCTTCTAACACATGCTCAGGTGCGTGTGTCTCTGCGCATCTTAGTGCACCAAGGCATGCCACTAATGCGCACGCTGCTCATGTGAGTGCGTGCTTTTAAACACTAGCGGGATCCAGAAGTAAAGGGGGTCTCACACTTACTCTCTCCTAATGCCAAGCACCTGCCCACAGACTTGTAATAGCACTTAACAGCACTGATTCCTGTTTATCCCCACTTAAAGTATCCTAAAAACAGACAAGAATCCCACTCCTATAGTCCTTCTTTACATTCTATACCCTCTGCCCTAGCACATAGAGGGTTTTTGGATTTGTGTAGCAGTACTCCAGGGAGTTCTCAGAATTCAACACTAGTTGCTCCACGAACAACACACTTTTCAGCCACAGTCCCCCTGTCTCACTGCTTTTGGCAGTCTCACAGTTCAGACAGTGACAGTGACAGTTCAGACAGTGACTTCTAAGGCTAATGTACCCTTCCATTCTAGAGTCAGTTAGTATTCTGCCATTGTAAATTACTATGAGTGGCAGAAAACTGCATCCTGAACCCATGCTATTATTGTCACAGCTAAGGAATACAGCTTAGCCACTGCAAATGTACAACTGGCTTTTCTGCTTACACAGTATTTGAATTTATGAGCAGACCAAGAGTAGCCAAGCATCCCATGTTCTATAAAATAATACCAGGTATCATCAAATGTAATAATGAGCTTGAAAATGGAAAGAGATCAATAACACATTAGGTCTTTTACATAATAAGCAACTTTAGTCCTTGAATCATTGCCTGAACATCTCTCCTTGTTGTAAAGCAGTGAAAATCTATTTTTATGACATATGGTGTGGCAAAGGGGAAATCTATTTCCATCTTCCCCTAGTCATGGTCAATCTTTAAAAAAAATCTATAGAACAATCTGTCTCAGAAATGATTAAAAAATCAATAACATAACTTTTTTTGTAGAAATGTGTTTTGATAACCTTTCTACAAGTGGTGCTCTGGACATCCTTCACCAGTTGCCTTGATGTATTATCTATAATTGTTTCCTAATAGACTCAGACTAAATTATGAGAAATGAATTGCTTCATTGGGGAGTAAGGGTTGTCAGATAGCACCTACATGCAATACATCAAATAGTCTCATGTATAGTTTTATCTCATCGACTGGAGGAGACACATAGAATGGAGTTTTTGAACCTTGTCACCTGTTCTTGTTTGGCACAGTGGCAGTTATTAGTATAACACCAGAAGTTTTTTTTGTAATTAATGAATCAATACCCATAGCAGCATACTGATTGAGCAGTTTATGAACCACAAAGCATAACAACAGAAGTCTTGTTTTTCTTTGCAGTAGGTCAGCTACAATAAGTACCTTTGAAAGGCATGTAATAGGAAGCTAGAGATGCATTACAGTATATTCTCCTCATTTTACTACCTTCAAGAGAGCCCTTCCATATTTTGACTTCTTACCTGCCTATGAATGAATGAATGAAAATGAATTATTGCATTCTACAAATACAGTAATTAAAAAAAAACTAATAAAGTGGACTTCACTTTCTATTATTTCACTAACAAATGGTTTCTATTTACAGATTACAAAAAAAATATTGTAATTAAAAGTGCTAAAGGATTTTCACAGCTCTTTGGGTGTTAACTTAATTCAATTGTAGTTGCCTCCATTCAAAAAGCAACATAAAACTGCATATTTTTTCATAAGAACAAAATAATAGTGTAAAGCAGTTATTTCAGGATAGATAAATTATTGTGCTATGTTATCTTATAATTACATTATTTTCAACAGTGATATGTCAACCAGTTTGGAAAATACCATCCCCAAAGCACTAATCCAGTTATTAGAGGCAAATGTCTTGTTCATACTTTTCCAGATTTATGCAGTTTGGATACAATTTTATTTTTAATCTCTATCCCCCAGCACAAATCTGAAGTGAGTTCTTACTGGAATAGCAAAACTGATAAAGTGTTTCTGGGCAAAATAATGGTGATTAGAACAAACAGGGGATTGTAAACTTAGACAGCTGAATAAATATCATGGACTAAAGCTGGATAATAGTGAGCAGACTGTCTTTGACAAAGGGATTTGATTTTATGTCTTGACAATACATTTTGCCACAATTCAGAAAGTCTCATATACATTTACAGATGAGATGGGGAAGGGGGCACTGTTACAGTCAAGCGATAGGGGTCTTTGCTGTACTGAAACTAAAAGAGTGAATCTGACTGGGGGTAGTAGCACATTTACAACCTTGTAAAAAGTTACATAGGACATGGATCTAAACAAGATTTGTAGGTTGAAAGGTAACTATGAATGGCTTAAAATCAAACATGACTTTACTTGTCTAGTCAAAATCCACATTGTTCAGTGTATTGGATTTTCCGTCAAACAACACAACCTGTTCTCTCATGGGGGGGCTGTTCAGAAATAAAATGACATGGATGTAGGGGTCATTGAAGCGGCTAGAATTGTACTGAGCAAATCTACTTTGAAATTGCTATTTTGCAGTCCTGAAATTACATGGAAACAATTGAAACCTTCACATTTTAAAATGCAACATTTCTGATGTATTTCTTTTTTCTTTGTAGATTGGACAATTTGTAGAAATTGTATTTGTGACATTTTTTTTCTAAGTATGGGAATTGTGGATTTTTACCCCCAAAATTTGAAAGTGTGAAACAAAAACAGCCTGATGTTTCCATACTTATTATGGGATATGCAGATTTTTTTCCACAAAAATCACATAAGTTGTGCTCATAGTATTACCCTTCCATTTTAGCTGAAGATTTGAGAGCATGCTAACAGCAACAGTGGTGAACAACATAACAAGGGAGTTACACTCTGGCTGATTTGGATAAGAGGACCCTAAATAAATAACACAAATCCATTTGTGGCTGACAAGTGATACCTTTCTAAAATATTCTGAATAAAATGTGACCATTTCTCAATGACACCCTTTCTCATGCCCTGAGTAGAAATGTTGCAAAGTTTTATTTAGCAGGCAAAGTTCTGTCAAAGTTGTGATATTTACCTTTCTGAATGACTTTGAAAATTGCATACTTCACCACTTTGCCACTTCATAATGTGTTTTCCTGGGGAAATGGCATGTCTTGAGGCAAAGTTAAGTGAAGTTGCAACTTTGCCTAAACTTCATCTGAAAAAGTGTCACTTCACCTGCCAAAACCTTCAAGAAGTCAACACTTCACACTTTTGAAATGTGGCAAACTTCACAAATCTTTTTGTAAATTTCACAAATCTTTTTGTAACGTGAAGTTTACTAGCTTCACTCATCTCTAGCCCAATGTCTGAGTCTTGTGTGATGCTTCTGCTTTCCTCTGCCCTGTTTCAACCTCCTACTCATGGCAGTCTGCTTCTGTTCCTCTTCCACCTCACTCTCATGCCTACTACTCTGACAGCTCTACTTCTATATCCTCCTCATTGTCCTGCTCCTCCTTCACTATAACCTGCTTTGGTAGTGGTGGTGTTGGTTTCCTTGTATAAAACTGCAGGGATTGTACATCTTTCCCTACCCAAAACCATTCCACTTTCACCTCAGGTGACAAGATAACAGTCATATCAGTGCCAGACCCAAACTCATTGTCACCTTCCTCACACAATGACTTTGCAAAAGCACTGGGCTTGGTGCTGATGCCTAATTCCAGATTAGAGCTTGGAGGCGGTACTATATAGTGCCTCAAGTTGGGCAGGTGACTGTCCATGCCGAAAGCACAGAGCTTGCTATGACAGTGCTAATGATACTGGCAGCTGTTTTTCATGCAAGACAAACAAGAGGATGGCTTGCCTTTACAGATCAGGATGGATCTTTTACATCCCACAAGTAGGGGATCCCAAGCACTTAAAGGAGGTAAATGGGAGACCAATGTACATCTTTTTTTCAGGGTGCTTTTTTCATCAGATCCACTGGACAACAGGGATTGGGTAGGAAAGCTGCTGCTTGCAGTGGGTGAGGAACCAGTTGATATATGGGGACTAAAGAACCCCAGTTTCTTTAGATGGACTATCACATGTCTAGCCCCAGTCCTTCTCTCAGGCATAGCCCCTGCTGTACCACAATGATCCTCAGTCCCTGTACTGACTTCTTCTCCACAACCATCACTTACAGAACTGGTGCTTTGTAAAATTGGCATGGTGTAACATTTCCCTTTGCCCTTCTGCATCCATTTAACCTACAGTTCTTTTCTTCATGGCTTCTAAATGACACTGCAGCAGATGTCCATATATACGGCTATTGCATCACCCACTGACACCATTCTCATTATACTCACTGAGAGACCAACTGTCTCACTGAAACAGCCTTGTCACTTACAACAGTTTTTATTCATTAGTGATATTATAAAAAAAGATGTATAAAAAAAGATGAATTTCTGTGTTCCACAACAGCAGCAGTCAAATTATTTGTCAGTGAAATCCTTCAATGCCACCTTCACCTTTTCTATTTCATTAAATGCACTCTGTCCTGTTCCTGCAAAAAAATAGAGATTGCTATGTCCTGTAATCCATCAGCACTCAGAAAAAACAGAAATTTGTCAAAAAAAAAACTCCTTCCAAAACCCTGCATCCTTATCAGTTGATTTAATTCACTCTGCCCTGCTTCTGTTGCAGAGCCTATAGTTCCCAGAGCAGATCCACACTCTGCACTCACTCCTCTCTTCTTCAGCATGCTATTACTAGCCTGCCTGAAATTACAGTATAATTTAGGGAGAATTAGATAACTGGAACGATAATGCATGACTCTTTGATGATTTGTAAAGTTTTTTTTTTATCAAAAGTCACATTTTTGCATGAAAAAAAGAGCTGCTTTAGTAGTCAGGTCCTTCCCCTGTGTGTGAAAGAGGGAGAGAGAGAGAGAGAGAGAGAGAGAGAGAGATGGAAATGGCACTGAAATGGTACAATACAAGGAGTTCTTAGTCTATAGAATTACTGATTGGCTACTCCAGGGCATGTGGCCTTCTAACATCCTTGGACATGTTCACTGCGTGTTCCCTGAAAAAAAGTGCTGCATCATGATATGCAAGTGCTGAAGTGAAAATGAGTTTCTTTGGACCAGCTTTGCCAGAATCCAAAATATTCGATTTTGCCATTTTCACTCAATTTAAATTTTGCATTAGCTCATCATTAGTCCTCACATAGATTCTTATCATATAGTGAATCTGTGCATTTTGAAATGTAAGCATTCTTGCTTATTATTAGAACAATTTGTTTTTGTTTGTTATAATTGTCATGAGTTCAGATAACAAATTTCTACAATAATATCTTTGTAAGAGAACAGTTTAGTAGTTAAGTAGTAGGATTTTGGGCATTATTTTGGTCAGTACGTGAGTGTAGCTTTTGAATATCTTCAGTGTAAAAAACATGACCAAAAGTCTAACTTTATGTTAGTATGTGACAAAAGTGAATGTCACATGTTGTATCAGTCATTTACTGTTGATACATATAGTTTGTTATTCAATCTGTGTGGTGGGACAGTAACATTTTAGCATGATTTCTGGTAACAGTATATTTATCATGAAAGCTCTTGGTAGTGAATTCATTGAGACAATTAATGTTTTGAAGTACCTAGGTGTTGACTTGAACAGCACCTTTAACTACGACTGACCAGTTGACTTAATTATAAAAACTACTCCTCAACAGCTGGGTTCATTAGTTTGTGTTCAACACAGCCTCTTGCCTGAAGCTTGTGTACTTCTGGCTAAGAGTTTACTTCTTCCAGTGTTGGATTATGGAATTTTATCCTGTTTTGTAGCAGGGATTGGGGTGCTGCCCAGGATAAAAGTTGCACATAACAGTAATTTAATCTGCTGATTCATAACTGGTTTACCATTACATGACCACCACTGTATGTTGTAACGTGTAGCACAGTTACCTTCCTTTAAGTATCACATTAAACTTAAAACTTCAGCTTCCACAAAATAATTATGGGGGAGGTTCCACTATCCATCTCAGAATCATTCCCAACACAGTTCAACAATTGTTTTACTATATCCCTGAATTTGCTATAATTTGTGATTCCATTTCAAAGAACTTCTTTTGGTCAAGGTGCCTTTGACTATGCTGGTGTATGCTTTTTTAATATTTCACCAATGTCTCTTAAATGTTGTAAGTCTTTGTTTCAGTTACAAAAACAGTTAACTAGTCTTTGTAACCAATCACAATGTAATTGTGGCTAAAGTATTTTCAGATTTACCCATTTCTGCTGTTTGTTGAAAACAGACAATTTGCTCAATGTGCCTTTCCATAGTAAATAATAATCAAAGTACCAACAGTACTGAGTGGCATCAAGGTATGGAAGTTTCATTTTTGTATAGTAAAATGCACATACAGTATGCTGTACATGCTAAACAATGTACATGCAGATGCTGCATATTACAGACACATACAGTGGCACCCCTCGGGATGAAATGCACTTTTAAAGCACTCTGCAGTATACTGCAACATACCTACTCAATAAAGTAATGTCATTTCAATGGCAATTAGTCCCCTTAGGCATGCAGGAAACTGTGGCATTCATGTCATCCTGGCAGTGTCATGTTTTCCTGAATGACAATGGGGACTAATTACCATTGAAGTTTCATAGCTTTATTCAGTAGATCTTCTGCAGCATTCTACAGAGTGCTGCAAAATGTGGCAGAATTGCATTTCATCTTGGGGCACACCACTGTACATGCATGCAAGTACATGCATGCACCTCAAAAAATAAAAAAGCATAGCCCACACGATACACAAGCTCAGACCTTTTAGCCTGGTCAGTTCCTGCATTAGGATATTTGGAGCTGGCATGATCTTTTCTCAGTTTGAAGTATTGTTTTTAAGATGTATTCAAACCTCAAAGTTTTAGTTGGAACTTTTCAAATTATCAACAATATAAAACTTCAGACTTTGCAGAAACTCTATCACTAACATCAGCAATGACATATTTTTTTCTCATATAACAGAAATTGTGATAAGAACAAAAGAAACATCCCACACTGGGGATTGAACCCAGGTGCCTATCCACTACTGCTTGGTAGCCCATAGAATTGTACAAAGGAAAGGAAATGTATGCTGTGGCAAAGAACACACATCACTGAGAGCAGACAACCCAATCCCTCCACACACAAACACATTCACAAGCCTGATTTAGTAATGAACCAGAAAGTCAACGTGAAGTAATGTTCCCAAGTTGCACTGAAACCTCAAAGATTCAGCTGGAAATGTTCTAGATCACATCAATACAGAACTTTATATCTTGCTGAAACTCTAACTCTGACATTAGTAGTGGCATCAAAAAATGTTTTGCATACTACAAAAATTGAGTAAAAAAGAAAAACAAAAGTCCCACACTGGAGGTCAAACCCAAATTCCAAACCCAATACTGCTTGATAGTCTGTAGCTGTACTGTTGCAAAGAAGCACACTGACAGAAAATGCATGCACTGGCAAATGACATCCAGTGCTTAGTGAAGACCTCTCCTCCGCAAAACAGCTGCAGAAGATTTAATAATGTACAGTATGTCATTTTGAAGTAATATTTCACAAGTTGCATTTAAACCTGAAAGTCTCAACTGGAACTTTTCAACAGCAGCAAGGGCATCTAACAATTTCTCTCATACTACAGATGTTACAGTGAATATGAAAAAGGTGTCCAGGGATCAAACCCTTGCCCCCTACTGACTTCTGCTTTGTAGACTGTAGCTCTACTACTGTACAAAAACTCTGTGACAGGAAATGCATGCTGTGGCATAGGGCATTCAACACTGAGTGCAGAGTCAGACCCCTCTCCCCTTGCCATACTTACAGCTATAGTGGATTTTGTAATGAGCTAGTCAGACAATCTGAATTAATATTCCCAGGTTGTACTTGAAACCTCAAAGTATACCACTGAACATTTTCACGTTATCAATATAGAACTTCGCATGTTGTAGAAACTCTTTTTACTAACATCAGCAGTAACATCAAATGATGTTTCTCATATTACAGAAACTGAGTAAAAAGGAAAAAAAATCACACTATGGATCAAAATCAGATCCCCTACCCACTACTGCTTGGTAATCTGTATCTCTACCACTGCACTAAGGAACATTGACAGGAAATTCATTCTGTGACAAAGGGAGTCCACTACTTAATGCAAAAATTCCCCAACAACTGCAGTGGATTTAGTAATGCATAAGTCTTGCAATTTGAAGTAATGTTTCCCAACTTGCATTCAAACACAACTGTCATAGCTGGAACTTTTCAAGTTATCAGCAATATTGAACTTCAAACTTTGCTGAAACTACATCACAAATATAAGTTAGGATTCTTAGTTCACATACATAGTGAATATTTACTTTCTTCTAATTAGTTTGCTCCCCCCAGGTGGGATGGGGTAATTCCATTGGGTTTTTATTCAGATTCCATAGACTGTTGCTTTACATATAGCAGTTTGATTACATACTATCACTTTTTTGAACTCTGAACATATTAGGATGCATTCTCTCACTCACTTGGGGGTCCTTGATAGGTTTAATTCCACTGAGCAAATATTGTAGTGATTGTTGTAAATGATGGTGTATCAGGACTCTTGGCTCCCATTCATAGTGTATATTTACTTCCTTCTAACTAATTATCTTCCCCCGGGGGGGGATGGTTAATTTCCATTGTGTTTTTATTCAGATTCCTTAGACTGTTACTGTACATAGAGTATGATTATATTCTGTCACATTTTAAAACTCTGTACATATTGGGATGCATGATTCGATTTACTTGTAGGTACATGACAGGTTGTATTCCATTGGGTTATATTGTAGTGATTGGTACATACTGAACCCTTAACATATCAGGATGCATGGTCTCATTTTCTTGGTGGTCCTTGACAGGTTTGTTTTTTATTTGGCTCTTATACTGTCAAGTGATATTATCTTGTATAATATCATGTTTAGCACTGAAGATCTTAAGGTTTACAAAATATATAGTAGTAACCAGTTGAGTGTATAATTGGGTAAATGTCTCCAGATAGGTTGTATAATGCATAAATAAGCAAACAGTTGTTCACACTAAGGAAACTTTACTTTAAATCCTCTTTATGCCAAATATGGAACATTTCTGTTCTATATAATTTTTAGCTTGTTTTAACATACATTAATATCACATTTTAACATGTACTTAAGTTAGTACTAAATACAAAGTTCTTACCTTTCATTAGAATGTATTCACAAAGCACACTGAGACATTTAGAATTTATGTTAGTGGAGCTTTCTGCTTAAAGAGTTCTTATCTCATATTGGTGGCATTTGACCTTCAAAGGCTCTTCAGTTTAAAACAAACTGGTGAAATGGGATTCCTGTGATGCAAACTGCTGTTATGGTTTAAATTAGTATTTTAAACCAATGAGAAATCTTTTTGGATTTTTTATGTATGATCTGGGTGATAATAGTATGTGATTTTCTAAATAACTGTCATAAGCTTTCAAGGAAGGACTTGGTTGGTCTGAAAGCTTAGGTGCTTTGTTCTTTTTGTAGTAACATCTTAGTTGGTCCAATAAAAGGAATCAAACCATTTGCTTCTGGATCTAATATAAGAAAAGGGCATTTAATAATTTCTCTCATATTACAGAAATTGCAGTGAGAAAAAAAAATGTCCCACACTGAGGATCAGACTCCAGGCCCCTACCAGTTATTGTTTGGTACCCTGTTGCTCTACTGCTGTTCAAAAGCTCTGTCACAGAAAATGCATGCTGTGGCAAAGGACATTCAGCACTGAGTGCAGACCCCCCTCCCCCAACACACATAACTGCAGTGGGTTTAGTAATGAACCTGTCAGTCAATTTGAAGTAATGTTTCCAAGTTTTATTCAATCCTCCAAGTCTCAGCTGGAAATTTTCAATTATCAACAACATGGAACTGCATATTTTGCTGAGAGTCTATCATTTATATCAGCAATGACATCAAACATGTTTTCTCATACTACAGGAACTGAGTAAGAGAGAAAAAAAAGAGTTTGACACTTTGGCTCAAACCCAGGCCTCATATCCACTACTGTTTGACAGTCAATAGGTTTATCACTGTACTAAAGCTCAGTGACATGAAATGCATGCTGTGGCAAAGGACATCCAGCACTGACTGCACATCCCACCAACAGCTGCAGCAGATTTAGTAATTCACTAGTCTGTCAATTTGAAATAATGTTTTCCAAGTCACATTCAAACCTGAAAGTCTCAGCTTGATGTTTTTAAGATATTAGCAGTATAGAATGCAAAACTTTACTGAAACCCTATCACTAACATCGGAAAGGATGTCTAACAACTTCTCTCATACTACAGAAATTGTAGTGAGAATGAAAGAAACATCCCACTCTGGGGATCAAACCCCAGCCCCCTTCCCACTACTGCTTGGAAGACTGTAGGTCTACCACTGCACAGATTCTCTGTGATATGAAATGCATGCTGGTCAAGGGACATTCAGCACTGAGTGCAGACCCCACCCAACACACACGCACACATACACATGGATTTAGTAATGAACCAGTCAGTTAATCTGAAGTAATATTCCAAGTTGCATTCAAACTTCCAAGTCTCAGCTGGAAATGTTCAAGTTATCAGCAATGTAGAACTTCACATCTTATAGAAACTCTATCACTAACATTAGGAATGACATCAACAAGTTTCTATCATACTACAGAAACTGAGTAAGAAAGAAAAAAGTCCCATACTTATGACGGAACTCAGGCTCCCTACACACTAATGCTTGATAGTCTATAGCTTTATCACTGTACTAAAGTTCATTGACAGGAAATGCATGCTGTGGCAAGCAACATCAACACTGAGTGCAGCCCACCCAAACAGGTGCTGTGAATTTAGTTATGCACCAGTCTGTCTTTCTAACATAATATTTCCCAAGCTGCATTAAAACCTGAAGGTCTCAGATGGAACTTTTCAAGTTATGTCAAATGTTGCTGAAACTCTATCATTAGCATAATCAAGTGCATGTAACAATTTCTGTCATGCAACAGAAAATGTAGTGAGAAAGAGAAAAATGTCCCTCACCGGGTATCACACCCAGGCTTGTCTTTATCTGAAACAATATACCAGGACCTAAAAGCCCTGACACTGACATCATCAATGGCATCATGCAGTCGAATCATTCATACTGAATGCACCTCTGAACTTGACTAAATGCAAAAAAATAGTATACACGACCTCAATAAGGGCTTACAGCTATGCTGTTGGTGCCTAAAAAAGTAAAATATTTGGTGATAAATGTGACTTTTTAACTCATACTTGGTATAAGGATTCCCAACCCAACACTGACTCCCAGTTTCTTCCAAGCCCAAAGCATCCTTCCTACAATAATGCATTACAATAGCACCAGCAACAACTTAATAATGAGGGCCCTGTGATTAATGAATAGTTTTAAAAAAATACACATGCAATATTTATATTTTCTTAAGAATAATGTAAAAACCTTATGGAGCCAAATATGAAGGAGGGAGCAGCAGATATGAACAATGCAAATCAGCTGAATTCTATTATGATCCTGACAAAATTCAGAGCAGGAGTCAAGTAAGAAATGAAGGCAAATAATAATCTCTCACTAAAATAAAATCAGAGTATTACAAAAATTGTTCTGGATAATAGCATATGATTAATATGAGAACAAGAACATTTTTTAATCTGCATGTGCAGTACTCTGATTGCAAATTATCAAAATTGAATGGCATTGCAGTATACAACATGGCCCAGATATTCAAAAGGGTTGCACATGGCACAACAGTGTTGCACCATGTGCAACCCACTGATGAGCCCTGGCGTGATATTCAAATGGGGATTGTGCCTGGCACAAATCCCGAAGTGCCGGAGCGCATCAGTAATGTATGCGGTACAGGTGGGGGGGCATGCCCATACATACTCTGCACATCCCGATATTCAGTCCAGGATGTGCTGAGTTCATGCATGCACAACCCCTACTTGCGCCACACACAGGTGAGCCAAAAAAAAAGGAACAATGGCTGGCCATCCACAGGTGAGCTGCCATATTGCAGCGTGCAACATGGCAGCGACCACCTGTGGGTGGCCACCTGAGCTCCAGCTGCACCTCCATGGCAGCGCCCTGCCCATGCCCGATCATGGGAATCTGTTTAAAATAATAATATCCTATCTCCCTGGTGGTCCAGTGGACTGCTGTCAGCCTGATCGTGGGCTTAGGTTTAAACAAATAACATCCTATATCCCTGGTGGTCCAGTTGACTGCTCACAGCCCAATGCGGCATTCATAATAAGAAAATAAAGTCCAATATCCTGGTGGTCCAGCGGTACCCCCTCCCCACCCGCCCACTGAACCTCTCCCTGCCCAGCTCCCCCAGTCAGCGGTGGGTGGCAGCACCCCACCCGCCTGCCACACCTCCACCCGCTGACTGACACAATAGGTAGGGCTGTATGCCCATTGGTCCACAGTGTGAGCTAATGGGCGTGCAGCCCGTACTGTACTACACAGTCCAGATATGTGAATGGATCCATTCACATACCTGGAATGTGGAGTACGGTACAGGCTGCACACCTATTGGTTCACGCTGTGGACCAATGGGTGTACAGCTCTATCTATGGTGTCAGTTGGTGGTTGGTGGGGTGGCAGACAGGCAGGGTGCTGCTGTCCACTGCTGACCGGGAAAGTGGGGCAGTGGGGCTCCAGTGGGTGGGTGGGAGGGGTACCACTGGACCACCAGGGATATTGGATTTTATTTTCTTATTACAAATGCCTGTGATCAGGCTGACAGCAGTCCACTGGACCACCAGGGATATTGGACATGATTTATTTTTACTTAAGCCCACGATTGGGCTGTGGGACACATTGCCATGCTGTGCAGGGGGTGTCAGTCCCCGACAGCTGCTGCTTGGCAGGGTGCCAGGTGAAAGTAGCCAGGGATTGCTGCACCTGCATGCAAATGGGGCCATAATGACATGCAAATGGCCCCATTTGCACCTTGCATACATTATGGCTCCATTTGCATGTGCACTTTTGAATATCATGGTTGTTACACATAGCGCAATGGAACTTGCACTAGTGTATCCCCCTACTCCACTCTGGCCACCTGCGCTGGTGCAGTGCCACTGCGCCATGTGCACTGCAGTGGACATGGTGCGATATTCAACAATGCTGTGCCATGGTGCAGCTCCATTTTGTTGAATATCGCCCAGTTAACTCCCCTGCGCAGCTAAGTTGTGCTGTGCCCAGGCTTGAACCACAGCCTGGTGCAGTCTGAATATCCGGGCCCATGTGTCTTTATGATGATCTGTATTTACTACCTCTTTAGACTGAATAGTCTAATTTGTTCAAAAAGTATACTAAATCCCAAATTCAGTGCAATATGTTGATATAAAAACAGTTGGCAATCCTTATCTATTACACTGTGTTGGTTTTTCACTGTTGTATTCAATAGTCAGTATGAGCATCCTAGCCTGCTGTAATGCTTTAAGTAGAATTTTAATTCACCTGTGAAAGATGCCTCAAGGGTTTCAGAAAAATGTCTGGCATGCCAATTATTCTAAAAATATACTATAAGTAAGAAAACATATTTTCTTTAAAAAGTGTACATAAGTCAAAATACCAAACCTGTCAACTATTTTTTCTAATTTAAAAAAAAGAAATGATAAGAGGTGAACTTCTTCAAAAAAGGTCATGTTAATGATGATGCACTGTATTTCATTAACCCACTTACATTCTTTGTCTGAGGTCTTAATTGGTCTGTAATAAGGGAGAAGACAAATGCCATCTAGCAAAGGAGTATCATGATTGCAGACATTTATTGAAAGACATGGAAATACATTGCTTTGCAAGCTTGGTGTCTGCTTCCCAACACAATGCCCGGTTAATTAACAACTATAAGAAGCATAGCATAGCAATATACAGCACAGCACTTTGTTTGGAATCTTCTTTTTGGAACATGCATAATTTCAGTGTCTATACATTTTTAAAGCAGCAAATGGAAAGAAAGTTCTTCCGAAAGCTACTTCACAGCTGCAGTTAATGAAAACATTAACATGCTGTACGCTTCAAGTCTGATTTTCTAGATGTTTCCTATGTGGTGCATGACACTAGTACTTGTTTTGTTATTTTCTGTCCATAAACATACAGTATTTTTTGTCAGGTCCACAGTGGTATTTCTAAGCAAAGGAAACAGCTGCATTTGTTTGATTAAAAAAAAAAAACTAATTTAAACTCTTTTTTTAAATGGTTGCATTCTGGCAGTACTGGAATTTGTTTACAAAAACATAAGTAGAATATGTCTGGAATCTTTAAAAGTTATAAAAAGGAAGGGCAAGATTTTATTCTGACTTTGCTGAACTGCTGCTTTAAGGTATCAAAAGTTATTGAGGAAGGAAAACTTTCTGAAGTGAAACTAAGAGTATGGGTTACACTTTATTTTAAGTGCCCTTAACTACACTGAAAGTACTGTATAATTACAATGTAGCTACTATGTAACTTCTGTGTAGTTACATGTAACTACAATGTAGTAGTTAGCTAGTTTCATATTTGCAGTTTAGTGTAGTTACACAATTTGCATGAATTGGTAGTTACCACAATTACTGTTGCAACAGCTGTTACATGTGTAGTTACACTTCCAGCATACATCAATTTTTCTGTTGCACTTTGCAACAGCTGTTACATGTGTAGTTACACTTCCAGCATAAATCAATTTGTATCAAAAGAGAGAGACAGTTGTGGTTGCTTGTGTAACTACTACATCATGCAATTTGTATAACTACACACCAGAAAGGGTCCCTACCTGTGTATTCTTCACCACCCACCACCACTCTACACAGCAGACTGGTGATAAGCTGCATGATATGTAGCCATACCCCACCCCCAGCCACCCATCTGAGCCATAGAAGGCCAGGACTGTGGGTACAGAAGAGGTGTGGATCAATGCCACAGAAGGAGCACATTTCTTAGTAACTACAGCATTTTTACAAGCCAATACGTAATTATGTAAATTATTTTATTGTATAAGTAACCAATGTAGTTGTATAGCATTAAGAATATTAGATTGCATGTTTATTAAGCAGTAAGTGCATGAGGGACTGATTTCTGAAGAAAAGCATATAGCAGAACTACAGCATTGACATTCAATGTAAGTGCATAGTACTTACAACCTCCTTTGTATGCTTTATTTGAAGTGTCAGTTTCTGCATACTTACTTTGCAAATACATGTTAATTAGTCATTAATTGTGGAAATAATGCCACAGAAGCAGCACATTCCTTAGTAACTACAGCACTGTTACATCCTTCTTCTTACACTTTAAGTGTCTGTTTCTGCATACTTCCTTCGTAAGTACATGTTAGTCATTAACTGTGGAAACAATGCTACAGAAGCAGCACACTCCATAGTAACTATAGTACAGCACTGTTACACCCTTCTTCTTACACTTTAAGTGTCTGTTTCTGCATACTTACTTTGTAAGCACATGTTAGTTAGGCATTAACTGTGGAAACAATGCCACAGAAGTAGCACTTTCCTTAGTAACTACAGCACTGTTACACCCTTCTTCTTACTCTTCATGTTAAAGGTCAGTTTCTGTGTACTTACTTTGCAAATACATGTTAGTTAGTCATTAACTGTGGAAACAATGCCACGGAAGCAGCACATTCCATAGTAACTACAGCACTGTTAAAAGTCAATAAGTAATTACTTAAATTAATGATTTGTTTATTATATAACAATTTACAATATTAGATTGCACGTTTATTTTTAGTTCTTTTTTTTTGTCACACAGGATAGTGGTGGTGGTTCTGGGATTCAAACTCAGTTCTCCAGGTTTGAGGGCAGTGCTTTTAACCATTATGCATTACTGCAGTAGCTTCATGAGGGAGTGATTTCTGAAGGATAATTTTAAGTGTCCATAACTACACTGTAACTACTGTTTAACTACACGGTAACTGTGTTATGTAGTGATTAGTTTCACAATGTGCATTGTACACTTACATAACTTTAAATTGCTGCTTCTGTAAGATTGACCTACACCTCTACTGCACCCCCCCCCATCCTGCTGCTGTCCAGGTGGGTGGCTGAGGGTGGGGCATGAGCTACCCTTCAATGACAGTCCTTATTTTCTGTACCAAAGACAAAACTGTCCCATTGTACAATGCTGAACAGTCATCATATGTCTGATTGTACATCATGTATTTTGCACCCACACTTTTGTTGCTGTTCTACTGTGCTTCAACTATAGTCTTGCAAGTAATTGTACCTAACTGTACTCAATATATTCAATGTATTCTATTTCCTGTATCTTTCTCTGTTAATGTAAGTGCATTGTCTGTATTACCTATGTACCATCTTTATGGCCTGGGTCATGCCTGAAAATGGTCCACTGAATCAGTGCACCTACCTGGTAAACAAACAAAAAGATAAACAATAAACAAATATCATCGATCTGCTTTGTGGAGTTATCGTGGGTGATGCCAGATACACATGCCGGGATGCCTCCTTAGCTATTACATGCCCTTCCCACTAGCTGAATGAGGTGGCAGCCCTAGCACCATCATTTACACCAAGCTACCACATCCCATGACTATACCATGAGGGTTGTGGCATGGTGGTGAAGATGTGAATGTAATGGAGTTTGCCCTTAAAGGGTCAGACCAAGATGTCTTGGTGCACCCCTTCCCTCAAGCTGGAAGAGGATGTGCTCAGAAGGGGAGGGGGAAGGGAATGGGAGGGGTTGAAAATACAGAACAATAGGCAAGATAGAGGAAGGGGATGGGCTAAGGGATGTATATAATGGGCAGCACAGGGGTGATTCAGCCACTTTTGCTGCAGTTTTGATTTAATTCAGACTAGAGCACATAAGATTTGTATTAATTGCAGTGCAACAGGAGGATCAGGTAAGGAAACAAAAAATGAAAGAATGCTTTTAGGCATTTGTGGGATTGCTCATTTAAAAAAATGTACGAATATTACTGTGGTATGAGTGGTTTGTGGCATGGAGGACTAGCAAACAGATTGAAAAAGAGAAGGGTGCCCTGGCATTGCAGGGTGGCAGTGGTAAAATATACATTTTCCTGTTTTTTTCAAAGTTATAAGGAGATTTGGCACTGCACGCAGCTGTAGAGGCATGGATGGGTTAAAGGATGTGTCCACGGCCTCTGTGTAATGGTTGAAGCAATTTTCCAAATTTAGGAGGTTTGAATTGGGGCTTGCAGTGCCCAGTTATGAACGGTAAAAGCTGGTGGTGTCTGAAGCATTATTCTCTGTTCATTTTGGTATGAAAGGGATTGCTTGTGGCTTGTGTGCCTGATTGCTGGGGTTGTTTGGCTCTGAATGTGATGAGGGATTGCAGCAGGTGCTGCGGGTTTGTTCATAGTGAGGAAATGGGCTGGAAGTCTGTCGGGAGAGGCAAAAAATGAGTACAGGATTGCCTTTGTTGAAACAAAAAGAAAAGGAGAAGAAAAAGGAAAGGGAGAGTGAGTGAGGGGACTAATCTGGGTTGGGCAGAGGTGGCCACATGGCGTGATGTCACACATCATCCCCACCGAGCATTTCTCTTATGAATGGAAGCATTTTGAAAAAAGGGGGAAGCAGTCTGTGGGGAGAGGCAAAAATGAGTACCAGTTTGCCTTTTTGAAACAAAAAGAAAAGGAGAAGGAAAAGGAAAGCGAGAGCATGCGGGGGGAATAATCTGGGTTAGGCAGAGGTGGCCACATGGCATAACATCACACGCCATCCCCACTGAGTGTTTCTCTTGTGAATGGGAGCATTTGAAAGAAAGGGGGAAACAGTAGCCTGCAGGCCAGTCCACTTGACAAATTTAAGGGGAGAAGGAGCAATAGCACACGTGAGGGAAACAAGGGGCAGCATGAGCACATCAGGGGCAACCTCAAGGGATCGAAGCATTGTGATGCCGTTGGAGACAATGGGATGATAGGTGGAAGAAAAATGCACGGGCTGTAGAGAGAGCCATGTTGAGGGATGGAAGCAGAGGCCGGCAACCGCACATATGGTGTTACGCAACATGCCAGGGGTGGGCTGGCACAGCAGATTGGCTGTTATGGTGAGGCCCTTTTGGATCCAAATAAAACAGCAGGAGGCTTGGGAAAAGGGGAGATACAATGCAGAGGGAATGGAGGATATATACAGCAAAGGCCGGGGGATTTATGGAAGGAAACAAAGGCATAGAGGAATAGGCCAGCTGGCAGACATGTGGCGATGATGTTACATGCCAAGGGCCTAGCTTTGGCAAAGGCCATGCGGGGGATGGAAGCAGAGGCCTAATGCAATAGGCCAGCAAGCACACTTGTGGCTTTACGGCACAGGGCAGGAGTGATTTGAGGCATTGGGTTTTTTTGGGCTGGTTGGGGAAGGGCTAAAAGGCATGGCTGGAGCATCCCTGAAAGGGGTCTGAATTTCACTGGGTTTTTAGAAAGGGGGAACATGAAGGAGCAGACATTTCAGCAGGAGATTCACAGTGGGGCCTAGCCCCGAGCCGCGACGACTACTGGCAAGTGAATTGGACAGTGAGAATGAGGCACAGAAAAGGGAGGAGAGGCCAGGGGGGTGGGCCATATTAAAAAAAAAGGGAGAAGGAAGAACAATAAAATAAATAAGAGAGGGATAGGCAGGGGAGCCAGAATAGGGTAAAAGGAGCCAATTTCAGATGGCTGGGACAGGAACAAAATGAAGACAAATTGGCCTAACCATATGGTTGGATGATTACAAAAGGGTTAATAAGAGAATTTTCTCAGTTGTCATTACAGATCTCACAGGAACAAAGGAGACATGGCACTGAATAAGAGCAGACCTTCCAAAGAAAATGGCTACAGGGCTATCATAGAGCTGGCAGATAAAGCTAACAGAATATGGCAGATGGTGGAAGGAGAGGAACCAGGGTATTCTGGGGAGAAGCGGAAAGTGGGAAGAGGAAAGGAGGCAGAGGAAAATGGCAGGCTGAGATGCTACACAGCCCACCTAGAGGGCAGCCACCGATGGGGGTACCTCCCAGGGTGGCTAGTCCAGTACCACTGCACCCTGTTGAACCAGTACCATTAGTACCTCCCTTGGACCAGATAGTGGTTCCTCCAGTGGAGCCCAGGCTGGAGCCCCTGAGAACAGTGGTTCCTTCACAGCAGCTCGGTGTACAGCCAGTCATCAAGCCACAAGAGGACAGCTCAGGGCATCATGATGACAGCAGCCCACAAAGAGCAGACAGGATCACAGGTAGTGTATCTGGTTCAGTGGGAGAAAGCATAAAGGAATATCTAGGCTTAATTATTTCAGCTGTCAGGGCAGGGGGTTTGGGCCAGATGGAGGCAGCACTGGCGGAAGTCAGATCAGACAAGGAGTTGCCAAAGCTGGGGGTGGGAGAGAGTAGAGAATGAGGGAAAAGGGAAGAGGGGAAATAGGAAATCCAGGAATGAGAGTAGGGGAGCACGTTCTGCTGACCACAAAAGAGAAGATATGGAAGGGGGAATATGTGGATATTTTTGCCTTAGTAAGCCAAGAAGTAGCAGCAAAATACGATGAAATGGAGCACATAGGAAAAAGCGAGATGGCAGCAGCCATGGTTTTGTTGGGGAAGAAAGAAGAGGATAAATCTACAAAAGGGAAAACTTGGGATGGATGGTTTGTAGGTTTTGCCACTTACTTGGTGATAGTGATGGAGAAGAAGCCAGAGCTGGGCATTCCACTCATCAAGTACTCCCTGATAATAAGACAGGTGAAGGCCAAGGGAGGGGTGGGATGGATTTATTACGATGAATTCTTTTGGCAAGCAATGGTGATGTATGGGGATGTAAGGTGGGACACAAAACAGTTAGATCTGTGCACGGATTATGTAATGGATCAGTCCCCCCCAGAGGGTGAGATGGGTAAAAAGGGGACAATTCCACAGAGATGTTTTTGGGGCAACAATAGGGCCTTTTGTTCCTGGCCACAATGCCACTTTCAACAGGCATGTTCAAAATGTGGGGGATCACACCCAGCGAGCAGATGCAGAATGACATGGGCTCAAGGAGCCCAAGGGGCAGGAGCACACGGAACGGGCCAACAGTTTTTTCAGGAGGGACAGGGGTATAGAGGTCAGGCATGGAATAGAGGGGGGAGAGGCAGAGGGCATGCAGGTGGGGGGGCAGTCTTATTGAGCAGCAAGGCCAGTGGATATACAAAGTGGGGGTTTGGGGAAGGTAGGAAAGTTGGTAGGGGAGCAATTTGAAGAAGCAAGAACTCCCATTAGGATAGATGCAAGGGAGGAGTGGTTGGAGAGAAACCCAAATAGAAAGGTGGCTGAGATGATCAAAAAAAAGGTTTTCAGACAGGCTTTCCATTACAATGCGTGGGCCCGAGGCAGGCGAGTGAGGAGAACAACCTGGGTTCAGTAAGAGTTAAAGAAGAGATTTTAAGACAAAAAATAGATAGGGAAATAGCAGCCGGGAGGGTAGAAGGGCTGTTTGACACTCTCCCACTGTAGAATATCAGCATTTCTCCATTGGGTTTGGTCCCTAAAAAGCAGCAGGGAGAGTACAGGGTGATTCACCACCTGTCATTTTCTGAAGGGGACTCAGTGAATGATTTCATCAGTGAGGAGCATAGCAAAGTGACATATGCCACATTGGAAAAAGCAGTACAAGCTATCAGAGGAACAGCTGATGCATGGATGGCAAAAATGGATATAGAGTCCGCTTTCAGATTGCTTCCGGTTAGGAGAGAGGACTGGGACCTGTTGGGTTTTAAAATAGGGGAACAATACTATTTTAACAAGGCAATGCCTATGGGGATGCTCCATAGCATGTGCTACATTCAAAGCATTTGGCACCTTCTTACAGTGGATATTTCAGGAAAAAATGGGTTACAGGATGGTCATTCACTACTTGGATGATTTCCTTCTAATAGGCAGCGGAAAAGAGGAGGCGGACAAAATGTTGTCCAGTTTCCAGGATCTATGCAGAGAATTAGGGGTTCCCCTGGCTCCAGAGAAGACGGAACATCCCAGTAAGGTTTTAGAATTTCTGGGTATTGAAATAGATACCCTGAAGGTCTTTAGGTTGCCAGACAAAAAAGTGTTCAAGTTGAAGGAGCTGATTAAAATGCATACAAGTAGAAGGAGAATACAGCTAAAGAGGGGTTCAAGAGATCTTGGGACACCTGAACTTTGCATGCCAGGCTATTGGCCCAGGGAGGACCTTCACAAAACAACTAGCTAGGCCCACAGTGGGTGTAACCAGGCCACACCACTGGGTAGACATGTCAAAAGGAGTTAAGGAAGACTTTAAAGTATGGGATGAGTTCCTCAGGAGCTATAATGGGTGCTCCTTTTGGCAAGATGACTGGGTATATAACACAGACCTCAAACTTTATACCAATACAGTGGGAGGCATAGGCATGGGGGGACTATTTGAAGGGCAGATGGTTTTCAGAACCATGGCCTACAGAATGGGTAAAGGAGGGGAAAGTAAAGGACATAACACTGTTGGAGATTATGCCTATTTGGGCCTGCACCTTGGTGTGGGGTGAAGAGCTGCAGAATCAGAAGGTGACATTCTGGTGTGACAACAAGGCAGTAGTAGACGTGTTAAACAACAGAGGAGCTAGGTCAGAAACAGTCATTCAGGTACTACGACAGCTGGTACTAAGGGCTTTAAAACTGAATATGTCATTCAGAGCCAAGTACATAGAAGGGGCACACAATACTCTGGATGACAGCCTTTCCCGTCTGCAGCTGGATCATTTCCGGAGGCTGGCACTGACAGCAGAGGAGCAAAAAACACGCACACCAACAAAAGTCTGGGACATTGGCTAGAGGGAGCAGAACTGTTGTTTCACAGTTCATGGTCACCAAGGACTCTGAGGGCCTATGAGGGGGCCTGGCAGGTGTTGCAGACATTCACGGTGGCACACCACATGGAAGTAAGTAGGCCACTTACAGAGGAACAGCTAGGAAAATTTACAGTGGAGCAATGGGAGAAGAGAACCACCCACACAACTATGGGAGTCTATTTAGTAGGGATTAGTTTGGTCTGCAGCCTGAAGGGATGGAAAGACCCAACAAAGTCAATGTTAATTAGAAGGATGATGCAAGGATGGAGAAGATTAAAGCAAAGAACTGCAAACAATAGGTGACCATTAGGGGAACAGTGGCTGGCAAGACTAAAAGGAGCATTACCGGCAATTTGCAGATTGAAGGACGAAGCCTAACTCTTCCATATGATCTATCTGGTAATGTTTGCTGAGGCCATGAGAGTGAGTGAGGCAGTAGGACATGGCAGAGCGGATGAAGAGGGGAGTTGGATTGGCAGAACATAAGCTGGGGGATGACCGAGATACAATTCAGGATAAAGAAATCAAAGACGGATTGGGGGACCAGGTTGTATGGTGGCCCTGAAGGCTCAGGTAGATGGCACACTGTGCCAAGTGAAAGCTTTGTGGGCTTACACCATGGAGCGAGGGGGGAGGACCAGGAGGTTATTTGTGCACGGAGATGGGAAAAAGGTCACAAGTTATCAGGTCACGGCCATGTTTAAAAAGGGCATGCAATTTTGGGGGTAGGACCCATGTAATTATTCATCTCACTCTCTACAAATAGGGTCTGCCTCCCAGTGGGCAGCAGTGGGGAAACGGTGGCTAATTTGTTGGATAAGAGATGCTGTAGGTCTGCCAGTTACAAGAGATACATTCGAGCACTAAATTAAGGAGACTAACATATCATCTGTGTTTTCTTTTGCAGATACAAGCCATCAGGGGGGAAGAGAGGGCATAGAATTGGAAAATGAAAAGGAGCCAATGAACAGGTATAAGATTTATTTTGTTTAAATCTTATAGGAAGAGGGAGGATAATAGAAGTCTGGATATGTGGCCACTCCTATATTTATTGGCAGAAAAGAGAGCTGAGAAAAAGGCTGGGGGAAGACAGCTCTACCAGGATGTGAGAGAATGTAGGTTGGTGTGGTGTGGCATCAGAGGGATGAGATGGGGGCAACTGCTTCCCACCCTGAAAGAAATGAAGGAGCGGTGACCAGTTCCAGACTTAATTATTGTACATCTAGGGGGCAATGACCTAGGAGGAAAACCGTGGGTGGACACATACTTGTAGATCAAGAGGGACTTGGAATGAATACATCACTGGTGGCCAAGGGTATGCCTTGTATGGTCTGATATGATCCCAAGAAGGGTATGGAGGAATGAACATAATCACAGAGCCATTGACAGGGCCAGAAGGAAAATGAATAGAAGGGTAGAAACGCTGATAAGAAAAATGGGGGACAGGTAATACTTCGAGGGGTGGAAAAGTGGGTAGCAAATTTTTACAGGTCAGATGGCATGCACCTGTCAGATCTAGCCATAGATATATTTAATACGGAAACTATGGGTTGAATAGAAGCATGGAGGAGACATGCTGGAAAAGGGATAAAAAAAAGAGAAAGAAAAGGAGGAGGTCCCCTAAGCGGTGGGGGAAATACCCTAAAATTAAGGGGAAAGCCAGTCATCCAATGCAAGCTGGAGACTGGCTAATGGAAAAAAGGGGGGAGGGGAGTGGGGAAAGAAAAAGGAATAGGATGAAAAGAGGAAGAAGCTAAAGGAGGAAAAGCAGTCTCGGTTCTCACTGTTACCTAACAGAAAAAGAGAAGGCATCCAGGTTTTCACCTCGGGAGGTGAGAAGAGGAAGAAATTAATTGCCAATCTGAGCACAACAACATACAATGGTCTCTGTCTTTTGTGAGGGAAAAGGGGGGAATCCAGGACAATGGAGTTTGCCCTTTAAGGGGCAGACCAAATTGTCCTGGTGCACCCCTTCCCTCGAGCTGGAAGATGGTGTGCTCAGAAGGGGAGGGTGAAGGGAACTGGAGGGGTTGAAAAAACAGAACAATAGGCAAGATAGAGGAAGGGGAGGGGCTAAGGGAGGTATATAATCGGCAGCACAGGGGTGGTTCAGCCACTTTGCTGCAGTTTTGATCCTCCCACCCACCCAAAATATTATAAAGCATGAGGAGAAGACAGTCAAAAGGGACTGTAATTGGGCTGTTAAAGGTGGATGACAGTAATGTCTGGTCGGACAGTTATGGACTGCCAAAGGTGGATGGCAGAGAGAGAGGGGAAAAAGGGGAAGGAGGGAGGGGGAAGAAAAAGGAATAGGATGAAAAGAAGAAGAAGCTGAAGGAGGAAAAGCAGTCTCAGTTCTCACCATTACCTAACAGAAAAAGAGAGGAAGAAGGCACCCAGGTTTTCACCTAGGGGAGCGAGGAGAGGAAGAAAGAGGAATGATCAGAGATTGATATATGAATGCAATAAAATACAATTGTAAAATAAACTATAATAAAAGGTGATGAGATGGAAAATGGAATTATGATATATAATAAATTAATTGCCAATCTGAGCACAACATACAATGGTCTCTGTCTTTTGTGTGGAAAGAGAGGGGAATCCAGGACAATGACTAAGGAAGGGTCCCTGCATTTGTATTTGGTACCACCCACCATTACTCCACACAGCAGATATTTGTTTAACAAGGCGGCTGTAAGGTAGGTGCAGATGGCGGACCCATTGGCAGGGAGTGACCATCAATCTGTGTGGTTCATGCTCAACATGGGCAGGGAGGCAGCTGGTACAGGGACAAGGGTAGTTGACTTCAGAAAGGCTGACTTCAGTAGAATGGCTGAAATCTTAGGAGAGTACCTGGCAGGAATTCAATCTCATTGGCATGCAAACCAGAAATGGGAAAAAACTGCACTAGAGATTGTGGAGGCTGTTGGGACCTGTACCGAACTGCAGAGCAAAAATGGAAGCTCTAAGAACTCAAGCTGGATGAGTAGGGAAGTTTTAAATAAGGTGACAGCAGAAAAAGCAGTATTCCATACATACAAGAATTCCGGGAGGGGGGAAGATAGGGATGAGTAAGTGAGGAAATCCAGAGAAGTTGCCAAGGGTGTTAGAGCAGCCAAGGCCTCCAGGGAACTGAGACTGGCTCAGGGAATCAAAGACTGGGAAAAGGACTGCAAGGATCAGATAGTGAGAACAAAAAATATGGGGTGGGCAGAAAAAGAAGCAGAATAGGAAGAAGCACTAAATGAGTACTTCTGTTCCATTTTCACGAGGGCAGACAGCTTCTGCAGGGGCTGAGGAGGGTGGGCAGGGGGAAGGGTGACAGATAGGGTAATCACTGAGGGCAGGTATTGGAGTGTCTGAGGGCTGTGAGGGTGGATAAGGCACCAGGACCAGACAGCATACATCCCAGGGTGCTGAGGGAATTGGCTGAGGTACTGGCAGGGCTACTGGTGGACCTAGTCAGTACCTCATGAACACAAGCTGCATGCCACAGGACTGGAGGGTAACCAGTGTGGTGCCCCTCCATAAAACTGACCCTAAGAATGAACCAGGCAATTACAGACATTTAAGCCTGACATCCATTGAAGGGAAGCTGATGGAGACAATCCTGAAGGAGAGGCTGGTGACATCTCTGGAGGATAATGGACTCCAGGACAGTCATCAGCATGGATTTGTCTCGGAAAGGTCTTGTCAGACTAACCTAGTTGAGTACTATGATTGGGTACTGAGGGAACTGGACAAAGGTCATGTGGTGGATGTCATATGTTTGGACTTCAGCAAAGCCTTTGATTCAGTGCTGCATGGGAGGTTGGGGGAAATTGAGGTATGTGACGGTTGGGACTAAGATGGTTAACTGGATCAAAAATTGGCTTCAGGGAAGACAGCAGAGGGTAGTGGTTGGGGGGAGCTCTTGTCTCCAAGGGTAGTTACAAGCAGGGTGCCGCAGGATCAATACTGGGGCCCGGTGTTGTTTGGGATATTCATAGTGGACATCTCACATGGCATCAGGAATAAGATCAGCCTCTTCACTGATGATACCAAGTTGGGGGCGGTGGTGAGTGACATAGAGAGATGGCAGGAACTGCTGAACAACCTGATTAAACTGGAGGGGTGGTCAGAAGAGTAGTAGCTGGGGTTCAATGCTAAAAAGTGCAAAGTGATGCACTTTTGAGTGAAAAACCTATAGAGGATCTATCAGCTGGGTTGAGTACATCTAGGTACCACTGAGGAAGAAACGGATCTAGGGGTGGTTGTAAATGGGAAAATGAGCAATGCAGGGCAGTGCAGGAATGCGGCAGCAGAGGCCAACAGGTTGCTGGGGTGTATTGGGAGAAGAATCTCCTCCAGGAACAGGGAGGTGATCCTGCCTCTCTACAGGTCACTGGTCAGACCACACCTGGAGAACTGCGTGCAGTACTGGTGCCCATAGCTAAAGATGGATATCAGACTACTGGAATGGGTACAGCACAGAGCAACTAAGATGACACAGGGACTGGGGGAAAGGTCATATGAGGAGAGACTGCATGACTTGAATATGTACCCCCTGTAGGAGAGGTGAGATCAGGGGGATATGATTGAGACCTTCAAGTACTTAAAGGGGATTAACAAGACAGGAACAGAAGGGATATTTAAATTAAGCAGGTGGAGGGACACAAGAGGCCACAGTCTTAGACTGGAGGGGTAGATATAGGAGGGAAATGAGGAGACACTTTTTCACAGAGAGGGTTGTGGCAGAATGGAACTCTCTGTCAGAGGTGCTAGTATCCTCAAGACAGTGGGGGCTTCAAAAGGGGATGGGACAGGGTGAGATGGGAGGTTATTGTGAAGAGGAGGGGAAGGGGGAGGAGCAGGGGAAGCTGCAAGGTAGGTGCACTAGCTGCACATTCCAGCAGACTTAATAGACCATGTGCCTTGTTTCTGCTGGCAAATTTCCTAAGTTCATGTGTTCCTAGGTGCACCAATCCAATGGACTGTTTTAAGGCATGTCCTGGGCCATAAAGATGGTAAATAGGTAATACAGACAATATACTTACAATAACAAAGAAAGGTACAGGAAATAGAATACACTGAATATATTGTGTACAGCTAAGTACAACTAATTACAAGAATACAGTTGCAGTACAATAGAGTAGCAGCTAAAGTGCGGGTGCAGTATACATGATGTACAATCAGTCAGTCTTATGACTGTTCAGTATTGTACAACAGGACAGTTTATTCATAGGTAAAGAAGACCCCCTCCGGTTACTGTTGTCCTGAGAGGGAGATCCCACAGGGTTCAGGGAAATCCTGTCAAGTACAAGTCCTACCCCCCAAAACAAAGAGGAGGGAGGAGGAAAAATCATATAAGGAAGGAGAAAGAGAGTCCCCATAGTTCTGCTCCTCTCTACCCCACCTAAGGGAGATCCCCCATCACAGGACCAGACCACGTCCAGGAGAAACCCCCCTAGCTGAGAAGGGAAGGACCTAAAGTGAGCCCCTAAGGCCAGGGCAAGAAGCCCTACTTGTCCTCCCTGCCATGGTGGGCCATCTGTCACTTAGGAAAGTAACAGAGGACTTGGAGATACCAGTAGGACCCAGCCCACAATTGACATCAAGGAGGCAGAGGGCAAGCAGGGAGGGGGCATTGCCCAGGGTCTGAGGACAAGAAGGGACGGTACCAGTGATAAATGGTGAAGATATACAAGAAGATCAAGAATTATGATAGGTACATCATTTTCATATCTTCCATGTGTCACTCTTCACCATTCATCATTGTCTGGGTGAGTACCGAGCCCCCCGAAGGGGGTCCAGCACTTCCCTAAGGGATGTGAGACTCTCAAGCTCTTGTGGGAGAGGACCATGAATGGAGGAGACCCATTACAGTCCAGTAGGTCTGTGACTGGTTAGGGTGAAGTGGGGTCTCCCATTGCCTGGGAGATGGAAGTTGACCTTGTAGTTCTCTCCTTACCATGTGGGATAAAAGGTGGGTCCCCAGGAGAGCAGAGGCAGCACCCTACACCATGCCAAGGGTGACAATCTTGATAGATGAAGGCACACTGTCTGGCTAATGCAGATCGCTGTCACCACTAGCCTTGAAGCTACCTCACTGGTGTCATAAGATACCCTTGCCTGGTGCCTTGTGAGCTCCAGGCCCTGCGCAGAGAGGGCAATGACCTGACTGGTTGCCTTCATATTTATTTATTTATTTAGTAATCAGAATTACAACCTTTGAGCCAAAAGCTCATTTACAAAGGACCATCATCACTATGGGAGGGTACATACGTTTGGAGTCAGTTGCAGCTTAATAGGCATTGTCAAGAACATCTAATAGTAAGAAAAATGAGAACAGGAGAAATCAGTAAACATTTGCAATAGCATAACAATGTAGGATAACATAGGCAAATAACATCACATAACCAAAACAAGGGTACATAGTTAATAGGGTTGGGTTCAACATCATGCCATACAATTAAGTGCTTAAGTCAGAGTTAGGTGCTAGTTTGAGAAACAATCAGAGGTGGAAGTTAGGCAGGATCTTGTATTGGGAGGAAACAGGAGATGGAGCTGTTCATTAAAACTGATACATAAAGGTTACTAGGCTATATTCAGAGGAGTCAGCCTAGGCATAGTAGTCAGAAATGGTAGAGGGAACCAATCAGGATTAGGTAGGAGAAGAGGAATGAGAGGAGGAAGATCATGGTAGGCTCAAAGGTGAGTGGTGTAAGGAGGTCAGTGGGTGAAGGTTTGTCAGGGAGAGTGTGAGAGGAAATCAGGCTGCAATGTCAGCACCTGACCTAGCATTGACCACAGATGCCTGTTGTAGGCAGTGTGGTGTGCCTGATGAGTGGCAAAACCGAGCATGATACAAGCTGAAGAGAACACTATCTGTCTCCAGTGGTCTGACTCTGCAGAGTCCACATCCAGGGGCCAGTTGCACACCAGGTGTCTATGCCCAGAAGGGGTATCCAGTACTCTCACTCCTGAAGTGGGATGAGGCAGGGTCCCTGGAGACCCCTGGTGTGTGCAATACCATTGCAGGCAGTCCATAGGGGCTGGAGTTTTTGACAGCTGTGCACTGCAGGTGTAGGACGATGATTGCTGGAAGGGAATCAGCCAGGAGAGGATGACCAGGTGGCCTGCACTGAATTCACTAAGGAAGACATGTGTTGTCCACTCAGTATTGCATCTTGCAGTGTGGGATAGGTGCAGAATGACGACCAGCCTCTATAGGAAGCACTGAGGACAGATGGACAGAGGCATCCTCTTCCTTGAAGGAGGGAGGTGAGAAGGCTGATGAATCTTAAGAGTCCAAGTCCAGCTGCTGCGGGGAAAACAGGTGAAAGACTTGTTCATCCATAGCCCTGACTTACCTGATGAAGGCGGCAGCAGTGGCTTTGAACTGCGCCCAGGTCAAGGACCCTGAAGAACCCATGTGCCATGGGAAATGAGGGGAGAGCTGCAGAGACAATGGGGAGTCACACTTTACCTTATCTGAGTGATCTCTAGGGGACCTTGCTGGTGATGTTGAACCTCCTGGGGATCTGTGGTCTGTGCAGTTATTGGCCGCTCAACCAGCTGGAAGTGGTCAGGACTGAATCCTGAATGAGAAACTCCCCTGTGATGAGACCAGGAACACTTAGAACCAGAAGGACAGACCCCCAACCCCATCCAATAAGTCCTCCTTTGAAGGGGATGAGGTACAGAACAAGTGCTCAGCACTGCAACACATCCCTGAACCCCCAATGGTCCCCAGAGAAGGTCGCTGCCCATGTCCTGCCCCCTTAACCCCATCAATTCCTGTGGTTGACCTCTTCCTCACTCCCAAAGCTAGGGACTGCTCAAATCCTGCAGGCCTGATGAGGGAGGCCACAGAAGAATGACTCCCTGTTCTGGCCCGAGGGGGGAACAGCACCAGAACCAACAACTCTACAGGCCCCCAACATCCAAACCACCATCACTTCAGATGGAAAGTCACTATTGGCAGGCACGCTCCTGATGTCACTACTGGTGTGGGAGACAGCACCAATCATAATCACCAGTGCCAAGGGAAGGGATGCCTGGGACGATACAGAGTTACTGGGCACCGGAGAATGCTCTGACTCTGAGGAGTTGAACAGCCAGTCCAGATCAGTCTTGCAAGCTTCTGTCTCTGTAGAGAAGACAATCCAGAAGACCTCCAGATGAGCAGACCCAAAGGTTTTCCCACCTGTGGTGCCACTTGTGGTGCAGAAGGAGAGCCCAGTATCACTCACAGTGCCAATCACCAGAGTCACAAATGGCACCAGGATACAGAATGGCAGTGGTGGCCCATACTGGGCCCAGTAAGCATGGGCCATGACACTGGGGGAGCCTGCACCTCTCAGGAGTTGACTGCCTGTGTGTTTCTCCCAGCCTAGCCCCTGAGATGCCAGGATCAATCCTCCAGCACTGCAGAAGAGATCTCCTCCCTGGCGTGGCTAGCAGATGAGGAGGCCCACTCCTCACAGGTCTGTATAGAATTGGGAGGGGATCTGAAGGAAGGGTGGAGCGACCAGAGCTTGGAATCCCTCATACAATACTGCCCTTTGAAAGTCAGTGGATCATGGCTGACTTTCCACATGCAGTGCTCCAGTGCTCCATGGTCCGTGGAGAAGCAGGCATCACAACTATCGATATTGTGAGATGGACCAAGGCAGGTGAGGTATTGGTCATGCTGGTCCATGATGGACATCTGCCAGTGCAGAGACACCAGCTCATAGGAGGTCAGCCTGCCTTGGAAGAGTGCTTTTTGGCCTCGCATGAACCCAACATCACTCATGGTAACTAAAATTATAATAAGAAACAGACTTGGTGCTGCTTCAAGAAAGAAAAAGGAAAGGTCCAACCGGATTCCTGCAGAAAATGGCACCAAGTTACTAGCAGACGGTGGAACTGGAATGGAGACAAAAATGGTAACAACGACATTGAAACAACTAGCTAGGCCACAATGTTGCAGATGAAATTTCTTCAGTAGGTGTGAGATGCTGCACTCTAGATGGTGGGAGTAGCAGAACTGGGGTGGAGGAGGAGTTGGCAACCATTGCTGGCCGACCCATGAGCACCACGTAATGCATCAGCCTCAAGGGTGGCACTGCCTCTGGTGCTGGCTCCTCCCCCTACAAAAAAAAACTCACATTGGGTGCTGTCTCTCCAGCTGTCACCCAGACAGTGATAAATGGTGAAGAGTGACACAGGGAAGATCAGTAGTACTGTGCTGTAGTTACACAATTTGCATGAAGTGTTAGTCATTGCAATTACTGTTGCCTCCCTTCTGCCTCAAACCAAATCTTTCCTGCTAATGTAACTATGTATGTTGCACTTTGCAACAGAAGTTACATGTGTAGTTTCACTCCCAGAAAAAATCAATTTGTGCCAAAAGAGAAACGGTTGTAGTTGCACATGTAACTACCACTTCATGCAAATTGTATAACTACCCACCAGTCAAATGTGAAAGTAATTAACAACTACATAGTATTTACAGTGCAATAACAGTGTAGTTACACCATAGAAATGTGTCTAACTACATAATATGAAAATTTGAAACAAATTACCAACTGTATTGTAGTTACATGTAACTACACAGTACTTACATGACAGTTACATTGTAGGCATAAAGTAATTACAGTGTAGATAAGGACACTTAAAACAAAAGTGTTACCAGCATATGGACCTTAGAGTTTTCTTAATGTCCTGGGATTCATTTTTTTATAACTCCTGAATCATTTTTAGATCCCAAAGATTAATTTTGAATGGCCACGAGCATACACAATTTTCTACTGTGTATAAATGCAGATGAAAAAGCAAATTGTGTCTATTTCTAATTTTCAAAATTAGGACATATTGTAAATATGTTCTTTTTTTTTACTTTAACTTTGTCTGGATTTCAAAGCTCAGATGTATATATTTCAAAGCAAAAGAAAGTGGCTACATGAAACGGCTACTGGTGCTGCAATGTAAGGAAACAGTAGAGGCAAGGGAGTAGGGCTACTCAGTGCAAATACAAGACCTCAAGTTAGGTTAAGTTAAAAAGTATTTTATTCAAAAGTTTAAAAGACTTTCAGAGCAGCAACACTAGAATACATGTCCACTGATGTTTCACATCACACTGATGCTTTTTCAAGGCATGGCTAATACAAGCACCATATACACTTATAAGGTAGGCTCTTAAAGTGGCAGTATTAAACAACAGTAACCTGCCTTATTCTAAACAAGTGAAAAATCACTACTTATAGACGTTTCTAATAATAGCTTATGTATTAAAAAAAGAGCTTATTATAAAGTGCTATTTCAAAAACCTTAGCCCAAAGGTACCCTCACATGAAAATAATAAATAACTAAATAGATATACAGCATAATGTATGGTCATCAATGGTTAACCGGTTTGTTAACCATCTAGAGGTTGCCAAAGTGACCAAGTAAACCTCGAGAGTGAAGCTCGAGAGGTTTAGGTCACCATGGCAACCTCGAGATGAGTTAACAAAACGGTTGCCCATCGATGTACCATACATTATATTTTATAGTGTATGGTACAATTTAGGTTTATACAAAATAAAGCAGTTCCTTACTGCAGTTTTTTTCATGTTGCTGTTGCTCTGCCCTCACCGCCGCGGCCATTTCTAGGCCATCCAATCTATTTGTGCGCATGCCCAGACTGTTCTCGGTTGTTAACCCATCGATGTGACGTACCATCGATAGGTTAACAACATCATGATGTCACATCGATGGTAAAATGTTGTCATTAAAAGGTAGATTTCAACCTATAACAATGTTCTACCATACATTATAAATTAATAAGCATAATAAAATACCAGGTATAAAAGGGTAAAATATATCATTCAAAGCACCATTAACACTTCAGCAGAAGCACAGATTAAATCTGTCTAAATTCATAGAATATGCAGTGCAAAAAACAAGTCAACAGCAGTTCGAAAAGAAGCTATCTAAACCATTATACTTCAAAACTAGAAGCACAGATGTATTAATTCTTAACAACACAGGTCTATAGATATTCCTATAAATTTTTCTTAATTAAAAGGAGTTAAAGAAAACATAACATTTATACCTTTTTGTCCATGTGCCTTCAATATATATTGCCATTTGATTTCCATTTGCAAAAGTTTATTGTCTAAATCGTGTATAGTAGAATGGTGTTCTGTATACAATTCCATCCCTTTCAAAATGCTGTTCTACCACAGTTCCAAAGGTCATGGAATGTGATTCTACCCTACTGTGATAGAACAGCATTCTAGAACCTCAAGAAACTGCATGAGTCAGTTTCATTTTGAAAGCAAAATAACTCATACATGCATATTTCATACAGTACTATACACTATAAAAATACAGGATGAGCAACTCTATGCACAGCAAGTGTGTTCTGCCACCTCAGGGTCCTGATTCCCATGGACCTCTCAAGCATTGCTGTCAAGGACAGAGGGAATCAGAACCCCTCAGTGGCAGAACAACACTGTTTATGCGTAGTTGCCCATCCAGTATTCTCTATATCCCCACCCCTCCCCCATGAATGTTCAAAGATACTTTATCAAACCTTGAAATTTGAAGGTATGTCCAGACCCCTTTTGCATTACATGTAATGCTAATGCATTTGTCCTCTCCTGTCTCTGTATGCTTCTCAAGTGTCCTGCAATTCTATTTTAAAGGGTCTTTTTGTTTTCCAATTATAGAAGTCTTGCCAGACACAACTCACAACATAGACTACATTATCTATGGGACAATTAATATAAAGTCTTGCTTCAAATTTATTACCTGTAACTGGATGTTCAAAAAAGGAGCTTGACTGTATATGGGTACAAAAAGAGCAGTTACCACATCTGAAAGTTCCACTAGGAAGTTTGGGTCTGGTCTGTTCTTTAAGTCCAGTGTATAGGCTTCTGGTGACCAAATCCGCAATGTTCTCTTCCTGTTAATAAACCATGCGGGTGGGATGTTGCACCACATCACTTGCTAATCTCGGTTCCAAGGTTAAAATGTGCCAATTTTTCATAAGGCTCTCTGTAACTTTGTAACTCTACTAAGACAAAATAACACAAAGTATTTGAACTTTGTTACGGAATTCACACCCAATAGTTATAAAGATAGAGGGATTCACCCTCAGAAAGCACCTGTCAGAGTGCACCCATCATTAGGGCACCAGGATTTAATTTTGCCGATTGCCTTACATGTGGGGTGCTGTGCCCCTCGCACCTTCCTAACTAAATATTCCAACTCCAGAGGGAGCAGACCTCGGGAAGGGGGGCGATGAATTTTAAAGTTTTGGTGCCCTAATGATGGGCGCACTCTGATGGGTGCACAGATGGACAGAAGGGGTCTGCCAAGGCTCCTTTACTGGGAAAATAATAAGACCATTTAAAAATAGAATTGCAGAACACTTGAGAAGCATACAGAGACAGGACAGGACAAATTCATTAGCATTACTTATAATGCAACAGGGCTCTGGACATACCATCAAATTTTAAGGTCTGGATAAGAAAAATAATAGGAACATCTGTAAATCTGTGCTGTTAAAAATTAATAGGTCTGTGATGCCAGTTTTGAAGTATAATCGTTTAGGTAGGTCCTTTTTGCACTGCTGCTGACTTGTTTTTTACATATTATCCTATGAATTTAGGCAGATTCAATCTGCACTTCTGCTGATGTGTTAGTGGTGCTTTGAATGAGAGAGATTACTCTTTTATAGCACTTGGTATTTGACTATGCTTATTTCTTTATTTATTTATGTATTATTTTCTCATGGGGTGTACTTTTGGGCAAAGATTTTTTAAATAGCACTTTATAATAAGCACTTTTTTTGTAATACTTATGCTATTATTAGAAACTTCTATTGGTAGTGATTTTTCACTTGTTTACAATAGGGCAGATTATTGTTGTTTAATACTGTCACTTTAAGAGCTTGCCTTATAAGTGTGTATAGTGCTTGTATTAGCCATACCTTGAAAAAGTGTCAGTGTGACATGAAACATTAGTGGTCACGTATGTGGGTGTCGCTGGTCTGAGTCTTGTAAACTTTTGAATAAAATGCTTTTTAACTTGACCTAACATTGAGGTCTTGTATTTATTGGTGCACTGAGTATCTCTTCCCCCTTTCCTCAGATGTGTGTCTGGTCACAATTTCCTTACCAAGCTTAGCATGGCCTAACATTACATCTAGATTTAGCCATTTAAAACCCAAATTGGATGTAGACTACCCTAAAGCAGGGTGACATTTTGCAGATAGTGTAAGTTCAACATTTCAAAATAGCTCCAATAACAGTGTCCTTGGCTCAGCAGGTTGCATACTCACTTCTAAGGCTAGAAGATCAGAAAACTGTGGGTTCTATCCCCACACCAAGCAGTTGGGTTACATTCCAATACTGACACTGTAGTGCAGCATGAGGGGGTTGCTGCTATACTCCTGAGGTGCCATCTTTCAGATGAGACATTAAACCGATGTCCTGTCTGCCTGTTCTGGTGGTTGTTCAGGTGACTATTAAAGATTCCATGGCACTTCTTGAAAAGAGCAGGGCAATTTCCCCAGTATCCTGGCCAAATTTCCCCCATTCACTAAAAATACTACCAAGCACTTAATCTGGTTCAATTTCTGTTGGTTATCATCTGTATCCCTCCTCCCCTGGTCACCCCTGAAAAAGGGACTTCTAGTCTCAGTGGGCCTACTGGGTCAACAAAATTCAATAAATAAATAAGGCAAAGCCTGGCCTCAAAATACCAATGCAGCTCCTGAAATACACTAGACATATTGGCAATTGTGGCCATGTCTGGGGTTTTGAAATTCCTGCAGCAAAGTGATTCCAGGATGGACACCCCAGCAAAAGAAAATGAAATGGGGAGGAGTCTGTTCCACAACTGCAGCAAACTATGCCAGAATTATTGACCATACAACTCACTCACCACAAGTTAATGTGATTACTCAATTTATTACAGCTCATACACCACATAGGGAGACTGAAATGTGATAGATGCCAAAATTTCAATGCACTCATCTCCAACAGGGTTTACAGTAACTGTGGGTGTTGGTGTATAACTAATCACAATCCCTCTCTGTTCTGAACTCAAATGTCTCTAAACTAATCACTTCAGAATGTAATGCCTTTCTGACATTTCTTTCAAAGTACCTTCTGCTTTTGTAGCACCCTTGTATATACTGTTGGAACACTGCAGCATGGTGCTCTGTATGTTAAATTGATGACACAGCCCCCCTTTATGATCAGTTCCTTTAATAGTAATCACTACTTGTAGAATGATTGGTTTCTGTAGTTTAAGCTTGCTGCTGAGTTCAGTGTCTGAAATGCAGCTGCCAAGCTGAAATCCCTGGGACTCCTATTGAAGGGCAAAGCTTATGCAGTACAGTATATCAGGAATGGAGCTCAGTGTCAAACAAGATTTCTCTGCCTGTTTATAGTATGGAAATTGTCTCTTGAACCTAATGAATGTTCCGACGGAATAGCTTTTTTAAACTGGTAATGGGGAAAAAGAAGAGCCTGCATGGGACTTTGGGAGAGCATTGCAGTATATGGTAGTCAAGTCTTCTCTAGATACTGGTTTAGCCACCAAATATCTGTTGGCTCTTCACTGTTTCATTAGCACTGAGGAGAAAGTGAGGAGCTGACTTTTCAATTATGTTTGCAGACTCCTCCAGCACTAGAAAAAGTAATTAAACATTCCACCAAACTGGAAGCAGTGTAGAACTCAGATTTTCTGAGTAGTCCAAAGCTCAATGGTATGTGTCCACTAAAAAGAAAGCTGTGGTCATCACAAAAACAAATGGAGCCATCACTGAGGTGCAAGATTAGATGGTGGGGTCCCTTGCAGAGCTACACATGACATACAGCTAAAAGTGAAACATGAGCCTGCTAATAGCTATTTAGGATCCAGGGATACAGCCCATCTCTATATGATGGAAGAAGTGGCCTCTAACTGACACATGTCCTGAAATGAAGGGGTATTAGGATTGGAGGCCAGAAATTTAAGTCTACTGGGTGAGTGGAAACTCAGGCCACTATGTTCTACATGACAGAGTCCCCTGCAGGCCAGCCACTATGAATGTAATGATTGAGGGCTAAACCCTTGTCAAGAGGAAGAAGGACTCCCAACTGCAGATCATAATCACTGACACAATGGGATTAAGCTATTCATTTGTGGGAGAGAGAAATGTTAATCAGCAAAAGTTTCTATTAGAATCACAGCGCACTTAAAGCTGTGTGGCACAGCAAATAAAACATCTCCACAGAGTACCCTTTGTAGCAATAGTCTGCTGGACCACTTTCAAGGAACAGTGTGTTGAAAATGCAACCTTGGAAGTGGACTGTTTGTAATGATTCTTTTGGATTTTTGCTCACACAAAAACACCTCCCTGAGTTGTGCGCACACCACTTACAGTATGTCTGTCAAAGTTCCCCATACAACCTGACGTGACCTGCCAGATGAAAATGAGTCAAACCACCCCAGAGGTAACCCAGTGAGCCCTGCATATTACCCAAGATGGTCCATAAAAAAGGCAAGATCCAGAATATCAAAAGCAAATGAGAGGTCAAGGAGAATGACAATAGAGAACATTTCTTCCCTGTTTCTTGTTAGGAGAAGCTCATTAAAAACCTTAAAAAGACAGTCTACATACTGAGCAAAGGCCTGAAACCTGGCTGATATGGCTTGTAGATGATAATTTTCTTTAGGTGAGCCATCACTTTATCCAAAAAGGGAAGGTTTGAGATAGGCCTGTAGTTTGTAAGAGAGCATGGGTCCAAGGATGACTTCCTAATGAGGGATATCATCACTGCCCTCTTGAAGGCCAAAAGGAAACATCCCTCCTCTAAGTAAAACTGAATGATCCTGACAATAACCAGACCCAGAACCTCCCAAGTGTCCAACAACAGTGTGGATGGACCAGAGTCAACAAGAGAAAAATCTGGCTGTGGCTCAGCTATCACTTCACTCAGCTTTTCTAGTGAGACAGGCTGAAGCTGACTTCTGGACCACAGAGAGTCTTCTCACAGCATCAGACAGCCACTGACAGCCTCCTAACAGTACACTTGATGAAATTCCTGCCCTGATGGGTGACGCTCTGTTCAAGACAAAATGGCCAAACTCTTTGCACTTGTCACTCCTCCAGACTGTTGACAGGGTGGATTCAATAATATGACCACTGTGTAGAAAAGCTGAGGCAGTACATTCTTACCTGAGGCCATCGCAGCTGAAAGTGATCTCTGACTTTCTCAGTGAGATTGCCCTTGCTACTGTCTACAAGAAAGTGATTCACCTTTTCCACCTTAATCATGTTGTGTTCTCTTATTATAATTATAGTGTTTTCCTCTAATACATACCTAGTATTTCTCTGCAGAATTAGACTATTATTTTTTTTTTATTTCAATGGAATTTTGCAGATTTTTTTGAAATGTGTTTATTTGGTCACAACACAGCCAGAGAGCTAGAGACCTGTAATTTGATATCACAACTTGCTGTTAGGTATCTCACAGACATACCAAATATAGAAGCATGATATTTGAATTAGTAGTTTCAAGTTTATTGGGGTCCAAGGTTTGGCATTTTATTCAGGGGGAGCATTTTGTGAAAATATTTATCTGCTTAGAATCCAGTCAACCTTTGGAACTAGATATGTGAGCAGAAGAAGATGAAGAAGTTCGAAGAAGAAGAAGAAAAAGAAGGAGAATAAGAAGGAGTAGAAGAAGAAAGAGGAGGAGGAGGAGAAGAAGAAGGAGATGGAGAAAAAAATAATTTGTTTGTATATAATGCTTTTCATGCACATTTTATCCTCTGAAAAGGTTCTTGAATTATTTTACTTCCACCTGGATGCCCAGCAGGGCAGCAGAGGAGATGGCCAGAAGGGACCTCAGTTTTATGTTTCATCTGAAGGACAGCACACTCCATCCATAAACAAAATCCCTGGTACTTGACTGAGGTGCCAGCACTGATGGTATGATCCCACTCGCATTGTAGGACTAGAACCAAAAACTAGTGCTGTGCAGAATTTTCAAATTCTGGAGGAATGAAATTTCACAGAATTTTTGAAATTCTGCTGAAATTCTGCTGAATTTCACCAGAAATGGAACTGTGGAATTCCATGGCAGAAAAATGTGGAATGAGTTTTTCCTCAACATTTCTGTGGAATTCAATTCCATGGCTCTCAATATTTTCTGTGGAAATGGTTAAAGAAAGATTTTTCATGGGGAAAAATGCTGCTATGTGGAATATTTCTTGGATTTCAATATTTTCCAAGGAAATCCTTACAGGATGATTTTCCATGGAAAAAAAATGCTGTTCATTGCATGGATGTCAGCAGGCAGAATTCCACAGAACCAGAAAAATTCTGGAAGAAATTCCACCAGTAGAATGGTAATTCCACACTAATTTTGCTGGCAGAATCCCACATTCTACACAGCACTAGCAAAACCTTTTGGCCGAAAGACAGACACGTAACTGAGCCACCCTGACACCTTAGCATACCTAACCTTCTTGGAAGGGTCATAGAAACTACTAGATGTGGAGCAATTTGGTTAAACATATTACTTTGCAGTGATTGGTAATTTTACTATATAGTTACTGTATATGTAAAATTCTGTAAGAATACTTTCAAAAAATGAGGATGTTTTTGCCTTACATCGGGGCAACTCAGGGACCTTTTGGAGCTGTGTGATTATGCTTTTGCTCCCTTCCCCCCAGAAACAGTTAGCAACTGAAGCTCTGCTTAACTGAATAGAGAGATGTTCATGCCTTCTATTTAAACCCCATAGGTCTGCAACTCCCAAGGGTGTTCATGAGGATCACTGGCACAGAAGGATGGTATCTGTTCTGTGGCATCTATAGGGCATCCACAGGTACTGTAAGTCCACAGTTCTGCAGGAGACTCGGAAAGAGCAGTGACCATCTAACTGCAGTTGATAAGCACACGTTGTATGTATTGTGTAGTGTTACTGACCATTGCTAAAACTGTTAAATCCTAGCTTCTACCTATATAGGGTAAGGTTATAAAACAGTAGTTGGTAAGCACAGATTGTATCTAGTATGTAGTGTTACTGACTATTGCTAAAACTGTTAAATCCTAGCATCTACCTACATAGGGTAATGATATAAATAGGCAGAGAGACAGGCTGTATTGCAAGTGGGGATAGTGGAGAAGGGAAGGGAGCAGGGAGTACTGCTTCACCGTGTTACTGGTGATCACAAAGGAAACTGAGGAGCTAGGAGGTCTATAAAGCCCATATATGCACCTATTGTCTATTATCTATAGTAGGAAAGATTGTGCTCAGATAATAATAGGTTATCTAGTCTTTTTTTTTTAAATCCTCTTTGGTTTTACTAGAGATAACCTCTAATGGTAGTTTGTTCCAAGGGTTAATAATTCTGTGAGTATAAAAATATTTCTGACTAATTGAATTTTTTTCCAGTTAATTGTAGTGGGTGACCTCTGGTAACGTGAGGTGAGTTTTTAAATTCAAAGCCCAGTTTATTCAAAAGATAACGGTCCTGCATGATATCATACTTAAACAGCAGGTCACCCCTGAGACATCTAGTGGCCAGGGGCATCACATTCAGGGAACTGACTCTATTTTCATAGGCTATGTTGTGAAACCCTTTAATATGCTTAGTTTATTTTCTTTGTACATTTTCAAGCAGTTTTAGTTCAGATTTCTTATAAGGGGACCATAGCTGTGAGGCGTATTCTAAATGAGGTCTAGCATATGCCCTATAAAGGGGCATCAGGACCTGTGGATCCCTTGATTTAATGTTCTGTTTTATGGACCATATAACACAGTCTGTTCTATTAACTGCTTCATTTATATGTTTTGAGTAGCTGAGATTGTTAGAGATGATTATTCCCAAATCTTTCTTGTCACTGGTACAGTAGCTTGTAATTCACAGCCCCTAAGTAAATAGGTAGCTAGAAGATCATTTGGACCTAAATGCATTACCTTGCACTTATTTATGTTTAATAGCATGCCCCATTTGTTAACCCAACTGTTAATATGATCCAAGTCCATTTGAATTGTTATAGTTTGGTCTGTATTAATAAAGAGTCTGCCAATTTTAACATCATCTGCATATTTGACTAATGACGAGATACATTTCCTCATAAGATCAGATATAAATGCTTAAAATAAGCATGGTCTAAGGACAGAAACCTGCAGGACTCCGCTACTGACATGTCCAGGATCAGATAGGTGTACAGTAATAAGGACCCTATGTGTCCTGAACCATAGCCAATTATGTATCCAGTTGACAATATCAGTGTTGATGTTAAAATCTTGTAACTTAGTGACCAGTGCCCAGTGAGGCACAGAGTCAAAAGCTTTGTTAAAATCAATATACACTATGTCATAGGGTATTTTGGTACCCAATTGCAGGCTAACCAGTTCATGAAAGCACATTAGGTTAATTAATCAGCTTCTGCCCTTAGAGAAACCGTGTTGTTCTGGGTCTAAATGATTTATATTAGGAGTAATTAAATCCTTGATTAGACTTTTCAGTATCTTACAGATAGCAGAAGTTAAACTGATAGGTCTGTAATTCTCCCAAAGATTTTGTGGGCCCTTTTCGTGGATAGATATCACAGGTAGCCTGTGACAATGGCAACCACAACTGAGTGCTTTCAAGCAGGACAACTCAATCCCAGCACCTGTGCACAGGGCTACCAGGCAGGGAGGGTGACTGGATGGGGGGGTATGCGAATATAGAGGCAGGGTGTCACTACATGTACACACATATGGGGGAGTGAGCATGCCATACGATGGGCAGAAGAGGTGGGAGGGTTTGTGGGGTGTAGTGTGGTGGCCAACTATCGAGCTGGCCATATGGCGCAGTGGCTGGGTGACAGGCTGGGGTTCATAGGGTACCAGGTTCGATCCTAGGCATGGTCACCTTTTTGTGCACCATCTGGGAATTCTTTTTGTTTGTTTTGCACTCCCCTGACATGCACCCCCCCCCAGGAGTTGAGAATTCTAAAGTAGGGGGCACGGTGGGTGGGAATACAGCCCCCTGCACAAATAAAAAAAAAGTAAGTCTCCAGTGCCCTTTTGCTTTGCACTGGTAGTTTACATTGCTGAAATAGATTTTTGGTAATGTAAACTCACCCTAAAAGTGATCGCCTTTTCATGATCACTGATACCACATGGAACCAGTATTGCATAAGTTGTTTTTCACTCAGGTGGAACATAATTGAAAGAGAAACATCCTTCCAACAAAAAGCCTTAGTGGATGAACAATACTGTCAGACAATAAGAAAAGCATATGACCTGGTATACTGTCTGGGCCAGAATTAAATTTGCCTTTTAGGGAAAGGATATTTTTGTATAAATCATCTTCAGAAATGAGAAAATGATCACTGAGAATATTAACGGAGTCTGAACTTTAGTCAATGTTGGATGAAATATTTCACAAAAGTTCTCATTAAAGATATTTGCCATTTCCAAGGGTTCATGTATCAAAAGATTATTAACCAACCATTGTCCTACTTGACAAATTAGCTTTTTTAATGAGTTTATGTAAGAAAACAAAAGTTTACAATTGCCTTTATTGGCAGAAGAGGCAAGGTTATGCTCCCATTTAATTTTAGCTTTCCTACTTTTTTATTTATATTTCTTCTGTGTTTTGAGATTAGAATCCCAGCTTTCAGATATCCTGTTTTTTAAGAACTTGTTATATCTCTCAGCTTTTAGCTTAACCAGACATTTAAGTGACTTGTCCATCCATTTAGGCTAATTTTTATGGCCATTATTTTTATGCTTGGGTGGAATGAAGGAGTCTTTGATGTAATGTGAAGTGTACTTCAGATATTTCCAAAAAGTGTGAATAGGATTATTGGAGAAAAGTTGTTCCCAGTCAGTATTGTACAGAACTGTTTTCATCACCTGCACGTTAGCCTTATAAATAAAAACATTAGTAGTGGTGGGGCTGTAAGTAACATTTTTAATAAGTGAAAAAGAAACAGTGTTATGATCACTATTGCCTATGGGGAGGGTCCCATACAGATGTTTTTATTTCTAGGTGGTCATTACATAAGACCGAATCTAAAATTGTATTGCCACTAGTTTCGGTGCATATACATTGTTTTAACTATAACTGAGTACAGATGCCTTGCAGTGCTTTGCCCTGACTTGATGTAGACATATGGTCAAGCCAATTTCACCTAAATTGAAGTCACCCATTGTAATAATGTCACCTAGTTTTGCCTGGTCTAATTCCATTAACATTGTGTCGAATACTTCAGAACAGGTGTTAGGGGCTCAGTAACATGTCCCTAGTATAATAGGCTCAGCATCATGAATCAGCAATTTAACCCATATTGATTCTGTAACAACTCCATGGGTTTTGACTTTATCTGTGATAGCGACTGTGTTAAGCCTAGCATTAATGTATAAGGACACACCTCCCCCCTTTCTATGGGTACACTTTAGAATATGGGGGTGATATCCAGGGAGTCTAAGGTCCCAAGAGGCCTTGTCATCACCCTAGGTTTTGGTAACAGATATGATGTCAATGTCCCTTTGACTAGATAACAGAAAAAGTTCATCCACTTTGTTATGAAGATACCTAGCATTAAAGTATAGAAAGTTAAGCTTCGCAGAATCATTAGTGCAATAGTGTCTAGTGGAACATTAAGAAAAGATGGTATTGCCCACTTCTCCCCCTGGGTATTCAGTTTAAAGAGCTATTTATAGATGCCACAATATGTTTGCCTAGTAATGAACTGCCCCTTCTGCTTAAATGTAAGCCATTGCCATAAAATAGTTCAAACCTGTCCACAAAGTCCTCCCAGTGAGTGATATATAACAGTTCATGTTTAAGACACCATTTCCTCAACCATTTGTTTATTGCTTTTATTTTGTTGTTAATATGAGTCACGGCATTAGGAATGGGAAGAATTTCAGAGACACCAATGTGACAGCCACGTTCAATTAATTTGTTGGATAGGGCCACAAAATCTTGTTTGATGGACAGAAAAGAGTTGTGGGTAACATTGTTTGCCCCAACGTGTAGAATGACCAAAGATTTTTCTCCACAGTCAAAAAGTATACTATCAATCATGGCAGTGATATCTGAGATTTTTGCTCCACGAAAACTGGAGCAAGTTCTATTGGCTTTATCTTGATCACAGACCTCATTGTCCAGGTGTTTAATAATATAATCCCCTAATACAAAAAGTTGCCTGGAAGTAGGGGCAGAAATGGTGGTAGAGCCATTAGAATATGCTAGATTAGTGTTGATAGTATGACCAATCTTGTTAGTAGCAAAAGGAGTTCCTGAGGAAGGACCCCGGCTGTGTTACAAGAAGGGAGTGGGAGAGTACCCTGTTGTAAATCATAGTTAGCCACCATACTAGAATGATTTGCAGGACTATCAACATTAGTTTCTGAGAATGGAACCACTAAAGAAGGGGTACTGTTAAGGACACACAAAGGGGAGACAACTAGAGCAGAACCATAATTGGCCATTGAATTAGAAGGATTTACAAGGGGTCCCTCAGTTGTGACTCAGGGTGGTTCTACTAAGGGCTGAACCACAATAGAGTTAGCAGTCATACTCTTGAAAGTACTACATAGCTGACTAGTAGGTGTGGGGGCAGAAGTAGCAGGTGCAATTGGAGGAAAAACAGTGGAGGATGTAGATGGGTGAGATGGATCTAAACTGAGAGAATCAAATCTATTGCACAGCTGTAATGAAAAAGCATCAGCTTTACACCCTTTATTAAACACTCTCTTACTCTGTACCTCATACCAGTAGTCGTTAGATCCTTCTACAGAGCTGTCCTATTGGTCCCTTTTTTGTTTTGTAATGCAGGGTGGATAGCAACAGCAGAGACAGAGAAGTCACAGGTGGTGCACTATATAGGCTGAGGGACAGAATGACCTTTAGTAGTATTTGTATAATGGGTGTTATAGGCAGGAAAGAGGGAGGGTGGGAAAATCATCAGAAATGACTCAGACAGATGTTCCCAAAGTAATCTGATGGCCATATCTCTTTGGATGTGTTCCAAGTTGAGCCTGGCCTGATAACAATCTACGCAGCTGCAGGTTAGAACTGCTACAAGCCCTAAGTCGGGAGGCAGATTGACTGTATCGAATGAACTGCTGCCTTATTTAACAGACTGCACTTTATTTAACAGACTGCACTTTAAGTTTTATTGTTACAAGACTCCTCAATAGCTTTGCACCTGTGCTTTCTGAATCTGTGGAGGAAGGGTTCCAGAGACAGATTAACTGATTGGCTGCATACTGAAGGGGTGGGGTTTTTCTCCTTCAAAGCTCCATGCCGCCACAGCAACAGAATAACATCTGAATGCCGACCCAGTAATGATCTACATGGCTGCAGCTGAGAGCTGCTACAAGACATAAGTCAGGAGGCGGATTGATTGTATCGAATGAACTGCTGCCTTATTTAACAGATTTCACTTTACTTAACAGACTGCATTGTAAGTTTTACTGTTACAAGATTCCTCAATAGCTTTGCACCTGTGCTTTCTGAATCTGTGGAGGAAGGGGTCCAGAGATGGAATAAGTAATTGGCTGCATACAGAAGGTGTGAGGGGTCCTCCTTCAAAGCTCTGCACTGCCCACAGGTGCAAGCGCATGGCACGAGCAGACTGTGTGGCTTGAGTGCCACTCAGGAGAAAAAAGAAGTTAGTAAAATTTGGTAACCCTAGGAGTGTTAACTTTTATTCAAGATGGGAAAGATCACAAGTATATTACTGGGTGGGTGGTTGATTTGGAGTGTTTGTATGATGTGTAACCAGGAGATGAAAGATGACAGTAATACTGAGAAACAAGACATGGGTATGATGGTAATAGGAATGCCAATTTACTGGAAGCATAATTACCTGGTTAACCGAAGGAATCACTTTACAAATGTTAGGAAATTCATAGCCAAGAACTTGTTCCATTACAAATCCCATGTAAAATGAACAGTTTGAGGGTCAGTGGCCTACTTTGTACAGTATTACTAGTTCAAAGTGGTGACATAGAACTAAATCCAGGATCAAATAAACATAAAGGCATTTCAATAGTACATGAACATGTAAGGAGTCTAGTAATCAAAATAGATGAATATCGGGTCTGGGCAGCAGAAGTTAAACATGATATTTTTGTACTTTCTGAAACCTGGCTCCATGCTGGATTAGGAAATGATGAAATCCAACTAGCAGATTACAGTTTAACCAGAACAGACAGAGGTAAAAGGGAAGGTGGGGTTTTGCTTTATGGTAAGGATAGTTTATGCCCTTATCAAACCATTTTGGCAGCAAATCATGAAGGGATTGATTGTTGATTGATATTTTTTCCATGAGGTTAATTGTAGAAGTTTTTGTTTTATGCTCCCCCAACCCCCAAAAAAACAAACCCAAAAATAAAAGTTTTGATTCCTTAGCTGATGTTGTATTGGATAAAATCAAAGATCATCGTGTCTTGATAACAGGGGATTTTAATGTTAATTGGTTTCAGCCTAGAGAGACAAAATGGAAAAATAGTTTTACAGCACTGGGCTTAGGGCAAATTACTATGCAACCAACTAGAAGCACAATTGATGGAGCATTAGGCTCTATCTTGGATTTAATGTTTGTTTCCCAGGCTATAGGGATTTTAAGTCAAGAAATGTTATCCTTAAATTTAAGTGACCATAACCCAATAACTTGTACAATTGATTTATATATTCCACTAAAAATTAAAGAAACATCATAATGGGCAAGGCACTATACAACATTTAATGAGGTAAACTTTAGAAGTAGCCTAAAGAATTTTAATTGGGAGAGAGTCTTACTTATTCCTGATATCAATTTGGCTGTCCAGGAATTTAATGATTTCTTACTATTACTCATACAACAACATGCCCCTAAAGTAAAAAAGACAGTTAGGAAAAGAGAAATGCCCTGGATAACTGACAAAATAAAAAATCAATTAAGGGTAAGGGACAAGGGGCATGATTACAAGATGCATGATGCAACTCACAGGTGTATGCAAGTTGTGCCATGTGGTGCTATGCCAGGGGCCCTGTGCCATATTCCAGGACAAGCAGGGTCCCAGACACCTATGCCTGTGACTTGTGGCAGCTGCAGGATAGCACCAAAGGAATGGCACACTGGACCTGGGTGCCACAAGTCACAGCACACAACCAACTGCTCCCCAGAGTCCCCCACCCTGAAATGCACCAGCAAGCACCTGGGGGCATTGGGGGCTGTCCAGTTGGAACAGGTGATTGGAGGCACAAAAGGAAATTGTCCTGGGGTCCCCAACTTTCAGGGGCTCGGGGGCATGACATTGTGGGGGGACATGTGGAGGGCAGTCATATGGTTTCCTTGGTGCTGCATGGGGGCATCCATCACTGTGCCAGGACAGATGCCCCTTAGACTATCTTTTAGCTGGTCTAACCCTGCTACACCATATGGGGTCCTGGAATGGCGCATGTGGGTTACAGCAGCCTCCCTTCCAGATAAGGGCACAGTTGCTGCTGTAACCCACTTTTGTGCTATGCCACTGTGGGTTGTGGGCATAGTGGGTGGTGTAGCCCACCTTTGGCACAACCCACATACGGCATGGCACAAGCTGCAACATGGAATCACTACTTGTATTATGCCTGGTGCAAGGTGCGATTTGCATCATCAGGTTTGGTGTAAATCACCTTGTGCTAGGCATAACACACCTTGGAATCAGGCCCAGGGCTTGGAAAAAAAGCACAGAAACCAAAAACTACTGAGGACTGGGAGCAATTTAAAATTTGGAGGAAAAAATGCAAGAAAGACATCAAAATAGCAAAAACACAATATCACTTAGCTAGATTAAATAAGGTATAAGATCACAAGAAATTTTGGAACTATATTTCTGAACTGAAAAATCCTGTCAGAACTTTGCAAATGATTAATCTAATGGAATGTGGAAATCTAGTTAAAGATCAACTAGAAGTAGCAAATAGGTTTAATACATATTTCTTAGATTTGCCAGACTTAGAAATACTCAAACCAAAAGAAAAAGCAGCTGAAATTTCTGTAAGTGAGATTGTAAAAAACATAAAAATGATCAAAACAGTGGTCAGAATTTCAGTTTTGGATTTAGGAAGTTAAAGATAAAGGAAATAGAAAAGGAGTTACAAAACTGAATATTTCAAAAACAGGAGGACTGGATGGATTATAAGCCAAATTCTTGAGGTCTGGTGCTGAAAGCATTGCCCCCATAGTAACATATCTCTTCAATTGGAGCCTTTGTAACTCCACTGTTCCTGATGTATGGAAATGGGAAAATTATATCTATTTTTAAGTGGGGAGATAGTATAGCCACTTCTAACTACAGGCCGATAGCTCTTCTTCCTATACTGTCTAAAATTCTGGAAAAAAATGGTGCATTATCAATTAAGCCAGTATCTGGAAAGCAATGAAATGCTAACAAATGATCAACATGGATTTAAAAAAGGAAGGTCCACAAACACCGCCCTGTTAGACTTCAATAAACTGGTAGCGTCATCTCTAAACCAGGGAAGGAGTACTGGGGTGGTGTTCATGGACCAACGCAAGGCATTTGACTTCGTACAGCATAAGATTTTACTTGAGAGACTGTGCGAGGTAGGTGTCCAGGAGGGACCTCTCCAGTGAATGAAGTCCTACTTGGCTGATTGTAGGCAATGTGAAGCGTTAGAAGACATAGTCTCAGAAAAAGAAGAAGTAACTTGAGAAGTCCCACAGGGCTCAATTTTAGGCCCACTGATGTTCAACATATATGTGAACAACCTTTCACAACTTATAAAACATAGTGAAATAAGAATGTATGCTGTTCATACAGTGTTGGTTGCAACATCAGAAAATTTGGAACAACTAGGAAACAAATTACAAGAAGATATGCACCAAATGGAAAAATGGTTGGTTAGTTCGGACCTAATTCTTAATACAAAAACTACACAATGTATGGCCTTTAAAGCAGATTGTATCAGGAATAGAAGTCCCAAACTACTGATTAAACTGGGTGAAGAGACCTGGATTAAAAATGTGGCCAACTACAGGTACCTAGGTATACAGGTGGATTTCGGCCTAACTTATACTGAGCATGTTCTCTTACAAGTTGGAAAAGTGAATCAAAGATTGGGGTGTTAAGAAGGGTGGCAGTATTTTTTTTTCCAATTGTTTAACCAGGAGAGACACACTAAGCTGAAAACTTTTTTACAGGTGCAACCTGGGAGCACAGGGAAGTTAAGTGACTTGCTCAGGGTCACACAGTATATGCAAGTGAGGGCTGTGGGATTCAAACTCAAGTCTCCAGATTTGCAGCTCAGAGCGTTAAACCACTGTGCTATACTGCTCCTAAATTGCTTGTCTCTTGAATCTAGGGAGAAAGTGGTCAGACAATTGTTTATTCCAGTATTGGAATATGATTCTATTCTATAAAGTTCTGCCTGTTTGCAGATGACACCAAGATCTGCAACTGGGTGGATACTCTGGAAGGGGTGCAGAAAATGAAGAGGGACCTGGAGAAGCTTGAAAGATGGTCAGAGATGTGGCAGCTGAGGTTAAATATAAAGAAGTGCAAAAGAATGCACCTGGGTAGAGGGAACCCTGGGGAGAGCTACAGGTTGGGGGAAGAGGAGCTGACTGTCACCAAGGAGGAAAGGGACCTAGGGGTCATCATCTTTGATGACTTTAAGGTATCAAAGCAGTGTACAAAGGCAGCAGGGGGGGCCAGTGGTATGCTGGGATGCATAGGCAGAGGTATTACTAGCAGAAGGAGAGAGGAGGTGATGCCATTGTATAAAACTTTGGTAAGGCCTCACCTGAAGTACTGCATGCAGTTCTGGAGACCACACCTGCTCAAGGGCTTACACCACAAAGCATATGAGGAAAGACAGAGGGACCTCAATACATACTCAATGGAGGAGAGGAGACAGTGGGGTGACATGATTGAAACTTTCAAGTACCTTAAGGGCATAAACAAGGTGCACATGGGGGAGCTTTTCCAATGTAGGAAAAGTACTAGAACAAGGAGGCATAATATGAAATTGGAGGGGGGTAGATTAAGAGGTAATGTGAGGAAGTTTTTCTACACAGAAAGGGTAGTTGACACATGGAATAGTCTGCCACAGGAGGTAGTGTGGGCAAGCACAGTGGAGGGGTTTAAGCATGCTTGGGTTAGGCACAAGGGAAGCTTGAGAGGGGAGGGAGTGATGACAAGCCATTGATCACATAGGATCAGTGGCCTCATACAATGTATAAGGCCTACAGGCAGACTGGATGGGCCTAGCGATCCTTATCTGCTGACAATTTCTATATATGCACTCTATTATGAAATTGTTAAATAAAATAAATCATACTTATTATAGAATGGGCAAATTCATCACTAGAAGTAGACATAGGACACATGATTGTGAAATATATAATAAATTGAATTGGCTCCATCCATGTGAACAAAGAACTTATTTTTGGTATACAGCATGCTATATAATTTTAATGGGTAAACCCAGGCATTTTTTATTGAACTATGCATCAATAGAACCAAATAATGGTTCAAAAATTCATACCTGATCATCTAGCAGTAGAATACCCATGCACAGATCATTTAATAGATTGGGTGACATAACTTCACAAAATAGTTTTGCATTCTTTTGGAACACACTGCCTCACGAGCTGAATATGATAGATAGCCTGCCCATTTTCAAGGTGAAGTTACGTGAGTATTTGAAATCAAACTGTGCATGTTTTAAATTGTTTAATGGTATTGTTTTGCTATTTGTATGATATGTATTGTTTGTTTTCTGTAATAACACAGGACTTTGTTGAAAATGGGATTTACATCCTAACATATGTTTTTCCTGTATAAAAAATACATTTTTATCAATCAGTCAATCAATCAATATGGGTCTGGATTAAAAGATACGTGAAAAAACAAGGGATATAAATACTCTTGATTTATTATTGACAAATATGGGAGATACTACTACCAATTGTAAAACATCCATGCCATTAAGTATGAGTGACCACTTAAAAATTGAATTTGAAATAAAAGAAGAAATTAGAAAACAGGTGGGGTTTACTGCTACATTAAATTTTGGGAAAGTACATTTTAAGAACATTAAAAGTAGCATAAGACAGAAGGATTGGAAACAAGAGTTTAAGGATAAACCTATAAACATCATATGGGATCTATTCTGCAATAAAATTAATCAGGAAACTCATAAAAACATCCATGTTATACAGAAATACAATAAAAGAAAAGATAATGCACCATCATGGGTAACACATAAAATTCAAAAAGTAACCAACAAAAAGAACAAACTTTATAAGAAATATAAATTAAATAAACATCAGATAAAGTGGAAACACTACAAGGATATAGCTAGAAAACTGAAAATAGAAATAAAAAACATCAAAAGCTACTGTAGCTATGATTAAAAATTAGCAACCAAGGCAAAAGATAATTATAAATCATTTTACTCTTAACATAAACAACAAATGGAGAAATACAGATGGAGAAGGACCTCTAAAAAATCAAACGAGAGAAGTGATCTCTAACATGAGAGACAACACCAATGTAAGTAACCAATATTTAGTATTGGTATTTAATAAAAATAACACTAAAAGGGTCACAAATGCCCTTGTTAGTAATGAAGCAAATAAACGCTTCATTATAGATGTCAAGAATGTGGAAGATAGATTGAAAAATCTAAATCCAACAAGTCCCTGGGGCCAGATAACCTGCAGCCCAAAGTCCTTAAGGAAATATGTCAAGACATTGCTACCCCCCTGACATTTATATATCAAATCTCTATGGACACAGTAATAGTGGCAGATAATTGGAAAGTAACGACTTCCATCCCACTATATAAAAAAAGAACAAGAACAGATCCATCTGACTATCATCTAGCAGGTTTGACATCAATACCATAAAAAATACTAGAAGGTATAATAAAAGTTAGGATAACCACTTTCATAGATACAAGCCATCTAAATGACACCTCACAACATGGGTTCACTAAGGGGAGGTCATGCCAAACTAACCTTCTCAACTTTACGACAAGGCAGTAGGGCATCTGGATGTAAGGAAATCAGTGGATGTACTGTTCCTTTACATTTCTAAAGCCATTGACAAGTTATCCCACAATAAAATAATGAAGACTTTGGAACATCTGGGCTTAGAACCAACCATTGTGAAATGGGTGGAGAATTGGCTGATGGATAGGAAGCAGAGATTTAGTTCAGAAGGGTTTACTCTAACTGGGAAGGGGTGACTAGTTGGGTGCCCTAAGGATCTGTTCTTGGGCCATGCTTCTTTAATATTTTCATAACATCATTACAACATGATAAGCAGGGGTTTTGCTTTCAAAGTCTGCAGATGATTGCAGACAAGGGGTGGTGATAGATAAAAGTTCAAACAACAGTTTGCTTCAGGAAGCACTAGTTTATATATTCAATTGAACCAATAAAACTGGACTACAGTTAAACTATGACAAATGCACAATAATGCATCTAGGCAAGAAAAACCCATGTTACAGCTACATATTAAATGGAAAACCACTGAGGACATGAACTGATGAAAGGGATTTAGGAATTTGGATTTCCTAAGACATGAAATTTACATCTCATTGTAATCACATAACTCAGAAGGGTGACAGAATTCTAAATTGTATTTTTAGGCATGTGGCATTCAGAAATAGCAAAGTTATCTTGCCACTATATACATCACTGGTTAGTCCTATTCTGGAGAATGGGGCACAGGTTTGGTCCCCATATTTGAAAGGCAACATAGAGAGAATTGAAAGAATGCAGAGGACAGCAACTAGAGGAATAAATAACATGAAAGAGAGAAGTTATGAAGAGGGACTGCAAGAGCTAAATCTGTATTCCTTGGAGTATAGAAGAAAAACAGGGCACATGTGTCTAATACACAAAGCCTGGTCCAATAGTGATCTTTGGGATAGCATAGGATTAGAAATAAGGACTCAAACTTACAATACACTAGCACATCCAATGCAGCTACGGACTAGGAATACATGATTACAGAGAACACAAAACTGGTTTAATCAAAGGGTGGTGCATGAATGGAACAGGCTACCACTAGATGTAGTGGCCAGTGAAAGTACTCAGGTCTTCAAAAACAGACTGGATAAGTTCTATAGGGAGAGTGTTGCAAGGTAGACCTAAAGATAATAAAGAAAAAATGTGAGCTTACAAGATGCAAGTCTATTAGCTCTGTATATATCCTATGATTCCTATGAAGTTAGAAGGTCTGACATTAAACATAATTATTTCTTTATTTAGCTCAGCATTTTACATGAACTTAGTACACACAAACCTTTGTTTAGGAATGGGTACAGCGGAGATTAAATACTTATGGCGTGATGTGCACTTGACACCAACTTCCTCCTCTAGTATCATGACTGTATTGGCCATTATAAGTGAATAAAGCTATGGATGCAATTCAAGAGAGGTGCTTGTGTAAAAACTTGTAGTTTGTATCTTACACACACATAATATGTTAATGAGCCAACAGTAATTAATCGAAATGTCACAGAAAACACACTGGGTTGAATATAAAGGAGTGGATAGTGCTAAAGCAAACTTGTCAGGGACACATCTAATAAAACTGATTCAAAACAAAATATACCACTTTGGGAACTATGAAGTTCAATGCACAATAAAGGTTGCCAGCTAGACAAAGTAGCCTACAGTAAATAGTCAGGTTACTTCAAGGCACAGGTAATGACAATCTGCAAACCTTAATGTAGCTCTATGAATACAGGGCCTAGGCCTACCTCTCAAAGTGCACAGGGAGGCTGGTCAACTTGGAAACTCTAGAGTATGCACAAGGGTGTGGTGTTAGAAAACCACCAAAGTAGCAAGTCAAAAAAGTTTTCTGCACACACTAACCTGAAAAGAGGGATGCCAAGCAAGGTCTTGTTTAGAAAAACATTTTAATCAGACACAACCAGGCTCCAGCCTGACATGTTTCAGACAGGATCCTTTATCAAAGGCTGAATAGAATGGTTATAAGAACACTTACTGTATATATGGTTAAATCAGAGCATGTGGTCTGGTGAGACCCCTGTGACACTATAGTTTGTGATTGGATAAAAATAATGAATATACGTTTTTCAAAATATAAAATACTAAAGGTGCCACACTGTGCGAACTAACTATACATTAAAACCACATCAAGGCATTTCCATAAGGATATATGTAATAAGGAAGGCAACAGATGCTGATAAAAGAAGAAAAGGAAAAAACAAAAAGGAGGAGAGGAAGGGGAGGAACAAACAGGGAAGGTGTGTTTGGGAGGGGTTGGAGGGTTGTGTCAGGAATGGGAAGAAAAAAGAGGGATATGAAAAGGAGGAGAGGGGGAGGACATTATAGAGACTACAAATAGCATACATTCTAGTTATACTGCAGTACAGGATCTATGGGCCCGGGTGCAAAAAGGACAAGAATGCCCTTTTGCACTCAGGCCATTGATCCCAACTTCGTCTAACTAGAATGTATGTATTACTCAGTCTCTACTCCCCCTCTTCCCTTTCATAGCCCCTTTCTTCCATTCTGACACAATCCTCCAACCCTCCCCCACACTTCCCTGTTTGTTCCTCCCTTCCTCCTCCCCCATTCCCTTTTAATTTTTATTTTTCTTTTATCAGCATCTGCCTGGCCTTCCTATTACATGTATCCTTGAAATATAGTGATGTGGTTTTAATATATAGTTAGTTTGCACAGTGTGGCACTGTGCTGGTGACATCTCTCCATGATCTGACCCCCTGACATCATGACCATCCTTAAGTAAAGTGTCCTTGACAAACTGTCATAGTCAAAAGATACAGCTCAGCATGTCCAATAAAGAAAAAAACCCAGCTGCTATTTGGTACTATTAACAAGCAGTCTTCACAGCCGGAGACAAGATCGCAGGATAACAGTATGTCAGCTATGTGAAAAACAGCTGAGAGAGATGGGCATTACAAAAGAACCATCAGATTAGCACGACTCACAGAAAGCTTTAATTAGTGCATTAAGAAGTGAGATTTGGGCAAGAATTACTAACATTAATGCTCAGATGACCACCTTCAAGGAACAGTAGAGGGCTTGAGCACTACTATCACCCTGCATACCAGCAGACTGTCCAAGACTGAAGAGCGGGTGTGCACAGCTGAAGATCAGCTCACTAAATGGGGTCAGGAGCACAAGCAAGTGACTTAGCAACTGGTTGAACTGACAGCCAAGCTAGACAACCTCAAAAAATTGTTCATGGAGCTCCAGTATTAGAATGGTGGGGCTTCCTGAAGAATTGAAGGGCCAGGACACAGAAGGCTTCATCTCACAATTGCTGATGGAACAACTGGAGCTTGCTGCAATGGGCTGAGCTTTTGAGGTGAAGCGGGCCCATACAACTCCGGGAGGCAAGCCCAGGCTAGGAGAATGGTAGCATAATTTTTTAGCAAAATTTCTTTGTCATCAAGATAAAGAGGTGTTGCTCTGAGTGGCAAGAGAGAAAGGCCTGATTCAGCTAGGAAAAACTTGCATAATTGTTTTCCCCGGACTATAGCCACAAGTTGCAGAGACAGAGTGCTTGATTCCCAAAGTCCTGAGACTGACTCAAGGTGCCTGTGTCAAACATAAATGGTGCAAGTGGCACCTTGCATTAAACAATGCCCCCTGAGCTATTCACAAAGGCAGCTTGCATCAAACCCAGGCTGCATGCACCAATGGAGACTTGTGCCAGCCTTGCCCCACAAAATTGGCTGGGGCATGGCACTAGGGGGCTTTTGGCAGGTGCTGGCTGACATATCAATTCTCAAAGCCCTGAGATTGACACAAGGTGCCTGCATCATACATAAATGGTTTCAATCTCAGGGCTTTGAGAATCTCACTCAGCTTTTCACATGTGTTGCATGTTGAAATTAACAAGCACCATTTTGAAAAACAAAACTATTGCCATTTTAGCCGACAAGCTTATATTTGTTATTAATTAAGATATATCTAAGAAATAAAACTGGAAATATTGGTAGAAATTATATAGCCTGTTGGTTTGTCTTTGTCCTTTTGGTCAGCTCATTACTGTTGCCTTTTGGTAGTTGGTAACTGTGAGGGCCTCCAAAACTACACTGACTTGTTTTTCAGAAGTAAGCAAAAGTCTTTTATTTTTTTGTATTTATGCTCCTTGCTGGTCAGCCCCCATCTAACCAACCCTCAGCCATGTCCTCCAGAATTACTGGTGCTTACCTTGCCTGGCCTGGGAGCAGCACCTGTGGGGAGTCGGTCTTCATCCTGCTGACTGGTATGTTTTCCCCTCTGATTTTCTCCCAGGGGCCCCGGGAGTATGCACTCATGCGTATGGCAGTACGCATGCACTGTACAGCCTCAGTTCCAACCCCTTTCCCCCACCCCATGGCCTAGTGCCTAGGCACCCTCTGGCCCATGCCACCCCCAGCCTCCACTGGGGGATGCCATCAGCCTAGGGATGCTATGCATCCTCCCCAGAGAGGAGATCTTGCCTGCTGGCAGCTCTACCCAGCTCCCCCCTCCCCCCCATGCTGACCTCCAATGGTCAGGGCTCATTCCCAAACCCAGATCACTGGTGTGGGTCAAGGTAAGGCAACAGCACCTCAACCCTCTATGCCACCATGCTGGCTCCAGTCTTTTTAAGTAGGATATAACTATCCAATTTCTTTAGAGTTGACTAGTTTCATTGCAAATTGCACACATGTTAATACAAGTTTTTATGCTTGTAAGGTAACCCAGGTTTTTATGAGTCAAAGCATTATTTAAAAACAGCTCTTGCATTAGTTGTTTTTTTTTTTTAGTACTGTAATTAGATTTTAATTGTGTAATCTGCAAAAATTAATCAAGTAACAGTGTCTGGTAGCTAGTGTATTAATGGGTACAAATGAAATCACTATTTCTAATGGAAGATACTCTACTTCGTCAGCAAGCCTAGTAAGCAATGCAGGTTTAAATCAAAAGGCAAAAGGAATTAGAAAAAATGTAGGTCCTAGAGGAAAGAGAAATTATTTTTTCCAAATTTAAAATTCAACTGGTGGAATTAAAAATAACACCACCAAATGTCTGTGTGCAGGGTTGTCCAATATGGGTTGTATTAGTGTTAAGTGGGGACGCAGAATAAAATCCGGGGCCAGGAAAGGATCAGACCTTTAAAATAGGTTATGATAATGCTAGGAGTCTTAAAAATAAATAAACCAGATTTTTTCAGAACATACATTGAAATTGAAAATTAAACCCCACTACCCTCTTATTAATTGAAACCTGGTTAAATAAGTCAGTAAAAATGGAAGAAATTGGAATTGATGGTTATGATATTACGGGGATAGCAGTGTCAGTGGCTCAGTAGGTAGCACACTCACCTCTGAGGCTGGGAGATCAGAGGGCTGTGGGTTCAGTTCCCACATCTGGCACTTGGTTAATAGCCCAGTACTGACACTGTAGTGCAGAATGAGAGGGGTGCTGCACTTTTGAGGTGCCGTCTTTCGGATGAGATGTTAAACCGAGGTCCCTTCTGCCTGGATTGGTGGTAGTTCAGGTGGATGTTAAAGATCCCATGGCACTTATCAAAAAGAGTAGAGGAATTTCCCCAGTGTCCTGGACAAATTTCCCTCATTCACTGAAAATACCACCAACAGCTTACTCTGGTTCAAGGTCAGTTGCAACTCATCTGTATCCCCTGCCCCGGGTCATGCCTGAAAATAGGCAGGATTTGTCTAATGCACTTACCCGGTCAACTAAATAAATAAAATAAATATATCTGAATGAGTGGCAAGTGAGCTGGGGAATATCATGAATGGTGGAGTGTAGCGGAGCCAAGAGTAATGGTTCCTTAAGCCTACTTGCCATGAGTTCAGGTATATTCTGTATCACACACCTAGCCATCATGTATTCCTTTTATACAATAGGACTGTGTTTTGTGCTGGGTTTTTTTGTTTGATGATGTCACCACAGTGTGATATCTGGAGATACCACACTGTGATGATGTCACCACAGTGTGCTATCTGGAGTTATCACACTACAGTGAGAATACATGTTTTTACCAGATGGATTATATGCTCACTCCTATTGTGTGTGTGTTATATATATATATATATATATATATATATATATATATATATATATATATTTGATAAGGAAAATAAACAGGGGTGGGGGTATTGCTGTATGAAAAATTAAATATGGGACCAACCAAAATGTTTTATCCTCAACTTGTTGGTAAAGTGGAATTATAATAGTATCCTTTCAGTTACTGGATTTGGTACTAGGAAGCATTTATTCACCCCTAGAACACCATTAAATGATTTTGATAAATAGTCATAAATAATTAAGAACTTTTCAATGGGCTTCCAAATAATGTTATTGGGTGACTTTAATGCATCTTGGGGAAACACAAAGGGACAAGCACTTGAAAATAGTTTTAGGCAATTAGGATTAAGACAAATTACAATGAGTACCACCAGGAAAACGTTACTAACTAGTAAAGGTTCTATTTTAGACTTGATTTTTGTGTTTCCAGGTGTGATAGTAGACCAAGTGAAAATAAATCAACCAGTCTTGGGAGATCACAATATTTTTTATTGTAGCTTTCAGGTTTCATAAAATAAAACCAAAAATGAAGTAAAAAAAGAAAGCAAGTACATAAAAAGATATTGCTTCAAAAAACATAATAAGTCTTATTTTAAGCATAAACTATGCCTGAAGACATAGCATAGAATATTTTTGATACCTTCCCTGGATTTAGCTGTTCAAGAGTTTAATGATTTATTTTTATCTGTTTGCAATGAAGTGACAGCAATGGCTAAAATGTCACCAAAAGCAAAGCAGGTCCCTTGGATATCAGAAAAATTAAAAATTAAAATCAGAGCAAAAGAGCATCTATGGAAGACTGACAAATAAAAGCTTCAAATTTGAAGACTGGGCAAAAATATAAATTTAGTAGAAATAATATAAAGAAATATCAAAAAGGCTTAAATCAGTTATTATAATAAGAGAACTGAGGAGACTGCAGGCACAAAAAACTATTAGGCATTGATAAAAACATTAAATAAACTGGCCACAAGAGATCCCCTTAACCAAATGGAAATGAATGGAGTTCTCCAGGATACAAGATCTTCTGCAAATATTCTTAATGAATATTTTGTAAACTTATGTGACGTGCCCATACAACATATGAGCTCACTGGAATAGAAAAAGATAGATTAGAAAAAAGTGGAGGCACATTTTGAAGCCCTAAAAGTTCCTAAATTTAGATTTAAAATCCTGTGGTATAAAAAAGTAAAAGATACTCTAAAAAAAAGTTAAATCAAAAGAAAGCACATGGCTTAGATGACATTGAAATATGTTTTATTAAAGATGCAGTCAAAATAACTGCTCCTGTTCTAACAAAGCTATTCCATTGGAGCCTACAAGATGGCCTATTTCCAGAACTCTGGAAATGGGCCAAGGTGGTCACAGTATTTATTTTATTTATTTATTGAGGATTCAGAAAATACCTTTGAGTCAAAGAGTCTTTTTCAGAGGTTCCACGTCAGTACAGGTAAACACAATAGAAGAATGGTACAGATCAAATATAGAAGCAGAAACACAAGCAAGCAAGCAAGCACTATACTATACATACATTAAATCATCTGACATTTAGATCCTGGTAATACTTTGTGCTAGTCACGGTTCAGATCAAATACAGAAGTAGTAATACAAACAGGCAAGCAGTATACTATAATATATAAGAACAGAAGCCCCCACCTACCTACAAACTTTCGGCAGTTAGCTCTGCTCCCAGTAATATCAAAGGTTCTGGAGTGTTTGGTTCACAGTCAATTATATGATCATTTGGAAAAGTATTCACAGTTGACCCAATATCAATCAGGCTTCAGGAAGAATTATTCCATGGGCATCGCACTCACTGACTTGATGGATCTTATAAGTTCATCACTGGAAGAAGGAATGTTGGTGGGTGTGGTGTTCATTGATCTATCAAACGCATTTGACATGGTGAACCACCAAATTCTATTAAATAGACTGCTGGAGGCGAGGGTATCGTTTAAGGTTTGGAGGTGGTTCGGGTCCTATTTGGAGGAATGAAAACAAGTGCAAGTGGGAAATAAACTTTCATAACAAGAGAAAATATTTAGGGGTGTTCCCCAAGGTTCAATCTTGGGGCCACTGTTGTTTTTGATTTACACAAATCTGTTACCTAATATATTAGAAACAACGTAAGTCCGAATGTGTGCAGATGATACTGCAATACTTGTAACAGGTTTTAATTTTGCTCAACTTCAATAAAACCTACAAAAAGACCTTCTACAAATCCAGGGGTGGATTGAACAGTCAAAATTGATGTTAAAGAGTAAAAAATTACAGGTCATGTTTTTCAACGCAAAAGTAAAAAATGGGAAGGTTAAAGAGCAGGAATTAAAGATTATAACAAGAACAGGAGTATGTTTACAGTAACTCAAGTGACACAAGACAAATATCTTGGGTTCTTGATAGATCACAAGTTGAGATTTGATTTTCGTATAACAGAACTGGTAAAGAAAGTGAGTGCTAAACTGGGGGCTATGAGAAGAACAGGATATTGCTTTAATGAGGGTGTAAAAAAAGGTGATAAATCAGTGGTTTCTTCCAATCATGGATTACGGCATATATATACAGTGGAGTCAGCCATGATGAAGTGCTGTGATATTCTGCAGCATTTCTGTATATCATCCTGGCTGTCACATCTGTATATGGACTGGCAAATTCTACCAATTTGAGAAAAGTGGAAGTAATACCCGACTTGGGTAGTTTATTTGGAAAGCAGATTTAAGAACCCATTATCGTGTATTGTATGATAAATTATCATGGCTTATAATAGAAAATATAATTTTTGTAGCTTGGAGAAATATAGTGTATTGAGTAAAAAATTCAACAGAAGTGGTAAATTTGACTCACAAGTTGATAGCACTGGAGACTAAATATACTTTGAGAAGTTCAAATAAAGGTCTCCTAAAAGTACCATGCATAAAAAGTAAATTTGATGAAAACACATTTTCTTACATAGCTGCTCAAATATGGAATAAAGTTTTTGCTACTTTTGGCCAAGCTACAAAAAACTTAAAAATGGTAAATACGGCCTTAAAATGAGACTGGCAGTTCGCTGTAACTGTAATGACTAAGCTATACATGTAAATGCGTGTATGCTTTTATAATTCTTGTACTGCATGTAACTTTTTTTAAGTCAATTCCTAGTTAACAGGAGCCACCTTGAAAATGGAATGTATAATCCTAACATTGTTATTCTACTACCTTCCTGTATAAAAATAAAATCTTTTTTTTTTGTAACCTTTATTTAAAACCTCCAAGGTTCACATACATTGCTCTCCCCAGAATGGGAGAGTAAGTTAATACAAGCAGCAATGTACAAGGTGTTCAGTTGAGACATATAATAAATGCTTGCATATATTAAACTGAAAAGAAATAAATTAAGCGCACATGGTAAAATTAAAAAGTGTGGAATGTACAGGTAATGGATTGTCTATAGACAGTGTTCCATCTGAGTGCCCATAGCCCCTTAATATACATAAAGAGAAGGGGCATCTGGATCATATCTGCTAAAATACCTGGAACAAGTGGAACTGCACCGCCCTCTCAGCTTGGTCCCAGATCTCCTGAAATTTCCCTTCTTGGTTTCTTATTCTGTACTGGGTTCTCTCTAGTTTCATACAGTCTACAAGATCCTTAACCCAGGCAGTGACAGGAGGAGTGCTGGAGAGCCTCCAATAAAGGGCCAACTGATGCATTCCCAATACCAGTCCCAATCTCAAGAGTGAATTACTCCCAGCCCATCCACTCTGCTGCCCCCCTACATGGAGATACAACAGCACCTCGACCGGATCCGTTGTTAAGGGTTCCCCCAGGATAAGTTGCAGGAGTGACAGAACTTCTTTCCAAAAGGCATAAACCTTATGGCATTCCCAGATTAAATGGAAGAAGGTTGAGCATAGATTTTACACTTGGGGCATAGGTCCAGGACTGATGGGACAATTCTATAAGCCAGGATGGAGATGAAATACACCCTCATTAGTATGTTGTATTGGATGGCTCTTAGTCTTTTGTTCACCGAGCAGTTTAAGGAATGCTTAAGAATCAGTGACCAATCTCCCCCAGTGAGTGAGTCTGGGAATACATCCTCCTCCCACCCTTTTTTAAGTCTGTCTAGCTGATCCAGCATCGCTCCCACCAACAGCAAATAGCAAGACCTGAGGGATTTATTTATTTATTTATTTGCTTTTGTTAACCGGGTGAGCACACTAGACAACCAAGTGCCTATTTTCAGGTGTGACCCGGCAGATTACAATGGTACATTCTTGGACAGGCAAAACAAGTTTGAAAGTGGGGTCTGAATACCTCCCCTTATGAGTCTCCTCAAAGGGGGAACAACCATAACCCCCTGGCCTCATACCCTCTATCTGGCTCTCTATTCTTTTTCTAAGGATAAGACAAGAAAAATAGGATGAGGGACTTGAGATTAAGTCTACACTTTAATGTGGGGAAGTCCAAAACCTTTCTGTCTACCAGCAGCTGCTCTAGGAGGTAGAGTCCCTTACGACTCCACTGGTCCAGTAATTTCTGAGGCAGCCGCCCCCCCCCCTCCTGCCACCATATACTTTAGGGGAATGTCTGGGGATAACCCAGCCTTATATTGTAATAACTTATGTGACATTCGCCAAGCCCTCCAAGTTGCCCTAGTACAGGGATGTCCAAGTTTCCTCCCTGATTCTTCTACCAGGCCTTCTACCAGGACATCATAATAACAGTAAAATATTAGACTTAGACTCCATCCCTACCCATATTGGGAGGGACTCCTTGCTGCCCAAAAGATCCTGTATGTGCTCTAATTGGGATGCCAGGTAATAATATTTGACACTGGGGAAACCTAGACTCCCCCCCTGTGAAATGGGGTTCCACAGTATGGCCTTTTTAATCTTGGGTCTCTTCCCCTTCCATAGCAATTGGGTGATAGCACCCTCCAGGGCCTTAATATACCTGTTAGGGATGTAGACTGGGATTGTCTGGAAGGGATATAGAAACTTTGGGAGAATACTCATCTTTATAAGGTTGACCATGCCTGACAAGGTCAGGGGAAGGGCCCTCCAATTGCTACAGTCCTCCTTAATCTTGTTCACCACCCTGTACAGATTAATGTCTGCAATGCTAGACAGCTTCGGTGGCAAGTATATTACCCAGATATTTAATTTCTTGGGATGGGGGATAAGACATTGATTAAGTCGACTAGGGATTTTATTTCCTTCCAGCGGCATCCATTTGCATTTACCCCAGTTTATTTTATGACCTGAAATTGGGCCATACGTGTCAAAAATATGGGTCAAAGAAGGCAGGGCAGCCACAGGATCTTTCAAGAATAAAAGTATATTGTCCACAAAGAGAGATATAACATGGGATTTGCCATCTCCCACATACCCCTAGATTGCTTCATGTGAGTGAATAGTTTCAGCAAAGGCCTCTATAGTAAGGACATATAGGAGCGGGGAAAGTGGGCATCCCTGTCTTGTGCCCCATATAAGGTGGAAGGGGGGTGAGAGGGTGGAGTTTGTTTGGATTTGGGCTTGAGGAGAGGTATAAAGTGTTCAAATCCACCTCAGCATTGTATCTCCCAATCCATATTTTTTAAGAACTGTAAACATAAAGGGCCATTCCACTCGATCAAATGCCTTTTCAACATCTAATGCTAAAAAGTACACCCCATTTCCCAGGTCCACCCATGGATATAGTTAACCGTCCTTTGTATATTTTGTTTAGCCTGCCTTCCCAACAAACCCTCCCTGGTCCAGACTGATCACCTTGGGAAGGAGTCTCTCCTTTCTGAGAGCTAAAAGCTTGGCCAAAATTTTATAGTCAGAATTCAGGAGGGATATGGGCTTATAAGAACCACACTTGAGAGAGTCCTTCCCAGGCTTAGGAAGCACATCTATAATGACTATACACATTGAATGGGGCAGTGATCCCCTTTAAAAAGCCAAGTGCACCATCTAGAGCTTGAAGGGACCAATCTCCTCCCATACTGTTCTGTAAAACTCAAGGGGTATCCCATCTGGACCCGGCGCCTTACCTCTCTTCCCCTTCTAGGCCCCCATCTCAATTCCTCAGAAGAGACAGGGGAGTCCAGGGCCTCCCTGTCCTCCTCACCTACTGTAGGCAGCATCACTTTCTGGAGAAAGCCCTCTGGATCTCCATCCATTGGGAATTCTGAGGCATATGGTTATGAATAAAATTCTTTAAAAGTGGCATTTATCTGAAGTTGATTGTATGTAATGCCCCCACTTCCAACCCCAATACAGTTTGCTTGGCCCTTTTACTCTTTACAAAGCTCACTAGCCATTTACCTGCTTTATCCCCATCAAAATGGGCTCCCACCTTAGTTATAAGAAGGTTTCTTTCTATCCTGCAGTTTGTGAGTAGATTGAGGGAGCATTTCAAAGCCTTAAGTTTTTGAACTTTCTTAGAGCAGATACGGCTCATCAAATCTCCCTCTAACTCCTTAAACTTTCTCTAGCGCTTTCTCCTCCCTGTCCAGTTTCTTTTTAAGAAAAGAGGAGTAAGATATTGCTTCTCTATGTATATGTGCCTTTAGGGCATCCCATGTGTTGTGAACACTGGTATCTTCAGGGTTATTATGTATAAAGTATTCCCTGATACTCTCTTTAACTTGGGAGACAAAACTCTCATCTGATAGCAGGGAAGGGTTCATTCTCCAACTAGGCCTTGGTTCCCCCATCCCTGGGAGCTGTAATGTGATCTGTAAGGGTGCATGGTCTGAAACTACTATTGGCCCATAACTGGCCTCCTCCAAATGTCCGGCCCACGTCTTTGGAATGAATATATAGTCAAGCTTAGTATATACCTGGTGAGCGGAGGAGAAAAAGGAGTACTCTCTGGTATGTGGGTGACACTGTCTCCATGCCTCCAGTAGGGTTCTGCCTCAACAGAGCTGCAGTACTACATGGTGGAGGCCTGTATCTCTGTCCTGAATGATCCAGAGCTGGGTCCCAATAAGTGTTGAAGTCCCCCATTTATTAGGTTGTCTGACAGTGGGGTCAAAACTACCCCTAGATGCATAAAAAAAGTCAGGCAAATCAAAATTCGGGCTATATACAGTTACCAAGGTGTATTTGGTGATTCCTATTTCCACTTCCACTATAAGGTATCTACCCTGGGGGTCTGCACAGACCAAGAGAACTTTATGGGGTAATAATGGGGGTCATAACCAAATCACTACCCCACGGGCCCATGAAGTAAAAGGAGCTGCCAAGAGGGTGCCACCCCAAGGTGATTCCAATTTTGTGGCCTCCTCTGTTGTAGAGTGTCCCCCACCCCATTTTTTTAATGTTGACCCAGACCTTTTTTTTTTTTTGTTACAACTATTTTTCTGGCCCTCTGGCTCGAAACTCTCTCGGGCCACTGTACTCACCAACTCGCTCTACTGCCTGCTGTGTTCCCCTACATCTTCAATTTCATCATGGTTCCCCAGGTCAGGGGGATGGCAATCCGGGGAAACGTCAGAGGACAGTAACAGGAAACCAGTGTTGGGTGTGTGGTGGTGGCACTGGCAGGGCCATCGCCTATCTGAGCCGGAGGGGTATTTCTGGATGTTTACACCCTTAACATTGGACGTGCAATGCCACCCAGCCAGCAATGTGGGTGCTCCCACCTATGCCAGAAGGCAGCTGCCAATGTTTACCCCTCGCTCGTGAGCCCCTGAGCATCACAGCAGTGCCAGGCTCCAACAGGAGCCACTGCTGTGCCGGGCTACCCCTGGATCCCTCCTTGAGAGAGGAGAGCAGTCCTCTGGATGCTTGATCCTCTCTCTCCCCTGCTGACCCAAGGTGGTCTGGGCTCATTCCTGAACCTGGGTCACTGGAGCGGTGTGAGGTGTGGCGTCCAGCACCTTAACCCTCAGCACCACTGGGTCGGCTACCTTTTTTTCTTTTAACAATATGTTTAAGACCATTTACATTCCAAGTTACTAGGTTTAACATGTTCATGCTATTTTACCAAAATAAAATAGTAACAGATTCTCAATCCCCAGACATTTTCCACCTGCATGTACATATATTCTCTGAAGTATTTTTTCAACTTTTTAAATTCCCCAGTGTAGCTCCCCTTGCCAGAGTAGAATCTTGAACAAGTGAACAAATATCCCAACATGTAAGAAAAAAAGCATTCATGACAAGAAACACTAATTGTGAGCCAAATATCCACCCCCTCTTCCCCTTAACAGAACCCACAACATCAACAACGGCACAACAGACCCCCACCCTAACCCCTTCTCAGGTAGACTGTCCACCTGCTACATTGCATGGATCAAGCAGGCTATCCAACTTTAAACCCAGAATTTGTCCCTCATATTTAGTATCCACATTGTCTCTTCATTAGGCCTCCATTAACAGGTGCCCCTACCATGGGGCAGGGCTCACCATGAACCTTCCCCCCATCAGAGCCCTTCTGATTTAAAAGAATGATAAGGAAAAAAATAAAGGAAGCCATACAGAGGCAGGGCCTGCCTTAATCTGTCTGCGGACTGCTCTGAATTAATACTGGGGCCCTCATCTCAGCCCCCACCTCCCCAGAGAATTGGCCACTCCCAACAGAAAACAATTAGAGAGCACCGGACTCCACAAAATGCTAAGATCAGTTTAAACTGCTCTGCTCTGCTCAGATAGCCACATTATAAAACCTGGGGGCCTCTGAGACACTGGTCTCCAAAGAGAACCAGAAACCTCCGAGAAATCTGAAAAGGAAGAAATGAAAAAAAAAAAAGAAAAAAAGAATCATGCCTCCATCAAATTAAAGTCTTTGATTAATACAGTTCGGTCATAAGCCTCATAGTTCGATATGCCTAGACCATCTTACCAGCTACAAGCATGATGCTGGTCTCTGTTGAATTCACTCAAAAGGCTCAGATGCCAGGTCCTTATCCTCTGGCTCTTAGCTATCTGGATTCAGCGCTTCACAAATGAAAAAGGAAAAAGTATTGGTTATGTTGATTAGAGCATGCCCCATGGAGTTCTATATGTGGGGTTTGTAGGAGTGAGCAGAAAGGGGAGCCCTCGCCAAGCCAGCCATGATAGGCCCCATATACGAGTTACGGTCTGGCCCACTATGCGTACACCCCCCCACCCTACATCCCAATCAGTCTGCACCCCAGCCACAGTACCTCTTTTTGCTGATTATTCCTTTCTGGTTAAATCACATCAGGTGCAGCTCAGAATCTCTTAGTTCTGGTTTTGCTGCCCACGGACTCTCTCTAGCTCTGACACACACTCCATGATCACATCAGGACTAGTGAAGGATCTAAACTTTCCTCCTTGTGGTCTGATGATCAGTCGAGCTGGATAGATTAGGGCAAATTGGCATTCCAGGTTGAGTAGCCTTTTCTTGACTTCTGCTAATGCCCTGCATTGGTTCTGGAGCTGCCATGAGTAGTCAGGGAAGAGGCTGATCCATGAGTGTTGCACCATTATTTTTCCTTTTTGTCTTGCCTTTTCTAACACTGTTTGCCAGTTGGTAGAGCAGAGGAATTTGACAACAACATGCCTAGACCTTTGGTCGGGAGTGGGTTTAGTGCCAGGGGATCTATGCGCCCAGCTGGATTTCTAGGGAGACTTCAGGGGGAATTTCTAGGGTGTCACGGAGCCACTTTTTAAGAAAAGAGGAGTGGTCTCTACCCTCCAACCCCTCTGGGAGTCCTACCACTTGGATGTTGCATCTATGCTCCCTGTTCTCATGGTCATCTATGCTCTGTTTTAGGAATTCGATCTCCTGGAGAGCTTTTTATAAATTGGATTGAGAGCTTTGCATGCTGTCTTCTTGAGCACTCACCCGTGCCTCCAGATCCCCCAGACTGGTCTCATGTACATCAACAGTCTCAAAAAAACTGAATTTACTGTTTGCTGGAGGTGCTGGATTTGCATGGTGACATTTTTGAAACCAGCCTCCATCGTTGATCCCAAATCATATTTTAGTTCCTTGAGAAGTCTCTCCAGAGCGTGATAGCCCTCATTAGTCGCGGAGGAATTTGCCTTGTCCATCTCGGGGGTGTTTGTCTGGATCCCCTCAACCTGTGGTGTACCCAGGCTGCTGGCGCTGGAGGTGCCTCTCATAGAATTTCTAGGTAGGCCTCTGCTGGTCTCAGCTGAATTAGTAGCTCTGAAGGGCAATTTCAACAGTTTTTTTTGCCGATTTCATTGTCGCTGGCATCTAGCTAGTAAATAGTATACAAATAGGCTCGAACTGCAGGGATAGTGTTTTGGATGGTGGAAATATGTGGTGGATAGCTGTGGAGCTCACTGATTAAGCTTCCATCTTACTCCTGTGCTTGGCCACACCCCAAAAATTAAATCATTTACTACTACTTACTATCACCAAAAGTGGTTTCACAAAGCTCTGCCAGAGGAGAATTTCTAAGTATTCTTAGACCAGCCAGCTCTGGTCTAAGGGTACTAAGACATATCATTCTGAGAGAGAGTGCAGCACTCTCTGGCAATGTGCTTCGGTCCCCTCAAGCCCCGATCCCCCATTATCATAAATTAAATGACCCTGCTAATGTATCAGCCCCCTCCCCAATCCCCAATGTCCGAGAACAAATGGTAAGCACAAATTCCCCTGCTGCTGTATTGGCCCCCCCTCCCTGATCCCCTTTGACCCTGAATGAATGTTACCCACAAATTCCCCTGCTGATGTATCAGCCCACTATCCCTAATCCCTGGTGTCCTCAAATATGTGTTATTTATAAATTCCCTTGTGGTCCAGTAGACCCACACCTCCAACCCTGCTGGTAGTGTCCCACTGCCTTACTCCCCCATACCCAAACCCAACTGGTGACTGGCACAGCCCACTGCTCACCACCATGACCAGCCACCAACTTAGCTCTCAGTTAATGCTGTACTGTATTTAGTAAATGCTCATTGGTTGACAGTGAACTGTCAATCAATGGGCATATACTAAATCAGTAGAAAGAGCTCATTGAGAGTTCAGATTAATGGATAGCCGCGGTAGTGGCGTGAGCTGCCGAAATCTCTGAGAATAGAGGAGCAGGGGTATTGGGACACTACCAGAAGGAGAGGTGTGGGAGTTCAATGATCCACCAGGGATTTTGTAATAACATATACTTGTGAACACCAAGGATCGGTGAGGGGCGTTCACATCAACAGGAGGAATTTGTCTGCTGTTTATTCGAGGTCACTATGTAGATCAGGGATGGGGGACGATACAGCAGCAGGGGAATTTGTGCATAACATTTATTCAGGGACATTGGGGGATTGGGGAGGGGGTCTCATACAGCAGCAAAGGAATTTGTGCATACCACTTTATTGGGGACACCGGGGATCAGGGAGGGGGGCCAATACATCAGTAGGGGAATTTGTGCATAACATTTATTCAGAGACATTGGGGATCAGGGAAGGGGGCTCATACAGCAGCAGAGAAATCTGAGCATGCCATTTGTTCAGGGACATCAGTGATCAGGAAAGGGGGCTGATGCATCAGTAGGGTAATTTGTGCATAACATTTATTCGGGAACAGCAGGGATTGGGAAGGGGGAAGACTATACATCAGCAGAAAAATTTGTGCATACCATCTATTCTGTGACACCAGGGATTGGGGAGGTGGGCTGATACATTAGTAGGGGAATTTGTGCATAACATTTATTCAGGGACATTGGGGATAGGAGAGGGGGGCCGATACAGCAGCAGGGGAATTTATGCATACCATTTATTTGGGGTCACCAGGAATCGGGAAGGGGGATCCACTAGACAACTAGGGGATTTTGTTAATAGCATAAACTGGGGGACATCAGGGATTAGAGAAGTGGCCTCTATCCACCAGGGACAAGCTAGAGTGGTGAACAGCCACCACACAGCTTGTGGCACACCTTCAGAATGCATCATCTCTTTGGCACATACCCAGGTTTGCCGCAAGCTGCGGGACTTTGCTGTTGGGACTCTGCCAATAGAGGATCAGGTGCAGGGTCCCTGGCACAGCAGGCATTGATGCAAGCTGTCTTTGGCAGCAGCTTTCATCCATCTAAGGGTTCTTTGAGAATCAAGCCTCACAGTTTCTATGGTAATGAGACCTCTCGAGCTGCACTCTGGAGATCTCTTGTTACCATGTAAACGTCTTGACTGACAAAGATGTTGTGCTTGTTTTTTTTTTTATACACAATCCTCTATGTCAGTATAGCACTTTCTGTGCAAAAACAGTCAAGCAGGGAGGAGTAGAGTAAGGCCATTAAGAACAGTAGCAGATACTTAACCTAGTCTTTTCCATTCTGCATCTTAAAGCAGCACAGCAACAAAGTTGTCCAAAAATCTGACCCTACCTTTTGTAACAGTAAACAATTCAGCTATCTTCCACTTTCATTTACTGGTAAACTTTTCTATCACTAACAGAATTTAAGGCATTTTTAAATGTTTAAGTTTTTTTTTATTAGTTTCTTCCTCTGAAAAAAGTATGATCAGTTTTTTTTGGGGGGGGGCTGCTCCTTTTTCTCCTCAGCTTTTCTGAGCATGTGAATGCTATCCACAAAAAACTTCACCCGAAACTAGGTGCATTATACAGAAACCATGGGTGCATTCCCCTGCCCAGCTCGCAGATCTATTCCCCAGAAAATGATTCTTATTTACAACTATTAAGACACTGTTTACAGCTCAGCTCTGAAATCCACTCTTGCCAGACTGCATCTTCTCTATCACTCCTTCGTCCGCTTGGCCCTGGACTGTCTGCCACACACCCAACACTGCTCCCTCTACACCTCCCTTTCCTTCCTTGAAGCCAGGCACCTCACTCATTGTTCCTCCTTTATTGCTAAACACTGGCTAGGCTTTATCCCCTCTTAAGTCTCCTCTCTCCTCCTCCCCCCCTTCCTTCACATCAAGTGCATCAATTGCCAAACCATTCATTGCAACTCTGGCTTTTGCTTCCTAGCTTTTCCTTCAAGGTAATCCTCAGCTGGCCAAGCTGCTTTCTCCTTCTGCTTCCCTAAACTCTAGAATTCTCTCCCCCTATCCATCCGCTCTGCCTCTTCCCTTCACACTCTCTCCTCTCTTCTCCATGACTTCATCTAGCCCTCCAGTAAATGCACCTGATTCTCCACCTCTGCTCCTTCACTCAACTGTCCCCCCACATGGTCTGCTTCTTGTCTCCTCTTTCCCTCCTATAACCCTGACCTAGCCCCTTCAACTTCCCCCACCGAGAAACCTACTGTATGCCTTCCACCGCCTACTCCTGTATACTTTGATGCACTAAAATTGTATCCTCTGCTATATCCAGGCATAATATATAATGTTAAAGTTGCCAGTCATTGTGATTGTACTTGATGCCAATTTTGTTCTCTTGCTGCTTTGTAAATATTGTTTGATTTTCTATGCTTTAACTCCCTTTACCCCTTCCCCAGGACACATCTGGAAATGAGCTGCTACTCAGCTCGGTATGACTTTCTTCATGAAACTTTTAAAATAAATAAGTACATTTTGGCTTTGAAATAGTCCTGTGGCCATGAAAAGGGATTGTATCCACAAAATAATATATAATGTACACAATATACTGTAGGAAACAAACAATTTGTTTATTATATGTCATTGTATACTGTTACAGTATGTCCCATGTCTCCCCAAAGATTATATCAATAACTATGATTTCCTTTCTCTCTGTATGTTTACATGGTAGAACCATTTCAATAACTAACTAACTAGCTAACTAACTAAATCAATAATTTGAAAGAACCTAATAAAGCACATTTAACAGGTACACCATGTTAACGTTTTTATTGAACTGCTGCTTTAAGTGTTGTCTTTTACTATTCCATTAAGTCTTCACAGACATAACAAATGGCTTTGGAGGAGGAGCAATGCATGATTAGTCATGTAAAGGGCTGAGGTTAGGGGTGGAATTTAGGGTGTGGTTTAATGTCCAATTTTTCCCTTTTCCAAAGATGGCCACTCTACTTGTGCTCTGCTGTCATTTTCTTGATGAACCTATTCATCTGACTCCTCCTGCCACTGGTTGACACACAGCATTTTTTACTTCTCTAACCCTTATCCTTTACTGTAACTGCCTTGCACTGCCTTGTCCACTGAAATGACCAGTTCCCCCTCTCTCCTGGAACAACTGCAGCACACCCAGAACATGCAGGCATTTTCCCCCAGAACACACTCTAACTTGCCAGAAAAAAGACCCCCCCACACACACACACACACTTAAATCAGAATCTTAACAAGAGTTTGCCTGTCTAATTTCTGTCACTGTCATTCCTTAAGGGGCCCAGAACCACAAGGGCCTTAGAGAAGATCCAGCTGGACATTTTTCCCCTTAGGAATATCTCTAAATTCAATAAATGACCTCCTTGTAGCCTCAAAACTTATACTCCATATCACAGTGCACATGATAGTCAGCTCCTCCCTCTAGCTGCAGTGATTATCTACAGCTCACACTTATTTGACCTGCACTGCAGGTAAGTAAATCACCATACCTGCATGAGCATCATGGTCCTGCAATGACTATCCAACTCTCCTTCTTCCTGTACCATGCAGTCCCCTATGTATATAACCATGTTACTAATCTCACCAGCATTTTTATTTATGCTTCAAGGTAGGTCGGGTATTTGGCTGGGCAAAATTTAGGACATGACTTCCACAATATCATCACTGAATTATACAATTTTCACAAAGACTCATGGACTTTGGCTTTAGATACTGATGTTATATTGCAGGTTTTGGCAGCTTATAATATGGACATACTTTAAGCAAGAGATTTAAAAGTTGACCAAAGCAGCTTCAATTTTAATGTTTAAGAACCTGCCAAACATGATGGCATTGCATTCCTAGTTTAAAGTAACAGTACTGTTTGCATACCTGCAACATTTTGGAAACATCATTTCTGAAGTTTTGGCTACTTAAAATGTTGTCCCTTAAAGCTAGACACTTAAAAGCAAGGCACGCATACCTGTGTAGTAGAGTAGTTTAATCATTAATTTCAAATCTGGTGAAATTTCAATACGTTGTTTCAAAAAGTAGATGGAATCAACTGGAAATTGCATTTTTGACCAAATATTTGGCTGCTTACAATTTATCCATATTTAAACCTTTATACCAGAATGATGTTGCATACACTCACGTGGAATATTTCTTCTTACTTTTAGAATGTGGGGAAATCTGGATAAATAACTTTTGAATTAAATGAAACTAAATGTTGAGGAAATGTTTGGCCACTTACAATATAACACAACTCTCTTTAAAACTAGAAACCTGAGACTTGGTACCTTTAAACATGTCACAAGGAACTTAAAACCTCACCTACCTCATCCTTTATATCTCTTGATAATGATAAAAATAATTTCACACTACTGTTTGTTACCTTGCATTCAGTAAGCTACAGAATTAGAACCCCATACCAATGGTCGCATAGGCTGACACCTAACCCCTAGGCTATTCAATCTTGTTGGTGTTTACTTACTCCAATTCAGCCTTAAGTCCTCCCAACCATACATCCTATGCAAAGATCCCTTTCTTAACTAATTCATTTTGGGTTTTGTTACACAGAAAGCAAGTTCTGAACCTGCTACATCTGCATCTTAGTCTGTGTCACTGCCTATTTGACCTGCACTGCAGGTAAGTAAATCACCATACCTGCATGAGCATCATGGTCCTGCAATGACTGTCCAACTCTCCTGCTTCCTGTACCATGCAGTCCCCTATGTATATAACCATGTTACTAATCTCACCAGCATTTTTATTTATGTTTCAAGGTAGGTCGGGTATTTGGCTGGGCAAAATTTAGGACATGACTTCCACAATATCATCACTGAATTATACAATTTTCACAAAGACTCATGGACTTTGGCTTTAGATACTGATGTTATATTGCAGGTTTTGGCAGCTTATAATATGGACATACTTTAAGCAAGAGATTTAAAAAGTTGACCAAAGCAGCTTCAATTTTAATGTTTAAGAACCTGCCAAACTTGATGGCATTGCATTCCCTAGTTTTAAAGTAACAGTACTGTTTGCATACCTGCAACATTTTGGAAACATCATTTCTGAAGTTTTGGCTACTTAAAATGTTGTCCCCTTTAAAGTTAGACACTTAAAAGCAAGGCATGCATACCTGTGTAGTAGAGTAGTTTAATCGTTAATTTCAAATCTGGTGAAATGTCAATACGTTGTTTCAAAAAGTAGATGGAATCAACTGGAAATTACATTTTTGACCAAATATTTGGCTGCTTACAATTTATCCCCATTTAAACCTTTATACCAGAATGATGTTGCATACACTCACGTGGAATATTTCTTCTTACTTTTAGAATATGGGGAAATTTGGATAAGTAATTTTTGAATTAAATGAAACTAAATTTTGAGGAAATGTTTGGCCACTTACAATATAACACAACTCTCTTTAAAACTAGAAACCTGAGACTTGGTACCTTTAAACATGTCACAAGGAACTTAAAACCTCACCTACCTCATCCTCTATATCTCTTGATAATGATAAAAATAATTTCACATTTCTGTTTATTACTTTGCATTCAGTAGGCTACAGGATTAGAACCCCATACCAATTGTCCCATAGGCTGGCACCCTACTCCTAGGCTATCCAATCTTGTTGGTGTTTACCTACTCCAATTCAGCCTTAACTTCTCCCAACCATACATCCCATGCAAAGATCCCTTTCTTAACTAATTCATTTTGGGTTTTGTTACACAGAAAGCAAGTCCTGAACCTGCTACATCTGCATCTTAGTCTGTGTCACTGCCTCAGGGCCAGCTTGTTGTCTCATGTCTACCAACTCTTGTGTCTAACTCCTTTCCTTCTTGTCACCAATCCACCTCTTTTTTTTCTTTTTAATGCCAACCTCCCTCTCTACTCCTCAATCTTTATCAGCCATGTTCCTCCATTTATTACTTGCCATGGCAATGCTCTCATGCACACCAGGGGATTCTGTGATTTCTGTCCACAAAGTCACCTCACGGTTCACTCCAAATATGTCATACATCCCCTGCCAACTACTCCCCCTATTGTGGTTGGCTACAGAATACCATGCATGCTCCCTGATCCCAAGGACCCCTACCTGCTTCTCTCTGGTACTCCCATACACTCTGCCTCCTCCCATGTCCATTAGAACACTTTCTCTTTTAGCCATGATCTGCCCTCTTCGACTCACTCCCCCTCCCTCAAAGCCCTTACCTCCTTCACTACATGCTGGATAGTTCCAAAATAAGAAAGTACTTGCTACAGCTGGAAGTAATTTGAGAAAGCTTATCCTGCTACTTCTTATCTGCTCTGAAAATGTGGAAGTTAACCCTAGTCCCCCTAGCCCACTTGCCCACCCCCTCAGACTTCACAACTGCACCAGGCCCAAAGATTATGTTGATTAACAGGTGGAGCTTGCTGAATAAACTAGACCAGCTCAAAATTTGTGCTGCTCATACCACGCTAGACCAGTATCCTGTGATTTGGGCATCCCACAAGTGGGCACTTGCCAAAATGGCAACACACTTGTGGCAACTGCCCGGATGGCGAGGGCAAGGGATTGGTGACTGGACAGGGAGGGTCATGAAAAGGCAACAGGATATCATGCATATATATGCCCGGGGGGGAGCGAGCCTGGTGACTAAGGGGTGGGAGGGTTCGTGAGGGGTGGTGGTGCATTGGCTTGCCGCTGAGCTGGCATCATGGTGTGGTGGGATGGGTGCTGGCCTGGGGTGGTGGGGATGCAGGGACCAGGTGCTGGTAGTTTTTGTTGCACCCAGCCTAAGACAGTTTCTTTTTTTCTGCGAATATCACCCCCCCAACATGCACCCCCTTGGAGTTGAGAATCTAAATTTAGAGAGGTGCGGGGGGTGAAGCCTCCCATGGGGAGGGAGGCAGAGGGCACAGCCCCCAAATAAAAAAACAGAAAACATTTGTTTTGCACTGCTTTCACTGGCTCCAGGATTCCACATCGATGTGGAGTTGTGATAAGGGCATTCGGCATTCTGAATTCACCCTTATCACATGGAACCAGCTAGACCTCATCTTCATTACTGAATCCTGGCTTAAGAGCACCATTTCTGACTAGCAGATTTCTCTCCCCTCCTACAAGCTGTACATAGCAGAAAGACCCACGAGGGGGGGAGGGATGGTCATTTATTCAAAAGACAAATTTAACATCATGGATATCCTCACCAGGTCAAAACCAAAAGAATTCAAATACGTGTCCTTAAAAATCTACCTGCCCTTGTCAGAAGCTCTGAGCACCATCAGATGCTACAGACCCCCTGCAGGAGGCAATGAATTAATCACAACCCTTAAAACCCTCATAGCCACCAACAGCAATGAAACCGTCATCCTAGGTGATCTAAACCTTGACTGGATTTCATCCAAATAAAGCTAACTAAAAGGACTTTGCGATGAGCTTGGTCTCTCACAGCTCATCACAGAGCCAGCTAGGTTAAATACCAAAAATTACACAAATAGTTCCATCTTGGATGTCATCATTTCGAACCATCCTCACAAAATCATGCACACTGCCATATTTCATAATCATCTGAGTGACCACAGCATTATGGTATGCACCAGATCCCATGAAAAATTTCCCTCTTTAGCATCATTTATAACCCAAGCTTAGTTTCTGGAAATTCATTGCCGATAATTATATTTCCAACCTCAACCTCATAAATTGGCAATGCCTCTATTTAGCCAAAACAGTGGATGAGGCTGTCACCATCCTCAATGACAACTTATCACTGTTAACAAATAAGCATGCCCCTTTCATCAGAGCCAGAGTCCATAAGTATTTCAATCCATGGTTCATGCCAGACCTCAAAGCTACTCAAACCAACTGTGATAAACTCTGGGCCTGGCAAGGTAAACTAAGTGCGAGACTGATTGGCAGTCTTTTAGAACTGCAGAGAACTCATTTGTCAATTTAATACACTCTGCTAAATCTTCCTATTATATTGAAAGCCTTGAACAAGCCAAAGGGAACTCAGCCAAAATCTGTCAGACCATAAAATCAGTCAGTGGAATTCCAAAAGCTGCCCCTACTGTCCCAACCAAAGTCCTTGCTTATGGTGTAAAAATCAAAGACCGTGTCCTTATCCTAGAAAAAATGAACTCCCACTTCACCACTGCTGGGCTGGCATTTGATTTTTCTCCCTACACAGGGTTATCCTGCCCTCCCCCAGATACCAACACACACCCTGAATCCTTGTCCCAGTACCCCTTCAGCTCCGCCCCTTGTCTCATAAGGAAGTGGAGGACCATCTTAGCAAATTAGATGTCAAGAAGAGTGGCGGAGCAGATGGGATTGAGCCTTTCTTCCTCAAGTTAGGCTGCTACTACCTTACTGCAACCATTCTTCACATTTTCAACCTGTCAATTTCCACCGCCACAGTCCCCTCCTGCTGGAAATCTGCTCATCTCCTGTCCCTCTTCAAATCCAGTAACCCTTGTGACCTAAACAATTATAGGCCCATCTCTATCCTCCTGGCACTGTCCAGAATCCTCAAAAAACTAATCTACAGTCAGCTAAAAGACCCCCTTGAAAAATACTCTCTGCTCAACCCTGCCCAGTCTGGATTTAGACAAAACCATAGCACCATCTCTGCTCTAGCAAAAGTCACAAATGACTGGTTCACTGTTCTGAACTGTAAACAAGTAATGGGCATCATCTTCTTAGATTTGAATAATGTGTTCGATACTGTCGGCCACAACCTCATTCTTCTTGGCCTTATAAATCTTGGCACAACTGCTACTACAGTACAATGGTTCTCCAGCTACCTCACAGGGAGTCTCCAGAAAATTAAAGCTGACAGACTTGTATCAGACTCTCTTTCTCTCCCCATCACAAGAGGTGTCCCTCAAGGGTCCATACTAGGCCCTATACTTTTTTCATTCCATATTAACACCTTGGACTTCAACATCGCCAAGTGTAAGCTTCATTTTTTTGCTAATGACACCGTACTTTATACATCCAAACCAAACCAACCATAGCTAAAGTCTGCAATGAACTTCAGTCTGACTTCTCACAGCTAGAATGTAACCTCATCAACTCCAAACTGTTGCTAAATGCAAAAAACAAAAACAAAGGTGATGTTCTTCACTTGAAATAGCAAGCACCCCCCCCAACTACACTAAGGTTGCAAACTCATCTATTGTGACAACTCTAGGTGAATCACTGGAAGTGGTAGATAAATTTAAGTACCTAGACATGTGGCTAGATAGCATGCTGTCTTTCAACACCCATATCAATTGCCTCACCAGCAAGCTTAAAGATAGACTAGGATTCTTCTATAGAAATAGAGTGCTTTTTCCAGCCAAGATCAGACATAGACTAGTACAGGCCACGTTTCTCCTGATCCTTGATTATGGCAACACAATTTATAATTGTACTTTGGCTAACAACTTACGCAAACTAGATGTTTTGTTTCACCTTGCCCTATGTTTTATCACTATGGTACCTTATAGTACACACTACTGCAACCTGTATAAAGAAGTTGGCTGGACGTTTCTTGCCACCAGGTGACTGACTCATCTTGGCATGTGGATGCTCAAAATCCTATTAAATAAATTTCTGGCCTACATCTCCTCCCTTTTTCTCATTTCATACAGCACCTATTCTCTTAGAAAGTCAGCTTTCATCCTCCTGGACACACCTAGGACATGCACCTCCCTTGGTAAGGGTGCTATTACTTATGCCCTCCCTGTGGCATGGAATAGAGGTGGTGTTCAAGCTTATTAGCTTTGTTTCAATAAATGTCTCAAAACATTGGCCAGAAAATACTTTATGGTAGTATGTAATTGTCAGAGGGCTTAGTTACCTTTGTCTCCCCCTAGTGTCCCTCCACTCCCCCACCCAGAACCCTCTCTCAACCCACCCCTTGCTTATCCTACCCGACTCCCTTCCTCCCTCACCTTCTTACCCTCCCTCCCTTGCTTGCCCCTTTCCTTTCCACTTTTAACCTCCCTATTATCTCCATGCCCTTCCTCCCTCCGCCTGTCCTCCCCATCCCCCATCAAATTGCCTCCCTTTCCCACTGTCCATTGTCCTCCCCATCCTCCCTCCCCTGCTCTGACCCCCAATCCCTTATTCCTTCAAACTCTGTCTTTTTTGCTGCACTCCCACCTCACCCCTATGTAATCAGGCACTTCCTGATGCCTTACCCATCCTTTACACTCTCATTCCCCTCAGTATCAGCCACTCCTTCAACCCTATTCTTGTATGTTACATAAACGGGTTCCAGAAGCCACACCTCTGACTGTTGCTCTTGTCACTATGCTTGCACTGTATTTACCCTTATCACTTTGTATCTTGTCAATTCAATACCAAGCACTTTATTACTGTACTGTATGAAAATGAAATGACTTCCCTGTTTTATTTTTTATTGCTCTTCTACATTACCTGCAATGTTTTGTAATTACCTCTATATGTACCCCACCTTCCCTTATTGTCAATATGTATATGCAAGGCCCCTGAAATTCTGTGATTCTGCAGTTGCGGAATTTTCTGGAGAATTTGCATCATGCTGCAGAATATATATAGTGCCACAGAATTAATTGTTTTTCATGAATTTTCATTCAAATATATAGTTTTTCCACAGTGGCAGGCTTTCTTTCCTGTCTCTTCTTTCCTGAAGTCCCTCTTCTACGCTCAGCATGTTATGTCATCAATGACATCACATCATATTTAGTCAATTGCAGGACTGAATTCTGCCAGGAAAATGAATAACTCATGCAGCAGAAATCAGAAAATGCTGCCGCAGAAACCAAGGAGCCCTGACCCTGAAATCAAAAAATTCTGCCGCAGAAAACTAGGGGACCTGTGCATATGTTCCCGTTTAATGTAACCAGGACCTCCTTGTGAATGAACCTGCTCCATGGAGTTTTTTCCTGCAATAAATTTGAACTTGAACTTGCCATGTTTGATGAAATGTGAATGGCTCCTTTTTAAAGTAGGAGGAAACAACTGAAATGTAATTTTTTGTTTCAAAATTCTGCATAATTGCCATGGACATTCTGTGAAACTTCATGCAATCAGAATTATAATTCGGCGAGAAAGCTGCAAACATAGGTGCCAATTCACAAATGCGGGGGGGGGTACACACAAAAGGCACGTAACACCCCAGGCAGCTCTGCACCCTCTGGAGATCCTTGCATTGATCATATTACCAAACACTGGACAAAGCATGGCTCCCATCCATGGACCCACCACTCCAGTGCTCAGGTTCACAGGGGGGTTGTAAGGTGCAGAGCTGCAGACCCGATCAGGCAGCCAATCAGCTGCCCTACAGGGGTCCCTTGGTGGATCCCTTGCCCCATGGGGTGCCATGTTGTTGGCAGGTGCATATCATGCCAATAGCATGGTGAGGGGTGTCTCACAGATATCCACCTCCAGCCCACCCAGAGTGCCCCGACAGCTGGTGTAGCCTCCATGGGAGGTCCAATGACCCTCGCCATCCCTGCCACGACATGCAGTGGCAACAGGGGAGGGGGCACATAACATTTATGGCTGCCTTCAGAAGGCATAGCCATCAGCCCCTGCACACTGCACTCTGCACCTTCATGAATGGCATGGAGTGTAGCCACACACCCTGAGCCAGCCCCCGGCATGCCTCCACGCAGAGTTGTGTGTTCTGCTGGGGACTTGGGCACATGGGGGGGCATATAGTGTCCATGCATGCTGTGAATGGGGTGCAGTGGGCTTGGCCAAGTGCAGGCAGGTGCAGGGTGGGCTATGCACCAGAGTTACATGGTGCATAGCCACTCCGCACCTTTTGTGAATACAGCCCATAATTTGCAGTCCTATTTCTATAGCTCTAGCACTTAGGTATTTGATTGTAACATTTTTTTACTGTTGCATTGTAAACTGTTGTACATGAACTCTACCCCACTGGCAGTTTTAAATAACATTAAGATAAAATGAAAACCATAAACCTTACTTATCTTCAGAATGAAGAGTCTAAGGTTTTAACCCAACTTTTCTTTCTGATAGATATTGTAAAGGCAGGCTCTCATCTGTTTTGGAGAGATCATAGATATTGTATGCATGAAATGTTTCTTAGCATAAACAAAATTCCTATGGGAAAAGCAAAATCCCCTCCTCTGCCATTCAATGCTTCAGTTGTAAGTAAAAAACATGTTAATTAAAAATACCATGTTTAGGCATCAGACTGAGTTATACCACAATGTCAAAAAAGTTGAGAATGGAGCTGTTAGGGTAAAAAATCTCCAGTATCTCTGAAGTTGTGTGATACAGTGTCCATCTGTGTTTTAATGATTGCTTTATGCAGCACTTGTGTTACTCTAAATCTAGCACTGTCTTTCAAACCACAGAAATTACTGTAACTTACATACAGTACCAATTCCTTGAGAGAGGGTTCCAAAGTCAGGATAACCCCAAAGCTACTTTGAGCTGCTTTGAGCCTTTGTTCAAACATTGAGAAACATCACACCACAGCACTATATTGAGAAGATTTAGGGGACTTATTACTCCATTTCCAAATGTTTGTGGCTTTGTGCTTCAGCTCTGATACTCTACCTAAACATATTTTTCATTTTTTCAATGCATCCAGACAAATTGAAATTTATAGTTAGCAAGGGGGAATGCATGCAAATAATCCCTAGATTTGGTAAACAAGTACTTCTAATACAGTACATTCAAGCGGGAACAATAAATGAAGATATATTAAATGTAATATTACGTAACCGTGATGCAGTGCAGCTGAGTTTGCATGTAGAAGAAATGCTAACAAATAGTGTTTACATTGTTGCTGTATCTGAGCAAAGGCAAAAGGGGATAAGATTTAAAGCAGAAACTCTACACTTTAACATGGATGATTTCAACAAAAATGAATGGTACTGCAAGTAGGAAACTGGGAATAGTACAGATGGGTGGTGAGGAGAGAAATGATAGAATGTGTTAAATAAAACAAGCAGGAAAAAATCTATTACAGTGTGTATATCTAAGGGTGCCAAGGAAAACAATGCATGAATGAACATGCCAATAAATAAAAGACTACAAGCAAAAAAAGCAAAAAAATAAGTAGTGTCTAGTGGGCCTTTCTCTGTTACCAAAAGAAAGAAAAAAAGATAGTACTAGGATGGAGACACCAATCTAGGAGAATACACAACTGAAGGCAAGAGAACTATTAGCACAGCAAAACAAAATAAACAAAAAAGTATGAGAATACCACTGCAAAGGTTATTAAAGACAACAAATATATATTTTCAATGACACTGTATTATGATGCAGAGAAGTGTATATGCGTGTATGTGTGACAGAGAAAGAAAAATATGTGTGTTCATATGGGACAGAGAGTGAGCCTAAGAGAGAAACTAGGACAAAAACTCTGGCTTTTAATATGAGAAAAATGATAACTGAGAATGATAAAGTGATATAAAACATAATACATACTTTGATTCAGGGAGGGAACTTAGTTTGTTATCATAATATGCTCCAAGCTTTAGGAGGAGTTTCTCACTGATGTGGCAGGAAATGTCAAAAAGGCAGTTTAACTAGACAACAAGATATTTTGAGAAGGAAACTTCTTTTAACTGCAAGCCATCCAGTGTCATAAAGACAGCAGAATATTGGATTCTGACCCATTGCTGCTTAGTGCCAATGGCACAGAGGTTGTTTTCTTGACATTAAGGGTAAGCTGATGAACTAGTATTAGATGTTGTCAAAGTCACACAAGACAATTGGCTGCAGATCAGGAACTGTGGAACTATAGGCAAAAAACATGGTCTCAGCCATTTACATTTGAATGTATGAGTAGAATGTATGACTTTGGGAGGCCATGTTAGAAAAATTAAGAATAGAATGTCAGCAAGCACATAGCCTTGGAGTGCACCACATCTGACGGAAAGGGGAAATTGCCTATAGAGATCACTTCAGTCCTGTACTGCAAGTAGGAGCTGAACCATTTGACCATAAACTCTGATAGTCCAGTGACAGTACATTGTCCAGTAGAAGGGCCTGGTCCATTTCTTCAGGATAGTGTTAGTGAGCCTAAGCAGGGATGACATTTGAAATGAGGCTTCCAAAACACATGCTGAGAAGAGCTATGGAAGAGAAAGAGTCAAAGATGGGGATAGTTTGCAGAACATCATATGTTCCTGATGTTTAGCCACTGTAGAAGTAAGAGAAATGGGTTGGCAGTTACCTGGGGCAGAAAGGTCACAGCCATTATTAAAGGGATTACATTAACCTTCTTAGAACACTAAGACGTGTACAAGTGATTATGGAGGGGTTAAAGACAGCACAGTTGTGGAAACAACAGCAGCAGTAGATACTGCAGGTAGAAGAGTTTTACACTGAGCCATTTGGGACAATTGTGTTTGAAGGAGTTGAGTGCCAACAGAGCTGAAAAGATAGACTTAGGTAACGTAGAGGAAAAGAGAAAAGTGGTTCAAGGTTTGTGATGGATGAAGGGGAAGAGAACCTTGGGAGGACGAGAAAAGTGAGAGAGCACAGGTGGAGAAAATGGTATTGAGGGAGAAAGTAAGCCAGTGGGCATTAGATATCCGGGAACTGCCTGGTGTGAGAGCTATGATGGATGACTGAGTTGGGAAATCAAATAGGGAGTGAATGACCCTTCAGAACTTTGAGAGACAGTTATGATTATTCTGCCAGTTCAAAGCAAAATATTCTGAGTTGCCCAGCCTGGTACCCTTCATGCAAATGTTAGAAGGCAGTTTGAACCATACTAAGCCCTCCGGAAAGCTGGAGGCCTTGTAAAGGTACCAAACTGAGTCCTGAGTTTTGGAACGATTGATAATCTCAGTTGTGAGCTGAGAGATGACAACCTTTTACACAGTCTCTCTGAAAATGACAGTGTCATCAGTGCACATGTGACCGTAACAGGAGGGATACAAATAAGGGAGTCATAGCAAAGAACATGAAAAGTAGTGATCCAAGGACTGAGCCTTGTTGGATATCAGTGTTCAGGAGGAAAAGACAGAGGCAGATTAAGTGATTCATGCAGTCGGAAATCTCCTTGTGAGGTACTGTATGACTTGTACCAAATTAGGGATGTCCAAGATACACCCGGGGCCCAACATTCAAAGAATTGCCTGCAGGCAAAGTTTGAGCACAAGTACACAATCCAGTGCACGCAATATTGAAAGGAAATAGCCCGCAGGCAAACACGGCTGAATACAGCATGCAAATGGTGATGTATGAAGCGAAGCCCACAGTGCAGTGCAAAGATTGCCCTGCACAGAAGACAGTTTTGAATATAGCAACTGAGTAGTGCAAACAGCTACAGCTGCCCACTGCACACAGAGGTGGTGTGAGGCAGAAGCAAACTATGCAACCATTGGTGGTGCTAACACAGAAGGGGTGCAGGTAAGTAGACAGAATAGGCAGGAAGCAGTATGAAAGGCCCCTCCTTTCAAAATAAGAGTCAAACTCAAGGCAGTAGCAATGCACATGTAATCATAAAAGTAGCACCACAATGGAGAAGTGTAGTGGGGGTAGAAGGGTGGACATGAGGCAGTGAGAGTGGTGAAGTGGGAACCAGACATATACTGTATCTGCATGGGGTGCCAGTAGGCCTGACTTTGCATGGGGGTCACACAGAACCCTGACATGGAACAGGTGAAAGCACATTGAATAGCACACAGCATGGGGACTCAGGGATGGAAAATACCCAAACCAACAACAACATAGCCACAGACAGGGCACAGACAGAGGCCACCCCAGTGGGCTACTCCAGTGAGGAGGTGGTCACAGTACAGAGACCATCACAGGTCAATGGACAGTCACAACCTAGACATATGCTGTCATGTGCAGGAGATGTGCAGGGGAACACACAGGGAAAATAATGAGTCTGGGAACTTGCAAACACAACTGCCAAACCATAAACACTGTACAGGTGGAAGTGCAGCCACATACATCAGCAGGACCAACAGCAGAGACCCTGTGGGAGATGATAAGCATGGATGTACCCCATGGGGGGGGGAAGAGCTGGGCATTGACGGCACTCCATCAGTACACAGGAAAATGTGCTGCACAACAGAAGCAGGATACAGGAGCATAACACATTGCAACATCTTTACTAAAAAACATATATAACAAACAGAAAGCAAACAAGAAATATATGAACTATGTACAATAATAAAACAAGTCATCCTGAAAAGGGGGGGGGCACATGGCAAGAACGTGGGTAGTGTTATGTGTGAAAGTCCAAAGGGGATGCAATGTAGTCTTAGGGTACGCTCGGGGGTGGTGGCTGCATGGGTGGTGGCTAGTGATGGGTGAAGTGGCCCCAATTCACTCTGCAGAGTGATTCATGGAGTGAAGGTGAATTTGCAGAGTGCTCCGCAACGCGAAGCAGAGTACTTTGCATTATTAATGGGTAACGCAAAGTCCATTGAAGACACTGACTTCGCGTTACTCCGCCTTACTAGACCAGTACTCCACCAATTCTGAAGACGAAGTACATTGAAAACAATGTACTTCGCCTCACTTCGCCTTGTTTTTGAGCTCCAAAGGCGAATTTTGCAGTGATTCATGGGATTTCAGGTCACATGGGCTGTAGATTATTCTGCACAGCCTCAGTTTGGGGTAGTGTGTGTAAGAAGCTGTAGGAGACAATCTGCTCTGAGAGTTCTCTGCGATTCAAACCTTCAAAAAGCTGTTAAAAATGCCTTTTTGAGTCATTTTTTTTTTGCTGAAACTTTAGTTCATTGATTATAGGAAACCCTCCTGTGCTCATATCATGGAGCGTTTATTGTTTGTGTATGGATTTTGAATGTTAATGTACAACATTCAGTCTGTGTACTGAGAGACAGTGGAAGTGTGCTTTGGGGGAGGGGTGTATCTGTGGTGTAAGTAGATTAACTTGGAGAAAAAGACAGTGCTTTCTGTTTTGGTGACATTTTTCTTGTATAACTGTGTTGATGTACACACAGTAATATTTTCAATATTTCTTACCATTTTTTTGCTGATTGTTGTGGTGCAGCAGCGCATAATTTTAGTTTGTTTTAAATATGTGGTTATATTACTGAAGTTTTCAATTTACTATGCATTACTTAGTATGTGTGTGAGTATGTGTGGGACGCATGTCATCAAATCAGACACCTTTTATTGTGTCACATAATAATTTCAGCAATGTGAAGCTGCTATCCACTGCAGTTGTGTGACTTGTGTACTTCTTTGTGGTATCTTTACTGGTACTAGTACTAGTGACTGTTACTGCCCCAGTGCATAATTTTAATTTGTTTAAAATATGTGGTTATATTACTGAAGTTTTCAATTTGCTATGCATTACTGTGTGTGTGAGTATGTGTGTGACGCGTGTCATCAAATCAGACACCTTTTATTGTGCCACATAATAATTTCAGCATTGTGAAGCTGCTATCCACTGCAGCTGTGTGATTTTTGTACTTCTTTGTGGTATATTTACTGGTACTAGTACTAGTGACTGTTACTGCCCCAGTGCATAATTTTAATTTGTTTAAAATATGTGGTTATATTACTGAAGTTTTCAATTTGCTATGCATTACTGTGTGTGTGAGTATGTGTGTGACGCGTGTCATCAAATCAGACACCTTTTATTATGCCACATAATAATTTCAACAATGTGAAGCTGTTATCCACTGCAGCTGTGTGATTTTGTACTTCTTTGTGGCATTTTTACTGGCACTAGTACTAGTGACTGTTACTGAAGCAGTGCAGTACACTCCCCCCATGGCCCGCCCCAACCAGCAAAGAAATTCTTTTCCAGATTTGAATTTCTGATGGTGAGCACTGGTTAGGCATTGTGCCTTTGTGTCTGCATCTCTTCAGTGCACAGCGCAATCTTATTCTGGCTGTGCATTTGCATCTCTTTAGGGCCCAATCTCCATCTGTAACTTAAGTCACAGTTGTTTCTTTGGCTTCCCTTTGGGGTACTGGACAGGTGTGGTGCTTAATTCTGCATGAACATTGCACTCATTAATATGCGTTTTTAAGTCAGGACCATCGTCACGAGTCACTCGTGATACAAATCACGTTCTTCATCATCACGGTCACAAATGCAGTCACAAATCACGATTCACAATCATTCAGGTTACGAATCACAACGTTCATTTTTTTTTCTAGTTTCTTGGATGTATTGTATGCCTGTTTTGTAGTATCTCTCCAGGCTTCATCACCCCACCGTTGTACTCATTGATACATGTTTTTAAGTCTGGGAGTTTTAAGCTACAGCTCATCAGGGAAGTAAAGCCGTAGACAGTAGGCATTCATGTTTCTTCATCATCATGGTCACAAATGCAGTCACAAATCACGATTCACAATCACGTCACGAATCACAACAATAATTTTTTTTAATTGTTACTTGGATGTATTGTAAGCCTGTTTTGTAGTATCTCTCCATGCTTCACCACCCCACCATTGTACTCATTAATGTTTGTTTTTAAGTCAGGGAGTTGGATAGTGTCTGCAGTACATACAGAGACCAGAAAGAAGATTGACTGCATCGCATGCAGTTTAGTACAGTATAATTGCACTGCTCGGAATACAAGGTGTCATACATATGGAAGACAACAAAAAAGAGGCATAATTACATACAAGGGTCGGGGATGGTGGAGGAACACATTTTATAACACAGCAAGGAAGGTGTGGGGGGAGCACATGGTGTGAGGAAAAAAAAAAACAATGTGGAATCCCATGGTGATCCAGCAGCAGTTCCAGCATGGACATAATTTGGAACTGATGTCCCTCTATGTGATCCAGCCACTGCTCCACAGCACTCACCCTCTCGTTGTTATCATTGACAACACTCCAGACAACTGCCAAGTCAGCCTGATTACATGCAATTCTCTGGGGTCCACATGTTCTACAGGCTGACCTGCTGGTGGTGGGGGTGCTGGTGGAGAAGTAGGTGCTGCTGTGGCCCTCCTCTTCTTAGGGATGTCGCAATGTACAGCTGCACCCTCTGCCACAGAATGGCCAGCAGGTGCCGGCATCATCCATTCTGTGGCAGCCTGCCACTCCAGCTGCTGGTGATTGAGCATATGAGTGTGTTGGCCCCCAGTCCCCAGGTGAGTACCCTGGGGGCCACGGTGCACATCCACTCACATAGGTGGCACTTCACCACACTGCTGTCCCCCTGATACAGTCAAAAAACTGCCAAACAATGGAGGTGCAGGGAGGACCAGGCATAAGCAGGGGATGGCCAGATGAACTGGCAGCCGGCTGGCCAGGGTGCTGAACAGGGATGGGATCCACACCTGGGCCTGGGGGAACAGGCACATCCTGCTCCAGAGGACCTGGTGCTGGATTTGGTGGTGGTGGTTCAACTGCCTTAGAGTCAGGACAGGAGGCGGTGCTGGTTCTGCTTCTGGGGGGCAGACACTCACAAGTTTTGAGGAGTCCAACATGAATGGACATCCATGCCCTCCACACATGCGCATAGCACGATGCTTATGACTACCATGCTCTCCAAGAGCTGCCCCTGCCCCAGACTTTCCCTCACCCTGGTCCATCTCTCTTACTCAGCTCCCTCAGTCCGAGCAATCACTACTCACACTGTCACACAACACATACACACACACAAACTGTCACACAGACACAGACAAACAACTAAATACTTATAAAGGTAAGAAAATTAAAATTTACAGAAAGAGCAAATTAAGTAAAAAAAAAAGTACAGAAAAGACAAAAAAATGTAGCTTTTAAAAAAGCTGTTGGGTCTAAATCAAAGTTTAAATCTCCTTCTCGCTCTGATCTCAAAGTATCAGCAGTCACAAAACACACTACTCTCTCTCTGTCTGCACAGGACAAAGTAAAAGTGTCTGCTTGTATGACTCACTTTCTTCCTGCCTAGCTAAAGAGCATGTGACTTACAGTACTGTAAGCCATGTGATGTGTGGGGGGGCTGCCAAATCTGAAACACCAAGTGGGTCACTTAGAATCATAATGAGGAACCCGAAGTCCATTAAAAACAATGACTTCGCCTTACTTCACATTGCCATTCTGCCTTAATGCAAAGTGGTAATGACAAGGCGGAGTGAGCACTTCGCATTGCCCACTTCGTGTTCACTTCGCTGGCGGAATTTAAATTTGCTGCATCTCTAGTGGTGGCCCGCACAATGTGCACCAACTCCTCAACTGCCACAGTGGTCCATCTAGAATAATCTTCTACATCCACTAACCACCTATTTATGATGCACTGCTGCCACATGACACAGAAAAGCAGATCATCACAGCCCACACCAGCCTCCGGGTGCTGGGCTGTCACAGCCACCTGACTGTTAACTATGAGGAGAAAGACAATACTGTACATAACGTGAGCAGACACTATGGACCATCTAGGTAAAAGTAGCACACAATCTGTGTCCGCCACCCAACCCCTGCAGCACATATACCACCAAGGCACATTTCCCACATAGGTGGCATGGCCACCCCAGAGACAATAGACACATCAACAGCTCGGACATCTGGACATGGGTGGAATGCACACATGCCCACAGGCCAGGACGGCAGGTGCACAAAACAGAGCAAAGGCCATGGATGCAGTACATGGGTCAAGTAATTTTCTGGTGGCTGGTTTATGGTAGGGAACGATTTTCTGACTTTTCAGAACATATGGAAGTAAGTTTGTTGTAAATTATCTGCATACTGTACCTTATTTCTTTACATCCAGTGGATATGAATGTATAAAATAAAATACGTTTTTATAGTCCACTATAATTGTTGTATTGGGTGTTTTTAGAGGGTCTTAGTGCCCATTCCCTAAATTACTCACCTTTAAAATAAGGATAATGGGTCAAGTCTTTGGCTGCAGTGACTGATGTGTAGGTGGCCACAATGTGTATCACAGGTGGAACATGGTGGCATACCGGTGTGGCAAGGTGCACTGATATCAGGAGGCATGGACAGCATGGATGGCCCCCCCTGGCAAGGCAACCACAGAAGGACACCAATGTCCCAGTTCAGTGCTGGCCAATGGGGTTAGTGATGGTTGCAGCCAACCCCCATTTGCACCCCCTTGCCAGCTGCTGCAGTACACTGTGTTGAAGACAGCCAAAGGCACGCATATAAAAGTGAAATAGTGAATCACATACAGTGTAACTGTATGTGCAGCCAGCACATCATTGAACAGGTGAATAGCAGACAATATAAAAGAAATGAACAACAGTACACAGGAGACAGAACAAGTTTGTGCACAACCACAGCATCCCCCCAGAATCCACCCTGGAGTGGTCAGTGGCCCAGGGGCTGTGAACAGCCCCCATCCATAGAGACCCGTAGGCCAACATGTGGTGGTACAGATAAATAGGACAGGCTGCAGGTCAATGTTGCAGAAGCATGATGTGACCACATATGTGGGACACGCCATCCAGTGCACAGAAGGCCATCTGCCAGGACACTGAAGTGGGATATGTGGACCAGACCCCCACTATGAGCCAGTAGTTGTGAAGGGGAGAGCAAAGCACAGAGTACCAGAAGAGCACTGGCCATGCATGCATGGGCCACCATGAAGTGGTGGTGTATGGCAGACAGGCCCAAACAGGTCAACACTGCACAGGCCAACTGGGCATGGGGCAATGACCATGGAGACCTGGCAGAGCATGACACATGCTGCCAAAGGGGTGCATGTAGCACAAGGCTGCAACCCTGCAGCAGAGATGCCTGAGTGTAACCGTAACCCCTTCAGTGTGCTTAATGGGATGCTGCCCTCAGCCCACCAATGTACAAAACGCCCAACACACATGACACAGAGCATGGCTACCTGCAATATAGAAAAGGCAAATGTGTCCCAGGACCATGGCACCCATGACAATATACACAGTAGATTCAATGCACCTATGGGTGGCATGCAGTGACTGAAAACTGACCACAACCTTGGAAAAAGTTCTAATATGTCACACATCCACACATGTGTGTCTACAACCAACAATATGTGGTTAGGATAGTGGTACTACAACCCATTCAGCTGCAACTTAAGGGGAAGGAGCAGGTGACAATACAGGGGTTGGAAAGGTGGAGGTGGGAAATCAATGAACAGTGGAGACAAAAATTGGTAGAGAGGCCAGTAGTCAATAAAGCAGGCCTCACTAGGTATGCTGCAGCACGTCCACCTCAGCCCTGCATGTTTATCCAAAAAAATAGCAAAGAGATGACCCTGTGTGTGCCCATGTTACACAGTAGATGCAGGTCAGCTGCACTGGACCATGCAGGAGGCCTGCCACAATGCATGGGTAACTGCAAGTTGTGGTAAAGTAGTAGGCAGGGAATATGCTGCATGCAGGATGGGTACCACACAGCACATCAGGGATATGCACACAATGAGATGCATGATTGTGCAGGACATACATGTGACCATGCTATGTTGGACACAATGGGTCATGCAGTAGGAGGACTGTGCAATAATTGCAGAGTACAACTGGCATATACACACCATCTGGGTGTCCCAGGACACATATCACACAGACATGGGCAGCCTGTGGAAAGGAATACCAATGCACACAGCACAGGTGGTGGTGCTGGTATATGTCAAGGCATACTAACTGAAACAGCAGCATCTGTGACATGGGCAGATTTTGGCAACACACACCAGGGCCATGTCGCACTGTGAGAGGTGTTGCACATGCTTGAGACAGCACATCAGGTGGTGGGGAAAAGATGTAAAGGGGTACAAACCTGTCACTGGCATTCTGATAGGCCATGGGTCATTGCAAAAATATACCATATTTACATGCCACAGCTCTAAGACTCACTCTCAACATCCCTGAATGATGGCGTGGGCTCTGTTCCTCCCTGCTGGTCCCTGTTCACTGACACCTGTTGACGTTCCCTGGCAATGTGATCTGCAGAGTGAAGCAAAAAGGCCAATGTCAGTAATGCCATGGACAACATGTTCTCCCACCCCCACCCCCATGCATGGTCCACATCACAGTGGCAGCTTGCAAATGTTGAAAGCCACAAAGCAGGGATGATAATATTGATGATGGTCTACAGCAGTGTCATACCAAGGACCCAACAACACTACTGTGGAAGCACACCATACCTACGGTAATGGAAACAACAGGGACCCAAATAGTGACAGACATTCCTGGGGCCAGATCAAGGGACACATCAGGGACACAACAGGAACACACTCCTGATACACAGTAACATAAAGCAATGCACACCCCAGGACATACCAGTCTCCAGCAGTCCCACACACTGATAAGTTGTCATGCTAGTCACTCAACTGACGCAACAAACAACAATGTTCCATCACCCATCAAACTGGGACACAAAATATGCATCAACTTGTGAGCTGCCAGTAGTACCATGCCCCTCACCAGGACTGTCCCTGTCAGGCTATCACCTACGGGCTCAGTACACTGAATGGACATTGCCTACGTGTCAGGAACACACATACCCACAACCAGTGGTGGTGGAGCACAACGGAATGTGGGGCCAGTAATGGATAGGCCTGTCAATGCAGCACTGCAATAACTCAGCCAAGGACACAGTACATGGCAGTACTGTACTGTATAAACCCCCAGCAACATACTGTACACAATATACCCCATAGTAATATACACAGTACTATGAACAAACCAAAGTACATGCACAGATATGTGTAGATCATATGTCATGGGCACAGCACAACAAAGATAAGAGTTACAACTGCTAGACAGCACTCATAGTGTAATCTCTGCCCAATGAATAGTACAGTGCAACCCACCCAGTAGTAATACAACATATGCCAGAGAGCAACCACAATTACAACCTACCTGTCTGGAGTGTCAGTACACAGTGCATAAATGTCAGTTAATAGAGTGTTCCCTGATTTCCACATCAAACGTGTACTAGGCACAGTATCACAATGTACTGCTGCACTGTATAGCATGTTGGGGTGGGCACAAGACAGAGGCTGACCCTCCCAGCCACCAGGATCAATATCTAGGTGACCCCTCTGAACCCCCGTCCCCTATGCCTATTCAACTGAACACCTGCCATATATATATATATATAATAGGGACTAGGCATATAGACATCATGGTGAGTGCACCAACAGCATGGACACATCCCACACATTGGTGATTGGCATTCAGACTGCTCACAGAATATGATGAATAGCATAACATGTGCAATCTGGATCTGGTTCTGACGAATGGGGAAAGGGTTTCAGACCTCCAGGTTGAGGGTCAGCTGGGATCCAGCAATCATCATATGGTATGGTTCAATTTGGCCACAGGAACAGAGTCAACTCATTCCAAGGCAAAAATGTTAGACTTCAGAGAAGTTGACTTTGGAAAGATGGGTGAAAGGATTAAACTGGCCCTGGCAAGCAGAAATACAGGAGATGGCTTAGAGGTGAAATGGACACAAATGAAAGAAGCAATAGTTGAAGTAACAGTTCAGTGAGTTAAAGAGAGAAGCAAGTGCAAAATAAAGAGGAAGCCACTTTGATTCTCAAAAACAGTGGCAGAGAAGGTCAGTGCCAAAAGGGTGGCCTTCAAGAAATATAAGGAAATGCAGAAGGACATACACAGGGAGGCACGCCAGAGCTGTCTAAAGGAAACCAGTAAAGCAGAGAGGAGCGCAAAGGCCCAAACCGAAGAGGCACTAGCACAATCAGTAAGGAAAGGAGACAAGGCATTCTACAGGTACATCAGTGATAAAAGAAAGACAAGAGGGGGGATTGCTAATTTCAGAGGGGATAAAGGGAAGTATATAGAAGACAACCCAAGGAAAGCATCTATTCTAAATGTATATTTCTGCTCAGTCTTTACTGAGGAAAAGGATGGACAGGGCCCTCGACTGGACATGATAGACACAGGGGGGAGAGAGGTGAACTCAAGAACCTTTCACAAAACAAAGGGTCCTAGAAGAGGTTGCTAAGCTCAGGGTGGACAAAGAAATGGGGCCAGATTGCATACATCCCAGGATATTAAAAGATCTGAGAGGGAAACTAGCGTAGCCATTAGTAGAACTGTTTAGTGAGTCACTGAGCACAGGGGATGTCCCCAAGGACTGGAGAAGGGCTCATGTGATCCCACTTCATGAAAGTGGTAGCAGGAAGGAGGCTGGAAACTATAGGGCAGTTAGTCTAACCTCGGTTGTAGGTAAGATCATGGAGACACTCCTTAAAGAAAGGATTATAGAACACCCTGAATCCATAGGAGCACAGGATCCAAGTCTACACAGATTTACAGCAAGAAGGTCTTGTCAAACAAATCTGATAGATTTCTATGACTGGGTGACCAGGGGGGTGAATGAAGGCAGTGCAGTTGATGTAGCCTACCTTGACTTCAGTAAAGCGTTCAATACTGTTCCACATAGAAGACTGGTAAACAAGCTAGGTAGACTTGAGGTGGTCCAAAAGGTGCTCAACTGGGTGAAGAACTGATTAAAGGACAGAAAGCAGATAGTGATAGTAAATGGTACCCAGTCATAACAGAAGCAAGTCATAAGTGGGGTACTTGAAGGATCAGTCCTAGGGCCAGTCCTCTTCAATATCTTCATCAGTGACATAGCCGATGGACTGGAGGGTAAGGTTTGCCTGTTTGCAGGTGATACCAAGATCTGCAACAGAGCTGAGGGCCCAGAAGGGGTGGACAGGATGAGGAAAGATCTGGAAAAATTGGAGAAATGGTCTGAGGAGTAGCAACTGAGGTTTAAGGTAAAGAAATGCAAAATCATGCATGTGGGAAAGAGGAACCCAGTAGCAAGCTATAGGTTGGGGGGAGGGATTGCTGACAATCATAAGAGAAGAAAGGGACTTGGGGTCATCATCACAGATGACCTGAAAGCCTCTAAGCAGACACCAAATGCAGTAGGAAAGGCTACAATGATGTTGAGGTGTATTGGTAGGGGTATCACTAGCCATAGGAGGGAGGTAATGATTCCCCTCTACAATATACTGGTTACACCCATCTGGAATACTGCGTGCAATACTGAAGGCCACACCTGTGCAAATACATTGACAGAATGGTGACTGTCCAGTGAATGGCAACCAAAATGGTGCAGGGGCTACAGCATAAGACATATGAGAATAGATTGAAGGATCTCAGTATGCACACCCTAGAGCAGAGGAGGGACAGGGATGACATGATCAAAACATTCAAATATCTTAAGGGCATTAGCAAGGTGAATGGGTTGATCAGGTTTCAGCACAAAAGGAACAGTTGGACAAGAGGTCATGACATGAGAATAGAAGGAGGCTGACTAAGGGAAAATGTGAGAAAGTTATTTTTCACAGAAAGGGTGGTGGATGCATGGAACAGCCTTCCCCAGGAGGTAGTTGAAGCTAGTACAGTACAAAGCTTCAAAAGGGCTTGGGATAGGCACAAGGGAATCATAGAGATAGGTAGGAGTATACAGTAAAATAACGAAGAATAGTCATATGGCACATGCATCAGGTAGGTAATATGGGTAGACTAGATGGACCTGGCAATCCTCATCTGCCATCAACTTCTTTGTTTCTATGTCTCTATGTCAATCTGAAGGAAACATAGGTTTGTAACCATAATGTATGCCAGTTAGACCTGCCAACAATCCCCACTGTCCAGTCACATACACACAAATTATACATGGGGCAGGGTATATTGTGAAGCATCAGCAGAGACATCCCTGAATAGCAGGGACAGAGGAGAGGAATGGGAACGCAAGCTGCAGAGTACAGTACAAGTACATATGTGTCTGGCCACAAAGTGTGTAATGTCCCTTCCCATACCCAGCCCAAACATACCTGGATAATAATAGCTATGTACGTGACCACTTACCTGGATGTGGTACAGTGCCATCATGTACCATCTTTTTATGTTTTTTAAGGCACTGCCTCTCCCTTCTTATAAGGTCACTGTACCTGTGGTGGCATTGCTCGCCAGAACAGGTGTCCCTGTTCTGGCACTTAGACACTACCCCACAGAGGCCCATACCTCACTTTGGGGTTTTGACCCCTCCTCTACATCCCAAAACAGGAGACAATCCCTGACCAAAATTAGGTTAACCATACTGGCCAGCTTGACCTTCCCCCAGCGCTGGTCTCATTGTTTGATGGCCCTGTATCTCCTGCGCAATGACATTGTGCAGACTGATGCAGTGCTTTTGAATCCCCTAGCTCAATTAAACACTGACAGTATGCATAGTGTAGCGTGGTCATTGCACGCTGTATGATATAGGCCTCACTACTTGCAAGTGTTGGTAACACCATGCAATCACCACAGACACCAGCATCATATAGGTGTTACTCCACACATGACCTGTGTTAAGTCATGCATATGCATAGTACTGTGCTGGGACTGTGCTACTTCATGCATATACATAGTGCCATGCTAGGCTTTTGCTACATCATGTATATGCATAGCTTGGGCTGGGCTCGTGCTATGTGATGCATATGCATAGCGCCCTGCATGGCCCAAGCAGGTGTGTCCATGCTGATGATGTCATCGGAGTGTGGTGCAACTGCGTGAATGTCACAGAGCAGCGACCTGCATGACTCACAAATGCAAAATCACAATGCGCATCATGCAAAATTGCTATATTCAGATGGACTATGCAAATTAGCCTCATTATGCAGTCAGTGGGCAATTGGACTCATAAGAATGTCATTATAGATGGACTTGTGTACATTTATCATGTGTGATTGCACCTGGGCTATTTAAAGGGGACCAAAGCACACCCTACAATGCACATTAGAATTGCAGCCAGCACACAGCTCCAGATAGGTAAAGGCAGGCCACAGCGAAAACTTCATACATGGAGGAACAAAATAATGTCTCAGCAGCTACAAGTAGGTGTCCCACATGGCATTGTACTTTTACTACACTGGGATAAATGTGAAATGACCATTGGCAGGGCCTTGGCTAGAATACATTGCAGGGAAACACACATTGCATCAGTGTTATTGCACTGTACGCCAATAATATGCAATGTGTGCTCCATAACCCTCAACTGTCTCTGATGTACGGGAATGTCCCTGTATGCAGCCCACTACATTCATATGTCTCCCAAAACATTTGTGATTATGTGACTGAACTGTGTGGTGTGTCTGTACAACATAGTGACAGACATTACTGGGGAACTGCGCTGCAGCTGCAGTAGTAGTGCTGAATTTGTAAAGCGATATCCCTAGTGATGGCTCCATGCAAAGCTGTGCTAGCATTGGATACAGGATTATTTGGGAAATGATAATCATCATACACCTGTACACTAGTACGTTACAGCAAATGGTAGAGAAGACACACACGTTGAGTCACCCAAAAGGCATGCACAGTTATGTAATTGAACAGAAAATCATCAGTGCAGATATAAGGGATGCTATTGGGTCAACTGGCTTTTGGGGTCTGCACAGATCCCTTTGACAGGTACAGACGTGTGTGATTCTCAGGACTGACATCCAACACTACGACCCTAGTATGTCAAATGTCTGGATGATGTGTGACACTTTGTAGGATGTGTACATATGCCATGTCACCGGGATATGCGGCAGTTGCATGAGAGGTATGGTGGGTCCCATACCCACAAACAGTAACATTAACCTTGGCAGTTTGTACCCTACACAGGGCACTGCATGTTGTGTTCATATGGACCACTTCCTACTTGCAAGCAAGTGGGTGGCCTTTGTCCTGTGTCCCTGTGCCTTGCCTAGCAACTCTTACTGGTGCACCTGTGCACCACAATATGTGCAGACTATGGTGTTTGTACATCACATACATATGGGTGAATGCAGTTCTTGGGTAACACAGATTGACAGTCAGGTGTGTACCAGCTGTTTTCACAGACCTAACATGGCTCTCTCTCAATGATGCACATGTGGAATGAGGACAAGGGCAACTGCAACCCACAACCAGTGCCTGCCCTGGCCAGCTGGGGTGCTGTACAAGTCAGGCTTAGGCCATACAACCTGTGCAGCACAACACATCATTGCCCCCTTTTCATACAATGGCCTACACCTGCATGTGCAGCAGCATTTACAGTGCACACATCCAATACGTAGGGCTCGTCACAATGTTACTGACACAATAGTCCAGCAGCAGGCATGTCACCACATGAATGGTGTGTGCACACCACATATCTGCCACCAACAGACCCCCCCCATGCTACCCCAAACACAACACTGCATGTGGGCCACATCAACACAGAGGCCTGTGTACTGGCACCTGTTTGTAACATGGCAGCATGGACGTGGTCCGTCAGTCAGGTTCTGCCCATAACGCTGTTGAGCATGGTGGCACATGGCTATGACACATGCCACATGTGTGGAGCCACATCAGGCCAGTGGACTGTGTGTGCCAGTGGGGTGGCATATGGGGTGGGTCATTGCACTCTGCTCAGGTTCTGCACACACATATAGTAGTAGTAGTAGTAAAAACATTTTTATTTATAGAGGCTTTGGTTCAGCAAGAACATTTCACCATTAGGGCTATATATACCCTGTGTACAAGGTAAAAGACAAAGAACCTCTGTGTGCAAGCACTGAGGCAATGGTTACCCCAAAGGGCATTGGCCGTGAAGCCAAGATTCAAAGAAATACAAAATCACACATGCCCCCATAATGCAAAGCATCATGGACTGCATATGCAAATCAACACAGAATATTATGCTGGGTCAACTTTAAGCAAAAATGCATGGTGCCAAAAGGCCTCTCACACAGTTTGCAAAGGGTGCTGTTTACAAGGTGCTCCTTTAGATGTTACGTGCAATAAGTTCCATGTGCAAATTTACAAATTATAAAAAGATAACAACATGACATGGATAATACACTCAAGACATAATACAGAAAAGTTTTAGGAACAACACTCCACAAAAATTTGATTTGAGCTAATCAGTTTTAGACACTCACATTTATATTAAAAGAACATACTGATGTGCACTGAGTTTGATTTATTTAGGGATTTAAATGTGGGAACCATTAGATCTACATCTCAGAGATGATTTGGCATGTTATTCCAAATAACAGCAAATTTATACCCAAAAGTCATTTTCCCATAATTATTTCTCACCCTAGGAATTATCATAGTTCTATTATTGTTTATTTGGGTAAAACTGTGATTGGTCCAGTTTAAAGAGTTAACAAGCATTTGGAGCTTCCCAGTTTTCAGGATTTTGAATAAAATGAGCTCCCAAGCTTTACCACTTTAATGCTTCAAAGAGATCCAGTTTAGTCTTTGGTACAAAACACAATGATGGGTTTGAGGATCACATCTCAGGACAAGTCGGGCTTCTTTATGATAGACTACATCTAATTTATGTAGTGACTTTTTGTTTGAGTGTAAAAATATATGACTCCCATATTCCAACAGGGGGAATTTAACTGATTTGCAACCATCAATCGGTCCTTTTTTTTTTATGCCATGTGATATTTGTCTAAGAGCCCCTAACTTCATAGCTACTTTTTTAACCATGGTATTTATATGTGTTTCAAAAGCAATACTTTGGTCAATTTCTAAACTCACATACTTGTACACTGGGACCTGGGTCAAATGTTGGCCTGTTAGAGTCATAATTTCTACTTTCAATTCTCCCCTTGGAGTATTTCTTGTGTTTAGTACTAAATAACATGGTTTGTGGGGTTTTTTTTTGTTTTTTTTTTTTGCTATTTAGGATTCATTTCTTTGTTATGAGCCATTTTTTAATGCTCTCAAAGTCAAACTGTAATTTGAATTCCACCTCTTTATACTCATCCCATTTTGCTATTAATATAGTGTTGTCTGCATAAAGAATTACATTTGTTTGAACAGTGCATTGGGGAAGTTTATTTAAATAGATGAGAAACATCGAGGGGCCCAAAATACACCCCTGCAGTACTTCCCTGCTTATATGGAGAAATTTGAATTTTTTTCCTGCCACAGATACCAATTGGGAGCAGTTTTTCGAAATATGAAGAGAACCACCTTAAAGGTTCCTCCATGACCCCAATTTCTGCCAGTTCCTCTATTAGTAACCTGTGTTCAACTAAATTAAAGGCTTTGGACAGGTCCACAAAGACGGTGCCCACAGTTTGGCCCTCCTCGAAAGAAGAGTCCAACTGATCTAAAAAATCCATGAGTGCGGACTGTCCTTTTCTGAAGCCAAATTAAACAGTTGTCAATTTCCCTTATTTTCTAGATAATCTATTGAGAATGGACCACGGGTTCCATAACTTTTGATACTACTGATAGTAAGGCAATGGCCTATAGTTGGATGGGTTTGCTGTTTCTCCCCTTTAAATATAGGAACAAGTTTTGCTTGTTTCCATTTGTTTGTAAAAAAAACCCTGTCTCAAACTTAGGTTGAACAAGTCAGTTAAAGGTTGAGCTACATTTTTACAGAGTCTTTCAGGAGTCTAGTTTCAACATTATCCAGGCCTCCAGTGTTGTTTTTTATTTTGTTTATAGCTGCTATAACCTCCCTTTTGCTTATCTCCCTAAATCTAATGCCAGGAGTAGTTTGACCTCCATTGTTTTTATCCCTTTTCTTTACAATATTGCATTTTGTAGTTTTGTCGGATTGACAATCCAAATCCGGCAACCTTACAAAACGGTCATTTATTATTTCTGCCACTTACTCTGCAGGGACAGGTTGCCCATTATTGTCAAAACTTATAACATTTTGATTTCCTGTAGGGTTCATTAGGCTTTTTATTAGCTTCCAGTAATGACTTGGGTTTGTAGTATTTTTTTATCTTCTGTTTATAATAATGTCCCTTCAATTTTCTGACCTCCTGTTTTACCTCATTTATAATATTTTTGTATTTTTCCCAGTTCTCCTTGTCCAAGGTTTTATTTGCAGTATTACAAAGACTGTCCTTCACATTAAACAATTTTTTAACTGTATCAGTTAGCCAGGGCAAGTGATAAGGATGTTTTATTTGCTCCCTGACTGGAGCACATGCGTTGCATGCTTCCACAAAAAGTTTAGTAGATTCAGTTACCAAGTCAGTATCAAGAATTAATGAAACTCTATGTAACTTTAGAGAATGGATTTTATTTGATAAGGCTTGTGGACTGTAAGTTTTATAGTTTCTTTTCAAAACTAGGGAAGGGGATTTTTGTATCACATTTTGCCTCTTTTTCGCTTTTATCCTTCAGCTTATAATATTGTGGTCACCCAGATTTGGCGTGAGTTGCCCATTCCCAGGAAGTACCCCTGCATGACTGGTAATGTGCCACTGGACACTGCATGTGTCCCAGGTTTTGGGGGGCCTATATATGCACCGTCCCACTGCACAATAGCATGCATGCTAGTGGCAGCTGTACCCTGGGTCCATGCCTGTCTGGGTGGTGCAGCAAGTGGGCCTACATGACTCACGTGCCTATACCTCAGTGTTGTTGGGTGGTGGCTCATTGGCCAGGTGCAGATCCTGGGGTCCTCTGACAGACTGCCATTGTGCACAGTCCATCCTGTGCTACACCTGTATGGCATACATGGCAGCGTTGCAGTGGTGTGGCACACTATATACGTACACACATTTGATTTGTATGCTCACAACAGTAACCATTGTCTGTCTCATGTCTCTTACAGGTACCAAGGATAATGGTGATAGACTAAGGGCCTGCAGGTTCAATTGGAGGAGCTGAATGCCATGGCCCAGGCCTATTGAGAGATGAAGTCAGTTCTGTCCCGCAGTCAGACCACAGATGCCATGGTTCAGCAGGTGTGGCTGGAGATTACAGGGGCCATCAATGCTGTGGGTGGCTAGGGCCGCATGGTGGCGGCCATGTGGATGTATTTCCGTTACCTTCACTTGTGGGCAAAGTGTGCCCTGGTCACCCTTCACTGTAACCAGCAGGCTGGTGGGGGATCTCCATCTGCAGCTGCTGCTAGGCCCATGGACCCAGCAGAGGAGGTTGTGGAATCTACCCTGAGGGCCGTGGAGGTGACAGGTGTGCCTGGGTACAGGTACGAGACCATGGTGTTGTACAGACCATCATGTAAGTACATAACTGGTGCACATGCTTCTGTGTGTGGGTACATGTGTGGATCCCACCACAGGTGAGGCTCAGTGCAGCAATGGGCATTGCATACTGCCCCATTCAGTGTGTTCTGTCACAGACCTTTGAGATCCTTGATGTGCTGTTCCTGTATATCGTACATTGTGGCCAGCTCTGAGACATGTTGCCCTGCAACCCAATTGGTAGTGCTTTGCACATGGCTCCTATGGAGTGTGCCCTGCACATAGAATGTGTTTCTGTACAGTGGTGCCAGTTGATGTCCACAGGTGCTGGTGCATGCAGACATACCTCTCAACCTCCTGCCTCATAAATCAGGGACAAGGCTTAAAAACATAAGGGACAAATGACCAAAATCAGGGACACTTCTTCAAAATTGGAGATATTCACTCAGGAAGCTGGTAGAATAAAGGGCTTAGTGTAAAATGCCTTTTCTAAGGAAGAACATGTTTCTAACTTTAATGTTTGACATTATTTTGTGCTTATAACCCCCGCTGTTTGGTCACAGAAACACAATTTTTAGGAGGGACAGAGTAAAATTCTGAGGCAAAATCAGGGACATCCCTGAAAATCAGGGACAGTTGAGAGGTATGCATGCAGACACATATGCTGGGTGGGTTAGGCTGTGTGTGGGGTAGTGGCATGCGTTGTGATGGCCTCTGTTGTACGACTCAACTATCAACCAGAGAAGAAGTCACTCAGTTACTATTTCTGTGTCAAAATGAGATAATATGATGGAGCAAACAAAAACACTTTGCACCAGGATACATTATATGCTACAGATTTATTACAAAAATCACCAAAAAGCATTACAATACCTTGTAGGTCTTTGCCAGTAAAGTGCAAAAAGTCTAGTCAGAAATTCTGCCCAGACTTTTTACACTTCATTGGCCAAGCACAGCAAGGTATTGTAGTCCTTTTTAAGTGATTTTTTAACACATCTGTGTCAATACACTGCATCCTGGTGTCAGTGTTTTGTTTGCTACCTCTCACCCATCATCCCACCTGTCAGGTATGTTCCTGATGTAGCTTCAAGGATTTCCTCTGTCATGTCTACATTTTGTATGTATGCAGTGATGGGTGGTGATGTGGTTTGAAACATGCTGGCAGCTATTGTTGTTACCATGTACAGTACTGTACAACACATGTTAGCCATAGCATGCAGCATATCGTACACTGCTTGTGGCTGTACCATTACAGGTATACAGGTGGGTCCCTGGGTATGTTCCATTTTACCTGGTCATTGTTGGCCTTGTCCCTAATATGTGATGAGGGAGGATGAGAGGTGTGGCCCCTGTGCATGTGTTGCATGTGTGGGACAGTTGGTCAGGGAACACTGTCATGCTTGCACATTCCTATGGTCATTGGTGACTGTGTTACCATTGTGGGTTGGGGTAGGTGGACCTGTTTGCACCTGTTTTATGCTGGCACTGGGCAACGCACAGCACTGATCTCTGGGGTGTGCATACACCACCAGCAACATGCACTGTGTACCACGTATTATACAGTATGTGACACTGACAGGGTGCTCCTTTCTCCACTGTAAATGCAGAGACATCACGGGGTAGCAGGAACCATCCACTATATCTGGGGTGCACCATTCACCAGCAAGCTGGCAGTGTGACCAATTACATAAATAGCTGAGGAAAAGGAAAGCAATAGTGAGATGGACTTGTATGGACTTACCTCACAGGAGATGTCACCAGTCCCACTGCCAGGGGAGCAGTCCACAATGCAAAGCTGCTGCCCTATTGTACAGCATGTTGCCTACACCAGCCCCCATGTGATAGCTGCCCCGCATGCCACTGTACATGACACTGCTGTCACCACCACCTCCACTGCCAGTGCCGTAACAGCCACCACCCACTTGGAACCCCAGGAATGGTATGCGGCCTGACAGCACCCCCACCAGCCAAAAGCAGGCCTGTGCAGCCACCCACAGCATCTGTGCCCCTACCTCCCCCAATCCACCCTTGCATGGTGTCTGCACCAACCACTCTGGTCTGTCAGGTGCTTCCAGGTCCTGACCCCCAGGACAGTGTCCCATGGAAGCAGGCTGAACTGGATGTCAAACAGCAGCTGCTGCAGTCAGCCATGGAGTCACAGACCACCGCACACCATGAGCTCACCCTCTTCTGGTGAACAGTGCATGAGGACCTCATCAGCATGAAGGCCCTATAGCACACAGACTTTCAGAGGCTCGAGCTATGGCTGGAATCCTGTGATGCTATTCTTGCAGACATCATCTGTATTGCCATCGGTGAGCTTACCATGGCAGTGAATGAGCTTATGGCCACCTTTCATGGCAGTCTGCTCCAGTGTTGTAGCACCACTGCCAGTAGTCTGTGAAGCCCCAGGTCCATGGGGATACCACTTCACTCGGCAACATCACACAGAGGCCAATATGGCTCTGGCAGCATGCCTGTGACCTTGAGGACTGATGCAACACCATGCATGCTGGGACAGAACCTCCTTCTCCCTTCTTCTGGCTCCCATCGGAGCTGTCCACAGGAAAGGGCACTTGAGATGCCACAAGCGTCACCCTTAGTCTCCCCATGGGACACATCACCCACCACCAGGGTTTGCAGCAGCTGCATATCAGGACCCATAGCAATCAGAGATGCATATGATTGGACTGGCTCCCCCAACCGCACTTTCCCACACATGCTGAGCACATCACACAGTGTTCAACTGCCACTGTTCTTTGTTGTTATGCCTCCCCTCACCCCACCCCTCACCCACCCTGTTTTTCACCCTATAATTCCATGTTTGTGTCATTGCCACTATTGATTTGTTTCTGTGTTTTTGGCAATAAAATATACGCACATATGACAGTGTTCTTTCTTTATTTCCTCTCACCTGCTGCAGTGTGCAAGGCTTCTTATAATGGTTTCTCTGTTTTCCTGTGCTCTCCTGGCCATGCAGGGGTCTCTCCTGCTGAGCTGATCCTGCATCCCCTGCTGCTTTAGCTCCATGTCACTGTTATTGTGTTCCTCATGGACTGGCAGGCCTATTCCATGTGTGAGAGCCATGTTGTGTAGAATACAACAGGCTAGTAATATGCCACAGGCCTTGCAAGGGGAGTATTGCAGGGCAACTCCTGAATGGTCCAAGCACTGGAATCACATTTACAGCATGCCAAAAACTGGCTCAATAATGTTGCATGTGGCAGAGTGTGCCTCATTATATCCTTCCTCTGGCACACATGAGAGCCAGAGGACAGGTGTCAGGAGCCAGGGACACAAGGGATAGACAATGTCCCCTGTAAGGTAAAAACATATGTTACCACCTGTTCACATTGTTGCTGTCTGCATTGCATCACCGGCCCATGAGCTGTGTTGTTTGCTGTGCACCTGTCCACCCTCCTCTGCCCTTCTTTCCCTCAGTGTGTCCTGTGTGTACTGCATTACTGCTGCATATCCTCTTGGGGGAGGTTTGTGGGGGGGGGGGTATGCCATGTGTACTTACTGACTAGGTGCCCTCTGGATATGTAGCAGCCTTCAAAGAGTTGGCCTATATGGGAATTTTGCCATATGAAGGCGTCATGGGCGCTCTTGGGGTATTGTGCCAGGATATTGATTATGGGCCCTGTTGTATTGCACACCACCTGGAATTGATGGAGTAGTAGCCCTTCCTAGTCAGGTTGGCTTCAATCTCATCACCAGTGGGTGCAGTCAATGGCACCAAGTACTGCAGGTATGTGCACAACCCAACAGAAATGCTGCATGGCTTCTGTGCACTCCACTGCTGTGCCGAGGAATATGATGAACTCACCAGCATGTGGCAGCAAGGCATCTAGGAACTGGGCCAGCTGGCATGAGGTGGCAGACTGTGACATGCTGATGGTATCCCCCACTGGTGTCTTGAATGACATGGTGGCTAGGAAGTACATCACAGTCATCATCTTCTGCTCAACATTCATGACATGGCTGCACTGGATGTCACTGTACAGCTGCTCATTCAGGAGCTCACAGAGCTGCCATAGCATGGCCCTATTGAAGTGGTAAGGGCCCACCAGCTGGTCATCAGTGAAAGTCTCAAAGGAGACTCTTAGCTGGTACTGTCTGTGAGTAGTACATTGCCTCCGGGCCTATGGAGTAGCCCAGGATGGCTCTCTGCCCTCGCATCCTCATCCTTGGCATCTTCCATTACCAACAGCAGGTACGCCGTCAATTGAAAGCTACCAGAATAGCGCCACACTATATGGCGATAGTCTGATAAGTGTTCACATGGACAGCGACTGGGGATTTACAGTGCATACTGTAAGCGCTCCCCTGGTCAGTATCCATGGTCCTGTATACAGAATAAGAGCACCAGAAACCAGGAGGCTGGCTGAGCTGCTCCTGTGGTGTGGAGGAGTGGAGCATCGAGCAGATTGGCCAGCAGCGGTGGAGACCAGGGTTCTAATCCCGGTCTCTGACTTTTTAGCACACCTAGGGACTTATGATTTTTTTTTCACATGGGGCCATAATGGCCTCACGAATTTTAACTTTCCCTGGGATCCGCTCCCCCTCAGAGGGAGAATCCTAAAAACACCTAAATCAGCGCCATTTTTACTGCATGCAGCATGTCAACGTTATTGTTGTCGGCCCTGTTTGGACCCAGTGTCCCAACTGCAAAGTCAGCTATTTTGGGCTCTGACTGCAATGTGACCGCCTGCCTCTAGGGTTTGCCTGATGTAAGACAGCCTTTTTATAGATGGTATTACAGCCATGCAATGTTTCCGCACACAGGCACGTTGCATGGCGCTAACATTCTGAATACAGCACTGTGCCTGTATTCATGTCCATGCCTCTCACTTTGCCCAGCACATACATTATCTGTTTGCATGCACACTCTTCCATTTTGCCTTCACTATTCAGACTTCTGAATATCACAGAAGCATGCCACTGGCACACAGTCCACACTAAATCTGTTTGCCCAAAGTGGCAAAGTTTTGAATATTGTAGCCCAGATGACTTAAATGAGCAGAGTATAGTCTGCAGTGTCAAAGGTGATCAAAGTGGGCAATAATGGCATTTGCAATAGCTTTCATAGAAACATATAAAATGTCAGCCGAAAAAGACCATTGGTCCATCCAGTTTGATTGGTTTTACCCTATCCTACCCCAGGATATATCCTGTAGCCAGGGTTATTGCCCTTGTACCCACAAGCCCCGCCCTACTGCATCACCTTGTGTGACTATTAAGCCTTGTACTCGGTCCCAGTTGTATTTGAAACCATTAATGGTTCCTGCATCTGCTACCTCTGCTGCTAGGCTTTTCTATGGATCAGCCACTCTCTGTAAAATACAGCTTTCTCACTTTGTTCCTAAGTCTCCCCCTGTCAGCTTCCACTCATGTCCCCATGTTCTTGATTTGCCATTCCTGCTGAACATTTCCATGTAATCAGCCTTGTTCATTCTTTTCAAGAACCCCCACAGCCTTCTATTCTTTAGTAAGTACATGTTCAGAGCCTTAAGTCAATCTGCCCTGTTGGCCCTGATTCATCTTAGTTACCCTACTCAGCACTGTCTCTAGCCAGTGGGGCTAGTGGGGCTGCAGAACTCAGCACCTTGTGTTTTAAATGTGGCCTCACCAGTGATCTGCTAAGAGTTAGTATCATCTGTTTCATCCTGATGTAGAGCCCCCTCCCAGCACACCCCAAAGATTTGGTTGTCTTGGTGTATGGTAGGTCTTGTTACTTTAGCTAGATTGCTTTAGTGAGTCGCTTATGATCACTTCCAGGCTGCTTTTCTCAGACTCTTTGAACAGCAGGTCTATTTGTGTAATTCACGTATTGCAGATCCACTTACCAAATTTGGATGTAGTCGGACACATGTCAAGCTTTAATGACCCAGCCTTTCACCTTTTCAATTCAGAGGCTTACTCTTGGAACACAACCATTTATACTGACATGTGGTTGTATTTGGCTATTTACGCTTCTGCACCTATGCACTTTTACTGCATTTTTAGAAATTTTTTCTGCACTTTTTTCTGCACAGGATGTGATATTCTCATGTGACTTTGATTAGTCATACAATTTAATGGGTTGTGGTATTAATAAGAAGGTAAGCAACAGGGCCACTGAACATTGCTTTCTAAAGAAAGGACAGAACACTCCAAAGTGCTAAGGATCTATGTGTGTTTGCTTGTACCCCTGTTTGATTTTTGTATGAATAAATTTACTTGGTTGAACTCTTCCAGTGTTCAGTGATTTGCTTTTTCTCCAGTTCTGTGCCGTTGTTCTCTGCTGCAAAGAAGTGCAGTCATAGTGTGATATGGATTTTGTGCTGTCCTTCAGTGCAGTGTGGCAGCTTTTTCCATGTGGCTCCACTTTGCTCCTAGTTGGACTTGGTATGCATTATTTGTATAACCACATAGGGGTCCATCTACAGCAACAAATTTTAGTAAGTGTTTTTTCACCTCTTGCACTTTTTATTTTTTGGTCTGCTACAGGACATAATCCTGTACATACTAAAAGTACTGGTACCTGAGAAGGTTTCCAGAAAATGAGCCATGCAGAACTTATGGCATGCAGAAGTGTGGGTGCACATACCGAGTTGGAAGAAAAGGTGTTGCATGCTTCATGTTTGGAGGACGTTGACAGAATAACTGAACATAGGAAACTCCAGCAGCTAACTAGGACTCTAATCAAAGTAATTTAAAACAAAAACAGCAAAAACAACAATTAAAACCTAGTTTGTAACCATAGAAGTATTGACAATTAATTACATTAATCTTTTTACAATATTTCAAGCCTTGAACATTACATCAGTGTAAAGAGTGCCCATAGGGGTCTGAGACTGGACAAGCATTTGATGGCTGGGTTAAAAAACTGTACTCATAGGGGGATATTTTCAAAGGAGATGCACCAGTGCATCCGAGATGTGCTGGCACATCTCATGAAATGCACTGCAGTGCGATATTGAAAGGGACAAGATGCGTTGTGCATCTCCAGCTGCACCCAAGAACAGTGATAATGTATGAGGCACATCTCAAGGGGGCATGCCCATGAATATGCAGCATATCTCCATATTCAGGAGAGATGTGCAGTGCAGCTGCCTGCACATCTCGGAGATGTACCACACAAGTTAGGCATGGAAAAATCATGCCTAACTGGTAGCCACCTACAGGCGGGCTGCTATACTGCACACAGCAGAACAGCAGACACCAGCCCCTGCAGCCCAGTGGCAACCCCCTTGGCCCCGTTACACTGTGCCCCATGTGGCATCAACACCCTCCCAAATGTGTCATGCCCCCCACCATTCCCTATCCCACCAAGGACAGGGGTAACCCTGCACATGTAGTGGAGTGGTCCCCCCTCCCCATCCTGTACCCCATTTGAAAAACAAAATGCATTCTCCCATTACTGTTCCATAGTGTAGGGACCCCTCTCCCTGTCCCAACCCCATTCAAAATAAAATTAACTCATATGCCCCATCCCTTTTTCCATAGTATAGTGACCCCACTCCCCATCTTGAACCCCATTTCAATAAGAAAAAACAACATCCCCACCCATTTTCCATATTGCAGTGGCCTCCCAACCCTATCTTGAGTCCCAACCACCAATTTCTCTAGGATTATGAACCAAACATTTTCCATAGAGTAGTGGCCCCCCCATCCCACCACCCCAGCAGGCATGAACCCCTCCCTGCACCCCTCATCCCGACCCATGCCGGTCACTGGCACATCCCTCCACACCCTGCCATGGCCAGCCACTGACTGATTGGTCCCGATCCCATACTGTACAAAGTACAGACTCATTGGTTGATAGGATGGGGACCCTACACTATGGAAAAGGGGTGGAGTATGATTTTTTTTTATTATTTGCACTGGGTTTGGGATGGGGAGAGGGGGGTTCCCTACACTATGGAAAAGGGATGAGTTATGGAGATTCCAACACAGGACTGGGCGGGGGCTGCAGGATACCTGGCGCATCCTGCTGGGTGCATCCCTGCAAAATGTATGCAAATGTGGCCATAATGAGCATGCAAATGGCCCGTTTGCCTCTTGCATGCCTAATTGGCGCATTTGCATATTCTGGTTGAATATCAGGAATTTGGGATCAGTGCATCTAGGGATGTGCTGCATATCCCCATTCCCAGTATTCAGGCCATCCCCTAGGATGTGCTGGCACATTGTAAGTCACCCCCATTTGCATCACCCGCTAGGATTGCTATATTCAGATGAGATGCGTGATCCATTGGGATCGTGCATCTTGTTTGAATATTAAATTTTTTTGCACCAGCCCATTTATTTGGGCTGCACATCTAGATGCATTGTGCATCCCCTGGGGTTTGAAAATGGGGGTCCTAGACATGAATGGGAGGAGGTGTTGCAGGAGAGTGCAGTATAATTTGGATGGAAATTAAAGAGAACAAAGTTAATTATCTTTAGGTGCAGGAGGAGATTAAAGAGATACAGAAAGAACTATTCATTTTCAAGGACACAGATGAGTTCTTCAAAAGAAAAAAGATATTAATAAAATATTACAAAATCATGAGCAGGAGGTTTTGGTTGGAGCAAATGGGGAGTAAGCACAAAAGGGATGAAAGTAGGGCTGGGTGAAATATATCTTCCACCAGCTGAATTCTGACAAAATGATTTTGCTTCTGTGAAATTTCAAAAACGCCTGTGAAATTTTGTGAAAATTCTCCAGTATTGCAATTTTGGTTCATTCCATCTAATTTAAAGAGTATGGCCATATATTCAAAGGGATTGCTCCTAGTGCAACTGAGTTGCACCTGCGCAACCCTAGAAATGTGACCTGGTGCAATATTCAAAAGAGGGACATGCACAGTGCAAGTCCCGATGCTCTGGGGTGGAATGATAATTGTATGCAGTGCATCTCCAGGGTGCGTGCCTATGCATATGCGGTGCATCCCGATATTCAGCCCGGGATGTGCAGTGAATATGCTGGCACAACCCTGAGGCTCAAGTACCAGCCACCCACAGGCAAACCCCCCCCAACACCATGCATAAGCACCCACAGATGTCCCTGGTAGTCTAGTGGTACCCTTTCCCACCCCATAGCCACGATCGCCAAAAATACAATTACAGTAAATCCCTGGTGGACTAGTGGTACCCCCCACCCTGCCCATAACCCCAATTGCTGGTAAACCCTATGAATAACTTCCCTGGTGGTCCAGTGGCACCCTCTCACCCACCCACCTACACAGGACCCCCTGCCCATCCAGCTCTCGCCCCGTCATTGGCGGATAGCGCAATCCCACCCACATACCGCCTGGCTGCCACCCGAATGACAGCTGACAGTAGCAGCTGTAAGCCTATTGGTCCACACTGTGGACCAATGGGCTTGCAGTGCATACTGTAATAGTCACAGTTCTGTGAATGTCTATTACAGTATACACTGCAAGCCCATTTGTCCACAGTGTGGACCAATAGGCTTACAGCTGCTACCATAAGTTGTCATTTGGCAGGTAGCCAGGCTGTATGCAGGTGGGTTTGTGCTGCCCACCAATGACGAGGGGAAGCTGGGTGGACTGGGGGTCCTGTGTGTGTGGGAGGGTGCCAATGAACCACCAGAGATATGACATTATTTCTATTTGGTGATCACCACTACAGGGAAGGAGGGGGTGCCACTACACTACCAGGGATGATCAAGTATGTCTTTTATAGGGATTGCCACTACAGGGAAGGAGGGGGGTACCACTAGACTACCAGGGATGATCAAGTATGTCTTTTATAGGGATCGGCGCTATGGCGGGGGTGTCACTGGACTGCCAGGGATTTTATTTGTTACTATCTGGCAATCGCAGCTATGGGGAGGGAGTGTTACCTCATGACATCCTCTGGGGGCACTGCATGCTATGCAGGGTACTAGGCTCAAGTCACTGGCCTGACCTGCACAACGCATGCAAATGGGGTCATAATGACATGCAAATGGCCCCATTTGTGCCTTGCATACATTATGACCCCATTTACATACTGCCGGCTGAATATTTGGAATTTGCGCACATCGTAACTCTGTTGCACTGGTGGAGTTCCCAGTCCAGGTATTCAGCCCTGTCTGTGGGGGGATGAGCCAGTGCATCGTATTTATGCAGTGCGCATTTCCTGATATATTCAGTGGAGATGTGCCATCGCTCATCTCTGCTGAATAAATCCCTGTGGTTTCATCAGCGCAACACAGTTGCACTGTACCACCACATGCGCCATTGCTGGGTGCAATTCTGAATATCAAGGCCTATTTGTCCAAATTGCACTATATTTAAATTGGCAACTTTGCAAATGCCCAAACAGAAGTGTACCAAGTTTCACATTTTTATCTTTAAAGATGACTGAGTTTTAAGTCTTCAAACATTTTGGAAATTTTCAAATTACAGTTAGCAACTACATAAACTAAAAGCATTTCTCCAAAGTACACCAAATTTAGTATGGTGATTTTACCAATAGCCATACATATGTGTGCAACGTTTCAGATCTCTAGCTTTAGAGGTGACTAATTTATAAGCCTCCAAACCTTCAGACATTTTAAAATTACATTTTACAATTACTTTAACTGCTGAATTTTAAGCCCCTGTAAGTTTAAAGTTAGAGAACGGAATATCACCAAAAATGGGCCCTATGCAGAAATGGTTGGGATTTATGTGCCAGAGGCGTGTACCCTGCCTGCATAGCTCCATAGTCCCAGACAGGTGCAGGGTGTGTGGTACTCACTACCGCAGACACCCATGGGGTGCCTGTCTGTGGCCGCTCCCCCCCAGTGCGCAGGTTCATGGGGGACTGGCTGATGTGGAGGGGTGGATCTGGGCAATCATTCAATCAGATGCCTGACCCAGATCACATAGTGGATCCCTTGTGTCCATGGGCAGCAGTGCATAGGACCTGCAGATCCTTGGCATGCCTGAAAAGCAGCAATGGAATGGGTTCATGCCTGCATGCCTGCAAGGCCACCCCAGGCCTCCCCATCTGCCTAATGGGCTGGGGCAGCATGGATGGTTGGTTCCTAGTCCCACTGCAACCAGTAGGTGAAGTCCATGGGGGCATGCACCGGGTTACGACAGGGTTCTGGCTACCATAACTTGTGCCCCCCCTTGTGCCTGGCACTATGTGCCTTAGTGAATGGCTTGTAGTGCATACACACCCCAACACACACCCTAATGGCCCCAGAGCATTGCTGTTGGCATGGCTGGGGGATCCCATGTGCTACAGGCTTGTGTGCTATATGTAAATGCCACAGGGGTCTGTGGGACCCCCGGTGTGCAGCATTCACATGTAGGGTGCCTAACACTGCAGTTCCATGGCACATAGGTACCATTCATTTTTTGTTCATAGGCCCCATTTGTTAAGTTCATTGACCCTAAATATTAGGCTTTAAGGCAACCCCCAAGGCCCAGCATCAGAGTGTCATGCTGCCAGGCTGTCGACCTGTGCTTTGAAGCAAGCCCAGGAAGTCATGTCAGGAGGCAGGTCATGGCTGAAACTTACAATTTACATAACCAGTACTTCTCTATTTAGCAGTTTCTATGACTCTTCCAAGAAAATTTGCTGCTAAGTTTTCAATTATCTAGTTCGAAAGGTGGCTAAGTTGTAAGCATAGAAATATTTCCAGAAATTTTCATGTGAATATTAAATTGCCAGATTTTGAACCCCAATGACTTCTCCTACCTTCATCTGAATGTTATGAAACTTGGAACACATTTAGTGACCACACAGACAATATGATTGCCAAATGTCTTACCTCTGGCTGCAACAAGAACCGAGTTATAGCCAATTAAGGAATTTCTAAAAAGTCAAAAAAAAATTGTTAAATTTCACCAAAATTCCACAAATTTGGAATTTTCTAATTTCACCCAGCTCTAAATGAAATTGATTGCTAGTCAAGACACATGTTTAAATAGGCTAGAATATGTGTGCACTAAACAGAGGCCACAGCAGACAGACTTATAACAGGTCCCCTCTACAAGGAGTAACAAAACCACATAACTCAGGATAAGTCCAACACTAACAATATGACATTTTAACCAGAGTGTGGTAGTTCCAGGGATCCATCAGCAAGTGTAACTGATTCAGTTGAAGAATCCTAAACATCTAATTCAGAAAAGGCTTTTTTAGAAGAGTGAACAGGAGCAGAAACCAAAAAGAAAAAGCTATCCCAAACAAAAGGATATTGTGCAGAGGCAAGTAGGGAGTGAGTAACATAAAAACACATAAGGAGGCTGACCAGACAAACATAGAATCAAAGGAAGTAATACATTTGACAGAGACAGTTTTAAATGAAGCACAGAAGAAAGTCTTCAGGAGATTACTTATATTTGTTCCTTCACCACCAATCAAGTACTTATCAGTGGAGGTTAGGCTCTTCAAGACTTTTAGGAAAATTAACATAAAATACCTATACCATTGAACCCACATGGGACAGCAGGTAGGAGAGGGACTTGAATCTGCATCAGAAAGGGAAGACAGAAACTTCTTAATTGTTGCAATCAATGCATACAACATAATGGTGGAAGAAGACAACATAGAGTTTTCTTTTGAAAAGGATTTTCCCCCAGGACAGCCCACAGAAGTCTTGCCAACAGACAGGATATGAGTATAAATGTCTACATAGGACTCTCATGGGATAATGTGTTTAGAGGATTTTCTTTTGACGGGAACCTGAGGCAAGGACAGCCACAACCCCACTCCAACACTGTGATTACTTTTGCAGTGCCCCTAACTTCTTTCAGTGTTATTGGTTCTGGCAGTATTGCTTTGAATATTAATCTTGTGGTTTTGAATACAAGTGGCAGCCATAGACATAGTCAAATATTTCCTGAAATGCCTGTGATATATCTGGCATACAGATTTAGTCTTTGCTGTATTGGTCCTTGTAAGAACAGATCCAGAAGCAAATGATGTGATACCTTTTATTGGACCAACATAGATGTAACAAAAATAACAAAATGCTTTAGCTTTGAGACCAACGCAGTCCTTTCTCAGAAGCATAACTATATCTCTGATATATGATGTGATATATATGGAAATTTCTTGCCTGCCTGCAGTACCACTATGGGACACCAGAAAGAATCTCTTTAGATATTTCACAAAAGTTCTGGAAATATCTGATCATATCATGGCTGCCACAAGAGATGCAGCAAATTTAAATTTCACTGGTGAAGTAAATGCAAAATGGGCAGTTCGTGTTGTCACTCCGCTTTGCGGAGTGGCTAGCATGAGGTGCCCACTTTGCCTTGTTATTATTACTTCGTGTTGTCATTCCGTCTTAATGCAAAGTAAGGCAGAGTGACAACAATATTGCAGCCCCCACACACAGTCACTAGAGTTAATGTGCATCTTCAAAATGCTACTATCATCTTGTCTCCAGAAAATTCCCCAGTGCTGATAAAGTGAAATGAGAGCATAACAAGAAATGCAAAGTCTCCCAGAATTAATGGTACACTTAGTCATCTGGGCAGTGGTCATACAAAGTCACCAGAATTAATGTTCATCCCCAAAATGCTACTGACTTGTGTCCAGAAAATTCCCCAGTGCTGACAAAGTGAAATGAGAGTGTAACAAGACATGCAAAGTCTCCCATTTTAGTTGCAGCAAATTTAAATTCCACTGGTGAAGTGCCGGTGAAGTGGGCAGTTTGCGTTGCCACTCCGCTACGCAGAGTGGCCAGCAGGAAATGCCCACTTTGCCTTGTTATTGTGATTGTGACTTCTCATTGTCATACTGCCTTAACCTGAAGTAAGGGGGAGTGAGAACAATATTGGCAACCCCCGGGCCCCCACACATCACATGGCTTACAGTACTGTAACTCACGTGCTGTACAGGGATGTGAATGCCTATGGCTGTAGTTCCCTGATGACAATGACCTGTATAACAAAACCCCCAATTTGAAAACTCATATCAATGAGTACAGTGGTGGAGTCTGGAGAGATACTGCAAAACAGGCTTACATGATGCAAGTAAGTAGTGAAAAAATAAATTTTGTGATTTGTGATGTGACCGTGAATCATAACTGCATGCATGAATGTGAAACATGAATTTATTTTTCTCGGACTTGGAGCTGACGAGTGTATTGGGAACATGGATGCCTATGGCTGTACTTCCCTGATGACCTGGCTGTTCACACAACTCACCAGCTTGAAAACTCATATCAATGGGTACCGTGGTACCCAGTATTCCGAAGGGAAGCCAAAGAAACAACTGTGACTTAAGTAACAGATGGAGATTGGGCCCTAAAGAGATGCAAATGCACAGACAGATTAAGATTGTGCTGCACACTAAAGAGATGCAGACACAAAGGCACAACAACAACACTAACCAGTGCTCACCATCAGAAATCAAAATTTGGAAAAGAATACCTTTTGCCAGTTGGGGAGATAGTGCATGGCAGTAACAGTCCATTACTACCAGTAAAGATACCACAAGCAGTACAAAACATTCATGCAGACGCAGTGAATAGCAGGTTCACACTGCTGCAATTACTCTGTGGCACAATAAATGGTATCTGATTTAATGGCACGCATGCATCGCACACTACAAGTAATGCGTAGCAAATTCAAAACATTTAGTAATATAACCGAATGTTTTAAACAAACTGAAATTATACACTGCTGCACTACAACAATCAGCAAAAAAATGGCAAGAATTACTGAAAATATTACTGTGTGTACATTAACACAGTTATACAAGAAAAATATAACCAAAACAGAAAGACTGCCTTTTTCTCCCAGTTAATCTAACTACACCACAGATACGCCCCTCCCCCAAAGCACACATCACAGTACACAGACTGACTATTCTAAATTAACATTCAAAATCCACACACAAACAATAAACACTCATTGATATGAGCACAGGAGGGTTTCCTACAATCGACGTACTAAATTTTGAGCAAAAAAAAGATGGAGTAAAAAAGCTTTTTTAACAGCTTTTAGAGGATTTGAATGGCAGAGCTCTGAGAGGAAGCTGTCTCCATCTTCCACTACACACACTACACAGAACTGAGGCTGTGCAGAATAATCTAGAGCCCATGTGATCTGCAATCCCATGAAGCACTGCAAATTCGCTTTGGAACTCAATAACAAGGAGAAGTAATGCAAAGTACATTGATTTCAGTGTTACTTCACCTTAAAATTGGTGGAGAAGTGGTTTGGGGAAGGCCGGAGTAATGTGAAGTCATTGTTTTCAATGGACTTCGCATTCCCCTTTATAACATGAAGTACTCTGCTTTGCATTGCGGAACACTTCGCGGAATCTGAGTTACTCCGCGAATCACTTCGTGGAGTGAATTTAGCCCACTTCGCCCACCACTAGCTGCCACTGTAGTTCTCTATCTCAGATTGTAAGTCCAATGACAGAGCATGTAGGGAAGGAAGTACATCTGAATCAAATGGTTTAACGATAATGAACACTAGTTTTACTGATAATGAATCTGAGAGAGTTACTGACTAGGTGTTTGACAAAACAAATCCAGTTTCTACCCTAAATCCAAATTTTGCCCCAGAACACAAAGTGCAATTATACACCTATCAGAAAAAAAGGCTAGAATGAGATATGTAGTTTATTAAAAGGTGAATAGAATCTATGGAAGCAAACTATGGATTCAGAGGAAAGGAATGCTATAGTGGAACTTAAATGGCAGTGGATGCCTTCAGAGGAACTTTAGCAAATTGAAATATTCAGACACATTACAGTTTATATATCACAGTGGTTCTGTATTTCTCCTCTCCACCATGTATTACTAAGGTCGTTTGCATGAAAACAGGATCTTTTCTCCTGAAGAGTTAATATATTTCTGCTACTTTTACCCTACCTAAAGTCATAATACTCTGCTTCTGACATCACAGTTACTCCCATTACAACAGACTGTGATGTCACAACAGAGGATTATGACTTGAAGTAGGGAGTAAGCTATAGAGACAGATGAACTCTAATGGACAAATATCAAGTATTCATGTACGTTTCCTCAGTAATATATAATGGGGAGGAGAAATCTATAGAACATATACAAATTGCAAGCTGAATTGTACCTACAGTACTATGTTTTTCAAAGTTTTCTTTGTGGTGCCAGCAGCTCTTTAAATCAATGGTAAATATAATTTCCATAAACTCTGACAAAGGGGATAATATTGTGATGATTCAAAGGGAAGACTATCTAGAAGAGGCATACCATTTGTTAGAAGACAGGGACACATATGATGTTCTCAAAGAGAATCCAGCTTTCAAGTTTAATGCCTCTGTATGAAATCCTCAAAAGGGCACATTGGCAGGGGGTGATTACTACACACTAGTAGGATTTTTTTAAAGTGGGACACCCAACAGTGCTTACTTTTATTATCTACCAAAAATCCACAAAACTCCCACCAATGCCATGCTCCCTAGCAGAGAACACATGGAGATTTGTTGATTTTTTTCTTTAGCAACTTGTACAGAATCTAAGCTCATACGTCAGAGATTCTATGGATCTCTTACACAAACTAGAAACAGTGAAATTGAAGGAAAACTACAAGAGGATAGTAATGTAACATCTTTCTACACCTGTATCCCACATTAACTGGGATTAAGGGCCTGGCATTTTATTTAGAGCAGAGCACCTGAATCAATACAAAATCTGAACATTTTTTGTTGGACATTACTGAGTTTATTTATTCCCACAGTTATTTTTGTTTCAGTGGGAAGTATTACATTCAAAAGCATGGGATGGCTATGGGGTGGCACTTATCCCCTCATACACCAACTTGTTTGGGTTTTTTGGGGAGTTCCAGTTTATTTTCAGTCACTTGAACAACCCTTTTTTAAAAAGGTGTTATGGACTTCTACAGATATGGGATGGCACCGATAACTGGCACAGGATTTTGTATTTCACACATGGAATAAGGGATACAGAAACTGAATTTTGGGATTTTACTTTGTGGACAGAATAATCTGGGGCCAGAATTACAAAACTTTGCCCTGGCACAAACTGGGTTTTGCCCAGAGTTGGTATTCACAAAACTCAAGTTCGCCTATGCAAACTGTGTTTGCACCTGGGTAATGGTGTGAGAGGGGCCACAATGCAAATGAAGCGACTGGGACCTGTATATCCCTGCAGTACAATCCTCAAAGGTTGTGCTTTATGCAAGGGCCATTTGCAAAGACCCTTACATGGAAAAATTGCAGCCGACAAAAACCTGGTGGTAATCTGCGCAAACCTAATGGTTGGCAGAGGTACTGTGGCCCATCCAACCTCCCTCTCTCCCTGGTCTGTGATCCTCTCCTCGAATAAATAAATTAAGTTCCTGGTAATCCAGGATCCCTGCCCCCTACCGATCACTGACTCACATAATAAAGTAACATTTCCATAGTGTAGTGGTCCTTCCCCGGTCTCCAATCCCCTCCTCAATAAATAAATTCAACTGCTGATAGTACAGAATCTGTCCTCGACCACTGATACCACATGAATAATCATTTTCCATGGTGTAATGCCTCCCCAATCACCAATCATTGTCCCCAAAGAAATAAATCTTCCCCTGTGGTCTAGATTCACTCTCCACTCCCTGATCACTGACCCCAGATGAATCTTGTTCCATAGTGTACTGTCCCTCCGCCATCACCAATTGACATCCCCAAATACAGTAAACGTGTTCCCCTGTAATGATAGGATCCCTTCCCCCAACCCCACCTCAACCAGACAAGTCTGCTCCACCACTTGCCCCCCCCCAGTCACAGTCAATGAACTGTACTGTTTACAGTAGCATGCTTGAGGAGGGCTCAGTTGGCAGCCAGCCATGGTGGAGTAAAGGAGAGCTGTTCTGATCACTGACCATGACCTGGTATGGGAGCAGCAGGTGGTGGAGCATACTAGTCATGGTGGGGAGTCCACTAGACTGCCAGGGAGAAGTATATTTCTTATGGGACCTGCGATCATAGCGGGGGATGGGGGGAGGGACACTAGCATTACAGAGGAATGTTTACTGTATTTGGAGGATCATGATCAGTGACCGGGGGGGGGAGACACTGCACTATGGGAACATGATTCTTCATCTAAGGTTGGCAATCACGGTGGAGGGAGGGACCTAGGACTACCAGGGAAGATTTAGTTCTTTGGGGACATCGATCAGTGACCTGGGGGAGTTGGAGAACACTATATTTTGGGAAATTATTATTGTTATGGACACAGCAATCTGAGAGGGGGGGAGGGATCGTGAACTACCAGGGACTAAATTGAATTTATTTGGACAGGGGTTTGGAGACCAGGAAGGGACCACTACACCATGGAAACATTACTTTTTTATATAAGTCAGAGATCGGGAAGGGGGAGGGACCCTGGTCTACCAGGGACTGAATTAATTTATTTGGGCGGGGATTGAAGACCAGGGAGGGACCACTACACTACAGAAATATTACTTTTTTATATGAGTTGGTGATTGGGAAGTGGGGAGGGACCCTGGACTACCGGGGTATATGTATTTCTTTGGTGATGACAATTGACAGATGGGGGGGCACTACATCAGGGGATTACAGCTGCATGGGGCATGGGCTGTTGGGGGAGCATGCTAAGCCAAACAAATGCCATGCAAAAGGGCCCATAATGGGCATGCTAATGGCCAATTGCACCCTGCATGCCCAGTGGGCTCATTTGCATGTCCACTTTCGTGAATAGGGGCTTATCGAGTGTGTGCTATTGTTGCCAGCCCATTCTCCTGGCTGGCTGTGGAAGCAGCGCTACTGGGGTGCCTGGTGCTTTTCCGGATTAGTGCTGCCACTGCCTGCACCTATTCACAGTTGGATAGCGCAGCACTTTTGCACAGCAATCCTTTGCACAGCACTTTGTATTTTTCAGTAAGTGCTGTTCCAGGTGTCATCAATTTCAGAGGATTTAAAAAATCCACACTTGGGAACACCATTCTCAATGCCAAGTGTGCCCACCCCCCAGATTTGATAGCTAGCATACCATATGGTCTTTTTCTTTGTTTGTGAAAGAACTGTTCAAGGGATAAGGGTTTTGTTACCCAGTAATAAGACCTTATCTCATATCTAAAAGGGAGTGGATATCTGGAGAAAGATCATAGGAAATCTTTTAGTAGGGCAAAGTCTCTTAAAAGAACAGATTTACTTATTCTGAGAAAGAGAAAGTCCAGAAAGAACCCCTGACCATAGTATTACAATACAACAAACTAGCGCTCAGGATAAAAAACATTTTGTCACACAATTGAAACATCCTGGAAAATTATAAAAAGCCTTGAGCATTTTCCAGTAAACCATGCATTACTAATATGAGGGCCCCCTCAACTAATCAAAAATGTAACTACATTTCGTCTCTAACAGAACAAACCACCAAACACATCTAATTGGTTACCATCAAAACCAGTAGGTTTATTGTCTTGTGGTCACTGTAACATGTGTAGATTCGTTAATGTGGTTAAAAAAATTCACTTATCTGACCATGAATTACGGAAAATTATACTCAGTTTTTGAATCGTCTGGCTACTTTTGCCATGTATGTTTTGTAATTTAAAATTTTTATTATTATTATTTAGACAGGATGCACACACATAGACTCAATGTTACACAGGCAATTCTGACTCATACCGCAATATTTGGTAGGTCCAGAGAACTGAATTAACATAGACAAATCATACAGTTTTGCTGAGTACATCTGGAGAGTGTAGCATAGAATAATACAGATACTGCAAGCATTTAATCCAGAGATTGGCAGAATGAGTGTACGGTCAGTACCCCATAAGGAGTGAAGCCTAGCAATATTAACATATATCACAGGTAATTTGTGAAAAGAAGGCCTGAGTAGAGTTCTAAATACTCCACATACGGTGTGTCCTTCTGACATGCATACTGTAATATCAACTAAATACAAAAAGGCAATCTTTTACTGAAAAGTGGGCTTAGCCATAGTAAAAATCAATAATTATCAAAATACTAGGCCCTAATAAAAGGGAAAAGAAATCAATCTAGGAGATCTAGAAAATTTAAGAAGTAGCACTGAGATGTGTATCATGATAGTACTTTGATGTCAGATATGGTTGCCAGCATTTGTCAAATTGAGTGGAGGTGCCTCAAGCAAAACTAGAGATCCTTTCAAACGTAGCCCCCTGGGCAAGAGTCAGGAGAAACTCATGAAAGGTGGGTATCTCCGGGGTTCTCCATCTCATCAGTATGAGTCTCTTGGCTAGTGCCCCTACCAGTGTGACCCATTGTGCCCCTGGACTATACTTCGGCGTGGTAGGACTACCACAGCCCAGAAGAAGTAAAGAAGGATCAGGGACAGTATTGGGGAACACCTGTTTACACATGTCCTGAATTGCTAACCAAAAGTGCTGAAGGTTGAGGCAGTCCCAGAGTATATGGAACCCCATGTATGTTTTGATTTGCAGCTACCCCATTCCGTATACTGGAAGGACCATCTGAGCATTTTGGGACAAAGTCCAAGAACATATAAGAGACTAAAAAATAGAAACTTTCAATAACCTGTGCTCATTTCAAACAAGTTCATGGCATGAACCCTGAGGATCTGAGATGCAGCATCTTGGAACATTTGCTAGCCCTAACATGAGGAGATGATATGGTGCAGTTGCTACTACAGAAAGAATCAAAGTGGATGTATAAAATGAACAGTCTTACTCCAGAGGGCATGCACGAAAACTTGGACTTAACTGTCCTTTTGTGATTATGTTTTGACAGGCTGAGACTCTGAAAATTCCATACATAAATAATATTGTGAATACTATTATTCATTTGCATATTTATTTCTTTTAAATCTAACTCAGTTTTGTTCCTGCAGCATTTAAATCATGTTCTTATTAGTTATGGTTGTTATTAAAGTGAGAAACTCGATATTCATGTATTTACTGTGCATATAAATAGTCATATTGTTCTTGTATTACTCAGTCCTGCCTTTCACAATCCTACTGTTGATGTCCTCTATCCTACTCCATTTTACTTTCTTTCCTTTCCACCCCCTCCATTTTCTCTTACTTATATTCCCCTTTCTCTTACTTTCTTTCTACCACCCCATCCCCACTTATGGCTTGATCGCTCTGCAGTATCCCCGCATTTTTTCACTATCCTCATTTCTATTCCTGGTTATGAGATGGTTGGCAATGTAACAGCCCAGTAAATTAACCAAAATGAATTTGGGTTATTTGAGCATGTGTGGGGAAGAGGGAGCATTTGTTATCCTGTTTTGCAAGCAGCCAGTAAAATTAGTTGGTAATTCTTAGAGCCTCTTTGAACATCAACTCTATAATTGTGGCTTACTTATTGTGGATCCACTTATCACATTTGGATGTTGTCAGACACATGTCAACCTTTAATGACCCAAATCTGTCACATTTTTGATTCAGAGGCTTACTGTTGGAACAAAACCACTTGTACTGATGCATTGTTTTATTTGGCTATTTGCACTTCTGTACCTAAACACGTTAAATAAACATTTAAAAATGATTTTTGCACTTTGTTTTGCACAGGGTACAGTATTGTCATGTGGATAAGATTAGTCATGTGATTTCATGGGTTGTGGTATTGATATGAAAGTAAGTAGTCGGGGCTGTCAAGCATTGCTTCCCGAAGAAGGGGCAGAGGGTCCCAAAGCGCTGAGGCTCTATGCGTGCTTGCTGGTACCCATGTTTGATTTTGGTATGAATACATTTACTTGGTTGAATTCTCCCACTGTACAGTGACTTTTTTTCCCCAGTTCTGTGCCATTCATCTCTGCTGGAAGTGAGTGCAGTCATAGTGTAAGTTTTTTTTCTCCCCTTTTCTCAGTGGTAGTTTCCAACTTAATGCCTTCTATCCAATACGCTGTCCTTAGTTTTTCATTCTCTATGTGCATCACTTTACAATTCATTGCATTGACTTTCAACTGCATGACTTTGGATCACTTCTTTGACCTTTGCAGGTCCTTCTGCAACTCCCTCATGCCTTTCTTGCTGTCTACCATGCTTCAGAGCTTAATGTTATCTGCAAAAAGAAGCATCTTGCACTGTATTCTATCTTCTATGTCACTGATGAACATACTGAAAAGGACCAGTGCCACATATGAATCCTGTGGCACTCCATTGTACAACCTCCCACTCCCTAACATGACCCCATTTACATTCACCCTTTCCTATCTCCCCAGCCATCTTCCCACACCTCTAACTAAATCCTTCAGTGCACCCAGCTCCTTATACTTCTTCAGCAACCTTCTCTGAGGCATAAAGGTTAATGCCTTGCTGAAATTGAAGTGGAGCAAATTCACTCCTTGTTCCTCATCCACTGCCCTAGTTATCCAGTCAAAGACTCTATACTGGTGCTCTGTCAAGACCTTCCTGACATGAACCCGTATTGCTTATGATCCTAGTGCCAGTTTCTCTCTTCAGGTAGTCCATTAGGTCATGACTAGTGTTATTAGTTGACCTGCTATGGCGGTAAGACTATCAGGTCTGTAATTTCCCAGTTTCTTATTCTCTCCTCTCTTGTGGACTAGAACTACATCCACTACTCTCCAATCTCTTGGAACACCCTGACTATAGAGAGCTATTGACCAGCCCTGCAAGTGGTTTGGATAGTTCCAGCACTAATTCCGTGAACAACCTCAGCCGCATCCCATCTGGCCATAAAGTCTTATCTATTTTCAATGCTGCAATCCTTTATATGACTTTTTCCACTGTAATTACTACCTACTCCGTTTCAGGGACCCCTCTTGCAGCAGTCTTTATGCTGGTTCCAGGAAAGGACCCACTATCTGTTTCTGAAAACACTGAGCAAACATGGTAATTAGTAAAGTCTTCTTTCTGCTTCTCCTCCTCTATTACCCTGCCTTCCTCTGTCAGCCTAATAATTCCTTCTCTTGTCTTCCTTTTTGTTCCTAAAATATTTAAAGAACTGTCCCCCCATCTTAACCCACACCACAATATTCAGCTCTGTGCCTGCTTGTGCATCCCTGACTGCCTTATTGGTTTCCTTCACCTTTAGCTGGTATTCATAGAAACATAGAAACATAGACTTTGATGACAGAAAAGCACCGCTTGGCCCACCTAGTCTGCCCATTTCCCTACCTAATAAGCTGCAGATCATAGTTAACCAACAGTCTACTTCTTCCTCTCCATTCCTCTTCTTCCTGTTTTTTTTATCTAATGAAGGCTATTCTGTTAGCCCACACTGTCTCCCAGACCTTTTTGATAAACAGATTGGCCTCTTGTGTCTATTACTCTTGGTAACCATTCTCAAGCATGTCTTAGCTGCTTCTAGAATGTCCCCTATAATTAGTCCTCTCCTATCCTCCATCCCCTGATTTCATCCACTTCTCCCAACTTATCCTTGATTAGTTTTCTCAGCTGGTCAAAGTCTGCTTATCTGAAATCCAAAAATGCACCCTTTGAAGAGGGTATACTTGTACCCAGGATCAGTTCAGACCATATCATGTTATGGACACTGGACCTCAGTGGCTTCCTAATCCTCACTCTGCCTATCTTTTCTGAGTTGGTGAGCAGTACATCAAAAATTGCATTTGCTTTGTGGGTTTCCTGACCAGCTGCACCCCCAGGCAGTCAGCAATATATTAAGCAGGTCTTGACTCCTGCTGCTGAAATGTCTGAATTTGCATTTGGTACATTGAAATCCCACACCACCACTACCTTCCTCTTTTGGACCTTTCAGAATTTCTGCCCATAGATTCCTAGTTCCCTTGTCCCCCAGTCATAGCATTCTGTAGGCCACCACTATGAGCAACTTCTTACGTGATGTTGTCATGAGCTACACCCACAGTTATTCTCTCTTTCCATCCCCAGATGGACCCCTTCTTTACCTCCTTGAGCCTTCCTTGACATAGAGGGCTACTCCATCACCTTTTGATTTACCTCTATCTAGCTTTACAGTCAGTGATGAGGGATAGTTTAACTTGGAGTGTAGAGATTTAATCAGTAGATGTACAGGGACTGAGAGGGTTATTGAATGATTCAGGATTTACTAGTTTCAGAAGTAACTCCAGTAACATAGTAAAGAATTCTGTTTTTTCCCAGTCCTCCCACACCAGTCCTAGCTGTAGACATGATCTGGGTTGTCAGTACCTACACACTATAAAGACCCACAGGGTTGCAAATGAGGGTGAGGACCCACCCTGAAGAGAAACCCATGGGATGCTCCCCTTGGCACCGGCACATGCTGTAAGTCAGTGATGCCTGTGCAAGAAATTTCTTCCTGATGAATCTCTTCCATTAGACTCCAAACTGACCCAACCCAGCATAAAGCATGGCAACTGAGCCCCTTTAGCCAAAACTCATGGTAACTCACAAGGCAAGGCACTGAACCTCCCTTTACCATTGGTACTTTCAGCTGGGGGATACAGAGTACCCATGTTCCCCAGATCACAAACCTTGCCATCATCCCAAGCCTAGTGGGCCCACTCCAGCTGCCCTGACTGGCATGGTGTCCTTAATGCTTTCTGACTTTTCTGACTGCAAAGTGGCTGAACTAAAGAACTTAACTGCACTAGCTAGAGATCCATATTTATGCCCTTTTGAGGGCAGGCACTTCAGATGGCATGGTGCCTTGCAAGGATAAACAAGTACAGTATGTACCTGAAACTTATACATTTTAGAATATTGAGCTTTGCAGAACAGTCAACATCAAACATTTGACACAGTTAAAATTTCAGCTTTCTTGACTGAAAATTGTAATTCTTTATCTTCCACGGAGGAGACTGACTACTTAGTAACCCATATTTTAAAAGGATTGTTGCAGTCAGAAGGCTGAAAAGTGACAAGTGTGGGGAAGTAGGCAGGAAAACAAGGTGAAAATGAAAATGGATGTGCATACATAACACAAATGTCCCTATGAGTATGCCCACTCCTTCATTTTCTCCTAGTTTCCCTGACTCTTTCCTATGCACTTGTCACCTTGTGTCTTATTTTCAGCCTTCACAGTGATACAGCACTCTTTCTCTGGAACTACAGAACCAAATTCTGTTTACAGTTATAGAGAGGCATGCATGAATCTGGCACAATATGTTGTGAATCGCACCTTAACTCATCTACAGTAACAAGATGCAGCATAATATGCCACGGCATGCATCAACACTGTTTAGAAAGAAGGCAGTCAGGTGAGGCAATTATTTGAGGTTGATATTTTGACACTCTTCACAGTATGTGCATTGCATATGGTTATACAGATAAAAAACACTTAGATAATGGCTGTCAATGCATATTCCAAAGAGATCACGCATCACATTTAAAGACTTAAAGTGCTGTGCTGCTTAGGGATGGAAATGTGGTCGCTGAGGCAATGTCAAAAGCATTGTCACTTTACTGCAAACCTCCAAGTATCTCATGATATTTAGCAGGTTCAAAACTAATGGTTTCAAAAGCATCACATCTACATGTGATTTCAAAGTTGGAGATGTGATTATATCTGGTCTCATTTCATGACACAGGATGTGTTTTTCCACAAAAGACAACTGACTGACTCTGGTCATATGTTACATGACTGAGGAAAGGAAATGCGTAAAGTGAATGTGAAGACACCTCTTCAAATTTGATACAGAGATTACCAAACACTTTTCTGATGCAAACCTACTGTATTGATCCTCAAGAACAAAAAAGGATGCGGGTGCCAAAAAAGCCATACTATAATTCATATACAAATAATTATGCAATACACGCAGTATGAACTTTGTTTATCTTTGCAATCAATATAGCACAGTAACCATATTTAAAGAGAAAATACTCATACATGCTATTATTGAGCATTTAAGGTACACTGCTAATAAACAGAGTATAAAATTAAACAAAACACGAGAATAATGGCTACATGTCTTTATGTAATCCTTAGAAACCAAACAACCAACACTAACATTAATGAATATACTGCATTTATGGTCAATTTATCCCCCCCCCGATCCCCATTCAAGCATACAAGCGCAAACACACTGTCCCACATGAGAACACATGCAAATAATTATACAATGATTGCTTACAGAACACAAAACTTAACACCATATAGTGGCTATGCAGCCTGTGGCTATGCAGCCTTTTCTTAAATAAAAATACAAAGATGCAAAGGCGTCCACAGAACACTAAGGCTGAGCTCAGATGTAACAGGACAAACAGCAATGCCAAAATAGTAGAGCTCAGGCCACACACCAAAAGCAGTACTCCAGGCACTTGAATATCTTATTCAAAAGTAGCATTTATTAACATAAATCTGGAGCAACACATCAATACCCTCCGAACATTTTCGAACCTCACTAGGCTCTTTTTCAAGGTGTGTCTTTCAAAGAGCAAACCACCCCTTATAAAAAACCCACTTATAGGGATAGTATACCATTTTGTGCAACAATTAATAAACACAGTAAACACATAAAAAAATTTGGTCTGCCCACCAACGAAAGACAATACATGCACACCTCAAGTGATATACAGTGATAAATACAATAACCTATTAAATACAAAAAACCTATATTGCACATGCATATGCATAAATATCAAAAGAAGGGAGAAGGGGGCAGGGAGGAGGGAAGGACAGGACAGGGGATGCAAAAAAGGGGGGGGGGAAATAATCAAAAGATCAAAAATTATGTACACATAATCTATACCACAGACCTTATATCTCATATTTCATGTACTTTTTTTCATATCTATGGATATTTCTTTTCACATTCTGCTGCATTCTTCAATGATCTTAGTGACCATTGTGCAATAACCTGTGTGAGGTCGGTGAAAAAAAGTTATCTCCATCTCTAGACATATTCTCAAGAGATGTCGCCGGTACTTTGACCCAAATGCCTTTTTTACTGACCTTCAACTATTTAATTGGCAGGACTTCAACCTCACCTCTACAGTACAGCAAGCATATGAGATATTCCAAAATATAGTCATGGACACTATCAACAGACATACGCCTTTAGTTAAAGTGCGTACCAAAAAGAGATCATGCCCCTGGTTCACAACTAGTCTCAAAGCCGCACTACTCCTTAGGGATGCTATATGGAAGAAAGCAACAAAAACTAAGCTGCAGGCCGACTGAGCAGCTTTTTGAGCCTCGAGGAATCAATGCACTAGACAAGTGAGGGCTGAGAAAGCCAGATATTTTTAAACAGAGCTTAATGACGCAACAAACTGTGTGGCTAAATTCTGGAAAATCCCCAAAAAACATAGAAGGCCACAGCCCCGGCAGTGCACTTTCTCCCCAAAATCTCCTCTGCTGGCTCGTACTTAGTGTTGGGTGAAGTTGGCTCAATCCGCTCCATGAAGTGATTCACAGAGTAAAGACAGATTCGCAGAGTGCTTCGCAGCACGAAGTGGAGTAATTTGCGTTATAGTGAGTAATGCGAAGTTCTTTGAAAACAATGACTTCACATTACTCCGCCTTCCCAGACCACTAATCCACCAAAATCTTAAGCGAAGTGCATTGAAAACAAGGCACTTCACCTCACTTCACCTTGTTTTTGTGCTCTGAAGGCAAATTTTGCAGTGATTCATGGGATTTTAGGTCACATGGGCTCTATATTGATCTGCACAGCCTCTGTTCAGGGTAGTGTGTGTAGGAAGCAGTAGGAGACAGTGTGTTCTGAGAGCTGTCTGTGATTGAAACCTTCTAAAAGCTGTTAAAAAAGCGTTTTTGCGTTTTTTTGGGGGGCTCCACCTTTAGTTCATCGATTGCAGGAAACCCTCCTCTGCTCATATCATTGAGTGTTTTTGTTTTTGTGTGTATTTTGAATGTTAATGTACAACATTGAGGGTATGTAGTGAAAGACAGTGAAAGTGTGCTTTGGGGGAGGAGTGTATCTGTGGTGTAGGTAGATTTAAGTTGGAGAAATAGTGATTTCTTTGTTTTATGGTTATATTTTTGTTATATAACTGACTGTGTTAATGTACACACAGTAATATTGTCAGTAATTGTTGAAATGTTGTTGCTGATTGTGTGTTGTGTGGATCTGGTGCAGCAGTTCATAATTTCCAGTTGTTTACATTACAATATGTGGCATATTACTGAACTTTGCAATTTGCTATGCATTACTCGTTCACCATTGTAGACAAAATGTTCTGTGTGTATGTGTGTGAGTGGTGTTGTGTGACATCAAATAATACACCTTTTATTGTGCCACAGAGTAATGTAATTGCAGGCGCAGCAGTATGAACTTGATAGCCACTGCAGCTGCCTGATTTTGTACTGCGATCGTGGTATCTGTTCTTTGTTTTGCTGCTTGTACTGCTGTAAAATTCTGCAGTCAGTGCTCCCCCCCACCCCCACTGGCAAAAGGATTTTTTTACCAGATTGGATTGTTTTTGTGACCTCATCAGCACCACTGGTTACTGAAGTTGTTTTCATTGTGTGACAGTCTCTAGCTGTTGCTGACGCTACCATTGTTTTTTTGGCTTCACATCCAGCATCCCCCCAATCAGAGAGTGAATGTACCAAAATCTAAATTTTTTTATAATATTGTTGTTGATCCCCCAAAATGCCTGCAAAGAGACGTGCAAGCAAAGCTGGTTCTCGCCATGGCACTGCTGGCAGTAAAATAGTCTGAGGATGTGGTAGTACGCAGACACAGACATGCATTGCTGATATGAGGAAAGATATTTCTCCTGAGATGGTTTTTACTGCCCAGTCAGTAGCTTCACTCATAGTTGGAGAAGATGATGTTTTCCCAGCCGGTGGTGTTAGTGTTAGTGGTGTTAGTGGTGGTGGTTATATTAGTATTGGTGCCTCAAGTTTGAGTTCTGACCAGTGTACCATATCCAAAAATATAGTGGAGTATGAAGCAGTGCAAGGGAGTGGCAGCATAGATGATGTCATACTTCCCAGTAACATCCCAGTAACTGAACCTGAGGATTCTGATGATCATGTCAATGATAGCATACAATGTGATATTCCATCAACCGTGGCAGTTGTCACACATTTTCTATGAAATGATTCACAGTGTGGTGAAAAAATATTGGGTGATTGTGGTGTAGATGATGATGATGATGAATGTGATGATGATGATAATGTTGCTGTTGCTGCAACGTGCAGTCCACATACTAGCATCCAACAGAAGATGTGGATGTGTGTGACATTGATGAATATCATGATGATGTATTTGTCCCCAGTTGGGAACCAGAGAAAAAGAAATTTAAAGTGGCTGTGTCTGAGTCTGTTTGCAGGAATCCCTCCGCCCATAACAACTTGTGATTTACCAGTTTTAGTTGATGATGATGACCCAGTAATAATGAAAGGTAGTACTGGTGGTCAGTTGCAGTCCAGATGTTCAGTGCCCGAAACAGCATGTGCCCCCCACTTCAGTGCTTAAAAGAACAGAGTTAAATAATCAACATCATGGACATGTTAAAAGTAGAGCATCACAATCCCTTGTTTGGGATTTTTTTGTTCAAGATGCAAATGATGAGTCAGTTGCAATCTGCCAGGTTTGCCATGTGCTTGTGAGTCAAGGTAAAAAAGGGAGCCATCTGGGCACAGGAGGACAGCATATGCATCTTAAGAATAGGCACATGGCACTGTGGACCCAGCACAAGCTGGCAGCTAATACCAGACTGGGGCATTCACCCGTATCATCAGCAACCATAACAAGCATGTTGTCCCAATCCATGACTGTTAAGTCCAGTAGTAAATTAAACATGTGCAGTAGTGAGGTAATAAGAGCAGAGGATTACTACAGGCAAGATGAGGTGGAGGAGCATAATGACTTTGAAATGTTGTCCAGTGCTGGTGAGAGTAGCAGTTTGGGTGGTGGTGGTGAATGCAGTATGTCTAGTGCAAGTGGTACATCAACCTCAGTTGGCAAATTTGGCAAAATAACTGCATTTCTGGGTTTGTCATCATCACCTGGGCAACTGTCTTCATGAAACGTCCAGACTCCACCCCCTGCCAATGCCATTCATCACAGAGCACAACCATTTGTGATCACATCCCGTGTAAAATGTTTAAGTCAGCCCATGTTAGAGTGTTTTTATGCATAAGCTGAAGTACCCACCCCAATCATACAGTGTCACGTGAACTTAATGCTGCTGTAGCTGAAAGCTGGCAATTAATCTTTTGCCCTTCTCCTTTGTGGAGAATTCTGGGTTCCGGCAGTTTGCTGCATGTGCCTATCCAAACTGGACAGTCCCATCCGGGACATACTTTTCTACCCAAGCTATCCCCGAGTTTTTCCGCACTGTGTCCGACTCTGTAAGACATGCCCTTCAACAGTCCTCCTCTCCATTCATCCATTTAAGTATGGATATGTGGACAAGTGGCAAAACAGCGGGGAGTTCATATTTGTGTATAACTGCACGCTGGGCACAGGTGCCGGGGGTTGTTTGTGATGTTGGTAGTGTGAATAATCAGTGCAGTAAGGTGGACTGTCGCGGTAGCAATTTTCCAGGAATTCGACAGCATGCAACAATTGCTATGCACAATGTGACATGTTCACACATTGGTGAGAACATGTTGGATGTGGTACTGATTGAAATTGACAAGTGGCTAAACCCCCTGTCCCTGAGAGCTGGGTTCATAGCAAGTGACAAAGGGTAAAATGTGGTGAAATGCATCACAAATGGTGTTTTTTTTTGTGTTCCATGCATGGCTCATTGTTTAAATCTTGTGATGTAGGAGTTTATTCAGCACATTGATATGAAGGAAATGCTGACCATTGCATGATGTATCTGCTCTCACTTTTCACGATCTGGAAAGGCCCATGACCAACTGCAGCAGTTGCAGATACAAAACAGCCTGCCTCAGCACCACTTGAAGCTGGAAGCTCTCACCCGATGGAACTCCACTTTATACATGGCAGAGAGGTTGTATGAACTATACAAAGCCATCTCAGAATATCTTGTGATGCACACTAGCAATGACAGTTCCAGGGCCTCCATATCTATGACGACTGAACCGTGGTGCCTCATGGAATCTGTAATAACAATTTTGCAGCCTTTTGAACATGCCACACGGGCAGTGAATGACAAGTCTGCCTCCATTAGCCAATCAGTTCCACTGCTGCAGGTACTGAGGCAGACATTGATGGATGTACAGCATGGCCTTGATGTTGCCGGAGACGGTGGTAGCAGTATGTTGCTGCAACACATGCTGACAGTATTCGACCAGAATCGTCACATTGTGCGCATTCAGCGTAGTGACAACTTTGCCATAGCAACAATGCTGGACCCACGATACAAATGTGGAATTGCATCAGTACTGGAGGGAGGGCCTGAACAGGTAAAAAATATCAGTGGTTAACTGGCACGCTTGGTTAATGCATCACAGAAGTCACGTGCCAAGGTCAGCAAACCTCAGCAGCATAATCCGGCTGAAGGTGTACCATGAGGACCATCAAGCATATCCTTCAAGAGGAAGGGGACTGCAGGTCCAGGTGGTCTGTCATCCAAAGTGGCTAGCATCAACCTGCTTTGGGAAGCTTTGTCCCAAGTGGGTATTTGTGAAATAAATGATTCGGGAGAACAGGATGATGCATCAACAACTGGACTTAGTGCGGCACAGAGAATGGTTGAGCCATATTTGTCTGAAAACAGGCATCTGACAATAAGTGAAGATCCCTCTTTTGTACTGGAGTGGAAAGGTCAGTGAATGGCCAGAGCTGACTGCAGTGGCACTGAAGTACCTCATATGCCCACTGTCCAGTGTAAGTGTTGAGAGGGTATTCAGCACAGCAGGTGCAATAGTCAGGGATCATTGGACAAACCTGTCTCCTGCAAATGTTAGTTTGCTAACATTCATTAAAGTGAATGAGAGGCACATACCAGCACAGACTGCAACCTCAGTATTCGTACCCCGGCCTAGTCATGGTGGTTTTGGTGATTTGGAAATGGACCATCCTGGTGGCACTGGCACTGGCTGCCTTAAACGGCACATCACTGACGAAGATGATGACACAATGGAAAAAGAATTTCCCAGTGGTCAGACTTCAGACATACTGCAGATGACTGTGAGGGAAGCTTTCTTTATGAGGATGATGATGTGGTTAATGTTGGCAGGTTTTAACTGAAGTTGTTAAAAGGACGATGTGCCACCCTGGACCACCACCACCACCGGGACTGATGTTGGCCACTGCCACCACTGAGCATGAGTCTATCTGCCCCCAGACCACCACCACCACCAGGACAGATGTTAGCTACTGCCACCACTGAGCATGAATCTGTCCACCCCCACCACCAGGACTGACGTTAGCCACTGCCACCAGTGAGCATGAGTCTGTCTTCCCTCGGGACCACTACCAACACCACAGGGACTGATGTTAGCCACTTCATCCAAATCACTTTACAAGCAATGCTAGACTGGTAGTGAAGTGACTGAATGTGTGGTGGTGGCCATATCGCACATCATCACCCACACACAGCCTGGATAATTGTATGAACCGGTTTATGGGAAAAGGAATGTTGGCCAGGACACTGGGAATCTTCCCTACTCTTTGCGAAGAGTGCCCTGGGTTCTTTTTTTTCCACCTGGACACCCACCAGGACAACACCAGGATGGGCAGAAGGGACCTCGGTTTAACATCTCATCCGAAGGACTGTACACCCCAGCAGTACAGTACCCCCCAATACTGCACTCGGATGCCAGCGATTTTTAGGTGCAAGTCCAATCCCGGTGTGGGACGAGAACCCACGACCTTCTGGTCCAGAGGCAGATGTGCTACCAACTGAGCCACGCTGACACCAATAGATAGAGTGTTGTGCTACTGCTTTGCAGAGATTCACCACGTTTCATAGTTATAGTGTTGCACATAACCTAATATGTGGGTGCCTTACTTCCAGGGGAATCTTTCTTACTCCATATAGTGCAATACATTTCTGTGAAAACAACCCATAATTCCATTACAGTATGTCACGTCATGGAGGAATTCCTGTTCAGAAAAGCCACCCACATTCTGCCCCACATTCTCAGCAACGTTAGGATGTGATGCTAGGGGAACGCAGGTGTGTGCTTCACTACAGTGAATGTCCAGCAGCTATCCAAATACTTCCTTATATTATAAGGTTCACTTTGTGGTGAAATGTGGGCACATTTCCACTAACAAGGCTCTTCTTACTGGAAATGTGCCCATACATTTCACCACAAACTGACAATTATAACATAAAGAAACATTCGGAAAGCTGCTGGACAATCGGACATTCACTACAATGGAGCACGCACCGGCACTCTCCCTGGCATCACATCCTAATGTTGCTGAGAAAGGGGGGCAGAATTTGGGTGGCTTTTATGAATGGGAATTACTCTGTGATGTGACACACTGTAATGAAATTATGGGCGGTTTTCACAGAAATGTATTGCACTATGTGGAGCAAGAAAGATTCCCCTGGAAGTAAGGCGCTCATATATCGGGTGCAATGCTGTAACTTGGTGAATCTCTTTCATGTCTATTTCACAAGCAAAATAGTTATAGAGCCTCAGTAATGTTTACTTTGTGATGGGACTCATGAATCAGACTTTAAGTGTTTCGCAAATAGCATGAAGACTAAGCAATGTGAGTATGTTCTGTTAAACAATATGTGCTGTCACTGTTCTTTCCTGTGTGTGCATACATTGCACAGCTTCATGCAAGCATATATATGGCAAGACCTGTTGCATTATCAAGAATAAAAATAACAAAGAATACCTGATGTATATTTTATTGGTACCATCAGCGCCAGCGGACTAAGTGATATGATATTTTCTCAAAGGTATCGGGTCACTGTGCACCTCAGTCACTCACAGAGCACACATGACTTTGCAGAGATCATTGCACAAAAAACAGATGCACTCCTAAAAGTTATGTGTGCAGTATAGTATATAATGTGACTAAGGTGCACTCTGGACAGACACCTCTGAAAAAAGTATCGTATCACTTAGTCCACTGATGATGATCGTGACAATAAAATATATCATATTCTGCTTGCCATTCTTTATAGCATAAACACTGTCTGCAACAAGTCAGCAACAGCAATATATGTTTGCAACATGCTGCACAATGTCTGATGTCACACACACACAGAAGAAACAGCTCTGACTGCACACATGCAATTTTACACATCATACCTGCACTGCTCACAACAGCTTATCCACAAGCACTCCAAAACAAAAAAGTCAACATTACTGAGGCACTGCAATTACAGAAGGGAAAATGTGTATTATTAAACAACAAAAAAAACCCCACACAAAAACAGTACAACACAGCAGTGGGGGTGGGGGTGGGGGTTTCCAGAAAACAGTCCCTTAATGTGAGATGCTGTGGTGTTTGTGCAGCAGGTGCAGCATTGTGACTATTTGCAGCTGCTGTTGATGAATTGTATCTACCTGCTGCTGCACAGCACCTACCCTCTCATTGTTCTCCTCCAGGCCCTCCCACACCAGAGCAATGTCAGCCCATGTTGCAGGCACTGTGGCGGGATCCTCTGCAGGTGAAAACCCAGATATTGGTGGTGGTGGAGAGGGTGGTGCTGGTGGCTGTGGTGGCGGTGGTGGTGGTGGAGCAGCTGCTGCAGATTCCCTCCTCCTGCTGTGGTGGCCGGCACAACTTCAACCCCAGCAGCACCCTTGGCCACTGCCACAGAAAGGCCAGCAGGTGAACACCTGTCCCCTTCCATGGCAGCCTGCCACCCTGCCTTGAGGTGGTATGACATGTGGGTGCGCTGGCCACCAGTCCCCAAATGTGTCCCCCAGGGGCCATGGTGCACCAGCACACTGCACAGATGGCACACCATGATTGTGCTGTCTCCCCCCCACACAGTTAAAAAACTCCAACACTGGGGAGCTGCAGGGGGGACCAGATACAATCCTTGGACCACCTACATTTTCCTGGGGCACCGCCTGTGGCTGTGGAGGTGGTGGAGGTGGTGGAGGGGTGCTGCTGGAGCCCCTGTTGCTGCTACTGGTGGTGGTGGTGGTAGTGGCAGAGTAGATGGATGCACAGCAGCCACCGGTGGCACTGGTGCTGCTTCCACAGGGGGGGAAGCAACACCCAAGAGTCGGGAGCAGTCCAGTAACACATGACTGCCCCCATGTGTGGACAATTCTCTCCTCTGCCCACGTCTATGGGCCAGAGACTCTCCTTGTCCAGGGTCCATCCCACACAAGTCCCCGACTATAAATGAGTCCAGAGTCGACGCCTAACCTTCACCCGGCGGCTGAACTCACTCTCACACTCTCAGACACACTCACACTGACACACACTATCACACACACATACAAAACAAAACAAAACTTATAAAAAAAATTCAGTACCAAAATAAAATCACAAACACAATACAAAAACTAAAGATGTAGCTTTTAAAAAAAGCTGTTTTTTTCTGGCACAAAAGCACTGAGACACAAACTGCTCTCCTCTGTCACTAAAAAAGCCTTCTCCCTCTACAACTGCAAAGGAGAAAGTGAAACTGCTTCTCTGACTCACTTCCTTCCTGCGTGGCTAAAACATGTGACTTACTGTACTATAAGCCATGTGATGTGTGGGGGGCTGCCTATTTAGTTGTCACTTCACCTTACTTTGCGTTAAGGCACAATGACAATGCAAAGTAATAATAAGAATGCGAAGTGAGCACTTTGTGGTGCCCACTTCGCGTTATGCTCCACCAACACGAAGTGGACACTTCACATCCACTTCACCAGCAGATTTAAAATTTGCTGCATCTCTACTCATGCTTTACTGACAAACCTAAGATACTAGACCTACTTAATGAACATTTTGCTACTGCAGGGCTAGCATTCAACACCTCTTCGGCCAGTAAACATTGGGCACAAATGTGTACCCAGGACTCAAACTACATAGCATTACACACACCTGGGCATATACCTGGCTTCTCCTTCTGCCCTATCACATTTAATCAGGTAGAGGATCTTCTTTTGGCCTTGATACAAAGAAAAGTGCATTCGCCAATTATATCAAGCCCTTCTACTTTAAACTAGGATATTATGTTTTAGCAGCCTCAATTACTCACCTCTTAAATGTATCACTTGCCTAGGGAACTATCCCCTCTATTTGGAAAACTGCCCATGTAACGCCTGTACTTAAATCTGGACATCCAAGTGATTTAAATAATTTCCATCCAATATCCCTTCCTCCTACTCAGTCTAAACTATTAGAGAAGATTGTCAATGCACAGCTTAGGCAGTACCTGGAGAGTCACAATTTCCTTAATCCTCTTCAGTCTGGCTTTAGAGCACAGCACAGCACTGTATCTGCCCTTGCCAAGGTCTCAATCAATCAATCAATCAATCAGATTTATTTATAAAGCGCTACTCACCTTGATCATAGCGCTTAACAGTAAAAACTCGATAAATATCATATTAAAATACCATTCAATGCAGAAAATCTAGCCATCCTACAGTGAAGTCAATAGTCTGGAAAAGCCAGCTCAAACAGCTGGGTTTCTAAAGCACTTTTAAAACTTTCCATGGTCAGGCACTCAAGTACCCAAAGAGGTACAGAGTTTCACAGGGTAGGGGCCACAGATGAGAATGATCTGGCCCAAGATGTCTTCCACTGAACCCTGGGAACCTCTAGCAATCCCTCATTGGTGGAGAGGAGTGGTTGACGGGGGCAGTAGGGACACAGTAGTTCTTGCAGGTAACCCTGTCTGTGTAGGGCTTAAAGGTCTGGAAAACCAACCTTAAAGGTGATCTGCCACTGAACTGGTGAACTGGCAGTCAGTGCAGACTACAGAGCACAGGCTTGACATGATCTGAATGAGGCAGCCCCATCAGCAACCTGGCTTCTGCATTCTGCACCAGCTGCAGGTGGTGGATATCAACCCCAGGTAACCCTAGGTGCAGGAAGTTACAGTAGTCAAGACAGGGTGTCACAAAAGCATGGATCAAAGTTGGAAGGTCCCCAGGTGGAACAAGGTGCTTAATCTGGGTGATATTCCTCAGATGGTAGAAAGACGACTTGATGACAGCCGATACCTGAGAGCAAAGCGTCAGCCCATCGTCAAGAATAATGCCCAGATTCCTCAGCCATTCAGAGGTCAACAGCTGGTTTACCACCAAACCAAAGCCCAGAAGGAGAACCTGCTGCCAACCCCTATGCCGGCAACCTGGATCCACCACTAGAACCTCGATCTTGTCCGGATTCAACTTCAACCAATTGGCATTCATCCAGTCCTGTATCTCAGCCAGGCAGCTGCTAAACACTGAGACTGCACTATCCTGCTCATGCACAAAAGACAGGTAGAGTTGGGTATTATCTGCATAGTAATGAAAATCCAACCCATAGCACCTTACAGTGTCTCCCAACTGCAGCATGTATACTGCAAACAACATGGGTGATAGTACAGAGCCCTGTGGGCCTCCACATGGCAGAAAGGATATGTCAGAGGAATAGATCCCAGACACTACCCTCTGAGATCTGCCTGTGAAAAAAGAATGGACCCATCTGAGGACTGTACCAGACAGGCCACAGATCACCCACAGGTGCTCCAGAAGCACCACATGGTCTACAGTGTCAAATGCTGCATAGAAATCGAGAAGAACCGAGATATAAAAGCTTTTCCAGTCCCTCGCTATCAGGAGATCATTGAGCACCCAAACAAAGGCAGTCTTCATGCTATGCCTGTTCCAAAATCCTGAATGGATAGGATCATAGATATTATGGATGGTAAGATGATTCTCCAGCTGCAGCAACACAGCCTTCTCAATAATCTTCCCCACAAAGGGGAGATTAGAGACCGGCCTGTAGTTGGCAGGACAATCCGGGTTGAGAGATGATTTCTTATGGGGGTCACAACTCCCTCCCTCAGGGAGTCTGGAAACTCATCTGTCTCCAATGAACACCAGATAATCTCTGCTAGTACTAGGCTGATGACTTCAATACACCCCACAAGGAGGTGGTTGGACTCTGGTCCAAACCACAGCAGGTTGGCCGCATACTCTGGACAGTCTGCATGACATCTATAATCTCCAACTGGTCAAAGTTAGACCATTCAAACTGGGGAACTGTAAGCACTCACCAACCACCATCACCCCCATTGGAGTTACCTGACTGAATCTCGGACCTGATGTCAACCACCTCATCAGCAAAGAATTGAGCAAACTCACCACACTTTTCCTCTGAAAATGCTCTCCTTAACTGCAGACAGGCTGGACTGCACAGTTTGTCCACAATTTGGAAGAGCTGAGCTGATTGGTTCTGTCCTGTAGCTAGCTCCCTGGACAGGAACTCTACCTTCTTATGAGAGATAGCTGATTGATATTCCCAGTAATGGTCCATCAATCTAAGTCTGTAGGCATCAAGGTCTGATTTTCACCAGCACTGCTCCAACCTTCGACCCACTTGCCACAGCTCACTCAAAATCTCATCAATCCAAGGGGTCAGAAGGCGAAGGGTGAGGGGATGAACATGGACAGGAGCAATGGAATCCAGAGCCTCCATCACAGGCCTATTATAGGCTAGTAGCAGATTGTCTGGACCCACAATTGCATTCTGAAACCCTGAATGATCCAGCATCATCATCAGACCATCTGTGGTCAAATCCCTTAAAGGACAGTACTGGACTATCTCCACGGGGAAGGTCTATTAGTGGAAGTGAGGAAATGTAATCCTATAGTGTGATAGTCAGACCATCCGACTGGTTCCACTACCATATCAGAGATCTCCATACCCAGTAGGAAGACCAGGTCCAATGAGTGACCAAAATTATGTGTTGGAGAGGTAACCATCTGTGTGAGGCCCAACGAGATCGTAAGTTGTAGGAAGTCCTGACCAAATTGCAAGAGTTCATCGTCAGCCCAGGCATTGAAGTCACCCAGAACCATTAATCTGGGGACTCAAATACCATGTCGACAATGAAGTCTGTCATTTCATGCAGAATTTGCTTCTTACCCCAGGGTAGATGGTAAATGAGAAGAAACCTGCACCCTACACCTGCGACTGCAGTGCACTCATAAGATCGGATCTCCCCCAACTGGCACAGCCACAAGACCAAATTTAGTTCTAGAAAAATTGCTACACCCCCAGCCCTGGTATCCAACCTCAGGTGGTGTATCACTGAGAATCCAGATGAAATGGCTGACTCCAAAATGTGGCCAAAATTTTCATCCTGTCAGGTCTTAGTGATGCAAGCCAGGTCCGATGACCCAATAAGATCAGCAATAATACCTGTCTTCTTATTAATGGACCTGGCATTGCATAACACCACTCAAGTTGGATGGGGAAACAAAAAGTGGAGCCCTTGGGTAAGGGTATCAGGCATGGTGGACCATGTTCCAAGACCCATTTCACCCCAGGACATCTCCTAGACCCCACTATCCCAATCCGGCTGCTCCACTCCCCCCACCCCCCAGGTCCAGGGCCTCTTCCCCCTACACCTCACACTCCTACTTATAATCCCTAACACCTGCCCATGTCCACAGACTGCACCTGAGAGAGGGGGCAAATAAAGGGCTGAAGACCCCGGAGCTCAGAGGTGGAGTAGCGCCTGACTGGGAGGGCCACCTGCCAGCACATTCCAAACCCAACAAAAATAAAATGAAATAAACAGGTCCAACCAATTACAATAAAATAACTAACCCTCCAATACTTCCCACCCCAATTAATAACACACAGATAAGACAAATTCACCACAATCACCCCCAAAACAAAATCAAACAGAACTGCAACAATCAACAAACACTATCAAATTATAGAAAAGTAACATCAGCTAATTAAAATAGATCACTGTCAGTCTTCAGAATCCTAAATAATATAATCTGTATAGTCACAGAAGTTAATATAGTACACTGATGGAATTGAGGGCTCTCACCACCTTCTTCTCCAGTTAATAACCACTCATTGTAGCACTCTCACTGCCACAGCTTAACAGAATAAATGTTTAGAAATAGCAGAAAAATAAGGCCCTCTCACAGCCTTCCAAGTTAAATCCAAATATCTCCTCAGGACAGTCCCCACCTCAGAGTGTAAAATCCAGGTAATATATCTAAGGGGATAAAGAGTAATAGAGTCAAAGACCTCTGCAGGGGAAGTCAAAAACCAACTCCACCCTTAGGGGAAAAAAATCCTGGTGCAACTATTCAATTGGGAAGCAGTTCACAGAGCTTCATGGAAAATGGATCCAAAGACCATCCAACATTCTTTGGTCCACATGGCCAATACCATCCCAACCCCAAAGAAGGTGCCCAGCCCAAGTGTCCCCCAAAGTAGAGCCACCGCCAAGCCCTTGACCTCCACCAGGTGCCCTACAGCAACCCTGAGGCAAATCAGCAAGCGCCCACTTTCCGGATGGCACCACTCAATCCCCCTAGGGCAACAACCCAAGCTGGGCATCCACTTTGAGGCCAGATGAATCAGGCCCACTTTCTCTGTCACAGATGGAATGATCCTTCCTGAAGCAAAAGCCTCCTGTTTAGCAACCCAATTAGGTCGACGACTGCTTGCCAGTCAATTCCTCCTCAGCAAAGAAATCCCCGTCGGGTCCCAATCCTCTTCAAATTGTGACCTGGCAAAAGGTCACAATTCCACTCCAGGACATACCGGAATACCAGCAAATGCAGGTAGGGCTGGAGCAATCCAGGGAGACTGAAGTAAGTCCAGATAGGAGCCGGATAGAATAGTTGCTACTTCCACGCCGCACAATAGGCTCCCCCAAAACCAGAACACAGTGTAATATAATATAAAATGTCCCGCAGATAGAATCCAACAGTGAGCCATCTCAATTTAAATGATTAGAAACTTAAGTTTAAGGTACAAAATAACTTAACATAACATCCAACTCTAAGCTGCAAAGGAAGGTTGGCCCAGCATGGCTGCCATCTTTCCTGATGCTGTGCTAGTTATTGCGTGGGCTCAAATGAACTGGCTAAATGCACTGGATTCCAAAAACCATGTATATGCTTTGTTTCTTGACCTGAGCAAAGCCTTCAATACTGTGGACCAAGACCTGCTGCTAGCTATACTAAAAAAATGCACATCACTAAACTGGCTTACAAACTACCTAATCGGGCGCCATCAGCAAATTAAGGCTGAAGGGGAACTCTCTCCACTTAAAGCACTACAGAGAGGAGTGCCACAAGGGTCTATTTTAGGACTTTTACTTTTTGCTATCTATATTAATAACATCAATGCTGGTATTAAGTCAGCAAACATTCAACTGTTTGCTGATGATGCTGTCCTTTATATAGATAGATCTGAAAAAGTGACCGCAACTACCGTGCACACACAAGGGGAACCAGTTAGCGTCTTACGCATTGCGAAAATCCAAAAGTATGGTAAGCACAGTATTTTATTGATAGAAGTTTATAAACTAAATTGAAATAACACTAAAATAAGGTAAATCTGCTGAACCGTATATATAGTGGCATTTTTCAGTTCTCATTGTTGTTTAGATGTACAGCAGTTTGAATGAGTTGAGAAGAGCAAGTTAATACAAAAAAAAACATATCAAGGCATAAGATAGAATAAGCAGATAACCAAAGATGAAATGCAGCACATAAATGCATGCGAGGTATTTGAGTTAGTATCTAATGTATTTTTGAAAATAGGGGGAGTTTGGCGTGTCATTTGAAAGTAAAATGTGTTTACAAATCATCTATTATAATCAATTTTGAACTATATGGATTAAAAAACATGAGACGTTATATATTCTGTCTACCTAAGGATTTCCTTTTTGTTTAAACTGGCTAAAATGTTATGATTATTTATAGTAAATGAAACAAGAATAGAAGAATCTACAGCTTTAAGTTAAAGAAACAGTGACGTATCTTGCAGAGCATCTTTAAATTTGAAAAGGCGACTGCAACTTGTATATACACACGAAGGGAAGTTGTTGGCGTTTCACTTATCATGAAAATCCAAAAGTATGGTGAGTGTAGTGTTTAACTGATAAGTAATGTTTATAAATCAGATTGAAATAACATCAAAATAAGGTAAATCTGCTGAATTGTATAGATTATGGTGTTTTTAGTTCTCACTGTCATTTGGATGTAAAGTTGTAAAGCAGCATGGATGAGTTGAGAAGGTCAACTTAATTCCCCAAAAAATACATTGAGGCATTAGATAAAATGAGCAGATAACTGAAAAAGAAATGGAGTTTATAAACACACGTGAAGAGATCTAGTTGGTATCTAATACATGTTGAAAACAGATGCAATAGGGGGAATCTGCCGTATTGTTTGAAAGTTGGACATAATATGCAAACTGTCTATTATATATTAAATTGTGTTAATTCTTAAATCACAAGGACAGTAGCGTTTTTGTTTATCATTTATGAATGGACAATATCCTATTCAGCTGAGTTGTTGTTTAAAGCAATTTAGAAATGGTGGAAATGGGGTGAGATTAGTGCTTTGTATGGAAGCAAGATAGTCATCTAGATTGATGCGAAAAAATATTAAATGTGAGTAAATGCTAAGATGGTGTTAGCCTCTGAGCAGTTAGGATTGTAGTGTCTTATTGCTGATGGTTATATGGACGGTACTTTGTTTAATGTTGAAAATATATTAGGAACTATATGGCTGCCACTCTTTTTGAGTTGGTTTAGTATAATTTGGAATTAGATAAAAAAAGAAAAATTAAGTAAGAATTGTTTGTTATAACTGCTTCAACACTGTGTTTTGAATAATGTATGTGTGAATTATCACTTTTTACATGTTTTTGAATGTGATCTTTATTAATTAACAAAATATAAAAGGGAACTGTTTTCGTAAATGAAAATCTATTTACAAATTTAAAAATGTGAGAAAAATATATGGACTGAGGTAGACTGTATCTAACAGGTATCTGCGATTATGTTGGAAATAAGCAGGGTGTTGTGTTCATAAATGAATTATTTAAACAACATGTTAAAACAGTGTATGTGCATATAAGTATTATTTTGGAACAGTATATTGAACTGATACAAATGAGTTCTCACTAATTTTTGTGTCTTTTTAAAAAAAAAGGAACTTAAGGGACAACAGAATTTATGAAACAAACAAATAAGTTTGGAGGACCATCATGATATTGAGACAAGTTTATTTTCTGAAACAAAGGATGTGTTGGGGTAATTGAATATTCTTATGACTTGTTGTATATATTGTAATGAGTTGTTAAGGCTCATGATATATGCAAATTAGTACTTAAGAAGTTTGGAATGAGATATAAACTTGGATCTTATATATTTTTTAGGTCATTTGGAAAAAATCTATCCTTAGAGGATTTGGTTATTGATGAAAGATATTATTTGAATCATTCCTTGTAAGTAGCACCATTGGGAGTCATGATATTTAATCTGTATGTAATTATGGTTGATTTATTTATGAAATTTGATGCAGACAGTATTTTTTAATTATTTTTATTTATGTATTTTCTAGAAAGGCAACTCTTGATAAAGCCTACACTGTAGGTGAAACGTTGAGTTCACTGCCATTTTTATACAATAAAGAGACAAGTTATGAAAATGGGATAATCTGTCTGCATGTATATTTCTATGACGCCTTACCACTTCTTTTGCTCTGAAACAGAGAAACCATCCTTTATATAGACAGGTCTTCCCCAAAACTAGCATTTAGCGACCTCCAGATGGAATTTAACCCACTGAAGAAAAATCTTTTACATCTAAAGTTACTTCTAATTGCCAAAAAAACTAAGACTGTGCTATATTTCCCATCGGTCAATGTATCCAATATATGTAAGTATGGAAATGCACGCTTTTAAGTAAGCCACTAGAACATGTGGACAAAATTAAATATCTAGGGGTGTGGATAGACTATAAACTCTCATTTGTCGACCACATTGAGGAGCTCTCAAAGAAGCTTAAGCAAAGGCTTGGTCTCTTTTTTTAGGATCAGGCACCTGCTAACCCTGGAAGCTAAAACTAGGCTGGTCGAAATAACCTTTATGTCATTATTGGAAAATGCTGGCTTCCTGCATGGGCAAGGCCCAAAAACTGCGTTGTCCAAGCTTGACACATTATACCACAGAACACTCAGATTTATTACAGGTGCGCCCTATTCCACCCATCACTGCTCCCTTTATTCAACCTTAGGCAGGAGCTCATTGAGTTTTAGATGCCAAAGAAACTCAGTTCTATGGACTTATGGAGCCGTTATCAATATGCTCCCTTGATATATCTCGGATTGCTTGCCCTATTGTGTCAGGGGATGTTATCCGCTGAGAAGTCTATCTTGAATCTCACTTGTCATCACTAGGGTCAGATTTCGCTTCTGTAAATCGGCGATAAGTTATGCCCTTCCTGTCCTTGGAAACACCATTCAAAAATATCTCAAACTTGCAATTCCTGTGAAGCTATCCTTCTTTAAAATCCTGCTTGATCACTCTGTCATGGAGACGTGCAAATGTCTTCACTAGCGACCTTTTGTTTGAGTAAACAGAATACCTAGAGTTACTGTTCCTCTCCACTGTTCCTCCTTACCTACTGCCACTGTGCCATAACTCTGACTGCACTGGATTGTCACCCTGAACCACCTACTAGCTATAAAAAACTAGCTGTCAAGCTGTTAAATGGGGTAGATGAAAGTGCGGATTTCTGCCATTGTGGAAGTTCCACAAAATTTCTAAAATTTTGCAGAATTTAACGCTCATTCACTTGTGGCAGAATTCTGAACTTCCACCAAATAACTCTAGATTTCCACCTAGTACTGCAGCATTTAATTATGAACTGAGGATTTTTTACGTGACATGCAGAAATAAAGTCTGCTTAGTATTTTGCCATATATCATGTTATTATCTGTGGTTCGCATTACTTCTGCATTTTTTTTCCTGCAGTTTAATACATTAACCTGCATTTCGTAAATTTATTCCCCAGTTTTTTGGCAGAATTTCCTTGAAAGTTGGCAAAATTATTTCTGAACTTTCGTGGAAGCGAAAATCCAACTTTTGCCAAAATGAATCTCAAACTTCTGTGGTATTTTTTTCCATTGTGTGTGTGTGTGTGTGTGTGTGTGTGTGTGTGTGTGTGTGTGTGTGTGTGTGTGTGTGTATATATATATATATATATATATATATATATATATATATGTGTGTGTGTGTGCAGCTCTAAAGTATTGTATGTCTTCTCCACACTGTGACTCGTATATTTATCTGCTCATATTTACTTTGACCTTCCCAGGTCCACCTTGTAAATGAGATTTTCTCAATGGTGCTTCACCTGATAAAATAAAGATTTGATTGATTGATTGATCTCACCCCTTTTTCGCATGCCCATAAGCACTGTACTTGATTACAGCTTCTGAAACCACCCTCTGCTTTACCTCTATGGTTCCCCTATACCTGTTCCATGCATGTTTAAATCCAACCACAGTGCTTGCTCCCACCATCTCCTGTGGCAGACCATTCAATGTGTCCACCATCCCCTCTGTGAAGAAGAACTTCCTCACATTCCCTCTTAAAATGCTACTTTTCAATTTCATGTCATGCCCTCTCGGCCTTGTTACTCCTCCTGTATTGGAGAATCTTTTCCCCTGTGCACCTTGTTTATGCCCTTGAGGTACTTGAGTGTTCCTATCATGTCCCCTCTCACCCTCCACTCCTCCAGCAAGTACATATTGAGGTCCCTTAACCTCTCCTTCTAAGTTTTGTGGTGCAAGCCCTGTACCATCTTAGCTGGCTTCTCTGGACTGTCTGCAGCCTATTAATGTCCTTTAAAGGGTGCAGCCTCCAGAACTGCACACAGTACTCCATGTGAGGCTTGACCAAGGTTTTATATAACAGCATCACTACCTCCCATCTTCTGCTGGTGATACCCCTGCCTATGCAGGCCAACATGCCAGTGGCCTTCCCTGCTGCCCTTGTACTCAGTGTTGACATTTTCAAATAATCTGAAATAATATCCCCCAAGTCCCTTTCTTCGTTGGTGTCTCTCAGCACCCCCCATTCTATAGCTTTCTTTCCAGGGTTTTTATACCCCAGGTGCATAATTTTGCACTTCTTTGAATTAAACCTCAGTTGCCACTCATAAGACCATTTCTTAAGCTTCCCCAGGTCCTTCCTGGTTCCATGTCATAACAGCGATCGTGGAAAGGTAATCGCTGTTATGGTGAATGTACATCGCCAAAAAACAATTTTGGTGATGTACATTCGCAGTGCAGACAAAAACAGCACCCAAGACATACAGGTCTCATTCTTAATGTGGGGGTCTGTGCCCACCACACCCCCCTACTTCTAGATTCTCAACTCCAAGGAGGTGCATGTCAGGGGGGTTGAAAAACTTAAAAAAAATACCTGCCGCCTAGTGGCAAAAACCCCCTTGCACTGTGCCACATCTGAATCCTGTACCCTGCACCTCACAGCTGACCACCCTCACAATGATGCCAGCAGTCTAGCTCAGCAGCTGACCACCACACCCCCTCCCACATACCATCCCTCCCCTGCCTCTCCCCCCCATGGGTGCATGTGCATGCATATACCTGCTACTTCCTGTCATGGTTTTTGCCCACCCCAGTATCCAGTCACCCCCTCTTTGGTAGCTGTGAACACAGGCACTGTAATTGAATCACTGTTCTTTTAGGTGCCCAGTTTCGGTCACCTTGTTCACTGGATGCCATCCTTCCTCATTTTCTCCACCCCATTCTGGAGTAGCCACCCTGTTACAGATCTTGGTGTCATCTGCAAACATTCAAGACCTTTCCTTCCAGCCCCTCTGCAATGTCACTAATGAAGACATTGAACAGGACTAGCACAAGAACTGGTCCCTTCGGTACTTCACTGGTCAACCCCTCTCCCAAGATTGTACCCTATTTTCTACCACCCTCTGCCTCCTGTCCATTAGCCAGTTCCTAACCCAGTTTACCACCTTGTCTCCTATCCCCAGAGAACCCATCTTGTTAACTAGCCTCTTATGTGGGAAGATGTCACAGGCTTTGCTGAAATTGAGGTAGCTGACATCCACCCCCCCAATTTACTTCCTTCGTCACCCAGTCAAAGAAATCTATCAGAGTTGTCTGACATTACCTATCCACTGTGAAACCATGCTGCCTGTGGTCCTAGAAAATGATGGCTTCCAGATGTCCCACTATCTTTTCTTTAAGAAATGTCTCCATGATTTTCCCCACTACCTAGGTAGGACTGACTGGCCTATAGTTCCTCACCTCCTCCCTACTTCTGAATTTGTATAGAGGGACCACATATGCCTTCCTCCAATCCTCTGGCACAACTCCAGTATTGAGCGACTCAGTGAACAAGGCTGACAGAGGTTCTGCTAGTTCTCTTTGCAGCTCCCTTAATATCCTCAGGTGTATGCCATCTGGCCCCATCATTTTGTCCACCTTCAATTTAGTGAGCTCCTGAAGGGATCCCTCTCCTGTGAATAGACTGCGGTCCACATCTCCCCCCCTGCATCTTTTGCTCAGCTGTGGCCCCTGTTCCTCCATCTCTTCTGTGAATACTGAACAGTATTTATTCTTTATTTACTGTATGCCTTATCCATGTCTCTGTCCTTAAACTCTTCTTCCTCCCCATTGAACCTAACAATCCCCCACATATGGTACAGTGGAACTCTGGCTCAAGAAAAAGGGAGTTTAAAAAAATCAGACATGGCTACCCTAAGAGTTAAGTCCTGGAATCTGAATGGCTGTAAAGACAGAATAAAAATCAGGAATATAATCAATGTTGCCAATAATAAAAATATAAATCATCTATTATTTAAAAAAACACTTCAATCAAAAGGACATTTCTTACATTTCAAATTTGTATAAGGCTGTGGGGTATGCCTCTATATAATCTAACAGTGCTAGGGGAGCAGCAGTACTTATAAAAAAAACACTTAGAGGCTAAAGTTATAAAACAATATATAGATCTAACAGGTAGATCAGGTATATTAAGGATCGAGATACATCAAAAGCAATATACCTTATCCAGTGTCTATGGTCCGAACAAAGAGACCCCTGCTTTTTTTTTACAAAGCTTTTCCTGAACCTAGCCAATTTTGGACAACCCTATGTGGTGGGGATCATTTTAACGTTACCCTCGACTTAGTGGATAGGGCTTTAAGAGCTGCAGAATGGACAAAAAGAGTAGAGGAAGTAATTAAAGGACATATGGGTGATCTTAGATTAAGTGGATCCATTTCAATATAAGTATCCATACCTTAAAAAATATTTTTATTACTCACCAATCTACCATTCATATTACAGGATAGATTTCTTTCTTGTCTCTCATGATATAATGAATAATATTAAAAGGGTAACATATGAAGCAGTAATCATCTCTGACCATGCCCATTGTCATATGCAGATAGGTCAGGATGCCTCCCCTTGTTTGAATAATATAAAGCACTGGACCTTAGATTATACTTTATGGTTCGATAATACTTCAGTGGAAAAAATACAGAAGGAGGCCCTTTCCATCTTAGCTTGTAATATAAAAGGGGGATTCACTATCCAGTCTATCTGGGAAGCTTTAAAATTATATTTGAGGGGATGGTGCATGGCACAAATGGGTATTCAAAAGAAGAAACTTGTTTTAGATTTAAGTACTTTGGAGGCTCAGCTACATACAGCAGAGGTTGAGCATACAAACTATGGAACAGAACAGGACAGATTTAAAGTATATACATCAAAGGACAGACTAGAAAAAATCAGGCAGAAACAGGCAGAGGGAGCCATGTACAGAGCAAGAGCTAAATATTATCTCTTTTCTGACCTTCCAGACAAATTGTTAGCTTATCAGCTACAAACTGAGAGGAATCCAAATAAGATCTGTTGGATAAGAGAGGATGAGGGGGATATAAAAACTAACCCAGAAGAAATCAATTGAATCTTTGAAAAAATTTATAAAGGCCTTTATACATCTGAAAGAGATGGCAATTCATTAGAAATCCAAGAGCATTTGAACAGTTTGGAGATTACTAAGAACATATAACTAGACTTAGACTTCTTACAGCAGGACATCACTCTACAGGAAAAACACTCTGTTAGAGATAAGCTACCCAATAACATGGACCCGGGCCCTGATGGACATACATATGGGTTTTATAAAAAATTAAAGGCAGATATCTCCCTTCTACTAAAAGATCTTTTTCACAGTGTACATACCTTAAGGAGAGTGCCCCTTCCTTCAATGAAGCCATTATTTCATTAATATTAAAAAAAAGATAACACACCAGAGCTCTGCAAATCCTATAGACCAATCTCCTTACTGAATAGTGATTATAAGATCTATGCTGAAATATTAGCAAACAGACTTGCTAAGATTCTTCCAAAAAGGATCTACCTTGATCAAATTGGCTTTGTTGTGGGGAGGAGGCTCCATCATAATACAAGAAAAGCTTACAATTTGATACCGAACCATAAAGGTTCAGATACCATGGTGAGGTCACTTGACTCCAAGAAAGCTTTCAACAGGATTTCATGGCTCTATCTGTTTCAGACATTAAGGGCTTTTGGGATCACTGGAAGATTTTTAGAATGGACTACACACACACACACACACACACACACATATATATATATTTATATATTAGAGGCAAACTCCATTTAATGCATCAGTCAGAGTTGTTCCACAACGACAAAAGTGAGGAAATTCAGTGTTAGGGTTGAAACCCCCTTGGACCCCTCCAGCCTACCCCCCCAACTGGCATTGGGGTGTGCATTGGGGTCATCGGCCCTAACTCTCACCCCATCACATGTGTAAAGAAGTTGAGGAATAAGAGAATGGGGGACAGTTAGGACCGATGACCCCAATGAGCACCCCGATGCCAGTTGGGGGGGTGGGCTGGAGGGGTCCAAGGGGTTTCAACCCTAACACTGAATTTCCTCATTTTTGTCGCTGTGGAACAACCCTAACTGATGCATTTAAATGGAGTTTTTTGCCTCTAATGTCCCTTCTTTTTGAGAATGATGATGAGAAATAGTGAATGTAATGCAGCGGCGGGAGTGCGGGGCCCAAAACAATGCAAACACAAGGTGGAAATGCAAATGGTAACAGTAACAAAAATGCAAGCACAAATGACAACGCAATGGGTAACGCACACGGTGGCATACATGGGAACGTTAACGCAAACAAGGACATAAACCAAGTGGAAACAGTAAGTGTAACAGTAACAGAAGCACAAACCCTGTTTTTGCCAAACAGCTGCATAGAGAAACACAAAGAATGTATGCATCGCAATGGGCATCGAAGCTTAAAATCAACATTGGAAGTACTTAATTGCAAATATCTCAGCAACCGCACAACGTAGAAAAAAAATTTAAATTTCACAAAAATCACGATTTTCCTGGCTAGGTTTTTGCTTTTACAAAGTTCATTGGGCTATGTAACTCACAACAAAAAATCTGTATGTCGCATCATTTTCGAGATAGGAGCCCCGAAAGGCGCGGCATATGCCACCATGTTAGTCTATGGGAAAAAATGCCAACTTCAGAGTACTGTAACTTTGCAGCCATGCAATATTGTGTCACCAAACCACCAAAAAGCACATCTGTGTGATGTTGACTGCTTTCTCTGCAAATGTCAGCTCAAAAGACCAAACCGTTCTTTTGCAGCAGGGTGGCAAAGAACTGCTGTCATTTTGGTCATAGTCTGAAAAAGTAGTGTCGTGATTTGCGAAAGCTTTCACAAGCATTAGCGAAAGTGTCATGAGTGCAACACTACTTTGCGACACTACTTTTTCCAGAAATTTGAAAAACATATTTCTAGGGTGTTTCACCCCAAAATAAAGACATGGCTATCATCCTCAGGGTCTGACTAGGTGAACACAAAAATAATTGTGTTGCTAGAGGGTCCTAAATTTAAATGGCAAGCATTTTTCTGATTGGTAACTGAAAACAAAATGGTGGATTTGCGACACTACTAGGGCCATTTGCGACACTAAAAAGTACATTTGTGAACGTGTCGAACTTTTTAACTTTTCCTATTGACTTATAATGGGAACTTGTTTTCTGAATAACTTTTGAACTGTTTAATATTTTTTCACGAAATATTTGAAAGGCACATCAGGGACCCTGGCCGCATGTTCCCTGAAGTTTTTAGACCAGTTTCACAAATGATATGACCTGTAGGCGTGAGCAAAGAATTCACCAGAATGTGTAAATGCATGCACAGATCACGCTTAATAACTCCACAGCCATATATCCTACCAGTACAAAAGTTGGCAGATCTCAAGATGTGTGGCTCTTGATGGTGCATTCCAAATTTCAGGCAAATCTGTTGAACGGTGGCAAAGTTATTAAGGTGCAAAATTTGACCCTGTAACCTTAAAAGGGTTTCTCAAACCTAACTATGGTAGCACTACCGTGCTACCATTATATATATATGTATATATATACTAGAGGCAAAAAACTCAGTTTAATGCATCAGTTAGGGTTGTTCCACAGTGACAAAAGTAAGGAAATTTGGTGTTAGGGTTGAAAACCCCCCCTTGGACACCCCAGCCCACCTCCCCAACCGGCATTGGGGTGCGCATTAGGGTCATTGGCCCTAACTCTCACCCCATCACATGTGTAAAGAAGCAGAGATATAGGAGAATGGGGTGAGAGTTCAGACCGAAGACCCCAATGTGCACCCCAATGCCGGTTGGAGGGGTCGGCTGGGGGATCCAAGGGGGATTTTCAACCCTAACACTGAATTTCCTCACTTTTGTCACTGAGGAACAACCCTAACTGATGCACTAAATGGAGTTTTTTTTGCCTCTAATTTCCCTTCTTTTTCAGAATGATAATGAGAAATAGTGAATGTAATGTGGCGGCGGGAGCACGGGGCCCTCTGGGCCCCGTGCTCCTGCCACGTGATGTCTTGTGACATAGTAACAGGAACAGCAACACAAACAGAAGTTCTAACAGTGGCACACATGGCAATGCAAGTGCGAATGAGAAACAGAAAGGGTAACGCAGACGGTGGCGTAGATGGGAACGGTCCACCACATGATGTCTTGTCACATAGTAACATGGTGTCCACAAACACAAATGGCAATGGGCATGGTGACACAAAGCAAAATATAAAGAGAAACAGTACTGTAGACACAAATGGTAAAAAATAATGGAAATGCAAGCGCAAATGAAAATGCAAAGGATAACGCATATGGTGGCGTAGACATGAACGGTAAGTGAAACGGGTACGGAACTGCAAGCAGAAAGGGCAACAGTAACAGTAATGTAAGCACACAAGCTGATTTTCCCCAAAAGCTTCATAGAGAAAGACAGTGAGTACAAAGAATGTATGCATAATAATGGATCTCGGAGCAGAAAATGAGGAGATGGAATACTAAATTGCTTATATCTCAGGAACCGTACGACTTAGAAAAAAAATTTAAAAGTCATATGATTTATGACTTTCCTGGCTAGTTCTGAACTCAGTCCCTGTTAGGGGACTAAGTATTTTTCTGACGAAAATTCTATATCTCACACCGTTTCCGAGATACGGGCCCTGAAAGGCTCAGCGAACACCATAATGTTATCCTATGGGAAAAAAGAGAAGTTTGGAGTACCATAACTTTGGCTACCTGTAATATTTTTTCACCAAACCATGAAAAGACACATCTGTGGGATGTTGGCTGTCTTCCTTCCAAATTTCAGCTCAAAAGACCGAACCATTATTTTGCAGCAGGGCGCCAAAGGATTGCTGCAATGTGTCGGACTCCGTAATGTTATCCTATGGGAAAAAGCGTCAACTTTGGAATGCCATAACTCTTTCTGCCATGCAATATTTTTTCAAAGAAACATGAAAGGCACATCTGAGAGATGTCAGCTGTGTTCCCTCCAAATTTCAGGCCAAAGCACCAAACCGTTCTTTTGCAGCAGGGTGCCACAGAATTGCTGTCATTTTCACACAGCCTAGAAAAGTATGGTCGCAATTTGCGAAAGCTTTCACAAAATCATTCGACAGTGTCACAAGTGCAAAAGTACTTTGCGAAATTACTTTTTCCAGAAATGTGAAAAACATATTTCTGGGGTGTTTTACCCCAAAATAAAGACATGGCTAGCATCCTCAGGGTCCGACTAGGTGAATACAAAAAGAATTAGGTTGCTAGAGGGTCCTAAATTTAAATGGCAAGCATTTTTCTGATCACCAACTGAAAACAAAATGGCTGATTTGCAACAGTAAAAGGTCCATTTGCGAAAGTAAAAACTGCATTTGCGACACTGTCAAACTTTTTGTTAACTTTTCCCATTGACTTATAATGGGAAATTGTTTTTTTGAATAACTTTTGAAATGTTTAATATTTTTTCAGGAAATCTTTGAAAAGCACATTGGGGACCCTGGCCGCACGTTCCCTGAAGATTTCGGACTAATCGCGCAAATCATGCGACCTATAGGAGCAACCGTAGAATTCCAAAAAAGCGTAAATGCACACGCAGATCATGCTTAATAACTCCACAGCTGTATATCCGACTGGTACGAAACATGGGAGATCCTGAGATGTATGGGTCTTGATCATGTATTCCAAATTTCAGGCAAATCTGTTGAATGGTTGCAAAGGTATTAAGGTGCAAAATTTTGGGTGTAACATGTAAATGGCTCCTCAACCCTAACTATAGTGCACTACTGTGCACTATAATATATAATATATATATATATATATATATACACACAGTGCCCAGGGCAAGGGTAAGAACAAATAACCAAGTTTTGGGTAATGTTAACCTACAGCGGGGCACAAGGCAGGGCTTCCCGCTCACTCCATTGATGTTTGCTTTGTTTTTGGAGCCTCTAGCAATTAATATTAGTGGTCAAACTGAGAATCTTGAATGTGAACCAGAAAGTAATAGTTCACATATTCTGCTATATGCAGGTGATGTACTTTTGTTTTTGTCCAACCCAAATAATGCTTATCCTTTGGTAAACTCTATAATACTAAAATTCTGCCAGATTTCTGGCTATAAGGTTAACTGGGATAAAAGCAATGCTATCTACCTGGGAAGAGATCAACATAGCTTAACAGACTCCCTATTGTGAGCCATACAAAAATAACATATTAAATATCTAGGGGTGTATTTGTCAATAAATGTGAAGGATGTCATTCACTTACACTGTCATCCTATCCTGGAAAACGTTAAAAAAAAGATTTAGATAAGTGGCAACACCTACCATTAGTACAGATTGGGAAAGTAAACATTCTGAAAATGAATGTTTTACTCATGCTGTTATTTTATTTGAGACAATTCCAGTAATTTTGGAAAAGAAATTCTTTGATGATCTAGAAAAGATTATAAGAAACTTCATGTGGAAGGGGCAAAGGCCCTGCATTGCTCTAAAAAACTCTATCAAGCTAAACATAAGGGAAGTCTGGGCTGCCCAAATTTTAGGAGGTACTATTTGGCAACCCAATTGGAACCTGTCTAGTATTGGTTTCATAAACATGAAGACAAGGTTGTGGCAGGCTTTCAAGTAGAAGAAGAAGACAGACTTCCTGGGGTAAGGTTAGAACATGCCTTGACCTTGAACTTGTTTGTTAACCCCTATTATGGAACAGTCTTTCCATCTACTAAAGCAACTTGTTATGCCTTACAGACAGTACATAAGCTTTTAGGGGACCATAAACAACTCTCAAATGTCACTCCTATACTGGGAAAGATAGAGTTTCCACCGTCTTTATTTAGTAATATATTTCAAAGATGGTATAAGACAAAAAGAAATATGCCAGCTAGGGGATTTTTTTAAGAATGGACAATTCATCAGTGCTGAAAGATTTAGGGTGAACTTTGATATTACTGAACCTCATGTATTTCAGTATTTACAGGTTAAAAATGTTGTATTTAAAAAAAACACAAAGTTTGAATAAGCTGGATTATTTAAACTACAGGAAATAATATTAGAGTTGTAATAAGGTAAACATTTTATTTCCAAAATCTATATGTTACTGAATGAATCTGTGAACCAGCCTTTACAGGGCGCTAAAAGTTTCATCAAAAGCATCATCACAGATGACCTGAAATCATCCAAGCAGACCATTAAAGCAGTAGGTAAGGCTAGGGGGATGTCGGGGTGTATTAGTAGGGGTATCATAAGTTGTAAGAGGGAGGTAATAATCCCTCTTTACAAGACACTGGTGGGCCCTATCTGGAGTACTGTGTGCAGTACTGGAGGCCACACCTTCACAAAGACATTAACAAAATGGAGGCAGTCCAGAGAACGGCAACCAAAATGGTGCAGGGACTGCATCAGAAAACATATGAGGACAAATTAACGGAGCTCAATATGTATGCCCTAGAGCAAAGGAGAGAGAGAGGTGATATGATCAAAATATTCAAACACCTTAAGGGCATTGCAAGGTGAAAGGGTCTAGTATGTTTTAATATAAGAAAAATAGCAGGACAAGAGGACACGGCATGAGATTAGAAGGAAGCCGATTAATGGGGTAATGTGAGGAAGTTCTTTTTCACAGAAAGGGTAGTGGATGCATGGAATGGCCTACCTCAGGAAGTGGTGGATATGAATACAGAGCAGAGCTTCAAACAAGCATGGGACAGGCATAAGGGAGCAATACAGAGGAGTATGAATAGACAAGTCATTGATAGAGTACAGTCCTATGGCACATTCATAAGGTAGAAAAAAATGGGCAGAATGGATGGGCCTTGAGGTCCTTATCTCCCATCAACTTCTATGTTTCTATGTTTCTTCATGGGAGAAAGAAACAGAGTAGTAGATATTACTGGAAGACTGGGAAAAAATTATAAACTTGGAGCAGTTGGAAGTTAAAAATAATAGGTTAACTCGAATATATGTGAATGTATTGCATAGTACATATTTGACCCCTGTTAGATTAAGTAATTTTGATGCTTCAGTGTTGGGTGTATGCCAGAGATGCAGGACTGAGAGGGGAACTTTAACTCATATGCTGGCCTCATGTAAAGAGATCAGAAAACTTTGGGAAACAGTTCTGATAACTCTAGGCAAAGCTGTTGGACAAGAATTCCCTTTTGATCCTGGGATCACTATATTTGGATTAAGGACAGGAACCCTTTCCAAAACAAATTAATCATTACTAGTGAATAAAGGAATAACAGGTGTGAAGAAGTTGCTTTTGCAGCAATGGAAAACTGAAACTTCCCAGACCTACTTGGAAAGGATAGGGCTAATAGGATAGAAAATACATATGGACCAGAATATGCACTCCATGGAGCAGGGAAGAGATAGAGGGGGACATGATTGAAACATTCAAGTACATAAAAGGCATTAACAAGGTACTGGCACATGAACGTTTTCACTTCAAGAAAGGTCCCGGACTAGGAGATATGACCCCAGGCTGCGAGAAGGGAGGTTCTCTACCAACACCAGGAAGTTTTTTTTCACAGACAGAGTAGTGGACGCCTGAAACAGACTGCCACAAGAGGTTGTGGGGGTCAACACTGTGGGGGGATTCAAGAATGCATGGGATAGACCCAAGGGAGCCCTGACTACAAAGGGCAACTAGAGGGTCTAAAACAAATGGGCAGACTAGATGGACCTAGTGGTCTCCTTCTGTGGTAAACCTCTATGTTTCTATGTTTAATGTTAGATCTGAGTCATATAGAAAGAGCCCTATATCTCATGGAAGATACGGCAGATATATATCTGGTCTCCTCTCCTAATAACATTGAAAATAAAATTGAATATGGCGGGTTTTCTCTCTTCCAGCTTTTCTGGCAATGATGGTGAGCTAAACATGGCTTCAGGAGTTTTCATGATGATTAAGGCACCCACGCTCTGAGCCAAATAAAAATTTGAAAGAAAAAAAAATTAGCCTAACAATCCACCCCCCCACCCCAGTTTTCCTTCTTTCACTGATGTACTTGTAGCATATATTGTCTCCTTTCTTTACTGTGTATGCTAATTCTCCCTCAGTTTGCACCTTTGCTCTCCTTACTGCCTTCACCACTTCTCTTAGACACTCTAGGTACACCTCCCTGTCCTCCTCCCTTTGGGTCTCCTTATATTTCCTGGACCCTGCCCTCTTAGCCCTTACATTGTCTGTCACCCCTTTGGAAAACCATAGTGGCTTTCTCCTTCTTTTGCCTTTTGATATCAGTCTGATGTATTGGTTCATCACGTCCGCTGTGGCTCCTTTTAGGTGCTTCCATTACTCTTTCATCCCCCTGCTATCCCCCTTTCCTCCAGGTCTATTTTAATATTCCTCCTACCCATTTCAACAAAGTCTGACTTTTTGAAATCCAAAACCTTTGACCTAGTGTGACTTGACTGAGTCCTCATCCCCATGCTGAACCACACCATGTGGTGATTGCTGGATCCTAGTTGCCCTTCTATGTGTACATCTGTGATTCTATCCCCGTTGGTCATCACTAGATCCAGAATTGCCCTGTCCCTGGTGGGATCAAGTACAAGCTGCCTGAATCCTGCCTTCTGTAGGAAATCTAGGATGTCTCTGCTTCTGGCTGAAACAGCTGCCTGGGTGATCCAATCCATGTCCAGCATATTGAAATCCCTCATCAGCAGACTTTCACCTTTCATTGCTATCGCATGCATTTCATCCACTAGCTCCCTGTCCACTTTCTCCTCCTGTCCTGAAGGCCTGTATACCACCCATGTGCATATTGCTATGTCATTTCCAGGTTCAAGGGTGACCCACAGTGTCTCAGCCTCCCCCTGCTTACCCTGTACTTGTGTCACCTTTATACCCTCCCTGACATACAAGGTGACACCCCCCCTCCCTTTTTTACCCACCTGATCCCTCCTGAACGGAGCATAACCCGGTACATTGATTTCCCACTCATGATTTGCAGTTTACCAGGTTTCATTTATTGCTACTATGTCCAGGTCTGTTTCTACTATCAAGGCCATCAGGTCTGAGAGTTGATTTACCAGGCTGCGGGCATTAGTTACCATGGCCTTCCACATTGTGCATTTTAGATTACTCCATCTGCCCCTTTTACTACTCTCCTACTTTCTTCCCTGACCCAAGTTATCTTTCTTGTGTTGTCCCAATTCCACCACTTTGGCCTCCCCTCTGATAACTTTAGTTGTATTTTTCATCAAATTATTTTCCTGCATGTGCCCTAGGGGACATGCCACTAAGCCTCCTGACCCTCCTGACTCCATTCATTTGACCAGTTTAAATGCTCACTGCTGAAGCATTCAAACTTTTCACTCTGGATTGAGTTCCCCTTCCTGAATGGATGCAAGCCATTGTCCTTATACAGGCTTTTATCCATCCAGGTTGGGCTCCAGTCCCCCATGAAGCCAAACCCTTCCCTTCCACATCATTCCTTCGACCAGGAGTTGAATTTATGGATGTGGAGTATCCCAGCCTCCCCCCTGCTGTGGACAGGTAGAAGAAGATGGAGTGTACTACCTCCTTTAACCCCCCCCAGCTTCCTGAAATCTTCCTGAATTCTGAATGACTCCACCCTGTCTCCTGCCATGTCATTCATCCCCCGGTGGATGATGACATCCACTTCCTCCTTTTTTGCTATTGGCCTTGTGTTCCTATTGATCTATTTCCCATCCATCCATGCCTTCCTTTCTGGGATGCACTTAACCTCCTTGTCCATCTTGCTTGGTTCCCCTAAAGTAACTCCCCAGACAATTGAGTCCCCCACTAGGAGAAGCTTCCTCCTTCTCTTGTTTTCTATACCCCCATTTCCTTGGGCTCCATCATAGAGGACACGCTCATCCTCCCTGGTCTCAGCTGTGGGTGCACCTGTGGGGCTATCCCACTCCTCCAAAATAGCATAGGAGTTAGTTAGCTGGACTGGTTGGAGAAATGTGCCTCAGACCACCTTCCCATGCCCTCCCTGAGCCCACCATGATCCAATCACTCCCCCCCTCCCTCCTGGGCTTCCTTTGAGGTTTTGGTTGTGGACTTGGTGGCCTCTGGGCAGGGATGAAGGTCCTCTGTATCCTGGCCAGCTCAGCTCGGAGACAGGTGACTTCCTCCCTCAACCCAGAGAAATGCCTGCAGATAGGGTAGCATCGCAGCTTCCAGAATGTCTCCCTGAAGACAACCACTCCACAACCAGTGCACTGCACTGCTCCCATCATGTTTGATGTGGTGTTCCTGTATTCAGTCTTTAACTACTAGCTCCTCCCCTCCCTGGGTAGGTACATACAGATTGGTGTACTCCCCTATGGTCCCACACCCTATATAAGGAGTAAGAGCCACGGGTGGGCAGGTTGAGGGGTGGTGGGAGGATTACTCCTAGCAGCATCCAGAAACAATCGCTCCCTTACCACTGACTGTCAGTTAGGAAACCACTTGAATTTCAAACCACACTAATCCCCTGAAATGTGATGCCTATACTTAAGATACAGACAGCCCATTACAAACAGTCACAAACTTACCAGCAAACTGAATCCCCTAGTCCTGCACAAACAAATTGGGGAAGCCCACTGCATGGCAGTTAGGAAACTACTTGAATTTCAAACCACAGTAATCCCCTGAAATGTGATGCCTGTACTTAAGGTACAGACTCAGCCAATTACAAACAGTCACAGACATACCAACAAACTAAATCCCCTAGTCCTTCCCAAACAAAATGGGGAAGCCCACTGAATGGCAAAATGGCAGTTAGGAAAACGCTTGAATTTCAAACCACACTAATCCTCTGAAATGTGATGCCTGAACTTAAGATACAGACTTAGCCAATTATAAACAGTCACAAACTTACCAGCAAACAGGTGGTTCCAGATGGTCTGTCATCCAAAGTGGCTGGCATCAACCTGCTTTGGGAGGCTTTGTCCCAAGTGGTTATTTGTGAAATTAATGACTCGGGAGAACAGGATAATGCATCAACAATTGGACTTAGTGCAGCACAGAGAATGGTTGAGTCATATTTGTCTGAAAACAGGGATCTGACAATAAGTGAAGATCCTCTTTTGTACTGGAGTGGAAAGGTCAGTGAATGGCCAGAGCTGACTGCAGTGGCACTGAAGAATCTCACATGCCCACCCTCCAGTGTAAGTGTTGCGAGGGTATTCAGCTCAGCAGGTGCAATAGTCAGGGATCATTGGACAAACCTGTCTCCTGCAAATGTTAGTTTGCTAACATTCATTAAAATGAATGAGAGGCACATACCAGCACAGACAGCTACCTCGGTATTCGTACAATGGCATAGTCATGGTGGTTTTGGTGATGTGGAAATGGAGCATCCTGGAGGCACTGGCAGTGGCTGCCTGAAACGGCCCACCACTGATGTAGATGACGAAACAATGGAGAAAGAATTTCCCAGGGGTCAGACTTCAGACATCAATGACTGTGAGGGTAGTTTTCTTTATGAGGATGATGATGTGGTTAATGCTGGCAGGTTTTAACTGCAGTATTTAAAAGGTGGTGTGCCCCCCCCAGACCACCACCACCGGGACTGATGTTATACAAGTCTGCCACCACGAATCTGTCTGCCCCCCAGACCACTACCACCACCGGGACTGATGTTATCCAAGTCTGCCACCATGAGTCTGTCTGCCCCTTGGACCACCTTCACCACCACCGGGACTGATGTTATCCAAGTCTGCCACCATGAGTCTGTCTGCCCCCGGACCACCTTCACCACCACCGGGACTGATGTTATCCAAGTTTGCCACCATGAGTCTGTCTGCCCCCAGACCACCACCACTGGGACTGATGTTATCCACTGCCATCACTGCACCATGAGTCTGTCTGCCCCTGGACCACCTTCACCACCACCGGGACTGATGTTATCCAAGTTTGCCACCATGAGTCAGTCTACCCCTCTGGACCACCACCACCACTGGGACTGATGTTATCCAAGTCTGCCACCATGAGTCTGTCTGCCCCTGGACCACCTTCTTCATCAATGAGACTGATGTTATCCAAGTCTGCCACCATGAGTCTGTCTGCCCCCAGACCACCACTGCTGGGACTGATGTTATCTACTGCCATCACTGCCACCATGAGCCTGTCTGCCCCCCGGACCACCTTCACCACCACCACTGGGACTGATGTTATCCAAGTCTGCCTCCATTAGTCTGCCTGCCCCCCCCAATCACGTTCACCACCAACAGGACTGATGTTATCCAAGTCTGCCACCATGAGTCTGTTTGCCCCTTGGACCACCACCACCACCACTGGGACTGATGTTATCTACTGCCACCACTGTCACCATGAGTCTGTCTTCCCCCCGGACCACCTTCACCACCATCAGGACTGATGTTATCCAAGTCTACCACCATGAGTCTGTCTGCCCCCTGGAGTCAGACCACCACCACCACCGGGACTGATGTTATCCAAGTCTGCCACCATGAGTATTTCTGCCCCCATGGACCACCACCACCAGCTTCTTAATATTTAAACCATAAAGTGAGTATGTGCACTCATGTTTGTTATGCTGCTTCACTTCCTTTAGTTGTATGTTTTGTTTTCTGCAGCTTTTCAGAGCCGCAATGGTAAAACACATACAGTACACTTCTTTTGTTTCTTTTACAGGGTAAAATAAAAAGGCTCCACAGCTAAAACTCATTGGGAATGATGCTGTAGCTGTACCGTACAGAGAAGAACCGATGCAATATCCATGTGAAATCCATTCTGGTAAGTATGAAGATTTTATTTAATCCGTTTCATTGTTTTGTAAAGACTGCAGCAAATATTGCAAACAACAGGTTGTGTTAGCTGACAAGATGTGTCTTTGAAATGTAACTTGACTTTAGGGATTGAGATTTGAGAACCAGGGAGGGACACATAACAATTAAGTAGTAAGAAACCATTCATTTCTTTTTTTAGGAAACTTCCAGATGATTTGTTGTTCTGATGAAGTGGCCTTATCCAAACAAGTTCTTCAACATCAGGCTCCCCCTTCCCCGGGCTGGGACGCACATGCAACATGCAGAAGTCGTTTCATTTGATGACCATGACCATCACACCAGACTTGAAAAGGATACAGATGAAATCTGTGAAGAAGTAACAAAATAGGTAACCATTACAGACAAACCTGCAAATATGCTTCCCCCACCCCCAAAAAAATAAATATACTTACCTTCATGTGCTTGACAGTTATCCATTGCAAATTTCTACGCATAAAGTTCTAATTGAGCACTGAAATGTGCACACCAACAGTATCTGTGATCTGTGATACAGAACAATACCATGACTACATGTCCATGTCAACCCCCCCTCACCTACAAACTACAGAAATATATATCTATATATATCAACTCACCAAGGCTACTATTAGTGTACAGACAAAGGGCAGTTGAGATGATCAGATTGCATTTGCTCGAATCGCAGTACACATTGGACCAGCAACAGTTCTCTCACGGTCATCATTTTAGGGGCACTGCATGTATGAGTGACTGCTGAATAAATTCTGGAGTACTTTGCATGTGCTGAAACAATCCCATTTCACTTTGTTACCACTTGTCAATTTTCTGCACACAAGCAGGATGCAGTCTGGGCCTGCAGAAAAAATCTGGGGACTCTGTGGCACTTTTATGCCCATGACTGAGTGCGCCATTAATTTTGGGGGACTTTGTATGTGCTGAAACAGCCTCATTTCACTTTGTTACCACTTGTCAAATTTTTGCACACAAGCAGGATACATTCTGAACCTGCAGAAAAAGTATGGGGACTCTGTGCCACTTTTGGGTGTTCTGTAATGTTGTTGTGAGCTGATGATGTCATACTGACATTTTTACAATTAAAGCAGCATTGCAAGAATGTCCTCACAGTTCTGAACTGTGCTTTTTTATGCTACTTTACATTGCCACAGCCACCACTACTTAGCTCCGAGTTGTGACTTGAATTATATAATTCTATTCATAATTTATGTCTGCTTTACTTACTTGACTATTTTTTTCATGTCTGAAAATAAAAATGAGCACGTCTTCCAATATTGTTCGGACCAGCTTTGTATTTATTTGCAGCTGCTTTTCAATAAATATTGTTCTGTGGTGTCATGAAACACTGCCTGATGCATAACTGTTAATTAATAACAGAAGTGATATATAACAACTACTTGATGGGATGGAGAAAAACAGAGGAAAACAATGACAAAGACCTGGTCAGCACCAATTTAAAAGGAATGCTCCTTTCATTATTTCACACATGAAAACAGGTAGTACAGCAGACTCAACTACTGCAAATTATCGTATCATTCCAGTCAGTCAGGATGTAAGTAAAGGAAGTTGTAACATAGATTAAAAAATATAGGTCAGAGTTCTCAACAGATTGTTGCGCTGCTGCTTTACAGACATTCACCACATTACATACTTATGGTGATGCACATAAACTAATATGTGAGGTCATTACTACCACTGGAGTATGTCTTGCTCCACAGAATGCAATATATTTCTGTGAAAACCTCCCATAATTTCATTACAGTGAGTCACGTGATGGAGGAATTACCAATCAGAAATGCCACCACATTCTGCCACCCTTTCTCAGCAATGTTAGGATGTGATGCTAGGGGGAGCGCAGGTGCATGCTCCACTATAGGCAATGTCAGCAGCTATCCCAACTAATGTTTCCTTATGTTATAAGGTTAACTTTGTGGGGAAATGTGGGATGTTTCCACTAACAAGGCTCTTCTTACTGGAAACACGGCCACACATTTCACCACAAACGAACCATTATAACGTAAAGAAACATTTGGAAACCTGCCGGACCATTGGATATTCACTGTAAGGAGCAAGCACATGCACTCTCCCTGCCATCACGTCCTAACGTTGAAGAGAAGGGAGGCAGAATGTGGGCAGATTTTCAGAACGGGAATTCCTCCATCACGTGACACACTGTAATGAAATTACGGCTGGTTTTCACAAAAATGTATTGCACTATGTGGTGCAAGAAAGATTCCCTTGGAAGGGAAAATGTGTATGATTAAACAATAACAAACAAAAAACACACAAAAGAAGTACAACATGGTAGTGGGTTGGGGTCAGAAGTGGGTGTGGGGGGGCAGAAAAAAAATCCCATGACTTACTATGGCAGTGGGATGCCATGGAGGTCCAGCAGCAGGTGCAGCATTGAAAGTATTTGCTGCTGCTGTGCTTCTACTCTGTTAACCTCCTGCTCCAAAGCACTGAAATGCTCATTATTTTCCTCAAGCACTGCCCACACCAGGCTGAAGTCAGACTGGCTTGCAGGGACTGTGGTGTGGTCCACTGTAGTGGGTAATCCAGGTAGTGGGGCTGGTGGTGGACAGGGTGGTGCTGGTGGCTGTGATGGCAGTGGTGGTAGTGGTGGAGCAGCTGAAGTAGTAGCCCTCCTCCTCCTGCTGCAGTGGTGACTGCTGCAAGGCACATCTCCCACCCCAGCAGCACCCTCGGCCACTGCCACAGATGGGCCAGCAGGTGGATGCCTGTCCCCTTCCGTGGCAGCCTGCCACTCTGTCCTGTGGTGGTTCAGCATGTGGGTGTGCTGGCTCCCAGTCCCCAAACATGTCCCGGGGGGCCACGCACACCAGCACACCACACGGTGCTCCACCACTGTGCTGTCTCCCCCCACACAGTTAAAAAACTCCCACACTGGGGAGCTGCAGGGGGGACCAGACACAGTCCTCACACATTGGGCATGGGTCCCATCCCACCTACAATTGCCGGGGCCACCTCCTGTGGCTGTGGAGGTGGTGGAGGGGGTACTGCTGGAGTCCCAACAGCTGCTGCTAGTGGTGGTGGTGATAATGGTGGTAGTGGCAGAGAAGGTGCATGCGCAGCAGCCACCAGTGGCACTGGTGCTGCTGCTGCTGCTGTTCCTGTTGCTTCAGCAGGGGAAGCAACACCGGCCAGGAGTCTGGAGTGGTCCAACATCGCACGACTGCCCCACTTCCCATGGGTCTGCACTCCTCCCCTCCTAACACACCCACGGGCCAGCGACTCACCTTCTCCTATGTTAACCTCCATCCTCCTGAGTCCACGGGATGATACACACACACACACACACAAACAGTCAGTCACACACACAAAACAAAACAAAACAAAACTTATACAAAAAACTCACTAGCAAAAAAAACACTAAGACAATACAAAAACTAAATAAAATAGCTTTTAAAAAAGCTGTTTGTTTGTTCTGGGTTCTGGCAGTAAAAAGAAATCAAAGCCAAGCAAACTCCTCTCCTTTCACAATTTTGCTTTCTCCTTCTACAAATGCAAAGGAGAAAGTAAAACTGCTTCTCTGACTCACTTCCTTCCTGCCTGGCTAAAGCATGTGACTTACAGTACTGCAGGCCATGTGATGTGCCTATTTTCTTCCATTTCACACTTACTTCGCGTTAAGGCATAATGAGCAACCAGTGGTAACAATAACACGCAAGTACACTTACAGGGTCTATCGCATTGTGCTCATGGAGCGAAGTGGCTACTGGGTGATCTACTGCAGGCGGATTAATAATTCGCTACATCTCTACTGACAGAAAACCTTCAACTAGGCCAGAAAAATAAAACTGCCTTACATTTAAAAAATAATACTTAATTGTTGTTCACACTCATAATTCTCTTCTTACACACACATATATAAATAAAAAAATGAACTACTATTGTACTTACAAGTTTAAGCCCTGGTGTTTCTTTGCTGACCATGACAAGTCCCCCTCCTATCCTCTTACCAGGGAAATCTCTACTGTTTAACCTGCTACAGCTAAAACAAAAGCCCTGGTTCCATCTGCAGCTTTCTGTTGTATGAGCGTAGGGGTGAGCATTCTGCCAGTAGAACCAAACTGAAATTTGAATCCTTGTATTCCATCCACAGTAAACATTTCTTCTGTTGAATGTATAAAAGATAGAAAAGGAAAGAGGTGCAATCGCTGAAAAGGACTGACATCCTCAGAGCTTGACTGCTCATTCAGTTGATACATAAGCTTTCCAGGAAGTGGTTTGGGTAACTGGCCTGCATAGCACATTGTACACCACAGTTTCAGTTCTTTTCAATGATTTGTTGCTGCATGTGCTCCTGGTAACTTGTTTAGGCTTTTTAGCCACAAGAGAAGGTTTTCAGTTGGAAATTACCTTTTTAGTCAGCATTATTCTTCACTACAGTGACTGGGACAACTTGTTGGTAAAGTAGAGCTTTGCTTTTGCTTTTGCAGCCTATTTACATCTATAACCAGTTCCCATATTTACTCTCTGGCACTGATTTTGGGTTACTGTATGTGGTTTTTCAGCCTGTGTTTTATTGTCGCTTTTTATAGTTGTGTTAATAAAGGTGATGTATCTTTGAAACTTGCTTGTTCTCTAAGATCCCTTTATTGCGTTTAAGTGTTGACCTTTCTTTTGTTACAGCTTCTCTGTACAAAAACCTTTCTGGCTCCAAGATGTATACTGTATCAGTTATTTGGTATTTGAGACCTGTTTATCATATAACATAAGGATTGACAACATATTGCAGTGAACACCATAGCTGCTGTGATGTCTCATTTTTGAATGCTGCCATTTTATCAGTATGCCTGTTTGTTTCACATGTACAGTACATAGATACATAGACAGTGTCAGCAGATAAGGGCCTATGGTCCACCCAGTCTGCCCATTTGAGCTTGTAAGTTCAGTTTATGTTTTCCTAGAAGTCTGTTGCCCCTTACCTCTGACCTCCAGAATTCCTTTATGTCTATCCCATGTATTCTTAAATCCCATGATTGTTTCAGCCCCCACCACTTGTCCATCACCCGCTCAGTGAAGAAATTCTTCCTCATGTTTCCTCTGAATCGTCCTCCCCTCCAACTTCATCCCATGCCCTCTAGTCCTGAAACATCTTTTTCGCTTAAAAATAGTGCATTCCTGCACCCTGTTCCTCCCTGTAAGATACTTGTATGTCTCTATCATATCCTCTCTCTCCCTCCTCTCCTCCAGGGAGTACATGTTCAGTTCCTTTAACCTGTCCTCATAGGACTTGTGATGCAATCCATGCACCATCTTTGTTGCCCTCCTCTGAACCTTCTCTACCCTGTCTATGTCCTTACATAGGTAAGGTCTCCAGAACTGCACACTGTACTCCAGGTGGAGCCTCAGTAGTGTCTTGTATAGTGGAATTATGACCTCCCTTTTCCTGCTGGTGATGCCCCTGCCTATGCATCCAGCATCCTATTTGCTTTACCTGCTGCCTTGTCACACTGTTTCCCTACCTTGAGGTCATCAGAGATGATAACCCCAAGATCCCTTTCCTGCTAGGTGCATGCTATATCCTCACCCCCCAACTGATATATTGTGCCAGGGTTTTGTGCCCCATATGCATTATTTTGCGCTTCTTGCATTGAATTTCAACTGCCAATTCCCCGACCATTCTTCAAGTTTCTGCAGGTCCTTCTCATTCTGTCTACACCCTCTGGTGTGTCTACTCTGTTACAGAGCTTGTGTCATCAGTGAACAGTGAAATTCTACCTTCTAGGTCCTACATGAATGTCACTGATGAAGATGTTGAATAGAACTGTCCCAGCACTGATCCTGTGGTACCACTGGTCACTCTTCCTCTGTGGAGTGACAGTCATTTACCACCACCCTCTGTGTCCTGCCGCACAGCCAGTTACCTATGCACCACACTACTGTCCTGCCTACACCCATATTCCCCAGTTTGTGTAATAGTCTTCTATGTGGCACAGTGTCAAAGGCCTTGCTGAAGTCCAGATAGGCCATGTCCACTGCCCTCCCCTGATCCACCTCCCTAGTCACCCAGTCAAAAAATTCAATGAGGTTGGTCTGACATGACTTTCCCCTGGTGAAACCATGCTGCCTTGTGTCCTGTAGTCCATTGACAACCAGATGTTCCACCAATCTCTCCTTCAGTAGTGCTTCCATGATCTTCCCTACTACCGAGGTGAGGCTGACTGGTCTGTAGTTCCCTGCTTCTTCTTTGTTCCCACTTTTGTATAAGGGGACTACATCTGCTCCTGCTCCTGCATCTCCAGTAGTATGGTAATATGCTGATGTGACTTTAGATAATGCAATAAGAAAGGAAGAAAATACATAGTAATAAAACATCACACCAACTTATTTTCCATGCCACCATGTTACACAAGTACATACAGTATTACTATCTGAAAAAAATAAGGAAATCTAGTGCAAACACTAGGCTTAAAACATCAGTTAAGGTTGAAACTAGTCCTCCAAAAAGGTGGAAATCTATTATTAGGGATGTGAAGCTTCACTCCACATATGGGATGCCAGAGGACTACTATGTTGGATTATATAATTTATATGCAATATATAAAAAAAAAACAATAATTCAGAAAATGAATTTAGATTGTTGTTCAAAAACTATTTATACAACTCATAAACTATAAGAATTCCACAACTTAGCCATATATGTCATGATAAAAATCAGTATTAAACAAGGTGAGCCATAAAAATTAAGCAGTGTATGTGTGTGTGTGCGCGCGCGCGTCAGCATGCATGTGAGTGTGTGTGTGAGGGGGCCCTTTAATGCAAGGTGAGCTTTTAATTAGGGTTTCTTGGAATCCACCAGACAGAATCAGAATATTCAGATTTCTTACATTTTTAGGATTTACGGTAGGTATTTTGCATTTTAAACCCCAACGTTTAAAATACTAAAATAGTAATCTGAACTGAATTTTGAAATCCAATTCCATATTCCAATTCTGAAGCCTGATTCAGACATATTTGGTCTGCAGACAGGAAATAGAAGCCTGTACTTCCTGCCTGTCTGCAAATGCTGTGGTCTCAGTTCTCAGTAGTTTTCGTATGCAATGGTTTAGTGGAGGGCCAGTTATGTCCTTTTTCAGTGAATCCTGGGTTCTTGTGCCACTGACAAGCCATTTGTCTTGTTGAATTTGCAAAGTATATGAAATCCTTCCTCTGGCTTTGTCGTGGTTTGGCATTTTACATTCAAATTCTTACATTTTTTGCCTGTGCTGGTGCTATATCTGTCTGGGTCTGTCAACTGAGATGGCAGGCCTATTTTGAGCTCACACAACTACAGCATCAATTGATAAAAAAAAAAAATCAGTGAGGTAGCTTACTAAAATACTGATCGCTGGTCACTTTTAAAGTGACAGAATTTTGTTTTTCTTTTGTGCAGTACAAGCCAGCTGCTTATTGATCTGCTTCATTCTGTAATTGAATTTGTACCCACATAGAAAACTAAGATATCTGGAGATGGCAGTACTGCTGGAATTGGAAATGAGAACATTCCTTTGCTGTGGTATTGAGTGGCACTGGAGTGGCAGGGGAATATAACACCATTAAGGAGGTGATGTGGGGTAGGCTTCATCCCATAAAAGTGTAAGAGTGGGTGGAGTAACTCCTAGCAATGATGTTGCAAATATGGGATATCTTTTGTCACTGGAAAAAGTGCACAAATCACAGGTGCTGATAGCAAGAGGCAATATCAGACCACACTCAAAAAGGCAAACAGAAAAGAAAAGGCTCAGCACAAAATTCAAAGTGAAAAGCAAGTGTAAATTTATTTTGTCGGGGTGCCAGATGAGACAAAGCCCTGCATTTCAACCCTCAAGCGGCTCTTCCTTAGGGGCAGATCAAAAAGGCAAGGGTGGTGGTTAGAAGGGCAAAGGCAGACATATAGCTCTAATTGTCAAGGGTATAAAATCTGGGGAAAAATCATTTTTTAGATACATTTAAGAAAAAAGATTTTCACGATGATCTGCACTGGTTCCAGTCTAACCAGCTTTGGGTCAACACTAAAAAAACAGTGTCTATGACCCTTGGTTCCAGCCAGAAACTGGCCAGGCTCTCCCCCTACACATTTTCTACATGCTGGATGGCACTAGTGTGTGGTTAGATAGCAGACTTGACTTCTCTGCCCACGTTGATGCCACCCTTGCAAAACTCTGCCCAAAACTTAATGGCCTGTACTAAAATAAGGACTGCTCTTCTTGCCATGTCTTCTGGGAACTGGTGACCAAAATGGTTCTCTCAGTTTTTGATTATGTGGATGTGGTCTCCGGCTCTGTCCCCTTCACTTTCCTTGCCAGACTGGATATCCTCTGCAATGTCTTCTGCCACTTTGCTACCAATTCACCATCTCATAACCACCACTGTTCCCTATACTCTTCCTTATTCATCTTCCCTCTCCTCTCACATCACCAGTCCCACTGTACTTCTATCATCTCAAAATACTGGCAACACCCACTCATGTTTGCATCTACTGTTCTGAAGCTGCCAACTTGCTCACTCTCCTAGCTGTACACTCGGCAGCTCTTTTTTTGCACAAAAGTAAGTATATTCAAGTTTAAAACTATGTACCTTCCATGTTTTTGAACAAAACTTTCATCATTGTAAACCTTTGGCAGCATTTGCTTACCACAATGAACATCACTGGTCACATTACACTGGCAGATGAAAGTCAAAGTCATTACATTTCAAACAATGTAACACTGGCAAGATCAACAATGTAAGTGTTGTTATCACTTTCTGTCTATCAAAATCATGGCAGGATCAACCAGATAACTGTTTGTTGTGTGGGAGAGCTACACAGAATGATTTACTTGGTTATGGTTGTGGTAGCCTATGTGTGCAAGGTGTGTGTGGCAACCTGTGAGTGCCAGGCGTGGAGTGATCTCACTGCTAGTGAGAAGGTTCTGAGGGATGGAAAGTAGTGTAGGCATGCGATATAGTGGGAGGCGTGTAGTCATTGTGGGATAATGCAAGATCATGTGGCATTTTTATCTAATTAGGGAACTCAGTTTTCACTGATTTTTCCTATTCATTTTATAAGAAATAATGTATGGTGACCATATGAAACTATGTTTCCATCAAGAGGTTGAGATTACAGTATATGGACCTTGAGAGCGAAGCCCAAAGGTCCATGCTGTTATCTCAACCACAAGAAGGAAAAACAAGGCAAATTCTGTATGGCTGCCTATACTTTATTTGTTATAATGTATGGTTTTAAAAATAAACTACAGAACACAAGTAATAAAGTTGCTAGAATTATTCACTGCATCAAGAAACTGCTTTAGAATAGTGGTTTTCTTATTGAAAGTACAGTTGCAGTTCCCACATTTAGCAACTTCATTGTGTTTGTTTTTAAAACCATACACTAATGCTTTCATTCACCAAACACCAGATCATAACAGAAGAGAGTAAAAAAATGCTCAAAAGACCACCTCAGACATTAAACTTGTGACCTCATTTCTTCTGGACAAAGATGAGCAGTTCTTTTATTCTGTTGGCCATTAATAAACATTTCTCTTATCGTCATCTCTTTTAAAAAAACATTTTTTTTATGCAGTTATGATCTGTGATGAAATCAAGCAGTGTTCAGTTAGTGAAAGCAGTGAGGGTGAGTGTGAGGGGCGTGCAGCTGCAGTTGACTTTACAATGTACACAATAAGGTTTTAAGAATATGCACAATATCTTAGAATGTGCACAACAAGGTTTAGGAGGTATCAGATTTCAATGCACAAATAAGCCCTAACTACAGTATAGATAATATAATACTGTACAGTGCAATAAAGTACAATATAATAATTATAATAGAATAGAATAATGATATAATATCAAACAAATATAATATATTATAATACTGTAATAACATGTAACTTCATTCCACATCAGGATTGAGTTCGTACCATAAATGCTGGCACCTGAGTACAGTACTAGTAGGGGGTGCTGTGCTGTTGCTCTACTGTTGGGGTGTGCCATCCTTTGGATAAGACAGTAAACTAAGGTCCCTTGTATCCATCTCCGGTGCTGTCAGGTGAAAGAAAATGAATCCAATACACTTTTTGCAAAAAAAGGGAGGTTTGACCAGTGTCCAGGCCAACATTCCTCTTTCCAATAAAACCAGTTCATGCAATCTTCTAAAGGGATGTTAATGTGCAAATGGTAGCCACTGTATGCTTACAGTCATTTTATATGTTATAAAACAAACTGAAATATTATGGGTGAAAGACAAAGGCTCTTACGGGCTACTGCCTTCTTGCCTCTTTCCAAAACCTAGTGAAACTACCAGTCCCACATTGCGTGTGCTTTGGGATACAGTGTGTATGAAAGTGCTATAGAAATGCTGATTCTTCTTCTACTCTACTGATACCACCAATGTTAAGGTGTCCTCTTTTTGAATTTTTCTTTTATTTAAAGATATAGAAGAATAACAACACTAACAATAACAATAAAAGTAAACAACACAACACGATACAAATAAAATATGCAATACTCTCCCACTTCCACATAATCTCCTCCCACCCTTATGCAGAGAGTAGAGTACAATAAAGATATATAAAAAACATACATACCAGAATCACAGTTAATTCGAAGTAAAGTAATACCTCATAAGCAATCCATGAAGAATAAATGAGGAATAATATGAATAGGATATACCCCTTTACAATATTTCCTAGTAAACACAATGCCAAAAAGACAAACAAAAGGGTTAAAAATCCAAGGGTCCAAAAGGCAGAAAGCAAAAGGGGAGGGTGCTTGCTCTAACTGAACTAAAGTGAATACAGCATATGCAACCTGCCCAATTTCTTGACATAAGAACTAAGTTTATTGCAAACACTGGCAGACTTCATCTCCAGCTGCAAATTATAAAGAAACTCCTGCAGCCACTCTTGATAAGAAGCAGTTTGTTGATCTTGCCAGTGCCGGAGAACAACCTTTTTAACAGACATTGAGTTCATGGCAATATAGTATTTATGTTCCTTAAACAAGATCCCCTCATAACCCCCACAATACACACTTCTGGAGTAAAAGCTTGGTCAATGCCCAGGTGATGGTCAGCTTTAATTTTAATGAACTCCCATAAAGGGTGGACCTGTGGACAGTCACAAAACATGTGAAGTAGTGTACGGCATTACCACACCTAACACAACTATTAGAATGAGTATGACCCATCTTAAACCATCATCGTGGGGGGTAGTAAAGATTATGAAGGATATTAAATTGAGTGAGGCAAAGCTTATCACAGACTACAATATATGAGTATGTATATCCTGCCAAATACTGGCCCAATTAAAAGTTCTAGCTGGGAAACTTTTGTCCCAGTAGGGACATGACCCATCTATGTGGGGGAATAAGTATTCTAAAATGAGTATACATTTTTGATATAACATGAGGTTAAGATGCCATTGTAGCCACTGAGCCTAAACATTTGCTATAATTAGTTCTCCAAGGCGAAGGACCAAAATAAGCCATGATAATGTGATTAAGTTGGAATAATTAAAAACAAAGATGTTTTTTATCTAGCTTAAATGTTTTACTCATGTCTTGTAAGGACATGAGGGAACCATCTTTGAGCAGGTGGCAAATGCTTTTAGTATGGAACTGAGGGAGTCAATTCCAAGTGAAATATTTACCTTCCATCTTTCATTTTGAGTTACCAAACAGAGGATGCGATGTATCTGTTAGAATTGAAAATTCAAGGCCCTTTCTAATTATCCATGCACCTTAAGGTATAAACCAATTATAGATTCCTGGACCTCTTTAAGTAGTGTCCAATAGTTAATGAAAGACATTGAGGAAGGTGAGAAACTCTACTACCCAATGAGTTCTACAAAGAACATAGAAACACAGAAATTGATTGCAGATAAGGACCACTTGGCCCACCCAGTCTGCCCATTTTCCCTGCCTACAACAATGCCACAGATCTTACTTGATTTCTGTTTTTTCACCTCCCTTTCCTATTGATATGGTTCCCTTGTACCTACACCATGCATTCTTGAATTCCCACATTCTAAATTCAAAAATTCTAAATCCAACCATATGGGTCTACAAATGGGAGGGTTTTCGTCTCCAGTGCTACAACTCCATCTAAGATATTTACTGGCATGGCTAGAAAAGTAGAAAATGATCAACTATGGCAATCTAAGCCCCCACCCCTGTTGTTTGGAAACCACCAACTTGCAGTTGGCTCTTCTGGGGTGTTTATCTGACCAAATAAAGTGAGAGATTACAGCATGAACTGTCCAAAACCAATTCAATGAGGGGGTAGATTAAGCATATTCAAAGGGTAAAATAATCAGGGGCATATAGTCATTTTAGTAATATTAATCCTATCCCATAATATTAAGGGGAATAGTTTCCAACTATCTTAGTCATGTTTGGTATTCAATAATACATTACCAAGGATTAACTACTTCAACTGAGACTGATTTCTAGTTAGATATAACCCTAAATATTTAAGTTGACTAGGAGCCCAATATATGCCCCATCCAAGCATGTTAGCCTTAAAAACACAAGCATTTAAGGTCATCACTATACATTTATCAACATTAAGTTTATAATTCACAATTTTACTAAATCATTGAATATTTTCTAGAGCAGCTGGAATGGACGTAAGTGGGTGTATAACATGTAACAAAATATCATCGGCATAGACTGAAAATTTTGAAGAGCTGGTGCCCATAGATATGCCAGTGAGTTAAGAGTTATTATTAAGTTTGTATAATAACGTTTTGATGTATAAGTTAAACAAAAAAGGAGCTAAAGGGCAACTATGCCAGGTACCACAATGTAACATAATGGTAGATGAAAATACACAGTTACAGTATACTTTTTGCATTCAGAGATGAACAAAGAACCTGTAACTAATTAAACAAGGTTTGGCCAAAGCCGATAGGGCTGCAGCTGAGGAATTTTGGGTAAAAATATTGAAATTGCAAATGTTACAGGTCTGTGTTAGCAAAATGCAATGTAGGCTCATACATTTGCTATTTTGTTATATTTTTACAGCAAATGTTCAACTCCTATTTGAAAGGTGATTTGGAACAGGAACTGAGAAACCAACTTTTGGGATGTAAAAACACATTTTGGGCAGGAGTTGAAAAATGACAGCTGCCACAAACAAGAGGGGCTGCAAAGAAATGGCTATATGGAAAATGTGAGGTCAAAATATTTAATATTACCAAATGTATGAGCCTGCGTTCACAAAATTCAATTCAATGTAGGCTCACAACTTTGATTTTTTTTTTATATTTTCACACCAAATGTTCAACATAGCCTTCTTATGACTCTACCTCATGAAAAGAGGTACAGAGAATTTTCAACTCCTGTGCAAAAGGTGATTTCATGCAGGGACTATAAAATCACCATTCAGTATAGAGTTGCCTAATGTGAGTGCAATTGTTCATGAGGAGGGGTCCCAAAGAAGGCATGTTGAAAATGTGGGACATATATATGCAAAAATGGCCAAGCTATGGCACTAAGTTCAAAACATCATTGAAATACATTGAACAGCATACCTGTTTCTTCAGTTTTCTGTCCGGCTTTGAAGAATGAAGACATGTCTGTAGTCCAGAAAGGATTACTGAATTGGACCCCTGATGTGTAAGTAAGGGCTTTGGGGGGTGCAGGGTGGCCGGTGCTTAGTGGGAAGTCAGGCGAGGGGTCAGAAACAGCCACAAAATACATTGATGGCTAGTTTTCTTTTTACAGGTTACAAAAAAAAAGTAACCAAGGGTTCCCAATCATGGAAACAGCTGGGTTCTGTATTAGAGTCAATGTACATGAAGCACAAAATATAGTAGTTTTGTCATGGCTTTTTGTCAGTGTGGTACCTTGTAGAACTCTTTTCTCTGGACTATAAATCTGTGGGCTTAAGCCTACATCAGGGACATGGGCTCAAGACACAAAATGACTGGGGAAAGGGGCTCATATCAAAAACTCACCAGTGACATAGACTCATAACAAAAACTGGCCAGGGACATTTGTTCATGACAAAAACAGACACTGAAAAAGACTCCTAACTAAAACTGACCAAAAACATATGCCAATTACCAAACTTGACCAAGGATATTGGCACATGGTAAACATTGAAATAGGTTCATATAATTAAAAAAAAAACCAGGGCATCAGTTCATAATAAACAATGACCAGTGCATGGACCCATGACAAAAGCTGACAAGGGACATAGGCACATGACAAAAACTGACAAGGGACATGGGTTCATAGCAAAATATGATCAGGGATGTGGGTTCATGATAAAAGGGACAGGGGTATCTAACAAAAACTGACTGGGGACATGGACTCATAAAAAAAACTATCCAGGAACATGAGATCATGAAAAAGAGATCAGAGACATGGGCACATGAGTAAAGGTGACCAGGGACATGAATGGAAAACAAAACAAATCTGGCACAAGGTCTGGGGCACATGACAAAATTGACAAAGGACAAGGGCTCATAACTAAAGGTGGGTGAAAGTTGCAAATTCCTCTTTTGCTGAACGTTAGTGAATATTCAGAAATTTTGTGGATTTTTCCAAACTTCCGCCATTGGCGAGATCAGAATCTCCTGAATGAGTTTGGTGGATTTTCACCATGTTCTGCAGAATACTGGGGCTAAACTGTGGAATAATACACATGAACTGAAGTATAACAATTCTGAGGATTTTTTTCCACAGTTTAATGAAATATTCCACAATACATGGAATTATTCCTCAGTTCAGATATCAGTTCTGCTGACCTTTTTCTATGCAATTTAGTGGAATAATCCACAGTTTATACATTTATTCTGCCGTTCTCAGCCAGAAGTTCCATTAAAATTTCTAATTTGATTTCCGCACTATTGTGGAAGCAAAAGTCCGACTTTCACGGAAATTCCACTGGCAGAAGTTTTTTTCACACACCTCTACTCATAACAAAAAGGGACAATAACATAGGCACAAGACAAAAAACCTAACAAATGACATAGGCACATGACTACAATTAGCTGTGGACATGCACTTATGAAACATTCTGATCAGGGACATGCACTCGTGGCAATAATTAACCTGGGACATGAGTTTATGAGAAAAAGTGACCAAGTAGATGTGCTCATGACAAAGATTTCCCAAGGATATGGGATCTTGTCAAAAATTGACAAAGGACATAGGCGCAACACAAAAACTCACCAGGAGCTTAGCTTGGGAAAAAAAACCTGACCTTAAACATGGGTTCATGACAGAAATGGAAATCGTCGGTCATGGCAGAACACAGCATATGTAGTAGAGTGAGTTAGCTATGTTGGACACGGTGGAAAGTGTCATGTTCTGCCATGACTGCCAACAAAGAAAAAAAACAATGCAGTGTTACTGCTAAAGGAGATGATGAGCAGAGTGCTTCACAGATGTGAAGGCGACTGTGTTGCAACTCCAATATGTTGTTCGGTTGGAAGAAATGAGTGGAGTCCTTTTTCTATAGCAAGAGGTCTGCAGGGCTATACCCACTGCAGCCATAAAAAAGCATCAGGAAAACCAAGTTTACTAAGTGTGGCAAATAGGAAAGGCCAGCAGACTCTGTCAAAAATGTATCCACATCTGGGGACACCAAAGATGCAGGTATTCGGGAGTCTCCAGATGCAAAGAAGATATGAGCCAACTTACAAAAATGGTCTGAGGACAATCTAGTGGTCATAAAACCCACTTGCTCCCAAGAAATAAGGCTAGCCCACACCTGGTTGATTCTAGAAGCCAAGATTTGTAACAAGGATTTTGATGTCGTAATTCATTAAAGATACTGGCTGGTAGTTAGTAACCCTTTCAGGACCCTTCCCTGGTTTTGGGAGTAGACAAATCATGGCTTCCAAGAGGGTGGGATCTGAAAAGAAATATTTACATATGGCAGTGTATAACCTTAATAACATGGGAGGTATGCCTTGTGCAAACCTTTTATAGAAATTAGGTAACATGCTGTCTGGGCTGGGAGCTTTATCAGGAACTAAATCCTTTTTTTTAAATTAAATATGCTTTATTGAAGAATACAGGGTATAACAATAAACCACATACTATAACAGATCTACAAGCACCAGACAATACAGTACACATATATTATTCAATATCTTTACAAAAAAAAAACACCCTCTCCCCATCCAGACATATCCTTTCCCTCCCCAATGAGGCCACCGACTCCCTTTTAGGAGACCGCAACAAATAAACTAACAAAATATTATCGGACCTCAAAAAAAAAAAAAGGGTCTTGGGAACCAGCCAGAAGCTAGATTAGGTTTTTCCCTTGTGGCTACTCTGGATGGATCAATAAGATGTACTGTGTCTCCCATCTATCGCAAAATCACTCCAATCACTGATGGATGAAGGCAATTTGCTTTTCTATTCTTAAGGCCTAGAGGATCTCTTGGTGCCACTCACAGTACAAAGGTATAATATTGTCTAGCCAATGATGGGCAATAATTAATTTAGCTGTTATACAATTATAGCCATCGGGTCTTTCTGCGGCCCAAAAAGCTTGGGAGGATAGAGGCCCATGAGGCAAACTTCTGGTGTAAAGTAAGTCTCCAGGCCCAAGAAAGGATCCCATTACATCTTATAGCCTCCCAAAATGGAGAAATTTTGTCATAATCTGATAAAAAGTACTTGAGGTGACCATCAGCCTTCCCACATCTAGTACATAAAGGAGAAAAGAGTTTTTCCATCCAGTGAAGTTGCACAGGTGTATAATACAAATTATACAATACTTTAAACTGGAGGAGGTGATAATAGTCTTGTTTAATACATTTATATAAGGAATAACAAATAAGCCTCCACACCCTCAGGTCATCATACATAGATAAAGCTTGTCACCAGTAACAACATATTCCTGAAAGGTGTATTGGGTCAACATCCTAAACAAATTTATAAACTTCAGATATTGAGTGGGGTTGCATTCCAACTTACAAACATACCTGAAATTCAGAATTCTGGTGGTCAGTTGAGGGACTCTTACCAAGGTGAGATGTAATGGCATGCTTCATTTGGAGATATTTAAACTCAGAGGAAGACAGAAGCAAAAAATGATCTTTAATGACAGAGACAGGAATAAATTTACCATTCAGCAGCAAAGAACTGCAGGTAGCATCTCAAAGTTGGGGGCTAAAACTCAAAGGTATGGGGTCAGGACCAATCCTGATGTTAGAGCTGGCTAAGATAGAGTGACTGGTAAAATTTAACCAATCCTGACCCCAATAACTATGCAACTGCCCAAGAGCCTGTAGAAACCATATTAGAGGACTGGACTTTAGAGCAGGGGTTAGGTTGGATGGGTTTACATATACAGTAGTAGATGACTTAGTTGTATTCCAACTCTTTGACATATCTCCTTCACAATAATCAACCACAAGGGGATACATCTAGCTTCCTCTCTAAATAGCTCCAGGTGACCCCATAGGAAAAATCTGCTGGCTTGTAGGGCACAATAATAGAGAAAGAGATTAAGGAGACATGAGCCCCCTTGATCCCTTGGAAGTGTAAGCTTATAGTACATCTGTAGAACTGCTCCCCTATTCCACAGGAAAGTACTGAACTGTTGCTGCAATCGTGTAAGCCAGGAATAGGGATGTATAAGCAGAGCACTCCAAGAGGGTATAACAAATGGGGTAAAATATTCATTTTAATCATACTGATTCTACCCCATAAGGAAAGAGGCAGGGCCACCCATCGCTGTACTGTAGGTCAAATTTAATGTCTTGTAAGAGGCAGATAAAATTTTCCTTAAATAAGAAGAAGGACCTCGAGTGAGATAGATACCCAGATATAACAACATGTTGGGCTCCCACACTAATCCCAGATCCAGGAAATCCTGCTTATTAACATAAACATTGAGAAGGAGTACTTTTGATTTTACCAAATTTAATTTATAACCAGAAAGGATGGCAGAACACGTTATTTTTCCCAGAGCCACCAGGATTGAGGTAGAAGGGTCCTCAATATGTAGCAATAGATAATCAGCATAAGTTGGCAATTTGTAGTGGCTCCCTCCTGTAAGGAACATACATACTTGTGAGTTTAATAGGAGACGTTGGATGAGGGATTCTAAACATAAATTGAGCAAGAAAGGGGGAGCGGGTAGCCCTGCCTAGTTCCCTGTTGCAAGCACAGTGGGGAGGACAGCACTCTGTCGTACCAGGTTTGGGCAGAAGGATAACTATACAGTACCTTGATCCACTTTTGGCACTCTTGGGGGGAAAGTAAACTTCTCTAAAACTTTAAAGAGGAATGACCAGGAAACCCAGTCAAAGGCTTTTTTTTGCATCCAGGGAGACCAAGACAGAAGGAATCTTGCTCTCCCTGGGCATGGACATCAAATAGTGGAGCTTGCACAGGTGATCACTGGATAACTGTCCCATCATAAATCCCACTTGTGTGGGACTAATCAAACTATCCCATATGAGTCGAAGTCTATTAGCCAATATGTTGACTAAAATTTTAAAATCAGAGTTGAGAAGGGAGATGGGGTAGTAATTACTCAGGGACCACTCATCTTTTCAAGGTTTCTTTATTAGCATGATCCATGATTGTGTCAAGGTATAGTCAATGAGGCTGGAGAAGAACAAATAATTAAATAAATGAACTAAACAGGAAGCCAGATCAGAGGAGCATGCTTTGCAAAACTTATTCATAAAACCATCAGGGCTAGGCACCTTGTTAAGAGGAAGTTGTTGTATCACATGGGTTACCTCAGACAACAAAATAGGACCTTTTAGAGTTTCTTGCTGTTGTGGGGGCAATTAGAAGTGGAAGGCCATCCAGATATTCATACATTAACTTATGCAAATCATCCAGGGGTGGCGGCTCCGTGGCACCAAGCGAAGGGGTTCGCTAAGCACGCTTTCTACCCAGGTTAGCACCCCGAGCCCGGGTACCAGGAGCAGAGACCGGCAAGGGAGGGGTTCTATAAGCATCCATTGGATGCTTCCCTCCTGGGGGGGTGGGATTTGCCTGTGGACCTGCGGGCAGATTGGTGGTGAGCTTGGGGACATGCTGCCTTGACACGCCCATGGCACACCACTGCCCCAGGAATACCATGCCTACTTACGCAAGGCCAAGAACTGCGGTAGCCAGGGCACAGAAAATGGAAATTATGCCCCATTCTGACCAGATGACAAGCACCTTGGCCCCTGCCACCCAAAGCCCCGGATCCAGCCCCACAGCACCTGGGATGCGATGTTGTCCATAAGGCCAATCCCCCCAAGAAGAGTGGGACCCTACCTGCATAGGGATACACCAGGCTACCCAAGGTAGGCTGCAATTGGGGCTGGAAGAAGGTGGCAGGAGGTCAGAGGGTGGCAGAAAGGTGCTGGCACTCTGAAGGAGTGGCCAGTCAGGGTGTGTGGGAGGCTCATTAAAAAAAAATCATCCAGGGGAAGGTCTGCTTCATATAAAGAACTATAAAAGTGACAGAAAACTTCAGCAATTTTGCAGGGGTGAGTGACCAATGTACCACCCACTCCACTACAAATACTAGGTATAATCTTCCCCGATTCAAATCACCTCAGTTGGAGTGCAAGTAGTTTACTAGCCCACTCCCTGGTTTCTAAATACTGTACTTTGATGTGGAGTAATGATAATTATACTTTTTCTGACAACAGACTAGCATAATGCACCTGTAAAGATTGTAAGCGACACCAGTCTGAGTCAGGCATGGAAGGGGATTGGTGACACTGTGGTTTCCTAATCTGCTGAAGCAACTGTGCCAGCTGTGCAGTACAAGCTTTATTGCAATTTAATGCTAAGCAAATGCATTCCCCTCTAAACACACATTTAGTGGCACCACAGAGAACATCCAAATGTGGGAAAGAGTTATCATTAGTAACGAAAAGGATTGCAAATATTCTTTTAAAACAGAATGCATTGACGAGTCTGTTAGCAGTTACGAATTAAGGCACCAGACCGTGTTGCGCTCCTCCAAGTCATCAGATTGAGTGGATGATTGTAACTGGGTTATGATCAGAGATGATCATCAGTTGAATTTCATAGTGAGAGAGAGAGAGAGAGACCTGAAAGTGTTTTATTACTATTTAAAAAATAATCCATTTTGGAGAAAGACCAGTGTGGCAAGGAGTCAAAAGTGTATTGACAGTCTGTGGGATGGAGGACGCTCCATGAGTCTAACAACCCTATTGAGTCTGTCAAATCTGTTAGACACCGCTGCCCTGGGGATAACCCTTTCCTAGCACTCTCAGATAGAAGTGAGTCTGACTGGTACACTAAGTTCCAGTCCCCACACAGAAAGATTGGTAGATGGGAGAAAGGGGCTAGAAGTGCCAACAATTCCACAAAAAAGGAGGGAGATTCCACATTAGGGCCAGAATTTACCACAGCACTACTTCAGTTAATCCCAACTGGCCATGTAGAACAATGTATCTACCCTTTGGGTCCCATACCTCCTGATGCAATTGAAAAGAAATTCCACTGGCTACCAAGTAAGCAAGCACAATTTATTTATAAAAGGTGCTTTTCCTGTGTTCAAAGTGCCTGTACAATAAAACACCATAACATATTCAAAACAATTCACAAATAGTATAAAAACATATAGTTATTAAATCACTTATGTCCCCATAAAAGCTGTCTCAAGAAGATGTTATTAATGATTTTTTAAATCCCTTCATGGTTAGGCTTTCGTGTATCTGACGAGGTAGAGAGTTCCACAGGGTTGGTGCCATGAAGGCAAAAGATCTTCCTCAAAATGTCTTCAAATTCACCCTGGGAACCTCTAGCAATCCCTCATCAGAGGATCAGAGTGAGGGGGAGGGGCAATAGGGAGAAAGAAGGTCTTTCAGTTACTGGGGTCCCAGTTCATGTAGGGCTTTATATGTCAGCAACGCGACCTTGAAAGGGATATGCCATTGTATAGGCAGCCTGTGCAATTCAAGCAGCACAGGTGTTATATGATTGAATCTAGGGGTTCCAGTTAACAGCATGGCCACTGCATTCTGCACTAGCTGCAAACGATGAATATCCACTCCCGGTAGCCCCAGATAAAGGGTATTGCAGTAGTCCAACCAAGTGGTGACAAAGGCGTGGACCAATGTTTGTAGATCCTTGGCTGGAACCAGATGCTTCACCCTAGCAATGTTTCTAAGGTAATAGAAGGTGGCCTTGACTATGGTTGACACCTGAGTTTTCAGAGTCAATCCTTTGTCAAATACCACCCCTAAATTATGCACCTGGCTTGAGGCCCTGAGTGAGTCACCACCAAGTTGTAAGCCAGATGGCTTTCCTGGACACGATCCAACCATCCTCAGAACAGGGTCCATTACCAAAACCTCAGTTTTCTCTGGGTTTAACCTCAGCCAGCTAGCACTCATCCAAGTCTGTATCTCATGCAGACAGTTATTAAACACAGAGACAGTATCATACTCCTGGGCGGGTACAAAGGACATGTACAGCTGAGTATCATCTGCCTAGCAGTGAAAACTCAGCTTGTACTGCCTTATAATGTCCCCCAGTGGTAACATGTACACTGCGAACAACATGGGAGAAAGCACAGAACCCAGTGGCACCCTACAGGGAAGACCACAAGGAGTAGAGGAATAAATTCCTGACATCACCCTCTGCGATCCTCCCCCCCCAAGAAAGTTCGAAACCAATTGCAGACCACCCACTCCAGCCCACAAAAGAACTGCAGGCATTCCAGCAATACCCTATGGTCCACAGTGTCAAATGCTGCTGAGAGATCAAGGAGAACCAAGATGGAATGGACTCTCCAATCTTTTGCCACCAGGAGATCATTAAGTACCAGGGCAGTCTCTGTGCTGTACCGTTTCTGGAAACCAGACTGGAGATGGTCATGGATATTATGGCTAGTTAAATGTTTGTCCAGCTGCAGAGTGATCACTTTCTCAATCACCTTCCCCACAAAAGGTAGGTTGGAGAGTGGTCTGTAATTGGCAGAGCAGTCTGAGTCCAGGGAGGGCTTTTTTAGCAGTAGTCTAACTACTGCTACCTTTAAGGGATCAGGAAAAATCCCTCTTTCAAGGGAAGCCCAGACTATCTGAGCTAGAACAGGGCCAATAATCTCAACACAATCCACTAAAAGGTGAGTTGGGCCTGGGTCTAAATTACAGCAGGTTGGTTGCAGAGTCTGGATGATCCTCACTATATTCATAACTACCAGCAGGCTGAAGGTAGACCAGACTGACTGGTTGTTAGTACCACACAAAGGGCCACTATCATGCCCTGTGGAGAAGCACTGGGTGATCTCTGTCCTGATAGAGGACACCTTATCAGCAAAGAACTGAGCAAACTCTTCACACTTTTCCTGTGACAACACTCCTCCAGTTCACAGACAGACTGGATTGCACAGTTTGTCCATGGTCCAGAAGAACTGAGTTGGTCTGTTCTTTGCTTTCCCTGGACAGGAACTCTGCCTTCTTATGGGAAATTGCTAACTGATAGACCTGGTCTATCAGTTAGCAATGGTCCATAAATATAAGCCTGTCTGACTCCTGGTGAGTTTTCCACCAGTGTCTCCCCAACCTTTGCCCTTGAATCCTTAGCTCCCGTAGTGACGCATCAAACCATGAGACTCCAGGGCGGGAGGTCACTGGGCAAACACGAACTGGAGCAATAACATCCAAAGCCCCCACTACTGCCCTAGTAAAAGTCAGCACCAAGGGCCCAGAGTCATTACCATCTAATAGAATCTCCAAAAAGTCCAGCACTGACATGAGGCCTTCGGGTGTTACCTGTCTTAAAGGTTGGTACTGCACCATTTCCTTAGGGGCAGGCCTTTTTTGGGGAATCACAAAAATAAACCTCAGGGCATGATGATCTGATAGCTGATAGAGATAGCTACACCTCCTCGTTTTGTCCTGCTACCAGCACCATAAGCTTAGCCCACCCATGTACTCCGAAAACCAAGAGCATCTTCTCTTCACAGGTGTGTTTCTGACAAAAATGCAATGTCCACTCAAAGTTTCTTAAAAGGAACTAAATCCTTAATAGCAACAAGAATCTTGGTTAATGAAATAGGCTTAGCTAACTTAACCTTTTGAGCATCTGACAATGCTGGGAGATCCATCCCTCTTTGGTACTGTTGGGTGTCTGATTTCGATAGGGGAGCTCATAAGGGCTCAAGAAGGACAAAGTAATAGTTTTCAAACTCCTTTGAAATTTCCCTAGGGGTGGTTTTAATGCTATTGTCTGTGTCTGAAGAAACTGAAGAAATATTCCTCGAAGCTTCCAGTTTCCTGAGATGTTGTGCTGCTAATTGACCTGCTATTTCTCCATGATCGATGTAGGTGGAATGGGTTCAAAAGATAGCATATTCAGCTTGTCCATTGAGCAAACCTTCATATTTATCCCAAAGGGAAATCAATTCAAGCCATAGTGATTCTAGAAAAGAAGGGATCAATTGATTTTCAAGGTTGCTGATATCGGACAATAATTGGGAAGCCTTTGCCATTCTTTGTCATTTATGTTTGGCAGTGATATGAAAGAGATCCCCTTTATAAAACATTTGAATTCTGCCCATTCCTGATCAACCTTCTCAATGGATCCATGATTAAATCTACTGTAGAGATTCATCTTCTCCCTAATCTAGTCCAATGTGAAGGCATCCTTCATTAGTTGATTATTAATTTTCCAAATAGTGTCTTTATCTTCCCACAAGGAAAAGTGTGTTGTATCCTCACTAATGAATGGTCAGCAAAAACCCTAGGAGCAATGCATGTATAATGAATCCCCTGGAGGACTTCTCTAATCATAAAAATAATAATTGGTTCTGGAAAAGGACTGGTGTATGGATGAGTAGAAAGTATACACTATTCCCATCTGGAATGATCGAAAATTCTCAAGGTGTCACACAGACCCAGTGAATCAGTTAGATCCCTCAAGGAATGTTGCCTATGAGATAGACCAGCAGTGATCCTACTAGTTCTGTCAAGGTCCTGGGAGAAAGTAAGATTCCGGTCCCCTAATAGTATAATGGAAAGGGATGAAAAGGGAGTTAGCAAATTAGCCAACTTAGTGAAGAAGGAGGGAGAATCATTATTTGGGTCATATATATCACCCAAAAGAACCTTAATCTGATCCAACAACCCAGAAATAAAAAAAATATATCGACCTTGAGGGTCTGCCACACTCTGTAAAAGTTATAAATTAATACCCTGTTTAATTAATATGGTGACCCCACTCTGCTGAGTGGTGTCCCCAGCTCCATATACCTGATCAATACCTGCTCTACAAAACAGGTTAACTTCTGAGGTGAAAAGATGGATTTCATGAAGAAAAATAATCTTACAATCTAAATGAGTAACATGTTTAAGGATATGATAACTTTGGAGCGAGTCCCCTTAACGTTCCATGTGACATATTTAATCACAGTGCTCCTATACTAAAAATATATAATATAATGAAAAAACAGCAAATACACTAGCATGATACCTGAAATAGTGAGACATGTGTATCCCCACCCCCTGCAGGAATAACACACAACTACATACTGTAATAGATCAAAAATATCCGATTGAAAAATCCCCACAACAGAAACACCCCAAATCCCACCCCCAGAAGAACCCACAAGCATAATATGCCAAACTGTAACAACAGTCTGAATGCAAAAATATGTTTCAAACAACCACAGTCCAGCTATGTTCCCAATCCATCTCCCTCCTCCAAAAAACAAAACACACTCCCTATCCCAGTGATAGCACCTCCAAATGTTCTAGGCCTATGTTGATTTTGAACTTAGACCTACCCCTCCTGCTTTGGCCCTATAACTGTCCAGGATGCAACCTTGCCAATAGTCTGAAAATAGAGAAAAGCTACCAAAATAATCAGTAATAATCCAATCCCCTATGGACCTCCCTTCATTTGACAGCATACAAAACTATTAACATTAGGATAGCTACATCAAAAATATAGATACTTACATTAATACTAGCTTTCCTAATGTCCTTATTCAACAGAACATTTTAGTTTGTACTGTATGGCCCAGATATTCAAAAGGGTTGCTCCATGCGCAACAGGGTTACGCATGCGCAAGTCCTACATTGCGCCATTCTGCGATATTCAGCAGGAGGCAGTTGCTCCACTGGCAACAGGTTGCGCAAAAGAGCAATGCAAATGAATGCATGCTCAACAGGAGGGGGAGGAACCATGCATAACCTGCGCAACCTGATATTCAGTCGGGTTGTGCAGAGTTGTGCATGCGCAACCCCCAACCTGCGCCTGCACAACCTTGAGCCAAAAAAAAAGGATCAAGTTGAGGGCCACCCACAGGTGAGCTGCTGTATTGCAGGGTGCAACACAACAGCTGCCACCCCTGGCTAGCTAACTCGGAATCCCTAGTGCCCCCCACCAGCCCGATCGGGGCATCACAGTTACATGAAACCCCCACACATCTCCACAGCCAGATCGTGGGCAGTACAAATACATGAACCCCCCACACACACACATCTCCCACAGCCCGATTGTGGGCAGAACCTATATGAACCCCAGTGCCCGATCGCGGGCAGAAAGTAACCCTCCCCCAACTCGAATAACTCCCTGGTGGTCCAGTGGACCGTAAAAGCTGATTCGGGCAGAATGTCACAGCACAACCCCCAAACATCTCCCTGGTGTCTAGTGTCCCCCTACCCACCCACGAAGCCCCTCACTCCCGCTCCGCGCGCAGCCATGGCGCAGCATCCACCTGCCTGCCACCCGCCGCCCGCCCGACTGACTGTCGGTAGGGCTGCCGCCAGTGGTGCAGAGCTACAGCCAATGGGCATGCAGCCCATACCGTACATGACAGTCAGATTTGTGAATGATCATTCCCAAATCTTGTCACCTTTGAATATTGGAAATTTGGCAAGATGGCGCAATGGTACTATGCGCCACCGCAGTTTAATGCTCAACTCTGGCAACTTGCGTAGCGCAGTTCCACCGCGCTACGCAAGTGCGTTGTGGTTTGGGTGATATTCGTGCGAGTTGCTCACCAGCTAACTCCTTGAACATCACCCCGCTACCCCTCAAGAATTATTTGAGCGGGCAAGAGGGGCTTTATGCCCAGACTTATGCAGGCTTGAATATCTGGGCCTATGTTCCCTATATCTACTAATAAAACAAGTCCTACTAATTACCCAAAGGTAGAAATCTAAAAAAAAGACAATTAAAATGGTAAAAGCAGTGATGACCCTGTCATTATGCTATGTCAGATAAAGAAAGGTCTGGTAGTAAAGCAAGAAAAATAAAAATGAGAAGAAGACTCCCAATATTGAGAGCATAGTCCTTACTGTATCTAGCAATAGATTATGAGCAAAAAGAAAAGTCAAATTTGGGTCATCATGTAATAAATAAGAATACAGATAGTTGAGTGCAGACTGCCCGTTGACTGCCTAAAATAGACTTTATCTCACAGACTGATCGGGGAAATGCAAAACCAACAGTTACAGTTCATGTCTCTGTGTGTCAGCCAACTGCAGTATCAAGAGGACAAAGCGCCTAAAGGAAACACACACTGCAGTCAATAAATGACACCTACACAAATCAGCCAAGTCGGTAAGTCAAGATAAGCAAAACAAGAAACAAACAAATTAACACAGGGCACCAGGCTCACCTACATACACTAAGAAGTACAAAAGTTGGGCAGCACAACTACACAGCATGAATCCAACCAGCCAGAACAGATAAAGCCAATAAAACAGAACAAGGAGACAAACCCCACTATGTGAGCCAACTGTCTTAAGACTGCCAGCATACCCTGACAAAAGTAGACAAGCTGGATGACTATCATAGCAGTGGTGTACTTAAAAGCAGGAAAAAGAGTTATTATAGAAGGCTGCCCCAAAAGTCTGGATTATTAAACCAGGTTAGGACAATAAGAAAATACCATGCAAACAGCCAAAGCCATGATATATATCAGCTGGTCGGATTAAACTACACATATCGGTCTGATCGGGAAAGGAGGGAACAGGTTACTATGAAGAGAGAGGAAGCAGGAATTTGTGAAGGGCTTCAGAAAATAGTTTTGCACTGCTAAAGGGGAAGAAGGAGGAGGGAGGTGATGCAATTGGAGGAGTAATTGATAAATGCCTAGACCAAACCTGGGCGGGGGTAAGTTCTGCTGGGAGAATTGCAACAGGGGCAAAAGGGGGAAATAATGTGCAGGAGGAAGACGAGGATCCGAGAATGAGAGATGGAGATGAATGGAAGCAAGCAGGGGGTAAGAGGGGTGGAATTTTAGTGCTGGGAGACTCAATACTAAGAGGAGTCAGGTGGGGTAGCAAGGGGGAGAGGCATAGTCGTATTTGGGTTGAGGCCATGCCAGGAATGACAGTGGAAAGGGTGGGAAAATCTGTTCTGAAATATGCTAGAAGCAGTAGGAACAAGCCTCATTTAATTATACATCTTGGGATGAACGACCTGGCTGACAAGACAGTAGATATAGTCCAGAGGAGGTTTGAGGAACTAGGACATTTATGTGAGGGGGGCAGGAAGATCAGTAACTTTTTCAGAGGTACTTCCAGTGCCCAAGGCAAGCACAACAAGAAAGCTGAGAATAGAGGAATCTAATGGATGGCTAAGAACCTGGTGTCATGCTAAAGGGTATGGGCTGTTGGGGTGGTGGGGAGGGACCTGGGAGGACATTAGTCTCTATGCCAAGGACAGACTACACTTGAGTGAGGAGGAAAAGAAAGTGTTGAAACAGATGATGGAGGACTACATAGAGGAAGTTGGGAATTTAAACTAGGAGTGGGGGGGGGTAGCAAGTGGGCAAGAGACATGCAAAGACCACAGGTTGGGAAACCATATGAGCTTACCCCCAGTAACAGTGACAAAAGACAAATGGCAAGTACTATTAGTGATGCTAGTAAAGGAGGGAAGGATGGGGGGAGAGTGGAAGGTAGTTACCCTTAATGATAGGAGCCTTGGGAGGAAAACTGTAGAGTTACAGGTGCTCATGTCAAAGGGAGAGGTGGACATTGCAGCCATCACAGAAACATAGGCCACCCAATACAATGACTGGGACCGGTCTGTACCAAGATACAGGTTATTTCATAGGGACAGGGTGATTGGGAAAGGGGGGTGGCACTATATGTGAAGGAAGGACTGAAGTGTGTAAGGGAGGAAGGGGAGGATGATAGCATGGAGTCACTTTTGATGCAAATCCAGGATTCCAAGAATAGGATTCTCAGAATGGGTGTGGTGTACAGGCCACCCTCTCAGATGGAGGAGTTAGACAGGGAACTAGTGGGACAGATGAGGAAGATCTGCAAGAAAGGCAGTGCGGTGATTGTGGGGAACTTCAACATGCCAGGAGTAGACTGGAGTACCCCAACAACCTGGAATAGAAGGAAGCATGTACTGCTGGATGCCTTCTAGAACAGCTTTCTGCTGCAAATGGTCAGTGAACCAACCAGGTTAGGGAATACCCTTGATCTTTTGCAGGCAAATGGAGACTTTGTGAGAGAACGTACAGTGAAAGAACCTCTGTCAGGGAGTGATCACCACTCAGTATGGCTCACATTGGATATGGGCAAGGAAGGAGTGGAATTCAGCACAAGAGTGCTGGACTTCAGGAGGGCCGACTTTGGGAGGATGGGGGAAGTGATAAAAGGGTACCTGGCCAGAATTCAACCTAGTATGGGCACTAACCAGAGATGGAGCTCATAAAGCTGGGGATAGTTGAGGCAACCAAAACCTGCTGCAAGACCCAGAGCAAGAAGGTTAGGGCTAAGAAACTGAGCTGGTTGAGAAAGGAGGTCATAGAAAAGGTAAGGAGGAAAAGAGCTGCATTTAGGAATTACAAGAAAACAGGGAGGGGGGAGGACAGGGAGGAGTACCTGATGGAATATAAGGAGGTGACACGATCAGTAAGAGAAGCCAAGGCATCTACTGAGCTCAGGGTGGCACAAGGCATTAAAGAAGGACTTCTTTAGGTACATCAGTGAGAAAAGGAGCTGTAAGGACCACATATTAAGGATTAGGAAGGGGGAGTTGGGTGGAAGCAGGGTGAGTTAAGGCAGAGGAGCTAAATGATTAATTCTGCTTGGCATTTACTAAGGAGAAGAGGGGGTGATATCCAAGGGGGAAGGAACAGCAGAAACAGGGGGTGAGGGGGTGACAGATGGGAAAATCATGGAGGGCAGAGTTCGGGAGGGTTTGAAGGCACTGAGGGTGGACAAGACGCCAGGCCCAGATGGCATCCACCCCAGGGTACAGAAGGAGATGGCAGAGGTCCTTGGGAGACCTTTGGCAGACCTATTTAATGCCTCACTTCACTCAGGGTGTGTACCTCAGGACTGGAGGATGGCTCATGTGGTGCCCCTCCACAAGAGTGACCCCAAGGATGAACTGGGAAACTACTGACAGTGAACCTCATAGCCATCGTGGGTAAGCTGATGGAGACTATCCTAAAGGAGAGGCTGGTGGCCCTCCTAGAGGCCAAAGGACTACAGGACAGCAGACAGCATGGCTTCATATGTGACAGATCCTGCCAAATCAACCTGGTGGAGTTCTGTGACTGGGTAACTATGCAACTGGACAGGGGCCATGCAGTGGATGTCCTATATCTGGACTTCAGTAAGGCATTCGACTCAGTGCCACATAGGAGGCTGGGAAGTAAGTTAGGAGGCATAGGGGCAGGTACAAAGCTGTTGAGATGGGTAGGGAACTGGCTTCAGGGAAGGCAACAGAGGGTGGTGGTTGGTGGGGACCTCTCACACCCAAGGGTAGTGACGAGCAGTGTTCTGCAGAGCTCGGTGTTGAGACCAGTGTTGTTTGGGATATTCATTGCAGACATATCATTGGGCATCAAGAGCAAGATCAGTCTGTTTGCTGATGATACCAAGATGGGAGCAGTGGTGGACAACCTAGAGGAATGGCAGGGGTTGCTGGATGATCTAGCAAAGCGTGAAACCTGGTCAGACACCTGTCAACTGGGGTTTAATGCCAAAAAATGCAAGGCACTGCATTTTGGGGTGAAGAACCCAAGGAGGAGCCACCAGCTGGAGGGGAGTGCAGCTATCCCAGACAGAGGAGGACAAGGATCTGGGGGTGCTCATTACAGTGTCAATGAACAACTCAGCACAATGTAGGAAGGGAGCTGCAAAGGCCAACAAAATGCTGAGTTGCATTGCAAGGGGTATATCCTTGAGGAGGGAGGAGGTGATTCTGCCACTGTATAGGTCATTAGTTAGACCAGAGTACTGCGTGCAGTATTGGTGCCCATATCTGAAGAGGGACATTAAGTCACTGGAGTGGGTGCAGTACAGGGTGACAAAGATGATCAAGGGGCTGTGGGACTTATCATATGAGAGGAGGCTGAGGGAGTTGAACACGTACTTACTGGATGAGAGGAGGGACGGGGGGGCATGATTGAAACCTTTAAGTAGATGAAAGGAATAAACAAGACAGGTATAGAAGGGCTGTTCAAAGTAAGAGAGGGGAGGGACACCAGGGGCCATGATATGAGACTGGAGGAGGAAGGTTCAGGAGGGAGATGAGGAGACACTTTTTAAGAGAGGGTGGTAGCTGGGTGGAATGCATTACCTGCAGAAGTGGTATCCAGTAGAACAGTGGATGCTTCAAAAGGGGATGGGACAGGACAAGGGGGAGGGTCAATGCAGGGAAAGGGAGGGACAGCTGCAGAATAAGGGATGCTAGCTGCACATTTGAGCAGTCTTGATAGACCCCTAGGCCTTTATCTGCTGGCAAATTTCATATGTTCATATTCATATGTCTGGAAAACCAAGTAGTGTTCAAAACTGCTATTAGTCCTTTTTAAATAAGTTCGGATATAAGATAGACAGTTCAGCAGTAGCTTGTTCTAAAGAATGAAAGATTTTAGAGGTGCCTGCCTGCCAAATCCTGAGTCAGGCTGGATACAATAAAGTGAAACGGATTTGAGCTGCCACTATTTTGGAGATCACTGGGTGAAATGTTGCTTGCCACTCCCGAACAGTCAAGGGTAAAGGAAAATCCTGAATAATCTGCAGCCTCTTTCCTTCCCAAGAAATATCCTGCAGATTGTGGAGCCTTGTCCAAATATGTTGTTTGTCTGAAAAAATTCAATAATTTAATGATTAGAATGTGAGGCTTATCTCCTTCAGGTAGCATCTGTTAGAGTGTTCTATGGGCTCTTTCTATGATGTAGGTCGGACATTTGGAGAAGATCCCACTAACATCTCACAGAGGAGTTGGACAAATAAAATTATATTTTGCCCTTCAGCTTTCTCAGGAAAACCAGTGATGACTAGATTATTCCATCTACTATGGCCCTCCAGATCTTCCAGCTGATTTTCAAACTTTGTAATTTTCTGCCAAAGGAAGACTAACTCCATGTCCATCCAGGTGCACCAATCTTTTATGGCACTGACTCTGGCTTCCACATCACTGACACAATGGGTACATTCCTCCTTTGCCAACCAGATAGCTTTAATATCCACTGAGGAGGAAGGGATGGTTTCTTTCTAAGGTGTAATCTCCTGAAAAAAATGCTCTACAGTGAGAGCATCAGCAAGAGCAGCAGGTTTCTCCAAGGAGGTGGTGGCCGAGTTAAAGCACGTGGATCCTTGGTCTCTATCTGGAGTTGGTGGCAGAGTTGGACACACTATCCCCAATGCAATAACTGATGCTGGTCTTCCGGGGAAAAAAGCACTCCAGCAGTACAGGAAGAAACTAACCAAATGTTTAAACACAAAAAAGTGTTGGTAAAAAGCAGGTTGGTGTTAAAATTATATATTTATTAACTCTAGGCTCAGAGTGGGATAAATGTGACTATTCTAGCCAGGAGGCATCACCTGACCCCATGATTGTGTCCCTTTTAACAATTGCCACTGATCTGATTACTAGATGACCTGTGGTGGGTTTGAAACAAGCCTGTCAGGTCATGAAACCCAATTCTGCAGAATTCTGCAGGAAGATTACTGCAGGACTCAACTTAATTTCAATTGCAGTCAGGCCTTCAGATATATATTTTTTTTTTGGGGTGGAAGTCAAATACTTCCATGGGTTGAAATTTGGAAGTCATTTCAGTTTTACTGTAGTCAAAATACTCTAGCTGTCAATTCCTGGAAGTCAAAATAATTCCAGTTAACAAATTCTGGAAGTCAAAATACTCCAGATTCTATAGTTTTTGAAATCATATTATTGGTCTCCTGAAGACTTCACTGTAATCCATGCCACATCCACAGAAACACATTTCTTAATGTGAGGAAAGGAAAATGTACACAGTATTACAGTAATTTAAGGCAGCCTTGAAGAGCTGCTGGGCTGATAAAATATTTGAAGCAAAATCAGGGACCACCTCCCTGATAAATCAGAAGCTGTTGTGAGAGGTATGTTTGCCATTGCCAATGAGCAAGTCTTTGCCTTACTCCCTTTACTACTAAAACATCTACAGCACATATCTCATTCTCAACCTGGTCCCTGACTGAAATATGGAGAACTGAGTTTGACTGACTCATATTAAATCACAGAGATAAAAGCTCAGCCTCTGGATAATGTAGCAACAAGTTACCATTACCGACTAGTGTATTCTTTGTGATAACTTTGATTCAGAATCTTGTACTGAATTTGAGTATCTGTTCTTGTTACTCAAACAATGTAAAACTGTCAAACAATAATTCTGTTTCTGTGGAACATGCTAAATGAAATGTGCAGGTTGGAACTTGAGCCTGTACACAGATTTTCTGTCTAATGATCAAATCCAATTACTAAAAGCTCAGATAAAAATAAATTGTGCAATACGCAGAACCATCAGGGTCACCAGGCCAAAAAGGCAATGGCAGACAAAGAGAGAAGCGGAGTCAATTTTTTCTCCCAGTCTGATGAAATCTGTGGAACTTTGGCCACCAGACTTTTAGCAGGCAAGCACCTCTTCTACACCAGATTAATGAGCCTGTTGCTGTCATTTGGTCTGACACATGGTTCCAGAGAGATTATAGCTCATGAGATTCTATTCATAAAATTCTGTCATGCACTACTGCCTTGAAATCCTAATGTACAAAAAAACCTCATGTTGCTGCAATAAGCTGAATAGCTCATATTTTTCTTTACCAGTTTAAGTCCTGAAGAAAGTCTAATGTTGAAAATACTATTTCAAGTTTTATTGTCTAGATTCTTCAGTGTGGTTTCATGAGCATTAGCCTAGAGTGAGCAATACGCGGCTGCACAAAACTGCTATATAACCTGCTATGGTAGTGATAGTAACAATGCAGGGCCAGGGTAGTTTGAGATATGATGAATTTGTGCTTTAAACAAAGGTTTGAGTTTGCAATTGCATTTCTGCAGCAGTATTAGCCAATTTCAAAGCATTAACAAAACAGCAGACTATAAAAGTATTATTTATATCAGATGAGACAGTCTCTGATGTAGATTGAAAAAATACCTTTTTATCTGTATTGTTCTAATAGAAGAGTGAGCAAAGTCGCCACTCACCTGCTGGCTGCTGCACTGTATCTGGATCTAATCCTCATCATTCTTCTGCTTCCAGAATGCTGCCAGACTACTCAACTCTTGATTTTAAGAAGGGCTGCTCAGCCTGCTCTGCTCACCCGCTGCATGATCCAGCCTCCAATCCTGATTTGCTGTGTGCCCCTGCCAGGTAGCTCAGACAACACAGGCCAGTGGCCACTGAGGTGCTGTTGATGACCCTTGCTGCACAGTCTGCACTTTCCCGCTGCAGCTCAAACTCCTTAAGATCATCCTGGTTCTCACACATGGAACTGTAATGCTCTGGGCTGCCTCTAGCCTCCACTCCTCCTCCAACTCACTAGTGACCACACCACAGGCCGCACTGCATGTCTGGTCCATGACCCTCTGCTTTGGCCTAAGTCCTCCTTGATTCGCTCCCCTCAATCAGCCAGAAGTGCTCACAAATTCAAGCACACCGGCGGTGACTCCTACTATACAGCCAGTCTGATGACTCTCCGGTCCCTTAAAAAACATTGGCTCCTTCACACTAACCATCTGTCTGTATGAACTTTGCATGTGGTTTCCAAAATTGTGGAGCCAGCATAGTCTACTAATCACAGGTCACTGCACCTCCTCAGCTCTCATGATGAGTGGTACTACCAGGCAGCGTAGAATGGCACCAAATACCTGTGCATGTCAATGCAGAAATCAAATGCAGTTGGCAGTTTGCAGGGGGAGAAGATGGAATTTGAAACCAACCCCCCCCCAAAAAAATACTCCCCACAGCTTAAAAAATGGACTTCATCAGCAATCATGACCATTTACGCCCACACCAGTAAAAGTAGATAACAGACATTAAACAAGGGAATTTAAATAATTGTCAATGACTCCAACAAGTCAATTTTTGGACATTTTCAGCTAATGTATGGATGTAAAATATGTCCAAAATGGACTTATCTGAAGAGCAGTTAATCCCTTTTGTCATGCAGGAAACAGTGACACTGAACTTCATCTTGGTAGGCCACTCCACTATGCTGTTAATTGTTCACAATATTCCATCATACACTATATGGCTGCTGATTCATCTTCTTCTCCACTGATATCACTAATGTAAACATGTCCTCTTCACCTCTTGTCATTGACCCAATACTGGGCAATCTGTGATGGATTTGCAACAAGTCTGTCAGATCATGAAATCCAATTTTTCAGAATTCTACAGGAGACTTACTGCAGAAAAAAAATGCAGTTTCACTGACAGTTAATCCATTTTATCACACAGGAAAGGAAACTGTGCTGTGACACTGCATTTCATCCATTCCACATTTTCAACATTTTACAGTCATGATTGGCATTTTTAACATCAGATTCACATTCCACATTTTCAACACATCCTGGGATTAAATTGGGTCAGAAATCACAGAAACTCATTTCCACCTCCTTTGACACTTTGTCCACTAAATAATACAGCATGGAGAGTTCCACCTCTTAGGGATGATATTTACACCTCCAATGAAAGCAGTTCAAATTTAGAGATTCCACTTTCACTTGCTTAACATTTCCAGTTTAACCAGTGACCAGATTCCATCAAGTTCTACATTTTCTTGCCTGTGGGACCATTCCAGAATGGCAGTTATCATTTACCACACTACTCTTGGAGGCTGTGGAGGGAGTTTTCCATTGCACCTCAGATATCAGGAGCAGTGAAAACTCCATGCATGCATGCCTCTCCTTCACTGTACACTGGTGTTTGCAAAAACCAACAGTATGTCCTCTGCATTGGCCATGCCCTAAATCTAGCAGTCACATCTGTTCTATGTCACAGTTCAGAGGTTAGCAAAACTGTCTCCACAGCATGCTCCATTGGTGCTCATGTGCTTTGCTCTGTAAGGGCAATTGACCAACTCTGAAATGTACAACAATCGCTTGGTCTGGCTCAACATTGATTGGTACAGGATTCGAGTTCCAGATGGAATTTATCCTACTTGATCCTGTTTTAGTGCTAGAACACAAGTGGGCACTTCATCACATGTCAATGGAGTGCGACAATGAGGGAGTCCTTGAAGTACTTGGCCCTGTGCCATAAGAAGGGAACACCTGTGATTTAAGTGTGTCCACTGCAGCTTTTGTTCCCTTTCTCTATCCCAAGTTAGAGGGTAATTTTTTCCACTTTTGTGGGATAACTTTCAGTGTGCCTTTTCTAGTCAAAAATTGTAAACTAAATTGATAAAGGGCAGACTGGCACTGGAAAAACAACCAGTTCAGTTAAGCCTTCTTCTGTTGACCAAATTCGATATTTTTTGTATTTCTGATACAGGCACCTCATGTCTACCACTCCCATTTTTGAGTTCTCATTTTCAGATTCTTGAGTTTCTCTCTCTCCCTCTCTCTCTCTCTTTGTCTCTCTCTCTCTATTCCCTTGCGGTTTGTTATTTTCATTTGGTTCTGTTTTAATATGCTGCAGTGTTTCCAGTGTTGGAATTACATTTTAAGAGCTTTGGGAGCTAGGGTGGCCTATGAGGGTCCTATCTTTAAACTGAGCACCTCTTCCCATAATAAGTCAATGGCAGTGATGTCTGAGCTACTGGGGCTCACTTCAGAGCTAGGGCGCTGATCTCTGAAAAGTCTACCCTGTAGTTCCAGCAATGAGTGTTTCCCTTGTCCAGCCCATGAAGCCTGCTTTTGGTTTTAGTTTTGCACAAGAATGTGAACAATGGCAATGACAATGATGAGCGTGACAGACCAGGTTGGCTTGTGTGTAAAAGTCATTTTACATGGCAATAATGTAATAGTGCCTTGCTGCAATCAAGAAAGTCAGAGGGTCAAGCAGGCGATATACAAAAAGGCTACTTGGACGTGAGCTAGTGGGCATGAGACAAAGAAAATGAAGAAGGATAACACAAGTGCAAATAAGACAAGCTAGGTTTTCAAATCCTCCTTATTTTGGCATAACTTACTACAGTGGTAACCACAGACATGGCCAGATATTTCCAAATATTTCACAAAATTTCTAAATTTTTTCTCTCTGCTGCCCCTACTGTGGAAATGAAAGAAGCAAGAGATTTCTTTAGAAATATCACATAAATTTCAGGAAATACCTGGCCATGTATTTGGCTGTAACTGTATCTCAGAAGGTGTAGTAGCATAGATAGGAAACTTAAGCAGCAGTTGCAATTTGCACACACCAAAAATATTGAGTATTTTAAATATCAAGGTGTTAAATGTGTTTCCATTAACACCACACAGCATATATTTACCCCCAACCATTTACCAACAGAACATGTTTAGTGGAGTGTGTCACTGATCATTTTGCTACCCCATTCATGCTAGCAATTATTTACCACACAAATAAAAGGTTGCTTGCATCTATGGCTCTTTTACATCCTATACATCATGTTCAAGGACTGGCCAAAGGCAAGTCTCTTTGAACATTTCTGATGTGTGCCATGTTGGTCTCTTTACAGGGATCCCCAACCCACTAGGAAATAAACATGGTGCTGTCAAAATGTTTTGGTTGTGTGGCTCCTCTGGTTGGCCACCTAGATGTGCCAGATTTAGAAGCAGAGTTGGGTCACTGTGTTGGTGGATTGGCATGGCTGAAAAATTCCTCCCTGTTGTTTCAGTGATGATTCACAGAGCCTGAACAGGGTATATCCCATTAGCTTTCTGATGATTACAGTGCAGGGTATATTCCTGTCTGATTTGTGGATATGTGTCTGTCTGATTACAGGTTATATTTATATCCCTTGTAGACATAATTGAGTGGAACAATAATACAGTACATTTAAAAAATGCTTTGCTTTCTCAAAATGAAAATAAAATGACAGTTCCATAGTGCTACAGAACTGTCAATTACAACTGCTAAATTACTAATTACTCCTGTGAATCAGGTTTCTGAATGGACCTTGGTTGCTCAGGGGGCAGCCAGGGGAGGAAGAATTGTCTGTGTATTCAGTGGATGGCTTTCCTCTGACTAAGTTGAAGCATAATCACTTCTGCTTATGGTACTGGCACCTAGAGTTAGCTGGATGGCAGCAAAGTGGATGTATGAAAAAGGAAAATTAAATGAAAGGATTTTAAAAGGGCATTATATGCAGGCAGTCTTTTTAATTTGTAAGATAAGTAATTGCAAGCAGGAAAGGGGTAGAAAAATGATAGAAACAGTCCCATAAACAAACTTTGCAGGCATTTAAATAAAATAAACAGATCTGGGAAATATTGTATTTGTAAGTGTTATGGTAAATATTTTCTACAGAAAAGGCTGAGAATGATTGTTTACTCTTCTGTTGCTGTTGATGTAAGGACATGCTTAGCAGTACCCAGTCACGCTCTTGAGTGCTGCCAAAAGTACCAGCTATTGCTTCTCTGTGTCCACCAGTGGAAGCAGAGGAAGACTGCCAGGTTCTATTCCCTCTCTCATGAGCTTCTTCCCCAGATGGGTGCACTAGTTCCTGTATGCAACCAGTCAGCTGATCGCATAGCTCTTTGCTAAAGTGACTATCCATAGCTATGTGAAGGATCTCACATTTGAACTGGGGATCAAGCATGGTGGCAAAAATATGGCTGTAGCCCCTATCCTGACCTTTCTCAAACCTTGCATAGAGTTCTGCTTGCAGGTGCTCCATAAGAACAGTTGCCCTATCTGGAATTATTTTGTGTGCCCGTACACATCTATCCACGGATATTTTATGATATGTACTGCTGTGCTGGGCTCACCTGACTCAGTGTGACAGTGGATATTGCACTTTCTACTTTTGGCTAATTTTAACAAGTGGGCTAGACAGAAGCTAATTGCTCATTCAAAGCAACTGAGCTCAGATGTCTGTGTCTCTTGCCTGTTCCTTCTGTGAATGCGTGGTCACACATGGGCTGCCTTCGGTAGTGATGTTTGATTGGACAGGAAGTCTCAGGAGGTGTTGAACTGTTACACACTTTTCCAGGAGCTGAACATAGAATAAAGAATAATTGGGCACTGGAATGTGACTACTGTACTCAGCTGAGTGTTCAAAATAAGGTATTCACACACCTATTATGCACGTGTAGTGCAATGTTTGGCACTTTGCTAACAATTTGCTTGCAAAGCAAAACTTCACAAAATTTCTGTCAGCAAGTCTTCCTCCTATTGGACTGTATGAGTTCTTTTTCATTCTCTCAACTAGAGTTGTGAAAACCAGTTAAGATTAAAATGAGTCACTCCAAGCTTGGGTGGCTTGGCAAGAACTGAGTCAAAACCAAAACTTCCCAGTTCAGTTCAGAAATGGCTCAGAACTTTTTGTTTCCTAAATCTTTCTACCTCCCACATGTCTGACTGTGCCTTTTGGGGCAAAAGCCCCTGAAGCATCTTTGCCCCTGCTCTCAATCACCAGTAGTTGATTGAGGTGGTGCATATGGGCAGCAAGCTCAGTAGTCCAATTCAGTAGTCTTTTACTTTTTTTAGGGTTAGCTCAGTCACCCCCCCATTCTCATGCAGCATGCTACTATGTCAGTAGTTGAGCACACTGCTGAGGAGTTCCACATTGTTTATTTATTTATTTATTAGATCATCAGTTTACAGACCTTTGAGTCAAAGACTCATTTACAAAGGCACCTCGTCAAGACAGCAATACATCACAGCAATCAAAACAGTACAGTACATAACGCTTAGATTAAAAAAAGCAACCAGTGTTACAGAAATTCACTGGTGGGACAAGCTTGGTAATAGGTAGATCACAGTAGTCATAATATAGGTACACAAGTACCACGTCAGGTAGCAACCAGAGATATTTTATTACATTAGTCAGCAGATGTTGCCTCTTGCAGAAAGTTTTAAGAAACAGAAGCTCCGATATCTCTTCATTGATGAACTCGTATTGCTTATTGCTGTCTACAAAAATGCATGTGTACAGTGTGGAACTCCTCAGTGAGTTGCTTAAATACTGACACAGGTGTAGGCCACAAGGGATCAGGGGTGAATGAGCCAGCCTGTAAAAAACTAAGAGACTGCAGAGCTTGCTGCCCTTCAGGTCCTCCACCAAACAACTATTAATGATTGAAGAGGTGGGGGGCAAAGATGCTTCATGGGCTGTTTCCCCAAAAGGTACTGGTGGGCAGGATAGAAGGAGGAAGAGGGGAACTAAAAATGTGGTGGAAAGGAGAGGAGACTGTAAGGAGGCTAGCCGTACTTCTTTGGTGGGGGGATTGCCTAGTAATGGCAGATTGGGGAGGAAGGTTGCTCAGCAAAGATATTTTAGCCTCCTGGTTAGAATAGATCTATGAATCAAGAGACCCATATTTGAATACCACCACTACCACATACTGCGTGACTCTGAGCAACTCATGTAACTGTTCTTTGCTTAATTTCTCTGTAATCTATCTACCAGTTGAATCTTATGCACCTAATGGCAGCAACATTCTCTCCCCTCCTTCTTCAGAATTGTAAAGCATTTTAGGGTAGAGTTTGTATGAAATGCACTGTATAAAACTAAATGTTATTCTATTCAACTATCTCTGCACTACTAATATCCTACTCGCTGCTTTGTAAAGCACTTTGGGATATAATTGTGCACATAAGGTGCTGTAGAACTGAAATCTTCATTTTTACAGCTGTGTGGGTGGAGCTCCACAGACGTTTTGCCATCACTGTAGTAGAACAGAGGGTTGCAACCAGAACGTAACCCAGTGTTCTCTTACAGTGATGCATCAACATCTGGACAGCACTGACTCCATTGGCATTGTCCTCTGTGACAGAGCTCCCCTCATCAGCATAGTTACTGCACCCTCTCCACAGGTGCACTACTTTGAAAATGAACTTCTGGGAAAACATTGCATGCACGAGTATTGCACATGTGCAGTTTTGTCACTGCCACCATCTTGTGAATGGCACACCACTGCAGCTCCAACAGCTGTGCCATCCATTAAGACACTACTGCTCCTGCCACTCTGATATCACTTTTGCCACTCCAAGAACCGTGCTGCCACTGTACAGCTAGGTAGGAGCTTAGCACAGCCATATCATCTCTGACCAGAGTTTGTTCTTTGGAGGGAGGGTTTAGGGAGGGGAACTGTTATATAATGTGTTGGATACAGGTGGCAGGACACTGGTAGGGACCTATATATGATATGTGAGTGATAAGGGAGATCTTTTACATTAACCTTTTTTGCCCCATTAATGGAAAGGCTTGGTTGCAGTTAGACAGGGGAGAGTATTCTTAAAAAAGAATGTCTGGGGGAAGAGACTGGCTTGAATCCAAACCAAAACTGGGGTTGATTTGGCAAAACCAAAACCAGAAACAGAAACTGCCAGGTTTTGCCAAACTCTTCTCTAGACTAATCAGTTCTGTTTAGAGATGTGGTGAAGTAAAACTTCACCAGCAAAGTTTGTGTGAAGTGGTGAAATGTGCCATTTCATGGAGCTTCACAAAGCTTCCTCAGACCTGGGAAACTTTGACCACCCAAATTGCAAATTTTTTCTTGTGAAGTGCAGAATTTTGTGGGTGAAATTCCATACTTTGCAGTGAAGTTCCACACTTTGAGACAAAGTTACACACTTTGCAGTAAAAATTTGCACTTCACTATCCACAAATTGCACAAATTTCACAAACTGTGCTTTGTGAATTGCTTGAAACGTGCAAATTAATTCACAGAGCAAAGTTTGCTGACTTTTCCATCTCCAGTTCTTTTAAGAAAAAATCTGGCAAGTCTTGAGAGAATTTATCTAGTCTTGTGAAACAAAGCAATGGTACAAATGAACCAGATTTAAGGAGCTAGTGTACCACCTAAAACTAATATTAGTTTTTTAAAGAAGCCATCCATTGCCATATGTATCTGAGGTACTTTATCTTTTCGCTTTGGTTAATTAAAAGATTGTATACATCATGTTAATAGGTGTGCTGTGTGGAACAGCACTCTGCTGCCAGCTGACATATCTAGCTTTGTTCCACCTATTACATCATCAGCATTGTTACCTCACTGACTGTGACATAACCGCTGCTTAGGAACAGCCACTCAGTAGGTGCTAGTGCAGTCATCTGTGATGTCACTGTCAATGAGATCACAATGCTGATGATGCTGTGGGGGGGGACAAGAGTTAAATATGTTAGCTACCAGGATGAGAACTATTTCACACATTCAGCAAGATATTATCACACAAATAACTTTCTAATGAGCAAAAGAAAAAGAAAAAATACTTCAGAAATAAAAAGTTACAACTGACTACTTCTTAAAATTTGTATCATTTTCCTGTCTGTCTATTTTGGTTCCACTAGCTCTTTAAGCAATAAGGCAATACAGGAGGTGCATTATGGTGGGATAATGGCCCACTCTGGGTGGGTTGAAGCACAAGGCAAAGCCAAGTGCTTCGAACACACAAGAAGGGCCATTATCCCACCATAATGCACTCCACTGCAGTGCCTTACTGTGATTATGAAAGTTACCCCATTAGTAAACTCTACACAGTATTCTAAAATTGTTTTTGTATTATTATATATAGAAAAAAGTTTAAAAATTGTAAAATAGATTTATAAGCAAAAAATTGTCCAATTTGAACAGTACATTTTTTTCTCATTGCCAGCAGGTGGCACCACTGCTGCATATAAGCAATTCTTATGGCAAATGGAAGGCAGGCAATGGCTTCAGCTGCTAGCATGTCCTGGCAGCGGAGCTTGCATTTGATGACACTGTCCATTGGATCAAGGTGCTAAGGCAGTATCTGGCATCAAGACACAGTAGGTCGCATTCACCTCCAGTTACTGTTTTTGGGGTCTGCAGTCAGATTGGGGCTGTGTGGCAGGCAGAATTTGAAACTGTCAGCCAATTTAGGAGCTAGCCTGTTTGTTGTTTTCTAAAAAAAAGATAAAAATGGTAATATATGGTTCCTTTTGGTATGGCGTGCTCAAGACCGTTTGAGCTTTGCAATGATTTGTTTTTCTCATGGCACTTATGAACGGGAATGCTATCTAAACAAAAGAAAAATCTGGCACTATTTTAGGAGATTGATAAGGATGTGGGAGACTGGAACTGGCAGTGGTGGATGAGGTGTAAAGCCAAGTCATCCTTTGTGGAAAAAAGAATCATAAACATCCATGTTTGTGTAGGGCAATTAAGGAGCACGCTGCTAGGTTTAATGTGCACCGTCCTAATTAGCAGGAGCTACTTTCAGCCAGACCATTGTGCTGGGATAATGGACCAGCTGAAAGTAACTTTTAACCAATCAGAACCCAGAATTTGTTCAACCTCTTTCATAACTGACATAAACATACAGTATGCAAAAACTATGGGTCCCATATTCAAAAGTGTCAGGCTGCATCGCGCAAGTGCATGTGCCAAGCAACTCAACTGTGCTGGCACAAAACAATTGTATATTCAGAAGATGTGCCATAATACACGATCAAGGATATGCAGCTGAATATCCCAAACATGTGTGATTGGTCAGTGGGAGACATGTGGGGTGGCAGGTGCCCAGAGCCCAGTGTGGAGCATACAGAAGTGTGCAATGGAAATCCACTTGTGCAGCATGCAGATTCACAATATGCAGCCAGTATATGCAAATGATCTCATTGCACAGTCAGTGCCCAAACAGCACATTTGCATCTCATTACTGGAATGTATTCAGTCCATTTGCATACCCAGTGGCATGCACAGTTCAAGCCATTTCAGGGCAGCACCACCACTCCACAAAGGTGATCAGGAGGTACTGCAGCCTAGCAGGCAGGTGAGAAAGCAAGTTTGTGTGTGGGTGGACTGCACTGGCCTGAGTACAGTACTACATACCCCCCAACCCTTTAGCACCCAAGTGTGTGCCAGGGTGTGTGCCAACTGGTCAATATGTGTGACACATCAGCAAACATGACAGTGCAAGATTGAAAGATTGTGGAAATAAGTGCACCAATGTTGCTACTGTGTGCTGAAACCTAGCATCCCATATTATCATGCAATTCTGCATAACGGTCTCAGTGGTCGATGTGTAATGTCACCCACTCTATATGGGTCAAAGGATGTCTGAGTGATAACATGAGTGCCATACCCCATACCGTACAACAGTTAAGAAGTTTACAGAGCCACTACCCATGGCTATGTCCATGCCCTTAGTGGCCACATGCAGAACACTGGAAGGATCCGGTGTCCTTGGGGCATGCCCCTGCCACCTCCATGCCACAGGTTGTGCAACCCCTGACTCACACTTCTCACAGTTGTGCACTGTCCACTATCAGTGCACCACAGTTACCTGAACCCAGGGCTCCTGTGGCATTGTCACACTGCAGGGATGCCATTGGTGACATGTATGTGGTTCCTGGTGGTGTGGGTCTGGCACAGGCATGTCATGTGCACCTCAGATGTTCCACTGTGGATGTGTGCCACTGGGCTGTCCCTGACCCATGCCATGCTGCCACCATTACCACCATGCAGACTGCTCACTGCCATCCCAGATGCCACCATTGGTGCATGCTTCCACCGGGTGGCACTCTGATGGCCACATGGGTGTAGGCCATGGCACCTGGCACATGTCCGCAGTCTAACTGTCTGCTCCACCAGTGTGCTAGGGGGGAACCTGACTAGTATGTGGCAGCTGGGCATCTCTGACCTGGGTGTAGTGAGGGGTGTGGCTCCTGGACAGTGCTGGTGGTGTCACCCAGTGGCACCTGGCAGCTGCCTGATGAGCAGGCTGAGTGTGACTGTGGTTTTAGGTACTACTGTTCTGGCATGACTGCTGTATGTGGCTGCCTGGAGCACATCCTGGTGCACCTCTGAGGCTGTCTCAGGGTCATTTGTCTGCAGTTCTGCAGCCTGCCTGTGGGTGGCTGGCTGATTTAGGCCATCCCTTTACATATCTAACTTTGCGCGGCACAGTTTTGGGATGATGCATGGCACATGGGCCACACATTTTGGCCAAATATTGACTTGTGTGGCATATTCAGGTGGCCGCCTCCAATTTTTTTGCCACATACATTATTTCTGCATGATCACACATTCAGAAATGCATGACACATCACTTCCTTTTGAATATTGCTTTTCTGCACATTTTCTGAGCTGTGCCATGCATCTCCATTTTGGGCCATGCATCTCCTTTGAATATGTGGGCCAAAAATTCTGTAGTTGTAGCCAGCTTGCAGGTACACCAGTAGCAATACTGTTCCCGACACCGGCAACCCAGGTTCAGAAATGAGCCTGGGTTGTTGGAAGGCCAGCTGGGGGAGGAGGCTCAAGTGTCCGTGAGACTGCACACCTCCTCTGGAGAGGGTGGGGGACCTGACGCAGTGAATGCTTGGCCTGTTGCAGAAGCCACAGGCACAGCATGCCTGAGTCCTGCTTGGGGGGAGGTGTGACTGATGTCAGTGTGTGTGCCTTGACGCCATGCACACATCATGTCTCTGGGGGATGTACTCAAAAAATTCACAGTTCCAGCTTGACACTGATGAGAGGACAATCCTCACCCAAAAATGCAGTGCCTCCCATAGGACCCCAATGAGATCGGATCATATGAAGTGGGTCCTAAGGACCCATGTGGCCCCCGCTTTGTCCCTGCCTGGGGGTTAAGCCAAGGCTCATGTGGGTGGTCCTCAGGGGTGCGAGGCATCCGGTGAGGATGTTGAGTGACAGCACTGGCAAAATGAGGGGGGATAGACAGAATTTAAAAAAAAATTATAATAATTTAGTATTTGTGGCTTTAAAAAAAAACAAAAAACAAAAAAAAAAAAAAATGTTAACCCTCAAATTCCATCAAGGGCTTCAACTGAATACATAAACCATGACAGCAAATCACACAACAGCAAAACCACCTTTTTCCTAATAAATGGTTACTCACTGTTTGAGTCAGTCACAGATGAGTGAATGTGTTTTCTGGTTAGTAGAATGTGATGTGAGTCAAGCCACCAAATGTTTGTCCCAAAATGTTATGGAAGTCACCTACAGTAAAGTAATAACATTTGTTTTGTAGAGAAAAAAAAATACACTTACGAAGTGATAGACAAGGCAAGTTAGAAAATTAGGTTGTCCAGAATAATACAGGATCATATTAGCCACAATAAAAAAAAAAAAAAAAAGGAAACGGCATTCTGAGAAAAGTTATGTGGCCAATACTATGCCATTTGTTGCAAAGGGAAATATACTTTAGTTCCAAACAACATTTTTCTGCAGATGGTTCCTAAACATCCTGCTGTGCAGTGCTATAGATCCTTACAACTTCTATAGCTTGGTATTACTGCTGCACACAGGTCACCTCCTGCTGAGTTGCTATCTCTTGAAAGGAGCAACATAGACTCATTCACCTTTTCCTGATTTGGCCAAATGGATAATGAGAAAATACATAGTTTAAACAAAGGTGCCTTATGCTAGTTGTAAGGAGAAGCCTTTTCGAGCTACCAGCTTGTTCAGATGCACAAAAAGAACGGGGGACATTAGGTTGCAAGCTGGGGAGAAGTCTAATACACATTCAGATTTGATTGGAGCTTTTATCCAACCTATCAACTGGATCAAATATCTCAGTGGGGAGGACTTCCAGAATACTGTAAAGGGCATGAAGTATAATTCACCTATTCCTGTTTTGGTCCCACCCACCAGTCTGCTAACAAGAAATCTCCTTTTAGCTCCATAAGCAGCCTTAAATCTGGAGTCTTTTCTTAGAACATTTACAAGTAAGAAATGCTACTATCTATGGTTTCTGTTGACTAAATAAAAGAATAAAATGTTGTCTTTCTGTTGTATACAAGAGTATACATTATAATAACACTATATACAAATTACAGAGGACTTCAGTTTATAATTTCTGTATACTGTAACGTTGTAAGTATAGCCCTTCTACACAGAGCAACTGCTTTCAAATCTGATTAACAATGCTGTTTCAGGCTGTGTACCAGGATTTTACAGAGAGCAGCTCCAAAAGGTCTGACAGTAGCTGCAGATGCAATCTTTAGGGAATTCAATAGTTCTCTCATTTCAAAGGCTTCAAATATCCTTGTTATCTCTTAGGTTTAAACAGTACCTTGTGCTTTTACCAGTATCTCCAGACTTATAAACATTTTAGCTGGTGTTGCTAAAATATCACAAATCGCCTATCCTATCTGGAATTTAATCAGTGAAAAGTGCAAGACAACGAGGTTCATTAGACATCACAGCCAAAATGATTGTATGAGTTTCAAAAGCTCAATTTACTGGACTGAAAAATAAAACATTATTTGACAATCTGGCATAGGAATCATGCTAGCGTTATATAATTGTCAGTAGAAAGGAATAAAACACATCAAGAAATAACAAGATGCAGCTTTTCAGATGAAGATGAAACTGTGATTTACAGAGATCATAAATTGATAATGTTCAGAACATGAACATTTACTGGAATGCACATCATTGACTAAAAGAAGTGAGAGAGATAACTGTTGTATCAAAAAGAATCGGGGAAAACTATGAGATGCAGCTTATAGCAGCAGCCCACATTACAGTGACTATGCTGTGCCTATGTTTTCAATTCCAGTTTTGATCGCCCCTTCATCTTGACTTAAGATGTCACCCCCTCCACCCCATCCACCACCACCACTACCATGTTCAGTCCACTTTATCATTATTTTATGGCTGGAGCAATGTTTTCACCAATAGCCTCAACTACATTTGAATATTCATTATGTGTCGTCTCTTTTCTTGGTGTTAAGACAAACTAACATGCAATGAACATGGCTCCCAGATCATATTCAGCACTGGGACCATTAGGGTTAGCTCCAGCCCATGAAACATTTTGCAAATCATTTTTATTGAACAAGAGATGAACTTGTAGTACAGACAAAACCGTATAAGACTTACACAGGTACAAGAATGGTCAGCATAAGCAGTCCATAAACACATCAAGGTAGCAACTGATACAGACTAGAAAACAAGCTGTGGTGCCAGGCATAGAAGCCAGACTTCACACCTGAGGAGAAGCCATCTCATGCACCCCAACCTCATGTGGGAAGGGGGAATAAGGGAACCACCAGATAAATTGATGATTAATGGTAAAGAATAAGATGCTAGAACCCAAGTAACCCTTCACTATAATATGTACAACACCCCCACTTGGGGAATTACACCGACACCGGATATTGATCTATGGGAGGTCCCCCTTCCAAAGACAACAAAAATGTAGGGGAGGGCAGATGGGGGGGAGGAGCTTCTCTTGGAGATTTCAAAGTATCCTTGCCCCCTGAATGATGGCAGTTTAAGTGAACACTGCATAAAAGTGTGGAGAAATAAGTCACCCAACAAAAATAGTAGGGCTCCAGGGAGTCTTTCACTAAATGTAACAATTTGGCCAGTGTGCCCTGGTTGATATTGTGGTTCTTCAGTCCTGTGCCATGTGAATACCTTCCCTGTCCTCCATGTATGTTGGAGGAATCTTTTCACCTCAGCCAGAAACCAAAGCAACTCTCAGATGGAGTGCATTTACCCTGCTGGAGGAATGTCCAAGAGAATAGACTGCAGAAAAATAGGGACATTCAGGCACAATATGCTATGACAGTCCATTTGTACCACTACCCAGAAGGAATATATGGCCAGGCAGGATTACATAATGTGATGTAGTGAACCTCTGGGAGTTCCGCACTTCCAGCAGTAATCATTGTCAAGCAATCCCATTCTGTGGCACTAAACAGGGGTCTGATACCAAAAGGTGAAGAAACTTGTTTTGGATGAGAAGACTCTGGCTGTCTGGGCATGCTCCCCTGGCAAGTCACCAGGTGATGGACCGGTCCTCCAGAGGGATAGAGACTTGCAGGATTGTCTCCTGATGCTGGCTTGCTGTCTCTGTCTGATCTGGGATGGTATATACAGTACAAGTCACATTAAACTGTTCACCCAACCCTCTGCTCTTTCATTATTTTTTAGTGATGACAATGCAGTGGCAATTCTAAACTCTTTAGATTAAAACTTTTTTCCAACCAAAGTTCACCTCACATGCAATGCACTTTCAACCCTTTTTCTTATTTTCCTTCAGCTGCTTTCCCAGTCTTTATGCAATGCGGTGCTGCCTGTTTGTCTTTACTGTAAGCTGTTAGTCTACTCCCATTCACAGCATTGCACTCAGTTATTGTATTGCCCATCTGTGTATTGTCTCACTCATTTACCTGTGTACAGTACATCCGATATCACTAGGGATACTTTGCATTTGTTTGAGATATGTTTAAAATAATTTTTTTAAGCTGCTCTTTCTGAATCCTGTTGAAAGATATTTCTGCACGTGTATCAATATACAAATGTACTGCTATATGACCTTTGATGTGCTACGCCATGCATTCATTCGTGAACAAGTTTACCTTGTGTTAGATAAGTAGTGTTTGAGTTAAAACAAGTTTTACTGAGCTCTGCAAAGTTAATTCTGTTTGAAAAAGATCACCATAACATGTTTAATTTACTGTTTGAAACTTGAAGCCATGACTCTGTGCATGCGCACCTGCTTATAGGTTCATTTATGGCTGTGGGTGGAGCCTATAGCCATCTTGCTATCTGTACCTGGAAAATGGAGTATCGTGGAACAAGTTTTGGACTTTTCAATGTATCCTTCCACTGAAATAAAATATTCCCTTCTTTCTGTTAAGAATGTTGGAGACATAACTCCAAGCTGCTTATCAGATGCCATTAGGAAACTAAAACAGCTTGTTAAATATTTGTTAAATATTGATTGCCTGTTAAACTGGAGAGTTGTTTACCCCTTTCAGAATGCAACAAACTGCACATTTAAATACTTAGTATTTAAACAGCTTCTTGATACGAGTTTCACTTGGGAATGTATTGTCTTTCAAGAAAGATTCATATCTCATACATGTCACCCTTTCCCAGCAAATCTATGATTTATACTGTTTTTTTAACATCTACAGACAGTATCTGATGAGCACTGAGTCAGACGTATGTCAGGTCATCAGTGAACTGCCCAGACTAAATACTGTATTTAGCAATCAGCAAACATTTTCCACTATGCTTTTTGGGAAAAAATATATTGAGCTACAGCAAACACACACACACACTCACACACACACACACACACATTGCATTCTAATATGTTATAAAGAAACTGTTTATGTCAGTGAACACAGTGAAGTTCAGTTTGGATTAATTTCCTTTAAATATTTCTTATCCTACATTTTGCACACACACACACTACACACCATCCTCATAGCCACAATACTTCTGGGAGACCTGGGTTCAAGTCCCAGCTGAGGCACTTATTCTTTCTCACCTCTGTTTGTATGTGTTCCATACAATATGCACATCACACTCTTGTGCGATTGTTACAAGTAAATATTTGTGTTGCCATTGGGTTGTGCATTTGAGAAAGAGTAATGTGCTCGAGGACAGCCCAGGTTCTAGTTGTCTTAGTGGCGCAACTGGTAGTGCATTTGGAATGGTATTCTGGGTGGCCTGGGTTCAAGTCCCAGCTGAGGGACTTATTATTTCTCACCTCTGATTGTATGTGTTCCATAAAATATGCACACCACACTCCTGTGTGATTGTTACAATAAAAAAACTGTTTGTTTATGTCAGTGATCACATATAGGATAGTGGATGGTCAACTATGCACAACCAGTGTGTTGTGCCCCTGAGGGGTACTGACTCCCTGTGGCCTTGAGAGAGAAGCTTGAGAGATCCATGGGAATCAGTTCCCAGAGGTGGCACAACACACTGGTTGTGCATAGAGTTGCCCATCTGCTATTCTATATAGTGTATGGGCATCAATGCCTATTTCGGACACTGCCATTTGTTTCAGTGAACTGGAGGTTGGTGGGGCACTTGAGGATTGGTGGTAGGCTCAAATTACTGACAGTGTGCTACAGATATTTCTGCAAGTTCAAGTTTAAAAATCAACAACTTCCAGCATAAGGATAAGGGAAATCAAGTATGTGGCAGCATTCCAAGTTGTTCTGCTGTAGTAGTGACATCACTACTGCAGCAAACAACATAATGATGTCACTACTGCAGCAGAACAAGCATATTCCACCATACACTATAGTGAAGTTCAGTTTAGAGAAGATTTCCTTTAAATATTTCTTATCCTATATTTTGTATCCTGGATAGCGAAGGGGAGATGCTACATCACATTGTCATAGGGATCTTCATTTACACATTTTTGCACTGTGTTTACTTAGGCTGTCCCAGATTAGATACAATATCTTGTATTCAATAGGGTCATGATTTTCCCATTTTGTTAATGTATTTCTTCAGAGTAGCCTAGTCCAGGACCCCCATATTCAAAGGAGATGTGCATTGCATCCTAGTGGAAAAGGGAGATGTGCCATGCAACTCCAACAATGCACTGCAGCTTGATATTGAAATGTGCAGGATGCGCCTGCCTCAAAGGAATGGGCCAGGGTGCACACAAATAGTATGCTGTGCAAGTCGATGGTGCATCCCCATGCATATGCCATGATGCGGCATACTTAGTGGGAATTTACCCCTTATAGCCCAGACCAGAGTGGCCCACAGTTAGGCCATGAATAGCTGGCCTAACCCAGTCAGTCATCCACAGGCAGGCTGCGGAAGTGCAGTCAAGTGCACAGCAGCCTGGCAGCCCTCATGGATGACAGGTACCCCTTACCATCCCTGATCAATCCAACTCTATCCCCGAACAGCTCCATAGTGTAGGGCCCCCCTGCACCCAATCACACCAGAGGAAACCATGGTCCATATCCATAGCATAGAGAACCCCCACCCACCACCTTGGTACATAGACAACCTCGCTTCCCCCATACTCAACCTATTGTGGATACTGGCACTGCCCTCTACTGTACATGCTGCCATGGCCAACCACTGACTGCACTGGACCTGGGCCGGAGACCTGCACTCCAGAATGAACAAAGTGGCTATACCATAAATTGGAGCACTACACAAGCTGCGGACCCACCAGTGTATGCAGGTGTGTGTATCTCCCTGGCAAACCATAAGAGGGAACTGACATACCTCCAATGCATGCTTTGTCAATGCTGTATCTTCCTGCTGTCATACATTCTCCCCATTCCCCTGTGTAACATGCCACCCTCCGTATTTCTGAGGTATCCTGGGTGCCATGGTGTGCGGCGTCCTGTATTGCTATTTGTAGGGTACACTACAGGCTATGGAAAGGACATTTGTGGTTCCCCGACTGTGCAAACAAATGGGAGATCAAATGTAACATGCCTGTTCCGGGACCTGTGTGAAAGAGTACAGCATCAGCTTTCACCTGCACTGAGTAGTGCAACAGCACAGGGACAATGGATCTGCATGCAAGTGCCTGAGGTGTATGGTCACTGGGAGTTATTGCCTGCACACAGCTCATACCTATGTATGACACATTCCAGCATCCTACTGCTAGTGCTCCACCACCCAAAAATAAGATGCCATTTCTTCTGTGAACTATACAGGCTAAATATATAGCAGTCAGCAGCATGTTCTAGGAAACTACATTGCAAAAATGTGTAAAAGGAAGACCACATTGAAACTGCCTCTCAGATCCCAAAACCTTTCCACAGCCCTAGCGGCTCTAACCAGAGTTTGTTTATTAATGGTGCTGTATGAGAATTATTTTGATGGATGTTCCAGTCAGAACTGAAAAGGGCAATGAAATGGGTATGAATGATCAAATTAGCAGCACTAAGATAGGCCACCACCGTACCCATGTGAATGATGCAACTGCTTTGCATGCCCCGGTGTACTGTGGTATATGGTACACTACCTGGCCCAAACATGGTAATGTTTTCTAGTACTATGGCTACTTCTTCTGAATCTGATCAACATGCTGAATTCTTCAAGAAGAAAAACAAAAGACATAGTGATCACCACCACCCAGGCAGGCAGCCAGTCACACATTGCATTGGTCAAGTGCAGTGCAGTCATAAAAAAGTCTGCCACTGCCACCTGAAGACCTGATAACAGACACACAACACATTTACATCCTTCCTAGTTCCACATTTGCTACCAGCCACTGCCAAGTAATTTATCAACAATAAAATATACCCACTGATGTTATTTTTTTTTCCATTCTGTGCTGCTCATGTGATCATTCAAGTAACAGTGGCCTGGCCTAGTCCATCCTGACCTAACTTGTTTCAATTAATTTCTACCTCATGTGGTAGATCCTATTCACAAAGATTTTCACCACATAAAAGCATAGAAACATAGACTTTGACGGCAGATAATGACCGTTTGGCCCACCTAGTCTGCCCATTTCCCTACCTATTGGATAAGCTGCAGATCCTAGTTTTACCAACAGCCTACTTCTGCCTACCTCCCACTAAAATTGCCTTATGTCTGTTGCATGTATTCTTAAATTCCCTCACAGATTTTGACCCCACCAACTCCTCTAGAAGGCTGTTCCATGCATCCACCACCGTCTCCATGAAAAAATACTTCCTCACATTGCCCGAGTCATCCCCCTCTATCTTCAGATTGTGCTCCCTTGTTCTTGCACATCTCTTTTTCTAAAAGGTGCTACCCTCTTGGACTTTGTTGATTCCCTTGAGGTACTTGAAAGTTTCTATCATGTCACCCTCCTTTCCTCGAGGGTATACATATTAAGCTCTTTTAGACTCTCTTTGTATGGCTTCTGGTGCAGACTCTGCATCATTTTAGTTGCCCTCCTCTGCACTGCCTCCATCCTGTCTATGTCCTTGCTGAGATGGGTCTCCAGAACTGCATGCAATACTCCAGATGGGATCTCACCAACTGTCTGTACAGAGGGACAACATTTTTCTGTGTTCTACTGGTGATGCCTCTCCCTATGCATCCCAGTATCCCCTCAACCCTGCTTACTGCACAAATTCTTGAAAGTGTTTTGTGGATAGGACCTGCTCAGAGCAGTCAGTGTATGTTTTATTCAGGTATTATATTTGAAATTAAAGTGAGGAATGTTGACTTTGAGAACTGTAAGGCACTCAGCATTTTCTGGTGTCAAACAGGATTGTGTGTCAGTAATGATGTTACCAGCTGAACTAAACAATCATTCTGAACAGATGCTAGTCAGAGGGCAATTCATGTACTCCATTGCAATGTTTACTAAAGTAGGCCACATATTTTGTTTGTATTTCCAGTATTGCAAAGGATCAGCATTCCAGCTGATATTGGGCTCTGCCAGGTACATTTCAACAATGACCTGTGCTAAGGCTGTATTACAAGAGGCAGATGAAGAAGATGTTATAATTACATCTTCTAAGTGACTCTAGAGATATGAAGTTGAACCATGTAATTGTGAGACAGTACTATGTTTGGCTGGTGGTGAAGAAGATTTGGCTGCAGTGGCTGAGAAGGAAGAGGGAGAAAATGCCTCAACAGTACAGGATGGGCCACCTGATGCTGTGCTGTGCTGTGAAGAAGATTCTGAATGAGGTGTCACTGTTGTACTCTGTTCCATGACAGCAGGCACCACATCAATTATTTCTTGTTAGTTTGTCTCGAAGCAAGTGTCATCATCATCACTCAATATTTGCTTCGATTTGTATTGTGGGTCAAAGACTGTTGCTTTAAGTAGTACTCAGAATGAAGCATTTTACATAGTTTGCTATCTTCAACTTTTTTGATCATACTTTTTGTTACATCTTCTTGTATTCTGGGGGGCAGCTTGCATGTGTCAGCAGCACCACTGGCAGCCTGTGTGATCATGGAACTGTCTTGCTTCTCTAACTTTTCCCTAATCAGATTCAGTCCGAATTTTAACATTTTTTATTAAGGGTATCACCTGACTGAGAGTTGCTGTGTTTGCACTAACCTCCCTGGTGATTTCCTCAGGAGCAGGAAAATTAGAAACTCCAGCATGGCCCACTGGGGTGGAGTAATATACAGTAGATTTCTGCATCACCAATTTTATTTTCCAAGGTGTATTGCCTGCCAGCTTTCTTTTATTCCACAGAGTAAAACTGCATGCAACTCAGGTTGGCAGGGGTGCAGATAAGGGTGGCAAACCTGCAATAAAGTATACATTATAATGGCATGCCTTTTCTTTTAGAATGAAAATCCACTTCTAGTTTATCTCTCTCACTTTTGGTACTTCAAGTCCTGCTGATCACAGACTTCCTGCCTGATTGCAGTGAGCTTGAGGCCCCCTGCCTTCTTCTGCCTGTTCATCTAAAGAAAAAGAAAACCTAGGGATGTAGTGCAATTCAAGGCACATGAGATGATAATTAATTCTTTACACATCATCTGGTTCTCTGTAAAATATAGACAGTGCTGTTAGATTAATGTTTTGCATTGTACTTGTTGGTTGTATTTGTTTCACTTTATGTGTTTAATTATGATTCTTCACTGATTGGTAGCCAACTATTATTAAATGATTGTGTTTTCCACCATACCATGCCCTCTGATGAAGGATCCTTTCCTGAAGCGCTGGGGCAGAAGTGGCGGTTCTGTGGATGTCGGCCACACTCACTTTATAATTTGCAATAAAGCCCTAAAACTGTGAAAGTGAGTCTTTGCTTTTGTTGCTGCTAATTTGGAGTGCAGGTGTGTTGGTCTGTTTTCTTTTGTTCGAGATGCCTTTGGGACATATAAAAGGTAGAATTCTATCGAGTGGAAATGTCTTGGATCAGTCTGTGCAAAGGTAAACTGTGCTCTTGCTGTATTTTTTCAAACAAGTGACAGGCTTTGCTTGAGTGACTGAAATGACTGCATATTCTTTTAGCAGTGCTAAAGAGAGCCTTAATCTCCTTGTTATCATTGAGAAAACTGTGAACTGTTAAATTTAAGCAATGCACAGAGCAGCAGATATGAGCAAAGCGCCCCTCCTCTAAGGCCTTCCTTATTTTGGATCCATTATCTGCAACTATAAAGAAAACTAATAGTCCCTGTGATGTGAACCATTGCAGTATTGGTTTTTGGAGCTCTTCACTGATGTTGTATGAGGTATATTCAGATGGAAAATAAAACATTCTTAGAACAGCAAACTGCGATGCTCCACTGTCCCCAATCCCATGTGAATGATCAAAACATGCCCAATGTGCCTTGACAGACATGAAAGGTTCAGTCTGGCAGCTTGTCCAGATATCTGTTGTGAGATGCACCACCCTCCCAACAGCATTGCACAAGATGCATCCTGATTTTTTACATACAACATCATAAAGATCTGGATTCCCTGTTGTTGAGAAGTATTTCCAAGATGGTTTACTATATCGAGGTTCAAGGTACTCAAGCAGCCACCTGAATCCTATATGTTCAACCACGTTATATGGTAGCAAATCAAGAGCTATCATTTTTTAAATTTTTTGGATTATTGTAATAACAACAGGGTGAATTGAGGTATACAGTGGTAGCCATCATATGATCAGATATTTCCAGATATTTTGTGAAATATCCAAAGAGATTCTCTCTGGTGGCCCATGGTGGTCCTGCAAGCAGACAGGAAATTTCCCAATATAACACATACATTTTGGGAAATATCTTACCATGTCTCTGGGTGCCACTGTATTTGGCTTTATGCTCATATGTTTCTGTGATAGTAAGCTATATCCTTGAAGGAGGAGGGCTTTTGAACACATGGTTACTTTCAGTAACAGTAGGAGGAGTCCTTTGAATGGGAGGAAGTGGTGGTGGATGTTTTTCAGTAGTGCTGCGGGGGCTGCCACTGCTTTCATCTATGGGAGTTACCCATAAGTGTAGTGAGCTATCACTGTTACTTTCTCTTCGAGACTCAGCTAGAGTTCCCAGTAATGTTATGACATCATTCTAGATGTCTTTTCAGTGCCGAAGTTCCCAATGCTCCTTTCTTTTTCCTCCTCCTGATTGGCCATTTACAAATTACGCATGTTGCTACCAATTCATTGGAAGCACTAATAGAGAAGTATGACCAAACAAATGATGATTTAAAAAAAAAATTCTCAGGAAAGGGTCCCCCTCCCCAGATTTTTCTTGGGCCTGTTCCTCTTGTTGTTTATTCCCACTGTTCCCTTCCATAACTAGAACATTTCTGCCTGTTTCTTCCTCATCTGCTATTTCCATCCCCTCCAGTAATCCTTGTGCTGCCTGATCATTCTCTTCATCTTTATTATTACCCTCATTGGGTTCAACCTCAGAAGAATTGGATGAGGGTGAAGAACTGGCAGTAGAACAGTATGCAATTGTTCCATACCATTGGGTGCCTCTGTGGGTGGTACCCAACAAGCCTTTAGTTTTTTTAACTACATAACTTTTTTTTTTTTTCACTTGGGACTGATGATGACCCGAGACATTCACTTTTTTTGTATTTAAGCATTTGCTTTGAAGACAAAACATTAAATGTGAAAAAAATCACTTTTTGGGGTTTGATTTTGTTTTCCCTTTTCAGTCTGATTGCTGTCTTTTGCAGTGACACTGCCTACCTGAGAAATAGAATGTGCCTCATCAACACTTTGATCCATTTTTACTTATTATTCTAACCTGTAAAAAAAGATCCCTTTAACTAATGGGATATCATTCTGATAATTCCCACCCATAGGACAGGGACAAATTTACTGTCGACTTGTGGCTGTACACAGCACACCAATAACACAGCAGTCCACCACCACTTCCTTCCAAGATTACCTGACTGACTCCTACAGTAGTTAGTTACTGTTAAGTGGCCAAATTCAGCAACTGTTAAGTGTGACTCAGCATATGAATTGGAGATGCAGACACATCTAGTGCATAGCCGCACACAGCACAGTCCCACACTGGGGGTTGGTTAATACTTATACATAATATAACGTGATATACTATTAAACTAATGATAATAAGGAAGAATAATGGGGAATGAGTGATGATAATGAAGACAGTTGTGTGTACAGTAGTTGTACTTTACTTGTGTTGTAGTGTAAACAGCCTGCTGTGTGTCACAAAGTCAAATTATTCCCTGGGTCATCCACAGCCAACACACAGGTGCATCAACTTGTATGTTGTTTGTCTGAACAGAATTTTTTTAATACATGAAATTGTGAATGAATGTTAACAAGTGATCGTGATTCGTGATTGGATGGCACAAGTACAAGGTTTATTTTGCCAGTCTGCTTGCCCTTGTCCTGTACACACAGCCACACTGAAGCCAGGAAAAAAAATTATTTGGGATTTCTGGGACTGTTACATTTCTCGTGGGCCCCCCTGCAGTCTCTTACTCTCACCTTTGGATGAAATTGTGAATGAAGATTAACAAGTGATTGTGATTAATGGTTGGATGGCACAAGTCAAATATTTATTTTGCCAGCCTGCAACCCTTGCCCTGTACACACAGCCATCCTGAAGCCAGGAAAAAAAATATTTGGGATTTCTGGGACTGTTACATTTCTCGTGGGCCCCCCTACTGTCCCTCTCTCCCTCCTCTGGATCTGGAATGTCACAAGTCAAAGATTTTGAAAGGCTGCCCTTTCTCGTGTACATAGCTACACTGTCTGAGTCGAGAAAAGAGAAAAATCCTTCATTTGGGATTTTCTGTAACTGTAAAATTTCTCTTGGGCCCCCAGTGGTCTCTTCCTCTCTCCTCTGGATCTGGAATGGCACAAGTCAAAGATTTTGCCAGCCTGCCCTTGCTCATGTAGACACAGCTACACTGTCTGAGGCTAAGAAAAGAAAAACTTTAATTTGGGATTTTCTGTAACTGTAAAATTTCTCTTGGGCCTCCAGTAGTCTCTCCCTCTCTCCTCTGGATATTCTGCAATGGCACAAGTCAAATATTTCACAAGCCTGCCCTTGCTCATGTACACAGTCACACTGCCACACTGCCTGCCTTTTGCCGCCCCCCGACAGCCACCCAGGCCACCACTATCTCTTCAGTCCCTCCAAATTCCTCCTTTCTCCAGTCTTAACTGGTCACCTTCCCCTGACAATCAGTTTCTCTATCCCCCTCACCCCAGTAAGTCTCCTTTCTTTCTTTCTCATAGTTTCTCTTCCTTCACCTCCAAAAATGTATATATAGTTTTTTATATTTGTGTTTTTTTTTTTCTTTTTGGCAATTTCTTCTGGTGGCTCTTTGCTGCAGTGAGTGAGTGAGATGCTTCTCCAAATGTTCTCCTATCATCTGGGCCAGGTTGCGCACTCAGCACAGTTATTTAGTGTGAGTGCATCACGTGACCATCTGTTGCCTGATTGGATGCTGCTGGCAACCTGTACATGGAGCGAGCATGCTGATGGCATCCCCATGGCAATAATACACAAAATGACACAAATGGCACTTCCACGGACCAGGAACAGGACTTCTGCGGTGAAATCCATATTTATCTGGGTCCATGGATTGCAGGTTCAGTCCAGAGGTCCAGATCTCCCTAGTAACAGTCTTTCCAGCCCTAGTACTGACTTTTGGTACTGTGAATTAAGTGTTTACACTTATTGCTTAGATATCTGAAAGTGTTCCAGTCAGAGCTGCAGTTTGTATTCTTGTATTTAGCACAGGATGCATCCCTTTAACGCATGAGAGTGAATATGTCATTTGTGAGCCACAGGAATTTTTTGACTTTAACTCTGTGAGCATGCAGTGTGGTCTACTTATCAAGCACTGACGAGAAGGCATGAGTAAAGAGTTCAATGGCTCTGTTGATATAAGAGACTATGTAGAGGTGGGACCAATAAATATGGTGCAGATCTGACAGAAAGGAGTCAATGTTAAGGTTGGAGACATTTCTATAGGAAATGATGCTGGGAGGAATGATTAGGGGCACTATTATGCCATTGCCAGTATGTGGCATGATCACTGGTTGAATGACTTAAGACTCCTGAAGAAAGAATTCTTTCGATATTGCTAACCAGGATCCAGTCCAGAAGGGTGTGTTTACCGGTCCTAAGATCTGATCTAGTGAAGGATTGTATGATTTGCTGAAACTGAACCGAATTTAGTGCTTCCATGTAAGCAGGTGCCTTATCTAGCCAATTCAGATTAAGATTACCAAGTATGATATGTTCGGAAGCTAGAAGTGTATTGAGCATGTAGGTTAGGTCATAAAGGCCATTGAGGCCTACTTTGGGTGGGTTGTATGTGCAGGTAATACATAGAGTTTCAGAGCCTAGTGTGATATCAGAGGTATCACTAGCAGAAGGTGGAAGGTTATGATGCCATTGTACTAAATGCTAGTGAGGCCTCACCTCGATTACTCTGTGCATTTCTGGAGGCCTCACCTTCATAAGGACATTGACAGGGTGGAGACAGTCCAGAGGAGGGCTATTAAGATGGTACAGCGCTTGCACCAGAAAACATATGAGAAGAGACTAAAGACCTCAATATGTACTCACTGGAGGAGAAGAGGGATCAAGGAAACATGATAGAAACATTCAAGTACATTAAGGATATAAACAAGGTGCGGGGGAGACATCTTCCAATATAAGTTATGTACAAGAATGAGGGGGCATGATATGAAATTGGAAAGTGGCAGACTGAGAGGAAATGTGAGGAAGTTTTTCTTCATCGAGAGGGCGGTAGATGCATGGAATAGACTGCCACAGGAGGGGGTGGGGTGAGCACAGTGGAGTGTTTTAAACATGCATGGGATAGGCATTAAGATACCTTAGAGGTGGGAAGGTGGGGAGAAAACCCATTGACCAGTTAGGCTCAGAGGCCACAAACTAGTGTCTGGCTTCCGGGTAGACTGGATGGGACTGGTGGCCCTTATCTGCTGACAATTTCTATGTTTTATAATATTGATGGAGAGCTATTCGCATAAGGTGCTGGAGGTTTAGGGACGAATGCAGATTTCAGCTTTGAGGTTGGCGTCTGTGTAGATCAGGATGCCACCTCCTTTTTTGGGGGTATCCATCCTCACTAAAGTTATTAAAGTTTGGGAGGGAGATTTCCGAGTCTTTTATAAGAGATGAGAGCAAAGATTATAAGATTACTTGAGTGTGAGGCTTATAAAGGGTGAAGAAGGCCTTGAGGTTGTGCATTTTAAGTAAGACACTTCTTCCATTTAGTTTGTTTTCACTGTTCATGCTAGTCCCCTGTAACTATCCTTGGGGTCTCCATTTTATTGTTGTTGAACTCTCATCGCCCATTTGAGCTGAATTAGCAAATGAGAACATGATGTCACAGCATCCATTAAAACCATGGACAGCTACCCCCCCACACACCCCGAACCTACATTTAGAGTGCAGGAGAGCCAGTTCCACTGATCTAGACAGCAGAGAGTTCATCTGGAGTCTGACCCCATCATCTCAGTCAGCTGTGAGAGCGTTTGGGCTGGGGGTGAGTTTCTGCCTTTTGAGCTGTCTCCAAAGTCACAAGCTTGACCCACCAGGGCATCTCTGGCCCTATGTCATCTGCTAGCATATTGTATAATACGGCCTCTTAGAGTGGCTTTATATGCTTCCCAGAGGGTGGAGGCTGAGACCTCCTCCATGTCATTTACCTTAAAATATTCCCACATCTCCATCTCCATCCATGCCACAAAGGCCTTGCCTACAGAGGTAGAGGGTCAAATCTCCATGAGGACAAAAGATTACTGCCCCCAAATTCAAGTTAGCAACACAGGGCATGATCTGACAGTAAGATAGGTTCAATATTTTTTTTTTTCGAGTTCAAGTTTATTGCAGGAAAGACTCCGTTGAGCAAGCTCATTCACAAGGAGGTCCTGAGGCACATACACATACAGTTCGCAATTACATAGACAGGAGATATAAAATGTAGAACAACAAAGAAAAAAATATATAATACAAGAGGTATACACAATAGAAGTCCTTATGCTATATATGTAGTACATTCCAGCTTTAACCTTGCCTTAAATTATGCAACACATTTCAACTTAATAAGTAGAGGGCCAGTTGGTACCTAGGAAGTTGACTTGGCGTTGGGGGCCTATTTGACTGAATGGAGGCATGCATAATTGATGGAAAGCTCAGCCAGAGGTCCAGTCAGCTAGCTCTTTCCTGGACCTGGAGATATACAAGAATAATCACTGTTAGTAGGGTGGAGGAACTGACTGATATCAGACACAAAAAGGTCATTCATCATATTGCATACCACCTGTGCTACTCTGTGGTGCCCCTCCCCCAAGGATGAGAAGCAGTCTACCAGTGGATCCAGAGTTAAGTTAAAATCACATCCAAAAAAGGGAAGGTATGCTACCTTCTGTTGTGTCCATAAGGACCTTAGAAAAGGAGAGAGAGAAACCAGGATCTTCAGTGTTGGGGTCATATAAAGAACCAACCACTAAGGGGCCTTGGAGGACAGAAAAGGTGACCAGCAGCCATCCTAATCTGTGGTCTGCTTGGTGATTTACCTTTTAAGGAATTTATGCTGTAAAATAGATACATCCCTTTTTGATGATGTGGCAGAGCTATGGGCTTCTACACCTACCCACTACCTACAGAGTTTTAGGGCTTCACCCTCCTTCAATTTCGTTTTCTGCAAGATCACTACTTGGGCCCCCAGTTTTCTTAAGTAGGTGAGGACAGCTTTCCTCTTAATGGATGAGTTTAGCCCTCTGGTGCTCCATTTGACACTGTGTACATCAACCATAAGGCGGAAGGGGGTAACTTTAGAAATCCAGGTGATAGTACCATAAGAGAGTTTGATTCCCCCTTGCAGAGTACAAGAAAAACACCAAAAGAACCCTACATTGCCTCATCACCACCCATACATAGTACTACCTGATACCCAGCTGCCACGGTCACATAACGTTATCAGGAGTCATAAACTTGTACCTGAAATAAATTAAAATTAGAAAAGTCAGTAACTTCAAAACAAATACCAATGGTACCAACATACAACACATGTAGTTAGGTACCATTCGAGAGGTATGAAGGGCACAAACATCCCAGCCCATAGGGCTACCAGAGAGGAAACTGGAGCAAGACTTTACAAACATATCAGGTTTTCTCAGGCCCCACCTGTTCAGGAGCAAAAATGAATACTGTAGGTTGTTGGAGGCCATATCCATGCACGGGGATAAGAAGCTGACACCCCCAAAGTGATAAGGTAACTCCAGCTTGGGGAAGTTATCCTGCTAAGTAGATATACAAATCATCACTCAGCACAAGTCAAAGTGGCAGGTCAGTAGAGTAGACAGTGCCAAGCAGTGGGTATACCCTCAGTGATCTCTTAATGAAACAAGTTCTGAAATGAACAAGCACAACCCGTACCAAAAAAATGTAAAAGACGGTTCTAATAATGAGCACCTTGAATCCTAAGGGCCTGCTGCACTGGGGGTCATTATTCATAGGCATTTGGGAGAGCCCAGGAGAAAAAAGGGACCAGACAAGGTAAATACGTCCTCAGCTCTCACCTGAGTGGACATCTGTGCCAGGGCCCTAGTATCACAGCCAGCACCGCACCAAGGATAACTGCTGTCCTCCTTCACAGAAGCAATGTCCAGTGCCCCCACTAGGTATCGTGATATACCACATATATCTGAATGCAATGCTGAGCACTAGCCATCCATCTGAATGCAATGCTGAGCACTACCTATCCATCTGAATGCAATGCTGAGCACTACCCATCCATCTGAATGCAATGCTGAGCACTACCAGGGACTCCTGAGACACCCATGCCTCCAGGTTCTCAAGACAGGAGCTCCTGTGCAAAATTAATTCAAGGTAAGGGTGGATGCAAACAACATAACCAAAACTCATGTGCAAATGATGCAATGTCAAACTAAGGTATAGTAGTGCAAACCGGTTGTGGGATGACCTCGGCTGTTAATGGTCTCTGACCAACACTAAGGGGGGCTGAGGACTAGGGCTATGTCATCCAGAGGGACAGGGGTTCAAGATTAAGTGAAAGGTGGGACAGTGACCATCTAACTCAGAGATCTGGGAATGAAGTATAGATATATGCCTTGAATCTTTGAGCCTCTGGTGGGGGCGGTGGATACATCCTAGAACCTGCAGATCCACACACACACACCCCTTATCCAATGCTGCTCCGATCCCCATGTGTCAGTTCAGAGAGCCTTCTGGGGTAAATGTGACAGGCGGGTAAGGGAGGAATATAGTCAACAGTATCCCAGAAGGGGCTGAGTAGCTCTGAGCCTGTCCAGCTTAGCTGAGGATTAGGGAAAGACAGAAAGAGCAAGTCCTTCTCCCTAGTAGCTTAGCATAGATAAAGAGCAGTGTTGAGGGGGGTACTGCAGCAGAATCTCCCACCAAATAACCAGGGGAGCCATGTTCTCCTCAACAACAGATTGTGCACCCCAAGAAATGGCCCCAAGTCAGCTTGGAGATCCACTCTCTTTCCCAGAATAACAGAAACTACTGTATGTATACAGTGAAACAAAGCAGTGAAAGGATACGAGGAGCTCTGAGACCAAGCACACAGAAGCAGTTATCCATTACATAAAAAGTCATTTTATTTATTTATTTTATTTATTAGAAAAGTCAGATTTACAATCTTTGAGTCATGGACTCATTTACAAAGGCACCTCATTGCGGGAGTAGACAGAGTTACATAGTGTGGTTACAATAGTGAGAACGGTACAGGTGCAGAACATTAAACATAGAGTACACAGGTTACATAATAATGTTACTTATAATAGGTTACAGTCAAATACAAGGTACCCAGGGGTTACATTGGGGGTATAGCCCTGGACATACCTAGATAATACCTGGAGAGGGTGGAGGTAGGAATGGGGACTGGGGTGGGAGAAAGGGGGAGAGGATAGGCTGTCCGGAGGACGTTGTCAAGTCAGGGAGGCCTCACAGGAGGATCCCACAGTGGGATTAATTAGGTGCATCTACAAAAGCAGTTGTGCATGGTAATGCTGATCAGGTCTTCTTTGAGTCCTACCTGAGCTCCATACTAAGGTAAATGCACACCACACGCTGACAAGTGTAGATCTGCCTAGAAAAAAGTGGGCACTGAGGACAAAGGAAGCGAGTGCAAACCTGGAGATGAATGTCCATGTCTTTGCAGGTTGGAGGCAGAGGACATGTAAAAGAGGACAGGGGAAGTCCCTGCAAGCTGCACAGCAGGAAAAAACAGCACTAATTTTCAATAAGATCACACTCAGACACACCTAAGAGTTCAGAGCCCATCAAACAGACTTGCAAATAGCAATTCCAGGTCCGTGAACATTTCTAGAACACTGAATACAGTCTCACCACCATCACTCAGGACTCAGAAGGGATGGGAGTGGTTTCTTTAGGGAAAGGGATGATTCTTCAGGTCCAGAGTAAAGGTCTAGAGGGAGTGGCATGGTGGTAGAAACTGTGTGGCAGGACTTACGCTATAGTATCACATTAGCAGGTCTCTATGGCTTAGCAGTGGTAGGCAGCTCAAGCAAGGGAAGTTATGGAAAAAAATAATTCAGCACCTGACATTTGTTCAGGGTTGTTGGTATGCTCACGCTTCCTGCTGTGGAAACTGGAGAGTGGGAGCTCTGACTACAGCTTCAGGATTGTGGGGCTGGAGAGGGAGAGAGTAACTTCTGGTGCTGACTGCTACACCACTGGCCCTTGCATCATCCAGGGCTCCTGTTGCTGATCATATTGTAGGTCTGTCACTACTCCCTGAGATTGTGCAGGTGGGTCGGGGACAACAGTGTTCATGGACATATGGAAGGAGGGTACCCCTTGTTGCTGAGGGAGAGGACTTCTGACCCTAGCTGCATCCATTACAAGCAAACAGTTAGAGCCATGGCAGTCTCAATGGTAGAACAGTCATGAGGGACTCCATGGTGGATAATCCATAGGTAGGCCAGGTTGCTTATGGCAAATTAAATGTCCATTGTTGTGAGTTGCTTCCTAGCAGGGTGTAGGCCCATCTTTGTTGTGCGAGCTCGGCAAACAAAATCATGGAACAAGCTCATCGGATGTCCTTGCCATTGAAGCAGACCACACATACTGACTAAACATACGATATTTTCTTTACCAGTATACTGGAGAAGTTTAGCCAGGATGAGCTGAGGTTGGGCTCCAGCAGGGGGTCAGGAGCTAGGGAGTAATGAGCCCACTCATTTCAACAGGCAGGCAGTCAAAGGCATTTAGGATTTTGGGGCTGGCATGCTGCAGAAAGTTGATTATATCAGGGTCCTCTTCCTTCTCCAGGAACCTGATGAAACACATGTTATTTAATCTGGCTCTGTTCTCTAAATCATCCACTTCAGTTAATAAGTAGTTGATTTGGGCCACTTGGTCTCTAGGTATAGCAAGGATGAATTCCTCTGACTTCTCCATAACTTGTGATCGAGCCCTGGCACCAGCTACCCTTCTTGATAGTTTCTGGAGCTCAGCAACAGTCTGTGTGGATGTAGCTTTCAGGGTGGCAGTATCCTGCAGGACTCTTTCTAACATTACAGTAATAATTTGCAGGTCACCAGGTGTGGGCTGTATGGCTATAATGATGGTGAATGGTCAGGAAAGGGGAAGCCCAGAGTATGAGGAGTCAGACAGGAACGGTAGGCCATGATGCACACTACTTCTGCTCCTCTAGGAGGATCTGTGATTCAACAGCTGAAACTGCAGACTTCATGAGCAAGACTGGAACCATCTAGTAGTGGAAGGTCCAGATAAGGTGTGCTCACATTTTCTGGCTCAATATAATTCAACTGGAGGACTGATTGCTAGAGACAGCACTAAGGGTATTGAGACTGCCTAAGGCTAAACAACCATCTTGGTTGCCAGTAAACAACACCCATCCCACAAAATGTAAGCTCTAACAGAATGAACATAAAATGAAAGGTTGCCTGATTTAAACAAATTTGGAAACCAAAATGAGCAGCATAGATCAACACCAGAGGTTACAGAGCAGTGCGTAATGAATTATACATATTGATTTAACATAAAATGCTGATTTATGGATATCTTTTTGTGTAATGAAAACTACATTATACATACATGTCAGCTTTTCTCCTGTAGAAAAAGTTTTTAATACCAGTTTTAAATCTGTTGTGGTTCTATCTCTGCTGGTCTTTTTATTACCTAACAATATGTCATTATGTATGCACTGGTGCTAAGCACTATCATAGAACTGTTTTATGGTTTTGAGTTCCCCTCATACACAGAGCATTTACAGTACAACATCATTACATTGAATGATGTAAGTCTATATGGCACAGTTCTTCTTGAGGCATAACCAGCTTAAATGTTTAATGATCATTTGCATGTATGTCTTGAGTCCTTGCATACATGTTGTATGTGTAATTCTGTATTTCTTTAAAACGTGGGCTTTATTGACAAAGAGCTTTGTGCATAACCTTTGCTGAAGTGCATTTGCATTCAAGTTCTTGCCAGTTATAATTATTATAGAGACATATTAGCAGCACCATAGTTAGTGTTACTTCACCATTGTTAGACCATTTGTATTCTACACAGAAAGCCTCTTCTGAGCACTGCCGTACCAGGTTAGAATTGAGGAGAAACAATGGAAAAAACACCAGCAGGCAGGTACACCCTGCAGGAAACTGCCAAAAACAATACAATGAAAGGAAGTCAGAGATGGTGGTTGGTCCCTCTGAGAAAGCATGTGAAAACAAAGCTGCTGTACTTTTTTTGGCTCCGGGTGTACCTCTGTTATCGTAGGTGTTTTGAATCAGTTTTTGCTTTTGATTAATTAATTAATTGTTTGAGAACTAGTACCACTCCATTTTCCTTTGTTTATACCGATTTGTTTGCCTGCTGGTAGCACAAATATGGTTTGCAGGAACTGATTGCAATTTTTACGGCTGCATGGGCAGAGCCCTGCAGACATTGTGCATGTAGAAAAGGGCTGACATCATGTTTTCCATCCATGGAACTGTTTTTCCTACACTTGACCCTCCCCCAAGAAGCAATCTGCCCATGTTGTCCCTATGGACTGCAGCATTGCACTATATAACAGTGGCCATTTTTTTTTTATGGGCATTTTTCCTGCATCCCTGCCATTTCTGTCCCCTCCCCTTAACAGAAAGGAAACAGTAAAAGGAAAACCCATGGCTGCGGCAGGTAAACCGACTGTTACAGAACAAGAAGTTCTATGTCGGTGATAATTTCTCATTTCACCTCTCTCTTACCTCCAGTTTCTTATTTTTCCACTGGACAGCCCTCCTCTGGTTTTACAGCAGTTCCTCCGACAAGGCAGGCCGCAACCTTTCAGTCTCCCTGGGTATACTCTTTTCCCCTGTTCTTTGCCTCTAACGTGCTCCGTTGCATTGCATATCCAGCTGAGGTGACCAGAACAGCGCCTCAGCAAAACTTCAAACCAGTTGAACTGCTTTTGGGTAGATCTTAAAGAGACAGGCACCTTTGCTACCCCTCAGCTTATTTCTCCTCAGTCACCGCTTCTCTGTGCACAACCACATGTTGTCTTCCCTCACAGGGTGATGACAGCTAAAAGTATTGTGAGATTGGATGTGGGAGCAGCAGCAGCAGGATCAAACAAAAATATCTCTGGGCTACATAATTTTGCTTCCCAAAATGTTGGGTGCCAGATATGTCAGAGCTTAAAACAGCAGTATCTGCCACCTTCAAGGAAGTCTGCCACCTTACTGATCACACAAACATGGCAAAGTAATACCTATCAGACCTAAGTGATGCCCAGGAATGACTGTAGCGGAGGCTTGATGAACATGAGAAGAGGCTGGACTGCCTCCGAGACTGCTGAAGACTAGGAAAATCAATGCTGCTGAAATAACGTTGGGAGCCCTGAGGTCCCAGAGAGAGAGAGCAAATGGGGCTCCTAACAGAAAAGAAGTTATCAGTTATTCAGTATCTAAAAGTATATAAGTTTATCCTTGGTCCCAGATACTTTTTAATAATAAAAAAATGCAACTAGATCAGATTTTTTTCATAGGGAAAGAAAAGCAACGGGATGATGATGATATACACTTTGGAATATGAGGTATACTAGTTTATAATTTCATATGACTGAATATTGATATAAAATGAGCAAATGTCTGTTTTTATTTAGAACAGAAGTAATTAGGTAAAAAATGAATGACAATTAAGAATCCCTCCAACACTGTAGTGATTAAGGTAATTAAGAGGCAGATTCTCTCTGCATATTAAAGGTGTAGTGAAAGTGAGTCTTCCAGTTAAGAGCCAACCAAGATGGCCACATAACTCTGCTTGTCTGTTCAAGCTCACTTTTTAAATATTTGTTTTGCACTGCTTACCTGTTAAAACCCAATAAATAATACAGCACTGGTATCAGTAGCACAGAAGCTTCATTCAGATTGGTCTAATATCAGCCGAAACAAAAAAACATAAGCAATAATCATTTACAACAGGCATGCCCTTCCCTCAGAGAGTGATGACGGCTAAAAGTATTGTGGGAACAGATGTCAGAGCAGCAGTGGACTCAAACAAAAACAAGCCTTTGTTTGCCTGGGTGTAGTGACAACAAGGGGAACAAAACTACCTATTTGTAAAGGACATGCTGCCATTGCTATTGGCATTGAAGGCTCCCCATTTAAATGTTTACATTTGGACAATGGGGAAGCCAGCTTAAGCTGCCTAGATGCACTGACAAAAATATGCAATACCAAGATATAATTCAACCAGCCACAACAGCAGCGTGTGTGTATTTTGCATACACATGACAGCCATGTTGATATATTTTTATTCAAGTGTACTGATATATAGGTGGTTGTTTTGCAAAAATACATCATTCTCACCATTGCAATATTCGATAATGTTTTATTGGACTAGTTTATAGTAAACTTATATTAACATAGATAAGCAGCCAGTCAGCAACAAAAATATTTTGGGAGAAGACAAAGGTTTTCTCAAATAGGAAACTTTTTGAAATGCTAGAAGGTCTATAGCAATAGGGTAGCTTCTACCGAACCTAAATCCCTGCAATGGTAGTGTTTTCCTTCTTCACGCAGCACAGGATATATATATTACATTCACACAAAGTACAAAAAAGTACACTAATTAAAAAAACACCACTTACGTTTGTATTTATATTGAGCACGTTTTAAAATAACAAGGTAAAGATATAACTGGGGACCAGAAAATGTATGCCCAAAAGTTCTAAATTACAAGTTAAATGTAAGTTAGGTATATAACATTGTAATTTGTGATATACATGACAGCAGAACAATTACAAAGGCTTTCACTGGCCAATTAGGGGGGCTTCCAGCAAATGCAAGCAGACTTGTTCAATGGAGAAAAATAGATAATGCCAATAAACTACATAATCGATGTTCCTTCCATTAGTTGAGCATGACATGCTGCAACAACAAGCCACACTCAGTAGTACTTCTTTTTATAAGAATGTACATTTTTCAAATGGTACAGCATTTTTTCCCCATTGGCGCAATCCTTACGAAAAGGCATAGGTGAGCTACTGCATAAATGAGATGCTGAGGGCCGTGACTGGCGGTACTATAATTGGAGGCTAGAAGATGTATGGCCAAAAGTTCTAAATTACAGGTTAAATGTAAGTTAGCTATATAATTGTAATTTGTGATATTTGTGCCAGCAGAACAATTACAAAAGGCTTTCACTAGCTGATCAAGGGGGCTTCCAGCAAATGCAAACAGACTTGTTGAATGGAGAAAAGCAATAGGTGATGTAACCTAGCTAATTTATTTATTTATTTAGTTTTTGTTGATCGGGTAAGTGCACTAGACAAATCCTGCCTATTTTCAGGCTGACCCGGGGGAGGGGGATACAGATGAATGCCAACTGACCTTGAACCAGATTAGGCTGTTGGTGGTATTTTTAGTGAATGAGGGAAATTTGACCAGGATTTGGCCAGGATAATGAGGGTAACTGCCCAGCTATTCAACTGCTCATACCACATCTGTGTCAGCAAGCAATGCATTTAATGTCATAGCTTGCACACTACATGACCACAAGAAAAAAAAATATAAGAGAGACCAAGCACACAGTCATCATCTGTCCTCATGCATACCCCATGGTACTGTCGTGCTAGCTCATTTATGTATAAATCAGAAATGTATAGCCTCCCATACATATTTTTCTACAATGTAGGATGCAGATACTGTGTTGAGGAGAAAGGGCGAAGAGATCTATCAGTCACAGGCAACGCTTAACATTGTACAAATAGACGACATAACAGCAAATAAAGTTATAGATTAAATCACATCCATGAGAACAGAAAACTAAAAACATACTACATGCCAGTAGCACAACAGAAGTCTATAACTTTCTCATCACATGGCAGCACAAAGAAAAGTATGAGAGCACTCAAACCTAACCACATTCAAACCCAGCTCGTGCTAAACCTTGAGCTTGCAGTACCACAACAGCAAAACGAACAAACAAAAAAAAAAACGGAAGACAGATGTAAGTTTGCAATCACTAACAAAGGAGTTACAGGGAGGTAGATATAATTCATTGGATACGTACTGTACTGCAAACTAAGGGAAATGAAGTGCTACAAAGAGCTTCAAGCAAAAAAAAAAGAGGCAATCAACATAGATTGCATATTTATTATTTGTTCTTAATTAGGGTTACATTCTACAGGTAAAACAAAGGAAAGATGCAAGTCGTGGTCACAAAACAGATTTATTCTGACAGCAGCAACGTGCGATCTGCCACTGGACATTGCCTGTCAATCAACCACCCTGCTTATGAACATATGCAACAACTTTTATTTCACAGTCTTTTACTTTTGTGTTGAGTGGTGTGGTGTGAGCAATATGGCACAAGCACATCTTTGGTTTACGATGTTGCATGCCACACTGTGTCAGTTGACAGCTGGATTGGTCATTTGTAAGACATTAAGGACTTATCCAGTAGCCAACCAGATGCCTTGAAAGGCTCATGAATTTTTAATTAGACTTGCAATTCAGGATTACAAATAGGCAGGGTCATTGGTTTATGGTGACTCAAAAATTCAAATTCTGAATATTTAACACATTGGTGATACATAGTAACATAGTCATAAAAAGATCATAAGGGACTGAAAGTCCACCCCTCCTTCATAAGTGGAGATTAATCAGTATACTGTGAATTTTAGACTAATGTTTAGGGATTTAGTATCCACTCTAGTACTCCAGGTACTCCAGGTACACTGTGTATACCTTTTTCTGAATATTCCTCAGATATTCGGTAGTCAGGCCCCAAATACTTGACTATTTGGTGTGCAGACCCCCACCCACCCTTGTTCCCTACTCACCTCCCTGTGCTCATTTTCCTATTCAACATAAAAGTAAAAGCTCAACTTATATTCAGAAATATGGGTAATGTTTAATGGTATGACATATGTATATAGAAATGGAATTTTATGTTTTCGTGTTTTGTGGTTGTTTTATTCAATGTCTGTTTTGTTTGTACAGCACTCCGAGCTTTGGAAGAATGCCTCTTGCAAGATAAATAAACCAAACCAAACCAAACTAATCAGCCCAGACTCTGGCACCCACAACCCCCTAAAGACCAAACCCATTTTTCTCAAGCTCCCAAAACAAAGAAAGTGGGAAGACAAAGGCAAGCAGTTACACTCAATTTCAGATGCAGCCTGCATCTATAATAACTTCTCTTCCACCGCTGTGTCAATCACTGCCCTCAGCCCAACTCAGTGAACTGATTTTACCTCCCATACCTTGCTGTCTAGGCACACAGCCCACACCTTTCTTCCCCCCACCATGTAAATAATATGTTTCTAAAGTCCTACAGTGGATGACCAGCACAGCATTCCTTCCACCTAGGCCAGCTGCCTTCTAATGAATGTAAATGACAGCATTTCTCTGATCAGCTGAGCTCTAATCAAATGATTATTGTAATCTATCAAGCAATCATAATTTATTTGTAAAAAGTGCCTTTCTACAGCCAAGGCACTTGTACATAACATAAAACAATACAGTAAATGATTATAAATTTGAATAAGCATGACTATGTGCTTTCATTCATTAGAAGGCAGTCAGTTGAGTTGGAGGAAGTGCTGTGTTGGTCACAAGCACTGGGATCTTAAAAATTCATTTTATTTTTTACAGCTGCATGGGTGGAGCCCTGCAGACGTTTTGCATGTAGAAAAGGGCTGACATCATGTTTTCCATCCGTGGAACTGTTTTTCCTCTGCCTGACTCTCCCCCAAGAAGCAATCCGCCCATGTTGTCCCTATGGACTGCAGCACTGCACTATATAACAGTGGGCATTTTTTTTTATGGGCATTTTTCCTGCATCCCTGCCATTTCTGTCCCTTCCCCTTAACAGCAAGGAAACAGAAAAAGGAAAACTCATGGCTGCAGCAGGTAAACCGACTGTTATGGAACAAGAAGTTCTATGTTGGGGATAATCTCTCATTTTGCCTCTCTCTTACCTTCAAGTTTCTTGTTTTTCTGCTGGACAGCCCTAGTCTGCTTTCGCCAGTAGTTCCTCTGACAAGGTGGCCCTACACCTTTCAGTATCCGGTATACTTTTTTCCCTGTTCTTTGCCTCTAACGTGCTGTGTTGCATTGTGTATCCAGCTGAGGTGGAGCTGAACAGCTCAGCAAACCTTCAAACCAGTTGAACTGCTTTTGGGTAGATCTTAAAGAGACAGGCACCTTTGTTACCCCTCAGCTTGTTTCTCCTCAGCCACCGCTTCTGTGTGCATGACCCTACTGGCGCACTTGGTTTCTGATTGATTGCCCGTCAGAATAACTTGTTTAGCAGTTGAGCCTTCTATGCCTTATTGCGCTGTTTATGTAATTTAACCAAGTGTGTTGAATACCACAGAACACTGTTTAACCAAATTGACCTGTTTCTAAAGGGAGTCTGTCTATATTACATATTTCTAGTAAATTCGCTAATAAAGTAAGAGCATACACTGTCTACACTAGGGATAAGGGACATGCGGTCCCAGTCAATATTGCTCACTGCATATTACAGGGGTCAAAACTGGCACCTGCCCACCCGCCAAATGCAGGTAGATTTCAGGTAGGGCAGGTGGAACTGTCCCCACAGAGCGCCAGGTGGGTGCCTGAAAAATGAAAGCTAAAATAAGTGTGGCCACGCATCTCCTTTGTTTAGTTGGTGCGCTTTGTTTATTTTCAGTGGGGGGGCAGTTGTTGCAGAGGGTGAAGAGCTGAATCAGGTCCTTCAGCTCTGCCAAGCTCCTGATTGGCCGTGACATCAGGGCAGGGGTGTGCCTAATTAGTGCCACGTGTTTAAATGCAGAAATGTCAGCATGGCAAAAATACCTAACATTCCTGAAGTGACCCAAGATGGAAGATCTACCCTACATCAACAACACAACCGAGACAGAGAGTGAGTCAGAGCCACCAGAAGATCGAGTTCTGCTGTGCTGTCACCGGGTGAAGCTGCCATTTTGTGATTGAGGCTGTGGAAGTCCAGTTAGGAGCAAAGGAAGATGGAGGGAGGGCTGCCCAGTGACATTCACTCAGCTATCAAGTCGGGAGCCGCGGCATCAGGAGTGAGAAGAGAACAACTCGGGTTCTGCCTTTCCCCTTGCTGTCAATTGGTGAAGTTACCATGGGAGTATTCAGGCCATGGGTGGTGTTAAGGGAAACAGCCACCAACTGACTCGGGCACCCAACATTCCGGCAGAATTTTGAACCATGCAGTGAGCCAGCAGTCACGGAGCACAGCACGGACATTCCGATTGGGTTTCCTTCTAACCTTGGCATCATCAGCTGATTTCTGCTGCCCTACTAAATGTATGTATGCACTGGAATAAATAAATAAAATTATTCGGTGGCTGTACATACTGCAGTCAGAGTGTGCCCCAGAGCCCATAGCTAAGGTTTGACATGTACTGTGGTGGCAGGGAGGGGGGCAGTTGGATAGATGTCTTCTGCACTTTAAGGAAGAACTTACAGTTGGGAGTCGTGTTAAAAAAAAAAAAACCTCAGCTGTTAACTGTCTGCAGGGAGGGAGCAGTTTAAAGCAAAATAACTAATACGACATGTCTGCAGACTCCTATGAGCCTGAATTACAGACAAGGGAGGGGGGAGGGGGTCAGCTGTTTTAAAAAATATATATATATATAACAAATTGCTGCCTCATCTGTGTTGCCCGAGTGACTAAGTGCTGCTTCTAATCTGGTCTGTGATGTTGTTTTCTACTAGAACACTTATTCAGCTTGTTCTGTCAATGAATGCACTGCTGTGCTGGGGAAAATATTGTAATAACTTTCTTTTGGCCCTGCCCTACAGCCTTTTCAGTCTGTTATATTTATTAATGTCTCTGCTGAATTGGGGGTCTGGTCTATAGTTGTTCCTGGCCCTGCTTTGTGCAGCCTTTCCAGTCTGTGCTGTCCATGATCATTTTAATCAATGTCTTTGCTGAATGGGGGTTCTTACCTTGTCTCAACTGTCCCTCTGATTTTTCAGAGACATCCCTGATCTTCCATTAAAATGTTTCTCTGTCCCTTGTAAAATTTGTGTGTTTTTGTGACTGAACGCAGTGGAGACTGTATTAAGCACAAGTTAATATCAAACATTAAGTTGAAGACTTGTTATTATTCAGAATACACATCCTACACTAGTCCCCTTGTTTTTAAAGCTTTCTGGGTGAATATTACCAGTTTTTAAGATGACGTGTCCCTGATTTGGAGTCTTTGTCCCTGATTTCTTTTAAGCCCTGTCCCTGATTTATGAAGCAAGAGGTTGAGAGGTATATGAGGGGGGGGGGGGGTTCATCATGCTGGGGCTGGGTAATTTTGGCTGCAGTGCAGTCTACTTGCTGGGAACTTCTGAAGAGAACCCTTCTGAGGCTAGATTGGTGGGTTGTTCCAATGAATCTCTTCAGACACTCCTCGTGCTGTTGAACAATCATTATTTCTCTGGATTATTTTAGATATTTTTGAGTGTGCTGTATTGGACAGTATTTTGTTGCACTTGGCTTCTTGCATGACTGGTGCTCTGCTAATATGTGCCTGCTGAATGTTTTTTTTTGGGGGGGGCTGTGTGGTAAATGTTACTTCCCCAGTTGATAAAAGGAGGCTGCAGTCTGCTGGGGAAACACTGAAGAGCAGAGGTTGGCGAGTTTCTTTTTTTTTATCCTGCCTGGGACATCCCCACTTCAGATTAAAATATTATTTTTCTTGGTCAAATTTTGCCTATTTGTGTGTGTTTTAAAGGTAAGGTGTGTATCATTCATTGCTATTAACTGTGAATAATGTGTCTGACTTTCTGCCATACAAGCTAAGGCAAGCACAGATCTATTGTGAAGGGATTAAACTTTTCACACTTGATAATCATGCATGGCAGACTGTCATCAGGGTACAATTTGGCAGAACTACAGGTAATGACTAATTGACATTTGTTGGAGGTCTGAAACATTTGCTCAATCTGGACCTGAGGCAGTTTCAGAACTCTTATTATTGGTGTTTGTATAAAATGTTTCGGCAGTAAAATAAAAGACAGCACTAGTTATTTTACATTCATGGTTTAATAATTATTTAAAAGAAGTCAACTGCAATAATTCTTTTTTTTTTTTAAACCCAAGTTTCTCTGTTTTGTTTTGTTTTTTGGTGCCGGGCTAGTAAAGATCATGGTGGGCCAGTGGATTTTTCCAGCCACTAGCCCTGTGGGCTGGTAGCTGAAAAAGTTAGTTTTAACCCCTGCATAAGGTTACCATGGCTGAATGACTGAATCAAACAATGCAAATGCTAACTGAAATATGTACAGGGGTTGGGACAGAAGGTAGGAAAAGTAGGTTGCACCCATAGGATGGAACTCTCAGGAACCAAAGTAATTATTCCAGCATGGAGGTACGTGAAGTTGGGACAGATTGATTTGGTCATTTAGAAGGAGATTTAGGGCTGCAATCAATAGCTGGGATACATCTACAAGTGGACCGAAGTTGAGTGAAGTTGCTGAGGAGAAGCCGACCTGCTAGACAATTTAGTGTTGTTTTATGTTTGGTACGCTGATACTTTGTTTTTACAGAAGTTTGCATTCGTATGCACTTAAAGTTTTAAATGATGCTGGCGCTGGCCGCTTTTGGAGTGTTCCTTTTTTATTGATTATACAGGTTAACCAGAGACTGTACCTGTGCTGCGAAGTGCTTACAGGGTTTTACAAACGCCGAGTTGAGCAAAAATGTTGTGGAGGAGTGAACCTGCTAAATGTTTTCCTGGGGGAGACTCAGGCTTGGCTCGACCCCATGGGCCGGAGTGCTATTGCTGACCCCAAGGAAGACAGCCACCAGGCACAGCAGGACAGTTACAGCAACTTGACTCATTTTAAATCCCAGGATTATGTCCTCCTCTCCCCCAGAAAAAAAATGGCCAATGTTGGATCAATTAAGTCTGAGCTTTCACTTCAAGCACTGGGTACCAAAAGAACCTAAAAAATGTTTGACTTCTTTGACTTCTTATTTCAGAAGTATCCCAAATGGAACATCAAGCCATTTTGTCCAATGACCTATACAGGCAACATAACTTTCTTTACAGATGTTTTTATCCTCTTTTTTTAAAAAGGACTGCTTAGATCTGCCTCAAAAGAAACAGACTCATTCTTATATCCACAGATTGGATTTTTAGTACAAAAAAAATCTCCTGTAGGTGTTCTCTTTGCATTTTAAGAGTTCCGCTTAAGCAGCCGGGAGGAAACATAGTGAGTGAACATATCTCCTCTGTGCTATAAACTCAGATATGACTTTCTAATTCCCACAGGAGAAAGAAGTGCAACTTCCCAGAGTCAAGTCCAGTAGTCGCTGAGTGCTGCTAGCCCTGGCTCTCTGTCAGTCAGGCACCAGCAGCCCCTCGTTCTCTACCTCGGGTGGCACCTCGGGCGCCTTCTGATGTGTCATGCCTAGGCGGACCTCCAGACAGCTTCAATGCAACCCGCAAACAATGATCAACCTCGTCCCTGGCTTTGAGAGAAGGCGGTGAGATAAGCATCCAGCAGTGATCCCCCTTCTCCTCTTCCCAGTAGTACAAAATCACGGCAAGACTGTCTTACAGAAAAAAAGCAATCCACTCTGTAAAGCAATCAAGAGAAGAGCAGGTCGGCCCCCATGGAACAATACCCCCCTTGTTGCTGCACTTTGCAAAAGCCCCCCCTTCTGCTTCTTCTTGGCAGTGGCTCTGGCCACTTCAGTGCTCACTTTGATCTTTGCACTCCATGTTTAGGTGTAAGGGGATCTAATATCCATGTCTCGTTGACATGGGGACATTTTTATACAAAAGAAGCCGGTTTTCCATTTCCAGTCTGCCGGTAGACAGTCAGTCAGTGGGTCCCTCTTTTGGTGTGTGTGTGTGTGTATGTGTGTGTGCGTGTGCGTGTGCATGTGCGTGCATGTGTGGGTGTGTGATAGATCATCGCAGGGGATGAGGGGGCGTTTCTTGGGCTTGGCGGCCGGCTGTGGATCAGCAGAGCTCGCCTCTGTCCTTTTTGCTGCCATGCAATGCAAACCCTCTCACGACATTGCTGCCACTATTGAGTGAACATTTTTTTTATACCACCCTTCCCCCACAACATACACACCATGTGGGAGCTGCTTCCACCTCCAGCCTACTGCCACCCTGGCCAGGCGCACTCTTTACAAGCAGATTAAAGCCTCAATCCCTGGGGCTATGGCAAAGTAACTTCCTGCGGCGATCACGTCTTCCATGGCACTGGCCGCCTGCAAACCTACTTTTAATATGCATACCTTGCACGACTGCAAACATAGTTTTAATTGCCATAACTTGCAAAATATTGTCAGGGATACTTTTTCCTCAGAATTTCCTTCTGCCCTTTCAAAAACTGGTGCTCTTATCTGACGGTTGTGAAGAGAATCGAAGTAAGCTGTAGACTAGTTCCTCTTCAAGAAAAAATGCGTCTTTGCTCCCCCCCCACCCAAATCAATTACTTCAACATTATAGTGTAGGTAATTTGTCACTGAGTATATTTTTTTTTTATTCTTGTCCCTGATATGTGTGTTGGGGTGAGGTGGGGGTGTAGAGAGGTACACTCTGGTCTCTCTGAGACAAAAGTGAGGGACAAGGCTTAAAAATACAGGACAGATTACCACAAACTGGAGCAAATCTTAGAAACTGACAGTATCAACTCAGGATTTTACTAGAATAAGATACTTAGTATAAACAAAAAGTTAAATTCTGATGTAGGATTAGCCTCCAACTTTAATCTTTGACATTATTTTTCCACTTACAATTGATACCTACTCTTCAATGATGGGAGACAAAACATATGACTTGTGAAGGATATTAGAAACCACATCTATGAGCCACAGCAATCGTACAGCTGTTTCTTAGGACACATGAAAGAAAGAAAGACGTTAACATTGTGTGTTGCAGGAAGTAGGCTGTTGGTTAACTAGAATCTGCAGCTTATCCAATAGGTAGGGAAATGGACAGACTGGGTGGGCCAAGTGGTCCTTATCTGCCGTCAATGTCTATATTTCATGTTTCTATGACCGTGAAAGGCTTCCTCTGTCATCGCCACCATTTCCACTGCTCTTTTTTACGGCTGCATGGGCGGAGTCCTGCAGACATTTTGCATGTAGAAAAGGGCTGACATCATGTTTTCTGTCCGTGGAACTGTTTTTCCTCTGCCTGACCCTCCCCCAAGAAGCAATCCACCCATGTTGTCCTTATGGACTGCAGCACTGCATTACATCACAGTGGGCGTTTGTTTGTTTTTTTATGGGCATTTTTCCTGCATCCCTGCCATTTCTGTTCCCTCCCCTTAACAGCAAGGAAACAGTAAAAGGAAAACCCATGGCTGCGGCAGGGCTTGTTCTTGTCCAGTGCCCTAACAACCGACACTCAGCAGTCCCTAGGTCCCAAACCATGATCCTAACAATGCAGCAAATGCACACAAAGCAGAACCTGTGCAAATGAACTCTGCAAAGGTACCAGCATGCTATTTCTTCCTGACAAGTGGAAAATTGACCTCTTACTTTTTAGAGGATCTCCCATGTCTCTCATTACAATAGACGTGTGTACTGTCCACTGTGGAAATGGTGGGTAGCAGCAGCTTGGCCCGCAGTTTGTAGAGCTGAGAACAGCTTGGGGGGGCTGCACAATGTAAGAAATGTGGTGCTGGTGCTGCCACCATGCTGCTCTCCTCTTCTCTCGCACTGCCTCGTTACTGCTGCTCATCAGTCCAGTGTCACTGATATGCTTGAGTGGCCGAGGCGCTGTAGTGCCAGAGTCGGTGCTGAACAGGCACTCGTCTTCTTATCTCTCACTCAAACTTCTCTGCTGCTCCAACTCAGCCCTAGATCTCCATTGTCATGACGTAAGGGCACGGTAGATGTCACGCTACAGGAGCCCCGTGATTGGCTATTGTCTCAGAAGCAACTGTTCTCATTATCACATTTCAGTTTCTGTGGCCCCCTTGTCTTTTGCTGTCAAATTTAGCATTAACGTTGTGCGTTGCTCCATATTACCATTCTTTTACTCTTTCCCTATTATCTCCTTTTGCTTTCAGTTTTTGTGAGATTTTTATATTTTTTTCAGTTGCCCTTTTCTACTGAATATGCCTTTAATCCCCCCTCTGTACTTCCCGCACTTGTGTCATCTACTTTGAGTGCTGCTTCTCTTCTTTTTATTTCACAGAGCATTGAAATTAAAGTTCCAGAACTACTTCCAAACAAATAAGTACCTACACGGAAGGTGTATTAGAGAGAAATGGATCTACGGTAGAAGGGCTCTGTTATTAGAGTCCTCAAGTATGCTTTGGATTGGATAATACAACAGGAGCAAGAAGCTTGACGTGTAGTGTGAAATTACAATACACGCTGCGGTCTGATTGTGGACTTGCTCCTGGAATTATCTTTATTTGTAAACTCTGTCCATCTATTGGTGCTTTGTTTGGTTACAAAGCATTCCAGTGCAGGGGTCTGGCACTCTGAAGTGTTATACACACAACCAGATCTGGAGTCATAGTAGGACTGCCCACTCCCCTACTGCTCTTTACAGAAGGCTTGTGCCAGTTGCAAACAACTATTATCTGAGGCTGTGAAGATTGTTCCTCATTAACGGAATAGACATTATATTTATGTAGACTAATAGGGGCTCTTTTTTTTTTTTTTAAAAAGTGCCTCGTTGAATGATGTTCAGAATGTAGCCATTGAGGTTAGGTGTGGGGATCACACCTATGTCCTTCAACACGTGTAACTCAGGCAGGAAGAGAATGTATGCCTCCTTACCAAATCACTGGAAGGAAGTTCAGGATACTGGAATCAGCCTTCTGGTACTAAGTTTATCACTAAAGGAGTATCACAACTTATTATAACATTCTACTTTAATGTCCCAATGTCTACTTTTAAATCACAGTGTTCATTGTGTGGAGACACCTTGTGGTGGAACATATGGCTTCTGATGGGTACATTGATTAAAGTTTATCGCAATATATGAACGGAGTGTTGGGCGGGTTCTGGAGATTATAAATGGAGTGACAGCAAACAACCAAATGAGACACATGGACCTATGTTTAGGGACATTACATACAGTGTTAATACTGTACCACCTTATTTTGCCTTTACTAACCAGATTCACAATGTGCCAGTGCAATTTTTTATTGAAAAGTTTTGGCCTGAAAGGCACACTGGGCCACACAGCGCAGCAATATAGTACATTGAAGTTATGTGAGATGCTTACAGTTCCACAGTACACAAGTGTCAGTTGAGGGTTTGAAGCCCAGGTCTTTTTGGTCTATAAGCTCAAAGTTTGGTGCTCTGATCTGTAGGCTAAATTCCAATCATACAAGACCTAGGTAATTTGTAAAGGGGGCAGTGAGTGCAGAGAAGGGATTGCATAGCAGTGTTAGTGTTCTCTGAAATAATTGAGCATGTTACTTTCTTTAATGTTTGCTATTGTTCCAGATGCCCAGGTGTGATTAACTGCTCCTTAAGATCTTGCACCTAGCAGTACAATGTTAGGGATCACACAATGGGCTAAATATGAGTCTTTAGCACACCATTATTTATCCCTAGCTAATCTCCTGGCTTTCAGCAGGTGATGTTAAGTGCCCTAGTTTTGTAACAATATATTTAATTACATCTAGTCTTGGTGTAATTTAAACAGAATTTACCATCGGAAATGGCAATATGACACAGAAAAGATAGCTCTTGGTGTATTAACATTCCATATTTTCCACAGCAACTGACTACATTACCCTCATAAACATACAATTTGACACTAGGTAAGGACGCCAGCCGCCATTCTAGTCTGCCCATTTGATTCACAAACTTCATTATGCAGCCGTGGTGGATCTGACAAGAATTTGTTATGCTTGTGAGCACATGCATGCACAGCAAACATTTTGTTACAAAGAATCACATTTCAGTGGTGTGTCACTGTCAGGTCCAGTATAGCTCAAGCTGCAGTGGGCTTAGCAGTGTCAAGCCAATTGTCAGCCAGGCTGATCATGACACTGCACAGTGGAAATTTCTCATAGTTGATAGGACTGAAACACTCCTTTGAGAGAGCACTTTCATGCTTTCATCTGCACAAAGATGCCCAGCAAACAGCTGAGCAGCATCAAGACTGACCCTGTGGTTGCAACAGCTAAAAGACAGTTTCTTCCCCATGAGTAGCAATCAGTGGCCCTGCTTCACAAAAATAAACAAATAAACCAGCCTGCTACCAAGCATCCCACCCCCTCCTGAATGAAACCCCATCTTGCTTTTAGCTCTGCTCTGCTTTATGTGACTGTTGCTCTAATTTTTACTTTTCATGGCCAGATGAATTCTTGAGCACAGTCTGCCACAGAGTTGAGCTGATTGTATGGAATTTGTGCCAAACAACATTTGCTCCTTGTACAGGATTGTCTCCCTCCAGTCTCAAAAAAGTTTAAAACACACTGACATTTTCTCTTTTCTGCAGCAGGGCTGATTTAATGTGTTTTTGGCGGGAGCACTTCTGTTCTGGAGAAAACTGGAAAAGTGCTCATGTGATCCTGCACCACAAGAGTGGTAGCAGGAAGGAGGCAGGGAACTACAGACCAGTCAGACTTACCTTAGTTGTGGGCAAGATTATGGAGGCACACCTTAAGGAAAGAATAGTGCAACACCTGGAATCCATAGGAGCACAGGATCCAAGACAGTACTGGTTTACAACAGGAAAGTCCTGTCAAACTAATCTCATAGATTTCTTTGACTGGGTAACCAGAGTGGTGGACCAAGGGGGTGCAGTTGATGTCACCTACCTTGACTTCAGCAAAGCTTTTGATACTGTGCACATAGAAGATTGATTAATAAGATGGGTAGGCTCAGGGTGGGTCAGAAGTTGATCAACTGGGTGGCAAACTGGTTTGCGGGCAGAAAACAGAGAGTGGTGGCAAGCAGTATACAGTCAGAAGAGATGCAAGTCACAAGTGGGGTACCTCAGGGATCAGTTCTGGGGCCATTCCTCTTCAATATCTTCATCAGTGACATTGCAGATGGACTGGAGGGTAAGGTTTGTCTGTTTGCAGATGACACCAAGATCTGCAACAGAGTAGATGATCCAGATGGGGTGGGCAGAATGAGAAGAGATCTGGATAAACTGGTAACATGGTTGGAAGAGTAGCAACTGGGGTTTAATGCAAAGAAGTGAAAGATAATGCACATAGGGAAGAGAAACCCTGAAGCCACCAATAGGCTGGCAGGGGAGTTGCTGGCAATCCCAAGGGAAGAAAGAGACTTCGGCATCATCATCACAGATGACCTGAAATCATCCAAGCAGATGACTAAAGCAGTAGGTAAGGCTAGAGGGATGTTGGGGTGTATTAATAGGGGTATAGCAAGTCATAAGAGGGAGGTAATAATCCATCTTTACAAGACACTGGTTAGACCCCATCTAGAGTACTTTGTGTAGTACTGGTGGCCCCACCTGCACAAGGACATTAACCAAATGGAGGCAGTCCAGAGAAGGGCAACCAAAATGGTGCAGGGACTGCATCAGAAAACATATGAGGACAGAATAACAGAGCTCAATATGTATACCCTAGAGCAAAGGAGGGACACCTAGTGGTGGCAAAAGTTGTAAATTTGGCTTTTGCAGAACTTCCACAACATTTTTTAAATTTTGTGTAATTTTTCGAACTTCCGCCATCAGCAAAATTGGGATAGTCCACGGATTTTCACCTGTTCCACTAGCTTTTTCACTGAACCATGGAATACTACATCTAAACTGCAGAATCTTTTCCATCCACAGTTTAGATGTATTATTTCATATGGTAACCCTGGTGTCTAGTATCCCCCACCTGCCGATTGTGGGTCCAAAGTAAAAAAAAAAAGAAATCCCTGTTGGCTAGTGGTCCCAACCCCACCTGCCAATCACAGGTCCCATCATGTAAAAAAAAAATGCTCCCTGGTGGCCAGTGGTCCCATACCCACCCACCCACCAAACATTAGTCCCATTATGTTAAAAAAAATGCTTCCTGGTGGCTAGTGGTCCCACTCCCACCTTCTGATTGTGGGTCCCATTATGTTAAAAAAAATGCTCCCTGGTGGCTAATGGTCATACACCACCTGCCAATCACAGTTCCCATTCCATTTAAAAACAAACCCACTCCCTGGTGGATAGTGGTCCCACCCTCATCCGCCAGTTACGGGTCCCATTATGTTAAAAAAAATGTGCTTCCTTGTGTCTAGTGGGTCCACCCCAACCACCGATTGTGGGCCCCATTATGTTAAAAAAATGCTCTCTGATAGCTAGTGGTCCCACCTCCACCTGCCTATTGCTGTTCCCATTATGTTAAAAAAAAATGCCCCTGGGTAGCTAGTGGTCCCACCCCCACCCACCGATCACAAGTCCCATTACTCAAGAAGGAATTTTAGCTAAAAAAAAAATATAGCAACATTATGTACATTCTGTGGCACTGATACATTTCTTAGTGTTTCTTATGAAACAGGATAACTGCTGACATGCACTTTGAAATTTTAAAGAAAAGCTGAGAGTGCCCCTTTAACATCCATACCACTGGAAATGCAATTCCCTTTGCTGCTCAGTGGTACACTGAATGCATTTTATCTTAGCAATGCAAGGATTAGTGCTTTGAACACAGAAGTGTACAACATATTGTATTTTCTGCTAGAAACAGTTTGAACACTGCCATGGACTTAAAGATTCATTTTCAGCTTTTTTCAAGATGGAAACTTACTTGACTAGCAATCCATGGCACTGTAGATTTAGACTAGTAAATTATATTAGAAAAAAGTTTAGCTAAGAACAACAATTTGTGCAAGTAGAAAGCTTTCCTGTCAGTACAAGAAGTCCTGGCAAGAAAAAGTTATATCACCTTTATTAACGCACTTCAAACCAAAGCTTAGTAAAAGTGAACTCAGCAATGGTGATTTTACTATAACATCTTATTAGAGCTGGGCAGAAACTGCAAAATCTGAATTCACAGAAATTTAGTGAAATTTCACACATTTTGCAAAATTACCCAACGTTCGGACTTCAGTAAAATCTGAATTCTCTAAATATGTTTGGAGAATTTTTGCTCAATTCCATGAAATTTTCTGGCTGAATTGTGGAATGATGCACATACACTGTGGAATGACAGTTCAGTGGAATTCCATTCCACAGTTTAATGCAGCAATCTGCAATTTATACAATCATTCCTTAGTTTGTGGATCAGTTCTGTGGATTTTCTTTCTGCAGGTTAATACAGTAACCTGCAAATCATACTTTCATTCTGCACTTCTAAGTTGGAGTTTTGCAAAAGTTGCCAAAATGCATCCCAAAAATCACTGAAGCAAAATTCTGACTTTTGCAATTATTCCACCAGTGAAATTTTACTTTTGTACAACACTACTTCTAATTAACAACCCCATGTTGTGATTGGAACCCTGGTCACTGGCTTTGTAAGTTGTGACTTAACCTCTACAGCCTCTACAACACAGGAACAGAAGTTCTCTCCCCTGAATTTGTGTTAGTTTAGTAGGCAAAGGATCGGTGGTTTAAATCCACATAGCTACACAGTATATTGTCTTGTACTTTTGCAGTAGACATGGTTCAAATCTTGTCTTGATCTTGAACAACATTTTCAATTTTTTTAGATGGAAACTCACATGAGTGTTGATCCATGGTGGTGTGGAGCTACCTCAAACTTTAAGTAATCATGACTTTTCAGTTTGTCATTTGTAATCCATACTGTGATTAGAACCTCAGTTGCTTGCTTTGCAGGTTGTGACTTAACCTCTACATGACAGGAACAGCAATTCTTTTCCCTGCAGCTCAGTGGTACACTGAATGTGTGTTCACATCAAAGACAAAGGATCTGTCATTTGAATCCATGCAGGGACACAGTGGGCCCAATTCACAAAGGGGCCTTAAACTGATGCAAGCTGCAGCAAACAACAGCTTGTGTCAATGCCAAGTGTGCCAAGGACCTTGTGCCAAATTCTCTATCAGGTTCCAAACATGCAGTGCTTCCAGAGGGTTGCCACAAGCTGTGGAGCTGCCATGCACCAATCTAGGACATTCTCACCCTCCCAGTGCTGATCCCCCATTAGTATGACTGATGTTGTCCCTGGTGGTCTAGTGGACCGCTCCAGCCCCGATGTCACCAAAACCTAAGTAATTAGTATAATTCCCTGCTGGTCTAGTGGAGCCCCCCTGATCCTTGATTACCTCTGTATACATAAATAGTAAAATTAATCCCTCTCTGGTGAACTAGCTGGCCCCTTCCCTGATGTCCCTAAGACATAATCATACAGTATATTATAATTCCCTGGTGGGCTAGTGGACTCACTCCCCTATGTCCCCAAGACATAATCATATATTATAATTCCCCAGTGGACTAGTAGATATCCTCCCCAATCCCCACTGTCTCCAAGAAATAATTATGTATTATAATCCCTTGATGATCTAGCAGCGCCCCTCCAAACCCTGATCCCACCATTATACCATATTGTCACATCATTGGTGGTATAATGAGCTGTCAATCAATGAGCATGTACTGAATCCAGTACAGCGCTCATTGAAAGCTAAGTCAGTGTCTGGCTTCGGTGGCATGATGGGCTGTGCCATTCACTGGCTCGGTTTGGGGATGGGGGAGTGGGGGTGGTGGGACATAGTCTGCCAGGGTGTGGGGTCCTCTATATCACCAATGATGTGATAATATGGCATAATGGGGGATCAGGGCTTGCAGGGGTGGCTAGATCACCAGGGAATTATAATACATAGTAATTTCTTGGGGACATTGGGAATTGGGGAGGTTGCTAGTCCACCAGGGAGGGGTTTATTTTACTATTTATGTATATGGAGGTAATCAGGGATCGGGGGTCCACTAGACCACCAGGGAATAATTATATGTGATTATTTCTTGGGAACATTGGGGAGAGGGGTTGCTAGTCCACCAGGGATACTTATTTATTATAATGGGGGATTGGGGCTGGGGAGGAGGGACTATGGCACATTGCCACAAATAGGTCAACTCTCTAAGAGGAGAAATTTCAAAGTACACTTAGACTAGCCCTGACTGGTCTAACAGTACTCAGAATTTCTCCCTTTGGGAGAGTTCTGAAAATCCCACTTTCAGTGATGTGGCAGCTTGCATTTGCCTCAAGCCCCCCAGTGCCATGTCACAGCCCATTTTGTGGTTCAATGGCAGTGCAAGCCCCATTTGGGGCAGGCAGCCTGCAGTTGTGCAGGCTGCCATTGAGAATAGCACTCAGTGTATCGTTTGGCACAAGGGTCACTTTGTGCCATTCATTATGGCACAAGCCTCTTGCACTGTGTCAGGAGCTTTGAGAATTGGGCCCAGTATATTGTATTTTCAGCAAGTAACATAGTTCAAATCCTAGCAGGGACTTAAAAATTGTTTTCATTATTTTAAGATGGAAACTCACTTGAATGGTAATCCACAGTGGCTTGCAGTTGGAATAGTAAATTATATGAGAAGTAAATTTAGCTACGAACAACAATTTGTGCAAGTAGAAAGTTGTTCTTTCAGGACAGAAAGTCCTGACAGGAATATATAATGTAACCTTTACTAAGCTTGCAGTTTGAGGTGTGTTAATAAAGCTGACAAGACATTTTCCTGTCAGGACTACAGTTCTTCAGCGTTTCCATAGTCTCTAATTTATAAGGAACTGCAATTCTGTTACATGTAGATGAGTGGTACACTGAAAGGTGTTTGCCTAGCAGGAAAAGAATCAGTGTTTTAAATCCAGATAAGCCTACAGCACTGTATATTGTATTTTCTGGGGGAGATCACTCTTGTTACTGTCAAACTTTTACTGCTATAAATGAGAAACAACCTTTGAAAGATTTAAAGGGGAACAGTCAGCACTAACAGGTCCACTCCCAAGTGTCAGACTGGTTACAGTTTGCACTTTAAAAAAAATGTTACTTTACTGTTTACTGCATTATAGAAAATTGTATCAGTCATATTCTGTTGACTTGCAAACTGGCATTTTTTGCTACTACAAGTTCCAGAATCACCTGCAGCTGTCATAAGAGAGTGGCTGCAGCAGTGGGAGGTTCAATGTCCTTCAGTACAGGATAGAGTTTTTGTAAGATGAATCTCTCACTGCTGCAGCCCCCGTCTGATGTCAGCTGCAGGGGATTCTGGGATTTTACTTACAGGAAATGTTAGCTTGCAAGTTAGCAAAATCAATCTTATACAATCTACTATACTTCAGTAAACAGTAGTTAAAAAAATGCACATAAGTGCAAACTGGGAGCAGCCCCACACTTGGGTGTGAGACTCTTAGTGCTGACTGTTCCTCTTTCACTCTTTCACTCACACTAGCATTAGCACATATCCAAGCCATTGTAACCACTGAACTGCATAGCTGATAAACATCTCTGTTGAGAAAAGATAAAAACTGTGAAGAAATCCCTGAAAATGCACAATTAAGTGGTGTCTCTTGAATGTTTTCACAAAATCTTTACAATTTACTAGTGCTTGTTGTGAGAGTTATGATAGAAAGTGCCTACCCAGCATGCTGTCCTACCGTTTTTGACCAGTTCGGAACACATGCTTGCTTTGGGGATCAGCCAGCCCTAGAAGGTGAACAATCCCTTCACTGCAGATTGCAGGTGTGTTCTGCATGTGGTATTTTCTGTGAGACATGGTTCAAATCCTGGCATGGACTTAGACATTTTGTTTGGCAATTTTAAGATGGAAACTTGCAGAGTGATAATAAATGGTGGTATGTAATTGGAATAATGGATTATATGAGAACACAATTTAGCTAACAATGACAGTTTGGGCAGGTAGAAATTGTTACTATCGGGACAGAAGTCCAGACAGGAAAGTTTCATATTATCTTCAGTAAGCTTGCAAGGATTAAAGGAGACTTCCAGAACACTGAACTGATGTGAACATTTTTAATTTGTTACTACAATTATTTGTTGTTAGCATGCATCTCTCTGTAAACATTCGGTCTTACCATATGGAATGATAGTTCAGTGGCAGAGCACCACAGCAGTAGTTGTGTGGTGGCCTGGTTTTGATCCACAGCTGTGAACAGTTTTTTTTTTCATTATCACTACCATTTATGTTGTTAGCATGCCTTTGAGAAACCACCACAAAGGGTCTGAAATGCATCAAACAGAACGTGTACCTTCAATAAAGGATGACCTTTTAACTGAAATATAAATTGTGATGTCCTTCTGTAGAGGTTGGTATGTGCCTGAACCTTGAGTTACTGGCATGCATTTCTATCTACAGACCTTTTGGCTAACTACATGGAAAGATAGCGGAGTAGAACAGCACCAGGACAGTAGTAGGGGGGTGTCCTAAATTTGATTACCAGTTGTGAACGAGTTTTTCTTCTCTACAATTTATGTTATAAGCATGCATCTCTTTTTCCAAACCTTCAGTCTTACCATGTGGAATGACAGCACAGCAGCAGAGCACTAGGGCAGTAGCTGCACCCTCCTTCATACATGTGATATGTCCAACTTGCTGAAGAGGGAGATTTGGGTCAAATTAGTAGGGAGATTGGCCTGTTAATAGGTAGATGCCATAATGTCATGAGTTTGTCCTTGAATGGTGACAAAAAATAAGAAAAAAGGCATTTTAAAACGTTTAATATATTTCATTTTGTCAAGAATAAGCACTAAAAAGAATCAACAACTAGTTGTACAAAGTTATCACTTGCATTGTTCTTCACTAATTTACTTTTTACTTGTCTTTATCTGCCAAAAAAAACATGAATGGATATTTTGGACAGAATTTTACTGAAGCAGGGGATTTTGTTTCCCGAAAGGAAGGGAGAGTGGGAGTTCGGTCAAAAAATCAGGAGTCTCCTGCAAAAAGAGGGAGATATCACATGTATGCTCCTTGCAGTCCCCTCCCTCTCCCTTGTGCCTTGCAATCCCTTCCCTTGTTTTTACTCCTTTTGCCGATGCACCTGAAGAATGTCTTGTCCCTTTTCTGCCCTGTGCAAAGCAGCTACACCTTGGCATGGCCTGGAAACTGTAGCTTGTTTTGTTCATAGCCCTGTGGGCCAAATGCAAAACAACTGCCACATGAGAATGGCCCTGTACCTTTAGCTTGTTTTCTGCATTACTCTGCAGGCCACATGCATAGCTGCTGTCCCAACAACCATGGCAAAAGACCTGCAGCTTCCTTTCTGCATGGCCCTATGGGCCACTTGCAAAGCAGCTGCTCTGTAAAGAAAAAGCAAAGCAAGCTACAGGTCCAGGGCTGTGGACAATGGGGCAGCTGATTTGCACGTGACCTGCAATACCACGTGCACAGCAAGCAACAGGTCTGGGGCCATATTTGGGAAGAAGAGAGAAAGACAAAAACAGTGTCAGTGGCTCAGCAGGTTGCACACTTACCTCTGAGGCTGGAAGATCAGAAGGTTGTGGGTTCTAGCTCCACACCAGGAACTTGAGGTAAATCTCAATACTGACAGGGTAGTGCAGCATGAAGGGGGTGCTGCACTCCTGATGTGCCATCTGTTGGATGAGACATAAAACTGAGGCCCACTCTGTCTCTTTTGGTGATTGCTCAGGGGGCTGTTAAAGATCCCATGGCACTTCTCAAACAGAGTAAGGTAATTTCCCTGGTGTACTGGCCAAATTCCCCCCATTCACTAAACAAATGCAACCGACAGCTTAGCCTGATTCGATATGTCACAGTGCATCTGTATGCCCCCACCCACCTTCCCTGGGGCAAGGCTGCAAACAGGCAGACTTGACTAGCCCCCCTGTACCAGTCAACAAAAACTAAATAAATAAAATGCATTAGCCAAATTTTAATCCAAGCAACTGGAACTACTGTACCATTCCACTGTTCTTGCAACTGTACCACTAAAGCAATTAGAAACCCAGGACTCACAGAAGCACTGCATTCTTTATCAAATGAAGAATCTGGTGCTGCACAAATTACTTACATTTTCATTTGCTAGGGTTCAGTGTGTATATAAATGAAATACGTATAGGAAAAATGAATCCTCTACTCCATATTAGTGCTGTGCGAATATCTTTTATCGAATATTTGGCCAAATATTCATTATTTGGTGCCAATATATTTGGGTATTCAGTATGCATTATTTGTACATGATTGTGAAACTGCATTTTATTAAGCAATGATTTTCTTCTTCCCCAGGAGGCCTGGGCCAGTCTTCTCGCAACCCTTTCTCTACTTTTGCAATAATTGGGTGTATCCCACACACACACACTATCCCATTCTACCATGTCCCAGATCCCACAATATGTTATATTTTTGAATTCCAGCTTGCGGTACACTGCCAGGAGCTTATACCATCTTTTAAAAGCTCATCCCTCAAGCACCATTCCCCACATGGCCACAAAAAGAGTATAATATAATGCATATTCTCCCACCCTTGCCACGATCCTTGATTTGGGGGGCGTGAATAGCAAAATAAAAATCAGGCTAGCCAAGCATTCCCCTATCCCAAAGAGTACCCTCACTAAACTTCTACAATTCCCGATATAGCTCCACAGTATATAGTGTTGCCTAAAGAAATAAGTGAATGTGGAAGAGAACTAGTTGAGTATGGAAGCGTGATCACAAAGAAGGGGATTGTCAGGAGGAGCATCATTATCAAGGCCACAGATTTATGGTGATTAAAGTAATGAAATTCCATTTTCAAGACTTGAATCTCTGGGAATTGTATCGGTAATTATTAACCTAATTTATGGATTTTACCAGGCTTCTACTGTCATTCTTTTACTATGTTTATAAAATTGGTTTAAGAAACCGAACTCTCTGATTGGCTACTACATCATCTGAGCTGTGTCCTTATCAGATGATATAGTAGCTAACCAGGACTACTGCCCACCAACATTACCCATCACAAAAGCAAATCAGTGACCTCTGCCAAGTGTAAACAGAATGTTGACTGGCAGAGCTCACTGAAGCAGTGGTGAGAAGCTGTTTTGATCCTCCATGGCTCTCCCGCCAGTTTCCTGTAAACGTCCAGCACCTTGCCATAAATCCCACTGCGACACCCTCACAAACACACACACAGACAACTTGTCTTTTTTCAGTAATTGCTGAGATCCTGACCTGTGTTCTCTTCTTCTGTTCTGCTTGGTAGCTGACATAGCCCACTGCAATGAAGTTAATGAACCAATTCCTACAGCATTCAAATCCCGCTACATACCCACTCTGGAACAGCAAGCGTTGCAGCAACATAGACGGAAGGAAAAAAAAACAAAAAACAGACCCACTCCCCTATGCTGAAACTTGTATAAAACTTCCAACAAAACTTCCAAGAACTGCACCACACTGCTATTAATTTTAAACTAATTTGTTCTACTTCTTCCTCACTTCTTCAGACCCAGGAAGCAAGCAGCATCTGTGTATGGTGGCCGCTGAGGGACATGCTCACTCCCACTGCAACCAGCCATTTAGTTTAAATAAAACAAACAAGTCACTCAAGGAGAGAAATTTCAAACAAAGGGGTAAATATACACACAAAACATGTACGTTGGGAATGGAGGGAGTAACATCACAGAATAGGGCACAGGTCCCTGACTTTCAGCCTAAGTGAATCTGGCTGCCCAAAGTAAATTATTTAAAAAAACAAACAAAATGCAAGCTCTGCACACAACAAAGAAACATATAGTATGTGTGTGCATCTCTCTTTTTTGATGGAGGAAGAGGAGGTGAAATAGCAACCTAACCTGGCCAGAATGTGAACGGGGGCAGGGGATCTACTACTGAACAAGCTAACAGTACAGAGAGGGACTACTTTATCTTTCTAACCCAAAAACCTCTCTTTCCCTCATCTTTTCACTTTCACAACTTTTCCTTTTTATATTTTAAATTTCTACTTGGGGGGCATTTTATAAGCACAATAACACACTCTGAGGTGTGGGTTATATCCTGATAAGAGCACGTCCAGGTGCATAAGGCATTCGGCTCAAGCGCCTCATGCCTTATAACACACTTGGGCGTGCTCTTATCAGAATATAATCCACACCTCATCGTGAGTTATTGCTTGCATATAAATAATCAGAATAAAAGAAGGTTTAGTATACATAGCATGAAATAAAGCAAACTGAAAATACTGTAGTACAGGAAACAATTATAAGAAAAGTTCAAGTTCTGTAGATTTACTGATAGGGTATAAACTGGCAAATTCTATGAAATTCTTTGTTTTTGTCAGTGTGCAACCAGTCTAAATTCCAGAATTTTACTAGGTTTTCCAGAATACATGAAAACCATTGCTCTTGATCATTAGGGACACTGGGTAGCCTGAGGGAAAGCAAACTGCTTAGTATAACTAATGATGCTCCTCCTGCCCTGCCTCTTTCATCATGATTAAGCCTCCATACCCAGTTAGTTCTTCACTATTCATTCATTTCTTCTGGCAGCACTATATACTGTGGACTCAGAGCTATAGCAGATATTTATTTATTATCATCTATTATTCTTTGGTAACTGGGTAAGGCCCACAGGACACAACTGCCTGTTTCCAGGGATGACCCAGGAGCATTGGTTGGGTTAAATGACTTGCTCAGAGTCACGCAGTATGCATAACGAGGTTGTGAGACTTGAATCCATGTCTGTTGGATTTACCAAGCTCATTCACACCTCATTACTCTAACCTCTAGGCTATACTATATTATAGAAGTTTATTTATTTATTTATTTTATTTATTAATTACTAGGATTACAAATACCTTTGAACCAAGGGTCCTTTTACAAAGGTTCCGTGTCAGCAATGGATGCAAGAAAAACAGTGGTAAGATACAATACAAGGTCTGGTGGTTAACATGGAAGCAAACAGTGATAAGATACAATACAAGTCAGGAGGTTAACTTAGTAACAAAATACAGTACATGTGTATAGACTAGCACAGTAGCAAACAGTCAGTGGCAAATAACAATGTGCAATTAACAATACAGGTGTCTATATAGCAAGACACAGATACAAATGAAAACCATCCTGGGGGTGACATAAGTGGAGAAAGGGGTGGGGAATAAGAGGGGAAGGGGTGGAGAAAAGGGGGGTAGGCAGTCAAGGATTTGACATTGTCATAAGTGCGAGAACAGAAAGATAAGTGCTAGGTGGTCTGGGTGGATCAACAAGAGGTAGGGTGAATTGAAGGGGGAGATAGGAGGAAAGGAGCTGGAAAGGGGTGGAATGGTAGGTGGGAGGTGAGAGAGGGTAGAATGGCAGGTGGGGGGTGAGAGAGAGATGGGGAGTAGGAGGGGATGGAGGGGTGGAGAGAGGGGGGGGAGGATAGCAAGGGAGGAGAAAAGTAGAGGGAGAGGTGAAACAAAGCCACAAGTCAATGCAGAGCAGTCACAACTGCTAAGGTCTGCAAGGTGCTAGCGGAGTTTATGTTTGAATGGGCCAAGCTTGATTTCATCTGCAGTTGCAGGGGAAAGGTTGTTTAGCAGCAGGGGGTCCTGGTGTGGAAAGCACATTGAGTCTGGTTGGTGCGGCAGAATGGAACCATAAATGTTGGTTTATGGAAACTGCGCGTAAAATGTGCAGTGGCTTCTGGCAATGTTAAGGCATGAGTTGCAGGGGGTGTGAGGTTAAGACATATTTTTTTAGCCAGTAGGCAGGTCTGGTAGGCAAGTCTACTATTTAGATTGAGCCAGTTGGATTGCTTGTAGAGATCACAGGTATCCGTATGCTTTCCTGCGCCAGTGAGATGTGTACAGCATTTGTTAAGGGCCATCCTGACCCATTTTAGGGTGGTATCAATGGCAGCCCAGAAGAAGACAAGCCCATAATCAATGACGGGTGGGACTGAGGCAGTTATGGCTGCGTACATAGCTTCATTGGTAAGACAGCGACGGTGGTGGTAGAGGACCCCAATTCTTGAGTTGACTGATTTTGAGATGTGTTGAACATGCGAGCTGAAAGATATCATGCAATCAAGGATAATACCAAGGTGTTTAAACTCCTGCACTTGCTCAAGTGGCTGTTGAAGCTCATTATGTATATGAAGTTTATGGATCTGTATTTGCTGTGAGAGCTATGAAACAGCATGGGCTTTGTTATTTTATAATTCATCAACAGCTTATGTTGGAGAAGTCAGGTTTCAACTAGGCTGAAGTTTGTCTGTAGGATCTTGGAGAGCAGGATGGGGTCAGTATGGGAGGAAAAGAGGACTGCATCATTGACATAGAGTATTGTTATTATTGCAAACTGCGGGAAGAGTATTGATGAAAAGGCTGAAAAGTAGAGGGCTAAGGATGGAATCCTGGAGTACACCAGAGCAGACAGGAAGGGCACTTGAGAGAGTCAATAATTTTGACTTTATAGCTCCTTGCGGAGAGGTAGCTTTCAAACCATTTGGTTACATCATTAGATAGTCCAAGGGAGGAGAGTGAGTGAAGCAGGAACTGGTGGGTCACGGTGTCAAAGGCCTTGGTCAAATCAATGAACACCATACCCAGTAGGTGGCCAGTGTCAATTGCCTTATGAATATGGCTGGTGAAGTCAAGCAGCATGGTGGTAGTACTATGGGCCTTTCTAAAGCCATGTTGTTGTGGGCAGAGTAAGTTATATTTGTTGAGGTGTTCAGACAACTGGTCAGCTACAATTTGTTCCAACGCCTTGGAGAGTGGTGGGAGGATAGAGATGGGGCAGTAGTTAAAGAGAATAGATCTGTCACCACTTTTATGAACCGGTGTGACCACTGCTGATTTCCAAAGCTGGGGGAATTGTTTATGAGAGAGTGAGAGATTCAGAAGTTTAGTGAGAGGTTGTAGGACAATGTCAAGGGAGACAGAGAGAGAGAGAGAGAGAGAGAGAGAGAGAGAGAGAGAGAGAGAGAGAGGAGTTTGAGGTCAAGGATGTCGCTGTTGAAACTGGCTTTGCTTAGCACTTTGTTAAGGTATCTTTTAGCTTCCATCATGGATACCCTCTTAAAGTAGAAGGGTGGGTATTACTGTAGAGATTAATTTTATTATTGAGGCAGTGCTGGGCTGAGTTGTCAAAGAAGTTGTTGGGAAGGACGTTGCTAAGATCAGTGAAAGTGAGTTTAAAGGAGTCCGCTATTTCTTTGGGGTCCTGTAAAGTGGAGCCGTTAACCTCAATCATAGTGGGGGAGGATTTGCTCTGTTTACCCATGAGGCTCTTGATGTTCTCTTAGAAGGGTTTGCTATTTCTCCAGGAGTTAGTAAGTTACTGGTTGTAGAAGGCTTGCTTGGCTCTGCGTATAGCTATTGTGCACTGGTTCCTAGCTGCCTTATAGAGCTGCATATTGTGCAGTTTCCCCGAGTCCATGGCTCAGTGCCAGAGGTTATCTTGGTTTAGCATCATGGAGATGAATTCAGAGTTAATCCAGTGATTAGTGGTGGATTGAGTTTTACATTTACATAGGGAGGCCAAAACTGTTACAAACTTTGTTAAACTGGGCAATGAAGAAGTCAAGTGCATGGTCGACACTGCTCAAGGAGTCACGGGGTGTCCAGTCAACCATTGACAGGGCAGCAAGGAATTGAGGAAGCTTTCCTTTTGTTAAGATTCTTTTCTAGGAGAAAGAGGATTTAAGTTTAGATGTCTTGTTTGACCAGTGGCAGATAACTGAGGAGTTATCATGGAGAGCATCTGTGAGAACTTCCACATTAGTGATTCTGCTGGGATGAGAAGTGAGGATCAGGTCAAGTAAGGAGCTACTACCAGACTTATAATTAAACCTAGTGGGAGAGCTGACCATTTGAGTAATGTCTAGGGCAGCAATAGCATCCTTATATGAGTCAGCTTCTGGAGCTAGCCAGTTAACATTTAGGTCACCCATTACAATTGTCTTCCATGGGAGGTGCTGTCATCGTGAAGTCTCTGATCATTTGGAAGCCTGTAATATGTTCACGTGGGGGGATGTATACCAATGCAACTGTGAAGGATTTTCCTTGCTGGCCAAGGATTATTTTAACTGCTAGGATCTGAGAGTTGTTTGCAGAGGGAGGAAATGGGATGAATAGCCCTTTAAGAGTGTCTCTAAAATAAATGGTGCAGACACCCCCTTACTTGGCAATTCTGTTGAGTCAGAATGGGGCATAGCCTGGAATGGACACAGAGTTGTCTGAGGCCTTAGTTTAATGAGTTTGCTCAGTGGAAGGGGGGTCTGCTTGGCTAGCTGGATTTTGTTTTGCCATTCCTGTCCCTCAAATCAAGGACTGGGAGATGGGGGCAGAATGCCCATTCTATTGTATTTGTTTATGGTCATGTGGGGAGCGAGGCTTCACTGGTAAGCTTTTCAGTGATGGTGTTGGCTTCTGGCAGTGTACTAGGAGCTGGGATTTGAAAATATAAGATGTTGTAGGATCTTGTACATGGGATAAGGGTGGAGGTGGGTTGGATAAATCTGATTATTGCAAATGTGGGGGAAGGGTGGCCAGGAAAGTAGCTCTGACCTCCTGTTGATGGGTCAAAGGGTTTATTTCCCAAATACAAATACCTCATGAATAGTGGGCCATTTGTTATTCAGTCCTGAAATTTTGGATTGGCCACTATTTATGGTATTAGGGAAATAATACAGTGGAGCCCTGATACCCTTGGGAAACAGATTTTTTGTGCATTTTATTTATTTATTTAAGAGTTTAACCAGACAGGCATACAGAGCAGAGAAACCACTCATTTCCAGATGCGACCTGGGGGAAATTAGGGTACAGGGTAATATAGGATGATATTTACATATAGTACAGGCTTTACATATAGTACAGAATATACAACAAAGAGAGCAGAACATCTTTAACATTGAAGACCCTAGCAGTGGAGCAGTAGATTATATCATAGGTTAGCGGGTGGTGGGAACCACAGGCTGACATTTACATGCAGTACAGGACATACAATTATTGAGTGCAAAGAGATTATGAGGGCTGTCAGGGGGAGTTGCAGCAGCATAGGGTACCACCGGATAACATTTACATGCAGTTCAGGATATACATTTATTGAAGGCAGACAGATTAGTGAGGATGCCAGGGGGAGCAGCAGCAGCACTGAGACAGGAGCCGCAAGATTGATATGAATTGACAGGAAGCTGGGCAGTGGGCATCCAGCACAATCAGGACATGAGGGCTTTGAGCTTATGGTAGCTAGGAGCAGGTGCATGTGGAGGCGAATAGTGCGTGGAGGAGTGGGTTGAGATGGCCGGGGTTTGGGGAGCACCTGATGTCTGCAGGCAAGTCATTCCATAGTTTGAGCATGCATTATTTGAAAGCTGATTGGCCTTTGGATGTGGGCATGAATGGGACTTGCAGAAGCCTGGCATCTGTGCTTCTGAGGGAGTAGGCAGGGGGAGGCAGAGCCGATTTGGAGGAACTGAGATAAGGGGAAGGGGACTGAGACCAGAATTTGGCAATGACTCTGGTGCAGTGGATCTGTCTGTGGGTCAGGAGTGAGCGCAGGGCTAGGGAGCTGTATAGGTCATAATGGTGGGTCATTGGTGGGCAATCCAGGATGAAGCGACAGAAGGAGTGGAATAGTGTGTCCAGGCAGACCAGGATGGATGGAGGTCCAGCGCCATAGACAATGTCGCCATAGTCAAGTAGTGGAAGAATCATCTTTTGTACAATCTCCTTCCAGACCTGTGTGGGCATGCATCCTTTGTTGCAATATAGAGTGCCAAGTTTGGGGTGGAGCTTCTTGTGTAAAGATTCAATGTGTGTGGAGAAATCTAGGTATTGGTCAAGCCAGACTCCCAGGTATCTGAATGAGGTGCAGAACTCCAGGAGGGACCCGTCTAGGGTAAGGAATGAGGGGTGAGTGACTAGGCGGGAAAGACATGTTTGCGAACTGAATGTCAGTGAGACTTTATTTTTGCATTTAGGAATAGCTGGTTGGACTGAAACCGGTGCTGTACTGCATTGAAGTCCTACTGTAGCACATTGGACACTACTCCAGTGGATGGGCCTGAGGTGTACGGTACTGTGTCGTCTGCGTACATATGGATAAATGAGTGTGTGCAGGCCAACGGGAGGTCATTCAGGAATATTGAGAAAAGTAGAGGGCCCAGGACTGAGTCTTGGGGGACCCCCAGAGTGACTGGGAGGGGGGTAGAGATGTGGGGGCCGATTTTCACCGATTGGTGTCTGCCTACCAGGTAAGCATGAAACCATCTTGTGGCATGGCCGGAGAGGCCGGCATCATTTAGTTTGGCTAGTAGCATAGGGTGGGAGATGGTATCGAAGGCCTTGGCCAGGTCTATGAAAATGGCCGAGGTGAGATTCCCTTTGTCCATTCCTGAGAGAATGTCATCATTTAAGCTGGTTGTGCACCTAAGCAGACAATGCAGTCTCACCCCTCAGAGATCACAGCAGATCAACTCTGACACACTTTCCATGTTGTACATCATAGTAAAGGCCCTTTAGAGCCCCAGAACCTATTCAGAGATGTACATTACAGCAACTGACCCAACTAGACCATCCCTGTTTCTTGCTGCCTTTATCAACTCTTGTAGGATCCCTTCAGTTGTTCATTGGAAGTCCTCTGCTAGCTGCCTATCTAACTGGTATACCTCTGAGCTAAAACCATTCCCAGTGCTGAATTCCTTGGGACAAAGAGCAAAGCTAAATATCAGGGTGTGATAAGTAGGCCAACTAACACCTTATTCCATCATATAAATGTGCACTTAAGCTGGAGTTGATAATCTTCAGGCAGTTCTGACTGTGCTCTTAAGTGGGATGTGCACTTAAATAATGTGCACTTATCAGGGTCTTTTAAACAAGAAAGTATAAGAGAAAAAATGGGAAACTGATATAGTGTGCATTTAAGTGGGATTTGCACTTATCCACTGTGCACTTAGGTGGGCTCTACTCTATTCGTTAACTGTACAATCTTACTCCATATATGTTTTTTTTTGTTTTTGTGGTTCAATAAATATTCCGTCATTGGTTGATATAAAACCAGATTGTCTTTTATCTCATCTGCCACTTGAATCATTTTTGACATTTCAAACCTTAGTCTTTTACCAAAGAATGTGTTCTAAAATATTAATTAAAAGCTACAGTATAGTGACATAAATTATTATGTGACCATCAATTCACTTACATGGCTTAAATGCAATAAATTTCAATAAGCTTCTAAAATCAGGTAGAACCAACCTGTATATAAATGCTTATAGGCTGGTACCCTGATGAACTTATTTATAAAGATGCATTTTAGTGGGCAGTCCCTCTAGCATGTGAGAACCTTATAGAGCAAAAACAAAAATCCAACAGTGATAATGGTTGCAGCCCCAATTATATTTTTATCTTAAAAGTATATTTCATGTAAACTGCATCTTTGGTTGAAGTATGTATATCTAGAGGGACATATTCTGAGCTAGAGAAATGCGCCACAGAAGAGGATGTTCAGAGCAATGAGATGCGCAATAGAAAAACAATGCAATATTCAGCAGGAGCGCATGGAAATGCGAGTGTGCAAAAGCAGCTGAATATGGCAATAATGCACTATCGCTCAAATGGAACATCTCAGAGCAACAGGCCAGGACTGAATATGGTGACCCAGACACAGATGTGCGAACAAAGGACAGTCACATGAAGCGTTGGTGGAGAACACCATGCAGGAATGTGTGACAGCAACACTGCCCACATAACCACAGCTGAATGCCCCAGAGGGGTGGGGGCCAAGACAAAACACAGACAGGGCATGCACAGCAGCCGAAACAGCCAAAGTTCCTGGCACCCAGACACAAGTACCTTGCACACATGGATTGGATTCTGCCCGGCCCAACACTCCTGTACAGGAACATGAAGGTGACCCTGACACAGCTCATGCACAGTACTGCTATGAAAGAACAGGTAGCAGGCAGTAAACGTAGTATCAAAAGCCTTTATGATAAACCAGAAATGATCACAAGAATAAAGGTGCAGCAATATGGAAACAGTACAACAACAAAATAAACAGTAATAGCAGCAACAGCAACAAGAGAAACAAAATACAATAACAGGAATCAGAGTACAACAAACCACGAACCGGGGTACAAAGAACAATGCAACTGGGGACCACATGAATGAAGGGGCAAAAAGGGGGTGGGGTAGACAGGCACTGAAATAAACTATACACAATGTGCATAGTCCAAAGGGCAGTACTATGTAAAACACCAAGGGAATGTCTGTGTGCAGGCCTACTGGTTTGCCCACTGTGCCCTCCAGTGGTGTGCCTCTGCCCACTGAACCTTCACAGCCTGCACAATGGCCACTGACCCAGCCCGTACTGCCCTAGTATTTGCCTTCACTGCCTGCAGGAGTGCCACAGAGTGCCACAAGCTGCATAGTGATTGTCTGCAGAAGTGGTGTAGATCTTCAGGCTGCTGCTATTCCATGGTGCTTGCCACAAGTCTGCCCCAGAGCTGACGGCAACATCTGCTGTGAGCCTGCCAAGCAAAACACACAGTCAGGAAAGCAGCACAGGGAGGTGCACAACACCATGGTGCAATGCCTCCCACAATCAACAGGAACAGCACACATGCACGTGCACAGCATGGCACCAGGAATGGCACCACTGAGCACCACTGTCAAGGCATTGGGGTGCACAGCTTGCACATGGTGCACACCCATGACAGCTGCACAGCACAGCATGGTGTTGCCACAGTGTGCCACAACCATGCCACAACACAAGATGACAGTAACACAGACACACACAGAACACTGCATCATGCGATGCCATTGCAAGCCATGTGCAGCTCCTGCACAGGCACAGCAATCTGCCGGTACCGAATGTGCCTCGCCCTGCATGACCTGTGTGCAGTGTGCAGGCCATGACAAGATAGGCATGCATGATGCAACATGGACACAATGGTACACAACCCAATAGCCTGTGGAGTATACAGGACAGTGGTGCATGGCCATGCACACCAGTACAGCCAGTGTGTGCACACCGTCTGTGGCATGCTTCCACAAACATGTGGCTGTGAGGAACCCATGCACCTGATACACTACCCACAGATGGCAACAACTCAATATGGGGGCATGCAGTATGGGCCTAGGCAGCGTGGCATGCTGTGTTGCATGGGGCAGCCAGACATGGGTTGCCATGCAGTGTAAAGTGGCCTGGGTGGTGGCCATTGTCCATGGGTATATCACTGCTTTCTGTGTTGCCAGTTGCTGCCTCTGCATGTTGCTCTGCATTGCCCCCACCATGGCCTGTGTGGAAGGCTCATGTTTCCACATTGAGTTGTCAGGGAGCACTTTGGTGCCAGGAGGTGAGTATGACTGTCAGATGTTTGACATTAGCCAGGAAAGCATGTGGCATGAATGCTACATGCAGCCAACAGACATGCATATGTGACACATGTGCCCAACTGTGTCGACTGCAGCACATGCAGCATTGGAAGGATGGCTGGCACACTGGACATGACAGGCATATGCAAAGCACTAATTGACATGGGTAGGGTACTGTTGGTGGCATGGGTCAGTACTGCTGGAATGGCAAACACACTCATCAGTGTGCCTATATACACCATCATCACCATGACATGCCAACAGCAGCATGCACTGCAGTCAGCAGCCACATGGCAGTCATGTCTGGTGACACAGCAGCGTGGGGGGCAATAGTGAATGGCAAAAGGGGGGCAGGGGGTGCAGGTGCGCACTGGCCACTGACAGGCTATGGCATGGATGCACTGTGGTGTGGACTGGTACAGCATGTCCATTTAGTGTGGCCACCATACACACAAACAGAGCAACGCTGGGACTGGGCAAGCCCTAGGGCCATGCCAAGATCAGTGGATGCAGGGGACACCTGTGACCATGGTGATGCTTGTACACCCATGCCACCGCATGAGCAGCCCGTCCCACATGCTGTGACTTGTGCTCTTGTGGATGAATTGTTGAGGGAGTGCTGGCAGCCAAGGGATGGTGTAGTCACCATGAATGCAATACCCCAACCGGGTGTTGCAGTGTGGAATGGCAGGGTAAGTGGGAAGGATATGGTATCGGCAATGCCTGGTGATGGGTGCACAGGGGTGCAGAATGTACTATCAAAGGCATGCACAGGAGTGGGGTGCACACTGTGCACAGGCTCTGCCATTGTGTGCTCCCGTATTGCCATTGCAATAGCCCACAGAACCTCTGTATTAGCTGTGATGGCCCCCATGTGCTCCGCATGCCTGACATAGTAATGCTCTTCATGGTGGTGCAAGGTAGTCTGCAGTGCCACCATGTCATCATGCAGGTGCACCTGTGTGTCCACAGCTGACCTCAGCAACATGTTATGAGTGACCAGCACTGGGTCCTGGGGGAGTCGTCCCTGGACATGCTCCACTGGGCAAACATGGGGTAGGCTAGGTGTCCTGTGCCAAGTGGGCAGTAGAACCAGGGCAGGGCTGACTGGCTGCATGGGGGGCCTGCCCAGCAGTGGTGGTGGTTGCCTGTGAGTGCCATGACTGCTGCTGTACATGCTGCTGCTCAGGAGTTGCAGTCAGGTGGATGTCAATGGGGCACTGCTGCACTGCGGCAGCCATATGCACCGGTGCGTCCTACATCAGCATATTTGTCTACTGAACATCATGCATAGTGTCCTGCAGAGGGTCATGTGAGTGCTGTGCAGCTTGTCACATGAGTACCATGGAGCGTGTGACACGGAGGTGCACAGGGTGCTGTCATGAGGCACATGCGGCACTGTGTCCTGGATAACAGAGTCGATGAAGGTGTTCACGTCCATGGTATCACTGTCAAGCACCTCAGCAGGGTCAATGTCAGCCAGAACCTCCCACTCCAGTATCAGCATGCCCAACAACGATGGGGTGGCATCAACATCATTAAAGGCAGCAACACCATCCACACCATCGTCATCAGCACAACCTTCAGAGTCATCATCATAATCATCCTCAGCATTGACAGCATCATCAACTGCACCACCAGCACCACCACCACCACCACCAGCCACACTGGCCTCCGGCAGAACCACAACGGCTAAGGTGCGTGCGGCGGTGGATGTCCCCACCTACACCTGTGGTATAGTGGTACATGGCAGGGTGTTTGTTGCAATGCTCTGGACTTTTGAGGGCACATGTGTCATGGCATGATTGCCCATTGAAATGCCGCTTGTCCCTGGCCTATCTGCAGCTGTGGAAAGAGAGAAGTAACAGTGTGAGAGCATCCACACCGTGGTCAACTGCACACAGACACACAATGCAGGACATTTGATGTCACTGTCTGTGCAGACCTGGCAGCCCCCCATGTGTTCCTTGTACCATATGGTGTTGAAGGCTTGTTGTGGCCATGTGTGTGCGTAAAACACATGCAGCAGCTGTATATGTGTGTGTGAGGCGTGCAGAGACACTGGACATGTGGAGTGCCCATGCACCCTTGATACAGGTGATGTAGCATGCATGTGATAGGCCCACAGTACAACATCATACTCACGTCTCTGTGCCGGTGCAAGCCCGACCTTCCATCCACTGCCTTGAATACCATGCAGGGACTCTGGTCGGAAGGTTGTGGCCATCTGTGCCCCATGAACCGTCAGCTCAGGTGCACTCAATGGCCCCTCCTGTGGCCAGTCTGTCCCTGCATGCGTGTGCTAGACACTCTTTTGTCCTGAGGCGAAGTCCACTGGCACACTTCCTACGTTTTTGGGATGTGCTGTTGTATGGCCCCTGGGCATTTACTGCCTCTGCAACCTCCACCCAGGCCTGATCATAGTCCTGGAGAGTAACCTCCTTCCTACACAGGATTGCCTCATGCAACACACAGGCCTCAGTCAGGGCCTTCTGCTCACTGACCATGAAATTTGACCTGCGATGCCTACCAGACAGCAGGGTAACAGCAAGCTCTGCTCAGAACCACTCTTCTGTACCTGGATAAAGAGCAGCCAAGACAAGAAAGCCCTTTATGCACTTAATTTTTCTGGTGCCAGAGTTGCTTTCTTGTCCTACCAGACAACATCAGTGGTGCTGTAGCAATATAAAACACTGCATTAGTCCTGACAGTGGTACCCATTGTGTAGAACAAAAGACTAGGAATACAGGTTTATACACACATACATGTGGAGCAAAGGCCTACCTTACAGGATGCAGTTCCTTGTGCACACCACTCTGCAGGGTGGTGCATGGCTCATATAATGCAAATCCACAGTGGAATGGGTGGATCTGTCCTCAGTAATGAGATGCTATATCCATGGTTGTGCAGGGGCACCGTAATCAGGCCATTTGCATATGCTGGCTGAAAATAGCATTCGATCGTGTCGCGCATACTGTTTCCAATCGCGCATCTGCAAATACACCATGGCTCTTATCGCACATTCCTCTGGTACACTGTGCACCGGCAGTATTACGTCAGTTCATCATGCAATGCTGTACTAGCACTGTTGTGACATGTACTGCCATATCATGCATGCATGACAGGGCTGTTCACACACACCACACTACTACTGTGCCTTGTGCCATACAGCTGCAGCCATGTGTGGCAATAGCTGACCTATGCAATATGGCCATTCAACCGCAATGTGCATGTGTGATAGCATGGGTAATGACCCTGCAATACCACCTGCTCTTACATCATCATGCATGCGCACAGGCTGCTCCTGTATGCCCTATCATGCTAATGCATGGCGTTAACCAATGCGCCCAATGCTAAAGATGTCACAGTGGATCATGCTGACGGTGAAGAAGACAAGCTACTCGGGGCCTAAATGTGCTGCATCACAGGTGTCAACACAGGGAGCATGGAAAGGGCAGGGTGAGTAGTGGTGGGTACCAGGAGGGACCAAAGGTGGTCTGACATAGAGATGGCAAACCTTGTGGACCTAGTGGTGCCTCTGGAGGGCCAGTTATATGACACTGATGACCTAGACGCACCAAGGCCTGAGGTATGGGCCCAGGTGGATTGTGGCCTAACCCATAGGATGGGTATAGACCGAAATGGGGAGCAGTGTTGCCACAGATTTGGAGACCTTCAAAGATGGGACCCTGAGCACCTGTCAAGGTACAGGGACATCGTCCGTGATGGCAGCGTGCCATGCCCGGGTATGTAGTGCTGCCTGCAAGTTGAGACTGCATGGATAATCATAGTGCTTATGTTTAGAGACAACATGGCTGCATGTTGACTTTATACTGTGGTGCGGGCATGCATGCCCACACCAGTGGGGAGATGGCATGGACAGTGGTCCAAGCAACAGACACCCACAAGCGTCTCTTCACAGGCATGGCATGCAAATGGCTTGGAATGGGCACATGTGCTGCCATGGCCATATGCTCATTGATTGGCATGGCTTTACAGTACAGCAGGTTACAGACATTGCAGACAAGGGCTGCAGCATGTGTCCCCTCAACACTGTGCACCGGTACCAGTGCAGACTGGGGTGCACTGTTGGGGGTTGTCCCAGGTGCCACAGCAGTATGCACTGCCACATATGGCCACAGGGGCATATGCTGTGATGGTTATACATGTCCGTGCATTACCCATTGTATCTGCATGGTAGGGTGTGCATGTGGTGGCCATCATAGATCGCTGCGCATGGTGGATCATGGAGCCACACAATGCCTGACAACAGCCCGCATGTCACAACTGAGAATGAGGAGCACTGTGAGGCACACAGAGCTGTGCAATGTCTGGCCCCACAGCACAAACATTACCATTGATGCAGGGGGGCCCTTTGTGTGTGTGTCATCTGTTACTAACTGCACCCATATGCTTTTGTCTCCCCTGCAGACCAAGCAGACGGTGGTCCAGGAAGCAGAAGGAGGGGGCTACAGCCCTGTGAAGAACCAAGTGGTGGTGGGGGTGCCATCACCAGTGGGACACATAAGTGAGCATGCATGCATGTATTGGACTGCTGTACCTGACAGGACACACACACACCAAGCCACCTTTTACAGGGCACCGCTACAGTGTGAGCATACACACATACACAGGGATGGCATTCCTGTGGGCATACATGCCTCTTGTGAACAAGACATGTGGCTACTTGGTACTGTCTCACACAGGCTGGCTGGACCCTGTACCATGCCCTGTGTGGCATAAATGTGGGCTGACACTGTGGCCTGCTGTGCTCAAGCCTCATGTGTGGGCACTGCAAGCTGCACACGGTACCACACCATCCTCAACACTCAGTGCAGGGACTCATGTGCACAGGCTCTATCACAGGGGTGTGCCCATGCTACACTGCCACAGAACCACACCACCACAGCTGTGGTATACACACACACAGACAACCCCTGGTGTACCATCACAGGCCTGGCAGATATAACACCTGTGTTGCACAGTACACATGCCATTTTGACTGGTCATGCAGTGTGCATGCACAACATGGACATACACCCATCAGGGGCATGCCAGTATCACATGCAACATGCCCATCTCATGCATGGGCTAAACACATGGTACAGTGCACACTCTCTACTGAGCACATTCCACCACTAGATGGCATTCCATTGCATCCACAGCAGCCCACAGGGGTGAGCATGCTATATGGGCCAGTAGGGTGCATGTCAGGGTGTCCCCCTGGACAGCATTCACCCCATCACATACCCACCACTCTGGACTGGCTGTGCATGTACCGGGTGTCATGGCAGGGTGCAGGGCCATGCCATTACATCCTGATCCATGACACCTTGATGGTCGCCTCTGTGGTGCATGGGCCACTTTGCCCTGTGGATCAAACACAGTGGGCTGTCACACACATTTGTATCCCATAGGTTCCAGTTCTCCTTCTGTGGTGGCCACTGCCATACTATGTGCTTGTGGTGACTTCTGCCTTCCTCTTGTAGGTACACACTGCCAGCATGCTTGTTTGCCATGAGGATGTGTGTTCCACATACACACATCATGTGTTCATTCCACAGTGCTGGTCCTGCTGTCATGCATTTTCACATTGCGTTCCTGCCGCTGGGTATCCCACACAGATGGCAGCACTCCACCTGTCATGCCATCCACGTGTACACACACACACTGTATGGTCATATGTGTCATTTCCCCATCCACCCAGGTTTACACACGTCTCCTTGTTGGGTCGGTTACCATGCCTATCCCCAGGGGGACCCCTGTTGCACCATATTTTCCACCATGGTGGACCTTTGCCTATGCCCAAACATGCTGCATGTACCCGCTGTGTGCTGTTTAATTTCCACTGTGTCCAGCTTGCATTATATCTTGTCTATTTCTTTGTTGACCTGCATGTTGTTTGCCATTGTAGTGTGCTGGGGAAGGCCTGTATGGGTCACTGGGCATTGTACGTGTACACAGTGTTTGGTGACATCCATGTGTTGGCCGTGGGTGGGGGGTGGGAACATGCAGTATGGGCCTAGGCAGCGTGGCATGCTGTGTTGCATGGGCAGCCAGACATGGGTTGCCATGCAGTGTAAAGTGGCCTGGGTGGGGACACCATGGCATGGTGGCCATTGTCCATGGGTATAGCACTGCTTTCTGTGTTGCCAGTTGCTGCCTCTGCATGTTGCTCTGCATTGTCCCCACCATGGCCTGTGTGGCAGGCTCATGTTTCCACACTGAGTTGTCAAGGAGCACTTTGGTGCCAGGAGCATGCTTTCCTGGCTAATGTCAAACATCTGACAGTCATACTCACCTCCTGGCACCAAAGTGCTCCCTGACAGTGGTGTCCCTGTGCTGTCTTCCCTCTATCCGTGCATTGCCCCTCTCCTGCCATGACTGCACCTACACACCTGCTGGCTCCACTTACTCCGCTATGTCACACTTCTGGTCCTGTAACACTATTCCACGGGTGAGGGCCATGTTGTGGAGCATGCCAAAAGCCAGGAATATGTCACAGACCTTCTGTGGGCTGTAGGGCACCACCAGACTGGTTCAGGCATCTGAGTCACACCTTTAGGATGCTGAACACTCGCTTTGTGATGTTCCTTGTCCTGGTGTGTGCATCATTGTAACATTCATCAGCCTCAGACATGGTCTGCAGGATGGGTGTTATCAGCCATGGTCTCAGGGGCTATGCTGTGTTGTTACTCAGTGCCATGTTGCTCTACTGCGCAAAGACCAGCCATCTCATGACACTTGTCTGACTGTTCCGCATTGGTCTTCACCCCCTGGGGACACAGCCAGTGCCCACTTCCAGTGTTTGCTCCCTATTACCATTGCCCACACATTCCCACTGTTTGCATGTGTACTGCCCCCCCATGTAAGTCCCGCAATATGCAGTCCATATGTATTGCATCCACATTTGCAGAGCCCATGCCACCAGTCATTGTGTACCACATGGCTGTATGGTGTGTCGCCATGCCCACAGTTCCCATTTGCCTGTTGCTGCATAGGTGGCTACATATGTGCTTTCCCCCACTGTCTCATGCACTACTGTCCATTCACCACCCCCGGTTGGCCTGTGTGCATTCCCTGTGGCCCAGCTACCTTCTGCACATTCTGTACAACCTTCATGCCTGTGCAAATTGTGTTCCATGGTGCATGGTGCTGCTGTTGTGCTGCACTCACCCACAAGATGGCCCCCGGTTAACTTCCCAGACTTGAAGTGGTGGCACAGATCTGAATGGTGCCAGATGTAAGTGTCATGCGCACTCCCAGAGTAGTTGGCATACACATACGTGATGCACCCTATGGCATTGCACACCACCTGGTAGTTGATGGAATGGTAGCCCTGTTGCACCTGGGTTATGCCCCCTATTGCCCCACATATGTCTTACACTATATCTTTGGTCTATTATACTGTATACTGCTATTTTGCACTAACGCAAAATACAAAAATACAAACATGCCCGTAATGCCTGCACAAAATCCATTCATCTCACGAAAAGCTCATATTATAAGGACATCCTCATCAACACCTGGGGAAATGGTCATGCTTTCTGGGACAATATCAAGGACATTACTGGGAAACAATCAAAGTCCCCTCCAGCCACGTTAATTGTTGAAGGGTCCACTACCCTTGATCCCATGGTCATTGCAAATACCTTTAACATGGTTTTACTGACCTCAGTACTGTTCTACCATCTGATTTCTTCACAGTCAGTCACACCCCCTCTAACACACCCTGCATTCTGTCAAACCACCCTCATTTTTACTTCAGGGGGATTAAGATGAATGAAGCTCACCGCCACATCGCCTCAGCCATCTCCACTTCCAGAATCAGCAGTGACACCCTGAACTTTAACCTGCTATCACTTACACTTGACAAGGTCCTCAGTCTCCTAACTAAAATTCTTAGCCTCTTTCTCCACACCAGTACATTTCCTGAAATATGGAAAACTGCCACTTTGACGCCGGTCCACAAAAGTGGGAATAAGACCTGCCACTCTAACTACCGCCCAGTCTCCATACTGCCACCATTATCCAAGGCACTAGAGCTACAGCTCACTGATTATTTGGACAAATATAATATTCTGTGCATACAACAGCATGGTTTTAGAAAAGGACATAGTACCTCCACTGCCCTGCTTGAATTTACCGGTGCAGTGCATAGTTCCATTGGTAAAGGTCTTCTAACTGGGGCGGTCTTCATCGACATCTCAAAGTTATTTGACATGGTCCATCATCAGCTGCTGTATGACCAACTACTCCTTGCTGGCCTCGCACCGGACTCAGCTCACTGGTTCAGAAGCTACCTTGACAACCGCTCTCAATGAGTAACAATTGCCAGTGCTATCTCGGACACCTTGCCTGCCCACTCCGGAGTCCCTCAGGGATCCATACTGGGCCCTCTCCTTTTCAGACTCTTTTAACACTCCCTACCACAATCCTGCTCAGAAAAAATTATCCTGTATGCTGATGATGCTGTTGTCTTTTCTCGCACCCCTTGCCATCTCCACCAAGCAGGGGACTGTCCTCGAACAAGTTTACTCATTCAAATACCTAGGGATTCTGCTGAACCCCAATCTCACCTATACGGCTCACATTGACAGCATGGCTAAAGCTGCCAACACATGCCTTGGATTACTCTACAAGCACAGGCAGCACCTCACCTCAGAGGCCCTGAAGATTGCTGTCCAGAGCACTTTGGTGTCAATTATTGATTATGGACTCATTATCTATGGCTCCGCTACGACGTCCACCCTCCAACGTATAACAACTGCACTTAACAAAGCATGCCGACTAACAACTGGTCCCTGCCGTCTCACCCACACCTGTGCCCTTTATGAACAATCCAGATGGCTCCAACTCTCCAACCGTATAAAGTATCTCACATTTGCTATGGCAGGAAAAATCAGCCTTAGCCTCACACCCCCAAGTGTTACTGCCTTGTTACATCAAAACACCAACTGACAGAACACCAAGAGCTCGACAACCCACATTCTACAAGTTTCTCACTGTCAAACTATGCAGGTCCAATGCTCCTTCACCTATAGGTCTCCTCTATGGATGAATGGTCTCAGCCACACCATCTCCTCTGCCTCTTAACTAGGTCTGTTCAATACCAGGCTCTGGGCCCATCTCATTGCCTCTAGCTCCTGTGACTGCCTCTCCTAGCTGATGACCTACACAGCTTTAATCCTAACTTGTATAGTGCTTAACCCCAGGCCCCCTCAGTCCCCTTCCCCCCAGCTACTGAGGCGCCACTTCAAATCTCAGGTCTTCATACCACCTCATTAGTCTCTCCTTGCCCCATTATAGCACTTATTTCCTCCCCCCCCACACACTGCCTCCTTTTTTCTCTTGTATCACTCCTTCCTATTTATTTTTCAACAGATGCCTCTGGCTGCATCTTCATCCTTCCCCTCTCCTCTCATCCCTGTTTCTCTGCCACCCCCTGGCACCTGACCCTACCCATTCCTTGTGGGCACATGCGTCCTAGTTGTATTCACCATTTTACTATAGCTGCCTCTGTTAACCACCTACACTTCTCCTCCTCCTCTACACCTTACTCTTTCTATAATTGACCCCTTTCAGTAGCACTGTTGTACATGAATTTTTTACTGTTATTTCACTGTTGCTTCCTTCTTGTTTGTTATTTCTGACATGGAACCTTTGTAAAAGAGCCTTGGCTCATAGGTACTTGTAATCCTAGAATAAATAAATAAAAAAATTAAAAATAAAACATTGTAGATTTGGGCACCCATCATATAAGCATGGGTGCTAGGAATGTGCTTTGCTGCTAATATATGCTAATGTTTATCATGCATGATTCATTATACAGGGATTTATTTAACTCTAAAAATTGATTAGCGTTTTGCTCATAGAAGTTCTACATTTTTGTGAAAATGCATAGCTCTTGCCTCACTGTTTTTAATAAACATAGCACTTCTAGAAAATCTATATAAATACTTTCTGTACAGTTAGTATAATCCCCCCAAAAAACTGCTAATCAATTATTTAAAACCCTGTTATATCTCACTGTATTACATTTATTTAGATTGTTTTTCTTTCGTATATATTCCATACATAATTTACCTAATCACTGATAAGATGACTCTGAGGGATCATCAATGATTATTGTGTACTTATATTCTCATATAATTATATGTAGTGTGTGTGTTTTACACTCAGGCACATATGCCATGTGTAATAGAGCCCTGCCAGCCCTTCTCTTTGTCTATGCTGACAGAGAGAGACTCATTGTTTAGTCTCTCATCTAAGCAAAGTAATACCACATGTAGATTGGAAGTGTCAGCATTCTCTTTGTCTAAGGTATATGCAACAGAAGCATATTTCTTGTCTTATATTATACTCATTAGTAATTCTGTCTCCTAAGTAATTATCCAATAGAGAATGTATTGCGTAACATTGTTTATAATATAGATCCAATACATAAGGTTCTTTATATCTACAATTTAGATGTTATCTTACTATATTAGCATTGTGTTTGCCAGTTCTGCTTTCTACAAGACCTGTACATTCTTCTGAGACTGGCAAGTTACTCTGTGATCTGTGATTTTCTCTGTCACATGCTTAGTGTGAGTATAATAAACTACCTTATTTACGACTGCTTGTGAGTGTTATCTCTGACTAACATTGTAGACATAGAACAAATCTGATTTATTATCCCAGAGCTGGCCTCTGAGTGACAGCCCTTGCTGTTGTGGTATTGTTCTCTGTCAATGCCAGGTGGTGCTCATAGGGCCACATGGGTGCAATCTATTGTGCCAAATACACCAAGTAGTTGTGCAACCCTGTAGAAGTCCTGCTTTGCTACTGTCCGCTCCACTGCCATTCTGGGGAATCTTGTGGACTTCTCAGTGTGGTGCACCAGAGTGTTGAGGAACTGTGCAAGGAGCCTGGATGTGGCTGACTGTGTTATACCGGTGGTGTTCCATACTGGTGTCTGGAAGGTGCTCATGGTGAGCAGGTACATGGCTGCTGTGACCTTTGTCCCCACTGCCATGGCATGGCTTCAGGGTGTGGGTGCCTGCAGCTCATCATTGACCAAGTTACAGAGCTGTCTCAGCAGTGCCCTGTGTAGTCAGTACCGGCCCAGGGTCTCTGTGTCTGTCAGTAGTTCAAATGTTATGTGGGGCTGGTACCATCTATGCTGGGCACACTGCTTATGGGCCCTGTGTCAGCCATCCTGTTGTTCCTTCAGTCTCCTCATGTCAGCCATTACTATGGCTATGACAAATACTAGGCCTGCCATTCCTCTACAGCCTGCTGCTTTGGTTGCTGTGTGTGCCTGTCACACTTTGTTGCTCTCTCTGCCTGTGTTTCCCTTTCTCCCTCTCTCACAGTGCGGTTCCTGTGTGTGGCACTGGTTGGTTTGCTGATTTAGGGCTGCCTTTTGTAGTCCTATCTTTGCACAATCACATACACATGTTGGGCATTGGCACACTAGTGTAATCTGGTTTACTATGTGATTGCGCGTCATGTTCATGTACATGTCCCCATTTACTGTACTGTGTGGTTTGGCCTCTTTCTGCACTGTGGCACACAGTCCCTTTTGAGCGGGCATACTGCAGATAGCTGAATATATCTCTTCCACGCATTTCATCGGGTGTGCCACGCATCTCAGGCCTGCGCTGCACAACTGCTCTCAATATAGGGGCCCTAGTCTCTAACCTCAGTTTCTTGGCTCAACCTTTTAATTTTCAAAAAAGCCACTGTACATTATTTCTAGCTCTGAAAACCACAAGAAATAATTATGAGAGAATTGTAACATTTCTAGGAATAAAACCATTTACAAACATATATTTTCTCTAGCAAAACAAGGAAACAGCCTTCCCCAAGTGAGTACATTTATTGCTGCTTTTCTTGCAGTGTTTCTTTCAAGAGTTTCAGAAATGATTTTTTTTTTATTTTACTGTGTTTGGAAGACTTTGAGCTCAGGAGCCCTTTTTCAATGGTGTCCATGTCAAGCAAGTTCATACAGTGTCAGGCCAACACAATAAACAACAGGTAACAACAAGCATTAACATATTACAGAAAGTTTTAGCAATGGATTAACCCTTGCAGGGCTGCAGACTGATATATCAGTCCAACATTCCTATATGTTCTAATTCTGCTGGCAACCTAATGGTTAAAACAACAGACATTCAAACCAGCAAGGGGAATCTATAGGATACAGGGTCTTAGGCAGAGGAGGCAAGATTGTGGCAGATATGGACTAAGAGCACAACCAGTGATGTTTCTGGAAAAGATGGGCAGTAAAGTTGGCCTTGAAGAAGGAGAGGCTAGGGAGAACAGTAATAGCCATGGGCAAGGAATTCCAGGCTTTGACTTCTCTAGACACAAAAGAGTATTGGCCAAATGTTGTTTTCCTAAGGGACAGGAGCAGCTTTTGGTCACCTATAGATTGAGTTCTTTAGTTGTTTCTGACCAGAAAGAAGTGGTTTCAAACTCCCAGTAACAATTGGACAAGGACAGCTGTCTTGTATAGAAGAGCTTCATCAAGGTTAACTCAGAGCTGGAAAAAAAAACAGTTAAGAGTGATGTAAAGGTCATGATAGAGGGAGTCAGGTTTCATGTTCCGTGAAAACTTGCAGGCATGGTTAAAAGCAGCCACAACTCTTTCAGGGACAGTATTATTAGTGGCAGAGTAGATGACCACACCATAGTCAAACACTGAGATGATGAGGCTGGAGACAAGTAGTTTTATTCACATCGGGCTTAAGGTTGGCCCTGTTTCTATATAGCAAGCAAAGGCACTGGTGGATGTTTTTGATAGATAGTCAACATGTGATGTGAAGGACAGGGTCCTGTCCAGATGTATGCTTAGATACATGAAGACCTGAATCAGCTTAATGGGGTCTCCAGCTTGTGTTCTGATATGCAGCTTGGAGCCACCCATCTGAGCAGAGTGAACAGTAGGGATTTGGTTTTCTTGGTGTTGATGACCAGCCTGTGTGGGGTGAACCAGTAACAAACTCTGCTGATGTCAGATTGCAGGTTGCCTTCCAGAGACTTCAGATAATGGTGGGATGTGAGGATGATGCAATATGAATGCATCATGATTTCAGGTGTTAAGAAATAATCACACCATGATGTTATGCACTTGCATGACAGCTGCACCACCAGGTCCTATTAGGAACCCCTTAGATACAGGGTCAAGCACCAGAGTGCACTTGGTGACTCTCCTCACTGAGGGACTTGTGAAGTCTCTAAATTGCAAAATTATTGTATTTATTCTATAGATGAATTTCAGAGGAAGGTTATTAGAGAGGAGAACAGGGAATAAATAGAGAAGGGTAAGGAGAAGTCCCTGTTAAATTTATACTGAATCCAGCATAATGAAATGAATTCCAGTTGTGTCTTATTACTTAACTTAGTGTCTTAGATTGTTTCTGATACAAGCACTTTGTGATGCTTTGCATGAAAGATGCTATTTAAAAATAATGTGTATTGTATCAAATTGTAAGCATATTTTAATTGTGAAAAAGTGGTATGTTTGCATAATTTTCTACCTGTGTCCCAAGGCTTCTTTGTTAGTATCATCATTAGTATGAATATCCATAAAATAGAACAAAAAAGAAACCTGAACTTATGTTCAACAGATGCCTGCCCTTAATTTCTCAAAGCAGCTAAGATGATCATTAACATAATCAATTGAAATGATGAATACTTCAAATATACATTAATGTACTGTATATGCCAAATGCAATCACTGAAGTCATCTTCAAATAACATTTACATTCTGGAGAATGCCATAGCTTGTTTTAAGGAACGCAGTTTTACTATTCTGTTTTATAAAGCATAATATGCAAATAGCGTATTGTGGAAAAGGGCTTTCTTCCATACAGTCAATTATTTTTGACTGTTCACCTATTAGCATTAGCAGAGCAGTGCATCTGTGTTCAGTCATGATGATTCATTGTAATTCATTCCAGTCCTACACACAAGTTAAATTCAATTAATGTGATTCTTGCATACTAAACGTTTTAGAATGGTATAACGTGAAATAAAGGAAATAATGGATTGTGAAAAGTATATCGTACAAATCTGCATTTGTTCTGCAGTCAGTTTTGCAATTAGGTAACCCAGAGTTCAGTTTCTCTTAATGAGTTAAGCTAGACACTCTCATAAACAAGGAACAAAATATATTCTGTTGAAAGCCACAATAAAGTAGTTAGGCAAAATTTTATTTTTAAATCAGGATAAGAGCATTAAAATAGGTCCTATTTGTAAGATTGTACAGCACAGATTTCCAAACTTACACACATTGCTAAAAGTAAGTTACAATGACAAGAAAACATAAAACTACACCTGAATAGAACAAAGCTCTGCAAGCTTCATTAGACATAGTAACACATACCACAAAATGAAACTGTATTGAGTTCAAAAAACAAAATCTGATTTAATCTGAATTTAGCCTAACTTTATGTGATCATATAAGCAACAGTTGCTGCTAAAGAAGTAAAATTAAGAGCTTTTATAGATAATTGCTACATAGCAGCAAATGCATATTTCATTATGCTCTTAACTCAAAATGACCTAGAGGTGACTGTAGTTTAATTTTTAGGGATACTGTCAAACAGTTGTAAATACAAATTAATGTTGCCAGCATAGCTCATTGTCAGAGAGAAATAGTAGTGGTAGCAAATGCCACATTAGATTATATGATCAGCAAGTTGCTAACCTGTGTGTGAGAGGCCCTAAGCCATGCTGGTGCACCTATGCAAAGTAGCTGACTGTGCCTATGGGTGCACTAGCATATTAGTAGATATGGAGAGGTGGTAACAAGCAGTTAGTGACTCACAAATTACCACCTCCCCAAACTAGGTCCGTAGTCATTGTGCCCACAGCCAATCCAAACCCCTGCCCTCTTGATCACCTCTTTCCCAAGCTGTAAAAGCCCTGCTGGTTCAATGATCCCACCACCTCCAAAGACATCAGTAGACTGCTCCTACCTGTCCCACCTACACAGGCCCCACCACCTATGCCCCTGGCCCCCACATTCTGGTGCAGCCCCTCTCACAGCCCCCACCAGAAGTTACCAGGAAAACCTCTCTGCTCACCACCTCACATGGCTGTTGTCTGAATAGCATGGTGCAATTGTGCACCTACTGTAAAAACAGCTGTTTGAACAGCAGGCATTGAATCACTCCCTCTCATTCAGACAGCATCCACCCAATGTAGTGAGTACAGTAGAGGGGTTGTGCCAGTCACAGTTGTGGGGCAATAAGGGGGAGCTGTGCATGGCATGTGGTGGGCCAGGGCAGGGGGTGGATGGGCCTGCGTGGGCAGGAGGGGTGTTGGGTCTACTGACGTCTGTGGGGACCACTGGCCCTCCAAGGTATGTACATTTGACAGATGGGCAATTGGAGGATGTCACAATATGAAAGTTTCAGGGTTCACGGCATTATCAGAAGTCATGGTATAGATTCCATGGGCAATTTCTGATACTGTGATGACTGCAGTTTATGGTATACCATGGTTTTCAGACCTTTTAACTAATTTAAGCCAACCCAAATCCTTGCCCTCCCAATCTACTGCATGTTCCATGCTATACATGACTTGGTGGTCCAGTGTCCCCCCAATTGCCCATTTATCCCAATTACCCATCCTTCAATGCTGTGTATGCCCTGCTGGTTCAGTAATTCCATTACTTCCCCAAACATCAGCAGACCCCCTCACCTGTCTCAGCCCCAAAGGCCTCAACAATCCCACTCTGGCCTCCCATGTACTGGTGAAGCACACATCACAGCCCTACCCCTGATGGTGACCAGCACAACCCCATTGCTAACCACCTTGAACATCTGCTATCTGAATAACAGGGCACACTTGTGCAACTACTGTAAAAACAGCTCTTTCTACAGTAGGTATGTGATCATGCATGGTCATTCAAATGGTGTCCAGCCAGGGTAGTGAGTAGAGGGGTTATGCCAGTCACCATTTGGGGGCAATGGTAGGAAACTGCACATGGTAGATGAGGGCCAGGGGCTGGAGATGGTTTTGCCCTTGTTGGTGGGATGGATAAGTAGTCTACTCATGTCTGGATGGATGGGGGGACCACTGGGCCACAAGGACATGTACAGCATGTGAAAAATGAGCAATATGGGACAGGAGGCAGGTTATATCACCTAATCAAGGTTTCATGACATACCTCGGTATCAGAAAACACAGTACTGATACCGTAGGCAATTTCTGATACTGTGATATCACTACACTACCTCCAAATACTTAATTTTGTTTCCATTGGCAGGTGGTTTTAGGAACAACTTTCCCTTCTGTGCCAACTCTCCCTTATTTTTTGTTCAGAAATGACTCCTTCCATAACACCATGGTACTCATAAGGTGTAATGGTTATCATATTGTCAAGATTTGATACCGTGAAATCCCAACTGGCAAGATTACCAGGGACAGGGCTGTTAGCAGCACCTACCAGTGTTGTGGGGGTGTTACAAACTCAGTTTTCTCCTGGCCTGCAATAAGCCTTAATGAGACACAAATGACCCAATAGGACCTTGCTAGTGCTATGAGGTCATTTGCATATAAGGGCACAAATAAGGCAGATTGCTCAAGAAGAGCAATCATTATTTGCTGGTCTAACAGTCTAATTGATCCAGCAATCCCCATAGCACCCTACTGGCCACATACCTCTTATGGCCAGTAGGGGGCTGGGGATTGCGTGCACAACTGGGATAGCGACCAGCTAGTATATTGGAACATGTCATTATGATTTGCAGAGTGCCCAAGCATGTTTCAATATATAATACCTGCAGTTTGCTCCATGCACTAAGTTGCTCCTGGAGCAAACATTTAGTGGGCAAAATCCAGAAGCTTTGAATATCTTGGCCATAGTCTTGTGTCCTGTCCCCCCCCCCTTGAAAATGGACAATATTTGCCCTTGGATTCTCATCCAGATAAAAGTTTTAAATAAATAAATAGAGATGCAGGGAAATATTTACATCAGAAGAGTTGGTGCAAAGTGGCCTACTTTGTGCCACACCATGCAAAACCTCATATAGTTTTGCAGCCCACATCGCACTTTACCCAGCATACTTTCTTTAAAAAATATAAATTTAAGAAAAATGTTCCTGCAGCCTCATAGCTCATTTACCATCCTCCTTCACTGCCCCAACCATTAAAAAACATAACCCCATCCACCACCATGGCACTTAATTCCCCATCCTCCCCCCAGTCCAACAAAGTTAAGTGTTAGCATTGTTAACCGTCAGTCATTACATTTAACACATTACCCTTCCCCTACACTTTTAACAATCCCAGTCTCACATTCCTCCCCATAGCCCTGACAAGTATAATCCAGTTAACCCTAAATCTGCTCACCCTTGACTCACCCAGTCCCCTTTCCTTCACCTGAGCTCTTTTCTTCTATTTTATTTATTTATTTTTATTTAAGAATCAGTTTACAACCTTTGAGCCAGAGGCTTGTTTCCAAAGGTACTTTGTCACATAAAGACATACATTGCGTTTCGGTTACATAGCAAAGATTTGCAAAAATCAATAGGCATTCACCAGAGGTGCCACGTCACATTAGGGCAGACAAATACAATTGGGTACAGGGTACATGTAATTGATAACAGGTATTACACAAGTCGGTATCAAGTGAGCATTCTGGTAGATAAACATTGAAACAGCTGGCACTGGCCAGGTTAAACCTAGGCATGGTGTACAGGGAAGTGGTGGAGGAGATGGTTGGGTGGAGAGCTGCCCGGGGGGCATTGTCAAGAGAAAAAAGAGGTGGAGGCTATGTTCAGAGACAGGAGCAGTTACAAGTGCTGAAGATGTGGTTCTGAAGTGCGGTTTTGAATGTGGAGATGGTGATGGCATTGGTGATGGTGGCAGGGAGAGAGTTAAACCAGGTTGGGGCTCTATAGCTGAAGGACCTCTGGCCACGGCTGGTTCTTGTTCTAGGGACCTTTAGAGTGGTCTTGTAGGAAGACCGTGTTGCAATGGTGGGAGGCTCTGGTGGATGGATGCCGTTACCCCAGGGAGAGCCCAGTAGGGTTTTGGTGAGGAGACAGGTCTGGTATCGAGACCGTTCATCCAGGGTAAGCAGGTTAGCATCGACATATAGCTGACAGGTGTGTGTGTGAGCCTGGGGGCACCAGTAATCAATCTGCATGCTTTATTCAGGGTTAGGTGAATTTTGTTGAGTGCAGTGGTATCGGCAGCACCGTATACTGGTAGACCGTAGTCTACAAGGGACAGAACGGACGATGTAACAGCTAGCCGGAGAGCATTTGGGGGAAGGCAGGTTTTATGGCGGAATAGGATGCCAAGCCGTGTGTTGGTGGTGGATGTTAGGGCGTCGATGTGGTTGTGAAATGTGAGGGCTGAATCGAAGGTAACCCCAAGGTATTTGTAGGAGCAGACTTGTTCCAGTGGTTGGTTGGTGCTTGGAAGGATATAGAGTGGGTGGTTGCTAGCTTTGTTTTGGGGGTGTAAAAGAGCATAGTTTTGGTTTCTTAAGATTGATGACGAGTCTGCACTCCTTAAACCAAGCCTCGGCACTATTGAAAGACTGCTGTAGGGAGTCCTGTAGGGAGATGGGATTACGGTGGGTGGCAAAAAGGACAGCGTCGTCTGCATACAGCAGAATTTTGCCAGAGCATGCACTGGGCAGGGTGTTCAGATACAGCGAGAAGAGAAGGGGGCCCAGGATGGAGCCTTGGGGGACCCCAGAGAGAATGGGACGGGTATCGGAGAGTGTGCTATTAATCTTGACACACTGGGATCAAGTGTCAAGATAGTTTTGTTCTAGGTTTTAGTTCTAGGTTTGTTTGTAAGCACTGCTAGTAAGCACAAAGCAAGGGACATTATCAGAGCAAGGAAAAAGATTAAGGCTTCTTTTGGCTAGGCAGAGTTGCTCTGTGTTACTATTTCCTTTTGTGCTCACAGGGTTTGTTACTGTGTTTTACTAACATTGTACTGCTTTATTGTTCTCTGATTCAAATTGCTGTTGCAGGGTATACATTCTGCTGCATTTTTACAGGGTGTGCCTACAGTTTTGTTACTGTGTTGTGTTTACAGATTACTGTTATAATCTTCTCTGATTCAATTTTTAATACAAGGTATATCTTCTGTTACTGCTTTATTTTTCTCTGTAGCAAAGTGTTTTTTGCAGAGTATAATTTCTGTGAAATTATTACAGGTGGTGCTTTACAGGCTTTACAGTTTTATCTATCATTAAGCTAAGCTTTCAGGGCTACTGCATTTGTCATTGGTTGATTGTTTCTGCTCTTACCTCCTTGTTTCTTTCATCCTTGTTCTTTTTCGGCAGGGTAAGGGCCCAGCCACCCAACCCCATCTTGAACCACCCTGTGCTACACTCCTTTTATAGAGTGGCACAGTCATGCCATTTCCTGTAGCAAAGCAGGAAGGGGAGGATCAGAGGTGTATCCCCACAGTGACCTCACTTACAGGGCTACTAGTAATTTAACTTGTTATAACAAGTTATACAAAGATAAATAAACAAACAAAACATAAAATCAAACTTTTGCTCTCATTTTCCTCCTTCAAATTACTCAGACCAGATTATAAACCCAGCAACTCAACTGGAAAGGATATTATTAACAGCAGGTGCTGTGGGACACTTTTCAAAAGGGCAGTTATACAGGATTTAGGACACTGTCCTACATGCTGGACCATCGGAGATCTAAGGGCTCAGCTCTAGACAGCATGGGCAGAGATTGCATGCCTTAAAGCATATATTCAGGAGGAAATATATTATAAAAACTGCCCACCATTTCCCCAACATCCAACTGAAGCATCTCGACTGCAGAGGGATGTTGGTCCTGGAGGTTGGCAGGTGGTTAGGAGGGGCAAATCTGGTGCCCCATCACTCAATGCTCTCCAACATATCACCTCCACAAACCATATAAAAACTACAAACAGGTATCTGCCTCTATCTCCAAAATCAAACAAAGGAGTAGAGGACACTGCAGCACAGGAGCTAGCACATCAAAACTCACCCAAAACAGGGACCAAAACAGAAAAAGCAAAAAGGAAATCCAAAACATTTCTGATCACAGGAGACTCCATGATTCAGGGAGCTGATACCTACCTCCAGCCAGGGGTAATGGTCAGATGTCTCCCAGGTACATCAGCATGGAAAAACACTGACCACATTCCTAACATCATGCAGAAAGCAGGAGAAATCATTGATGTCCAAGGAACACCTGAACAGGCTGTGAGACAAACTGTCATCAATTTAGACCAGCATCTCCTTCCTAGAAATCCTGCCAGTCTGGGAAGGGGGGGGCAGATGGACAGAAAGTCAGAAAAGGGGAGACAGAGGATCTAAACATGTGGCTCAAGTGCTGGTGCCAGGAAAAAGAGCTCAAATTTGTAGGTAATTGGCAACAGTTTTGGGAGTGAAAGTTCTTTAAATTTGATGGACTGCATCTGACTAAGGAGGGAGTCAGTGCATTGGGGCAAAAGTTTGATGTCTTTGCAGAATATTTAAACTAGCAAATGGGAAGAGGGATGCAGCACTCAATACATTGAATGGGAAGAACACCCCTCCCCCTCAGCTAATGATAAAACAGGAGATCAGCATGTCTGCAGTTCATTTGCATCACCAGGTAAGGAAAAAGGTCTGGCTCCCCATACAACACGCAGGGGAAATGCCAGACTGCACCCAACAACTAACACACTGCTATCTGGTGAATGGAAAATCATGTACACAAATGCCTGCAGTCTTGAAAACAAGATCCCAGACTTGAAGACAATAATGACAGAAGCTGAACTGGACATAGTAGCCATTAGTGAGATATGGTTTACCAGCAACCACACTTGGGAGACTACCGTACCCTGCTATGTACTGCTCAGAAGAGATCAAGGTGCAAAAGGGGGTGGGGGAGGGCCCCTTTATGTCAATGAAAATATCAAAGCTACAGAAATTCAGAATACACATAAGGAGACAGAACTACTGTGGGTCACCCTGGAAACAGGAAATGGGACAGTCATACAAACTGGGGTTGTCTACAGGCCACCAGACCAGGAGGAGGACATAGACACATCACTGTTAGAAGATATACAAAACATGAAAGCTGAAGGGGAGGTTCTGATAATGGGAGACTTCAACATGTCAGATACCGATTGGTCATTGCCAGCAGGAACATCCACTAGAACTAGACACACTGTGGATTCCCTGCAGGGGAAGGGCCTCAGTAAACTAGTACAGCAACCCACAAGAGACAGAGCTATCCTAGATCTAGTGTTGACTAACAGGAAAAGGAGCACAGATCTCCTGGAGGAAGGCCACCTGAGGGACGGTGACCATCACATAGTATGGTTCAATTTGGCTAATAGAACTAACTCATCCCATTCCTAGGCAAAAATATGGAAATTCAGAGGAGCTGACTTGGAAAAGATGGCCAACAGAGATAAGCTAGTCCTGGCAAGAAGAAATACAGGTGAGGGGGTACAGGCAAAGTGGGCAAGCATTAAGTATGCAACACTTGAAGCAACATCCCTTTGTGTTAGGAAGGAAAGCAAGAGCAAAAGAAGGAGGAAACCACTTTGGTTCTCAAAAACAGTAGCAGAAAAGATCAAAGCCAAAAGGCTGGCCATCAGGACATATAAGGGAATGCAGCGGGACCAACATAGGGAGGCATACCAAACTTCCATAAGGGAAGCAGGGAAGGCAATAAGGCAGGCAAAGGCCCAAACCGAGAAAACACTAGCACAAACAGTAAAAGAAGGGGACAAGACTTTCTATAGATACATTAGTAAAAGGAGAAAGTCCAGAAGGGGTATTGCTAAGATCAAAGCAGATAAGGGGGAGTGTGTGGAGGTGAACCAGGGAAAAGCATCTGTCCTAAATAGACACTTCTGCTCAGTATTTACTGAGGAGAAGGTAGTGCAGAGCCCACAGCTTAGCACCATGGACACGGGGGGGGGGTGCACAAGTCCCTTCACAAAAGAAAGGGTCCTACCAGAGCTTGCTAAGCTCAGGGTGAACAAGTCAACCGGACCTGATGGCATACATCCCAGGGTACTAAGGGAGCTAAGGATGGAACTAGCAGAGACATTAGCAGAACTGTTTAGTCAGTCTCTGAGCACAGGAGAGGTCCCAGAAGACTGGAGAAGGGCTCATGTGATCCCGCTGCACAAGAGTGGTAGCAGGGAAGAGGCAGAGTGCTATAGACCAGTCAGTCTTACCTCAGTAGTAGGCAAGATTATGGAGGCACTCCTTATGAAAAGGATAGTGCAACACCTTGAATCCATAGGAGTACAGGATCCAAGACAGCATGGGTTTACAAAAGGAAGGTCCTGTCAAACTAATCTCATAGATTTCTTTGATTGTGTAACCAGAGGGGGTGCAGTTGATGTCGCCTACCTTGACTTCAGCAAATCGTTTGATACTGTTCCACATAGATGATTGATTAATAAACTAGGTATGCTCAGGGTGGGTCAGAGGTTGGTCAAGTGGATGGCAAACTGGTAGGCAGGCAGAAAACAGAGAGTGTTGGTAAATGGTATACAGTCAGAAGAGATGCAAGTCACAAGGGTACCTCAGGGATCAGTCCTGGGGCCAGACCTCTTCAATATCTTTATCAGTGACATTGCAGATGGACTGGAAGGTAAGTTTTGTCTGTTTGCCGATGACACCAAGATCTGCAACAGAGTAGATGATCCAGATGTGGTGGGCAAATTGAGAAGAGATTTGGATAAACTGGTAAAATAGTCGGAAGAGTGGCAACTGGGGTTTAATGCAAAGAAGTGCAAGATCATGCACATAGGGAAGAGAAACCCTGAAGCCACCTATTGGTTGGAAGGGGAGTGATAGCAATCACAAAGGAAGAAAGAGACTTGGGCATCACCATCACAGATGACCTGAAATAGGGGTGGGTAAAAGTTGTGAATTCCACTTTTGCAGAATTTCCATGAAGTTTCAGAAATTTCGAGGAAATGTTGGAACTTTTGCCATTGGCGAAACTGTGATTTTCCATGGATTTTCATCGCGTTCCACTGACTTTTTTGTGAACTGTAGAAAAATGCATATAAACTGTGAAATTTATTCTATCCACAGTTCAATGAACTGTCAGTGAATGAGCACCTTCTTGTACAACCGTGCGGTCATTCACTGACAATTCATTGGGCCTCCGGCAGTGGAGCAGAAAGTAAGGCTGCACTGGTGGCCAGCTCAGGGGCATGGTGGGGGAGTGGGGTGGTGGTATAGGAACTCTCAGGGTGGGGGAGGAGGTCCACTAGACACCAGGGAATACTGGGAATAGAAGGGATGAGTCAGTGTACTGACAGCTGTTTTTTTGTGGATTAAGGAATCCAGGATGGGGGGGGGTCCTCTAGACATTAGGGAATTAAAATGTTTTTTGGGGGGGCTTAAGACATCTCACATGTGCTGTGTCAAAATAAAGCTTTATTTCAAGGAATGATATGTTGTCCTGTCGTTTTTTTCTACACACTATGCTTGTTTGCCCCCCATTTAATGTGAGTTGCACCTTAAAAGCTTGTTCTGAATGCAGCAGCTGGTGTCTGCTGCTGGTACATTCAGAACAGAGCCCATTATTAATACTTAACATTTCGATCTTGCCCTCAGTTTATGCCTCCCTTTGTTGCCACTGCAGCCCTTGTTATAACGCCAGGTACTGCATCCTAACTGACATTATGAACTGGCTACTATAAACCTTGGAAGCCGAATGACTGAGCCCTCTTCTTACCCATGATTATATTGAGCAACATAGTCATGGCTAAGAAAAGGTGTCAGCCAAGAGCTTGTTTCACCTGCCCCAAATCCATCCATCCACACATTTCGGCAGACAGCCGTGCTGAACTCGCAGTCTGAAGCAGCAGCGAGCAGCTGCTCAGTCCCGTTCAAAAAACATTACAAGCCAGCAAGTACTGCCACAGAAGAAAATCTTTTCAGGACACCAAAAAAACAAACACTCTCCTCTGCTACCATAGCAACCAATCCACCGAACTGCAAAAATGAAGAAACCGCCACTACAGTAAAACACGGAAGTTGCTGAGCGGCAACCCTCCTTGGCTAACAGAGATCTACCAGTGTTAACTAATTACGAACATGCCTGACCCACCAATATTTAAACATTCAGCCCCCTTACTGGCTGCAACTTTCTTTGCATGCCTACCATGTGATTCCCCACAAAAACAGTCCAGAGCAGGAGGCAGGACCCCACGGTATCTGTGTAGTGGGCGGGATGGTGTGAGTTGTGGCTGAAGCAACTCCTCAAAATGAAAAAAGAAAACAAGACTCCTAAAACCAGACACATGATGTACATGTGTTGCTTCTTAAAACATATTAATTGGCCTGTTGCATGTTTCACCATCCAACAGCTACTCTGGATAGCTTACCAATTTGACTGGAAAAGTAGGTCTCCACTTATTCATATCACGGTTGTCAGCAGATTGGGTTTTGTCCTGAACTAACAAATCAAAAAATAAATCCACACACAGTCTTCACCCTATGCTGGAGCAGGCAATGGGACAGGGTCAAAGGTAGGGAAAACACACTTCACAACCAGGAGTAATGACAGAGTTCACCGCTATGAACTCCACTTACAACAGCTCCACCTGCTGCCCAAAGCCCTCCAGGAACTATTTTATGAAAAAATACTCCCCCAACATCCCCCAAAAAGGCATTTTCAACATCTTTAAAGTTTATTTTTTACTGATAAGACTTTAAGGCCAGTTCATAATAGCAATAATGCACTCCAGGGTATGTATATCATGGGATATTGTCACTTCTCGGGTGTATGAAGCACGAGGCTGCACGCACACGAGGTGTGACAATATCCCATGATATACCACACCATGTCGTTCATTATTTCTTATAGACTTTCTGTGATGTCTTTAGTTTTAGGGCTTCCAACCAGTCGCATCCACCTACTGCAGCTGTACGTTTAGAAGAGCCCACCACCCCCACGTTGAGTGACTGTGTCCTGTGGGATTTAAAATTTTGATATCATGATTGTGGCCCAGGAGGGATATAAATGCAGTGTATTTCAGTTACTGACCCTCTTTCTTTCAGTCTCACCACCGAAAGAAAACATCCGTGTCCACTACTACAACCACAGTGCAATACTAATGCCAAGCATCTGGAAGTACTCTCACAATGCAATCAATAAGCCTTCCTTTTTCTGTGTTGCTGTTTGGGGCTGTTGGATTAGTTTACTGTATGAGGTTTTCATACAGCAGCATTAAATTGGCAGGTTTGCTGCTTTTCTTTATTTTTTGGACTGCTTTTTGGGTCCTTTTGTGATTTGTGGATGCCACAGCATGCCGTGTCCTAGTAAGTTTAGAACAGGCATGTGTGGCATCCGCATTCATTACTAACAGCCCAACTGGTGAAAGGGCATCCAACTGCCAGAAAGTTCTCCCAAGAATGCTAAGAATGCAACAGGCAAGCGTTCTTTTCCCTGTGTTGTTGTGTATTGTTGTGTGGGACCCTGGGATCAGCTTACTTTTTGTTAATATTGTTAATAAAAACACAGGGTGATTTGGGCAGACTTTCTTCCAAAGTTCACTCTATTTTCACCTGCTAGGGATCATTGCATGCTTTGTGGATGCCACAGCATGCCGTGTCCTAGTACGTTTAAAGCATGCAGTGTAGTGTCTGCAGTACATTACTAACAGCCTGAGTCAAAAAATGGGCAGAAATTAGTTTTTACATCAGTCCACCAGCGGAAATCAGAGAAAGAGCTCAAAGTGCACTGCTTCAGCAAAAACATTGTAGTAGCCATCCTGATAATCCTTTTCAGTGTTAAAGGGGCAACCTTTTTAAAACTTCCATGCTGTCCCATAATTTTCCTATTGGATTGGCTCCCTGCATGTAATAAGGTATGCCGCTATCATAAGGTTGCAGAGGCAGGAATATTAACAGCATTTCAAGTCCTAGTTACTGTACTTAACACAGCTTGAAATATTAACTCTGTTTAACCTGTTTAAATTAATTCAAGAAGGATAGAGGAAACAAGCCAGAGGACACAAGCCAAGCACTGGTGCCATTTAAAACACCAGTCTGCTTGTTTGCAATCTCAAATGTTTGATTTTTTAATGCTGTGTGTTGGCACCATGTGTGTGTTTGTGCAGCTCCAAAGTATTGGTTTGTTCACATGCTTTTCACATGGCTGCATGCTGAGCAGCCCTTTGTTTGCTGTTCACTGTCACCCATCTTGAGACCATGCAGCGTGTGTTGGGGGGGTGTTGCTTCAAAGTATTGTTTGGCTTGGATTATAATGTTTAACTGTTTTGTTTTTTGTGGTTTGCTAGTAAATTTCTGTGGTCTGCTGCAGCATGTACAGCAAGCCCACGACCACATGGTTTTAATATGGCTGGATGGGGAGCAACCCTTTGTTTGCTGCTTCACCTTCAGCCATTTTGAGACCATGCAGAGTGGGCTTGTTGGGAGAAGCCTCTGAAGTATTGTGGCCTGCTTTAAAAATGTTTCAGTGTTTATTTTTGCTTATTGTAGTTTGCTGTGTGCCTTTCTGTGGTCCGCTGCACATCCATCAAGCCCACGACCACATGGTTGGATAGGGAGCAGTTCTTTGTTTGCTGCTTCACCTTCAGCCATTTTGAGATCATGCGGTGAGTGCTTGTTGGTGGTGGGGAGTGGTGGGCAAAGTGTTGTTTGACTTGCAACAAAAATGTTTTTCTTTTAAATCAATGGTTTGCTGTGTACATTTCTGTGGTTTTGGTACTGATGTCTGTCTGATTTTGTATAACCACCCACCACATGGTGTTAACATGACTGGATGCTAAACAGGCCTTTGTTTGCTGTTTCACCTTTGGCCATGTTGAGACCATGCGGTGTGTGGTTGGAGAGGCAAAGTATTGTTTTGCCTGCTACCAAAATGCTGTTTTTTAAAATCTGTGGTTTGTTGTGTACATTTATGTGGTTTTATGTACTGATATCTGTATGATTTTCATAAACAACCACCACATGGTGTTAAATGGCTGGATGCTGAGCAGGCCTTTGTTTGGTGCTCGACCTTCAGCCATGTTGATACCATGCGGTGTGTGGGGTCTATGAATTATTATTTGACTTGTACTGTAAAATGTGATAGAGGTTTGCTTTTTCCATCCTTTCATTCCACTGCCTCCATTTTGTTTCCACCACCTACATTTTTTAACACATGTTGACAGAAATTGTTTATTCTCAAAAACAGTTACTACATAGACCACATTCCTTTATTATGATCAACATATTTTTGTTTCCCATGATGCATACAAAGTTTTTAGTTCCTGTTGCAGTACACCATTCTTCTTTATTCCTTGTCTCTGTCATGTTGTATGAAGCAACTTATGTGCCTTCCTCCTTACATCATTTCTTGTGAGGCAACTGGCATGCCCTCTACATCCTTTCATTATGTTGTGAAGCTGTTGATATTTGTACTCCTTCCTTCCTTCATTTCATCTCTTCTGGTCACAACTGATGTGCCTTCTCCTTCCTTACATCATTTCTTGTGAGGCAACTCACATGCACTTTCCTTCCTTCCATCGTTTCTTGTGAAGCAACTGACATGCGCTCTACTTCCTTCCATCATTTTGTATGTTGTGAAGCTGTTGATGTGTTCTCCTTCCTTCCATCATTTCATCTTCGTGTCACAACTGATGTTCCAAACTCCTTCGTTCCAGCATGTCATCTGTTCTGAGTCAACCAGTGTGTGTGCTCTCTTTCTTTCCTTCTCTGTAGTGAAGAAACAGCACCCTGTCACATAGGCCACATGAGCTCTGAAAGAGGAAGTTATTGTGTGTGATTAGTTCTAAACCTTTATGCTTCTTAAGGTTTTTCTGAACAAAGGAACATCAATGTAGCCAAAGACCACATATTTCTGCTGGATTCTTAATCAATGTTGAACTGAGAATGCTGTCCACTCCTCTGTCTGGAAAATAGAGAATTAAATGCTTCAGAGATAAGATCACGAATGACTTTGAACATTATGAAGCATACCTGAATACCTACAAAGCTCGATCAAAAGCTTACTGTGACAACCTGGATGAGGAGAAGTACTGTGAATACCAAGAGAAGTCTAGACTGCAAGCGTGGCAGCACAGAGAACATCAGAAGCAGAAGAAATTAGAGCAAATCAAGAATGCTGAGTGTTCAGTGACTTGCAAACTGACCGCAAGAGGAGAGACAAGAAGACAGGAGCAAATAGAGAAATGGAGGGAACAAAAAAAACAGCAACATGCAGCCATGTCAGCACAGAAGAAGAGGAGAATTAATGAAAAAAGACATCAAACCTACAAGGAGGCCAAACAACAAGTACAGACCAGCACCACAGCTTCAGTGCAAGTAAACTTACCTAATGACCCTGATACATCTGCAGTTGAGGCGCCCCAATCTGACAGTGCTATCTGGAAGGCACTTCAAAGGGCACAATCAGCCTTGCCATGGTTACCCACCCACCCGTTTGGCATGTACAGTGGATAAGCTGATAACATCATGTTTGCCAGAAAAGAAGGCAGCACTGGGAAAAAGAGGACAAACCATGGCTTATTATGGAAATTTGTGGAAGAAACTAGTGGAGGCCACAAAGGAAAAAGTCAATAGTGGACAAAAACAGAAAGGTGAATGGGTGCAAGCATTTCTGTTTTTGAAAAAAATATAAGATGCCATGTGAGGCTAGTAGAACCCTTGGGTTCAGCTGGACAACCATTATGAACACAATGTGAAGGGAACAGAAGCATGTGAAAAATGTACACACATCGTCGTTGCCTTCTGAAATGGCCAACAAAGTTTTTTTGAAGGGTCTGCCACCCCTCTGCCTTACAAGAAGACATTTTTGAAAAGAAGTCAATGTGTGAAAGCCTTCCTTTCCAAACCACTCAATACACTGCACAAAGAATTTCTGAAGGAAATCCAGAGTGCCATATCAGTGCAACAAAATTCAACAATCTGCGACTCACACATACTAAACTTGACAAAAAGCAGAAACTGAACCAGTGCCTGTGTGAGTACTGCCCAAATGTCTCCTTAAAAATATGCACATTAACCACAAGGCTGACAATCACAAAAAGAATGAGTGCAAAGTCCTGAACATATAGAAAGCTGTGAAGCTGACAATGTTTCTGAATGAAGGGAATCACAGGGTCTTTAGAAGAGACTGTGTGGATAAGGTGTGTGCTAACTGTACTGTTAATGCAATAGATAAGAAGGCAGAAGAACTGTTGAGGAAACATGGGGCAAAAATGGTAAAGTGGTATCAGTGGGAAAGCATGACTGTGACCAAACCAATAGATGAACTGGAAACAAAAACATCCTGAAGAGTGCTGAAGAACAAGAGGACAATGGTACAATAACTGTCTGACATGCTTAAGGAGGATCTTCAGTTTTCAGGTCACCACCTGCATATGGTTATATGGCAACAGCACCAGTTCAGCACACCTATGGAGAAACCACCTCAAGATAGATTCTCATGGTGCTGACTTTGCTGAAAACTATGCCTGCAAGTACCAGGATGAGATCCAATCCTGCCATTGGTATCATGAACAGGCTACAGTGCACCCCATTGTTACATACTACAAATGTGCTCGTTGTGAAGGTACTATCAAAGAATCCTTTGTGTTCATTTCACAGGACCTCACACATGATCACCGTGCAGTTTGTCACTTCATTGACATGGCCAACACACATCTCTCAAAGGCCCAGCACCTAACCATAGAATACGAGGCACATTTTACAGATGGCTGTGGGAATCAATATAAATCAAAGTGGGCATTCAATGCAATTTCAATGGCTCCCCAAGAATTTTGATTTTCAATTGAAATGGTGTACTTCAGATCAAGGCATGGGAAAGGCCCTTCAGATGAAGAGAATGCTGTTGTTAAATCAATGGCAACGAGGGCTGTGCAGTCATGTCTTGCAGTCATTTCCAAAGCAGAAGAGTTGTTTGTGTATTGGTGGGATAACCTAACATGAGAATCTCCAACTGAGGGGTGCAGCAGCTACTTTCTGGGTGCCCAACAAATGCATAGGAAGGCCAAAAGAAAAAGATGTAAAACCTGTCCCTGGAACTTGACAGATCCAAAGTGTGAAGTCTATGGCAGTTGGTGTGGTGGTCAGCAGTAATTAATTTTTTTTTTGCATCCACTGAAAAACTGATGATGCTCCATGCCTGAACAACGAACCTCTACAGCCATGGGCACTAAGGAGGCTCACATTTTCACATGTGAGAAGCACATTGCATGGTACTGAAACATAAGCCCACATGATGAACTTGGACACTGTTCCTGGCACATCAGTGACTGCAGCTTCAGTGATGGACCCCTGCACTGCTTCCAGCACTCCAGTGCCAGATCCTTCAACTGCTCCTGCAACTCCAGCGATGGACCCCAGTGATGTTTCCAGCTATCCAGTGATGGACCCTTGTGCCATAACTCCAGTGATGTACCTCGTGTGGATTTTGGCACTCCAATGACCAAACCTTCAACTGCTACAGCAACTCCAGCGATGGACCCCAGCAATGCTTCCAGCTCTCCAGTGATGGACCCCAGTGATGTTTCCATCTCTTTACTGACAGAACCCTCTTCTGCTTCAGGCACATCTGCAACAGACCCCTCAGCCACTGCTCAGCATACAGTACATCCAGTGACTCAAAAGAAAAAGTTGAACTCAGACAAAATAGAACTTGGGAAATTCTATGCAGTGTACTATTCTAAAACATTTTATATTTGGCAAGTGCTGGAATTCAGTGAAAAGAGACATGTTTTTATAGTCAAATTTCTACAGTGATGTGCAAATGAAGCTTACACATGGTCATGACAACAGAACACAGACGTGGTCAGGCAGCAGAGTCTTTTTCACGGGCCAGTAAATCTGAACTGAGAAAGCATATTTCAAATTGAACCACAAGTACAGGAAATGGTCACAATGAGATATGAAAAGCTACAGCAGCGCTGGAACTGAAGCCTTTTTTTTAATGGGACATTATTAAATGTTGCTTTAAAAAGCAGAAAGTTAACATTTCACACATTTTCATACATTTTCTCAAATAGATGACAATTTGTAAACTTTTATGAACCTGCACTGCTGTCTTGTTGTCCACTGTAACATTCAGAATGCATGCTTGGTGTCCACCATGACATTCAGAACTTTGAAGATCATTTTTCTCAGGCATTTCAAAGTGAGTTATCTCACAACACAGTGCACTTTTTACCGTTGGGTCACAGCATGTTGAAATGCTTAAAAAATGATATGCTCTGTTTTAACAAAATTGACCCTTAATGTTACAGTTTGGTACAACATTTTCATGAACATATCCAGATCAAATGATCAATTCAATATTATCAATTTTGGCTGCTGTATTCCCTATCAAATATTAATTTAGCTATCAGAAAAGCTTAAGTTGATATACAGTACATGTCTGTTCTTACATTAATGATCTCGCTAAATACAGCCAATCACATGCAACATTTATATCAAAACCAAACTGATGTGAAAAGCTACTTTTTTATGTGTACCTCTTAACAGGTATGCGTAAATGTTACACTATCATAATGGCATAGATATTAAAGGGGAATGGTCAGCACTAACAGCCCAACACCCAAGTGTGGTGTTGGTCCCAATTTGCACTTTCTGTGCGAAAACATTTATTGTTTACTTACTGTTTGCTACAGTATAGTAGACTGTATCGCACTGTTTCTGATAACTTGCAAGTTGACATGTTCTGTAACTACAAATCCTAGAAAACTCCTGCAGCTGACATTGGAGGAGGGCTGCAGCAATAGGAGATTCAATAGCCTGCAGTGCAGTGAGAGCTTTTATAAGTTCTGCTCAGTTGTTTGCTGGTCTCGCTGTTCTTCTCAGACTAAGTACAGTCCTCTGGGACTGTACTTAACCCATGGAAGAACAGTGGCACCAGCAAACAAAAAGACCATTGAAGTACTTGAAGTAATTTAAGGATTCTTATTTACCTGGAATAGCAATAGAGTAAAAAAATTTAGAATTGCTAATGTTACTTCTCACTGGCTATATAGAACTAAATCCAGGCCTTAGGAAATGTAATAACTTGATCATGTTTGATACAAAGGTACATTAAATTGTCAAATTTTGCATCTGGTTTCAAAATAAAAATACAGGCATCTTAGGCATTTCCAAAACATGGCAAGATTCCAGCAAAACTGATTCAGAACTAGACATACAGGGACACAACATTTATCCTAAGAATAGGAATGGGAGGGGGGTCTCCTCTATGGAAAAAAAAAGAAAGAACAAGTGAAGGGCATATGTTGTTTTCTGATTGAAATTTTAAAATTTAATTTGACTTTTGGAACAATATATTCCCTCCTTAATGTCAGCCCCCAGGACTTTGATGACATAGTCCATTTTTTAGCAAGGAATATAGGGAAGGATAACATGACTGCAGCTGGTGAGTTTAATTCAAATTGGGTTGGTCCAAGAAGACTATCTGGAGTATGGTGACATAAAAGTTCCAGAGTCATAGTTTGTTGGCCCATGTATAAGGTGCTGTCCCTAATTACTAACCTCATTTCTGCTAGTGAACCTGAAATCTTTGTAAGTCCTTATTAGGGTTCTGGTTTCATACAAGGTCTCTGTTAATTATAGTTGCTGGCAGGTGATGAAATGCTGCCCCTCAGATGTGCTTCTCGTTTGTGATTTTTTCTGTTGCTGGTTGGTCTCTTCTCATCTGGGGACCCTCTTGAGTCTGAAGTTAAATTCTGTCAGGTGCAGCTTGTGTCTCATGCTGATTTCAAAGCTGCTAGTAGTCACCTTGCCTGGTGCTGGCTTTCATGCCTTTTAATTTTCCTTGTAACCCATTATTTTGATAATACAGTACCTTCACTAGCTTGCACTTATTTATGCTACCCTTATACCTTGATAGTCATTACTGACTATGTAACCCAACCTCTGACTACCCACCCGGGCCTACTATTAGCCTCTTGAATGTCTTCCTGTTCTTAAATACAATGGTGATTCCTGTTGTCTCCTCAAATTTGACATCGTGCTGAAGATCTAAACCAAGTACTCCTTTCAGTTGCCCCTAATGAGTCCTCTGGCTACTAATCTTGCTTCTCATGGCATCTGTTTCTCAGGCTTACTCTATCTGGTGATATTGAATCAATTATTGGTCAATCCTGTTCCCAAAACCCTATCAACTCCTCCTAGTGGTTTAGTGTTAAAGTACTTAAAGTGGCCTGTACCCATCATAATATGTGCAGCATCATGACAACCAAACTGAAGTAGAAACCTGGGTAGCTCACTACTGCCCTGACATATTTGGCATCACAGAATCATGGATGAAACCTAGTATTCCTGATGTTATGTGTTTATTGGCTGGTTACAAGTTGCTTAGACTTGGCTTTCCTTCTAACAAAAGAGGTGTGGGAATAATCAGTAAGCAATAACCCATGACAAGGTGTGGGGTTATAGGCATTTAATCCACATTTGGGGTGCGTTGTGAGACATGAGGCCGCAGGCCAAGTGTCCTCACAGTGCCCAGGTGTGGATTAAATGCCTATAACCCCATACCTTGTTATGGGTTATTGCACTTATAACATGGATTATGTGAAAAACATGAGAAAACCCACAAAAAAGGAGGTTTTCTACTATTTAAACACAAAAAAATGCACTGTATCCTGCCACCTTGCAATATAGCCCCCCCAGATAATGCACTTTTCACTGCTCTTATGCACATAGAAATGTCACACGTAGAGTACTGATATTATCTGTGACATTTCTTGTGCATAATGTGCTCTTTTACTGTGCTTATGGAGGACAAAGAATGCATACTGACTGCCTGTGCTGCACAGACAAATGTCACACATACACCACTGAGGTGATTTGTGACATTTACAGTGTATGTCAATGCTATTTACTCTGCATATCACCTCTACTTCAGACCCCCAACACAAAATGTAAGTCAAGAGAGGACACGCCTGTCACTGTGTCTCTTTTTCTCTCACACTGTCTCCTAAGCACTGATGAATGTGACGGCAACGATCTTTACAGGACCAGAGACACAGAAACACAGGATAGTGAAGGAAACCACACTACACACTCACCATCTGTACCTCTGTGCCACTCTGTGTCTCTCCACTGCTGTGACTCCAGTGGCATGGGACAGACGTGACTGCTGGCAAGCCAGTACACTGGCACTTCAGACCGTGAGGGAGACTGCATCATGGAGAAAGAAGAAAGAGAAAGCAACAGAGCTGCAAGCTAAGGATCAGTGCTGACAGGGAAGCTGTGTCATTGTTTTGACTCCTGGTCTCAGTCTGTCTCTTTCTAGCCCAAGCTGTCATAGGAGTGGTGAGCTGCTCGCAGTCTCATTCTTCTCTCTCTCTCTCTCTCTCTCTCCTCTCTGCCACCACACTGGGGAAAATGATCGCTATCTCCCAAACTGCAGGGCTTCGTGCTGCCGGATGTGCCAATCACTGTTGAGTGAGACAGACAGAAAGCGGTGTAACATTTGCTTGGGGGTGGGGTGGTCAGGAAAACAGTCACTATCTCCCAAACTGCAGGGCTTTGTCGTACCTGTTCTGTTGCTCACTGTGGAGACAGGGAGACACCATTCACATTTATGCTGTTCCAGCACAACTAATAACTTCCTTTCCCCAGGTTATCACTCTCAGTCTACCACTCCCAATACCCTGATGCTGCACAGTTGCTGGGGCCATGGAATGGGCAATCATTTGAATGGGAGACCAAAATTACAGATCAGAGAACACCAGCACCTATGCTCCCAAGGTGCACAGCACAGGATTATAGTCTCAGAGCACTGCCACGCATTCCGTTTGCCATCTTTTCTTCTGTGCCTGCATATTATTCAGTACAGAGGGCTGCAACACCAGCAGAGGTTGACATGTGGGGGGGGGTCCCACTGCTGTGAGTGGGTTTGGCAACTTCAGTGGCTTTAGGAGACAGTAACTATTTGACAGTTATTCAACACTCACCTTGACTTCACTTGGAGCCCTCTCTCTCTCTCTCTCTCTCTCTCTCTCTCTCTCTCTCTGTCTCTGTATGGTGATCAGGATTCTCTCTGTCTATGATTCTGTGACCCGAAGGTGCCCCGACCTGACAGAGCAGTGGTTGTCAATGGTATGGTTCTCTCCTCGGCTTACACTGCTGTACTTCTCACTCACTTACAAAGATTTTTAAGTGGCCACCAGTTAATGTTTACTAGATGCCAACATAACGAGGTCTGTCAGGCTGACTGATTCCATGGAGGGAAGCATCACCCTAACTGTGCACTTAATCAATGGTCAGGTGGTGCATCCCTGACCAGCACACTTCCTGTTCAGCCAACCTGTTACAATTTGTTATAAGGAACACCTGCAGCTCTCTGCCCTACCTCTGGTTAGACTATGATGAGAAGCACTACACTCAGTATTAATCCTAGGAAATACAAAGGAGCTACACATAGCATGCATTTATAATTCCCCTAAAACTGGGAAGATAGGCTTATTAGATTTTGTTCCTCACCTGTCCTTAGTTATTGGCAATAATGAAGTCCTGGTAATGGAGCGATCCAGAAGCAAATGGTTTGATACCTTTTATTGGACCAACAAAGATGTTACAAAAGAACACAATACTTTAGCTTTCTGACCAACCAAGAAAGTATTTTAAACCAATGAGAATTTTAATTCAATTGGGTAAATATTGCAGTGATTGGTGTAAATTATGTTGTATTAAGACTCTTGACTCACTAATATAATGTATTATATATATACTTCCTTCTAACTTGTTATCCGGGGAAGGGGGGGTAATTCCACTGTGTATTTTTTTTCACATTCCTTAGACTGTTTTTGTACATATAGTGGTTTTATTATACACTGACACATTGTTGAAGTCTGAACATATCAGGATGCATGGTCTCATTTACTTGGGGGTCTTTGACAAATAGGTTTTCATTTTGGCTCTTATACTGACAATTGCTATTATTGTGTACAAAATCCTGTTACAGCATTGCAGGCCTTAAAGTTCATGTATTTAAGTTAGTATTTAATGTCTAGGTTTTTCTTTTCATTAGACTGGATTCTCCAAACACACTGGGACATTCAAAATTTATATTAGTGGAGCTGTCTGCTCCAAGTGTTCTTATCTTATTCTGGGGATATTTGACCTTGTAAGGCACCTCAGCTAAACATGTATTTAAATGAGCATTGAATCCAGAGGTTTGGTTTTTCATGGACATTCATAATTTATGTTATTAAAGCTCACTACTCAAAGTATTCTTATCTTATTCTGGTAACATTTGATATTGAAAGATTCCTCAGCTTAAGGCAAACTATTGCTATCCAGTTTCTCTGATGCAAACTTCAGTTATGGTTTAAATGAGTGTCTTAAACCAATGAGAATTATATCTGCTTTTTTTAATGCATGATCTGGGTGTTAATAGTATGTGATTTTCTGGGTGACTGTCATAAACTTCTGAGGAAGGATTTGGTTGGTTTGAAAGCTAAAGTACTTTGTTCTTTTGTAACATCTTTGTTGGTCCAATAAAAGGTATCAAATCATTTGTTTCCGGATCTGTTCTTACAAGGACCAATATGGCACCTAAACAATTTGTTTGTCCTGGTAATGGGTGATCTCAACCTAAACTGGCTTAGAAAGAACACTAAATCTTTTGGGTCCTTACTAAGTAAACTTCACCTCACTCAACTCATCTGAGACCATACCAGACTACAGTAGCTACAAACGGTAACCGCCTTACCCTTATAGGCTGGCTCCTAACAAACAGGAAGGACCAGATAGCAGCTGATGGCACCATGGCTGATGTTATTATCGACCACTTGCCAGTTTTCTGCATCTGTAAAGTGCACTATCCCTCTTCACTGCCTATGGAATTACTATTCCATTACTTCTCGAAACCTGGCAAAAGTTAAAGCCACAAGCTTACTTGCTGATTGCTTGGAATATAGTACTCGGGGGGAATGCTTGTAAAAAAAGCAATTTGTGTTGCCAAAAGTAGATGTTGCAAAGATCTGCAGCATGCCTTGGCTGAGAACACCTGGGACCTGATTCTCAAAATCCTTAGACTGACACAAGGTGCCTACATTAAACATAAATGATGCAAGTGGCACCTTGCATCAAAAAATGCACCCTGAGCTATTCTCAAAAGCAGCCAGTGTCAGACACAGGCTGCATGCACCAAAGGGGGCTTGTGCCACACAATTGGCTGTTGCATGGCACTAGGGGGCTTGTAGCAGATGCTGGCTGCCATATCCTCTCAGTTGGTGTTCTCAAAACTCTACCAGAGGGCAATGGTGTAAGTACCATTAGACTAGCCAAGAGCTGGTCAAACTATATTTAGAAATCCTCTGGGAGGGTGTGCCAATGTGCTGCCCCACATGCCATGAACCCCAAAATGTTCTAATTTATTATCCCTGGTACTATAGTGCCCTCAAAACCCGGTTTCCCATTATGATACTTATTAATAGTCATATGTAACCCCCCCGTTACCCGGGGTTACAAGAATCCCAGTTATTCCTAGTGGTAGGCAAGGAAGGCAGCTTATGAAACTCCAGTTAAATGGATTTCAGACTGTATTACTCTGTTCTCAGTCTCAGCTGAGACTGAGGGATGACATCATTTTAGAAATGTTGCAGCTGCATAAGCCACACTGGAATGTTGCAGTTGGAGATTAAAGTAGAACATTGGGGAATTTGAAGTTCAGTAGGTTCTGTTGCAGTCTGAAAGAAGTGCTCTGCTGTAAGCAGGTCCTCAGAGCTCTAAGCTCTGCCAAAGAGCTATTTTTTTCATAGGTGTGTGTTCTCACCTGAAGAGGAACACAAGAAGAGCACATTGAAGTGGTAGAAACCACTTTCAGTGGTTCAGGTCCCCATCCCTGCGGAGATGGGGGGAAGGAATCAGCCTGCTTCCAGGGGCAACCCCCCTGGTCTGGCTAGGGAAAAGAAGCTGCCTGATTTAAGTTTGTGCTGAGGCACCAGAAGTTCTGAATGAGATTTCTTTGAGGAGAAAATGCTTGTGAGGCACCTGCAACCAAGGGGTGAGTTCACTCTGCTAAAGGACCAATGTGTTTTCACCTGAAACAAGATGAAACTAAAGTGACTGTTACTGTGGGGCCAGGGAAAGACAGCCAAGTACAGTTTGGAAGATGTGGGGATTGGACTGCTTAACTCTGTGGGGGGTCTAGAGTTATTGTCACAGCCACTTATTAAGTATGTTCAAGTTCAGCACAAATGGGATGTAGAGACACTAGATTGAATGTGAATACATTTAAAAAGAATCTGCACAGCAAAGTGTTTTAAAGGATGAGGTGTTACAATCCAGAGAAATGGCCGGGTATGAATTATGGGAGCGAGAGGTGGGAGACCCCCCCATCAGTAGTAACCAAATTCACCTCTACTGGTTTGCTTTGGGACACCTGTTGCTTTCTCTCAGGTACTTGACCAGTGCCTGAGGAAAGCACCCAGACATGGGATTGATGAGGAAGATTTCCTGATGGAGCAGAAGTGCTCATAGGTGGTTTAGGGAGCCACCAGTAAATGTTTCCATGCTATATGGAAAATGTCCAAAGGGCTGGCAAGGGAGCTGAGCCAGGGAAAGCCCAGAGCAGAGTACAAGTTTGGGCTGTGTGCCCAGTGTGTTTCAAAGCCTGAGGGCTAAAGTGAATGAAGATGTGTTCTGGTCTCCATAAATCTGCATCACCAGGAGTGTAGCCCCATGGGGGTCCATATATGCGTTGTTTATTATGTTGGATGTGAATAAAAGCCACACTTTAGAATCCCACTTCTGGTATTGGACATTACAGTTATTGCTTCCTTTGTCTGGAGTTACTTGGGTGCCCCTGTTGCAGAGTAGCCAAACCTAGCCAATGTGCCAATTGACATATTCCTTCCTGAACCCAGCTCACCAGGTAGAGCTGTCAAGATGGAAATGGCATACCTGGATGGGGGTTACACATAATAAGATACTTATTATCCCTGGTAGTCTAGTGGTCCCCCACCAAGCCCCAGTCTCCCGTTATGATATTTATTAACAGTCATAATAAGATATTTATTATTCCTGGTAGTCTAGCACCCCCCAAAGTCCTGATCCCCTGTAATGTTCTAAGTAATTATTCCTGGTAGTCTAGGGCCTCCCCAGCCCTGATAACCCATTTTGATATTTAACGTAATTGTTATTATATTAATATACAATAGTTATATGCCCTGGTGGTCTAGCAGGTGGACTCAGCCCCAAACCACCATTAAAAGGTATTTGAAAATGCCTGGTGGTCTAGGGAACCCCCACCCGACAGTATCCTACCACCCTTCTCCCCCAACCCATAACTAAGCAGGCAACTGGCACAGCCCACATCTCACCACCATGGCCAGCCATCAACTGAGCTCTCAATGAGTGAGTATTGGCTGTCAATCACTGAGCACATACTATATACTGTATGTGCCCATTCAGAGCTCATTTGGTGGTGGGCCATGGTGGTGAGAGGTGGACTGTGCCAGTCGCCAGCTCAGTTATGGGTTGGGGGGAGTGGGGTGGTAGGGCACTGTAGGGTGGATGTTCCACTAGACCAGTAGGGACTTCAGAATATCTTTTAACGGTGGATCAGGGCTGGGGCCATACACTAGAACACCAGAACAAATAACTATTGTATATAATTATAATAACTATTACATTTAATATCAGAATGGGGGATCAGGGCTTGGGGGGGATGCAAGACTACCTGGGATAATAAATATCTTATTATAACTATTAATAAATATCATAATAGGAGATTGGGGCTTGGGGGGCTAGACTACTAGAGATAATAGCTTATAACATTACTGGGATCAGGACTTGGGGTGGACCAGTAGGCTACCAGGGATAACAACCTAAAACATTACAGGGGATCAGGGCTTGGGGGTCAGTCTGCTAAATGACCAGGGAATGCTAGGGGACATTGCCCATGGATGCCATGACTTGCAGCAACATGTCCAGGTGTGCCCCCTGTTTGGTGCACTGCTATGGTTGCTGCAAGCAGTGAGACTTTGCCACCAGGACCCTACCCAATCGAGAAACAGGTGCAGGGTCCCTGGCATACTTGCAATCGGTGCAAGCCACCTTTGGCACAGCTTGCACTGACTTGAGGATCGGGCCACTGTAGTTTCTGGAGGCATATCAAGGGACTTATGGGCAGTGGTACAAGTCACACTATGTCTGAGATTATGCTAAATGGTGTTGGAGTACACTGTAACATCTACTCTGGCATAATTGCCAGTGCCATTAACTCCCACTTTTCAGATTTAGCTAAGTACTCTGACCTTATGTACAGTTCTCCAAACATACCCATGCAACAGAAAAGCCAGCCTCCCCACTTCCAGTCTGAAAGCTGTCACTCCTGATGAGGTTTTGTCTTCTTAAGCTATATTCCATTTCTGCAGTGTTGAATATGATGGGCTTGAACCCAGACTCCTTAAGGCCACAACCCCACATCTATCTCCCCCTACTCAACTGTTAACATATCCTTTAGCACAAGAACAGTTATAAGAGCTGGAAAGTTACCAAGGTTGTGACTGTTTTCGAAAAATGGGATCCAAAATTCATAGAAAATTATCAGCCCATTGCAATCTTGCCAGTCCTTAGTAAACTGCTTGAGAAGCTAGAATTCTCCCAAGTTATGAATTACTTTCACACTCACAGCTTACTAGCTCCTGTATAACATGGTTTGAGACATGTTCATAACTCTATGACAGTGCTCATCCCATTCACCAATGATTTTATTGCGGCTATGGATAATGGTACGTACACAGGGTCAGTTTTCATAGATCTGACAAAAGCATTTGACCTTGTGGACCCCACCATTCTTATGTCTAAACTATCTTCCCATGGCATTTCCTGTACTGCAATAAACTGGTTTGCCAGCTATCTCAGTGATAAGTAGCAATTTGTTAAGGTGAACCAGTCCAAATCTGCATTTATTATGACTAATACTGGGGTCCCAAAGGGCTACATTTTGTGGCCCTTTTTACTATCTTTCTTAATGTTACCTCCAAGACCCAATCATTCTACTCCACCCTTATTGATACAGATGACATGGTGCTTTACACTAGTTCCAAGTCTGGTACTGATATTAGCTCAAAGCTCACTGCTGACTTCAATAGTGTTCAGACGTGGCTGCTTAAAAACAAGCTCCTCCTTAACTCCAATAAGACCAATGCCATGCTATTTGAATTTGCACCTATACTGAGGAAGTGCACTGCTGTCCTAGCAACCCACTGCCTTGACTGATCCACTCTAACCATGGTTGACCCTTTTAAGTATCTATGCCTGACATTACAGCCTGCCCTTGATTTCACTCTACATATTTCAAATGCCTGTAAGTCTGTTAACACTAAACTAGGGCTTGCTTATAAGGTTAGATTTGCCTTGACCCCCTTTTACGAGACTTGCTGTTGGTCAGGGTGTCCTGCTGCCAAGCCTCACTTTTAGGTTCATCTCTTTCTATCATGCCAGAAAATGTAACTTGACCAAATGAGTTATTACTTATAGCAACACTTGTTTTGCTTTCTCTGTTACCTGACTGGCACCCCATACTCTTTACTCTATTTAAAGATGTATGTCTACAACCTCGGGATGGTTTTACACTCTAGGTTGTACTAACAACAAGATTTTTAGATCATCCAAGCCTGCTGCCCTGGATACCCTGTTAAAACTTGCTGATCAGGCCTACCCACTGAGATCAAGTGATTTCTCACTTTAGGACATTCCTTTATTTTAATTGAAAAAACTTTATTGAAGTACCAAATAACAATACAACATAGAGAAAAACAGATAAAAGTCAGAACAATGAAGCAATGACAACATATCAAATCCCATACAAACTATATACAAATACCCAATCAATGCGAACTATCTTATCTAATAAGCGAGTATGAGCCCTCTAAAGAGAGGAAAGGGATAAAGGTACTCTGATAGGGAGAAGATAAAACTAACTGAGAATAGTGAGTAATTATGATAGGGGCTTGAAAGGGAAGTATTGGGCAAGGGTTCAAGAGTTTAACATGATCAACTTTGAGAAGCAGGAGGAAGAGTAATAATAGTATGTAGTTTGGCCCATTCTCTCTCATATGTTGAAATTATGTTCCAGGTACTTGCAATTTTTTTTCAAATCAAAGATTAAATAGAATCTCTTTAAGTCATCGGCCCAGATATTCAAACTGCACCATTCTGTGGCGCAAGCTCTTGCACTGCTCAAAAAAGTTGCGCTGGGGTGTGGCCAGGGCAATATTCAACAGAGTTGCGCTATTGAGCAACTTCTCTGAATATCGCCCCCTGGCCTCAGCCACTGTGCATGGTGCAGTGGAACTGCGCCACCTCAAGTGGTAAGAGTGGAGCATTCAGATGCGGTGGCGCAAGTTCCAATGCGCCATGTGCAGCACCTGATATTCAAAAGGTGACATGCAAATGAAGCCATAATTTATGCAAGGTGCACGGGGGGCCATTTGCATCTAATTACGGCCCCATTTGCATGCCATTAGCATGCAGGTGTGCCTATCCCTGACGACTTGTGCCTGGCTCCCCGCCAGGCAGCAGCCATCGGGGACCGACGCTCTCTGCAGCCCGATCATGGGCATAATAGTATCCCCCCCATAGCCCGAATACGGGCAGTGGAGTAGTCCCCCCTGCAGCAGTCAGATCGCGGGCATAATATAATGTTTCCACCACCCCCAAATAGCCCAATCGTGGGCATAACATGATGTCGCCCTCATAGCCCAATAGCTGACATAACGTTATTATCCCCCACCCCCGAATAGCCTGATTGCGGGCATAACATGATGTTCCCCATAGACTGATCACCGGCATAACGTTAATATCCCCACCCCAAGTAGCCCGATTGTGGTCGGCATCCACCCCCCACGTCCAGACTCCCTGGTGATCTAGTGGCCCCCATCCCTCCCGCCCATGGATCCCCACCACCCCGCCTCCCCATCAGCCAGTGGGTGCAGCACCCCACCCACCTGCCGCCCCGCCCAACTGACAGCTCGGTAGGGTACACACCCATTGGTTCAGAGCATAAGCCAATGGGCATAGCTTAAACTGTACAAGGCAGTCCGGATATGTGAATGAATTAATTCATTCAATATCTGGACTGCCTTGCATAGAGGCTGAATGCCCATTGGCTCATGCTCTGAACCAATGGGCATGCAGCCCTACCGAGCTGTCAGTCGGTGGCTGCGGGGCAGGCGGGTGGTGCTGCTGCCCACTGGCTGACGGGGAGTGGGGTGGTGGGGCTCCATGGGTGGGAGGGTGGGGCCACTAGATCACCAGGGAGTCTGGACATGGGGAGTGCAGATGCCACCCGTGATTGGGCTGCTCTGGGGGTGTGGAGATATTAATGTTATGCCAGTGATCAGGCTATGGGGACATCATGTTATGCCCATGATCGGGCTATTCAGGGTGGGGGATATTAACGTTATGCCAGTGATTGGGCTATGGGGGACATCATGTTATGTCCGCAATCGGGCTATTTGGGGTGGGGAGAAACATTATATTCTGCCCGCGATTGGGCTACCGTGGGGGGACTACTCTGCTGCCCATGATCGTGCCATGGGGATACTATTATGCCCGGTGATCGGGCTGCAGGGGGGCACCGAACAGTGAGGCCACCCACAGGTGGCAGCTGCTGTAAGTTGCACCCTGCGCGGCAGCTCACCTGTGGGTGGCCCTCGACTTGATCCTTTTTTTTTTGCATAAAGTTGTGCAGGCATGGGTAGGGGGTTGCACCTGCATAACTCTGCATGGCCCAGCTCAATATCGGGCTGTGCAGTTTATGCATGGGCACACCCCCCCCACCTGTGCCTGCATACATTACTGATATGCCCCGGCGCATCGGGATTTGTGCAGGTGCACTTTTCCCTTTTAAATATCGCACCGGGGTGCATCAGTGGGTTGTGCATGGTGCAACACTGTTGCGCCATGCGCAACCCTTTTGAATATGTGGGCCATTCTGTATAAGAGGATACTATTTGTACCTTCCAAGGATGAGCAACCAGTCTTTTGACTGACATAGAGATGAGGGCTATCTGGTACCATTGTTCCCTAGATACTACAGTACTAAAATCCCCAACAAGACAGACCACAGGAGTGAAATAATCTGCCAGACCCATGAGGGGATCTAATCTTTTCTTGATCATTTCCCAGAGATGCTTGACATAATCACAGACCCAAAAGATTTGTAGCAAAGTACCTTCATCTTTGCCACATCTAGTAAAAACAGAGGAGGGATTATTTACCAATTTTAAAAAGCTTTAGCTCATACAGTATAAATTATGAAGAATGAAGAATAAAGAATTGTGTTACATGCAATTTGTTTTGAGTGAGATATTGGAATAGGTATTGCCATATCTTAGTTTAATTAAGTGAGGTATCTGGAAAGTTAGTTTGCCAAAAATTACAAGAGCCATCATAAGGTTTAGAAATTGCTGATAAAATCACTTGGTACAGTTTAGAGATGGCATGGGGTTGGGTTGCTCAGCTCTTCACCAAAGAAGAGAAAGCACTGAACTGCATAGTCCATGGTGGGGAGCCCATGTAAGAAACAATCACATGTGTCAATTGCATAAATTTAAAAACAGAAAATTTAGGTAAATCATAAAGCTCTGTGGCATGAGCAAACATTAAAAGTTGTCCTTCCCACAAAAGTACAGCCACAGGGAGATTACCAAACACTGGAAACCAGTTACGGTTGATGGGTTTACCCATGAATTTAAAATTAATGTTGTTGGACAGCGGTTGATCAGGATCATTAGTATAGTTCAGGCTAAGTACTCTAGACATCTGCTTGCGAATTAGCCTAGAGGTCCCCACCACCGACTGGCACAGTGCATGGGAAGTGAAGTATATTTTATGTAGATAGTGGATAGGGGGAGACAAATCATGTGCACGAAAAAGGTCCTGCTCAATTGTTAACCATAATGGACTGTAATGGGAGGAGTCATCAACTCTTCCAGGGAAGGACCATTGGTAATATACTTTCAGACATTCCTAAATGTTCTACTAATATGGGCAAGCAAGCTTTGCCCTCCTTTGCCATGAATTTCTAGAACTCATTCCATCTCAACTTAGGTTCTGTCTCAATCCCACCTGTGCTTCAAAAGAGAACTTTATAGGTTCCTATGTTTCTCTGATATGTATTCTTGTTCTTGAACCACTAGACTAGTATTTGTAATATTTCTCTATCTGCCACAGCCAATGAACTTATGCTTGTAGCAGCTGTGTTTATTATTCTCTGCCCGCTTGCTATAATGTTACTGTACTGCTATTTATTCATGTCACAATTGTTTCACTATTACATTTGTCACTATGTAAAATTTTAAAAACTATTTTGATGTTTGAAATTCTCCTGGGTCATGTCTGAAAATAGACATACTATTGTATACCTAAATAAATGAAAATATATCTTCAATATCTTGAATGTGAACCAAACAGCAGAAGTGACAACATGCAATGGGAACAATAGGGGCACAGTGACAATCATTGATTTATTTTTTGTATCCAAGAATGTCCAGGTAAAGGGAGATAGACCCACCTTTGTTGGGGGACAATTATGTAATAATGTGCAAGCCGGGACTAAATTATGAATTAGGCCCAATACTACCAAACATAAATGAAGTGAGATATTTTAAGAATGTTAACATTAAAGCTTTTACAGCAGCTTTGACTAAAATTGACTGGTATCATCTGGATTTAATTCCAGATTTGGAGGATGTGGTTGCTTTTTTCAATAGCAAATTTTTGAACACTTGTAATAGTCATGCATCCACTACTAATGCTTGGAAAGAATGCCATGGATTAGTGCAAAAAAATTTAGAAGTTTATTCAAATTAGGGATATTTTATGCAAACAGTCCAAGAAAACTAAATGGGATAGTAACCATGGAGTGCATATAAACATCCTAGGAACAAATGTAAGCAAATGATAAAACAGGAAAAAGCTCATTTTGTAATACAAATTTAAATGTCAGACAGCAAACAACCTGCAAGATTTCTTGAAACTGGTCTAGCAACTGGAAATCCTGGTAAGTACTAGATCTTTTTGTTCTCTAAATATATATGCAAATAGCAAAACAGAACAGACCTCTAAGATGTTAAAGTTAAAGTTCAATTTTATTAACCGTTTGGCAAAAGCCACTTCAAAAGTGTATGTAGACAAATATACAGATATAAAAAAATACTCATTTATAATAAATAGTATAAACATAGATAATCATGGTTTCTTCCGTGTTCTGGATTTTAGTAAAGATGTGGTTGATGCACTAAATCTGTCTTTACCAATGTTCCATCAGACAGTTATGGACTGTAAATCTAGTAAAGAACTTGGCAATAAACATGGGAGAATACTGTAAATGAGAGCGACATGCCTTTATTTAGATTTATTTTGAGCCATACAAATGATGGTAAAACAACATTGAAAACTCTTGGAACAAACAAAGCTTTACGGAGTGGATAGGTTGGAAGCCACACTGCTGAGAGAGGTGACTGAGTCCATTTCCTGTCCATTGATGAAGCCTTGGAATCATGGCTTGTGTAGTGGCAACTTCCCAAATGTATGGATGCTTTTAAGAATATTCTCCATTCATGAAGGTGGTGATACTAAGTGATAAATAGTTATAGACAAATCACTTTCTTATCACTGATTTAAAAGCTTTGGAAAAAAGAAATACATAAGTAATGCATAAGTAACTTTTTGCTAGTCTGATTTTCATAGAGGTATAGGTCAGGAAGCATAGGCAGACCAGGATAAGTTATAACATTTGCAAGTATGTTTTGTTATTATCAATAATAATACAATAACAATGAATATTGTACAGGATAGCTCTTCATACAGGCAGTACATAGAAAGTCCTACATCTAAGAGTCTGTCTAGAAAAACATTGATGTGCTATGTAAGATGTTTTTGCCTGGCAGTTCAAACTGCATTCTGTTCTTGTAAGTTACACCTCCTGTTTTCCACAAAATGTATCAAACCTGGCTTTTTTCCTTCATGAAGCCAGTCTGAAGAGCACATCTAGTCTTTAACAGGTGCAACAAAACAATACATTTTGTCCCTGAGCTGGGTTTCTGTTGACAGTTCTATAAACAAGCTTGTAGAGGTTAAAATGCATCTCAAGGTCAACCTCCTGTGTTCCAGATTGTTATTTCTTCTGATAAACCCAAATAGCTTTCTACAATCATTTCAAAAATATAATTATATACATTTGCAAACCAATGGATCTCAAATGCTGTAGTGCCAGTATAGTTATGGTTCAACCTTCACTTCAATGTTAAACACAAAGCTTTGCACTTTAATAACTTTGCAACCATATGACTGGATCACATGAAATCTTGCAAGCACCATCAGGTACCAAAGATCTTTTGATGTGGCAAGGTTTGTTTCAATTGGATATGCGGTTGCAGATATGCCGACTGTCAAAAAATGTAAAAATGACCATTTAGATGCAAATCCTTTGTCTCACTGTTTCTCTAAAACAGCTTGGGGTTTTGTTCTAAAATTGTTAGGGTATATTAGGTCTCAATCACAGATGTCCCTTTTGAAAATTTGATGAAAAAAATATTAATCCATTCAAAAGTTATTAAAGTTTTAAGTTTTCCATTCTAACCTTTGGGAAAAATGTTATGTGCCATGCAAAAGAAGTTTGTGCTCTCCCAAAAGCACTTTTTGCTGTTGCAAATGGATCAGTAGTGCCATGCTGCCACCATCTTGTTTTTAGTTAGTGATGGGGAAAAAATGCTGTAATTCAAAAAATACACCTCTTGCTAAACACCAACAGTTGTGTTTACCTAACCGGGGGCCCAAGGAACAAGATTCTGTGGATAGATTTTTAAAATAATATCAGGAAATATATTTATTTAAATTGAGCGCTGGTAGTGTCACAAATTTACTACACTACTCTCACGAAACTGCCACAAAGGTATTCCGTAATGCCACAAATTGTGATGGTGTATCAAGAAAGCTTTCACAAATTATGTGTGAGCTGCTGCAATTTAGTACAATCACAGAATCATAGAAATCTGGCAGCAGAAAAGGACCCAGATGGCCCATTGAGTTTGCCCCTTCCACCCTCCATACTAATCCATTTTGACCTGAGACATCCAACTCCATCCTCTGGCCAGCCCCATATGTCTGTCCCACGATCTCTTGAATCCCTCCACCATTTCAGCTCCTACCACCTCATCCAGCAGTCTGTTCCAAGACTTCACCACACTCTCAGTGAATTAATACCAACTCACATTGCACTTGTTCCTTCCTCCTACTGATCTTTGATTATGATCCCCAGTTTTAGCACTTCCTTTTCTTTTAAATCAGCTCCTTTCCTTCATCCTATGTATTCCCTTCATGTACTTAAATGTTTCTAACATGTCCCCCCACTCCCTTCTGGTCTCCAGTGGGAATAGATCCAGTTCCTGCAATCTCTCATCATAGGGATTTCTATGCATATCATGCACCATCTTGGTTGCCCTCCTCTGAACTCTTTCAATCTTGTCTATGTCCTTGGAAGGTGAGTTCTCCAGAACTGGACCCTGTACTCCTGGTGAGGCCTCACCATGGATTTATGAAGTTGCATCAGCACCTCACTTTTTCTGCTTGTTATACTCATCTCTATGCATGCCAGCATTCTGTTTGCTTTTCTCACTGCCTTACTGCAGTGTTTCCCCACCTTAAGGTTGTTTTAGATTATAATCCCTAGGACCCTCTCCTACTCAGTTGCCTTCATCTTCCCCTCCCCGCAGTGTAAATGGTTTATGAGTTTTTATGCCTGATGTGCATTACTGTGGATGTTTAGGCATTGAATTTTAGTTGCCACATTTTTGACCACCTCTCCAGGATCTTTAGGTCTGCTCTCATTGCCTCCACCCTGGGGGTGTTCACCTAATGCAGATCTTCATATTATCTGCAAATAGTCACACCTTCCCCCCCATTGCCTCCGTAATATCTCTGATATAGATATTAAAAAGGATGAGTCCCTGTACCATCCCCTGTGGCGTCCTGCTTGTCATTTTTACCTTCCTTCAATGCACCCCATTTATCATCAGACTCCTTGCATCTGTTCCTCAACCAGTTTTCTACTCACCTTGTTATTTTTGATCCCACCTGTAAACTTTCCAGCTTATTTACCAACCTTCTGTGGGGGACTGTGTCAAAACCCTTTCTGAAGTCCAGATAGGTCATATCCACTGCCAATCCCTGATCGACCACCCTCATCACCCAAACAAAAAACTCAATTAGGTTAATCAGGCACGACCTCCCCTGCATGAAGATATGTTGTCTGTTGTCCTGTAGTCCACTGTCTGCAATGTATCTTCTTTGCAAAAAACTGTGTTAATGCACCAGTTGGGGTTTAACTTAATGCCACAAAAGTAAGGAAATATGGCATTAGGGTTTCCAACCCTAACTCCCCCCACCCCAAGCAGCAAAAGTACAAGCCCGGACAAGCAACCACTGACAGCCATCACCAGGCATCATCAGGTAAGACAAACAACATACAACTGTTTTCAGATGACACAAATGCAGTAGCACTTATGTGCTACCTTCAAAGATTTGTATCAGTGGCCACACCTGTGCCTGTATGTAATACAGTGTGTTCTGCAGACAAAGGCCCCATGAAGCCTGCAGTTCTGCATACATAGGTACTCATGCATGCTGCATGACTTACCTCACTAGATAGCATGATCTGCTACTTCATGGTTTTCTACATACAGCTGCATAACTAAAAACCTCCTTCCCCCTTGAACAATTTCTAGATCTGCTGCTGAAACCATGATACACACATTGCAACAGTATTTTCATCTGTGTATCAGCAGGCCCTACACGTGCCTTGCTTCTGCAACCAGAAGTTGGTGTCTATGTGTTACTGAGGAGCACACTCGGGGGCCTGCCATTTTGCACATAGATGTACTGTTGCAATTTTTGTTTCTGAAAACCATCGATCCCTTGAACAATTCTAGATCCGCTGCTGAAACCATGATACCCACATAGTAACAGTACTTCCATTTCTGTAATGGGGTCTGCGCATCTAAAGCCAGAAGCTGATGTGTATGTCTTACACCTGTGGCTGAAGACATGTAGGCACCCGAGGTGCTTGCACTTCTGCGGACAGAAATACTGTTGCAGTTTTGGTGTCATGGATTTTGTGGCTCCCATGCTTCTGCAGCCAGAGATCAGTGTGTATATCTTACATTTGTGGCTGGAGAAGCACAGGTCCATCAACTGTTTTACAGTGTGCATGAGCATCTGAGGCTACAGAAGTGCTGGTCCATTATGGGCCTGCGCTTCTGCAGTTAAAATAACTCTTGCAGTTTGGATATCATGGATTTGTATCTGTGTCTGCTGGGGCCTGCGCTTCTGCACACAGAAGAAGTGTTGTGATTTGAGTGTCCTAGATTTCTGTCTGCACTGACAAGGGAGTTTGTCCATCTTGCAGTCTGTATGCACAGTGTGCTACTGCATTTATGTAATCTGGAAACAGTTGTATGTTGTTTTGTCTTACCTAATGATGGCTGCCTGTGGTTGCTTACATGGGCTTGTCCTTTTGTTGCTTGGGGGGGAGATAAGATTGGAAACCCTAATATCACATTTCCCTACTTTTGTGGTGTTAAGTTGAACCCTAACTGGTGCATTAATGCAGTTTTTTGCAAAGAATGTATATATATATATTTATATATATACACAAATATATTGAGGTTAAGTTGATATCGCAGCCATTTTTTTGGTATTTTTGTAGGAGGACCCCACCTCATGAGCTCAGGCACTGTCATTCTGTTACTCGGTTCAGAAAGGTGATTTTGCGGTCGTTACACAAAATCACTTTTTGGGACTGAGTAACAAAATGGCAGTACCAGTTTTCATGAGGTGTTCATGGGGTAGGTTCCCAAAAAGCCCATGTTGAAATTTTGGTGTAATAATACCCCCAAATGCCTGAGTTATGCACAGTCATTGAAATTTTGCTACGCACATTCGTAACTTTGGTAATGTTTAATATTTTCACTCCAAATTTTCAACATACTGATATCTTCACACCACCTCATGAACAGTTTAACTGTCATTTTTCACATCCTGCTCAAAATGTGTTTTCATGCCTGTGGCACGGAATGGCACGCTCACTGTGCAAAATCATTGTTTGAGACCAAGTAACAAACTGACTGTTCATGAGGCAGGGTCCTAAAAAGGCCATGTTGAAAATTTGGGGTCAAAATGATGAAAAATGGCTGTGTTATGGTTATTCCTTGCAATCTCATTACACACACTTGTAACATTGGAAATTTGCAATATTTTCACCCTATATTTTCAACATAGGCTTCTTGGTACCCCGTGTCATGTATGCCACAGCTGCCATTTTTTTAAATCCTGGCCAAAATGTGGTTTCACACCTGTGGTGTAGAATGGTGTTGTGGTTGTGCAGAATTAGGTTTTGGCAGGGATTTGAAAATTTTCTATACTGCATACATGAGGTGAGGTGATAAGAAGGTTATGTTGAATATTTGGGGTAAACATTGTATAAGATGGCACAGTTATGACTATTTGTTGCAATTTTGCTACACCTGCTGGTAACTTTATGCGTGGAACCACAGGGGCCAGAGGTTCCTGCATTTCCACAGCTAGACACATATATACATCTATGGAGGGATGAGAATGCAGTGTCCAAAGGTCCCTGTGCTCTCACCCCTAAAGATGCTGTAGTGCAGGGTCTCTTGAGGTACTGTGCTGCTGCTTGTGATGCTGTGGGAATGGAGGGTCTGATGGACCCTGTGCTCTCACAACTAAACTCAATGCAGTGCAAGGTCTGTGGGCCACTGTGCTGGTGCCTGAGATACTATGGGAGTGCAAGACCCTGCTCTCTCACCCCTAAAGTCATTGAAGTGCAGGGTCTGTGGGGCACTGTACTGGTGCTTGACATATTGTGGGAGTGCACGGTCCCCTAAAGATGCTTCCACAGCTAGATACATATGTGTATCTGTGGAGAGATGGGAAAGCAGGATTCAAAGGACCTTGTGCTCCCACAGTAAAATAAAGTTACTATTATATTATCTCAAGAAGTAAGGAAATTCATTGTAAAAAAACTTCATTAATGCATCAGTTAGAGTGAGTACTATAGTGAAAAAAGGAGGAAAATGAGGTGTTAGGGTTTCCATCCCTAACACTTTACCCTCAACCCCACCCTGCAGACACTGACAGGCATTGTGAGCATGCCTTGGGGTCTTCAGTGCATCATTTGTACAGTTACAAAGTTATTAAGGTGTAAATTTTGGGTATAACATAGAAGTGTCGGTTAAACCCTAACTATACTGGTATAGTAGTAGTGCCAAATTAGTCAAGATATTTTTCAGGATTTTTAAAAATCCCTTTTGAGAATTGTGAAACCTTTTTTATTTTCTTGTTTGGTAATGTGTTCACTGCTACTAGAAGAGGGTGCTTGGATCTGATAGTCTAGTTGAAGATCCAACAAATGGTGCTAGAGTACTGTAATAGGAACTGGTCTCTTTCTATAGTGAGAAATGTGTCTTAATTGCTTTTTGTATGCTAATCTCTAGTTCCCTGAAGTTGCAGGTGTTGATAAAATGGTCTGGTGGTGTAGAGGAAGTGTGTTTGCCTGTGAAAGCAACATTGCTGGGTTCAAATCTAGAGGAAGAGTTGTCATTTATTTCTCCTACTTTTCACCAAGAAAACATGATTTAAATCTTAACAGAGGCTTAAACATTTGTATTAAAATATTCTTATATCAATTGCAACTTCACTTGATCCATGGAAGCAATGAGAATAGTAATTTTTTATCAAACAGAAGCTGACTGTAACAATATGTGCAGAGAGGAGGCTGTCCTTTCATGACAGACACCACATGAAAGAAAATGTGCATATAATTTTTGCTGCCTAGAAAAGTGCTCATGACATTTATGCTAATACAGTATTTCTGTAAAAAGTACAGGTAGCAGAAAAATGCTTTTTGCACATCTGCTATCATATGTTTTACTTTTTACTTGAGTAGTGATCTATGGAGGCATGGAGTAAGAACAGTAAACTGCATACTGTATATCACAAATCTGAGCGGGAACAAAATATTGTTAGAACATGAAGTTACTGATTGTAAATGTGTGTGTAAATTTTAAAGTGCTCTAAGAATGTCTAGTTTACAAAACAGTGTTAATCCTTCTGTTAGTTCGTAGTACACTAGCAGGGTTTCTATCTCCTTACCACATGGTGAGAAGTTCTAACCTGAAAGTGTTTTTTTTTTTAAAAAGAAGAGTTTTGATACTAACACATTTTAGCTAATTCAGTGCAAGTGGGCTACTGATTATCTTCCATATTGAAAAATTGGCAATCATATATTTCTCAATCAAAACAATTCTGCAAGTTGATTTAATATCAAAGTATCCAGAGAGTATACAGTTCACTAGAACAGTTCCTATTTTCACTGCTGATCAGTAGACCATTGGTAGAGTGTTTTGTCTCTTAACCAGAAGGTGAAGGATTCAAATCTTGGTAATCAATTTTTATTATAATTTTTTTTGTTATGAATATAATAGAGTTTTGATATTACATGTGTTACTAAATTCAGTACAAGGACACTCATTATCAAAATATTGTCAAAAGCAATTTAAGAAGGTCTGATAAATTACTGTACTCAGATGCTCCTTACAATTAAATCTCATAGCCACCACCTAGACAGTTGATCACATTTCAAAGTGCACTTAAGCAGCAGGTGTCCTTCCTGCTAGTCAGTAGTACACTGGCAGGGTTACTGTCTTTTAACCATATGGTGAGGAGTTCAATTCTTTCTTTCTCCATTTCCTAATTCAGTGCAAGTGATCTGTGCTGAGCTGCTGATTATCTTAAAGCAGCAGTGCAATGGATCAATAATGCTGTGTTCACATATTTTTACTTGGAACTTGTCTGGAATAGTTAATTTATGTACCTTTTTGCAATTGGATGGCATTGGATTGTAGTTCTATGTTCAGTTTTTTCCACTGACTCATAAACACCCTTTCCAGGATCGCCATTTTGTATCCAGTTGCATCATGGTATTTTTTTTGGATGAAAATGGCTTACCATGAGGCAACTGGAGCAATCCCATGATGCAAATCTTTATTGTTGTTCAAACGCACTCCCAGTAATAGTTTTGGACCACTCGCATGTGAAAAAAAATGGCTCTCATTAGCAGTAGCGTTTCATGCTGTAACATCTCAGATTCAGTGTGAGTGAACTTAGAATTTTAGCAAATATTTTTGTACCTTTAGTACGTTTTTAGATAGACAAAGTGCACAATGAGCATTTAAAAATTAGTAAATGTGTGAAACCCCTATTTGTTTTCATAATAAATAACTTTTGGGAAGCTGAGGTATTGCTATGGAACAGTCCCTCCTAGGACCAATTTGAAAATGAGCCTGCTCAATGGTGTTTTCCTGTTAAAAGAAAAATTAAATTAAAACACATTGACAATGAGAAGCTTTGTGACAGAATTTATTACAAATTGTGAATTGCCAGTAGCTATCATTAGTGAAGAAGATGATGCAGATCTTGATCATACACATGCTCAGCAATGACCAGGAAGGTTGCCAGAACATAAAGAAAATTTACAAGCTGCTGTTCACAGTACACATCATGTCACATTATATAGGTGATGCCAGCTGAACAGCATTTCCATCCCTTATATGAGTTTTCAATCAAGATGAATGTGGAACATAACCATGATATACTGAAAAAAAATCATGCATTCAGGACTTCAGATTTTTAATCTCACTGAATGTGGAATATTACCATATGATGTAAAAAAATATATATATTTATGCTGGGAGTGAGGATCTAACCTGACCCTTTGTGACAGTGCAGCAAAAACACCAGGGGCACATGCTTTAACCACTACACCAAATCTACTTCACATGTTTTACCTGTAAGGAAACTTGCTTTTATCAAATGATCAGTTTGTAGCACTTAACTGACAGTGTGGCCAGACAGTACAGGTTATTATGATGCCCCAATTTTCATACTCACAAAGATACAAATGGCAAACACATTTATGACATAAAAAATCATTATAATACTGCCAAACTGGGTTGAGGTTAATCAGCGTTCCTTTCTCTCTAACAATTGCTGCCCCATCTCCTTTGCAATGGGGAGCATTGTGACAGAGCTTGCTACAGGTCAGGAATGATAACTAGCTATCTTTAGCTGCAGAGGATGATGAAGACTATGAATGCACAACTGATCAGCAATGACTAGGAAGATTGCCAAATAAATATTGCGGGATGATGTTCACGGTGCACATCATGTCACCTCCTAGGTGATATCATCAGTACAGCATTTCCTTCATGTATACTACGAGTTTTTAATTAGAATGAATGTTGAACATAGCCATGAGATATTGAAAGGCATGCATGTTGACCTGAAAGTTTCCAATGTAAATAAATGAGGACTTGTACCATGCCAATACAAAAGGAAAGCATTGTGGGTGGGAATCAAACCTGATCCCTGTAACTTGGCAGACAAAAACTAGAAACTGTTGCACTAGCCACTATAGCAACATAGCTGTACAAACTACAAACACTAGAAATCTTGAATTTATCAAACAATCAGTCTGCAGTTGATAGCTGCATTCCTCCCATTCCCTTTACAAAGTGTTTGTCTCCATTTTAGAATAACTGTGATACTCTTAACTCCCTTGTGATGTTACATTTATTTCAGTCAGTGCTGCCACCAATTAGAATCTAGCTCTTGCCAAAGCACTGATGGCAAGACTCCTTCATGAAGAGGAGACAAGATGATGGTAAGAGTCAAATGGTGTGTTAGACTGATGGTAAGAGGTTAATGATGCTCCACTGGACACATGCTGACATTAGCCCTGAATTTGAATATCCTATTTAAAAAATAAGCAACACTAATACCAACACAAACTTGTTAACATACAGTAAATTATACAAATATGGGCATGAGTCACAGAACATCTGTTTCCTGTGAGAAACTATCACGTACAACAAGCTCACAAAAAAATATATCCATATGAAAAGATAAAGTAAAGCAAAAAAAATGCCAAAACAAAAGTAAATAAGGAGGCTAGGACTACTCTATGTGTTTATGTTGAAAACCTCTAACATACTATATGGCCAAAAGTAAAATTCAGCTACTGACCATTCCACAGATTCCTGCTTTCATCTCATGAATGTGCACACCAGCCGTGACTTAGAGGACAACAAATGCATTATGGGATGCTTACTACAGAGATTCAACATGGCAAGTGACTAATTAAATTGTGTTAATTAAAGAAAAATGTATAAATCACACTGCAATAAAGTATTGAATACTGAACATAAATACATATTCATGAACCCGAATATCACCCCAACATCTCAGTAAGCTAAAATCATTTGACACAATTTTAGGCACAGTCCGTTGCACTGCTGCTTTTTTTAATTTATTATACTTTTTGTGCCACCTGCCTGCATTGGTATCTCAGCCTGGGTCACAGTCCTCACCAACCCCAACTCTCACATGAGCCGCAACTCTCCCCCGATACCCCCTGGCTTACTCCCCAGGGTGGGGTTGTGGCACTGGCCACTGAAATGCTGCAAGCGATGGGATAGTTCGGGGGAGTCAGCTGGGAGCTGATTGTGCTTCAGCGAGGTGAGTGTCATGAAGGCGCAGGCTGTGGCTGTTTTTATGTTACTTTTTCTTGGGGGTGGATACATGCAATGATGTCTAGTGTCTGTTCTGCCCCCTGAGCATACTTGACACCAGTTGCTGTGGTACTCCCAGCCTCCGTGAGGGGTCCGTCGAGCACTGGGCATCCTCCCCACCTCCCCCGGGAGAAGAAGACTGTCCTAGGGATGCTCCACCCTTCTCCCCCGGCCGGCCCTCTGATGACTTGGGTCTGTTCCCAAACCCAGGTTGCTGGCACCACAAGCAGAAATCCAACCACTGTGCCAACAGGCCAGCTTGCACTGCTGCTTTAAATATTGTCCGAACAGTGCACCATTGTTTAAACAGCAGATCAGATTTCAATTGTCCTGAAAATCTTTAGTTCACTACAGCTGCAAATATTTTCCCTACTGATAAGCAGTCCATTTGAATGTTTTTTTTTCTTTCAACCAGTAGGCAATGGGTTCTCATCTTGATATAGATTAAATTTCTTCTTTCCTTTTTTAAACATTTGTACTAAAAAATGTTATTTCGCTGGCCCGGTGGTGCTGACGGCTAAGGCGCTGGATGCCTTACCTTGCGCTGCACTGGCGACCCATATTTGGGAACGAGCACAGGCTGATAGGGGTTGGCAGGGGAGGAGAGGGATTGAGCATCCTAAGGACTGCTCTCTCTCTCTCCGAAAGGGGGAAACTCCAGTGGTCAGCGCATGGCTGTACCCTAGCAGGGGTTGGGGGACATTGCACTGATGCTGCAGCAAGAGGGGGCATGATGGGGAAGGTTTCGGGAGGAGCACATGTGGATGCGTGCACGCTCCTTCCATTGATGCCATTGCACGCCCCTCATGTAAGGGAGTAAAAGGAGGAAAAACTCGTCCTGGTCATGTAGGGTGATGCATCCACCCGCCGCAGACCCTGACACTGAATGGCATTCCCTGAACTGGATCCTGTCCAGGTGAGTAGAGCCAAGAAAGGGGGTCTTCTTTCCACCCCACCACGGGGGTAATCCATGGGGAAGAGGGGTACAAGGCATGATGGGTGGATGGGGATAGTTGCTGACTGGGACCCGGGGTAAGAAATAAAATAACAAAAAAAAAAAATGTTACTTCTATTAAGAACTTTAGTAACAATCCATGAAATCATTAAGAACAGTAAATTTACCAAAAGTGTAATCTTGTTTAAAAAAAAAAAAGCTATTTCTGCAGATACAAACGTATGAAAATGCCAGCAGAAACAGGCCTCTCACAGTCCATCAAGTCTGCTCGATTATGCTGCCCCCCCCACATGTTTCATACCTTCTTAAAGCCTCCCACCATACTACAGGATACCAATTCATCAGGCAGAGTATTCCATTTGTCCACTACCAATTCTGTGAAGGCCAGAAGGAGAGGGGTTCTTGTGGGCATGGAGGCAGCAGCACTACAATGGACAAAAAAAATACAAATGTAAATATTTTTAAGCCTTCCATTAGTTAAAGGAGTCCATTTTAAGAATAAGGATAACACACAGGGATGAGTTCCATAAGGTAATCCAGTTTTGAAACAAAGTGCTCTATGACAAAGTGCATTCAGTTTTGTCAGGAGAATCAAGAGTCAATTGGTAACCAAATCCAAATAAGAGAAAAACCTGGGGGTGATGATCACTAGTGACCTAAAACATCCCTCGCAGTGTAGGAAGGTGGTGGTAAAAGCCAACAGAATGCTGGGTCGCATCACCAGGGGATCAGTAGCAGGTGGGAGGAAGTCATTTTGACATACAGATCACTGGTGTGGCTGTACCTGGAGTATAGCGTGCAGTACTGGTGTCCTTACCTGAAGAAGGACATTAACCTGCTAGAGGCAGTCCAGAGGAGGGTGACTAAGGTGGTTAATAGTCAGCAATGCACAACATATAAAGAGAGGCTGGAGGACCTGAACATGTTCTCCTGTAGGACAGGAGGGAGAGGGAAGACGTGACTACATGACTGAGATCTTTAATTACATGAAGGACATTAACAAGGTGAGACAAGAAAGTCTCTTCAGTCCCAGTGTCAATACAAGTACAAGGGGACATTGCTTTAGGTGGGAGAGGGAGGTTCAGGAGAGAGTTCAGGAGGCATTTCTTCATGAAGAGGGTGGTTGATAGGTGTAACAACTTCCAGGAGGAGGTGGTCTCACTGGAGACAATGGAGGGCTTCATAAGAAGGTGGGACAGGGTAAGATCACGGCCAAAAAGGGAGTGGATAGAAAGGGGGTATAGCATTCAAGGAGGAGAGGACTCCTTGGTTGCCATTTGGCACTTCACAATATAAGTCACTTTGATAGACCACTAGGCCTTCATTTGCTGGCACTTTTCATATAGTATGTTTATAATACTTTTGTTGGCAAGATAGCTTTCACAGCTGTAAAAATACAAATTTAATTTGGAGGAAAGTAAAGGAACTCCAGGAAGCACACCTCTACAATGACCGAGGAGGCCCTGGTAGAGAAGTTCGCCCCTTTGGGAGTATGGCCAAGGTCTGAACAGTATCCCTAATGTGATAGTGAGGGGCAAGCTTAGTGGGTGGATGGGAGGCATTGGAGGCCCATTTTCTGAAAAAATGTCTCCTAATTCCTCCCCCCCGAATCTTACCTACTCTAATCTCAACTGATGCCCCTCATGTCTCTTCTACTTCTAACCAGAAAAATCAACTCTGTGTTAGTCTTGTTTATTCCCTTTAAATACTTAAAGGGGAACTGTCATCAACAGGATTATTATAGATAGAAACATAGAAACATAGAATTTGATGACAGATAAGGACAGCTTGGCCCACCCAGTCTGCCCATTTCCCTACCTAATGGACAAGCTGCAGATCCTAGTTAATCAACAGCCTACTTCTTCATACCCCCACTCCCTAGAATTGCCTTATGAGTGTCCCATGCATGCTTGAATTCCAACAATGTTTTTGACTCCACAACTTCCTCCGAAAGGCTGTTCCATGCATCCACAACCCTCTCTGTGAAAAAATACTTCCTTACATTACCTCTGAGCCACCCTCCCCAGCTTCAAATTGTGCCTCCTAGTTCTTGCACACCTCTTTTTCTGAAATATACTACCCTCTTGGACGTTGTTGATTCCCTTGAGGTACTTGAAAATTTCTATCATGTCCCCCTTCTCCCTCCTTTCCTCGAGGCTATACATATTAAGCTCCTTAAGCCTCTCTTCATATGTCTTCCTGTGCAAACCCTGCACCATTTTACTTGCCCTCTTCTGGATTGCCTCCATCCTATCTATGTCTTTGCGGATATTGGGTCTCCAGAACTGCAAGCAGTACTCCAGATGGGGTCTCACCAGCTGTCTGTACAGAGGGATAACAACCTCCTGTTTTCTAATGGTGATGCCTCTCCCTATGCATCCCAGTATCCCCCAGCCCTCTTTACTGCCCTCTCACATTGCTTGCCCACCTTTAGGTCTTCTTGATATGACTACCCCCAGGTCCCTTTCTATTTTTGTTGTTAGTATCTCACCCCCCATTGTGTACTCTTTCCTGGATTTTTGTTTCCCAGGTGCATTACCTTGCACTTCTTAGCATTGAATCTAAGCTGCCATACATTTGACCATTCCTCCAACATTGCCAAGTCCCTTCTCATCCTTTCCACCCCACCTTGTGTATCAACTCTGTTGCAGATCTTTGTGTCATCTGCAAAGAGACATACTTTTCTTCCAGTCCCTCTGCAATGTCGCTTATAAAGATATTGAAGATATTGAAGAGGACCGGTCCTAGTACTGAACCCAGTGGTACCCCACTAGCATCCCCCTTTTCTTCAGAGTGGACTCCATTTACTATTACCCTCTGTGTCCTGTTCTCCTGCCAACTCTTTACCAAGGCTACCATCTTGGGACACACTTCCAGGCTGGCTAACTTGTATATTAATCTTTTGTGTGGGACTGTGTCAAATGCCTTGCTAAAGTCTCGGTAGGCCATGTCCACAGCTCCTCCCTGATCTACAACTTTGGTCACCCAGTCAAAGAATTTGATTAGATTCATCTGACATGACCTTCCCACTGTGAATCCATGCTGCCTTGGGTCCTGTGCCCCTCTGGCCTCTAGGTACTTAACAATTCTTTCCTTCAGAAGTGATTCCATAATTTTCCCTATCACTGAGGTTAAAGTAACAGGTCTGTAGTTGCCTGCTTCTGCCCTGCTCCCACTTTTGTGAAGTGGAATCACATCTGCCCTCCTCCATTACTCAGGTACCACCCCATCCTCCCATGATTTGTTAAAGAGGGTAGTCAGTGGTGTCACCAGTGTAGGAAGTGGTGTAATAACACTTTAATAAAACAGTCTATTTCCTATTTAACCTGTTGGATTAAATACAGTCAAAGGAGACCCTATACCCTCGGTGACATCATTTCCTGTCAGGAGCCCAAAACATATCGCTGCCTTAATTACACGGTGTTTTTCATATGAGTAACTCTAGACTGCAAAATCTCACAGATCAACACAATAGCTCAATCAAATTAGCTTGTTATGGGCTTTCAGACGTTAAGAAATCCTGTTGATGGCAGTTCCCCCCTTTAAAGGTTTCAGTCATATCTCCCCTATCCATCCTCTCCTCCAGGGCATACTTGTTCAGCTCTCCCAGCCTCTCCTCATAGGATTTCACCTCCAATCCCTGGATCATTCTTTATCACCCTACGCTGTACCCCTGCCAACAATCTCATGTCCTTCTTCAGCAGTGGGTGCCAGTACTGCACACAGTATTCCAGGTGCAGCCTTACCAAAGACCTATACAGGGGGAGGATAACCTCCATATTTCTGGAGGAGATTCCCCTTGCTATACACCACAACATCTTGTTAACTTTTGCCACTGTCTTCCTGCATTGAGCAGAGTTGTTCATACTCCCTGTTATAAGCACTCTTAGATCCTTTTCCTCCTCAGTACTTTCCAATTGTACCCCTCCCAGTTGATAGCTCCTCACCTGGTTCCAAGTCTCAAAGTGCAGTACCTTGCACTTCTTGGTGTTAAACCCCAACTGCCATGTTTCCAACCACTCCTGCAGTTTGGTCAGGTCCTCCTGTAACCTGTTCCACCCTTCAAAGTCATCCATCACAGCCCCCATCTTCAAATCATCTGCAAACAGGCTGATCTTACTCCAGATCCCCTGTGATATATCAGCTATAAATATGCCAAACAATACCAGTCCCAATATCAATCCCTGTGGTACTACGCTCATCACATCCCTTAGTAATGAGACTTCTCCCCCACAACCACCCTTTACTGCTTTTCATTCAGCCAGTTAGTGACCCACCTAATCATCTTTGTTTCCACACCAATGTTTTCTACTTCCCCCCCAGCCTCCCATGTGGCACAGAATCAAAGGCCTTGCTGAAATCTAAATACATGATATCCACCTCATGAACCTTGTCCAGTTCCCTGGTCACCCAGTCATAGTACTCAGCTAGGTTCATCTGGCAGGACCTCCCGAAGACAAACCCATGCTATTGACTGTCTTGGAGTCCATTGTTTTCCAAAAAGATCACAAGCCTCTCTTTAATTTAATTAATTATTTATTTATTGTACCAGAATTGCATACCTTTGAGTCAGACACTCATTTGTAAAGGCTCTACATCAGAAAACATACAGATATATGACATTAACTTCACATATTACAACTAGTCACAAACAGTGAAGAGCAGCTACACGCAGGTAGCATTGTCATGATAGCATCCAGGTTGTATACTGTGGACAATTATCCATTATTTACATTACACACAGGTTACATGGTCTTATATACAGTAAAATTACTGCTGTCAGCAGGAAGCATGGCCATACAACAGGCTGTACAATGAACATATTTATTCAAAATTACATTGCAAATTACATTTCATTCTATCTGGTATATATAGCACCTACCAGTGGTAGCTTAGTCCTAGGTATATAGCAGCTACCATTAGTAGCTTAGTCATAGGCAGTATCAATGGTCAATACTAGGATATAATTTACCAAGCTGTGGGTGGATGTAGGTTGGAGGACTGGCATTCCAGGTGTGCCTTAGCCTGGAGGCAGTAAACCTTATGGTTGGAGTGTCTGTAAGTTGGTCTAAGGGCAGGGAGGAATACCAAAGGGTTTGGCTAGAGGCAGTTGCATGCCCCATCACGACAAATCTGTGCCCTAAGGAGGTGTCTGAAGTGGTCAATTTTTATTTCAGTGAGGCTGGTACTGGGAAGGGCATTTAGCCAGAGGGATGCCCTGTAATGAAAGCTTCTTTGGCCCATCACTGATCTGCAGAGGGGAACCTTGTAACAGGATTTACTGGAATTACAGATACATTTAGGGGCAGGAGCAGGTTGAAGAAGGGGTGAGAGGCCACGAGGTGCATTACCATTAGTGATTTTCTTTGCGAAAAGGCAGGTCTGGTATTTAAGCCTTCCATCAAAGTCAAGCCAGTTTGTGAGGGTGTAGAGAGAGCAGGTGTGGATCAGGTGCTCATAGCCAGTGGTAAGGCAACAGGTCTTGTTTAATGATATCCTGATTCTTTGAAGAGCAGAGGAGTCAGCAGCCCCATACTGTACACCAATATCCCGTAGTCTATGAGGGACAGGATGAATGATGAGATGGCAAGCTGTTGGGCTTCTGTCATGATACAGTGCTTATGATGGTACAGTAGGCCAATGTGTGTGTTTACAGCAGTGCTAAGGAGGTGGATATGTTCATGGTAGTTAGCAGCGTCTAGGGTTACTCCAAGGCAATTGAAGGAGGTTACCCGTTCTAGGGGGACCTGGTTGAAATTGAGGATTTGCAGGGTCTGGCCACTATGTTTGTTCAGGGAGTTAGCAAATGACATTATTTTAGTTTTTTTTTTAATTTAGGACCAAACGGTGCATGGAGAACCATGTTTTAGCTTCATTAAAATACTGCTGTAGAGACTGTTGTAGTATAACAGGGTTGGGGTGGGAAGCAAAACGTACAGCTCATTTTAAGATTGTCTCCATGAGCTTCCTCACAATCGGTGTGTGGCTCACTGGCTTGTAGTTGCCTCATTCACCCTTAGGACCACTTTTGTAAATGGGCACCACATAGGCCATCCTCCAATCCTGTGGCACACATCCTGTATCCAGGGAGGTGCTGAACAAGTCTGCCAGTGGTCCTGCTAGGATCTTTGCCAGCTCCTTGAGTACCCTACGGTGAATGCCATCTGGACCCAGTGCCTTGTCCACCCTCAGTACCCATAATCCTTCCAGAACCCTGTCTTCTGTAATTCCTAAATAAGTCATCCCCTCTTCCCCTGCCCACACCACCCCTCCCATGAGATATCTGCCCTCTTTCTCTTTTGTGAACACAGAGCAGAAGTATTCATTTAGTGCCTATGCCTGGTCTTCCTCTTCTCCACCCCCCACCTTTCCTGATTATCACAATTTGCTCCTTATTATTTCTTCTGTCTCTAATGTATCAGAGGAAATCCTTCTCACCATCCCTAATGCCCTATGCCACTCTCAGCTCTCTGGAAGCCTTGGCTGCTCTGGGCAGTTTAGTAACTTCCCTGTACTTCCTCTTGTACTCTTCTATGTCATCCCTCATCCCAATTTCTTGAGTCTCTGAAATGACTTTCTCTTGGACCTCACCCCTTCTAGGACCTCTTGATTCAGCCAGCTGGACTTTGTGGACTGGGCCCTGACTACCTGAAAGAGCTTCTGGTCTCTTACCACCCTGAATGATTGCTCCGCTTGGCTGACATGGGGTTACTAGAGATTCCAAAGGTTTCTGTAAAATCTTCAGGGGCATGGGCATTTATGTTCATGGCCCCAATCCTCTGGAATTCTCTACCCCATCGGATTAGGGAGTGCGAGACCGTGGGGGGGATTTAAACAGGCACTAAAGACGCATCTATGGAGCAGGGCCTATGGTGATTAGGAAGACAGATTTTAAACTGTATATTATATTTATTATTGTGGTTGTAGCATTGTTTTAAATTGTCTTAATTTGTACTGTGCCTTGACACTTGAAAGGCACATTAAAAATAAAGATTATTATTATTTTCCCTTCCCTTCGTACTCGTCCAAACATGTGTCATAAAGCCCCCATGAACCCCCTTTTAATAATATCCCCTTTTGTCTAGCATCCATTTGTGCCTGAATTTCCACTAGGTGCCCACACCAAATGTTCCCCATCCTTTTAAAATCCACACCCTTAAATTCAATCACCCTGGTACTCATACCTCCCGTTTCCCTCCCCATACTGAGCTTGAGCCACACCGTGGCACCAGGTACAGAGTGTTTCCCAGTCTAGTCTGCTTCTTGACCAGTTGTACTAGGAAGCTGACAGCAAAACAAGAAGTTCATAAAAAGAGTGGTGGCAGTACAGAAGAGGGCAACCGAAATAGTGCATGGCCTGCATCTGAAGCCCTGTGAGGGAAGACTCAAGGACTTAAATAGATACTCTAGAGGATAGAAGGGTAAGGGGAATCAATAAAATCTGTGTCTTAGAGCCACCCAGCCTCCACCAACCACAACCAGACTGTAGGGGATGCCGCAGTCAGGCAGTACACTATGGAAACTGTCCATTTTTTTTCTTCCACAGGGACATTGTAAACAGGCAGATACCACTGACAACCCTTCCATTACTATTTATTCTGTACTACAGCATGCATCAGTGGCAATGAAGCATAGTGGATCCTAAAATACAGGTACTTGTATGGCTGTTATTAAAAGGCAGGCTTGATTTAAGTAACTATACTGAGCTGTAACTGTGGGTTTCAGTCACAGTTAACCAACAGGTCTCTCACTTTTCACAGTAGGTTTTCTTTACCATATCATTATAACAAACAGATGTAAAGTTCTACAGACAGGTTATCATTACAGAGGACTTAATATTGTTACTGTATACCCTCTTGTCTCACACAATCATTCCCTACCTTCTTGGAGTTCTAGGGAGGCTGTGGTAGGTAGTGACACCAGGCAGCAGATTGTTTTTTGACAAACACGGTCCTTCTCTCATTTTCAACAGGAGCAGCTTCCTGGAGGTAATTGTGCTAAAGCAACATTGATCAAAGGGGATCCCTCATTGACGTGGGAATGGGAACCAATAGCATCTCCCAGAAAAGGGCGCCAGATGCAAATAAAGGACTTCTGTCCTTAAATTGCAGGCTTAGGGTCTTGAGTTGCAGAGCAGCACACAGCGCCTCAAAAGAGGGGATGGAGTTTTACTATGACAGATCTCCCTCCCTATGGACCGTCAGAATTGACGGATTGAATCTGTATCTTAGAGATGCTCGGTCTCCACCGACCACAACCAGACTGTGGGGGACACCACAAGCAGCATCACACTACAGACAACTCTCTCCATTTCTTTATTTTTTCTCCAGCAGGGATGCCACAAGAAGGGGGATAGCACTGACATCCCTTCCAATACCATTTATCCTGTACTAAAAGGCAATCCTGCAAAGAGTAGAATAGTTGCTAGAGCTGCTGTAGTGCATCAGGAGCAGCTGGGAGACAGCTTTGTCACTTAAGTTGCAGTAAAAGGAGTAAGCAGGGAGGGCTGCAAAGAAGAGGAGGTGGGGAGAATGTTGGAGGAGAGGTGAAATGAGAAGAGGGCCTGCGAGGAAAGACTCAAGAGCACGATATTCAACTAGAAGGGGTAGGTTCAGAGGAGATGGTGAGGAAGTACTTCTTCTCAGAAAGGGTAGTGGACAACTTGAACTGACTTCCAATAGAGGTAGTAGGTACAGTACCAACATAGTAGCAGGTTTCAAGCATGCATCGGGTAGATATAGGGGACCTTAGTAACAGGGCTGGGGGGTAAGTAAGGCTGCAGATCAAGCAGGGTCTGCAGTGATGCATTGGGTAATATATTTTTAGGGCAGACTGGATGGGCCGGGGGTCCTTTTGTGCTGGAAGTTTCTATGTTTCTATAAAAGGAGATATTCAGGTTTATTTAGAGTCCCCCTCTATAAAAAAATAGCAGGTCAGAGGTCAGTCATATTCAAGTCATTTACACTGTTCAATGGTCTTCCATCCACTGTTACTGATGCTGTTACTGTACGAAAGTTTAAAGAACAATCTTGCTCAATGGCTGAATACATTTTCTGATTGTAACTGCAACTGTTAATATTGTATTGTATTATAATGTCTGTTTTGTGTGTATGTCCTGTATTATTTATAACGAGTATGTTTTAATGTTGTTATTGTTATATTTACTTGTTGCTTGTGAAAACTGGCAATTTTGCTCATCTTGCTAACAAGTATAAAAAATAAAAATGAAAAATGAAAATTAAATGAACTTCATGTCACCTTTGCTTCCTCAGAAAGCAGACTTGACAAGTATACTCATATTTTTTTATAATTTAGGTAGCCAATAAATGTTTATTTTTGCACTGCTGAAGTGCCCTTCAATTTGTGAGAAAAGTGGAGGAAGATTTTCAACTGCAACATAGAAGAAAGCAATTTCTATAGACATTGGGGGCCTTTTACTCCAAAGAACTAATCCCTAGTGGGAAATTCCACATTTGCAGGCCCTAGCAATTTAGTAAATCTTGGACCCCATAATCAAGGTCCTCTGTGGGTGAATCAGCCAAGGAGGAGAAGCAGAGGGAAACTACCTGAAAGTCTACAATACCTCCTACATCGGAGGGTAGTTAGGCAGATGCAAGCCCTGTATAAATACTTTGTCATATACCTGTTGACCCAAGTGAAAGATCTGCTAGACCATTGGGTCCTCCTTATTTGGACTACAAAGAGGGTCTCCTTTGTTGTTGTGTGTTATTGCTACATCATAATTTAATTAATCTCTGCAAGCACACTAACACCAAATGTATCCACCACAATAGGAGCTTTGCCAGAAGCCCACATAAGTCTCTGGGGTGTAACATGGTGGGAGCACTCGCATATCGGGTACTGGAAACTGCCAGGAGGGAAGGTATGATTGTAGGTATATTAGTACTGTGTGTTATACTTTGAATTGCATTGTTACACTTTGTGTCCCATTTTCTCAATTCATCCTTGTCTTTCCTTACCGGTTTCACATCATGTCTTTAACAATTTTCTTGTTGAAGTTTAACACAGCAGCAGTCTCAAAATCGAAAGGCGAAATTTCACCTTTCAGTATTGAATGTTATTCTTTGGAGGGCTTTGCCCCACACACCACCCCCTCTACTTTTAGATATAAACTCCAAGTCAGAGTTTGTTTGTGGGCGGAGAAGGTGACATTTTTCCTTGAAGTCCATTACAGCGACAATAGTGAAACTGTTGCTGTAATGGACTTTGTTATGTTTCTGTTGTTGTGCAGTTGGTACACCTTCCTTACCCCCTTAATATTATTGCTTATACAGTTTACTTGCCAGTGTAGGTACTAATATTACATTGTATCATTTTTAGGGTTGCCACTCTTGCATGAGGTGAAAGCTGTATGCTAAACCACATCCAAGCTCCACCTCTAGCTCCACCCTTCTTTATGACTGACGGGTATATTGTTACTACTTCAAAGCCATTTTAATGTCAGAGAAGACTTTTAAAAGTGACAGGAAATCATTTTTATACTGTTATTTTTATGCATTAGTCATTTTTGTTCTTTGATAACCAGGTAATGCCCATTGACTACAAGGCCCATTCACAGGGGTGAACTGGGAGCACAGAGAGGTTAAGTATCTTGCTCAAAGACACATAAGATGCAAAGGAAGACTGGGAATCAAATCCAGATCTGCTGAATGTTCCAGGCTCATTCATAGCTCATTGTTCTAATCTCTTTTAAACTCTTTCATTTTCCTTTTCATGTTAATCATGTATTTTGATAAGCTTTGACCAATTTTTGATACATGATATATCAATGTTTGTGATACCCTCACTTCAGCATTGTGTTTCCTTTAACTTGGCAGGTACTGCTGTTTCTTTTCATATTTCTAAGACATTCCACATGTTCAGACACACCATTCCAGGCTATTCATCTGAATAGCCTGTAATGATGAAACTAATATCATGGAATGTTCTAGCAGTATCAAGAATGAGAGTAGAAGTAGCTGCTGAGGGCTCTGGAGAAAGGGAATCAATGTTGTAATAAAGGCTAACAGAATGGGTCTAAAACACATCAGAATATAGGGCAAACAAAAGGTAGGAACACAGGAGGGCATATAACAGTATAAGAACGGTTTCCTTCCCAGCAGTAAAAGACCATATTTAAAATTCAGAGTGGAATAGGTTAAGTTGATTTACTGCTAATGGCCTTAATTGCCATACTTTACAGCCCTACCAACCCCATGTACAGGTAGACTGGTTTTACAAAGGTTTGTGACATCAGAACTTCTTTGTAACCTGGACATGCAGCCAAAAAAGTGAATAATTTGATACAATAATTTAGAGTATGTGAGTACTCAGACTAGCCCAAAAACCAGACTACATTTGAGTAAAACTGTATGACCAGATAAAGACCCTACAAAAAAAGGGTTATTCAGTTTAAAACCTGACAGGTGGCAACGCTAATCTTTTTTTCTGAGGTACCATTTCATCCATAATATAAGTACAAATGCAGGAATGATGTTTATTTCTCCGGAGTGGGGTGGGTGGGTAAGGCACAGTCAATGAGGAAGTGGTAATGAGATTTAAGATCGAGGGTCAAAGATTTGATATCAGAACAGATTTTGCTATGGCAGTTGACAGCTAGTCTATATTGAAGTTACAGTAGCTAGAATGTACAGCTCACCTGAGGTGGGATGTGCGGTGATGGTGGAGATGAGTTCAGTGACTGCTGAACTGGGGAAACCAGGGCTGCAATAAGTGCTGGCTATAAATATAGGTGGTATATGGGGATCAACCCTGGAACCACACTGGAACATGGCTGTGCAGGAAAACTTTTAGCAGCAAACAGTTCGTTCAGAAAATAGGAGGCAATAAAGAAAGTTCAAATAGAGATAGCCGAGAAATACACTGCAGTTTGGACAATATTGACAGATATATATTTGAGATGAAAGAAGAAGAGGTGAGTGGGTGGAAGGGGGAGTTAAGAGTGTAACTGGGGTGTTAGTTTTGCGTTTGTTAAAACTGTTAAGGTGATTGTTATGCCTATGTTTTTTCTTAAAATTGTTTTCTTTTCACTCTGCCACATGTTTAAAAGGAGAAGTTAATGCTAGGGAGCAACAGCTAGAAGGACAAATGGAAATATGGGGTGCTTTACAGGACACAAACCCTCATTATGGCTAGCCAAAGAAGCGAAGTTTTAGCCTCCTGGAACATCAAGGGCTTTTCATCCCCAATTAATAGAGCCAAAGTACTTGTAGCCCTCAAGAAAGAAGGCACTCAGGTGGCGATACTACAAGAAACCCACCTCACACACAAGGAGCACAACAAGCTGGTGGGAGGTTGGGTGGGAGCGTGTTATGCAGCTTCTTACACCTCCCACAAGAGGGGAGTGGCCATCCTCCTACACAAGACCTTCCCTATGCAGGTTAATAGAGTAGTTAGGGACACTGGAGGAGGGAGGTACATCTTTATTACAGGTCATGTTGGGAGACAAAATATAACTTTTGGAAGCATTTACACTCCATTGATATTTGAACCCTCCTTTTACCAGAGTCTGTTAGATGTAATCAGTAAAAAGCAATTCCCTAATCTGATAATGGGTGGATATTTTAACTATGTCATGGAAGTGGGGGTGTATTACTCGGGCAGTGGGAGACAATCAAACAGGGCAACTAAAACTTGGATGAGTGGCCTCCTGGACCTGGAGCTTGTAAATAGCTGGAGACAAGCCAATCCAGGCGAGGCAGAATATACATTTCATTCATTGCCGCACGATACCTGGTCCAGACTGGACTATATTTATGCCCCGATGATATTATATGATAAAATAGTGGATGTCTCTCATGGCCCAATAGGGTTTCGGACCACTCTATGGTACAGATGAGACTGAGGCTTAGAGACATAGAGCTACATAAAGGAACATAATGTTTTCTCATGTATTTGTTGGCTAAAGAAGAGTTCAAAACCTACTTAAAAGAACAGTGGAAGACATTCTTCCTCACGAATCAGGGCACAGTGGGGTCACAGGGGATACTATGAGAGGCAGGGAAGGCTTTCATGAGAGGAGCAAGTATTAGCTATGCAGCTAAAATAAAAAAAGAAAAGTATACAAAGATAGAAGAACTAGAACATACAGTAAAAGACTTAGAAGGAAGAGTGGCGGGGCATGTCTTGGACACCGACAAGGATGGCTGCTTAACCCTCCAGCTCAATCCCCAGCAGAGGCAATCCAGTCAAATATGCCGTCATCCAGAGAGATTCTAACCCTCTTCAATATGGATGAGCAATATTAGACTACCCAGTGCAAGTTAAAGCGGGTACTTCTACACTCTGGACCTGGTAAATAGCATTTTTTGCACCGGTCTTGCTGAGAGGCGGATACCCATAGGAACGATTCAGTGACTGCCTAAAGGCCCATCGGTCTCAGCGCTAAGAGTGCTGGAGCAGAGTCTTACTACTTCGAGCAGACTATTTTTACCTCAAGAGAAGCACCTGGTGATTCCTATTGACTACATGAATAAGGCTATGCACAATAACTTTGGCAGAGAAGCAGCCATACACTCCTCAGCTAGGCCCATGCCTTCACTCATGGAGCCCTCTCCCCTGCAAACAGATATCGGGAGCTCATTACAGCACATTACCACTCTACTAGAGACATTGCCATTGAGGGTGGAAACCATCTCGACTACACTGGCTAGCACATGTACAGAGGTGCAAACCCTGGCTGATAAAATGAATGTAGTACAGCAAAAAACAGCAGATCTTGAGAATGGTCAGTCGGCTATCTTGAGGCGTTTGCAGGAACAAGATAACAACTTAACATTGTTATGGAAGAGAGCCAAAGACCAAGAAAACCGGGGGAGGCATAACAATATCAGGATTCTGGGCATACCGGAGGGGTCGGAGGGCCAGAACACTGAGTGCTTCCTTAATAAGGAGATACCTGCAATGCTGGAGGAAAAGTGGCATGGCCCAGTGGAGGTAGACAGGGCACACCAGATTCCTGGAGGCTGTCGCCCTACAAGCTCAACACCATGCCCTATCATAGCATATTTACTTAGATTCTCAACTAAGGAAAGAGTACTCAGAGTGGCCCGAGATAAAGGAGAAATTGTATGGCGGGGAGCCAAAATAGCCTTTTTTCGAGACTTCTCAGCAGAAGCTGCGGCTCGTAGGAAAGCATTCATGCAGATTAAAAAATTCTTAGCACAACATGGCTTCCCATATGGTTTCTGCAATCTCATCTACCTTCATGTGTCTCACAAAGGCAGAGATATCACGGCACAGACACCATGAGAGACTGAGGCCTGGATTACCAAATATTGGTCTAGGCTACCACTGAGCACTACATCATCCAGAAGGCTTTGGACCTCAGGGCAGCACATGTACAGTAGGGGGAACAAAAATTCCAATGGTAATGCTCCAGAGAACCAAGATTTCAGGAGGACAGCCCCTTGATCAAATACTTCTCCCAGGTCTCATCAGCTGGCGGTACACACTAAACCCGAACTATATCAGGAACCTGCTCAACAACGTCTGGGTGTGGCTCCCTTTTCTCTTAAAAAGCAACGGGGCTCAGGCCAGACCATAGGGGCATGTTAGCGCTCTCAGAGCTATCCGGACTCAGTTACTGAAGGTCCCAAAATGGTGCCACCTGTTAAACAAACCACGGAAGATGCAACGCCACCCAGTACACTTTGTCTGCAAGACAATATAGCAGATGGCCTTATTATGGAAATTACAGAAGAACGATCATGGCCAGATCTATCACTAGAATCGGATGGACATATTGGAACACTGCCAGTCAAACCGGGGCTTCAGTCATTTTCAGAAGTGGTCTCCAAAGATACAACCTGCCCCACCGCTTCTCCAACCACTCTGGGAGATTCTGGGCCACCTGATTGAAAACCTTTTCCTGGATCTACTGCGATCTGTCTTTAGAACATGGAAAATGGGTCTGGAAAGGTCCTGTTTAAAATGACTGTACCACAGCACAGGGCTGAATCTCTTTACCCACTGGGGATACCACAAGGAGGGCTGTTTTGAAAAATAAGGAAACACATGTAAGCTATATGGGAAGGATACAGGCTAGCTCTGAACAAAGCCCTGTCCTAGCCTAATAGCCCAGAGCAATATATTACCCATAGGGGGTATCTCGCTCCTTGGTACAACCTACTACCTGCTATCTTGATCTGGGGATCACAATGTGTCATCTCCGGCTACATTACCATAGTCTATATCCCTCATCTCCCCATACCCCTATTCCCACCCCTTTTTCATTTATAACCGATATCTCTGGATGCCCCACCTCCTTTAGAAGTGGGGAAGGCATTCAATATAGAAGCTTAGATATGTTGAGGATAATGACCGGAGATATTTACTGGGTATTATCCTAAATCACCCCACCCAAGGTATCTGGTGAGCATGGCTGTATGATCAATACCTTTGTGCATACACCACATTACCTTTAGCTAGCTACTAAAATTATTTCTACTGCTTTTGTATTTTCTGTGTTTATTAAAGTATAGTATTAGAGTTATATATTAGAGGCGGAACCTTTGTTACCACTATTGTAAGGGCATAATATTACTGTTTGCTTATTGACATTTGCTATCTGTTTGCTCCTACACACCACTAGGTTATCCTTGTTATTGTCACTCTCTGGCTGATTCGTCAGAATCTCTCTCCTCACCTAATCCTTCTGCCTGTCTCTTCTGAGTAAGCTCTTATTTCTGGATACAGAGGGTGAGTACCTGCTTCTGTTCTAACTAAAGAAGTAAGAATGGCACAACATAAAGGAGGGATCAAGCTTATATTCTGGAACATTAAGGGCCTCAATCACCCAACTAAGTGCTCAATGGTCCTCAAGCACCTACACTCCTTGCAGGTGGACGTAGCACTTGTTCAAGAGACACATCTCACTGCAAGAACTGTAATGTGGCTAAGAAAGTCATGGGTATGGTCAGTCATAGCTAGCTCAGCTAAAACTAAATCTGAAGGAGTTGCAATCCTAGTCCGGAAGTCTTGTTCCTGGATAGAAGATAAGACAGTTGCAGACACTCAGGGCCGGTGGGTAGCAGTCAGGTTTTCCTATTCAGTGGGGAAGGTAGTCTTGGCTAATATATAAGGCCCTAATAATGATACCCCAGACTTCTTCCTGGATCTTAACCAAGTGATTGAGTCACTAACGGCAGACTTTCCCAATATCCCTATCATGGTAGGGGGGGACTTCAATCTAACCCTAGATAGATTTCTAGACAAATCTAAACCTACTCCACACTCGCATCCAAAAGCACTGCTTACACTGTAAGAAATAATGAAAGAATGGGGCATGACAGCTATCTGGAGGAGAGACCACCCATTAGGAAGGGACTACTCCTTCTTCTCCACGGTACACTCAACATACAGCTGACTAGACTTTTGGCTGGCCAATTCTCCTGTTGCCCAGGACATTGTGGCCTCCCAAATAGATAATATCATAGTCTCCGACCATGCTCCAGTCTCCTGTATCTATGTACCTGGAGGACAGAAAGGCTCAGGTATTAGGTGGGGGTGCAACCAGCTGCTGCTGAAAGACCCACTATTTCAGGCCATGGTTAAGAACTCAGCCTGGGAGTATTTCTCCAACAACAAGATCTCAGACACCTCAGCCTCTACTGTATGGGAGGCATTTAAGGCGGTCCTACGAGGCCACATAATAGCCTTCGCTGCCCAAAGAAACAGCACCAAAAAGGCTGAACTTAACAACATTCAGAACAAGTTATCCACCCTAGAAGCCAAATTTAAAGCCTCTGCAACAGGGCACTCTGATCAAATGGCACTCCGAGAGATAGTGGGCCTTAAATAATGAATAAACTCACTGCTCTAGCAACAAACAGAATGGCTGATGGTAAGGGCTAAACACAGTTATTCAGAGAATGGGGATAAGGGAGGCAAATTACTGGCCTTCCAGTTAAAGAAGCAGCAGACCACTTCCCATATCCATGCCCTTAAAAATCATAAGAGAGAAGTAGTCACCAACCCAACAGGGATTAATGAGTGCATGAAATGGTACTATCAGCAACTGTACCAATTGTACTTATCTATAGAACAGACACAGCTGGAACAGCAGCTGGAAGAATTCTGTTCCACTGCTAAAATTCCCCAACTGACCGAGAGCACAAAGGCCGCACTAGACAAACCCTTCACTAAGATGGAATTAAGCCTTGCATTGTCCCAGCTTGCTAAGGGTAAATCCCCAGCACCTGATGGCATGACCACAGAACTGTACCAACTTCTAAGTCTCGAAATTAGTGGTCCACTTATGGCAGCTCTTCAAGAGGCTCATGAAGCTGGAGTGCTACCACATACTATGAGAGAGGCCTTAATAACCCTCCTTCCCAAAAAAATTAATGACTTACTAGACTGCGCCAACTTTCGCCCTATCTCCCTTATATCCATTGATACCAAGATTGCAGCTAAGATTCTCGCCAATCGACTAATGGAAGTTTTACCCTCCATAATACATCCATCTAAGGTTGGATTTACTAAAGGCAAGGCCATAGCGGACAATATTAGATTAGTCCTTAATTTGAAATGGTTGGCTATGCACTCTCCCACCCCCTATGGCAGCTATGGCAGTAGACTTCTCGAAAGCCTTCGATTCTGTTGAATGGCCATATCTACATGCAATCCTTACAAGATATGGTTTTGGGCCTTACTTCAGACAATGGATTCGAATACTCTACAACCAACCAGTAGCTAGAATACTAACTAATAAAGACATATCATCCTCTTTTCCCTTACACCGTGGAACATGACAAGGATGCCCACTTTCTTCTTTACTGTTTCTGGTGGCACTAGACCCCCTTATTCGGAAACTACAGCACTCGAGAGAGATAGTGGGTATACAGGTGGGGGAGCACTCATACCTAGCAGCTGCGTATGTGGATGACCTTCTCCTCACATTATCTCACCCTCAGGAATCTCTTCCACCAGTTCTGAAGATACTAAACATATATGCACAATTATCCGGGTTGCGTATCAACACTAGCAAAACCCAAGTCACCCCCTTGAATGCAGCCTGCTCTAAAGACTGCCTGCAAGGTCTGGGGTTGGCCTGGGCTCCTAATAACCTTTTCTACCTGGGGATACACATACCTTTTGACTGGAAACAAATTGAAACTAAAAACTTTTCTCCCCTCATAACCAAGCTAGAAATCGAGATATCACGTTAGAGCAGACTTAACCTCTCTCTTCTGGGTAAGGCAGCAGCTATTTGCATGCTTTTTGTACCCAGAGTGACATATCTTCTCAATTACTTACCCATTCCCCTGTTGGATAAATTCTTTCACCAACTAGAAAAACTAATCTCATATTACCTCTGGGATGGTAAAAAACCACGTTGGAGCACCCATAAATTAAGATCCCATTGGTCTAGGGGTGGCCTTGGAATTCCATGGCTGCAGGGTGACCATTGGTCATTTCTCTCAGCTCAGGCCACAAGATGGTTTGTTCCAACTTCCCCCTCACCAGCATTATGGGTTCAACTAGAAAGTCAGCTTCTACAAGGCACCCCCCTTAGCCTGTTACTGACTAATATTTCCCTACCTTCTAACAACCTCACACCAGTGATGGTGGAGACCCAAAAAGTGTGGTCTTGACTCATGTCAGTGGCCAAAACCAAGAAGCAAGCCTCCTTCACACCTCTTAGATACCTACCACTATGGTGCAACCGGCTCCTACTAGTGGATGCTCAACCCCTTAATTGGCCCACTTGGGATAAGAAGGGGATACACATAGTCCAGGATATATACCTACCCAATACAACCACGCTTATGTCATTTGAACAGCTCAGAACCTGCTACTCAATACCGTCCAAAGATTTTTGGAAATACTTACAGCTCCGGAAGGTGATACAGTCACTGGGCGGATCCTATACAACAGATCAAAGATGGCATTGGTTGTCTACATTACACCTAAATTCCTCCTCTCAAGGGTTAGTTGGGAAATTCTATAGTACATGGCGAGACGCTCAATCTGACTGCATGGAAACCTGCAGGATAGCTTGGACTCAGGACCTACAAAGCCCCATTTCACTACAGACCTGGTCTGATTGCCTCCAGCTAGCACATACTGCATACACAGATGTTAAGAGTCAATTAATCCAACTTAAACTCCTCCTTCATTGGTATCGTACACCAGCCACCCTACACAAATGGGGTGTTATCCCACATGCAGAATGTTGGAGATGCCATGGCAGCCCAGCAACCATTCTACACCTTCTGTGGCAATGCCCAGTGCTGGCCCCTTTCTGGTCAGCAGTGGCTATGGACTGTTCAGGGGTACTAGGACAACCCATAGACCTCAGCAATCCTATGCTCCTCTTGGGTGACACTACACCTCTACAACAACTCAGTCCACAACTCAGGAATTGGGTCCTAGTAGCCTTATTGGAAGCCAAACAACTCTTGCTGATGCAATGACGGCAATCCTCTCCACCAACCACCACCCTCTGACACTCTGTCTTGGTGCAGTTAGCCATCTTTGAAATACTCACCTATGCTAGCAAAGGCCAACTGTCACAGTACTACAAAAAATGGGGACCATATCTCAACTCATCACTGTGTAAAGTACCACTACCCCCACCCTGTAACCCTCCTACTTAGAAGACCCAGGATTAACAGATACAAGGTGGGAATACTTAATCTATGTCACTTGGAAATGTAAAACTATAGATACCCCTAAAGCAATAAGGGCCCTTGCTTTATGCCACCGCTGTCCTTTTCCTATCTTTTACTTATCACCTACTGTATTTCTAAGATACATGGAACCTAGTTTGGTGAATACTTAACCTTGAGCTGTTTATAATAGATGGTCAGTCAGAACTGAGAACATTTACTCTAGTATATATCAGAGCTCATGTTACCTAGTGAACTTGTGTATATATATCCTGTCATTTCTTTGTGGATGTATTGCTATATTACTGCTTTTCTGACAATTTGTAATGTATCTTACATTGGAAACAAATACTAAAACAACAATAAAAAATGTTCTATGATAAAAAAAGAAAGAAGAGTGGCTTTACAGGGGGGGAATTGAGGCTAAGAGGCAGCTGAAGGAAGCAAGGGTGGCCCTAAATGATTACCTCTTGGGAGAGGCTCAAACACAATAATTATTTGCCAGACAGTGAATTTATGAGTGGGGAAACAGACCTGGCCCACTTCTAGTCAAGCTGGTGAAAGGGGATAGGGTCCCACATAAAGTGCTTTCAGTTAAGAATAAACATGGAAAACTGCTCCAGGATAGTCAGAGCATTATAGAATGCTTCAGGGAGTTTTATGGAGAACTCTATAAATCTGAGTGCACGGGTACAATAATGGAAGTAAGGAGATTTCTAGATGGGGTCCAACTACCCAGCTTAAATGAAGCACAGAGAGAGATGTTGGGGGCAGCAGTAACACCGGCTGAAGTAAGACAAGCTATAAGTGGCCTCAAATCAGGCAAAGCTGCTGGACCAGATGGTTTCAGAACTGAGTTTTAAAAAGTTTTACAGGGGGAATTGGCAGAACCACTTTGTGAGCTTATCAAGGAGGCTAGAGAGAAGGGGGGTTCCCTAAGACCTGTCTGGAGGCAAATATTACTGTGATACCTAAACCAAGTAAGGACAGCACTGAATGTGCAACTTATAGGCCCATCTCCCTGCTCAACTGTGACTGCAAAATTGCAGCTAAGGTTCTGGCCCTCCGCTTGGAGTGGGTCCTCCCACTGGTGGTTCACCTGGACTAAATGAGATTTGTGAAGGAAAGACTATCATATCATAATATGAGGAGACTATTAAATGTAATATGGTGGGGAGTGAAGCACCCAAACTAGGCCTGTGTGCTAACAATAGATGCTGAGAAGGCTTTCAATAAAATTGAATGGGACTACTTATTTGAGTCCATGAGCAGGTTTGGGCTGGGAGATGAGTTTCTGCAACTAGTACAAATGTTATACAAGAGACCAAGGGCAAGGATCCAGGTTAATGTTGAACCTTCAGGAGAATTCAAACTCCTACGGGGGGACCAGACAGGGATGCCCCCTCTCCCCCCTACTGTTTGCCTTGGCCTTTGAGCCACTGGCAGCTAAGACCCATCAAAGTGAAAAAATTAGGGGAATACCAGGGACTGGTAGCAGGCAACATCGACAGACCCTGTATGTGGATGACTTACTTTTCTTTGTTACCCACCCAGCAAAGTCTATAACAGACCTTCACCAAATCATTAGGGAATTCACAGTGTTTTCAGGTTACAAGCTTAACCTTTCAAAGTCAGAGATTTTGATGCTGGGAAAAGAGGAAGAGGGGATCCTGGGTCATGTCTGGGGCCTGAAAAGTGTGAAAGTACATTTTACTTATTTGGGAATTAAAGTGGGAGCCTCCCTACATAAATTTTATAATTGGAATTACTCCTTTCTCATAAGTTCAATACAATGTTGGCAGACTTGACCAGATAGGGAGCACTCCCAGTCTCCTGGTTGGGGCATATTAACCTGCTAAAGATGAACGTCCTACCCAGGCTCCTGTATCTGATTCAAATGATACCGATGTGTCCCATGAGCAAGGATATTTAAAGACTTGAAAAGGGATTTGCAGAATTTATCTGGAGAGGGAAAAGATCAAGAATGCATCTGAATAGGCTAAAGGTGGCTAAAGAAAATGGGGTGCTAAATTTTCCTGATCTGCGAGGATACTATTTAGCTATCCAATACAGGTATATACATAATTGGGTAAATGAGGGGGAGGCAGCCTCTTGGCTAGATCTAGAGCAGCAGGGCTGCCCAGGGAGACTGACTGCATACCTATCCGATGAGGGACTCAGAGCATGCAAACACCTTGATAACCCCAACCCATTGGTAGAGATGGTACTGAAGGCCTGGGAAGCTATTAAAAGGAGGACAGGGGTGACAGAGGAACACTCACTTTTAGTACCAGTGGCTAAGAACCCAGAATTTCTGCCAGGCCTGGAGGACTCAGGGTTCGCCCTGTGGGAAAAAAGATTAGTCAGATGTTTGAGGGACCTACATGGCAGAAATGGCTTGCAGACATTCAATGAGATCAGGGTAAAATTAGATATCCCAAGAGAACACCTTCTTAGATACATGCAGCTGAGAAGTTACTGCAATAACATTGTAAAGGGGATGGGAAAAAGACTCCAAATTAGAGGGAGTAGAACAAGTGATCCTTAGGGCAGGAAGATCAGAGAGAGGCTTGATAGGTAGGGCAGTTATATTGGACAGGGTTTACTTCACAGACCAAACCCAGAAAACTAGATATCAGTGGGAAAGAGACTTGGAAACCCACATTGCAAAAGTAACGTTAAACCAAGGTCGCAACTGTTTGGATTGGTGGTAGTTCAGGTGGATGTTAAACATCCCATGGCACTTATCAAAAAGAGTAGGGGAAAGTTTTATTAAAGAACAAATTGGTACAGTTCCAAAAAAAAGAACAATATAGAAAATCACAAATGAAGCAAAATAAGAATCAGGACAAAAATAAACTGACATAAACAAATAGTCAGTACAACAGGTCTAGGGTAAACAAAAACGGAAAGAAAAAAAATAAAGAATACACCAATACCCACACAGTTCAAGTGACAGCTGCATCTGTATCAGTAATCCAGGGCAAATGTTTCCATAATCCAGAAAGGCCCAGGGCAGAAAGATGCGATCTGTCTGACAAATATACTACACGGGCATCAGCAACTATCTTGTTGCATAATTCAACATAAGTGCAATGGTGTTGTTGCAAAGTAAATAAACAATGGGACATCCAAATATTCTATTTGATAATTGAAAATAAAACACACAGAGTTTCCAAATCCCATTTTCCCCAAGCAGAAGACACATGGCCATATATAAGATTTGCATAAGAAATCCTAGAAAAAAGTGGTTCCCCCATTGGTCAGCTAAATATGTCCAAAAATCTTTAATAAAGGAGCACTGAAAAAATAAATGGTCAATCATTTCAAGGGAGGCAGTACATTATGGTCTACTGCAGAACCTGTCAGAGAGCTGCTTATGTTTATGATTACTCTTGACATTAATATTCTCATGGCAAGAGAGCCAATGGAAGTCCCACATATGCACACAAATTCTTGAATTCACCAACAGGAGTTTCAGGGAAACCCTATACAAGGCATCACATTTAGGGAAGGGGTCAGGGGAGGGACAGACAGATGCCATTAAATTTCTATAAAGCATCTTTTGTGAAGAAACCGTCAAGAGCTGATGAGGAGTAACTTTCCATTGTTTTAAATGGAGGAATGTGTCTTTTAGGTATTGAAGAACTTCCAAACCCCGGAGAACCGTAGTAGTGTTCCGTTCCCAAGAATGGAACCATGAGCTGCAATTACCATACAGCCAGCACTCCCACCCAGGTTGTCTATTAATCAAAAGAGGTCATAAATTTGACATGAAAAAAACACTAGAAAAGAAAAGAATTGGATTCACCATGTTCAGTGCACCTTCCGGAATGGGCAGATAAAGAACATCCCTCTTGATTGGGTTAAGATGAATACCCCAAATCGCCTCGAAAAACAAACTTAAGAGAGGGGTTTCAAGTTTTTTTGGAATAGGGAACACATAACTTAAATATAAAAAATAGGAAGAAGAAAGGTTTTGACCAAAAACACACATTTTTTTCTTCCCAATCTTACTACGATTCCATTGAGAAACCTTAAAAGGCCCAATAGCTAGCTTTTCCTCCCAGTTTTCGACATAAATCCCTGGGGGGGCCAAATTTAATTCACAGGAGAGAAACAGAGGAGGAGGAAACAGAAATCAGGCCAATAGAGGGGACAGCCTGTGAGGAAAAGCGCAGCACAAAAGCATGACATTTGTCCAAATTCAAGCTAGCCCCTGAGACCAAATCAAAAGAAAAGCATTCAGAAAGGGCTTCTTGAACCAAGGAGGCATCCGTAGTCAACAAGCACAAGTCATCAGCATGAGCCAAAGAGGAGGGTGTATCCTGAACAGCAGGATGAGAAATCAGGTGAATACTCTGGGATGTATTTAATTTACGTAATAAAGGGTCTATAAAAAAGACATGTAGAAGGGGGCTTAGAGGGCACCCTTGTCTCACACCTCACTTAATGGGAACCAAGGGACCCAGTCACCCATTGACCAGAGGGACCACAGTGGTGGTCCGATAAAGAGATTGTATCCAAGAAACAAATGTAGGAGGAATCCGATAATGTAAAAGAATTTCCCAAAAAAATCATGACAAATGGAGTCAAAAGCAGACTTTTGGTCTAAAAGTACATACCCTGAACATTGACCAGAAAACCCAGAGGCAAAAATTTCTCACACCCTAATAAGATGATCCTGTATTTTCCTCTGAGGAATAGCACAAGCTTGCTCACAGGAAATGACAAGATCTGCAACAGATAACAATCTGTTGGCCAGAATTTTGGACAATATCTTACAATCCGCATTAAGCATGCATATAGGTCTCCAATTATGCAGGTCAGATTTATCCCCTTTTTTATGTAAGAAAAATCAATGCTCCTTTAGTAAAGTTAAGAGGAACATCTCCCAAATCCAATATAGTGTTAAACACCAGGGCCAATTCCGACCCCAGGGAGTCAGCCATGAGCTTGTACAATTCATTCAGAAGCCCACCAGGGCCTGGGGTAACATTAGGCTTCAAATGATGGATAACATCCAGCACCTCAGCTAAAGTAATAGGCTGACATAAACCTGTAAGAACCTGTGGAGAAAGATCAGGGATAAAAACATCAGATAAATACTTTTTGATGTGCCCTACATCTGAAGGGAGTTCTGAAAACAAGTCACAAGAAAATCAGCCACAATTTGCATAATATCACTTGGGGAGCTATGAAGAGTACCCAAATCATCAAGTAGGCTAGTGATGCCTTTTTTGCTGACCTGTGATTTATTATGGGTAAAGGGACAAGTTTCATGCGCTGCACCCTGATTGCCAAATCTATGTTGCCAGTAAAGGTGGGCAGCCCGATTTTTAGAATAACACAACATATTCTGCTGAACTGAGTGAATATGCGCACTCAGATCTTGGTCAGTAGTATGAGCAAGGGACAAAAGGGATTGTAAGCCCTGGTGATCTTGTAAGTATGAAAAGTATGCTGAGGTGCTTTGAGCCTTGCTGTACCACTGAAGGAGCTTTGAAAGATCTGACTTTGAATCCTCCCACCATTGTACAGGGTTCTCATAACATAGAAGCACAGATTTCCTGGCAGTTAAAAATTGACTCAAGGAGCATAAAAAAACATCATCCGTAAGTAAAGAAATATTACATTTCCAAATACCTGGGCATTTGGAAAGAGGGGGGTTATCACCAAAAGTAAGAGAAATAAGCCTGTGGTCTGAAAACTCAACAGGATCAACAGAGACCTTTGAAAGAACCAGATGGGGGGATAGAAAAACGTAGTCAATTCTGGTTGCCAAGACACCCTTCTGAAAAGTGGGAGAATTATGTCTAGTAAATTCCAGGACAGCATCCAGCAGATTCACAGTGCTAATCGTGGAATTTAAGGAGTGGGAATTACAATATAACTTTTTAGTAGTAGTATGCAAGCCTTTATCCAGAAGGCTAAGCCCACAGATAAAGTCTCCTACAAAAATTATATGTTTAGAAGTATGCAAAAAGGGCTGAATCTGAGAAAAAATGGCAATCCATGCAGTTTTAAATGGGAGGCATATAAACAGATAAGGCGATAAGGGACCTGGTGAAGCAAAGCATCAAGAATCAGCACCCAACCAGGGACAATATCATAAAGCTTGAGAAGCACAAAGGCAACAGAGTGAACAAAAATCCCTACACCAGAACATCTGTCTGGACCCACTGACCAATAAGAAGGGCCCAGAAGCCAGTATCTTTGAGCCTGTTTCAGTTCATGCAAAGCATGAAACCTAACATCCTGCAGGAATATTACACCACTGGCAAGGAAGCTAGGAAAGCAAAAACAGTGTTACGCTTATCCAGTCTCTTAATACTGTTGACATTCAGAGAGTAACAGGCAAAGGTGTGGGAAGCCATGGCAAGAAGAAGCAAAAACAGGAAGGCAAATAACCAACGTTATTTTTTCTTATCCTTCCCACCTACAGCTTTCAATTTAGATCTGGCTTTCCATTTTTGGGCCCCCTTACCCATAGAACAAACCTCAGTATCAGTAGTACCTTCTGGATGGGAAGACAGAACAGAGGAGTAATCAGTATCCTCACCAGAGTCTGCCGAAGTCTCCTGCAAAACATCGTAGGTGTTTGAAAGTTGTACAGAGACAGTCCAAACAGCCTTAGAAGGAGGTGGGGTAGCTTTCAGCTTGGAACATGCAGAACGTCAAGAGACAACCTGCATAGGTTCCTGAGGAGGAGGCATAGCATTCAGGGGATCGCAGACCAGTGTCTGAGTCTTAGGGTCAGCCACCACCGGGTCTGGGGAAACAGGTGGGGGGAGAGCTAACACTACCGGGTCACTCAGAGGCAAAGCACACTCTGGAACAGGTGGAAGCATAGTACAGTAGATGAGGGGGTCCAGCGGGGGCTCGAGGGAGCTCAGAGGGACATGATTTATTATGGAAATTAGCCTTTTGGGCCCGAGTAATAATGAAATGCTGGTCTGCTCCACCATCATGGTGTTTCTGATGTTGGGCTGCCCAGGAGCAATTCTGAAAAGTGTGACCAGGCTTGTCACAGAGGTTACAGCAACATTCATTCAGACAGGATGTACCCAAATGGCCCAATTCTCCACATAGGTTACACTTCATAGTGTCACAGACACCACTCAAATGTGAACAATTCCCACACCTATAACAGGCCTTTGGCTGACTTGGATAAAACAAACCCCCCCCGTCCCTGCCCCCAAAAAAGGAGTTCAGAAGGTGAAGGACACCAGAATCATCAGACTTTAGCAAAACCTTGACTTTCCAGCCACCAGTCCAGATATTTTCAGAATCCAGAATGGCCTCAAGGTCCCCCAGAACAGTACTTCAGAGCTTTAACCAGTAGAGGACATCCGTCAAGTCCACACCTTCATTTTGAAAAAGAATGGAAATAGTTTTATAAGCAGGCTTTGTTAGGGGAATGGCTAAGAAGGGTGACCATAAGGCAGACTTTTTCAGTGTGTGATACTTAGACCAGAATCTGTCCAAACCCTTAGAAGTCTGAAAACTGACGTCAAAGGTAGTCTCTCCAGAAATGTGGATAAGGGCATAAATTTCATGTGCGAAAAACTTCATAGAATCCTTAAGCAAAGTCCGGGCCACGAAGAGACGGTCAGGAGGTTCCTCCATACCCCCCACGTAGGAAAGACAAACCGCATTATGTCTCTTAGCTGGCAAAACAGGCCAGCAAAAAAGGGAGGAAAATGTTTTCTTTTGTCTATCAGGCATAGCATTAAGCAGAGCTGCCACTAGGTTAGGGCCTGGGGGTAGGGATGTAGAAGTGGTCGGCAGGGTAGGAAAAGCAAGACTAGGATTCTGGGTCAGCAGAAGATCATCAGGCAAAGCCAAAGGATCAGCCAGCAGGAGAAATTCATCCAAAACATAGTCAGGAGCAATGGCAGGAGGGATCACCGAAGGAGCAACTGCTATCGGAGACAATGGCATGCGGATTGGAGATGAACCAGAGGTCCATTGACCTGAAGAAGTGTGTTTCTCCCAACCAGCATCTCAAAGTGCTTTATCAACTGACCAAGGTTCAGGACCAGAGGCCGGAGCCCCAGGCAGCCGAGTAGAAGAAGTTTGGGAAATAGCAGGCACACTCACTGCGGTGATGGTCTCCCCAGCACACAACAGCTCAGTAGCTAAGGCAGGATCAGGTTTCTGTGGAGACTTCTCGACAGGACTAGAAGACATGCTGTCAACCTTCAGCCATCTTATTTTCTGCAGCAGGGTAGATCTTTTTGAGCGAAATGACCGCTCCGCTGACTTGAGCAAACGCAGCAATTCTTTTGCCTCTTCCGAAACAGCGTGGGGTAAGTTCAAAGGTTCTGGTGATTCAGAAATAACAGATGAAGGAGTAGAAACCAAAGGTACAACAGGGTTCTGATCCAAATCACCCACAACAGTGTCACCCCACTCATATTGTGCAGGAGCTGGTTCTGAAGAAATATTCTCAAAAGAAACATCCATAGCAGACTTTTCCATAGCAGATTCTGGCAGAGGTGAAGTGTGGGCAGAAACAGACTCAAGCACTTCCATAGCAACCTCCTGCACACCAGGACTGTCATCCACCATCTTGGAGTCATGGACAAAAGGGTTCCCCCTGCTCACAGGAAGCAAGAGTAGGGGAGTTTTTATTAAAAATACATCAAAGAAACATAAGATCAACATGTGTTTATACAACCATAATACAAAAAAAAAATCAACCATTCAATCTACCTCTTTTTAATACAACTTAACACCCAAAATCCCATTATTTATATTTAATAAAGACCTGTAATCCTCTCCACCATTTAAATACTTTCCTGGAAGTCCCAAAACATTTATCTTTCATATAAATGGATTTCATAGCTTCCATTATAAGTACAAAAAATGTTTCATATGACATAATTTTTTTTTGCAGCACCCACTGACATCTGGCCTGCCATAAATAATATTTTAAACAACAAAAAAACACAACTAACATACCCCAGTCAAAATGGAGAGAAGGTGGGGAAAAAACCCTAAAATCAAAGTCTGATAATCAAGCCTATGCAGCCATGAAAACTGTAGTTTGGTACCTAAAAAATACCATAACCCTGAAGCATAAGAACATTTAAAAAGGAAGTGATCCATGGTTTCCTCCATCACCTGACACCGTGAATAAGGACGATATCTTTCACTTATCATCTTATGCTTTGCATTCCCTTTAACATTTAGTCTTCCATAAACTGAAAGCCATAACACCTCCCACATCTGAGTAGGGATCCTATGGTAATTCAATTGTTTAATAGCAAATTCCGTATAAAGAGGGGGACAATTAGCAAACTCAGGTTTACTTGGATAAAGTTTCCCAAGGAAAAAATAATATAATCCAGCCCTTATATTATCTTTAATACACTGAAAGGAAATGGACCACTTAAATAACTTCTGGGCACAAGGTTTTTAAAAAAATGGGATCTGTTTACCCTTAGGGATCCGTGGGGCAAGGGGTTCCATCCATACTCCAAAAAAGGATTTGAAATTATTCACTTCCCACAACTGTTGTATCAGCACAGGAAAGGAGGGATCAAAATTAAAATTCTGGGCAAGAAAAAGGCCATAAAAAAACTAAGAGGATCCACCATGCCTAACCCACCTTTAGAAATAGGGAGCTAGGTATAGCACCGTTTAATAGGGTTAAGCCTACTACCCCAAAGCACTGAAAAAAAACAAGCATATAGGCGAGTTTCTATGGCTAATGGAGGGGATATACAAGGCAATATATAACAACCCAGGAATAATAAATTTCTTAATAACAAAAATCCTTTTCATTTGGACAATCTCCATCCCTTCCACCTCTGGACCTTTGCTTCTGCCTTTTTCAAAACAATTTCAATTATCCAATGGGAGATTCTGAGCTCAAAATTATCCTAATATCTTACATGGTGTAGAGGAAAAACAATACCTGACACCATAAACTGAACTTAGGTTTACAGGCCTAAAAGCAGGCCTTTGGATTTCCTAGTATTAATTTTAGAATTAGAAACCCTCTCATAAGTACTAATACAACTTAAAACAATAGGAATTTGAACCACATCAGTCAAGAAAATACAAATATCATCTGCATAGGCTTGAACAACCACAGTATCTGTATGCAAATTCCCAGAGATGCCTGGCAGGCCATCCATTTGGTCTAACGTCCTGAGTAAAGGATCAAGGGAAAATGCATACAATAAAGGGCTTAAGGGGCAGCCTTGCAGCACCCCAAAATTAACTAAAATTGGGAAGAAGACTGTCCCTAATAACAGGATAAACTAAACTTTATTATACAGTAACTAATCCAGTAAAAAAATCATAGGGTAAACCATATTTTTCTAATACTGCAAATAAGTATGGTCGAGATACCCTATCAAAGGCCTTATTTTGGTCTAAAGATAGGATGCAATGCCAATCAGGGAACCTATTTGAGAATTCAATTATTTCCCTATTAATAATAAGGGCAGACAAAATTCTCCTATTTGGAATACCACAAAACTGGAGAGGATATAATAACTTACTAGACACAGATCTCAATCTATTATTTAATATTTGGGATAGTATCTTGAAATCCGAATTTAAAATAGTTATAGGTCTCCAGTTACTTAATTGTGTTCTGTCCCCTCCCTTAAAAATAAATACCAATAATCCTGCCGTGAACTGTAACGGTAAACAGAGGACACAGTGAAGAGAAAAAAAACTTTTCAAGACAAGGAGCCAAAATATCATTAAAGTATTTATAGAATTCATAGGACAAACCATCTAACCCTGGAGAAACCCCTGACTTTAAGGAGGACAAAACTTTAAGAATCTCTTGTTGGGATATATGATCAGCTAAATTATACAATTCCTGACCAGAAGGGGGAGTAATAGTAAAATCATGAAAAAACTGTTGAATAACACCATGTGGGACATCCAAACCCTCCTGTTCCTTTATATGATCCTGAATAATAGAAAATAAGTCTCCCTGGGAGGTTTTAAATTTCCCTGCCCTATTTTGTAAAACCTCCAAACCAGGGGAGTTAATCTTTTCTCTAAAGGCCTCAAAGGGATCACCTGTTGGGCTTTTTTGGGTTCCAAAAGAGAGTTCTGAATGTAATGTCTGTGCTCTTTCATATTGGCAATCTCTCATAGCAGACTTGATAAGAGATATTTGTGCAGAAACATCACTTCTAGAGGTATTGGCATCAGAAAACAACCCCAGAAGTTTCTTCCTTAGGGTTAAATATTGCAAAAATTTATTAGTAACCCTTTCTTTCCCATATTTTTGGAAAAATTTCCTAACATCATTTTTTGTATCCTCCCACCATTCCCATAAGTCCTCATATAAATCCAAAACAGATACTTGGGCATACAATAAAGAGGATATACCTTTTTATAACCCATGGGTCCTGTAAAACTGAAGTATTAAGTTTCCATCTAGGTTTACTTATAGGTTTATGGGGAGAATCACTAAAAGAAATAGCGATGAATAAATGATCAGAAAATTCAGTGATAAGAGTTTTATGGACAGGAAAGGAAAGATTCTTTGAAAAAAAAGGGTAATCAATAGTGGTTGTCAAAGACCCTTTTCTAAAGGTATAATCTAACCCCTCGTTCTGATAACTCCTCCCATTCCTTAATCCTGAAAGGTTAATAATTCTTTCTAATGCTATAGTATCGCAATACTTTTCTTTCCCTGTCTTATTTCTACTAAACCCTGAAATCTCACAGTTAAAAATCACCCCCCAGGATAATATAACAAGAGGTGGCCAAGAAGGGTGAAAGAGCATTACACATATCCACCCTCCCTGCCTTTGTTTGAGGGCCATAAACTACTATAAAATGAAATTCAGCATGTTTCCAAAGCCCGTCAATTATAAGTAGTCTCCCAGGTATAAGGTCAATTAATTTTTTAAGTGTAAAATTAAAGGAGCCAAAAAGAATCCCTATACCATCAGCTCTGTCCAAGCCAAAGAACCAATAGGATGGTCCCCAAATCCATTCAGAATTTAAAAAATGGCATTGATCCAGAGTGTAAACCCATGTTTCCTGTAAAAAACAAATATCAAGGCAAGACTGGTGGAGAAAGTGAAAAAGAGCAGTCCTTTTGCAATTATTCAAAAGACTACTACAATTTAAGGACCCAATACCAAGAGAAGTCATAGGGATTTAGGTTTTTTTCCTTTTTTCTTTTTTTTCCCTTTATAATCTGTAGAAGGTGGTTTACTCCCAGAAGATTGAGAAAGAGCTGGGGTACCAGTATCCATGTCAGAATCCCCTGCTACAGTGTCAAGAATGGCATAAGAATTTTCCATTTCAAAAGTAGGAATTTCTAGAGAAGTTGGGGTGGAGGTTTTGGGGGGGAGGGATACGGGGGTGGTTTAGAGCTTCTAGTAACTCTTTTCTCAGCGGAGCCAGAACTAAGAGGTTTGATTTGCACAGGATCCTGGTAACAAACCAGAGGAAAATCCTGAATATTAAAGGGGTCCGGAGGGGCAGGTCCCATTTTGGACCTAAGGGAAGGGTCAGAACCTGAAACCTCTTTGTCTTCAATAACCGCTGCCTTTCTTAAAGGTGTAGTGTGAGAACCTTTTTTCTGGGTTTTAGAAAGAGCTTCATCCTGAGCTTTTTGTATTAATAACTCAGGGCTACTTACAAAGGCTTTGTTAGAAGCAGCCATGGGGCAGTCCCTATACCCATGCCCTGATTCTTCACATAAATCACATTTCACTAAGTTAGAACACTGAAAGCTACCATGCCCAAGTTCCCCACAAATTTCACACCTAGTAGTGTCACAAGAGCTGGAGAGATGTGTCCTAATCCCACATTTATAACAAGCATGGGGCTGCCCTGCGTAGAAACACACACCCCTGTCTCTTCCTAATGTAAAAGAGTTAGGAATATGTTTAATTTCATTATTAATCTGCTGCAGTTTCACCTTATACCTCCAACTACCATTCCAAAATAATTCAGAATCTAACACTGCCTCGGGGCTGCTCAAGACATCACACTTCTGGGAAAGCCAAAAGCAGATGTCTTCAACATGGACCCCTTTGTTTCTAAACATCACAGTCACATATTTAGTCAATGATGGAGTAAGGGGGGTAACAATAAGAGGGAGACCACAATGGGGAAAATTTCAGCTGATTATATCTTTGCCAAAATAAATCTAACAAAAATACAGATCTAAAACTGACATTGTAATTGTCTTCCCCCGAAATATTGATGAAGGCAAATACATCTTTAGGTGAAAACTGTAAGGATGCTTTTAAAAGGAACTTCCCCACATACACTGGGTCAGGCCATTCAGCCAGTCCCCCTTTATAGCGTATTCGAACAGTGTTCCTTCGAGGGGCTGATTCTTTACGATTTTGGGAAAAAAGATCCGACAAAAGAGGTCTAATGGGGGGGCCTCAGAAGAATCTTTAAGGACTTTCTCCTCAGCTACATTATCAGACACTACTTCTGATGTGGAGGGGAAAGATACTGTCAAAGAGTCAGTTACAGTTCCTGATGGCTGGGAAATGGGGATCTTCTTAAGTGCAGGAGACCATTCCAAAGGGTATAAAGACAAGGGAGAATCTGAAGGTCAGTCAGGGTCAGTGATCCATGTTCCTGTAGGGTCCAATTTCCAACCAGATTCCAGTAAGGATTTCTCTGGGGCCCAATCCTTATTACCATTTGTAACTTCAGTGGGGAGAGAAAATGCTTGTTAAATAAGTCGTGAAGTAGACACCTTCTGAGACAGTTTGGTTTTAACCTCAGAATGCTGCATTTGTGGTTTGAAAGGCAAATTCTGATTAGCTGCTGTTAATGCAGCTCTTTTATTTTTTATCGTATCCGGGGAAAGCTTGTTTTTGGTTGAAAATGAGAAGGTAGTAGCGTGAGCTTGACTAGAGGCGTCAGTCTGGTATACCAGCTCCTCTTGTACAATACTACAAACTGCACTTTGCGCTCTTGGTTCCTCAATCATAGTGCAACTAGAGCCAATCGTAAAGAGCTTTCTTTGCTTGTTGTTAGGCAACCTACTGGCAATAGGAATAGTTTGAGTAAGCAAAAATTCGGACCGCAAAGACTGACCTTGTAAAGTTTCGGTAGTAGATTCAGCAGAAATGAGTTCTTAACTGGGGACCAGCTTTTGGCACTCGCTACGACTAGCGACTCTACTGCCAGCCAAATATTCCCCACTGACGTGCTTGCTCTGTAAAGGTTTCTGACATGAAGGAGCTCCAGATACGAGGGCAGAACCGCCGTTTGATGCAACTGCGTCATCCAATTTGACTAGACTGTCAGTCGGGCTCAATGCAAGTCCTTCCGAAGAAATACTATTGCCAGCATCATCATGAAAAATAGCAGGAGGTAACAAGGTTTCTGAAACTCCATTTTGTAAAGTAATAGAACTTATCTGAAAATTGGTAGTAATACCTTGAGAATTACATTCTGTCGTGACCGTAGCAGCTTTAAAGGTAGATACTTCTTGAGTAGAAACCAAGTATTCTTTTTGCTAAGGAAGGAAATCCTCTATGTTTTTGAGCCCAGAGGAGGAGGCTCGCTCCCCTGGCTCACACACATCCACACCCTCCACCGACTTCTGCAGAGTGGCCATAACGCTGGCCAGCAGCTCCACCTACTAACTCAGGGTAGGGGAATTTCCACAGTGTCCTGGCCAAATTTCCCTCATTCACAAAAAAAATACCACCAACAGCTTAATCTGGTTCAATTTCAGTTGCTTACCATCTGTATTCCCCTTCTCCCCCCCGTCACCCCTGAAAAAGGGACTTCTAGGCCAAGTGGGCTTACCGGGTCAACAGAATTCAACAAAATAAAATAAATTGGAATGAACTGGTCATGTCTCATATGGGACTATCACTGTAACAGATTCAAAGAAGCACAGTAAACATTTATTCATAGACTGTACCACCCACCAAGTATGGTAAACAAATTTCACCCAAAAATTTCAGACAGATGTGGAAGATGTCATATGGCGCAGGGTACCTTCTTCCATTATTTCTGGACTTGTCCAAAACTATAGAGGTATTGGACTGAGATCAGACTGGAGGTTGTTAGAATCTGGGAACATGACCTGGAGTTTTCTCCCATTTCACTGCTGTTTGGTGTGGAAGGAGGGACAGAAGAGGAGTGGGGATTATATCCCAGATGGGTGAGGGTGGTATTAGTGGTGGCCCATCAAATAATCCTTAACACCTGGGTATTACGTGTGGCCCCCACGGTCTCTATGTGGAAGAGATTATTGCTCACTACCTTGGCCACAGATAGGCTTACATATGCCATGAAAGGCAAGGAGGAAAGGTTCTCAGCAAACTGGGCTGAACTTCTAGCCTCCCTCATGCTGATAGAGCTCCAGATACTCCATGGTACTGAGGGGGGTAGGAGAAATACCCAATTGGGGGGAGGTGGAAAAGGATTGATAGACTCGTGTAGGAGGACATGGGTCTGATGATGTGAAAATGTTTTGGGAAAATGTTGCTTCTGTTGCAGAACATGTAGATGTTATTATTCTCTTATTTCTTTTTCCTGTAACTCCAGGCAGAGTGAACTTTTTTTGTAGTGTTCATATCCTATTCTTCTCTTTCCTTTTCTCTAATTCTTTTCTTATCTTACACAATCTTTCATACATTCATTTCATACTTTCTTACACTGCCTTCTTTCTAAGGTATGTGGAAACAGCTTAAATGATATAGACTGAGTATTGCATATTATGAATATTCATAGATGGTTTTGGTTCCTTTATTTTGCCCCTTTTCAAGGGCAAAGGCATACGTGGCAAGACAGTCAATTCTATGAATTACTTAAGAGAGGTTTTTAAAGTATATTTAGCTGCATTGGAATATGTAAGTAATGTGTGTGTTTATACGAGATACTCACAGTGTAACTCTGTATACCTGTCTGACTGTTGAATTTCCTCTGAAAAGAAAATACAATAAACAGATTATACAAAAAAGAAAAAAAGAAAATAGAAGGCAAACACCAGAACTGCAGAAAACCGGGGATCCTATTTAATGAACAGTTGATAAAGCAGGGAACAGTCACTCCATGGGGCAATGAAACAAAGTTTGGTTGCTCTAGACCATGCAGATCACATCATAAGCAAGAGATGCTCACCACTGTGTGTTGGGGTGGGCGGGTGGCATCGGGCGGCTGAGAGATAATGGGAGTTTTTATTCATTTATTTATTGAAATTATGGATACACCTGAGAGCAGATGCTCATTGAGAGGTTTCATGCCATGCACATAGAGAACAATGCAATGAATTCAGGACAATATACAGATAAAACATCGAGAGTACAGTAAGCAGATGATGACAAAATTAACATAAGGGTACGTAAATCCAAGCAAAACCAGTAACTGCAGGGATGTGCAAAGTAAGCCTGCATCAGAAGGAGAAGTAGGGGAAAAGGGGAAGAAGAGATGGGGTAGACAGGACAGTGTGGTCAGATGGTGGTAGGATGGGATAAAGGGGTTGGAGATGGGGCTAAGTGCCATGGTTTGCCTGTCCCCAGGATAGGGGCTGGGAAGTGCTGGGGTCAGTCAGTGGGTGTGTAGATGACTCAGTGGTGGCACATGCAGGTACTCATATGAATAAGGTGTTGGTGCATTTTAAGTTTAAAGGGTCCAAGCATAGAAAGGGGGGTGGAGTGGCCCTGTATGTAAGGGAGGGTATTAAACCAAAAGAGGTGCAGGGTTAACAATGGGAGACAGAGGCACTGTGGGTCACCTTTGAGCCAGGCAATGGCACAGCAATTATAACAGGGGTGATCTAAAGACATCCAGCACGGGGAGGTGGGCAGCATGGATGGGGATCTAGTGGATCAAATTCAGAAGATGGCAACAAAGTGTGAGGTACAGCTGCAGGGTGATTACAATATTCCAGATGTTGAGTGAACCATCCAAGGAGCCAGGGCATCCTGGATTCCCAACAAGGGCCGGGCCTCAGACAGCTGGTGTGCAATTCCAAAAGAAAAGGGGCAATTCTGGACCTGGTACTGACCAATGGGGGCATAATCTCAGACATCCAAGTGGAGGGTCAGCTGTGAACCAGCGACCACCACATAGTGTGGTTTAGCATGGGGACAGGGACACAGGCTAGTCACACTAAGGCGAGAGTCTTAAATTTTAGAGGGGTGGATTTTGTTAGTATGGGAAGGTGTATCAAAGAGGCCCCAGTGAGATTAAAGGGGGAAATGAGCAGTGGGAACACCTGAAGGGAATCATACAGAAAGTGACAAACCAATGTATATAGGTGTTAAGCAAAGACAAGAAAAGGAGGAAACCATTGTAGTTCTCAAGGGAGATGGCAGGCAATGTAAGGGCCAAAAGGGTGAGGTTTCAGAATATATAAGGAGACACTCATGGAGGAAGACAGGGAGGTGTATCTAAAGAATCTAAAGGAAGTTGGAAAGGCTGTAAGGAGAGCAAAGGCACAGACTGAAGATAGATTAGCACAGATGGTCAAGAAAGCTGACAAGACACTCTTTAGGTACAGCAGTGAGAGAAAGAAAACCGTGGGGAGGGGTGATAGTAAAGCTCAGAAGGGATGACTGGGAGTGTCATGAGGGAGACCTGGGAATGGTGGAAATACTGAACAAACAAATACTTCTGTTCAGTATTCACTGAAGAGGGTGAGGTTCACAAACCACAGCTGAGTAGCAGAAACCAGGGTGAGGGGGTAAACACTAGCCCATTCACAGTGGAGAAAGTACTAAAGGAGCTCACAAAACTGAAGGTGGATAAAGCAATGGGGGCTGAATGGAATACATCTGGGGATATTAGGTGAGTAGTGAGGGGAGCTACAGTAGCAGCACCCCTGACTGCCTTGTTCACTGAGTCACTCAACACAGGAATAGTTCCAGAGAATTGGAACAGGGCACATGTAATCCCTCTACACAAAAGTGGTAGTGGGGAGGAGGCAGGGAACTATAGTCCAGTCAGCCTCACCTCAGTAGTGGGGAAGATCATGGAGGCACTGCTGAAAGAAAAAATAGTGGCCCATTTGGAATCCATTGGTGCCAATGATTTGAGGCAACATGGATTCACAGCAGGAAGGTCATGTCAGACAAATCTAATGCATGTTTTTGACTGGGTTACCTAGTAAATAAATCAGAGTGGGGACAGTGGATGTTGCCTACATTGATTTCAGCAAGGCTTTCAACAATGTCCCACATAAAAGGCTGGTGAAAAAGATGGGTAGTCTGGACATGGTGCACAAGGTGGTGAACTGGGTTAGGAACTGGCTAAAGGACAGAAAGGAGAGGGTGGTGGTAAATGGGATCCTATCCAGAGAAAGAGGATGACCAGTGGGGTGCCACAGAGATCAGTCCTTGGGCCAGTCCTGTCCCATTCAATGTCTTCATTAGTGACATTGCAGTGGGGCTGGAGGGAAAGATCTGCCAGTTTGCAGATGACACCAAGATCTGCAACAGGGTGGACACTCCATAGGGTGGTGAGAATGGGAAGGGACCTAAGGAAGCTTGAAGAATGGTTGCATGAGTGGCAACTGAGGTTCAATTCAAAGAAGTGCAAAAAATACACCTGAGATGAAGGAACCCTGGGGAGAGCTATACAAAAGGGGGGGGAGTTGCTGATAACCACCAAGGAGGAAAGGGACCTGGGGGTTATCATTTCAGACTACCTAAATGTGTCTAAACAGAGTAAAAAGGCTGCAGGGAGGGCCTGTGGCATGCTGGGATGTATAGGCAGAGGTAGAGGCATCGCTAGCAGAAGGCAGGATAATGCCACTGTATAAAACACTGGTGTTCAGTTTTGGAAGCCATACCTTTATAAGGACATTGATAGGGTGAAGGCAGTCCAGAGAAGGGAGACTAAGATGGTACAGGGCTTGCACCAGAAAACATAAGAGGAGAGATTAAAGTACCTCAATATGTCCTCCCTGAAGGAGAGAAGGGAGCAGCATAAACAAGGTGCAATGGAGAGACATCTTCAAGCATAGGAGGAGTATAAGAATGAGGGGGCATGATATGAAATTGGAAGGTAGCAGGTTATGGGGAAATGAAAGGAAGTTTTTCTACACAGAGAGGGTGATGGACACATGAAATAGTCTGCCACAAGATGCAGTGAGAGTGAGCACAGTGAAGGGATTTAAACATGTCTGGGACAAGTATAATGTAAGGGAACCTTAGAGGTGGGAAGGAGAGGTGAAAAGCCAATTACCAGGTAGGGTCAGAGGCTGAAAACTAGCCCATGGCTTATGTTTCTATGTCTCTTACCACCAACCACCCAACCTGTGAAATCTCCTGGTAAGAAGGAGCCTACCTACTCCCAACAGTTCCTCCCTACCAGGTACAGTACCAAACCTTGCAGCAGAACTCACTGCTACACCTGCAAATGTATTTCTAGTGTGACTGAAATTCAGGGTGCCAAGATCTTTCTCACATCACCAAGGAGTTCTCATGCACCTCTACTAATGTTGTATATTGTATACTTTACAGGAAGTGTGCAGTTATTTACATCCGAGAGACTGGTAGACATTTTGCTGACCATTTTGGGAATGCAGCCACTGACAATGATCTTTTTCTGTGTCCTTCAATCAATCAATCAATCAATCAAACGTTATTTAACTAGGCAGTTACATTGTTGAGCAAGCTCATTTGCAAGATGGTCCTGGGCACAGAAGACAAATTCATTTACAGTATTCGACATCATTTCATAACACAGCAGACGTAGAAACATACTATCTTTAAGTATGAGATCATTAGGTAACTGGAGCAAGACTGGATAACAAGGACTATATACATATACAGGCAATTCATCATATATGGGTTAGGAGACAGTGGAGGACAAAGGGAGGAGAGGATGACAAAGGCACAGTGGAGGACAGAGAGAGGAGAGGTGGGCAAAGACACATTAGGGGAGCGGAGGGCAGCCTTACTAGGGTAGAGGCCCCAATGGGGTTGCCACAGGGCTGGAGGAAGGGAACTAGGAGGGGGGTAGTTACACTAAAAAAGAATGCCGGCCAACAAGAGGGGGATAACAAGGGCAGGGATGTCCAGGAGCTAGGGGAGTATTCAGTCCATATGCCAGTGATTACCTGAAGCAATCACACGCAGTCTTCAGGCATCGATAAAGCAGCTGACTGAATACATAGGTGCTAGGCAGGAGGGAAAATGTAAGTGCTTTTTGCATGTTGTTCCAAAGTGATGGTAGTAAGGAGCTGATGGCAGTTGTGCCATGACGTGTCCTCATCTGTGGTAGCTTGAGGTGGACAAAGGAGGAGTTCTGTAGGCTGTATGCATCCTTAGACCATTCAAACAGGTTACATATATAGGGTGGGAGTTTGTTATAAATAGCCATGAAGAGCCACATGAGGGCATTTATTTGCCTCCTCATGAAGAGGGACAGTCAGTCAAGTGCCTGGTACAACAGGTAGTGGTGAGTCCACAGGGACATGTCAAGTATGAATCTCAAAGCGCAATGGTAGAGTGTGTCAAGCTTTTGGAGGGCATACTGAGGGCAGTGACTGTAGAGAAAGTCAACGTAGTCAAGCAAGGGTAGAAAGGTTATTTGAACCAGCTGCTTCCTAGCTTCAAGAGTGAGTAGATGTCTTATGCTGTAAAATATGGCAAGGCACTGCCTTAGCTATTTTGTTAACTCACTTAGGTGTACAATGAAACTGAGTTTGTTATCCAACCAGACTCCCAGATATTTGAATGTATCCACCATTTCACTTCATCTTTTTATTGCAGTTTTTTCAGAGACAAAGGTACATTCAATACAAATATAAAGAAGTAAACACCTTCTAAAAGCAATGACAATTTGCCAGATACATCTAGTAGAATATGCTAACAGAAATACAAACAGGGCAGTAACTGAGCAAATACTGAGATTGCAGGAGGTAAGAGAACTATAAGGTTGATGTAAAATTATTTAAGAATAGAATATGGGCTGAATATATAGCAAGAAGGGTATTAAAGAAAGGTGCAGAGAGACAGTATATTTAACACTTCAATACTATACATAACAAGCAGCATATATAACTCAGATAAATGTGTTATATAGGAAGGTGTAAATACTTATGAACGTAGAAGGAGACAGAAAAAAACAGGAGTAGGAAAGATAATAGAGAGAGAGGAATAGAAAGAAGAGGATAACGAGAGATACAAAGAAGAAAGACCATATATATACATGCATGATATATACCTAGTAACAGTATACAAAAAAAATAGATGAGCACATATTTATGTATCAAAAGCTGAAATTGCCAGAGGTATTCATACAGATGAAATAATCCTGCCAACATCTATCATATACGTTGAGACGTTCAGAAGAGACATGGGATAGCTGATCCAGAGAGGCATCTTAAGAGAGATTTTGAATAATGTCTGAAAAAGATGGGACAGTAGGGGATTTCCAATTCATAATGATAAGATGCTTAACAAGAAGGAATAGTATATTCAACCACCTAAAATGAGCATGAGATAATACAGCATTATAAGAAGTAGGAATACCCAACAGAAAGAATTTAGGGTCGAGAGTAATTTGTTGCCTGGTCACTTTGGAGGCAAATAAGTGGATTATTTGCCATAGTTTGTTAATGGGTATGCAAGACCACAATATGTGCAATAAATCCATGTTGGGAAGATTACAATGTCAACAATTGTTGTTATTTAAAAGACCCATGTGGTGTAGAACAGAGGGGGTTCTATACCAAAAATGTAGGATTTTAGTTTGTATAAGGGAACTTTGCATGCCCTTGAATATATGATGAGTAGATCACTAACAGTTATGCCAATGTGTGTCACTTATATTATAGTTAAGAAGGGTACTCCATTTATTTTTTGCAGATATAGAGTGGTAAGGAATTTTGTCTATAATATCTTTATAGATAATGCTATTTCCTTTTGCAGATATTTGAATCCAGTGTGAAACATGTTGGTCAGATAGTGTATGATACCGTATGTGGTAAGACAGTGAAGTATAAGCAGCCTGAAGTTGAAGAAATTTCCAGAAATCCTGCTTTGGGAGACCCCATTTAGATTGTAAATTTGAGTAAGATTCTAAATGTAAGGAATTCTGTTTGAGGATGTCTCCCAAGAAGAATATGCCTTTATTTCTCCAAGTACGGCAGTAAATAGGTTGCTTCTCCAAAGAAAGCAAAGGGTTTCCCCAAAAGGGGGCATATAAAATTGGGTAAGGATTGGATTTTAAATACTTGTGCATTAGTTTCCAATAAAGAATGGAAGAAGAAATGGTCAGGTGAGATTTTAACTTAGGAGAAAGAGCATTATAAATGAAGGAAGTAGGGATTCCGCCAGGGCAAAGTGCGGTCTCCATCATAACCCAAAGTGGAGTTTGAGGTGAGGGTTTGCAAAACCATTTAATGGTTTGCGATGCCCGGTAGGCCCAGAGATATTCTTTGAACCATGGGAGACCAAATCCATCCTTTTTCCAGTGTGTATGAAGCTTAGTACAACTAAATCTCAGTATTTTGTTTTCCCAAATAAAATTACCAACTAATTAGTCGAGTTTGGATAAGAAAGAAGATGGAAGAGTTAAAGGGATATTAACAAACAAAAAAAGTATTTTGGGTGAGATGGTCATTTTAATGGCAGCTATCTTCCCCATGAAGGAAAGGTTAAGTAGCATCCATCTCTCTAAGGTCATCTTAAGGTTGGCTTAAGTTGGTATGAAAGAAGTTTTCCACTTTTATCTCCTTCTTCCCAGTATTTATGTTTTAATCTAAAAGGGGCTAGTTCAGTTTTTCAGGAGAGGAGTTCATTAATTTTTGTTCTTAATTGTAAAATCTCCCAGTGAAGCTGAGAGTTGCGATTAGATTTGTTAGAGTTATGATATAAATTTTCTTTAGTTTTAAGTGTTTGTTCTAAATCTGCAAGTTGTTGCTACCTTAAGCTTATTTTTTCCCATGTAGGCAGAAAGCTGATTATTTTCCACAAAGTGTGACCTTTAGGGCTTCCCAGATGGTGCAATGAGATGTGTCTGCTGAGTCATTGTGGGAGAGAAAATCTTGAATTTGAGATTTGACCCATGGTAAGAAATCAGGGTCCCTGAGGGGAAGAGGATTGATATGCCATGAAGAGGATTTGGTAATAGGGGGACCCCATAGAAGTTGTAGTCTAATTGGAGAATGATCTGAAATTAAAATAGGAAGGCTAGCGGAGTCAATAGTTTTTTCCTGTTATGAGAGGTTGTAAAGCAATAGTCGATTCACTGTATGTTTTGGAGAAATGGGTAAATGGAAAATTTCGATCTTGGGAGTGGAACAGTCACCAAATATCTGAGAGACCAAAATCTTTCAATAGTAATGACAGGGCTGACTACTTAGGTGCGATCTGTAGATAAATTAAAAATGAGGTTCTAAAGCCAGATTAAAGTCTTCTCCTAAAATTATGGGAATGTTGCTGGTGCTATTAGAGAGAATTTGCTGGGCTAGATTGTGAAAAAATTCCGGGGAATCAGAATTAGGGGCATACACATTGATGAGCATAATGGGGCCGGAAGGAGTTTTAAAAATAACAATGATCCATTGGCCTTCTGTGTCTGAGATGGATTTTATGAGAGACCAGTTGAGTTTTTTATAGATCAATATTGCCACCCCTCTTTATTTGGGAAGAGAATGAAGATTCATAGATCTGACCAACCCAATCTTTTTTGAGTCTGGATATTTCCCCTGCTAGTAATTTGGTTTCCTGCAGGAAAGCAATATGCACTTTATGTTTTTTAAGATGAGAGAGAATTTGATTTCTCTTACAGGGAGAGTTAAGTCCCTTCACATTCCATGAATATACTAGTAAATCAGACATGTTATCAAAATGAGGATGGGGTAATATTAATCGGAATATGAGGGACTTCAATATTCAAACGGGACATTCCAGAAGGGAAATCTAGAATACGTATATAAACAGAGGGAGGCAGGATTCTTCAAAAGTATGCAATATCTTAGGTAGGATAATAGGGACTTATGTATCTCTCTAGAAAGATATAAGACAGTAGAGAAGAGAAAGGACATTAACAATAACATTAATAGTATTATGTAACAATGAAAACACTAAGAATAGAAAAAGCAGAAACTTATTGTGAGTGCAGAGGGATTAGAGTCAGTAAGCCAATACCATAAGACTCTCCCACCACACAACTAGGCATGCAAAATTAGGAAAAGGGACCAGGAGGGACCCATTAACACAGATCTAGTCCTTGGCCCCAAACCTTAATAACAATATAGCAACAATTGTGCAAGTATAACTTCAACAGTAAACAGTATACACTAACTAGGAACAAAGATTCTGAGAGAACTCTCATCTGTATTACCTAAAGACAGATGGTCAGGAAAAACTATGTGAATATATCAGATCTTAATGAAAGGGCTAAAGAAAATAGTATTGAAAGGTGTGTCACCTGTTTTGGAGTGACCACGGTGTTGCGTGTACTGAGAATCAGAGTTACCTAGAAGACCGGTATGAGGGAACTAGGTATCAGGATAGATATGTACTACAATATTAGAGGCATATAAGGCAATACATTTAATAATCTGCAAGAATGTTTGAGAGAAAAAGAAAAGATGTTATAATAAGTTAAGATGCATTAGGATATATATAGTGAGTAGAGTAAGAAGGTATTCGATAACTGGTTCAGTCGATGGTATCACTCCTTACCCTCCAGGAAGGTCAAATGAAAGGTGAGGGACAAAAACAAGAAGCTGGACATGGTGAGACAGACTGGAGGCAGTAGATGTTTCTATGGTTCAAACGGGCAACCTTTACTTGAACATTACCTATGAGGGGAGGGTTATGGAATGGCCAGGTCTAACTAGTAGTCCTGGTGAGCCCCAGAACTAAAAATCTAGACATAGAGACTCCCTTCAATTGTAGGCTTCGAGGAAATGTTTACAAACAATCTGCTGCACCAGAGCACTGAGAAGAAAAACCAGCAATATACACAAAAGTGTATGCAATATATTGTAGGTTCATAGTGGGCTAAGGAGTGAACCAAGAGGAGAAGGGAGTAGGATCAGATTAAGTTGCACAAATCTCGCATTGAGGTTCATAACACCATGGTGGTTACATGAGGGGTAGTAGACAGATTACGTAGTTAGGTGCGGGCCTTGTATAGGGGAAAAAATAATGCATCTTAAAATCGCTGAGAACTGGGAAGAAAAAAAAAGGCATATGCAGAAATATTGTCAAATGGGGCTTAATACACATCTGGTCCCAATACATAAAGAGATAAATAATATGTGAGCAAACCACCGAGTTCCCATAATACCAGGCATAAACTGGTAACTGATACAGAGAATTATGATCATTAAAGCCAAACACAATGTACAGCCTATTAAGTTCACAATCTGCTGGAAGCGATAGGTATTGTTGTGAAAGGCGCACATTGTGGGGGCTCAGTGATTAAAAACTGGTTCACAGAAATGCAAAGTCCTGGGGATAACATTACCCCAGGAGTTAAAGTAAGTGGTGCAGTAATGTTACATGAAACTCAGGTCACTGTGGAGCTGGAAGACTTGCTTGAGCCAGAAAAGCTCTTGTTCTTCAGTTTAGCTCTCTGTTTCTTTTTGGGAAGTTCCATAGGTTTGAGGGGAGAGCTAGCCACAGCTTCTGCCCAGGATGAATCGACAAAATGTTTCCTTGGAGGGCTGCACAAAGAATGGTGGATGGGTCGTCAGCAGGCTGAGTTTGCAGGTCTTTCTGCGAAGACAGGAGCTCATCAGAGAGTAGCGAGAATTCGTTGTGGAGAAGAATGCCAGGGTTAACAGAATCATGAGAGACTGGCGTGAGATATGGTGTTGGGAGTTCATTGGAGGAACAGCACGAATGGTTAAACTTGTGAGTGCTTGAAGATGCCTCCTTGATTCTGGTAGATTGTCTTGTAGGATGTAGGCTTAGTACGGTGCGAGTAGGGGTAATTGAGTCGGGTGCACTTCTTCCGGCACTCTGTGCTGCGGTGATACTGCTCCATGTGAAATTACCACCACTACTAGCACAATCCACCTCTGCAGTGCTCCTAGAGGAAGGGTTGAGAAGCAGGATATCCAGAAGAGAAGCCAGGGCCTCGGGGATACTAAAGTCTCGAAATGAGGATCCCAAGAAAAGGCGCATCACCACTGGGTAACGTAGAGAAAATCCTATCCCTTTTTGATGAAGTGTAGGCTTGAGACAGTTGTAAGCTTTCCTTTTCGCTGTGAGCTCTTTGAAGAAATCTCTGTAGATAGATATTTTGAACTCCTGCCATGTAAGACCCCAATGCCTTTTGCTTGCTTTAAGATAAGTTCGGTGTGAGCATGATTTAGAAAACTGATCACGATGGACCTAGGCGATTGATCCTGAGTAGGCCTAGGACCCGACAAGTGGTGTGAGCACTCAACTGTGAGTTGCTGATCGGGGGGGTGGGAGTATTAACGTTGCTGGCAAAACATGGTTAAGCAATTCTGTTGTGTCTCCAAGCTCAGAACCCTCCGGTAACCCAAAAAAGCATAGATTATTCCTACGATTTCTATTTTCAAGATCATCAAGCTTAGATTGCAGTGACTTAATGATGTGGTCCTGACTTCTGATAGTAGCATGGAAATCCTAAATGGAGTTAGAATTGGAGGCAGTTTTAGATTCTGTGTGTGTAATCCATTGGTCAAATGATTCAATTTTGGCTGTATTATGCTGTGTGGAAATCTTGAAGTCATTTATATATTTTATTAATTTAGAAAACACAGCTTCCACTCTGGCAAGTGGGTTGGATTGTAGATGGGGATCAGCCATGCTGAAGCAGTATAGGCCAGGCAAAGATAGTGCTGAATATCAAAGATTTTTAGAAGCAAAGTAGGAAATGACTTACAATTGAGCCACAGGAGGTTGTTTGCAGTTAGTCCCCAAGGGATGACACAGCAAACTTGTCTGATGTATGGTGGATGAGGTTAGATTCTTGTGTTCCTTTCAGAGAGCCAGATTTATGCCTCCATTTGCTTCCCAGACAGGCCACGCCCCCGAATTTATCCACTATTTCCAGAGGTTCGCCAAGGAGGGTGATAATCTGGGGGTTACCAGGTGTCCCCATATTGTGTGAGGAGTGTGGGGAGATAATCATGGCTTTGTTTTTTTTTTGGCATTAAGCAAGAGCTTCAGGCTCAGCAAGTTATGTTGGAGGATGATAAATTCCTGCTGTAACTCCTTGAAAGCAAGATCTGTAGAGGGGTTGGTTGTATAGAGGACTGTGTCATCCACGAAAAGGTGAACATTTCCTGTAAGTATGCCAGAATCTATGCGGTTAATATAAAGTGCGAAGAGGATAGGCCCCAAGATAGACCCTTGCGGGATGCCTCATGGCAAAGCTTTTAGTGGGGATAGTTTCCCTTGTGCTTTAATTTGTTGTCTTTGATTTGTGAGGTAACAGTGGAACCACTTTACTGCAGCAAGGGTTAGACCAATACTACTCAGCGTATCAAGCAGGATGGAGTGATCAACCATGTCAAAGGCTTTGCTAAGGTCAAGGAAAAATGCATAGATGTGCTGTTTATTATCCAAGGCTTTTAAACAGTCATTAGACACTTAGGCTAGAGCTGACATGGTGCTATGCTTAGGTCTGAAGCCTGATTGAGCTGGGTTAAGGATATTTTTGCAGTCCAAATACTCCCTCAGTTGTGAGTTGACAAATTTTTCTAGTAGTTGGATAGTAAAGGAAGAAGCGAGATAGGTCTGTAATTATTCATAGAAACATAGAAATATAGAAGTTGACAGCAGATAAGGACCGCAAGGCCCATCCAGTCTGACCATTTCTTTTTCTACCTTATGAATGTGCCATAGGCCTTTGCTCTGTCAATGGCCTATCTATTCATACTCATCTGTATTGCTCCTTTATGCCTATCCAATGCCTGTTTGAAGCCCTGCACTGTATTCATATCCACCACTTCCTGAGGTAGGCCGTTCCATGCATTCACCACCCTTTCTGTGAAAAAGAACTTCCTCACATTATCCCTTAATCGGCCTCCCTCTAATCTCATGCTGTGTCCTATTGTCTTGCTATTTTTCTTATCTTGAAACATGTTAGACTCTTTCATCTTGTTAATGCCCTTAAGGTGTATGAGTGTTTCAATCATATCACCTCTCTCCCTACTTTGCTCTAGGGTATACATATTGAGCTCAGTTAATCTGTCCTCATAAGTTTCCTGATGCAGTCCCTGCACCATTTTGGTTGCCCTTCTCTGGACTGCCTCAATTTGGTTAATATCCTTGTGAAGGTGTGGCCTCCAGTACTGCACGTAGTACTCCAGATGAGGCCTAACCAGTGTCTTGTAAAGAGGGATTATTACCTCCCTCTTCCGACTTGTGATACATCTACTAAGACACCCCAACATTCCTCTAGCCTTACCTACTGCTTTAGATGTCTGCTTGGATGATTTCAGGTTATCGGTGATGATGATGCCCAAGTCTCTTTCTTCCCTTGTGACTGCCAGAAACTCCCCTCCCAGCCTATAGGTGGCTTCAGGGTTTCTCTTCCCTATGTACACGGTCTTGCACTTCTTTGTGTTAAACCCCAGTTGCCACTATTCCAACCATTTTGCTAGTTTATCCAGATCTCTTCTCATTCTGACCACCCCATCTGGATCATCTACTCTGTTGTAGATCTTGGTGTCATCTGCAAACAGACAAACCTTACCCTCCAGTCCATCTGCAATGTCACAGATGAAGATATTGAAGAGGACTGGCCCCAGGACTGATCCCTGAGGTACCCCACTTGTGACTTGCATCTCTTCTGACTGTATACCATTTATCACCACTCTCGGCTTTCTGCCTGTCAACCAGTTTTCCACCCAGTTGACCAATGTCTGACCCACCCTGAGCCTACCCAGCTTATTAATCAATCTTCTATGTGGAACAGTATCGAAAGCTTTGCTGAAGTCAAGGTAGGCAACATCAACTGCTCCCCCTTGCTACACCACTCTGGTTACCCAGTCAAAGAAATCTATGAGATTAGTTTGACAGGACCTTCCTTTTGTAAACCCATGCTGTCTTGGATCCTGTGTTCCTATGGATTCCAGGTGTTGTACTTTCCTTTCCTTAAGGAGTGTCTCCATAATCTTGCCCACTACTGAGGTAAGACTGAATGGTCTTTAGTTCCTTGCCTCATCCCTGCTACCAGTCTTGTGGAGCGGGATCACAGTAGCCCTTCTCCAGTCTTCTGGGACCTCTCTTGTGCTCAGAGACTCAATAAATAGTTCTGATAATGGCTTTGCTAGTTCCACCCTTAGCTTCTTTAGTACCCTGGGTGTATGCCATCAGGTCCTATTGCCTTGTCCACCCTGAGCTTATCGAGCTCTTGTAGGACCCTTTCTTTTGTGAAGGGACTAGTGCACACCTCCCTCCCTCCGTGTCCATGGTGCAGAGCTGTGGACCCTGCCCTACCTTCTGTTCAGTAAATACTGAGCAGAAGTATCTATTTAGGATAGATGCTTTTAAATGGTCCTCCTCCTCCTCCCCTCATGCCCTCTTGTCCCCTTTGATCTTAGCAATACCCCCTCTGGACTTTCTCCTTTCACTAATGTAACTATAGAAAGTCTTGTCACCTTCTTTTACTGTTTGTGCTAGTGTTTCCTCAGTTTGGGCCTTTGCCTGCCTTACTGCCTTCCTTGATTCCCTTAGGGAAGTTTGGTATGCCTCCCTATCTTCATCCTGCTGCATTCCCTTATATCTTCTGAAGGCCAGCCCTTTGGCTCTGACCTTTTTTGCTACTGTACTTGAGAACCAAAGTGGTTTCCTTCTTCTTTTGCACTTCCTTTTTTTCACTAACACAATGGGATGTTGCTTCAAGTATTGGATCTTTAATGCTTGCCGACTTTGCCTGTACCCCCTCACCTGTATTTCTGTTTGCCAGGCTAGCTTAACTCTCTTGGCCATCTTATCAAATTCAGTTCCTCTGAAGTCCCATATTTTTGCCTTGGAATGGGATGATTTTGTTCTAGTGGCCAAATTCAACCATACCATGTGATGGTCACTGGCACCTAGGTGACCTTCTACATGGAGATCTGTGATCCTTTCCCTGTTAGTCAGTACTAGATCTAGGATAGCCCTGTCTCTTGTGGGTTGTTGTAACAGTTGCGTGAGGCTCTTCCCCTGCAGGGAATCCACCATTTGTCTAGTTCTGGCAGATGTCCCTGCTGGTATTGACCAATCTGTATCTGGCATGTTGAAGTCCCCCATTATCAGAACCTCCCCTTTAGCTGTCATGTTTTTTATATCTTCCAACAGTAATGTGTCTATGTCCTCCCCTTGGTCTGGAGGCCTGTACACAACCGCAGTTCGTATGGCTGTCTCATTTCCTGTTTCCAGGGTGACCCACAGTTCTTCTGGCTCCTTATGTGTATTCTGAATTTCTGTAGCTTTGATATTTTCATTGACATAAAGGGCCACTCCACCCCCCCTTTTTGCACCTTAGTCTCTTCTGAACAGAACATAGCCAGGTCATGAAGTCCCCCAAGTGTGGTTACTGGTAAACCATGTCTCGCTAACTGCTACTATGTCCAATTTAGCCTCTATCATTATTGCCTGCAGGTCTGGGATCTTGCTTCCCGGACTGTGAGCATTTGTGTAAATGATTTTCCATTTGTCAGATTTTGGTATGTTAGTTGTTGGGTGAGGTCCAACGTTTCCCTTGTGCATCGTATCGGGAGCAGGACTTTTTTCTTTACCTGGTGATGCAAATGAACTACAAACATGCTGAACTCCTGTTTGACCACTAGCTGAGGGGGGAGGGGTGTTCTTCCCATTTGACGTATTGGGTGCTGCATCCCTTCTCCCCATTTGCTAAGTTAAATATTCTGCAAAGACATCAAACTTCTGCCCCAATGCACTGACTCCCTCCTTAGTCAGATGCAGTCCATCAAATTTAAAGAACTTTCACTCTTAAAACTGTTGCCAATTCCCTACAAATTTGTGTCCTTTTTCCTGGCACCAGCCCTTGAGCTACATGTTTAGCTCCCCTATCTCCTCTTCTCTGACCTTCCATCCATCTGTCCCCCTCTCCCAGAATTGCAGGATCTCAGAGAAGGAGAGGCCGGACAAAATGGATGATAGTTTGTCACCCAGCCTGGTCAAGTGTTACTTGGTCTCCACAACTGACCGGCTGGTGAGACCGTTAGTCCCTATGTGTACCAGGACATCAATGTTTTTTCCTGCTTCCTGAACAATTTTAGCAACGTGGTCAGTGTCTCTCCATGCTGATATACCTGGGAGACATCTGACCATTACCCCTGGCTGGAGATATGTATCAACTCCCCAAATCATGGAGTCTGCTATGATCAGAAGTTTTTTGGATTTCCTTTTTGCTTTTTTTGTTTTGGTTCCTGTTTTGGGTGAGTTTTGTTGTGCTAGCTCCTGTGCTGCAGTGTCCTGCTCTGCAGTGTCCTCTGCCCCTTTGTTTGATTTTGGAGATAGAAGCAGGTACCTGTTTGTAGTTTTTATATGGTTTGTGGAGGTGATATGTTGGAGAGCACCGAGTGATGGGGCACCTGATTTGCCCCTCCTAACCACCTGCCAACCTCCCAGACCAACTACCCTCTGCAGTCAAGGTGCTTCTGTTGGATGTTGGGGAAATGGCAGGTGGTTCTTATAATATATTTCCTCTTGAATATGCAATTTGAGGTGCGCAATTTCTGCCCATGCTGTCTGGAGCTGAGCCCTTAGATATCCAATGGCCCAGCATGTATGACAGTGTCCTAAATCCTGTAAAACTGCCCTTCTGAAAAGTGTTCCACAGTACCTGCAGTTAATGATATCCATTCCAGGTAAGTTGCTGGGTTTATAACCTGGTCAGAGTAATTAGAAGGAAGAAAATGAAAGCAAAAGTTTGATTTTGTGTTTTGTTTGTTTGTATGTTTTTGTATAATTTGTTAAAACAAGTTAAATTACTAGTGCCCCTGTAAATGAGGTCACCGTGTGGATACCCCTCTGATCCACCCCTTCCTGCTTTGCTACAGGAAATGTCACGACTGTGCTACCCTATAAAAGGAGTGTAGTGTGGGGTGGATGGGGGTTGGGTGGGTGGCTGTGCCCTTCCCCTGCTGAAAAAGAAGAACCATGGACAAAAGAAACAAGGAGGCAGGAGCAGAAACAATCAGCCAGCAACAAATGCAGTCACCCTGAAAGCTTATCCTAATGACAGATAAAACTGTGAAACCTGTAAAGCACCACCTGTAATAATTTCACAGAAGATATACCCTGTAAGAAACACTTTGCTACAGAGAAAAATAATGAGGTAACATAAGATATACCTTGCAAAAGACAATTTGAATCAGAAGATTACAGCAGTAAACTGTAAGCACACATCTATAGGCACACCCTGTAATAATGCAGCAGAAGAACCCAGCAACAACAATTTTAACCAGAGGAAAAAAAAGCAATAAAATGTTAACAACAAATAGTAACAATCCCTGTGAGTACAAAATAAAAATAACAACACACAGTAAACCTGCCTAGCCAAAAGAAGCCTTAATCCTTATTGTTGCTCTGGTAAGGTTCTTTGCTCTGTCCTTTCAAGCAACCTAGAAGAAAAGAGCTCAGGTGAAGCTAGGTGCCTTTGCCAGCAAATCTAGTCTTCCATTCAAGTCTGTATGGTCTCCCGACTTGAACAAAAGGATAATATGTGCAATTTTCCAACTGATCGGTAGTTCGCCTTGGGTAAGTGAGCTATTAAATAGATGAGCGATTGGCGCTGTCATGATAATAGCCTGCTTTTAGAAAGAAGGGTTCTAATGAGTCGGCACCAGCACTCTTTTTGGTATCTAGTGAGAAAAGAAGGTCCTCCACCTGTTTAAAGGATACTGGCTGGAAATTAAAGAGAGGGCAACCGGTACAGGGGACAGAAGTAGGGCTAGTACCTACACTGGTAGCACTTGGGACATTCAGTTTCCTAACAGGAGAGGCATCGAATGTGAGGCCTGCAGTAGCAAAGTGGTTACTGAGCTGGTCAAGGATCTCAGATCTATCTGTATAGGAGTTATTGTTCACTACAATTTTGGCCAGAATTGGGGTGGCAGGGGAGTGTCCTTCGACCTCTCTCAAGAGTTGCCAAAACTTGGCAGAGCAGTTGCTGTTTTCCTTGAGGACGGACTGAAAGAAGCATGATTTTTCTGTCCTGATCAGTTTGGTGCAGGCATTCCTGGCTAGCCGAAAGGAGAGCCAGTCTAAATCAGATTGTGACTTCCTTGCCTTTTCCATAGTATGTCTCTGGACTGCAGGACCCTCTTCAGGAACGGGCTGAACCAATCAGGTGCCTGTTTCCTAGATTTAACCTTTCTAACAGGTGCGTGTTTATTGATTACCCTTAGTAACAGATCCTGGAAGATACAGAAAGCTTCAGACACAGAAAGTGCGAGATAGACATCCTGCCACTTAATATTCCCAAGATCTGTCAGAAAGGCAGAAGTATTTTAGGCTGTGCTTTAACTTGAAGGTAGAGATGGAAGGTAGGTGTGGGGAATGCCTGACACAGGCAAAAGTGCAGTGATCACTCAGGTCATTATGGAAGACCCCTGTATGGGAGATATTATGTGACTTGTTGACGAGCATAAGATCCAGCAAGGAGCTTTGGTTGTTTGTTTTTTTCCTTAGGTCGGGTAACCTCAGGGGTAAGAGTTAGCCCATGCTCATCACAGAAATCCTTGAGCCTGTTGGCACAGGCATCATTCCAATTATAATTAAGGTCCCCCATTATGACGCATTCAGTGGTCGCTTTCTCCAAGAGGGAGTGAAGGTGAGGTTGTATACACAGGCCAGCAGCAGGTGGCCTATAGCATGCAGCTACCAGTAGGGTACTCCAGGCGATAAGGTTAACTTGAGGGCAAGACATTCAAATTCTTTGGGCGCTGATGTATGGGCAATATCAGAGGTTAGGAATTTGTCCTTAATATATATGGCAACACCACCACCTCTGGTTGACCTGTCACACTGTATAGGTTGTAGCCTGGGATGTTAAGCATTTTGTCAGGTACATGATTCTTAAGCCAGGTTTCTGAGAACGTTGCTACATCAGGTGTTGTGTGTAGCACCCAGGCTTGGACCAGGTCAAATTTATTCAGTAGGCTGCATACATTCATATGCAGGAAGCTCAGGCCCTTCAACTGTGGAAGCTCCCCTGGAGCAGCTAGCAGTCGGGGGTAGTTCCACAATACCTGCACAGAGCACCAGCTGGATTAATAGTTTCCTGAGACATCTTACAAGGAATCTCAGGAAGGCTTTGTTAGAACAAGAAATGGAGGGGCAATGAAAGGTGGACAGAGCAAATATTGCTACCCTAATGGAGAAGTTAAGGGGTGTCTGCTTAGGAAGTGTAGGGCAGAAAGCGATGTGAAACATTCTGATTGCTTGCGGATTACTGCCTTTGGAAGGAGTTAGCTGAGGAGCAAACATCCCCAGACTTGATTCCTGACTTGTAGGAGAATTCAGGAAGGTTGTTTCTTTCAGAGTGTATGTATGTATTAGGCTCCAATGTTAGATGGAGGATGCAGCCAAGGAGGAAAAGGTAAGCTATGGATGCCATCTTGGGAGTGGTGTGTAGTAGAGGAGAGACAACACACTATAGGCATTCTTGAGTCACTGATAGCAATCCTGTAAATGTGAAGAAGCTTGGGGCAGGCCAAGGGCTATAGGGTCGAGTGTTAAGAGAATTATTTGGTGAGGTGGGTTAATACAGTAGCTGAACAGGCAAAAAAAAGCTAGTGAAGGTTATAAACCAGTAAACATAGTGTAGAATAGGAAAGAACAGGGGAAAGAAATGGAGGAAGAAGTAAAAAAAAATGAAAAACAGAGCACCAGTTTAAGATATAAAATGTAGGTTAAAATAGGGTGTTTTAACTAGGGCAGGGGATACCAAGGTAACTTAGTGATTATTGGGACTATGTAGAGGGTAGCAAGGGAGGAAGCTCAGGTATGGAACTGTAGAGTAGCTAGCAGAGCAGGTGCTAAACACAGCTGATAGATAAGCAGCTGGTGAAAATAGGAAGATGTCTTTAAAGGGAGGGTAGGGTTAGTGTTAGGCCTAATAACTGAACTCTGTATCTTTAAGGGGAATTGCAATATTAGTGAGAGAGGAGGATGAAGATTCCCTAGGGGCGGTGCCAAGGTGGGGAGGAAGAGTATTTAAGAAAGGCTGGGGGTGGGTGAAAAATTCAAGCAGGAAGGAGACAAAGTGAAACAGAAATTGGATTATCTGGTGGGCATAGCTTACAACTGTGACCCAAATGAAATCTTGTCTAGACAGAGAAGTGTTCACAAAAAACTGTATCACTTTAAACTTAGTTTCTGATCCAGGGTAATTTACCACAGGACCTTAAAACAAAGAGAGCTGTAATACTTTAAAACCTACAAACCTGCTCTCTAAAAGAACCTGCACTTCAAACTACCCCAGGAGTGTAAAATTGCTGTAAACAGGCTTAGATTCACATTTAAATTAGGATTCACAGGATAATTTGGAGAAACTTAACCAGTACCAAAATCAGTAAGTAACATTCGCTTAAAGTCCAAAAGGAACAGGAGTAGCAAAGAAGTAAAGAAGTTGAGCAGACAATCAGCAGGTAGAGCCGATGGTTCCAGCCAGTCAAGTTTCAGCAGCGTACCTTCAGTCTGGTGATTGGCAGGCAGTACAGTGAGGAAGGCAGCCAGCAGACAGAGGAGACCTGCTGGGCTGCTTGCAGCAGCAGAGGCACCTGTGTCAAGGGTGAAGCTTTGGTCTGGTGATCGACAGGCAGTACAGCGAGGAAGGCACCTATGTCAAGGGTGAAGCAGGGATTCTGGGATTTTGACCACAGAAAAAACATGGAAACCAAGCTGATCATCTGCCTTGGCTTACAGCAGCCCTCTGGTTTAAATGATAGACTTTTTTTCTACTAACATCTTTCAGTCACCCATTGTTTTCCTTAAAGTCTGTTTGTATCTGTACACATCTATTTTCACTTTTATGCTGGCTTGTGCTCATGCATGAAAAACATGTTGTGACAGCTTGCTGGAGAAGCAGGTTCAATGTTTGTGGAATAGCAATAAGGTGAGATGAGGTATATAGTGCTTGTGTAACTTGTAGTACTTTTTGTGGCTTTACTCTATTCCCACCCTTGAGTAGTAGGTATGTAGGTAGTAGTTTGTAGGGAATAGAAGGCCCATGAGCAAGGGTGAGAAGAGTGCCAAAGAAGGAGGAGGAGGAGGGGAAGGTGGTGGACGAAAAACACTCCCTAAGCAAAGGAGGCATGTTGGAGGAGGGCTTATAAAGAGGTTGTGGGAGGAGCTGTTCCCCACATTGTACCGCGGTCAAGCCCTCCCATTCAATGTTTGTGGAACAGCAAAAAGGAGAAATGGGGTATATATTGCTTGTGTAACTTGTAGTACTTTCTGTGGCTTTACTCTAAACCCACCCTTGAGTAGTAGGTATGTAGGTAGTAGTTTGTTGGGAATAGAAGGCCCAGAAAGATACCTTCTCCAACTGATGGGGAGTATGACCCCCTGGCACTCAGGAAAGGAAAAAAACCCAGGTGGAGGAATCCTCTGAAGACCCATGGCCAGAGGTCTGCCCATCATTCTGGGCATACTAAATAGAGAAGGATCTAGGTTCTAGTAACCATAGCTAATTTAAGAATGGTAGGTTGCTGGGAGAGATGATAATTCATATTTGATCAATGGATTAAGGTGATCACGTGATGATCCTGAAGTTGGAGAGGGGTTCTGACTGAGCATTAGAGTCTGAAGGGCATTGGGGTTAGGGTTTCCGACCATAACACACTACCCTGTAAGGACTGACAGTCATCAGGGGTGTGACTTGGGACTGTTGACAGTAATGCTAATGCCATTCTACCCCCACCCTGCAGCCAGTGACAGGCATTGAGGTGTGCCTTGGACTCTTTGGCCCCAAAGTTCACCCCATTCTCCTATACTGTACCCATTTCAGCATATTTCCTTATGGAATGGGGTGAGTATAAAGCCTGAACACCCCAAGGCACACCTCAATACTTGTAGGTGTCTGCATGGTAGGGTGAAGTGAAATGGCTTGAGCGTTATGGGGGATGACCCAAAGGCACACTTCAATGCCTGTAGTCCTCCCCCATACTTGCATGTGTGTGTGTGTGTGTGTGGTGCTGGGGGGGGGGTGTGAATTCAGAGTTAGGGTTTTCAACCCTAACAGCGAATTTCCTCACTTTTGTCACTGTGGAACAACCCTAACTAATGCATTAAATGGAGTTTTGCCTCTAATTTCCCTTCTTTTGAAATGATAACGAGAAATAGTGAATGTAATGAAGCTGGGCCCCAGCGCCCGCCACGCAGTAATGCGGCGGGCGGAAGCGCGGGCCCAAAGGAACAGTGCACACAAACAGAAGTGCTAACAGTGGCGCATATGGTTATGCAAACATGAATGAGAACAGAAAGGTAACGCATAATTATGGCGAGACGGAAAGGTCTGCCACGTGATGTGTTGTCACATAGTAACATGGTGCCTGCAAACGGAAATGTCAATGGGCATGGTGACGCAAAGTGAAACAGAAAGAGAAACAGTACTGTAGACACAAATGGCAAAAATAACAGAAACGCAAGCGCAAATGAAAACGCAGAGGATAACGCACATGGTGGTGACGCCAACGGTAAGTGAAACGAGTACAGAACTGCAAGCGAAAGGGCAACAGTAACAGCAATGGAAGGGCACAGGCTGGTTTTCCCCAAAAGCTGCATAGAGAAAGACAGTGAGTACAAAGAATGTATGCATAATAATGGGTATCGGAGCAGAAAATGAGGACTTGGAATACTAAATAGGTTATATCTCAGGAACCATATGACGTAGAAAAAAAATGTAAAAGTCATATGATTTATGACTGTCCTGGCTAGTTTTTTACTTAGCCCTGAAAGGGGGCTAAGCATTTTTCTGACAAAAAGTCCATATCTCGCACCGTTTCCGAGATACGGGCCCTGAAAGGTACGGCGAACGCCGTAATGTTATCCTATGGGAAAAAAAGAGAAGTTTGGAGCACCATAACTTTGCCTCCCTGTAATATTTTTTCACCAAACCACTGCAAGCACATCTGTGGGCTGTTGGCTGTCTTCCCTCCAAATTTCAGGAAAAAAGACCAAACCGTTATTTTGCAGCAGGGTGCCAAAGGATTCCTGTAATGTGTCGGGTGCCATAATGTCATCCTATGGGAAAAAACATCAACTTTGGAGTGCCATAACTTTGCCACCATGTAATATTTTTTCAACACAACACTGAAAGGCACATCTGTGAGATGTAGGCTACATTCCCTCCATATTTCAGCCCCAAACTCCAAACCGTTCTTTTGCAGCGGGGTTCCAAATAATTGCTGTCATTTCCCCACAGCCTAGAAAAGTACTGTCGCAATTTTCAAAAGCTTTCACAAAAATTTGCGACACTTTCGTGAGCACGAAAGTAGTTTGCAAAAGTACTTTTTCCAGAAATTTGAAAAACATATTTCTGGGGTGTTTTACCCCAAAATAAAGACATGGCTAGCATCCTCAGGTCTCGACTAGGTGAATACAAAAAGAATTAGGTTGCTAAAGGGTCCCAAATTTAAATGGCAAGCATTTTTCTGATCACTAACTGAAAACAAGATGGTGGATTTACAAAAGTAAGAGGGCCATTTGCGAAAGTAAAAATGCATTTGCGACACTGTCGAACTTTTTGTTAACTTTTCCCATTGACTTATAATGGGAAACTGTTTTTTGAATAACTTTTGAACCGTTTAATATTTTTTCACGAAATCTTCAAAAGGTACACTGGGGACCCAGGCCACATGGTACCTGAAGATTTCAGGCCTGTCGCACAAACCGTATGACCTGTAGGCGCGACCGTAGAATTCCAGAAAAAGCGTAAATGCATGCACAGATCACGCTTAATAACTCCGCAGCCGTGTATCCAACCAGTAAGAAACTTGGCAGATCCCAAGGCGTATGGTTCTTGACTGTGTATGCCAAATTTTAGGCAAATCCATCAAATGGTTACAAATTTATTAAGGTGCAACATTTTGGGTTTAACATGTAAATGGCTCCTCAACCCTAACTATGGTAGCACTATCATGCTACCATAATATACTGTATATATATATTCGATGTTAGGGTTGAAACCCCCTTTGCACCCCTCCAGCCAACCCCCAACTGGAATCGGGGTGCGCATTGGGGTCATCGGCCCTAAGTGTCACCCCATCACATGTGGAAAGAAGCTGAGGAATAGGAGAATGGGGTGACATTTAGGACCGATGACCCCAATGCACACCCTGATTCCAGTTGGGGAGTGGGCTGAAGGGGTGTAAAGGGGGTTTCAACCCTAACATAGAATTTCCTCGCTTTTGTCACTGTGGAACAACCCTAACTGATGCAATAAACAGAGTTTTTTGCTTCTAATGTGTCTTCTTTTTGAGAATGATAATGAGAAATAGTGAATGTAATACAGCGGCGGAAGCATGGGGGTGATGTCTTGTCACATTGTAACATTGTACCCGTAAACGCAAATCGTAATGCGCATGATGACGCAAAGCGAAACAGAAAGAGGAACAGTACTGTAGACAGAAATGTTAAAAACAACAGAAACGCAACCGCAAATGAAAAAGCAAAGGGTAACACACATGGTGGCGTAAACATGAACGGTAAGTGAAACGTGTTCGGAACCACAAGCAGAAACGGTAATGGTAAGAGTAATGTAAGCGCACAGGCTGGTTTTCCCCAAAAGCTGTATAGAGAAAGACAGTGAGTAGAAAGAATGTATGCAAAATAATGACTCTCGGAACACAAAAATCAGTAGTTGTAATAGTAAATAGCTTATATCTTAGTAACCGTACGACATAGAAAAAAAATGTAAAAGTCATATGTATTATCACTTTCCTGGCTAGTTATATACATAGCCCTCATAAAGGGGCTAAAAAATGTTTGGCAAAAACTCCGTATCTCGCACCGTTTTTGAGATACAGGCCCTCAGAGGCGCAGTGAACGCCATAATGTTATCCTATGGGAAAAAAAACAGAAGTTTGGACTGCCATAACTTTTGAACAGTTTAATATTTTTTCATGAAACCTTTGAAAAGCACATTGGGGGCCACAGCTGAGAGTTCCCTGAAGATTTCAGGCCAGTCACGCAAACCGTGCGACCTGTAGGCGCGACCGTAGAATTCCAGAAAAAGCATAAATGCGTGCACAGATCATGCTTAATAACTCTTTAGCTGTGTATCTGACTGGTACGATACTTGGCAGATCCCAAGGCCTATGGTTCTTGATCGTGTATGCCAAATTTCAGCCAAATCTGTCAAACAGTCGCAAAGTTATTAAGGTGCAAAGTTTGGGGGTTTAAATGAAATGGCTCTCAATCCTAACTATGGTAGCGCCGTGTTACCTACAATATATATATATATATATATATATATATATATATATATATATATATATATATATTCGATGTTAGGGGTTGAAACCCCTTGCACTTCTCCAGCCCACCCCCAACTGGAATAGGGTGCCATTGGGGTCATCATTCCCTAAGTGTCACCCCATCACATGTGGAAAGAAGCTGAGGAATAGGAGAATGGGTGACAGTTAGGGTCGATGACCTCAATGCACACCCTGATTCCAGTTGGGGTGGGCTGAAGGGGTGCAAAGGGGGTTTCAACCCTAACATCGAATTTCCTCACTTTTGTCACTGTGGAACAACCCTAACTGATGCATTAAACAGAGTTTTTTGCCTCTAATTTGTCTTCTTTTGAGAATGATAATGAGAAATATTGAATGTAATGCAGCGGTGGGAGCACGGGGGTGATGTCTTGTCGCATTGTAACATTGTGCCTGCAAACGCAAATCGTAATGCACATGATGACGCAAACTGAAACAGAAAGAGGAACAGTACTGTAGACAGACATGTTAAAAACAACGGAAATGCAACCACAAATGAAAATGCAAAGGGTAACGCACATGGTGGCGTAAATGTGAACGATAAGTGAAACGTGTACGGAACCACAATCAGAAACGGTAATGGTAAGAGTATTGTAAGCACACAGGCTGGTTTTCCTCAAAAGCTGTATAGAGAAAGACAGTGAGTAGAAAGAATGTATGCACAATAATGACTCTCGGAACACAAATATCTGTAGTTGTAATAGTAAATTGCTTATATCTCAGTAACCGTACGACGTAGAAAAAAAAAGTAAAAGTCATATGTATTATCACTTTCTTGGCTAGTTATATACATAGCCCTTTATGGGGGCTAAAGTTTCTTGACAAAAACTCCTTATCTCGCACCGTTTTCGAGATACAGGCCCTCAAAGTCGCGGCGAACGCCGTAATGTTATCCTATGGGGAAAAAAGAGAAGTTCGGACTGCCATAACTTTTGAACAGTTTAATATTTTTTCATGAAATCTTTGAAAGGCACATTGGGGGCCACAGCTGCACGTTCCCTGAAGATTGCAGGCTAGTCAGGTAAACCGTGTGACCTGTAGGCGCGACCGTAGAATTCCAGAAAAAGCGTAAATGCGCATGCAGATCACGCTTAATAACTCTGTAGCTGTGTATCTGACCAGAACGATACTTGGCAGAGCCCAAGGCCTATGGTTCTTGATCGTGTATTCCAAATTTCAGCCAAATCTGTCAAACGGTTGCAAAGTTATTATGGTGCAAATTTTTGGGTTTAACATAGAAATGGCTCCTCAACTCTAACTATGGTAGCACTACCGTACTACCATAATATATATATATATATATATATATATATATATATATTCCTTATTTTATCTCCCCTCTACACTAACTTTGTTTTTTTCCTCTTTTAGATAAATCCTGAAGAGACCTAAGGTAAAAATGTAGATTTTTAACTCTTATTTTCCAATTTCTGCATGCATTTAATATTAGCATTTTATTTTGCTTTCTGATCACATGCTGACGCAACACCTTGTTTTTGTTTCTGTGTTTCTGTGTTCCATGTTTCAAATTATACAGTCAAATATTTTAAGAAGTCAAGTACTTCAGAAGACTGATTCTGTGACATTATGTCAGCAGATAAAGGTCTCCGGACCCAGCTAGTATGACCTGTAACTACCTTAGAAAGATTCTACCAGTCTTACTAGCTCCCTGCCTCTTCATCTGACTTGGTCATCTGATTAGGCTGCAGTGCCTGCCAAAAGCATACTTGAACCTAAAATGTTTTAGCTCCCACTACCTCATTAAGCATCCTGTTTCAGCTATACTCTACTGTCTCTGTGAAGAACTGTTTTCTAACTTTTCCTTAAAAATTGCTTTCACCAATTTCATTGCATTTCACCTTTTCCAGACATCTATGCTGTATCTGAATAACTCCTCACCCTCTGTCCTGTGAGAAACATACAATCGAAGCATAGAATCTGTCATCAGAAAATGTCAATGCCATCTCCCCCTTCTTTCATAACATATGGTATGGCTAGGTGTCCTATTCTAGGGGTCCTATTTGACCATCTGCATCCATCCATTCTCCTCCTCCCTGATTAACAGTCTTTTTAATATCCCTCAGTGTCTATCCCAAGTATACTTGAAGCCAGCTAATAATGTAGCCCTACCGCCTCTTTCAGCATTCCATTCCATCTGTCCAAAACTCTTTCTTTGTAGAAGTACCTTCTCACCTTCTTCTGGAGTAGTCATCCTGACAGTTTCATTGAATTCCTAAATAGAACCAAGTAGAGGGGTATATAAAGATTTCATCCACCTGCACCCTGTTCACTCTCAGAGACAGAGGTTTCCATCACACCTTGCTTTCCCTTGTTGTCCTCCAGGAAATAAACATTGAGATCATTAAGCCTTTTCTTGCACAGTCCTCCTTCTCACCCTGTATCATCTTGTTTACCCTCCTCTGCACAGCTTTTATCCTGCCACAGTCCTTTTTAAGGTGCAGCCCCCAAGGCTTTGGCAAAGACAACATGAGCTGTAAACAGCTTGTTTGCAGAAGCATCCTGGTTGGTGGGGTTACATAGTGGGGGAGAACCAGCAAAAGCATAATAGCATACAAATACATGCAGTGAAGTACAATTACGGAAAGAAAGGTATTAATACAATTGAGCTCAGTCCTAGGCAATAGACAGATTAAATATGGAGAGAGTGTCTGATGGCAAGGTAATAGCCAGAGACAGAAGGTGAGGCAAGCAGTGCAGACAGAACAACATGCAGAGAAAGTTTGTATAGTGACAACCCAGGTATAGGGGAAACCCATGGGGAATATGCCAGATAGGTAACAAAAACTGCTGGGCTGAGCATAGTGGATTAAACGTGATAAATAGATCAATAAGGATAATAAGTGCTAGGTGAATAAAGAGAAAGAAAGGAGGGGTGGGTGAAGGACGTTGGGGGAGTAGGGGTTGTAGAGAAGTGAGGCAGGGCAATCCGGGGGTAGAGAAGGGGAGGCTAGGAACTATACACCCCCAGGATGCTAAGAACCCTGCAGGGGACAGGTCCTGGCAGAAGAAAGAGAAGAGGGTGGGGGATATTAAGTGCTAGGTGAAAATAGATGAAGAAGAGAGGGGTGGGGGAGGGTGCTGGACTGTCCTTGCATGTTGTATTCTGTATTCTACATTTGTACCTCCTAGATCATGCTAGGCATAAATTATGTTTAGAATACTTAGCGGGTAAACAAAAACTAGAATAAATAAAGTAAACTAGAATGCTGGATGGTGTTTACACCACCATAGTACTATGGCATAATGGAATGCTGCTATAATATCATGCAGTACAATATTTAGGCTGTGGTTATTACCATATCATGCAACTATAGAATTTTATGTGTGGCAAGTAAAGGATTCTGCCTCCACAGTACAGCATGATGCTGCTACAGTTTATTGAGATTTTTAAATAGGTAGCTATAATTCCTTTTGTGGGCACCTAAATGTATAAAATTAAGACTACGGCTTCAGTGCCTTTTACCTGATAATGTACAGGGATATGTTGTAGGTGTGCTGGAGTGGTCTGCTTCAAAACAGCATTACCACATTACCAAACCATAGCAGCAGATACATAAATGCAAGCACACCTCAAACAGGTGTTTTTGTCATGGTAACTCTCTCTTGCTACTGTCTTCTAAGAGACAATGACAACCAGTTCATCATGTAATAATTAGCAGCGATGAATATCTCATATGAACAAAGATCCAAGTGTGCATGTGCAGGATCTTTGTTCATGCCTCTCACACGCATGCATAGGACCTGGGTGCTAATTTCAAAATGTAACTTGTACTCCTTCCAGTGCTTGGTTTTTAGTCAGAATGCCAGGAGCATTTTGTTATACCAGAAGTGCCAGGATTTACTTGGTTTTAATGCTGCCTTGTGAAAAAATAGCACTTTGGGAATGCATACATGGCAGACCCGTCCCGACTTGGATGTGCTTCTGGACTGGCAGGTCAATTACTGTCAGACCGAATGAAACAATATTTCTCAAAAATACAAAAAGTACTAATGCTTATGTTTTACATAGTGGGGCATTCTGCTTTAGATGTGTGATAGGTGTGTGCCAAGAGGCACACTTTTTAGATTTGGGGAAAAAAAGATGGGGCAAAGCTGACAATGCACCTTTAAATACAGAAGATAAACAGTTTATAAATAAAAATTAAAAATGGCATTACACTAACAGGTAAGGGTGTCAGAACATCATAAATAGTGTGGGGGTGCTACATTTTGAAGGGCACTTGGCACTTATAATCAAGTGCTAATGTAGAAATGGCAGGTAATGTCTAAAAGGTACAAGTGTGGTTTCACTTGGACATGGCCAGAGGGATGGGTAGGACAAAGACAAGGGTCCTGGACTTTTAGAGGGCTGACATTGACAGGACAGCAGAAGTTCCTCAAGAACACTGTGGTTGGATTTCAACATGCATGGGACAGGTATAAGAGAAACATAGAGGTAAAGCAAAGGAAGGGTCAGAAGCCGTAATCAAGTATAGGGCTTACAGGCAGACTGGATGGACCTAGCAGTCCATATCTGCCAATAAGTTCTATGTGTCTATGACACCTTTCTGGGATCAGAGTAGGGACTGATGTGGAACAGAACTGGGCCATAATGGAGAGGACAATGCTCCCAGACTCAGACTGTTGCAGTTTACCAGACCGTCTGCTGCTCACTTCTCATAAGAAAAATGTCAGGTAAAAAATACAGGTTTTCAGTCTCCGAGTCCCACCACTACCACATATATGATTTGGTTTTGAACACTGACCCCTATGCATAAAGGTGTGGAGTGGCTACACACTGCATATCTTGGGTGCATAGCCAACCCACACCCATTGCAACCCCCATGCAGGATGCAGTAACGGGGGTTGTGGGGATCCAATGCACCTGATCCCCCATGTCCATGGACTGCACCATGCTGGGGGTGTTCCAGGGCATGCCAGCACTATACGGTATTCACTAAACCATGTAGTGCTGGCCGCAGGGTTGCAGAGGTTTGCACCTGGTAATTTATTTTATTTTTTATTTATTTAGAGATTCGGATCATACCTTTGAGCTCAAAGCTCTTTTATAAAGGTTCCATGTCAAACAGTGACAATGATAACAATAGCAGTTTATATACAATAATTGAATAGTAGGTTGCTAATACACAATAAGGTTACAATGTCATTCATAGTACCAGTGGTGATAGTACAGCATCAAGAGCATTCAACTAGGGTAAAGAGAACAGTGTTTAAATGTAGTGAAGGAGATAAAAAGGCATGACACCAAGGGTGAGAGACCAAGGAGGAGTCAAGGTGAGGGGGGGGGAGTTGGCGGCCAAAGAAGTGGCTTTGTCTAGGAGGTTGGGAGGTTGTGGTCGTATGATGGTTATAAGGTTGATCCAGTGGGGGGAAAAGGCACAGGGGGAAGAGGAAGACACAGGGATAGGGAAAGGGAGAAAATGAAGGGGAAGGAGAGTGGGGGTGAGTGGGCAATCTAGGTGCTAGAGTCCTAGTGGCAGCCACAAACTGTCCTAGTAAGAAGGTGTTGCCTTAGGCCATTTTTGAATTGTAAAATGCATTGGGAGTTTAGAATGTGCACTGGGATTTCATTGAGCCATTGGGGGGTCCTATAGGCCAAAGCATGTTGTCCCTGCATAGTTCAATGGAAAGGTGTTGATAGGGCCCCCCTCATCCTGCCTCTGGTGATATAGCTGGTAGCATTTGGTGTTAGGATGCTAGAAATACATGTGGGGGCGCTTATCCATTAGCGCCTCTTTTCCAAGGAGACATGTTTGGAATATTATTCTGTTCTTTAGTGGCTGCCAGTTGGTCTGCTCATATAAGGAGCAGGTGTGAGTATTTCGATCTGCAGCCATTGTGAGCCTACAAGCCTTGTTGAGGGCATTGTGAACCCTTTTTAGTGCTGCGTCTGTTGCTGTGCCATAGACCACCAATCCATAGTCGATAGTAGAAAGGATGGAGCTGGAGACTGAGAGACGGAGGGCCTCTGGAGTGAGATACTTTTTATGCCCATAGAGTACACCCAGCTTGGTGTTCACTGCCTTCACCACTGTGTCGATGTGTTGGGTGAAGTTGAGGGAGTCATCAATGGTGATCCCCAGGTACTCGAAGGAGTGAACTTGTTCTAGTGGCTCACTGACTTTGTTGGAAATGGTAAGGGGTGGGAGCTTCTTTTTGTGTTGTGGGCTGGCTGTGAGAATCATCTTGGTCTTTTTGTAGTTTAAGAGAAGTTTATGGCTACAGAACCAGTCTTCCATCTTGTTGAAGGATGCCTGCAGCTCAGATTGGAGGGCGACTATTGATGAATTGCTGGTGAGAAGTACAGCGTCGTCTGTGTAAAGTATCAGTTTAGTGTCACAGGTTTCAGGAAGATTATTTAGAAGAGACTGATTAGTAAGGGCCCCAGTACTGACCCAGTGAAACCCCTAAAGATACTTCGTTGAAGCTAGATACTGTGTGTCCAATTTTTACATGTTGGCTTCTGTGTGTCAGGTAGTCCTTGAACCAGCAGACAGCAGTGGTTGCAACCCACAGGTTCTGTAGTTGAGTCAGGAGAAGAGAGTGACTGACAGTGTCGAATGCTTTGGTGAGATCTATGAAGACTGACCCCACCAGTTTTCCTTTGTCTAGTGTCTTGTACGAGTAGTCGGTGTAATCTAGCAAGGCAGTGGTGGTGCTATGATTCTGCCTGAAGCCATGTTGGTTGGGACATAATAGGTTGTATTTGTTGAGGTAATCTGTGAGTTAGGCAGCCACAATCTTTTCCAGAGCTTTAGATAAGGGAGAGAGGATGGATATTGGCCTATAAATGGCAGTGCATGTCATATCACTGTTCTTGTGCACCGGCATCATGACAGCCTGTTTTCAGATCCCGGGGAATTGTGAAAGAGCCACCAATTTGCTAAATAGTTTTGTAACTATCATGATGAGGACATCCAGAGTTAGGGATAGGAGTTTCATATTGACTCCATCACTGCCCATTCTGGTCTTGCCTAGTAATTTTTTTATGTGTTTGTAAGCCTCCTTCACTGACACTTTTTTGAAGTAGAAGACAGGGGTTGAGCCCCCTTGAGGTGTGCAGTTGGTTTGTTCCCCAGCAGGGTGCAGGTAGTCGAAAGGTAGCGCTCCATTCAGATCAGTAAATGTTGTGTTGAGAGAATTTGCGATGTGCCATGGGTCAGTAATCATGGCATTGTGGATATTGAGTGAGAGGGGGATCTTCTTCTCATCCTTCCCAAGAAGGTTTTTGATGTTCTCCCAAAAACTCTTCCTGTTACGCCAAGTTTTATTAAGCTGCTCCTTGTGGAAGTTGGCCTTTGCTTGGCGGATAAGTTGGTGCAGTGATTTCTTGCAGCTCTATAGCATTGGAAGTTGTGTTTGCTGCGAGAGGACCTGGCTTTTTTCCCAGAGGTTGTCCCTTTCCTTCATCTGGCAAGGAGATCCCCTGTGATTCAGCCATTATTGTGACCCCAAATTTTTCTTTTACTCAGAGGTGCAAAGATATTGCAAATGTTGTTGAAGCCCTCTATAAAGAAACTTAGGGCCTGGTCAATATTAGGCCCATGATCAATGGGGATCCAGTCATGCTGGGAGAGGGTACAGGACAGGGCCTCAAGCTTGCCCTTCCCCAAGACACTACTTTCGATTATGATTGGCAGGGGCTTGCTTAAGGTGTCAGGCAGGACCTTAAGCTTGGAGATCCAAGAAGGGGAACTCGAGAGGAGCCAATCGAGGAGGCTATCTTTTCCTGTTTTGTGGTTCTGCCTTGTTGAGCTGTCTACGAGTTGGGTTAGGTTGGAAGTAGTGACCACGTCCTTGAAAGGTGTGGATTCCCTGCCTTCCCAGCTGATGTTAAAGTCACTTGTTAGGTGACACTCTACCCTTAGAAAGGGTAACAATTGTATCCAGTATTTTTGGGAGGCCAACCCTGGCTTTAGTGGGTGGAAGATAAACCGAGGCTATGATTAGAGATTTGCCGTGCAGTCTGACCTGTGATTTTATTGCTAGTAGTTCATGATCATCCTCAACCCTGGTAAAAGGGAGGACCAAGCAGCACAGGTAATCCCTAGCATAGATGAGGACTTCTCCACCTCTCTTGCCACACCTGTCTTTTCTGAATGTTTGATATTCTGGGATCATCACTTCATTGTCTTTTATCTTGCTTGACAGCCAGGTCTCTGTCAGACAGAGAATGTCAGGTACATGGTGGGTCATCCATTCTTGGAGTAGTTCAAACTTTGCTGTGAGGCTGCAGATGTTCAGTGCAGCTACTTTCAGGCCTTTACTCTTGTTACCTCCCTGCATTTGACGCTGATGGTGGGCCCGGATTGGCATGGACATTACCTGATAGAAGAAGAGGCATGAACGTTCTTTTCCTGGCTGAGAGGTTTATGCTAATGGTGGAGCGTATCTTGTGCCTCCTGCTCTTGCAATGGGGGAGGTGAGCGTTCACCTGGGTGATCTTTATGGGTGTGAAAATGATAATGTTGTTGATATCTGTGGCAGGTGTTGGAGGCCCAGGGCTTGCAGGTGGGATGCAGGTGGTGGACAGCTGGAGCTCCCTCGACGTAGTTGTCATGGAGGTACCATAGAATCCATTGTTGTCAAGAAATGGTTCTTGCAGGGGTGGTAGTGGTCCATCTATGCATTTGGGCCTGTAGCACCCATGGTGAATATAAGGACAAGGAGGATGGAGTAATCCATGGTAGAGCAGTGGTGGCGGCATATGGGTGGTCTAACAAGCACACCAGGAGGAGATGACAAAGTAAGCAGCATTGCCGCATTAATGGTTGACATCTAGGCAGTGACTGTGTGAAAGGTGGGCTGGTTTTAGATGGGAGGTGAGTTTGGAGATTATTTAATAGAGGTCAGAATTGTTGCGGGTGGGAGAAAAATACTTGTTTGAATTTATTTACTTGGGTCTGGAGAGCGCCGAGGAACCAGCAGAGAAGGTGAGCCAATCAGCGTGGAGTGCTTCTCCAGGTGGGCCAATCAGGTCCCAAAGCATACAGCCTGGAGCTCAGCAGCAGCAAGAGGACCAGGGAGCCGGGTCACAGTGCTCACACAGCAGCTGCAGGCCATGGAAGGAGTCAGTAGGAGCAGGCATTGAGATCCACTGCTTGGAGGGTCCTGTGGCATCAAGCGTGCCCAAGATGGGGGCTGCCACCTAAGGGGAGAGAACAGAGAGAAGCCTTGGGTTAAGTAGGCTTAAATTGGTGGGCGGAGGAATAAACTGAGAGCTAGGGAGGACAAAGGAGGTGCAATACTTGAACAGGCAAGAGGCACCAACGGTCTGGGGGTGGGGGATGGGGTGGAATTCAGTTACAAGAGATAGGGGTCTGGAGAAGGAAAGTACACAACAGGAGGAACAATAAAAAACTGATTAAAGTGCAATCATAGGTCAATCTATACATGTGTAACAGGGCTGTAATTACAACGCTTTAAATCCACTTTATACACAGTTTCTTAGAGCAGAAAAAGTTAGGCTAACAAAATTAATTAGTAGAAAAAACAGTGCATGTACATATAGATAATATGCTGGCTAAGAAATACTTGATTGAATTTATTTACTTGGGTCTGGAGAGTGCAGAGGAGCCGGCAGAGAAGACGAGCCAATCAGCATGGAGTGCTTCTCTGGGCAGGCCAATCAGGTCCTGAAGCATACAGTCTGGAGCTCAGTGGCACCAAGAGGACTAGGGAGCTGTATCAGAGCATTCACACAGTGGTATGTCAGCCAGGACCAGATGTAACCTGATACACCACCCACAGATGCCATCCTCCAGTTGTGAGAGGTCTGGGAAACATCCTGCAGTGTGGCCCCGGCCCAGGAGGCTGCATGGGAGGGCTGGGGCAGCTAAGTCATGCACCAGCAGCTTGTCTGGAGTCCAGGGTGTTGGTGCTATGGGGAGGTGGTGGGCCACCAATGGACTCCTAGGCCATGGCTACACTATGCAGGGGGGGGTCAGTTTCCTGGGCCAGGCTGTCCGCAGTGTGTGGTCATGTGGGTCCAGATGCTCACAGGGGTTATGCAAGACCTGGACTCTCACCTACAGACACAATGGATCTACTCCTGGACAGGCATCTGATTGGATGCCCACCTGGATCTGTGACTCTTCCCCTGGCTGCCCTGAGGAGTCCTGCGTGCCGGGGCAGAGGAGCCAGGGACAGGTGGCCAATGTTGGCGAATGTCAGTATGGGCACACCTGTCTGCAAGTGCACCACTATGCTGGCTGGGTACATGCTTGTTCTGCATACCTGCACCTGCTTTGTGCATAGGGCCAATACTGTACATGCCAACATGCACCAGTTGTACTATCTGACAATGACAGATGGTTGGGACATACACCGTTAATGTTACCAGCTAGCAGACTGCTCTGCCTGCAGGCTCAGCTCTTGGGGGGAGGGTAAGTCTCCTTTCTATGCCTGATTATTTATGGATGTTAGTGCTCTGAAATGCAGGACATTGCACCATTTACAGCAATGTATAAAACATTTGAGGGCAGCAGACACCCCTAGCTTTGTCAGGATTTGTGGCACCCCCTCTTTTTCCGCACCTTTACATGAGTTTTGTAATTCTGAAAAATTTCAATAAATAAATAAATAAAATATGACCATATACATTATGGCTGTATTTCTCATCTCAGACTATTTGTCTTCCATCAGGGCTATTGGGTTTCTTTCGACTTTGCAGAACAAGCCTCTCCTGAACTCAAACAATTATTCCCAGATTTATTCAAGGAGAAATGATGCCTATCAAGAGCAGTTTGTTTCTCCCTAGTGGAAGCTCCCAGTGGAATCACTGCAGTGGGATTCTTCCTTCAAACTATGATTCTGCTGCAGTAAGGGCTGGGTGTGATTGAAATGAAACTACTCCTTTGGAAGGTCAGGTAATGCCTGTGCTTCTATTTTCTTCTTGGATCTACTAATTCTATGGTAATACACCCTTTAGTGGTCCTGAATTGTTTGTGGTGCTCTCCTTCAGTTGGGCTATAGTTTTGTGCACCAGGTGTCTTCATTTGAACATCAGGTACGGCTTATCAAGATCAGCTCATTCTTGAAAACACGGACCTCATTCGAAAGCCTATCTGACTCAATTGATAAGAGTTGGCTTACCCATCGGTTATAAAGACTTGTTTCAAATACAAATTATGCATTGAACAGGGACTACTGTACCTCTTGACTTTCAGTTTGACTGATGGGAATTTGAGAATTCACCCCTCTGACAAATCTTACCTTGGAATCTACAGTAAGTTTATTGCTTGATCCTAAACTGTGTTCTGTTTCTCCACCATGGCCGGCAGAACTTAATTAGGCATTAAGATAGTGAACCATACCATCTCAGTCATCTGGCTAGATATGCAGCTGACAGGCTTCATTCGAAATGGGATCTCTGTTAGAGCTCACCTGATCTGCTGCCGGTTCAGGATACTGCTTTGATCCTGGTGGTTACGTGGACTTGTTCCTTGATTTCTCATAATGATATTTGCTGGTTTTATGTTTTAAATATGGACAGCCTCCCAGGAGTTGCTGTTCTCTTGCCTTTGCCAATGGGAGTGGGATTGCTGTACTGCGGACTTGATGTTCCTTTTCTTAGCTGACACTGGGTATTACTAGCTCTGGAATCTGCTCCTATGAACCTTACTTTGTGACTCTGCATTTTGGTTGTGCTTCGACAACTACTGTCACATACTATATATGTATACATGAATATACTTCTTTGCTAATTTTGTTTAGCCATGGAGCAGATTTTAGGGAGATATAGATATATTAGCTGAACATGCACATTTTGTTTTTGCAGGCTTAGTTCTATACATTTTATATGGTTATGTAGTTATTTTCTTGTTGAATTGATGTAACATTATTATAGGTTATTTGGAGCAGTGGTGGGGGCATGGGGTGGTTAAGTGGTTCTGAAGTAAAGATTGTTGAGTACCTAGAGGCCGGTGGACAGGGCTGTAGCTATGAATTTTGGGGCCCAGGACAAGTCATTTGAAATGGGCCCCTGTTTCCTAAACTAGCAAATGCCAGGGGTAGTGCCAGCTCCTCAGGTGGGCCCCTCCTGAGCTCGGGGCCCCGGACAACATCCTCACTTTTTCCCCATTACTGTGGCCCTGCCCGTGGGGCACAGGACCCAAGGCAGCATGGATTCACAGCAGGAAGGTCATGTCAGATGAATCTAATCAATTTATTTGACTGGGTGACCAAAGTAGTAGACCAGGAAGGGGGTGTGGACATGGCCTACCTAGACTTTAGCAAGGCATTTGACACAGTCCCGCACAAAAGATTAATAAACAAATTAACCAGCCTGGTAGTGCATCCCAGGGAGGTAGCATGGGTAAAAAATTGGTTGGACAACAAGACACAGAGGGTAATAATAAACAAAGTCTACAATGAGGAAAGGGTGTTACTAGTGGGGTACTGCAGAGTTCAGTACTGGGGCCGGTCCTGTTTAATGTCTTTATAAGTGAAATTTCAGGGGGACTGGAAGGAAAAGTATGTCTCTTTGCAGATGACACAAAGATCTGCAACAGGGTTAATACACAAGGTGGGGTGGACAGGCTGAGACAGGACTTGGCAAGGTTGGAGGAATGGTCAAATTTATGGCAGCTTAGATTCAACTCAAAGAAGTGCAAAGTAATGCTCCTGGGACACAAAAACCCAGGGGAAGAGTACACAATGGGGGGTGAGATGCTGACAACAACATAAATGGAAAGGGACCTGGGGGTAGTTATATCAGATGACCTAAAGATGGGCAAGCAATGTGAGAAGGTAGTGAGGAGGGCTGGGGTGACACTTGGATGCATAGAGAGAGACATCACCAGTAGAAAACAGAAAGTTGTTATCCCTCTTTACAGACAGTTAGTGAGACCACATCTGGAGTACTGCATGCAGTCAGTTCTGGAGACCCAATCTCCGCAAAGACATAGACAGTGTGGAGATTGTCCAGAGGAGTAACCAAAATGGTGCAGGGTCTGCACCAGAAGACATATGAAGAGAGACTAAAGGAGCTTAATATGTATAACCTTGAGGAAAGGAGGGACATAATAGGAACTTTCAAGTACCTCAAAGGAATCAGCAAAGTCTAAGAGGGTAGCATCTTTCAGAAAAAGAGATGTGCAAGGCCAAGGAGGCACACTTTGAAGATAGAGAGGGGATGGCTCAGAGGTAATGTGAGGAAGTATTTCTTCATGGAGAGGGTTGTAGATGCATGGAACAGCCTTCTTGAGGAGGCTGTGTAGTCAAAAACAGTGGGGGAATTCAAGAATGCATGGGAGAGACATAAGGCAATTCTAGTGGGGGTGTAGGAGGAAGTAGGCTGTTGATTAACTAGAATCTGCAGCTTATCCATTAGGTAGGGAAATGGGAAGACTAGGTGGGCCAAGCAGTCTTTATCTGCCATCAAATTCTGTTTCCATGTGAAATAGTTGTAATGTGTGCAAAATGCAGTGTGCCCTATCTCGAGACAAAAATACTCTGATGCTGACATAAGCATTTTTTTTATGATACCCCCAATCTCCAATGGACGATGAGTCATTACCATTTATGAATGATGTATCCCTTGACTTTGATTGCCGTGTATTCATGATCATGTATAAATTAAAAGTCTGTGGACTCTGAACTGCAATACAGCTATACTCATTCATGAGTATGATGCTGTCCCCCCACCCCCTCCTCCTGTGCCTGTATATGTAATGATACTGCCATGGATATTTAAAACCATATCCTTTTTGCGGTGGTATACTGATCATGCATCACTACCAACTCCCACCTTAACAGCATCATTTATTAATATTTACCTGTTTTCTGATACCTGATGCAGTCAAAACGAATCATCAATAAAATGTGATAATCTCTGATACTCAATGAAGTAATATTCATTAATCAATAGAATCACCTCTCTCCAATCTCTCATGCTATCTCAATAGTTTAAGAACATATCCCACGTTTTGTTCACGTACTAGCATGTAATCCCCCTCACCCCCCCAGCCCCATAGCACACTGTAGCAGTTGCTATCCACTATTGAGCTGCTGCTCCACTGCCTCCCTCCCCTGGCCCATATTGCATGGTAGAGATATCGATGCCACAGCTCTATAGTCACGTTTGTGGACAGCACTGACTGAACAATTCACTGAGTGTGCAACTGTATAGTGTGTATGCAATCTGCATACAACATATAGTGTCAAACTAAAATAATCATGCTGTTGGTGGCTGTCCACAGAGGTGAGAGAAGAGCTGTCTTGTGTGGGTTGTGACACATTGTTTTTAAAGCTGTTCCCTATAACTGTTGTTTCTATGTAACATCAACTATACTTAGGTAACATTCATAGTCAAACACATGGTCAGAAATTTTGTGGAATTTCTGTGAAACACAAATATCCTATTGTTTTGCACTGACATTGGCCCCTATGCCCAAAAAGATTTTGTGACTATAACAGTGGCGAGTGCAGAACTTTGCATGTTAAGTGGGTCTGTCTGTGGGTCGTATGCATCAATGCCAGTCTCTGCATGTCCCCCTTATGCAGCATCATACCTGAGGCAAGCAGGATGTGTAGTGATGGCCAGGTGTGGAATGGAGGATCCAGACATGCAGCCAATCCGCTGGATGCCCCGGTCCCTGCAGTCTATCATTTCCGCCCATGGTGCGTCATGTTTGCAGCTGGTGTACAGTGTGCTTACTGAATCAAAGAGGGCATGTGGTTTGTTCACTGCAACTCCTCCCATTGCCAAGAGGTGTGGCCTGATGCTATCAACAGGTGTAGCAAAGTTCTGTGGATCTCCGCCATCACCATTACAACTGGTGAGTGCAATGGGGGGTTGGGGTGTATGCCGTGGCTACAACTTTCTGGACCAGGTGTAGCCAGTGGGTCTCCTTGCACAGAACACTGCACATTTTTACATCCTACAGAGTGTCGGCACCTCCCCCAAAAACTGCCATCTGCAAGGCCCATGGACGGAGGTGTGTGATCAGCTGGATGATTGGGTATGTACGGGGCAGTCTAGATATTTTGTGATTGCTGTACTGGGGGTGCAGAGGGTGTGCTGGGCATGGAATGGGCTATGCAACAGAGGTATGCAATGCATACACAGTCTGTATATTTGTAGATATGGTACAGTGTGTGGATAGGAAATGGAGATTGTTTTGAAATCTCAGAATATATTTTTTAATATCTGACCATGTGTATGGCTGGCAGTGTACAAGTATGTCACATTTCAGTTTACTAATGAAAAAAATATTAGAAGAACAGTTTAAAAAAAATATACAAGAAAAATGTAGAGTGTGGTAAGGAAATAATGACATGGTTTGATATAGCGGTACTTACATTGTTCAGTTGGAGGCCTCCCATTGCCTGCAGCATCTTGTTGAAAAGATGAACCCGGGCAGGCTCCTTGGATGTTCTGCTTGTGCCCCCAGCCACTGTTGGGGCAGGTGTGTTGACCACAGAAGGCTCAACCATTATCACATCTTCACTCTCACCCTCTGTGGCCTGTTGTGCACCCCCAACAGTGTCCTCCAGCTGGTCTTCTCCTCTGCAATTTGAGAACAGTACACATGTTATGGCAATTATCTCTGTTTTTGCATAGGCACAAATTATTACAGATATGGGGACCTATGTGCCATCTCTGACATTCTATGCCCTATGACATCTGTGTTATTCTTTAAAACATTATTTCACTCAGCTGTTTCTGCTCCAGTTAAGACACAAGGTCTTTTTTGGCAATGTGTGGTACACAGCAGTGATCCTGCTGTTTTGTTGTGGACACTGGTATCAAGCAACTAACGTTTCATAAAACCATTGACATGTCTCCCCTACACACCTGCCACAGAAACAAAAAATGAGCAGAAAAGTACTGTATATGATCATTAAAACAGTTAAACAGTTGTCACATTATATAAATGTAATTTTCTTGTTATTAACTCAGTTTGTTTTTTGATATCACTTTGATAATGAATTACTATATTGGAGATAGCTGCTGGTCATCCTGGTTGGACTGTCACAATGATAGAGCTGTGCATTTCCCAGATGTCTAGTGTCCAAGGTTATCATGGACAGACCCAGGCATGAAAATGGGGCCATTACATATGCATGGCACAATGAGGCCTTTTGCATTTTATTATCAACCTGTTTGCATCAGGTTTGCAGTGATGTATGTGTGTGTGTGTGTGTGTGTGTGTGTGTGTGTGTGTGTGAAGGTCCATTCTGTTTATCTAAGTATCTAAATGATGTGAACTTTACATCATTCTTAGCTGGCACACTAAATCATGTAGGCATTTTTTTTTAGCATGAACAAGGTAAAGTGGTATTACAGCATATCTTGTGTCTTGTAATGTTATATTCTTTGGAGCTGCATTCATTTGTCATTGTTACACAATTATTATATGCTGCTGATATACATGTATAAAGATATGAAGGTTCAACTGCACCTTTATAATATAACTGCAGTTGTAAAAAAAATGACTAGATAAAAAACAATATCTTAGTTGGTGAAATCAGTAACAGGAAGATATGAAAAATATATCACTCTCACGATTGCCACAATGGATATCTTTTAAGTTGCTGCTATCACAGTGGAATACTGAACCAATCAGGTAGCAATGGTTACAGTACTAATGGCATCTCAATGTCAAGTGCAGCACTGATGTATCCAGTTAAAAACAAAGAAAAAGAGCAATATTTTATAATAAGCTGTTGATTTAAAGGCTATTACTTGTAAAGTACTGGTGTATCAAATACATAATATCCTGACTCAAAGTAAGCAATGTATGTCCACTAGTAAGTTGGTAGGAGTTTCATGACTTGGTCATAGCTGTGCCACTCATGACTTATGGTCCTGCAGCATCACACTTGAAGATACAATGCATATTTTGAGTTACAGTATTGTATATCCACCTGTATGTATGTGATGTGCTGTGCTGTGTCTTTCACTCATCAGCAGAGTCAACCACCAGTAGCTGGCCAACTGCAGCAACCTCCCTCTTCTGACCTTCTGGGACTGCCATGAGGTGCAATCATTTCTCTTGTGTAGCAGAGAAGCTTGTTTATTCTGTTTTTGAGACAACAAATGTAAAAAAAGATTTGGTATTCTGCACCTTATTGATTGTTACTGCCGTTATGTCAAGCAACAATACAAAAACAATTCTGGTGAGTGTCTCTGCTGATGTCACTGTTGGAGGACAATAGTTTGTACTGCTATGTGTACTATCTTTGTTCTATCTTGTTTAATGCTAGGAAAGCATTCTAGGACCTCTACACAATGCAAAAGAGAGTTGGAATGGGAAATAGATAAACCGTGATTGCTGTATTTTACACATGAAGCATGCAAATTAAACAAGTCTATGCATGGGTGGTGTGTTGAGTTATCTTGTGGTTTGTGATTCATTTGGACCTTCTAAGGGTTTCTGTTGAAGCGAGAGGGACGAGCATACCCTACATGGTAGAGCACAGTGTTTTTCTATAGCTAGCAATTTTTTTATGTTGTGTTTGTTTCAGTTGAGTGTTGGTATGGATATGGTAAACAGAGAGTTACTATGTACTATACAGTTTATGTGAAAAACATTATATTATGTACTATTCTTACTAAAGGATCAGAAACCATGTTCATATACAGTGCACAGTGTGTGGTGGTATGCTGTTACACATGGTATTACATGCTAGCTACATGGTTCTTTTGGCACACTGCTGAAAATATTGTGTTGTTCTGGCACGCTAGTATAAGCACAACCCCCCTGCAACATAAGACAATCCTTCTACATAGATAACCATTTACTATTATCAAAAGAGTCTCAGAAATGCTGCAGTCTGATTGGCTGTTAGGAGTCCAACGGCCCTGCATTAATCCCTATTACACTGTCACATACAGCTTGATCATCATGGCACATGGATTCTTCCTGTCAGCATTCCAGCCTCTAGCACTGCTGAATGACTGGAATGCTACATTTTGATTTTGGACCAGCATTCTTAAACTGTTGGTGGAAGCACTATTTTATTAAAACTGTCTCTATAAATGAGGAAAACATTCAAACAGTATGCTTTTAACACTTTTCTTTTAGAATAATTTTGTATAATACCAATGAGGCACTCCCAGGAGTTAGACTAACAGCCAGTTAATCACCCCTAGAGCAATATGGCACTCAGCTGCACCTTGTGCCACATTGCACCGCTAGAGGTGATTAACACCCTAGTCATGCTATTAGCAATTGTCTGTGCATACTTGCTGGTCAAATTATTCTGAATACGTATAATTTGCTTTTTTTTACAACTAACAACTGTACATTCTCAAGAGATAAATGAGTGGATGTTTAAACAAGAAACAACAATATTCAGCTTACACATAGCTTCCTGTTCACCAAGATAATATTGCAGGATGTGATGTCATTACTTTAATCTTAAGAATAATGATACTAATTATATTTTATCGGTTTCTAAAGCAGGCTCTGTCTAACATTGTACTACATTTCCTGAGCACTGGTAATGTGCTGGTAATTTCTAATACTTTGAAAAATGTTTTTATAGACAATCACTTATTAACTTCTGCTGATTTACTAGTAATCATAGTAAGAAGTATACATACGGCCATGGTGACGGTCGCCAAACACTGGCTTCCCTGCCACCTCCCACAGATGGTACACCACCTCATATCAGTCCTTGTTCTACCTGTGGACTTGTCCAGCAGCCTTGCTCTTGTAGAAGGCCTGTCGGACCAGCTTCTACTTCCTCTGTCTCTCATCACTTGTTCTTTCAATGCCTCGCTCCCCCAAGGCATGACCAACCTTTGAAATAAAGAGAATAAAAGTATTTGTTTACATATATATATATATATATATATATATATATATATATATATACACTGTATATATAAGTAACTTTGAATTGTCTACACTAGCATGCTGACTGCAAATTATTTAAGTAAAATTACAATGACATTCCTCCGGGAAGAAAGTATACCATTATAATGTCTTGTTAAGAATATTGCTTTGGAAACAAGCAAAGTTGGACATACTAGCATTACTGTGGAAAAAAGTGCTAATGATTTTCATACACATACCATGTTTTTATGTCTGACACTTGTTACTAAAAGATTACCTACCATGCAGAATTTACTATGGAAGAAACTCTTATTTTATCCAGTCTATACACATAAAATCATAGACCTAGAGTGTCAATGTACTAATGTTTAGCTTGACTTTTTCTGAAGTTGGCATTTTTTAGTACTGCTAAACACCTACTAAGATCTTTTCTACATATAACTTTTACTTTAGAGATAATATATGAATGTTTTTTACCTTTGCCCAAGTGCGGGACAGGGTAAGGTTGGTCACCCTCATTACAATCGCTGGATTGGTGTACTTTTTGACCACTTGGACAAGGGCCAGCACATCGATGTCGCTCCAGGTCTTGGGCATCTTACTTTCTTTTTTATCTGTGAGATGAGTGAAGAGAAAGGGTGATATAATTAATACTACTTTTTCATACTGGATGGTAGGTTCACATAATATTGTTACTGAAGACCTTGACTTTAACAATTAATGTACTTGGCAACAACTAGGGACAAGAATTTAGTGTGGGGGCTTGCACAGAAAAGCCTATCTAGTAGCAACCACATAAACAATTTTTAGTCTGGGATTTTGTGTGATAGTACTATAAGACTGCCCCTCACCCCCCAACCCCCACTCACATATGTTAAATATGATGCACTGGATACTAAGATAACACTATATCTCCAGTGAATACCTTGAGTTTTAATATTAACCTCCATGACAACAGCTGGATACAGAAGGCAACTTATGGAGCTTGAATAAATGTACTCTACCAATGCACTTCCCTGTCCAGAAAACAAACTGTGTATTGTAAAGTGACAGGCATAATTCATAACCTCATTGGCAGCTATCACAGACACAGTCTAAGTCTGGCAAATTGCATGATGCTGCTATCACACATCACCCTCTCACCCCCCCCCCCACAGCAGCACCCCCACCCTAAACACACATGATACACTGGATTCTAACATCACAGCATGTCCAAACTGGACAATTTGACTTTTTCACTTAATGTACACAACTGTGCAGAGGATGTAAGTCTGGGAGCTTGAGTGGATGTACTCTGACAATGTCCTTCCCTGGCCAAAGTTTGCCATATCCGTATGGCTTCCCTAACACAAACTGCTGACATAATTAATGTTTGAGATGTTGCATGGTTACATCATGGCACAACCCCCCCATTAGGTACTGGATTCTAAGGTTACAGTACATCTCAAGATGATACCCTAATATGTAATGGTTAATCTTATTGACAACAATTACATTGAATATTTACCTGTTGCAACTTGCACAAAGGTACTGTGGCAGTGTGCCACCCTATGCATAGATCAATTTGTGTATTCTACAGTGATACAACCAGCCCAAGTGAGGACTTTTACATTCCTGTGTAACATCTTTGGAAGCAAGAGGAGATATAATTCTACTATGCAACATTTAATGGTACTGCCATAGCAGTAGCCCCCCCAAAACATAAGGAACTGTATGCTGAGGTTGCACAATTTCCCTAATGAGATGTTAAAATTCACAATTAACGTCCCTGACAACCACTACACAGAAGACAGACGTATTTGAGGTTGCACAAACCCTCCCTGATAATGCTGCATCCTACCCAAATTGCAAGTGGTGTATACTAAAGTCACAACTACAGCCCAAGTGCACACTCTTTCATTGCCGTATAAGCTCCCTGGGAGAAACCACAGACATTATTTAAGTCTGGGACATTGTATAGTACTAGTAAAACACTGGCTCCCCACACCCCCTGCCACCAGCAGAGATGAGGCAGTGGCTCATAAGGTCAGACTATGTTTAAAATGAATACCTAAACTTTTGCAATTAACCTCCCTGACAAATGGACAGAAGATGTAACTCTGGGAGGTTGCAGAAATGTACTATGCCAATACCCTTTGCAATTGAAACACCAACATGTGTTCTAAAGACAAAGACACAGCCCAAATGAACACTTTCCATCCCAATATAATCACCAGAACAGAAAATATGGACATGATTAACCTCTAAGACATTGCATGGTTACAGTATGGCACTGAACCCTCCCCCCCCTTCTGATATGAGGAAGTGTATGCTAAGGTTAGACCATGTCCCAAATGGACACATCAACCTTAATGTTCAATGTTTTCAACAGTAACTAGACAGCAGATTCAACTGTGTAATCTTGCACAAATCTGCTCTGACAATGCTATACTTTAACCAAATGGATCCTAACTTAAAACCACATGCTAGCTGAACACTTTATATTTTATGGTAAACCTGTTTGGCAACAAGTAGTCCAAAAAACTTAACTGTGGGACCTTGTACAGATTACATTACAAGTTGCCAAGGCCTTGGCAAAATGCTGCCAGTGTAATTCTAAAGTGACACTAGCAGCCCAGCTAAACATATTTCCATTTAATTTGTAATGACAGTGACAGCAAGAGAAAGGCCATTAAATCACAAATATTGTGTCTTTCAGTGTGTGCATTGTGTATGTGCAGTTAGTCTATTTTTTGACCATATCTTTGTGGCTCTTAAAAGAGCCATTTGGGTTTTCTGCATAGTTGAAGACATTTTGCATATTGCAGACATTTAGAGGTACACATTCAGAGACTTGCAAGAATGCCATCTTGGAAGTCCCCAAGGAAAATAGTGTTGCCAGCATTTGAGAGATGTACGCCATCTTATAGATATAACCAATGTTTAAAATGTTAAATTTGGGGGTGACGTACAGTGTGCATTCCTATAATGTGAAGGAATCCAGATATTTTAGTGTTGACCTTACGATGTGATCTTTTGAGTTCAGGACAGTATTCCTCACCACTCTAGATCATCCTCTCTGTAATATCTGAATACAGAATCTTACAGGCAGGCAACATCTTAATAAGAGTCTGCAAGTCTGACTGAGTAGCCTCAATTAAATCTACTCCACTTTTGAGGCCCAAATCATTACCTCTGAGTTGGATGAGGAGTATGTCTGGTGCAGGATGTGCCTCCAGTAGCCGACACATAGTTGGCATGAGCTGTTCCCATTGCATGCCACCTTTGCCAAACCACAACACATTGCAATTTGGTAGTTGCAAGTTATTGCCAAAATAACTTGTCCTAGCAAATGCAGCTGCCCTTCAGACAAGACTGCTCCCCACAATCCAAGCACAGGCTCTAGAGCTTTCTGCCATTCTGTGTCTTATGCAAGATCTTGATAAAGACAGCAATCTCAAAAAGGTGTTTCTCTCTGAACAGCCCTCAACTAATTGAGTGGTATTGCCATGGGATGAAGCTGTGAGAATGAAAAATAGCTGACTCGCAGCAACAGATAGTGTGGGCACATATCATTGATTTCTTTCTCTATCTAATGACCAATCAGGTAAATAATTGTTGTTGTGTCTATAGAATGTTTTGCTATTGGCCTTTTGTTTATTAAACATTCTTTTTATTTTGGTGGGATAAGGTAGATGCTTGATTGGACACATGCTGTTGCATAGCAATATGGAAGAATTCTATTGATCACTGCTAATTTCCATAGAGTGAGGTAGACCCTCAGTTCCCTCTCTTTTTGAACTGATATTCTGTGTGGTGAGAACCCCTTTTAACTATTCTTATCAAAATGCTGTTTTTACTCTATTGGAAATCTTTGAAAAATATTACTAAGAAAAAGTAGTTTATCAGAGCATGTTTCTGAGGCATGGTTACTTAATTTGTTGCTGTTGGTTAACATTAAGAGACATAAAATAATTAAAGTTGTTAATTGACTAAGCTGTTTAGGTGTGTTTGCCTTTAATGTTTACCAGTTTGAAAATGCAAGGTAGTGCAAGTATGTAAGATACATCGTTCTGAAATAATAGAAAACCCAGTTTTTAATATGTACTACTTTTAAGTAAATTCATCAAAGAAAAAATGCATTGAAAACCTATAGCTTTCTGTGCTGTACTAATGTGGGGAGAAAAAATACAACAGGCTGAAACAGTTTTTCACTGTAGTTTTTAAACACATATCACTTTAGAATGCTACACAGTACACACTTTAGAGATAAAGCACCTAGGAGAGCAACAATATCCAATTTTGATATATACTACTTTTATCTGAATTCATCCAAGAATAATATCTTTAAAAAGTGCTGTTTTGTGTAGTGTGGTTGTATAGTGTGGTTATGAAAGTAAAAAAAATGCACCACACTAAAACCATTTAACATGCAAGATTTAAACTATCTGTAACTTAAGAATATCAGCTAATACACAATTTTGAGAAGCAGCACATTAAAGCATAGGAATTCTGATTTTGAAATATGTATGATTTATGTCACTTGATTTAGGAGAAAATGTTTAAAAACTTGAATGATTTTAAAGTTTACTTACTTTTTTAATAAAGAAGAGCTTTGGCTTGTCTCAGTAATCCAAGATGGCCTGCTTCCTGTTGTTTCCTGCATTTCCATTGGTATAGAAAGCTCATTTCCTGTTGTCTTTCAAATCCTTGTTCAAGAGCATGCAAAATCCTTGGCGAATCATGGCAAACGGGGATCCCCTTTCGTGAGTTGGCAAAATCCTCATTTGTGAGACTAACGCAAGGAACGTGAATACAATACTATTTGCTTAAAACACAAAAAAATACATTTTTTTCTTAATGCTATTAGGTGAATATAGTTTTGTGTATCTTTGGATGCTATTTAGGTCATTGTTAACCATGTTGGCTATATTTTTTATCCTCAAAATGCAATATCTACAATTTCTGTTCGTGAGCATGCAAAATCCTTTATTGCAACTGGTGTCAAATGGTGATCCCTTTTCGTGAGCTGACAAAATCTTTGATCGCAAGACTATTGCGAGGAATGTAAATATAATTACCTTAAAAGAAAAAATATCTTTTTTTAGTTAATTTTATTATGTAAATATTGTGCTGTGCACCTTTGAATGCTATTTAGACTATTAATAACCATCCCAGCTACATTTTAATCCTCAAACGCAATCTCGATGATTCCCTGTTTGAGAGCATGCAAAATCCTAGATCACTACTTGTGGTGAATAGGGATCCCCCTTTGTGAGCTGACAAAATTCTTGTTTGTGAGACTATCATGAGGAACGTGGTTAAAGTACTATTAAATTAATAAATAAAATACATTTTTGAAGTTTACTTTATTGAGTAAATATAGTTCTGTGTGCCTTTGTATGCTATTTACAGTATGCCATTGCTAACCACCCTAGCTACATTTTAATCCTCAAAATGCAATCTCTACAATCCCTGTTCACGAGCATGCAAAATCCTTGATCACGAGCAAGTCACGAACAGAGATCCATTTTCATGAGCATGAAAAATTCTCTCTTGTGACAAATTTTTCAGAAATGAGTTTTTAGAGTATGTCAGTGTGTTTATATATATATATGGGAAAAGTCACTTTACAGCTCAAGAATGAGGTTTGCATGTAATATTGGTGTCTGGTCCACATAATCATTTTTTTGTTTAACTTTCACTGTGTTTTTAAAAAAAAATGTTTACTGTTTATGGCAACATAGTGGGCAGTGTTGATACTATGTAATTTTGCTAAATTTTTAAATACTCCCCCCACTCCCCACTATGTCACTCCTGACTATTTTTATCTATGTGAGAAACAGTGCACTGAGTAGACAAAGGGTGTGGGAAACAATGGGCCTTATTTGCAAAATGTGTGGATGGGCTCTGTAGTCCGTAACAGAAATGTATGGCCAACTTGCTTGTGGATCTGTACAATACGGTCCATCTGTGTGATGTACAAAGCAGAGTTGTCTCCACCCACATGTCCAATACCCAGCTGTATATTGGTGGGTAGGAGTGGTCAGCTGAAGACTTCAGCATCAACATCATGTGCAGCATTCTGTGTGTTAGGAAAAATGTGGTGGCCTGCGGATGGGCGGCATCCACTACAGGACACAGTTTGGCATGTTGATGTGCTGTGTGGCCGGGTCTGCAGTACTACACTGGATGGCTCCTCTTGAGCTTGTGCCGTGGGTGGTGGGTTCATGTATGGGAACCTGGTCAGCGACTACTGTTTCTGTATCTGGTGACCACATGAATCTTCTACAGGTATGTAGCTCTCTCTTTGGGGAGTATGTATAATTCATGTGTGTCCTTACTCACTTTCATATAATGGGCCAAATGTTTTTTGATGTGTGTGTAGTGGTAATAGAGTATGCAATGGTCATTGACAAGCCAGTACATTTAGGTCACAAAAGCTTTTAAACTGCCAGAAAGATAAGTAGGTACCAGAATACATATGCTTTATTAGGAGGAAGATTGAAGTGTGGAAATTGTTAGGGGACAGGGGGTAGCAGGGGTGCACATTATACAACACTATTGTTTAAGAAAGGCAGTTAACAAGGATTTGGCTCTGAATAAAAGACTGGCAGGAAGATAGGTCACAGACTGGGCAGCTATGATGCTGTGTCATATAAGAGTTGTTAAACATAGGTACAACTATTTCCTAAAATTAAAGTGAAGAAAGGGTGGTCTGTGTACTGTTTGCTATGTCAATTCTTAATGATTCCAATTATGTTTTCTTTCTTTTTTTATAGGCATTACTTGAAAACAAAAATGGAGTATCACAGTAAAAGAAGACTTAGAAAAATGACTGCTGTACGAAAAGTGCAGCCACTTTTGAAGCAAAGGAGGTATTTTGGTGGTTCCCACTCATGTCAGAATGAGAAAACTAGTATTTCTCATAAACAGAAATCAGCTGAGTGTCATTCTTCTAGTGGCACACTTTCTGAAAAATGTACACTTACGAAAAAATTTGTCAGTTCTAGAAAACTGTCATTGAAGAATGACAAGAAGAAATCTGTCTTGCTGAAAATACCTGCACTAAGGCCTCATAAGGCTATGTGTGCTAATACAGTGAAAGACAGAAACAGTGCTGCTACTGATAGTTGTAGTACTACCCATCACAATAGAACTTGTTACTTCAAAAGAATAGTGCATACAACTAGGAATGGATGTATCATTTCAGCAGTTGTCAGACATAAAAAAAAGAAAGTTAAAAGGAAACTCTCATGAAACTACATGTGAGAGCAAGTCACTTTGTGAATATGGCTGTCAATATACGGTCACGGTTGTGGTCTGTTATGATGTAAGCTATTGATAAACTGAGTGTCAGAATTGAAACCATGACAGACTAATATTGTTTGAACAGCTGAACAGAGACAAACTTTATTTAGTGTTTGATGGTAAGTGGATGCAATGTGAGTATTCTGAGGCATATTTTTGGGAGGAGACATATAATGTTCATGATAGTAAAGTGACTTTGCATTGGATGTGTATGGCAAAGTTCAGAACATTTTACTTGTGTCACATGATGATAATGTCATGGATGGGGATAATGACTCTTCTGCGGACATTCCACAAAGAAAGTCACATACTATGAAATGGCCTTGTGATGACATGTGCAATATCAGGGAATAATCATTCTCCATTATTGAAAAGTTCCTTCACACATTTTTAAACACAAAGTGATGTGTAAGACCCAAACTGTTTGCCGCTATTGACAAGTGTGACATTATATCTCTGACTTGTTTTATGGAACATCCACTTGCTTGTTTGCAGACTGGAGCTTGTGAGAGTATATTCCATCACTTTCACACGATTGCTGTGCACAACTCCGGAACATGAAGATTTTTGCAACAGCTGTATTGTGTAAGCTCTACTGTGAGATACTTCAGATGGTTTGGTCCTTTGTTGAATGATGGAGATGTTGATGGTGCCATTGAGTTTATTAAAGAATTGCAATAAAAAATAAGTTGAAGCAAAGTAATGCTACAGATAGTACCATAGACATCAAACAGACTGACATACTGCAAGCGACACAGTTGCTAAGAAAATTTTGCATTGAGATTGCTAAATTTGAAATTAGCAAAACTCAGACATTTGACATTGTCGGTGTCTCCTGAGAATGGCTGTTTTACAAGGAACAATCCATTCATGTAGACCTATACAACATTCCATGATGGAATGAGATGTGGGGTTGACTTGTTGCATATTTGCTGCAGAAGACAGACTTTGACTTACAGAGCACAGTTTCACTATGTACATACTGTTAACTGTAAGATTAAGTCTGACACTTTGCCTTCTAGGTCAGTACTAAATGGAATGGAAGTACAGAAGACCCCTGCAGTAATTGCTGGCTTGAATTTGTTTGAGAGAATTTTAATTCAGATAATGAAGCCATTTCAGACAATTCTGCAGCTGAACACTAAAATGAAAGATATGCTGAGAAAAGAGCTGATTAATTCATTAAAGGGCTCTATTATGTACATGCCCCTACCACTGCAGGGTAATGTACTCACCATCTCAAGAGAGAATAGTGTTGTCATTCTGGTAAATGGGGCACCAACTAAAGCTGAAACAATACGGCAACAGATTATTAATGCCAAAATGGTTAAGCATGCTTTGCGGTATCTTAAAGAACACAATCCATTCTTTGTGGACATTGACAAAGGAACATTTGCTGATGAGGGGAAAATGAAGAGGAGGCCATTATGGTTTTCCAAGGAGGTAGCGGAGAAAGTGAAAGCCAAAAAGATTGCATTCAGGCAATACAAAAAGACACAGGCAGAAGGGGATAGGGAGAAGTACCAGGAGAAGCAAAGGGAGGCAGGGAGGTCAGTAAGGGAAACCAAAGCTCAGACAGAAAAGCACATTGCAAAATCAGTGGGTAGAGGGGTCAAAACCATTTACAAGTACATAAGTGAAAAAAGAAAGGCAAAGGGAGGGATAGTGAGACTGAAAGGGGAGGATGGGGACTGCGTGGAGGATGACAACAGTAAAGCTGACATATTGAACAGGTGTTTCTGTTCAGTCTTTACTGAGGAAGAGGAGGACAAAGGGCCTGAAGGGAGTACAAGGGGTGGGAATGGTGCAGAAATTGACACTAGTCCATTTACACGAGAAAGGGTCCTGAAGGAACTGAAAGTAATAAGAGTTGATAAAGCAATGGGGCCAGATGGGGTGCACCCCAGGGTCCTTAAATAACTAAGAGATTTGGTGGCTGAATCTCTAGTAATCCTGTTTAGCCGATCACTGGAAACAGCGGAGGTACCCTAAGACTGGAGGACAGCAGATGTAGTCCCCTTATACAAAAGTGGGAACAAAGAGGAAGCGGGGAACTACAGACCAGTCAGCAACACCTCAGTAGTGGGAAAGATCATGGAAGCACTACTGAAGGAGAGATTGGTGGAACATCTGGTTGTCAATGGACTACAGGACCCAAGGTAGCATGGCTTCTTCAGTGGGAGGTCATGTCAGATCAACCTCGTTGAATTTTTTGACTGGGTGACTAGGGAGGTGGATCAGGGGAGGGCAGTGGACATGTCCTATCTGAACTTCAGCAAGGCCTTTCACACTATGCCACATAGCAGACTATTACACAAACTGGGGAATATGGGTGTGGCAGGACAGTAGTGCAATGGGTAGGTAACTGGCTGGGTAGCAGAACACAGAGGGTGGTGGTAAATGGCTGTCACTCAACAGAGGGAAGAGTGACTAGTAGGGGTACCACTGGGATCAGTGCTGGGACCAGTCCTATTCAACATCTTCACCAGTGACATTGCGCTGGACCTAGAAGGCAGAATTTCCCTGTTTGCTGATGACACAAAGCTCTGTAACAGAGTAGACATACCAGAGGGTGAAGATAGAATGAGAAGGGACCTGTAGAAACTTGAAGAATGGTCAGGGGTTTGGCAGTTGAAATTCAATGCAAAGAAGTGCAAGATAATGCATATGGGGCACAAAAACCCTGGCACAATATATCAGTTGGGGGGTGAGGATATAGCATTCACCAAGCAGGAAAGAGATCTTGGGGTTATCATCTCTGATGACCTCAAGGTAGGGAAACAGTGTGACAAGGCAGCAGGTAAAGCAAATAGGATGCTGGGATGCATAGGCAGAGGCATCACCAGGAGGAAAAGGGAGGTCATAATTCCACTCTACAAGACACTAGTGAAGCCCCACTTGGAGTACAGTGTACAGTTCTGGAGATCTTACTTATTTAAGGACATAGATAGGGTAGAGAAGGTTCAGAGGAGGGCAACAAAGATGGTACATGGATTACATCACAAGTCCTATGAGGACAGGTTGAAGGAACTGAATATGTACTCCCTGGAGGAGAAGAGGGAGAGAAGGGATATAATAGAGACATACAAGTATCTTACAGGGAGGAACAGGGTGCAGGAATACACTATTTTTAAGCAAAAAAGATGTTCCAGGACTAGAGGGCATGGGATGAAGTTGGAGGGAGGACGATTCAGAGGAAACATGAGAAAGAATTTCTTCACAGAATGTGTGGTGGACAAGTGGAACACCCTGCCAGAGGAAGTGGTGGGGGCTGAAACAATCATGGGATTTAAGAATGCATGGGATAGATATAAAGGAATTCTGGAGGTCAGGGTCAAGGGGCAACAGACTTCTAGGAAAACATAAAGTAAACTTACAAGCTCAAATGGGCAGACTGGGTGGGCCGTAGGCCCTTATCTGCCGACACTGTCTATGTATCTATGATGTTCATATGCAAATTGATATACCTGAGTGTTCTAAGGCCATGATTGAAAAGGTTGAGGTTATCATGAATGAAAATGTGTATGAACAATACACTATCCACCCATCGCATGGGAAGGACCCAGTTGTGGATAATATAGATTTATACCAGCTAAAACAGGTAAAGGGGAATCATGTCAGTATCTGAGAGATTACACTTGAGGCACATTGCTTTCCTAATCTGTTTCCACATGGCACAGGTGGACATCTGGATGAGCATGAGATACATGTTCCTGGAGCGGAGTAGAGCTTCAAGATTGCTGCATTCAGATGGGAAGTTTTGCAGAACTATATCATATCTCTTCCACCTTTTGTGGGAGAGTGAACTAAGCATTTTATCAGCAAGCATTGCATACATATTGTGACTGGGTACAGAATTTCACCTGATATCTGCACAGTTGATCAAGAAACTGGAGAAGAAAGATGATATACTAATGCTAGTCTTTCTTTAGTTCTGTCCAGCACGCATGGCATCGAAGAGTATTGGTACAAATGGCACTCTGAGGTGATGTGCATGTTAAGAGAGTTTGGTCCAGCAGCATGGTTTGTCACACTCAGTTGTGCAGAGTACTACAGGAATGACTTGGCTGACCTTCATAAATGGGCTAACTCAGATGTGGATGGCATACAGAGTATGACTCTTGGTGAGATGTGTTCACTGGATCCAGTCTGTGTCACTGTACTTTCAACACCGCTTTCAGGCACTGTTGTGATTTTTACTATCAAAAACAAATCCACCTCTTGGTATTTTTGAACACCATTTCTGGAGGATGGAATACCAAGCATATGGAGCACCCCACATACATATGCTGTTGTGGGTGAAAGATGTTGCATGGACTGGTGACAGTGATGAAACTGACATTCTCAACTTCATTATAAAGTATGTGACATGCCAGATTCCTGACAAGTGTGAAAGCCTAACATTGTGGAAGTTGGTGCAGAAATTTCAGTGACACTTGTCAATAGCAAATTAATTTGCATCTTGTGGTATGTTCACACAGTTGTATGTTTTTTTTCTCTTACCTGATGCTGGCTGTTTCTTATTGGTTGTGTTGCCTTGCTGCTTCTCCTGCTTGCATGTGTGTGTGTGTTGTTGGTGGGGGGGGATGTGGAGTTAGGGTTGCAAACCCAGGCAATGCATTTCCTACCATCTGTTGCTTTAATAGCAACCCTAACAGTTGCATGAAATGACAGTGCCAGTTTCATGAGGTGAGTCCCAAGAACCCCTGTTGAAAATTTGGGACCAACATTTCTATAAATGGCTCAGATGTCAACCTCAGTTGCAACCCCCATTGATTGCCATTATACGGTGCTTACCTTTGATTCGTCAGTTTGCAGTTTGGCTTTGAAGAGTGCAGATGTGTCCTGGTCAAGAGAAGATGGCTGCTCCTGACCTCAGGAGGTAAGTATGGGTAAGGGGGTGAGGGAGGTGGGTGGTTGGGCAGAGCGAGGGTGGGTAGGGAGGGGATGTGACTTGGTGCCTATATGTATATATATATATATATATATATATATATAGTTAGGGTTGAGTAACACTTTTAAGGTTAAAGGTGAAACTTTGCACCTTAATAACTTTGCCATTGTTCAGTGGACTTACCTGAAATTTGGTATGCCTGATTGGATATGGACAGTCTTGGGATCTGCCAACTTTTGTGCAGGTCAGATATATGACTGCGGAGTTATTAAGCAACATCCGAATGCACAATTACGGGGTTTTTTTGTGAATTCTTTGCTCACCCCTACAGGTCACACAGTTTGCTTGACTGGTCCGAAAATTTCAGGGAATGTGCGGCTGGGGTACCTGATGTGCCTTTTGAAGATTTCATGAAAAATATTAAACAGTTCAAAAGTTATTCAAAAAACAAGTTCCCATTATAAGTCAAAGGGGAAAGTTAACAAAAAGTTTGAAAGTGTCACAAATGCACTTTTTAGTGTTACAAATGGCCCTAGTAGTGTCGCAAATCTGCCATTTTGTTTTCAGTTGGTGGTCAGAAAAATGCTTGGCATTTAAAATTGGGACACTTTATGGACACAATACTTTCTGTGTTCACCTAGTCGGACCCTGAGGATGCTAGCCATGTTTTTATTTTGTGGTTAAACACCCCAGAAATATGTTTTTCAAATTTCTGTAAAACAGTAGTGTCGCAAAGTAGTGTAGCACCTGTGACACTTTTCACAAATTTTTGTGAAAAATGTCGCAAACTGCGGCATTACTTTTCTAGACTATAGCCAAAATGACAGGAGTTCTTTGCTACCCTGCTGCAAAAGAACGGTTTGGTCTTTTGGGCTCAAATGTGGAGGGAAGGCAGCCAACATCTCCCAGATGTGCCTTTTGGTGACTTGGTGACAAAATATTGCATGGATGCCAAGTTATGGTACTCCGAATTTGACATTTCTTCCCATAGACTAACATGGTGGCGTCTGCCGCGCCTTTCAGGACTCGTATCTTGGAAACGGTGCAAGATACGGAATTTTCATCATGACAATGCATAGCCCGTTGGCTATGCATTCACCAAAAACCTAGCCAGGAAACTCATGAATCATGCGAAATTTAAATGTTTTTCTCTGTTGCACTGTTCATGAGATATAAGCATTTTAGTATTCCGAAAGCTCATTTTCTGCTCCAAGGCCCATTATTATGCATACATTCTTTGTACACACTGTGTTTCTCTATGCAGCTGTTGTGCAAAAACAGGGTGTGTACTTCCATAACTCTGTTAGTGTTCTCACTTGTGTTTCCATACCCATTTGCATTACCATTCCTGTGTACACCACCATGTGCATTACCTTTTGCGTTCTCATTTGCGTACGCACATGTGTTTGCATTTCCATTTCTCTTTACTTTGCCATTATTTCTGTTGTCAATGTTAACATTTGCACTTACAATTGCTATACTGTGCCCATGCATGTCACGGTTTGCGTTCTCTTATGTGCTTGTGTTTTTGTTTGCATTTCTGTTTTCTTTGCAGTTATTGTTACTATTACCATTACCATTAGCATTTACAATTGTGGTACCATCACCTGTCACGTTACAGTTTGCAGTACCATATGCGCTTGCATTTGCATTTCTGTTTCTGTTTCCTTTGGCATTATTGTTGCTGTTACCGTTACCATTTGCGTTTACAATTGTAGTGCCGTGACCGTGCATGTAACAGAATTTGCATTTCTGTACATGCTTGCGTTTGCATTTGCGTTTTTTGTTTCCTTTGACGTTATTTTACTTGTTACCATTACCATTTGCATTTCCAATTGTGATACCCTGACCATGTGCATTACGGTTTGCATTTCCATATGCGCTTGCATTTGCCTTTCCATTTCTGTTTCCTTTGGTGTTACTTTTGCTGTTACCATTACCATTTGCAAATTGTGGTACTGTGACCATGCGCTTTACGCTTAGCGTTTCCGTATGCGCTTGTGTTTGCCTTTCCATTTCTGTTCCCCTTCAGTGTTATTGTTCCTGTAATACTTAACATTTGCATTTCCAATAGCAGTATCTTTACCGTGCACATTACCTGTTGTGTTTACATATGTGCTTGTGTCTTCATTTGTGTCACTGTTTGCTTTGCCATCAGTTTGCACTTGTGTTTCTACTAACGTTTGCATTACCTTTTACGTTTGTGTCACCATGTGCATAACCGTTACCACTTGCATTTGTGTTGCAGTTACCATTACTATGTCACTAGACATCATGTGGTGGGAGCGCGGAGCCCAAAGGGCCCGTGAACCCACCACCACATTCTATTCACTATTTATAGTCCTCATTCTCAAAAAGAAGGGAAATTCGTGGCAAAAAACTCTGTTTAATGCATCAGTTAGGGTTGTTCCATAGTGACAAAAGTGAGGAAATTCAGTGTTATGGTTGAAAGCCCCCCCTTGTGCCCCTCCAGCCCGACCTCCAACCGGCATCGAGGTGCGTGTTGGGGTCATCAGTCCTAAATCTCACCCCATTCACCTATACCTCAGCTTGTTTACACATGTGAAAGGGTGAGTTAGGGCCAATGACCCAATGCACACCCCAATACTGGTTGAGGGGAGGTTGGGAGTAAGGGGCTAACCCAACCTAATTTCCTCACTTTTGTCACTATGGAACAACCTTAACTGATGCTAAATTTTCACTATGAATATATATATATATATATATATATATATATATATATATATATTATGGTAGTGTACCCCATTTAAGGTTAAATGGTGAAACTTTGGCGGGTCCCCTATGTGTCATTTGTAGATTTTGTGAAAAAATATTGAACGGTTCTTAAGTTATTCAAAAAACAAGTTTCCCATTATAGTCAATGGGAAAAGTTAACAAAAAGTTTGACAGTGCTGCAAATGCACTTTTTAGTGTCACAAATGACCCTAGTAGTGTCGCAAATCCACCATTTTGTTTTCAATTACTGATCAAAGAAATGCTTGGCATTTAAAATTGGGACCATCTAGGGACATAATTATTTTTGTGTTTACCTAGTCGAGCCCTGAGGATGCTAGCCATGTCTTTATTTTGGGGTTAAACACCCCAGAAATATATTTTTCAACGTTTTGGGAAAAGTAGTTACGCAAAGTAGTGTCGCACTTGCAACAGTGTCACAATATTTTGCGAAAAGTGTTGCAAATCCTGACACTACTTTTCAACACTATAGCCAAAATGACAGGAATATTTTGCCACCTTGCTACAAAAGAACGGTTTGGTCTTTTGGGCTGAAATTTGGAGGGGAGGGATGGCAGCAAATATCTAACAGATGTGCCTGTTTGTGGTTTGGTGACAAAATATTGTAGGGATGCAAAGTTATAGTACTCCAAAGTTGACATTTTTCCCCATAGGCTAACATTGTGGCGTCCGCCACGCCTTTTGGGGCCTGTATTTTGGAAACGGTGCGAGATACTGATTTTTCATTGGAAAAATGCTTAGCCCCTTTGGGGGCTAAGCCAGGAAAGTTATGAATCATGTGACATTTTCATTTTTTCTGTACGTCATTTTTTCTGTAAGTAATATGGTTCCTAAGATATAAGCAATTTAGTATTGCAACACCTCATTTTCTGCTCCGAGGCCTATTATGCATACATTCTTTGTGGTCACTGTGTTTCTCTATGCAGCTGTAGGGGAAAACCAGGTTGTGTGCTCCAGTTACTGTTAGACTTAGCATTTCTGCTTGCATTTCCATACCTGTTTGCGCTAGTGTTCCCATGTACGCCATCGTGTGTGTTACCCTTTGCATTTTCTTTTGCACTTGCATTTGCATTACTGTTAGCTTTTGTGTCTCAACTACTATTTCTGTTTGCATTTCAGTTTGCATCATCGTGCGCATTACCATTTGCATTTGTGGCTGCCCTTCCATTTGCATTTCTCTTTAGTTTTGTGTCATTGTTGCTCTTATCGTTACCATTTACATTTTCAATTGCGTTACCATTCCCGTGTGCATTACAGTTTATGTTTCCATACATGCTTGCATTTGCGTTTGCAGTTCTGTTTCCTTTGTCATTATTGTTGCTGTTACCATTACCATTTGCATTTATAATTGCAGTACCGTGACTGTGCATGTTACGGTTTGCATTTCCATATGCTTTAAGTTTGAGTTTCTGTTTCCTTTGGCATTATTGTTGCTGTTACCGTTACCATTTGTGTTTACAATTGTGGTACCATGACCATGCACGTTACGGTTTGCATTTCCACATGTGTTTGCATTTGCCTTTCTGTTTCTGTTCCCTTTGGCGTTATTGTTGCTATAACAGTTACATTTACAATAGCGGTACCGTGACCGTGCACGTTATCAGTTGCGTTTCCATACATGCTTGCATCTCCGTTTGTGTCACTGTTCTCTTTGGCATCACTTTGCGCTTGTGTTTCTATTAACGTTTGCATTACCATTTATGTTTACATCACCATGTGTGTAACTGTTAGTGCTTGCATTTGTATTGCAGTTACCATTACTATGTCACAAGACATCACATGGTGGAAGCGTGGGGCCCTTGCTCCCACCACCGCATTCTACTTACTATTTATAGTCCTCATTCTCAAAAAGAAGGGAAATTCTTGGCAAAAAAACTCTGTTTAAAGCATCAGTTAGGGTTGTTCCACAGCGACAAAAGTGAGGAAATTTGGTGTTATGGTTGAAGGCCCCCCCTTGCACCCCCTGACCCCCAACCCACATCGGGGTGTGCATTGGGGTCCTCAGTCTTAACTTTTACCCCATTCTCCTATGCCTCAGCTTGTTTACACATGTGTTGGGGTGAGAGTTAGGTCCAATGACCCCAATGCACACCCTGATGCAGGTTGGGGGGTGAGCTGGGGGGGTGCAAGGGGGGCTTTCAACCCTAACACCAAATTTCCTCACTTTTGTCACTGTGGAACAACCCTAACTGATGCATTAAATGGAGTTTTTTGCCTTGAATATATGTGTGTGTGTGTGTGTGTGTGTGTGTGTGTGTTTGATTTACCACAGAGAAGCAAGGGGAATAGAAAGAACAGGAACAGTAAGTGAAGGAAGGTACCATCAGAGTGGCCAGTTCCTAAGTGCTGCAGAAAACATTTGATTGTGCAATCAGACAGGCAAGAGACAGACAAGTGGCAGAATAGAAAATGAGAGAACTGATCCTATATTTTACAGTAACTCTCTCTGCATAAGAAATGGGACAGGGTTCAACTCAACCCTCTCACACACACCTTTATGAGAAAACCAGTTTTTTTTCCACAAAGAGGTTTCAAAAAACTTCTTGTGTTTCTTTTTTAACATTACCTTATCAGTTATAGCTCTTTGCATGTGCAGTATTTGGTTTTCATAACACCTTTTACAGCAAATAGTTCAGTTGAGCACACACATTTTTTTCAAGATTCTGAATTCTCAATTCTTTATCCATATCTTGGCAGAAAATCAGCACTGACATTCTCTTTTTCAGGTCGGTGCATTACTTTGAATTTAAATGGATGTATTGTCAGATACCACCTTGTGATCCTGGGATTTTTATCCTTCATGTGATTAAGATAAGAAAGAGAATTGTGATCTGTTGCGATAGTGGAGTACTTTTTTCTCACTCTGTGGTGCAGTTTCCTACTGATATACTGAATGGGATGTTCCTTCCCATGTGTATTCTCACTCAGGACTGCACCTAGGCCTATCTCTAATGCATATGCATGTAATAGAAATTGTTTCTCTAAGTCTGGACTTCTTAATACATGGACTGGACATACAGTAATGCATCTTTTATGGCCCAAAAAGCCTCATCACACTCTGGAGATCATTTCACATGATTTGGGTACCTCTTTTGTGAGTTCAGTGAGGGGAGTAGCTAACTAGGCAAAACTGGGAAAAAATCTTTGGTAGTAACCAACCGATCCTAAAAATGATCAGATATGTTTCTTTGTTTTAGGGACAGGATTGTTATCTACAACTTATATCTTGGAAATCTCAGGCTTTATTTCTACATTTCTCAAAATATAACCCAAATGTCTGCTTTCTGCATGCCTTATTCACATTTGGTAGGTTTAATAGTCAGACCTGCATTTTTGATAGATCAGATAACTGCTCATAGGTGTTCCAGTTGGCTTTTCCAGTCTGGACCATACACCATGACATCATCCAGGAAGCACAATAAGCAGCTTGAGGGTCTAGAATTACATACATGTACTACTGAAATGTAGCAGATGCACCATGTAAGCCAAACAGCATGGTGGTGAACTGATGGAATCCAACTGGAGTGAAAAATGCAATTTTGTCTCTGGATTTGTTAGCTAGGAGTATTTGCCAGTAAACCTTGATGAGTTCAAGGATACTAATGTACTTAACACTTCCCAGTCTGTCCCCCAAATCACATATCCTGGGCATAGGATAGCTGTCAAATACAGACACTTGATTAAGTTTCCAAAAATCAAGACAGATTCTTACACCCACTTCTTTTTTATTTACAGTCATCATTTGTGATGACCAAGCACTCTAGATTGTTCAATAATGTCCAGCTCTTTCATTTTTCATATTTCCTTATCTATGCCTACTCATAATTGCTCTGGTAATCTGTATGTCTTTTGTTTGATAAGGTGAGACTTATCTGTCACTATTATGGATCAACCCCTTTTGCTTGGACTGGCAATGTGGTCAAAGCATTTGTAAATGTCTTTAACAAGTTACAGATTTCTGTGGTTCAGCAATGCAGCACCAAAATGACTATTCTGATCAGTAATGATCTCTTTAGGTATGCTCACCCTGTTGAAATGTTTTGGCAAACTCTGCTGTCACTTTTGAGCCTGTGACAATATGCATTGGAACTGCATTGGAGCTGCCTCTGTTTATCAAGTGGCACAGTAACATACTACCAAAATTAATCAATCACCCTTTTTACCTGTGTCTAAGGGGCCAACCACAGCCATTGCAAAATTATCTTAAAAGGCACATCTATTAAGGGTAAGGGCACCAGGGACACATTGTCTTTTTATTCACTGGGGTTACTTTCTGACATTCAGCACAATAACTGCAATAGGTGGCAACATTTTCATGAATCCCATGTCAGTAAGATTTGTACAACAATCTGACAAGGGTGCAGTCCCTCCCCAAGTGACCAGCCATAGGACTATCAAGTGTTTTCGTAACAATTCAGTTATATGCTTCTTTGGTATGACCAATTGTTCCATCTGTTCCTGCATCTGAGGATTAATCCAAACTCTATACATTAACCCATTACATTTTTTTTAAACTCATATTTTATTTACTACAAAACCAAGAGAAGTCAAGCCGTTATGTACATGAATAGGCCACAACATTTGGCCTTCCAGCATTACATAAATTCGTACTTTTATACCATCCATAAATGTTCTCCACCTCTTATGTAGTGTTACATATTAATGTGGCCACCAAACAATGATTTCTCTATTTAATATATTCCCACAACCATATGGTGGTTAGTTTCCATTTCACATATGTCAGTTAGACAGTAACTAATGTCTGCTTCACTCTACTATAATCAGAAGAAATAAATCAAAAACTGTTTTTAAGAAAACGTTAACTTTAATGTTTCCCTTAAGTGTGGCTTATGTACTGTACGTTATAGCCTTTGTGGTCCAGTAAATAGACTGTGCTATAACTCTGATTTGGCTACAGAGCTATTTACTTGCTTACTTTGTTCAGCATTGGAGAGTTATTGATTGACCTTTTCTAAACATTGTTTCCCACTATTTTGTTTCACTCCCTGCTGCTGAAAATTAACTTGGAGAGAAACATTGTTAGTTTCTTCAGAAACAAAAACACAATCATTTATCAGTTTAGTTTCAACATTTTCATATATCAACCCCTTAAGTCAATCAGTCTTTTGTTGCCACTGTTTTTTTAGGCATCTTCTTTCCTGGACCTCCCGATCTTGAAGATGGGCTCAAACAAATCTGAATCATAGTCACCAAAAAGAAAAGAGTTCCTAACATCCGATGATTTCTTTGCCTGTGCTCTTATAATCTCATTTGTGGAAACAGCAAGGTTTGCTCCCTCTGTGATTATCTTAGCAAATCCTGGCAAGTCATTTCCAATAATCACAGGTACCAATAACTTCAGTACCAACTTCACTTTCATTTGATGTGACACCCTATTAATATTCAGTGTCACATGAGTAGTGTGATAGTATTGAGTGTTCCTGTGGATGCAGATGATCCCAGTACCTTGTCATCCTTCATAGTCTTTTCCCAGAACTTCAACATGTGCCAGGGTCTGTCTGTTTCCTGAAGCTCTAAGTCCTTTTGTTATCTTATCACCCCACCTGACTCTGTCTCCTTCATGAATATATAAGTCTCATTACAGTCTTATCTCCTTCCTTGACATCTGTTAAATACTTGATGCAATTTGCTGAGGCCAAATTAGCTCCAGTGTTACACTTTTTATTCTTATGGCAGATTCTTGCAATATGTCCTGGCTTGCTAGAGTTATAGCAAATAACGTATTTGGGATCACATTTGTTACCCCATCAATGTTCTTGTCTGATCTGGAGTTAAAATGGGAAAAAGAGAGAGTCTTATTATTCCATGGCTGCTATTTCACTGCTATTGTGTCTATCTAGCCATCTGACAGTACTCAGCCAAAGAAACAGCCTTTTATTTCCTTTCTTGTCAGTGTTCCTTTACCCAAAGCTGCAGGTCTGTAGGAAAGATATTGATGAATTGTTCCATTGCAAATATGCAGATGATCTGTGGGACTGCTTTGCCATCTGGTTGGAGTCATTTAATAAGAAGTTCTTTAAGATGGGTGAAGGCTTCTTGAGGATTATTGACTGACTGATACTTTAGGCACTGGGATGTCTGCCTGCTAGTCTTCCCTGACATGTCAAACCTTTTAAGGATTTCTCTTTTCACAAGATTATAGTTGTCTGATGGTGGAATGTCCATATTGCTGTAGGCAAGTTGGGCTTTACCTCTCCAATAAGGTATCAGCCTGATTGCCCATTGCTGTTTTTGGCTATTGACAGGTTCTGGTGACCCTTTCAAAAGTTGTCAGGTATGCTTTAGTATCATCCAAGGGACATGGCTTTGTAAGTTTAATATCCTTCAAGTTGTCTGTGTTTTGTTGATCTGCTGGGCCTGTATTAGATCCTCCATCTTTGATAGCTTGCAAGACATCCAGCCATTACTGCTGCTGTCACTTCATCTCTTCTCTTCTCTGTTTCTCAGTCTCTTTTAGTTGTATAGCCCACCATTTGAAGAAGGCAGACATGCTTTCAGGTTCTGCCCTATCTGTTCTACTTCTTTCATCACTGCTGCCAGCTGTACAGTTTCAGCTTGGACTTTTGTTTCTGCTTCTAGTTTGGCTGTCATTCTTCTGGTAATCACTTCTGAGCTTTCTGTTGCAGGCTCCATATCTTTCTTCTATGCTTTCCTGGTAGCAGGTCTAGTATGCATGCACAAAACTCCTGGTGTAAAGTATGCATGGCATAAATCCCACTTTGCCTGACTCCAACTGTTATAGAGGCATAGATCAGCAAGCATAGGCAGACCAGGAGAAGTTATAGAATTTGTGAGTAGCATTTTATTATTATTAATAACAATAACATAGAAAATTGTATAAGATAGGCTAGTTCTTCATACAGGCAGTACAAAGAAAGTCCTACAGTATATATAAGATTCTCTTTAGAGAAACATTGCTCCGATTATATGAGGTCATGTTGCCTGCCAGTTCAAGCTGCATCCTGTTCTTGTAAATTACACCTCCTGTTTTTCACAAAATGTGTCAATCTTTGTAATTTTTCTTCCTAAATCCAGCCTGAAGAGCACATCTAGTCCTTAACAGGTGCAACAAAATAATGCATATTGTCCCAGAACTAGATTTCTGTTAAGAATTCTGTAAACTAACTTGTGGGGGTCAAAATGCATCTCAACATCAACTGACTGTGTTCCAGATTGTTATTTCTTCTAATCAACCCAAATAGCTTTCTGCAGTCATTTCAACAATATAGTTATATGCATTTGTAAACTAAAAGTTCCAAGTTTCACATAATGATTCACAAATATATTTTTCTAGCCATGGAGAAGCAAGGGGGAAAATAAAGAATATGAACAGCAAGTGAAGGAAATGAGATAACAGGGGTACATTTTGGGACCATTAGATTGACCAATTCCTAGGTGTCACAGGAAACATTTGACTGTACAATCAGACAAGCAAGAGATAGACAAGTGGCAGAATAGAAGAGGACAAAATAGATCCTTGATTTTAACTCTCTCTGTGTAAAATATGGGAGAGGGTCTTACCCAATCCTGTCATACAGACTGATTTTAATTTGCTCTCCCCTCATGAGTCTGATTTAAGACCACTGCACTCCACCACAATGGCACTGCTTGACTTCATAAACACTGTCTCCCTAGGTTTTGAAAGTAAACAATATGTGGGAGTGTGTTTGTGAACTTAAGAAAGGCCTTTGACACTGTGGACTTCCTGGTACTGATCCAAACATTGTCACATGTGGGAGTGAGTCCTGATGCCTTTCAGGGATTTAGCTCCTATCTTAGGGCTGTACCTAGGTGAGTAGCATAAGTAGAGTTCAATCAAATGTAATGGATATTTGGAGGGGCATGTCACAGAGATCCATTTTAGAACCCCTATTCATCATATTTTTAATAGTTTGACAAAATTGTTTGTTTTCTCACAAGTTAAAATGTACGCTGCGGCACTGTGATTTAACATCAGCCTTCAGTTCTTCTGATGTTCTTCAAAAAGACTTTAGAAGGCCATCCCACCAGTGCAGTGGTATTGCAACCACTTCTGACACTGGCGACAGGGGTTCGGTGGTGAGCCAGGGTTGTTGGAGGGCCAGCCTGGGGGAGAAGGATCAAGCACCGGATGGTCTGCTCTTCTTCTCTGGGAGGGGTGGGCAGCCTTTCTCACTGCAATACCGCCACCACCTGAGTGATCATGGGTGGTGCTGGTGCAGTAGGAGGAGGCACAATGCTAGGGGAGGGGTGGGTGTCAGTCGAGGACTGGAGCAGAGGCACGTCTCTGCACACCAACTTCTCATTGGTCCTCCCTGAGCACTGACTTCTGCAAGGGGGTGGGATCAGTAAACAGAAAAATGGACCCCACACTGGGTCTAGGCGATGGGCTCCCGCACCACAACTGATCACGGAGGGACCAGGAAGAACTTTATCTACACACTCCCCTGAGGCTCAGAGGAAGGTAAAAGGGATGACCTCATCCACCCCACCTGGTGGGGGGGGTTAATGGGGGATCTAGAGGAAAAATTGGAGTGGAACACTATCAGAGGGACCCCCAGTCCCCACCATGGTGTAGTCAGAGCAGGTGCATTGGGAAGCCCTGAGAGAGGGACCCAGCGTGGAGAAGGAGGGGAAAAAACAGAAAGTAAAAAAAAAAAGACTTTAGAAGACTTTAATTGTGGTTAACAAAAACATTTTGATCATAAATTCCAAAAAGGACAAAATACAGTTGGTCAGATTTTTCAAAGCTGATGCACAACTTGCATCAATCCCTGCATCAAACCCTTGCATTGCTGCAGCTCCACCAAGCATGAATGCCACAACTGCATCCAATTTTGTAATCTTGAGCACAGTTACAACAGTTCAATCATCTTTATGGCAGTTTGCTGCAAAATGGGTGTTGGAGGCCCAAGCACTGACGCAAGCTAGACCAAAGAATGTTGGTTTAGTGGGTCTCAATTCGATGCACTGGACAGAAAATTCCATTTTCTTGCTACAAACCGTGTGCACCATATATTTGATATGTGATGCACCCAGGACTTGAAGCAAATGTGGGGCTTTGAAAATCTGGCCCATGATGTTTATGCCAACAAAAGTATGAAACTTCACTGGGAGTGACAAACTTAATGTTGAAGCCTTGGTTGGATCTCAAATTTAGCTTACAAATATCTTGATGTATGGATCAACCAGGATTCACAGAAACAGATTAATAGAATTTTGCAACAGATAAGGACTGCTTGGCCCACCTAGTCTGTCCAGTTTGCACCTGCTATACCATAATCATAGAACCTACCCGATCTCTGGATACTCCCTCACTGCTTTTCCACTAAGATTCCTTTGTGCCAATCCTACTGTATGTATGCTTAAAGCCCACCATGGTTTTTGTCCCACCACCTCTGCTAATAGACTGTTTGAGGCATCCACCACTGTTTCAGTGAAGAAATACTTCCTCACATTCCTCACAAACAATCCCACTTCCAGCTTCATTGCATGCCCCCGGCACTATGTCAAGACTGTGCACTCAAAAACAGCATGGACAGTAACCGTGCTATGTGAGCAATACAAAAACCATGCAGTACAAAACCGTGCTAGATTAGATATACTACTGTAACTCTGAAACTGTGTGCTGCTGTTACGACCATGCATTTTTTGACCACGCATATTTGCTGCCATTGCTTTGATTGGATAACCATGCCCTCTTGTCCTGGAGCACCTTCTCCTTTGAAAAGTACTCCTCTCCTGTACCTTGTTCACCCTCCTGATGGGTCTTTATCATGTCCAGAATTATTCAAAATTTACAAACCATATAAATCAACTGTGTATAAAGGTTTGCAAAAAAATGAAAACTTTAAAGAAATAAGAAATGTTTGGACTTAGAGACCAGGAAAAAAATGTATCTGCTTTTATTATTCTGCAAATAGATTATGGCTGATTAACATATGGGTTTGCTAACAAAACACATATTTTGAAGCGTGATAGAGCATACTACAAAGTTGCTGGATTCATGCTTGGTATTGTGGGCCCACCGCCTGAGTGAAGCTCACCATTGTCTTTACCTTAAAACTTTAAAATGATTTTGCCTGATAGTAAGAAGTGAGAGAATATGGTGCAACTTTCTGCATAATTGTAAGAATAATGTTGTTCCTAACTATCTCTCAGATTTTCCAATTCACAAAAATATTTAGTATGCACTGTGGGATATCTCTGGATAAAGTTTAAAAGAACTTAAGACTCATACAAGGTACAGCAAAATGCATCTTCCATACATGAAAGCTTCCCTTTAGAATGGCCTCCCACCACACCTGCAATCAATTTTGACCCAGACTCAGTTCAAAATTTTTCTTTGTAAATGGACACCATTCATATGTGATTGAACGTAATATTTTTCATGGCCTCTTGCTGTCTCATAGTGTTTATGATATGTATTATCCTAGTGTGTCTTATAATATGAATATGTATATGTATAATCTAAATAAATAAATATTTTACCTGTTGTACTGTAATCTGTACAATGATGCTGAACAACTCGAAATGTGTTTATTGCCTAGTAGTCTCATCTTGTTAAAATATAAATAAATTAAATTCAGATTCAATTATTTATAGCAGTTGGCAACTGAGTAGGAAGTCATATTGTGTACTTTATAAAATGTTTTTGTAACTCATCTGGATTGCATCATTTTTGCAAAGCTTTGTGCTGTATCCAGCAACAGTTATTCAGAACACTGAGAAATGCTACAGCAATTCATTGGTCTCACAGTATGATGTGAATTGCATGGTAGATCACATCACAGTAAACTGTTGTTGAGATAAGGAGAAGGCTATTTTAAATTTAGAATTATAACCAAAACACCTCACATACCACAAAGGCTATGTCTGCAGTTCAGTGGGTGGGAACTATCAACCACACACACCTTTTCTGAGCAATATGATCCAGCTTCCTCCAGCCTCATTCAGATGTACTCTTTCTTAACTGCAAATGGATGATCTGCTGGTTCTCTGCCCCCCCTTCTCCCTGTGTTTGTCTGACACTTTCCCTTTGATATTTTGAGCTTTCTGTTTGGTTTTTGCCTTCAGCAGCTTCTAGGTCCATATGTTCTGTTTTCTTACATTTCCTGGCTGCAGCTTGTGCTTCATTCCCTCTCTCCATCAACTACACCTGCTGCACTCCTGTCTTCATGTCATTCTTGTGTTTCTTTCTGTTTTGGTTCTTGGAATGCTTACTAGTTTCCACAATATGTTCTGCATACTAGTATTTGCTATGCCCATTTTGCTGTTTTGGTTTGTGCTATTTCAGGCTTTTCATTTTGCTGTTCATACCAGGCCAGTTGCAAAATTCTCAATTCTACTGCATTCCTCCTCAGTTTACTTTCACAAGGCTTTCTAGCAAGGCAGCCACTCCTATTTGTCTCTGTCATTTTAGTTAGTTTACTCAGTCTCCTTCAGCATTTAAAACCATAGTCTTAGTGTGCATACAGCTTTCTGCTTTTCCTGCTAAGGCAGGGTTTTACCATTCATTTAGAGCTTTGATGTACATTCAGAGTTCATTACATTTTCAGTCATATTTTCCATCAATATCAGTTACGTCATTCAGCAGTCATTATTAAGTTAGAATCTTGCCATCAGCATTTGACCTGTAGATAAACAGCTCTTGCTCCCCTTGAAGTCAACATCTTGAGAATGAGTCCTTCATCTTGGGTGAGGGCCCTTCTCTGTAGGCCAGTTGTCTCCTTCAGCTCCTCTCAGACATCCCACCAGGTGGTAAGGTCCAATTCTACAGGTCATGCAGTCCTTTGTTCAGCATCACCTTATGGTATAACATGTAAGAATTCAGTTGCTAGAGGGTAGAGCCCTAATCCCACTTAGGTTCCATTACCTGTGTAGACCATGTTGGCAGCACTTCTGAAAACTATTCTCCCTGCCTCTGCCTAAGTTCCACCTAGTCCATTTCATATTCCCCTTCCTTTGGTTTCCATTCAAGTATAGGCCTCCTCAAGGTATCATGGCTGAGTGATAGCCTTTCAGCAATTGCTAGTCTCCTCATTCCATGATATGACGAATGAATCTCCTTCACAGAGGACTTCCTTTAGCTGCAGAGACTGACTCACAGCACTCCACAGCATTATCTGGTTAGAGGTTTAGAGAGTTATTCTTCCAAAACTACCTCTGAATTTCAAATAGCAAATTAGCATTCTGTGCTGTAACAATAATATGTTCAGATGCCAGGAGAGGTGGTGGCTGAGGCCATAGAACTGAAATATTTCTTCCATCGGATTTTTTTATCTCTCCTGAGTGCTGAAGGCCATAATATAGTATATGTATTTAAGTATAACATTTACCATAGTAGTAGGTTTCTGCTGTGAGCTGGGGTTGGATGGTAGCTCTTCTGCTTCAATTCTGCCATTTTTCTCTCCTTACGGAGTCACATTTTATCTGCTGTCAGTTACCAGCTGTGATCAGTAATTACTCCAATCAATTTTTGTCTGTTAGTAGTCATCATCAGCTGTCATGTTCTTTTGGACTCCTTTCTATGGTACCTTAACCTAAAGGGATTATGTCCCCATGGCACCTGTAGGAGTAGAACCTTTCTCAAGAGGATTTCTTTGCCTTCACTGTACCCTGACTGGGTGATAGTCCCCCATGAGACAGAGAATGGAAAATGTATCCATTGATAACAGTCAAACAGCACATTCATTCAACTATCATTAGACTACCAACAATGTTTCATAAGCATAGCTGCTCACTAAGTTGTGTAAGCCATTAAACTCTTAAGTATCCTTAACCTAGAATTACATTTTTTAGCTATATAACCAATATTTGTGGGTAATGTAGGGCAGGAGTCAAACAAGACCATTATATATTTTGTGGAGTCTACCAAAGGTATTGTTGAACTACATAGGTTTTTAGATTCACAAGAGGCATATGTTTAGCCAATCTTCGGGATGTCTCAAAAGTCATAAACTTTTTTCTTTTTGTTTTTTTAATATTCAATTAAAGATTATTGTCTAAAGGGCTAAAAAACTATTTTAGAGCACATTAATTTGGATTGCAGATGAGACTCTAGTGTTTAGCACCTTTACCTTCACTGTCAAAGATCATATACTGTGGTTAGTATGGTGACAGGGCAGAAGAAGACCAAGAGGTCCATTACGACTGCTCCCCCATTGTCTGAATGGTTGTATCCTTTTATGATATTTTCCCATATCTAGTCATCAATTTTCTTTTTACATACAGTTTTAGTTTAATTGATAATTACATCTGCAGTTAGTTTGTTCCAGATTGTTGCTGCTTTTTGCACATAAGAATACTCTCTTTTTTCACCCTCCTAGCCAGGCTAACCTCTTTCAACCTTCATGACACCCCGAACCCCATTAGCCATCCTCTCTGGGACTTACCTGTGGGGGCCACCTGTTCCTTCACAGATTCCCCCTCATGGTGGGGCCATCAGAGGTCCTGCAATTCCCCTCTGGATGGACTTGCATGGTTTGGTAGTCCCTGTGCCTGGTAGGCAGTGTGGGGTATGTGAAGTGCCATGGGGTGTTATCCTACTGCCAGTAATGTTTTCCATGTTGTGGTTGCTCCCTGACTCATGGACACTATGTGGAGGTAATGGCCTGACATTTGCATTATGTAGGACACGCCACCATCTTCTGTCAGGGATCATCCCCCACCCAGAACTGCTGCCTCAACCTGCACCACCACTCGTGGTCAGCTATGAGGCAGTATTGCTGCAGTGCAGTCTGCCCCCCTTCCCAGAGGAGGAGACCATCCATTGGGATGCTCGATCCTCCTCCATTCCGGTCAAGCCATGAGCAGCCCAGGCTTGCTGCTGACCTCTGGTCACTGGTGTGGCAGCAGGTGAGGCATGAGGGTCTCAGTTCTCTAGGCCACTGGGCTGGCTTAAGAACACTTTCTTATATTTGTTTACTATGCCTCTATGAAATGGCATACTATGACCTCGTATGTTGATAAACTTCCTGTAATTTGAAATTAGATCTCATTTTAGTTTGTTGTCTTTACTGATGTCAAAGAGTAACAAAAGATCACCTCTTACTCTCCTGACCTCCAAGTAAGATGGAGGGTATTTTGCTTGTTAAGTTCAGTAGAGCAAATATTACGGTAGATCCCCTAGAGGTTCTTTTAAATTACTCTTTCACCAGTATTGACTACATCAGTGACAAACCACAGGCATCTCATTACACCAATGGATACAGATGTGACAATGGAGAGAGATAACTCAGTTAACTGTAAATTTATTCATCAACATCTCTGCTCTTTTGGGTGTCCTTGCTAATGCAGATTGATAGCCATAACCTCAGTTATTGACATTGTCCTATCTCTGCTTCATTCCAAATTCCCCTTTTTAAAGGAGATGCATGCCTCGCTCAGAAAATCCATGGTCAAAAATCACCTTTACCCCTGGATTACCCCTGAAATCATTTGTCAATGCATGTCCAATTGACCTCACCTGTGCACATTTCAAACTATATCACTTATTTCCTGATATCCTCTATACACGACTATCAGGAATTCCTGTACTACGACTGTCTGGGATACAAAATTGCAATACTTCAAGGCCAATCTTCAGAACAAACCTACCACCCCCTCAATGTTTGGGAAAGTAATTCACTCCTTTTTTGACCCTCCTACACAGTCTGCCCCCATGTCCTTCTTGTAAATGGTTCACCAGTGTCTGCCCCCTCCTCTGTTGCTGTTTATCTCAATGAGTTCTTTATCACTTGTGATCCCCTTCAACTCAGTTTCCAACCTCCTCAGCTCCTCCTCACATTATGTCTCATCTCCTGTCCACTGGTTTCTTCTTTCCCTTTCTTACCACCCAGGAAACCATTTCTGCCCTTTACTCCCCCAGTCTACACGAATCCAGTCCTTATGGACTGGATCTTAAATTACTTCAGATCTCTGCACCTGCCATAGTACATCCACTGACTCACCTATTGAACCTCTCCTTTCCCTTAGCACTGTCCCTGAGTCCTGGAAGTTGTCTAATGTTCTTCCATTCCACAAAGGGGGAACCCTTCTTCCTGGGTATCTTCTGGCCAATCTCCCTCCTCCCTCCCTTGCTAAACTGCCAGAGAAGCTTGTCCACACTAGACTCACCAATTTTATACCCTCCACTTATTTTCTTTCCCTGTTTCAGGCCGGCTTCTGTGAGCATCACTCCCCCATCTCCTCCCTGTGGCATATAACTGATTCTCTTCTCAAGGATGGATCAGGGTCACATCAAAGCTGCCACTTACATCAATCTGACTAAGGCCTTTGACTCAGTGTCCCATCCTCTACTCCTGAATAAGCTGAGTTTTGCTGGCCTGTCAGCTTCTGCTGTAAACCAGTACCATTTGTACCTCTCTGACTGCCTGCAGTCAGTACAGGTTGGTAGTGCCCTGTTACCATCACTTTCCAGGCTGGGATCTCACAGGGCTCCATCTTTATTTATTTATTTATTTAGCTTTTGTTTACCGGGTAAGTACACTAGACAAGTAGTATGCCTATTTTCAGGAATGACCCAGGAGAGCACAAAACATACAGTATACATACATGGCAACATTGGAGAAACAGCATGATACAGTAAAAAACAGCTATAACAACGCTTGTATAAGGGCAGAGATACTGCCACACATAGTACAAATTGTTACAGGACATAGATAGACATTAGAATCACTGGATACATATTTCATAGACCATCATGGACTCAGAGTGGGCAATAGTGGACTGTAGAGTATTACATTACAGAGACTAGGAGCAGTCACATCTTGTCGTTTGTTTTAGGTGGGACCACAGGGAGGAACGAAAGGTCCCATGGGAAGGGGCAGAGCGAACAGAGTCTGGAATGGAGTTCCAGAGCCTAGGCACAAAAGCGGCAAAGTCTGCAGCCATTCTGTTCTACATCTTCCTTAATGACCTCCTCACAGCTTGTGCCAACTCACATATCTGCATGTATGCAGATGACACAGTCATTTACACCTCTGGTCCCTCTACTATATACATGGAAGGTCTGCTCCAGCAAGACTTCCACAATGTCCTGTGCTGGTTTCAGTCTAACTAACTCAGTCAATACACACACGCAAAAAAAAAAAATTCCATGACTTTTGCCATCAGCCAATAATTTACCAGACTCCCAACTCTGCCTGTCTTCTCCACCTTGGATAGCACATATTTTGAAGTGGTTCATTCATTCAAATACCTTGGTGCATGGATAGACAGCAAACTTGACTTCTCTATCCACAGTGATGCCATCCATGCTGAGCTCCCCACTAAGTTTTGTGCCTTGTAATGCAACAAAGAGCAACATGGATTCACAGCTGGGAGTTCATGTCAGGCAAATCTGAGGGATTTCTTTGACAGGGTGACAAAGGAGGTGGGCTAGAAGGGGCATTGGATATTGCCAACCTCGATTTCAGGAAGACCTTTCACACCATTCCACACAAGAGGCTGGTAAACAAGCTAGGGAGCTTGGCTATGGGCCAAAAAGTGTTGAATTTGGTCAGAAATTGGTTGAGGGACAGAAAGCAGATGGTGGTGGTAAATGGGGTCCTTTCTAAGGAACAGGAGTTGGCCAGTGGAGTACCTCAGAGATTAGTCCTGGGGACAGTTCTTTTTAATGTCTTCATTAGCAACATTGCTGATGGACTGGAAGGGAAGGTTTACCTATTTTCAGATGACATCAAGATCTGTATAGTGTAGACACTCCAGAAAGGGTAGCAAAAATGAGGAGGGTCTTAGGAAAGCTGGGAAAATGGTCTAAGGTATGGCAACTAAGATTCAATGCAAAGAAGTGCAAAATCATGCACCTGGGGTGCAGCAATCCTGAGGAGAGTTACAGGATTTGGGGACAGGGGGAGTTACTGACAGTCACAAGGGAAGAAAGGCATTTAGGAATAATTATCTAAGATGACCTAAAGTTGGCCAAGCAATGTATTAAGGCAGTCAGAAGGGCCAGTGGTATGCTGGGGTGCATAGGATGGGGTATCACTAGCAGAAGGAGGGAAGTGGGGATGCCACTGTACAGAACACTGCTGAGATCTCATTTGAAATACTGTGTTCAGTACCGGAGGCCACATCTCTGGAAGGACATAGACAGGGTGGAGTTGGTTCAAATAATGGAAGCTAAGATGGTGCAGGGCTTACAACAGAAGACCCATGAGGAGAGATTAAAAGACCTCAATATGTATACTCTGGAGGTGAGGTGAGAATGGGGGAATATAATTGAAACCTTCAAGTCCCTTAAGGGCATCAACAAGATGCAAATGAGTGAAATCTTCCAGTTTAAGAGATGTACACGAATGAGGGGGCATGATATGAGATTGGAGTGGGGCATGATAAGAGGGAATGTGAGGAAGTTCTTCTTCACAGAATGAGTGGTGGATGCATGGAACAGCCTATCCCAGGAGGTGGTGGGAATGAACACAGTGGGTGGATTCAGAAATGCATGGGATAAGTTCAAGGGAACCATAGAGATGGGAAAGAGAGGCTAATGCCAATGAACAAGTGGGGTCAGTGACCATTGATAAAGGTAGGGAATACAGGCAGACTGGGTTGGCCTAGCAATCCTAATCTGACATCAAACTCTTTGTTTCTATGTAAAGACTGTCTGTCTCCACAGGTACGCAATGTGTTTGTCATGGAAATGGTGCTCCTGGTCTTTGGCTATATTGATGTAGTCCATGGCACTTCTCCCTCCTCTAACCTGACCAGACTGGGCACCTTCTGCAATGCCTTATGTCATTTTTCCACCAACTCCCCCTCTCGTACCCACCATTGCTCACTCTACTCCCCCTTATCGATTTTTCTTCTACCTTTGCATCACAAGAATCACTGGGCCTCATTCGTATCTGAATTCTGGTTTGGATCCCTTCCCTTTTACCTCTCCTCACTCCTCTCCTCAATCCCCTCTGCTTCCTGATCCTTCAGCTCTAGGGATCCTAGCAATTTCACCTTTCCTCATCCCTGCTCCTCTTCTGGGCAATCAGCCTTCTTCTACAATCTCCCTTCAGTCTGGAACCTACTTCCATCCTGCCTCCATTTCACAACCTCCACTGTTTCCCTGAGGTACCAGCTGAATTCCCTTCCCTCCCCCTGCTCCTGTTCTCCCCTTACCTAACTACCCCCTTACATTTTCCTCCTACCATGGTGTAGGTGTGGCTGAATTGCCTGATTTTTGGTGCTTGGTATTATTGTACTTCTGTTTTAATTGTTCTTTATTCTACTTTCCTGTAACTATGAACTGTGTCAGTGCTATGCAATTGCATTTACCTGTGCACTGTGTCTATGCCATGTATTTGTTCCCTTTTTCCTGTTCCCCGGGTGTCACCTGGAAATTAGCCTTTGCACAGGATGCCTTCCCTGTTATCAGTTTTCAAATAGATAAATGAATAAGGTAAGTATATCTCTTTCTCTTAATTTTTCCTAATACGTCATTTGTTGAATGGCCCCACATCATTGTATATCATCACTTCATATCATTTGCATACAACTGAATATAGTCAGACCTGGTTAATCTGTAAACATTTGTATTTGCCCATTGTGTTATGTAATAAAAATATACATAGTAACCAGCTAGTCTACCAGACAATGTGTGCTTTTATTGAACATTGTTTTTTCAAATAAATAGAAAATAGGAAAGTCCATGGAAATACTGAGCAGTTAAAACTAAGTATTCTTTCTTAAGCATTTTATTTTAATGATCAATTTAATCTAGTGTAAACTAATCCATTATTCTTTTTTTGCTTGGAAGAGTCTTTCCCCTTTGCATGTACACACTTGTGTATGTCCAGAACACACTCTACCAGTTTCTGCATTTCCTCAGTGGGGTGCTGCTCCAGGTAGGAGATGGCAAGGCAAAGCACAGTAAAGCAATTTTATTTACATGGCACTCAAATCCCAAAGACTCTGAGATCCTCACAATAAATACAACAAAATGGGACTGGAAGTATAGCTTAGAGGTTAAAGTAATGAGCTGTGACTGAGCTTGGTATATCCAGCAGAGAGACCTGGGTTTGACTCTCACAACCTCCACTTGAATACTGTGTGACTCTAAGCAAGTCACTTAACCTCCCCAGTGCTCCCAGGTCGCCCCTGAAAACAGGCACCTGTGCCTAGTGGGCCTTACCCAGTTAGCAAAGAATAAAATAAAAATAAAAAATTAAAAAGTTTAAGATCAATAAATAGTAGCAGTTAAGACAGTATGCCATGAATCCAGGACAGAATTTAAAGTGAAGAAATGTTTTTTTTAAGGATGTTTAAAAAAAATAGCCAGTGATGAATCACCTCTCACCTGCCAGAGAAGGGTGTTCCAAAGAATTGAGGCTGCCACATCAAACTCCCTCTCACCCAATGATTTTGAATCTCAACACCGATTAGAGGTCTGCCTCCAATGACCAGAAGGCACAGCCCAGAGCATATGGTACCCAAAGGTCTTTCAGGTAGCTCATACCAAGACCATGGAGGGCCTTGTTTGTCAACAAGCACACCAATAAACTGATGCACCACCACACAGGCAGCCAGTGAAGAGCACTGAGAATCCACATAATGTACTCAAACTGGGATGTCCCAGCAAACATAGGCTGCACATTCTGAACTAGTTGCAAATGATGCATCAGCCTTGCAGATAACTCAAGGTAAAGCACATTAGAGCAATCCAACCTCAGCGTGACTAAGGCATGCACCAGTGTTGCCAGCTCAGTTGGGTCAAGACAGTGCTTGATCTGGGATATGTTCTGAAGATGATAGAAGTCACTGCAGAAAACAACTGACACCTGAGATGCTAAGGTCTGCTTGTATTCCACAATGACTCTGAGATACCTCCCCTATCTGCAGCTCAAAGAGCTACACCATCCAACAAGGGAAGAATGGCACTACTACTTGTTGCTGCTGAACCCAACTGAACTCACTCTTTCAGTAATACCTCCTTATTCAAAGGATTCAGCCTTAGCCAGTTGGCCAGCATCCAGTCCTGGATTTCTCTAAGCCAACCACTCAGTTCTGAAACAACTGCAGGATTGTTAGGGACACAAGACACATACAGCTGTGTATCACTGGCATTACAATAAAAACGCAAACCATAGCATTTTATGATCTCCCCCAGTGGCACCTCATACATGACAGACAGCAAGGGGGCCAGAATCAACTTCTAAGACAAACCACAACAGTGTGCAGCACTGCTCAATACGAAAAAGCCAAGTGTCACCTTCTGCACCCTGCCAGACAAGTAGAACTTGAACCACTGCAACACCATTCCTGAAAGTCCTACATAGTGCAATCACATCCAGACCATTATTACTGTAGCCACTATTGAAGTAATCACTAGAGGTGGAGGTGCTTCTGACACCTGTACAGAGTCAGACCTCATTTTATGTAACCATTTGCAATTTCAGAATTTGTTACAGTATACAAATCTACTTATTAATAAGTAGTCGTGGGTGAAATTAGAAAACTTCTCTCCATGAGAAATTCCCAAATTTCCCAAATTCATGAATTTAATCTGTGATGCAAAGTTCAACTTCGCCTTACAGCTAGAACTTCATGAAAGGCAAATTTCATAACTTTGGCTGTAGATTGTGCCCGCCAGGTGAAGTTTGCAATGATGCATAGGATTGGAGGTCACATGGTGCAGCAGTGAGCTGTATTGCCATATGTAGGCTGAATTCAATGTAGTCCTATGAAGAAAGAGTTGTGTTAAGTCTGCTCTGAATCTTTGTGTCCAAAAACTTTTGAAAAGCATTTAAAACATGTAGTTTTTCCAACCAAATCACTCTTTAGTGTCTAGTGTACCTTGTGATGCCACACTAACAATTTTTGTGGTATTTTTTTCTGATTCAGTTACTTTAAAGTTGTAGTTTTGATTTCTGTATTGTGTGTAGTGAGGCAGTGCTGTGGGGAAGGGAACTGTTTTCGCTAGCAAGCAGCAGCAAGCAGAAGGCAGACAAGGATGAACTGGGGAACTATAGACGCGTGAGCCTCACATCCATCATGGGTAAGCTGATGGTGACTATCCTGAAGGAGAGGCTGGTGGTCCTCCTAGAGGCCAAAAGACTACAGGACAGCAGAAAGTATGTTTCATATGTGGCAGATCCTGACAAACCAAGCTGGTGGAGTTCTATGACTGGGTAACTAGGCAGCTGGACAGGGGCCATGCAGTGGATGTCCTGTATCTGGACTTCAGTAAGGAATTCGACCTGGTGCCACATGGAAGGCTGGGAAGTAAGTTAGAAGGCATGGGGCAGATGCAAAGCTGGTGAGATGGGTAGGGAACTGGCTTCAGGGAAGGCAGCAGAGGATGGTGATGGGTGGGGAGCTCTCACACCCAAGGGTAGTGACGAGCGGTGTTCCACAAGGCTTGGTGTTGGGACCTGTGTTGTTTGGGATATTCATTGCAGACATATCATTGGACATCAAGAGCAAGATCAGTCTGTTTGCTGATGATACCAAGATGGGAGTGGTGGTGAATGACCTAGGGGGATAGCAGGGGTTGCAGAATGATCTGGCAAAGATTGAAACCTGGTCAGACACCTGGCAACTGGGGTTTAATACCAAACAGTGCAAGGTGCTGCATTTTGGGGTGAAGATCCCAAGGAGGAATTACCAGCTTGGGGGGATTGCAGCTAGCCTAGACAGAGGAGGAGAAGTATCGGGGGGTGCTCATTACAGGGTCAATGAACAACTCAGTACAATGTAGGAAGGCAGATGCCAAGGCCAACAAAATGCTGGGTTGCAGTGCAAGGGGTATATATTCGAGGAGGGAGGAGGTGATTCTTTCTTTCTTTCTTTATTTATTTAGCTTTTGTTGACCGGGTAAGTGCACTAGACAAATCCTGCCTATTTTCAGGCACGACCCAGGGGAAGGGGGAATACAGATGAATGCCAATTGACCTTGAACCAGATTAAGCTGCCACTGTATAGGTCATTAGTTAGACTGCACCTGGAGTACTGCATGCAGTACTGGTGCCCATATCTGAAGAGGGACATTAAGTTACTGGAGGCGGGGGGTGCAGCGCAGGGCAACAAAGATGATCAAGGGACTGGGGGATTTATCATATGAGAGGAGGCTGAGGGAGTTGAACATGTACTCGCTGGAGGAGAGGAAGGATGGGGGGACATGACTGAAACCTTTAAGTATGTGAAAAGACAGGTACAGTGGGGCTGTTCAAAGTAAGGGAGGGAAGGGACACCAGGGACCATGATATGAGACTGGAGGGAGGAAGGTTCAGGAGGGAGATGAGGAGACACTTTTTTATAGAGAGGGTGGTAACTGGGTGGAATGCTTTACCTGCAGATGTGGTATCCATTAGAACAGTGGACTGCTTCAAAAGGGGATGGGACAGAACAAGAGGGAGGGTCAATGGAGGGGAAAGGCGGAAGGGAGGGGCAGCTGCAGAATAAGGGGTGCTAGCTGCACATTCGAGCAGACTTGATAGACCTTTAGGCCTTTATCTGCTGGCAAATTTCATTTGTTTGTATGTTCCTATGTTTTCTGTCTGAGCAGCACTAGTGATGTTATAGTCAGTGTTTTGTGTGAATTAGATTTCCTGTTTTCTATGGTTTGTAATTTTAATTCTGTAATAGTTAGATCTATTTTCCTGAATTGTTCTTATCAGTGTGGTTTGACTATTTTGATTTCAGTTTTGTTTATGGATTGAAGTTAGAGTTTTCATGTACACAGTAATGTTGTTATAATTACCTGAGTTGTTGCATCTTGCATGTGTTCCCTAAATCCCTGAAATTCTTGTCATGTATTGTTTGTGTAAAAAAAAAATAGGAAAAAAAAAAAAAAAAAAAACATTTGGGATGTTGTTCTCTTCTGAAAATGCCCATAGGATAACATTACGACTTTTAACAAGTCATAGCTCTGTCAGTCTTTGGAGTTAAAGAACAGTCTATGTATCAGAGAAAAGGTCTCAATGAGTACTGTAAGATTAAACCCCTAAGAAACACCAGCTAAAAATGGACAAGTAATAAAACAAAATAATAGAAAAAGGAAATTCCCATAAGATAACTTTGAAAATTTAACAAGCAGTAACTCTGTCAATTTTGGAGTTAAGGGACAATCTATATATCAGAAAAAAGGTCTCAATGAGTACTACATGACTAATGCATAATCCCCCCACCCCAAATAATTCATGGCATGCACAAAACACCCCAAAATTATCTTCCAATTTCACCATGTTGCTAAATCCACAATAGAAATCTGATAATCATGCAAAGTACATCATATATGTATTGACTCCTGGACTACAAGTGTACCAAGTTTCAGACAAATCTGAGAAAAACAGACAGAGTTATGCCTATAAAACAAATATATTTTTGCCCATATAAAATCAACCTCCAGGAATTAAGATCCATTTTATTTATTTATTTTTATTTAAAATTTGGTTACCAGGTAAAGCACACTGAGCCTTGACTCGTTTCCAGGTGTGACCCAGAGCAAGGGGTAAAAGGGGAACACAATATTGATTGTCATATGGACAAAGATGAACACTTTATATAATTTTTTTTTTTGAAGCAAGCCCAACAAAAGAGAATTAGATTGAAGATAAATCACTTTCCAAACTGTCCAAATTCCTTTAACCCTGCTCGTAGTCTGGTTTTAGCATGGTTCTTAACCAACACAGTTACCTTAAACCATATTGACAGCAGTGTGGCTGTGAGCCATGCTAAGTTTAAGGCAACACCAGCACATCACAATCTCTAGTTTCTGGGCAGCCAGGAAGCGAAAAAAGATGATAATCACTCTGGTGAGGTGTTGTTATCTGCTGCTACTGCTGTTGCTGGTGGCATTCAGTTTTACTGCAGCGTTTATTTGTTTATCATTTTTTCCCTTGCAATATTAAAAATCTAAATATATAAAATGACTCAAAAGAGAAGGCCAAATAAAAGGAGAGGTGCTGGCAAGATGGCGAAAAAGTGCATAGTTACTGTGGGGAAAACAGAGGATAATGTATTGGCAGCCATACACAACAAGCCTATTTCTACATTGAGAGGTTGCCACAGAAACTAGAGATGAAGACACAGGCTTGTCTGTGTATAGATGACCATACGTTATCTTTTATATTGTATGGGCACCCATGCCTATTTCAGGTACTCTGCTTCCTTTCGGTGAACTTGTGGTTGGGGAGTGAGGCACTCAAGGGATTGGTATCAAGCTCAAATTATTGACTTAGTGTGCTGCAGCTGTTTCTGCAATCTCAAGTTTTAAAAAAAACAGATTCCAGCTCAATTAGATAGAGGAACACAGCTGTGTGGCAGCATTCTAAGTTAATGTGCTGCAGTGCTGACATCACTACTGCAGCACAACATAGAGGATAATGGATGGGTAACAGTGAACAACAATGCTATGTTCACTTCAAGAGGTTGTCATGGCAACCAAGTAAACCACAGGCATGAAGCTCAAGAGGTTTACAGTTGTCAGACAACCTCGAGAAGTGAAGATAGTGTTGTTGTTTACTGTTGCTCATCCATCATCTTTTATAGTGTATGGGCAGCAAAAATTCAATAGCAGACCACTTCATTGGCCACGTGATGCAGTTTCTGTCTTTGTACCCCTTCCCCCAAACCCAAGAACAAGCCTCACTCAATCTTTCATCCCCTAATGTCACAAATTATTTTTTTTATATAAATTTGCATACTCCTGCTGTTGCCCACTAGAAAGGGAAATCCAGAATGTGCCCTTACTTTGTCTTCATTTAATCATTGTTGCTCACTTTAGGGTCCCCGTCAAACCACTAAGACTGTTTCCTGAAGTGCAGCATTTATGTTAGGCTCATGTGCAAACACATTCACTGTTATTGTACCATCAATGTGACGTACTCAGGATGGTACAACAGCAGGTTGATGTCACATCAGTGGTACAAGATTAGGTTTCAATGGAATTCCACCCTTATTAATGTTCTTCCCATGCACTATAAGCATATTTCAGGCATCGAACTCCATGCATAACATGGTTCTACCATACACTATAATGTTGTTACACCTAAAAAACTACCTCTGTAGCAAGTTCATCGGTTGGCTCTGTGACCAGTAGTAGTACCAACAAAGTAGTAGTTGTTGGAGGTAGGAAGTGCAGTAGTGGCATTCCTGTTGCAAAATTATTCTCTGTCGCATCTATGGCATCCATGCTGGTGGGTGCTGGGAGAGGCAGCAAGAGGATCAGTCTGAGAGGTAGCAAAATCTCTGGCTCAGGAACAGTGATCAAGGAGGAGGCTGCTAGTGTCCCCTTGACTGCAGGTGGTGATGGCACTGAGACTGATCTGGATAATAGTTTCCCAGTTTTGATATGTAGACCAGTAGCCAAACAGCTGGTAGCTCCTTTCTATGCATTATAGTACATTGGGCACAGGTGCCTGGGGTACTATTTAAGTCTGGCTGGGAGGAAAATTGTACTAAGCTCAATTGCAGTGGTAGCAACACTCCAGGTACTTGCCAGCATGTCACATTGGCAGTGAGAAGTGTAACTGGATCACACATAGGTTAGAAAATGTTAGAATTGCTCCTGACTGAGATTGATAAGTGGATGCAGCCTGTGGTGGTGGTAGTACCATATAGGTAGGGGTGCCACAGGGTCCTCAGGCTGCTTCAGAATGGGGAGAAGACTGCTGACCTTGAGACTTTTCTGTATCAATAGCTTCATTCTGACTCTGCTTCACCTTGGTGTACTTCAAGGGAGAAGTTACAGGTGAAGTTGCCTGGTGAAGTTGCCAATAGCAAATTTCCTATTAAACATAAAAAAAATCTGTGAAATGATTCATGAAGGTGGAGTTGGTGAATTCTTAACTTCGCCAATGAATTGAAACTTTGCAACATCTCTATTAATGAGTAAGTGGTTGACTTTATTGAATTTCATGCATTTCATGTAACTAAGCATAGATATATAGAAACACTGACTTTTTTGGCAGAAAAGGACTGCTTGGCCCACCCAGTCTTCCCAGATATTCCCTGCCTATTTTGTCTCTACAGACCGCATCTAGTTTCCTGCAATCCTCCATGCCTATTTACAGTTTTTCTCTAATCCTATCCCATACATGCTTGAAGCCCCCCACTGTTTTCACCTTCACTTCCTCTGCTAGCAGACTCTTCCAGGCATCCAACACTCTTCCAGTAAAGTAGTATTTCCTCTCATCCCTCTTAAATGTCCCCCCTTCCAGCATCATTGCATACTCGCTTTTCTTGGTGCACTTCCATATTTGAAATAGACTCTCTTCCATACCCTGTTCACCCCCATAAGGTACTTGTAGGTCTCTATCGTGTCCCCCCCCTTCAGGGTGTACATGCTGAGATCCCAAAGTATCTCCTTGTAGGGCTTTTCGAACAATCCCTACACCATTTTAGTTGTCCTCCTCTGGACTGCTGTAACCCTGCCTGTATCTTTTCTGAGATGAAGCCTACAGAACTTGACACAGTACTCCAGGTGGAGTCTCACCAGCACTCTATACAGTGGTAACACCATCTCCCTCCTCCTGCTGATGATACCTCTCCCTATGTACCCCAGCATCACTCTGGACCTGCTCACTGCTTTGTCACACTGCCCTGCCACGTAGAGATCATCAAATATTAAAACCCCAAGTTCTCTTTCTTGCTTAGTGACCATAAATACCACACCTCATTTTATACCTAGCTCCCTGATTTCTATGCCCTAGGTCCTTGATGTTTGCACCTTTTAGCATTCAACCCCAGTTGCCATACCATTGACCAGTCCTCAAGTTTCCCAAGATTCCTACTCATTCTCTCAACCCCCTTCTGAGTGTCCACCCCATTACAGATTTTGGTGTTATCTACATAAAGGCACACCTTCCCTTACAGCTCTTCTGCAATGTCACTTATGAAGACATTGAAGAGGACCAGTCCTAGTATCAAGTACTGTGCATTCTACTGGTCACTTTCATCTCATTAGAGTGAGTGCTGGTTACCACCACCCTTTGTCATCTATCCATAATCCAGTTTTTCACATCCAGTTTTTCACTCCAGATGCCACCCATACACTGCCCAATTTCTTTGTCAGTCTCCTATGTGACACAGTGTTGAATGCCTTGCTGAAGTCCACACAGGCCACATCCACTGCATAACAATACATTAGAACAATAAAAATTTAACCAAGCATGGTATATGTTGATACCTAATACAGTACCCTTGCTTTGCCCTTTTACTTAAAATACTACTGAATGTGATTTGCTGGGACTACCTGCCCCTGCACAGATTAGATGAGATATAAATTGAGAGATTACAAGTGAGACCTTGCAGCACCTAATGTGTGCACTAATGAGGTAAAACTAAATGTGACAGTTTTGTCTGTTGGTTGGATTTGAATGTTATTTATATGTAAAAACTGGGTTAAACAGGCAAATAACAGTAGGTTCCTTCCATTTAGCCTATTTCACTTGCATATAGCCAGACATCCGTATAAATGAGACAGGAATTAAAGAGGTATGACAGTATTAGTCTTAGTGCAGGAAGACAACAGATCATTTATAAACAGAGAAAACATGAGGGGAATATCAGGTAAGCAATAATACCTGACAGGGTGGGAGGTATTGTGCTATACCGGGCTGCCCAGCAGCATAATGAGGCTTGATGCCACATGTGGAAGGCCTTATAACCCCTGGAAGGTCTGTTATAGCACAATACTGCACACCTGGCCAGGAGGGTATTATTGCCCCTAGAAAATAGGCTACTGTATTTTATGTGTTTGAAAAAATAATTTGTTTGTTATTTAAATGTTAAAACTCTTATTTTATAATCAAAAAGTTCCTCTGCCTGCATTAGAATGCTGTTTTTTTTCTTAATCTAGGGTCTTTTGTCCTACTGGTGACTCCGTAGTTGTGCTGTTTGAGATAGTTGTCATGGTTACCCACTTGTCTTTTCTAGTGTCTCTGTTGTTTGCCACCCCCCAAAAAAAAGTAGCACTTTCACTGTGATATGCAGAAACTTGTTTAGTTAACCCCCCAACAAACCTAATACATTGTTTTATTTGTTGGAAGAATATCCTGATGGGGAGAAAACAGGAGCATGATGGCAGCAGGAGTGCAATCAAGACCACAAGTCAGAGGACTTTCTGTTTCTTTTAAACAGCAGTTACAGGTGTGGGAGAAGGGGGGTCTAACTCGTGTCAATGATGAACTATGGATCCCCTCCCATGGCAACCATGGACTACTGATCCACTCACTTATCACACCTGCCAGTCTGCTGAGAAAAGATTGAATGAAGCCCCTGTAAGGTGATTAAAAAAATGCAAGTTGTTTCAGTTTGGCTAGAATGGGGGACAAGTCACAGTTCATAAGGTGATTTAAAAAAAAAATAAAAGAACATTATTTGTGGACATAAAAGTGTTAGGAAGTGCTTGCCTGTAAAACTGCAAACTAAGTTAGAGATAGAGCGCTAGCTCTGGTAGCACTACTATGTGTGAGAGGAGTGGCACTTTCTTCATTTTCTGTACCACCGATGAGCATCCATTTGTGGTATGGAAAGCAAAGAAAGTATCCCTGCTGTAATAAACAGTAGCGCTATCGGAGATAGCGGTTTGTCTCTCACTCAAGTCACCATTTTGCAGCCCAGCTTCATTTTATCCACAACTGTGCTGATGTTTAAATTTTGCTTGTCAGTTGTTTGTAACAGAACTTCTTGCCAGGGGGTGATAGATTACATATAGGTTACATAGGTAGTACTGAGCATGTAAAGACATTTGTCCATTAAGCTCGCCAGGCTATATTAAGAATAACCCCAGATACCCTTACTTATAAGGAAGTTATCAAGCTTGGTTTTAAACTCTGTAATAGTCTTGCTAACCAAAAACTCACAGGGTAAGATGTTCCAAATCTCTGTTACCCTTACATTAAAGCAATATTTCCTTTTTTGGTAGTAAATTTGTCCTTAAACAATTGGAAAGGGTGTGCTTGGATGTTGTACAGCAGACCTTTAATGCCAAGCCTAGTTGTTCCCACATTTGTGCATCTGTTAGAGCCCTATAAATCAGGCACATATCATCTCTTAAGCTATGGTACTCTAAGGAAAACATACCCAAATGTTGTAGCCTCTGTTCATAGTTCTGACCATTAACTTCATTAATCCTCCTTGTTGCCTTCCTCTGGACAATCTCCAAGGCTTTAGTGTCCCTCTTATTACTTGGAGCCCAGAACTGCACAATACTCCAGGTGGGGACGCACCAGTGAGGTATGGAGGGGGATTAAGACCTCTTTATGTCTGCTCTTAATGTGTTTATGAATACAGTGCAGTATGTTGTTTGCTTTTTTAACAACCTGACTGCATTGCATTTTAAAGTTTAGGTCATTACTTACTCTTATACCTCAGTCTTTTTCATCAAGGACTACTCTAAGTGCCCTACCACCCAATATATAATTAAATTGTTTACTATGTTTCCCCAAATGCATAATAGTGCACTTATCTATATTAAATGTGGATTTCTTCTTTAAGGCCCATGTCTCCAGATTAATAAGGGCTGCTTGTAAAATGTCCCTATCATCCTGGTTATTAATAGGGTAACCTAGGTGAGTGTCGTCAGCAAATTTTGAAAGCCATACCCCCGACTGCACATGCATTGAGGACATGTATAGATTAAAAAGACAGGGGTCCAAAACAGAGCCCTGAGGTATTCCACTGGTGACATCCACCCAACCAGAGTATTCACCTCTAATACATACCCTCTGGCTTCTTCCATATAACCATGACTCAACCCACTGAGATATTGTAATGTGAAGCCCCAGATCAGTTAAGGCATTAACCAGCTCCACATGTGGAACTTTGTCAAATGCCTTGGCAAAGTCCAGGAAAATAAAATCCACAGAATGGCCCATATTCAAGGCTTTACTAACCTTTCCATAAAAGATCATCTGGCTATTGAGAGCTCACTAAGCAAGGTAACCAACAGGGCTGCAGTTGTTTCTTTCAATGTTCTACTGTCCTATTAATTTTGAAATAAATGAGACAACAGAGACTGGGACTAGTTATTTCCTAGTCTCTGTTGTCTTATACAGGCCCAGTTGACTGGCACTTTTAGCCAATCAGGTTACAGTTTGCCATTTTCCCATTTTCAAAGTACTGTATAGATCCTTGAGGAAACCCCAAAGAAATAGGAGAACTGTTAGATAATGTGCCATTAATAAAAAACTTGGGAATGGCCAGTTAAATAATATTTAAGGCAGGTCATATATCAGCTGGGGATACAATACTTTAATGAGACAGTTTCGTAGTTAGTCATTTTTATTTAAATAAATTTCATTTTTTCATATAAGAAAAACAAAACTACAATTCATATAAAGCACAAATTGGACCTTGTTAGTCCAGAACAGCAAACAACCTTACATACATTTGGCACTTATTTGGCTTCTTATTTAATTTCCTAACTACATGGCATAAACAACCACATACTTAATTGATGGTACACATTATGGATAGAGATGTGCAAAAATTAAAAACTTCCACCGGTAGAATTTCCTCAAAAGTCAGACTTTCGGTTCAGCGAAAATTCAGAAATCAAATTACCGACTTTTGAGGAAGTTCACCGACACCCTACCATTAATATTTGCTTGGTGTTTATTGCCCGCTCACCAGTCACCAATTGCCACCCATATCAAACATAAAAATAATTCCCTGGTGTCCAGTGGTCCCCCCAAAGCCCTGCCCAAAATAGCAATAAAATTCCCCGATGGCTAGCCGTCCTGTCCCCCCCCCACCTGATCACTCACCCGATAAAAAAAAAGCGCTTCACCAGTGGCTAGCAGATCCCCTCCCTCACCCAATCACCCACCAACATGGACTGTTCATCAACAGTTGTCCAGTGTAACCTTCTCCCCATTCCGGTCCCCCATATAGTAATTATATAAACATTTCTTCCCTGGTGGTCTAGCAAAGCCCGCTCTATATCACTGATCCCCAGTACGTGAAGCTATTCCCTGGTGGTCCAGTAGACCCCCCCGCCCCTCATCCCATCAGGTAGTGTCCCATCACCTTGTTCCTCCATCCTGAACCTGAGCAGGTGACCGGCACAGCCCATTTACTCTCTACAGCAATCAGCTACCCACCGAGCTGTCAACGAATGCATGCATGCTTGTACAAAAGTACACGTTTGTATACAGTACATGCTCATTAACAGCTCAGTTGGTGGCCAGCTGTGGCAGTGAGAGGAGGGCTGTCCTAGTTGCTGGCTGGGGGCACAGGATGGGGGAGCAGGGTGGTGGGTCACCACCTGGCAGGCTGGGGGGTGGGGTGTACTAGACCATCAAGGATATGTCCATGTGTATTTCATGGGATGGTGATTGGGGTGGGGAAGGGTCCACTAGACTACCAGGGAAATTTTAAAAACAGAAATAATGAGATGGTGATTGGGGAGGGTGGGAGTGACTGCTAGATTACTAGGTTATTTATTTATTTTATGGGGATGATGAATGGAGAATGGTGGAGATGGGAAGGACCACTGGACTACCAGGGAATATATTTGACAGGTAAGGTTGAGGAAGCACTTTAATGTTAAATCCCAGTTTGTGTACCTTAATAACTTTGCCCCATCCAACTGATTTACATGACATTTGGAAAACACAGTCTTTGTGCCAGGATCTCTTGTTCCTGAAAATTCCATGTAGATTGTTTCAGTGGGGGCAACATTACAGAGGTGCAACAAATGTAAAAATCACAGTTTTTGAAAATTTTAAGGCTTTTGTTTTGGCCCCCCCCCCCCCATAACATAAAAAAATGTGAGGCTCTGAAAGCTGAAACTTTTAGGTTTGAAAGAGTTTTACCAAAGGTATGTGCTTTTATGGATTTTATGTTTTGGTGGATAGTAGTTTTTAAATTATTTAAAAAAAAATTCCATTTGAGCATGTGTAGTTTACAAAAAACAATGTTCTATTGATAGCTGAATTTCTGCAACAAGAGCAAGTTGCACTATATGACACAGCTGTCATTTGCTAGCAGACAAAAGCTTTGTTGTATTGCAACTCTTAAGAAAGCCTCACAACTCTCCCAGTTGTGGATTTACAAAGTGAGCCCTTGACAAAGCTCGGGTACAGGCAGTGAAATGCTGTCAGGCTTATTTGTAGGGGTGGCACTTATTTATTTATGTATATATTTTTTACCTAGTGTGTTTATCTGTGGAGCTACTGTATAATAAATTTGATATGCTTTTTTGCACACTGCTTTGTTTAGAACTCACTTGGTAAATCCACACCTGGATGGATTACGAGGCTTTCTTTTACCCAAGGGTGTTCTTTGTCTTTAGCCTTGCACAACTGCAGCCAGTGGGCAACCTCTTCTTTTCTGTTAGTCATATAGCAACCCCTGTTGTGTCCTGATTCATATGTCAGGGATGGGGCTGCTGTCATTATTGCCCCACCACCATGCTGATTGTGCTCTGCCTTAATAAATTGTATCTGTACACCAGGGGCCCTAATCCCCGGTGGCAGTGTATTTATTTATTTATTGATTGATTTTTTTTATGTAGTCCAAGACCATGATGCCCACCCTAGTGTTGTATGCCCCCCCACAGCCTGTTGTTTTATTAATAGTTGCTGATATCAGGGGGCCCAATCCCCATGTTTTGAAATAGTTTATTAATTTTGTAGGTTCCTGCAAAAAGAAAACTATCCCACAATGTCTTTTTTCAAACCTGAAAGAAAGAAAACCATCCCTTGATGTCCCTGCTATCCCCCTTCCCCCCATCCTGACCCTCCTGCTGAGCACCTGCTACTCCACACCCCCTTATCCTATACTTACCACTGGAGGTCAAATGTTATCATCCTCTGTGGACCGAGACATGTCTGCACTCTTCAAAGCTGATCCATGAACTGAGGAATATGGGTAAATGCCATGTAATGTATTTTAATGATATTTTGAACTTATGTTCACAACTTTGCCATTTTTAGGAATTTTTTTTCACCAAATGTTCAATGTGCCCTTTTTGGGACCCACCTCATGAACACTGTCAGTGACATTTCATTACTCAGGCCCAGATGATGATTTCTGGGTCACTGCTCGAAATCATATTTCAGGCCTGATTAAAGAAATTTCACCTACAGTGTGAACTCGGTGAGCCAATTTACTGAGACAAGGCTGATGGGGAAGGTGCTGCAGCATGTAGCACCAGCCCTGGCCTGGGTAGGGATGAAGCAATTTTTTTTTGGTGCAGATGACAAACCCAGTAGTGGGTCAGGGAACCTTACCCACAAGGTATCAATTTGCATGCCAGGCCTGCTGGGCCCATGCACTGGTTAAGGACTGTCTCCAATATTGTATTTATCTCATTTTGTGCAGGTCCCAAAGGGACTTGTGTAAAGGAGGATACAGTTCCAGTATAAAAAAAAAAGAAAATTCATGACAAAAAAACTACCTTAATGCAGATATTAGGATTGAGTGATGCAAAACGCACAAAGAAGGGAATTGAAAACACTAAGGATTTTGATTTCCGGAGAGTTGATAAATCAGTAGTGGGGTCTTACTTTGGGTTGTCAACCTTAATGCCTACCTTCTCCCCCGATCAGATGAGATCAGATGTGATATCTTCACATGGGGCCCATAGGACCCTGAATGAAGAAAGTTCTGACAGATTATGTTGATCACACCATATCACTATGAGGCACTAAGTTGGAGCTATATCTTGTGCTTCAGACAGGAGGCTATGGGCTGGGGAGAAGGGGGGGTGTTAGGGTTGACAACCCCAAGTAGGACCCCACCACTGATTGGCCAGTACTCCAGAGACCCAAATCCCTAATGTGTTCCATTTCCCTTCTTTGTGCGCTTTGCGTTCTTCAACTCTAATATTTCCATTAATGTAGTTTTTTGCAAAATACATACATTATAGGGGTGTGGGCATGCCCCTATATTTAGGGTTGAGTAGGCACTTTAATGTTAAACCTCAAATTTTGTGCATTAATAACTTTGCAACTGTTCAATGAATGCATAGTCTGGTATGGTACATCTCTTAAATTACCAAGTTGCGTTTGGTTGGACCTACGTTTTTTTGTACAGCAAAGCACCAAAAATTGCCCTTTTCACCACTTTTGTGCATTGTTTGCCCATGGCACTGTACAGACACCATGTGGTCTATTGGTTCAAAACATGGGAAGCAGAAAGAGCATGGGCCAAGAAATATGCCAGCATTAGTTTGGTGTAAAAATATTAACCCTTTCAAAAGTTATTAAACTTTTAATTTCCCATTATGTCCTATGGGAAAATTTATATGCATATTTTGAGAAAAAAGAATGGCAATATCTGATCTTCCTTCATGGCTGAAGATTTTGCATGCTCGCAGCAGAAGATTTTTTCATGGATGAAAATTTTGCTATCTCACGGCTGAAAACTTTTTAAAGGTGTAAACATTTTAGAATTGCATATGAAAAAATATAAATCTGTTCAAAAGCTATTACAACTTGAATTTCCCATTATATCCTATGGGAAAATTTATATGTATATTTTGTGATGTCCATGGGGACGACCAGATGACCCTAGGGAAGACCAGATGGCCCAAATTGGGATGACAATATCTCTATAACAGTTTGGTCTTTTTACTTGAAATTTGCAGGGTGTTGAGAGGATGTCCTAAAGATGTAAATTATGCTATTTAGGTGTTGGGGAATTAATTGGTTGCTGAGATAGTCAATGATGTAGTTGACATTTTCCCCATAGGATTACATTCTGGTCTGTGTCATGACTTTCGGCGCCGTTATCTTGGAAACAAAGCTTGAGACAGATATTTTGCTAATAGTTGCTTAGGTCACCTTTAGGTGACCTATGGCACCAGAAAAATATTTGAAATCATAGAGTAAGCTTGCAGTGGAATTTTTTTCGTACGTTGCATGGTTCATGAGATATTGTGAAATTACTGTCACAAGAGTTCAAAGAGTGCCTGTTCAGAGCTTTTCAGTGCCCATATCTTGGAAATGATGTAAGACACTGATTCAGTCATTCAGTGTTGAGTGAAGTACTCTCTGTTACAATTACAATGATGCATGATTTTTTTTTTCTAGCTCTTCCAGATTGTAAGATATGCACAAATTACTGTTATAAGTGTTTGGTGCCCTACAGGGCTGCTGTATGGCTCTATAGCATTGCGTAAGTTGGGGGGCTCACGTTCCCACAGATGCATATTGTTATGCAGAAATTGGCAACTTGGGGCCCTACGCTCCCACCAATACATGTTTTTTACTAGTTATAGTACACTTTTTTCTAAAAGTAAGGAAATTCATGGCAAAAAATGCTTTTAATGCATCATTTAGGGTTAAAGCGAAAAAAGTGAGGAAATGAAACATTAGGGTTCAGCCCCTAACCTCCCACACACACCCCACACCCCCATCCTCCACAGACTGACAGATGCCGAGGTATGCCATTTGGGTCATGAGGCCTAAATCTCACCCCATTTTCCTTTAGTGTAGCATGTCAATTTGCTTACACATGGAATGGGGTGAGAGTTGGGCCACATGACCCCAATGGCACACCCCGGCGTCTGTCAGACTAGGGAGGATGAGGGTGCAAGGTGTGGGGGGGGTTAGGGGTTCAACTCTAATGTTTCATTTCCTGACTTTTTTCACTTTAACCTTAAATGATGCATTAAATGCAGTTTTTTGACATGAATAATTATACAGGTGCGGTCGCGCCAGTATATTAGGATTGCATTAGCACATCAAAGTTAAACTCACATTTTTGCACCTTAATAACTTCCCCCCATTCAACCAAACAATTTATAGGAAATTTAGAAAGCACAGCCTCTGTGACAGGATCACTTGATCCAGTAAATTATCAGTTCAGGAGAGACAAAGTTACAGAGGTGCAAAAAATCACAAAAGTCTCCATTTCTGAAAATGTTAAGCCTTTTTTTGCAACCTGATAACTAAAAAAATAGGAAACTTTGAAACCTGACACTTTCTGGTTTGATAGAAGTTGGTACAAGTTGTGTGCTTTTGTGGCTCATAGGCCTAGCTGTTAAGCAGTTTTTAAATTATTGAATAAAAATATTCCCTTTCTGAGCATGCACAGGTCAAAAAATAAACATTCTATTAATAACTGACTTTTTGCAAAAGCAGCAGTTTGCACTATTTGATACAGCTAGATTTAATAAACTACAGCAGTGTCATATAGTGCAACACCTGCCGCTGTCATGACTCATAGGTCATGGATGAGGCTACTGTCATTGTAGGCCCGCCACCCTGACTGTGCTGTGCCTTCAATTTATCTGCACACTGGGACCCTAATCCCCAGTAGTAGTGTATTTATTTAAGTTTTTTTTATTTATTTTTACAATCCGACACTGGGATTCCCATCCCTAGTGTCAGATGCCCCCCCCCCCAGAAGTTCATTATTTTAATAATGTTTGCCAACATTAGTGGGCCCAATCCCTGTGTTGGCAATCAAAATGAACCCCACACCAGCAGAGTGGGACACTGAGGAGCTCACCTCCAGTGTCCCAAAATAGATTTTATATCTATACCTGCAAAAAAGAAAACCTTCTGACATCTTTTTTTTATTTAAACCTGAAATAAAGAAAATGGTCCCTCATCATCAACTCTGATCCCTTCCCCCATCCTGATCCTCCCACTGAGTGTCCACTGCCACCTTACCCTATACTTACCCTGGGAGGTCATAGACTGTCATCTTCAGTGGACTGGGACATGTCTGCACTCTTCTAAGCCACACTGTGAAGTAAGGAATTAAAGCTTACTGCCATATAAAGTATTTGGGGATGTTAGGAGCTGATTGCACTATATGATACAGCTGTCCTTTAATAAATGACAGCTGTGTCATATAGAGCAACTGACAGTTGTTGTCACTCATTCACCATCCTGACTGTGCTGTCATCTGCATAACAGGGCCCCAAACCCCAGTGACAGTCTTTGTTTCTCTGTGAATTTGTTTAATTTCTTTTTTCTGTATAAGCCGACACTGGAATGGCTAACCCCGGTGTTGGCCACCCCCCTAGCCAGTTGTTTTATAAATGGTTACTGACATTGGAGGCCCTAATCCCCATGTTGGCACTTACTAGATCCCCCCACAGCAGTATGGGACACATGGGAAGCCCACCACCAGTGTCCCAAAAGAGTTACATAATTTGACAAATGCAGATGGTGGGATGCCCACCCCTGGTGCTGACCCCCCCCCAACACACCTTGAGACCCTTGTTTAATTAGGTTACTGACATGGGGGCACAATCCCAGTATCAGAATTAACATATGTGTCCCCCAGCAGTATTGGACACTAGGGAGCCCATCCCCAGTGTCCAGAGATAAATGTAGTTTATTTTTACCTGCAAAAAAGGAAAACCATCCCAATGTCTTTTTTATTTTTTACTTGCAAAAGAAGAAAACTGCGCCCTTATTTTCATCTCCATCCCATCCTCTCCCACTGAACACACACCACCCTACACCCCCTACCCTATATTTACCACCAGAGGTCATATGATGTGCTCTTCTGTGAACCAGGACACATCTGCTCTTTTCAAAGCCAAACTGCAAAGTGAGGAATACAGATAAATGCTGTATAATGTATTTCCAATGGATTTTGAACTTATGGTGACATTGTTGCCATTTTTTTGCTGATTTTCAACATGGCCTTTTTTTGCACCTGTGGTGTGGAATGGCACAGTTGCTGTGCAGAATCACCTTTCAGGACTGATTAACAAAATGATAGTGCCACTGTACATGAGGCGGGGTCCCAAAAAGCCCATGTTGAAAATCTGGTGAAAGAATTCCTAAAATTGGCTGTGTTATGAGCGTGTGTTGTGCAGTTTCCATGCAAGTGCATAAGTTTGGTAATTTACAATATTTTGAATCAAGTTTTTCAACACACCCATTTGTCACACCTCCTCATGAACAGTATAGCTGTCATTCTTCACATCTAGTCAGAAATGTGTTTTCACACCTGTGGTGTGGAATGGCATTTCGGCATGGATTTGAACATGTTCACCTATGGGGTTTATGAGGTGGGGTCATAAGAAGAATATGTTGAATGTTTGGGGTCAAAATATTAAAAAAACAAAGAATTCATTAAATAACATTGATTGCATGGATTCCTGTTGCACCTCTGGGAACACACTGCCTTACTGTGCCAGTGAGTTGAGTTCAGGTGTGAATTCAATAAGCCAGTTTGCTGGGACAAGGCTGATGGGGAAGATGCTACAACAAGTAGCACCAGTCACAGCCTGGAGAGGGACAGAGCAGTGTTTTGGTGCAGACGCCACACCCTGTGGTGGGTCAGGGAACCTCACTTACATGGTATTGAGATATGTGTGCCAGGGTCTGTTGCACCAATGCACTGCATCATGATTGTCTCCAATATTGTATTTAGCACATAAATGAGGATACAATTCCAGGACTGTCTCCAATATTGTATTTAGCTCATTAATGGGATACAGTTCAACTATTACAAAAAGAAGGGAAATTCTTTCCAAAAAAACTATAATAATGCAGACAATAGGGTTGTAAAAATGAAAAGTGTACAAAGATGAGAAATGAAAAAACATTAGGGATGTGGGTCTCCAGAGTATTGGTCAATCAATGGTGGGGTCTTATTGGGGTTGTCAACCCTATTGCACACCCCTACCCTGCATCAGACAAGGTCAAATGTGATGTCTTCATGCAGGACCCTATGGGTCCTGCATGAAGAGATTCTGACAGATTATGTTGGCCATACTGAATCACAATGAGGCACTAGGTTGGAGCTGTAGCTTGAGCTTTGGACAGGATGCTATGGGCTGGGGGGTGGGCATTAGGTTTGACAACCCCAAGTAAGACCCCTCCACTGATTTGCCAATACTCCAGAGACCCAAATCTCTAATGTTTTTTTTATTTCCCATCTTTGTACACTTTGCATTTTTAAAACCCTAATGTCTGCATTAACGTAGTTTTTTGCAAAGACTATATATAAACAGTGACAGCTAAAATTCATGCTAAATTGGCTTTGCTATACAGTCTTCATGCTTTTCTTACTGAAGAAACTAGAGGCTAAGGGACAGGACTCTGAGGGTGGTAGTAAATGGCATGAAATCAGAAGAGAAGGAGGTGACCAGTGGGGTTCCACAGGGATTGGTGCTGGGATCAGTCTTGTTCAATGTCTCCATTAGTGACATTGCTGAGTGTCTGAAGGGAAAGGTATGCCTGTTTGCGGACATCACCAAGATCTGCAACATAGTTGACACACCGGAAGGGGTGCAAAGAATGAAAAAAGATCTAAGCTTATTGGAAGAACGGTCAAGTGTATGGCAGTTGAGTTTCAATGCTAAAAAGTGTGAAATAATCCATCTGGGTCACAGGAATCCAAGAGAGGAGTACAGGATGGAGGGGGGTGGGAGGATCTGGCCACCACAAAGCAAGAGAGAGAACTGGGGTTCATCATATTAGATGACCTAAAGGCAACCAAGAAGTGTGAAAAAGTGGTGGGGAAGGCAAACAGAATGCTGGGATGAATAGGCAGGGGCATAACCAGCAGAAAGAAAGAGGTGGTGATGCCACTGTACAGATCACTGGTAAGGTCTCACCTGGAGTACTGAGTCCAGTTCTGGAGATTGCATCTCAGTAAGGACACAGGCAGGATGGAGGCAGTCCACAGAATGTTGAGACAAATGGTACATAGGCTGCACCAGAAGCCATATGAGGAAACATTCAGCGACCTTAATATCTATTCATTGGAGGAGAGGAGAGTGAGGGGGATATGATAGAGACATTCAAGTATCTTAGGGGTATAAATAAGGTATAGGGTATGGGGGAAGCATATTTCAGAGGAAGATTGCACAAGGACAAGGAGACATGATATGAGGCTGGAGGGAGGAAGGTTCAGGGGGATTGTCAGGAAGCACTTTTTCACAGAAAGGGTGGTGGATCAATGGAACAGCCTTCCAGCAGAGGTGGTGGGGGCTAAAACAATATGGGGGTTCAACAGCACATGGGATAGACATAAGGGTACCATGGAGATGGGCAGAGAAGGCATGCCACAGATCAAATAGGATATGGGCTGTCAACACTGAGTAGGGAAATGGGCAGACTACTGTAGGTGGGCCATATGATCCTTATTTGCTTCAGATTCTATGTTTCTATTTTTCTATTAGCTATTGTATATCAAAGGTTACTATCAATTATCAATTGTGCATCAGTTATAGTTGATAACGCTCCCATGAGTACTTTGCAGCAGAAGTCTGTATTACTAAATAAAATTGGTAGGTTTGCGCTTCTTGTATCATATAATATGCATTATTGTGAAATATTGAAAAGATTGGAGTGGTTAACTCCACATCTATATTTTAAGTTATCACTAGCTAGGTTTACACACGGGGTCAGAAATTCTGGTATCCCAATAAGTCTATACGATCAATTAATGGAACATAATATTATTGCCAAAACAAGATCATCTCATGACCAAACTTTTTTGGATGTTCCATATAAGACAACACTAAGTGGACAACATTCTTTTTCATATGCTGCATTGACAATATGGAATATTCCAGCAAGAATTAGGAATCTGAACTGTTATAAAACCTTCTCTAGCACTTTATCGCATTTTTACAAAAATCAAATGACATGTGGTTGTTGCTAATTTAATTTCTTTTTCATGACGTGGAAAACATTTTTACTACAAAGTTTTTTGTTCATGTGTTGTGTGTTGTTTGTATGTGTACAAGACTACAGGTTACACATGTAAACAGAATTGTATTTCAGTGTGCCTGTCTACAAATAAAAATCAAATCAGCTTGCATCTTAGACTCTCCCTCCATGCTCCCACCATTTATTTTTGAAATGAAAAACATTATTTTTTTATCATATAATAATTTTACTATTTTTCATAATTTGTCACAATAATATGCACAATATAGTACTGTCACAAAATAACTCAAATACACACATACATAGTGCATACTCTTAAACATAAGAATAGATCTAGACCAATTCTAAAGGAAGGGAGAGACAAAGATAAAAAATAACTATTAAATTCATAACCAAATAACCAGGCAGTATAGTTAATTACATCTTTAAACTTCCCTTATTACTTTCCTCAAAATATCAAATGCATTCCCATCTAACCCCCCACCATTATTAAACTAACAAGTTAAAGTACCATAAACAAATGAAAGGTCCAAGGGTACAGCCACTACAGACATAAATAATAATCTAAAATAGATATCCAATCAAATATCAAATATATTTTTTAAACAAAAACAGAACAGAGCAGAGATTCAGAGATATAAGCATTTACACATTCATGTTTCCAAGTTGACCAGCATCTCATGTTCTGATGAGTTTGGGGATTCAACAGTCTCCAGAGAGGAATATTGCGAAAGAAGGTAATTTGTTAATTGATCCAACTCAAAAAAGATGTATTTTTTCCCATCTTTAACTATTTTCACTTTTGCAGGGGGTATCAAGGAAAACTGTGCACCAGATTCTAAAATCTCCTCATGGTACTCCAAAAACCTTCTCCTACGTTGTTGTGTAGCATAACAATAGTTTGGATATATATAATACCGCAATCCATTATATTCTAAAGTCCCTCTAAGTCTAGCAAGCTTGAAAATATAGTCCTGATCAGAATCAAACCCAAAAGTAGCAAAAATTGTAGATTTTAATATTTGTGTCAATGAAGGTACATTCAATGTGGTAGCAGGAGTACCAGAAATATTTTTGTTATGCTTGATCACTCGAAATGCCTTTGAAATCAAAGGATTTTCAGCTGGTAAATCGAATATTTTTATCAGGATATCTTTCACTAAATCTCTTGTTGTTTCAAAATTTACATCCATTGATCAGGTACCCCTAATATACGCACATTTCTATAACGCAAATGATTTTCTGCATTCTCCAGATTTCTGTTAATACTGTAATTCTCTTTAACTGAGCTTGCACAGTTTGCTTCCATGGACACCATCTTAGTTGCTTGCTTGTCGATTTCAGCTGAATTCTGTAGCACAATTTTCCTTGTCCCCTCAGCCACAGTTTTTATTACACTCACTTCACTTTGTAAATACTCAGTTTTCTTGGTTATGGCTTCATGCCTCTGGTCGCTTCTTTCAGTCCATGCTAGGATTTTCCCCAAAGTTGTCCCCAATCTCTCCAGAGTATAAACACCTCCCTCGTAAGGAGATGAATGTAAGGGAATCTCTTTCTGTCTCTGAGGGTAAGTTAAGTGGTCTGAATGAGAGCTCTGTGCTGTCTGCATCTCGGCTTGCTCCGCAGAACTTTTCAATGGGGTACTAGGTTGCACTGTTTCCATAGCCTGTGGGGCGTATGGCAAGCTGAACGCTGCTCCACCACCACTCTCTGGGCTGGGTTTAACTGGAAGATGCCGCTGCTTGAGCAGACTGGACCTTGGAGAGATGAACTCTGATTTTGAAATGCCCTTGCTCTGCCGTAACTCCATTTAAAATGGAAATTTTCACAGTTTAACATATAAAGCTGGGCGAATTAGAAAATTATCGGAAACCACCGACAGGGCCATCTCCCCATCAGTTGACGCACAGCATTCACAACAAGACACTACTACCACTGGCCATCTTGCTCCCAAAAAATTATTTTTTTATGTTAAAACAGAACTGTCAAAGAAATGTACCCCCCCCCATTCACAGCTGCATCTTTCATTCAACCCTGGATCATATCAGAAAAAAACACTACCCTGTAGTAATCGCAATCACAAAACAAAATCAGATACGTTGTAGTACAGCTGCCAGTATGTCCCCTGTTCTTTTGACAGCCAACAACCCTCTTGGCTGCTGAGCTCCGATGCTGTCTGCACACTTGCTCCTGGACTCCTGACTCTCACTTACCTCTGGAGAGAGCTACATGACAATTTATTCTGCTGTTTTCTTTCACTTCCCTCCTATCCACCTGACTGCTTGCCCATGAACTTCCAATCTCTCTCAGTTGCTCCTCTACATTTTCACCCAAGAAAGCATTTCACCTTGCCAAAATACCTTTTCCTTTTATATTTTTCTGCATTCTCCAGCAGGTCATCTCCTCTTTCACTGCTGCTCCCATGTCCTGTGCACTCGTTCCTATTCCCACTTAATTGTCCACTACAAAATATCAGCTGGCATTAATGTTTAAAGGTACTAAAAAATAATGCAGGCTATGAAATAATATAACTTTCCATTCCAAAACCTGCAGACACTTCTCTCACAGGACTAAAGTGTCAACTCTTGCTTATTGGGTTTGCTATCTTTGGTTAACATTTTTTTCAAAATCCTGCTTGATTAGCCAATCAGCGCGGACTCCATAACATCAATGTGACATCCAAACACCGCATCCTCAGACATGGCCAAAGTAACCAAGCTGACAATGGTGCAGAAAGTAACTGTTTCCCCAAGAAATCCACAGGACTTTTTAAATATTCAAAAAAAATCCAGACAATTGAAAAATAACAACTTATCACACAAGCTCCTAGCCTATTGCATAAATGAAATATGCAATTGGGAGCTTGTGTGATACACCATTTATCTGACCTCAGGCAGTTTGATCTCGGGCTCATCACTTGTGGCTTATGCCACTTGTGAGGTTACCTGAGGACAAACTTATATTTTGAAGATAAATGATGTATCACACAGCTCCCATCATATATATAGGGGATACATGATGTGCATGAGTGGAATATGGAAAATATTTTCACTCCTGCAGAGTGAGCCTGGATTTTTCATGAGTGCCGAAGGCACAAGTGAAATATACAGTGCTCACGAGGCAGGAGTGAAAATATTTTTAATATTCCATGATGTGCACATCATGTGTCCTATTTATACAATGGGGCCTCACTGTTGCAAAATGTACCATTTGTGCGGCTTTGCTGATTGTTTGGCTTTTGCGGCTTTGGCGCGGGTTTAAGCGGGTTTCGAGGGTATGATAAATGTCACTTCTTACAGTTATCAAATGCCTGTGAAAATAACATGATTTATCACACTCATTTATCACTCACCCCCATTGTACAAATATATATATATATATACACACACACACACACATATCTATCTAGTTATGAAATATATATATATATATATATATATATATATATATATACATACACACACATCATATACAGTATATATTTGGAATTACAAAGTACCTTTGAGCTAGTAGCTCATTTACAAAGGTTCCACATTGAAGAGCAAGGAGACAAACATTCATGAAACAGTACAATAAGTACAAAAAACATACATTAACATCTTGTAGTACAGACATATCACATTAAGACAGTACAGGGTGCAGAACTTGGGTGATTTGACAGATATAATATGATTACAACAAATTGCCATCTAGTTGCAGATTGTGACTTTAAACCTGTGGTGCACAACATACTGTATATCAGTAGTAGTTCATGAAACAATAAATAGAATACCAGCACTCAACCTGCTACTGCCTTCTCCTTCTCCAAGTGTGTTGCTGCCAGTACAAAGAGGAGTTTAAACTCTGGATGCCACCACCCTGAAAAATCATTTTAACATTGGCTGATATGTAAGAGGTTCTATAATGCCGTTAAACTGTGTACACTGAAAAGTAGAGCTCAACTCCTGTTTATATGCCATTTAAACATTTATTTTCCAGAATTAATATTCTGACAATAAATAAGCATCAACGTTTCATGGTTTCCCCACTTTTTCAAGGATTGCTGTAGTCTAGAAATAAATTTCAAGGAATCAGATAAGGTTCATGCTCATGCTGCTGGCCATATCATGGGTCTGAACACTATCTGTCTTGCCCTCACTGGTTCCTTGATGTTTACTAGCTGCTGCAGATAAAAAAGACATTCCAACATTTGAACCAGGAAAGACAAACATTAATAAAAGAATGCAATGCATTATGGAGAAAGCAAGGTGTAGGTACACAAATATCACAATGGATCATATTAGATTTTACCATAAAGATTACACACTGTAGTGACATCTTACATATTAACATACTAATTGCTAGCAGATTAGGCCTTATGGTCTATCAGTCTATCTATAGTGCATAACCTTGACCATTGCCATCTGGTATCTCTGTGGTTGTTTATGCAAGGTTGAATGACAAAAGTTAATTGTGATCAGTGAACCATTACACCATATTAGGATGAAGGACATAACATTTCTCTGCCAGATAAATTTTGCTACTTATTTAGAAAAAATGTGTGCAGCACACATGAAGTACTACAACATCTTCAGTTCTATATTAAAAGTATTGTCTCTTCCTGGCATGGGGTCATATCGCCATATGACAAAACTTCATCGCTGAAAATGCTGCAGCGAAAGTGTCCACAAAAACAGAGTCAGGCAAAACACTGACCTGTTCCTCAAACTGTGCCCATTGGCAACAATAGGTGTTTATATTGATTTTGAGGGGGGCTTCATCCTCCATAGCACCTGCATGGGGGGGCTTTGCCCCCCACATCCCCTGAACTGAAATAGCAAACTTTGGGGCGTGGACTTTGGGGATGGGGAAGAAACTTAGGAGAGGGGAAGTTTGATTTAAAAAAACTACACTCTGGCAAGATATTCAGCAGGGGAAACCTGGGGGGGACTGAACCACTGTCCCAGGTCTCCCAATTGTGCCATGTGCTGGTGCCCTACCCACTCCACCTTGGCAGCGACTTGACCAGGCACCCAGCACATGGCTCCTTCTCCTCTCCTTACATCACTGTACATCAACAGGGGTAGCAATAAATCCCTATTGCTATTCTGTCCCTGTCACTGTTAGTTCAAGCACTGCATGCACAACATGTTTAATACTGCGCTGTCTTACATGTGCGGTTTTGACCCGGTACCTTCTCATTAGGACAGAAGTAGAAAGGCCAAGCTGTACAGCTATGTGCAATGAGAAAATTCTGAATTCATGGAATTTCAATAAAATCCATGAAATTCCATGACATTTCATGGACTTTCATTGGAATTTAATGGAATTTTTTAAATTTATTATGTTGGTCATTACTCAGATGCTATGTAGCTAGAGATCTGAAATATCTCATGGCAATTTGTTGATAGGTGTTCTAATAGTATTCCAACTATCCTGACATTAGAACACATCATCTTAAAATTATAGTTGCTCCAAATCTGTTATTCTATTTTTTTGTGAGAAATTTCATGAACATCTGTATGTGCATGTAACTCATGCCCCTTTGGAGCTAGAAATATGAAACTACGTACATACATAAATGTAGTAATAACCCTTATATTTTCAAAATTTTATAATGTGTTGATCAACACTTTTAAAATTATACTAAAATAACTGAAATCCAACTTTTGGCAAAACGTTTGGCTATCCATAGTACAGCCCCAATTAAAGTGTCATACTTAAAACTTGGTGCACATACCCATGCTGCTTATTTCTCTATACTCTGGCACTCTGGAGAAATTTGGATAAGAATAATTAGATGGAAATAACTGAAATTACATTTCAATTAAATGTTTGGCCACCCACTTCTCACACCTTTTCAGTTTAGGACTCTAAAGTTTGGTGCTCTTATGAAAGCCATTGGTACCTGTACACCTGTCATATTTGGTATCATTTTATTTATTTTTATTTTGTTTTTGTTAACCGGGTAGGTGCACTAGCCAAAAAGACTATTTTCAGGCATGACCCATCAGAGAACAGAGACAAACTTCAAAGAATAACAGAATACATGATACAAGTTACATAACAGCAGCAATGTGACAGAAAATAGAGGCAGTTGGACCAAGATAAGCATTAATTTGGATATATATTTTTGAAAACTAGGTCGAAATAACTGAAAGGTAAATTGTGATGAAATTCAGTGAATTTTTTGAATTGTATTAATTTGACATAACACAGCCTTCTGTTGAGCTAGAGAACTGCAATTTGGAGTTCTAAAGGTGTGCTAAATGTCATGACATTAGGATGCATCCTCTCAAAATGATAGTTGCTCAAAGTCTGTTGTTTTATTTTTATATGGAATGTCATGAACCTTTTTATCTGCATATAACTCAGGCACCGTTGGTGCTAAAAAAAAATATAAAAGTGATAAGAACATGTACACCCTCAAAAGTTCATAACATTTCAATGAATGATTTTAAAATTGTCTTAAACTAAATTCTAAATTTTGGCAAAATGGCTACCTATAGCACAGTCCTCTCTAATGTTTGAGACCTAAAACTTGGTATACATAACCATGCTGCATGTTTCTCTAAATCCTAAATCTGTGGAGAAATTTGGATAAGAAATTTTAAAATTAGAAAAAAATCTGAAAATTAAATTTTGATTAAAAACTTTTTGGCTGTCCATAACTCATCTCCCTTTCACTGTAGGACTTGGGCATTTGGTACATTTATGCCAGCCTCTAATACCTGTATACTTGCCACATGTTCTATAATTGTGATATGTATTTCAAAAACTAGACTAAAATAACTGAAATTTAAAAAGTGGCAACATTCTGCAAAAGTTTCACACAAATTCCACACAATTCAATGGAATCAGAATGTAATTCCTCAAACATTCTGCCAGTAGAAAGTTATACTCTGCATAGCTCTAACAATCTTCTATTACTGACACTGGCTGACCTGAATAGTTACGTCCCACTGAAGGCAACCAAGTGGTCAGTAAGGGACTTCCTTGTTGACCACTTACATTAATTTGTTGGGAAATCATTAACTTTATGGAAACAAACTAAGGCAATCTGAAGGATGGCAGGTCTCTGATGATTCCATAGCATGAAAACCACCAGTAGCCATGTTTGTTAACTCCCAAGGCTTTGGGTGTTATTGCACTTGCATCAGCTGGGAGGTGTATGCATTTACAACACAGTCTTGTAAATGCACAAAATAACGTTAGTGGTTAGACACTGACAGTGAGTAACATCACAAATATTACACTAGCTGTGGAATGGCACAAGAGGTGAATCAGCTATCAGTACATAAATTATTGCTTATTACTACAACTTCCCATTTTTCCTTTCCTATATCTGTGTTTAGTAAATTTATCATTACATTCTGCTGTCAGGACCATATTATTTATAGTGTGAAAAATGCAAAGTTATTTCTTCAGGAAGTTAAATCACAAGTGCTCAAAGATGTTTGAAATCTGGCAGTGGGGTGGTACTGCTTTCGGGATAGCACCCTGTCTTTCCTTAGCCCCACTGTTAATCCTTGGTTTGAGGTACAGAAAAATTATATTTCAATGGATCCATCACATGGGCAAAAGTAACACAGTACCTCAAACATTAAGGGAGCTTAACGCTGTAGTATTTGTTAGCTGGAAAAAAATGTAATAATATAATTTTTTAGAAAAAATGTATTTCCGAGGTCCTTATATTCATCCCCAGTGTATTTGTAATGTTCTCATATATTTTTAAAACAGTTTTCAGAGCTAATTTTGTAATTAATGACTCATGTTATTAAAAGTGGCCACCTGTCACAATTTTTGAAAACCTTTTCTGTTGTTGTTTAAAGTTCATAGAGTAATGTGAATGTATTAAAATGGTGTTGCCATGTTTCTGATGATACACAGCACAGCACTATACACACATATTTAAGTTTTTTTTGGGGGGGATCCTATCCTGTGGTTCAATGTGGGGAAATTAACTCCTCCCATGATCAAAATATAAGCTGGTCTCTCCCAGCAGCCCATGCTTAGCGTGTTTCAAGCACCTGTGCTGCTGCATGGTCTGTTGATCATGCTCTCTTCTCCTTGATGGTCCCAGCCACCTGCCTGCCTCTCCTTCATGCTTTTCTTATTTGCTTTTCTCTATCCCTGTCTCCTCTCCCTCCATGTCCTCCTGCTCTTCTTGACCTGCAGGTTTATTTAAGCAGTTCTCCCAGTGCTCCCAGCCCTCCATCCCTCAATCGTGCTTCTTCTGGGTTTTCCTGCCCTTGTCCTGCTAGTTGCTGTTTGTTTTTCTTTTGGGGAGGATTTCCTTCTTTTTTTCATTTCTGGAGCATTTTCACTCCATCTCAGAGTTTTCCTTACATCCATGTAGTGACATGAGCCATTGTCACTGCCCGACTGCAGCTCCATTTACCAGCTGCCTTCATCCATTGATACCATCTAGACTCTGACTGGAGAAATTCTGTATCACAAATAACAGTTGTTTGCATATTATTTTACTTACATTTGCTTCTTTTCTTTTAGAAGGTTACCATGTTTGTCTGTCAGACTGCAGACTGTGCTATGTTGTCTATGGTTGCATATCTTTCTTGCTTCTTTACTTAAGCATTGTTTTTTGAGAGTCTCATGACTGAACCAAAGTACATTTACAGGTTAGACCAGGAAGGGGGCTATTACAGAGCAAGAGAGAGATTACAGAGGAAAAAAACAGAGCAGATATTTTAGAGACATCCAGGCTGCACACTATGATAGGCACATAACCTATTTTATCTTACCCCACCTGTGGCCATGTGTCTGCACACAGGGATTCATTGGTGGACTAGATGTTTGGACTGCTTATAGATAAGTAGTCACCACCCTAATGTTTTTCAATGCAGTTCAACTCCATTACTGCTTAATTAGCAGCCAGCGATTCATGAATAAGTGAAACATGTTTTAACTCTGACCAGTATCATACAGTCTTCCCTTTTGAGTATGCAGTGGACATTCCCATACCTAGGATGGGATCCCAATACACCATTATACAGGTAGTGCAAGTCCATAGCATTTCTCCTACTATCACATGCATCCAAATCTCCCATTTCTGTTTAATCTGGTATCCCATCCTTCTGTTCTCTTTGCTACTACTCCATATTACCCCCTTTCAGCTTCCCAACCAAACATCTCAAACCTCCATATTCCTTTTCTCCACTCTTTTCAATTCCAACACAATTAGGCTGCTTCCTCCTCCCTTAACAGCCCCCACCAGCAGTTCTTTCAGACTCTCTCTCCTGACATCATACCACTGGGTGGATGTCTACAAGTGTAGGTGGGGTTTGACATCATCAGCCAGAGATGGGAGTCTGCAACCTCCAGTTAATCACCTTCTCCAGCCATCAGTTTTTCTCCATTATCAGTTTCACACTCATTCTCATTATGACAGTTCTTAAACTGATGCAAGATCCAAGGCACAACTTCATCTGCCAGAGGTGTGATTCTGCAAAGCTGAAGTGAACACATCCCACTGGAGGTGCTCCATCCACAACAGTGTGCAATAACCAGCTCTCAGCTGCCTGGGGTCCATTTTCCTTCTCTGCACTGCCAGAGGTAAATGCTTTCTCGCAAACTTGTGAGAGAGTACATCATCCCCTAGTCTTCCAAAGTTAGTGAAAGGCTCAAGTTCTCCACCCCACTATTCATCCCTCTGAAGTGCTACAGGTAGTTACATATTAGCACCCTGGCCTCTCCACTTCAAGGCAATCTTCATTTTCAATTCAGAAGAAGGTATTCATGGTTCCCCGTGAGCTTCATCAGACATGCATCAATCCTAAATACTTTCACATTCTTACTCCATGAAGCATCTACTGCTCCAACTGGTTCTCCATCTGCAGCTTGAAAAATAACTTCAGGGTCCCCTTTGGACATCTTCAGACACACACATCAATTGCAAAATACCTTCATGAAGCATGTACAACTCCTTCTGGTTCTATCTCTTCAGATACAAAGACAGTCCTCAGATTTGGACTTCATCAGACATGCATCAGTCTTGTAAATAACCTTTATATCCATATTGTATTTCATATCCATACTCCATGGAGCATCTACCACACCTTCCAGTTCCACATCAACATCTTCAGCCATGCATTAGTTTGCAAAATACCTTCACATCAATTGGTGAAGAATCTACTACTCCTACCAGTTCTACATCATGAGATCAAAGACAAGGGCTAACAATACTATCACTGAATGCTAGAAGCCTCAACCTTAAAAAAAATCAGAACTTGACCTTTTCTGAAAGAGGAAGACAGAGACTTATGTGCAATATGTGAGACTTAGTGGGATGAACAACATGCTTGGAATAGACACATACCTGGGTATATATTATTCCATAAAGACAGGGTCCACAAAAGAGGTGGAGGGGTGGCATGTTATGTCTGAAACAATATTGAAAACTCAATTTGTTGCACAGAAAACATAGTTTCTAACCATGAATCTATGTGGATTAATATCCAGGATCAAAATAACAAAAAACTTATGCTAGGGGTATATTACAGATCCCCAGACTCACAAATTGGTGTGGATAATTCAATAAACCAAGAAATAGAGGAAATGGCCAATAGGGGCAATGTAATTATATTAGTTGACTTTGATTACCAAAATATAAAATGGCTAGGTATGACTTCTAAATCAATGTCATACACTATGTTTATTAACATGTCAATAGATGCAGGATTACAGCAGGTAGTGGATAAACCTAAAAGAGGGGAAAACACTTTAGATTTACTCATGACTAATATAGCAGAAAAAATAAATAATATATTAATAAAGGATAGTCTGGGAGGAGCAGATCATAATATGACTGAGTTTAACATAAATTCATTTAAAAAAAAACATAAAGACTCCAGAAGGATTATTGTTAAAATCTACAATAGACCCAGCTTTAAAACAATTTTAGAGGAACTTGAGAAATGGGATTGGCAAAATGATTTTCAACATAAAGGAGTGGAAAATGTGTGGACAAGCCTCAAGAATAAACTTTTACTTCTGGAAAATGTCTACATACAGAACAAGGCCTTATATAATCGAATGGGCAAATTACCAGTGTGGTGCATATCAAAGATACTGAGGCAAATACAACAAAAAAAAGTCTGCTAATTACTCAGTCAACAAGCATTTGTCAATGCCGAATGTTGATTGCTTTGGTCCATTGAGGTCGCTCACTGGCCCTCTGTCACTCGCTCATTCTGTTTCTCTTGGTGCTGTGGGCTGCCCTTTTGTGCTGGGCTCCTGCCTGCATTGGCACCTTTTTCTGCCCACAAAGAAATCTGCAGCAGTCACGATAGAGCTGCGTTGAGCTCGCTCACTTTCACTCTCTCACTCACTTGTTGTGTTTACAGCACAGAAGCAGACTCCCCTACTCTCAATCGATTGTTCCGTTTCTGCTGGCACTGCAGGCTGGCCTTTTGTATAGGGCTCCTGCTTGCATTGTCGCCTTTTTCTGCCCACAAAGAAATATGCAGCAGTAAAGATAGAGCTGCGTTGAGCTTGCTCACTTTCCCTCTCTCACTCGCTTGTTGTGTTTGTCCTGGTGCTGCAGGCTACCTATTTTGAACTGGGCTCCTGCCTGCGTTGGCACCTTTTCCTGGCAACAAAGAAATCTGCAGCTGTCCTGACAGAGCTCCGTTGAGGTCGCTCACTCCCCCTGTCTCATTCTGTTTCTCCTGGCACTGCAGGATGCCCTTTTGTACTGGGCTCCTGATTGTGTTGGCACCTTTTTCTGCCCACAAAGAAATCTGCAGCAGTTCTGACAGAGCTCCGTTGAGCTCGCTCACTCCCCCTCTGTTACTCACTCATTCCATTTCTGCTGGTGCTGCAGGCTGCTCTTTTGTACTGGGCTCCTGCCTATGTTGTCACTGTTTTCTGCCCAGAAAGAAGTCTGCAGCAGCCACAACAGAGCTCTGTTGAGGTTGCTCACTCCCCCTCTCTCACTTGCTCATTCTGTTTCTCCCGCCGCTGCAGGCTGCCCTTTTGTACTGGGCCCCTCGGTGCATTGGTGCCTTTTTCTGCTGACAAAGAACTCTGCAGAAGTACCAACAGAGCTTCATTGAGCTCACTCAGTCCCCCTCCCTCACTCACTCATTTTGTGTCTCCCAGTGCTGCTGGCTGGCCTTTTGTACTGGGCTCCTGCCTGCATTGCCACCTTTTTCTGCCCACAAAGAAATCTGCAGCAGTCAGGATAGAGCTCCGTTGAGCTCACTCACTCCCCCTCTCTCACTCGCTCATTATGTTTCTCCCAGCACTGCAGGCTGCCCTTTTGTACTGGGCTCCTGCCTCTGTTGGCACCTTTTTCTGCCATGAAGAAATCTACAGCAGTCCTGACACAGCTCTGTTGAGATCGCTCACTGCCCCTCTCTCACTCGCTCATTACATTTCTGGTTGTGCTGCATGCTGCCCCTTTGTACTGGGCTTCTGCCTGCATTGCTGCCTTTTTCTGCCCACAAACAAATCCACAACAGTCACGATAGTGCTCCGTTGAGCTTGCTCAGTCCCCCTTTCTCACTCATTCATTCTTTTTCTCCCACCGCTGCAGACTGCCCTTTTGTACTTGGCCCCTGTGTGCATTGCTGTCTTTTTCTGCCCACAAACAAATCCACAGCAGTCCCAACAGAGCTCCGTTGAGCTCAATCACTCCCCCTCCATCACTCGCTCGTTTTGTGTCTCCTGGTGCTGCAGGCTGCTGTTTTGTACTGGGCTCCTGTCTGCTTTGGCATTTTTCCTGCCCACAAAGAAATCCACAGCAGTCTTGACAGAGCTCAGTTGAGCTTGATCACTCCCCCTCTCTCACTAGCTCGATCCTAATCTGTCCCAAACACTGATTGCCAACAGTGGCTGCAGTATTCTGCACCGGAAGAGCGAAAACACATTTTGGCCAGGATGTGAAAAATGACAGCTGTACTGTTCATACAGAGGTGTGAAAAAGTGCCACTGTTGAAAATGTGGCATGAAAATATTACTAATTTGCAAAGTTACAGAGGTGCATGGAAACTGCACAATGCACGCTCATACCACAGTCATTTTATGGAGTTTCATCACAAAATTTGCAACATAGGTATTTTTTGACCTCTGTTCATGAACAGTGTCACTGTGATTTTCTCAATGTGTCATGAACATTGATTTCCCACAGTGACTGCACTATTCTGTGCTGGAAGAGTGAAAACACATTTTGGCCAGGATGTCAGAAATGACAGCTATACTGTTCATAAGGAGGTATGTAAAAATGACAATGTTGAAAATCTGGAATGAAAATATTGCAAATTAGTGAAGTTACGAGCGTACATATCAACTGCACAATGCACGCTCATAAAACAGTCATTTTTTGATTTTCCCACCAAATTTGCAACATACACTTTTTGAGTCCCCACCTCATGAACACCGGCACTGTCATTTTGTTAATCGGTCCCAAAAGGTGATTCCATGCAGTGACTGCGAAATCACCTTTCTGGACCGAATAACACCATAACAGTGCCTGAATTCATGAAGAGGGGTCCCAAAAACTCCATGTAAAACATTTGGTGCCAAAATTCCAAAAAACACTTGAGATATGCATCAAAGTTGAAAAAAACTCTATTTATACCATTATAAAGCTTACAGGCATTTCCTCAGTTCATGGTCGGCTTTGAAGAGTGCAGACATGTTCCCGGTCCACCGAAGATCATCGCACCAGACTCCAGAGATACATATGGGGTGAGAGGGGGTGTTGGGAGGCAGAGTGCACAGAGGGTGGGTGCAGGTTGTGGGATGGGGCAGGGGGACCACAAGGGACCATTTCCTTTTTTCGCAGGTTACAAAAAAAAAAATCACAGGACTTTTTTTTTTTACAGGGTCATGTGGCATGATGGGTTTGTCTCCCAGCATGCCAATGGAGTGTTTTGGGGGGGACAGCTGTAGCTGATGGGGGATTGGGAACCCCCATCAACACTAAGGGGGGGCACAAGAGCCGAGAAGGATTGGGCACCCCCTCGGTACAAATCTACTGGTTTTTCATGGGGGAAGCTTTATGCTGACTGGAAGTGGGCTCCCCCATCAGCAAAACAAACTTGGAGGGGGGACATAATGCCAATGGTGAGTGGGCTCCCCTCTTAGCAACTTTCACTAGGAGGGGGACTGAAGCCAATGTGGATTGGGGTCCCCGTCTGCAATAACACTGTTGGGGGGCACTTGCTACCAAGGGGTATTAGGCACTCTCTCAGCACTGGGGGCTCACAAATATCATTTGTGAGCACAGCAGCAAGCCACCGCTATGTTCACAAACAATATTACAGTACCAACATTCAGTCCTGCAATGACGGGTCGCTCCCTCATTGCAGTGAATGGCTGATGCTGCAATGACGAGGCAGCCTCTGATTGCAGCAGCTGAAACTTTTCAAGGTGGTAGCACACTGACTAAACTAGTGTCAGCAGCAGCATGCCACCCCATTGGGGAAAGTGGGATAAGCCTTTAAAGGCTGTGGGGGCATTGGCCACAACAGTGCCGCGCCTCCACAACCTGCTTCTGGCAAGCTGCCGCAATATGTTTCTTGTGCATGAGCCAATCAACATAAAAAGGGAGCAAAATGACTACTCAATCACAAAGTAGAAGTCAGAACTTAAAAAACTAAAAAAGCAAATCTGATTTGAAAGACAGACATTAGAATTTCGTATGGCTCATACTAAAGACAGTAGTAAAATCTTCTACGCATATGTCAACGATATGAGAAATAATGATACATCAATTGGACCAATAATAAGAAATGGTGAAGAAATAAAGATGCCACAAGAAATAGCAAATGTCTTAAATGAAAATTTTGTGAAGGTATTTAACAAGGGTACTCCTATTAATAAAAACAGTATACTGTGTGGGGAATTGGAAATACAGAATACATTTTCATTGAATGAAGAACTTAAAATGTTAATGAAGCTTAGTTCACATAAGTCACAGGGTCCTGATCTGTAGCACCCAAGACTGTCAAAGGACTTAGGGGCAAGTATTGCAGAAACATTAACCCTTATGTATAACCACGCATATGCCAAGGGTGAAATACCTACAGATTGGAAGAACGCAACAGTTTACCCTTTTTTTAAGAAGGGTAGTAGATCCTCCATGAAGAATTACAGACCAATCAGCCTGATGGCAGTATTGTGCAAAATCGGAGAAAGGTTAATTAAAAATAAACTTGAGAAAGATCTTACTAAAAATGGACTACAAGATAGAACTCAGCATAGCTTTAAGAAAAATATTGCAAGCATCACTAACCTGTTCAGTTTTTATGAAAAGGTAAATACAAATATATATGAAAATACACCTGTGGATATAATTTTACTGGACTTCCAGAATGCATTCAATAAGGTCCCACATGATACACTGCTAGAAAAGCTGAATATCTGCAGGGTTGATCCAAAAGTCATTAAATGGATGTACAACTGGCTAAGTGATAGGAAGCAATTAGTCATGGTGAAGGGAGCATTTTCAGGAGAGGCTTTGGTTACGAGTGGGGTCCTTCAGGGATTGGTTTTAGGCCTGTTACTATTCTCATTGTTTATTAGTGATATCCACACAAACACTAGTAAGTTTATGGTCAAATCTGACAATGATAAAAAGCTTGAGGGTCCAGTGAAAACTGACCAAGAAAGAAAATTACTTAAAGATGAAGAGTCTAACATAGAAAAATGGGCACACGATAATAAAATGACCTTTAGTGTAGAAAAATGTTCAGTTTTACATATGGGTAAGAATAATAATGAACAATACTACTCAATAAATGCCATTCCTATAAACAAGGTTAACAATGAAAAGGATTTGGGAACCATAGTAGACAGGGAACGTAAATTTACCAAACACTGTATCGAACTTGTACAAAAAACAAACTACCTAGGCAGCAACATTAAAAAGGCATTTATCTTCAGAAATAGCAAGTACATTATGCCGCTGTATAAATCAGTTGTTAGGCCCCATCTGGATTACTGCACACTGTTGTGGAGCCTGTATGTGAAAAGGGATGTGGATAGGGTTAAGGGGGTCCAGCAGAGGGTAACCAAAATGGTCTATGGATTGAGGGAACTAAGTTATGATGACAGATTAATTAGACTGGGACTATATCAGCTGGAGCAGAGGAGGGTGGGAGGTGATCTCCTGAGGTTTAAAATTATAAACGATATAGAGTTGACAAAAGAAATAGGGTTGGAATTACAGAACAAGCCTATAGGTCTTAAGTCACACAAACAACAAATTAAGCTAGAGTTCACCAACAGAAATGGGAGACTGTACACATTTTCACAAAGTGCAGGAAGATTGTGGAATTCCATTCTTGAAGATATAGTCAAAGCATAAATTTAGATGTTTTAAGCACAGATTGGATACATTTTTTTTAATGGAGGTTCAACTGGATCCTCTAATGCAGATAGACAGACATGATGGGCGCCAAGCCTTCTTCTGTCTAAATACCAAGTGTAATATCCAGTGTAAAAGGTCCCCAGGGTTCCCCAGGACTTCTTCAGACACAACCAAAGTCCTTCAAAATCCATTTCATAATGGATTGCACTGTCCCACACCTTCTGTCCAAATGGAACCTTAGTATGCCACTCTCCAACTCTGGCTCGGCAGCAGAACTGTATGATTTATTTAGCAGCTGCTAATTCTCAGCCTGCTGGAGATCCTCCACCTAGCCAGCTCAGTTTCAGCCAGTTCATGCCTTGTTACAGTGAAGCCCACCAGGATGAAGCACAGTCTCACAGGTTTACTGCATGACAAAAGGGATTAACTCCCATTGAAACTGTATTGTTTGCTTTAGTAACTCTACTGCAGAATTCTGCAGTGCTGCACTTCATCCTGGTGGGCTTCACTGTATCTGCAATTCAAGGATTCGTGGTTCACCTAATGATATTCACAACAGAGCTATAATAGCATCACTCTCATAAAAATTGTTTTTCCTTGCACCAACTCCAGCTTCCAGCCGCAAAAACCTGCACTTTTTCCGGCTATCCACCTCTATGTTCTACTAATGCTTGCCATCTATAGCACTCCGGTTATGTCAGAACTGCAAACTCAACAAAATCCATGTACTAAATTGTCCACAGCAATTTGCCTCCTCAGGTCATCTATCCAGTCACCATCTAATTCTGGTCACCATCATAGAGGAATCATAAACAGAAAGGAAGCACCTGATATCCATCCTCATCATCTGATGACATCATTGAAAACAGAATAATGGCTGGTCAGCTAGTGCAGCAGTTGAGCTTCTGCTCATGGCACTGACATCCCAGGTTTGGAAGTGAGCCCAAGGAGTTGGATGGCCTGCTTGGAGGAGGAGGATTGAGCATCTTCTGGAATGCTCTCCCACACTAGGGGGAGGGTAGGAAGCATCCAATGCTTGACCGACTACTGGTGGAGACTGGGGGTCTGAGAACCAGTGCTCGAGTATTTCAGGAGTTGTGCCAGACATTCTGGCACTTCATGGACCACCATGTCATTGCATGCTATGCTTCCCTGGGGATCATCATCCACAAAATATTATCGGCTGAGTGGGAGAATGTCCACCCTTCACCAAACCCCATGCAGCTAACCAAGGCACTCTCTTGGATTACAAACCAATCTCCATTAGGGAGCATCCCTTTCCAATGGCCCAGCCCTGGGAGGTAAGCCAGGGTGCACTCCAGAGGGTAGGAAAGTCATGGGAGATAGGGGCTGCATGGCAGGACACACTGAAGGTGGCTGACCAATGGCCAACCCCCCCAAAAAAGAACAGTACCCTGCAGAACATTCATCCTTCAACTTTACAATTCCTGAACACTGAAGACACTATAGACTTGCTCTCTTAGTCTGCTTTCATCATAATCCACTTTACTTCTCATATTCAGGCTAGATGTGAGGATCTAGACCCCTATTCCTAACTTTTCTTTCACCAAAGCATTCCTAGGAAGGGTCATCATTCCATGATTATCATCAGTCCTCATCTAGAGTTGCAGCTGCATAAGCTCCTGTTCATAAAATCTAATCAGGCCATCCTTGATAGTAAGTAGCTCAATGTCACTGCACTGGGCTGCAGGCATTCTCTGGCCCATTATGAGGCTCTCTTGCTTATGTTATTTACTTTTATTAGAAACTTTATGATCTACCACTTCAGGTAAGAGTGTTATACCAGATAGAGCACCTACTGCAAAGTAGATCCACAGTAGGATTCTTCTTAACATTTCCTTCCATCTTCTCTCTGATTCATTGGGCAGAACATCTGATTTGCAGTTATGTAATGGCAAAGGCTGCCCAAGATCAGCTTCCATTTTTCTATGCACTTTGGTGTGCCACCATGCTTACATCCTTTTTCAAAAGTTTTCAGTTCTATACAAGGACAATATCTCCATATCCCTCTCGGTACCGGGTCAATACCACACATGTAAGACAGCATGGCATTAAGTGTGCTGTATATACAGTGCTTTGATCTACAGCGACAGGGCTAGAATAGTGATAGAGATGTACTGCTACCCTTGTCGCTGCATGATGATGTGGAGAGAGGAGAAGTTGCCATGTGCTGGGTGTCTGGTTAAGCTGTTCCCATGGTGGAGTAGCTAGGGCACCAGCACATGGCACAATTGGGAGACCTGGGACCGTGGTTCAGTTCCCCACTCAGATCTCCTCAGCTACAATGTGTGCAGGCATTTTTTTTAATCAAACTCCCCCCTGCCTGAGTTTCTCCACCATCCTCGAAGTCCACCCCCCCCCCAGAGTTAGTTATCTAAGTTCTGAGGGTGTGGGGGCAAAGTCCCCTGCAAAGAAACATAAACACTCATTGTTTTCAATGGGTACACTGTCACAAACAGGTCAGCGTTTTCCCCAACTGTTTGTGTTAGCCGCTGTTTGGCTGGGGCATTTTTAGCTGTGCTGTTTTGTGATACGATGATATGACCCTGTGCCATTACTCTCATGCCCACTGAACTGAATGTTTTATGTCTAAAAAGGTTCATATACAATTCTACATCTGGGAAATTACAAACATGCCTTCAACTTCTGGCTATATCCCTATTGGAATGTCTAAAATCACTGCTCCCTGGGCTCATTATATATCCATCCTTGAAACCTCAACATCATTTCCTTCCTTCAAATCCTCCCTCCGGAAGCCACTGTATTACATGGGGACATCCAGTCAACAACCACCTCAGCCTTTCCAACTATCAACCAACAGTGGACATTTATGAGGCAGGCCTTTTTTCTTTCCATCATATGGCTATGTGATGGCTGATTTTGTCATCTTAATAACATAAGTGTCCTGAGAAGCTTTCTGTTCCTGTCTCATGGAGCAGCCAATTCCTCATCTTGATGACACTTTCAGGACCTGTGTTGCATGTACCCCTCAGCAAGACTTAATCACAACCTCTCCTCCTGGAGTCTGTAAACTCGTTATGATGTAATATACAATTGTTAGCAGATGAAGCTTCATGATCATATTAGCGCATGCTTCTAAGCAGCTCCTATCACCACATCATAGACATTTTCCTCATTTCATGCCATCATATTAATTCATAAGAGTTCCTCCTATCATTCATGGACTTGCATTTAGAACCTTCTTTGAAGCAGCTGATGCTTTTGTGTGGTCCACTCTGGCACCTGGTCTTATGCAGCTACTGTCACTGATCCAAAGATGTCTTCCTCATATCATATCATCCTATCAATCCATAGGAGATTATCCTCCGTCAATCATGTACCTGCACAAGCTGCTGCCATCAAACCTTAAATTATCACATGGGACTACAAAACACTATTCATGCAGACTTCAAGTCTTCTCATCTTAGTCAACTGCATCCTTGGCTCAGTTGTATCTCATGCTTCAGTGTCAGTCTTCTTACTCAGAATCCATAGAACATCATCCACAAACTGTTCCACAATTCCCTGTTAATGCGCATAGATACCAAAACTCATTGGTCTTTTATGTCCAGTTATTCGTACTCAAACAATTGATCTCATCAGTTGATCATTGCGTCAGCAATTCCTGCCAGAATCCTCTCAGTAGCCATTGTGAGAAAACAAATAGATCTTTGCATCCTGTTACATTTGACTTCAACTATTGACAGATCCTGCCAGGGTGGGAGGCCACTAGATCTCCAGGATGGGATGTTATTGGCTGTGCCGTAATCAGGCATTTGGGGTGAGGGTGGGAACTTATCACCAAGAAATGACTATGTACCACTAATATTTTGCATTACTGGTATACTGGGGCTTTGAGGAGAATAGATCACCAGGCAATGACTGTTGTTCTACAATATTGTACATTATTGGCATATCAGAGACTGAGTGGGACACTAGATCATCAGGGACTAATTGTTTTGTAGTAATAATTGCAATTGTGGCATATTGTGGGTGGGGGGGAGACCATTACATCACCAGGGTTATTTGTAACCACTTGGGTAACTGGCAGATTGGGGTATGGGGGGACACAGTTGCGTCTGTTGCCAATCCTCCCAGAGGATGTCTAAGTACTGTTAGACCAGACCTTGGCTGGTCTAATGGTACTTAGACCTTTGTCCATGGGTTAGGGTTTGAAAATGCAACATTGGAAGATATGGCAGACTGCATCTGCTGCAAGCCCCTAGCTCCATGCTTCAGCCACTTTTGTGGCAAAAGGATGGTGTAAGCTACCTTTGGGGCATGCAGTCTGTGTTTAATGCAAGCTGCTTTGCAAAATAACTCTGGGCCCATCTCTTGATGCAAGGTGCCTGTTGTGTCAGACATGTTGGATGCAAGTGCCTTTCATCATTCTTAGGACTTTGAAAATTCTGCCCCTGAGGTTTATGTGGTCCTCACACACCAAAGTTATGTAAAACAAAATCAGAAAAACACAGTCACGTATCCTTTATTTTGTTTATAACTGATGCAGGGACATGGGCACAAAAATCAAGTTTTCCAAGAGGGAAGGTGAAGTGTGAGTGCTCAAATGCTGTAATAATTAAGTATGAGATCATGCCCAATTATTATGGCATTTGATCACACTGATAATCAGTGTGATAAAGGAGGTCACCAGTTATTACTATTCAAAAAGTGCTCACTGTCACTACTGGTGCTGCTGATGACACCCTCCTCTTTATGCTTCTTTTGAGGGTTCTTGGGGCCTCCATCTGGAATGGTTATAGCGTTATCCTGCAACTCCAGTACCTCAGTCTCCTTCCACTTTAGATCATCCTAATTGTATTTTATCTGCTTGATGGTGTCTAGGGTGACGTTCTCCTGGCCATCAAGCACAGACATGATGTTTCCCCAGATTTTCTCCCTTTTGTGACATGGTAGTCTATTCACCCCAGAAAGGACATAGACATTTTTGGTAACTTCTATAACTAAGATGGTGACATTTCATCTGCGGGGGGGGGGGACTAATTTCTTGTGATGCTATTGGCTGGTTCCTCTCTCTGCTACTGGTCAATTATCTCTTGTTAATTATCCCTCAGTGTGAACTTTTGTTTTACCTCATGCACTGACTCTCACACTTCAAATAAACAGCCAAACTGCATTTTTCATTTGGCAAAATGACAAAACTGTTTTTTTTTTCACAATTCTACAATAATCTTGCAGTTCACCTTGGACTGCTGTTCACAAAACAGACAAGTTCAGTTCCAGTAGAGGCAATTTATTAATGCATCATTTTGCAAATGGTGATACATCAAACTGCATATTGCAAAGAATTTCACAGTTTACATAGTGTACTGCGCAATTTGTAAACTGCAAAATGATGTTTTGGGACATTGAAATAGTATCAATAATTTTCAATACAGTAATAGCAAAATGAAAGTTTGCACTTTGCACATACCATTCCACTGTTTATACAATTCAATTTTCATCATGCTCCCCAGACTGACTCAAACTAAAATAATGAAAACAAACCATTTTGATATCTCTGTTACTTTTATTTTTTTTATGTATTGATTTGATTTGTTAATGGGGTGAGAACCCAAGAGCATCAAATGCCCATTTTCATGGGGACCTGAAGATTACAAAAGGTACAATTCATTCAAAGTACAACATAAAAATTACAATATAAAGGGTGATGAATAAACCACATAACCATATTTAACAAAAACAACTACAACAAAACAACCCTAAAAATTAGATTTTCAAGTGAGTCTTGAATCTGTAATAAGACATACTGTAGATAAATGGAAATCTTCTGGAAGAGAATTCCAATCAACAATAGACTTAAATACAAAACATTGTTGCCCTGAAACAGTATGATATAAAGGAGTTCTGATTTTACCAATATTAGTTGATTTAGTAATATGCCTTGATACAGTTGTGCCCAAGATTGTTTTTAAATGAAAAGGAATAGATCCTTTTTAAAATTTCCAAAAAGCCAAGAAGCCTTACATATGCACATCTAGATGAAAAAGAAATCCAATTTAATTTTTGATATAATGTGCATTGATGTGTAAGCCATGACACAGAAGTTACATATCTACAAATCTGATTATATATCACTTCTACCCATTTTAATGTAGTTTTATTGGCAGCAGCATAAATAGGTATGCCATAGTCCATAGGAACAAAAGCATGGTTTGTGCTAACAGTTTTTTAGATTCAAAGGTTAGACAGTTGTTCACTTTGTATAATAAACTTATTCGTAAATGATTTTTGTAAATTAATGAATCTGTGATTAACGTAAGGCAATGTGTTATCTAAGACAAAACCCAGATATTTCAAACAGTCCACCATTTCAATTGAAACTCCTTTTACATCCCTGATTACCACATGAGGATCATTTGCAGCTTGAATTCATAAAGCACTAAAAACCTTAATTTTGTTTTACTAACATTCAAAATTAATCTATTAACAGTCAGCCACTCCTGTCTTCTTGAAAAATATTGTTACAGCTGATTAATCAAGGAATAAATATAATGTTTTGCATAAAGAACAGTATCATCTGTGTGCATGAGTGACTGGGTGTTTTGAGCCACAGCTGGTGAATCATTAACAAATAAAGTAAACAAAATAGGACCCAAAATAAAGCCCTGAGGCACCCCTTGGTTCTTGCTTTGAAAAGAAAAAGTAACAGAACCCAACACTACCCTCTGTTTTTGGATCATTAAATGATCAGCAAACCAGGCAACTGCCATTTCTGAGAACCCTAAAGAATGAAGTTTAGAAACTAAGAGTCCATGGTCAATGGCAACAAAGGCCTTTGAAAGATCTAACAACAAAGCTGCAGACATATCTCCTTTATCCAAGGTTGAATGTATGTAGTCACTAAATTCAGTTAAAGCTATAAATGTACTGAATCCAGATCAAAAACCATGTTGAAAAGGCAAGAGAATGTTATGCTGCTCCAAATGCTCTTTTAATTGATCCATTACCATCTTTTCCAAGACCTTGGATAAAGGGGATTGTAGGGGTATGGGTGGACAATTATTAACTAACGATTTGTCACCTGATTTAAAAATTGGAATAACTGTAGCTTGTTTCCACAGTGCAGGGATTGTACCAATAATCAAACAAAAAATAAATAAAACATTTAAAGGATAAAGCATGAGATCTTTTGCCAAAAATAATAATTTCAGCTTGATTAAATGACCACTATTATGAGTTTTCCAATTCATGGAATTTAAATACTAGTTTGTCTATTCCAATGAACTTGTATATAATTTAAACGGAGAAAATAAAGAACCACTAGCTGAATCTTTGGATAAAAAATTATTCTAATTCATTATTATTAGTAGGCCAGCAATATTACAAAAGGCTTGATTAGCCATTTTCCTAGTGGAAGTAATAAGACCAGCAGATGTTTTTAATGAAGTAATGTGTTGACTTTGAGATCTACCCATTAACTGACTAAGAAATGTCCAATTGTTATAAGAATTCTGGGGAATAATTAACCTGTTTATGTAAGCAATAATACCCAATAGGGTGGGCAGTATTGGGAAATACCGGACCGCCCAGGGGCGTAATTAGGCCCGACACCACAGGCGGAGGGCCCTATAGCCTCTGGAAGGTCCAGTATTTCCCCATACTGCCCACCCTGGAGGGTATTATTCTGCTTAGAAAATGGGTATATGTAAAGTATTTTTTTAAAAGTACAAAAATTATTGTGAAAAGTAAAAGAAAAAGTAGAAAATAATTTAAACAGAGTTCATTGTAAAGTAGTCCCTAATCTGTACTAGAGGATTTGCCAATAGAGGGCGCTGATGTTTGAGAGCATCTACTTTTTTCTCCTAGGTTTCTGCTTTTTGACCCCCCCCCCAATGTGGCTGAGAGCTACTAGATCATAGTACAATTAAAAAAAATAGTATTCATAGTAAAAGTTCTGTTTTTTGATGGTCTTTGCAGTCTAAGCATGGCTGGGATTAAGTGCTTTGTCAGCCCATGAATCAGCATGATCGGGACAGTGTCTGGTGTCCGTTGGAGAACAGCACTTTCAGGATGTAAGGAGGCAAGGACTATAACGATTTTTCTTAATTTTTTATTTTCCTATTTTTTTGTCACTGTTTCTGCTTCGGGATGTGCTATCTCCTCGTGCATATTCACTCTCTCTGACCATGGTAGAAACATTCAGCCGCGTGGTTCAGATGACAGGAGTGACGGCAGTTTTAGATTTTTCAGTGGCTGTTTAACTGGTTCGGCAGTTCTGTGGTTTTCTATTTTGTTTATTTTGTTAAGAGAGGGACTGTGGCTTGGTTGCATTGTGGTCACAAAAACATTGTGATAAGACTGGAAACAGACCTGTTTAAAAAAGAGTGGCATTACTAGATGTGCAGATCGCAAAATTAGGCCTTTTTTTCCCCACACTGATAGCAGTCACTGTAACTGAATTGCAGTGGAACAGGCCATTGTGTCTCATCCTAAGTGGGTGGAATAGCAGAGGATCAACAAGGTACTGCTAGCAAGGGATCTTGAAACAAGTGGAGTTGTTAAAATGTATGACAGCGATCCAAACAAAAGAATGGACTGGTGGCAGGGATGGGGCTACTATGATTAAGCGCGATGGCAAAGCAGCTGGTGTGAGACAATGTTATACCTATTGAAATGGGGAAGGGGGACTCCTCAAGTACAAGAAAGAAACACAAAACCTGTTGCATAAAAAAAATGAAAGTTTTTGCCATTGCAGTGTAGCTGACAGTCATTTGTGCATCCATGTGTGTGTGTGTGTGTCTCCTACTCGGTCCCTGTCTCGCTAAGTGGTAAACCAAAAATGGTGTCAGTTTGAAATTATGTGCCCAGTACTTCAGCCAATGATGAAGTAGACTGGGCACAGGGATCCTTGACTGGGCATGAGGCATGTTTGGGCTGGGACTTTTTATTTGGTGGGCATCTATTGAAAGTTAATGTACCCCTGTGGAAAGGGTACCAGCCAATCAGATGCCTCCAAATAAAAAGCCCATTTTCTAACCAAGTAATAATCAAGGTACTATTTCTGGCTTTACAGTCAACAGACACGATCAAGCTGAGAGAGGTGATGGAGTGGCTATCTACATTTCCAGTTGCATCAAGTTTGAGTAAGTCCTCTGAGTCTCCTCTGCCTCTGCCTATGAGCTGCTTCTTCTCCTTAAAGTCTCTCTCCCCTTCTCTGTCCCTGTTTTTGTTGCAGGGGTACACGGCTGCCCTAGATTATCTCCTGTCTCCATAACTGAAGCCCTCTCTACCATCTCTCCTCACTCTCCTTCAGGCAAGTTACTCATTCTTGGAGAGTTCAATATCAACTGAGTGTCCCCCTTGTTCCCAGAAACTGTTCCAGAATGTAAAATCCCTGCAATTCTTACAGTTAATCTCTGACCCAACTTGTCTCAATCATAAAACCTTTAACAACTTCCTTATGGATAGAGATGTGTGAAGTCTGCAAAATTCGCTCTGCAAATGAATTCACGAATTTTGTGGAATTCAGGAAGCGATTTTCATGCACTTCACACAATTTGCGACCACGAATTGTACAAATTTGCAGGCGAACAGCACAATTTCACCAGCAAATTTTGCACTTCACATGCAGATTGCACATTTTGCATAAAAAACTCTGAAATATGGTGCAAATTTTGTGCAAACCACGCAAAGCAAATTTTGGGGGTCAGCCAGAATTATGCAAATTTCTAATTTTCAGTGCTTTGCATGAAATTCAAGATTGAAGTTTAACTTCACAACATCTCTACTTAAGGATTGGGTTATCTCATCTCATCCTCACTGAATAGTGGATGCTGTTGCTCTCCCAGATGCCCTCAGTGATCACCATATGATGTACTGCATGTGCAGAATTCAGTGGCCCAAAGATCCTCTTGCTCATTTAAGTCGCTGGATTTATATTCTGTCCATGCTGACTGACCTCTCGTCTCAGCAGGAATCCACATTAAGTCTGGCATCCGATTCTTCAGTTTTTGACTCTTTGTGATTACTATGTTCCTTATAAAGAAACCAGAGTCAGAGGCTTCCACTGCTCATGGATCTTAGCCAAAATGCTTGCCTACCTTCACATAAGAAACAAAGCCTCTTGGACACACAAGTCCACTGGTTCAAATGCTGACCTGGCTATTTATCCAGACTTTTGCCATACCTGTAGCAGAGCTACAGGGCATTAGAAGCCTAAATATGTCACATCCACTCTTCAAAACAATCTAGGCCATCTCTTTAAGTTTTGGAAGGTTATCCACTCCCAATTCTCACCACTGACCTAGTCTCTCTCCTCAGTTCTTAGTTTGGGTAACTCCACCATATCTGACCCTGTTGCTGTTGCCTTTTCCTTCAATATCTTCTTCACCTCCTGTGTTTGCTCCCTATTTTCCTCATCCCCCGATTCCTCACCCATCCCTCCCCTACTAGTTCCCTTCCATTCCACCACGCAGGCTGCCTTGCTCAAGGCCCTTCTAACTCCTAACACTTGGCAATTTGTTGTCTTCCATTGCTGACCCAATTTATTGGACCACACCTCTCTGCTATTGCTGCTGGCTTCCTTGACCCCATTATGGACTTATAAATGTGCATAATGTAATGTATCCTGCCTGTTTCTAAGTATTGATTTTGCCTAAATGTATGTGTGCTCTGTTACAACATTAGCAATTTCCTGTATAGTTTATAGTCTGCTGTTGTTGAGTAATAACTTGTCATACCTATATGTTCCTGCCATGTACCTTCTGCACTTCAACTTATTTGTAATTCTGTATTAAGTGTAACTGCACTGCATTTTGTCATGTGCATGTATCAAACTGAACCCACTGCACTACAACTGTACTGCTGCTTTTGAAATTGTGCTGTACAATTTGACTGGTCCCAAACCTTTTCTCCCAGGATGCACCTGGAAATGAGCAACCCTGCTCAATGTGCCCTCCTGGTGAAACTTTTCAACAAATAAATAAATAACCTCACTCAAATGTCTGAATCTCAGTGTACTTGACCCTAAACTCCTCAACTGCTCTGCTCCTTTAATTATTGCTCTTATCCCTACTATTCTCAGCCACTCTTTCTCTTTAGTCATTGACCCAGATAATTGGAAATGGCAAATAGTCATCATCTACACAAATTGGGTGACCGTTCCTCACCAGGGGACTATTGGCTGAGCTCCCTACCCCAGCAAAGCTCCAGAAACACCTTGAACCCTTCCAACTCCAATTCTCTTGGTCCCACTTCCTATTTCTACCCCTTTCCAGTCTGGCTTCCAGAAGTCCTACTTCACCTTCACATTCCTCCTACTGCTCACTGACTCCACCCCATCCAGAACTGACCAGGGTCTAATTATATACACAATTTGTACTGACCTGACCAAGGCTTTCAACACTATTGCACACCCTCTTTTCCTTGATAAGCACAAAAGCACAGGGCTTTCTGACCATGCTGTAAGTTGGTTCCACTTCTACCTTGAAGACAGGTTCCAAGCTGTCTGCATTGGAGACAAATTCTTGTTCCTTCTCCAAGTGTGCCCCAGGTCTCCATCCATGGCCTTACCTTCTTCTCCATTTGCTGAAATGGCCTCTCAAAAGCCTGTAGTTTTGTGACCATCCACATGTATATGGATGGTACAGTTATCTATTCCTCTGGTGACTCTGCTCCTCACTTTGCTGTCTGACTCCAGCTGTATTTTTCCATCATCCAGTGTAGGCTCTGAGATAATCAACTGCCCCTCAATTTCAAGACAATGGTCACTGTGACCTTTAGCGCCAGACAAAGACTGACCAGAATCTCACACTACTACTCTTCTTCTTCCATACCTCAGATGGTGTCTTGATTGAGGACATCTCCCACTTGAAATACTTTGGGGTATGGTTGCAGCAACACCTTCATTTTTCTGTGCATGAGGACAATACCCACAAAAAGCTTCATCTTAAACTAGAGGCTCTTTAGAAGAATAAAGCATGTATCCTGCTTCCTGCGTACAGAGAAATCTTCTCAAAAATGATCCTCTCCATTTTTGATTACAGTGACATTGTTTACAGTGCAGCTCCAAAATTCACACTGGCCAGACTGGACTCCCTCATTCACCTTTCTGCCATTTTGACCTGAACTTTCCACCTTGCACCAGCCATTGCCCTCTACTCCTCTCTAGCTCCCCTTCCTTGATGCCAGTCATCAATCCCACTGTGTTTCTTTTATCTTTAAATTTTTTACTGGTGTCCATCACCATATCTTAACTGCTATCTTGCATCTCCTTTTGCCCCCCACAAACTCCTTTTCTAACACCAGTAATTGTTCCCTCTCCCTCCTGACATGAAATCTAATGCAGGCCAAGCTGTATTGTACATTCATTTCCCTAAACCTTGGTCTTCCCTTTTCTTTGCCATCTGCTTCATTACATCCCTCTTTTCCATTAAATTCCTCTTTCCTGATCTCTCTACTCACTCCTGTAATGCACATGACTGAACTGAGCACACCTGATTTCCAGACCCTCCCATCATCACCCTCCTTTGACAATAGATTACTCTGGGATTTTTGCACATTGTTCTTTTGCTAGATCAGTTAAGTAAAGCAGTTGTTCAATTGGTCATGACTTCCATAAATCAATACATCTGTTCAGTTGGTCTTGGTTACTGTATTTGTATATTTGCCTCTTTTTACGGCAACTGTTTGTTTGTTTATTCGCTTAACGGGTAAGCACACTGGAAACAAGTTCCTTTTACAGGTGCGACCCACATATATTGCATACAGACAATACATAATCAAACATACATATACAATACAGCAAATTGCAGACAAAAATGTCTTTGTTACGTATAAAATTCATAAAAAAAAATTCATAAAAACAGTTACAATTAAATTGAGATTCGAAATACATCCTTAATGCATCGGCAAAACTTTTGGCAGAACACAATCACCTAATATCTTGAGGAATTTCATTCCAAATAAATGGAACAATATAAGCAAAGGATCTTTGTCCACTTTTAGATTTCATAAAGGAATCTCGAGAACCTACTGTCTGACCTATGTCTAGAATAATGACCATCAATATACGGTCTCAAAACTTTGAAATACTATGTGGAATTCCAGAGTCCATAACTTTATATATGAACTTGGCCACACAGTATTGGAAATTTAATGAAACCGTAACCAGCCCATTTCTTTCAAAATCACACAATGATGAAATGACTTAGAACAATTTAAAGCAAACTTAGCTATCAAGTGAAGTAAAGTGGATTTCTTTGAAATCACTGTCATAGAAAGCAGTGTCAGTAATCATAGCTGCATAGTTCACAATAGGAAGTAAGCAGCAATTTGAAATAACCAGCCTAGACTCAGGAATAAGAAATGAACGGATTCTGTACAAAGAACCTAATCTACAATGTATTCTTGAGGTAACCTCAAAAATGAGATTCATAACTTAGATGAGAATCTAGTAATACCCCAAGATATTGAAATGTATCAACATAGTCAAACAGTAATCCATCAAGAGATTTAACTTCCAAAGTACTAACCTCAGATCTCAGTCTAGATGGGGTACCAAAACCATCACCTTTGTCTTAGATTTGTTTAAGAGTAATTTACAGGCCATAAGTGAAGACTGAAAATTACACATTTCCTCTGTTAAAGAAACACCTAGATCTCCAACTGACAAACCCTCGTATAGATTACTGCATCGTCGGTAATGCGTGTTAGAGAAGCATTATTAATCACACTTACTAGTTGATCAAAAACAAAGAAAACAAAAGTGGCCCAAAATAGAACCTTGTGGAACCCCACACTTAACCATTACAGAGTCTGATACAGCACCCCTATATTTAACCCTTTGAAACCTATTTGTTAAATAATCCCTCATCCAGTCCAAGAAAGACTCACCAACTCCCAATGACTCAAGTCTAGAAATCAACAATTGGTGATCAACTGAGTCGAATGCCTTGGTCAAGTCCACGAACACAGCACCCATCAGACACCCTTTATCCATGCCATTAAGTACCGCGTTCGTGAACTCAACCAAGGCAGTCTCAGTAATCCTTCCCTTTCTAAAACCATGTTGGTTCTGAGACAATAATCCAAAGCGATCCACAACTGTAACTTGCTATTTTACTTAATTTATTTTACTGCACTGATTGTCAAATTGTAGTATGTTCCCCTTTCCCCTTCCCCCAAGGATGTATCTGAAAATGTGCTGTTATCAGCTTAGTATGTCTTTCTTTATAAAATGTTTGAAATGAATAAATAAGATTTAAGGAATTACTTCACTAGGGAGAGGTGGTGAGAAACATGGAAAGTAGACCACATTGTGCTATGGTGTGCCTGACCAGGACAAAGATGTAGATAAGGATGGCTACAAAGGGTATTGGTATGGGACATTTGAGGCCACCAGAGAGCAGTCTGAATGACTGTGGGGCCTGTGTAGCAGAGGGAAGTGGGGTAATTTCATACATGAGTATGCTTCACTGACTTCTCCATAGTCAGGGCCATGCAGAGACTGGGGGCACGAGATACCTTAGAGTGCTTAACTCTGGGTATGAGTGAGATAGAGATGGTGTTCTTTGCATATCAGGGAGAGCCTGAATCCAAGTAAAGGTAGGACAGGGAGCTAGACTGGTGAATGCCAGGAATTGCTTGACTGGCTGGTGTGAGTCTGACCAAAGGAGCAAGAAAGGAAGCCAATGTGTCTTCCAGTTATGCCTGTGTCAACTCTGAGACCCAGTACAGTCTCAGACACAGATAGGGCCCAATCCACAAAGGCACCCCAGATATATATGAGTCAAATATATCCGGTATGCATAGTTCTTCACCCTCAGATGCCTGCACATATCCTGGCATCTACAAACCCTGCCCCTCCCTGGATATGTGCATTTAGGGTAGCTAGGGCTAGATTAGGAGTAGTGTGGAACAGGACACAGACATCAAAATGTTTGCATTAAATTTAATCCTCTGCATTGCACTAAGCAGGGGATTTTGGGGCATGGCACTCCTGCAAGCTATGCCATATTCATTAAAGGGCTACATAATTATTTATTTTCAAAACAAGCATAAAAAGCAGTCACCTTCAGATCTCAACACAATATTTCAGGGCTGGGGTAAATTGAACGGGGGCTGATTGAGCACCAGAGGAGTTAAGGCTGCTGGGTGGAGGGGCATATATGCATGAATGTACATTAGGGTACTACCAGGTATACTGTCCATCCCCTCCAGATTCACTCTGCAACAGAGAACAGAAAATATATTGACAGTTGCACATAACCTGCACCCTGCATGGCCCAATGTAGCTGAGCCATAGAAAATTCACATTCAAGCAGTGATCAGCTGCAGAGGGAGCATACCACCACTCATGGACATTGCACCTGAAAAGCATATAAAGCCCTCTGTACCTGCAGATGGATGTTTGGATCACACCCTTACATACACAGCATTTAGACACTGTGTGCTACTCTTACAGATAAGCTAAACAAAGAGCAGGCAGTACTGCAAAATTCAAACTCATAAAATCATAAATATAGTCACAATACATACAACCCAACCCTTCCAGTCCCTAAAATACTGTACAAATATTAAATAAAGCTAACCTACTAACCCCCAAATCATGATTTAGAGGGTAAGGCATACAATGACCACATTCCAGCAACCTCACCACCTCCACCCAACAGCATGCCCACTCTTCATGTATTACAGTCCCCTGACTGTAACAGCATGAAAGGGCCTGCCCATGTGGCAGAGTGGCCAGAATCATTGTTGACACTAAGTGAACTGATCAGTCTTCCTGGCATCATCTTTCACGCTAGTAACCCACAATTGATCAAGATGGTTTCTTCTTGGTTTGGATTTTGTGATTTCCCAGGGAGTGTCTTCTTCATACAACGTTTGGTAATCTCTTTATTTTTGCTGTGTTGGTTAAATAAAAGGACCACAATTTTGTCAATGTTCATTTTATAACAAATCCATAGCTAATTGTGGTAATTAAAGGACTGATTTCTCTGGATTTTGAATTTCTACCAGAATATAATCTGCATATGAGGTACCAAGTTAAACACTGAGCTGTACTTTAATGCTTCTGATTTCTGCACCTTGTTAAATGTTCCTGTTTAGTGGGTCTATGGTTATGTTAAAGTAATCTGGGGAGAGGCAGCATCCTTGTCATTTCCTCCTTTAAGGACTGAATGTTAACACTACTAGGGCATTTATGTTGACAAAGGCAGTGAGGTCAATATACAGTGTGCTGTAAGACTTTTGCCCCAGTCATTATAGTCTTCTGGAAAGTCATAGTTCTCTAGTGAGTGCAACAGATGCCACCACTCCCCTAAGTTGAATAACTTTTCAGCATCACTAGCCAACAAGGCCATCAATACTGTTGGTCTATTTACTTCTTGAATGATATGTGCTATCTTTTTACTATTGTCTTGGACAAGCCATCCTTGCATAAAAGCCACCTGTCAACTCTGTTATTTCAAATGTCTGTCTCAATTTTACTCACAATACCTTTCATCAGTATTTTTAGGTAGATGTTTAGAAAAGTTATAGGCAGACAGATACTCAAAATGTTTGACCTTTCCCATATGTTGCAATTACTGTTCTAGTTTCTCTTTTTATTTGTTATTTTGGTATCCCTTTTACTGAGATTCTGTTTTGATGTGAGCTAACAGAGTTAGGCCTATGAATGTCATGTACTGTAGAATCTGACGGACAACCAAGGCAATTTTATTTGTCAGGCACCCTATGCAAAGGCTCAGAGTACCATACACTAAAAACCAAAGAAAATAAATAATTAATAACAGTATTAAAAATCCAATCCCCATAAAACACAGTTCTGAACTAAATAACTAATTAGACCAAGAAGGCCTGATTAAAAAAAGAATTTCTTCAAGAAAGTCTCGAAAACCTCCGCCATGCAGGCAGAGTGGATACTCACAGTAAGTAACTTACATAAAAGTAGATCAGCTACTCCAAATGTCTTGTCCTCAGCTGCTTAAAATGAGATTAGGGAACCAGAAGCAAGTTCACATCAGTGGAGTGGAGGGAACCAACTGGGGCGTAAGGCAAAAGAAAATCTTTAAGGTAATAAGGACCCAACATTGTAAGCCCTTGAATGCTCACAGGCAACTCTTGAAGGATGGTTTCACCAAATTAGCAGCCAGTGTGGAACACTGGTGTGATGTGTTCACTTGCAGAAGTTCCTGCCACAAGCCAGGTAGCTATATTCTAGACCTGCTGGAAGTGATGCATCAAACCTACATGTAACCCTAAGTAGGAAATGTTGCAGTAGTCCAGTCTAAAGATAACAAAAGTCCCCAAATTAACCAAGCGATTTAACTTCTCACTACAGTATTCTCAACTCATGATCATCTGGAAAACTGCACTGGTCACACCCCTGCACAAAAGCGGTGATCGCTCAGTTGTTACCAACTATAGACCAGTTTTAATCCTTTCCCTGCTGTCTAGGGCACTAGAAAGGATTGTATCAGACCAGTTAGTCACCTACCTCAGCAAATATAACATCCAATACCATCAGCAGGATGCCAGCCTGGTGGCACTGAGGGTTGAGGTGCTGACCGCCACATTTCACGCCATGCCGGTGAACCAGGTTTTGGAATGGACTCAGGCCACTGGGGGTCAGCAGGGGAGGGAAGGGATTGAGCTTCTAGATGACTGCTTTCCCTTCCCCGGGGAGGGTTCTGGGCTTTACACTACTCCTTGGTGGCCCCTGATAGGGATCGGGGGCAGCGCAAGGAACTTGCAGTGCCGTGATTAGGGGGAGGAGCATCAACAGATGTTGGCAAGTCTATGCCAGTCTGTGCTACTGAGGGGAAACTGAAAGACTTAAAAATTCCCCTATGGGATAGGGAGGTGACAAGGTCTTCAGTGACCAAACCCACATCCGCAGCACTGGACAATCCCTCCTCTGGTCCTCCAGGTCCTCTACTGGGACAGACCCTGTAGTTTCAGATAGGCCACCAGGAAGATGGGTGGGCCTTCACTTGGGGGGGGTGACCCAGGGCTTGGAAAGTCCTGGTCGGGTCCCAGAGGAGGGGGTCTCGGCAGGGAGTAGAGGAATAGGTTGAGTGGGCACCTCTGAGAGATGCCCTGCCAAATGGAGCATAAATAAAGTATACAGAAAAGAAAAATACCATCAGCAGGATGACTACAGGAAGCAACATAGTATCAACACTGCTCTAATTGAGTACACAAGCTACCAGCATGAGTCCCTGGACATGGGGTCAACTGGTGGTCTCCATATATATTGACCTAACCAAAGCTTTTGATTTGGTTAACTGTTTAAAAAATTCCACTTGCTGGGTCTCTCTGCTGAAACAGTGACTTGGTTCTAAAGGTATCTCACAAAATGCTAGCAACGTGTTAAGATCAGTGGTGCCTTATCTGATTCCAAACATTTATCAGTTGGAGTACCACAAGCTCAATACTGGGCCCCCCTCCAATTGATCTCTTTATTAATAACATGCCAGATACCTGTACAGTCATGAAGGTGCTTCTCTATGCAAATGATGCTGTCATCTACACCAGTGGACCTTGCCAGGAATCTCTCACCTGCAATCTGCAATGCAGCTTCGGTTCGCTTGAGGCATGGTTCAAGCTTAATAAACAAATCTTGAACTACAAGAAGACCAAAATAATGCAGTTTGCAGGTACACAGATGAGGAAAAAGTTCTGTCCCTTCAGTATTGTTAATAAGAATGGGACCACTTTTGAACTGGTTGGTTAATTTTAATATCTAGGAGTTACCATTGATGACACACTCTCCTTTGAGCCACATATAGACATCACTGTCAGCACTGTTAATAGAAAATTGGGCATCTTGTACAGGCAAAGACATAACCTTACCCCAGAAACTAAATGCTCTGCCATAACTAGCATCAGTCTACCCATAATTGACTATGGCCTCACAGTGTGTGGAGCAGCTATGGACTCTGTTCTAAAAAGGATCAGGCTGGTCCTCAACAAGGCATGCTGCTTCATACTTGTGGCTGATATGCTCACCCATAACTGCTCCCTATACTCACAAACTAAATGGCTCCCACTCCAATACAGGATTAAATATCAAACATGCCTCCTTGGGAAGAAAGCACTCCTGGCTCTCACTCCACCCGCTGTTAAAAACTTACTCAGTCCTGTTTACATTCAATGCACCACTAGAAACATGACCAGAAATGCTCTCTTGGTACCCTGCCTCAGAACTAGCGTGATCTTGTGCTCCTTCACCATCAGTGCTCTGCAATGGCTAAATGATATACCAGATTACTTGTTGGGCCTCCCCAAATTATCCCTATTCTAGAGAGGGAGAGAGAGAGAGATAAGAAAGGCTTTCACACCTAATCCTGGCTGTGACTGCTACAGCTGATACCCCATCCGCACTAACTGTTATGTACCTGACAGTGCTCCTTGGAACTGCCCTTCCATTGCTATTTTGTATTTGCTAACTACTATACACTATTGAATCTTTGACAATACTCCTTTGTGTGCTGCCTAAGAGTATATCTTGATTGATATGTAATTTTTTTTCTTTGTTTACTCATGTCATTTTTTTTATTCTTTGTTTACTCTGCAAGCTATAATGTGGAAGCTTTGTAAATGAGCACTTGTGCTTAATAGTGTAACTCTGAATGTACAAATAAATAAAAACTAAAAAAATAAACAATGTTCACAGAGCAGTTGCCCCTATTCTTCTGCAGAGTGGCAGCTGCATGATGACAGGCACCTGAGAGAAGACAGCCAAGTGGCTCTAGTGAAAGAAGTGCTAAAGTGCTTAAGGGAGGAGCAGGTGCTGACTGTGGACGTTACCTGGGTAAGCACTATTGCTGCTTCAATCAGAAGGGCAAACTGAGAGGTGTGTGAGACAGAGTGGTGTTCCTGACAGTCAGACCGCCAGTCAAAGAAAGCAGCACATTTGACAAGGCAGGAGACAAGTACCAGGTGAAATAAATATAGGGACTGGTTACAATTAATTAAAATAATGTACACAGTAGGGTGGAAGAGAGGAGCGAGACTAACTGCCAGAATGGGGGTGGGCTCGTAAAACAGGAGCCATCATAGGCAACATTAGGCTGCTCACAGGAGAACAAACGTACATTACAAACATTTGAGGTGATCCATTATAAAATAAATAAACTAAGGGCACATTCATGTCAGCAATATTTTAAAGAGAAGAAATGTTCACAAATTTTCTACTAAATTTTCTACTAAACCTTATAACTTTGCTATTTTAAGTCAGAATCTCACAAAGCATGGGCCATTTATTGTTTTAAGGAGGGTGGGGCTTTCAGATAACATTAGTCCCATTTGTCATAGGAGTCAGAAAAGTGGAGTCACTGACCTGTGAAGGTGGAGTGATCACAAAATATTGTTTGCAATCATTGAGGCATTCTGGCAGAAAGGGGAAGATGAAAGAGGAGCCAGGAAAGGGAGTGTTCTTGGGAAGGAGTGAGTTACTGCAGCCTTTTGGACAGCCCCTGGGAAGAGTTCAGATCACAGACAGTACAAATAAATTGTTTCCAACCTCAGACAAGAGAGATAGTGTATTTTAAAGGACAAAGGAGTCATTTGTAAGCAATTTTCTTTTCTGAGTTAACGGCTAAAGATACACAGCATACAACAGATTTTCGCACTGGGGAAACTTCTATTAATAGTGACTTGGAGTTACCCTGACAGAGATTAATTATAAAAGCTGTAGAGAGTGAAATATTGTCAGTTATCCAACTGGGGGACTGCAAAAGTGATTGCTTTTCATTTTTATATATTTTAAGGTGATTTATGTAACATGTCATAGTAAAGCATCCATGTGAATGGAGCAGAGCAGGCTCAGAATTTTCAGCCAGTTGGTCAGTAATTTCAAACTGAGGATACCATTGTGGCCCATGCTGCTGTAGGATTCCAAAGTGTAATCAGATGTGATTAGTGCTTAGGAGTGGAATCAGCTTGCTGTCCACTCAGATGGCCAGATTTTAGGGGAAATAGAATGCTGCTTGAGTACTGAAAGAGCTGCACAGTTCATTTGGGTGGAGATTCAGCAGGGAGACTGACCTGAGGGACAGATAGTTTTTAACAAAAGGGAGTTCAGCCTATTGAGACCTACTACCAGATATGGCTAGGGGAAATAGCTCTCAAACAAGAAGCCTAGACTATAGAGGAATGCCTGTATCCCAGTTCTAGGGTCAGTTGTACAGTAACTGAGAACTGGAAGAATTTAGTTATTGCCTGATGCAAGTGGCACCTGTTCCTAAAAGCTATTCCAGTCTGCATCCTACAAGTTCAGCACAGCATTTTCAAGCTACCAGGTCATCTTCAAGAACCATCAACAACAGTGGTTTCACTGCAATCTCTGCAGGGTCCAAATCTGTCATCAAATCTCCAGAGTTCATAAGGAAGGTGGTACAGTAATTTCAATTTATTTGTGGGACTAGTTCAGGAGGGACACTCATCTGCCATACAGGGAATTGTGATCCTCCTTACTATGAAAGGACTGCCATCCAGCAATTAAAAAGACTTTGCCCTGAGACTGCAAGGAGAATTTAATGTGATTTGCCTAGAAGCGTGTGTTAGCCAAATGTGATTCAAATGCAACAGTGATTACAGTGATTGCCATACCGTATAAGTGAGTACAGTGCTCCCTCGCTATAAAGAACCTCGTTATAGTGAACAGTCAGCTATTACAAATGCTGACCATGGCTCCCACTTTAAAATGTAGTCCTCACTCAGATAAATTACACACAGACGCTATGCAACGCCATGCAGTAGTGCTCCTGTTTACCAATTACAGTATTATTTTTCTACAGTAGTTCCTTTATTTAGAAATAACTTCAGAAATAACATTGAACTTAAACTTTACCTTGTGGCACACTTTACAATACAGACACCGCTCATGCGCCCGTGTGCACCCTGTAAGTTTCACTGTCACGCTTTGATTAGCCCATTTATACCTGCTGTTCCTATCAGCTGGCACCTCTGATGGGTTAAAATAAGCCCTACCTGTAACACACTAGATTTAGCTGTCATCATGAAGCGAACCTGTTACACCATGGACACCAAACTTTCAGTGCTGGAGAGGCTAAAAAAAGAAGAAAGCCTTGCAAAAGTAATCCAGGATACTGGCTTTTTAAAATCGACCATCTGCATATGGAAGAAGCAGAAGTTGTTTCAGCAGTTTGTATCAGAGTGTTCAGAGGGGAATGCTCTGAAATGTAAAAAACTATGCTGTGCTGATGAGGAAAAGGTGGACAAGGCAATGCAGATCTGGTTTGAGCAGCAGCTCTCTTTTGGTGTACCGTATCCGGATCAATTGTCCGTGAAAAAGTGGAGCAATTTGCCAAAAAGATCCATTGAGCAGAGTACAAATTTAAATAGTCTATTGGCTGGCTGTAATGCTTCCAAAGGCACCATGGCAAAGGAGGGTCTGTGTGACAGGAGAGCAGCGATCATGCAATGATGTTGCGGCCATGGAGTTCGTACCAAAGCTCAGACAGATCAGTCATGATGGGGGATGTCTGCCAGAACAGATATATAACTGTGATAAAATGGGTCTGTTCTGGTGATGCCTCCCAGATGTGACCCTGGCAAGTCCTTCTGAAACCAATGCAAGCAAGGGCTTCAAAGTCAGTAAAGACAGGATCACTCTGATGCCGTGCTGCAACACTAGTGGGACACAAAAGTTAAAGTCTCTTTTTATCGTCAAGTATCAAAAGCCTTGCTGCTTTCACCATTGCAACATTCAGGCATTACTGGTGGAGTACACAAGCAATGGTAACGCATGGATGACATCAGACATTTTCAAAGCCTGGTTCTGTTAAACATTTGTGCCCTCTGTCAGAGCTCGTTTGCTGCGTCAAAAGTTACCTCCAAAAGCATTGCTTTTAACGGACCAGTGCTCAGCTCACCCTCTAGAAGCTGAGCTCATTCCCATGATGGCAAGATAAAAACAGTTTTCCTGCCAGAAAAAACAACTTTGAGGATCCAGCCATTATATGGCGGTATCATCACTACATCCAAGAAGTTGTACAGAAAATGACTGCTGGAGGATCTGGTGTCAGCAGACTCAGCAAACTGTGTTACCAATTTCTTAAAGAAGCTGAACCTTTTAAATGTGGCACAGCTAAGAGGAGAAGCTTAGGATAATGTAAAACTATGCACCATCGTGCATTGTTGGATGACCACACTTTGCCCCACTCTGGGGACCCCACCTGACATTGAGGAAGATGACCTGGACACCGACAACTGAAATTGCTGCAATGGCAACTACACTGAATCTATTGCAGGACCACACAGATGACAAATCCATTATCGACATGTGGCTCATACAGGATGACACCGTTCAGACTCATGAGCAGATGTCTGATACACGAATTGTTAATGCCATAGTTAACACGAATGACACAACAAGCCACAATGAATCTGATGATTCAGATTCAGATTGCAATCCAGAGGACGAGCCAGAACTGAGTATGAATGAAGCCATAAAGGGGCTTGAGCTTGGACTATCCTGGCGGCAGTGTCAGGATATTGACCCACTCTGTTTAATCCAATTACAGCAGCTGATCTCACTTGCCAAGGACTTGTCCATCTGCAAGGCACAGAGACAGACAAAAGTAACAGATTTCTTTGGATCCAGTAATGGATCCAATACAGGAGGTCCTCAGTAAAGAAAGAAATTATGGGTACTGTAATAGTAAACAGAAGCACAAAACAAAGCACAAAAGCACAACATTTAATAAAGTCTATTTTTAACAGCACAAGCACACAGAACAAAACTAAAGCACTAAGAAGAAAAAACATATGTCCCAAATATGTCCCAATACACCATTTGATGCCATCAGAATCTGTATAGCAAAAAAACAAATAAGCTACGGCAACAATCACACTAGTTCCCAACGCATTATGGCATACCTCATTATAACAAATGAATTGCTATAATGAACACACACAATGGCACCTGACTCATTTGTTAAAGTGAGGGAGCACTGTATAAAGAATAGTGAAACTAGAGTATAGGGAATTTACAGTATAAGTTAATGATAATTGCCCAGATACCAGGGAATATTAGCTGGGCAAAATGGTGAAGTGGGCTGACTGAGATGGATATAGGCCCAGAAGTCACTACACACCCTTAAGATGCAGTGAAAGATGTCCAATGAGTGCCCTAGTATTGTGATATTCGTAATATTGGAGGGCTGGTAGGTATTGGTATAGCCTAAAGTCTTGTAGTTTATCTAAGCCACAAGAGATCCAATACTCAGTTCCACAAAAAACAGACATCTCAGCTGTGTGTAATCATTTTTATTTTAAATACCTAATGCTGTGCAAAGATACAAAGAAAGTGCAACACTAGTATAAGTACAGGCATGCAGTATGAGAGAATTCCACTGAGGAGCTCAAGTGTTTCACACTTTAAGTTCCAGATACTTTATCACATATTGACACTTTATTGTACCTTTGCACAGCAATGGAAATTACAAATGAAAATACTTCCACACAGCTGAGCTGTTTGTTTTGCTGTGGGAATGAGTGCTGAATCTCTTGTGGCCTACATTGTTAGTGAGCAGCACCACTCTGAGACAGTGGTCTCTTCTGACTGATGAGTCTCCTGGGATAGGTGGTGCTGACTTTTTGGAAGAAAGAATAGAGTAGTACAGAACACAATTTTACAGAAGTTTCAAAATTCCATTGAAATTCTGTTGAATTTTGCCAGAAACGGAATGGCAGAATTCTGCAGTAGAAAAATGTGGAATGAGTTTTTCCGCAGCATTTCCATGGAATTTTATTCTGTGGATCTTAATATTTTCTGTGGAACTAGTTGCAAAATGATCTTCCATGGAAATAAATGCTATTATGCAGAATATTATACTGCGGATATCAATATTTTCTTCAGAAATGTTTGTGGAATGATTTTCCACAGAAAAAGTGCTGTTCCGTGGAATATTACTCCATAGAATGCAGCAGGCAGAATTATTTATTGAAATGTTTCACCAGGGGTGGCACACTGAGCAACAAGATGCTCATCTCACGGTGCGACCAGTGGTGGGGGGGGGGTACAGAGAAGAAGGAGTGTACATGATACATAGCAGTTGAGTTGCACATTGGAGTCATGAAATTAAGAGTGTCATTGCATGCTTAGTTACATGAATAAGAGTGACATTACATACTTTGTTTACATGAATAAAAGAGACATTACAAATGTTGTGTACATGAATGAGAGTGACATTACATACTTTGTTTCCATACCTACATACATACATACATGCCTACATTACTAGCATTAAATTGAAATTATTGTTACACAATGATGACAGTTTAGAACTTGAAACCTAGAGCTTTAGGGACAGGGAGTGGGGATTAGGTCTGGGTAGGTTACACTACACATAGAGGACTGTACTGACTAAGGGAAGACATTTGACTGGGAGATAAGCAGAAGTGCAGAAAGGGGCAAGTGCATGGGTTGGTAGAACAAATATATGCCAGCCATTGTGGTCAAAAGCCAAGCCACTGGTCAGGCTGTGTAAGGTGAAGTGGGAAACGATAAGGGGGTAGAAGCAGGAAGGGGGGACGGGGAGGCAGGAGGAAGTCAGGGGTCATGTACGGTTTGCTGCATAGAAGTTTGTGAGGGCAGAGGATAGAGAATGCTGGGAGGAGGAATGGTGGATTTGGGCCGGCAGGTCATTCTAGAGATAAGGGAGATGGTAGGAGAAGGCTGATTGGCCTGCAGAGGTCCGACAGTGAGGGATTACCAATAGCCGGGAGTCAGTGGACTTGAGGGCATGAGAGGGGGTTGGTGGAGAGGATAGGGAGGAGGTGAGGTAGGGTGGAAGGGAACCATGCTAGAAGTTAGAAGCAAATTTAGCACTGTGAAGTAGTCACCGGTTGCTCAGGGATGGTAAGGCCAGCAAATGGAAAAGCTTGCAGTGGTGGGTACGGGGGGGGGCACTGAGAGTGAAATGGCAGAAAGCATTGAAGAGGAGGTCCAGTCTGGATAAGGTGGTCTTGGGGGGGAGCTGTAGACTATATCGCAGTAGTCGAAGGAAGGTAGTATCATTTTCAGAATGATTTCGCATCTCACAGGTAATGGGAGACAGCAGTGATTTCTATAGAGAGCGCCAAGCTTTTGGCACAGTTTTTCAGGATAGCGTCCATGTGGGTGGAGAAGGAAAGGTGATGGTCAAGCCAGACTCCTAGGTACCTAAAGGAGGACACGTCTTCTAAGTCTGTACCATTAAGGGTATGGAAGATCAATGGTGAGGTAAGTCTGGATAGTCTCTGCCTAGTGCTGAAAGTCAAGGAGACTGTCTTCTTGGCATTGAGGGAGAGTTGGTGGGAGTTAAACCAGTGCTGTACCTTGTTGAAGTCAGTCTGGAGACTGGAGGCGACTTCCTCTTGGGTCCGGCCAGAGGTAAAGAGGACTGTGTCATCTGCATACACATGTATTGAGGTAGTGGAGCAAGTTTTTGGAAGATCATTTAGTAGGACGGAAAAGAGAATAGGGCCAAGCACTGAGCCCTGGGGAACACCAATGGTAATAGGGAGTGGGGGTGAGGTGGAGTCAGCTATTTTTAAAGACTGGGTTCTGTCTTGCAGGTAGGCTCTGAACCAGTTAGTGGCCATCGCATATAACCCAGCACCAGATAGGCAAGATAATAACTGGAGGTGGGATACCGTGTCGAAAGCTTTGGCTAAGTTGACGAAGATTGCTGATGCAATTGGACCTTTGTCCATCCCTGAGAGGATGGAATCAGTGAGTCTTTGTAGGAAGGTGGTGGTGGAGTGGTTTTTCTTAAATCCGGACTGGAAAGGTGTGAAGAAGTTGGATTCGGAGAGGAAGTGGGAGAGTTGAAAGAGCACGAGGTGTTCCTGGAGTTCCACCCATGGAGTGAGCATTCCACACTAATTATACAAGCAGAAGTCTGCATTCCACACAGCACTAATATAGAACGTAAGTACAAATGCACAGGGTATAAGGTACAGTCAACTGAAGAGGTATATTTGAAAAAGTGTTGTTATTTCTCATTTTGCAAGCCGTGTCTCTCAAGCTAGGACAACAGCCTAGTAAATTTACTGTACCTTCTCTCACTCAAAGATTCCCGCAGCTACAATATCTGGTTTGGAAGTCTGCCATGCATATCCTCTAGTGGTGGTAGGTGGAAAGAGAAGTAAACAAACCTAAGATAATAAAAGGTTTGCTTTACATGTCCTGGTACCTGACCTTTCTGCTATAATTGGCACACAACTGTTGAACTGTACTGTGAACTTGTTCATTGCTTTGTGTGTAAGGGTTGACACAAAAGGAAGACTGATCTATTCCAGGTTATGCTGAACTGTGAAATATTCAAAAAGCATTTTTTTTTAATTTGATAGGGTACTTTAGAATTTGTTTAGAGAGGATGTTCATTGTTACGTCTGGCAGTAGAGAGGTGGATTTCTCACAAAATCCTTAGTGAGTACAGGGAAAGAGTGGCAGTAAAGTTGTCTCTACTTTGCTCAACTCTGACAAGTATTGAAAGCATTGATCAATCACCTTCTTAGAATGAGAAATTGGTGTGGTTCAGAGGCTCTTGATAATGTGTGTTCAGAGTGAAGGTAATAGTTACTTAGGAGGAACACATAGTCTAGATCCAGTTGCAGGGCAGGATGACTTTTCCCTAACTGGATGCATCTGAGTTGAAGCCTAAAAGAACAGAATCAAAAATAACAAGAGTCATGAGGATGCCTGTGGGATTTTGCAGAGGGTCTTTAAGGGGAATTCCAGCAAAGAAAATGTCGCAAGTGGTGGAGAAGTCTGAGAAAAGAATGGACCAAAATCTAGAATCATTCATGGATAGTGACAGGAACTGTATACACAACCTGAAATCTGATGCCCAGAGACAAAGAAAGTAAACTAACTGCAGAAAAAAAACGGAACACCATGGGCAGAGGAGTCGAGAAGTGGAAGTCAGGACACAACACAGAGAAGTGGAAGCCTATCTCAATGCCACAAGAGTGTCAATACCAGTCATACCAATTGTTGCACCATGGTTTGGAAGCAATTTAGCAACCTATGGATTTGTGAATAAAGACGATGCCCTAGAGTTATTTTTTTTTTCATATTCTTTTTTCCTCCTTTAGGCACAATGGGGTAGAGCTCCCTTCTGCCTAGCTCCACTGTCCCCCACAGTCCAGCATCAATCTGGGCTTACCTGTCAATTCAGTACCCTGACAAATTTCACACATGGCAGGGTCGGGGCGGCATCATCCCCAATACCTGAATCCAGTAATTGCTGGCAAGCTTCCCCTGGTGAGGCGGCAAGTGGGGGTGCAGTGTGTGGGCATCATACATCCCTTCCATGCCTCCCTTCTTCCTCCTGATTTTCCTTCTAGTCCTTGACCACAACCATGGCATGCTAAGGCAGTGCATGTGCATGGAGGCGCACATGCTTCCTGGGCCATGGCTCCCTCTCCCACCCCTGACTGATGTCTGCCTCATGCAGCTCCTTTGAGCTGGTCAACCACCCTGATCCAGCACAGGAGAGCTGCTATGCAGCCTCTCAATCCTCTCCCAGCCTCCCCTAGCTGACCCCTGGCAACCTGTGTTCATTCCTGAATATGGGTCACCAGTGTTGAAGGAGGTAAGGCTAGCCTTCCATGGCACTGGCCCAGGATAATGCCTTAGAGTTCTTAAGGTCATTGAGGAAACACCAAGGCAGGGTCCAGTACCAGAAGATATGTGGTAGCATCACTTTGAGGGAGCCATGACAGGTGTAGCATGCAAGGGGTGGAGCTATGAGCAAGAGCAATTACAGGACTGGAGAAAGTGCAAATTCCAATTTATTGAATACTTTAACAAAAGAAGAATCAGACAGCAGTTACGGAGAGAGCTGGATCATCTGCAGAAGACTGGAGATCAAATTGTTATGTTAGTGCTGGACAAATGGGGTATCTACAAATGTTTATCTCCAGGCACATGAGAGAGAGAGAGAGAGAGAGAGAGAGAGAGAGACAGTAGAGTTCATTGTGGGAACGTTACAGACAGAGTGGTGCCAAAATATTCGGTATTCAGTATTTGTTATTCATGGCGGCTAAGGAGTTGTTTAAAAATACAAAAATAAGCCTTTTCTGGCTTTCCCCCCTCCTGGCCAATATTAAAAACATATATCAATCCCTGGTGTCTAGTGGTTCCACCCCCCTGGCCGATGCTGACCCAATATTAAGAATCTCCACCACCCCCTCACCAAGATTCACTTTCATCCCCCATCCAGAAATAGAATTAAAAATAAATAAATAAAAATGTCCCTGGTGTCTAGTGGTCCCACCCCCCAGGCCTATCACTGGCCCAATATGAAAAATGACCTCCCCCTCACTCATATTCACACCCCATCCCCCGTTGTCCAGTGCCGCCGTTCACAGTTCCACACATTTAATTAAAAAAAAATTCCCTAGTTCACTAGACACCAGGGATCATCAGGATCCTTAGAATTTATTTTAATGTTGGCCAGGAGGGGGGAAAATCTTTTTTAACTTTACCCCCTCCCCACCAGCTGAATAACGAATACCACTCAGATAGTGGGCTATTTGGTATTTGGTTCCGAATATTCTGACAGCCCACTATTCATGGTATTCGGAAAATAATATTTGGTCTGTGCATAGTCCTAGCAACAATTACCTTGATGAAAGAGAAAAAGAAGTCCAAGACTGTGAAGTTGTTGCAGAGATACAGACGACAGAGATAGTGACCGTAGTCACAAGTTCAAATCTGCTGCATTTACCTGGGAAGCTAGGAGATCAGGAAATGCAAGGTTTGTTGGGTACCAGATCTACAATTAGTATTTTAACAAAACCATTGTGAATGCAGAATATTAAGTCATGCACATGACTCAATAGGAAGCAAAATATATAGCTCACACTAGCATTGGAAGAGTCGTATAGACTATGGGAACACAAAAGGGTCAGCCTCAACATCTGAGGAATACCTTGGAAAAGAAGATCAGTCATCTTTGATTTAGAAGTATTCAAGACAATCATTGGAACTGACATTGTCAGATAGCTCAGACTTTTGACTGACATGACAATGAAAGAGTTGCATGCTCAGAGGAGGCACATAGTAAGAAACATGCTGATGATGAAGAGAAAGAACATACAAACTTATGAAGAAGCCAGCAGAAGAACGCCATTTGGTCTATCTGGTCTGCTCATATTGCATGGTCCACAGCTTGAGCTACTGTCCCTGCCCCCCTCCCCACTCCTCCCATCTGCCCTATCAATGATCATTACCTTCCCCCATGCCTATCCCAGCCTCTGGTGAAGCTGCCCACCATCTTCAATGAGACCACCTCTTCTGACAGCACAGTCCAAGTGTCCACCACCCTCTCCATGAAAAAGTGCTTCCTGACCTCTCTCCTAAACCTCCCCCACCTTAAGACTGTGCCTCCTTACGTTATGGTTGCCACTCAGGTTAAAGAGACCATCTTTATCCACTTTATGTATCCCTTTCAAATTCTTCAAGGTCCCAATTATGCCCACTCTCTCTCCTGTCCTCCAGGGAGCACATGTGCAGTGCCCTTAACCTCTCCTCATATACCTAACCATGCTGACCACTATCATCTTTGTAGCCCTTCTCTGGACCTTCTCCAGCAGGTTAATGTCCTTTTTGAAGTATGGGCACCAGTACTGAACTCCATACTCTAGAGGTGTTTCACCAGAGACCTGTACAAGGGCAGTATAACCTCCTCTCACCTAATACTGATCCCCCTAGCTATGCATCCCAGCATCTTGTCTGACCTTGCTGCTGCTTTTTTTGCACTGTGTGGAGTGCTTCAGGTCACAAGTGATCATCACCCCCAGGTCCTTCTCTTCTGATGCAGATACCTGTACTCCACCCAGGTAGTACTCTGTCCTGGGATTCTTGGCTCCAAAGTGCATAACTTTTCATTTCTTGGCATTGAAGCCAAGCTACCAGATCCTGAACCACCTCCCCAGTTTTTACAGATTATTCTTGAGGTCTTGTATCCCTTCAGCTGTGTCCATTTTCCCACATAACTTGGTGTCATCTCTGAATAGACACATTTTGCCCTCAATGCCATCCCCAATGTCATTGACGGAGACATTGAACAACAACAGCCCCAGCACTGAACCCTGTGGGACACCACTAGTAATCTCTCTGGTGGCAGATAACTCTCCGCCCCATAACCAGTCTCTGGGTTCTGTCCCTCAGCCAGTTTTCCAACCATGTGTCCATCTTATCTCCAACCCTGAGATTCACCAACTTCCTGATCAACCTTTTGTGGGGCACAGAGTCAAAGGCCTTGCTGAAATCCAGAAAGAGAATGTCTACTGCTTGGTCTCTGCCTACTGTATAAGTGACCCATTCAAAGAAGTCAGTCAGATTCATTTGACATGATCCCCCATCCATGAACCCACACTGCCTCACATCCTGGAGATCATGCTTCCCTAGATATTCTATCAACCTTTCCTTAAGTATGGTCTCTATGAGCTTGTATATGATTGAGGTGAGACTGACTGATCTGTAATTCCCTGGGTCATCCTTGGGACTGCTTTTATGGAGGGTCACCACATGTTCTGTTCTTCTGTCCTGCAGAAGCATGCCTGACTTCGGTGAACTATTAAATAGACCTGCCAGTGGCCCTGGCAGCTCCTTGGAGAGTTTCCATCGTACCCTTGGATGTACTCTGTCCAGGCCTGGTGATTTGTCCACCTTTAATGCAAGCAGCCCCTCCCTCACTCTATCCTCTTCTATCACTACATCTGTGTTCCCTTCCCCCTCCTCCTTTTCTTCCTCCTCAAGGCACTGGTTCATCCTTCTCCCTGGTGAAGATGGAACAGGAGTATTCATTTAGTATCTCTGCTTTTACCCCATTATTCTCCACCCACGCCTCCTCTTTCTTAAACCTAACAATCCCATCTTTCTGTTCCCTTTTCTCACTTGTGTAGTGAAAGAAGGTTTTCTCCCCCTTCTTAATTCCTTCAGCTATCTGCAGTTTCTTCTGTGCCTTAGCTCACTGGACCTCCTTACTTGCCTCACTAGTCAACCTTAAATATTTTTCCCTATACACCTCTCTCTTGGTCTTCTTGAATTTTCTGTAGGCTAACCTCTTTTCCCTTACTTCCTGGGCAACCCCAGAACTGAACCAGCTGTGTGCATTGGCCATTTTGTTCTTCCCCCTAAGCCTAACAAACTCATCTGTGGCAACAGTATTCCTTTCTTAACAATGAACCACTTTTGGTCCACCCCCATATCTACTCTGATGCCTGCTAGGTGGCTCTTTAGCACTTTGTGCATCTTTCTGACACACACTGGACAGCCCTATTTACTCCACATAATCCCCTGAAAGACTACTGCCCCACAACTATTGCTATTTACCACTCTCCTGCTTCCCATATGTGTACATATTCACCCACATCCTCCCTACCTAGCTTATCCTAGCATCCAGTTATACATAAATATAAATATAAAATTCAAAGATATGTAACTTTCTATTTCACTTTTACCATCCAAATGTAACAGCAAATCTCAATATTCTAGAACTCAGTGAGTTTTTACTTCAGATGTTCCATCAGAACTAGAACACTATGACTGGAAAGCCGGTTCTTAGCAACAGCCTGCTTCTAGCTCAAAAAAAAATCCAATAAATGTTTAAAACAAGAAATCATCAGCCCAGAAAGCCCATGAAACAATGATAAAGTCACAGTACCACATAATCAACAGGCACCACACAGAAACAAGCCAGCTAATCATGGTGACAAGGACAACCCCACAAAAATCACAGACTGCCTAACCACTGTATATAAACAAAATGAAACCTACACAAGATGTGCTTCACCACAGAACAAACATGCTGATCATCCTGTTTCCAACCAACATGAAACACACAAATCACACACCTTCCTGTAGGCAACAATACCCTCCTTCTCAATCCACAAACTGCACACAAAAATATTTAAAAATTAGAAAAAAATTAGAAAATTTTCGTTTAGATATGGGAACTCCACAAAGCTACAGACACTTAGCTGCTGCCAGCATTCTAAAAGAGAGTGAGACTACTGAAGAACTTGAGTCCTCGGAGGAGACTCTGCCCGATGAGTATTAAGTGTCAACAGTGATATCCATGGAACCAGAAGACTTACTGCAGGATGTCAGAACATTTGCAAGGTCATATCTTGAGGGACTGATGGTGCTAATATCAGTGAGACAAGCATAGTGAGATGTTTTCTGCACACTACAGGGATCTCCAGTATTCTCAACAGTGGACCTGAAGTGGATACTGACAGATATCAGTGGAGTCACAAGATTGTTGTAAAACTGCTTTCAAAACACATGAGGGAATGTACAAATTTATTGTGGTACATTTTGGAATGAAAAAGGCACCTACAACATATAGAATAACATGTGGGGAATAGTGTACAACAGGCTGTGTTTCCACTGAGGTGGTTACGATGGTGACAGAGTGACCTTGACAGTGAAGCTTGAGAGGTCTCTGTCATCATGGGAACCCCAAGGCAGGAACTTAGCCTTGTTGTGCACTGTTCTTCATACACTTTTCTGTATAGTATATGGGACAACATTATGGTGCTGTTTCAGTCTTGACAAACATAACACTACCTGTGCAGGAGAATAAAGCAAAGAAGTGTCAACTCACTACTTTCACTGTTCTGTTACATGCCTTGCTTGGATTGGGGCCTGGCTATCTGTGCAAACTGTTGTCTCCACGTTAACTTTCATGGCATCTATGTTTTTCTAAGGAAGGACTCCTAGCAGTTCCAAGGGTCCAGCTGAAGTCATCTATGGAACGTGCCTCTTCTGAGGCAGCTCCAACCCTGTGAAACTCTCTCTCAAGGTCTTTGAGGGAGGACCCCTTACTGAAAGCCTTTAAGAAAGGGCTGAAGTCCCACCTGATCAAAGAAGCTTTTTCCTTATACTAACTAAGTTGGCTACTTACCACCTCACAGTTATTTAACTTACTACTGGTATAATGTTATTTATTTTATCCTATCTATCTTTACTTATCTATTTTAACTATGTTACCCAATTTCCTTATATTATTTTTTTATGTCATTGTTCAGCACCTAGAACCTCCAGGGATGGGTGCTTAAGAAATAAAATTTTGCTTGCTTGCTAAGTTTGCTCACTCTATCCCTCTGTCTTCAGTTGTGGAGATTTGTTCACTGGCTTACTGGCATTGTTCACCCCCCCATGATTCCTACTCAAGTTTTTCATTGGTGACAGTCAGTGTTTATTTTGATTTATAGCATTTGTTGACTCAAGTTGTGACTGTAATAGTATTCCTGCTTTATGTTTGATATTTTTGTTAAAAGTGAAAAGCTCTCCCAGTTTTTATCCCAAGCTCTTTTGAACAGCTGATTTGGCTAGGCTCAATGGTCCAGTGGCACAAAACATAGAATTTTGGCACCTTCCTACATGACATACCTACTGCAGCAAAACAAGTAGTCATTTTGCTGCAGTAAGTACATCACTACTGAAGCAAAATTACATTTTAAGGTGTATGGATTGCCATACCCAATAAAGACACACCACACACTATATTCCAGAGGACAATAGAAGTGGTCTGCAGAGTGTGTAATTGCTGCAGTTAGCTGCAGTGTCAGATGATTGGGAAACTGGACTGCTGCATCTGTGGGAAATGGAAGCCTATGATAGCTGGCGGAGAGAAGAGACAGCATCGGTGGTGTTGGAGGGAGGACTGGATTGCTGGCCTGAGCAGGGACTGAATGACTCAATCTGTGTGGTAACAGCAGTGCCCTGCTGCAAAAGGTGACTTCAGCAGGGAACTGTGTCACTACTTGGCTGAATTAGGCCCCCCACCCTCCCCCTCCTCGGACCCTTGTTAAATGCTCAAAGGGGCATGGGGCAGGGCTTGGAGACTATGGGGAAGGGCTACAGTTGTGAACAGCAGCTGAATCTGATTGGACATAGGGGCTGAAGGGGAGGGACTCTGGGAGTAGGCTACTGGCATCAGGTATTGGGATTGTGTTCAGGGTTATGTCCAACGTTTTATGTGTTTTGGCCAAGGATTATTGTACACTGATGGGATGGAGCTAGATAAGAGGTTGGGAGTAGGGACAGGTCAAACTAGGAGAAAGGTGGAAACCTAGGCTGGCGTTTGTCTGTTAACCAATATTTCTCATTTTTCTGCACTAGCAAAAGTAAACAATGTGGAGACACCTGGCTTGGAGGGGAGCTAGGAATGGGATGGGGGTGAAGCTAGGGCAAGGACCTCAGACTACCAGGGCAGGCATCTTTGGAAGGTTAGTAGGATGTGTCGGTGTGGGTCAGCCATGGCTCTGGTATTGGCTTGGAAGTTGGGGGGCTGCACAATGTGTGGCCAGCTGGCCCAACTTTGGGAGGAGATCAGTCCCTTGAGATGGGAGCTGGGTAGGGCAGTGGTATGGAAGTGTGGGATGAGGGAGATGTGGGCCAGGGATGGGTCAGGAGAGGGGGTACAATAGATGTGGTAAGTCCAAATTCAGCATCTGTAGTGGACATGAGCAGCCTTGGGCAGGTAGAAAGGTACACTAGGGACCATGGCAGAGGGAAGGGGTATAGGGTGGGAACTGGGGTGGCTCCCAGGAGCTCAGGTGCAGGCAACCATGGATATGGCCCGAGTAAAGGGGACTGGCAAGTGGTAAGGAGCAGTGGTCCATGGCAGGCATGAATGAGATCTTTTGGGGAGGAACAAGTGTGGGGGTGAGTAAGAGGATGGAGACTGAGATGGGAAACAGATTTGCACTGCTAGCACTACTTAATGGGATGGGTGATGGGGAAATCAAGGTGAAGACAGACCCAGGGGGAACATGAGAGTAGGGTGTGAGGAGGAGCTCAGTGGACAGAAGGAGTGGGATTGTCCCAAAGCATAAGGACATGAAGGAGGCAGACAGGGCAGTCAGCAGCAGGCTGAATATTAGTGAGGAGGATGGGGGTGGGGCCAAGGAGAATGAGGCAATTGGAGGAGCAGCAGCAGAAGGTACAGAACTGGGAACTGAAAATAGGGGGGTCCTGGTAAGGGAGGATGAGAAAGACCATCCACCTTAAGCTCTTCCATTTCCCCCATCTCTTATCCTTGCTTTGCTATACTCTACTTTCAATGCTTCCTCCACCTGCTTTCATCTTCCTCTCCTTATCTCTAACCTTCCACCTTCTCCCATCCTTCTCCCCTTCCTCCCCTCTACTCTTTCTAGGGGCATAGTTCTCATAACATCACTTACTGTATACAGTACATTACAACCCACTAGACCAACTCTGTACTTCTTGCACTTGTTAGTTCTGAATAGCTCCTCACTGTTTTGTTTATATTTTGACCTGGCCCAATTATGTACTTCACTGATTTGCTAAGTTCATTGTATTTCTGACACCTTCACATTGTATCACCTATGTTATGTGCTGTGTCACATTGTTGTTGCTCATTGTAATATACTTGTATCCTCCTGGGTCATGCCTGAAAATAGGCATCCTTATGCCTAGTGTACTCACCCAGTTACCAAAAGCAAATAAATAAATGAGACCAGGATGACAGGGAACTGCAGGGGTCCAGTGTAGGGGAGAGCAGGGAGATATAGGGTGGAAGGAGTGGCAGGACCTCTGCCAAAGGTAAGGATGCACTACAGGTACCTGGGAGTGCTGGGGGATAGGTCAAAGCCACGTGGTGGGGGAAGGGACGGATGGTTGACAGGTCAGTCCAGAGGAAGAGCTGCAACAGGGGGATTAGGCAGTCAATGACACTGGCATGGAGAGGATAGCCACGGTAAACAATGAAGTAGCCATGGTGTGTGGAGAGGGTGCAGGTGAAGGGCAGGGGAGGGGAGGAGGTTAAAGTGCACCTGCTGGGGGATTCCATGATTAGAGGAATTTAGTGGGAAGGGGGGGTAAAGCCTGTGCCATCAGGATCAAGAGTATTTCTGGCTTGACTGCACATGGCCAAACACATGATATATGCACTAGTGAAGGAATGTGGAGGATCACCGGACATACTAGTGCACTTGGGTACCAATGACATTGAGGGGAATAGTGTGCTGAAGATCCAGGCAAGGTTCCAGGAGCTGGCTCGGGTGTGTCACACTGTGGGGTGCTCTGTCTCCTTCTCAGAAGTCTTACTGGTACCTAGGGCCAGTGTGGGAAAAAAGTAGAAAATGAGTGAAGTGAATGAAAGGTTAGGGGAGCGGTGTGAGGCTAGGGGATATGGGTTGTTGGGGGACTGGAGTGTGATCTGGAAGGATAAGGGGCTTTACACCAGGGATAGGCTCCACCTCAATCTGACTGGGAAGGAAATCTTGAAACAAAAACTGACCAGCTTCATCCAAGCTAGGTGGGGTTTAAACTTGTGAGGGGGTATGGTAGGGGCTTGATGCAAATGCTTGCATGTAGAGCAAGGCCAGTGGGGTGCACCGGAAGTGAGGGAAGGGGGAAAAATGGGAGCACCTCTTGGGGCATGAGGGATCTCAAGCAGGCAGCAGCAAGAAAATTCTCATGGCGGGGGGGATGGTTGAGGGTATGGAGAAGGGATGGAGGGTGATCTTGATTAATGCCAGAAGCATGGGGAACAAGATGCCTGAGCTACAGGCAATGCAAGTGGATGGGGAAGTGGATGTGGCATCCATCACTGAAACTTGTTCCACTACTAGTCACGACTGGGACCCCAGTCTGTTGGGTTACACAGTGTTTAGGTAGGATAGGGCAGTGGGCTGGGTTGGGGGTGTGGCACTAATCAGTAGAAAAGGCATTGGGATATGTAAGGTGGGGGGGCAGAAGGTGATGTGTGGGCTTTATGGGTCACCCTGCAGTCATCTGGGGGCAAGAGGGTTAACATGGGGTAGTTTATAGGCCTCCCATGCTGGTGGATAATTTGGAGGAAGGACTGGTGGCAAATCTCAGGAAAGATTGTGGTCAAGGAGAGGGTAGAATGTTGGTGCTGGGGGACCTCAACATGCCAGGGCTGATTGGGAAACTATGGCATCCTCCTTGGCTAGGGAACAGCGCTTGCTGGATGTCTTCCAGGATGCATTCCTTACTCAGATGGTAATGTACCTGATGAGGAATGGTCACATCCTGGATGTGGTCATATCTGATAGTGACCTGGTTAGGAATCTGGCAGTAGGAGACCCACTGGCAGGGAGCAATCATGCCACGGTCTAGTTTTCCTTAGTTCTGTGTGGTTGGGAGGATCACACAAAAACAGAGGTAATGGATTTTAGGGGCACAGACTTCTAGGGTATGGAGCAGATCCTTAAGGGGTACTTGGATGGGATCTGACTGGAAATGGATGCTGAGAGCAGGTGGGAAATTACTAAAAGGGGAATTCTGGAAGCTACCAAGGCCTGTGCAAAAACCTGACGTAAGTGAGGTAGATCCAAAAAGCTAAGCTGGTGGACTAGGGAAGTCCAGGATGCAGTGAGGGAGAAAAGAGCTGCTTATAGTCGATAGAAGTGCTCTTGTGGGGTGATGGACAAAGGAGAGTATGATGTGATATCTAGGAAGGTAACTGGGGTTGTGAGGTCTGCCAAGGCTAGGACAGAGCTGAGGTTGGTCCAGGGGATCAGGGGTGGAGATTTAGGGGTTCTTTAAGTATATCAGGGAGAGAAGGAAAATGAAGGAGCAAATTAACAGACTATGGTGTGGAAGAGGGTGGGCTGAAGAAGCCAGGGAGCAAGCAGAGGTACTAAACAGCTACTTTTCCTCAGTCTTCACAATGGTAGATGAGGAAGGAACTCCATATGAGGGGAGATGGTAGGGAGATCACGGATGTGGAAATTACTGTTGGTAGGATGAGGGAGGACCTCAGGGTCCTAAAAATTAAGAAGGCACCAAGTCCGGATTGTATCCATCCCAGGGTGCTAAAGGAAATGGTAGAGGTAATTGCTGCACCTCTGGCAGATCTTTTCAACTCCTCTCTTAAGAACAGGTGCATGCCTCATGATTGGAGGATGGCCCACATCATACCTATTCACAAGGGTGGCTCACGTGAGGAGCCAGGAAACTACAGGCCTGTCAGTCTGACATCCGTAGTGGGCAAAATGTTGGAGGCCATCCTGAAGTAGAAGCTGGAGGAGTTCCTGGGGGTTTGAGGTTATCTAGATGATCACCAGCATGGCTTTGATGAGGGAAGATCGTGTCAGACTAACCTTGTGGAGTTCTATGAATGGGTGACAGGGGAGCTGGACCAGGGCAGGCCAGTTGATGTCCTCTTTCTAGACTTCAGCAAGTATTTGATTTGGTGCCACATCTTGGGCTTCTGGCTAAACTGGAGGATATGGATGTGGGGGGAAAGGATGGTCAGGTAGATAAGAAACTGGTTGGTGGGGCAGGTTCAGAAGGTTGTAGTCGGGGGGGAAGTTTCATCTCCTAGGAAGGTCATCAGTGGGGTCTCCCAAGGGTCAGTGCTGGGCCTACTACTGTTTAAGGCTTACACTTCAGACATCAGGGATGGTATCAGGAGTGAGATGAGTCTCTTTGCAGATTACTCAAAACTGGGTGCAGTGGTGGATGGGGAGGAGGGCAGGAGAGCCCTACGGGGGACCTGAAGACCCTGGTGGAGTGAGCACACACCTGGAAACTGGAGTTTAATACTAAAAAATGCAGGGTCCTCCACCTACGGCTTAGAAATCCTAGATATGAGTACCTTCTGGGGGGTGAGATACTGCAGGTTACTGAAGAGGAGAAGGACCTTGGAGTAATTGTGGATATCAGAATGAACAACTCTGAACAGTGTAGAAAGGCTGCTGCCAATGCAAATAAAATGCTAGGGTGCATAGCCAGAGGAATAAACTAGAGAAGGAGGGAGATGCTTCTTCCTCTGTATAACTTCCTGGTAAGGCCGCACCTTGAATACTGTGTGCAGTTTTGGTGCCCATACTTGAAAAAGGCCATTGTTCTTCTGGAGAGGGTCCTGAGGAGGGCTACCAGGATGATACAGGGGCTGGGGGACAGGTCCTATGCAGAGAGACTGGAGGAGCTGAACTTGTACTCCCTGGAGGAGAGGAGGGATGGGGGGATATGCTTGAGTTCTTCAAATACCATAAGAGGGTGAATATGGTTAGCCTTGATAGAGTGTTCAAACTGAGGGGGATCACCAGAGGGCACTCAATGAGGCTGGTGGGCAGGAGGCCAAGGGGGAGACAAAGAAAAGATACTTTACTGAGAGGGTGGTGGAGCCTTGAAATTCATTGTCTGTGGAACTGATGGCTGTAGGTACAGTGGGGGGGTTCAAGAGGGGATGGGACAGGTATAGGGGAAAGGTGAAACTGAGTAGCGCCACAATTAGAGGTGAAGATCGGTCTGGAGTGGGGGGTTATCATGGGAGATGGGGAAAGGGGCTGCAGTACCCTGTTCAGGTGTTGACCCTCAAGCAGACTTGATAGACCGCATGGCCTACTCTACTGGCATCTTAGTATGTAGTATTATGTGGAATGCAGAACAAGTTTTGCTTAGTCTACATGGTCGATGTGACCGTATATTCAAGGAGAGTGGAGTAACAATAGGATCACTTGAAAGAGGTTTTACAGAGATTGAGGAGTCATGGACTTATTGTTAACAGAGAAAAGTGCAGTTTCCTAGCAATAGAGATAAAGTTCCTAGAACATGTTATCATAGATGGAGGAATATTGCCCAAACCAGCCACAGTTCAAGTGATCAAGGATTTCCCTAGGCCTAAGAAAGTCAAGGACATTCAGAGATTCATTAGAATTTGCAACTGGTTTGGACCATTCATACAGAAGATGGCAGACATACTGTAGTAGAACCAGTGAATAAACTAAGAAGGAAAAGGACCAAGTGGGAATGAACATCTGCACAGGACAAAGCATTGATGACCACACAAGATCAGATGGGAGAAAGTGAGAAGTTGAATTTTCCAGATTTTCAGAAACAATTCTCTCTTGCACTGCTAATGACTTGGTACATGGGGTAGTGCTGTCACCAGAGGATATAAAACCACAAGTTCCACTCTCTCATGGTGAGAATGGGTGCTAAACCAAAAAATGACAAGCAAGCAGATACTACAGAATCACTCAGCAGAGAATATTTAATAGAAAAACAGTTTATACTCACATAAGGAGGTTAAATCTAACACTGTATTCCATACAAGAGAGTGCATGGCACTAAACCCCAGTATTTTGTCTCATAAGCATGCAGGTTTATAATGGGGTATGCCTATACAGTGGAGATGACTCCCTTTTAAAGATTAAATACACAGTGTCTGACATTTCAGTTACATCTCATTCACACAAGGATCATCACATCTGTCACTGAAAGAACAAACTCTGGCAAGAGCCAATAGGGCTGCAGCTATAGAATTTGAGGAAAAATATTGAACATTTGTTTTCAAATATTATTACACCAAATTTTCTACATAGCCATGTTATGATCCTGCCTCATGAAGAAGGGCAGAGAAAACATTCAGCTCCTGACCTAAAGGTGATTCTGTGCAGCAACTGCAAAATTAGTTTTCAGGATGCAAAAACACATTTTGGTCAGGAGTTGAAAAATTACAGCTGTCACATTCATGAGGTACTGTAAAGAAATGGCTGTTGAAAATCTGGGTTAAAAATATTGAATATTACCAAAGTTATGAGCCTTCATTTGCAAAATTCAACGTAGCCTCATAACTTTTTTTAAATATTATAATATTAAAAATATCTTTACACCAAATTTAACCCTTGCTGTGCCGCAGACTGATATATCAGTCCAAAATTCCTATACGTTCTAATCCTGTTGGCAGCCTAAGGGTTGAAACATAGACTTCTTGTGACCCCGCCTCATGAATGAGGTCAGACAAAATTTTCAACTCCTGTCTGAAAGGTGATTTCATGCAGGGACCGCAAAATCACCTTTCAGGATGTAAAAAAACACATTCTGGCCAGGATCCAAAAATTGGAAACTGTCACATTCATGAGGAGCTGTAAAGATATGGCTATGTTGTAAATTTTGGGGAAAAATATTGAAAATTACCAAAGTTACAAGTCTGCATTCACAAAATTCAAAGTAGGCTCATAACTTTATTGTTTTTTTAATATTCTTACACCAAATTTTCAACACAGCCTTATTATGAACCCTCCTCATCAACAGGGCAGAGAACAATTTTGACTCCTGCCTAAAAGGGGATTTCATTCAGTGACCACAAAATCACCTTTTGGGACAGATTTGCCTAATGTTGGTGCAGTTGTTCATGAGGCAGGGTTCCAAAAAAGTTATGTTGAAAATCTGGGCAAAAAATATGTAACAATGTACAAACTAAAACAAAATTCAAAACCCATTGAAGTACATTGAACCACATTCATGTTTCTTCAGTTCATGGTCAGACTTTGAAGAGTGAAGACACATCTACAGTCCAGAGAGGATTATGGCATTGGACCCCTGATGAGTAAAAAAGGGTTTGGTGGGGTGTGAGGTGGTGGGTGCTGAGTGGGAGGGTTGGGTGGAGGGTTAGGAATAGTCGTGAAAGTCATTGGTGGATGGTTTTCTTTATACAGGTGAAAAAAAAATGTGATTGAGGATTCCTGATCATGACACTGGGATTGGGCATCCCCATGTTGTTGTTATGTTTCTGGGGGTGGTGGTGGTGCATGCTGAGAGGGAGGGAGGGAGGGTCAGGTGGGAGGAGATCCATAATAAAAATTAAAAAAAATTGTCTGTCAAGGCAAAACACAGCACACTACACTGTGTCCAAATTGACCACCACTCTATTCTGTGCATGCACTAGTACTTGCACATGCCCAGTATAGTTTGGCAGCCATCTTGGACACAGTGCAGTGGGCCATGTTCCATGATGACTGCTGACAGAGTTAAAATAGTGCAGTGTGACTGCCAATGGAGACGGTGAGCGGAGTGCTTCATGGGTGAGGAGGTGACTGTGTTGCAACTCCAACATGTTGTTACATATGAACATATGAAAATGCCAGCAGAAACAGGCCTCATGGTCTATCGAGTCTGCTTGATTGTGCAGCTAGCCCCTCAATTTGCAGCTGCCTGACTCTTACCACCACTCTTCATCATTGCTCGGTCAGAAGAAATGAGCTGATTCCTTTTCTCATAGCAAGAGGTGTGCAGGGCTACTCCATTACAGCCCTAAAAAGGAGGACAATCCAACAGTACCACACAAGAATGGTAAGATGTTTATACCAACATTCAGGGCAGTGGGACCCAATGCTTTTAAAGTATAGCTCCAATTCAGCTCTTTTTGTAAAAGTAGCTTTTGGGACACAGTGCTTTTAAAGTTGGATAAACAAGGTGAGGGAAAGGAGCATATAACAGAGGAAAGAAGGTCTGAAAATTAGAGGGCACAGTTTGAAGTTGGGAAGGGGAAAGTTCAGAGGTAACAGGAAAGGTACTACTTCATGGAATAGGTGGTGGCCCCCCTTGAACAGACTACCAGAAGAGGTGGTGGGGGCCAAATCGGTAGGAAAATTTAAGTAATCATTGAATAAATACATTGGGATCCAGAAGAGGGACAAGATATACATGAAAAAAGGAAGGGGACTGGAGACTCCATCATGGGGGGGCAAGAGTTGGGTGAAAAATGTAGGGTCTAGGGGTACCTATGGTGATGGGTAAAATGGGCAGACAGGATGGGCCAAGGGGTCCTTTTCTGCCAACAAATTTCTGTGTTTCTATGTAAAGTATAGTTCCATTTCAGCTTTTTGTAAATCTAGCTTTTGTCTTCCTGCAACCCTCAGATTTCTTGGAATATGTTCAATGCTCATGAATTTTAATCCATTTGAACTCTGCAAAATGTGTTCACAATGGCGTAGTGGGAGTTGTTTTTAGTATGGAGTGAGCATATTCTTGCATACTCTCCTTCAAGACCCTGATTGTACACCCAACATGGAGTTTTGGGCATGGGCAACATAAGACAAACAACTACGGATATCTGACAGTTGATAACTTGTCTTATTTCTATTCTTTAAGGAACTACGGTACAGTATGGTGAAATGTCTTGTTTTGCATACATAAATATTGCAATGGCCACACTTATAGCTGCCTACTGGTTTAGTAAGATGCCAATTTGGTCTAATGTCTGAGTCAGAAATTATATGTAGTCTGTGGGTCACATGGTCTCAAATGTTATAAATGACCGAGTCAGGTTTTCTATGTAGATCATGTGTGACATATTCTCCAATGATATTCCCGCCCCTGTTGGAGACTCATGGTTTTACTCCTACTGCTCTTTTTAAACTAGGGTCTCCATCCGGTATTTGCCAATGTATATTACTGGAAATTTACTACACAACTGTGTTCAGTGAAAACATTTATTATGAACATACGGACATACAAAAGTTGCCAACAGAAATAGGCCTCACGGTCTATCAAGTCTGCTTGTGTGTGCAGCCAGCACCCTATAATGCAGCTGCCCTTCCCCCAACCCCCCATTCACCTCCTGGAACTGTTCAGTGCCCTTTACCCAGCCCCCCTCCTTGCCCTGCCCCATGCCCTTTTGAAGCTCCCCACCATCCTGCAAGCCACCACTTCCTCTAGTAGAACATTCAATTTTGACACTATCCTTTCAGAGAAGTAATACCTCCTCATCTCCCTCCAGAACCTGCCCCTTCCAGTCTTAGCCCATGCCCCCTCATGTCCATTCCCTTCCTCATCTTAAACAGACACTCTGTGCCCAATTTGTTGATCCCCCGAGTATTTGCAAGTTTCAATCATGCCCCCCCATCCCTTCTCTCCTCCAAGGTGAAAATAAAGGGAGGATTCACTTTTCTGTTTCAGGTGCTCAAGTACTTTTTAATCAAAAATAGGTGCCTCTTGGAACAAAGTCCTGCACTTCAACCCTTTAGTAGGCCTTCCTTGGGGGCATGTTAAAAGAATAATGACACACTTCCTCCTTTTGTACAGAAAATCTCTTAAAGTTACAATTACAAAAAGTGCATAGTGATATAAGGAAAAAATTCTAAATCACAAACAATACTAGTTATCAAAGCAGAAAGAAATATGCAGTAAAACTTGCTAAATTAGCAATTTATTGTTAACTGGCAGCCACATGGTATTCACAATATTTAACATTTCATAGTGAAAACTGCATAAAAAATTCCTGTTATACCGCTACTATAACAGAATTACCCTAGAAAAGTATTTGGAACTTAAAATAACTCCCAGAGGCTTGCGCATAGATATCTTACCAAGTACAGGGTTTGACGATGAAGAATTAAAGCGGGCTTGGGAGGAGGCAGCTACTATTTGTACAAATAGCTGGCTCAAAGCCCTTGCAGATTGGGATGCCTGCTCGCAAGCTGAGGTTATTAAGGGAATTAAAAACATACAAGGGAAACACACTAATTTAAAAACTAAGGACTTTGAGAACCTGAACACATTCTATTGCAGGAAGACCAATAAAAATGAAAAAGGACTTAATTGCCAGAAAAAGAACCAAGATTAATAGGGATGTAGGCAATTACAGCAGAAAAGAAGTGTTTATGTCAGAAAGGAGAGAATGTTCTGGTAGCAGGGAGCATTCCAGATCTCAAAGAAGGAACTGGAATCATTCAAAAAATAAAGAGAACACTAAAAAATATGTCAGATTTCAGGAAGCGGCCCAGCAGGCCAGTACAAGTAGATAAGCTGCAGAAAGGATCCCTGAAACAAGCACTGTTAACTTGAAAGATTTTTTAGAAGAAGAGGAACTGAGGCTAAGACAAGAAGAAAAGCAGGCATACGGTGCTAATTCCCAAGAATACATAAAGTGGGAAAAAACTAGGAGGGGAGGAAGAGGCCAAAAAAATCAGCAACAACAGAAAGGACAGAGGATTCAGAGGAACAAGGATGTGAAATCTTAAATTTAACAAGTCTCCAACTAGCTGAAACCCAAAAAACTGTATTCAAAAAAAGCTTTTCTTTGGTACCCACTACCCACTCCCCAACTGGACTTTTTCAAATTAAGGGTGGATATTTTTAAATTGATTAGAAAACTAAAATTAAAATACTTTTTTGGGAGAACATCAATACTAAGAACAGAAGAAATGGAAATAATGGAATATTTAACAGTTACTGGGAGTACACCACTAACCCTGGTAGATTTGGACTTTACGGGGCAAATAGAGCAACACTGGGTTGAGACTGACTGGGATCCTAACATCTTAGACAACATTGATGTTATGGCACTGTTGAAAGAGGCCAGTGGTGATAGCAGTACACAAATGCTTAACCCAATAGAAAGGGTGAACTTTAAACCAAAATCTGTGTTATTTTTCCCCAAATTTTCAACCCAGCTATTTCAGTCTTTGAAAATTGCCTACTGACGGAGACTAATAAACTATTCAAAGAAAGTCAGGTGACATTTAAAAGAAATATGTCTCAAGAAGATTTTGAGGCATTAAAAGAAATGGAAAATTACAAGGGCATTGTTTTGAAAAAATCTGACAAGGGTGGGAATGTGGTTTTAATGGATGAGGAAAAGTGCATAGCCAAATGTATAGATTTGCTGAATGGCCAAAACAACTATCAAAAACTTACAAGAGACCCTACAAATAAGTACCAGGCAGAATTGTATGAATTTTTAGATTGTGGGTTACATTGTGGGTGGCTATCTAAACAGGCAGCAGATGACATTAAAACAGACTTCCTGGTAGTTGCCACTTTTTTATATTTTGCCAAAGATCCATAAAAACAAACTGGATCCACCAGGGAGACTGAGCATCTCTGGGATCGGCTCTCTGACCCACAATCTCAGTAATTTTATTGATAGTTTCCTCTAGCCAAACATTTCACTAGTATAATCCCACCTTAAGGACAGTATGGATCTCTTACAGAAATTAGAGGGAAAGATTTGGGATGCAAATTACTGCTGGCTAACTATAGATGTTAGCAGCTTATACACCTCAATACAACACAGTAAGGGGTTATCTGCAACTGAGCACATTTTTTCAGTACCAGGACCTAATTTCTAATCACTTACTTCATTGGACCATTAGCTTTGCTTTGACACACAACTATTTCTTTTTTTAATAAGGAATTTTTCTTCCAAACATATGGAACAGCGATGGGGCAGCATTTTCCCCCTCATATGTCTACATTTTTATGTGGTTCTTTGAGGAAAATTACATATTTGACAGATAGTGAAATACGTTTATCAATAACCTAGCCATTTGGTATAGGTTTATTGATTATATCATAGTTATACTGGAAGGAGGTAAGAAACACATACTGTACCAGATTTTATTGATTACATAAATAAAAATGATTTAGGACTCACATTTACACAGAGTTCGATAAAAATAACATTAGATTATTGGATTTTGAATTAATGGGAATCAGTGGAAAACCAATTGAGACCAAGGAGTATAGGAAAGCCACAGCAGCCAATACTATTTTGCATGCTAACAGTTCACACCCTAGAAAATTGGTAAAATCAATACTGTATGGGGAGATGCTGAGACTTAAAAGAAATTGCAGTGATGAGATGAAGTCCTCATAGCCCTTTGGGCTAACAGCACCTCAGATGGGAGTCTACATGCCTCCATGGTGAGAAGAGCCTGCTACCACACTCCCCGAGCCCTTGCTAGTAGGCCTCCTCATAATCCTTTGGGCTAACAGCGCCTCAGATGGGGCTACATGCCTCCATGGTGAGAAGATCGTGCTGCCACACTCCCCAAGCCCTTGCTAGCAGGCATCCTCATAGCCCTTTGGGCTAACAGCACCTCAGATGGGGGTCTACATATGAACATACAAAATTTGCCAGCAGAAAAAGGCCTAGAGGTCTATCAAGTCTGCTCGAATGTGCAGCTAGCACCCCTTATTCTGCAACTGCCCCTCCCTTCCATCCTTCCCCTTCATTAACCCTCCCCCTTGTCCTGTCCCATCCTCATTTGAAGCAGTCCACTGTTCTACTGCATACCACTTCAGCAGGTAACGCATTACACCCAGCCACCACCCTCTCTGTAAAAAAGTGTCTCCTCATCTCCCTCCTGAACCTTCCTCTCTCCAGTCTCATATCATGGCCCCTGGTGGCCCTCCCCTCCCTTACTTTGAACAGCCCCTCTGTACCTGTCTTGTTTATTCCTTTCATGTATTTAAAGGTTTCAATCATGTCACCCCTGTCTCTCCTCTCCAGCAGTGAGTACATGTTCAACTCCTTCAACCTCCTCTTGTATGATAAGTCCCCCAACCCCTTGATCATCTTTGTCACTCTGCGCTGCACCCCCTCCAGTAACCTAATGTCCCTCTTCAGATACAGACGCCAGTACTGCATGCAGTACTCCTGGTGTGGTCTAACTAATGACCTATACAGTGGCAGAATCACCTCCTCCCTCCTCGAGGATATACCCCTTTCAATACAACCCAGCATTTTGTTGGCCTTTGCAGCTGCCTTCCTACATTGTGCCGAGTTGTTCATTGACCCTGTAATGAGCACACCCAGATCCTTCTCCTCCTCTGTCTGGGCTAGCTGCACTCCCCCTAGCTGGTAACTCCTCCTTGGGTTCCTCATCCCAAAATGCAGCACCTTGCACTTTTTGGCATTAAAGCCCAGTTGCTAGGTGTCTGACCTGGTTTCAAGCTTTGCCAGATCATCCTGCAACCCCTGCCATCCCCCTAGGTCATCCACCACCACGCCTACCTTGGTATCATCAGCAAACAGACTGATCTTGCTCTTGATGTCCCATGATATGTCTGCAATGAATATCCCAAACAACACTGGTCCTAACACCGAGCCCTGTGGAACACCGCTCGTCACTGCCCTTGGGTGTGAGAGCTCCCCACCCACCACCACCCTCTGTTGCCTTCCCTGCAGCCAGTTTCCTACCCATCTCACCAGCTTTGCACCCACCCCTGTGCCTACTAACTTCCTTCCCAGCCTTCCATGTGGCACTGAGTTGAATGCCTTACTGAAGTCCAGATACAGGACATCCACTGCATGGCTCCTGTCCAGTTGCCTAGTTACCCTAGTTACCCAGTCATAGAACTCGACCAGGTTGGTTTGGCAGGATCTGCCACGTATGAAGCCACTCTGTCTGCTGTCCTGTAGTCCTTTGGCCTCTAGGAGGGCCACTAGCCTCTCCTTCAGGATAGTCTCCATTAGCTTACCCACGATGGATGTGAGGCTCACTGGTCTGTAGTTTTCTGGTTCATCCTTGGGGCCACTCTTGTGGAGGGGCACCACATGAGCCATCCTCCAGTCCTGAGGTACACACCCTGAATGTAGTGAGGCATTAAATAGGTCTGCCAAAGGTCCTGCAAGGACCTCTGCCAGCTCCTTCAGTACCCTGGGGTGAATGCCATCTGGGCCTGGCACCTTGTCCACCCTCAGTGCCTTCAAACCCTCTCGAACTCTGCTCTCCATGATTTCCCCATCTGTCACCACTTCCCACCCTGCTTCTACCATTTCTCCCACCTTGGGTGTTACCCCCCCTTCTCTTTAGTAAATACTGAGCAGAAGTACTCATTTAGTGCTTCCACCTTATCGCACCCTGCTTCCACCCAACCCCCCTCCTTCCTAATCCTTACTATGTGGACCTTACAGCTCCTTTTCTCCCTGATGTACTTAAAGAAGTCCTTCTCCCCCATGACTCCACGGCAAGAAGATCCTGCTGCCACACTCCCAGAGCCCTTGATAGCAGGCATCCTCATAGCCCTTTGGGCTAACAGCTCTTCAGACAGGCATCTACATGCCTCCATGGCGAGAAGAGTCTGCTGCCACACTCCCTGAGCACTTGCTAGCAGGTACAGCCTGGACATTGTTCCGGGAACCCAAGGCTGCGTGGCTGTCTCTGTAAATTTTCTAAGAACAATTGCCTTTATCTTTGGACAGCTCTTATTGGCTGTCTGTGGCACACGAGCTCTGAGTTTGGTTCCTCATCCTGCCAGGCATTTCCAAATTCCTCCTGACTGGACTATGTCACTACCATCGACCAACTTACTTAACCTTTTTTCCCCCAAAATCCAGTATTGCCTCTGATATCTGGTCTGTTTCAATACTCAGTGCTGAATTTCTTAAGTTTAAAGTTTTTTTGTTTTTATCATAAAATAGTTTTTGTTTTCCAAAAGATCCATACCATAATCAAAAGATCATGTACACATTAGCTAGAGCAGGATATCCCTGCATGTAAAACATTGTCTATAAACAACTGAAAAAAGGGAAGAACAAAAAAACAAAACCTAAACAATGACCTGCCAGTTCTACTAATAAGGCTACCAGTAATCTAAGGTCCCCAGTCTCCAGTCTCTTAACATTGGTGCAGATGGCAAGAGTACAAATAACAGAAGGAATAAACCATGTAGGCAAATCTCTCAAGTCAAGAGTGAACAGAAAGGTACATGTAAGAGTTGTAGTAGGGGGGAGTGCCTTCACACAAAACAGGGGTGTCATACACCTCACAGGAAACCTCTCTACAAATCTGCATGTTTGAGAGCCAAGCCACCTAATCAGCTGATCCAAGGGGATTTTGGGGAGGAGGAAGGGGCACCTGACACAGAGTTGAGTTGAGGTATACCTCCCATTTACTGTGGCATAGATACAATTGTCCCCTGCTAGCGTATGTGAGCCTCTCAAATGTGGCAAGCCTAGTGAGGGTGGAATGCCAGAGAGAGGTAGCAGTCGGGAAGGGTTGCAAGTTTTTTTTTAACTGTACTTGTATGTGTTAGAACTTGAAAGTTTTGAAGGCTAGACTGTATTCCTAATTCTGTGCTGAATTTCTGTTACCACATTGGGTATTTCTGTGAAAAGTCACTTTCAGTTAATTTCTCCACCCTCCTCCCCCCTCCACAATTTCAGCATCTTTTTTTTCTTCTCTCTGCAGACCCAGCCGGCACCTAGCTTGCTGCCTGAATCCCTCACTACAATTTAAACTCCCATTGTTTGCGACAAAGCTTTTTTTGTGAATTGCAAAGCAGGATACCTCCCATTGTTTTTGGAGCTATATCTAACCCCAGATTGTCCATTTTTCTTCAGGCATCCTCATAGCCCTTTGGGCTAACAGCGCCTCTGACGGGGGTCTACATGCCTCTGCGGTGAGAAAAGCCTGCTGCCACACTCCCCGAACACTTGCTAGCAGGTATGACCTGGACAGCGTTCCATGAACTCAAGGCTGCATGGCTGTCTCTGTAAATTTTCTAAGGACAATTGCCTTTATTTTGGGACAGCTCTTATTGACTGTCTGTGGAACACGAGCTCCGTGTTTGGATCCTCATTGTGCCAGGCATTTCCAAATTCCTCCTGTCTGGACTATGTCACTACCATTGGCCAGCTTATTTAACCTTTTTTCACCCTAATCCAGTATTGCTTCTGATATCTGGTCTGTTTTAATACTCACTACTGAATTTCTTCAGTTTAAAGTTTTTTTTTTTTTTAAACTGTACTTGTATGTGTTTGAACTTGGAAGTTTAGAGGGCTAGACTGTATTCCTAATTCTGTGCTGAGTTTCTGATACCACATTGGGTACTTCTGTGAAAAGTCACTTTCAGTTAATTTCTCCACCCTCCTCCCCCCCCTCCCCAATTTCAGCATCTTTTTTTTTCTTCTCTCTGAAGACCCAGCCAGCACCTAGCTTGTGCCTGAATCCCTCCCTACAATTTAAACTCCCATTATTTGTGACAAAGCTTTTTTGTGAATTGCAAAGCAGGATACCTCCCATTGTTTTTGAAGCTATATCTAACACCAGCTTGTCCATTCTCCTCAGGCATTCTCATAACCCTTTGGGCTAACAGCCCTCAGACAGGGGGTCTACACGCCTCCATGGTGAGAAGAGTCTGCTGCCACACTCCCCGAGCCCTTGCTAGCAGGTACGGCCTGGACAGTGTTCTGGGAACTCAAAGCTGCGTGGCTGTCTCTGTAAATTTTCTAAGGACAATTGTCTTTATCTTGGGACAGCTCTTATTGGCTGTCCACGGAACATGAGCTCCGTGTTTGGTTCCTCATTCTGCCAGGCATTTCCAAATTCCTCCTGACTGGACTATGTCACTACCATCGACCAACTTACTTAACCTTTTTTCCCCCAATCCAGTATTGCCTCTGATATCTGATCTGTTTTAATACTTAGTGCTGAATTTCTTCAGTTTAAAGTTTTTTTTTTTTTTTGTCTACTTTTCCATTTTCAGATTATACTGTAAAGCCACTAGAGGTCAACAAGACATGTAGGTTGCAGTCCTCTTGCCACTGCTCCCGCCTAACACTTCTGTCTAGAGATGCAGTGAATTTAAAATCCACCGGTGAAGTAAACACAAAGTGGCCACTTCGTGTTGGCACTTCACTATGCAGAGTCCCCATAGGAAAGGTTCACTTCACCTTGTTATTATTACTTCACATTGTCATTCCATCTTAAACACGAAGTAAGGCAGGAGGACAACAATATTGGCAGCATCCCACCCACACAGTCACCAGAATGAATGTGCATCTACAAAGTGCTACTGTCTTGCATCCAGAAAACTCTCCAGTGCTGATGAAGTGAAATGAGAGTGTAACAAGGAATGCAGTCTCCCAGAATTAATGGTGTCATGTAAACTCACAGACAGATTAAGATTGCACTGCACACTCAAGGGATGCCTACGAAAAGGCACAACAACACCTAACCACTGCTCACAAGTCACAAATCCGAATCTGGAATGGTGTATTTTGCCAGTTGGGGGATTAGTGCATGGCAGTAACAATCTACTACCAGTAAAGATACCACAAAGCAGTATAAAAAATTCATGCAGGTGTGGTGGGTAGCAGGTTCACACTGCTGCAATTACTCTGTAACACAATAAAGGGTGCCTGATTTAATGGCATGCATGCACTCACACTCACACGCACACTCAAGTAATGCATAGCAAATTGAAAACCTTTAGTAATATAACCAAATGTTTTAAACAGACAAATTGTACACTGCTGCACCACAACAATCAGCAAAAAAAGTTAAGAATTACTGAAAATATTACTGTGTGTACACTAACACAGTTATACAAGAAAAATATAACCAAAACAAAAAGACTGCCTTTTTCTCCCAGTTCATCTACCTATACCACAAATACACCCTTCCCCAAAAGCACACTTTATCACAGTACACAGACTGACTGTTCTAAATTAATATTCAAAATCCACACACAACAATAAACACTTGATTATGAGCACAGAAGGGTTTCCTGCAATCGATGTACTAAATTTTGAGCAAAACATATTACTCAAAAAGGCATTTTAAACAGCTTTTAGTGGTTCTGAATCACAGAGCTCTGAGAGCAAACCATATCCAGATACCACTGCACACACACTACCCAGGCCAGAACTGAGGCTGTGACGAACAATCTAGCGTCCATGTGACCTTCAATCCCATGAATAATGGCAGAATTTCATTTGGAGCTCAATTACAGGATGACGTGAGGTGAATAACATTGATTTCAATGTGATTCGCCTTAAAACTGGTGGAGAAGTGGTTTGGGGAAGGTGGAATAATGCAAAGTCATTGGTTTCAATGGACTTCGTGTTCCTCATTATGAAGCAAAGTACTCCACTTCACATTGTGAAGTTCTCCATGGATTCCACGTTACTAAGTGGATCACTTCACAGACCAAACTGGGGCCTTTTCACCCACCCCACTTATAGTACTGTAACTCACATGCTGTACGAGAAGGAATGTGAATGCCTATGGCTGAACTTCCCCGATGGGCTGTAGCACAAAACTCCCAGACTTAAAAATGCTCATTAATGAGTACAATGGCAGAGTGGTGAAGCCTGGAGAGATACTACAAAACATGCTTACAATACATCCAAATAACTAGTCAAAAAATGAGTGTTATGGTTCGTGACGTGATCATGAATCGTGATTTGTGACTGCATTTGTGACCGTGATGATGAAGAACATGATTTGGTGTCGATGGTGTGAGATAAACAATATGGAACTGTATTGGATTTGGCAAATGTCATGGCTGTACTTCCCTGATGAGCTGTAGCACAAACTCCCAGACTTAAAAATGCTCATTAATGAGTACAATGGCGGGGTGGTGAAGCCTGGAGAGATACTACAAAACATGCTTACAATACATCCAAGTAACTAGTCAAAAAATGAGTATTATGGTTCATGACATAAATGTGAATTGTGATTTGTGACTGCATTTGTGACCATGATGATGAAGAATGTGATTTGGTGTCGACGGTGTAAGATAACTAATATGGAACTGTATTGGGAATGCGAATGCCTACGGCTGTACTTCCCCAATGAGCTGTAGCACAAAACTCCCCTACTTAAAAACACGTATTAATGAGTACAATGGTGGGGTGGTGAAGCCTGGAGAGATACTACAAAACAGGCTTACAATACATCTAAGTAATCAGTAAAAAAATGAATGTTGTGATTCGTGACGTGATCATGAATTGTGATTTGTGACTGCATTCGTGACCGTGATGATGAAGAACGTGATTTGCATCATGAGTGACTTGTGATAATGTTCCTGACTTAAAAGTGCATATTAATGAGTACAATGTTCATGTAGAATTATGCACCACACCTGTCCAGTACTCTGAAGGGAAGCCAAAGAAACAACTGTCACTTCAGTTACAGATGGAGATTGGGCCCTAAAGAGATGCAAATGCACAGACAGATTAAGATTGCACTGTGCACTGAAGAGATGCAGATGCAAAGGCACAACACCTAACCAGTGCTCACCATCAGAAATTCAAATCTGGAAAAGCATACCTTTGCCAGTTGGGATGGGCTGCCGGGGGTGGGGGGCAATGTACTGCACTGCTGCAGTAACAGCCACTAGTACTTGTACCAGTAAAGATACCACAAAGAAGTACAAAAATCATACAGCTGCAGTGGATAGCAGGTTCACATTGCTGAAATTATTATGTGGCACAATGAAAGGTGTCTGATTTGATGACACACATGACACACATACTCACACACACACTAAGTAATGAGTACCAAATTGAAAACTTCAGTAATATAACAAAATATTTAAAACAAATTAAAATTATGCACTGCTGCACCACAACAATCAGCAAAAACAAATGTCAAGAATTATTGAAAATATTACTGTGTGTACATTAACACAGTTATACAAGAAAAATACCACCAAAACAGAAAGCATTGTTTTTTTTCTCCAAGTTAATCTACCTACACCACAGAAACGCCCCTCTCCCAAAGCACACTTCCACTGTCTCTCAGTACACAGACTGAATGTTGTACATTAACATTCAAAATCCACACAAAAAAACAATGAACGCTTGATGATGTGACCACAGGAGGGTTTCCTATAATTGATTTACTAAAGTTTCAGCCCAAAAAAAAATGACTCAAAAAGGCTTTTTTAACAGCTTTTAGAAGGTTTGAATTGCAGAGAGCTCTCAGAACAGATTGTCTCCTACAGCTTCCTACACATACTACCCAAAGTGAGGCTGTGCAGAATAATCTAAAGCCTATGAGAACTGCAATCCCATGAATCACTGCAAAATTTGCCTTTGGAGCTTAAAAACAAGGTGAAGTGAGGCAAAGTACATTGTTTTCAATGAATTTTGCCTTAAGAATTAGTGGAGTAGCGGTTTGGAAAGGTGGAGTAATGCGAAGTCATTGTTTTCAATGGACTTCGCGTTACCCATTATAATGCTACCGTCACAGAGCACTCATGCGAATTTGCCTTCATGCCTCGAATCACTTCGTGGAGCGAATTGGGGCCACTTCACCCATCTCTACTTCTGTCCTGCATCATTCATACCTAAATTCTCAGCCTTTTGCCTCTCTCTGTAGTGTCCCTTTCACCGTCTCCCAGGCTATCACTAGGCATACAATGTGGCAACCAAACCAGGGTTCGAACCATGTACCTTTCACTCCAAAAGCAGCAACCCTGCCACTGTGCCACTGTGTCTGCCACAATGTTAGGTGTCAACAAGACCCACTCATACCTGCCCATGGTCACATCTACCACCACTGTACTCGCTCACAATACCCACCCACACAAACTAACCATACTACTGTTGCTAACCACGTTTACCCTGCTCAGCAACAACCCCCAGTTGCCTCTGGTACGTACACACCTTTGCTGCTGAGAGAGCACCTCACCCCTTATAGCCTGTCTGTCACCCTGTCTCTCCCCATAGGCCCCCTACACCCCTCTCCTCTACCCCTGTGCCCATCTCTCTGTGCCTTGAGCCCTCCTTGTCTGTTCCTCCACCTGGTCATCCCAGCCCTCACACAACTGCCCATTCCCTGCTCATCACTTTTTAAGCCTGCCAACCACTGCTACCCAGCAAAATGCCACCAATTCATGGCCCTTGTCAGGATCTTCTACTTGCTTCTTCAACTATCAGGCAATGTTCACCCCAATCCTGGCCCAGCAGTGCTCCCCCAAATGCGGTCACCCATGGGGCTTCGAATAGCCTCTATGAATATCTGCAGCCTGCCTAAAAAAATGGCATCCCTGCAATGCTGGACAGCACAGCAGCAACCAGACATTCTGAGTTTAACAGAAACCTGGCTATCAGCCAAAACCCCAGACTCATTTGTCTCTATTCCTGGCTACTCTCCAATTAGGCTTGATCATAACAGCAAGAGAGGCGGTGGCTGTGCCTTCCATGTAAATGACTCGCTGCATTACCAAGCCCTGCCTGCACCCTCCTTAGACCATGGTGCCCAAGCCCTCTCAATAAAACTTTCCCCTGACCCAAACCATGCTCCTCTTATTCTCACCATCACCTACATCCCACCACACAGTCAATCTGCTGCCTGTAAAGTGCTCTCTGATTATCTAGTCAGCCACCCCCACACAATGGAACAAATCCTAGTTGGGGATCTCAACATAATCTGGCTGGCAAGCTCATCAACACAAGATAAAGATACTTTTGCTGCATTAGCTATGACTCAACTGGTATCCCAGCCTACCAAGGCCAAACCCACTAATAGAACCCACACCGTACTAGAGATCGTGCTCACTAATCGTCCCCACCATATTACCGACTTGGGTGTCATACCAAATGCCTTAAGCAACTACTCCCCAATCATCTTTAGCTGGTCCTGTCAGCTACCTAAACCACCACCAAATATCACCTTTCGTCCTCGACTACTCCCAGGCGGCTTAACCAAACTCAAACAATATCTAATTAACTGGTACTGGTCCCCTATTTCCCAAACCCTGCACATAGATGATGCATTGCACTACTTCACCACCACCTTTTATACTGCCTGTGATGCTTTTGCACTGACCATCAAAGTGACCACTAAGAAACATTTTGCCCCCTGGATCACCCCAGAAGTCCTACAACAGTTCAAAATGCATGACAACCTTTGGCATTGTGCCACTGCCTCTGGTTTGCTAAGCGATAGGGAGGCCTATAATGCTGCCCACAATAAGTGTACCTGGGCAATCCGTGAGGCCAAGGCAGAGCACTACAGAACTGCCCTAGCCACCTCCTGGGGTAGCACAAAAAAGTTCTGGTACAACATCAAGGAGCTTAATGGTAAATCCTGCTCTTCTCCCCATCACAACTTAGTGTTAATGGTACTACCACCACAAACACACTTCACATAGCTAACTGCCTCAACTTCACCTTCTCAGACCTCAGCTCAGTCCTTCCTAGCAACTTTTTTGATCCAATTCAGCCTACCCCACTGACTGAGCTCCTCCACCCTCTTCAAACTCAGAGTCATTACCCCTACAGAAGTGAAAGCCTACCTGTCCAAAGCCCATCAGAGCTCCAATTACTGCAAAGATGCCTTCGATATGTGTATTCTATACCTCATGCTAGACTCAGTTATCTACCCACTCACGGACCTTCTAAATCTGTCCCTGTGCCTGGGCTAGTTCCCAACCTCATGGAAAATGGCAGTGATAACACCAACACTGAAATGTGGTGACAGCTCTCCCCCAAACAATTACCAGCCCATGTCGATTCTCCCCCCACTCTCTAAAGCCCTTGAAAAGTTCATGGCCAATCAGCTCACTGACTACCTCCCCACACACAACCTCTGATGTAGGAAGCAGCATGGTTTCAGAGCTGGTCGTGGCACTACGACCGTCCTCACAGATTTTGCTAACTCGCTGCACTCCACACTTGACAAGGGGCACCTCGCAGGGGCCATGTTTATAGACCTCTCAAAGGCCTTCGACGCAGTTTCTCATCCCCTCCTTCTTAACACATTACAACAAATTGGGGTCTCTCATTGTCCACTCTTATGGTTCTCCAGCTATCTTTCATCTAGAACCCAATGTGTTAAAATTAATAATACCATATCCACTATGCTGCCTGTACACTCAGGAGTTCCCAAGGGATCTATCCTGGGTCCCCTACTATTCAGCATCTACCTCGATGGCCTGCCTAAATCCTGCCCCTCCAACCTTCTCCTCTATGTGGGCGACTCTGTTTTTATGCTGCACATACTGATCCTCTCTCTCTCCAGCATACCTTACAAAACTCCTTCTCACAAATTGATCACTGGTTTGCTGAACATAGATTGGCGGTCAATATTAAAAAAAACTAAGATGATGCTCTATGCCCACTGCCAAAACAGATCAAAGGATTTTGAACTGGAAATACTCTCAACCCCCTCATCCCACTGGAACAGGTCCAAAACTATAAGTATCTAGGTATTACCTGTACATTTGACTCTTCTCTCTCATTCCACGAACATATAAAAATCCTCACCTCCACCACCAACACCCACATTGGTCTCCATTACAGACATAAAGACTGCCCGCCACCTGAAGCACTTCACCTAGCCATTACCTCCTCAGTCTTATCACTGGTGGACTATGGCCTCAAAATCTATGCTGTCGCCGACCCTATGGTGCTTCATCAAATACAAGTAGTCATCAATAAGGCCTGTCGGCTCCTCTCTGGTGTCAACAGAAATACACCGACCTGCATCCTATACGTGCTCACCAATATCCTCTCCCTTGAGGAAAGATTATTATACCCAACCTGTCTCTTCACCCAAAAAATCCACCTGGGTTTAACCCCAATAGGTGCTATGGCTTCTCTTCAGGCAGCCACCATCTCAGCGTCCACACAGGTTGCCCCAAAAACTATCTGGAAGGTGACTAGGGTCAGGACCACCCTGGCCCAACAATCCTTCCCCTTTAGAGCTCCATCCTGGTACAATGCCCTCCCACTGGCTATCACGTCAATCACCAATCTAGGTCATTTTAAAGCTGCCTTAAGGGCCCATATCCTCTCCTCATGTCAATGCCAGTGTAACCAATAACCTATGGATTCTGCACCATTCCGCTAGGCCACGCGCCTGCCCTTGGCCAGGCAGTGGACAGCCCTCACTATTTCTAGCCTACAGGCTCCTCTCCTCCCTTAGTTTCCATATAGTTGCACTGGACTTTGAATGCATTGTATTATGTATCAGACAAGGCCTCCCAGAGGCAGTTTACTACCAACTCATATCATGCATTGCTTTAGCTACCAATTGTATAGGTCTTAACCGCTTAGGTAAATATGTCGATAGCTCTGCCCTGTTTTAGCTACCAAATATATAGGCATTAACCCATGCTCATTGTATTTATTCTCTGTATGATTGCTCACCCACATTTATTCTATGTATTTACTGTATGAATATCTGTGTTTTTCTGACATGGAGCCTTTAGAAATGAGTCTATGACTCAAAGGGTTGTAATTCCAATTTCCTAAATAAATAAATAAGTAAATAATTAAAGCATCTGGCACAGGTGGGAAGTCTTGTCTGTAGACTAAAAGAAAGGGGATACACAGGACAGGTGTTAAAGGACTCTAAAGAAAAGGTAGACAAATTGGAGAGGAGGGACTTGTTAAAAGCTAGGACAGCAAAAAACTAAAGGTACACATCAGTCTACTGAAGTAAAAGACAGTTCAGGGGGAGTTGTTGCTTTTGTAACTGAATTCACATCCTTGGCTGGCTGAGTGGGAGCCTGGAATACACATTTTGGCCATTACTTCTGTTTTAGTTTTAAAAACTGAGCTAGTTCCAAAACCCGTGTCACTTTCTCCAAGGGGAAAAATACTGGAGATAAAGTGACTCACAGTCACTTTATGAAAAATGCTGAACAATCCAAAACCATAGATTGGCAAAAAAAACCTGAAGGTCTCTTTAGGTGTGACAGATGTAACATCTGCACGTATACTAGCACAGGTAAACTGGTTACAAAGGACAAAAAACAGTTTAAAATCAATCAAGTTCATCACTTGTACTACATCTTTCATGATTTACATGTGCTGGGGTAGCTGCCCAACTTATTACATTGGCAGAACTACAAAGGCCAGCTAAGTGTAGAATCCAGGAACACATCTGAGCTATTATCAATGGCAACATGTGTAATGCAACTGGTGCACATTTTTTAGAATATCATAATAGCAACCCTGACTGTTTCAAATTTGCTGTCCTTGAACATGTAGAGAGGCAACCAAGAGGGGGTAACAGAACTAATGTTATGTTTCAGAAAGAGACTAAATGAATAGAAACTTTGGATACCGTTACCCCAATTGGGCTGAATGAGGAAATATATTTTATACCTTATTTTTAAGAAAAGTGGAACAATTATAGTAGAAAAAGTAATGTTTGAAATGTGAAATATGAAATGAAAATCAACATTTAAACTCCGATCCTTTTCTTGCTATTCATCTTTTTCCCTTTCATTTTCTAGGAATACCAGGTGCTTACATCTGAGAAAAGCATAGCATAGCTGCGGTTCTGTATGCCTCTGAAGCTCAGACAATGTTCATCACTGAATTGAACTGGCGCTGGAGGTGTCCTTTCCTCTCCTTTTTATATGTGTTTGACACCATGCGCAATTTCTTTTATAGACTTGATTACATATAAGATGTAGATACCTGTATCACTAGCAGAATTACTCCATAGCTCTGATGTGATTGAATTTCCATTGTTCAAGTTACATCACAGGTATACTCCTAAATAACTGTGATTCCCTAGTAAGGTAAAATCTGGGATTATAAAACACCCCCAGATCCCCTATATTCCTTCCCTAATTCCTCCTTATTGGAACATCTCAGAGTTAATTTCTTATTTGCCCCGCACCATCCAACTTGTTCCACCATAACCTTTGATATTTATTTTTCTTTTAATATGTGTTCAGAAACCATAGCTAAAACTAAAGTGAAATTAAGGGACAATTAACTCTCCATAGTGACAAATGTTATGCTTAGGTTGTTATTAAAACACTTAGAAGTTGGATTTGGTATGTATATGTGTTTTGGAGAATTGATCTTATGCAATGCGCTTGACCTCCTGCATAGAAATGAACTTGAGGCAGCAAAAATGGTCGTTATGATTTTGTGACCTTTAGACAGATAAACCTATTTATCCTTTACTTACAAATACCATTTAGGATATAGTAATCAAAAAAGGTTATTTGCTTTGCTCATTCCCTATATGGGCTATGGTGGTCCCTAGGTACTTGCTGCCAGGGTGAGAAAATACTAATGGTGCTTGCTTTTCAGGCTTGCTGTGCAGCCGCACTTCTGTTGTGACTACCTTAATTACATGCAACAGTTCAAATAGATAGTGCAAAGTGTTCTTTTAATTTTTTATTTTCTATTACAACTATTTAGACCATAAACATAATTTAAGTTCATAACTCAGTTCATTAAATGCTGTATTTATTCATTCGGTTCTGTCCTGGTTTTGCAGATATAATTTCAGTTGCAAAGTCAAACTTTATTTTACCCAGTTCTGGAGGCTTGCTCAAGCCAGTAACCACCCCTCCATTTTATTTCTTGGCTCAGTTGCCTAATCCTTCAGCGTGGGTGTCTTTGCCTCAAAAATAAAACTTTTTCCACGGTTGTTACTAATGCACTGTAGTGCCCGAAGCCATAAAAGAGTTGTTATGTGTTTCAATTGTTGCCATTCCAATATGGTGCATACCTTTCATCAACTATGGCTGAAACTGGCTTCTTTGGGTTGTGGCTTTGCACTCATTCATTGCACTGTACTTGTTGCTCCTCACTTCGGCTAGCATTGACCACATCCTTAAATGCTGATGTTTCAGAGCGATGATGCTCCTTCCTCACTCTTTGCATACAACTCCCTGTCCTCCCCCCTCCCAGTTCTTTTCATTCTCCTAAATGCAGCTCTCTTAGCCCTCACCCCTTCCAACACCCTCCTGGTCATCCAGCATGGTGCCTTGGCCCTGGACTTCTTATTCAGGGTCCTGGTGCATGCTACAGTAGCTTTCCTCAGTCCAGACTTAATCACGTCCCACATTTGATTTGCATCCATCTCTGACCTAGTTCCTTCAAGGCACCCCCTCAGTATCTCCTTCATCCTCCCAAAATCCACCTGTCTGAAGTCCACTACCTTTGCTTCTGCCACTGCCTCCTTGCTCATGCTGAGCCTGAACCACACTGAAAGGTGATCACTTCTGGCTAGTGGCTCCCCCATCCATAGCTCCCTCACCATCTCCCAGTTTGATAGTACCAAGTCCAATATGTTATCCAGTCTGGTTGGTTCCTTGAAAAACTGCACCAGGTGGCTGTCCTGGATCACATTGAGAAGTACCTGTTCCCTGGTGGCAGAGGTGGCATGGATTCTCCAGTCTACCCCAGGTAGGTTGAGGTACATGACAATCACCACACTCCCTTTGCTACACACCTATCGAAGCTGATCCACCAGCTCCCTAGCCAAATCCTCACACTGTGCTGGTGCTCTGTATAACACACCTAGCCTCTGTTTCCTACATCTCAGGTCCTGGAACTGCAGCAACAGTGCCTCTGTCCTCCCCTCCCCCCCTCTAGTGCACCTCATCCAGTTCTTCATGTAAATTGCCACTCCTTCCCTTTTCCCACCCCTCTGTCCTTCCTATCCACCTTGTTCCTGGGAATGATCATATCCCAATCCTGGTGATGGCTGGTCCATATCTCTGTGATGGCCACAATGTCCACCTTCCCTATGCTTAAAAGAGCTGGAAGCTCAGCTACTTCATTTGCCAGGCTCCTCACATTCAGGGAGACTACCCTCTACCCAGCTCCCTCCCTCACCTTGCCCTGTGCCCCCTCCACCTGACTTCCCCCCCATGGCTCCCCCTTATTGCACACCCTTCTGTCTTGGGGTGGTCAGCTCATATTGGATTATCTCTTGAGTCAATTTTGTTTGGGAACTAACAGAGCCTGTCTATTGATAGACCTTCCATCACTTACCCTAGCAGCTGTAAGGGATAACCCCCCCTCTAAAAATCTATTTTTTAGATAATTAGAAACATCAAAACTATCTAGTGTTGAACAATTAGGTGGAAGATAAATAAACTGTATCAGAGGGATTCCCTTTCTTAAATGTTGTGGGTGGGCACTGGTGGTGTGGAGGAGTGTATTTCCTGGAATAGGTTCTCTAAAGGTCTCTGACTGTAAGGGTTGACCTATTGTTCATGAAAAACAAATAGAAATGTAATAATATCTGGATTACAACCATATGTGAACCTTAATCCCAAAGCATTTAGTTCAGGAAATACACAAAGCAGTCTGATTGGACATCTCCATCCCATATAACAAGGATATCATCAATAAATCTTTTACAGAACTTAAGCTGGGGTATAAAATGGTTCCTACAATTGCTTAACATGACAGCACATTCCACAAACCTAGAATAGGTTTCAAAGGTGGGCGTCATTGTGGGACTCATGACACTACTACAAGACTGTAAGCAAAATGTATGATCAAAATTAAAGTAATTGCTCGTTAGAGTGATTTCTGTGGACTGTAATAGAAATCCTTTGGGAAATCTTGTTGCTTTAGAGGTATTGGTCAGGTGACGTTCTAAGTCCAAAAGTCAAAGCAACAGACTACACCTACTGACAGCCACAGTCCAAAACATAAAAACTATTTTTTCCTCCTTTTTCTGAAGCCTTGGTTTCCAGATTTTCTGATGGTAGGGCTATTTTCATAAGTCACTAAATACAGAGAATTAGTTGGAGGATTTATTGTAGAGTGAAGGTTAAAGTTCTTGAAATCAGTGCTGCAGATAAAGGAGGAAAAGTTGTTGTTTTGGAAAAGAAACAATATAAAGCTGCAATTGTTTGTCAATTGGATCACAGAAATAGCAACAGAAGACATTTAGAGGATCCTGCTTTGAAGCTGAATCTCAGGATCAATGAATTGCATGAGGACAGTTTGGCAGCAAGATATATATCCAAACAAGAATGTCAATTTATCATTGGTTCATAGGTGAATATGAGATCGAGGGACTAGCCCATTGTTACCTCGCCACCCTTAACTTGGGTGGAAATAGAATTTAGATTCTCCCATTTATAAGTCCAGGTTCTGTTTAAATTGCTGTAGGTTTATACTTTGCACTACCTCCTACAGTAAGGAATTTCAAATAGGAACTATCCTCTGTGTAAAAAAGCGATTTCTCTTGACAGTTTTATTTATGTTTGCCCTTAGCTTCATTTTATGAGATCGAGTATTGCTTACAGAAGGGTGCCAATCCATACATATAGTTTCAAATAAGACCTCATCTCTTGTGGCTTTAAAAATTAGACATTAGTTACCTCTTAATGAATGGTAATCAAGAGAAAAAAGTTTCAATTTTTTTTAATCTATCTTCATATGAAATTAGATTTAAATTTGTAATGTGTCTTGTAAATCTCCTCTGTACTTTTCCTACGGACTGCTTGTCCTGCACCTGAGTTTGAGCACAGAAGGATGAGCAATAATCAAAATTTGATATTACTATACTGCTGTATAAAGGTATTAGTACTTCTGGCTCCCGACTCAACCTTTTTTAAAATACAGTTTATTAATCTATGGCATTTTTTTACTGTTTTATTTGTGTGTTAAAAGAATTTCAGATTATTTGTATTAACCTTACTTAATAGTGTGTTGTTTATAAAGTAATCAACCATTCTATTATTTTTGCCAAAATGCATCACTTTGCATTTAGAAAGATTAAAGCTTAGTTTATTCATATTAGCCCAGATTGATATACAATTCAAATTAGCCTGTAGTTTCTGTGCTGAAGTAATGTCATGTACAATGCCACCCAATTTGCCATCGTCTTCATATTTATTTAGCCACACTCCATCCGTGGTAGTCATACTTGAGATAAGGACATTAAACAGAACTGGGCCCAACACTGAGCCCTGAGGCACACCACTAGTGATCTCACTCCAGGAGGACTTATACCCTTGTATACTGACCCACTGATGCCTGTCAGTTAACCATGATGAAATCCATATTATAATATTTTTTTGAAGCTTCATATTTGCCAAACATTTAATCAAGATTTTATGAGACTCAGAGTTGAAGGCCTTTTCATAATCCAAGAAAATAACATCTACAGGAAGGCCTGAATCTAGTGCTTCACTAATAGGGTCAAAACAATTAATTAAATTACTATGGCAAGATCTACCCAGTAAAAATCCATATTGGGTTATATCTGACTTTCCATGTTTCAATATATGCATGCTTATTTTATGGCAGAGAAGTTTCTCCATAATTTTACCTAAACAGGATGTTAAACTAATTGGTCTGCAATGCTTGACATTCTGCTGCACACCACCCTTATGAATAGGGATTACCAGAGCTTATTTCCATTCTTTTAAAACCACTCCTTTAGTAATGGATTCATTAAACAATAAGGTGAGAGCACCAACTAACTCGTATGAGACCTCTTTCAGGAATGTAAAAGGGATATTATCAGGTCCAACTGTGGGCGAGGATTTGAAAGAATTAATGGCTGAATAGGTTTCTGCAAAAGTAAATACAACAACTGGGTCCAAAGAGTCACCAACTATGTTTCCTAGTAGTTCTTTATTTTTAAAAATGCTGGCAAAATACTGATTAAATTTATGTGTCATTAACTGTTCATCAGATACTAAGTTGTCATTTATTTGTAAAGGTCCAACCTTACAGGCAAGGTTTTTTAAAGAACCAATATAGTTAAAAAAACATTTTTTATTATCTTTTTGGACAGTTGCTAACTTATATTGCATTTCTTTCTTTCTTTGCTTTTCTAAATGCGGATTTGGTTTTGTTGGCTTTTTGTTTAAACCTGTTCCAGTTGAGTTCAGTCCTGTGTTTTCTGTATTTATTGAAGGCCTTTTTTTCCCTGATAAGTCTATTAAGCTCTTTAGAATACCAGATTGGAAGTATTCTTTGATTTTTATATTGTATTCTTTCAGGAACCCAGTTTATGAAGCAATAAGCAATTCTTTCTTTGATTTTAGCCCATATCTCTACTACTGTAAGTTTATTTGACTCATGTTGCTAGTTCCAATTTGATAAATAGCCTTTAATTGCCTCAAAGTTGGCTCCATCAAAATTCCTCATTTTAGTTATTCCTTTGGTATCCGGTTTATAGAAATTTATGGACCATAGCAACATGCAATGATCACTGTCTCCTAGTGGTTCCAGTATAATTGGAGTTTCTGCCTGATCGCTAATATTTGTGAAGATTAGATCCAGGATATTATCCTGTCTAGTGGGCTCATGTACCAACTGATCAAGTCCTAAGTATACTATAGTTTCTAGAAATTTAGTTTCCTGATAATTAGCCCCTTCCCCCGAAGTGTCCCATTTTATTCCAGGAAGATTAAAATCTCCCATCAATACAATATTTTCCAAGTGATTAATATCTTGTAAATAGTCCAGAAAGGAAGCATTTTTATTGGTGTCAAGGGATGGTGGCCAACCTAATGTCATAGGGTTGGATTCATAGTTTATTTTAACCCATATAATCTCAATGCCATTAGGTGCTGGGTGTCAGTATTCACTTCTGCACAGTCAATACAATTTTTGATATAAACTGCCACTCCACCACCTTTTGAGGAGGTACGATTCTTTTTAAATAGTGTATATCCTTGAATTTCATGACCCCACTGTTCATTAGTGAACCAAGTTTCTGTTACCCCATACACATCAATATGTTGGGTATTCAGTACAATCTGGAGTTAATTTATTTTGTTCAATAAGCTTCTTGCATTTAATAATAATATTTTAAGCTTTGACCCTTGTGTTGGAGAAATGTGTACCTGTTGGTTAGTGGGTATATCTTGTTCCGAAATCCTATAACCATACTGTGCAGTGGTGTCTGTGAATGTTTCATGGTTACATTTTGCTCCACCCACCCCCATTATTAGTTTAAACAGGAGCATTTATGTAGGTGGAATTTCTGAAAAATCCTACTATTTACATAGTACAGAAAGTGCACAAGGACCAGACCAACCCCCAGGTAGACCTAATATTTTGGGTGGGGTCCATGACAGAAGAACATGTCTCTATTTGTGGATTACATTTTAAACATCTTGTTATTCTACAGCCATCTTATGTTATAGAAACATAGGCATAGAATTTGATGGCAGATAAGGACCACTAGGCCCACCCAGTCTGCCAATTTTACCTACCTGCTGCAATAACCACAGACCCTACTTGATCTCCAAATTTATTCTCTTTTCAATCACTAGGGTTCCGCTATGCCTATGCTAAGGGTGGTGTAACCCATGCATTTCATTGATTCCATGGTGATTTCAACACTTGGGTGTTTGAACTGATCCTCAAATTGTGTGTGGCTCTTGGTAAATATGGTGAGTCTATATGCCAGTATTCAACATGCTCTAGGACTTTTGGCCTTAGAGCATCACCTGACCAATACCTGTAAAGCAGCACTATTTCCCACAGAATATATATTAGAAGTTATAGAAAGCATTCTAACCAGAATGTAATTTGTTTCTGATCATAAATTTTACTTACAGACTTGTGTCACTGCCATAGGGACCATGGTGGGGCCTTCCTATGAAAACCTGAGTTTGGCTTGGTGGGAAGGAACCACCATGTTCGATAATGGCCCAAACCAGTTTCTACTCCAGCTTGAGTTCTGGGTAGATTTATTCATGACATCCTTGTTGTACTGCAGTGAGATGTCTAATCAGCTACTGACTTTGTGAATTTCTTGAACCAAAAAGGATGTGGAATTATGATTCACATATGATTGCAATCCAAATACAGTTAAATTTCTATACATTTCTTTTTCATCAACAGTAGCTCAGCTAATACAGTCAGAGGCTCTTAGGAAACTTGTTTCAGGAAATACACTCCTCCATGCTACCAGTGCCCATCCACATTTAAAGAAGGGAATATCTCTGTGGCAATGTATCCATCTTCAATGGAATTGTTCAACACTAGATAGTTTTGATGTTCATGCTAATGATCTGAGAAATAGATTTTTGGAGAGGGGTTATCCCTTACAGCTCCTAGAGGAAGTGATGGAGAAAGGAAGATCTATGAATATACAGGCTCTGTTAGTTCAATAGCAATAATCAGACTTGAGAGATAATCCAATAACTTTTGTCACTAGACACGGTTGTATATCTCCACAAATTTCTATTAGAATGCATAGACATTGGCATGTATTGGATGGAGACCTTACTTTAAAAAGAGCAGTATGAGAAAAATCATGAGTCTCCTATAGGTGTGGGAACAACATTGGAGACTTTCTGACACATAGGACCCAATTCTCTAAAGTCCCTTAGATTGCCACAGTGTGTGGTGATCTAGAGATGTGACAGACTCCAGGTGCACCAGGGACCCTTCGCCTGATTAAAAAAAAATAGGGTGTCGGGACAAAGTCCCTGGGTTTACCATGCATTGGCCAGTGTGCCAGTTCATTGATGCACATTCAGGGGCAAAAGAACCCACAGAACATATACTGAGAGGCAAAGGGAAGAAACATTACAAACCATAAAGCTTTCTCAACTCCACCTCACAGACATTAAAACTAAAATTCTAGGGAAAGGTCTTAGCTTTATGCCCACTCCCACCCACCTAGCAACAACTTTCCGGTCTTCATTGATCTTTTCAAATTCTTCAGAAAATTGAAGTTGAAATTGTTTTCTCTTCCAAGACAGCAAGGCACCTCAGATTTTCTCACAATGGGTGGACCCTATTTAGATTTTTCATGAAGCGAGGATATGGATATTCTGTTGTAAGCAATAATGACTAGTCCACAGGCAGAACTATAGCCTACTGTGGCAACTGGACCATCCAATACTGATTCTGAACATGGCTTTGCCACACTTTTGCCTGAGCTAAATGTTGATTATAATATTTTTTTTTTTTTAGTCTTTGGTAACCGGGTAAGGCCCACTAGGCACAAGTGCCTGTTTTCAGGGGCGACCTGGGAGCACTGGGCGGTTAAGTGCCTTGCTTAGAGTCAAACTGTATGCAAGTGGAGGTTGTGAGAATCCAACTCATGTCTGGTCTGCTGGATGTACCAAGCTCGTTCACACCTCGTTCCTCTAACCTCTAGTCTATACTGCCAGCCCAGCCCATATAGTGACTGAAGTGCTATCATCTGACTTATAAATTTTAGAAACATTATTACAAGAAAATGTTGAAAATGATGACCTTTTGACCTTCCTTAATCAAAGAGGGATTGGTATGATTACTGCAACAGGTCACGTTCAGAGATTAAGGAAGAACAGGTTCAAATCCAGCGCCACTTTTTGTCCAAATGTCTACAAGGATATTATTAGCATTTATGAAAAATCAGTACGTCAGCAGGTAAATGAAGTTCTAAATGACAAGTTGCCCTATGTTACAATTTGACTAAACAGGAATGTCTTGTGGTTGAAGAATTTCTAAACATGATTCAATTGTTATTAAACAAGCAGACAAAGGGAGCAACATTGTCATTTTGGACAGAGAACACTATAGAAAGATAGTGATGTTGCTTCTGGAAAATGACAATAATTACAGCTTAATCTGGTTCAAGGTCAGTTAGCATTCATCTGTATTTCCCTCCCCCAGGTCGTGCCTGAAAATAGGCAGGATTTGTCTAGTGCACTTACCCGGTCAACAAAAACAAAATAAGTAAATAAATAAACAGTAAGCTGAATTTTGACCCCACAATGGTATATAGAAAAGAACTGCATAGTTTATTATTGCTTACCTTACAACAAGGTGAACTAACAGAACAGGAGTTTCAGTATATGCCAGCAATAAGACACAACGAGGTGTGGGTTATGGCCTGATAAGAACACACTCCAGGTGCCTTATGAGGCACGAGGCACTTGCGCCGAGTGCCTTTTGCACCTGGGGCATGCTCTTATCAGGCCATTACCCACACCTCGGAGTGTCTTATTGCCCTTATAAAATGGGCCCAACACTTGAACCCCCAAGTAAAAAAATACAAAATTATAATATTTAAAAGAAGCTTGCCAAAAACTGTTAACTATGCAGGACATAAGAAAATAGTCCATCTACACTGCAGGCCACATGTGATCTAACTACTACAGGGTGTTGGCCTGTCTCTCTCCTCCCCTCTGCTCGGTCTGTCCCCTGACTAAGAGTTATGTTTTTGTTTTTTTTGTTTTTTAAATGACATTTATTTTACTTTTGGTACACACTGGTTTTCAGTCCTAAGCACTGGCCAGCTTGATTCTGAGGCACTGTGTCACTGAGTTAGTGGGTGCTCTTAACAGCGGTTTCTTGTGTGGTGTAAGTGCGTCCTTGCAAGTCTTACTCCCCCAACACTTGGTTTTTATTTTATCTGCCTTTTCTTTTCTTTTCAGCTGCTGTAAACTAGACTGACCACTTGACTGTGAGTGAGCATGTCCCTTAGCGGCTACTGTATAGGTTTGCTTTCAGCTTTAGGTTTTTTTTTTTTAAAACAAAACATTTTGTGTGCTGCTGTTACTTTGTTCTTATGGATGGGGCTGGCTGGAAGGGCCGCAGCATGCTGACCATGAAGGTGCTGGAAACAGACTGGAGAGTCAAGTTTCGGGTTAGTCATTATGGAAGAGTGCTGACTGTTCAGTAGCGGCATTACAAAGCTGCCTCCCACTCTTCAACGAGTTCATTGTGGTCAGTTTTAACCCCCAGACAGGTCAGACTTTAGTCTGAGAAAAAAGGGTACAACATTTGTTATGTTCCTTTTTACTTTGTGTATGATTGGGGAAGGGGGTTGTTGTACAGCTTCACTAAGCTGCTGATGCCAGGCTGGCACAAATTTTTAGAGAGGTGGGAGGCTGATTTCTTTCTGTCGTGAGGCCAGGTTGACACAACTAGTGCCGGTTGTAAAGTTATGTCCTGATAAGGACATGGCTGAAACATGGGTTTAGCCAATCAGAATGCTGGAATGTTCTTGCCCATTTTATAAATGAAGTGAACATCCTATTGTGCCAGGAATCTACATCCATCCCAAGGTACAATACTCGAGGATAGAAACAACCCCCCCGGGGAAACCCATTGTGTCTGGTACAGGTAGTATGATACAAAACTTGGGAAATGTGTTGATTTCTTTCTCCAACATAGTGTACTGAACTTAGATTCATACATTAAAGATACTAAACATCTTTTGAAAAAAAATAAGAATTTGAAATGGGAAAAGGGCATGTGTTGGTTGGGGATCGATGTAGAATCCTTCTGCACCTCCATACAACATAACCAAGGAATATTTGCATTTTGGTTCTTCCTTGAGGAACTGTCCTTAACTGAGGAAATACCCAGTGAATTCATAATTCAGGCTTTAGGGTTTATATTGAATCAAAATTATTTTTAGTTTGAAGATCGGTTTTACTTACAGAAATGCGGCCAGCCATGTGTGCAGACATGGCACCCAGTTACCAAACTTGTTTCTGGGGCACTGGAAATGCACTATAGTGTTTAACCAAGATATCAACCCTTACATGGCACACATTAAACATTGGTATTTCATTATTGATGATGTGCTCTACATATGGCAAGGGGACACCATGGCAGTACCGGCATTTGTTTGCTGGCTGAATAATAACAACTTTAACCTTATGTCCACTTATGAATCATATTGCACTGCCTTGAATTTTTTGGATCTTAACCTCACAGTTAATAACAGTAATGCAATAATTGATACTAAATGTTTTTGGAAATCCACAGACACAAACTCAGTGTTACATGCTAAGAGTGCCCACCCCCAACATCTGAAAGACTCTGTTCCATACAATCAGTTGATTAGGATATGAAGAAATAGTAGCTTAGACATATTGTTTGAAGAACAGGCTGAGGAGCTAATATCAAGATTCAGGATAGGGATTATGATTTAGGTTTATTTCAGGAACAAAAAGAAAGAGCCAAGAAACTAGAAAGAACCAGCCTATTGAATGAATCAACATCCCACACACATCCATGTACATTCATCACTGAATTTAATCACAAAGCAGGCAGGATAGGGAATGTAGTCTACAAAAACTGGCCCATCCTGCTTAGTGATGGTATTGTTGGTCAAGCAGTATGTATGCAACCCAGGGTTTCATTCAGTAGTGTTAAATACTTGAAAGACAAACTTGTACACAGTAGACTTAGGACACCTATGAACATCAGGACTATATAGTTACCACACAGAACCAATGGGTTCTTTAAGTGCACCAGATGTAATGTATGCAAACATAGTGTCCATGGTAAGATCTTTCTACATCCAAGGCTCACAGACAAAAAGGCAGCAATAAGACAACTCATGACTTGTGATACCAGTTATGTGGTTGATGCACTTTGGTGCAGTTGTAAATTGCTGTATGTGGGAAAGACAGTACAGCCTTTAAAATAAAGGATACAGGAGCATTCATGCTCCATCATAAACAATAGGCAGGATACACCAATGGGAATACACTTCAGCACACACCATCAGTCCAAACCTGATTGTCTTAAGTTTGTGGGAATTGAATGTGTACCTCCACCAAAGTATGGAGATGACAGACCGAACTTACTATTAGAAAAAGAGAGTATGTGGATCTATAAATTGCACTGTGTCAAACCCATTGGACTCAATGATAGATGGGATTTAAAACCTTTTCTTAAGCATAAATACAAATGATTCTTGTGTAAATATCAAAGACAGTAAACTAACTGACTAACTGGTGTTTTCCTATCTCTTTTTTTTCCTAGTCTCTGGTTCAGTGGTTGCCTTGCTGGAATCCCCTTGTCTGGTATCGGATAAAATTCCATACTTGAAAGACTTTGAATATTACTGTTGCCTTATTTCAGTTTGGAATGTCCAGAGACATTGCTATTCCCTCATGCTCTCACTTTTTCCTTTTTTTCTTATTTCCTAATTTTCATTTTAACCTTTAGAGTTCTAGACCTCTTGTTTGAGCAGCTTAGTAAATAGAGTCTGATTAAATGAATTAAATAAAATGAGAGCCATTTGAAGCATTAAGTAAAAAATATAAAAAAGCAATAAATAATGTAAACAAATATTTCATTTTTTGACTTTGTAAATAATTTGGTTAATGAGGAGATTTGTGTATAATTGTTGATTTGTAATTGGTTTCTTTTTTTGAAAAAGCATTTTATTTTGAGAACCTTTTTGTTTTGTATTATGATCTCATGAATATTAACAAACATACCTGTATAAAGTGATGTTTTCCCCTTACCCGACTACAACACTGAGGAAGACACGCGAGGAGTCGAAGCACTGGGTGGTCAGGAAGGAGCACAGAAGCTGTGAGTCCTTCTATTTTGCTTGTTACATGGTAATAAATATTTTCTGCTAAAGGCATAGTCTGGATTTTGGACTTATTTGGTCAGGTCGCAAGTGACACTGCTGCCTTGGATCTGTCTCTAGGTGTGGGAATAATACTGGAGACTTTCTGACACATAGGGATCAGTTCTCAAAAGTCTCTTAGATCACCGCAATTTTGGCAATCTAGGGATGTGGCAGACTCTGGGTGCACCAGGGACCCTGCTCCCAATTCTAAAAAAAAAACAGGGTCTCGGGGACAAAGTCCCTGGGTTTATTGTGCATCGGCTGGTGCGCCAAACCATTGGCGCACATGTGGGAATAGCCCCAGGGATCCATGCTCCCCCCACCTGGCACAACTCTAGCAGGACCAAAATAGCTGGGGAGATGGTTGCCATGAGGGGGGCAGTGGGCATATTGGACAGGGGTGACAGAGGAAGAGCCAGGGAAAGCTTTGACTGACAAAAAGTTGATTGGCAACCAGCAGGGTGCATCTACAGCATAATACCTCTTGTAAATGCCACTATGTATACATACTTTACTCCAAGGTATAATTCCTACTACCCATCCAGAACTGACATTTGCAGACCTAATGTAACACAATAAAGGTGGGAAAGGTGATACCTAAGCACAATGCGGCAGCATATGGCACTGCAACACAGTAGACTGCGTGACTGTACAGTAATACAGACTTCACTGTACAGTCATGCAGTCCACTGTATGATGGTGCCACATGCTGCTGCATTGTGCTTAATTATCATTTTTCCCACCTTTATTGTGTTACACTAGGTATGCAAATGTCATTTCTGGATGGGTAGTAGGCACTGTACATTAGAGTAACGTACATGGACATAGTGGCATTTACATGAGGTATTACTCTGTAGACACTACCCCATTGGGTGCCAGTTCACTTTTTGTGAAGTCAAAGCTCTCCCCCATAATTCTTACTCTGCCACCCCCCCATCTGAAATACCATTGGCAGTCCCATTCCCACCCTCTTACAGTAGCGCAAGCCACCTAGACCACCTCCTGGCTGATCTAAGTTATGTCTTGTCCTGCGGCCTCAGTGGAGCTTTTAAAATCATGAAAAGGGGTGTGGCTGCCCTGCTCTGGTGCATGCCATCTTGCAACCTGGTGCAGCCTGATGTAGGTTCGCAAGGGTGGTGCAGAGCCCCTTTAGTGCAGCTGTTCCCTATTCTGATGCCGACTGCATTTCAGAATAGGGGATGCTGCAACTTATGATGCAAGGTGCCACTTTAATCAGTCTTGTTTGACTCAAGCACCTTGCATCACTCATAGGGCTTTGAGAATTGGATCCATAGTCTATATTGAAAACCTGACTCAGAAATTAGACCAGATTGTCTTCCTACTAAATCAGTAGACAGCTGTAAGCGTGGCTGTTGTAATATTGGCAATTAGTGTATACAAGACAAGACCATTCAGCATCCCACAGTTCCTAAAAGTGTAGTGATAAGACAATTTATCAACTGTTGGACATCCTTTTTTGTTAATGTCTTCTGTTGCCCATGCCCAAAAATCTATGGGCAGAGTACCTTAGGACCTTGAAGGAGCACATACAAAAACATGTTCATTCCATACTAAAGCAACTCCCAATGCAGCTTTGAGAATACATTTTGCAGAGTTCCATGGGAGTGATTCAAGTGGGTTAAAATTCACGGGTATGGAACCAGAAAATTGGCCATTGGCCAAGAAATCTGAGGAGTAAAGATAGACAGAAACTGTTTTTACAAAAGGAATCAAAATTAATCTATACTTTAAAAACACTGTGTCCAGATGGCTTGCATGATGGTATAGACATCAGAGTCAGATATGAGGATCTTTGTGTGAATTAATTATTTGTATTCAAGAATTATTTTACAGGAAAGTCTCACTCACTTGTCTTGTGTTTCCCTATTTTTTTCTGCCTGCTTTCTTTTGGGGGTTTGATGCTCTTTATCCTACCCACCAACCCAGCCACCCACTCCTGGCAGCCAAGCCCTGCTGCCCCACATCCTACAGCTGCCAGTCGCTGCCCCTCAGTGTTGCTTCCTGGCTGACAAGGCATATCCCTTCACCAGAGGGGCCCCCACCTGTGACCAGTACCAGTAAGGGAGTATGTGGTGTGCTTGAAAGCACATTGTTCCATCCTCGCCCGAGCAACGAGGGTGCAGCACAAGGCTAACTGGCTTTGCAGCAGTGGAAGAACAGACCACTGTCATCTGGGTGGCATTGGCAGCCATCTTTTTCTCTTTTTCTGTCCCTCCCACCTTCCAAAATGGACTTATACATTGGTAACCTTGAGTGGGGATGTATGGTGGTGTATCAAAGTAGCAAGCCAGCTAGTACGTCTCACAAACCACCAACCAGGTGCCAGAAGTCATCCCATCCCCTGGATGGAAGCATATGAATAGATAGCTGTACTCACTCCCTGCCACTCTCCACTCCTGGTACCCAGGCTTGGGGCACAAATCAGGGTCACCAGCATGCTGAGTGAACCGCTTTACTCGGTGTCATGGAGCTGGCTTCTTCATACTCTTCAAAGTCCTCCCTTTCCCATGTTTATTCACTTTCTTATTTTTTGCATGGTTGACTATATTAAGATTTAACAAATGCTAATCTGTCACACTATACTTTGTTTTTTGAGCACCTTAAATGAAGCAAACTAAACCAGTGTGGCATCCAAAATCAAAACATTTAAAACTTTTTTTTTTAATTCCCTCTCTCTCCCTTTTCTCTCCGATTTTTAAGACACCATAGTACAGTTAAAAATCTTTATCATTTTAGGGGCTTTCCCCTCGGCCTGGATGCACTGAAGGTTGAGGCGCTGTATGCCACACCTCATACCACGCCAGTGACCCAGGTTCAGGAACAAACTCAGGTCATCAGGGGTCAGCAGGGGAGGGAAGGGATTGAACATCTGGAGGACTGCTCTCCCTTCCTGAGGAGGGTTCCAGGGTCTGTGTTGCTCATGGGTGGCTCCTGATGGCAGATAGGGGCAATGCAATTGAACATGCAGTGTGGGCAAATGCAGAGCTGGAGCTGTGGTGGATGTCGGCACATTTGTGCACGTTTGTGCCACAGACATCATTGCACATCCAAGCTCTGGGGCAACACCAAGTAGAAAATCCAACCTTGGATTGGGAGGTGATGAGGGGTCCAGTGGACTGCACCCACATCCCCAACACTGGGCTGACTCCCCAACGGCTGGGCAGAGCTCTTCACCAGATGTACCCTCTAATCTCAGAAAGGCTGCCAGGTAGGTGAGGCAGACCCTCCCTGGGGGGTGATCCTGGGGTCTGGAATGTCCAGTTGGGGGTGCCGGAGGGGAGGAGGCTTCAGGTAGAGGAGTAGAGGCACCAGTCTGAGTGATGATCTCCAAGAGATGCCCTGTACTAGGGGAGCATAAAGAGAAAAGAGAAAAAAAGGGGGCTTTCCTCTCCACTCCGTTTAGTCATTATAAAACTATTTCTATTTTAGAGGTATTATGTTTACATGACTAGTTCAACAAGCAATGAATCATTGTAATTCTGGGATTTCACTTCTCTTCCCCTTTTTTACTTGACTTTACTTTTTCTTCTTCCTTCTTTGCTTTGTTTATACATTAATGCAATTATTGGTTTGTTGTTTAAAATCACTTGAATGTAATATTAAAAAATATTTTTCAACCAGTATTTTTAACTATTAGGAGTCTGTTTACTGACATGCTTAACAGAAGAGATGTAACTGAAATGTCAGACACTGTGCTGGATTCTCAGAGCTCTTTAAAATCCTGCAGCTGTGAGAACAAACTTGGTGCAAGTGGGTTGCCACTTGTGGAACCACAGTTTCTCCTGCAGCTACGGTATTCTCAAAAGTGGATCCTGTTTATGACTGCCTCAATGATTTACTGCAGCTTGTGGGTGATATTTCTATAGAAATTCCCTCAGCTGTGGAAAAATGTAACTGCCAGTGGGACTAACTATAATATCTTCCACAGCTGCAACAGATGAGAATACCAATCTCCACAGCTGCAGAGATTTCAGTCCACAACTGGAGTTGTGGTGTGAGACTTTGTCCCAAATCCTTTTAAGAATCCAGCCCTGTGTCTTTATGATATAACTTTAAAAGGGAATTATTTCCACCACATAGACATGCCCACGGATGAAGCCTCATGCTTATGGGGCAGAGCACTGGGGTCATTACCTCTAGTAGCTCCATATGAAGTCCAAACTATCCATTGTTTCCCTGACACAAAATGGCCATCCAGGAGGTAGAGTTAATGCTGTGTACTGTCTTGTGCGGAATATAGCATTGGAGTTAACTTCCTTATGTAAGTACAAACCCTTTTTATGTTTGGTTTTTTTTCCTCAGCCAACATCTTGTGGCAGTGGGGCTTTGGAGGCACGGCCGCTGTTAGGCGAATGCAGGGCAAGCACCAGTAGGTGCATCCCTCATTCCCCAATCAGCCTGCATGCCGGTGCCACACCATGCATACATAATGTGGTGAGCACATCTAAGAAAAGGTCCGCTGCAATCCGCACAAAGCTCATCAGACGCAGCGGACCTTTTCTGGACATGCTCGCCATTATCAGCATGGAGGTTCAGTGGCTGCCAAACTGCCGACTTCGGGGGTGCCCAATCCCCCCGTTGGTTACCCCTGCCACTCTGTATGTGCCAAGGGGGGAGCCCACTCCCCATAGGCAATAATCACCCCCCCATTGTTAAATGCCGAGGGGGTGCCCAATCCCCCTTGGCTCAGCCCCCCCCCACTTGCTTTGTGTGCCGACGGGGGTGCCCAATCCCAGTCAGCATAACATCCCCCCAGTGTTGTGTGCTGACAAGAGTGCCCAATCCCCATTGGCTACAGACCTCCCCCAACAGTTAGGTGGCACACTGGGAGCCCACCCCAGTGTGCTAAATCCCTAAAAAACTGACCCGCGATGTCTAATTTTTTACCTGTAAATGAAAATGGTCCCTCGTAGTCTCCGTGCCCCCACCCACACCCACCCTCTGTGCACCCTGCCTCCCCACACCCTCCCTCATCCCATACTCACCTCCGGAGTCCAGCACAATGCTCTTCAGTGGACCGGAAACACGTCTGCACTCTTAAAAGCCGACCGTGAACTGAAGAAATGCCGGTAAGCTGTATAACAGAATAAATAGGGTGTTTTCAACTTTGCTGCATATCTCAGGCATTTTTGGAAATTTTGGCCCCAAGTTTTCAACCTGGGGTTTTGGGGACCCCTCCTCATGAATTCTTGCACTGTCATGGCATTATTCGGCCCCGAAAGGTGATTTCGCAGTCACTGCATGGAACCACCTTTTGGGGCAGAGTAACGAAATGACAGTGCCACAGTTCATGAGGGGGGCTCTCAAAACCCTATGTTGTAAATTTGGGGAAAATCAAAAATGACTGTTTTACATCGCCAAGTAAGGCCAGCATACAGCAGGCACGCTAGGTTAGAATTTGCAATATTTTAACACCATATTCTCAACATTGGCATTTTACCATACCTTCTTATGAACCGTACAGCTGTCATTTTTCACATCCTGGCCAAAATGTGTTTTCGCGCTTCTGGCGCAGAATAGCATGGTCGCTGTGTGAAATCAATGTTCGGGACATGTTATGAAAATTACAATGAAACTGTTCATGGGCAGAGGTCCTATAATGCCTGTGTTAAAAATTTGGTGACAATACTCCCAAAATGACTGTGTTACAAGCGTGCGTTGTACAGTTTGCACGCACGCTCGTAAGTTCGCAAACTTATAATATTTTGACTCCAGATTTTTAACAGTGCCATTGTTCTGCACCTCCTATTGAACAGTACAGCTGTCATTTTTCACATCCTGACCTAAATCTGTTTTCGCAGTTCCGGCACAGAATAGCGCGGTCACTGTGGAAAGCCTGTGTTCGAGACATATTATGAAATTGTCAGTGACACTGTTCATTAGCAGATGTCCTAAAATACCTATGTTGAAAATTTGGGAACAAAAGTCAATAAAATGAGTGTTTTACGAGCATGCATTGTGCAGTTTGCACACGTGATCATGACTTTGTGAATTTGTAATAGTTTCACTCCAGCTGTTCATCATTGGCATTTTTCCATGCCTTCTTATGAACAGTACAGCTGGCTGAAATGTGTTTTCACATGTCTGGCGCAGAATTGCATGGTCGCTGTGCGAAATCAGTTTTCAGGACAGTTTGAGGAAATGACGGTGACACTATTCATGAGCAGAGGTCCTAAAATGCCTATGCTGAAAATTTGGTGCTGAAAGTCCATACAATGACTGTGTTGCAAGCATGCATTGTGCAGTTTCCACGCACCCTTGTAACTTCGTCAATCTGCAATATTTTCATGCCGCATTTTCACCACTGGCATTTGTGCACACCTCCTTATCAACAGACCAGCTGCCATTTTTCACATCCTGCCCAAAATGCATTTCCGAACCTGTGGCGCACAATGGCATGCTCACTGTGCAAAATCACCTTTTGTGAAACATTAACAAAATCAAAGTGCTATGCTTCTCTAGCTCCACCACTGCATATACCAGTGCGACAAAATTCGGCATTGACAAATGCTTGTTTGATATTCTCTGCTGAGTGCTGCCATAGTAGCTGTTTGCTTTTCCAGGAGGAACAAGGAGATAAGAGGGTAGTCTTATATGCTAGCAGGATACTGAAAGTAACAGAAAGGAAATACCATACATCAGAGAAGGAGTTCTTAGCCATGGTGCAGGCCATCAATGATACCTGGACTGCAACCATTCACATTATAAATGGATCACAGTGTTTTGATGTGGTTATTCACTAAGAGGGATACAAGCAGAAAGCTAGGAAGATGCTATGCATTCAATATACTGCAGTACTGAGGAAGTACAAATGCAGTAGCTTATCATCTGTCCTGGACACGGAAGAGAGTGATGAAGATGACCAAGAAAATATTGCCACCATCATGGAGTTGGTAGCGCCCGTTTTATGTTGCAGTGTGATGGAAACTTTGAGTTGAGGACTCTGAAAAGGATCTACTGTTACTGTTCAGATGCTCTGAGCTGAATGATGCTCAAAGTCAGGATACAATAACCAGAGAACTCATGGGGCCTGATTTTAAAATGGGTTGCGATCACCACAGAGAACTTGCAGCAGGGTGTTTGACGCAAGTGGTGACTTGTGTCAAACAGGTGGGACTTTGCAATTTTTGGATGCCAGATGCTGTAAAGTTAGACCAGTTACCCCCTGATCTAACTTTGCATCCGTGGGTGTGCACATTTCAAGGGGCTTGCACCAAACCTTTGGAACAAGGTGATGTAAAGTGGAAACATTGTCGCAACTGCACCAGCCCTTCTAAAATTGGATCAAATTGAGTCTGGGGCTTTGGCGCAGTGGTGTCAGACTCTACAGTGGATGTAGGGCTTGATGCAAGCCCTGCAGCCCTCTTGTAATACTGAGCCCATGGAGTTACTGCATAGAGGAGAACCAACTGAGATGTTGGCAACAAAATGGAGACTGCTAAGTTCTGATTACCAATATGTTGTTGTGGACAGGGCGTTGATGATGCACACTCCAACATGAAAGGATGGAGAGTAGTTCAACTACAGAGCGTGAAAAATGAAAGATATGCAGTCACTGCATGACTATACCATATCTGGTCATATGAGATGAAGGAAGACCTTGAAGATAATGAGAGTAAGATTTCACAAGCCAGGAATGAGACAATAGATTATGCAGTACATCCAATCATGTTCTACACGTCAGGAGGTGAAGTCAAGTAATCAAAAGTTGATGGGTCAGATGATTGTCATCCCTCCAAAGGGATAATGGACAACTATACCAGCAGATCTCATTGGACCATTACACCAATCCAACAAAATTAGTCAATAAATCTTGGTGGTAGTGGACCAATTCACCAAATAGGTGCAAGCATTTCTATTGAGAAGAGTGAACATTTATGTCATATGATTAAAATGGAAATGGAAATCTTCTGCAGATGGGGAACACCATATCACATAGCATCTGATGATGGACCTCAATTCAAATCTGAACTTTAGGAACAATTCAGCAGAAATTGGTGAATCAAAAAATCTACACAACACCATGTCATTTGTAATCCAATTGGAGAGAGAGAACCAACAGAACTATCAAACCCCATCCAAGAACCTATGTACATGACAATCAGCAGAGATGGGATCAGTATTTGCCCAGGATGTTAATGGTACATGGAGCATAATGCAAGATTCTACAGTAGGTAGTTCAGCATTGTTAATGTATGGAAGAGAGATGATACTACCAGTGGAAAGAGAACTTTTAGGAGAACTAGAGACGGTGAACAAATGTACCAGAGTACACCCAGAGCTTAAGGAGTAGCATGAGGGAATATTGGAAGTTCACCAGTCAGAAGATGGAGGATACACAGAGACATCAAATGCAATACTTTATCAAAACCAGAAGGGAAGTCACCTTGGAATGTGGACAGATGGTATTTTTTGAGAAGACATCCTTGCTCAAGCAAAGCGAAGAACTACTCGGTCAAGCTGGCAAGGATATAGAAAGGAAATTTTGTTATTGCCAAAAGATGTTCTGAAGTCACATGCCTCATCAGAGATCCAGCTACTGGTCTAGACGGGGGTACACCACATTAGTAACCTTACACAGTTTAGAGTTAGAAATAACACTGAATACACCAGGGCTGATGTTTGTGTGTGTGTTGGGGGAGCTGCACCAGAAGTGCAAACTTCTTTGGATGATCAAGAAGCAGCACAAAATCAGGTAAGCCAAGACACACAGAGTTATAGTTTCAGGCCAAGGAGAAATGTTGACTAGAGAACCTTGCATTTCAGGAGTACTCAATCCTAATGGGTAAGCCTCACCTATAGTGTGATTGCAGTCTAGTCATATATGCAACAGAAATGATTACATAATTTGAAATGTTAGAAAATATTATTAGTAGCATATAGTGTAAACCATTTGCAACAAGGAAAACCAGTTAATTTAGACCTTGGACAACATTTTTGTCTGGGTGGGGCAATGTAAGAGATGTGGAACACCTGTTCCATAGCTAATGTAATGTTCCTCAGAGTTATATGTCACCTAGTGGGAGGTCCAGCAGAGAAAGGTGAAATCTTGTCAAAGAGGATGTCAAACACTGAAAATAACAGAAACATTCACATCAGCATATTACTAGAACATGTGAGGTAAGCTAAGGGGGTGAGCAATTGTTTATACCCAACACACCTTATATACTGTGCTAGTATACATAATTGGATGCATGGCACCAGAGTTAAGTTAGTAGTTAGCTTGTTTTGTTTGGTAGCCACGGGCTAGTAAGGTGCCCTAGCTAGTATGTGCCTAGTGAGCTAGTGGCATTCCTTGTCTGGCCTGGTATTGGGGCCTTGTGCATTATTAGTGAGGTACTTATTTATTTATTAGCTTTTGGTAACCAGGTAAGTGCGTTAGGCAAACCATCCTGCCTATTTTCAAGCACGACCCGGGAGAGTACAAGACATAGGAGCCACAAATTACAGTGATACATAAAGACATGTTAACAATAAGGAAAAAGATTGAATTCAAGCAGAAATATAACATTATCAGGTACAATCAAGTGGAGTACAAGACAAAGGTGCCATAAGTTATAGTGATGTAGTAAACTTCATGCACTGCTTCTACTGGGTGACTCAAAAAAAACTGCACATTGTTTGCACCTAGATGCCTCCAGTTTCCTGCAAACATGGGCTCGAGGAGTTCCTGGCTTTTCTCCCCCGGGCCACCAAAAACAATGAAGTAATTTGTCCAAGTGATTTCAGTCAGAATTGTCTTGGCCCAAACCTCCCTATCCTTGACTCTAATATAAGCAAGGCCAACCTAACCTAGCTTGTCTCGGTGCCCACGTGACAGTCCAGCAATTGTAATAGTCACACCCTCCTTGACTGGGTATTTACCAACAGGCCAGACAGAATCTCTTCTGTGACTGTGCTACCAGACTCCATTAGCGACCATTCTCCTGTCACCTGTGTCTGGGATGCTAGCCCCCCTCTCACCCACCCAAAATCATCTCCATGTCTGACTTCTCTGCCCTCGACACCTCAGCTTTTCTAAGGGATCTTCAGCATGTCGACTGGTCCACCATATTCATGATAAATAACATTGACTTGGCTGTAGAATACTGTACCAACTCTGCACTCCTTGCAGTCCAAGCACATTCCTTCCATCAGGCGCAGGGTATGGGGCCTGCCTACCAAATGGTTAACTAACCATCTTCTACATATGCTTAAAGCATGGGACAAACTCTGGACCAGATGGAAAACCTCCTCCCTGCTCTCTGACTTCATCGCATATCGCTCCTTACATTACTCCTATAAGAAAGTGCTATGGACTGCCAAAAGCAATTACTATAGAGGCCTTCCTCATGCCACATCAAGTAACCCAAAAAGCTACTGGGCACAAATAAACCACATAAGGGGATGCTCCATGTCTCAAACCCCCCATGACTTTCTAATAAATAACATCTCCTGTAACAACCCTAATACCATAGCTAATGTTTTCAGCTCTCTTTACCACCCTCCCTAGTTTTGATGCTGGCGGTCCCCCCTCGCCACACCTTCCCCCCAGACCTCCCCCCATGCCATCCTTCCCTGATTCTCTACCCGGTCTCCAGGGTGGATGTCCTACGAGCTCTTAACATGATGTCTCCCCATGGCTGGGCAGGCCCTGATGGACTGGAACCCAGAATTCTCAAATTAGGCATGTCTCTTCTTGCCACCCCATCATGAGATTGTTCAACCTCTCCATTAGCTCGGGTACTGTGCCCTTCTCCTGGAAAAATGCCAGGGTTATGCCAGTCTTCAAAGAAGGTGATCCAAAAAACCTAAAAAGCTACCATCCTATTGTGCTCCTGCCAATCCTCAGTAAACTCCTGGAGAAGCTTATCCATCGTCTGGTGTCTAATTTCATTGCCAACTTTAACCTGCAATCTCTTGCTCAGCATGGCTTTAGGCCAAACCACAGCACCATGATGGTCCTAGTTCAATTCACCAGTGACATCCAATCTGCTATGGACCAAGGCCAGCTTTCTGGGGCTGTTTTTATTGACATGTCAAAGGCATTTGACTCGGTTAACCACAACCTGCTCCTGCATCAACTAGGCTCTATTGGCACTTCCCAATCCACACTTGCCTGGTTTGCCAGCTATCTGTGGAGTCACTCCCAGTCTGTCTCCTGTCATATAGTTCTCTCTGCCCCTGCCCTGCTTTGTTTGTGTGTCTCACAAGGTTCCTTACTTGGCCCCTGCTATTTTCTTTGTTTGTCAATAACCTACCTTCGGTGCCCTCTCACAGTCTCTCCTTACTCTATGCTGATGACTTGGTTCTCTATGTCTCCTCCAGCTCTATTCATGAAATTAACTCCCACCTCTCCTCTGATCTTCATCGTATCCAAATTTGGCTTACGTCCCACTGTCTGCTGCTAAATGCTGCCAAGATCCAGGCTATGCTCTTTGGGTCACAAAGGAAATCTGTCACTTCAACTCCATCTCTCCAGGTTTTTTGTCTTGATGGCTCCCTTGTGGAAGTAACTCAGTCCTTCAAATATCTAGGGGTCACGCTGGACCCATCTTTTAACTTCTCTCTGTATGTCAAAGCTGTTTGCAAATCAGTCAATGCTAAAACTGGACTGGCTTACCGAGTCCATCACTTTCTGACCCCTGCCACCAGGATCTCTGGCACCCAAGGCCTTCTCTTCCCTGGACTCTGCAACGCTCTGCCTGTCTTCTCAATGGCACAGGCAAGCATCTTGCAAATGTGGGACATTGCCTACAACAATGTCTGTAGATTTGTGCTATCTGCTCCTCGTCTTAAGCACCACTGTAGTCTCTACTCTGACCTCCACTGGTTGTCTCCTTCATTGCATCAGGCTTATTCATTAGGTTGCCTTACTGACAACATAATTCGTTCTTCTAGCCCCTCCACACTCGCTGCTATGCTGACCCCCATGGACTGCCCTCGTTCCCTTTGTTCCATGTCTTTAGCTCTGTTATCTGTCCCAAAATGCTCTACCAGGATGGGTGAACCTGCCTTCTCCTTCTATGCCCCCAAATTTTGGAACTCTCTCCCGCTTGATCTTAGGCACTCCAAATCCCACCCCACTTTCAAGAAAGGCCTCTCCAATTACCTTGCCTCCCTTGACATTTGCAAATGTCCCTAGCTTCATGAGTCATGCAAATCTACCATTGTCCTGCACTTAAATTTCCCTGTGGCCTCTTGATTCCTCCCATCTCCACTCTTCCTCAGCTGCAGCTATGCACCTTGTTCCCTGTCTCTGCCTGGGAATTGTCTCCTTGCTGACTTACCAACAGCACTGTCATGTTTTGTACATTATTAACAGTAAATTGTGCCTTTGTGTCTGTTTTGTTCCTATTATACTGTATGATATGTACCTCCTCTATGTACTATGTAACTTGCACCTCTGTACAACTGTTTGGAATCTCCTATTGTACAACACTGTATATGTATTTGTTTTTACCTGTTCCTTGATTTGTACTCTCCCATGTCATGCCTGAAAATAGGCAGTTCTGTCTAGTGCACTTATCTCATTACCAAAAGCAAATAAATAAACCAATAAATACATCAATCAATCAATCAATGTGTTTATTTTGCCAGGCAGAACATCATTAAGGCAAAGCTCATTTGCAAGATGGACCTGGGAACAGTACAGTAGCCACAAGGCTATGAATCAAGCATGTAATAATGTATAACATAAATCAAGCATATAATAACATATACAAGGCAAGGATAATATATGTACAGACAGTAGGTCAACAACATGAGACAATCATTAGCACATATGCGTAGACAAGCATAAATCACATATACAATAGAAATTACTTAGGTACAGGTGCAAGTAAGTACAGGCCAGGAAGTTGTAGACTATAGTACATCTGCAGACAAAAATTTGATTCATATGTATGGATTGCCAGAGGGCGAGGATGAGACAATGTGCCATCAGTAGGTCAACAGTGTGATATATTTAATTGGAAGCAACTTCAAAGGTATGGTGCACACACACATTTGAACTGTATACATAGTGTTAGCACAATGCACTCCAGCTAGTAAGGTTCAGTCCATGCCACTGTTCATGAAGGAAGAGGAAAGTAAGAGAAGCGGAGCTGAGTGCAAGAGAGATTAAAGGAAGGAGAGTGCATATGAGCAGGTGTAAGCATGGCAGAGAAAGGGTGGAAGCTTGGGGAAGGGGAGCTAAGAGGAGGAGGAGGACCATCAGAAGATGCTGTAAGTGGAAGAAGTGAGTATCTCTTATGATATTAACCTAAGGAATGGAACCCATAGGGAGATAAACATCAAGACAGAGAACTAAGAGAAGTACTGAGGGAGCTTATGGATGATGGCTCTGTAGGTCCATAAGACAGCATTCTTCTGCCTCCTGAAGCTGAAAGCTCCAACCTAAGGAAGAGTAGAGTGTACAGTGCTGAGTGGAATAAGAAACATCAGAGATAAATCTGAGAGGCTATGATAGAGGGTGTTGAGCTTCGAGAGAGCCGTGCTAGTACTGTGACCATACAGGAAGTCAGCATAATCCAGGCGTGGCATGAAAGTAGGTTGGACTAGTAGTTTTCTGGCCTCCGAAGTCAGGGAGTACTTGATGTGAAAAAAGATCCCGAGTCTTTGTCTCAGTTTCTTAGAGAGCTTATCTGTGTGGTCAGAGAAGGACAGCTTGGAGTCTATCCAGACCCCTAAGTATTTGAATTTCACCACAAATTTCAAGGTTTCACCCAAGACAGTGCTTATCTGAGGAACTATGCTAGAGGGGTTATTATTGGGAGGGAGGACTGAGGGAGAGAAGACCATAGCTTTAGTTTTTTTTGCATTAAGCAGAAGTTTCAGGTGCAGCAAGTTTTTCTGTAAGACATCGAAGTAACTTTGAAGGTCATTACAGGCTGACTCAGGTGCCGGTCTATCAATCTAGAGTACTGTATCGTCAGCGAATAGATATATTATCACAGATGTGATGCTAATGTCTATATGATTTATATAGATAGAAAAAAGCATGGGCCAAGTATGGACCCTTGGGCACACCTCTTAGCAGTATTTTTATAGGTGACAGGTCACTGTCAGCCTTGACCTGTTGGTGTCTATCCGTAAGATAGCTGGTGAACCATTTTAGCACTAGGTTGTCCACCCCTAAATTTCTTAGGGACACCAATAGAAGGTCATGGTCCACCGTATCAAAGGCCTTGCTAAGGTCAAAAGACAAAGTGCATACATAATGTTTGGCATTGAGAGCAATCTGCCAATCGTTCATAACCTTGGCTAAGATAGTTATGGTACCGTGGTGGGGATGGAAACCCAACTGGACTGTGTTTAGCAAGTTGGAGCTTTCTAACAAACTTTTTTTTTGCAGTTAGTCTTTTTATTAGATTTCAGACTTATTACAGAACTTTAACCATTAGACCAAAAGGCTGACAAAGTGGTTTACAACATTAACACTTAATACATACACTGCCCGAAGCTCCAGATCTGCAGCAAAAGTCATGTGTGTCTACAAGTAATGCAACAAATTATTGAAACATCATCTAAAGGATGACTATAAACCTGGTTAAATGTGCTACGGATATATTAAGAGACACCATAAAAGAAAAGTACATACTCACTGTATAAATAGGTGGAAACGGGATTAGGTGATCTTCTTCATATAAGGTGAGAAACCAGTAGTGGGGGACCAAGAATTGATCATCCAGAAGTGGAGCACTTATGATAGCTATATAGAGAGGAGCAATAACAATGTTTAATAAACAAGCGACCATTTCTACTAGGAATTCAGGGTGGTTTCAATTGGTCCTTTAAATATCTGGGGGACAAGACTCCTTATTGGAGTCAATATACACCATGTAGGGGGCCCATATCTCAACAAACTTATTAAGACACTGGTTTCTATAGCATGATATCCTAGTCAAAGTGGTCATCCTTTCCAAAGCACTAAGCCATTCTGAAAAGAGAGGGACCTCTAAAGTCCTCCACCGTCGTATAATAAGTCATTTACATTCTACTGAGGCCTGTATGAGCCATAATTTAGAAGCTTTAGGCAGGAGAAGAGTTTCAGGTGTTAGGCCCAATAATCATAAACCCGGATTTGCCAGGAGGGGTGACACTTGGATGGTGGAGCAGTGCTGTATTACTGCCTCCCAATAGGGCTTCAGAGGTGTACATGACCACAGGATGTGGAACAGATCTGCCTCTGGGGCCTCACACCTCCAGCAGTAGTCAGTGGAAAGAAGACCCATCCTTTTTAGTCGGGACGGAGTGTGGTACCAGAGGTGCATTATTTTGTTCTGTAGAAGGAGGCTTTGGTGGATGCAGCAGGCCTGGTGAGTTCTCAGACAGCACTGTCGCCATTGTAAGTCTGTAATGGAAGTCTCCAGCATGGTGGCCCACTTGACCTTGGCCGGCAGAGAGGGATTAGGAGCACTATCTCTCAGGAACCTTTGTATGAGACAAGCCCTACCTTAGGAATGCATAATCCATTCTTTAAGAGGAAGAGGAGGGGATTTAGCAGTTTTGCATTTTCTACAGGAAACACAGGAGCAACTCTTCCTAACCCAGGATTGGTAGAGGCTTCTCATTTGAAGTTATTTCCAAAAGTCACTATACGGCAGGCCATACCTGATTTGTAAAACTTGGAATGAGTCCATATCGGAGTGTCCCGGGTGTTCCAGATCCCCAATACTCATTATCTCTTTAGAAGCCCATCCCATCCAGTTCATGGGAGAATTGTTAATACACAGGTAGGGGTTGTGCCTGAGTGGAGTATACATCCCCAGATCAAGACAGCGGGAGGATTTAAGCCCCAGTTTTTGCCATGCCAAATGAGCCTGTTGGATGGAAAGCCAGCTCTTATGATGTTTTGGTAGGGGATATGGCATGAAAGCGGACACCGAAGGGCCCTTTATAATGTCTCTTTCTATTTGGATTCAGGCTGGAGGGTGGTAGGGGTGTTGGGAGCCTACACTTTTTAATGTCTTTGCTACGATAAATGCAATGGAGTACTGATATAAAAATCTGATAAGTTCCACCCCCTTTCAGGTTTTGAGCCCTCAGCTTGGCCCTGTTGTATCTGGGCCTGGTAGAACCCTAGAGAAAGGAGCTAATCAGCATATTCAGCTTTTGGTTCCATATGTCGGGTAAAAGAAAAGGAATGTGAGATAGTAAATGATATACTCTAGGGGCAAGCAGCATTTTAATTGCAGCGATTTTGCCTGCCATGGAGAGATGCAGATATGCCCATCTATTTGTGGTAGTTTGAAGTTTGGCCAGTAGGGGTTTTAAATTAATATCCATTAGGGCTGAAAGTTTGAAAGTAAGCTGGATGCCCAAGTACTTGATTTCTGATTTAGCCCAGGCTAATCCCCGAGTTCCCATGCCAACCAACGAGGTAAGATCGTTAAGAGGAAGGATTTCCAACTTTGCCACATTAATGTATAAGCCAGGGAGTTCTCCAAATGTCTGTAGTGTAGCCAGGATGTATGGAAGGCTGTGTGGTAAGTCTTGGGTCAGGATCAAGCAAGTGTCTGCATACAACTTGGTGGTATAGCATTTGTCTTTGACCTGAATTCCATGGATTTGTGGATGGCTCCTTAGGGCAGCCGCAAGAGGTTTGATAGCTAACATGAAAAGTAAAGGAGACAGTGGACAACCTTGTCTGGTGCCCCTTTGCAGATGAAATGGATCAGACATGGCATTGTTAGTAAGAACCCAGGTGGTGGGACACGCATAGAGTATTTTTATCCAAGTGGAAAAATAAGGGCCAATGTTTAAAGTGTTCAGAACTGCATGTAAATATTCCCAGCTGACCGAGTCAAACACCTTCTCGAAATCAATTGTAACTGCTGCCGCTGGGGTGGAAAGTGAAGCTGCCATCTGTATTAATGATACTAGGGCCAGAATATGGTCTGAACTGATTCTGCCCTTAACAAACCCTACCTGTGATGGATGAATAATTTCTGGAAGTAATGCCTCCGATCTGGTAGCCAGGACTTTGGCCAGAATTTTGGTGTCAGCATTAATTAATTAAATGGGCCTATAGCTAGCAGGGAGGGAGAGCTCTTTACCCTCTTTAGGAAGTACGGTAATTAAGGCCTCAGATACAATAGGAGGAAGCTCCCACATGAATACGCTGCGTTCAGCATGTTCGCCAGGGAGGTTATAATCAAGGGTTGAATCAGTTTGTAAAAGTCCACAGAAAAAACATCCCCCCCAGGGGTTTTGTGAGGAGCCATCATAGTAATGGCTCTGCAGATTTCATCCTCCATGATGGGTTGGTCCAATATATCTTTCTGTAAGTCAGAGAGTTTAGTGAGGGGTAAGGTCTCAGTAAATTGAGCATATGAATTTTAATTCCAGCACCCATGGGAGGAGTAAAGTGTTTTATAGAACTTGGTCATAATATTGTTAGTTGTAGAGGGGTTTAGGGAGAGCTTCCCTGACCTATCCCTTAAGCTGATGATAGTTCTTTCAGCTTGTCTTTGTTTTAGCCGGTAAGCCAGCAGCTTGTAAGCCTTTTCTCCCTCAGTCTGGTAGTGGTGTTGGGCCCTATGACTATAGAGCTCAGTCTTCCTACTTACCAGTGTGTTAATTTTTATTCATATGGTAAACTAGGCAGCTATAACAGATGGTGACTGAAGCAATGAGGGCTTCGCTTTGTATTTAGCCTCCATACATTTTAAAGTGCCCTCTAATTGATGAAGTTCCTGGTTCCTCATCTTCCATCTGTGTGAAGCAAAACTAATGATTCCTCCCCTAATGATGGCCTTGTAGGCCTCCCACATGCTTGCTGCAGAGGCAGAGGAAGGGGTATTGTGTTGAAAAAATTGTTCTGTGGCTTTTCGAAGCCACGGAGCAAAGTCCTTGTAAGACAGTAGGAGGGGGTCGAGCCTCCACATTAATGATTTGGAGGTTCGCATAGCAGGTAGGAGGGTGAGGGAAACAGGAGCATGGTCAGAAATATAGATTTGAGAGATCTCTACCCCAGAGGTAGCCATAGACAGGGTAGGAGAAGTAAGCCAGAAATCTAACCTACTTGCCATTTGGCATGGAGCAGAGAAAAGGATAAAGTCCTTTACTGAGGGATTCATAACCCGCCACACGTCAGGCAGCTGATGCAAAGACATAAGATCCTTCAAGACCTGCAGGGCTCTGCAGTGGGGCTCCAGTCTAGCATTGGATTTATCCAGGAGGCTATCCAAAACCAGATTAAAGTCCCCTCTCAGCAGCAAATTTGGATTGTCATAAGAAATATCCATGAGTTTTTGAGAAATGGTATTGAAAAATTCTGGAGTGTCCTCATTAGGGCCATACTGTATATATTTTCCAGAGTCATGGGTCTGAGGGGTAGAAACCTTCATGATGATCCACCTACCATGCCTCCCATAAACCTCTTTAGGTTTCCATTGCAGCAATTTATGCAACAAAATGGAGATACCCCGTTTGGCAGATTTGGCCATACAGTGAACTTCGGTGCCCACCCAGTCCCTCACCAATTTCATGGCTTCTTTGGAGCTTAATTTAGTCTCCTGCAATAAGGCGACTTGGGTTCCCAGCTTCTTCAACCAAGCCGGAACCAATTTCCTTTTTATTGGACATTTCAAACCCCTAACATTCCAAGTAGTGGTTGAGATATTCGAAAAGTTAGCCATTATCAAGATGATTTCATTTTGCTTGCCAACAGCTATAAGCAAACACTGAAGCCATCCTGAGTGACAGTTGAGTTTTAACATAGATACTCCGATACAAAAGCAAGGGTCCCCACCCTAGATTAAGTAGTCTAATAGCCCTAAACATGGTCACAAAATGCCCATCATAAGTCCGAGGAAGTTCTGAAATAATTTTTGTAGCTGTTGATATCTCCAATAGGAGAACAAAGGAACAAAAAAGCTGATATACCACCCTGGAATGGGCCAGATGTATCCAGAATGCAATCACGTTCCATAGGTAAGATGGAGAGGGAAACCTCAGCTGAAAGGCAAGTCAGCACAATGGTCACTTGGATTACTCCAAGGAAATGTTGAGAGGTCTCACTGAGGATCTTGTGGGGATTGTAGTCTATTATCGTCCAGGGAGGAGGGAGACAATCCAACAACTCCCAACGGTCCAAGACTCTCACCTGGGGTGGGGGGGGAGATTGTGAATAAAGTGTGAGTTCCAAGCCCCACATCTTGGTCACCATATAACATGCAACACTGACCATCAAGAACATTGTATAGAGGTTACCAGCTATCCATATCCTGGAATAAAGGCACCCACACTCTCCCTAAACTGGCCTATGCCCATGATTATACTCAAAAAGGAAAGGCCAGACTGCAATAGGTATTAAGTGGTTGTTACAAAATTCCTTCAATATGCCATAAAGGTTTATACCTGTACCTGGAAGGTAACTAGGGCTCACCTACTGTATATTTGCGTGTTCCTCCCGTAGCAGACATCAAAATGCTATTCCCCCTTAAACCAGCTCCCCTAAGTGAGTCTGGGGGCATGCACAAACTTAACTTGACATCAGAAGTTAGGGGCACTGTAAGTAGGAACCAAACGCCATTTTATATATATATATTTATATATATCTATATATATATATAGATATATATATATGCATAATGTATCAACATTTGCCATTGTAACAAAAAATGTAGCGTGCTTCAACTTTATTAAACCCTATTGAGCCTCAGCTTAATAAACAAATGAGCTTATCCCCAGAAATAGGATTCTGCCTGAAAATATTCCATCCTGGGCCCTATTTCAGTACCTCATGTAGGAGCTATCCCTTGGCTGGCCAGACACCCTACATGTACAAGGCAGCAGCCAAGATTGCAGACATGGCGTTGGGGACTAGCAAACCAGCAAGGTCAAAATCTTGTGACAAGGGCTGGTAAATCTAGAAGCTGGGACAAAACACCCCTTGACCACACACGTAGGGACATGGTGTCTGGATAGAGAATCCTGATGGAGGGGCAAACAAGTACATTCTAAATAGTACAGCATTGAAAATTCTCGTATGCCCCTTTCCATGACAGCAGCCCCTCAACAGAGGGGAATTAACAGTAAGAATCACATTATAACAGTTGAAAAGCTGATCAGCCCAGAGAAATGGACCAGCACAGGCTCTCTGGGTGCTGATCTGTATTGCTAGTCATCAGAAAGCAAGCAGTGCAGCTGAGATGTTCTGAGGAGATGGGGTGTGCTCAACCCCAAGAGTAAGGTAGAAGAGCCCAGTGATCAATCACCAAAGTGGCTACTGGGCCTCAAAGTAGGAAAAAAGGGTGCCTAGCACAGTGAAAGCTAAAGCTAAAGAGACCCCAAACTGTACAAACTAGGGAGACCCAGAAATTTCAACCGCACCACTTACTTCAGCATTCACGAGTGTACTTTAGCCCTGGGTCCTTCACCTTTCTTGAGAGGTTGTCACCAGGTTCAAGGCACTTCTTTCTTCTCGGGGGCTCTGTGGTTCAGCTGTCCAGTCCTTCTTGAGGGGAGCCCAGTTGGTCACCACATCCACTTGATCCAGGCCAATGACATCCTCGTGGCTAACGCTGCCCTTGGGCAAAGCCAGGGCTGCTGGTAACAACTCCCCAAGTGGCTCATATCAGTTAGACAATTTAATAGACATGGACTAAGCAGAGGAGCCATCACTTCTTGAAATATGTTGAGTCCGCAGCCCACTCCTCGAGTGGTTTCTCTGTGGTTTCTCTGCCGCCGATGCAAAGGACCTCCCAGATTTACTGTGTGCTTTCTTCTGCTGTCTGCATTTGTAGTGCAACTGCCATTTGGACCTTTCAGCTGGTGCTGGGGGTGGTATATAAATGCGGCCGGGGGAACAATCCGGTGGAATTGATGTGTCCATGGGTGGCATAGTTTCACCATGAGGTTGTTGAGCAGGGTCTTGGTGCGGATTAGAATCATCTCCAATATCCTCCAAGAAAAGTTCCACCTCAGCAGGGGAGCTGAAGGTAAGGTACTCTCGTTTGTACAATACATGGAGCTGTGAGGGATATCTTAGGGAAGTAGGCAGGCTGAGTTTATATAGAGTCTGCTTTACTTGTCCATAGGCTTTCTGTCTCTGGGACAGGTCGTATGAATAATCCTGGAAAATCTGAACGGGAGACCCATCCCATCATAGCATTCTAAGGTCCCATGCAGCCTTCAGACACAGTTCTTTAACCAGATACCTTAAAAATTTGCAAAGTATTGGCCGGGGTCGATCTCCAGGCTTGGGTTTAGGGGCTATTGACCTATGGGCCCTTTCCAGCTCCAAGGGAGAAAAATTATCCAACTTGAACATAAGTGGAAGAGATGTTTGTAAAAAGGAGATCATATCAGGGCCCTCAGCCCCTATGGAAGTCCCACAATCTGAGTGTTTTTCCTTCTCTCTCGATTTTCAAGGTCATCGACCTTGGCCAGTAGGTACTGTATTTGGCTATGGTGGTCCCGAACTTGGAGGAATTGGTCATGTAGAATCTGATCTTGTCGCTTAACTTGAAGTTCAGTATCCCCTACTCTGGAAGTTAGTTTTTCCACGTCCTTTTTGGTATTAGATGTAGTAGGGATAAGTGCAGCCATATCAAATAATACTTTATTTAGCATGGAAGTAATGTTGCCCAGTTGTTGTTCCATTGTTTGAGTAAGTGGGATCTGAGGATCGGAGGAGTGAGCCATCCTCAGTCTGCCAGGATGCTTATCTGCTAGAACCTGGTGGTCTGTGAGTGTCTTACAGGCCTGAAGTGGCACTGAGGTGGAAACTTCAAAATCCAATATAGTTGCAATCCCCTGTCCAATTTGCACAATTTAGAGATTGTTGGCTTCAGCTCAATGTGCAGAATGCAAAGCCGGAAAAATATCCTGGGGAAATAGGTGCTGAAATTCAGGATGTAATAAGATGGATGAAGCTAGAACTGCAGCAGACTAGTTATACATCTTCCATCTTGGCTGGCTAGCTCCGCCACCCGCTTTCTAACAAACTTAATAACCCCTCCAAGAAGAATCTGCATGGATCTGAAGTGTCTGGATTTAGTGCTCAGCTTACATCTAACATCCAGCTTTTTTTATTTTTGTGCACTCTGCCTTTTTACTTTGTTTGATTATTTTTTTTATTTTTTATTTTTTTAGTTTTTGCTGAGTGCTGCATCTGCTCTTTTGCGCAAGCCCATTCCTTCTTTTTCCAGTTCTAAGTGTGTGCCTCTGGCAAGGGGTGGCCTCTTGGTACCACTAAAGTGCTGCATAAAATGAATAAATGAATGAATTACAGGTAATAAAGTGTTCATTCCAAAAGCAGATTTCAGTGTTAATTTAATAAGAAACCCAATTACTAAACCATTACTAATTCACTTGAAGCCATCATGGGTTGCCGGAGGTTAGGCTAAGAGAGATGTGAACATTTAGACAATGGCCAAGAAGTACCCCACCCACCCAGTGAATCAGGCTGATCATCTTGCAAAAATCAATCGCATACATGCTTATTATAACAGAAAAGTTAAAAATAAAACCCAAAATATAATTGGAAGGCTTTAGACTGTTGTTTAAGGGGAGAATAGCTTCTCCCCATTCCTTACATAAACAGCAGGCCACCTCCCCTTCTGCTTAGAGCATTTTGGCGGCGCCAACGTGGGTGGTTGACTGTGGCCATTTTCCTCCCGCTCTTCCTTCGTTGCTTGCCTTCGCCTTTGTCCCCGTCTATACTCCCTGGTGCTTTCACCTCCCCCTTGCCTTCTGCCCTCTACCTTGTTAGTCTTGTTTTTCTTTCTTTTGGGCTTTTCCTTTGCTTGTGGCCATGCCAGCTCTGCACACCCACCGGATCACTCCAGAGTACTGCCAGCATCCCCCACATTCTCCTCCTGGATCATCTCCGGTCCTGCGCCCTTACGGCCTGGCCTACATTCTGCTGCTCCTCACTGCTTCTGCCCATTCCTCTGCACTTCAGATTTATGACAGCTAGCCATTTTCACGTGACCAGTTACTAACAAGGAATCTGCCTGCCATGATCCATTAGCAGTCAAACACCTGCTTTCTACATTGGGTCCAGTTTCTTTTCTGGTTGCTACCCACTTTGATTAGCGGACTCTTTGTATTCCAAACTCCTCATTGAACAGCAAAGCCCAAGCCCAGGATTTGGCAGTGAATGGGATTGGAAAATGATAGCCAGCTCTCAAGAGTGGAGGTATAAATGACGAGACAAACTCTGTAGCATCTATGAAATCAGACATTAGTTAGGAATTAGAAAGGTAGGAATGAACCATCAGAGGTGTACAAATGCTCTACCATTTATTTGCATGGTTTCTATTTCCAGTCAATGCAAGCACTTCAGTAACAGTCCTAGTTAGTTCTATGTATTCTAGGGCTTCTATCAAACTATACCAGGCCGTAGCACTACCCATCCATGACCCATATTTCCCTGTGCTCTACCCCATCATGGACCTTCACCTCAATTGCTTCCTCTGCTGCTTATTTTACTGACCTTGAGTTTAGAGCTATGTTTATATTTGGACCACTCATTGTACCTGCTTCTTTAGCAGCCCCAGCACATCACATTTATTGGATCTATTGTGCTCCTTTACCTGTCAAACAAATCAGGCACAACTTTCTGCAGGTCAGCCATTGCCATCTCTCTTTCTACCTTCCCATTGCACTACCTGGATGTTTAGTTTCTATGCCCTCCTGCTGTAATGTTTTTCGACCAGCCGGGACATGAAGGCTGCTCCTTCCATTTGCCATTCTTGGCTATCCCACATTGAACTATACTAATGAACTAATTTAACTTCTTTATTCATTGTGACAGAACAATACATGAACCATAAATGTAAATGCTGAAAATATTATAGGTGTTTCCTGAGTGGATATATTTTTAAAACGATTGCATACGGAAGCCCCATATGATCATTTTTGAAGGCTTTGCCTGTCCTGTACTTTCTATATGCCTTCCCCTCCATTGCTTTCTGGATACCTAATTTACTGCTTCCTTCAGATGCAGAGCTGCAGTTTCTGTGATGATTATCGCATCTCCTGCTTAGCAGATACAGCTCATCGCATTCAGGGGTTTCATTGCAGTCCAGCCAGCCCTGTTATGCTTGGCACAAAATAGTAAGTAATGTGTTATTTTCAGGAATCTGCTTAACCTATCTCTGGCGTATGAGCTAATACTTCTCGAGGATCATACGACTAGACTTCCACAATTTATTCCATGTCCTTCACTTCAGCAGCTCTACGTGCATGGATAACTTTGGCTATGCCTGACCTGGTGGTTCCCCTTCCCATACTGCTATCTCCCCTAGGAGGCCCTTCGTATACCATATCTGCTACTACCCTCACACTCAGCCCCTAGGCTACCCCTTCTTTCCTTGGACCATTCATCAATGGCTATGAAAAAGCATTTACGTGAGGCTTGATTTCACAATATTAAGTCCAGCTGGATTCCTTTAATCATACCCCTTCCATGGTGAAGCCGAACCACGTGGGGTCTCGTCTTCCCAGTCTTGTACTGCACATGATACAGCATTTGGCAGACTATGTGGGGTCCCGCCATCTTTATCACACACTACTCGATGGAAGGAATTGCATTACTCAGATACGGCGATGGCAGGCCACCTGGGGTCCCGCCATCCCTATCAGGCACTATTGTTTACCATGGCGAAGGTGAACCACATGGTGTCTCACCTTCCCATTCATGCTCTACTTGAGTAATATAGTGATAACAGACCATGTGGGGTCCCACTATCCCTATCCCATGCTACTACATGAGGCAAGGGATCCTGCCTTTCATTCCAGCACAATTTTTGCCACGCGATAATAGACCATGGAAGGTCCCACCTTCTACTCACCATCTACTCCAAGGGATTCAACAGATTGCTCCGAGTCCCTGTACTCCATATTGCTTGACATTGAGTCATCCTCCTTCCTTGAGAACATGCTTCAGTTCCACAGACAGTGGCATTCATCATCTGGTCCTTCTTCAGCATCTTCCAGCCATCCCAATCAATTATGCCCTGTGAGATGGCCTTTCCATGTCTCAAGTATTTCCTATTCACTTCAAGAGTACATCTGAGGGGGTATCTCCTGTCTTACCATGGACTGCAACACACTCTGGCTCCTGAGAGTACCCCTTGCCACCTAGATTGTTCTATGCGACTTCCGGTGACGTCACGGCAGCGTTAACAGCCTGAGAGCTGAGCTCCCCTCCCGCTAGAACTGAAAATTCTCTTAAACTACAGAAAAAACAGCAAATAAATCCACAAAATGCCGCCTGGAAGTGTTAAACATGATAAAGGAGACAAGGGGCATATCAAAGGAGCAGCCAAGAGGATGGATGGGGCTGGTTTGCTGGAGAACTGACGGGCCCGAAGCAGGAGCTCCTCGATAACAAGCCAACATGGCTCAGGCTATGATACGGAAAGTGAAACGGAGATCTTGTCACGCTCCTGTTTTGAACAATTGCTACAAGAGATTCAAGACTCCCGGTCAGAGAACAAAAGTGAGTTTTCAAAACTAAATGAGAAGCTGAGTAAGATGGAGCAGTGTATAGAGGGGGCAAAGGAGAGAATCGCACAAGTTGAGATGGCCGGAGATACTCTGGTGCAGGCAGTGGGCTCCCTAGTCCATCACACCTCAGCCTTAGAAGTGAAATTACTGATCTGGAGGAAAGATCCAGGAGAGATAATCTCCGACTATATGGGTTGGCTGAGGGTGTGGAGATTCAACCGATGGCACTGTTTATTGAAGACCTGCTAAGGGATATGCTGGAGCTACCAGGAGATTACCAGATGAGGGTGGAGAGGGCACACAGATCCCTGATACCAAAGCCTATGGAGCCATCCGCTAGACCCCGTTCTATCATAATTAAGTTTGCAAGCTTTCGTGTGAAGGAGGATATACCTAAAAGGGCATGGCAAAAGAAAGAACTTAAGTACTGTATTTGGACTCTCGCCTTCCATTAGATCAGGGCTATCCCCCTGAAATTCAACAGGCCAGACAACGATGGGTGCCTTACTTTAAGTTGCGCAGAGAGCTTCAACTCCACTTTCAAACACCCTTTCCAGTGAAATTCAGAGTTTTTTGGGCGGATGGCCCAAAAATATACAATACAGTGGAAGAGTTAAACAAGGCCTTGAGGGAAAAAGGAATCCAGATACCCCACCAAGAGCAGGAGCACACTAAATGGAAGCAGATGGAACCGATGGAGTGGCACTCAGTTGTAGGAGGGGAAGAGGAAGGCTGGGACATCTCTGGAGGCAGCGCGGTCATTGCTGAAGAAGCTGGTCAGAGGAGAACTTTTAAACAGGGGGAATCTAGTCCGCATGGATCCACCAGCAGCTTCTGAAGGCTGAAACATAAGTATGGACAAGATTTTCTATTTTTTGTGTCGAGTATGCTCCTTACTTTGCAGGGAAACTACGCGCTGGAAACACTAGAAGTTAAAGGGAGCTGAACTGTATGTGAGGCCTATATGGGTTTCGGGAAACAGCGGGTGTGGGCTTCTGAAAATAAATAAAGGATGATGGACTTGAGACTGAACTGATTAATACTAAGCCATATGTTTATTTGGGCTCTACTTTATATATTAATAGATGGCTCGGCCACTAGCAGGTATTTCAATCATCCGAGGTTCTGAAATGACCATGAGGCTTCCAGGTCACAGTAACATGGACCTATTGAGGACGGGGGTTAAAAATTGGGTCTATATATGATTTCAGATGGGATATATATGGAAGACCTTTGCTGTGATCAGAACTTGGTATTAACTGGAGATGTGGTTCAGGGTGGGGAGAAAGAAAGATCTTAATAATTAGGTTCTGTTAGGCGGAAGGACACTGCCGAGAAGTTTACTTTAATAACAAACAGGGGCCTAGACAGTTATAAGACCCCAGAGGGGGGCTCCATTCATTTGGGGCATTTCTAGTCCTCCTCATCTCCATTCCCCAATGGAAAGTCTGTGGAAAGGAGAAAAGAGATCTGCATTATCAGATTTCCTACCTTGGAAGCCTAATATAATTTGTGTAATAGTTATACTTAGTGCCCTGTTGGCAATGGTTAATTGGTTTTTGAAGGGTCTCACAGAAAGGGAATATGTTCGTGGTATGATGATGCTGGCTGGGGGGGGGCAATAATGAAACTGGTTTTGAAGGTGATACGAAAGTATAACAATGGGTAGAGATAGGAAATGTTGTTCCTATAATGTCCACGGGTTGTCCAGCCTGGTGAAGAGGGCAAAAGTGCTCAGCTTTTTAAGGAAAAAGACTGTAGATTTTATATTTTTATAGGAGACTCATGTGTCTCCTCAAGAACATGTGAAGTTGGGTTCCATGGGATTTGGTTGTAGTGCCACGGCTTCATATAAGAATGGACGTAGGAGGGGGGTGGCAATTTTGATCCCCAAGGGTACCCCGTATGTAAAGACGGGAGAGTTGGCGGACAGAGAGGGGAGATATGTACTTATGAGGGGCACTTTTCTAGGTAAGCCACTAACCCTTGTTTCGGTGTATTTTCTCCCTGGCTCACAGACAGCAACATATCTAAACTTCTTGACCATCTTACAGGAGTGGGCACAGGGAGAGGTAATTTGGGGAGGGGACAAATTTAATTTTCAATCCGGCATTGGACTCTACTTCACAAACACAAAAAAAAGAGCAAGTCATAGCCAAAAAAGTGCAGAGGTTGGTATCTGAACTGGGGTATGTGGATATCTGGCGCCATCTAGAGGGGAAAAAGAAGGAATACACATTTTACTCAAAGGTATACCAAGTATATACAAGACTGGATTACTTCATGGTTCCCAAGGAAATGGTTGGTCGGGTCCGGGAGGTTTCGGTGGGGGAATTTTTGCTCTCCGATCATGCCCCGATTTTTATGTCAGTTTCATTTGGGGAGTTTAGAAGGTCCACCTTTTGGAGGTTGAACCTGTCATTGTTGCAGGATAAGGAGGTGGTGGAATCCATCGCCCGAACTCTGGAATAGACACAGGTAGAAAATGATCTCCCAGGGACATCCCCAGCTGTGTTATGGGATACTATAAAGGCAGTTATAAGGGGAGATTTTATAAAATGGTCAAGCAGAAGGAAAAGGGAAAGAGCGGCTAAGAAGGCTGAGCTAATATCACAAATAGCACAATGTGAGGCCAAGCAGAAGATTAAAATAGACAAAGACAGAACCAAAACACTGAAACAACTTAAGGCTAAATTAATGAATATTCTTGATTATGGGGTTGAGCAGAAGCTTCTGTTTCTCAAACAGAAATATTATGAAGGAGGACCTAGGTCATTGAGACTGCTGGCAGCTAGACTCAGGGTATAGAGGAGTAAGGCCACCATACAGGCAATACAGCATTCCTTGGACAACCGTCTGGCTAAGGAAACTGATTTCATTGTGGAATCGTTTAGGGCTTATTATTCCAACCTTTACAAGCAAGGTGTTCAGCCATCGGGTGCTCAGATCAAAGAATTCTTAGGGAAGTTAGATCTCCTTTCGGTCTCTGAGGAGCAGGTGACTTGGTTGAGTAGATTGATTGAAGATGGGGAGGTGCTTGGGGCTATTAAGAACCTCAAGACCCTCAAGTGCCCGGGGACTGATGGATTGCCTGGGGAGTTTTATAAACAATTTGGTGGGAAGGTCTCCCCGTTGCTGGGGAAATTATTTTGGTTCCTGCAGGGAGAAGAGAGTGAGATCCCCCCCTCCTGGTCCCAGGCAATAATCTCAGTGATACCTAAGCCTGGCAAAGACCCTGTACTGTGTTCCTCCTACCGTCCCATTTCAGTTTTAAATATTGACTACAAATTAATGACCTCGATTTTGACTAAGAGACTACAAACATTGGTACCCCAGATAATTGGCCTTGAACAAACAGGTTTTATTCTGGGCTGACAGACCCAGGATAATTTGAGGAAAACATCCCTTCTAATTGATCACATAGTCAGCTCCAAAAAATCGGCTTTATTGGTTAACATTGGTGCAGAAAAAGCCTTCGATAAAGTGTTCTGGAGGTTCCTGGAGGAGGTCCTTGCTTCCTTTGGGTTGGGAGGGGCTTTTCAGACCCTGATAGCCAAGATCTACAAATCCCCTACAGCATACATAAGAGTGAATAGTCATCATACTGGAGGGTTCTGTTTGGAGAGGGGGATGAGACAGGGGTGCCCCCTGTCTCCCCTCCTCTTCGCTCTCTACATTGAACCCTTGGCTCAGAGCATTAGGAAGGATGAGGAGATCAGGGGGGTAGAATTGGCAGGCTGTCAGTATAAGATATCTCTTTACGCAGATGACATTCTCCTTTATCTGGAAGACTCGGACACATCCCTTAGAAGGGTAATGGATAGGTTGGCTCGGATTTCTGAGATGGCAGGCTATTCTTTGAACACTGCTAAAACAGAGGTCTTGAGGTTTAGATATGTCCCCACCCGGGAAATTAAGTAAGCCTATCCTATGAGATGGGATCTTACCCAAATGAAATATTTGGGGATCATTATTAGCAACTCCCCTGCACAATTAAAAACCCTGAACTTCTCTCCTATGGTGCAGCAGTTAAAAAATGATTTCAAAAGATGGGATTTACTGCCTCTTTCACTTCATAGTAGGGTGATGGCTATAAAGATGAATGTCTTGCCAAGATTTTGGTATTTGTTTCAAGGCACCACCTGTTTGGTGACCAGAAAAGATTTGGAAACATGGCAGAGAATGTTAATGAATTTCATTTGGGTAAATAGAAGACCAAGAGTAAGGCAACACACTTAATTTCTTCCAAAGAAGGAGGGGGGATTGGGAGTTCCGTGGCTTGAGGGTTACTGGGAAGCCACACACCTGAGAATAGCTCTGTTGTGGAGGCACACCTCATATAGTGCTATATGGAAGGAGATAGAGTTGGCTGCATGTCCTCCCCCCTCGGCTGGCAGTATTGTTCCATCCTGTTGACCTCATAACAGCACAAGAGGAGATATGTTCCACAACTCATACAATGTGGGAGGGGTGGAGGAGGGGTACTGGGAGGGAAAGGAAACATGGAGGTCATTGGAGATATGGCTGGTGGGCGATAGATCCCTCATTTGGCCCAGCACAATGCGACACCTGGTTTCTGGAAAGAGCTCGAAGAGGGTTACAGGCACCATGGCAGTTATTAGAAGGGGGGGGATTACTATCCTTTGAGGTAGCACAGAGAGTTTTTGGTCTCTCCCCCAGAGACAGAATGCACTACTGCCAAATTGTTAGCTTTGTTAGTAAAAAACTTAAGCTGGAGCGTAGAACAGGTTTCGGGGGGACTGTGGAATATATCTTTGAGGACATTGGGAAAGCTGAACAGCCCAAAGGGGTCATCTCCCAACTATATAAGAGGAATATTAAACACATTAAAGTAGGCACTAGCTATATTAAAATAGCCTGGGAACAAGAAATGGCCCTATCTATCCGCAAAGGGACCTGGGAAAAGACTTGGAATAACATCTGGAGGATTTCCTCCTCCCCTACCTAGAAGGAGTTTATGTGAAAAGTAAGAGTTAGATACTTTAGGGTACCAGTGGTGATCTCTAGACAATATAGGGGGTCCTCCCCAGAGTGCTGGAGGAAGTGTGGAGTAGGCAGAGCCACCCATGAACACATCTTTTGGTCTTGCCCCACTATCACTCCATTTTGGTCAATATTGACCACCTCACTTAAGCAGATCTTCTGGATTCAAGGACAACTGGGCCCGCAAAGTCTCATATTGGGAGAATTTCCCACAGAAATTAAAGGGAGGGATGCCAAATATTTATGGCAAATTTTAATAGTAGCAGCTTTAAAGTCTATAACAAGGTGATGGTTGCAGCCTCTTCACCCAACAAAGGAAGATTGGTTGGAAATGGTGGGGCAAGTTCAGAGGATGGAGGAATTAACATTTAAGATTCAGAGGAGAACTGCAGTCTATGTGAATTTCTGGACCCGTTGGACTATTTGGGTAGGGTAGGATACAGCTTTAATCTCATTGAGAACAAACTGGTTCTCTTAATGCAGGGCCAGGTTCCCCCTTTTTTTTATCCCCCCATTTTTTATTTTTATCTTTTTATCCTTTAATCCCAGAGGACTTAGATGGGTTGGGGGTGGGTCCTCACAAGGTCGGGCAAAGCTGAGAGGCTCGGGTTGTGGGGGTAACCTTCACCTCCTAATAAATAACATGGTAATGGTACAAAGTACCTCCTGCTAGCTTCTGGGTTGGATGGCCAGGAGAATTACCAGAACTTTCCCACATTAGAAAAGGGTATAAAAATGAAGGGAGTTTTGTAAAGACGTGAGACCCTATGTATGTATGTACAAGTATGTTTATTATATTTTGTTTGTTATATCTATCTTCCTGTGATTTTAGCTACTTGCCTAATAAGGGAAATAGTTATGGCTATAAAAAGCTGTAAAGATGGATAGGATAACTCTCTGGTGGCTGAAAGCAAGAGGATATATATTGTTATCTGGAGTACTGTATATGGATGTAATAAACAACTTAAGCTGTAAAGTAAAATGTAAGAACTAAACCAATAAATGAAGTACAAAAAAAAAAAATAAAAAAAAATCGATTGTTCTGTGCTATGGCAGACCTTGTGGGGTTCCCCTGTCCCTTTTCTGAATTCCCCTCAACACCTTCCCCTTTATTCCTTAGCTCCCATTCCATCTTCTGTGACCTTCGCTTTCCCTCCAACTTACCAATAGGACATGGTTGATGGACATATCTTGGACCAGGTTTTAATCAGCGATTCAAGTCATGCAGGTTTCTCTGTGAACCCCTTGGGGGTCTTAACAGCCCTCCAGTGTATTTCTCCTCAACAGGAGGCTATCCTTTACTAAAACAGATTTTCTTCCCACCCTATGGCAGACCCTAGTCAGGGTCTCACCTCCCAATATTGTCCACATGAGACTCAGTCGCTCATTCATGACTTCTGCATTCATCAGGACTCCATGTGAATATCATTCTATAGCTAGCCTACCTCTGAGCCTGCTATCATCATCACAGGTTAACGCTTAACATCTCCATGGTGATGGCGAACCACGTGGGATCTCACCATCCCATTTACGCATGCCCCATTATGGGCCATATCTAGTACTTTTCATGTCAATCAGCCTCAGTGACTCTCATCCTCTATGTCTTGCATTATTCCATACTACTGCAATGGCAGACCACGTGGGCTCCAGCCTTTCCTACAAAGCCTTCCTATCCTTGGATTAAGTTCATACTACAATGAAAGTCAACCTGCTGCAAGTTCCAGCCATCCCAACAAACAGTCCCACTATGCAACTCTGTCTCGTATCCAAAGGGATGGATCTACAGCAGACATCTATCTTAGACTTGGATCAACCATTGTTTCAGCATCCAGTCATTATTGCAGTTGGATATTCCATCTGATCGAACCTTCATCTGCAACATCAACCCCTTACTCATCATGACCATGAACTGAATGCCACCAGCTACACCATGCCATGCTCCTGGACATAACTATACTTAAACCTAGCGAATTTAGGATTATTCTCCTCTTAGTATGCCTAGAAGAAGGGCAGGTCTATAGCCATGGGTCCTCGGAGGCTTCCTCCAAGGGGGGGTTTCCTCTCCTACGTGCTATGGACCACATTCTCTGGAGTTGGAGGAGGTAGTCAATTTTGCTACTTCTTTTTGGGCCTTAAGTCTACACCTACCCATTATTCTACCCAGGGTGGGATGCAGAGAAGCACCAAAGCTCATGTTATAAACACCAAGCATATCAGTCAGCTCATAAATATGCACAAGCACTAAGCTATTTGCCACACATTGAATTGAAAGGCTTTAGCCTGTTGTTCAATGGGGGGAAATAGCTCCTCCCCTATTCCCTACATAAACAGCAGGCCACCTCCCACTCTGCTTAGAGCATTTTGGTGGTGCCCTCCCTCCTCCCCTGCCACCTCCTCCTTCTCCAGCACTCCTGTCTCATCCTCTCTGCTGGGCCTTAAGTCTACACCTACCCACTATTCTACCTAGGGTGGGATGCAGATAAGTGCCAATGCTCACGTTATAAACACCAAGCATACCAGTCGGCTTATAAATACACACGTGCACTAAGCTATTTGCCACACATTGAATCACAATTGAATCCAGTGCCAATATCAATCACAGTCAGTTCCATTCCGAGTCTGAACCCCAACCTAGTGGGAAAGGAGTAAAGGTATGGTGTGGAAGGGGGCTGGTTAAAAAGGAAACAAAAATAATAGAATAGTCCATACAAATAATCCACTCGATATTACGAGAATAACCAAAGGTTCCCTGTACAGTCTTTACAGGTTCGAGTCCCCCTTTACAGATAGAAGAAGGTCAAAATCCTAACAGAACCATAGGTGTAAAATGGATGGCCAATCAACTTCTTCATTTAAACAAGTGTTGGTCCAGAGTGCCAAACCTCTGGATCCAAAATGCTTCTCCTTCATGACACATTCTCTCCAACTCACCCCTCTCTTAGGCAGCTGAATCTTATAAAAAAAACTTAAGGATGTAATATAATTTTTCAATGTATTAAAGAGCTGGTGACACATTCAAGAGAACTTTAATAAAACATTATATTTTGACACAATCCAGCTTGTATTTCCCATTAGTGCTGTATTACTCCTCCCTATTATTTATTACTGAGGTCACCTGTATGTAAACAGGATCTTTGCTCCTGAAGAGTTTGTCTATTCCTGCTGCTTTCTCCCCACCTAAAATCACAGAGCACTGCCTGTGATATCACAGTAACTCCCATGGCAACCTATTGTGATGTCACAACAGAGAATTATTACTTGAAGTAGGGAGTAAGCTATAGAGTCAGACGGACTCTAAAGAAACTCTAAGTGATAAAGATCAGGGGCCGGAATTTTCAAAGACCTTAGACTGACGCAAGGTGCTTGCATCAAACAGGTCTGACGCAAGGGCACCTTGCACCAAGGGCTGCGCCAAGGGGGAATTTGAAAGGCAGCCTGCTTCACCCAGCAGGCTGCCTGCACCAAAGTGTGCTAGCACCATCCTTGCACCACAAAAGTGGCTGCGGCATGGCATTGGGGGCTTGCGGCAGACACAGACTGCTGCAGCCCACTGATCCAGAATTTGAAAGAACCCCCCAGGAACCAAGTGCCAAGTACCCATAGACCAGCGAGAAGCAGGTCTAAGGGGACTTAGATGACTCCTGGGGGGTTGTCCTGTAGGTGCCACCATGTGGCCCACCCCATCCATCCCCGGTGGGTGATCCCTGGTGGTCTGGTGGTCTCCCCTCATCCCCATCGCGGTCCCTGACACCTATATCCATGTGTCCTGACAACCCTCCCGGTACCCATCTCAGCATTCCCACCCCTGTGCTCTGATCCAGTGATTGCAGAACCCTCCACACACCATCATGGCCAGCCACCGAATGAGCAGTCTGCAGAGTACCGATACAGTACGAGCATGGACTGCCCATTCTGTGGCCGGCCGGGGTGGTGGAGGGCTGTGCCAGTCACCAGATCGGGCAATGGAGGGGGTGGGAGTGCTGAGATGGGTAGGGAGGGAGGGCACCAGCTCCACCAGGGTACCGGAAGTGTTGCAGCTGGTGCCGTTGGTGCAGTGGTGTTGGGGGGCAGTGCTCAGTTGCCAGCCCCTGTCCATGGGTGCTGCAGACTTCTCGCAGCCATTGCGGCATTCCGGGTGGGTGCGCCATATGTTAGGCGCAGCACCCCCAATGCAGCAAGCCTCTGTACTTCGGTGCCGGGACCCTGTTAAATAGAAATTTGGACACAGGGTCCCGGGCACACCTCAGTCGGTGCAAGCTGCCATTGTCGCATTGCCTTTGAAATTCTGGTCCCATGTATTCATGTAAATTTCCTTAGTAATAAATAATGGGGAGGAGACATACATAAACTATAAATTGAATGCAGGCAGAATTGTACCTAATCATTATGATTTTTACGTTTTCTTTGAGGAGTCAGTAGCTTTTTAAAGGGCCTGATTTTCAAAGCCTGGGGATTGACGCAAGGTGCCTGTGTCAAAAAGAATGACACAAGTGGCACCTTGCATCAAAAGATGCAATATTCACAATTTTTGAACACAATCTGCATCAAAAAGGGGAGTTGCCATGCCAAAAGGGCAGTGCTGTGCCAGCCATGCACTATAAAGCTGGGTGCTCCAGGTTGCAATGGGGCTTGTGTCACAGCAGTGCTGCAACATCTCCTTTTTTGGATTTTACAAGTCCCATCATGGACATAGCAAGTTACTCAACTTAGACCAGCCAGGAAGTGGTCTAAGCTGCTTGTGCCAGTGCAACAAATTGTAGTAAATAATGAAGGGAATCTGAGTGTGGGATCAGGGGTTAGAAGGGGCACGGGAGACGGCATGGGGAAGTATAGCGAAGAGCCAGGTGACAGCTGGGCATGACAGGGAGTGTGGTGGCACCCAGTAAGGTGCAACTGCTTTGTATTAATGTTGTTAATGCCCATCAATCCACACTAGTAATGTACAAAGTACCTTACCTATTACTGATACTGATTAATGGGCAGACTGGGTTGGCCATAGGCCCTTATCTGCCAACAGTGTCAGTGTATCTATTAGGAAAACATAAAGTGAACATACAAGCTTAAATGGTCAGACTGGCTGGACCATAGGCCCTTATGTGCTGACAGTTTCTATGTATCTATGTAAATATAGTCACTGATCAAACCCAACAGAGCCATGGAGGGGCAAGTGATAAACACAAATAACATGGCATCATATTGATACATAAATCAGGAGACCTTACAGTCTGTATAACTTAACAGTTTTGAGATCTGCTAAGTTGTGTATCAACATGATGCCATGTTATTCAGATATATCACTTGCCCCTCCGTGGCTGTGTTGGATTTGATAAGTCTATATATTTACCCTATCAGTAATAGGTACAGTACTTTGTATATCACTACTAGAGATTGATGGACATTAACAACATTAATACAAAGCCAGAAGCACCCCGCCGGGTGCTGCCGCACTCCCTGTCATGCCCAGCAATCACCCTGGCTCCCCCTATGCCATCTCCTGTGCCTCTTCTGCCCCATACTACCTCCTGTCCAGCATATTCACCACCACCTCAACCATCCTGGCCCCCCTAGTGTTGTGCCAGGTGGGGGGAGTCGGATCTCAGCAGCAGTACCCACAGGTGCACCAAATGTTTGGCACAGATGTTGGCTTGCAGCAAATATGGGGAGTTTATCACCAGTACCCTGATTTTTGTCAAATGGGGCACAGGGTCCCTGGTGCACCTGGAGTTTACCTCAGCCCTGGAGTGACATAACTTGCATAGCTCTAAGGGTTCTTTGAAAATTGAGTCCAAAGTGTCTCACTACACTAGAATATTCCTCATTTCTTCTACTGTTCTTTCTTCTTATGACCTTCCATCTTACTAAAGGTAAGAAAGAGCAAAAAAGGAGGAGGCCACTTTGGTTTACAAGGGAGGTGGCAGGGGTGATCAGGGAATGGAAAAGGGCCTTCAGAAAATACAAGAACACACAGAGGAAGGAGAATATAGAGGCTTACATGGAGAAACTGAAGGTATCAGGGCAGAAGATAAGGAGGGCCAAAGCTGACATGGAGGAGAAAATTGCAAGGCAGGCCAAAAGGGTGGATAAACCCTTTTTTTTTTAGGTATGTAGGGGAAAGGAGGAAGGTGAGGCAGGTGATAGTTAATTTAAAGGGGGGAGGGGAATGATACTGGAAGGGGACTTTGAGATAGCAGAGGAGCTACAGTAAATGTCTACTTCTGCTCTGTATTCATGGAGGAGGGGAAGGGTAGGGGACCTGAGCTGAGAAGGAGGGGTAGGGAAGACAAACAATTGGATACTAGCCTGTTCAGTGAAGACTGGGTAATGGAGGAACTAGACTGGTTGAATGTGGACAAGACAATGGGGCTGGACGGCTTACACCTGAGTGTACTTCAGGAACTGAGGGAGGAGCTGGCGGCCCCACTGACGAGGCTGTTTAACTTATCCTTAGATACAGGGTGTGTGCCAAGTGACTGGATGAGAGCAGAAGTGGTGCCACTGCACAAGGGGGGCAGTAAGGAGGTAGTGGAGAAGTATCACCTGGTCAGCCTCACCTCAGTGGTAGGCAAGGTGATGGAGGTACTAATAAAAGAAAGAGTGGTAGACTACCTGGAGGACAGTGGCCTGCAGGATGATAGGCAGCATTGCTTCACAAAGGGGAAGTCATGTCAGACAAACCTGAAAGAGTTCTCCAATAGGGTGATGCAGGTGGTAGATCAGGGAAGGGGCAATGGACGTAACCTATCTGGACTTCAGAAAGGCCTTTGACACTGTTCCTCATAGAAGGCAAATAAATAAGCTGGAAAGCTTATGGGTGTGACAGAATATAACTAGGTGGGTGGAGAACTGGCCGGCGAGCAGAAGCTAGAGGGTGGTAGTGAATGGAATGCACTCCAGGGAGAGGAGGGTGATGAGTGGGGTACCACAGGGGTCAGTACTGGGACCCCTCCTTTTTATGGCTGTGGGCAGAGCCTACAGCCATCTTACTATCTGTAGCTTGAAAATGGAGTATCGTAGAACACATTTTTTTGGATGTTTCAATGTATCCTTCGACATCTACAAATCACTATGACAACTAATATAAAATAATCCCTTCTTTCTGTTTAGAATGTTGGAGACATAACTCCGAGCTGCTTATCAGATGGCCATTAAGAAACTGAAACTACTTGTTAAATATTGGTTGCCTATTAAACTGGAGAATTGTTTACCCCCTTCAAAATGCAACAAGTTGCACATTTAAATGGCCAGTATTTAAACATTTTTTGCTACTAACTACAGTTAGGCATGAATATTTTTCAAGAATGATTCATACCTCAGAAATGTTACCTTTTCCCAGCAAATGTTTAAAGATTTACATTGTTTTTTAACTTCTCAAGACCTATCTGATAAAATGCCAGGTCTTCAGTGAACTACCCAGACTAAATATATAAATGTCTTTTTGACAGCAAGGGCTGCACCAGTTTCCCAAACATAACAGATAAGAGCTACTGAGATCTGTTATAGTAAGTTTGTGTGTGTGTGTGTGTGTGTGTGTGTGTGTGTGTGTGTGTGTGTGGGTGTGCATGTGTGTGTGTGTGTGTGTGTGTGTGTGTGGGTTTGGGGAAGGGGTGGAAAACAGTCAAACTCCTGGCAAGGGAGACCTCATCTAATGAATTAACTGCTAACAAACCATGAGTGAAAAATTAATCTGTATAATTATCTGATTCATTATGTTCTAATGTAGAGTTATAAAAAGTTAGTCAAAACAACTGAGAAAGAAATTTGTAGGGGACAACAGCTGAGGGTTTTTTTTTTGCATTTTGGACCTCCAACTCTAGGCTGTGGAACATAAATGTATTGCTTGTGGCTGGAATGAACAATCTGAACAGTAAGAAGGTCTGAAAAGTAATATTTTAATTCACAGTATTAGTAATGTGACCGTGCATAATTTCTATAAATTTGAGGTCTGATAATGTAGCCAGGGTATGTGTTAGCTTGCTTTGTTCTCTCACAACATGTAGTAGTAATAGTAAATATTTTATTCTGAAAATTCAGAATAGGATAGCCTAATTGAGCTGAGGTTCATTTTCGATGGGGTCCCAATGTATAAAATAAATAGTTACACAGAATATGTACATAAATACAAGCATAGCAAATACAATATACAACTTGTATCAAAAGACACAGTATTGTACATGACAGACATGTAGATGTTTTTCAATTAATTACAAAAAACTTTAGGCATTTCAGTACTTTTTACAAGCCAAGATCTTATTTGATGCCAAGACTGAGGACATATTGACTTGATATATAAATGTGCTATTTTTGAGAATGAAAGAGATCATGCCATTTACTAGGAGGAAAATTATTATTTGGATACATAGATACATAGACACTATCAGCAGATAAGAGCCATTGGCCCACCCAGTTTGCCCATTTGAGCTTGTAAGTTCCCTTTATGTTTTTCTATATTATTATTTTTATATTTTTTAGAGGTTTTGTGTAGGCTTGCTATTATTCCTGAAATGTCAGAGATCTTCCTGGGGAACTTGCAAGATACTGGTATATCACTATACCATTTATAAAATTTCTGATCAAACAACTGGAAACAGAGGACTGTTTTTTGTCATTTTATAATATGATGTACTGAGTGTGTATGAACTGAGTTGCTGGATCAGGGCCTTGAAGAAATTTTTTTTATATATTTTATTTATATATGTTTTTGATAACTGGGTAGGCAATCTGATCCAGAGGACCATTTTCAGTTGCGACCTGGGCCATACATTTGGCAAACAGTACAGGGTCAGACAATAGGCACAAGTTACAATAGAGTAGGTGCACATAATACACTGAGTAAAATGGAAATCAAGAAACAGTGATACAAACAAAGCAAATCTAAGAAAGAGAACAGGTTTCTTAACAAATTCAACAGAGCATGCCTGATCTCAGGTACTTGGTAATTTACATATAAAGGGGATCAAATACATTATTTAAACAGACAGGACAAGCAACAGTTCATGGTGGAATATATTACAGCAATCAACATTTACACAGAGTAAACCAAAAAGTGCCAAGTACTGTAGAATATTTAGTGGACAGTGCACGGAAAGTAAGGCATGGGATACAGTTCTGCCTCTAAGGTAGCTGTTTCATGAGGGTGCTGCCTAGGGAGGATGTAGAGGTGGCCTGGGACTTAAGCCAATCTGTCAGCTGCAATTTGAAGGACTAATGAGAGGGTGATGTTCTGATGACAGGTAGTAGTCTGTTTTAGAGAGAGGGGGCAGAGAAAGAGAAGGTCTTGCCTGCCATGACAATAGATACATGGGTGACTACTGGGGGGGTATGGAAGAGTCACTGAGGGAACAAGTAACCACACTGGTGGTAAGAATCAGAAAGAAAGGGGACTTCTGTGAGTTCCCAAGAGGAAAATAATAACATTTGCTTAACTCATTCAAGATTCCATCAGGTGGACAGAAAAAAGTCTATGAGAATTTGTCTGAAAACTAACAACTATAAGATGCAAAAATAGCATTTGTGTGTATGTATATATATATATATATATATATATATATATATATATATATATATATATATACAGTATATATGAAATACAAAATCACACATGCCCCCACAATGCAAAGCTCATGGGCTGCATATGCAAATCACCACAGAATATTATGCTGGTTCAACTGTAAGCAGAAATGCATGATGCCAAAAGGCCTCTCACACAGTTTGCAAATGGTGCCAACAGAAGACATAGACATGTGTTTCATCCTACCAGGACTCATCAGTATGCTTCTTCTGTTTGACACCCCAGTGGAATGAACCAGCTACCCTAAGATGGTCTATCTGGATTATGTTGTGGTGAACCCAATTAAAATAAAAAAATATTTAAAAGACAAAGAACCTCTGTGCGCAAGCACTGAGGCAATGGTTACCCCAAAGAGCATTTGGCCGGGAAGCCAAGTTTCAAAGAAATACAAATCACATGCCCCCACAATGCAAAACATCATGGGCTGCATATGCAAATCACCAAAGAATATTATGCTGGTTCAACTGTAAGCAGAAATGCATGGTGCCAAAAGGCTTCTCACACAGTTTGCAAAGGGTGCCAACAGAAGACATAGACACGTGTTTTGTCCTACCAGGACTCATCAGTATGCCTCTTCTGTTTGACACCCCAGTGGACTGAACCAGCTACCCTAAGATGGTCTATCTGGGTTATGTTGTGGTGAACCCTATTCAAATGTAATTTGCATATGCAGCCCATGATGCTTTGCATTGTGGGGGCATGTGTGATTTTGTATTTCTTTAGAGTTGGGTAGGTACATATCTTATTTATTTATTTATTTGCACATCAGTTTACAACCTTTGAGCCAAGAGCTTATTTTCAAAGGTACCTCATCACAAAGTGGACTGTGTGTATCCCGTTCCTATCCCAGGAGGGCCAGTTAAGGGGTTTATCATCCACTTGTAGGTGTCAGTTGTGCCATAATGGCAGATACCTAAGAGGCATGAAACAAGCCTGCTTCTTGGTTTTGGCTGTGGCCATAAGTCAGAACCACGCTTTCTTGGTTTCAGTAATGACTGGTGTGAGTTTATTAGGATGCAGGGAAATATTGGTCAGGAACAAACTGAGGGGTGTCCCTTGTGTAAGCTGAGTTTCTAGTTGTACCCATAGAGCTGGTGAGGAGGAAGTAGGGACAAACCATCTCATGGCCGGGGCTGAGAGAAAGGACCAGTGGTAGCCTTGCAACCATGGAATTCCAAGGTATATTTGGATATCCTACCGTAAGTGACTCGAGAGCTTGATTAAAGTCCAGGAAGAAATCTGGGGTGTCATTATTAGGCCCCTAGACATTAGCCATTATGGCCTTCTTCCTGGGGTAGGAGAATCTGACTGCTAACCATTGGCCCTGAGCATCGGAGACTACCTTGTCCTCTGTCCAGGAGCATGATTTCCGAACTAGGATTGCGACCCCTTTAGATTTATTTTTTGCTGGCTGGCTATGACTGACCCTACCTATGATTTTTAAGCCACACTACAGTTCTTGCAGTGAGATGCATCCTTTGAATGAGTGCAATATCCGCCTGCAAAGAGTGTAGGTGTTTAAGGACCATTGATCTCTTGGTTGGATGATCAAGGCCCGTAACATTCCAGGATATGAGCTTAATCCATCCCATATGTTGTGGCATTTTCACTTCTAAAATCAGAACAGGATCAGGTACTCACCCTCAGGGTCCAGGAGTTATAGATTACACTGCTGGCGAGACAGTTAGAAGAAGTAGTTGAGGAGGAAGGATATGGTGAATCAGCCAGAGAGTAGAAATGGTAAAGATATCCTAGTGATGAGAAGGAACAAATAGATGAGGAGTGTCAAGAGACAAGCAACAATAGTATTGTACAACAACAGTTACAATAGGAGTAACCAAGGCTTTTCCACTAATGGACAAATCTAACAGTGTGTTTCAACAAACGTTAATAATAAAATATGCAAGACCAGTAAAAGTAATTTCAGCAACTAGCTAAAGATAATGTGGTGTATGCACGAAGGTGCCAATTGTACAGCTGTGCTCACCAAGTACCTAGAGTGGGGGATTTAGGAGTGTTCCCAGTAAATGTCTCAGGTCTCCATCCCCAGCTTACTGTACTCTATGTTAAGTACCTTCCCCACCTCTAGAAGTAGGTGGTGCTTCCAGAGATACCAGGTGGGGGGGGGGGAGAAGAGGGAGATGGACTGTATTGACATAACAGGTAATGTCATATTGTGATCCAGAGGTCGAGATAGCACATAGTACTATCTCAGCTGATGAAATATGTAATATCCCCTTTCTGAAGGGTAATTTACCCACTATGTTCAAGGTTATACTCTGGGTTGGTAAGAAGAAATAGGGTCTTGATAAGATATAACATGCACCTCTCCCACAAGACCTGAGTAGGGTCTCCAATCCATCAGAGCAGCTGTCACTGTGACATCCCTGGGTGATTATGCTCAATTGTCCCTCTTCATGACTGGCGGGTGATAAGACCCATTCCTTCATAGTAATACTATAAACTTAAACAGCACCTTTCAGGTCATGGTCTAAAAGTTCCGCTGAGAGACAAAAGGAAAACCAAGAGAAGATTCTTAGTCCGGTGGTCCAGGCTCTCTTGAAATAGCTGTGGAGGTGGCATTGCACATCTCGGGAGACCACTTCCACAAATGACAGGAACCCAGGTTTATTTGGCAGTGTTCCAAGGTGCCCATCTGCTTCTGAAGATAAATCTGCCACAAATGACCATCTGCGACTTCCATAATGAGATCATCTTGCATGTCTTCATGTATGGGTTGGGTACTTGGCGATATTTCATCCTCCTTGGTTAATTTAGCATGTGGTGCCATTTCAGGGACTTCAGAAAGGGAATCCGGATTGCCCCGAGAGCGTTGACATGAACAGACCATTTGACCAGAGCCCCGTTGTTGTCTGGGGAAAAGGGTGGCCGTACCTTGTCATTGTTGAGCAGGCATGTAATTGTTTGCAGGTTCAGTATGCTTGCTAGTTGATATAACCTGGGGGAAGTCTAGTCGTGGGACTGTCCATCCAGAATCACGGTCCTCTGGAGAGCTGCGATCAGTATTTTTGTTCCCCCTGCTGTGTTCATGCTATCCTGGATTCCGAGGTCTTCTGGGTGATGTAGTTCTCAGTGACAGCCTAGGCCAATATTTGGTGATCCAAACCTCAACTTCTCATGTTGTCTCTGCTGTGATATCCCAGCCTTTGTGAGAGACATGCAGACAGGTGAGGTTGTGGAATCCATACTGAAAGCCATGTTGTGCCAGAAATGTTTTAATCTGTACAAATGTTTTCCTGTGAGCTGCAGATTCTGCCGAAAAGTCCCTGAAGGAGGCAATTTTGGCTCCTTGCCACACGATTTCTCTTTTGTCTTGGGCTGCTCTTAGTACTCTCTCTTTGGTTGAGTATCCAAGTAAATATGCTATTATTGGACGTGGCACTGAGTTGGTGGAGAGAAAACCTCCAGGGATCAGCTGTGCCCTTGCTACCTCCACTTGGTCATGCCATCTATCCTGCAGCATTGCAGGAATTTCTTCATTAAGGAAGCGTTCTGTGTTTTGCCTCTCAGATTCCTCAGGTATGCCCAAAATCCTAATATTATTGCTCTTCCCATGATTTTCTTGATCTTCAGCTCTTCTCCAGAGCATTGCTAATTTGATGGCTTGTTCCTGTTGGTGCCACAAGATAGCTGACTGGCTGGTTTCAGGATCTTCTGTTTTCGGTTCTACAACATTCATTTTGTCATTTAGAGTTTGTACCTCCATAACTGTGCTTGCCAGCATGTCTGAAATGTTATTGACTCTTAATAGCAATGTCTCTAGGAGAGTGGTAATATGTTGTAGTGAACTACCGACATCTATTTGTGAGGAGGAGGGCTCCATAGGTGATGCAGCAGGCCTAGCTGAGGGAGGTTTGGTGGCTGCCATGCCATAGCAAGTTTGTATATGCCTGTTAGTGCAGCCAAAGAAGGTGGACAGGTACCTCGATCTCTTGGTAGGACCGCTGTTATCCTTGGATGGAGTAAGAGAGGCCCACTTCAGTGTTCTTTAGGTGGGGGGTCCATTAGGCCTAGAAGTAATTGCAGGGCCTTATCTGAGAGTATCTGGGTCATAGAACCAGTGCTAAAAGCTATTTACTGAATCTGGGGTGCGATGACACCCATGTCGATCTGTTAAAGATACACTATTGCTTCTAGTCCATATTTAAGGGTCGTAATATCTCTCTGGAAGGTGGCATATTCGGATGGATTGGCTCAGCTGGGGATTAAGTGGCCATCTTCCTCAGTGTTCAAGCCACATCCTCCACTAGCTCTATTTCTAAAAAAGAAAATGATGATATGCTCTTTAGTTTAACAGAAAGTTTTTCCATATGCTGACGAAAATTCAGAGACTCATCCAAATATATACCCAAATATTTATAATAGGATGACCTTCAGATTTCACTTCCATTTGCTGCTTCAATAATCAGCCCGTTGTAATCAGTTTTGGGTTTACTGGTAAATAATACCCATTGTGTCATTGCAGTATTCAACAGCAGCTGCAAATTTATAAGCTCATGCTGGACCCTAGCAAAGTCACTCTGGATAGTATTCATAGCCACTGAAAGATCTTTATTTTGAGTATATAAAATGGTGTTGTCTGCATATGAAAAAAAAAATTAAGCAGAGGGAATACAAGGGGCCTCAGACACTCACTCAAAGCTGGTTTTGACCTTAATGTGTGGTGTGCTCACTCCACCATATATATAGAGCCATTAGGGGTGGGACTGGCAATTTTGGTGCAAAACTTCTGAATCAACTCCATGGCATTAGGTCCTTCCACAGATTCAGATAATCCAAAAAGCACCAAATTATTGTGCTGGCTTCTCCTCTAGTCAAGCTACTGTGTACCAAAGTGTGACAACCTTCATGTCCAAACAATTCTGGCAGTCTGTCACAGAAGAGGTTCATCTGTGCAGCTGCACACTACACTGCTGAATGCTTTGAGAGTAGGGTCACCAGAAAGCTCACTCCCTTCAATGGCAGGTAAATCACCATTGCCTGTGCCTTGTATTTTGTGTTTAAGTGTAAGGGAAAAACTGCTAATTCCACTGTTTGAATTCTGGTGATCTTTCCAGACTGTTTTGTGCTGCAGTGTTCTTTCTATATGTTCCTTTTTGTTCCTTAGACTCACCACTAATGCCAGGAATACTGTGGTAGAAGTAGCCCACACTGGAGGAAAATCTTAGGGTCAGCCCCGCTAAGGGTTGGACACTCTAAAGCCACAATAGTACTAATTTTCTGTGCCTTTGGCAATCCTTTATCAGGTGAACCTCTCATGATATCTCTATGATATATCTGGACATTTGTGATATTTTAATAAGATGTGTAAAACACATATTTTATATTTTTTATTTATAGCCAATTGTCTGGCATTAGCATAATATTTTTTCTTTTAGTATTTCAATGTTTTATGGTGTGCTTTCAATGTGTTAGTCACATTTTACCACATTTAGTTACACTGTTATATTTACCTGTATTGCCTTATATTGTCTTACATTAATTATTTCTCCTCTTAAGTTTGGATTCTTTAATTGGAGCACAGTCCATTTTACTGCAATGTCCCTTTAATATTATAATTGGGTGATTGGGTAAGAACAAGAGCTTCAATTGGGCTCAGTTTTGGGGTAATCAGGGGTAATTGAACTAGTTATGCTTGAACAAGAACTCTTGATTAAAACTTGCCCTTGATTTGCTAAAAACATCGCTGATGTATTTTAAACCTGAGGCACCCGGTGCATTTATTGAGCATTCGCTGGCATCCTTACCTATAGCATCTATTACTTTTAGTTTACTACTTGTCAGCCACTCATGAGATACGTTGGATCCAGGAGTGGGCAATAATTTTCTTAAAAATACAGAGCTGTAGCTTGAAACTTGAAGCTTTTTTAGTACTTCTTTAGTCTTATTCTTTTGAGACAATCTATGCCGCTATAGATATAGTGCAGTCTAATCAAATTCTTTGGACTGTGTTTTACTTCGAGTAAAGTGGTCTTAATGTGTAGTTAAGTAATAGAGGTTCAGACAATATATTGGAAAAATGGAGTCTGCTGTTACTTGTTCTAGCTCTGTGCACTTTGCTCGTGTTAAAACAGGAAACAATAATGCAGGTAAAATATTCGACTTTCACTGATTGTTAATTACAAAAAATATATATAAAAATATTGTTTCTTAAATTTGATTTGACTTACATGTCACAGCTAATAGGCTGATTCACAACTGGTGTCTTTACATATTCATACCACAAATTAATATGGTTTTGTTTTATTAATGGGTTAAAATAATGAAAACTAAAATTAGAATTAGAATCCATTGAGGAGGGTAGGGGGCATAATTCACCACTACAGTTTTATTTCTGCCAGTTTTCTCTTTATATTTTTTGGTTAAATTTGATTGGACTGCTTACTTTATTATTTACATTACAACTGGAGCAGCTTATAACCCACAGTTAAAACTTGACACCAGATATTGCCCTGAGGGAAACATTTGAACTTTCCAGATAACTTTGGAGCACCTTTTTTATTTATAGAAGTTTTGGAGGCATTCAGACAACAGGACCTGACTTGTTGTTTGTGGGTGCAGCACTTCTGCATTCTTAAAACACTGGAGTAGCGACTTCATATTAGTAACATCTGCAGACATTAGATTACTTGGAAACATCCTCCTTTCTTTGTTAATTTGAAATAACTGCTCTAGAAATTGTGGACTAAAAAATATTTGCAATTGAATGGACTTGTTGTCTTATCCAGGAAAATAACACACTTCTTAGAAAACTCTGGTTGATAATTATTTATTGAGCATTCAGGATGGATTGCTATGATGGTGACAACGAGAGCCCAGGCAGTCATTTGTAATAAATCTGACTTAGAAGATCCTGAATGCAACCTTAAGGGTGATACTGGGGTTGTATTTAAAAATAATGAGACAAATAATGATGTCAAATTAGACTCTCAACATATAGAAAAAAAGAAGGCATTTAATACTAATAAGCAGTGGGGCAAAAGCAAGGGAAAAGCAAAATCCAAACAAATGCTAAAAGATAAAATAAAACAAATTGGACAAAAAGAAATAAAGTGAAAAATAAAGGAAAAATGAGTAAAATAGAAAACAAAATTGGCCTTGTAGATAAGAAACAAACTAAGATTCCACCACTGCTAATTAGAAAAATGCCTATTGCTAATAAAAAGTCAAGTGATAAAGGGGAAAATTAGGAAGATGCTAATTATACATCAACCCCCCCCAAAAAAAAAACAATTATTTAGAACCCCACAACATGGTGACCTTCTTTTAACTCCTAACCTCTTGGGAATAAATGTCTGCTGGAGATTTAGGACAATCTAATTCAAACACAATGTCACTAACAACAACAACAACAAAAATGGTAAGAGACCTGGGGGTAGTCATATCAGATTACCTAAAGGTGGGCAAGCAATGTGCGAGGGCAGTAAGGAGGGCTGGGAGGATACTGGGATGTATAGGAAGAGGTATCACCAGTAGAAAACAGGAAGTTGTTATCCCTCTGTACAGACAGCTGGTGAGACCCCATCTGGAGTACTGTGTGCAGTTCTGGAAACCCAATCTCCACAAAGACATAGACAGGAGGGAGGCAGTCCAGAGGAGGGCAACTACAATGGTGCAGGGTCTGCCTAGAAGACATAAGAAGACAGACTTAAGGAGCTTAACATGTATAGCCTCAAGGAAAGGAGGGAGAGGGGGGACATGATAGAAACTTTCAAGTACCTCAAGGGAATCAATAAAGTCCAAGAGGGTAGCATCTTTCACAAAAAGAGGTGTGCAAGAACAAGGGGGCACAATTTGAAGGTAGAGGGGGGATGGCTCAGAGGTAATGTGAGGAAGTATTTCTTCATAGATAGGTTTGTAGAAGCATGGAACAGACTTCCTGAGGAGGTTGTGGAGTCAAAAACAGTGGTGGAATTCAATAATGCATGGGACATTCATAAGGCAATTCTAGGGGGTGGGGGTAGGAGGAAGGCTGTTGGTTAACTAGGATCTGCAGCTTATCCATTAGGTAGGAAAATGGGCAGACTAGGTGGACCAAGTGGTCCTTATCTGCTGTCAAATTCTGTGTTTCTATGTTTAATGTCCCAGTCCACTATGAGTAATCAAACACTTAGTAATTTAGAGAAAGAACAATGAAAACCAAACAAGGAAACCAGTGATCAATCAATAAGCTTGGTCTTTATGGGCTGGGCCTCCCCAGAAAAAAGTGACTCTACTATACAGTATATACTTTGCCTTAAACTTTAAGAAAAATTTCGAATGACAGAAACAAGGATTTCATGTATAAGTACTATTAATATGCAAAATGATTTAAAGGGGGTTATAGACAAATTACAGACTACTATACAAAAATGTAAAGACTTAGATAATTACCATAAAAACACAAACCCAGAGAAAGTGAAAATAATATTGTTGAATCAGGAGGAACATCTAAACTTAAATGAGCCCATAGCACCAAGGAATGAGGACTCCTTGATGTATTATCTGACAACACTTACTAGAGGCCTTATCACTATCATGAAATATCAGCATGCAGCAAATTTAATTCTAATGCAGCAATTCATTGTAGAAAGAAATGAAATAGATATGCTAAAAGAAAACATAGCGATTAATGGAGCTTGTATGGATGATATGATAAGGATTCTAAACTTGATTCATCCACCTAAGGAATCTTCCTCTATTTCCATGGTGGAACTGGAATAGAGAAATGAAATGGATAGACCAAATTTTTAAATTATATCTATTTTAGAAATTCAACTAAAAATGGAAAAAAGGTGAACAAAAACATCAAACAGAAAAGGATAAAAATAAAAGGACAAAAAAAAAAGAAGAAAGGGAAATTAACACAGAGTAGTTTCTCACACCAAATAATAGATCCTGGGCATATAGATATTGAAGTTAACAAAAAGCTGGATCCCAATAAGAAATAACCCATAAACAATGAGGAATGTATGGGTAACAACCGTAAAACTGATCACATATATCCTATAACTCAGAATGCAGATACCCCCCCCAAAAAATGGAAAACTCTACTACTCAGACAAATCTTCCCCCTGACAAAGAGTACTTTCTCAGATTATATGTACTCAGAAAAGAACAAAATACTTCAGTTGTTCAAGGAAACATAATTGCAAATTGATGACAAAGATGTTGGGATGTTCAAAGAGTGGAAGATCAAGGTTATGCAGAATGTATTTATATCCACTGTATGCAGAGAAACGTTACTAAGGAGAAATGGTAACTTACTTAATAAATGGAATCTGCAGTTGGAATTAATAGATAAGACCAAGGAATTCTTTGTCCCTTACACTAAAAATGTGTATGATCCTGTAACACTGGCAGCCATTGGATTCCCAAAAACCTTTAGGGAATCTGATATAAAACTAACTAAAACTATCTGCATTTTTTTAGTAACATCTTAAAGATAAGGTTGGGGTACAATGGCATACTGGAGGTCTACAGACACAAGATCCTGGCCGGGGGGGGGGGTGGACTCTCAAGTGGATATTCTATGTAAAAATGCGATAATTGTAAATAGAATTTTGGATAATGCCATGACCTTGGATCACATGGGCATATATATTGTGCATATGTTAACCATACCACATCAGTATCAAAATAACATGACAAATTCTTATGAGAGAGATCCCAAATAAAATTCATTACAGAAAGATCAAGAAAAACAAGTAGAATCTGGGATTATAAAGCAAAATTCCATTTTTACTCAAAATAGATTTAAAGTACTGAATGATCTTGATTAACTTATTCTAAGTAATGAAAATTTAGTGGGAAAAGAGGGAGATACTTATTTGAATTACTCATCAGAAATAAAAGAAGATTTCCAGGATTTTGAAATCTCCTTCATTTCATAGAATATTTCAGGGTCCAAATAAAAAAATAAAAACAAGATACAGACTGGATAGTCTTTATAAAAAAAAAATTGCAATTATGTGTCATTAAGAAACATGGCATTCCGCTACTGATTAATATTAGTTTGAATGAATATGTAATGTTCCAATGCCCTGGCCTAAACATAGCTCAAACTGGCAGAAGAGCCTGCAGACTCATAACATGCATTAAAAATAAGTGGTCTTTATGAATATCGATAAAATATTTGCAGATGATTTCTTTTTGGCTATTTAACTAAGAAATGAGGTACAGTAGTGGCTTTAATTTTAGTGTCATGTTGCATTCCTCCTACTAAATTACAATACTACAGTTATGACATATGGGCCAAGCTGGGAAATGTAATATATACTATATCATTAGACTAACCAGAGGATAACTTATTGTTAATTGGAGACTTTAATGCAAGGATAGGAAAATATGATGGATTAGCAGATGACACAATAATGAATTATATTTATCCATCTGCAGAAAAGTACAAGTGTAACTCCAGAGATCCCAAAATCAACCAGAATGGTCAGTTACTCCTGGAATTAATAAAAGCCAATGGTATACATCCATTAAATGTTAGGTTACAAGAAGATAAGGAAGGGTGTCCACATTTTCTATATATATATATAAAAGGATCTTCAGTTTTGGACCTGGCTTGTTAGAGGGTCTGATCAAATTTTTGGGAAAAACTGACTATAATGGTCAGGTCAGAGAGTGATCACTATACAATACTCTTGTATATTCAGAAATTAGTACATAAGTATACAATGGCAACTAACACTAATTTAATGGAACAAGTGGAAATTAGATACTAAAAAGGGTAATTTGGAATGATGTTTTAAAAGTATACAGTAAGTTAAAAGTAAAGTGAGTGAATTTTTATCTCATGTTAATTCACGAGTAGAGAGTGCTCAACCTGATGAGCTGAATAAAGTCATTGTAGATTTTTACTGCATCCTTCAGGAGAACTTATATAGTGACAAAATGTGTAGGAAATTGCTCATTCCTTCAAATGGGTTGTTTGTTAAGGGAAGTAAACTGCAGAAAAATAACTTTATGAGACTACTCAGTCCGTATGGGAAAAGTGACAATGCTGAGAAATATAATATTTAAAAAAGGCACGAAGGGAATATAACACCTTTTTAGAAGAAAAAAAAGCTGTTTTATGCCCCTCAATGAGAGAATATGATAGGTGCAATGGAAACTAACAATACTAAGTTATTTTGGTCCTTGGAAGCAACTGGATGCAAAGGTTGTACAAATGAAATTATGAAACATGCTCCTGCCCATACATGGCTGGAGTTCATTACACAAATAATGTATGATCCAAAAGTTCCAATAACTTGGTCTCCTCTTGACAGCTTATATAAGCCTGCATTTTTCCCCAGTTACTACATGAGAGGTTTTAATTTCTATTCAGCACTTGAAATACCACAAGGCCCCAGGACCCGATAAAACACCGGTCTATAAATGCATGGAACAAGAATGCACAGACATTTTAGTGCACTTTTTTTTAATAAATACGTTTTATTAATTTATAAGAAAGGGGACAAACATCTCCCCAACAATTATAGGCCAATTAGCCTCCTAGATATTGCTTGAATTTTTTTTTCTAGAATTGTACTGATAAGACCATGATCTGAATTATGCAGATTGGGACATCTACATCCCTTACAAACTGGATTTAGAGAACAATATTCAACAATGGATAATTGTTTTGTTTTGCATCATCTTTACAAGAAATATGTGAATCTTCAGAAACAAATAATATGCAGCTTATATCAATTTTACATCAGTGTTTGACACAATCAACAGAGATAAACTATCAGAATTAATGTTAACTTGAGGCATATCACCAATCTTATAAATATTACTCAATTATTCTATTCAAACACCTGGGAACAAGTTAGACTTGACATAAAAAACAATTTATTGGACAATTTTCTGACAAATGTTGGGGTAAGACAGGGTACATTTTAGCACTGACCTTGTTTGCTATCTCTCTCTCTCTCTCTCTCTCTCTCTCTCTCTCTCTCTCTCTCTATATATATATATATATATATATATACACACACACACAAATTGTTATTAGAACTGGCTAAATCTCAATCTGACACTCCAAAAATGAGTGACATCCTGTGCAGCCTTAGCATATGCTGATGTGCTCATTCTTTCATTATCTGCATCTGGCTTACAAAACAAATTAAATATTTTATAGGAGTAAGCCCATACTATGGGTCTTAAAATCAGTATGAAGAAATGAAAAGCAATGGTCTTTGGAAGTAGACATGCAAACCTTAAATGGTTTACTAATGCCAAAAAATGGAAGTTACAACTGATTATACATACTTATGGTTTACTTTTACAAATAAACTTTCTTGGAAATCTCATTGTGAGAGATTTAAAAAGAAAGTCAATAATATGACTCTTGCCTTACAAGGATTTGATACCAGATACGGGGGAGGTACTGATAGACCCCTTTTGAGAGCAACTGAGGCAAAATAAAATTCCAATATTTTCTATTGGACAGAAATATGGGATCACGAATACCTTGATGTTCTAGAAAAACCTATCATTCAAACGCTACGAATGGACCTTGGGTTTCCAAAAACGACCCCTGGTGCCTTTGTAAGGGCAGAATTGGGAATTGTTAACTTAAAAGCATTGGCACAGTCAAGATTGGTTAATTTTTGGATTAGAGTTAGTAAATTGCATTTGGATAGATTCACAAGAAAATGCTTTCAGGAAAAAAACTTTTCTGGGAAGAACTTGGATACAAGAAATTGATATCATTAACATATCGAAAAAAACTCTTGGATCAGTGGGTGTATTAAATCTATTCAGCCTTACTGACAATGAGATAATGATCGCAGATCAGTACAAAAATATATAAACAAATTATTAGTAGATAAGTAAAAGAAACAAGATTTGGAAAGGATTTTAGGTTCACGGTTTGTGAAATGGTATAGTCTCAATGATTGTGAACATTGGTACCTATATTAAACTAGATTTTCTAAGTAGTCCTTTGCAACAAAGGACCTATGCAAGATTTAGGACAGAATTTTGTGATTCAAATATTTGGTATGCAAGACTGAATAGACTGAAAGATCTCATCTATGCATTATGTTACTGTGCTGGTGGAGAAGCTGAAAATTTATTGCATATTATCCTAAAATGTTCTTGGTACAAAAATGCTAGGCAGAAATGGTTAGGCAATATCCTTTCTTCTCTACAAAGCTGTGACAAAGTGATTATATTAAATATATTGCTAACTGCTGAAGAAGATTATATAATAAAGAGAACAGCAAAATATCTGCTGACAATACAGAAAGTAAGAAAAAGGATTTCAAGGACAATTTGTTAGTGGCTGATTATACCTATGTATTCTTGGATTGTACCTGTATTGTATCTCCTACTTAGAATGTTTTTTTAAATATTTTATTTATCTATGTTTTATATGTATTGTCTATTATTTTTATGTATCTTGCAATGAATCCCACCCCCTACCAACTTAGGTCTCTCACATCAGGGATGCTCAATGTCCCTCCTACCTGGACCCTCATGGGGGATCGGGACTTTGCCATAAGTGCACCCAGACTCTGGAATTCGCTGCCTATTGATATCCGAGCTGCCCCCTCCTATCTGAGTTTTCGAAATTCCCTGTGGGGTTTCCTAAAACTAGCATCAGAGTGTGACTGCCCCAAACCTCCCTAGAGTGAAGTGTCAAATTGTTTTGTCTGAACCTCCCCAGGGTGTCTCCATTGAATTCCTGGATATATTTTCCCCACTATATCAATGACTTCTGACTACTCCTGCCTAAAAAGCCTCGAGCATTTTTACATCCATTATTGCTCCACAGTCATAGGCTAACCATGACATATTGCACCTTGGTCACTTGGTAGAAACTTGCACTACCAAGTGTTTCTGTTTCTGTCTAACATGTGCATATTTACAAAAATGTGATGAGCTGTATATACCTGTCCATGATCCAACTAGCCTAGGGTGTGTATACGACAATGTTATAAGTTATATTATGACCAATCCAGTCCTTGAGCTATGCTCCACTCCTATGTATGATGACCTGTATATATCTGTCAGTTGAACTAGCTAGGCTAGCATGTATAATCTGAAATGTGCTTACTACTGTATGTTTCCCCTATTGTCAAATGATGTATTTCTCACACATTTGCTTACTGTGACAAAAAACTGTACTCTCTTTGCCATGTCTCCTTGACTGTTGTTCCTCATGTTGTACTCTCCCGGGTCGTTCCTGAAAATAGGCATAATACTTGTCTAGTGTACTTACCCGGTAAACAAAAGCTAAATAAATAAATAAATGATTTTTAAATTATGACAGAACAATAAAGACTGAACTGAAATGAACACAGAAGAAACACCCATTTCATTGTCAATCACTCTCCCAGAGAGCTCTTGAAGTGTGAGCTTAAAGTTCATAAAATTGGCAAGGAGCATAAATATGGTGTCCTTGATGGAGTTTAATTCCAAAAAACAGTTTATCCGTAGTTAACTAGGAGGGTGCTGGAGTAACAGGAGGTGAAGCTGAAGTGCTTCACAGAGGACTCTTTGGATCTAGGACCAGAGCTGCGATCAGTCAAAGGGAATCAGAAACCTCTGATGAGAAATTGTCCATGGTCTGGTAGTCTTGAATGTCTGTCATTGCCCACAATAATAAGGTGGTGAGGGGGGGGTAATCAAACATTAAAGCCCACAAACTCAGAAAGGAAACATTTTTGCAAAGTAATTAAAAAACTGACTAGATGGAGCTAATTCCACGAGCTGCTACTCCTGCAAACACATCATGTGACTCCATGGGACAGCACTCTGCCTGGCAGCTGACGTATCACTCTCTTTTCCCCCACTACATCATCAGCATCATGACCTCACTTGCTGTGACATCACTACTGCTTATGAACAGCCACTTAGTAGCTGCCAGATCAGTCACTTGGGATGTCACTCTCAGTGAGATCACAATGCTGATGATGTAGTGAGGTGGATAAAGACAGATATGTCAGCTGCCAGGCTGAGATCTATTCCATACATACCGCACAATATTATCATGGAAAACTCTCCAATGAGCAAAAGGCAAAAAATACTTAAAAATAAAAAGTTACAACTGACTGCTTCTTAAAATTTATATTATTTTCCTGTCTGCCTGTTTTGGTTCCTGTAGCTCTTTAAGCTATTAGAAGGGTGGAACTGTATTACAGTAGGTAGAAGTGCTTAATGGACTGGCTGGTATCCTTTATAGAGGCTACTACAAGGAAAGGGACTAGATTAGCAGGGGAAATAACATTATTGGAAGAATAGCTAAATTAAAGGTTGAAGAAGAGGAAATTACCAAATTCTCGGAAAAGTTAAAATCAGACTTGGCCAAATTTGAAGTAAACATTAAAAAAACCCATAAAAATAAAAAATGTTGTAGAGAGAGAGAGAGAGAGAGAGAGAGAGAGAGAGAGAGAGACCATTGATTGCAGTGATGACAAAATGAATAAATGGAGCTCTAAATGAACTACAAGGGGACACCAAAGGTTAGTATTTACTGTATTTACTGTCACAGATAGAAAAGCATTATGAGAACAGAGATAAAGAAGGAACCTACAGGAGACAGGCTAGACATCTTTTTTTTTTAGGGGGGGTCAAAAAACTTCAATAGAGACTATAGCACAGAGAAGAATTTGGAAGATACACATGCCTCAACAGATCAAGAAGGAGAGGAAACAAGCAACCAAAAGGAAGAAAAACAAATAAAAAGCAAAAGAAAGGTACTAAAGAGGCATGGACAAGACAGACTTAGAGGGTTACATACCAGTAGTGGTGTAGTGCTGTCATCAATAACTCAAGGGTTTGTCCTTTGCTGCGACAGAACTACCTGATGAATTTTAAGCCAAACTAGATCTACAGCATTCATTTAGAAATCTGTGCCCTAAACAATTTTCTGTGGATGCTGAAAAAACAGACCCTACTGTTATTTATACATTAAAGAAAATACTGGGAGTTCGATCCAGTTTCTTCTCCCTAGAGCAATATCCTCTAACCTAGAAAACTACATTCCTTCTATAGAGAAAGAGATTGATTTGGCCATTAAAAATAAGAAATATCACAAAATGACTAAAAATGAAAAAGCAGCAATATAGTCTTCAAAGTCAGGTAAAACAATCATAATAAAGAAAGCATATAAGGAGGGATTTTGTCCTTGACTATGGAACATATGATATTGAATGTTTAGGACAGCTTGGAAAGTGCTTGGCAATCAGGTTAATGAGATTAGAAAATTGATTCAACCTTTAATAGAAAATGCATTGCAGTTCACACTAAAGGGACACTGTCAACCCTTTTTGCATCATATTATTTCTCATTGAAACCCCACCTTTTATGATTCCTTGCCTTGTCTAAAATTCGTGGATGTTGCTGGTTGTTTTATCTGCTTCTTTTCTTAGTGAAACTGAAATGATGGCAATAGTGTAATTATACACACCCTTGTTTTGTTTCAAATCCTTGATCAGTACTTACTGTATACTTCCTGAACATTATGAGCACCTCCAAAAAGTGCAGCCACTCATGATGCAATAGTCTCTTCTACTCTCCCTGTATCATGAGTAGCTAGACTGTCTGGGGGTGTTCCTTGGTCCAGGAAAGCTGCTGTGGGAGCTGATCAAGAAATGTAAATAAACATGCTTTTGTGGGGTAACACCAGTATGGTTGGCTGTCTGTTTTTCTCTTTTAAAAGAAAAATGGAATCAGAATAAAACAACTAGTTGTGTTTTCTATCTCTAGAGAATGTAAGCAACCATAAGATGAGTCTTTTTAAACTAGTGACAATTTGAGGCCAAAAGGGGTTGACAGTGTCTACCAATGAGTTGGTTTAACATTGATTTTTACAGTTATCAATGCACTGACAACTCATACTGCACTGTTTTCAATGCATAACCAGCTCGAGAGCAATGTTTGTAAAATGTATTTACAACACATTTGGAATACATCTACAATCCAGTCAAAATGCAAAATGCAATGCTGAGCAGGGTTTTAATCCTTAAGAAAACATTTTTGCAGGGCTTAGTACTGGATTTAGAAACACTTATGCAACTCCATTAGAAATGCTAAAACAGCTCAATGGAGAAACAGTTTAATGTGAAGTGTACTGTACTCTGGGAGCAAGGATACCTGATCAGTAGAGCGCTACCAGAATAGGGCCACAATTCACAGTGCTAGTCTGGCAAGCCATGGACAGCGAGGGGAATTTACAGCACTTGCTGTAAGCTGTCCCCTAATCACTGTCCATGGTGCTGAAGGAACAGAAGAGCACCGGGATCCAGGAGGCTAGCTGAGCTGTCCCCATGGCTTGGAAGGCTAGAGCATCGAGCAGCTCGGCTAGCATCATTGGAGACCATGGTTCTAATCCTGGACTCCAATCGTTTTAGTGCACTTGGAACTTATACTCTGTTATGTGTGGCAATGGAAACAGTATTCCATGGCCTCATGATTTTTAACTTTTCCCGATACCCGCTCACCCTGGAGTTTGAATCCTTTAGTTTGGGGGGCTGTAGGGGGCCCCCCAGAGGAAGAATTGGCATCATTTTTGCCACACGGTCCAAGCTAAAACCAGTCTTGTTGGCACTCTTTGGACCCCATGCCGGAGCAAGAAAGGGAGCAATATTGGACCTTGTACTCACCAATGGAACAGTGTTGCAGACGTCATAGTGGGTGGCCACCTGGGGACCAGTGATCACCGTATAGTGTGGGTCAATATAAGAACTGTGGCAGAAGTGACCCACACAAAAGTGAGGTTTCTGGACTTCAGCAGGGCCAGTTTTGCAAGGATGGGGGAATGTCTCAAGATTGCCCTGGCAAGGGGTGAGGACTTGGGTGGGGTAGAGAAACAGTGGGTGAAACTAAAGTGAGGATAGTGAATGCAACAAACCTCTGCATTAGGATGGAGTCACGTGATGGTTGGCTAGAGAAAGCAGCATCCTCGTCTCTCTCTCCCGCTATTCCGTTTACTTTTTGGTTTAAAACTCAGGATAACTTCACCTAAAATGCTTCTTTTCCCCAAGAAGGAACCACCTGACAGTCTCTTTGGGCATCGCATCAGGAGGACAACACCATTCTCAGTTATGGAGGTCAATATGAAGTAGGAGCTCCCGTGCCATACTCCTCCTACCTCTCCCGACAAGGCTGCAAAAAACCACTGTTACACCACTCACAGAGGAACGCCTCCTGTTGGAGATGAAGCCACTCCAGGAGGCTCTGCTTTTGATGACCACAGATATACCTACATTGAAAAAGGACCTGGTGGATGTGTCGAGACAAATAAGAGACACTGAGATATGGGCTATTTCATTAGAGAAGTGGAGGATGACTATGGACCCTGAGATCATAGCTCTCAAAAAACAGCTAAGCAATATGGAGCTCAAATTGGAAGATCTCGAGGGCCATAGTCGCCGCAACAACCTGGTGGTCATCAGCCTCCCAGAGGATGAGGAAGGGTCCTTTCTCATTGTCTTCACCCAGAAATTACTGGAAAAAGTGGCCGGTCCCTTGCCAAATGGACCCTCATATATTGTGGAGCGGCCCACTGTGCGCTGTGCCCCAAACCAACCCCGGGTTCCCCCCGACCCTTCCTGCTGAGACTACTGAATTACTTGGACAAACAACATATTTTGTCCAGAGTGAGGCACATATGGGCTTTGACGTGGGAAGGACATAAAATACGCATTTTGCTGGACTTTCCAGCGTTGGTTAGACAGAAGAGTGGCTCATTTCACCCTATGATTTCTAGTCTCATCCCTGCGGGAGTTCATTTTCAGATGTTGTACCCTGCTTAGCTGCAAGTCTGGGTGCAGAAGAAGTGGCACTTGTTTGACACCAATGAGCAAGCCATGAAAGAGCTACAGGGGCTGCTACCAGATTTGTCCAAAAAGTGACCTTTCATTCAATGTCAGGTACTTTCCTACTTTGGAAAGCTCTTTTGTGGAACTCTAAGTGATGTGAGATCTGAGGAGCAGTGGACATTTGAACTGGTCTTTCCTGGAAAAGCACCAGACTCTTCTGGACACTGGTTAGTGCATGTACTCATGGTAGGGCTGTTTGTACCTTATTGTTGTCCGCTTTAGTAGCAGACTGTAACTGAAACTTCAAGGTCTTATGGGGAGGAGCGCAGATGCATAGACACAGCTAGTCGATCATTGCCACAGACTTCTGGAGATGGTGTTAGTATGGAGCTCCTAACCTTCTCATGGTGTCACCAGTATAATTCAAGCTCATTATCTATGTTTGTGCACCCCCCCAATGATATAGACTGGATGTATAGGAAGCCTTGCTGCTGCTCGATGGTGCGTATAATCGTTCAGCTCCTGCTGAGACACTCTGAGGACAAGGCTGCTGCACGAATGTGCACATGAGCACGGGACTGCAGCCAGCACAGTTTAGACCTGCAGGTTTTATCTAAATGCGCACACATTAAGTTTGTAGCCAATGTGAGCGTGAAGACAAGTCCTAATTCCTAGTGATCTAGATAAAATGTATTTGCATACGTTTGAAAGGGTGGTTCCCTGTAAGTTGTATCTTTTAATTCTTTCACTTGGTGCCCGTTTACAGCTCCTGGGCTCATAAGGTTACTACAAGGTTATACTATGAGTTGTTAAATGCTTTACATTTACTCGACTGTTTTAGTTAGTCTATTCTTTGCTCGAGTCTAGAAGGTGGGATGCAGGTGGAGATTATTTACCTGATTAGGCTACAAGAAGGTGTTTCATAGCATTTTGGATGTTTTGTGCTGTACAAATTGCTGTTAGTTTACTAGATTTATAATTTCTAATGTTAAGTGGGGGGATGAGGTCTTTAAATGCTGTAACTGGCAGCATCACATACCATATCAAGAGGAGGGGTGGGGTTTTTACCACTGTTCAATCCAGTATGTGATCTTTATGTGTCTGGGTGCTTAATCAGTGGTTTGGGATGAGTATTTTTATACATTCTGTATAATCTTTTCAAACTGGGAGGTAGGGGTTCAGGAGGGGGAATTGTCATGGACTGTCTTGTACTTTGGGTAACGTTTGGGGGGGAGATGGGTGGGACCAATTGCATCAGCATAAGGTTCTCATTCAGATAATTCAACATGAGGATTCTCACTAATATTCAGGCTTAAAAGGTATGGCTAACTGTGTAAAAGTTGTCTCTTGGAATGTTAAAGGTGCGCACAACAAACATAAATGATACAAATTATTGAAAAACTTGCAAGTGGTTAAGGGGCAAATTTCTTTTTTACAGGATCGCCACCTCCTTGAAATGGAAGCAAATTCATTAAGGAGGTTACACATTGGGCAAGCCTTCACTGCAGGGTCAAGTACACAGAGTAAAGGGTGGCTTTATTGTTATCCAGAAGCCTGGGTTTTAAATGTAGCCAATGTATTTGTGGACCCCCTGGGCAGTTATGTGTTTGTGGTTGGTACACTGGGGAGGTCTGACATAGTCCTTGGATCCATCTATGGCCCTAATATGGATACCCCTCCTTCTTCATGAAAATCCTTAATCTCCTGTTGTCTTTCCTGTCTATGCTGCTTTTGTTAGGTGGAGACTGGAACCTTCCATTCTCCCTGGATGCAGACAGGACAGGCAAACAGAGGGCGGGTTTAACATGGGCTCAAAGGGCTATTATAGACTTGATAGACAAATTAGGCCTGTGTGACCCATGGTGGGTTTTACACCCTAACCAGCGGGAATATACCTTCAGATCTCCAGTACATGGGACCTCTTCCAGCATAGATTACTTTTTAATAAGTAAACAACTCCTTCCAGGACTTATGGAGTGTCAGATATCTCCAGAAGTAATTTCAGATCATTCTTTAGTGTCCTGTGCCATCTCAGTAGCACCAAATCACTAGGTGGAGACAGCCTGGAAAATCAGTAATGGATTATTGAAGGATAAATGAGTGTTAGACAAGTTAAAGTCCTGTATTGCACAGTATACACAAACTAACCTAAACACCTCAGGTCACCCTGAAATGGAATGGGGAGGCCTGAAGTGTTTTCTAAGAGGGGAACTTATCAGGTTGGCTTCTGTACAGAAGCACAAACAGGAAGGTCAGACCAAGGAATTACTGGATAAAATTAGGCAGCTGGAAAAGACTGTCTTCCCTTCATCCACTGAGATGCTTCAACAGGAGTTGATCCATGTTAGGGTGCAGTATAATGACTTGCTGAGAGAAAAGATGGAATACGCAATTCTTAAAACAAATTCCATTTATATTGATCAGGGGAGAAGGCCGGCTGCCTGTTGACATTGAGGGTGAGGCAGCAAGAGGCCTCATGGCTGGTTAACACAGTCCATTCAAGTGTAGATAGCCTCCTCTTGACCAATCCAAGAGCTATTGCAGCCAAATTTCATACCTTCTATAAAGGCCTACATAGTGCCCAACCTGATCCCCTTTCAGTGGCTCAAGTTGACGCTTACCTGGACACTTTGAATCTGCCCATCCTTTCTATGGAGCAGCAATCCCTTTTGATTTCCCCAGTCTCAGAAGCAGAAATTAGGTTGGTTATTCATAACTTGCCACTGAACAAGGCCCCAGGCCCAGATGGCTTCTCCCCTAATTTTTATAAAGTGCTGGAGGAGGATCTGGCCCCATGGTTATTCCTCCTGTTCCAGGCTATTCTGGCTGGTGAGTTCCAGGACCCACACCTCTTTGAGGCCCTAATAGTTGTATTGCACAAGGAGGGGAGGTATCCAGAACAGGTCTCAAATTACCATCCTATCACACTCCTGGATTATGATATCAAGATCCTCACTAAAATATTGGCAAATAGATTAGGTCAGGTTATACCCTCTTTAATCTGTGCAGAGCAGGTGGGATTCATGGAGGGCAGGTCATCCTTGGACCATGTGAGGAAATTGGATCATATTTTCTCCACGTCCCAAACTAATACATATACTGCAGTACTGATGTCCCTGGACACCAAAAAAAGCATTTGATAGAGTGGACTGGTGCTTTCTCTTCAAAAGTTTACATAGGTTTGGCTTCCTTCCCCTCTTTGTGCAATGTATCAAGGCTCCATATAGTAATCCCACTGCCCGTATATAATGTAATAGAACCTTCTCCTCTTACTTCCCCTCCACTCCAGCACTAGGCAGGGCTGTCCCCTATTCCTCTCTTTATTTATTCTGTACCTGGAGCCACTTCTGGCATGGATTAAAATGGACCCGGAGATCAAGGGAGTGACTATCGGCTCGCAGGAATTCAAGCTATCAGCATATGCTGATGATATTTTTCTCCATTTATCAAATCCAAAGGCCTCAATTATCAAGGCCTTGGGCTTGATCCAAGGATTCAGAATTTTAGCTAATTATAAATTGAACTTGAAGAAAACTGTAGTTTTCCCCCTTAACTCTGCAGCCCACCACAGGGAGGTTGAAGGTTTAGGTCTACTGTGGGAGCACAAAAAACTTAAATACCTGGGCATATTTTTGACTAGGGACCCAAAATCTTTCAGGGTCAATAATTTGGATACTCTGGTGCAAGTAATTCAGCAAGATCTAGACAGATGGAGGATGATGCCATTATCGCTTTGGGGGACAGTAAGTCTAATCAAAATGAAAATTCTACCCTGTATTTTCTATCCCCTCAATATATTGAACATCTGGTTGCCTCAAGCCTGGTTTTCTAGGCTACACTCCCTGATCACCAAGTTCATATGGAAGGGTAAACATGCCCGTAGGGCCTATGGGAAACTTACTGTCCCTAAAATAAAAGGAGGGCTGAGGCTTCCCCATTTCAGACCCTATTATTGGGCAAGCCAAGCTGCAAAATATCTGAGATGGTTAGAATGGACTGAGGACTCAGATTCAGACCAGTACAGACCCTTGTGGCTAGTGTTGGAAAAAGAGCTCATTTCAGCTCAAGGCCTACCCCCCCCCTTGCCCTCTTTCACATTCCCCGGCTGGTGTTTCTGTCAAAGTCCACTCTCAGTTGTGTGCCTCCCTATCTTATAGGCATATGCAAGATCCTGCCCAGCCTTTAGTGGGTAACCCAAACTTTAAGATGGGGGGAGACTGGTTAAGGTCTCCTGGCTTTTCCAATTGGCAAATGTCAAGATTGCTTATTTATGGCACGATGGGCAAGTCAGGACATCAGCTGATATCATTAATGGATATAATCTAGGTCCCTATATGAGCTTTAAAGTGTTGCAACTCAGACGCTTGATGGCTGCCTATCAAATAAAACAAGAAGCAGATGAGGGAAGGTTCCTGCAATCACTCAGTGCTATAGCTACACAACCGCATGCAGTTTCTGGTATATACACTATACTAATAGAAAAAGTTTCCTCACACCAAAATTGGCCTTCTAACTACTGGAATACTCATTTCCCAGAGGAAACATTTAATTGGGAGAAGATTTGGAAGGATATTCACTGGTTTATCTTGCAGGATAGGCTGCGACTGATGCAATTTCAGATCATTAATAATATGTATCACATCACGATCAAGGTAGCCAAGATGAATAGATCCCCCCCCCAACCTGCAGGTGTTGCATGCAGGATGTGGGTTCCCTATACCATATCTTTAGGGAATGCCCAAAAGTTGCACATCTGTGGGCCCTCTTAAAACAGAGAGCAGACCCTCTATTGGGCATAACTGAATATATAGAACCGGTGGCCTGTCTAGTGGGTGATTATTCCTTTATACCCATCACCGAAAAGAAGTATCATTTAGCAATGATGGCAATGTCAGTTAAGAAGTTAGTACTCCCACACTGGTTGGATAAGGAAATTATATCCTTCTCAGAGTGGTTGCAGGAATTATTGTTCAATCTTTCAGTGGAGAAGGTAATTGCTAGTGTGCACAACAGGATGCCTAAATTCAAGAAGTATTGGAGTAAATTGCAAATGCTATACTCCTTTTAAAAGGCATCATGGATGTTCTAAGGCTGCACCTCTTATCCTAGGTTCACAGTAATAATACCGATACCATGGGTGTGGTGGAGGGAGTGGGGATTTTATATGTTTTGTCTGTTTATCTCACTGTTTGTGACCATGTTGTGTTGTAAACCGGCCTTTTAGGGCCAAATGAAAAAAGAAATAAAGCATTTTGAATTTCAAAATAAACTCTGCATTAGGCAGGCATGCAAAAGCAAGAGGAAAAAGATGCCACTATGGTTTTCAAAAGGGGTGGCTGGGAAGGTAAGGGCAAAAAAAGTTAGCATTCAAGAGGTATAAGGAGACACAGAGGGAGGACAGAGTGTGTATCAGGGAAAGCAAATGGAGGCAGGGAAAGTAGTCAGGAGTGCAAAGGCAGAAACGGAGGAGAATATAGCCCAGGCAGTGAAAAAAGGAGACAAGTAATTTTTCAGGTATGCAAGTGAAAGGAGAAAGACCATGTGAGGGATTGTGAGCCTGAGGAGGAAAAGTCGGAGTGTGTGGAAGGGGACAAGGAAAAAGCAGAAAAACTAAATAAATACTTTTGTCCAATGTTCTTGGAGGAAAGGGAATGAGAGAAACCAAAGATAAGTGTCAGAGGCATCAATGGAAGGCAGGTAGACACTAGTCCTTTTACAGAGGACAGAGCCCTGAAGGCACTTTCAAATCTGAAAGAGGACAAGGCAAAGGGGCCAGACTAGATATATCCAAGGACATTGAGGGAGCTCAAATAGGTACTGGCTGCACTTCTGACAGTCCTATTCAGCCACTCACTGGAGATGAGAGTAGTCATGGAGCACTGGAGTATGGTGAATGTAGTCCCACTTCACAAAAGTGGTAGCAGGGAGGAGGCTGGCAATTACAGGCCAGTCAGCCTGACTTCAGTGGTGGAGAAGGCAATGGTATCACTACTGAAGGAGAGAGTTTTAGAGAGTTATATCTTAAATGCAGTGGCTTGCAGGATCTGAGGCAGCATGGATTCACTAGGGGGAAATCATGTCAAACACATCTGATTGATTTCTTTGACTGGATAACCAAAGAAATACAGTAGATCAGGGTGGATTGGTGGATGTGGCCTACTTAGATATTATTAAGGCCTTTGACTTCATTCCATATATTAGACTCATAAACAAGCTAGGCAGCCTAGGAGTGGGGACCAAAGGTGGTAAATTATGTAAAAAATTGGCTGGGGGATAAGCAACAGAGGGTGGTGGTAAACAGAGTCAACTCTGAGGAAAGAAAGGTGACCAGCAGGGTGCCACAGGGATCAGTACTGGGACCAGTAAATGTCTTTATTAGCGACATTGCAGAGGAGCTAGAAGGGAAGGGAAGCCTTTTGCAGAGGACATTAAGATCTGCAATAGGTTAGACACCCAAGGGGGGTGGAAATGATGAACAGGGATCTAAGGAAACTAGAGGAGTGGTCAAGAGTGTGGCAACTAAGTTTCAATACGAAGAAGAGCAGAAACTTGCACTAGGGACACAGAAACCCTGAAGCAGAGTACAAAATGGGGGAAGGGGTACTGATGACCACCAAACAGGAAAGAGACCTGGGGCAATCATAACTGAGTATGTGAGGTGACCAAACAGTGTGACAAGGCAGTGAGGAAAGCCAGTGGGATACTATGGTGCATAGGGAGGGGTATCACCAGCAGAAAGAGGGAGGTGGTGATACCATTGTATAAATCTCCGGTGAGACCTCACCTGGAGAACTGTGTCCAGTTCTAGAGATCACATCTATGGAAGGACATAGAGCAAAGGGGGTCAAAAGGAGGGCAGCTAAAATGGTGCAGGGTCTGCATCAAAAGCCCTATGAGGAGAGACTGAAGAACCTCAATGTATACACCCTGGAGGAAAGGAGGGAGAGGGTGGATATTACTGAGACTTTTAAATACTTTACAAGTATAAATAAGGTTCAAGACAGAAGCCTTTTAAAGAGCAAAAGATGTTCCAGCACAAGAGTTCATGCTATGAATCTGGAGGGGGGTAGACTCAGTGTGGAAATGTGAGAAGGTACTTCTTCATAGAAAGAGTGGTGAATGCCTGGAATGGCCTCCCAATGGAAGTGGTGGGGGCAAAATCTGGAATGGGATTCAAGAAGGCATGGGATAGGCATAAAGCATCTTAGTGGTAAGGAAAGCGGGGGGGAGCCAGAGATAAAGTAGGGTCTGCGGTGCTAGAGTAGGTATGGAAAATGTGCAGATTAGGTAGACTAAGTGGTTCTTATCTGCTGTCAAACTCTGTGTTTGTATGAGAAACAACCGGGTAGAGACAAAGGTCAGGGAAGCCTTACTGAAAAAGGAACCAGTGACACAACGCAGGTGTTTTACTGCCTGTCCATGGTTCATAAGTGACAAAGGGTGTGCAAAAACAAAATTCAGCCAACAGAATTTTGGTGAAAGTCAGATTTTCACTTCTGCAAAAGTTCAGAAATCATTTTGCCAACTTTCATGGAAATTCCACCGAAAACTGCAGAATAAATGTAAGAAATGTGGGTTAATGTTTTAAACTGTGGGGAAAAAACTACATAGAACTGATCACTGTCAGTGTTCAGTTCTGCGGCTTATGTATTAAACTGCAGGAAAAAACCCCCGCAGAAGTAATGCAAACCATGGATAATTCTATGATATATGATGAAATACTAAGCAAGAGACTTTATTTCTGCATGTCATGTAAAACGTCCACAGTTCATAATTAAGTGCTGCAGTACTAGGTGGAAATCCACACTTATTTGTCGAAAGTTTGGAATTCCACCACAGGCGAAAGATCTGAAAATTCCACAAAATGTTCAAAATTTCATGGAACTTCCATGATGGCAGAAATCTGCACTTTCTCCCACCCCTATAAGTGAATGAGCCTATGCCCCAGGGAGATCCATTGTTTCAGATACAGGTTAATGGAGCCCTTGTCCAGTTTCATTGATCACCGCATCCAAGAATTTGTACCCAATATCCTAACTTACTTACAGGGTACTAGAGACATTAAAAACTATGGATATGTTGAATCAGGAAGTTATGGATATTAGTAGTTTTTTTTTGTTTATTTTGTTTCTGTAATAATTGATGTAGTGACCAGTGTATCTTTATCCCTCATAAAGAAGGGTTAAAAGTACTCACAGAAGTATTAGAGCTTCACAACACTGAAGAGCTTCCACTCAGAGAATCACTAATTGATCTGGCTAGACTGGTGTTAACCAAGATTTTTTTCAGATATGAAATCATCTATTTCAAATTGACACATCGCACATCAATGGGGTCTACAATAATCCCATCCTGTGCAAACTTACATATACACAAATTGGAATCTACATTTATTGCTGACAGTTCCATGACAAAACTGTTTGTTACAAAAGATTTATAGCCAATCTGATTTTTGTATGGAAAGGTGGTTAGAATGAACTACTGACTTTCTATTCCTTCCTAAGCAAATGTTAACCACATTCAAAGCCTACATAGAACATAGAGAGGATTCTACTGCATATTTAGATCTGGAAATAAACAAGGAAAATCAAAAAGCAGGTTATTTCGAAAGCAACAGAAAGGAACACCACAAGACAATTAAAGACTAACATCTCATATGGGCAAATGTTAAGGGCCAGCAGAATTGCTCAGATTTTGGGAGTTTTCAAAAACAAGCAGAAACTATTGAAACAAGGATTGTACAAAGGGGTTACCCCCCCCCCCAGTACTGTACAAACAGCAAACAATAAAGCTGCAAAAGAACCGAGAAACCCTCTGATTTATAAAGATACTGGGAAGGTAGCGATACCAGACAGGATAATGTTTTCCATCCTTTTCTCATCAGTGTTAGGTAAAATAAAGAACATTCATCATCAGTATTGGAGACTACTTAGATCCACCTGAATAGGGGCACAGAGCTTTATCTCCCCACCACTGGTGGTGGTAGCCAAAACAAGTCACACATTGAAGGAGAAGTTTGTAAGATCAGGTCATACCCTTCCACAAGAGGGCCAAAGTGGGTTCACCTTTGGACCCATATCATCAGGAAATTCATTGTGTGGGAGTTATTCACAAATAATACCTTTAAGGTCAATGATACTACAAGCAAATTCAGAAATTAAACAATTAAAATTAAACAAAGAATATGATGTACTAAAACTTGATCTTTTATATAATTATGTGAATGTGTGACAAAGCCTATATTGGCAAAACGTGATGCATGTTAAAACTGAGAATTTTGAACAGAAATCCACCATAAGAAGAAAGGAGGAAAATTCTAGTGCAGCAAGATGCTTTAATTCATTGCACCATTCCATTATAGCTTTAAGATTATTTGGACTGGAGAAGAGTGAGCTACCTAATAGAGGTGGTTATCTGGAGAGAATGCTTCTTGAAAGAAGCATTTTGGATCCTGAGATTTGACACTCTGGCCAACACTATAGTTTAAATAAAGAACTAGATTGGTCAACTACAGTATGTTAAAACTGGATTTCTGTAGGGGATTTTTACCCTATTCTGTCTTTATAGCATGACTCAAAGCTACACAGACTGTAGAGGGACTTTTTAGTTATTCTCATAATACTGAATTATTTGTATGAACTACATTATTTTTTATTTCCTTTTTAACTAACCCCCCCACCTTTCTGAACCCAATATCTTTATCCAATTCCCACCAGGTTGGGTTTCACCCTTAAAATGGAGCTGCCCGTGATTGATATTGACATTGGATTCAATTGTGATTATGTTTTGGTTTTCATTTTTATCTTTTCTTTTATAATATGTATGTATGCGATAGATTTTTGCAAGATCAGCCCAATTCATTGGGTGGCTGTGGTACTTCTTGGCCACAATCTAAATGTTGTCTGTAAATCTGTCTTAGCCTGACCTTTGGTAAGCCATCACCTGCTATTGGAATGAACACTTTATTACCTTTAATCATTTCTATTTATTTATTTTATACAGCACTTTAGCAGTACCAGGAGATCATCCCATTGCCGGGTGCACAGAGATCAAAGCACTGTGTGCTTAATGTCAGTGCAGTGAAGTCATCATGTCACGTACATTCTAATGTCAGGGATTGATGTCAGCACACGACTGTGTGGCACTTAAAGGGAGACAAGATGAGGATGCTAAACAAATGCATTCTGTGAATGGGGGTGGAAACATCCACCATCTGTTTGAGAAGCCCCATCACAGTACATTGAATAACTTTCTACACCAGCATTGCTGGTAAAACAAGAAATGTATAATTTACACTTCCTGTGAAGCAAACAGTTATTGTTATTGTAATGAACTTGAAGCATGCAAAGTAAAGTATTACTTTTTCTTTGAAATTAGGGCTACTTCCTTTATAAAGCTGCTGGGTAGACAGCAAAAACATTTGTCTTGATTATGGTGGACAGTGACTGGATGAAATAATGCAGTACTGAAGTAAAAGAAGTTTTATGCAAGACTGGTGCTGGCTATTTGTGTCTGCTTTTATTGAAGTACTCTCAAGAGAACAAACGTGCACTGTAAACACCCAAGGAAGTCTCTTAGATATAAAATAAATGAGCCAAGGTCACAGCTAAGTACTTCACAGTCTAACAAACAGAACCATGTAATTGTTTTACCTCAAGAATGCATATTTATAAAAAAAATCTACTGTAAGCAAAGCTGCAGTGTCGCAGAAGAGTCAGCCAGATCTGATTTATTAGCATTTATTGCCCAAGTGAGAACAGCAGACACAGCTGTGCCTATTTTCATGTATGACACCAGAGATTACAAAACAGTAATACAATATTGCCAAGAAAATATACAGTACAGTAAGAACCACACATACAATGATTACAATACAATAAGGACCAAGGCAGTAAATTAACAAATACTACAAAGCATGATGTGGAGCAGAAAGATAAAAACACAAATGCAAGGTACAGTAGTTTGTGAAAATTAAATGAGCAGGCCAGAAAACCACTGAACTGCAGGCCAACTCTAATGCATAGGCAACATAAGCTGAGAAAGAAAATGAAATGCACAAGTCTTCTAGCACATTTTGCCTAATGATGGGAAATGTGCACATATGAGTTTAGTTTAGACCTGCTGAATGGCAAGTTTAGCCAGTCTGAGGGCATTGTACACTCTGGAAGATCAAATGCAGGTACAACTCAAGTTGCTTTTAGGTGACCCACAGAGACTTTGAATTGAAGGTGGAAGGAGGAGGAGGAGCTATAGACTGTGCTGAAGGCCCTTTAAATAGGAAAAACGTGCAAAGCATTTTACTAAGCCCTCTCATGTTGCCAATTTAAGTAAGACTCTCACAAAACTAGGATAATTTATAGTTTTTATTGTGGACTTTCAAATAAAATAAGACCCATTTTTCAAAGGGGTCAGTAAAGTGGAGTCCCTGACCTGTGAAAATACTGTCTGCAGTCCATTTGCCATGCTGGCAGGAAAGGCAGGATGGAGGAGGGGCCATGAAAGGGAGTATGCTCTTGGGCAAGAGGGAGATTATGGAGCCCTTTGGACTGCCCCGGCAGGAGTTCAGACCACAGACTGTGTGACTACATTATTTCCAACCTCAAACAAGAGAGAAAGTGTATTTCAAAGGAAAAAGGAGTACTTTGTAAGCAGTTTTCTTCTAAGCGTTAATAGCTAAAGTTGCATACCACACAACACATTTTCACTCTGGGGAAACTTTCATTAACAGAGGGGTTTAGGGTTCCCCTGACAAAAATGAATTACTAAATTGCTGTAGAGAGCCAGAGAAGACATCTACCTAACTAGGATAAGGAAAAAAGATTACTTTTCATTTTATTATGTTTTTTTTCCATTAATTATCTTTGCTCCTGGGAGTCTGGCAGGTGGCTCTGGTCCCTCCCTTGGAGGTACTCAGTCTCTGGCTCTCCATTCCCCACCTGACTTCCCTTACAATCCCCCATGGGTTCCCCCCATGACAGGGCCAAGGTGAAGGGGCTCCAGGTTGCCCCCACCCTCGGAGGGAAATCCAGATGCTCAAGGAGCTGGGAAAGGTGCAGAACAACCATCATGGAGCCTGCCAGCTCCATTTCCACCACTTTTTTCACCGCCCCCTCCCCACCAATGGCATATGTCAGCAACGGGCCTCCTGACTCGCACATCCTCTGACCACCACCAGAGGGAGATCAACAAGTGGGATGGAAATCCTTCCCTCCCTGAGAGAGGAGAGCAGTCCTCCAGATGCTCAGTCATCTCTCTCCCCTGCCAACCACCTGCAGCCCAAGCTCGTTCCCAAACCCGGGTCACCAGTATGGTGTGAGATGTGCCATCCAGTGCCTCAACTTCCAGCGCCACTAGGCTGGCTATTTTAGTATGTTTTTATGGTTATATATACAACATGCCATAGTATCCATGTGAAAAGAGCAGAGCAGGCTCACAATTTTCAGGCCATGGATCAGAGTATTCTAACTGAGGATTGCATTGTGGCCCATGCTGCTGCAGAACTCCAGGATAGAATTACATGTGATTGCTGCTTAGGAGTGGACTCAGGTTGTTGTCCAGTTAGGGTCCAGATTTTGGGAAAATAGAATGTTGCTTTCATATATAGACCAAGATAGAGAAGCATACCAGGAAAGCCATAAGGGGCAGGAATTGAGGTCAGGAGAGTAAAGGCGAGGACCAAAGAGAATATAGCCCAATCAGTTAAGAGAGGGGATAAAATCTTCTTTTTTTTTTGTAATTTAAAGTTTATTGACACATTTTCCACCATAAAAGGCAGCATACAAAGAAGCTGACATAGACTCATTGATACATAATAAAAATATGCTGCCCCCCACCACACCTCCCCTTACTGCAGTAACCCATCGCAGTGCCCGTAAATGCCGAGCCTCTAATCAAAAGGACGAAAAAAGCATTAAGCCTATTATAAGTTTAGTTTGGAACCAGAGAGATTAATGAGTGAAGGGGATCCCAAATTCTAGCATAAACTGTCAGTCTGTTATGTAGGCTGGCTATTGCTTTTTCTGTGCACAAATCGGATAATACCTCTCTTACCCATTCCTGGAAAGAAGGGGAGGACCTGTCTTTCCAATGATGGAGAATTATTTTCTTAGCTGACAAGGCGACCATGGATATGTGAAACTTATGCACCTTGACTCTAATAGAAGACAGGTCCCCCAACACACATACCTCAGGGATAAATTATTCTTGAAGGCCCAACAAGGGGTCTAAGGAAGTTTGGATTGAAACCCAAAAGGTGGAAATACTTGGACAAGACCAAAGCATCTGAAAAAGTGTGCCCTCATCTTGCAAACATTTATTGCATTTATTGGAGTCTAAGTAGCCCCACTTGTGGAGCTTAACTGGGGAATAGTATAGGTAATGCAATACATGATATTGAATGAGACGCAGTCTATCCTGAGAGATAAATTTGTGACATGACTTCCAGAGAGAATACCAATCTAACTGAAGGTGGGGGAAAAAGTTACTCCAAAATCTTGATGGCCCAAATGGGCCCCCAACTTTTGTGAAACAAAACCTGATATAATTTAGAAATTACCCCAGAAGACCCAGAAATTGGGGATACCTCGGGTATCAGAGAGGAGATGCTCTGAGAGGGAGGAGTACTCCCCAGGGTGATTACCAGTAAATGTCTCAATTGCAAGACTTTGAAGAAAGAAGAAGTCGGGATACGAAATTTCCTAACCATCTCCTCCACTGATAACCAATGCCCCTCACCATCAGTAAAGGTCGAGAGCTTCCCCTCTTCGAGTTGAGGCAACCAAAGATGGGAGATTTGATTCTTGTTAATAGTAAATGATGGAGAGTTCCAAATAGACTGGGCCAGGTCCAGGTGGGGAGAATACTGGAAAAAGGAACACATCTGTAAGTAGACCTTTAAAGAGGTCCTTATTATGGGACAATCTACAGTCATACTTACTTGAGATAACTTAAGAAAAAATAATGCCAGAGGGTACAGATTATTGGCCTTAATTGCATCCAATTCTATTTTGAGCCAGATGGGTTGGGCTTCCTCTGGGCCAGGAGATACCCACCACCAACATTTCGCAAGGTGACTAGCCCAATGATATATAACCAGATGGGGGATTCGCAACCCCCCTTCCAGTTTAGGGGCTGCCAGCTTATGGTAAGCCAGGCGGGGATACCTATCGGCCCAGATTAATTTAGTAAAAATACCATGAACCTTTTTGAACCAGAGTAAAGGAACAAAAGCATTAAGAAGGGACACGGATAAAAAATCCTAGGAAATACATTTGTTTTACTTATATTAATTCGGCCCCACAGAGAGATAGAGAGTTTGGACCACCTCTCTAGGTCGTGTGTAATTCCCTGCAGTAAAGAATCTAGGTTTTCCTTGAACCATACTAAGGGGTTACGTGAAAGTTTAATACCCAGATACTTAAAAGACCTGGGAGTCCAGCATAGCCCCAAGGGACTAATATCAGTCTTAAAAACTTTGTGATTTAATGGAAAAAACAGGGGCTTACTGGCATTCAATTTGTAGTTAGACAAAGCACTGAACCTTGCCACTTCACTTAGTAAGGCCGGAACAGAGGATACCGGATGGGACAAATGTATTAACAGATCATCAGCATATGCGGTGACTTTCACTTCATGGAGCCCAATTCTCACTCCTTGTATGGAATCATTATTGAGAATGTTTTGGATAAGAGGTTCCAGATATAAGTTAAATAATAAAGGAGAGAGGGGGCACCCCTGTCTAGTACCTGAGTAGAGCGGAAAAGAGTGGGAGAAGGCCCCATTCTCAGAAATTTTTGCTGAGGGGTTTTTATAAAGGGCGGCAATCCAGGAGATAAACAGAGAAGGGATATGGAAAGCCTCCAAAGTGTGAAACAAGAAATTCCAGTTCACATGGTCGAATGCCTTCTCGGCATCCAAGGAGACCAAGCCCACTGGGAACTCCGCATCCCTGGTAGCCGAGAAGACATGCGACAAAGTGCGTAAATGATCAGAAGATAATCACCCTTTCATGAATCCAACCTGATTTGTACCTATTAACCCTGGAAGAACCAGTGCTAACCTGTTGGCCAGTATTTTAGAGATAATCTTAACATCCTGGTTTAAAAGAGAGATGGGTCTATAAATTTGAACCTTATTGAGGTCTTTGTCAGGTTTTGGAAGCAGAACAAGCAGGGCCTCGTAGAGATACGGATCTGTCTCCTCCCCAGATAGGATTTGTTGAAATAAACAACTAAGTATTGGTACAAGAAGGTCTCGAAAGACCTTGTAAAATAGAGGAGAAAATCCATCTGGACCAGGGGCCTTATCGGCAGGCAATTCACTAATAACCTTAGCAATCTCCTCCTGAGAAATAGGGACAACCAGAGTTTCACCGCACCTGTCAGGGAGAAGGGGCAAGTGGGAACCTCTTAGATAACCTTGTATATCTTCTGAACAGGGAGGGTGCTCCATGTCACTATACAGTTCAGAGTAATAAGCAGCAAATTTGTGAGCTATTTCATTAGAAGACACTTTGAGAGTTCCGTCTGCTGATGACCTGATAGGTGGGATAAATCTCATTGACTCCTGCTGTTTAATACGCAATGCCAGTAAACGTCCCGCTTTTTCCCCCTGATAGGTGTATTTAGCTCTGGTACGAATAATAGCTAGTTCTGCTCTCTCTTGAAGTAACCCCAGATATTTATCCTTTAATTTCAGGAGTTTCTGAATATCCTCATCTAGGGGATTAGTCAGAAGGTTTGTTTCCAGAAATCTGATTTGGGATAATAGGGATTTAAGGTCTTCCTCTCGCTCTCTTTTTCTACCAACCACCATGCTAATCAGTATCCCTCTCATGAAGGCTTTAAAGGCCCCCACCAGATATCAGGTTTTACACCATCTAAAGGGTTTAGTGAAGAAAAATATTCTATTTTTTCCCTAATACGTTTGCAATATTTAACATCTTTAAGAAGTTGATCATTGAGCTTCCATCTAGTTTCCATGTTAAATGAGTTGAGCAGTGCCAAACTGCATACCAATAGTGAGTGGTCGGAGATTGGGCCAGGTTGAATTGAGGAGATCTTCACCCCGGGCAGGAGGCACTGAGAAATAAGTAAATAGTCGATGCGGGACTGCGAGCCATGCGCCATGGACCTAAAGGTAAACTCCCTAGAATCAGGGTGTAAAACATGCCAGATGTCACAGAGCCCACATTGATCTAATAACTCCCTGAATGCCTTCTGCCCAGTGATAACTCCACCTAGGCCACTACCCAGTCTATCTAAGTGAGAATCAAGTACTTGATTGAAATCTCCCCCTTAAATAATTTTAATGGGAATCATTGGGAGAATGATAGCTATGTCTCACAAAAAATCCGGGGTCATCCAGATTAGGGCCATAAACACAGCCCAATAGAATTGGGACAGACCAGAGGGTGCCTCTGACCAAAATAAACCTACCCTCGGTATCTTTGATCACTTGTGTAGGAGAAAAAGGGATACTCCTGTTAATCATGAGCATGATCCCACAACTATCTGTTGTGCCCTGGGCACTGTAAATCGATCCCACTTGTTGCTTCCTTAATTGCAAAGCTTCCCCTTCTAATAAATGGGTTTCTTGCAAAAAAGTTATCTGTGAATTAAACAGACTTAAGTGTTTAAGAACCTGAAATTGCTTATGTTGCTTTCTGATCCCCTTAACATTCCAAGACACAAATGTTAACTCATTTACCATCCAGAAGAGATATCAAACTGAAATAATTATACTTAGCACACGAGATGCAAATCTCCTTTTCATATTTCCCCAGGGTTACTGCAGTAAAGCTCATCCTCTTCTCTAGCCCACCCAGAAGTAGATACCGCCCATCCCCTCTAACCCCCCACCCCCCCAACCATGCCCTGCCCCTCCTCCCCCCAATCTGTCACAAGCAACGTTCAGCACAGTACTGGTTCTAATCCTTCTACTCCCACCCCCTGATACTGAACCTTACTATTTAGCGCTGTTGCACACAAATCACAGCCTTCAGAGATCAAGCCCTGTCAGTTGTACCCCCAACAAGAACAAATAGTCCTGGTTCTTCACCTCAGTCCAACCAAGGCATGGGTATAAGAGAAAATAACATAGGGGGGCTATGGTAAGGCAATCTCATCGCCCACTCGTTCGTGATATCCCAGATTAAAATCGGAGGCGCCGGGTTCAGCAACACTTGGAGGGAGAATTGCCCCAGCTCGCATTATGAACAAGAGTTAAAATAGGAAAGCTGAAAACGTTCAACTAGAGGAGAAGGTATAAAAACTACCTTTCCCCACTACCAGTCAGTATCTGGTAAACAGGGCCTCCCTGAGAAATTGAGAGTGCTGCCTCCCAGCAAGCAGTGCCCCTGCTAAATCCCTCATGAGTAGAGTTTCCCCCACAAGTTCCCAGAGGTAGGAACACCCTCTAGTGGTCGATTCCCTGGCCCAACCCAAGTGGAGGGCGAGGTGGAGAAAGTCCAGGACCATCCCAGCAACAGCCCTAAAGGAAAAAATGAGAAACTATCCCCCAACCAAACTGGGCCCTTTCAACCCCCAACAAAAATAGTCGCCAAAAAACCTGGCTCGCAACCCCCCACCCAAGAAGGCCCGAAACCCTGGTGTACTTTGCATCAGACCACTATGGGCCTATTATGAAATGGAAAGAAAAGAAGGGACAGGGCAGTCTGCGGTGACCCCCCAAGTCCACTGCAAACTATGCAGTCGTCCAAATCTTCACATTCTTAAGATTTCTCAGAGGAAAGAAAAACAAAAAGTTTGAATTATTGGCTCCGTGCGATAATCAATACTACGCCACCACCATTCAAGGGTCCTTGAAGAGATCAGGCAGCATGGACTTAAGGCTCCTCAGGGTTTCGTCAGGGTCTTCATAACTTTTCCAGGATCCGTTAGTTGAAATCTGTAGTCTAGCCGGGTAACTCATTCTGAACTTCAGGCCTGCAGCAATTCACTTGGAAACAATAGGGTGAAACGCCTTGCATTTCATGCGGACCGAGATGGGAAGATCTTGGGAGATTCTCAGCTTAATATGTTCCCAGCGAACCTCTTGCAGAGCACACACTTTTTGTAGAAAATGTTGTTTCTCCAGATAATTCAGGAACCGGCACACGATAGGGTGAGGGGGTTCCTCAGGGGGTGGCTTAGGCCGTAAAGCCCTGTGGGCATGCTCAATAATGTAGCCAGAGCCAAATGGGGATGGGCCTGCCACCCGCTCAACCAGTTTCCGAATAAATGCCTCGACATTTTGGCCTTCTTCTCCCTCTGGTAAACCGAGAACCACTACATTATTTCTTTGGCTCCGACCCTCTGGGTCCTCGAGCTTGGCTTCTAAACGAGACAGTTTCTAGTGCATTGAAACCAGTTCAGGGTCGAGACTACCAATTCTTTTCTCAATAGAAGCAATTCGGGCTGCGTTGTCAGAAACAGACAATGAGAGCTCATCTAACTTTCTGGATAACGACTTCAAGTCCGTTGCCATATCCTTCATTTCCTCTCGAAAGGGTTTAAATTCCTCAAGAAATCTGACCAGTGTTAAGGGTTCCTGATCACCACTTTGGCTCTGGCGATCAGAGCTAGAACCACCCGAGGCCCTGGATTTCTTAGGGGCCTTCTCGGGAGTTGCTGGAGGGGTATGCTTCTGTGGGGTTTTCTTCATATAAGCCTCCATCTGCTCGAGAGATAACCAGACCAGATTGCAACAGCTATTGTACAGCGTAAAATCTTAGAAACAAGAGAAAATTGCAAAATAAAACACCAAAACGAGCTAAATAAGAGGCGGGAAACGGGAGCTGCTTGAGGGAGCTGCTACTCAGCACTCTGCATCACGTGATCTCTGGGGGGATAAAATCTTCTACTGGTATGTGAGCAAAAGGAGTAAGACAAAGGATGGGATAGTTCTGCTGAGGGAAAAGAGTGGGGAGACAGTGGAGGGGGATCAGGAGAAGGCAGATATCCTAAATGGCTACTTTTTCTCCATGTTCATGGTGAAGGGAAGGGGGAAGGAGGGTGGATTGGGGAGAGGGAAAAGCTGGGGAAAGGGTGGACACCATCCTATTCAAAGTGTAGGGTGTCCTAAAGGAACTAGCAGGACTAAAGGTTGACAAAGCCATGGAAACTGATGGGATTCACCCCAGAATATTGAAGGAGCAGAGGTAGGAGCTAACAGAACCATTAACTGGCCTCTTCAATAGATCATTAGAGATGGGGTTGGTTCCAGATGACTGAAATTGAGTGAACATAGTCCCCCTCCATAAGGGAGGAAGCAAGGAACAGGCAAGTAACTACAGGCCAGTCAGCCTGATATCAGTGCTGGGGAAGCTGATGGAGAAATTATTGAAAGAAAGAATTATCAAGTACCTTGATTCAAATATCCTGAAGGATCACAGACAACATGGTTTCATGGAAGGAAGGTCATGTCAAATGAGCTTAACTGAATTCTTTCACTGAGTGACCAGAGTGATAGATTAGGACGTGGCATTGGATGTGGTGTACCTAGATGTCAGTAAAACATTTGACACTGTGCCGCACAAATGGCTTCTGCATAAAATGAAAGCCCTGGGGGTGGGACCAGATGTGAAGAGAAGAGATGGGTGGAAAATTGGCTGGAGGGAAGAAGGTGAAGGGTGATCATTAATGGAGTTCCATCAGGGGAGGGAAGGGTGGCTAGAGGGGTACCACAGGGGTTGGTCCTGGGTCCAATTGTGTTCAATATTTTCATAGGGGACATTGTGGAAGGGCCTGAGGGGAAGGTCTATCTATTCATAGATGATACAAAGCTCTGCAACAGAGTAGACACTGTCAATGGGGTAGAAAAAATGATAAGGGAGTTGCACAAACAGGAGGAATGGTGAAAAGTGTGGCAGTCATGCTTTAATGCCAAAACATGCAAAGTAATGCTCTTAGGAAGTATAAATCTAAAAACAGAGTACAGGATGGGTGATCAGATACTGGAAGCAATAGAGCAGGAGAAGGACCTTGGTATAATCATACCTAATGATCTCAAGGAGGCTAAGCAATGTAAAAGGGCAGTAGTGAGGGCCAGTAGAATGCTGGGATGCATAGGCAGAGATATTACAAGCAGAAGGAGGGAGTTGGTGATGCCCTTGTACAAACAGCTGGTGAAGACACAGTACTCGAGGTGGGGTCACACCAGTGATCTACACAGGTATTGTGGCTGCATGATGGTGAGCAGATGTGTTCCCTAGCAGGGACCCAGAAAAGTGAAAATGCATGACTTTTGTAAGATATGCCACCATTTCCTGAGCTTTGTGCTTGAAGTTCTGGGTCCTTTCCAGTTTATCTTGTACCAAAAGTTTGTTTGTTGCCCCCTGTTCCTGTTTCTTATTTTTTCACTTCCAGGTCCCAAAGTCCTGTGGTGGAGGAGCCACACTGGAAGGGGAAATATGGGCAAGGTTCCTTGGGGAGCAGGGTAAAGGGTTTGGTGATGGCAACAGATGGGGGGAAGACAGAGAAGAAGGAGGAGTTAAAAAAGTAGAAACAGAAATAGAAGTTAGGAGAAAATGCTGAAAGAGCAGGAGTGTGCTAAATATTAAAAAGGCTGGCAAAGCGAGGGTCATGAGCAGGACTGAGAGTTGTGAGATTGCGAGCTTTGAGTTTATTTTCTACATGGACACTGGAAACTTTTTGTTTACTACTGGATGCAGAACACTTTATTTATATTTCAATTGCCCTGACCTGTTCTGTAGTTTTGTGTGTGTCCGGTGGAACTGCTGATTTTGTCTCTGCTTCCAAATCAGTGTATTCTACTTATTTCTCTCCCTCATTGTAAATACAGTGCTCTGTCGACACCCCCCCCCATGCTATTGTTTTTGATTTCCTCTCAACAATATTTTTGCTTAGCATACTTGGTCCTGTTTTGTCCTCCTGTTGTTTTATTTTGATCTTGTACTTTTTATACATTTTAACATTTTAACTTTTTATTCTTTTTCTGTTTTATTTTTTGCTACTTGCAGGTCATGTGAACAGCCTGTCTAGGATAAAACTGAGCATGCATTGGTATCCTAGATGTGCAGCCACCACTTTTGAAATAGCTGAATGCGGTGTTGGTTCTTATGAAGGAAGCTCTGTTCTACTGTCCTAATATTTGTGTGTCCTTTTGCTGTGTAGCTGTTCTGCTTCCTGCTGCTGATCATTTTTCAATTTTTTCCAGTTTACCTCACTTGGTAAACTTGGGGGCTCAAATGTTGTTTGACCATCCTGTATGGTTAGGGTACACCTGTGCCAAAGTATACGTTTTTACTGTTGATGTCTTGGGTGCTCTTTTTTTATTCCTGAGACGCAGCTATCAGTGGGATTTTTCTTTTCTCTAAAGATTTGGGTGTAAGTCCCTTTTGCTCCCTGACTGGAAACCTTGTTATTTCTGTATATTTTGCAGATCCTTAAGCAACTCATTGTATTTATTTTTAGCTCTCTGTGACCGAATAGGAGCAAGGCCAAACAGGTAAACATGAGAAGGGAACAGTAAATGGAGTAAACCATAATGGAATACAAATAGTGCAGGAAGAGGATGATAAGAGGCAGGGAGAAGATGATAAGAATGAAGACTGTCTTACTGACTTTGAGAATTTTTTAACCCCTTTATTAATAGAGGGAAAAATGTGACAACATGGGAGAATAATATAATGCCAGTGAGTATACATATACAAGATAATAATTCAATACAGAATTCAGAGCAGAATCAGAATACAGACCCATTGATGGACTACAATGTGCAGACCAATATTTTGATAAGTAAACAACTGGCAGAAATAAAAACAATTTTGGTCTGCACAAATTTAGCCCTGAGTTCCACAATGAAAGAATTTGAGGAACGGAGAACTTAAAGAGGCAGAGTATTAACAATGATAAATCAGGAAAAGTGTAAAGGGAGAGAAAAGGAAAGAAAAAAACATAAAGGAAATTACAGAAGAGATTGTGGATAGAGAGTATAGGGAAATGCTGAAAATGAAACAAAAAAGAACAAGAAAGCAAAACTTGCAAGGCAAAACAAAAAAGGGAAAAACAAAGAACGGACAAAGAAATTCAGACTATGACTCATAAAATAAAAAAATGAGGGGAGGCATACCTCTCAACATTTTATCACTGAAATGAGGGATGTGGACATTTTTGGAAACTCAAAATGAGGGACAATGAGGGACACAGACCCTCAGAATGAGGGACACATCCTCTAATATGGAGATACAAGCTCAAAACACTCTGAAAACCATAGTGTTTACTTGTACAAAGCTTATTTTTGATTTAGTATTTTAGAATATTAAGAATTTCTGCTTTAAAGTCTCAATTTACAGCACATTCTGTGTGTGGGCAGCACATTTTACATGAGGGATGGATGAGGGACAGAGCAATTTTAAGGGGTAAAATAAGGGATGTCCCTCGTAATGAGGGACAGTTGAGAAGTATGAGGGGAGGCATTATGAACAGAGGGGTAAACATGTAAAAGAGGCTGAAGCTAAGGAAACTGATAACTCTGCAAAGAAAAACAGCCTACTGTGTATCTTAAAGATGTCCTAAAAATCTAGGAGAGAAACTCAAGTCTCCTTAAAAATAGCTGTGCATATTATTATTAAAACACAGCTGAAAACAAGAATCTTATGGAAAGATCTCTGTTCAGCTTATAGACATAGAACACTGCCAGATAAAGGAATAGTATGTTTAGCCCTGAAAAGTTGTAAGATTCGGGAATATGTTCTGAGTACCCAGAAAGAGATTAAAAAATTAGGTATAGATATGGATACAACTACTACATACTTGACAGTTAATGGAGAGAAGATGGGGTGGATATACAGTATCAGTCTGAAGATAGAAAAATAGAATATTAGCTGCAGCAGCAGACTACTGTGAGATATCTCCAGAAACCTAATGTGTTTAAATATGAATCGAAAGGCTCACCAGAATATGACAAAATCATTAGTGGGAGGAGACAGAGAGGTCAGAGGATAAATAACAGCATAATTCTCTAAGAATCTTGGAATCAAGTCTCAAGTGAGGTAGAAGATAAAGAAAAATGTGAGCATAAAGTAAGGGCAAAGGCAAAAGGGCAGAACCATTTTGAGATACTGTCTTACTCAATAACAGATACATCTGATACAGTAGAAACATAGAAACATAGAAGTTGACGGCAGATAAGGACCACAAGGCCCATCCAGTCTGCCCATTTCTTTTTCTACCTTATGAATGTGCCATTGGCCTTTGCTCCGTTAATGGCCTATCTATTCATACTCATCTGTATTGCTCCCTTCTGCCTATCCCATGCCTGTTTGAAGCCCTGCACTGTATTCATATCCACCACTTCCTGAGGTATCCCATTCCATGTATCCACCACCCCTTCTGTGTAAAAGAACTTCCTCACATTACCCCTTAATCGGCCTCCCTCTAATCTCATGTTGTGTCCTCTCATCCTGCTATTTTTCTTATATTGAAACATGCAGACTCTTTCACCTTGTTAATGCCCTTAAGGTGTTTGAATGTTTCAATCATATAGCCTCTCTCCCTCCTTTGCTCTAGGGTATACATATTGAGCTCAGTTAATCTGTCCTCATATGTTTTCTGATGCAGTCCCTCACCATTTTGGTTGCTCTTCTCTGGTCTGCCTAAATTTGGTTTATGTCCTTGTAAAGGTGTGGCCACCAGTACTTCATGCAGTACTCCAGATGAGGCTAATCAGTGTCTTGTAAAGAGGGATTATTACCTCTCTCTTCTGACTTGTGATGCCCCTACTAATACACCCCAACATCCCCCTAGCCTTACCTACTGCTTTAGTGGTCTGCTTGGATGATTTCAGGTCATCGGTGATGATGACATCCAAGTCTCTTTCTTAACTTGTGACTGCCTGCAACTCCTTTCCCAGCCTATAGGTGGCTTCAGGGTTTCTCTTCCCTATGTGCATGATCTTGCACTTCTTTGTGTTAAATCCCAGTTGCCACTCTTCCGACTATTTTGCTAGTTTATCCAGATCTCTTCTCATTCTGCCCACCCCATCTGGATCTTCTACTCTGTTGCAGATCTTGGTGTCATCTGCAAACAGACAAACCTTACCCTCCAGTCCATCTGCAACGTCACTGATGAAGATATTGAAGAGGACTAACCCCAGGACAGATCCCTGAGGTACCCCACTTGTGACTGGTATCTCTTCTGACCGTGTATGGACTAAAAGTCCCCGGACTAAATGTCGCGGTCATTAAGACAAAAACTGTTTCACCGAATGGACCGCAACATATTGTCCACAGTAAAAAAAGATGGCGACGAATTGATCGTATGCCCTTCTGACTCTATACCGTTTACCACCACTCTCTGTTTTCTGCCTGTCAATCAGTTTGCCACCCAGTTGACCAACGTCTGACCCACCTCGAGCCTACCCAGCTTATTAATCCATCTCCTATAAGGAACAATACTGAAAGCTTTGATGATGTCAATGTAGGCAACATCAACTGCTCCCCATTGGTCCACCACTCTGGTTACCCAGTCAAAGAAATCTATGAGATTAGTTTGACAGGACCTTCCTTTTGTAAACCCTTGCCATCTTGGATCCTGTGCCACTATGGATTCCAGATGTTGCACTATCCTTTCCTTAAGGAGTGCCTCCATAATCTTGCCCACTACTGAGGTAAGAATGACTGGTCTGTAGTTCCCTGCCTTCTCCCTGCTACCACTCTTGTGGAGCGGGATCACATGAGTCCTTCTCCAGTCTTCTGGGACTGCTCCTGTGGACAGAGACTCACTAAACAGTTCTGATAATCTCTCTGCAAGTTCCACCCTTAGCTCCTTTAGTACCCTGGGATGTATGCCATCAGGTCCCATTGCCTTGACCACCCTGAGCTTATCAAGCTCTTGTAGGACCCTTTCTTTTGTGAAGGGACTAGTGCACACCTCCTTCCCCTGTGTCCATGGTGCTGAGCTGTGGACCCTGCCCTACCTTCTCTTCAGTAAATACTGAGCAGAAGTATCTATTTAGGACAGATGCTTTTACATGGTCCTCCTCCTCACATGCCCCCTTATCCCCATTGATCTTAGCTATACCCCCTCTGGACTTTCTCCTCTCACTAATGTATCTATAGAAAGTCTTGTCACCTTCTTTTACTGTTTGTGCCAGTGTTTTCTCAGTTTGGGCCCTTGCCTGCCTTACTGCCTTCCCTGTTTCCCTTAGGGAAGGTTGGTATGCCTCCCTATCTTCATCCTGCTGCATTCCCTTATATTTCCTGAAGGCCAGCCTTTTGGCTCTGACCTTTTCTGCTACTGTTTTTGAGAACCAAAGTGGTTTCCTTCTTCTTTTGCACTTCCTTTTCTCTCTAACACAATGGGATGTTACTTCAAGTATTGCATCCTTAATGCTTGCCCACTTTGCCTGTACCCCCTCACCTGTATTTATTTTTGCTAGGGCTAGCTTAACTCTGTTGGCTATCTTATTAAAGTCAGCTCCTCTGAAGTCCCATATTTTTGCCTTGGAATGGGATTATTTAGTTCTAGTGGCCAAACTGAACCATACCATGTAATGGTCACTGGCCCCACTCAGCCTTCTACCTGGAGAAAAAAAAACCCTCTTTCTTGCTTTTTTGTATTTGTCCTCTGGTTCTGACAATGTAAATAGGATAATACTGTGGGAAATTTTGATAAGATGGGCCAAAAACAGTAAATTGTTAGCATTAATAAGGAACCTGTATACTGATACTACTATACAGATAAGATACTTAATAGATTGAAAATTAACTGAGCCAATATGTGTGGACAAAGATGTTAAACAGGGTTGCTTATTGGTACCTGTTCTTTTCAACTTATATATATATCAAATAGTCCACAACTTGGATGGTTGTAACACTGACGCCCCGAAAATCACAGACGTGCATATAAATACCATATTATATGCAGATGAGATAGTGCTAATTTCCAAAATGGCAGGTGGACTCCAGAGAGCACTGTCTTTCGGATGAGATGTTAAACCGAGGTCCCATCTGCCTGTCCTGGTGGTAGTTCAGGTGGATGTTAAAGATCCCATGGCACTTCTTGAAAAGAGTAGGGGAAGTTTCCCCGGTGTCCTGGCCAAATTTCCCTCATTCACTAAAAATACCACCAACAGCTTAATCTGGTTCAAGGTCAGTTGGCCTTCATCTGTATCCCCCTCCCCCGGGTCGTGCCTGAAAATAGGCAGGATTTGTCTAGTGCACTTACCTGGTCAACAAAAACTAAAATAAAAAAAAAAATAAAATAAAATAAAAAAAATGTATACTATCAACATTATTTAGCTTACAGTAAGTTATAAATATAGATAAATCAAAAATGCTTATTATAAATAGGCCAAATAACTTAAACTTTAAATGGATAGTTAATATACATCTAGAGAAAGTTGAGAGCTATGTATATTTGGGAGTCTTGTTGCACAATAAACAAATATGGAAAACACATATAGCAGAAAACAAAAAAATGAGGTAGACAGCTGATTTTGGCAATTAATATGTTTTCTAAACAATATATGAATAACTCAGGTTCAGCCTTATTGAACACATGTCGAACTAAGGTACAATCTACCATACACATGGCACTGAGATTTGGGGAAAACAAGAAGATGTGGGTATATTGGAAACCAATTCAAAATTTATGTATCAGACTAACATTAAATCTTCCATAGTTCATACCAGCAGAGTTTATTAGAGCAGACACAGGGATTCTCTCTCTAAAGTCAAAGATATTGATCAGGCAAGTAAAATGTTTTAGCAAAATATGTCAAAATATTAGCTCAAATCTGGTATTGTCCAGATGTTGTAATGACAGCAAGGCTGTTATGTCAAATGGAAATGTACATGTAACAAAATGGTTCTGGTTAGAAGAATTAGATAAGAACCTAAGGAAAATAGGTATACAGAGCATTGCACAAGTAAATACCACAGCAAATTTCGATATAAATGTATTGCAAAATATAGCTCTGGAGAGAATAATTGGTATTGCTAAACAAGGAGACCTAAAACGAATTGCACTTTCACAAAATTTTGGAAACTATAGGCTGTTAAAAAGTACACCTGAGAGATAGAAATATATTTCTTTATGTGAAAATAATATACACTATAATTTAATATCCAATCTGAGATTTGATGTAAATGTTGGAATGTCATCGGGCTTTATTCAATGGACAACTTTTAAATCAGGAATAGATTGTAAGAGCAATGGCTCAGGTAAGTGGGTTACAGAGCATATTCTTTTGGACTGTCTAGAGTTCAATGGTTTAAGGGAAAATGAATTTCTACCAACCTGAATGTATTTAGAGATAGAAGTAGGGATGAAAAACAAAAGTTCTTGCTGAGTACACAAAATATAGCTATTCTATATAGTGTAGCACAGTTTACAATAGCTGCTATCAAATTGTTAAAATATTGAATGCACCTTGAAACATATTTTACAATATATGATATGTATGACAATTCCTATTTATGATGATGTCTTTAGCAAATTTTATGTATCACGCTATTTATGTTATACACATTGAAATAAACTTTGACCTTCCTTCCTTCCTTGACCTTCCTTGAATACAGTGTCCAGTTCTGGAGACCATACCTCAGGAGGGAAATGGATAGAGTGGAGAAGGCAATAAAAATGGTGTGAGGACTCAGCCATTTGACATACGAGGAGAGGCTGAATGATCTCAACATGTGTACCCTGGAGCAAAAGAGGGATGGGGGGACAGGATAGAGACATTTAAGTACCAAAAGGGTATAAATAATGTACCAGATAGCAGTATACTGTATTCCAGAATAAGAGGCTGTCAAGGACAAGGGGTCATGACATGAAGCTAGAAAGGGGAAGATTCAATGGAAACATTAATAAACATTACTTCCCAGAAAGGATAGTGGATGGGAGTAATGTTCTCCCTGAGGAAGTAGTGGGGGCCAAAATAGATACAAGGGAATTCTGCAGGAGGGGGCAGGCAGAAATTACCCAGATCACCTAGTGTCCTCAGGTAACATGGAGATAGAACACTTGGGCAGACTCGAAGGGCCAGGAGGTTCTTATCTGCAGACAATTTCTATGTTTCTATGTTCTATGTATAAAATGATCTTCACAGCTCATTTTGGGGGAGATTTAGAAGAGAGACTGACCTGAAGGGACCAGTTACTGACCAGAGGGAGTCTAGCCTGTAGAGGCCTACTGCCAGACAGATTGTGGGGAAAAGCTGTCATACAGTAAGCATAGCCTATAGAGGGTCACTTGTATCCCAGTGCCAGGGTCAGTAGGGCAGTAAGTGAGAAGAGGAAGAGTTTAGTTATTACCTGCTGCAGGAGGTATCTGTTCCTGTAAGTTCTTTCAGCCAGCATCTAGCAGGTTCAGCATAGTGTTTTTCAGTAATTAGGTTGTCTTCAAGAACCATCAGAAACAGAGGTTTCACTACTATCTCTAGAGGGTCCAATTTTGTCATCAAAATTGAAGAGCTCTTAGGAAAGTGGCACAGTAATTTCTATTTATTTGTGGGACTAGTTCAAGAGGGACACTTATCTGCCATGCATGGATTTTTGGTTCCCATTGCTACAAAAGGACTGTTCAGCAGCTAAAGAAACTTTGCTCAGAGACTGAGGAGGAATTTAACATAATTTGCCAGGAAGTATGTGTTAGCCAAATGTGATTCAAATGCTATGGTAATTACATTGATTTGCTGTACAATACAGGTGAACACAGATTATAGTGAAAATAAAATACAACAAATTTACAGTATATGTGAATACTAATTGGTTAGATACCATGTAAGGGTATCTGGGTAAAAGGGGTGAGAGCTGACGGGGGTGTGTATAGGCCTAGTTTCCACTGCACACCCTCAAAGCATCTGTCAAGTACAACAAATGGAGTTACAAGGGGTGACCTAATGCTGTGATACTGGTAATATTGGAGGGTTGGTGGGCACTGGTATAGTACTGGTATAGCCTACAATCTCCAGGGTTACCAGATACAGACCTGTAATGGAAAGAATATGGACTATAAGTAAAACACACATGGTTTAAATTACAGTCAGTTAAAGAGATTTATTTGCAAAAGTGTTGTTATGTCTCATTCTGCAAGCTGTGTCTGTCACACTGGTAGAACAGCCCAGGAAATTTTTCTTTACTTCACCTGAAACTGCATCTGAGTCATACTTTGAAGGTATTCAAGTCTCACAATCTGTTACCTCTGTTATCAATCCAGTACAGTGCCTTCTCTCCCACACAGGTTCCCATATCTATCTGGCTGGTAAGTCAGCCGTGTATATCCTCCAGTTTTGGTGGGTGAGAAGTAAGCGAGCCTAAGATAAGAAAAGGTTTGTCTCATATGTCCTGGTACCAGACCTTTCTGTTACAACCTTGGTGGAAAAGTCAAGGGGAGGACCTAGGCTTCAGGAAACTGTGGTGTAAACCTTTCTTACCATCCCTTATCATTTCATGTTTTCTCAGGTTTCCAGAGGCATGTAAGGTTAATAGTAGTTCTCACCCACCATCATTCCTCAGGTGACCACCCACTCAACTCATAGGAGAGAAAATGCTACACTCAAAAGTCAAGTGGTAGAGACATTCATGTTGCATGTTTATTCAGGGGCCAGCAGTATCTTCAAATCAGACTGAAATCTTGATCTTGAACATTGGTCATGCCCTGGAGAAGGACACACAACAGTAGAACAATCAATAACAGCAAACACTTAAAAACTCATTCAGTCCATTGATCAGTGCTTGTGATTGCATCATTAAAGCAACAGTTTACAGTATTTGAACCTAGGAAAAGTCCTACCTCAAAAGCCATATTAGTGTACAAAGGCCAGAGAATGTCTAAAGAGAAATTAATTTCTGAATGCATCTGTGCAGTAGTGCTAATACTGCACTCAGTCAGTGGCTGGCCATGGAGGTGAGAGGTGGGCTGTGCCAGTCGCCGACTGGGGACAGGTGGGAGGGTGCTGGGTGGACTGGCACAGCTGGGTGGGGGGCCACTAGACTACCAGGGAAATGGGGTCTCCCAAATTAATGGCACACTCAGTCATGCGTGCAGTGGTCACACACAGTCACTAGAATTAATGTGCATACCCAAAAATGCTACTGTCTTGTGTCCAGAAAATTCCCAGTGCTGACGAAGTGAAATTAGAACATAACAAGAAATGCAAAGTCTCCCAGAATTAATGGTGTACTGCACATGCAGTGACAGATTAAGACTGTGCTGTGCACTCAAGAGATACAGACACACAGGCACAACATCAGCTAACCAGTGCTCACAAGTCACAAATCCACATCTGGAAAATAATTCCTTTTGCCGGTTGGGGAGGTAGTGCATGGCAGTAACCGTTCACTACCAGTAAAGATACCACAAAGCAGTATAAAAAATTCATGTAGGTGTGGCGGATAGCAGGTTCACACTGTTGTAATTATTCTGTGGCACAATCAAAGGTGTCTGATTTAATGGCATGCATCTCACACACACTCACACTCACACACTCACTACAAGTAATGCGTATCAAATTGAAAACCTTTATTAATATAACTAAATGCTTTAAACAAACTGAAATTATTCACTGCTGCACTACAACAATCACAAAAAAGTCAAGAATTACTGAAAATATTACTGTGTGTACATTAACACAATCATACAAGAAAAATATAACCAAAACAGAAAGACTGCATTTTTCTCCCAGTTAATCTATCTACACCACAGATATGCCCCTCCCCAAAGCACACTTCAGAGTACCCAGACTAACTGTTCTAAATTAACATTCAAAATCTGCACACAAACAATAAACACTCGATGATATGAGCACAAGAGGGTTTCCTACAATCGACGTTCTAAATCTTGAGCAAAAAAAATGGCTCAAAAAGGCTTTTTTAACAGCTTTTAGAGAATTTGAATTGCAGAGCTCTGAGAAGAAACTGCCCCCATCATCCACTACACACACACTACATAGAACTGAGGCTGTGCAGAACAATCTAGGGCAAATGTGACCTGCAATCCCATGAAGCACTGAAAAATTTGCCTTGGAGCTCAATAGTAAGGCGAAGTGATGCAAAGTACGTTGATTTCAATGTACTTTGCCTTAAAATTGGTTGAGAAGTGTTTTGGGAAGGCGGAAAAATGCAAAGTCATTGCTGAATGGGCTTTGCATTCCTCATCATTATCTGATAATCCGCTTATGCTGTGAAAAAGACTTCTGGGATTCTACGTTACTCCATGAATCACTTCGCAGGGTGAATTTCAGCCACTTTGACCACCTCTAAACATGATATTAAGGTTCAAAGTAAGGGCAATCAAAAAGACTTATAAGGAGAGATTGAAAGACCTAAATGTTAAAAGTGAGACTGGAGAGGGGACATGATTGAGACATACTACCTTCAGGTTGTTTTCTCCATGATCCAGTTGTTTACTACTTGGGAAGCAAACCACAGTTTTTACAGCTTCCTGTCATGCACAGGCAGGTGTCCCTTGTTTGCAGCACGAACAGTAACCCATCAAATTGTCAGGTTGGGCTCTCTCAACCTGTTCTTTCATGCTGTAGGTGACCTGGTTGACCAAAGTCTTTAGTAAACAGTGCATAAGCAAACAAAAACATTTCCAACTTTGCCATCCATCTTCTGACATAGGGTCATTGTTCAGGTAACATTTTCTTATCTTATCCCTTAGAGGAACTGTGACAACCCACCTCTCCTTCTGGGCTGAACAGCTTTTAGAGAGGTGTCTGTCCTCAGGTATTTGCTGCCACCAGCCGGACTCTCTTCCGGCACCTCCTTCAAGCTTTCAAACTTGAATAATCAAATTTGCAATTGCACAAGTTAAAGTCTAGTAGTGTGTCTCTCTCGAGTGGTGAATGCTACACAGAGATTACCTCCGCCAGTGGAACCCAAATATCACCTTAGAAAAATAACATCACAGTCACATCTGTTGAGCAAATAAATAGCATTTTACTTAACAGAAAGTGCACTGAGCATTTACAGGATATATATTTACAACACAAGAGAATAACACTCACACAGGAAAAGTAAACGAGTGTTTTTAAACAACAGATGGCAAAAGAAGAAGGCTATTACTAAAATATGCTAACACTAAACTTACCCTTTCCTGTCCTTCTAAGAGGCACTGGACCCTATTCTAACTGCCAGCTCCCATGGGCATAGCTACAAGGGTAGGCTCCAAACTTATGTTTCTCTTCCCAGCTTCCAAAGCAAAATAGACTCTTCATTGTCTTTCAGCCTCTTATATATTCTCCTGGGAATAGGTAATGCCTATTCCCCCTTTGAATGCACCAACCATCTAACATGTATGTATTTAATTGTCCCAATCAGACTGAACACCTATCAGTGACCAATTATATTCCATTTTAACCTTCAGTTTATATTTGAATGACCAATCCATTCAAACTGCCCTTCGTATGTGGCTGCAGGTCTGTGTGTGTGTGGAGATGTCCACTCGAGATTTATGACCCAGCTCTTATCTAGCAGCTAGGAATTCCACAAACTGGATGCTGCTGGACAGAGGATTTTAGCCTGAGTGTATTTTTTTCAAACTGCTAAAAAAATAAGGCACCTACAGAATCCAAACCATTAACTCTTTCCTTCCCATTTCTGTCACATCCCTCCCAATACTGAAGGCGTGTCCCTTGGGCCACCCCAAGTGACACAGCCATTAGTGCAATTACTGGGAAATACCCAAAAGTATCCAGCCATGCAGTTAGCCCTGTCTAGATAACCTATCCGCATTTGCATTTTGTTTGCCACTGCAATGCTGGATGGTCATGTTGTATGCCTGCAGTACTAAACTCCAATGTAGCAGTTTTCCATTTTGCCCACTTGACCTATGGAACCAAATCAGGGGCTTATGATTTGTGACCACAGTAAATTCTCTCCCATATAGGTAAGACTGCAGCTTCTGAAGGGCCCACACTATTCCCAAGCATTCCTTCTCAATTGTGGCGTATGCCTCTTCTCTGGGAAAAAGCCTCTGGCTGAGGTACACAACCGGATGCTCATCCCCCTGCTGGGTAACTTGGCTCAGCACAGCCCCCATCCCATGATCTGAGGCATCCACATGGACCATAAACTTTGAACTTTAATTGGGGCTAGCCAATACAGCTGGGCCCTTCAAGGCTTTTTTAGCTCCTGAAAAGCGACCTCACAGCCTTCTGACCACTTCACTGTATCTGGCTTTCCCTTCTTGGTTAAGTCTGTCAGGGGCTTAGCCAGATTGCTATATCAGGGAACAAACCTTTGGTAGTATCCTGCTGTCCCTAGAAATGCCCTGACCTGTTTCTGGGTGGATGTGTCCCCTACCCACCTGGTGCCCAAGGTAGGACACTTCTGCCATACCTATCTGGCACTTCTCTGCCTTGACTGTCAGACCTGCCTTCTTTAATCTGTGGAACACATCCCATACATTCTTGATGTGCTCATCCCAGGTCTGGCTGCATATGGCTATATCATCCATATAAGCCAATGCAAACTCACCTACCCCAGACAGAATGTGATCCACAAGCCGTTGAAAGGTTGGTGGTGCATTCTTCATTCCAAATGGCATTACCTTAAATTCATTTAAACCAAATGGTGTAACAAAAGTTGATATTTGCCTGGCCGCATGGGTCAGAGGTACCTGCCAATAGCCCTTTGTTAGGTCTATTGTGGTAAAATACTTGGCTCCCCCGAGTCGCTCCAGGGTCTCATCTGTTCTGGGCATGGGATAGGTGTCAGACTCCATGCAGCTATTAAACCTCTGATAATCAATGCAGAATCATGTGGTGCCATCCCTTTTGAAGATCAGCACCATAGGTGATTCCCAGGGGCTACTAGATTCCTGGATTACTCCAAGTTCCAGCATCTCCTTGAGCTCCTCCTTCACGGTCTGCTTAACATGCTCAGGTACCCTGTAGGGGGACTGTTTCAGAGGAACCTGGGTCCCTGTATCCACATGGTGCTCTGCCATCGTGGTGTACCCTAGTTTCCCTGTGAACATGTCTGCAAATTCTCTCAGCACACCCCTAATTTCTTGCACTTGGGCTGGCGTCAGCTGTTCTGAGAGAGTAAGTGTCCACAGAGGATGCAACCCTAGCCTCCCCAAGCATGTCCACCAGTGGATCCATCTCAGTTTCCTCCTCTGGGACACTGCATACAGTGAGGACCATTTCCTCCATGTCATGGTAGGGCTTCAACATGTTAACATGATACACCTTTCATCTGCATCTCCTGTCTGGTAGCTCTATCATGTAATTGACATCACTAACCTCTTGGACAATGGAGAATGGCCCCTCCCATGCTGCCTGTAATTTACTCTGTCAGACAGGGATGAGTGCCATCACTCGCTGTCCCACCTCATATTCTCTGGCTCAGGCCCCACAGTCATACCAGACATTCTGCTGCTGTTGTGCAGTGGCCAAGTGCTCCTGAGCAAGCCCCATGAGCTCCTTAAGGTGGGTCCTGAAGTTCAGGACATACTCCACAACAGACTCCCCTTGGGAGGCATGGTCACCCTCCCATTCATCCCGAATCAAATCTAGGGGCCCCCGCACCCTATGACCAAACAGGAGCTCGAATGGTGAGAACCCTGTGGACTTCTGTGGGACTTCCCTGTATGCAAATAGGAGATGAGGCAAATATTTGTCCCAGTCCCTCTTATGCTGGTCAGCAAAAGTCCTTAGCATGGTCTTAAGGGTTGAATTAAATCGCTCCTCTAGACCATTAGCTTGGGGATGGTATGGGGATGTTTTGAGCTGCTTCACCCCACACTTCTCCCACAAACTACTCATTAACCCTGACATAAAATTGGCACCTCGGTCTGAAAGTATCTCCTGGGGAAAGCCCACCTGGCTAAATATTTCCAACAGTGCATCTGCCACTGGTTCTGCCTCAGAGGATGTTAGGGCCACTGCCTCTGGGTATCTGGTGGCATAGTCAACAACTACCAGGATATACCACTTGCCAGCGCAACATGGCATGCTTAATGGCCCCACTATGTCCACAGCTACCCTCTTGAAGGGTTCATCAATAATGGGCAGGAGCACCAAAGCTGCCTTGGCCTTGTCCCCCCTTTTCCCCACCTGCTGGCACTGTGGACAGGTCCTGCAATAATTTGCCACATCCTTGGCAATACCAGGCCAGAAGAAATTGTTGGTTAGATGCTTTTTTGTGTGCCTCACCCCCAAGTGCCCTGAAAAAGGGATATCATGGGTGAGGGCCAAAAGCTGCCGATGATGAACCTTAGGGAATACCAGCTGCTGGAGTACCTCACCCTTTAGCCCTTCCTCTGTTGTACATTCTCTGTACAACAGCCCATTGTTCCAGTAAATGGACCCTTTACCCCCTCGAGGACCCTCAGCCCTATGAGCTATTTCCCTCAGTTTTTGCAAAGTAGGGTCAGTTCACTGTGCAGCACTCAGTTTCCCTCATCTGACCCTTCCCAGTGCCCCTTCAGAAGGAATTCCTGTGGGCTCCTCTATTTGTGACTGGGATTCTAGATGGCTGCTTCTAGCCAGCCCCTCCCCTGTGGTAGACACTTCCTCAGCTGCTGAGGGTGTGGCAGGACCACCCAGAGTCACCCCTCTTCACCCTCAGAAGCTTGCCATTGTGCCTGACTATGAGTTACAACACACACCAGTTTTTTCCTGGGGTTCAAATCCTTCCCCACAATCATATTTACAGGTAGGTCCTCTACAACTCCCACCCCCTTTTCTCCATGGCCCCTTTCCCAGCTCAGGAAGACTCTAGCCATTGGTAATTGGACTGGTGGCCCTGTGAATGCTCAGACTCTGGAGTATTTCCCAGGCACCATCTGCTCTGCCCGAATGAGATCCTGCCTTACCAGGGAGATGTCAGCGCCTGTGTCCCACAGTCCCTGTGTTACTATTCCATTAACTGTAATGGGATGCAGATTATCATCAGAGAAGAGTGGTGCTTTAGACTGGACACACCCTACAAACACACCAGTGCTCTTTTGATCACCGCCTCCCACATACCTCTGCCTCTTAACCAGTTTCTGAGGGCAGTTATATCTCAAGTGTCCCATTTGATTGCAAATATGACATTTCTTGGGTCCTATTTCTTGATTCCCCTTAGAACCAGAGGGCTCTACTTTGGGCCCAGGTGCAGGCTGGTTTCCTTTGGGCTGCCCCTATGGGATCCCTTATAACCATGTGCTGCCCCCCACCATAAGACTTATGCTGTGTGTATGGCCGGCTAGACAGATATGCGTCAGCACTTCCTGCCACCTCTGTGGAAGAGGTGCATGCCCTGTCTATGAGCCATATATGCATGCCCTCAGGTACAATTTTAAGGAGTTGTTCTCTCACCAATGCATCTTTAATCAGTTCCACAGTGGTTGCTTCAGCCCCTTCCATCTACCTATCAAGGTAAGTACGCAGTTGAACCTGCAGTTCTGCATAACTGTCTTCTGGGCTTTTCTTTAACTCCCTAAATTTCCTTCTATAAGCCTCAGGAGTTAACTCAAAATGTTTCAACAACACTGTTTTAACTTTATCCTAATCAGCGTAGTCTTCATTACTCATTTTAGCAAATGCATGCAAAGTTCTCCCCATAAGTAAGGGTGCGAGATAAGTTTACCAGGTGGCCTTGGTCAATTTTAATTGGTCGCATACTCTCTCAAATGACCTTAAAATAAATCAAGGTCATCTCCCTCTTTAAACTGAGGGAACAATTTAGAATTAATTTTGGTTTTATGAGGTAAACTCACTCCAGCATTACTCATGGTTTGCTGACTGCAGAGGGTCATCATCTCCTTCTCTTGCTGTTGTCTCTGGAGTTCATGCTGTCTTTCTCTTTCTCTTTCTTCATGTTCCTTCTCTTTTTCCCTGATGTTTTTTCTCTCTGTCTTGGTGTTCTCTTTCTCTTTTTTCATGTTCTTTCTCTGCTTTTAGTCTTTTTGTCTCTGTTTCCCATCTTTTTGTTTCTGCATCCATCCTTCTTGCTTCTGCTTCAGCATCCAGTTTTTTCACCTCAGCATCCAGTCTTTTCACCTCCAGCACCCTTTCTTGCAGCAACAGCTGCAGTCGAAGTGCCTCAAGCTGGTTTGGGGGTCTGCTGCCTCAGTTCCTGACTCACCACCATCGACTGTCTGCTTCAGATCATGTGCCAAGAGGGCAGCTATGAGGTCTGCCTGTTTCTTGTGTTTTAGACCTTCAGGCTGAATGCCCCTTTCCTGGCACCTTTCACAAAGTTGTTGCACAGTGAGTGAGTCATACTCTGTGGAGCTCATTCCCTACTGCTACGTTATACTGTGTTAACTAGAAACAAATAAAACTGTTGTACAAATGTATTCCCTTATATATCCTGTTTTGCAACACTAAGGTAACTGTTCCACTGGCAAACTCTGTATCTTAGTGTGCTTCGCAGTCTGCTATGATCACCCCACCACTGCCAACCAATACATGACAACCCACCTCTCCCTCTGGGCTGAAGAGCTTTTAGAGAGGTGTCTGTCCTCGGGTATTCACTGCTACGAGCCGGACTCTCTTCTGGCACCTCCTTCAAGCTTACAAACTTGAATAATCAAACGTGCAATTGCACAAGTTAAAGTCTGGTAGTCTGTCTCACTCAGGTGGCAGATGCTACACAGAGCTTACTGCAGCCAGTGGAACCCAAATATTACCTTAGAAAAATGAAATCACAGTCACAACTGTTGAGCAAATAAATAGCTTTTTACTTAACAGAAAGTGCACTGAGCATTTGCAGGATATATATATATACAACACAAGAGAATAACACTCATACAGGAAAAGTAAACACATGTTTTTAAACAACAGATGGCAACAGAAGAAGGCTATTACTAAAATATGCTAGCACTAAACTTACCCTTTCCTGTCCTTCTAAGAGACACTGGACCCTATTCTAACTGCCAGCTCCCATGGACATAGCTACAAGCGTAGGCTCCAAACTTATGTTTCTCCTCCCAGCTTCCAAAGCAAAAGAGAACTCTTCATTGTCTTTTAGCCTCTTATATATTCTCCTGGGAATAGGTAATACCTATTCCCCCTTTGAATGCACCAACCATCTAACATGTATGTATTTAATTGTCCCAATCAGACTGAACACCTATCAGTGACCAATTATATTCCATTTTAACCTTCAGTTTATATTTGAATGACCCAGTCCATTCAAACTGCCCTGTGTATGTGTCTGCAGGTCTGTGTGTGTGTGTCTGTTTGGAGATGTCCACTTGAGATTTATGACCCAGCTCTTATCTAGCAGCTAGAAATTCCACAAGCTGGATGCTGCTGGACAGAGAATTTTAGCCTGAGTGTATTTTTTTTCAAACTGCTAAAAAAATAAGGCACCTACAGAATCCAAACCATTAACTCTTTCCTTCCCATTTCTGTCACAGGCACATCCTATGCCTGTTTATTTGCCTTTGCACAACTGTGTACTGCTGTATTGTCCTACCTCTGATGTGGAACCTTTGTAAAAGAACCTTGGCTCAAAGGTATTTGTAATCCTAGACTTAAATAAATAAATAAAATAAATAAATATGTGAGAGGGCAGTTTTGCAGCTACCTTAGTAGAAAACTCAAGATCAAGGCATTGGTGAACTCTAGCACAAACTGTTAAGGTCATTTACCACACTATGTTCCCTAATGTATGTAAACTGCATGGCAGTTATCACTCACTTCTATTCCTCAGGTCCCCACCCACTCAGCTTACAGGGAAGAAAGCACCAAGCTCACAGTTTAAGTTTCAGAAACAACCATGCTTTACACCTATTCAGGGGCCAACAGCACCTTCACGTCAAACCTGGACTTAGAGGAATACTTGATCTTTACCAGAAGTGTTCAGTTTTGATCAATCTTATTTGTAACATGGCATCCTATATTAGCAAGTAAAGCAGTAAACACATTGGTCAAAGGACACCACCTGACCATGGTTTAGTTTCTATTATACAATGGCAAGAAAATGTCCTGGATTCTGATTGGTCAAGTTGTGCTTGCTGCAGTTAAGTTATCTGAACAAAACCTCACGGTGTCAACCCAAACATACAGATGACTGCATAGCAGACTAAATAACCATCCACAGTGTTTCTTACCAAGAGAGTGTAATACCTTGCAATTATAGTACAGAATCAAAAGCTTAGTTTCATATAAAAACCTTGTTTATTTTATATTGTGGTGGGGACAAAATGCTTGTCATGGCTAAAACATTTCATAGTTAGGCAGAGAACAAGTGTCAGAACATCTCCTTTATAGTGTGGGAACATATTTTATAGTATCAGTTTTACATTTTTATGAGGAAACACACCACATATAAATGAACTGCATCATGGGTATGCAAATACCTAATTACCCAGTATTGCATAGCACACTACAGTGATACCAGACAATTGATTATTTGCATACCCATGATGCAGTGCTTTCACATGGGGAGTGTTTCCTCAAAGAAAAAATAAAACTGTACAACTGATATACAGTATATAAAATAGATTTCCCTACACATAAAAGGGATGTTTCAACACTTGTTCTCTGCCTAATAGCTACCTACATGTGCTCATTTTGGTTCTCCAGTATTAATAAATAAGAGGCATTGTTTAATAGTAATAATGCACTCCCATTATGAACAACAACCAAATACCTAACAGCAAACACAGCAGAAAAAACAGAGATGATTCCACAGCTCACAAACGTAAGTCAGCCAAAATCAACACATATTCTGAAATGTTGATCACATCTGTATTTGATCAATATTTCAATCACTGTTCACCATTGTACTCAAAATATTAAAAGGAAAATCAGCCTATTCAGCACAATATAGAATTCTATGTTCCAACTACCTGTATCTGTCTCTGTGTCAGTGTTTTATTGTATTTGCTAATATAGGATGTCATGTTACAATCAAGCATAACTCCCTGTTTCTGCACTTGCCATGTTACAAGTGCATTAATCCACTCCAGAGCATGGAAGTACTGTAGAATTAATCCATGCCCATATGCTCCTGAATCCTCCCCCCAGGCATGGATTAATTATAGAGAAAAACCATGCTGTATCATGGATTAATGCTTACTTGTTTTACTTAATAATAATAACATTTATTTAATTAAGCTTTTTTCAGAATTCCAAGGCGCTGTATAGAATTAATACAGATAAAACATATACAAATACATATCATATAAAATCATAATAAAACCAAAAATGCCTTTCCCCATAGAAAAGTTTTTAGTGCCAACTTAAAACTCCCCACCATCCTGCATTCCTGCAGCTGACGGGGCAGAGAATTACGGAGGGTAGGTGCTGCAAATCCAAAAGCACATGCACCGGATGACTTCTGATTACACTTCAGAATCTCTAGCAACCCCTCATCAGCTGAATGGAGCTGATGCACAGGAGTGTATGGAACCAGGAGTTCTTTCAAGTAATCAGGACCCTGTTCATGTAGGGCTTTGTAAGTCAATAGACCTACTTTGAAGGTGATCCACCACTGTATTGGTAGCCAGTGCAGAGCGTGCAGCACAAGGATGATGTGGGATCTCCTCGATGCCCCAGTCAACAAACGTGCTGCCACATTCTGCACTAGCTGCAAGCAGTGGATATCAATCCCAGGAAGCCCTAGATAAAGGAAGTTGGAGTAATCAAGGCACGATGTCACAAAGGCATGGACCAGAACAGGCAGGTCACTGAGTGGAACAAGGTGCTTAATCCTGGCAATGTTCCTAAGATGGAAAATGGCTAGCGTGACGACTGCTGATACCTGATGACGAAGAGTCAGACCAGAATCAAGCTCCACTCCTAGGTTACGCACCCATTCAGAGGTGAGATTCTGTGTCTCCCCCCCAGAACTAAGCCAGAAGGGAGACCGGTCCTCAGTCCCTGTACCCTATGACCCAGGTCCACAACCAAAACCTCAGTCATTCCAGGGTTCAACTTTAGACTGCTGGAATTTATCCAGTCTTGGATTTCTGTGAGGCAGTTATTCAGCACCGAGATAGCCCCAACCTGGTTGGGTGCAAAAGACAGGCAGAGCTGGGTATCATCAGCATAGCAGTGAAACCTCATCTCATACCGTCTTACAATGTCTCGGAGGGGTAGCATATATACTGCGAATAACATGGGGGACAGCACCAAACCCTGAGGTACCCCGCAAGGCAGAGAGAAAGCCCCAGATGAAAACAAACCTGAGACCATCTTCTGCGTTCTTCCAGTGAGGAAAGATGAAAACCATCTGAGGACTGTACCCGACAGCCCACAGATGAACCTCAGGCATTCGAACCCCATGATATACAGTATCAAAAGCTGATGATAGATCTAGGAGAACCAAGATGGAATGGTATCTCTGATCTCTCGCCATCAGGAGATCATTGAGCACCTGAACCAGAGCAGTCTCAGTACTATGCCTCTTACGAAAAACAGATTGGAGAGGTTCGTATAAATTATGGATGGTTAAATGGTTATCCAATTGAGCAGCCACAATTTTCTCAATAACCTTCCCCACAAAAGGGAAGTTAGAGATAGGCCTGTAGTTTGCTAGGTTCTCTGGGTCTAAAGAAGCTTTTTTCAGAAGGGGGATCACCACCCCCTCCTTCAGGGAGCTAGGAAACTCACCCATATCTAAAGAGCACTGGACAATCAGAGCTAAGACTGGGCCAATGATCTCACTACAACCCAGAATCAGGGAAGTAGAGCCAGAGTCTAAACTACAGCACATGGGACGCATCTCCTGGACAATCCTCATAATGTCTACGAAGTCCAGCAGGTCAAAGGTACTCCAGGAAACTCCAGGAAATACTTAATAAAGTATTTACGATGCATTATAAAAACAGGATGACAATGACCCAGGAAATTGCCTTCATTCTCTGCCAACATCCCCAAGGGAAAAAACAGTGCTGTCCTCAGGTGCCAATCCATTCCCATACTTATGCAGAATTCTTCAGAGGCTTCAGCTACAGATGCAGTGAATTTAAAATCCGCAGGCAAAGTGAACGCGAAGTGGCCGCTTCACATTAGTGTAATGCTATGTGAAGTGGCCATTGAAGAGTGCTCACTTCGCCTTGTGGTTATGACTTGACTTCACGTTGTAATTCTGCCTTAACGTGAAGAAAGGCAAAATGACAACAATAGGCATTTTGGCAGCCCCCCACACACATCACATGGTTTACAGTACTGTAAGTCACATGCTTTAGCCAGGCAGGAAGGAAGTGAGTCATACCAGCAGATACATTCACTTTCTCCTTTGCAGAGGTAGAAGGAGGAAGGATAATGTAGGAGAGGAGTGTTTATTTGTTGCTTTCTTAAACTTCATAAAAAAACAACAGCTTTTTTAAAAGCTAATTCTTTCATTTTTGTTGTACTGTATTGTGAGTTCTTTTTTTGTGACTGATTTATTTGTTTTATAAGTTTTGTTTTGTGTAAGTGCGTGTGTGTGTGTCTGTGTGTGACTGTGTGTGAAGCTGGTCATTGTCATCGTGTGATGCGTCGGAGTGGAGAGGGAAGTAGAGTTTTGTTTGGTTATGGACTAGGGACAGTCTGTGGCCTGTTGTGGCCAGAGGGAAGTGTGTACACATGGGGGTCAGTGTGGGTGGGTGTCGTTGGACTGCTCCCGATTATTTGGTCCTGCCCCCCTCTGGAAGCAGCAGCACCACCAGTGCCACTGCCACATCCATCAAGTCTGCCGCAGCCACCACCACCACCACCAGTACCAGCTGCAGGAGATCCAGCAGTACCACCTCCCACTCCACAGCAGCAGGTGGAGCCCCCCCAAGGTGCATGACAGTGCTGCTAGCAATACATCTCCCCCTGTTGTGCCTGGTCCCTCCTGCAGCCCAATAGTCTGGCAGTTTTTTAACTGTGTTGGGGGGGACAGGAGCATTGTGGTGTGCCTGCTTTATGGTGTTCAGTTACTGGGATGTTACTGGGAAGTATGACATCATCCACGCTGCCACTCATGTGCACTGCTTCACACTCAATATTTTTGTATATGGTACACTGGTTGGAATTAGAACTTGATGCAACAATAGTAATACTACCTCCACCACCACTAACACCAGTAACACTAACACCACCAGCTGGGAAAACATCATCTTCTCCAACTATGAGTGAAGCTACTGATTGGGCTCTAAAGAACACTGCAGGAGAAATACCTTTCCTCACATCAGCAATGCACTTCTGCGTCTGCGTACTACTACAACACCCACAGACCATCTTTCTGCCAACATTGCCATGGCGAGAAACAGCTTTGCTTGCACATCTCTGCAGGCATTTTGGGGGATCAACCACAAATATTATAACCAAATTCAGATTTTGATATGTTCACTCTCTGATTGGAGGGACGCTGGATAAGAAGCCAAATAAACAACTGTGGCTTCAGCAACAGATAAGAGACTACTCTGAGACTGTCACGGAATTAAAACAACTTCAGTAACCAGTGGTGCTGATGAGGTCACAAAAACAATCCAATCTGGTAAAAAATACCTTTTGAATGTGGGAGTGGGGGGGAGCACTGAATGCAGACAGTGCTGATTTTTACAGCACTACAAGCAGCAAAACTAGGAACAGATACCACGATCGCAGTACAAAATCAGGCAGCTGCAGTGGATAGCAGGTTCACACTGCTGCGCTTGCAATCACACTAGTCTGTGGCACAATAAAAGGTGTATTATTCGATGCACGCAACACTGCACACACACACACACACACACACACACACACACACACACACACACACACACACACACACACAGAACACTTTGGCCCAGATATTCAAACTGCGCCCAAAACAGCAGGAGCAAGCACAAGTCCATTGCACCCATGTGCAAGAAGAGCAATATTCAAAAACTGCACAGGCCAAGATGTGCCTACAATCGATGACTGAATATCGCACCACCTGCTCCATAGCTCAACTAGGAAGGTGAAGCTGAGCATATCTGATTCACCATAGCGCAACAAGGGATGTTCAGCTGAGCAGTCCAGATGTGCCATAGTGCAACCAGGGACACCCCCCAGCAGCAGGGCAGCAATGCAACAGCACAACCAGGGATGCAGGGGCCCACCACCCATGCCACAGATGGGCAGAGGAACACACAGCAGAACAGACATTGTCCCCCCACAACCCATGCACTGCACAACTGGGGGAGGGCTGGAATAACCACTGGCCCATGGAGACCAGCCACCAACCCACAGCCAGGCCACGGTGCCCCATCACACCCCCTGGCAAACTGTGACCAGCACACAAGGAGGGCAGACCGCCCCATTCCACACCATCCCACCAATGCAGAGCACACCCTGCACTGTGACCCCCAGACACCCTGCCTAGGAGGAGCGTCCACCAATGCAGGATATCCCATGCATGCCACCACCCCCACTGTGACAATGCAACTCTGTGCACCACAGAACCATGCAAGGCAGCCCCACCATGAGCACCCATCAGCGGGTGGCAGCACACAGCGATGCAATGACTGCATACACAGTGCCACCACGCACATCCCCCCGAGGTACAGCTGAGAGACCGACCATGCGTTGGCACATGAGGTACCCCACACGTGACAGGGCATGACCCGGATCCCACCACCAGTGGTACAGCACCCTGCACACCCTCCCAAGGACACACCCTGACCCTGCACTGGCCATAACAGCCAGCGCAGACACCTACAGTGGTGCATGAAAGCATGCACCACACAGGATGCAACACAGTGCATGAACAAACACCCACCCATTCCCAAGGGCACACCAACACAGGGACACAGTAGCGGGGCAACCAACCCCAAGCGTGTGGCCATGGAAACCGTGTACACATGGCCAGCAATCCTCCATGGCACAGGAGTGCCAGCCACCCTGCTCAGGCACTGTGGAGCTCTATGCCACCAGCATTTGCCCGGAGCACAAGTGACAGACAGTGGTGCACATCCCCTGCAACACACACAAGCCACAGCATGGAGGTGGGACAACAACAGCGGAGGCCACAGTGTCACCCAAGGCAGACATGCACCACACCAGTGACAGGAGGCAACCCAGCATTGTGCCAGGTACAGTGGCTGTCCTGCATGGACAGCCACCACTAACATGCCAGCAGACCGTGCAGGTCACAGACATGCAAGGTTGTCATCTGCACAGGCCATGGATGGGCTGACAGATGTGCCATGGACACAGACCATGCACCATGGACCACTGCACACAGTCATCCTGTGCGCAGGGAATAACACACGCACCACAGACAGTGACTGATAGCTACTCCCACACCATAGTCACTTCCTCATGGACACACACATATGCACATGACTGCACCACCCCTGACGCCATGCACACCACTGCAGCTGAGCATCTATAGCCCACTGCAAAACAGAGACCACCACATTAGGTATATCAAAGCAAATGTATTGTAAAAAAATCACACAAAACGATATACATATATTTACAAAAGGTTGGGGGAGGGCCACAAACAAGGTGGGGGGTGGGTAAGGGGCAGGGGTGAACAAATGGTAGTGGGAAGGAGGGGTGTGAGGGTGGGTCCAGGGGGGTAGGGAAAATCAGGGGCAGTAGTATGCTTAACGGGAGCCCCGCTCCCCGCTCCTCCTGCCATGCTGCCGTCATACTCCCAGCCAGTCTATCCTTTCAAGATCTCCAGGGAGGCCCTGGCAACATGTAGGATCTCCTGCAGTGTTGCTCTGATTTCCTGCAGCTGCCATCCACCTAGGACAAGGGAGTAGAGTCAATAGGTGTGAATGCACAGTCCCATGCAGCCCACCCACTGTGCATGGCATACGGCCATGGGACAGTAGTAGTAAAAACCTTTATTTTTATACAGGATAGTAGGTGACAATTTCACATCATTAGGACGAATCCTATTTTCAGGATGGTCCTGTGTATAAAGCAAAATCACATACATATACATACAGTTCCACAAAATATTAATTTAACAACCATACATTACAAAACCATATAACATAACATAAAATGGACAAAGACACTATATTACAATAAAACCGAATTTATCCCAAACATTCACATTTTACCTTTAGCCCAGCTTTTAGAATAATTATAAAATCTTTAACTGATTCATATTGATTTGCTATATATGGTTTTAATGAATTCCATAACCTATTCATAATTGTAGGGAAGCGCATATAACTAAATTTATTCTTTAATTTAGGGGACTTAAAACTCCTAATAATTGAACTCCTCATATTATAATTATAAGTTTTATTTTCCAATTTTTGGTAAAGATACAAAGGTTGATTTGTATTTATAACCCTATAAACCTGCTGGGCCCAAATAATTTTCCTTTTATTATCCTGAGTCATCCATCCCAACTCCTGGATGGATGACTCAGGATAATAAAAGGAAAATTAGCATCTATAGCCCACTGCAAAACAGAGACCACCACATTAGGTATATCAAAGCAAATGTATTGTAAAAATCACACAAAACGATATACATATATTTACAAAAGGTTGGGGAGGGCCACAAACAAGGTGGGGGTGGGTAAGGGGCAGGAGTGAACAAATGGTAGTGGGAAGGAGGGGTGTGAGGGTGGGTCCAGGGGGGTAGGAAAAATCAGGGCAGTAGTATGCTTAACGGGAGCCCCGCTCCCCACTCCTCCTGCCATGCTGCCGTCATACTCCCAGCCAGTCTATCCTTTCAAGATCTCCAGGGAGGCCCTGGCAACATGTAGGATCTCCTGCAGTGTTGCTCTGATTTCCTGCAGCTGCCGTCCACCTAGGACAAGGGAGTAGAGTCAATAGGTGTGAATGCACAGTCCCATGCAGCCCACCCACTGTGCATGGCATATGGCCATGGGACATGCCTCTGTGATGGTGTGTGACCACCCACAGTGATCGCATCCACAAGACCTGCCCACCCAGGCGCACACAGCCATGCAGACCGCTGCACACACCCACCAGCCAAGTCCTGCACAGCACCACCATGGCTGTTCAGTGACATGGCTATGTGGTACAAAGGCAGTGGCACAGCCATGTACCCAGTGCATGCATGGACCACCATTGATGCACTACCAGACATGCAGTGCCACTGGACAGTGCTGACTGTAACAAGTTGTGTGCATGGCAGTGGTGTCAATGGATGGTGTCCATGCCCCGCTGCCCACCTTGTTACACAGCATGCAATAGTAATCATGGATGTAAGGCACTCACCATCATCAGGCTGGTCCCTGCGCCTCTGCGGACCTTCGACCCTCCCAGACTGATGGTCCTCCTGCTGGGGCCTCCTCTCCCTCGCCAGCCGGTGCTCATCTGGGCCTAAGGTGCAAACATGGAGAGAGGAATATCAGTACAATCCTGTAGCAAAGTTCCCCCGCCTCCATGTGTGTGCAATCCCACACAGCCAGACCCACCCACCCCACACCCTGATAACACCACCACGGCCAACACCAGATGGCCTCCCCATGTGCCGACACATGCAATCATGATACCCATATGGAAGATAAAAGTGTATGGATGTTGCACCTACCTGACCATGGCACCGTGCCCCCCCGGCACGTGCCCACAGGTGGGCAAGCAGGTCCGGGTCCCTCCGCCTCAGGTCCCCATATCTGTGGCGGCACTGCTCCGCCATCTGCCCCATACCAGTGGCCTCCTCCAGGGCGTCAGCCACCTCCTGCCATATCTGACTCCTGGCCCTGTCCAGGGATGCCTCACCAAATAGTGGGCCAACAAGTGGCTCCACAATGGCAACCAAGTTTGCCATCTCCACCTGGCTCCACTGTACTGATCTCCTTCATGCCATCTCTACTGCTTGGTTAAGTCAAAATGGTGCTCTGCAGCACAGTTCCACCATGTGCAGATGCTGCACAGTACAGCACTGCCATTCCCTATGGCGCTGTCACCGAACAGCATGATAGTGGTGCACCCATGCCTGACACATGGTGCCTAGGGGGCAAAGGTTGGGCACAGGGTCAAGGGTCTCTGGCACACGGACAGCCACAGCGCGATTGGAACCCAATGCATCTAGCATGATTGGGTGCCTGTATGCCACCTCCTGTAGTGGCCTACCACGCTGTTGCCCCAGTGTGCCTAAGATGCCCCAGTGCCACAGCACCATATAGGTGAACAGTGCTGTAGTGCGACTGTCACAATGGTGGCTGTGCCCTGCATTGCCTCCCTTGCACAGCACATCAGCAGCGCGGCAGGTGCCTGCATCATCAATCCAGGCATGTGCAGTTAGGAGTGTACTGTGCATGTCACAGAACTGCTCCCTTGGCTCAGCATGTTCAACACTATTACGCAAAGCGCAAAAGCGCGATATTTAGCCATCATATGCAAATGAGCTAACCAGCCATTCAATGGTGCAGTCACTGCATTTGCATCCATTTAAAGATGCGCCTCGCCTCATTTGCATGGGTTGTGCTATAAAAGTATGACATTGGGCTGCACTGGCCATAGTAGGTTACTGCAGTCTATTGGTGAGTTGCATGCTGTTTGGGAGTGTGGACTGTGGATTTTGGGACATGCATGGGACTGCACAGTCACAGGTAACACCTGTCATTCTCACTGGTCTGACCGAGCGAGTTGTGGAGGAAGAGGAACAGAGTTGTGGGAGGAAAAGGAGGCCACATTTCACGAAGGCTGAGACGGATGCCCTGTTCGAGGCCTACCTAGACCAGGAGCCACTTCTCAGCGGATGTCAGGGAACACCACAGGCCCGTGCTGCTGCATGAGAAGAGGTGGCGTGTGCTGTAAACCTGCATGGCAGCCACCAGCACTCCATGCAGGAGTGCAAGAAGAAGATGGGCATAGACAGGAGGAGGAGGAGGATTAAGGAGAAGGTGGCTGCCATCAGGGCAGCACGGTCTGCAACAGGTGGGGGACAGCCAGAGGTTCTATGCCTGACCCCACAGGAGAAGAGGGTTGCTAGCAGCATGCAGCGTTGCACCATTGAGGGTGTTCCGGGTGGTGCATTCCAGATGGGTGGTAGCCCGTCACTGCATGGTAGGTCATGGTCTGCTTATTGGGGGGGACAGGGTAGGTCACATGCAGTAACATGACTTTGTTTTCCATTACAGCTCCTGAGCATCTGCATGGGTCAGCGGTGGTGAGCTTCTCCACTGAGGTAGGTCAAATGGAGATGGAGATGGAGGAGGGCCCATCCACCTCCACAGGAATACGCCGCTCAGTGCGACAGTGAGCCCGCCTGGACATCCAGACTGATGTTGTTGGTGCAGGTGCGGAGGAGGCCCTGCCCATGTCCCAGCGTGCCAGCGTCAATGGATGCCAGCATGCTGGGACTCGGGCTGGTGCCGGGTCCGCCACCGATGATGATGTCACTAACGTCATGGGCAGTGATACGTGTGTGCCACAGGATGGCCACACAGCAGGTAACATCGCAACCATGGCTGTGGATGGAGCCGCCGTGGAGGCCTGCATGTCATCACAGTCCCAGCCTGTGTCTGTCAGCACTGGTGGGGCAGCACTGGTGTATGTACAGGACAGTGGGACAGTTACGGCCACTGCAGTGGCACCAGTGAGCCCTGGGGAGTGGCAGCATCAGCAGTTGGCCAATGGGATTGGGGGTACAGTGTCAGGGGGCGGCATCAGTGCACCACCTGTGGACATGCCCAGGCCTGGCCCTGGTGTGCAACGCCCACCCTCAAGGGGTGATGAGCATCAGGGCCATGCACACCCTGAGGAACAGCATGCCAATCAGGCAGATGACCTCTTGGATGAGCACACCTGCATACTGCAAGCATCAGTCAATCAGCAGATGTGGCTTGTGACGGCGGTGGATGCACCGAGTGCGGCTCTGCAGTGGGCAGAGGAGTGTCACAGCAGAGAATCTGCTCTGCTCCTGGCAGGGATGGACCAGATGCGGGAGGATGTGACCGCTGCCATTGACAGGCTGACACATACAATCACAGCTGCCATGGCCACAGGGGGCACACAGTTATTTGTCCATGCATCGCAGACACCACACAGTGCAATGTCCACCCCTCATTCCCGGCATCATGCGACACCATCCTTGTTGACACCGGGTTCAGCTGTGGGCATCCTGAGCACACCTGGCGCAGGCATGTTCTGTGTGCTGCAGACCCCTGCACAAGCACGGTCGCGTTCACGCAGTGGAACCCCTGAGGGACCATCAGTGCCACCCTATGAGGCCAGTGGTCAGCCTGTCACTGCTGGTGGGTCTCAGCGGGGCCTCCCATGCATCCGTGGTGGCCGGGGCACTGTGGCGCGTGACTGACCTGTCTCCCAGCATGGCTACTGGCTGATGCTGCCCTGTGTGCATTGTGTCATTCAGCAGGCAATGCACGGGTGGGTACCCGGCCCTGCACGTACACACACAGTCCATCTTCACACCCTCCCAGCTGCTGTCCACAGTTGCGTGTGCATGATGATGCCTGCATTGCGCTGTACACCAATGTGCAATGGTGCCCAGCATCTGACACACGCACAATGACAGGCAGTGAGCGTAGTGGTCTGTGGACATGTGTGTGGCTAGGGGTGGCATTCTGGATCGGTGCGCCTCCTACCCTTTGTGCATGTCTGGTGAGTTTGTGTGTGTGTGTGTCTGTCTGTCCATATGCCATGTTAGACCACACCCATCCCTGGTGGTGTGTGTGGTTCCATGCCCGGCCACTTCCCTTGATGGCATGCAACCCTGGTGAGTGTTCATGCGTGTTTGTGGGTTGTGCCTTTGCCACTGGTGGTTGCACATGGCCCCATGACTTACCTGGGTTGGCAGAAGTGCTCCTCCGTGATGGTGTCCTGGTGCAGCTGTGCCAGCCGGAGCAGTTAGGGGTCCCGTCGCCCAAGGGGGGACTGCCCATCACCATTGTCACCAGCATCCTCATCGTCCCCATCGCTGTACCCCTCTTCGACCTGTACAGCTATCCCACATTTGTTGACTATGTTGTGCAGGATGCAACAGGCCAGGAATAGCCAGCAGGCCTTTGAGGGGCTGTACTATAGGGCACCACTGGAGGTGTCCAGGCAAAGGAAACGTGCCTTCAGCATACCGAACACCCGCTTGATGACATTACATGTGGTGGCATGTGCCTCATTGTAGCATTGCTGCGATGGGATCGCAGGCCACCGGTATGGTGTGAGCAGCCAGGGATTGAGTGGGTATCCACTGTCACCTGTGTGTAGAGGGTGGAGGTTAGTTTGGTGATCAGCATCACCCTGCCCCGGGCCATGTAGGCCACTACCCATGTCACCTCTGACCATGCCCCTCCCAAGCCTTATGTTTGTCCTTGTGGTTTGCATACTCACCCACTAAGTGGCCAGTGGGGATGTCCCCTCTCTCAAATCTGTGGCACAGTGCTGACTGGTGCCAGATGAAAGCATCGTGTGCTCCCCCAGGGTGCATGGCACAGGCATTGATTATGCGCCTCCTGGCATCGCACACCACCTGGCAGTTGATGCTAGCATAGCCTTCGCGATTAATGTATGCAGCCCCCTCGGGGCCAGGTAGTGTGCGGATGGCCACATGGGTGCAGTCTATTGCCCCTAGCATGCCAGGCATACGTGCTACCCTATGGAACTCCTGTATGTTTGCTGTGTGCTCCGCTGGTGTGCTGGGGAAATGGATGTACTCCGCAGCATGTGGCAGCAGTGCGCTGAGGAATTGGGTGAGGTGGCATGATACGGCCGACTGGGTTATGCCTGTGGTGTCTGCTGTTGGTCTCTGGAAAGTATCCGTGGTGAGCAAGCATATGCAAGCTGTCACTTTAGTCTCCACTGACAGAGCATGGTTCCATCGTGTGGGTGCCTGCATCACATCACTGCACAGCTCACAGAGCCACCTCAGAATTGCCCGATTCAGGCAGTACCGGCCCACGATCTCAGTGTCACTGCACAGCTCGAAGCTGGTGCGGGCTCAGTACTGTCTGTTGGGGGCATAACACTGACTGGCCCTTCCATGGCCATGCCCCCCTACTGCCTGCCTTCTCACCCCCCTCATTACTGCCTCCATCTGGATGGTGGCACTGGCTATATCCCTGGCTTGTGTTCACCCCCCCTGCAGCTGTTTCTGTGTTCCCTACACTGTCCTGGCTGCTACTTCCCCTTCACCGGGAACACCTAACTGTGCTGGTCTCAGTGCTGTGTGGCACTTCCCCCTTCTGCACTGTGGCTGTGGCTCCCCACACCTTCCCTGAGCCTGTGGGTTCCAGGTGCCCTTTCTCTGTCCTGCCCTGTGTGTGTGCGTGTGTTGCCTGTGTGGCTGGCTACAGTTCAGCAACATGTGCCTTCCCTGTAGCATTCTTGTGCCTCTCCCTTGTTCCTTTTTATTTTGGCTCATTTCCACTATGGCGCAACTTCTGCTTGTTCCCCTATTGCGCATGGTGCATGTTGTTGAATATCGCACTGCACCATTTATGCACGGTTCCTCCCCCTTCAGTTGTGCACACATTCATTATCATTGTGCTATTGCTCAGCGTGATTTGGGGGCACAACTGCCTCCCACTGAATATCGCAGAATGGCGCATTTTCAGATGTGCACTGGCGCAACCCTATTGCGCATGGCGCAACCCTTTTAAGTTTCTGGGCCTTTGTGTACAATGCTGAACGAGGAATGCGTCACAAATGCAAAAGTTCAGCACTATGCCACGTTACATATTGTAAATTTGTAATGTAAACAACCTGAACTTATGAACAGCTGCACCACATCCACACAACAAACAGCAAGAAAATTTCTACTATTACTAACATTATTACTGTGTGTACATTAACACAGTCAGTTATATAACAAAAATATAACCAAAAAACAAAGAAATCACTATTTCTCCAACTTAATTCTACCTACACCACAGATACACCCATCCCCAAAGCACACTTTCACTGTCTTTCACCACACACACTCAATGTTGTAAATTAACATTCAAAATCTACACAAAAACAAAAATGTTCGATGATATGAGCACAGGAGGGTTTCCTATGATCTATGAACTAAAGTTGGATCCCCAAAGAAAAGCAAAAATAGAAACACAGAAACATAGAATGTGATGGCAGATAAGGACTGCTTGGCCCCCCTAGTCTGCCCATTTTTCTACCTAACAGATAAGCTGCAGATCCTAGTTAACCAACAGCTTACTTCCTCCTACCCCCCACTAGGACTGCCTTATGTTTGTCCCATGCATTCTTGAATTCCCCCACTGTTCTTGACTCCACGACCTCCTCAGGGAGGCTGTTCCATGCATCCACAACCCTCTCTGTGAAAACATATTTCTTCACATTACCTCTGAGCCATCCCCCCTCTATCTTCAAATTGTGCCCCCTTGTTCTTGCACATCTCTTTTTCTGAAAGATGTTACCCTCTTGGACTTTGTTGATTCCATTGAGGTACTTGAAAGTTTCTAACATGTCCCCTGTCTCCCTTCTTTCCTCAAGGGTATACATATTAAGCTCCTTTAGTCTTTCTTCATATGTCTTCTGGTGCACACCCTGCACCATTTTTGTTGCCCTCCTCTGGACAGTCTCCACTCTGTCTATGTCTTTGCGGAGATGGGGTCTCCAGAACTGCACACAGTACTCCAGATGGGGGTCTCACCAACTGTCTGTATAGACGGATAACAACTTCCTGTTTTCTACTATTGATGCCTCTCCCTATGCATCCCAGTATCCCCTCAGCCTTCCTTACTGCCTTCTCACATTGCTTGGCCACCTTTAGGTCATCTGATATAATTACCCACCGGTCCCTTTCCGTTTTTACTATTGTCAGTATCTCACCCCCCATTGTGTACTCTTCCCCTGGGTTTTTGTTTCCCAGGTGCATTACCTTGCAATTCTTTGCATTGACTCTGAGCTGCCATACATCTGACCATTCCTCCAACCTTGCCAAGTCCCTTCTCATCCTTTCCACTCCATCTTGTGTATCAACCCTGTTGCAGATCTTTGTGTCATCTGCAAAGAGACATACTTTTCCATCCAGTTCCTCTGCAATATCACATACAGACATTAAAAAGGACCTGTCCTAGTACTGAACCCTGCTCTACCCCACTAGTAACCCTCCTTTCTTCACTCTGGACTCCATTTACTACTACCCTTTGCGTCCTGTTGTCTAGCCAATTTTTTATCCAGGCTACCACCTTGGGACCCACTACAAGGCTGGCTAACTTGTGTATTAATCTTTTGTGTGGGACTGTATCAAATGCCTTGCTAAAATCTAGGTAGGCCATGTCCACAGCCCCTCCCTGGTCTACTACTTTGGTCACCCAGTCAAAGAAATCAATTGGATTCATCTGACATGACCTTCCCATCGTGAATCCATGCTGCCTTGGGTCCTGTGCCCCAGTGGTACTCAACAGTTCTTTCCTTCAGAAGTGATTCCATCATTTTCCCTACCACTGAGGTCAAACTAACTGGTCTGTAGTTTCCTGCCTCTGTCTTGCTCCCACTTTTGTGAAGAGGAATCACATCCACCCTCCTCCAGTCCTCAGGTACCACCCCATCCTCTCATGATTTGTTAAAGAGAGTAGTCAGCGGTGTCACTAGTTCTACTCTTAGTTCCTTTAGAATTCTTGAGTGAATCCCATCAGGCCCCATTGCTTTGTCCACCTTCAGTTTTATTAGTTCTTTCATAACCCTTTCTTCTGTAAATGGACTGGTATCGACCCCCCTCTTCAGAGTGTTTCTCTTGTTTGGTTTAGGTACCTCCCCCTCCTCTTCCTTTGAGAATACTGAGCAGAAATATTCATTCAGTATCCCTGCTTTTTAACTGTCACCCTCTACCCACATTCCCTCCCCTTTATTAACCCTCAGTATCCCTCCTTTGGTCTTTCTTCACTCCCTAATGTACCTATAAAAGGTCTTATCCCCCTTCTTAACAGAGTTGGCTATCCTTTCCTCGGTTTGGGCCTTTGCTATTCTGATTGTCTTCCCTGCCTCTTTCTGCTTTAACTGATAAAGTTCTCTGTCCTGCTCCTTCTGTATTTCCTTATATTTCCTGAATGCTATCCTTTTCTCCTTAACCTTCCCTGCCACCTCTTTTGAGAACCATAACGGTTTTATCCTTCGTTGTGTTTTGTTGATTTGCTTTACACAAAGGCTTGTTGCCTCTGTGATGGCTGTTTTGATTACTCTCCATTGTTCCTCCACCCGCTTTCTTGCCTGTTTGCTAGTGCTTTTCTGAGGCACTCTCTCATTTTCCCAAAGTCCGCCCTCCTAAAGTCCAATACTCTTGCTTTTGTATGGCTTGATTGTATGGCTGTGTTTATCATGAACCACACTGTTTGGTGGTCGCTTGTTCTCAGATGGCTACCCACTTCTAAATCTGAGATTCTTTCACCATCCCCATTTGAGAGTACCAGGTCTAAGATTGCTTCCTCCCAAGTGGGTTCCAATACTAGCTGTCTGAGGCACGCGCCCTGTAGGGCATCAAGAATGACCATGCTCTTGGATGTGACTGCAGCAAAGGTGCTCCAGTTAACATCTGGCATATTCAGGCCCCCATCAACAATATCTCCCCTTTGTCTGCCATTCTAAGGAAGCCTTCTATCATTTCCTTGTCCATTCCCTCCCCCTGAGATGGAGGTCTGTATGCAACCCACATGTGGATTGTGGTGCCATTTCCTGTCTCCAGGGTGACCCAGAGTGTCTCATCTGCTCCCTGTTTACCCTTTAGTTCTGTTGCTTTGATCCCTCCTTTTGCATAGAGAGCTACTCCTCCTCCTCCTCCTCTTTTACCTTCCCTGTCCCTCCTGTAGATTGTGTATCCTGATATGTTGACAGCCCAGTCATGGTTCTCTGTGAACCATGTTTCTGTGACTGCCACAATATCCAGGCAACCCTCTTCCATCAAGGACACTAGTTCAGGGAGCTTATTACACAGACTACGGGCATTGGTACTCATCACCCTCCACTTTTTGATATCCTTACCCCTTTTAGCCCCATTCCTCTCCTTACTACCTTTGCCTTTTTTTACATTTACCTCTGTCCTTCTCCCTAATGACTTCTCTACCTTGGTGTTTACCTCACTAATTACCGTGTTTTGTGGGGGAAGGCTGGGATTTCCCTGCTCCTTTTCAGTGCCTCCCCCTTGGCTAGTTTAAATGCTTGCCAATGAAGCATTTAAACCTCTCACCTAGGATCCTGGTTCCCCGGACAGATGCAGACCATCGCACCAGTATAGGTCTGCATCCCTCCAGGTGGCTCCCCAGTCCACAATGAAGCCAAAACCCTAAGCTCCACACCAGTTTTTCAACCATTTATGAATTCCCTGGTGAGTAGTACCCTAGCATCACCCTTGCCATAGACAGGCAACACCTCCGAGAAGGTTACCGTATGCGCTACTTGTCTAAGGCCCCTCCTCAACTATACAAACTCCTCTTGCACTGCTCTGATCCCATTCCTAGCCAGGTCATTTGTCCCTAGGTGGACAATGACATCCAACTCCCTCCCTCGTGCAGCTGCTCCCACGATCCTGAGTATTTGCCTCCTGTTCCTCCAAGCCATGGTGCCAGGCAGGCACCTTACCTCCCTCTCCCCTTCCTCCCCCATTTCTACCCCCCTAATAATTGAGTCCCCCACCAGGAGTTGTTTCCTTCCCCTGTAGGGTCCTATGCCACTCTCCTGTGGGTCTCCTTTGAGAAGGTTCCCAGCATCCTCCTGGTCTCCTCTGCAGGTGCCTCCATAGAGGAACCACTATCCAACAGAAGAGTGAATGAACTGTGGAGAGGTACAGCTGGAGGGATGCAACTCTGTTCCACCACTCTCTCCCTCCCTGAGCCCACTCTGGTCCAGCCTCTCCTTTTTCTTGGCAGGCAACCTCCTCCCTCAAACCAGGGAGGTGTCTGCAAATAGGGCAGCATCGCAGCCTCCAGAATGTCTCCAGAACACTGCTGCCCCACAGCCATTACACTGCACCACTTCTATCATGTCTTATTTTGTGTCCCCTCTCTCCTCTCCTCTCCTCTCCTTACAACTCTCACCCTTCCTATTCTGGGACAGCAACTTCCTATATTCTTCAGTAGCCTCTTCTTCCTTGTTCAGTGTCAGACCACCAGCTGGGGAGGAGAGAGATACTTTTTTCCTTTAGGGATGACAAAGCCAATGTTTCTCTATGATCCTTCCCTTCCTACCGCCAAACAGGTAATTCCTGTTGACAGTCAAACCCAGTGGCTATAAAAGTAGAACTGGCTTAGGGTGGGAGGGTGGAGGGGTGGGATGGAGGGCAATTAGTAAGAAAAAAGGCTAGCAACAGGAGATTGTAATTTGAGTCACCTGTTTTTATGGTGTCTAAGCCACACCCCCAATTAAGCTCTGTGTCCCCCTACTGGTTTAGCAGAGTAAGTTGATACAGTACCCTTCACAGCACAGAACAAACACTGACTTTCTTTCTTTTCTTTCTTTTTTTTAATACTAAATACTGTAAGACCCCTTCTACTTCTAATAAAGTATCTGGCTGCTTAATCTCAACATACACTGACTCCTGCTGAGATATAAGTGGTAAATTAATAAGAAAATGTAGCTTTTAGTTAGCTGCTTTCTGTTCTACAATCAAGGCTAGCAACAGGAAATTGTAATTTGAGTCACCTGCTTTTATAGTGTCTAAGCAGCACCCCCAATTAAGCTCTCTCTCCTGCTACTGGTTTAGCAAGGTAAGTCGATACAGTACCCTTCACAGCACAGAACAAACACTGACTTTCTTTCTTTTCTTTCTTTTTTTTTAACCCTAAATAAGACCCCTTCTACTTCTAATAAGTATCTGGCTGCTTAATCTCAACATACACTGACTCCTGCTGAGATATGAGTGGTAAATCAATAAGAAAATATATTTTTTATTTAGCTGCTTTCTGCTGTACAATCAAGGCTAGCAACAGGAAGTTAGAATTTGAGCCACCTGCTATTATAGTGTCTAAGCCACACCCCCAATTAAGCTCTCTCTCCTGCTACTGGTTTAGCAAGGTAAGTCGATACAGTACCCTTCACAGCACAGAACAAACACTGACTTTCTTTCTTTTCTTTCTTTTTTTTTAACCCTAAATAAGACCTCTTCTACTTCTAATAAAGTATCTGGCTGCTTAATCTCAACATACACCGACTTCTGCTGAGATATACAGTAAGTGGTAAATTAATAAGAAAATGTAGCTTTTCATTAGCTGCTTTCTGCTCTACAATCATGGCTAGCAACAGGAATTTGTAATTGGAGTCACCTGCTTTTATAGTGCCTAAGCCACACCCCTATTAAGCTCTCTCTCCTCTTACTGGTTTAGCAATGAAAGTTGATACAGTACCCTTCACAGCACAGAACAAACACTGACTTTCTTTCTTTTCTTCCTTTTTTTTAACCCTAAATAAGAGCCCCTTCTACTTCTAAAAAAGTATCTGGCTGCTTAATCTCAACATACACTCACTCCTGCTGAGATATAAATGGTAAATTAATAAGAAAATGTAGCTTTTAGCTACCTGCTTTCTGCTCTACTATCAAGACTAGCAACAGGAAGTTGTAATTTGAGTCACCTGCTTTTACAGTGTCTTAGACACACCCCAAATTAAGCTCTCTCTCCTCCTACTGGTTTAGCAAAGTAAGTTGATACAGTACCCTTCACAGCACAGAACAAACACTGACTTTCTTTCTTTTCTTTCTTTTTTAACCCTAAATAAGACCCCTTCTACTTCTAATAAAGTATCTAGCTGCTTGATCTCAACAAACACTGACTCCTGCTGAGATATAAGTGGTAAATTAATAAGAAAATGTAGCTTTTAGTTAGCTGCTTTCTGCTCTACAATCAAGGCTAGCAACAGGAAGTTGTAATTTGAGTCACCTGCTTTTATAGTGTCTAAGCCACACCCCCAATTAAGCTCTCTCTCATTCTACTGGTTTAGCAAAGTAAGTTGATACAGTACCCTTCACAGCACAGAACAAACACTGACTTTCTTTCTTTTCTTTCTTTTTTTTAACCCTAAATAAGACCCCTTCTACTTCTAATAAAGTATCTGGCTGCTTAATCTCAACATACATTCACTCCTGCTGAGATATAAGTGGTAAATTAATAAGAAAATGTAGCTTTTAGTTAGCTGCTTTCTGCTCTACAATCACGGCTAGCAACAGGAAGTTGTAATTTGAATCACCTGCTTTCATAGTTTCTAAGCCACACCCCCAATTAAGCTCTCTCTCATTCTACTGGTTTAGCAAAGTAAGTTGATACAGTACCCTTCACAGCACAGAACAAACACTGACTTTCTTTCTTTTCTTTCTTTTTTTTAACCCTAAATAAGACCCCTTCTACTTCTAATAAAGTATCTGGCTGCTTAATCTCAACATACATTCACTCCTGCTGAGATATAAGTGGTAAATTAATAAGAAAATGTAGCTTTTAGTTAGCTGCTTTCTGCTCTACAATCACGGCTAGCAACAGGAAGTTGTAATTTGAATCACCTGCTTTCATAGTTTCTAAGCCACACCCCCAATTAAGCTCTCTCTCATTCTACTGGTTTAGCAAAGTAAGTTGATACAGTACCCTTCACAGCACAGAACAAACACTGACTTTCTTTCTTTTCTTTCTTTTTTTTAACCCTAAATAGGATCCCTTCTACTTCTAATAAAGTATCTGGCTGCTTAATCTCAACATACACTGACTCCTGCTGAGATATAAGTGGTAAATTAATAAGAAAATGTAGCTTTTAGTTAGCTGCTTTCTGCTCTACAATCAAGGCTAGCAACAGGAAATTGTAATTTGAGTCACCTGCTTTTATAGTGTCTAAGCCACACCTCCAATTAAGCTCTCTCTCCTCCAACTGGTTTAGCAAAGTAAGTTGATGCAGTACCCTTCATAGCACAGAACAAACACTGACTTTCTTTCTTTTCTTTCTTTTTTTTAACCCTAAATAAAACCCCTTCTACTTCTAATATAGTATCTGGCTTTTTGCTTTTTGAACAGCTTTTACACGATTTCTATCACAGACAGCTATTAGAGCACACTGTCTCCTACTGCTTACTACTCATACTTCCCTGAACTGAGGATGTGCTGATCAATATAGTGCCCATGTGACCTGAAATCCTATGAATCACTTCAAAATTCACCTTTGGAGCTCAAAAACAAGGCGAAGTGAGGTGAAGTGCACTGTCTGCAGTGCACTTCTCCTTAAATATCGTTTTTTTTTTTTTTTGTTTACTGGTTAAGTGCACTAGACAAATCTTGCCTATTTTTAGGCACAACCTGAGGGAGGGGGATACAGATGAATGCCAACTGACCTTGAACCAGATTAAGCTTTTGGTGGTATTTTTTTTAGTGAATGAGGGAAATTTGGCCAGGACACTGGGGAAATTCCCCTACTCTTTTCGAGAAGTGCCATGGGATCTTCAACATCCACCTGAACTACCACCAATCCAGGCAGATGGGACCTCTTTTTAACGTCTCATCTGAAAGACGGCACCTCAGAAGTACAGCACCCCTCTCATGCTGCACTACAGTGTCAGTACTGGGATATTAACCCAAGTGCCAGATGTGGAACTGAACCCACAGCCCTCTGATCTCCCAGCCTCAGAGGCGAGTGTGTTACCTACTGATCCCCTGACACTGTTACATGTCTGTGCTCATTGCTTCCAATGGACTTCGTGTTCCTCATTATAATGTGAAGTACTCTGCTTCAGGTTGCAGAGCACTCCGTGAATCCGCCTTTGCTCCATGAATTGATTCGCAGAGTGGATTGAGCCCACTTCACCCACTACTAGCTCCAGCAGGAGCCTTGTTACACCTACAGTCTGCACAGTTTCCTAACACAAACTGTAAGTTCTAGCCTACTGTAGCTGCCATTCCCTGGTCTGCTCATCTGGAATATAAACAGTATCTGTGCCCTTGGCTGCCTTGCAATACCTGGCACCACTTGGTCTGGCTGGATTCTTGAATTTTTGCAGCATTTAGCCACAGGGAGCCTCACTACTTTGGCCGTGCACTGGACCCCTCAGAAACACTCCATCACAGTAGAGGATCCTCTGGCAAGTACAGCCAAGATCCTGTTCCCACTTATCACTGTATGCCCATGCTCAAAAAGCTATCTTGAGAACACTGTCTAAACTGTGATAAGTGACATTTATGCCCTGACACAGAGCATACCACTCCATTGCTGCCACTAACCTGTACAGTGGATTCCTGAACATGTCCAGCTAGAAAGTATAACAGGGGGCCAGAACTATACTTACAATAGCATATTTATTCTTCTTTGCTTGTTTCTGCCAACATGAAATTACAGTACAATGCTAACTAATATGAAAGTAGGAACTTTCTGTTTATCTGAGTCAAGGTGTTCTTGATTTTGAAGTTAATTGGGCCTCTGAGGGATGTCTCTGATTGTGAAGTTTGGGTGAGAGGACTACAAAATGAAGTTGAACTGTTCTGTCTTCCCAAACCTCAGGAGAAGAGTCTGTTATACTATAAAAGACATTCCTTCCAGGCCCTATTGTCTTATTATAAACCACACAATTTTAGCTCCAGTGATTTATAATATGCTTAGAGCAATATGTTTTTATTTTATTGTGCCATCCTCCTCCAGTACCAAAGTGGAGCGCTTATGCACTAGAGCACACTGTACTCAGAATAATAGGTACAGTGGCTCTGTACACTGACTGGTTGAAATCACATTAGTGATTTATAATTTGAGGTACAGAGCTTTACATAAAAACAGAGAAACATAGAAGTTGACGGTGGATAAGGACCGCATGCCCTATCCAGTCTGCCCATTTTTTCTACCTAGTGAATGTGCCATAGGCCTGTACTTTGTCAATGGCCTATCTATTCATACTCATCTGTATTGCTCCCATACATCTATTGCATGCCTGATTGAAGCCCTACACTGTATTCATATCCACCACTTCCTGAGGTAGGCTGTTCCATTCATCCACCTCCCTTTCTGTGAAAAAGAACTTCTTCACATTACCCCATAATTGGCCTCCCTCTAATCTATACATTACCCCATAATTGGCCTCCCTCTAATCTCATGCTGTGTCTTCTTGTCCTGCTATTCTTCTTATACTGAAAAATGTTAGACTCTTTCACATTGTTAATACCCTTAAGATGTTTGAATGTTTCGATCATATTCCTCTCTCCCTCCTTTGCTCTAGGATATACATATTGAGCTCTGTTAATCTGTCCTCATATGTTTTCTGATGCAGTCCCTGCACCATTTTGGTTGCCCTACTCTGGACTGCCTCCATTTTGTTAATGTCCTTGTGTAGGTGCAGCCTCCAGTACTGCACACAGTACTCCATATGGGGCCTAACCAGTGTCTTTTAAAGAAGGATTATTACCTCCCTCTTATGACTTGTGATACCCCTACTAATACATCCTGACATCCCTCTCACCTTGCCTACTACTTTAGCGGTCTGCTTGGATGATTTCGGGTCATCTGTGATGATAATGCCCAAGTCTCTTTCTTCCCTTGTGATTGCTAGCAACTCCCCTCCCAACCTATAGGTGGCTTCAGGGTTTCTCTTCCCTATGTGCATGATCTTGCACTTCTTTGCATTAAACCCCATTTGCCACTCTTCTGACCATTTTGCCAGTTTATCCAGATCTCTTCTCATTCTGCCCACCCCATCTGGATCATCTACTCTGTTGCAGATCCTGCTGTCATCTGCAAACAGACAAACTTTACCCTCCAGTCCATCTGCAATGTCACTAATGGAAATATTGAAGAGGACTGGATCCAGGACTGATCCCTGAGGTACCCCACTTGTGACTTGCATCTCTTCTGACTGTATACCGTTTACCACCACTCTCTGTTTTCTGCCCACCAACCAGTTTACCACCCAGTTGACCAACTTCTGATCCACCCCAAGCCTACCCAGCTTATTAACCAATCTTCTATGTGGAACAGTATAGAAAGCTTTGCTGAAGTCAATGTAGGCAACATCAACTGCTCCCCCTTGGTCCACCACTCTGGTTAAACAGTCAAAGAAATCTGTAAGATTAGTTTGCTAGGGCCTTTCTTTTGTAAAACCATGCTGTCTTAGATCCTGTGCTTAAATGGATTCCAGGTGTAGCACTATCCTTTGCTTAAAGAGTGCCTCCATAATCTTGCCCACTACTGAGGTAAGACTGACTGGTCTGTAGTTCCCTGCCTACTCCCTGCTACCACTCTTGTGGAGCGGGATCACATGAGCCCTTCTCCAGTCTTCTGGGACCTCTTCTCTGCTCAGAGACTCATTAAACAGTTCTGATAATGGCTCTGCTAGTTCTACCCTTAGTTCCTTTAGTACCCTGGGATTTCTGCCATCAGGTCCTATTGCCTTGTCCACTCTGAGCTTAGTGAGCTCTTGTAGGACCATTTATTTTGTGAAGGGACTAGTGCACACCTTCTTCCCCCCATGTCCATGGTGCTGAGCTGTGGGCCATGCCCTACCTTCTCCTCAGTAAATACTGAACAGAAGTATCTATTTAGGATAGATGATTTTCCTTGGTCCTCCTCCTCCACACACTAACCCTTATCCTCTTTGATCTTAGCAATGCCCCCTCTGGACTTTCTCCTTTCACTAATGTTTCTATAGAAAGTCTTGTCACCTTCTTTTACTGTTCATGCTACTGTTTCCTCGGTTTGGGCCTTTGCCTGCCTTACTGTCTCCTCTGCTTCCCTTAGGAATGTATTGTATGCCTCCCTATCTTCATCCCACTGCGTTTCTTTATATTTCCTGAAAGCCAGCTTTTTGGCTCTGACCTTTTCTGCTACTGTTTTTCAGAACCAAAGTGGTCTCCTCCTTCTTTTGCTCTTGCTTTTCTCTCTAACACAATGAGGTTGCTTCAAGTATTGCATCCTTAATGCTTGCCCACTTTGCCTGTACCCCCCTCACCTATATTTCTTTTTGCCAGGGCAAGCTGAACTCTGTTGGCCATCTTATCAAAGTCAGCTCCTCTGAAGTCCCATATTTTTGCCTTGGAATGGGATGACTGAATGATTCTAAAGAATTCAAGGCATTCAGAGATCAGCATTGAAACACAGAAACATAAACTTTGTCGGCAGATAAGGATCACTTGGCCCACCCAGTTAGTTCATTTTCTTATCTACTGGATAAGCTGCAGATCCTAGTTTTACCAACAGCCTACTTTCTCCTACCTCCCACTAGAATTTCCCTGTGTCTGTCCCATGCATTCTTAAATTCCCCAACTGTTTTTGACCCCATGATTTCCTCAGGAAGGCTGTTCTAAGCATTCACCACCCTTTTTTGTGAAAAAATAATTCTTCACGTAGCCCCTGGGTCATCCCCCCTCTTTCTTCAAATTGTGCCCCCTTGTTCTTGCACATCTATTTTTCTAAAAGATGCTATGCTCTTGGACTTTGTTGATTTCCTTGAGATACTTAAAAGTTTCTACTATGTCCCCCACTCCCTCCTTTCCTTGAGGGTATACCTATTAAGCTCTTTTGGACACTCTCTTCATATGGCTTCTGGTGCAGACCCTGTACCATTTTAGTTACCCTCCTCTGGACTGCCTCCATCCTGTCTATGTTCTTACAGAGATGGGATCTCCAGAATGGCACACAGTGCATTGAACTGGCTATCATCTGCCTTAGTAATCTGAATAATGGTGAGTTATTCATACTGGGGCCTCTTCTCCAATGTGCAGAGTGACTATGCAGTGCTCATCCCTGGCACATAGCCACCCTGCACCCATTGCACCCCCTGTGTGGAGTGCACAAAATGGGGCACACAGCCCCTATGCATCCGATACCCCACCCACGTGGACTGCAATGTGTAGGGGGTGGGCACAGGGCATGCCAGCACTATGTGTGATGTACAACAGTGCATAGTGCTGGCATTGTGGGTGCAGAGTCAACTATGGGTTATGCCAGAAATAACCCTGCCATAAGCCCACTGTGTGCCCCATGCATCTGTCCCACACCAGGGGAGCCATAGCATCCCCAGCCATAGGACACCTGGGGCCACTGACCCCAGTACAAAGCTGTGCCCCCATCCCTGTGTATTCCTAACCACCACACACACACACACAGGGGGCAGTGACTCCTGGACAACAGAGATCCCCCAAAAAGCACTGCCTGCCCACCTCTCCAGCTCTCCATGCTCTGGCTCACTGCTCCACCCGGCATGGTGCTGGGCTGTGTCAACCCCCTCCACACACATACACCCTCGTGCTCCACCATCGACCTCAGTACCTCCCTGCAAGATCAGGGGCATGAAACAGCTTATGGCACATCCCACTTCTCACCTTCACAGCTCCTGGCCATGCAGACATCTATTGGGGAGCACAGTCAAAGCACCTCCTACCACATAAGGGATCCACTGAGGGATCTGAGACAGGCATGCCATTGGATGCCTGCCCAGGTGTGCAGCTCTGCTCATGGCTGCCCATTGTGGACCTGCATGGTCCCATGCTCCAGAGGTGGTGGGGCCATGGACAAGTGGCCAGCAGTCCTGCATGCTGCCGGTGCACACCTGTCCATAGGTGCAGAGCTCCATGGGTGGGATATGTGCCTTTTGTGTGTACTTCCCATCTGTTAAAGTATAGGCTCCATTGTTTTCATAACCTGAGGGCCTAAGCAGTGTTTTAGAAAATCATACTGTACTGATCCTTTGGCACAACAGTATGACTACTACTGGCAACATCAGCAAACTGGGGTCGGGACCAAGAATGGATCATCAGGGGCCAGCCAGGGAGGGAAGATTGAACATCTCAATGAGAGTGTTCTTCCCTCAGATGAGGGACTCTTCATGTCAATGTGAAACCACCATTGGGTGGACGCCATGTGATAGTGCATGGGCATACACCAAAAGGTGAAGCACTGATGACAGACACCGGCATGCATGTGCGCCTATGTGTGCACACATGCATGCACATTATTTCATGTTGGTGCCCTAGGAGAAAAAACAGAGGAAAATATGGCCCTAATACAGATGTACTAGGGAAGTGGATAAGAGTTTTAATCTTTTCAAGGAGTGGAGGCCCAATGGGGTACTACCCTTTAAACAGCTGTCCAAGAAACTGGCTCCCCTACTTTGCTTTTATTTAAATGGACACCATCAACCCCCTTAGGCATCAAAGTGTCTGTAGTTTAAAAAACACATATTATGATTGCTCATATTCTGGAGGGACTGTTGATGTATCTGGTTGTTTGATTCTTATTCTTGTTTTCTTTTAAAATGTGAAAAACATACTGCCCACATACTGGTGTCACCACACAAAAACCTGTTTGTTTATATTCCTTGATCAACTCCCACTGCATCTTTCCTGGACTTAGAAACACCCCAAACACACTCTAGCCACCAATTATGCAGTGGGTGTAGGGTCTAACCACCAATTATGCAGTGGGTGTCATGAGTGGCTGAATTGTTTGAGGGTGTTTCTAATGTTCAGGAAGTATGCAATAAGAACAGATCCAGGATATGAAACAAAACAAAGTTAGTTATAACTATACATTAGTAGGCATTTCAGTTCTACTAAGAAAGGAGGCAGATAAAACAACCAGCAACATCAATGAATTTTAGAGAAGGTATGCAATCAAAAAATGTGTGTTTTTAACTAGAAATAGTATGAACCAAAAATGGCTGACAGTGTCCTTTTAAGAGGATTTCAGATGTGAGGGCTTTAGACCACTCGTAAATGTTACATGGCTAGGAGAGGGTGAATTTTTCATTCATAAGAAAGATGAAAACTACCTCCCAAGGGGTGTTGTACCCTCATTTTGAGCGCAAGCCAAAGCTGTGTGTAGCCAACTGTCTGAAAGGTTCAGCAGACATCCCCTTTGCAATAGGGTGGCCTTGATCAGGTGTTCCTCTATCTCACTAAGCCTCACAGACAGGTGGCATCAACCACAACTGCCAGATGGGTCTGGTGGACCATGGCAAATGCTGATATTGATTTGCTTTGTCTTTGGGGCCCACTCCACTAGATACTCAGTTGAAGCCTCCCTGAAACCACCCATGACCAAAGTCAGGGGCATAAAGAAGGAGCTTTGGAAAGTTCTAAAGAAGGAATAAGTTGTGATCAAGGAGTATTCAGAGTTATTGGTTTTCTGTCATCATCAATACAAACCTCCTTCACTATCACTTACTTCAGCAATTCAAAATTAAGGCCTTAAACAAAGTCCTTGGACTCCCCAGATTTCCTTCCTCAACTGGTCCAGACCATCCTGATCTTATTGTTATGTCAGATGGCCAGAAACAACACAAGTTGACCTCACACTGAAAGGTCTGGTAGTTGAACAGTTTGAAGAAATTTGTAGACTCCCTGAAAGATTCAGAAAAATGTTTTATTTTAAAAACATAGACTGTAATCCATATCAGGAGTACAGCACCATACCCCTGTGACTTGAGTCAATGCCTGGCTTTTAGTCAGGGGTGAACATCCAGGTACATATCACTGCTTTAAAAATGTAATGCTTAATAAAACAGTATTTCTGTATTTATAGGTACCATGAGTACAAAAGTCACACAGCCAGAGAAAATGCTGGTGTGAATAGCTTAACTAGGAAAAGCACAGTGTGACAACCTTATGACCCCAATAAAAATAGATGCAAGACAGTATGAAAGGAGAGTGAGCATCTGAGTCAAGAAGAAGAGCTTAATACTGTAGGTGAATTGATAAGAATACAGAACAAAGCTTTTAAAACAGGTAGAGAACTGCTTTAAAGAGGAGACCATGGTAAAGATTGTTTTACACAGTGTAATGTCATTAAGGCCCCAAAAAGGGCACGAAAAGAAAAACAGGATATGCTGCCAAAGCAGAGGGACATTCATGGATACATTTTTAATTTTTTTTTGTAAACATGAAAGACCAAATATGTGGGGTGAAGCACATGCCAACTTATCAAATAAACAGTATCAGGAGACACAAGCATGGGGGATGGGGAAGCTAATAAATGCATAAGGAAAGTTCCTAGGGAAAAGACTCCATGAAAAGGACCAAAACAAAGAGGGAACATCCAGGCCACCCTCGAGGTAGCTGCATGTTAAAACTTGGTGCAACAAACCTAAAGACTGCTTCTGGAGTGGCTCTGCAGGCTATTCATGGAGCAGCTGCATAATGATCCCTAGAGCATCACAGCTGTATATTTGCTTTATACACAGCCAAGCAAACCCTTCCATATTTGTTCTCATTTTCAGATGAAGGGTTTTAGAAGCAAAAAGTATGTCTCAAGAAACCAGTCATGTGAGTCTTGTAGAGAAACTTCTCAAGTCACAAAACCAGTGCCTAATTTTGTGACTCGCCACTTCCTAATTTCACAAATATTTTTTAAAAAGTATTGTTTCTTTTTATAGCTGCATAGCATCAGCGCTATGTTGATGTATTGCTAACACATTGCTTAAAAGGGACTCTAGGGTCATGACTTTCCCCCTTCTCCCCCACTTGCGTTTCTTAGAATGGACACAGTACAATATGAAATAAAGTAATGTAAAATAACTATACAACATAAGGAAATGCTTGAGTGGTTACTTTGCACTGCAATAGTGATCAGTAATGCTCAATCATCAGTCTTACTGTGTTGGGGTGTGGCTGTCATGTAGGGGCATGGTTGTGGCCAGATACCGAAAAAGGAGCATTGTGTTTGCTCTGCATTTCCTGCCCAATGGAGTTGAGTCACATATAGTTCTGTAGAATTCACTATGCTTTCTCTCAGACCCCCCCCCCACCAAGTTAATGAATTAACAGAATACTTATGAAATACTTACCGAACTGTGTATAAATTTGTACTGCGCCAGGGAATCTTTAAGATTGAGCCATGGACACTAAGTAGCCACTTTATGCCATGTCAGCGTGTATACTCAGTGACAGCCCATATGTGTTGATGGCACTGGCGTGTTTTTCTGGATTGTTGTGAAACCCAACTGCCATCTTCCAGTGTGAGTCTTCAGGCTGGGACTCACTCAGCACCTGCAGTAGCTCTGCATCCATAGCATGTGTTTCCACCACCACCTGCAGTGAAGAATTTCCTGAGAGGAATGATGGGTGCCCAGGCCACAGGGACCCAGCCTTCCAGAGCTGAGATGGTGAGTGCTGATCTGAGGCAGAACAGGGGTCACTGTGGAGGATTGGGGTGACCAGGATGGAGGACCAGGGCCATACTATAGGCCAGGGAGGGGTGATGAGAGGGGCTGCTTAGTGTGTCCAGGTACCTGTGTGTTCTCCACCCCTGATGTCTCATAACTTGTCTGACACCTGCTGGAGTGGTGAGTCAGGGGCTGTTAAGTATTTCCAGATCCCAGCTGCATCAGTTAGATTCTGGAGCCTGGGTGGTGGATCAGCTGGTGCAGGCAACATCAATTGCACTGATCCCATGAGGCTTTTCCATGCCTTCCAGTGCTGAATGGATCAGGAGGAAGGTGGGGTACTACATACATCACCCTCCAGTCATAATTCAGCAGTGAACTGTCTCACTGTGAATGATGACCCCTCCTACATCACAGAATCACTGTGCCCCACATGGAAAAGTGCTCTCCATGTAGAGAAGATGTTGTCTCAAACTGTGACTTCAAAACAGAAATTTATGAAGTACAGTCAAAGTTAAACATTATATTAATAAAAATCTACTTTCGAATGTTATCAGCTTTTATTTTCATGAGTTCATGATGTGTCCTACTTCAAGTGACAGTGTCCCACAAATCAGTGACTAAAGGCTTAAAGATAAGTGGGGTAGTCTTCCTCACTGCTTGAAGCCTTGGTGCTTCACACCTCCAGCAGTCCTTATATTAACGGTGTTGCAAGATTGGAGATGGGGGAGTGAAGGGTGTAGATGTTTAACAGAGTTTTGTGGGAATGTCTGCTTAGTCATTCATTCCAGTGAGCTCATGTGGTCAAATGGGTAGGGGAACAGTCAGCTGTTAAATGAAAATGTAAAACCTGCAGACAAGACAGCTGTCAGAACGTTCATGAGTTTCTGAATTCTTGAAATGACCTTGTCACATGTCTTATTTCCCACTAGGCAAACTCCTTAAAAAATTCTGTAAAAGTAAAAAAGGCACGAGATTCAGAGTCAGTCTGGCCCACCAGAATACCTGGAAATTTCCAGGTGGGGCCCTCTTTATTGGGTACCTGGTCACCACCAAAGCAACGTCAATACTTGGCTTTATCATCTATTTTCTAAATAAATGGGATATTTTGGGCTCTGCAAATAGTGGTAAGATGCATGCACAGAGCTAGAATATCAAATCAAAGTGGAATACTGATATGAGTGTGTCACCCTGGGTACTCCCCTACTGATTTTCCGTGTGGGCCCCAGTGCTAAATTTCTACTTGGGTCACCTGTACCTAGTCTGAACCTGATAAGATTCATAGCAGATAGTGTTTTTTTTTTTGTTTTGTGTACTTGTAAGGCACTATTCTACACAATTTCTATAAATTACTCTATAGAACTTGGCTATGTTTATTGGTTTATAGACCTAGAAAGAACTGATAAGCTGTTACACTATTCAGACGGAGGAACATTGGTTGCACATATACCTGGGGAGGGGCAACAATGGACAGTACAACCAAAGAGGTAAACACATTGTAAAACTGGGTAAAAGCAGAGCCCCACTAAAAAAAGTAGATATTGCATCTCATCTGGTCTGTCTTATGAAAATACATTGCAAAAGTGGGACTCCAGGAAAAATGAAATATTGCATGTCAGTTGAACTGTCAAGAGCAAATACACTGTAAAAAAATCCAGCCCACACTTTAATTCTATATCTTTTCCCAGGGTAATGAATTAGCAGCTGTTTTGGCTCTGGCCAGAGTTTGTTTTTCACTGAAATCACTTGGAGAATCGACTTTGCACCTAACACTGTTGACTGCATATGTTTTAGACTTAACTTCCAATACATTTTCTTGTTTTTAATGCACAGAGTTTTATGTTCTTTTCCGTAGTTGTGTGACCATTAAGACTCATGAGGTTTGAACCACAAGTCACATAAACTGCTTTATAAGTCACAAAATGAGTGCCCGCATTCATGACCGCAACTGCCTAATTTCACAAATATTTTGAAAAGTTCTGCTTTTCTGGGACAGAAATCACCTAAAGAATCAACCTTATGCATGACACTGTCAACCACATAAATTTCATGCCAAGATTACTACACACTGTCTTATTTTTGATGAGCAAAAATGTTTGTTGTCCACAAAGCACAAGGATGCAGCACTCTAGTCAGGAATAAACACTGCTCACTTGATGCAGAAAAGTAGAAATAGCACATGGTTTTATTGTAGAGCGAGAGAGTGTGGCACAGTAGCCCCAGCTGTACCTCTCTGAGTGCATTGGACATCTGTGTTTCTCTTTTTTTTTACTGTTCTTCTGGTTTTGTGATTGCCAAAGCTCATGTAAATGGTTGCGTTATCTTGTGTAAATGGAATTCGGCTAATGAAACTAACATATCAGTTTTGCTAAAATTCAGTTATTTTTAGAACTTTTCAAAAAATGAACTAAGCATGGGCAAAAATGAAACTTAATTTTCTAAATAAATCAGAAATTGCATATTTCTTTTAGTTAAGTGACCTATCCAAAAGTCCTTCTTGGGCCAAACCCTAATGAACTTGAAAGTTTCAGCTTTCAACGCACAGCCTTTACTTGTATTATGAGTGAGCAAACAAAATGTCTAATTTTTTTATAGTTTTATGAGTTCTCAACATTCTAGAACTTTTAAATAACTGAACTGTTACCAAATTTACAAGCACTCATGATCCTGGTACTGACTCAATGCATGCCAAACTTCACCATAATCAGTCTTGGTATGGTTGCATTATTAAAGTGCTAAATCAGAGTTCAGTTATTAAACTACTTGCTCACACCTAATATAGAGTACAGGCTCTACTGCACCTATATACAGTAACCAGCAGCAGCAAACAGGGAAAAAAAAAGTAAAAAAGGGGCATACAAAGAAAGACCACTTTACTTTCCCGACATTACAAGTGATAATTCTGCAAAAGGTTATTCAACAACACTGAGTATAAATTAATTAGCACCAGGAGTGTGTAAGTACCTTTTCTGAATACACACAGAATACTTGTACTTAGCAACCCAGGTAATTTGTATTTATTACTGAATACAATCCTTTACTTCCTCTTCCTTCCCAGGTGGCCAGGGCTAGTCCATGGCAACTCCTTACTCCCACCCTCCATTATCTAACCATCATCCTAGCCCTTGAATTCTAGAATAAAAAGCCCAATAAAAACATGATCTAGAAACCATATGTGGAGCTGACAGCATTATTTTGGTCACTCCCTTTCCTTAGCCTGACTAGCCAGTCATCAGAAGTAAGCATTTTTAATGTTTGACTCCCTCTTGATCCCTACTCCATGATTTGAAGGGCAGTAGAAGGTTAGGCAGGCTAACCCAGTTCTCTCTCCAGTGTATCACTTCTACATTTTAATCTATCTATGAGTTGTTCGACAAAGCACGAGCCATGCATGATTGGGAGGGTAATCCAGTAGTGTACATCACTGATGGTGCTAGGCAGACAGATTAGTCAATGGGCCTGATGTGATCAGTGATGCATTATGCACCTCTCCAACTCCCCTTCCCTGACATGCACATCTCACACTCTGTCAGCTAATACATAGACCAAAAAGGAGGAACTAGCATGCTGCAAGAGAATAGTGACTAAGGTAGCCTGTCTCAGTGCCTGCTGACTCTGAAATCATGGATCAATGGTCAGTGGAGGTTGAGCAACATTAAAAATATATACTTTGGTGGATTGGGAGTGTTGGGCTAGGAGGAGGGGGGTTAATCAAATTGATGTTGTCAGCAGCTGGCATGGTAGGGAGCTTGCAAATTATTTTTGAAAATCAAGGCCTGGGATGTCAGGGTAACGGGTGAATGGCAGAAGATGACTAGGATTACTGAGTGATGGTCATTGGACTATCACCAGCTACCAGGGAGGGAATAGAGGTTTTTTTTATTTAATTTTTCAAACTGCCAAATATTTTTCAGAATACACATGAATAGCTACAAATACCAAGTACTTGGATTCAAGTTCTGAGTACCCTAGTATTCATTATATTTAGGGATTAATATTTGGGGCATACATATCCCCACACTGATTGAAGCACTGTACAAACAATCTTTACAATGTGAAACAATTTGCCAAAAAAACAAATGCTGGAATCTCAAAACTTATGCCTCCACTGCACTGTAGTTGTACAACTTTTAACAATTCTTATTATTTCTGTTTTTAAATGTTTTTTTTCTAACAAAACTGCCCTGTTTGCAAAGAATCTGAAATACAAGATTTCTTTCTCTGCCTTCCCAAGTCACATGTGCTGATTTCAGTGCTGAAAATGTGCCTACTAATAAATTAACCTGAAAACAATTCTGGTAAGATTAGTCATCCCCCTCTTCACTATGCAAGTGCCTTAGGGTCCTAGGATACCCTGGAGCTCTGCTTAAGAAATAAATATCAAGCTTACCCAATGTGGAGGCCACAATATCTGTATTGCCTGATAAGTCTTAAAACCATGAAATCTGGGTGTGCAGTGGTAGCCAGAAACATCAGTATCCATATCAGTCCACATTGGGCCATGTCACACACTGATACTGCTTCCTATGCATTGGGTAACATAGAGCTTCTGAAAACAATATTGAATCATGGTGCACCATAGCATCCGATATCATTACTGATCATGGTGGTTATCACTGAACCTGCATGCACTGTACCTACTGTTTACAGCCTATACAATCATAGAAACATAGAAACATAGACTTTGATGGCAGATAAGGACCGCTTGGCCCACCTAGTCTGCCCATTTCCCTACCTGCAGGATAAGCTGCAGATCCTAGTTAACCAATAGCCTATTTCTTCTTACCCCCCACAACAATTGCCTTATGTCTGTCCCATGTATTCTTTAATTCTCCCACAGTTTTAGACCCCACAACCTCAATCAGCTCAAGTTCATACTTTAGGTTCTTAACCTGGTTGTACGGGTTAATGTATATTTTGGTGCACAATGTGGTTTGTATTTTTCAGCCTTTACATATCTTTTTGGAATGCAATTTGCACATTTTAGTCCTACTTAAAGGAGAACACCCGTCCTTCCAACACCCTTCTCCCCCAAGCCATAACCCCCCTAAAAGGCTTTTAATCTTTTTATTACCTTTGTGGCTAAATATGCACTCTGATGTACCAGCCATAATGTAAACATTTCCCAAACTGACCTACACCATTTCATAGTCTCAGTGTAATGCAACTTACTCTATAAAGTGATACAGTGAATGGTGCAGTGCCATGCTGAGTATGTGAAATGGTGCTGCATAGCTTGGGATATGTTTGCATTGTGGCTGGTACATCAGAGTGCATATTAAGCCCAGAGGTAATTAAAACATATATTCTGGGCCAACCTAACGGAACTAACTGGAAAAACAAAACAAAAATCACACCCTCTGTGGTCCACCTAAATTGCCACATTATCACAGATCAAGTCACCTTGGCAAATGCCTTTAATGCAGCATTTACCAACCTTAGCCATGTTTTACAGCCAACTTTCTTTGATCCCCCTCTAGATACCATTAACTCAGTCAAAGTCAGAAATTTGGAGGGAAATCCACCATTCTACTTCAAAGCCGTTCCCAAGGACATCACAAAAAAGTACCCCCTTTGAGTACTTAGAAAGTCTAGATCAAGCAGCGACTCCCTCGATCTGAAACTCTTTGGTCTTACCCTTGATGAAGTCCTGACCCTCCTCACCAAAATCCTTAACAAATCTTTCATGCTCTCACAGGACCCCCAAAAATGGAAATCAGCGATGGTGACACCGATCCACAAAAGTGGCGATAAATTTGTTACAAGCAACTATAGACCAATCTCCATTCTCCCCCTCTCTCAAAAGTGCTGGAGAGAATAGCTGCCGACCAACTAATAGAATACCTTACTAAATATAACCTGCTATGTCAAGAACAACATGGATTTCGCAAGGACCACAGCATGATCATAGCACTCCTAGAGTGTACCTCCTACATCCACAATGCTCTGGACCAAGGGGATCTCGTTGGTACCACCTTCATCGACCTAACTAAGGCATTTGACACTGTCAACCATTCACTACTGCTTCAACAATTATCCTTAATAGGTCTATCTCCGGACACAACTCTTTGGTTTCAAAGCTACCTCAGTGACCGAACACAGCAGGTAAAAAATGGTGAATTCCTCTCAACACCCCTCTTGGTCTGATCAGGAGTCCCACAAGGATTTATTTATTTATTTATTTATTTCAATATAGGATTACAATACCTTTGAGCCTAGGCTCTTTTACAAAGGTTCCACGTCAGTGTGTGCAACAGTCATCATTTTTAGCTACAAACATATAGTCACTGACTTTCAGACATGTAATAACCAGTGCAAAGACTTCAGCTATGAGCAAGATCATATGCTTTTCAGCATTTTCCTAAACAGCCTCCTTTCATCATGCTCAGAAAAAAATCCTACTCTATGCCTACAATGCTGTCATCTTCACCTCCCACTCTGACCCCTTCTTTCTTCAGTTGCTACTATAAGAAAGCTTCACTGATGTAGAGGCATAGTTTAAATCCCACAAGCTTATTCTTAACTACAGCAAAACCAAATCAATGCTGTTCCATTGCACCCACAGTAAACATAAAAACAGAGACCTCTCTATCTCAAACAGCAAAGGAGCCACCCTTGAACACATACATCTATTTAAATATCTTGGGGTGATTCTTTACCCAACACTTGAATACTCTGAACATATCAACTACGAAGCAAAAACTGTGAATACCTGCATAGGCCTGCTCTATAAACATAAGAACTGCCTCACAGATGAAGTCCTAAGCACTGCCATTCACAGTTCAGTAATCTCTATAATAGACTATGGGCTTGTGATCTATGGGTCTGCCACTGACACAGCTCTCTGTGACGCATCACCACAGCACTAAACAAGGCATGACATCTCCAAACATCTGCAAACCACCTTACACACACCTGCAAGATCTATGAACATGCAAACTGGCTCCAACTATCTGGCAGAATTAAATATCAAACCTGCATCCTAGCAAAAAAGCAAACATTGGACCTACTACCCCCTCAATCACAAGCACTGCTGAGACCATATAGCAGCCCATGACAACCCAGGAATTCAAACAACCTCTCCTTCACTGTTCCCCTTCGCAGGACCACCCAAGGCCAATGATCCTTCTTTTTCAGAGCCTCTTCCTGATTCAACACCCTTCCAGCAGAAGTTGCCATCAAAGCAACCCTGGGTGCCTTTAAGCTCAGCCTGTGTCAATACCTCATCTCCTGTGCCTCCTGTGACTTCTACACCTAAATGGTTATTGCCCAACCCCCATAACCCACCCTTCCCTCCCTACTCCTTCCCTAGTCCTCTACTCCCTCCACACACCTCCTTGCTGACCCTGACCCAGCCCACACTCCCTCTCTTTCTCCCTCTTTATACCAGCCTCTGTCCGTGCCTTCCTCTGTCAGTTGGCTACCTATACAAATCTTTATTGTTTAAATTGTTATAGAAGTAATTTGCACAATTGTGATGTTTTGGTAATTGACAAAGCCCTCCAGCTGCATTGTTTATTTCTCTTTTGCACAAAACCACTGCCTGTCCTAATGTTTCAAGTAACCTGATGTGGAACCTTTGTAAAAGAGCCACTGGCTAAAAGGTGTATCTGATTCCCTTAAATAAAAAAAAATAAATAAGTAAAAGCCTAATCAGATGGTTGTGGATTTGGGGGTAGTGTGCTGGGAGGACAGGTGTTCTCTTTTAAAGCATAATTCAAATTCATCCATGGTTGTTAGTATATACTGACCATAATGCCTTGAATAAGTGTATATGTGTAATTCTTTAATATTCAACATTATTGCCAGTGCACCGTGTATATAAACTTTAAGTACTTTTGTTTAGAGATTATTTTTGATATGAAAAATGTTCTATATAAAATCAACTTACAGTATGTTATGTTCTGTTCCTTAAGGCACTGGAAGACAATAATAGGGATGTGTGAAATTAACCTTCTGCTGGCACAATTTTGGTGAAAGTCGGAATTTCACTTGCGTGAAATTTTAGAATGCAGTCTGGCAACTTTCTTGGAAATTCCTACTTAGAACAACAGAATTAATGTATAAATGGTGGATTCATGTAATAAACTGCAGAAAGAAATTGTGCAGAACTGATCACTCAGTGCTCAGTTCTGCAGAATTTATTTCTCCAGTTTAATACATGAATCCATAATTTATACATTTATTTTGCAGTTCAGTGAGTCACTAAAGTGCGGAATGAATGTACGAATTGTGGATTGCTGTATTAGTCTGCAGAAAGAAATTCTGCAGAACTGATTACTGAACTGCGGAATAATTGCATGTATTGCTGTATTGCAGATTAATGTATTAAACTGCAGAATGGAATTCCTCAGAACTGTCATTCTGCAGTTCATGTGTATTATTCAGCACGTCAGCCAGAAAATTCTGCATAACAGGACAAAAGCAAAATTTGCAGCTTCTACCCAGCTCTATTTGTCAACCAAAAATGTATACTCTGAAACACACTCAGCTGTGTTCATTTAAACAGCCAGATAGTAAAACAAAGGAAACCCCCAATTTGTTTCATTGTCATATCTGTCACCCTTATTAATGTACCCTAGGTTCAGCTAGGTAGCAATGCATTAGCTCTTTACACAACTTTAGCATCAACATGCATGCCTTAATCTGAAGGTACATTACTTGGATACAGTAAGACACCTTCCGAATACAGTGCACCTGCCCATGCTGGCTGCACTTGTGATACTGTCTGAAAATTAAAAAGAATTTATGTTACCCTGCTTTACCCTTAGGCTCTTTTAATTGGTACAGTGGCATTTAAACTGGTAATTGTGAAGTACAGTACTTTGTATTGCTGTACAACCTTTATTCCCTGGCTAAATGATTTCTTTAGTGTTCCACAAATGTTGCACTTTTTGATATGATACAGGAAAACAAATGGCATTTTTAATTCACCTCTGTTATTTGTTCTTATATGCTTCGACTCATGTTTAAGTCTTTCAGCTATAATAAAGGTTGATAGATGTCATGTCTGCAAAACATCAAGCTTTAGAGGAAATAAAATCAAAACACATTTGTAGGTCACTGATTTCGCTGCTCATGCAGCTCTTCTTTTAACATTTCATAGATACATGCAAACTCCAATTATTTCCTCATGGGAAACCACTACCAATCACATCATGGACATGCTGATATAACTATTTAAAACTGGAAGGCTTGACAGTACAGTACAATCTTAATTTCTATGGCATCATTTGTCCATTGTCTTTCATAAAATCATTAACTGTAGAACAAACTGGGGTTACCACTTGTCCTGATTTTCACAGAACATTCCTGATTTGGGCAGCAGTGCCCTGGGGGAAAAAAAAAAACATAAAAAATACTACATGTCCTGACATTACAGTAGAAAATTATTTTCTAACTTTCCTGTAAATGTTGCAAAAAACTATAATACCTTAATTAAAATATCTTACAATAATAACAAGCAATGGAAACAACTAAAAAAACTACAACATTTAGTCTTAATTCTGATTATTTAGAGAAAACAAGTCTGTTGCATTGGTTGTGGTTACATACTGTTCTGCGAAAAATCATGTTTTAGTAAGCTACGTCCTACTTTGGGCTTCCTAAAAGGTGGTAACCCTAGAACAAACAAGATCAGGGATTGTTTTTTATTTAATGCATTTTTTATGTATCCCATGGAGGCCTGCAATTCATCAACAACTGTAGCTCCCAATAGACATTTATTTATTATTTGATTTCCAGGAAAGAAGCGCTACACAATAATGCCTATTTTTAGCCTCATTCAGGGGGAGGGAGGAAATTGATGCAAATCAGCTAAAAGTGAATCAGATTAAGCTTTTAGTGGTATTTTAATGAATAGGGAGAATTTGGTCAGGACAACAGGGGGGAAAATGCAGCCAGTACATGGATTCCATATCCTGTCAAGGAATTGTCATAGAACTCCCATGAAGTGCACTGGATAGTGCTGTAAAGCCAGTTTCTATATTGTCTTTTCCTTAGGGCTCAGGGATGCTGAGCTATCTTTCTGTCCTGATGGAGGGATCCAATGGTGTGATTGCAAATTACTCGGGACCAGGGCTGGGAGCCACTGAGGGCTATGGACCTTATAATAGCAGGTAAGTATATTATTTCTACTGCTACTGTGCCTGCAACTCACCTAGAGGAGCTGCCAAAAGTTGTAATTTGGCTGCCTGGAGTTCCCGGTGTGGCCTTATATCTGAGATCTCACCAGACTGCTGTTTCTCCTATTTTTCCTCTGCAATTAGAACTGTTTTTTCTATCCCAGAGTCAAATACCTACAGTTTATAGAAATATGCAGGGCACTCCTTTTGACTGTACAGCTGCCAGTTTGTCTGAATATCAGACCTCCTGTTGGCACACTATATGTTTAGTTAATGCTGGGGCTTTCAAGTAAGGTAAACACGAAAACCCAGGGGACTCCCCACATTTGCCAGCTGCTGGTGACTCCATTCAGCATGGGCTATAATCTGCTTGGGATACTGTTCCTTCTCTGCTACCTGATGATAGTCCCCATATGTCTAGTGCAAAGCTTCATCATAATTATTTTGATAGTACTGCTAGACCTCATGCTGTACAGACTCTGACTGGAAATGATACTGACACAGATACTAGACTTTCTGGCAGCCGACTGCATGGAAGGGAGGGGCCTGACTTTGGAGCAGACAAACCTGAACCTGGACTCAGCACCAGTTCCACTGAACCTGGACCCAGCACTGGTTCCATGGATGCTTCTAGACCAAATTATGCTGATCTTTTTCAATGTTGGTATGAACCTGCAGATCCTTGGGAATGCAGTTTGGCTTTGGTACAAGGCTGATTTGCAAGAAAACCCAGACAGGATGTATATGATACATACATGTTTAGAAGGATACAATGTGTTTTTTAGGGCTGCAGTGGGTGCAAGAACCCGGGTTGAGTAAACCCTTCCACAACCACCCACTGTGTGCTGTACTGCCCCAGCCCTCTGTTCCCAATTCATTTGCAAACCATCCTACAACCACTCACTGTGCACTGTACCATCCCATGTCCTCTGTTCCCAATTCCTGCTCACAAAAAATGTTCCTTTTTCCAGTGGGAGTCATAAAAGGAGTTGCATTAACAAAGAAAATAATAAACCCTTGGGCATTTCCTTGTTAGTTTAGTTTTAGGGCACTTTCTCAATAAAGTCGGAAGTGAGGAGAGGAGAGAGAGAGAGAGAGAGAGAGAGAGAGAGAGAGAGAAACTACACTTCTTTCTTGTCAATTTCAATGGCTCTCCCTCCTCCACTACACTGGGGAGAACAGTAGTTCTACAAGAAGGATGTTTTAGACAAATTATTCGATATAAAACAAAAGATGATTCTAAGGCTGCTGTCACCTGTTTGGCAATACAAAGAAATTTATGGAATGAACTGCGAACAATCTCATAACATAGGATAAACTCCATTTATAACACAGTTTTTAATTGTCAAAAAACAGCTCTTTTATTGTTAAAAATTCACACCAAAGTCCTGGGCAACAGTTTCATAGCCAAAACACCACTTCTTCAGGCCCTCATACATAATGTTGTTTTTCTTATTCTCATCTTTATTTACATAGTGTCTTTGACAAGCTTCTTGCCAAATTCGGTAAAGAACGGTTGAAACTGCATAGCGAGAAGGCGCTTACCAAACTAAGGAATGAAGCTCTAAATGAGAACCAGAAGTTTAACTGCAGTGAATAAAATGTTAATTAAATGAAGGTTTTTTATCTGAATGGATTTGCAAGAAGCTTGTCAAAGACACTATGTAAATAAAGATGAGAATAACAAAAACAACACTGTGTATGAGGGCCTGAAGAAGTGACTTTTTGGCTGCGAAACTGTTTCCCAGGACTTTAGTGTGAATTTTTAACAATAAAAGAGCTGTTTTATGGCAATTAAACACTGTGTTATAAGTGGAGTTTATCCTATGTTATGAGATTGTTTGGATGTTCTATTTTGCCATGTAGGATGAACCAATTACTTTTATGTTTAGAAAAAGGAAAGGCAACCTAAACCAATATAATGTTGGAATGAACTGCGAGCCTCCCTGAGCAGCAGCCACTCTTGCTTAAAACATTTTGAGTGCAGGCTACATTGTAAGCTCCAGAAGACAACTCAAGATTTAAAAAAAATAAAAATGAGCAGGCTATGTTTTAATATCATATGAGTGCCTGGGGCACTTTTTTCTATTTTAATAAGCTATTTTCCCCAGCAGTAGTATTTACATACTCTTGGGTTTCTAATGAACTTTCTTAAAAAAAAAAACTGAGAGAAAAAAAAAACTCATACAGCAGTCCACCTGCATACTTTTTTACACAGTGGTGACATGATGAAGAGAAGAGACAAGTGCTAGCTCCTAGGTGTTTTTTCTTTACATTCAAAACATCCTAAGGCTGGCTTTTGCACATAACATTTCTCTTTTTAGCATACATTCCCTCAGAGAAGAGTGTAGCAGGCTATGTTATATTTTACAGTGTCTGTGGATTTTCTGCATCAGCCTCCCCTTGCACTGCTGAAGAACACACAGCCATAACCCTCCTAGAGTGGGTCTTTGATCAGTAGCTGTGTTCATGGGCGCGGTTTTTCTGCATCTCCTTCCCCTTGCATTGCTGAAGAACACACAACCACGCCCCCTCCTAGACCAGGTCTTTGATCAGTAGCTATATGTATCCTCCCTCCCTTATCTAGAGGGAGGGGGGATAAATGAAGAATGAATGATGAGATGAATATAGCTACTGATCAAAGACCCAGCAAAATTACCACATTGCAGCTCCACTCCCCATAGCTTCACGCTTCTCCCATACTGTTTTTACCAACTTTGGATTGCCCAGTCCCCAAGTCAGCATGTATCCCCCCAACCCCCCACTATTGTGGTACACTGGGAGCTCACTCCAGTGTGCCTAAATATATTTTTTTAAATTTTGTTTTCCTTTTCGACACTGGGATGCCCACTCCCAATGTCAGATGCCTCCCAACCCCCCCAAGCCCACTTTCATTGCTGATGGGGGTTCCCAATCCCCCTGTCGGCAGCATGTAACACCTACCCACCCCAGTGTGCCCAAAAGTGCTTTTATTTTTTTACCTGTAAATACAGAAAACCATCCCCAACATCTTTCTTTTAACCTGTAAAAGAGAAAACAGTCCCTCATCATCTCCCCATTCCCACTTCCCCACACCCCCCCTTACCCCATACTTACTGATCATATGTCAGCAATGTCATCTTCTCCGGACTGAGACACATCTGCATTCTTCAAAGCCCAACCGCAAACTGAAGATTTCAAGGTAAGCCATATAATGGGAGTCAATGGAGGGGGCAACTTATGTTGATATCTCAGCCATTTTTTATAATTTTGACCCAAAATTTTCAACATGGGGTTCTTGGGACCCCACCTCATGAACACTGGCACTGTCATTTTGTTATTTCTTCACAAAATGTGATTTCACAGATGCTGCATGGAATCACCTTTTTGGACCGATAAACAGAACGACAGTGCCAGTGTTCATGAGGTGGGGTCCCAAGAACCCCATCTTGAAAATTTGGTGAGAAAATTCAACAACTGCCCATGTTATGAGCTTGTGTTGTGCAGTTTCTATGCACGCTCATAAATTTGCCAGTGTTTAATATTTGCACTCCAGATTTTCAGGATTGCCATTTCTTCACACCTTCTTATGACCAGTACAGTTATCATTTTTCACATCCTGCCTGAAACATGTTTCCACACCTGTGGCACAGAATGGTGAGGTTGCTGTGCAAAACCAACTTTTGGGATGGACTAACAAAATGACAGTGCCACTGTTCATGAGAGGGGTCCCACAATGCCCATGTTGAAAATTTGGTGAAAAAATTCCAAAAAATGACCGTGTTACAAGTTTGCATTGCTCAGTTTCCATGCAAGTTTGTAACTTCACCAGTTTACAATATTTTCACTCCAGCTTTTCAATGTTGCCATTTTTTCACACCTCCTCATGAACAGTACAGTTGTCATTTTTCACATCCTGTCCCAAACCTGTTTTCACACCTGTGGTGCAGAATGGTGCAGTCGCTCTGTGAAATCACCTTTTGGGATGAATTAATGAAATGACAGTGGAACTTTTCATGAGGTGAGATCCCAAAACACCATGTTGAAAATTTAGTGAAAAAAAATCAAAAAAATGTCTGAGTTACACGTTTTATATGCATGAGTGGGAGAGGAGGTGGAGTTGGTAGAGGTCTGGCGTAAGGCAAACATTTTTCCAATCCACGAAAAGGGGTAAAAACAAGAGATGAGTAATTATAGGCCCGTAAGTTTGATTACTGTCTTGGGGAAGATGTTGGAGTCCATCATTAAGGACCAAATAGTGGAGCTCATGAACTTGGCAGGGGACTGTGATGATGCACAGCATGGTATTAGGAAAGGGTTATCATACCAAACAAGTCTCCTGGAATTCTATGAGCATGTGAGTGAGGCATTGGATGAGGGCAGCTCTGTGGTTGTCATGTTTTTGGACTTCTCGAAAGCATTCGATAAGGTCCCCCATGTGGAATTAATAGACGCCTTAATAGAACACAATATTCCTGGGTATATCACATGCTGGGTCAATGTATGGCTGAGTGAAAGAAAGCAGAGGGTCTGTGTGAAGGGTGCATATTCAAATTGCTTGAACATGGAATGCAGAGTCCCCCTGGGATCAGTGCTGGGACCTTGCTTGTTTAACGTGTATGTACACTCACTGATGGGTGGAGGGGAAGTTTGAGAGACCAAATTTGCAGATGATACAAGGATTGGATCAAGCAACAATAATAGCGGGGATGCACAGAAACTACAGGATGCTCTAACTAGGATGGAAAACTGGGCTAGGGATTATAAGTTATCCTTTAACACCAATAAATGTGCAGTTATGCACTTTGGTAAAAATAATAACAAAACGGATTATGTTCTAAATGGACAAAAGTTGGGAAAGGTTACCGAAGAAAGAGATCTGGGTATTAAGGTGACTAATGATCTCAAGTTCCACCAGCACTGTAGCCAGATAATAAGGACTGCTAGTGGTATACTAAACAATATCAAGAAACATATTAAAAGTAAGAAGAGGGAGGTGATTGTGCCACTTTACAGTTTGCTGGTAAGGCTGCATTTGGAGTACTGTGCCCAGTTTTGGTCACCTGGGTTCATAACAGATATCAAGGGACTGGAGAGGGTTCAGAAAAAGACAACAAGGTTGGTGGCTGATGTTAGGGGCAGAGACTATGAGGACAGATTGGAGTACCTGGTGATGTACACACTGGAGTACAGGCTTCTGCGAGGAGATCTGTGTATGGTGTATAGATCATCAAGGACACCAATTTAAGGGTGAAACTGGGACATACACTTAGGGATCAGCTTCATAACACCAGGACACACACTTTTCAGTTGAAGGGGCAAAGTTTTAAGACAATAAAAAGGAAACAGTGGTTTAGTGTTGGGGTGATTCCAGTCAGGAACAACTTGCCTGAAGAGGTTGCTGCAAGTGGGAGCATGCTTGGGTTTAAGAAGGAACTGGACAAATACTGTGTAGCAAACAAAATTGTGAGTTACTATAGCTAGGGCATCAGCAAGCACAATAGACTAATGTCTTCTCTGCTCAGATATAACCTATGAAACCTATGAGTGTAACTTTGCTCATTTTCAATATTTTCACTCCAGATTTTCAATACAGCCATTTTGTCACACCATCTGATAAACAGTATTGCTGTCATCCTTCATATTCTGCCCAAAATGTGTTTTCATACTTGTATTGTGGAATGTCATTTTCCCATGGATTAGAAAATTCTCACATACGGGATTCATGAGGTGGGATGATAAGATGACTATGCTTAACATTTGGGGTCAAAATATGAAAAAATAACAATGTTAAGCCCATTCCTTTGAAATGAAGAGGTTTATGCCCTCGTCCCCACCCCCAAACCCATTTGGCATCACAATACGAAAAAATGACAATGTTATGCCCATTCCATGAAAATGAAGAAATGTATGCCCTCTTGCTCCCCCCAGCCCAAGAACACACACACACACACACACACACACACACACACACACACACCATCAAGGTAATACATTAGGAGCCCTAGTGGCTCTGCCAGAACTTGTTCACTTCTGAATTGTATGCTCTGAATTATATCTCAGGGAAAAATGCCTTTGATATTAGTTTTAAAATGTTGAAGTTGCTGGAAAGGTTTGGGGTGCAATACCATCAGTTACAAAAACTCATTTATGGGCTTCTTTTGTAGCAATTCCATTGACAAAACCAATGAATACAAATGTTATGGTATCATTCCATAAATGAAAGGCTTGCCTGTAGTTCGATGGCCAAGCAGCCAGACACACCCACTTCCTGAGCTATATAAGCAGTTCTTCTAAGACTCACTGTGAAGCATTTTTTCTTTGCAGCCGGAGGCTATGTTGGTTTGTCCTCTGAGCTGGCTGGGGCCTACCCCCCCCCCAGCCTGCTGTTTCTGTGTGTCTCTGGACTTCGGTGTTTGTTTTCCTGCTTCTGGTTTGTATCTTTACTCTGGCTGTGTGCTTCCCTATGTTTTTTGTTTCTTGTTTTTGGGCCTTTCCCTGTTTTCTGTTTTGCTGTGTTTTGGTTTTGTCTTTTTTGTGGGGCTTTGTTTTCTAAAGCTCTAGCATACTGCTACTACAGAGCTCATACTTCAATTGTTTAACCAATTTTTCAATTAACTGCTTGCTTTCAGTTACAACTCTAAAATTACTTGCACAGCAACTGAAAACCTATTCAGAGCTCATGCTACTGCTTTCAGTTACCTACAATTGCAGCCACTGCTGTTTACTTTACTTACTATTGTACCCAGTGCTTATGTTTTTTACAGTATGCTCACCACGCTCAAACTACTGCAATGCAACTGCTATTATTATCTGTGTGTTTCAGCTCAATCATATCTGTACCATGTTGCATACTTAATTCTTTTCGCCTGACAGTTTACTCTGACCCTAGCTGTGCTGCTTATTCCTGCTCTCATTCTACCTGAGCTTCATTGCACTGCCTGGCTACACCTGCTTCAAAGCATTTGTCTCCATCCATGTTTCATTGCAGTTACAACTCTGAGGTCAGCCAACTAAGCTCCTACTGATGCTATTAATATAGCTTGTTATTAAATCTTGCCTTGCTGCCAAAAATCCTCAGAGTGTTTGTCACCTTGATTTGGCTATCCATGTCTGGCTGGCTTGCCCCCAAATCAGTGCTGTTTAATTACTATACACTATGTTATGCTGTTCCACCTATTACTACTACTGCTTATTGACCTATCAGGTCCACAATTGCTTATGCAACCATTGCTCCTTGCTTACACAAACCATTGCCTCATGTCTACTACCATCCCCTCAGCTTCAGCCTGGGATTCTGCTGCACTCAATCTGCATTCGACCTTGTAAGGTCTCAGCACTCAATGCTCATTACGTTCTCAGCACACCGTGCTCATTCAGCTCACCAGCTTTTCAGCTCTCAATCAATTTCTGGGGCATGCCAGCCATTCTATTCTGGTGCAGGCTTCCTGCAGCTGATGGACTCACTCTGCTTTAGTCCACATCTTGAGCATCTCCAACTTGGGGCGGGATCCTTCTCACCTGGTCCATAGCTAGGAATGTTCTCACCCCAGGCTTGGCTTTAGCTGCCTGCTATGTGACACCAGCTCCTGGTGTAGAATTTAAGAGTAGCGGTGAAGGGTGGTTACGATGATCTCCTTTGGTTTTAGTGTTCCACTATAATGGTTGGCCATTGACTTTAGTGGTTGCCCTAGTGAGGTACCTTCACTGCATCCTCCCTAGTACTACCTCTGGTCCACCTGGTTTGATTTAGGGTGGGTAGGCCAGATGAGTGCCTCAGCAGTTGTTACTCTCCTCCTGCACCTTGGATTCATTTATTGTTGCAGAGTTTTCTCACAACCTTCAACAGCATTCCCGCTAGAGGTTTGAGTGACAGCCTTGCTCCAAATTGGAATATTTTCCACCTCCCTTTAATTGGGTTTTCCAAATTGCAGCTGCAGAGCCGTCACTAAATAAACTATCCAAAGCTTGGAGGGAAGGAGACCTAGGCCTTGGATCCCCAGAGATTTCCTCCTCATAGGTTTTTTTTTCTCTTCTCCATTGCCTTAGGTCATAACACTTAGTTAGCTTAGTTGTTTCCCCTAGTTTCTTTAGGAAGGTTCCATTGTTGGATGGAGGTGGAGGATGTCCTGCTGTACCCTCTTTCCTTAGGGGATCCCCTAGTCTCAAAGCAAACCATCAGTATCATGCTACACAAACCTGGGCAGTCATTATGACAACTGAGCATCTCATTGCATTATCAAACTGCCTATACTTCTCTGCTAATACGTTACAGTTATTACTCCTATGTCACAGTTACTGCTTGGTCATATGCTTCATGTTGCCTCCTTTAGGGATGATACTACTCTTTTGGGGGATTCCTAAGGTACCTTTAGCCACAGGAACCATCCCGTTACATCTCTAGGGGTGGAACCCTGTCTGAGAGTTCCTTGCCTTTGTACCCCTACAGGGTGGTAATTCCTCTGGAATAGAGAGCGTGAACGGCCAAAACCAAACTAACACAGTTGCACAAGCATAACACTATACTTGCTGCATAGGTCAGTGAAATGAAAGGCTTGCCTGTAGTTCGGTGGCCAAGCAGCCAGACACTCCCACTTCCTGAGCTATATAAGCAGTTCCTCTAAGCCTCACTGTGAAGCATTTTTCCTTTGCCCCACCATCCTCCCCTCCTCCTCCAGCAGCAGCACTCTCTCCTTAGGGGTATTCCTAAGGTACCTTTAGCCATGGGAGCTATCTCATTGCACCTCTAGGGGTGGAACCCTCTCTGAGGGTTCCTTGCCTTTGTACCCCTACAGGGTGGCAATTCCTCTGGGATAGAGAGTGCGAATGTCCAAAACCAAACTAACACAGTTGCACAAGTATAACACTATATTGGCTGCGTAGGTTAGTGAATGAAGAAGTAAATGTGTGGGATATCTCCTTTTGGCTAAAACAGAGCTGTGAGGTTCTGGGGCATCCTAACCCCATTATGGACACTGATCATATCTGGACAGGAGAATTGAGTTTCAAAGTTAAGCTCAGAACTACTGAAACAAGGATACTCCATTTGCCAAATATTTTTTTCTTGGACTGTAACAGAGAAGTTTGTTTTTATCTCAGACAGCCTAAGGCATGTTATAAATTTGGTGCACAAACATGTCTGAGGAGTGCCTGTGACCAGCTATTCTGTAGTCTCTGTGGAGAATTTGAACATGTCAGCCTGTCCTGTAGCAATATACATTGATGTAACCTCTGTGATGGAAAAGGGCATATGTTTCACCATTGTCCATGGACTACTAGAAACAGGGAAGAAGGTGCAGACATAGAGCAAGATTATATATTGAACACAGCACAAAAAGAAATGACTGAAAGATGAGACCTGAGACAGCCTGTTCACGGAACTGAGGTAACCCCAGAGGACCTGAGACACCACCACCTTCCTCTGTGGATGGGAATTCAGTGTGGATAGGATATCCTGTCTTGCCTTCTGTTACCACTAACACCACACAATCTGCAGCAGTCATTGTGGCTGGACATAATGATCCTCTGGATACTTCAGTTCCTGAAGATCCTTTTGGTAAACTCCTGGCAGATCGTTTTCAGTCTGGTATCATAGGTTATGTAGTGGGGACCCATGACAAGGATTATGTTCTTTCTCCAGAATCTTCCATACTAGCATACCTCTCAACTTCTCTGATTTTCAGGGACATCCCTGGTTTTGACTGAAAATGTTCCTCTATCCCTAATAAAATGTGTGTTTTGTAACAGAATGGTGGGAACTGTAAGCAGAAAATAATGTAAAATATTGAAGTTACAGACTTGGTCTTCTCAGAAAATGCATCTTATACTAATCCCCATATTCTTTCAGCTTTCTGAGTCAATAGTACTAATTTTTAAGATATGTCCCTGATTTTGTGTCTTTATCCCTGATTGTCATAAACCTTGCCACTGATTTAAAAGGCAAGAGGTTGAGAGGTATGCATACTAGCTGAACACACTGAAGGACAGTTTTCACTACACTCATAGGAAGAGTCATCTATGATTCACCAGAAAATGGTTGCAGTGTGACCAGGAGATGAGGATGCAGTGCCCATAGAGGATAAGGACCAGGATCATGAGATAATACCCCCCCCCCGATGACATGACTGTTATGTCCAGATGAAGAAGTCTGAGGGGCAGGCAGCCTTGTGACAAAAGAAGTAAAGCTTGGCAACCACTCTTCCTCTGGATAATCATTTTGAGTTGTTGCATGGTTCCAATGATTGGGGAGATTCTGAAGATGGGATGGATTTCGATGCCTCTTCTATGAAAGCATCTCGATAATCTCAGAAACTGGTATCTTCAGAAACAGAAGAAGAAAAGAGACCTCAGAAAAGACAAATGAAAGGAAAAAACAGAATATTGCCATGGCGGTACCCGGTTAGAAAAGCGTTACCAGAATAGTGTCACAATTCACAGCTCTAGTCTGGTAAGCACTACACAGGACAGCAAGGGTGCATTTTCAGCATTTGCTGTAAGTGCTGCCCTAGTCACTGTCCATGGTGCTGGACACAGAGAAGGGCACCAGGATCCAGAAGGCTGGCTGAGCTGCTCCCGTTGCGTGGCGGTCTGGCACATAGAGCAACTCAATCAGCAGTAGTGAAGACCAGGGTTCTGATCCTGATCTCCAACTTTTTTTCCATTGGGACTTAGTATTTTTTTACATGGGCCCATGGAAACAGTATTCCATAGCCCATGAAAAAAATCAGAGCTATTTTTACCACATGGTTCTTGACCGCGCTATTCTAGTTGGTGCTGTTTGGATCCAGTGCCTGCATGGCTACAGGGAAGTAAAAAGAAATGACCTTTCACTAAAACAATAACACAATGGGCCTGATTTTCAAAGGGCCCTTAGAGTGACTCAAATTGCATTGCTCTAATGCTGCAGCAAACTGTGGGTGCACGAGGGACCATGTGCCCTTTTTTATAAAAATCTGGGTTCTGGCCCCAAACTCCCTGGGATTGCCACAAGTCAACCGTGGAGCCAAACAGGTGGTGCATCTGCTGGAACTGCTGCTGAGATCCCCCACCCCACCCAGTGCAATGCTTGCTGGACAGGAGGGGTCTGGATGTACATGGGACACTGGAGGTGCTGTGGGGAATCAGGGAGACTGCTGGACAGCAGTGGGAGTGATGGCACCTGGTGGGGTGCATATGCATTGTACTGTACAGTATGTAAAGTATATCCATTGTACTCTATGTACAATCCAAGTTGGGTTTCCCTTATGGGGCTGTGCCTCTGCTGAGTCTGCCTTTTGTCTGCGGTCTCCCGAAGTTCTGAATCAGAATAAGAGGGCTTTAAATCAGTCGTTCTGGTGGGATTTGGGCCTGGTGCCTGCAATGGCTCCTGTGGCTGCAGCTGACAACATTCCTCCACTGCTTGGCCCCCATCAGAAAAGGGGGCCGAGGTCAAAAAGTGTATGTTGTGCCTTGAGGAGTGCGGGAAACCTCCTGTCAGTCTCTGGGAGCAGTAGGAACCCAGACCAGCAAAACATAAACAAATAAGGTAGTGTGCACCTTCCTCACATGAGGGGTTCCAGTAGGGAGAAGAATTAAAGGAGCTGCAGCTCCAAAAGGGTCATTTTGTTTGCAGCCACAATATAAACATATCCCTGGCTCCAGGGCAGGCTGCTGAGCAGGGGATCAATGGGAGATCTCCTCCATGCATGGGGTCATTGGTTGATTGCACTTGGAAGGGCATATAATTAAATAATAAGGGCAGACTAAGTTTTGAAAAAAATGCAAACAAATATTGAGGCACCCATAGGTTTGGGGAGGCAAGGGGGCTACTGGGTAATGTCAGGGGACAGCCTGAAAGCCCAGGAACTGTGCAGCCAATGAGATGAGGACTTTGAAAAATGACAAAAAGAACTGTTTGCCAGCCAAAAGGAGAGATTCCTGAGGGATTCTAACAAGTGAAGACAGGGAGAGACTGTTGTTGGCTACTTAGCCCAAAGCCCTGTTTCACCTGCCCAATGGTCTTTGGGCCCCTGCTGTGACCAGAAGAAGAGCACCTAGGAAAACAAGAACAGCAAGAGAAGAAATGTACCTGCTACTGAGTGCTGAATCTGCTGCCAAGAATTGAACCTGCTGCTGAGATTTGAATCTGCAGCTGGGGGTAAGCATTTGAGATTCTGCAGCCTGAGAATTTGCAGCCTGGTGGGGGGAGAGAGAGAGAGGGGAGAGAGAGACACAGACAGAGAGAGAGAGAGACTATTGAGATTTGCTACCAGAGAGAGGGAGTGAGTTTGAATGTCCTGCAGCCTGAAAAGAAAAATCAGAATTGCTGCTAGAGTGCAGAAACTGTTAGGTTGCTGTCTTAAAACCTGCAGTGTCTGCAGCTGAGATTAAAGTCATTAGCAATCTGTGCTTCCCCTTGGTGGGGTGAGTGCATTGGGTACTGCTTTTCCTGCAAGCCAGAGTAACTGTGTGTACTGAGGTTAGAGACTGAGCCAAAGTCCAGCTACATTACTGCAGCAGAGAAAAGTGTTTGACAAGTCACAAGTCTGGGGAAAAAGCAGCCTGCCCTGTACCCCAGACCTAGAGAGAATATCCCTAGAGAGAAAGAAGTTGAAAGGCCTGTCAGGTGAACACTGCATACAAAGTCCTCAGAGACGAAGATTTGAAAGGCCTGACAGGTGAAGATCAGCTGCTGTTAATTTGCAACCTGCCAATGTGGTGCACCACCAACAGCTCCTGATACCAACATGATACCATTGAAACAAGTTTCTGCAAACCCCCTCCATTGAATCTACAAACTGTAAATACCTCTGGGCTGTGGCTCAGAGGAGTTCTATTTAGTTAGTTAGGACAAGGGATTAAGCCCTAGGTAGGACTGCACCAGGAGGCAGTATAGCACAGTAGTTTAAGGCTCTGAGCTGGAAACCTGGAGACCTGGGTTTGAATTCCACACCCCCACTTGCCTACTGTGTGACCCTGAGCAAGTTACTTATCTTTCTTGTGCACCCAGGTTGCACCTGTAAACAAGCTTTCAGCTTAGTGTGTCTCTCCTCAAAAAAAAAAAAATAAATAAATAAAGAGTTCAATCTGTGCCAAGGCAGAACACTTAAAGTTACATTGGTTGACAAGTTGTTATTGGGCCCCAATGCCAGTCTTCCATTTGCAAATTCAAGCAGTTTGCAAGTTAAATACTGTTGGGCTCACTACTTTCCAGCATCTCAACACCCTGGTGTGGTACCCACCAAACAGACAGACTGTGTTTAATGACCATTTGGGCAAAATTCAGGTTCACCCACTGGCAGGAGGTGTGGGAAACAGTGTGAGGCACACAGTAGTTGTTGTCGTTTATTATTGTTGTGCTATTTTCTCCCCTGTTCAACCCCTCCATATGATAAAATGAAAAGTTGGTTTATGGTACAATTTAGTATTGCTGGTTTATGGAAAGTTTATGCTTTTACTGTGTGGGGAAGGTACTCTGGGAGCAGTTACTGTATTTTCCTGGGGGATGGTAAACTGCAGTTTATCCACAGGTATTCTATATCACTACCCCAAGTGGAGTCACAGCAAAATTTCTTCTTCTGTCCACTTATGAATCCAGAGGAGTGTCCAGTGTGTGCCTGAGGGCCACCAGAAACACCTTAGGTGAGTCTGGGGGGCTGCTACAACAGTATAGTTCTCCTCCCTGGTGGTCTAGCTGACCACTCCGATCTTTGATCTCTACCAATAATATTGACGCGAGAGTCCTTGGTGATTTAGTGGACCCCCACCCCAGCAGACAGTGCCCCACCACCCCGCTTGTGGTATGTGCTCAGTGAGAGATCCGTCTGATGGCCAGCCATGGTGGTGAATGGAGAGCTGTACCAGTCACTGGCTGGGACCCCTCCCTTCCCCCTTACTCACAGTCTGCATCTATATTTAAATTAACTTCTATTTTATAAATAAATATATATGCACATACCCATAGTAAAGTGTACATAGAATAACTATTTGAGGTATAGTTTGGTTAAAATTTATATTTGAAATGTCACTGTATATATATATATCTTTTTGAAAATAAGTATGCATTAAGTGCTAACATCATTTCCTTTCTTGTTCTTGTTTCTTTTTCAGATCTTGTTAATTATAGTGCTGCTCTGATTTCATTTCTTGGAGATGGTGTATGTGAGTGAGTACAAACCCCAAAATACAAAACCGCTACACCTTCATCCTTCTTTAACTCTACTTTCACACCTAAACATTTTTCCATTTGATGTCCAGCAATATGCTGTTAAATGAATTTCATGACTAATGATATTAGAGAATTATTTAGGTGTTAAGAGCTATAGAATTAATCTAAAAATTATAAAAAAATGCAAAGTAGAATATTATACAAGTATGCATAGAAGCTGATCCAATCAGTAGTGCTTTTAATTAACAACATAGTTTGCATATAATTTATAAATACTGATTATTCAATTGGGCACTTCAAGTTTTGATGTAAGCACGTGTGGTTAATTGAGAGCATTATAAAATAAAGAAGATTTTCCCTAACTGCCATGCTCCCTGATGAAGGATTAGTTGGGAGCTGAAGCACCGGGGCTTGAGTGGCCAGTGGGTTTTCATTTCACTGGCAGTTATTTACTATACAGAAGAAAGTAAAATCTTTGGACTTTCCAGACACATGTAATTGCACATTTGTTTTGCTGGAGTGCATTTATGTTTTTGGACTTTTGATCTAGTGGACCCTCACCCCGGTAGACAGTGCCCCACCACCCCGCTTGTGGTATGTGCTCAGTGAGAGATCCGTCTGGTGGCCAGCCATGGTGGTGAGTGGAGAGCTGTGCCAGTAGCTGGTTGAGGTTCAGGATGGGGTGGTAGTGGGGTGGTGGGGCACTGCCTGCTGGGGTGAGGGGGTGGAGGTCTACTAGACCACCAGGGAATGTTGCAGCAATGCTTTTTGGAATGATCAGAGATGGAGAGGGGGGATCCACTAGTCCACCTGTGATGTTTTATCATTTTTTATGGGGGACATCAGGATCGGAGGGTGGTGTTAGACTACCAGGGATATTTTGTCATTTATTATGGGGGACATCGGGATTGGATGGGGGGTGCTGGACTGCCAGGGATGCTTTGCTGTTTATTTCAGGGGACATCGGGATTGGAGGGGGGCTGCTAGACTACAAAGGATGTTTTATCATTATTTATGGGGGATATTGGGATCAGAGGGGGGCCACTAAACCACCAGGGAGGAGAACAATACTGTACATACAGTACAACAAATATGCTGTACATACAGTGCAATGCAAATACACCCCACCAGGTACCATCACTCCCACTGCTGCCCAGCTGTCTCCCCGACCCTTCTCATGACACATCCAGTGCCTCTTCTGATGGCTGCCCTTGTTGGATCCCCTTCCCCCCCACTGTCACAAGCCTCTTAGACCACCTCCTGGCTGGTCTAAGTGGTACCCTTTGCTGGGTCCGTGGCGGGGCTTGTAAACTACCAAATAAGGGAATGTTGCAGCCCCACCATGGTGCAAGCCTCCTTGCAACCTGGCACACCAGGTTGTTTGTGCAACCACAGCACAAGGGGGCTTTTGCATAGCTGTTGTTAGGTTTGATGCAAGCTGCTTTAGAACATTATGTTTGATGCAAGTTGTGAAACAAGTCACCACTTGCATAGATACACATAGATACATAGAAAATGATGGCAGAAGGAGAACGAGGGTCCATTGAGTTGGTCCATGAGATACCCAGGACCTGTTAGTGATCCTGAGAGCACCCCCCCACCCTGATTACATTGCTTATGCCTGCTTTATTGCCCCCTTAATTAAGCCTTGTATCTGTCCCACCCATGCTTGAAAGTTGTCATGGTCCTTACTCCCACCACCTCCACCGGCAGATCATTTCATGGTTCTACCACTCTTTCGGTGAAGTGGTGCTTCCTTAGATCCCTCCTGAAATGTCCCCCTCTCAGCTTCAACTAGTGTCCCTTAGCCATTGAGCTGATGATCCCATGGAATAGCTCCTCTGTGTCCGGCACCTTGTTTATGCCTTTCAGGAACATGAATGTCTCGGTCATGTCTCTTATCTCCCTCCTCGTTTCCAGTGAGTACATATTTAATGATGCAAGCTGATCCTCATAGGTGAGTCCCTGTAGACCGTGGATTATTCTTGTTGCTCTTCTTTGTACTGTCTCCAGTCTATCCCTGTCCTTCTTCAGGTGCAATCTGAAAAACTGGGCACAGTACTCTAGGTGTGGTCTCACCAGTGATCTGTAGAGGAGGATGATTACTTCTCTATTACTGCTAAAGATTCCTCTGCCTATGCATCCCAGCATTCTGGTCACCTTGCTGTATGCTTTACTGCATTGGCTTGATAGTTTGATGGTGTCACTAATGATGACCCCCAGGTCCCTCTCTTCTATTGAGGTAATCAGCCTAATCCCATTTAGCCAGTATTCCCTCCTAGGGTTCCCTTTTCCCAGATGCATAACCTTGCACTTTTTTGTGTTAAATTTCAGCTACCAAAGATTAGACTGTCTCTTTAATTTTTGAGGTCCTTTTGCAGGTCTCTCACCCCTTCCTGACTGTCCACTTACCCTCCCAGCTTGGTGTCATCTGCGAACAGGGCAGACCCCCTGCCCTGGTGGAGGAGCTGGAGGAGAGTCTGGTGGCAGATGTTGGGAGACACTGCAGACTGGGCAGAGGAACACTGGTGGTGTTGGGGGACTTAAACATGCCAGGAACAGACTGGGAGACTATGACATCTTCTGTGACCAGGGAACAGAGGTTGTTGGATGTCTTTCAAGACACGTTCCTAACTCAACAGGTGGGGGAACTGACCAGGGAGGCACGGGTACTGGATGTGGTCCTGGCAGACAGTGACCAGATTAGGGGCCTGGAGGTAAGGGGCCGGTTGGCAGGGAGTGACCATGCCACGGTCTGGTTCTGCCTGGACCTAGGAGGGCTAGAAGGCTGCACAAAGACGGAGGTAACTGACTTCAGGGGAACGGATTTTAAGGAAATGGGAAGGATCCTTAAGGAGCATTTGGATGTGATTGGGTCAGACATGGATGCTGATAGCAGGTGGGAAATCATCAGGAGAGGGGTGCAAGATGCTACCAGCACCTGTGCAAGAGTAAGATGAAATGCGGTAGGCCGAGCCCTGCTGGTGGACCAGGGAGGTCCAGGAGGTGGTGCAGGGAAAGAAGGCAGCCTATAGGCAATTCAAGTGCTCAAGGAGTGAAAGGGATCGAGGGGAGTATGAGCTGATGGCTAGAAGGGCCACTAGGGTGGCGAGGGCGGCTAAGGCAAGGAAGGAGCAGAACCTGGCCAGGGAAATTAGGAGAGGGAACAAGGGGTTCTTTAGATACATTGGGGAAAAACGAAGGGTGAAGGGGCAGATTAGCAGGATTAAATCAGGGGAGAGATGGGCACAAGACCCAGGGGAGCAGGCTGAGGTACTAAATGAGTACTTCACCTCAGTTTCCACCAAGGAAAATGGGGGTGCTGCATCATACATGGGAGGAGACAGAGATACTGAGGGGGGACCCTTACCGATCGGTGGGTCTGGGGAGAGGGGGAGGCATCACTGGCAGGAGGGGGGAGGGCTAAACAGGGAGAAGAGGTACTGGAAGTGGAAATCACAGCAGAGAGAGTGAGGGAAGCCCTCAGCTCCCTTAAGACGGAGAAAGCACTGGGCCGGATAAATTACATCCCAGAGTGCTGAAGGAACTTAGATGTCCTGGCGAATTCCTTGGCGGAGCTTTCACCATCTCTGAGGACAGGGTGGGTGCCCCAAGACTGGAAGGTGGCACATATAGTGCCTATCCACAAGGGAGGATCAAGGGAGGTGGCAGGGAACTACAGGCCTGTCAGCCTGACATCGGTGGTGGGCAAGGTGATGGAAGGCATTGTCAAGGAGAGGCTAGGGGGACCTGGAAAAGTCAGGGTGCCTGGACGATAGACAGCATGGATTCATCCCGGGGAAATCGTGTCAGACAAACCTTGTGGAGTTCTATGACTGGGTGACGAGTGACTTGGACCTGGGTAGACCAGTGGACGTCCTCTTTCTAGACTTCAGCAAGGCATTTGACTCTGTTCCTCACGTGGGCCTGTTGGATAAGCTGGGAGAAATGGGGGTGGGGAACCAGATGATCAGATGGATAGGCAATTGGCTCCAGGACTGGACCCAGAGGGTCGTAGTTGGTGGGATAGTCTCATCCCCAAAGAGGGTCATTAGTGGGGTCCCACAGGGATCAGTCCTTGGGCCCCTCCTGTTCAACGCCTCACGCCTCTGACATAAGGACAGGAATCAGGAGTGAGATGAGTCTCTTTGCAGATGACTCAAAACTGGGGGTGGTGGTGGATGGGGAGGAGGGAGGGTGGCTACAGGGGACCTGGAGGCTCTGGAAAGATGGTCTAGAAAGTGGAAGCTGAGGTTCAATGCAGGAAATGCAAGGTACTCCACCTGGGGCCAGGAAACCGGGCCAAGTGTACACCCTGGAAATGCTACAAGTCTCGATGGCTGAGAGGGACCTGGGGTGGTGGTGGATGTCTAGATGAACAACTCGGAGACTTGTAGGAGGGCAGCAGCCAAGGCCAACAGGATGCTGGGATGCATCACTAGGGGGATCACCTCCAGAAGGAGGGAAGTGATACTCCCTCTGTATAACTGCTTGGTGAGGCTACACCTTGAGTACTGCGTGCAGTTTTGGAGGCCACACTTAAAGAGGGACATTAAACTCCTGGAGAGGGTCCAGAGGAGAGGCAAACCAAATGATTTGGGGCTTGGGGACAGGACCTATGAGGAGAGGCTCAAGAGCTAAATATGTACACATTGGAAGAGAGAAGGGACCGGGGGGACATGATAGAGGTCTTCAAGTACATGAAGAGGGTAAATAGGGGAGGAACAGTCAGGGTGCTTCGAAGGAAGGAGGAGGGGGCCACTAGAGGGCATGGGTGGAAGCTGGAGGGGGGAAGATTCAGGGGAGAAAGAAGGAGGTGCTACTTCACTGAGAGGGTGGTGGAGCCATGGAATGCACTGCCTAGGGGGCTGGTGGAGGCAGAGACAGTGGAGGGGTTCAAGAGGGGCTGGGACAGGTACAGGGGAAGGGTTCTGGAAGCAAAATCCAATGCAGCAAGAATATCCGGAACTGGGAAGGGAGAAGCCAGAGAAGGCGAGGGGGGCAGCAAGGTCAGCACCCAGGGTGGGGGCTGACCAATCGAGCAGACTCGAAAGACCGTTAGGCCTATTCTGCTGGCATTTTAGTATGTTAGTATGTTAGGGCAATTTTGTCCCGGCTGCTGTCATTGATGTCTCCAGTGAATATGTTGAACAGGACAGGGACCAACACCGCACCCTGAGGGACTCCACTTGCTACCTCTCCTTCATTTGATCTCTCCCCTTTTATCACTACCCTTTGTTACCTGTTTCTGAGCCAGTTACCCACCCATCTGACAATTTACTTCACAGCCCCTAAGTCATCCAACTTTTTCAACAGTCTCCTGTGCTGCACCAAGTCAAATGCATTGCTGAAATCAAAGTAGAGAAGGTCAGCTGCATGTTCCTTATCTAATTCCCTTGCAACCCAATTGAAAGAGGTAATAAGATTTATCTGGAACAACCTTTCTGCCATGAAATCATGTTGCTATCCATCCTGGAGCTTGTTTTCCTCCAGGTATTGCACAAGATTTTGTTTAATTAAGGACTCCATTAGTTTCCCCACCAGTGAACTGAGGCTAACCAGTTTGTAATTCCCCACCTCCTCTCTACTCCCTCCCTTGTGGAGTGGCACCATGTCTTCCTTCCTCCAGTCTCTCCGTACCACTCCTGTTCTCATTGATCTGTTGAATAGGTGTGCTAAGGGTTTAGATAACTCTTCTGCTAATTCTTTTAATACCCTTGGGTGCATTTCATCTGGCCCTCATGCTTTGTCTGGCCTGAGGGCTGCCAATCCCTCCCTAACCCTGTCTATGGTAAAAGTCAGTGTTTCCATTTTTTTGATCCCTCTTTTGGCCACCTTTATCCCACTTTCTGGCAATTGCTTGGTTTTCTCCTTGGTAAATAACGAGTAGAAAAAGCTGTTCAGGATCACAGCCTGTAGGTTGGTCATCCTTCTCTACAAGCTTATCTCAATCCAACAATTTTGTGACCCCTTCCCCCTTTTCCTTTTAGCTTGAATATACCAGAAAAAAGTGTTTTTTCACGTCTTTATCCCTTTTGCAATCTGGAACTTGGTTTCTGTCTTTGTGTCCCTTACTGCTCTCTTTGCTTCCTTATTTTTTTCAGTGTAATCTTCCCATTCGCCTACCCCTTGATACTTTGGAACCAGTGACAGGCCTCCCTTTTGTTCCTGATCACTGTTTGGACCTAATTGGAGAACCAAATGGATTTCTTGTACCTGTTTCTTTTCTTCCCATTCTGATGCAGAGTTTCATTGCTATCAAGACTTATTCCTTTATGCCCCCAGATGTATTTGACTTCTGTTTTGTCTGGGATATTAGCCAGATTGTTTCTTACTGTCTGTCTCAACCTTTCAAAGATTGCTCAGTTGAAGTTCAGGACTTTCATCTGGGATGTACGTTTTTCAGTCCCATAGGAAATCTCAAACCATACAGTGTTATGGTCACTATTGGCTAGCAGTTCCCTGACTCTTACTTCCCCCACTGCCTCAGTGTTAGTAAGGAATACATCCAAGATTGCCCCTTGCCTGGTTGGATCCCTTACCAACTGTGTGAGCATGTTGTCTTGTAGGGATTCCTGGACAACCTGGCCTCTGGTGGATTTCAACACCAGAACAACCCAGTTGATGTCAGGTAAGTTCAGGTCACTGACCACCACTGTATTCCCCCTCCCTGAAACCTTATTAATTTCCTGTGTGAGCTCCCTGTCCCTCTCTTCACCCTGACTTGGAGGTCTGTATGACACTCCCAAGTGCAGCTTCTTCCCTGATCCTGAGGTCAGTTGAACCCAGAAGGATTCAACATCCGTGTGACTATTCTTCTCACTAACTGTTGCCCCTATGCCTTCCCTAATATAGAGTGCTACTTCCCCAACCCCTTGTTGGTCTTCCTGTCCTTTTGGTAGAGTACATATCTTGGGATCAAAAGGTCCCATTCGTTATATTCTGAACCCCATGGCTTAGTGACAGCAACCAGGTCAACCTTGGTGTCAGCAACCCAATACTTGCAGGTCACTTATCTTATTCCTAGGCTCCTGACATTGAGACAAAGTCTCTTCCATGAACCTGGCTGTACTCTATCTTAGCTGTATGTTGTGTAACATTCGATTTTCTCCCATGACAGACCTTGATGTTCGCCAGTAGTTTTGCGAGTTTTGTCTGTGATGTTTATTTGAGGAGGAGTGTCAGCTAAGTTGCTATCCTTTGTTCTTATAGCTTCCCTAGCCTCGTGCTTCCCTTTGCGTAGTTCAAACAACTGTTGTGGACATCAAATTTCTGCCCCAAAACCCTCACTCCCTCCCTCATCAGGTGCATCCCATCATATCTGAAAAGCCTTCTGTCCCAGAAGTCCCCCAATCCCCCACATACAGAAATCCCTTTTCTCTGCACCATTGTTTCAACCATCCATTGAATTTATGAATCTCTTCTTATTTAGTCTGTGTTCCCTCCTTTACCCAAACTGGAAGAACTTCGGAGAAGGCCAGGGATGTTGATCTTGCAGCCAGTCTTTCACCTAACTTTACTAGGTTCTCTTTTACCACCTCCAATGACTGGTTTGCTAGGTCATTCATTCCTAGGTGCACCAGGACTCCCAGGCCTTCTGCAGCTTGGTCCACTTTCCTACCAATGCACTTTCCATCTCATTTAGCTGAGGCCCCTAGAAGGCACCTGGCATCAATGTCAGTCTGTCAGTTTTTACTAAACTGTAGCTTGATTCCCCCTGATCATTGAGTCTCCAAAAATAAGGTATTTTTTGAATTTTTTTTTACTGGTTCTCTGTTTACCACTGCCCGATGCCATTGCATTGTTCTGTGTTAGCCTTTCAGCTGACCTATCATCCCCCCCCCCACAAAAACAGATTCTTGTACTTCCACTTGAGGATTTCCAGTTGACTGCAGACATCACTGCTGCTGACCTAGAGCTGAGGAGGCCCTTGGAGGAGCCAGTGAAGCAGGGGCTTCTAAATACACTAAAATAATTTATAAAAGGTATGTCACCATTACCTTATCTTTAGAAGCCTCAAAAACAAGCACAATGAATGAGACTGTATAGTCCCTAGTTATCTCTCTTTTTTCCTTTTTATCCAGGCAGCTACAAGCAAAACAAAAAGCAAAAGAAGCCTGGATTATTATCCCATTAACCCTGTGCAGAACAATTTGGGTGCCTACGAATGGATGCAGGGACTGGAGCAAAATAGCCAAGAAGAAGCTAGAGACATCAAGAATACATTGAAAGACACCAAGAGTTGCCGAGAGACAATGCAGAGAAATAATACCACTAACACCACTAATGCACCTATGCCAGAGTAAGCAGGTGTGGAGTCAGAACCTGGCAGCATTTAGTTGGGACAGCAGTGAGAACAAATGAAGAGGAGTATATTACAAGGAGCATATATGTGACCTAGTGCTAGACTCAGATCGAGGAACTGGTAAAAAACAAATAATTTTTTATCACAAGGAGGTTTTAGGAAAGTGCATAAAAACTATTGAGTCTCCAAAAATAGCTGGGTCTCTCGTCTTGGTTTGCTCAGTATTTACACCACATAATCCTGTATCTGTAACCTGAACTTGTAACATACTTGAAGGTGCGCTGTGCCTTTTACTCCTTGCATATCTGTCTTACCTTTACTTCAGTTTGTATTTTTGTATATCATGAATTCCATTCAAGCAGGCCCTAGGCCCAAGCCAAACCATAGACCCAAGTAATAGATTTAGGCCCCAGGCATGCCAAGCCTCCGGCCTAGGTAATGGGCCTAAGCCTCTTCCATGAACCTGGCTGTACTCTATCTTACCTGCATGTCGTTTAACATCCAATTTTCTACCCCCACAGCCCTTGATGTTCCCCAGTAGGTTTGCGAGGTTTGTCTGTGACTCATCGCTGTTGATCTTTATTTGAGGAGAAGTGTCAGCTAAGTTGCTATCCTTTCTTCTTATAGCTGCCCTAGACGGCTCCCCTTTGCCTAGTTCAAACAACTGTTGTGGATATCAAATTTCTGCCCCAGCACCCTCACTCCCTCCCTCCCTCATCAGGTGCATCCCATCATATCTGAAAAGTCTTCTGTCCCAGAAGTCCCCCAATCCTCCACATACAGAAATCCCTTTTCTCTGCACCATTGTTTCAACCATCCATTGAATTCATGAATCGTATCCTCGCTCCAACAGAGAATTCTAGTGGGCTGTATGTGGGTTAGAAATACTGTAGATAATTCACCAATGTAGGTAATACCTGTTCAAACCTGTCTGTATTTTATAATTTTAAATACAAACTTTTTTATTTTATTTTACCACTTGGTATCCAGTGCTATTCAGTGATATATAGCGATTTTCAGGGATGCTATCTAATTCCCTGTTTTATAGCACATAGATGATTTATCTGCACTTACTTGAGGTACAGAGCTTGGTATTTTATTATATTTATTTTGTTCTTCCAGGAGAAGTCAGCATTGTGCTTCTGTCTGAACTTAGTCACTGTTGCACATTTGTGGTAGCTTTTGAGCACTTTGCACTTTGCATTTCAGGCCCTTCATGCCCTAACTTTACACAACTGAGTATTTGATATACTTGATTATATTTGATCTACATACAAAGTTCTGGTTAAAAGTGATGTGTGTGCGACTTAATTAACTAATCTGACTTGAAATTTCAGAATATATTCGCATGAAAGAACTATAGCATTTTTAAGTGTCCGTGCATAGGCATGCTTTATTTCCTCATGCTAGCCACGCTAGTTATGTGAGTCTTGCTAGTCATTTGCTTATTACTCACTGCTTATTGCTAAACCTACGGCTGCTAATTTTACTGTTTTATTTTTAGCCAAAAGGCCCTACTTATATTCACATTACAGGCCTTTACTTTAAGGTCACCTGGGCCTTTAAGGGGCATGACTGAGGCTGATTTTTGGTCCTTGCCCTGTAAGCTCCTTTAAAGTTTGGCCTATAGCTTCTTAAATTAGGCTAGCATAACTGCATTCATCCTATTCTTTTTCTGGACCATTGCATGACTATTGAGACCAATGAAACTAATGAATTTAAAGTGAACCCATTTGCATATTAATTGTTTACTGGGGCCCAGATATTCAAAGGGGTTGCGCATGGTGCAACAGAGTTGCGCCAGTGCAACCAAGCATTGTGCCCCGGCGGGATATTGGAAAGGCTGCCCGGTGCAGTGCAAATCCCGATGCACTGGGGTGCAATGTAATTGTATGCAGTGCAGATGCAGGGGGCATGCCCATGCATATGCGGCACATCCCAATATTCAGCCTGGGATGTGCGGCACATTTGCTGGTGAAACCCTGCATTGCACCACATAGGGGGGCTCAAAGTTGAGCCTGTGAAGAGTGGGAACAAATCCTGTATTGCATGGTGCAACACAGCAGCCACCAGCCATGGGTGGCCACCCGCCCACCCAGAACACCTTCATCAAGCACCCACATAACCCTGGTGGTCTAGTGGCACCCCGCGTCCACCTATGTCCCCAATCGTGGGTATCTGATGTTTATATACATCTCTGATAGTCTAGTGGACCCCCCCAACCATTGCCATGATCACAGTAAATGTGAAAGAAAGCATGCCCTGACAGTCTAGTGGTACCCCCTTCCCTCCCTTGTCCCCGATTGCCGGTATCAGATGTTTAATTAAATCCCTGGTAGTCCAGTGGCACCCCCCCACCCATAGCTGCGATCGCATAACTGTATAACACACAATTCCTCATAGTCTAGTGGCACGGAAGTCCCTGATTCCCCAATAAATGTAATAAAAGACCTTCCCTGGTGGTCTAGTGGTCCCTCCTCCCACCTGTTTCCCCGATATAAGTAAAAATGACCATCCCTGGTGGTCTAGTAAAAACCCCTCCCACCCGTTGCCACGATCACAGTAATCCTCCATAAATAAATGCCCTGGTGATCCAGTGGCACGCCCACTGTTCCAACCCACACTGAACCCCTTGCCCACCTCGCCCCCATCATTGGCAGGCAGCTGCAACCTGCCTGCATACGCCAGCTGCCTGCCAAATGAGACGTACGTATGGGCTGTGGCCCATTGGTTCAGGTGTGGACCAATGAGCTTCTGGAGGGCATACTGTACTAGACAGTCCCAAATATGTGAATAAAGTCAGTCACATATTTGGGACTAGTCTAATCATTCCTACAAGCCCATTGGTCACACTAGGGACAAATAGACTTGTGCCTAACTACCTGATCGATCAGGTGGGCAGCCGGGCAGTATGCAGGTGGTTTCCAGCCCCTGCCAATGACGGGGAGGGAGTGGGGTGGACAAAGGGCTTGGTGTGGGTAGGAGGGGTGGGGGTGCCACTGGATCACCAGGGCATTTATTTATGGAGGATTACTGTGATTGTGGCAACAGGTAAGGGGGGTTCCACTAGACCACCTGGGATGGTCATTTTTACATATATCAGGGAATCAGGTGGGGGGGACAACTAGACCACCAGGGATGATCTTTTATTACATTTATCACAGAATCGGAGACTTGGGGGGGCCACTAGACTACCAGGGATTGTGTGTTATACAGTTATGGGGTGGAGGATGCCCCGGGATCCCCACTGCACACGTCATGCTGTTCAGGGTGCCAGTCGCAAGTCACCGGGATGCCCTGTGCAATGCATGCAAATGGGGCCATAATGACATGCAAATGGCCACATTTGTGCCTTGCATATTGTATGGCCTCATTTGCATGTCCCCTGCTGAATATCATGGGTGATTCACCTAGCGCAACTGCACTTGCGCTGGCACATCCCCGTGCTCCCTATCTGTGGCTTGTGCCAGTGCACTGCCACTGCACCATGCACAGTATGTGTGCTGACCTTGCCATATTCAATGGTGCTGCACCATGGCATATCACCATTGAATATCACCTGGCCCTGGCACCATCGCATCCCAGTTGTGCTGCGCCCAGGCTTGCGCCACTGCCTGGCACAGTCTGAATATCCGGGCCTTGGTGTATAACCTGTCTGAACAGCCAGCTTGTTTAATTAAGGGCTCCTGGCCCCTGATACTGAAAACATACATTCAGCATAAACTGTTATTATTTAGCTGTACTGCTGAATCCAGGATCTATGGAGTTTTAATATTCCAACCTTTAATCAAAAAGTAATTTTGGGCAGATACACATAAGAGTTCCTTAGAATATATAATGAGTCCACCCTTGTCTTTTCTCAAAATGTTATTGTCTCTATAAGTGCCTTAACCTGATTACAGGTGTCATAACCTGACTGTTCTAATTATGTATGCCAGAAGTGGTAAGGAGCTTGGTAAAGAAATAGATAGCTGTTCTGACCAAGCCAATAAGGCTACCAGGAAAAGAAAGAAAGCAAAGAATGGGAGTGTGTTTTCTCAAGAGCTAACTATTGCTTCATCTACCCCTAATAGTTTAGGAAACCCAGTTCAGTTATTACAATACATAAAAGAGAATGTTTCTGTAGACAAAAGGGAGGGCTCTCATCTGCTAATAGTATATTTGCTCCCTTTTCTCTGTCTGATTCCCAGTCACCAGATGGGAATGGGGGGGAAACCTATTCTAACTAATCATTCCTACCTTGATGATCAGGAAGCAGACAGCATGAAAAATTATGATCAAGAGCAGACAATAGATAAATTAACATCCGTACCTGTATCAGCACCATTTAGCTGACCTAACCATGACAAGCAAGGAAAAATAACAGATTATTTTGTTTACCTAAAAAATCAGACATCTCTATCCCATGTGGAGTTAAATAAAGAGATTAACGTAGCCCCTCACTATGGGGGGGGGCTACTGTGTCTACACCCAATGTACCCTTAAGCACCTCTGTTATGGAAGCATGTGAGTCCCACTCCCTGGGTGTTGAAATTTCATGCTACCCCTCAAGGTTGGACTTGTTTAGTCCTTTGGACCTACCTAAGGACATGGACAATACCCACTCAGAGATGGAGGACTTGGATGTCTTGGTTGGGTCTCCCAATAAAGTGCTTCAAAGGCTTGACAAGGAAGTTGAAGAAATTAAACTCGAACCTAAATTTTTAGCACAGTGCCCCAATGCTATATCTAAGTACACCAGTAAAGCTCTTGCACACCCTATTATGTCAAATATTGTCTTATTAGGAGCATACAATGACATTAAACATCAAATAGAGGATCTGGCCTCTCTATTTTTAGAAAAATTCACAGGGCTAGCACAGAGAATAGAAAACTTAGAAAATGACTTACAAAATAAAGCAAATAAACCTGGGAACCTTTCTTTTCTACTATAATTATTCCTTCTTATATAATTATTCCTGATTCTCCCATTTCTAAAGGGAAGAAAAAGAAGTCCCCTCTGAAAAAAATAAAGTAGAAACAAAAGAAGAAAAGGAACAGAAAATGCAATGGTACAAATAATAACCCCACCCCCAATTCATCTATGAGAACTAACATAAAGACAGGGTCTCCTAATCTTCCTCATTTTAATCCTCTAGACATGGCTTATTCAAATATTGGAACCAGACAAAGTAAAGAAGAAATCAACCCCATCCTTAATAAGGACAAAGAAACAGATGCTAATGTCTTAGACATAGCAGAGCCAATGACTACCATTCAGTTAGGCACTGTTAATAACACTCCCGCTATCACCTCAGTACCATGAGTTTCTGTTCATCCCACAAAGGATTTGTTGGTTATGGACCCTCAGATGACCCTTTTATTCCCACATGTTAACTAAGTTACAATTATAGATAAAGAAGTAGTTTTTAAAATAGACGACATGTTCATTAAATCATATGTGACACACAAGACTTCAACAGAATTAATAATTCATCTTTTCAGAGCTGAATTAAAACTTCCTTTGGCTGCTAGTTCTCTTATTTTTTTTTTTCAAAGAGACAGGTTAAATCCTGCTCATCCTGCATATGTACTAATCTATAGTATGGACATTGCCAAAACATCTGGGCTAAACAACAAGTTTGAAATTCATTGAGTCATACCATTTCCTCCATGGTCACATGGCCTACAATCTGGAAACATATATACGGAGGGGATAAAGCTTGTAAATTACATTCTTTTGACATTTCCTCTACTTTAGCTCTCCTCAATTGGAATTTTGATACTCAGCAACAGTCTAATATATTGTCTACTTTTGAAATTGAATGCCTTGAAGTGAAAATTTAGGAATGTTGGCATCATATGTACAGTGTTACTGGCCACCACCCTCATTTTAGAAATTTCACCATCTGACTTTGGAACCATAGAGAGGGTTCATACAGGGGTCTATGGAACTCAAATAGATTGTCACATTCAGTCCTTGGAATTATTTCACACTCTGCTCAAAAATAGTCACATGCTTGATGTTGCCAATATACACTTGGTTGCACTCCCTGATCTGAAGCATCCAAATGGGCATATTTGTATTATTTTAGTTGTTTAACCAGGAGTAGCACACTAAGCTGAAAGCTTTTTTACAGGAGCGACCTGGGAGCACAGGAAAGTTAAGTGACTTGCTCAGGGTCACACAGTATGCAAGTGGAAGCTGTGGGATTCAAACCCAGGTCTGGTCTGCTGGATGTCACCAGATTTGCAGCTCAGAGCCTTAAACCACTGCATTATACTGCCTTCCTATCAAAGATAGTGGTAAAAAAGGTGACTACCATGTTCTTAACCCTGTCAAATAGCCAGGCTTCTCATTTTACCCCCCCCCCCCAAAATCAATGGATTCAAATTTACTTATTTGTAACATTGCGGGATTGAGAAACAAATTAGTGGATCCATACTGGATCAATTTTTTTTATCCAGAAACATAATGTTGTTATGTTTCAAGAAACTTGGGACACTGAACAGCCATACATAAATGGCTATGAATTTTACTTTATTCCTGCTATAAAAGACAAACTATTGCAGACCTATGGGGTGCCTCACTACTTTGGTTAAAATCAGGAATGATCTGAGGGTACTTGACCACTTGGTAGCAACACAGGAACTTCTCCTTACTGTAATAAGATGGGACTTCTTTTGTATATTTGATTGCCAATGTTTACATTCCCCCCACAATTCATACCAATTTACAACATGATACCTGGTCCACAATGGCATTGGAAATAGTTATAATGTCACTTAAATTCTAAATTGATACTGTACTTGTGGCAGGGGATTTTAACTCAAGGATAGCAAAGTTTAACAACTTACCTATGCTACAGGACTATATATACACCTAGGGGAATTTAGGTTTATGGAACTCTTCTGATAATGTGCTGAAAGATGTGGGAAAGCGTTTTCAAGAGTTTATCACAAATAATAATTTATTGATACTCAATGATAGGGTGAACAGAGACCAGGAGGGAGCATGTACTTTTTTCTGGCCAATGGACAAAGCATCATTGATTATCTTCTATGCTCTCCTCAAAGTTATGATCAGTTTAGAAGGTGAACCGTTCTTATGAGGCCTGAAAGTGACCATTCAGAAATATCTGTCTTGGTCAATTTAAAAGGTAACATGTCACCGTCCACCAATGCTCTCAAAACATTAGCCACAGTGGCATTATCAGGTAAATCTAAATTAGTTTTCAACAATAATTCAAGGCAGCAGGTCACTGAGTTAATCTACTCTCCTCTTTTTTCCACTTTATATTCTTTCACATATGCTATTGCTAACGTACAATATGCTTTAAATCACTTAGAGGTATGTTTTCAACAAATTAGGTTAAAAATGTATTCTACAAGTATTAGCAATACTAAACATAATACTTGGTTTGATGCACAATGCATAAAGGAAAAGCACAGATTAGGAAAAATCATTAGAGATACTAAAAGGAACCCCTCTAAAGATAAATTTCTATACTTAAATAAATCAAGGAAAAATTGTAAAAAAAATCCTTGCTTCTAAAAAATCTGAATTTACCCTCAAACAATGGGACCTTATGCATCAAGTTACTAACTCTAAAGATAACAAGTCATTCTGGCTGATAGTGGAAAATGGTGTGAAGTTATATCTCCCTTCATTTGCCTAAATACATCCTTAAAGAAATGTGTCTCACATTTTAAAACCCTATTAAACAGAGAAAGCTCATTACCTGATAGCTATACTCCTCCATTTTGGACTTCCATCTTAAGTTTACACCCTATGATAATTAAAAGATGCTGAAATGATCTCCAAATTTCTTGCTTTCATGATAAGCTTTAAAAGAAAACACTATCTCACCCAAAAGAAGTTACATTGATACACTCCATGTTACTTGTGCAATAATGCATTGAAATGCGTTATCATATTTTGTTTTTATACCTCAATATGTGCAATAGAAGTTATATGAAATGTACCTCTTTTTAACGTTGTCTTCAATCTTTTCTTTATTTTCTTTTTTATACCATTGTAATGTCCAACACTTTAATGACTTGGAAGAACAATAAAACTTGAAACTTGTACTTTCACTAGGGGTGTAAATCTGCTTAAAGTCAGAGTGGCTATATCCTGAACAGTGCCTTTCTTTGCATTCTTCATTGTTTTTACCCTCACACTCCTTCTCCCTCCCCAAACCATCTACCACCCCCTAGGCTGATCTGTCTTTGGAGAAGCAGGCGAATGGGGTGAGAGCGCCAGGCCACTTGATGGTGCAGCTTCGAGATTTCTGCCCAAGCTGACTACAACTGTACCCTGAACTCCTTTAGCTTCTGACATATGGGGCAATGGATCATCCTCCAGAGTAGTCCCCTGGAGACTAGGGCACCCCACCAATTGCAATTTACTATCCCCATTTGGTAGCTCTGACCTTGCTGCTTACAACTTGACCAGGGATGTTTTGTCATGTATTACAGAAGACATCAGGACTGGAAAGGGGCTGCTACACCACCAGGGAGTAGAACTATGTAGTACATACAGTACAACAAATATGCTGTACCTGCAGTACAATGCAAATGCATGCCACCAGGTGCCATCACTCCCACTGCAGCCAAACTGTCTCTCCAACCCCACAATGACACATCTGGTGCCCCTTTTGATGTCTGCCCATTTTGTATCCCCTCCCATTTTTGCAAGCCACTTAAGACACCTCCTGGCTGGTCTAAGTGGTACCCTTTGCTGCTTCCATGGCAGGGTTGTAAAATTCCAACTAATGGGATGTTGCAGCCCCAACATGGCAAAATCGACTTTGCAACCTGACACACCTGGTTGTTTGCTGCAACCATGGTGCAAGAGAGCTTTGATTTAGCTGGTGTCAGGTTTGATGCTAACTGCTTTAGAACATCACATTTGATGCAAGTTGTGATGTAAGTCACCACTTGCGTCAAACTTCTCACACATTTGAAAATCAGGCCCCATGTGTCAGGGCCCCCATACTGCTGTAATTTTGTCTCCCTAATTATACGCAGTTTGAAAAATCAGAGATGGAAGCAGACTACTTTGAATTTTCTAGAGCAGGGCCTTTATAATATTTTTTTGCCAAGAGATGTGCCTGTCTTCTTTATATACTGGAGTTCATACTGGAAAAATAGGAAAGTTGAGAAGGCAGTGCCCATATACACTTTTCCCACAATTCAGTGGCAGTGACACAAGTCACCAACTTCACTAAAATGCTTATCCAAGCTATCCTTAAAGATACACAAATTCTCAGCTTTCACCACTTCCTGAGGTAATTTATTCCACTTTCTAATTGCCCTACACTTAAATCTGTTCCTTCTCAATTCTGTCCTACAGATTGTTTCCCTCAGCTGCCTATCATGCTCTCTCAACTGATATGATTTTTCTTTATTGTCCAACCCCAGCTCTGTCTTCACATCCTCGTCTCTTAGTCCTTTGTACAAAAACAATAAATCCCCCCTAGCCCTCCTAGTTCTCAAGCACCACAAGCCTAGTTTCTCCAGTCTATCTTCATAATTCAAAGTCTCACATCCTGATATCATTCTAGTATAGGACCGCTGTGGCCTTTCCAACAATTTAACATCTTTCACTAGGATGGGACTCCATACAGTGGAGCAATAGTCCAGAATGGGTCTTACCAGAGTCTTATACAGCAGTATCAGCACCTCCCTACCTCTAGAATGAACCCCCCCTTCTTATACTATTTACCAGATACATGGCTGTATTTGTGGTATTTCTACTATGAACACCACTTTTTAAATAATTTTGGATATAAACCCCCAGATCCCTCTCACATGTAGAGACCTTAATCTTAAGACCCTGCATATAATAGTTCTGTTGTATATTGTGCCTCCACGGATGCATTATAATGCGCTTATCTTTATTGAAGTTCATCCCATTTATTTCTGCCCATTCTAAAACCTGTATTAAGTCCCCTCCAAAAGATAATCTGTCTTCAAACGTATCCACAACCCCCCATATTTTCACATCATCAGTAAACTTCACCATCTTATTCTTGCTATGTATACCCAAGTCACTTATAAAAATGCTGAACAGCAACGGTCCCAATACAGACCCCTGGGGCACACCACTCCTAACCCTCAGAGGTTCTGACAAGTAACCCAGGATCCTTACTTGTTGTTTCCTGTTCCTCAGCCACTGTTCCACCCATCTCACAAAAGTATAATCAATTCCCATTCCAATCAGTTTTTCAATAATTTTACAATGAGAGACTGTATCAAAAGCCCGACTAAACTCAAGCATTACCATATCCACACTCCTTCCCCCATCCACCCATTTATTAATATGTTCATAGAAGGTTGTAAAATTAGTCTCACATGACCTGTCAGAAACAAAACCATGCTGATTTTTGTCTATTTGTCCCTTTCTTATCATAATACTGTTATGGCTTCGCTAAGAATTCCTTCAATGATCTTCCCTATCACAGAATTCAGGCTCACCGGCCTATAGTTCACTGCCTGATCCTTTCTCCCCTTCTTATATATTGGCACCACATATGCCAACCTCCAGTCCTCAGGCACCACACCCTCCCTCAGTGACTTTTGCCTCAACATGGTGATAACTGGTACTAACTAATCCTGTAGCTCCTTCAGCAGGTAAGAGTGAATCCCATCAGGTCCCACCATCCTGTCCACCTTCAGTCTCCTGACTCTTTTCAATACCTTCTCTTCTGTTATTATTACCTTTGGATCTAATTGACCCCTAACCAAACTACTATTTACTAACCAATCATTGTGATTTTTATATACAGCACCAAAACATTTACCAAATTCATTTGCCATTTCCATTGGATTGGATGTCACAACCTCATTACTATTAAATGGGCCAACCATATTACTTCCTCCCCTTTGGCTATTTACATATGCACAGAAACTTTTATTATTTTTACTCACAGCTAATCTCAATTCAAGCTGTTTTTTTTAGATTTATTTATTTCTTTTTGAAGTTACCTTAAGATTTTCTTATACTTATCCCTGTACATTGGTGTATTGTTCTTTTTCATCTTCTGAAACATCACTTTCTTTTGTTTACAAAGTCTAACTATAATCCTAGTTAGCCATGGAGGCTTTTTACCTTTGTAATTTTAAGCCTTCCTTTGTGGGATATATGTTTCTTTAATCTCATTTATCTTTTGTAAGAAAAACTCTCATGATTTATTTATATCCTGATGCTTCATCATTTCCCCCTAGTCTGTAGTATTCAATCTTCCTCTCATAGCCCCATAATCCTCCTTTTTATATACGTACTGAGTTGTACTACCTTTAACCAAATCGGTTGCCCAATGCATCAAAAACACTATAGAGTTGTGATCACTTGTACCAACTTGTGGCTGAATGGTAATCTGTTTGATAATCTCAGGCATATTTGTAAAAATGATATCCAATATATTTCCCCCCGTGGCTTCCTGAATACATTGTTGGACACCCACCACAATTAATTCTTCCTGAAACCTACAGGCTATATTATTCCCTGCCTGTTTTTTCCCCCCTGAATTCCAGGCATATTCAAATCCCCCATTATCACTACATCAGTGTCCTCTGCCAGATTAACAATATAGTCCAGAAAGGCCTCAGTCTCCTCTAAACTTGTATCAGGTGCCCTATAAAACATTGAAATCCTACATTGTTAATACCCAGGAGTTCAATAGTTATAATTTCAGCATTACCTAACTCAGCAGTTTCTTCTATGCTCCTGATTTCTATTCCTTCCCTAATAATAAGAGCCAATTTCTCCACCAACTTCATATACTCCTTCTGCATCTCAGGCGCGGTCTTTTTCACAATATCATTAATACCCACGTAGATCACTGCTAAGGGATGCTCCCCTGCTGCACTAAATATATTATCAGCCATACTGTGCAGATCTGTTACACCTGCCCCAGAGAAACTGCTAACCATTCTATTATCTTTGTCATTTTTACAAATATACAGACCTGTGAATTTTATAATAGAGTCACCTTTTACAATAACCTGTTTCACATTACGGTCCCCCACCCTCTATCATCTCCCAGATCTAAATTACAGTCCTCCTCTACCATATTTGACTGACTCAGTTCTCCCAGTACATTAAAGCTATTTCTCACTGGTATTTCCTCAAATGCTGCATGTCCACCTTGCCCATTACTCATAAAACCTTCCCTACCTTCCACAATATCTCCTAATAGAGTCCTTTCCAGTTCACCCCTTAAATATCCTGGGACAGGTTTGAGAGGGCTAACCCCCCTTCGTTTCCTTTTTACCTTACTTTTCACACTCTATTCCCCCTGATTGCTACCTCCATCCTCCTCATTAGTCTTTCTTTTTCCTTGGCCAACCACTGAGCCATTCCCCTCCCCTGCTGCCTCATTTATATTCAAACTTGACAGGATCCTTAACCTTGCAGTGAGCTCTATTTGGCTCCTCTCTAATGCTTCTAGTCGTTCAGTAACCCTTAATAAATTATCACGCATTTCTTTATCCGAGTTACAGTTCTTGCATTCATAACTAACATAATTAACCCCCAATTCAGCCACTATAAACATGGAATAACTATTACAACATATCAAGTCCCCTTCTGATGTTAACACCGGTGGTATTCCATTTTGTATATTAATTACTTCTGACCCCATCTTATACCCTTGGTTTGACATACAGTGCTCCCTACTGTTTTATTTAGCAGCATATCTCTTCTCCTTCTCCCTGCTAACATGCAAACACGCACTCAGACGTGCGTGTCTCCGCTTGTCTCAGTGCACCTAGGTGCACCGCTCACGCTCGCACCTCTCACATGAGTGCCTGCTTTTATCCACTAGCGGGACCCAGAAGAGGGTCTTGCACACACACTCCCCTGATTCAAAGACCTGCCTACAGACCTGGACTAGTGCTTAACAGCACTGACTCCTGCTTGTCCTCTTTTAAAATAAGAATCCTAAAATAATCAGGAATTCTATACCCTCTGCCCTAGCACATAGAGGGTTCCAGCTAAATGTAGCAGTACTCCAGGGAGTTATCAGGCTTGGATGCTCTCAGTGCTCTATGAACAGCACACGTTACAGCCACTGCTTCCCTGTATCACCACTTTTGGCGGTCTCACAGTTCAGACAGTGACAGTGATATTAAACAATCACAGAAAGATTGGATATGGGACCCCTCTTACTGGACTTGTGGTGAGGATGGGAATGATGAGGTGGGGGTTCATTTTAAGGGCTTACAGTTTACTTTGGAGAGATTAATGGCTACATGTCTATGGAGGACCCTTCTCTTGAGTATCATTTTACAGAAAGAATTATATTATTTGATAAATATTTATGCCCCGCAAATAAAACCTAGTCATATTGAGTCATTCAAAGTAGTTCAGCCTTACTTGAATACCTCTAGGCAGGGTTTTTTGGTTGGGATTTTAATTGCTCAATTGATGGTATGCAAGGAACTTCAACATGTAAAAATATTCATTGTGATTACAGTGTGATTCTGATTTTCAGAAACAACTGAATACTGGTGCCAGCTTAATTGATGGATATAAAGCACAGCATCAGTCTAGAGGTACTACCTAATTTCTAACTACCCAGAATGGGTGGTATCATGTAAATCTGTGAACAGCTTTAAAAGAGCATGGGACAGGAACAGGGGAGAGTGAGGGTGGGGGAGGTGGGGGTGGCAGTGGAATGACAAAAGGGGTTGGGGCAGCTGCAAACTAGGGGTTTGACTCAGATAGACTGGGTGGTCTGTTTCTGCTGGCACATTTGTATGTTTGTAATTTCGAGGATGTTTATCCATGCAAACAGATTTTTTGTTTGCCTCTGGTACTAGAAATATCTCAGATCATGTCTTTCTTAGTGGCACCTTGCAAAATGTCTCCCTTCTAAGGTAAATTGCTGGAAATTAAATGCAAATTTATTATCTGAAGCTGGGATGCAAATGACAGTACAGGATTTATTTGAGGCTTCGAAATCTGTTTTTTGTGGGTATGACTGCCCTCAGGAGTGGGGTTAGGATACTAAAAAGGATCTTCAAGTCCTTTTTAGGCAACAGGGAATGTCTAAAGAATGGAAATAAATCTTTAAGATACTAGCATCTTAGGTCCCAACTTTACAAGCTGTTGTCTCTGACAATGAAAAAAATTAAATTATTCCTCCCAGATTCAATCTTGGAAGATGAAATTACAAAGTTCCAATAAGACAGAGCAGACACTCTAGTAGCAGAACAAAAATATGGTTTGAAAAATCTCCTTATGGGGACCTTCTTCAGGCTTGCAAAGCAAAGTTGTACATCTCTAGAATGGCTAGTTCAGGAAATAGTAAATGTGAGAAGATATTTGAGAGTCAGAATGTTCTTTAGGAGGTTAAGCATTTTCATTAGACTATGGAACCTGAACATCATTCTCCAGGACTTATAGATACTGGCCCAGATATTCAAAAGGGTTGCGCTATGCGCAACAGGGTTGCGCGTGCTAACTCCAAAATGCCCATTCCCCGCAATATTCAGAAGGGGCCAGTTGCGCCACTGAAAACATGCTGAGCAACGGCGCAATGGAAATGAAGGCATGTGCAACGAAGGGGCGGGTCCATGCATAAAAATGCGATATCTCGAACACTTACGCAATGCGCAAGAGTGGCTCAGCCGGAAGTTGCGTAGGCACCGGATTTGAGCCAAAATAAAAAGGCTCAAGGAAGCGGCGCAAGAACCCTAGCAGGCCGCAAACTGGGGGAGAGAGACAGAGAGAGAGAGAGAGAGAGAGAGAGACAGGAGCTGGAAGGGCAGAGAGGGACAGTGGGTCCAGGAGGACAGAGAGGCCAGTGGGGGGTGCCCGGTGCAGTGGAAGCAGCAGTGGAGGCAGCGGGGGTAACACAGAACAGCAGCCGGGGGGGCAGAAGCCAGGGAGATGGACAGTGTCAGCTTCCACATGGAAGCTGTAATGAGGGGAGTGAGACACCATGCTGCAGGGGGATGTGGCCGCAGAGGGGCCCGTCGGCGGTATGCCCCCGACAGGCGGTATCGTGCCCGCATCAGCTTCGAGCTATACACAGACGTCGAGATTGTGGCCCGGTACCACCTGAACAGGGCAATACTGAGACGGCACTGCGAGCTGTACAGTGATGTGATGCAGGCACCCTCACAACGGAGTCATGCTCTGTCCATGGAGACCAAGGTGACAGCCTGCATGTGCCTGCTCGCCACGGGCACCTTCCAGAGGCTGACAGGGGACACCACAGGCATTACACAGTCGGCCATGTCACGCATCCTCACCCAATTCCTCAGCGCACTGCTGCCTCATGCTGCGGAGTACATCCATTTCCCCAGCACCGCGGCAGAGCATACAACAAACATGCAGGAGTTCCACAGGGTAGCACATATGCCTGGCGTGCTAGGGGCCATAGACTGCACCCATGTGGCCATTCGCACACCACCTGGCCCCGACGGCCAGGCTTATCGGAACCGAAAGGGCTTTTCCAGTGTCAACTGCCAGGTGGTGTGTGATGCCACTGGGCGATTATCAATGTCTGTGCCACACCCTGGCGGAGCACATGATGCCTCATATGGCACCAGTCTGCACTGTGCCATCGATTCGAGAGTGAAATATCCCCAATGGGTCATAGTGGGTGAGTACACATGTATGGAATGCAAACTCTGTGCAAGGGTGGGAATGACACAGGTGCCATGGTAGTGGCACACAAGGATATGGGCAATATGGACCTGACATGACACTGATCTCCACTATCTCCACACAGGTGACTGCAGATATCCACTCCATCCCTGGCTGCTCACACCATACCGGCGCCCCACGACCCCAGCGCAGCTAGGTTTCAATGAGGCACATGCCGCAACACGTAACATCATAGAGCGGGTGTTTGGGATGCTCAAGGCACGCTTCCAATGCCTGGACACCCCCGGAGCCCTACAGTACAGCCCCCAAAAGGCCAGTGGATATTCCTGGCCTGTTGCATCGCACAACATGGCCAAAGACCATGGATAGCCATACAGGTCCAAGAGGGGACAGCGATGGGACGCCAGTGGCGCCGTGATGTGGTGATGAGCAGCCCCCTAGGACGGAGGGACCCCGACTGACCCGCAGGCCCAGCTGCACCGGGACACCATTGCAGAAGAGCACACGCCCAACACAGGTAAGTCAAGGGGACATGTGCAGGCAACACTGTCCATGCGCAAACCACAGGCACACAGGGAACACACTGCATGAAGGTCAGGGAGTTGAAGGTTCCAGGCATACCAACACACCATCAGAGAGGGGTGAGCACTCATATGGACACACACACACACCAGGCAGCATACATGGGCAGCAGCACAGCACTGCGGAAATGACATTGCCAACACACAGCACCACCAACCACCCCCACAACCTGGACTGTCCATGTACATGTGTCAGGACCTGGGCACCCTTGCACCTTGGTGTACAGTGCAATGCCGGCATCATCATGCACACGCACCTGTGGACAGCAGTTGGGAGAGTGTGCAGCTGGTCCGTGTGTCAGCTTGGTGAGCAGAGCACCCAGCAGTGCACTGCCCACCATGACACACATTGCACTCAGGGCAGCACCAGACAGGGCCTGCACTGGGAGACAGTTCAGTCAGGTAGCACTGTCCCACGGCCACCACGGATGCGTGGGCGGCCCCGCCGTGGCCAAGCAGCACTGGCAGGCTGAGCAGGGGCCACATCGGGTGGCGCTGGTGCACCACCAGGGGTCCCACTGTGCGAACGCGACCTTGCCCGCACAGGGGTCTGCATCCTGCCAAACAAACTTGCACCAGGGGTGCTCGGGATGCCCACAGCAGAACCCGGCATCGACAGGCCTGGTGTCACACAACGCCGGGAATGGGGAGTGGAGAGCGCACTGTGTGGGGTGTGTGGTACAGGGGCACCTGACAGTGTGGCCAATGCATCCGCGACAGAGACCACTGCCTGGGTCAGCCTGTCAATGGCAGCGGTCACACCCGTCCGCATAAGGACCAGCTCGGCTCGGTCCTGAGCACACTCCCTGCTATGCCGCTCCACGGACACAGACAGTGCCTCCATGGACCTTGCAACCCACCCCTGCAGCTGTACCGAGTCCTGCAGCAGGCGGGTGTGTGCGTCCAATGGGTACTGTGCCCCAATGGCATCGTGACCCCCAGGGTGTGGACGGTCCTGGTGCACAGCACCCCTTGAGGGTGGGCGCTGTTCACCAGGACCAGATATGGGCGGATCAAAGGGCGGTGGACATGTGCCACTGCTTGACACTGTACCCCCAGACCTGGTGTGCAACTGCTGCTGCCGCCCCTCCAACTGCTGAGCCCCCAGGTCCACCTGTTCCACCTCTGTGCTGACAACAGTGCCAGACACCTGCACAGCCACCGGTGCTGCCCCACCAGTGCTGACAGGCACAGCCTGGGACTGTGCCAGCATGCTGGTACACAGGTGTGAACCAGGAAGGCCCAGGGGCATGTGCTGGCCTGCCATGTGTCCGTCATGGGACACACACCTATCACTGCCCATTGCAGGCCTGCTATCATCAATGGTGCAGGTGCGTGCATCAGCATAGGCACAGTGCTGGCATACCTGCATGCCAGACTGCTGTGACACACGCTGTGCACCCCTGCACCGTATCACTGACACCGGAGTTGTTGGCCCAGCGCATGCTGCTGCAGTGCCTGCAGGCTGGTGGCGGAGGTGGATGGTCCTCCTCCACGTCCAGCAGGTCTGCCTCACTGTCTGGACCCACCACCACCACCGCCTCCTGCAGACTAACAGGATCTGTAACAGAAAGAGAGTACATGTGAGTGCATGTGAACAACAGCCCCCAACAACATCACCATGTCATACTGCAGTGATGGGCTTCCACCTGTTCAATCCTCCGCCTGGTATGCCCAGCAATGGCACTAGGCTGCATGGCCATGACCAGTGTCTCCTCTGTAGGGGTCAGCTGCAACACCACTGGTGGACCCCCACCAGTGCCAGCACGTGCCACCCTGAAGGCTGCCACCTTCTCCTTCAGCCTCCTGCGGTCAGTTCCCATCTTCTTCCTGCATTCCTGCATGGAGCGCTGGTGGCTTCCGTGCAGGTTGACGGCCTGAGCTACCCCCTCCCATGCAGCTGCACGCCCTGAGGGGTGCCTCTGTCCACTCAATAGTGGCTCATCCTCCAGGTAGGCCTGGAAGAGGGCTCTGTCTCTGCCGTGGTGAAGTTTGGCCTCCCACGCCCGCCATCCACACCCTCAGCTTGGCTCTGGTCAGTCATGGTGATCTGTATGGGTGGAAGTGACACCTGTCACTGTGCAGTCGACAGCATTTCCCCATGAGCATAGCTGCCGGCTCGGGGTGCAGAAGCCCCTGCTTCCTCTCCGCATGGCAGATACTGATAGAAAGGGTGCCCTTTGTCCCTTTCTAAGTGCCCTTTTCATGCTCAGCCCCCTCAGCCTTTATCATCCTCCGGCACCCCTGCCCATGAGCATTGTCCTGAGCATCACACAGCATGTAACTCACCTCTCACCTGGAGTAACCAAATCTGGCCAGCACAACTCACTGTCGCATTTTTATAGCGCAACACATGCAAATGAGGTGTGGCGCTACTTTAATGACATGCTAATCGCGCCACTGCGCCTTTGAATGGCTGATCGAATGATTTGCATATGTCGGTTGAATATCGCGACGGGCTTTGCGCAACACGGAAGGTCCAGCTGAGCCAATGGCGCATGTTTGTGGCCGCGCGTTACACCGCATTGGCGCATACCCAGACAGTTACGATAAGCGCTCATCTGCGCTGCAGACCCGCTGAGCGCCGAGGAGCATTCAGGCCATGGCCACCATTGTGCCAGTGGTGCTACAGCACTGGGCACTATATGGCGCTGTGGCACTACCGCGCGCGATAGTCCACTGTGGCACTGGTGCTCAGCTTGGCAGTCGCGAGGATGCCTATATCGTCCTATAGCCGCCGCGAGCCCGCGCCATTGCCGTGACCTTGTGTATGCCCTCTGACCCCTGGCGCTGTTGGCATGCCATGTGTATCGTCTCATTGCGCTGTCTGGTGACAGCGCCATGGAAGGACGGCGCCTGTTCGAACAGCGCGATTGAGCCTGTGGTGTCTATTGCGCAACAACCCACGCGGGTTACGGCGCAGCGGGCCCATATTGCCTGCTGTAAAGCTGGTGCCATGGCTAGGAGGAGGGCGTGTCCTGGATACAGCTTGAAGTGGCCAACCTGGTGGCCCTGGTGGAGCCCACTGTGAGGCACTGTATGGTGAGGCCCCCTCACCATGCCTATGACCGATGTGGCAGCAAGTGGCCACTGACCTGGTGGAGGTCACTGGTCGGGGCCGGTCTGCTGAGCAGTGCCGGCACTGGTACAGTGACCTCCGCCAGAGGGAGCTGGAACTCTTGACGCGGCTGCGTTCATGTGCCAGGCGGGACGTGGTGCCTTGGCCAGGTGAGTGTACCATCTATGCACCTATATTCTCTGTAGGGGTGTGTGTGTGCTTGGGTGGCTGTGCATAGGTGTGTCAGTGTGTGCAGCTGTGCAATGGATGGTTATGGCTGTGTGGGCAGGCACTCTCACTGGGGCAGGGGGTACTCTGCTTTTGAGTCACACTGATGTTTGTCTCAACATATGTCTCCCACAGGCCGGATTGTGAGGACACAGGGCCAGGGTGACGTGGGCCATGCCAGGGCCCCGGTGCCGGGGGGTGTTGTGCCCCAACAGCAGCAGCAGCAGCGTCAGACCCAGCTGCTGGAGGAGTGTGAGTATCATTACTTCATGGATGCTATTGCATGCTAGGGGGGCAAGACCACCAGCCATGCGGGACACAACCAATGGGGAGGTCATAATTCCACTATAAAAAACACTAGTGAGTCCCCACACTGGAGTACAGTGTACAGTTCCGGAGACCATACCTACGTATGGACATGGACTGGGTGGAGAGGGTTCAGAGGAGGGCGCATGGATGGTGCATGGATTGCATCACAAGTCCTATGCAGACAGGTTGACGGAACTGAACATGTACTCCCTGGAGGGAGGAGGGTGTGGGATATGATGGGGACATACAAGTATCTTACAGGGGGAACAGAGTGCAGGAAAACAATATTTTAAGCGTAAAGGATGTTCCAGGACTAGAGGGCATGGGATGAAGTTGGAGGGGGACGATTCAGAGGAAACATGAGAAAGTATTTCTTCACAGAATGGGTGGTGGACAAGTGGAACACCTGCCAGAGGAAGTGGTGGGGCTGACTTGGTCACGGATTTATGAATGCATGGGTTAGCCATAAAGGAATTCTGGAGGTCAGGGGTAAGGGGGAACGGACTTATAGGACAACAGAGTGAACTTACAAGGTCAAATGGACAGACTGGGTGTCCCATAGGCCCTTATCTGCTGACACTGTCTATGTATCCATGTATGTAGGCATGACACAGGTGACCTGCATCACAGTGCAGTATCACGGCACGTCTGTGTATGCATCACTGGTGGTCCAGGCATGCACTGGGCACATAGCTGTGTAACTGGCATCGCACCACATTGCCACATCACTTGCCAGCCTAGTTTGTACTGTGATTGACGTGGGCAGTGTGTATGGGCGGTGGTGCGCATAGCTGGTGCCGCCTGTTTGTGATGGCCATGTGCATGTTCACTGTGGGTGGGTGCATGCCATCACAGGTGCGGGACATTGGGCTATATGGCTTGCAGGTTGGGTGGTGTTCAGGGTTGTGGTCAGTCACAGCCATTGACTGTGTTCCCATTTTCCTAGGCCTCGAGGTTCTCCGGGGGATTCGGCATGACATTCGGGGCCTGACACAGGTGGCCATTGAGAACCAGGCCATCCTTCAGTCAATCAGGTGCCATGGCTCATGGAGGAGCGCCACCGGACAGTGCAGCACCAGGCAGAGGGATGACCAGCCAGCTGGGCCTTAGGGCACATCCTTTCACTTCTCCCCATCCCTACCACCCTGCCTTCCTCTCCCAGTTGTTCATCCCTACCCCTTGAACACCCTACCTTGTACCCATCCCCTTGTAAATAGTTGTTGTTTATGGTTTTGGTTATTTAGTATTTGAAACTTTAAATATACCTTTATATTTTGATATGAATACTGTGTTGGTCTCTGATTTGCAGCTGGCTATGGGTGCTCAGTTGCAGTGGTGTGCATGCCATCTGGGGTGGTATGGTCCTGGGTGTGTGTGTGTGTGTGTGTGTGTGTGTGTGTGCATGGGAGGTATCTCCAGCATGGAATTGACTTTCTGTTGGTCTTGCCATCTACTGCCACCCACTGCTGGGTGCACAGGGGTGGGTCTGGCCTGGTAGCTTCTCTGCAGCCACAGGGGTTGGCGTGTGCCAGGGGATGCATGGTGTTTCCTGCAGTGCCAGTCACTGCACATGAGTGGTGTCTTGGGGTCATGGTGCAGGGTGTGCTGTGCATACGGGGGGCTGATGTGCACTGTGGTTGTCAACCCCCTGTGTGTGGCACTCTCTGCCTGCCAGTGGTTGTGCTGGGGTGTCAGGGCTCTGCTATGCTTTGTTGGCTTGTCCCCATGGGCACGTGGATCATCCGTCCCACCCCCAGTGATGCTGTGCTTGGGGTGTGCCGTTGTGGTGTGGGTTCTGCGGTGTGTTCCTGTGCCCATGGGTGGCATGGCTGGCGGCGGGCCACAGCCTGCCTCCCTGGATGTGCAGTTCCATTGCTCTGGGGGGCTGTGCTTTAGCTATGGCAGCTCTGGAATGCTCAGCTGAGCTTCCATGGATTTGCGCCATAGCGCAACATTTTGGCTCAGCTTCTCCTTCCTGGTTGCGCGATGGCGCAGTATGTGCGATATTCAGACGTTGGTTGCTTGCGCTATTTGCTCTGCTTCATGTTTGAATATCGCACCTGTTGCGCATTTGCGCAACTGGTTTGCGCTTGCTCCTACTGTTGCGCCAGTTTTGAGCGCAGTTTGAATATCCAGGCCACTATGTTGAATTCTGTTACTTTTGATGTGTTATCTGAGGATCAGAAAACACAGCTATTGGCCCCTATTTCTGTTTCATAAGTCACCAGTGTTATTTAAAGTTTAAGACATCTCTTGGTTCCTGGGGAGGATGGGTTACCAAACTAACTTTGTTTCTTCTGTGGAAATTCTATCAGAGTTTCTATCCATTGTTTTTTAATTTATTTTAGAATCTGGGACTTGCAGTACATCTTTGTTTATTTCTTTAAAACCTTTTTTTGTTAAAGAGGGTGATCCGGAATCCCTGGCAAATTGTTGACCTATTAGCCTTTTGAATTCAGATTTTAAAATACTGACAACATTATTATGCAAACGTTTACAAGCTGTAGTTCACCATCTGAACAAGTCAGCCAGGACATGTTCCATTCCAGGGAACTCTATATAAGAGAATTTATATACTTTAACAGATGTAGTAGAGCTGGACATGCAAGGGAAGGTTGCTGGGTGGATTTTGTCACTGAACCAGTGGAAAACTTTTAACAGTATACTGCATGATTACCTTTTTTCTGTTCTATCTCAATATGGTATTCTTGCTCAATGTACAGGGTGGATTAGGATCATGTTACTATCTTATAGTTTCTACTATTAATGGGCATAAGGGAAAGGAACTTGCAGTCCATAAACGGGTCAGCCAGGGTTGTTCTTTAGTCCATTGCTGTCTGTGTTTTGTTTGGATTCCACCGTCAGGTACTGTATATACAGCAGTGTGTCCAAAGAAAAGGTATTGTATACCTGAGAGATTTGACCCATGTGTCCATCATGGCTTACTTTGATGATGTTTGCCTTTTTTTTTTTTTTTGGATGAAGCATCAGGAGTGTTGGCTATGGATGCTTTGTCTAAACTTACAAAGATTTCAGGATGTAAGATTAATAAAACTAAAAGACTTGGGGGCCTAATCTCAAAGGAGCATTTTGGCAAAGACACAAAGTAGGCCAAGGCACAAAATGTGTCCAAACAGTTGTGACATGCGCGTTGTGCCATATTCTGGAAAAAATGCAACTTACACCAAAAAAAACATAAAGGGCGCAGGCAGTGATATGCATCATATAAAAGCACGCAAGTCACCAAAAATAAATGGCGATCACAGCAAAGGGAATGGCAGGATACACAGGTGCAAGGCGCAGCCAAGGAAGAACGTAGGGTGCAACAGTGAGGCAAAAGAGGAAGAAGAACTTCTTCCATGAGGAGACAGACATCCTCATAAATGAGACTGATGCCCATGCAGAGTTACTACTCACCAGGGCTGGTGACAAGGACAAATGAGACCACCACAAGAAGGTTTGGGAGGAGGTGGCCAGAAAAGTAAATGTGGTTACCAAGAAATGCACCATTAGGGACCTGCAGAAGAAATATAATGATATGCAGAGAGATACTGCAAAAACAGGCTGGCTCACAACTGGAGGTGTGCCCAGGCCAATGGTGGATGCAGCAGCCAGCAAAAGGCACTCACTAGCCATGAACAAAGGAAAGCTGCACATCTCAGCAGCCACACAATAACTGGGGACACAGACCTGGACACCTTCTGGCTGCAGAGCAGCACAGGTACATGTATGGGGGGCAATACTACCAACAAGTATGAGTGTGTGTAAACAGGTGTGTGTGTGTGTGTGTGTGTGTGTGTGTGTGTGTGTGTGTGTGTGTGTGTGTGTGTGTGTGCAGGATACAACACTACCACAGACAAGATCAAGAGGCCCACAGGGCATGGCCAGCCTAGGCTGCATGGAGTTGCGGCATGTGACACAAAGTACATGCACACTGCCAGGCAGAGTGAGGCCTGTGCCCCTGAAAGGACAGCACACACAGGCATGTGTAATGTGCATGCATGCCACTGTGGAAAGGCTGTTGAGAAACTGTGGTGAATGGGGGGGCAATGGGTGCAAAGTGTAGAGACATGTGACCATGCAACATGGCATAGGACATCCCCAACACTATGTGCAGGGAAATAACAAGAGGCATGTGGACAACATGGATAGAGACAGGCATGGCATGGGATATGTCTGCATGCATGCTGGAAAGCATACTGTTGACCATGCTGTGGTCCAGTATGTGTAAGACCAACAGGTATGGCTGTACACCATTGACACAACATACATGGTAGGGCAAATCACTGGTGATGCCTGGAGCTATGCAGCAGACAGGGAACCCACCATGCCCTGACGATGGTTTCTGTGTGTAAGGCAACCATGGCTGTCCCCAAGGCCCAACGCAGTGTACAGGAGATGATAGGACATGTGTGGCCAGCCATGGGTAACTGTGTGGGGAAACCAGGCAAGGCCCATGTGTTGTGGTAATGTGACAGACCCCCATGGTGAACCGGGGCAATGTGTGGTCCTCTACACTGTGATGTACAAGTGGCAGCATGGCATGACTAAACGCAAGGCATCCCCCAGTCAGCACTGCATGTGATAGGCCAGAATGAGTGTATTGCCACAACAATGACACAAGGATGTACCACCCAGTACACATGACTGCCCTTGAAAAGGGGGGGGGGGTTGTTGATGCAGTCATCCCATGCTCCTGTAAGAGTACACAGCAGGTGACAGATGACAATAGATGGGAATGGTGTGTGTTGGCAGTGGCCGTGCACATGGACAGGCATAGAGGACAGACAATGAAGCAGCAGTCCACTGTGACCATGGTTGACAGGGTTTCAATGGTCTCTTGTACTGGGAGCCCACCAGGGTGTACAAGGAGCTACAGCAGACAGATGGGTAAGGGTAAAAAGGCAGATGGGAGCATCAATTCATAGATAATAATAATAATAATAATAATAATAATAATAATAATAATAATAATAAAACTTCATTTATTAAGCGCCTTTCAAGCACCAAGGCGCTGTACAAATGAATATTAGAATCAAAATATACATATAAAATCAGCATTCACAACATCATCAATTTATAAAAGCCTTGCTCCACAAAAAAGTCTTAAAATCCCACTTAAAATTCCACGGTTGTGCATTCCTAAACCGGCGAGGCAAGAGTTCAGAGGGTTGGGACATAAACACAAAAGCCCTGGCCCCAGAAGACTTCAATATAACCTCGAACTCTAGCAACCCCTCGTTGGCTGAACGGAGCTGTCGTACAGGGTGGTAAGGAATCAGAAGCTCTTTCAAGTAGTCGGGGCCGAGTCTGTGCAGGGCTTTGAAGGTCAAAAGACCTACTTTAAAGATGATCCGCCACTGTATAGGCAGCCAGTGCAGATCGCGCAGCACAGGGGTAATATGTGTCATTCTAGTTACCCCTGTCAATAACCTTGCAGCAGCGTTCTGCACTAGCTGCAAGCGGTGGATATCAACCCCAGGAAGCCCTAAGTACAGGGAGTTGCAAAAGTCAAGGCGTGAGGTCACGAAAGCATGGACCAACACGGGTAAATCGCTGGATGGAACAAGGTGTTTCACCCTGGTGATATTCATTCTACCCCACAGAGACTCATGATATTCATTCTACCCCACAGAGACCACAGCAGTGCCAGGTGACACAAGAACTGGTGATGGGAGAGGCAGCCAGCAGACCAGCCAAGAGGATGTTGACAGTGAGGGGGACAGAAGCATGGCCACTGTCCACAATATGCCAGCAGAGCATGGAAAGGGGGAGGAGGAGGAGGAAGATGAACAGACAGCACAATAGGATGCAACATGATTGAAGTTGGCCACAGCCAGATGTCAGTAACAGAGGACCTGCCAGTGAACAAGGAACTGCAGTGGACACAGTGTGCACCCCTAGCATACATGGCACTGTTCCACAAGACTAAGTTCAATTAGTGTGACTAAGCTTGAGGCCCACCTGGAGGAGGCTGCCAGAGGCCTCCAACAGCAGGACACACCACCCACATACATTGGCAACTATTGTGAATCTGTGGTAGTGAGGCAAGGAGAACAGACAAATGAGCTTGCTGCACTACGGTGGAGCCAGGAGTAACACTATCAATGCCTGGAGGGACAGCTGAAAGGCATCACAACTGCCATAAAGGCAACAGTCCCCACCACCCAATGCGCAGAACAACACCCAGTGAAAGATATTAACAGGCCTCACTACCCAGTATCAAGAATATGCAAAGTCAAGAGTCCAGTCACCTCACTGCCACTCCAGCAGTGCCATCATGAATGCCTGAAGCAAGCCCTGCAGGAGAGGCATGGCCATGAGGACATCCCTAACGAGGCCCACCATCCACTGGGCCCACTTTCAGGAAGGCATGTGGACAGGGGCATTCTGGCCAATGTTCAATACCTGGGGCTGCTGTCCAGGCCTATCAGCAACTTCCTCAATGGCGGTCCTCTCACCCACATTCTTGACAATCTCACTGTTCTGTGGCCACTCTCCAAGAATGTCAGCCACCACTACCTCGGCTGCCCCCTCACCCACATCCTGGGCAATCTCACTAACCTATGGCTGCTCTCCAGGAACATCGCCACCACCACCTCATCTGCCCCCTCACCTACACCCAGGGCATTCTTACTGTCCTGCAGCCAGTGTCCAGGACTGTCACCCACCTCCTCCATGACAGCTCCCTCACCTGCATCCTGGCCAACAGTGTTGTCCATGTCCATTGTGCCACCATCCTGTGTGTCACTAGGCCCCTCGCCATCCTGGGTGTGATGTGTCTGTATTGTGACCCCATGTCCCACTGGTGCTGCAGGTGTGTCCTACATACCTGCTGTTGTTGGCCTTCATGAAAATATCAAAGCTACAGAAATTCAGAATACACATAAGGAGCCAGAAGAACTGTGGGTCACCCTGGAAACAGGAAATGGGACAGCCATAAGAACTGGGGTTGTCTACAGGCCCCCAGACCAGAGGGAGGACATAGACACATTACTGTTAGAAGATATACAAAACATGACCGCTAAAGGAGAGGTTCTGATAATGGGAGACTTCAACATGCCAGATACAGATAGGTCAACACCAGCAGGAACATCTGCCAGAACTAGACACATGGTGGATTCCCACCGGGGGAGGGCCTCAAACAACTGTTACAACAACCCGCAAGAGAAAGGGCTATCCTAGATCTAGTACTGACTAACAGGGAAAGGATCACAGATCTCCAGGTACAAGGTCACTTGGGGGCCAGTGACCATCATATGGTATGGTTCAATTTGGCCACTAGAACTATATAATCAAATTCCAAGGCAAAAATATGGGACTTCAGAGGAGCTGAGTTTGATAAGATGGACAACAGAATTAAGCTAGCCCTGGCAAAAAGAAATACAGGTGAGGGAGTACAGGCAAAGTGGGCAGGAATTAAGGATGCAATACTTGAAGCAACATCCCATTGTGATAGAGAGAAAAGGAAGTGCAAAAGAAGAAAGAAACCACTTTGGTTCTCAAAAACAGTAGCAGAAAAGGTCACAGCCAAAAGGCTGACCTTTAGGAAATATTATGGAACGCAGCAGGATGAGGAGAGGAGCATACCAAACTTCCTAAGGGAAGCAGGGAAGGCAGTAAGGCAGGCAAAGGCCCAGACTGAGGAAACACTAGCAGAAACAGTAAAAGAAGATGACAAGACTTTCTATAGATACATTAGTGAAAGGAGAAAGTCCAGAGGAGGTATTGCTAAGCTCAAAGGAGATAAGGGGGCATGTGAGGAGGAGGACCCTGTAAAGGCATCTATCCTAAATAGATACTTTTGCTTAGTATTTACTGAAGAGAAGGTAGGTAGGGCCCACAGCTCAGCATCATGGACACAGGGGGAGGGAGGTGAGCACTACTCCTTCACAAAAGAAAAGGGTCCCACAAGAGCTTGCTAAGCTCAGGTGGATAAGGCAATGGGACCTGATGGCATACATCCCAGGGTACTTAAGGAGATAAAGGAGGAACTAGCAGAGCCATTAGCAGAATTGTTTAGTGAGTCTCTGAGCACAGGAGAGGTCCCAGAAGACTGGAGAAGGCTCATGTGATCCCTCCACAAGAGTGGTAGCAGGGAGGAGGCGGGAACTACAGACCGGTCAGTCTTACCTCAGTAGTGGGCAAGATTATGGAGGCACTCCTTAAGGAAAGGATAGTGCAACACCTGGAATCCATAGGGCACAGGATCCAAGACAGCATGGGTTTACAAAGGAAGGTCCTGTCAAACTAATCTCATAGATTTCTTTGACTGGGTAACCAGAGTGGTGGACCAAGGGAGCAGTTGATGTCGCTACCTTGACTTCAGCAAAGCTTTTGACACTGTTCCACATAGAAGATTGATAAATAAGCTAGGTAGGCTCGGGTGGGTCAGAAGTTGGTCAACTGGGTGGCAAACTGGTTGACTGGCAGAAAACAGAGAGTGGTGGTAAATGGTATACAGTCAGAAGAGATGCAAGTCACAAGTGGGTACCTCAGGGATCAGTCCTGGGGCCAGTCCTATTCAACATCTTCATTAGTGACCGCAGATGGACTAGAGGTAAGGCTTGTCTGTTTGCAGATGACACCAAGATCTGCAACAGAGTAGATGATCCAGATGGGGTGGGCAGAATGAGAAGAGATCTGGATAAACTAGCAGAATGGTCAGAAGAGTGGCAACTGGGATTTAATGCAAAGAAGTGCAAAATCATGCACATAGGGAAGAGAAACCCTGAAGCCACTTATAGGCTGGGAGGAGTTGCTAGCAGTCACAGAGGAAGAAAGAGACTTGGGCATCATCATCACTGATGACCTAAAATCATCCAAGCAGACCCCAAAGCAGTAGGTAAGGCTAGGTGGGTGTTAGTGTATTAGTAGGGTATCACAAGTCGTAAGAGGGAGGTAATAATCCCTCTTGTACAAGACATTGGTTAGCCCCATCTGGAGTACTGCGGCAGTATTGGAGGCCACACCTTCACAAGGACATTAACCAAATTGAGGCAGTCCAGAGAAGGGCAACCAAAATGGTGCAGGGACTGCATCAGAAGACATATGAGGACAGATTAACGGAGCTCAATATGTATACCCTTGAGCAAAGGAGGAGAGAGGTGATATGATCGAGACATTTAAACACCTTAAGGGCATAAACAAGGTGAAAGAGTCTAACATGTTTAAATATAAGAAAAATAGCAGGACAAGAGGACACAGCATGAGATTAGAGGAGGCCGATTAAGGGGAATGTGAGGAAATTTTTTCACAGAAAGGGTGGTAGATGCATGGAATGGCTTACCACAAGAAGTGGTGGCTATGAATACAGTGCAGGGCTTCAAACAGGCATGGGATCGGCATAAGGGAGCAATACAAATGACTATGAATAGATAGGTCACTGACAGAGCAAAGGCCGATGGCACATTTATAAGGTAGAAAAAGAAATGGGCAGACTGGATGGGCCTTGCGGTCCTTATCTGCCGTCAACTTCTATGTTTCTATGTTTCTATGTTTCTATGTTCTATGTTTCTATGTTTCTATGTTTCATCACCACTGTTCGAGGTTACCTGGTGGGCCTGCTGTGTAAGGCATTGTATCTGCTCCTCATATGCTTGGGCATCCCTGTTCATCTGCCATCACATGGCCCTGATCAGTGCCCTGTATTGTGGGCTGTCCCTCTGTGGAGCTCCCCCTCCACATCGAGTGGCACCTGTGACATGGAAGTGAAACACATGTCAGTGCCCTGTACAGTCAGTGACTCATGCAATAGTACCAAGGTGTGGCACAGGGCAGGTGGTACAGGCCTTACCACCACCTCTGGCTGGCCATTTCAGGTGGCCAACACCCTCTCCATGTTGGTGGACTCCCACATGTACCCCCTGTACTGTCCTCCTCCAACATCATGCAATACCCCACAACACAGCCAATAGCACTTTTAGGACTCATACAGCCTTGTACCACATGTACACCCAAGTCATGTATGTGCTACCCCTTATGTCACCCCAGTACCATTCTGAGACCAGGTGACACATGTAGTCCCCATTGTATCCCTACACAACCCATGCCTGGCATTACTGGCACCAGTGTTGTAGGCCACCCCTGCACTGCCCACACTATGGCCACACCCCTACCCAGTTGTTACCACATACAATGACTGCTTGACATGTGGTGGGGCCATGCAAATGTCCCACAGAGGGGCACAGTGACTGCCCTCCACCCATCGGTACTGGCCCCTACCTAGCAGCCGAGCATAGTCCTGGCCTTACCTACTGCTATATCACAAGGCCTACACACCATCTGAACATGTGTCATGCCTACTCCATATCCCTCACCTATCTTCCAACAGCCAGATGTACACCTCCTAGGTTGTATGGCACCCCTGTGTACCTGCTGCCTATGTGCGATTACACACAATCTGTGGCATTTCGGCCCAGTTGTCAGACTATGGACCACTGTACTGGCCACCTACGGTCCAACATCTGCATTCCCCCCCAGCCAGTATCCCTTGTAGCACTGATTTGGCCCTATGCATGATTCCAATGCCCGTGGACACTCCGCACAGGAGCAGATAGACCTGGGAACCCCATGCACCTGTTCCATTGCAGAACACCCTCGGCAGTCAACAAAGGCATGCACACAAGGTGTGCACATGAGTCAACGACCATGCATGCGGTACTGTGCCTGCCCAGTCAGAGAGTTGGTGCAGGTGCATGCACACACTATGCATCATACACAGTGACATGTACTGCTGCGTACAGGGTGATGAAGGGTACTGCCCGATATGGCATTGGGAACTCTGCCACAGACTGCATATGCTCAGAGATCCACGAGCACACAGTGCCCCTGACCAGATCCAAGACAGGCATGCTAACCCTCACCATCTACAACTGCACACCCACTCCTGTGCCGTGATCCAGGAGGCCCCCCCATCACATGTGCAACAGCATGTCCTGGTTAGAGCTAGGCAAGCCAGAGCAGGCTCGAGCCTGGTTCGAGCTTAGTGCCTGGCTCGGCTTGGCTCGACCTCTATAAGCAATTAAGGGCCAAGGTCAAGACTAGCCAGTCACGGTCAAAGTAAGCATTTTTGTCATCCTGAGCAGTTAGTGTAATGTCTAAAACATTCAACTGTTATACAGAAAACAGCCTGCAGTAACCAGGGCTCAGCTTGTGTTTTGGCTTGCAGTGTCAAGCCATATCCCTCGCTCAGCTCTGGCTTGGCTCTAGGTGAAAAAATCCTGGTTTGCCCACTTCTAGTCCTCGTCCAGAAACAGTGTACACCACCCACAACACTTCCCATGATGTGCCACATTGCCGCAGAGTGTGGACTTTGCAGTACAGACCACAGATGCCACACTGCACCGTGGTGGGCCCATTGTGCAGATGCATTAAAACAGTGGCTCTGCCCATATGCGGCATCTGGATGGCCAATCCAGAACAGACACCCCAGGCCAGACATATGTGCCAGTCAACCCCACCCAACACACACTGACAGCAGCCTGCAGACCGGTGACTGTGTCCTCTCCCACATTGCTGGGGGGGGATACACTGTCACTGGAACATGGTCAGATGTCTGTTGTCTGTTATTGAGTGATCTGGACTATGTGTCCAGGGTGGGGTGTCTGTTGGGCAAGGGCCATCCTGATGACTGGCCTGGGTGGTGCCACTGTTGCACTGCATCTGCATAATGTGCCCACCACAGTGCAGTGTAGCATGTGCGGTATTTGCTGCTGTGTCATCACATTACAGCTCTTTGACATGACATATGCAACAGGGTCACACATGCTGCTCTATATGGTGACGGGAGTATTTGGCATGCACTGCAGCTGGCTATGGGGCTACATCACTTAGTGCACTTACCTTGGCCATCCCGGTTGGGTGCTGCTGCCTTGTCCTCTCCATCTTCTGACTGCTGCCCAGCATCCCTGGCAGATACTCACTCCACTTCCCAGTTTTGTCCTGGGGGAACATGATGGGGACACATGTCAGTTTCAGGTTTACACGGACAAGCAACACTCTACCACATACATGCCCTTGTCCACCAGTTCTAGTGATGCTCGGATAGTGCCTTTGTGTATCTGACTGTGATCTGTCAGATTGTGGCAGTATCTGACCTGTGATCTGACCTGGAATCCAACCGAAGTTGGAAGTCAGATCCCAGGTCAGATACCACATTATCCACAGTCAGATCCAAGGATCTGTGGTCAGATCTAGCATCAGATCCAGGGATCCGGAGTCAGACAAAGGGGATCCAACCTGGATCTTTGATGGCTGGATCCATAGTCAGATAGCACTAATGTCCAACTGGACCCCCTATCTGGCCGAATGCCGGGTATCTTGTGGTTTCCTAATTTTTAGGATAGTATCCAAGCAACACTAACCAGTTCAGTTGCTTAACCTACCTTCTGCAGGATGCTGGCCAGTCCTCATCAGTCTTTGGAGGATGTTGGGGTCCTGCCTTGTCATGTTCTGCCACCTGTGTTTGAGTTGGTGTGGTGTCCTCCTCACACCAGAGATCCTCTGCAGGCGTGCCCATATTTGTCTCCACACCCTGTCCCTTTCATTGAGTGAGTGCTTTCTGGATCCAGGTGGCAGCAGTGTCCTCCCCCACTGCTGCACCAGATTGACCAGCTGGGCTGTCTCTTTAGGTGAGGAATTAGGTGCCCTGCCACTCAAGTTGGTAATTTTCACAATTTGTTGACTTTTATAGGCTCTAGTGTACAGTGTTTTGCTGGTGTGTAGCTCTGTTGAAGTGTGGCATCATGCAGGTGCATGTGCACGTGTCTTCTGCATTTGCCACATGCATGGCGGTGCAAACTACATGCGCGGCTATTTTTTAGATGCATATCGCATTTTCAGCACTTTTATTTCACAAAATGCATGTGCGCCGGAGTTTGCCAGCACATGCAATTTGCAATATTACATGATGTGCCCTGTGGATTGCATCATATTGTGTGGCAATGTGCTAAGACACCCAGGGGGGATGTGTACTTGGGCCTGCATGTTCTACAGCACCTAAGGATAAGTAAGCTATGGTCCAACTTGTGTTAGACATATTATTGGCCTGTGGGTTGGTATGTCATGTGCCACACAACAGATATCTGTCTCTGAGGGCCACCTCTGCAGGATACACTACAGTTCATCCACCTGTTTGCCCATTGGTTTACTCCCTGCCAACAGCATTCGATGTGTTGATGCCCCAACCCAGTCAATCTCACCTCTGAAGGTTGCTGTGTCCACCAGGTACCACCCACTAGCTATGGCTATTGGCTGGTGGACAGTGCCGCCTTGGCTGGTGGGTAACACAGGACAGCATGCCTGTATTGTGGGATGACATCTGACATGCACATTGCCTACTACTGCCACTGCCACTTGTTGGGTGATGGTGTACCTCAGGAGAAGTGGTGTTGGATGAGCTCCTGTCTGGCACGTTATAATGCATGACTCACTGCAGCACAGTCCTGTAGGTGTCCTGCATGTGCCTCCAGTGTGTCATCATCATCATCATCATCATCCTGTACATCATCCGTGTCTGGTAGTGGCACACAGTTGGTCAGGACCAGATTGTGTAGCGTACAGCAGGCCACAAAGATCTTGAATGCCATATATGTGGTGTATTGCAGGCCTCCTCCTGAGCTATCAAGACACTTGAAGCAGAACTTGAGGATGCCAAACTTTCACACTATTATGGGCCGAGTGTATGCAAGGGCCTGCTTTTACCTTTCTTCAGCCTCATTCTCTGGGTGTTGTAGTGGGGTCATGACCCATGGAATCTGTGGATATCCACTGTCACCTGTGGATTGGAGAGAACACATGATGGATGTATATGGCAACCAAGCTACCACATTCTACATCAGCTGCAGTCGGTGAAGGGTACTCCCAGAGACCCCGAGATAGAGCGCATTACAGTAGTCTAGCCTGGATGTCACAAAGGCATGCACCAAGGAGGGGAGATCCAGAGGTGGAACTAGGGGCTTTATTCTGGCGATATTCCTCAGATGATAGAAACTGGTATAGACAATGGACGACACCTGAAACTCAAGCATCAATCCGCTGTCAAGGATAACGCCAAGATCACACACCCTAAAGGAGGCCTTCAATGGAACAGAGCCAAGAAAGAGTCCTTTCTTTGCATCAGAAGCCAACCTATCATGCCCTCTGTTCGACTTCACCACCAGTACCTCTGTCTTATCGGGGTTCAGTCGCAACCAGTTGGAGACCATCCAGTCATTGATCTCAGTGAGGCAGCTGTTAAGCACTTCCACTGCGCAAGATGTTCCAGGGCCAAAGGAAAGATACAGCTGGGTATCATAACCATAGCAATGAAAACCCAAGCTGTACTTCCTAATGAGCTCTTCCAGGGGTGCGTGTACATGGCGAACAATATCGGTGACAAGACCAAACCCTGGGTAACTCCACACGACAGGACACTAGGGGAGGAGGAGAAATTACCCATCACTACCTTTTGCCTCCTGTTAGATAGAAAAGACTCAAACCAGCAGATGACGGTGCCGGCAGTCCGCAGAATTCCCTTAGGTGGTCAAGTCACAGACAATGGTCCACCATGTCAAATGCTGAAGAGAGATAGAGGAGGACGAGAATTGTCCCCTCACCTCAATCTCTTGCCCTGAGGGGGTTATTATGCACCCGAACTAATGCAGTTTCTGTGCTATGCCTTGCATGAAACCCAGACTGGAGTGGCTCATATAGATCATGGGCCATGAGATGCTCCTCAGTCTGAAGCGCCACTACCTTCTCCACAATCTTACTCAAAAATGGAAGACTGGAGATGGGACATTAATTTGCCTTGATGTCAGGGTCCAATGATGTTTTTTTCAGAAGCGGTCTCACCAATGTCTCCTTCAAGACATCGGGAAGGACTCTCTCCAACAGGGAAAACCTGACAATGAAGGCAAACACTGGGCCAATGGAGTCAACACATCCCATTAAGAAATGAGTCGGCATCGGGTCTAGTTCACAAAAGGTGTGCCAAAGCTTGGAAGCAATCTCAATGACCACAGCCACCTCCACCATTCTAAACTCACCCCAACCAGGCAGAGTGCTCTCCGGTCACCCATGGTGACCACTGTCAGCCACAACGTGGCTCACAGGTGGAAATCCCTGCCTGATGGAGGACACCCTGTCTGAGAAGAACCAAGCAAACTCCTCACATAATGCGTTCGAAAAGGCTACTTTCGGCTGTAGACAGGAAGGATGGAGGAGCCTGTCCACAGTCCAAAAGAGCACAGTTGGTTGGTTCCTCCTGGCAGCAATCTCCCTGGACAGGAATTCTGCCTTCTTACGGTTGATTGTCCCCTGGTACACACCATAGTACGCACGCAGGACCAGTTTGTCCACCTCCAGACTGGACTTCTGCCAACAGCGCTCTAATATCTGACCCAAAATCTTTATCGCCTTGAGCTCACCATCATACTAAGGAGACATCAAGTGAGAAGATCTGAGTCATACACAGACTGGTGCGAGGGAGTCGAGTGCAATCAACATCACCTTATTATAGGAGTCCACTGCTACACACACACCCCCAGCACATGCACTGTCCACACTCAATAGATCAGCCACCGCAAAAAAAACCTTGGGGTCAACTCCCTCAAAGGGCAGTAGCTGATCATCTCAGCAGAGGGAGGGCTCTCAGGGGGAGCCCCGAACAAGAACTCCACCGTGCAATGATCGGACCAAGTGACCCAATCAATCCTGAGACTATTTATCTCCAGCCCCAGCAAGAACACCAGGTCCAATGTGTGGCTGCCCGGATGGGTCACAGAAGAAACTACTTGTGTCAGGCTCAGAGATTACATCATCTGGAGAAAGTTGTAACCAAGCTGAAAAGATTCATCATTGGCCCAAACATTGAAGTCTCCCAGCACTACACATCTGGGGGCCTCCAAGGTTTCACCGACTACAAAATTGGACACCTCCTGCAGGAAATCGTCCGCCGCCCCGGGAGGGTGGTAAATAAGGAGAATCCAGCAACCTGCTCCCAGACCCCCATGGACTGCCACACATTCAAATGAACATAGTGCTCTCACTGGGTGCAGGGTGAAGCTCAGCTCTGATCTAAAACAGATGGCTACCCCCTTGCCCCTGCTGTGTTCCGCTCTGGGGTAGTGCACTACGGTACACCCGGGCGGGATGGCAGCCTCTAAAACCGGGCTGACATCATCACCAATCCAGGTCTCCATGATGCAAGCCAGAGCAGCCAAAGAAACCAAGTCCACAATAATTGCAGTCTTGTTTCTGACCAATCTGGCATTGCAAAGCACTGCCCTCAGGGGACTGGTGGACAGTGCAGCCCCTCTGGCTACCTGCCCACTCAGTCTAGTGGGAACCCTGGTGATGGGTACTAAACATGTCTGGCCTCTCTCTATGACCAGTTAAATCCCAGGGCAATTTCTGCACCTAACTACCTCGATCCTACCCCCCCATAGTGCATGGGGCACCTCAACCCTGATAGGAAACATACAGTTCCTCCCTATCCCAACCTCTCTACAGTGCCTCACTGTAGCAACAGACACTGGGAGGATGAAAAAAGGCCATAGATCAAGCAATTCGGATGCCTTATACACTATCCTGGCCCACCCCAGGCCCTCACACATTCCCAGACACATCCATCCTGACTAAGTAGTCCCAGACCCCCAAGATACTAATCCCACAAGCACAACACACACTGACTACACACGCTCCACACACACATACAATATAACTGTAACCCAAAACTACCCCCAGCCACAACCAAAACCTCCCCCACCCAAATCAAACCCAGCTAAAAATCTAAATTATAAAAGTCCTGTAAAGAAGGTTTCAGTTTCAGATCACTTGGAGAAATTATACTGCCAACCACTTTGAGAAAAGGGAATTCTAACAGCCCCAGTCCCTTCATAGTCACAGTTTTATAGTGCAGTAATAAAAGCTTATTAACTGCATGCAGCCATGCCAGGGAAGCAACCTGTGTATCCTCAGTAGATCTTTGGCCCCCTTAATGATAAATCCATGGGGGTGAGGTACCAAGTCCTAACAAGCGATTCTCCACCTGAATTTACCAACAACCAAGTACAGACCATGACACTGCCCAACATTTCAGGCGAGACTCCACAAAGAAAAAGAAATGAGCAGACTGGATAGGCCTTGCGGTCCTTATCTGCCATCAACTTCTATGTTTCTATGTTTCTAAGATGTTTCAAAGTAATCCAAGGAAGATAAGATCAGCAGAACCTTGCCCCGGTTACACTAGTGTGGAAGCGCCCTCTGCGTCCGCATGTCCTGGGATTGCAGTCCCGCTGCTCCAAGGAAGAAACTGTTGATGGTCCTCTTGTATGATGTAGACAGAAGCACCAGCAAGGTGCACAGTTCCATAACCCAAGAATCCATGACCAGATCCCCCGCAGAAAAGAGCAACCTTCCCCAAAGGCAGAGATTTTCAAATTATGGCCCCCTGATAATTCACAGGAGCACCCCAACGAGGTGCTGCATCAGTCCTGGACCCAGTCAGACAAAATGGCATAGAGTCCCAGTGTTGGAAAAATATTGCGAGAAGCCTACTCGAGTGACCAGGAGCAGCAAAATAATCAGAGGTAAGCCAAAACAAATTCCAGAGAACCCCCACCCCAAAAAAAAAAGAAAACTAAATAAACTACACTACCTCACTACTCATCACTGCCTATACTAAAACCCTAACTAAACCCACTAAAATAATATCTTTGTGTTCTCTCAGTCAGCACTGCTGCCAAAGAACACACTGCTAAATTCTCTCCAGAACAGGTGTTTTTTAAGAAGAGGAGGATGCTCTCTTAAAGAGAGCTTTGCAGACCGAGGCACAGCGCTGCTGCCATCTTGCTCCTCCACAATGTCTCCCCTTTCAATTGCCTCATGTAGGCCGCAATAGCAGAGTATGTACGAGTTATTGTAGGATCCAGGGTACTGGGCTACCACATCCAGTACCCGGCACTGGCTGTCACATACCACCTGAATATTCATGTAGTAGAATCCCTTGTAGTATACATTCACTTCCCCCTCACCTGATGGTGCCCTGATGGCCATGTGTGTGTGTACAGTCTATGGCACCTAGGACATAGGGGAACTGTGTCATGTTATAGAATGCCTGCTTCACCACCTGCTTCTGTGGTGCCTCCCATGGGAACACGATGTACCTGTGCACCCGGTGCAGCAATGCATCCAGAACCTGCCTCAGGCACTTGGACATGGCTAGCTATGATATTCCCACAGTGTTTCCAGTGGGGGTTTGGAAGGTCTTGGTGGCTAGGAAGCACAGTGTTGTGCTCACCTTGACCACCACAGGAATGATGTGCCCCCTCCAAGTGGCACTTTGCAGTTCCATACTCAACTCTTCACATAGCTCTCCAATGCTTTCCTTATTCATGCGGTAGCGTGCTATGCACTGCTCCTCTATGAGGTACAAGTATGACTTCCTAGCTCGGTACACATGTGGTGCATGGTGCCTGGCAGCAATTTGCTGCACTGGTAGCTGCCTATTCCCCTGGTTCCTGCCATCCTGCTGCCTGCGATGCCTACACTACCTTTCCACTGCTAGCATGATGTCCAGTAATGCTACTGGTGCTGCCATACTTGCTGTGACTCTTGGCTGCTGTGTGTGCACACGGCTTGCTCCACAGTGACTCTGCTGTGTCTCTCTACATGGGCCTCTTTATATGGTCAGGTGTACTTACACCTGCTCCCCCCTGGTGTAATTTGGACATTTTTGGAACGGCGCATCTTGCCCTTCTAGAATCCCAGAAAAGGGGACACTGCTGCTTTTTTATGGCACATGTCACATTATGCCATTGCACATCTCAGGGATTGGTGCAAGCGGGCACAAGGTCCCGTTGCACAGTGCTCCACTACTATGTCGCAATTGCTGCATATTTTGGTGCAACTCGCCATTTGCATCATTCTCTTTCGACACAAGTGCTTTTGGTCTTTCTTTTCCCTTTGAGAATGGGCTCCCTGGGTTTCAGATAGGTTGCACTCAGTCCATTCAGGGGCACACTGTAGTCATTGAAATTTCTGAGCAACAAGTATGGGTCCTGGGTGTCCTCTTTGGTCCACAAAATGTTCCCCAGGAAAACTGGACTAAAAGGTTGGCTATTTGCAATACAGAAGACCAGCAATGGAAAAGTTGGACATGGTACAAGCTGATGAGAGTGGCCTTAATTAAAAAAAAGTTTCTTCCTATTTTTTAAATTTCTATCTCATGTTTCCCCCACCACAGAAGCTGAACCATGCTTAATGAATCTTTTTTTATGTGTGCTTCTATTTTTTGTGCTTCTAGTGGGGAGCTGACTGGACCCAGTGAGAAGGGAGGTGACATATCTGTCAATTAAAGAAGGAGGCCTTAACATGATTCACCCAGTAGTGTTTTTTTCACGACTCATTTCTTACAACTTAATTTTCCCTAGCAGGTTATTCTTTAACTATGGTTTCCCTCTGTCTGAGGTCATAAAACATTTTTTATTGAAACGGGTGATTCATGCCTCAAAGGTGACAAAATTATTTTTTTTTCCAGATTATGTGATATCAATAGTCAGGAAATCAGGATTTGGAAGTTGACGAAACATAAGTTCAGACTTTGTCTAGAGCTACTCTTAATACTGAAGTAGTGCATGCTAAATTTTGGGCTGAAGCACATAATAGTCAAGGCCCCCTGTTCTCTGAGGCAATCTGATGTAAATTCTGCGGCAGGGACTCTGAAGTTCAGCGACACTGTTAGGTCAAATTCTGTGGCAAGATTTAAAGTTCTGTGGCACATTTATATATATATATATATATATATAATATACAGCCAGCTCTACAGTTTTGGGGGACCCCAGCAAGGATGTCCTGTAAGGAGGATCTCTAACTTCCACCACATAAATGTAAGCTACATAATTTCCATTAAACCTTCAGTTTTATTCTTTTGCTTCTCAGAAGCTGTCCTGGCTCTCCATATTTATTTTAATCTATTTAGGGCTTAGTGCTATGTCATGCAACATTAACGGCTACTGACAGGCATCGCCTCAATGTACTGGCAACAATGCAAATAATTAAACAGTTGTTCTCCAATGGACAGTTTGAAGTAGACTAGCCATAGAGCACCCAAGACTCCCCTCCTCTGTGAACACCTATCAGGGGCCCCATACACAGTCATAGTTGGGGTAGTAGGCTATTGGTGCATACAGAGGCTTCCCCATACTGCCATCCTGAAAACTGCCATATATTAAAAATATTAAATATTAAACATCAGCAGTGTCAACATGATTATTTCTGTCTTTTCTCTGTTTCTCTCTTTCCTTGTTTAGTTGCCACATTTTGAATTATTAATATTTAGCTTTGCTGTCATCTTTCTTACTTTGGCTTCATGTTTTTTATTTCCTTTCATGTGCACCTCATTTCTCTAGCCTGAAAGTCCTGGCATCTGCAAGGCCCTCTGACCATGGGCTGTCCTAGAGCAGGTAACATAGAAACATAGAACATAGAATTTGACGGCAGATAAGGACCGCTTGGCCCACCCAGTCTGCCCATTTCCCTACCTAATGGATAAGCTGCAGATCCTAGTTAACCAGCAGCCTACTTCTTCCTACCCCAACCCCCTAGAATTGCCTTATGACTGTCCCATGCATGCTTGAATTCCACCACTGTTTTTGACTCCACAACCTCCTTTGGAAGGCCGCTCCATGCATCCACAACCCTCTCTGTGACAAAATACTTCCTTAAATTGCCTCTGAGCCACCCCCATCTTCAAATTGTGCCCCTTGTTCTTGCACACCTCTTTTTTTTGAAAGATGCTACCCTCTCGGACTTTGTTGATTCCCTTGAGGTACTGAAAGTTTCTATCATGTCCCCCTCTCCCTCCTTTCCTCAAGGATATACATATTAAGCTCCTTAAGTCTCTCTTCATATGTCTTCCAGTGCAGACCCTGCACCATTTTAGTTGCCCTCCTCTGGACAGCTTCCATCCTGTCTATGTCTTTGCGGAGATTGGGTCTGCAGAACTGCTGCAGTACTCCAGATGGGGTCTCACCAGCAATCTGTACAGAGGATAATAACTTCCTGTTTTCTACTGGTGATGCCTCTCCTATGCATCCCAGTATCCCTCCAGCCCTCCTTGCTGCCTCTCACATTGCTTGCCCACCTTTAGGTCATCTGATATGACTACCCCAGGTCCCTTTCCATTTTGTTGTTGTTAGTATCTCACCCCCATTGTACTCTTCCCTGGGTTTTGTTTCCCAGGTGCATTACCTTGCACTTCTTAGCATTGAATCTAAGCTGCCATACATTTGACCATTCCTCTAACCTTGCCAAGTCCCTTCTCATCCTTTCCACCCCACCTTGTGCATCAACTCTGTTGCAGATCTTCGTGTCATCTGCAAGAGACATACTTTCCTTCAGACCCTCTGCAATGTAACATAAAGACATTGAAGAGGACCGTCTAATACTGAAACCTGCGTTACCCACTAGTAACCCCTTCAGAGTGGACTCCATTTACTGTTACTCTCTGTGTCCTATTCTCCAGCCAATTCTTTACCCAGGCTGTCATCTTGGGACCCACTCCCAGGATGGCTAACTTGTAGTAATCTTTTGTGGGACTGTGTCAAATGCCTTGCTAAAGTCTAGGTAGGCCATGTCCACAGCCCATCCCTGATCTACTACTTTGGTCACCCAGTCAAAAATCTATCAGATTTGTCTGGCATGACCTTCCTGCTGTGAATCCATGCTGCCTTGGGTCCTGTGCCCCTCTGGCCTCTAGATACTCGACAAGTCTTTCCTTCAGAAGTGATTCCATCATTTTCCCTATCACTGAGGTTAAACTAACAGGTCTGTAGTTTCCTGCTTCTGCCCTGTTCCCACTTTTGTGAAGGGGAATCACATCTGCCCTCTTCCAGTCCTCGGGTACCACCCCATCCTCCCATGATTTTTTAAAGAGGGTAGTCAGTGGTGTCACTAGTTCTACCCTTCATTCTTTTAGAATTCAGGGATGATTCCCATCAGGCCCCATTGCTTTGTCCACCTTCAGTTTTAAGAGTTCTTTCAGAACCCTTTTTTCTGTAAATGGGCTGGTATCAACTTCTGTATCCAGAGTGTTTCTATTGTTTGTTTTAGGTACCTCCCCCTCTTCATTTGTAAATACTGAGCAAACATATTTGTTTAGTATCTCTGCCTTTTCACAGTCACCCTCTGCCCACCCCCCTCCTCTTTATTAAGCCTCACTATCCCTCCCTTGGTCTTCCTTCGCTCCCTGATGTACCTATAAAAGGTTTTATCCCCCTTCTTAAGTGAGTTGGCTATCTTTTCCTTGGTTTGTGCATTTGCTGTTCTGAATGCCTTCCCAGTTTCCTTTTGCTTTAACTGATACAATTCTCTGTCCTGCTCCTTCTGTGATTCCTTGTACTTCCTGAATGCTGTCTTTTTCTCTTGAACCTTCACTGCCACTTCCTTTGAGAACCATAGTGGTTTCTTACATCGTTTTGTTTTGTTTATTTGCTTCACACAAAGGCTTGTTACCTCTGTGATGGCAGTTTTTATTATTCCCCATTGTTCTTCCACCCCTCTTTCCTGCCCATTTGCTAGTGCATTCCTTAGGCACTCACCCATTTTGGCAAAGTCAGCCCTCCTAAAGTCCAGTACTTTTGCCTTTGTATGGCTTGACTCTATTGCTGTGTTTATTGTGAACCATACTGTTCCATGGTTGCTAGTTCCCAGATGGCTACCCACTTCTACATCTGTGATCCTCTCTCCATCTCCATTTGAGAGAACCAGGTCTAAGAATGCTCCCTCTCGAGTAGGTTCCAATACTAGTTGTCTAAAGCATGCCCCCTGTAGGGCATCTAGAATAACCCCACTCTTTGAGGTGGCTGCTGCAACTGCACTCCAGTTAACATCTGGCATATTTAGATCACCCATCAGCAATATCTCCCCTTTTTCTGCCATTCTCAGTATACTTTCTATCATTTTCTTGTCCATTTCCTCCCCCTGAGAGGGGAGTCTGTATACAACCCCTGTGCAGATTGTGGTGCCATTGCCTGTCTCCAAATTGACCCACAGTGCTTCTTCTCCTCCCTATTTACCCTTTTGTTCTTTTGCTTTGATTCCTTCCCTTATGTAAAGAGCTACTCCTCCTCCTCCTCCTCTTTTACCCTCCCTGTCCCTCCTGTAGATAGTGTATCCTGGTATGTTTACATCCCAGTCATGGTTTTGTGTGTACCATGTTTCTGTGACTGCCACGATATTCAGATGTTCCTCCTCCATCAAGGCCACTAATTCAGGAAGCTTGTTACCCAGGATCAAACATAACTATCGGTTGCCCTCATGGAACCTCGATGCACTACTACTACTAACCTAGCAGGGTGGCTCAGCTAGCTTTTTGTATTTTCCCTTTTTATGTTGGCATGCTTGCACAGCCAACATCTTGTGGTAGTGCAGATTTGGAGGCACAGTCACTGTTGGGCGAATGCAGGGCATGCATCAGTATGTGCGTCCCTCATTCCCCAATCAGCCTGCATGCCAGTGCCACAATACCCAGGTGAGCACATCTAAGGAAAGGTCCGCTGTAATGCGAGCAAAGCTCATCACATGCAGTGGACCTCCCAATGTGCTTACCAGGAAACACAAACATGGTGGCACACTGCTCGCCAAACTGCCGACTTCAGGAATGCCTAATCCCCCTGTAGGCTTACCCTGCCCCCAATGTATGTGCTGATGGGGGAGCCCAGTCCCCATTGACATAAAGAACCCTCCCATTTGTTATATGCTGAGGGGGGCCCAATCCCCCTCGGCTCTTGCCCCCACCCCCGCTTTCCTTGTGTGCCGTCGGGGGTGCCCAATCCCCATCGGCATAAAGTAACCTCCCCCCTTTGTTGTGTGCTGATGGGGGTGCCCAATCCCACATCGGCTACAGCTGCCCCCCAAAAAACAAGGCTCTGTTGGCACAATGGAAGCCCACCCCAGCATGCCACATGCCCTTGTAAACAGAAGAATGGTCCTGCAATATTTTTATTTTTGTATCTGTGGAAAAAGGAAACAGTCCCTCAGTGGTCTCCCTGCCCCTCTCCCACAACCAGCGCCCAACCACTGCGCACCCTGCTTCCCCACACCCCCTCCTCTCTCACCCCATACTGACCTGCAGAGACCGGCACAATGATCTTCGGTGGACCGGGAACACGTCTGCACACTTCAAAGCTGACCGCGAACTGAGGAAATGTCGGTAAGCTGTATAATGGAATAAATTGGGTTTTTTCAACTTTGATGTATAGAGCAGGCATTTTTGGGAATTTTGGCACCAAATTTTCAACATGGGGTTTTTGGGACCCCTCCTCATGAATTCTGGCACAGTCATGGCATTGTTCAGTTCCAAAAGGTGATTTTGCGGTCACTGCGCAGAATCACCTTTCAGGACCGAGTAATGAAATGACAGTGCCACTGTTCATGAGGGGGGCTCTCAAAAAGTCTATGTTGCAAATTTGGTGACAACATTCCCAAAAATGTCTGTTTTATGAGTGTGTGTTGCGCTGTTTCTACGCACACTCGTAACATCATGAATTTGTAATATTTTTACTCCAGATTTTCAAAATTGCCATTTTTCCACACCTCCTGATGAACAATACAGTTGTCATTTTACATATCCTGCCTGAAATGTTTTTTCGTACATCTGGCGCAGAATTGCACGGTCGCTGTGCAAAATCACTTTTTGGGACAGTTTGAGGAAATGACGGTGACACTGTTCATGAGCAGAGGTCCTAAAATGCCTATGTGGTAAATCTGGTGCAGAAAGTCCATAAAATAACTGTGTTGCAAGCATGTGTTCGCAGTTTCCTCGCACCCCTGTAACTTCGCAAATTTGCAATATTTCCATGCCAGATTTTCAACACTGGTATTTTTTCACATCTCCTTATGAACAGTACAGCTGTCATTGTTCACATCCTGCCCAAAATGTGTTTCCGCACCTGTGGCGCACAATCATGAGGTCGCTGTGGGAAATCAAGTTTTGGGACAGATTAACAAAATCACAGCGCCACTGTTCATAAGGGGAGGTCCCAAAATGCCTATGTTACAAATGTGGCTACCAAACTCCCAAAAATAATTGGGTTACTGATGTGTGTTGTGCAGTTTGTATGCATGCTCATTGCTTCACCAATATTTCATATTGTCACTCCTGATTTTCAACGTTGGCATTTTTTTACGCCTCCTCATGATCAATACAGTTGTCATTCTCCATAGCCTGCCCAAAAATGTGTTTTCATCCCTCTGTCACCAAATGGCACAGCCACTGTGCAAAACCACCTTTCAGCTAACAAAGTGATTGTGCCACTTTTCATGAGGTGGCCTGACAAGCGGCCCATGTTGAAAATGTGGAGGGAAACTACCACCACACGCCTACAGTGCTATGGTTTCCAACTGTAGCACCCCACCTGGTACAGACTGACAGGCATCAAAGGTGTGACTTGGGATCATCAGATGTAATGCTCATGCCATTCCACCCCAACCCCCACCCTGCAGCCACTGACAGGCATCATGGTATGCCTTGCACTGTTCAGCCACAAAGTTCACCCCACACTCCTATACTGCACCCATGTCAGCATATTTCCTTATGGAATGGGGTAAGTATAATGCCCAAAGACCCCAAAGCAGATCATGACACTTGTCAGTGTCTACAGGGTAGGGTGAGGTATAATGGCATGATCGTTATAGCTGATGACCCAAAGGCACACACCAATGCCTATCACTTTCTACAGGGTGGGGGTGGGGGTGGGATTGGTGTTACTTCAATACTTCACTGCCATTCCTATTATGCATCTCTAGCTTCGGCACTGCCAATGCCAGCATGACAAAATTCGGCATTGACAAATGCTTGTTTCTTCTGCTTCTGTAGTCTCATTGTCTGTGTTTCTAAGTCAGGCAGAGTTCCCATTCTCACGGAGGAAAAAATGGTAACAGTGCTCTCACTTCTACTCCAGACCAGACCAAAATACTGCAATGCCTGCTGTTCTGTCCTTCCCACTCCAAAATCTTGAAAAAGAAAAGCTTTCTCCTCCCCCTCCTACCATCTACCTAATGGCAGTAATGCTGTCTCCTCCCCAATCTACATAATTGCAGCAATAATCTATCCTCTTGTCTCCTCCCCAGACCTAATCGCAACAATGCTTTCTTTCCTCCCCCTTCCCCATAACGGTAGTAATGCTCTTTGCAATCTCCCCCCACCCTAGACCTAATGGCAGCAATATATTTTATTCTCTCCCTAACATGATCCTGCCCCCAAAAGCCTTGACTGATACCAATTTTAAAATCTAATGTAGCCCACCTCTGCCCACCTCAGTGCCACTACCCACCCAGGAAGGAAAAGGATGGTATTTGCAATGCTCTCCAAACAATTTTATCACAGAATGTTAACACACTGGGGGCTGGCCATCAGACTAGGGAAGTAGAAGAGATAGGGCTACTAGTTAAACAGAGCCACAGTTTGATTTATTCAAATTCGGTGTGTGCTACTCTGGATTTATTCTTTTGTAACCTTACCTTGTTACCAAAAAAACAGAAAAAAAACTGACTACTGTATTGAATGGTCAAGATATTTGTGCTTTAAAAAAAACTTAGAAGCTGCACTGATGCTCCGAGTAAATATACTTGTCCCTTAGTGTAATTTTTATTTGTGATGCAGTGAGTTTGAAATCTGTCTTGCTCATCCTTGCATATTGTCCTGGAGCAACATATAAATGTTAGAAAATAAAAAAAATGTTTCATCTGCAATGTCATTATGACTTTCTCTGTTTTCTCAATTTGCTTTTCTCTTCTCTTATTTAGTTTCCACATTTTACATAAATTAATCTTTAGCTTTTCACTTTTCTTACCTTGGTTTCATCTTTTTAATTTCCTCATCTATCCAGCATGCTCTCATCCTTTTCCTGCCTCAACACTTTTTTTATTTACTTAGCTGTCCCTTTGCTTGCGTTTTTTATAATTTAGATTGTTCTTCCCTAGACACCAGAGTTGACCCATCAGGATGACAACCTCACAGCCCCATCCACAGCAACCACATGTGCTTTAAACCCCATAAGAATAGCACCCCCCCCAGATCACTTTATCCTCTCATGGTTTTAGAACAAGTAAACCCCACCACTGCCCATCTCAACCCCACCTCTTACCTAACAAGCCTTGAGAAAGCCATTGAGTGGTCTTGCAGATTTTAATGTATGTCACTATCCAGCCCAACACTGTACATTGATCCTCTGCCTCTTTCTGCCACAAAAGTATTGTAAAGTCTCCTCTTAGACGTTATGTTACCCCCCTCATAAACAAAGAAATACCAACCCTGCATATCTAAGTCCCAAGAGTCATTCCACCCAGAGCCTTATTGAGTTATTCTGTTTGTTATATTGGCGCCGTTTTTTGGTCCAACAGTGTAGGACAATCCTCCACGTCTTTCAATTACTGCTGGACCCAAATACTGAATTCATGCCCCAGTATGGCTTTGTGTGGACCCTAATAAACACTACTGGGATAACAAAAATGCATTCTATCCCACTAGCAGTGATAGGAAAAGTTAAAAGATTATCATGCAGCCTTGCACCAAAATATGGGGTGCTGATATAAAAAAAAATAGGGTAACTCTAGGGGGCTCCCAGGGATGGGTTGGGATGGTTTGATGGGTTGGGATGAATTTTAGTTCTTATAAAGCTACAAGCAAGCAGAGGAATTGCTTGAAAGGAGCGGTGTCAGTCTCTGTCACTTTTACTGGAGCAGTTTTTGTGGCAAACCCCAAATTCTGAAGCTGGCCTCAAATTCTGCAGCAGGTCATAATTTCTGCAACAATCGCTGTGTTCCGTAGAACCACAGAACCACAGAAAACAGGAGGCCTTGATTATAGTGTATGGTGGAAAGTTGTTCTTAACTGAAATTCTGCCTTACTGGTATGCTGTTCAGCCACACACAGTAAAATGAATGGAATGCTGTACTGACCGTGTGTGCAGAACAGCATTCCATTCATTTTTAATGAAAAGAGTGAGCCGTGCTTTGAAAGCTGCATCAGTAAAGCACCATGCAGCAATATTATTTACAACATTACTGATGATTGCCACAGTGTTTTTTTTTTTCACAAGGGCACAGCTCAAAATGCAGGATCAACCAGATTTAACAAGAAACGAAGTACTTACTAGGAAGTTTATGCCTCTTGTTCCTGTGTTCACTCATTAAGCAATAGGTCTGGTCGCCATGTTTTTTTTTTTGAAAATCCCTCAGACTCTCAAGCAACAACCAGTGGGAGTGTGCACTGCTATCGTAGGGATGCCCAGTCTCTAGCAACCCCCAACTCACCATAGGATCAAGCTGTGGCTCCCAAAATACCTAAATGGGAGACAATTTCTTTTTCCATGAAAAAAATATGTTTAAAAAGCCAAAAAAAGTAGTAAAATAATTAGAGGGGCACCACCATACACTATATAAAATACAGGATGGCCAACCCAATGCAGAACCAGTGTGTTCTGCTGTCTCGGGGTATAATTCTCAAAGACCTCTCGAGCTTCACTCTTGAGGTCACAGGGAATCATATCCCTCTGTGGCAGAACATGCTGGTTCTGCATGGATGTCCATCCAGTATACTCTATTTAATCACTGTAGACCTGGCAGGTTACAACTTGCAGTAACATAATTACTAGATTCTTGTGTCCCTCGGCAGATGTTGGATGTGAATTTGCTCAGTTGCCATGAAAGACTTTCAGTAAGAGGAAATAATAAACATACTGTAAGAGCATTAAAGAAAAAAGGTGCCCTAGATGTCCTGAGCAGTGAGAAACCATGGAGCATTTTATAGTAGACTGCAATTATGTTAAAGGTTTCTGGTCCTTTGTATCACCATGTTGGAAAATACCATGGCTTGAGAGACTCTTGTATGAAAACATCGTTATTGGGTGGTTTTCTACACACTCCAGAGCCCATAATGAAAGCACTTTGAGTGTTTTCTTTGCTTGCCTCAAATTTTATTTGTGGTAGGCATGATCCCAATTAATGCTACAACAACTGGATTGCTCATATTGCTCCCTAATTGAATGGACAATTTGGTTTCAGTTCTCCAGCCTATAGAGAGGTACATCAGGACTGTCCACTAAACTCACTTTTGTATACTTTTGTCTTAGATACTCTGATCAGACAAATTTTGTGGTCTAGAGTGGTGCAGGTGTGTCTCCTCCTGGAGCAACAACTTAGCTGAAAATCTCTGCATATGCAGGTGATAGTTGTCTTTTTGTCAAAGATGTATCATCTGGGGAAGCTGCTATGAGAGAAGCTCTTTTCCAAACTTTCATGGTCAAAAGTAAACACTGGTAAAAGTGTGGAACATAACTTTGGGGGCCCTCCAGTGTCACTGGATAGAGTGGCAAATATAGCCATCTCCTCCACACCAATTAAAATTTTAGGTATATATTTCATTCTTCGGGAGTTGCCTGATATCAACTGGAGAGAAAAGGTAGAACTGTGGAAAATCTGGTAGTTTCAGGTTGAAACAGGTACATATTATTACAAAATTTTTGTTGCCCCTTTTTATGGACCTTTGTTTTGTTTACTACACCCCCACCCACAGCATTAGAGACCCAAATATATACTATATTCTTTCAAATGCTATGGGGAGTTGCTTAAGCTCAATAAAGCATGATTGCATGCATCTGTCACTAAAAAAAAGAGGTCTGAATATGATCGGTCCAATTTTTTTTTTCAATTTTTTCATTTCTGTATAAAGGCTAGGTTTGATGATGTTGCGCATCTTTATCAATATAGGATACAGTGGTCCCTGGACACTTAATTAGCGTGCTGAGAAATAGACCCCACAAAATTTGTTGCCTCATTGCATATCCCAGCATATACTGTTCCTAGTTTACATAAACTGAAAGTTTTGAAGGTTTCAAACATTTCTCTTACTACATTCTCTATGCTAAATCTGTATCAGGAAATAGTGGAGAATATCCATATCAAAATGGGAATTTCCCTTATGCAACTCAGCTAAAACTTCCATCATAATATCTCTGCTTTGGAATTAAAGGGTTCCCCCAGAATGTTTGGGACATCTTGTGCTTGAGCTGCCCACAGCACCTACAATCCATCCTTTACCTCTAGGTTCCCTTGTATTTCCATTGGTCTGATACCCACCCTCATATACAGCACAACCCCTCCACCCATCCTCCCTTCACTGTTCTTCCTGATCTGAGTGTGGCCTGGCATGTGCATCCCAGTCGTGGCCCCCTGTGCACCACAGCTTAATAATAGCCACAAGATCCAGGTCTGCCTTCACTATAATGGCTTCCAGGTCTGGAATTTTATTTCCAAGACTCCTTGCATTGGCACAAATGGCTCTCAACACATTACTCCCACTCAGCCTGCAATTCCTCTTCCTGCCTTTTTTGCCATTTGAAACTTCCCCCTCTCACCTTCCACCCTTAATGCCCTCTTCTTGCATTGCCCTCTCAATACTTCCCTTTCCACCTCTTCTGCTCTTGCCTTCTTGTCCCCTACTATGTTTCTGCTTCATTTAACTTGTGCCTGGAGGGAGTTTCCTCCCTTCAAGCCCTCTCTTGCTGTTGCCTCAATCTATGTGGTGGGGGCAGTTCATGCCTCCCTTTGTATTCCCCCCTCCTCCCTTGGCTATATTAAATCATCATCAAGTTAACTTCTAAACTTTCCACTGGATAATGCAGTCCCTATCCTAGACAGATGCAATCAATCACCTGTGTTTATATCTATATCTTTCCAGGTCAGTCCCCAGTCCTCAATGAAGCCAAACCCCTCCTCCATCCACCATTCTTTCATTCAAGTGTTGAAGCTCCTGGTGCAGAGTACCCTGTCCTTCCCATGCCTGAAGACAGCAGCACCTTAGACAAGGCTGCTCCTATCCACAGTGCTTTTTATATTTGCATTAGAACCTTTTTAAGAAGTATTAGAGGTAATGAAAATAAGAGGGATTACAATAAAGGGAATGGAAACAAAAATAAATGCTTTTGCAGATGATATCATGTTAATTATAAAATATATTAATAAGACATTACCCATAATTCTAAAGAAAATTGAAAGATATAGAGCCTTTTCAGGATATACTGTACACCTAATAAATCTAAATCAGTTATTTTGGAAATATGTGTCCCAATTATACATTGGATAGAGAGATTAATCAATATTTCACAGTTAGTAATCAATGTGGATACTTGGGAATTGTACTTAGTAAAGACCAGTCAGAAACCATAAAAATAAATGATAATAAAGCTAGAAATAAAATGGGGGCATTATTAGAGGGATGGGAAAAGAGGTCACTATCACTATGGGGCAAGGTGGAAACAATACAAATGATAGTTCTTCCTCATCTGATCTATGTTATTCAAAATGTGATTGGTTTTCCTTCAGAAAAATGGTTTAATAATATCCATAGAGAATTTGTTAAATTATTTTGGACGGTTGGGAAACCCAGAATACCTTGGAAATGTAAGACATATCCTAGGAAACAAGGAGGGTATAGTTGCCCAGACCCTATGGCATATGCTGTGGCTTTTCAAACAAAATTATCTGGGCATAGGCCTTTTTACCTGACAAGGGAAACTATAATGAGTCATTGTTTTGGGGAGTAGAGGGGCACAGTAAGTATGATAATATTGTTCAGGAAATGACTTCAAGATCTAAGATCCCAGAGAGTTTTCAAGGGATTGAGAGAGAACTGAATATAGCTATAACCAAAATTAAGGAGAACAACTTATTTCCCAGGAGCTATTCAAACATATGGGGAAGTATTGTTATGAAAGGAGTAAAGATGTTAAAGAGAATGAAACAAGTAAATCATTTGGATCAATTAATATGGGTTCAATTAATAGAATATGAGAAATTTATCTCATTTGACAAATTTAACTTTTTATTTCCTAAAACTAAAAGTGTAAATTTCTTATACTATCACTCCTTAGGTAACCTATTTAAGAAACAGATGCTCCAGGGAGATAAATATAAATTATGGAGGAAGGTGATGGAACATGAGAAAATAATTCAGAAAGGTCAAACAAAGTTATCCCAACAGATATATATGATATTAGTGTCGGGTGAAGAGAAGACATGGCTCAATATTAACAATAAACGGGATAAAGAAAACAAATTGTCCTACTCAATGCAGCAATGGAAGAATTTAAGGATTAGAATCAATAAGGACTATGTTTATGTAAAAAATATGGTTATCCAAAAGAAAATTTTGAATAGGGCATATTTAACCCCTCAGATATTGGGAAATATTAAATCAGGATGGAAAAAAAGAGTGCTGGCATGATTGTGGAAAAAAGGGTGATTTATTTTACTGTCTGTGGGGTGTGTGTATTTATTTCAGATTGGTGGTCCAAGACAAATGGATTGTTGATGACTTGGTTTGACATAACACTCCCTATGAGTTTTAGTAACATGATCTTGAATGATGTACAGGAAGCTGATATATCTATTTCCCCCCCCCCAAAAAAAATATATTGCTTAGCAACCATGGCTACAAAGATACTGATATTAGCCAGTTGGAATGTAGAAAAGTTAGAAAAGTTCGATGAATATAAATGGGCTTATTGGATACAAGAAGCCATACAGATTGAGCAATAATGGGACTCATATGATGATGAGAATAGGGATGTGGCTATGACATGGAATGAACTTAAGGAAATGCTATCTCCATTGTTAATAATATAATGTTAACCCATCTTTACACAATTGGGAAGGGGAGGGTGGCGGTATGAGAGTAATTGTCCCAATGTAAAAAACAGAATTGATAATCTTTCTTTGGTATGAATGTAAAAAAAAAGTTGTTGTTTTTCTGGATTATTTGATTATGCAATAAAAATGTTAAAAAAAAAAGTAGCACCTTAGCGAATGCCACCATGCTGCTTGCCTTAGGCCCCTCCCTAGTTCCCTGAACTCTCACTGTACTACCCAAGCCCCATTCCTTGCTATTTTAATTGCCCAGAGTGGACCATGACATTCAGCTCCCTACCCTGTTCTGCCACCCTAGCAGTCCTTTGGATTTGCTCTTCATACCTCTAAGCCAAGGCACCAGGTAGGCACATACAGTAACCTTCCTCTCTCCACCTCTTCCTGCTCCTAAATGTATCCCACTGACAACTGAGTCTCCCACCAGAAGCTGCTTTCTCCTCTGCTAGTGTCCTCTACCCACAACCTTGGGGCATCCCCTTCAGAGGACACCAGTATCCTCCCTTGCCACCACTACAGGGGCCTCCTCATAGCAGTCTCTCCCACCAGAATGGCAAAGGAATTCTGTGGTGGCATAGGCTAGGGAATGTGCCCCTGACCCATCCCCCAGAGCCTACCAAGGTTCAGCCAGTGCTTATCTGTCTAGGCAACCTCTGGAGCAACAAATTGAGACTTTGAGGCCCATAGGTGGTGCAAGAGATCCTCTGGATCCTAGTCAGCTTGGAAAGGAGACCAGCAACATCCGCTCTCAAACCAGAGAGGTGTGTGCAAATGGGGCAGCACCTTAATCTTTAGAATGACTCCTGGAAAACTGTAGCTCCACAACCACTGCATTGTACCACTCCCATGTCTGCTAATGTCAGTCACTCTTGTCTGCTTTCTGAATGTAACTTGCCTCTGCTGTCCCTTCCTTTTATTCGCTCCTTCCCAGGCACACTCTCTATCAGGATCTACTTTAACACCTTACCCTAGATAGGGTGTCACCTGCTTTCCCTTTAAATGGTTTGGATTTCAAGGTAAAGCTCTTCCTGTCACCCTGCCATTTTACTCTTCTCTTTTGCTAATTTTCACCTATTGTCATTCCTGCACTAATAGTTTACTCTACCTCAGATAGGGAGCCTCCGTTACTCTCACATGTCGCTGTTAATATTCCAACTTTTTTCCCTGTAAATGCCTCCTACTCCATCCCCTGTAGCTACCTACAGTATGCAGTTTAACAGTAAGCTTTAGAGTACATTACTTTTTCCTTTGTTTGTGTGGAAGAGCCCACTGCTTACCTGTGGTCACCTGCTGATAACTGTTGAGGCATAAGATGCATACCTCTCAACCCTTCATCACTGAAATGAAGGACATGGTCACTCAGCATAATGGACACTGACCCTCATGATAAGGGACACATCTTTAAACATGGAGATACTGTACATGCTCTGAATACAGTGGAAACCATTGTGTTTACTTTGATAATGTTTATTTTGATTTAGAATATTATAATATTATGAATTTATGTTTTAAAGTCTGAATTTATAGCAAATTCTCTGTGTGGACAGCACCTTTTCCTCAAGGGACAGACATCAGAGAGAGCAATATTGAGGGGTAAAATGAGGGATGCCCCTCATAATCAGGGATAGTTGAGAGGTATGATAAGATACAAGTTACTGTACCTGTTTCACATCTGCTCTGTTTCACTCATGCTCTGGGAAATAAGCATGATGGGACTTGCTGGGACTCAATCCTTAAATGCTCCCTAGCACTTCCTGCTTTCTCCAGATTGGCCAGTTTGGGTCACATGGCCTTTGAGTCTTCCCTCTGTTTATTCCTTCCCCAAGCTATTCAGAGTAAGGGTGGGGAGGGACACTCGAAGCCTTGACATGAGATTGGAGGGGGGGGAGGTTCAGGAGGGAAACAAGGAGACACTTTTTTACAGAGAGGGTGGTGGCAGAGTGGAATGCATTACCAGCAGAGGTGGTGGCTTGTAAAACAGTGGGTAGCTTCAAAAGGAGTTGGAATAGGGCAATAGGGAGGATAAAGGGAGGGTCTGAGGAGGGAGAGGAAGCTGCCGAATAGGGCTGCTAGCTGAAAAATCTGGCAGACTCGATAGACCAAATGGCCTTTTTCTGCTGGCAAATTTCGTATGTTCATGTGAGTGTTCTCCTGTTACCCTTTCAGCCATCCACTGTTGCAAAACAAAATCAGAAAGCCTACAAAGGTTAGTAAACAGCTACACTTTGTAGATGATGGAGGTGCTGACCTACAACTTTAAATGCACGCTGCCACTCAAGAGTGCTTTTTGTTAAATGCTCCCCAGCACTTCCTATTTTCTCCAACAAAGTAAAGTAATGCAAATAAAGGGTTTACTGCCTATTGTAATGGAATGTGTACAGGCATACCACATATCACTTAGCCCCAGCACTTCGAGTCGAAACATTTCATCAGGGGATGCTCCCTAACAAAGAGTTTTGGCTCAGAGCACTGGAGCTAAGTGGTGTGTGGTCTGTCTGTATGAACTCCATTTCAATAGGCAATAAAGCCTTTATTTGCATTACTTTACTTCGTTGGAGTGTTTTTGTTAAGTTTGTGAGTGCAGACATCCTGGTTACTTGTGTTAATTATCGGCTGGCTACCTGTGTCTTGCGCCAGCCCTTGAGAGTAATTGCAGTCTAGTTTTGGAATTTGTCACACTCATTGATTGACACCTCAGAGTGAACTGTCAATCAGTGAGCGCATACTGTATGTGATCATTTTGACAGCTCAGTCTGCAGCCAGCCATGGTGTAGAGAAGAAGGCTGTGCTGGTTGATGACTTGGGGTCAGAAAGGGGAGAGAGGGAGGATGGGCACTACTGTCGGGGTGGGGGACCAACTAGACACCAGTGAATGCTATACATTTCTTGTTTGGGGGATCAGGATGGGGGAGCACCACTAGTCACCAGGGAATGGTAAATGAAGAATGGGCATGGGATTAAGGGGGGGGATGGACCAGTAGACACCAGGGAATATAAAAAAAGATTGTGCATGGATGTGGGTGGGTGAGTGACCATAGGCACAATGGAAAACTTTCCTACATACTGGGTGGTTGATTGGGTGGGGGTAGGGACTGCTAACTAACAGGAAAAACTGCCATACATATCAGGTGGGTGATTAGGTGGGGGGAGGGACCACTAGCCTCCTGGGAAAACTTTCTTATATATCGGATGGGTGATCAGGTGGGTTGAGGGACCACTAGCCACCAGGGAAAACTGTTTCTTCATTTTGGGCCAGTGATCAGTGTTGGGGGGGCCTCCAGATGCCAGGTAAAACTATTCCTTCATTCTCAGGTTGGCAGTCAGCAGGGGGGGCACTAGACACCAGAGATACGGGACTGCCTATGGAGCAGGGGCTGGTGATGGGACGTGCTAAACTCCAGCTGCAGTCCATGGAAATGGGCCCATAATGGGCATACAAATGGCCACACAGCTCCTTTCATGCCCAATGGGCTCATTTACATGTCAACATTTATGAATTCCAGATAGCATGCCTGCACTATTCATTGCAGGGCCATTCCCCTGGCTGCATGTCGGTCAGCATTAGTGGGGTTAGCTTTGGCTGTACTGGATTAGCACTGACATATTCTGGCTCTATTCACAGCTGGATAGCGTGGTGTGCTATCCAACTGGAAATAGCAAGAATTCACCTTTGCACAAACGCAAAGCACAGCACTGCCTTTTGCACTGTGCTATGCAATTATTTTGCATATCTAGTCCTTAGTGTCTCATTATAGCAGCCTACTTCATTTGGTTTTCACTCAGCCACAAGCAAGAAAAATAATACAATTGAAAGAAAAACAAAGATGGATTTCTTTTTTTTTTTTATTTATTACTGTTTGGTGCCTTCCACCACAGGCACAATCTGCCCAGTCTTGGACCATTAGCTGCAACTTCCCATATTAATTGCCCTCCTGGTACTCCCTGGCTTACCCCCCAGGGTGGGGTTGTGGCATCTAAACCCCTCTGGAGGGAGCCACAATTGACGTGATAGGGCAGGAGTCAGTCTGGGAGCTGAGTGCAGCCGTGACAGGCTTCATCAAGGCATTGATTGGCAGGCTTTTCTCCTCTGTAAATGAGGGGCAGGAACGTGCAATGACACCTGCATCATCCCACCCCTCAGATTCTTGTTGGTGCCAGTCACTGTGGTGCCCCTGGCCTCCGCCAGGGGTCCCTCAAGCACCGGTCACATGCCACACCCTCCCCCCGGAGAAGGAGAGCAGTCCATGGGATTCTCGATCCTTATCCCCCTGCCAGCCCTCCAGTGACACAGGTCCATTCCTGAACCTGGGTCACCAGTGTCGCAAGCTGAAATCCAACTGCTGCACTGATTGGCTGACCTAAGATGGATTTATATGCCTTACACCACCAGCAGTTAGTAACAACCATTTGCCAATGCTGAATGTTTGCCACTGGCATTGCTGTTGTACTGGGTTTTGCTTGCATACATTTTTACTATATATTTACTCAGCATGGAGTAGATGAGATGCAATATCTTGGTATCATTTTGGACAGGGGTTTGACAATGGAGGCGCAGGTGTCTGCCACTGTCTGCTCCAGTTTTTTCCATCTTAGAAATGTTGCCAGGATAAAGCCCCTTGTGCCGCCTCTGGACCTCCCCACTTTGATACATGCCTTAGTTACATTAAGGCTTGACTACTGTAATGCACTGTATCTCGGGGTCACTGGAGGATCTCTTTGCAGACTGCAGCTGGTTCAGAACGCAGCTGGCTGGTTACTTACTGGGCAGCCTAAATGTTGCCATATTACACCAGAATTACATGATCTGCATTGGCTGCCGGTCAGGTGGAGGATCCTCTTTAAGGTGGTTCTTCCCACTTATAAGGCTCTACATGAGTAGGGCCCTGGTTACCTGTCAGACTTCCTTGTATTGGCTCTCTCAGTTGGTCCCCTCCGCTCCTCCTGTGGGGGCCCCCTGGCACTTCCCAGGATGAGGTTAAAAATGGCTGGTGATAGGGCCTTTAGTGTCACTGTCCCTGTCTTGTAGGATTCACTACTCTTTGGGGTTGGGGGCCCCAATCTTGGAGGTATTCAAGACCCACCTTAAGGCCCTCCTGTTTGCCCAGGCTTTTCTCAACTCAGTTTTTAGTCTACTGGGATAGACATAGTTCTCGGCAACTATATTTTCTAGTCTACTTTTAGTGATGAATTTTATTTTGTGGATTTGTCTGTTTAAATGTTCTTTCTTCTTGAGATTTATGGATTTATTTATGTTTGTTTATGAATTTGATTTTGTATGGCGCCCAGAGTCTCTGGGATTGGGTGTCTTTTAAATAAACATTGCCGTGCCTTGCCTTACCAATGTCTCATTTTTGACAGTGTCCTGTTTTTACACATTTTTAGATTGTATTTATCCAGAATAGATCAGATGAGAGGCAGTATTTAATTCTCAGTGGGCTCCCACATTTTGACCCCAAATTTCCAACAGTCTTTTCATGACCTAACATTATAATGAAGACAGGTGGAATTATTTAAATCCCATCCGAAAGATAATTATCCAGTCTGACTCTGAAAACACATTTTGGAGGGGATTTGAAAAATGACATTTGTCATGTTCAGGAAGTGGGGCAACACAAATGATATGCTGAACATGAGGGGCAAAAATCTGAAAACGTAAAGTTATTAGTAAACATTGGAAAAAATAAATGTTTCTTCATAACACAGTTGTTTTTTCATATGTTGACCCCAAATTTTCAACATAGTATTTTTATTACTACTCCTTCTGAACAAGACAGGTGTCATTTATAAAATAATGGTTGAAATATCATTTCATGCTGCAAGCATGAAACAATCTGATCTGATGAAAAAGGGTGGATGAAATTTTCAAATCTTGCCTGAAAGTTACTTTTTTGTGCCTCAAGTGTAAAAACACATTGTAGCCAGGATTTGAAAAATAACTACAGTCACGTTCATGAGGTGGTGTGAGAAAATGGCTATGCTGAAAATTTTTGGTCAAAATATTGAAAATTACCAAAATTACAAGCGCACATTGAAAATTGTCAATGTACACTCATAATTTTATTATTTTTTAATATTTATTCCCCAGATTTTCAAAACAGTCTTCTTGTGATCCCACCTCATGAACAAGGGTGAAGAACATGTTCAAATCCTGCTCAAAAGGCGATTTCATGCAGTTACCCCAAAATCACCATGTGGGGTGGATTTTCTTAATTTCAGCATATTTTTCATGAGGTGAGGTCCCAAAAAGGCCATGTTAAAAATCTGAGTAAAAAAAATAATGAAATGACCAAGTTATGAGGACAAGTTCAAAACCCACTGCAATACATTGAGACACATATCTGAGTTCCTCAGTTCCAGTTTGGCATTGAAGAGTGAAGACATATCCCCAGTCCACAGAGAATTACAGCATTGGATCACTGGTAGGTAAGTAAAGAATGGGGTGGTGGACGCTTAGTGGGAGGGTTGGGTGAGGAGATGATAAAGGTGATGGTGTGCCAGTGAAGCGACATCGATGGACAGTTTTCTTTTTTACAGTGTGTATAAAGATAAAAATTAAAAAAAAGACTACAAGGGATGGTTTTCTTTATTTCAGGTAATGATACTGGGGATTAGGCTCCCTAGTGTTGGTGTTCTGTTTGATGCCACCTGGGAGCATACAATGAAGAGGGGTGGGGTGGGGGCTATGAGCCAGCACCAGGAATTGGGCACCCTGGAATCAGATAATTTAAAGTAAGGGACAGTGTGGGGTGATGGGTGCTGAGTAGGGCAGTCTGGTTGGGGGAAAGGTGACGGACATTTTTTACAGTGTATATGAAAATAAAAAATGACTACAATGGACAATTTTCTTTGTTTCAGGTACTGACACTGGGGATTGAGCACCCCAGTTTTGGTGTTGTGTTTGGGAGCATTTGGGGTGGGCTTCCCAGTGTCACACAGTGAGAATGGTCAAAGTGTGGGGTACTCGCAGACACTGGGATTGGGAACTCCAATATCTAGGCAATTAAGAAGGGGGAAGTAATGGGATGTGGGAGAGATACTTGGCAAAGGGTAGGAGGGATTGCTTTAACATGGGGGGGCCACATTAGGCTAATCATTATGCTGATCAGCTCTGTTTGCTGGGCAGTGTTATGCAGATCAAAGAAAAGAGCTTCCTTATGATTTGGCTGGCTCTTTTCTTTGAACTATATGACGTTTCCACCCAGCAAGACCAGAACAGTGTCATGATCAGCCTGGCAGGTGATTGGTCTGACACTGTCAATCCCCTTGCAGACTGCCCTGCATTGGACCAACAGTGACACACCTTTCAAAACCCACTATCATACCAGTATCATGCCAATATGTTCATTTTGCTCAAAGTACAAAGGCAAACATAAAAATAACTATTTGTCAAATAACTCTTCCAAAAAATCCCTTCTGCACTTTTCTGAGTCTGTAAAATGCACCCTGCTGCACTATCCTCTCTGCTACAGCACACAAACACACAGTTTCACTGTCTTGTCTTCCAAAAACTACAGGGAAATGTGAATTGGCTAACTAGGATAACAATGCACAATTCTCATATTTCTAAACTTTGTTTTGCTCAAAAATCACTTTTAAACATGAACTAATCTCTTATCATCAGCCAGGTTCTTCCCGTGTGAGAAAAAGCTGGAAATGACACTGAGATGTGTGCAGCAGGAGAATTTCTTTATCTCCAGCAATGCTCATTTTCTGTAGGTCATGTGGCTTGCAAACAACTTGCACATGCTCAATGTGTGCTCCCTCTACAAACACTGCATCATGATGTTGAAGTCCTGAAGGTAACTGGAGTCCCTCCAGGTTGGCTTCACTGGTGTTAGAACTGCAGGATTTTAGCACATTCAGCAAAACTAATTTGGTATCAGCTTACCCTTACTGAGTACAGATCATCAGGAGATGCTGAGTATGGATATTTGCTGTACAATTGCACCCCTAATCAGGAATAATGGGCTATTGTCCCCAAAAGCAAGGATAGGGGGTTGGTACGGGTAGCTTTAAAATACAACCACACATAATATTTTGGGAACTTGGGTGCATCCAGTTTTGCAGCAGTCTTTGAAAAGATGTTTTGACTCCTGATACAGTCCCATTGAGCTGGAATTTGTTAGATAAATTAGTGGTATAGCAGGGGATGTTTGGAAGGCAAGAGTTTACATTTGTGAAGATGAGGAGTGGCCAGACGTCTAGCCCTGACAAGCTAGCAAGGTAAATAGGCTTTTTAAAAGTGTTTAAACAGATTTTCTAGTTTCCAGCAAAAAAAGCCACAGTTGGCATTAATCAAAATGCTACACAAGGTTGAAATTTCTGAACCTTCCATTTTTCGGCTACAGTAAGCAGAGCCTGCAGAGATCTTGCTGTAGCTAGAAAAATGAGATACCAAAACACAGATTAGGAGTTTTTAGTATATCCTTCAACAATTTCAAATCACTATGCCAGTTGAATGAAATACTCCGCTCAGCTTGTTTGTCTTTCTTGTCATGCCTGATTTAAGTGACCTGACAGCTGTTTCACAGTGGGCACAAAGGCAAGTTACTTACACCACTTCTCTGAAGCAGTTTAATGGTCTGCAGCAGTGCAATTAGACACTTTTTTTTGACCACTAGTGTCAAAAAAGCATTGCTTGAATAGTCAGTCAGCTACTGAGAGAGAGAGAGAGAGAGAATGAGAGAGAGAAAGAGAGAGAGAGGGAGAGAGTTCTCCTGTTTGTAGCCAGAGATGTACCAGGCATTTGCAAAATGAAAACATCAGAGGTCTATTTGACCTGTTTTACCACAGGATTTAGAATGTTCAATTGCTGGCTCATGGAGACATGATAGAAACATTTAAGTGCCTTAAAGGAATCAGAGCCTATTCAAAGAAAAGAAGGAACACAGAACTAGAGGCCACAGTATGTGCCTAACAGGAGGGAAATTTAGGACAAACATCCAAATGTTCTTCTTCAGCAAGAGGGTAGTGGAGCCATGTAATGGACTTCCACAAAAGGCAGTGGAGGCAAAGATAGTTACGGAATTCAAACTTTCTTGGGATAGGTATTGCAGTAACCAGAAGCAACAAAGCTTCTAGAGAGGGGGTGTTCATATGGGTAGTCCCCATTTGCCATCACATTCTTATGTTCTTATGTTCTGGATGATTTTATTTATTATTGAAATGTGATTTGTTTGTCTTTGGAACCTAATTTACTGACATAATTTCCAACAGAGGACACAGCAGGATTTTACAGGAAATAACTCCAGAGGAGTTTCAAATTACTTTATCACTCCCAAATGTGTGTGTGTGTGTGTGTGTGTATGTGTGTGTGTGTGATTTATCTTCTCTGAAGAGCTGGTTTATGTTAACCCTTTCAGGACCTAATTGTTAGTGGCATTGGAACTCTCATTGCTTTATATTTGTAGGAGGGGTAAATGCTAGGCAACTAATGTTTTAGGGGTTTCTGGGGGTTGCAAAGGGCATCATAAGTGATTACAAAGAAATCACAGTGGTGTGAACTGCAACACCTGGCTACCCCAGAACACATACCTCTTACACTGCCAGGATCAAAATGAGGGACACTGCCCATAAAAATTAGGAAAAATGCTCACAATCAGGAACACCATTCTTACCTAATGTACAGGCAATTCAAGAGATGGGTAGGATGAAGAAGGCTGTTGGTTAACTAGGACCTGCAGCTTATTCAACAGGTAAGAAAACAGGCAGACTAGGTTGGCCAAGCAGTCCATATCTGCCATCAAAGTCTATGTTCCTATGTTACAGTGTAGTGCCACAATTTTTACATCTATTCAAATACACTCCACAACCTGTCATAAGGGTAATATTGTGCACTGGTATTAATACATACAGTACTCTCATGTAAAAGGCATGCATAGATAAACCAAAAGTAAATTGGCTGAACAGAATTGCAGTCATGTTATAAGTGATTTTCCAAAAATGAATAAAGTGATAACAAAAAAAGGGTCTCAAATTACAAGCATCATCAATGGCTATGTGTCATTACTGTGTAGACAATATCTGGATTATTAAAAATAAAACAAAAATAAATAAAAGTCCATATTGTAGCTTACTCAACATTGGTATACAGCAGGGTACCATCATAATACAGTAACTTCATACAATATGTACCTATCATGGTGTCACCACTCTATGAGTAGTGCAGTAGTAGCACCAAATTAGTCAAATGATTTTTAAGGATTTTTAAAACTCCCTATTAAGAATTGTGAAACCTTTAGTTAGTGATTTTGTTTTGTTTGTTAGTGTGTTCACTGCTACCCAGAGAGGGTTGTCTCATCTGATAGAGTAGTTGAAAATCTACCAGATGGCACTTAAGTACTGTAATAGGAACTGGCCTCTTTCTGTAGGTATAACAAAAAGAATTTTAGAGGATTTTTTTCCCTACATTTCGTGAAGGATAAATAGGGAATCTCACAAAATTGCTTGACAAATTTGGAGCTACTACTGTACATTCTTTCACACATGTTCACCTTAATTTTTTTCCTCCCTTGCTCAATCCATATATTATTACCGATTTAATCATGTCTGTGTAGCATAGTACGACATGAATTACGTATGCCACACACTTTAGAGTATCAACACTGTGTCTGAATCACATAACTTGACATACATAGAAACATATAAACTGGTGGCAAATAATGACCACTGGGCCCACCTCATCTGCCAATTTTTAAATATGATCAAATTTGCTGCAAACCCAACTTGATCTACAGTGTTGTCTTTTCCATTCCCTTCCTTCTTCCAAGGGCTCCTTTGTGCCTATCCAAGGCATTTTTGAAACCCACCACTGGTTACACCCCACTGCCTCCCATGGAAGGCTGTTACAGGAATCCACCACCCTTTCTGTGAAGCAGTACTTCCTCACATCTCTCCTAAATTTACCTCCTTCCAGCTTCATATCAGGACCCCTTGTTCTACAGCACCTTTTTCTTAGAAATATACCTCCCTCCTGTACCTTATTAACCCTATAAGGTATTTAAAGTGCTCCATCATATCCCAAATCTCTCCCCTGTCCTCCAGGGTGTACATATTGAACTCTTTCAGTTTCCTCTCATAGGGCTTCTGATGCAAACATTGCACCATTTTGACATCCCTCATCTCTCTTCTTGTTGCTTTCCTTTTTCCAATTTGTCCTCCTTCCTCACTTTTCATATTTGACTGCTTCTTCCCCCTTCCTCCTTTGCTAACCCCATCTCTCTTGAATTTCTTCCATTCTGGTGGGAAGCTCTCCCCTTGGCATCTCCCTACTCTGTATCTCAGCCTGTGGTGGCCCACTTTCTGTCTCTCCCATTTTTTCTGTCACCTTACTTGGCTACTGTAAGTGTCCATCAAATTAACATTTAGATCATCCACTCCTCCTCCTTAATTGATGCTGGCCATCACCTTGGTATAGGCTCTTATCCATCCAGGCTGGCACTTAGTCCCCACTGTACAGTAGCCATATTTCTCCTCTCTGCACCATTTCTTCTACCATTACTTGAAGGCCTTTGTGCATAGCTCTGTCTCCTTACCCACATGGTACAATATGCACTCACTACTCGCATTTTGAAGAGATGGGAAACACAAGATCAACCAGATAAAGGATCTAACTTTACCAAAAATGAAATTTACACACAAAGATGACAACAACAATTCTTCTTTATGTTTAAGCCCATGAAACACACTTATCAAAGTAATGCATTAGCAGCCATAGTGGCTCTGACCAGAGATTCTTTATTACTAAAGACATTTTCATTTAAACAGGATCTTTTCTCCTTTATATGTTCACATTCTTTATTTCTGCAGTGAACTCTTAATCATCTGCTTATATGACATCACAAACCACTGCCACATAAATTACTCTGATGTCATAAGCAGACAATTACAGCTTCAGGGCAGGAAAAAATGGCAGGAACTGATGATGTCCAAGGGTCAATTTTGACGAGTGCAAATAAGCCATCCAACAGACAGGGTAACTTCTCTACAAGTGGGTCCCCCCACGTCTAAAAAGCCAACAGACCCACGATCGAGGTTCAGGTGCCGGCTCACAGGCCAGAGCTAGGCAGACCTCCCTTGGAAACCAGAAAAAGGAATTGGCCCCTGCCTGGAGCAGGCGTGTGCACTGCATAAACTGTTTTTCTGCCTGAAGTAACATTAGACTGAATTTGTCCCTAAGTGCTCCTGTGCTGAGCTGCAGCTGTGTACCAAGGTAAATTCTTCTGCCCACCAGCCCCGTACCCTCCTCCTCTTAAATGCCCAGTGGTCACTCCCACTAGCACTGAAGGGCCTCTCTAACCAGGATAGTAAACAGAAACCTGTACTGGGGTCCACCTCACAGATTATCCAAGCAAATGTTTTGTTTCCATTGACTGTACAGTGCATACAGCCAGGACTAATTACAGAAGAGCCTCTCTCCTGTTGATTAGGCTAGCAATCTGATACTCTCATATTGGCCCACCCCATAGAGCTTCAAAGAATTGTTGCATATATCTGTTCACATTGCCTGTACAGTTCTAAAACAAAATATTCTTGCAATTTTTTGTTTCTATTGCCAACTCAGTCTCTACTGCCTGGACTACTGATAGAAGGGACCCCCTCCTCTTGAATAGGCTAGGAAACTGTAACTCTCCTGTGGGCCTGCCCCACAGTGCTGCAAACTATTCTTACATAAGTATCTATAGCCAGCAAGTTCTACAGGAGACAGAGGTTGCTTAAGCAGAATCACAGTATGGCAGACTAAAGTGTGTTAACAATTATTCTTGTATACTGCACATTGCTAGTATAAATTACTGTAGGCTGAAGTAGTAAATATGTTTCAGACTGCTTGAGTTGTAGCATTCTTGACGCCAGTATAAACCTGTGTTACAATCTCAGTTACTCAAAACTGGGCCAGGAGAGTGTTACATCCAAGAGACTGCTGCTGTCAATTACTGAATAAATACATGGGCTCCATTGCTCTCCAAACATGTCTCCTGAGGGGCGGACTACTGACCGCTGTCTACCCTGTCCTGTGCTGCATGGTGTAAGAAAGTCTTGTGCTTTACTCCCCAACAGGGGAGTACTCCTAGCAACACTCTACATACTGTCACTCCTTTGGGTGGACGGGATCATATGCCGAGGTGACCCAGACATCAGGGGACCTCAGGACTATGACACCCCTCCCATGGACCTTTACAACACCAAGTCCCACACTAGCATACAAACCCTGATAGCCCATAAGCTAGTAAGACAGGGCATATGCTAGAAGTCACTCCACTTTAAAAGTAGGAGACTATGAAGTAACTTAATCCTTTCTGCCAGCCCAAAGTTACTTGGCCTGCTGACAGCACTGCTTCTCCTGGCAGGTGACATCCAGCCTAACCTTGGCCCTCCTATTGCCAATATCTTAATATCTTCCCCTCAGGACCCTCACTGGGTATCCTCCTAGGGTTTGAAGATTGCACACATGAATGTTCGCAGCCTCAGACCAAAAATGCAAGAGGTACAAGCCTGGCTTGACCTCTATAAGCCAAATATTCTTGCCATATCAGAAACCTGGCGTAAGGCCCACATCCTCGCCCATAAGATACAACACCTTCCGCAAGGACAGGGAGAGCAAGAGAGGGGGTGGTGTGAGAATTTACATGAAGGACTGCCTAACAGTGTCGCACATAACCCTGATGCAGGACTCCTGCCCAGACAGTGAATCCATATTCATATGGGTTACACTCAGCCAATCCAAACACCTCATAATAGGTTGTGTCTACAACCCCCCAAAGATGGCTCTCCAATCCCCTGAGGCTATCAACTGAACCATGGCCAAAGACATCTCTACGGAGCTCCTTATTCTGGGGGACTTCAACTTAAACTGGGCCCATGATCCCAACAAAGACCTCATGTCCCTGACACAAGAGGCAAATCTGGTACAGGTTATCTCAAAATATACTAGACTGAACTATAAGATGGGGAACTACACCATCCTGGACTGGGGTCTGGTGTCAAACCCCATCAACATCCAGAAAGCTGGACTCATGTCTGATACCCTGAGTGACCACTCTCTAATTTTCTGCTTCTGGAAGAACAGAGTGCCCAAGGTCTAGCCCAGAATACTGACTGCTCGTGACTACTCAAATTTTATGGCGGCACAATATAATGTCTACCTCAACAACCTGGACTGCCACCCTATTAGGCTCCTGCCCACCTTGGATGGGGCACTAGAATACTTCCACAACTCATTAACTAAGGCAGCCAACCTCTTTGCCTCACTGAAGAAGCTCAGAGCAAAAGGCAGCTGCTTCAAGTGGATCTCTCCAACTCTAAAAGCCCTGATGATCAGCTGAGACAAGGCCTGGAAGAGATTCAAGAACTCCTCTCTCCCTGCTGACCTTATGATATACAAAGCCCTGTGAAACAAATGCAAGGGCACCACTAAACCGGTGAAAAGGGGGTATGTCACCCACCTCCAAAAAAACAACTTAGGCTCCCCAAAACTATTCTGGTCTCACATAAATGAGCTGATCAGAGGAAACCCCAAGGCTGAACCTGGCCCTATGTAGGTGAACGGTAAACTAGTGAACAACTGCCCACAAATAGCCTCAGTCCTCAACCTTCACTTCACCAACCTTGACGCATACAAGGCCCCCTCCCACCCTGGCACCAAACAAGGCCGAGCCCCCAAACCTGAATCAACCATTATTTTACCTAAGGCTGGTCAAGACAAAAGAGGTACAAACTCTTCTGAGGGCCCTGAAAACCAAAGGACCAGGAGAACCTGATGGGATCAATCCAAGGCTACTTAAAGATGGAGCCCAATCCTACTCCAGGCCCTTGACCTGGCTCATTAATAGATCCCTGCTGGAAGGAACTGTTCCAGACCAGTGGAAACAAGCAAATGTGGTTCCCATCCACAAAGGCGGCTCCAGGGAACACACGAGCAATTACAGGCCAATCTTCCTGCTCTGCTTGCTTGCTAAACTGCAGGAAAGGCTCATATATAGCCAACTCAATGACTGCCTAGAGTCTCACCAACTACTAGCCCCCTCCCAGCACAGTTTTAGAACCAACCATGGCACAGGCACTGCCGTCGTGAACCTCATGGCAGACATACTCAGAGCTATGGACAAGGGGACACCCTCTTGTGCAGTATTCATGGATATGTCCAAGGCTTTTGACCTTGTTCACCACAACCTCCTTCTAGTCAAGCTGAACAAAATAGGCCTAGACTCACTGGCTCTAAAGTGGTTCAAGAGATACCTATCTGGCTGCACACAGAGAGTCATCTTGAAGGGAGAGCAATCAGGCCCACTACCCCTAAAAGAGGGAGTACCACAGGGCTCAATCCTTGCTCCCCTACTATTCTCACTGTTTATGAATGACTTAAACCTCCACTCGGTCATACATATGCAGACTACACAGTCATCTACCACTCCTCGGACAACCTGGCAAATCTTGGTCCCTTACTCCAAGCTGATCTAACGTGACTGAAGGCCTGGCTAAAAATAAACAGAATGGTCTTGAATGCAGGCAAAACTAAAGCCATGCTGTTCAGGCCCGGATCCCTGGGACAAGACAGGACTAACTCCCTACAGCTTAACTCACTTGTAGGGACTAGCATTGAAGTAGTGGCCTCCTTAAAATACTTAAGGCTCATGCTTGATCAAGGTCTCACCTATAAGAACCATGTGGAACAAGTGACCAAGACCATCCACTGTAAACTAGGCACCTTGTATTGGATAAAGGACCAGCTTATCCCAGAAGCTAGGCTTTCCATTGCCTCCAGCATCCTGCTCCCCACACTGACCTATGGTGCCCCTGTAATACAGGGTATGGCCAAGCAGGAGATCAACTGGCTGCAGATCCTATACAACAAGGTAGCTCGGTTTGCTACCCAGAATCACTCCAGAAGCCACCACTGTGATACACTAGCTGAATTACAGTGGCCTTCTTTTGGTGCATGCCTCCAATACCCCCTCCTTCACCTAGCGTTCAAATTACTTAGCCCATCTGCTCCACCCAACCTAGCAGCTACTATTGCCACCAAGCACAACCCTCAGACCATGAGGACCTCAGGGTGGACTCTGCTGGAAACCCCCAGGGTCAGGACCAATGCAAGCGGCAAGTCATTCTCCTGCACAGCTCCCTATCTGTAGAACAAACTTCCACCCATGGCACAGGAAGCCCCCTCTCTCATGAACTTCTGTACCAGGCTCAAGGCCCACATGCTAGAAGCCAGCACTTGACACTGTCAGGACACCTGACAGTCCACTCCCTCTTACTTATGCTAACCCCTTACTTGTTCAACTTTGGTACAGCACTGTCTCTAATCTCACTAACTAACCATTGTACTAGGGTATTGCCATACCATTACAGATGGTATACCATTAGGCTCTGCATCAATGACAAAGCCTGTAACCTATAACTAATCTGTATGTACTCTGTAACCTTTTCACTGCCTGTATTTCTCCATGTAATGTCTCTCCGGGTTGCCCCTGAAAAAGGGACCTTCAGGGCTCAGTGGGCCTACCTGGTCATCAAAATGTAATAAATAAATAAACTATTGCTGTGCAGAATGCAGATTTCTGCTGGTGAAATTAGCGTGGAATGACCATTCTGCCATCCAAACTGTTTACCGAAATTTCACTGGTTCTTTTATAGAATTTTGCCTGCTGCAATCTGCTGAATAATAATCCATGGAACAGCATTGTTTCCATGGAAAATCATTCTGCAACCATTTCTGCAGAAAATATTGAGACCCATTGAAAAATATTCTGCTGAACAGCATTCTTTTCACATAAGATAGTTTCTCAACCATCTCTGTGGAACCTATACAGATCCATGAAATAAAATTCTATGGAAATGTTGCATAAAACTCATTCTGCATTTTTCTGCTATGGAATTCTGTCACTCCAATTCAGAAAATGTTTGGCAGAATTTCAGTGGAATTTCAAAAATTCCGCAAAATTTTATTCCTCTGGAATATGAAAATTCTACACAGCACTGGCCATAATGCCTTTGTACAACCCAATAGTAACATCAGTTGGGCCACCTCCCCTTGAACCCAGCCCATGCCCAGACTTCTTCTTGCTATTGAGGGCTGGGTGCCATTGGACCACTGTTCACTGGCTAGGTTTGTATTTAAAATCCTAAAACTTCCCTAAATGGCAAAAAATGTCCAAACTACTGTATCCCATGATCCTCTGCTCCAACAGAGCAAGGTATCCACTTCAGTGCCAGACTAGGTATCCCATTAGATGTTTGTTGTCATATATGACTCTGAATCCCTAGACACCATTCTCCTTCATGCTGCTATGCACATGACAGGAGGGCTTCTGGGGACAGTGAATTCTGGTTCCATGTGCAATGTGTAGTTGTGCTCCTCAGTACATGCTCAGTATATGCTTTTTCTGACATGCATCAAGCCAATTAGTGCATAGGGCCTTGAGTTTTTATTCTCTTAACTAGTTTTCCACAGCTTCATTTGTTTAGTCACCTAATACTCCTGTAGTAAAAGTTAATAGCATACTCAAACTGAACATTTTTCTTATGTGTTAGCAAACAAAATTATACTGAATATATTTATTTTACAAAGCATTCAAGTTTTGTTCATTGGCCTACAGACCTGTAGCACTGCACTTGTAATTATAAGCAAAGCTAATTTCCAGTCCTGATTTCATGTTTGGACTTGATTCTCCAAATCTGAACCTAAACATTTTTAGGTAATAATATCTGTGGTTTTACTGTGGTATGAGAACCATTTACAGGGATGTCCTGGAATTGTAAATGTATTAGTTCCATTTGTGTGTAATGTTTCTTACAACATTTGCCAGCTGAGCAGAAGGTTGACATAAAGAACAACAGACTCATTTACTTGCCATACTGCCTTGAAACAGATGATCTTTAGGTCACTATAATTGAACCAAGAAATGATTTGCCACATTCATTTAAATATTTTTTAAAGGTGAGCAGGAATTTGCAGGCACAGCATTGACTTCAAAAAATAATTTGTAAAAAAGAACTCTGATCAAAATTAATAGTTTAATTACAAGAACTTTATAGCAACATTTGCAGAAATTTTTTCAAACTCATACCAAGTAGACCAAGAATGTTTTCAAATAACATCAGTGGCAAGATACATTTGACAAAAACCCTATGTCTAACTGAATGCCTTATAAGACCTCCACATGAAACCAATATTTGGTATCTTTCTATGTCCTCAGGCCAACAACATTTCACAACCACTCTTAGACAATTAAAAGAGGGACTGAGACCAACATTTCTGGCATCAATAAATTCAGAATTTGGATCAGCATATCCTCAATCAGCCTTATACCAAAAATCAGATCTGCAAGTTACTTCATTTAAAAGTTACAAGTCATTTTGTAACCCTCAATTCACTGCCTGTTCGAAATGGCCAGTTTCAGTGAAGAGCAGCTGATGATGTCATTTCCTGATCTTACAACCTAGTCCTCCATGCAAGCTACCTTATGCAACTTATTTCTCCTATGTTACTTAAAACTACAGGTGCATTAACTCATTACCTCCAATAGCTTCTTGAGAAGTCTGAATTATCCATTGTTTACTGATAGGGAAGGAGGAAGGAGGAAGGAGGAGGAAGGGGGGACATGATAGACACTTTTAAGTATCTCAAGGGACTCAACAAAGTCCAATAGGGTAGCATCTTTCAGAAAAAGAGATGTGCAAGAACAAGGGGACACAATTTGAAGACTGAGGAGGGATGGCTCAGGGGTAATGTGAGGATGTATTTTTTCACACAGAGGGTGGTGGACACATGGAACAGCCTTCCTGAGGAGGTTGTGGGGTCAAAACAGTGGGGGAATTCAAGAATGCATAGGACAGGCATAAGGCAATTCTTGTGGAGGGTAGGAAGAAATAGGCTCTTGGTTAACTAGGATCTGCAGCTTATCCAATAGGTAGGGAAATGGTCAGACTACATGATCAAGTGGTCCTTATTTGCTGTCAAAGTCTATGTTTCTATGACACAAAATGGTCACCAAGGGTATAATGAGTTAAACATCTGGAAAAGGAAAACTGACATTGGGGGGTCAGCACATGTACTCCCATAATGCATAGATGCAAGGTACAGAACTTCAGAATGTGACAGGGAGATGGAATGCAGTTACAAACATGGCTTTAGAATAACAAGGTTGTGTGCAATTTTTAAAACACTGCAAGTATGAGATTTCAAAATGTCACCAGGTTGCTATTGTTGAATGCAGCAATGATACAGTCTCAGATAGTAGCCAGAACACATAATTTCAGAATGTGGCAGTGATGCACAATGTTGGAATGCGGTGGTCACACGTAATTTCAGAATGCGGTGGTGATGAGCAATTTTCAGAATGCAGCGATGATGCACAATTTTAGAATGTGGCAGTGATATTACTTGGTATTACCTGGTTTGAAAAGACAACATAGGCTAAAAGCCCATTGGATTGTCTCCCACACCTGTTGGTTTATTCAGTCACAATATTTTGCACCAGAAGGCATCCAACTTGTTTTTAAAAGACTCAAATGTTGGAGACTGAACTATATGACATGGTAAGGTATTCCAAACCCTTGCTGTACTTTTAACAGTCCTAGTTTTAGGAATGATCACTTGTCTAGAATGACATCTAAAATTGTTTATCCCTCGGTTATATTTGAGGCCGCATTGGTTCATTAGTACATGGTTATCCAGGACCTTGTACATTAATAACAATTCATTACATTTTCATCTGACTGTTGGGGGAAAACCTGTAGGGAGTGAATACAATCTGTATAACTTAGGGTATTTAACCCTCTTATGGACTTAATTATTTTTCCTTTATTTTTTTTTCAAATTCACATCCCGTTTTAGGTAAGGACTCCAAATTGGTAAGCCATAGTCCAAATGTGGAATTATATAAGTTTTATATAATTTCATTAAGAAATCATTACTCCTGGTGATAAATGCCTTTTTTATACAGTGAATTGATCTGTTACTAGTCTGTGTTGCATGTCTACAGTGATGAATGGAGGAAAGATCTTTATTTATCCAGATACCCAAATCTTTTTCTTTATAAGATGATTTAAGGATCACCCCATGAATTTCATATGAGTACCCTGGGTTTTTATATCTAAAGTGCACAACAGAGCATTCGGACACATTGAATTTCATTTTATTTCTCAGTCCCTGGCTTGTATTTGTTTTATATCCTGGCATAAAAAGTAGTATTTCTCCTGTGAGTTTATTTCCCTATCAATTTTATTGTCATCTGCAAACTTAGAAACATAGCCTGTTAAACCGGCTCCCATATCACTAACATAAAGACTGAATAGGAAAGGCTCAAGCATGGATCCCTGGGGCACGGGTTTGGAATATAGCAGTGATGTACAGGTTCAGAATGAAGCAGTGATGCACAATTTGGGAATGCAGTGGTAATGCACAATTTTGGAATGCAGAGGTGATGCACAATTTTGGAATGTGGTGGTGATGCACAGTTTCAGAATGCAGTGGTGACTCACAGTTTCAGAATGCGGCAGTGACAGTTTCAGAATGTGGTGGTGCTGTACACTTTTGGAATGTGGCAGTGATGCACAGGTTCAGGATACGGCAGTGATGCACAATTTCAGAATGTGGTGGTGACACACAATTTCAGAATGCGGCAGTGACACACAATTTTGAAATGTGGCAGTGATGCAAAATTTGGGAATGTGGCAGTGATGCACATTTTCAGAATGTGGCAGCAATATACAATTCCAGAATGTGGCAGTGACACACAGTTTTGGAATGTGGTTGTGACACACAATTTTGAAATGTGGTGGTGATGCATATTTTCAGAATGTGGTGGTGACTCTCAATTTCAGAATGTGGTGGTGATGCTCAATTTTGGAATTTGGTGGTGATGCTCAATTTTGGAATGTGGTGGTGATGCACAATTTTGAAATGCAGTGGTGACACACAGGTTTGGAATGTGGTGGTCTTGCAAAGTTTCAGAATGTGGCAGTGATGCAAAGTTTTGGAATGCGGTGGTGACACAGTTTTGGAATATGGCAGTGATGCATAATTTTGGAATGTGGCAGTGATGCACAAGTTCAGAATGTGACAGAGATGCACAATTGTGGAATGTGGTGGTGAGCACAATCTCGGAATGTGGCTGTGACATACAGTTTTGGAATGTCAACATAGTTAAAAAGGAAGACAAGGGCTAAAACATCCTGGTCCACCTATGGACCAATGATCTTGCTAGCTGGTCAGTCGAGCAGGTTAAGTAGCACATTGCTCAGCTCGGCGAGAAATTGGTTTAATTTTCCTCCAGCATTGTAAGCTCTGAGATTCTGCCTGTTTTGGAAAAGGGGAAGAACAGGCAGAAAACCAGAGAGAAAGAGATAAGTGAGCTCAATGCATGGTTCAAGGACTGGTGCCACACAAAGGGGCACCACTTCATCAGAAAATGGTGCAACTTCTGGGAAAGGGAGTTTTTTTCAAATTCAACGGCCTCCACATGACTAAAGAGGGAGTCAGAGCTCTGGGCCAGAAATTTGATGTCCACATAAGACATTCAAACTTTGGGAGGGAGATGATGGTAGCTCTAGGAGAAGCACACATAGAGCCTGCTGTCTCTCCCCCTCCAGCTAGCACCAAATCTACACACTCCAAGATAACAAAAGCAGATAGCTGGGAACATAAAACCCTTTCTTGCTCTGGCGTTGACCATCACAATGGAAAGGGAGGAACCATAAACTGGGAAAAGTACAAAGGGCCAAACAATAAGATCAAAGGAGGCATGACAAACAAAGCGACACAGCAAGAGTGGTCAGCACTATGCCTCAATACATGCAGTCTGGCTAACAAGATGACTGACCTCACTGCCACAATACAGGAGGCAGGACTAGATTGGGTGGCCATGAACGAAACATGGTTCACAAATAATCATGGTTGGGAAGTGACTATCCCAGGGTACAACTTGTTTAGGAGATATAGGACTAGGAAAAAGGGAGGGGGTAGCTATTTATGTTAAGGGTACCATGAATGCTACAGAAATGCAGCAGGCACTAAGGGAAACAGAGGATCTATGGGCCACAATAGGGTCCAGAAGCCAGAAACCCTGTTGGGTAGGAATAATCTAGAGACCCCCAAATCAGGAGTAAGCCAGGGAAAAGGAAATCTTGGAAACCATCCTCCAGATGTCAGGCAAAGATGACATGGTGCTGGTAGGGATTTCAGTCTGCCGGATATAGATTGGAATACCCACACAGTGGCATCACAGAAGAGCAGGGAATTCCTAGTCACACTACAGAAAGCAGGTCTAAGTCAACTAGTGATAGCACCCACAAGGGGTAACATGGTTCTAGATCTGATATTCACAAATAGTGATAGGGTTATGGGTATCGACGTAGAGAACCACCTGGGCAACAGTGATCTTAGCACGGTATGGTTCCTAGTAAAAAGGACTGCAGACTCCACAGATGCCAAACTGAAGGTCTTTGACTTCAGGAGGGCAGACTTCATGAACATGAAGGCCTGCCTAAGAGACAACCTTAGTAACTAGACAGAAGGGAGTGTTGAGGAATATTGGACAAGGTTGAAGGATGCAATAACCAATGGTCACATCATACTGTGCCTATCAGGTTAATAAGAACAAAAGGAGGAAAACCCCACTATGGTTTTCCAAGGAGGTGTCAACCATGGTGAGAGAAAAGCACATAGCCTTCAGAAAGTACAAGGAGTCAGGGAACGAGGCAGAAAAAACAGAATATAAACAGAAACTAAAAGAGACAGGGAAAGTGATAAGAAAGGCAAAGGCTCAAACAGAGGTTAGGATTGCTCAGGAAGTAAAAAAGGGTAACAAAACCTTCAACAGGTACATATGTGAAAAAAGGAAGACCAAAGGGGGCATTGTTAGAATCACAAAAAAAGATGAACAAACCACAGAGCAAGATGGGGAGAAGGCAGAGGCACTCAATGAGTACTTCTGTTCAGTCTTCACACTGGAAGCAAATGGTAATGGACCAACACTAGGCAAAAAGAAGTGTCTGATTGAAGGAATAGACATGGGTCCCTCCACAGAGAAAAGGGTCCTGAAGGAAATAGACAAGTTAAAGGTAGATAAAGCTATGGGGCCAGATGAGATACACCCAAGAATACTGAAAGAACTAGGGAGGGAACTGGCAGGCCCCCCTCAGCAGTACTCTTCAACAAATCATTAAGGAGCGAGGAGGTGCTGTAGGATTGGAAGAGTACAACAGTAGTACCACTCCACAAGAGTTGAAGCAAGGAACAGCCAGGTAACTACTGTCCGGTTAGTCTAACATCAGTCGTGGGAAAACTGATGGAGTCCCTGCTGAAGCAAACTGGTCAGCTAGACAAAAATCAACACAGTTTTACAGCAGGGAGGTCCTGCCAGACAAACCTGGTTGATTTTTTTTCAGTTGGGTCACCAAAACAGTGGATCAGGGTGGGGCAATGGATGTGGTTTACCTGGACTTCAGCAAAGCTTTTGACTCCATTCCACACAGAAGACTAGTCAAAAAAACTGGAGCACATGGGCATTTGGCCCTAGGTTACAAACTGGGTCAGAAACTGGTTACATTGGAGAATTCAGAGAGTATTAGTAAATGGCAGTCTGTCTGTGGAGGGGAGGATGACTAGCGGGGTCCTGCAGGGCTCAGTTCTGGGGCCAATCCTCTTCAACATAGTCATCAGCGACATTGTGGATGAACTGGAGGGAAACGTGGGCCTGTTTGGAGATGACACCAAAATTGGCAACAAGGAAGACACAACAGAGGGACAGCAAAGCATGGAAGTTGATCTCTGAAAACTGGAGGAGTGATCCAAGACCTGACAATTGAAATTCAATGCCAAAAAAATGCAAGGTCATGCACCTGGGAAAGCATAACCCAGGGAAACTGCACTCAATGGGAGGGGAAAAGCTGGTGGTTACCAGGCAGGAGCGAGACCTAGGGATGAGCATATCAGATGACCTCAAGGTCAGTAGACAATGTGAAAAGGCAGCACTAAAGGCTAGTGGTATCCAGGGATGCAGAGGGAGGGGCATCACAAGCAGAAGGCATGAAGTAATCATGCCCCTGTATCGGTCCCAGATCAGGCCTCACCTGGAGTACTGTGTCTAGTTTTGGAGGCCACACCTCAGGAAAGACATAGATAGGATGTAGATGGTAGAGAGAAGAGCAACAAAGATGGTGCAGGGCTTGCATCAGAAACCATATGGGGCAAGACTGGATGACCTCAAATTATACTCTCTAGAACAATGCAAGAATCATGGGAACATGACAGAAACATTCAAATACCTTAAAGGCAACAACAGGGTGCACGTGCAGAACCTCTTTCAGGTAAAGGACTACAGCAGGGCTAGAGGGTAAATCTTTGACTTAAGGGAGGAAAGTTCAGAAGCAATACAAGGGTATTGTTCTTCATAGAGCATGTTGTGGAAACATAGAATAGCCTGCTGGAGGGGGTGGTGGGAGCCAAGACAGTGGGGGAATTCAAGTGGGCATGGGACAGACACTCTTGGATACACAAGCAGGCAGCTAAGTAGAGGGTTAGGAAGCCAAAGGCAGACTTGATGGATCATGCAGTCCTCATCTGCTGACAACTTCTATGTTTCTATGTTAATGTGGTGGTGATATATAATTTTGGAAAGTGGCAGTGATGCTCAGTTTTGGAATGTGGTGGCGATGCATAATTTCGGAATGTGGCAATGATGCACAATTTCTAAATGCAGCAGTGATGCACAGGTCCAGAATGTGGCAGTGACACACAATTTTGGAATGTGGCTGTAACACACAGTTACAGAATGTGGTGGTGACACCCAATTTCAGAATGTGACAGTGATGCTCAATTTCAGAATGTGGTGGTGACACAGAATTTCAAAATGCAGTGTTGGCACAGAGGTGTGGAATGTATCAGTGATGCACAATTTAGAAATGCGGTGGTGATGCACAGTTTTGGAATGCGGCAGTAACTCACAGTTTTGGAATGTGGCAGTCATGCACAATTTTGAAATGCAGTGGTGACACATAGGTTTGGAATATAGCAGTGATGCACAATTTAGGAATGCAACGGTGATGCACTGTTTTGGAATGTGGCAGTTAAACAGTTTAGGAATTTAGCAGTGACACATAATTTTGGAATGCAGCGGTGATGCAGGGTTCAGAATGCAGCAGTGGTGCACAATTTTTGAATATGGTGGTAATGCATAATTTCAGAATGTGGTGGTGATGCACAGCTTTGGAATGCGGTGTGACACACATGTTTGGAATGTGGTGGTGATGCACAATTTAGTAATGCGGCAGTGATGCACAATTTCGTAATGTGGCGGTGACTCACAATTTTGAAATGTGGCGGTGATGCACAAATTCAGAATGTGGTGGTGGCACACCATTTTGGAATGTGGCAGTGAAGTACAAGTTCAGAAAGTGGCAGTGATACTCAATTTCGGAATGTGGTCATGATGCACAATTTAGGAATGCAGTGGTGATGCACAGTTTCAGAATGTGGGGGTGACACATAGTTTTGGAATGTGGCAGTGATGCATAATTTTGGAATGCGGTGGTGATGAACAGGTTCAGAATGTGGCAGTGATGCACAATTGCAGAATGTGCCACTGGCGCACAGTTTTGAAATATGGCAGTGATGCACAGTTTTAGAATGTGGTGGTGATGCACAGTTTCGGAATGTGGCAGTGACGTTGAATTTTGGATGTGTCAGTGACGTACAAGTTTGGAATGTGGCAGTGACGCACAGTTTTGGAATCTGATGGTGACTCATAGTTTCAGAATGTGGCGGTGACACATATTTTTGGACTGTGTTGGTGAGACAATTTCAGAATGTGGCAGTGATGCTCAATTTGGGAACATGGCAGTGACAATTTTAGAATGTGGCATTGAAACACAACTTGGCAGTGATGAGGAATTATGGAATTTGGCGGGGATGCACAATTTCAGAATGTGGCAGGGATATGCAATATGGTAATGCGAAGGAATGTGCAATTTCAGAATGTAACAGGGATGCATAATTTTAGAATGTGGCTGGGACACATAACGCTGGAATGTGGTGGGGATGTGATGCACAATTTTTACATTTGGTGGGTGCGTACAATTCTGGAATGTGGCAGACAAGCAATTTCTGAATACATGGTGTGTCCTGTTGCATTCCGACAGTGTGCATCCCAGCATATTCTGAAACTGCCAGTCTCTACCAAATTCCTCAATGTGTGTCTCTGTCACATTTTGAGACTGAATGTCCCACCACATTTTGAGATGGCACATCCATCACATTCTGAGATTGCGTGTCCCCCCAACATTTTAAAACTGTGTACCACTTTGATATTCTATGTCTTGGTTTCAGTGCTGCACTCCAAAACCACCTTCTGACAAGTACTAAAGTACTGTGCCATGCATCAGAACATTCTGGAAACACAATCGCTGCAGCCAAACCTATGTCATTTATTTTTAAAAGGATTAATATAGCTACAGTTTCTTAAACTTTGGAGAAGCATTTCCTATAAGGTTGCTGAGAGGGAGGACTAGAGGGTGAGTTCAGGAGATGATATCATCAATGGTTATTCACTGAAACCGGCTATTTTGAATAGGTGGTGAAAGCAGGGTTACAAAATAGCTCAAAACTTTAAAATGAAGTAATGTAGAAAACTACCATATATACAAGTTGGTCCACATAGAAGTCGGGAGTGTGTGTTTCACTTGGTGCTAAAAAGAATTTGAGATTGACCCATGTATAAGTCAGCCCTCTAACTTACCAGTTGCTGCTGCTCCCAACTCTGTCCCTAATTCAGTAGTCCCACCCCCCAATACTCAAGAACAAGAACCACAAGGATAGCAATTTGAAAATGTAAATAAGATTTAATTATGAAAGGCAACAACATCAGCATTTAAAAATAAAATGCAGTCACTGTGTTTAGTCACTTAAAAACCAAAGAACTCTTCATCAACCTCATCATCCGAGTCAAACAGCATTCTCAGCTGGAGTTCTGAAAGTGGTATGTCATCATACGTATCATCAAGTTCTGCACTTGCTATCTTGTCATCATCTGCTGTGCTATTTAATGTTTCACTGCTTTCACCACTGGTTTCTCTGGTGTAATGTGAGACCATTCCATCTCATAAAGTGAGTACACCAGCCTGTGGATGCCTTAAAATTGGTAAAGTTCAGGTGACCAAGTTTGCTTGCAATGGAGAGTGCTTGTAGCCGAATGGCCATCCGGTTAACTATGTAACCTTGTTGTCTCAGTTCTAACACTCACATACCTAGTTCAGCCTCAATAGTCAACATGGGGGAAGGGTTAATTTTAATCTGTTTAACTGATTTTTCCACTTACAGAAGCTCAGTTTTTTTAATGTGCCAGTCACTGATTTTGCTTTTTTTAAGTAATATAGGACTCCCTTTCAGCCACCACATTACTGAATGACTCAGCATACTGTGCCACTCTCAGTTTAAAGTCCGCACTATAAGCACAGCACTTTCTTTTGACACCGGGCATGTTATCACCTCTACGCACCTCTGAGCAACTCTGAGCACTAAGAATGTGTGCCTTTTATCTAGGGTGAATACTTAATCACCTGTAAATTGAATTCAGGAACAGACATTAGCACTACAGCAATTGGCCACTACCGCTAATTTGGTCACCGTATGTGCAGCATCAATTGCATTGTACTAACTTGCCATGTTAAGTGGATGTTAATAGGACGATTCTGGGTATTTTTTTATATTCTCACACAAGTTTTTCTGGTTGCTACACGTAACTCACATAGAGATGCAGTGAATTTAAATTCTGCCGGTGAAGTGCCCGAGAAGTGGGCACTTTGTGTTGACACTTCGCTACGCGGAGTGACCCTTATCAAAGGCTTACTTTGCCTTGTGATTATTACTTTGCATTGTCATTCCGCCTTAATGTGAAGTAAGATGAAGTGACAACAATATTGGCAGCCCCCACACGCAGTCCCCAGAATTAATGTGCATCCCCAAAATGCTACTGTCTTGTGTCCAGAAAACTCACCAGTGCTGATGAAGTGAAATGAGAGCACAAGAAATGCAAAGTTGTCCAGAATTAATAGCGCACTCAGTCATGCATGCAGTGGTCACACACAGTCACCAGAATTAATGTGCACCCCCAAAATGCTACTGTCTTGTGTCCAGACAATTCTCCAGTGCTGATGAGATGAAATGAAAGCGTAACAAGAAATGCAGTCTCCCAGAATTAATGGTACACTCAGTCATGCGCGAAGTGGTCACACATTCACCAGAATTAATGTGCATCCCCAAAATATTACTGTCTTGTGTCCAGAAAGTTCCCCAGTGCTGACGAAATGCTATTGTCATGTCCAGAAAATTCCCCAGTGCTGACAAAGTGAAATGAGAGCATAACAAGAAAAGCAAAGTCTCCCAGAATTAATGGTGCACTCAGTCATGTACGCAGTGGTCACACATAGTCACGAGAATTAATGTGCATCCCCAAAATGCTGTCTTTTGTCCAGAAAATTCCCCAGTGCTGACAAAGTGAAATGAGAGCATAACGAGAAATGCAAAGTCTCCCAGAATTAATAGTGCACTACAAACGCACAGACAGATTAAGATTGCGCTGCGCACTCAAGAGATGCATGCGAAAAGGCACAATACCTAACCAGTGCTCGCAACAAGTCACAAATCCAAATCTGGAAAGGAATACCTTTTGCCAGTTGGGGGATTAGTGCACAGCAGTAACAATCCACTACCAGTAAAGATACCGCAAAGCAGTGCAAAAAATGCATGCAGGTGCAGTGGATAGCAGGTTCACACTGCTGCAATTACTCTGTGGCACCATGAAAGGTGTCTGATTTAATGGCATGCATCGCACACACTCTCACACACACACTACAAGTAATGTGTAGCAAATTGAAAACCTTTAATGATATAACCAAATGTTTTAAACAAATTATACACTGCTGCACCACAACAATCAGCAAAAATATGTCAAGAATTACTGAAAATATTACTGTGTCTACATTAACACAGTTATACAAGAAAAATATAACAAAAAATTGAAAGACTGCCTTTTTCTCCCAGTTAATCTACCTACACCACATATACGCCCCTCCCCCAAAGCACACTTCAAAGTACAGACTGACTGTTCTAAATTAACATTCAAAATCCACACACAAACAATAAACACTTGATGATATGAGCATAGAAGGGTTTCCTACAATCAATGTACTAAATTTTGAGCAAATAAAATTACTCAAAAAGGCATTTTTAACAGCTTTTAGAGGTTTTGAATTGCAGAGCTCTGAGAGCAGACTGTCTCCAGCTACCACTACATACACTCTACCCAGGCCAGAACTGAGGCTGTGCAGAACAATCTAGAGCCCATGTGACCTGCAATCCCATGAATCACTGCAGAATTTCACTTGGAGCTCAATTACAAGGTGAAGTGAGGCAAAGTACATTGATTTCAATGGACTTCACCTTAAAATTGGTGGAGAAGTGCTTTGGGGAAGGCAAAATAACGTAAAGTCATTGGTTTCAATGGACTTCACTTTCCTCATTATGATGCGAAATACTCTGCTTCACATTGCAGAGTACTCCACAAATTCTGCATTACTCCATGAATGACTTTTCGGAGTGAATCGGGGCCACTTCTCCCACCACTACTTACAGTACTGTAATTCACATGCTGTATAGGAAGGAACATGAATGCCTATGGCTGTACTTCCCTGAAGAGCTGAGCCTGTATCATAAAACTCCTCAATTTAAAAACTCTTATTAATGAGTACAGTGGTGGTGATTGGGTGAAGCCTGGAGAGATACTACAAAACAGGCTTACAATATATGCAAGTAGCTAGTAAAAAATAAATTTTGTGATTCGTGACGTGATTGTGAATTGTGATTTGTGACTGTGATGATGAAGAACATGATTCGGTGTGAGAGAACCAATATGAAACTGTATGGGAACGCGAATGCCTATGGTTGTACTTCCCCGATGAGCTGTAGCACAAAATTCTCACATTTAAAAACTCTTATTAATGAGTACAGTGGTGGGGTGGTGAAGCCCGGAGAAATATTACAAAACAGTATTACAATACATCTAAGTAACTAATAAAAAAATTAATGTTGTGGTTCGTGACGTGATTGTGAATCATGGCTGCATTTGTGTTCATGATGATGAAGAACATGATTTGTATCTAATATGTTCACTGATCCTAACCTTAAATTCCCTCACAGTTCTACCAATGTAAAAAAAAAAACACATGAACATTTCAGTTTGTAAACTACTGCTGTAGTATTACACAATATTAAATCTTGGATCTTAAAAATTTGTTTTGTCACTATATTTTCATACTGATTGGTGACAGATATGAAAGAACAAAACTTACACTTTCCACATTTCTTAGTACCACTTGGTGGTGGAAGTTGCCACACAGTATTTGATTTATGGTCATTCCCTTATTAGACATGCAGTAGAGGAAGTGGCAGCAATACCCAGAGAAATAACATTAGTGCAAAATCCCAAAAATGATGGGGTCAAAAATAAATACCAGGAAATAGGCTTTGTGACTGGTTTCAGTACTAAAAGCCATCAGTTGAAACAGGTATTAATAAATAATTGGGAGATGGTACACATAGAATCAGATATGAAGAAACATGTGGGCATTGGACACAAGATGGTTTATAAAAGGGCACCAACTACTGCAGATTAAGTAGTGAGGTCTTATTTGCCAGTGGAACATAAATCAAATACTGTGTGGCAACTTCCACCACCAAGCGGTACTAAGAAATGTGGAAAGTATAAGTTTTGTAGCAATGTTCATGTGTTTTTTTTTTTACATTGGTAGAACTGTGAGGAAATTTAAGGTTAGGATCGGTGAACATATTACAGCACTAGCCAAATCGGATATGACATATGCCATAGTGCAACATCTTCAGAGTTGTAAGAATCCAAATATAGCTCACAATATTAAATCTGTAGGTCTGGAAAAAGTTTATGTGGGCCCTAGAGGAGGGAATTTAAAACAACTTATTGGAGAAAGAGAGAGTTTCTGGATCTTTGTATTAAGAACCACATAAGGCTTGAGCCTAAATGAGAATATAGATCTAGCAGCTTTTTTATGAATTTTTGTTTACATCTTAAGTGTCAAACTGGTGGTATATTAACTTGAGAGTTATTTATCTATTTATAATTAACCTCCAGACCATGATACTGGCTTTAGATTAGGATCTATTGAATTGCTATAGTAGCAACATTAGATTTTCTAAATAGTTGCTTCTAGCAGTAAAGATATTAAGTATCTATTGGGTATACATGTTATTCAGAGGTTGATTAACTAATTCAAGTACTTCTTCATTTTCCACATTAAGTGATTTTAAATTAGATAGAATTGGTATTAGTTTACTTAAGAGATTGATTGTTGTTTTTTGGTTAACATGCTTGAGTGTAGCTATATTTAACAAAGGAGGTTGCAAATAGCCTCGTTTTTATATGTAAGTGTCTGTATCCAATGAGTAGGTGCTAACACCAATGAAATTCTATCTTCAGTGATTGTCTCATTATTGCTTTCAATTGCCATGTATTTTGCATGTGTGGATCTTGCCTTTAAAATGTTAGATTGTATTTTTCACTGTTACCATTAAAGTGAACAGCCAATGCACTTTGCACACGTCTTAATAAAATAAAAAAATACTTTTTCTATATTTTGTCTGCTGTGTACTGGGTGCTTAATTCCTTTTGCTTTGAATTTCTATTAATAGAGCACCAGCCCTTTTACTCGGTGCAGCTTTTCTTTGTTTGTTTGTTCTTAAATTAATTAATAAAATATCTTACAAGGGTGCAAAGATACTACAAATTCACCCCAAATGCCTGCTGAAAGAGTATGGTTTTTGAGCCCCTTTTAAAAGCCTCCACTGAGTGGGCCTCCCTCAAAGCTCTGCTCAGGGAATTTCAGAGGACTGAGCCTGCAACTTCAAAGGCCCAGTCTGCCAAAGTCTTCAACCTTGCCCTTGGAACCACCAGGAGGCCCTCATTGGTAGAACAAAGATGGTGAATGAATATATAAGGATGCAGGTGCTAAGCAAGGTAGTATGGGCACAGCCTGTGTAGGGCTCTGTACATTAATAATCACACTTTTAAGGAGATATAGCACTTTACCAGCAGCCAATGCAGATCATGCAGGGCCAGGGAAATATGACATGATCTAGAAAGGCCCATTAGCAACCAAGCTGCTGTATTCTGCAGCAGCTGCAGGCACCACAGCTTACCTCCACTGACCAATTGGTAGAGAGCTTTGCAGCTGTCAAGCCTCAAAGCCAGTAATGCATGAACCAGTGTGGCCGGGTCACAAGGTGGGATAAGGGACTTCATCTGGCTGATGTTCCGCAGGTGGAAAAAGCCATTCTGGACTATTGCCAACACTTGAGAATCCATTGTCAGCCCCTCATACAGAATTACTCCAGATTTTTCACCTTTGTGGCAGCTAAAAGCCCAGATGAGCCAAGCTGAAGCCTGGCATGTCTCAGTGTCCAACAATCCCCCTTACAGCCATATTTAATAATTAGAACTTCAGTTTTCTCAGGGTTAAGCCTCATCTAGCTCAATGACATCCAGTCTTGTATATCTGCCAAGCACTTATTAAGTATGTCAATCGCACCTGATGTCCCAGGTGCATATAGGGCTGGATATCATCAGCATAGCAATGAAAACCAAGCCCCTTATATTACCCAGGAGCAGCATATATATCATTAGATGCAAAAAACTCAGTTTAATGCATTAGTTAGAGTTGTTCCACAGCGACAAAAGTGAGAAATTTGGTGTTGGGTTGAAAACCCCTTGGACCCCAACCCACCCCCAACTGGCAATGGGGTGCGCATTGGAGTCGTCAGCCCTAACTCTCACCCCATCACATGTGTAAAGCAGCAGAAGTATAGGAGAATGGGGTGAGAGTTAGGACCGATGACCTCAATGCGCACCCCAATGCCGGTTGGGGGCGTGGGCTGGGGGGTCCAAGGGGGCTTTTCAACCCTAACACCGAATTTCCTCACTTTTGTTGCTGTGGAACAACCCTAACTAATGTATTAAACAGAGTTTTTTGCCTCTAATTTCCCTTCTTTTTGAGAATGATACCGAGAAATAGTAAATGTAATGCAGCGGCACCACGCTCCAGCCACATGATGTCTTGTGGCATAGTAACAGGAACAGCAACGCAAACAGAAGCACTAACAGTGGTGCACATGGTAATGCAAGTGTGAATGAGAACAGAAAGGGTAACTCACACGGTGGCGTAGACAGAAACGGTCTGCCACGTGATGTGTTGTCACATAGTAACATGGTGCCTGCAAATGGAAATGTCAATGGGCATGGTGACGAAAAGTGAAACAGAAAGAGAAACAATACTGTAGACACAAATGGCAAAAAATAACAGAAACGCAAGCGCAAATGAAAACGCAAAGGATAACGCACATGGTGGTGTAGACGTCAACGGTAAGTGAAACGGGTATGGAACTGTAAGCGGAAAGGGCAATGGTAACAGTAATGTAAGCACACAGGCTGGTTTTCCCCAAAAGCTGCATAGAGAAAGACAATGAGTACAAAGAATGTATGCATAATAATGGGTATCGGAGCAGAAAATGAGGACTTGGAATACTAAATAGGTTATATCTCAGGAACCGTATGACGTAGAAAAAATGTAAAAGTCATATGATTTATGACTGTCCTGGTTGTTTTGTACTTAGCCCCCAGTAGGGGCTAAGCACTTTTTGATGAAAGTCCGTATCTCGCACTGTTTTCGAGATACGGGCCCTGAAAGGAGTGGCGAACGCCGTAATGTTATCCTATGGGAAAAAAAGAGAAGTTCGGAGTGCCATAACTTTGCCTCCCTGTAATATTTTTTTCACCAAACCACTGAAAGGCACATCTGTGTGCTGTTGGCTGTCTTCCCTCCAAATTTCAGGAAAAAAGACGAAACCGTTATTTTGCAGCAGGGTGCCAAAGGATTCCTGTAATGTGTCGGTCGCCGTAATGTTATCCTATGGGAAAAACCATCAACTTTGGAGTGCCGTAACTTTGCCGCTGTGTAATATTTTTTCAACCCAACACTGAAAGGTACATCTGTGAGATGTCGGCTGCGTTCCTTCCAAATTTCAGCCCAAAACTCCCAACCGTTCTTTTGCAGCAGGGTGCCAAAGAATTGCTGTCATTACCCCACAGCCTAGAAAAGTACTGTCACAATTTATGAAAGCTTTCGCAAAAATTTGCGACACTTTCATGAGCTTGAAAGTACTTTGCGAAAGTACTTTTTCCAGAAATTTGAAAAACATATTTCTGAGGTGTTTTACCCCAAAATAAAGACATAGCTAGCATCCTCAGGCTCCGAATAGGTGAATACAAAAATAATTAGGTTGCTAGAGGGTCCCAAATTTAAATGGAAAGCATTTTTCTGATCACTAACTGAAAACAAGATGGCGGATTTGTGAAAGTAAGAGGGCCATTTGCGAAAGTAAAAATGCATTTGCGACACTGTTGAACTTTTTGTTAACTTTTCCCATTGACTTATAATGGGAAATTGTTTTTTAAATAACTTTTGAACCGTTTAATATTTTTTCACAAAATCTTTGAAAGGCACATCAGGAACCCTGGCCACAAGTTCCCTGAAGATTTTGGCCTAGTCACAAACCTGCAAGCGGTACCTGTAGACACATCAGAATTCCAGAAAAAGTGTAAATGAGTGTAGATCATGCTATTAACTCCACAGCTATGTCTCCAACTGGTACGAAACTTGGCCGATCCTAAGATGTATGGGTCTTGATTGTGTATTCCAAATTTCAGGCAAATCCATCAAACAGTTGCAAAGTTATTAAGGTGCAAAATTTTGGGTTTAACATGTAAATGGCTCCTCAATCCTAACTATGGTAGCACTACCGTGCTACCATAATATATATATATATATATATATATATATATATACACATACTGCTAACAGCATTGGAAACAGCACTGAACCCTGAGTTATGTCACAAGACAGACCTACTGGGTGCAAGTAAAATCTTCCTAACATTACCTTCTGTGCTGTGTCCTTGAAATAGGACTCAAACCAGCTGATAACCTTGCTGGTGAGCCTTGCATACTCCCTGAACTGGTCCAATGGCAGCACATACTCCACAGTGTTGAACACTGTTGAGAGATCAAGGAGGATGATAATTGATCATTCTCCTCCATCCCTTGCCTTGAGCATGGCATTATGCACCCTAATTAATGCAGTTTCTGTGCTTTGTCTTGACCTAAATCCAGGTGGGAGAGGCTCAAAGATGTCAAAGGCTGTGAGGTGTGCCTCAAGCTGGAGAGCAACAACCTTCTCAATGACCTTTTCCAAGAATGGGAGGTTAGAGACAGGGCAATGATTCACCAAGATGTCTAGGTCCAGTGATGGTTTCTTCAGAAGAGGTTTCACCAGTATGCTTTTAAGTGCCAATGGGAGCATTGCCTCTGATAAGGAGCACCGAACAGTCTTGGCAAACACCATGTCCAGATGCCTGACACAAGTCACTAGCAATCTAGTTTGGCCTGGATCCAGGTTACAGAATGTTGGCCTCATCTCCAAAATCACGTCACACACCTCTTCCATCATCACTGACTGAAACTTCTCCCAAGACCACTGTTTGTGTTGCTGACTCTGAAGCTCTCTTCTGCTGGGCTGATGTGACCTAGCTGGAATTATTCCAGCTCTAATGGAGGACACCCTATCTAAGAAGAACCAAGTAAACTTCTCACATTTTCTGGTTAAAAATGCCCTCACAGGCTCCAGACAGGCAGGATGGTGAATCCTGTCTACACTCTGAAAGAGATAAGCAGGTCATTTTTTCCCAGCAGCACTCTCTCTCAACAGAAATCCTGCCTTTTTCTGAGTGATTGCCTTCTGATGTTCCTCACAATGAGACAACAAATCTAGTTTGTCCTCCCAGGCCCTGGACCTTGACCAACACTGCTCAAACCTTCATCCCCTGGTTTTCAATGTCTCAGCACACCGTCAAACCACAGCAAGCTGAGGCACAACACCAGGGGATGTACATAAAACTGGTACCATGTGGTCAAAGGCTTCTGTGACAACCTTATTATAGTCCACCACAGCTGCCTATGCACCCCCAATGCAAGCCGCCAACATTGCTGAGTTGTTCAGAACCACTGTATGTCCTTCTGGTCTAAGCCATCTCAAAAGGCAGTACCGAATCATCTCTACAGGGGATGGACTACAAGAGGTGGTCATGAAACTGAACCTAATAGCACAATGATCTGACCAACTGACTGGATCAGTCTTGAAATTTTCAACCTTGAGCCCCAGGGAAAATACCAAGTCCAAGATGAGGCAATTTTGATGAGTTGCAGAAGTAATGACTTGTGCGAGGCCCATAATTTGCTTTGGAGGAAATTCTGACCAAACTGTGAATGTTTGTTATCCACCTATGCATTGAAATCACTGAAGATAAGCCACCCAGGCAATTCCAACACCTGGCTGACAATCAAAGTTGCAGTTTCCTACAGAAAGTCCCCCTTGCACCATGGAGGCTGGTACATGAGGAGATTTCTGCAGCCTGCATCTGGACCCAAACACACAGCTATGCAGTCAAATGATGCAGCATCCCTCACTGGGTATGCCACCAGGTTCAGTTCAGATCTAAAACAGATGGCCAGTACCCCCTCTCTTGCAGTCCCTCCTTGGCCAGTGCAGAACCAAGAATCCAGCCAGGACTGATGATATTAGAACTCGGCCAGAATAATCTCCTAACCAGGTCTTAGTGATGAAAGACAAGTCAACAGAGAAAATAAGATCCACCATAACTGTGTTCTTATTCTTTATTGACCTAACATTACATAGCACTGCCTGAAGTGAACAGAACAAGGCAACCAGCACCTCTGCTGTATGTCTACTCAATCTAGTGGAACCCTGGTTATGGGGACTAAACATGGCCTGCAGGTAAACCCTAATGGAGTTCAGAGTGATGAGCTGGGGTGTTTGGCAGGTGGGGGCCATCCAGTGATTGGGAGAGAAACAGATTACTGAAATAAAAGACTCAAAATGGAAAATGTCTTTTTTTTCCATTGAGGTAAATCCATGGGCCTTTTACAGAAAGTATAGTTGTACATACAGTACTGTACAAATCTACTTTGCTACAAGTGGGTGAGATTGCATATGAAAGATGTGATCATACTGTATGTTTCCAGAATATTCACACTTAAAATGATTTACAATGTCATTCCAAGTCTTTCAATAAACAGTAACACTTCAATGCTTACTTTTTTTTTGATAGACCATTCCTAAAAATGACAACATGGTTGGAATTTCAATTAATAACTTTATTCTGTTTCAGTGTGCATTTAATGTATATATATATATATATATATATATATAGCTTTATTGGCAACATCCATGTTGCTACTGCATCCTGCATTTAGATGCCTTATTCACAAAAATGCCACAGACAGAAAGGCATTTCTGAGAAACATATGCTCCATACTATATGTTTTCAAGGTATAAAGCATGACTTCCCAATGTAATTGCTACTATACTATAAGTAAGGGTAAATTGTCCTCTACGCCCAACTATTTCTGTAAAATGTTTTCAACTGTATTGTAATTGTATGTATATATGTCAGGATCTGGACTACCCTTGTCCTCTTCCCCATTGTACCCTTCCCCCCAGGTCACACCAGGAGATGAGCAGTTCTTGCTCAGTGTGCTTTTCCTGGTGAAAAATTTAAATAAATAAATAAATACTACAACAATGATTTCCAGCATATTGAACAGACATGTTGCACACATGTTGGCCATAATTTGCAAAAATATAATGTGGAACATGATTAAATTGAGTGTGAAAGCACAACTCAGCAAAAGATGCATCAGACATTCATTTCAAGCAATAATAATGCTAACAGTTATCAAATGCTGGCCTGCAAACTAAAGAAATAATGTCCGTGACAATGCACAATAATGAAACATCTGTAAGAGCCTACTGTCAGGCAAACATTGAATAATAAATGGCTCGATCAGGGAGTTTATGTGCAGCAGGTGCTCCTAACACCAATGTTAATTTCAGCACCACAAAAATCTTCAAAGGACCTCAAGAAACTATTATAGAGACTGCAGGAATGTCCACAAAACAGTAGCTACACAGTCCTTTAATATCGCTCAGCAACATCTCTGGGTATTCATTGGGTGTATGAGAGAAATAAAATAATTTAAAAATGATAGAGTGTTGATGTTCAGTATAAAGCATAATATCCATGAATGACTGAAGAGGCAATGCAATCAATATACTGTAATTCAATTGAAAGCCCAGTTTATATATTTAAATCTTTCAACAGCAATACAAAACTGTTTTGAGAATGCAAAATCATACACTTTTTCAAAAACTCTTAATAAAGAAAAATGTTCTTTCTAAAAATATCTTTAATGTATATAACTAGCTGGAGACTTTTTCAGGTGTGCCATTTCATTTTCAATAAACATTTGGTTTCAAGTAGATGATGCAAAATGTCAATTCCAGTAAATTAATGGACATTTCATTGCAAAAACTATATTGAGGCAGTGTTCGGATTGACCAGATAATCAGAAAAGTCAAAAAATCTACAATTTGGGTTGCATTCATATTCTTAGCAGCATATTTTAAGTAGATTTAATAATTTAATTTACATGGGGTCAAAATGCACCTTCAATTGAGCTAGTCCTGGTCCATGTTCCTTTTAGCCATAGAATGAATTTCGTTATGCTTTGATATGGAACTTAAGCATGTGTGGCAGTAAATCACATTTATTTTATATTTTAGTCTTTGGTAAACAGGTAAGGCCCACTAGGCACATGTGCCTGTTTTCAGGGGTGACCTGGGAGCACTGGGTGGTTAAGTGACATGTTCAGAGTCATACAGTATGCAAGTGGAGTTTGTGAGAATCAAACCAAGGTCTGGTCTGCTGGATGTACCGAGCTCATTCACAACTCATTACTTTAACCTCCAGGCTATACTGCCAACCCATTGTCAGTGTCATTGTCAGTTCATTCTTAAAATAAATAGCATAACCAATGCCAGCATATTTTTAAAACAAACAGTAGTGTAGCCATTACATGTGGAATAATTTGGCTAAGGTATATTTAAATACTGGTGTTGTATAAACAACATATTTTAAAAACATTTTTTAAAATAGCATTACAGTATACACTGCAAAATATTAACTACCAGCTTTCAGATGATGCCAGGATAAGGTCTATTTGCAAATGCTCCATAGGTAACAGTAGTCTAAAATCTAGAATTCCTAAGCAAGCTGCAAATACAGAGCAATTGTGCACCATGTGGACATTCGTAACAGATGAGGTATATTGTATCTGATAAGACATACTGTAGCTGGATATTACCTGGTCCACCATCCATTCTTAAATCCACACTTTGTGTGTCAAGTAATCACCAATTGCACCTTGTTTAACACAGCCAGTGCAATTTTTCATTTGTAATTTAAAAATTTTGTAGAACTGCTGGAAATTGTCACTAACTGTTTGTCTTACCCTTGCAGAAATCATTTACACCAGCTTTGTATTAGTGGAAGGAACAGGCTTTGATGTGTTGTTCAAGCTTCTACTATTGAGAATGTTTTTTTTTTGTTCATGTTAAGATATCTAAGCATTAAGACACTGTGTGGAGGTGGTTGTCACAGATATACAAGGACTCAGGTGTAATGTGAGGCTTAAGGTGGTTGTGCTGAGGGCCTTCAAATCCTGGAAGTCTGTTTATCCATGGCAAACAACAATCTAGCATGCATTATATGTATCAAATGAGGTTTGTGAACAAAACAATTACAAAAATAATAAAAAACTGCATGTATTGAAAAATGTTTAAATTAAAGAAGTGTGTTAAAATTAATGCAAAATAATCTTTATGTTGAGCTACAACTAGGGAGCACCAGCTGTGATGGTTTTAATATAAATGGAAAATATGAACACCCATCAACCTAAAATATATTATGAGTATTAAAAAAAGCACACAGTGCTGACAGCTAGTACAGTAGGTAGGTAGGCAGCTTTGGCTCTGGTATGTATAGTGCAGTGGAGACTAAAATACATGAACTTGCTGGTGAGAGTTGGGGAGGGCTCTTATGCCTAACAAAGTGCTGAAGAAGGAATGCTTAAGAACTTCAGAGTCAGTAGTAGCTGCCTTTGTATCCTCAGAAGCAGACCTGTTTGTAAAGAACTACCTTCTTGGTGTGTATTGTAGCAGCATTGTCTACTGTGTGATATGCTGAAGCTGTGCTGTGCTGTATCATGGAATTGTACTAGCTGTGTGCTGCAGTGGAGATGTTGACTCAGCAGTTAGAGAGAGAGTTTTGAAAAGCATTGTGAATTTTTTGTACTGGGATGTTGGTAAGCCAGCAATTGGTTGGGAATTTTGGTGCTTGAATGTGTGTGTGTGGGTGAGGGTTATGAAGTGAATGATCATGAGGGATGACAGGATTTTTGATACAGTGAGCACTGGTTAGTATTACGGAGCAGGGCTAATGTAGAGCTCAAGTGACAGAGATGTAGACAAGACACCTTAAACAGAGGATGTGAAATGGAAGGAAGAAAGGTAAACAGATCTGACATTTTATTTATAGATTAGTTTTCTAGATTTTCCAACCTTGCATCCTGCCCTGCACCATGGCACTTATGTGTTGGCAGTTGCCAAACCCTTTGCCACAACTGCACCTGATTTTACAATCTCTGGCACAGTTGCAACAGTTTCCATGGATTACAGCAGCTTCTGCCAAATATCTGGTGCAAGCTCCATAATAATGGCCTCCAGGACTGCCACAAGTTAGACCAGAAAACATTGGTCTAACTTGCGGCATTCACTGCAAGGGATAGAAAATCCTATTAGATCACTGCAAGCCCCAAGCACCATACCATCAGTGCAACAGGGCTTGCGGCAATCTAATACTTTTGAAAATCCTGCCCTAGGTGTTTGTGATGGGGTTGGGAGTAACAAAAGATGTGGCTGTTTGTTATGTTTGCAAGTGATAACAACTGGGGTTTGGAGATTTTACTAAATTATCATGACTGTGCAAGTTTTTTTCCCAAGGTTTCTGAAGGCATAGATACCTGAGTGTGGTGCTTCCTGGTTGTGGAAGGGTTCAGGGCAGAGTACAAAATGGATGGAGTGATATTGACAACTACCAAGCAGGAAAGAGACCAGGTGATAATCTTATCTGATGACCGAAAGGTGGCCAGGCAATGTAACAAGGCAGTCTGGAGGGCTAGTGGGATGCTGGGTGCATATAGAGGGATGTCACCAGCAGAAAGAATGAGGTATTTAATGCTTAACGCACCCTGGATGAACGTTTCATAGCATCTAGTGTACCTTAAGCATTATTAAGAGGGATAGGGCTGACTGGATGGGCCACAAGGCCCTTCAATCAATGAATCAATCAATCAATCAATCTTTATTTAGCTAAGTGAAACATCATTGAGAAGAACTCATTTACAAGATGGACCTGGGAAACGTTACAGAGTATAGAGTATAACATTAATCCAGTAGGGTACACATAGCATAATATATAGTAGGTATTTCCAGATACACAGCATAACATTTGACAATATATACATATTGGGTACAATATATACTGATTAGTTCAAACAATATAGAACAGCGCTTCATTTAACTTGGAGTGCATGTCAATTATAGATAGTGTAGACTCAGGTGACAACAGGGAGTTGAATAACAGACAGTAAGAGTCCACAGGGTAACAAGGCCACCTCTTTGGAGTGAAAGGATAATAAATCATAATTGAAAAGGCCTGGAGCAGGAGAAAGTAGAGAACAGACAGTCAGAAGGGAAGAGTATCACAGGGCAGCACGGCCAACTCTGAAGTGAGACAATAATAAGTCATAGCAGAAAATGCCTAGGGCAAGAGGTAGAAGGAGGAAATGCATGTATAATCAGGGAGGGATGGAAGTATAGGACAAGGGATAGTGAAGGGTGAAAGCAATGGGTGTTAGGAGGTAGAGTTACAAATTTCAGTTGAAAGCCTGGCCAATAAGGTTTTGAAGGTAGCCAGAGGAAGTGGAGAGGAGATTTGTAGGCCTTTTTGTTGCTTATTCCAAAGAACATGAAGGGAGCAGCCTATGGAGGACTTGCCAAACTGCATTTTTACTGTGGGAATAACAAGATTAGCATAGAAGGAGCTTCTTAACAAATAGAAACCAGGTTAGCAAATTGGAAGGCAGTCCAAAATGTAACAGGGCATATTCTTAGTGATAGCACAGTATGTCCAGGTTGCTGCATTTCTGTATCATCTTATTCTGAGGGAGGTCCAGTCAACAAGGTCATAAAAAGAACAGTGGGAAGTAGCATCAGGAGCTCCAGATATGAATCTTAAGGCTCTATGGTATAGGATGTCAAGCTTCTTTAGAGCTGTGCTAGTCCCTTGACCATAAAGAATATCCCCATAGTCAAGTATGGGGAGGAAGGTGGATTGTACAGTTCTAGTTCCAGCGTTAACAGTGCTTAATGTGGAAGAATATGCCAAGTCTCTGTTTGAGCTTTTTGGAAAGTTCTTCAGTGTGGTCTAGGAAAGACAATCTGAGGTCAATTCACATCCCCAGGTATTTGAATTTAGAAACAAATTCAAGAGGCTCATTAAGAAGAGTGGTAATTGGAGTTTGCACACCCATTACCATAGAAGAGAAAGACTTAGAAAATGGAGAGACGAGCATAGCCTTCATTTTTTTTTTGCACTGAGCGGTAGTTTTAGTTGTAAGAGGTTGTTTTGAAGGTGGCTGAACATGCGCTGAAGGTCAGAACACATTTTGTCTGGGGTGGGTCCGGAGATGTATAGGACAGTGTCATCAGTGAATAGATGAATATCAGCTAAGCAGATGTCAGCATCAGTAGCAATGAGAGATTGAGACAGATGAGATGGACAACTGCTACACACTCTGAGATCTTGTGGAGGAAGATTCAGAAGTAGGGGAATAAAAAGCTTTTAAGGCCCAGCTGCGCTCAAGATCCAGGACAGGCTTTTTCTTTTGCCCAAGTAATAAGTGATGGGTGAGTGCTGTAGAGAGACATAGAAAAGGTTGATTGGTGTTAAAGAATGAAAGCTGTGGAAAAAAATGCAGAAAAAGGGCAGAAAGAAAAGTGAAGGTAGAAAGACAGAGTTAACAAAAAAAGCTAATAAAAAGGTGGATTTCAATAAAATTGCACAGTTCTTAAATTGACAAGAAAAATATATAGCGTTAAGAGGGAATGAGGGAATAGCAAGGAAGAAGTTTGATCCTAAAATGACGTTGTTCCCGGTAGGAACTTAGAATGAGGTGCTTTATTCATGTACTCATCCCATAATGAACTTTATTAGGAATATGGAAGAAGAAACAGAAAAGGTGGAAATAACTAAAGTGGAGAATAAAACAAGTGTAATCTCCCATGAATTACATATTTCTGAATTGGCTCAGATGGAGCAAAATATAGTGAAAGATGATGATAATGTTGATATTAATGTCAATTTAGTGACTAATGATGCTTTACTAGCTAATAAAGGAAAACCAATTTGAAGGGATGAAAGCATGACTAATGAGCCAATTGGTCTAATAAGCCCATTAACAGTGTTGAGAAGCAGAGTGGCAAGAGAGGCACATACTTAGAAAAGTATGAATCTTTTTTGACACCCTATATTAGAGATTATAATATTAATGCCTCAACAAGACATGAAGCAAGAAACATAATTCAGCCTGTATTGTCAATGTCCTATGGGGGCATGCCTCAAACAGCTAGTTTTGGAACCCACTTGAGAGGGAGCAATCTTAGGCCTGGTACTCTCAAATGGAGACAGAGAGAGGATCTCTGATCTTGAAGTGGGTAACCATCTGGGAACAAGTGACCAGCAAACAGTGTGGTTCATGATAAACTTAGCTGTAGAGTCAAGCCACACAAAACTGAAGGTACTGGACTTCAGGAGGGCTGATTTTGTCAAAATGGGAGAGTGCCTCAGAAAAGCACTAGCAAACAGGCAAGAAGGTGGAGGAGCAACAGTGGGGAAACATCAAACCACCATCACAGAGGCAACAAGCCTTTGTGTGAAGCAAATAAACCAATCAAAATGAAAGAAAAAAACACTATGGTTTTCAAAAGAAGTGGCAGGGAAGGTAAGGGAGAAAAAGATAGCATTCAGAAAGTATAAGGAAACACAGAAGAAGAAGGACAGAGAACTGTGCCAGTTAAAGCAGAAGGAAGTGGGGAAGGCAGTCAGAATAGCAAAGGCTCAAACTGAGGAAAAGATAGCCAACTCGGTTAAGAAGGGGGATAAAACTTTTTATAGTTACATTAGGGAGCAAAGAACGACTAAGGCAGGGATACTGAGGCTGAATAAAGATGAAGGTGGCTGGGAGGAGGGCGCAAAGAAAAAGCAAGAATACTGAACAAATACTTCTGCTCAGTATTCACAATGGAAAGGCAAGAGGAGATACCTAATCCAGTCAATAGAAGCACTCTGGATGGGGGGGTTGATATTAGTCCTTTCATAGAAGAGTGTTCTATAAGAACCCTTAAAACTGAAGGTGGATAAAGCAATGGGGCCTGATGGGATTCAACCCAGAATTCTAAAAGAACTAAGGTAAAACTAGTTACACCATTGACAACCCTTTTTAAAAATCATGGGAGGATGGTGTGGTACCTGAGGACTGGAGAAGGGCGTATGTGATTCCCCTTCACAAAAGTGGGAGCAAGATATAGGCAGGAAACTACAGACCTGCCAGTCTGACCTCAATGGTAAGGAAAATGATGGAATCACTTCTGAAGGAAAGAATTGTTGAGTACCTAAAGTCAAGTGGGCACAAGACCCAAGGCAGTATGGATTCACAGCATGAAGGTCATGTCAGACAAATCTAATTGATTTATTTGACTGGGTGACCAAAGCAGTAGACCAAGGAAGGGGTGTGGACCTGGCCTACCTAGACTTTAGCAAGGCATTTGACACAGTCAAGCACAAAAGATTAATAAACAAATGAACCAGCCTGGGAGTGGGTCCCAGGGTGGTAGCATGGGTAAAACACTGGCTGGACAACAGGACACCGTGGGTAATAGTAAATGGAGTCCACAGTGAAGAAAGGGGGGTTACTAGTGGGGTAACGAAGGGTTCAGTACCGGGGCTGGTCCTTTCTAATGTCTTTATAAGTGACATTGCAGAGGGACTGGAAGGGAAACTATGTTTCTTTGCAGATGACACAAAGATCTGCAACAGGGTTGATATGCAAGGTGGGGTGGAAAGGATAAAAGGGACTTGGCAAGATTGGAGGAATGGTCATAAGTATGGCAGCTTAGATTCAGTACAAAGAAGTGCAAAGTAATGAACCTGGGAAACAAACACCAAGGGGAAGAGTACACAATGGGGGGTGAGATACTGGCAACAACAAAAATGGAAAGGGACCTGTGGGTAGTCATATCAGATGACCTACAGGTGGGCCAGCAATGACAGAAGGCAGTGAGGAGTTCTGGGGGATACTGGGATGCATAGGGAGAGGCATCACCAGTAGGAAACAGGAAGTTGTTGGCCTTCTGTACAGACAGTTGGTAAGACCACATCTGGAATACTGTGTACAGTTCTGGAGACCCCATCTCTGCAAAGACATAGACAGGGTGGTGGCTGTTCAGAGGAGGGCAACCAAAATGGTGCAGGGTCTGCACCAGAAAACATATGAAGAAAGGCTAAAGGAGCTTAAGATGTATAGCCTCGCGGAAAGGAGGGAGAGGGGGACATGATAGAAACTTTCACATACCTCAAGGGAATCAACAAAGTCCAAGAGGGTAGCATCTTTCAGAAAAAGAGATGCGCAAGAACAAGGGGGCACAATTTGAAGATAGAGGGGATGACTCAGAGGTAATGTGAGGAAGTATTTCTTTACAGAGAGAGTTGTAGATGCATGAAACAGCCTTTCTGAGGAGGTTGTAGAGTCAAAAACAGTGGGGGAATTCAAGAATGCGTGGGACAGACATATGGCAATTCTAGTGGTGGGGTAGGAGGAAGTAGGCTGTTGGTTAACTAGGATCTGCAGCTTATCCATTAGATAGGTAGGGAAATGGGCAGACTAGGTGGGCCAAGCAGTCCTTATCTGCCATCAAATTCTATGTTTCTATGTATGGGAGGAAGAGACACAAGATAAGGCTGCGTCAGTAGTTGATAAAATTACTATTGAGGATGAAGAAGGTGGTAGCCCCAGCCATCCTGGTAATTATGAGCTGGAAGGTGGGGATGGGAGTGAATCAGTGTCTAGAATTCTCCTGGATTTAAAAAAAGAACAACATTTTAACAATGTCCAACTCTTGGAATTGGTTACTCTTTTTTGTGTTTTTTTGGATGTTTATGTGACTAATAAAAATAAATGTGAATGTGAGGGAAAAGGCAAAATGCAAGCCACTGATGATATTTGTTTAACCAAAGAAAAGCTGGATGTAAGCACAAATTGTATTTTGTCAAGGGAATCAAATAATGGGGAAAACATAGTAAATGGAAATGATAAAAAGACGATAAAGACAATAGCTGAGGAAACTGCTAAAAAAGAAATAAAAGAAATAGATCTCTTAGTTAAAGACCTTGAGTGAAGGAAACAAACAGATTAAGGAAAGTAATAGGTTACAGAAAGGAGAAGGGGAAGAAAGAGTAAGATCTATGATGGATAGGAAAGCACAGTCAAAGGGGAAAGTAGTAAGACAGGATGGACTGATTGGTAAAAAGAAGGATAGTAAGAAAAAAGTGGTAAAGGAAAAAAATTGAATTGTTAGCAGAGAAAAAGGTTAGCTTTAGTGAAAAGACTGAAAAGGATAAATATGTTAAAAGTGATGAGTCATTAGAAAAACAAAAGAATGAGAGAATAGCTAAAGGTGATTTATTACTTACAATATTTGTGAATGGATTGCCAACATCATGACATGAGAACAACTACACACTGAAGTTAGTAGTGTACAATGTTCTTAAAGGCATATTGGGGCATAAAGTGACCTGGCATGACCTTAAGGTGACCTATCGGTATAGAGCTAGCCCAGCAAAAGGCTGGGTTTGTGTAGTACTTAAAGATGGGGACAAAAGAAGAAAGATAGTGGCAAATAAAGATAAATTTATGGAAATAGGAGTTTCACTTGATGTTACCATAAGGGAATGTAAAAAAAAAAAACAGTTAAAACAGAATGGAAAGAGTAGTAAAGGGACAGTGTGTGATGGTATGGAAAAACATAAGGATTCAAACAGTTATAAAAAATCCAGAATAACAGCATACATGACACCAGTGGAGATAGCACATAATCTAGGAAGTAAGGAAGAAGAAGTATTTAATAAAAGAGGTAGAAGACAACTGGGGAGTAGGATTAACAGCTCAGATATATTAGAGATAGATGAGCAAACAGAAGAGAGTGTTATAGTAGAAGATATAAACTCGGTGAGCTTTGTTAGTAGTAAGATCACGCTGAGTTTACAGGAAGTGACTAACAGACTGAGATGGACAAAAAAGGAGAAGATCTTATAAAGTTGCTTAATTGGAATGTGCCGGGGTTAAAAGAGAAATTATTAGCTAAAGAGTGCCATGCATGGATGAAAAAATACTATATTACTATTACAAGAAACATGGTTGGGAAAAGGGGAAATTACATTACTGAAGGGCTTTACCTCATGTTAAGTTGCAGCCACAAGGTTAAAAAGATCTGGACACTCAATAGGTAGTCTAATGATTTTGGCAGATATTTCGCTGAAATGTAGAGCTATAGAGGTTAATGCTGCCTCTGAGTATTTTATGTATATTGTTATAGTAAATGATGAATGTATGTGTGCACTTTATAATATCTATATCCCCCAAAATTAAAGCTATAAGAATATAAGACCATATTGAATCTGATAGGAAATAGTTTAGAATCAATCAAAGGAAGATTTATAGGTAATAAAATTATAAAAGCTGGGGACTTTAATGCACATGTTGGGGATATGTTAGAAGATCACTCAAAAGATTGGTGTCTTGATGATGCCATGAATATACCGGTAAGAAATTCAAGAGATAAGGCTGTATCTAACAAAGGTAAGAGTGTTACACAATTTTGTGAGAGGTACAGCTTTAGACTGTTAAATGGGAAAACAAAAGGTGACTGGACGGGAGAATTTTCATTTTTGACTAAAAATGGAGCGAGTGTTCTAGATCTATTTATGGTTGAAATCATGGACTATAATTTGGTAGAGATGTTTAAAGTAATTAGACTTTGGGATAGTGACCATTTCCCTTCCTTCATATGCATATTAAATATAAATTTGTAAGTGAAGAAAAAAGATACAAGTGTAGAACATCAGGCAGATATGCATATGTGTATTATGCATGGTAAAAGGATTAAATGGAATGGATATACAAAGCAGATAATGGACAATTTAGTTAGTAATGGACAATTAGAAAGTGTAGTGAATAAAATTACATCTAAGAATCTAGGGTCAGGGAAGGTTGGATTGAGATGTATGATGAATTATTAACTATTATTGTTGAAATTCTAAGAGAACAGAAAAGATCAAAAAAGCCATCAGTGGTAGGAGTAGAACATCCATGGTTTGACAAGGACTGTCATATATTGAGGAATGAAATAAAAAAGGGGGAAAAATAAGAATGAAACAACCATCAGTAGATGTTTTGAAGGCCTTTAATTTGTTGAAAACAGAATATAGATCTGTAAAAAGGGAAAAGAGGCAAATTATAAAAAGAGACTGTGGGAAGAACTGCAAGTTAGTATAGTTAATAAAGATATGAAGTCATTTTGGACTTTGGTTGCCTTTGGGTGCAATGAGGATAATGTACAATACAATATTATAGGTATGGTCCCTGAAGATCAATGGATAAAATATTTTACTAATATTTATGCCTTAGTGAATGAAGACTGTAATGAGAACAAGTTGGTTAAAGAAAGTTTAAAGTTTGTAGTTAATAATATCACTTTTTACTTTGGTCCGGAGGAAGTTAAAAATGCAATTAATGCACAAAAGAAGAACAAGGCTGTGTCCCTGCTGAGTTATTACAAAATAATGTAGAAATGTGGGCTAGTATTCTAACACAAGTTTTTAATGAGATAAATAACTTTCTTTTGTTATCCCAAGTGTGGAATAAGGGCATACTTGTACCCATCTTCAAAAACGGAGATAAACAGGACCCACAATGTTATCGCCCTATTTCTTTGCTGCCTGCAACACAGAAAATATACTCCAGACTGATTTTAGAAAGGTTACTCACTTAGGTAGAGGAAAATGAGTGTATATCGGAATTCCAGTGTTGATTTAGAAGGGAGTGTGGAACTGTGGACCTGGGGTTCACAATTAACCACTTAATTGATGATTACATGAGGAACTAAAAATTAACTTTGTACTTTGGCTTTATAGATATTAAATCAGTATTTGGCCAAGTAAATAGAGATAAACTGTGGGATATTTCAGACAGCTTGAAATCGACCAACATTTGCTAGCTATTTTAAAAATGCTGCATACAAATACTACAACAAATACTAGGTATGTTCGAGATGGGGTGTTATCTAAGGAAATTAAAATCTCTCGAGGGATGAAACAAGGATGTTTGTTGGCACAGCTATTATTTAATTTATATATAGAAACATTGATCAGTAATATTATGCTGATTGATTATTTTGCACGAAGATAAATAATGTGTCAATTCAAATACTTTTATTTGCAGATGATGCAATAGTGATTTCACAAATGTCTTTAGGATTAAAAAGAGCAATATTAAAGATTTTGGAGTCATTGAAGTTCCTGGATTTAGAATTGAATGTGACTAAATCAAAAATGATGGTCCTTGGACAAATGAAGGGGAATGGCAGTAAGATTTGGGTAATAGGAAAAAGTAAAATTGAGGCAGTAAAAGATATAGATACTTGGGGTAATTATTGATAAGAAAGCAACTTGGATAAAGCATTTAACTGAGGTCAAGTCCAATGCATATACAACTTCTGGGGCAATTAGAAGATTTGCTCACAAATTTGCAGATAACTCATTTGCAGCCCTAAAGAAAACTTTTGATACTAAGAGTATTTGCCAGCTGTTATATGGGAGCGAAATATGGGGGCTTTATATGGATAGACAGAATGTAGAGGTGATACAGAACTCATTTTTGAGAATAATTTTGAATTTACCTAGAGATTGTCCTGTTAGTTTTATAAGAGTAGAAACAAGGACACTACCCATAAAACCAAAAATTTTATTTTGTGCCATAAAATGGCTAGGTAAAATATTAAAAATGAAGGAGGATAGGCTCCCAAAGATGTGCTGGAATGACTTTAAAAATAAACATGAAAATAGGTTAAATACTGGTTGGTTTGTGAAGCTGAACGAGGTGTTGTCAAGGCTGGTTTTGTGGAAATATGGAAAATGGGAATGTGGTTAACAACACTGATTCATTTGTGAACGAGGTAACTGTAAGGTTAAAAGACATTGCAATGCAAGAAGATATGGGTAGAATCCATGCAATTGACATGTTCGGGCTATACTCTAGTATTAAAATAAATTGGGGTACTTAGAGATACTTAATAAAATGTGAACATTTTAAACATAGGAATTTGCTGTGTATGATAAGACTTGCCAGCTTGGGCAACACTTTTTTCAACTTACGTAATAAACTTTATGGTATGAGCATGGAAGAATGTAAATGTATTTCTAAAAAGGATTAAGAAATTGTGCATGTACTAACTGAATGTGAAATATGGCAAGAAAAAAGAAAGAAATGGCTTAATCCACTAATTGATCGACAGGGGGAAGATTTTATTAAGATATTGTTAAGTTTGACTGATATCAAGTATATGTATGGGTTAGCAAGATTCCTTTACACTAAAACCTGACTGAAGTGTAATGAGATTTGTGTTTTATGCATATTGCCTGATATTTAAGAAGTGTCTATGTTCTTTTATGTTGTGACTTTTGGATGTAACAAATGTGTGTTTTATACAATGTTTTTAATCAATAAAAGAATCTGAATCTGAATGTATTTAGGCATCGACTCTCACCGTTTTGCATATGGAGCTGCAAGACCTCACATTTGAACTCACCTGCAGGTAAATTCCTGTTCTGAAGACTAGGATTTCCCCATTCAGTGTATGTGATGGGGAAGCACCATGCAGACATCACCTTTCTCAATCCTGAACCCTGCAGACCTGACACACTGATCTCTTTAAATAACAATAGCTAGGCACCAGCACATAGCTCCCAAAGAAAGATCTCTGTAGCACCATAAACTGGCTGTGTAATGGGAAAGGGGGTTCTTATTAAAATCAAAAACAATCTGAGCTTGGCACCATCAAGCAGCTCACAGCCTGGATGCAGATTATGGTGGAGCCATGCACAAGTGGCATAACTTCAGGGGTTCTACATAAAATAAATCTGTCAACCAATGGCATATCTTGGAACCAGGAATATTACTGCTGGAGTTTTCTTTGGCCATGAAGTAGCCCCATGGTTAGCATCAGGAATTGTTCACCAGGCAGCCAAGACACAACATACAGGTTGTCTGTGGTCGGAGAGTAAGCTGCTATGGGGTGGATAGAGAGTCTCCCAAACTGATCGTATTGATGCCAGTAACATGCATGTGCTACAGATTCCCTATAATAAGTGGATGGGAATTGTATATAAAAAACAAACAAACGTACCCAGTCAACAAAAATTACATTAAAAACAAACAAAAACAATGACAGTGCCTTTGAGAATCAAGTGCCTATTTTGAACAGTTGGTCATTGGACTCTCTTTTTATCCCCTTTCCGGCCCCATGGACAGCAGGCAAGTAAAAAGGCAATGTTTGAGAGCGTTGTTAGGTAATTTCCAAAACAGCTGGCTAGGATGGAACCAGATCACCTATGGATGCAAACCAGAATTCTGCCGTTTTTTAACAGATGCTGGTGTTAAGGGTGAGAGAAGTAAATCATTGGCAACTTTGCTTCAGCTGCCACTTGGGGAAATTCAGTTTGACTGCAAGAATTTAAGTGAACCATTTCAACTGCCAGTGTTGTGATAAGCAGGGATAAAGTAGGCTATGGTAGGTGGGGAAAAAGCTTTGAGGTTAGCATTGACTCTTAGTTACTGTATCTTACATGTGGCAGGTCCTGTTGGCATGCATTTGGTGTTGCTGAACACAAACTGTATAACCCCTGTAGTCTCTGCTTTACCCTATGCCAGGTATTATATTTTTTCCACCTCCATTGATTTTCAAATTACATAATACACCACCCAAAGCAAAATAAGGTGTGCTTCACATAATAAATAAATATATAGTTAAATAAATATATAAAAAGAAATGATAATACAATAAATGTAGGCATTGTGTTGCCCTTCACAATATTTGCAATCTATGGAAGGATATTCTGGTCTTTAATTTTTCATTTATTTTCTTTTTATATTTAATTTTCTTTTTTACTTTAATTGAAGTTAGTTTGAACAGATACACTGCCTGCTGGCATCAAAAACTGTTGTATTTGACTCCAGAGTAATGGTCAGACTGTAGAGCTGTGTACACTTCAGCATGGCTGTTCAAGTCACTGATTCAATTGCTGTCCCATTCACAGTGGGTGGGACAATTGTCTTAGTTAACTAATACCGACTGTGTGTTCTGTGGCACAGTTGATCATATTGAATATGTTGGTGATGACAAAGTATAGGATGTTGTGGATAACATCAGGAGACAGAGTTGTGCCACTGCTGCTGGAAGTGTTGAGCCGAACTGTGGTGCCAGTGGCACTGAGAGGAGTCTGAGGATACCAGGAAAAGCAGTGGTGGGATGGTTAAATTAGTAAATGTTCCTTGTTGGAAATGTGAATAATAAATGTGGCAGTTAAAGTTGTTCCTTAGTAACTTGTGTTTGAAAAAGGCCAGGGGCCCGATTCCAAAATGCATGGCCCAACTGGCAGGCAGCATATGCGAGTTGCGCCATGCAGCGCTATGCTGGGGGCCCTGAGCTGTATTCCAAGACAGGCAGGGACCCCAGCACCTATGTTCTGTGACTTGTGGCAGCCACAGGCTAGAGCCACAGGAGTGGCATAATGGACCTGGGCACTGCAAGTCACAGCCCACAGAGAACTGCCCCCCCAAAACCCCCTGCCCTGGAACACCACCGCATGCACCAGGGGTGCATTGGGGAGGCTAGCCAGGAGGCACTGGCATTTGGGGGTCACTTGGTGAAATGGACCCCAGGGGTCCCCAACATTCAGGGGGGAGGGGGGCATGTCTGTGATGGGGGGATATGGGGAGTTGGGCAATGTTTGTGCTGCGGTGCTGCGGAGTGGACATCCATCTATTGGCATGGACGGATGCCCATTAGACCATCTCCCCTCTTGGTCTAACTCCGCTGTGCCATTGTGGCTTTTGGAATAAGATATGTGGGTTACAGCAGCTTCCCTCTTGGAATAGGGCACAGTTGTTGCCGTAACCAACCCTTGCACCATACCATTGCGGGTTGCGGGCGTAGTAGGTGGCATAGCCCACCTTTGGCGCAACCCACATACGGTATGGTGCAGGTCATGACTTGGAATCATGACTTATGTAAAGCATGGGGCAAGTTGTGATTTACGCCATGGTGTTTGGAGTAAATTGCCATGTGTAACGCACCTTGGAATCGGGCCCCAGGTATTGTATTCAAGATTTTCAGGATCTAGACTTGAGCAATGTGCGGAGGCAACTTCCACCATTGTGCTGAAACATAGAAAAAAAAACTGAAACAGCAATCAGAAGAAGGCCTTATGGTTTATTCAGTCAGCCTCATGAGATGGTGCATTTCCTTTAGAGGATAATGATCCTCCTGCTCTCCCTCCCTGACCACCTCTGTTCCCTTGACCAGACCTTAACATCTATTCCAGCCTGTCATAAAGTCTGCAACAGTTTTACTTACCGCTGACCAGTGCATCAGGAAACTTGTTCAGTCCCTCCACCACCCTTTCTGTGAGGCACTACTTTGTAATGTTCCTCATGAAATTACCCCCATCCCCCCACCTCCTCACCCACCTACTACACATACACACTAGTTTCTTGCTGTTCCTCCTAGTAGTGGTATTGCTGCTGCCAGTTGAGGACAACTTGCTTGGGTTCACTTTGTTAACACCGTGCATGTATATAAATCTCTCTCCTCTCCTCTCCTCTCCTCTCCTCTCCTCTCCTCTCCTCTCTCTCCTCCCTCCTCTCCATCCTCCCTCCCTCCCTCCCCTCCTCTCCTCTCCTCTCCTCTCCTCTCCCTTCTGCTCTTCATTGCATACCTGTTGAGGTACTACAACATATACTTATATGTCCTTCACTTTTGCAACTTAATCATCTTGGGTGCCGTACTGTGCACTGACTCCAGCAATTTTGTCTTTTTTAACTGAGAGTTCCAAGTTTGCACGCAGTACTCCAGGTGTGGACACAACAGGGTCCAGTACAGGGTAAATATGACCTTTTTCTGCTGCTGAACCCCCTACCAGTACATCACAACATTCACTTTGCCTTCCTGATAGATTTATTTATTTTTTTTACATATCAAAGTTTATTGTTTTTCCAAGTTACAAGCTTCAACATTGCCAAAACCAAGGATAAGGCAAGGATGTCAAACACAAAGAAATGGCTCTTTTCAATACAATAGCCATATATTTAAAGTACAATTGTTAAAATAAAAGATAAGAGTCTTCAGTGAGCTAATAAAGTTATGACCCAGCATAAACTACTTAATTAACCATCAACAAGAACAAAATTATTAAGATAGACAGAAGTAATATTTAAAGTGGTCATCCAACATGAAGAGCTCTATCTGATATTTTGCTATAGGTACTTCCAGGTGGGTTAGGAATGAAATTATTCCAGAGGGGAGTGTAATGCACTAGGGAACCACAGGCCTTCTTTGAGGTGTGAGAAAGAGCCATACACTTCCTCCATGCTGGCACAGTCTCTGTCATGATCGGGTTGGGGCACTTAATTCTAGAAAAGGCAGGGTGAAACACAGACCATAGCGGTGTACCCTACACAAGCCTCCACTCCATGTCCACCCAGGAGGGAGGAGATGGGGAGGGGATGAACCACTTTGATGCCTGGGCAGTTATAAAGGCTAGTCTGTAGTGCTGAAAACATGGGAGCCCCATACCTCCTTGGGACCAGTGGGCATGCATTTTCACCTTGCTCCATCTGGGGGCTTTCCCCTCCCAGAGTAGCAGGGAAACCATCTTATCTATTGTACAGAATAGCTTAGGGGATAGCTTAATGGGGAGATTGTTGAATAAGTATGCAAGCTTCATGAAGAAGAATATACGCACAGCTTCTACTGTGCTGTGAAGTGACAGGTGGAGCTTACACCATCAGTCTACTTCTGCCAAAAGAGAGGTAAGCAAGGGGGACAAGTTGATGGCTTCCAGATCTCTCCATCTCCTGGAGATCATTACCCCCAGGTATGAGAAGTTCCCTGGAGCCCAGGTAACATCAGTGCCAGCCTGACAGTCTTTGGAACAGGAGTTATTGAGTGGGGCTAGGATATTTTTTCTGATTTACTGTCAGACCAGAGAGTTCCACAAAGCCCTACAGGATGCCCAGGGCCTTTGGAAGAGACTGGCTAGGTTGGGAGATGGTGAGCAGGAGGTTGTCTGCATAGGCATCCACAAGATAGGTTTGGTTTCAAACTGTGATGCCCGAGACATCCTTAGTGAGTCTGAGCTTCTGGATTAGGGCGTCTAGTGCTACAAGAAAGAGCAAAGGGGAAAGAGGACATCCCTGATGAGTTGCCCCGAAGTAACTGGAAAGGGGGAGAGATATTTTTATTTGTTAAGATCTTAGCAAGTGGTGCATTGTACAAGGTAGAGACCCAGCCCCTGAAATAGGGGCCAGATTCATAAATCCAGAGTATCTTGTGCAGGTACCCTCATTCCAAGGAATCAAAGGCCTTGGAGAAGTCAATCTCCAAGGCTGCAGCTGGGTCTGGGGATTGTAGAGCCAACCATTTAAGGTACAGAACTTGCCTGAGGTTGTCTGCCCCGCTTTCCCTTTGGTGAAGCCCGCCTGAGTCCGGTGAATAATGGAGGGAAGGACCGATATCATCCGTGTAGCCAGAATTTTTGCTGCAATTTTTGTATCCATGGATAGGAGTGGAATTGGGCAGAAGCTGGCGCAGTCTAAGGGGTTGTTAGACTTTTTCAGTAGCAGCGTTACCAGCGCCTCCCTCATGGAGGGAGGTAGGGTACCAGCAACATGTAACGCTTGTAAGGCTGAGAAGAGTGCAGAGGAGATTTCCTCAATCATCACTTGGTACAGCTCCACAGTCATCCCATCGGGACCTGGGGCTTTCCCTTTAGCCATTTGGAGAAGAGCTGTACGCAGCTCTTGTACAGTGAAGGGTTTCTCCAATAGCTCTGCCGACTCAGGAGAAAGGGTTGGGATGTCAACGGAGGCACAGAACCCTTGGAGGGCCTGAGACAAGTTGCCATTCTTCAGTGATGCCCAGGACTGATAGAGTGTCTGGTAGTAGTCGCTCATGGTATGGTTAACACCTTGGGGATCCGAGACAGTTCAGCCCTTGGGGTCTCTCAGGGCATGTATGTGGGAGGCAGCTTGTTGTTTTCGGAGTTGGTAAGTCAAAAACTTGCGGCCCTTTTTGTCCTTCCCAAAAGGTGTGCTTCGATGGAAGGAGGTGCCATTCAGCCTTCCTCTGGAGGAGGCTGTTGATCTGGCATTTGAGCTCTGTGACTAAAGCAACTAGGGGTGGTCATTGTGGGCAAGGGGGGGAGGCTTTAAATCTAGCCTCCAAGGTGGTGAGCTCCGCCTGTAGTATGGAGAGTTTGGCCTTCCTTGCCTTGTTCTTTGTAGCTGCAAATGAAATTATCCTGCCCCTCAGTACCATCTTAAACACCTCACAAACAGTACTTGCCTTAACCTCCCCTCCCATGTTCTGTTGAAAATAGGCCTTGGCTTCATCCCTGATCATCTTCTGAAACTCCTGGTCCTGAAGGAATAGGGGGTTACAGTGCCACCTGGTGCTAGTCAGCCCCTGTTCTGCCGGGAGGGAGGGAAAAAGGATGGGAGCATGGATGGAAATAAGGATGTTCCCTACTTTGATGTCAGTAATTCCCCCAAGGCCTCCCCACTGGTCAACCAGAAGTCAAGACAACTGAAGAAGGCATGGACAGAAGAGAAGAAGGTGTAATCCCTTTCACTAGGGTGGTCCCGCCTCCAGCGGTCCATGTGTCTCCATTCATCCATAAGTGCCTGCAAGGCTGCCTCACCTTGGGGTGGGTCTGGGGTGGGCTTTGTTTCATCCAGGAAGATGTCCAGGATGAGATTGAAGTCACCCCCTAAGATAATGGGTATGTTGGGGTGGTCTCTAGTGATAGAGGTAAGGGCCTGTCCTATTCCCAGCACTGGGTGCGTTGACATGGTATTAGAGCCATATATGTTAGCAATTACTGCCCTGCCCCCTGAATAAGAAAGTCAGGCTACCACCCATCATCCCTGGCCTTCGGTTTGGACTTCCTCCACTGCCCAGTGACAGGATTTGTGTAGTAAGATAGCCACCCCCCTAGTTTTGTTTGTGGTGGAACTAGCCAAAATCCTGCCCACCGACTACTGAAACCATGCTACTGTCTTAGCACTGAGGTGGGTCTCCTGGATGAGGACAATGTCAGCACGGAGGAAGAAGAGGTGCTGCAATACCTCTGTTCACCTCACAGGATGATTTAAACCCTTAACATTCCAGGAGATCCACCTCGTACTTGTAGGGAGGTGTCCCAGTCATGGTATAGTCAACAAAAAAGAAAAAGGGGAAACTTCACCTACCTGTGGATGATGAATTAACAGAGGAATTTATAGATACCCTAAGCTGTGTAGCATCCACTCAGATAGGGCCCCTACCCTCGTCCAAAGAAGGTTCTGAAAGGAACTGTAGCAAAGGGTTGGCAATGCATTCGGTGGTTTTCTAGACTAGCAGTGAAATGAGCTATTTTGTAAGAAGAACAAAACACAGAACAGAGTTAATAAAACAGTAGAAACAATAAGAAATAATCAACTAGTAACTATCAATAAGAACCGCAGCAGGTTTATGCCAGTAGGTATAACTGTGTAATCACTAAGGGTGCAGAGATACACACATTTGGGGTCATACCAGAGCAGTTGGTACACCCGAGCAACGCTAGCTCGCAACATGCAACAGGGGTAGAGAGAAGGACACCAATAGTGGGGTCCGTCCCTACCCAGATCCAGTTTCTCTGGAGTGTGATCCTAAGGGATCAGGGAAACTAGGGTCAGGTCGGGGGGGGGTAGGCAGGGGCAGTGTATTGAGGATGGGGGGTCGACTATCATACAAAAAAACTGAAGTAGCCCAGCTGAGCAAAATGGTGGTGGTTGGACTCTTCCAGTTGGTATGTAGCAGTAGGGAGACCCTGAGTGAGAGTGCCAAGAGTGACAGTGCCTGCACACATAGTAAGTGGCACAGTGGGTCTGCCTCCCAGATGAATTCAGAAATTAAGCTGTAATGCCCCATATCAACAAGAAAAAAAGAAAAAGGGGGGATAACAAAGGGGCGGCTAAAATGCCGCATGGCCCCGCCCTGGGCCAGCTGTTAGCCAGTAGAGGAGAGGGTTAGATCTACAACCTGCAAGGATAGAAGGGGCTACCTGGGAGTGTGTCCCAGCTGGGAGTAACCCTCATCTTGAAGAGGGCAGTGGGAAAGGGCATTAGAAAGGTATGAACCTGGGGCTATCAGGTGTTCATCACCCTGTTATCTGGGCAGGATAGTTCCTCTCACCCTGCGATTGAGGGGAGAACTGCCTATATCACCTAGGTAAACTTTTGAAATAGGTAACCTTTAAACAATTCAAGTGCACAAACACTGTGTTCAAAAATGTTACTGTCCCAGAGTTCATGAATCAATCTATACAGGTCATCCATCTGGTCCAGACGCAGGAGCATTAGTGGGAGGTGCACTCTGGGATGATCTCTGTGGGAGCCCCTGTGATACTGCTGCAGCAAAGGTCAGAAGGCCCGGTCTGACTGGTAAAGGGGAGTCATCTGCAGTAGCCTTGGTCGTTTCTATTTCAACCACCCAATCCAAGGAGGGATCGGAGTCCATCTTGTCCGGTATGTCCTCTGGCTTTTGCACATCTCTAACTTCAGAACTAGAGTCTCCCTTCATGAACTTGGCTGGGGGGGAGGCTTCAACATAGCTCACATATATCCTCCCTCAGCTTCGAGAGCTCAGTCTCACTCTGCTTGTTTAAGTCGCAGGTGTCTGGTCGAGAGGTGGAGGAGGTGAGGTGGGCTTCATCTGAGGGGATTCACTGATTTCAAGCTGTGAGTCCAAAAACTTCAGTTGGCTTCTCGAACTGGAGCTGGGGGACTGAGTAGAGTGCTATGCCTTCCATCCCTGAAGTGCACCCCTTGGAAGCTGTACCTCAGAACTTTGGTGCCTCCTCATCTGAGCCCCTCCCGGTACCCAGAGGTGTCTGGGAGATGCAGTTGGCAATACCACATCAGGCCAATACTTCACTAACCAACTTTCCACCTCTCTTGGGGACTGTGCCAGAATTTCACTTCCCTCTTTTGGACACATACAGGGAGGTGAGCCTACTCATTTGGTATTTGTATCCGTATGCCATTAATGCTTTTTTGATAGGTACAAAAGCTTTTCTTCTCATCGCCACCTCATGGGAGTAGTCTCAAAAAAATGAACTTCTGGACCCCTTCCACATCATATCCCCCCAAGTCACTTGTTGCTCTCAGAAGCTTTTCTTTCATTGAATAGCGTAGTAGGTAGGCAATAATGGTCCAAGAAGGAGAGGTGCGGGGGTCTGTTTTTATAGATAGGCTGTGGTCTCTCTCCACATCGACTGGATTTTTCCACCTATCTCTCAACACTTTAGGCAGCCAGTAGTTATAGAAATCTCTTCATATTAGGCCCCTCCACACCCTCAAGGATGCCGATACCAAGTATCCGGATGTTATTCCGGTGTCCTGGGTTCTCCTGGTCCTCAGCCCTTATCCGCAGTGTGGCCAGCTTAGATTCATGATCTTGCAGGCACCACCATACTTGCTCGTGCTGGTCTTCCAGCCTGTCTGTGTGTTGTTCCAGCACATTTGCTCAATCCTCTAGCTTGCGGACAACTGCCACAGTCCCTGTAAGGGTGTTAGAAATACCATCTATCCTGCTTAACAGTGTTTCTAATATTTGAGTAATATAGGCCATGGTATCCCCCGAGTGAGATTGCTGTTGGGGAGGAGTCTGAGGAGGGCCCGGGAAGGGAGAGAGAGCTCATAGAGGTACCAGTTCAACCATGCCACTGGTCCGTAGTTCCAATCACAGGCTGAGCAAGTGACTGGGAAGCTGAGAGTGGCAAACAGAATACTATTGCTGGTTGCTTAGAGTAGGCCAATGCTACTGTTCCGGAGAAGGAAATGCAGGCAAATCGCATCAGGGCCTAGAGATTCACTGAGCGCACACTGGCTGATAGACTGACCGGAGCAACAACTGAGAAAATCTAGTGGACTTGGAGGCAAAATGGCTTTTATGCAGCTGGGGGAAGGTAGGTGATTAAAAGACCATCCTTGGCTAGTATATTCAGTTCGTTATTATTTGGCCAGCATGTTCCGTTCTCTGCCTCTACAGACATACTGTATGTAACAGTTTGTAAGATCTTTGCAATGTATCCAACTGTTTTAATGTTTGTATTGTCTTAATAAGTCAAATCAATAAAACTTATTAACCATAAAAAAAAGCCCATCCTTGGGGCTGATCAGGTACAGGAATCACATCAGATACCCACCGATTATGCCTGGTAAGGGATGGAGCTGTGGGATTATGCTGCCACCATGTCTCCACTCAGGCCATGCTCCCCAATAGCTTTATTTCACCATGTTGATGTTTTGAGGTTGTTTGAGGTCACCACTTCAGATTCCTTTTCTCCTCGATTAACATGACTGTAACCTCCTCAATCTGTATTCGGCCCCTGGGTTATTGTTACCACATGCCTGATCTTATACTTTGTGTCATTGAATCCCAGTTTCCAGGTCTTTGATCACCTCTATAGTCTCTAAAGGTCATCCTTTAAAGCCATTGATTCCCCCCCTCACAGTCAGCCCTACCACAGAGCTTGATGACTTCCACAAACAGGCAGATTTTGCATCTGATGCCTTCTCCTAGGTTGTTAATGATGGTGTTAAAAAGATCAGCCCATGCACTTACCACTGTGTGATCTCACTAGTGACAGCCTGTTGACCTGAAAATTCCCCATAAACCACTACACTCTTTGTCCTCCCAGCCAAGTTTGCACCCACTTTTCCAGTTTGTTCCTTATCCCAAGGTCGCCCAGTTTCTTGACTTGCCTCCTGTTTGGAACACAGCTGCATGTTATAATAAAGCAAAGATATGGAATGTCCAACAGATCAAATAAAGTCATCTTTTTTTTTTTTAACAGTTCTTTTTCCCTCCGGTTCATGGTCTGAGGAGCCTCTCTCGGGCATCCAGCTGGATCCTGCCCAGCCCGAAGTCCACCTGTCTGATCCTCCTCTCCTCTCCCCCGTCACCTCACAGATGGCATGCCCGGCTTGATCCCCATAAAGGGTGGGGCCTCCCTTCCTCTCTGGGTGAACTTGCATACACAGACTCCAGCTGCGGGTGAGGTTCCCCAGTGGAGGAACATGAGAGGCCAGACAGGATGTGGCCCAGCTGTGGGCATGGGGGCTGATGCTTTTGACTAACCCTAGGACCATGTTTTTCCTGTGTTCTGTGGTCTCTCCCCCCCTTTGCATGGCGCATGCCCCGATGCACTGGCACATGGCAGCCCTGCCTGCATTGGCCATGCAATCACATGCTGCCTGGCATGCCACAGTGCCCCCTGGTCTCCACCTGGGGCTGCTGGCAAGCTGGGCCATCCCCCGTCCATCCCAGGGAGAAGAGCACCACAAGGGCACTCAATATTCAACCTTCCCCTAACGACCCCCTGCACCCGAGTTCATTCCTGAACCCGGGTCACCGGTGCAGTGTGAGGTGTGGTGTCCAGTGCCTCAACCCTCAGCACCACCAGGCTAAAGTAAACTCATCTTGAGGAAGCATGCAAATAATTACATCCAATTTGCCATATATATAAAAAGTGAACATTTTTATTGATGAGAACAAATGACATACATAAAAGAACATTAACAGCAGCCCAGACACTTTGAACTGATCTGGGTCTTCATTAGGTCATGTTTGCATATGCTGTATACAGTATATGGCAATATAGATGTGATTTTTTGTAAACTTCCTCAAGTGCAGCTTACTTGTAGGAAGAAAGATAAAATCACAAACAGAATAAAAGCTAAATGAACAAGCATTTGTCAACGCCGAATGTTGATTGCGTTGGTGTGTTGACCACGCTCACTGGCCCTCTGTCAGTCACGCAGTCTGTTTCGTACGGTGCTGCAGGTTGCTGTTTTGTACTGGGCTCCTGCCTGCGTTGGCACCTTGTTCGGGCCACTAAGAGTTCTGTAGCTGTCCTGACAGAACTCCGTTGAGGTGGCTCACTCCCCCTCTCTCACTCGTGCATTCTGTTTCTCTTGGTGCTGCAGGCTGCCCTTTTGTACTGGGCTCCTGCCTCTGTTGGGGGCTTTTTCTGCCCACAAGGAAATCCGCAGCAGTCCTGACACAGGTCTGTTGAGCCTGCTGACTCCCCCTCTCTCACTCACTCGTTCCATTTCTGCCAGCGCTGCAGGGTGGCCTTTTGTACTGGGCTCCTGCCTGCATTGTGCACCTTTTCCTGCCAACAAAGAAATCAAGAGAAAGTCACGATACAGAGCTCCAAGTATGGTCTCACACCACCGTGTCACCACTCTCTTTCTGTCTGTTCTGGCACTGTAGGTTGCCCTTTGTACTGGGCTCTTGCTCTGTTGGCGCCTTTGTCTGCCCAAAGACATCTGCCGTGAGTCCTGACAAAGCTCCGCTTAGCTCGCTCATGCACTCCCTTCTCTCACTCACTCATTCCATTTCTGCCGCACTGCAGGCTGCCCTTTTCATTGGACTCCTGCCTGCATTACCACCTTCTTCTGCCCACAAAGAAATTTCTCAGCACTTACAATACAGTTTGTTGAGCTGCGCCACTCCCCTCTGTCACTCGCCATTCTGGTTTCCCCACCAGTGCAGGCTGCCCATTTGTACTGGACCCCTGCATGCACTGGCACCTTTGTCTGCCCACAAACAAATCCGCAGCTGTCTCGACAGAGCTCTGTTGAGGTCGCTCAGTCTCCCTGTCTCACACGCTCATTCTGTTTGTCCTGGCTCTGCAAGCGGCACTTTTGTACGGGACTCCTGCCTGCATTGGTGCCTTTTTCTGCCCACAATGAAATCTGCAGCAGTCCTGACAGAGCTCCGTTGAGCTTACTCAGTCCCCCATCTCACTCACTCGTACTGTTTCTCCCACTGCTGCAGGCTGGCCTTTTGTACTGGGCCCCTGCCTGCATTGATGCCTTCTTCTGCCCACAAGGAAATCCACAGCAGTCCTGAAAGAGCTCCGTTGAATTTGCTGACTCCACCTCCGTCACTCACTGTCTCGTTCTGTTTCTCCCAGTGCTGCAGGCTGCCCTTTTGTACTGGGCTCTTATGTTGCGCCCTTTCTCTGCCCACAAACAAATCCACAGCTGTCCTGACAGAGCTCTGTTGAGGTCGCTCAGTCTCCCTCTCTCACACGCTCAGTCTGTTTGTCCTGGCGCTGCAAGCGGCCCTTTTGTACGGGACTCCTGCCTGCATTGGCGCCTTTTTCTGCACACAAAGAAATCCGCAGCAGTCCTGACGGAGCTCTGTTGAGCTCACTCAGTCCCCGTGTCTCACTCGCTCGTACTGTTTCTCCCACAGCTGCAGGCTGGCCTTTTGTGCTCGGCCCCTGCCTACATTGATGACTTTTTCTGCCCACAAAGAAATCCGCAGCAGTCCTGAAAGAGCTCCGGTGAGTTCGCTCACTCCCCCTCCCTCACTCGCTCTCTCGTTCTGTTTCTCCCAGTGCTGCAGGCTGCCCATTTGTACTGGGCTCTTGCGTTGGGCCCTTTCTCTGCCCACAAACAAATCCGTAGCAGTCCCGACAGAACTCAGTTGAGCGCGGTCACTCCCCCCTCTCACTTGTTCAATCTTAATGTGTCCCACACAGTGATTTCCCACAGCGACCATGCTATTCTGTGGCAGGAGTGCAAAAACACATTGTAGCCATGATGTGAAACATGGCAGCTGTACTGTTCATAAGGAGGTGTGGAAAAATGCCACTGTTGAAAATATGGGGTGAAAATATCACAAAATTGCGAAGTTACAAGGGTGTGTGGAAACAGGACAATGCACGCTTGTAACACAGTCATGTCATGGAATTTCGTCACCCGATTTTCAGCATGGGCATTTTAGGACCTCTGCTCATGGACAGTATCACTCTCATTTTCTTAATCTGTCCCGGACAATGATTTCCCACAGCTGCCGCTCTATTCTGCGCTGGAAGTGCGAAAACACATTTTGGCCAGGATGGGAAAAATGACAGCTTCACTGTTCATAAGTAGGTGTGGGAAAATGGCAATGTTGTAAATCTGGAGTGAAAATATTATAAATTTGCGAACTTACGAGCGTGCGTGAAAACTGTGCAACGCACACTCGTACCACAGTCATTTTATGGAGTATCATTACCAAATTTTCAAATAGCCATTTCAGGACCTCTACTCATGAACAGTGTCACTGTCATTTTTTTTAATCTGTCCCGAATACTGATTTCCCATAGCGACCGTGCTATTCTGCGCTAGAAGTGCGAAAACACATTTCCACCAGGATGTGAACAATGACAGCTATACTGTTCACAAGGAGGTGAGACAAAATGCCAATACTGCAAATCTGGTGTGAAAATATTGCAAATTCATGAAGTTATGAGCATGTGTAGCAATTGCGCACACTCGTAAAACAGTCATTTTTTGGATTTTTTCCACCAAATTTGCAACATAGGCTTTTTGAGAGCCCACCTCATGAGCACTGGCACTGTTGTTTTGTTAACCAGTCCCAAAAGGTGATTCCACGCAGTGACCGTTAAATCACCTTTCTGGGCCGAGTAACGCCATGACAGTTCAAGAATTCATGAGGAGGGGTCAGAAAAACCCCATGTTGTAAATTTGGTGAAAAATTTCCCAAAAATTCCCGAGATTTGCAGTAAAGTTGAAAACCCCCTATGTATTACATTATACAGCTTACCGGCATTTCGTCAGTTTGCGGTCGGCTTTGAAGATTGCAGACGTGTTCCCGGTCCACTGAAGATCATCGCGCCCGAGCTCTAAGGTAAGTATGGGGTGGGGGGGTGTGGGAGGCAGGGGCGTGCAGTGGGTGAGTGCTTGAGTGGGAGGAGGCAGGAGGCGCCGAGGATGGTTTCCTGCTTTCAGGGAAAAAAAACAGATGTCACGGGACCATTTTTTACTTTACGGGGCCTCTGGCACACTGGGGTGGGCTCCCAGTGTGCCAGCAGTAACTTTCTTATTCAGAGGTAGCAGTAGCTGACAGAAGTTGGGCACCCCATCGGTGAAAGGGCAGGGTGGGAGTATCGTTATGCACGATGGGGATTGGGCCCCATCGGCAACAAAACAAACGGGGGGCACTACAGCCAATGGGGATTGGGCACCCCATTGGCAGGAACAGAAAGGGGGGGATTGGGGCCCCCGTCGGCAACTAAACATGGTGGGGGGATGGTTATATTGTTTGTGAACACAGCGGCAAGCCACCGCCATGTTCACAAACAATCTCAGGGGTTTACATCCTGCCCTGCAATGACGGGTCACTACCTCATTGCAGTGGATGACTGACACTGCAATGACGAGGTCGCCCCTGATTGCAGTGGCTGTTTTTTTAGAAAGTTGTGGCATGCTGGCTGAACTAGTGTCAGCAGCAGTGTGCCAGGGCATTGGGGGAACTGGGGCAAGCCTCTGCAGGCTGTGGGGGCATTGGCCACAACAGTGCCGCGCCTCCACAACCTGCTTCTGTACAAACCTGTCGCAACATGTTTCTTACGCATGCGTGCAATCAACATAAAAATTGATTGTAACCAACTAAACATTGTATATTGTACAGAGAGGGCCATTGCAACTCCTAATTCAAATAATCTGAGCACGTACTGTGTATGAAACTGGTCAGGGCCTTGTTTTATGTAGCCAGCCATTTACACATTGGTGGCATGTCTTCGAATTTAATGAATAAAATATAGCTGTTTTTCACTATAGCAGAGGAGTGCGGACATTTTGGATTCTTTCTCAATGCCTGATTCTTTGAAAATTCAGCCTTTTCCCCTTCTTTTTCTTATTGGCCAACCACTACAGATGTCTCCACTTGTGGTGTGCTTCACCACCTTTGTTCTTGATCTCATCCACAGTTGATGTCCACTTTCAGCAGTCCCTGATCCTCAAGCCACCTGCTCCCATTTAACTCCCTATTTTAAAAACCTTGTCCCCTTTTGCAGGGTGGGTCAGAGGTGCAAAATTCAAGAGTGGCAGCAAAAAGAGGCCAAATCATCCTGTACAGCCCCTTAAAAGGGGGTTGCTTTGGGCCCCTCCCATCTTGTCTCTGTCCTATGTCTGTTCCTTCCTTGTGCTATCCCCTCTCCTTTTGTGACATCAACTTTTGACTCACCATCTTTTCTGGCACCACCCCTTACCTGTCATTTTAATCACCCCCCCTTTCTCCTCCCTCCTTCTTTTCTTTCTTATGCTTTTTTCCTGTAAGGTTCCATTGGGCAATGCCACCAGGACAACCTGGTCTGCCTTTTAATAGGCAAACTCCATTTAGAAAGATCCCACCCAGAGGAGAGAGAGACATGCTGCTGGAAGAGGAGGGGAGGATGCTAGGGCAAAGAAAAACACTTCAGATGCTATATATCTCAGGAAAGGGATGTGGCTGGTTGCTCACCCCACTGAACTAGAGGCATAGCCTTTCAGTTCAATGGGCCTGTACAACCAGAGTAGTGTTATGCTTGTGTAACTGTCATAACTGTTTGGCCATTCACATGCACCATTCAATGGAGAATTACCACCATGTAGGGGCACTGAAGACAAGGAACCCTCAAAGAGGGTTCCACCCATAGAGGTGGTGAGGGAAAGATTCCCTTGGCTAAAGGTACCTTAAGAAGGAGCCCCCCCAAAATATATTGAGCAGTAAACATTGACTAGAAGGTAGAGAAGCAGATTGACAGCAATGAGACAGCTTGATGAAACTCAAATGAGATGCACAGGTTGTCAGGATTGCACCAATAAAATGGATTGCACTGATGACATCTGGGAGCTTCCTAAGGAGAGAGGGAATGGCAGGTAGAGCCACAATTCATCTACATCCAACAGTGTACCCTATCTAAGCAAATGAGGGAATATACTTTAAACAAATAACTACATATTATGACCTTAGGCATGGAGGAGAGGAAATAAAACCATCTTAAAAGGAAGAAATCTCTGGGGATCCAAGGCCTAGATCACCTTCCCTCCAGGCTAGGGGCAGTTTATTTAGTGATGGTTCTGCTGCTGCAGTTTAGAAACCCAATCAAAGGGGAGGAAATATTCCACTTTGGTGGAAAGCTCTCATGATCCCTCTAACAGGAATGCCATGAAGGGCTGTAAGAAGCCTCTGGGACAACAGATACAGATCCACTGGTTGGACTCCGTGAGACGTACAGAATAGGGAAGGTGCTGCGAAAAGGTTAGCAAACCGCTGTGTGTGTTTGTGACTACTTTTAAAATCTGAAATCTTGTGAAATATACCATTTTGTGTGCTAAACAATCTATTTGTCTGCACTTTACATGTAAATAATGTCAGACCATGAGCCCTAGCAGTCCTAGCATGCTAGGTAGAGGAGTGGTGGTTTTCCTGGTCTTACTCCAGAACTACAGCTCAGCAGAAATCATTTGTTTTTATTTTGAAACAACTGGGCAGTGTTTACTATACTTTTCAAAAAACTACTAAAGCTTCTGGGGTGTTTTTTTAATTCTAAAAAAGGGACTTTGTAGCCATCTGGGGTAGCGAGGCATGGAAGTCATTTCCCGCTACTTCCGGGTGCCCTACAGTACATAAACAAGCCCCTCGGCGAGCAGCAAAGCTGTTTTGCGGTTTTAACCACTGTGTGTGTTTGTGACTACTTTTAAAATCTGAAACCTTGTGAAATATACCATTTTGTATGCTAAACTATCTATTTGTCTGCACTTTACACGTAAATAACATCAGACCTTGAGCCCTAGCAGTCCTAGCATGCTAGGTAGAGGAGAGGTAGTTTTCCTGGTCTTACTCCAGAAGTACAGCTTGGCAGAAATCATTTTTTTTTATTTTGAAACAACTGGGCATTGTTTACTACACTTTTCAAAACACTAATATAGCTTCTGGGGTGTTTTTTAATTCTAAAAAAGGGACTTTGTAGCCATCTGGGGTATCAAGGCATGGAAGTCATCTCCCACTACTTCTGGGTGCCCTACAGTACATAAACAAGCCCTGCAGTGAGCAGCAAATCTGTTTTGCAGTTTTAACCACTGTGTGTGTTTGTGACTATTTTTAAAATCTGAAACCTTGTGAAATATACCATTTTGTGTGCTAAACTATCTATTTGTCTGCACTTTACATGTAAATAATGTCAGACCTTGAGCCCTAGCAGTCCTAGCATGCTAGGTAGAGGAGAGGAGAGGTAGTTTTCCTGGTCTTACTCCAGAAGTACAACTTGGCAGAAATCATTTGTTTTTATTTTGAAACAACTGGGCAGTGTTTACTACACTTTTCAAAACACTAATATAGCTTCTGGGGTATTTTTTAATTCTAAAAAAGGGACTTTGTAGCCATCTGGGGTAGCAAGGCATGGAAGTCATCTCCCGCTACTTCCGGGTGCCCTACAGTACATAAACAAGCCCTGCAGCAAGCAGGGTGAGCCCGAGCAGGGCAAGCACGTGTTAGCATGCATCACCATGCATGAAGATATGGGCAAAGACACGCGCATCTGTGCGTGTTTTGCATGTTTGGCATTTTTGGAGTTTCACTATCCAGATATATAAATACTGTAAGGTTTGGTTCTATTTCATTATTCTGTTAAAAAATCAATCTACCAAGTAATTAGAATCAGATCTAACAATTATATGAAAATAACATCCACAGTTACTACCGTGGATGGGCACACAGGTTTTAAATGTGGCAACTGTTTGATATTTAGTTTCAATCTTGATCCAATTCCCATTGGAAGTTTTGAGTGTGCTAAATGTATAAAAAATAAAGAATTAGAAGAAGAAATTAAATTGTTTGATGAACACCTAAAAATACTAGAATTTAGCCAGTTAGAAACTAGGAAAAGGCTACAAATGCCCACTGCTACAATTGGCATTCTGCATAACATAGAAAACAAAATGGAAAATCAAGAAATGAGGGATACAAACAAAAGAAAATGACTTAGCCATGAAATAGACACGGTTGATACAGAAGTTGAATTGTTTACAGTCCAGGCAACAAAAATATCTAGAAAAGGAAGAAAAGCAGGTGACTTTTTATTGCCTGTATCTAACAGCTTTGATCCTTTAATGCTACTTTCTGATAACAAGATCTAAATTCTGATTTAGTGATGGAAACCAATACCTATCCTGTGGAATTAGCTAGCAATATATCTCCTCTTGTACCTCTATTAAATACTGAAACCATGATAGCAGTTGAAAGTGGGAAAAAAGATTTACTAAGCTTTAATCAGGAAATAATTGCAAATTCTGAGTCAAATCTAATGGAATCATCTTCAAATAGACCTAATCAAATATTTGTTTTGGGAGACTCCATAATATCAAATCTCGACTGACAAATATGTGACATAAACAAATCTACCCATAACCTTTCTTGTTTTAGAGGAGCTAAAATACAGGATATTACAAAAATGACAAAAAATATACATCGTAATAGTGGAGATGACCCCCTAGTGATTGTACATTCCTGTATAAATAATATCAAAGTGAACAACAAATAAAGGAGACCTACGTAGGATTAACAAAATTATTGGTAGAACTAGGTGTAAAAATAATTTTTTCAGAAATACTACCTGTTTTTGGGGCTAATGATTATATTACCAGTAAAATAAAACACAATAATTGGTTAAGGTGTTGGTGCTTAAAACAGAATTTAAAGTGCCTTACCAATTGGGAACATGTCTTTCATAAAGAAGATCTTTATGCTTATGATGGTCTTCATTTAAACAAAAGGGGATCAAAAATGCTAGGAAATATCATCAATACAGCAATTATTGCTTCTTTAAACTATTAAAGGGGGAGGGTTAAATGATTTTTTGGTCAGTAAAAGAATACAAGTTGACCAAAAAAATTTTACCTAAATAACATGGAATAAGTCAAAATAAATTAAAAAAAATTTAAGTGTGTTACTCCTAAATGCTAGAAGTCTCCTAAATAAGATTAGTGAATTGCATATTTTGTTACAAACCAAAAACATAGATATTTGTGGTGTAACTGAGACATGGTTCTCAAATGACCAGTGGGGACAAGAAATCCCGGGTTATTTATTGTATAAAAGAAATAAAGAACTATCAAGAGGAGGAGGGGTTGCCTTATTTATAAAGGAATGTCATGATAGTGTTGAATTTGACCTGGATATACCTGATCCTTTAGGTATTGACATAACGTGGGTAAAAATAAATGTAAACACTGAACATTTAACATTTGGAATATGCTACAGACCACCATCTTTGGATATCAATAAGAATGAATCTTTCATATATTATCTACAAAACATTAATCTACCAGATAACATTGTATTAATGGGGGATTTTAATTATCCTGGGATAAATTGGCAAACTCTTATTGGGACCACTCAACAAGAAAAATGTTTCCTTGAAACAACTTTTATTCTGGGTGTTGATCAAATAGTATTAGAACCAACAAGACAAAAAAATGTTCTTGATCAAATTTTTACAAATATTACACAATATTATGACAAGCCTATCGTTCTTGAACCCCTAGGTGAGTCTGATCACTATATGCTTTATTGGGAAATAAATTGCTTTATAAATGATAGTAGGGGAATAACCAAGATGAAAAATTATAACAAGGTAAATATTGAGGACATTAAAATTCATTTTTCAAAATGGAACTGGAAGGAAGATTTTGATCATCTATCTGTGGAGGAAATCTGGAATAATATAAAATCTAAACTCCAATTTTGTATAGATAACTGGGTGCCTGATAGAAAAAAAATATATTAATAAAAGGTGAAACCCTTTATGGTTTAATAATGATATAAAAAATCTATAAAAAGGAAGAAAAGGGCATTTGATAAGTATAAAAAAACAGATATAAATTGGAATAGGTTCAAATCAAAAGCAAAACAAACAAAGTATAAAATAAGTAATGCAAAAAAGGAGTTTGAAAATATTTGGTTAAACAAAAAGATAATAAAAAAAGTTTCTTCAATTATATTGGTTCTTTGAAAAACTCACAAATCAGGGTTGGTCCTCTGTTGATTAACAATATTTTAATATCAGATGAACAAGGTATGGCTGATGCATTTAATAAACAGTTTTCGAGTGTGTTCAAAAATAAAGATAATCTTTACCCATTTGAAGGTTTAAATTTAAATCATAATATCATCTTTACAACTGCAGAGTTTTTTTCTGCTTTGATGTCTTTCAAAACTTCTACTTCTGTAGGTATAGATAATATTCCATTTGTACTCTTGAAAGCAATTGCATCTGAGTTGGTTGATATTTTGACATTTTTATTCAATACATCTATAGCACAAGGCATAGTCCCAAGGGAATGGAAACTTGCACAAGTAATCCCAATTCATAAAAATGGGTCAAAATTTAACACTAAACAGTATAGGCTGATTAGTCTAACATCAAGTATAGGGAAAATAATGGAAAAACTCCTCTTACACAAGATTGAGGAACATATTATATTAAATGGTTACAGTGACATATTTCAATATGGATTTAAAAGGGGTAGATCATGTCAAGATAATTTAATAATTTTTTTTGAACCTGTGAGTTCAGCTCTAGATATGGGTTTTCCAGTGGATGTGATATGTTTGGATTACGAAAAGGCGTTCGATACCATATCATATAGAGTAATTGACTGTCTAGTAAAACGTTAATTATGCAATAATATAATCAAATGGATTGCATCTTTGTTAACTGGAAGACAGCAGCAAGTCAGTATTCGAGGTTACAACTCCTTATGGAGTGATGTGACCAGCGGGGTGACATAGGGTTCTGTAATGGGGCCGGTTCTGTTTAATATTGTAATTTTTAGAATGACAACATCAAATAGTGTATGGCTTAATAAATATGCAGATGATGCAAAATTGGGCTGTATTGTAAATAATTCTACATCTGTACAAAATCTCCAAAGGAATTTAAATGATATATCCAATTGGGCTATTCAAAATAATTTGTCTCTAAATATATCTAAATGTAAACTTATGCACTTTGGCAAAAATAACCCAATGTCTCATTATGTAATAAATAATGTACCATTGATTAAAGTCTCTTCTAAAAAAGATTTGGGTATTGTTATTAGCAATGATTTAAAATTTACAGACCATAATAATCTGACAGTTAAAAAATGTCACCATTAAATAAACTGTATTTTCAAAAATTTAAAAAGTAGAGATGCAGAAGTACTTATTCCTTTATACAGCAGCTTGAGCAGATCTAAATGTGATTATTGCTCCTCCTTTTGTACACCTACTTTAATAAAGGATAAGATCACTAAAGAAGAGGTACAAAGAAGATACACAAAGAAAATAAAGAATTTAAAACAGCTATGAACATGGACTTAAAAATTAAATCTTTATTCATTGGAATATCAGTCAATCAGAGGTGATTTATGTTTAATCTACCATGCAACAAGATGAGACTTTATTTGAAACCTTATGCTTAGAACGGAGTAATTCTTTTAATTCAACACGATCACATGATATTAAAATTAAGACATTTCTTGTAAAAACAAATTAGAGGAAAAATTTCATAACACAGCGAATAGTTCCTTTGTGGAATTCTCTTCTGCAGGAAGTGGTAAATAGTCATAATCTTAATATGTTTAAAAGTAATTTAGACAACTACATGGGAGATTATAGTATTTATTACCACCCAAGTTAAGGGTGGCGAAGTTAAATTGGGCTTGCCCCTCAACTTCGTATTTTACCTATGAACCTATGAACCTATGAACAACTGAAGTACACTTCCATGTTCAGAGCACTCTCACAAAGAATCAGATAAAAAAATTGGATTTTAAAGACGCAAATGCAATTTATTTGGGCTTGAGGTACAAAGCCCTAACCCCAGCGCTTCAGCATTAGCCTTCATCAGGAGGTGTAGTTTCAAGAGGTTTACAACAAATTTAACCTTTAGGCTACTGACAGAATTAGAACGTACTGTATAGGACTTTGAACTGATATAGCAATCCACAGCCATGCAAGAGTTAAATATGTTCATCACAATAGGGAACACCTGTGCTGGCATTACATCATTCTTTTGTCAAAGTTGCAATGTGTATATACAAGGTAAAAATAGTGAGAACTAATCTACAAATAATGAAAAAATATTCAAAGTTGCAATTATCTGACCTATATTCACGTACAAAAATAAATGAATTGTTCAGTTATTAAGTTTAAGTTAGCTATAAACTGCCATAGTAAATACTACACTTATACAGTAGGTGGCACCAGTTCATCATACAGACATAAAGCAAATGAAGAAGCAAAGCAGCGTGTGATCACCCCAAGGAAATTATTTATGAGTAACAGATAATTTAACATATTTTGTTGGGAATCTACAATACCACAATGCTGGGAAAATAGACTGCAAAGATGCAGGACACATGACAGGTGGAGAAGTTCCTGTAAGAGAGTAAAAAGGGAGAGAATGTTAGGGAGGTCAAGTTTACAGCAGGGAGGTCCGATACATATTATAATGCAAAAATACAATTCTTTTTCTTTTTTTTTCATGAAAGGTTTCAAATGCTTTTGGTCATTTAATCCATCTGGCTTTACACTTCTAAATCTATATATCCATTCACTTTCTGTTTATAAGAGAAGATTAATTCTCTCTCTGCCATATTTCATGGTTGGTACCCATTCAATACCAATGAATTTTAGACCTTCTGGAGATGAGTCATGGTGTTCTGTGAAATGTAGGCCAACAGGAGTGTCAAGCCTAGTATTTATAATTTTTCTTACATGTTTTTGAATTCTAGTTTTGAGTAGTCTAGTAGTCAAGCCAATGTATAGTATGTTGCATGTACACCACAAGATGTAAACCACAAATGTGGTGTTACAAATAATTAATTGTTTAACTTCAAATACTCTAGTGGGTGTTTTGAATGTCTTGACTGTATTACAGTAATTAAAGACATTGCATTTCTAACATTTGTATGATCCCTTAGGTCTTCTTGGTAACCAACTATACTCTGGTGTAGTTTCATCGTTGAAAATCTGCTATGAATCAACTTGTCTCTGATATTGGGGGCTCTATTAATTATCACCCTGGCATTAGTGTCAACTGCAGCTGCTACTTGTCTGTCTCCTAATTGGATAGGCCAGGTTTTGTGCATGATACTTCCTAGCTGACCCACCTACTGGCTGTACTCCATAAAATAAATTATGGATGCATTTTCTATGCTTTCTTTTTCTTTGCTTTTTAAAAGCTCTTCTCTTTCCTTGTTTGGTGCTTTCTTTAGGGATTCATTTAAAATCTCTTATTCATACCCCTTTACTAAGAACCTGTTTTGTTTTTAACTCTGTAGCTTGTTCAATGAAAGCAGTGTTGTCTGAACAGTTTCTTCTAAGGTGAAGAAATTGACCATAGGGTACAGAATTAATCAGCCTGCAAGGATGAGCACTATCTGCCCTAAGTATTGAATTTGTGGCTGTGGCCTTTATGAAGCATTTTGATCTAACTTTGGTTGTTTGATCTATAGGTTTACTTAGTGTCACTTCCAAGAAATCAACAGTTACCTTATCTGCTGTGTGGGTGAATTTGAGGTTTAAGTTTTTATTAAAAGTCCACTGCATGAACTCATCAATTTCATCTCCATCTCCACTCCAAACACAAATAATATCATCTATAAAGCATTGCCAAAATCTGATCTTTGGCAAATAATTAACAATGGGATTAAAAATTACAGTCTCCTCCCACTTGCCAAGGAAGAAATTGTCATAACCCTTACAGAAATATAAGTGTTATGTGTACATGCAGAATGCATGCCACATGCTTAATTTTGTAATGTTTGCATGCAGTTTGGGTACGCCAAGTGAACCTAAGTGAATCAGGTCTAAAAAGCAAATCGGGTTAGCATGTTACAAGCTTGAAATGTGTGCAGCAGGTAAGCTGGTGTGAGCATATTTAAAAATCACATCAGGTTCACATGCTGCATGCTTGCCATGGGTACAGCAGCTAAACTGGTGCAAATCTCATCTAAAAAAACATCAGTTTCTATTTCTTACAGTACTGCTAGCAATTAGAGCCATTAAAATACATTTTCATTGAGTTTTCATTAAAATTAGGTAAACTCATTAATTCTGATCCTTCTGCAAGTTGTTTAAGGGTTTTGATTTTTGTCATTAAATTACCATAAATCTGCAAGAAACCATGAAGACTATGAAAACGGTCATATCTTTATTTGGAATAAATGAGGTAGAAGCAGAAGCAGAAGTAGTCCAAGAGTGAGGTTTGCATCAAATCACAATAAAGGCCCCTCAGCAAATAAAGAGAAGGAGCCTTTTTTAGAGCAAAGGGACCTCTCCAAGGCCTCAGGACAAGATCAACAAAAAGAAAAACAAGGAGGGGAAAATGGGGTCAAAAGACAAGAACCCAAAAGAAAGAGAAATCTGAGAAACAAAAATTAGGCCCAAAACAATTTATGTGATAACGGTAAAAGCCTAAAGACAATCGTCGTTATTGAGAAGTCAAGAGTGATTAAAAATGTTTTCGGTGCTCTGACACCACGGTGCACAACAAAATGGCACTGGGGACTTACTTTTTTAATGTTTTATGAGGGGGAAACACACCAGTGCCCAGACCCAAACCCAGAACCTTGCTGACCAGTGCTGCCAACCCACCCACCATGCCACTGGGCCAGCTCGGCAACCCACCATGGCACCACCTTTCACATTCCCTCCCACCCCTTGCTATGCATCCTCGCTCCCTCCCACATACTTACCTATAGCGACATCCTGTCGCTATATTCACCAACCCCTCCATTTGGACATCATACCCTACGGTAGCCCTGGACACATGTGCCCAGGATTGGGTCGCCGTTATTGTAGGTGCCAAATTCCTAGCACTCAGATGTCAGGCTACCAAATCAAGGGTTACAAACAATTAATCTATCCAAAATTGCACTGTCTGAAACTGAAAACAATGTCCTTAAATGCTGGCTGTCATTAGTTCACACCCCTCTTTTAAACTCCTTCCAAGTGAATGTGGAACTTTGCAAATTCTTTCAAAAAATAAAACTTAAATATTTTTACAACAAGCCTGGTGTCATGCAGGACACTGAAATGGGGTTCACTGAGAACTCTCTGTTCCCAATGAGGACATAGATCTAGTTCTCATTGCTATCAGCAATGACTTTACAAAGCAACAAGGGACTGAAACTCAAGAAATGTATGCAATCCAGGGAAATGCTAATGTTCTGGATAATATGGAAATGCAAGAACTTGTAGAACTACTACAGCATGAAGACAATGCTGAGGATGAACTGGATATTATGGATATAACAGAAGAAGACATCACACAGGATAGGAAAAAACGTTCAAACCAGACTAAGTATTCATACCTGTAACTACTAACCCTGCAATACTGTAATAACCTTTGAAAAAGTTGTTGAGAAACAGGTAAATGACATTTTAGATAAAGGCACTGTTCCTAAACATATAAACATGACATGTGATGAATTTAAAGCACTCAGCAATCTATTAGGTTATAATGACATTATCCTGAAACTGGCAGACAAAGGGGGTAATATAGTAGTTCTAGATAAAGGACACTATAAACAGATGGTGTTGAAACTTTTATATGATGTCAATAATTATAAAGAATGAACAGGCAATCCAAATGAAACATTTTAAAAAGATTTGTTTGCACTGTTACAGATGCTGTGGGAGTGGAGCGCAAGTTAATCACACATCTTTTTATAAAAAATCTACAAACTTGCCCAGTTTTTCCTGTAATAGATGCAATACTGGAAATTATTGGGTGGCCTGGGGAATCAGTTAGATTTGTATGAATTTTTGGTAATATGACCATACTAGGAATGATTGGAAATTCCTTCCATAGATATTTAAATCCTGCTACACTGATATCCCCACCCCCCAACATTCCATAACAGTGGAAACAAATATTTTTTTTAATTTGTCAGTTGGATTGTCTGTTAATTCTTTATAATTATTGGCATCATATAAAAGTTTCAACAAAATCTGTTTATAGTGTGCTTTATCTATGACTACTATATTACCCCCTTTGTCTGCCAGTTTCAGGATAATGTCATCATAACCTGATAGGGCGCTGAGTGTTTTAAATTCATCACATCATGTTTCTATTTTTAGGAACAGTGACTTTATCTAAAATGTCATTTACCTGTTTCTCGACAACTTTTTCAAAGGTTATTATTGCAGGGTTAGTAGTTACAGGTATGAATACTTAGTCTGGTTTGAACGTTTTTTCCTATCCTATGTGATGTTGTCTTCTGTTATATCCATAATATCCAGTTCATCCTCAGCATTGTCTTCATGCTGTAGAACAGTAGTTCCACAAGTTCTTGCATTTCCATATTGTCCAGAACATTAGCATTTCCCTGGATGGCATCTGTTTTTGAGTTTCAGTCCCTTGACCCTTTGTAAATTCATTGCTGATAGCATTGAGAACCAGATCTATGTCCTCATGGGGAGCAGGAAAGTTCTCAGTGAACCCCATTTCAGTGTCCTACACAATATCAGGCTTGTTGAAAAAATATTTGTTTTATTTTCCGAAAAAAATTGAAAAGTTCCACATTCATGTGGAAGGAGTTTTAAAGAGGGGTGGGAACAAATGAGAGCCCACATTTAAGGACTGTGTTTTCAGTTTCAGACAGTACTCTTTTGGCTAGATTAATTATTTGTAACCCTTGTTTTGGGCCTGATTTTTGTTTCTCAGATTTCTCTGGCCTTTGGGTTCTTGTCTTTTGCCTCCATTTCCCCGTCCTTGTTTTTCTTCCATTCATTCATTGAGTGTGTACTATTTACAGAAGTACACATTCATATGGAGCTCAGTCGGCAGCTGGCCGTAGTGGTGAAAGATGGGCTGTGCCAGTTATAGACTGGATATGGGTCATGGGGTGCAGGGTAGACTGGTATTGCATGGTGGGTGGGTGAAGGCCAATATACTACCAGGGAGAATGGTATCTATGTTTTAGTGCATTAATATTAGGGATTGGCGATGGGTGAACATGACCTAGCCCTGTGGGGCTTTTTGTGCAATTGGGGGATCAGGGGGTATGCACAAGCCCTGCAGGGCTCTTTCTTTATTATTGGGTGTTGGAGTGGCATGACCTAGCCCAGCGGGGAGCAATATGTATTTGGGAGGAGGGGCATGGGGGGCATAATTAGCCCTGTCTTTCCCACTAACAAATTGTGGATTGAGGCATGGGGGGGCACATATCTTGGGAGCTGGCATAGTGGCAGATTTGCACAACCCCCATAGGTTGTAAGTACACTTACATCAGCCAAAAGCTGGTGTAACTGTACTTTGGAGGCTATCCTCTTGGGGTTGCTTGAGAATAGCAACCTTGGGGACTTTTGTTGCTGCCCTTCCAGAATTGGCCGCAACTGCTGCTGTAAACCCCCTAGCACCATGTTGCAGGGGGTTTAGGCTGTAACTGGAGGTGTTTGTCCACTTTGGCACAAGCAGCCTGTAACATGTTGCAGGCTACTTTGCAGAACATAGTATGTTGCAGCTGCTGGCATAACTTTCTACATGCACCATTTATTTTGGTGCAAGTCAAGTTATGCCAGGTGTAAGCTTTTGAGAATCAGGTCCAATGTACTTATTAAAGACCCACATAATGCAATTGTCAAACGTTTAGAGAATTTATGGGTTTTGAAAGAAGAAATGAAATTCTTGATTGACAAACACATGTAATCAATATATGATACGGAAAATTCTCACAGGAGAAATCTCAGATGGTTGTGAGGTGGATTCAGATGGGTCATTGATAAAGTTTCAGCCACAAAAGGTAAAGAAAATACAGATAATACAATGCTGGAAAATAAATGTTTCCAGCTAAGTCTGTCTCCCCCTTTTGAGATGGGTATGGGAGCTATGTTTTCTGATAAGTTACAGTTCCAAAGTAAATCAAAATGGTCCAAAAAGGACAAAAATTAAAAAGTAAAAAAAGAAGGAAAATCAAGAACCAGTTAGACAATGAGTATACTGTAGGAATGTAAAAGGGTCCAAGAAAGTGGAAAAAGTGGAGGGCAAAATGAAAAGAGAATGTAAAATTAATTTACTTGAACCACAGATAGTAGATTTGCCAATTCAGCTGTCCTTAAATGACAATAGCAAAAGGGTTGTAATACATCAAGAAGACTGGGTAGTGGTCAAGTCAATACAGAAATGATGTCCCATAAAATCCTTGACAGGGAAAGACATATAAACATGACTGAACATCAATAATCACAAAGAACTAACAGGGGGAACATGAATGTTAATTTAAAAGAAACTTTCTTAATTGTATATGGTATGCCACCAGATATTAGAGTCACCGTATTAACTTTTTCACTTCTTCATAAAGTTAAATTTCTTCTACAATTGGACTCAGATGACTGAGGATCCTTAAAAGTATATATATTGGCACATGGCTAATGAAGAGGGTGAACAAAGAACATTATTCCTATAAAACCTTAGAAAAAGCAAAGGCAATGTGGGAGAAACTGTAGGTAACTTTTAGAGACAGCTGGAATTTTTCTAGATCCACCTCTACTTATTTCCAACATTTTGGGAGAGAATAAGGAACATAGGGGAGGAAATATTGCCAACAGTTCTGTGATTTAGGATGTAGTTCTGGTGATCTATGGTATTTCATGGAATAACCAGGGAAAGAAAGAGACCCAGGCAATAAAGCAAAATATTTGTTGCAACTCAGTGATGCAAATGAATTGATTAGATACATAGACCAGCTGACCCAAATATAGTATGCCAAATGCAGTTTCAGTTTATTTTGGAAATCCATAAACAGAAGTTTAAAATCTGGGGGAATAACCTCCTGTATATGATGGGTTTGACTTTAGAATCTCCAAGATTTATTTATTTTCTAGACAATTGTGTGGGCTGATATTAAACCTAGCCTGTCAAAGTCTCCACACATGTACGTGATATTTAGAAGTAAGTATTTGGTTCTGCTAATTCTTGAAAATGGTTCTGTGTTATAACAGTGATTGCACAAAGGCATTAGCCATTACAGTGAATGTACATTGGTGAAAATGAATTTTGCCATTGTACACCCTAGCATATGGCAAAAGGGTGCTGGGGACTTACATTTTTTATGTTTATGTGGGGGGCTTTGTCCTCTGCACTTCCATGCTAAAGGATTCTCAACTCCAGGGGGATGCATGTTGGGAGGAGTGCAAATTAAAAAATAAAATTCAGGCCGGGTGTAACAAAATGTATGCATGCCTGGACCCGAACCCCGCACCCTCCCAGCTGAAGACTGTGACCTACCCACCATACCATGGGGCAGCTTGGCAGCCTGTTGCTGCAACATGCCACAGAAATCCTCCCTCTCCTTCTGCCGTACTCGCTCCCCCATGGGCGTATATATATATATCTATAGTGACAGAATATCACTATACCTGCAGTTGCCACCCCATCTAGTAGCCCTATGATAACGCACCGCTACTGAGTCAGCCTTTTTGTGAGCACTCAACAGTGAGTGTCTTTATCACTGGATATCTTTGAGGGATCCACGACAGGAGTCCGACAGAAATTCTGTCGAATGCCTTGTCAACGACACCGGCAGGTCAACCACATTCTGCAGTCGTCTGCCAGTTCACTATTGCTGTCTTTGTTTTCTTCGGGGGGCTTTGCCCCCAAGCATCCAACGTGGGCAGCTGCAGCCCCACACCTCCCCACTTAAGGATTCTCAACTCCAGTCAGAGCTGACTGGGGGGGTGCAGGACCCCCCAACAGACAGCATTGGGTTCCAGCATGTCTCCCACCAAGGCTAGGCACTGTAGTCACTGTGGGGGACCTCGCTGGTGAAATGTCACTGTGAGGGGGGTAAACGATCTTTGAGAATAGTTATACTGGAAAATGGATATTATGGATCTCTATTTGGTTGACCTGAATGAGTATTATGGTAGCCGGAGGAATGTTGTTTTCCCAAATGATGGGGTTCCATTCCCTGTTTTTACTGTTGTTGAAATTGAGGCACCTTTTATGACTTATTTATAGCTTCAAGATATTAATTATAACAACACATTTTTACACAGCAATCTTTACAATCTAATTAATAACAGACTAAAGAATGGGATTAAGAAAGTTTATGATCATTCTCTGCAATCCTCTTCCTGGAAATTATCAAGAAATAGTGAAGTATTAATAAGTAGAATTGCAGAATAGGAATGCTATTATTCTTGATCGAACATGACATGATTCTATTTGAAGAAACAAGCTAGACTATGGGTCCCTTGAATTGTCAAGTTTTGATACTCATTTTCAACCAGCTACAAAGTCCTTTAAACTTGGAAGTTTACAAGAAAGCCTGCTTACAGCAGTAAAGCTTAAAAAAGGACTCCAAGATAAGATGTTCAAAACAAATAGTTGCCTTATACTGGTGGTAATAGTAAAATGCTTTTGTATGAGACTTGTTGAGGTTTAAATCCTTTATCCCCCCAAAACAGCAAGAATTTCTCTTCTGAAATTTGGGTTTCTTCCAAAGCTAATTTGGAGAAAATAATACAGGAGTTCCCAAAATGTATACGATTATACTAGGTGACTTTAATGTAAGGCTTTCATATCATATAAATGTAGACTTAGATCAGAAAATAGATATAATGGATGAACGTAGGCTTGTCATGCTCAATCCTAAACAATTTCATAGGAGAACATTTATGGATAATAACATTAATGAAGCTGGTAAAAAATTAGTAGATTAATGAAATCTTTGGACTTTATTCTGTTAAATGGCAGGTACAATGGGGATCCAAACTGAGAATTTAGATTCCACTTGGCAAATGGGGCATTAGCAATTTACTAGGCTTGGGTGAGGATCAATATATTAGGGGAAACAGTGTAGCTAAAAAAATGGAGAGATCGGAATCCCTGCAGCTCCCTGTTTGTGCCACTATTAAAGACAGAGTTCAGTCAAATGATGAATCTTTGCCAGTAAAGGGAAATATGTAGTAGTAGTAATAGTAGTAATATTTTATTGACAAATATGTATAAAACCATGTATTATATACACATATTAAAATCTAATAATTGCACACAAGCCATTAAAATATGTACAATATTTTTTTATGCAATAGGTGTGGATCCAAAAGCCATGTGATAGATCCATTTATTTCCACATATGTATGATACATTTTAGAACCCACGATATATCACACACATGTGTAATAAATTCAAGCTGTCAATTATCCCACACACTATAGTACTAACCATATTCAAATGCAAATAACTTTAAAACAAAAATGATAGCATGGTACCGTGAGCATGAAAGGTATTCAGCACAAAAATATCTACAAAATGAGTGGTGATTCATTTATATATATACCTTTTAGATTGTTTGATAATTAGCAAATAAAATAAAAAATGCAGAAAATAATTTTGTTTTCATGTTTTTGACAAACAAATGTGAATAACTAAAATAAAAAATGGTAGCATGATACTGTGAGCATGAAGTTTGTCCAGCACAAAAATATCTACAAAATGAGAAGTGTTTCATTTATAGATACCTATTGGTGTTTTTATAATTCACAAAAAACAACAGAAAATCCAATTTATTATTTCGGCAAACAAATGCAAATAACTTTAAAACAAAAAAATGATAGCATGCTACTTTGAGCAAGGACGTTACTCAGCACAACAGTATCTACAAAATGAGAGGTGTTTCATTTATAGAAACCTTTTAGATTTTTTTATAATCATCAAAAATGGCAGAACATTTTGTTTTTATTCAACTGTTTTATAAACAAATGCCCCCTCCCCAAAAAAGGCAAAAACAAAGGGACTGTGAATCAACCCTTTTCATTATATACTGGCCATAATGAAAGCTGGAGTATCCACAGCAACTGCTTAGCAGCCACCATGCTAAGTGGCGCTACACTGAGAATAAAACAAAATATACATGGAAGTTTACATAAAAAAATTAAATAAACAATTTGAAACAAAACTCCCTGCACTATTATAAAGAATTTCTGTTGCATAAATGGAATACGTAACAGAGACCTTGTAGAATACATAATTTATTTTCACTGGAGCTGTTTGACCTTGGACACATAACTCGTAGTTTACTCCACTCATGAGGTTACCCAAGGTCAAACAGCTCTTGTGAAATAAATAATGTATTTCACAAGTCACTGTTATGTATCTTTTATGTAGGATCAATAGCAAACTGCAAATAACAGAATACATATAAAATAGAAAAATAAGATAAGGTAAATACAGTACAATAAACTGAATTAAACTAGGATAACACTCCTCATCTGCACTAAATATCAAACTGTATAAAGTGCAATTGCAGTACAATTTGTTTCAGCAAGTATATGACTAGTTATATCACAATAAAGCATACATTTTATAATGCTACATTTTTTCATATAACAATTTGTCATTCCATAGCAGGATAAGCCATTTCTGTCTAACATTTGTTAACTATGGGCATTCAAAAATCAGATGAAATACTATCGATATGGCTGAGTTTGTGCATCTGCAAGGCCGATCAGTGACTCCATAGAATCCTGCATTTTCACAACTATGTGTCTTTGTTACAATACCTGCTCTAAATTTATAAAATGCATTTGTATGTGATGCCTTTTCAATAAACTCCAAATTCTTCTCTGTTTGCCGTGATGACTTCATATAATAGTATTTATTACAATAGTGCAATTCCTTTAATTTTCCAAATTCCACTTGAAAGAATGTCTTCAAGCCTTTGAATTGTTGCTTGTTTATCTATACTACTAATGGCATACACAACCCAGATTTCAATTAGGTCTGCCTTTTTCAATACACTGTACAGTTATAAGAACCATTTTTGGTTTCTGTTCCTTTCATTACCATCCCTCCAGCATTTTGATTGAATTATATTCTCAGGCAGTTTCATCATTTTTTCCAAAAACTTTAAGGCCCTAATTTGGGCCATTAAAATAATTAGGTAATAACATTCATGCAGTAGGAGTATATGAAACACTAACTGTTTTTTGTGGATGATTATATGCCAAGGAGAAGCCAAGGCATTTAATCATCCACAGAAGAAGGTAATTGCGAGTATACTCCTAGTACATGAATATTATAACTATTATACCACTAGGAGTTACATAGATTTTTTTATGTAAATCCTAGTGAAAAATGAGTGCTGTTGAAAGTTGAAATAAAGCTTTAAATAGTAAAGCTGTGACTTTGGGCAAGAGCATTACTGCCAATGGTAGTACGCATTCCCAGAGTCATGGCTTGCTTTTGGAAGCCCGTTTTCTTGTAACTCTGCTGTTGTTGCTCACCTGTTCTGTCCTGAAAGCTGAAAGTTCTCTGTTTCTGTTTTTCTGTATTTCTCCTATGTTTGGCAGACTTCATAAAAAAAACAAATTGTAGCTGGTCCAGCAGTGCTGAGGGTCAAGGCACTGGACACCACACCTCATGTCATGCTGGTCACCAGTGTTTGGGAATGGGCTTGGGAGTCGACAGGGGTGGGGAATGATCGAGCATCTGCAGACAGTTTTCCTTCTCCAGGGAAAGGGGGTTAGCACACCATGCTGTTGCCTGACACCCAACGGTGGCTGGGTGTCGGCACAGGCATGCTGCCACAATGGGAAAGGCCGTATTCAGGTCATAAGGCTGCCTCCATGGAGGCAGAGCCCAGCCGCTCTGTGCACTGCACGATTGTAAGCCTGGGAGAAAGACATCAAAAAATGAAACTGGCAGGCTCCATGATGGCCCAATTGCCTCCATGCTGGGACCTGAGGGAGGGGCCTGAGCCACCTGCCAGCTCTGCAAAAAGAAAATAATGAAAAAAAGAAAAAAATCATCTTTCACTGCTCAACCACCTTGGTCTCCCCAGTCGGTCTGCTTATGGGCAGTACAAACAGATGACTATGAACCAACTGTGGGCGTGGTAAGAGGGCATTAACTAAAGGTGGGCATGCCTAGAGGGCCATTAACCAACTGTGGGCATGGCTAGAGGGCCATTAATAGACTGTGAGCATGGTTAGAGGGCCATTACCGACTGTGGGATGGGTTTACTTGAATAACCAACTTGGGGTATTTGCAAGTGTAGTTTATCAGAGAATAATTGAGGGCTATTCTGCAATGTGATTGGCTGAGAACAGATATCTGTGTTATAATGGATTTTAAACTGAATTCACTTCTTACAAAGGAGGTTGCAATATTCCTTATAACCCAAAGATCTGTCTGTAAAAGACATTTTGAACAGCTTATAGACAGTTCCTTTATCAAAAGCCTAGATTTCTGCACCATATCACAGTATGCTGACTACGTTTGCATCAAAAGTTTGTTTCAGTGTTTTGAAAGAATTGCTTGCGAACAACTTACAGAACCTATATATGGCCATAGATGACTGTTGTGTCATTTTTTAGTGCATTTGATATGGTCTTTCCAGATACATTTTTGGTAAAAAAACAAGGCCAAAGTACTTACAGTTAGTTGCAATATCTCAATTAATACTGCCAATTTTCATAATGCAGGTTCTCTGTACTTAGAATTATCAAAAATGATAATATTTGATTTAGATGGATTAATAACTAAGTCCAGTCTCTCCATCTGTTCCATGTTTATCCTAATGGATCTTTTTAGGCCCAATGGGGACTGTTAGCATAGCAGTATATCATCTGCAGAACAGTGAATGCTAATTTTATGGTTACTATTACTAGGGACACATGTATCTGCTTCCTCCAATTCCCTAATCAATGGTTCCACACATAAATCAATAAGTAGAGGTGCCAGTAGATAGTACTGTTTCACCCCTTTCTCTAGTCTGATCCCATTGGACAGTATGCTGTCTTTCATTATTTTGACAAATAGGGTTGCCACTAAAAGGCAACCTGAATTGTCAAATGGCCCAGAAGGAAATTACCAGGTGACTAAGGGGAAGGGGGAAATGGGATACAGCTGAGTAAGGGGGTGAGGCCTAGTGACATCATTACTGAGGTCACAGGTAGTGTCAGATGATGCAGGTACAGGGCCAGGGTAATGATTGATAGAGGGGAGGGGACAAGTGGGGTCCTGATTAGGGTCTTGAGGGGGTTTATAAGGTGAGGCATTACTCAGATCTCCCTCTCCCTCTTCTGCTGAGAATTTGATTAAAGCAAGTTCTTAACACTTTACTGTAGCAACAGTTTGGTGTTGAACACCATTTTAGGTAAGGTACAGGCTTGCAGGCCAGAGAAGGCCTCTGAGCCATGCGGTTGTTGGAGTAGTACTTATAAGTTGGTTCTGCTAGGATAAAAGTCACAACAGGAGTTTGTGTTAGTACAGGTTTAGCTAGTACTGTATTTGAAACTGTTTTAAAAAAAAAATATATATATATATGGAAGAGAGAAGGATATGTGACTGTTTTGTTTGATAGCGAGCTAGTTATTGGGTTTAGCTGATGGGATATTTTGTACTTCAAGTCAGAGTTGCAGAAGTTTTCAAGAAATGAAGAGAAACAAATCTGAGTGACTACGGAGGTAGGTCTGGCTGTGGATCTTGTATGGGCATTGTAGAGGAGCTGGACTGGGCTCACTAGTCAAAGGGGGAGTTTTCCCCCAACATTTGGGGCTGTTTTAATGTTTGTGGCAAGCATGGTCACTGGGCTGCATGGTGCAATGTTTCACCTGACAGGGTCTATTGTGACCTGAGTGGCACTCACTACCTTAGAGGGCCAGAGAATGTCTTGCATCAGTTTATCAGGGAACACTGCAGTTGCGGCCCAATTTGGTGCACTTGGCAGGGGATGCAGTGGCCCGAGCAGCGCTAGCTGCCTTACAGGGCTGCTGACAGTTTGTGGCTGGTTTTGTAAAGTGCATTGGAAGTTTTTAGCTCATTTAGGTGACATACTGGGAATTACGACTGGCCAGCGAGATGGCTGCAATGCCATGGGAGTAGGGCAGGTGGCCGTGTGGTCAGGCTGGTGGCCTCAGCACTTTGGGAGTGGAGGGTCAGGGTCTCCTGTTGTGGTTCCCAGTTTTCAGCTGAACCAGGTAACGGGATCCTGCACTGGGAAGGATTTTGGCTGAACCAATGAGGTGATTCCAGCAATGGCAGTGGTTGGCGTTGGGGGAACAGGGCAGGAGGCCACACGGTTGAGCCTCTGGCTCTTGGTGCTCTGGGAGGGTTGGCAAAGTTTTTCCTGGCACGGTGCCCATTTTTGGTGGCATCAATGATGATGGTTGTAAGAGGGCTTGCAGTTATCCAGGTGGTTTTGGTTTTCCCTGTTGATGGAAGGACAGGCAAGCAGGCTTGGATGGACTGGGTTTGGAGGAGGGAGCCTCCAGTTTCCTGGGGAGCAGGTACTGCTGGGCAGGCCTCAGGGGAGCCTGAGTGGTCATAGTGCAGAGGACAACTGACCCATTCCTTTAGACTGTTTTGTAAAAAAAAAGAAAAGAAGAAAGTGGGGGAGAAAAATGGAGAGGGAGCAGGCAAAAGCTCTCAGGGAAATTTTTTCCAGCAAAGTGGCTTGAATTGCAGGCAGCCAATGTGGAGTTTGAAAAGTGTTTTGCAGAGAAATTTAATGTGTGTGGCCTGTGAGAGTTTTTGTGCAGTGGTGGATGTGTCAGAGCGTGGTGGCAAGCTAACCTCCAGGGGATAGGAGGCAACATGAAACCGACCAGTGAGGCACCATGGCTGGCAGGTTGGCCACAGTGCATGCCAACAAAGGAGCAAGGGGGCATGCAGGCCATGTTAGGATTCCCTGGTCAATGTCATCCCTCCCTATCTTAAGAAGGGAGGGTCTGCAGGTAAAACAGCAGAGACACACAAAGTGGGAGGAGATGCTAGAGATAACTGGCCACAAGGCTACAGGGAGGTATGGCTCAGGTCACGTTGGGGCTTGGGGCCCAAGGCAGCTGCAGATTGCAGGCAAATATATGCAGCTTGGGTGGATTAGTGGGCTCAGAAGAAGAGGGATGTACAATTGAGGAAAAGCCCCTGTTGGTAACTGATGCTCAGAGATTTGTGAGTCCCCAACGGAGCAATTGAGGGGACTTAGCTCAGGATCACTAAAACGCACAGCATAGATAATGGGGGGCCTGGGATATATGTAAGGGGGGGCACAGGGAATGGCTTCAGAGGGGCCAAGGCAATTTCTCAGACAGTGTGACACTTGGTGCACAAGGCCTATATCCAGACTGATGAGCAGCAGTCTTGAAGTTATGGCTGTGCTGCAAACAATTCCATGGTGACTAGAGAGATGCAGGCTGGAAAACATGCTTAAGGGGGCACCATATCGCAGGGAGGTATAAAGAGGGCAGCTGCTGGTGTATTGCAGGGCAGGATGGGAGCAGACAGATGCATATCCTTGCTTGGCTGACTCAAGGAGTGGTTCAAGCTATTTACCCCCTTTTTGTTCTTATACAGCGGAAAAGGATGGCACCAAAGAGGGCCTTGGTTTCAACTGCCAAAGTGGAGGAGGGAGAGGCCAAACTGATGGAGGAGAAGGTGGACCTCAGTGAGGAGACATGGCTTCAGGAAGCAGAACAGCAGTGGTGGGGCCTAGCCCTGGTGAGGGTAAGAGAAAGGCAGATCTAACCAATGAAGGGGAGCTGCAGGAATGTTTAGATGGGCACCTTGGGGATATGGGGAGAAGGGACTGGGAAATGGAGAAAGCTCTTCAAGTGATAAAAAAGGGAAGTGGCAAGGATACTGGGGCAGGCAAGGACAAAACAAGGGGAAAGAACCAGTTTGATGGGCCACCGGGTTCACCCTGGATGGGCATGTCTCCACTTCTATTAAAAAAAGATTTGGAAGGGAATATGTGGACAGTTTTTTGGGCCAGTAGATGAGGATACAGTGAGGAAGTATTAGCAGATAGAGTTGGGGGTCTAGTTAGAGATGGCAGTAGCATTAGCAGTGGTAGGACATAAGGAAGAGGAGGCTCAAGGCAAGGGGAAGAACATAGACATGTGGTAGGTGGGGGTTTTCTCATGTACAGTGCTTTGGCACTGGAAAAGCAGCCAGAGCTGGTACTCCTCTCTTGATATACACAGCCATCATCCACGATGCCTACAAGGCCAAATTTGGGTATGGGTGGCTTAAGTATGATGAGGCCTTCCGGATACGGATGGTGAAGAAAGGGAAGTTAGTAAGGGAATGTACCTTCTCAGAACTGTGGGTATGGACCCTGTCAGGGCCAGCAGGGGGGACTGGGGGAGAGCCAAGTAAGAAGAGTACCCCTAACCTAGCGGCCAAGACTTGCAGGGGTTACAATGGAGCATCCAGCACATGGGTGAACTGCAAGTTCAGGCACTGGTGTCAGGTGTTTGGGGCAGCACCCAGCATCCAGCTACCTGGCAGTGGGGCCTAGGGGCCAGCAAGGGGGACAAGGGGTGTAGAAGGAATGAAGAAAAAAATAAAAAAAAAAAAAAAACTTAGATCAGTGAAGGGAAGGAGGACGTGGTCATGAAGAAAATCCAGAAAGAGGTGCAGGCAGGCAGGCAGGGTGGGGGGCCCCTTCAGGCACCCCCATGTACTGGTTCACAGATATCTCTGCTGGGGGTGGTACCAAAGAAGTAGCCATGGAAGTTTTGCCTTATCCACCACTTGTTATATCTGGAAGGGGCCTCAGTGCAGGACAGCATTCCCAAGGACTTCCAGGTAGTGCCGTACACATCCTTGGACCATGCAGCAGTGATGATCAGGGCATTTGGGGAGCAATGCTGACAAAAGCAGATGTGGAGCCCATGTTTCAGTCTCTACCAGTCAGGCCCAAGGATTGGGATCTGTTGGGATTTCAATTGGGGGGGTATTTTGACAAGGCCATGTCCATGGGGTGTTCGTGGATCTGTTATAGGTTTGAAGCCCTCAATCCATGAGAGCAGTGTTTTTATTTGGGTGGAAGTATGGGCACAGGTGGGTAGCACATTACCTGGATGATTCTCTGCTCACAGGAGGTGGAATGGAAGAGAAGCAAATGATGCAAGCAGATTTCAAATAATGTGGGGGAAATATAGGGATCCCACTAGCAGAGGGGAAGACCAAAACCCAGTGCACAAGCTAGAGTTTCTGGGCATAAAGGTGGACATGGTACAAGAATGTTTTCACCTCCCATGAGATAAAGTGGCCAGTTTTTAAGGGTTTTTGTTGGAACAGGTAGGTGGTAGGAGGAGGGTGTGACTGGTACTGGTACAGCAGCTGCAAGGGCACCTTAACTTTGCCTGCAAGGCCATAAGCCCAGGCAGAGCACTTACCTGGAGATTGGAGCTGGCCATGGAGAAGGTGAAGCTGCTGCATAACTAGGTAGATATAACAAAGGGGGTGCAGGAGGATCTTCAGGTCTGGGTGGCTTTTTTTTTGGAAAGTTGTAATGGGGTCACATTTTGACTGGAGGAATTGGGCTATAATATGGATATGGAGTTATATACAGATGCCTTGGATGCCCAGGGGACTTGGGGGGAGGCAGGCTTGCTGAAAGGTGGTACTTTATAAGAAATATTTCCAATTTTCATAGTGATAAGGGTTAGGGAGGACAAGATGAGGGGTAAGCTTATCCTGTTTGGGTGTGACAACAAAGGGCTTTTGGAAGTGATCAGTTGTTGTGAGAGATTGGCTTGAGAGAGCCTGATGGCTGTAGCAGAATTCTGGGTTAGCCAACATGCTAAAGTCATCTGAGGGGGTGTGGGAGGCCTTGCAGGAGTTTGGGGGATTCGGGATAGGTATGCCAGATACAGTGGACCAGATAAGGCAATACATGGTCAAGAGATGGGGAGAAGGTATGGCCCACACTGCCATGGGAGTACAGCTGGCAGGGATTGGATGGGCCTGTAGTGATAGGGTATGGCTGGACCTGACTAAGGGTAAGGCCATGAGACAGATGATCTTGGGATGGCAGACAGGCCAAGGGTTGAGGATGGACAAAAGGTGATCCATCATGGGACAGTTTTTGTTGCAGTTTCTAGGAACAACACAGGACATGTGTGCATCAGTCAAAGAAGCCAGCTTATTTTGGGCCATTTACATGCACATGGTGAAGGGGGAATTCTGAGTATGTGAAGTGATGGTGCAGTGGAAATCCATTCTGTGGGGGTACATTACAGAAGGCTGAGACAGTTTTGGCCAGGGTGCCATGGTGGTCTGGCAGTCTAGATCAAAAACCAACCTGCTTGGAAAAGGGAAGGAGGTGGTACTACAGTGGCAGGCACCGGGGGTGGTTTCTCTAGTTAGAAAACTTGGTGAATGCAAGCGAACATGAAAGGATCTTGGTTCTGACACAGAGATGGGAGTACTGTGATGGGATTCCTGGTAGATGGGGTCCTTTAAAAAAAAAGGCTCTAAAGTTATGGGGGAAGACCCAGTCCTATTTGCCCCATGCAGTCTAGATAGAGGCAGCATCAGATGCTGCAGCAAAGGGTGAGTCAGAGGAAGAGGTGAAGAGGATGGGATGGTGGAGGCCCAGTTACTACAAAAAGTATGTCAGGAGGTGATCTTAACAGAGATTTTCTTTTACCTAGCAGGAGGAACACAGAGGCACAGCTGGATTGTGGGGCATGCATTAAGTTATTGGGCAGAACATTTTCAGCAACCAGATGTGGTGGGATGCAGCCGAGGATGGATTTGGAGCACATGAAGGTGCATTGGAAGGGATCTGCGGCAGGAGAAGGACCCATCTAATGCCGTGGTTAGAAAAGCTGAGGGTGCGATGGAACAGGCCAGACATGCTAATAATGCATCTGGGGGATAAGGAATTAGGGGAAACCTGGGGGGGACACTGGTGCAGACCATAGCAGTGGACTTAGAAAGGGTGAAAAGGTGGTGGCTGGGTGTGGTGACCGGCTGGCCCGACATCACCTCCAGAAGGGTGTGGTGGCATGCCAGAGATGGCAGATCTCCAGAGAAGAGGAGATAGTTGTTCAAGAGGAAGGTAGCCAGGCTGGTTATGGAAATTGGGAGGGGTACATATACAGCACAGGAACATTTCCCTTGAGGCCTCTGTGGTCTAAAGATCAGATGGGTTCCACATCTCAGAATTCAGCTGGTGTTTTTCCTAAAGCCCTTGTTAGACCTAGGGGTAGGTGGGAGGGGAGGAGCCCAAGATGCTAGCCCACAAGGGGGGGGGAGTTCCATGGCTTGGTTGGAGATGGGTTAGTGGATGGGCAGAGGGGAGCAAGAGAAGGAATAAAGGGGGAAGACAGAAGGGGTAGGGAGCAGGCAACACAGGCTTGGGTCAAAGGCACCCAGGCATGGACGTAAAGGGGGAGGGACAAAGGGGGTAGTGCCTGGGGTCGGATCTTAGTGTCATGTCCTAGGAGGGAGAAGGTCCTGGTAAGTTGGTACCTGGTACTGGTGATGGTGTGTGGGGTTGGATCTGGTGTCCAGACCATGAAGATAAGGATCAGAAAGAGGACCAAGGCAAAAGATCAAGGAAATGTGAAAAGAAATGGACTTGATTATAAATGTGGGGTTTTGGACTGGAATATGAAATGTGTGACTTTATAAGAACTGAGGTATAAATATTAATGGTGCTCAATAAAATGTTGCCAGTGAGCATCCATGCTAGAAGTGTGCTGAGTCTTCATTTCCAGAAGGGATCAAAAGACAAATAGTGTTGCCACTAAAAGGCAACCTGAACTGTCAAATGACCCAGAAGGAAATGACTAGGTGACTGGGGGGAGGGGGAGGGGTGGAAGGGGATACAGCTGGGGAAGGGGTGGGACCTGGTGATGTCATTACTGAGGTCACAGGTAGTGTTAGATGATGCAGGTACAGGGCCAGGGTAATGACTGGTTGAGGGGAGGGGCCAAGTGGGGTCCTGATTGGGGTCCTGAGGGGGTTGTTAAGGTGAGGCAGCCCTCAGATCTCACTCTTCTGCTGAGAATTTGATCCCACCCACCCAAACTGAACTAGGTCAGAAAAGGGAGGAGGTTGTGAGGTCTGGATGTTGGCCTGGGGCGGAAAAGGGTGGTGTGTTTTGGTTGGGGGCCTGAAATTGGCAACAGCTGTGAGAAAAGGTGCTGCAGAGGGGCAGTGAGGGGCTGAAAGAGCCCAGTTGGGCAGCAAGTCACCCATGACAGGGAAGGGAAACAGCTGTGGAGGATGGGCAGAGAGGGGAGAAAGAGAGGAAATAAAAAGGGGGGCAGATGGAAGGGAAGAGGGGAGCAGGGCAAAAGATAAAAGATCTAGTATCTGTTTGTAAAGTCATTAGTATTGCTAGCAACCAACTATATGTGCCCTGTGTCTTCAGTATATCCCATTACTTGACTCTATTTACTTTATCAAAGGCTGCCTTTAGACTTAAAAAGGCCATATATAATGTTCCATTCGTATTTAATGTATATTTCTCAATCAAAATTTTAATGTGAACATATTATCAGTTGCTCCATAGTCCTGCCGAAAACCTGATTGAACATCAAATACTAGAATTAATTATTTTCTCATACCCATGTAGCTAACAGTTTGAGTATAATACAGGTAAATATTTTTAGTCATATGCATAATAAACTTATCGATCTATAATTTGCTGAGTCCTTTAATAAGCCTTTCTTATGTAAGGGAACAATTAAACCATTTTTCCACTCATTAGGAAGTACATTAGTTTTACCAATATAGTTATATACAGTACATGATAGACTAGACCACCACTCTGGATATGCTAGAAAAAAATCTGCTTTTACCCCATCTATTCCTGGTGCTTTATTTATTTTTTGTGCCTGTATCGCCAGAATGACTTCTGCTTCTGTTATAAAAAGATAATTGTTCTCCTCTCCAGTATATTTCAACATTGACCTCCCTAGTTGATTTCTAGCTATATATATTTGCTCATTTCTAATTATATCTCCTAACTTATCATTGTAGTTATTCACCTTTTTAATTCTCCATATATTATCTGAAAACATTGTATCCACGTGGCTAGTTGAATTGCTACTACTGTATTCTGTTGTATGTTTTTTGTTCCATACACCACCATATTCCAGAATCCTTTGGTATTTTTTCTTGCTATTGTATCTTGCAGTTTCAGTCATAGTTGCTCCTTGCATTCTAGTTTCTTAATTTCTATCAGTTTCTGATATTCTTTTTAAATTGATTTAAAGGCTATCCTCAGAGCCAGTTTGACCACATTCTAAGCCAAGTTACTGTTTTTTTTGTATGTTTTTTTTTCATAATTTGACAATCGGTATTATACCATGTATTGTGTGTTATTATTTTTTCTTTCTTTATATCACAGTTTTCAGCCTTGAGACTACTTTTCTGATTTTCCAAATTCTACTCATAATTTTTAATTTGATTGACAATGGAGGTGCCCAGACCATGGCCCCATATAGAACTTAATTTCCGTAATTCTTCTATAATGTCCCCCTATCTAAATGGTGTCCATGTCATTTGTTTTCTATTTTGTATTATCATGTGCTCATCTGCCTGCTGTAAATCTATCTTAATGGGGCTTTTGTTCTTAAACTTATCTTTAATTTCAAGAGTGATGGTGAAATGATCACTGTCTAATACAGATATGATAGTGAATTTATTGACCAAGTTAAGGGGAAACATACCTGTGAGGCATAAGTCTAACATGCTGCCCACCCCCCCCCCTTTTTGGTCAGGAATGTCCATTCACCAGTAAGGTCTTCCTTTACCAGACCATTAACTACTCTTATATTATTAGATGTTGACATTTCCAAAAAATAAGAACCTTTTTGATTTATTACCAAATCCTTAGAATTTCGAAGTGGGACATTATATGTATCATCTAATTGCCACTTCTGTGAACATTTATTACCAATTTGAGCATTAAAATCTCCCATTGCAATAACTGGAGTACCTGAATATTTAAACTGCATAGTATTAATGCAGCATCTAACACTTCCAGAGCAATTTAACAGTAAGCATATTGGATGGACTGATATAAGTATTTATGACAATAATGCTTGTTCCTTCCCTTATCGTTACACAAATTCACAACAAATAAGGAGTACTATAATTTAATCAGTTATAGTCATAACATTTGCCTGTTGAAACCAAGGTAATAAGGCCTCCTTTTGCACTACCAAAATTAAACTTCTTTTCAACTTCTATTTTCCAGCTAGTATATCCCTCTAATATAAATGTTAAATTCCACAACCAAGTCTCTTGTAAAAGAATAATATCATACTTTCTTATTTCTTGCACCCATCCTCAATCTTCAGTTTTTATTGCCAGACCACATACAGTCCATCTAATGATTGAAAGTGTGCTTGGATATCAGTTTTAATCGATACTGATTGTGCTAGGGTCTGTTTCTACTTCTAGTTCTTCTGAGCTGTCTTCTTCCCAGCTCCTTACTTTAAGGTTGATAGACAATGCTTCTAGCACTTGTTTATGACTAATTTTTATGACTCATCATTCTTCCCCTTTTTAACTCCCTTGGTGTTTCACTATCATTTGTAGCTTATTTTTCTTTTCTTATTTCCCTTGTAGATATAGTCCATACTCTTCTTCCTATTCTTTTTGCTATTATAAATTGTGTTTCATATGTAATATCATGTTAGCAAATGTTGCATCCATTATAGTACCAAGAGATCTAAAATATATATATTTTTTTTATCCAATAAAGCTGTCCTTATTTTTCTTGAGTTAAGGACCAGGCAGATTAAACCTTTCTCAATGCCTGTTTTATATCTGTAAGTGGAACTTATATCTTTGAATTTAAATCCTTCTCCTAGTACCCCTTTACAAATAATGTAAGTCAAAATCCTTAATGTCATTGGATTTTCATTTCTTACTTTCTGAACCCTATCAAGAAGCAGTGTGGGCAATTGTAAACCTGCTTCTATTTCTTGTTCCTTATTAAATAGATCTCTGTCACAGTCATTTCCATCGTTATGGTTTCCTCTATTACTGTCTTTCTGTTTGTTCCTATCTGACTTCTCTTCTACCCTATTTTTAGTGACTTGTCCAGTCCCTGCCTATTTGTCTAATGGCAATTTCAGGTTGTATATGTATTCTTATCCTTATACTTTTTCCTTGTAGCATTTCTTTATCACTACTAAAATGTAATAAGTCACATACATCTGCTTCTGTTTTCTGTTCCTTTGATGTTTGATTACCCCAATCTCTTTTTATCCTTTGAAACTTGTTTTTATTTCCTTCCTTATTTAAATCTTTAACTAGTTTATTAATTGCTGCATCTTCCTGTTGTGATATACATTTAGTTGTAGTTTTAATATTTGTTTTATTTGATTGTAACAGTACAGTACATCCTTTTTTGTTCTGTGTCATCATTCTTTGATGTCATATTTTACTTTTCTGTGTTATTTAATAAAGAATAAATCTAGCTCATCAGCTGTTCAGGGTAATTATTATTTCCTCTAATTATTTTATTTAATTCATGCAGTTTCCTATGAGTAAGTTTAAGTTCCATATCACCATTACTTCAATGATCTATTTCTTTGGTAAATGTTTTATGTGTTAGCTCTTCTCCATTCCACAAATGTGGAATGTCAGGAGGATGATGGGGGTTGGGGGACTCCAAACTCAAACAGTTTATGTAAGGTGAAATGAAGTTTTCAAAATCCTTTAAGAATACCTTTCTTGTTAGAGGACTATTTTTAACTTGCTGTTCTATCACTGTAGATTTAACTATTTTTGTTTCATCTCTGAGACCTCCCTTAATTGTTCTTTAATTGTATCTGCCTGTATGTTTTTTGTTTTGCCTCTAAGCCCCCCTCTTCACTTAATTGTTATTTAATGGTATCCCTTTTATTCAATGTCTCTTTAATTCCAGTATTCTCAGTATTTTCTTTTATGTGATTTCAGTGATCATACATTTCTCCTATCCCTACTGTTTGGGAGTTCTCAGGTTCCATTATTACTACTAACAGTACATGTTCTGTATTTAGGGGTAATGATACTCATCCTTTCTTAGGCAATGAAGTATTCTTAGGTGTGGTAAAACATTTAATTCTGACAATGGGTCTGATTTGCAAAGCTCTTATATTGAGGCAAGATGTCTGCATCAAACATAAAAGATGCTAGGGGCACCTTGTGCTAAATAATGCCCCAGAAGCTATTCAGAAATCAGCCTGCATCAAATGCAGCCTTCATGCACCAAGAGGGGTGTGCACCAGTGCTGTGCCACAAAATGGGCTGTGGCATTGTGGTAGGGAGCTTGTGGCAGACACAGGCTGCCATATCCCCCTTCGGCATTTATAAAACCCACCAAGAGGGCAAAATTCCAATTGCCCTTTGACCAGCTAGGGCTGGTCTAAGGGTGCTTAGATATGTCCTCTGGGAGGGTTTTGACATGTGTGGTAATGAGCAGTGGTCCACCCCAGCCCTGATCCCCCATTACATTCCATACATAATACCTGCTAGTCTAGGGGTCCCCCCTCCCCAGCCCCAATCCCTTGCTATGAAATGTATAACTATGTATAAAAACATATCTCCTAACTCTGGTAGTCCAGTGGCTCACCAAGCCCTGATTCCCCATTGTGTAATATATAAATATGTATAGAAACATATTTCCTAACCCTGATAGTCTAACACCTCTCCAAGCCCTGATCCCCTGTTATGAGTGTTAGTACTATTCATAAATAATATTTATATGCTCTGGTGGTCTAGTGGACTGCCTCAGCCCCAATCCACCATTAAATGATAGTCCAATATTCCTGGTTATCTAGTGGACCCTCCACCCAGCAGCGCCCTACCACCCCACTCTCCCCACTCTGTACCGAGCCAGTGACTGGCATAGCCCACCACTCACCACCATGGCCAGCCACTGACTAAGTTCTGAATGAGCATGTACTGTGTACAGTATGTGTTCAGTGATTGATCTAATTTTGTTAGAAATAATATTAAATAAAATCTACTATTACATTTTTCAAATTCACAACTATGTACCAGCATGTATTTTAAGGGTTGAATTAGGAGATTTTCCAGTACCTACTTTGGTGAACAAAAAAGAGTAGTACATTTTGTCTTGATTTGTTTTAGATGCCGGTGACATGATGCCCAAGAATGTGCAAGGAAGAACAGGCTGATTATTCTACACACGATTCTGGTTTTCCCTAAATAAACTTCTTGAAAACTATTTCATGCCCCCTTGGTCTTGGTAACTTGCTTAATGAGATTTATATTAAGATAAGAGAGGAAGTTATAGGTGAGCGGCAGACACCACTGATTTAGTTGACTTAATGCACCCTCTTTACACATATGCACATCATACATTATTTGAAAGCTTTCTATGTCTACTTTAAGATGAGATGTGTTGTGAAGATGTCATGTGGTGCCATTATCATAGAAAAGGGGCTAAACCATGACACCCTCAACACGTTAGAATTACCACTTTGAAATAGTTGCATTTATTTCTGCTAGTTTAATGAAACTAAATATTATTTCAAGACATAAACTAGAATTTTTTGCGACCTCAAAGCATCACATCAACAATCTAAAGGGTAAAACAAAATCTAATAAAAACGTGTGCAGGTATCATTGAAATATAATAGCGCTGGTGATATTTCTAGTCAACATCATTATCATATTTTTCATCACCATGATCTCTGTCAAGAGAGTGTGGGTTATCTTAATCTTCTTTGCCTTAGCATGTACACAGTTCTATGCAGGCAAGATTGTTCTGACTACAAACACAGTTGATTGTGCAGTGACTCCTACTGGTACAGGCACAAATAAGGTTTTGTAGAAGCTAAGATGCCATTGAGCCCTTGAAGAATACAGAAAATAGTTCATCACCCAAATTTTGCCATCTATGTTGCAATGGTGATCCAATATCTGATTTACCTATGTGCGATGACATCCACATCATTGTTTGCCAAGATGCTCTTTTCAAATGCTCCTCAAAACTGTCTTCAGATGGTGGGAGTTTGGCCAGCGACTTGTCCTTTTTGATGGCTAAATTGAGGATCAAGCAATTCAGGTCTCTGTGAGTCTCCTTTTCTTTCTTGCTCTGGTCATACAGCACTGCTACTAACTTCATTGCTATAGAAAATGTGGCTTATTCATCACTCTCTCCCAATTTGGCAAGATCTGTGACATGGTAAGCTCCCTTTGTTTTGACAACAGTAAACACAGATTGTTTCCCAATAACAAATAGGGATGACACAGAGTCATATCCTGTTAATGTGTGTACAGCAGGAAGTATGTTGCAGAAGTCAGGAGTGAATGCATCACACACATTGCATGCACAAGTATAAAAAGATGCTCGTCTGTTGTGCTGGTAATGGTGCCTGTTTCTGTTTGCATGTTATCTATGTGTTCCATTTTGGAAAGCAGTGAACACCAAGGACCAAAACATCTGTACCTGGTGACCAAATTACCATGGTTCCTTGGGCACCAAGAGACCCAAAAGCCATATTGGTACATACTGCATTCAGAAGCATCCTTGTGTCTGCTTCCTCTTGAGTACTGTACAAGTCTTTGTCAACACCTCGTCTGGTGATGGACTTTGCTACTTCTCCATTGGAGAAGCCTCCAGCAAGAAGGAGTGTTTGTGTTGTGTGCTACTACACTCTCAGGTGCATTTTTGAACCATATATTCAGAGAGGAGTTTTTCAAGTGACTGCTTGTTGGATGCTATGTTTAGAAACTTTTTCCATGAAGGCACAGGGTGTCCACCAATCACCTGGTATTGCTTGCACCCAACCTTAGATCCTGTCTGGCACTGTCCTTCTGCAGTTTTTACAGAGTTACTGTTGTCATATCGATCAAAGATTTCAATTACAGAATTAACTTTTTCAAATCCTTTTAGGACCTGCCTCAAGTACTCAGCAGTCAATTCATTGAATGTGCTGAATTTGTCTCCAGCCTTCATTTGAATGACGGCCATGGCATCTCTGATGTGCTCTGTGGTTTCTTTATTGCATCCTCATAGCTCATGGATGCTTTCAGCTTGAACTTCCAGCTTATGCCCTAATTCACCTTTGTCTGCTTTTTTCATTGTTCCATAAGCACAGAAGAGGGACGTAGGGACAGGTCTTATTGGATAACTAAGAAAAGTTGCCATTGAAACATCATCTCTTCATCTTTTTTAAATTTTTATTTATTTGAATTTTTGGAAATAACCTTCGAGCAATGTGCTCTTTTTCAAAGGTTCCACATCAGCAAAAGTGGGTGACAGTACATTCAGAGAACACAACACTTAATAGACAATAACATAACATTATTTTACTTTGCATTACATAATGAGGAAGCAAAAAACTTAGTACACATTGCAGGCTTTGTCAGGTAGCAAAGGCAGTAAGGCTGAAGGCATGAGATTAGACTTTGTCAGGTAGCAAAGGCATTAGGGGTATGGAAGAAGGATGACAGGTTCAGGTAGCCAGAGAAGAAGGGTGGAGTGCTAGGAGTTGCCTAGGCAACCAAGTGGGCAGAAAGCCCCGATAAAGGAAAGGGAGGGGAGTGGTGTGTGATATGAGTGGATTTGATCAGAAGAAGGCCTGAGGGAGGGGGCAGAGTAGGGGGAGTGTGTGGAGGATCAAGAGAAGGAATGAGGTGGGAAAAGTCTAAGACTAAGGTATTGGTGCATGTATGAGATATCAGAAGGGAGCATCTTGCTAAGGACAAGGCTCTGTAGAAAATAATTTCTGGACTGGTAGCTGCTGTGATTGTCCCTCCCTTGCCAGCTTTAAATTTGGTCTTCTTAGCCATGTCAGCAAATGTTTTAATGCCAGATTTCTTGATGGGGCTGAAGAAGCTACAGTATGTGTTCCATCCGAATCAAGTGCACCTCTCACAAATCTCTTCATTTTCTCTTCACCAACATCTGCTATTTTCAGTACAGACTCTTGTACATCTGATGTTACATGTGGTCTGTAGATATGTTGGTAAGTATCTGTGGATGTGATTCAGGGTCAAATAGGTTTGTCGTATTGTTGATGTCATGGTTGGTATGGGTTGTAACATGCTCTTTATCCCTCTTCAGTGCAGAGGCAAGGACTTGTTTATGGACTACTTGTTGATAGGCCACTTCTTTCTCTCGTAGTTTTTGCATATTCACTCAGGACATGTCTTGTGAGGGTCCTTCTGAGAAGGGCTGACACTTTCTTTGTCAGTCCTACAATCCCACTGCTACCCTTTCAGTCTTTGATAACAGTTTTCTCTGTTCCCATGTCACTCCAAATTCCATTGAAAGAACCAGGAGTCTGACACACAGAAAATTCTACAGATTCAAAGGCACTGTGTCCTTCTTCAGGGAGCTTTAGCATATCATGAATGTAGACTGGAATCCACCTGGCATAGTTGGACCTGTTTTCAGCAAAGAAGTATGGAAGCATGACACATTGTGTGTGTAGGTGAAGTTTTCAATCATCCTCTCACTCTGCATGGACATTTAGAAGTAGTATCTGCATAACCTGAAGAAAATGATCTCAGAATTTGAATGTAGAAGACTGGACATACCCCCATGCCTGAAATTCCTCCAGTAGTGACAGCATATGCTGAGTTAGAGCATCATCAAGCTCTTTAATGACATGTTGTAAGGACTCAATGTCTTCAGACGCAAACACCTTTTGAATGTCAGTCAATATATGCCAGACAAACCCTGGACCTCTATGAGTACCTCCTCCCTGCTCACACCATTTAACAAATGAAGAAAGTTTCAGAGCACTCAGGGCCTCAAATGCTAGAGTAAAGCCACACAGAGCACAGTTGAATTGCTTACCAGCAAGCATCTGATCTGTAGTACAAGCTGCATACACATCAGAATCAACAAGAAGGTCTAACAATCCTCCATCACCCCAAAATACATGCAATAAAATAAACTGGGGTGTGGAAACCACCCAGGCAAATCACATTGGTACCAAGTTCATTTTTGAGAGTCCATTTTATTTGCTGAGCAACAGCATACAGTTGCTGATCCATGGTCTGAATGTCATGCTGCTGTCCTAGAGCTGCTGAAATTTCCTTACATTTCAGCTCTGTAGTATAGACTGTGGCCATGTCATCTGGTCTGGCATCCACAATAGGTGTATCTGCAACTGCTGTGTAGGTGCTCTTCTTTGTGGCAAGCTTGTGGTTGAAACCAGTCCAAAATGGAATCACCCAAGTGTGAACAATATCAGCGTCATTTGGTATTGGTAGGACATCACAAGGTACTAGTCTTAAAAGACACCAGGAGAGCTCTCAGACAGCTTTTATTTGCAGGTGACAGGAGTTTATATTCTCAAGTACTTTTTTAAGGTGAGTCTGTTCTGGATGTGTTCTATGTTTTTTAAATGCTGCACACTGCATAAGACACTCTGATTGCCTGGGGAGGGTAAGTGACTTTTCTTTCTCACACTTCAGTGATATTTCTTGTGATGGTGGACTTTCTGCAGACTGTTCTTGAAATACAACTCTAGCCATTGAATGGAAGGTATTCTTTACATCAGTGGTCTCTATGCTGATGTCTATATCATCATCATCTTCTTCATGGATGAGATTTCCATCAGCATGAAGTGGTATAATTCCAAATGGAATGAACGCATTTCCTTGTAGTCTTTCTAATTCAGTTTTGCAGCACTAGTCATGAATTGCCTCAGCTCATCATAATTGATGCAAAATCCATGAAGGTGTAGTATGTCAACTGAATTGCAAGACCCAAACTCATGGTGCAGCTGTGCAACAAGGCTTATGTGCAGCGGTGTGATAATTTTGGAATTGTTAAATACATATAGATACATAGATAAATAGACAGTGTCGGCAGATAAGGGCCTATGGCCCACCTAGTCTGCCCATTTGAGTTTGTACCTTCAGTTTATGTTTTCCTAGAACTCTGTTGCCCCTTACCCCTGACCTCCAGAATTCCTTTATGTCTATCCCATGCATTCTTAAATCCCATGATTGTTTCAGCCCCCACCACTTCCTCAGGCAGGGTGTTCCACTTGTCCACCACCCGTTCTGTGAAGAAATTCTTCCTCATGTTTCCTCTGAATTGTCCTCCCTCCAACTTCATCCCATGCCCTCTAGTCCTGGAATATCTTTTTCACTTAAAAATAGTGTATTCTTGCACCCTGTTCCTCCCTGTAAGATACTTGTATGTCTTTATCATGTCCCCTCTCTCCCTCCTCTCCTCCAGGGAGTATATATTCAATTCCTTCAACCTGTCCTCATAGGACTTGTGATGCAATCCATGTACCATCTTTGTTGCCCTCCTCTGAACCTTCTCTACCCTGTCTATGTCCTTACGTAGGTAAGGTCTCCAGAACTGTACACTGTACTCCAGGTGGGGCCTCACTAGTACTAATACTATGCATTTCGCAATTGAAAGGCACCTTCTTTGAATGTCTTCTTAAGGATGATACTCATTGCTGACTGAATGATATGCCTCTTTATCTATAAACCAAAGGACAAACTCCTGCACCAATTGGGGCAAAAAAGTAGCTGACCTCTGTAAACTACAATTCCCTGCCTTTGGATAATATTCTGAGGGTTTCATTTTTGCTAATTCAGACTGAAGAATTGAAGGGGCAGTATATAAAATCACTTGTTCATTTGATAGCTGTTCATTAAGGTTCACTCACCTAAAGAAAATCCACAAAACATTTGGATGATTTACGTTCCCACTTCAGATTACTAGCAGCTTGGATAGCATCAGCTAATCTTATTGCACTGCATAGAACAATGGTAGACTTGCCTTGTCCATGCTGTGCATGGAATGAAATTGCAGAACCAAAGTGCTTTTCTAATCTTGCCTGTAATTTGCTACTGGAATATCTTTCAGTTCTACATCTGAGGGAAGTAGGGCTTTATATCTTTGTAACAACATGGACATGAGAATAGCCTTCTTGTTGTACATAAGATCATTGTCTATCTCTTCAATCAGCTGATAAAGTGCAGTGTCATAAGGTGACTGTAGTGTTGCAGTGGAACTAGATGGTATTGCTTTCAGATTTGTTTTACTTAAGTAGGAAGAAAGGCATACTGAGTGATAAACTGCATCCTTAGCAATCACGTCTTCCTCAGATATTCTACAAAACATGTCATCTACCCTTTGAAGTGCTGACTCCCTTAGATTGGTTGCTGCCTCAAATGTTTCAATTTTATGAAGTTTTCTTGTCTTTGAGTGTTTTTCTCAAGAAAACAATGCAACAGGACCAATCACTGGAGGATGTGCTTGTTCTGGTGGCTATAGAAGCAGGCTTACATGAGGCTGTTTGATCAGATTCAGAGTCTGTTTTTTTTTCTGGGTTTCATGCAACTCTGACATGTGCCAAATTTGACTTGCTTGTGTATTTCTGAAAGCAACCCCTGTGATAGAGTACTGGTGTAAACTAGAAAACTCATCCAGTAGCCACCAACAGAATTCATCTCTGTTGGCTTCTGCTGCCAGCAACACAGAATTCTGTCCAGCACTGGTGGCTTTTGACAGTTTTGCATTCTGTAGATTTTCTTGACAACACATTTTTCAAAGTTGTGGAGAGCCTTTTTCACTTTAATGTAATCTTTAAGGGGCTTGTATCCTCCATGTCTTCATATGCTGTAACTTCCTGTGGTGGTAAAATTCAAATAAGCATAGTGTTAGTAGTGTTGTGTGAAATTGAAAAATTATGCCAGGTGAAATATTTTGCATATTTTTACAATTACACAAAATTTTTCATCAAGGTGAAATGTAATTTCACCTGATATTTCGATTTCACATAATTTGCGAAATTTCACATAAAATGCTTTTACCAACCAATTTCACCCATCCATGTTTAAATTTTGCCATGTGAAAATCTCGCTGGTCTTATTTTTGATTTCACCAGCGAAATTATGCTCCAAAGGCAAAACATGCAATGTATCATGGGTAACTATGTCAAATATGATGTGCAGGTTGTTTACAGCACAGTCTATTGCCTGTTGAGTCAGAGAGCAGTCTGTCATGCTTCACAGGAAATAACCCCTTTTAAAACCTCCTTAAAACTTGTTTTTGAGTGCTAATTGCTCCCAAATATAAATTTTGCTCCTAGTGCTGCTAGGGAACATTTTCTAATTTTGTGGATTTTTGCATAATACTTAGTTTAATTCATTTTTAGTTTTGTCTGTGTCTGTGAAGGAGTTGAGTGGGGTAGGGTAGGTGTGTAAAACCAGTACAGGCTATTTCTAGCCTTTTACAAACAGATTTCTCATAAATTGTGAGTGACTTACTGTTATTTCTTTTAAGCCTTTATATTTTTGTTGGAGTTCTACTTATTTGTAATAAATTTCTTATATCTTGATAAGTATGTTTTCTGTTTCTGAAATTTTACTCCTGTCTCAGAGTTCTTCCTCTTGTTAGCCCATGTTACATACCTACATACCACTCTTCTGTGTTTAGTTGTGAATTCTAAAGTTTTGAATTGAACACACAGTGCTGATCATTTGTCTTATTTTTATTTTATTTGTTTTTGTTTATGGTCAGTTCTGTTTGCTGTTAAGTTGTGTGTGTCAGTTAAATTGTGAAAAGCAACAATTCTATATTTTTTGTATGGAAACTTAAGTATTTTAGTTGATCACCTTAACTTGTCCATACAGTTTCACTGCTTTGTTGAATTGTTCCCCTGTATTTTATTGCTGGAGCTTGTCTCTACATTGCAGTGTTCCTCTTTTACTTGACATTGGTCACCCTTTCCCTGTTACAGCATTGTTTAGTAGCTGAGCCATGCAATATAAAAAAATACATTTTAATATAGTACTTGTCAAGAGATTGCTGATCCCATCCATATTGTTGTAGGAGCTTTTATTTGTTGATGTTATATGATAGTCTCTGCCCTTATATAAAACAAATTGTAGTAACAAGTACTAACACATTAGAGTACTTAAGTTGTCCGGATACAGGTGATCTGTATTTAAAGTAGGTTACTTGTGCCCTTTTTCCCTGTGTTGCTTTAATTCTTGTTTGGGGAAGGAAAAAAGTTACCTTTTTGTTTTTACTAGAATAGGCTACCATATACTGTATTAGTTGTGCAGAGTGCTGCTACCTGTCCTGATTGCATTTGTATTTGGAAGGAAGCTAGTCCTACCTGCAGGTGTGAGGTGTCATTCACACAGTTAGTAATACATCCTTTCTTGATATACTGCTGGAGAAAGACAAAGCTTTGAAGCAGCAGCATATAAAAATGCCTGCTAAGAGACGGTCCAGTACAGGTGGGAAACATGCCGTGAGGGACGAGGCAGCTATGAAGTCTGTTGAGGAGAGTACAACTTCAGTTCCTGTTCCCCAAAGCAGTGAAAGCACATGTATGTGTGCATAAATGTCTTCTGTGGGCTCTGCTGGTGTGGCAGGTACTAGTGAAGAAGTTGTTTGAAGTACTGGCATACCTGTGTCTCAGTTTTTTAAGGCCACAACAGTTGCATCCATGCTAGTGGGGGATGATGATAGCAAGAAGAAGGAACACACTGACACCAGCACAGGAACAGTGGTTCAGAAGGAGGGTGATAAGTCTGTTGGAGTGACTGTCCCAGGGCCTGTTCCTGCTGAAGTTGGTGGTGGTGATATTGTTCAGCCAGAGTCTGATAATCTGGGAGATATGAGCAGTCAGGCCCCGGGGTCCTGAGGAGATGGTTGTAGAGAAAGAAAAAAGTGCTGTGCAAGAAGACAGTGATAGGGAGGAGGAGGAGGAGGAGGAGGAGGACAAGGACATCATCAGCATCAGTGCTGATGAAGACAACTGACATGATCCCTCATGGGAGCCTGAGTTTAAAAAGGTGCAAGGTGATGTAGGCCAAGGCCATTTAGATGCATGGATCATGGGTCAGGTTGCCACCAAGCCTATCAGCAATCCCCCAAGCAGTCCAGTCATCCCCCCTCCCAAAAGTAGTCTTATGAAAATGATGAAAGCAGCACAGAAAGCAAAAACTTCCACACCTGTCTCTCAGCTCTCCCAGTCCCACTAGCAGCATGTTAAGTCTAGAGGTCAAAAGTCCCTAGTTTGGGACTTTTATGTGCTTGATCCAGCTGATGAGACCATAGTGATATGTCAACTGTGACAAGCATGTGTTAGTCAGGGAAAAAAGGGAAGCCACATAGGCACTGATGGCCATCGTGCCCACCTGAAAAACAAGCACCCACTGCAATGGCAGCAACACCAGAAGGTTGCCAGAGCTGTTGGTGGGATCTCGCTTGGCAAGTTAAATGTAACTGAGAGAAACATAGAAACATAGAAGTTGATGGCAAGAGGAGATCTCTAGGTCCATCTAGTCTACCCATATGTTTTAGACCTATTCTGACACTCTAGTTGCCCTTTGTAGTCAGGGCTCCCTTGTGTCTATCTCATGCATTCATGAATCCTCCCACAGTGTTGACCCCCACAACCTATTGGGGCAGGCTATTCCAGGCATCCATCACTCTTTCTGTGAAGAAAAACTTCTTGGTGTTGGTAGAGAACCTCCCTCCTTGCAGCCTGTGGTCATGTCCCTTGGTCCTGGAGGCCTTCTTGAAGTGAAAAAGTTCCTGTGCCTGTACCTTGTTAATGCCTTTTATGTACTTGAATGTTTCAATCATGTCCCCTCTCTTTTCTTTTTTTTTTGAAATTCAAAGCTCTATTATTTTACAAAAAGAAGCCAAGTATATGGTACAATTGATAAAGCGAAGCAAAACCAAATTCCATTTGTATACAGTAAATGGAAAGAACAATGACAAAGTACACTCTCGCCACCACCCCCAACCCTCCCCGGAAGGTGCCACTCTAGCTCCAGGTGAACCTGGAGGACTGTTAATTAGCGCCATGGAACAATATCCAACAAGGAGAAAATAGTCACATAGAGACATTACTTCCTGAGTCCGTCAGGGGAACTAACTAAAGAAATCAATGAAGATACAAAGAGTATAACTTGCCCCATTTTTTCTGAAACATAGGCATGGCATGTCTAGAATTGGCTATTAATCTTTCCATCTTGAAACACAAGGAGATTTCCTCCAGCAATTCATTATAAGAAATAGCCACTTGGTCTAGCCAGTGTCTAAGCACTAGCCTTTTAACTGCCATTGAAATTATGGCTATGTGAAATTTCCGTTCTGTGCACCTAATATTCGAATATAAACCAAAAATACAAATCTCAGCTGTAAATAATTCATCCAGACCCAGAATTGGATCCAGACCATTACGAATTGCATGGCATAATGGGGCAACTTTGACGCATGACCAAAATATGTGTAGTAAATCCCCCACTTCTAAGCCACATCTGGTACATCTGTCAGATTTTGATCTGTCAAATTCGGCTAACTTCAGTGGTGTGTAGTACATATTGTTTAAGATGTAAAACTGGATTAATCTATTCCTATCCAAAGTAAGATATCTGTATACATCACGCCATATATGAGTCCAGGAGAGGGAAAGACCAGAGAAGCGAGAGACCCATGTTCTGGATCCATCCAAGGTATCAGGAAACTTTGTAGATAGGAAATAATTGTATAGTCTAGCTATACAGTGGGTATTAGTAACAGAATTCCTAAGTTGCTCCAGGAAAGGCCTAACCTGAGAGGGTAGACTTTCCAGCCCAAAGTTTTTACCTATTAGGTGTCGTAATTGATAAATCTTGAACATATTTTGGGGAGCTAGACATAAATTTGTTAGAATGTCACTAGAGGAACCAAGAGACCCCTGAAAGTAGAGATCCTCCACCAGAAGGTCCTGAATTTGTGGGAGCCAAGTCACTGGCAATATGTGTCCGCCTATTCTAATATTGGGGTTAAGGACCAATGGCTGGGCCTGATCCTTAGTATATGGGATTTTAAGGAAGTTCCAGAGTTGAGTTAAGACTTTAGCGGACACCCCTATCACTGAGTTGTGAAGAGCCTGCAGAAGGGAGGAAAAACTATAGTAAAAGATATGCTGGAGAAATATTATGTTCCCTCAACAATCTAAGCTCCAGATCTAACCATGCATGTGTAATACTCATTCGGGGTCCGATCCACCTAGCCATTTTAGCTAAAATGACTGGCCCAATAGTATAAGCCGAAGTTAGGCAACCTAAGGCCTCCCTTGTCTTTGGGTAGACAGAGCTTGATGAAGGATCTTCTAGGTTTTTTGCCACCCCAAATAAATTTGGTCACAATTGAATGTAATTTCTGAAAGTAGGATTTAGGAAGCCAGATGTTGAGAAGATTCAAGGGGTAAAAGATTCATGGAAGAACATTCATTTTGATTATATTAATACGTCCTCCAATTGCAAGGGGAAGGTTATCCCATCTGTTGAGGTCCTTTTGAATATTATCTAACAGGTCGTCCAGGTTGAGCTTCTTGATCATCTCCTCATCCCGTGCCAAATAAATACCTAAGTATTTGAGGTGGTTTGGGGCCCATTTCATACCAAATTGGGAGACATTAGCTTGGAGTTGGAGTGAATTAAGTGGGAATATCACCGATTTAGATAAATTCAGCCTATAGTTGGCTCGTTACCAAAAGGTTGATTATACGTAATACCTCCCTAAAAAGTTTCGGGTTTGAAAGGTGTAAGAGAAATGTCGTCCGCGAAACTGAGAGGGTCAAATCATTGACAAATTACACAACCAGAAATTTTAGGAGAATTTTTGATATGAAGCAATAGAGGCTCTAAGTATAAATTAAATAGATAAGGAGAAAAGGGACATCCCTGACGAGTACCGGAAAATAGAATAAAGCGCGACGAGAACACCCCATTGCAGTAGACCCTCGCAGAGGGCTAGCTATAGATCGCCTTTATCCAGCTGATAAACTTCTCGGGGAAACCCATTTTATTAAGAGTAATCCACAGGAACTCCCAGCTAACCCGGTCAAAGGCTTTCTCTGCATCCAAAGCAACTAGAGCCATAGGTACCTGGGACTCCTGAGCCACATGAAAAATGTGGGTAAGTGTGCGCAGATGGTCCGTAGCTGATCTCCCTTGGATGAAGCCCACTTGCTCTTGACTCAGCAACACCTGCCATACCTGTTTGATTCTTAAGGAGAGAATTTTGGTTAAAATTTTAATATCATAATTAAGTAGTGATATTGGCCTATAGCTGGCTGGATCCAGTTTAGGTTTATCCGGTTTTGGGATTAGAATTATGGTGGCCTCCAGCAACGAGGGATCCAGTGGTGCTGATGAAAGAATATAGTTAAATAGCTTAAGAAGTGCAGGAGCAAGATCCTTACAGAATGTTTTGTAGAAATTGGGGGGAAGGCCGTCGGGTCCTGGTGATTTGTCGATGGGCAGATTTCAGATGACTTCCTCTATCTCCCCTAACGTGATAGGAGAGGAAAGTACATCACAGTGACCGGGGTGCAGTTTTGTGAGAGGGAGCCCTGCCAAAAAGTTTTCCGGGTTCGTCAATGGAGCTGAAGAAGAATTGTTACTATATAAATCTTTGTAAAAGTCTTCAAAGATTTTTTGCTATCTCTCTTGGTTTAGTTTTAATTGAACCGTCGGCCGCCTTTAAGGCAGGGATTAACCTAGAGCTTTCTACCTCCCTTAATCTGAGAGCTAATAATCTCCTGGGTTTCTCACCTTGGTCGAGGTATCGCATTTTAGATTTTAAAATAGCGTATTCTGTTTTTTCTTTAATCAGGTCTTGTACTCATTCCGGATCCTGCATAGGTTCTCTAAGTCAGCTTGAGAGTTGTAGGAAGAGAGGGCACTTTCAGCCAATTTAATTCGGTTAGCCAGAAGAGTAATTCTCTCCTCCCTCAGCCTCTTTCTTTTAGTAGCTATTTTAATAAACTCGCCTCTGAGAAAACATTTAAGCACACACCATACTAGATCATCCCTGGGGATTGAGCCTTGATTGGTTTCGAGAAAGGACGATATCAAAGATTGGAGATGAGCAACAATCTGCTCATCCTTCAAAAGTTGTGTATTGAGTTTCCAAGAGGTGTCCCTCTGACCGGGGGGATTGGGGGATAACTTTATCCATGCCATGGCATGGTCCGAAATGACAATCGGCTCTATGCCAGAAAAAGAGATATTAGCCAAAAGCCCCGTGCTCACCAACAGATAGTCTAGCCTTGACCAAGACTTATGAATTGGAGAGTAGTACGTGTAACTTCGACTGGAGGGATTCATGATTCTCCAAGGATCGCTCAAACCCAACAGGTTACAAAAGTCCTGGAGGGCCAGTTGGGCGGGTGTGGATGGTCTTATGGGCCTATAAGTTTTATCGAGAAGTTGTGAAGGGGCAGTATTCCAGTCCCCTCCCAAGATGAAAACTGTTGGAAAAAGCTCACTTAATCTTGCCATTAACTGCATAATGAAGTAAGGGTCCCCACCAACTGGGCAATATATGGCCCCCAGAACCACTCCCAAATTATTGAGTATGCCTTTAACTAATACAAATCTGCCTTCTGAATCTTTAATACATTTCTCTGGAACAAATGGTATGTTACGTTTCAACATGATAGCCACACCCCTACTGCCTGTGGACCCCTCTAAAACAAAAACCTGGGAGAAACCATGACACCGTAGCAGTTTGGCCTCAGAGGCTAAAATATGGGTTTCCTGCAAAAATAAAATGTCCACACCTGTAAACGAACAGTTCAATAAAATGTGTCTTTTCTTTAATACCTCCCTAATACCCCTGACGTTCCATGCAGCAAATTTAATGTGACCTAAAGCCATTTAACAATCGTGGAAGGAAACAATATGAACAATTACCATCCATGGCCTTGCAAATCAAATCCCTGAGTAGTGGCACCTTCCGCCCACCCCCCCATAACCCCTCACTGAGCACCCCAATCAGTACAGTAAGAAATGACCAGCCACATGACTAAGGCTGCATAGCCCTTGAATAGAGCCAGAAATGGAAGTAGAATTAAGTTGAGGTAACCATAGAACACACTACTGCATAATACCCCCCCGCCCCCACAATGAAAAGTTAACATGACCAATGTAATCAGTACTGATCGTAGCCCCTCCCCACCCTCCACCCTGAGATTTACCCAACCCATCCTCCCAGCTACCCCAAAAACTATTTACATGCGGTCCCAAAACTAACCCTATCCAGTAAAACACCCAGCTATAGCCTAGAGATGGGACCCCCCCAAGGGTACCTTAGCCCAAAGTAAGCCTCTTGATATTTAAGTCTTCGTTCAAACCTATAGGACCCCCCTGGTTTGTGACTACACCTAAGAGGAAATAAAATGGTGGTCCCACCAGATTTGGGCCCAGGTATCCCTAACTCCCAACTAAGGCCGCGAGACAGGTTCCCTAGAGCCTAACTCCCAACCTGAGCCCCCCCAACCCAGCATTAATCTTGCACTGTATTCGCCCCATTAACTATTGAGCCTTAGGACGTTGATCCACACTTGCTTGTCCAACTAAATTAGCAACTTGAAAAAAGCTTACCACCGTGAACTCCAGCCCATCCTAATCCGATTGCGAGGGCAACAGAGGGAGACTCCTGTCGTATAAGGTCGTCGGTTTCCTGAACTTAGCCCCAGCATTTATAAGGAAATTAATGATGAGGTCCACACGACGACTTAATGGGAAAAGCCTATAGAGGAAGTATTAGTCGGAAGAGGCACGGACAGACCCAACCGGTCCGACTTCTAAATGCGCCCCTCAGGAACCGTCCCCACTTATACTAGTTCCGCCTACCCCCAGCAATGGCGTGCAGACAGGACTCTGCGGGTCAAACTAGGCCTCGCAAGGCCCGGGGCCTACATCTACATCACCACCACCCTACTACCTCTGCCCTCTCCATAAGGAAAACCAGGTAAGCCAGCCTTGATTGCAATTGTAAAAGATAACCTAACTGAAGAAGATCAAGCAAAATAAACCACAACTTGGAGGCATAACAGCTGTCTATAACCAAACTTAATGTACATAAAAATCAGACTCCATTAAAGAGATTCGGGAGCCTCTTAGCAAGGTCGGGTAGCGCTTGATCCGGTGAATCATAAGCCTGCCAGACACCATCCAAAGATACGAGTAGTTTCGCCGGATAGTTCATCCTGAATTTTATACCAGCTGCGATTAGTTTTTTCACTATAGGGTGAAAGGCTGCTCTCTTTTGGTGGGTCTCATATGGAAGGTCTTGCATGATTCGGATTTTATTTCGTTCCCACTGAATTGATTCTAGCTCCTTTACTTTTAGCAGAACGTGTTGCTTCTCAACGAAGCTGAGGAACCTGATTATAATCGGTCGGGGGGGGGCACCCGGCAGGGGTTTCAGCTTCAAGGATCGGTGTGCCCTCTCAATGTGATATTGCTGATTAAGAGGGGAAGGACCAATTATTTTGTTGAGAAGCTGCTGAACAAATTTAATGGTGTCCCCACCTTCCTCCGACTCAGGCAGGCCAAGTATTAATATGTTGTTCCTCCTACTTCTGCCCCCAAGTCTTCAGTTTTCAGTTGTAGTTTTTGAAGCTGTTGCCTTAGTTTGATTATTTCTGGGTCCGTCCTGTCCTTCCAGTTTTCGAGAGATGAAGTTCTTGCTTCCATGTCGCCCACCCTCCTTGATAGAGCAGCGAAGTCGTTCCTGATGGTTTTGATTTCCGCAGGAGATTTCCTGGAGAGTTTCCCGAAAGGGCAGAAGCTCCTGGAGAAATCTGTCTTCCGTAAGCAGGTTGTTTTGGGAAGCAGGAGATGTTTGCTTCGGTGATTGCCCCGAATTAGTGTTCCTGGCCTTCTTGGCGCTTTTCTCTGGCGACGTGGGTGGAGTATGCTTTACTCCGGGTGACTTCATATCTGAGTCCATGGCTAAATCCGTCGATTACAGCAGTCGCCTTCATTTTTAATTTTGTCTTAGGGTTCCACAGGTACTCAGGATCGCTCCAGCAGTATGAGATCACTAATCAAATATTATGGAGCAGGAAAAAGAAACGTTTAGATGGGTTGTTGGTTGGGAGCTCAGGAGAAAGCAGCTACCAGCCACACTGCATCACGTGACCACTCCTCCCCTCTCTTTTCTGTTCCAGGGGAGTGCATATTCAGTTCCCTAAATCTTTCCTCATAGGACATGTACTGCAGACCCTGAATCATTTTTGTCACCTTTCCCTGTACTGTTTCACCTGGTCAATGTCCTTCCTGAGGTAACGCCTCCAGAATTGGACTCTGTATTCCAGGTGAGGCATGACCAGCAATCTAGACAGTGGTAGTACCACCCCTCTTCTCCTGCTCATGATTCCCCTCCCAATGCAGTCCAGCATTCTGTTGGCCTTCAATGTTGCTTTCTCACACTGCTTACTAACCTTTAAGTCATCTGAGATTATGATTCCCAGATCTCATTCCTGGTTTGAGGCTGCCAGTCTTTTGCCTCCTAGGTAATACTTCTTTCTTTGATTTTTCTTTCCTATGTGAATGACCTTGCACTTTTTGGCATTAAATCTCAGCTGCTACACTCCAGACCATTATTCTAGTTTCTTGAGGTCAGCTTCTATCTTACTCACTCCTTCTGAGGTGTCCACCCTGTTACATATCTTGATGTCGTCTCCGAATAGACATACCTTCCTTTCCAATCCATCAGTGATTTCTGCTATAAAAACAATGAAGAGCAGAGGCCCCAGCACTGAGCCCTGGAGCACCCCACTGGTCACCCTCCCTTCTGTAAATTTCATTCCATTAACCTGTACTCTCTGGGTTCTGCCTTGTAACCAGTTTTGTACCCATCTGACTACTTCAGAACAACCCATGTGGTCAAGCTTCTTTACCAGCCTTCTGTGTGGAACCAAGTTGAAGGCCTTACTAAGTCTAGGTAGATCTACTGCCCCACAGTTGCCAACTATTTTTGTAGCATAGTCACAAAACACGAGCGGATTTGTCTGGCATAACTTACCTACTGTGAAACCGTGATGTTTAAGGTCTTGTTGACCACTAGTTTCAAGAAATGCTATGATCCTCTGTTTAAGTAGTACCTCCATTAGTTTCCCTACTATAGACGTGAGACTCACCGGTCTGTAATTATTAGCCTCTTCACAACTGCCTGATTTGTGAAGTGGAATCACTATTGCCTTTTTCCAGTCTTCAGGTACCACACCGCTCTTCAAGGATTTCATGAATTGAAGTGCCATAGGGGCTGCTAATTCTGCCCCCAGTTCCTTAAGGATGCTGGGGTGCATCTCATCTGGTCCCATGGCTTTGTCTGCTTTTAGTTTATTTAGTGCCTTCCACACTTTGGCTTCTGTAAAGAGACTCATGTCTACTACTGGTCCTGGGGTGTTGTGTTTTTTCTGGGCTGGGCCATCTCCTGGGTCCTCTTTGGTAAACACTGAGCAGAAGTATTTGTTGATGATTTCAGCTTTCTCTGGGTCACGTTTGGTGCATTTTCCTTCTTCAGTAGCAATCTTTACTATCCCTCCTTTTGCCTTCTTTCATTCTCTAATGTATCTAAAAAATTATTTGTCTCCACTCTTTGCCCCTTCAGCTATATTTTCCTCTGTCTGGGCTTTTGCCATTCTAATTTGTTTGTTAGATGCTCTCATCTTTTCCTTGTATGACTCCCAGTCCTTCTCAATTTTTATTTCCTGGTATATCATGTAAGCCTTCTTTTTTTCTTTAACTGCGGTAGCCACTTCCTTGGAAAACCATAGAGGATTTCTTTTCCTTTTTGCTTTGCTGACCCATCTGGCACATTGATCTGTGGCAGTCTTTATGGCTGTCTTGAGTCTCCCCCACATGACCTACACCTCCTCAGTCTCCATTTCCATTAACTGGCTGCTTATGTTGTTCATCATTTTTTGGATGTCAGCCTTTCTGAAATCTAGCACCTTTATCATTGAGTGGCTGGTGTTGTGTTATGTTTGTCTTAAAGATTACCATGCAATGGTTGCTGTTGCCCATATGGCATCCCACTTTGATGTTCTTGATGCTTTCTGAGTTTGTGAGGACAAGATTGAGAATGGCAACTCCCCTTGTTGGGGTTTTAACAAGTTGGCGCAGTCCCGTGCCTTGTAGTGACAATAAGAAGTCCTTACTTCTTGTTGTTGCTGCCTTTAGTGTGCTCCAGTTAATATCTGGTAGGTTGAAGTCCCCCACAAGTATTACTTCACCTTTATCAGACATTTTGTGGATTTCCTCTATTAGGACTTTGTCTCCTATATAACCTTGATTTGGGGGCCTATACACAATGCTGATTGTGAAGGGCTTTCCCTTGCCCATGTCTACTGTTAGCCACAGTGACTTGAAGTCTCCAGGTTGCCCTTTTACTTCTGTGGCTTTTATTTCCTCCTGAATGTAAATGACAAGACCCCTCTTTTGTTGCCCTGCCTATCTTTCCTGAACTGATTGTAACTGGGAATGGCCTCATCCCATCCGTGATTTTCCTTGAACCATGTTTCTGTTACAGCCACCCAGTCCAACCTTTCTGTTTCTAAGATGGCTGTGAGTTCGGAAAGTTTGTTGATTAGGCTCCTAGTGTTTGCAACCATTGCCTTCCAGGAATGCACATCCTCTTTGGTGTGAGGTTGTACACTCTTCCTGGACTGCTCCAGTTTGCTATTTCTGGACAAGAGGTTATGGAGGTTGCTGGTTTGGGTGGATGTTGGCTCTGATTTGTTTTCTGAGGATGTATGCGCACATTTGGTGTTTTTGGGAGTAATGACCAGCCCATCAATGGCAGGGGTATGAGCTGCATTATACTCCCCTTTATTTAATTTAAACTACCTGTATAGACAATCACATTTTTGTCTGAGTGCTAGCACACCTTCTCTATTTAGGTGCAATCCATTGTATTTAAAAAAATCTCTTTCCCAAAGGTTGTGACAGTTCTCTGTGTAGTGGTATCCCTTGTCTTGGTACCAATCATACAGCCATGAGTTGAATTCATCTACTTCAATCTCTCTGACTCACTTGGTGCTTTATCCTTTTACCCACACTGGCAGCACTTCTGAGAAGGCTCATTTTGGATGGAAGGGAAGAACGTTTGTTGGCCAGGTCTTCAAAGTGTTTCTTGGCATCCTGAACTATGTGATTTGCCAAGTCCTTGGTACCACGGTGTATTGTTGCAGTATGTGCATTACATCCCCTGATTCCTGCACAATTGTTTTTATGTGGTTAATGTCCCTACTTGCAGAGGCTGCTGGTAGACACTTTACCACAATGTCACTTTTAACATTTTGTGTTAGGTGGTGTTCCACTCCTCGAATCATGGAATCCCTGATTATGAGAATTTTGCTTATGTTTATATTTGTGTAATTTTTATTTTGAGTTTTAGCATTTTTGTTGTTATTGCATTTGGTTTTGGTATTGTTGTTGGTTATATTTTGAGTATTAGTATTTTTGTTTTTATCATAGTTTGTGTTGGTTTTAATTGATGTGTTAGCCTTTTTTTGGTGGTTTGATTTCTTTACCTTGTATTACTTTGTCTGTGATCGGTAGCAGTGTAGTGAACCTGATGGCTGGGAAATACTCCTGGTTTGTGGCTTCCTTCCTGAGCCTCCAATAATGCCTCTTTTTTCTTACCACCTGCTAGTCTCTGGGCCCTGCCTGGAGTCCTGGCCACTTGCTGACATGCTGGTACTGGTGGGGCGAGTTGAGGAGGTGTGCTATAGAGTTCCCTGTATTGGAGGTCATATATTATAGTCCAAGCATCCTGTAATTGGGCTGCAAGATCTGCTATGGTGCAGCATGCATGGCAGGGTTCTGGGTGCCATTTGTAGATCCTATTGTGCAGTACAGTACACCACAGTTTTCACAACTGACAAGGAGTAGCTCAATACAGTAGGAGGAGGGAGGGCAGAGTGGTCAGTGGAGGAGGAGGATCAATCCTTTGGTCTCTTGAGTAGTGGGCATAGCTGTGGAAATGCCACTCACAGTCCCTTGACTCAGAAAAGTACACCATCACATCCAAAATCAATCAAAAAAACTGGTTTCATGTGGTCTCCATCTGCTCAGCTCCAAGAGTCAACTGTTACCCCTAAAAGAGCAACATTGGTGTGACAAGTAGAGTGTTCTGGTAGACACAGCCCCAAAGATGCAGCTCACTCTGAAGAACATTCTTGAGCAGCACACAGAGTACCCCTAAATCATGCTGCTACAAGTGAGTTAAATGCTGCCACCACTGAAATGCTGGCCATCATTCTGTTGCCATTCTCATTCATGGAGAATGTTGGGTTCCGCAGGTTGATGGCCCATGCCTCTCCCAAATGGCAGATTCCATCGCAAACCTATTTCCCTAAGCATGCCATACCAGAGCTGTACAGTAGAGTTGCTGATTCCATAAGACATGTAATGAATCATAGTGCATCAGAATATATGCATCTTAGCATGGATTTGTGGACCAGTGAACAAACAGCAGCATGCTCATATCTATGCAGGGAAATAAAATATTAACACATGCCATAATGATAGATGCCTCAAAGGCTTTTGATTTAATAAACAGAGATTTTTTATTACAAACTTTAAAATTTGGGGGACTGCCCTACAACATAATTAAAACCATTGCATTATTATATAAAAACATGAAAGTCAGATTCCTGGTAAATTTGTACCTGGCTAAGCCACTAAAAATGAAAAATGGAATGAGGCAAGGATGTCCCTTATCCTTAATATTATTTATCCTTTCACTAGAACCCTTTTTGAGAATATTAACAAAAAAATAGTTTATTAGAGGCCCCAAACTACAGGATCAGGATATTAAAGTGAATGTCTTTGCAGATTATATATTATTAATAATACAAAACATAAACAATACTCTCCCATATATTCTGAATGAAATAAGTACTTATGGAGCATTATCGGGCTATACACTTAATAAAATAAATTTGGTAATATTGGAAATTTATTCTCCAAATTATAATGTTGATGACAAAATTAGGCAGGATTTCACAGTGAGTAAACTATGTAAGTATGTAGGGATATTTCTAACTAAAAATCAGCAAGAAACAATAAACATCAATTATGATAAAGCAAAGGAAAAGGTAACCAGATTATTGGAAGGATGGGAAACGATGTCAATTTCTCTATGAGGCAGAATCAAAATTATCAAAATGATGGCTTTTCCACATATCATTTTTGTTCTACAGAACATCATTGGGTTTCCACATGAAAAATGGTTTTCTATGGTAAAAAGGTGATTTACTAAGTTTTTATGGAGGGGCGAGAAGCCAAGAATACCCTGGAACATTCTAGTATATGGCAGAAAGCAGGGGGTTTATAGCTGTCCAGATCCTCTATCATATGCATCAACCTTTCAGACAAAATTATTATGGGAATTGACTTTTCTCCCCAGTAAAGAAAATTCTTTTGAAATTTTTTTGGGGGAAGGACATACCTCCCAGACAATAAATAATATTATTCAGGAATTAAGGTCAAGGAACAAAATACCAACATTATTTTCTACACTAAAACAGGGACTGATACAAGCTATACAAAAGGTACAAGAAAAGGCATTGTTTCCATGCTTTTTTTTTTAAATATTTGGGGGAATGCCACAGTAAAAAATATGAAACTGTTACCAAGAATGAAGCTCGCAGGGTCTGGGAATGTGCGCACGTGGTCACAGTTAATAGAGGGAGGTAAATTCCTATCATTAAAAAGATCTAACAAGTTATTCCCCAAGACAAGTAAATTTAATTTTATGGTTTATCAAAGTTTATTTAAGGTCTTTAAATATCAAATATGTCAGGAGACTAGATCTGATATATCTGGCATTTTGGAGGAACATAGGAAAATCTTAATAAAAGAAAACATTAAGTTAACTCAGCAAATATATGCTTTTCTAGTAACTGACACCAGAGATACATGGTTATTGATCAACAATAGATGGAAACAAGAAACTGTATCAGGATATACACCACAACAATGGAGAAGGTTAAGAAAAAAGTGCATAAGGATAGAGCATATTTAATTCCACAAATAATGGGTTACATAAAGGATGGGCAAAGCACATATTGGGATTGATGTCAGAATTTGGGGAATTTGCTCCACTGTGTGTGGGCTTGTGAGCACATTCAGGAATCTTGGTTAAAACTAGGTCACTATTAGAGATAGAATTGAACATAAGAATCCCACTAACTTTTAAACATATGATAGTGAAAGATTATCTGGATTTAAACCTATCAAAAAAAGAAGAGAAAATATGTTCTCTGGCTACTATGACTACAAAAAGATTAATCTAAGCTAGCTGGAAAGCTGAATCCTTGGGAGAGTTTGACTCTTATAAATGGACATATTTGGTTTTTGAAACAACCCAGTTTGAACAACTATGGGAAGAATATAATAATGATTATGCATAAGAGAACAAACACTGGTGAGAGATTACAGAATGTTTAGCACTGTTATTAGTATTTGAGAATGAATAACTATTTGAGGGGGAGGATTCAATCCCTTGTAATGTACTACTGTAATAATTAAGTATTATGTGTTAATGTACTATTGAAAAATGAGGAATTTATGTCCTGTATTTATATCATTGTATTACGCTCTTTGCTCTTCTTTTTTGTGTGAAGTAATAAAATTGTTATTAAAAAAAACAAGCAAAAAAATAGATTCAGCCTGAAATGCTTTGTAAACAGTGGTCCAAACAGCATTTTTTGGTCCAGGAGGTAGGGGTGCACCATATAACATCATGACTGAGACCAGATTACAGTCTGAGCTTAAGTAACATTTTGTATTTAACATTTCTGGACATGTAACCCTGTTCTGCACTTGGAGCAACAAGAGTCAACCTGAAATGCTTTGTAAACAGTGGCCCAAACATGTTTTGGTCCAGGATGTGGTGGTGTACCACTTAACATCATTACTGAGAGAACATTTCTGTCTGAATTTTATGTAACATTTTTCATGTAACATTTCTGGACTTGTACGGTCTGTTCTGCACTTGCAGCAACAAGGTTCAGCCTAGAATCTTTTGTAAACAGTGGACCAAACACCATGCTTTGGTCCAGGTGGATTGGGGGCACCATATAAAATCATGACTGAGACCAGATTTCTCTCTGAATTTTAGCAAACATTTTTCATGTAACATTTCTGGACTTGTACAGCCTGTTCTGCACTAGCAATAGCAAGATTCATCCTAAAATCTCCTGACAAAGCAGCATTTTGAGTCTGAGTGTTGGCCAGGCACCATATATCATCATGACTGAGAGGAGATCCATGTCTCAATATCATTCTATTTTTTTACAGTCATATTTATCTTCTTATCATGCCTCCTTTGCACAGCATGGCGGCAAGAGGCTATGTTAAACTGTGGCACAAGTGCACATTTTGGACTGGGTGGTGAGGTGGTGGTGGTGGAGGGGTGTGGCACTATAACATATCATCATCATGACTGGAGGGGGAGGGACATCAAGTTAACATTTGTGGCAAGCCCAGGGGACATGTGTTGTTAAACACAAAAAAATATTTTAAATTATGTTTAACTTTGCAATAAAACTGCTTATGATTCTATAATTGTTGTGTACGTGTTCAGACTTATCCTGCACACAGCCAAAACAACTGCCACAACATCACACAGATTTGGGAAAACATTTTTGTTCATAGGAACAAATTACAATACTTGACATTTGTGGATAGGAGGGGGAAATATATACAGAAGGACAAACAAAAAACAAGAAGAAAGGTATAGTGTTTATGGGTACAGACTAAAGATGACTGACAAAAACACGTGACAGGTGGGACATGCATGGTCGAGGCAAGGGTATTCATATGAGAGGGGAAGGGGGAGCATAAACATTGCATAACACACAGAATGCTGGGCAAGAAAGAGAAACAAGACGATATAGAAGAGGACAGAAATTTTTTTTTTTTTTTTTTTTCTTTTGGGGTTTTTTTGTTATTTTTAGGGGGTGCAGATGAGGGAAGAGTGACAGAAAGGAAAGACAGGAAAAAGAAAGGAAAAAAAATTTGACTGCTAGTGCTGTGCTGTCCATTATAATTTCTGGACTGTAATTATTTGATGCCAACGCCAGGCCCCAATTCTACCTGTGACCACCACCACCCCATGACACAACTCCACCAGGAATTCCAACATTTGCTGCTGGTCATCAAGGAGTTTACTGAGGTTCCCCCGACCTCCTGGTGGAACTTGTTCAACTCACAGCGCAGAGCTCCTACCTCTCTGCACACAGCCACCAGGTCTTCTTGGCTCACTGCTGGAACATGAGGGGTTGGGGCTGCTACAGGCTGTGCGGGTTCACCAGCATGAATCCAGTGCCACCAGTGTCTGTGGGGTGAGGGTGATGGGGGTGCTGCTGTTGCCTTCTGCTGCTGCTGCTGCTACCACCTTCTTGTGTGGTGCCTCCACTGACCCTGACCCCCAGTACCTTCCTCCTGCTGGCCTGTTCCCCTTCTGACTGCTCACTCTGGGCCACTATACCTGCTGCTGCCATTTCTTTTTGTTTTTGGAGCCACTCTGCAGGGTGGAGGTGCTGCAGATGGCTCCTTTGGCCAGTACCAAAATGCCCCCCTTTCTTACCCCTTCTCACAGATCTGCCACATAGGTTGCAGATCATGACACTAACATTATTGGTGTTTTTGGTGAAAAAAACACCACACAGCTGTCACTTTCTGGGGGGCACCACCAGCTGATGTCCCAGGGCCAGGGGCCACATCATGTTCCTGCTGGAGGGAGGTGGGTGGAATATGCTCCAGCTTGGGGGGGCATTGGTATCTGGCTGTTGCTGCTGGCTGAGGGTGGGGGCCACATGCTCCTGCTGCTGTTGGGGGACAACAGCATTCTGCTGCTGCTGCTGCTGGATATCACGCTGCCCTTGGGGGGGGCAGGCTCATGCTGCTCCTGGGGAGTGGGGGTCACATGCTCCTGCTGAGGGGTGGGACCACATGCTCCTGCTGGTGGGGGGGTGGGCCCAGACCTAAAGGACCACCTGTCATACTGGATACTGGGTGGGGGTCCTGCTGCCTTCTTCCAAGTCCCCTTTTCCCTACCTTTCCCTTCCATCCTCCTTATTTAAAAAAAAAAACAGACAAGAGAAAAAGAAAGGAAGGGAGAGAGAGTGAGGGAGTTAGACACACACACACACACACACACAATCCATCTAGAGACACAACAGAATATAAATTATCAGCACACACTAGAAACACAAATACACAATCTAGCTATAAACTAAAGAAAGTGGGTAAACACACAAACAGTAGCACACACAGTATAGTACAGTACAGTACAGTACAGTATTTGCAAACACTAGTCTGCTGCTGCTGCCTGCTTCTCTCCTCCAGGTCTACACTCCTATAAAGGAAATGCATCACTCACTTCCTGCCTGTATATAGTCACCCATGTGACCTGAAGAGAGTAAATCATGTGACAAGCCCAATTTCACCTAATTTTGCCTAATAATAATGCAAGCCAAAATTTATGACGAAATTGATCTGTGAAATTTCACCATAAGCACATAACTACATGAAATATTTTGCTGGGCAAAATTGGAGATTTCACCAAGATTTCACTGGAAAAATTAAATTTCACATCTCTAATTGTTAGCATTACCACCACCACTACCACCATTTTTCATTTTGTACAAGTATACTGTCTTGTGCCAAATTAGATATAAATTACATCTATATGTTGGTATCAAAACTGGCATTTTTAAAGTGAGCACTTTGATTGAAGCCTAATATGAAGCTGTCTATTGTCATTTCTAACACTAACATTGACCTGTGCATGTGTGTCACTGAATTAAAAAGCTAGCTTCTAGAATATTTCAAAGGCTAGTACTGCATGCATAGGCAATTACAAACTAAAACCTTCTACAAGGCAGATTAGTTGCTACAATCTATGTACAAAAATGTACAAATTGAGAAGCATTACTTTAGGAATTCGTGTACATTTATATCTACAGTACCCACTATGCAGTACAAACTACGGGCACACAATCTGCTGCTACTGATGCACAACCTTCAGTGTGAGACTGACCTGGTCAGCAAATTTCAGTTGAAAATAAAGAAACCTATTATAATCACTTGTGAGGCACTCAGACAATTAAGAATCTGTGATATGAAAACATTCCATTTTAGTACAGTACAAAATGCTGATATTCACCTTTTTTTGCCACGTTAATCAGCTTCATCATTTCTGAAAAAAAATACTAGCCAATGCAAAACCAATAAAAATCTTTTAATACATTGTCATTTGGTAGCTTTGACAAATAAATGCCACATTAAGGTGTTGAAATTGTTTTAACAAACAGTAAAAACTTGAGTCATCGTCATGTTGCAGTGTTTCTGGAACACTGCAAAAAATGACACTTTCTCATTTTGGGTACCATTGTTTAACATCACCTACAAGCTTACAGCTGCACTTGATAGTGTTACATCATACTTCATCTGAACGTACATAAAATAAGCTTTCAAATTATGTATGATATAGGTGTGTAGGGTGGTTACATTAAACTCCAAAAATATGGCCTTTTTGGAGAATTGTCGCACGCCTATTATAGGTAAAATCAAATTTAGATGTTGGGATGTAGTGGCACAGACTGATATGACTCAATTGTCTAAAATCAAAATACATTTATGGTATAAGTAACAGACAGATGTATTTATGAAAGAATATTGTTTAACAGCAACTGATTATACCTGATGTTGAGAAATAATAACCACATACTGTAATTGTAATAGCTTATTATGTAATCAAAATCATCCCAAATGTCATTCACCAAACTGTAGATGTGGCTTAGGTAGTGAAGATAATCTCAATCATGTGATATTGCCTTGCTCAGTATATAAGGATAAAAGGCACTTTTAGACTGGGGACATTTTGCATGGAATGTACCTCCCACCTAATGAATTGATCCATTACTTTTTACCTCAAAAACTCAGGATGCTCTGTCAAAATTGGTAAAATATCTGAATGCATTAGATTTAAGATGATTTGCCCTAGGCGACATCTCCTAATTCTATGCCTTCTAATTTTTTATTTGTTTTTAGTCTTGAGAGTACCTGTTCTCTGTTGTGGGGGAGTAGGTATCCAGACCAAACTAACTGAGCATCAAGTTTCATACCCTGTAATAATTAAGGTACAGAAGCCACTTAATTGGGACACTCTGGTGGTGGCCTTTTTGTCATGATTAAGTTGCTGTCATGAATAGCAGAAGTGCATTTTCATATAGTGATTTATATTGCAGTAGGCAGGTACAGTAACACAAACCATTCTATGCATGGCAGGATATATTGTTGACAGCTTCTCCATTCCTAACTTTAGTTGTAGAGTTTGACAGGGAGGCAGGGGACAGGCATTCTTAGTTTCTATAAAGAATGCTGTTTGCTGAGTTTAAGCTCCGTGCTGTTTTTAAGCATGACCATACCATATCCCAGAGTGGGGAACCTGCTCTCATTGTTGTTCACTGCTGCAGTGTTGTAGCTTTAATTACAAAATTGGCTTGAAAAATAAAGCATGCTGATTGGCTGAAAGTCATAGTCAGGCATGCATTTATTTTTCAATAATGCCCAGTAAAAAACAAGTGCAATTTGGGGTGCCACGTTACTTCTAGTATCCTTGTGCCCCCAAATTTTCATACTTGCCAAAAGCCATTTTTTTCCCACTTGCTAAGAGGGAGGTAAATAAACAGTTAAAACCCCATCTCTTCCCACAGCAAGATTAACTCAAAATTGTAAAATAACCACTGCCCTAAGAAAAAGGAAGTCAGTTTTGACAGCATTATCTGTAAAATGACAGAGAGAGAGAGACAGCTACCTCCATTCCTGCCACACACTGTAGAGGTTCTGGAGATACTTTGGTCTCTCTGTCTTGGCTCCCAGTTACATAGCAGTTGCTCTCCCTCTATTCCCCAGTAACTGTAAAATGAGAGAGAGAGAGAGAGAGAGAGAGAGAGAGAGAGAGAGAGATTGCTAGCTCTGTTCCTCTCACACACCTTTGGAGATTCCGGTCCTGGAGCTACTTCTGTCTCTCTGTCTCGACTCTCAAATAAGTAGCTGCTACTCTCCCTCTGCTCCCCAGTAACTGTACAATGAGAGAGACCGCCAGCTGTGTTCTCGTCATACACAGTAGCAGTTCCTTTTGGAACTGCCTCAGTCTCTCTTTTTCAATCAAGTAATGACCAATCTCCCTCTGTTTCCCTTGCAACCGTTAGCTGCCATTCCTCCCTGCCCTGTTAAAGCACATTTTGTCCAGCAGGTTCATTATGGCACTAACAGCTGTACCATTTTCTTCCTGCCTGCATATTCAGTCAGCGTTTGACAGTTCTGCTCCATCTTCATTCTCACTGCTGCACTCGCGGTCATCCCACCCCAAGTGTAGCAGGTGCAGGTAAAAGAAAAAAAATCTCACAGACTTTGGTATTACAGCCCTACCACTGATATCCTGCTCTGTTCCTAATGTGTGTTTGTGTGTGTGGGAGGGAGGTAACCATGACAACCAGGACCAAAAGCTTAAACTACAGACAGGATAGTATAAGCAGAGGAACTATTTTGTTTCAAAACATATACAGTATTCAACTCATTTTTTTACAAAAACTTTTTAATAAACTTATTTTGTTTTACAGTGCCCATTTTCTAAGCACAATAATACCATCCAGGATGGACTTTACTGGGAAATATCGGACCTTCCAGGAGCTATAATGACCTCCGCCTGCAGCACCGGGCCTCATTACCCCTGTGGGCAGTCCGGTATTTCCCAATAAAGCCCACCATGTTGGGTATTATTGCTTACATAAACTCCCTTGATGTTTGAATTGTCAGTCACCTGTTGCTCTCATCAGTGTTCAGTAGAGAGTCAGAGACTGGTACAGTATAATATGTTCCCAGGAGCAGCTGATCATGGCTTTCAGTTAAGGTTCAGAATCAGACTGCAAAATAAAAAAAAATTAAATGTATAATTCTGTTGCTCCTACCTGCTTCTACAGTGCCCTAAGTGTCTCTATGCCATCAAGTTGATATTTTCAAGCAGCAGGCAATAATGACAGAGGCTAAACTGGTCATACTAGCCATTAGCAAGACATGGTTTACCTGTAACCACACTTGGGAGACTTCAGTACCTAGCTATGTACTGTTCAGAAGAGACCAAGGTGAAAAAAAAAGGGGGGTGGAATGGCCCTTTATGTCAATGAAAATATCAAAGCTACAGAAATTTAGAATACACATGAGGATCCAGAAGAACTGTGGGTCACCCTGGAAACAGGAAATGGGACAGCCATACGAACTGGGGTTGTGTACAGGCCTTCAGACCAGGGGGAGGACATAGACACATTACTGTTAGAAGATATACAAAACATGGCAGCCAGAGGGGAGGTTCTGATAATGGGAGACTTCAACATGCCAGATACAGATAGGTCAACACCAGCAGGAACATCTGCCAGAACTAGACACATGGTGGATTCCCACCGGGGGAGGGCCTCAAACAACTGTTACAACAACCCGCAAGAGAAAGGGCTATCCTAGATCTAGTACTGACTAACAGGGAAAGGATCACAGATCTCCAGGTACAAGGTCACTTGGGGGCCAGTGACCATCATATGGTATGGTTTAATTTGGCCACTAGAACTATATAATCAAATTCCAAGGCAAAAATATGGGACTTCAGAGGAGCTGAGTTTGATAAGATGGACAACAGAATTAAGCTAGCCCTGGCAAAAAGAAATACAGGTGAGGGAGTACAGGCAAAGTGGGCAGGAATTAAGGATGCAATACTTGAAGCAACATCCCATTGTGATAGAGAGAAAAGGAAGTGCAAAAGAAGAAAGAAACCACTTTGGTTCTCAAAAACAGTAGCAGAAAAGGTCACAGCCAAAAGGCTGACCTTTAGGAAATATTATGGAACGCAGCAGGATGAGGATAGGGAGGCATACCAAACTTCCCTAAGGGAAGCAGGGAAGGCAGTAAGGCAGGCAAAGGCCCAGACTGAGGAAACACTAGCAGAAACAGTAAAAGAAGATGACAAGACTTTCTATAGATACATTAGTGAAAGGAGAAAGTCCAGAGGAGGTATTGCTAAGCTCAAAGGAGATAAGGGGGCATGTGAAGAGGAGGACCATGTAAAAGCATCTATCTTAAATAGATACTTCTGCTCAGTATTTACTGAAGAGAAGGTAGAGCAGGGCCACAGCTCAGCACCATGGACACGGGGGGGGGAGGGAGGTGTGGACTAGTCCCTTCACAGAAGAAAGGGTCCTTCAAGAGCTTGATAAGCTCAGGTAGACAAGGCAATGGGATCTAATGGCATACATCCCAGAGTACTAAAGGAGCTAAGGGTGGAAGTAGCAGCAGAGCCATTATCAGAACAGTTTAGTGAGTCTCTGAGCACAAGAGAGGTCCCAGAAGACTGGAGAAGGGCTCATATGATCCCGCTCCATAAGAGTGGTAGCAGGGAGGAGTCAGGGAACTACAGACCAGTCAGTCTTACCTCAGAAGTGGGCAAGATTATGGAGGCACTCCTTAAGGAAAGGATAGTGCAACACCTGGAATCCATAGGAGCACAGGATCCAAGACAGCATGGGTTTACAAAAGGAAGGTCTTGTCAAACTAATCTCATTGATTTCTTTGACTGGGCATCCAGAGTGGTGAACCAAGGGGGAGCCGTTGATGTTGCCTACCTTGACTTCAGCAAAGCTTTTGATACTGTTCCACATAGAAGATTGATTAATAAGCTGTGTAGGCTCAGGGTGGGTCAGAAGTTGGTCAACTGGGTGGCAAACTGGTTGACGGGCAGAAAACAGAGAGTGGTGGTAAATGGTATACAGTCAGAAGAGATGCAAGTCACAAGTGGGGTACCACAGGGATCAGTTCTGGGGTCAGTCCTCTTCAATATCTTCATCAGTGACATTGCAGGTGGACTGGAGGGTAAGGTTTGTCTGTTTGCAGATGACACCAAGATCCGCAACAGCGTAGGTGATCCAGATGGGGTGGGCAGAATGAGAAGAGATCTGGATAAACTAGCAACATAGTCAGAAGAGTGGCAACTGGGGTTTAATGCAAACCTAGTGCACTCAGCCGGTTACCAAAAGCAAATAAACAAGAACATGCACATAGGGAAGAGAAACCCTGAAGCCACCTATAAGCTGGGAGGGGAGTTGCTGGCAGTCACAAGGGAAGAAAGAGACTTGGGCATCATCATCACCGATGATCTGAAATCATCCAAGCAGACCTCTAAAGCAGTAGGTAAGGCTAGGGGGATGTTAGGGTGTATTAGTAGGGGTATCACAAGTCAGAAGAGGGAAGTAATAATCCCTCTTTACAAGACACTGGTTAGGCCCCATCTGGAGTACTGCATGCAGTACTGGAGGCCACACCTTCACAAGGACATTAACCAAATGGAGGCAGTCCAGAGAAGGGCAACCAAAATGGTGCAGGGACTGCATTAGAAAACATATGAGGACAGATTAACGGAGCTCAATATGTATACCCTAGAGCAAAGAAGGGAGAGAGGTGATATGATCGAAACATTCAAACACCTTAAGGGCATTAACAAGGTGAAAGAGTCTAACATGTTTCAATATAAGAAAAATAGCAGGACAAGAGGACACAGCATGAGATTAAAGGGAGGCCAATTAAGGGATAATGTGAGGAAGTTCTTTTTCACAGAAAGGGTGGTGGATGCATGGAATGCCCTACTTCAGGAAGTGGTGGACATGAATACAGTGCAGGGCTTCAAACAGGCATGGGATAGGCATAAGAGAGCAATACAGATGAGTATGAATAGATAGGCCATTGACAGAGCAAAGGCCGATGGCACATTCATAAGGTAAAAAAAGAAATGGATGGGTCTTACGGTCCTAATCTGCCGTCAACTTCTATGTTTCTATGTTTCTATGCAGTCTGAATCATCAGCAGAACTGTAGCGAGAGCAGGATCAGATTGGGGAGAGTAGAGGAGATAGACTCACACTCAGGAACTGCAGATCGCCTGGTAAGCTTTTCAGTGGGAGTCAGGCAAAATTAAAGTTGATTGAAAATGGTCTTTTCAGAGTGTCAGCAGAGAAGGCAACATGGGAATCAGGAAGGCTGGTAGCAGACAATTAATACATATTCACTGACTCATTAATGACAAACATAAGGAATGAAAATCATGTAGTAGTGGCTGGTAGGTGACAATTAACACATACTCAGTATGAGAATGGATGACTGAATCATCCCAATAAACCAGAATCACTTTCCCCGTTAAGCAGACATTAGTTGGATAGAAAACAATGGCCACTTAATCAGTTCATGGTAGGACTCCCAATAAAACAGACATCCAGATTATCCACATCCCCATGAAGTGACCTGCACTGTGTTAGCTAACGGCTAACTGCAGCTCAGGCCTCTTGTCCAACTTTTCACTGTTCAGCCTTTTAACTTTTGGCTCATTGTGTTTCACTTTGATCACTGGTTTGATTGTAATATATTTGTATCTGGAACTGCAATATTTGGGTTTTATGTCTTACAATCACTCAGAGATTTAGCAGTTTAATCTTTCCTGGAAAATATAAATACAAGATGGCACTCTATCTTTACTTTCACTTTTTTTTAGAATTGTGATAATTTTGTTTATTCTGTATTTGAAATGTGAATGGCTTTTTATCGACTTGTTATAAAGGTTTTGAGTTGCTTGACTAACTAAAGAGCTTGAACTTCTTTTGTTGGAGTTTGTTCTGGATTAGAAATCTAAAGGGCATGCTTATAAGCTTATAAGGGGCAGATTTAAGGGGGATGTGAGGGGGCATTATTTCTCAGAAAGGGTTGTACAACCATGCAATAGGTTGCTGGAGTGGGTGGTGGAGGTGGACATGATGTAAAAATTCAAAAGAGTGTGGGATAACTATATGGGACTAGGGAGAGGAGGGGAGAGAGGGCGGGGGGGTAAAAGGGAGGTTGTGGGGCTATATCGGGCAGACTAGATGGGCAGAATAGTCTTTTTCTGCTGGAAAAATTCTATGATTCTATGATAAAGCTGTACTGCTTTTCATACTGAATGTGCTGCTTGCCTTTGTTTAATCTACAATATGTCTACTTCCTGACCATTATCAATCCCTGTCACGGCCCAGTCAAAAATAATTATTAAATCTGCATGGTAATACATTCCTGCTCCAAATCCATGCTGCCTACCATCTTGCAGTCTCTTTACCACCCTAAACTCCACCAGTCTTTCCCTGATTGTGGTTTCCAGTAGTTTGCTGACTATTGACATCAAACTGACTGACCTGTAGTTCCCTGCCATGTCCATGCCACCACTTTTGTGGAGGGTTATTAGGTACACTGTTCTCTAGGTCACTGGTACCTCTCCCGTCTCCAAGGTGCAGTTGAAGAGATCTGCCAGGAATAAAGTCAGTACTTCTGCCATTTCTTTTATGATGTGACTGATGTTAGAGTGCATCTATGAAAATAAAAATCACCTTCAGCCAGTGCAGGCAGCATGACTTGCCTGTCTTGCCAGAACCTGATTATATCACTATTTTGACTAGTCAGTGGCAGTGCTAGATGGGCCTGCATCATGTATGCTAATAACAAGTCCAAGCCTTACTCCACAGTGCGTGAGTGGTGTCAGCATTCAGTACTGAAAAGCTCCCAAGTGCCCATGGTTGTGTCAGGAGCATCCATATTTAAATCCTTCTGCCATGTCATAGTGATGCCTGGCACTGTCACCAAGTGAAATCATCAGAAGAGTAGGGGTAGTATTACCAGGAGGGTGTGCATGCACATTCTTGACAGTTTCTTCAACCTATCTTTGCTGCACTGTCATTTGTGTCCACAGCACTTTCTTTTTGATATGTTTCAGTTTGAATAAACACATCTTGATCTGGGATCAAGCAGTGTTGCCATGCCACACAGCATGTGCAATCTAATGCAGTCAATCCTGCTTGGATGTTGCTTCAGAAACACGGCTGCACTTTTTTTAGTGATTATTACATTCCACTGCTGCTGCTGCAATGACTCAGATGAACTAATGGTATCCCCTCCTGCTACTCCACTACAATAATCATTGCCATTCTTGCTCCCACCAGTAGCACAGCCACAGTTACCACCACCAGCCTTCTTTGTAGTGTTTCTGAAGAAGATTAAATAATAGTGTTTGTGGTGTTCAAGTAGACTCACCATCGGAATAACTGTGCTAAGGATTGTTAATTTAGCACTGAAATCTTTAGTGGCCTGTTAATATGGTTGCAGAAGTAGAACACGCTTTTGCAGAATTTACCACTGTACCCATGACAGATATACCCCCCTAAGCCACGTAACCAAATTCCATAACCTGGAATACAGGCTTCTGTTCTATGAGTCACTCTGCCATATAAAAGAAAAAGTTCCTCCTCACAGAAGCATCTTTAATTAAGCAATAATGAGGAATATTGTGCTTCTGCTGATAACAGTGGAGGAGTGCAGTACATTTGTGGGGACTGATGAAAATATTTAGTGATTTCCCAAAGAGTGTCAAGTGCTTCTTTTAAGTGTGTATGTCTGTCAAGCATGTGACTCACCAAAGGTTTTAGTCCATGTGCAAAACAAGGAGCATGAGAAAATTCTCATTTATTCATCACCTTCAACATGTTGCAGCCCCAGTCCATCATGCATATCCCTCCCTCAGATTGTGAGGGAATATTCAGAAGTCCAGCAGTGATTAGATGAATCCCAGAATGTTCTCCCCACTGTGCTTCCCCTCCATGACTGAAACATTAAGTAAGGCACTTCCTCTATTGGCTTGTCTTGGTGAGGCTGTCTGCCTCAATATAACTCCTGAAGGGGCTGATGCTGGGGAGGTGGGACATGGATGGCAGTGATGCTTGATTCTGATACAACCTAACTGGCAGTGAGAGTTTAGCTTTGGTTTGCAGCATTGCACCAGTTATCACTAGTTCAAAGCATATAACTTCCTCTGCCTGCTTCAGATAAGTTAACTTATAAAATGGGTAGAACATTTTCTGCATTTTGATTGGCTAAGAGGTACCATTTGCTGTGTCCTTATCAGGACATATACTGGCAACTGGCACTACTTAAGCCAAGCAAACCACATCACCTTGTTAGATATCAATGCCTGAAATGACTCTCTCCTGGTGAAGCCCCACACATAACAGTTGATGAAACTGCAACAGTTGCACCAGGAGAGCACTGCCGCCAATGGAAAAGGAAAGTAGCAGTCATTTTATCCAAGCTCCCCACTCCCAGCATGACAACTAAAGTTTCAACCTTTACTACATGTTCTATTTTTTTCTCCCACTGACTGTTTGTCTAGTACCACCTCCATAGCTCTCATGCTCCCGCTGTTGAAACCATGCCAAGAACTCCACTCCTGCTCTTGAAACTGTGCTATGAAACAAAAACAAAAAAAAGATTGAGCCATCTCCAATGTGCAGTTCTCCCTTCAATCTCACCCTACTACTAGCCAGTAAACATCAAACCTCAACAAGACAGGGCAGTATCACAAATATTTGAAAACAGGGAAATAGAAACCCTGAGCTATTGTGGTCAGTGAGGGACACACTCGCTCGGAGTCAAGTGGGCCACTGGCTGTAAATGAAATGTGTTACAAATAGAAAAAAATCCTGCAATAAATAATACCAAGTTAAAAAAAAAACAGTTTATTTCTCCGTGGTCCTTGGGTGGGGGTGGGGGGAGGCACACATCACCTCACTGGAAACACAGCCGCTCTCCTAATTCATGGCTTGCCTTTGAAAGCAACTTCTTGAGCAGATGTTCTGATCACTGACATCTCTGAGAGGCAGCTACAAAAGTGTAAAACAAAGATATAAACAAAATGTAAAAAATGAAAAAATGAAGTCTGTGTGTGTGGAGGGAGAAACAGAGTGTGTGTGGGGAGGAGAGACAGACACAAACATCCTCTAATAGCTGAATTTTATATATGATCTGCATACGCATGGACTATTTTTCTTTGTTTATACCTTAATTAATCTTAAATTTAAACAGTTATGTTTGTCAGACTTCTTTTAATAAATAATTTATTTTCCTGGGGACTTTTTTACAGGGGGATCCATTTTATAAGAGGAATAAGACACTCCAAGATGTGGTTTATGGGCTGATAAGAGCGATTCCCAGGTGCTAAAGGCAGTAAGCGCAAGTGTCTCAGTAAGCAATAATGCCCAACAGGGTGGGCGGTATTGGGCAATACCGGACTGGCCAGGGGCGGAATGAGGCCCGACACCACAGGCAGAGCGCCTTATAGCCCTTGGCCGGTCCGGTATTGCCCATACCGCCCACCCTGGAGGGCATTACTGCGCTTAGAAAATGTGCATCTGTGTCAAGTTTAATTAAAAAGTAAAATAACAGAGGAAAGTAGTTTAAAATTAAAAGAAAAACTAGAAGAAAAAGTGTTGTTGGTAAAGTAGTCCCTCTGATTACTTATGCTGTTGATTCATGTGTTGCTCCCTCCTCTGCGAGAGCCATTCTCTTGAAGTGATCCCCCCCACCCAGGACTCATTGCAGAGGAACAGATGAACTCAGTATGGCATCGTTTTTTGTTAATTTGTAATAGTTATGGAGAGAACCATTCTCTTGAAGTGACCCCCCACCCCCACGAGGACACATTGTAGAGGAACAGATGAACTCAGTATGGCATCGTTTTGTTTATTTGTAATAGTTTTGGTGTCAGTTTCATTGTCATAGTACACCCCCTTGACACGCACACCAGCGTAGATGCACACGGCTTCAAACAAGTAAGATGGTTAAAATAGAAGATGCGCTGTTAGGTGCGTGATCTTGCGTTAGGCTGCAGTTGTGAAAATAATCACTATCTTCCTTGTGTGGTAAGAGTCGGTGGAGGCTGGAGCAAGAGTGTTAAAAGTGGCATACAGTTACTGTGATTGTGATCGTTTCAGTTACTTTCTGTAAAGCGGCGTGGTATCGTTCGTTTTTTTTTTCATCACTCAGCTGTACCATCTGAACTGAGGCATTATGGCTAAACCCGGGAAAAGTACAACAATTACAGAGGTAACGATTTTGTATTAAATAAGATTGACAGTGTTGCTGTTCCAAGTTCCGTTCCTATCGTGCTGGGTATACTGTGTCTGGGCTAAGGACTGATGGCTGGTGGGGACTCTCTCGCTAAGCGAGGGAAGAAAATGGCGGCATTTTTAAATTTTTAATTAGGTGTTGCAGCCAATTAGGAAGCTGGGTGAGCACCAGGAGACATCCTGGGTGAAGAGGCATTGTAGACTGGTACTTTTTGTTTCCTGGGCATCTATTGAAAGTTAATGTACCCCCTCTGGCAAGGGTACTAGCCAATCAGATGCCAGGAAATAAAAAGCCCATTTTCTAATGCCTCATTTCACACTTGAGGTGTGCTCTTATCAGCCCATAAACCACACCTCAACATGTCTTATTCCTTACATACAACAGCGGGGATCAAATCCATCAATGAGTGAGACAAGGAGCTTTGGAACTGGAATTTTAGACGTTGGAACTTGGCCCTGGTCACTGTGATGAGGAGTTTCTGCCAAGTATTCAGAAGACAGTGTTGAGAATGCTGTGAGAAATGTTGATACCATCAATTGGAACTGCTACACTTGGTGGCCAGTGGGAACACTAGGGGGGTTTGCGTGCCACTCTGGGGGGGGTGGTTTTCCAGCTGAATCTCCAACTGGAGGAGTGTGTCCAAGAAGGGCGGTCATCATGAATGACTCCTCTAGGTCACCGGTGGTGTCTGCCAGTGGGTGGACACTGATCCAGGGCCATTGTTTAGGGGATTGGGCTGGGGTAGCTGCTCTTGTGGGGTAGGTGTGATGAGCCCAATCTTTGTTCTGGAACTAAGCCTGCCTGCTGCCTGTATGGGGCTCGGGGGGCTGCTGCAGTGGCAGTAGTCACAGGAGAGGTCCACGCAGCATAGCAGGCTTAAAACTTGAGTTTGCAGATTTGGCTTAGCAGAGCAATAACTGTGAAGAAAGAGGGCAGAGAGAAGAAAACAAAAACTGCTCCCTACAAGTATAGGTGAACAGAGGACCTGAGATCTTGGTACAACTGGGTCAGGTTTGAGCTGATATAATCTGATTTTCAAAGGGAGTAAGAGTGCCTGGTACTGTCTTAATTCTCATTAATCTTCTATTGAGCTCCATTATGAAAGTTTTGGTGACAGCATAACAAATATCTTGGACCTCTTTTGGACAGTTTGGCTGCAGAAAGTGAGAGTTTCAAAGGCTGGCTATTTTACTGCTTTGGAGAACTAGTGACTCTAAGTTAACTGCTGAAAGATGCACTTAAAAACTGCCTAAAGACTATGGGCAGAATTCACAAAGCTGCCAAATCCTAAGTCCCACTCCACAACTGCTGTTGCGGACTGTAATTGCCCGCAGATGCAGCGGTTGCGATTCACAGCTGCAGCAGTTGTGGAGGGGTGTTACGGCTGCTCCCACCAGCTGTAGCACATTCCCACAGCTGCGGCCATCTCCCCGGCAACACCACCCACAAGCGGCCATAACCCGTGGAGCTGGTCATAATCCGGCTCCAGCTTTGTGAATACCCGCCACTGCGGGCAATCTGTGGCTCCGCAAGTAGCAACCCACTTGCGCAGCGGTTTACCCACAGCTGCATGAATTTCACAGGCTTTGTGAATCCCGCCCTATTACTTTATTTTTTGTTATTGAATATTTATTGTACTGTTTATAGTTTGGGTAGATTTGTTATGAATATGTTTAGCTTGGGGTAACTAGTGTGGCTATTTGGTTATTGGGGTGGGTTTTTTGTTTTATTTAGTAATTTGGGATTTCGTTTTAGAAAGGGGTGCAAGTGTGTTTTTGACTTTTGGAGGGGGTACTGTTTGTTAGTTGCTTCTTTTAAAGTGTGAGAGTGTGTTAATATATTGTTGTGTGTAGTCTGAGTGCTGCTTGGCTACCGTTAGCTTAGTGTGTGTTGTCAGAGTGCATGGACGATCAGGTATTACTTCCCCACCAGGCTCAGGGACCTCCATCCCTTTAGCTGCCCCCCCCCTTGTCTGATGAGGCATGCAGACCATGTTATGCCTTGGGGATTGCTAGAAGAAGGAGGAAGTGGGATAGTGCTGGGCAGGGTGGGGGAGTGGAGGGGAATGGGTGGAATGGGGTTGTAGTGACGAGAAGATGCCCTAGGGAAAAATGGGTCCAGGATAGGGGTCCTTCCTACCTGGTTTCCTACCCAAGGGTTCCACTGTACATGGATAAGTAGCGCGTTCTTCCTCGTCCACTCATCCTACTTGGGTGGTGTTGTATAATGCCAGGTCTATAAAAAACAAGACCTCTGTGATAGCTGATTTTGTCGGGACATCAGATCTAGCTTGCATCACCCGAGACCTGGCTGGATAAAAATGCTGTCCCTGTATTGGCTTCAGCAATTCCAGCTGGGTACTCAGTAATACACCACCTGAGGATGGATCATAAGGTTGGGGGTGCAGCTATTTGTTTTAAATCAGAACTGAGCCTTGTGGATGTTCCAGTGGGGATGACCAGGTCCTTTGAGTGTATTGTGGGAGCAGGTGTAGGATGCAGGATACTTCTCATTTATCATCCACCTGGTAGTGAGAAGGAATTCCTGCAGGAAGTCACGGAGGTCATTGCCAACATGGTGTTGGAGTCCCTCAGATGGTTAATTCTGGGGGATTTCAGTGCTTGGATCAATGATGAAATCTCACAATTTTGTCAGGACTTCCTCCAACTTATGATTTCATTGGGCCTCACACAGGTATTTCCCTCTGCTACCCACAATTGTGGTCACTCATTGGACCAGGTGTTCCTTCTGGGGATGGAGATCTCTGATTTGGAGGTGGAGCTGGTCAGATGGTCGCGGACCATTACATGATAAGCTTCAGTTCTGAGGCTCCCCCTAATAGACCTACCCCCATGGAGATGGTCCGGTATCGCCCTTTAAGGGTTGTTTCCCCAGATGGTCTAATGGATGTGACAAGTGAAAGCTTGGATCCAAGAGATTTGTTGCATGCCTATAATAAGGTGGTGACAGTGGCCCTGAATTTCATAGCTCCCGTCTGTGTTTGCCCCCTCACTCTTTACCCAAAGTCCCCTCGGTTTGATGGGAGTTTGAAGGAGATGAGGTGAGTGGGTTGAAGATTGGAGAGGCCCTGGTGGAAATTGGGCCTGTTGGATGACAGACTTAGGTTGATAGACCATTATAAGGACTATCAATTGGCGATGTCCCATAAGAAGTCAGAGTTTCTGTCCAGGGGGATTGCTGCTGCGCGCAGAATTGACCAGCTCAGCTCTTCTGGACTGTTGACAGATTGTGCAAACCAATCTGTCTTGAGTCTCAGAGAGTATTTTCACAAATTAAGTGCGAAGAGTTTGCTCACTTCTTCGCAGATAAAGTTACCACTATCAGGTCTGAGATCCATCTAGCACCCTCTATAGGGTGTTGTGGAGGTTGTCAGGGGGCTGTGAGTGCCCAGTTTGTCTGGTCAGATGATCATCCAAAGTTTGCAACCAATCTGCTGTAGTTTGGACCTGGGACCAATGTGTCTCCTTGTGGAATGTATTGAGGTTATCAGCCCTGTCCTTGCCAAGATAGTCTGGAGTTCATTGGAGACAGGTGTGTTTCCTGACCCCCTGAAGGAGGCGGTTGTGAGACCTCTCCTTAAGAAATCCTCCCTCGACCCTGATTGTCTGACTAACTACAGACCTGTCTCTAACCTACCTTTCATAGGCGAGGTTATTGAGAAGGTGGTTGCTTTGCAGCTGGAGAATCATTTAAGCATCCACGATGTCTATGATCCTCTCCAGCCCAGATTTAGGAAGAGGCATAGTACTGAGATGGCTTTGGTTTGGGTGCTGAATTATCTCCTAATAGCGAGAGTTCAGAGGACCTGTTCGATCTTGGTTCTCCTTCATCTCTCTGCAGCATTTGACACTGTGGACCATGGTGTGCTGTTATAGTGACTGTGGTGGATCTGTAGACTGTCAGGTACAGTCCTCAGGTGGTTTCAATCTTTTCTGGTGGACAGACTCAGAGAGTGGTATCGGGGATTTATTCCTGAGCCCCTCTCCCCATCCTGCGGAGTCCCCTGGGGCTCCATTCTATCACCCATGTTGTTCTCGGTGTATATGCTGCCATTGGGAGGCATTATAAGGTGGTATGGGCTGAGTTTTGACTGCTATGCAGATGATATTCAGCTATACATGTCCTTTGTACCCAAAGAGGATGGTGCTATCTTGGTCTTTAACAACTGCCTCACTGAGATCCAGGTCTGGATGAGTGTTAACTGGCTGTGGTTGAAGCCATATAAAACTGAGGTGTTTGTGGGGGACCCAGGTCACCTGGGTATGGGGTTCCCAATGGAACAGCCTTCCAGGCTTTGGCTTGGTGGCACCAAGCTGGAGACCTCTGACCGGGTGCGTAATCTGGGCATTATTTTTGATGATGGTCTAACGCTTGAATCTCAGGTGTCGGCCGTTGTCAAGGCCTCTTTTTACCATCTGAGGAATATCACCCAGATAAAGCACCTGGTCCCACCCAGCAACCTTCCAACATTAGTCCATGCCTTCGTGATCTCCCTCCTTTACTTCTGCAATGCCCTTTACCTAGGGCTTCTAGGGGTTGATATCTGCCACTTGCAGCTGGTACAGAATGCGGTGGCCAGGCTGTTGACTGGTTTATCAAGATCGTGCCATGTCATGTCTGTGCTCCGTGGTATGCACTGGCTGCCAGTTCAGAGGCGGATCACCTTCAAGATCGAATTACTGACCTATAATGCCCTACACAGCCAGGGACCCTGGTTCATGCAAGATCTTCTCTGTCCCTACCACCCCCTCCACCCTCTCTGCTCCCCTGATGAGGGATTGCTAGAGGTTCCCAGGGTCCAACTTAAACTCTGGGGCCCGCTCTTTTGTTTTTGCATTCCTACCCTGTGGAACTCTCTACATCTTTTGGCAAGAGAATGCCTGACTGCCGGGAGCTTTAAGTCTGCCCTAAAAACGTATTTGTTTGGCGTAACCTTTCCAGAGTCTTGTTAAGTCTGTGTATAAATAATTTTGTGAATAATTTTAAATAATTAATGAGTATTTATATTATATTTGATGATTTTATGTATAGATCGCAACTAATTGTGCCTTTGTATAAATAAAAGTGAATTGAATTGAAAATATGCATGTATACTGCCTCATACATACTTTAGAGAACATGCCTGGAAAATGTGAAGCATGCTGGAATGTTGTACTTGGGCTTCACTTCATGCAACAGTCTTTGAAACTTTTGTTTTCTACAACAGATAATTGCGAAAGATCAAGTACTATCATCTCTCCAGTGGTTTATGCCTTCAGATAGAACATGCGTGAGTAGGTGGCAGTTTAGTCTGGCCATGTAATGACTTGGGAAGTGTGGTTTATTTTCTTTTAGAAAATGGGTTGGAAAAATCCTGGTCTCTGATTGGCTGAGACCATTACCTAGGACTGCATTTATGTGCCAACAGACACCAGCTAAAAACAAGTTCAGTGCCAATCTGCTTCTGTGCCAATTATTGTCACTGAGCCCCAAATAGAATTAAATAGAAGCCACTTTTTTTGCTCAGTTAAAGAGCAGGCTCCCCCTTCAGTTCAGAACTTCATCACAATGTTCCACTTTTTTAGTGTAATCCTAAGTCTATTGTCACACAAAAAACATTTTTCCTGTTTTTTTCTGCTCTGTCACACACCACCATGATGCTACTGCAAGCCCTCTGGCTTACCTTAGACAACGCATTGCAACTGAAACTGCCAACTGCCTGGGTCAGGAAACCCTGCCTCATGTGTCCTTTCTTATAATCAAGAAAAAAACAATGACAGAACTCTTCTTTTTTTCTCTCCCCTGACCCATTACACCATAGCACTAATGCAAGCACTCATGGCTTACCTTAATAGTGCTGCATACAATTGCACTTCATTTTAGCGAAAACATTCACCATGGAGATTTTGTTGCATTGCACTTTAAACTACCATCTATCAATTTCAACTCACTCGCCATGAGTGCCTCTTCTTATAATCAAAACAATATAGAACTGATTGGGGTGGGGGCTGTAGAGATAAAGTTGGTGGCTATAAAAGAATAATAGTGTTTACTGCCAGTTCCTCAGTTTGGTCACCAATGTGGACAGTCCTGCTACAGAAATCAGAGGATCTTCTGACTGTAGTCCTCCCAGATGTCATAACACAATTCTGGAATTATAAAGTACCCTTACCCAAGCAGTCTGCTATATTAACAGTACATTAGCTTGCAGATGGCCTTCTGACTGCAAAAATAGAGTCTATTAATAGTATTTTAGCAGTCAATCATTTTACCATTCAGTTTAGCAGTCATTCAGAGCCAATTCTAGTGTTAAATACTACTGACCATTTTTATTGTTATTAACAGTCATTAGCCATCAGAAGCAGTATAAAGATTCCACAGAACAACACAGTGCAATGCTGGACAACAACCAAAAATAGTTATTGAAGATCGTGACATTACAAAATCTTCAACTGGGCTATAAAACATACACATTTTTGAAAGAACCTTGTTTTCATTAAGCAAACAATTTACTGATAGCCATGTTGAGAAAGTTTCACAGAGTTGGAAAATATCTAACATACTCCATGCGCACCTGTGCTGAACACAACTGAAACATCGATAAAAGTTACTGAAATGCTTGTTTAAATGTTTTTTCAAATTACATTTTTCTATGCTTAAAAATAATTCAAAACAGTTTAAGAGCATATTTTATCTTTAAATGATTAAATACAAATATTGCAATAAAATTACGCTACTTTACAAAGTTAAACAATACAGGCCAGCTCACTGGTGCAGTGGTAGTGACAGCTTGCAACACTGACAATCGGGATTCAGTAGTGAACTACAGCCATTGGAAGGCTCTGCAAGGGGGTGTGGAGAAGGATGAGCATCCCAAGGACTGCTCTCCTTCTTTGCGGTGCAAAAGATACTGGCATCAGGTCCAGTAGACACTCAGTGACCCTTGTAATAGCTAGAGGTAAGTGGGACCAGCGCTGATGCACTGGATCAGTGAGGCAGCAGACAACTGCACATCGGGGGTTGGAGCATCCCTGATGTGTGCTGCCATCATAGCAGGTCCACTTCCAGTAGGGGCTGGCAACAAAGAAGAAAACTTGCCTTCTCCTTTTTATCATGACATTGTTTGTACCACCTCCGCAGACCAGGCAGGGGCTATGACCCCCCCCCCACCTTGGAGGGGTATGTCCTCCGGCCCATCGGGGCCATCATGGGTCCTGCCAGGTACTGGTATTTTTCCTCTATTTTCTCCCCCATGCCCTCACCCATGCAATGGGCACAGTAGCTGTTTCCACCTTCACAGAGGCAGCCAAGCACCCAGGGCATGGGCCGAACCCCTCTTTTGCTGATGCACGCAGCACAAACCCTCCACCCCAAGGAAGGAGAGCAGTCCTCCGGACACTCAATCCTTACTTCCCCGGCTGACCCCTGAATGATCCAGGTCTGTTCCCAGACCCCAGGTCACCAGCATGGCATGAGGTGCGGTGTCCAGTGCCTCAACCCTCAGCACCATTGGGCCAGCTGAAAACCCTCCTTCTCATGTGCAGCATGAAGCTGAGGATGCAACCATGACCCTCTCCCCAACAACACCCAGACAGCTTGTCAGGGTTCTCAGTTGGATCTCAGTCACTCCCCTGCCCCCCACCCCCACTGGGAGCTCCACCATTGAGAGGTAAGTCACAGGCTGCCTTGTACTGCTCTAGTCCCTTCCTGGCTTCAACACTGCTGCAGGAGCAGCGTCACTTAATGACAACTCCTGCCAACCTCCACTCCCAGCTGGGCGTGCTTTAATCAGCTGTGGGTGCATCTTTTCCATGGCCTTCTCTTTGCTTCAGCCCCTTAGGACATAACAATCTCTGCCTCTGGAGTGGTGGTTTGGGAAGGTGGGGGGAGGTTCTTCCACTACTGCCTCCTCCACCTTCCGCTGGCTGCTTTGTCTTTCTCTCTCTCTCTTCCACCTGTGTGGAGCAGGCAACAGCCTACGTTCAGTGCGGGCTGGGAGTTACAAGTCCCCACAGGCACTTTTACTATAGCACAATCACACTAATTGGCTGGTTGCAGCTGCAGCCCCAGCTTATCCTCCTCCTGCTAGTATAACACCCAACAGGATTTATGAGATAACAGCAATTACACAAAGGCAATCTCCATTAGGACGAATGTACATTGGCAAAAATAAATTTTGTCAATGTACACTAACGGCGCTGGGTACTGCTTTTATTTTGTTTATGCAGGGGGCTGTGCCCCCTGCACCCCCCTACTAAAGGATTCTCAACTCCAAGGGGGTGCATGTTGAGGGGGGCTGCAAAACCCAAACAAAATATTTAGCAGGATGCGCAAAAAAATGAACGCATTCCCGGAACCAAACCCGGCACTCTCAGAGCCCTAACCTGCCACCCACCAACTACTGTACATCACAGAACCAGCTCGGCAACCGACAGCCACACTACCCCTCACAAACCCTCCCTCCTCTTCTGCCCATTGCACAGTGTGCTCACTCACTCCCTCCCCACACGCATGTACATATAGCGACAGGATGTCGCTATACCCGCAGTCACCCCCCCCAATCTGGTAGCCCAGAGAATAGGCACCTCTATTGAGTCGCCCTTTTTGTAAGTGCTCAATAGCAGTCGCCCTTCTCATGGGATACCCAACCAACACAACACAAGGGTTCAGGGATCCCCCACTAGACCCCAGGGAAGGGTAGTAGTTTTATTCAAAAGGGAATTGGCCACAGTCACAGGGTAGTAGCCAACTAGACCACCAGGGCTACCATTTTACTTAGTGCTTCTATGGCATTCCCTGCACAGAAGACCACCAATGCCTTTCTTGTATTTACCTACAGGCCTGCTAGCCGAGAAGCAGCCACTAGCCACCCACAAGAGCACAGGGGATTTTGGCTGAGGCCTCCTTCCAAACCACACTTCCTTTCCTCTCTGCTTCTGCTCCATTTCTGTTTTTTCTCTAGCTAACCTATTTTCTTTTATAAAATGGGTTTGCTGAGCTGCATCATCAATATGTCAGAAAGCACCACCTGACCATTGATTAAATGCCTGTACCAGCGCAGTTAGGGTGATGCTTGCCAGAACAGAATCCCTGAGCCCAGCTGAACTCATTATATGGGCAGCAAGTGTTAAGTGTGAACTGAAAGGCAGTCATTTGCAATCATCGCTAAGCGGTGAAGAGTGGAAAGGTGGACTGATGCAGCGTAATGGTTACAAAGTATTGCTGTGCATCAGTTGGCATGTAAGCCATGGTCAGGGCAATGTGTCTGAACAGCAGTAGTTCTCTGTTTGGGACAGTGCAAAATGGGATAGGCAGTGGGAGTGAGCGAGATGAAGTCCCAGAACTCAGTTGTGGAGTCAAATATGCCCCCTGCTTCCTCTTATTACTGTCAGCCAGTGTGCAAATGCAAACTCGTCATGTGCTGGTTTTGTGCCTCCCACAGTATAAACTACAGCCCTAATGAGCAGCACTGTGTGGCCAGCTTCCCTTACATGGGTTAGTTACAGTGTCTTTGTGTTTGTCTCTGTGTCTCAGCTGGTCTAGTAGTGCTGGCTCCCTGTCTCCGTGACCAAACAGTCAATTCCCCTTTCCCAGTCATTTCCTCTTTCAGTTAGAGTGACAGCCTCCCCCCCAACCATACATTTTAACTTAGAGACATTGCATTAGAAACATTCCAATCAATCAATTTATTTCAATCAATGTATTTGTATACTGAAAGGTATGTGAGCAAAAATGCCCGTTTTCAGAAACGTCCAGTTTTGAAAATAACAGGTAACGGGTTACAAGTGAGAAAATACATAATGTGTACATCATATTAACAGTGGTAGAAGCTAAGGAAATAGGTCAGAGGAATACATAATATATACATTGTACAAGTAAATGGTTAAAGGTGAGAGGAATACATAATGAAAATATTGTAGTTACAATTGTAGGCACAAGAAAGGTCAGGGAATACACAATATATATATTGTATTTACAGTGCAGAGGCACAAAAGCCTAATGGTACATTACATAAACAAATAATTAATTTACAGTGTTAATTGAGTGCTGGGGGAAAGCAAAAGGTGAGGATAAGTGCAGGTTAAAGGGGGATGTGCAGCTGTGTTTAATTCAGGTGGACGATGCGAGGAGGAGCTCTTTGAGGGAGGTTTTAAAAGAGTTGAGGGATCCGCAGGCCTGGATTTCTGGGGGCAGTTTGTTGTAAATCTTTGTGCCCCTATAGGTGATTGAGTTCTGGGCAAGGTTAGTCCTGTAGAAGGAGGTATCAAAGACCAGACTAGCGGTCCCTCTGGTCGATCGCCCAGGGGCTGTGAGAGGGAAGAGGGAGTTAAGACTGGGTGGGAGAATACTGAGATATCGCTTGTGAAGAAAAGCAAGCATTTTATGATGAAACCTGCCTTTGAGTGTGGGCCAGTCGAGGGAGGAGTAGAAGGTACAGTGGTGAGTTTCTCAGGGGAGGCCAGTGATGAAATGGGCTATACTGTTGTATGTGGCCCTGAGTTTGGTGTGGAGAAGGGATGCAGTAGGAGGGGAGAATACAATGAAGCCATAGTCTAATAGAGGTAGGAGTAGAGAGATAGCCAAGTGTAATCTAGAAGCGGGGATCAGGTACTTTGTAACCCTATATTGAAGACCGAGCCTGACATGTACCTTTTTAATGAGGTTGCTAATGTGGATGTTGAAGGGAGTGTGGGTCAAGGTAGATTCCCAGGTATTTGAACTCAAAGACTTGTTTGATGAGGGTGTCAGAGTTGTTGGAAAGTTTAAGGCCAGAGACAGGGGCTTTTCTTGAGCCTGAGAAGATCATGAACTTTGTTTTCTTGGCATTGAGGACCATGTCATTCCTGGAGTACCAGTAATGCAGCTTCCTAAAATTGGATTGCAGGTTCTGGAACATGGTAGTGGGGTTGATGTCACTGCAGTAGAGAGCTGCATCGTCAGTGTAGAGGATGAGTTGGATAGAGTGGCAGATAGAGGGGAGGTTGTTAATAAAGCGTGAGAAAAGCAGGGGGCCTAAGATTGACCCTTGGGGGATGCCATACTGGATAATGCATTCAGAGGAGAGGTGGCCATCAATAGAAGTCTTGTGGGATCTCCCAGAAAGGTAGCTACCGACCCATTTGATGGGAGTGTTAGATAGATGTAGGCCTTTGAGGGTGTTCAGAAGAATGTGATCTACAAGGTTGAACGCCTTGGTCAGGTCGACAAAAACAGCCTGTATACTGGCCTTTGTCATTAGTTTTGATGATGTCACTGGTGAATCTGACATGGGCTACATCAGTGCTGTGCCCAGGTCTAAACCAATGCTTGGCGCTCGAGAAGAGGTTGTTAGTTGGTAAGTTGGGTATGCAACACTTTTCGATAATTTTTGAGAGAGGGGTGAGGAGGGAGATGGGACGGTAATTGCCTACTTAATTTCTGGACCATGACTTGAATAAAGGCCTGATGATGGTGGTTTTCCAGATGGTGGGGAAGTAGCTGGAGCATAGGGAGCGATTTAGAAGGTTAGTGAGTGGGACAGCCAGGGCACTGATGGCAAGTTTCAGGATTTTGAAGTCAATACTGTCGGCAAATTTACTGGGTTTGAGTCAGTTGCAGTGTCCCTGTGTTCGTCCCTCTGTCTTGGTCAGTCTATCAAGTAGGACTGGCTCACCGTTTCCCTGACCAAACACTCAGTGCCCTTTCCCAGGCATTTCCAATTCACTTACAAAAGTGACAGCCCTCCCACCTCCCACCACCTTACATTGAGCCGAGAGACCAGGACATTACAATCACAAGTCCCTGACCCCGACAGCAGCAGCAGCATGCAGCCCACCATGCATATCACACGATGAAGAAAGCGAGAGGGGGCAAGATTGATAGCGAGAGGAAACCGCATACCTTGTTTTTTCCCATAACGCATAGAGCCCTGCACATTCTGTCATTCAGTGAGAGAAAGAGAGAGATATACATGACAGAGAGAGAGAGAGAGAGCAAGACCGGTAGTAAGCGCTTGTGTGAAAGAGAGAAAGTGAGAGAGAGAGAGAGAGAGAGAGATAGACAGAGCGAGAGTTCCTCAGTTACTGTCAGTGCTGCATGCTTCCTTTTCTAGCTCTTTCTGTCTGTGAGATTGCTGTGTGCACTGTGTAACTAAAGGTTTAATCTACACAAGGCAACAGGCGTGCAGAATAAAATCAATTCAATAAATATAGATGGCAACATGCAATAAATGCACATTCTGCGCCAGTTCAGACAACCCCCTGGAGCACACAGTGGGGCCGCAGCAGGCAGAATCACTGAGCACCCACACTGGGAGTCTTGAAACACAGTGTGAGAGCAACAGGGTGTGTTTGCAGTAGTCGTTTCCACGGTATTCCTCGCCACCCACTCTCAAGGCACATAGATCATGGTACGAGCTCACCCAATGACAGTGTCTGTTGACACATGCACACAAAGACTGTCTCTGTAAAGTTATATTTTAAGAGCAGTAGGCATCTAACTGCAGCAACCAGTTATGCGGCCATGGTATGTGTGAACCACAAGTGATGTTTGGTATATCCCCATCTCCCCAATGGCCAGCAGCATTACTGAACATTGCCAGGGTAATTACTCAGGTCTGTGTCACTCACACTCAGTAGCCATTTGTGGCTGGAAATGTGAAGTAGGGGCAGATGCAGCTCACTGCAAGAAAAAGACAGAGAGACACAGAGAGCGAGCAGTAGACAAAACTGTGCTGCTCTACAAGCGTACTGCGACAGAGCACATCACGGCTATATCTGTCACAGTTCTGTCAGTAGAGCAAGCACCCCGAGTTTTTTTTCTTTTCGGAGGGACTACTTTGGGTGTCGAGAGGATATATTCCCTTTTTGTCTGTTTAGACATTTTCAAAACAAGTTTTTGTAGCATATTTCATATTTTTCAGTGCATTGATGTTGTAAGTGCAATTATTCATGACAGGGTGTGGGTTTATAGGCATTTAATGCATGCCTAAGGTGCTGTGAGGACACTCGGCCTGTGGCCTCATGCCTCACAACGCACTCCAGGTATGCATTAAATGCCTATAAATGCACACCCTGTTGTGGGTTACTGCTTACTTATTTTACAGTTCTGACAGGATGCAGACTACTTCCCCATCAGATAAGTATACTCCTATCCTAACCTGTCCTTTCCACCATTTTTACTACTTAAGAGCTGTGTATCCTTTGTGAACCCCATTTCTTTTATTTTTTTTACAATTACGGCAGACAACATCCCTTCAGAACTCCTACATTTGGCTCTCTAACGGTCAGTTAAGACCCTCTACTTAATCTATATTGGTTGTGCTGACTGCAACAGAGTGCTCATGCCCATTACAATGTAGGTGAGGGAAGTCTAGCATGTGGGACCCCTAGGAGGTCCAGGTGGGAGAAGAGGGGGGCCATAGCTGGGAAAGCCTGGTTGGGGGGTCTTTTTGGTGATTCAGATGGGTAATTTGGCCCTGGGAAGGTCCTATGATGGTCTGTGGGGGGCTGATTATGATGGATATTGAATCCTGGTTTTGGGATTCTAGGAATGGTCTGGTTGGGAGATGAGGGTGCAGGTGGCAGTCCGAGTTAGAGATGAAGGTGAATGAGGGTGTCTGAGCCCTGTTCAAGAGTTCTAAGGATGGTGTGAGTTGGAGAAGTGTGCAGATGGGTTTTATATCAATGTTCCCTGGTCCTAGGGGTGTTCAGGTGGGAGAAGAGGTTGGGGATGAGTGTAGGACCCTTGTATCTAAGTCCTATGGTTGGTGTAAATAAGGGAAGAGATGTGTACTGGACACCCATTCATGGGTCCCTTGTCTGGTCCTGCATGAAGCAGAGGGTAGAGATGAGTTTTGGACACCTGTCTTGGGGTTCAAGGGCTGGACAGCATGGGAGATGAGTATGGAGGTTGGTGTCAAAAACTCATCTAGGTCTTGCAGGACTATCCTGGTGGGCAGAACAAAGGACATGCCAGTCTAGGATTCCAGAGCTGGTCTGGGTGGGGGGACAGGAGGGACTAAAATGGGAGCAGCCAGCACGGTGGTCTCAGGGTTGATCAAAGAGGAGTGATATACGGGACATAGCCCTCACCAAAGTCAAATGCTAAATTTAGTATTAAAGCAGTCATTAATTTGTCTTTGAATACTAATTTTAGTCATTTTTAATCATCTTTAATCATTATTAAAAAATACAACCTTTAAAAATACTAAATTCTACAAAGCATTCAGCAGACTACTTGTTTAAGAGTAAATTATTACTAAATGAGACTTAGAAATAGAACTGCAGTGCTCTTTAAAGTAAAGTTTATTTTTAACACTACTGAATCATAAATGAAGATTACAGTCAGCTTAGTAGTTCAAGGATTTGAAGACAAACAAGGCTGGGTACATTACCATGCATTTCAATTCTACTGAGTAAGGAGTCATATAAAACAACCAGCAACACCAATGGGTGTTTACTCACCTGGTAAAGCCCTTACCTCTCTAGAAGACCGCCTGAGGTTGGGGGGTGCTATGTGAGGACCCCCGCAACAAGGGCCGGAGAGAAGGGCTGGCGGTCAGCGGTCTGGTGCCACGGCTCGCTATGGGAGGGTGCCGTGGCGACCGGGAATGGAGTCCAGGTGAATCAGGCTACCTACTTGGGTCGCTATGGGAGGGACCCGAGTGGTAGGGGTAGAATTGAAGCCCTGGGTGAAGCAACAGGAGCAGGAGGCTTGGGAGGAGTGGGGGGCCACCGGAGGGTCACTATGGAAGGGACCCAAGGGGGAGGACCCCCAGGAAAAATGGGATGGTCATCCACAGACCTTTCCCTTCCCCGCGAGGGGCCAGAGAGCAAGGTGGATTGCGCTTTCCACACCCCCCGTGAGAGTTCAGGGGGGTGGAACCCGGTAGGGTGCATGGCAGAATGATTGCACCACAGAGAACGCCTGGAAGTCCCGCTGGGGTGGGGCACAAGGAGGCTCTCCCTTCACCCTCCAGGAGCTGCAGCTCAGCGTGGGGGGGCCGAAGTGAAGGCTAGGAGAATTCCCCCCCCCGCCCAGACAAGTCGCGAGGAGGAGTTCCCTCAGACTGCAGCGGCCTAGCTGCTAGGCATGGGAGTGCAGAGCCAGCTGGAAGACCTGAGACGGCTAGGGTGGAGGTTTGGCCGGGCCGCAGTAGGCCCAACAGGCCTATGGAGTACGAACCCCCCCGCTGATGCTCGACCATGCTTCCCGCGGGAGCGAGCGCCCTCGGCTGGATTCCGCCACGTGGTGCGAGGGGAACTGGAGCGAGGAGCCTCCTGCGTCTGCGGAGGCGATGGGAGGAGGGGGCGGCTTGCCTGAAGCTGTGGGGGGAGCGATGGAGACAGAGAGGAGCCACGTGGGCGGTGCTTGGCCGGAACAGGCCGTTGGTCCTCCCGCAGCCTTGCTGAGGCCAGGAACTCTAGAAGCGGGGGGCAAACGGAGCGATAGGTCGCCAGGTATGGGAGCGCTGTTGCGAGCGTTCATTTGCGCGAGCAAGAAAGAGGAGCACATAAGGGCAACTGAAGGATCTGCTAACTTAGGCACTGAGAAGGGGCCTAGCCCATAGGTCCATCACAAGACTGAAATCGTTGCACAACACAAACATAATAAACGGCTAGCAGGACAAAACCAGCAGCATTTTAGGGAATAACCTGCCAGAAAGAAAAACACAAGGAGTTCCACTTCTTTCAGATATGCCTACTGTGATCCACATCTTGCTAGGAATCACCTGATGTGGCTAACGCTAAGGCAGGGGGCTAGCTTAGGTTACTGCTCCTGGTAAAATCCAGGAAATTCTAATATGCAAAGCCCCAAAGAAAAACTGTTGTACCTGCTTTCTGATTTAGCCTGAAGAGTACAATTTAGTGATATAAATCCTTGATTCAAGGTCTTACCTTCTAGGAGCAGACAGGAATTCCTGGTGTGCTTCTTGCCTGATCAGATGCACGATTCGAAACTGGAGAGCAGGGGTTTCTGGGACCTGGATATGCTAGAAATTTGATCTGGGTCATGTGCATCACTAGCCTATCAGGTGGGCTAAAACCCATGAGGTAATGTCTGGAGTGACTTGGATGCCGAACAATCACAATGAATTTTGGAGAAGGCAGGCAATCATAAAATGTGTTTTTTACCTAGAAATATTATGATGCAAAAAAGAAAGTTGACAGTGTCCCTTTATAAGTCTACTGAACTACATTTTCCAGACATCTACTCAGTCAGTAAACTACATTTCCCAGAACCACTTCCTTTTCCTGCCTAGATTGACTGACTGTTAATCTCCATTTTGAAGATGCATCAAGCTGGTGTTGCCATCAGGCAAGTGCTTATGTTTAAATAGAAAAGTGCATTATTTTAACTCCCTGAAATGTTAAATACAGTGAGGAAATTATTACTTAGGTTTTATTGTTTTCTAATGTATTTTTAATTGTGAATATTTTGTTATGAAGAAATGTTTTCTGATCTGAACTCGTGGCTAAAAACTTATGAAAAGCCTTTAAAATACACAGTTTTGTTTTTTCAATCAAGTCACTCTTTAAAGTGTCTAGTGAGCACTGTCCCTTTAGATTACCTATTATTTGGAGCATTTTTATTTATTTAGTTACTTTTAAAGTTGTAGTTTCTTTGGTGTGGGGGCAGGGGAGATACCTAGCAGCAGGAAGATTGTATGAATGCATTTTCTTTGTGCATATCCATTCAGTGTCCAATTTATCAATATTTACAGAGAAAAGATGTATCTGAGAAAATCTGACCTGCAGATTGATAAAGAAAGATATATTTACCACAGATATTTGAGTGTTTGAATGTGTGTGGGGAACTAAGCTTTTTGCATTTGATTGTATTTGATTAAAACATTTGCATGTATTAATCCATTATATTAAATAGTAATGATGGGATCTTTGTGCTTGTTTTCTGTTCCTAAAGCTGCTGACTGTTGTTTATGAAAATATCTCCTTATATACTTCTGGAGGAATTTATATTTGATTGGATTCTGTTTGTTCATAAACTGATTCGAGGTGGGGTAGGAAAGCTGTGCTTTTGCATTTGATATTGTATTTGAATAAAACTTTAGCATATGTAAAGCCATTACATTAAATTAAATAGTAATGCAGGGATCAGTGTACTTTTTTTTTTTGCTGAAGACTGCTGATTATGAAAATCTCTTTTTTGTGTATTTATTGAAGAATTTCTTGAGTAACTTTCCTGTTTCAGAAAAGCAAGCCTTTTTTAACTGATTCTTTGAATCCATGTAGCTGTTTATTTCAAAGGTGCTCATGAATTTATATTTTGTATGTTAGTGTCTCACATTTTATTCATTCTATGTTTAGAAGTATGGGGTCCATGGTTGTGAAAGGGTGATCTGGGGAGGGGATCTAGTTGCAGGGAGGGTGGTCTGGGGGAGGTTCTACTCTGGAGAGAGGGAGGGTGGGTCCAGCTCCTGGGAAGGGTGGTTATCTCGGTGTCCAGCTCCAGAAAGGGTGCTCAACTTGGAAGGGGGCTGTTCTATGGGTGGGAATGAACACAGGGGGTCTAGCTGCAGGGAGGATTGTCTGCTGAGGTAGACTGGTCAAGGGCATGAAAGGGTGAGCCAGCAGCAGGGGGGTGGTAGGTGGGGGGATAGTTTGGGTATGGAAGTGAGGTCTAGCTGCAGGGTGAGTGGTCACACAGTGAGGCTAGTATAGGGCTTTTGGTGGGTCCAGATGTAGGTAGCATGTTTGGCTGGGGGAGTTCTGGTCCAGGTGCTTGGGGGGACAGCTGCAGAGATGTGTTCTGTTGGAGGGGAGGCTTGTGGGGGTGCTCCAACTAAATGAAGGTTGTATAGTATGCAGTTGGAGGCTGGTCCAGATGCAGGGAGAGTGGTTGGCTGGGGAAGAGTCTGGTCTGGAGTATGTGTGGTGCTCTAGCTCTAGTGAGGTTGTTCATCATGGGAGATTTTGGGGGTAGAAGGGTTGTCCAGCTGCATGGAGGATAGTCTGGTGCCTGGAAGGGTGATCTAACAGAGAGGAGGATGGTTGGCTGTTGAGGAGGGGGGTGAGACTGATCCAAGCACTGGATGGTGGAGATGGTGGTTGGACTGGAATTGTTAGGATATATAACCTGAATTGTTAGGATATATAATGGGAAACCTTGATTTTTCAGGATGAACTATTGACTACCCATAGTCATAACAACTGTCAATCAGTAGTTCATCCATTAGGGTCAATATTTTGTCTCTCTCTAGCCCTCAACTGGTAAGGCTAGTACTGCTGGCTCCATGCTGTGCCCTGTATACTCCCCTCATCGCAGTGTCATGTGCACTGCTACCACCTCGCTGTTCCACACACACTTCTGCCACTATTCTGTGCCATGTGCACTGCAATCACAGTGCATTTCCACATGCACTGCCAACTCTGCATCGCGTGCACTAGCATGCAAAACCACATACATTGCCACCACCTCACTGTTACACTACCATCACTGCACTGTGTCACCTGTACCACCATCTCTTTGTGGTAGCACGTGCCCTGCTGACTCCATGCTGTGTCACGTGCTCTGCCAACAGCACACAGTGACTCATGTATTGTCATCACTGCATTGCCACATGCACTGCCAACTCTGTTGTGCCATGTACACTGTCATTACCACTCGGTGCCACTTACACAGCTTCCAACTTGCTGTTCTGTGCACAATGCCACCACTTGCTGTGCCACATGCACTGCTGATTCCACACTGAGCCATTTGCACTGCTATTAGTATTTGGTGCCATGAGCACTGCCAACTCCACTGGAACTGTGTCTGGTGTTGACCATTGCTGTGCCCTTTCTCGTTGGCCCTGGGCTAGAGACTGGGGCATCTGTGGCATCAGTTATTTTCATTCACCCACCCTTGAAGGCCCAAGTATTGATACATGCTCTGTAGGTCAGGTAGTGTCCATGGGCAGCAGAATTAAGGCCTGTTATGTTAAAATTACTGAATCAAAGTTAAGGCCTACACTTTAAGGTTATGGCCTAGCTAGTCCCTAGACCAGTTCACAATGACACCCAGTTTTAAAGCTGGGAGGTCACTGAGAGGTCATGCATCATTCCCAGTGTCATATCCTGAGTCAGTGACTATGGTGGGATTCGAACTAGGGATCACCAGGTTTGTCTATGTAATATCTATGTTCTCCCTGTAGCGCTTGTACTTCTCTGGAACTCTGTCTGTACTCTTGCTTTTCTTTTTTCTTTATAATAATCCTTTTTTTCCCTTTATTTCTACAGATCTCAGAGGGCATTGACCCCGGTCTGACGGGACACAGACTACCTATATATCAGATAAATATTGTTTATATTTAACCTTCCCTGTTGGTCCCATTTTATTATTGAAGCACTATGGATCTTTGTGACCCTATGGATATTCTTTTTTTGCAGGTACGATTGGACATCACTACAAGACACCCATCCCAGGCTCCCCAGGACCCAGGTAAGAGATCTCTTATCTATGCTAGTTAGGCAAGCTGTAATGATGCAGCCTCAACTAAGCCTTGCCTGTCTCCTGCACCCTTTGCATTGCCTATGCTCATAATCCACATATCAAGTTAATGCATTTGCAGTGGAACATCAGGAATCAAAATGTCAGAACCAGTAGGAATGCAACAAGCAGACCAGGTACCCATTAGCCCCAACAGTTTAAGTCCTGTCTGCTAGTCAATTCCCTGGCCAGTAACTCCACCCCTCCCCCAGCTCAGTCAATCATAGCCTAGACCAGAATTCCAGTTTCTGAAACTTGGGTCCTATGCACATAGCTGGACCACCACCTGTAAATAAGTTGGGTTACAGAGCAACATTCCCCTACCTTCCTTGTAACGTACAACAGCCTCCGTTACAGTGATTAAATTGAGGTGCCTGATATTTTGTCGCTTCCCCATAATGCCACCCTTTCCTCCCACTACACAGTTCAAGTGAAATGTCTAGCTTTACCACTAATGCAGCTTCTCATTTATTTGTAATGTCTCAAGGCTGTCGTTATTTATTGCCAAGCCACCCTCCCCCACTTCGATTGCAGCCTGTCTGCCATAATAGACAGTGGTTGCTGATCACCCCCATGAATGTGCTTCATTTGAGAGGATCTTTTTCCCTGTGGGCATTAAAGACATGGTCTGCACTACATTTTAAGCTGAACTAAATCACCAGCAAAACTGGAAAAAAATAAGCCGTGAAGGGTCCCAGATGGGGTATGTTTGAGCTGGTGCAAAACCCGGCATGCATTGGAGCTGCCCCCCCCCCCCAAATGTATGCAGGCTCCACACAGAGGCATCTTTTTCCAATCATGCAACATTAGCCACCATAACAGGTTATGTTTACATGGGTCCACTTCCCTTTTTCTCTCTTTCCTTACCTTAATGTTCTTCACTGACCCCTGCTTTCTGCACCTCCTCTTGACCATTTCTACATATCTCTCTCTTTTCCTTATCTCTTGCTTTCAAAGAACATAGGAAGTGTCTGTTCCCCACAGGCTTTAGGCCCCTGTAAAAGAAGTGGGGTGGAACTTACAGTAGGAAAAAGTAAGGCAACCTTGCAGCTCATGGTTTTAAATCATCCCTTCACCTCAGTGGTCACAAATGGAACTGACCCACTAGTCAAATGCTGGCAGATTATGTACAGTATATGGCTAGTAAGATTTTCCTTTAACTAGCCCTGCAGATTTGTACTGGGGAAGGTGCCATTTCAAGAAGAACACCAGCTGGGCCAGTGGAAAAGTCTGTGGGGCTGGTGGATTTTCAAAGTCACTAGCCCTGACATTTTCCTGCTCCTGACTGGGAGCTTTAACCGTGAGTGTGGCTGTCTCTCTGGCTGCCTCTTACCACCTCCCAAGCCCTCATAATTGCCACCAGAGTGGGGGTCTGAAAGGTGGAGGGAGGTGCTCCTACCATGGCCTCCTCCATCTCCCACTCTACCATAGTGTCCTCCAGCTTCCACTGAGCTTATGTCTCCCCCTTTCCCACCCACATGGAGCAGGTCACATCCTGAGCTCTGTACAAACCAGCAGTAATAAGTGCCTGAAGGTACATTCATGTTTAGCATGGTCGCACTATAGGGATGACTGCTGCAGCAGCCCAAGCTTGTCTTCCTCCATGTCTCTCCACCCTGCTCTCAGTCACAAAATCAGGGCCCAAGGATCCCACTAGACCTCAGGGAGGGGTTCTTATTTTGTTGAACATCATTGGCCACTGGCCTCCAGGCAACTAGCCCACCTGCACTACCAGTTCTAGGAAGCAGGACTCCTAGGGCATCCTTAGTCCACAGAACCACCAATGCTAACTTTATTTTTTAAGAGACAATATAGTGCTGTGGTTTAGGGTACTAAGCTGCAAACCTGGAGACCTGTGTTTGAATCTCACAGGCCCCACTTACACACTGTGTAACCATGAGCAGTCACTTCATTTCCTTGTTCTCTCAAGCTTTGGCTTAGTGTGCCTTTCCTGGTAAAACAATTTCCCCTTTCCCTATTTCTTTAAAACTGGGACATATCCCAAAAGAAGCTCCCCTAGCCAACCTGGGCTATCATTCTAAAGTACTGGCCACCTGACCATCCAGAGCACTAAGGGGATTTAGCTGAGCCCTTCCCCAAACAGCACTTTCTTTACTCTTTTCTAGTTTTATTATGTTATTTCCTTTCTAGTCTATTTTCCTACTTTAACCCAGCTGTAACCTTTAATTCTAAATTTCCCTTTTTCCTTACTTCTATGCTAGCCTATGTCTCTTGTATATCTTGTCTCTCTGTTTCTGCTCTTGCTACTGTATTTTCTCAATGTTAACATAATTTTCTTTATTTTACTGGTCTGATAGGACACTGACTCCTTCCTTTCACATCAGATAAGTATCATTCTATACCTAACTTTTCCTTTCCACTCTATTTAATCTCTAAGAACTGTGGACCCTTTGTGACCCCCTTTCCTGTATTTTATTTTACAGGACCCATGGACATCATCCCTTACATACTCCTACATCTGGATCCCTAGTACTCAGGTAAGAGACTCTCGACTTACACCTGTACTTGGTGGGTTGACCATAACTGTGTGGCCACGCCTTTACAGAGCTGCTGCATGCAGCGAGGCCTCAGAACTGGGCAAAGTACTCCAGGTGTGAGCACAGCTCAGTGAGATGGCTGGATGGGCTGAGTCTGGGAGGAAGGTGCTGCGGAAGCAGGCTGGCCTCAGAACTAGGCAAAGGATTTCACGTGTAAGCTCAGCTCAGTGAGCCAGCTGGATGAGCTGAGACTGGTAGGGAGTTGCTGCAGCATGCAGTGTGGGCCTCAGCCTTTATTTATTTAGTTAGTTTTTGTTTACAGAGACAGAACTAGGCAATTCTGCCTACTTCCAGCCTCGTCCTGGTGGGGGGGAGAGAGGGATATACAGATGGAGACCAACTAAATTGAAGCAGATTAAGCTGTTTGTGGTTTTTTGTTTGTTTTTTGTTTAGTGAATGGGGACATTTGGCCGGGACACAGGGGAAATTCCCCAACTCTTTTTTTATGAAAAGTGCAATGGAATATTTAACATCTAACTGAGCGATCACCAGAACAGCAGCTGGGACCTTGGTTTAATGTCTCTTCCAAAAGATAGATGTATATTTTCTATTCCTTTAGCTCAATGATAGACTCCTGATCATAGAAGCATCAGGGATGGAAGTTCAAATCTTGAAAACTCTGAATCTGTAACTTTCCTTCCCTTACCCATCTGCCACTTCCCTTCAATCTCTATCCTCTCTCCTTCTCAATTTTATCTCCCCTTCCTGCAGCTGTTCCTGATCTAGTTATCAGCACCCTGGTTCTCCAACTCTCTCCCCATTTCCTTTTCTCCCCTAGCTATCCTCCAAGCCCCCTTTGCTTTCCCCCTACCCCTCTTCCCTAACCTTCAAACTCTATCCCCCTTCTACTCCCCCTAGCCCCTCTGCTTCCACCTCTACCATCTCTCCTGAATGTTGCAACACAAGAAAGAAACCTTGTGCTACTCCTTCTCCTTCTTCTTACTCTAGTACGGTTTCTTCTAGAAGCATCCTCTGGTGCATTACCTCCTACCTCTTCTTCATCTCCCTTCCCTTTCTCAGATGTAAACCCACTTTCAGCCCCCACCTCTTCCAGTGTAACAAAAAAAGCACTTTTCTTTATAATGTTCTGCATCCACTGTTGCTACATGATTAACTTCAACTATATGGAGCAGGGGATTGTGGGTACCAGTGTACCACTGTACATTATGGAGCCCTGCATTATGGGCAGTTGCCATCCAGTTGTTACAGCCCTCTGCATGTCAGAAAGGCTGGCAGTTGCAAGATAGGGGCACCAGTGTGCCACTTGGGCCTCCATCCTTTGATTTTATTTTTCCTTTTTAATACTTTATGATGGTGACTTGGAGATTAATAAGAGCCACCAATTGACTAAGAAGGCCCTTGTTAGTTAATCAGTGGCCCTTATCAATTTCCAAGTTGCCATCATAATGTAACAAAAAGTGTAGAATAAATCAGTCTCCTCTCATTCATTTCAGTGAGGCTCACCTCCACATTCTCCCTTGCTTCACATTACTACATGCATGAGTGGGAGGTGATAGCTGAATCAGATAGTGGAAGGGATCAACCTTGTCAGGCCAAACTACGATCCCTTACCACTTAAAAATGGCCAAAAATAAAATGTTAAAAATTACATAGAAAGACTATTGTGGACTTAAGATACCATGTTCCAAAAGTGGAATCTTAGGTTATAAAGTGTAAAATCACTTAAAAAAACTAAAACAGTCTAAAGACCAAATAATACATTGGCAGACAATGCCACTCATGGCAAGAGGCAGAAACAGGGACTACTTTACAATTTCTACTGTACTAGATAAAGATGTAAAGTATTTTCTTCTCTTAATATTGGTAACTTTTTTTACAGGGTACAAGGGCAAACAGACACTTTGAAGTGTGGGTTATTTAAGTGATAACATTCATGTAGTAGGACTATATGAACAAAAATTGGCTTCTGTGGGTGATCAAATGCTTAGGCGAATCTGAGGTGTTTAATCATCCACAGAAGCCAGATCTTATGAGTACTCCTACTTCATGAATGTTATTACTATTATAGCACTAGGAGTTACATAGATTTTGTTTATGTAACTCCTAGTGAAAAACAAGTGCTGTTGCATGTTGAAATCAGGCTTTGAAAAGTAAATGGAACATTGTTTAACCAGGTATAGCACACTAAGCCTAAGCCTATTTCCAGATGTGACCTGGGAGCACAAGGGTGTTAAGTGACTTCCTCAGGATCACACAGTATGCACCTAGGCGGCTGTGGGATTCAAACCCAGGTATCCAGGTCTGTAGCTGAAAACCTTAACCCACTGTGCTATATTGCCTCCTAAAGTAAAGTCATGACTTTGGGCATGTACAATATTGCCAGTGGTAGTACACATGCTCAGAGTCCTAGCTTACTTTTGAAAGCCCATTTTCTTGTAACTCTGCTGTTGTTACTGACCTGTTCTGTCCTGAATGCTGAAAGTTCTCTCTTTCTTGTTTTGTTTTTCTGTATTTCCCCCATGCTCGGCATACTTCAGAAAAAAAAATGTATCTGGCCCAGTGGTGCTGAGGGTTGAGGCACTGGAAACCACACCTCACGTGGTGACCAGAGTTTGGCAATGGGCTCGGGGGTCAGCAGGGGTGGGGAAAGATCAAGCATCTGCAGACAGCTTTCCTTCCCCAGTTGAGATGGGTTAGCGCAGCACTCTGTTGCCTGACACCCAGCAGTGGCTGCGTGTCAGCACAGGTATGCTGACAGAATGGGGAGGGCCACATTCAGGGCATAAGGCTGCCTCCATGGAGGTGGAGCCCAGCCACACCACCCATTGTACAATTGTGGACCCAGGAGAAAGACATCGAAAAATGGAGCTGGCAGGCTCCATGATGGCCCGGCTGCCTCCATGCCAGGACCAGTGAGATGAGCCCCTCCAAGCCACCTGCCAGCTCCACAAAAATAAAATAATTAAAAAAAAAAGGAAAAATTGTCTCTCACTTCTCATCCACCTTGGTCTCCCCAGTCAGTCTGCTTACAGGCAGTATGAACAGATGACGATAAACCATCTGTAGGTGTGGTAAGAGGGCATTAAACAACTGTGGGCATGGCTAGAGGGCCATTATCTGACTGTGTGTGTAGTTAGAGGGCCATTAACCAACTGTGGGAGGGGTTTACTTGAATAATCGACTCTGGGTCTTTGTAAGTGTAGTTTGTGAGAGAATAACTGAGGGCTGTTCTGCATTGTGATTGGCTGAGAACGGATACCTGTGTTATAATGCCTGATAAGAGCAGTTCCAGGTGATAAAGGCATTTGTTGCAAGCGCATCATGCCTCATATCACACATGAGGTGAGGTTTAAGAAGGATGTGAGGAAGTACCATTTTACAGAGAGGGTGGTGGAGCCATTCAACATCCTGCCCGCTAATGTGATGAAAACCATTGGTGGTTCAAAGCACAGGGACAGATTAAAGGGTACAGTGGCTGCGGGGGCACAAAAGCCAGGGTGGAGAATGGGGAAAGTTAGGACCCTGGCGAGGACAGTATGTGCCAGGGCTAATAGGGAACTTGACAAACTAGATGACCATTGGTCTTTTTAACATAGAAACAGACTTTGACCGCAGATGAGGACCACTTGGCCCACCCAGTCTGCCCATTTCCCTACCTATTGAATAAGCAGCAGATCCTAGTTTTACCAACAGCCTACTTCCAGCCATTATTGTTTACCAGCAGCCTTCTTTCTGCCATCATTGTCTATGTTTGCTTGTTTTTAACTCATTTTGTTTTTGTCCTATCATGCAAACGCAGGCACAATGACTGGAGAATTAATGTGGAACAACCTGAGCAGAAGGAAATATCATTGCTTCTCTTTAGCAAAAGGTATGTACATTTTAAAATCCTGTACTTGCAGTGACAACATACAGAAGAATAAATGTACAGATCAGCATGACACTAAAATAATAAGTTAGGATATATTTTCTTTCATTTTCTAATTATAATGAACTTTTTATAGGGTAGTCTTCTAAATGATAATAACGTCTATGCAGACGTAAGGGATCTAGAGACTAAGCATGCTTCTCTCAAAGCAGTTTTCAGTTCAGTTGTTGTTAGAAATTGTATTTTTGTGGTCCTTCTCTTCTTGACACTCAGTCATGTCACACCTTTTAGCAGATCAAGGTCTGATGTGATGGATACCACTCTTGACTCCATGCCTTCATCACCACCCATCTTGACTACTGCAATGCCCTCTGCCTAGGGCTGTCTGGGGTTAATATCCACCACTTGCAGCTAGTGCAGAATGCTGTGGCCAGGCTGTTGACTGGTACCTCCAGGGCCAGTCACATTATGCCTGTGCTGCTCGAACTGTACTGGCTGCCAGTTCAGTAGTGGATCACTTATAAGGTGGGTTTGATTACCTTTAAAGCCCTACATGAACCGGGACCAGACTACCTTAAAGATCTCCTGAATCCCTACTCCACCAATTGCCCTTTCCGATCCACCAACAAGAGATTGCTAGAGATTCTCAGGGTTCATCTTAAAACATCTGGTGCTCATGCTTTTTTCATTTGTGGCACCAATGCTGTGGAATTCTCTACCTTGTCAGTTAAGAGAATGCCTGACCATCAGCAGTTTGAAATCTATGCTGAAAATGCATTTATTTTCTTTGGCCTTCCCTGACTACTTAATTGACTGATTTTAAACAATTTATTATACTATCTGTTTTTATTGTAATTTATATTATGTTCAGCACCTTGATTATGAAAGGTGCTATATATATAAAGTTTGCTTGCTTGCTTGAAGATAATGTTAGTAACATCCTTTAAGCACCCTCAAAAACATATGAAATCCTGGGATCTAGTTGCAGCGGGATTTGCCAGTCATTTTGGGCACAAGAGGTGGGCGCCAATATTTTAATCTGTTAATACTGGCAACTTTTCTTGCAGAACCGCAGATACTTTGAGGTGTAGGTTATTGCTGGATAAGAGCACTTCCAGGTGCTAAAGGTAATCAATGCAAGCACATTACAGTATATGCACATGAGGCAAGCTGTTATCTGGCAACAACACACATTCATTTATTATTGCTTACAGTCTGCATCATTATATGCTTATTTATATGTTGGGGCATTGGACTATAAGTCACAAGATAGGCTGCGTGGTGTACTGACCGCTCACCATCACAACTACAGCGAAAACCATCACAGCGACAGAATTTGCCTGAAAGCGTCTGGTCACTGTGGTGGTCCCCACTGACATTAGCGGTGAATCTCCAGGTGTTTTGCCCCATCCTCGAGATAATTCTGAGTTGGAGTTGTATATATAGAGACCAGGGGGTTAGGGGGCAAAGAAGAAAACACACCAACATCCCTAATACTACAATGCCAACACTCTGCATTGTGTCTGTCACTGTTGTGGATGTTGAAAAGAAAGGTGTCGCCGAGCGATAGTGAAACCAGGCTGTGTCACAATAATAAACAATGTATACTTTGAGACACCATATTGTGCATTTAATTTATATAAAATAAGTTTATACATTAAAATTTAAATATCTAATACACAAATTACACAGGGAGTTACCATTCGCTTAACAGTCACAGCCCAGTCTTAAGCAGTATTTTTAACCTTAAATATATTAGTTTCTAACTGCCATTTAACAAGGTATTCATAAGCAGTAAAAGCAGACTGCTACTAAGCAGTCCTTAACCATCACCTAGACTGCTGTGAAAACTGCTATCTTATCCTTCTAATTTGCATCTCATTTAAAATTTTCATACTATAAGCAGGCTAACCTAAGGCTTCTGTCTGTGAAGGCCATCATGATTGCCATTTGTAATACAAATGACCGTTAACATTACAAAACAGTTTGAATGCTAATTTCATGCTAAAATACTGCTAAAGTGTTAATAGTCAAACTGCTGTTTTAAGGTTAAGTGAATGCCTTCCATTTTGGTAAGGATAAGGAAAAACCTAAAAAGGACAGTTGTTGGTGGGAGGCAACAACAAGGGAACAAAGCAAAGAAAGCAGGAAAGATCCTTCAAAACAGTAGTGCTTTCTACAAGCAGTTGTACCAGTAGAGGGACTACTTTACATAAAAACATTTTTTATTCATTTCTATTTATATTTCAAGTGGTTTTCTTTTGTTTTTAAATATTTTACATATTATTTCACAAATATCCATTTTGTAAGTGCAATAATATCCTCCAGGGTGGGTAGTGTGGTCTATAGCAGATCTTCCAGTGCCTATAAGGCCCTTTGCCTGTGGCATCAAGACTTATTATGTCCCTGGGTGGTCCGGTATAGCCCAATACCACCCAACCTGCTGGATATTTTTGTTTACACTGGTAGGTTGAGTGGGACTTTAAAAAGAAGTGCCAGTAACTTGGGATGTATTTGTTGTGGTTGCCATGGTGCTGCATTACCTGAACCACTTAATCTCATTGCTTCCATTACCCAACTGTCCCTGCTGTTGGTGCTAGCCAGTTTGACCGGAGTGGGGACCAGAGGTGGATGTGGCTGTTAGAAGGCTGCCATTTTCATTTTTTAAATTATCTGCCAGAAAACTGGTTCCCAATGTTCAAGCAGACTAACTCTGACTGATCTTTCTTCCAAAATGAGTGCATCATGCTTTCACTGAATTTGCAGCATCATCTATAAAATACTTCCACACTGCAAAAGGTTTCTTCATTTGTTTTGCTACTTGAGTGGACTTCTGGATGACTTCCTAAAAAATTGGGCACAATAACAGTGCTATGTCTAAGCACCAGGGGCGTGAAATCCATAAGGAGGCTACGTCTTGCTGTAAGGAGGGGGGCAGTTAACATAGAAACATAGAAACATAGACTTTGACGGCAGATAAGGACCGCTTGGCCCATCTAGTCTGCCCATTTCCTTACCTACAGGATAGGCCGCAGATCCTAGTTAACCAACAACCCATTTCTTCCTACCCCCCACAAGAATTGTCTTATGTCTGTCCCATGCATTCTTGAATTCTCCCACAGTTTTAGACCCCACAACCTCCTCAGGAAGGCTGTTCCATGCATCCACTATCCTCTCTGTGAAATAATACTTCCTCACATAGCCCCTGAACCACCCTCCTTCTATCTTTAAATTGTGTCCCCTTGTTCTTGCAAGTCTCTTTTTCTGAAAGATGCTACCCTCTTGGACTTTGTTGATTCCACTGAGGTACTTAAAAGTTTCTATCATGTCCCCCTCCCTTCTTTCCTCAAGGGTATACATATTAAGCTCCTTTAGTCTCTCCTCATCGGGCTTCTCTTGCAGACCCTGCACCATTTTAGTTGCCTCCTCTGACTACCTCTATCCTGTCTATGTCCTTGCGGAGATGGGGTCTCCAGAACTGGACACAGTACTCCAGATGGGGTCTCACCAACTGTCTGTACAGAGGGATAACAACTTCCTGTTTTCTGCTGCTGATGCCTCTGCCTATACATCCCAGTATACCCTCAGCCCTCCCTACTGCCTTCTCACATTGCTTGCTAACCTTAAGGTCATCTGATATGATTACCCCCAGGTCCCTTTCCTTTTTTGTTGTTGTTACTACCTCCCCACCCATTGTGTATTCTTCCCCTGGGTTCTTGTTTCCCAGGTGCATTATTTGCACTTTGCATTGAATCCTAGCTGCCATACTTCGACCATTCCTCCAACCTTGCCAAGTCCCTTTTCATCCTTTCCACGCCTCCTTGTGTATCAACCCTGTTACAGATTTTTGTGTCATCTGCAAAAAGGCATACTTTTCCTTCCAGTCCCTCTGCAATGTCACTGATGAAGACATTAGAAAGGACTGGACCCAATACTGAACCCTGCGGTACCCCACTAGTAACCCCTCTTTCTTCAGAGTGGACTCAATTTACAATTACCTTCTGTGTCCTACTGTGCAGCCAATGTTTTACCCAGGCTACCACCCTGGGACCCACTCCCAGGCTGGTTAATTTGACTATTAATCTTTTGTGTGGGACTGTGTCAAATGCCTTGCTAAAGTCTAGGTAGGCCATGTCCACAAACCCTCTCTGGTTGACTACTTTGGTCACCCAGTCAAATCTATTAGATTCATCTGACATGACCTTCCCTCTGTGAACCCATGCTGCCTTGGGTCCTGTGCTCCACTGGCCTCTAGGTACTCAACTATTCTTTCCTTCAGAAGTGACTCCATCACTTTCCCTACCACAGATGTCAGACTGACAGGTCTGTAGTTTTCTGCCTCTGTCTTGGTCCCACTTTTGTGAAGGAAATCACATCCGCCTCCTCCAGTCCTCGGGTACCACACATCCTCCCATGATTTATTAAAAGAGTAGCCAGTGGTTTCACTAGTTCCTCCCTTAATTCTTTTAGAATTCTGGGGTGAATTCCATCAGGACCCATTGCTTTGTCCACCTTCAGTTTTAGGAGCTCTTGCAGACCCTTTCTTCTGTGAAAGGACTTGGATCGACCCCCTATCAAAGTGCTTCTGTTAATTGGATTAGGCACTTCCCCCTCCTCTTTTGTGAACACTAAGCAGAAATATTCATTTAGTATCCCTGCTTTTTCACTGTCCCCCTCTGCCCACCCACCATTCATTCTATTCAGCCTCACTATCCCTCCCTTTGTCTTTCTACGCTCACTGATGTACCTATAAAAGGTTTTATCCCCCTTCTTAACTGAGTTGGCTGTCTTTTCCTCAGTTTGGGCCTTTGTTGTTCTGACTTCCTTCCCTGCTTCCTTCTGCCTTAACTGGTACAGCTCTCTGTCCTGCTCCTTCTGTGTTTCCTAATACTTCCGGAATGCTATCTTTTTCTTCCTGACTTTCACAGCCATCTCTTTTGAGAACCATAGTGGCTTTTTCTTTCATTTTGATTTGTTTATTTGCTTCACACAAAGGCTTGTTGCCTCTGTGATGGCAGTTTGATGATTCCCATTGTTGCTCCACCTCATTCTAGCCTGTTTGCTGGTGCTTTTCTGAGGCACTCTCCCATCTTGCCAAAGTCAGCCCTCCTAAAGTCCAGTACCCTCACTTTTGTATGGCTTGATTCAGTAGCTGGTTACCGTGAACCACACTGTTTGATGGTCACTTGTCCCCAGATGGCAATCCACTTCTAGATCTGAGATCCTCTTACTGACCCGTTTGAGAGTATGAGGTCTAAGATTGCTCCCCTCGAGTGGGTTCCGAAACTAGCTGTCTAATGCCTGCCACCTGTAGGGCATCAAGAATGGCCCTGCTCTTGGATGTGGCTTCAGCAAATGTGCTCAGTTAACATCTGGCATATCCAGGTCTCCATCAACAGTATCTCCCTTTCTCTGCCATTCTAAGAATGCCTTCTAACATATCCTTGTCCATTCCTTCCCCTGATATGGGGGTCTGTACACAACCCTTGTGCGGATTGTGGTGCCCTTTCCAGTCTCCAAGGTGACCCACAGTGCCTCCTCTCCTCTCTGTTTACTCTTTGTTCAGTTGCTTTTATCCATTCCTTTACATAGAGAGCTACTCCTCCTTACTTCTCCCCTGCCTGTTTCTCCTGTAGGTTATGTACCCTGGTATGTTAACATCCCAGTCATGGTTCTCTGTGTACCATGTTTCTGTGACTGCTACGATATCCAGGCATCCCTCTTCCATCAAGGCCACCAGCTCAGGGAGCTTGTTGCCCAGACTACGGGCATTGGTACTCATTACCCTCCATTTCCTGATGGCCTTACTCCCTTTTGCCCCATCCCTGTCCTTCTTGCCTTTGTCACTTTCTCCATTTACCCCTGCCCTTCTCCCTATCGACACCTCTATGTTGGTGTTTGCTGCACTTACTACCATGATTATTTGGGGGGCTAGGATTTCCTGCTCCTTTCCAGTGCCTCCCCTTGGCTAGTTTAAAAGCTTGCCAATGAAGCATTTAAACCTATCACCTAGGATCCTGGTTGCCCTCCCGGACAGATGCAGCCCATCATGCCAGTATAGGCTTGCATCACTCCAGGTGGACCCCCAGTCTCCAATGAAGCAAATCCCTGAGCTCCACTCCAGTTTTTCAACCACTGATTGAATCCCATGGTGTGGAACACACTAGCCTCTCCTATGCCATAGATGGGCAGCACCTCCAAGAAGGTTACCATGCATGCTACTTGACTAAGGTCCCTCCCAAATTCCACAAACTCTTCCTGCACTTCTCTAATCCCTTTCTTAGCCAGGTCATTTGTCCCTAGGTGGACAATGACATCCAGCTCCCTCCCTTGTTCAGCTGTTCCGGCAATCCTGAGGATTCGCTCCCTGTCCCTCCAAACCTTCCTAACAATGGAGTCCCCCACCAGGAGTTGTTTCCTTCCCCTGCAGGGTCCCCTGCCACCCTCCTGTGGGTCTCCTTTATGGAGGTTCCCAGCATCCTCCTTGATCTCCACTGCAGGTGCCTCCATAGAGGAACCACACTTTGCCAGAATGGCATAGGAATTGTGGAGAGGTACAACTGGAGGGATGTGCCTCTGTTCTACCACCCTCACCCTCCCTGAGCCCACTGTGGTCCAACCGCTCCTCTTTCTTGGCAATCTCTGAGGCAACGGCAGTGGCACTGGTGGTCCCTGGATGGAAGAGGAGGTCCCACAAATCCTGGCCAACTCATCCTTGAGATGAGCAACCTCCTCCCTCAGCCCAGAGAGGTGCCTGCAGATGGGACAACACCGCATCCTCCAGAATGTCTCCCGGAAGACTGCTGCTCCACAGCCACTACACTGCACCACTCCAATCATGTCTTATTTCTGGCCCCTTAACTGTTTGCAATCCTTACTCTTTCACTGTTTTTTTCTCTCTCTCCTTACTTTCTGCCTGTGTGCCCTTTAAGCTCCTGATTGTCCTGTTCTGAGACAAGAATATCCTATATTTCTCAGTGGACCACTTACTTGCTCAGAGGCAGACCTCCAGCAGCTAGAGGGGGCCGGATAACTACTCTTGCCCTTCTAGGATGGTGGGTCTTTATGTTTGGAAGCTCCATTTCTGCACCTTAAATGAAATAAAATTAAGCACATTTGCACTGTTAATGGACTTGCTTTATTTTTCCACACTATCAGAGCATACGCACAAGAATACTGAACACAAGCTGTGAGTAGCCTGTGCTGGCACCAGTATTTTTTCTGCATCATCATTTGTTTTACAAGCCAGGCACAGTGTCCTGGGTGCAGGCCCAAAACTTTTCAACAAAAGCCTTTTGAAAAAGCTTACAGGTATTTAGCAGTGTTTGTGATGCTCTTTGGCTGGTGCGGGCATTATGGGGACTTTGGAAGGATTTTTGTGAGGGCGAGGGGGGGTACCCAGAGGCAGCCATACACTGCCTACACCCACTGTAACCCCCACCTGTTCCAGACTTTCCTTAAGTATCTCTCCCACATTATATTAAAATCAGCCATCTTGAAGTCTAATACTTTTGTTAATGAGTGATTTCTTTCTACATGTTATCCTATTTCAAATTACACAGTCTGGAGATCACTGACTCCCAGAGGCTCCCAAACTGTGACATTCCCATTACTGTCCTGGTTTGTGAGGACCAAATCTAGAATAGCCCTCTCTTGTGTAGGTTGTTCTACTTTATGTACCAGGAAGGTCTCTTGTAAGGCCTCTATCACCATATACCTTCTCTAGTCAACACTTAATGTTTGCTTTCCCTCCCTCCTTCACTGTTTCTCTTGTTTTTCCCTCCTTCACTGATTCTCTGGATTCTGGAAGGATATTTCCAAAAGTTCAACAGAAGGTTTCACGATTGGCCATTTTTAAGGTATGATCGATCCCAAAATGGCTGTTGGCTCTGCCCACAGCCCTAAAAATCTTCAGGGATTTATACTGGGATTTGATTCTACCTCTATGGGGAAAATATAAGAAAAATGAGTGCTTGTTACATGAAAATGGTTATTTTGATCTGGGAGGACTGCAATAGCAAAGATGTGGCTGATGACTGGTGCTAGTAGGGAGGTGCTGCTCTTCATTTTTTGTACTAAAAAAGTGATTAAATCACTCCAAGATTGTGGAGATTTATTTTTGGAACTTCCAGGACATTTTCAGCCTGACTCAGATATCTGCAAAATAATTGGGCAGCAGCTGTGAGATTATTTATTTTTTCCTACCACAGCAAAATGATGTGACTGAGGATAGCCAGACAGGATGGAAGCAGGAGCAATTTGCACTGTATTCTGAGGATGATTGTGCAAGGGGTTGGGACTGCGAGTGATCTTTAGATATCCACTGCTTTACATTTCCCTGTCTGATAAACTTGCTTTCCTGCTTTACTCTTTTTCATTTTCTTTTTTCAATTTTTCTTTTTGCCAGAATGCTGAAGGGAAACCGAGTTCCAAATGTTCATTTAGACAGACACCAACTGAGCATTTTACTGCATCACTGTAAAATATGTGCACACTGCAGAACATCTCTTTGTTTTTTTGTATTTTTGACCAGCTACAACAATGATAGACAGAGAGATAGATAGATAGATAGATAGATAGATAGATAGATAGATAGATAGATAGATAGATAGATAGATAGATAGATTGACACCATATTTCTTCTATCAGAAGCTGCCCTCCTATAATAGCCGCCCTTGATCAGTAGCCGCTCATTAATTCATGCCTTTTAAATAAAAGCCGCCCTCAAATAAAGACCAAAATACCGGTAGACAAAATCATAAATCAACCAGGACTACCGTATAGGCGTTACAACATGCTCCATGGAGAAAACAATCTGTTTAACTCTAATGTTGGATATACCTTCACAAGCAGGAGTCACCTCACAACCAATCTCACCCAGTCTGGAGAACCATGTGCTCGATAACAAATGTTTGCAAATGTCGGTCGCACAGCGTGGTTTCCTACAGCGCATATGATGTGCCTGTACTATGGAGTATATGATGGACCTGTACAATAGGTTTTAGTTTCCATACCATTAAGTAAAAACAGCGATGGTATTTACTTCTACTTGCTGGAAATTGCTCAAATTTGCCATGGACGATGATAACACACTAACTCACTCGTGAAGCAGGAAGTAACCATGTTAAAGGAGCAGAGGCACCACAACAAACAAGTAATCCATCAAATGTATTTTATTTTATATTGAATTTGAATAAAACAAGTAAACAAGTAAAAGTGCTGGCTCCTAACATGCTCCTATAATGTATTCAGATTACTCAAGCTCAGAGTCGGATCCAAGCTCATTTTCCCAGCATCTGATTGGTTCATCCATGTTAGGTTCAGGCATGTCTGTTTCACTGCAATCCAAATCAAAGCCAGTGGATACTGATTGAACTGAAGCCACATTTTCTTATCAACTCCCTGCGAACACCTTATGCGACTCCTCCCTCTTTGGTGCAAGGTCTTTAGGGAGACGCTGACCAACAGTGGTCTGCTGGTGAATTGTAAAGCCTCAATGCAACAGAAACTTATCAACCCACCCATGGCTTGCATGAAAATTAGGGTCTTGTGCTAAGGCAGTCACTTTAAGTGATACAGCTTTTCTTGTTACTCTGTAGTGCTGCTCACGCTGCAGACTTATCCAGGATGCCAACTCTGTTTCTACCTCTGGATATTGTGCTCAGCGCCACCCTTCATCCAACCTCCTTCATTTTTGATTTTCTTTCATAAAGCCCAATATAGAGACTTTTTCCTCCAGATTCAAAAGCTTCTTTCTCCACTCTCTCAGTTGCTTCTCATCTATATGTAGCGCTGCAGCTACAGGGCGATTGCCCTCCTTTTCAGCATGTTTTGCTGCAGCAATTTTAAATTTTAAATCAAATGCTTTTATTTTCAGCATTTTTTTCATCAATATCTGGCTCCTCTCATTCACTGTCTCACATCTATTGCTCCCCCTCAAAGTATGAGCCTAAAGGTGTTCTCTTAAACATCTGAGAACGAGTGTTCGTAATTGCCGATTTGAAACCGTATTTTTTCTTTTAGTAAATACAAGCCGCCCTTCACAATAGACTGCCCTTGATCTAAAGCCACACAGAAAATGCCACAATCGCTAATATAAGCCATGGCTTTAAATCAAAGAAATACGGTAGATAGATATTTTGTTTATGAAGCACCCAATTCCTGGGACTCTGAGTGCTGTACAATAAAACCATAATACAAAACACAATTTTTTAAAAACAATGAAAACCACACATATAATAAATTCGTTTTAAATACAGACTCCCATCTCTATCTATTCAAACAGGATCAATCAATAAAAGCTAGATGGAGCAGGTATGTTTTTAGTTCCCTTTTAATGGCTTCTGCTGAGGAATCCCCCCAAATAATCAGGTAAGGCATTCCACAGGGTTGGCGCAGCCACCACAAATGCTGTGTCTCCCAAATGTGGCATCCTAACCCTGGGAACTCCAAGGAGGCCTCCTTCAGCAAAATTGAGCATCCAGGCCAGGCAGTAAGAGACCAGGAGTTCTTGTAGATAGGCAGGACCCCCTTAATACAGGATATTATAGGTAAGGCGCTCTATGCCGTAAAATGCTAATGTTACCATTAGTAGTCACCTTTTTCTCGTACTTTCTCTTACTCTAAATGTACAATTATTTGGTGTCTATCAAGATCTTAAACTTGGTCTTCTGATTTATATGTAGCTGATAGATCCATTGTGCCAAAAGCTGTCTCTGAGTCAATGGCAGGTGCTGTCGAGTAAAGGTTACATAACAGTCTATAATGAAAATGACTGGGAGAGTTCAAATCCCAGCAGAATGAGGGGGCAGGATGATAACCCACAAGTGCTGGAGGCATGAATAAGTTATGAAATTCCAACCCCCTCACTCATGGAAATAAATGTCATATTTGAAGTTAGGATATGGCATGTTCTATGTATACAAGTTAAGCAACAAATAATTTTGTATTTTGATTGCAATTGCTTTTGTTTTACAATATTAATTGTCTTTGTCCTCCCCCTTTTGACCAGAAAAATTAGAGTTATGGTGATGCATGCCCTTCCTTCCCAAATACTGTACTATTGACAAAAGGTTTGGGGTATTAATAAGAAGCAACATTTAATTTTTGTTTGCATTGTGAATCTAAGTTATTTTGCCTGTTGATGACAGTGGTGAGTAGTTTTCCAAGAATCTGGGACATTGCTTGAAGGAGTGGGGCTCTGGCTGCAGTGCAGTTACAGTTGACTGTAAGCACAGGTAGGAACTGAAGTCAAACACAATGCTGTACCTGTGCAATAGTTTGGTAAGTTGCTGAGGGGGAAGAATGAGAGGGAGAAACAGTGAGTTATTTTAAAACATGAGTAAAGATATGCAAACACATATGAAATCATTGCATGTTTACTGCAGTATATGTTTAATGTTACCCTGTGTTACAGTGTGCAGTTACAGATGGAGATGTCACTTTTTATTTTGAATGGAGAAAAAAAAAACTACATTAAAGAAACAGTTGTGGTAGAAAAAAAGAGGTAAAATCCGAATCATCTGAAAAGAATACATTGTTCAGCAGGCAATACTGCTGTTTTTAATACTTCCTGTGCTTGGAGATTGGGTGTGAGAGGAAACAACATGGAGGCACCAGTCCTTTTTAGGCATCAGACAAAGTTTGGAGCCTATTGTCATTACTGTGACTATTTTATGCATCAGATTTTCTGTTGGAGCATGTAGGGAACTATTCCCCATTGACTCCCCAACAGAAAACCATTCATGAGACTGGGGGTCACGTGATGCACCACTTCAGCTAACTGCACTCTCAAATTGCTCCCACCCTCTCCCACTGAAATATTGTTTTTTTCACCTAATTTCCTTGCTCATATTTGGCTAATTTTAGTGCTCAGTGCTCCTTCTTACCTGTTGCTGAATTGGTTGGTGATTTTATGCTGAAAATGGAGGCAGAAATGAAGTCATTACCTCTCCGGCATATTCCGCCTGCAACTCCTGATACGACTGCAAAATGCACTAAGGCTCAGCCTGCAGCCTCTTCCCAGCCAATCCCAACCATGACACCCCTCACCAAGGAGAAATTTTTGCAAGAGTTTGGGCCTTTTAAGGATATGTTACATGGGCTCACAGAAGAACTCAAGGCAATGAGGGCAGCAATGGACAGACTCACCAGACGTATTGGAGAAAATGAAGTCTGTGTAAGATTGCTAGAGGACTGGTGTGGTCACCTAGATCCCAGACTTGTAGCTTTGCAGTATAAGATCCCCTGACTGGAGGAGAGATGTGAGTATTTAGAAGGGAGGAGCAGGAGAAACAATGTGCTGGTGAACGGACTCCCTGAGAAAGCAGAGGGGCTGATTCTGGTGCTATTTTCCCAACAGTTAACAGAGAAATCAGCTGGGCAGTCTCCAAATGGACCCTGTTATGTTACTGACAGGGCCCACCACTCCCTCAGATCCATGTCCCTGGAAGGATCAACACCTAGACCCTTTATTTTAACATTTTTAAATTACCTGGATAGGCAACACAAATTAAATAAAGTAAGAGAGCTTTGTGAAGCTACATGGGAGGGAGCTCGTCTCTGAATAGTGCAGGACCTTCCCATCACAGTCAGAGAATGCTGTGCCACCTTCCCCCCTATTGTCACCAAACTCATAGCCACCGGAATCTGATTCTGCTTGCAGTACCCTGCCTGACTCCAAGTTTATTGTCAGGATTCCTGGATCTCTTTTGACATGGTGGAGAAAGCAACTGAAGAGGTTAAGTCTTTGTTCCCGGATCTCTTCAGGCAGGACTGAATGTTCGGTTAGCTATAGGCACCAGCGAACCATGTGTGAATAAATGTCTTTAAGGCTGTCTGTAACTGTGGCTTGAATCTGGTAAAATGCTATGCTTGTTTCTTCTGGACCTTATTACTATGACATTTTGGATGCAACAAGTCAGTTGAGGAAGTGGCGCCTGTTTACTATAGAGATTATTTATTGCTGAAAATTTCAACTATGGTTTCACGACTGGTCTTGCCTCAGTTTCTGATTTTTGTTTTGAAATTTGGAGAAGTTAATAGACTGTTCTTTATTTAAACTCTGAGGGGCTCAATACACTGCGACTTGCATTAGTGGAGTTTAACAATTTAGTTACCGGAGACTTAATAACCCAGTAATTTCAATTCTGGTCACCGCAGTTTGTGTGATCCACTACTGTACTGTCTGTATTTTGCGAACCTCTCGGGGCATCTTCATAATGGACATCAGCTTCTGCCCTTTGATAATTTTATTTCATGCAGGTATTGCAAGCCTCAATGACATTCTAACTCTTTTGCCCTGCTGCTCACAATATTCACTGTCTGTTTTGGGCTTCCTAATGTTGGGACAGATTGCTCATCCTGGTTGAACCCCTTATTTGTTTTCCTCTTCCCTTCTTTTGTCCCTTTGCTATTGAGCTTTGTGGAGAATGGATGAAATTCCTTCAGAATATTACACAAAACAAGATGCCTAGATTATATTTTGACCATTTATATTTTCGAAGTTTAAAGGAATATAAGTTCCTGCTATGCTTTCTGGAACCTTGAAATGGGCATCTCTGACCACTGCTCTAATTTTTGCTGTACCATAGATGCACGGGATTTACCTATTTCAATACTGTTATTTTTTATTTGAGTTTTCATTTAGCAACCAGGATGTTTTCTGTATTGTAGATTTTTAATACTGAGCAAGATAAGCTCGTTCTTTTTTCCTTTCTATTTTTTTTTTACTTAACTGGTTATATTTTACACTGAATAGTTATTTCCTTTTCCAGTTATATTTGCTGCCTATGTGTCAATTCAATAATGCTGCTTCTGGTGCCCTTTGTCTATTTTGTATTTTATAGTAATTGTTATATAAATAGAAGGTTCCTGTTTATTATCCTTGCTTTATGGAGTTTGGATCTTGTTCCAGAGGGGGTGAGGGAGGCCTGGGGGTAGTAGTTATGTTGAGAAGGTGATGATTTTCATCACAAGCCAGGGTATTAGTGTAGCACAGTTGCTAGTACTGGGGTGTTTTCAGCTCTTAGGTTTTTTTTTTACTATTTCTTCCTTTATTTTTTTTTACTGTGTTACAGAGTTTTGGGTTTTATTGGTGGGGTTGGGGAGGGGAGAGGGATGGTTGCTTTTTAGACTTATTACAGACAGTTGTATTATATCTGTTGTTTAATGGGTTTGACTGGGCTTTCCTCGGGTTCAGGTCTGTGTTGTCATTTGTAATTTGTGGGAAGGGGGATAGGGGCTTTGACACGAGGCATAACATTATTATAATAAGGTTGTTATTCTATGCTTGGTTTTATTTTTGGCTTTATTTACCTCAGTCAACATTAATGGTGTATGTGTTGTTTCTTGTACAGTATAGGAAATGGTCAATGTTTATCAGGTTGTGACTTGCAATATTAAAGGGGCACAAGACAAATGCAAACGTCACGTTGTCCTAAGTCATTTAAATAAACTACACGCTGATGTTGCCTTCTTACAAGAAACCCAGCAATGTTGGGATAATGTTGGGCTCTTTAGGAGAGAATGGGTGGGTCAGGTTTTCAGTGCAGGCTCCAGTTATAAAAGGGCTAGGGTCGCCATATTGATAGCTCATCATTTGACATTCCAGCTCCTCTGGAAATGGAGGGATCTGGACAGTGATTCTATATTCGTTTATGGGAGACTGAATCCATCCAAAGTGGTGCTAGGGTCAATATACAGTGCCAACACTGATTCCCCTGCATTTTTTACAGAGTTAACTACTCAGTTGGCCCAGTAGTCCCAGGTTCCTCTCATTCTTGGAGGGGACTGGAACATTGTTTACCAGACTGATCTTGATTGTTCTGGCTTGGTATGTAAGGGTTTGATCCCAAGGTAGAAAAGTGTGGGAGATGGTGGATTTTCTCAGTCTACTTGATCCTTGACGGATTCTCCATCCTGATGTAAAGCAATTTACATTTTACTCTACTCCACATGGTACATTTTCTCACATACTGTAGGCTTTTTATGTTGGTGCACGTGCGCAGCCAACATCTTGCAGCAGTGGGGATTTGGAGGCGGGGTCGCTGTTGGGCGAATGCAGGGCATGCACCAGTAGGTGCATCCCTCATTCCCCAATCAGCCTGCATGCCAACATCACACCATGCAGACTAAGCTGGCGAGCACATCTAAGGAAAGCTCCGCTTCAATCCAAGCAAAGCTCGTCACATGTAGTGGACTCTTCCTATGTGCTCGCCAGCTAGTAGTATGGTGGCACAGTGGCTGCTACACTGCTGACAGCGCCGACTTTGGGGTGCCCAATGCCCCAGTCAGCTTGCCCTGCCCGGTGAAGTATGTGCCTACAGGGGAGCCCATTCTCCATCAGCATCCAGACCCCCTTTCTGTTGTACTGTGCTGACGAGGGAGCCCACTCCCCATTGGCATCATGTCCCCCCTTCTTCTGTGCTGATGGGGGTGCCCAATTCCCCCATCAGCTACTGTACCCCCCCAAACAAAAGAAACCTGTAAAAAAAAAGTCCTTTTTTTTCCCTCGGTACCTGTAAACTGAAAATGGTCCCTCGTAGTCTCCATACCCACCACCCACTCCCACTCACTGCGCACCCTGCCTCCCCACACCCCCACCCCATACTTACCTCTGGAGTCCAGTGCGATGATCTTCGCTGGACCAGGAACATGTCTGCACTCTTCAAAGACGACCATGAACTGAGGAAATGCCAATAAGCTGTATAATGGAATAAATAGAGTTTTTTTAACTTTGCTTCATATCTTGGGCATTTTTTGGAATTTTTGCACCAAATCTTCAACATGGGTTTTTTGGGACCCCTCCTCATAAATTATGTCACAGTTTTGATGTTAATTGGTCCCAAAAGGTGATTTCATAGTCACAGCATGAAATCACCTTTTAGGACTGATTAATGCAAGGACAGTGGCAGTGTTCATGAGGTGGGATCTCAAAAAGCCTATGTTGCAAATTTGGTGGAAAAAATCTAAAAAATGTCTGTTTTACGAGCATGCATTGCGCAGTTGCTATGCAACCTCGTAACTTCACGAACTCGCAATATTTTCATGCCAGATTTTCAACACTGTCATTTTTCTGCACCTCTTTGTGAACAGTACAGCTGTCATTTTTCACATCCTGGCCGAAATTTGTTTCCACACTTCTGGTGCACAATACCACAGTCACAGTGGGAAATCAGTGTTCGGGCCAGACTGCAAAAATGACAGTGACACTGTTCATGAGCAGAGGTCCTATAATGCCCATGTTGAAAATTTGGTGATAATACTCCATAAAATGATTGTGTTAGGAGCGTACATTGCGTAGTTTGCACGCATGCTTGTAACGTTGTGTATTTGTAATATTTTCACTCTGGATTTTCACCATTGGCATTTTTCCACACCTCTTGATGAACAGTAAAGCTGTCATTTTACATATCCTGCCCGAAATGTGTTTTCGCATGTCCAGTGAAGAATAGCATGGTTGCTGCGCAAAATCACTTTTTGAGACAGCTTGAGGACATGACAGTCACACTGTACATGAGTAGAGGTGCTAAAATGCCTATGTTGAAAATTTGGTGCCAAAACTCCATAAAATGCCTGTGTTACAAGTGTGTGTTGCACATTTCCCACGCACCCTTGTAACTTCGCATATTTGCAATACTTAAATGCCACATTTTTACCACTGCCATTTTTTTACACCTCCTTATGAACAGTACGGTTGTCATTTTTTACATCCTGCCTAACATGTGTTTCCACAATGCACTACCAAAAGCAACGCCAGCGTGACAACATTCAGCATTGACAAATGCTTGTTTCTTATCAGTCACAAAATACTTGTTAACTTGGTTTCCTGTGAAATACAGCCTCTTGCTTTTTCAGACCACGTAGCCATTGTCGTGTTACACTCTGTTCAAGGTCCCTTAGATAGGGACAAGGTATGACATTTTAATCCTAAACTTCTCTGAGATCTCAGTTTGTTACAACTCTTAAAGGAACACTGTCAACTTGTTTTGCATCATATTATTTCTAGTTAAATTCCTACATTTTTGAATTGCTTACTTTCTCCAAAATGCATTAATGTTGCTGTTTGCTTTGACTATCTGCTTGTTTTGCAGAACTAAAATGCATGCTAATGTATATTTATAAGCAACTTTGTTTTGTTTCAAATCCTGTAACTATTCTTACTGAGTACTTCCAGAACATAAGAAACACCTCTAAACAGTGCAGTCATTGATGGTGCAATAGCCTCATAAACTCCGACTGCATCATGAGTTGCTAGACTATGTTGGGGATTTTCTTAAGTCCAGGAAAGATGCCATAGGAGTTGATGAAGGAATGTAAACAAACCTGTTTTTGTGTGATAACACCAGTATGGTGAGCAGTCTGTTTTTCACTTTTCAAAAGAAAAAAATTGAATCAGAATCAAACTACCAGCTATCTCAGCAATCTTTACAGAATGTTGGCAATCATAAAATGTTTTTTTTTTTTTAAACTATAGACATTATGAAGCCTAAGGGGGTTGACAGTGTCCCTTTAAAGGATTTTATTCCGTCCTTTTTTGAGACTAATGATTAATCAGTTTCTGCCTTGGATATCTTGTTGGGGGCAGCACAATATTCGATCAGAGGGGAATGTATCCACCTCACTTCTAAGAAAAAACCAAAAAACTGCCAACTCCGAGAAACTTCTTCAGGAAATTAGACAGCTCAAGCACTATTTACCTACAAACTCATTGGAAACCGATTGGCAGCTCCTCAATTCTCTCCATGCTCAGTATGTGGATCTGATGGTGGAAAGGGCCAAGTTAGCTCTTAAATGTACAAAGATCCGCTATCTAGAATCTGGGGAGAAAGTCAGGTAGCTATTCACTCTCCAGCTCTAACAACTGGGTTCTGCTAAAGCCATTCCCAAGATACAGCTTAGTCCTGAAGATAATTTTGAGACACAACCTAGGGCAATTGCAGAGGTTTTCTGCACATACTATAATTCCTTGTACCAAGTTGGCCCGGGTGAAGCGATCTCTACTGATCACATTAGTGCTTATCTGGATCAAGTACAACTCCCAGTGTTGACCCCCCCCACCAACAAGACCTTTCAGAAGTCCTGTGACAGAATCTGAGGTGAGTCAAGTAATCCAGAAAATCCCGCTGGACAAAGCTCCTGGGCCAGATGGATTTACAAACAATTTTTACAAGGCTTTTGTAGCAGAATTAACCACCTTCGTAACACAGTTATATAACTATCTTTTTAAAGCAGGCATATCGGATGACATTATGACCCAGGCCTGGATAACTTTAATAAAGAAATCAGGGAAGATTGGCCTTTCTCCCAGTGACTATAGACCAGTCTCTTTACTTAATACCAACTTAAACATTTTAGCTAAGGTCTTATCCACTCGACTACACTCTGTTTGGAATAGACTGATTAGCCCTGTGCAGGTGGGCTACATGTCCGGTCGTCTCTCAAGCGACCATCTTCAGATGCTTTATTATATTATTTCTGCATCCAGAGAGAGCAGGATCCCTGTAGTTTTAGTCTCCCTGGATACGGAAAAAGATTTTGACCGGGTTTCTTGGCCCTAACTATTTTTAGTCTTAGAGAAATTTGGTTTCCCTCTGGAATTTATTTCCTCTCTTAAGGTACTGTACAGTAATCCAACAGCCAGGGTTTTGGCTAATAATGTTTTTTCCTCCTCAGTTTATGTTACAGAGAGGGACTATGCAGGGTTGCCCCTGTTGCCTTTTCTTTTCAATTTATGTCTTGAACCACTGATTTATTATACATATACAACAACCTGGTAATACGGAATATAGATGTGGGGGGTGTGCCCGATACAAGTTATCTGCCCATGCAAATGATTTTTATTGCATATTGAAGATCCTTCTACTTCTGTTCTGGTAGTCCTGGATGAAGTTGAACATTTTTCTCTCATTTCTGGATATAAATTCAACCTGGAAAAAACAAACGTTTCCACTCTTAATATTTATGTCCTAAAACAGGAGATAAACAATATGGTCTTGACCTGGGAACCAAAAGTGTTAACTTGTTTAGCTATTCATCTTGCTCAATCTTCCTCAGCCCTATTTAAAGAAAACTTAGTCCCTCTAATACTGAAGATCAGGATGTATCCATGGAGTTGGACATTCCTGCCCCTTTCCTTATCAGGATGTGTTGCATAGTTAAATGAACTTGTTTCCCCGTATTTTGTATCCCCTGAGCATGACATGTCCTTATCTTCCCAAAATATTGCGTACCCACTTATAGCAGCTTATACATTCTTTTTTATGAAAGGGTAAAGCAATACGATGAGCCTACCTCAAACTCACTGTACCTAAAGAATGAGGAGGGTTGTGCCTTCCTAATTTTTTCCTTTATTACTGCACTTTGCATGGCATCAGGTTCCTCCAATGGGGTCATGTTTGATCTGGGTTGTCTGAGGATGCTTATGTCCCCCTTTGGCTTCAGATTGAGAGAGATCTCTGCCAACAGGCTGAAATTCAGATTAAGAGCCTTTCATTTTTGAAGCCAGCTTCCATCCCTTCCAGCTTAATGTCTACACCTATATTGTGGTCCCTGAAAGCCCTTCAGCAATTTTGCCTCCTTATGGGTGTGGACTGGACGAAAGCGCTTTCCCAGCCGATTGTTCGAAAACCTAATTTCACTATTGTGCATCATCCGATACCATCCGGTTTCTGTTCACAACTTCATGGGGCTGCTGTTGCTGATTTGTTGGAGAGAGGATGTTTTTTAATGTTAGCTGATTTTAAAGCTCGCTATTTGCTAACCCATTCCATTGAATTCAAATACTTCCAACTCAAAGGTGCTGTTACATCTTTTTTGAGTTCGTCTCCTTGGTCTTTTCATGATTATCTAGATATCCCCACACACGGTATCTTTAGCAGAACGACCCCATCCAGTCTCAAAATTGAATCATTTTTCTTCAAGCTGCAGTTCTTACTGCCTGTAACTAACTTGTTGGCGGATCCTAAGATATGGCGAACCATCTGGTGACAATTATGTAAATTGATTAAGCAGAACAAATTTAGATTGATGAAATTTCAGATCTTGGAAAATGTTTACTACACTCCTCTGCTGCTGTTTAAAATGGAATGGCTCCCTTCTTTGATGTGTAATAGATGTGGACTGGCAGAAGGTAATCTTAAGCACCTTCTCTGGGACTGTGTTAAGGCAGCTCTGTTCTGGAACTCCATAAAGTCATCTCTTGATCCATTGCTGGAGCTTGATGAGTTTTTTTACTTCTGAGATTTGCTTAGTTGGGATTTATCCAGATGATCTAATTGGTCATCGAAAAGCTTATATGAATTTGACAGCTGCCTCAGCAAAGCTTATACTTTTAAGTCATTGGCTGGATGATGCCATTCCTAGTTATAAGGAGTGGCATCAAGAAATCCTTCAGGCCCTGACAGTCGAAAAGCAAATTGTAGTTGTTCAAGGATCCATAGAGCAGTTTATTCTTCGATGGGAGCTGTTCCAAACCTAATATCATTGTAATATTATGGGATGTTGTTGCTCTATTAAATTGTACTAAGTGTCTATTATGGTTTTCTTTTCACCTTCTTTTTATTTTTCTACTTCTCTGAAAGCTTGTCCAGCTGCATAATAGTTTGTTCTTGTCAAACACATCTTAGTGTAATCTGTTATGTCTTGTGTTTATGGGGGGATAGGGGGTGGGAAGGTGCTTGTTGTTCTGTTCTTGTTATTGCTGATTGTTGCTTCTTGTATTTTGGAAAATTTAATAAAGTAAATTCGATTAAAAAAAAGAAAATCATTCATGTGATTTGCCCACATTTCAGCTATTCATTTTTATTGGTGGAATTATCTCTGGACTGTGGAATGGTTCCTGGACTTCTTGTTTAAGGAGCACATTTTCAGCAGAGCTAGAGAGGCAGTATGCTTCTGTTTTCTTCTCTATTTTTTAATTAGATGAGAATCTTATGAAGTCAGTTATTGGATCAGTGGGGCAGCTCAGAGTCCACTTTATTGAAGTGGGATTGTTCGATGTTGCTGCTAGGGCACCCTGCCCCCCTCTTGCACTCTAGTCCATTTTGAATGATCGGGAGTCTCGATGTGCTAAAGCCAATAGTTACTGATTGGCGGTGAGTGTGGATTATTTGAACATATGTATGGGAGAGCAACCCTTAATTACTACATAGGGTATCAAATATTCCAGTCACAAAGTACAGATTATTTGTAATATGTGGTATATAAAAGTCTTTTTAAAAGAAAAAATGGAAGAACTTCCTAGTTTCCTGAAATTCAAGTAGATCTTGTAGTCTCCAGTACATAACCTTCTCTGTAGCAACCTGGTATTTTATTACCAGTGAAAAAGGAAACATGCCACAGAACACTCTTTTTGGGGGGTTTATGATGTTACAGTCCCAAAAATTAACAGCCCTGGTATGACATTGCCCTTTTATCAGTTCTAAATGGATAATGGTTGTAGCTTACTGGTGTTCTGTACACCACTCCTATTCTAAGAATCCTATTCTTGGAATCCTGGATTTGCATCCAAAGTGACTCCGTACTACCCTCCTCCCCTTCCTCCCTTACACACTTCAGTCCTTCCTTCACATATAGTGCCACACCCCCTCCTTTCCCAATCACCCTGTCCCTACGAAATAACCTGTACCCTGGTACAGACAGGTCCCAGTCATTGTGTTGGGTGGCCCATGTTTCTGTGATGGCTGCAATGTACACCTCTCCCTCTGCCATGAGCACCTGTAACTCTGCAGTTTTCCTCCCAAGGCTCCTAGCATTAAGGGTAACCACCTTCCACCCTCCCCCACCATCCTGCACTCCTTTACTAGCATCACCAATAGTACTTGCCATTTGTCCTTTGTCACTGTTATGGGGAGGGTAAGCTCATATGGTTTATCAATCTGTGATGTCTGCATGTCTCTTGCCCAATTGCCACCCCCCACTCCTAGTTTAAATTCTCAATTTCCTCTATGTACTCCTCCATCCTCTGTTTCAACACTTTCTTTCCCTCCTCACTCAAGTGTAGTCTGTCCTTGGCATAGAGACTACTGTCCTCACAGGTCCCTCTCCACCCCCCAACAGCCCATATCCATTAGCACAACACCAAGTTCTTAGCCATCCGTTAAATTCCTCTATTCTCAGCTTTCTTGTTGTGCTTGCCTTGGGCACTGGAAGTATCTCTGAAAAGTTACTGATCTTCCTGCCCCCTCACATAATTGTGTTAGTTCCTCAAACCTCCTCTGGACTGTATCTACTGTCTTGTCAGCCAGGTCATTCATCCCAAAATGTATAATTAAATGAGGCTTGTCCCTACCCCTTCTAGCATATTTCAGAACAGATTGTCCCACCCTTTCCGCTGTCATTCCTGGCACGGCCTTCACCCAAATGCGACTATGCCTCTCCCCCTTGATACCCCACTTGACTCCTCTTAGTATTGAGTCCTCCATCACTAAGATTCCACCACTATTACTCCCTGCTTGCTTCCATTCATCTCTCTCTCTCATTTCCAGCTCCTCTTCTTCCTCCTCCTGCACATTATTTTCCCCTGTTGCAATTCTCCCAGCAGAACTTCCCCCCACTCCGGTTTGGTCCAGGCATTTATCAATTACTCCTCTAATTTCATCATTTCTCTCCTCCACCTTCTTCCTCTCTAGCAGTGCAGAACTATTTTCTGAAGACCCTTCACAAATGCCCACTCCCTCTCTCTTCATAGTAACCTGTTCTCTCCTTTCCATTCCATGACTTTTACCACTTCTTCACCTCCCCTCACAAGTCTCTATCTCCTCCTTCCATTTTTCTTTTGTCTCCTGACCTTTGTCTCTGCTTTCCTTCTTCTGACCCTCTCCTCACCACTGTTGGCTTAACTCACCCTCCCTCATCTCCCCTTCTTCCTCCCTCCAATATTGGGCAAAACCCACCCCCAATCTGCCTTGCCTATCTTAGTTCCTCCTGCAGGCCCTCGATCTCCTTTCTAAGTTTCTCTATGTGGTTGCACACTAAACATCCTCGCACACTTCCAGGCATTTTTTAGAAAGATTGGTGCACCACAGTTGTTGCAGCCTACCACCCTACCCATTGCTGTCATTGCCCACCAGTGACCCCCCACTCTTCCAGATACAGGATAACAAACACTCCCCCAAGTCTCCTCTCTCCCCCTCTATCAGTGCAAAACATTATTTTCTTAATTTCTCTTACCCCCTTTGTTGTACATGTTTAGATAGATTGAGCAACTGTTTTTTTATATTCCTATCCTTCCTATCCACACTCAAAAACAGACTTTAAGTTGCTATTGCACAACCTATTTCAAACTCCTATTCCTCCTTTCCCCAATGCAATAGCAATGCAAAGTAGCAATGAAAGCTCCTAGATTTGCAGTTACTTCCCTTCCACTGAGATAGCAGTCACACTTCATTTGCTGCTGTTACTTTCCTGGATGTCTGCTTCTGCTATGACAGGTGCATATCCTTTGCCTGTTTGAGGAAGTGATGTCAGATCCCCTGGTATAAAGAAAATCATGGAGCAGGGGTGGGTGGGGTGAGGGGTTGGGGTGGTGGGACCAGCATAATTCTTCCAGAAACAATCAGGTAGCTGAGGCCCCTGGTCAAACCATTAGCACCCTTCTCCCACTCTGCACTAAACTTTGCTGCTAGCGAAGCCAGCAAAAATTAATCACAGTTCTACTTAAAGCCCCCAAAATAGGTTTGCTACCAAAAGAAACAGTACTCCATTTCAAATAGCTTCACCAACAACACATCAAAATAGGTTTGAAATTAGAAGATATAAGTCTCCAATTCAAATAAACAGCCCCAGTTAAATCACACCAAATAGGTTTTAAATCAGAAGAAATAGGCCTCTACAAATGCCATCTGCTACACAGTGAAACATCAAACAAATGAGCCCACTTATAGCTACCCAAACAGGTTTCAAAATTCCAACAGCCCCGAACAATACCCTGCTAGCCCCTTAAAAATAGTAAGAAAGAAAATAAATAACCTTCTACCAAGTAGAATCCACAAGAAACAATGTAAAAACAACAAGAAGAAGCTACTGTACTATAACAGATCTGATACTGTCTCCTTCTAGTTCCTTCTGAGAAGCCAAAGCAACTCAGAAGGAATAAATTCAGATGTATAAACTCCACACCATTTGTTTACTTACCCAATCCCCACCCATGCCCTGGGCTCCATAGGGAAGACTCGGTGCCTCCTGGCTAGTTTTGTCCTCTAACAGTCTGTTGCATATAACTAGTGTCAGAAATATACATGGACAGTTTTTACAGTGTTGTTCAAACCTTTGTAAATATATTTTATTGTTCTTGGATACATGTAGTTTGGGTCTCAGAGTGAGTGCAGGAATCATGGATTCATGGTGGTATGTGTTGGGAGACAGTAGGACTGGTTGAGACGTGAAAAAAGAGTGAGATGACAGGTTTTCTAGGTAGGTCCCACCTGGAGTAAAAGAATCAGAACTCTGGGGTCTTTTTAAAATCCAAGTTTAATAAATCTGAGGGACTGTAAAGTGAAACTGACATCCTATTTTGAATATCCATCCCACCCTCTGGTACAGAGTTCATTAATAGCATGAGTCCTTATGAACAGTGAATGCAAGTCAGGACATATGGTCAGTGCAGCCTTTAATATGATGTGATGTACTGTACTGGAACTAGTTTTTAGGGACCAAACAAAGTTGTCTGGCATCAGTTAAAGAAAAAATAGCAGTTATGGGCTTGCCAAAGCCAGCACTCTTTTTGTCCATTTCTAGATAGCAAGGACCCTGGCCTTTCTTTCATCCCTTCCAGTGCTCCTAGACTGTTGAGGGGGGTCTAGTGAACAAGTGCATATGCAGCTGTAAAGCCATTTTTATTAGAACAGTAAAATATGTGCTGATTTTTCTGTTTGTGATGCAGTATAATTAAACAAAAAAACATTTTTAGTGCAGCTGTGTTTTCAAAAGCTGGTTCTCTTTAAGTTAATTTTCCAGATGACAATGCATGCACCACAACTCATCACTAAATGCAGTGTTTATTTAGGTTAGACCTTTATACAAAATATTTTTATGTAACATTACTGGAGTGCAGTTCTAGGCTTAAAAACAATATGTGGGCAGTTGTACGAGTCCCCTTACAAAATGATGAAAAAGCAATATGTTCAGTACTTGGAAAATATTGGATTGTAATACATATTGGAGGTGAAGAGCTTGAAGTTTAAATGGTTGCATGCCTAGCTTGATTTTAGACATTAAAAAAACATAGTTTTCTCTGTTTGTTTAAATGCCTGGTTTGCTGGAGTGCCCTGTAGTCTTTTTATATGTTTGAATGGAAACAGAAGGATGTAATCAATGAGTAGCTTGGTATGCTAACCAATGGGAACAAATGTCCAACAATCAATGGAAACACTTAAGACCAGCAGCAGCAAAAGGGGGGGCAGCCCGTGAGGCTCAAGTTGCTAGGGGAAAGAGGTATGGTTAAACGGTCACCTGGGAGGCAGAACTGCCTCTGAGACAACTTTCATTTAAGAGAAATGTCTCTTGCATGAACTTCTAACTCCACAAGCCCTTCCCCCTCATAGAGGGGTCCTGTCATGCATGACCCACCATTCCACCTCCTCCTGCTATTGGAGACAAAAGATCCTAGGGTGCCACAACTAGTGGACAGTGGCTAGGGTTGGGGTGGTTCACCCATGCCGTAGTGACAAACATTTTTCCAACACCAATCACGGTGCCTGCAACATGTCACCAAGCACTGCAGCACCAAGCATTAAAGCTCCCAGTAGGTACAGCACCAAAGTGTCCTCTCAGGAAATGATCAGCTTTTGCAGGGGGTTGCACCCCCCCACATCCCCAGAACGTAATATAACCTTCTCCAGTGTGGGCATGCCCTGATGGGGATAGAAATGAAGCAGGGGCAAAAGGCGACAGGAGTGAGGGGCAATCTAAAATCAAGATTACCCCTTTCACTGCTGCCCTTGTCAGGATAACAAAATTGCTGCAACCAAATGTACTCATCAACTTGACTGAATACGGTGTTGGGCTTGGGGCTAAAGCCTCCTGGGATCATCAGATATAATCCCAGCACTCCAGATGATCTGACAAATCATCACCTTCAGGTTCAGGAGGGTTCTGTCTACCTACCAGTTAGCCTCTGTTCAGAACTGGCTTCTCACCCTTTGTTGAGGGTTGACAAATACCGGAGCACTCTTTTTTCCACTTTTATGTGACTCTTGGAATAGGAAGCACACCAGTACAGCAGTGCTCAGTGGTTCTCATGTCTCATGCTCACTTCTGCTGTTGACTGACTGTGGCTACCATACCTCTTTCAGCCTCACTGAACCTGTTATTTGAGCACCTGCCATGCCACCTCTGCAGCAGAGTTCCTGCTGCAGGCAGGAAAAACAGGCTAGCACTTGAAATGGCTGACTCAAATTAAATATATAAAGTCAAATATGATGAGGCAAATGTCTCTTTTAAGATACATTAAAGCAGCCAGCCTATGACACCAACAAAAACAGCCCCCCATAGGGTACATGTGTTGGTGGGAATGCATGTATTTGTGCATGGCCATAGGAGTATTTATGTGCACTTGCAACAATGAGTGTGTGTGTGTGTATGTAACTTTCCACAGTTTCAATTGGTGTGTGAGGGCATGTATATATGAACATAAGCCTTTGTGAGTGTTGGTCTGTATATGCTTGTCTGTAGGTGTGCTGGTCTTCACAAGTGTCAATCTACTGACTCTGCATCTGTGTTTGAGATCATGCATTTGTGTGTGTGTGATTAAGCATCTATCTGTGCAGGTATGCATCTCTGTGGGCATCCAAACATCTGTATATGCAAGTGTGCATCTCTATGCACAATTGTGTCTTTCTATGTGATCATTAAGCATATGTCGCTAGGCCCTGTTTACACTGACCAAGTTGTTACACACCGGTGTGGCTCACAGTGATGTCAGTCTGTACCTGGTCATTTATGAAGCCAGTGGTGTGCACCACTTAAGGACATTGGCTTCCACACTGATGTCACATCAACATTTTGGGAACTGTACTGTGGAGTGGGAATTGGGACCCATCTTACAAGGAGTTGCATGTGTGATATGATGCTAAATTACCCTAAAGCAGTGAGGTGAAAAGTGGTCACAGTTTACACAGCACATAAAACTGCCTCCTGGGCCATCCAGAAGGCAGTGAGGGTTGAGGCACTGGATGCCACACCTCATGCCATGCTGGCCACTTGTGTTCAGAGGTGATCTTGGGCCATGGGGGGTCAGTGAGGGGATGGCTGGGAGAGGAATATCACAGCTGCTGGGCAGTTCTCCTCTCCCAGATCAAGGAGACTAGTCTCCTCACTCTTGATTGACACCCAGTGGAGGCTGGATGTCGGATCAAGAGAGATCTGGGGCATTGACATTGGGAGGGTTGAATGAGCATGGTTTCTGGAAGTGCTTACCCACCTCCACATATGCAGGCTTGCCAGTGTTCACCACTGCTTCAGGAAGGACAGGGAGAAAACCGCAAAATCCTATGCCTTCCTGTGGCCAACAGTGATGATTCCCAAAGCCCTAGAACCCCACTTCTTGTAGATTCCTAAAGGTGGAAGAGGATGATGGAGACAAGAGCTAGAGGGAGACCCAAAGAAAGGAGTACTTGGCTATGGGGGGGGCAAACAGCTATATAAAAAAAAAACTCATCCACCAGTTTAGTTCCTCTGTCTGGGAAAGAATCAGAAGAACCACACTGGTTTGATGCCTGCACAGCATACCCATGTTATAAATGTACACTGGTGTGGCTCTCCAAACCATCTACACCAGTATAGAAATGGTCAGTGTAAACTCCTTAACTCTATGCCACAGCCCAACTGATCTTGCCACATCTTTTAATAGTAATAAATAGCCTCCCTCTCTCCCCTCTGTCATCATCCCAGCCCAGAACTGTACAGAGAATACACTTCAATAAATACAGTACAAATGGGCAGAGCACACACTTGGTTCAGGATTGCTGATTGAGAACCAGCATGGCCATCGACCAAGGAGGAGGAGCTCAAGCTATGTGAAAATGCTCTAATAGACAGCAAAGTCTCTGCCATCAGGTGTGATGGATGCAAACTAGAGCAGAGAATGGCTGAAGTAGAGGACCACATGGGCAGCATTCAAGATGACTGTGCCTGCCACAACAGAGTAATTGTATACCTTTTCCAAAGGGAAGGCGCCCTTGCATAATGCTCCAAGGATGCGGAGGCCAGAGTGAGATGGAGAAACATCCCAGTATTCAGATTTCCAGGAGTAGAGCAAGACCACTTAGGCAAGTTTTTTGACTCCTTGCTAATCCAAGAACTGTATCTTGGGGAGGATTTTGATAGGGGCATCAAGATAGCCCACGCACCAGTGGGCACCAAACTGAAACAAGGAGCCTCCTGAGGTCTGTTAGTTATTACATTTTTAAAATACCCTATAAAATATCAGAGAAGATAATAATTTGGATGGGCAATAGGTCTACATTGACCAAGACTTCCAACTAAACATGGTGGCAAAATGCGAGAAAGTCCACTATGTAATCAAAGTTCTAAAAAACAAACAGCAAAATATGTTACCCAGCTAAGCTTGTAGTCACAACTGAAAAGGGTCCATGAATTTATGACTTTTTGCTGGCAGCTAAATATCACCTTCTAGCCCAAGGAATAAAGCTTTCAGACCTCCAGGAGGAGTGAATTGAGAAGGAAATTGCAGATGTAACTTAGGAAACCACTGGACCTAAAGGCTCTACACAGCACTGGAATGGAGACTGCCTAATCCATATTCAAGATGAAGTCAGATGGGTCTTCCAAACCACAAAGGCTTTGTCAAAAATAAAACAGTAAGAAGCTTTTATACGGTATATTGGTGGTTCAGCAACTCCCCTACCCCTGCTTTCCCCCATTTAATGGATTAGATTGTGGTGAGCTGCTCTTTAAAAAGTGAAGGAATCATAAGGTTTGTAGCAGAGACTGTTCTGTAGAAATCCCTGGGCTGGCTAATTAATCAATTATAAGGTCCTCTATTTTCCAATAGTCCACTCAGGTGCAGAGCTCCCTTCCCACCCATGAGGCTGAAACCATGCCCACCAGAACTAAAAAACAGTGGTTTAGAGTAGAGGGACAGTAACTAGTAACTGGCAAGTTGGCGCTGCTACTATCTACTCCCACTACCTGCCCTCTCAAACTGATAAAGAGCCTGTGTGAACTGAATTGCTCTATAAAGAGCTTGGGACCGCAAAACATTGGCAGTAGTTGAACTGATGCCTGTCACACTATGGAGTTCTTTGGCTCCTTTCACACAACTGTAACTAGCACTGCCAGGGCTCAGGTTTGACTAATTTGCAGGCCCTCTGGCCTCAGATGGAGAAATGTGTTTTGCACCACTCAATGGAGATGCAACCAAGGACCAACTCAAGGCATTGAGGGACAAGAGATCCACCTACAAGAAGTTCAGAAGGACCCAGAGGGAGGAGGACCTGGAGGACTACTTGAAGATGGCTAGTGTAGCAAGCAAGATGGTCAAGCAGGCTATAACTCAGGAGGAACTGCAGAAAGCTGAGGGAATTAAAAAGGGTGAAAAGGCCTTTTTCCACTTTATTAGTGAGAAAAGGGTAAAGAAAGACAATATTTTTAGGCTCGGAAAAGGGAACAGGTGATTAGAGGAGAATGGGGCAAAGCAGAGGTACTGAATAAGTACTTCTGTTTGGTCTTCACCAGAGAGAGAGAGAGATATGGACAGTTGCCACTTGGGGGAAGTAGAGGAGATGCATAAGGGAGAGAGAGCATGGATGGTGTAATAGAGACAGATAAGGTGAAGAAAGGGTTTCTAGCATTTAAGGTAGATATATCCCCAGGCCTGGTCAGTATAAACCCAAGGGTACTAAAAGAACTGGCGGAGGAGCTTGTAGGTCTCTTTACTGACATCTTCAATAGTTCATTGGATTCAGGAGTGGTAGTGCAGGACTGGAAAATGGCACATGTAGTGCCCCTCAATAAAAGCCATCCCAAGGATGACCCAGGGAACTATAAACCAGTCAGTCTGGCCTCAATCACATGCAAGCTCATGGAGACCATATTTAAGGGAAGGTTAATAAAACATCTGGAAGACCCTGGCCTCCAGGATGAGTGGCAACATGGGTTAATGGGAGGGAAATCATGTCAAACAAATCTGATTGACCTCTTTGTCACTTTAACAGTGCAGAGGGGGTCAAGCAGTTGACATCCTTTACCTGGACTTCAGCAACTCTTTTGACTCAATACTCCACAAGAGGTTAACCAGGAAGTTGGCAGATATAGGGGTTGGAGAGAAGGTGACAGGTGGGTGAAAACTGCATTACAGAAGTTACCATAATACAGATTTGAAAAAAGTATACCATATTCACAGTACAGTACATGATGAAAACCAACTGTAGTAGTGAAGGAGACTGCTCATGGAATTATAAATGATGGAAGAGAGATTTAAAGACAGAGGCTATACAAGTGATGTGAATTAAACATGTAGATTAAGGACAGTTATTAAAAATAGGAGCCAAACTAAAAGAAAAGAAAGATAAACTAGTTCTAGCAACAAAACCTGCACACAAAATGGGACATATTAAGGCAGTGATTAATGGTACTGGTTAATTTGAGAGACAGACAGACAAATGGGACATCTTTTTAAAATAAAAACATTAATTTTATCAAAGAGAACAGCACAATCAAGGAAAAGGTGGTACATTCCATGCACAGCCTACAAGATATACAAAGAGGGCAACTTATTCTAGGCCCCTTAAGTCTAGGTATGTGTAAGCGTGGAAGGTGCTCAGTATGTTATCATATTAGTAGAAAGGAGGTGTTTGAAGAGTTTTATACTAACCAAAAGTACACAATTAAGCAGCACCTTAATTGCAACACTGCAGGAGTTGCATATGTAATGATGTGCTCCTGTGACCAAATGTTTGTGGACAAAGCCATCAGAGCCCCAAAGGTAGAATCCTTGAGCATGCAGGGGATACAAGAAACAATGAAAAGTCACTGGTGGCCGGGCACGTTCAGTTCCAGGTCTACACAGGGGTTTTACTCATATTTTGGGGCCTTGAACTATGATTCCACACCCTAGGGCAGGCAACAACAGTAGGGTCTTAGAGAAAAAAGAAATTAAATTTATCCATAACATTAATGTGTTTTCAAAGGGAGCTGGAATGAATGAAGACGCAAATTAAGTGGTATGCTGGTGAGTCCATCCTGGGCTCTCTGTAGGTGGCATGACTCAGGCAACTAGTCAGTGATCCCACTTGTGATGTGGCAATACTGGATCTGGTACTAACAAACAGGGACAGTGCTACAGACATCAAGGTGGGTGGCCACTTGAGGACCAGTGATCACCGTAATGCGTTGTTCAATATAAGGATGATTGCAGAATCAAACTGCACATGGTCAATAGTTCTGGGCTTCAGGATGGCAGATTTTACAAAGATTTATGAATGCCTTTGGGACAACCTGGCAGGGAGATGGCCTGAGAGGGGAAGAAGAACTGTAGACAAAGATAAAAGGGAACATAGTAAGGCAACAAGCCTCTGCGACAAACAAGTCAGCAAAAGCAAGAGGAAAAAGAGACCACTATGGTTCTCAAAAGGAGGGGGTGAAAAGGGAAAGGCTAAAAGGGTAGCATTCAGAAGGCATAATGAGACTCAGAGGGAGGAGGACAGGGAGTTGTATCAAGGGAAACAGAGGGAAGCAGGGAAAGCAGTAAGGAGTTCAAAGGCTCAAACTGAAGAGAGAATCGCTCAGAAGGTAACGAAAGGGGACAAGACATTTTTTAGGTATGTGAGTGAAAAGAGGAAGCAAAGGGGTGAGATTGTAAGGTTAAAAGGGGACTGTAGAGAGGGGGATCAAGGAAAGGTAGACATCCTGAACAACTACTTTTGTTCAGTGTTCCTAGAGGAAGGAGACGGGTAGAGACCACAAAAAAGTAACAGAAACTTTGGAGGAAGGGAGGTGGACACTATTCAATTTTCAGAGGAGAGAGTCCTGAAGTGACTCACTAATCTGAAAGTGGACAAAGCAATAGGGCCAGACAGGGTGTATCCAGGAGTATTGAAGGAGCTCAGGGAGATACTGGCTGCACTTTTGACAGTCCTGTTTAACAGCTCACTGTAAACAGCAGTGGTTCTGGAGGACTGGAGGAGGGCAGATGCACTCCCACTACACAAAGGTGACGACAGAGAGGATACTGGCAATTGTAGGCCAGTCAACCTGACATCGGTTGTGGGAAAGTTAATGGAATCACTGCTGATGGAAAGGATTGTGGAATATCTTAAATTCAGTAGGTTACAAGCACCAAGGCAGCATGGGTTTGCAGGGGTACAGGTCAAGTCAAACAAATCTGATAGATTTATTTGACTAGGTGATCAAGGAATTAGATCAAGATGGAATGGTAGACGTTGCCTACCTAGCTTTCATTAAGGCTTCAGACACTGTTTCATGCAGGAGACTAGAAAGCAAACTGGATAGCTTAGGAGTGTGTCCAAAGGTGGTAAACTGGATAAGAAATTGGTTAGGGGATATGCGACAAGGACTAGTGGTAACTGACTCAGGAAAGGATGGTAACCATACAGGTGCTTAATGGATAAGTGCTTGGAGTTGTCCTCTTCAATGCATTTATATGTGACATTGCAGAGAAACTGGAAGGAAAAATCTGCCCCAATGTGGATGACACCAACATCTGCAATATGGTGGACACTACAAGGGGGAACAGATGAGCAGAGACCTGGGAAAACTAGAGGAGGGGTCAAGGCTATGGCACCTGGGCTTCAATGTGAAAAAGTGCAAAATAATGCAGTAGTGGCACAGAAACCCAGGTTCTAAGTACAAATTGGGTAGAATGGTATTGATGACTAGCAAGCAGGAAGGATACCTGGGGGTAATCATATCTGGTGACATAAAGGTGGACAGGCAGGGCAACATGGCAGTCAGGAAAGGCTAATGGGATGCTGGGATGCATAGGGATGGATATTACCTGCAGAAAAAGGGAGGTGGTGTTGCCTCTGTATATATCACTGGCAAGACCTCACTTAGAGTACTGTGTTCAGTTTTGGAGACCATGGGCTCGATCCTCATAAGAGTTACAATATTGCAAGCCCCAGGTGTGCTGAACACATGGAGCAAGGGGCTTGCAGCATTCCACGGCTGGCAATCGGGAGTCTTGATCCCATGCACCGCATTCCTCAAGTTAGATCAGCTTTTGCTGGTCTAGCTTTGGGGACCTTTTTATTGGGTTTGCAGCACATATTTGGGGCAAGCCACTGTAACGGAGGTAAAGTGCCACAAATGCGTGCAACCTTCATGAATCGGGTGCACAGGGTGGCAATGTGTTTATGGCAGTGCAGGGTTTGATGCAGGGCTTATGAAAACCTGCATCAACTTTTGAGAATTAAGCCCTACGTTTCCAAAAGGACATAGACAGAATGGAAGTGGTCCAGAGGAGGGCAACTATAATGGTGCAGGGACTGCATCAAAAATCATATGAGGAGAGACTAAAGAACCTCAGTGTGTACACCCTGGAAGGGGAGGGGAGATGAGGATATGATAGAGACTATTAAAATACCTCACAGGGGTAAATAAGGTAGTGGAGGAAGTATTTTTCAGAAAAATGGTGCTGAAAAACAAGGAGACATTTTACATGTAAGAGTATGGAGTTAACTTTAAAAATTAATAAAATGCTGCAACACAAATTGTCAGATGTAGGCATCAACAAGAAACGCTAAAGTCATGGAAAAGGATCAAGTGAAAAAATCAAGGAATTCATAGTAAAATGAACAGATAATACTGGTTTTGCCAAGAGGTCAGCAGCTTATCTTTTGATTAAAAGATGGAGAGACATTGGGCATAATTTTCAAAGGTTGATGCAGGGTTTGCATCAATCCCTGCTTCAACCCTGATGTTCGGCATGATTGCACCAAACTCCTTTGATGCCACTGCACTCAATTTTAGTACATTGGGCACAACTGGCACAGTTTGTATAATTTATGCCAGCTTGCACCAAACATTCGCCTCAAGCCCTGTAAAAAGGGTCTCCAAATGATGCAAAGTTAGACCAGGGGCATGCTGGTCTAACTTGCAGCATTTGGTGCAACTGATGGAGAATCCCGATCTGCATCAATGGACTGCCACAAGCCCCCTGTGTCGTATATTATCTGCACCAGTGACTTGCAACATTTTAAAATCAGGCTAATGATGTCATTATGTCAGCTTATAAAACATTTTGCATAAAACTGGGAGGAGCAAGTATAAAAAGTGGTGCAGCACAAATAGAAACATAGACTTTTATGGCAGATAAGGACCACTTGCCCCATCTAGTCTGCCTATTTCCCTACCTACTGGATAAGCTGCAGATAGTAGTTAACCAGCAGCCTATTTCTTCCTACCTCCCCAAAAGAATTGCCTTATGTCTGTCCCATCATTCTTGAACTCCCTCACTGTTTTTGACCCCACAACCTCCTCAGGAAGGCTGTTCCATGTATCCACCACCCTCTCTGTGAAAACATACTTCCTTACATTGCCCCTGAGCCGTCCACCCTCTATCTTCATATTGTGTCCTCTTGTTCTTGCACATCTCTTTTTCTGAAAGATGCTACCCTCTTGGACTTTGTTGATTCCTTGAGGTACTTAAAAGTTTTTATCATGTCCCCCCCTCTCCCTCATTTCCTCAAGGGTATACATAGTAAGTTCCTTTAGTCTCTCCTCATATGGCTACTGTTGTAGAATCTGTACCATTTTAGTTGCCCTCCTCTGAACTGTCTGCATCCTGTCTATGTTCTTGCAGAGATGGGGTCTCCAGAACTGGACACAGAACTCCAGATGGGGTCTCACCAACTTTCTGTACAGAGGAATAACTACTTCCTGTTTTCTACTGGTGATGCTTCTCCCTATACATCCCAGTATCCCCCCAGCCATCCCTACTGCCTTGTCACATTTCTTGCTAACCTTTAGGTCATCTGATATGATTACCCCCAGGTCCCTTTCCATTTTTGTTGTTGTTACTCCCCCCCCATTGTGTATTCTTCCCCTGGGTTTTTTTTTCCCAGGTGCATTACTTTCACTTCTTTGCATTGAATCCAAGCTGCCATACTTCTGGTCATTCCTCCAACCTTGCCAAGTCCCTTCTCATCCTCCCCACCTTGTGTATCAACCCTGTAGCAGATCTTTGTGTCCTCTGCAAAGAGGCATACTTTTCCTTCCATTCCCTCTGCAATGCCACTTATAAAGACATTAAAAGGGACTGGACTCAGTACTGAACCCTGCGGTACCCCACTAGTAACCCCCCTTTCTTCAGAGTGGACTCAGTTTACTATTATCTTCTGTGTCCTATTGTCCGGCCAATGTTTTACACAGACTACCTCCCTGAGACCCACTCCCAGGCTGGCTAATTTGTTTATTAATCTGTTGTGTGGGACTGTGTCAAATGTCTTGCTAAAGTCTAGGTAGACCATGTCCGCAGCCCCTCCCTGGTCTACTACTTTGGTCACCCAGTCAAAGAAATCAATTAGACTCATCTGACATCACCTTCCCACTGTGAATCCATGCTGCCTTGGATCCTGTGCCCCACTGGCCTCTAAGTACTCAACAATTCTTTCCTTCAGAAGTGATTCCATCATTTTCCCTACCACTAAGGTCAAACTGACAGGTCTGTAGTTTCCTTTCCTCTATCTTGCTCCCATGTTTGAGAAGGGGAATCACATCAATCCTCCTCCAGTCCTCAGGTACCACACCATCCTCCCATGATTTGTTAAAAAGGGTAGTCAGTGGTGTCACTAGTTCTCCCCTTAATTCTTATAGAATTCTGGGGTGAATCCCATCAGGCCACATTGTTTTGTCCACCTTCAGTTTTAGGAGTTCTTTCTGAGCCCTTTCTTCTGTGAATGAACTGGGATCAACCTCCCCTATCCAGAGTGCGTCTATTGATTGGATTAGGTACCTCCTACTCCTCTTCTTTTGAGAATACTGAGCAGAAGTGTTCATTCAGTATCCCTGCTTTTTAATTGTGCCTCTCTGTCCACCCACCATCCCTTTATTCAGCCTCACTATCCCCCCTTTGTCTTTCTACATTCCCTAAGGTACCTATAAAAGGTTTTAACCCCCTTTTTAACCAAGGTCGCTATCTTTTCCTCATTTGGGCCTTTGCTATTCTGACTGCCTTCCCTACTTCCTTCTGCTTTAACTGGTACAGTTCTCTGTCCTGCTCTTTCTGTGTTTCCTTATACTTCCTAAATGCAGTCTTTTTCCTCCTAACCTTCCCCTCCACCTCTTTTGAGAACCATAGTGTTTTTTTTCTTTCATGTTAATTTGTTTATTTGCTTCACACAAAGGCTTGTTGCCTCTGTGATGGTAGTTTTGATGTTTCTCCATTGTTGCTCCACCCCTCCTTCTTGCCTGTTTGTTAGTGCTTTTCTGAGGCACTCTCCCATTTTGACAAAGTCAGCCCTCCTGAAGTCCAGTACCCTCACTTTTGTATGGCTTGACTCTGCAGCTGAGTTTATCATGAACCACACTGTTTGGTTGTCACTTGTTCCCAGATGGCTACCCACTTCTAGATCTGAGATCCTCTCTCTGTCCCCATTTGAGAGTACCAGGTCTAAGATTGCTCCCTCCCAAGATGGTTCCAACACTAGCTGTCTGAGGCATGCCCCCTGTAGGGCATTGAGAATGGCCCTGCTCTTGGATGTCGCTGCAGCAAAGGTGCTCCAGTTAACATCTGTCATATTCAGGTCCCCCATCAACAGTAACTTCCCTTCTCTGCCAACCTAAGTATGCCTTCTATCATTTCCTTGTCCATTTTGTCCCCTGAAATGTGGGTCTATATACAACCCCTGTGCAGATTGTGGTGCCATTTCCAGTCTCTAGGGTGACCCACAGTGCCTCCTGTCTTCCCTGTTTACCCCTTTGTTCCATTGCTTTGATCTCTTCCCTTACATAGAGAGCTACTCCTCCTCCTCCTCTTCTACTCTCCTTGTCTCTCCTGTAGATTGTGTACCCTAGTATGTTGACATCCCAGTCATGGTTCTGTGTGTACCATGTTTCTGTGGCTGCCAAGATAGCCAGGCATCCCTCTTCCATCAAGACCACCAGTTCAGGGAGCTTGTTACCTAGACTATGGCCATTGGTACTCATTACACTCCACTTTTTCATGGCCTTACCCTTTTTGCCCCATCCCTGTCCTTACTGCTTTTGCCTTTTTCTCCATTTACCCCTGCCTCTCTCCCTATCAATGTCTCTATCTTCATGTTTACTTCACTAACTACCCTGATTTTTTGGGGGAAGGGGGGCTAGGATTTCCCTGCTCCTTTTCAGTGCCTCCCCCTTGGCTAGTTTAAATGCTTATCAGTGAAGCATTTCAACCTATCACCTAAGATCCTGATTCCCCTCTGAACAAATACAGACCATCGCACCAGTATATTCTTGCATCCCTCCAGGTGGACCCCCAGTCCCCAATGAAGCCAAAACCCTGAGCTCTGCACCAGTTTTTCAACCATTGATTGAATCCCATGGTGCAGATTACCCTAGTCTCACCCATGCCATAGACAGGCAGTGCCTCCAAAAACGTTACTATGTGTGCTACTTGTCTAAGGCCCCTCCCCAACTCCACAACCTCCTCCTCCTCTGTTCTGATCCCTTTCCAAGCCAGGTAATTTGTCCCCAGGTGGATAATGACATCCAGCTTCCTCCCTCGTGCAGCTGCTCCCTCAATCCTGAGGATTCTCTCCCTGTCTCTCCAAGCCATGGTGCCAGGCAGGCGCCTTACCTCCCTTTCTCCTCCCTCCCCAAGTTCTTCCCTCCTAACAATGGAGTTCCCCACCAGGAATTGTTTCATTCCCCACTGGGATCCCATGCCACCCTCCTGTGAGTCTCCTTTGTGGAGGTTCCCAACATTCTTCTTGGCCTCCACTGTGGGTGCCTCTATAGAAGACCCACACTCTGCCAGAACAGCATATGAATTGTAGAGAGGTACAACTGGAGAGATGCACCTCTGTTCCACTAACCTCACCCTCCCTGAGCCCACTGTGATCCAACTGCTCCTCTTTATTGGCAACCTCTGAGGCAGCGACAGTGGCCCTGGTGGTCCCTGGGTGGGAGAGGAGGTCCCCCAAATCCTGCCAACTCAGCCTAGAGATGAGCAACCTCCTCCCTCAGCCCAGGGAGGTGCCTGAAGATGGGAAAACATTACATCCTCCTTAACATCTCCCTGAAGACTGCTGCTCCACAGCCACTGCACTGCACCACTCCCATCATGTCTTATTTGTGGCCCCTTAACTGTTGTTTTGTATACTTACTCTTTCCTCTCTCTGTTAATTAATTTTTTTTATGTATTTTTTTTTCTTCTTCCTACTTTCCTACTGCCTCTGTGCCCTAAAAACTCCTGATCTGGGACATGAAGTTCCTATATTTCTCAGTAGTATCCTTCTTACTTGCTCAGAGTCAGACCTCCAGCAGCTGGGGGGGAGAGCTACTCTTTTCCTTCTAGGATGGTGAGTCTTTTGTGCCTCTGTGATCACTCCCTTCCTGCTCCCAAACAGAAAGTTTCTGTTGTCAGTCAAATCCTGTGCCAATAAAAGTAGAACTGGCTACGGGTGGGATGGGTGAAGGGAAGGGAAGGAGGGCAATATAGTCACAGTAGAGTAGTTAAGTTCTAACAGCACCTCCTTCCTCTTGCTGTTGACTGCCAAAAGTTATCTAGGGCAGTTATTAAATCCAAAACATCTGGCTTCCTTCTGCCTATGCCACTCCCCCTAATTCACAGTTTCCTTCTACACCTAGATAACTGCACAGATAATTCACTTCACCCAACTCAGACAAATACACTAACCCTTTTTGTTTGTTTGTTTTTACCCTAATTTGAAGGTTCCAGTAGTAGAGTTCTAGTTCTTTAGTCCCAGTAGAGCAGTAACATTCTAACAGCACCTCCTTCCTCTTGTTGTTCTCAGCCAAAAGTTATCTAGGAAATTTTAAATCCAAAACACATGGCTTCCTTCTGCCTAAGCCACTCTCCCTAATTCACAGTTTCCTTCTACACCAAGCTAACTACACAGATAACAATTCACTTCACCCAACTCAGACAAACACACTCTTTTTTTGTTTGTTTTTACCGAAAATTGAAGGTCCCAGTAGTAGTAGAGTTCTAGTTCTTTAGTCCCAGTATAGTAGTAAACTACTAATAACACTTCTTTCCTCTTGCTCTTCTCTGCCAAAAGCTATCTAGGGCCTTTTTTTAAATCCAAAACACCTGGATTTCTTCTGCCTAAGCCACTCCTCTCAATTCACAGTTTCCTTCTACACTTAGCTAACTGCACAGATAACAATTCACTTCACCCAACTCAGACAAGCACACTCACTCTTTTATTGTTTGTTTGTTTTTACCCTAAATTGAAGGTCCCAGTAGTAGAGTTCTAGTTCTTTAGTCCCATTATAGTAGTAAAGTTCTAACAGCACTTCCTTCGTCTTGCATGGCCCATTGCTACACACCAGGGAGCCTGTAGACTTGAATACACTGAGTAAGTACTTTGAACTTTCTTGAAATTGGTAGAAAATATCTAGTAAAATGTGTGCTATGGCACAGTTACTTAATATGCATGGTATGGTTACAGGCTGAGAAGTAGATTATGATAGGAGGGGGCAGCAGCAGGAGCAGAAACCCTATATGGACAAAGATGCCGGTGTGCAGACAGGGATAAGAAGCTGAAGATTTAAACTGAACTTAAAAATAATCGAAAGTACAAGATTGCTAGAAACCACAGGTAACATGGAAACACAGATGATGATGGTACAAAAAGACTGATGGTTCATCCAGTCTGCTCATGTTCCCCCTCTAACCCTGTGACCCACTGCCTACACAGGATCATACACTCCCTTTCTTCCCCCTTATTTTCTCTCCCAATTTTGTCTCCCTAAGTGACTATTATACCCTTCATTTCATGATCCACCTTCCCACAGAGCTTTGTATCATCTACAAGATGATACAAGCTGCCCCAGATATCTTCTCCTATGTTGCTGATGAGCCTATTGAAGAGGACCAGGCCCAGAACTGACCTTTGTAGTACCCGGCTTGTGACCTCCCTCCCTCTCTTTTGATTTGACTCTGTTGACCACAATCTTCTGCTGCCTACCATTTAGCCAGTTTCCTAGCAGTTAACTATGTCTTTAGCTGCACCCAGATCCTTCATCTTCTTCAGCAAGCATCTATATGGCACAGAGTCAAAAGACTTGCTGAAGTCAAAAGAACACAATCCAATTCCCTCACCACCCAATCAAAGAAAACTATCAGGCTTGTCTGACAGGACCTTCCTGCCATGAACCCATGTTGTTTACTGTCCTGGTGACTGTTGCTTTCCAGGTAGTCTATGAGGTCTTCCTTAACCAATGATTCTATCAGCTTATCTACAAAGGAGTTCAAACTGTTCCACCAGATGCTGTTAGTGACCATCCCTCTATCTTGTGCAATTTTTCTAATAAGTTCACTAAACCAACTGCGAGAACAACTACATGCAGGGTCCTACTCCAAGGGCACATTGAGCCTCTAAAACAACACCTATGTAACCAAGACTGGACCCTGATCAATGCCACTGATGATGTAAACATGACACTTGATTATTTCATCCATCACTTCCATGCAACCTGTGATCTCCATGCCCTCTCAAAAAATGTAGAATTAATGGTGCATGTAATCCATGGATCACACTGGATCTTAGAGGGCTAACTGTGGCAGCGTGCAAGGGCCACAGGTAGGCAAGGGGCCATAGAAAAATATTAAAGAGCTAGTAATGACTGTACATGTGTGATCTGTAACCAAAAGAATCAGTTCTATAGGGAAGCACTCACCAACTCCTGGAAATACTGTAGGAAGTTCCCAAGCAACATTAAAGATGTAACAGTGAAGGATCCAAAACAGCACCCATCGATGCTTAATATTGAAGGCACATCGACTCTCAACCCTACAACCATTGCCAACACTTTTAATGTTGCTTTTACAGAGCTCAGCAGTGTCCTACCCCCTGACTTCTTCTAAGTCCCCTCAAATATGGAGGTTACTAATCCGAACCAACCACAGATGCACCCTCCTTTCTATTTTAAAACAGTTACTGTCTGCGAAGCCAGGAGATACATCCTAAAGGTACTAGGTAAATCCTGATTCAGTGGGAATATGCTGGACCTGAAACAAGTCGCTCTAATGCTGGAGGAAATGCTATCTCCATTAATCAAAATAATTACTTGATTGCTAAAACTATCCCACTTCCCCGAAAAGTGGAAATCCACCCTGGTGAACCCATCCATAAAAGCGGTGTTAGGGCACAACAAGGGAACTATGGACCAATCTCTATCCCCCCCCAGAAGCCCTTGAACAAATTCTCACAGACCAGCTTACTGAGTACACAGAAAAGTACCAGTTACAATGCCCCAACACCATGGGTTAAGAAAGGGTCACAGCAGCACCACCACAGCACTTACTGAATTCACGGGCTTCATACATAACTCACTTGATCAAGGCTATCTAGTTGGGGCAGAATTTATTGATCTCTCCAAAGCCTTTCATATGGTGAACCACACTCTTCTGCTAGCACAGCTATCAGACACAGGACTATCCAGAAAGACCTTAACCTGGTTCAAAACTTATCTCTCAGACTGAGCACAACAGGTTACGATCAACAACCACCTCTCTGACAGATGAACAGTTCTCTTGGAAGTCCCACAAAAGTCCATTCTGAGTCCCCTTCTGTTCAGTATCTTCTTGAACAGACTACCTAGTTTCTACCAAAATTGTATACTGTTGTTTGCAGATGACGCAGTGATATACACTAACAACCAAGACCCCAAGCTCCTCAAGAATCAACTTCAACAAAGCTTTGCGAAGGTGGAAGACTGGTTTAGCAGACACAAACTAATCCTTAACTATAAGAAGACTTATGTTATTCTCTTCAATGGCCAGCGCAACAAATTCAGATCCCACCCACTGACAATCTGCAACTCTGCAGGCACCCCACTGGAACATGTCCAACACTTTAAATATATCAGGGTCACCCTGGATTGCACACTGTCCTACTCCCATCATATTGAACATGTTGCCACAGCTGTCAACATTCATACTGGACTACTTCATAGGCATAAACAGAGTCTGACTACAGATGTATTAAAGCTAGTAATCTATAGCTCTGTCATATCAATAATTAATCATAGGCTTGCAAACTATGGCTCCACCTCTAAATCATCCCTACATCATATAACCACAGCTCTGAAAAAGGCCTGTAGGTTCCTCACTTGTGATGCAAAACTCACCATACCTGCGACTTCTATGCTAAGACAAGCTGGCTTCAGTTAAAAGACAGAACCAAATACCAATCATGTCTACTAGCTAAGAAGATTAGTCTGGGACTCTTGCCACCGGGGGTTAAAAACATTTATAAACCCCTCCTGTATGCCCCGTCACACTAGGGGCACCTTAAATCAAATCTTCCAGGTACCCCGCTGCCGTACTACCCAGGGACAAAAATCTTTTGCCTACCGTACTCCCCTCTGGCTAAACTTCCTCTCTCACAACATCTTCTCAGTCTTCAAGCTAGGCCCTTTCAAACATAAACTACAATAATACCTTAATTCACACAACACCTGTGACTGCTTCCACTGAGCAATGCCCCTCAACACTGTGCGCCTCATGTTATCACTGCCTCCAACACGCATTGCACTTATTCTCCTGCCCCATGTCATTAGCACTTGTTGCACCATTCCCCTCTACTTAGTCTCTACCTCCTTTCCACTTCACCCCCATGCAACCCAATATCCCTTCCCAAATCTGTACATCACCACCCTCCTTCCTCGTCCCTCTGCCTACCTCACCCCACTCCCTGACCACCTTTCTGCCACCTTCTGACAAGGCCCCTGACTGACTTATTTTGTATCTTTTTCTAGTTATCCTCACTTATACCCCCCGCCTTATCTCCTTCCAATCTTCCTGTCTATCACTTGATAAAGTTGCTTTACTGATTTACCTGTTCTCAACTGGTATCCTGTTTCACTACTTCACTGTATGCATGTGTCCTGACATACATTATACAATGCCAGTTAAAGTTACTCTCTTTGTATTATCTTGTTTTACTATGATTTATTGTACTCACCTTGTTTTGTGTAACTTCCTTTGTATCTCCCCTTAACATGATATCTGTTGCCTGCAGCTGGTGCAGAATGCGGTGGCTAGGCTTTTGATTGATACTTGCAGGACCAGTCATATTATGCCTGTGCTGTGCAGACTGCACTGGCTGCCAGTACAGTGGTGGATCACCTTCAAGGTCAGGTTACTGACCTATAAAGCCCTACATGAACAGGTACCCTGCTACCTGCAAGATCTCCTCCATCCTCACTGCCCCCTCTGCCCGCTCTGCTCAACCAATGAGGGATTGCTGGAGATTCCCAGGATGTGTTTAAAGATATCTGGGGCTCATTCCTTTGCTTTTGTAGCCCCTACCCAGTGGAATTCTCTACCTTGTCAGGTTTGAAAGTGCCTGACTGTCCAGAGCTTCAAAACAGCACTAAAGACTTATTTATTTAGCAAGGAGATCCCGGACTCTTTTACATGATTTTATATTTTATTGTATGTTTTTCAGTTTATCTTTTACTTATATCTAATTTGAAATTGTTTGTTAAAAAAAAATTATCCTTATGGTTTTAAGTGCAAGTGCTTTGGTTTCAGGAAAGCACTTTCTTATAAATAAAGAGTGATTTGATTTGATTTGGAACCTATGTAAAAGAGCTCCCACTCATAGGTGATAATCCAAGATCTTAAAAAATAAAATAAATAAATAAATTGACAAGTTTGAAGTTCATCCCTTGCTCCTTGTCCTCCTACTTGTGGAGTAGAATGACGTCTGCCTGTCTCCAGTCCTTTGGAACAATCCCTCTCCATAGTGAGCTGTTAAATAGTCTTACCAGGGGTTCAGCCAGTTCTGCTACCAGTTCCCTGAGAATTCTCAAATGCAACCTATCTGGTACTGGGACTTTATCTATCTTGAGAGTTGTCAACCATTTCTGGACCTTGTCTTTTGTAAATATTGGCTGCCACATCTCTGGGAAACCCTTATCAGCCACTTTGATTCCACTTTCAGGCAAGAGCCCACCTTCCTCACTGGTGAACTCTGTTCAAAAATAATCAATGAGAATGGCAGCCTTTGTCCTACTCTTTGCTATTAGCCTACCTGCCTCTCATAGTCTAACAGTTCCCCTCCTTTCTTTTTTCCCCCCAATATATCAGAAGAAATGTTTTTCGCCACCCTTGACCTAGTCTGTGCTACACAGCTCTGTGTCTGTTTTGCCTTTCTAATCACTCTCTTTATTTTATTTATTTATTTATTTAACAGACTTTAGGATTACAACCTTTGAGTCAGGGACTCATTTACAAAGGCTCCGCATTAGAAAAACAAACATAAACATGTAATACATATAGACATAGAATGGCAGCTAAAGGTAACAGTTTTTTTAGTTATACAGTATTGCAGAATCAAGATCAGCTATACATTGCATTGAATGGTCTACCGAGAGCTGTATTTTACAGTTTTCAAGAGAACAATAAGTTTGCTGATAAAGGAAGGGAGTAACAGGTTTGATATGTGCAGCAAAGTAGAGAATTAGATAGGTAACTTGTGAGTGCAGCCAAAGGAGGCATTGTTAATAGGTAATGTTTGGTAGCGTTCGCCTCGTTATTTCACAGTAAATGTTCTCCCCACTGTTCTTTCCCCAGATTTTCCTTGTACTTGAAGAAGGCCTTTTTTCTTAGCGGAGAAAAACAAGAAAAAGGTTCACACCTAGGTGGTGCAGAGTACAAGGTGCAGCACCAAGTTCATCAGACCCACAGTTAAAGTTCAAGAAGAAGCAAGTAGCCACTGCACTCTATCAATACACCTCAACCACATATCCCTAAAAAAAATCCCCAAATGTTATTATTATATAAAAGTGCAATACAAAATGTGGTTCTTGAGCACAAATTAGCTAATAGCACTAGTCACCCCGACACAACTGTAATCTTCATCAGGGGGCCTGTTGAACTTATTTCTTTTGGTTACCATTCTCATGCATAACTTGGATGCCTCAAGAAAGGTCCCCTTTAGAATATAGTATGAAATACAATATTCTCCGAACAGAAAATATGAATGATATATATTGTGCCTGTATATATTTAATACTTAAATATGAAACAATTCCTACATTGTGTATTGTTAGTTTCATTTTAGAAAATAAGTCCCCTGAAAAGTAAGTTTGGGCAAAACCTTAGGGTAGGATTAAAATAAATTTGGGATATAATATTTACTTTTGAAGATCTTGGCTTGTTCTTTTTTTAAAAAGAGATTTCAATCCCCCAACCCCAGATTCCTTGAGGATACTAACACCAGTTGGCTCTAGCATGGGTGGCCCCACAGGGGGAGGAGGGCATTGATAACAGGGTCCATGATATGTTGTGCCACAGATGAATATGGCTAAACAAAGTGCATGTGCCATATAAGCAAATTCATGCTTTCCAAAAATAAGGCTGGATGGAAACGTTGATTGCAAAGGAAGCAAGATGTAGGGAGGATTTGAGCAGCTACAGGGATATGGCTAGCACCTCCATCATGTCCCTCCAGTGAGATGGGATACTCAGTACTGGGGGCACTCATTGAAAGTGACCTACTTACCCAGGCCTCCATAGGGCTAAAGCTCAGTGTGAGCTCTGCTTGAAGCAGTCCTTTGAAGCAGGCAGTGAGCATCTGATAGGTGTTCTACTGTACATCTTTGCAACTAATGTGGCACTTTAAGGGTGCCTGCCTTAGTCAAGACTATTTTTTCTTCCCAAATTTTAAATGTTTCAACAGTTTAGGTTATGAGTTTATGAAGTTTGCTTTTTTTTATTTTCAGCATGAGAGCTCTCTTAATGGAACTCAGATGATCTCCTTCTTGAGGGACAAATCATGTAAATGTGACACGCTTTGCCAAATACCTACTATGAGTTCTCTTATAATTTGTTCACTGAATGTCAAAGGTATAAGCTATATTGTTAAAAGGACTACAGTTCTGCAGGAGCAGGGCAAAAGGAGGTGCAACATTGGCTTACTTCAAGAGATACAACTTTCATCCGCAGAGCACTTAAAGCTCAAAAGAGTGCGAGAGGGAGCAGTCCACAGAGGGAAAAAAGGCAGGAGTAGCCATATTACTAAGGAAAGGACTGCATTTCAAAGTTGCACAAACAGCTAGTGACAAACCAAAGAGACTGATTAGTCGCAGGTTCTATTAGTGATAAACCCTTTTACGTTGTCTTGATACATACCTCAACACCTCCTTATACTGAGTTTCTTAGAAATGTGTTTAAAAAAGCTAGCTCTGTTAGCAGAAGGTCAAGTGATAGTGGAATAGGGGACTGGAATTGTGTTGAAAACCAAGCCCTAGATACATGTTAGGGGTCTCAGAGCTGAGATAAAATTTGCTCCAGTTACTTCATGCATTGGTCACAGAAGGGGGATTGTGAAGGTATGGAACAAAACAGGGCGCAACAAACCAGAAGTAAGGTGCATAAAAATGCAAACATGCATTGCTATTTTATTCAAATAAGAAAATAAAAAAATAAAAATAATAAACATACAGAAAGCAAAAGGTTATTCAACATCCAGTATCCAGGAAACATTCTAATTTCGAAAATTCCTGAGGTTTAGCTGTCATCTTTGCAAATGGAACAGCGTGGAAACAAGCACACACTTCTGAGGTCCTCCTCACTTGGTAGTCAGTATTTAACTGATTCCCCTATCCATCTTTGTTACTTCAATTGCTGGGTTTTTATACCTTTCATGAATGACATCACTGTCAAGTGATCCATCCCGTTTTGCTAAAACCAGTATAAACCTCTTATTCTGAGGAGTTCCCTATCAAACAGTAAAGACATCCATGTTATTACATGTTGTCTTTTCTAGCCTAGACTCAGCTCTTCTTTTCTTGGTTAAGGGGGTTTTCTGTTACGGGGGTTTTGTTTCCATTTTGTTTCATCTCAAAAAATAGTTTTAATAAGCTAGTACGTCCATGAGGGTTCCACTGGGTTTGCAAGGGGAACTGGAGAACAAGGGCATGCTCCTCTTCTCCCTTCTCCTGCCAACTCTTGCAACTCATCATATCTTTTTCTTTTTATTTCCATTAACGTGTTAAATGTGACACCCTAAAATAGACAAGCATACATCAAACGTATTTCATTTTCATTCCCAGCGTGAGCAGCTGTCTCACTATCACTGTAGAGAAAGGGTGAAAATGAATACTTTTAACATTAATATTTTGGTCATCCTTTCCCTGTATAACAGAAATAAAGAGCGAAAGGAATGGGGGGGTTGAATACCTCACACATGGGTATCTACCTTAGATATGACTCACCCTGTAACAGAGCGGTAGAACAACTACATCTACAAAACTCAGAAATCAGAAACTATACTTTCTTTTCTGCCCCCAGTAACTCATTTTTAATAATAAAGTAGGTTGTTTTTACACCCCAAAGCAACGGGCATTCAGCATTCAAAACATGACCATCCAATTGCTAATTATAGCAAACCATGCTCTTATTTTCTTAACCCTAGACATGGGGCCCACAGAGTGAAAAGGCCTCTGGTGACTCCATGATGGCCTACTGGATTAAGGAGATTTTCATGAAAAAATGAAAGAGGTCATTTGCTAATTACACCAGGGAGAACAGGGAGGGTGGCACAAAAATTAAATATCTTTGGGATGGCCTCAAGGCAGTTCTGAGAAGCTATTTAATCTTTTATACAGCATTTAAATATAAACGGCATTGGACTATGCAAATACAGATGGAAGAAAACCTGCAAACTCTTGAGCCTAAGCATAAATCAAATGGAAATGCTGATTTGCATCCTCAAATTAAGGAGGTTATAGCTGAATTGAATGATATGGCCTTCAGAAAAGCAAAAAATTATTTGCAGTTTGTGAACCAAAAATACTACAAGTGGGGTAATAAATAAGGCAAGTGGGCTTCTTGGCTTACTGCTTTGGAAGCAGGTGGCAGATCAGCATATTCCTAAGCTGAGTAGGGGGTGGCATAATCAGTTGGAAATTACTAAACCAGCACTCATTGCAAGGAAGTTTCATAGTTTTTATTCAAAGCTGTATGCTAGAGAATCAGATATAGGACAGCAAGAGGTGATACAAAAGGTTATCTCCTCCATCACCCTGCTGAAACTATCACTAGAACAACAGTCCACTACTGAAGCCCATTCACCATGGAAGAATGAGGGGGGGTGGTAAAGTTCCTAAACACAGGACAGGCCCCTGGTCCCAATGGTTTCATCTCTGAATTTTATAAGTTGTTCACTCCAGAACTGTTTCCCAGCCCAACAAAAGTTTTAATAATGTGCATTAGGGAGGATGCCACATTCCTGGTATGAGGCAGTTGTCATGGTTATCCCCAAATTAGGAAAGGGCATCACTTGATGTGAAGGATTCCAACCACTACCATGTCTGAACCAGGATACCAAAACATTTGTTAAAGCCGTAGCAATAGACTACAATCAATAATTACCCAGTCAACATACCATGATCAAACTGGCTTCATACCAGAAAAGCATCTCTACAATAATGCATAGAGTGTGCTTAACATAGTATCTGTTTGTCAAACCTATCTAAGAGAGCAAGGAGATCAACAATCACAGCGGACACTGAACAGGCATTTCACTGTCTTGACTGGCACTTTTTAGATGCCACCAAAATCTGATTTTGGTGAAAAATTTAGATACTGGGTATAAAGCCTGTACTCTACCGACTGGGCAAGTAGCAAAGTAAATGGAACTGTCTGAGAGAAATTCACCATTGAAATAGATATGAGGTAAGCGTGACTGTTATCCCTTCCCCTCTTCCCAGTTGGTCTTGATTTCTTGGCAGAGTGGATTAGAATTTCCTAGCAGGTGAGGTGTATTAACACAGAAGTGGGGGAGGGACAGAAAACACCCCTCTATGAGGACGACACTCTTCTTTATGTTTTGGACTCCTCACAAACTTTTCCAGGGTGCTGGAGATTGTCAAGGAACTTTGATGTGCATCAGGATTTAACAGGAATGAAGAGAAGTCTGAAATCTAAATACTTGGGGCCCTGGGTATGACACAACTTTGAAATTTCTGCAAGCTAAAATGGACATCAGCAGGTTTAAGATACTTGGGAGTATGGACCGTAACAGATATCTCCAAGCTATATGCACTTAACTACCCAAAACTCATTAGAGAAATAAGGCAGACTGTAACCAATGGAAAGAACTAGCACTCTCAGTGAGAGGCTGGTTGGAAACAGCAAGAATGAATATTCTACCCAGACTAATTTTTTCTGTTTTCCTCCCTGCCCATTCAAGTACTGGCCACTACTTGGAAGCAGCTTCAGAAAATGCTTACAAGGTTTGTGAAGGGAGGGAAAAAAACAGTTAGGTTGAACACAATGACATCCCCAAAATTCAAGGGAGGACTGGGTGTCCCTGACCTTAAGTTCTACTATAGGCCTCACAACTGCAATATTTCATACATTATTTAAAGGAGTAGGATATTTAAATCTGACCTACTCTAGAACAACTTAGTCACACACAAGTCAGAATGGCTTACATTCCCTTTATAGGAGAAACTAGAGCAGGTCACTCACAGGTGACCAACCCTTGGATGAGACTAGTGGTTCAGGTCTGGCAACAGGTTTGCCAGAAATGGCAAGTTAACATAGAAGTTAGTTCCCTGATTCCACTAAGAGCCTGCATTGATTGTCCCAGTTCATATGGATGCGGGTACAGATATCGGGAGAGAGCTGGAATAGAGATAACTGGACAAGTCTTACAGAGAGGGATAGTAAAACCCTTTGGACAACTTTGCAGGGAATATGGCCTGTCAAGGCAAGACTTGTTTTGATACATACATGTTAGACAATTCCTAACTTCAACAGTAGTAGCAGAATTGCTCAGGAAGGAAGAAAACCTCTTAAGGATCGCATTGTTTAACATGAGCAGCCAGCAACCCACCAGATGCTTATCTCCAACCTGTACACAACCTTTAAGAAAATAGAGGGTGATCCCATAATAGAAGTCAAAACTGAATGGACGGACAAGGCTAACACTGAATGCATAAAGGAAGAATTACTTAGGATATGGCACCCAGTCCATAAAACCACTGTCTTTCTCAATTGGAGGGAGTTTCAATGGCAAATAGCTGTTAGATACTCAAAACCACCTGCCCAGTGGCACAGAGGGTTGAGGCACTGGACGCCACACATTGAGCCATGCCGGTGACCCGGGATTCGGGAATGAACTTGGGCCACCAGGGGTCAGAAGGGGAGGGAAGAGATTGAGAGTCTGAAGAACTGCTCTCCCTTCCCTGGGGAGGGATCCCGATCTTGCAGCATTCCTTGGCAAGCCATGATGGAGATCAGTGGCAGAGCAAGGAACACATGGTGCCATAACAGAGGAGAGGACTTGGTGGCAGACATAAGGCATATGGGTACCATGACATCCTTGCACATCCACGCTCCTGTGGAGCAACTAGCATATGAAAAATCCCAGAGGACTGGGAAGTGATGAGGGCCCCTGGGACCTGGCCCACATCCCCAATGCCGGACCATTCCTCCAACGGTCCCGAATTCCACCCACACAGGATGGCCCTTGCAATTCCACCAAGAGCCACCAGGTAGGCACAGTGGGCCCTTCCCTGGGGGTGTGTGATCCAGGGGGGCTGGGAAGTCCTGGTGGGGGGATCAATGGAGGAGGATCACAGCGGGGAGTAGAGGTCAGGATTGAGTGGGCATCTCTAAGAGACGCCTCAGCCTCCCAGTGCAAAAATAGAATATGCAAAAAAAAAAATAAAAATATGTTGCTTTAGAATCAGTATTTCCAAGCATTATGGGTCACATGTCTCAGATAAATGTTGAAGGGATTTTGGTCAAGTAGGCTCCCATGTGCATATTTCTTGGAGCTGCCCAAATCTCAATGAGTTCTCAAAGAAGGTCAGCTCAGCAATAGGTCAGATCATAGGGACTCCACTGCCCTCACATACCAAACATTGGATTTGGGGACTAGATCCACCAGGACAATAACTTAAAAGCAAACACTATTTGTTTGAAATTATTATAATGGCTGTGCAAAGGCCATTACCCAGCATTGCCAAATGGCACCCCACTCACCCTGGAGGACTGGCTCAAAAACTACATACTTACTCAGGATATAAAGAGAGGCATGACTTTCCTCAGGCATACCCTGGATTGACACAGTTCTAGTAGGTTGGCTTTCCAGGAGTTCTGAGCTTCCAGGAAGGAGAGAAACACACTTTAGATACTGGCAGATGATCTCTGAGGTCAACATGGGCTATAAAACTAACCTTATTGTGAAGTTCCAGCTCCCCAATACACAGCCCATAGGAATACCTAGACTTCTCCAGCCATAACAGTGTGATAACAGATCCCTGGGGAAGGACAGGACCTTTTATATGTCTAACCCTATTAGAACATTGATTACCTCTACAGCTCACTTGTTACTGTTCTTCTTTAGTTTTAATATTAAGTTTTTACCTGTTGTATGCAGTTCCTCAATGTGTGATCTGAAAATACTGCAACAACAATGTACTCTGTGGAAATATTGTTAAATGTAAAGGTTCTGCTTGTGAATGTTATCTGAGTCAGTGAAAAATCAGTTCATTTTTATTTAAAAAAAGAATCCATCTAGTTCATCTATACTGCGTGTTATGCTCATGAATAGATTCCAGAAAATTACTGTCACCAGTAATTTTTTTCCATAAAGGATTCTATCATCTTCAGTCTGAGCAGGGGGCTATCAGCCTTATTCCCAGGCAGCATCAACCATTCCTTACCTCACCTCTTGGTCTGTGGCTGGGTTACCCCCACTGATTGCCCCACACAGTGGAGCCGGGGGGAGGGTTGTTTTATCCTCCCAGAGACACATCCAGAACTGCCACCTGGACCCAAGGCAGTAGGGTGGGCTGAGGTACATAGAGCAAGGCTTCATGCATTCCTACATCCATCATCTTTCCTCTTTATTTACACTCAGGTTCCAGGATCTGCAGCAGCACAGAGGGTGCATTCTTGTGAAGGCATTCATGCACTTCAGAACCTCAACCCCTTCCACCCTACTTATATCAGACTTCCAAACATTGGCTCTACTACCAGGTCTCCATCTGGTGGCAGCCAAGAGCAGGGATGGCTTCTCACCCCAGTACAGGAGAGGAGAACTGCCTGGTGGCAGCTTGATTCTCTCCCACTCATCCCCACTCGGACCCTAGCAACCTGAGCTGGTTCCCAAACTCAGGTTGCAGGTGTGGCAAGAGGTGTGATACTTTCAGCGCCTCAGCCCTCTGGCCACTGGGATGGCTTTGCCACTACTATTATTGAAAAGGAATGTAATGACTGCTACACAGTAGCCTGTGTTAAGGGAACAAAGAAGCCATTCAGTAAGCCTTCCTTCACATAAAAATGACACTTTATTTGTTTCAGTGAGCCAAACCTGCTAAACCACCTGGCAGTCATAAACTGGCAGGATATCTACTTTTCCACATCACTTAACACAGTGGATGAAATCTTTAATGAACAAGTACTAAATGTAATGAATCTTCATGTATTCTTTGTAAAGTACAGGACTAGAAACAAAAACTCCCTGGTTAAGGTATAAATTAAAGGAAGCATTAAAGGCTAGAGACACACTCTGGGTCAAAGTCAGAACAGCTAAATTGACATATGACTAGACGTTATTCGGGCAAAAAATAAATTAATGTATAAACCCAATTTATTCTGCAAAGGTAGCTTACTACCTGACTTTATTGGATGTTGGAGCATGTGGACACACTAGTTGGGCCAAACAGTCTTTTTCTGCCAATAATATTTTATTTCCATATATCCTTGAGGTGAATGAAAATGACTAATCAAAAGTGAGGAAGCCTGTCAAGTCTATCAAAGGTGGGGCAGTCTCATCCTCCTTGCCAAAGCAGTTACAAGTTGATAAGGCTGTCTCAGACAAACAACTAATTGTTGAGGAGTTAAATTCCTGTTTAGCATTGGACAGAATAACTTTCGAAAATCTACGAATGCATCAATTTCAGTTCTTACTCTGGCATAGCCTGAAACTTTCGCTACTAATAAGGACCTTTTTTCATTTTCAGCTCTTCACTTTTTTGTAAGTGTAATGATTACTCTGGAACTTGGATTCCAAGAAAAGCACTGGGGCTGATAACATTGCATCATTATTCGAAAAAATGGGACTCAGTGTTCTGGCGGCTCCTATTACTTATCTGTTTAACCCCTCTATAACAATGAAACCCCTTCATTCTGAAAAACAGATCATATTATCCCCCTCTTAAAATCTGGAGACAAGGCTTCTTTATAGGACTATTTTCATTATTTCAGTTTTGGCTGAATTATTGAAAAAAACTATTACAGTAAATGAACAGCTCCATGACTACTTAGATACATTTGACATCATTAATCTGACACAATCAGAATTTAGTTCCCAACACAGTACATCAACTGTTATGGTGAAAGTCACAAATGACTGGCTTACTGCTTTGGATAGGAAACTTATGAATATGGCTATTTTCTTAGACCTAAGGCCTTTGATACAGTGGACCATAATATTTTGCAAACTAAAGTTACTAAAATTAGCATCTCAAATACAACTGTGTCATGGTTTAAAAATGACTTAACTGGATGGCATTAACACATAACGATAGAATGATGCATGCTCTCCTGTGTGCCTATATGAAAAGCAGTACCTCAGAGTTCTATACTGGCACTGCTCTTTTTTAAAATCTATACCAACTAACAAGGGATGAATACTGAGAATGCCAGCAACACTTCTATGCTGATGATACAGTGTTATATGTAGCTACTGCCTCGCTGAGGCAATGAATGAATTGCAAGTTGTGTTTGACAAGCTACAGAACAATCTCAGCTCTTCTAAGGTCATAGTAAATGCATCTAAAATGAAATTCATGGAGCTCTCCCCTGCTGGAAATTGGAAAACAAACAACCATGTGCCATATAGTGTTACAGTGTCAGGCAAAAAAACTTCAACTTGTAATCAATTTCAAATATTCAAGTCTCTGGCTGGACAGTAGGCCATCTTGTTTGACCTATACAGATTGTTTGTGCAAAAAAGCTCCACCACAGATTAGGTTTCAAGTTCAAAAACAAATTCTGTTTCCTATTAGATGCAAAAGCAAGATTAGTCCATGTTACTTTTATACATTTGCTTGACTGTAGTGATGAAATATATGGAACTGGCTATACTACACAGTTTTCCAAATAAGGCAAGGCAAGGTAAATTTTATTTATCTGGTGCCCAATCCCTGGGGCTCTGGGCACCTTACATTAAAAGGTAAGGTCACTACAACACAACACACATAAAAAGATATAAATCAATAAATAAATTAGAGCATAGTAAAAGCAGATTCCTGAACTTGGTGCAGGTTAGTCACCTTCGTGGGTCCATATGAAATAAACAAGCCTTTAGCTCCTTTTTGAACAGATCAACTTTTGGGGCTTCGCTGACAATGGCTGGCAAGGTGTTCCACAGGGTCAGCTCAGTGACACTAAAGGCACAGTCACAAGATGTTTTAAGCCTGACCCTGAGGACGTCAAAGAGGCCTTGAGTTGAGGAGTGCAGGGAATAGACTGAGGAGGCAGGTGTAAGAAGATCAAACAGATGGCCCGGGCCCAGCCTGTATATGGTTTTGTAGAGGAGCAAGCCCACCTTGAAGAGGATCCTCCACCTGACAGGCAGCCAGTGCAGAGTCCACAGGACCAGGGTCACATGACTGGACCTTGACAGGCCCATCAGCAACTCAGCTGCTGCATTCTGCACCAGTTGCAGGCAGAGGGTCCCTTTAGTGACCCTGAAGTATAGAGCATTGCTGTAATCATGTTTCAAAGTCACAAAGGCATGCACCAGTGGTGGAAGATCTTCAGACAGAACTAGGGGCTTAATCCTGGTGACATTTCTCAAGTGGTAAAAGCCACTTTTAACCACAGATGACACCTAAGCTTTAAGTGTCAATCTGCTCTCAAGAATAACGCCAAGATACCACACCATAGCTAAATGAGCTCTCTGAGGGGCAACATGTATACCGTGAATAACATTGGTGACAAGATTGAACTCTGAGGTACTCCACATGACAGTGCTTCGGGGAGGAGGAGGAGAAATTCCCCTTCACTAACAGCTGCTCCTGCCAGAGAGATAGGACTCAAACCCATTGATGACAGTAACAGCGAGTCCACAATACTCTTGAAGGCAATCAAGAAACACATTGTGATTCATGGTATCAAATACTGATGAGAGATCAAGAAGAACATGAATTGACTTGTCTCTTCTATCTCAGGACCTGAGGAAGTCATTATGAACCCTAACTAATGCCATTTCAGTGCTATGCTTACCCTGAAACCCAACTGGAATGGCTCATAGATATCTAAGGATATGAGGTGTTCTTCGAGCTGTTGTGCCACTACTTATTCAGCAACCTTGCCTAGGAATGGTAGGTTGGAGATTGGATGGTAATTCACCAGAACGTCAGGACTGAGGCCTGCTGTATCATCCAACATTGTGTTTTATAATCAATCTTTTGGCCAGAACCCATCACTGCTCATTTGATACAGAAAAATAGAAACATAGAAAGGTGATGGCAGAAGGAGACAAATGGTCTATCTAATCTACCCATAGTTTTGCAGGGACCCCTATTGGGCCCTACAGACTATCTCTTAGAACGTGCATTTCAGGCAAGGACCCTTCCCTGATGCATGTTGTGCTGTTCCACCCAAGTTTGAATGAAGTGACTGTTTTTACCTCCACAACTTCAGAGGGCAAACCATTCCAAGGTACCATCACTCACTCTGAGAAAAAGTGTTTCCTGATGTTGCACTTGAAGATCCCTCCCTTGAGCTACCAGTTGTGTCCTCTCGTATTAGTGTTATTGGGCCTAGTAAACAATTTAGAGTAGTGAACTTTATTGATGCCCGTTAGGTACTTGAATTTCTTGATCATGTCCCCCCTCTCCCTTCTAGATTCGAGAAAGAACAAATTCAGTTTCTTCAGACATTCGCCATTCTGCAGGTTGTGCAATCCTGATATCATCTCTGTGGCCCTTCTCTAGACTGTCTCCAGTTTATTGATGTCCTTCCTAAGGTAAGGTCCCCAAAACTGGACACAGTACTCCATATGAGGTCTAACCAGTGATCTATAAAAAGGTACAATGACGTCCCTGTTCATGCTGTTGAAGCTTCTGCTGATGCACCCCAACATTCTGCTGGTATTGCTGTATACAGTTACACTGATTGGATGCTGTAAGGGTTTCTGACTTTAACACTCCTAGCTCCTTTTCTTCTGATGAAGTGATGAGTTTGATTCCATTTAACGAATATTCAGTTTGGGGGTTATTTTTGCCCAAGTGCATCACCTTACATTTCTTTGCATTAAAGTTCAGCTGCCATTCTGTGGACTGTGATTCAAGCTTTTTCAGGTCAGTCTAGAGACTTCTGATAGACCCTTCTGAATCCACTCTACCTCCCAATTTTGTATCATCTGCAAATAGTGCTAATCTAACTTTCATATCCTCCCCGTTGTCACTGATGAAGATGTTTACATACGAGCATATATATAAACATAAGAAGGTGCCAGCAGAATAGACCTACTGGTCTATCAAAGTCTGCTCGAGTGTGCAGCTAGTTACCTAGCAGGCAACTACCCCATCCACTCAACCCCCTTAACCTCCCATTATTGTCCTTCTCGCCCACCCTTACCCACCCTTGTACCTGTCCCAAGCCTTCTTAAAGCCAGCCACATTTTTGGATGATATCACCATTTCTGGTAGTGTGTTCCACCTCGCAACTACTCTCTATGTGAAGTAATGCCTCCTCATCTCCCTCCTGAATATTCCCCCCTCTATTCTTAGACTATGCCACCAGTCTCTCTCCTGCTTCTTAGTTGCAACAACCCCTCTGCCCCCTCTTTTGTTGACACCCTTCAGGTACTTGAATGTCTCGATCATGTCCCCCCTGTCCTGCCTCTCTTCCAGTGCATACATATTCAGTTCCTTTAGCCTCATCTTATAATCCATTCCCTCCATCCCCTAACTCATCCTTGTCACCCTTCGCTACTCTCCTTCCAGCAGCTTGACGTCCCAGCTCAGGTATGGCCTACAGAACTGCACACAATGCTCCAAGTGAGGCCTAACCAGCACCCTGTAAAGGGGTAAAATCACCTCCCTGTGCCTGGACATGAATCCACATGCTATGCACCCTAGCATCTTGTTTGCTTTCACCGCCACCCTCCTGCATTGGGCAGTATTGTTTATGCTTGCTGTTATCAATACCCCCAGGTCCTTTTCCTCCTCAGTGCTCCCCAGCTTGATCCACCCTAGCCAGTATTCTCTCCTTGGGTTCCTTGCTTCAAAATGCAACACCCTGCATTTTTTTGCATTGAATCCCAGCTACCACTTCTCTGACAATTCCTCTAACTTTGTCAAGTCCCTCTGTAGTTGCACCTATCCCTCTTCATCATCTACTACTGCACCCATTTTGGTGTAATCTGCTAACAGGCTAATCCTGCTCACCATCCCTTGTGCAATGTTTGAGATGAATAACCAGAACAGCACCAGGCCATGCACTGAGCCCTGCGGCACCCCACTCATTACAGATCTAGGCTCTGAGACTTCCCCACCACCACCACACTCTGAAGCCTTCCCCGTAGCCAGTTTCAGATCTAACATGCCATCTTTATCCCCACTCCCACCCCAGATAACTTCACCCCTAGTCTACCATAGGACACTGAATCAAAGGCCTTGCTGAAATCCAAGTATTGCACATCCACAGCATGGCACCCATCCAGATCCCTCATCACCCAGTCATAGCACTGTATAAGATTGGTCTGGCAGGATTTCCCTGAAATGAACCTGTGCTGCCTCCTGTTCTGCAGGTTGTTGCCCTCCAGAAATGCCACCAGCCTATCCTTTAGTGTCGTCTCCATGAACTTTTGCATTATGGATATCAGACTGACTGGCCTGTAGTTCTCTGGCTCATCCCATGGACCGCTTTTAAGTAACAGTACCACATGGGCCATCCTCCAATCCTGAGGCACCTCCCTCATTTCCAGAAAGGTGCTGAGCAGGTCCACCAGTGGTTCTGCTAGAACCTCTGCCATCTCCAGCAGCACCCTGGGGTGGATACCATCTGGCCGTGGTGCTTTATCCACCTTCAGTGCCCTTAGCCATTCCAAGACTCTGCTACCCTCTATTCTACTGTCTGTTAACTCACACCCCCCATCCCCCCTCCTGCCTGACCAGGGTGGTAATGGATCCCCCCTTCCTTATGAACACTGTGCAGAAGTACTCATTCAGTGCTTCTGCTTGTTTCTTCCCCTTTTCTACCCACTCCTTCCCCCTTTTTATTCTCACTATACTGTCCCTGCACTTCCTTTTCTCCCTGACATATCTAAAAAAGTTGTTCTCCCCTCCTTTAATTCCCTGCGCTAATCTGTGTTCCCTAGTGGCTTTTGCACCCCTTACCCTCTTGGTCACCTCTTTAGACCATTTGATGTACTCCTCCCTGTCCTCCCCCTTCCACGTCCTTCTGAACCTCTGGTATGCCACTCTTTTTGCTCTCACCCCCTCTAATACCTCCCTGTTCAGCCAGCATGATCTCTTTGTCCTATTCTTCTTACTCTGTAGCCTGGTGCATGCTTCTATCAGCTCTATGATTCCTTGCTTTATTATGTCCCACTTCTGGGCCTTCCCCATCCCCTGCTTTATTCTTTTGACCTCCCCTTCAGCAATTCCCCCATTTTCCCGAAGTCCGCCTTCTGAAATCCACCACCTTTGTTGCGGATCCCTCTGACTCCCTGCTCATTGTGATGGTAAATCACACGGTTTGATGATCGCTGTCAGCTAATGGATCCTCCACCCTTATGTCCCTCACTGCCTCACTATTAGATAGTACCAGGTCCAGCGTGTTCCCCAGTCTTGTGGGTTCAGCAGCCAGCTGTGTCAGGAAACCCTCCTGGAATGCATCCAAGAGGACCCTTGCCCTGACACTGGAGGTGACCGGCATGGTCCAGTCCACCCCAGGCAGGTTGAAATCCCCCACTATGACCACCTTCCCCCTCCTAGATACCCTACTGATTTGTTCCACCAGTTTCCTGTCCCTTTCCACTGTCTGGGATGGTGATCTATACATCATCCCAAACCTCAACTTCCTTCCCCTGGAGTCCAGAAGCTGTAACCACATTGTCTCCGTATTCTTCTTCCTTTTGTCCCTTGTACATTTGATCCCCCTCCTGCATGTAGACAGCCACCCCCACCCTTCCCCATGGTTCTTTCTGTACAGTCTGAGCCCTGGAATTGCCAGGTTCCAGTCCTGGTGCTCTGTGCCCCATATTTCTGTGATGGCTGTGATGTCCACCCTCCCTACAGCCAAGAGTGCCTGAAGCTCCGCCACCTTGTTACCAAGACTTCTCGCATTCACTGAGACCACCCTCCACCCCGTCACCTTTCCTTCCTTTTCCAGATCCCCCTCCCCACCCTGCCCCTTCTGGACTAAATCCCTACATACTTTCTTACTAGCTTGGGGGGGGTAGGCTCACCCAGTCCTGAGTACCTTGCCTACAGTCTGACCCCCAGCTAGCTTAAATTCACTTGTGTTGCTATATACTCCTGTAGCTTCTGCTTAATACCCCTTTCCTCTCGGACTAGGGGTGCAGCCTATCTCCCGTATAGTTCTTTATTGTTCCAGGTCTGCCCCTTCCCCCACCCGCCCATACCCTTTTTGATCTACACCACCTCCAGCCACACGTTGAATTCCCTAATCCTCTCCTTCCTCACTGTGCTCACTCAGGATACTGGGAGCACCTCCAAAGTGGAACCATCTCCCCTACTTCCTCTCACAGCTTTCCCATTTCTTCGAACCTTCCCTTCACCACCTCCTCAGTCTCCCCTGTCAGGTCATTAGTCCCCACATATACCACTGTGGGCGGTCTTCCTCTTCTCTTCCTCACGCATCTTAGAGTTGCTTGCTCTGCTCTGTCTACCCTTAGACCTGGTATGGCTTCCACTCATATGCAACTATGCCAGTCCCCTCTACTGCCCCATCTGATCCTCTTATGTATGGAGTCCCCACCATTAGCACACACCCTTTCTCCCTTGAACCACTTAAGCCCCCGCTTCCCTCATGTACTCATTTCTGACTTCCTTTTCCCTAGGATCACTGATCCTGCTTCCATTGTCCCCACATCCTTCCACCCTCTCCTCTCTGCTCATGCCCTCCCCCCTCCCACCCCACCCCACACCTCAGCCCTGCTGCTACCCTACCTCCCTCCTGGCTCTTGGCTCACTTCTTCAGCCCTATGGCCTCGAATATCCCCTTCCACCTTTGTATGCACTCCCCCTGCATCTCTTCCACCCTCTCCTCCTCCCCATCCAATGTCAATAGTGCTTCAAACCTGTTCCCTCATTTCATTTTGGCCTGCAAACTCTCTCTGCTCTCCTGTCCTGTGACCCTCCTCTCCTGGTAGATCTGAGCTGCATCCATCCTTCATTGCTGGACTGACTGTTCCTATTGATCAAATAGCAGCAAAAACAGCTCCTCCATGGAAATAGGTGCTCAAGTCCTCACTGAAATCCACTGTAAACAAGACTCAGCACTCAGAAATTGGCATGTGTAATAGGCATAATTTTAATAGAACAAATGTCATCGGGGGTGCAGTTTGCACGAAACCGGTTGGGAGTTTGCCTTGCTGTGCAACCTGTAGCTGTTTTGGCTTAGTTTGGTGTTTGTTCTATTAATATTAGGCCTGTTGCACACACCAATTTCTGAGTGCTGAGTCTTGTTTACAGTGGAGTGCTGTCACCATTGATGCCCACCACCCTTCCCCCTTCTCTTGACTCATTTTTCCCCCTTGTGCCCCGTCTATGTACTTCTTTCATGATTCCATTCCGCTGCCTCTGACTCCATCCTCCTTTTGTTCATCCCCTTGAGTTCTCTCCTAATCCTCCTCACCTCCTCCTCCAGCCTGCTTAACCTGTGGCATATTGGACATCCTCCCAGCTGCCATAATACATTCATCCAAACCAGTACCCCACATCCATTGCACCCCACAATTCTCCCCATGTTAGTACCCTTGGCCCCTGACAGGGTATTTCAGTATGACAAGTACAGTATGCACAAGACAGTGTATAGTGTGTATATCATGCCTGAAAATAGCCATTGCCATGGCTAGTGCACCCTACACGGTAAACAAAAACTAAATAAAAATATAGGTCCCTTTCACATCCTAGTCACTAGGGTGAAACCATAACTGTTTTACATCAGAAATGCAGCCCCTCACTGGGTTAATACTCAAAACAGAAAATACAGAAAACGCAGAGATTCCCCCAACGCAAAATGCACAGATTAAGCATTAGACTCTCAAGCCATTTCAGGCAATCCCTTGATTCACACAGCCTCCACCTTGGTCCAGTATATCCCATCTGGCTTTTTGGGGGATTTTTCCCCTTTTTCCACTCCTGCTACCCAAGATTAATCCCCATATTGGCAGACCCTTTGCAAAATGCCCCTGAACACAGACCCTCAGTTAACAGTACCTTTTTACAAGGCCAGCTCTTCAGTGTGTTCTATCCAGTTTAAGTTTCAAGTGATTTGCCCTTTAATGGAAAGTGTAGTACAGTCCTCTTGGGACAGTAGAATAGGCTTCCTCACTGCAGGCTCCTCCCTCAACCTGCATTTAACAGAGGTCGGGGCCACCATGGGTGGCTAGGATAAAAATCCTTTTGTGCAGCCGGCTCTGAGTTGTGGTCGGGCTGTTTGATTTTTTAATGCTTGGCCGCAAACTCAAATTTCACGCCATTGGTCCCGATTGGCTGGGGGCTTCCTCTTTGGACACCAGTGTGGCCAAATACAGCTTCTATCAACACTGATACAGCCAAGCAGCTCCTCCCAGAGCATCACCAATTGCGGCCTCTTTGTGCTCCTCGGTGGCCGCTGATGCAGCCACCAACTGTCCCTCCACACTACAGGTGCCACCAATGTGGCAAAAAAATACCAAATCCTCTCCTGAAGTCAGCCCTCCAAAGATAAAGCACTAAATTAAGTAGACTGATAACCCACAAGCTGCCACCACTGAAGTGTCAAATTTAGCCTCCTTGTCCCTTACCTAAGGAGAAAGTACTAAATGAAAAAGCCATATCCAGAGGAAATGGTAAACTGCTGAAATCCAGTGTCACAGAGTATGCTAAATGCCTGAGATGATGAACTGTGGCCTGGGCAGATGCAGTATGTAAAAACCTTGTCTGTATGTTTCATTTGTTCTTCAAAATGGCTGTTGGATAGATAGCCCTTAGAGACAAGTACATTAAAAATTGAATTCAGTGTTTAATAGTACCAGACTGAGGACAGAGCCCTGGAGAACTCCCACTGATGACATCTCCATTTTTTGATCCAAGTCCATTGATTGCCACCCTTTGACTTCTGCCCTGGAGCCAAGCTTTTATCCAGTTAATAATGTGTCTGCGATGTCTGTGTGCTCAAGTTTAATAAGTACTAGTAGGCGATTGTGTGGAACCAAGTCGAAGGCTTTACTAAAGTCAAAGTACAGCAGGTCTACTGGATGTCCCCTGTATATTTCTGTGGTAACCGAATCAAAGAATGATATGAAATTTGTTAGGCACAATCTTCTTGCAATGACACTGTACTGCCTTGTATCCTGGACATCATTTTTGTCCAGGTATTCCACTATGTCCTGTTTTATTAGGGTTTCCATCAGTTTACACACCACTGATGTCAGACTAATGGGCTTGTAGTTACCAGCCACTTCCTTGCTCCCACTCTTCTGCAAAAGGATTACATCTGCTTTTTTCCAATCATCAGGTACCTCCCTAGACTGGAGTGAGAGGTTGAATAGCATGCACAAGGGTTCCTCCAATTCCTTGGCTTTTTCCTTTAGGATCTTCTGGTGTATGCCATCAGATCCTGGTGATTTATCTTAGTTTAGTTTCTTAAGGGATTTCAGGACTGTTTTAGAGGTAAAACCAGGAGGAGCCATTGCTTGAGCCTGTTTTGTAAGAGGTCTAATACCACTAACCGGCATTGTTCCATCCCGTTCTCTAGTAAAGATCAAGCAAAAGACTTTGTTCAGTACTTCTGCCTTTTGTCTGTCATCTTGTACTATTAAATCACCATCCAGCTGCTTGATGAACATCACTAACCACAAGGAGACTAAGAATTCTTTGCACATGGACCTCTAAAGTGCTCAGGAATGCATTCTTGCCATATTTAGTGTCCGTTTTTATGAGGTCTACTGGTCAATACAGCCTGAGAAAAAAATGACATTATACTTCTTAACACTATTTCAATTGTAGACACTTTCCACTCTTAAAAATTCCCTCCACTTTCTGCTCATCAAAACCACATGCACCTGATTTGGTGCACAGAGCAAACAGCCAACTCAGTATTTGGTTGAAAGACAATGTCAGGCCAGCATGATGAAATGTCTGACAGCAATATTTGGTGATTGACATCGACACTTTCCAAAACATGCTTTCAAATGACTAGATCACTGCCAGGGACTAAAACAGCAATCTCAGTATAAAATCTTTCTGCCGTCAATATGCCTCTATCCCTGACAATGCTACATTTGAGTTTCCAAACTCACCAGTCCCAAAAACTATGTGTTCCAATTCCTCCCCTCAGAGTCAGCCCAAAACAAGGCTGGTATAGAACAGCAGATACTAGTTACGGGGATTCCAGAACTGGGCATAAACATAGAATGGAATGCACTAGATGCCCCCCTCCCCCCAGTCAAGCTCACAGCAACAACAAGACACATCAGACAGCATACGGTAAATGAACCAGAGATGTTAGGGAGCACAGAATATCTAGAACAACATGCAAATATGCCTAGATTTAAAATGTCTGAGTTATTTTCCAATATCCCTGAACCTTCTAAAAGGAGACAATCTGTCATAAATAGGTACAGGGGGTAGTGTCTGAAAATGATTCCGGTAGTGTCTGGAAATGATTACAGGCAGAGTGTACAGTATATGGGCAGAACCTCATGGAATGACTTGCAAAACTTTTTTGCATCAGGGATTTATGCCTTAATCCACATATCAGGGGACACCAGCTATGACAATAGTTTCAAAACCAAAGCATCATTGGTCAGATTGCATAAAAAGTACAACAAATTGTAAAACAGTCCTATTTTCTTCCCAATTATTGCAATATCCCTATCAAAATCTGCCTTCAAAGTTATTACAGTTCTGTTTCACAATGAAGGACTGACTCTTTCTAATATTTTGTACAGGCTCCAGTAGAACTGCAACGTATAGTGGAGACCAGTGTTTATTATTTAGTTTTTGTTTACTGGGCAGGTGTGCTTGCCATAGAAATAATTATTTTCAGACACAACCCAGGCATGTGTGGATGGGGAATGGAAGTTTATAGCCAAACTGAACTAGACGGAAACAAGAATACAATGCCTTTCAAGTGGCTTTTTTTGGGCCAGCTAGGATCTTTATTCAGGGCAATCTAAGGCCTGCTACAAATGTGCTACAGACTGCATCTTAGTAATATATGTTACCAGCTCTGCACTGAGCTTTGCTCTGAATTTGGACTTACAGTATGAGCATGAATTGCACCAATGGCATTAAAAGCAATTTGTGTCAAGAGCTGGGGCATGTAAGACAATGCCCATGGTTGTCATACAACTGATCAGATCACCTGGATCAAGACTGCATTATGGCCCAGTCCCATAAACCCTGTGCCAAACAAACCATGCCCTCCTCAGCAAAATTAATTGTTAGTGTTTTCACTCCTAAGTTAAATGGGTCGGTCAACCAAAAAACAAAATGACCCCTGTCAAATTCAAGGGCAACTGAACCATCTACATGAGCAAACTATCTTGACCTGATGGACAATACTAAAACTATTTGTGAAACTTTTATGAAGGAGAATAGCCAAGTAAATATAGAATCAGTGGAAATAATTAACAGGCAAGAAACTGACAGGACAGAACGAAAGAAAGATATAAACCAGGAATTGATGGCTATCAACCCAGTAATGCCTCCTTCTCTTCTCCTGTTAGATGGTGGAATGACAATAGTCACCAGGAAACAGAGGCCAAAGGGCATACAAATAATCTCAAACGCTTGAAAACTGATGGTATTAAACTTCCAAATAAATTTCTACCAATAGAATAAAAGAAACAGTGGGGAGCATCGGGAGGAAGAATGCTCAGAATCATCATCACTGACTTCCTCACATAGGACTTTGTCATCTGATACTGAAGAAATATTGGATGGAGCAAAAGTGTCAAAGAAGAGAAAAGGAACATCCACCAAAAGATGCTGAACCTGTTCCAGTTGTTAATAATTAAACAGCTAATTTGTTGTTTCTGTTCTCTGTCTCTTTTCAGTTTTAGTCTGATTTATTTAAAAGACCTTGTAAGGCCATGGGCAAGTTTACCCATTTTCTTAGCTGACCAGGACAGAAAATAACAAAATATAAAGACTGTGCAAATGATACAAAATCACATAACTCAGATTGCAAACTTTTTCTCAAGTGTGCAACTTTAAATATAAACGGTGTAAAGAACCCAAGACTCCTTGTAGTAATATTTGTCACCTTACATGTTTCTGATTATACAGTATTACATGTTTTTCCTAAAAGCTACCAGACTGTAGTCTAGTTCAAATATCCAAGAAGCTCAAAACTTATGGGGTGTTTTTTTCCTTTTTGTTGCTACTGGAGGACTGGTGCAATGGGATAAGAATTTTATTACTGGGCTCGGACTGCAGAATATCTAGTGGATATTTTCACTAGCCGAGCTTTGCTGTAAGATATAAAAATATTTTTGCACCACAGACAAAATATAAGAGAACTGATTTCCTGAACCTGGTCCAGCCTCTCCTACATATGTCCCATGAGGTCATTGGGAATTTCAGTTTAGGGTTATTGAAGGAAGGTATAGGAAGAAAGGCAAAGTAAATATCCTGTTACTCTAAATCTATGAGCCAGATGATCCAAATTCATACAGGGCAAAACAAAAGACTGGTGGGAGCATGTATTTCTCAGCAACTCTGGCCACAATAAGTTACTTCTTTTTTATTTCTCATAATCTACCAATAGAAACATAGAATTTGTAAGCAAAAAATGACCTCTTAGTCCACCCAGTCTGCGCAAATGGCCCTTGTCTGGCCAGTCTCTGCAGACCCTAACTGGTCCCCAGTGTGCCTCATCCCCCTCCTGCATATTTGTGAATATTCTGTTATGTCTATTCCTTGCATGCTTGAAGCCTCCTACTGTTTTTACTACTACCACATCTGATGGCAGTCTGTTCCAGGCATCCACCACTCTTTCTAAGAAGTAGTACTTCCTTATATTTATCTTAAACTCCTTCCCCCCCCCCAGATTCATCATATGCCCTATGGCCCTGGTGCCTTTTCCTTTCTGAAAGATACTCCCCTCCTGTATATCATTCAGTCTGATATGATACTTACATGTCTCTAACATCCCCTATTGCTCTCCTCGCTTCTAGAGTGTACATGTTGTGATCCCTCAGTCTCTCTTTTTAGGGCATTTGATGCAACCCCTGAACCATTTTAGTAAACCTCCTCTGGACTTCCTTCACTCTGTCTATGTCCTCTCTGATGTACTGTCTCCAGAACAGAACAGGACACAATACTCCAGGTGTAAGTCTCATACAGTAAGCAAGCGAGCAATACTGTGACAACACCACCTCTCTCCTCCTGCTGGAGGTATGTCTCTTGCATCCCATTTGCCCTTCCCACCGCTTTGTTACACTGCCCAGCCAGTTTGAGGTCATCAGATATGATAACCCTAAGTTCCCTTTCCTGCTTAATGACTATCAGTAGCTCCCCCATCCTAATCTCAACTTATTGGTTCCTATACCTTAGGTGCATAATTTTGCACTTTATGGCAGTGAACCCCAACTGCCATGCAATTGAGCACTTCTCAAATTTCCCAAGGATACCTACGCATTTTCTCTACCCCTTCCTGAGTATTCATCCTATTACAGATTTTGGTGTCATCTGCAGAAAGTCATACATTTCCTTCCAGTTCTTCTGCAATGTCACTTATGAAGATGTGGAAGAGGTCCAGTTCTAGTACAGAGCCCTGCAGCACCCACAGGTCACCACTGTCCCCTCATTAGAGTGAATGCCATTAACCACTACTCTCTAGTACTTATCCATTAACCAGTTCCTAATCCAGTTCATCACTTTGGATCTCACCCTTGGGCTGCTTAATTTCATCATCAGTCTCCTGTGTGGCATGGTGTCAAAGGCCTTGTAAATGTCCAGATAGGCTATGTCCACTGTCCTCCCCTGATCTGCAGTACTTCTCTGGTCAACCAGTTGATGAAATCAATGAGCTTCATCTCTAATGACCTCCTCCACATGACTCCATGCTGCCTTTGTTCTAGTTTGTAGCCAATTGGATTCAAGATACTCTGCCAACCTTTCCTTTAAAAGGGTTTTCATGAATATCCTCCCCACTGATAGGTGAAGTAAAGGTCATGGCATCTGAAACCTTTGATCATTTGTGACTAGGATGCACAATCCAGGAACTGAACAAGTTAACAGGAGATACAAGCCTCTGGAAACTACACAGCAGAACATTGTCAATTAAAGATGTAATGTCAGGGCCTGGTGGTGCTGAGGGTTGAGGCGCTGGATGCCACACTTTGCGCCACGCTGGTGACCTGTGTTCGGGAGAGAGCCCAGGTCACCAGGGGGTCGGCAGGGGAAGGAAGAGATCAAGCATCCAGAGGACATCTCTCTCTTCCTGGGGTGGATTCAGGGAGCATCTGCTCATGCAATGACCTCTGGTGGCAGGCTGGGGAGCTACAACATGGCAGTGCAGCATATGCCTGGGGGCGGAGCTGTCGCATAACGTTGCCTTGCTAGCCATGCTTGGCAGGGAGGAGAGACCAGGGAACACACACATGATAAAATCCTCTGGCCACCTGGTGAGATGACGGAGGCCCAGGTGGAGTGCCTATATCCCTACGCCGGTCCAGCACACCCAGGCATCTCCACGCCCGACCCGGTGATGAGGTAAGTCCCTCACACTTAAGTATATAGAGCTGCCAATGGAAGATGGACCCAGCCCCAAAGGTGATCTGGGGGTCAGACTTGGCGAAGTCATACGGGGAGAGCCTGGGGAAAGTGAGAGTTCAGGCCGGAGTGATAGGCACATCCATGTGGGCAATTCTGAAGGATACCAGGGTGATCCAGTGCAGAAAAAAATTAAAAAAAAAAAAAAGAGAGATGTAATGTCAGCCATAGAAGCATAGAAGTTGACGGCAGACAAGGATCGCAAGACCCATCTATTCTGCCCATTTTTTCTACCTTATAAATGTGCCATAGGCCTTTACTCTGTCAATGGCCAATCTAGTCATACTCATCTGTATTGCTCCCTTATGCCTATCCAATGCCTGTTTGAAGCCATGCACTGCATGCATATCCATCACTTCCTGAGGTAGGCCGTTCAATGCATCTAACTCCCTTTCTGTGAAAAAGAACTTCCTCACAATATCCCTTAATCAACCTCCCTCTAATCTCATGATGTGTCCTCTTGTCCTGCTATTTTTCTTATATTGAAACATGTTAGATCCTTTTACTTTGTCAATGCCCTAAAGAAGTTTGAATGTTTTGATCATATCTCCTGTCTCCCTCCTTTGCTATAGGCATATTGAGCTCCATTAATCTATGTTTTCTGATGCAGTCCCTGCTCCATTTTTGTTGTCCTTCTCTGGACTGCCTTCATTTTGTTACTGTCCTTGTACTGGTACGGCCTCCAGTACTGCATGCAGTACTCCAGATGGGGCCTAACCAGTGTCTTGTAAATAGGGATTATTACCTTCCTCTTACGACTTGTAACACTCCTACTAATACACCCCAACATCTCTCTAGCCTTACCTACTGCTTTAGTTGTTTGCTTGGATGATTTCAGGTCATCTGTGATGATGATGATGCCCAAGTCTCTTTCTTCCCTTGTGACTGCCAGCAACTCCATTCCCAACCTATAGGTAGCTTAAGGGTTTCTCTCCCCTATGTGCATGATCTTGCACTTCTTTGCGTTAAATCCCAGTTGCCACTTTTCCAACCATTTTGCCATTTTTTCCAAATCTCTTCTACTCTGTCCACCCCGTCTGGATCATCTACTCTGTTGCACATAAAGTGTCATCTGCAAACAGGCAAACAGGCAAACCCTACCTTCCAGTCCATCTGCAATGTCACTGATGAAGATATTCAAGAGGACTGGACCCAGGACTGGCACCTGAGGTACCCTACTTGTGACTTGAATCTCTTCTGACTGTATACCATTTACCACCACTCTGTTTTCTGCCTGCCAACCAGTTTTCCACCCAGTTGACCAACCTCTGACCCACCCTGAGCTACCCAGCTTATTAATCAATCTTCTATGTTGAACAGTATTGAAAGATTTGCTGAAGTCAAGGTAGGTGACATCAACTGCACACACTTGGTCCACCACTCTGGTTACCCAGTCAAAGAAATCTATGAGATTAGTTTGACAGGACCTTCCTGTTGTAGACCCACGCTATCTTGGATCCTATGCTCCTATGTATTCCATGTGTTGCACTATCCTTTCCTTAAGGAGTGCCTCCACAATCTTGCCCACTTCTGAGGTAACACTGACTGGTCTGAAGTTCTCTGCCTTCTCCCTGCTGCCACTCTTGTGGTGCAGGGTCACATGAGCCCTTCTCCAGTCTTCTGGGACCTCTCCTGTGGTCAGAGACTCACTGAACAGTTCTGCTAATGGTTTTGCTAGATCCGCCCTTCCTCCCTTAGCTCCTTTAGTACCCTGGGATGCATGCCATCAGGTCCCATTGCCTTGTTCGCCCTGAGTTTAGCGAGCTCTTTTAGGACCCTTTCTTTTGTGAAGGGACTTGTGCACACCTCCCTCCCTTCTGTGTCCATGGTGCTGAGCTGTGGGCCCTGCCTTACTTTCTCCTCAGTAAATGCTGAGCAGAAGTATCTTTTTAGGATAGATGCTTTTAAGTGGTCCTCCTCCTCACACACCCCCGTTATCCCCTTTCACCTTAGCAATACCCCCTCTGGACTTTCCCCTTTCACTAATGTATCTGTAGAAAGTCTTGTCCCCTTCTTTTACTGTTTGTGCTAGTGTTTCCTTGGTTTGGGTCTTTGCCTGTCGTACTGCCTTCCCTGCTTCTTTTAGGGAAGTTTGGCATGCCTCCCTATCTTCATCCAACTGCGTTCCCTTTTATATTTCCTGAAGGCCAACCTTTTGGCTCTGATCTTTTCTGCTACTGTATTTGAGAACCAAAGTGGTTTCCTCCTTCTTTTGCTTTTTTCCCTAACACAATGGGATGTTGCTTTAAGCATTGCATCCTTAATGTATGCTCGCTTTGTCTGTACCCCATCACCTGTATTTCATCTTGCCAGGACTAGCTTAGCTCTGTTGGCCATAGAATCAAAGTCAGCTCCTCTGAAGTCCCATATTTCTGTGTTGTAATGGGATGATTTAGTTCCAAGGCCAAATTGAGCCATACCATGTGATGGTCAGTGGCCCCCTGTGATCTTCTACCTGGAGATCTGTGATCCTTTCCCTGTTAGTGAGTACTAGATCCAGGATCACCCTGTCTCTCATGGATTATTGCAACAATTATTTGAGGCCCTCCCCCTGCAGGGAATCCACTATGTGTCTAGTTCTGGCAGATGTTCCTGCTGGTATTGACCAATCTATATCAGACCTTTTAGAATTATACTGTATGTAGCCCAGAAAACATTAAAATGCTTTTGCAGGCCAGCCCTGTGGCGCTAGAAGTTGAGGCACTGATGCCACCCCTCATGCCATGCTGGCATCAGAGGTTTGGGAATGAGCCAGGGCCATCAGGGGTTGGCAGGGGGAGAGAGGATTGTGCATCCAGAGCACTGCTCTCCTCTCTCGGGGAGGGAGAGATTGTCATCCCACCTGCTTGCTGCCATCTAGTGGGGTCTGGGGGGTAGCACAGGTAGGGAGATCACAGCAGCCAGTGATGGCAGCGTGCATGTGCCCCCACACACATATGACCGAGAGAGAGAGAGAGAGGGGGTCCAGAAAAAGGAAATATGGTGGCTGGGGGGGCTTCATGAAGCTATTCCCAACCCACTGCTATACCACCTCCTTGGGTTTGGATTGTGCTGCTAGGAGGGGGGGAAGCTCCCTTCCTAGCCCCACCATGGAGGACAAGCCATGGGGGGTCTTGGGGATGGTTGGCAGTAGGTGGGGGTGTGGGCAGGTGATATGGGCTGAGTCCTCATCCCCCGGTGCATGAGGAGTAAAAGAACGAATAAAAAAAAAAATGCTTTTGCAGACCTCAATATTATTGTAAGAAGATACAAAAAAATTATATTTGAAACTTCAATAAAAAGGGCTAAAAAGGTGGTGCAAGATGGATATCATAAATACCTTGATTTAGGAGTTCAATTACAAAGGTTAATAACAACTTGATTTAAGAGTCTAATTATGTAGGTTAACAACAGCAGCAAATAAAATGCCACAGGATATGTGGCACATATCGATGAAGTAAAAGAAGAAACGCAGGGTTACAGCATAAAAGAGCAGTGTGTTTCTTGCAGTGCCTCTCTCAACAAAGTAGTGGTTTGGGGCTTAGAGGAAACAAATGGAAAGTAATGCTTTTGAAAGCTGTAACACAAGTTATGAGATGAGAATAATTCAGGGAATAATTAATTCCACAGAGGATTTGGTATGGTAAAAAGGAGAAACTGTTGGAAGAGGTAGAACGATACTTTTCAGACACATCAAAACCAGGAAACCAAAAAGGAGGAGAGTATTTTTGGGAAGGTGTAGATTCACCACAACTGACCAGAAAAATGGATTGGTTACTGCCGTAGGGATGTAAGTTTGTCATGGCAATCATACACATCATTGATTCCATGACATTTGATCTTTATTCAGAACTTCCATGACTTTTACTAGTGTCATCAGAATGTAGCAATGATGACAGTGCCACAACATTTACTACTGTTTACTAATGATTTCATGAACAAACAGTGAGTGATTAAAACTTCATCCATGACAAACTTACATCCCTAGAACTTATTGGCAAACAATATTTCAGCAGAAGAACCTGGACAATTAAAGCTTTAAATTTAAAATACAGCTCCTGGGAATGATGGTTTGACAGGCTAATCTTTCTAACTGTACACAGAATATATGTTTGACTTTGCAGACCTATATTATTTATTTATTTATTTATTTGCTTTTGTTTACCAGGTAAACACACTAGACAGCTAAGTGCCTATTTTCAGGAGCGACCTGAGAGGTTACAAGGTACGGACGAGAACAATTTGGCAGTAGACATCACATCACATGTAAAATAGTATGGTACAGGCCTTTGACAGCAGTCAATATATAGAACATCACAAATACATATTAGTGGGCTGGAGTCCAATACGCTCAGGGATAGTAGAGAATAGTCACTTAATATGAACAGAAAGGCAAGAAAGGAACCCATTTCCAGACAATACAGCTGATAGCAGCAGGCTAGCCAGCAGATTGAGCCCTTTCAGTACCAGGAGACTCATCTCCTCAAACAGTCATGTTATGATCAATAACATTACCAGAAAGCATGTTTCAGTCCATTTTATTGCTGCTCCATAAGAAGAGAAGCAGATAAAAAATCAGAGACCTATCAGCTTGTCCAATGTAAATTTTAAAATTCTCGCAAAAATCATTAGTATGAGATTTTCTGGTATCTTAATGCATGTCATAACCCTGACACAGACGTCTTCAAGAAAGGTAGAACCATACAGGACTATCTTTTTCTTCTTCATCATCAAACATTTGATCAAAGCACTCAAGAGCAGCTGAAAGTTTTTTTGTGTCTTTAGATAAGAGAAAGCTTTTGATTATGCTGTATCACAGGAGTGCAGGTGCAAGGCACTTAGGAAATATGGTATCTGAGAAAAAGTTATAAGATGGAGTCAGCTCTTTTACTTAAATGCTTCCACAATTCTGAATGTTGATGGTTTGTAGTTGGGAAAGTCTATCCAAGTAGAACATGGGGTCAAACAGGGGTGTCCTCTGAGCCCTCTTTTGTACATCTTATGCTTTGATCCCATATTCAAAAAAATAGGACAGAATCACAGGATAAAAGGTTTACAAGGAACTGAGATTGGCCCGGTTATGACCATAATGGCATATACAGTTGATATTGTTCTCCTGATGAAAGATAGACTAATGCACAACAACCTTAAATTAATTTGATTTGAGACGTTCTTCACAATGTTAGGGACTAGTCTTGAATTAAAAGTTCTGCATTAGTTTTACATTTAAGGGACTGAGATGGGGGCCTGATTATCAATCAATTTCTAATGACGCAAGGGACTTGCGTCAAAAGAGTTTAACACAAGTCATGATTTGCATCACAACTTGTGCTGAACAGGATTTTCTAATGCAGTCTGCATCTGTTTCATACACCGCTTTACCAAAGCACCCTTCTACCAGGGTTGCATCCGACAACTCTGTGCTCCAGGTCGCATGGGGGCTTGCACCTTGGCAGGGGTGTCACATTCCTTTTTATCAGATTTTCAAAGCCCCACCATGGATGCAACATGGGTTACCACTTAGACCAGCCAGGAGGTTTCACCATTGGGACTTGGGGTAGCAGAGGACTGTGGGGTGAAGTAAGGGTGGAGAAGGAACCAAGGGGGGTGCTGAGCAAAGCTGTCCATCACCCCTAGTGGTGTGGCACCTGCAAAAAGAATGTTTTAAATGCCAGCCAGTACTGTAAAATACATCGCCAATTTCAAATACATATATTCCCTGGTAATGTAACCACACCACCCACTATCCCTGATGCTTATGTCAAAGACTTGGTGCTATAGTGTTATCCCCAAACTCACATGAAGCCCCGATCCTTGTTCTGGATTTTAGAAAAAAGAGCCTGGTCCCAGTCCGCCATCCCCGATCCATAACATCCCCACACACACATGGCAATTCAGTACCTGTTGGTCTAGTGGCCCCATCTCCCTCACCACCCCATCAGTCAGTGGTCAACCACCCCAATCCACCCCCGACCCTGACTCGCTTCTGTGACTGACACGCCCCCCCACACACCAATATGGCCAGATGCAGAATGCTATCACACGTACCAGGTACTGGACACTGAAAAGTACAGGCTGATCGCAATCTGTGGCTGGCTATTGTGGTGTGCAGAGGGAAGTGCCAGTCAGGGATGGGGGGAGTGGGGTGGTTGACCACTGCTTGTTGGAATGGGAAGGGAGTGGAGCCACTAGACCACCAGGTACTGACTTGCCATTGTGTACGGGGACTTTATGGGCAGGTGGATGGATGGACTAGGACTGGTCTTTTTCTTTTTTGTAAAATAAGGAACGAGGATCAGGGCTCCTTGTGGGTTGTGGGCAAGAGGGCACTATACCACCAGTGAACTGTGGTTATGTCTGGTATACTGGGGGGTGATGATAGCTTGCCAATGCAGGCATTCCACTGTCATGGCACATGGCTGCCCTTACCATGCTGAGACAATGCCCTGGGATACCAAATGGGCCCATGTCACAGCCTTGTGGTGACTAGCCCTTCTTTGCCTGGGTTCCAGGCTTGGTGCTCCTTTTGGCTGCTGGGGTGTCCTCCTGTGCAATTGTCCTTGGATGCATCCATTGACGTACCAGAAACCCCAAGTGCTCCCATCATTTGGCCACAGGATGAATTTTTCAGCTATTCCAAAAAAATTGACACAAGTCACCAACCTTCTGGAATAGCAAGTCTTTTGTTTGTCACAGCTGCATCAGATTCAGCCCCTTTCCTGCCACAAGTTGCATCCAATACAGATGTTTTTTAAAATTGGGCCCAGAGTCTCTAGTGGAGCAGAACAAGCACAACAAACCCTTCCCCTCTCAGTACCCATGCAATGCCTCTGCTGCAGCTCCACCCCCACCCACCTAAAAACTAGCATTCAATCCCTCTTTTCTCTCTCACCTTCACCCTCTTTTCTGTCCTCCTGAAGCCTAGTTCCCCTTGCAGCCTACAACTTGCTTCCCTCCTATTGTACTCTACGGCTTGATGCCACAACCTGCTCCCCTTCTGTCATGCTTGACCCATGCCTTGTACAGGCAGGGTCCTTAGCGTACTGGAGGAGTCAGGCCTCAATAGACCATTCTCCTCCTATCTCTTCGTTCACCTCCTTGTTCCATCCCCTTCGACCACCACCCTGCTTTTCTGCCTACTGACATACCTACCCTCTCTCACCTTCCCTTCTCCCCCTTACATAGGCCTATCTATGGCTGACCCCTAATCTCTATGCACTTGTAGTTAACTTGCACTTCTGTTGTGGCTGACCCCCTAATCTCTACTACACTTGTAGTTAACTTGCACTTCTGCTATACCTTAGCCAACCTGTTCTGCCATGTTTCCTCCTCACTAACGTCCCTAGATCAAACTACAGCAATTCTATTCAGCCATTTTCTAGCTACACAGCTATGTGTCATTTAGTGTACGCCTAAATGTTATTTTGTGTTGTTGTATCTATCTAGTCCAAAAGTGTTGGCATAGTATCTCTCTCTAGTTCAAAATTGTTAGCATCCTACTGTTTCATTACTCCTGTATAGTCTGCTCAAATTATTTGAATGTAATGTACTGTAAATTTATATTGCGTACCAAATCTCTGTGAACTATCCTCATGTTCCCCTACCCCCCAGGTCTCACCAGGAGATGAGCAACTTGTTGCTCAGCGTGCCTTCCTAGTGAAACATTTCAATAAGTAAATAAATAAATAAATAGAAAGTGACACAGCAAATGACCAATACCTTTCTTGGAGATATGGTTTGGGAAAGAAGAATAAGGGATATATAACTGAGAAAAGCAGATGACATTTGGAAAAGTCAAAGTTGACAAATAGAAAATGTAGCAACTAAAATATTGTTTACCCTAATTTTCTTTGTTTAAGTTATGTGTCTCTCTCCTCCCCAATTCCTTTACAAATATGTATTTTTATTTTCTCTGCTTCTGTGGAGGAGCCATTTAAATGTAATAAAAAGGAATGTTACCTATTTACCAATTCAGAAAAGGGGTCTGGCTATGATTAAACATTTCACCTTTTTTATAGCATATTTAGATGTTGTTTAACAGTTTTGGACTGTTAGTGAAACTTACTCCTAAGCCATGGGTACAGCAAATGGAATACTGGTATAACCCACCTTTTAGCTATATGGAGGACAGGGATACTCAAGCATTCCAAGGAAATACCTTTACCGGTGTACCTGAAGGCAGCTATAGTAAAAATTTAAAAGTGTGAAGCTTCTATAGATCATATCCTCACTGATTCAGAACAAGGCTTTTTTTTATTCTTGGATCTGCATTTTATTGAGAGCCAAATTTTGTAGAGTGTCCCCCAAGGCCACAGTAGCAATACAAATGGTGAATAAAAAAGTGCCAGTCTGGATGTGGGATACCTTGTGGCTCTGTTGAAAAAGAAACTTGGGGATAGTGATAATAATAAGCATGAAAGGACAGAACTTTTTTGCCCAACATAATTTTGTCATTGGGACTGTGAGACACAAGCTTATTTGTTTTTTAGTGTCCTTTCTTAAAGATGTTTGGGTAGCTGTAGCCAAAGAATGGCAGGAATATTGGGTTTTAAAATGCTATATGAATAAATAGTGTTAGGGTCATTTGTCCCACACCCCTTACCTTGCCTCCCTCCTCATTTCCCCCACTACCTCATACTCCTGTCACAACTCTGGACCTTGTGCTTTCACACCCCACTTCCAATGAAAACCTCTGATGGTCAAGCTAACTTCTCTTCTACTTCTCCAAGTTGTAGGGCTCTCTCCCTCTTAACATCTATTCTGCCCCTTCCCTCCACACGGCCAAATCCCTCCTCCATGACATCACTGTTCACTCCTACAGTTGCCCTGATGCTGGGCCCTGTATTGTCAGCCACCACCCTGCAGCCTCTTCTCCCCATTCACCCTACAGTTACATTAGAGAAGCTACCCCTCTACACCTGCCCTAAATTACAACAGTTGCTCTCACCATAAACCGTTCTTTGCCTTCTGCATGTTGTTAATTATTCTCCTTAAGTACTTTATTGCACTGTAGTGCATTTACTTACACAGAATCATTGCCTTTGCACAACTGTAATTTGTTATGCTTATTTACTTATATTTTGTATTTTGTGCTTTTGCACTTATTGTTCTACTCCACCTCCCCTCCCCGCCTCTCTGTATGCAGCTGAAACTGCCTTGTTATCAGCTCAGCATGTCTTTCATGGTAAAACATTTGAAATAAATAAATAAATAATTTAGGCCAGGTTGGGCTAAATACCATCATAGCACTCATGGTGTGGTCTGCAATTGTAAAATTCTTCATCTGGACAGTTACATGTCATTTGATTTTTCAACAAAAAAATACATTTCACAAGAACTTGGAAAGAATGATTTGGATATCCCTTAAACATATTTTCTAGAAGGCATCACTGTCCCTTCCACCTGGGAAACATAAAGATTTGTGGAGGCATTTATCTGTCTTAAATGAGAAGGAGGGAGACTAAGCAAGTCTGATGGATCAATCACTGGGAGGAATCCTAGAATTTTATATTTTTCTTGCCTTTACCTGACAGGGGAAATTAATTCCCAGTTGCTTCTCCTTGATTCTTCCTCCTTTGCTTCCTCTTATTTATCCTGCATTTGTTCTTTGGTTTTTTCTTTTTTTATATGAGGCATTATTGCATTTTTCTGTATTAATCTATTGACAAGTTAATGATTATACTGTAAGAATTACTTACTCATGCAGCTGGTCAAGGATCCGACACAGCACAACACCATATCTGACTTTGTACTCACCAGTTCAAAGATGGCTTGAGGGTGATTGTCAGGGAACCATTCTCAGCGACCCCAACACTATGCGGTTTGAACTTGCAGGAAAAACAATGCCCCCCTAAATAAAAAAAATGACAGTGGTTCAGGACCTGAAATGTGTAGATTTCGTGAATCTGCAGGAACTAGTTAGGGAATGACTGGCAGGTATAGTTGTTCCCAGTGTCATGTTTTGTTTTTTTCTGAAATTTTGTGAAGCATCTAATTTTCAAGTATTTTGCGGCAATCAGTCAAGCAATTTTTCTTTTGTGCTACTGCAATGCTGATGTCCAATTGTTGTCTCCTTTACACCCCATATATGGCCTTAGAAGTTCATTCTCTTTTTCCAACATGTGTTCCTATGACCTAAAAGCTTTTTGTCAAAGGTCACATGAACTTCTCCCAGAAAATGAACTTTTACTTGAAGTACAGACATGTGCTTCTGGGAGTGATTAGGGGCACCTTGGGGAACATGATTCTGAAATTTCAGGAGAGAGTATGCAGAAATGTCAATCATGTCTGCCATCTTCTGTGACACTATAAAAGCATTATTTTTTTGTATGATGAAAGCTCTTTATTAGAGATTACATACCACCCTCCACCACAGAAATCAACTTTTACTTCTTTGAGTACATACTTGTGCTTCCAAGGGTGGTTAGGGGGCACCGTTGAGAATATGATTCTGAAATTTCAGGTGAAAGTGTGCAGAAATGACAAACATATCAGCCATTTCTCTGAGGCTTTATTATTATAATACAGTATTGTACTACAGTTCTCTAAAATGTGGTTGTCAGGGTCCATGCTTCCTTTCCGTTCTTGTCAAGCTGCACTACACACATTGATAAAGTCTTATTAGTACTGGAAATAGACTGTACAATTTCATTAGACTCATAAAGTGTTCCAATTGTCACTATTCACTTGGTGGCCAATGACATGTCATTCCCTGTTGTATGGGTAAGTTTAGTGGTCTCCTTTGAGTGACAGTCCTTGTGGCAATGGTGTACCACCTGAAAGCACCAGCCAGTGACATTCACAATTGAGAACACTCCCTCCTCTAGTGACCTCCCTCAGGACCACAGTAATCCCTTTAGCATCCTGTAATGATACAATATTGAACATGGTTGTTTTAGTCTGTTCATTCACTGCATACTACAACATCAGTATGTTGCATGTACTGCATTGTACTGTACTCACTTTTGTTCTATTCCACTGACACTCATACTGTGTGGGTGCACTGAACACCCATCCACGTGGGCCCAGGAACCCCAACTCAAGGTGGCTCAGTGACATCTGCAGTCTTGCTTCAGCCATTTTTCAAATACCTGTTCTGCTGTATGCAAGGCATTGTTTTTTTATTATTTTCATTTCTGGGATGTACCTTTCCCAGTGGGGTATTGTCAGGTATTCTGGGAAGTGATGCTAATATTAATAATCCTAATCTTCAGTCTTTGACAGTCTTGTGCATTTGGATATATAATATTAACATCACTTTTGTGAACAGGTGTACATTTTAAGAGTATGTGTACATTATTTAATCTAGACATACATTTAGCAATCCCCCTCCCCATCGCACTGATACTCCACTATGTGTTGTGATGTACTTTACTTTGGACTGGACATCAAATTTGCATGAAAGGTATTGTTTATACAGTAAAAGCTACAGTTTCTGTAGCAAACAAGAAGATCTTTTTTACCCTATTGAAATCACACCTGTAAGCTGTCCTTAATAGAGATGGGTGAAACTGGCAATTATACAATGGCAAGAAAGAATCCCAGCTTCTGATTGGTCAGTTGATCATCACAGCAGGGACGTTATCCTGGAATAACATCCCTGCTGATTTTTTGCCTTTGATTTATTTGCCAGTCTCTCATCTTCTCCTAAGAAACAAAGCTAGACCACCAGCAGCATATTTTCTTATAAAAAGATTTTTAAACGCTAAATAAACATTCTTTAAAATTATTTTTTTCTGTATAAAACAATGAGCCATTGTATAATAGGAATAATACCCTCCAGGGTGGAAGTTATGCTAGGATAACATCCCTTCTTGGGTGTTGTACGCCCTCGGCCGATGGCCTCGGATCCAACCACCCGAGGTGGGATGTTATACCAGCACAACTCCCACCCTGTCAGGCATTATTCCTTTAATAACATTCCGCAAAACATTTCATAAAATTAGTGCATTTTGTGAAATTTTTTGCAGATGGAGAATGCAGTATTTTGCAAGCAGAGTATGACATTTCACTCACGGAGCATGAAAATTCACTCACAAAACAGCAAAATTTTGCCACTCATGAGTGTAATTCCATTTCTGGGTGAAGTTTCACATTTTGTGGGCAGAATTTCACACCTGACAAATATGTAATGGAACAGTCACATTCTACAAAATGTTTCACACAGTGAAAATGCTGATTTCAAAGGAATGTTACCTGCAAAATTTAATTTAGCTACATCTCTAGTCCTCAATACTCCAGCCATTATGTAATTGTGATCTCCCTTCCCCAGTTTCACAGTTTGCAGATCTGTGGGTCAGATATTAACATCTAAATAGATGGCAACTACTTCACTTTGAGTTGAGCTGTTGTCATGATGACAGATGAAAACTAATGTTTTAGCTATAGATGATAGAGCTAGGGCCACTAAGGACCCTATTGACAAACAGGTTTATAGAATGATAAGAAAAAGATGCATGCTTGAAATCAGAAAGGCAAAATGTAGGTATTATAATTATCAATTCCTAGACTCCTCTAATAATTTAAGGAAAGTTTGGGCAGGAATAAAAACAATTCAGGAAAAGGATTGTGAATCTTCATTGCCAAAAGTATTAAATTACTTAGACAATACTATATACAATTCTAAGGAACAAGTTACAACTTTTAGTATGTTTTTTTTTTCAGAAGCAAGCTATACATTTGATAGGGCATATCAGAAGTTTTCACCTACTATACTGGATACTGACTTTTCAAAGAAGAATAACAGGTCTTTATTCACTTTTGTGATGTTATTCTACAGGAAGTATTGACCAAACTGGATGTAAAAAAATGAACTGGTTTTGATAAAACAGAACCTGTTTTCTATAAAATTGCTGCAGAAATACTAGGTAGGGATTTAACATTTCTGTGTAATTTTTCATTAAGAACTTTCCAGTTACCATTAGATTGGATAACAGCTTATATAATTGTAATATTTAATGGGGGAGATGTATCAGACCCGGGCTGTTACCGACCTATTTCTATACTTTCACCTATAGTTAAAGTATTCCAAAAAACTGGTTCACAAAAAGCTACAGTATTTTGTTACTTTTCTAAATTTAGTGTTTTGACAGAATACCAATTAGGTTCTAGGAAAGAATACAGCACAACTTATGTAGTGTCCAGGGTAACTAATGACATTTTTACATCATTCAAAAAGGGATTGGTTTCTCTGGCAATCTTCCTCAATTTGTCAAAAGCTCTGGACACTGTAGAACATAATATATTACTAAATAGACTTGAAAAGTCAGGTGTTGGTATTAATGCTTTGCTATGATTCTCTTCCTGTTAGGTTCAGTTTCAGTTTCAGTTTATTTATTATACTGGAAAGGCATGTGAGCAAAGGTTGCCCATTTTCACAAGCATCCAGTTGGGACCCATACAACATGGGGTTACAAAGATTAGAGGCTACCCAGTCAGTGTTATAGAGTTAGTGGAATACAAGCCAAGAAGAAGCACTACTGTATGTACAGAAAACACTAGAACAATCAAGATAATCAAATAAACCATAACAAGTGCAATGTTGAAGCAAAACAGTTTATATAAAGAAAACATTAAAATGAAAAGATAAGCCATAACAAGTGCCATGTTGTAGAAAGTGTCTGAAAATTCTTAGATCTAGTAACCCTGCCACCATAAGAGAAGGGGCAAGGGTTGCTGTTTGATTAGGGCAGGGGTTCTCAAATTATGAGGCTAGCTTCCCTGGGGAGGCCCCAAGCTGTTCCAGGGGAGGGTCAAGCAAGTCTTGAAAAAGTATTATATTTCACTTTTGAACTTTATATATTTAGTGTGAAGGGATAAGGCAAACTGAAGGAGGATAATAGTAGGTGGATTTATGTATTTTGTGTAATATGTATTATTTCTTTATTTATGTATTTATTCACAAGTCTGTGACCAGGGAAAGTACTGTACACTGAGCCATGGCTTATTTCAGGTGTACCCAAGGAAGGGTAGTGAGAGAATACAGTTCAGAATGTAACTGCAAAACACTTAAGCAATACAAAATGAATAAAAGTGCAAAGAAATTAACAATAAACTAACAATGTAAGGAACAATGATTAATTAGACTGGCAGTAGAACTGTCCAAATACAAGACTCAACCATACAGGTTCTAGGAATAAAAGCATGAGAGAGAAAAATGATCCCTGAGAAGTAGCTGAAGAGCAGGAGGAGAGGCAGAGATTGGCAGGAAGGTTATTCCAGTTAGAGAAGAAACAGAAAAAGCAGTCTGACCCATGAAGGTATGGCAGTAAGGGGTAACAATGGTTCGAGAGTCAAAGTGTTGGAGAAAGTAGGTTGTGCTGTTGGGGAAGGGGGGTTACAATAAACTTAGTAACACAAGAGCCAGCTATGCAAAGAGGTTTAAATTTATTCCTGATGTACTGTGAAGAAGGCTATTTTCATATTAGGAGGCCCAAAAATATTTCTGTACTTTGGGGGAGGCTCAAGTTCTTTTCCATGGCTTAGGGGAGACTCACTATAACAAAGTTTGAGAACTGTTGGATTAGGGGGACTGTGGACCCTGCATGGAGAAAATCGTGTTGGACACCTACAGGTGGCAGCTTCAGAAAGGTGTAACCTTAGATTGTTTTTAAAGGAGGCTGTAGAGGGGCATAGGATGATAGCAGGGAGAAGACTGTTGAAAGGTATTGTGCCATAATAGGAGAGGGTGTTTTGGCTATGGGTGGTCCAACAGAATGGTATGGCAAAGGAGAGGGTGGAGGATCATCTAGTGGACTGAGAGATGGCAGATTTGGGGCAAAGGGATGTGATGCTGTTAGGGAGGAGGCCTAGTGATAGTCTGTGAAAGAAGGTGAGGACTTTGCTGTTGAGTCTGTCCTTGAGTGAGGTCCAGTTGGAGAGTCTGTTCAGGTCACAATGGTGGGTGCATCTTGGGAGACCAGAGACAAAATAAATGATGTTGTAATGGGTGGACCAGAGCTTGCTGAGGTTAATGTGAGTTAGAAAATGGGTATTGTAAAAGGCACTTCCTGACTGGCTAAAAGATGGTCACACCGGTGTTGTTCTTTCTTAACAACCCCTTGTAAAACAAGTTCCAATTCAGGGTGCCCTATTACTAAGACTATCCTTGAGCACCCTAAATTTTGAAACCTGCCAGATGACATTTTTTTCCTTGCTAGCCACCGTTACTTCGGAGAAAGTGAAACCTGGAAGTAATAGCAGCCATCACTGCCTGATTTACTCTTTCTTTTTTTCTCAAAACACTGATTTAAAACATTAGTCTTTTACTCCTTTACCCGAATGCTGCATAGTACTTCCCATTCATCCCTTGTTTCACTGTTCGCTACTCCGCCTGTTAGCCCGACAGTCGCTAGCTCACATGTTTGATCACTACCTCCCTAGTAACACAAACCATGCAGTCATTTTCAGCTGAGTCATCTTAATTTTTTTTAAATAATGTACCTTTCATCAAGCAACATTCCCCTGCTCTTATAGAGTGCTACTCCAAAGAGCTAAAAAATAAATAGCTCTCGTTTCTGTGAGTGGGGAGGAGAATACTAAGCAAGAGAACAAGTTCATTGGAGATTAAAATAAAAAATGCAGTGCCCTCCAGTGGTGATTCCAGCAGAACAGGGATCACTTTGCTATAAAAGTGACCTTTTTTGGTTTATTTGTTTAAATATATAAGTATTTATTATGATATATCAAAAAACAATGACACCTACTGCCCATTTTCTAAGTGTAATAATACCCTCTAGAGTGGGCATTATTGGGACATAATGGACCTTCCAGGGGCTATAAGGGCCTCCGCCTGTGGTGTTGGAACTAATTACGCCCCTGTGTTATGTCCCAATAATGCTCACCCTGTCAGGTATTATTACTTACTTAGTAGTGGGAAATAAATTAGGGCTCCATAGTTGAACAGGGAGACCAGGAAACTGAACGTGAGCAGGGCCTTTGACTCGGGGGGGAAAGGAAAGGCGTCACTTTATACAGAAGACCAAGTTATTAGTGGGCTTTTTTTAATTAGCTGATTTACATGTGAATCAAAGTTGTGGTAGCTGTCCAGGTGAAGGACAAGATATTTGAATTTGCTGACTCTTTCAAATAGGTTACCATCATTGTCGAGGAGAGTGAAATTGAAAGAAACTGGTTTTCTTGGGCTGGAGAAAACCATGTTTTTTGGTTTTTTTTTCCACATTAAGCACAAGTACTTTGGCTGAGAATCAGGAATGAAGGCTACTAATATCTCTTTGTAGTTTGTCAAATAGGGCAGAGAGGTCTCTGTTGCTGCAGAAGAGGGTAGCGTCATCAGCATAGAGGATAAGTTTGGTGTCCCTACAGATTTCAGGAAGGGAATTAATAACCAGGGAGAAGAAGAGTGGACCCAGACAGGATCCCTGGGGTACTCCAAACTTTATGGGGCAAGGGTTTGAAAGGACCCCATTGTTGATAGTTTGGTGAGACCTGAAACTGAGGAAGTTACAGAACCAGTTTATGCTTTCAGGTGAGTAGTGTAGATGAAAAAGGGTGGAGAGGAGGACATTGTGGTCAATGAGTTTGAAGACTTTTGTAAGGTCCATGAAAACTGACCCTGTGCAGAGTCACTCATCATTTGCTCTATTGCTATGGTTGGTGAATTTAATGAGGGCAGTCTTGGTGTTATGTCCAGCTCTAAAACCATGTTGTGCATCTGTCTAAAGTTAATGAACCATGAGAAATTCAGTGGTTTGTTTGTGAGAAAATTTTCAAGAATTTTGGATGGGGAGCTAATAGCGAGATGGGTCTATAGTTGAATACATTGTCTTTATGTCTGGTTTTGTGGAGGGGTCTAATGGTGGTGCATTTCCATTTGAGTGGCTAAAAATATTGGTGAAGGGAATGGTAATGGTTTCAGAAATGAGTTTAAGGACTCTGTAGTCAATGTTATTAAGCTCAATGGAGGGCCTGGGATCATGAACCTTTATTAGTTTGATAACTTTGAAGGGGGAGAGGTAATGAAAATAGAAGGGGGGTGTTGGTGATGGAGGCAGAGTGGCTGGGGGCAGGATGGTGGTTGGGCTTGTGCTAATCAAGATTGCCAAAATAATGGTTGAAGAAGGATGCTACTTACGAAGGTTCAGAGACTGTACCTCTACCTTAGGAAAGACTGAATTGTTCATTAGTCTGCCCTCTACTGAGGAGGTCATTAAGTATGTTCCATGTCTGCTTTAGGTTGTCTCTGGAATTACATTGCTTCTTAGTAAGGTAGATGATTTTTACAGAATGGACAGTGGATTTGCATTTGTTATGGAGAGATTTGCATTGTTGGACAAGGTGGGGAAGCTTTAGCTTTCTGTATTTAGACCAAGCCTGGTCTCTGTCCCTCATTAGTTTGTGGTGTTCAGTGGAGATCCATTTGTGGCTGTTACCTTTCACTCTAATTTTTTTAATGGGAATGAGGAGGTCACAAATGGCAAAGAATTTCCTGCTAAACTCATCAAGGGTGGTGTCAATATCCTTAATGGATTCTGAGAAAGACCAGTCGGTGGCTAGGGTAGCTTAGTGAAACTCTAATGGATTGAGTTTTTTGAACTGTCTGGTTTGGTTGTATTTTTGCTCATGAGGATGGGTTTTAGCAGACCAGCAGCAGAAGACTGCACAGTGATCACTGATGGAGATGGGGAGAACACCTGATGAGGCAACGTGAGAAGGGTGGGGACAAGGATCCAATCAAGAAGAGAGTCAGTGCCAGTCCTGTTGTTTGTGCATGTGGAGGAGGTGATGAGCTGATGGAGGGCTTGGCTGATGATGGATTCCTTAGCAGCTAAGGACTGAGGAGATTGCCAGTTTAGGTTAAAGTCACCAAGGATTATCCATTCTCTACCTAGGAGAAGTGAGTTTCTTACAGTTGAGAAATTCATCAAGTTCTATGTGGGAGGGGAGACTGGGGGAACAAAGGTGATGCTAATAGTTATTGTTTTGTGGTTGCCAAGTAGGAGTTAGACAGATAGGGACTTGAGGCTGGTGATTGTGAGAGGTGTTGCTAGCTCTGAGACATTGAGGTGATTTGCTTTCCAAAAGCGGCAGCCACCTCCTCTTTTACCAAGTCTATCCTTCCTAAATAGGGAGTAGCCTTTCATGGATATTTCATCAGAGGGGATTTTGTGAGTAAGCCATGTTTCAGTAAGGGTGATTATGTTGTAGGTGTTGGCTGCTAACCATGATTCCAGCAAAGTGTTTTCAGCTATCAAGCTTTGAATGTTGAGGTGTATAAATTTGAGTTGACTGGAGTGCTTGGGGGAGAACTGGGTATTATCACTGGTCAAGGGAGGACCAGGGTTGGTGTGTACAGTCCCAGAAATGAGAAGGAGAAGAAAGAGAAGCCTCCTGTGACTGACATGTACGTAGAGGAATAGCTTGAGAGACCTATGTTTAGTAATTAGTTGAAAAGTCATTGTCATGGAGGAGAGTGAGGAGGAGCATTCTTGAAGAAAGGAAAGTTTCGTATAGCAGAAATCCAGAGCTGGTGAGTGTGGGTCAATTGAGGCAACAAGAGGCTGAGGGAGAGGAAGATTGAGTGATTCAAGGCAGAGGTGGAGAGGTTTGGATAGGCGATGATAGTTAAAAGTGGGATAAGTGGGTAGTGGGAAAGAGCAAGGCAGGGGAGGAGTGGTGAAGAGGTTTAGGCAGTTGGAAAGAGGGTTTGAGGTGTGGGCACTACTTGGTGGGCCAGTTGTAGTGCAGAATAACAGTAGGATGGTTGAGAGAAAAAATAACACATGGGGCTGCTTCCAGAAGAAGATGAGAGAATTCAGGAAAAAGGCTGGGTGTAGTAGTGCTGTGACTTTAAGGTGTTGGGGAAGGGTTGAGGGTGACAACCCTTTACAGAGGTGAAATGTGGGCTGTAAACCGATTGGTGAGGAGAGTTAAATGTATGGTGTTGCCTAGTTAAAAAGCCCATTTAAAGAGTGGTGGGACAGGGGTTGGTGGGCAGGAGAAAATTTGAGCTGGCAAAGCAGTTTCAGCTTGGTGGCCACAGCAGTCACAGATTAAATTAATGCAGTAATTCATCAAGGGTTAACTCTGAGCAGGCAGGGAAAATTGTCTGGGAAAGTACTGTTCCAACCAATAAGGTCCTGCTGGAGGAAGGCGCCACTTTTCTCCGCAGCAATGCATCAGGGCAGGAAAGCACTGCTCAGACATGGCTATTGTCAATAGGTGGACTCCTTTGTGGTCAGTATTAGGACCCTTCTTATTATGTAAACAATTTACCAAAATATAGCTTCTGTTCAACTTCTTCCTTCCTGTTCTACTGACTACTGACTGACCTCTCCAAATACATGGCAATTTTCCCATCATCACCACCCATAAACAGCCATTAAACTGAGAACCACTCACCCAAACATTCCCCTTTCCACTTTAAAGCCATCTCCAGACCTGACGTCATCAAGCATTTAGGCACCATCTCAGACTACACAGGAGTCAGGTCTGATGGCCTTGAGTCAAAACTGCTCAAACCCCTTCATTGTGGCACCACTAGCCAGAATTTTTACCCTGTCTCTTTACCAAGGACATGTCCCAAGCATCTGGAAAATTGCCAGAGTCACCCCAATTTACAAGAAAGGGGATAAAAAGGACATCTCCAATTACCATCCCATTGCCATTTCATTGGTACTGAGTAAGATTGTTGAAAAGATTTTAGCCACTCAAATTACTGAATTCCTCTCCTGAAACAACTTGCTCTCACCATATCAGCATGGTTTCTGTAAAGGGCAAAGCATCTTCACTGCCCTGCTCCAGCTCACAAATGACATACTTCGCACTATGGACTCTAGCCTCCTAACTGGTGCCATATTTATCAACCCCACAAAAGCTTTCAATCTGGCTGACCACCCACTTCAACTGACCAGTCTTACATCCCTTGGCTTCTAACAAAGCTCTGTTACCTGGATAAATAGCTATCTATCCAATCAATATCAAGTTAAATTCAACTCTGCAATGTCTGGCGAATCACCTGTTAAACTCGACGTCCTTCAGAGGTCAATACTTGGGCTTCTCCTCTTTTCTGTTTTCATAAACCAGATTGCACTCAACATCCCCTCTTGCTCAACCATCCTCTATGCAGATGATCTTGTCCTGTATTATAGTTCCAGCTCTATACAGGGCATAAACCTCAAACTATTCTCTGCTTTTCTTCATGTTCTATCCTGGCTCACTAACAATAAACTTCTTCTAAATATCTCCAAGACACAGGCCATGCTCTTTTGCTCTGCTGCCAAACTGAAAACTCATCATGGTCAGCCCTTAGAAGACTGTGGACGTATACATACGTCCAGAATCTATATGCATTCACACATATTCAGTTCTCAAAGGGTTAAGATTCTTGGTCCCGATGTCTCCTTCTTGGACACAGTGAGTGCATTTAAATACCTTAGGGTAATACTTGATGAAACACTAGACTTTGACCAACACATCCAGGCCACCTGCAAGGCAGTAAACAGCAAAACTGGGGTTGCCTACAAAACAAATCATGCACTCACTCCCTCCACTAGACTGGCCATTGCACGTGGTATTCTATTACCATCACTTGCCTATGGTTCCCTCACCTAGATCAATACCTCTAAAGCCTCACTTCACAAATGGAACACCACCTACAACAGCATCTGCATATATGCCTCTGCTTTCCCTCAATTAAAACACCACTGTCAACTCTATGCTGATCTCAACTGGCCTTCCCCCTCCACCCATTGTCTCCTCTCTCTCTGCTCTCTGGTCCACAATATAATCAGGTTTAACACCCCAATGCCACTAAACACCCTTCTAATGCTTCATTCCTCCACCAATGGCCTACGTTCTGCTAACCTCGTCCTGCTACACATGCCCAGGTGCAAAACCACAAAGGGTGGCACTGCTTTCTTTTATGTGGCCCCTAAGCACTGGAGCTCCATACCCATGGAAGCTCATATTGCACCCACACATACAATCTTCAAACACAAACTACGCAACTTCCTCATCAACCCTGAATCCTGCACCTGCTTTAAACCCCCCTAATCTTCTCAAGTTGCAACCCTACCACTCACATCTGCCTCTAAACACCCGCTTCCCTTTCCACATTGATTATAGCCTCCCTTCCTTACTTATGCCTATCTTCTTCCCTTTCTGCTGTTACTACTACTGGTTTTACTCACAGTTCTTATGATATTATCTGTAAACTGATTCTTATGCCATTTAGTTCTATTTTTACCCAGTTGACGCTGAGTCAGTGGTGACTCATGTATATATGCTGTATAACATGGCCCTATCCTGACAACTGCTATAGCACTTGCCTTAATTACTATGTCTGCCTATTGCTTTGTATTGCCGTTTGTTTTTTAAATCCTGCCGCACAATTGATTGATGTCAATTTTTGTCTATGATCTAATGTAATTGTTAATTTGTATACCTTACCTTGCTATACCATCATATGTACTGTACTGTGTTGATGCTCCTAATCTGAAACTGTATTACTTTGATGTAACACTGTTTGTAACTTTGTAACCTCTTGGGTCGTGTCTGAAAATAGTCACAGCTTGTGTCTAGCACACCCATCTGGTTATCAAAAATGAAATAAATAAAATAAAATAACTTATTTTTATATGCTGATGACACAATTCATTACATGCAACATAAAGGAAAAAAGTAGTGACTGAGATCATTCAAAAAGACTTTACTAAGATACAGAAGGCACTTATGGAGTTAAGGTTGTTGCTTAATGTTAAGAAAACCCAGTGGATGTTATTTAATAACAAGAAGAGTGCAGATACATCTAAGTTATTCATAAAGTTGGTAGACTGCACAGAATTAAGCAGGGTTGATGCAAACAGATCTACAACAGCACAGCAAAAACAAGTTCAGCACATTATATAACAGAGCAGGAAAAACAGTGAAAAGAAGTACTGCACTGCACATGTGCAGCAAAATCAACATCGCTGCACATACATTGCTATGTATATTGTGTGCATTGAGAGCTAAAAATCAAAACCACAAACCAAAAAGAAAAAAAAAATGACCAACAAACACAAGCAAAACTCACACTTCACCAATCAAATGGAAGCTGAAAATTAAATGTCACCACATGGAAATACTGTAGTCATACTCTGACCACAGCCACATAAGCACAGATCTCTCACAATGTTCCTCACAGTAGCAGACAAACAACAGAGACACTGCAAACAGCCATGTAAACCCCATACCTCTTATAGTACCCCACAAAACCACATGCAACCCAGTTACAGACTACGACCATTACCACCCGCAGCCCATCACCACCACAACCTCCACACTTTGAGCACATACTGCCCAGGGGTCACACCATATTGAATTCTTTCCAGTCACACACTTGCAATTTTCATTAGGTGGGCTAAGCTCCCAAGCCTCCCATAACCTAATATAACTAACTTTGAGATCAGACATACCTCAACACAAGGAGCAATTCTCCACACCTGCGCATTTTCACCTTGTGTAGTTCTGGTGACCCCCATTCACAGTCCCAACATGTGCTGTCATCCCCTCAATGTGGAACTCACTTTTGTGGTTTTCCATGCCTGGTGATTGCCATGTGGTTATTGCACTCACTGAGCTGTTGTCATACTGATACAAACAGATATCTGGGCATATTTTTAAATGAGCCTCAGACTGGATAAACTAGGCCACTCACCACTTAGCACACATGCACATGCACACTTGGCAAAGAGAAGCAGACTGAGGTGGGGCTCCTTGGTGCAGAAAATGTCCAAAATATAAAACACATGAAATGTGAAACACACATGCAAGCACTTAGGAAAGTGTTATACATTTTAGACATTTTCCAAGGCATGGTCTGAACTGAGATATACACTTTAACATTTAAAGAAACAGTGAAAACCGTAGTGATTACCATTTGGTACAACCAATAGCAGTCAAGTCATTAAAGTGTGCATTCCCTGATGAAGGAGGTTTTCTCCAAAACATAGGAATTGATGCACTGCATCATTCTTACTTGACTTTAAAGAATAAAAGAATCTGATTTAAATTTGGTGAATGATCTAGTGTATCCAATCAGATGCTCTTCTATTTGTTATGCCTAGACTGGATGGTGGCTAATCCCTAAAGTCTGTTATTTATATCTTTATCTGAGGCTGGCTGAGCTGGATAGCACGTTAATATTTTTAGATGACCAACTAACATTTAAATTTCACATTCAAAAATGTGTCGAATAAATTAAACAGTCTATTAGTTTTCTTTTATAGAAATAAGGCATATTTTAATTTAGCAATTCTAAAACATTTGGTTAATTCATTATTCATGTATCAACTGGATTACAGGGATTGTATATATGTAAAGGCCCCATCTAAATTACTAGGAGTACTTTATCCCTTATATCATAGCACTCTTAGATTCATAAAAGGATTACCATGGAAAACTCAACACTGTAGCTTACTGTATGTACTGTAGTTGGCTTGGTATGTTTGCCTGTTCAGAGAAAAATTAATTGGTATATTTTTGCGTACATATTTGTATTAGGTGCAATTCCTCTTTACCTTCTGAACAGGTTTTAATTTAAATCAAATAATAATTATAAACACTGATCAGCAAAACTATCAAAGTATTCAGTACCAAAATATCAAACAAAATTTGGGGAATCTACTCTTGCAGTATCTGTGCCACTCACCTGGGATGAAATCCATAAAAAGTTAAAAATGAACAACTTCTTACCAATTTCATGGTTTAAGACTAGTACTACTAGATTGTTGTACAGCCAGTGTAATTACTATAGGTGAACTATGCCAATTTTAGAGTATTCAGTATTGTACATAGACAAATTGTTGTAAGTGTGTGCTATGTTATAACTGTTTTATATTTTGGACAGAATTGAAAAAGATAGTTTACTCTCAATTTGCTCTCCAGTAAATATTAATTTGATTTGATGCATTTGAGTTCATAAATTGAAAGTCATCCTATTAAAGGTTATCAAGTAGAAATGGAAATTCATTTCTGGCCCACAAACCTGTGAACTTAGTTTCTGGCCAAATTGCCTTTGATATTTAGTACCAATGGAAATTTCAAAGGTATGCCTGCATAGGGCTACAATGCCAGTGGTGGAAATATCTGGAATAACATGGCCATGGATGCATCCACCTTCCTCCCAGGAGCACTTAATGAAATATTCACAGAGGGCATTTTTAATATCTTTTTAGTGTATTGGGGACAGCATGTTTCATGTAATGTGCTTTATTTTGGTGCTTATGTTGGCTTGCATAGTACATGACATGCAGAATAATGTGCATACTGCAGCTATTGAAAATACTGCTTATTATATACTGTAGTATCAGCACTTGTATTAAAGCCATATAAAAGTGATGCTTAGTTTTGCCAGACATTATCATTTCACAATATCCAGACTCTCAGGAGAGAAAAAAGTGCTAGAGGTGGAAATATCTGGGAAACCATGACCTTTAATGTGTCCCCTTTCCTCCCAGGAGCACTTCATGAAATGTTCACAGAGTGCATTTTTAATATCTGCACCCCAGTGGATGTTTTCTTATCTGACTTCAGCAAAGCTTTTGATAGAGTCCCACACTGGGCTATATATCAGAAATTTAATTTATTTGTTTTATTTATTGAATTTTGGTAACTGGGTAGGCCCACTGAGACAAGACAATCCCTTTTTCAGTGGTGACCTGGTAAGTGCAGTACATTGATAGTGCAATAGTTGACACAGAAAACCATACAGGTATGACAATTGCAGTAACAAGATCAATTAATATAGTTACAGGAACATGTAATAATACAACACAATTATGTCTTACAAATATTCACAATTAGCATAAAAAAATAAATATAATATAGGCAAATATATCATTAGGTGGATAGTAAACTGGTTAATGGATAGGCCCCAGAGAGTTTATATTCAAGGTCATCTCTGCTGAAGGTTCAGTGACTAGTGGAGTCCTGCAAGCTTCAGTAATACGACCAATAATTTTCCAGATATTTATTGCTGATTTTGATGAAAACATAAGTAACACAATAACAAAATATGTTGATGATACTAAAAGATGTGGCCCATGTAGTACTACTGAACATATAACATCTTTACAAAATGATAGTGATGTCATAGATAAAAGGACAAAAATATGGGGGATGAAACTGAATAATGATGAATGCTGTGTCATACACATGGGCAGGTGAAACCTGAAACATCTGTACACAGTAGATGGCACACCTCTGACCCCATAAATCTGTGAAATGAACCTGGGAATATTAATTGACAACAAGCTAATGTTTAAATAACAGTGTAGTTCAGTTATTGTAAAGCTAATAGAACTATAGTTATAATAAAAATAAATATCAAGAACAGACATGCAGAAGCATTACTACCATTATATTTATTGTATGTCTGACCAATTTTGGACTATGATAGTCAAATATGGAGTCCCTATTTAAAAAATGATATCAATAAATTAGAAAGAGTCCAAAGGAGATACACAAAGTCAATAAACTCATTAAAACACTTTACATACTATGAAAGACTGAACAAAGTAGGACTACATAATTTAGAACTCAGAAGGCACAGTGGAGATATGCTGCTTTACTTTGGTATTCTAAATGACCCAGTCCTGATGAAAGATTTAAACACTGAATACAAATGCATCAGATTGAAACTAGGGGTCACCCATTACAGATAAAAATTGACAGATACAGAACAAACAATAGGAAATACTTCTATACCATGAGAACAGCAAATCTCTGGAATAGGCTTCCTTTTACTATAATATCTAGTGCAAGTAAAAAAAAAATCTTTAAAACAAACCTACATAGCCTCAAATGGGAAAATGGAGTTTACTCCCTGTCCTAAAGGAGCTATTCATGGACCTCAGCCTTTCTTGCTCCTACCAACCTAGTAAATCTAGTGAACATCTATTTAGCATATAGGAGACAGTGTGTACTGAGCAGTGTTCTTTATTTTGGTGCTTAATCTTACTTGCACACTGTATGACATGTGCATGGTAATGTGCATACTGCAGGTATAGAGAATTGTGCTTTTTCTATACTGTATTATTAGCACTTGCGTTAAAGCCTTATAAAAGTGTTGCTTATTGTTTGCCAGACAGTATCATTTAACAACATCCAGACTACCAGGAGAGAAAAAAAGTGCTAGTGGTGGAAATCTCTGGGAAACCAAGGCCTTGAATATGTCCACCTTCCTCCTGGGAGCACATAATAAAATGTTAAAAGAGTGCATTTTTTACATCTGTTTAGCATATAGGAGATGGCGCTGGGTCATAACAATGCAAGTTACAATAGCGCAGTTAAGAACCACATGGTAAAAATGACGTCAGTTTTTTTTCTGGGGGCTCCACCCTCCTGCACTCCTCAACACTGGGTGGCTCTGCCCCCCCCCCGTTCCCCCCGTACTTATGGATATGGGAAAGAAGAAAATTGTAGGGTTGTAGAATGTTGTTTCCATGGCCACTTGTAAAAACATTTCAAGTCCCAATGAAGTAAAATCGAGGGAGAATAGGATTAGAACCCTGGTCTTCACTGCCACCCAGCCGAGTTGCTCCATGCCTCAGCCCTCCATGCCATGGGAGCAGCTCAGACAGTCTTCAGAATTCCTGTGCCCTTGTCCCATGGCAGCACCACAGACAGTGACCTGGGGAGCTCTTACTGCAAGCACTGTCAATCACCTTTCGCTGTCTGTGGCAGCACTGTCCAGACTAGCACGCCTTTCCTTGTGCTATTCTGGTAGTGCTATTATAACAGTTACCTAGGAGACAAGGTATGTCATGTAGTATATTTTTGGTACTTATGTGTACTTGTACAGTACATGACATGTGTGTTGTAATATGCATACTACTTTTATTGAGAACTGCTCTTGTTTTATACTGTAGTATTATCACTTGCATTAGGGCCTAATAAAAATGTTGCTTATTTTAGTCAGACAGTAACATTTCACAACAACCAGACTCTTAGGTGAGAAAAAAAATGTGCCCCTTCCTCCTGTGAGCACTTAAAGAAATGTGGTATCTCTCCTGTGTTTTATACCCATTGCTGTGTACTGTGTGTTATCATGGAGGTTGCTTTTATTGAAATATTTCACAGTGTAATACATTTTACAGTGCAATTCAGTGTTCCCTACATTTTATTATTGTAATATTTCCATATGCATAAAATATTATATGCATATTTACACAGTGTAGTAAGTTTTGTACCTTACAAAACAAATTGTCACAGGAAAACATAATTCAAAGATCTAATAGAAATTGTCGACGGATAAGGACCAGTTGGCCAATCGAGTCTGCCTGTAAACAATATACTGTACTTGTTTCGCTAATGCAGTATACAGTAATATATTACAGTGTCTTTTTCACATTCCAGTAACATGTTTGGCAACCATGACAGGCAAGACATTTTGCAATGTATATTTTATAGTGTCTTCTTTTTAATATCTTCCAAAATTGCTTGATGGCATCAACGAGGTCTTGCTTTGTCCATGTTTTTTTTTTCCCCCAGATAAACGTTTTTATGGCATCCAACATCATCTCAGTAGTATTCCAATCTGGGGACCTGGTGTGACAAATATAAAATACTGAAATACTGTATTATAAGAAACTTGTTTTGTTACTGATGCTTCTGTTAAATACAGTTCTTACTTACTGCACTCTGTGGTGTCCTGAACCAATTAATTATAGCAGCTGCAACAGCTGATGCTGATGCAGTGTATTTAGGGTCATCATTGTCATGAAAGAATTGATGTCCATCTGGATATTTTCCATTATGTATTTCTGCACAACTACCATGATGAAATGTTCCCTGAAGAAGTCACAGTTCATGGTTCCTGTGGGCATAATTCATGTGACAGTGTTAACAAATGCATCATTTGAATGGGTTCTCAAACTACAATAATTTATTTTAGTATCACTAACCCTCAAAAATGTTCAGTGGGCTAAACCTGCTGTTAGATATGGTGCCCCAAACATGATGTTTTAATGGGTGCAGTGGCTTTGGTTTCATGGAGATCCTGCCCATCTTACAAAAATGCCATGGAGGCAAACTACTCCAAAGACACTGTTGATTTGTCAAAAAAAGTAATGGAATGTCTCCTTGTTCTTTATCCATGTTCAGTCTTGCTCCAGTCTTTTTTCCTTATTTGCAACTTGTATCATGGGGCAAAAGCTTTATAGAAACAAATATAATATACTGCATTTTATGAGATGTGATTTACTGTGATAACACAGTCTAAGATGACATTTTTAAATGACTTACTGTGCCTATCTGTATGTCCACCCAATCTGGCAGCACGATCACTTAACAAATTAGACAGATGCCACTGCCCCATATTCAGTGTTCAAATGTTTTAACAATTTCCATCATGGTGGTTTGTTGTCCTCTGTAGGCATATAGTCTACTAGTAGCATTATTTCTCTATGTGCAGAAATAAAAAAAAACAAATAAATGATTTACCCATAATTATGTTGGTAAATTATTGTAGGTAAATTTATAATACTACACTGCAGTGCAATGTATAGTGTCAGAAGATGTCCGTAACAATGCTATACAGATGAGCACCTGGTGCAGACAGTAGGCTGCAGTGCACGTGGAACTATGATATTGCATTTCAGCTGTGCCCTGAGCCCACTGTCCATGAAGGAGATCCTGGTGCTCTTCAGAAACACCTGGATCTTTCTGATGCTTCCACCTTCAGACCTCATCTACCTCTCTGCAGCACTGCTCTTGACTGATATCTTCTTCCCCATTGTGCATGGACAATGTATTAACAGCTGCAGTAAGAAGTTGCCAGCTATAGAAACACATCATTTTTTTGGTAACATCAAAGGGTACCGCATCACCTTACCTGTTGTCCAGTGTGATCCACTATGTCCATGTGACATACACATCACCTGATGCCATCTGTTCTCAACCTACATAAGGCACAAACATTTTCCAAATTGCAAACAGCACTTTATTGTACATGTTCAGATGAATTGTCAGTGCTATATCACCTATCTACTTCACCATGGACAAAAATGTTTTCTATGGGAGAAAATTAGGAGTGGTGGCATTTTGGCCACTATGAAGAAGCCTCAGCCTGGTAGATATGACACCTTCTGTGATTAGGCTGTCTGCTGCCACAGGGATGGAGGAAATTAATAGACCTAATAAATGTGAGCACAGGAACTCCATGGATATACTGAAGACCCCAAATCAGACTAGGACAAAAGCACCCAAGATAAGTTCAGCACAGTACATTACTTTTCTTTTTGCAGGAAGTACTGTGTTACTAAATTCTACAACTCATTCTTGTTTTAACAAACAGAATGAGGCATTAAATATTATTATTTTTTTTAACAGTGTAGGCTTGTTAATAAAATGGATGACTATGGAGCATCAAGCAGCAGTGAACAAAACAGTATACAAGGTGAAGAAAATACCTGTAGCACTCACAAGATACAACAATGATTAACAGGAAGAGGTTGAAAGAGAAATGGAGACCCTACAACAGGTGAACCCTGAAATATTTCAAGAAATAGAGAAGGATCAAGCTGAGGTTTCCAGAGAACTTGCTCTACTCAACACTTGTAAATCAGTAACTGACACCAATTGCACTATATTACTGTCTTATTGCCCTCGTGGTATTCATATCACTATTGTTGCCCACTGTATTGCACTTTATACTACTGCTCTTGCACTTCAGCTGTTTGTAACTGCTGCTTTCTTTGTTTTCCCCTTCCCCCCTCCTCCTGGTCACACTTGGAAACAAGCCTCGGCTCAGGGTGCCTTTCGCAGTTACCAATTTTTAAATAAATGAATAAACATGATTTTGAAACTGAGGTGAAACAGTTGGATGTTAACAGGAATGTGAAGGATGCACTTGAGGAGGAAATGCTAAATGTCAGCATTGAGATGGAGGAGTCAGTCAAGGATGAAATGAAAGCTGCAAATGTTAACAGGGAGATGGAGAGTGCAATCAAGGTGGAAGAGTCAGATCTTGACAGACAGATGCAGTATGAAATTGAGGAGGAACAACTAAAGGAACAAGAGGACATTCCAGGTGTGTATGGACAAGAACAGGAAGAGCATATGCTAGTGTTCAAAGCTTACCTGTGTGACATGAAAGAAAGGGTACTGAGTACTGAGAAAAAGATGGACATCTTGCTCTAACTGTTACAGATGAACAGTGTCACACAGAGTCCAGTGGTGTCACATCAACGTGAGTCATCACCTGTGTCTTTCATCCAGATTCTTGAATCTGATGTGCAGATTCTAAGCAATGGGAAAAGTGATGGCACTACAGTAGTAAGCTCAGACAGATCCCCACATGTGTTGGTTATGCCTGCTGTTGAATACAAGAACATTACATCCTCCTCACATGAAATACAATTTATTCCAATGAGCAAGGCAAGAGAACATGAACCAGTGACACTGTCCAATGGCAAGCCAGTAGTAGAAAAGTGTATTGTTCTATCAAAAGACCTTTACAAAATCATATATCACAAAACAGGTTAAGTACAGTTTATAAAGACATAGACACAATTTTGTACATACATACAATAAAAAAACATGAGCAGCATTCTTAAAACATTTCTGAACAGTAAGACATTAGCCTATTTTCGTAAATTTGACTATTGACCCTTGCACCAGAATATATTATATGTAAAGTAGATAGTAAAGTACATTTCTATTCCAGCTTAAATACAAACATCAAAATATTCTCATCTTCTGCTAGTTTATGGAAGCAAAGATTTCTCTGTTATATCCCTTTCTCTCAGTTAATTATGAATTATTTTGATATAGCTTTCTTCTGTTGAATAATTCTGATTTTAGTGATAACTAACAGATAGGCTGCAATGCACTTAATTATTATTTCACTATTTGTGGTAAACAACACTTTCAGAATTTGGCCTATATCTATCTTTTTTTTTTCTTTTTATCTAGGAGAGACACACTAAGCTGAACACTCTTTTACAGGTGCAACTTAAGAGCTCAAGGAAGTTAAGAGACTTGCTCAAGGTCACACAGTATGCAGCTGGGGCCTGTGGGATTCAAACCCAGGTCTCCAGGTTTGCAGTTTGGAGCCTTAAACCACTGTTATATAGTAACCCACAGTGGTTGGAGATATTGCACCCTAGGCTGAGTATACCATTCACAATTAAAAATTACATGATGCAAATCTTCCACTTGAGATTGATTACAGTTACAGTAGCAAAACTTATCATTAAAGGAGCCTTCATAGCTTGCTTTTAGAACATTGCTGGAAAATAACTCCAGACAGTACCTGGTATATAGTTTTCAATGGCAGGCCTGAGTGTCTTGCAGCTCTGCTGTTTTCAAACAATGGTGCCTCATATTCGATATTTGTCCTGGGGGGAAAACATAAATTGGGATGGGACTAGAGGGAAGAGACCACTAACAAGTGTAATACACCACAAGGTTTTACAAATTGTCAAGAGGCACATGGAGGTCAGAAGCAGCCACATGAAATGAATAAGGGACGAATAAATGAATAGTAAGGAACCCCAGAAAGACAGAAAATGTTACTGCTACATAAGCACAGTACAGTACAACATGAGGATTGTTATGGTTCTGTGTAAAGTTAATTTTTTTAATTTGAATTCAAGTTTGAACAAAACATTTTTATTTTCCAGGGGTTTAGTTTTTATTGATAAGGTACAGTAATTATGGTGCCATATTATGTTATACCAAACTACTGTATTATGCAGTAACACCTCACCTTTGCAGAATACAGAGGCCTGATTTCAATTTGGCTAATACTGAAGGTGGGCAAGGAGTATCACTGCCCTGCTTCTCATCACCATTAGTGGACCCCTAATGTAATACTATTAATACAGTAAATCACAGTTTGTACACTTTATGAGTGCTATGGCTGTGTTATTTCTAGACACAGTTTTAAATTATAAGACACTATATGGATACAGGACACTATATCAACTAAAATCATTTAATCTTATTGCAATGTATGAATGCCTTATTAATATTTCTGTTTACTGTGCATTCCCCTTTTATTGCACATTGCAGCTTTTAAATGTTCCACAGTGTGCAACCTGCATATCCTCATCCAAGGGTACTTATAGTCTTGCAAGGCCAGTCAGAATTGTCAGAACGATAGGGAAGAAGAAAAGGATACAATCACAATGTCCATGGCAGAGGTTCCTGTGCCTGCTTCACTTAGTCCTGATGGCACTGAACAGGGAGTGCTTATTTACTGTGACCTGGAGGGTTGGGTGTGGGACATCAAACAGCCCATTCTGGTAAGTACTGAACTGCACAATATTCAATGCAGTATAAATAAAATGTTATTTCATTACTGAATAATATGTATTGTAATTTGGTAAAGAAATCTCATAGTAAGTGAAGTGTGTCATGCAGATAGTGATATACTGCAGTGTATACATTACCACTATCATTTTTTGCTTGCTATATTGTGCAAGTAAAATTGCAAAGTGCTTTAATGTCTGTTAACACTGGCTATTGTAAATGCTTTATTATTTAATACAGAACATTACTGCCACTCTTTTTTGACAGTTAATGATTTTATTTCTTATCCACTGCAGGTCAAAGCAGGAGAGGAGGTGAAGAGCATCTTCATTAATACACAGGGTTTCACTATGGACCCCAGTGGATAGAAGCATCAGACTGGCATAGCACCCATCCTTGTACCACTTGTCCAAGTTGATCCAGACCACTACAAGGATAGGGCATCTGGTGCTCTCTGGGAGGCGACCCATGCACATGGGGTAAGTAAAGTACTCTTCATAATTTCTTTCTGTTTTCTGGTTTACTTAGTGTAGGTTTGTAATTGTTACTGGATTTTAATTGTTTAACAAATGTGAATCTGTACTGTTCCCACATGTGTCTGGCAATGTCTATTCAGGCATTCATGACTTACTGTACTTCTGTCACACTAGATTTTAAGTACTGTTTCCCCGCGTGTTAGGCACCGTGTATTCAGGCAGTCACATTTTACTGTCCACAATAGACTTTATGTACTGTTCAGGCTTGTGTTTTGCACCAGAGATGCAGGACATCACATTTTAATGTTAAAGGGCTTTGTGTTGATTTAAATTAATTTTGTTAAATCTCTAGTGTGTACTGTATTTTTATCATACTGTACACACAGCATGCTGCATGCAGAACTGCACTTTCTTTGGTCTCTTTCAGGAGAAGATAAGAAACATGGCCCTACAGGTGGTGGATGGAAAGGAGGCAGGTATCCTTTGGTGAGTTGTAACAGACATTGTCCCAGATTAACAGACTACTACAGATCTCCCAGATGAACCACCATCCAACAATTCCACACATGATCCAGCAACCAAGGATCCCCAGAGAAACCAATAACCAAGGACCCCCAGATGACCAAGCAACCATGAACCCCTCAGATCAACAAACAGCAAAGGTTCAACCAGCTACAGTGGCAACCAGTGACTCCCAGATCACATGTGGCAGGGACCCTGGAGGAGCTGGAATTGCTTTTTCACTGTCGGAGAGAATTGTGTCTGCAGACTAGATGACTTCAACTTACAGCAAATAACAGACTGAACTTTAAATATTATACCATACTGTCTATGATCTCTAGAAATCTTAATAGTGAATCATGGTATGTAAAACTAGATTATAATGGTTGGCTACAGATTACCTTTTCATACCTTGCACCATTTTAATTTTTGGCAGGGGGTACAGTATTTGGGTGTGTGAGAGCTTTCAGCTATTACAGTATGTGGCTGAGAGCTCTGGGGTGAGACAGTATGTGGGTGTTTAAGGGCTCTGGGGTGGGACAGTGTGTGCTTGTCTGAGGGCTGTTGGATGGGACAGTATGTTGCTGCACCACTGTAGGTTGATATATGGGCTCAAGAGGGGTACAGTATTTGTTTGTGTCTGATGGTTCTGTTAGGACAGTATGTGAGTGTCTGATGGTTCAGGGGTGGGACAGTATGTGGGTGTCTGAGGGTTCTGTGGTGGAACAGTAGTTTGCTGTACTTCTGCAGGTTAATTTACCAGCTTTGGGGGGCAGTATTTGGCTGTCTGAGGGCTCTGAGTTGTTAGAGTGTGTGTGTTTCTGAGGGCTTTGAGGTGGGACAATGTGGGCCTGAGGGCTCTAGGATGGGACAGTCTGTGGGTGTCTGAGGGCTCTGGGGTGGGACAGTAGTTTGCTGTACTACTGCTGTAGGCTAAATTAGAGCTCTGAGGGGACAGTATTTGACTACCTAAGAGCTCTGGGGTATTATAATGTGTATCTGAGGGCTCTAGGGTGGAACAGTGTGTATGTGTGTGTGTGTGTGTGTGTGTGTGTGTGTGTGTGTGTATGAGGGCTCTGGGGTAGGATAGTGTGTGGGTATCTGAGGGTTTTGTGATGGGACAATATGAGGGTATCTCAGGGCTCTAGGGTGGTACTGTATGTGAGTGTCCAATGGGGAAATGCAAGACAGCTGTATTAACCTGTGTACGGTAGTGGCAACAACCAATGTCATGGTGTATCATTCTTGTACAGTAGTACAGTGTTTATTGAGGCAGCAGTGGGATGCTTCTTCTATCTGCACCCCTGACTATTTTTTTATCTTCTTTCGATTTTTGCACCTCTGCAGCACACCGGTGGGGGCATCCAGCTGCCTCACCCACTGACCCAGAGGACAGCAGGCTCACTCGTACGCTAGGGTCTTAGCACGGCCATCACCAGACCCCCGGACGCGATTCCATGACAGGCCTCCAGGTCAGTGGTGCACAGCCATCAAGCTGTTCGGTCGCACTCAGCCCTGTTTTCCACCTTGATTTTTTGTCCCTGGAGCCGGCAGTGCAATGACACGCTGCGTTTACACAAGCATCTTGCCGAACTCCTCCCCCTGCTGGTGCTGCATCTTGTGCTTCTCCTGGTCTTCACCAGGGGCAGCCCAAGTGCGATGCAACCCCATAAGCCCACCCCAGAGGAAGGAGAGCAGTCCTGGGATGCTCAATCCAACTTCTGTCCTGCCAGCCCCCAGCGGCCCAAGTCCATTCTCTAACCCAGGTCGGCGGCGTGGTGTGAGGTGTGGCATTCAGCACCTCAACCCTCAACACCACCGGGCCGAGCACCCCTGACTATTAAGCTATTTATTCGGCCTCCTATCCTGTCAAATGTTACAGGATTAAAAAGAAAAATGTACGTAAAGTATTGTACCTGTATGTAAAGTACAGAATTTGGGCCTCCTGTCAGATGAAAAAGGACCTCCTGCTGTCTAAAGAAAAAAATCCAGTATTTGTATAAAAGTATGGTACAAAGAAAGTAGTAAACTATAAGAGCCTATTGAATGTAAAATACACAAGAGTGGAAAATACTGTGCTGTACTAATATAGTGTGGATCAGTGATCACCAAGATCCCTGACTCAAATGTGGAGCTGGTGCCTGTTTTCACTTTGTGAGCAATAACATACAGTATTTGTGTACTTACCATAATGTTTAATGTAGTATTGCAGATTGGATTACAGTATACTGTACTACTGTAGATTTCTGAATTCCAGCCTGACACTATTGTATAGTGTCTGCTACTAGAAATCCTAGAATCCGTGCCATCTGATATCAGAGCTTTAGCCAGCAGTGGGAGATTCAGTAGCCTGTAGTACACGTTAGAGCTTTTATAAGATCAGAGCGTATAGTAAACAGTATAATGTCAAACATGCACTGCAGACTATTGAATCTCCCACTACTGCCTACTTCTTTGTTGTCAGCTGGGTGATTGTGAGATTTATAGTAGCAGATAGTGTCAGCCTAGAACTAAGCAAAATTGATCAGATGCAATCTGCCACACTATTGTACAGTATACTGTATTACACAGTACTCTAAGTAAAACAAAATGGTTTTACACATGCACTGCACATTGGTACTGTGTCAGCCCCATACGTGACTCTGGGGAGCATTCTACAAAAATAAGTAGCACAGTACATCACAGTATGTGTAGAAATCATGGACTCCTGCTGCCCCCCCCAAAAAAAATAAAAATTAAAAAAAGCAAGTACCTCTATGTTAAGTATAGCAAAATGTAACAGTAGAAAGGCAGTAAAACGATGAAAGCAATAAAAGAAAGATGGAACAGTAACATTCTGGTGTGTGTTTTCATTGTCTTGTGCATTTATTTACTGTTTGCAGAGCTAAGGGTAAAGGTCCCCAAATGCCCAGATTGATTGCTCTCCCGGGTGTCCATTGAAGCCCCCCAAATGCCCAGGTTTCTAACATTAGTGTGAAGTGGCTTTTGTGGGTAATTTCTGTGTGGTGTCTGTAAAGGAAAGGAAAAGAAATGTAATCTCTCTTTAGGCTGCCAAAGCCTTTGTTTCACTAGCAACACACACACAAATTATAACTTTTGAAAGTTCTTGTTGTAAAAATATGACATTCAGTATATATGGTCCACAAGGTGTCCACTGAAGCCTCCAGATAACCAGGTTTCTAAAAAAAAGTGTAAATGAGTTGTCGAGGATCATATCTATGTGGTGTCTGTGAAGGAAAAAAATGTGAACTCTCTCCAGGTGACCAATGGCTTTGCTTCACTAGCAACACGCAGAATAAGTTTTAACTTTTGCATGTAATAATATGAAATTCAGTATAGATGTTCACCAAGGTGTCCACCAAAGCCCCCCATGCCTAAGTTTCTACAAAATGTGTAAAGTGATTTTCAACTTTAATTACTGTGTGGTGTATGTGAAGAAAAAAAAATGTTTCCAGGTGGCCAATTTGCCAATGCCTTTGCTTTACTGGCAACATACAGAAAAAGTTATAACATTTGCATTTCTTGTTGTAAAAACATGAAACTCAGTGTACATGTTCACCAAGGTGTCCCCTGAAGACCCCCACCCACACCTTCTGTGCCCAGGTTATTAAAAAATGAGTTAAGTGGTTTTCAAAGGTGATTTCTATATGGCGTCTATGAAGGAAAGGGGCTTTTTAGATTTGTGGCCCTGGCCTCAAAATTGTCTTTGTAATATGACGTAAGTAGGGAAAAAAACACTCAAGTCATTCTGCATAATAATTAGTATTCATATAGCGAATTTGTTTTATGAATATGTATTCCACCCATGAGTGGGTGGAAAGTTCTCTAAAGGGCCTCGCCTCTCTGAACTTGAAACAAATCTATGAACCTATGAATTTTTTTAGAAAGTAAATCTGTGTTCCACGTTTTTTTATTTAGATAGATGGTGAACTGTATTAGTCGCAGGATTTTTAACTTTTTTGTAGCGATATTGTATGTATGTGTTTTTGGTATATTGTATCCAACTTCAGCTTACCTTCAGGTATATTGCAATGGTGTGTTTAAATAAATTAAACTAAACTAAGTTTATAGACTGTTTCCAGGTGACCAATGCTTTTACTTGACTAGCAATACACAGAATCAGTTCTATCACTTGCATTTCTTGTTGAGCAGACAATAACTTCAATATACATGTTCCCCAAGGTGTCCCCAGAAGTCCACCAAAGCCAGGGGTTCTAAAAAAGCATTAAGTGGTTCTCAAGGGGTGTGCATACTGTATATGGTGTTGGTGAAGTGGAGAGCCACTCTACAGTATGCAGAGACAGCTTTAAATTCAAAAACACCCTACGCCCACCCCTGAGAACAGCATTTACCTTGGATTATTAACTGCCTCCTACAATTGGCATGTTGTCTTACTTAATAATACAGAATGAACAGTATATTTAAATTAATATTACAAGGTACTGTAGGGGAAAACGTGTATATCACAGCAGAGTTGATGCATGTGCATAAGTGACAGCCAAAAATGACACACCATGGTAGTGACCTGGAATTACACCCAAATATACCAGCACAAGAATAAATATACTTGGATGGTGCCACACAGGTGTCACACATAAACCCTGCAGGAATATGACATCAAATAGATGCATGACTGCGTGATCATGTGGCAATAACAACATATTGCTGGGCACAACTGCGTAGGCCAGACTGAGAGGGTGGGAAAACAGTGGGATAGGATTAACGAGACAATCTTGGAAGAAAAAAAAATCTTGTTCAAAGAAAGCCACAAAAATGAACAAGCACAAAATGGCAGTCTGGTTCTCAATGGGGAAGAGGGACACTGTGAGGTTGAAAAGAAGGGACATTATCGAGTACAAAAGGAATAAGTGGAAGGAACTTGCCAGAATTATCAGGGGATATACTTAGAGAGGCAAGGATGGAGGTCAGGAGAGCAAAGGCAGACACAGAGCTGGAGATTGCTGTGGGAGTTAAAAGTGGGGGAAATATGTTTTTGGTATATAAAATGAAGTAGAAAAGTATGGTGGGATGGTTAGGCTAGCTGAGGAGGGAATGGTAGTGGAAGATGGCAAGCAGAAGGAAAATGTGCTAAACTATTACTTCTGCTCAAAGGATGGTGCAAAGGGGAGAGGTGTTGGTGGGAGACTTCAATCTGTCAGATGTGGGTTAGAGCCTCCCTGTAGCAGCAACAGCCAGGAGCAGGAACATCTTGGACTTCCTGCAGGAGGCATTCCTCAAACAACTGGTCATGGAACCCACTTGGGAGAACGCAATACTGAACCTAGTGCTTACAAATGAGGACAGTGTGACAGAGATTACAGTAGGGGAACACCTTGGGAACAGTGATCTCCATACAATATGATTTGACATAATAGTTGGGTTAGAATCTAACCATGTGAGAATGAAAATCCTACACATTAGGAAGGCAGATTTCAGGAAAATGGGGGATTGCTTGAGGGAAGCCTTAGCAGGAGTAGGGAATGAGGGGGAGTTGAGAAACTGTGAAGAACTATCAAAGAGGGAACTGAAACAGCGACACATCTCTGTGTCAAACAGGTCAACAAGGGCAAGAGGAAGAAGAGACCATTATGGTTTTCTAAGGAGGTGACAGAAAAAGTAGCAGCAAAGAAGATGGCATTTAAGAAATACAGACAGACAAACAGAGGAAGAGGGGGATGGGCAGCATTACCAGGAAAAGCAAAGGAAGTTAGTTGCGGTAAGGCATAAACAGAGGAAAGAATTGCAAATTCAGAGAAAATAGAGAAAAAAACCTTTTATTTCATGGCTCTGAAACAGACAGAACTAAAACAGCTGGTGCAGTTACCCAGAAGAGAAAACACAATCCTGGACCTTGGACTATCAAACTCTACCAGGATCATGGATGTCAAAGTAAGAATCAGTTTAGGGGCCAAGCGACCATGGATCAGTCTGGCTCACAGTCAAAAAATCTGAGGACAGAAGTCACACAAAACAAAAGATCCTAGACTTCAGGAAGGCAGACTTTAACTAAATGAAAATATGCACCGGGAACAATCTCACAGTTGTAGCAGGGAGAGATGTGGAGGCAACCTGGAAAGCCATAAGGAGCGCAATTAATCTGGCAACAGCAGAATGCACACAACAGATAAGTAAATCTAAAAGGAGGAAAAGCCCTCTTTGGTTTACTAAAGAAGTAGCTTTCAGTGAATGGGGAAAAAAAGAGTTTTCAAAAAATACAAAGAAGCTAAGAAAGAAAGTGACATAGAGGACTACAGAACAAGATTCAATGAAGAAGGTAAGGCAATTATATTAGCCAAAGCTCAAGCAGAAGAAAAAATAGCAAAAGGTATTAAAAAGGGGGATAAGACCTTCTACTGATATATAAGGGAGAAAAGAAAATAAGGGAGGTATCAGAAGGTTAAGAACTAGGGAGAGGCAGAATGTTGAAACTTATGGACAAAAGGCAGAGGTTCTAAATGAATACTTCTCCTAAGTCTTCACCAAGGAGGATCAGGGAAGTGGACCAGGACTTAAGAATGAAGAAGCCCTCAACAGTGAAGCTGACACAACCCACCGCACAACAGAAATGGTCCTACAAGAATTAGCAAAATTAAAAAATGACAAAGCTATGGGAACTGACGCTATCCACCCGTGAATACTAAAAGAACTCAGAGAAGAACTTGCCACCCCATTAGCAGGCCTCCTCAGCAAGTCGCTGGACAGTGGCACAGTACCAGGTGACTGGAAAAAAGCCACAGTGGTACTGCTGCACAAAAATGGGAGCAAGGAAGATGCTGGAAACTACTATCCAGTTAGCCTCAACCTCAGTGGTGGGGAAAATCATGGAAACATTACTGAAATAAAGAATTGTATGGCATCCAGTAGCAACTGGTCAAATAGATCTAAAGCAGCATGGCTTCACAACAGGGAGATCATGTCAGACAAACATGATTGATTTCTTTGATTGGGTGACCAGAATGGTGGACCAAGGAGGAGATGTAGATGTAGTATATCTGGACTTCAGTAAGGTGTTCCATTCCACATAGAAGACAGATAAACAAGTTGGAGCACACAGAAGTGGGGAATAAAATAGTCAGCTGGATTAGAAACTGGCTCCAAGGAAGAACCCAGAGAGTATTGTTAAATGGCACTCTGTCAGAGGAAGGTGGGGTGACCAGTGGAGTCCACCAGGGATCATTGCTGGGGCCAGTTCTATTTAAAATATTCATCAGTGACATTATGGAGGGTTTGAAGGGAAAGGTATGCCTGTTCACAGATGACACCAAGCTCTGCAGCAGAGTAGATATGCAAAAGGTGTCACAGAAATAATCTCTAATCTAAAAAAACTGGAGGAATTGTCAAAACAGTGGCAGTTGAAATTCAACACCAGGAACTTCCTTGTGCTCCCAGGCACACCTGTAAATAAGCTTTCAGCTTAGTGTGTCTCTCCTGGTAAAATGGTATCCAGTGATATGGGACACCTGCCAAAACAGTGACCCACATTTGGCTAGTGCCATGATGGCGGGGGGGTGGGGTAGGTGACCGGTTGGGGGTTGTCATGAAAAGGCGACAGGATATCGTGTGGGTATAAACAAACGAGGGGGTGTGAGCGAGCCCGATGGACATGAAGCAGGATGGTATGTGAGGGGTGGTGCCACAGGGTTCCAGTGAGCTAGCGTGGTGGTATAGGTTCCAGCTTGGGGTGGTGGGGATACAGGGCTCGAGACTGAGTGCTGGTGGTTTTGGTTGCGCCAGCCCAAGACAGAGGTTTTTTTATTTTGTTTTACTTGGCCTTACAACATAACACCCCCTTGAGCTGAGACCTGAAGAGGGGGGCAGCACAGCTTCCGCATACAGCAAAATAACAAGTTTTTGAGCACACTAGGTTTGGTTTGGCCGGGATCTCACATCGTCAAAACTGAATTTCAGTGATGTGGAGTTGTCATAAGGGCATTTGGCATGCTGAATTTACCCTTATGACATGGAACCTGGTAAAACAAAGGTAAAAAAAAAAGTGTAATGTTATACACCTGGGGAGAAAGAACCTAGGCTGGAAATATACTGTTAGTGGGTCTAACCCTGATCAGGTTCTTGGCATTAATTAGAGATGCAAAAGAATTACAAACAAGTTGCATATTAGTAGTAAACGCGTTTATTACTGTAAAAGGATATCACAGTTGCCCTAAGCAGTTCTTACCATAAGACATTGAGAGCCAGAGCTTAGCGCTCCCCTGTACCCCAAGGAGTGAAGAAGGTCTCCAAGGAGGAAGCATCATACATTACATTATATACTATGATAATTGTCATGACTACCAAAAGATAGAAACATTTTGAGTTACGGTGAGTGAGCCATATTGGCTAAAATAAGGTGGCTCCACAGTGTAGATAACATTATACAATTTTCTAAGCCTGCAATCTCTTAGAACAATAAGAGTATACATAGTGTGTGAAAACACAGGATGTAGTGTAATTATACATAAATTTAAAGTGTGGTGGTGCAGACTACAAGATATCAGAAGATGACAAAGACATAAATGTCTTGGATTACTAGGTGTAGTTTCCATGCATTGAGAAAGTAAAGTGTATTACAATCATTACATATATACCCTGACACCTACTCTTACAGGGTAGGTGTCTGTGCCCTACATATTAGTACAGCATGTGCATAATTTGTATAACAAAAGGTTTGTCTAAGGTGTACATTAGTATGTCAGTTAGGGTTTAGGGACCTTGCATAACAATACCCTAGGCGGGGTGGGAGGGGACAGTTGACTGAAACTAAGGTAAAGAGGGATCTGGGGTACTCGTATCTGATGATTTAAGGACAACCAGGCAATGCAAAAAGGTGGCACAAAAAGCTAGCAACATTCTTGGATGCATAGGAAGGGGTAGCACAAGTAGGGAAAGCGAAGTGATAGTCCCGCTGTACAGGTCCTTGGTGAGGTTTCACCTGGAGTACTGCACCAGTTCTGGAGACCACACCTCAAGAAGGATAAAGACCCCTAGAAACCATGCAGAGGAGAGCTACGAAGATGATACATGAACTATATGAAGAACCATACGAATCAAGATTAATCCCTCTCAGGATGTACTCAATGGAGAGGAGAAGGGACAGAAAAGATATGATAGAAACATTTAAACACCTAAAAGGTATCAACTCAGGACAAATACAGAATCTCTTCAGGGAAAACCCAACTACATGAACAAGGAAGCACAACATTCACCTGAAAGGTAGGTAGTTTCAAAACAAACAGCAGGACATGTTTCTTCATGGAAAGGGTGGTGGAGCCCTGGAACAGTCTACCCCCAGAGGTTTTGGCAGTACAAACTGTAAGAGAGTTCAAGCAAGCATGGGATAGGCTCTGTGGAAACCTAACACAGTAAAGAGACTGGGAGGGGGTAGCTTTCACAGGCAGACTAGATGGATGGCAAGGTTCCCTTCTGCTGGCAGTTTCTTATGTTATTATGTTCTTATGTTTTATAGGTACATAAGCAAAATGAGGAAGGCAAGAGGAGGGATAGCAAGGCTGAAAGATAAGGAAGGGGCTTATGTGGAGGAAGACCACTGAAAGGCGGACATATTACACACATATTTTGTTCAGTATTCACAGAGCAGGGAGCAGGTAATGAGCCAACAATAAAGGAAAAGGGAATAAAGGTGGACACAAGTCCTTTTTCTGAGGAAAGTGTCCTTAGGGAACAAACAACACTAAAAGTTAAGAAGGCAATGGGGCCAGATGAGGTGCACCCCGGGATACTGAGGGAACCAAAGGAGGAGCTGGCTGCACCTCTGACAGCCCTATTTCATCTGACATTGGAAACAGGAGGTACCGGGGGACTGGAGGAAGGTGGATGTAGTCCAACTGTATTACAGGCCAGTCAGCCTGACCTCAGTGGTGTGCAAGGTAATGGAAACATTACTGAAAGGAAAGTAGAAAGTAGAGAAAGTAGAAAAATATATTCAATTCATATACAAGATAAATGAATCGGATAGCTCAACTGAGACAAGTACATTTCCAGTGAGGTCCATTGTGCAATTCTGCAAAATAACACAACATTTCATAATATACAATACAAAATACAACACTTATTCAAAAACAATTTTAAACACAATTACATAGAATAAAACTTTGATAATACTCTATTTAAAGTTCACACTGCTATAAATTTATCACACCAGACTCCAACATAGCCTAAGATAATTCAAGTAGAGTTTGTTGTCTTGCATCTTTTATAAACCAAGACCTAATGTCACCTACTCTGATAATACCATTTACTAATCAAAGAGTTTGTGGAACAGAGTTCTATAATATCGTCCCTGTTGAGAAGAAATGAGACCTACCCAATTTGAATCTACAATTTGGATGACAATATTCCTGTCCAACAGCTGACCTTAGGCCTTGCTTTATTAGCCTGGTTACTAATTTATCAGTAATATAATCTGGCACCTGCCCTAGAACACATTTAGTCACAAATAACAGGACATGTAGGGACCTTCTTTATCTAAGGTTGAGCCACTGTAATCTTTCATATAATTCCACTCTGTGGGTCCTTTTGGATACACTTAAGATAAGTCTTGCTAACTTATGATGTATTATATCTAATCTATTTAAACTACTCTGTGTAGCACCTGCATAAATCAGGTCCCCATAATCTATCATCAGTAAGATTAATGAATTTTACCAGGTGCTTCCGTGTTGCTTCAGTCAGGAAAACTGTATTCTTGTATAAGCATCTCAGGCATTTCCTACTTTCCTTTCGATGGATTCAATGTGCTGGTCCCATTTCAAAGTTGAATCCAGATGGATTCTAGATATGTGTAACTCTGCACTTGATCTAAGATGGCATTATTAAAAGTTCTAATCTGCAAAATTTTTTCTGGTGAACAAAATTTTTGTTGTTTAGAGAAAATCATCACTTGGGATTTTTTGGTGTTCAAAATCAGCCTAGAGTTCAGCAAAAAAAAGTTGGAATTCATCAAAAGCATGTTGGAGAATAGGCTGAATGTTTTCTACAGAGATACCTTTGACATATATAATGGTGTTCATCTGCGTATAAATGGTATTTAACCCTAGGATCTGTCATACCAGCCTTATTCATATAAATATTATAGAGGATTTGACCCAGGATTGAACCCTGGTGTACACCTGTTACTATGGTCTTTTGACTGGATGTCCAGTCCCCAATAGAAACAACTTGTTTCCTAGATGTTAGGTATTGCTGAAACCATTAAATTGCAGCGTCAGACATACCAATATTGTTGAGGTTAGACAGGAGGAAGTCATGGTTCAAGGTGTCAAAGACTTTAGATAAGTCTATAAAGACTGCTCCCAATGACATCCCCTTGTCTAATGCCTCAACAATATCTCCAGTAACCTTCACTAAGGTGATAGTAGTACTATGCATTGATCTAAAACCCGATTGCATTCTGTTGATGATCTTATTATCCTCCAGAAAGTGTTTAAGTTGGACACACAATAATCTTTCAAAGGTTTTGGCAATAATTGGTAGGAGAGATATCAGACGATAATTTTCAATCAGGGTTTTTGACCCATTTTTATGTTTGCTTGCATGCATGCACAAGAAACATTATGTGACAGCTTAGGAGAGAAGAGGGTTGTGGAGGCACGGCATTGTTATAGCCAAGGGAGGCACTGTATTTGGGGGCTCAGCAGTGGTGGACCAATGGAGACACAGTGTGCTGATGACACTGGTCTCCAAAAGTGCACCAAGTACAAACGTTTTCGCTGCAGCAATCAGGGGCCGCCTCGTCATTGTAGCATCAGTCATTGTGCTGCAATGAGGGAGCGACCCGTCATTGCAGGGCGGAACATTAGGTAGTCTAATACTGCTTATGAACATGGCAGGTGGCTTGCCGCCACATTCACAAACAGTATTATGCAGCCCCATGCCGAGGGGGTGCCCAATCCCCCTTGGCAGCATGTGCCCCCCCAAAACAGTCTTTGTTTGCTGACGGGAGCCCAATCCCCTCTGGCTTCAGTCCCTCCAACTTTGTGGATGTGCTCACGGGGTGCCCACCTCACAGACACTTCCCCCCACAAAAAAAACCTATGTTTGTGCCGAGGGTGCCCAATCCCCTTGGCTATTGTGTCCTCATATGTCAATGGGGTGCCCAACTCATTGACTGCAGACACACACCAACAAAACAGTAGGTTGGCATGCTGGGAGCCCACCCCAGTGTGCCAAATGTCCAGTTAAATGTCCCTGTAAAATAAAACCGCCCCACGATGTTGTGATTTTTTTTCCTGTAAAGAAGGAAACGGTCTGTCAGCAGTCTCCTGGCCCACCCTCCCACACCCGCACTCCACCCACTGCACACTGTGCCTTCCCACACACCCCCTCACCCCACACTTTTGCCGGAATCTGGCGCGACAATCTTCGCTGGACCGGGAACACGTCTGCACTCTTTAAGGCCGACCGCAAACTGAGAAAATGCTGGTAAGCTATATAATGGGATGAATAGGGTTTTTTCAACTTTGATGTATATCTCAGGCCTGTTTTGGAATTTTGGCACCAAATTTTCAACATGGGGTTTTTGGGGCCCCCTCCTCATGAATTCTTTCACTGTTATGGCGTTAATCGGCCCCGAAAGGTGATTTTGCGGTCACTGCATGGAATCACCTTTCAGGACCAATTAATGAAATGACAATGCCAGTGTTCATGAGTGGGATCTCAAAATGTCTATGTTGCAAATTTCGTGGCCAAAATCCAAAAATAACTGTTTTACGAGAGTGCATGTTGCAGTTGCTACGCAAGCTCGTAACTTCATGAATTTGCAATATTTTCGCTTCCAGATTTTCAACATTAGTATTTTTATGCATCTCCTTATGAACAGTGCAGCTGTAATTTTTCACAACCTGCCTGAAATGTGTTTTCACTGTTCTGGCGCAGAATAGTGAGGTCGCTGTGGGAAATCCATGTTTGGGACACATTACAAAAATCACAGTGACACCGTTCATTAGCAGAGGTCCCTAAAATGCCCATGTTGAAAATTTGGTGAGAAAAGTCCATAAAATGACTGTGTTACAAGCGTGTGTTGCACAGTTTCCATGCACGCTCGTAACTTCGCACATCTGCAATATTTTCACTCCAGATTGTCAAAACTGCCATTTGTCAGCACCTCCTTATGAACAGTAGAGCTGTCATTTTTCACATCCTGGCTGAAATGTATTTTTACAGTTCCGGCGCAGAACAGCGCGCTCGCTGTGGGAAATCCGTGTTTGGGACACATTAGGAAAATCACACTGATGCTGTTCATTAGCAGAGGTCCTAAAATGCCTATATTGAAAATTTGGTGACAAAAGTCCATAAAATGAATGTGTTACGAGCGTGCATTGTGCAGTTTCCACACACGCTCGTGACTTTGCACATTTGCAATATTTTCACTCCATATTTTCAACATTGCCATTTTTCCGCACCTCCTTATGAATAGTTCAGCTGTCATTTTTCACATCCTGGCCAAAATGTGTTCTTGCACTTTTGGTACAGAATCAAATCAAAATCAAATCAATTTTATTTATAAAAAGGCGCCTTTCTAAAACCTAGGTGCCTGTACAATAAATACATAAAACAAAATACATTATTCTAACAAACATATAATTCAACAGACAGCAATATAATAGCAGCATAGGAGAGCAAACTAAACCTCAATCAATAAATGCCAGGCTGAAGAGGTAGGTTTTCAAAGCTATTTTAAAACTCTGGACGGTTAGGCAGTCTCGAACCCGATGAGGTAGATAGATCTACAGGGACGGGGCAGCAAAACTAAATGCCCTGCTCCAGATGTTTGCAGACGTACCTTGGAAACCTCTAGAAATCCCTCATCGGAGGACTGGAGAGGACAGAGAGGATGGAGGGGACGGTAGGGACAAAGGAGATCTTTCAAGTAACGCAGTCCCTGTTTGTCTATGGCCTTATAGGTTAGCAAAGCAACCTTAAAGGTGATTCGCCACTGTATAGGCAGCCAGTGCAGACCGTGGAGCATAGGCATCATATGACTGGCTCTTGATGCACCAGTCAGTAGCCTGGCTGCCGTGTTCTGCGCCAGCTGCGAGCAGTGGATATCAACCCCTGGCAGCCCTAGGTAAAGGGCATTGCAGTAGTCGAGACAGGAGGAAATGAAGGCATGAATCAATGTTGGAAGATCATCGGGAAGAACCAAAGGTTTCACCCGGGTGATATTTCTGAGATGGTAAAAATAAGTTTTATCAACTGCTGACACCTGTGATTTCAGGGTCAAGCAGTCATCAAACATAATACCCAGGTTCTACACCTGGTCTGAGGTAGCTAGCTGAACACCTCCGAGCCATAGACCCGAAGGTGAACTTGCCAACATACCCGCCTCACGACGATCTGGGTTCACAACCAACACCTCATTTTTTTCAGGGCTCAACCTTAGCCAGCTCACATTCATCCAGGCCTGAATTTCAGTCAGACAGCTGTTGAGCACCGAGACAGCATCATCTTGTTCCGGGACAAAAGACTTGTATAGCTGAGTTTCATCTGCATAGCAGTGGAAACTCAAGCCATACCATCTAATAATCACTCCCAAAGGCATCATATACACTGCAAACAACATGAGCATTAAGAAGGATCCCTGTGGAACCCCACAAGGCAGGGAGAATGGAGCCAAGGTACAAAGCCTGACACCACTCTCTAAGTCCTACCCAGGAGATAAGATTGAAACCATCTGAGGACAACCCCTGAAAGTTTGCAGATAAACCACAGGTGATCCAACAGCACACCATGGTCCACAATATCAAATGCTGCAGAGAGATCAAGAAGGACCAAGATGGAACAGGACCTTCGATCTCTCGCTATCAGGAGGTCATTTTGTACCCGGAACAAGAGCCGTCTCAGTACTATGTCCCTTCCTGAAACTGGACTGGAGAGAATCATAGATATTGTGGCTGGTCAAAATGGTCTTCCAGCTGCAATGCACCACCTTCTCAATAACCTTACCCAAAAAGGGGAGGTTAGACAGTTAGGATCCAAGGAAGACTTTTTAAGGAGAGGCCGAACTATGGCCTCCTTAAGGGAAGCTGGAAAAACTCCCTTCTCCAAGGATAACTAGACTATCTCAGCAAGGACCGGGCTGATAGCATCAACGCAGCCAACAAGCAAGCGTGTGGGGGCCACATCCAAACTACAGTTGGTAGGATGTAAAGTCTGGATAACCATCACAATATCATTGATTGTAGGCTGGGCAAAGTTGCACCACTCAAACCGGAAGTCCGACATCTCCTGCCAACCACTGCTATTCCCTAGAGAAAGGGTCAGGTGAATATCAGACCTGATCGTGTCAACCTTAGCCGTGAAGAATCGAGCATACTCCTCACATTGCTCTTGTGAAAAGGTATTTCTGGGCTGAAGACAGAGTGGATTGCACAGTCTGTCCACAGTCCAGAAAAGATGAGCTACCAGGCCAGACCTCCTCCATCTCCTCTCTAGCCTTTGTCTCACTCTCCTCAATTCCCTCAGGTCCTCATCAAACCATAGAAACCTAGGGCGAAGGGAGAGTGGATGAACACAGACAGGAGCAATGGAATCCAGAGCCTCTGTCACTGCCTTATTATAGGCAAATACCAGATCCCCTGGATCAAATGCATTCCCTCGGCATGCCCAATAGGTCCAGTACCACCATCAGACCATCTGGGGATACACCCCTCAAACAGCGTCACTGGATCATCTCCATAGGGGCAGGCCTCTTGGGGAGGGCCTCAAAACTGAAGCTGATGGTATGATGGTCTGACCATTCGACTGGTTCCACCACCATGTCGGATATCTCCATCCCCTGGAGAAACACCAAGTACAATGAATGACCACCAATGTGGGTCGAGGAGGAAACAACCTGCGTGAGGCCCAATGAGCTCATTAGCTGGAGGAAGTCCTGTCCAAGCTGCGAGAGTTCATTATCGACCCATACATTGAAATCCCCAAAGATCAGCCATCTATGGGATCCCAATGTTAGATTGGCGATGAAGTCCGTAACTTCCCGTAGGAAAACATTCCCATCTCCTGGTGGATGGTAGATGAGAAGAATCCTGCACCCCACACCCTTGCCCACGATACATTCAAAGGAGTTGGTGGCTCCCACTGGAATTTCCCTCAGGTTCAGTTCTGATCTAAAACATTGGGCCACACTCCCGCACCTACGATCCTTGGGCGATGTATCACAAAGTACGCAGGTGGAATTGCTGAAGCCAAAATTGGGCCTGCATTTCCATCCAACCAGGTCTCAGTGATGCAAGCCAGGTCAGTCAAATTAACAAGATCCCCAATTATGGCGGTCTAGTTTTTAATAGACCTGGCATTGCATAACACTGCCTGAGTTTGATGAGCAGCCGAGGGAGATTGAGTTTCTTGTCTGCAATAAGCAGAACCCTTGGGTATGGGAACCAGATAAGAAGGACCCACTTTTCTGGACCCATTTTGCCCCAGGGCATCTCCTTGTCCCCACAATTCCAATCTGCCCACTCCTCTCCATTCCCCCAACAGGCTGAGTTCCTGCCCTAATCCTCCTAACTATTCCCAATCCGCTACACAGTCTGTACACCTCCGGAGATAAATGGGAACAACAAAAATGGTGAAGATCCCTCAGCCTGAAGGGGGAATACTGCCTAACCATCAGCCCAGACCAACACATTTTTCTAAAAAATAAATAACCCAAACCAAAAATAATATATAACCATATAACAAATACCAACTCCAACCCCGAAAGTAAAACAAAACTATTTAAAGCAGGATGCAACAGCTTCAAAACAGCAGCAGGAAAAATAGTCCAAGACCTATGTTTATCTCTATGTAGGGAGCTCTCACCTCCCCAAAGATAAAACAGTTATATTTCCCCAACACTACCTCTCACATATGTTAGAGAAAAAAATGTTTAAATAATATAAGTCTTAGTAATTTTCACTGTCCAGATCTAAACTTTAGGCACTCTCACTGCCCATAATAATAATAGTAGTACTCTGGCCAAAACAGTAAGGAATGAGGGAAAAGTCAAACCAGATTGAAGTCCAATTGTCAGTTCAAATCCAGTTAGGCTTCCCAGATCTCCAACAGTTCATACGAGGAACCTCCAGCCTTCTATAAATCCAAAAAGACGTTCCAAAACTGGGACCAAAGTATTCCACCACGAGCTCCCTCCTCTCCAATCACCAGCAACTCCACTCTTCAGCTCTCATTAGACACAGCCCACTGGCTGAGTCCACAAAAAGCTTAGGGATAATAGGCACAGGGTCAGCCTTCAGGCAACACCCTGAACCCAACCCCTGAGCGAGCACCGGCAGCAAGAGAAGGAGGAGGAAAGGGCCACAGATAACGAAGCCGGCAGCAAACCAACAACCGACTCCACCAAAGGCCTCCTTAATTTCCTCGATATCCACATCAAACCCGGAGTCCCTCAAAACAGTTCCGGGCCCACAAACAGTCCAGCGGCGAAACAAGTCCCAGTTGCACACTCTCCCATGCACCAGCACCAACTCAGTGCCGCTCCCCCAACAACAGTTCTGGAGCAAGGCTAAGGCAAGATTGATTCCTCACCAAAGTCCAACCACAAGTCGCTAGGCCACAGGATTGAACAGCCAGATGGACAAAATGGACAAGAACTGGTTATTAAATTTATCTGATGTTATCCGATTTTACCACCTCCTCTACCTCGTTTGTTTCTGATGAGCCAGAGAACTCTAAAATAAAAGACCCCCAAACTAAGGAGTCACTCATAAACTGCTGCTACTAAGCCAAAAAAATGCACTGCAATAACTTTATTCACTTTTAGTCCCTCACTAACTACACTAATCACTATATAAAATAAAATAGTGTTACAAACGTAACTTAACAAAATGTAAAAATGAAGTAAAATAGTAAAACTACACTGCTACTGCTCCCCTGATCTGATGGTCAACTCAGCATGGTCGCCATCTTGCCAAGTAAGAATAGCGTGGTCGCTGTGGGAAATCACTGTTCGGGACACATAACAAAAATCACACTGTCACTGTTCATTAGCAGAGGTCCTAAAATGCCTATGTTGAAAATTTGGTGATGAAAGTCCATAAAATGACTGTGTTACGAGAGTGCGTTGCGCAGTTCCCATGCATGCTCATAACTTCGCACATTTGTAATATTGTAACTCCAGATTTTCGCCATTACCATTTTTCCGCCCCTCCTTATGAACAGTACAGCTGTCATTTTTCACATCCTGGTCAAAATGTGTATTTGCAGTTCCGGCGCAGAATACCGTAGTTGCTGTAGAAAATCAGTGTTCGGAGCAGATTAAGAAAATCACAGTGACACTGTTCATGAGCACAGGTTGTAAAATGCCTATGTTGAAAATCTGGTGACAAAACTCCATAAAGTGACTGTGTTACATGCATGCATTGTGCAGTTTCCACATATGCTCGGAAGTGCAAACATTTTTAATATTCCCACTACAGATTTTCAACATTGCCATCTCTTCATACCCCCCTATGGGTGGTACAGCTGTCATTCTTCACATCCTGCCCGATCTGTGTTTTCGTACCAGTGGTGCAGAATGGAACTGTCACTGTTGGAAGTCAGTTTTCGGGACACATTGACAAAATCACACTGCCACTCTTCATGAGAAGAGGTCCCAAATGCTATCCTGAGGTGGGGTCACAAAAAGGCCATGTTGAAAATTTGTGCTGTAAATACCAACAAACACCCAAGGCATTAGGGTTTCTAACCATAACGTCCTACCCTGTACAGACAGACAGGCATCAGGGTGTGCCTTTGGATTGCAAATTGTACTGCTCATGACATCCCACCCCAACCCCCCAACCACCGACAGACATCGAGGTGTACCTTGGACTCTTCGGCTCAAGACTTCACCCCACTCTCTTATGCTGCACCCATTTCACCGTATGTCCTTATGGAATGGGGTGACTGTAAAGCCAAACACCCTAAGGCACACCTGAACACGTGTCAATGTCTGCAGAATAGGGTGAGGTGACATGGCTTGACCATCATGGGCGATGACCCAAACACTTACCCCAAATTCTGTCCATCTCTACATGATGGAGGTGGGGTTCACGTGAAGTTTAATACTTCACTGCCATTCCTATTCTGCATCTGTCTAACTCCTGCCAATGCTATTACCAGCAAGCAAACATTCAGCATTGACAAACGCTTGTTATCAATTGGAATTAATCTTGCTATTTTCCACAAGAATGGAATTTCAGATTGGGTCAGGGACATACTAAAAATTGTTGCTAACAGATAAGCAATAATAGGTGCTGCAGACTTAAATAATAATTTAGGGTTTTCATCTTGTCCCCAGGCTTTTTTTATGTTCACTTTAAGTAATACATCTCTTACTTCATTAACATTAATTGAGAAAAAAGAAAATTTTTCTAATGTCTGGGAGTTACTAACCAAATTTTGTGCTTGAAGGGATTGTGTCTCCAATAACGGACTATCAGTACTTCGGTCCTTTAGATTACTTACTTGTTCATGTAGGCTGGCTAAATTAGTTCCCTGTACACCCATGCATATAAAATACTTGTCAAATTCTTCTGCCACCAGGGAGCCAATTGGTACCTTATGATCATTTATTTGGAAATTCTCTGGTAATTTAAGTTTATTGTTATTTTGTATTTTTCTCGTTTTTTCCAAAATTCCCCTTGATTACTTATCACTGACTCTGATAAGTCCTTATTATACAATTCCCTTCTAGCCTGTCTTAAACTGTTTGTGTTTTGATTTCTACATTTTTTGTAATAATTCCAGTCTGTCATTATTTTAGTAGTTTTAGCTAACTTCCAAGCCTTATCTCTGTTTTTCTTAATATTCTGTAAATATAAGTCATACCATGGTGAATTTTGTGCTTTAATCCTCCTGGATTTTTTTAGGTGCATGCTTATTAAAAAGAGACATAAAATCCTCATAGAAAAGACACCAAGCTTCATTTACAGTTGGAATTAAATCCACTCTCTCCCATTCATGATTTTCCACTTCCAACATAAATTGGACATAATCAAACTTTTTATAACATCTGTAATGTTTGATTTTCCCAGGTTTGTTATCTTTATGTAATTCTCTGATGCATAACATCATTTGGTGGTCAGACAGAGAATTGGGCAATATCCCACTTGCAATAATTTTATTTGTGTGTGAAGTCAAGATTAGGTCCAATATTGTTGAAGTGTTTGAATTATTAGTGTATAATCAAATTATTTCCTTTATGAGCTGTGTTAATCCTAAAGAGCCATTTAAGTCCCTAAGATCATGCCCAAACCCAGCCTTTATCCAATCAACATTTAAGTCACCTAACAGATATAATTCATGGGTATTTTGCTATTTTTGTAACAAAAAATAACTCCTTAACTGATTAAATATTCCCTGACCTTTTTTTGGTGGACAATAAGCTCCCACTACCAAGAATGATGTAATATATGAAAGTATATTTAATTCTAAAGCCAAAACTTCTACTTCTCTCAGTCTATGTGTGTCTCAACTTCAGTAAAATCCAGATAATCAAATGCATAATTACCCCCTCCAAGCTCGTTTAGATCTATCCTTTCTCCATGCGTTGTAGCCACTTAGTAAATGTCTTGGTCTGATACCCTGTGATTTAGCCATGATTTGGTTATTATAATAATGTCTGGTTTATATTTGAGATCTTGGAGATGTACATTTTTTTTGTTAAACTACATATATTAATGTATACCATACTGAGGCATTGCTTACCCAGCCAATTTTCTGTGATATCATCCCCCATATTGGGCCCTGGATATGAATGTACATCACCACAGGTGGTTAAAGTAATCACCAGAAAATGAGACCAAGACTTGTATAAACACCACAACTAATCAGATTTCTTCTTTTTTGATAAGTAGTTTGATAAAGAATTGCATTTCTTAACTTCTCCCAAACAATTCAGTTTTCTAATTAGAAATATCCATTTAATGAAATGCAATTCCAGTTTACTGCTTATTAAACCTGGCAGCACAGATTAATTCCAATTAACTGAATGGAAAGGATAGTGGAATACCTGGCTGTCAATGGTTTGCAAGACCAAGGCAACATGGTTTCTTGGGGGGGGTCATGCAAGACAAACTTCATAGTGTTCTCAACTGGGTAACCAGGGAAGTGGATTGGGGGGCAGTGGACGTTGACATACCTTGATTGTTTTTTTTAACTAAGAGAGACATGCTAAGCTTAAAGCTTGTTTACAGGTGTGACCTGAGAGCACAAAGAAGTTAAATGACTTGCTCAGGGTCATACAGTATGGGTTTTGCACCGTTCCACATAGAAGGCCAATTATCAAGCTGGGGAACCTAGGAATAGGTATTAAAGTTGTGACATGGATAAAGAATTTGCTGGGAAATAGTATTCAGAGGATCAAGGTAAATGGCACATATGTTGAAGTGGCAGAGTGACCAGTGGGGTGCCACAGGGATTGGTGTTAGGCCCAGTCCCCTTCATTGTCTTGATCAGTGACATCACAGAGGATCTAGAAAGGAAAGTAAGGATGTTTGCAGATGACACAAGATCTGCAAAAGAGTGGACACACTGAGGGGGTGGATAGAATGAGGAGAAATATAAAAAAAGCTGAAGGAATGATCAAGGGATTGGCAGCTGGGGTTCAATGCTAAAAAGTGCAAAATAATGCACATGGGGCACAGAAACTACCAACATACCACCTTGGAGGAGAGGCAATAGCAGGCTCAAAACAGGAATGTGACCTGGAAGTAGTCTTCTCTGATGACCTGAAGGTAACCAGGCAGTGTGACAAGGCAGCTGGGAAGGCTAGCAGGGTACTGGAATGCATAGCCAGGGGAATCACCAGCAGAATAAAAGAGGTAACAATCCCATTATATAGATAATTTGTGAGGCTGCGCCTTGAGTAATGTGTCCAGTTTTACAGACCCCATCTTCGAAAAGACAAAAATAGGGTGGTGGCAGTGCAGAGGAGGACAAACAAAATGGTGCAGAGCCTGCATCAAAAAGAAGAAGAAGAAGAAGAATCAGCATTTATATAGCGCTTTTCATACACAGTATCCCAAAGTGCTTTACAAGTAATGCTAGACTGATAGTGAAATGACTGAATGTGTGGTGGCGGCCATATTGCACAACATCACCCACACACAGCCTGGATAATTGCATGAACAAGTTTATGGGAAGGGGAATGTTGGCCAGGACACCGGGAATGTTCCCTGCTCTTTGTGAAGAGTGCCCTGGGTTCTTTTACTTCCACCTGGACACCCACCAGGACAACACCAGGATGGGCAGAAGGGACCTCAGTTTAACATCTCATCTGAAGGACGGCACAGCCCAGCAGTACAGCACCCCCCAAAGTGCACTCAGATGCCAGCGAATTTTAGGTGCAAGTTCAATCCCAGTGCGGGATGAGAACTCATGACCTTCTGGTCCAGAGGTGAATGTGCTACCAACTGAGCCACACTGACACCCATATGAGAAAAGGCTAAAGGAATTAAATATTTACTCCCTGGAAGAAAGAAAGGAAAGTGTGTATAAGAACAATAGGCTGGAATACCAATTTCTTATTATGAGCACTTGGATAAGCTTTCAGTCACGTGTCACAAAATATGCATAAAACTATATAAACAATGTAAGACTGGCTCAAATCTTTACCACCTACTGTATGCAGTTCTAAATAATGTCAAATAACTTTCTATCACATCATCATGTAATATATAAAACATAGATTTAATGTGTCCCTATATAATATAACTAGTTTCTAACCACTTACACAAATATAAAACATTGTAAACATAGTGAAAAGCAGTCTAAATACAAAACAACAAAGTTTTCAGAAATCAAACAAAACAAAAGCACACATCTTGTAGTTTTGATAACTTTTTCAAACAGTAAAATTATTCTTGTATAAAGATTTCAAATAGCTTTGTCTTATTAGTGTTTCAAAACTTCTCTTTGTACTTATTCCAAATAATTTTTCTTTGGCAAAAATGTTTACATCATTATTTAGATTCATGCTTTCCTATACCAACCCCCTTTCATAAGTTACACTAAAAATAAAATATTCAAAGTGATACTCAGAGTATTAGTTGTAGAATTTGGGATATCCTCAGGATGTAGGTCAGAGTCCTCTTTTACTTATGCTGTGAAACATCCTTTTTCCTTGTGGCTGGCTCTGTTGCAGTTCCTGTCTCTTTCCATGCTTGAACCACAGGCTCTTGACCTCAGCACATCTGGTATAAGCACAGCCATGAAAGCTTGGTCCCTTGTTGGTCCAGGCATCACTAGGCAGGCTTGGCTTGTGGCTTAGGCTTTGGCAGGGATTTCAATACATTAAGACAAACAACAACATTGGCAGGTTGACAGGCACAGATCCTCTCTGCATGCTGTTCAGGAAAGAACTTGGCTGGCTCTTCCAGAGGTTGACTTTATTACCTCTGGTCAGAGTATTGTCCTGACATAATTTCCTGCAAATATTACCAACTTTGGATCCTGCAGATGATGCAAGGGGTGGCTCTTCACTCCCTTTTAGGACTGCCCCTCTGGTATCTTGTTCAACTTTCAGTTCATAATTAATTTTTCTTATAACTTTTGAAGGAAACAAGATACTGTCTTCATACAAACATTTCCAAGCTTCATTTATCACAAGTAGTATCTTGAGATGTCTCCCACATCTGTGAGACTATATTTCCTGAGATAAGTTAATAATTAAAAATGTAAGTCTTAGCAAAGCCTTTTTAAAACAAAGTAATCCTTCTGTTCTACATGTCCCCAACTTTAGAATAAGGTAGGTTTCTTCACAAAAAAAAACTCTTTAGGAAAGTAATTAAAAGCATGGCAGTCCATTGTAAGCAAATGTGTATTTGTTCTTCCAAGGAGACACATTCATCAACCTGTCAAGTCTGTTTACCACAAACTCTTTAAGATGGTTTATTTCTGTCCAGCACCAAGTTGCACACACAAAAATTATCTTTGAACTTGTAATGATGTCAGCTATCCTTTCAATCCAAATGCCAATGTTCCAGTCCATATGCTTTTGATACAGGAACCTCTCAAATAACTCACATTCTCCATGAGCTCCAAATTTCAAACTTGGCTAGTCAATGGCTTGCAACGTTTTTTATCAACTGTGTAAGTTTCATGCCAGCAGTATGTTGCATTTTTCAGTAACAGCCAGAAGTCTTTTCCCACGGTAAAAACATATAGGACTAAGTCAGACCACTTTACTTTTTTTTTTTGAAGCTAACTTCTCAGTGTAAAGTACTAACGCTATAACTCTTGTTGAGATGTCACTGAGGCATGTGGTTACTAGACAATGTTATCAATGAAGTTCTTCCTTTGCAGCTAGTTGAGATGCAAGATGATCCCTTAATACTGCTCTGTTAAAGAGGCCACAGCTGGAATAGTGGATTAGGTTCATCTGGTTTTAAAAATTCACTGAAGAAGGTTTTTTTTTTTAAGAGGGAATTCAAACTGGTGGTTGTAACCAGTATGAAATGTATTTTCCATTCATGGAGACAAAACTTTTTAGAGTGTTTGAACCAGTTGTCTTGTATTACACCGCAATTATCCACAATAGCTTAAAAGTATAATTAAAAATATTATAATAATGCAGAATAATAGTGGAATTATAATAAAATATTTTTATAACTAAGGTTTTGTTTCCACAGGGGGATATGACTGAAACATACAAATATCTTACAGGAAAGAACAAGGTACAGGAGGGCAACATTTTCAAAAGAAATGGTGCTCAAGGACAAGAGGGCACCATATAAAATTAGAGGGGTTCCATGTCATAATAGAGATCGCAAAGCAGCAATCACTGTTGTGGTGTGCGTATATCACCGAAATGCATATCAGCGATATACAATTCTCAGCAACCCCACTTCCAGGAACACTTAGTGTTATTGTGGGGGGGCTGTACCCTCCCTGCACACTACCCTTGTGGGGGGCTTTGCCCCCAAACCACCCTGCTTTTAGTTTACCAACTCCGGGGGGGTGCATGTCAAGGAGGGGGCACAACTCGGTCTGGGAGAAAAAAAAATGGCAGCCACAAGCATTGGTAAAATATTCTCCCTCAGTCCGACCCTAACCCAGTGCCTGCTGCACTATAGCCAGCCACCCTCACCACCACACCACAGGGCTGGCTCGGCTGCAGCAGGCTCTCCTCTCTACCTAAACCCTCCTTCCTATCCCTCCCCTCCAACTTCCTATCGATCCCCTTCCAGTCACTCTCCTCACTGTACCATTGCTGCCCTTGCAGGGTAGCACATGATGATAGCACTAAAAATGAGTCACAGTTTTTGAAGTCACTCATTTTTAATCGCTATTATCATTGGATACCGATTAGAAGGGGAGGTTTAGAAGAGATGTGAGGAAGCACTTCTTCATGAAGAGGGTGGTGGATAAGTGGAACAGCCTACCAGCAGAGGTGATGAGTGCAGAAAAATTTACAGGATTCAGGAATGCATGGGATAGACACAAAGGTATTTAGGGAGTTAAGGTAGGTGGGGGAAATACCTTAGGCTGATTAGAGCCTGCAGTGTCACTATAGGTAGGAAAATAGGACTGACTTGGTGGACCAGGAGGTCCTTATCTGCTGTTAATTTCTTTGTTTCTATGCTCTGTATTCATGGTAGTGGGCAATGATCCTCTGCTAAAGACTGGTATCAAGGCCACCATGCTGGGGGTTTAAGAGATGGGCAGAGTACAGATCTTAGTTGACAGAGTAAAAAAGACTCTAGAAGCTATCAGGGTAGGCAAGCCACCAGGCCTGGATGGCCTGCATCCATAGGTACTAAGGGTATTGGCTACAGAAATGGCAGTACCCTTAATCAGTCTATTTAATACCTCGCAGAAATCAGGAGTGGTGCCTGCAAATTGGAGATCTGCTGACATTAGTCTTGCCTCGGTTGAGGTAAGGTGATGGAGACAATTTTCTAGGAAATCTTGGTGGCCTACTTAAAGTACAATGGATTACAGAATAACAAACAGCATGGGTTTGTGTCTGGGGGTTCATGCCAGACCAACCAGATTCTGTTTTATGACTGTGTCACCAAGGCAATAGACAGAGGACAGGCAGTATACTTCAACTTCAGCAAGGCCTTTGATTTAGTATCACATAGGAGACTGCTGAAGAAATTGGGAGGGAGATAGGAGTAGAGCAGGGGTTCATTATTTGGGTGGGAAGTTGGCTTGCGGGAGGCAACTTAATGTAGCCATGAAAAGGGCTATACAGGGAGAAAGGAAAGTCATAAGTAGAGTGCTACAGGGATAAGTCGTGGGACCTGGCCTATTTGATATGTTCATGAGTGATATAGGGGAAGGTTTCAAGGGAAAGTTGTGTCTCATTACCGATGACGAGAAGGTATATGGCAGGGTAGATCACAAGGAAGGTCTGTGGGAGCCCACCAAAAGGACCTAGAGAAAATAAAGAGATAGTCTAAGGTTTGTCAGCTGAGATTCAATGCCAAAAAGTGCAAGATAATGCACTTAGGGAGACATAATCCATACATAGAGTACTGGATGGGATGGGTTAGACTGATCACTTAAACAGAAGAGAGGGATCTGTGGGTCATAATCAATGGCTCCTGTAAGCAAATAAGTCAATGCATCAAAGTATACTTCAAGGCATTACGGATGCTGGGATGTACAGAGAGGATTTTTAATAGTTGAAGAAGCTAGGAGGAGCAAGGCAATTGTGCCACTGCACAGATCCCTGGTGAAGCCTTACCTGGAGTACTGTGCCCAGTTCTGGAGTCCTCACCTGAGGAATGATATTTACAGACAAGAGTCGGTACAATGAAGGGTCATCAAAATGATTCAGGATCAGAAGGGCAGATCCTATGAGGATTGGTTGGATATCCTAAATTTGTAATCACTGGAGGTCAGACAGGAGCAGGGAGACATGACTAAAACATATAAGTGTCTCAGGGATATGAACACGATGAATAGCGAGGCCCTAGTTGTGAGAAACAGGGATGCAGTCACTTGGGGGCAATACTGGAGGTTGTTGGGGGGCGAGTTCAAGAGAAATGTGAGGAAGTTCTTCTTCACTAAGAGGGTGGGGTAAATGTAGAACAGACTGACAGTGAAAGTGGTGGGGGCAGCTACTCTTAACTGGTTTAAGCACAGTCGGGACAGGGAAAGGGTATGCATTATCTTGGGGGGGGGCACAGGTTGGTGTGGTGGGAGGTGGCTGAAATAGGTGAAAGACCACCAGTACAGTAGGTTGGTGGGAAGAGGTAATGTAGTAAGGACAGACTTAATGAATCTTCTGTCTTTTTCTGCGGTCAGATTATATGTTTCTATATTTCTGTTAATTTATGGGTTTTTTTTTCCAATAAAAGTTCTAAACTTTTCATGGAGTGCCATGGGAGCTTTAATGTCCCCTGAACAACCACCAGAAAATCAGACTGAACCTTGCTTTCACATTTAATCTGAAGAACAAAATAGGTAACAGTGCCGCATACCCTTAGTACTGTACCTATGTGCCAGCATTTATGGTATGAGCCCAATACCAGTGTGGGGCTAGAACCCTTAACCTTCCGACCCAGAGGCAGATGTGTCACCAACTGAGAAATAACACCTCTAGCACACAAACAAATGACATTAGTTTCCTCTTGCTGTCAATAACTTAGTGTCTAGTTCCAAATCATTGCAACATAAGGGAAATCTGACTTTGCACTTTGTCTTCATTGAAAGAACTCATGATCCTTATTACACAGCATGCCATTTTATGTCATGTCAGAAGGGAAACACTGCCAAATATAGTATCAAAAGTCGATGTTAATCCTTCTGTTTTGATTATTTTTCCCAGTTAAGTTGCATTTCTGCTGAACAAGAGAATCTAGCAGAAGTATGTAACGTGCAAGTGAAACAAGGAACTAGAAACAGATGTTACTTTCATAGCAACTCAGAAGGGACAAATCAGGAAGTTGTGATGCGAATGCAGTTCAACTTCTTCAAATGTTATGTAAACAATAATTTGTTTCTTAAAATTTATTTCTATGGAGTTGCTTATGTGAAATGTTGCTTTTTATCACAAACAAATTCTTATATGCATTTTTTTTATATATTTTTGTAAAAATAGTTTTGTAACATGCAAAAGAAATGCATAACCATTAACTGTAAATATTGCTAGAAATCAGCTTTATTAAATTACTTTATAGACAAAATGCAAAGTTATTGAAATGTAGTTATTTATTGGAATCGATAGGCCTCAAGAACAACTGAATGAAGCAGGTTGCACAAATGGCTTGAAGTTGACCATCTATTGCTACTGAAAATCCATGGTATCAAAATATGAAAGTCATGCAGTACATGGCAAAAAGAGACTGGGCTCGAAAATGCCTTTAGACTGGTCCATGTGACACATATACAGTATGTAGCTAGGCAGACAGGGCACGTCATTACATAGGGACATCATCTGGACAAGTCTAGGGGCACTTATGAACACAGTCACTTTTTTCCACATACTGCCTGTTTTTAAGTGGAAGCTAATGGCTTCTGCCTGTTGTCATTATGCATACCTTTTTGTGCAGTCTTTGAAGATCATTGTTATATTTCGTGTGTGAGCTGGCTGTATTGAGGCCCGAGTAGTGACTTGTCAAACAGAATGTAACTCCAGCTGAATCATTTTCCAGTTGTTTTACCCTACACACATATACAGTATTTACATAACCATGATGCTTTGTGTTGGGTTTGAGGCTCTTGGTTGTGTATGCATTTACAAAAACTGTCATTTTTGCATCCTACAGCACAGATGGCCCCATATTCAGCCAGTTGTGCAAGTGCTAGTCTAGTGCATGACACCAAAATGTATCTATTTATTTGTGAGAATCAGTTTACAACCTTTGAGCCAGAGGCTCGTTTCCAAAGGTACCTCATCACATTGAGGACATACATAACATTTTAGGTTACATAGTACAGTTTTTTTTCAAATAGGCATTCATCAGAGGCGCCACGTCACACTGTGATCAAACAAAATACATTTGAGTTACAGGGTACAGGTAATTGAGATAGTTCTTACACAAGCTGGTTCCATATGTTGAGCAATTTACTGGCATTACCATAAGACAGCAGGCACTAGCCAGGATATACTTAGGGAAGGGGTGGAGGGGTGGGCTAGGAGGAGAGCCGCCCGGCGGGCGTTGTCACGGGTGGAGAGGTTTGAGGTCCAGCCTCACTCAGAGACAGGAGCAGCTACGAGTGTTGAGGAGTTGGCTTCGAAGGCTGGTTTTGAATTTGGAGATAGTTGTGGCATTAATGACAGGGGCAGGGAGAGAGTTAAACCAGAATGGGGCTCTGTAGCAGAAGGACCTCTGACCATGAGTAGTTCTTGACCTGGGGAACAGTAGAGTGGACTTGTTGGAGGACCGTGTAGCAGTTGTAGGTGGGATCCGGTGGATGGATGCAGTCACCCCAGGAGGGGAGAGTCTGAGCAGAGTTTTTTTAGTGAGGAGGCAGGTATGATAGCAAAGCCGTTCATCAAGGGTCAGGAGTTTGGCATCATCATACAGTTGACAGGTGTGAGTGAGCATGGGGGCACCAGTAATCAGTCTGCAAGCCTTATTTAGGGTTATGTGAATTTTTTTGAGGGTAGTCGTGTCAGCGGCACCATAGACTGGTAAGCCATAGTCTACTAGGGACAGTACTGAGGATGTAACAGCGAGCCGGAGTGCATTTGGGGGGAGGCAGTTTCTATGGCAGAAGAGGATGCCAAGCCGTATGTTGGTGGTGGATGCAGGGGCATCAATGTGGTCATGGAATGTGAGGGCAGAGTCGAAGGTAATCCCTAAGTATTTGTAGGAGCAGACTTGCTACAGAGGTTGTTTGGTACTAGGAAGGATATGGAGTGGGTGGTTGCTAGCTTTGTTTTGGGGGTGGGCAAAAAGCATAGCTTTGGTTTTTAAGATTAATGATGAGTCTGCGCCCTTAAACCAGGCATCTGCCCCATTAAGGACTGTTGTAGGGATTCCTGAAGGGAGATGGACTATGTGGGTGGCAAATGACAGCATCGTCAGCATACAGAAGCATTTTGCCAGAGCAGGCACTGGGCAGGGTGTTCAGATAGAGTGAGAAGAGAAGGGAGCCCAGGATGGAGCCCTGGGGAACCCCTGAGTGTATGGGATGGGTATCGGAGAGTGTCCCATTGATTTTAACACATTGTGATCGAGCGTCTAGGTAGCTCGAGCACCATGCTAGAGGGCCAGCCAAGAGGCCAGTGTGACAGAGGGCGTTCAGCAGAAGTGGGTGGGAGACAGTGTCGAAAGCCTTTGATAGGTCGATGAACACTGCACCAGCTAGGGAGCTGGTGTCCAGGGAGGAGTGAAGGAAATTAGAGAATTCAATTAGCGCAGTGTTGGTACTGTGGCCAGCACGGAAGCCATGCTGCTCTGGGCATAAGATGTTATGCTTGGACAGATATTCAGTGATTTGAATGGCCACCACTTTTTCCAGCACTTTTGAGAGGGGGGGAGGATGGAGATTGGTCGGTAGTTGTTGGTCGATGACCTGTCACCTCCTTTATGAATGGGTGTGATTATGGCTGTTTTCCAAGCGTTGGGAAATTGTCCCAGGCAGAGCGATCGGTTTAGAAGGCTGGTGAGCGGGGCAAGGACTTCATCCAGCACCAGCCTGAGGATACTGGGGTCCAATGAGTCGCTGCCGGGATTGTTGCCATTTAGAGCTTTGATTAGGATGGGTCTGGCCTCCCGGGCAGATACTTTGTGCAGGTGGAAGCTGGGGTGGTGGCGGACAGGGGGAGGTTGGTGGGGGAGGATCAAAGAAATGACTGGGGAGGACTGAGCTAAGGTCGGTGAATGTGGTGTTTAGGCAGTTAGCTATGAAGGCAGGATCAGTGGAGGTAGTACCATCACTAATGAGCTGAGATGGGGAAGGGGAGCGTGACTTACCATTTAATTGTTTAATATTATCCCAGAAATTCCGGGCTGAGCCCCAGGAGGAGGTGAGGGTGGCCTGGTAATGGTCGGCCTTGGCTTTTCGGACCGCCCAAGTGCACTTATTCTGGGCTGCATTGTATGCTTGTCTATCAGACAGCCGGCCTGTTTCAGTGGAAAGGTGCCAGAGGTTATCTCGGGTTCTGAGCAATTGTAGGAGGGCAGGGCTGACCCAGGTTGCATTCTGTTTTTTGGATCAGATTTTTGTGAAGGGTGCAAAGAGATCACAGGCCTTGTTGAAGGTTTGGGAAAAGAATATTCAGAAGTAGTGCACCAGCGCTAACATAGTTGAATGTTGGGCAACAGTGCAGTATACATGGACAGTGCAACAGCACAGTGCAGTGCTAAACAGCAGTGTTACAGCACAGGGCACAAACACAGCACTGAGTATATTGCTATGTACAGGTGCAGTGCAAGTAGCACAGAGAACAGCACAAAGGCAAGAGAGGAGATATGACACCAACTAAAGATACACACATAGCAGATAAGGTAGCAAAAATGTTTAATGAACAGCAAGCCCTGTAAAATCACAACAACAAAAACAATTATCATTAGCAAAAAAAGGGCAATGACCTGAAAACAAACAAAACAAAAACTGTGCACCTGCCCTTACACATAAATTGCAAACTGCCGGTGATCACACCCAATATGTGCACCACTCAGTCCATTACAATGGCTGATGCAGCCACTATGGGCCTGCAGGTGACTGCTGCTGCTACTTCCACTGCTTTTCCAGCCAGATGCCCACTGCCTGTTCCCTGTCTGCAGTGGTGTTATTCTCCAGCCATCTCACTTTCATTGGCAGGGGGTGGTCCTGGTGTCACAGGTGATCATCCCTGCCCTCTGTCTCCATTATGTCTGCTCCTTCCTGCAGACCTCTGGGCACCTACGGGAGGAAATACACTGAACTGGGCAAGATGTGCACACAGGATGTGGTACACAGGAATGGTATACTGTGCCTAACAGATGTTGAACCACACTGCACATGGGGTGAATTGCCACACACAGGTAGACTGAGTCATGAAGCTGCAATGACATGTAGGGTATACCACAGACTATACTGTATATTCAAAGAGTGGAGGACTGAAAAAAGTATGAGTGTGCATGCTGCAACAGAGCTGCACTCAGCCATGCAAGAGACACAGGACACATGCAGACTAGCCAGATGTGAAAAAGCAGCACATGCCATGGCTGCTCAAGGCATAGCACAATAACCAGTGTATCACTCCCAGTGGACATGAGTTGCAGCCACACACTCATTGCCCTGCAGATCAGGCATGCAGCACACAGGCCTGCACAAGTGCGCAGGACAGCAGACATGAAGGAGCTGCTCTGGCCAGCAGTGTCTGTGGTGGGGCCCAGGCACACCCACAACACAGCTGACTACAGATGGAACTGTTATGCAGCTCTGGGTGCATCAAGATAACATGAGAGAGCAGTGGTGTGGTCGGTGAGTGAGTGAGTTACAGACATGCTGTGCTGTATTGAGTGTAACACCAGTGTGATATGCAGAGCCACCTGTTGGCACCATCCATCCCAGCAGACATCAGGCCTGCCCTCCTGATGAAGGCCCTCCATACAGAGCTTCCGCAGATCATCAGTCCAACAATATTCATATGTGTATTGTAATGTATGCATGTCGCTTCCTGTGGCATGATCACACAGTGGACATCACTGGGTTGGGCAAACCCTTTTAACTATGCATCAAAATGAAAAACACATACTAAGGAAATTCAAGGCTCACAAATAACTACCTCTGTTGTGGACACCACGCCACATGAGGCCTACTCTGGACAGATGGAATGGCATGGCACCCATTGCAGATGGCACTGGAGATGGTACCGATGCATGCAGGCTGCCACAGAATGCACATGTGTGCTCTATGCCACACACAGAATGTCACAAGGGTGTACCAGTACAGTAGTGGCCTGTGACTACCACTGTTAGACAGGTTTGCATACCAAGGCCAGACCATGTAGAACAACAGACCTAACAACCATGACAGGTGTACCCCTAGGGCATTGAGTAATATTGTCACTGCCAGGTGTACCAATGTTGCACAGGGAAAAGGCCAAAGAACAGTGTAATGCATGCCTACACACATTATCCACACTGGGAAGCAGGGAGTGCAGCATAATCATCCTGCCAGTAGACAGCATAGTCCCTGCTACACCACAGTGTCAGTGGTGGGACAGTGTCCCAAGGGTCAGGTGAGGGTCCTGAGCCACAGCCACCAAGGTACTGCCCTTACAGGCAATTGTGCAACCTGCTGAGTAACACACATTGATATCTGACCCCATGGCAAAAACATGCAGCATAGTGTAGACATTCAACACAGACTGTGGGTCACACAATGCAGGCTACTGATGTGGACATCTGTCAGAAGACCACTTGCTCTCTTTCGACAGCCACCATCTACCATAATGACTAGCTTCCCGCACTGCTTGTCTGCTGTCCTGCTGCTCCTGTGCAGTCAATCTTGCTCTCTCCTGCCCTGACTGTGCCTCTTGTCTGTGGAGGGGCACAAATGTGACATATGATCAATAGCAGGAAGCAGACAACATGGCAGAGTATCATACAGCATCCACACTCCACTCACCTGTACAACCGTACTGTGCCACTGCAGCCACATGTGCATTGCGGAGAGGGACAAGACCATGTACAGACCTGTTGGAGAGGTATGCACGGCCATGCCATGGCACACTGACAGGTGACACTAGGGACAGGGCACAGAATCTGCAGTACAGTCCAGTGTTGTAGCTAGGAACTAGCACTGTGTAGGCAAGGCCTTTTCTGTGCTCCTCTGCTGTTTTCGTTGCCTTCCCTTTTCAACATGCCCATACATGTCAACCAAACACTATATACACCCTATATTAAATAGTTGGATGCATGTAGCAAGAGGTCTTCAACAAAATGAACACAATAACCTACCATCACAGCAGCACAGGTGATATCAGACAGTAGGAATAACCAAACACAATGGCAGGTCTTAGACTGGCACAAAACCTCCAGTACAATTGTAAGTCGTGGATTACATGGTGTAGACATACCTATACCCATGATACATACCACAGATGGTATACATGGAACAGACCTGGGCTGCATCAACATGATGTTCGGAACACTAACAGGAAAACTACACCCTCATATCATTTAGATTTTATTTGTTTCCATATCAACAGACAACTCCTTTCCTGTAGCTGTTAGGACTATATGTGTTACCTTTAGTTTGTTTTCACTGCTCATGGGAGCCCCCTGTGACTGCTCTGGGGGTCTCCATTTCATGGTTCTTGAAATCTCATTGTCCATGAGGACTGCATTAGCATATGAGAACATGATATCAGATCAACTATTTATATCACTCTGTTGAAAGAACAAATACCCTGCCAAAAACTCTCTGGAAACACACAAACTGAATGGAGTTTAAAAGGAAAACCCTGCATTACAACTCGGATAGTTTGCAAAGCTCACTGAAGGTAAATGTGGTGTTTCATACCTTCTTGCAGCTTGTTTCTTTGAAGACTTACTAAGCAGATAGGCATACTGGGGAGTTTAAAGGTTGATTATGCATCATGCTCTCATATGCTAATACAGCTCTCAGGGACAATGAGATTTCAACGACCACCAAATGGAGCCTCCCAGGACAGTTACATTGCCTAGTATGATGTGTGAAAACAGACTAAAGCAGCTGCATACATCTCTAACAGCTACATGAAAAGAGTTATCTTTTGACATGGAAACAAAATTTAGAAAGTATGAGGGTGTAGTTTTCCTTTAATACACTGTCTAGAAGTGCATACCAAGGCACAGGTCATATTCATCTAACCTGACACAGTCCTAGTAACATACAGTGATCACATGTCTATGTGGTATCTCACACGATTGGTAGTATGTCAAGCAGGAAAGCTCCCAGATCCACAGTGATTCCAGTATTGTACATTTAAATAGAAGCATCTACGGGAGTTGTAGTCCAATAGACCTGCATTGGTTATAGAAGGCAATGCAGCAAATCAGTTTCCAAAGGAAACAGTATGATCAACACATAAACATGGGTACATTGCTCTTTTTCTCAGAAACAATAACAAAGCAGCCCTGCAGCATGGAAACAGTGCTGCAACCCAGACACCACAGTAATCATACATACTGCTGTCTGTTCTTCTCTGGCCTTGGTACAGTGCCATGGGCCAGAGGCCACCCCAAAGATGCCAACACCTCACACCTCGGCTTGTCAAATACCTCCCTTTACCTTCAGCAGCAACTTCTACCTGTCCAGCAATAACTCAACCAGTCTGATCAGCTCAACATTTGACCACTTGTCTCTCTGTTTAGCCCATCTGGCCCTGCTTTGCCTGACAGACATGACAGTTTTTTCTGTACAACTCCCTCTCACTTGAAAAGTTGCTCCCTGGACTGCCAAGGCTCTGAGTAGGTCTGGTGTTAGCACTTGTATGTTTGACATTTGGGCAATGCTAACATAAATTTGCATAGCGGCAATCATGGTTCCATGTAGGGGATGTGGGACCACACATGGATGGCAATATGCTTACAGGGTGCACAATGTGTATGTGCTGCACTATGCTGCAAATGTGCAATGGCATAGCTCAATGTTACAGTGCAAACATCCACATAGTACTATGACTTTGGCAGATGCGAAACGTCATGGCTGTTGCTGTGCTTGCCATTGCACTCATACTTTAAGCAGTAAAATGCAACATTGGAATATTGGAACAGTGCATCTAAATTTGAATGTCATTACTGCAATATATTCAGTCATTTACATGTCTAATTGTGCCTAGAGCATATAAAAGGAGCAGACAGCACCACAGAGATTTGACAGAAATATAGCAGGTGGCTAGAGGTTAGTATATACTGAATGGCCTGAAAACAGGGAAGAGATGTTCATAGCAATGGGTTTGTGCTGTATACAGAATTGCCTGTATCAGCACATGCTCCCAAGTCTGTGATAGGCAGGCAGCTTGTTGTGTGTTTGCCCTTTATGGACACATATGTGTCACACCCAGAGGGCAAGGGGCTGGCACGCAACTGTACCTGTGCACTGTACATGCTGGTATATACAATGCTCAGTGCTGTTCATCCTCCCCTTTTCAACTGGTATCATGATAGATGAGAAGAGACAGAGGAAGAAGATATTCTATGATGTCATGGCTGGGGAGGAACTGGTGGGTCAGCGTAGGGGGATGTGGAATGAGATTGCCAAAGCATGGGCAGATGTGATGAAGTAGGTGAATGCTATAGGAGGCAGTGGCTGGATGATGGAGAAGGTTAAAAAGCAGACAGAAGACCTGAAGCACCGCATGAAGGACCTCATGGACAGGATGCAGTCAGACATCCTGGCCACAGGTGGTGGCTGACAAACCGCAGAGCCCCTAGTCCCTGCAGAGGTGCTTATGTCAGGCACATTGCAAGGTGTGATTATTACAGAGGTCCCCAGTGGTGTTGGGACCAACACAGTCTTGTGAGTGACTGCAAAATCCTTGGAATATTTTGGGGGGGCACATGCATCAGTGGATTTGTGTATTGTATTCTTGTAAGGGGGGGACACATGCCATGGTGACGTGGGCAACAGTTAGCCAAGAACAGAGGGCAAACACAAATTGTATTGCACACATCAGTGCTCTGCAGACCCTACTTATGGTAGTCTTATACATGCATCCTGCATGGGCCATGGTAAAAGGGGACGTGTGCTCTCACTGCAACATGCACTGCCTGTAATAGTGTACCTATTAGATGGGTTACACAATGAGGGTAGGCAGCCAGGTGGTATCCAGGTATCCTGGTGGTGTGGAGATCTGATGGGATATCTCCTACTGTGCCACATACAGTATATGCTGTATACTGTGTGATCACTGGTGATGGAAGGTGTATGTGACGTGTACAGCATTGGAAGCATATGGGCATTGCAGTGCATAGGCGGTATTTGTGTATATATATACATTACCCTGGGCCTGCAAACTGGCATTGTCCAGCCACTGGTATGTACATTACTCAGCAATGTTCATTTTTTTCACAACTACCTAGTCTATTGAGTTGGACACAATGGTGGAGGATGCACTGGGCCATCCAGACAGCTGCTGTCCCTTCCAACAATCCTTGCTGGAGCACCTGTGGACATTGAGATGGATATTGACAGAGAGACATATATAGAGGACTGGAGGTGGACAGATGAATCCTCATCCAGCTCAGGCACCAAAGGGGAGGGAAACAACAACTGGGGCCATCCCCTGGCCTCAAACACAACAGTACTGGCTGTCATAACTGTCCCTGTTGGACCCCCTACCAATGGTGCCCAGCCAGCCCATTCCAGGTACAACTGCCATGGTGCCACCCCAGGTCAATGCCCACAGCCCAGCCATTGCTGTTTCACCCCAGGCCACTGTCTCTGGCACAGCCACTGTTGTGTTTGTGCCAACCAGGCCAATTTCCCCAGCACATCCACTGCTTTGCCACCCTAGGCCAAACTCCCTGGCACAGCCACAACCACAGCTGCACTACCCCAGCCCATTCTTCCAGGAGCAGCAGGGACTGTGGTGCCACCCCAGCCCAGGTAATGGGCCAGGGGGCACTCAGCCCTGTCCCTTGGACAGTCAATGCTGGCAGCAGGTGGAGGCCAACAGGTACCTGCTGCAGGACAACATGGGGGTTCCAAAGGGCCTGCATGCTGAGATGGGCCACATGTGGGCCTTGCTGCAGACCCATGAGTGGCATGTTGAGGTTTGCCATGTGGAGCACATGGCGGCACTGGATTCAAGCTTCACCAGATTGGAGCAGATCCTTGTAGTCAGCTTTGGTGGGGTGGTCACCACCATGCTGGTGACTGCAAGCATTGTCTCTGCGTCTGCTGGGGCCACCCAAAATGCTGGCCGTTATAGTGATGGGAGTGTCACTCAGTGGCAGACACCACAGAGCATGACTACCTAATGGCAGACACCTTGGCATCTGTCCACACCCAAAACAGTGTGGGAAGCCATATGCCCAGAACTTCCAGACCACCCAGCACACAGGCTCATAGAAGCTGGCTGCCACACACATCATGGAAAGGCTTGCTCCTTGGTGTGGTCAGTACATTCAGGGGCTGTGGCCATGAATGGCTTAAACCATCTCCCTAGCCATCTCCCATTTAATGGATGATGTCCCCTCTGCTGCCCACCAGAACATAGCAACCATGCCAGACCCATATCTGTGATGGAGGTATGGGTGCACATAGAGGTGCATGTTACTCCTTTGCCCTACCCTAGGTCTGCCACCTCCCCCACCCAAGTTGTCACAAACCATTTTTCCCACTCTCCCAATCTCCCCACCCTCCTGTTTGGATGGTTATTTTTTGTTTCAATTTCCCATTTTACCTCCACCCTGCCTGGATAGCTATTATTTGTGTTCAGTCCCCTTTTTTCCCCCACCTGAATGGCTGTTTTTTGTGTTCAATCACCCTCCCCTCTTGCCTTGATGGCTATACTTTTGTTTCAAGCCCCCTTCCCCCACTACCTGAATGGCTATACTTTTGTTCTGAGACCCCTTCCTCCCTTCCCCTACCTGGATGGCTATATTTTTCTTTTAAGACACCTTTTTATACTATCCTATTTGTTATTGCATTTCCTACTATATTTCTTGGACCTGCATTTAAATTTTTCTGCATTTTTGTTTTGTAAATTTGCAATACATTTTGTTAATCCATTACTGTCTCCTGTGTGCTCCTGCACTCACCATCAGTGTCCAAAGATATCTGCAATCAGGTGGTCCTTGTAGTTCCTGGACTTCCTGGCCAATCCTGCAGTCATGCCTGTCAATCTGCTTCTGCATCCTCTGGTCTACTGACACTGCATCTGTTGCAATATTGCCCTCTGGGTCCATAGCTCTGTGCCATGTTGTATAGTATGCAACAGGAAAGGAATATGGCACAGGCTTTTGAGGGATATATTATTGGGCACCATTAGAATGGTCAAGGCATCTGAACTGCATATTAAACAGGCCAAAGACACGCTCGATTAAATTGTGTGTTGCCATGTATGCCTTGCACCTGTCCTCTGCAATGGATGTGGCTTGTAAGACAGGTGTTAGCAGCCAGGGATGCAGGGGTATGAACTGTCCCCTGTGTAAATAGAGGTCATCAGTTAGTGATATCAGTGGCAGCTGTGGTCAGCAGTGGGCCTTGGGCATATACTCACCAACAAGGTGCCCACTGAGTATGTCTCCACCCTCAAATTTCTTGCACAGGATAGAGTTGTTCCAGATGAAGGTCTCATGGGCACTGCTAGAAAACCATGCCAGAACATTGGTGATGTGCCCTGTTGCATCTCACACCACCTGACAGTTAATGAAGTGCAAGCCTTTTCTATTGCTATAGGCAACCACCCCTTCACCTGAGCATGCAGGGATGGCAACATGGGTGCAGTCAATGGCATCCAGTACAACAATGTGTACAACCCAATAGAATAACTGCATGGTTGCTGATTTCTCTGCTGGTGTGGTGGGGAATACAATGAACTCCCCAGCATGTGCCTGGAAGACACCTAGGAATTGGCCCAACAGGTGCAATGCAGCAGACTGTGTGATACAGGTGATGCCTCCCACCAGAATCTGGAATGATCCAGTGGCCAAAAAGCATAATGCTGTTGTCACCTTGAGAGCTCAACAGACAACGCATGGCTGCAGCGAGTATCTGTCCAGATCTGCACATGCAGCATTTCACACAGCTGCATGAGCATGGGCCTGTTGATCCTGTACAGACCTACAGTTTGTTCATCACTGAGGATTTTAACTGTGACATGTGGACAGTACCGTCTGCAGCATAGAAGCTCTGGGCCCTGCTTTGTGGCCCAAGGCATGCATTTCCTTGATCCTCATCTTCCAGGGCAGCCTTCATTAGGTTGATGATGTGGACCATTGTTGTTGGAGTTCTAGGTTCCATCTCTGTGTTTGCCTGTGTTAAGACCTGCTTTTTATAGTATTTAACTTGCACAGTGCTAAGTCATACTAAATGTCATTAGCACAGCACTAATGAATTGAATATTGCTCTGCGCCAAATATTCACATCACCGCACTCTTTTTCTGTGCTGAATACATTATGTTAGTACACATGAGCTATTGTCACTGGCCAACGCAGCACTAATGGATCAATACTGCATTCATCCATGTTAGCCCAAACCTAATATGGGCAGCACAAACATTTTGAAATCAGGGTCCCTATTATTATTCTTCTTTTCTTTAAGCATTTCAATTACTTCAGCTCACTCCCTTACTCCCTCAGTCACTGCAACATTTAACGAGCTCTGGTCACACTTCAGAGCAATGAGTCAAAGTGAAAACTACTCAAAGGTGCTGCTGCAGCTGACAGTGTACTTGTGCCACATCAACAAACCAAGAGGAACAACAGGCACAAGACTGCAGTCCAGGAGTAACACCAATTTGTAGAGGTAAAAAAATCCAGACTAGATCAGTACCTTCAATTTTTACCTAGCTCTTCAGACATAAACTCGGTTATGTTCTTCATCATCGGGCCCCCGATGAACAGCCGAGTTTATGTTTAAAGCACCAGGAAAGTGCAGTGCTCAGTGTGTGGCTCTTAGTGCTCTGTGTGTGGCTATAACATAATTAAATGTTTCTACAGTTGAAAGTACTGATCCATTTTTTTTTTTAACCTCTACAAATTGGTGTTATTGCTGGAATGCGATCCCCTGCCTGCTTTAACAATAAGGACACCCTTGGAGTGAAACAGCTTTTAAGACACTAAGCCACTCAGGTGATGGGACCCTAAAATACTGAAAGCATTTTCAGGTTTAGTTTAGGATAATAGAATAGAATTTGGCATATGTTTGCATGTACAGTTACTGTGTCTCTTATGGTTATCCGAATGCATTCTTGAGTTCTTCGGGTGACAGAACTACAAAAGTGAAGCTGAGCAGTTCTGGGACACAAAGGACTTGAGAGAAACTCTTGTAGCCACAAGCCACAGGGGAACAGTACACATACATATATTATAAATCAACTCTTGTAGCCACATGACACATGGGAACTGTACACATACATATATTATAAATCATGTTGAAGACTTCTGTTAAATGCAACTTGAATTTAGAAAACAACTGCTAGATTTTGTGGAAAATTAGAGAAACTACTGTGTGATGAAATCGACTACGCTATCTGAACTTAAAACTGTAGCATTAAAACTGTTTTCATGAGCTATTTTGTGGGAAAATGGTACTTGTACTAGTACTTGAAATGTTTATCAATAAACAATCCTGATTAGCCAAGAATGTCATAATTTATAATGTTGTGTATAGTGGGCGGTTAGCCATGCAAATCAAGCCTGTGTTGTCACTGACCTTGACAGTAGTTAGAATCCTGCTGGCAATCCAGGCTGGTTGTGCATGTGATGGCATCCAATGTTTTATATAGTATTTATTGTTTATCTTAAAAAATACATTGTTGCCCCCACACAAACACACACAAATGACACACAATTTGGGGAAATTTTAAAACTAATAAAGCCACCTTACAGCCAACTGCTGATACTCCTTGCCATGTTACTGATGGTTTATTTGCTTTTAAAATTATTTGGGAAAAACTTTACTTCATAAAAAAGGAAAACCTGGGTGATGAGCGAGGGCAGGATCTGCACGTATGTGATTCCATTTAAATCAACATGGATTCACACAAGTAAGTTATAGTGCAGATGATGCTCATGCATGTTTCCCAGTTCCTTTCATTTTTGTAAGTAAGATTCTTTTTAAATGATTTTGAAAGCAAAATACTATCAGTGGCAGTGGGTGGGACATTAGTAGCCGGGTGTAGGGTGGGTTTATTAGTTAAAATTAATTAAAAAATAGAAAGTTTCTTTCTGGGGGTCTATGTGTTCATGTGTGGTGAAGGGAGCCAACTGCGAAAAGAACAGAGCACAGGTGGCACTGATTTTAAATTAATATTAAAAAGTTATTACACCACAGAAGAGTGCAACAGCTTTATATGACCGTTGTCCTTTGGTACTAAAGCTTATCGTTTTGGATGGAAAGCCTTGCAGAACAGACCTTAACTATATAATATAGTGCCTTCCATACACACTGTAACCCTAAGTGCTCTACAATGCACTAAGTTACAGGTAGCAAGGGGTTATGTGCAGCACACACACAGAGGCCACTGAGCACACTCATGTGATACACACAGGCATACTACAACAAGCATTTGTCAATGCTGAATGTTTTCTTGCTGGCATTGGCATTGGTAGTATAGGAGTTAGAAAGATGCATAATAGGAATAGCATGGCAGAAGACACCGGGAGAAAGGACTGCTGTGTGACTGAACTTCTCTGCTGGGACTATATTGCCCTCCTTCCCTTCCATCCACCCCCCCACCCAAAGCTAGTTCTATTTTTATAGGCACAGGATTTGACTGACAACAGGAACTTCCTGTTTAGGGGCAGGAAGTGAGTGATCACAGAACCACCAAGGACCCACCATCCTAGAAGGGCAAGAGTAGCTCTCCGCCCTCTAGTTGGTTGGAGGTCTGCCTCTGAGCAAGTAAGTAGTCTACTGAGAAATATAGGATATTCTTGTCTCAGAACAGGACAATCAGGAGCTTAAAGGGCACACAGGCAGAAAGTAAGGAGAGAGAGAAAAAAACAGAGGAAAGAGTAAGGATTGCAAACAGTTAAGGGGCCAGAAATAAGACATGATTGGAGTGGTGCAGTGCAGTGGCTGTGGAGCAGCAGTCTTCCGGAGATGTTCTGAGGATGCGGTGTTGTCCCATCTGCAGGCACCTCTGGGCTGAGGGAGGAGGTTGCTCATCTCCAGGCTGAGTTGTCCAGGATTTGTGGGACCTCCTCTTCCATCCAGGGACCACCAGTGCCACTGCCATTGCCTCAGAGGTTGCCAAGAAAGAGGAGCGGTTGGACCACAGTGGGCTCAGGGAGGGTGAGGGTGGTGAACAGAGGGCATCCTCCAGTTGTACCTCCACACCCTATGCCATTCTGGCAAAGTGGTTCCCATGGAGGCACCCACAGTGGAGACCAAGGAGGATGCTGGGAACCTCCACAAAGGAGACCCACAGGAGGGTGGCAGGGGACCCTGCAGGGGAAGGAAACAACTCCTGGTGGGGGACTCCATTGATAGGAAGGTAGAACTGGGGGAGGAAGGGGAGAGGTAGGTAAGGTGCCTGCCTGGCGCCATGGCTTGGAGGGACAGGGAGCGAATCCTCAGGATTGCTGGAGCAGCTGCACAGGGGAGGGAGCTGGATGTCATTGTCCACCTAGGGACAAATGACCTGGCTAAGAAAAGATTAGAGAAGTGCAGGAAGAGTTTGTGGAATTGGGGAGGCCTTAGTCAAGGGCATGCAAGGTAACCTTCTCGAGGTGCTACCCATCTATGGCATAGGAGAGGTTAGGTGTTCCACACCATGGGATTCAATCAGTGGTTGAAAACTGGTGTGGAGCCTCAGGATTTGGCTTCATTGGGACTGGGAGTCCACCTGAGTGATGCAAGCTCATACTGGCATGATGGGCTGCATCTGTCCGGGAGGGGAACCAGGATCCTAGGTGATAGGTTTAAATGCTTCATTGGCAAGCTTTTAAACTAGCCAAGGGGGGAGGCACTGGAAAGGAGCAGGAAAATCCTAGCCCCCCCAAAATAATCATGGTAGTAAGTACAGCAAACACCAACATAGAGGAGTCGATAGGGAGAAGGGCTGGGGTAAATGGAGAAAGTGACAAAGGCAAGAAGGGATGGGGCAAAAGGGAGTAAGGCCATCAGGAAATGGAGGGTAATGAGTACCAATGCCCGTAGTCTGGGCAACAAGCTCCCTGAGCTGATGGCCTTAATGGAAGAGGGATGCCTGGATATCATAGCAGTCACAGAAACATGGTACACAGAGAACCATGACTGGGATGTTAACATACCAGGGTACATAACCTACAGGAGAGACAGGCAGGGGAGAAGAGGGGGAGGAGTAGCTCTCTATGTAAAGGAAGGGATAAAAGCAACTGAACAAAAGAGTAAACAGGGAGGAGAGGAGGCACTGTGGGTCACCTTGGAGACTGGAAAGGGCACCACAATCCGCACAGGGGTTGTGTACAGACACCCATGTCAGGGGGAAGAAATGGACAAGGATATGATTGAAGGCATTCTTAGAATGGCAGAGAAAGGGGAGATACTGTTGATGAGAGACCTGAATATGCCAGATGTTAACTGGAGCACATTTGCTGCAGCCACATGCAAGAGCAGGGCCATTCTTGATGCCCTACAGGTGGCAGGCATTAGAACCCACTCATGAGGGAGCAATCTTAGACCTCATACTCTCAAACGGGGGCAGTGAGAGGATCTCAGATCAAGAAGTGGGTTGCCATTTGGGGACAAGTGACCATCAAACAGTGTGGTTCACGTTAAACTCAGCTACAGAGTCAAGCCATACAAAAGTGAGGGTACTGGACTTTAGGAGGGCTGACTTTGGCAAGATGGGAGAGTGCCTCAGAAAAGCACTAGCAAACAGGCTAGAAGGAGGTGGAGCAACAATGGGGAATTATCAAACTGCTATCACAGAGGCAACAAGCCTTGTGTGAAGCAAATAAACAAATCAAATGAAAGAAAAGCCACTATGGTTCTCAAAAGAGGTGGCTGTGAAAGTCAGGAAGAAAAAGATAGCATTCCGGAAGTATAAGGAAACACAGAAGGAGCAGGACAGAGAGCTGTACCAGTTAAGGCAGAAGGAAGCAGGGAGGGAAGTCAGAATAGCAAAGGCCCAAACTGAGGAAAAGATAGCCAACTCAGTTAAGAAGGGGGATAAAACCTTTTATAGGTACATCAGCTAGCGTAGAAAGACAAAGGGAAGGATAGTGAGGCTGAATAGAATGAACAGTGGGTGGGCAGAGGGGGACAGTGAAAAAGCAGGAATACTGAACGAATATTTCTGCCCAGTATTCACAAAAGAGGAGGGGGAAGTGCCTAATCCAATTAACAGAAGCACTCTTGATAGGGGGGTCGATCCCAGTCCTTTCACAGAAGAAAGGATTCTGCAAGAACTCCTAAAACTGAAGGTGGACAAAGCAATGGGTCCTGATGGAATTCACCACAGAATTCTAAAAGAATTAATGGAGGAACTAGTGAAACCACTGGCTACTCTTTTTAATAAATCATAGGAGGATGGGGTGGTACCGAGGACTGAGGAAGGCGGATGTGATTCCCTTCACAAAAGTGGGACCAAGACAGAGGCAGGAACTACAGACCTGTCAGTCTGACCTCTGTGGTAGGGAAAGTGATGGAGTCACTCTGAAGGAAAGAATAGTTGAGTACCTAGAGGCCAGTGGAGCACAGGACCCAAGGCAGCATGGGTTCACAGCGGAAGGTCATGTCAGACAAATCTAATAGATTTCTTTGACTGGGTGACCAAAGTAGTAGACCAGGGAGGGGCTGTGGATATGGCTACCTAGACTTTAGCAAGGCATTTGACACAGTCCCACACAAAAGATTAATAGTCAATTAACCAGCCTGGGAGTGGGACCAGGGTGGCAGCCTGAGTAAAACATTGGCTGGACAACAGGACACAGAAGGTAATTGTAAATGGAGTCCATTCTGAAGAAAGGGGAGTTACTAGTGAGGTACCGCAGGAGTTCAGTATTGGGTCCAGTCCTTTAATGTCTTCATCAGTGACACTGCAGAGGGACTGGAAGGAAAAGGCCTTTTGCAGATGACACAAAGATCTGCAACAGGGTTGATACACAAGGAGGCGTGGAAAGGATGAAAAGGACTTGGCAAGGTTGGAGGAATGGTCAGAGTATGGCAACTAGGATTCAATGCAAAGAAGTGCAAATAATGCACCTGGGAAACAAGAACCCAGGGAAGAATACACAATGGGTGGGGAGGTAGTAACAACAACAAAAAGGAAAGGGACCTGGGGTAATCATATCAGATGACCTTAAGGTTAGCAAGCAATGGAGAAGGCAGTAGGGAGGGCTGGGGTATACTGGGATGTATAGGGAGAAGCATCATCAGCAGAAAACAGGAAGTTGTTATCCTCTGTACAGACAGTTGGTGAGACCCCATCTGAGTACTGTGTCCAGTTCTGGAGACCCCATCTCCGCAAGGACATAGACAGGATAGAGGCAGTCCAGAGGAGGGCAACTAAAATGGTGCAGGGTCTGCAAGAGAAGCCGTATGAGGAGAGACTAAAGGAGCTTAATATGTATACCCTTGAGGAAAGAAGGAGAGGGGACATGATAGAAACTTTTAGTACCTCAGTGGAATCAACAAAGTCCAAGAGGGTAACATCTTTCAGAAAAGAGACTTGCAAGAACAAGGGACACAATTTAAAGATAGAAGGAAGGCAGTTCAGGGCAATGTGAGGAAGTATTATTTCACAGAGAGGGTAGTGGATGCATGGAACAGCCTTCCTGAGGAGGTTGTGGAGTCTAAAACTGTGGGAGAATTCAAGAATGCATGGGACAGACATAAGGCAATTCTTGTGGGGGGTAGGAAGAAATAGGCTGTTGGTTAACTAGGATCTGCGGCCTATCCTGTAGGTAGGGAAATGGGCAGACTAGATGGGCCTAGCGGTCCTTATCTGCTGTCAAAGTCTATGTTTCTATGTTATATGTTTCTACGAATGGCAGTGAAGTATTTAACTGAAGCCAACCCCACCACCACCCTGCAGAGACTGACAGGCATTGGAGTGTGCATTTTGGTCATCAGGCATAACAGCCACACCATTTCACCACACCTTACCCTGCAGACACCGACAAGTGTCACGGTGTGCCTTGGGTTTATGGGTCTTATGCTCACCCCATTCCATTAGGAAATACAGTGAGATGGGTGCAGTATCGGAGAATGGGGTGAACTTTGGGGCTGAAGAGTCCAAGGCACACCTCAATGCCTCTCACTGGCTGCAGGGTGTGGGTGGGGGTGGAATGGCATGAGCATTACAGGGACAATCCTAAGTAACACCCCTGATGCCTGTTAGTCTCTACAGGGTGGGGCATTATGGTCAGAAACCCTAATGCCTCAGGCGTTCATTGGCATTTTCACTCCAAATTTTCAACATGGATTTTTAGTGACCCACACCTTATGAACAGAGGCAATATCAGTTTGTTAGCTGAAAGCTGATTTTGCACAGTGACTCTGCTATTTGACACCACAGGTTCGAAAACTCATTTCGAACAGGATGTGAAAAATGGCAGCTGTACTGTTCATAGGGAGGTGTAAAAAATGGCAATGTTGAAAATCTGGAGTGAAAATATAAAAAAACTGGTGAAGTCACGAGCATGCTTAGAAACTGCGCAACGCACACCCATAATGTAATTAGTTTGGAGATTTTTTACAGCAGATTGTCAACACAGGCATTTTGGGATCTCTGCTCATGAACAGTGTCACTGTGCTTTTCTTAATCTGTCCCGAACACTGATTTCTCACAGCGGCCACGCATTTCTGCATCGGAAGTGAGAAAACACATTTTGGCCAGGGTGTGAAAAGTGACAGCTGTACTGTTCATAAGGAGGTGTGGAAAAATGGCAGTGTTGAAAATCTGGACTGAAAATATTACAAATTCATGAACTTACGAGGGTGCATGGAAACTACGCAATGCTCGCTCGTAACAGTCATTTTTTGGACTTTTGTTACCAAATTTTTAACATAGACATTTTATGACCTCTGCTCATGAACAGTGTCACTGTGATTTTCTTAATCTGTCCTGAACATTGATTTTGCACACCAACTGCGCCATTGTGCTATACATGCATGAAAACACATTTTTGGTGAGATGTGAAAAAATGACAGCTCTACTGCTCATAAGGAGGTGTGTTAAAATGGCAATGTTGAAAATCTGGAGTGAAAATATAAAAAATTCATGAAGTTACGAGTGTGCATAGGAACTGTGTAATGCACACTCATAACACAGTCATTTTTGGGAATTTTTTCACCAAATTTTCAACATTGGGTTTTAGGGGGCCTACCTCATGAACTGTGCCTCTGTCATTTCATTTCTCAGTCCCAAAAGGTGGTTCCACACAGTGATTGCAAAATCACCTTTTGGGACCGAATAACAATGACAGTGACTGAGTTCATGAGGGGGAGCCCCAAGAACCCCATGTTAAAAATTTGGTGAAAAAATTCCACAAAATGGACGAGATAGGCACCAAAGTTGAAACAAAAACATTTATGCCATTATACAGCTTACCGGCATTTCTTCAGTTCTTGGTCGGCTTTCAAGAGTGCAGACATGTTCCCAGTCCACCAAAGATCGTCGTGCTGGGCTCCGGAGGTAAGTATGGGTCGGGGGGTGTGAGAAGGTGGGTGCACAGAGGGTGGGCACGGGTTGGCGGAGGGGGGCAAGACAGTCAACAAGGGACCAGTTTTTTTTGTACAGGGTTTTTTTTTTTTTCTTCAAGAAGACAATGTGGGACTTTTGCCATGCTGGGGTGGGCTCCCAGTGTGGCAGCTGGAAGGTTATTTTTTTGAAGGGCAGCAGTGGAGCTGATGGGGGATTGGGTACCTCTATTAGCCATTCTGACTTTTGCCATGCTGGGGTGGGCTCCCAGCATGGCACCTAGAAGTCTGTTTGGGGGGGCAGTGGAACCAACGGGAGATGCAGTCATACAGTGTACATGGGTGGAGGGGAGCACATGAGCATGCTGGGGTGGGCTCCCAGCATGCTATGTAAGTGTTTGGGGGGGTGACGACAACAAACTGTCTATGACAGTTCAGATGCAGTGAAGACGTATGTGTAGGCAATTTGCATACTTTACATGTTATCAGTGCTGATTGTGGCAGTGTTTTCCTCAGAACTGTATGCCACTGCATCTGAATGGCTGTCATAGACAGCTTGGACATTCATTGGTGCAGTGCAGCCATGCCTGCAAAAGGGACCAGGGCATTGGAAATGGGGGAGGTACACCTATGAAAACTCGTATGTTGGCACTGTGTTTCTTGCACATGCATGCAAGCAAACATAATAAATTGGTGGTTTTCAAACCATATATCTGGAGGGCCACACAGTTCAGCCACCAAGAATTACTGGTGGCCTTGTTCTTTACATGTTTTATCCGATTCCCTTAATACAACAGATCTCTTTTCCCACATAGTACAGTACATAGAAAATGAAGCTCCAGTTGTCTTCTCTTTTATGCTGGTAGGAAATGGCCAATGGCTGGCATCAGCACAGTAGTAGAGCTACCATTCATAGGGCCAGCAACCTGAGTTCTGGAATAAGCCAGTCATTCGAGGATGGTCAGGGAGTGGAGGACTGAGTGTCTCACAGGATGCTTCCCTCCTTCACAGTGGGAGAGTTTCTGTCTCCATCGCAGTACTGCTACCAGGGTGAACACTGGTGAAGCAGAGAAGAGGCATGGCGGGGGGGATCTTCTGGACTTACAGGCATGCATATGTGCATACTGCTGCTCTGAGTCCTGTGTGTGGATGGCCCAGGGACAGGAAGAAAAAAAACTGCTCCAACGGTAGTCAGAGATGATCCCCCAGTATGTATGGAGGACTACTCACCATTCTCATCATGCTGCTTGATGCAACATTAGAGATTTGGGAAGGCTACTGCCCACTCCTGTCCCTGTCTGTGATGCAGTGCCATGGCTTGATGGAAGTGGTAAATTGCAGTCAGAGGTGATAGAGGTCTGGTACTTTGGGGCAACACAAAGAAGAGCTGCAGTTGAGATTGGAGAGAGCATAAATAGCAAGTTAAACAAGCAATAGAGTGCTTCATATTTACATATTGGTTAAATAACAATTCATTGGTGTTTGAGGGGGGTGAGGGGGGAGCAGTCCTCAAGGATTGCCATATCCCCACAGAAAATTTAGCAGAATTTCATTGAACACCAAACACCACCTGGTTTCAGTAAGGACCCCCAGAACACTGCATAGGCTTCAAGGACTGGGAGTTGGAAAAGATAGGGCCAAAGAGGGTAGGATATGTGGTTTGTGGACAGGAAAAGGGGTGGCATAGCTGCTACTGCTGCCCTTAGGCAGGCATAGCTAATGGCCCCATCCACCAGTCCTCAAGGAGTTTGTGTCCAGGATTGGGCGGATAGTGGCCTTTGCCCCTGGCAAGCCACCATCCCACCCACCTGCTAGTGGGTTGCATTGGTCAGGCCAGGGCACTTAGGGGCACACACCAATACTGTGGATACTCTGTAGTACCCAGATGGTGTGCATGTGGTGCATAGTGGATGCTCCATGGTTTTCCAGGACCTGTGCACTCATGGAGGGGCAACGAACCATTTGAGGATTGGGTCCTGAATATACTGGCTGCTGCAGATACACAAAATATAGTAATGAAATGAGATAAATACTGTACATTGCACTAAAAAGATACAGCCATGAAGCTTCTTTCTACCTTGCCTCAAAGGCTGGGAAGATTGATCAGATATAAATAAAAAAAATGTGTAAGTGGAGGTGCACACTAAACAACATTATTTATTTGTTTGTTTATTTATTTATTTATGTATTAGTAAACTGGGTGGGTGCACCGATACATTGGACCATTTTCAGGCACAACCCAGGTCTTGAAGATAGCACAAGGATTACAAACAAGTACAAGGTACAAATTCAGAACAGAAGAAATACAAGTACTGAGTATGGGAAAAAATGAAAAAAAAGTGAATAAGGATTACAAGTACAGCATAGTTCAAGACCACAGTAACATTTTGGACACTATAATCTATCAATCAGTTAGAAGTGCACAGACATACAGAGCTAGGTCTAGGATGCTAGGCAGTGCTACTCAAGATTAAAGCAAATACCATGTTATTTGTTTGTAGGATGCTATACAACAGAGTGACTGCTGGAAGACTGCAGCAACCTAGTGAGCTTGTTGGCAGGGGGTATTTTATAATAAAATACAGAGGCCACTGAGCACACTCATATGATACACACATGCATACTACAATAAACCAGAAATTTTCAAACCACATATCTGGAGGACCACACAGTGCAGCCACCATAAATTACTGGTGGCCTTGCTCTTTAAATTTTTTACCTCATTCCCTTAATACAACAGATCTTTTTTTCCCAGGTTTCACCATGCCACAGCGACACGAATTGTGTTGAATGGAATTACAGCAATGGCACAATGCCAACAAGTCAGCATTGTCAGCATCCATGAAAGCAAGTGTTTTTCAAGCCCCCAGCACCCCCTAATGTGAGGGACAGCACCCCCCTGCACTCCCAATGCTTTAGATAACTAACTCCTAGTCAGAGTTGATTCGGGAAGGGGGTGATATCCCCAGAGACAACAGTGTCGGGAATACTGGGGGCCATTGCAGTGAACTGCCGATTTTGTCACTGTAATGGTCTTCCAGGTATTCCCATCACTGTTCAAACATGATACCTTTTTCCCAATCAGTACAGTAATAACAAATGAAGTTCCTATTGTCTTCTCTTTTTTGCCAATAGGAAATGGCCAAAGGCTGGCATTGGCATAGTAGTAGATCTACCATTCAAATGGCCAGCAACCTGAGTTCTGGAACAAGCCAGTCATTTAAGGATAGCCAGGGAGTGGAGGACTGAGTGTCTCACAGGACACTCCCCTCCTCCACAGTGGGAGGGTCTCTGTCTCCACCACAATGCTGCTACCTGGGTGAATACAGGTGGAAGCAGAGCAGAGGCATGGTGCGGGGGGCATCTCCTGGGCTCACAGCTGGCATTCAGCAAGGCATACTGCTGTTCTGAGCCCCATGTGTGATGACCAAGTGATAGGGAGAGAACAAAACAAAACAATAGTCCCAGCAGTAGTAGTCAGAGATCATCCCCCAGTATATATATGAAGGACTCAGCACCACTCTTGCCATGCTGCTTGATGCAACATTAGAGATTTGAGGAGGCTACTGCCCACTCCTGTCCTTGTCTCTGGTGCAGTGCCATGACTTGATGGAAGTGATATATTGCAGTCAGTGGTGTTAGAGGTCTGGTACTTTGGGTAGCCCAAAGAAGATCTGTACCTGAGATTGGAGGAATCATTAATAGTAAGTTAAACAAGCAATGGGGTGCTTACCATTTGCATAGTGTTTAAATAACATTTCATTGGTGAGGGGGGTTGAGGAGTGAGAAGTCCTCCTGGACTGCCATATCCCAACAGAAAATTAAATGGAATTTCACTGAACACTGCCTAGTGCCAGTGAGGACCCCAGCACACTGATGAGGCTCCAAGGACTGGGAGCTGGAGAAAATAGAACCAAAGTGGGTAGGATATATGGAGTTTGTGGACAGGCAGCAAGGGCCACATTGCTGCTACTGCTACCCTTAGGCAGGCATAGCTAATGGCCCCCTCCACCAGCCCTATCCCTCAAGGAGTTTGTGTCAAGAATCGGACAGATACTGGCTCATGCCCCACAGTCCCACCCATTCCCACAGAGGGGTGTGCCATGTGCTGATCAGGCACAGGATACATAGGGGGCACACACCAATAATGTGGATACTCTGTAGTACCCAGATGGTGTGCATGTGGTGCATATGGAATGCTCCATGGCTTTTCCAGGACCTTTGTACTCACGAAGGGGCAGTGAACCATTTGAGGATCGGGCCCAGAATATACAGGCTGCTGCAGATACATAAAACATGGTAATGAAATGAAATAAATACTGTACATTGCATTATAAAGATACAGCCTTGACGCTTCCTTCTACCTTGCCCCACCAGCTGTGAAGCTTGACCAAATAGAAATAAAAAAAAAAGTATAAGTGGAGTTGCACACTGAACAGCATAATTTATTCATTTGTTTATTTCTTTATGTAGTTGTTAACCATGTGGGTGCACTGATCATTGGACTGTTTTCAGGCATGACCTGGGCCAGGAAGATGGCACAAGGATTACATACAAGTACATGGTACAAATACAGAAGAAATCCAAGTACAGAGTATGGGAAAAAAATTAATAACGGTTACATGTACAGTGTAGTTCAAGACCACAATAACATTTTGTACAGTATAATCAATCAATGAATTAGAAGTGCACAGACATACAGAACACCATATAGGTTGCTAGGCAGAGCTACTCAGGATAAAAGCAAAGAACATGTTATTCATTTGTAGGATACTATACAATACAGTGATTGCTAGAAGACCTCAATGACCTTGTGAGCTTCTTGGGGGGTGGTGGAATATTTTATAATAAAATAAGACACGTGAAGAATACTCTATAAAAACACAGTGGGCAGGATTCACAAAAGGGATGCGCGCAGCGCATCCGAGATGCGCTGGGGCATCCCCATAATGCGTCCAAAGGCGATTCAGGCAGGATGACCATGCACCGGCACAACCCCAATGTGCTGGCACAACCCTGATGCACCGCAAACCACCTGTAATGATATGTGGCGCATCTGTAGGGGTTGTGAGGGGGGGTGTGCCCATGCATACTGGGTGCAGCCCCATTCACAGTCCAAATATGTGGTGAACTCCAGGGCAAGTCCGGGGTTGTGCCACAGAAAGATAAGTCTACAAAAAGTGGCGTAAGTTGGGGGCCACCTACAGGCTGGCCGCAGCACTGCGGGCAGCAGGACGGGCACCCGACCACCCTGGCAGCCCAGTGAGTCCCCCAAGCCCCATGCTCCCGTACACTGCTTCCCCTGGCAGTGTTACTGGACATGTTCCCCCCACAATCCCCTGTACAAAGCCGCTCACAGCAGCAGTAGAAGGTGCGATGACCCCCCCGAGTGCCTGTATGATGCAGCCCGTGGCAGCGCTGGACTGCAGCTGTAACCTCCCATGCCCCAGGCACCTGGTACAGCTGCCTGCCACAGCAAATGTGCAGACAGCCCCCCCATGTGCACCCAACACACACCTCTTCCCAGCAAGGACCCACTGTCTGCAGTCAGCTCAGCCCACCTGCATACCACCATGACTACCCACTGACTGAGCTGTCTGCGAATGACAGTGATCACACAGCCCGAAGCACTGCAGGCTGTGTGATAGCTGTCATTTGCAGACAGCTCAGTGGGTGTGTGGCACTGGTGGTATGTGGGTGGGATGAGCCACCACGGCTGGAAAGCAGGTCCTTGCTGGGTGGGGGAACGGGTGGGTGGGTGCACATGGGGGCTGTCTGCACTCCTGCTGTGGGAGGCGGCTGTACCAGGTGCCTGGGGTGGAGGTTTACACCAGACTCCAGCGCCACCATGGCAGCATCAGACAGGCAATTGGGGGGTCATTTTGCTTTCTACTGTGGCCATGAGTGGCTTGTATGGGGTTTGTGGGCATCCCCATTACTACTGCCACCAGGAGTGGCTTTGTACGGGTGCCGGGGGGGTGAACAGTGCTGCTTCTGCTGCCATGTGTGGTACTCTACAGGGGCTTGGGGTGGGCGGGTTCTGACATATACAACACCATCTGGACTGGCATGGCCTGGGCTGGGGTCGGGCGAGGGTGGGGCGGTGGTTGCGCTGGGAGCATTCTGCTGGGGATTCCCAGCCGGCGATATGCAAATGGAGCCATAATGATATGCTAATGGCCCCATTGCACCATGCATGCCTAATGGCCTCATTTGCATGGGCCTGGCTGTGAATAGTGTTTTTGGGCGCAGGCATCCTGAGATGCCCTGCCCCAATGGACTCACTGTCTGTTATGGGAGATGCTCCGGAGCAGCCTGGGATGCTCTGGGGCTTCCTGGGCTGGGCACACCAGTGCTATTCACAGAAGGTGTGCACTGGGGGCATCTCCCTTTGCCTCCTCTGTGAATAGCCCATTTTGCACCCAGTGCATTTCCCCTGCACCTGGGCAGCTGAGTTGCACCAGGCGCATCTCCTTTGTGAATCCTGCTCAGTGTCTTTAATATAGGTCTGATTTGAACAGGGAAATGCAAATAAAAGCATACCATTACAAGTGGCTGAAGATAATCTACCAGGATGATCAAGGGTTAAAAGTTACCTCAGTAAAGTGAGAAAGGAGTGTGACTGATGAAAAACAGCTCTGTAATTTGGTTCCGCTCACAGTGTGACAGCAAGCAAGTCAGAGAGAAAGAGAAAGATGCAACAGAACAGAGGAGGTGTGTGTGTATGTGTCTGTGTGTGTGTGTGTGTGTGTGTGTGTGTGCCAGAGTGAGACAGAGTGTGTGTGAGAGAGAGTGACAGAGAGAGAAGATCACGCTCTAGACAAAGGCATTAGTTTAAAGTAACTCAGAGTGCTTTGTTCTTGTTTTTAATGTTGTTAGCATTCAGAGTTTGGCAGGCTGCACCCCCTTTGTTCCATGCTCTTTCTGCTGCAAAACTTCATGGGGTTTGTCTATCCTAGAGCCATCCTTCCTTAATGCTCTGTAATGCACATGCTCTGTTTCATGCTTCACTTTTTCAAGAACAAATTATTATATGAAAGAGCCCTCATTTTAAAAAATATATTGTGAAAATCAGTACAGTTAGGACTATGCACAAAACTATCTATCTCACATGCCCTCAGAATGATGATTATGCATTTCAATAGGAATCCGAGCAATTATTGCCTAAAGCTTTCTTAAAAGCACAATAATAAAAGGTGCTGTAAAAATAGCTTAAAATGAAGTGATAGTTGAAGTACCTAACTGAAACTTACGGTACAGCAACGAAATAGTGCAGTGTAGTGCAGGCAGAGGTGGAGGAGGGAGCAGACACAAAAATAGCACTGTCATAAATGGACACAATGGCGGAGAGTTGTGAGTCATGTCCAGCCGAACCACTCAGGGGAAGAAGACAGTTTTACTATCCTGTCACAGTCCTTTATATCACTCCTCCTCGTAACAATACATCAGCATGGTGTCATAACCATGCAGCCATAAAAAGGAGTTCAAATTTATCTTCTCTAGTTAATGAAACAGCAACTTCCTATCCTTATTGGTTTCACATTGTGGTAAAGAGCAATTGTCAGCAAATGGAGGAAGATTTTTATAACGAGTCTTATTCTGGGTTTCTAGATGTTGGCTGTAATTAGTAGCTGTTTTCTACTGTTGCCAGATTTAACCTATATCTGGAAGCTGATAATGAGAATTCTTGTGGGGCTTAGGAAGGTTAATGTTACCTTTTTGTGTGCATGGCCTTGGTGCAGTGTGATCTGCATAGTGATGCTGTCCTCAGCAATCTCAGTACCTTTGGTAATTACTGGTAAAACCTGGACTGAAAAATAGCATATATTGTACATTTATGTACTGTAGTACTGTCCATGTACTGCATCCCAGTGTGCTTTACACCAAATTTATTTACATGGTATTGCATAGCTCAGATGCTACATATCATTTTCAGGAAGGGTCTGCTTCTGAATAGGGCTGCTTGCTGCCTTTTAGCACCACTGGTACCTTGATTGTATTTTGACACATGGATTTTTTTTCAGCTTTGTTTTTCCCCAAGGGCACTTGTCAGGTCCTCCTTCCACCCTTTTCCAGTCCTGGTTCCTGTTCATCAAGATCCAGTCACTCACCAGGCTATGCCTTGAGGCCCACCAATGATGCACTGCTGTGCTGCCTCCAGCATTACCCCCAGAGCCAGGGTCACCTTCTGCCACTTCAGCTACTTTCCCTGTTGTCCACATGGCCACCTGCAGTGGCTGCAATGACCTGGAGGATCTCCAGGCAGGGTGGTGTAGGTCCGGTTATGAATCTGGTGGGTGGCAGGCAGGGGTTTCTCTACCCTTCCAGACAGTTTTCCATGTTATGCTCACCCTCCCCCAGGAGCATGCTATGGCATTGGCAGTCGGTGAGCTGATGCAACCAACAGCCCAGCACTCACCACAAGTTCCCCTGTACAGTGCTCTCTCCCTGCATCACCGCCTGTGGTCACCCAGGTGGAGGTATTGCAGCACAGCAGCAAATCCCCCCCCTCCCTGGAGTAAGAGAGTGTCTGGTGGGATGCTTAGTCCTCCTCTCCCCAGCCAGCACTCTGATGGCCCTGGCTCATTCCTGATCCTGGGTTGTCAGTATCATGAGTGGTATAGCTACCACTGCTTCAGTATGCTGGCATAACACATGGATTTTCTGAGACAATAAATGTGCCACTTTAAGCCCTTTAATAGTGCTGAATTATTACAGTTGGTCAAGTTCATAGTTATGGCACCTAACAGCGGTACCACACTGATCCATGAGTGCATTCCTGATCCAGAGTCCATTCCTGCACCACACTGTGCCAGAGTCCAGTCCACGATTTTTCCTGTTGATTGTGGGCTTCAAATCTGGGTTTCTTGTTGTATTTACTGTACTTTATTTCTCCCTACACTAGCTAACCATGGCTTTGGTCCTGCCCACTCTCCCAACCACATCAGCCATTTTGCTGGAATGTACCTCTCCCCATATTACTCCCTGGATTTTCCCTCTGAGCAGGAGTGGCAAGGGTGGGCAGGTCCTCCAATGGAGTCATAGGCTGAGTCAGAATCAGAAAGAGTAGCAGTCAGAGGTGTGGGGTCTGCAGTGAGGGAGAGGCATCTTCTTGCTGTGGTTGTTTTGTTTCCCCCAATATTTCTCCAGCCCCCGAAGACACCAATGTGAGCTCATAGTATATGCACACTGATTCATGCCTCATGTGTGAGAACATGGTGGCATCCACCCTCCCTCAGTCCTTATCTCATGCATGCACTGCCACTTGTGATCACCCAGGTTTGGCGCTACTACAGCAGACCCTGGTCCCCCACCCTCCCAGAGATGAAAAGCATCCATGGGACACTCAAATCACCTCCCCTAGCTGGTCCTCTGATCACTCAGGCTCATTCCCAAACCTGAGTTGTTGGCAACATGAGCTGTAGTACTACTGTTGTTCCAGGGGGCCAGCTATTAAACCTGGGTTTCTATGTCCCTCCTAACTACTAGGCCAACCTGACTATATTTATTAGGCTGGATCAGGGAGCCCATTCCTGGTTCTGGTTTATAAAAGCCCCATTTAAAATAATTCCTACACTATGGCTTCATCCTCAATACCCATATACTGTATGAGGTACATTTTTCTATTTTCTGTTTACACAGAAGGCCAGCAGCAGCAGCCCATCTCCAGGACCAGCCACCCCAAACCTCCAATAAACAAATATCTTCCCTCTGCATCCCACCCACTATGCAATCCAACCCAAAGCCAGCTCCATGTCCCCTAGACTGGATCCTGTTCAAAACATGGTACAGTTTATATTATGAGAAACAAAATATTTAAAAATGGCAATGTTACATTATTTTAAATAACATGAGTTGTGCATGCACAGAACTTTTTCATGACTTTTCTGTGGAATGTTTTTACATGCCATTTAAAAATGTAGTTACATGTAAAAACTAGGAAATGAAAACATTATTAGCACATACTGTAATTAGCCTTGACCTTTCAAGTATGCCGTTGCACTTATTTGAAGTGTGATAACAGTTTTTGAGAGTTTTTAGCTTACACAAAATGGGAAAATCATAATGAGTCAAAACCTAAAACGTTTAGTTTTGTAGACAGCGGTTCAAAAGTACTATACTGCCTTACATTGTTTTGAAGTAATATTTTAACAATTAACTCTTCAAAATTGCTAAGTTATAATTGCTTAAAAAGGACTGCATTTTTATATCAAAACAAGGAAGTGGAAGTGTAGTCTTGCATCTTGTTGCATGATCACTGACAACTGTAATTTTGTATATGTGTGGTGTGGTAACAGCCTGTAACTGTTTTTAGACGTTGTTGTCATAAGGAGAAAGTGAGGGAGAGGGTGCCACTGGATGCCAGAGACTGTCTGGATTAGGGCAAGGTTTGGAGGTAGGTGAGCACTAGACACCAGAGATTGCTTAACACAGAAACTGGGTGCCATAGAACTCCAGAGACTGACACTTTGTGGGTGAGGGCAAGGGGTACCTCTAGACACCAGGGGCTGCTTACTATCATGTATTTTAACAAGGTTGCCCAGTGGCTGGTGTTGTCAATACAAATGAGTGTACATATGTTGCAGTTTATAATATCCTTTTAAAGTGGGAAAGAAATTCATTAGAAAAACTACATTTGACATCAGTTAGGTTTAAAGGCAAAGCCTCAATAGTGGGAAAAATATGGTTGCCATTAAAAGGCAACCAGAATTGTCTGATGGCATTCCTGAAGAAATGGAGGCCTGTATAATGAGGGGTTGGGGGTAGAAGGGAAGGGGAGGAGCTAGGCAAGGTGATGAGTGACAGCAGGCAGAAAGGGAGAGGGGACAAGTAAGATCATGAGGGATGACAGGTTCAAGGGGAATGATGCATACTCCCTAGGGGGAATAGGATTGGTCCAGGGGCAGAGCCAGTAGGGGTCCTTGCAGGGTTCCTTAGGGGGTTTATAGGCCCATGTCTCAAGGTTCTCAACCTCTTTCTACTGGGATCTTTTGTTTTGAGTGGGTCTCAGTACAGCAATTGGCAAGTTTCTGATTGATTTTGCACCACTAGTTAAGCTTTTGCAACTCTGGGGCATGGACATCCAGGCCCTGAGGGTCTTTCTATGGCAGTTTGTATGACTGGGGTAATTATGTGTTATTTTCTGCATTTTGTAGTAAAAGATTGATTTGTTCTCATGTTACAATTGTTCTAAGGTCATTTTGGGTTTTTTCCCCCTGTTCAGAGCATAGTTGGCGTGGCTGGGGCCTGCTGGCCACATGGCATGAGACAGCATGGCCTCCTTTAGTGCAAGCCAGCACTTCAGTCTTTCAGTGGTTATATTTTAGATGAGGGTAGTTTTGTTTGTGTCTTGATATTAAAGAGAACAGGAAATCATTTCTAACTAGCAGCTGTTTATAACATTTTTATTCTCAGAAATTGTATGCATTCCTCTAAATTATCCATATTGAACTGTATCTGAACAAAAAGTGATATGAAAACTCTATTTTACATAGTTTTGTTTTCATGGGCATTATTCTGTTACAGTTTTTTACATGGAACCAGTGATTAGGAGCTTTAACAATGTCACAGTTTGTGTACAGAATTCTAAGCATAGTTCTGATAGGTCAACAGCTCAAAATTAGCATTCTGTGCACATACTGTGGCATACTAAAACTATGAATTACTGGTTCCATAAAGAGAATTGTAACAATTCTTCCCATAAAACAAAACAATGTAAAATATAATTTTTCATATCCCTTTTTATTCAGATACAGTTAAATAGTGATAATTTGGGGGAATGCATATAATTTCTGGGAATAAGAACTTTATAAACAGCTGCCCGTTAACACAAATTCACTGTCCTCATTAAAGTTGTTGTTTATGCAGAATGGTTGAAGAGATACTGGACAGTGCACCTGGGGCTGCTTGTTTCATTTTGTACTTCTGCTGCTTGTTAGGTGCATTGGTTTGGGTAGCCTTTGGGTGAAAATACTGCAAAACTTGTCGGGTGAATTTCTGAGGATTTCACAAGGGGAACCAAGCTGGCTGGCCACTGTGGGACAGGTGAGAGATGGGCCACATAGGCCAGTACACCTTGCTGCTGATGGCCATTTTTAGAACTGTGGGCAGAGCCTACAGCCCTATCGGGATCAGATTGTAGCTCAAAAAAATGGCTGATTGTGGAACTCCCTTTTGGACATTTGGAAGTATTCTTGTACAGCTACAAAATAGTGCACTTCCCCTCTGATTTTTGTTATTTGCTACTCTATGTTAAAGGCATCTGAAGGGAGGAGGGATGCTACTGTATTGTACCTCCAAACTTCTCAGGATATTAACAAAAAAAAAAACATTTGAAACTGCTGTTTCTAACCCCTCAATTAAACCTTTGCAGGGCTGCTGACTTTCAACAACCTGGGGGCTAACTCATTATCTGTTGTACTGGAATTTATTGATGCTTTGAAACAGTCAGGCAGACTACAGTGTCAGATTACAGACAGTCCAGATGCAGCTGTTTTCTTCTGGGTTTTTTTTTAAATATTTTTCTATTCAACTTTTGAACATTTGCTATCCAGTGCCAGTGAAAGGTGAAGACTTACAGCACCTCTGTTTATCTACAGAATCACTCTGATTTCCTCATATGCCACATAATATGTAGAAATATAAGTTAACTGACTCCAAAGTTTTCTTCCAAACAGTAACATTGACCCAAATGCCAATAGAAATTGCAGCATTCCTTTTTCCAGTCATTCTACTCCATATGTGCACTCTAGCCTGGATAGATTTAAGCAGTGTTGAATTTTGTCTTACCACTTCTACTCTGGCTTGTGGACAATAGGGTGTTATCCATCAATGAGCATTGCCATCGAACTGTAAGAAGTCCCGAAATTCCTTGGATATAAGCTGGCATATGTTGTCACTCACACTCAGTTTAGGAAACAGAGAAACATAGAAATTGTTGGCAGATAAGGGCCTTTGATGCACCGAGTCTACCCCATTACCCCTAATAACTGCACACTCTCATGATCTTTTGGAATTAGGCTGTACCCTCCCCGACTACCAGTAATCCTCTATGCCTATCTCAAGCATTTTTAAAACCTGTAATCTCTTTCAAAATAAAAACTCAAAAAGGGAATGTGCTTGTATTGGAGATAGAGACATTGTAAATTTATAGTTTGCCATTGGTGTTGGTAAAAATCTGGGAATGTCATATTTCCCAGAGCTCTGCCAAGTTTCCCAACCTTATATCAAGTTCGCTACCAATTTCTAAATATTAAAAAAATAGTGCATTCACTCTGCAAATTCACCTTTTGGGACAAGTGAACAAAATGGCACTGGCACTCTTCGTGAGGAGGGGTCCCAAAAAGGCCATGTTGAAAATTTGGTACGATACCTCCAAAACATGTCCACGTTACACCCTGGCATTACATAATTTCTGTGCATATTTGTAACTTTGGTCATTTGCTAGCTTTTCACAGCCTTATCAGCTCTGGCTAGAACTTGTTTGAGATGAGGGCACTAGCTCGCACATGCAGAGAAAATGGGGCACACTGTCTCTTCTTACTAAGCCTCCTAGCTGCAGGGTGTGAGTGCCAGGGAAGCTGTTGGTCTTGGTTGGGCTGGGTGGATGCAAGGCTGAGGGGGTACTTGCTTTCCACGCCCATTGGGGTTTGGGCATGCTGACATCCATTTCACCCTGGGATGAGGTTGAGCTCCACGTACAAGGAGGAAGAACTGGTGCCATCAGCCTACTGAGAGGATGTCAGTTAGGCCACAATCCAGGTTGGTGGCGGGCCGCATGTCAGTGTGGGATAGCATCTGACATCATCGCCATGCAGTTAGTGGGTACAGCGCGAGTTCATTCACCGTCTGGCCTAGGGGAGGCAGCTCCAGTTTGGGGGAGTGGCCTCAGGGAGAATGTACATGATGGGGGCTCTCCTTCATGGGGACAGCAGGAAAATAAAAAAATAGAAAAAGGGGGAACTAGGAGAGATTTTTCAAAGGAAGGAGCAATTATGCTAAGTGGGAGACCCCTAGGTGAAGGAAGATGCTGCTATGGTGGTCCCCAAGAGATGGAGGCCCATGATAATGCCACCTGGCCAGAGAAGTAGCCAGGGGACAAGGGGCCACATGACGGCCATGGGAACTGGTGAATGCAGGGTGACCCAGGGGACTGATAAAAGGGGACTATAGGGCACATTGGATGAGCAGGACAGCTCACTTGGGGGTGAATGTGCCCCCTAACCCATTGCTTGTTCCCAGGGAGGGGCTGGATGGAGTGGCGATATGGCTGCCATGTGGGAGGAGCACCTCACGGCATGGCACGAGGGTGATGGAAAACACCTGGCCGCCATTTTAGATCATGGAGGGTGGCTGCCATTTTATGGGCTAGGCAAATGGCAACCACCACAGAGCAGGCAGCAGTCTGGGCTGGAAAATTAGCCCATGTTCTGGGGGACCCACAGGCATGGCCCAACATACAACTACTCAGGGAGGCCTGGGCACTGGGTACAGGCTGGTACCCTAAGGGGTGACCAGGCCCCCAGTGACTATAAGGGGCAGACCAAGATGTTACAGGCCTAGCAGTCAGCTCAGGGCTCAGTCGGCCGCCATCTTGACAAAGGCTGGCTGTGAGGAGAGCATGAGGGGGGAGCGGGCTGGTATGACTAAATAAAAAAAGGGAGTCAACAAAAGGAGCAAGGGATAACCGGTGTTGTAATCAGCTTAAGCAAGAGTACAGGGCACTGCTTGACAGAGAAGCGGGGACAAGGGGGAAGGGGATGGTGGGATGGTCACAGCTCGAAGAGACTCCTCATCACTGCCCCCCTCCAGGTAACATATGGATATGAGGCACAGCCTCCATGTTTTAAGGAAGTTTCAAGGGATTTATGACAGGGGTATCCCACAAAAACTTTAAAAATATTTAAAAAAATGGAGAGATGTAAGCCAATAAGACATGATGGTGAAGCAGTTCAGAAGTGTAGAGCATGTCTATTCATACACATGGAGGATTACAGAAATAGGGGCCTGAAGAAGTACTGATGCTGTTTAGGCAGTGGAAATGTTAGGCTGTCTGAGCCTATGGCAGCCTCAGAAGCAAAAGAGGTGGCAGGGCATTGGGGACACTGCCCAGCTGGAGCTTGGGGCATGGACTTGGTCACTAAACAAATTAATTTGTTTCCCCTGTAGCTTTTCACAGTGCTCATGGCACCTAAGAAGCCTACAACACTAGCCTCCAGTGCACAGCTCAGAGAGGAGGCAGAAGCCCTGATGGGGAAGATGACGTAGCTTATCGAGAAGGTGCCGAAGAGTGAAGAGGAGGAGGTTGACAGAAAGAGCAAGGAGCCGACTGGACCAAGGGGCATGGGCAGGGGTGGGAAGTTCCCTAGAGATGCAGACCCAGAACCAGAGCCAGTGTCCCTGCCAGGACCCACACCTGAACCACAGGATCCAGACACAGAAGTTGGTAAGGGTGCAGGCAACCCCACAGAGGATGGCAACCTGAAAGACTATTTGGTGGGTCTCTTGGGTGATATGGGGATAAGGGGCAGGACATGATGGAGAAGATTTTGGGGGAACTAAGGAAAGACATAGGGGAAAAAGGATGTGTAGGTCATGGTGTGGGGGGTGGAAAGAAGCTTTATGATGCCCCTCAGGTTTCTCTCTGGGGGACCATGTCCCTGGGTCTATTAAAGCAAAGATATGGAAAGGGGAGTATGTTGATATTTTTGGGTTACTGGATAAAAAGACTGCTAAGAAATATGAGCAGAAGGAGTCAGTTGGGAAATCAGAGATGGAAATAGCCCTGATAGTAATGGAACACAAAGAGGAGGAGGCTGCATATAAACTGAAGAACGCAGACACCTGGCAGGTGGGTTTTCTGATATAGAGTGCCATTCTTCTTGAAATACAACCAGATTTAGCAATTCCACTGTTAACATACACAGCCATTATACGGGATGCATACAAGGCACAAAAGGGGTATGAGTAGCTGGAGTATGATGATGCTTTTTGCCAAAGAATGGCAGTGAGAGGGGATATGAGGTGGGATTGCATGCACCTGGAGTTGTGGGTCCAGACCATATCAGGCCAGACTGGCAGCATGGGGGAAGGCAGTAGGAAACCTATGGGGAAGCCCAGTTGCAAAGTACTGCTGGGCATACAACAGGGCCTCTTGCACTTGGAGCAAGTGCAAATTTAGGCACATTTCTTCAGAATGCCGGGGCAACACCCCATATCGAAATGCAAGGGGAACACAGAGAGGACCGGTTTGCAGAGTAATCCCAACCAGTCCTTTTGAGGTGGCCATGGGGGAAGGGGGGCATACTGGGTAAAGAGGTAGAGGAAGGGGGTTGGGTAATAGAGGAGGTTACAATTCTGTCAGGGGGAAAGTGGGCATAGTGCACCAAAAGATTGGGAAGGAAAAGGATGCAGACAGGGTGGAGGGGTCCTTCAAGGAACCTCCTTGCATGGAGTTTTGGGTTTCACCCTTGGGAATAGTCCCAAAAAATCAGCCTGGTGAATATTGCCTGATTCATCACCTGTCCTACACAGAAGGGGCATCCGTCAATGATGGCATTCTGGAGGAAGTTAGCACAGTCTCCTACACCTCACTGGACATGGCAGTTATCCTAATATGGGCAATATAGGGGGCATGGCTAGCAAAGATGGATCTTGAGTCCACTTTAAGGCTTTTACTGGTTAGGCCAGAGGACTGGGACCTGTTGGATTTCCAGTTTGATGGAGGGTTCTACTTTGACAAAGCCATGCCCAGGGGGTGTTCAGCTGACTGTTCTATCTTTGAGGCTTTCAGCACCTGGGTTCACTGAGTATTCAGGCGCAGGTACAGCCGTAGGAGGGTGGTACAGTACCTTAATGATTTTTTGCTGATAAAAGAAAGTTGGGGGGAGGCTGATGCAATTTTGGAGGATTTCAAGGATATGTGCCAGAGGATTGGCATTCCTCTGGTGGGAGGGAAGGCAGAGGGCCCTGCAAGGGCACTGGAATTCTTGGGAATTGAAGTGGACATGGTACAAGAATGTTTTTGGATACCTAAGGCCAAGATCCTAAAGCTCAAGGGTGTGTTGGGTCAGGTTATGGGTAGGAGATGGGTGCTGCAGGTATTAGTGCAGCAACTGCTGAGGCACCTTAACATTGCATGTAAAGCCATAAGTCTGAGGAGGTTGGATAGGGCCACAGGGAAGGCCAAGCTGCCACACCACTGGGTCGATATCTCCAATGGAATAAAAGAGGACCTGGTGGTATGGAGTACATTTTTATCAGATTATAATGTGGTCACCTTCTGGCAAGAAGAATGGGTGGACAGTGATGAAATGGAATTATACAGTATATGGATACATCGGGTGCCTTGGGGTTGGAAGCCTGTTTTAGGGGTCAGTGGATATCAGAGGCCTGGCTGAACAGTTGGAGGGACATGGGTTTGTTGAAGGACATCACCCATGGAGATATTTCTCATATTGTTAGCTCTGAAGGTTTTTTGGGGGGGAAATGATAGAAACTTTCAAGTACCTCAAGGGAATCAACAAAGTCCAAGAGGGTAGCATCTTCCAAAAAAAGAGGTGTGCAAGAACAAGGGGGCACAATTTAAAGATAGAGGGGGGGTGGCCTGAGGTAATTTAGGAAGTATTTTTCACAGAGAGGGTTGTGGATGCATGGAGCGGCCTTCCAGAGGAGGTTGTGGAGTGAAAAACAGTGGTGGAATTCAAGCATGCATGGGACAATCAAAAGGCAATTCTAGGGGTTGGGGGTAGGAAGAAGTAGGCTGCTGGTTAACTAGGATCTGCAGCTTATCCATTAGGTAGGGAAATGGGCAGACTGGGTGGGCCAAGCGGTCCTTATCTGCCATCAAAATCTATGTTTCTATGCAACAAGAGGGTGCTGTTCTGGTGTGACAACAAGGATGTTGTTGAAGTATTTAATAGATGGAAGGGGGCTACCCATACGATAACCAGGTTCATAAGGCAGCTAGTTCTGTTGGGACTCAGGCTGAACCTCACTTTCAAGGCTAGGCATGGAGAGGGAGTTAAAAATGAAATTGCTGACACCCTTTCCAGTCTTCAGTTAGGCAGGTTCTGGACGTTGGCCCTCCCGAGCAGCAGCGGTGAAAACACAGGTGCCAGAACATCTTTGGGAGATTTGGTGGCAAGAGTCTGAATGTTGTACTGGAACTCATGGGCTGCCAACACTCTGAAGACTTATGAAGGTGCATGGGAAGCCTTCCAGGAGTTTTGGTGGCAGCAGGGCATGGTGGTAAGTTTGCCCACCACAGAAGAGCAGATAATGCAGTACATGATTGAGAGGTGGGAAAAGGGGATGGCATATTCCACCATGGAGGTATAGCTCGTGGGTATAGGTTGGGTGTGCGGATCTAGAGGATGGCCAGAGCCCAACAAGGCCAAGCAGTGAGACTTATGCTCCTGGGTTGGCATAAGGGGCAAGGTGCCCAGGGTGATGTCAGAAGACCCATCTTGAGTGTACTCCTGGCTGAGCTGCTAATGGCCCTAGGAGTGATATACATTTCAGCTAATGAAGCCTGTCTCTTTGGGTAGTGTTTACACTCATGTCAAAGGGGCCTTTAGGGTGGGGCAGTAGCAAAAACAAGGGGGATTTGAAGGGGCAACAAGACACAAATGTCAAGTTTACCGCAGAAAGCCTGGTTGTTGAGCTGCAGCAGTGAAAGATCGACCAGCTGCGGTGGGGGGGCAGATGTGAGGATCGATCAGGAAACAGGGAGTGATACTTGTGCAGTGCGGGCCATGGCGAACTATAAGATCATCTGGCCAACAGGCACAGAAACCTGGTTCTGGCATGGCAATGGGGAGGGTGGTCACAGGCTATCAGGTGGGAGGGGTCTTGAAAAAGGCCCTATCCTTTTTGGGTCAGAATCCTATGGAGTTCACCCTCCATTCTTTCTGCATAGAAGCGGCAACCAGTATGACTGCAAAGGGGGGGGTCCAAAGAAGAGGTAAAGAACCTGGGCATATGGCACTTTGATTGCTACAAACAGTATGTCAGAACCTAAATGACCTTTGTTTCTTGTTTCCTTCTCTCGACAGGTGGTCACAGAAGGCGGAACATGTGGATTACGGGACACTTGTTTGTACTGTAAATTGGGTGGAGAAATATACCACTGCCACATCAGGAGGGAGGCAATTGAGAAGGGGACCGGATTCTGCACAAGTCCGCTGGAAAGGGGTCCATGGCATGCGTTGGTCCCAGCTGCTCCCGCTGATGAAGGAGCTAAAGTTAACTTGGGGAAGGCCTGACCTGCTGGTTATACACCTTGGGCGGAATGATTTGAGGGAGATGCCCTGGGGAGCCTTATTTCAGGCCATTAATTTGACTTTGAGACCATAAAAGGTTGGCGGTCATGGGTCAACATAGTATGGTTGGAGATCATTTCCTGATGGATATGGCAGCATGCTAAGAATATCAGGGAAGTGGAAAAAACAAGAAAAAGGCTCAATAGGAGGGTGACAGGGATCCTGACAGAGATGGGAGGAACCTATGTTCGGCACGAGGACATATACTTTGATAGGCCAAGAAAAAAATAAAAAATAGTGTATGGCCCCTGCAAAGGGTTGGGGGGGGAGCCCACCATCCAACACAAGCTGGAGGTGGGGATAGTGGAGAGGTAGAAAATTAATAAGGGGGAGGGCCTAGAGGGAAAAGGGGGGGGCAGTCGGGGTGGTGGTGCAGGCAACATGGGCCAGAGTCATTAGCACTTGGATGTGAATAGACGGGGTGGGGAAGGGGGACATATAAGTAATACGGATCAGATCTCTGCATTCGGAGCTAGAAATTAGGAAAGTCATAGGTAGCTTTTGTTGGTGATGGTATTGGGGGGGGTTGGATTATACATCTGGACCCCATGAAGGAAAGAGGATCAAAGGTGAAAGAGCTGGGCCTGGAATGGATGGACAATTTAATGCAAGACAGAATTTAGGGATTTTATGAACAATATCAGTCTGATTTTCATGAAGAATAACTGAATGGTTGGAATATTGTAAATATGTAATGTGGTGTCAATAAAATCATTTTGCCACTCGTGCATCCAAAAACAATGTCTAGACATTGAATCATTTTGGAAGGGATGATCAGAAGACAAATAGGGTTGCCATTTAAAGGCAAATAATTCTCTGATGACATTCCTGAAGAAATGGAGGTCTATATAATGAGGGGGTGGAGGGGAAGGATAGAAGGGAGGGGAGGGTGGGGAGGGGAGGAGCTAGGTTAGGTCAAGAGTGACAGCAGGCAGAAAGGGGACAGGTGAGGACATGAGGGATGACAGGTTCAAGGGAATGATGCATATTCCCTGAGGGGATAGGATTATCCAGGGTGGAGCCAGTAGGTGTCCTTGCAGGGGCTATTAGGGGTTTATAGGCCCGTGTCCCAAGGCACTCTCCCTCTTTCTGCTGGGCTTTTCCCAGACTGGACAGGAATGGGTGGAAGGTTGTGGTCTAAGATGGTTGCCTTAAGCAGCACTGATAAGACTGGACTGGCAGTCCAAGGGCAGGTGGACAGTTCCTGCATTTGAGGAAGGTTGCTGAAAGAGCAAGATTGTGGTTGAAGGGCTGAGAGGGACAGAGAGGGAGAAAATTAATAAGGGAAGGAGGGCCTAGTGGGAAAGGGGGGTGCAGTTAGGGGGTCAGAGGGGTAGGCAACACAAACTGGGGTCATTAGCACCTGGACATGAATAGAGGGGGCAGGCGAGGGGCCATAAAAGTACTAGGGGTCAAGTCTCTGCATCAGGGCCTGGGAATTAGGAAAGCCATAGGTAGCTTTGGTTGGTGATGGTACTGGGTGGTCTGATTAAACTTCTGGACCCGAGAAGGAAAGAGAGTCAAAGGTGAAAGACTGGGATCTGGAATGGAAGGACAATTCAATGCGAGACTGAATTTAGGGATTTTATGGACAATAAATATCAGTCGGATTTTCATGAAGAATAATTGAATCGTTGGAATGTTGTAAATATATAATGTGGTGTAAATAAAATCATTTTGCCATTCATGCATCCAGAAGCAATGTCTGGACATTGAATAATTTCAGAAAGGATGGTCAGAAGACAATGTCACATTAGGGTAAACTGTCCTTAGACTCGTAGCGAACGTGTGGTGTGGTGCTTTGCTGAGTTTTAAGGATTGCTTGATACAGCATTGCCATACCCGAACTTTGGCACCCTGTCATAAATCACTGGTGTTTAAGTAAACATCTATATGTTGAAAGACAGGCTGCCGAAGTTAGGGTAACACCAGTGTTGCTTTGAGCAATCATTCAAACTCTGAGGCTCACCACATCACACAATTGCCAAGAGACAGAGAACATTTTTTTACCCTAATGTTGCATTTCTACACTTTGCAGGCTTTGTGTGCTTCAGGCCTACCTAATGGCTAAATAAACATTTTTGTAATTAATTCTATTGTATATGTGAGGAGAAACCTGCAGAGATCATCTGTTTACATTAACTTTTGTAAAAAAAAACTGTAGTTCACAAAGATGTTTATTCTGTTGTATGTGTGAGAAAAACTGGGGAGTAAAAATTCAGACTTTAAATTAACATTAGTAAACACATCTACAGTTTCCAATAATACCCCATGGTTTTAATATTTGTGGAATTCCTTGACATTTTGTGCTTAAATCTAAGGAATAGTTTGGAAACAAAATGGCAATTCTTTAAGAATGCTATAGGAGGAATTTATCATTTTGTACACCTTTACTCACTAACTTGGCTAACTGAAATCAACCTTCAGTTTAATTTGCAGTAAAAGTAAGTACATCACCATCATATGAGCCAGCAATGTTTTGCAATGAAATTACGGTTTCCTCTGGGTGAACATATACTTATGCTAAAATATATTGAACTGAACTTTGCACAGTGTATTTCAACTACTGTATTTATTATTACACTTATGAAAAAAGAAGGGAAGTTTTCTCTTGAAATCAACCCCAGTGCCAGATCACACATCATGTTTTTAAAATGCAGTGATGCACAGCATCCGTTTCCACCATGGCTAAAAATATCCAGATACTGCTATCACAATGTCCTTAGTCACATTTACTTGTAATGCTGACACATATACATTGTCATCTGCAGAGTTGTGAAAGAGTTTGCATGTTGCAATGTACATGAACAAAGTTGGGCATGTGCATGCCTCCACAAGACCTTTACTCTGTGGGCTCTAGTACTCAGCTTGCAATTTTCAAGAAGAAGGCAAGGGCAGAAAGATGACCTTATCTCTTCATAACTGTCCTTCACTCATGGTACTGCTTGACACAGGGGAATTGGATACAGGCACCAATGTATATTGTACTTTCAATTGATGTTCACTTTCATAAGAAATCTAGTTATAAGCAACCCCTAAGTCATGAATATTATTGTCAGGAAACAATGAATGCATAAACATACCTCTCAACCTTTTGCCACTGAAATGAAGGACAGGGACATTCAAAACATTGGACAATGTGGAACACTGATCCTCATAATCAGGGACACATGCTCAGACATGGTAATTAAAGCTCACAATACTGTGAAAATCAGTCTGTTTAATTATATTATATTTTTTTTTGATTTAGCATTTAGAATATTATGAATTTCTGCTCTAAAGTCTGAATTTATAGCATATTCTCTGTGTGCGCAGCACCTTTTCCATGAGGGATGAGTGAGGGACAGAGCCATTTTGAGGGGTAAAATAAGGGATGTCACTCTTAATCAGGGACAGCTGAGAAGTGCGCACATTTAATATACCATGCATACTCCCCTCAATATCTTTTAGCTAAGTAGACATACAAGAGAAGTAAAGGAATTCACTCCTTTCCTGTACATTTATCTATGCTATGATTATGTCCCACCTCCCCGGCCTGGTCTACACATTCAGCAACCACCACTGCCTGTCCAGTACCCAACAACCTGAAAAGCCACTAGATGCAGCAGACAGAACAGTAAATGACATCTCATACTAAGGTTCAGAAAAAGAGCTAGTAGGCGGAAGCCCATAATGCTCTTATGCTAGGCCAAAGAATAATATGATAAGTCATACCCAGACATAATTAACATATCGAGGCATTGTTTAAAAATCTCTTTAGTATTACTAGCAACCACAGGAGATGGAAGTCTGTTCCAAGGTCCAATAGATCGAACAGTAAAGAAAAACTTCCGATTATTGTGTTTAAAAGATTTGTCAATTAACTGGAGGGGGTGACCTCTAGTATCATGTATTGGTGGCCTAAAAGAAAAACCTAACTCAGTCATAACATTTGGGTCATGAACAACGTTGTATAGGAAAAGTTGTTCACCTCTAAGGCATCTAGTGGTAAGAGGCACTTTTAATGTATCTAACCTGGATTCATAGGAAGTGGAGTCAAGACCAGATATTTTTTTAGTGTACTTTCCCTGTACTTTTTCAAGAGTATTACTATACGATTTTTTAAATGGACACCATAACTGTGATGCATACTTAAGATGAGGAGGACATAGGACCTAAACAGGGGCAACAACACCTCCTGGTCTCGGGATCTAATATTACGTAGAATAGACCAAGCAACTTTGTTAGATGTACTAATCACTGAATGCAAGTGTTTGGAGTATGTTAAATCATCTGAAATAGTGATTCCCAAGTTCCTCTCATCTGTAGTGGCACACAGTGTTGAATCATCCAAAACATATTGGAAATTTGAGTTATTGGAACCCAAATGTATAACGTTACACTTTGTAGTGTTCAATTTCATACCCTATTTGTCAATCCAAATGGAAACAATGTTGAGATCATGCTGGATGCAAGATATCTAAGTTAGAGCATGGTCCCCCAATCTTCATATCGTCTGCATATTTTATTGTAAAAGAGAGACAGGAATTGGTTAAGTCGGCTATAAAGGCCTGGAAAAGACAGGGGCCGAGAACCGAACCGTGCGGACCACTGCTCAAAACATTGCCAGAGTTAGAAATAACACCATTAACGATCACCCTCTGTGTTCTGTTACAAAGCCAATTAATAATCCAGGCAATTATATATCTATTAATGTTAAGTCCCCTGAGTTTTTGAATTAAAGCCCAATGAGGCATAGTATCACATGCCTTACTGAAGTCAATGAAGACAACGTCACAAGGTATCTGGTTATCCAAATGGGAACTAAAGTGTTCGTAAAAACAAAGCAGATCAGTTAAGCAGCTTCTACCCTTCTTGAAACCGTGTTGTTGTAGATCAGATGCATCAATTACAGGAGCAATACTATCCTTAAGAAGACTTTCCAACACCTTGCATATAGAAGAGGTTAAACTGATGGGCCGATAGTTTTCCCAGAGTTGTTTAGATCCCTTCTTATGAATAGGAACTACAAGAGCCTCTTTCCATTCAGTAGAAATATAGTTATTCTTTAAGAAAAGATCAAACAAAAGTTTAAGTGGAAAGGAAGTTTAGTCAGACAGTAGATATAGTAAATGGCCTGCAATGTTATCTGGGCCTAGACAGAATTTACCTTTAAGTGTGTGTAATTTTTTAGAGAATAAATTCCACTGAATATATAATAGGAGGACCCGATGGTGTAATAATAGGCTGAGGTATTTGGACTTCCGATACAGGGAAGATTTTGCAAAATTCAATGTTAAATGCATCAGCCATGGCCTTAGGCTCATGAATAAGAATATTATCTAAAGTAAGAGGCCCCACCATGTAAGGGGTTTTCCTAAGGGAATTAATATAAGAATAGAAATATTTAGAGTTTGACTTACTAACTGTCTTAGCCAAATTCAGTTCTCATCTAGATTTAGCCTTTCGGATAACTGATTTACATTTCTTATTAGATTTCAAATAAGACTTTCAATTATATGAGGTCTTATTTTTAAGATAGTTATGATATTTATTATTTTTATAATTGATTAACCTTTTTATGTTTTTATTCATCCATCTAGGAATCTATTTACCATTTGAATTCTTAATTTTAGAGGGGATGTAAGTGTCACGAAGAGTAGCAATGAGTGACTTGAAAGAAATCCAGCTTTGATATGATGATTGATGACCAAACAAGAATAATCTGGCACAGATTTTCCTCTCACTGCCTCTGCCTGCTGCTGTTTGAAGAACAAGAGATCGAGTGTGCATGTGCTGTGTTTCCTCTGAAGAACGAGTTTGAATTCTAAATATTGGACTCATCTCAGAAGCAATCCCTCTTGTTTCACTTACCACAAAAAATGTTTTATTTGCCATCCAGCGTGGTTTGTATTTTTATTTACACCACCGTTTTTGTATTTGCATCCTTGACTTAACACTGCTGCTGAAATTTCATTTTGTCAATTTTTTATATTTGCTAACTTTGAATTATTAAATAATAAAAAAGATGTGCTTGCTAATCTTATTTGTACAATAATTATATTGGGCTGGATATTCAAAAGGGATGTGCCATGCGCAACAGGGATGCGCCAGCGCAAGTACGGAAATGTGCCATTGTGTGATATTCAGTGGGAGGCAGCTGCAGCGTGCAAGTTGCAATGCGCAATAGTAATGAATGCATGCGCAACAATAGGGGGCAGAACCATGAATAACATGCACAGTGTAATATTCAACAGCATGCGCCATGTGCAATAGGGGAGCTAGCAGAAGTTGCGCGATGGTGGAAATGGTCCAAAATAAAAAGGATCAAGAGAGGGGCACAAGAACGCTACAGGGAAGCCATAGGTGGGAGCAAGCTGACAGGCACAAGGCAGAGGGTAGCAGTGAGTAGGACTGGGCAGGAGCAGGACAGGGCACACCTGGCGATAACCAGGAACAGGATAGGAGTGGGGAGCCTGTGCCACTGTGAAGGATTGCAAGTGTAGTGCTACAGTGGACTGAGGGCAGTGGTAGTAGTCAGGACAGCCACAGCCAAAGGCCAGAGGTGTACCCAGTGCAGGGGGAGCATCATAAATGGACCTCGGGGGGAACGGGATAACAGCTGCTGGAGGGGAACACCAGCCAGGCACATGGCCAGCACCACCTTCCAGATGGATGCAGTAATGAGGGGTGTGAGAAGGCAGGCAGCAGGGGGGTGCAGCCATGGGTGGGCCCGTCAGCAGTATGCCCAAAAACAGGCAGTACCGAGCCCGCACTACCTTTGAACACTACTCTGACACAGAGATTGTGGGCCAGTACTGCCTGAACCGGGCGATCCTGAGGCAGCTCTGTGAGCTGTGCAGTGATGAGATGCAGGCACCCACACGATGGAGCCATGCTCTGTCAGTGGAGACGAAGGTGACAGCTGTCATGTGCCTGCTCACCATGGGCACCTTCCAGAGACCAACAGGGGACACAACAGGCATAAACCAGTCAGCTGCATCATGCCTACTCACACAATTCCTCAGCACACTGATGCCACATGCTGTGGAGTACATCCATCTCCCCAGCACACAGGCAGAGTGCACAGCACACATACAAGAGTTCCACAGGGTAGGACGGATGCCTGACATGCTCGGGGTCATTGACTGCACCCATGTGGCCATCCACACACCACCTGGCCTGGATGGTGTGACCTACATAAATTGGAACGGGTATGCCAGCATCAACTGCCAGGTGGTGTGCGATTCCAGGGGGCGCATAACCAATGTCAGTGCCATGCACCCTGGGGGAGAACATGATGCCTTCATCTGGCACCAGTCCACACTGTGCCACAGGTTTGAGAGTGGGGACATCCCCACTGGCCACCTAGTGGGTGAGTATGCATATCACGCAGGATGACATGAGCAGACGTGGGGAGGTGCATTTTCAGAGGTGCCATGGGTACCGGCCTTGTCGGCCCATGGCAAAGCGATGCAGACCACCATACTAATGTCCACCCTCTACACACAGGTGACAGTGGCTACCCACTCTGTCCCTGGCTGCTCACACCATACTGGTGCCCCACGACCCCATCGCAGCTATGGTACAATGAGGCACATGATACAACACAGAATGTCATTGAGCGGGTGTTCGGGAAGCTGAAGGCATGTTTACAGTGCTTGGACATGTCTGGCAGTGCCCTACAGTACAGTCCCTTGAAGGCCTGCAGGCTATTCCTGGCCTGCAGCATCTTGCACAACATGGCCAATGACTGTGGGATAGCCGTAGCGGTCGAAGAGGGGGACAGCCGTGGGAACGATGAGGACACCGGTCCAGACAGTGATGGGCATCCACCCCCCTAGGCGAAGGGACCCCCGCCTGATCCGGATGTCACAGCTACACTGGGACACCATCACAGAAGAGCACTTTGTTGAACACAAGTAGGTCACTGGGCCATGAGCAACCACCAATAGCAAGGGCACAGCCCACAGACAGGCATGGATGAAACACAGGGACGGATGGTGGTAAGGGAATGGGTCTGAGCTTGGCACCGCACATGCCATCAGGGATGGGCAGGGCCGAACACGACACATGCACACACACACACACACACACACACACACAGACACACACAGACACACACACACACACACACGACATACGCAAGGGGTAGCTGGCATGCCAAACCCAAATGCAACCCCTACCCCCACACAGGTCCACACATGACCATGCCCAGTGGCCGTCACTGTGCGTGCCTCAGATCCTGGGCAGCATTGCACACTGGTGGACAGCACAACGCAGGCATCATCATGCACATGCCATAGTGGCCAGCAGCTGGGAGGGTGTGCACAGGGACTGTGTGTGTGCAGGGCTGGGTACCCCACCCGTATGTTGCATGATACACAGCACACTGCACACAGGGCAGCGGCAGACAGTGGCCATGGTGGGAGACAGGTCAGTCATGCAGCACAGTGCCATGGCCACCACAGATGCATGGGCAGCCCTGCCATGACCTGCCAGCCATGCCACACTGACCATTGGCCTCATGGGGTGGCACCAACAGTCCCCCAGGGGTGATGCTATGTGAACACGACCGTGTTAATGCAGGGGTCTGCATCTCACCTAACATACCTGCACCAGGCGTGCTCAGTATGCCTACAGCCGAACCCGGTTATTGACATAGCAGATGTCATACGGCACCAGAAGGGGGGGTGGACATGACACTGTGCAGTGTCTGTGGTGCATGGGCACCGAACTGGGTGCCCAATGTGTCCATGACAGCTGTGAATGCATGTGTCTGCCTGTCAATGGCAGCGTTCACATCCTCCCACTGCTGGGCCATCTCTGCCAGGAGCAGACCGTGGTCTCTGCTGCACCACTCCTCTGCCTGGCACAGAACTGCACTGAGTGCATCCACCGCAGTCACAAGCCGCAACTGCTGATCCACTGAAGCCTGGATTAGGTGGCTGTGCTCATCAAAGATGTCATCCGCCGGTCCAGCATGCAGTCCCTCGTGGTATTCCTGGTCCTGTTGGGCACGCGCCTTGATGATGGGCGCACACCAGAGCCATGCGGGGCATGTCCACACACGGTGTACTGCCACCACCCCTGACACTGTTCCCCATCACCATTGGCAGTGCTGGCACTGCCCGCCTGACTGCCAATCACCAGGCTCACCAGCGCCACTGCAGTGGCTGCAACAGCCCCACCGGCCTGGGCGCGACACCAGTACTGCCCCACTGGGGCATACAGGCACAGGCTGGGACTGTGTTGTCATGCAGGCCTCTATGGCAGCACCACCCACGGCTACGCCTGTTCCGTTTCTTGCTGTGGGACCATCCTGCATCCCACACGTATCACTGTCCGGGACATGTGATCCATCTTCATCGGTGCTGGATCCAGCACCAGTCTGTGTACCAGCATGCTGGAGTCCGTGGGTGCTGTCACACTGGGACACAGGCAGGGCCTTGTCCACAACCACACCACCATCTTCAGTCCAGACATACAGGCAGGTATGCACTGGTCCTGTTCCTCGGACACCTGTGGAGGTGGATGGGCATTTCTCCGTGTCCGGGGCATCACCCTCGGTGGACACACCCACCACCGCTGACCCATGTAGATGCTCAGGAGCTGTAAGGAAACACAGTAGCGTTGTTGTCTCAACCCTACCCTGTGGCATTCCCCCCACCACCCACACAGTGACAGCACAGGACCTACCATGCAGTTATGGGCTGCCACCCATCTGGAAGCCACCACCAGGAATGCCTCTTGGCACAACACACATGCTGTCAGCCACTCGCTCCTCCTGTGGTGTCAGGCATGGCAGGTGAGAAGCATGTGCAGTGCAAATGGCTGCATTGTGCTCACCCCAGACAGTGTTTCAAGATGGCGACCAGTGTGGTTTGCCTTGAGTTCATTCTCACAGTAGCTGTTTTTACTCTTGTGTTATCTCGTTTTAAATTCATTTAAGTTTGCTGTTTAAAATTCGTTTTTTGTTTTTAAGCTTTATAGTTTTGTGTTCTGGGACCTGGATTTGGATATATTCCCTCACTGCTGTTTGTGGGCCATTCGTAGCTTGTTTTTCCTGAACCCAATTATCACGGAGTGCGAAGACAACGCTGTATTTTTAAACTCTGTGTGATTGTGGACTTGCTGAAGACTTTGTGGTCTTAGTTGGGACACTTGGAGATCGCCTGATGTTTTTCAGGTTCGCATTGGAGGAGGATTCCTGGGATTGACTGGGCGTTTTGAATCCGGTGATTGGATGTGTTTCCCTCAGTGGTGCCTGACCTGGATAGAGGAGGTTATCGGACCCAAGACTGGCGTCTGTCTCTTGTAGTGGCAGACTACGGAGAAAGTGTCGGGAATCAGTTAAGAAGTGAAGAAGCGAGCTGGGACAAGACCCAGGGGCTCCTGCGGGAGGTATGCCCTATCTTTACGCTCCCTCTGGGTGAGGGGTTGGTCAGAAGCTTACCGGAGGGTAAAGTCTCTGTCTGCCCTGAGGCTTGCAATTCTTGGTGGTCATTAGGCCACTCTTGATTTGGGAGCCCTGACCCTGGGAGTGATAGTATTGGGTTCATTTGCCCTTGGCTGTCATAGTTTTGGGAAATTTTACTCTTTCCGGGATCCGTAGTGAAATGGGTCAAGAAGCAAGCTGCGGTTTGAGAAGGATTTGGATTACAGCCTGACACTCCTTGGGATTCAGATTGTCGTTAGGCTGAGTCTCATTTTATGGTACAGTGGACGGCAGTATTTGCCTGGATGGTGTGGTATGATATCCTGAACCTTGGATTTTCTAATCTGCTGGACCAGGGAAAAGAGGATAAGTACTGGTGTCTTTCTAGTCTTAACTTTAAGAGGCACTTCGGAGAGGTTGTGATTGGGCCCTGCTTTGAATACTTGACTGGTAGTTTTGTATGCTGCTGCAGAGAATAGTACTTGGATTTTAATTGACAGTGGTGAGGGTGAAGAATTTGGGGTCTTTTTTCTAATGGAACCTACTTTCTGGGACAAAACTTCCTATCTTCTCGTGCAGTGAGATTGCTTGTTTTCCGACAGCATTCGAGGGAGTGACAGTGCCCGACTGCCCACAAATTTATATTATTTATTTAGCTTATATGGGAAAGTTTATTTTATTTCTTTTATTCCGTGCAGTGAGAGTGCTCGGGGGGGCTGAGCATGCAAGTAGTGGGAGTACTTGTTTGCCTAACCAATTTATATTGCTTTGACTATTTTTGGGGGGAAATTTTTATTTTTATTAGTTTTGATATTCTTTATTTTAAATTGTGATTTTATTTATTTTGGTTTTAGAAATAGGAATACCTGGTGTGAGGAGATATCCCTATTTCTACTCTTCATTTATAGATTTTGTTTCTTCTGTCTTCCTGAAAGCAGGTTCAAACGATGAATGGCGATTAATCTGAGTTAATTGGATTTGAGTTTATTGATTTTTGGTTTATTTATTTTTTGTTTAGTTTCTGTTTGAGTTATTTTAATTATTTGGATTGGGATTTGACTTTTTATTAATTACTACTGTGAGAGTAGAAGTTTATTGTTTTTGCTCCTTGTTAGAGGATTGGGATATATATCACTATCACACCCCCCAGGTCATGCGCTATTCATCCTCTGCCCTTCATGCCCTGTGCCCCTTTTCTTCCCCACCATTGCTTTTCTCCATCTATCAATGCTGACGGGCTTTGGGAATTGCCCACGGGAGGCTGGGGAGGGTCGAGGTATGAACAGTGGAGGATGGATGAGGGGCGCTCACATCGGGGTAGTTAAGCCTAGAAGACACCCTGGGGCAAAATGGAGTGCAGAGCATGGGCCTTCCTGTCTGGTCTCCATACCAAGGGCACCACCACTATAAATGGTGGGCAGGTGGCTGAGGAATCCCAGGAGTTCTGTCAACTCGGGTGGTGTTATGCAATGCCAGAGTCCGTTGTGAACAAGGCTGCTATTGTGGCGAACTTGGTGAGTCTAGCCGGACCTGGCACATCACTGAAACCTGGCTGGATGGTAACTGTGGCCCGTACTCGAGGCAGCAGTTCCGGCCAGGTGTTGATGATACATTATCCAGATTGGACGCTGAGGGGTGGGGTTTGAGTCTGTTTGAAACCGAATTGGATCTCACTAGTGTCCCAGTTGAGGAGACCAGATCATTCAGATATGTAGTGGCAGTGAGGGCTATAGGATGGCTCTTGTCTATCGTCCCCGGAGGCGAGAAGCTATTCCTTAAGGAAGTGGCGGACTTTGTCGTCGACCTGGTGCTTGAGTCGCCCAGGTTGATGGTGCTGAGTGACTTTAATGCCTGGATAGATGACGAACTCTCGCAATTTGGACAGCACTTCCTCCAATTGATGAACTCATTGGGCCTCTCACAGGTGGTTACCTCTGCCACTCATAAACATGGCCATTCCCTTGACCTGGTCTTCCTCCTGGGGATGGAAGCCTCTGACGTGGGGGTGGAACCTGTCAGATGGTCTGACCATTACACTGTGAGATTCAATTTCTGCACCCCTCTGCATAGGCCAACCCCTGTGGAGATGGTCAAGTACCGCCCTTTACGGGATGTGACTCCCGATGGCCTAACTGCGGTGCTTGATCTATCAGAATTTCCTGTGATGAGCTTGGATCCAGAGGTTTTGGTTCTGGCTTATAATAGGGCCATTATCTCTGCACTGGATTCCATTGCTCCAATCCGTGTGCGTCCTCTCTCCCTTCGCCCTTGATCACCATGGTTTGATGGGGACTTGGGGGATATGCGGCGACTAGGACGCAGGTTAGAGAGGTGCTGGTGGAAATCCAGCTTAGATGCTGACATCTTAGACTTCTAGAGCATTATCAACTCTATCAGTCAGCAATTACTTGTAAGAAGGCAGTATTCCTGTCCGGGGAAATTGCTGCTGCTCAGAACTGACCGGCCCAGCTCTTTCGAATCATAAACAGGCTGTGCAACCCAGCCTGTCTACAGATTCTTAGAGCCTTTTCACAATTACAGTGTGAGGATCTTGCTCGGTTCTTTGCAGATAAGATGGACGACATCAGGGCGGAGACCCGCGCAGCACTCTCTATGGGAGTTGCCATAGACCAGCCCCCAGTCGCAATCCCTCTGTTTTCCCGGAATTCCTTGGAAAGGCCAGACATCGAGGATGTTATGAGGATTGTCCAGGGTATGCGCACTACATGCTGTAGTTTAGACCCGGGTCCTACAGCCCTGATTATGGGCTGTGGGGAGGTTATCATCCCAGTTCTGGTGAGGATAGTCTGGTGCTCCTTAGACTATGGTGAATATCCCCACTTCCTGAAGGAGGCAGTGATGACACCAGTGTTGAAGAAGGCTTCTTTGGACCTAGACTCCCTTGCTAACTATAGGCCTATCTCGAACCTTCCCTTCGTGGGGAAGGTAATTGAGAAAGTAGTGGCTGCCCAGTTGGACAACCATTTGACCATCCATAGCATCTACAACCATCTTCAATCAAGTTTTGGAAAGAGGCGCAGCACCAAGACTGCACTGGTTTGGGTGCTCAATGATCTCCTGATGGCGAGAGACCAGAAAAAATGGTCCATTTTGTTCCTGTTGGATCTGTCAGCGGCATTTGACACTGTAGACCATGGGGTGTTGCTTGAGTGCCTGAGATGCATCTGTGGGCTTTCAGGTTTGGTTCACAGATGGTTTATGTCTTTCCTTACTGGTAGAACTCAGAGGGTGGTGTTCAGGGGTGTTTTCCTCTGATCCTACCTCTCTGTCTTGTGGGGTGCCTCAGGGCTCAGTGCTGTCTCCCATGTTGTTTGCAGTGTACATGCTTCCCCTCAGAGACATTGTAAGATGATATGGGCTGGAGTTTCATTGTTATGCTGATGATACCCAGCTCTATTTGTCTTTTGCACCAGACCAGAATGGAGCACTCTCGGTGTTTAACAATTGCCTTGGCAAGATCCAAGGTTGGATGAGGTCCTGCGGGCTGAAGTTAAATTCTGGGAAGATGGAGGTGATGGTTGTGGATCCTGGTTGCCAGTTAGGGGGATGGGGAGCCATTCATCCCATAGGTTTATTCCTGGGGGATGTTGAGCTCCCTATCTCTGAACAGGTGTGAGACCTATGGGTGATTCTTGACGATCGGCTGACATTACGTGCTCAGGTGTCGGCTGTCGTTAAGTTATCCTTTTACCATCTGAGGAACATCGCTAGGATCAAGCACCTTGTTCCATCTGGGGACTTGCCTACACTAATCCATGCCTTTGTGACCTCACATTTGGATTATTGCAACTCCCTCTACTTTGGGCTTCCAGGGGTTGATATCCACCGCTTTCAGCTGGTGCAGAACTCAGCAGCTCGGTTGTTAATTGGGATTCCTCATTCTTCCCACATTACACCGGCGCTGCAGGAACTGCACTGGCTGACGGTTTAGTAGTGGATCACCTTTAAAGTCAGTTTACTGACATATAAAGCCCTACATGGTTTGGGCCCTGACTACCTGAAAGAGCTTCTGGTTCCTTACCTCCCACAGCGACCGCTCCGCTCAGCCAACGAGGGGTTGCTGGAGATTCCAAGGGTAGTTTTAAAATCTTCTGGCGCCCGAGCTTTTATGTTGGTGGCACTGACCCTCTGGAATTCTCTACCCCATTGGATTAGAGAGTGCATGACTGTGGGGGGTTTTAAACAAGCATTGAAGTCTTTCCTATGGAAGAAGGCATATGGGGATGGTGCCGACATGGATTGATGCTATTGATTTTAGTGATTTTTATGATGTTTTATTGTGATGTTATTTTAAATATGTACTGTGCCTTGATTTTTGAAAGGCGCACTATAAATAAAGATTATTATTATTATCTGGCTGTCCACCACCAGTGGCAGCACGTGCTACCCTGATGGTAGCCACCTTATCCTTTATCCACCTCCTGTCCATGCCGACCTTCTTTTTACACTCCTGCACAGACAGCTGGTAGCTGCCATGCTGGTTCATGGCACGCGCAACCTGACCCCATGCCACAGCACAGGACTGTGTCATTCCACGCTGTCTGTTGGGCAGCGGTTCCCTGTCAAGATAGGCCTCGAACAGGGCATCTGATTCAGCCCGGGTAAAGTTGGGTCTCCTCCTTCTCCCCATCCCTGTTCCTTCTCATCCTCTTGTTCGGTCATGATACAGCCTGTGGGAATGACAGGTGTTACCTTTGAATGTGCAGTCCCATTCAGCCCTCACACACCATAGTCCACACATCCAAACAGCGTGCAACCCACCACAATAGACTGCAATACCAAACTATGTCCTCTGCAGCCCCATGTCACATTTATATAGTGCAACGCATGCAAATGAGGCAAGACGCAACTTTAAGTGGATGCTAATGCAGTGGTTTTGCCATGGAATTGCTGATGAGCTGATTTGCATATGCTGGCTGAATAGCACGCTGTTGCACCTTGCGCAATATTGTTGAGTGTGCTCAGGCAATGGCGCAGCTCTGTGACATGCGCAGTAGGCACCGCATGGTGCATGCCTGGAGTGCTGACGCCGACGCATGCCATGCTGATGATGTGCTGTGCATGGGAGGCCATGCAGGGCATGGCCACCACTGTGCCAGTGGCGCCAGTGCACTGTTCTCATGTGTGGCACTTGTGCTCTGGGGCGCCATAGGTGCCATGGAGCCACAACACTGTAGGCCACTGCAGGGCATCACACACAGGCACCCTACAGTGTTAAATGGAGGGAGTCCCAATAGCAATGTGGTGCTCCATGCACGGACAGACCCTTGACCCTGCTGTTGACCTTTGCCCCCAGACACCATGCATCTGCATGGGTGCACCCCTATCATGCTGTTCGGTGACAACACAATGGGGAATGGCAGCACTTTACCTTGCAGCCTCCACACATTGGGTACGTGCACTACAGAGTGCCATTTTGTGATCTGTACTGACAGATGGATGTCACACAGGCAATCTCAGCAGTGGAGTGCAGTACAGCTGGTGAACCTTGTGGCCATTGTTGAGCCCCATGCTGGGGCCCTGTTTGGCCAAGACCCACTGAACAGGCCATGCAGCGCCGTGTGGGAGGAGGTTGCAGAGGGCATGGAGGAGGCCACAGCTATTGCCCGTTCCAGTGAGCAGTGTCACCACTGGTATGGGACCTCCAGTGGAGGGACCAGGATAGACTGGGGCATCTACAGGCAAGCACCCAGCGAGGCACTGTGCCATGGCCAGGTAGGTGCTCCATCCATACACTGGTAGCGTCCGTCCGTCCGGGTATCATGGTGTACGTGTGTCCACCCCACGGGGGGGCCATCCAGTGTGGGCAGTGGTGTTGGTGGGGTTGCAGCATGGCTGGGCTGTCACACTGGGGGGGCTTTGCTACTGGTTTGTACTGATGTTCCCCTCTCCGTGTTTGCATCCTAGGCCCTGAGGAGCACTGTAGAGTGAGGGAAGCCTGAGCTGAGTGGGATAGGGCTGGTGCACCACAGCAGGGTTGTGGAGGAGGGGCCATGGGCCAGCAGTGCCCAGCTGGCCTGGATGCAGGTAAGTGCCTTTTTCCCCTCACATTTGTGCATGCTGTGTTGCAGGGTTGGCAGTGGGGCATGACTACCAGCACTTGGCCCCACTGCCATGCACACCACATGGTACACTCAGCACTGTCTTGTGGCACTGCATGTGTGGGTGAGCATTGCTGGTGGTCCATGCGTGCACTGGGTACATGGCTGTGCCACTGCCTTCGAACCGCATAGCCATCTCACTGTACGGCCATGGTGGTGATGTGCGGGACATGGGCGGTGGGTGTGTGCAGCGGTCCACATGGCTGTGGGTGCCTGGGTAGGTCAGTCTTGTGGATGTGGTCACTGTGGGTGGTCACATGCCATCACATGGGCATGGCCCATGGCTGTATGCCATGCACAATGGGTGGGCTGCAGGGGGCTGGACAGTCAAGCGTATTGACTCTGCTCCTTTGTCCTAGGTGGACAATTCTGGACAGCGATGGAGAGAGGGGTGCAGGAGCTGCTGCAGCTTGCCAGGGCAACACTGGAAATCCTGCAAAGGATGGAGTGGGACAGGGTATGGCGCCACAGAGAAAGGAGATGGCACAAAAGTGGAGAGAAGGGCAGGTGATAGGCCCTCTATGCCCCCTTGTTGAATTTTCCCCTTGGACTCACCCTCACACCCCTTCCTCCCTCCCCCATTTGTTCACCCCCCCATGCCCACCCCCCACCTGGTTTGTGGCCCTTCCCCCACCCTTGTATATAGTTGTACATATGTTTTGTTGTTGAATTTGTTTAATATATACATTTTGTTATGACAACTGTGGTGGTCTCTGATTTGCAGCAGGCTAATGGTGCTTGGCTGCAGTGATGTGCATGGCATCGGGTTGGTGCAGGTCTGGGCATGTGTGTGTGTCCGGCAGGGACCCGCCTATGGTGTGGGTGGGGGACTTGGTCACTGTCTGTGGTATGTGTGTTGTTCTCTGTGCACTGGATGCCTGTGTGCAGTGGTCCCCGGTGTACGCACTGTGTCCATGGTGCCCCTGTCAGACTGTCCATGGCCTGTGCAGCTGACACCCTTGCATGTCTGTGCTATGCACGGTCTGCTGGCATGTCAGTGGTGGCTGTTCATGCTGGCCACCCCCTGGACCCGACGCAATGGCAGATTGCCTCCTGTCACTGGTATGGTGCACATCTGCCTTGGGTGGCACTGTGGCCTCTGCTGTTGTTGTCCCCCCTCCATGCTGTCACTGGTGTCTGTTGCAGGGTATGTGCTCCGATGTCTGTCACTTGTGCTCCAGCTGCATGCTGGTGGTGGACAGATTCATGGTGCATGCACAGGGTGGCTGGTACACCTGTGCCATGGAGGGGGTGCTGGCCATGGGTACAAAACTGCTGTGGTTACACACCAGCTGGTTTGTTTCCCCGCTATTGTGTCCCTGTGTTGGGGTGCCCTTGGGTATGGGTGGGTGTTTGTCCATGCCCTGTGTTGCATCCTGTGTAGCGCATGCTTCCATGCACCACTGTGGGCATCTGTGCTGGCTGTTGGGGCCAGTGCTGGGACAGGGTGTATGCTTGAGTGGGTGTGTGGGGTGCTATCTTGCTGGTGGTGGGGTCCAGGGTGGGCCCTGTTGCATGCGGGGTACCTTGGGTGCCAATGCAGGGTCGATCTCTCGGCTGTTCCTTGAGGGTGCCATGCAAGGTGGCACTGTGTCTTCAGTTGTTGCATCGGTGGCTGCTGCCACCTGCTGTTTGGTGCTCATGGTGGGGCTATCATGCATGGCTCCATGGTGCACAGGGTTGCATTGTCACAGTGGGGGTGGTGACATGCATACGGAGACATGCACTGTTGGGCACTGCTCCTGGGCAGGGTGTCTGGGGATCACCATGCAGGGTGTGCTCTGCATTGGTGGATTGGAGTAGCACAGTGTGGCCGGACCTCCTTGTGTTATGGTCACAGCTTGCCAGGGGGTGTGCTGGGGCACCATGCCCCGGCTGTGGATTTGTTGCTGGTGAACATGGGCTGGTGGTTCATCCAGCTCAACTCAGGTTGTGCAGTTCATGGGATCCTGGGGTCACTGTCTGGTCTGCTGCATGCTTCTCTGCCCATGTCTTCCATGGGTAATGCACCCATGCATTCTGTCTCTGCGCATCCCTAGTTGTGCTGCTGCACTGCTACACTGCTCCAGTGCGCATCCCTGGTTGTGCTACTGCGCATCGGCCCTGTGCCACTGTGCATCCCTGGTTGTGCCATGGTGCAGTTGGCGCGATTTTCAGTTGTGTTGCACAAGCGCACCTTGGCCTGCGCTGTGTTTGAATATCGCGTGTGTTGCGCATGGGCGCACTGCACTTGCACCTGCTCCTGTTATTGCACCTCTTTGTGGCGCAGTTTGAATATCTAGGCCATTGTTTTTTTTTTTCAAGAAAATGTTTTTTAGACAACTATAGTTATACTAAACAAAACATTTATAATACCCGAGGTACTACCCTTAAAAGTACTACTTTTTAATAGTTAATGTTATGTTAAGTTAATCTTATGTTCTTGAAAAATATAGAATTTCATGGACATCATATCTGACATAGAACCCTTTTAGTACCTGAAGATTAATGGAATGGACATAGTCGTGTTTCATTTTCCCTTGGGAGCTTCTGTTACCTACACTATACTGTACTTGTGCTATAACTCACATTTTGCATGATACATCTGAAAGTTCCTTTTCTAGTATTATTTTCATGTATACTGTAGAAGAGAAGAATGAGATGAAGTGACATTGCATATTTAAAGAAAACAGTTTAAAGATATGCAGGCACTCTACAGCAGCTGTTGGATATCATTAATTAGACCTTCATTACTAATACTCAGTGAGTGACCCTGAGTAAATCACTTATGCTCCCAGTGTTCCATGTAATCCCCTTACAGAAAAGGGTGGAGGCAGAACCCCACCAGCAATGCAATGTGGCATCTCAGCCCAGTTGTCCTGGCTAATTACATAGTACAAATGAGTAAAAGCAGGACCTCAATGGAAATGAGAATCTGCAGAGTTGTCTGGCTATCCTGGTTAAAACAGCTGTAAGAAATGTATTGTCAGAAGTCATTGACTCCTTTTAGCTGCTTCCCAGACAGTGTTAGGTGTGTGGGTAAAAACAGCTAGTGCACTTTTGAGAATTGGAAGGTAGTAAATTCAAATTCCACTATACTCACATACTCCCTGTGTAACGCTAAGATACTCATTTAACCTCCAAGTGCTCATGTCTACCCAGCTGCAAAAATAGGTAGAAGCAGGACCTTGCTGGAAATGGGATGTTTCATCTCAACTGGGCCATTCTTAGTAAGTAAACTAAAACAAACAAACAAATAAGAAAAAACCATGTCTGGCAGCCACTGTCTTTTCTAAGTGGCCTCCCATAGGCAATAACACTATTTATTTAGTGAAGGGAGCACTGTTGGGAACCGGGGAGTCACAGGTTAAAACATTGCTACAGTCAGATACTGTGTGACCCTGAGTGAGTTACTGAAAATGAGATGTTTCATCTATGATGGACTATTTTGGCTAATTACATTGTAAAAATGAGTAAAAGAGGAGCCCCACTGGACACATGATGTTGCATCTTAGCTGAGCTTTCCTTAGCAAATAAATTGTTAAAAGGAAAAAAAACACAATACTACCAAGAGTTACCTTTCTTTACTTACTAATAACAATTTCTCTTATACAACATAATTGCAATGAGAAATCAATAAAATTATCCTCTGGGAATTAAATCCAGGCCACAAGATTATCATCCTGATACTCTTTCTGCTGAGCTATAAGCTCACATGATTAAGCCTGGTGTTTCTGTACAAACTTCCTTTTTGTGTTATTGCATATCCTGCAGCTAGTAACTGCTAAGAAGACAATTAGATATTTGGAGCTGGATATTCAAACTGCGCTATTCTGTGGTGCAAGCCCTTGCGCTGCACAAAATAGTTGCACAGGGGTGTGGCCGGGGCGATATTCAACAGAGTTGCACTATTGAGCAACTCCTTTGAATATCACCCCGACAACCACTGTGCATCATTGGATGACTTGCGCCACCGCAAGTGGTCGAGAGTGGAGCATTCAAGATGCGGTGCGCTAGTACCATTGCGCCATGCGCAAATTTCCGATATTCAAAAGGTGTAGACAGAATGAGAAGGGACCTGCAGAACCATGAAGAATGGTCAGGGGTTTGGCAGTTGAAATTCAATGCAAGGAAGTGCAAGATAATGCATATGGGGCACAAAAACCCTGGCACAATATATCAGTTGGGTGGTGAGGATATAGCATGCACCAAGCAGGAAAGGGATCTTGGGGTTATCATCTCTGATGACCTCAAGGTAGGGAAACAGTGTGACAAGACAGCTGGTAAAGCAAATAGGATGCTGGGATGAATAGGCAGGGGCATCACCAGCAGGAAAAGGGAGGTCATAATTCCGTTATACAAAATACTAGTGAGGCCCCACCTGGAGTACAGTGTACAGTTCTGGAGACCATACCTATGTAAGGACATAGACAGGGTAGAGAAGGTTCAGAGGAGGGCAACAAAGATGGTGCATGGATTGCATCACAAGTCCTATGAAGATAGGTTGAAGGAACTGAACATGTACTCCTGGAGGAGAGGAGAGGAGGGATATGATAGAGGCATTAAGTATCTTACAAGGAGGAACAGGGTGCAGGAATACACTATTTTTAAGTGAAAAGATGTTCCAGCACTAGAGGGCATGGGATGAAGTTGGAGGAGGATGATTCAGAGGAAACATGAGGAAGAATTTCTTCACAGAACGGGTGGTGGACAAGTAGAACACCCTGCCAGAGGAAGTGGTGGGGGCTGAAACAATCATGGGATTTAAGAATGCATGGGATAGACATAAAGGAATTCTGGAGGTCAGGGGTAAGGGGCAACAGACTTCTAGGAAAACATAAACTGAACTTATAAGCTCAAATGGGCAGACTGGGTGGGCCATAGGCCCTTATCTGCCGACACTGTCTATGTATCTATGTAGGTGACATGCAAATGGGGCCATAATTCATGCAAGGCACGGGGGGGCCATTTGCATCTATTTATGGCCCCATTTGCATGCCATCAGCATGCAGGTGTGCCGATCCCCGAGGACTTGCGCCTGGCGCCCTGCCAGGCAGCAGCCATCAGGAACCGATGCCCCCTGCAGCCCGATTGTGGGCATAAGTGAAAATCCCACACCCCAACTGGCGTGCGGGCTAAGTTCAAAAAACCCACTGGCCTGATCGCGGGCATAAGTTTAGAAACCCCTCCCCAACTGGCCCGATCGCGGGCATAAGTGAATAATCCCCTCCACCAGAATGACCTGATCGCGAGGCATAAGTGAAAAAACTCCACCCCACTAGCCCGATCACGGGCAGAAAAGTTCAAACCCCCAAGAACATATACCTGGTGGTCCAGTGGACATGAAGCCCGATAGTGGGCAGAAAAGTTCAACCCCAAGAACATATCCCTGGTGGTCCAGTGGACCACGAAGCCTGATCGCGGGCAGAAAGAGTTCAAACCCCAAGGACCACCTACCCTGGTGATCTGGTGGCCCCACCCACCACCCATGGAGCCCCACCACCCGCTGCCCGTCAGTCGGAAGGAAGCAGTATCCACCCACCTGCTGCCCTGCCGCCCGCCGACTGACTGCCCAGTAGGGCTGCAGCCCGATGATTCAGAGCAGAGCCAATGGGCATGCAGCCCGCCATCTAAGGCAGTCAGATTGTGAATGAATGATTCATTCACATATGTTTCTATTATGAGCAACTATGCCAGTGGCTCTGCCTGAAAAAGGCGTGCAGCCTACCGGCAGTCAGTCGGTGAGCAGCAAGTGACAGATGGTGGGATGCTGCCACCTCGCCCGGCTGGCGGGGAGCAGGGTGGTGAGGCTCCATGGGTGGGTGGGGGACCTGATCACCAGGGCAGGTGGTCCTTGGGGGTTTGAACCTTTTCTGCCCACGATCGGGCTAGTGGGGTTTTTTTTGTTTTCACTTATGCCCCTGATCGGGCCAGTCGTGAGGGGATTATTCACTTATGCCCGTGATCGGGCCAGTCGGGGAGGGGTTTCTAAACTTATACCCGCAACTGGGCCAGTCGGGGAGCGGGTTCTAAACTTATGCCTGCGATCTGGCCAGTCTGGGGTGGGGGGTTACTATATGCCCACGATTGGGCTGCAGGGGGGCACAGGGAGTATATTGAGGGCCACCCACAGGTGGCAGCTGCTGTGTTGCGCCCTGCAATGTGGCAGCTCACCTGTGGGTGGCTCTCAACTTACTCCTTTTTTTTTCGCTCAAAGTTGTGCAGGCACAGGTTGGGGGTTGCGCATGCACAACTCTGCACAGCCCATTGAATATTGGGCTGTGCAGTTTATGCATGGTTCCTCCCCCTCCGGTTCAGCATGCCTTCATTAGCATTGCGCTGTTGCTCAGCTTGACTTGGGGGGCGCAACTGCCTCCTGCTGAATATGGCAGAATGGCGCAATTTCGGACTTGTGCAGGTGCAACCCTATTGTGCATGGCACAACCCTTTTGAATATCCAGCCCCTGGTGTAATATTAGCCACTGCTTAGCAGCTGAATCACAAACTGTACTGAGAAAGAGCAAATAAATAATGCACATGTAAGCAAATGTTAAGGCTTTCCCCAATGATTGCCATTGTTGTGTATCAGTTTGTATATAAATTCTAACTTAGTGCAGACCCCCCCACACACATACAGACATACACAGCTGCAATTAAGTTTTGTAATTTTCTGTACGTGCTTCCTGCTCAGGTTTCATTCAAACTAGGCTTGGACAAAATTGCTAGATTTATCATTTGTGGAATTTTCTCACAATTTCCAAAATCTGTCTGCATTCTGTAACAATTTTCAACATTATTAGGGCTGCAGTGGGCATGGCCTTGCAGACCTCTTGCTGAGAAAAGGACTCCTGCATTCTTTGTGATCAAACAACACATTGGAGTGTCAACACAGTTGTCCCTGCATCTGTGAACACTCCGCTTGTTGTCTCTATAGGCAGTTGCACTGCACTATTTGAAATCCTCTTACTGCCCCCCATCCACTATCATGCATGCTTGATTAGTTGTGCCTTTTTTTAAATATATTTATTGTTTCCTCCCTCCCACCTGAGCCTCCCTCTCAGCACCCACCACCCCACTCCACCCCCCCTCATAAATATAACAGTGGCACAGGGGATGCCCAATGCCAGAATCTTCTTAGTGTCTCAATCAACTGCCCCCATCCACTACCACACATGCACATTTATTTTTGCCCTTTTGCTTGGTAAAAATATTTATCCCCCACCTTAACCTCTCTTTTCAGCACCCACCACCCCCCCCCTCCAAAACATAATGGCACAGAGGGTGCCTAATCCCCTGTGAAGAAATCCTTGCACAGTCTCAAATCTACTGACCCCCTATCCACTACCACATATGTGCAGATATATATATATATATATATATATATATATATATATTTGTGTGTGTGTATATATATATATATATATATATGTGTGTATATAGATATATATATATATATATATATATATATATATATATATATATATACATACACATACACATACACACACACACACACACATCACACATATAAAACTATAAAATGTCCTTCCCCACCAGACCACCCCTCTCAGCACCACCACCCCACTCCCCAGAAATGCAAAGTGGCACTGGGGTGCCCAACCCCAGTGCAGGAATCCTCATTTGTTTGTTTTTTTAAAAGTTGTAAAAAAAAAGTCCATCACTCTCTTTTGAAGCCATTGTATTCCCATCACAATGCAATGGCTGTGGAGCTGCAGTCTTCTGGGAGACATTCTGGAGACTGCGTTGCTGCCCTATTTGAAGGCACCTCTCTGGTCTGAGGGATGATGCTGTTCATCTACATGTTGACCTGGCAAGGATTCAGGAAACCTGCTCCCCCACCCAGGGACCACCCAGGCCACCACCACTACCTCAGAGGTTGCCAAGAAATAGGAGTGATTGGACAACGGTGGGCTCAGGGAGGGTGAGGGTGGTGGAACAGAGATGTATCCCTCCAGCTGTGCCTCTCCACAATTAATTTGCCACTCTGGTGAAGCATGGTTCCTCTATGGAGGCAGCTACAGTGGAGACCAATGAGGATGCTGGGAACCTCCACAATAGAGACCCACAGGAGGGTGGCACAAGACACAGGGGAAGGAAACAACTCCTGGTGGAGGAGTCAGTTGTTAGGGGGTAGAACTGGGGGCGGGAGTGGAAAGGGAGGTAAGGTGCCTGCCCGGTGCCATGGCTTGGAGGGACAGGAAATTAATCCTCAGGATTGTGGAAGCAGCTGCAAGTGAGAGTGAGCTGGATGTCATTGTCCACCTAGGGACAAATGATCTGGCTGAGAATGGGATCAGATCAGTGCAACAGGAGTTTGTGGAGTTGGGAAGGGGCCTTAGACAAGTAGCACACACCGTAACTTTCTCAGAAGTGCTACCTGTCTATGGCATGGATGAGGCTAGGGTACTCCACACCATGGAAATCAATGACTGGTTTAAAAACTGGTGCAGATCTCAGGGATTTGGCTTCATTGGGGACTGGGGCTCTATCTGGAGAGATGCAGGCCTATACAGGTGTGATGGTCTGCATCTATCCAGAAGGGGAACCAGAATCCTAGGTGATAGGTTTAAATGCTTCAATGGCAAGCATTTAAACTAGATAAGGGGGGAGGCACTGAAAAGGAGAAAGGAAATTCAACGCCCCCCTCAAAATTCAGGGTAGTTAGTGAGGTAAACACCAAGATAGAGCAGTTGATAGGGAGAAGGGAAGGGGTAAAGGGAGGAAAAGACAAAGGCATTAAGGACAGGGATGGGGCAAAAAGAAATAATGCCATACAAAAATGGAGGGTAATGAGTACCAATGCCTGTAGTCTAGTTAAAAAGCTCCCAACATTGATGGCCTTGATGGAAGATGGATGCCTGGATATTGTGGCAATCATAAAAACATGGTACACAGAGAACCATGACTGAGACGTCAACATACCAGGGTACACAATCTACAGGAGGGACAGGGAGGGACGAAGAGGAGGAGGAGTAGCTCTCTATGTAAGGGAAGGGATCAAAGCAATAGAACTAAAGGTAAACAGGGAGGAGAGGAGGCACTGTGGGTCATCCTGGAGACTGAAAATGTCACCACAATCTACACAGGGGTTGTATACAGACCCCCATCATAGGGGGAGAAAATGGACAAGGAAATGATAGAAGGCATCCTTAGGATGGCAGAGAAAGGGGAGCTATTCCTGTTGGGGGACCTGAATATGCCAGATGTTAATTGAAGCACCTTTGCTGCAGCCACATCCAAGAACAGGGCCATTTGTGATGCCCTACAAGGAGCATGCCCCAGACAGCTAGTTTTGGAACCCACTTGGGAGAGAGCAATCTTAGACCTGGTACTCTCAAATGGGGATGGAGAAAGGATCTCTGATCTTGAAGTGGGTAGCCATCTGGGAACAAGCAACCACCAAACAGTGTGGTTCATGATAAACTTAGCTGGTGAAGGCACTGGACTTCAGGAGGGCTGATTTTGTCAAAATGGGAGAGTGCCTCAGAAAAGCACTAACAAATAGGCACGAAGGTGGAGCAACAATGGGGAAATATCAAAACTGCCATCACAGAGGCAACAAGCCTTTGCGTGAAGAAATAAACAAATCAAAACAAAAGAAAAAAAACACTATGGTTCTCAAAAGAAGTTGGAAGGAAGGTTCGTGAGAAAAAGATAGCATCCGGGAAGTATAAAGAAACACAGAAGGAGCAGGACAGAGAACTGTACCAGTTAAAGCAGAAGGAAGAGGGGAAGGCAATCAGAATAACAAAGGCTCAAACCGAGGAAAAGATCACCAACTTTGTTAAGAAGGGGGATAAACCTTTTATAGGTACATTAGAGAGCAAAGAAAGACTAAGGCAGGGATACTGAGGCTGAATAAAGAGGAAGGTGGTTGGGCAGAGAGCAACAGTGAAAAAGCAGTGATACTGAACAAATATTTCTGCTCGGTATTCACAATGGAAAAGCAGGGAGAGATACCTAATCCAGTCAATAGAAGCACTCTGGATGGGGGGGGGGTTGATATTAGTCATTTCACAGAAGAAGTGGTTCTGAAAGAACTCTTAAAACTGAAGGTGGATAAAGCAATGGGGCCTGATGGGCTTCAACCCAGAATTCTAAAAGTACTAAGGGAAGAACTAGTAACACCACTGACTACCCTTTTTAATAAATCATGGGAGGATGGTGTGGTACCTGAGGAGTGGAGGAGGGTGGATGTGATTCCCCTTCACAAAAGTGGGAGCAAGACAGAGGCAGAAAACTATAGACCTGTCAGTTTGACCTCAGTGGTAGGAAAAATGATGGAATCACTTCTGAAAGAAAGAATTGTTGAGTACCTAGAGGCCTGTGGGACACAGGACCCAAGGCAGCATGGATTCACAGCATGAAGGTCATGTCAGACTAATCTAATTGATTTCTTTGACTGGGTGACCAAAGTAGTAGACCAGGGAGGGGCTGTGACCATGGCCTACCTAGACTTTAGCAAGGTATTTGACACAGTCCCACACAAAAGATTAATAAACAAATTAGACAGCCTGCGAGTGGATCCCAGGTGTGGTAGTCTGAGTAAAACACTAGCTGGACAACAGGACACAGTGGGTAATAGTAAATGGAGTCCACGGTGAGGAAAGTTGGGTTACTAGTGGGGTACTGCAAGGTTCAGTACTGGGTCCAGTTCTATTTAATGTCTTTATAACTGACATTGTAGAGGCACTGGAACAGAAAGTAGGTCTCTTTGCAGATGACACAAAGATCTGCAACAAGGTTGATACGCAAGGTGGGGTGGAAAGGATGGAAAGGGGCTTGGCAAGGTTGCAGGAATTGTCAAATGTATTGCAGCTTAGATTCAATGCAAAGAAGTGCAAAGTAATGCAACTGGGAAACAAAAACCCAGGGGAAGAGTACACAATGGGGGGTGAGATACTGACAACAACAAAAATGGAAAGAGACCTGGGTGTAGTCATATCAGATAACCTAAAGGTGGGCCAGCAATATGAGAAGGCAGTAAGGAGAACTGGGGAGATACTGGGATGCATAGGGAGAGGCATCACCAGTAGAAAACAGGAAGTTGTTGGCCCTCTTTACAGACAGTTGGTAAAACCACATCTGGAGTACTGTGAACAGTTTTGGAGACCCTATCTCCACAAAGACATAGACAGGGTGGAGGCTGTCCAGAGGAGGGTAACCAAAATGATGCAGGGTCTGCACCAGAAGACATAAGAGGAAAGGCTAAAGGAGATTAAGATGTATAGCCCTGAGGAGAGGAGGGGGGGGGACATGATAGAAACTTTCAAATACCTCAAGGGAATCAAGAAAGTCCAAGAGGGTAGCATCTTTCAGAAAAAGAGATGTGCAAGAACAAGGGGCCACAATTTGAAGATAGAGGGGAGATGGCTCAGAGGTAATTTGAGGAAGCATTTCTTCACAGAGAGGGTTGTAGATGCATGAAATGGCCTTACTGAGGAGGTCGTAGAGTCAAAAACAGTGGGGGAATTCAAGAATGCATGGGACAGACATAAGGCAATTCTAGTGGGGGGATAGAAGGAAGTAGGCTGCTGATTAACTAGGATCTTCAGCTTATCCATTAGGTAGGGAAATGGGCAGACTAGGTGGGCCAAGCGTTCCTTATCTGCTATCAAATTCTATGTTTCTATGTTTCCAACCGAGCCTCCCACTCAGCACCCAGCCCATGAACCCCTCCCAAGCCCTTACTTACCCATCAGGGGTCCAACTATGTCATCCTCTCTGGATCTCGGACACATCTTCACTCTTTAATGCCAGACTATGAACTCAGGAAATCAGGTATGTCATTCAATGTTTTTCAATGGGGTTTTGAACTTGGTAGCATAACTTGGCCATTTGTCAATATTTTTGCCCCAAATTTTCAACATACCTTTTATGGGACACCACCTCATGAAGAATGAAAGTGGCATTATGTAAATCTTTCCTGAAATGTGATTTCATGGTCCCTGTGAGAATACACCTTTTGTGCAGTAGTTGAAAATGTTCTCTTCCCTTGTTCATGAGGTGGGGCCATAAGAAACCTATATTAAAAATGTGGTATAAAAATATTAAAAAACAACAAAGTTATGAGCCTCCATTGAATTTTGTGAATGCAGGCTCATAACTTTGGTAATTTTCAATATTTTGATTTCAAATTTACAACATAGCCATATCTTTAAAGCATCTCTTGAATGTGACAGCTGTCATGTTTCAAATCCTGTCCTAAATGTTTCTTCACAGGTGATTTCATGGTCCCTACACAAAATCTCCTTTCAGGCAGGAGTTGAAAATGTTCTCAGCCCTTGTTTATGAGGTAGGGTATAAGAAGGCTATGTTGACATTTGGTGTAAATATAATAAAAGAACAACAAAGTTCTGAGCCTAAGCTGAATTTTGCAAATGCAGACTCATAACTTTCGTAATTTTCAATATTATACCCCAAATTTACAACATAGCCATTTCTTTGCAGCACTTCATGAATGTCACAGCTGTCATTTTTCAGCTCTGGCCCAAAATATGTTTTTGAATCCCGAAAGTTGATTTCATAGTCCCTAAGCAAAATCAACTTTCAGGCAGCAGTTGGACATTTGCTATACACTTCTTCATGAGGCAGGGTCATAAAATGGCTATGTTGAAAATTTGGAGTACAAATATTACAAAACAACAAATTTATGAGCTTACATTACATTTTGCTAAAGTAGGCTCCTAACTTTGATATTTTTATGCCAAATTCCTACCATGCAGCCCTATTAGCTCTTACCAGACTGTGTTTATGTGGCTGTGACTCAAGTATACTTGCAGCTAGAGATATGACAATTGGCATGCTTATGCATATATTTTTTTCACTTATTTCAACCTTGTATTGTACTGTACTGCACAGGTCTTGGGGCAGAACTCTCATATTCTTAATAACCCAGCACAGTGCATAAAGGGTAAGTACACACCACAAAAAGGAAGAAAAAAAAATTATATATATTTATTGCATATTGTATATATAAAGGAGAGGGACATGTAGGGAGTGGTGCAATGCCCTGGCTGTGGGGCAGCAGTTTTCCAGGAGACATTCTGGAAACTGCATTGCTGTCCTATTTGCAGGCAACTGTCAGCTCTGAGGGAGGAGCTTGCCCACCTCCAGGCTGAACTGGCAAGGACTAAGGAGGCCTCCCCCACCCAAAGAGCACCACTGCCACAGAGGCTGCCAAGTATGAAGAGCAGTTGGATCACAGTGGGTTCCGGGAGGGTGCGGGTGGTGGAAATGAGGTGAAGCCCCCTAGTTGTACCTCTACACAAACCATATGCCAGTCTGAAAGAGCAAGGTTCCTCTATGATGGCACCCCTCAGTGGAGACCAAGAAGAATGCTGAGGACACCCACAAAGGAGACCCACAGAAGGGTGGCAAGGGACACCACAGGGGAAGGAAACAGCTTCTGATAGAGGACTCAGTTGTTAGAGGGTAGACCTGGGGAAGGGAGAGGGAGAGAGAGAGGAGAGGAGAGGAGAGGAGAGAGAGGAGAGGAGAGGAGAGAGGAGTAGCCTTCCTGGTGCCATGGCTTGGAGGAACAAGAAGCGAATCCTCAGGATTGCAGAAGCAGCATCACAGGAGAGGGAACTAGATATTATTGTCCACCTTGGGACAAATGACCTAGCTAGGCATGGGATCAGTGCAGTGCAGGATGAAATTATGGAGTTGGGGAGGGGCCTCAGACAGGTAGCAAGCACGGTTACTTTCTCAGATGTGCTGCCAGTCCATGGCAGAGTTGAAGCTAGGGTACTACACACCATGCAGTTTAATGATTGGTTGCAAAACTGGTGCAGAGCACAGTGCTTTGCTTCTGGGGACTGGGGTACACCTGGAGAGATGAAGGTCTATACTGGCATGATGGTCTGCATCTGTCCACAGTAACCAAGATCCTAAGTGACAGGTTTAAATGCTTCCTTAGCAAGCTTTTAAACTAGCCATGGGGGGAGGTGCTAATAAGAGGCAGGAAATGTCAAGCCTCCTCCCACAAAACATGACAGGTAGTAAGGTAAACACTGAGGTACAGTGCTCAACAGAGGGCAGGACTGGGGTAAATGGAAAAATAGACAAGGGGAAAAAGAGCAAGCATGTGGGAAAAAAGGATAAAGCCAACATTAAATGGAGGACAATGAGTACCAATGCTCATAGTCTGGGAAACAAGCTTCCTGAGCTAGTAGCCTTGATGGAAGATGAACAATTGGATATTGTGGCAGTCACAGAAACATGGTACATGGAGAACCATGACTGGGATGTCAGCATACCGGGGTACACAGTCTACAGAAGGGACAAGAAGGGGAAAAGAGGAGGTGGAGTAGCTCTATACATAAGGGAAGGGATCAAAGCTACAGAAATAAAAAGTAAAGGGGGAAGACAAGAGGCACTCTGGGTCACCTTGGAGACAGGGAATGGCACCACAATCCGCACAGGGGTTGTATACAGACCCCCATCTCAAGGGAAGGAAATAGACAAGAAAATGATAGAGGACATTCTCAAAATGGCTGAAAAAGATGAGATACTGTTGATGGGGGACCTGAATATGCCAAATGTTAACTGGATGACATGTACTGCAGCCACATCCCAGAGCAGGGCCATTCTCGATGCTCTGCAGGGGGCAGACCTTAGACAACTAGTGTTGGAACCCACTTGGGAGGGAGCAATACTAGACCTGGTACTCCCAAATGGAGAGAGGATCACAAATTTAGAAGTCAGTAGACATCTGGGAACAAGCAACCACTGTACAGTGTGCTTCGCAATAAGCACAACCATGGAGACAAGCCATACAAAAACAAGCATACTGGACTTTAGAAGGGCTGAATTTGGCAAAATGGGTGAATACCTGAGGAATACACTAGCAAATGGCCAAAAAGGAGGGGTGGAAGAACAATGGAGAAAAATCCAAACTGCCATCATAGAGGCAACATGCCTTTATGTGAAACAGATAAAGAAAACAAAGCGGAGTAAAAAAACACTATGGTTCTCAACAGAGGTGGCAGTGAAGGTTAAGGAGAAAAAGGCTGCATTCAAAAAGTATAAGGCATCACAGAAGGAGCACGACAGGGAACTGTATCAATTAAAGCAGAAAGAAGTGGAGAAGGCAGTCAGAATAGCAAAAGCCCAAACCAAGGAAAAAATAGCCAATTCAGTTAAGAAGGGGGATAAGACCTTTTATAGGTACATTAGAGAGCATAGAAAGGATAAGGGAGGAATAGTAAAGATTAATAATGGAAAGGGGAGGTGGGCAGAGGGAGACAGTGAAAAGGCAGAGATACTGAATGAATACTTTTGCTCAGTATTCACAAAAGAAGATGAGGAGGAGTTACCTAAACCAGACAATAGAAGCACTCTGGGTAGCGGGGTTGACACCAGTCCATTCACAGAAGAAAGAGTCCTGAAAAACTCCTAAAACTCAAGGTGGACAAAACAATGGGGCCTAATGGGATTCACCCCAGAATCCTAAAAGAACTAAGGGAGGACCTAGTGACACCACTGACCACACTTTTTAACAAATCATGGCAGGATGGGGTGGTACCTGAGGACTGGAGGAGGGCAGATGTGATTCCCTTCACAAAAGTGGAGCAAGGCAAAGCAGGAAACTACAGACCTGTAAGTTTGACCTCAGTGGTAGGAAATGATGGAATCACTTCTGAAAAGAAAGAATTGTTGAGTACCTAGAGGCCAGCAGGGCACAGGACACAAAGCAGCATGGATTCACAGTGGGAAGGTCATGTCAGACGAATCTAATAGATTTCTTTGACTGGGTGACCAAAGTAATAGACCAGGGAGGGGCTGTGGATATGGCCTACCTAGACTTTAGCAAGGCATTTGACACAGTCCCACACACAAGATTAATAATCAAGTTAGCCAGCCTGGGAGTGGGTCCCAGGGTGGTAGCATGGGTAGCAAACTGACTGCACAACAGGACACAGAAGGTAATAGTGAGTGGAACACATTCCGAAGAAAGGGGGGTCACTAGTGGAGTACCTCAGGGATCAGTACTGGGTCCAGTCCTCTTTAACATCTTTATAGGTGACATTGCAGAGGGTCTGGAGGGAAAGGTATGCCTCTTTAAAGATGATACAAAGATCTGTAACAGAGTTGATACAAAAGGGGGGGTAGAAAGAAAGAATGGGAAGGGACTTGGCAAGGTTGGAGGAATGGTCAGACATATGGCAACTTAGATTCAATGCAAAGAAGTGCAAAGTAATGCACCTGGGAAACAAAAACCCACTAGAAGAGTACTCAATAGCAGGGGAGGTACTAACAACAACAAAAATGGAACTGGATTTGGGGGTAGTCATATCAGATGATCTAAAGGTGGGTAAGCAATGTGAGCAGTCAGTAAGGATAGCCAGGGGGATATTGGAATGCATAGGAAGGGGCATCACAAGTAGAAAAAGGGAAGTAGTTATCCCTCTGTACAGACAGTTGGTGAGACCCCATCTGGAGTACTGTGTGCAGTTTTGGAGACCTCATCTATGCAAGGACATAGACAGGATGGAAGCAGTCCAGAGGAGGGCAACTAAAATGGTGCAGGGTCTGCATCAGAAATCATATGAAGAGAGACTGACAGAGCTTAATATGTATACCCTTGATGAAATGAGGGAGAGGGGGGACATGATAGAAATGTTCAAGTACCTCAAGGGAATCAACAAAGTCAAGAAGGGTAGCATCTTTCAGAAAAAGAGATGTGTAAGAACAAGGGGGCACAATTTAAAGATAGAGGGGGGACGGCTCAGGGGTAATGTGAGGAAATTTTTTTCACAGAGAGAGTGGTGGATGCATGTAACTGCCTTCTTGGGGAGGTTGTTGGGTCTAAAACAGTGGGGGAATTCAAACATGCATGGGACAGACATAAGGCAATTGTAGTGGGGGGTGGTAGGAAGTAGGCTGTTGGTTAACTAGAATCTGCAGCTTATCCAGTAGGTAGGGAAATGGGCAGACTGGATGGGCCAAGTGGTGCTTATCTGCCTTCAAAGTATATGTTTCTATGTTACTGTATACACTGTATATACTTTTTCTTCCTTGTATATTATTGCTTTTTGTATATCTGCTTCTGTACTGTACTTTGATGTATTCATGACCAGGTCCACCTTGCAAATGAGCCTTGCTCAATGGTGCCTGCCTGGACAAATAAAGATTTTGATTGATTGATTGATATATTTTTCTAAGGAGTACTAATTAAATGCCAGATTTTGTTATATTTAAATCAGTGACGGACAAATTATAAGGGCTCAAAGTCTAAAGTTCTTTTTACATTTTCTGAAAATATTTATTTACTAACAATTCGTTTACCTTTGTAGCCAAAGAGATATCTGCATATCTGCATGCATAATTTCCATGTAAGGGTCTTAGAAACAGTTACATTGGGAGGGAGTTGGTAGTTTATTAGTTACAGAGGTTCATCATTTTTCAATTTAAGTAGAGGTAGGGGAAATTATCAAATTCTGAAATTGCAGAATTTTCATGAAATTGCATGACATTTTTTGCAATTTTATAACATTCTTTAATTGGCCATAATATTGTCCATGTTTAATTTGTAGGTCTGAAATATGGCATGCTTATTGTCTCTTACAGGCCCTAAAAGCTTGTCAAGTTTCATTACATCTGAATGAAGGGTGGGAAGATCAATAAAAGGCTGTGTCAAATTAATCAACACAAAAATAAGGAATCATGAGCTATGTGGAGTGGAAATATGGGGCGGGGAATTAAGAGATTCCTTAGAACCTTTGATCAATACTTATTATAAACATGTATTGTGGTTACCATGAAGTGCACCAACTGCATTTATAAGGATGGAAATAGAACAGTTACCTGTACCTGTTCAATGTAATATAGAGGAAAGAATGATGAAGTATTGGCTGAAGGCATATACTACGGAAAACACTAGGTTACTACGTAAATGCAGGTGGCAATCAGTTATACCAATCAATACGAAATATTCCTGAGTATACAAACAGTTGAAACAATTATCAAACTACATGGTCTGCATAATTACATAGTAGATATACATGCAAGGCCAGTGAAAGAAATCCATATCAAAATAAAGGAAAGGATAAGAGATGCATACACACAGAAGGACATGAGGCTAAGTAAACAATATAAGATTAGTAAATGGTTATCAAGCAACAAAAGTAATTTTGGATTTGAGAATTATTTAAATATTCTAAAAGATCCGAAGAGAAGGAAAATATTTGTGAAATACCATTTTGGATATTACGATAGCTGGAGAATAAAGACATCCCTTGGTCAAGTTTGGGGGTTGGGGCAACTACAAGTGAAAAATGGGAGAAGATGACACAACCCACTTGTTGATACTATGCCCAATTTATAACAAGATAAGGGATAAGATATTGGGAGATATATTAGCCACTCTTGAAATGGAACCAAAACAGATGGCTGAGACTGAGTTCATAACATACATTAGAGAAAGTACTTTAGTTTCGGTTATATTCGCTAGCTTTGAAATCCTACGTTTTTCACGGTATTGATCATCCCACTAATATTAAGGGCACGTTAACATTAAGTGCATACATCACATCACAAGAGTGCTTGCCAGATGGAAACTAATCCTTCAACACACAATGTTCATTAAAAAAATGTTAATGAATACAAATTAAAGTCCACAAAAAAACAAATCAGCTCTCAATAAAAGATAAGCTGCAAAAATGAAAAAAAAGTTCTCATCTTCATTATGCCTTCTACATTCAGTCATACATTAGTCCTGCCCTGCATTAAATGGCTCTGCAACAAGAGGAAAAAAAAGTTACTGTAGTAGCGGCAGCAAAATAGCTTTAAAATATGTTATAGCTTGCTGCCACTAACAGTATTAAAACTTATCAATCCTGACGTCCAGACAACGCTCATGTGCTCCCTATATTCCTGACTTCATGAAACCATGAATGCACTATTCCCTCTTGTCCTTCAGTTTTGTCACACTCTCCTGTAGCCACTTAGCATGCTTGTCTTTTATTGTGGACATTTTTTAAGTCGATCTTGACCCGTACACCATCAGCAAGCTGACTAGAGATAAGTGCATCGTACCACTCTGTAAAGTACTACTTGATATTGTCTTTTAAAAGTTTGTTAAGGGATATGTCCAGTGGCTGTAGGAGGTCCGTACAAGAGGCAGGAATGAAAATCGGTATGTAACCTGCCTCTTCTAGTTGTTGCAAAACTGTGTGGGTGGTATTTGCTCTGAATAGATCCATGATAAGGATCGCCTTTTGCTCTTTTGGCAGACCAAGTATCAACTTGGTATTTTCAAGATGTGGCACCAGTATCTCAGTAATGTACTGCAAAGTTGTTTCCTCATTTGCCCAGTGGTTAGCAGAGTGTGTTATGCATCAATCTTGGGGAAATTTGTGTGATGGATGGCAGACAGGGGTTCTGCCACAGTAGATGACCTGTGGCGGCAACAGATTACCTGAAAGTGTGCACCCCAGCACCAGTGACACCTGGTGTTTATCACCTAACCCTGTTAATGCCACTTGGTTTGATCCAGTGGCTGCCATTGTCCACTGAGAAACAGGGACAAGATTAACACCAGTCTCATCGATGTTAACAATGAGCTCTGATGGGACAAGCTCTTGTGCTGATGCTTTAGAAATACGGTGCAGAAATCCTTTTAGCTGCATGAAATCAAGTGGTGTCTTTCTTGCAGCTTTAGTGCCTTTCCTACGGCTAAACCCCATGTGATTCAAAAATCACCAGGCCCATTTGGTCGTGATGCTGACAGTTCCGACATTCTCTGTCAGGATATGGGGGCTGTTTGTTTTGACAATCCCCATGGCCACTGCCTGTACCACCCTGGCATTAACAACTTCTCCTTCAGCCCTAGGCTGTGAATGATAAAGCGCAGTTTTTCTTCGACTTCATCAAGGAAATAGGTGGGTCTGCCTCTCAGTTTAGTGGGCAGTGGTGGCTTTAGCATCACAAGATCTGCTGCCATTTGTAGCCAAGCCTTGTAGTCACCCTTAAAGTTCCTGACTGTGGTCTCATTTATAGTCTTACCATACTTAGAATGGTAAAAGCAGACTTTAGCAATGACACCATTCTCAGCTGCATACCACCCTATTTTATTCTGCACTTCTCTAGCATATGAAGTGTATGAAGTGTAGCTGGAAGGGTGGCTTCACTTAGGGGCAGTGGGGTGCAGGCAGTGAGTTCGCTTACCGCCACAGAATCAGTGTCCGAGTCCAGTCCTGTTTGCTGCAGCTGCTCGCAGGACACATGCATTATATCAATAGGGTATTCCATCTTCGCTCCTTTTCTTACCCAACGAAGAATAGACATCGTCACAGAGCTTACACAGCCACGCACAAGGTACAGTACTGAACAACAATGCAGACAAGGGCAGTGCTAAAGCTGGGCTGGGCTGGTTTTGTAATACCTGCTGGCTGGTACCAGCTGTGATTACACACCAATTACACACCAATTAAACTATTGCTGTGTAATTGTTTAATGTGGGGTAAACATTGTAAAGCTGCTGCAATGTACTGTATTACAACCGATCAGTGTCAGATTATATGAGACACCTCATTGTTAACGCTAAGCAACTATGCTAGACGATTACACATAAATAAAAGACCATGGATAAGTTTAAGCTAGATTAAGTGTTAATATTTGGGGATGCTAACATTTTCTGTACTACAGTAATTTCATTCTGCAAAACTGTAAATAAAAAAATACATATTATCGAATAATCAAACTAAGAAGCAATTAAATGAAAGTTAAGAAAAAAGGATATGTTTTTAGCTATTTTATTATGGTCTTTTTTTTCTTAGTATACAGTAGTTAAATATGAGCACATAAGTATTTATTATGGATATCTTATGTAATTAATTGTTCTGGAAGTGATTTTATATGATAATTTGTGATACTACATTGTAATGACATAAACTGTCAATCAATAAAGTGTTAAACTGAAAAAAACTGAATGAAGGGTAGGGAAGCTAAAGAAGTTCAAAATGTAGCAATTTAATGTTCATGTGAAAACTTTCAAAAATATTTCTATGCTTACAACATAGCCATCTCTGGAGGTACATAATTGAAAACTTAGATGCATACTTTCTTGAAAGATTCCTAGAAACTGCTAAATAGAGATTGTAAGGTTTCGCTATGACCTGCCTCACCACATGACTTCCAGGGTCTTGCTTCTGAGCCTGGGTCATCAGCATGATGTTCTGATGCTAGACCATGGTGGTTTCCTTAAATCCTAATATTTAGGATCAGTGAACCTAACAACATTTTTGATATTCTGTTCTCTAGCTTTAAACCTATAGGGGCTTGCAATTCAGCAGTTTACATGATTGCAAAATGTAATTTTAAAATTTCTGAAAGTTCCAAGGCTTATAACACTGTCACCTTTATGGCTAGTGATCTAAATCTTGGCACAGATATGTATGGGCAAGGGTAATGGCGCCATACCAAATGCGGTGCATTTTGCACAAACTGTTTTAGTTTACTTAGTTGTTAACTGTAATTGTAAACTTTATGAAAGTCTGGAGTCTTATAACCCAGTCATTTTTAAAGACAGAGATCTGCAACTTGTTACACATCTGTATGGGTACTCGGAGAGACAACACAACAAATTTATGCAATTTGGACAAATGAATTTTAAATTTGTCGGAAATAGCCAAAGTCACAATTTTGGCAACATTTCATGAAATTTTCATTGACATTTCGTGAAATTTCACAGAAGTGAAATCAGCAGTTTGCCAGAATTCCACTTGTGGAAGATAAAATTCGTCCATCCCTAAATTTAAATATTTATATAAGTTTTGGAAAATATTCGAGCATTTTCGGATGTTTGCAGTTCTGCTGCTATTGTAGGTATACACCAAAATGTAGGATGAATACCCAATATTAAAGTGTCCTAAAATGTAATAAATCTTGAGAAATTTGAGTGAGTATTTTCAAATTTAGGGTGGGCATTTTGTAAATTACTAGTAGCGGTGGGCGAAGTGGCTGAAATTCGCTCTGAGAAGAGATTTGTAGAGTACTCCACAATGCAAAGCAGAGTACTTCACATCATGATGAGGATTGTGAAGTCCATTGAAACCAATGACTTTGTGTTATTCCACCTTCCCCAAACCACTTCTCCACCAATTTTAAGGCAAAGTACATTGAAATCAGTGTACTTCGCAACACTTCACTTTGTTATTGAGCACCAAGGTGAATTTTGCAGTGCTTCATGGGATTGTAGGACACATGGGCTCTAGATTGTTCTGCACAGCCTCGGTTCTGTGTAGTGTGTGTGTAGTGGAAGATGGAGACAGTTTCCTCTCACAGCTCTGCAATTCAAATCCTCTAAAAGCTGATAAAAAAAGCCATTTTGAGCCATTTATTAGCTCATAATTTAGTACATCAATTCTAGGAAATCTTCCTGTGCTCATATCATTGAGTGTTTATTGTTTGTGTGTGGATTTTGAATGTTAATTTATAACAGTCAGTCTGTGTACTATGAAGTGTGCTTTGGGGGGAGGGGCATATCTGTGGTGTAGGTAGATTAACTGGGAGAAAAAGGTAGTCTTTCTGTTTTGGTTATATTTTTCTTGTATAACTGTGTTAATGTACACACAGTAATATTGTCAGTAATTCTTGACTTTTTTTGCTGATTGTTGTGGTGCATCAGTGTATAATTTCAGTTTGTTTAAAACATTTGGTCATATTACTAAAGGTTTTCAATCTGCTACGCATTACTTGTAGTGTCTATGTGAGTGTGTGTGCGATGCATGTCATTAAATCAGACACCTTTTATTGTGCCACAAAATAATTGCTGCAGTGTGAACCTGCTATTCACCGCACCTGTATGAATTGTTTATACTGTTTTGTGGTATCTTTACTGGTAGTGGACTGTTACTGTCCTGCACTATCTCTCCAACCAGAAAAAGGTATTCTTTTCCAGATGTGGATTTGTGACTTGTGAACACTGGATAGGTGGTGTTGTTGTGCTTTCGTGTCTGCATCTCTTGAGTGTGAAGCACAATCTTAATCTGCCTGTGCATTTGCAGTACACCATTAATTCTGGGAGACTTTGTATTTCTTGTTACACTCTCATTTCGCTTTGTCAGCACTGGGGAATTTTCTATACACAAGACAGTAGCATTCTGGGGATACATATTAATTCTTGTGACAGTGTGTGACCACTGCGCACATGACAGAGTGCACCATTAATTCTAGGAGACTTTTTATTGTTAGTTACCCTCTCATTTCACTTCATCAGCACTGGGGAATTTTCTGGACACAAAACAGTAGCATTTTGGGGATGCACTTTAATTCTGGTGACTGTGTGTGACCACTGCACGCATGATGGAGTGCACCATTAATTCTGGGAGACTTTTCATTTTTTGTTACCTTCTCATTTCACTTCGTCATCACTGGGGAATTTCCTGGACACAAGACAGTAGCATTTTTGGGGATGCACATTAATTCTGATGACTGTGTGTGACCACTGTGTGCATGACTGAGTGTGCCATTAATTCTGGGAGACTTTGCAATTCCTGTTGCACGCTCATTTCACTTCATCAGCACTAGAGAATTTTCTGGACACAAGACAGTAGTATTTTGGGGATGCACATTAATACTGGCAACTGTGTGTGACCAGTGCATGCATGATTGAGTGCACCATTAATTCGGGAGACTTTGCATTTTTGTGCTCTCATTTCACTTCACCAGCACTGAGGAGATTTCTGGACACAAGACAGAAGCATTTTTGGGATGCACATTAATTCTGGTGACTGTATGTTACCACTGCACGCATGATGGAGTGCACCATTAATTCTGGGAGACTTTGCATTTTTTGTTACCTTCCCATTTCACTTTGTCAGCACTGGGGAATATTCTGGACACAAGACAGTAGCATTTTGGGGATGCAAATTAATTCTTTTGACTGTGTGTGACCACTGCACACATGACTGAGTGCACCATTAATTCCTGGGAGACTTTGCATTTCTTGTTACACTCTCATTTCACTTCATCAGCACTGGGGAATTTTCTGGACACAAAACAGTAGTATTTTGGTAATGCACATTAATTCTGGTGACTGTGTGTGACCACTGCATGCATGATGGAGGGCACCATTAATTCTGGGAGACTTTTCATTTTTTGTTACCCTCTCATTTCACTTCATCTTCACTGGGGAAATTTCTGAACACAGGACAGTAGTATTTTGGTGATGCACATTACTTCTGGTGCCTGTGTGTGACCACTGCATGTATGACTGAGTGTGCCATTAACTCTGGGAGACTTTGCATTTCTTTTGTGCTGTCATTCCACTTTGTAAATACTGGGAGTTTTCTGGACACAAGACATTAGCACTTTGGGGATGCACATTTATTCTGGTGACTTTGTGGGTGAGGGGCTGCCAATATTGTTGTCACTTTACCTTACTTCACATTAAGACGGAATGGCAATGTGAAGTAATAATTACAAAGCAAAGTGAGCCTTTTGGATTGTCCACTTTGCATAGGGGAGTGACAATGCGAAGTGTCCACTTCACAGGCACTTAGCCGGTGAAATTTAAATTCACTGCATCTCTTATTATTAGTTGGGAAAATGTGGTAAACAAAAAAACTTATTGGAGTGTATAATACCACTAGGATTCCACTTATGATTTTTAACTTTCAGAAAGCATTTATACAATATGTATCATCAGTGAATCCATTTAACTCAGCTGAGCTTTCTGCAGTCCAGCAGCTCCATTCTGGTCAACTATTTTTGTTCCCTCCTTGCTACTGTCTCTGAGCTGGTCCAATTGGATTCAGTGGACCCGTTTGTCACATTGATTTTCTCCTTGTTTTGGCAGACACCCTCCCTTCAAAAGAGTGCAACCTACAGTACAGTTGCAGCCAAAGGCAAATTGCTGTGATATCTCTAGAAACATAGAAACATAGAATTTGATGGCAGATAAGGACTGCTTGGCCCACCTAGTCTGCCCATTTCCCTACCTAATGGATAAGCTGAAGATCCTAGTTAGCCAACAGCCTACTTCCTCCTACCTCCCACTAGAATTGCCTTTTGTCTGTTCCATGCATTCTTGAATTCCCCCACTATTTTTGACTCTACAACCTCCTCAGGAAGGTCATTCCATGCATCTACAACCCTCTCTGTGAAGAAATACTTCCTCACATTTCCTCTGAGCCATCCCCCACTCTATCTTCAAATTGTGCCCCCTTGTTCTTGCACATCTCTTTTTCTGAAAGATACTACCCTCTTGGACATTGTTGATTTCCTTGAGGTATTTGAAAGTTTCTATCATGTCCCCCCTTTCCTTGAGGCTATACATCTTAAGCTCCTTTAGTCTTTCTTCATATGTCTTTAGAATAATTCCCTACCTGCTTGGAGCACCACTGTGAGACACCAGAGATAATCTCTTTAAATATATTACACTATATCTGGAAATATCAGAAAGTATCTGTGGCTGCAAGTGTTCTCTTTGTCCTGAGAGACCTATACCTTTTCAATAGCCAGAATTTCTCTTTCTAGTACACCAATCATTTTCATCCACCCACTGATCTCTAAGACAGCCCCTAAGTTATGCTCTTTCCAGTGCATTGAGCTCTCAGGCTAGTTAATTCTGTGAGGTGTGATTCTCCTACAGCCAACTTTCAAGTGAGAACCATCCCTGTATGCTTCTATGATGCAATTGTGTTCTACCATTCACTTGCTATTCAGCTCTGCTACCCTTGCCTCAATGACCCCATAAATCTAACTCCTGCCACTGGTGAACCCTACACTAGCTAGCTCTTCTGTCCCATAGTTTAAGTCCCGCAACTTCTGATTCCACTGATATGACCATACTGCCTCACTCTGCAGAACAGCAGTCCATCTTGACTTGGCTAAGGATAACATTCGACTTGCGCTACAGGTAGGCAAATCACCTCATTGTACCTGCACAAGCATCATGGTCCTGCAATGTCATTCAACACTTCTGCTATAGTGGCATCCAGAATCATGTTCAGTCTTGACTAAATATATTGAGATACTGAGAAATACAAAATCACACTTCTGTCAAAATGGTGTCAGTTGCGATTAGTTGTAACATGTGGTATCCCTAGGTACTCCTACCTTCAAATGTTAATAATGCATATTATCTACAGGGTTATTAAATAGCTTGCAGATTGCATTATACAGTAACAATGCTATGCATGATTGGCACTACAAACCATTGATTCTGTGAGTTCTAGTAGTAAGCTAGAAAACTGCAATAAGATAGGCAAGTGCAAAGTGATGGCCTTGAATATTCTTGATTGTTCTTGACCCATGATACTGATTGACATGAGGGTATCTGATGCTGGGCACCATTGCGTTTTTACTATGGAGCCCCCTATGAATTCTAAAGTACAAGCACTCTACACAGCTATTTCCTTCCTCCTGTTCCCTGGCAACTCAATTGCATGACCAGGCAAATGTATGGATATGACATTCACTAAATTATCACAACATTTCACAGTTTTCACAAAAGCTAATGACGTCAGATTTTAATTACTGCAATGCATTTTGCAAATTGTAGTTGCTAGCTACCTGGTCATTATTATGGAAGAGATCAGAAAGTTGACATTCACAGCCTCATTGTTAGGGTCTATAAACCTACCAAAATTGCTGACATTTCATTCTTAAGTTTTAAAGTTATCAGGACTTAAAACTGTACAATTTATGTACTTGCAATATGTAATTTAAAATCTTTAAATTTTTATTGGTTTACACCTCAGCCACATTTAAAGTTAACAATTGGAAACTTGATATACTTATATATATATATATATATATTAATGCACTGTAAACAAACTAAAGTCAGTGCAACCTAGAGTGCTACTTTTGAAACTACTGTATACAGAAATTAGAATTTTGGTAAAATGTCACAAATTTTTCTTGGACATTTTGTAAAATTTCATGTAATCCTAATTTTTACAGAGTTCCTCTGGCAAACATTACATTTTGACCTGTTCTGATTCAAACCTCTACAGAAGATGTAACCAGAACTAATTAAGCTAACCATCTATAATGTAGGGCTAACTGTTCCACCTTGTGTGACCCTATTCCAAATCCATGCCTTATCACTGACATTGGCATTGACATCAACAACTAATTCACTCAGAGTGAATGTAACCCTAAACTTTAGTAAATGCAGAAAAGAGTATGCAAGACTATAGTAGGTGCTACAAGCTACACTTGTTGCCACCTATAAAGATTATTACTGCCAAAAATGTATGTAGATTTTATTTATTGTTCATACGGTATTTAAGTCATACTTTTGTTTTTCTGGTAGACCTGCATCGTATCATAGTATTTTCAAGCATTTTCCATGAACCTGGAAGGTGCCCTAGTTGAAATGATCCATTAATAGATATTACAGAGGGTATACTATTGCCACAGCGACTCTCATATTGCAAAGACTACCACAGTGACAGGAATTGGTCAAAATCCGCCTGTCACTGTGGTGGTCTGTTTGGCAATTGGGACTGCCTCACTGGGTGTTTCCCCCCCCCCACTGGTCCAACTCTGACTTGGAGTTAGAATCATAGAGACCGGGGGTGTGGGGGTGGAGTCCCCCATATGGGGGGATTTGGGGTGCAGCCCCCGATGGATGCACGGAGGCATCCCCGACACTGCAATGCCGACAGTCGGCACTGCGGCTGTCGCTGTCTGTGATGTCTCCATGCCGACTGTTGCTGAGGTATGGGTAAATCATTACAGAGTTCAGCACAGTTGCTGTTGGTGCAGCAAACAGCTTTGTATTTTAATAAATCCAAAGTCATTAAATCACTTCTTAAGGGTCTGTGAGACTTTTTCTGAAACCATGACCTGGCATTTACTCTTCAAAAAGAAGCAAAATCACTGACAGTTTTTATACAGTACATACTTACCATCCCACTACAAAACATGACATTATGAAATAATACAGTTTTTTACACAACAGAAATTTCAGGGATTTCAATTTCAAATTACATTAAATAATCTGAGCGCAGATCTCATATACAGTTGTATCAAGTACAGCTGAGAAAAATGACAGCAGTTAATTTCAGAGTTAGGAACCACAACCATATTTGAAAACACTGTTTCAATCTATACAAAAAATATGTTTACACCAAGAGTGGATATTTTCAGAATATAATTCATTTTGATCTATTTTAAAATATTACATTGCCTAGAGAATAATTAACACCAAAATGTGAAGAACAATCTGTCTAGCAAAATCCAACAAGTAGCTTGCCTGAGAACTGTTACATGGTGTCTAGTTATTTCAGCATGACTGGATAGTATAGCAGTTGTAGCTGATTATTCATTATAGTTATTGATTTTTTAATCTTGCAGGAAACTTTTATCAGTACAATAATAACATATGGGTGTCTGTTCATGCGAAAATATCCAGCTGTCTTGTGTGGCTGAAGACACTCAGATTTGCGTTACACCTCACAACATACCCAAGGCATCCATGTATTTCAGCACAACCAGACATCTTAACAGAGTTTATTTCTTACTTAGCCGTCATTTTTATGGCTGCATAGCAGAGTTATGCTGATGTTATATGATTATGTCAGTAGAAAAAGGGGCCTCTGGAATGTGTCTTAATGCAGCACAGCCTGTCTGTTTCCATGGAGTGGAGTTGAATAACATCTCATTGCATCCTCTTCAGTAAGGTATGGCTCTTCCCTCCCCCATTGTACTATTTTCTTCATGAGGTCTCAAAAGGCGTCTGGAAAACTTTAAAGGAATCATTCTAGACCTGCCATTTATCGCTATTCACAAGTGCTGCCCATTGCTTAAAAAGCAAAGAATCAAGACTTACAGGTTCCAATTAGAAAAAATGCAAAGCACTTACATTTTGTCACTAACTCACATGCTTGTATTATGTCTTTTTGTACCACTGACCCTGCAACCTGCTGCCAGCCATTATTGCCAATTACCAGTCCCAGAATCTCCCACAGCCAGCCCTCTGATGACTCCCATAATGGGCTAAGCCACGAGGGACTTCTATATGCCTACAAGAATATAGTAACTTTAATCGGATAATTTGGCATGTCATTGTATAATAGTGCTGGTACCAGTCAGTGGAGGACAGTGCTTTCCTTGGCTCATTGTTACTGGCCAATATAGTAAGCGCAATGACATGCTGAATGCATATCTTTAAGTTACTATATTCTTGAAGGTACAGTATATAGAAGTCTCCCACAGATTAGCCTGTTGTGCACTTTATCAGAGAGCTGGCCTTCAGGGATTCTGAAACTGGTAGTTGCTGATAACGGCTGGCGGGTGGGGGGTTGCAAGATCAACCAGATGAGAAGACATAATACAGGTATTTCAGTTATTGAAAAAAATGTAACTGTTTTCTGTTTTTGTTAATCAGAGCCTATAGGTCCCAGTTCAGAAGGTGTAAGAATGTACATTCACATTTCTTCAATACTATTGCAGTAGCAGCCATTCTGGCTGTGAGCACAGTTTGTTATAGATAAGTAGCACCTGTATTGGCTAACCAATCCTGCACTATTTGCAAGTAAATAAATATGCTGCATCACTATGGCTATTATATAATGCATTTACTGCACATACAGGGATAAAGACAGCATGAGTATCTCAGATACCACACAATGAGAAAATGTAGCAACACTTAACTGACTGGAGCAATACAACTTTAGTTGAGTAGGAACTGATGTTACACTCCTTTTCAAAGGAGCTCCATCACAGTTGATTGTTTACGTGGTGCTGTCTCTTACAATAAGTACAGTACTATGCTCCAGCAATCAAATATACAGATAGTAGTAGTAGTAGCAGCTTTCTTTCATTGTGGCACCCATTCAATAGGCTCAGTGTGTCATTACAAAATACACAGAAGAAAGAAAATTATAAACACATAAATAAATCAGTCTGCCAGTAATTCATTAACAACTAACTAAATACATGAGTTAACTAAATAAAACTATTAGTTAAATACTGGGAAGCAACTTAATATGGCGACCATCATTTCTCAAAAGCCTGTGCTAAAATGTAGGTCTTGAGATCCCTTTTGAAGGCTTCCATCAAGGGGGGCTGCCTCAGGACCCTTGGGAGAGAGTCCCACAGGACTGGGCTATATGCATTAATCTATTTTAATACTAATAACACACACATAGCTATGGCAAACTAAAAAAAATAGAGATTAAAAATGCTGAAATGCTAGTACAGTCAGTTCAAATATTTCAAATTATGGAATATTTTTACAAGGCTAATTAATATATATCATGCATAACCACAAAATGTATATTTTCCTCTGAATGCTTGCAATTTAGCATGTCCATCAGGTAATTTTATAATGATGGTTTCACTCAGAGTCCAATATTTTGTAGACTTTATGCCACTGCAAGAGCATCACTACAGATCCTGTGATTGTTGTTCCTCTTTGCAGAGATGTCCAGATGGAACAGGTGCTGTTGCAGGGGTGGGTACTGGCCTGGGACCACTGGCCAAGACATACCTCATAGGAGTTCCCAATGCAAACATTTTAAATCTTTTGTGTCCTGACATTAGTTAAATCTTACCTCTCTAGAGGCTATAAACATCACTGAAACACTTCTTCCTCCAACCTGTGTTACTTATCTGGTTTTCCAAATATGTGACTTCCATAAAAGAAGGCTGATGCTAGCAGACACAGAGACCACCAGGCGTGACATTTGGCAATGGCCTAAAATAAGTTAATCAAGATGAGGTCATGCAACCAAACCCAACAATTCATGTCTTATTGTTATATACTGTATAGTAGTGTTTCATTTTAGGACTGATCTGCATAGCAGACAATTCATATTGGGATTAATGTCAGGAAGTGTATTGCAGGTGTCTCATGAAATGCACTGGGGGACTTGCATACACTTTTAATGGCTGTCAATGAGTCAGTTGTGCCTTGCTATTGCTCCTTGCAGCTGTCTGTAATGGTTTGCTAACTTTCTGTTGGCTGCAAGTAGGAGAGTTCATAAAATCCTGTTGAGCAAGTGGGGCTATTCTTGTGAACATGCATTTGACTTATAGTGGGCGATACACTTAGGTTGTTTAGCTTAGCCCCCCTCCATTGTGATAACAAAAATGACAAAGAATGAGCTCTGATATACAGTACTAATACACTCCCTGCACAACTTTCTGAATGGAAAGCTAACCTGTGTTGCCTATATACAACTGAGAGTGTCCATGCTACTGATTTATTGCAATACAAAAGGACTAAGAATAGCATAGGTGTTGCACCATTTGATGCTTGTAGGAACTAGAAAGTATTTCTCCCAACCTCTCTGTATAATAAAAACACAGCTGAGTGTCAAGTCAGTCTTAATATCCTAGCCATGGATCAGTTGTTGGTGCAACATGGTGGCCAAGAAAAGGCAATTTGCAAAACAATATTTGACCAAAGGACTTTCATACATGCTACATCCCAAAGTCTTTTACAAGTCACAGGAGTTACATACTGGTAGCACAAGGATTGTAGGATTTAATTAGATGTCCAGTGCTGACATAAAGCAGCAATCTCCAAATGGTGCTGACATTTGTTCTTTTGGATGTCTAGTGCTGAACCTAGCACAACAAGAAATAAAAAATAAAAAATCTGGTCCCTCTCCTAATGGGTCCAGTGGGCAGTTTGGCCCATCAGGGAAGAAAACACATGCCCTTTCCAGCAACTACCTGATGGGTCTAGTGCCCAACATAACCCATCAGGTAAAAAAAATTGTCCCCCTACCCAACAGCCTGACAGATCCATGCTCTACCTGACCCATCAAAGAACACAAAACAAATCTAGCACTCCCACCCACCCCCTCCAAATACTTGACTGGTCCAATTCCCAGTCACACACATCAGAGAATAAAAAAAATGTCTCTTTCTCCCAAACTATTGTACCTGATGGGTCTAGTATGCAACCCAACCTGTCAGGAAATGAAAAATAAATCTGTCCCCTTACCACTAACACCCTGGCAGAGTCAGTGCCAAATATGGCCCATCATGGAATAAAAACATGTTTCACTACCACAGACAACATCACAGGTCCAGTGCCCATCCTGACCTATCAAGGAATAAGAAAAAAATCTGTCCCATTCCATCAAGAACTTGACAGTCCCGATGCCACACATTGCTTGTCAAGGAAAACAACAGTGATTATCATCCCCCAACAACCTGACACATCCAGTGCTCAACCAGGCCTGTCAGGAATAAAAAAAAAATCTGACCTTTCCCCCACAAACTGACTAGTCCGGTGCCCAACCCTGTCTGACCTTCTGCCCAGACATCTTACCATTCCAGTGCCCTACCTGGCCCATCAGGGAATGTAAAAGTCTGTCCCACTCCCTGCAACCAGCAGATGGATCACATTCCCAACCTGGACCATGTATTAAGCCAACAAAGATAAGATGGAGCAGCAGCAAAGTGGTAAGCATAAGGTGGAATAGACAGGGTAGTAAAATATTGCTTCACCCATGCTCATCCACTCAGGTCACTGTAAGGTGCTCAAACACTGCATAGGAGATGTGGGGCTTCTGCCACACTATTGCTGCTACCAGCATGTGCAGGCATCTATACCTCACTGGCCTACAGCACATTTACATGGGATACTGGACCAAGAGGCATCAAAGGCGTACACTTCTGTGACTATAACCTCTGGTACCAATGATCCCAGCTCCACCACCCGACTCTCCCTCTCTCAATCCTTCCTTCTCTTGGACCTCAATATCAGCTCTGCATACTTCCTAGTAGGACATAGGGATCACACTACATGCATGCTACAACCCTGCCTTCTGCAGAGTAGAATGGTCCAGTGCCTAACCCAGACCATCAGAGAATAAGACAAAATCTGTTCCCCTCCTGAAAACTACTTGATGGATCTAATGCCCAACCCAGCAGGGAATACAACAAAATTTGGCCCCCAACCCAACTACAGTACCTGATGGGTCCAGCGCCTAACACAATCCGTTAGAGATAAAAATAATCTGCCTCTCTTTATTTTCCACCCAAGAACCTGAAAAGTCCAGGGCCAAATCAGGACAGTCAGGCACAAAAAAATCTGTCCTCCCCTCAACAACCTGACAAATCCCAGTCCCAACCCGGCCTGTCAGGGAAAAAAAAACCTGTCTCCTTTTCCCAAACTACCTGACCAGTCTGATGCCCGACTTGGCCCATCAGGAAATACAAAACACCTGGCCCTCTCCCCGCAGCTACCTGACAGGTCTATGCCCAACATGGTCTGTCAGGGAATAACATATAAAAAAGACCCTTCACCCAACTACCTGCCATGTCCATTGTCCAACCTGAACCATCACAGCACAAAAATCAAATGGTGATATGGAAGGGGGACTATAAGTGAATTTTGTGCTGGGTGATGAAACTAATAGCCAGGTGTTAGATGGACTTGAACCAATGTGCACAGTGTAGGGACCATTACTGAAAAGCAGTTCTACTGTGTCAATGCCCTCCCTGGTGGCAGTTTATACAAAAAAAATCTGTAAAACTGACTTTGGATGTTGTCCTCCTATAACTATAATCATAACCTTGAGACTGGTGAGACAGTAAGACCTGCTACAAATATAAACCAAGATTACAGCAGTTACAAACAACACCAGCCTTGTTGGCACCAGCCAAATTATGTTTTCTGATGGAGCTGTAAATGTTTTAAACATTTGTTTAATAATTTCATAGAATTATAGAATGTGATGGCGGATAAAGACCAGGGGCTTAATTCTCAAAGGTCCCAGCATGGCGCAAGGGGCTTGCACCACAAAGAATGGCACAAAGTACTCCCTATGCCAAAAGATGCACTGGGAGTGATTCTCAAATGCAGCCTGGGACAGCCATAGGCTGCATGCACCAAAGGGGCCTTGCGCCATCCATGCAGGGCTGCCACATGGTGCTAGGGGCTTGTGGCAGATGCAGGCCACCAAATCCCCCTAAATCTGGATTCTCAAACCTCACCCAGAGGGCAAATTTCTAAATACCATTAAACCAGCCAGAGCTGATCTAAGAGTACTTAGACATTTACCCACTGGGAGGGTTGAACAATGTATGGCACTGTGCTGCATTCCCCCCTCCACAGCCCTGATCCTCCTCTTACTGAAATAAATTCCTGGTGATGCAGCAGTTCCCCCCCCAAGCCCAGATCCTCTATTCATACAAGTAAATCTTCCCTGGTGATCTAGTGACCCCCTTCCAAGCCCCAATGCCCCAGTAATACAAGGAAAGTACCCTGGTGATCTAGTGCCCCCTATCCCCTGTCCCCATTAATACAAGTAGAAATTCCCTGGTGAAGTAAGGCACCCGCCCCCCAAAGCCATGATCTCCTAATAATGCAAATAGACATTCCCTGGTGAATTAGTGGCCCCCCACCCAAGCTCTGGTCCTCAGTTAATACAAGTAGAAAGTCCCTGGTGGTCAAGTAGAATGCCCCAAATCCCAATTGCCCATTATGAAATATTAACACATCCCTGGTGGTCTAGTGGACCCCCAGCCCAGCAGGCAGTGACCCACGATCCTGATCTCCTCTATCCCCAAACCAAGCAAGTGACTGGCACAGCCCACCTCTCATCATCATGTCCAGCCACTGATTGAGCTCTCAATGAGCCCAGTACTGTACTCTGCATTCACTCATTGATTGACAGCGAGCTGTGAATCAATGAGCACATACTGAATACAGTATAGCACTGACTGAGAGCTCAGTCAGCAGCTGGCCGCAGTGGTGAGAGGTGGGCTGTGCCAGTCATTGTGTCAGTTTCAGAATGGGGAGGTTGTGGGGTTGTGGGACTGTGCCAACCGAGTGTGGGGTTGGGGGTCCACTTGATCACCAGAGACATGTTAATATTTTATAATGGGGGATTGGGGCTTCGGGTGATCTGCTAGATCACCAGGGAGGTTTTACTTTTCATAACACGGGATCAGGGCTTGGAGGGAGGTGTCTGCTAGACCACCAAGGGATTTCTACTTGTATTAACGGGGCTTAGGGCTTGGGGGGTGCTAGATCACCAGCGCAGTTAAGGTATGCAAGCAGGGGAAGGGAAAGGCCTCACCTAGTAATAAACCTGGGGACAAATGACCTGGCTGATGGGATAGTGGGGGTAAAGAGGAGGTTTGAGGAACTGGGACCTCTGTGTGAGGGAGCAGGCAGGTCTGTCACCTTTTCAGAGGTACTTCCCATTCCTGGGGCAGGTTTGGAAAGAAAAGGGAGAATTCAAGAGTTTAACGAATGGCTGGGGGCCTGGTGTTGGGAAAAGGGGTATGGACTGGTAGGAGGGTGGGGAGGGACCTTGGAGAACAACAGTCTGGTAGCAAAAGATAGACTGCACCTAAATGAGGAAGGAAAAAATGTACTGAAGGCAAGGATAGGGAAGCACATTGAGGAGCATTTAAACTGGGGGTAGGGTAGAAGGATGGATAGAGGAATTCAGAGGCCTAGTGATGTGAAACCAAATGTGCTTACTCCCCATGATAGCAAGGTAATAAGGAAGTCAACTACTAAGGGAGTAGACATAAGGGAAGAGAGGCAGGAATGGGTAGAGACAAGGGTTGGAGGGTGGTAACACTAAGTGCTAGGAGTCTGGGGAATAAGGGGGCGGAACTACAGGCTGTCCTGGAGGAGGTGGGGATTGGACTTGGCAGCTATAACCGAGACATGGGCCACTCAAATCCATGACTGGGATGCGACGGTTCTGGGGCACAGATTACACCAGAAGAATAGGGAAAAGGGAAAGGTGGGGTGGTGCTGTACATAAAGGAGGCATTAAAATGTGTAAGGGGGGAGGGAAATGAGGGAGATACAGAGGCACTGTGGGTGCAACTACAGGATCCCAAAAATAGATTGCTAAGACTGGGGATGGTGTACAGCCCACCCTTTCAGTCTGAAAGGATGGACAGGGTACTGGCAGAACAGATCAGGAGGAACTGTTTGAAGGGTGGGGTGGTGATAGTAGGGGACTTCGGCCTGCCAGGGGTGGAGTGAGACACACCTACCACAAAAAACAGAAGGGAGCAGATAATGCTGGAAGCCTTCCAAGAATGCTTTCTAGTAGAGTTGGTCAAGGAAACAGCTAGAGAAAGAAACACACTTAACCTCGTACTTACAAACAGGAAGTGGGTGAGGGATGTGAGGGTGAAAATCACTGAGGGGGAGTGATCATCGGACAGTATGGTTCCAGTTACAGATGGCTAAAAAGAAGGGGTGGCATCTGGCAAAAGGGTGCTGGATTTCAGGAATGCCAGCTTTGAGATAATGAGGGGAGTGGTAGAGGGGTTCCTGTGCAAAATTCAACTGGGTATGGACACACAACAAAGGTGGGCATTAATAAGATAGGGGATAGTGGAGGCAACAGAAACTTGCTGTAGGGCCCAGACTAAGAAGGCTAAGGGAAAGAAACCCAGCTGGATATGCAAAGGGATATTAGACAAGGTGAGGAGGAAAAGGGCAGCTTACAGCAGATACAGAAAATTGGGGAGGGAGGAGGATAGGGATGAATATCTGCAAGAAGCAAAGGAAGTTACCAGGTGGTCAGGGAAGCCAAGGCGGCAAGAGAACTCAGGCTAGTGAAGGGAATAAAAAAAGGGGAAAAAGACTTCCTTAGGTACATCAGGGAGAAAAAAAACTGTAAGGATCAAATTGTAAGAATTTAGAAGGAGGGGGATGGGTGGAAGAGGGGTAGAAAAGGCAAAAGTGCTCCAATGTCTACTTGCTGGGTCTTACTAAAGAAAGGGAGGTATGCACCCACAGTAGGAGGACGGAGATAGAAACAGATGGGGGAGAGACGGACGGAGGAATCACAGTGGGGTGGGTGCTGAAGGGGTTAAGGGCATTGAGGGTGGACAAGGCACCAGGACCGGATGAAGTACATCCAAGAATGATGAAGGAGCTGGCAGAGGTCCTGGCAGGACCCTTGGTAGAATTATTTAATTCATCTCTAGACACAGGATGCATACCCCATGACGAGACTGGCTCACATGGTTCCCCTCCACAAGAGTGGACCCAAGGATGAACCAGGGAACTATAGGCCGGCAAGTCTAATGTCCATAGTGGGGAAGCTAATGAAGACCATCCTAAAGGAGAGGCTAGTGGCACTACTGGAGGTGAAAAGGGTGCAGGACGGGATGCAGCATGGCTTCATCAAGGGCAGGTAATGCCAGACCAACCTGGTAGAATACTATGACTGGGTGACTAGGCAAATTGACGGGGGCCATGCGGTGAATGTCTTCTACCTAGACTTCAGTAAGGCCTTTGATTCAGTACCACATGGGAGACTTGGAAGCAAGCTACAGGGCACAGGAGCAGGAGCAAAACTGGTGGGGTGGGTGGAGAACTGGCTAAAAGATAGGCAGCATAAGGTGGTGGTAGGTGTGGAATACTCATGCCCCAAGCCTGTGACAAGTGGTGTTCCACAGGGGTTGGTGTTGGGCCCAGTGCTGTTTGGCATATTTATTGCAGACATCTCGGAGGGCATCAACAGCAAAATCAGCCTACTTGTGGATGACACCAAGATGGGAGCGGTAGTGAATGACCAGGTTGGGTGGTGAGGCTACAGGAGGATCTGGCAAGGCTACAGGCATAGTCTGATGGATGGCAGCTGAGATTCAATGCAAAAAAATGCAAGGTACTGCACTTCGGAACAATAAATCCGAGGAGAAGCTACCATCCGGGGAAGGGGGGGCTGGAGGTAACAGAATAGGAGAAGGATCTGGGGGTGCTCATCACGGGAGCAATGAACAATTCCATGCAATGCAGAAAGGCAGCAGCAATGGCCAATAAAATGCTGGGGTGTACTGGAAGGGGTATTACGTCGAGAAGAAGGGAGGTTAATCTACTGTTATACAGATTGTTGCTTAGACCCCACCTGGTATACTGCGTGCAGTACTGGCGCCCGTACCTACAAAACGACATTAGGCTGTTGGAGGGGGTGCAGTGGAGGGCAACAAAGATGATTCAGGGCTTGGGGAATTGCCATATGAGGTCAAACTAAGACAATTAAACATGTACACACTGAAGGACAGGAGGGACGGGGTGACATGATTGAGACTTTCAAGTATATGAAGGGGATAATCAAAGCAGACACAGAGGGTCTATTCAGGAGGAGGGTGGCGAGAGACACTAGGAGTCATGACGTGAGACTGGAGGGGGTACATTCAGGAGGGAGGTGAGGAGGCATTTCTTTATGGAGAGGGTGGTGGCAAAGTGGAATGCACTACTGGCTGAGGTGGTGGCATGTAACACAGTGGGATGCTTCAAGAAGGGTGGGACAGGGCAAAGGGGAGGGTAAAAGGAGGGAAGGGGAGAGGGTTGGGACAGCTGCTGAATGGGAAGCTTGTTGCAATCAACAGCAGCCTAAATAGACCAGGACGGCCTTTTGCTGCTGGTAACTTTTGTATGTTCATATGTTCATACTTGTATGAGTAAAATAAAGCCAGCACTCTCAGTGTCAGGGATATGATTTTTGATGTGCAAAATTCATCAGTCTTTTTAATATAATACTATTGTGCATAACTATTACAGTCAGATCAGGTTTTCCTACACCTGACCAGCCCCACTGGTCAGGTGTAAGGCTTGGACCTGACTATAATAAGTTTATGCACAACAGAGGTATTGTATCATGAAACTGATTAATTTTGCACATAAAATTCATAGCACTGACGCTGAGAGTGCTGGCTTTATTTTATTTATTCTGGATCTTATTTTGCTCAGCACCAAGTCTGTTCTGTGAGAGCTGCTGTTATTTGGAGGTTGGCTCCATTTGTATTAATGGGGGATCAGGGCTTGTGGGGGCTAGATCACTAAGTCAGATTTACTTGTAGTAACAGGGGATAGGGGATGGGGGGGGGCACTAGACCTCCAGGAAATTTCTACTTGTACTAACTGGAGATCAGAGCTTTGAGGGGCCACTTGATCACCATGGAGATTTTACTTTTCACAATGGGTATCAGGGTTTGGGGGCTCTGTTAGACCACCAAGGAGTTTCTACTTGTATTAATGGGGGATTGTGACTTGGGGAGCTGCTAGATCTCCAGGGAGGTTTTACTTTTCATAAGGGGGGATTGCCACAAGTTCAGAGCTATATTAACACTATCACAGGTTATGGCCTTCCAATTTACCATGCTTAAGTATTTGATGAAGTCATGACCATCAAACCAGGAGTAGTCCCTAACAGTTATTATCCAAGGAAGGCTTAGAGAAACAGTTACTCCATATGCTGTAAACCAGACAGTAGTCACTTAGGGAACTGGCTAGTACATCAGTTGTATTTATCCTGTCAGTCCAGCTTGCCTTTTACATACAGTATTTGTTCTGTGTCATGGATCAGGAAATTGCTGCAGTCCTAAATAACACTGCTGACATCAGCCATGGCATGGTGGCTGTGGTGTGAAATAAGGACACTGAATCATTTTTGGTAAAGGAGGACAGATATTTAATCCCCTCCAGTCTGCACATCAGTTTTCTCTCCTACTGAGACAGAAAGTGGAGGAAAAGTTCCTGTCAACTTTAAGTGAGAAGTAAACATGCAATTTTTACAATTACCACTTCCAAAATCTGGCTTCATGGTGAGGTAAAGGAAATGCTGCTGTTTGCATTAATGCTAAAACTACTGTACATTTATATAATTAACATAAATGCAGTTTTGTAGCATTTGAAAAATGTCAGCAGCCTTTTCCTTTCAAACCTCCTGCCCTGACTGTTCCCTAAAATGGCCACCAAACATGCTCTGTGATGAGCTTATAGGAGTAAAAGCCTCGGCAAGTGACTCTTTACAGTGCTAACTCATTTAAGTTTCCCTGTCCTTTGGTCTTGCAGCTACACAAAAATGATCAAAATCATGACTTAATATGTGTATTACATTTTATAATACACATGTAAAGCTATGATTTTGTCATTTATTTTACCAAACACCTGTAGAAATGCTTATCTAAAACTGGCTTCGTCAACTGAACATCAATGTGTTTCCAGTTTTCACAGGGTCTGGTACTAATTCCCGAATGGTAACACAAATATTTACTTCAAGCTGTCACACAGGAGTGTGCTGTGCATATTTTATGGAACACATACAAACAGAGATGAGAAAGTATAAGTGCCTCTAGCTGGGACTTGAACCCAGGCTGCCCGAAATACCGTTCCAATTGTGCTAACCAGCTGCGCCATTGAGACAACTGGAACCTGGGCCGTCCCCGAGGACATTACTCTTTCTCAAATGCATAACCCAGTAGCAACACAAATATTTACTTATAACAATCACACAGGAGTTTGGTGTGCATATTTTATGGAACACATACAAACAGAGATGAGAAAGAATAAGTGCCTCAGCTGGGACTTGTACTCAGGCTGCCCGGAATATCTTTCCGATTGCACTAGCCAGCTGCGTAACTGAGACAACTGGAACCAAGGCTGTCCCCAAGCACATTATTCTTTCTCAAATGCACAACCTAATGGAACACAAATATTTACTTCTAACAATCACACAGGAGTAACAGAGATGAGAAAGAATAAGTGTCTAAGCTGGGAATTGAACTCAGGCCACCCAGAATACAGTTCCGATTCGCTAACCAGCTGTGCCACTGAGAAAACTGGAACCTGTCTCAGTGGCATAGCTGGTTAGCACAATCGGAATGATATTCCAGGTGGTCTGGGTTCAAGTCCCAGCTGAGGCACTTATTCTTTCTCATCTCTGTTTTTATGTGTTCCATAACATATGCACATCACACTCCTGTGTGATTGTTAGAACTAATTCCTGACTCCCATAATCCCAACAAATGATTGACCAGCTCTGTATGCCTGACACATTTGAATTCCCTACTACCGAATGCCCACATTTCAAAATACTGACTCTTGAAATCCTGTTAGCTATACCGCTATACTGCAAGGCAAACACTTTAAATCCTGGATGTGCCTAAGTGCCACTTCAGTTTAAAACACTTTCAAACACCTAACTACTTACTAAATACGGCCTTAACAAATGAATTATTGTTTAACATTGCACTCAAATTTCCAGACACAATTCAGGAACACATTCTGGCTATTTGCGATAAAGCATCTGGCGGTGCATTTGGGGTACATTTTTTGCCACACACAATTATGTTCCCTGAGATGTGACAGGTACCTTATATACATTTGCAGCCAGCCTAGAACAAAAATAAAATAACAGGAGCTTACCTGTGGTGCAGAGGCATTTTGCGGCACAGGGCCGCAACACAGCTACCTCTGCTGCTTAAATATGACTTGCATATTGAAACAGCTGCAAAATGCTTATGCACCACAGGTAAGCTCCCATTATTTTACTTTTATTTTAGACATGCTGTCAATGCGTATGCACCAAATAAAATGCCTGGAAATGTGAGCTCAATGGTAAACATGGTAAATTTGTTATGGCCACATTTAGTAAGTAGTTGGCTGTTTGAAAGTGCTTTAAACTGAAGTGGCACTTAGACAAATCCGTGTTTGCTTTGCGATACAGTAGTATAGAGAGCAGGCTTTCAAGAGTCTGTATTTTAAAATGCAGGCATTCACTACTTGGGAATTCAAAAATGTCAGGCATACAGAGTTGGTCAACCATTTGTCGAGATTATGGGTGTCAGGAATTAGCAAGGATCCCTTTTCACATATGCAGTGGTCTAGTGACCACCACCCTGAGGCCACCAAGTTTAACACCACTACCTCAGAGGGAGCCTAGGAGAAGGACAAGCTAGACTGTGGTTGTCTTGGGAAGGGTGGGCATGATGGGTCAGAAGCACATAACACAACCAGTACTGTAATTTAATTCATATGTCACTTTGGCTGGATAGAATAGCTAGGACAAAGTCTAGGAGTTGGTATAGTGAGGAAGTGAGGATCCTCCCTGATGGAGACCCTAGGAAAAGATGAAGAGGACCCTAAAGGTAGAGGAAGCAACTTCTTGTGGGGGACTCAATTGTAAGTCTGATAGATCTGTGACTAGGAAAGGGGGGAGATAGAGGTAAAGTATCTACCAGGTGCCATGGCCCAGATGGATGGGAAGACAATAGTTAGGGTTACTAGGCAGCAAGAAGGGAAACAGATCTGTATGTTATTGTCCATCCAAATCTGTTTCCCAAGAAACAATGGCCCAAATTCCATTCCATTCATGTCCATGGACATTCCTTGTTCCAGGAAGTAACAAAAGGGGGCGAAACTATTTTTTTTGGTATATAAGTGAAAAGAGGAGCAAAAGGGGAGGATTTATAAGGTAAAAAGGGATGGGGGAAATATGCAGAGGGAGATCAAGAAAAAGCAGACATGCCAAACAAATATTTTTTTCAGTGTTCAAGGCAGAGGAACATGTGGGTAGGCCACAAAAAAGCATGGGAGGGAAATGGATACTAGCCCTTTCCCAGACAAAAGGGTACTAGAGGGACTTGCTATTCAGAAAATAGACAAGGCAATGGGACCTGATAGAGTACATCCTAGGGTTCTGAAAGAACTCAGGGAAAATATTAGCTGTACCTTTGACAGTCCTTTATAACAGCTCATTGGAAACTGGTGTGGTTCGGGAGGACTGGAGGATGGCAGACATAGACCTTCTTCATAAATGTGGCAGCAGGGAGGAGGCTGGAAATTATAAGCCAGTCAGTCTGATCTCAGTGGTGGGAAAGTTAATGGAAACTTTATTGAAGAAGAGGATAGTTGATTACCAAGAATCAAATGGGTTACAAGATCAGAAACAGTATGGGTTCACAGGAGAGAGACCATGTCACATGAATTTGTTAGGTTTCTTTGACTGGGTAACAAAGGAAGTAGATCAGGAAGGTGCAGTGAATGTGGCATACCTGGATTTCAGTAAGGCATTTAACACCATTCAACACAGGAGACTATTAAACAAGTTGGGGAACTTAGGAGTGGGTCCAAAGGTATTAAATTTGGTAAGCAATTGGTTAGGTTATAGAAGACAGAGGGTGTAGTAAATGGAGGAGTTCACTCAGAGGAAGGGACCACGACCAGTGGAGTGCCACAGGGATCACTTCTGAGACCAATCCTCTTTAATGTTTTTATAAGCAACATTGCAGAAGATCTGCAGGGGTGGTCTGCCTATTTGAAGATGATACCAAAATTTATAACAGGGTGGACATTCCAGGGGGGTGGTAGAAAGGATGAAGAGAGACCTGAGAAAGTTGTAGGAGTGGTCTAGATTGAGTTTGATGTGAAAAAGTGCAAAATAATGCACTTGGGGTTACAGAAATCCAGCAGCTGAATACAAAATGGTAGCAGTGATATTGACAACAACTAAGCAGGAATGAGACCTTAGTGTAGTTGCCTCGAAAGACCAAAAGGTAGCTAGGTAGAGTGACAGGGCAGTTGGGAAGGCTAATGGGATGCTGGGTTGCATAGGGAGAGGGATCACCATCAGCGGTAGGGAGGTTGTGTTACCTCTGTATTGGTCAGTAGTCAGACATCATCTGTAGTACTCTGTACAGTTGTGGATGCCACATCTACAGAAAGACATAGACAGAGTGGAGGTGGTCAAGTGGAAAGCAACTAACAGGGTGAGGGGTCTGCAACAGAAGCTGAATGAGAAGAGGCTAAGGGAATTCAATATGTACATCCTTGAGGAAAGGAGGGAGAGGGGAGATATTATAGAAACATTTAAATGCATAAATGGGGAAAAGAAGGTGGAGAAGGGGAGTATTTTCAGAAGAAAATGTGTTCAAGAACAAGAGGGTATGATATCAAGCTGTAAGGTGTAAATTCAGGAGGGATATAAGTTCTTCTTCACAGAAAGAGTGTTGGATCCCTGGAACAGGCTGCCAGCTGAGGTAGTTGGGCAAAATAGGGGGAAAGAAACAAGGGCCGGGTGGAAGAATTGGAGATCATATAGGGTCTGTGGGGATACTGTTGGTAGGGTTAAATGGGCAGACTGGTTAAACCAATAGGTCCTTATCTGCCAACAAATTCTATGTTTCTATATTTCTATATAGTGGTCGATGCTGATGGTGTCAGCCTGTGCCAAATTAAATGCTTTTTACGAAATCCATTCTTTGCAAGAACTGTTTTCAAAATGCTGTGCCTGCTCGATTTCCCTCACTTCTGCCTGCCTGCTGTCGCCAATTACCTGAGTGCATTACATGTCTTTTCCCAGTCAGATGTCAGAAATCTCACTGCCAGTCCAACTATGTATAACGTGCAAAACTGGAGCCTCCTTGATTGAGGGCACAACTTTACCAGCCTCTCTTTCCTTACCCAGCAAGCACTACTAAATGATGTGATCTTGTGTCATTTAGTAGCCTCTGACGGTACGGGAGGCAGCAGTTTGTAAAGTCATGCACTCAGTATAGGAGGCTCCAGTTCGGCACATTATTCAGAGTTGGACCAGCAGTGGGATCTGAACATCTGACAGGGAAAGGACATACAATGGGCACTGGTGATAGGTGTCAGCAGACAGACAGGAGGGAGAGCAAGTGGGCAGGCTGGCAGCTGGACAGTACTGGCTAAAAGTGGATTTCCTAAAAATATTTCATTTGGATCAGATCAGGGCCATCAGCATCAGCCATTAGACCACCAGGTATGTAAAAACTGGTAACACACTGATAGAAACATACTGTAGAAATATAGATTTTTGTCAGCAGAAAAGGACCTTAAGGCTAGTGGTGGGCAAAGTGGGCTCAATCTGCTCCAAAAAGTGATTCACAGAGCAAAGGCGGATTTGCGGAGTGCTACACAATGTGAAGCAGAGTAAACTCACAAATGACATCTATGCCTCTATGGACTCAGGCCTTCTGACAGGTGCAGTTTTCATCAAGCTAACCAAGGCTTTTGACCTGGTAAACCATACCCTTCTTCTTGATAAACTACGCTACCTCGGCTTCTCCTCTGATGTAGTAGCCTGGTTCAAAAGCTATCTATCAGACAAGAAACAGGCTGTAGTTTTCAACTCTGCCATATCAGATTGCTCCCCTATACATGTTGGAGTGCCCCAAGGCTCCATACTTGGCCCCTTGCTTTTCTCAATTTTCATTAATGACTTACCTCTCCTTGCACCAAACTGCTCATCTCTGCTCTACGCTGATGACCTAGTTATTTACCACAGTGCTAGAAATGCCGCTGACATAAACCACCCTCTTGCCTCGGAATTCGCTAATATCCAATCCTGGCTAACTAAGAACAAACTTGTTCTCAACACTAGCATGACATACTCCATGCTCTCTGGCTCGCCTGCCAGGCTTAAGATGAATCATCATGCTCTAAAAATCCTGTGTGCTGACGGCTCCCCTCTGGACAGCACTAGATCCTTCAAATATCTGGGAGTTACACTTGATGAATCTCTAGACTTTGACCTGCACATAACAACCATCTGCAAGTCTGTGAATGCCAAGCTTGGAAGTGCCTACAGAACTAGCTATGCCCTTACCCCCTCCGCCAGACTAGCTGTGGCGCAAGGTTTCCTGCTCCCAGCCCTGGCCTATGGCTCAGTCACCTTCTAGTCAGCCTCCAAATCCTCCCTCCATAAATGGGACACCACCTATAATAGCATCTGCCGCTATGCCTCTGCATCCACACGTTACAAACACCATTGCCAGCTCTATGCTGACCTTAAATGGCCTGGCCCCTCTACCCACCAACTCCAGTCTTTTGGTGCTCTAATTGACTGCATTGCCAGATCAGGCCTCCCCCTATCCCTTGCCTTCCTGCTGCACTCACAACCTCTCTCCTATGGACTGTGATCCACAAGCCAGGCACCTCTTCACACCCTTAGATGCAGAACTAACATGGGTACACGTGTTTTCTCTTACACAGCTCCAAAATACTGGAACTCCCTACCCTACACAATTCGGCAAGCGACCTCCCATGCCAGTTTCAAGAAACTGCACCGTGAGCATCTGTGGGCTACCAGCCCCTGCACCTGCTTTAATCCACCTTAGACCATCCTTTCTTTGCTCTCTTCCAAGTTAATCCACTCCTCTGACACCTCCTACCCACCTCTCTTACACTCCCTCCTTTCATGTCCTCTCTCTCCCTCCTTTTTCCAACCCTTTTCTCCTTGCTTCCCACCACTCTTCCCTCTTCTCCTCATTCTTCATCTACCACAACCTCACACTTAAATTGTTTTGTATTGTTTTATTTTATGTATGCCATTACTTGCAATGCCTGTTTTCTCACAGTGTTTTTGAACTGCATTTACCAGTACATCCTGTATTGTAGCTGCATCACTTGTAAACTTGTGTACTTTATTTGTGCTGTTTCAACAAAAGTTTATGTATTTTGACCTTAATGTTACCCCTGTTTGCCTCATACTGGATTTGTTTCTACCTTTCCGGGATGATTTACTTTTTGAATCAATTGTTTAGTGTTATGTTGTTTTTTCTATACCTATCCCATGTGCTGTGTCACATGTATGTGCTTTTTGTATTTTACATTGTCTCTCTCCTGGGTCATGCCTGAAAATAGGCATTTCTATGCCTAGTACACTCACCCGGTTACCAAAAGCAAATAAATAAATAAATAATGAGGCACGCAAAGTCCATTGGAAGCAATGACTTTGCGTTACTCCACCTCCCCAGACCACTACTTTGCCAAATTTAAGGTGAAGTGCAATGCAGGCAGTGCATTTCGCCTCACTTCGCCTTGTTTTTGAGCTCTAAAGGCAAATTTTGCAGTGATTCATGGGATTTCAGGTCACATGGACTCTATATTGATCTGCAAAGCCTCAGTTTCAGGTAGCATGAGTTGGAAGGAGTAGGAGACACTGTGTTCTGATAGCTGTCTGTGATAGGAATCTTGTAAAAGCTGTTCAAAAAAGCATTTTTGCATTTTTTTTTTGGATCCAACTTTAGTTCATCGATTGTAGGAAACCCTCCTGTGCTGATATCATTGAACGTTTTTGTTTTTGTGTGGATTTTGAATGTTAATGTACAACATTGAGTGTATGTGGTGACAGACAGTGAAAGTGTGCTTTGAGGGGGCGTATCTGTGGTGTAGGTAAATTTAAGTTACAGAAATAGTGATTTCTTTGTTTTTTGGTTATATTTTTGTTATATAACTGACTGTGTTAATGTACACACAGTAATATTGTCAGTAATAGTAGACATTTTCTTGCTGTTTGTTGTGTGGATGTGGTGCAGCAGTTCATAATAAGTTCAGGTTGTTTACATTTCAAATTTACAATACATAAAGTGGCATAGTACTGAACTTTTGTGTTTGCTATGCATTCCTCGTTCAGCATTGTATACAAACTGTTCTGTGTGTGAGTGTGTGTGCAGTGTTGCTTGCATAAAATAATACACCTTTTATTGTGCCACAGGCTTGTGTAATTCCATGCACAGCAGTGTTAACCTGCTATCCACTGCAGCTGCCTGATTTTGTACTGCGATTGTGGTATCTGTTCTTAGCTTTGCTGCTTGTAGGGCTGTAAAAATCAGCACTGTTTGCATTCAGTGCTCCCCCCCACCCCCATGCTGAAAAGGTATTTTTTACCAGATTGGATTGTTTTTGTGACCTCATCAGCAGCACCACTGGTTACTGAAGTTGTTTTAATTGTGTGGCAGTCTCAGAGTAGTCTCTTATCTGTTGCTGAAGCCCCAGTTGTTTATTTGGCTTCACATCCAGCGTCCCTTCAATCCAATCAGAGAGTGAATGTATCAAAAATCTGAATTTGGTTATAATATTTGTGGTTGATCCCCCAAAATGCCTGCAAAGAGACGTGCAAGAAAAGCTGTTTCTCGCCATGGCAATGTTGGCAGCAAGATGGTCTGTGGGTGTCGTAGTAGTACGCAGACGCAGAAGTGCATTGCTGATATGAGGAAAGGTATTTCTCCTGAAATGTTTTTTACAGCCCAATCAGTAGCTTTACTCATAGTTGGAGGAGGTATTTTCCCAGCTGGTGATGTTAGTGTTAGTGGTAGTGGAGGAAGTATTAGTATTGTTGCCTCAAGTTCTAATTCTGAAAAGTGTACCGTATCCAAAAATATTGAGTGTGAAGCAGTACAAGTGAGAGGCAGAGTAGATGATGTCATTCTTTCCAGTAACATCCCAGAAACTGAACCTGAGGATTCTGATAATCATGTCAACGATAGCATACAATGTGATATTCCATCCACTGTGGCACTTAACGTCACACATTTTCCATGCAGTGATTCACAGTGTGGTGAAAACATATAAGGTGATGGTGGTGTAGATGCTGATGATGAATGTGATGATGATGATGATGATGTTGCTGTTGTTGCAACATGCAGTCCACATGCTAGCATCCAAGCAGAAGATGTGGATGTGTGACATTGATGAATATGATGATGATGTAATTGACCCTAGTTGGGAACCGGAGAAAAATAAATTCAAAGTGGCTGTGTCTGAGTCTGTTTGCAGGAATCCCCCCCCCCATAAAAACTTGTGATCTACCAGTTTTAGTTGATGATGATGATGATGACCCAGTAATCAATATGATAGGTAGTCATGGTGGTAGGTTGCAGTCCAGGTGTGCAGTGCCCGAACCATCACGTGCCCCCCCACTTCAGTGCTTAAAATAATGGACTTAAATAAGCCACATCATGGACATGTTAAAAGCAGAGCATCACAATCCCTTGTTAGGAATTTTTTTGTTCAAGATGCAAATGATGATTCAGTTGCAATATACCAGGTTTGCCATGTGCGTGTGAGTCGAGGTAAAAAGGGGAGCCATCTGGGCACAGGAGGACAGCATACACATCTTAAGAATTAAGAACCCACTTCATCACCGGCAACAATAGCTAGCATGTTATCCCCTTCCATAACTGTCAAGCCCAGTAGGAAATTAAAAGTGTGCAGTAGTGCGGTAATAAGAGCAGAGGATTGCTACAGGCATGATCAGGTGGAGGAGCATAATGACTTTGAAATGTTGTCCTGTGCTGGTGAGAGTAGCAGTTTTTGTGGTGGCGGTGGTGAATGCAGTATGTGTGGTGTAAGTGGTACATCAACCCCAGTTGGCAAATCTGGCAAAATAACAGCATTTCTGGGTTTGTCATCATCACCTCTGCAACTGTCTTCATCAAATGTCCACACTCCATCCACTGCCAATGCCATTCAACACAGAACACAACCATTTGTGATCAACACACCCTGTGTAAAACGTTTAAGTCAGCCCACGTTACAGAGTGTTTTTGCGCATAAGCTGAAGTACCCCCCCAATCATACAGTGTCACTTGAACTCAATGCTGCTGTAGCGGAAATGCTGGCAATTGATCTTTTGCCCTTCTCTTTTATGGAGAATTCTGTGTTCTAGTGGTTTGCTGCACATGCCTGTCCAAAATGGAAAGTCCCATCCGGGACATACTTTTCTACTCGTGCTGTCCCTGAGTTGTTCCACACTGTGTCCGACTCAGTAAGACGTGCCCTTCAATATTCCTCCTCTCCATTCATCCATTTAAGTATGGATATGTGGACAAGTGGCAAAACAGTGGGGAGGTCATATTTGTGTATAACTGCACACTGGGCGCAGGTGCCGGGGGTTGTTTGTGATGTTGGTAGTGTGAATAATCAGTGCAGTAAGGTGGATTGTCATGGTAGCAATCTTCCAGGAATTCAATAGCATGCAACGATTGCTATGAGCAATGTGAGCTGTTCACACACTGGTGAGAACATGTTGGATGTGGTACTGACTGAAATTGACAGATGGCTAAACCCTCTGTCCCTGAGAGCTGGGTTCATAGCAAGTGACAATGGGTCAAATATGGTGAAATGCATCACGAATGGTGTTTTTTTTGTTGTGTTCCATGCATGGCCCACTGTTTAAATCTTGTGGTTCAGGAGTTTCTGCAGCACCCTGATATAAAGGAAATGCTGACCATTGCATGACGTATCTGTTCTCACTTTTCAAGATCAGGAAAGGTCCATGACCAACTGCGGCAGTTGCAGGTACAAAACAGTCTGCCTCAGCACTGCTTGAAGCTGGAAGTTGTCACCCAATGGAACTCCACTTTATACATGGCAGAGAGGTTGTATGAACAATACAAAGTCATCTCAGAATATCTTGTTATACACACTAGCCATGACAGTTCTGGGCAGGGGTGCCAGGTTTTTAAAAAGTTTGTGGGTGCTCAGAGTCCTAATAAGAGGCCGGGGGTCTGGGGGCCTAGGCAGCCCCCAGAAGCTATAGGGTTTTTCATGCTTTCTGGTGCATTTTGGTGGTTATTTTGATACATTTTGGAATGAGTATGCTACCATCACAACTACTCCAATGTAGAGGATGCCAGGGTACCATTAGGGGCTATTTGATGCCTGAGCAGGTGCTAAGATCAATAAGAGAGTGCCCGCCTGGAGGGATCTTTCATGCTCTCAGTTTTGCAAGCATGTCAGAGTACTGATGTTAGGTTGCAGACGCAGTGCCACCACTCAACAGTGTGCAAGTGTATCCTGAAGGGCTCTTAGATGCCTCCAGTTAAGGACCCATGAAAGAGTGTCTGGGTGATGGGCTCTTTGATGCCCTCACATGCTTTAAGGATGCCATTAGTGATGGTTACAGACAGTGCCACCACTCCACAGGGTGCAAGAGTGCCTTGGAGGGCTCTTTGATGCCTCCATGTGTTCCAAGAAGACATGGAAGAGTGCACTTCATGGGCTGTTTGATGCCTCCAGGCTCAGCCATGTGCTGCAACTGCAATAAGACATGGAAGAGTACCCTGGAGGACTCTTTGATGCCTCAGGATGGTGCTGCAAGAAGACATGGAATTTTCTTGTCTTTTTCAGCACCTAGTAGATGCAAACTAAAATCTCAAAGGGCATCCTTTTAGCAGCTGGAGGCATCAAACAGCCCTCCAGCCAGGCACTCTTGCACCCTGTGGAGTGGTGGCAATGTCTGCAACCTAAAATCACAAAGGACATCCTTAGAGCACCTGAGGGCATGAATGAGCCTTCCATGGCACTTTTCTATGTCTTTGTACAGCACCTGGAGGCAACATAAAGCCCTCTATCTAAGGCACTCTTGCACCATGTTCAGTGGTGGTGGTGCTGTACCCTATAATCGCAAAGGACATCCTTAGAGCACCAGGGCATCACAGAGCCCTTTACGGCACTGTTCCCTGGCTTGGAGCAAGGGCTCTTTGATGCCTTCATGTGCTGCAAGAAGACATAGGAAAGTGCCCTAGAGGCCCCTTTCATGCTCCCAGGTGCTCTAAGGAGGTCCTTTGTGATTTTAGGTTGCAGATAGTGGCACCACTCCACAGGGTGCAAGGGTGCCCTGGAGGGCTCACTGACACCTCCAGGTGCTGCAAGAAGACATGGAAGAGTCTTGTCTTTTTTCAGCATCGAATGGAGACAAACTAAAATCTCAAAGCACATCCTTTGAGCACCTGGAGACATCAAAGAGCCTTCCAGTGCACTCTTGCACCCTGTGGAGTGGTGGCACTGTCTGCAACCTAAAATCACAATAAACACCCTTAGAGCAACTGGGGGCATAAAAGGACACTCCAGGGCACTCTTCTATGTCTCCTTGCAGCACTTGGAGGCATAAAAGAGCCCCAGTCAGACATTCTCCCATGTCTTCTTTCAGCACCTGGAGGCAACAAAAAGCCCTCTAGGGCACTCTTGCACCCTGTGGAGTGGTGGTGCTGTGCCCTAAAATCACAAAGAACATCCTTAGAGCACCTGGGGGCATTGCAGAGCCCTCTACGGCACTCTTCCCTGGGTTGGAGGGCTGTTTGATAACTCTGTGTGCTGCAAGAAGACACAGAAGAGTGCCCTGGAGGGCCCTTTCATGCCCCTGGTGTTCTAAGGATGTCCTTTGTGATTGCAGGCTGCAAACAGTGCGTCTATTGTGGTGCAAGAGTGCCCTGGAGGGCTCTTGATGTCCCAGGTGCTAAAAGGACTGCCCTTTGAGATTTTAGTTTGCCTCTACCAGGTGCTGCAGAAAGACAAGGAACTTCCATGTCTTCTTGCAGCAGCTAGAGCCTGGAGGCATCAAACAGCCCTCCAGGAAACTCTTCCTTCCATGTCTACTTGCAGCATCTGGAGGCATCAAAGAGCTCTTCTGGGCACTCTTAAATGTCTTCTTGCAGAACCTAGAGGCATCAAAGAGCCCTCCAAGGGAAGAGTGCCATGGAGGGCTCTTTGATGCTCCCAGGTGCTCTAAGGATGCCTTTTGTGACTTTCGGGTACAGTGCCACTACTCCACAGGGTATAAGAATGCCCTGGAGGGCTCCTAGATGCATCCAGGTGGTGCAAGTAGACATAGAAGAGTTCCCTGGAGGGCCATTTCATGCCCCATGGTGTTCTAAGGATGTCTTTTGTGATTTTAGGTTGCAGACAGTGTCACCACTCCACAGTGTGCAAGAGTGCACTGGAGGGCTCTTTGATGCATGATCCAGGTGTTGTAAAAGGATGCTCTTTAAGATTTTAGTTTACCTCCACCAGGTGCTGCAGAAAGACAAGAAACTTCCATGTCTTCTTGCAGCACATAGAAGCAACAAAGAGGGCACTCCTGCACTCTGTGGAGTGGTGATGCTGTACCTTAAATCACGAAGGGCAACCTTAAAGCACCAGGGGGTATCAAAGAACCCTCCATGGCACTCTTCCATTGGAAGTCTCTGATACCTCCAGGTGGTGCATGAAGTCATGGAAGAGTGCCCTGAATGGCTCTTTGATGCCACCAGGTGCTCAAAGGATTCACTTAGCACGTTATTTATTTATTTTAAAGTTGATAACTGGGAAAGGTACCATGAGCAGAGCTCATTTCAGAAACGACCAGGGGAAGGGGGAAGCATGTGTCAGTGTAATAGTATTACAATTTTTTAGGACTAGCCAGATCAAAAGCAGGAGTAATTGTAAGTTGCTCGAGACAGTTGCTGATGATTTTGAATAGTAAACATAACTGTAAATGCCATGAATGATTACACATTATTTGACCATATAGAAGGCGTTCTTACAAACTGTTGCTCTCTCAATAAACTCATCAGCTATTTTGTCCATGTCTAATGCATCAGTGTGTTCCTGATGAATGTGAAGCGGAGCAACACTATTTAAGCGTCTCTGTGACATTGTTGATCTAAGATATGTTTTCAGTCTCCTGAGTCCTGAGAAAGAACGCCAGCTGTACAAGTTGATACTGGTACTGTCAGTAAGATCTGAATACGTTTACAAACTCTGGCAGTAAATCACGAATGGCTTGTTTTCTGTGATGACACAGTACACATCTTGCAATGAATCAACAGTTTTCCCACTAGCTTTTGCAATGTCAATGAACATGTCACGGTGTAGTTGCAGATGCCCTGCATCTAAGTCATTGCCATAAAAATTAGATATGGAATCTAATGGGCCTTGTCCTATCGCAAATCGTTCTGCATCTAACATAAGCTTCTGAGCTGGAGTCTGAAATCTATCTTTGACTGAAAGAATGACCTGATCAATCACTTGGAAAAATATTCTCCAGAAGTGATCTTTTGGGGATGCATCAGTAACTGATTGAGAGCTATCATCTATACGACTAGGAACGTTGCGTTGACGCAGAAGAACTGGTTCATCTAACTGCAGTTCCTCAGCTCTTCCATCCACTGTACTCCAGAAGTTGTCAAACTGCCCTCTGTATTGTTGCATAGTGTTGAGAAGAGTTTGAATCATACAATTAGCTTTTAGAAATTGAAGAGAGGTTGCTTGAAGGGCTGTGTTTATGCTATCACAGTGAGAGAAAATTTTTAAGAGAAGACTCAAGAAGAAAAATCCTTTAAATGATCGTTGCTGTGCCAAGAACCCTCCAGCTTTTGCCCCACACTCCCGAGTATTCTCTGAGGACACACTGTCCAGAAATTCCAATAATGCTAAATGGTTTTCTAGAATCGAATTTAAACCATTTGCCCTCACTGTCCACCTTGTTGGAGCAAATGGTCGTAAAGAGTCAGGCCTAGTGTCTTCCATACCACTTTGTATGTTTTCAAAATAAGTTAGCCATTTTGGAGAGTCTCTAATGAATGTTATGAGTTCTCATAACTGATTTAGTATGTCTCGACATTCTTGTATTTTACTGATGCAGTCCTGTACTACAAGGTTCAAGGAATGTGCCAAACAATGTACGAAAAGGGCCCTAGGCTCAACAGCATTTAGCCTAGCCTGCACTCCAGAGTGAATACCAGCCATAGTAGCAGCTCCATCATAACACTGACCCTGGCATTTATTTATATCCAAGTCAAAACATAACAAAACATCTTTAAGGATACTGAATAGTGTAGCAGCATCTACAGCTGGTGTTTCATGAAATCCTAAAAAATGCTTCTTCAATTCCGAAATCCTCAGTGACAAATCGAAAACATATTGAGACTTGTTCATGAGCAGTAATGTCCGTTGTCTCATCCATCATTACAGCAAAATACTGAGCTGCTTTGATTTTGGAAACAATTGTGTTTTGCACATCTTGTCCCATAATGTTCAGCATTTCATTCATTATGTCATGAGACAACCACCTGTAGCTATCCCTTAACAACCACTGCTGCAACTGAGGACAATCAGTGGCTTGCACTTTAAGCACTTGCATGTAATTTGAACTCTCATCTGTATGGCTCCTGATAGCAAGCCCCCTGTCGGGCCAGTAATCTTAAAGTTGTCATCATTTTTAAAAGTGCAATCCTTGCATCTACTGCTCGCTGCATACTGGCTTCAGACATAATGCTGTACACATTTTGCTTAACATGTGTTTTCATTACAGCCTCACTGTGGCAGTCACTTTTTTCATGGGATTCAAATCTTTCTATTGCCTTATGCCATGCACTATAACCAGTAACTGTAAATGCTTCATCAGCTTTTGTGGAAAATGTGAGCAGTTTTTTCTCTCTTGCCTCTTTACACACTGAACAGAAGGCTCTTTTTTGATTGGAATCATACAGTAAACATTTGAACCGGTCAAGCCACCTTTCTTGAAAGGTTCTGCCTTTTTTCTTGGCGACTACTAATGATTCCTCCTGTCTTGTTTTTTCCTTTACAGACAGAGTGCTGCTGCTGCTACATCGCTCCTCAACATCAACCACGTCCACATCCCTAGCAATGTGAACTTGTGCAGCTGGCCCAGCTGCTGTTTCCTCAGCTTCAGTCTCATAACTTGCTACGTCACTTGTTGATGGTGCTGCTGTTGTACTGTTGCCTCACTCTGTTTAGCCCATTTTTTAATAAACTTGTCCATTTTAACTTACAGTGTGTGTTTCTCTTGTGTTGATTCAGAATAGGTTACACTGTTAGTTGCTGGTCTGGACAGAATATGATTAAAACATTTAAGTCAGTGGAGGTCAGAATAACACTAGACAATCAGTTCACAGCACTTTGTTTTTGACACAAGGACCCCTCTTAAATCCTAATAGTCTGATTTATTTTGGGTTATTTTTATTGGGTTTTGGATGGTCAGACACTGGTAGGGACTGGACAGGAGGACTGTGACTGGCTGCTGGATAAGGCTCAGCTGCTCACCCTCTCACACAGACTTCACAAGTACACACAGACAGAGCACTGCCTATTGTCACTTGGACTATATGGCCCAGAAGACACCTCTGTGCTGTGCAATCAGCACTCTGACTTTACTATTTTACTTGTATTTTTTCTTTCGGACGGTCAGACACTGGTAGGGACTGGACAGGAGACACCTCTCTGAAACTTACACTCTGTCTGACTTGATTTTGTTCACTTTTGGATGGTCAGGCTCTGCCACTGGTGGTACGGGCACGACTAGACAGAAGTACTAGGCTGCAGCACATCAGTGTCACAGTCAGCAAACAATGACCAACCAACTTACGGTTCCGTTCACTCAAACTGAAGCAGCAACTCTCCCTTCCTCTCCAGACTGAGACTCCCCCCCACTGCGGCTGGCTAACTTTGCTGCAGATGAAAGATGACCCACACACCACACTGACACACACAGCCTGAGCCTGGCCCTAGCCCGAACCCACTGCAGAATTTTTTTGTAAAAACGATGCTGTTTTTGTTTACTTTTACTAGTCTGTCCTGAGTCCTCTCTCCCTGACTGACTGGTGACTGCACTGCAGTGTTGCCACTTGCCAGAGACTACAGTGTGACTGTCACAAAAACTCAACCAAACTGAGCACTGTCTAGTCTAGCACTGCAGTTTTAAAATTATTTTTTTTTAAGTTGTAATAAAATGTTGCCTAAGTTCTAACTTCTGCCTGTCTGCAACAGGGCGGGTACAGTACCTGTCCCTTAGTCCCTTAGCTAGCTAGCTAAAGAATCGGTTGACCAGGTCCAATGCAACGACAATCACAACACGAAAAAATGACTTGCTCCTCGCTCAGCTCACACAGCAATGGAGGCTCCTCACTGCGTGCTAACGGTTGACCAACTCACTCCTTGCATGTGATATGCAGCTCTCAGTTGAAGATGCTCTCTACCTGCATCACATGACCGTCTCCTTAACGAGTCATGTGTCTCTATCTGTATCATTCCGGGGATTGGAGGAGCCAGTTGCAGCGAGCGTCGGAGTACAGTAGGCGCACGGCATGCAGGTTCGGGTTGGGTCAGATTGTAATTTTGGAAATCGTCGGACGGTCAGATCGAGAGTCAGGTATAAATGGGGGCTACTGGGACTCAAGCCAGAAGAAGGAGCGAGCTGCACATTTAGTCTCTCTCGGACTCAGTCTGTCATCGGAGTCTCGGAGAGCATCGGAGTGGGAAACTTAGTTCTGTCTGTGTGACTGTGTGGTGGCTTATATGCGGTTTCACTAGGTTGGTTTATCTTGTTTCTTTCTGAACATACTGCAGTTGTAGACTCAGTCCCATCCAGAAAACCAAATTGAGCCAGCACACATTTCGCTTACAATAACAGTGTAGTATGTTGTCAAATGTCAATGTCACTCATGTCAGCTTATCAAGCCAGTTGCAGACTCGGTCCTGTCCAGAAAACTAAATTGAGTGCACATTTCGCCTACAATAACAGTAGTATGTTGTCAAATGTCAATGTCACTCATGTCAGCTTATCAATTGGGATCTTGCTTTTGTAATCCTCCAGTGTTACTGGCAATGGCAAGGTGGTTAACATGATTTTGGAAGGAAGTACTACTAGATTTCCAAATATTATGGAAAAGAAACTACAGTCTGGACCAGTAGTTGCTTTTCCATAATATGTTGTGGACTTCCATTTTCAGGCTCTCTCTCTCTCTCTGTTTCTCATTTTTACAAGGTAACTAAAAGTAAGTGTGCTAGGAAGAAGCAAATAGCCATTTTAAGGCAACACACAGAACAACATCTGTTTACATACAGAGTCAGACAGAAATGAAAATGGCAATAATAGCGTGTTTCCAGGTTTAGACATGATATTACAAATTTTGTAATATGTCTAAACCTGGAACACGCTATTAATACAAATGTGTACTTTCACTGACAAATTTTATAGCCAGGGACAAATTAACTTATATATTAGCACCCCTTCGGTTTAAATTCAGGTGAGGTCTGTCTCACTGTCAAGCTAGTGTGCCAGCCTGTGTGCGCATCCGGCATCCATTGCATTGCCGCTGGGGGGAGACAAAGAACAACATGCAGCTGCTGTTGTGCCTGCAAGAGGATCACATTCAGAGCAGACTTGAAAACTGATGTGACAGCTGCTGTCTGCTGAACTGTCATTGATTCGACTAGTGAGTTGTGCACCAGTGCCAGGTAACGGTTGCTGCTATGGGTGGGGGGGAGACTGACTTGTGAAAGTTGTGGACCGGGTGCAGGGTCATGGCTGGGACGTTCGACGGAGTATCAGGCAAGCAGGCAGGGAAGTGGGGAAATGAAAAGGCAAGGTTAGGTATAGGAGGACAAGAATTTGAGGGTGCTCATTTAAACTTTGTGGGTGCTCAAGCACCTGAGCACCCATGCTGTCAGTGCCCCTGGTTCCGGGGCCTCCATGTCTATGATGACTGAACAGTGGCACCTCATAGACTCTATAATAACAATTTTGCGGCCTTTTGAACATGCCACACAGGCAGTAAGTGGTAAGTCTGCCTCCATTAGCCAATCAATTCCACTGCTGTGTGTGCTGAGGCAAACATTGGTGAATGCACAGCATAACCTTGATGTTGCTGGAGACGGTGGTAGCAGTATGTTGCTGCAACACATGCTGACAGTATTCGACCAAAATCATCACACTGTGAGTATTCAGAGCATTGACAACTTTGCCATAACAACAATGCTGGACCCATGATACAAACATGGAATTGCATCAGTACTGGATGGAGGGCCTGAACAGGTGAAAAATATCAGTGGTCAACTGGTGCACTTGGTTCATGGGGCACGGAAGTCACGTGCCAAGGTCAGTACACCTCAGCAGCATAAACCGACTGAAGGTGTACCTGGAGGACCATCAGGCATATCCTGCAAGGGGAAGGGGACTGCAGTTCCAGGTGGTCTGTCATACAAAGTGGCTGATGTCAACCCACTTTGGGAGGCTTTGTCTCAAGTGGGTATTTGTTAAATAAATGATTCAGCAGAACAGGATGATGCATCAACAACTGGACTTAGTGCGGCACAGAGAATGGTTGAGTCAAATTTGCCTGAAAACAGGCATCTGACAATAACTGAAGATCCTCTTTTGTGCTGGAGTGGAATGGTCAGTGAATGGCCAGAGCAGACTGCAGTGGCACTGAAGTATCTCACATGCCCACCCTCCAGTGTAAGTGTTGAGAGGGTATTCAGCTTAGCAGGTGCAATAGTCAGGGATCGTGGGACAAACCTGTCTCCTGCAAATGTTAGTTTGCTAACATTCATTAAAATGAATGAGAGGCACATACCAGCACAGACTGCAACCTTAGTATTCATACCCCGGCCTAGTCATGGTGGTCTTGCTGATGTGGAAATGGAGCATCCTGGTGGCACTGGCATTGGCTGCCTGAAACAGCCCACTACTGACGTAGATGATGACACAATGGAGAAAGAATTTTCCAGTGGTCAGACTTCAGACATCGATGACTGTGAGGGCAGCTTTCTTTATGAGGATGATGATGTGGTTAATGTTGGCAGGTTTTAACTGAAGTTTTTCAAAGGCAGTGTGCCCTACCCCAGACCACCACCACCAGGACTGATGTTAGTCACTGCCACCACTGAGCCTGTCTGCCCCATGGACCAACACCACAGGGACTGATGTTAACCACTGCCACCATGAGTCTGTCTGCTCCTGGACCACCCCACTGGGACTGATGTTAGCCACTGACACCATGAGTCTGTCTGCCCCCCTGACCACCACCACTGGGACTGATGTTAGCCACTGCCACCACTGAACCTGTCTGCCCCCTGGACCACCACCACCGGGACTGATGTTAGCCACTGTTAGTTTGACCTCAGTGGTGGGGAAAATGATGGAATCACTTCTGAAAGAAAGAATTGTTGAGTACCTAGAGGCCAGTGGGGCACAGGACCCAAAGCAGCATGGATTCACAGCAGGAAGGTCATGTCAGATGAATCTAATCGATTTCTTTGACTGGGTGACCAAAGTAATAGACCAGGGAGGGGCTGTGGATATGGCCTACCTAGACTTTAGCAAGGCATTTGACACAGTTCCGCACAAAAGATTAATAATCAAGTTAGCCAGCCTGGGAGTGGGTCCCAGGGTGGTAGCCTGAGTAGCAAACTGGCTGCACAACAGGACACAGAAGGTAATAGTGAATGGAACACATTCCAAAGAAAGGGGGGGTTATTAGTGGAGTATCTCAGGGCTCAGTACTGGGTCCAGTCCTCTTTAACGTCTTTATAGGTGACATTGCAGAAGGTCTGGAAGGAAAGGCATGCGTCTTTGCAGATAACACAAAGATCTGTAACAGAGTTGATACACAAGGGGGGGGAAGAAAGGATGAGAAGGAACTTGGCAAGGTTGGAGGAATGGTCAGACATATGGTAACTTAGATTCAACACAAAGAAGTGCAAAGTAATGTACCTGGGAAATAAAAATCCAGGAGAAGAGTACAAAATAGCAGGGGAGGTACTAACAACAACAATAATGGAAAGGGACCTGGGGGTAGTCATATCAGATGACCTAAAGGTGGGTAAGCAATTTGAGAAGTCAGTAAGGAGAGCCAGGGGGATACTGGGATGCATAGGGAGGGGCATCACAAGTGGAAAAAGGGAAGTGGTTATCCCTCTGTACAGACTGTTGGTGAGACCCCATCTGGAGTACTGTGTGCAGTTTTGGAGACCTCATTTACGCAAGGACATAGACAGGATGGAAGCAGTCCAGAGGAGGGCAACTAAAATGGTGTAGGGTCTACATCAGAAACCATATGAAAAGAGACTGAGAGAGCTTAATTTGTATACCCTTGATGAAAGGAGGGACAGGGGGACATGATAGAAACTTTTAAGTACCTCAAGGGAATCAACAAAGTCCAGGAGGGTAGTATCTTTCAGAAAAAGAGATGTGTAAGAACAAGAGGGCACAATTTAAAGATAATGGGGGGATGGCTCAGAGGTAATATGAGGATTTTATTTTCACGGAGAGAGTGGTGGACACATGGAACCGCCTTCCTGGAGAGTTTGTGGGGTCTAAAATAGTGGGGGAATTCAAGCATGCATGGGACAGACATAAGGCAATTATAGTGGGGTGTTGCAGAAGTAGGCTGTTGGTTAACTAGAATCTGAAACTTATCCAATAGGTAGGGAAATAGGCAGACTGGGTGGGCCAAGTGGTCCTTATCTGCTGTCAAAGTCTGTTTCTATGTTTCACTGCCAGCATGAATCTGTCTGCCCCCCAGACCACCACCACTGGGAGTGATGTTAGCCACTGCCACTATGAATCTGTCTGCCCCCCAGACCACCACCACCGGGAATGATGTTAGCACTGCCACCACTGACCCTGTCTGCCCCCTGGACCACCACCACTGGGACTATTCTTAGCCACTGCCACCATGAGTCTGTCTGCCCCCTGGACCATCACCACCAGGATTGATGTTAGCCACTGTCACCATGAGTCTGTCTGCCCCCAGACCACCGCCACCAGGACTGATGTTAGCCACTGCCACCATGAGTCTGTCTGCCCCCCAGACCACCCCCACCAGGACTGATGTTAGCCACTGCCACCATTGAGCCTGTCTGCCTCCTGAACTACCACCACTGGGACTGATGTTAGCCACTGCCACCATGAGTCTGTCTGACCCCTGGACCATCACCAGTAGCCACTGCCACCACTGAGCCTGAATCTGCCCGGACCACCACATCCATCAGCCAGAAGCCAGAGAAACAAAGCTTCTTAGTATTGAGTGCTCCCAGGTCGCTCCTGTAAAAAAGCTTTCAGCTTAGTGTGCTATACCTGGTTAAACAACTAAATAAAAAAAATATATATATATTTAAACCATAAAGTGAGTATGTGTACTCATGTTTGTTATGCTGCTTCACATCCTTTAGTTGTATGTTTTGTTTTCTGTAGCTTTTCAGAGCCACAGTGGTAAAACACACACGGTACACTTCTTTTGTTTCTTTAACAGGGTAACAAAAAAAGGCTCCATTGCTAAAACTCATTGAGAATAGTACTGTAGCTGTACCGAACAGAGAGAAAGCGATGTAATATCCATGTGAAATCCATTCTGGTAAGTGTGAAGATTTTATTTCATCCATTTCATTGTTTTGTCAAGACTGACAGGCTTAGTTTAGTTTAGTTTAGTTTAGTTTAGTTTAGTTTAGTTTAGTTTAGTTTACTGGTCTAGGAATTAATACCTTTGAGCCAAGGCTCTTTTACAAAGGTTCCACGTCACATAGTACATAAAAAAAAAAACAAGACATGTAATAACAAAAATGTTCAGCAATTTACAAAAGCAGTAATAAATCAATAATTATTTTTCAAGAAAGAAAGATACTCAGGGCATTTAAGGAAAGATAAGGAGGGAAAAGTAGGAGGAGGAGACGGAGGGAGAAAGAGAAGGAAGAGAGAAAAAAGAAGGAGACTCAGTAGCAGACAGGACCAGTTAATGGTACTCTGAGTGTCTTTGTCAAGTGACGGGCCATAGTGAGGAATGGACAATGGAGGGATAAGCCTTTAGTCAAAGCAGTCACAGGAGCTGGAGGCTGAGAGGTGAGCATAGAGCATGGATTTGAAAGCTCCCAGTGATGTGGAGGATAGAGTAGGTAAGCTAAGGGCATTGTACCAGGTAGGGGCCTGGTAGGCAAATGATCTTTGTCCCTGAGCAGTCCGGCATCTGGGGACCTGAAAAGGTTGGTGCTCAGATCTTCTGGTGGGATGTGTGCCATTATTCAGACAGAGTAGGTCTTGGATACATGGTGAAGTCAGTCCCAGGATTGATTTTTTTGCCATCAAGCAGGTGAGATACACGAGGCTATTAGAGAGTTGTAACCAACCAGTTTCCGAGGAGAGCTCACAGGTATGGGTCCGTCTCTGTGCACCAATGAGGAGTCGACATGCCTTGTTTAGTGTGGTTGAGATGCGACTTAGTGCGGTAGTAGTGGCTGAGCCATAGATAATTAGGCCATAGTCTATGATTGAGATTATGGAGCTTTGTATAGCAATCCTCAGGGCAGCTTGGTTAAGGAATTGACGGTTCCAAAATAGTATTCCAATGCGTTGGTTCACTGTTTTCACTGTGTTATCAATGTGGGTCACAAAGGTAAGACCTTGATCAAAGGTGATGCCAAGGTATTTGAAGGTATTCACTTGTTCAAGTGTACTTCCAGGGGAAGTTTTTATAGTGAGTGGAATAGGTCTATTTCTGTTTTGATGACTGGTGAAAAGCATGTTTTTGGTTTTTTTGTGATTTAGGACCAACTTGTGATCAAGGAACCACTTTTTGACATGAGAAAAGGCAAATTGCAGGCTCTGACATAATGGGTTGGGATCCTTGTGGGAGGAGAGAATTACAGCGTCATCAGCATATAAGATTAATTTTTCTGGGCAGGATTCAGGGAGAGAGTTTAGGAACAGGCTAAAAAGGAGAGGGCCTAGGATTGATCCCTGAGGGACACCTGAGAGGACAGGTTTAGAGTCAGAGAGTACGTCAGAGATTTTTACTGCCTGTGAGCGTTTTGTCAGGTAACTTTTAACCCAGGCACCTGGTCCTTCAGCAAGCCCAAGCCTGAGCAGTAGTGAGATTAGTAAGCCATGGTGAACAGTATCAAATGCTTTTGTGAGGTCAATGAAAACAGCTCCGGTTTGGTAGCCTTTGTCCATAGCAGTGTGAACTTCTCCTGAGAAATTTACTAGGGCCGTCGATGTACTGTGCCCTTTCCTAAATCCGTGTTGCTGCATACAGAGTAAATTATACTTTTGCAGGTAGTCTGTGAGTTGGTCAGCCACAATGCGTTCAAGTTCTTTGGAGAGGGGTGGAAGTGTTGATATAGGTCGATAGTTACCTGGTATGGATTTGTCACCCCCTTTGAGCACTGGTGTAACTATAGCAGACTTCCATTTGCTGGGAAATTGACTTTGGCAAAGGGAAAGATTAAGAATTTTGGTGAGAGGGTGGATCACTTCGTCCAAAGTGAGAGACAGGATTTTTAGATCAATAGTATCATTGCTTGTTCTGGGTTTAGAGCAGGCCTTTTTTATATATTTGTAGGCTTCATGTGCTTTGACTATTTTGAAATGAAATAGCGGTTGGTCAGTTGAGGTGATTTGGGATAAGAGATTTGGCAAGGGCAAGTCCGAGAAGAAATCTGATGGAAGGACCCCACTGAGGTCTGTGAATGTTTTATTTAGGGTATCTGCCATAACCTTTGGGTCAAGGGTAGTGGAGCCATCAACATTCATAATAGTGGGAGAGGATTTTGACTGCTTACCCATAATATTTCAGATGTTGTCCCAGAAGGCTCTCCCGTCTCCCCAGGTGGTTGCAAGGGCATTTTTGAAATAGGAGCTCTTCATTTGCCTGATTTGTGAAGTGCATAGGTTTCGTGCCTGTTTGTACTTCTGTATGTCCTGCAAGGAGCCCGTGGCTCTGGCTATGGCTCAGAGATGGTCACGAGCTTTGAGTTGAGCCAGTAGTTTGGCTGTGAGCCAAGGCTTTGAGATAGCTTTGCCTTTACGCTTTTTTAATGGAACGTAAGTGTCACATGCAGTGTTGAAAGTTGTGATAAAGTATTCCAGGGCAGCATCAACATCAAACGTATTGAAAATTGGTGACCTGTTTTGTTGCAGGAGACAGATCTTGAGTTTAGTGAGATTTCCATGTGGTAGCACTCTACTTGAGATAATTTTGGGGGGTGGCTTAAGGAATTTATTCGACCAGGTACAGATCACAGGGGAGTGGTCACTGAGAGAGTCAGAGAGAACAGTAGTGTTTTTTATCTGGTCTGGGTGACTACTGAGTATCCAGTCAATGAGAGTGCATGTTCCAGTCTTGTAGTTTTTTCTAGTTGGGGAGTTGACCATCTGCGTCAGGTTGGCTGCTAGGATGGCATCCTTGCTGGATCTGGTATCAGAGGCGAGCCAATTTATATTGAAATCACCAAGGAGGAGGAACTTGGTTTCTGGAGGTTGCAATCTACAAATTCAAGAACTGTCTGGAGACCAGATCGAGGATCTTTAGGAGGGATATAGACTGCAGCCACTGTGAGCACTTTATTTTGGGCACCAAGAAGTAGTTTGACAGGGAGAAGTTGAACTAGGGTGTTTGTGGAGGAGAAACTGACAAGGTGACTAGAGAGGTTGTCCTTAATGTAGATAGCACAACCCCCCCTTCTTATTTGACCAGTCAAGTCTGAAGAGATTGTAGCCTTGAAGTGAGACAGCATGATCCGGGGTGCTTGGAGACAGCCAGGTCTCAACAATGGCTAGTATGTCAGGATTTTTTTGACCAATGAAGACTTGAAGGGACGCCAGCTTAGGAAGGAGGCTGCAGATATTTAGGGTAACAATGGAGAGACCCCTATCTGCTTTTGCTAGCTTTGTTAACCTGTTTGAGACAGGGCCAGGGTTTGGGTGGACCCCACCTGACATTAGAAGGAGGAGGATCAGGAGTTTTAAGGATATCTCCTGAAGCTCATAGTAGGTTATGATTTGCCTCTGTTTCTTATTTGTTAGGGGACAGTGTAGTCTTCTAGGGTCCCAGCAGAGGGTGATGGCTAGTGACAGGTGTTGAATTGTCATCTTTCCTGCAGGATATGCAGCAATTTGCACCCAATCCTTCGTAAGGGGGTGCCTCAGGTAATGGTGAGGAGGATTTGCCATGGTTCCATGTTGCAGGTAGCAGGTTTAGATGATTAAGGTCGGAGGTAGTGCAGGGTAGTAGGAAAAAGGAAGTTGGCATAGTGGGAAAAGAGGGAGAGGGCCAGGAAAGACATGAAGTAGAGACTAAGGGAAGGCACTGATGATGAGAGCAGCACTGTGCTGTGTTTTAAAAAAGTGTCAGGCAAAGGGGTGGGGAAAAACTAAGAAGAAATGAGGGAGGAGGTAACTTAAGAAATTTAGGGTTTTGAAAGGGTATAATTAGAGCTGTAGAGAAAGGAGTGCTGTATTCTAACGGAGTGTCAGGCAAAAGGGGGTGAGGAGAACAAAAATGTAATGAAAAAATAGGATGTGAACTTAAGAAATTTTTGTGATGAAAGGATGTGCAAAGAACTGCAGAGGAAAGGAGTCACGCGGAGCTTAGGAGGAGGGGGAGCGTATAAGCTGTGGGACAGGATGGAAGGAAGGTTTAGGGGTGGGTCCTTTGTGCATGGGCAGAGTGAAGAGCCTATTTAATAAAGGTTGGGGGGCGGGCATAAAAATTTGGCCAAGAGCAGTGCAAGTGAATGGGCGCCGAGCCCAGCACAGCACACTCTCAGTAGTACCAATGGGAAAACAGTAGCTGGAATCGGTGGCCAATGGGCGAGTGTCTCAGAGCGCAGTCAGCCAATAACAGCCGATCCCTGTTTCCCCGGCCCAGTGGAAGTCCTAACCCGGCTTCTGTGAGGGGTTTGCAGTGGCTGGTGATGGCGTCGGGGGGCCCCGAGCTGTGCCAATGGGGCACACGGCTGGCCGGTCCAGGAGTCTGATCTGGGGTAGAAGGAGAGAGGCAGAGGTAAGTATGCAGTATTTAACAGAAAACAGAAGTTAAAGCAGACTGCAGCAAATATTGCACACAGTTTGTGTTAGCTGATAAGAAGTGGTTTGAAATGTAACTTGACTTTAGATTGAGATTTGAGAACCAGGGAGGGACACATAATAATTGTTGTAACTCTGTTATTATCTATTTCTTTTTCAGAACTCACACGTTTGTTGTTCTGTCAGCGGCCTTATCCAAAAAGTTCTTCAACATCAGGCACCCCATTCCCAAGCTTGGGCACACATGCAATATGCACAGTCTGCTAGATGACCATGACCATCCTAACACAAAACTGACTCAGAAGGATGTTGATGAAATCTGTGAGGAAGTAACAAAATAAGAAACCATTAGAGACAAACCTGCAAATATGATTTCCCTACCCCCACAAAAAATACTTACCTTCATGTACTTGAGAGTTATATGTTTCCAATTTAACGCTAACATATTCTCATTGAGTACTGGAATGTGCATGCACACCAACAGTTTTGTGTGACCTGTGATGCAGAACAATGAATGAGTACATGTCCATGTTGCCCCCTCCTCACCTACAAAATACACAACACAACCATTCTCTCTCTCTCTCTCTCTCTATATATATATATATATCTACTCACCAAGGTGACTATTAGTGTACAGCAAAGGGCACCCTTCAATCCAGTTGAGATGATCACATTGCATTTGCTGGAATTGTCTCGCAGAACACATTGGACCAGCAACACGATGCTCATAGTCATCATTTTATACTGGGATATGTGCTGATGAAACTATCTAATTTCGCTGTGTAACCACTTGTCAATTTTCTGCACACAAAGAGGATGCATTTTGTGCCTGAAGAAAAAATCTGGGGCTCTGTACCACTTTTGTGCACATGGCTGAGTGTGCCATTAATTCTGAGGGACTTTGTATGTGCTGAAACACTCTCATTTGTCTGTGTAACCACTTGTCAATTTTCTGCACTCAAGGAGGATGCATTTTGGACCTGCAGAAAAAAATCTGGGACTCTGTGCCACTTTTGTGTGTTCTGTGATTTTTGCTGTGAGCTCATGATATCACTGACATTTTTACAATTAAATCAACATTGCAAGAATGTCCTCACAGTTTTGAACTGTACTTTTTATGCTACTTTCATTGCCACAGCCACCACTAGTTACTTCCAGTCATGACTGGAATGATACGATTCTTTTCACAAGGTATGTCTGCTTTACTTTAGCTTGATTGATTTCTTTTTTCATGTATGAAAAATGATAACTCTTCCAATAGTTGTTTGGACCAGGTTTGTATTTATTTGCAGCTGCTTTTCAATAACTATTGTTCCATGGTGTCATAAAAACACGCCTGCCTGATGCATAACTGTGTTAATTTACAACAGAAGTGATAATCAACCAATTGATGTGATGGAGAAAAGCAGAGAAAACAATGACAAAGACCTGGTCAGCACCTAATTTAAAAGGAATGCTCCTTTCATTATTTCATACATGAAAAAGGTAGCATCAGACTCAACTACTACAAATTCTCTATTATTCCAGTAAGTCAGGATGTAAGTAATGGAAGTTGTAACACAGCATTAAAAATATAGGTCAGAGTTATCAACAGATTGTTGCTATTACTTTACAGAGATTCACCAAATTATATAGTTATGGTGATGCACATAAATCAATATGTGGGGGCTTACTCTCACTGAATATTTCTTGCTTACAGAGTGCAATATATTTCTGTGAAAACTGCCCATTATTTCATTACAGTGAGTCATGTGACAGAGGAATTACTGATCAGAAAAACCACCCACATTCTGCCCCCCTTTCTCAACAACGTTAGGATATGATGCCAGGGGGAGCGAAGGTGCATGCTCCACTACAGCAAATGTCCGGCAGCTATCCCAATGTTTCCTTATGTTATAAGGTTCATTTTGTGGTGAAATGTGGGAATGTTTCCACTAACAAAGCTCTTCTTACTGGAAACATGCCCAGACGTTTCACCACAAACTGACCATTATAACATAAAGAAACATTCGGAAAGCTGCCAGACAATCGGGTATTCACTGTAATGGAGCATTTTACAGTACTCTCCTTGCATATCAATGCTCCTAACGTTGCTGTTGAGAAGGGAGGCAGAATGTGGGCAGATTTTCAGAACGGGTAATTCTTCTGTCATCGTAACACACTGTAATGAAATTACAGGTGGTTTTCATAAAAGGTATTACACAATGTGGTGAAGAAAGATTCCCTGGAAGGGAAAATGTGTATGATTAAACAACAACAAATAAAAACACACAAAAACAGTACAACACAGTAGTTGGGTGGGTTCGGGATAGGGGTGAGGGGGTAGAAAACAATCCCCTCACTTACTGTGGCAGTGGGATGCCGTGGAGGTCCAGCAGCAGGTGCAGCATTGAAAGTATGTGCTGCTGCTGTGCTTCTACTCTATCCACCTGCTGCTGCAAAGCACTGAACTGCTCATTATTTTCTTCAAGCGCTGCCCACACCAGGCCGATGTCAGACTGTGTTGCAGGGACTGTGGCGTGGTCCACTGCAGAGGGGAATCCAGGTAGTGGGGGTGGTGGTGGACAGGTTGGTGCTGGTGGCTGTGGTGGTGGTGGTGGTGGAGCAGCTGCTGTAGTAGACCTCCTTCTGCTGTGCTTGATGACTGTGAAGCACAACTCCCACCCCAGCAGCATCTTCGCCACTGTTAATGAAGGGCCAGCAGGTGGACGCCTGGCCTCTTCCATGGCAGCAGCTCGCCACTCTGCCCTGTGGTTGTTCAGCATGAGGATGCGCTGGCCACTAAAGCACCCAAATGTGACCTAAGCTGTGGGAGCCACAGAGCACCACCACACCACACACATAGCACACCACCACTGTAGCTGTCTCCCCCACACAGTCAAAAACTCCCACACTGGGATCTGGCGGGTGGGGGACTGACACAGTCTCTGTGCATGAGTCCCACCACCTCCTACATTTTTCAGGGCCACCTCCTGTGGCTGTGTGAGGTAGGTGGGTGGGGTGCTGCTGGAGCCCCAACAGCTGGTGGTGGTGGTGATGGTGGTGGCGAGAAGGTGGACGCTCTGTGAGTTGGTCAGCCACAATGCGTTCAAGTTCTTTGGAGAGGGGTGGGAAAGTGTTGATATGGGTCGATAGTTACCTAGGTATGGATTTGTCACCCCCTTTGAGCACTGGTGTAACTACTGTAGACTTCCATTGCTGGGAATTGACTTTGGCAAGGGAAGATTAAATTTTGGTGAGAGGGTGGATCACTTCGTCAAAGTGAGAGACAGGATTTTTAGATCAATAGTATCATTGCTTGTTCTGGGTTTAGAGCAGGCCTTTTTTATATTTTTGTAGGTTTTATGTGCTTTGACTATTTTGAAATGAAATAGCGGTTGGTCAGTTGAGGGTGATTTGGGATAAGAGATTTGGCAAGGGCAAGTCCGAGAAGAAATCTGATGGAAGGACCCCGCCTGGGGTCTGTGAATGTTTTATTTAGGGTATCTGCCATAACCTTTAGGTCATGGTAGTGGAGTCATCAACATTCATAATAGTGGAGAGGTTTTGACTGCTTACCCATAATATTTGTGATGTTGTCCCAGAGGCTCCCGTCTCCCAGGTGGTTGCAAGGCATTTTGAAATAAGACTCTTCATTTACTGTTGTAGAAGTGCATAGGTTTCGTGCCTGTTTGTGCTTCTTGTCCTGCAAGGCCTGTGGCTCTGGCTAGCTCAGAGATGGTCACGAGCTTTGAGTTGAGCCAGTGGTTTATTGAGCCAAGGCTTTGAGATAGCTTTGCCTTTTGCGCTTTTTTAATGGAGCGTAAGTGTCACATGCAGTGTTGAAAGTTGTGATAAAGTATTCTAGGAGCATCAACATCAAACGTGTTGAAAATTGGTGACCTGTTTGTTGCAGGAGACAGATCTTGAGTTTAGTGAGATTTCCATGTGTAGCACTCTACTTGAGATAATTTTGGGGGGTGGCTTAAGGAATTTATTCTGACCAGGTACAGATCACAGGGAGTGGTCACTGAGAGTCAGAGAGAACAGTAGTGTTTTTTTCTGGTCTGGGTGACTACTGAGTATCCAGTCAATGAGAGTGCATGTTCCAGTCTTGTAGTTTTTCTTAGTTGGGGAGTTGACCATCTGCGTCAGGTTGGCTGCTAGGATGGCATCCTTGCTGGATCTGGTATCAGAGGCGAGCCAATTTATATTGAAATCACCAAGGAGGAGGAACTTGGTTTCTGGAGGTTGCAATCTTACAAATTCAAGAACTGTCTGGAGACCAGATCGAGGATCTTTAGGAGGGATATAGACTGCAGCCACTGTGAGCACTTTATTTTGGGCACCAAGAAGTAGTTTGACAGGGAGAAGTTGAACTAGGGTGTTTGTGGAGGAGAAACTGACAAGGTGACTAGAGAGGTTGTCCTTAATGTAGATAGTAATAACCCCTTCTTATTTGGACCAGTCAAGTCTGAAGAGATTGTAGCCTTGAAGTGAGACAGCATGATCCGGGGTGCTTGGAGACAGCCAGGTCTCAGCTAATGGCTTAGTATGTCAGGATTTTTTTGACCAATGAGAGACTTGAAGGGACGCCAGCTTAGGAAGGAGGCTGCAGATATTTAGGGGTAACAATGGAGAGACCCCTATCTGCTTTTGCTGGCTTTGTTAACCTGTTTGAGACAGAGGGCCAGGGTTTGGGTGGACCCCACCTGACATTAGAAGGAGGGGAGGATCAGGAGTTTTAAGGATATCTCCTGGAAGCCTCAGTAGGTTATGATTTGTCTCTGTTTCTGTATTTGTTAGGGGAGACGGTGTAGTCTTCTAGGGTTCCCAGCAGAGGTGATGGCTAGTGACAGGTGTTGAATTGTCATCTTTCCTGCAGGATATGCAGCAATTTGCACCCAATCCTTCGTAAGGGGGTGCCTCAGGGTAATGTAGTGAGGGAGGATTTGCCATGGTTCCATGTTGCAGGTAGCAGGTTTAGGGATGATTAAGGTCGGAGGTAGGGTGAGTAGGAAAAGGAAGTTGGGCATAGTGGGAAAAGAGGGAGAGGGCCAGAAAGACATGAAGTAGAGACTAAGGGAAGGCACAGATGATGAGAGCAGCACTGTGCTGTGTTTTAAAAAAGTGTCAGGCAAAGGGGTGGGAAAACTAAGAAGAAATGAGGGAGGAGGTAACTTAAGAAATTTAGGGTTTGAAGGGTATAATTAGAGCTGTAGAGAAAGGAGTGCTGTTGTCTAGCGGATTGTCAGGCAAAAGGGGTGAGGAGAACAAAATGTAATGAAAAATAGGATGTGAACTTAAGAAATTTTGTGATGAAAGGATATGCAAAGAACTGCTAGAGGAAAGGAGTCACTGCTGAGCTTAGGAGGAGGGAGTGTATAAGCTGTGGGACAGGATGGAAGGAAGGTTTAGGGTGGGTCCTTTGTGCATGGGCAGAGTGAAGAGCCTATTTAATAAAGGTTGGGGGGCGGGCATAAAAATTTGGCCAAGAGCAGTGCAAGTGAATGGGCGCCGAGCCCAGCACAGCACACTCTCAGTAGTACCAATGGGAAAACAGTAGCTGGAATCGGTGGCCAATGGGCGAGTGTCTCAGAGCGCAGTCAGCCAATAACAGCCGATCCCTGTTTCCCCGGCCCAGTGGAAGTCCTTACCCGGCTTCTGTGAGGGGTTTGCAGTGGCTGGTGATGGCGTCGGGGGGCCCCGAGCTGTGCCAATGGGGCACACGGCTGGCCGGTCCAGGAGTCTGATCTGGGGTAGAAGGAGAGAGGCAGAGGTAAGTATGCAGTATTTAACAGAAAACAGAAGTTAAAGCAGACTGCAGCAAATATTGCACACAGTTTGTGTTAGCTGATAAGAAGTGGGTTTGAAATGTAACTTGACTTTAGATTGAGATTTGAGAACCAGGGAGGGACACATAACAATTAAGTTGTAACTTCTAAGAAGTCATTCATTTCTTTTTTTAGGAAACTTCCACATGCTTTGTTGTTCTGTCAAAGCGGCCTTATCCAAAAAAGTTCTTCAACATCAGGCACCCCCATTCCCCAAGCTTGGGCACACATGCAACATGCAGAAGTCGTTTCGTTAGATGACCATGACCATCCTAACACAACCAGACTCCAGAAGGATGCTGATGAAATCTGTGAGGAAGTAACAAAATAAGAAACCATTAGAGACAAACCTGCAAATATGATTCCCCCTACCCCCCCACAAAAAAAAATACTTACCTTCATGTACTTGAGAGTTATATGTTTCCAATTTAACGCAACATATTCTCATTGAGCACTGGAATGTGCATGCACACCAACAGTTTCTGTGTGACCTGTGATGCAGAACAATGCAATGAGTACATGTCCATGTCAGCCCCCCTCCTCACCTACAAAATACACAACACAACCATCTCTCTCTCTCTCTCTCTCTCTCTCTATATATATATATATATCTACTCACCAAGGTGACTATTAGTGTACAGCCAAAGGGCACCCTTCAATCCAGTTGAGATGATCACATTGCATTTGCTGGAATTGTCTCGCAGAACACATTGGACCAGCAACACGATGCTCATAGTCATCATTTTATACTGGGATATGTGCTGATGAAACTATCTAATTTCGCTGTGTAACCACTTGTCAATTTTCTCACACAAAGAGGATGCATTTTGTGCCTGAAGAAAAAATCTGGGGCTCTTATACCACTTTTGTGCACATGGCTGAGTGTGCCATTAATTCTGAGGGACTTTGTATGTGCTGAAACACTCTCATTTGTCTGTGTAACCACTTGTCAATTTTCTGCACTCAGGAGGATGCATTTTGGACCTGCAGAAAAAATCTGGGACTCTGTGCCACTTTTGTGTGTTCTGTGATTTTTGCTGTGAGCTCATGATATCACTGACATTTTTACAATTAAATCAACATTGCAAGAATGTCCTCACAGTTTTGAACTGTACTTTTTTATGCTACTTTGCATTGCCACAGCCACCACTAGTTACTTCCGAGTCATGACTGGAATGATACGATTCTTTTCATAAGGTATGTCTGCTTTACTTACTTGACTACTTTTTTCATGTATGAAAAAAATGAGCACACCTTCCAATATTGTTTGGACCAGGTTTGTATTTATTTGCAGCTGCTTTTCAATAACTATTGTTCCATGGTGTCATAAAACACTGCCTGCCTGATGCATAACTGTGTTAATTTACAACAGAAGTGATAATCAACTAATTGATGTGATGGAGAAAAGCAGAGGAAAACAATGACAAAGACCTGGTCAGCACCAATTTAAAAGGAATGCTCCTTTCATTATTTCATACATGAAAAAAGGTAGCACATCAGACTCAACTACTACAAATTCTCGTATTATTCCAGTAAGTCAGGATGTAAGTAATGGAAGTTGTAACACAGCATTAAAAAATATAGGTCAGAGTTATCAACAGATTGTTGCTATTACTTTACAGAGATTCACCAAATTACATAGTTATGGTGATGCACATAAATCAATATGTGGGGGCATTACTCCCACTGGAATATTTCTTGCTTCACAGAGTGCAATATATTTCTGTGAAAACTGCCCATTATTTCATTACAGTGAGTCATGTGACAGAGGAATTACTGATCAGAAAAACCACCCACATTCTGCCCCCCTTTCTCAACAACGTTAGGATATGATGCCAGGGGGAGCGCAGGTGCATGCTCCACTACAGCAAATGTCCGGCAGCTATCCCAATGTTTCCTTATGTTATAAGGTTCATTTTGTGGTGAAATGTGGGAATGTTTCCACTAACAAAGCTCTTCTTACTGGAAACATGCCCAGACGTTTCACCACAAACTGACCATTATAACATAAAGAAACATTCGGAAAGCTGCCAGACAATCGGGTATTCACTGTAATGGAGCATTGACATGCACTCTCCTTGCCATCACGTTCTAACGTTGCTGAGAAGGGAGGCAGAATGTGGGAAGATTTTCAGAACGGTAATTCCTCTGTCACGTAACACACTGTAATGAAATTACAGGTGGTTTTCACAAAAAGGTATTACACAATGTGGTGCAAGAAAGATTCCCCTGGAAGGAAAATGTGTATGATTAAACAACAACAAATAAAAAACACACAAAAACAGTACAACACAGTAGTGGGGTGGGGTCTGGGATGGGGTGAGGGGGTAGAAAACAATCCCCTCACTTACTGTGGCAGTGGGATGCCGTGGAGGTCCAGCAGCAGGTGCAGCATTGAAAGTATGTGCTGCTGCTGTGCTTCTACTCTATCCACCTGCTGCTGCAAAGCACTGAACTGCTCATTATTTTCTTCAAGCGCTGCCCACACCAGGCCGATGTCAGACTGTGTTGCAGGGACTGTGGCGTGGTCCACTGCAGAGGGGAATCCAGGTAGTGGGGGTGGTGGTGGACAGGTTGGTGCTGGTGGCTGTGGTGGTGGTGGTGGTGGAGCAGCTGCTGTAGTAGACCTCCTTCTGCTGTGGCAGTGACTGTGAAGCACAACTCCCACCCCAGCAGCACCCTCGGCCACTGCCACGGAAGGGCCAGCAGGTGGACGCCTGGCCCCTTCCATGGCAACCTGCCACTCTGCCCTGTGGTTGTTCAGCATGAGGATGCGCTGGCCACCAGCACCCAAATGTGACCCATGGGAGCCACAGAGCACCACCACACCACACACATAGCACACCACCACTGTGCTGTCTCCCCCCACACAGTCAAAAAACTCCCACACTGGGGATCTGCGGTGGGGGACTGGACACAGTCCTTGCATGAGTCCCACCACCTCCTACATTTTCCAGGGCCACCTCCTGTGGCTGTGGAGGTGGTGGAGTGGGGTGCTGTTGGAGCCCCAACAGCTGGTGGTGGTGGTGATGGTGGTGGCAGAGAAGGTGGACGCTCAGCAGCCACCGGTGGCACTGTTGCTGCTGCTGCTGCTCCTGTTGTTTCAATGGGGGAAGCAACACCGGCCAGGAGTCAGGAGCGGTCCAAAATGACACGACCTCCCCACCCCCCATGGGTCCGTACTCCCCTCCTACCGCGCCCATGGGCCAGCGACTCGCCTTCTCCTAGGTCCATCCTCCTGAAGTCCACGGGCTGACACACACACACACACACACACACACAGACAGTGGGCACACACACACACATAGTCAGTCACACATGCAAAGCAAAACAAAACATATACAAAAAAATTCACTAACAAAAAAAACACAAATACAATGTAGAAACTAGATAAAGATATAGCTTTTAAAAAAGCTGTTGGTTTTCTTCTTGAACTGAAATGCAATGAAGTGACAACAAGGCAATCAAGCACTGTAACTCCTCTCCTCTCACAAATGCTTTCTCCCTCTACAAAAGCAAAGGAGAAAGTGAAACTGCTTCTGTGACTCACTTCCTTCCTGCCTGGCTAAAAGTATGTGACTTACAGTACTGCAAGCCATGTGATGTGCCTATTCTCTTCTCACTTCACCTTACTTCATGTTAAGGCATAATGGTAATGTGAAGTGATAATAATAATCGAAGTGAGCACTTTGCAGTGCCCACTTCGCGTTGTGCTCCACGGATGCGAAGTGGCCACTTCGCGACCACTTCGCCTGCGGATTAAAAATTCTCTGCATCTCTACTTAAGGCCCACCAAGTCTGCCACAGTGTACAGTCTATGTGCTAGACAGTCAGCTATACTTTTAACTGACTAGTCACCCCCCCTTTTCCCAGAATCCCCATATGCCTGTCCCAGGCCTTCTTGAATTCTGTCACTGTCTTTGCTCCCACCACCTACCCCAGGAGTCTATTCCATCCCTCCACCACCCTCTCTGTGAAATAGTACTTTCTCATGGTACTCCTGAACCTGGCCCCTTCTATCTGCATGTCATACCCCCTAGTTCTTGAATGCTTTTTCAGCTGGAAGATGCTTGGCACTCTGTTTATGCTCCTGAGGTATTTAAGGTCACAGTCATGTCCCCTTTTTCCCTTCTCTGTTCTAAGGAGTAGATGTTTAGGTCCTTCAGTCTATCTTTGTATGATAGATGTAAGATAGGCTCTTACAGTTTTAGGCAAGGACAGGAAAGGAGTGGATAATACCCAGATACCCAGAGCAAGATGGTGACCTATATGGGTCTGCCTGAATAGTCAGCTGCAGAATGTCTTTATTTTAGCATTTTTGCTTATTTTATTAGGTTTTTTTTCTTATTTGCTTTTTCTTTTTAGCTTAGTTAGGGATCCCCCAGTGAAGTAGACTAGGGAGATTTGGTGTGTGTCAGGCTCTTCTGAGAGTTTGTTTTGATTCAGCATCTGCTGCCCTGTTCATCTTGGCGTCTGCCGTTTCTGTGCTGATAAGCTTTGGATGCCATAAACAAGCGGTTTAATATCGCTAGTGAACTTGATGTTACATTCTTTCTGTTCCTGCTTTGGTGTCAATTTGTTTGAGCAACTGAGAGTAGAATTACATTATTCCATTTTTATTTTTAACTCTGTAACTGTGCCGCTTCCCTTTTGTAAGCTGGGTCTGCCTGCTTGGATTACTGAGGAGTTATTCAAGACGATTACTGAGGAGTTCCAAGCAGTTTGTTGGGAAAGAATGGATCAATAACCAAGGCTTTTGATCAACCTGAAGTGCTGGGGACTCTGTGGCCTGAAGATGGTGAGTGAGCAAGCGAATTCCTGGATTGTGTTCTGCTGCAGATATAGCAGTTAACATTGGTGGCTGGTGTTTCTTTGGGGCTCTGCAGTCTCAGTCATGGGGCAGTGATCTTGTCTGGGTTTGCTTGAGAGGTGGCAGTGGGGACTCCCACCAGAGGGTGTGGAGAGCCCATTTATTGTTAAGGGCTATCTGGAGGGAGGAATGTCATAGGATGACCTTACATCTGAGGCTCTGGTCCTCGGGTAGCCTGAGCAGGACCATCGCTGAGTGATTTGGGATGTGGGGGTTCCAACCCTGCCATGGTTTTTGAGAGAGCTTGGCTGAAACTGTTAAACTGTAACTGTTATCATCACATCAAGCTGCACTGCCAATCTGGGGTTGGCTGCCTGGGGCAGACAGCCTCACAGAGGGGCATTTGGGAATGCTGGCCAGTGGGTGGCAGGGCCTTGATTGCCCCGGGGGTGCTTCTGAGATGGTTGCCAGAGGTTTCTGCATTTCTGGGACACCTAATTCTGGGGGATAATTTAGGTCCAGGTGACTGCCTCTAGGAGTGGCATATTTGTAGCTGCCCAGAGGAAGGAGCTGCTTGAGACCAGTTCCCTGCTGTTATTTGAGGATTTCTGGATTTTCTTCAGAGGGTGTCCTGGCTTATTTGAGCAAAATTTAACAATTGGAGGTGGTGAGAGAGCCTCTGAAACTTTGACTTTATCCACTCGTGACAGTTTTCATTGTGTCTGCTGTAGTGGGAGTGCAACAGTCTGATAAAACTTTATCGGCTGGGTGGAAGTGAGAGCCCCAGCTTTTCTTTCTTATATATTATCTGAAGCCCTGGCATGCTTGCTTAACTAGTTGGACATTGACTGTCATTTACCAATGATCTTGGACATTGGTTATTCAGATACTGCATCATTCTAAGTGTTACCTTTTCTCTTGGGGGGTTGTGGGTTGTGTTTATTGTTGTTTTTGTTTTGTTGTGGTTTTTTTTCCTTTTTCTTCTTTTTGTATTGTTGTGGTGATTTGTTGTTTGATTGCTGCAGTAGATTTCTGTGGATATGTATTGGCAGAGAGCTCTCCCAGTCAGACACTACTCTCCCTTTGAGCTCTGGGGCCTCCGCCCTTTTAACTGTCCGCCATTGCCTGCTGAAGTGTATGGCCAATGTCGGGCTTTGGGGATAGTGGGGAGGGACACAGGGGCAGAGGTTTATGGACCTGGGGGGACTGGAGCTAGGTGGGTGGATTGGGGTTGTGGGGACTAGAAGACACCCTGGGGAGAAATAGGTTCTTGAGAGGGGTCCTCCCTGTCTAATTCCCATACCCAAGGGCTCCACCTTGAGTGAGCAGATAACACAGCCGGCCTCGGTGTCCCATCCTACTCAGGTGGTGTTATGCAATGCCAGGTCTATTAAAAACAAGACAGCAGTGATTACTGAAATTGTTGGGTCATCTGTCCTGGCTTGCATCACTGAGACCTGGCTGAATGAAAATATGGGGCCCAGTTCTGGAGTTCTCTATTCCGGACGGATTCTTGGTGATACACTGCCCAAGGATGGATCATAGGGGTGGGGATGTAGCCATATGTTTTAAAATGAAATTGAGCCTTGTAGATGTGCCAGTTGGGGAGACCAGGTCCTTTGAGTGTATCATGGGTGCAGGTGAGGGGTGCAGGATTCTTCTCATCTACCGTCCACTCGATGGCAAGAAGCAGTTCCTGCAGGAAGTCGCATACTTCATCGTTGACACGGTGTTGGAGTCCCCCAGATGGATTGTTCTGTGTGACTTCAATGCATGGGTCATTGATGAACTCTCACAGTTTGGTCAGGACTTCCTTCAACTTATGAATTTATTGGACTTCACACTGCTGAGTATGGATACCTCTGACTTGGTGGTGGAGCCAGTTGGCTGGTCTGACCATCACACTATAATGTTCAATTCCCAGGCTGCCCCCTATAGGCTTGCCCCTACAGAGATGGTCTGGTACTGCCTTTTAAGGGGCTTGACCCCAGATGGCCTAGGAGTGGTATTGGACCTATCAGGTCTTCTGAGTGCAAGCTTGGATCCAGATACTCTGCTTCAGGCCTATAATAAGGCTGTGACTGAGGCTCTGGATTCCTTAGCTCCTGTCTGCATCCCCCCTCACTCTGCACCCTTGGTCCCCTTGGTTTGATGGGACCTTGAGGAAGCTGAGGAGAGTGGGATGAAGGATGGAATGGTGTTGGCGGGAATCCAGCCTTGATACCGGTACACTTAGATTGATGGTCCATTAAAGGACAATCAATCAGCCATCTCCCATAAGAAGGCAGAGTTCCTGTCCAGAGAGATTGCTTCTGCACAGAATCGACCAGACCAACTCTTCTGAACCATCGACGGACTGTGCAATCCAGCCTGTCTGCAGTCTCAGAGAGTATTGTCACAGGAGAAATGTTATGAGTTTGCTCGATTCGTTTCAGATAAGGTTGCCGGCATCAGGTCTGAGATCTGCTTAACCTGTTGCAATGAGTGTGGTGGTGGTTGGTGGGAAGTTGCAGTACCTCAGTGCATCTGGTCTGACTTTGACCAAGTGATGATCATGGATGTTGTGAGGATCATCCAGAGCATGCGGCCAATCTGCTGTAGTTTGGACCCGGGCCCAACTTGACTCCTTGTGGGTTGTGTTGAAGTCATTGGCCCAGTCCTAGCTGAGATAGTCCGGTGTTCATTAAAGACAGGTGTGTTTCAGACACCCTGAAGGAGGCGATGGTTACACCTCTCCTTAAGAAATCCTCCCTCGAACCAGACTGTCTCGCTAACTACAGACCTTTCTCTAACTTTCTCATTGTGGGAAAGTTTATCAAGAAGGTGGTCATGCTGCAGCTGGATTATCATCTTATCATCCACTGCATCTATGATCCTCTTCAGTTGGGATTTCGGAAGAGGCATAATACCGTGACGGCCCTTGTTTTGGTACTCAATGATCTTCTAGCGAGAGATTGGAAGAGCCAGTCCATCTTCGTTCTCCTTGATCTCTCTACAGCATTTGACACCGTGGACTATGGTGTGTTATTGGAGCACATGCAGTTGATCTGTGGATTGTCTGGTACAGTCCTCTGATGGTTCCACTCTTTCCTTACGGGCAAGTCTCAGAGAATGGTGTTGGGGATTTTTTCTTCTGACACATTCTCCCTGCCTTGTGGGGTGCTGCAGGGCTCCATTTTATCACCCATGTTGTTTGCAGTGTGTATGCTGCCATTGGGAGACATTGTAAGGTGGTGTGGACTGAGTTTTCACTGCTATGCAGATGATAACTCAGCTATGCTTGTCATTTGTGCCGAGCAGGATGATATTCTCTCAGTCTTTAACAACTGCCTCACCGAGATCCAAGATTGGATGAGTGCTAACTAGTTACAGTTGAATCCTGACAAGACCGAGGCACTGGATGTGGACCCAGGTCAGCGGGTAGAGGGAAATGTCGGCTGGACTGCCTTCAGGTGTTTTGAATGGTGACAGGCAGCTGTTGACCTCTGAATTGTTAAAAAATCTGGGCATTATTCCAGACGATGAGCTGATGTGTAGATCTCAGGTGTCAGCCATCATCAAGATCTCTTTTTACCATCTATGGAATATTGCCTGGATTAAACACCTGGTTCCACCTGATGACCTTCCAACACTGGTTCACGCCTTTGTGAATTCCAGCCTTAACTACTGCAACTCCCTGTACCTAGGGCTGCCAGGGGTTGATATCCATCGCTTGCAGCTAATGCAGAATGTGGTAGCCAGGTTGTTGACTAGGCATTCTCGATCTTGTCATGTCACATCTGTACTATGCATGCTGCACTGGCTGCCTATGAGTGGCGGATCTCTTCAAGTTTGGTTTACTGACCTATAAAGCCCTACATGGACAGGGACTGTGTTACCTGCAAAATCTTCTTTGCCCCTACCACCCCTAGGCTCACTCCACTCTGCCAACGAGGGATGGCTAGACATTCCCAGGGTTCATTTGAAAACTTCTGGAACCCAAGCTTTTGTATTTGTGGCCCTCAACCTATAGAACTCTCTACCTTGGTGGATAAGGGAGTGCCTGATTGTGGAGGGCTTTAAAACTGCACTAAAAATGCATCTTTTTAATTTTGTTTATCCTGAACATTGATGAATAGTGAAGCTGTTTTTTATTTTAAATATTTTTGGTATACTTTTAATTTGAGATTTGGTCAGGACTTCCTCAAGCTAATGAATTCACTGGGCTTCACACAGGTTATTTCCTCCTTAACCCATATAGGTGGTCATTCATTGGACTTGGTGTTTCTCCTGGGGATGGAGATATCTGATTTGGTGGTGGAACCAGTCAGATGGTCTGACCATCATACCATTGGGTTCAGTTTTCTGACCCCCCTCAGTAGGCCGACCCCTATGGAGATGGTCTGGTACCGCCCTTTGAGGGGTGTTACTCTGGAGGGTCTGATGGTGGTGCTGGATCTATTGGGTCTACCGAGTGAATGCATGGATCCTGGGAACCTGGTACTTGCCTAGAACAAGGCAGCAGTAGGGGCCCTGGATTCCATTGCTCCTTTTCATGTTCACCCCTCACTCTTCACCCCAGGTCTCCTTGGTTTGATGAGACCTTGAGGAAGTTGAGGAGAGTGGGACGAAGGCTTGAGAGATGTTGGTGGAAGTCGGGCCTGGAGTGTGATAGGCTTAGTTTGATGGACCATTATCAGGTCTATCAATCAGCAATTACCCATAAGAAGGCAGAATTCTGTCCAGGGAAATTGCTGCCATGCAGAATCAACCAGCTCAGCTCTTCCAGACCATGAACTGATTATGCAATCCAATCTGTCTTCAGCCTGGAAGTGTTTTTTCACAACAACAGTTTGAGGAGTTTGCTCGATTCTTCACGGATAAGGTTGCCACAATCAGGTCTGATCTCCTACTAACTCTCTCAAATGGGAGTTGTGGTGGTCAGCAAAAGATGTCGGACAACCAGTTTGTGTGGTTTGACTTCAACCTGCCCACAATCAGTGACATTGTGATGGTAGTCCAGTCACTGCAACCGACCAACTATAGTCTGGACCCTGGCACCACACGCCTTTTAGTAGAATGTGTGAATAAAATTGGCCCAGTCCTTGCCAAGATATTTTGGTTGTCTTTGGAGAGGGGGATCTTCCCTGATCTCCTGAAAGATGCCATGGTCTGGCCCCTTCTTAAGAAGTCCTCCATGGACCCGGACTGTCTGGCCAACTACATGCCTATCTCTAACCTACCTTCGTGGGTAACATTATTGAGAAGGAGATTGCATCACAGCTGGACGATCATTTGACCAGCCACAATGTCTATGATTCTCTCCAGTCCTGATTTAGGAAGAGACATAGTACCAAGACAGCCCTTGTCCAGGTACTAAATGAGCTCCTAATAGCGAGAGAGATCAAAAGACCCATTCCATCTTGGTTCTTCTAGACCTCTCTGTGGCATTTGACTCCGTGGAACATGATGTGCTGTTGGAGCACCTGTGGCTTATCTGTGGACTGTCTGGTATGGTCCTCAGTTGGCTTCAATCTTTCCTCAAGGGTAGAACTCAGAGGGTGGTGTCTGTGATTTTTTCCTCTGCACCACTCCCGCATCCTGCGGGATGCTGCAGGGCTCCATCTTGGCACCTATGTTGTTTGTGTTGTACTGTATATGTTGCCGTTGGAAGCAATTATTAGGTGGTATGGCTTGAGGTTTCACTGCTATGCAGATGATACTCAGCTGTACATGTCCTTTGTGCCTGGCCAGGGTGATGCTGTCTTGATCTTTAAAAACTGTCTCACCAAGATCCAGGATTGGATGAATGTGAGCTGGCTGTGGTTAAACCCAGAAAAAACTAAGGTGTTGGTTGTGGACCCAGGTCATTGGGAGGCGAGTTTGTTGACAGGATCACCTTCGGGTCTTTGACTTGGGGGTGCCCAGCTAACTACCTCAGACCCGGTGTGAAACCTGGGCATTATGTTCGATAACTGCCTGACCCTTAAATCACAGATGTTGGTAGTTGTCAAAACCTCTTTTTACCATCTGAGGAATATCACCCGGGAGAAGAACCTGGTTCCTTCCAACAATCTTCCAACTTTGGTCCACGCCTTCATTACCTCCTGCCTTGACTACTGCAATGCCCTTTACCCAGGGCTACTGGGGTTGATATCTGCAGCTTGCACCTAGTGCAGAATGTGGTGGCCAGGCTTTTGACTGGTACCTCTAGGACCAGTCATATAATGCCTGTCCTCCGCAGACTGCACTGGCTACCAGTACAGTGGCGGATCACCTTCAAGGTTGGTTTGCTGACCTATAAGGCCCTACATGACCTGGGACCTAGTTACCTGCAAGATCTTCTTCATCCCTACTGCCCCCCACCTTCTATGATCCACCAAAGAGGGATTGCTAGAGATTGTCAGGGTCCATTTGAAGACATTGGGGGCCAGGTCATTTAGTTTCATCGCTCCGACCCTGTGGAATTCTCAACCTCGTCGGGTACAAGATTGCCTGACCGTTCAAAGTTTCAAAGCAACCTTGAAAACATATTTATTTAGCCTAGCTTACCCTGAATGTTAATGCTGCTATGTTGACTGGTTTCAATGTATTGTTTTATTTTTTAGTGTATTTTAAGTATTTATTGTACAAGCGCCTTGGTTTCGGAAAGGCGCTTTTTATAAATAAAGAATGGGTTGAGTTGAAATTTCTATATTTTATTGTACAAGCACCATGATCCATGTGTGAAAGGTGCTTTTTTATAAATAAATCATTGATTGACTTGATTGATTGATGTTAAGCTAAAGAGACAGTTTTAGACAATGATTTGTACAGGGTTTTTTTTTTTTGCAAAGTAAATGACAAAATGTTGTCATGAGTATTTACAAAAATAATGCTCATTAAAATCATAACATTGGCTATTTATGTAACTACAATAGCAAAAGCCAAGTAAAACTTGAATGTGTCGTTAGCACAATAAAGAGCCATGTACAGAGACTCTTGCTCCTATGAACTCACTGTATAGAACGTTCGGCAACCACTCTAGGGAGCAGACAGGGTAGGACATTTGAAAGGAGAGGACCGTTTACATTTTTCAAATGTTATAAAACTGAATTTATGAATTTATGTTAATTATATAAATGCAGTTTAGAATATATATATATATATATAAATGCTGTTTTAGTATTAATGTAAAAAACAGTCTTTCCTTTACTTTGCTATAAAGCCAGAGTTTGGAATTGGTAGTTGTAAAAATTGTTTGTTTACTTGTCCTTTAATACCTGTTCCAATACCATATATGGAGAATAATTCATGAAATTCTGTGAAGTTTTCAACTCTGCAAAGTGCTTCACCTGGGAATGTATCTACTTTGCCCAGTGAAGTAAATATCAAGTACCTCCTGACTTCATCAGACAATCAGATTAGTAAGAAGTTGAGCAAAGATGGTAAATAAAAAAACATATACAAGGCCAACAGGGCTAAACCCAACTCCACAGCGGTGCATTCTCCCTGTCCAACATAAATAATATAAACTCCATTGCCTTCTATGTGATCTGAATCCATAACCCTCCCTCCTCCACCATCACATCCCAGCTGAGTCAAAAACTAAATTCAGCCTGAAATGGTAGATAATATACGTACCCCCTCCCCAAATAGAGGGGCTTAACTTAAAATTTTCTCCCTGGGCTCTTCTCGTGCCCACTGCCTGGTTTACATCCAATAGAAGAATGTAAATTCATGTACAGTACTGTTTTGCAACTGTTCTGCAGGAGTGTGCAAGTCATGCTGTCCCCTTAAGAAGTCAGCCTGTGTGTATAGTGTGCATAACCTGGGCTGGGTCCAAGTGAAACAAAGCTTGCAACCAGCTAGGTGGAACCCTGAGAGTCTCCACTCTGTAATCACTCAGTAAAGCAGAGGGAGCACTGTTACAATTTGTAAATATTTATTTCTGGAACAGTACATTGCATTTAAAATGAACTGTAAATGTGGGACTATAGTTTTTGGCAAGGGAGCCACCATGTTTGGACTGGTACTTTGCTTTTGGACCAATCAGAATGCTAAGGGTCCTTAGGGGTCTTCATTACAGTGACTTCTAGGAGAAACTGTGAACTTTTCTCTTGGCTCCTATTTTAATCAATCAAGACTCCAGGAATGTGAGTGACAATTAGGGGAGTGGCAGCCAACCAGGATACAGAAATCCCTGTCTTCAGTCTGGGACTGTTTTGAACAGAGGGGAGATCAGCTCGAGCTCTCATGAAAGAGGGAGCCTGTGTGGCTTAGTTGAGAGACACTGGGAAAAGACCTGTTTTGTTTCCCTGTCTGAATCATTTGGGACTGCCTCAAAGCAGAAAGAGAATGTTCTTCAGCTTCCAGAGCTGACAAGGAAGCACTTTGCTAAAAGAAGTGACTTTTGCTGAACTGTCTCAGAAGTTTAAGAAATTGCTGTGAAGAGATCGCCTCAGAGATTCCTGGGTGAAAGCGGAGCTTGCCAATGTTGGAATTGTCTCCTCCATGCTCCAGAAGGAGGAGACCTGTTCAAGTTACTTTCTGCCTTCTGCAGCAAGGATTTCCAGTACCAGAGTTGTTAAAAAGAGTGTATAGCTTGAACTGCACCAGAGACTGAACTGCATGTGTTTGGTCTATGCTGAGGTAGGCCTCATGAACTGTTGCTACAGATCTCAAGCCATCCTGGCTGAAGAACAGCTCAGGGAGTCAGACCCTGCAGAGAGAAGAATCACAAGTTGCGGCCATCTTGAAGGGAAAGGCCATGAAGTGGAGATGAGTCATGTTGGCCTGGTCCCCATTGTCATTCCTGGCAAGGAAGAACTCAGCCTGACTACTGCCATCAGTTCCATTGATCTTGGTGCCGTGAGTAAATTCAGGGTCTCAACCTTGCAACACAAATTAAAATGTTTGTTGTCATCTGTTTTGCCTTCTAAGTTCACGTTGTTGGTTAACTGTGATTGTCTGCCATCAGGCATTGGATTACAATTGAGTTACTGTCTGAAAGAATTTAACATAACAAAAAGTAAGTTTTATTTGTTTAAGAGCCCCAACCAGCTACAACACTGGCCTATCTGTGGCAATGCCTCAGGTCTGCACCTAAATTCTCTCTGGGTACCCAGCAGCATAAACTGAACAGTATATCGCAAGTGTCTAAATGTAATGTTTGCATAACTGATTCCTATCTACTAGTGGTCATAAGCGTTCATCTAATTTCACACTCATTTTCTTGTTCAATTGCCCTGCAAAAATCAGTTTTATAATTTGAAGCTATTCTGGCCTATAAGCATATTATTATTCAGCTCCAAGTTATTGTGTCAGCCAAAAGGTATACTTTTATGGCTTGTAATTGTTCCTTGCAAGTATCCAGAGTACGTCATCAGAAATCCGTACTCTAGTGATAAGCCTGTTGTCCATGAGCATATTATTAGCACTCACCACTAATTATACCTTGAATGCTAGATACAGTGTTGTGTGGAAATTTATGTGTAAGGTCACTAGCTGGGGTTGTGGGTAGGTACAACTTCCCAGAAGGTTGTGCTACCTTAAGATTTAACCCACTTAAATCTTACTCTGGATGGCGGCACCATGTCAAAGCATAACTGTTAGGGCCCATGCCCCTCAACCTGCAGTTAAGGAAGCAGGCAGGGGTAGTAGCCCATTGGGATGTGCTGCCAGGGTTACATCTTTGGTGTCACCACTGGATTATTTCCCCCTTAGTGGCTAAAACACAAAACTACAGTTGGGTTACATAATGATGCTAGCATTAAAATGGAGATGGTCTCAAGCTCTGCTTTTGAACTTCTTGCTAACAAAATGACTGTGCATTGTTTATTGAGGTGGTGTGAAGCTGAGGAGATTGACCCCCCAAAAGGCTTTGCTATTGCTAGACATTTCACTAGGCACTGACAAAGGCACTATTGAGGAAGCTTTAGGTAAAGCCAAGTGCCTGGGCAAAGCTACAGTAAAAGCACAAATTGCTGATTTGATTACTCAGAATTTAATGGCCCTGGTACAATTCAGTTACCCAGCAGACAGTGAGACAGTACCCATTGTCATTATCCTTGATGAGTCCCCGGTGGGTTGGAAGGTAGTCACCATGCATAGTGTGGCATCTATGCCTGGGGTGGGGGTCACCCAGATTAAAGGGATTGAAAGAAAAAATGTAGAGGTTGTTACTAGCTGAGGGACAGACATATGAGGATTTAAAAAGAGCCTTAGAGACCCCAAGGGGTACCACTCCTTTGACCCCCTCGCCTGCACCTATACCAGTACCTGTACCCTCATTGAACCTTGACTCCTACCACAGGTTAAGAGTGCTCTCTGGCACTCTTCCCACACACCATGGGGAAGATGATCTAGAGACCAGGATGAACTATGCATCCCCCTGGTCTAAGAGTGGTAATGTATAAAAACAGAACATGGAAAAGGGTTATGGAGAGTTTAAGGGGTCCTACACTTGAAGCAATCAGATTTTTATGATCTACTAATCCTGATGCTTCAGCCCAATAATATTTGTCTGCTTTAGAATGTGTTTTTGGCAGCACTGAATCTGGAGAGGACTCGATGTGGCAATTGAAATCCACCAAACAATGGAAAGGTGATCTTTTGCCTGCCTATGTCACTCAACTGGAAAGTGTCTTACAGAGAGCTCACTGAGAAGGTGGGGTATTGGAAAGTGATCTGAACCGAGTTAGACTAGACCATATACTCAAATCTGCCAGATTTACTAGTGTGCTAATGCTCCAGTTAAAGTTACAAGATCAAAGTGATGATCCTTCTGCTTATTGCTGGCTCATGAAAGAGATCAGAGGGGCTGAAAATGAGGAAAAGTTTCGGGATCCCAAGGCAGGTGCGGCTCGAGCAGCCCCAGCTCCTGAAAAGCCTACTGAAAAAGAAACTACTTTTGATGCACAGCAACTTAAAGATGTATTAAAATAGTTAAGAGAGATAAAGGCTAGTTAACAAAGTGCTGTGAAACTGGTCAAAGGTCAGACTGTTTGCATCCTTGCTGCTGAGGTCATTAGTGAAACTCCACCCACTTTGAAGGTTGCTACGGCTCAAGTCTATAGTGGGGAAACAAACAGAGACATGCTGAGAGAGATGAAAGTTAAGATCATTAGTGAGTGATCTTGCACAGTCATCTAATCCACCTTTATCTGGGAGAAGGCCTAGTGGAGCCAGAAATGAGCACAGACCCAAAGTAAATTTTAAATCTCTTCCTTTTAGTAGCAATAAATTGGTTGAAAAACTCATGTGAGCTCACATCCCCAGATCCACTGTTTTCTGCTACCATTGTGGTGAGGACAGACACACAAAAAGAGTATGCAGGGCCCTGACGATTTGCAAAAGGTGACCATAAAGTTGTTCAACCAGGTCAGACAAAGCAATATAAAGCCTTCTTCTAAGTCTCCATGCAAACCTTATATAGCCAAATCTACTGTCATGCCGCCTGCTAATAATATCTCTCCTGACTGAACCAAATTGCTGGGTCCTTCCAAGGAAACCACTGTGCATGTGGATGGAATCCTTGCTCAACCTGTTCTACACAGAGGGTCCCAAGTTACAATAATCTTCAAAGACTGGTATGATCAGCACTTATCTGACCACCCTCTACAACCTCTTGATGGACTGCATGTATGGGAGTTGAGTGATAAATTGTATCCATATCTTGGTTATCTGACAGTGTGGTTTTCCTTTCTGTCCTCTGTGGCAGATGTGGGATACCCTGTGGAGACATTATCCTTGGTATATCCTCCCTCTGGACTGTGCGATTGTATCCCTGTGTTAACTGGTACCAATGCGCATAGGTTTGGCTGTCTTCCTCAGTTATGTCAAGAGAGACAGCAAAAGAAGACTGGAAGAGCCCTGCATGTTCATGCCATCATTGAAAGAGACTATGAGTTGCAAATGCATCCCGAGGAGAGTGGCAAGGATAAGCCTGTGGGTATTGTGAGGAAGAAGGATTCTTCTGCAATCTTACTTCCTCCCAATGCTGAGTGCAGTGTCAGTGGAAAAATGCAGTGGCAGAAAGATGTGACCAACAAAATTCTGATGCTGGAAGCCCCGGAAGAGGAAAAATTGCCTGAAGGACTGCTGGTTAAGTCCAGTGTACTTCTTGTTTGTGCTCATGCTTATGCCTGAAGAGTGGTGGTCTGAATTCAAAATGTCATCAATCAAGACATTAAGGTGTACCAAGGTTGCACTCTGGCTAAAGTTTACTGTGCTGATACTGCTGTACTGCCATACAAGTGCCAGACTGAAGAAGAATGTGAAATATCACCTGACCTGTATGACTTCGGAGACTCGACCATCCCAAGCAACTGGAGAAATAGAATTAGTAAAAAGCTGGCTCAGTGAACCAAGAATTCTCCCTTAAGGAGTGGGATGTTGGATATGTTACTTATGCTGAACACCATATACTGTACGACTGCATGATGAGCGACCCTTCCAGGAAGGATCCAGGTGCCCAGCTCCTGCCAACATAGATGATGTGAGGCGTCATCTGCAAGAGATGCAAGCAGTTGGTATAATACAAGATTCATAGAGTCCATATGCTTCTCCAATTGTTGTAGTGCAGAAGAAAAACAGCTCTTTCAGAATGTGCGTGGACTACAGAACACTCAATAAAAGAACTGTTCCTGATCAATACACTATGCCATGCGTATAGAATGTGTTGGATTGCTTAATTGGGAGTAAGCGGTTTTCTGTCCTCAATATATGCAGTGGATATTATCAGATCCTGATGGCTCCAGAAGATAGGGAGAAAATAGCATTTATTTGTCCCCTGGGATTCTACAAATTCCTCCATATGCCACAAGGAATTTTGGGTGCACCAGCCACATTTAAGAGACTTATGGAGCATGTAGTGGGTGACCTGGATCTCCTTGAATGCCTGGTGTACTGCGATGTTATTGTTTTCGAGAAGACCCTTGAAGAACATGAAGCCCATTTTGTTTAAATTGCTTGACAGACTTGAGGAATTTGGCTTAAAGTTATCCATAGACAAATGTCAATTCTTCCAGAGTTCTGTAAAATATGTAGGTCACATTGTGTCATCCCAGGGTATACAAACAGACCCCAGTAAGGTGGAAGCATTAAGAGACTGGCTGAAGCCCAACAACTTGAAAAAGCTCCAGACGTTTCTTGGATTCTATGGTTATTACCACCGATTTGTTAAAGACTACACCAAGGTAGTGTGGCTGTTGCTGAACTAAACTCAAGAGTACCCACCTACTCATTAAAAATTCAAGAAAGGTACTGGCAAAGAGATTGAAAGGCATATTTCAGACCCCATGAGCCATTTGCTCTGAGATGGACTCCGATTGCAACACTGCTTTCAAAGAATTCATCTACCAATTGACTCATGATCCTGTATTTGCTTATGCTGATCCTTCAAAACCTTATGTGTTACACATGGATGTCAGTCTCAGTGGCATAAGGGCTGTGCTTTACCAAGAGTACATAGAGGGGTTATGCCCAATAGCTTTTGCTAGTGAGAGTCTGACACCTTCAGAAAAAAATTATCCTGTACGTAGACTGGAATTTCTCTCTCTCAAATGGGCAATAGTGAAGCAGTTTCATGAATATCTGTACGGTGTAAAGATCTTGGTCAAAACTGACAACAACCCATTGATGTATGTCAAAACCTCCGCCAAGCTCAATGCTACTGGGTACAGATGGCTTTCTGCTCTTTTCACTTACGACTATGCAGTAGAGTATCATCCAAGCTTGAACCACATTGATGCCAATACTCTTTCATGCAGACCTGCCCCCAGTCAACAGTGGGTGCATATTCCCGAACAATCAGCAAAAGCTCTATGCCACAAATTTGATAGAGATGAACCTCCATCCTCAGAAACTGTTGACTGCTTGGTGGATTGCTTTGGACCTCCAGATACTTGCATACCAGTGGCGTACTATAATTTTGCAGCACTAAACTTAAGCTCTCTATCACAGCTAACCCCAGCTGACATTCAAAGAGAACAGCACTGAGATCCAATGATGAGAAAAGTCATTAATGCCTTGAAAAGGGAAAAGGATGTCTCTAAAATGTGATCTACTGACCCCAACACTGCTTTGTTATTAGGAGAGGGGCCTAAACTCAATTTGCGTGAGCAGTTACTGTAGTGAGAACTGATTGACAGCCAAGCAGAGCTTATTAAAAAACAGCTAGTGTTGCCAACCAAGTTCAAAACTGTTGTGCTAAAGTCATTACACAATGATATGGGATATTTGTGGAGTGAAAGAACTCTAGACTTGGCCCAATCATGTTTTTATTGGCCTACAGTGGGCATAGACATTGAACAATATTGAAAATCCTGCAGCCGATGCATTCAAAGAAAAGTCCAGCCTCAAAGACCAGCCCCACTGGTCAATATAACCACAAGTGCCCCAATGGAGCTTGTATGCATTGATCTTTTTAGCTTAGAGACAGACTCAAAGGACATTGTTAATGTACTGGTAGTATCTGATCATTTCACAAGGTATGCGCAGGCCTACCTGACCAAGAACCAGAAGGCATCTACAGTGGTAAAAGTTCTAGTAGAAATGTTTTTTGTGCACTATGGCACCACTCAACACATTCATTCTGATCAAGGCAGAGACTTCAAGAGCACGCATAAAAGAACTGTTATTTATCTGGGGTGTCAGAAAATCCAGAACTACCCCTTATCACCCACAAGGAGATCCCCAACTGGAGAGATTCAAACGTACCTTCTTAGATATGCTTGGCACCCAAACACAGAAACATAGAAGTTGAGGGCAGATAAGGACCACAAGGCCCTTCTAGTCTGCCCATACCCTGAACCCAAAAGACAAGCCTAGATGGAGTCAACAAATCAATACTTTGGTACATGATGCCTACAATTGCACAAAGAATAACCCTACTGGGTTTTCACAGTACCACCTTATGTTTGGTAGGGAAGCTCGTCTCCCTGTGGATGTGTGCTTTGGTGTCTCTCCTGATGGTGCCCAATCTGAAAATTACCTTCAGTATGTTAAAAAGTTAAAGGAACAATTGAACCATGCTTACCAGCTTGCCATTACCATTGCTGCGGAAATAAATTTGACTAACAAAGCTCGCCATGACAAATGTGTCAAGGCCCTAGAACTCAAGGCAGGAGACAGTGTGCTGCTGAGCAATTTAGGATTTCAAGGCAAGCATAAAATAGCTGACTCGTGTTGTCATAACCCCTTATATTGTAATCAGTAAGCTAAATGATTTGCCTGTGTACAAAATATGTCCAGAAGGGGACCCTCATGCTGTCAAAACCATTCACAGAAATCATCTTTTGCCTATCGGAAAAATAATTTTGGACACAGTGCCACAGGCCTTCATTACTACAGGCCCTGTAACCATATCTGCTACCAGTAATAAACCACTCAATCTGAATCTTGCTGTCCACTAGTCAGAGTCTCCATTTAAAAATGCTGCGTGTATTGATGATGCTAATTCCGAAGATGATGAAAGTGAGTTGTGTGCTGCTTACTAGCCATCACTTGAACTTGCTCAATTGTTCAGTTCCATGTGATAATGGCGATTGTGGAAAGGCAATCGCCATTAGGGCAAGTGTACATTGCCGAAAATTAGTTTTGGTGTTGTACACAACAAAAAGGGCACCAAAGACTTACTTTTTTTTTAATTTATGCAGAGGTTGGGCCTCGGCACCCCCCACAGGGAGCTTCACCCCTCGCATCCCCTTACTTATGGATTCTCAACTCCAGGGGGAGTGCATGTTGGGGAGGGTGCAAAACACACACAAACAAAAAGCCTGGATGGCACACAAAAAAGTGACCACGACTAGGAATGAACCCGGTACCCTCCCAGCCCTAGCCTGCCACCCACCCACCACACCACACAGCCAGATCGACAGCTGACTGCTGCACTACACCCACAAACCCTTCCTCCCCTTTCACTTGTCGCTTGGCATGCTCGCTTCCCCCCCACACATGTGTACATATAGCGACATCCTGTCATTGTATTCATGGAACCCCCCTCATCCAGTTGCCCTCCCTGCCCAGTAGCCCTGTGGACAGGGGCCGTGGTTGAGTCACCCTTTTTGAAAGTGCTGAATCGGAGTTGCCATGTCACAAGCTACCAATTGTTCCAGGGAACCTTCCCTTCAACTTCTAGTAATGCTTCTAATAGCCCTGTGGTTTCTGACAATCCTAATCTATCAGTTGATCCTGAACCTTCAGAGAGTGATGACAACAGTGTGAGCTCTGAAAATGCTGAATCATTTTGTATGGTGGAGTTAAATGAACTCAGTGTACCTGAACCAGAAGCAACCTGTAGTGAACCTGCAAGTAAATCTGACAGTGCAACTGAACTAACTGGGATGAGTGAACTATTTCATTCCAAAAAGAGTATTGCTGTCCCTGAAACTGCCAGCTGTGTTTTGGATGATGTCAACTTTGTGGAAATACCTCTTTCTGATGAAGATGAGCAAAACAAATCAGACAGCAATGGTAATGTGCAAAATGATGGGCTTACAGCAAATTCTGATCCTCAAGAGACTGTAGTGGTGCCCCTTTCATCAGAAGCAGCCTTTTTGTTGGACAATGAGCTGAGAATCGTGAACCCAAATGCTAATGTTGAAATTCAAGTGCCAGTGCCCCCTATGACTCAACATTCAGAAATAACTGTAGAACCTATGGTTTTGCTCACACTAGGAATTCCTGTAAACCTGCCCATGAATGTTGTTCATAAGGGAGTGTGCATTACAACCAACTCACTGCCCAAAATAGTGTTCACTGTCTCCTCTAAAATAAAAATAAAAACCTCCACCAAGTATCCTAGGGATCGCCCTTACAGAGTCAAGGGGTTAGCTGAAGTATATGCTAGATTATTATACAAAAGGATTACTACATAGAGGTCTAAAAGGTTAAATGTCATTTCATATGGTTAAATGCCTACAACAATGTGTGATGATTAAATTCAGAGTGTCATGACAATGTGTCAAACTGTGCAAATGCTTAAAAGAATGTCGTTTAAAGTTATAGCATGCTATAATGTAGATAGTTATCTGATATCTGCACAGATCTTGTACATAATAAGGTATGGTCTAGACCTGTATATAACAAAAGGTTTTACTAATGAGTGACATTTGTATTATAGACTTGACATAAATGTCAAGTTTCCTGGGCAGGAGAGAGTGTAACCCCTCCCCTCCCCCCCCCACTAAATAGAGGGTCTTCCCTTAAAGTTGTCTCACTGGACTCTTCTAGTGCCCACTGCCTGGCTGACATACAGTAGACGAATGTAAATCCATGTACAGTATTGTTGTGTTGCTGCTCTGCGTCGTGAGTGTGCAAGCCTTGCCACCACACTGTCCCCTTATGAAGTCAGCCTGTGTGTATAGTATGCATAACCTGGGCTGGGTCAGAATGTAACAAACCTTGTGACCAGCCAGGTGGAACCCTAAGATCCTTTACTCTGAAGTCATTCAGTAAAGCAGAGGGAGCACTGTTACAACCTGTAAATATTTATTTCTGGAACAGTACTGCTGCATTTAAAATGAACTGTAAATATGGGACTGTGTATTTTTTGGCAAGGGAGCCACCATATTTTGATTGGGACTTTGCTTTTGGACCAATCAGAATGCTAACGGTCCTTAGGGGTCCTCATTACAGTGACTTCTGGGTGAAATTGTGAACTTTTCTTTTGGCATCTATTTTAACCAATCAGTACTCCAGGAATGTGAGTGACAGTTTAGCAGCCAACTGGGATACAGAAAGCCCAGTCTTCAGTCTGGGACTGTTTTAAACAGATGAGAGAGATCAGCTCAAGCTCTCGTGAAAGAGGAAGCCTGTGTGGCTTAGCTGAGAGATCCCGGGGGCGAAATGTCTGTTTTGCCTCCCTGTGTGAATCATTTGGGACTGCCTCAAAGCAGAATGAGAATGTTCTTCAGCTTCCAGAGCTGATAAGGGGAGCACTTTGCTAAAAGAGGTGACTTTTGCTGAACTGTCTCCGATGTTTAAGAAACGGCTGTGAAGAGATCACCTGAGAGACTCCTGGCTGAAAGTGGAGCTTGCAAATGTTGGAATCATCTCCTGCCATGCTCCAAAAGGGGGAGACCTGTTCAAGGTTATTTTCTACCATCTGCAGCAAGGACTTCCGGTACCAGAGTTGTTAAACTGAGTGTACAGCTTGAACTGTGCCAGAGATTGAACTGCATGTGTCTGGCCTATGCTGATGGAGGCCTCACAAACTGTTGCTACAGATCACAAGCCATCCTGGCTAATGACCAGCTCGGGGAGTCAGCCCCTGCAGAGAGAAGAATTGCAGGTTGTGGCCACCTTGAAGGGAAAGGCCATGAAGTGGTGGGGGGTGAGTCGTGTTGGTCCTGGTCCTCATGATCATTCCTGGCAAGGAAGAACTCAGTCTGGCTATAGCCATCAGTTCCATTGATCCTGGTACCATGCGTATCCTCAGGGTCTTTACCCTGCAACACAAATTAAAGTGTTAGTTGTCATCTGTTTTGCTTTGTAAGTTCATGTTGTTGTTTAACTGTGATTGCCTGCCATTGGTTCTTTGATTACAATTGCCTTACTGTCTGAAAGAATTTAATGTAATCAAAAGTAAGTTTTGTTTGTTTAAGGTCCCCAATCAGCTGCAACACCAGCCTACCCACAGCAACGCCTCAGGCCTGCACCTAAATTCACTCTGGCTACCCAGCAGCATAAACTGAACTGTATATTGTAAGGGTCTAAATGTAATGTTTGCATAACTGATTCCTGTCTACTAATGGCCATCAGCTGTTATCTTAATTCACACCCATTCTTTTATTCAACCCCCCCCCACATAAATCAGTTTTGTTATTTGAAGTTTAGTCTGGCCTATGAGCATATTACTATTCAGCTTCAAGTTTTTGTGTCAGCCAAAAGATATACTTTTATTACTGGTAATTGTTCTCCTTTCAGGTACCCATGGTGTGTCGTCAAAAGACAGAACCCTAGTGATAAGTGTGGTGTCCATGAGCATATTATTAGCGCTCACCACAAATTATACCTTAAATGCCAGATACAATGTTATGTGGAACTTTATGTGTAAGGTCACTAGCTGGGGTGGTGGATAAGTACAGTTTCCCAGAGGGTTGTGCTAGCTTAAGATCTAATCCACTTAAATCTTACTGTGGGTAGAGGCACCGTGTCAAAGCACAACTGTTAGAGCCCAGGCCCCTGAACCTGCAGTTAAGGAAGCTGGCAGGGGTCACAGCCCACTGGGAGGTGGCACCTGGGTTACATACAGAAAGGGAAACTTGTTCAGTTTTCTTTACCCTCTCTAAACTGGAGATGCAGTGAATTAAAACTTTGACATTGCCTAAGTCCCTTACTAAAAAAAAAAGTAAGTTCAACACCCCAACCTGCCACCATCTGCATTATGAATCCATGCTCCTTCCATTTCAATGGGAAAGTGTGGCATTCTTAGTCCAAAAAGACATTTTTCTATATTCACAATTTTTGTTTAATATTTTTGGCAAGTGCTTCCCCCACACACTTTCACGAACCCTATGGGTGTCAACTTTCAAAACTACCTGTGAAATGAGTGTTGGTGGCATATGTGGCAAAGACCAATTTCAGGGGTGATTTGAAAGCTGACACTGCTAGGTTTCATATTGGGGGGTGGAAAAGCACTAAAAAAAAAGGGGTTAAAACATTAAAGTTATGAGTAATAGAAAGAAAAATGCCTTTTTGGACTTAGAATTTTACCTCATCCCTGCCACCAGGAGGAAGAGGATTTACTTTAACTACAGTAGTCAGAGTCAAACCCCTCCCTCACCTTCAGAAGAGCAGGACAACCAATCACCACATGTCATAAATGTGTGCAGACAATTAAGAGTAGTATAAGACTGGTCAAAACTGGCACATGCCCACTAGCCAAATGCTGGTAGATATTGTATTGGGCTGGTAAAAAAAACGTTTAAGTAGTCCTGCAGGCTTGTGCTGGAGAAGGTAAAGTTTCATTCAATAAATACACCATCAGAGCCAGTAGAATTGTCTGTGAGGCTAGCAGATTTTCCCAGTTTATTATGGTTGGGCCTGCAAAACTTAATTTCAACCACTGGTATACCCTACCTGCTCCCAGCAGTATGAATGATCAGTGTGCCAAAGAAACACTGGGGGGATAGGATAGGTCATAAAGTACTCTGGTGGTATAAGGAGCTGTGAAATCCTATGACAGCTCATGACAGGGCATGGGAAAATCTTTAAGCAAAGCAGTCTACATACTGACTGACAGGCTTAGAGACACCTAAGGAACATGTACAAGAACTCACTTGTTAAAGCAAAGCGTACCATTCTCAAGACTCTATAAGCTGAGAACCATTGTAATCCTAAGGAGTTCTGGAAGCAGGTGAACTCGCTTATCAAAGGCAGGTCCTATGAAGTGCCAAGATCCCTTACTGCTAAAGGATCCTTTCTTATCTGCCCCCCCCCCATCATTGCTAAGGGCTTGAATGAGTTCTTCAAGGACTTGAAAAAAGTACACTTTGCTGTTCTCCCACTCTACCCCACCTTACCCTCTCCTCTACCACCAGTACACACAGGTAACCGCCCGGCCTTACATCTTAAATTGGCTACCCTCAAGGAAGTACGCATGCTCCTCTCTGTCATTAAGCTGGAGCGCTCTCTGGGTTATGACATGCTTGATCCCAGTTTATTAAGCTTGGAGACTTAGCTATGCCCTGTTCATTATGCAGTCTGATCAACAGGTCCTTCCTATCTGGCACAGTCCCAGATAAGTGGAAAGTCACCATGGTTGTCCCCTTTACATAAAGGTGGGTTTGCTTTGGTGGTTGACAACAACAGGCCATATCTGTCCTCTGCCCTCTTGCAAAAATCCAAGAGCGAATCCTTTACAACAATCTCCAGGAATACCTGGATTCATACCACCTTCTCTCTGTTTTCCAGTATAGGTTCAGAAAGAGTCACAGCACCCTCACCATCCTTGTAAAAGTGTTTGTCAACCTGTTCGGTACGAAGGACCAGGGCCTAGTCACAGGAGCAGTCTTCATGGACTTAATGAAGGCATTTGACCCGGTTAATCACAATCTCCTGCTTTGGAAGTTGCACTTCCTAGGCCTTGACCTGAGCACACTGTACTGGTTTAACAATTACCTAACAGGTCACTCTCAAGGGATCAAGTGGTCAGGTGCAGTCTTAGACTTCAGATCCATTACCCATGGAGTACCCCAAGGGTCCATTTTGGGACCATTGTTGTTCTCTCTTTTCATCAATGATTTGCCTAACAATTGTGGTGGGGCCTCTGTCCAACTTTATATGGATGATGCCATCATCTACCACCCCTCTCTGGACACGACTGGCTAAACAGAACATTAGTTTCTGATTTCCAAACTCTTGAGGACTGATATTTGAACAACTAATTAGTTCTCAACACCAAAAAGACCAAATGTATGGTATTCTTCAACTCTGCTGCCACTCCCCAGCCTCACCCAATTCTCACTAGCTCCTCGTGCTCTGGTGATGGCATTGAATCCGAGCAATTCTTTAAATACCTGGGTGTCATCCTTGATACCTTTCTCTCCTTTGATACTCATGTAGCTCTCCTTATGAAGACTTTTAATCAGAAGCTAGGATTGCTTTACTGCCTTCACCTGTTCCTCTCCTCAGTCTCTTGCCACAAAATTGCAACCTCCACCCTTCACTCCCTACTCGCCTATAGTGCTTCGCTACATCTCTCAACGAATCCATAGTCAGTAGAAGAAGGTTTCACAAGGTAGGGATGCAAGGATAGTACAGCTAATCCAAGATAAGTAGCAATCCTGCACTCACCACCACTCTTTGTAAGGAAATGCTGCTCACATAATATTTTCGGTGCAAAACTCTTATTGAGTGCCGGTGCAGGAGACACCACACACCACATGCCTTGATGCATTTCAGATGTAGATCCTATGTCTTTTGAAAAAAGCTCTATATCCAAAACACATCAAGGCATGTGGTGCATGGTGCATGTTGTGTCCTACACCGGCACTCAATAAAATTTTGCAGCAAAAATATTGTGTGAGCAGCATTTTCTTGCAAAGAGTGGTGGTGAGTGCAGGATTTCTACTTATCTTGGATTCTCTCAACCAATGCAACCATCCTCATGAACATTAGACAACTTTATCACTGAGTTGGAAGGTTTGCACTAGGGGTTGACACATATCAACACCACTGTGATGTCCTTTCATCCTTGGGATAGCCTCCATATGAGACAAAGCTCCAACTAATAACCCTTGGCTAAGTACACAAGCTGGTTCAGCTCCACTCCCCCATTTTGCTGACATCGTCCAGCTCAGACAGTCCTCTCGTATGCTTAGGTTCTCTCCCTTCTCCTTCTTGTAACTCCTACTCCACGATTATCTATAGGCAGGAAATCTTTTGCCTTTTCCACTTTGTCTTTATGGAAGTCCTTGATGCAGGTGATTTTATCAAGTACTTCCTGCTCCGTATTCCAACACTCCCTCTTGCAACACCTCTCGATCTCCTCTCACTGTACTTGTTTCAGATGGCAACACCTTTATGCCTCCTCTTTGGGGGTGGCCAGCTTCATGTGACTTCTGTGTTGCTGTATCCATCACTGCCTTATGGGCTGTACATTCAATACCTTATTTAACTGTTTTGTAATGTTCTTGAACTACTGTTGCACTGTTTGCTTGTTTGGTGCTATCTGCATATGTTGAAAGCACTGTACCTCATCTCTGTATTTGCATGTATCCATTACTGGATGTACAAACCTTGTAATTGTTTGTTTGATCTCGGGTTGCCCCTGAAAAAGGGACTGTATTGTGTCAGTGGGCACATCTGGTTACCACAACTCAAATAAAATTCAAATAAATAAAATAAATAAATACCTGGCAACTGGAGCTGTACCCTACCTCTGACTTCAAATACATAGTATGCAGTGTAGAATGATAGTAGAATAGAGAGGTTTAAGAACTACATAAGTAAATGAATTTATTCTCTGGGCACAGAGATAGTAGAATAGAGAGGTTTAAGAACTACATAAGTAAATTAATTTATTCTCTGGGCACAGAGCCAAACTCCTTCAGACGTAAGTGTGATTTGCTTGGCTGGTGATCAGGTTACCTGTTACACAGAGCCAATTTATGTTAGTTTTCTTTAAATTTCAGACTGAAGACTGTATAATAATTCTGCCATGCCAGCCCTCCTCCCATACTGGAACTGCTGCCACCAGACCCACCACAACAATAAATTCACAAAGAACTAAGCCTTGACTGACAATCGTGCTGCCAAGACCAACATCTTTATCCTCAGTGTAAAACTAACGTCAACACAGCACTCACTCCTGAAAATTAACTGAGCCACGTGCTGCTGGTTGTGGAATGGGTAACTTGGTCACCAGCCAACTGTACCACACTTTAGTGGGAAGGAGTTGGACTCTGGGGGGGATGTAAGTTCAGTTAATTACTTCATTCTTAAACCTCCAAGTTGCCATGATGCACTGTGTATTGGGGAGGTGGAACAGTAGGCTACTTGAGTTGGATTGGGCAAACAGTAGCAAACAAGGAAAAATGAGAGAACTCACCAAAACAATCACACAGAGAAATGGAAAAAAAATAGTTACTGTTCTTTATTTGATATCATCCATGTTCACGGTCACTTAACCACCAGAGAATCCTAATTAAAGTTCATGTTCAGTAATGCAGATGCCACAAATATTACATTTTGCTCAGAAAACTATAAGGTTCATCAGACAAACATCACAACCAACATAGTGCCATTATAAATACAAGTAAAAATACATCCCATGGTGCACTAAGGAAACGTGCAAGTCAGTTAACAATGGTGTTAATGAATTAAAAACACATGGAAGCCACTGTGTGAAGTAATTAAGTAATTCATTATAGAGCAGTGCTCCTACATAGGCTACCCAGGCACTTACTTAGCAATATTCACATGTGTGTTAAACTAATCAAACCAGGACAATACTTTTATCTAAATAGCTAATTCTAAAACAGTTCTCTAATGCAGTTCATGCTAGAGTAACACAATAATATAAAAAAAGTTGTAAAACTATGCACTTCCTGGTGTGTCTTATCCTACAGTATTTGAAGCTTATATAAGCAGAAGGTCTGGGAGGTCAACTGAGCAGAATTTTTACTTTTTGTCAGGAACAATGTCCAAAATGCCGCCAAATTGATGTTTATCTTTTAAAAACATTTCTGATCTTACTTTATGTAAAATAAGTAGTAAAGTTGTACAGTTACTGGTGTCAGTTATCCTGTTTGGAGCACCCAGCAATAGGAGGTCAGAAGGCCAAATAAACAGAATGTTTACCTTTTATCAGAACTTTTTCAAAAATGCTGGCAAATCAGTGGTGTCATTTAAACTCATATCCAATCTTGCTGTAAGGGTATAAATTGGCATAACTAGGGGCCAATGGTTCTATTCCAAGATCAGTTCTATAGACAGGTCAGAGGGACAGCCATGGGGGTAACCATGGCACCTAGTTATGCCAATTTGGCAGTGGGTTACTGGGAGGAACAGGTACTGAATAGCACCACCACAAGTCCATATTTGCCTTTTTAGGATTTGTGGCAGCGCTATATAGATGATATCATCATCATCATCTGGAAGGGGACGGAAGAAATGTTCACAGAATTTGTGTTTTGACTAGAAACTACAAGCCCCTGCTTTGGTTTTAAACATACCATGACCCTAAGTGAATTATTTTTCCAGGCTCTTCATATATACAGAAACTGTGGTGTGATGTATGTACTACCCTGTACCAGAAAGAAACTGAAATAGTTTACTGTTGGCTAATAGTTGTCAGTCACCCTTAACCATGCCACTCACAACATACGTAAGGGCCAGCTAATCACAACTTTACATAATTGTACAGAGAATAATGAATTCCAGAAAAAAGGGTTGAAAGATCTACAGATTCAAACAACGTGGCTATGGCAGCAGCAACATTATGCATGCTGTAAAAGATGTTGACAAAATTGATAGGTCAGCATCCCTTCCATCTAATGAATGCAATAATGTGGTTTCCCCTGTTTGTCCATTTGTTACCACTCATTCAGTAACAGGAAATGCTGTGGTGACTATTATTAGGAACAACTGTGATATTTTAAAACTAGAACTTAAGCTGGCACAAGTTACCTCAGAGGGGCCTGTTGTTATGTACCGTCACCCAAAAATTATCCAGGAAATTGTATCACTCAGTTTGTTGCCAGTTGTTAAAAAGTCTGTCAGTTCTTGCCCCCCCACCCGAGATCATTTCATTTGGGCAAGTGTATGTACTGTGGCTATATTTAACAATGTAAAGAGTTTAGTAGCCCTGCAAACTGTGCCACATATTAAATTAAGCAATTTATCACCGGTAGCAGCAAAGGGGTAGTTTATCTGTTGACCTGCCAAAGTGGCAGTTATTATGTGGTTAGGACCACACGAATGCTAAAAACCTGAGTGGTGGAGCACATAAGGGCAATACAAAGATGTGATAAGACTTATACATAGATACATAGACAGTGTCTGCAGATAAGGGCCTATGGCCCACCCAGTCTGACCATTTGAGCTTGTAAGTTTACTTTATGTTTTCCTAGAAGTCTGTTGCCCCTTAATGCCTTCACATGCCATCACAAGACACATTATGGAAAACCCCAAAACATGCCACAGTATCGAATTTGTAGGCATTAAAAAAGAAAGCTGTGGCATGAGAGGGGGAGATTTGGAGAAACTTGTGGGGCAGATGGAGAGTTGTTGGATTTATACCCTTAAAGCAGGATCAGATATGGGTTTAAATTACACCATTGATTTGGCAACATTTTTGAAAAAATTCTAATAAAAAGTAAAAATTCTGTTTATTTGACCTCCCTGACCTCCCATTTCTGGAAGCTCCAAACAAGATAACTGACTCCGATAACAGCATAACTTTAATATTTATTTTACGTAAAGTATGATCAGAAATATGTTTAAAAGATAAACATAGATGTGGCAGCATTTTGGATATTGTTCCTGGCAAAAAGTAAAAATTCTGCTCAGTTGACCTCCCAGACCTCCTGCTTATATATGCTCCAAATATAGTAAGGTACTAGACACCAAGAAGAGCATAGTTTTGCAACTTTTCATATATTATTGTGTCACTCTAGCATGACATGTATTAGAGAACTGCTTTAGAATGAGCTGTTTAGATAAATATATTGTTGTGCTTTGATTAGTTTTACACACATGTGAATATTCCTAAGTAAGTGCCTGGGCAGCCTTTGTAGGAGCAATGCTCCTACAAATGGTTTGAGTCCTATCTCTCGGACAAAGTGCAGCTGGTGGTGATGGGGAGTTTCTCCTCCTCCCCAATGTCTCTGTCTTGCGTAGTCTTGCGTAGGACCTCAGGGTTCGATCTTGTCTCTGATGTTCTTCGCAGTGTACATGCTGTCCCTGGGTGAGATCATTCGACAATACAGTGTGGAGTTTCACTGCTATGCAGATGATACCCAACTGTATTTGTCTTTTGCACCCAGAACATCCGAAGCAGTTGATGTGCTTAACAGCTGTCTGGCTAAAATCAATGACTAGATGGCTTCTATCTGGCTGAGACTTAACCTAGCTAAGACTGAGGTGCTGGTGATTGAGCCTGGTCATGGGCATGATGGGTTGCCACCGGGGGCTGACTCTGGACTTGTTCTGGAGTCTACTCCATTGGTGGTTTCTCTGAGAGTCCAAAATCTAGGTGTGATCCGTGATTGCGGAATGACCTTTGAAGATCAGATGTCAGCTGTAGTCAGCAGTGGTCTTTACCATTTGTGGGACATTGCCCGGATGAAGCCCCTCATTCTGCCAGAGGACCTGCCAACACTAATACATGCCTTTGTGCCTTCCAGGCTCAACTACTGTAATGTTCTGTACTTCAGGGTCATGGGATAGACCCTCCACAGGCTGCAGTTAGTGCAGAATTCAGTGGCCTGGTTACTGATGGGTCTTTCGAGGTCCAGCCATGTGGACCCAGTTCTGTGTGCTCTGCACTGGCAGTCAGTCAGGTGGAGGGTCCTTTTCGAGGTGGGCCCTCTCACCTTTAAGGCCCTATATGGGCTGGGTCCTGGTTACCTGTCTGAGTTCCTGACACTGATGTCCACGGCATGCTCCTCCACTCCTCCTCGAGGGGCCTCCTGGATGTTCCCAGGGTTCAGCTCAAAAATCTCAGGAGATTGTACTTTTAGTGTCTCTATGCCAACCTTGTGGAACTTGCTTCCACCTGCAGTCTGGGAGGCTCCCTCAATTGAAGTGTTTACTGGGAGGCTAAAGGCCCATCTCTTTAGCCTGGCCTTTGACTGCCGATATCATCTTTAGTTTTGGCCAGTCACTTGATGATTGACTTCTGGAATCCTCCATTTTATTGTATTTTAATCCTGTAACATTTTTAATGAGGTTTTATTACATTTTTATTATTGCTGTTTATACTCATTTATGTTCAGCACCCAAAGCCTCTAGGATTGGGTGCCTTATAAATAAAATTGCCTTGCCTTGCTCTATAGTGAATTACTTAATTGCTTCACACAGTGGCTCCCATGAGTTTTTAATTAATTAACACCATTGTTAATTGACTTGAGCATTTTCTTGGTGCACCATGGGATGGATTTCTACTTGTATTTATAATGTACTATGTTGGTTGTTATGTTTGTCTGGTGAAGCTCATAGTTTCTTGAGCGAAATGTAACCTTTGTAGCATCTGCCTTACTGAACATGAACTTTTATTGGGATTCTCTGGTGGTTATGTGACCATGCACATGGATGATAACAAATAAAGAATGGTAACTCATTTTTTTCTGTTTCTCTGTGTGATTGTTTTGGTGGGTGCTCTCATTTTTCCTTGTCTACTACTGCCTATTTGCAGCATCAGCAGTATCCCAGTGCTCATTATTTTGCTCTTTTATTAGGCATACAGTGAAGGGAGACTCAGACTTGGAGGTTTTAAATTGAGAAGTCTCCCATTTTCCTTCCAGCCCATACTAGTCAAGTTGCTTTAAAAGAGGAGGAAATTAATGGTTATAAAAATCTGAGGCACATATTTAAAAATTATGAAGCAGGGTATGAACTGGAGAAGCCCTTCTTCAGATCAAAATTCATCATCAGCCTGCTACTGACTCCTAGGTTTCCAAAGCACTCTGAGCACCAGCCTCCTTCTGTGGCATAATGGATAGTTCAGCACAGGTAGGGCATAGTGCTGTTATCAGCAAATACATCAGGGAGCAATAAGGGTACCCAGGAATGACCTGGGGGCTTTTTAGAAAGGGGGCATTTGAATACTATCACTTTGTTTGCTGCTGTAAGACATCCCCCCTTCCTGAGCAGCACATTTGAATGTTCAGAAGTGAGTCACATCATTGTTTAATAAATTGATTTGGAAGCAATGTTGTGAACCTTTGACCTTGATTCCTGCATCCAACCAGCACAATCTATTTGCTCCCAATGCCCCCTCCCCTTATGTTTACCTCGGAACTCCAGGACAACTTTGTTTGTTCAAAACCATCCCCCAAAGAAACATGAGTGATTAACTACTACAATTCATTGAACTCACTGTGAGATTCTCAGATCTGACAACTCATAAAAGTAAAATGCAGGCTAACTGAAATGTTATCACAATGATTTGAAGATTTGAGGGCAGCTAAGTGGCAGCAGTTTTTGGAAGAGTGGAGGAGGTGGGCATGGGGAGCAAACAAAGTTATCTGAGCTGAGGGTTAAGTTTAAGCAAACAATAAAGTAAATTGTCTAGGGGACTGAGCAAACAAAGTCAGCTGGGGGTTGAGCTGTGCAAATACAGTAATTGTCAGCAGTGAGGGGGTTGAGTAATCAAGGTCTGCTGCTGGAGCCATGCCTGTTGGAGGGCATTGCAAAAAAAAAACACAGTAACCAGCAGAAATTTAGTCCATGTCGCAAAATCAGTGCTTGAATCCTATCACAAAATATTTTTTTAAGGCAAAGGCAAGCATGGAGAGGCAAAAAACATACAACATTATTTAACCAACACTCTAAACAGTGCCAGTCTCCTGTGACCTGTCCATCCCCTTTTCTCTTTAGATCAGGATATGAAAGTATTCTCACCACACATTTAGAGTTTGAAGATGACTGAACTCAGAGATGAAACTGACTGACTTGTTCTCCCTCTCAGAACTGCAACTCCTTCTTGCCAACAATGCTACCAGGCTCCAGAAGGAGAACACCAAATCACCAAGACTCAGAATAGAGTAAAAGACAAAGAGCAGTCCCTGCTCTTGGGCCAGTTTTTTGAACTGCCCACCACATCACATGTTGCCCTGTGGCGACATACCCGACCATCCATATCCCCCAACTAATAGTAGCCTCTGTTCTTCTATAGAGATGTTGTGAAGTTTTACTCCACCACCAAAGTTTCAGCAAAGTTGCGAAATTGCTTTGTGAATTACTTTGCAAAGTTCCCACTTTGCAACTTCACCTGAATTCACCTAACTTAGTCTAGAAAAGTGGTGAAGTTAAGGTGAAGTTAGGTGATGTTAGGTGAAGTTAGACAAACTGATGTCAATTCACCTAGAAAAAGGGTAACTTTTCCTTGTAAAAACTTCATGAAGTCAGTGCTTCACACTTTGCGGAATTTCACCAACTTTGCGAAATAATTTGCAAAGTGAATTTTATCCACTTCACCCATTTCTATTCCTGTACTGCGCTCCAGTGCCATCTAGCACTGCCCTCCCCCCCCCGCACTGCTGCAGCCAACCTAAAAAAAAAGTCTGACTACCTATTGCAAGCTGATTTTGTAACCTAATATCTGGTGCAATGGCTCCTATGATCCAAGTCTTAAATTGTCACTCTCTTTATTTTCTTTTTCCACCACTGTCACCATGCTGCTTTGCTCAGGACAGGGGCTCGTACATCAATAGTACACCAGACATAGGGGACCTGCCCACACCACAGACTCTGGCACTAGCTGAGTTGATTCAACTGTTGAATTCAATGAGGCAATTGCTTTCCAACCCTGACCTGTTGTCTGCTGACTTTTGGGGGGTGGGGTGCAGCGCATGACACAAGAGAAAGATGAAAGAAACAGACTGAAGAGCTCAGCAGTGTGAAGTGAGAAACAGACAGACTAGATGCATACTTTACTCTTCCCCTTTTAATTTGCTTTCATAGTTTCACATTTGGTTCCAGTTCCCCAAACTCAAACTGCAACTGACTCTGTCCCTATGTTTTCTAAACATATACAGCTCTGCCATTCATGCTTGATGTTGTGGCACTGCCCCCCCCCCACGCATATGCACTTTACATCAAAGTACACATGGGGGGGGGCATCCAGAAGTTTCTGGGTATCCAACCTGGCCATTATGACCCTGAGTACACACACACTCAGGCTGGGTGGGTGTGCTGACCTGGTACCCCCACCCTTTCCTGCCTTTCTCAGAAAACAGCCCTTCCTTAGCTTTACTCTCTTGTTCTCTCGCTCCTGATAAAAAGATTAATTTTCACACTACAAGTCTACAGACACTGATTGTCTCTGCTTCAGATTTAGAAAGAGAGCAAAATTGTCACAATTCCTGCCTTTTATGTAATTTTAACAATTGAATGGAAGTAGATTGCTCTTTCACAGCTGCTCAGATATCTTTCTCTCTTGCCTGTGGCTTCTGCAAGTGCTGGGTCCCATGAGCTGCCTTCAGAGAGCTTCCAAAGTGGCCTCTGATTGAAGAGGAAGTCTTGGGAGAACCTGAACTTCCCCTGAATTGTAATATGCCAAATAGCTCCGAATTGCACTGATTATTTATTTTTCTTCATGAATGACAAAGAGCTTATTGTATTATTCAAGGTATTCAGGAATTACTATTTGTTACTCACAAATCTTATCTTTTAATAACCAGGCTTAACATAGAAACATAGAATTTGACGGCAGATAAGGACTGCTTGGCCCACCTAGTCTGCCCATTTTCCTACCTAACAGATTAGCTGCAGATCCTAGTTAACCAACAGTTTACTTCCTCCTACACCCCCCCCCACTAGGACTGCCTTATGCCTGTCCCATGCATTCTTGAATCCACCACTGTTCTTGACTCCATGACCTCCTCAAGGAGGCTGTTCCATGCATCCACAACCTTCTCTGTGAAAAAATACTTCCTCACATTACCTCTGAGCCGTCCCCCCTCTATCTTCAAATTGTACCCCCTTGTTCTTGCACATCTCTTTTCTGGAAGATGCTACCTCTTGGACTTTGTTGATTCCTTGAGGTACTTGAAAGTTTCTATCATGTCCCTCTCCTTCTTTCCTCAAGGGTATACATATTAAGCTCCTTAAGTCTTTTCTTCATGTCTTCTGGTGCAGACCCTGCATCATTTTGTTGCCCTCCTCTGGACAGCCTCCACTCTGTCTATGTCTTTGCGGAGATGGGGTCTCCAGAACTGCACACAGTACTCAGATGGGGTCTCACCAACTGTCTGTACAGAGGATAACAACTTTTGTTTTCTACTACTGATGCCTCTTCCTATGCATCCCAGTATCCCCCCAGCCTTCCTTACTGCCTTCTCACATTGCTTGCCCACCTTTAGGTCATCTGATATAATTACCCCCAGGTCCCTTTCCTATTTTTACTGTTGTCAGTATCTCACCCCTCATTGTGTATGCTTCCCCTGGATTTTTGTTTCCCATGTGCATTACCTTGCACTTCTTTGCATTGAATCTGAGCTGCCATACATTTGACCATTCCTCCAACCTTGCCAAGTCCCATCTCATCCTTTCCACTCCATCTTGTGTATCAACCCTGTTGCAGATCTTTGTGTCATCTGCAAAGAGACATACTTTTCCTTCCAGTTCCTCTGCAATGTCACTTATAAAGACATTAAAAAGGACCGGTCCCAGTACTGAACCCTGCAGTACCCCGCTAGTAACTCTCCTTTCTTCACTGTGTACTCCATTTACTATTACCCTTTGCGTCCTGTTTTCTAGCCAATTTTTTATCCAGGCTACCACCTTGGGACCCACTCCAAGGCTGGCTATCTTGTGTATTAATCTTTTGTGTGGGACTGTATCTAATGCCTTGCTAAAATCTAGGTAGGCCATGTCCACAGCCCCTCCTTGGTCTACTACTTTGGTCACCCAGTCAAAGAAATCTATTAGATTCGTCTGACACGACCTTCCCATTGTGAATCCATGCTTCAAGCTTGACTAGCAAAGGGTGAGCCTGATCACATAACAATCTATATGCTTGTGTTTTCTTCTTTTGGTGCTTTTCAGTGTATCAAATTTACTATTTGAGTTAGGTACCAGGTCAGTCCCAGAAGAGAAGACATGCATTACACTCAGAGGTAGAATTCTAGAGATGCAGCTTATACGAACTATGTAGTATCCAAAATGAAAACAGGGAGAGGACAAATACCCTCAGTATTTGATTTCCCTTGGCCAGATTCTCAAAGGACAGTGCAGAGCTTGCATCAAGCTTCACATCAAACCCATGTGGTGGCACACCTGCACTGATCACCTTAATGCACATTGCGCTCAATTCAAGAAGTTCGGGCTAATTTACAACAGTTCACCTGATTTACAGAAGCTTGTGCTAAATACTTGGTGCAAGCCCTGTAAAAGGGTGCCCAAGATTGCTGCAAGCTAGACGAGAAAAATGTGGTCTAACTTGCAGCAATCGGCACACAGGATCGAGAATCCCAAGCACCAGCCTGGGAATGCCGCAAACCCCAGGTGCCATGTATACGATGCACCTGGGGCTTGCAGCATTGTCTTGACTTTTGTGAATTGGGCCCCCTGTCTTTTGCCAATTAGCATCAAAGCCAGTTAAAAGCTTCATGTATTATAATAACATCAGTCGATTTTTAATGTCAGGACTGTAGTTCTATCCAAATCATGGTTCTCAGTTGATATTTCATTGATTGACTTATACAGTACCTTATGTGATCAACTTTAATTCTTAGTCTTCAAATAAAACAAACACACAAACATCTATGGCTCCAAAGACATTTAGAAAATGGGCCTTAAAATCTAGTAAAGCTGACTGGCTGGCAGGGGTACATTAACTAGCAGTGAGAGCCCTCTAAATAACAAGACCCACCCCAAGTGCCCCTTTAACCAATAAAAAATCCGTGTGCCCACCATGCTTGCCCATTGGTTAAATGTACCCCACTCAATTTGAAAATGTCGCCATTTTTTTATCTCACTTAGCGAGAGATACTGCCCAACACTCCATGTGCCAGCTTTGAAAATAGAAACCCCCACTTTTTTTTCCTCCTTGATTAGCACGACAAAAAGAATGAGTGAGCCCCACCACACACACACAAACATACAGAACCTCCAACTGCCATGGTTTTGTTACCAAAGAAAACGTATTGTACTTAATGTTATTTTTATGACAGGAATTCATCCCTCTTCACACTGTTGCTATCCAACCACATGTAAACAGTCCATACCTCTCAACCTTTTGTCCCCCAAATGTGGAACATTGCCTCTCAAAATGTGGAACAAATGAACCAAATGTGGGACCCTTAATCAAATCTTTGCCTAGGAGGCTAGAACACTGTTAAAATGTTTGCATTTATGTTCAGAAAGTCTGTTATTAATTGAATAATATATTTTTTGCATCATTTACTATAGATTTTTGCTTTAAAATGTTAAAACTGAATGTGGAATAAGTCCTCACAATGTGGAACAGAAAGCTTTTGTGAAGTAAAATGAGGAACGTTCCTCAAAATGTGGTACAGTTGAGAGGTATGAGTGCCACATGATATCCTCAGAGGTGCTCCCCTGCTCACTTCCCGTTAACACAGATGAAGCCTTTTTTTTCTTAAAAAATAAACAGTCTTCAGTGCTGGAAGCTATAAAGCCTTGCCGTATCTGATTGGACTTGTACGTGTCCACTTCCAGTTTCAACATACCAGGAGCATGTGATCGTAACATAACCATCTTCCAAACCTCCCCAAAAAACTCAGGAAGAGCAGACAACTGTTATTTCAAGCAAAAAAAAAAGGCAAAACAGGACAAAACACTATGCAAACTACATGCCTTTTTCTAGAGGTCGTGTCATTGGGAGGAGGTTACCAGAAGACAATGGCTGGGGCAACAGTAGATGAAACACAAAGGAAAAAATGGAGGAACTACTTTACAAAAAAAGGGTTTTGTACTCTTCTATTCATTTGAAACTCTTTCCTGTACTATTTTATTACTTAATTAAAATTTACACTGAAGCCCATTTTCAAAGTGCAATAATACCCTCCAGGGTGGGAGGTATTGGGCAATACCAGAACTTCCAGGGGCTATAAGGCCCTCCGCCTGTGGCGTTGGGCCTCATTATGCCCCTAGGCAGTCCAGTATTTCCCAATACCACCCACCCTGTCGGGTATTATTGCTTACTTGGCATATGTATTTTAGTATTTTGAACTCACTGTAATTTCACACTAGAGTCATTGAATCTCATTAACCCGTAAAATGCAACATAGAGATTAACTGCTTATGAATTCTAGGTGCAACAGGTTTTCAAAGTAGAATCCAAAGAAACACAGTAGTGCTAAAGAAAGTCGGGGGTTGCTTAGGCAGAGCAGGCTAGCCCATGAAAATGATCAAAACCAGATGGTAAGCACTCCAGAAACAAACTCCAGGACTCAAAGAATAAATCAGAAACTCATTTAATGAGGAGTTCAAAATATCATTCCCACAAAGCAAACAACACCTCAGTGCTTCATCCCAAGGGGCTTTTGACAAGAAACCCCTTGGGGTGAAGCGCTGAGGTGTTGATTGCATTGGATGAATGCCATTTTGGACTCCTCATTAAATGAGTTTTTAATATATTCTTTGAGCCCTGGAGTTTGTTTCTGCAGTGCTTATCATCTTTTTATTGGAGGTTTTCAAATTAACTGTACCCTGGATGAGCATGGCGTACAGTATGTTGTGTATGATGGGTTTTCTATACTGCACCATTGTTTATTGTAACTGTTATTTGTGTTTGGGTAATTCCTGAAAAAGGGTGAATTAGATCTCACTAGTCCTACCTAGTAAACAAAATAAAATAAAATGTAGAACATTAATATTTTACCACATGCCACTCAACACTGTCCGTAAAGTGTTTCAAACTAGATGATCATTATCTGAACTGACTTTCAGCATTTGTAAAGCAGTAGCATCACTGGAGGTTTGGGATGACCTCCATGAAGCTCTTGATGTACTCATTTGCTGCTCATGCAACAATCACATAAGTCTGTGTGTGTGAATTAGAGCAGAAGAGCAAGCAGACTCTGAAAAGCTCCTATGAGACCACTCTGATTTTGAACTTGCTTTATCCCTACATAAAAACAATCAATTGTGAGGTCTGGTGAAGCCTAGTATTCTAATTTATGCAAGCAAAACATGGTTTAACAAACCATGCTATTATTTTTTGCCTATATTTTCTTACTGTTTCCTGGGAGTGGCAGAATCTAAAGAATAGAAGAGAAAGGGACCAACCTGATTTTCTTACGCGAAACAATTTTTTTTAACTGTAGTGCTTCTGTATTTCTTTCTTTTTTTTTTTTCTACTCTCTTTACTGTATCTCTGTCCCTTGGAACTGTCTCTGGCAGCCCTTGCTCACCTCCAACTGTGCTACCACCCGCCTGAAGCCCACCCCACTGGGAAATCAGGGACAGACACTGCCCACCTACCTTAGTCTATCGAGTCTCGCCCCATTCACTGGAGCCAAGGCGGGGTGGGGGATCGGGAGAGCCAGTTAGTCTAGCCCAGTGTTGGGTGTATAGCAGTGAGGCATGGGAGGTTGCCGTTGCCTATCCAGGGAACAGAGCTTTTTCATGATGTGTGGATTCCCCCTGGAGTGCAGACATGCAATGATGTCTGCTCACTAATATGCTGACATCCACCAATGTTCCACCCCTTGAAACGGCATCACTCCTGCAGTGCTCCCAATCCCCATTGGGGGCTGCTGTGGAGAGATGCAAAACACCTTACCCACCCTAGGAGAGGAGAGCAGTCCTCCGGATGCTCAATCCTCTCCCTCCCAGCTGACCCCTGGTGGCCTAAGTCCATTCCTGAACCGGGGTCACTGGCATGGTGCGAGGTGTGTTATCCAGTGCCTCAACCCTCAGCACCACTGGGCCACTGGGTAAGACTTTCTTGATACACCATAAACATTTTCTTTGGTGACTATTATCAGTTGTTTTAGCAGGTGCATGCTTGTCTCAATTCCATATTGGTAACATTGTTTTTACATCTAATACTAAATTATACGTTTTATTAATCCTTCAAGATTGCTACATTATTGCCTTCATGTTTGCAAGTTCTTCACACAGATGGCACAAAACAATGTTAAAGAACATCAGTGCCCAATAATTAATATGTATAAGAAGCAATTTTATATGAAGCTAGTATTTCAAGCTGGTATATTTGTCAAAATCATTTAGTGATAAACTACTGATGCTCCCCACTGTATTTTAAAATGCAAAAAACAGTAGCTTACAATACTAATGAAAATCAGCTGAATACATCTACTAAGTTACTGAAATGAGGACAGAACAAATTGCAGGAACGATATTAAGTATCAGAGAAAATTGGTAAGACAGCTCCTAAACATGTTAAAAAGGGAGAGATTAGTGAACATATTAAAAGGATGGCTAGGATAATTTAGATGATTTCCTGTAGTTTCCATCCAAAACACTAGGGGACATAATGATAGCTTAAAACTAACATTCTTGTTCTGTTCTATACATTTCATGTGTTTTAAAGAAAAAAAGGTTGAAAACAACCAAATTCTTTCTTGATGCAGAACCTTTGTAAAAGATCACCAGTGCTCAAAGGTATTTTCCTAGCAAGTATAAAATGATGGTCAAAAAGTAACAGGTAACTACTATATGCATTTGATGTGTATTATTGGGAAGCTGGACAGTAATGTGCTCTGTGTCTAGGATGAAGGCCACAAACATAACAGATAGAGGACTAATCTGGTCTATTAATTTTATGCATAATAAAGGGAAGTGTTCAACAGCTGCATCGTCTGCATATGGGCTGAAAACCAACAAAGAACAGATAACAGTACTGTTCACTGCATTTTATGAATTTTAATTGGAAGGTGGCTGCCCACACACTCTTCACATGGGATGATGGCCCAAAACTACCAGATAACTGTACCGTTCTATGAATTTTGCATATTATTAGTAGGAGGATGAATTGCTGTACCCTGTACATAAGGGGCAATGGTCTAAAATGTAAAGATAATTGTTTTGTTCAATTCATTTTAAATACTTTAAAAAGGAAGAACACAGCAACGCCCTCAGCATATGGGATGATGGTAGAACACTAACAAATTGCTGTTCTACTTAATATATTTCACTGGTTTTCAGTGGGAAGATGGCTGGTTAAATCCTCTGCATGTGGGATGATGACTTCCTGTAAAACTAACGGATAGCTGTGCTGCTGTATCATTTTTACATAGGTGCAGTGTAATTAAATTAGTCTACACTAACTTGTTTTTTTTCTCTTTTAGATATTTCCTGAAGAAGACCTTAGGTCAAAACATAGATTTTGAACTCTATTTTCTATTTTCAGCGTGCATTTAATATAACCATTTTGTTTTGCTTTTAGAGCACATGCTGACGCAGCGCCTTGTCTTTGTTGTTTTATAATTAAATGAAGACTGGTAGCACCCTCAGCAGATAGGATGATGGACCAACGCTAACAGATACAGTAGCCATTTTGTTCAATGCATTTCATGATTATTCAGTGGGAAGATGGCTGGCTACGCACTCAGCAAATGGGATGGTAATCCACAACTAACAGATAACTATTTCATTCAGTGCATTCTGCATATTTTTAATGGGAAGATGGCCTGCTACATCCTCTGAATATGGGATGATGGCCTAAAAGAATAGATTGCTGTTTCATTTTATGTAGTGCATGAGTTTTCAGCAGGAAGATGTCTGATTACACTATTAACAAATGGGATGATGGCCAAAAACCAACAGATATTGTGGCTTTTCTTTTTAAGTTTGAGTGTTTTTGTAAGTTTGCAGTACTCAGATAGCCAGCTATACCCTCTGCACATATGATGAAGAAAGTAACAGCTGTTCCATTTGATGAATTTTATGAGTTTGCAGTTGGAATATCAATGGGCTATACCTTCTGCATATGGGATGATGGCCCACAACCAAAAGATACATGTTCTATGTATTTTAGGAGATTTCAGTGAGAAGATGTCTGGCTATAGCCTCAGCATATAGGATGATGGCCCAACACTAACATAACTGTGTTGATCTATGATTTCTGCATAGTGTTCATAGGAAGAAGGCTGGCAAATCTGTCTGCACATAGGAGGATTGCCCAAATCTATTTCTTGGATTTTGGTACCCAGGTAGACCACTGAGACAAAATGTCCCTTTTTCAGGAGCAACCCAGACTTTTTTTATTTTAGTTTTATTCTTTGGTAACTGGGTAATGCCCACTAGGCACTGGTGCCTGTTTTCAGGGGTGACCTGGGGGCACTGGGGAGATTAAGTGACTTTCTCAGAGTCACACAAATGCAAGTGGAGGTTGTGGGAATCAAACCCAGGTCTGTTTTCTAGATATACCAAACTTGTTCACAGCTCATTATTCTAACCTCTAGGCTATACTGCCAGACCTACATTAAGGATGTACTGAGAGAAACAGAACAGGTAGATCCAATAGTATAATGTGCAAGAAATCAATATTGGAAGGGGGAACACTAATTCAATACAACAGCAATAGTGGGTTCAACACTGGTATAGAATACAATTCATTTCTGATATGGGGCAACAGAGAACTACAGTATGCATAGACAGAGAATGATATGGATCCCGGGTAAAATTCTTAATGTAAGCAAGTACATTGCCTACTCAATAGCAGAATGCCTCTTAAGGGAAGTTTTGAAACTCATAATATTAGTACAGTCTTGAATGTTGTTATGAAAATCATGCCACAGATTTGGGATTTTGGGTACGAATGATCTGCAACCAGCAATGGATAATGTCAGGGAACAGTTAAGAGCAATAGAGAAACTGTGATGACAAATACAGAAGCTTCCTTTGGGGTTTGCATGCCACAATATTACCTGCACCACACAGGAAGACAGATAACAGGATGCTATTTGCTATCTACAGGTATACCTCCTTAGTAAGGGAAGACTTAAGCCTGTAAAGCAAGTCCAGGTTCTGGTTAAGAAGCTTGGTAGATTTATTTATTTTTTATTTTATTTTTATTCTTTGGCCTGAAAGAGAGCTCCTGGTCCAGCTGTATGCCCAAGTACTTTTTTGAGTCAAAGGCTTTAAAGGGAGCACCTGCAGAGATGTACATTTTCAGGAATTCTTTCTGGCCAAGGCCCAATTCCTGGGTTCCAAATGCCATAGAGTTAGTGTTCTGGAATTAAGGATTAACTTGTTGGACAGAAGCCAGTATTCGAGCAGGTGAATGTCAGCCTGGAGACAAGAATCAATCAATGTCAAGCTAGAGTGACACCTGTACAACACCATGTCATTAACATGAAGCAGTGCTTCTGCTACACCATAGTTTACCAGCAAATTGTTATTCAATAGGGATAACAATATAGGACCCAGAATAGATCCTTGGAGAACTCTATTGGTAATCACCTTCTAGGAGGACAGACTATGCCCCCATTTAAAGAACTGAAAGTGACCAGCCAACTGATTACTAAACCATAAACAAGAAAGCTGATCAAGGCCCAACCTTCTCAGTTAAAGTAGCTGTAGCAAAACTTCATGATTTAATAAGCCAAATGACTTGGCCAGGTCTATGAACACAGCACCAGTTGCTTGATCAGGCGTTATGGCATTAAATACATCAGATGTGAGATGAACAATAACAGTAATAGTACCATGTCTTTTTTTTTCTGACACTATCCTGGACCTTGGTTTATAATGTATTACTCTCAGTGTAGTCCTGTAACTGGTTATTCTCACCAAAATGGAATATCTTCATTTGTTACTCATTTAGTATTCAAAAAAGTCTTCATCTAGTGCACAGACATTATTCATTATGCTCACAATCTAGTCAGTAGTATGTAGGTAGTATGCCCAGGAGCTGAAATATTTAAATCAGAGAAGTCTACCTTTTGTAGTCATCAGAACTAGTCATCCAACTTCCAGTGGCACCATGCTAGTGTGAGTGTCTGGAATGCAGAGTTCCTCCTTCAATCTAAAAAAAAGGTCATTTAAAACTGGAGTATTACTGGACAATTTCACCCAAAAACATAATCTCCACTGTGGGTGTTGCTTTTGATTGCTTTTTATGGCCAAGAACACCCGCAGTCATTTCTAAATCCTCTAGGACGTGGGAGACGGTCCGGAGAGTGGCATATCAGACATGGAGCCACCTGCTCCACTGGATTAGAGATCGGGAACAAAATCAATAAAAAAATGGGAAAGCCGCTTAAACAAAATCAACAGAAGACACAATTCGATACAATACTGCAAGCAATACAGGAGTTTTGCTATGAAGTAAAGGACTCTCTCCAAGAAATAAGAACTGACTTGGGTGTCTTACAGCAAAAAATGAATGAGGCGGAACAAAACAATTACAAACAATACCTCATGACTTGACAGACTAGAAACTAACTATGCTCATTACCATTGCACAAACTCAACTACAAACAAGTCTCCATTGGGAAGATGTTGAAAACTGGGGATGACAGAAGAACCTGTGCAACTACAGGATACCGGAGAATGCTGAGGGCCAAAACTTTCCAACATTCCTGGACCAGCTATTTTGCACAGTACTTGAAACAGAACCAGAGTATCCCATAGACATTAAATGGGTCCATAGAGCCCTAGGTCCAAAATTCATGGTGCCTGGCACTTGTGACCACTAAATAATCATAAGATTTCTGAATTATGCCCTGAAGGATAAATTACTCCAAAAAGCCTGGGCAAAACAAAAACTCTTTTATGGCACCACCCACATTTTTTTGATAATGACTACACCCTGGCAACACAGCAGATGAGGAGAGAATATATTTCACTGTTTTCATCACATCTTTGGTCCAACAAGCTTAAGTACAAGACTCCTTATCCTGCATGCCTGGAGGTGCAATTCCCCACAGGCCAGCAAACCTACAATACTGTCGAGGAAGCAAAGAAGGATTCACAGGCCTGGGGGAATTTTCCTGGATATTGCGTAGAGGAGCCTGTACAACACTCCATGCCCCAACCTTGTAGACAAGGAAGATCTGTGACCCGACGAATGACCCAGACCTCAGACATGCCTTTTGTGGACATTTTGGAGCAGCTATAGAAATACTGCAACCCAGCACTTCAGACCTGAGCATTGGAGAGTACTGGGTCAATACTGCAAATGCAAGACAGAGTGGTATTAACCATGCTGTACATACAGTTTTTGAGATCACAGCGACGGGGTAGAATAGTGATACAGATTTACCGCAACCCCTGTCAATGCACAATGATGGAAGGAGGGGAGAAGTTGCATGTGCTGGGTGCCTGGTCAAGCAGGTCTCATGGTGGAGTGGTTAGGGCACCAGCACACAGCACAGTTGGGTGACATGGGATCATGGTTTGGTTCCGCCTCAGGTCTCCCCTGCTGCAACTTTTTCTGGCATTTTTTTTTTTTAAACAAAACTTCCCCCTCCCGAGTTTCTCCTCCATTCCCGAAGTCCTTCCCCCTCCCCTTCCCCAGAGTTTGTTATTTAACTTTGGGGGGGGGCAGTGGGCAAAGACCCCCCACAAAAAAAAAAACTTACAGACCCATTGTTTGCAATGGGCACAGTGCGCAGAATAGGTTGATGTTTTGCCTGACTCTGTTTTCGTGCCGCACTGTTTCACTGTGGCATTTTCAGCTGTGTGTTTTTGGCATATGGTGGTATGATCCTGTGCCATATGGGAATTTGTTCATCTATTTTGGACTCTAAATTGAGATTTATTGGGGGGAGTTGATGTGGGCGGGGAGTAAGGAGGGAAGGATGATACCGAGGCCTGACTGTACTGGTGCAGATTAGAGGTAGCACAAAGGTTTTAGCTGCTAGTGCAACTTTAGCCTTCCCAAGAATTTCAGTTGTTGGTCTTATCCATGAGCTGCTGCCCCTCCGGTTGGTGTTGGTGGCCAGGAACTTAGTGTCATCAGCGGATCATTCTTCTAATTTTGAGGCTCCAGCTGCTTTCTCTTGTTCAGGCCAGCCCGCTTCCTCCTTTCCCCTGTAGCCTATGCTAAATAAGGCTGGTTTGGATAGATGGTGATGGACCAGGCCCTGTCGATGCATACCGAACAGCACTGCTCTTGATTCCTTAGACCTTTCTTTCTATTATTTTATTTTTGAGCCTGGGGTGCTTAATAACTTATTCCTGATGAGCTGGGACTGATATCATTGATTAATCCAGGTAGTTGGCTAGTGACATTGCTTGGGGGGTCAGGTGGGTAGGGAGCACATTAGTAGATCATTACTAGACATAAAAAACAGTAAAGCAATTTTGGGGAATGGGGAACTTTTTTTCTAAATATGAATGAGAGGTCAAACCTACTATGGAGCTGAAGGAGGCTACAGAAGGCTGATCAGAGAGATTGTCCATGAAACCATTTTCCTCTTCCCTGCAGTACCTGGCTAGCTTGCCCCCCAGTGAGCTCCAGGAAGGGGATATACACCTGAGGTGTCATTCTCATCACAGACACCAATGCTGGAAAAGCTGAGCCAGTGGCATGCTTGGCTGAACCTTTTCAGGACAGATGCCTTAGCTTTTAAAATAAGGTGTCCAAGATCTGTAGGGTTCGTGGACTACCCAGTATTTTGGACCTTCCCTGCCTTGACAGAATGGGTCTGTTGGGCCTTTTAATAGGGAGGTCTGCCTAGCTAGAAACAATGAGGGTCTGGGATGAGCTGTTACTGAGAGAGATCTTTTGATTTGGTTATGGGAAAACCTCTAAAGGGGCATTTGTGAATATATCTGTCACCTCTACCAGACACTTGGCTGGCTCCCACTACACTGCAGATGTGATTATGGGCTTGGCTGCCTCCTGGACAGTGCCATCAGGCATAGAGAAGCCTCCCATTATAGGTCTCTCCTCAAGGCCAGAACTCCCTCTAAGTGTCTGCGTGCATCCTCAGCCCCCCCAGATATCCCAAAAGTCTCCTTGGCTATGGGTAGCAGAGCATTATCTGTAGCTGCTCCCACTCTGTGGAACAGAATCCCCATGCCCATCCACTCTCTGGACTCCCATGCCACTTCCAAGACACATCTCAAATCCTGTCTGCTTGATGTGGCCACATGTCATTACTAAGCTTGGATACCCCCCCACCATCACCACTACCACCTTTCTGACTTTTCTCTCTTGTGCTGCTTTGGCCTCCCCTGCCCTTTTTCATTTCTTTGGACTCATGTCTTGCATCCCTCACTACCTGCTTCTTGGGCTCTCCCACTTGGCTATTGTCTTGTATGCTTTTTGTTTTACATAATGCATCCATTTACACTGGCCACTTATCCTTAGTAAATAATTGTATAATAATTGTTGCTTATCATGATGTATTGATTGTTTTTTTCAGCTTCTTGTTAATTGAATTTTCCTATGTCACTTTCGTTGTTCACCAATGATGTATGTTTATCCACTTTTTTCACCAATGATGTATGTATATCCACATGGCTTGTACTCATTGTATTACTTGTCACTACCTCTGTAACTGCCACCTGTGTGGCCTTGGTCATGCCTGAAAACAGTTCCCTGGATCAGTGCACATACCTGATTACCAAAGACTTGAATACTTAAATAAAAATTGTATTACTCTGATGCACAGAGGCTGAACAGCCTGGTAACAACGGATGCAACATATAGTGGGGCATCCCCATGTGATTCTTCACTTGGACATCCAGTTTCTCTGTTGGGGGGGATGGCTCCAGGGAGGGCCATTGTGCCGGACTATGGCATCACCATTCTTTGGTTTCTTTTTTGCCTATTTGGCATTTTTTCAATTTATTTGGGACATTGTTGTCTCACAGGAGGTCTTATTCCCACATTTAGGGGAATACACCTCCTGCCTTGAGAGGGATCACGGGGAAAAAATCCCTTATCAGTGAACTAGAGATGCGGCGAAATCGCCAATTTCGCTCCGTGAAACATTTTGCGAAATTATGGCCATGGGGCGGAATTTTACCCATATGGTCATGCAAAAATTTCACTCATATTATACAGTGAAATTCTGCCTATAAATTTCGCTTCTGCTCTTAAGTTTCACCTTAGCATTTAACTAAGGTGAAATTAGGAAGAAAGGCATGTCACATGACTTGCTGTCTGAAGCAGACTGAAGATCACAAGTGTGCCTGTACTCAGACAGGAAGCTACTGAATCTACATCCTTTTCCTGCAGTTTGTAGTAGGATAGAGACAGACAGTAGGAGAGAGAGAGATAGACCGTGTGAGAGAGAAAATTACATATAGTTTGGTGAATTGTGAGTGAGAGAGTTAGAGTTTGTGTTATGTGTGTACAATGTGTGTGCGTGTATTGACAACTTGATTTTGAACTTCTGTTTATACCCTATGTGACAGAAATGGGCAGAAAAGAGTTAATGGCTTGGATTCTGTAGGTGCCTTAGGAGATGTGACAGAAATAGGCAGGAAAGAGTTGATGGCTTGGATTCTGTAGGTGCCTTATTTTTTTAGCAGTTTGGAAAAAATACAGTCAAGCTGAAATCCTCTGTCCAGCAGCATCCAGTTTGTGGAATTCCTAGCTGCTAGATAACAGCTGGGTCATAAATCTTGAGTGGACATCTCCAGACACACACAGACCTGCAGACACAGACACAGGGCAGTTTAAATGGATTGGATCATTCAAATATAAACTTAAGGTGAAAAGGGAATATAATTGGTCACTGATAGGTGTTCACTCTGATTGGGACAATTAAATACGTACATGTTAGTTGGTTGGTGCATTTAAAGGGAGAATAGGAATGACCTATTCTCCACAGAGTATATAACCTTCTGAAAGGCAGAGAAGGCTCTCTTGTGCTTTGGAAGCTGGGAGGGGAAACATAAGTTTGGAGCCTACCTTGTAGCTATGTCTGTAGGAGCTGGCAGTTAGAACAGTGTCCAGTGTCTCTTGTTAGGACAGGGAAGGGTAAGTTTAGTGATAGCATATTTCAGTAATAGCCTTCTTCTTTTGCCATCTGTTATTTAAAAACATTTGTTTACTTTTCCTGTATGAGTGTTATTCTCTTGTGTTGTAAATATATATCCTGTAAATGCTCAGTGCAGTTTCTGTTAAGTAAAAGCTATTTGATGTGATGTCATTTTTCTAAGGTAATATTTGGTTTCCACTGGCTAAGGTAAACTCTGTGTAGCATCCGCCACCCAACAGAGACACACTTCCAGACTTTAACTTGTGCAATTGCATGTTTAATTATTCAAGTTTGTACATTTGAAAGAGGTGCCGGAAGGAAAGTCCGGCTGGTGGCAGTGAATACCTGAGGATGGACACCTCTCTAAAAGCTGTTTCAGCCCAGAGGGAGAGGTGGGTTGTCACACCCTATTTCATTATTTAGCAAAGTTTATCTTTCTGTTGTGTTCTATTTTCTCTGTTTATCTTGTGAGTTTGTGAATGTGTGTGTGTGTCTGTGTGTGTGTGTGTGTTTTTCACTTCCCCCCTTTTTCATTTTTTTCTTTAGTAGTTCAGTAAAACTTTTTTTTTTATAATGATGGAAGGGACTGGGACTGGGAGTAGTGGTCCAGACAGTGGAAGGGGAAGAAGATGCGTTCACCTCAACAGGCACATTTTGGAATTGAGCCCCCCCCAGCAGCAGGAGCAGTTGGCCCCTGCCTGTGCTCCCCAGCAGCAGCAGGTCATTGAGGAGTTGGACACTGAGAAAGTCACCCAGCAGCAGCAGCAGCAGCATTCAGGCTGTGATCCCATTGCCTGCCCCCCCAGGATGATGATGTGGCTCCTGTTGTGTCTGCCACCCCCCCAGCCACAGCAGGATATTGTTGCACAGGGACACAGGGACAGCCCCCTCAGAACATCAGCTTGCATCCCCCAAACCAAAGATCACCAGTCTGGGCCTTTTTTAGAACTAAGGCAGATGATGCAAGCACTATGGTCTGCACCCTGTGTGCAATGAACATTAAAAGGGTGAAACCAGAGTCCCACTTTGGAACTTCTGGCCAGAGGAGCCACCTGCAGCACCACCATGCTGCAGAATAGCTCATAAAACAGAAAGAGGCAGCAGGAGGCAGCAGTGAGTCTTGGGGGCACCATGCAGGGGGGGAGGAGGAAGAAGTCTACTAGCAGGATGCATCCTCCTGAGCAGGCAGATGCATCCCCTACCCATGACCATGATGCAGCACCAAGAAGGAGGGCCCGACAGAGAAGCCACCACCTTGATCGTACTGCAGCTCCCCCAAGTCAGATGGAGGTTACCAGGGCAGACCTTGAAGCTGTGCACACTGAGGTGCAAGGTGTGCATCATGACCTCGACCAGCTTCGCCAGGAGGTCAGGAGGGACCTCCAAAAAAATAATGGAGTACCAGAAGAAGGTCTTGGGCCACCTGGTGGAGATTTGTGGTGGTGGTGGTGGCAGTGCACAGCCATAGTGAATGACCTGTGGCTGTGGTGGTGGGCCAGTGTTTTTTTTTTTCTTCTTCTTCTTCTTCTCCTTGATTTGTTTTTTTTCACTGTTCTTGTTCTACACCCCCTTCATTAAAAAAGAACACCCCCAAAACATCCAAAAAACAACAAAAAACGTTTTCTGTTGTCTTTGTCTTCCGTTATGTTACTCCTTTTGTCTTTACATGTTTCCTCCTTGCTCCTTCTATCCTATCCACAAATGTCAAGTATACAGTAAGCACTTTACTCTGAACAAACGTATTTTCCAAAGCTATGTGACAGTGAATGTTGGCTCTGCTCATGTAAAGCAGGTCCCTGAGGTAATGAAATGCTTCCCAAAAAATGTCACATCAAATTGAGACTGAAATGCACCATCAGTCCTGATGTTTAATGGTGCCCCAACAGCAACCAGACATTAAAATGCTGTTTCAGACACCGTTTAAAAGTGTCTTTAGGCCCTATATTTTTTCTACCACTGTAGCACAGGCAAGAAATGTCCAGAAATGTTGCAGAAAAAATGGTACATTAAATTGGAAGTGGAATCTGGTCACAACCATGATGTTTTATGGTGCCCCACAAACACCCGGACCAAACGATGGTCTTTGGTCCACTTTTACAAGTGTCTTTAGGCCCAGTCTTGTTTCTGCCACTGCAGCACAGGCAGTAAATGTCCAGAAATGTTGCAGAAAAAATGGTACATTAAATTGGAAGTGAAATCTGGTCTCAGTGATTAAGTTTTCAGGTGCCCCCCCACCACCCTGACATCAAGTAGCTGTTTTAGGGCCTGTTTACACAATATTTCTGCCGGAAACTCTCTGCTTCCAGCTCAAAACATGTCCAGAATGTTTCCTAAAATATTGCACAGCACATAGAGAGTGAAATCAGGTGTGAGACACGCAGTTACAGTCTCATACCCACCCTGTGGACCCAAATGTGCTGTTTTCTGCATGTTTTAAATGCCTTTTGGGCCTAAGTGCATGGCTGCATGTTCAAATCACATCCCACATGTCCAGACATGTTGCCAAAAAAATTGCACAGTATATAGAGGGTAAAATCAGGTGTGAGACACTGAGTTACAGCCTCATACCCACCCTGCGGACTCAAATGTGCTGTTTTCTGCACATTTTAAATGCATTTTGGGCATAAGTGTGTGACTGCATGTTCAAATAATTTCCCACATGTCCAGAAATGTTACCATAAAAATTACACAGTGCATAGAGAGTGAAATCAGGTCTCAGCCATGATGTTTTATGGTGCCCCACTACCACCCGGACCAAACAATGGTCTTTGGCCCACTTTTACAAGTGTCTTTAGGCCCAATCTTGTTTCTCCTACTGCAGCACAGGCAGTAAATGTCTAGAAATGTTGCAGAAAAAATGGTACATTAAATTGGAAGTGGAATCTGGTCTCAGCCATTATGTTTTATGGTGCCCTCCACCACCCAGACATCAAGCAGCTGTTTTAGGGCCTGTTTACAAAATATTTCTGCCTGAAACTCACTGCTGCCAGTGGCAAACAGGGCCTACAAGTCCAGAAATGTTTACCCAAAAATATGACATCAAATTGAGACTGAAATGTGCTTTCAGTCCTGATGTTTTATGGTGCCTACCACCTCAGGGACCTGAAAAGGGGTGCCAACATGTAGATAATATGAATTCCTCCTGCAAAATGCTGCTGCTACTTTCAGTTCTTTCCTGCTGCTGCTGCTACTGTGTTTCAATTGATTAACATAGAAATGCAGAAGTATCATTTCCCTATCCCTGTGCTGCTGTACTGGTTGTCTAGTTGTGATGACTGACTGTTTCTGTGGTAGTACCTTGCCTGCCGGTGGGTGGGGTAGTGAATGACATTTTGGGGCACTGTAGCTTGCTGCCTGCTGCTGTCTATGACTACTACTTTCCAAGATGCCACAAGAAGAACTGCTGTTCTGGATGGTTGATGTCTCATGGATTATCCTCACACAGTCCATGCTGCCGCTGCTGAGCATGTAAGTACTGTATCTGTCTTCATTGTTTTTCCTCGGCAAGGTTAGGGTGTTGGTGGGTTGGTATTATGGCATCTTGAGTTCTAGTGCAGCCACACACTTAGGTCCAAAAAGCATTTAAAACGTGCAGAAAACAGTTTGTCTGGATTTTATTATGTATTTAATATTGCTGTTTTTATTTGTTATTTTATACTTTGTAATGCACCTTGATATTTGAAAGGTGTAAAATAAATAAAGATTATTATTATTATATGCTTGTACTGCTTATATTATTTTTCAATGTACTGTAGTGACATCATCATGCCGGACTGTGAGGGAGGGAGATGTCAGATCATGTATGGATCTTCCCAATTTCCCAAACGCAGATGATAAGTACTGGAATTTTCATACAAGTGTGGTATGTATGTTACTGCCATACGGTTATCTGAGCTTGATAATAATTGTGTTATTTGTTGCTTTTTTGAACATCGGGAATTCAGGCGAAGTTAATTATTTTGCCATGCTTGCTGCTGGCTGCCTAACTAGGTTTGGGGATTCATTTAATTGCTGCCTTGCACAATGGTTCCACTTTCACAATTCTTGTGGTTAAGTATGACTTCATTTGTTATGGTTCTCTGGGGTGGGGGCGGGGGTTGATGGTCAGACTCATGGGTGGTGAGGGGAATTTCCAACAATCACTAAAATTTGTTTTTAATTTTTTTCTGATGTTAAGGTACGCAATGATGATAGGGGAAGGGGAATGCCTGCTAGTGCTACTGTGGTTCATCGGACCTTGTCTGGATTGAAATCATGTGAACCACACATCATGTTCCTGTGGGGAATGTCTTCAGTTGAATGACATCACATCACGGGGTACAGTAAGTATACATTTTTTTCTCTGCTTCCTCTTCCAACTTGTTAGGAAAAAGCAGGTATGCAGATTGATTAGTATCCAATATTTTTATTATCTTTGCTCTTGCTTAGGTCATTTTCCTCTGTTGAGGTTTCAGTATGTCGTATCTTGATGACACATGATCAATCCAGGCCAATGCAGGAGCAGGAGCTGTGTTGTGTTGTTGGAAGACAGGAGTGTTGCTTGAACTGTAATGTTGGCCACAAGACTGGCGTCCATACCATTACCATTAATGACTAATCACCACTGCCACCCAAATACAGGGAGGAACTACTGTATGGCAGTTTGAATTCGTGCCTGATACATTTCGCGGACGCTCTATTAGCGCACCTATTCGCTCCCGCTAGTATTCGTGCTTCGGTAACCGGCAAATACTATAATACTTGTCAGCAGGTAATTCTGCTCCAGTTCCTCTAATTGATTACCTAATCCTCTAATTGATCACCGCATTCTTAAAACACTCCCCTGACACACCCTGTATTGCTTACTTTCTTGGTTGCTGTTCAGTTGCCGCTCAGTGTCCGTTCAATGTCCTGGCTCTCTGTTGTTGCGCAGCATGTCCTTACTAAAATGGATAAACTCCTCACAGCCTGCAAAATGCAAGTACCCAGTTGATGCAAGCACAATTTCAGGTTCTGATCTGGCAGAGAGTTCAGGGGTTGAGCTTGGAGTAGCAGCAGCTGTTAGCATGCAGCAGCATCCCCCCACCGTCAAAGAAGAGCAGACCCTCTTCTTATGTTAATAACACAGCCGATATTAGTTTTCAAGTGGGGAAGTACGTGGCTGAACAAAAGGCTCTCCTCATCCTGGATCTGTATACAACACATTCCACAGAGGTAGTCCTTAAAAAGCTTGACGCTAATGGCATCTTACCAATATTAGTACCAGCACTTTGCACCGATGCACTCTAGCCCCTTGATGTTTCTGTTAACTAAATCTTCAAGGACTACCTTAAGAAACAATTCACCACATGGTATGTGGGAATCATTTCAGACCGACTGGTAGCAGGCAATGGAGACAATATGGGTGCAGACCTGAGGCTAAAAAACCTAAAAGAGCCCCACACTCGCTGGATCCAGAACCACTACAAACAACAAGCTGCAAGACAGGATGACATTGTCTGTGGATTTCAGCAGTCAGGAATTCAGGAAGCACACATGAACTGCATCACTCAGGAAAGACTGTGACAGTAAACCTGTGACAGACTGCTTTTTTTCTTCTACTACATATGGGCTTCAGGCAGTCAGTAAAACGTCTGTATTTCTTTTTTAAGGTTTGGTGGCAGATGCAGCACAGAAATAGATGAGCACAGGTGGATGAAGCAATGATTGCTATGATCTATTTTTCTTTGTTTCTCTTGTTTGTTTGTTAAAATAAAGTACTGTATTTGATTTTTAAAATGCATTGAAAAGTTGTCAGAGCCTTATTTACAATTTACAAACAACATGTCCTTATTATATAGTTATATTTGCGTTCAGGTTATTTTTGCTGATTTTTGAAGTAAGCTAATATAGCGAAAATATTCTGACCGCAAATATAACCTGCTATACAGCACATGCGATAATGTTAACATAGATGGTTGATATGGTGTTTAGTAAATAATTAGGTGGAGGGGGTTAATGTCTTGTCTGCTCAATGAGGATTATATAGCTGCAGTAATCATGAACATTTTTAATCCATTCAAAAGTGAGTAGAGCAGGATACTCACCCTGCCTTGAGTTGACCCCCCCCCCCCGGGACCCTTGCGATTTTGGTGTGTCTTAACCTGGTACTGTAGAAGTAACCTTTTGGGGGGAATTCATGTAAGTTGTTAAGCCTCTTCATGATTACTCTTGTAATTAGTGACTCACATATTAAAGATGGCCACCATTCACCATTTTTCAAAATGTGTTCAACTTGGTGTTAACTGTTGAATGAGCGTGTTACATTCATATGCTACTTGTACACTTGTCTAGGAGCCAGGGTTCTTGTACATCTCAACAATACTAAGTGGCATAAACTTTTTTTTCAGACGCATGGAGTGCATGCGTGTGTCAGGTCAGATCAGGTGACAAGAGGGGGCGGTGCGGCAGTGAAGAATTTGCCATTCTGGGCACTGTTTTAAGGACATCAAGGCAACATATCTTGCTGTAAGATGATGTGTTGATATAGTCAACATGAAAAGTAATATATTTTTTGAAGAAAAACATTAATCATGCAATTGCAAAATATTTACGGTTCTGGTAATTACATTGCTGCTGCTTCATATAGGTTTGTGGCCTTGGGGGACTGGTAGAGGTGGTGAGGTGACCAATCAATGGTTTATGGCAAAGGTGATGACATGAAACTTATACACATTGCAGGATGCAGCACATAACAACATATTTCCATAACCAATCCAGTGGTACATAGCTAGAAATAAGGTGCAGCATACACACCCCAGCAACCATACTGAGTTGAAAGTTGTTGTTGGGAGGGGGGCCTTGGAGTAAACTCGGCATTTTTCAGCTTCCAATTCCACATCATCCAAGAAGCACCCCTCACAGTCTTCAAGACTGGAGTTCTCATCAGGTGGGAATTCTGTTAACATTGCTGCCTCATCCACCTCACTGCTGGTGGTTGCCTGACTCAAGGGATTGTCATCCGTTGTGTGGAATGTGCCTTTCATTCATTTTGATGAATGTTAGCATGGACACTTTCTTGGGTGACAAATTGGTCCTACGGTCATTCACAATTGCCCCAGCTGCACTAAGCACTCATTCCACAGTGACACTGGATGGTGGGCAACTCAATTATTTCACAGCCACCGATGTTAGTGCTGACCACTCAGTCATTTTACTGCTCCAGTACAGCAGTGGCTCATCGTTAATGGCAAGGGGCTTTGGGTCCCCCATGTAGGCCTCCACCATTCATTCTGCTGCCTGGAGTCCAGCTGCCTCATCTGTCTCCTCCTCCTTTTCATCCATATCTTCCACTCCCACCTGAAAGAGAATATCCCAAATGGGATTGCTTGCTGTTTTCTGCTCTGCCTTGCCCATTTTCTCTGATTGTGTTCCCAGTGAGCCGCTGGTAGTGGTAGCAGCACCCGTTGTTGATGCAGTGCATGCATTTTTCATTTGTGCAGCATGTACCAGTCTAATGAGGTTCTCTGTCAACTGCTGTACTTGCTGATGACCTCCTTCAATTATAGAGGGCAGGCCATGTTTGCACTGTAGATCCAGCATGGTGGTGATTGCAAACTCAGCTGCCTGTAAAATGCCAGCTACATGGGTATTTGTGTCCAGCACATGGTGCATGTGATCCATTAGACCACAAGTGCCATGATCCCCACTTGCCTCTGTCTGGTGTCTCACATTCACTAGTGTCTGCCTCAGCACATGTTTGAGAGGTATGGACTGACTTATGCAAGCAGTGTCCCCACTCACTGCCTGTGTAGCATGCTGAATGGATGGAGAATGCATATTAGCCCATCAATTCGGTGCCACTGTTCTGTTGTTAGAGTGATGGACACTCCAGCACTGTCACAGGTGGTGTGCAGTAGCAGGTATTCTGACACAGCCTTATACTGTTCATACAGCTGGTCAAGCATGTACAGTGTGGAGTCCCACCCGGTGACAACATCAAGCTTCAGCCAGTGGTGAGGCACATTGTTATTGCTCTGTAGCTCATGTAGATGGTCACGGTTCCTTGCAGAACAGGCAAAGTAGACACAGATGCAATGGGCAACAGTAACTATTTCCATAATGTCCACATGGTTGAAAAACTGCTGAACAACAAGATTAAGACAGTGTGCCAGGCAGGGCACTCTGAAAAAAACGCCATCACTAATGCACTTCACTACATTGGAGCCATTATCACTTGCGATGAATCCTGCTATGAGTGACTGTGTGTGTAGCCACGCATCAATCTCATCCAGCAGAACATTAAGTATTTTCACAGGCATGTGCAAACCTGTGACACTTGTCATAGTCAGAGTTGCATGTTGCCGAATACCAGGTGTGTTGCCACCACCACAATTTTGCTTAACACATGTTTTGCCAGGCCCCAAATCAAGTGCAGCACCAGGCAGCTGTGCCCAGTGTGCTGTTATGCACAGATACCAGCTTGCTGCTGTTTGTCCACTGGTCCACATATCCATGTTAAGATGGATATAGTGTGATACACTATGCTTCAATTCATGTCTAATGTAATCAGCAACTCCACTGTTCAGCTCCAGCATGGCAAGCTTACTAAAATAGGTTTGCGATGGATCTTGCCATTTGGGACAGGCACGGGCCATCAACCTGCAGAAATCAACATTCTCTATTAATGAGAATGGCAACAGATCAATGTCCAGCATTTCAGCAATGGCAGAATTTAACTCTCATGCAGCAGCATGATTGAGGGGTACTTTGTCTGCCGCTCAAGGATGGTCTTCAGAGTGGGCTGCATCTTTTGGGCTGTCCAACCAGAATGCTGTATTTGTGTCAGCAATGATTTTCTTTTAGGAGTAACAATTGACTCTTGGCTGGGCGGTGGAGACTGCATGAAACCAGTTATTTTGGTTGCTTGTGGGTGTGGGGGTGGTGTACTTTTAAAACTCAAGGGACTGGGACTGGGACCCACACTGCCACTACTATACCCACTACTAGAGAGAGCAAAGGATTGCTCACTCTCCTGTGAGGAACTGTAGTAGTGTGCAGAGTCAAGTTCCAACAATAACATACAGGGGAGCAATTCAACAAATCAGTGCAACTGCAATAGACAAGTTCAAGTGATTGAGTAGAAGTACTTTACAGCTGTTGATTTCCACAATTTTAGTAGCACACAAGTTAACACTCCAGCTAATAGAACTAACCACAAAAAATAAAAGAAAGGATCAGCTCTGTGTGTTTAAAACTTTAGAATTCAAAATCAATTCACAACTAAAAGCGGAAGAATGGTATATAACACAGTTAACAGTGGCATGAACTCTCTCAAACAGGACAGAGAAACTTTTCAGATAAAATAAATTGCAAGATATAACAAAATTAATAAGAAATAACAGTAAACAGATAACTCACAATTGTGAGTAAACATACGAATCTGCTTGGCTACAAATAGTCTCCACTGCTTTATACTCCTACCCTACCCCACACAACTCTTTCAAAGATAGCTGAGAAAAGTAAACCTAATTCAAACTATGCATTATACAAAAATTCACTAAATTAGAAAATTTCCTCTTGTACCAGGCACTACCAGCGCAGCAGCACTAGGAAAAAACTTTATATTTTGCAGCAATTAGTTCTCAAAAACAAGTTTTAGCTATGTTTTCAAAAGCTTTATTGGCTCTGATGCACCACAACACACTGCTCTCTGACTCAACAAGCAGCAAAATGAGCTGTAAACAAGCTACAAGTGACTTTTGACATATTTACCCACAATGCACTGCAAATTTCACCTTTGTACCAAAATTTCACAGGCGAAATCAAAGTTTTGTTGGTAAAATTCCACCACAAGGCGAAATTTGGATCATCAATGGGCAAAATCGTCTTAGTAAGCGAAATTTCACCATTAGGTGAAATCAAGAAAACAGGCAAAATTTTGTTTTGCATAGGCTATAAATTTCACGTAATTGCGGAATTACATGAAAATTTTCACCAGGCGAAATATTTCAGTTTCGCACAACACTACAGGGGATTAGCAGGTGATGTAGAATTATCAGTTTACATGATGGAAGTCACAGTGCACATGGTTTACAGTAAGGTTGGGGCAGGATTTCAATTTTGGTCCCAACATATTGGGAGAAGACTCCAGGTTCTGGAGAGTTATTTATTAGGGGGGAAGGGGTGGTAGGGAATGTTCAACATATTAAGGTCAGTTCTGCTATTATTTTATATATTTTTGGTTTACTGTTAAAGGAAAAAAATGAAGCACACACAGCCAAGGTCAGTGGTTCAGAAGTTTTTAATTTAAAACAATTTATGGAGAGTAGTCCAGACCAATGAGGGGACATCTTTAGGGGATGGCAATTCTTCCATTTTCAGTTCACTGCATTGGGTTTCCTGAGACAGCCAGATGAGAGTGGAGGTCTACAGATCCCTTTTCTTGGTCAGACAGCCAGATCTGGTTGAGGGGGGGCTTCCTCCTATGCAACGGTGGCACCCTCTTCTAATGGAGTCATGATGTCTTCTGAACCTATGAAGATTTTTTCACAGAACATAAATGGTCTTAATAATCCCATCAAAAGAATTACGTTCATGCAATATCTAAAAAAAAAAACAATAAAGCCAATGTGTATTTAATCCAGGAGACCCACATGTCAAAAATTGAGCACCTAAAACTGCAGTATTGGACAGAGATATGAAGTGTTTGCTTCCTCACATACTAGTCGCAAAAAATGAGGCACAGCTATTCTTTTCCCAAGTGGTACCCCCCCTTGATGTCCAGAAATCTTTTGTGGATGCCAGTGGGAGGTATGTTATCTTGTAGGGTACTTTGTACCCCCAGGCTGTAACATTAGTTAATGTATACCTTCCACTGCAGACCTCTGTCCCAGTTGTTTGGACTTTTCTGAGCAAAGTCATGGACCTACTTCAAGGCTATCTGATAATGAAGAGAGATTTCAACATGATCTTCTTGGTTGACCTAGACTCTTCTAATCCCTCTCCACATAGTGTAACCAATGCCTTGCATTGTCTTCATCGGAACTTAGATCAGCTAGGCATAGTGGATGTATGGTACAAGATGTTTCCAAAGCAAAAAAACATACGGTTTTTACTCAGCAAGGCATCATAGCTTCTCTAGACTGGATTTTTTTTGTTAACTTGTGAACACTTCACAACCATAAGAGACATTTTGGTAGGGCCCAGAATATTATTTGACCATCATTCTTAGTTGCTAAAAGTAGATCTTGGTAAAACCAGGTGGCAGACTGTTTGGAGATTAAATACCTCGCTATTAAGGGACCCAAAATTTATTACTCATATACAGGAGCATATCCCAAAAAATATACAGGCTAATACCACTCCATTAGTCTCTGCAGCTACAATGTGGGACACACCAAAGGAGCATCCCGTGACAATTGTGAGTATATAATAGTAATTAAAATAGTATAAATGATCATTTCTACTGCACTGCTCCAATTGTTTGCACAACTGCAGATCGCAATTATTACTGTGCTGCTAATATGTGTTGGGTGTTTATGTGATGGTGCGGTTTTTGTGATCACCATTATCAACTCCCTTGTATTGCGATTGCAATTTTAAATTCACTATTTTCACATAGAACCCACTAAAGGTAATAAAACAGGAATACATAAAGTAATTGCATACGCAGTTAAGAAAAAACACCAGTCACTCTCAAGGTAGTAAGCCCAGTGCTTTGCCTCTCAACAAGGTTTCACGAGGGGGCAACTAGATAACAGACACATTGTTTAAATAGTCACCACTGATGACATCACATATGCATTTGAAATAATGTGTGTTCAAAATTTTAAAGTAACAAATTTCTCAGTTTAGTAAATTAAATAAAAAATGTCAAGAAATCTCAGAAAACAGTGAAATGTTTTAAAATTATCTAGCACAGCCCTGCTATGAACTAGTGCAGTTAATATCCTGCAGCTAAGTTGTTCGTTTAAGCAGAGGAATCATCTATCTTTTTAAAGCAGCAAACTATAAAATTATAAAACTATGAGTCTCATTAACAGTGTCTGATTTGTATATAAACTTGTAATAATAATACTAAAAATGCCGAGCAAGAAATTAATTATATTTTCTTTGTATCTTAATCCTTATTTTAAAACTGTGATACTTCAGTTTGGTTGTATCTTGGTCAAACTGATAAGATAATATAAAAATATAAGTATATGAATAAATGAATTGATACTTGACTTTGATAATTTTTTGTTTTAATTTTTAGCAACATGACAGCTCAGTCTTTTAAATTAGTACAGCTTTTCATAACTACTAATATAAAGTCTATAATAATAACAATAATAAAATTGATTTAATTAAGTGCCTTTCAGATTTTCAAGGCGCTGTACAAAAAGCATAAAACACCAAACATCAAAAAATACAATAAAACAGAACAACAAATATAACTGGTAAAAAGCCAATTACAGTATAGCAGGAAAAGCCTTATCCCATAAAAAGGACTTTAAGGCCCTTTTAAAACTGTCCACCATTGTACTTTCTTGGAGCGGATGGGGTAGAGAATTCCAGAGGGAAGGAGCCGTGAAACCAAAGGCACGGGCTCCAGAAGACTTCAAATTAACCCTCGGAATCTCCAGCAACCCCCTCGTCAGCCGAGCAAAGCTGTCTTAAAGGGGTGTAAGGTACCAGAAGCTCTTTCAAGTAGTCAGGACCACACCCATGTAGGACTTTGTAGGTCAAAATACCCACTTTGAAGGTGATCCGCCACTGTATTGGCAGCCAGTGCAGAGCGCGCAGCACTGGGGTAATATGAGATCTTCTTGAAGCCCCAGTCAACAAATGTGCTGCTGCATTCTGCACTAGCTGCAGGCGGTGGATATCAACCCCAGCAAGCCCTAGGTACAGGGAGTTACAGTAATCAAGACGAGATGTCACAAAAGCGTGGACCAAAACCTGCAAATCGCCAGGTGGAACCAGGTGCCTAATCCTGGCGATGTTTCTAAGATGAAAAAATGCAGTCTTGACAACTGCAGACACCTGATAATGGAGGGTCAGGCCAGTGTCAAGCTCTACACCCAGGTTACGCACCCGTTCAGAGGTGGGGATCTGGTCCCCCCCTAGAATTATTCCACAGGGGGACCCCACCCCCAAACCCCCAACCCTGCGGCCGGGGTCCACCACCATAATCTCAGTCTTTCCCGGATTCAACTTTAAACTGCTGGTATTCATCCAGTCTTGGATATCTATGAGGCAGTTATTCAGCACCGAGACAGCACTAACCTGGTCAGGTGCAAAAGACAGGTAGAGCTGGGTATCATCAGCATAGCAGTGAAACCTCGGCTCATACCGTCTTACAATGTCTCTGAGGGGTAGCATGTATACTGTGAATAACATGGGGGAAGTACCGAACCCTGTGGTACCCTGCAAGGCAGAGAGAAAGCCCCAGAACAATGTAATCCCGAGACCACTCTCTGCGTTCTCCCCTCGAGGTAAGATGAAAACCATATGAGGACCATGCCTGAAAGTCACAAATGGACCTCAGACATTCGAGCAAAACCCCATGATCCACAGTATGAAAAGCTGATGACAGATCAAGAAAAACCAGAATAGAGTGGTGACTCGGATCTCTCGCCATCAGATCATTGAGCACCCAAACCAGAGCAGTCTCAGTGCTATGTCTTTTACAAAAACCAGACTGGAGAGGTTCGTATAAACTATAGATGGTCAAATGGTTATCCAATTGAGCCGACACAACTTTTTCAATAACCTTCCCCACAAAAGGGAGGTTAGAGATCGGGCGGTAGTTAGCTAGGTCATCCGGGTAAAAGGAAGCTTTCTTCAGAAGGGGAGTCACCACCCCTTCCTTCAGAGAGCTAGGGAAGGCTCCTGTCTCTAAAGAACACTGGATAATGAGAGCAAGGACCGGGCCGATAGACTCACTACATCCCATAATCAGGGAAGTAGGACCTGGAGCCAAACTACAGCATGTTGGGTGCATCTCACGGACAATCCTCATAGTGTCTACGATGTCCAGCAGATCAAAAGAACTCCAGGAAATTCCAGGCTCCGTGACAAAACACTGATCGACTGCAACAACCTTAGAGTGGGGTCGGGGACACTGCTTCCAAATGTCTTCCACCTTATTCGCAAAGAATCGAGAGATCTCCTTGCAGTCATTCTGCGTAAAAACTCGACAGATCTGCTGACAGACTGGGTTTCAGAGTCAGTCGACAGTTCTGAAGAGCTGAGCCGGTCGATTCCGAGTGACGGAAATTTCCCTGGACAGGAATTCTGCCTTCTTACAGGAAATTTCTGTTTGATAGAGCATATAATGCTCTAGCAAAATAAGATGGTCGGCCTCAGAGGCAGTCTTCCTCCAACGACGCTTCAACCTACACCCCAACCTCTGCAACCCTCTCAATGCCTCGTCAAACCAAGGAGCAACGGGACGACGTGGGAGGGGGTGAACACGGGTTGGTGCAATCTGATTGAGAGCAGCCAAGATGGTCTCATTATAGGCCACCACTAGCTGCTCAGAATCAGAGCACAAATCGTCAAACAACGAGAGTTCAATAACCGCCATCAGGTCTTCAGGGACAACGTCCCGCAATGGGCCGTACTTGACCAACTCCACAGGGGCCAACCTTTCCAGGGGGGCCTCAAAATTGAACCCAACAGAGTAATGATCAGACCAACCGACTGGTTCCACCACCAAATCAGACGCCTCAATCCCCAGGAGGAAAACCAGATCAAGAGAGTGACCACCTTTGTGGGTAGCTGTGGAAACAACCTGTGTGAAGCCCAGTGATGTCACCACCTGGAGGAAATGTTGACCAAAGAGAAGATTATAGATCAGCCCAGCCCATTATGAAAGCCCAAGCACCATCAATCTGGGCGATTCCAAAACCTAATAAATGACAAAATCTGCTATTTCCTCCAGGAAAAGCTTCTCATCCCCTGGTGGACGGTAAATGAGAGCAATTCTGCACCCCACACCAGCTACCGCAGTACACTCAAATGATCTTGCCTCCTCAACTGGATCACCAATTAGGCCCAATCCGGTCTTAAAACAGATCGCCACCCCCCCCCCACAATCCAATCTCGGGTGGTGTGTATAACCGAGAACAGGTAGGAACAGCGGCCTCTAAAAATGGGGCCGCATTCCCATCCAACCAGGTCTCGGTAATGCAAGCCAGATCTGCCCCTGTGACAAAGTCCGCAATAAGACCAGTCTTATTGCAGACAGATCTGGCATTGCACAACAGCACCCGGGTTGGACGAGGTTGACGGGTAGTCCCAACCAATTGCCCTCCAGAACTGGAGGTGCCCTTGGGTATGGGAACCAGAACGGGACTACCACGCTCCAGAAGCCATTTCACCCCAGGGCGTCTTCAAGGCCTAACCACCCCTATGGGAAAGCACCGCTCCCTCTGCTGTCCACAACCCCCCATCCCCCCCAATTCCTCCACCCCCTGCACACAATCCCTAATGCCCGACACCAATGGTAGACATGGCTGGCAAGGGGGACAAGAAAAAGGGGCGGAGGGCATGGAGAGCGGAGGCCATGTAATGAACAACAGGTGGAACTGGCCAGCACATCAGGCTGCACAAAAATTAAAACCACAAATAAAATAAACAACACCACCACCCACCACTAAAACAAAGAATAAAATAAACCAGTAATCTAATACAACAACTAATAAACTCAATTAAACTATTTTATATCCACAGGCCCTCTCACGGCCAGGGGACAATAAAATAATAACACAAAACTAATAACAAAAATAGAATAATAAATAAATAAAAATAAAAAGAGGGAATAATTTAAAGACCACCCTCCGGGACTCTCTCACTGAACCGGAGAGGGTGGGATATAAGACGGAAACAAGCACTCTCACTGCTAAATTATCCCTCGAAAATAACTAAACAGCACATAACCTATAAAATACAAAATAAAATAACCTCAGCAAATGAAGTTCAAAAAACAATAGACCATGTTCATCAACCACCTAGGCTGGACAGAAAATAAAAACCGCCAGCAGGCCGCAAGAACCGGCCAGTCCAAAAGGATTGGTGACCCACTACTTCTACCCCAGGGGTAGGCAACCCCCCGGCCAGCTGCCCCAGGAGTATAGAGGAGGGAAAATTAAGGAGCGGCCTTCCAGCCAACCCCACTCCCTCCCAATGTGTGAGACACCAACCCAGGACCACTGGACCAATGCAAGCCAACTAATAAATAAAGTCAATTTTTTAAAAATATTTATATAAACAGTTGATGTTTCCACAGTCACTTATCTTGCAGGCACTCTTCAGGTCACTTCTTAGCACACTAAAAAATCCAACGATACTGGCCCCAGGTCCTTAATGTGTCCAGTAAGCCGGAAATTCCAAACAGAATTCAAGGTTCAAAAACTCCAGATTTCCAAGGGGAGACACACATCAAGCCGCAGGTTCCAACCCGTTATTTTAAGAGGCAACTACCGGGCTATAATGGTGACCCAACACCACGACTCTAGGCCAGATCAGCCCCCCCCCGGCCGACTCCACCGGGAGTCTAGGAGAATAGGGTCAAAAGGCCAGCCCTCCAACAGGCCCCGATCCCAACCCCTGTGTAGGTCACCAACCCTCAAGCGCCTCAAAAAAGCCAACGAGTCCGGCTAAGAAAATCAAAGCCAGAAATAAAACAAGTCACTCCAAACGAACAGGCCACAAATCCCAGATAATCTCCGCGGACTTGACAATTCCAGAGAGCGCCCAAAAATCCCCAATAATCCTTAGTAGGCTCAATCCCAGTGAATCCCGTCTCCTCCAAGTCCCACAAAGGTGAACTCCTACTCGAGAAGTATTAAAGAAGGTCGCGCTTAAAAGGAGAACACCGCGCAAAAGCTTGACACTGAAAAGCGGCCACCAAACCACCAAACTACTGGAAGGCAGCCTAATTCCCAGGGCAAACTAGGGCATCACACAATGTCTCAGGATCCTGAAGTCCGAACCATCCGAAAAATCCAACCGCGAACACTAGAAACGTGGGTGAAATAGGCAGCAACAAGTAAGTGTCAAGGTAGCTTCTTCGCAGCCCGGGTTTGAGTTCGAAAAAGTGCTCTACACACAGGATGAAGCCAAATGAAGCATAAACTTAAAATCTTGAAAAACACTTAAAAAATGCTTTAAAATAAATGAGAAAAAAAAATTAAACATAAGCACAATACACAGCAGTCCGACGGCTAGCCCAGCGTGGCCGCCATCATTACGACGTAATTACGCTTGTAATCAAGCCCAGATGAGTAACCACACCTCATTTATTGTTGCTTTATAAAGATCAGAGATTATTTGATGTATTTTATTTCATTTTCTAAATTGAGAAATTACTTTGTTGCTTTAAAATTTTGAATGCACGTGATTTCACATGCATATGTGATATCATCAGTGGGGACTATTTAAGCAATGTATGACTCTTATATAATTGCCCTCTCATGAAGCCTTGTTGAGAGATGAAGCACTGGAATTTCTACCTTGCAAGTGACTGGCAGTAGACTTACATGTGGAGAACTGTTTAGTTCAATAAAATTTGTCACATATTATTTTTAAACTTAACAAGAGTCTACTTGACTTTGTTCTAAGGAGTGCAATTTCTTTTTGGATATCACCATTTGCTTGGGCTAACCACCCTTTGAACTGCACCCATCTGATTATACTGAGTGCAGAAACTGGTTCTGGAAGAAAAAAACACCAAATGGAGGCAAAATATGAAAATTTGCAGAACCAGTTACATGCATACCAATTACTATATACTGCGAGGGGGAGGGACTTACAAAATAAAATCTGGAACACCCAAAAAGCATTACAAAAAATAATGGATGATACAGTCCAAAAAGCCTTTTTCTATTTAAAACAAACTATGAGGGAGAATATAGGGGGACTAGTTTGCTAGATTGTAGGATACAAATGAAAAAAAAGCAGTGACTGATATGCAACGCACAGATACAAAACAGTTGAGGTACCAGGATGAAGATACCCAGTCTATTTTTGCAAATTATTATGAGAAGCTGTACATGAGTGGTTCCCCCACTACTACAAAGGACAGACAATCTTTCTTGGCCCAGCTACATCTTCCACACCTAACAAATGCCCAACAAAATACTCTAGAAGCACCTGTCAGTGCTGAGGAGGTTTTACAGCAAATAAGCATAGCAGAAACACAGAAATGCTCCAGCCCAGACAGATTTGCGGTTGAATGGTACAGAAAATCTGTTGGCTTGCTTCTTCAGCAAATGCTGCAGGTCTTCCCGGAGGTTGCAGAGGGTCACACTCTTCCACTGTCTTGGGCATATGTGGTTATGGCCGCCTTGCCCAAACTGGGAAAGAACACCACAAATCTGGCCTTGTATCACCCAACATCAATCCTAAACATGGATTGCAAGTTATTTATGGCAATTTGAGCATCTCAGCTAGAGCATCTTTTGCCGTCCCTAATCCATCCAGATCAGATGGGATTTATAAAAAAATAGGAACACTATGGATAATATAAGGCATACCCTTCTTATAGCAGAGTATATCCAGATCAGATGAATTCCAGCAGCACTAATTAGCTTAGATTCCAAGAAGGCCTTAGACAGGCTGTTGTGATCTTTCCTCTGAGATGCTCTGGCTTGTTTCCATTTCCTTGATAACTTTCTTATCTGGCTGAAAAATATTTATTCCCACCTGCAGGCCTATGTACAGATTAATGGAGCACTGTCTTCCCCATCAGTGTATCTCGAGATACATGCTGGGGTACCCACTCTCCCCACTTTTGTTTGCTTTATATATGGAACCCCTAGCAGTGGCTTTGAGACATAAGCCATGAATAGAGGGTGTCCGTATGAGGCAGCCTATCTATAAAGTTTCACTATTCGCAGGTGATGTACTGTTGTCTGTACTGTCCCCAGAAAAGTCTGTTCCTGCTACATAGGACATGCTACACAGGTTTGAGACAGTAGCTAACTTTCAATTAAATATATCTAAAACAGAGGTTCGTACACTCAATTTTACTCCCTCTGTGGAGCTGGGATGTCACTATTCTTTAAGCTGGTCCTGTACTTTAATTAAATACCTGGGAATCTACATTACCAAGGACATTGGTAACCTGGATCTAGTTAATTTCTAACTTCTAACAGTTACTTTTTAAAATGATCTGGTTCAATGGGGCAGACACCCACTCTCCTTTTTTTAATGGGTAGAGGTAATCCAGATGACTATATCACCCCATTTGCTGTATCTTTTCTAGATTCACCCAGTGTTCCCATCTAGATATTATTTTGCTTCATAGTCGAGGATGATCTAAAATTTCATATGTAGGGGTCAGTGGCCCCTGGTCCACTCATCAATTCTACAACTCTCCTTAGCACAAGGAGGGGTTACTCTTCATAATCTGGAACTCTATGCCAGACGGCTTTTCTCCGAGTCATACTTTTATGGTTAATGCCTAATTATGGTTCCCTGTTGAAAACATTTGAATTTTCTTTCAATGACCTATCTGATACTGACCCTATTCTGTTTGCATCCTGGGATAAATCTCCCCCTTTTTGTAATTTTTTCAACATTCTCAGCTAATGCATTGTGAGTGTGGTACCAACTGAAACATCATCCCAAATTTAGAAATATTTTTTACTTTTGCAGACTCCTATCTGCACATGAAGATTTTTTATTGGCCTGAATGGATCTTTCCTTTAAGTGCTGGAGACAGTTGGGTCTCAGATTTATTTTTCAGTTTCCTGATATGACAAGGGTTATTTTGTTTGAGGCTCTCCAACAGGCTTACAGCCTGATAGGCCGGCAACATTATAGGTTTCTCCAAGTAAGGACATATATTCTCTGTAAACAGTGGGGCTATACTAGGCTCTCAGAACCCAAACCCCTTTTACTGACCATATTAATGGACCTACTTAATGGTAAACCTTGGGGACATTTGATAGGCCATTTATATGGGGTCTTATGCGATACTGGGGGACCCCATGCAAACAATCTTAGATAACTGGAACAGGGAATTAGGCCTTTCTGTTGCATATGAGTCCTGGATGAAATTTTGCCTCTCTGTAGTCAAGGGAAGGATTATGCATGGAAGTGCCGCTATCGGTATTTTTGCACACCTGCACTTTTAGCAAAATATTTGCCACTTTCATATGGAACTTGTTGGCAGGGATGCAGATGTAACCTCACTGACCATAGTCATGTCTTTTGGAACTGTTTGTTGATAGCCACATTTTGGCAGACCCTTCAGGGGTGGTGGTGGTGGCTTGCCTGGGTGAGCATATTGACCTCAAGGAGGAGATGGTGCTGTTGTTTATCCTCTCATGACTTTGTCCCCCTGGCATAAAATCCTTTTAGTGGTTTCATTGTTTTCTGCCAAAAAGGCCATCACTCATAGGTGGATGGCACCTAAAATCCCTATCATACTTGAATTGTGCCATATAGTACTGGATATTTACCATACGGAGAAACTCATGGCAGGGCTACATGATATGTTTAATCCATTTACTATGAAGTGGCAATACTGGGTGTCATACATAGCCTAAGTGGATACAGAGTTTGTCCCCTGAGGCATACCCTGGTGGTAGGTATGGTGGAGGGGAGCTGCCACTGGGGGAGGGGATAATAATGATAATATATTTAATATTACCCTGAAGTGTGGGCACTGTATGGATTGAGTTCTGTGAGAGTGTCTCGACACAACCAGAATTATGTTTAGGACCCTATGTACCTTAATATGAAGATTAATATATTGTCAGTGTCTGTAAAGAATAAAACAGCTAGATTTAGGAAATGACTGATACAAGTGCTCTGAATAATGATCTATATTATAAGTGTGTCATTCATTAAAAATTATAACAAAAAAAGAACTAGTCATCAAACATTATAAAATATGTGCAAAATGAATTCTTCATGGTATTTAGTTTGAATACTACCTGAAGAATGCTTGAATACCATCTTCCTTAGAATTAATAAATAATTACTATGTAGGATTCATTTAGACTACATGCATATCTCTGGAGAACTACATAAGAACACCATAGTATTCAATTCCATGAATATATGCATACCACTTGAGTGCTACACAGTGACTATATGTCTAATAGAATATTTATGATCCATGCAAGACTTCTGAATGGTTACTGGTTCCTTCATTAATGTTACTGTTTTTTTCATCAGTCTCATGGAAATGACTGACACAGCTGCCTATCCACGTCGTGCGGCAGCAAAATTCATGATGCGAGATGTCCCTGTGCTGAATCACTCACTAAACATTGCTCAAAACAAGAAACATAACAGATGGAAAAAGTAATATAATTTCCTGGGATTAGCAACTAGCAGGTGGGAGATAGCCCTCTTCTGGGTCTCAGCCATCCATCCCCTTCACCCCATCGTTAGTAACCAGAAAATGACTGGCTTCTTGATCATTATTCCTGTTATAAAACTCTTATCACTTGTTGACCAACCAGCTTCCAAGTCTCCAGTAAATAAAAAAAATTCCTTTTCTACCACCTGCTGCTTGTTCTATATGTGTAAATGCTTCATTTTTCAAATTCCAAGCCCTACTATATATTGCTTGATTGATTCCCCCATACAGTATATGCTGTTCTATTACCGTATTTCAAATAGCCAGACTGGTTAGGTGGCACATCATCAGCAAACTGCTATTAACCCAAAACTATAGAATTTATAAAACAAACGTAACACAAAAAATCACAAAGAAACTTAATTTACAGGATGATATTATTTCCTCAAATGGCACTTCATTCCACTTGTGTTAACTGCAGATTAAGCAAATGAGCGATGAATTTCAAAGACACAACTAAAAGTCTGTCAGTAGTTCTATTTCTGCAGGTATGAAAATTAATTTGTTTTATTAATGTTTTTTATGTTAATTAAAAATAAAATACTTTGCCAGTGGAAAAAATAACTTTTCTTCTAATCAAAAACTTTTCATGCAGATTCTTTTTTTTTTTTTGTATCAAAAAACTTTTCATGCAGATTCTGTTAACCAAAAGTTCTATTTACTTGTAAACAGCATGCACCCTTGCAAAAAAACAATTCAGAACAGGAGTATAAAACTCTTAGATTCTTATTGAATTTGCACTGTACAGCACTTGTACTAAATCTGCATTTTTTAAACTGCAACCATCAGTCTGTGATCTTCAAAACTCCACCCTGTTATACATCTACATACATGCCATTACACAGTAACAATCCAAACACTTTTTGTTTGGCTCAGTTATATATATAAAAAACTCGAGGTGAAACAATAAATCAGGTTTGAGATAAAAAAATAAATTTTGTTTTAGAAGTTTGTTCCTGACCCCTCTGTACACTGGAGGTGACTGGATAGAAATGCAGAGAATGTTTGGTCAAAAGACGATCACTGAGAATAGCAACCTGTTCCCTTGGCCCTCCCCAGCTACCCCTGTACCAGGATGTCCTTGCTCTTACTGGCCCCACTGACTGCCACAGTTCTGCCCTTGGACCACTACAGCTTCCCACTGCCCTACCCCCTAGCTGTCCAGGCCAACACTGGTTCCCCTGGGACATCCCAGCTCTCTTGGTCCTGACCCTGGAAAACCCCAGCTCACAAATATTCCAGCCACAGCCTACTCTGGCCCACCCAGGCCCCCTCCAGTTCCCCTGGCCTTGTTTCTAGAGCATCACAACTCCCCCTATGCCCCAGGCTGTCCTTGTCCATGCTGATTACTCCAAATCCCTCAGCACTGTCCCTGGACAAATTCAGCTCCCCTTGCCCCAGCTTATGACCTACTCTTGATATCCTGGTTCCCATGGCCCCACCTTTGCACCACCCAAGATCCCTCTCCCTCACCAGGCTGTCCATGCCTATACTGCCACTCACTGTACTCCCTTAGCCTTGCAATTGACCACCCCAGCTCTCCCATGCCCTAGGTTGTCCTGGTCCACATTAACCCCCCCAGGGCACCCCAGCTCCCTTGTTCAGTTCAGTTCAGTTTATTGTGTAGGGATAGCTTTCATTGGGCATGCTCATTCACAAGGAGGTCCCTGATACAAAGTACTAAACATCACAGACAGTCAGTACAAGGATACATCATAGTAATACAGCAAGTATAAAATGGCACATAAAGTAGATTGGTTGTAAAAAATACATAAAGGCAAAAGCATCACATGACAGTAAGTTTACCACCACCTAACAAAAATCATCACAGACAGACAATCAATACAAGCATACATCATAGAAAAGCAGCAGGGATATCACGGTACAAAGAGTAGGTTGGTTATAGCAATACATAGAGATAAATTAGAATTATCACTTAACAGTAAGTTTACCAAACCTAATAAATGTGGGAAATAACAACTTAGGTAGAATGGACAAAAGGGAGGAAGGAAGGATGGGAGGAAGGACGGGAGGGAGGAAGGAAGGAAGGAAGGAAAGGAGGGAGGCAGGGAGGGAGGAAGGGAGGAAGGGAGGAAGGAAGGATGCCAGTATACACAGGAATCTACAAAGACAATAGGAGAGGAAAGGGGAGAAGGTAGACCTGCGAGGGAAGCTAAGTGCAGTTGCAGGTCTCAGCAGTGATCTCTCGTACCCTACCAACGAACGCCCTAACTGGGATAAGGGTATGGAGTTTTAGGATAGCTTGAAGCTTATTCAAAAGGCAGGGAAGAGAAAATGCTTATAGATGCCCTTCCAAACTGTGTCCAATAATTTGGCACATGCAGGGTAATATATGCACATTTTCAGTGGGCGTAAGTGCTAGATGAGTGTGAGAAGAAGGCTGATATATAAGGGGATAGCTTACTGAGGAGCGCTTAATATTTCCAAGTATAAATGTGCATCATTCTCCTGGTAGATAAGGAGGTCCACTTCGTCGCTTCATGCAAGGTACTAATGATGGGTTCTGGCTGGGGTATTGGTATTGCAATGGATGGCCCAGTGATAGAGTGTATCTAACTTATGCAGGTAGATGGGTGCGTAATTGTTATAGAGAATATCAGTGTAAGAGGCATGAAGGTGGCCTGTACCAGCCTAGTTCTGGAGTCTTGGGAGAACAATGAGTTTTTCCTGAAAAAGAAGTCAGGCCTAAAATTTTTTTTTTTTTTTGTGAGAGCTTCGACATGTGATGAAAAAGATAGGTGTGAGTCAAGTATGGAGCCTAAGTATTTAAAGTGATTCACCACTCTGAGTGAGTCTTCTAATAAGGTGGTGATGGGAGCATAGTGGTTTGTCATGGAGCATACTGAGGGGACATTAGGGGCAGGGCCGGATTAACCATAGGGCAGAAGGAGCCATTGCCCTTGCCCCCTAGTTTGAGGAGCCACTGACTGATTTTTTTTTTTTTTTTGTTTGATTTTTTCTCTTTACATTTTTTTCTTCTTCCCTGCCCTCCCACGTACTTTCCTACTGTGTGTGACTAGACCTTGGGGGGAGTAAATTGTCTACCGTTCCTTTGCCCCACCACCTCGACCATCCAAACAGCTGGCCATTTGCTGCATTTTTGTTTCCCCACTGACGTGCCCTCTGGTGAAGCACAGCAGTTACATGCTAGCCAATTAAATTGTTCGAACTTCCAATATGGTCTGTTGCTGATTTGCGCCCCCCCCAGACAAGAACTTTTCAGTCCCCCCAGCCCTCAGATCTGTGTATCATGCATGGTGCGTGGTTGTCCCCTCATGCTCACGTGAATAAGTCCTGCCCAGATTAAGAAAACGGTGCCACGCACAGTGCGCCAACAGACTCATTCCCTCTCAGAGCTGCTGAATCATGTCATCATCGAAAGAGACTGTCTCTCTCCTTTCACTGGGTCCACTGTCAGACTGGCCTGATGGTGACTGTTGACTTGGTCATCGGGTCTTGAGGTCCAGATCCATAAAACTGCAGAATCATGCCAGAGAGAGTGAGACTGTTGTGTAAGGAAGTACAGAATGCACCCACAGCCTGCCACCACCTTGTGTGGTGTCAGACTGAGAGAGAGCAAGACTGTCAAGTAGGAGCCATCATCGGCGAGGAGCGCGAGCAGTCAGCAGACTCAGCATTCAGCAGAGAGGTGGATGATCAGACCCAAATCACCACTGGGCAGTTATTTATTAGGTAAAAAAAATTATATTTATTTAAAAAAATTCTAAATAAAATGATGTGACTTCACTTGTGAGAACTTAGAGTTAGAAGAGGATGATAGGTCATACTATAGTGAGAGAGGGAGTGGGAGAAATTCGGTCTCTTATTAGTCATTACACCGGCCAGCTTCACCTTCTCTTAATCTTCCCCCAGTGCTTTGTAACTCATTTGCCATCATGCCAAAGAAGATCATACTATAGAGAGGGAGTGGGAGAAATTCATCCTCTCAGTGCAGCCTTCTCACAGGGTAGCCAGTAGTGTCCCAACCATAAATGGATGCTATGCTGCCTGTAGCCTCCCCACAGCTGCTGGATACAATAAAGCCTTCCGTCTTCCCACAGCAACTGCATACAGTCAGTGTAGCAAGTAGCCTCCCCTACAGTGGCAGGATACTACAGCCTGCAGCCTCCATACAGTGGCTGGATACAGTGCAGCCTGCAGTCTCCCCACAGTGGTTGGTTGCAATACAGCATGTAGCCTCCCCAGAACAGCCAAATACTGTGTAGCTTGCAGCCTCCAGAGCAGCTGGATATAGTGCAGTCTGCAGCCCCCACCCCAGCAGCTGAATAAAGTGATACTGTGCCTGCAGTTTTCCAACAGCAACTGCTATTGATACTCCCTACAGCCTCCTCAAAGCAGCTGTCTACAATGCAGCCTGCATCCACCGAACAACTGGATACAGATCAGCCTGCAGCCTCCCCACAATGTCGGAATACACTGAAGCCTGCAGCCTCCCCACAGAAGCTAAATACCATGCAGCCTGCAGCACCAAACAGCAGCCGGATGCAGAGTGCCATTAGTCTGCTCACATCAGCAGGGTACAGTGCAGCCTCTCTACAGAAACTAGATACAGTACAAACTGCAGCCTCTCCAGAACTAGGGGCAGCCTACTGCCTTGCCACAGCAGCTAGATACAGTACAACTAGCAGCTGCCTTCCAAAAGCTGCTGGAAAGTGAAGCTTGCAGCCCCCAGAGAACCTGGCTACAGTGTAGTCTGCAGCATCCCCAGCAGCTGGATACAGTGTTGCCTTCCCATTACAGCTGGATGCAGCACACGTTGCAGCCTCTTCACAGCTGGGTGTAGTCTGCATCATTCCCACAGCAGCTGGATACAATACAGCATGCAGCAGCCCCCTCTGCAGCTGGCTACTGTGCAGTTGGCAGCCCCTCTGCCCACTCCATCACATTATAGTAGCTCATTTATTAAATATTTTCTTTCCCCCTATCTATTCGGGTGGTGAGATGTTGTGGAGGGGCCAGTAACGCTTGAGTGCTGACACTCAGTTTAAATGTACTCCAGCCATCCAACTTCAAACAATAGCCTTCTATTTCCACCCCAAGAATGGCATTTGTAGAAGTAGATTTATTTAAATGAGATAATGCTTATTATTAAAATATCGAGAAAATGCTTATTAACAATTTATTTCAAGCATGGATTAGTTGGTGCACAAATGCCAGATAGCTATTTAGCAAATATTTATTAAGCTGTACTACAGATGGTTCATACCCATTAAAAGGAAAACTGATATTATTAGAAACACTCACACACACACACACACCACTAATTAGGCTTTTTGCTATAACAATTATTTGAAGCATTCCTACTTATTAAAGTTTGCTTTTTGTATGACCCACAATAAAACAACATGGTGGACTCTGGCCAGAGTCATCTCCTATAACAGTGTGGCTCTGCACTTCTCTCTTGTATTGAATAGCATACAAGTGAGCAGTGCTGAGCCACACTTTAGCATCCCAGGTCTTATAAAAGTAACATTTAGTAAGTCAGACTGCTTCAGATTTTTTTTTTTGTGAAAAGCCTAGTTTGGGAAGGTAGGCTGGGGTGTTGATTTTCTAATAACTGCTGTTTTCCTGTAAAAAAAAAAAAAAGCCACATATTTATAACCCTCACCAGATGTACCTAGACCAACCATGGCACCCATTGCTGAAGTCTGAATACTATCTTTTTATCTTTATGTAACCCCCAGGTGGCGCTATCCCAAGGGCTACTATCCCTGCCTGCTTGACTACTGACAGGTTGAGGGGCCTAGGTTCTATGGCGGGTGCCTCCACCCAGAGGTCAGGGTTTGTAGTCGTTAGACTAGCTTGATCACAGCCCTCTGGGACACTGTGACCCCATTTGGTTCCCTCTAGTGGCTCACACAGTACACAGGAGTTACAGCCCCAATACCCCATGTATACACACTGTTCACTCATAAAGCACCACTTACCCTCGAGACTGATTCTGCAGCATGTCTCTGAGGACCCCCTGTAAAATAAGGTTAAACAACATACACAGCAAAATACAATACTGTTTCCATAAGTACCAACACCACAGACAGTATACAGTATAACAACAACAAATCTGATTTATTTAGGGGACAGTAACACGGGTGGGGGAAATCAGGTTAATTGGTGGCATTAAATCACAGTACTGTGCACACATACAGGGTCTGAAAAGTCACACTCTGGGTACCCAGGTTGGGAGGGGGACTAGCCAGGTCCGTTGCCCGGGGTTGGCCGGCAGGTGCAGATGGATTGGGCCCTGTAGAACAAAATATATGCACAACACCCGATTGTAATCTGGTGCCAGATGGCTCAGTCCATGAAGCAGGGAAAACAAGAATTAGATGACACACTTGTGCTTGAAAACAGGCTGCAGGGGAATACCCCTGATTTGTACTCACAGTACACAAGCTGAGAACCAGATGGTGGATGTTCTCTGGATTGTCAGAAATAACAGGGTATGGAGACAAGGTCCTTGTGACTGGACCCCACTGCAGTTTATAGCAAACGGATTTAGTCCGAGACAAGCTGGGGTTTGTTTCCAGCTTCAACACACAGCACAGGGGATTGGAAATAGTGATTCCTCACAAGCACTACACACATTCATATGTAAAAGGAAAGTACTATACCAGACAGGCTGCTCCTCGATCCCGATCGCACTTACTGCAAAATACCCGGGAGCACACACAGCAGCTTCAGTTCCTGACAGACCGTGTGATTCAGCAATTTCTCCAGTTTTCTACAGGGTGAGCCTGGTTTCCACACTTCTGGTGCTTCTTTCTCCTCACAACTCAGATTCAGTCCAAACTGGCACTCACAAAGGCTGCAGACCAAAACTCAGGGCCTCACACGTGCTTCCTGCACGAAACTATACACCGTAGAAGCACAGACCTCCTTCTCTCTTCACAGTCACAACTGATCTAATCTTTCCAGTCACAAAGCAGGACATTTCCTTTAGCTCCACACCATTCTGTTGGTTGGTTCGGCTGTCACTCACAATAAGACTCCCTCTGTTGGTGGAAAAAGGCGCCAAGGTTAAAACTACATTTCCCAGAGTCACTGCCCATACAATCCCCTTGTGGCTGGCTCAAAATTGAGAGTCCAAGTTCCGATTCGTCCACAGGCTCCATTTTAGGGTCTCCCTATCATCCTGATTGGTCCAAATCAGCTATTCAGGACCAAAATGAAAGAGTTACACTGAAACAGTTCATGCTGAAATGAAGACAGGTTAGACAAACTACATTTTCTCAGTCACTCTAAATGATTTCTGGTGAACAGTTATATCTTTCAACAAGGCTCCCTCTGCACATGTAGCAACGGCAGAAATGGAGCAAATTGACAGCAGCCCGGGTGGGATTCGGGCATTAGAACACACAGTTCCCCCATACAAACACATTAAGTCTGCAAGCAGACAACTCTTAAAGAGACAGTACATGGAGGCTCAAATAGCACTCACTTACAGTAGAACCACATTTAAACAGCTCAGACGCCGAACACCGCCCAGACTTGGAGCATTCAGTCAAGCTCCTGGAAGACTTTAGGTATCCCCCATTTGCAGGGGTTTACATTTATTTTGTTTTCATTACTAGTATGTTATACTAATTTTTAGCACTCTGTGGGCTATCATGTAACACCTAACAGCATTAGAGAAAGACAATAGTGAGCTGCAGATTGGGGAAGGTGGACCACTAAGCATCAGTTATCTAGCCCCTTCCTCAGTCAAGGATTGGGGGTCAATGGGGGGGGCACTCCTGGAGAGAAATAGCCCTTTGGGACCAGAATTGCCAGAAAAAGAGATAGGAAGGAGCTGTCTCTGTTAACAGTAGTTCACTTTCATATAGAACATTATGAAAGGGCAAAAGATGGCAAAGGGGCTGGCCACAAAACTAGCCATGACCACCTGAGTTTTTAATTTATTTTTTTTCAATCAATCAATTAATCAAAATCTTTATTTTACCAGGCTGAACACCACTGAGTAAAACTCATTTGCAAGATGGACCTGGGGGAGATATAAAAAACATAGAAACATAGACTTTGATGGCAGATAAGGACTGCTTGGCCCACCTAGTCTGCCCAGTTCCCTATCTATTGGATAAGCTGCAGATCCTAGTTAACCAACAGCCTACTTCTTCCTACTGCCCCACCAGAATTGCCTTATGTCTGTCCCATGCATTCTTGAATTCCCCCACAGTTTTTGACCCCATGACCTCCTCAGGAAGGCTGTTCCATGCGTCCACCACCCTATCTGTGAAAAAAATACTTCCTCACATTGCCCCTGAGCTGTCCACCCTTTATCTTCAGATTGTGTCCCCTTGTTCTTGCACGTCTCTTTTTCTGAAAGATGCTACCCTCTTGGACTTTGTTGATTCCCTTGAGGTACTTGAAAGTTTCTATCATGTCCCCCCCTCTCTCCTTTCCTCAAGGGTATACATATTAAGCTCCTTTAGTCTTTCTTTGTATGGCATATGTTGCAGACCATGCACCATTTTAGTTGCCCTTCTCTGGACTGCCTCCATCCTGTCCATGTCCTTGGGGAGATGGGGTCTCCAGAACTAAATGCTGTACTCCAGATGGGATCTCACCAACTGCTGGTACAGAGGGATAACAACTTCCTGTTTTCTACTGGTGATGCCTCTCCCTATACATCCCAGTATCCCCCCAGCCATCCTTACTGCCTTCTCACATTGCTTGCTTGCCTTTAGGTCATCTGATATGACTATGCCCAGGACTCCTTCCGTTTTTGTTGTTGTTAACACCTCTGCCCTCATTGTGTACTCTTCCACTGAGTTTTTGTTTCCCAGGTGCATTACTTTGCACTTCTTTGCATTGAATCTAAGCTGTCATACCTTTGACCATTCCTCCAACCTTGCCAAGTCCCTTCTTATCCTTTCCACCCCCCTCTTGTGTATCAACCCTGTTGCAGATCTTTGTGTTGTCTGCAAAGAGACATACTTTTCCTTCCAGTCCCCCTGCAATGTCACTTATTAAGACATTAAAAAGGACTGGACCCAGTACTGAACCCTGTGGTACCCCACTAGTAAACCCGCTTTCTTCACAGTGGACTACATTTACTATTACCCTCTGTTTCCTGTTGTCCAGCCAATTGTTTACCCAGGCTACTACCCTGGAATCCACTCCCAGGCTGGCTAATTTGTTTATTAATCTTTTGTGTGGGACTGTGTCAAATGCCTTGCTAAAGTGTAAGTAGGCCATGCCCACAGCCCCTCCCTGGTCTACTACTTTGGTCACCCAGTCAAAGAAATCTATTAGATCCATCTGACATGACCTTCCCGCTGTGAATCCATGCTGCCTTGGGTCCTGTGCCCTGCTGGCCTCTAGGTGCTCAACAATTCTTTTTTTCAGAAATGATGCCATCATTTTCCCTACCACTGAGATCAAGCTAGCAGGTCTATAGTTTCCTGCCTCTGCTTTGCTCCCACTTTTGTGAAGGGGAATCACATCCATCCTCCTCCAGTCCTTAGGTACCACACCATCTTCCCATGATTTGTTAAAGAGGGTAGTCAGTGGTGTCACTAGTTTTCCCTTTAGTTGTTTTAGAAATCTGGGGTGAATCCCATCAGGCCCCATTGCTTTTCCACCTTCATTTTTAGGAGTTCTTTCAGAACTCTTCCTTCTGTGAAAGGACAGATATTGACCCCCCTATCCAGAGTGCTTCTATTGATTGGATTAGATACATCCCCCTCATCTTTGTTTGCGAATACTGAGCAGAAGTATTCATTCAGTATCCCTGCTTTTTCACTGTCCCTCTCTGCCCACCCACCGTCCTCTTTATTAAGCCTCACTATCCCTCCCTTAGTCTTTCTTCGCTCCATAATGTACCTATAGAAGGCTTTATCCCCTTTCTTAACCAAGTTGGCTATCTTTTCCTCGGTTTGGGCATTTGCTATTCTGACTGCCTTTCCCTCTTCCTTCTGCTTAACTGGTACAGTTCTCTGTCCTGCCCCTTCTGTGTTTCCTTATACTTCCTGAATGCTATATTTTTCTCCCTAACCTTCTCCGCCACCTCTTTTGAGAACCATGGTGTTTTTTTCTTTCATTTTGATTTGTTTATTTGCTTCACACAAAGGCTTGTTGCCTCTGTGAAGGCAGTTTTGATGTTTCTCCATTGTTCCTCCTCCCCTCCTTCTTGCCTGTTTGCTAGTGCTTTTCTGATGCACTGTCCCATTTTGACAAAGTCAGCCTTCCTAAAGTCCAGTACCCTCACTTTTGCATGGCTTGACTCTGCTGCTGTGTTTATCATGAACCACACTGTTTGGTGGTCACTTGTTCCCAGATGGCTACCCACTTCTAGATCTGAGATCCTCTCTCTGTCCTGGTTTGAGAGTACTAGGTCTAAGATTGCTCCCTCCCAAGTGGGTCCCAACACTAGCTGCTTGAGGAATGCCCCCTGTAGGGCATCGAGAAAAAACGTGCTCTTGGATGTGGCTGCAGCAAAGGTGCTCCAGTTAACATCTGTCATATTCAGGTCCCCCATCAACAATATCTCCCCTTTTTCTGCCATCCTAAGGATGTCTTCTATCATTTCATTGTCCAGTTCCTGCCCCTGAAATGGGGGTCTGTATACAACCACCATACGGATTGTGGTGCCATTTCCTGGTCTACAGTGCAACCCACAGTGCCTCCTCGCCTCCCTGTTTACCATTTAGTTCCATTGTTTTGATCCCTTACCTTACATAGGGAGCTACTCCTCCTACTCTTCTACCCTCCCTGCCACTCCTGTAGATTGTGTACCCTGGTATGTTGACTTCCCAGTCATGGTTCTCTGTGTACCATGTTTCAGTGACTGCCACAATACCCAGGCATCCCTCTTCCATCAAGGCCACCAGTTCAGGGAGCTTGTTATCTAGACTATGGGCATTGGTACTCATTACCCTCCATTTTTTTGATGGCCTTACATCAGCAATTTGACACAGTCACAATTACATTGACAGATGGTATACAATAATTACAAAAATGACATATCAGATTCACTTTAAAAACAGTAGTATGTACATTATAATGGAAGGCAAATGGTACAGATGCAAGTACATTGGCAGACATAGTACAAATTATATGGAATTTACATGCATGGCAGATACACACACAGCAGTGATAAGCTAATGTAACAGCACTTAAGTAGTTATGCACATAATATACCCAGAGTATGCACAATGTATAGGAGGAGTAAACAAAGATTAAACATGTATACATGGTACTCAGAGGGGAAGGTAGGCGAGAGGTGAGGACAACTACCTTAAATAAGGCAGGGGAACACCAGGCGGGGTAGGAAGATCAATAAAGTTAGGAGAGTTAGTTCAGTTACTTATGGGTAAGGATGAGAGGCAGGGGTAGGATAGAGCCATAGTAAAGGGAGTTATTGACAGAAGCAGTTGCAAGTCTCCTGGAAGGACTGCAAAAGGAGATTTTTGAAAGAGGACAATGGCACTGGGGAAGCAAGCTGCAGCATTTTTTGTGCAATGTTCCGGGGACGAGGAGGGCATGGCTTATTGCTGCTGTGCCAAAGCAAAACCTAACTTTGGGGATGGAAAGGGAGATGTAAGAGACACTTATTAGCAGATAGGTATCGTGGTTGCAGGCAGGTATACAGTCCTTGATGTACTGAAGCAGCTTATTAGTTATAACTCTATAGGTCCAGAGCACAGTGTTCTAATGTCTCCAGAAACTAAGTGAGCACCATCCCATGCTGTTGTAGAGGGTACAGAGGTGTGTTGAATAGGAGGCACCAGTAACAAACCTAAGTGCCCAGTGATACAGGGTGTCAAGTTTGGAGAGGGCCACATTTGAGCTGTGCCCATACAAGAAGTCTGCATAGTCAAGAAGGGGCAGGAACGTTGTTTGTACCAACCTCTTTTTCCCTCTTGGGTTAGCAAATGCCTGATTCTAAAGAAAATCCCAAGCCTCTGCTTGAGCTTCTTAGAGATTTCTTCAATATGGACTTTGAACGAGAGTTTAAAGTCAGTCCAAACCCCTGGTATTTATAGGACTCCATGTAGTCCAGAGGTTCGCAGAGCAAGGTAAGGAGTTTTGGTGCAGTCCCCGCTGAGCAGGGATTGGAAGAGTTCACTGATGGGGTGAAGATCATGGCCTTCATTTTCTTTGCATTTAATAGGAGCTTAGAGTACATAAGATTAGCCTGTAGGTGATTAAATTCTGTTTGGAGGTCATTACATGCTTGTTCCAAGGTCAGCCTAGCTACATACAGTACACTGTCATCAGTGAATAAGTGAATATTTGCTGGTCTCACTCTGGCATTTAGGTCATTTATATAGATGGCAAACAAGAACGGGCCAAGAATGGACCCTTATGGTACCCCTTTTGGAAGAGTTTTCAAAGGGGAGAGGTCCCCCCTGCCTTGACCTACTGGTGTTGGTTGGTGAGGTATTTGGAGAACTATTCAAGGAATGGATTATTAACACCAGTATTTCTTAAGATAGCCAAAAGCAAGGTGTGGTCCACCATATCAAAGGCTTTGCTAAGGTCAAGGAACAGTGCACATACAAAGATCCTGGCACCCCGGGCATTCAGCCAATTCTTAGTGACCTTAGCAAGTGCTGTGATGGTGCTGTTGCGAGGCTGGAAGCCAGATTGGACTGGGTTTAGTAGGTCAGCACCCTCTATGTACTGTCTCAGCTGGGTGTTTACAACCTTTTCAAGTAGCTTAGAGAGGGTAGGGAGTAGGGAAAATGGGCGGTAATTGTTTAGGTCGCCACTGCTGCCTGATTTAAAAGTGGTATAACGTGGGCAGTTTTCCATATGGAGGGAGTGAGCCCTGGGCAAGGAATAAGTTAAAAAGATGGGTTATTGGGGTGACAGTATATAGTAACCAAGTTTAAAAAAATAAGGCTCAATCAGGTCTGCACCAGCGCTCTTCCTGCTGTCCAGTTAGAGCAGGAGGTCCTCTACTTCCTTCATGGTGACAGGGGCAAAGGAGAAAGCTTTGCCTTTGGCGGACAAGGCAGGGGCCAGGCAAATAGTGTTAGAGGTGCATAATTTAGCATGGAGGATGTTGGCTGGGGAAGCATCGAAGGCTTGATCCACTGTAGAAAAGCGGTTGTTGAAGAGTTCGAGGATTTCTTGCTTGTCAGTGGTGCTGGAATTGCCAGCTGAGATTTTAGATGGTAATAGACTAGAAGATCTATAACCCTGGATATCCTTTAATGTTTTCCAGAATCTTGATGAGCGATTAGGTGAGGATTTGAGTTCAGAGCAGTAGTAGCCAGATTTCTCATCCCTGGTCAATCTGGTGCTCCGGTGTCCAGCATCTCTGAAGGCTTCCCAGTCAGCAGGCTGTTTGGACTTCCTTGCCCCTCTTCCAGAGCGAGTCCCTATGGAGCAGTTCTGCTTTCAAGCTGGTGTGTGGTCTGGAGACTATTGAGTATTTGGGGGTACCATGTAATTGCATGAAGATACTCACATACCCCTACAGTAGTTCGATTGCTGCAACTACTGTATCTATGACAGGCATTTCCCATAGTTGCAACATCCTCCACTGCTCTCCCAGACCAGCTAATCAAAAATGAAAGTGAACTTGTGAGGGCAAAGGCAAAAGGAGGACACAGGTTACATTTCTTCTGAATGATTTTATTCAGTAGTGAAGAAATAATATTTCCAGGGCAGGTAAAGAAAGTGCAAATACTGTACAACTAGACATACAAACTACTGTAACCTTACAGTGGTGCTCAGTAGCAATGCTGCCCAAACTATATATGTTTTTCAAATACATAAACTACTCCTGCTCCTTAAACTCTGCTGTTGGTCTGTGTAAGGGACGCAGTCACACAATGACAGCTCACCACCAAAAATAGGTATTAAGAGGATTTCTTACCTGGGCTCGAGGGAGCCTTGGGTAGGGATCTTGAAGGGATTATGCCCTTCAGACCGGTAAAACAAAATATAAGTAAGAGGGACACAAAGGATTCAATGTTCTTTAGGCAGTAAATTAGACAGACAGGACAGCTTAAACATAGAACAATACGTATTTGATACAGGGAGTCAGCATCCTGTTAAATCTGTAAAATGAAAATGAAAAATAGATTAATAGGGGAAAAAATAGCAACAAGTGCAGAGACAGAGTAAAGAAACAAAAGGGGCACAGGATGAAGATAGAAGTTAAGTGAAAAGTAGTGCATAGAGGAACAGTACCGGTAAGAGAAGGTGGAATAGGAAAAAGAAAACAGAGGAAGAGGCAGTTGAGGGAAAGTGCTGGTAGTTGGGGTGCAGCAAAATTCCCTTAGCACCCTGTCCATGCAATGGCCTGGTGGCTTCTTGGGAACCTTGTGGGCTAAGAAATTCTTGTTTTCTATTTAACTGAACCCTTGTGGTCCAGTGGGCTAACTGGGGCCTCTTCTGGGCTACAGCCCATTTTCATAACATCCTTAGTGTCTAGTGGGGCCAGGAAGAGCTCCTTTCTTCTTGGACTGTTGGTCCCTGTTGCCTGTCTCCTCTCTTGCATTTCTCTGACCATGGGAGAAGAAGTGGGCCTGAGCATAAACACAACCACATGATACTCAGTGCATCTATAATCTCCTCAGTTCTGACTGTTAGAGCTCCGGCTGGGGGACAGAGAGTGAGAAAAGGAGCAGTGTGTATGTTGGGGCCCATCAGCAAGCCAAATCCACAGTAGTGGTTCACTTTCAGTCAGGAGCACCATAAGCAGCAGAAACCATCAGTTTACAGCCACTTCTGCTGCTTGAGGTAAGTGTTCCCGGAGAGAAGCATAGCTGTGGTGGGTGGTAGTGGTGCCTTGATTGAAAGTTGCACTAAGGCTAGTTTTAAAATGCCTGACTTGGCTTAAAAAATACCTGTGGGAGGCAGGACCAGGGGCAGTGAGCTCCACTCTCCAATGGGGAACACTCCACAGCAGAGGCCGCAATAGTCTGAGCTGCACAGCAGCTGATGTTGAAGTGCTTCCACCCTCCCCACACAAGAGCTACCCTCCCTCTCTCTTCCTCAGACACAGGATATGCACTCCCTCCTACCTCCTTAAACATGGGAGCTGCTCTACCTCCCTCCCCTCTCCTCAACCACAGGACTTGTGCTGTGTTTCCTGTCCTCAACCAGGGAAGCTGTATTTTCTCCCCCCTCAAACACAGGAGCTGTGCACTCAACCCCCCACCAAATTGTCCCCATAAAATTGCAAACATTGATTTACTATAAAAAAATGGTCAAACTCTGCTTGTTTGGTATACCTTATTTTAGAAAAATAATACATAAGCCAATAAAAACATTTTTGTAAGTACAGACCTTTGTGTTTCCTTCCAGAAGTAACCTGTCAATTCCTCCATTAACTTTAGATAGCATGGCACCTCCCTTAACCATTCTGCAAAGGGCTTTGATGCTGTGAGCCAAACTAGAGCCAAGGAGAAGGACAGGCAGGTGGGCAGGCAAAAGGAAACAACAGGCAATGTGTTGGAGGGGGAGGAAGGCCTCAACTGAACGAAAATGTCTGCCTCACAGTATTGGGACAATGGCATAATTTGAGGCCATTATGGTGTGAGGAGGAGGAAGGGGGAGAGAGAAAAAATGTATTACAATCTTTATTTGGCACCAAAGGGATGGATGCATGGTTCTGCCAACATGGAAGGGTTGTGTGAACCTCTTGGAGTCCTATGTTGTGAACTTTACAAGTAGAACCCATGAAAGTTGTACTTGATCTTACCTGACTCCTTTAGGTAGAACCAGGTATTATCTGGTTGTGCTAAGTGTAACCAGGTTCTACCCAATTTGAACCACACCAAAGTGAAAAAAAAATATATATAAATACTTCAGCGTTGAGTAGAGACATGCTAGAACACGAAACAGTCAAATGCAGAACACCAGACCAATGTACAGTATATCAGTTCCAAGATCCAGCAGGGTTAACACCCTGTGCTACTCCCTGTTAAAAAAACATAACTGAAAAATCAGTTTTTCTCCCAGTGCCCCTGCCCCATCACATTGTTTGACAGAGGTGGGGCAAGCTTCTCCCGCCAATGACTGAGGACTATATAGAAACACACAGGTGGCTGTCAGCGGAAGGTAAGGATTTCTGTTATTGTTTGCCCTCCCTTTCCCTGTCTTTCTAGTACTCTTTTCAATGTCCTACCCTCCTTCTTCAAACCCTCCAAACTATGGCAATAATCCACACTTGCCCCAAACCTCATAAATCCCCTACAACCACCTTCCTGACCCTGCGAACAGAAACAGATCGCTCCCTCTCATATATGGAAGTACAGTGCATTCCACTTGTGCCGCCATTCGGTTGTGTGCACATTCCGTTTGTGTGCACAAATTTCCCAAGTCCCGATTCATTTCCTATGTAACACCATGTTAAAACTACCTGATGTATGCACACCTATTTTCGCTTGAGTGCACACATTTTTTCTGATTTGCTAGCTGTAATTTAACAATTTAGCACCAGTTGTTGGTGTTAATCACTCTTAATTGCCTCCCGCAGTTGCAGAAAGTTTTGCCCTAACAAAGTGATCACTTAACCAGTTAACAACTCTTAATTACTGCCCAACTGCCCATTTTATAAGCTACTGAAAGCTCAGCATGTTTTCAGATTGCTAGAGAAACATGGAGCTGCCGAAGTTAAAGCGTAATGTGCTGACCCTGGAACGCAAGGTAGCGCTTCTTGACAAAGCTGTCCTACCTGGTTTATCCCATAAAGACATCGCTAATGAGTTCGGGATTGATATCTCTTGTGTTGGGCGCATATTGAAAAACAAAGAGACAATCTTGCAGGAATGGTGTGCTGGTGGTAAAAAAGACCGCAAAAGGAAACGAGATGGCAAGGATTGCAGGGTTGAGGATGCCCTGCTCAGATGCTTACAGCTGCCCACGACCATGGTGTCCCTCTCTCTGGTCAGATCCTATGTGAAAAAGCCAGAAGCCTTGCATCGGTAATGGGGGTGGATTTCAAACCCACTGCAGGGTGGCTCTCTCGCTGGAAGGAGAGGAACAGTATTGGGTATAAAAGGGTGCATGGTGAGAAGGCAGAAAGTGATTTCGACATTCAGAGCGATGGCTCCATGATGTTTTACCTTCCATCACATCTGCCTTCTCACCACAGGACATTTTCAATGCGGATGAGACCGCACTCTTCTTCTAAGCAACCCCAGATGGCACCTTGTCTTTTAAAAAAGAAATGGTCTCCGGTCACAAAAAGGCCAAAGAGAGGGTATCGGTGATGGTTTGTGCGAACAGTACAGGCACTGAAAAACTACCACTTCTGTTTGTTGGAAAATCAAAAAAGCCTCACTGTTTTAAAGGGGTGAATGTTGAAGCATTGCCAGTTTTGTATTGTGCTAACTCAAATGCCTGGATGACAAGTGTCATCTTTCACGACTGGTTAAAAGAGATCGACAAGCAAATGAGGAGACAGCGTTGGAAAATTGCAATGATAGTGGACAACGGCCCTGCTCACAAACCTATAAGTTTAAGAAACAGGCTACTGGTCTTTCTCCCCCCAAACTGCACTGCCCTGATTCAACCAATGGATCAGGGCGTTATCAACAATTTGAAACAACATTATCGGAAGAAAGTTGTAAACAAAACCTTACTAGAACTTGATGCACTGGACACTTTGCAATTTAACCAAATTGCTAAGTCCTGTACCATATTGGATGCAATACACCTGCTTCATTCAGCTTGGGTGGAGGTTACCCCAGAGACAATACACAATTGCTTTAGGAAGGCAGGGATAGGTCCAATTCAGCCATGTGATCTGAGTCAAGAGCAGGAGAACAATCTACCGACTATCCCCATGGTTACCCCACCTAAAGGAATGCTGGTGGCACAGTTTGACTCATTTGTGGCCATAGATAGAGAAGAACCAGCCAGCGGGGAGTTAACAGATGTGGACATTTGTGCCACAGCTTTGGACGCAGTGGAAACATGGGATGAAGAGGATGAGGACGAACCTGAGGTGAACGTTCCATCAACTGCGGAGGTATGGAATATGATGCACAAAATACGCCACTATGTAGAGCGCAGGGAGCAGAGAGACTTCACTTGGTTTTATAACTTCGGAAAAAAGGTAGAACTTTTAAGCACTCGCACTTCCAAACAGACCGCAATAACGGACTTTTACAATAATAACATGCCAGTTTTGTAAACGTTTTTTAATCTTCTTGTTACTGCATTAAATGCTCATTAAAGTAATTTCATTACTGAAATAGCAATTCCCTGTCTCCCGTTTTCATTTTCCCGTATATTCATTTGTGTGCAATTTCGGTTGTGTGCACACGTTCTGGCGGTCCCAGCTATGTGCACACAAGCGGATTTGACTGTACTTTAATTGCTACTTCCATATATGAGACAGCACACTATTTCTGATGGATTTACTGTAGGTCAGTCAAGGTAGTAAGGGGATATCTGAGCTGCTCACCATCAGTGGCCAGGTCCAAGTTCATCCAAGGTGTGGTGGGTATGACAGTGGACAGAGGCTTTGCAGAAAGGGCAGAGAGAGCTGCTTTAATTTGTGACTTTGATAGTGGGTTTGAGAAGTTTAACTTTTAAAAAGTAGGAGAATAAAACTTCAAGCAGGGCGATAAGCAGGAGCTGCCAAAAACAGAAAAAAATTATAGTGCAACTAGAAAATAAAAAAAAAACAAAACTATGCTGTATTTAACATACACTGGCTCAGAACTCGAAGTTTAAAGAGCAGCTTACATGTTCATAAGAACTTTGGCAAAACATAATATTTAGTCACAGTTCAGCTTCTATTTCACATTTGTTCGGCATTTCTTATCCCCATTATTTGTCACTGAGATCATTTGCATTAAAACAGGATCTTTGCTCCTGAAGATTTCATCTACTCCTTTTGCCTTCTCCCTACCTGAGGTCATTATGCACTGCTTGTGACATCACAGTTACTCCCATGACAACAGAGTGTGATGTCACAACAGAGGATTATGAACTGAAGTAGGGAATAAGCTATAGAGACAGTTGAACTCCAATGGATAAATATCAGGTATTCATGGAAATTTTGTCAATAATACATAATGGGTAGGCAAAATCCATAGAATATATGTGGAATGCAAGCTGATTTGTGCCTAAGCATTATGGTTTTCAAAGTTTTCTTTGAGGCCTCAGCAGCTCTGTAATGATTTTGTTATATTGTTTACCGAATATTCATTTATTGCTGCCAGAATTCCTCTTCTGCCAATGGCTCTTGCTGGCTGTTTCTTTGAAAAACTAAGTCCTACTAGGAGACATAAAAAAAATCCACAGGAGCAATCTAGTAGCAGCCTTTCTGATCTGCCATACACTCTGCATGTATTCCCCAGTGACAGCTTAGAGAATAATACTACATCAGGAGATTGCTGAAGTGCATACTTTTACTTTTTATGTCCTTTTTGTTTAAGAGTCTGGCATATTTATGAGTTGCTGCACAGAAAGAAACAGCTGAGCAAACAATGCTTGCCTAAATAAAGCAAAACTCAGTTTTTGTGCACGGTAACTACACACATTTAAATAAACAAGTTAACAGACTCCAAGCACATGCAGTATGGGAGTCCATTTCAGACGGGTTCAAGATGTCTCCATCAAGCTACTGAAACCACTAGTAACTGGTTTAACAAAATGAAAAGCTGCTTTATTCTGAGTCGGTAGTGCTGCAATCTTAGTATAGAAAAATGCTTCCTAGACACTGCTGCCAGGGCTTGGGGGCTGCTGGATAGCCTGCTTTCGGGAGGAGTGGGGTCAGGAGACTGCTGTCAGGGCTAAAGTGGATCAGGAACTGTTGCCAGAACTGAAGGAGAAGGGATCAGGAGCCTAAAGAGATAGCTAAGGGGACTCATAAGCCTGCTTTAAGGGCTGGGAGGGGGGTTCTGGAGTCTTCTGTTGGGGCTAGGTGAGCTGCCATGGGAACCTGCAGCCATGGCTGATGGTGGAGGGGTTTCAGAAGCATGCCACCAGTGCTAGTGGGTGGGCTAGGGAGCATGCCACCAAGACTGGTGAATGGGTTAGGGAGCATGCCATTAGGACTGGTATGGGGGCCTGGCAAGCATGCCACCATGGCTGTGAGGAGTCTCAGGAGCCTGAAGGCAGGGCTGGGTTGGGGCTGAGAAGCTAGAAGCCAGAGATGGTTGGTGGGCTCGGGAGCATGCCTTCATGGCTCAGGAGCTACAGACCAGGGCTTGGGGGGGGTGGCTTATGAGCATGATTCTTGAGACATCTCATCTTTTTAGTTCTGTGGAATAGCAAGACTAGATTGGTAATGCCCCTCAGCGATGACTGCCATGATTATTGTTTTTACTATTTTAATCTTTCTATTACAGCTTGTCTGGAAGTCATGTAGCATGTTCGGTATGTTTCTTGGGTATGAATAAAATCTGGACCACTGGACTCAAAACAGACTAAAATGGTAAAATATCTGATCTGAGTCCAACAGTACAGATTTCACCTATACCCTCACAGTCAGACCAGCCTATCTGATTTTTACTCTCTTGGGTCCAGTCCAGTTGTCTGGATAAGTCCTCTAATGAGTTGTTTGAATATATAGTGCTAGAGATAGACTCTTTATGCAAAACTCATGTAGACAAGCAAGGATGACAATTTAGACTGCCTGATAAAAGGGATTGTACAATATATGTAACAGCCCTTTGACTCACCTTGGCTGTTCCGGGGCCCTTGGGGTCCACACTGCACACACCTCTGAGGGGGACAGCACAGGTTCTGGAGTGAAGAAAAGAACTGGCATGATGACTCCACCTGAAATAATGACAGGGAATACCTGTGAACAGATTGCAGGTTACTACCCCCCAAGCAAATATATAATAGCTGCCCCCAAAGACACTTCACCACACAATAACAATTCCCCCTCTTGCAATGATTCACAGTACCAGAATATAACATGAACAATTAGCAGTATTTATTTTGGGGAAAGGGGTTAAAGGGAGGAAAATAGCAGCACATCATTAATAACTGGCTCAGCAATGTTACCCCAATACAATATCCCCACCTCCCACCTGTGGGTCCACTCAGCTTCCAACTGACAATTGCAAAGTTCCTTAGACCCTGGAGGTGGGTACCACACCACAGTGAAAAGTTTGATGGTGAGTCAGCTTTTGTTGGGGCCCAAATAACTTGAAACAGTAGAAAACAAAGAAACTTCAGGTCTGGGTGTAGCTTGTTTGCAAAGTCTTGTCCAAGACCTAACCCAAAAAATCCTATCTAGCTAGATAGCTAATAAAGCTCTCTGAGCTGCAGCCCAGAGGTACATACAGTTTGTGGAGGATTTCACAGCAGGATCTGAATTTGCATGGTGCTGTGGAGATATCTTCTTGAATGTGCACCGCAGCAGCAGCAGGGCTGACTGAAGAGATTGGAGAACATAGACATAAAACATAGACTATAATGGCAGACAAGGACCGCTTGGCCCACCCAGTCTGCCGATTTCCCTACCTATTGGATAAGCTGCAGATCCTAGTTAACCAACAGCCTACTTCCTCCTACCCCCACAAGGATTGCTTTATGTCTATTCATGCATTCTTGAATTCTGCCACTGTTTTGACCCCATGACGTCCTCAGGAAGGCTGTTCCATGTGTCCATCACCCTCTCCATGAAAACATACTTCCTCACATTACCCTTGAGCTCTCCCCCCCATCCTCAAGTTGTACCCCCTTGTTCTTGCACATCTCTTTTTCTGAAAGATGATACCCTCTTGGACATTGTTGATTCCCATGAGGTACTTGAAAGTTTCTGTCATGTCTCCCCTCTCCCTCGTTTTCTCGAGGGTATGCATATTAAGATCCTTTATTCTCTCTTTGTATGTCTTCTGGTACAGACCTTGCACCATTTTAGTTGCCTTCCTCTGGACTGCCTCCATCCTGTCTTTGTCCTTGTGGAGATGGGGTCTCCAGAACTGCATGCAGTTCTCCAGATGGGGTCTCACCAACTGTCTGTACAGGGGGATAACAACTTCTTGTTTTCTACTGGTGATGCCTCTCTCTATGCATCCTAGTATCCCCCATTCCTCCTTACTGCCTTCTCACATTGCTTGCCTACCTTTAAGTCATCTGATATGATTACCCCCAGGTCCTTTTCCATTTTTGCTGTTTGTAACCCCCCTTCCCATTGTGTACTCTTCCCATGTTTTTTTCTTTCCCAGGTGCATCACTTTGCACTTCATTGCATTGAATCTAAGCAGCCATACTTTTGACCATTCCTCTAACCTTGCCAAGTCCCTTCTCATCTTTCCACACCCCCTTGTGAATCAACCCTGTTGCAGATCTTTGTCATCTGCAAAGAGGCATACTTTCCTTCCAGTCCCTCTGCAATGTCACCTATTAAGACATTAATTAGGACCAGTCCAAGTATTGAACCCTGCAGTACCCCACTAGTAACCCCAATTTCTTCAGAGTGGACTGTGTTTACTATTACCTTCTGCGTCCTGTTGTCCATCCAATTTTTTACCTAGGCTACCATACTGGGACCCACTCCTAGGCTGGCTAACTTGTTTATTAATCTTTTGTGTGGGATTGTGTCAAATGCCTTGTTAAAGTCTAGGTAGGCCATGTCCACAGCTACTCCTTGGTCTACTATTTCCTTGGCTCGTGACTGGCCACATCAGTGGTTGGTTGGTGGGAGGAGTCGGATTGCCACAGTCGGCGTTGAGCTGCAGAAAGTCAAAGGTGGAGGGAACCGGCAGTGCCATGGAGTTTGGCTGAGGAGCCGGTTGAGCAGAGGAGGTGAGCAATGAGGGAGCATAGTGGGGGAAGGAGTGAGAGGAGCTGAAATCACTGGACTGCTTGGCCTGAGCATGTGGAGCGGAAGTCACGCTATGGCTTATCTGGGCCTGGGGCTGATTCCTCATCTATCAGGACCTAAGGCACCAATGCAGCCTAGCTTTAAAAAGCCATGCCAGGCTGTGACAGTTGCAATCCCTTGGCCTGGTGACTAGCTGCATAGACAGTGGGCTGGTGGGAGGAGGAGTCGGATTGCTGCAGTCTGCGGCGAGCTGCAGGAAGTCGGAGGTGGAGGGAATCGGCAGCACCATGGAGTTCGGCTGAGGGGCTGGTGGAACAGAGGAAGCGAGTAACAAGACAGCACAGTGGGGGAAGGAGTGAGAGGAGCTGAAATCACTGGACTGATTTTCTTCCCACCCATCCCGGCTTCTATTAAATGCCAGAGCAAGAACATTGGAGGAGTAGTTGGCATAAGCAGAAGGAGAGGGAAGTGGCCATGGGGCTTGGTGGTCGGTTGGAGGAACAAGGAGCTGCATGCTGAAGGTTATCAGGGAATGCTTGACCATTTCTGCAGGATTTATTGGGACTCAGAGCTGGACATAGGATATTTTCACAAAGGAGCTGAAATTGAGGGATTGACCTGGACAATTGTGACTCAAGTGGTAACTATGAACTAGTATCTTTTGAATAACAGGGAAGAACTATTAAAAGGGGCTAGGGTACTGCTACGGGGTGGAGAGGTGCATGGGTTGGGGGAGCTCACATTGTTTAAAACACTAATTTCTGCATAGCTTGGGTTTTTGGCAATGTGTTGGGGGTTGGAGCTGTCTTCTAACACTGGCCTGCTGCAGGTTAGGTAATTTCATTATCCATTACCTAGTGACATAGCATATGACATATGGAAAGGCAGCGCAGCTGGGGGGAAAGCCACATGGGTGGCTTCTTTGATAGGATGGTGGGGTGTAGAGGATGTATGAGGGCCATGGTTCTAAATTGGGCCTGGAGGATGGGAAGCTGCATGGTGTGTAAACAGCTCGCACAGTTGAAGAAGCAAATAGGGTGGCTGTGGCAGGCACTGTGCAGGGGAGAGGGAAGGGAGGAGGGGGAAGGGGTGTGTGTCAGTATCAGCCAGAGAGGGAGGGGGCAGGGAAATACACCATGGGTTCAGGCACATGGTTTGTTGATTCAGGGGCTCGGAGTAAGGAGGACGGGAGGGGGTCAAGTGGATGCAACAGAGGGCTGGAGGATGATAACAGCAAATCCAGAGGGGAGATAAGGAATCTTGAGGCAGGAGGGAAGGAGGCAGCTAGGGACAAGGGAGGTGGAGGGTCGTAGAACCAGGTAAGGGTTGGCAGATGCCTGGATTTCTGGGACAGTCTTCAAAAAAGGCCTTTACCAGCAACAGAAGGGGTAGCATGGAATTAGAGCATGAAAACAGAATTGCACCCCTCGATCTACTAGTAGAGGAAGTAGTGGAGGGAAGTGACTGTGAGGAGCCATCAGAGGGGGGAGCAGGTGTGGGGAAGTTGGGAGATGCAGGAAATTACCTCTTGAGAGCAGGATCACTAGGCAGAAAAGGGATTGACCCTTTGGGGACACACCAGGGTGAGGTACTAGTGGAACCTGGGCCCAGTGTATTAAGCAGCGAGGTGATCTTGGTGAGAGAGGCAAGGGAAACTAAAGTGCTTGGGATGGGGCCTTCAAGGGCCGGCACTGGGAAGGTGTGCAAATGGCAGGGGAAATGGGTAGCAAATGAAATGGGAGATGCACTGGTGGGGGCGAACATAGAGGGAACCATGCAAGCAGAGCAAGTGCTGAGGAAGACAATTCCCTCTAGTGGGTCTCAGAGCTTGTTAAATTTAGAAATAGTATGTATGACGAGAACGGGCAACAAAAGAGCCGGTGACGGGACTGGGGAAAGAGACACTGGGAAGAGCCAGTTTGACACGAAAAGGGGAGGGATGCCTGATGCTGATGGGCCCAAGGGTTGGGGGTGCCTGGGGATAATAGGTTGGGTAGGGCTAGAAGCAGGGTTGGTGCAGTACTAGGGGAAGAAGAGGCAGGAGGGGCAGTGCATTGGGTTAAGAAGAACAGGGCTGCAAGTGACTCTCATGCAGGGGGGCCACCAGTCACCTAGTTGAAGGGCGGGACCGGAGTAGGGGAGGAGGAGGTAGAGGTTGGGGAGGTGGCCTGCAAAGGGGGTGTGACTAAGGCTACTGGTGGAATTAGGGTGGTCTTGCTGGGGGACTCCATGATTAGAGATATCCAATGGGAGGGGCAGGGTGACGGAAACCCCAGTCTTGTTGATGTCAAGAGTATTTCCAGGTTGACTGTGCACAAGGTGAAGCACTTGGTATATTCTCTGGCACAGGGGTATGGAGGTTCCCCTGACATCTTAGTGCACCTGGGCACAAATGATATTGCAGGAAACAGTGTGCTAGAAATTCAGGCTAGGTTCTGTGAGCTTGCCAGGGTCTGTCACGCAAATGATTGCTCGGTCTCCTTCTCAGAAATCCTGCCAGTGTCGAGGGCCAATGTGGAATACAAGTAAAATATTAGAGAAGTCAATGAGTGGCTCAGGGAGTAGGGTGAAGCTCAGGGGTACAGGGTGGTGGGCGACTTGTGGGGAAACCTGGGAGAACATGGGGCTGTACGCAAGGGATAGACTTCATCTCAACCTGGTGGTGAAGGAGGTACTAAAGCAGAAACTAACCGAATTTATGCAGTCAAGATGGGGTTTAAACTTGTGAAGGGGGAGGGGGATATGTGGATGAGCCAAGCTTGACCCACATGGAAGCGGCAGACTGCATGCAGGGGGCAGCAAGTGGATAGCTGTGTGCAACCTCTAGGGGTGGAAACATGATGCAGGGGAAGGGTAAGGGTTGGAGAGTGGTCCTGATAAATGCCAGGAGCTTGAGAAACAAGGTGCCTGAGCTCCAGGCAATGCTGGCGGATGAGGAGGTGGACGTGTCTGCAGTCACTGAAGTTTGGGCCACCCCCAGGCATGATTGGGCCTAAACCTGAGTGGGTATACTGTGCTCAGAAAAGACAGGGCATGGGTAGGGGGAGAAGTAGCACTGTTTATTAGGAACTGCATTGGAATAAGCAGGGTGAAGCAAGCGGAGGGCCATGTGGAGGCTCTATGGGTTACCATGCAAACCCCAGGGGGCAAGAGTGTCAAAATGGGGATGGTCTACAGGCTCCCCATGCTGGCTGATGATCTGGAGGATAGCCTGCTGGATAATATTAAGGACATCGGTGGTAAGGAAGAAGGAGGAGGGGTGGTGATATTGGAGGACCTCAACTTGCCAGTGACAGATTGGGGAAATATGTTGTCCCCATTTTCCAAGGAGCAGAGGCTGCTGGACATTTCTCAGGATGCATTCCTAACTCAGCTGGTTGTTGACCCAATGAGAGAGGGTCATATCCTGGATGTAGTCCTAGCTGACTGTGACCTAGTTAGGGAACTTGAGGTGGGGGAACCCCTAGCTGGAAGTGGCCATGCCACAGTCTGGTCTGTACTGAACCTGGGAGAAGAGAGGGATCACACAAGGATGATGATAGTTGATTTTAGGGGAGCTGACTTTAACAGCATGGGGCAAATTCTCAAGGGTCACATGGAGGGGATTAAACTGGGCAGGGATGCGGAGAGCAGGCGAGAAATCATCAAGAGAGGGTTACAGGAGGCTACCAGGTCCTGTGCGAGGGTGAGATACAAGTGTAGAAGGTCTAGGAAGCCATGCTGGTGGACCAGGGAGGTCCAGGAGGTGGTAAGGGAAAAGAGGGCTGCATGCAGTATGTTCAAGCATTCGAAAGGGGTCTTGGATAGTGTTGATTATCTCCAAATGGCCAGTAGGGTTACCAGGGTGGTGAAAGGGGCCAAGGCTAGGACAGAGCAGAGGCTGGTGCAGGGGATCAGGAGGGGAGAAAAGGGTTCTTTAGGTACACAGGGGAGAGAATGAGAGTAAGGGGGCAGTTCAGTAGGCTGAGGACAGGGAAGGAGTGGGAGGAGGAGGCAGGTGAACAAGCAGAGGTACTCAACGAGTACTTCGCATCTGTCTTCACTAGGGAGGAGGCAGGGGAGTTACAGGAAAGGGGGCACAAGAGGCAGAAGGGGCCGGGGCCTTAAATGTTGAGGTACCTGTTGTTTCTCAGGGGGCTGGGAGAGCTGCTCCGCACCAGGGTGGGCACGCAGGATCAGCTGGGGCGGCAGGAGGCACGGATGTTGAAATCCCTGTTGACAGGGTGTGGGAAGCAGTCAAGTCCCTAAAAATGGAAAAAGCCCTGGGTCCTGCTGGAATCCATCCCAGGGTACTGTGGGAATTGGCTGATGACCTGGCTGCACCACTGGCAGCCCTTTTTAATGTTTCTCTACAGATGGGGAGGGTGCCCAAGGATTGGAGGGAGGCACACATTGTACCCATCCACAAAGGTGGTTTGTGGGAAGAGCTGGGGAACTACAGGCCTGTGAGCCTGACATCAGTGGTGGGCAAATTGATGGAGGCCATGCTAAAGGAGAGGCTGCGGGTGTTCTTGGAGAACAGGGATAACTGGATGATCACCAGCATGGTTTCGTCCCAGGCAGATCATGTCAGACTAACCTTGTGGGGTTCTATGACTGGGTGATGACAGCGCTAGACTAGGGTAGGCCGGTGGATGTCCTCTTTCTGGACTTCAGCAAGGCGTTTGATTTGGTCCCCCACATATGTCTCCTGGATAAGCTGGGAAGAAAGGGTGTGGGGGATAGGATGGTCAGGTGGATTGTGAACTGGCTATCTGGACGTTTCAGCAGGTGGTGGTGGGGTAGTCTCGTCTTCCGGGGGGTCTACAGTTGGGTCCCACAGGATCAGGTTCTGGGGCTGCTTCTGTTTAACGCTTACATCTCCGATATCAGGGAGGGTATCAGGAGCAAAATGAGCCTCTTTGTGGATGACTCTAAGCTGGGGATAGTGGTGGATGGGGAAGAGGATAGGGTAGCCTGCATGGGAACCTTGGTACTCTGGAGAGATGGTCCCACTCCTGGAAACTGAAATTCAACACCAGGAAATGCAAGGTGCTTCACCTGGGGCGTAGGAAACCAGGCCAGATGTACACCCTAGGAGTCAACATACTGCAGGCTTCTAGTGAGGAAAAAGACCTGGGGGTGCTGGTGGATGACAAAATGAATTATTCTGAACATTGTAGGAGGGCTGCAGCCAGGGTAAATAGGATGCTGGGTTGCATCGCCAGGGGGATTACCTCAAGAAGCAGGTTGGTGATTCTGCCACTGTACAACAGCCTGGTCAGACCACACCTTGAGTACTGCATGCAGTTTTGGCATCCGTGCCTAAAGAAAGATATTAAACTCCTGGAGAGGGTTAAGTGGAGGGCAGCTAGGATGATCCAAGGTCTGGAGAATAGGTCATATGAGGAGATGCTTGAGGAACTCAACCTATTCTCACTGGAGGAGAGGAGAGGAGAGGAGAGACAGGGGGGATATTATTGAGGTCTTCAAGTATCTAAAAAGGGTAAATGAGGTAAACCTTCATGATGTCTTTAAGAGGAAGGTAGGAGGGGCAACCGGGGGCACAGTTGGAGGCTGGAGGGTGGGAGACTCAGTGGGGAAAGGAGGAGGTGGTACTTCACTGAGAGGGTGGTGGAACTATGGAATGTACTGCCTGAGGAACTGGTGGAAGTATCTATGGTGAAGGAATTCAAGAGAGGCTGGGACAGATACAGGTGGGGGGTGAAGCTGAGGAATGCTTGTCTGGGGGGGGACTCTGACGGGGGAAAGGGTGATCGTGGGAGGGGCCAGGGGGATGGTATCGGTACCCATTCAGGGTACTCAATAGACCATGAGGCCTACTCTGCTGGCATTTTTAGTGTGTTAGCACTACTTTGGTCACCCAGTCAAAGAACTCTATTAGATTCATCTGACATGACCTTTCCGCTGTGAATCCATGCTGCCTTGAGTCCTGTGCCCCATTGGCCTCTAGGTACTCAACAGTTCTTTCTTTTAGGAGTGATTCCATCATTTTTCTTACCACTGAGGTCAAGCTAACAGGTCTGTAGTTTACTTCCTCCACCTTGCTCCCACTTTTGTCAGGGGGAATGACATCCACCCTCCTCCAGTCCTCAGGTACCACACCATCCTCCCATGATTTGTTAAAAAGGGTAGTCAATGGTGTCACTTGTTCTCCCCTTAGTTCTTTTAGAATTCTGGGTGAGTCCCATCAGGCCCCATTGCTTTGTCCACCTACAGTTTTAGGAGTTCTTTCAGGAGCCTTTCTTCTGTGAATGGACTGGTATCAACCCCCTATCCAGAGTGCTTCTATTGTTTGGTTTAGGTACCTCCCCCTCTTCTTCTTTTGTGAATACTGAGCAGAAATATTTCAGTAACCTTGATTTTTCACTGTCATCTTCTGCCCACCCCCTCCCCTTTTTTAAGCCTCACTATCCCTCCCTTGGTCTTTCTTCACTTCCTAATGTACCTATAAAAGATTTTATCCCCCTTCTTAACTGAGTTGGCTATCCTTTCCTCGGTTTGGGCCTTTGCTATTCTGACGGTCTTTCCTGCTTCTTTCTGCTTTAACTGGTACAGTTCTCTTTCCTGCTCCTTCTGTGTTTCCTTATATTTCCTGAATGCTGTCTTTTTCTCCCTAACCTTCCCCGCCACCTCTTTTGAGAACCATTTTTTTCCCCTTTGTTTTGTTTATTTGCTTCTTCCAAAGGCTTGTTGTCTCTGTGATGGCAGCTTTGATTTTTCTCCATTGTTCCTCCACCCCCCTTCTTGCTCGTTTGCTAGTGCTTTTCTGAGGCACTCTCCCATTTTGCTAAAGTCAGCCATCCTAAAGTCCAACACCTTCGCTTTTGTATGGCTTGACTCTATGGCTGTGTTTATCGTGACCCACACTGTTTGGTGGTTGCTTGTTCCCAGATGGCTACCCACTTCTAAATCTGAGATCCTCACTCTGTCCCCATTTGAGAGTACCAGGTCTAAGATTGCTCCCTCTCAAATAGGTTCCAACACTAGCTGCCTAAGGCATGCCCCCTGTAGGGCATTGAGAATGACCCTGCTCTTGGATGTGGCTGCAGCAAAGGTGCTCCTGTTAATGGCATATTCAGGTCCCCCATTAACAATATCTCCCCTTTGTCTGCCATTCTAAGCCTGTCTTCTATCATTTCCTTGTCCATTGCCTCCCTCTGAGATGGCAGTCTGTTTATAATCCCTGTGCAGATTATGGTGCCATTTCTTGTATCCAGAGTGACCCACAGTGCCGCTTCTCCTCCCTGTTTACTCTTTAGTTCCATTGCTTTGATCCTTTCCCTTACATAGAGAGGTACTCCTCCTCCTCTTTTACCCTCCCTGTCCCTCCTGTAGATTGTGTACCCTGGTATGTTGACATCCCAGTCATGGTTTTCTGTGTACAAAGTTTCTGTGATTGCCATGATATCCAGGTGTCCCTCTCCCATCAATGCCACTGGTTCAGGGAGCTTGTTACCAAGACTACAGGCATTGGTACTCATCACCCTCCATTTTTTAATGGCCATACCCCTTTTAGCCCCATCTCTGTCCTTATTGCCTTTGCCTTTTTCTCCATTTACCTGTGTCCTGCTCCCTATCAACTTCTCTACCTTGGTGTTTTCCTCACTTACTGCACTGTTTTGTGTGTTTTTGTGGGGCTGGGATTTCACTGCTCCTTTTCAGTGCCTTCCCCCTTAGCTAGTTTAAATGCGTGCCAATGAAGCATTTAAACCTATCACCTAGGATTCTTGTTCACCTCCCGGACAGATGAAGACCATTGTGCAAGTATAGGCCTGTATCCCTGCAGGTGGACATCCAGTCACCAATGAAGCCAAAACCCTGAGCTCAGCACCAGTTTTTCAGCCATTCATTGAATCCCATGGTGCGGAGTACCCCAGCCTCACCCATACCATAGACAGGCAGCACCTCTGAGAAGGTTACTGTGTGTGCTACTTGTCTAAGGTCCCTCCCCAACTCACTAATCTTCACCTGCCTGGCCTTGCCAACTTTGGCTCTGAGGCCTTTGTGGACAGTGTTCACCTGGCAGGCTTCTTGCCATCTTCTGCACTAGTCGTCTTTGTCATTGGTCTGGGGAGAGGGCAGGCTAGGTCCCCCAGACTTGTAACTCGGCACACACACTTTTCATAAAGCAGCAGTGTAGCTGGGCTTTGGCCGAGTCTCTGACTCCAGTATGAATAGTCACTCTGGCTTGCAACAATTTCAGTAAACAATCACCCCACTGAAGGGGAGCACTGGTCACTCAGGCTTTTTTCATACAACTGCAGCACTTTTTAGTTCAAGTAGCACAATTCACAGTCTTTGTTTTCACATTATAGCTCCACACCTTTTGTTGGCTTTAGCTGCACAGCTCCAAAAATCCTGCTCTATCTGTAGTCCACTCCAAACTGGCTTGTTTGCAATGGCTTTCAACACTCTTTCAACATCCCTAACCTTTCAGGCTCTCTGTCTGGTTGCAGATAGCTGGGGCCGATCTGGCCAAGAGGCACTGGGTACAGGTCTAGGGCTGGGGTAACCCACAGAAGTCTCTCCTGCACTCCTGCACCTCTGAAGTCCCAAAACTGAATCCACTTTTGGTAGGCAAGGCAGCTCTACTTATACTATTCCCCATGTCCCACTCTGATTGGCTGCTGTCTGCCTGTGCTTTTGCTTGCCTTCTCACATATTACCCAGCAGCCCCACTTTTTTGAGTCCCATGGAGGCTGCCATCTTTATTTACTTTCAGTTCCCAATGTGCAGTCCTTATAACTTATTCACTCTGCCCTTGAGAGGGCTGAAAGCCATTACATATGCACCTGGAGGCACTCTGATTACATTTATCCCTGATCCCCAATTCTACTGCCTGCCCTGGAGATGTGGATAGTATCATATTGTGGCCACAGGTGAAAATACATTAATGGAGCCATGGCTAATTTAAATTTCACCTCTCAGTGGCCACACATGCGCAGATGGGTGCAGGCCACCATGTTCGTTGTTTAAATTCTGTCTGGTATTTTGGTAGCTCTCTGGAAGTGTTCAAATACCTTTTCTAGCACCTGGCGGTGCAGGAATATCATGAGCACTCAGCCCCCATATATACATGGGGCCAAGTCACAGGATTTTAGTGGCAGCAGCTGTGAAGCACCAATGGGGCTCCAGGTTTCAAGTTTCACCAGGGACCACTTGTGGTACAGCAGCAGAGGAGCAGACCAAAGTCAGACCAGGTAAGCCCCATTTATTGGGGGGGTGCTTAAATAGAAAGTGTTTATGTTCCTTACCCCACCCCCTCACAAACCCTCCATTACCCTGCTTTTGTGCCAGGGTCCTGTGCCTCCCACCATCCCTGGTGGCAGGCCCCCAATAGAAAACAAGTATGACATAAGGAAAAAGATCCCTCTAGCAATGGTAGCCCCCAGATCTGGTTTCATGATCCTGTTACTCCCCCTCCACACACTGGCCTTAGCCCCATTTTTCAAGCCATGATCTCAGAGTTTTGGGCCCCCATCCCAGGTAGCAGGCTCTCAAGGCTTGAGAGATAGGGCTCAGAGGCCACCATCAGGATTGTGTGGGGGACTGCAGGGCCTGAGGACCTGGCTATGAGGGCTGAGAAGTCTGAGCCAGGGCTGGAATCGGGGCCCGATAGCATGCCACTAGGACTGGGTGTTCGTGGGGCTTGTGAGCACATCGACATGTCTTGGAAGGGGGCTCTGGAGCCAGAATCAAGGGCTGAGGATAGGTGGGGCTCAGGATATTCCATGTGGTATCCATGTATTTAGTCCATGCAGCTGGACCCCCTCCCAGAATACCCTTGCACCAGCTCCCTTACTGACAAATCTCTGTGCACCTGGAAACTCCCACTGACCATTATCTGTGCAACTGCACCACCCTTTCAGCACCTGGGCCATCTTCCCTAATCTGAGCTCCCTCCCTGGACCATTAAACAGCTCCAGTATCTGTGCCATCCCTCCCACAAGCTGTCCACCCTCCTGCATCTGCCCCCCCCGACGCCACCTTCCTGCCCACAGGCAAGTTGGCCATCCCCTGCTGACCACTCTTCCTGCAGTTGGGAAGCTCCCAAGATGACATCTAGAGCTGTTAACCCCAGCCTCAGGTTTGTTCATAGCTCTTCTGTACTGTTTGTATCTTTGGAGGGAGGACCCACGGCAGATAACAGAGGTAGCTCAGTCCTTCACAAGCCTTGATCCACAGCCCTCAGCTTCATTCTACATTTATAATTAAGCTTTCAACAGTCTGCAAAATAAATACCCCTGTTTGTACAGATTATCACTTTAATCCTTACACAATAACCCCCCCCCCAAGTGATAATACTTAACATCAGGAACCAGCTGGGTAAGTAAAATACTTCCAAGGGTTCTATGGATGCAGGGTTCCACCCCCTCAGCTGCAGGTTTCTCCCTTGTATGTCAGTGGGTGCTAGATCTCACCCTCCTCTTGAATTTGGTGAGTGCTAGGTTCCAACCCCTCAGGTACCCATGGGTGCAGGGTCCAACTTTTTTTGACTGAGCCCCACTTGTATATGTGATAGCTGAGTCCCCCATTCTTGGGTGCCCAATATTTTCAGGCGCACATGAGTGCCAGGTGTCCTCCATAGGTGTCTGTGATTGCCACGTCCTCTCAGGTGTCTCCATCCTTATTTGCCCATGAATGCTCTATGCCCCCATCCGTGGGTGTATGTGAGTTCAGTGTGCCCCCTTCTAAGGTGGTAAAAGTGGAAGACTACAAAAAGTTAAAAAAAAGGCCCATCAGATTGCTCAATTAGCAGAAAGCAACCTACCAGTCTTAGGCCCAATGCCTGTTTTTTTCTAACTAATCATCTAAGCAATCTGGGCACCTTATGTTACTTTCTATTGTTTCTGTATGATACTGATTTGCACAGAGCATTGGACCATTCAATAAATTATTTTCCAGTACCATTTTCTGTTGTGTTGCACTTTCTTTATGGCAGTACATTTGTCGATACACATCCTAGTAGTATTTCATAAGTGTCCGCTTAATTGTTTTGTTGTTTCTGGCTCCATCCTCAGGTGCTTGTGAGAAACAGGTGCCTCATCATCCTGTGATCTTGAATGCCAGGTGACCCCATTCTCAGGGGCCCATGAATGACATGTACATCTGTCTTCAGGGGTCCATGACTGACACATACACCCATCTCTGGGGGACCTTGAGTGACAGGTACACCCACCCTTAGTGGCCCATGAATAGCAGGTACACCCATTCTTGGGGGGAACATGAATGACAAGTACACCCATCCACAGGTGCCAGTGAGGGACAGGAAGACCCTTCCTAGGGTGCTTGTGAGTTACAGGTGCCCCATGTTTCTGGTGCCTGTGAGTCTGCCCTTTCTCAGTTGCTTGTGTGTACCAGGTACCCCATCTTTTGATGCTCATTAGATTCAGGTTCCCCCCTCCCTAGGTGCCTGTCAGTGCCAGGTGGCATATATGTAATATGCAAAGGACTTACATGTATTTTTTTTTCTGATTATCCCCTGCCATGGCCATCAGTCCCTGGGATGCACCCTGCTCAGGACAATGTTCTTGCCCCCTCAGTGACTTCAGTTGTTCTTCCCATTCATTGTGGCAGGGGCTCCAGGAGAGGGCCATCCCCTGCATGCAGTCCACTGTATGGACTGTGATCCAGTACAGGTGGATACTAGCATCCAGTATGGGTAGGTACTAGGACCCAGGGAATGCACATGCTAGACTGTCATTTTGACAGACATGGAATTTTTTCCTATCTTCTTTGACCCCTCCCACCTCACTGATGTGAGCACAGCTTATGCTGGCCTTGCACATGCAGCATGTCCTCTAAGTCATGAGGAAACTCCCTGCACACCACTGGGAATGCTGTCCACATCCTGAGGGGTGCTTGAGTGACAGTTACCTCCATCATCAGGTGCCCTTGGGAACAAGGAACTTCCCATCGTAGGGTGCTTCTGAGTGCTGGAAAAACTGGAAGGTGCTTATCCTGACAGTTGCTGATTTCAGAATCTCACCCACACAGCCTTGTCCACAGAAGCCCAAGACAACATACCAATTGGGAGTCGAGGTATTAGCAATCACAAAACAGGAAAGGGACCATGGTGTAATCATTTCTGATAACCTGATGGTAGCCAAGAAGTGTGAGAAGGCAGTGGGGGAAAGCTAGCTGGATGCTCGAGTGCAGAGGAACAGCATCACCAGCAGAAAGAGGGAGGTAGTATTACCCTGTATAGCTCACTGGTAAGAACACACCTCAAATACTGTGTCATATTCTGTAGGACCCAGCTCTGGAAGGACATAGATAGTTTGGAGGTGGTACAAAGGAGGTATTTCAAAATAGTGCAGGGCCTGCATCAAAAGCCCTATGAGGAAAGACTCAAGGAACTAAATATGTACTCCATAGAGGAAAGGAGGGAAAGGGGGGATATGATAGAAATGTCTAAACGCATCACAGATAATAATAAGGTACAAGAAGGTAGCATTTTTCCATAGAAAAAGATGTTTCAAGACAAGGGATTACAATATGAAGCTGGGGAGGGGAGGGGGTGACCTCAGAGGAGATGTGAGGAAATACTTCTTCATGGAGAATGTGGTGGACACCTGGAATAGGCTTCTGGCAGAGGTGGTAGTTGCTAAATGGATAACAGGATTCAAGCATGCATGGGATAGACACAAGGGACCTTAGAAGTAGGGTAAAGGGGGGGAGAATACTAGAGATTGAGTAGGGTCTGTGGTGGCACAGAAGACAGGGAATATTTGGGCAGATTAGGTGGGTCAAGAGGTTCTTAACTGTCAGCAGCTTCTATTTTTTTATGTTTCTATGTTTTTGCATTCAGCCATCACCAGCATGGGAAGAAATGCATCATTTACGTAATAATGTACGATGAGGTGTGTGCTGTTGTGGGATTTACCCATAGCTTGTGTGGTGTGTTGTGAGGTGCAGCTTACTGGAATTAACCACACAAGAAATGGGTAAATCCCTCTACTGCACACACCTTGAAGTGCATTATTGCAATGATAAATTGAACCTGCATAAAAAAGTAAAAAAATAAATAAATTTGGTTCAAAGGAAGTAAAAATTTAATCAGCAATATTTTTACCAATTATCTGCTGCAGGAGTTACTTATGGTCATATGACATGTTTTGACCAATGACATTACAGGATTTTTGTGACCTATTTTATAATCGGACTTCTTTCTGCACTGCTGTATACCACAAACTCACTACTGCAGACCACCAGGCATCACTGAAGTGCTGTATGTGTGACTCTGAAATGTGCTGTAAAACTGACAGATGAAGGATATGTGTGTTACAATTTTTGCAGCATTCAAACACAATTCTGTTTTCAATATTGGGAGTTGGAAGGGGTTATTAGATCAGCATATTGAGGTGATCGAGATTGCAACAAAGGAGCTGGCTGTGTCTTATGTTGAACAAGTTCTGCAGAGTGCTGTAACTTATCTTTTTGAAAAATCTCTTTTTCGCTGGATCGATGCTTGCTTTCCTGATTGAAACTGCATGTAAACCATGGCCTGGTGGAGTTGGAATTGCATTGTGTTTTCACCTCGATTCAAGTATAGCAATTCAAGGTAATCAGTACAGCTTGCCATGATCAGCTTGCATCATGTAAACAGGAGCTCTGCTAGAGCAGTCTGATGAGCCGGAGCAATAAATACTGTATTGAACAGGATTGGTATGCTGAGCATGTGCAGCTCAGCACCCTTAGCTGACCTTGTGGAATTGATCATGTTCAGCTCTTGTAAAGTCACGTCACAGACAGCAGAACAAGACAGTAGCAAGTAAATACAAAGGTGCTTGAACTAGGCTACATGGACTTAAGAGACACTCCTTCCATGTAAAGAAAGTGATTGAAAACAGCAGTTGAGCTGAGCTGTCCAGTAATTGTATTTGCAGGAGTATAGGACCTGCAGCACTTGCCTCACTTGCTGTATGGCCTGCACCACTTGCCTCATAAGCGATTGTATGTCACTGAAGTGTGGGGTATATAATTAAACATGAAGTTTCAGTGACTTTATCTGAGCAAACCTAATTTTCATATAGCACCATCACAGAGTGCATGCTGAACTTGTTGGCTGAAGTGGTGGCCAAGAAGGGGGACAGGTGGAGGGATATCATTTTGTTGTGTTGTGGGAGGGTGAGTATGGCCCAGAGAGTGAGGGAAATATAGAAAACATAGACTTTGATGGCAGATAAGGACTGCTTGGCCTACCTAGATTGACCATTTCCCTGCCTACAGGATAGGCCTCAGATCCTAGTTAACCAACAGCCTATTTCTTCCTACCCCCCACAAGAATTGCCTTATGTCTGTCCCATGCATTCTTGAATTCTCCCACAGTTTTAGACCCCACAACCTCCTCAGGAAGGCTGTTCCATGCATCCACTACCCTCTCTGTGAAAAAATACTTCCTCACATTGCCCCGGAACTGCCCCCCCATCTTTAAATTGTGTCCCCTTGTTCTTGCACGTCTCTTTTTCTGAAAGATGCTACCCTTTTGGACTTTGTTGATTCCACTGAGGTACTTAAAGGTTTCTATCATGTCCCTCCTCTCCCTTCTTTCCTCAAGGGTATACATTTTAAGCTCCTCAAGTCTCTCCTCGTACGGCTTCTCTTGCAGACCCTGCACCATTTTAGTTGCCCTCCTCTGGACTGCCTCTATCCTGTCTATGTCTTGCGGAGTTGGGGTCTCCAGAACTGGATGCAGTACTCCAAATTAGGTCTCACCAACTGTCTGTACAGAGGGATAACAACTTCCTGTTTTCTGCTGGTGATGCCTCTCCCTATGCATCCCAGTATATCCCCAGCCCTCCCTACTGCCTTCTCACATTGCTTGCTAACCTTAAGGTCATCTGATATGATTACCCCAGGTCCCTTTCCTTTTTGTTGTTGTTACTACCTCCCCCATTGTGTACTCTTCCCCTGGGTTTTGTTTTCCAGGTGCATTATTTTGCACTTCTTTGCATTGAATCCAGCGGCCATACTTGACCATTCCTCCAACCTTGCCAAGTCCCTTCTCATCCTTTCCACGCCTCCTTGTGTATCAACCCTGTTGCAGATCTTTGTGTCATCTGCAAAGAGGCATACTTTTCCTTCCAGTCCCTCTGCAATGTCACCTATAAAGACATTAAAAAGGACTGGACCCAGTACTGAACCCTGTGGTACCCCATTAGTAACCCCTCTTTCTTCAGAGTGGACTCCATTTACAATTACTTTCTGTGTCCTGTTGTCCAGCCAATGTTTTACAAAGGCTACCACACTGGGACCCACTCCCAGGCTGGTTAATTTGACTATTAATCTTTTGTGTGGGACTGTGTCAAATGCCTTGCTAAAGTCTAGGTAGGCCATGTCCACAGCCCCTCCCTGGTCTACTACTTTGGTCACCCAGTCAAAGAAATCTATTAGATTCTGCCTGACATGACCTTCCCGCCAGAACCCATGCTGCCTTGGGTCCCAGCCCCACTGGCCTCTAGGTACTCAGCAATTATTTCCTTCAGAAGTGACTCCATCACTTTCCCTACCACAGAGGTCAAACTGACAGGTCTGTAGTTTCCTGCCTCTGTCTTGGTCCTACTTTTGTGAAGGGGAATCACATCCACCTTCCTCCAGTCCTCAGGTACCACACTATCCTCCCATTATTTATTAAAAAGAGTAGTCAGTGGTTTCACTAGTTCCCCCTTAATTCTTTTAGAATTCTGGGGTGAATTCCATCAGGCCCCATTGCTTTGTACACCTTCAGTTTTAGGAGTTCTTGCAGAACCCATTCTTCAGTGAAAGGGCTGGGATCGACCCCCATCAAGAGTGCTTCTGTTAATTGGATTAGGCACTTCCGCCTCCTCTTTTGTGAATACTGAACAGAAATATTCATTCAGTATCCCCTGCTTTTTCACTGTCCCCCTCTGCCCACCCACCATTCATTCTTTTCAGCCTCACTATCCCTCCCTTTGTCTTTCTACGCTCTCTGATGTACCTATAAAAGGTTTTATCCCCCTTCTTAACCGAGTTGGCTATCTTTTCCTCAGTTTGGGCCTTTGCTATTCTTACTTCCTTCCCTGCTTCCTTCTGCCTTAACTGGTACAGCTCTCTGTCCTGCTCCTTCTGTGTTTCCTTATACTTCCTGAATGCTATCTTTTTCTCCCTGACTTTCCCAGCCACCTCTTTTGAGAACCATAGTGGCTTTTTCTTTTGTTTTGATTTGTTTATTTGCTTCACATAAAGGCTTGTTGCCTCTGTGATGGTAGTTTTGATGATTCCCCATTGTGGCTCCACCCCCTCCTTCTAGCCTGTTTGCTAGTGCTTTTCTGAGGCACTTGCCAAAGTCAGCCTCCTGAAGTCCAGTACCCTCCATTTTGTATGGCTTGATTCTGTAGCTGAGTTTAACGTGAACCACACTGTTTGATGGTCACTTGTTCCCAGATGGCAACCCACTTCTAGATCTGAGATCCTCTTACTGTCCCCATTTGAGAGTATGAGGTCTAAGATTGCTCCCTCACGAGTGGGTTCTGAAACTAGCTGTCTGAGGCCTGCCACCTGTAGGGCATCGAGAATGGCCCTGCTCTTGGATGTGGCTGCAGCAAATGTGCTCCAGTTAACATCTGACATATTCAGGTCTCTCATCAACAGTATCTCCCCTTTCTCTGCCATCCTAAGAATGCCTTCTATCATATCCTTGTTCATTCCTCCCCTGACATGGGGGTCTGTACACAACCCCTGTGCGGACTGTGGTGCCCTTTCCAGTCTCCAAGGTGATCCACAGTGCCCTCCTCCCTGATTACTCTTTTGTTCAGTTGCTTTTATCCCTTCCTTTACATAGAGAGCTACTCCTCCCCCTCTTCTCCTCTGCCTGTCTCTCCTGTAGGTTATGTACCCTGATATGTTAACATTCCAGTCATGGTTCACTGTGTACCATGTTTCTGTGACTGCTACGATATCCAGGCATCCCTCTTCCATCAAGGCCACCAGTTCAGAAACCTTGTTGCTCAGACTACGGGCATTGGTACTCATTACCCTCCATTTCCTGATGGCCTTACTCACTTTTGCCCCATCCCTGCCCTTCTTGCCTTTGTCACTTTCCCCATTTACCCCTGCCCTTCTACCTATTGTCACCTCTATATTCGTGTTTACCACACTTACTACCATGATTTTTTGGGGGAGACTAGGATTTCCCTGCTCCTTTCCAGTGCCTCCCCCCTTTGCTAGTTTAAATGCTTGCCAATGAAGCATTTAAACTTATAACCTAGGATCCTGGTTCCCCTTCCAGACAGATGCAGCCCATCATGCCAGTATAGGCTTGCATCACTCCAGGTGGACCCCCAGTCCACAATGAAGCCAAATCCCTGAGCTCTGCACCAGTTTTTCAACCACTGATTGACTCCCATGGTGCGGAACAGCCTAGCCTCTCACGCCATAGATGGCAGCACCTCTGAGAAGGTTACCCAAGTAAGTACTTGTCTAAGGCCCTCCCCAGTTCCACAAACTCTTCCTGCTCTGCTCTAATCCTTTCTAGCCAGGTTATTTGCCCTAGGTGGACAATGACATCCAGCTCCCTCCCCTGTGCAGCTGCTCTGGCATTCCTGAGGATTCGCTCCTGTCCCTCAAGCCATGGTGCCAGGCAGGCACCTTACCTCCCTCTCCCTTCCCTCCCCAGTTCTACCTTCCTAACAATGGAGTCCCCCACCAGGAGTTGTTTCTTCCCCTGTGGGGTCCCATGCCACCCTCCTGTGGGTCTCCTTTGTGGAGGTTCCCTGCATCCTCCTTGGTCTCCACTGCAAGTGCCTCCATAGAGGAACCACACTTTGCCAGAATGGCATAGGAATTGTGGAGAGATACAACTGGAAGGATGCACCTCTGTTCCACCACCCTCACCCTCCCTGAGCCCACTGTGGTCCAACCATTCCTCTTTCTTGGCAATCTCTGAGGCAATGTCAGTGGCACTGGTGGTCCCTGGATGGAAGAGGAGGTCCCACAAATCCTGGCCAACTCAGCCTGGAGATGAGCAACCTCCTCCCTCAGCCCAGAGAGGTGCCTGCAGATGGGACAACACTACATAGTCCCAGTAGAGAAGTCCAGTCACATAACACTCCTTCCTCCTGGTGTCTTCTGCCAAGCTACTAACAGAATCTTTCTAAGGCAGTCTTTAAATTTAGCTTCCTTCTAGCTAAGCCACTCCCCCTACTTACTAGATCTTTCTACAAGTAATTTAAACTGCACAGCTATCAAACCCTTTCAATCACCTGAGATTTACACCTAGATAACTGTTCAGATAACCATTCAGTTCAGTTGACTCAGACAAACACACTCATTTTTTTTGTTTTATTTGTTTGTTTTTTTACCCTAAATTAAAGGTCCAAGTACAAGAGTTCTACTTCTTTAGTCCCAGTAGAGAAGTTCAGTCACACAGCACTCCTTCCTCCTGGTGTCTTCTGCCAAGCTACTAGTTTTAGGGTTTATATTTTTGTAAGCTTTTAAACAGTACACAAAGAGAATGATGCATAGTTCTTCACACGTCATCATTAGTGAAGTGGTGGTATGCGTTGACTTCATTGGGTGAAGAAAGGACTTTGTTGGCAAAGAATCTGGTTAAACTGGCACTTCACAAAGTTGGGAAACTTTATGAAGAGTTTTGTGAAGTGACGTTTCCTGACTTTACACACCTCTAATGATAACCTGCTTAATGGAAATGGTAATTAAAAATGTTAATCAAGTATAAATACTGTACACGTACAGTTATGAAAATTTGTCTGGATTTTTGTTGAAAAAAGTTTTGACTTTAGGTACATTTGAATGATTGTTTAAAAATCAACTGTAAATAACTAATGTAGGCACCATACATTGCATTCAACTGTTTTCAAAACAATGCTTTTCTGCTTAAAGATATTTCTCATACCTACAGATAATGTCTTTGACATTATTTAAAATTACAGGCAGAATATACAAACCAGAAATATATAGGCAATGTTATTAATTTTTAACATAAAGATTACAATTATTGTGTTTAGTTAGTTAAACCAGTGGCTGCAGAATGACCATGGTTAAGCATGTTTAAAAATGATCGTGGTTGACCATGGTCTGACCATGGTAGACTGACAGTGTTGTTTTTACCATGGCTATCAACCACAGTCAAAGCATGGTCAGACCATGGTCACCCATTGTTAACCATGGTTGAACATGTTACCATGATCAGATCCTCACCTGGGTAGAATACCTCTAGCCAAGAGAGCGCAGTTGGGTGGTTAGGACCACTGAGTAGATGCTGCAGCTGTGGATATGCTAGTACTGTAAGCTCAGCAAGGCTGTTTATATTAAAAGAAAGCACAGAACAGCTTAGTTTAGCTCCAGCTGAGGGAACAGAGGCAACAAGGACCACCAGAGAGAATTGCATCTGTGGTCATGTTTGGTTAAGCCCAGATGGGCTATGTTGGGTTAAAAAGCTCCTTAGCCCTGCTGACCCATTTTGTTCTTGGCCCCCATACTCCTTTAAGCCTTCATCATTATTCACATGCTCTACTGCAAGCAACTGAGATCTCAGTCCTCCCTACACCTCCGTCAGCTCCCACCTTTCATCTCCTCCTGAACACATCGAAGCAGAAATCCTAATAAAACACTGCACACAGTCAATTCATAACGTGCAAGAGTTCATCAAAGCTCATTAGAGGTCCATCAACTTGCTGAACCTCAGCTGATGGAACAATTTCATGAATTCAGTTCATGAACTTGGTTGAAGAACATTTGATGAACTTTAATGTGAGTTCATGAACTGTTCATGAACATCCATCATGGTTACTCAACTGATGAATTTCATTTCCCCTAAATGTGGCACAGGATCAGAGACAAAGAAAAGCACAGGCAGCAGCCACTTGAATGAGGACTGCACAACACTTCAAAACTCAGTTATAACAGCAGTCAGTTCAGAAACAGAAATTTAAAGGCACAATGCTTTATATTTTACAGGAGTCTTGCCATTTGTTGATGATATGTAAGGAATGTGGGTGTCCGGCTATATATATATATATATATAGGTTTTATAACTGTGTGGCTTAGGTGGGGTAAAAAAGTGGTGGGGGGCATTTAAGAGGTATGAACATATTTGTAAATTTAAGGGATACTTGGGCTGAAATTGTTAGAAAACACAGAAGTACAGAAAAAAATTTATGACAGAAAAGGACCTTACCTCCCCCGCCTGGCTCACCCAGAGAAACATTTGTTCAGGTAGAGGAAGAAAACAAAATGTTGGTCAGAGAGAATTCAGATTTTTGTGCTTGTATTATTCTATTGTGGGTTGAGACATGCTCCTTTGTAATTTTATTAAGATTTTCTTGTGAATGCAGGCTCCAACACCATTCTGGGGTGGAGTTTAATTTCATGAGGGTTTTCTACAGATTCTTAAGACTGTTTCTGCTCATATAGTTAATTGATTATATACTGACTCATTATTGAACTTTGAACTTTGTACATTTTAAGTTGCATGAACTCATTTTCTAGATGGTCCTTGAGAGATTTATTTTTATTATTATTTTTCTTTTATTTGGCAATACTAATGACAATTTATATTATCTTGTAAATAATATTGTTACAATACTGTAGGTTTTAATGTTTATGGAGTGTGTTAACTGGTTCAGAGTATAGTTTAGAAAATATCTCCAGATTAGTTGAATTCTGTTGAATGTTTTAAACAGTTGTTCATACAAGGTACATTTTTCTTATTCCCCTCTTATTTCACTACATATATTTCTGTTGTACAGTTTTTAATAATACACTACTATCAAGTTTTAACTTGAACATTTGTGGTATTAAATCTAAAGATCCTGCTTTTAGTTTTGAATGTATTCTTCTAACACACACATTTGTTAATGTCTGTTACAGGCTTTGCCTGCTTGAGTGTTCAGCCTATCTATAAATTTATCCTTGAAAAGATCCTCAGTAATAGCAAGCTAAAAGGGATGCTATTCATTCCATTGAAATTTGTGATTGTTTGAAAAAGGTACTTTTAACCAATGAGAATGTTTTCTATTTTTTTCTGTATGATCTGGGTGTTAATAGGTTGTGACTCTGTGAACAATTGTCATATGTCTCTGAGGAAGGACTTGGTTTGGTCTGAAAGCTTAGACATTGTTTTCTTTTTGATATCTATGATGGTTCATTAAAAGGTATCAAATCATTTGCCTCTGGATTGACTCCAATACCAAGCAAGAATGAGAGCTGCGATCATGTGCAACCCAGGGCTGAAGAGTATATCTAAGCACAGTGTGAACAAGCCAGGGGAGGGAGGCAGCCTGCTCCAGCACCCTTTCCGATGCTCAGAGGGATGACATTATGGTGCTTGGCAATCAGGGTACCAAATGTGGGATGTACCCCCCCAGCACAACGTCCGCCCACCCCTGTAGTTAGAATCTATAAGTAAGGGGGGGCATGGTGGGCACAGCCCTCCATTAGGGGAGGTGTTGAGGGCACAGCCCCCCCACAAAAAACATGATTGGCGACATTGTTGATTGGCACCCTAATTGCCAAGTGCTAGATCGCAGGCATGTTCTGGTGGTGAAACCCTCCAGCACTGCATTGGATCTCATGGTGGGTCAGACAGCTTGTGTCTTTGTGAGTGGTGGCATCCGTTCAGTGCCTGCTGTGGTGATGAGGCCTACAGAGGCTACCTGGTGCTATGGGAGGATGGAGGATGTTTATAGGGGTGAAAAACCCCAATGCTTTCAGGATGATGGCCCCTGGGGTGCATGTGTAGCTGCAGTACCAAATGGCTGCCTAATATAGGAGCTCCGTTAAGCTGTTGCAGAGTCCATGACTTTTGACTTGGGTAACTTGCCTCTTTTGCTTCATTTCTGGAAGAATTACACTTTTACATATGGGAGTAGTATTGAGATCCTGGCAGAATTCTCTGTAAGGTCGGTGTTCTGATTGTTGAAGCTGTGTCATCTCAGTCCCAGGACCTCCAATATGGCTGAAAAGGTGACTTCAGAAACACATGTAGCAGTGGTTCTGGATGACCTATCCGATATCAGAAATATGCTTCAGGCTCTAATGCAGGACAGCCCCAACATTAAGGCATGAGTTACACAGTTGGGAGAAAGAATAGAAGTAGCAGAACTCATTGCAGATACAGAGTTGTTTCCACTCAAAGTGGAGTCGGATACAGCAATGCATTGGGACAAGATTTCTTATTTGGAGCAACAAGTCCAATCATTCTGGTCCAAGTTTGATGATTTGGAAAACGGGGGCTAGAGAAATCATTTAAGGATTACTCAGGTTCCAGAAGGAATGGAGGGACCCAATATGTGTGAATTCCTCCAACAATTAATACCACAGGTGCATGTCAGCTTAACAAGAATGTTATTGAGAGAATGGAGGCAGCATTCACAGCTTTCATTTGGCAGAGTAAATGGCCCAGGACATGCTTGCAGCACTTAAAAGCTAGTGTGGATGGAGGGTCTGAGCTTTCTGAGCCTATGCAACTACCCCTTGGTGATCCAGCATCACTATATACAGGACTGGGTGAATTGGCCATCAAAAGCAAGCTGGGTTGATCTGAAGGAGGACGGATACCCTGGCCAGCTATCCATCTATTTAGCTAACATGGATGTAGGGCATATATTAGTATAAAACAGGTAAACCCCCTGGTGGTGGCAGTGCTGGAGAGCTGGGAGCAGCTTCTACATACTAGGGGAGTAGCTGAGGGGGAGATATTGCTGCTTCCGGTGGCTAGGAATCTCTTTTTTTTGCCAGGTCTGGAGGACCCTGGTTTCCATGAATGGGAATTAAAAGGAGTAAGATGTCCAGAGGACTTGTATACTAAGGAGGGCTTGTGCTCCTTTGAAGACAAGCAGAGGGGGTTGAGCCTAGGACGATCCCACTTTTTTAAATACTTACAGCTTAGGACGTACACAAGGGACTTAGGAAGGGCTCAGACCAGAGCCTCCCCTGTAGTCTTTTCCGTATGGTGGCCCAGGTGGGAAAGCAATTTTTCCCAGACCTTACACAAAAAACTAAATCAATATGGGCATGGGATTTAGGATTACAGATTGGCAAAGATAACTGTAGATTATTGTTGACACTGCATATGGGAATTACGGTCTGTAATAAATTTAAAGAATCTTACTTCAAATTTGTTCACCGATTGGATTGCCTGCCCCAGATTGTTCATAAATTTAACCCAGCAATGTCCTTTGTCCGTGGGAGATGTGGAGTGGAAGTGGGTTCCTATTTCCATTGTTTTTGGTCATGCCTAACCATCCAGGCCTTCTGGAAGGCCATACTCTTGGACCTAGGGAATATGATGGGATGACAGCTTCTGGTTGTCCCCCTCCTGTGCCTTTTTGATATTGAAGATCTTGGTAAGAACAACTGGATTCCCCTTCCATGATAGTCCAGGGTCCTTCTCATTTTGGACCGTCACTGAATTCAAAATACATGGGTGGCGTGTGTAGCCCCAACGGTGACCCAGTGGTGTAGCTTTGCCATTCAGACTCTGGCATTGGAAAAACTCTCACTCAGGGTTAAGGGTAGAGGGGAGCACTTTTTTCAGGTCTGGGAGCCTTTTCTGGCATCATTATCCCCAGAGGAGGTACAGATTCTGCATGAAGGTTTGGGGGATGAGTAAGTAACCTTATGGGGATTTCCCCATGTCTGGTGGTTTTGGAGGGGTCCAGGTGTAAAAAAGGAGCCCACTCCCATGATTACTCTCTCCCATGCTGCTTTCTGATAAGCATGATTAGTAGTCATGAAGTGATTTTGAAGCATTATATATTGCTTGGATGTTACAAGAATGAACTAATCTATGTGCACGTTTGTAGATGAATTTGTTGAACTGAGTTTATTAATTGCAGTTTTGTTATATTATGTGTTGTGTATATTGACAATTCTCAATAAAAAGATTATACAAAAAAAAAGAACAGGTTCTCTGACTTGCTAGAGAATGGGGACCTATAAAATGGAACAGTCATACTATTCATTTTTTCCAAGATTTTCAAAGGAAGTCGCTGCCTGTGCAAAGCCTTTGCACCAGCTAGGAAAGAACTGTCACAAGACCATATTCAGTATGTGATGAGATACCCCGCTATTTTATACATTTCTTGGGAAGGCCATTGGTGCAAATATGAGTCACCTTTAGATGCACAATGTTTTACCAAGGACCTTGAGAAAAACTCATCTGTACCAATGTTGGAAGCCCAAGGTCGCTCTACACAAATGGACGGCAATACTCCTGCTGGCAGACTGGGTAAAGGAAGAGATACACAATCTTCTCAAATGGACAAAAATACATCATCATTTCACCAGGGATACAGTGCACACTTGCTGGTATTATCCAAAGGGAAGTCTGAGCTGTTACCAAAACCAAAAAGCCAGAGAGACAGTTGTTATGCCACAGGATCAAATCAAGTCTCACAACATGTGGGACAGACCTTAAGTATTTGTACAGCCAGCACACAACCTTCAAAGAAATCCCCACCATCTAATCTTCCAGGGTGGTCAATGGATCCAGATCCCAAACACCCCAAAATGTCCCCAACCCTCCATGAAGATGCATCTCAGTTATTGGGGATGGACTGGGCAGACTATGAAGAGGAAGAATTGGTAGGAACACTCCACTCAGAAGACAAAGCCATGTCATTCAATCCTCTGTCCTGCCATCTGGGGGTGCAGACATCTTAACTCCCCAATCAACACTATCAAAGAAACCAGTGGCACCAACTGTGACTGTTAAAACTGCAGGATCAACCCTGGAAAGAATATGAATAAAGAGTGTTTTGTTTTCTCTTTATAGGTATATTAATCCAGAACTCAGTGCTTCATGGATGCTACCTGCAGTACTTTTACTTTGAGGATTTTGGATGTTTCTTTTTTTTGTTTATTTACTGCACCTTATCTACATGTGGGGCATGGTCATTTTCTTTACATCAGAGTAAACCTTGGTACAGCAGGTAGCTGGAATTTTTGAGGATAGTTCTAACAGAGAGACTATATTTATGGAGAAATGGGTAGCATTATATATGTGTTGGGCTCTTCATGTCCTAAGTGAGTTAGTAGTGTGACTCAGGCTAAATTAGTGATAGTACCTAAGATCAATACCCTTTGGGTGTGTGACTCTAAGAGTACCCTACAATGTTAGTCTACCTGCCAGCTATCAGATAACTTATGTGCAGCTCTGAATTAAGGTGGAAAATGTTTCTCCCCTTATACTGTAAGAAGCATATTTATATTTGACAGTGGCTGGAGCACTATTGGCAATGTGCTGTCCTTGTTAATACAAGACTGGGATGCATTGTGCACCCATGGAGAAGTGAGAACCTAAGTGGATCAAAACCGCCAGTCCCCCGTTATCCCATCCTCTCTACCTCTTAGTGGGAGGTTGTTGTATGTACTAGTTTACTTTGCTGGTATTCTGCAAAAGGTTACTGTTTTTGTATGTTTAAAGGATGCCTATACCATAGTTTTAACACATTTAATTTTTTAAAATACTACTTCACAGTCTTGTAAAGGAGAGGCTGTTTACATTTATACTGAAAGTGCATTTATTAAAGCAGTATAAATGCAGTTTCATGGCATTTGAAAATTGTAAACACAGCCTCTCCTGATTCAAACATCCTGCTCTAAGAATTCTAAAATGGCTACCTTGATGATGTCATTGAAGAGAGAGATGCCCAGTTCTGCAGATGTATTCTAGCTGTGCTAACTGTATTCAAATGCAAATAACTTTAAAAAGAAAAATGACAGTGTGGTACTGTGAGTTCAAAAGTTGTTCAGCACAATAATATCTACAAAATAGTTGGTGTTTCATTTTTAGATACTGTTTAGTTTTTTAAACATTAGTAAACAAAGCAGCTAAAAATTCAATTATTTTTCACTTTTTCAACAAACAAATGCAAATAATATTAAAATAAAAAATTATAGCATGGTATTGTGAGCATGACATTTGTTCAACACAAAAATATCCACAACATGAGTAGTGCTTCATTTACTTGTGCCTTTTAGGTTTTTTTATAATTAGCAAAAACAGCAGAAAGTTCAATTATTTTTCACTTTTTGCAACAAATGCAAATAGCTTTAAACTAAAAAATAATTTCTGTCATTTCCATCACCTTCTATCCACATCCTACCTCCCCAGTCTCCTTCTTCTCTATATCCCTTCCCCCTTCATGATTGTCTTCACCTACCCTTATGTACCCTCCTCCCTTATCTCTTTTCTACTCTGTCTTATCACTACTACTGTCTGACTGCCCATACTTATTCTCTGTCTTAAACCCTTCCTCCAGTGCCGCCTCTATCCAGCATGCTCAGTGATTCAGTGCTTTTAACCCCAGCAAGAGGAGGCTGTACACCCTAGCACACTGTACATAGATCAAATTGATCTGTCATCCTACAGTTACATACATGGCATTCACCCTTGAACTTTCTGTTTATTGCAATGTATCTCACAGTTATATAAAACTGTACCAAACTGTATAAGCTATACCATACTTGCCTATACATCTCACAAATGAAGCCATGTATTCTCTATTCATATGTGTGGTATTATTGTCCTTCATAAGCCCTAATGAATATAGCCTTTTATTGTCTCCCAGCCTGCTGTATAAATATCATATATTTCTTGTCTTGTTTATGCCTGTATGATTGCTATGTTGTCCTATTTATGTTTTTTATATATGCTTAGCCTCAAGGATTTTGTACGGCTCCCAGGTCCATCTTGTAAATGAGCTTGTCTCAATTGTGTTTCGCCTGGCAAAATAAAGATATTGTTTGATTGATTGATTGACTGATAGCACAGTACTTTGAGCACAAAAGTTATTCAGCACAAAAATATCATCATCATCATCATCATCAAATCTTTATTTATTCAGGCGAACATCATTGAGCAAGGATCATTTACAAGATGGACCTGATAAGGTCAAGGTTCAACAGTTGATACATAACAGATACATCATACACTTATATAAAACAATTATACATACAGGGGGAAAAATGTTTATAAACACAGTGATGTACAGTAAAATTCACATGATAAAAATGGGTTATAGGAGAGTTAAGCTAATATTTACAGTATATACATATCCCAGTGGAGGGCCATGGCAAACATACAGCATAATGTAATACTGGATGGTGAGGTATTACTGGTGCCAAGATGGGGTGTCTGCCTGGGAGAGAGAACTGAAGAACAAAGATTATGCCATATATGGTTAATTTTTGGGAAGGAGATTGTGAGATGACAAATCTAGCTCTAGAGGTAGCAACTGCATTTCTCTGTGAATAAAACTATACAATGCTGTTTAAAGGATGCAGTTGGAATAATATTGAACAGTTTTAGGGATTTTTGTAGGGTGTTCCATGCTATAGCTAGAGAATATCTGATTGCTGCCCTCCCTAGCAGTGTGTTGAATTTGGGCAATTTGAACAGGATTATGTTGTTGCTTCTTAGGGCATAGGAGCTAGGAATGGTCTGGGTGAAGCAGTCCTGAATATAGTTTGGACGTTTTTTTGATAACGCTCTGTAAATCCATAGGGCTGCATTTCTGTTCCTTCTGAGGTGAAGTGAAACCCATCCAACTGCAGCATAAAGAGAGCAGTGATGGGTATTAGATGGCAGATCTGTAATGAATCTTATTGCTCTATGGTATAAGGTATCCAACTTGTGTAGGTAGGAGGTGGGGCAGTGACTATAAAGGAAGTCTGCATAGTCAACAACTGAGAGAAAAATGGCCTAGACTAACCTCATCTTTGAATCTCTGTTTAGGAAGGGTTTTAATCTATAGAGAAGGCCAAGCCTTTGGCGAAGCTTTTTTAGCAGGTCTTCTAGATGATGAATGAAGTTGAGTCTGTTGTCAATCCACACACCTAGGTATTTGAAATTTTCTACATACTCCAGGTTTTCTCCAAGTATAGTGCATAGCTGGGGGAGAATGATTGAAGAGGAGGAGGAGGATATCTTCAAAATGAGTGGTGTTTCATTTATATGTGCCTTTTAGTTTTTTTGATAATTAACAAAAAAACTGCAGGAAGTTCAATTATTTTTCACTTCTTGCAACCAACAAATGCAAATAGCTTTAAACTGAAAAGTGGCAGCATGGTGCTTTGAGCACACATGTTGTTCAGCATAAAAATATCTACAAAATGAATAGTGTTTCATTTATATGTGCCTTTTAGTTTTTTTTATAATTAGCAAAAAACAGAAGAAAGTTCAACATTTTTCACTTTTTGCAACAAACAAATGCAAATAGCTTTAAACTGAAAAACAATAGCCTGGTACTTTGAGCACAAAAGTTGTTCGGCACAAAAATATCTATCACATGAGTGGTGTTTTATTTATAGATATCTTTTAGATATTTTATAATCAGCAAAAATGGCAAGACATTAATTTTTTTTTCACTTTTATTGAAGGTATGGCATACATGGAATAAGCTACTTCCCTGCTGGAAATATTGTTAAAATTTGTTGTTCTCGTGCTCTCCTCCAATTAATCAAACTGCAATTTGATTTTCCAAATAGCTCCCACTTCCTGCCTTCCAAACAGGAGGAGGGGTGCAAAACTGTTGTACACTTAATGTTTCCATTTCTGTTTTCCCCTCCTATATCAATGCTGCCTCACTTTGACAGGTCGAGCCACTGATTCTCATATTCCCACTTTACGTCTTCAGGCAAAGTGATCTAGAGCACACTGCATTTCTCATGCAGCCACCTAGCAACACTTTCTTGTCTTCCTTGCATTTAGTCAGTGCACATGAAAACTTCCTTTGCTATACAATCTAGAGCTACATCTCGCTCTGATGCCATTTCCCATTTTTTGGCTTTATTATGTAGCATTCTGCTGTATGCCATTTAAGTTGGAATGTTACCTCTTTTTTCAGTCAAAGAAGCCAAAGGTATGGTCCTCCTTAGAGCAGTCAACTGCTTATTCTCCTGCATCTTTACCATGCACTTCAATGGCAGCATAGGTGCCTTTGGCATCTAAGTGAAAACATTAACACTTCTAAGGTTCTTGATGGCACTCAGCTGCACCTCATGCCTCAGAACCCACTTCACAACCTACCTGAGGACTGTGGTAATTTAGCATTACCACACACCCTGTTGTGTGTTATTGTTTACTTACAATTTATAATGTGATCCTATTGAAATTTTATATTGTACTTCCCAGGTGGTTGAAGACACTCAGCTGTGCTTTGTGCCTCACAACCCACCTGGGGCATGCAGCAATTTAGCCTTGCTGCATACCCTGACATGTGGTACTGATCTCTTAAAATTTATAATGTAATCTTATTCAAATTATATACCATACTTCCCATGTGGTTGAAGGCACCCAGCTGTGCCTCATGCCTTATAACCCACTTGGGGCATGCAGCAATTTAGGCTTGCCTTACACCCTGCTGTGTGTTATTGCTTACTTACAATTTACAATGTGATCCTATGGGAATCATACACCACATTTCCCAGGAAGTTAAAGGCACTTGACTGTACCTCATGCCTCACAACCCACCTAGGCCATACAGCAATTAAGCATTGTCACACACACTGCCATGTATTATTGCTTTACTTACAATTTATAATGTGATCTTATGGGAATCATATACCACACTTCCCAGGTGGTCAAAGGCATTTGACTGCACCTTATGCCTCACAACCCACCTTGGGGATGCAGTAATTTAGCACTGCTACACAACCTGCCATGTGTTATTACTTACCTTAAAAATGTGAAAAAGTGAATTTCCAAGCATATTTTGCTGATTATAAAAAAATCTAAAAGTTATCTATAACTGAAACACAACTCATTTGGTAAATTCTTTTGTGCTGAACAACTTTTGTGCTCAAAGTACCATGCTATCATTTTTCAGTTTAAAGCTATTTGCGTTTGTTTAGTGCAAAAAGTGAAAAATAATTGAACGTTCTGCTGTTTTTGCTAATTATAAAAAAATTAAAAGGCACATATAAATGAAACAATACTCATTTTGTAGATATTTTTGTGCTGAACAAATGTTGTGCTCCCAGTACCATGCTATCATTTTTTGTTTTAATATTATTTGCATTTGTTGTTGAAAAAATGAAAAATAACTTAATTTTCTGCTGCTTTTTTTCTAATTTAAAAAAACTAAATGGTATCTATAAATGAAACACCAATCATTTTGTAGATATTTTTATGCTGAACAACTTTTGTGCTCACAGTACCATGCTATCATTTTTCATATCAAAGTTATTCACATTTGAATATGGTTAGCACAGCTAGAATACATCTGCATAGCTAGCTCTTCAATGACATCATCAAGGCAGCCATTTTAGGATCCTTAGAGAAGGATTTTTGAATCAGGAGAGGCTGTGTTTACAAATTTCAAATGCTGTGAAACTGCATTTATCCTGCTTTAATAAATGCAGTTTCAGTATAAATGAAAACAACAGCCTCTCCTTTATAAGACTATGGAGTCATTTTTTAAAAAACAAAATGTGTAAAAAATGTGGTTTAGGTATCCTTTAATAATTTCACAAGGCTAGTTGTTTCTAATATTTAAAGTTTTCTTATCTACCTTGAACTGAGGAACAGTTTTATTTCCTGTTACTCAATTTTATATTGCTATTTTGACTGTTAATAGGTGCAGTTTATTATTTGTGCCTGACAACTTTTGTGCATTTTCTTGCATGCCATTGATTATAGAGTCTATTAGAAAGTGTTCTTCTTTCCTTATACACTGTTATAAGATGTGTGCTGGTGTTGTCATTTGGACTACTTTTTGACAGCATGGCAACACCATCCTAGTGCTATATACAGTATATCCAGCAGGCCCATCCACCAGAAGGCACACTCAAGCCTCTCCTGCATCAGAGTGCACCGCTTCTGCTCCCCTCCCTTCCCGGAGCAAGCAGCCTGTAGAACTAAGGTGATGACTGCAAAAGAATCCTGAACTCGTTTCCTGCACTGAGCCCTTACCACTCCAACTTGACCACACATACTGTAGCTGGGAACTATTTTATCAGCCAGCTGCACTGATAGGTTTTGAACAATTCTGTTTGCTGATTTCTACCTAGGCTGGACTTAGTTTTCTCTGGTTACTTTAAGGGTATCTTTTGTTGTAAGCACCTATACTGTAGTTGCAGTTTTTCTCAGCCTTGCACATGCTGTGCTATATCTTCAGGAGTTTACGCATGGTCAGACCTATTGTTCCTGTCTCAATGAATGGCTGTATTGGGGGTTTTACAGATTACTGTGAATTCTGACCGTTGTGTTGTGTCTCTCTCCTGTTCCATTCCTTTGTTCGTTTGGCACCACTCTGAGTTCCTCGGCTGCGCATATGCAGTAAGTGGCCCCCCATCATTCCTTGTTCCTTTTTCAGCCCTCCGATAACTGTCTGTCTCATCTATCCAGCAGGCCCATCCAGCAGATGGCCCACTCGAGCCTCTCCTGCATCAGGGTGCACCGCTACCCCTCTCCTCCTGGAGCAAGTGGCTGATAGAACTAAGATGAGGACTGTGGTTGCCCATCACCGCTATGCGGCAACTGCCCCACCCTCCCCTCAAAATGCCCACCCTTGGTCATCATTTCACATGACAGCAGCCTGTTTTTCCTACCACCTCACTTTCCCATTTGCTCCCTATACTCTCTGACCACTGGGAGTCACTAGTGCTACTATTTTTTCCTGCTCCACCCCCCTATCCTTCGCCTTCCAGAGAAGCCTCCTGATCTAAAACTCACCCCTGCTCCCTTCCTCCAGAACCCCGCCCAGAGCAAGGTTCTCCTCTTCTGGCACCCTCGAGGATTCAAACCCTGCACCTTCTGCACCAAAGGAGGTGACACTAACCCCTACACTATCTGGTTGTCTCAACTACTTTATGCTTTTACCAGCCCTTTATTCCTTCTTTCAAACACCCCTAATTTCCTCCACTTCCCTCCTTTGACCCTCTGTCCACTTCTTCCCCCATTGGCTCTCTTATTCACTTCTTCCCCCACCTGCTCTCTCATCCACCATGTCACTACTCCAATCTCTTCTATTCTTCCTGCTTTTCCCCATCCTACCCTCTCCCCTGCTCTCTCTTTCTCCGTCTCATTACCCTTGGACCCACCAACCCTCCCGATCCCCCATCACTATGCCATTCTACCAGCACACCACACCACAAACTTTTCAATAGTCCCCTGCATCCTCTCCAATCTGCCCTGGACATCCCCTTGTCCTCCCTCACTGTACCCCTCTCCCTCTACTACCCTGTGTTTTACACTAAATATTGACCTTCACTTCTTTCTTATGCTGCAGACCCAGCAAGTCAGTGTCCCTCACCTCTACCTTCTTAAGGGCACTCATCTTGCTCCTCCTCCTCCTTCTTACAGGAACCATTCATCCCTACCCGGCTCTTGACACCCCGTCACCCCTGTCCAGGAGCCACTCCTCAATAAAAATTAAAATATCAGCTTTATCCACCTTAACATTCAGAATCTCTCTGCTAAAATTGACAACTTCCAGACCTAGGTAGCATTAATGACTTCAATGTGATTGCTGTCTCTGAAACCTGGCTCACCTCCAAGATTCCTGATAGTGAGATTGTGCTTGGTGTTATGCCCTGGTCAGGAAAGATAGAACTAGAAAAAAAGGGGGGAGATGTATGTTCTATATTTCTAACAAATTCCCATTTACTGAACACTATCCCAGTACTGAGTTCTTCCTTCTGGAAACCCTCTCCATCCACCTCCTCCTTGGCCCAAATAAAACCCTCACTCTCACCACCTCTTATCTTCCCCTGGGGACCCTGCTTTCCAACCTATAGTCACTACTTGCCCTTAAACACACCCTCTCTCTCAACAGAGAATGGATCTGACTTGGGGATTTTGACATTAACTGTGTATCCAGTCAATCTGACTCCATCAAATCTTGTATCGTGAATCTAGGTCTACACCAGCTCATCACCTTTCCCACTAGATTAAACTATAAAACTGGTACCCAGTCACTTATAGATTGGATTATCCCCTCACATCCCACCTGCATCACCGACTCTGGCATCTTACCTGACTCCATCAGCAATCATTGTGCAACTTATTGCCTTTGGTCTCTATGTCTACTTAAACACCCCCCACTTTTATCTTTACTAGGAGACTGTCTGATTGGAAGATTGATCTAACCACCTGTGATTTCAGCATTGTAGACTGGTCCTTTACCAAGGGGCCTGGCGACTGCAACTCTATCCTGCAGAAATTTCTAACATTCTTGCCAGTATCTGCAATAAATATGCCCCACTCAAGAAAATTAGAACAATGGATGAAATCAATGAATGAGTCACCTCTGATATAATAAAATTGATGAGAACTAGGGACAAAGCATGGGCCCATTATTAAAAGCACAAAGATCCTACCCAGCTTTCCCTCTATAGGTCTCTCTGTAATAAGTGCAAATCTGCTGTAAGGAAGGCAAAAATTGACCACCTACATAATAAACAACTCACGGAAGCTTTGAGCCCCATCAGCTCTGGGGTACCCTCAACATGCTACTGGGCAAGACCAAAAACTCTGATCCCATCACCCTGTACCATGGTGGGAGTCAAATCAAGAACCCAACTGATGTGGTGAACATTTTCAACTCTTAATTTGGGGACATCAAAAAATACAAACCTCCCTTGGTCACCCCTCAGCCCTCCTCTGCCCTGACCCCCCCCATCTGCCCCAACATCTCGGATCTGTCCCTCCCCCAATTTCTACTTTAAGGTCCTTAAGCCTATGGATACAATCAAGCGTATTTGTAGGAATAACCCAAAACCCTGCAAAGGGGCTGCTGGGATTGGCTATAATAAAATCATTAAACTGTCCATCATTTCCATAGCGGTTCCCCTTACAAATCTATTCAACTGTTCCCTCTGCACAGGCTACTTCCTTAATGCCTGGAAAATTGCAACCATTAAACTGCTATTCAAGTCTGGATCCAGAAATGACTTTGTAAACTACTGCCCTATTTCCCTCCTAGCCCCCCTCTCAAAAATTATCGAGAAGGTAGTGCACTCTTAACTCACCACCTACCTCGAATCATACAACCTACTCTCTAGTGCCCAGCATGGCTTTAGAATTGGTCACAGCATGCAGGTTCACGAATGACATCCTTAATGCTAACGACAAAGGTCATTACACCAGATCTGTCTTTGTTGACCTGACCAAGGTGTTTGACCTCATGGACCATGCCCTCCTCCTCAACAACCTTCGATGTCTGCATGTCTCTGATAATGTTGTCTAATGGGTCAATAGCTACCTCTCTGGGAGATCCCATCAAACCTCCTTTGAAGATCACCTCTCCCCTGCCTATCTGATCAAATATGGTGTCCCCAGGGTTCTATCCTGAGCCCCCTTCTTTTCTCTTTTTTCATTAATAACATTCCCTCTATCTGCCAATTCACCCAACTAGTCTTATATGCAGATGATGAGCCCTTTTCTGCAGTCACGAAAACCCAGCCACTATGTTCCACAATCTACAGTCCGATTTCAGTAAGCTCCATTTATGATTTTCCAGATATGGCATGGTCCTTAACTCCAAGAAGACCAAATTCATGATTTTCTCTGGCCCTCATAATGCCCCTGTAACTGGCCTGACTCTTATCAACAACTCAGGTAATTTCATCGAACAGGTGACCAAATTCAAATATCTGGGGCTCTACCTGGACCCCCACCTCTATTACAGTCTGAATGTTAACAACCTCATTAAGAAGATTCACACTAGACTTGGTCTTCTCTACAGGATCAGAAAGTTCCTACTTCCCACCTCCAGACGGCACCTGGCTACCTCTCTACTTCTGCCCCTCATTGACTATGGTTCCTTAGTCTTCTCCCCTTCAACATCCTCACTTCTTTGCTCCAAACTAAGAGTTAACTGCAACAATATAGTGCGATTCGTCTCTGGTCTACCCTAGCAAACTCATCACTGCACCCTTTATTCCTCCCTCAGCAGGCCCTCCCTCAAAGGGAGGTTTCACCTCAAAATGTTCTCCATTCTCCATGAAATATACCTCAAACAGATGCCACCCAGTGTCAACTCCCTCTTCCCACTCTCAGCCCCTCAACAGTTGACTCTAGGGTCCACCAATATGGTTTTCGACACCCCATTTGTCTGGACTAAGTAAGCCCATAACTCAATCTCTTACACTGGGACTAAGTTGTACAACAGGTTACCCCCAAAAATTAAGGCCTGCAATACTGTCCACTCCTTCAACTTCTCCCTCAAGGCCTACTTCCTCAATACATCCATCTGCAGCTTCTCTACCCAGTCCCTACGCTGAACCCAGACTGGCACCTGCATCCACTTAAGACCTCTGGAACGCTTTCATCAACGGCTCACTGCATTATCCCCAACTTCTGCACTTGGTGTTTTCCTATTTGTCCTTATCACAGCCCCTAAAATAGATTGCTGCTCTCTATTCTATATACACCCTGAGCTCACCATCTTAAACATTGTATCATTTTGCATTGTATTTTATCGCTACCCTACTGAATTCTCTCTTGTATTGGCCTCACTCTGTTTTTTTGTTTATTGTATTCTGACAATTTTTTATTATGGTACATCCTAAGATCATCATATTTCCTGTTATGCCATGTTGTATTATGTTTCATTGCTACCCCTGTGTGTCTGTTTTTTGATATTTGCTGTACTCTGTTATCTTTGTTTTTGTGCTCAGTTATGTTAGTATTTTTGTACTTTACACTGGATGTCTGTAAAAATGGGCATTTTTGCTCATATACCTTTCCAGTATACAAATAAAGATTGATTGATTGATACTGAGGACCCTCCCCATATTCGTTAGGACTCTTTATCTCCCTGAGCAGGTATGTGAAACAATAGGGAATGGCTAATTTATGGGTAATGACCTGGAATGTGCAAGGCATGACTCACCCCATTAAAAGTAGGAAACTCCTGTCCTATTTGAGGTCTTATAGATGTGATGTTGCTTTTTTACAGGAAACCCATGTTCATATCAGAAACAACTACATGTGAGAAATCTTTGGGTATCTACATTTCCAATGATCTGTCCTTTAATACACATATCAAACATAAGGCTAAATACAGCCATAAAATATTAGGTTGTATTCTCCATAATATTAAGAGCAGAGAGGAAAAGGTGATAATTCCGCTATACAAAAGTCTTGTTAGACCTCATTTAGAATATTGTACCCAATTTTGTTCTGCACAAACAATAAGGGATGAAAAAGTAATTGAAAAAATCCAGAGAAAGACTACAAAGATAGTTAAAAAAATGTTTGATGTAAGTTACAAAGAGATACTAAGTAAATTGGGACTGTATTCTATGAGATACGGAAGGATGAGAGGTGACCTTTGTCTTGCCTTCAAAGCGATGAATGATCAATCACTAAAAGAGACTACTGGAATTACAAGCCAGGTTAAAATCAAATACACTAGATCCCATAATCAACAAATGATGGGTGATAAGAATACAGCAGTTAAAAGGGCAAAATGGTTTGCACATAGAATAATAGACATATGGAATACATTACCACAAGCTATAGTTGAGAGTGACACAATTACTATATTCAGAAACATACAAGACAAATTTATGGGTAATTCTAAATATGAGTATTCTGACATAATTGATGAGACAATATTACTTATCACAATATGGGATCATGAGTATGATGTGGGTACCCCAGGGCAATGTAGCCAGGTCCCTGTGCTGGTGGTTCAACCCAAAATGATTTCATTCTGAGAGATTCCTGGAGTGGATTTGATCAGAGATTACTTTGTATTTTGATACTAATTCCACTCCAGAAATTACTAACTTAACTCTCTGGGAGGTCTTTAAAGCTTTCATTTGAAGCTGTATTATCTCCTATGCCTCCTGAATGAACAAATTAAGGAAACAGGAAATTGTGGAACTTACTGCCAAGATTAAACAAATGAAAGAGGTTATTTTTAGTAGTCCTCAGGATCAGGAGTCTGAGATCCAACAGGTCAGTGTACTTAATTATTGTTTAAATACTATATATCACCAACAGGTGACTAGGCACTATTTTTTTTTTAATCAGGTTTATTGGGAATCTGGGGATAAAGCCAGGAAGCTATTGGCCTATGGACTGAAAAAGAAATCTGTAGAAGCTCAAATTCCATATCTTAAAATGGGGGATGGTGGGCTTATTAAAGACCCTGTATGAACTAGTGCCATGTTTAGGGAGTACTACAGTATTCTAACCTGTATAACTCTTCCCTTCCCCAGTGACAAATTGATTATACTACCTTTTTTGACAAGCTGTCTCTTCCACACCTTCCTCCAGAGGTGGCTTGGGCCTTGGATGAGGAGATTACATTGTCTGAGGTTACAGCAGCTATTAAACGTTTAGCTCTGGACAGTTCCCGGTCCAGATGGCCTTAGTTCTGATTTTTACCAGGCCTTTAAATCGATTATTTCTCCTAAGCTTCTAGACTTATACAGATCAATGTGGGAATAGGGAACTATGCCCCCAACTATGTAAGAGGCCACTATTACTGTCCTGCCTAAACCTAATGAAGATTACTCCAAGTGTGCTAATTACAGTCCCATATCCTTGCTTAACGCAGACTCAAAGATTTTGGCAAAAGTGTTAGCAACCTGATTAGAAAGGGTCCTTCAAATCTTAATTCACAAATCACAAGCAGGTTTTATGTGAGGTAGGCAGGGCAGTGATAATCTTAGGGCAGTGATACATTTAACATAGCTTGCAACTAGGGGTCTGAATTATGTGGCCCTGGTTGCAATAGATCCTGAGATGGCATTTGATTTGATTGAATGGAATTATTTATTTTCAGCCCTCACAGCCTTTGGTATAGGTCCCACCTTTCAGGCATGAATCAGGATTTTATATTCATCACCAAAAGTCAGGGTGATGGCCCATGGCATTATATCTGAGCCCTTCCGCTTGTTCTGAGATACAAGACAGGGCTGCCACCTTAGTCTTCTTTTTCTGTTGGCAATAGAGCCCTTAAACACTGCCCTCAAACAGCACCTGGATATTCTTGGCATCAGAGTAGGGGTTAAGTCATTCACTACCCTGCTGTATGCATAAAATCTGTTCCTCACTCTGACACTGGTAGAATCTTCCCTGCCTAGAGCATGGGAAGTTCTAGACTCAATTGGTGCTGTATCTGGATTGTGGGTAAATTGGTCCAAAACTCAACTTCTGCCCCTCTATAAGGGAGATCCTAGCAGGATACATCTTGGAGGTAAGCAGATTAAATGGATTCCATCCAATATCAGATATTTAGGTATGCATATTTCTAGATCTCCCCAAGATATGTGTACTAAAAATTTACAGACGGTATAGACTCACTTTCAGTCTATACGATTAGAAAATGGGTATGGAGCATTCTGCTTTCTGATTGGCTAATGCCACCAACTACCTGGTCCAGTATCAGGCAACAGAGACCGGCAAATAATAAGCCCCAGTCTCTGGCTGCCTGATTACCTTTTTAAATCCCTGTGCTCTTAGAATGTTCAATTATTTGGAGCCACCATTTCTTTTCTCTCACTTAGCAAGAGATACTGATGCCCACAACACTCCCTTGTTCAGTGCCAGCTGCCCGAAGCAGCACATCAGCCTCCCTAGGTGGATTTAAAGTTACCTTTTTTGTTGTTTGTTTTATTTCTTTATTGTACATTCATGTCCCACACTGCTATCAACTCTCTGAGAGCCAACTGCACTGTTGTGCCCATTCCCCCAGCTGGCTACCCGGTCTCTGTCCACTGGCTCTACAAGTGAAAGCGACATTGGAGCCAGACCGTGGTCACACTCTGAAAACAATAAATAAATCAATGCTGCCCCCTCCACCTCCACTGCTCTAATGCCCAATTCCCTGATGCAGTCACAGTTTAAAACTGTAGCCTTTAATATCACAGCCAAAACGGCACACAGATTCAATGGTAAAGCAGTTAAACATCCCAGTTATGTTTTTATTCCTCCTAGCTCACTGGACCACTACCACCACTCCTCAGCCTGATTCCCTGATGAACAAATGGCAACCACTTTGTTTGCAATCAGAAATGGCACATCCATCCTCACGCAACTCAGTTGTCCACAACACACCTTTATTTAATGAGGTTTTTAGCAAGGGACAACTCCCCCACCATTTCACTTTGCTAATTGTCCCACAACTACAGCAGTCTCCACACACAACCATCACAAAGTCTGCCAAGCCACGTTTACTGAGCAGTTGTTTTTTTTCACAATACTTAACAAGTTGAAAATATTGCCAGTAGTGCGCCCACTAGCATTTGAGCAGCTTGCCGCTCGCTTAACCTGTCACCTTGTTAACAGCAGTCGTGATGTATTTCAAACCATGATCGTTCCATTAGCTTCCCAGCAGAAAATAAAATAAAACAGTCACCTTTCACCATTTAAGTGCTCCAGTACACGCCGTCAGTACTTCCGAAGAGTACTTGGAACCATCTTGTTGATAGGCATGTCAGCGGGAAGGACTGGAAGCAGGCAGTTAGGATCGCAACTGCAATGAACAGGATGAGGGGCAGATCAAAATGATTGAACCTTTTTTTTTGTCCTCTCTAACCCTTGATGTCTGCAAGTACTAAAACTCACCAGTATAGTCAATAGCTTCACTACCCATTTTAAAAGGTAAAACAAACAGTATGTGTGTGTGGGGCAGTAACCATGACAATCATCTCAAAAGTCACAAATACAGAGTGGGGTAACCATGACAACAAGTTCAAAAGTCACAAGTACAGAGGCTGTAGTAGGACAGAAGTCCTCAGCTCAAACAAAAAAAACTGCATTCCAATACAGGCGGAGGAACTATTTCATTACAAAATTACATTACAAAATTAAATTACAATTTTTTTTCTCAAACATATATAATACAGGTAACCATTTTCTAAGTGCAATAATACCTGCCAGGGTGAGTGGTATTGGGCAATACTGGACCATCCAAGGGCTATAGGGCCCTCCGCCTGCAGCGTCAGGCCTCATTATGCCCCTGGGCAGTCCAGTATTGCCCAATACCACCCACCCTGTCTGGTATTATTGCTTACTTAGATGTGTCAAGATGTATCTAACAATCCTCAGTAAAATAGCAGTGATAAAAATGATGGAATTCCCCAAGATATTTTTTTGCTTAAGTAATTTTCCCATGCCCTTGACACAAGACTTTTGGAATAAAGTAGACAGATTATTTTCCAATTTCATTTGGGAGGGCAAGTGCCCCTGTTTTGGGAGAGGGGTTCTTCAGGCACCAGTGATGAAAGGGGGATGGAACATGCCTTGGCCGTGGGCTTATCATCTTAGCTATGGCCTAAAATCTGCAATGGTTCAACCCATGTTCACCGACTGCCCCCTTGTGGGTAGAAATAGAACAATCTCTGTTAGGATCTATTCCTTTGGCAGCCACCTTAGGTGACTCCATTTCTAGTTCCTTTTGTCGTACCTTGCCTATGTTTTTTACTAAATATGTTTGGAGTAGAACTTAAAAGATGTTTCAGTGGGATGCCAACTACTTGGGACACTATGAACTATTATAGCATAATCATAAGATTCAAATAGGAGGTTCTCAGATAATGTGGCATGTGTGAGTATCGAAGGGGATCAGGAATGTAGGCAACTTCTAGACCAGAAATGGGACTGCTTAAATCTTTTCAGCAATTGCAAGTTGGATTTCAGCTGCCCACTCAGGATTTTTGGAAATTTCTCCAGATTTGACATGCCATGTCTCATTGCCTTAATAAAGGCCATACCCTTCAGTATACTGAAATGGTTAAATATTTTAAAAACATGGCTATCACTTTCAAAAGGCAATATGAATGTTATTAACAAAACTATTCAGGGAGTGCATCTTCTGAACTGGGACCTGCACAGGTCTAAGTTGGCTGCAGAGAACCAGGAGCCACTGGATGGAGACTCCTGGGCTACATGCTGGACTGAAGTCCACATAGCCTCTCCAGACCCAAAATTAAAGTTGATCTAAAAAAAGTCCTAGGCAGGTGGTACAAGACACCAGATAAATTAATGCGACTAAATCTGGCTTACCTCAGAGCTCTGATGGAGATGTAGAAAGGATCTGGGGACTATTTCTCACATTCTGTGGGACTGCCCATTGATACTGGACTGGTGGTTTTCCATTATTGCTATGTTAGAAACTGATCTGTGTGTCCTACTACCTAGAACCCCTAGATTTTGAATCTTGGGAGAGCCACATATGCTTTCCTTAGAAACTCTAAATTGGTGACTCCTAACATCCCCTCGAAGAATCACTGGGTCAAGCTGTCGTCAAGACGGCTTCTTATTTATGAGTGCTTTTCTAACTAAATTTCAGATGATATGAATGTCATGGCTATCTAATATTGGGATGATAAATAAAGATATTGATTAAATTTTCCCTTCTATTCTTTTCTTTTTTTACAGTTAATTTGTTTATTGTAAAGATTTGTCCATTATATATAGTACATTTTACATAATCGGATATGAATGATAATTCACATTGTATACCGGGTATTAAGAATGTTGATATATAAGGCATAATAAGTTATTAGCTTTCCAGTATACTAATTAACATATTGATACCCTGGTAGGGAGTTTCTAGAACACATATTACATTATATCTTCACTGTATGTACTATAATGTAAATCTAATATTAAATAAAAAAGAAAAAGAAAGCATATAAATTTATCTTGGTATAATTATAATCTATACTAAATCTAAGAGCTGCATAGAAAGTTGATTATACCTCTGCTTCTATAATAGAGGTATATCTAACGATATGATGTTCGATATTTAGTCCGTATATGTTTGAAGGAAATTTAAATAGTCCTGCCAACATAGATAAAACTCATTTAGTCGGTCTGTTATCAAATATGAAATTCTTTCCAGAGATGTGATATGGGTCAAACTATTTAAAATATCTTTAAGAGTAGGTATATATTGAGTTTTCCATTGTATTAAGATCAGTCTCTTAATTTGCATAAATAAGATCTGTAACCATCTAATTTGGTATTTTGTTAGGTTTATGTTGTTGTTTATGATTCCTAAAAGACAAAATTTGGGTTCAAAGATGATATCATGTCTGATAATTTGGGTAGCTAAATTGTGAACAGTATGCCATAGATTAGATATAGGTTTACAAGACCACAATATATGTAAGAGATCTCCATTTGGCAAATTACATCGCCAACACTTATTATTGGAAGCTAAACCTATATTATATAAATGAGATGGTGTTTTATACCATAAATGTAAAATTTTAAATTGAATCAACCTACTACGCATATCCTTAAAGGTGTCATGACAGTTTTTCCAGCAACTGTCCCACTGAAGGTCCATAATATTTACATTTAATATTCGGTTCCACTTGTCTCTAGCTAAAAGCGATTGATTTGGTAGTCTGTCTCTAATCTGTCTGTATATTTTACTGATCAAACCGTGGGAGATATTAATCCATGTATTCATATATGAACATGATAATTTGATTTGTTACATTGCTGAAAGTTGTGGATATGGCCTTATGAATTTGTAGATATTTCCAAAATTCTTCCTTAGGGATATTCCATTTTATTTGGATATTACTGAAAGAATTAAGTGTGCTGCCATTGTCCGTTGAAATATCATGTAAAAACAGAATATTCTTATACATCCATGATTTACAATATAATGGTTTATTTTCTAGTAGGAATTTTGGATTGCCCCAAATAGGTGTAAATGATAGAGGAGAAGGGTCGAATTTAAGCCATTTATGCATTCTAAACCAATAGTAAATGGATGCATTTATTATGGGATGCCTTTTTAGTTTAGGGGATAATGAGAAATAAATATTACTATTAGGCGTGTATCCTGGAGACAAAGATGCTTCCATGTCGTACCATAATGGTACATAATAATTGGGTTTGGTAAACCATTTAATAGTTTGTGAAGCTCTAAAGGCCCACATATAAGACGTATACCATGGTAATCCAAAGCCACCCTGAGACCAATGCGATCGTAATTTGACACGGTTAAAACTTGGAATACAACCTTCCCATATAAAATTTCCGATAACTTTGTCAATATTTTCCAATAGGGAGGGAGGTAATTTAAGAGGGATGCAGGCAAATAGATATAACATTTTAGGAGAAATATTCATCTTAATTGCAGCTATCTTGCCAAAGAAGGATAGTTTCAGATTTTTCCATCTGTCTAAATCTGCTTTAATATTAGCAAGTAATGGACGTAAGTTATTTTCCCATATCTTATCAAAGTCAGTTGATACTTTAATCCCTAAGTAAGTAATATAACGTGGGGCCCATTGAAAGCCCAGATGTATATTCATGGTAGGAATACAATGTCTATTCAATGGTAATATTTCGATTTTGATAATTGATTGTAAGTCCAGAAAGTCTAGAAAATAAATTAAAGATGTTTTTAAGTAATTCTCCAGATGATTTTAGATTTTCTAGTAAAATTAGCATATCATCAGCATATGATAATGTTGTATATTGCGTATGACCGATACTAATACCCTTAATATCATTGTTTTGTCTAAGAAAAATAGCAAAAGTTTCCAGAGCTAAGATAAAAAGAGAAGGTGAAAGAAGGCATCCTTGTCTGGTACCCCTTTCTAGCCTAAATGATTGAGACAATGTGGAATTAGTAAGCACTCTAGCATGGGGATTAGTATAAAGAAGTTTAATCCAAGAACAAAATCGATTACTGAAACCAAAACGAGATAATACCAGAAAGAGAAAATTCCAACCCAGAGAATCAAAAGCTTTTTCAAAATCTATCGCAATCGCTGCTGCAGGAGAACTGAGAGACTTGGCTTTGTAAATAAGATTTATTAGAGAGCGTAGATTATCAGAGCCCATCCTTCCCTTAACAAAACCTACTTGAGATTTATGAATTAACTTCGGGATATATGGTTCTATATGGTTTGCCAAGATTTTAGCAAAGATTACATCTGTTTTAAGTAAAGATATTGGACGCAATTAATGGATTGGAAGTATCTTTATCTTTTTTAGAAGAATTGTAATTATTGCATCTGTCATGGTATATGGTAACTGGCCTAATAGGGAAGATTCATGGAATACTTTACATAATAGAGGACATAGCTGTTCCTCACAAAGTTTGTAGAACTCAACAGGAAAACCATGTGCACCAGGAGAACGTCCAGATATAAGAAAGTGAACAGCCTTTTTTATCTCTTCTACAGTAATCGGAACATCTAGAGAATGTATTGTCTCCTGCGAGAGACGAGGAAGTGCTAATTTGTCCAGAAAAGAAGTAATGTCTGAAGTTGATGGCGAATAAGATAAAGAATAAAGTTTTTTATAAAAAGATGTCATTATCTGGTTAATAGCAGACTCATTAGTTTGAGTCTTCCCTGTATTATCTTTCAAGGCAGCTATGTAACGCTCTGTCTGTTGCATTCTAAGTCTGTAGGCAAGAATTTTATTCCCTTTTCACCACCTTCCCAGTATTTTTGTTTTATTCTGAGCAAAGCAATCTCTATTTTCCTGGATATTAGCTCATTGATTTGCATTCTTAATTGCAAAATTTCATAATGTAGGTTCGAGAATGGGTCAGGATGAGAAAAGCTAGAGTATAATCTTTGCTTTGTTTCCAATAGCTTTTCAATTAAGTTATTAATTTGTTGTTCTCTAAGCTTCCGTCTATGGGCTGCATAGCTGATTATTTTACCCCGTAATGTAGCTTTAAGTGCTTCCCATGTGGTACCCATGGAAGTGTCTTTGGGATCATTAATAAGTACAAATTCTTCTATTTGCATTTTAATCCAAGGTACAAATTCAGGATCTTTAAGTAGTAGAGGATATAGTCTCCAGGTGAAGGATTTTGTGGGGAGGCCCCATGTAAACAAAAGCTTAACTGGAGCATGTTCCGATATAATTAATGGTAGAATAATGCTTTCAATTGTATTAGCAGCTATTGTTGGAGAAGTTAGCCAATAATCTATTCTGCTATAAGTCTGGTGACGTGGGGAATAAAACATATATTCTCTATCTCTGGGGTGAAGAGTTCTCCAAATATCAGATAAACCCAAATCCCGCATTAATTGAGTTATAATAATTAAACTCTTGGGGTGGCAATCTAATGAACCATTGCTCCTATCCATGTATGCATCTAAGGTTAAGTTAAAATCCCCTCCAACTAGCACTGGGGAATTGTGCATGTTTGACGTGATTAATATTTGGGTCAAACTCTGAAAAAATTGAGAATCATCTGAATTTGGTGCATATATATTAACTATAGTTAAAGGCCCTGATGGGGTATCAAATGTTATAATAAGCCATCTGCCATCCGTGTCTTTCTGGATGTTAGAAGGCGTCCATCTCAAATTTTTATGTATCAGTATAGCAACTCCTCTTTTTTTAGTATTGGCTGACGCTGCAAACACCTGACCGACCCAATCACTTTTTAATCTGTCATTGTCTACATCCAACAATTTAGTTTCCTGCAATAATAATTTGTATTTTGTGTTTTTAAGATGATTCAAGACTTGTTTACGTTTATTCGGAGCATTAAGTCCCTTGACATTCCATGTACACAGTGCTAAATTTGCCATAGTGTATTATGTTATTAGTCTACAGTATACTAAATATAATGTCAAGGGACAACAATGCGGATTGATATACGACAATGACATACCTGTCAAATTATAATGAGTTTTATATATTATCATAGTGTTGGCATGTGTTTTTAATATAAATGAACTGACAAAATATATCCTTTCTATCTGATGTTTTTCTATGCAGCTCTTTCTAACTCTTATAAATCTAACAATCTTAAACAACAACAGTACATAATAATAAAGTAAAACTATCATCTAAGATATACAGAGTGGATAAGGTCGGTCTAAGTAGAAAGACAAAAAAGAGTCAAAGAGACCAAGACCACCTCTGCAATCTAGGACGTAGCTTATCTATCAGGAAGAAGGAGTTCCCAATTAAAAGTAAGAGAGGAAAAGGAATTATCCAATCTTCCTTAATGTATTAACACAACCAGTGTTGGTCAAATAATGTCTAGCAATGACTGAGTGATATTATTTATAATAACCCTTTAAATAGGGTAAAAGATATTAAATGTTTAATTCGTAAAGTTAGAAATATTACCTTCCACTAACTTAACTGTATCCAGCATCACCTCTGGTAAGGAAAGGAGAAAAAAAATTACTTTCGAAAGGTTAGACAATATGTACAAATATGGTATATTGTATTCCCAACACATATTCAATATATTCTAAGGTTAATCTGTCCAGTATACATTTGCTGCACCTTTATAATATATTACCTTTCCTTTCTCCCTAGCAAAGAGAGTTACACCTTTGTAATATATTGCCTTTGCTTTCTCCCTAGCAAAGAAAGTTTCCAAGTATACTTGTGAAAAAAAAAATCCAATATTGTCAAAAGTTTCTGTGGATCCATTAACTATAATTAAGTAAATTACTTAATTACTTGATAACATTATATAACTGCTTTTTGTATTAATTAGTCCTAAGTATTGCAACTTATAACAGGCTTCTTATAACTTAATTGGTTTCCATATAAATGAATGCGCTCCACTTAATGGGTACATCTTATAAAATTAAAAGTAAAATAAGCTAATTTAAGTTTTAAAGATCATTATTATAAACCCAACAAAAAAGAAAATAGAGAAAAAATCCCAAACACGATTATGGTGTTCACGACGAGTTTCTATTCGGTCCGACTGTTCCTCCTTGATCCAGACAACAAAAATGACAGTACACTCTTTTTAACATAGTCCCCTGTGGTCATAATGCTATTACTGATGTAGATGAATTACCAAATTATGTTCAAAACGCTTTTTTTGGTGCCTGTGTTGCATGCCTCGATCGTGACTATATTAATGCCAACTTTCGAGTCCCGCCACAGCCACTTATAACTACCTTGCGTTTTAAAGCTTCCGACTGATCATATGGTTCCGTCTCTCCCTAAAGCCTCCAAGATGAAGAGTTTGATCCATTACCAGAAATCAGGGTCCCCTTCATTATGCTTGAGCCTTATTCTAATAAAAACAATATGTCAAGCATACATCGTGGTGCTCATCTCCAGTGTTTAGTGGGAGAGGTGTCACCTTTGTATTTACTCTTGCCTCTGCGTTTTTTCTTTGGTGGCTCAGTAATTTTAGTTGGGGATTTCTCTTCACAGCCTGCCCAAGAGGGTTCTGTTTGTTCACAAACTACTTCTTCCCTTATCGAGGTACCCATTTCTATTTCTGTGTCATCACAAAGGGAGGGCAGATCTTGTAGCACAGCATATTTATTTTGCACTGTGACGTTCATGTAGATTAGTGCCTCAGCGTTAGATTTAGAACTATTTTTATTTAGATATTCGTGGCTGCAATTACTCGTTGTTGGTCTGGTTAGTTGAGTACTAGAGCCATTTTGCACAAAGCCAGACTGCACCCAGATAAATCACCAGAGGAAATCAGAGAACGATCCATCAGGACTGTGAGTAATTATGTTATTTGCTAGTCTCGCTTCATACTCGGAGACAGTAACTGCGTGGTGGGGTTTGACTGTTCCCTATTTTACTTTTCTCGAGTGATGAATAGTTATTTAAAAATAACATGAGAGACTCAGGATTGTGAAAGTCTTTAACTGTATTTCCTAGATATAATCGCATGATTGCTGGGTACCTTAAATTGAAGTGAATTCCCATTTGATGCTTTAACCGTCTGCCGGCAGTGTATGCCCTCCATTTTTGAGACAGTTCTCTGGAGAAATCCCGGTATATATAAATGTTGTAATCTTGCCAATTTAGTTGACCTATTTCACGTGCCTTCTGCAGAATAAGCTCTACTGTGGTGTAATTAAGAAATTTTACAATTATAGGTCTCGGCTTTTGATCTGTAGAGGGCTTAGGGCCTAATGATCGATGGCTAGGTTCTATAGTTAATTCTTTGCCAGTTTGGAGGTGCAGTATATGCGGTAGTGCTTGTTGTAGGAAAGCAGTAGTATTTTTAGCCTCCACACCTTCAGGAAAGCTGAATATACGCAGGTTGTTTCTTCGGGTTCTGTTTTCTAGGTCTTCAATTTTTAATTGCAGCTCTTTGATCACTCGGTCCTGAGATCTAATAGTTGTTTGTAGGTCCTGTATAGACTTTTCATTGAGACAAACTTTATTCTCAGTAAATGCCAGCCTTGAATCAATACTTTTCATCGTTTGTGTATTGTGCTGTGTAGCCGATTTTAAATCCTTCATGTCCATGGATAATTTATTGAACATTTCTCTATTTTCTCCAGAGGATCTGGTTGCTTGTCAGAGTAGGCCATTGTAGGGCCTTGCAGGGTCTCACCAAGTCTCCCAAAATTGTAAGGGATTGTAGATATATCTTGATAAAAATATTCTTGATAGTAGCAGTATCCCTCCTTACTTTGTTCTCTTAAGTTAAATGTTATTCATGACATTATATAACAGAGGATGGTGCTAGATTCAGCTTGTCAGTGAAGAGCTCTGAGATTAAGCCTCCATCTTGTTCGGTGTCAGGCCACGCCCCCCTATTCTTTTCTTTAAACTATAGAAGGTCGATACTTTCATGGGATGGAAACTTAGATGATTGTTGCCATGTTGAAGTCTCCTTTTCTTTAAGGATAATGCTGAATATCTTGGTATAATTGAATATCTTGCTAAGTTAGGCTGTTATAAACTCTTAGTTGGTTATGTCCTGTTGACCTATGTTATGTTATTGGTGAAATGCTGTAATTATGTACTTATCACTGATATGTATTTAATAAAACTCAATAAAATGTTTTTATACAAAAAAAAGAAAAGATGATCTTCCCTTAGCAATGGTCCATCTGCCCTCCTTCAGACCCTGTTGTGGGGGAGCTGCCATGAATGGCAAGATTTGGACAATGGCAGGCAGATAAGGTGAGTGGTAGGGGTTAAATGGTAACCCTGTCCTGACTAGGGTGCATCCCTGTACTGGGCATATCCCTTGGACAACACTTGCCAAGAAAATACCTACAGATATATTGCATAGCAGTACACTGATAATCAGTTTTTGAGATAATGGTAAAGAAGACTACATATTTGTTTGTTATATTTTGCTATCAGTCTTCTTTACAAACTCTATCATAATCTCTGTTCAATCTTGGAGGGTGATTATTTGTCTTCTTACCTTAGCAACTTTGACTGGATTTTATATATTATCCAGCTCCATGGTCCTGTTCTAGCATAGTCTTCTTCCAGGCTGCTTCTGCTGTGCCTGCAGGCCTGGCCTATCTATCTGACTTCTCCTGGCTCCACTCCATGAATTAGAGACTCAGTCCAAGTCCCTTGAATCATCTTATGACTGGCAACTACCCTTCTTTACTCCACATGGTATCAGTCCTCACATGACACACAGTCACAGACTAGTGCTGCTGGCCTGCTGCCTCAGCCTTTGCCTAGCTGCATGCAATGGATGACTGTCCAGTTGAGCACCAGAACCCAACTTACCACAACACCCACCTGTCCTTCTTCTGCCTTGTCATAAGGACTGAATCTTATTGTCCCTGCTGAGTTCTCACAGACAGTCCCATTTGTAGCTTGTACCATGTTGTGCAGCTCAGATCTTGGCCACAGCTGCTCAGATGATGTCTGGCAGTTTGGGTTCAATTTCCCAACAAGCTCTCATGCTCCCTCCATCCCTCACACAAAACTGTTGCCATGCCAGTGTCACAGTGTCTGTGAATATGAGCTGCTTATGTCTCACTCTCAGCTCACTACAGCATGGGCCATCCTCTGACCCATCATGATTGTCCTCCTCCTGAAGTCCACTTTTTCACTCTCCCAGAAGTCCAGGCAGCCTCAGGCAGCAGTTCGGTGTCTCCACTGAGAGTCTCCACTGACCTGGGTGGGCCTCACTGGATTCGACCAATAACCTCTCAATACTTGAGCCTACTTTGCCACCAGGCTCTTGAGTCCTGGTTCCCTTCACCAAAAAAAAAAAGCTGGCAGAGAAAATTAACAGGCAGACAAAGAAAGGGACACAATACCACAGAGCAAATGGTGCAATGTTAGTAACAGAGCACAAGGTGATGAAGTTAGGGGCTGGCAGTAGATGTACAGGCAGGCTGTAAAATGTATTTCTCTTCCAGTTTATTAAAAAAAAAATATACATAATATTGCCCAGTCCCTGCATTCAACCCTAGTGCATACTTCCTGACAAACAAAGTTGTTTGCTTGCTCTGATCACTCTTCTGACAGTCAAGTTCCTCAAGGCCATGGCCTGACCTCCAACTGTGTTGGTGGTCAGCAGTATACAGCTAGCCATGCTCTTTTGAGGAATTTCTTTGATAGAAGCCCTAGATCAACAGTCCTTTATCCTCTTAGTCAGGGTGTTGTGCTATATACATGCTACTGCCACTCTGCAATAAATCTTTCACATAAGGGCTTGCTTTACAATTAAAAGGGAACAAGTGTTGTAGAAGACTAAAGGGATACAATCTCACAGAGCAAATAGCATCATGTTAGTAATGAAGGACATGGTGGTGCAGGGATTAGAGGCTGGCAGTCAATACATAGGTACCTTCTAAAACCCTGCATGCTGCCACCCACTGCCCAGGCTTACCCCCCTGGGTGAGGCCTCTGGGCGGGCACCCCCAACCCCTAATGGACAATGGTCTTTAGCCCTGGCTTTCCCCCATGGTTGGGGCCATGGGAGTGGGACTCCCCCCAACAGACACAGATCACAGCGAAAGTGGTGGCAGGCAAGGCATCAAGGATGGGGGATGGAATTTTGTGGTTGCTGTGAAAATCCCTGGGGCTGGGGACATGCAGTGATGACCAGTGCCTGCCCTGCTCCCCGTAACATGCAGCGCCAGCAGTGGTAGTACCTCCAGCCTCCACCAGAGGTCCAGAGTGCTGGACACTCTTCCCTCCCTCCCTCCCCCTAGAGGAGGAAAGCAGTCCTTGGGACGCTAAATCCTTCTCCCCCTGGCTGGCCCTATGACTTCCTGAGTCCCTCAGTGAAACCAGGATGTTGGCACCACAAGCAGATGCCTTGCTGCTGTGCTAGCGAGCTGGCTCCTTTGTGTGCCCTTTCTAATTACAGAGTTGCAGAAGCATATATATAGCATACTACATCCTCATTAGACGGACAGAGATCTGTTGATCTAGTGTAGCTGCATTACTATCAAAGGAATCCTTTAGCAGTTTATAGCTGGACAGGTATAAATGAAATACCACAGTAGTAAAAAATTATTTATTTATGTATTTCAAAAGTTTCACCAGGAAAGGCATACTGAGCTGATAGCAGCCCATTTCCAGATGCATCCTAGAGGAGGGTCATGAGTAACAATAGAAACAGAATTTACATAGCAGGAAGTAACAAAACTAAGCATCAGAAACAAGCCACAATAGAGAGACAACTTAAACAAATATGTACAGTTGGTTAAGCATGACAGACAAGCTACAACAGATAGGCTATTTAAGCATTATGAACAATGGTTTGTGATCTAGCAGGAAGGTAGCAAGAAGGTGCTAATTAAAGTGCAGAGTGCAATAAATGTAGGCAAGTGGTAGTGACACTATCCAGAGGGGATCAAGAAAGAGTGCAAGTGGAGAGGGGGAAAATGGGGGGGTTGCAGCAGGGGTCATGGCATGAAGTTAAAGGGAGGTGAAAAGGAGGGGGAGAGGTAAGGAGTGGAAGGATGGGAAGAGTGATACAGAGGTGGTGATCAGGTACAGCTGTAGCAGTGAGAAGTGAATTTGAGGAGAAGCGAGGAGAGAGACAGTGTAGTGAAGAGGCAGAGCATATAGGAAGGGGAAGACAATTCCAAAGTTTGGGGAAGTGGTAGGAGAAGGCAGCTTGACCAGCTAAGGAAGTCATAGAAGGAAGTGCCAGGGAAAAGAAGCCAGAGTTGAGACGGTGTAGTGAGAAGGAGGGAAGAAAGGAGAGATAGGAGGGGAGAGAACCTATCCAGTATTTAGCTATGAAGGAGGTACAATAAGTGAGGCACTAGGCTTCGAGGGAGGGAAGAGAGCGGGAGATATCAAGGGAGCAATGGTGGGTGTGGGCAGATATTCCAGAGCAAAGTGACAGAAGAAGTGGAAGAGGGAATCCAGTCTGCTCAGGGTTGACATAGGAGCAGCACTGTAGACAATGTCTCCATAGTCAAAAATAGGGAGAATCATTTTCTGGATAATGGCTCTGTGAGCCAGCAGGGGGATGCAACCATGGTTCTTGTACAGGGCCCCAAGTTTAGGGTGTAGTTTTTTGTGGATGGCATCCACATGACCAGAAAAGTTGAAGTGCCAATTGAGCCAGACCCCAAGACACTTAAAGAAAGGAATGTCGTTGATCTCAGTCCCATCAAGGGTGTGTAAAGATGGGAGGGCATCAAGCCTGGAGAGCTTCTGCCTCAAGTCAAAGGTCAAGGAGACCATTTTTGGGGGGGCACTGAGGGACACGTGATTTGAATGGAAACATTGCTGGACATTATCAAGGTTTGGTTGGAGCTCAGCCATCAGATCAGAAGAGGTGGAACCAGAGGCAAAAAGAACTGTATTATTTGAGTACATATCGATGGATGCAGAGGTACAGGCAGTGGGGAGGTCATTCAGGGAAGTTTAAAAGAGTATAGGACCAAGGATGTAACCTTTTGGGATACCAGTGCAGATGGGGAGTGGAAGGGATAAGGAATCTCCAATTCTAACCAATTGAGTCCTACCCTCAAGGTAGCAGTGGAACCAGTTGGTAGCAGAGATGGAAGGCCCCACTGCTGTAAGTTTGTCAAGGAGAAGAGGGTGGGCTACAAGTGTTGAAGGCTTTGGCCAAGTCAACAAAGATGGCAGAGGTGATAATGCCCTGATCCATACCTGAGAGAATGGAGTCAGTAAGCCGGAGGAGGTGGACTGGGATTTATGGAAACCAGACTGGAGAGGGGTGAAGATGGAGGGCAAGTCAAGGAAGGGAAAAAGCTGAGAAAGCACTAGGTGCTCCTGTTGTTTAGCAGGGGCGGGGAGCAGGGTAATAGGGTGGTAACTGCCAGGACAGGAGGAGTCACCTCCATTGGGAAGGGATATGACAGTAGTATGTTTCCAAGTGTCAGGGACAGAGGCAAGGGAGAAAGAAAAGTTGAGAAGGGAGGTGATTGGAAGAACTATGGCAGGGGAAGATTGATGGAGGAGTTTAGGGTTGAGCCCATTAGGGCTCATGCCCTTGAGATGGTTTAGATCAAAGGATGAACTTGAGAGTGTCGGCAGCAGAAATAGGAGAGAAGGAGAAAGGGGGAAACGAGCAGAGTGGGTGAGGGGAGAGGGAGGGGAGGGGGATGGAGGAGAGAAAGGAGGAGGCATGAGAGGTGAAGAAAGCTCTGAATTCAGAGGCAAGAAAGAGGGGTCAGAAACTATAACATCTCAAACCTTGAGCATCAGGGTGGGGGACTGGACTGGGGGAGAAGAGTGCATGGATGACCTTCCAGAACGTGGAGGGGTGGTTAATGTTTTTCTTGAAGGTGGAGCCGAAGTACTCAGTCTTGGCAAGCCTAGTGGCATGGGTACAAGTGTTGGGCAGGGTTTGGTATCTGGGTAGATCATCAAGGGAGCCAGAGGATTTGTGCTCCTTCCAGACAACATCCTCAGTGTGCAGGCAGGCCAACAGTTCGACTGAGATCCAGGGGTGGTGGGAGCCATGGACCATGGTTTTCCTAACGGGAGCATGTAGATCCCAGATAGACAGAAATTTGGTCTTGAAATAATTGAGGGCTGAGTCGATGGTGCTGGCAGAGGATATGGGTGACCAGTCAGTACATGCCAAATCTGCATGGTTGGAGGACAAGCCCTGCGATTGGAAGGACCAGATCTGGAGGAGTTTGGGTGGGGCCTTGGGGCGGTGTAATTTTTGGACACAGTAGACAATATGGTGATTGCTGGTGGCAACCAGAAGGGTACTGGCAGCAATAATTCAGTTTGGATGGGAGGCAAGAACCCAGTCCAGTTGGGTGTGGTTGTGGGATTTATAGTTTTGATGGGTAGGGACAGTGATCAACTGAGAAAGATTTAGGTACTTAATGTCATAGCAGAATTTGGACTGAGCAGGAGCGAGCCAATGAATGTTGAAGTCTCCAATGATGAGTAATTTACTGGATGAGGCATGGGTAGAGATAGAAGTGAGGAGGTAAATGCCAGAAGAGGGGAAGCAGTAGACAACAGCCACATAGATGGAGAGAGAGAATAGGAGGGAGAGTTTGAGGTGTAACAGTTCCTAGGCAGAAGGGGAGGAGATCGAGAGTATAAGGATGGACTGGATAGCAGTTGAGTGATATATATCACAACAACACAACCCCTATTGGTATGATCCTGGCAGGTCAGAGAATAGCCTGGGATGGTGACTGCAGTGTCTGGAATCTTTGGGGAAAGCCAAGTTTCAGAGATGATTAACACATCAGGTTGAAGGTTAACCATGAGCCGTTGAAGACAGTCTACCTTTGGGAGGAGGCTTCTGATACTGAGGTGAGTCACTCTCAACTCTTGGGGAGGCAGGTAGGAGAAGAATGAGTAGGACCAGGGTTGGGGTCAATATCTTCTGCAACTAAGAGCAACAGTGAGATAAGGGGTTTAGCTGGGACACAGGTGCATCTGTGTGGCAGCTGAGAAGGAGGATAGCAATGAGGAGGAGGAGGAGGAGGGAATTGGGTTGGAAGCAAGTGTCAAAGAGATTTGAGATGGAGGCAGGAGGAAGGGAGGAGTGATGGACCAGTGAGCCAGGAGGAGTGGGTGAGAAAGGGAAGACAGAAGGAGAGGAGGGCTGGAGGAGGGAGGAGGAGATAGAGAAGGGGGGAGAGTGGGAAAGCTAGTAGGTGGGAGTGAAGCAAAGGAAAATGGAAAGGGAAGGAGAGAGAGGGTAGTGAGAAACATATTGGAGAGACAGGAGGGCAGGGTATGTTGGAAGTAGGAGAACCCTATATATGTAGTTGAGGTGGAGACAGCTGAGTAAGGAGAGGGGGGAAAGTGCAGCTAGGGAAGTGGTGGAAAGGTAGAAGTTGAGGCAGTGCAGAGATATAAAGATAGTGGGACCCTAGATAGGGAGATTGTTTAAAAGGGAGCATGACACAGAAAATACTGTGGCGCAGGAAGGGGTAGTCAGCCCAAAGCATACAAAAGAAAGGAATGCCTGCACTCAGGGACCCCAAACAGTCAATTAGTTAAATATTGCCAGATACCATTTATTGTAGCAAAATCCAAAATGCTTGAGGACCATCTATCTCCAGCACTTCAGTCAAACACTTTGGTCTTCATCAGGGTGTGTGTGTTTACTACCAGGCCCCTCGCTCCTATAAACAGTTCTTGTTAAAGGCACAGTACACATTTTTGGGGAATTTATATCTAATACATAATAGAACCTAACCCAACAAACATTTCATCTGTTTATAAGCAGAAAACAATTTGCTAGGTAGAAAGAAGTGTGGCTCCCAGGTGAGCAGGACAGAATGCACAAGTTTGGGAAGTATAGAAAGATACTGTGAGGGGGCAACTGTGTCCTAAGGTACTGTAGAGAAGGGAGCTGCACGTAACAACTATACCAGGACAGAGTTGCCAAAAGACAAAATTCAACAGATAAAATTCTCCCTAGTGGCAAACAGTGATACCATTTTGGACAACAGTACCAATGTTAGCAACATGATATTTAAGAGTCCTGCTATACCTTATGAGTGTCCCTCTTGACCTGAGCAACAGAGAGGCAGGCATCACACTTAAGGTGATATTCACCTGGTACCAAATGTCATCTAGGAGAGGTATGACACACAACATTTAACAAACAAAAAACAGGATAAAGACTGAGAGAAAGACACAGGTGCACCCCCCCCAACCCGGAATGTCACCAAGCAGTCCATTATCAAATTATGGCAATATTAATTCTTTAACATATGGGGAAAAATCAACATCCTCATTAAGACCATTTGGTGACATGGGGCCAGATTCTCAAAGCTCCCAGCAGAGCGCAAGGAGCGTGTACTACAAGCAATGGTGCAAAGTGCCCCTTGCACCAAAAGATGCACTGGGAGCAATACGTAAAGGCAGCATGCATCAACCACAGTCTGCCTGAAACAAAAAGGGCTTGAGCTATCCATGCACCCCAAAATGGGCTGCAGTCTGGTGCTAGGGGCTTGCAGCAGCCATAGGCTGCCCAATCCCCTAAATGAAATTCTCAAAACTGTGCCAGAAGCCAAATTTCTAAGTACTGTTAGACTATCCAGGGCTGGTCTAAGGGTACTTTGAAATATGCCCTATGGCAGAGTTCAACAACCTGTGGAAATGTGCTGCAGTGCCCCTTCCCCAGCCTCCATCCCCCAATATAGTATAGCAGTGGAGGCAGTATAGCACAGTGGTTTAAGGCTCTGAGCTGCAAATCTGGAGACCTGGGTTTGAATCCCACAGCCCCCATTTGCATATACTGTGTGACTCTGAGCAAGCCATTTAACTTCCCTGTGCTCCCAGGTTGCACCTGTAAAAAAGCTTTTAGCTTAGTGTGTCTCACCTGGTTAAACAATTAAAAAATATATATATATACACATATATATAATAATTAACTTCCCTTGTGGTCTAGCGGACCCCCATCCCTGATCCCTAAAGTGCCTAATCACTAGTTTTTTTCTAATTCCCTGTTGATCTAGGAGGCTATCCTCCCCAATCCCCGATGTCCCTAATAAATAGATTTTTATAATTCCCTGGTGGTCTAGCGGACCATCTCACCCCTCTCCCCAATGTCACCCATAGTAGTAGTAGTAGTAAAATCTTTATTTTTATACAGTTGGCCTAGTTTACAAGATTATCCTGTTTTCTACAAGTTGCTCATACATTTAAAAACATTAAGTAAAAAATGTGAAGTGGGTATTAACATTCACAATAAATATATGTAAATCACTCATCAAAATTGAACAACATTTTCCAGACTTCCTGTAGTCCATTCTTACTAAACATCCAAAACATTGACATATTACAGAATCTGGTTTAGTTAATGCCTGCATAAACTGGATATATAGTGGAAATGTGTACGCTTGATTGGGTAAGATATTCCAGTATTTTGCTGCTTGAGAACGTAAAGTCTTTTCTCTAGATTTATTTTTAAAAGCCACAATGGAAATTTTGTTTTGATAACTTGATCTCTTCAATCTTGAGTCAATTTGATAACACCCTCCACAGAAACATAGAAACATAGACTTTGACATCAGATAAGGACCACTTGGCCCACCTAGTCTTCCCATTTCCCTATCTATAGGATAAGCTGCAGATCATATTTAACCAACAGCCTATTTCTTCCTACCCCCCCACAAAAATTGCCTTATGTCTGTCCCATGCATTCTTGAATTCTCCCACAGTTTTAGACCCCACAGCCTCCTCAGGAAGGCTGTTCCATGCATCCACCACCCTCTCTGTGAAAAATACTTTCTCACATTGCCCCTGAGCCATTCCCTCTCTATCTTCAAATTGTGTCCCCTTGTTCTTGCACATCTCTTTTTCTGAAAGATGCTACCCTCTTGGACTTTGTTGATTCCACTGAGGTACTTAAAAGTTTCTATTATGTCCCCCCTCTCCCTCCTTTCCTCAAGGGTATACATATTAAGCTACTTTAGTCTCTCCTCATATGGCTTCTCTTGCAGACCCTGCACCATTTTTGTTACCCTCCTCTGGACTGTCTCCATTCTGTCTATGTCTTTGCAGAGATGGGGTCTCCAGAACTGCACACTGCACTCCATATGGGGTCTCACCAACTGTCTGTACAGAGGGATAACAACTTCCTGTTTTCTGCTGGTGATGGCTCTCCCTATGCAACCCAGCATCCCTCCAGCCCTCCCTACTGCCTTTTCACATTGCTTGCTAACCTTAAGGTCATTTGATTTGATTACCCCCAGGTCCCTTTCCATTTTTGTTGTTGTTACTGCCTCACACCCCAATGCATAATCTTCCCCTGGGTTTTTGTTTCCCAGGTGCATTATTTTGCATTTCTTTGCATTGAATTCAAGCTGCCATACTTCTGACCATTCCTCCAGCCTTGCCAAGTCGCTTCTCATCCTTTCCATGCCTCCTTGTGTATCAATCCTATTGCAGATCTTTGTGTCATCTGCAAAGAGGCATACTTTTCCTTCCCGTCCCTCTGCAATTTCACTTATAACATGTCAGCGTGGCTCAGTTGTTAGCACATCCGCCTCTGGACCAGAAGGTCGTGGATTCTCGTCCCACACCCGGATTGAACTTGCACCTAAAACGCTGGCATCCGAGTGCAGTATCAGGGGGGTGCTGAACTGCTGGGGTGTGCTGTCCTTTGGATGAGACGTTAAACCGAGGTCCCTTCTACCCAACCTGGGGTTGTCCTGGTAGGTGTCCAGGTGGAAGTTAAAGAACCCAGGGCACTCTTTGCAAAGAGTAGGGGACATTCCCGGTGTCCTGGACAACATTCCCCTTCCCATAAACTGGTTCATGCAATTATCCAGGCTGTGTGTGGGTGTTGATGTGCAATATGGCTGCCACTACATATTCAGTCACTTCACTACCAGTCTAGCATTGCTTGTAAAGCACTTTGGGATACACTGTATATGAAAAGGGCTATATAAATGCTGATTCTTCTTCTTCTTCTTCTTCTATAAAGACATTAAAAAGGACTGAACCCTATGGTACCCCACTAGTAACCCCTCTATCTTCAGAGTGGACTCCATTTACAATTACCTTCTGTATCCTGTTGTCCAGCCAATGTTTTACCCAGGCTACCAGCCTGGGACCCACTCCCAGGCTGGTTAATTTGACTGTTAATCTTTTGTGTGGGACTGTGTCAAATGCCTTACTAAAGACTAGGTAGGCCATGTCCACAATCCCTCCCTGATCTACTACTTTGGTCACCAGGTCAAATAAATCAATTAGATTTGTCTGACATGACCTTCCCACTGTGATCCCATGCTGTCTTGGGTCCTGTGCCCCACTGACCTCTAGGTACTCAACAATTCTTTCCTTCAGAAGTGATTACATCACTTTCCCTACCACAGAGGTCAAACTGACAGGTCTGTAGTCTCCTGCCTTTGTCTTGCTCCCACTTTGTGAAGGGGAATCACATCTGCCTTCCTCCAGTCCTCAGGTACCACACCATCCTCCCATGATTTGTTAAAAAGGGTAGTCAGTGGTGTCACTAGTTCTCTCCTTAATTTGTTTAGAATTCTGGGGTGAATTCCATCAGGCCCCATTGCTTTGTCCATCTTCACTTTTAGGAGTTCTTTCAGAACCCTTTCTTCTGTGAAAGGACTGGGATCGACCCCACTATCCAGAATGCTTCTGTTAATTGGATTAGGCACCTCCCCTCCTCCTTTTTTGTGAATACCAAGCAGAAGTATTCATTCAGTATCCCTGCTTTTTCACTGTCCCTCTCTGCCCACCCACCATCCATTCTATTCAGCCTCACTATCCCTCCCTTTGTCTTTCTATGCCCCCTAATGTACCTATAAAAGGTTTTATCCCCTTCTTAACCGACTTGGCTATCTTTTCCTCAGTTTGGGCCTTTACTGTTCTGACTACCCTCCCTACTTCCTTCTGCCTTAACTGGTACAGTTCTCTTTCCTGCTCCTTCTGTGTTTCCTTATACTTCCTAAATGTTATCTTTTATTCCCTAACCTTCCCTGCCACCTCTTTTGAGAACCATAGTGGCTTTTTCTTTCATTTTGATTTATTTATGTGTTTCACACAAAGGCTTGTTGCCTCTGTGATGGCAGTTTTGATGTTTTCCCATTGTTTCTCCACCCCCCCACCCTGTTTCCTAGTGCTTTTCTAAGGCACTCTCCCATCTTGCCAAAGTCAGCCCTCCTGAAGTCCAGAACCCTCACTTTCGTATGGCTTGACTCAGTAGCTGAGTTTATCATGAACCACACTGTTTGGTGATCACTTGTTCCCAGATGGCTACCCACTTCTAGATCTGAGATCCTCAAGAGTGGGTTCCAAAACTAGCTGTTTGAGGCATGCCACCTGAAGGGCATCAAGAATTGCCCTGCTTTTGGGTGTGGCTGCAGCAAAGGTGTTCCAGTTAACATCTGGCATATTAAGGTCCCCCATCAACAGTATCTCCCCTTTCTCTGCCATCCTAAGGATACCTTCTATCATATCCTTGTCCATTACCTCCCCCTGACATGGGGGTCTGTACACAACCCCTGTGCAGATTGTTGTGCCCTTTCTAGTCTCCAAGGTGGCCCACAGTGCCACCTCTCCTCCCTGTTTACTCTTTTGTTCAGTTGCTTTTATCCCTTCCCTTACATCGAGAGCTACTCCTCCCCCTCTTCTCCCCTCCCTGTCTCTCCTGTAGGTTGTGTACCCTGGTATGTTAACATCCCAGTCATGGTTCTCTGTGTACCATGTTTCTGTGACTGGTATAATATTCAGACATCCCTCTTCCATCAAGGCCACCAGTTCAGAGAGCTTGTTGCCCAGACTACGGGCACTGGCACTCATTACCTTCCATTTCTTGATGGCCTTACCCTTTTTTGCCCCAACCTTGTCTTTATTGCATTTGTCATTTTCTCCATTTACCCAATGCCCTTCTCCCTATTGACATCTCTATCTTGGTGTTTACCTCACTTAGTACCCATATCTTTTGGGGGGGAGGCTAGGATTTCCCTGCTCCTTTCCAGTGCATCCCCCCTTGGCTAGTTTAAATGCTTGCCAAAGAAGCATTTAAACCTATCCCCTAGGATCCTGGTTCCCCTCCTGGACAGATGCAGACCATCACGCCAGCATAGGCCTGTATCCCTCAAGGTTGAACCCCAGTCCACAATAAAGCCAAATCCCTGAGCTCTGCACCAACTTTTGAACCACTGACTGAATCCAATGGTGTGGAGCATCCTAGCCTTACCCATGCCATAGACAGTCAGCACCTCTGAGAAGGTTACCATGCATGCTACTTGTCTAAGGCCCCTCCCCAACTCCACAAACTCTTTCTGCACTGCTCTGATCCCTTTCTTAGCCAGGTCATTTGTCCCTAGGTGGACAATGACATCCAACTCCCTCCCCTGTGCAGCTGCTCCACCGATCCTGAGGATTCACTCCCTGCCCCTCCAAGCCATGGCACCAGGTAGGCAATCTCCCCTTCCTCCCCCAGTTCTACCTTCCTATCAATGGAGTCCCCCACCAGGAGTTGTTTCCTTCCCCTGTGGGGTTCCATGCCACCCCCCTGTGGGTCTCCCTTGTGGAGGTTCCCTGCATCCTCCTTGGTCTCCACTGCCGGTGCCTCCATAGAGGAACCACACTTTGCCAGAACAGCATAGGAATTGTGGAGAGGTACAACTGGAGGGATGTGCCTCGATTCCACCACCCTCACCCTCCCTGAGCCCGCTGTGGTCCAACCGCTTCTCCTTCTTGGCAACCTCTGAGTCAACGGCAGTGGCCCTGGAGGACCCTGGATGGAAGAGGAGGTCCCACAAATCCTGGCCAACTCAGTCTGAAGATGAGCAACCTCCTCCCTCAGCCCAGAGAGGTGCCTGCAGATGGGACAACACCGCATCCTCCAGAATGTCTCCCAGAAGACTGCTGCTCCACAGCCACTGCACTGCACCACTCCCATCATGTCTTACTTCTGGACCCTTCACTGTTGTTTGGAATCCTTACTCTTTCCTCTGTTTTTTTTTCTTCTCTCCCTGCTTACTTACTGCCTCTGTGCCCTTTAAGCTCCTGATCGTCCTGTTCTGAGACAAGAAGATCCTATATTTCTCAGTAGACCCCTTACTTGTTCAGAAGCAGACCTCCAGCAGCTGGGGGGGACAGAGCTACTCTCCTCCGAATAAATTTTTGTTTATATAGTGCTCAGGACTATCTGTATGATATTTATAAGTCAATTTTTGCCATCTCAAGGCACATCTTATGTCAACTGGCAACCATTCCAGAGAGGTCAGCAAGTTGCAGCGATGTGTTCTTGGACCACACCGCAAAAGGTACCTTGCTATCCTATAGTACACTCTGTCTAAATTACTTAATGGTATCTTGTTTGTGGTATGATACAAAACATCCCCATAGGTCAGTACCAGAATAATTAGTTGTTCAGCAACCCTTTTTCTGCTATTTTCTGTTAGACACTTAGTTGTTCTTCTAAGGGCTCCCACCCTTTTATTTACCCTTTCAATCAATACCCCATATATGTTTTACATGGGTCAAATTCTGATAAAAAATAATACCCAAATAGGTATATTCAGTCACTTGTTCTAAAAAACACCATTATACACTTTCATGTTTAACTGTTTCTTTCCCTTTGAGTTTGACCCAAAATATAACAACTTTGTTTTTTTGGTGTTCATCACTAGGCACAACCTGGTGAACCACCCCCCCCCATGCTGTCGAAGTCCAACTGAATTTTGGTTTCAAGTTCCCTGCTATTACTACCTGTTGTTATTAAAGCAGTATCATCTGCATACAGCCACGTATTTGAATGTTGTATAACTTGTGGGAGGCTGTGGTTGAAAATCAAAAATAACAGGAGTCCTAAAATGGACTCCTATGGCACTCCCCTAATAACTGCCCATGTTTGTGAGCTTTCTCCGTTTGTTTCAATGTACTGTGTGCAGTTCTCCAGATAAGATTTCAACCAGTCCCTTGGGCCTTCAGTAAACCCCATATTTTCAGCTGCTTGTAACAAAAGGGGGTGGTTCACCAGGTTGAAAGCCTTTGATAGGCCCACAAACACCACTGCAGTCTCAAAACCCTCATGCAACGATATATTTACAAAGTCATTAAACTCCTGCAATGTTGATGTAGTAGAATGGCCTTTTCAGAAACCTGATTGACAGAGAGTAATCAAATTATATTTCTCTAAATACTCCATCATTTGTATATGTACATGTCTCTCCAAGCATTTAGCCAGGACAGACAATAGATCAATTGGCCTGTAATTATTTAACTCAGTGGATTGACCCCCTTTGAATATAGGGGTAATTATACTCATCCTCCACTGATGTGGAAAGTAGCTTTCTTGTAAGCTTCTATTAAATATATTAGTCACAATAGATGCGATTTGTTTAGCAGCTATCTTTAAAAATCTCCCCTTTAGTAAATCCGGCCCCACTGACTTATTTGCATTTATTTTTGTTAGTCCTCTATAAACCTCAGACACTTTTAGGGTTTTGAACCAAACAGGTGGATGTGATCCTGTAAAATTAGCTATATTCTGTTGTTTTTGTAGCTCTAGACCTGATGTCGTTATATCAAGACCTGGTGAGTCCACAAAAAGTCATTTAGCAAATTTACTATTTCTTGGGTGTCTTCTATTAGACTGTCACCAATCTTAAGAGTGTAGTTTGTTGTGACTTCTTGCCCAGGTTTGGATAATGTATTTATAGATTTCCAAAATGTTCTAGGGTCCGATTTATTATTCAAACAATTTCTGTAATAAAGAATTTTAGCCTTCTTGATCTGTTGTCGATATCTATTTCTGGTCTGCTTAAACAGGTCCCTGGAGGTCTAGTGGAACCTCCTCCCTGATCCCTGATTTTGCCGTATATTTAATTAATAAAAAAAAACCATTCCCTTGTGGTCTAGTGGACCACTATGTCGGCAGGTAGTGCCCACCACCCTGTCCATCCCATCCCAAAACAGAGCCGGTGACCGGTACAGCCCTCCTCACACCGTTACATCCAGCTGCAGACTGAGCTGTCAAGGAAGAGCACATACTGTATAAACTGATGAGCTGTTTGCTTAGGTTCTTTTATATATTACACATAAATTCAAAAGAAAAAAATGCGTACAGTGCCTTTAACAAGAACTGTTTATTTTGGCAAGGGACTGGGAGCAGACACGACAACAGACAAAGGCCAAAGTGTTTGGCTGAAGGGCTGGGGATACATGGTCCTCAAGCATTTTGGATTTTACTACAATAAATGGTAACTTTCTATACTTAACTAATTGACTGTCTGTGATCCCTGAGTACAAGTATTCCTTTCTATAGCCAAAATGCCAGCCTGATTGGAAGTCAGGCCTTGACCTAGAGGGACATGACTGTCAGGAAGGTGATCAGAGCAAGCAAATAACTTAGTTCGTCTGGCAGCATGCGCCACGGTTGAATGCACCATGACATGTTATTTTCTCAATCTTGCCCTTGCCAGGTTTACAATGCTATTTCTATGCGAATGTGGGAAAAAAAACCTCAGTTGAGACATTTATAAAATGATCCAATTTCAGAGGAATTTTAACACCAAAATAATACTAGAAGATGCCAGAAATATTTAAGAGTGAGAAAAAGGTAGTGTAACATTTTTGTGCCCAATTCTGTTGCACTGCGGCTTTAAAGTGAAAAGGTGTGATTTAGACAAATTGGAACACTTATGGAATTTTGCAGACCAGCAGCCTAGGATTCCCTAAGGTCAAGTATTACCAATATAATGTTAAAACAAAGCTCAAGGTATCAGCATTCCAGTGCTATCTGTAGGGATTCCAGGGAATAATCCATGGTCGGTATGCGGCAATATTATAATAAGTGGATGACCACCCCAGACATGAGGTTATTACAGCATCAGTATACACCTGGAGTGTAGTATATGCTACTTCACCTTTAAGATTTACAAGGTACAACGCCAGGATCAGGCGACTAGGGGAAGTCTTAGTGTGGGGTGGACATGTTGTTGTATTGTATTGTATGGAGTCATGAGTGGTGCAATTAATAAATGAAGCAGCTAGAAGCTACTAGAAGTTAATCCAGCATGTGGTCTCAGTCATTCTAAAAGTAAATAACATAACATAACATGGTGTCAGAAGCAGTGAACCAAAAAGCTTCTCAGTAGGGTAGCTGAATTCTGCAGCAAGAAAAAGAAAGGAAAAGAAAACAAGAAAATGGAGCAATTCAAGCCACCTGAGCCCTTAGCCCTGCAAGGTAATCTGTCAGAATTGGAGAAGATGGGAACAGAGGTTTAAGCTCTACATGGAAGCATCTGGTGCAGTTGGAAAATTACAAAAAAACACAAGTAGCAATTTGACTTCATACTATGGGGAAGGAAGCCCTAGAAGTGTATAACACTTTCAGCTTTGAAGGGGAAGATAGTCCTAAAGATGTAGACATTATGCTAGAGTGTTTTAAAGCCTACTGCAACCCCATACATAGAAACATAGGAGGGGAGTCACATGATGCAGTTCACCACTTAGCAGCTCATCTTGCTGTCTCCAGCCACCTGGGATTTAACATACATTTTTTCTGTATTTTACAACTCTGTTAAATAGTTTACTTCAGTGTCGGAAGCTCCTTTATCAACTTAGGGATAAGCCAGTGGAGCACCATTTATGTTATGGAGTTGGAAATGAGGAAAGCACTACCTAAACACACACCGCCGACCATGTCAAAAAAGACAAGCAAAAAAACAAAGGCCCAGATGTCGATGGTTGACTCTGAAACTACTACTACCATCCCAGACTCTGAACTTCCAGCAGTTGAGAGATTCTTGGCAGAATTCAAACCTTTTCAGGAGGAACTACATTCACTTATCGCTGAGTTTAAGGCAATAAAATCAGCTCTGGAGGACATGTCCACAAGAACTGGGGACAACAAAGCACATTTGGTCTCTCTAGAGAAAAGGGCCAACAAAGTAGAACCAGAACTAGTTGCAGCTCACCAAAAGATGTCCCGGATGGAAGCCAAAATTGAAGCTCTCGAAGGCCAGAGCCAGAGAAACAATGCTATCATAATTGGTCTCCCAGTGACGGAGAAAGGCTCAGACACCATGGGTTTTGTGCAAAAGCTAATAGTGAAGCAGGCTGGTCCATCCCCATTTGTCCCCCAATACACAATTGAAAAAGCTCATCGAGCCCTCAGGCCTATACCTCCAGCTGGTGCAGCCCAATGGCCCTTGATATTCCATTTCCTAAACTATTTAGAGTGCCAGTATTTTCTAAATAAAATGAGGGAGATAAAGGAAATTAAATGGGAGGGCTCCAAGCTGCGAGTAGCACAAGATTTACCTGCATCAGTCCGGTTAAGGTGAGCTTCCTTTCACCCCATTGTTATCAAACTCATTGCAGCAGGCATAAAATTGCACATGGGGTATCCGGTGAGACTGTAGGTCCAACTATCAGGCTCATGGGTCACCTTCTAGGATGTGGATTCAGTGACCCCCGAACTCAAATCAGTCCTGCCCAACCTATTCAAGGATTGCTGAACAGCTGATTTCTCTGTTGCTAGGATCTCTGGGTATCTAAGTCTGTACTGCAAATTTTCTTAACTTTTTACAATGTTTAAGTGCTTTGAGACACTATCTGGACTAGTGAATGGGGCTTGAAGTAAATGTTGAACCCCCCCCATGCTTCGGTCTTGCTGTTCTTCATGCCGGCTATGATTTGCAAGAGGTGTCAGTCTTATTCACTTCTCTACAGCAATGGTCAGGAGAATGCTGTTACATTGACAAGCTCAACAAGCAAGTTATAAAGTCAGTACCATTTATTTCCAACTCATAAGGGTTAATATACATAATTTTAACACCAGGGGGTCTTGACTCAATCTCGAGAATGCACTCGCCTTCCAACACAAGCAGAAGGTATTTTGGAGTAAGCGCCTTTTCTGCTGCACTGGAAGTGGACTACATGCTGGCATGCTTATCCATGTTTAATCTGAAATCTCACAGTATACGTGGAAAGGATCAGAGGGCTTATATTTGATTTCTTTGTTCCCCTCTAAAAGTTCAGTGTTCCATCCTTGGACTTAAATCAGCTGACTTATTATTTCAACTCAACTAGACATGGGGGTGTGCAACAATTGTGTCAGTCTGGATCCAGGTTGTAATACTGTTTTGTTTGCTGGTTCTACTGGGTTCCAAGGAAATTAGCTCATTTCAAGCCCATGACCTGTTTCAAGCACCATGGATAAGTGCAGACATGGTTCTAGCTTCTTTATTAGACTTTTTGTTTTTATGTCTTGCCAGAAGACTCGTTCATTTAGCTTTAATTTTGTGGCTTCAGTAGTTGGGACTTCTTCCACACATGTGACAATCCTTGTTGAACTGGGAATATGTATTTCTATTTCTCTATATAGGGCTAAGAAGAAGGTTGCCCTGGACTTATTCGAGTGTCCGAAGTCAAGGATATCTCCGGATAGGAGGGTTTATTCCTTTCATTTTTTTACAAGGATAATTTCGGGTGGTTGGGGGGATGGGTGAAAAGTGGACAAACTGTTTATCAGGGACAGTAGGCTAATTATGTTGGCAGGGAGGGGGGTTAAGGGGATTGTTGTTTTGGATCTGTTACAGTTTATCAATATGACTGATGTACTGATTTGTGGCATGCTATTGCTTATGTTTATCTCTGCTTCATGGTTCTGGTGGGTTAGGAAGGCTATGGGGGGAGTTCTCATGGGGGGAGAAGAGGTGCTGGGGTATAGAGGACATGGGATCAAGGTACAATGTGCATAAGACTGTGTTTGACATCACTTTTCACATAGTGTATTCTCCCGCTCCTTCAAGACTCCCAGAATGACTAACAACTTCAACGTCATTATCTGGAATATCAGAGGAGCCAGACATAAAATTAAATGTTACAAAATTCTCAAACATTTGCATCTTCTCAGGAGTGACATAGCTCTACTACAGAGATGCAGTTACTAGAGACTGAAACACATTTATTTAGGAGACAGTATGTGGGACATGTTTTTTTGACTGGGAACAACACTCAGAGCAAAGGGGTAATGATATTAATAGGGCACTCAGTACCTTTTGTGTACACACAATGAATCTGTGACCCGAATGTTAGATATCTTTTCCTTAAGGGTACATTAAGTATGACAGAGATTCTTCTGGGCAGCATATATGGTTCAAATGTTGACTCTCCTTCCTTTTTTATGCAGCTGATTAACATTTTGTCCCATTCCTTTCTCTCCCAATATTTATTGGAGGGGACTGGAATTTACCACTTGACCCTGATTTGGACAGGTCTGATAGACCTAAAGTGGGACTTTCTCCAGCTCAACATGCTTTACAGGATTTCGTTGACCATTTGAGCCTTTGTGACCCTTGGAGGGTGCTACACCCCACCTCCTGGGAGTACACATTCCAATCTATGGTACACGGCTCCTCATCTAACCACTCAATCACTTCTGCCTGGAATTTTAGATAGTAGCATAGCACCAGTTATAATCTCAGATCACACTCTAGTATCATGTAGGTTTACCCTCTCCTCCATCCATAAGAAAGACTCAATTTGGAAAATAAAAAATCAAATAATGAAAGAACCAGAAGCGGTTAAGTAAATTTTGGATCATATAGACCAGTTTGCATCTACTAATTAGGGTACTACAGGGAAGTTGAACATACAGTGGAGTGCACTGAATGCTACCTCTGGGGAGTGCTAATAAAATTAGCAGCGGCCTATAAATGGAAAAGAGACACTCAGGCCTTATCCATTTTATCGCAGATTAGAAATATGGAGGCACAATTATCACAAAACTTGGGGGAGGGCTTCCGACAGGATCTTCTTAAGCTCTGGAATCAATATAATGAACTTCTCTGTGAAAAAGCAGAATATGCCATTTTAAAAACCAGAGCTATGTACACTGATCAAGGGGAGAAGGTTGGTCATCTATTGGCCCTCAGGGTCAAAAAACAGGAGGCCTCGAGAATTGGTAATTCTATCTGTTCATCGATGGATGGCTTTCTCAAAGCCACCCCCCCATGAGATAGTTGCTGAATTTGAGACCTATTATTATACCCTTTACAGCCAAATCTCTACCCTTCCCTCCCTGAGTAGAGCTGTTAACTTTTTCAGTGGTATACAGCACTCCTCTTTATTTGTGGCTCAACAGCAATTTCTCTTAAGGCCGATTTCAGTCCCTGAAATCCTAGGAGTGATTCGGAACTTGCCATCTGATAAGGCAGCAGAACCAGATGGCGTCTCTCCAAATTTTTACAAAGCTTTTGCTGAGAAGCTCATTCCATTACTCTATAATCTTTTCCAACATATTCTGTCAGCTGGGGCAATGGACTATACTTCATTCGAGGCGTTGATAATTGTTCTCTACAAACAAGGTAAAGAACCTGAGAAAGTCATGAGTTGCAGGCTGATTTCACTTCCTAATTATGATTTAAAGATACTGGCAAAACTCCTAGCTGACAGAATCAGTACAGTACTCCCATATATAATTGGACCAGAACAAGTCAGCTTCATGAGGTGCTGGTCATCTGTAGACCATCTCAGAAAACTTGCCCACATCTTCTCCATGTCCAGGGATGATGAACACTCTGAAGTGCTGGTATCCCTGGACGTGGAGAAAACCTTTGATAGAGTGGACTGGCAGTTTATGTTCAGAACACTTCAGTTTGGTTTCTCCTCTCAGTTTATACAATGGATTAAGGCTTTATATGCCCATCCCAGTGCCCAAATATATTTTAACGGTGTCTTCTTAGCCCAATTCTCTCTGTACTCAGGTACCAGGCAAGGCTGTCCACCTTCCCCTTTACTATTTAATCTTTTCCTAGAACCACTTATAATTAAGTTAAAGGATTGTCCATCAATTCAAGGAATTAAATTAGAGATGCAGATGGTCAAAATCTCTGCCTATGCGGATGATATACTATTACATATCTCTCACCCTCAAGACTCTATTCATACTGGAGTTCATACTGGAAAAATAGGAAAGTTGAGAAGGCAGTGCCCATATACACTTTCCCCACAATTCAGTGGTGGTAACACAAGTCACCAACTTCACTAAAATACTTATCCAATCTATCCTTAAAGATACCCACATTTTCAGCTTCCACCACTTCCTGAGGTAATTTATTCCACATTTTAGTTGCCCTACACTTCTAATCCGTTCCTTCTTAATTCTGTCCTACAGATTGTTTCCCTCAGCTGCCTATCATGTCCTCTCAACTGATATGATTTTTCTTTAATCTCCAACCCCAGCTCTGTCTTCACATCCTCATCTCTTAGTCCTTTGTACCAAAACAATAAATCCCCCTAGCCCTTATAGTTCTCAAGGACCACAAGCCTAGTTTCTCCAATCTATCTTCATAACTCAAAGTCTCACATCCTGATATCATTCTTGTATAGGACTGCTGTGGCCTTTCCAACAATTTAACATCTTTCACTAGGATGGGACTCCATACAGTGGAGCAATAGTCCAGAACGGGCCTCACCCAAGTCTTATACAGCAGCATCAACACCTCCCTACCTCTAGAATGAAACCCCCTTCTTATACTATTTACCAGATACATGGCTTTATTTGAGGTAGTTCTAAAATGAACACCACTTTTTAAATCATTTTGGATATGAACCCCCAGATCCCTCTCACATGTAGAGACCTTAAGCTTAAGACCCTGCATATAATAGTTCTGTTGTATATTGTGCCTCCCCAGAAGCATTATAATGCACTTATCTTTATTGAAGTTCATCCCGTTTATTTCTGCCCATTCTAAAACCTGTATTAAGTCCCCTCCAAAAGATAATCTTCAAACGAATCCACAAGCCCCCCCATGTTCACATCATCAGTAAACTTCACCATCCTATTCTTGCTATGTATACTTAAGTCACTTATAAAAATGCCGAACAGCAACAGTCCCAATACAGACCCCTGAAGCAAACCCTCCCAACCCTCAGAAGTTCTGACAAATAACCCTGGATCCTTACTTGTTGTTTCCTGTTCTTCAGCCTCTGTTCCACCATCTCACAAAAGTATAATCAATTCCCATTCCAATCAGTTTTTCAATAATTTTACAAAAAGGGACTGTATCAAAAGCCCAACTAAAATCAAGCATTACCACATCCATATTCCTTCCCCATCCACCCATTTATTAATATATTCATAGAAGGTAGTCAAATTAGTCTCACAAGACCTGCCAGAAACAAACCCATGCTGATTTTTATCTATTTGTCCCTTTCTTGTCATAATATCCATTATGGCTTTGCTAAGAATTCCTTCAATGATCTTCCCAACCACAGAAGTCAGGCTCACTGGCCTATAGTTCACCGCCTGATCCTTTCTCCCCTACTTATATATTGGCACCACATATGCCAACCTCCAGTCCTCAGGCACCACACCCTCCCTCAGTGACTTTTGTCCCAACATGGTGATAACTGGTACTAACTCATCCTGTAAGTCCTTCAGCAGGTACGGGTGAATCCCATTCGGTCCCACCGCCCTGTCTGCCTTCCATCTCCTGACTCTTTTCAAAACCTTCTCTTCTGTTATTAAAACCTTTGGATCTACTTGACCCCTAACCAAACTACTAATTACTAACCATTCATCATGATTTTTATATACAGCACCAAAACATTTATCAAATTCATTTGCCATTTCTATTGGATCATATGTCACAACCCCATTACTATTCAATGGGCCAACCATATTACTTCCTCCCCTTCAGCTATTTACGTAAGCATAGAAACTTTTATAATTTTTGCTCACAGCTAATCTCAATTCAAGCTGTTTTTTTCAGATTTATTTATTTATTTATTTAAGTTTCCTTAAGATCTTCTTATACATATCCCTATAGACTGGTGTATTGTTCTTTTTCATCTTCTGAAACATCAATTTCTTTTTCCTACAAAGTCTAACTATAATCCTAGTTAACCATGGAGGCATTTTACCTTTGTAGTTATAAGCCTTCCTTTGTGGAATATATGTTTCTTTAATCTCATTAATCTTTTGTAAGAAAAAACTGCCAGGATTTATTTATGCCCTGATGCTTCATCATTTCCCCCCAGTCTATAGTGTTTAATCTTCCTCTCATAGCCTCATAATCCCCCTTTTTTATAGATACTGAGTTGTGCTACCTTAAACCAAATTGGTTGCCCAATCCATCAAAAACATTCCCCCAGTATTAGACATCATTAATGAGTTTAGTCAACTCTCTAATTATAAAATTAACCTTAATAAAACCTCAGTTTTCCCCTAAATTCAATATGTCTTAAAAGTGAGATATTAGATTCTACCTTAACTTGGTTCCCTACGAGCTTTAAATACCTAAGCATTTACTTTACCAGAAGTGAGCTAAGGCTTAGGAATTTAAATTTAGAGGACACTCTGCATGCAGTACAGCAGGATCTAACAAGGTGGAAAATCCTACCACTTTTACCATGGGGTCACATCAGTGTAGTGAAAAATGAATATTCTCCCAAACCTTTTTTACCCTATAAACCCCCTGAATTTATGGCTTCCCCTGAAAGGGTTTAAGACAGTCCACTCTTGCATCAATGACTTCATCTGGGTGGGAAAATTTCTGAGAAGAGCATATCATAAATTGGAAGCCCCCAAAATAGGGATGGTCTCAGGCTCCCCCATCTTGGTTTATGTTACTGGCCAGTTATGCCAACAAGTACTGTCACTGGCTTCAGTCTGAGGAACAACTAAATTTGTTATCATACATACCCTCCTGGCTAAAGGTGGAAAAGGATTTACTTAATGCTAATGGATTGTTCCCTAAGGAGCTTCTGCATCTAAAACCAGGTGACCTACCCACCTGCCTTGTGCCCAACTTTGATAGGGGTTTTGTTTAGGATCCATGCGCACATATGCTTTTTCTTAAAATATGCTCATTTCTGAGACCCCGGCAAACTCTTGATTGGTAATCCTAATTTCAAAATTGGGGGCAAAATTATCCCCTCACTATGGATTCTGCAACTGTCCTTATTGGAACTTGGGCACTTAAGGCATGGGGATGGCACTTGGTGCTCTTCTGGGGATATATTACTGCAATACGACATTAATAAAAAGGATAAATTTAAAATCCTTCAGCTCTGTCACATGCTGCTTAAATTTTCTAAGCTTTCCTTGGAACAGCCCAATGCAGGTGATTTTCACATCATACAGTCTTTTGCTACGTTGCAACACACAGTTTCCAAGACCTATGCTGCTATATGATTGGGCTTTCCCTTCAATAGATGGGGTTTCTAGGTACTAGATCTCCCAATTTCCCAATTTGAATTTTGACTGGGTTAAAAATTGTAAGTCATGCCACACTTATGTTACTCAAGACAGACTGAGGCTTACATAGTTCCAGTTACTTCACAATATGTATATGACTCCAGTCAAACTGGCTAAAATGGGATGGCTGTCATCCTCTCTGTGCTTGTGGTGCCATCAAGCAGAAGGCACTCTATTACATATTTTTGGGAATTGTCCCAGAGTTGCTCCCTTATGGTTACTCATTCAGCAGAGAGCGGATCCACTATTCAGACTGAATGATCTCTTTACCCCAGAGATTTGTGTTGAAGGTCATCTTGAGGGCATTAAAGTAAGAGAACGGAGATTTTTCATAGCCCTAATGTCATTGTCAGTCAGGAAACTAGTTCTTCATCACTGGTTAAACACGAAAAGTGTAACTTATCTAGAATGGGTTCAGGAATTACTCGAAAACCTCTGCACTGAGAGAATGATTGCCAGTCTATGCAATCACCTCCACAGGTTTGAAAATTTATGGGAAAAACTGTATAGTTTGTACTCTCTTTAAAATAACTATTCATAGGATGCTTACTGGCTCCAAACTGTTTGAGCTCATGGGTGTTCTGATGCTGTGTAGGGTGAGTAGTTGGGGAGGGGGGAAGGAGGGAGAGGGGGTGATGGTGGGTAATAGCTGTTACTTAACGCGTCTGTTTCATCATTATAAGTGTTTTGTGAGTAAAAGTTTAATAAAAATTTATAATTTCAAAAAAAAAGGAACATAAAAACATAGCATTTGATGACAGATAAGGACTGCTTAGCGCACCTTGTCTGCCCATTTCCCTACCTATTGGATAGGCTGCAGATCCTAGTTAACCAACAGCCTACTTCATCCTATCCCCCACCAGAATTGTATTATATCTGTCCCATGCATTCTTGAATTTCCCCAATGTTTTTGACCCTATGACCTCCTCAGGAAGGCTGTACCATGCATCCACCACTCTCTCTGTGAAAAAATACTTCCTTACATTGCCCCTGACCCGTCCCCCTTCTATCTTCAAATTGAGTCCCCTTGTTCTTGCACATCTCTTTTTCTGAAATATGCTACCCTCTTGGCTTTATTGATTCCCTTGAGGTACTTGAAAGTTTCTATCATGTCCCCCCCCTCCTTTCCTCAAAGGTATACATATTAAGCTACTTTAGTCTCTCTTCATATGGCTTCTTTTGCAGACCCTGCACCATTTTGGTTTCCCTCCACTGGACTGCTACCATCCTGTCTATGTCCTTGCGGAGATGGAGTCTCCAGAAGTGCACACAGTACTCCAGATGGGGTCCCACCACCTGTCTGTACAGAGAGATAACAACTTCCTGTTTTCTACTGGTGATGCCTCTTCCTATACATCCCTGTATCCCCCCAGCCATCCTTACTGCCTTCTCACATTGCTTGCTTACCTTTAGGTAATCTGATATGACTAACCCCAGGTCTCTTTCCATGTTTGTTGTTGTTAATACCCCCCAATTGTGTACACTTCTCCTGGGTTTTTGTTTCCCAGGTGCATTACTTTGCACTTCTTTGCATTGAATCTAAGCTGCCATACTTTTGACCATTCCTTCAACCTTGCCAAGTCCCGTCTCATCCTTTCCACCCCCCTTGTGTATCAAACCTGTTGCAGATCTTTGTGTCATCTGCAAAGAGGCATACTTTTCCTTCCAGTCCCTCTCCTATATCATTTATAAAGACATTAAAAAGGACTGGACCCAGTACTGAACCCTGTGGTACCCCATTAGTAACCCCCCTTTCTTCAGAGTGGAATATGTTTACTATTACTATGTGTGTTCTGTTGTCCATCCAATGTTTTACCCAGGTTACCACCCTGGAACCCACTCCCAGGCTGGCTAATTTGTTTATTAATCTTTTGTGTGGGACTTTGTTTTTTCTTTCATGTTTGAGTTTTTTTTTCTTTCATGTTTGAGTTTTTTACACAGGCACAAAGGGAATTTGGAGCCACCATCCTTCGGTTTTGTATGGACTTTGTCAAATGCCTTGCTAAAGTCTAGGTAGGCCATGTCCACAACCCCTCTCTGGTCTACTACTTTGGTCACCCAGTCAAAGAAATCTATTAGATTCATCTGACATGACCTTCCCCCTGTGAACCCATGCTGCCTTGGGTCCTGTGCCCCACTGGCCTCTAGATACTCAATACTTCTTTCTTTCAGAAGTGATTACATCATTTTCCCTACCACTGAGGTCAAGCTAACAGATCTGTAATTTCCTGCCTCTGCTTTGCTCCCACTTTTGTGAAGGGGAATCACATCAGCCCTCCTCCAGTCCTTAGGTACCACACCATCCTCCCATGATTTGTTAAAAAGGGTAGTCAGTGGTGTCACTAGTTCCCCGCAGAAAAAATGTTGTTTTTGAACACTGCAATTTTTGGGACAGAAAGCAAGCAGACGGTGAAACTGTTGACCAGTACCTGACAGAACTTAATACCCTAGGTAAGAACTGTGAGTTTGGTACCATTTTAAATGTCATGTTAAGAGACAAAACAGTGTTTGGGATTTTGGATGGCAGATTAAAGGATCGTCTCCTGAGAGAGTTAATATTTACAGAGCTGCAGAGGCCACAAAGACACAGCTCCAAGCCATGATGCAGGGTACCTCAGAGAAAGTGCTGCATGCTATTGCACCACAAAAAAAGCAAACCACAGAAAAAAAGGCACACATGAGGTCATGAGGGTAAGCCAGTATCTTCAGAACACAAATGGCACTCAGCTCAGACATGCCGTCGTTGTGGGCAAACCCATGCTCTACGCAGTTGCCCAGCCTATGGAGAAACTTGCCACAAATCTAAAAATCACTTTGCAAGAGTATGTCATGCATGAACTGAGACCAGAAAAAGCAGTTATTTGCATGAAATTAATATGGCAGTCTATTTATAGGACAAATAACACATGCAAGTGCAAAAAGATCATGACACAGATGACTGGTATGCACACGTGGAGGTAGAAGGAACACCCATAGATTTCAAGCTGGACACAGGGGCCCAAGCCAATGTGTTTCCAATCACTGAAGCCTGACAGAATCATCAGCTGTACTGGTGGCATATGGAGGAGCACAAATAAAACCCAAAGGTGTGAGCAACTTAAAATACAAAACACAAAATAAAGAAGCTGATTTCCAATTTTACATCACTGATATGTCCCCCATACCACTGCTAGGCAAGGCTGCATGTGAAAACCTCAATCTGGTGCACAAAGTTGAGGCTGTAGTACTCCCAGAAACTCTTATGAAGGAAAGCCTAATTGAAACATATCTGGATGTCTTCACTGGGGTAGGACAGTTCAAAGGGGAGCATCATATTCACGTCGACCCTGAAGTACCGCAAGTGAGACAAGGCTGTAGACAAGTACTGTTTGGAATCATGGACAAACTAAAAGAAACTCTAGACAAGCAAGAAATGTCTCACATAATTGTCTGAGTCCTCGAGCCCACTGACTGGGTAAACAGCCTGGTGATAACTCAGAAAAAAAATGGTGAACTGCGTGGTTGTCTTGACCCATGAGAATTAAATACAGCAATAAAAAGGCAACATTACAACATACCAATACCACAGGAAGTGCAAAGTCAGCTTGCTGGAAAGCAAATATTCACCATTCTAGATGAGAAGGATGGCTACTGGCAAATTAAGCTTGATGAGGAATCGTCTCGCCTCTGTACATTTAATACCCCATGGGGCGCTACAGATTTTGCGATTTTGCAGACTTCCATTTGACATGAAGTCAGCCAGCGAAGTGTTTCAACAACAGAATGAAAAAACATTTGGCCACATTGAGGGAGTATACATCGTTGCTGATGACATGATAATTGCTACAGACAGTCAAGAACAGCATGATGAGATTTTAAGGAGGACCATGAACCGAGCAAGAGCTGAAAATGTAAAATTCAGTAATGACAAGTTATAATTCAAAGTTTCAGAAGTCAAATACATGGGTCATGTGGTGACTGCAAAAGGGATTCACCTTGATGAGACCAAAGTGAAGGCAATTGTGTTATGCCCCCACCAACAGATAAATCAGGACTGTTATGTCTACTGGGAATGATGCGCTACCTAGCTCAGTACATCCCAAGGGAGACAGACATTACTGCCCCACTAAGAAAACGTCTTCAAAAGAATCATCTATGGTAATGGCAACATGAGCATCAGTGAGCTTTCACGTGACTAAAGGAAGCCCTATGCAAAGCTCCCATTCTCCGGTACTTCGATGTGAAAAAAACCTGTAACAATCCAAGCAGATGCATCAAAAGACAGACTTGGTGCATGTCTTCTACAGCATGGAAGCCCAGTTGCATATGCTTCTAGAGCCTTGATGAGCACAGAGCAAAACTATGCACAAATAGAAAAAGAATTTGTAGCGGTAGTTTTTGCTACTCACAAATTCCACCAATACGTGTTTGGCAAACATGTACAAGTACAATCAGACCATAAACCACTGGAGTCCATTTTGCACAAACCTCTAGGACAAGCCCCAGCATGACTTCAAAGAACGCTGTTACAGCTCCAGAAATATGATATACAGATTCAATACACACCAGGGAAACTGATGCACATCACTGACACACTCTCAAGAGCACCATTATCAGATGCCTACTGTGACTGCTACACTTAAATTCCCTGCTTGCCCTCCTGGCCTCTCCATTACTTATGCACTCTCCTCACACCCCACTCCTTCCCTATTAACTCTTTCCAATATCTCACATCAGCCACCTCAGCCTCCTCTTTTGTCCCCCCCAGATTTCACTCCTCCCTCTCTCCATTCCCTCTCACATCCTTGTCCCTCCCCTCACCTATTACCCCCTGCACCTCCTAGCTCTCATATTCTCTCTCCTTTCTCCCCTAGCCCTCCTTAACTCTCTTCTAGTTCTCATTTCTCTCTCCTTTCTCCTCCTTGTACATCCTAACTCTTCTCTCCTCCCCCCACCCATCCTGTTACCCCCACTTACATGTTCCATCCCTTCTCCCGTCCCCTCCGTCACCACCTACTCCTCTCCTTCACCACCTACCTTATCCCTCCAATCCCCCATCCCCTCGGTTCATGACTGTCCCCTTCACCGCCTACCTTATCCCTTCAATCCCCCAACCCTCTCAGTTCTTGCCTATCCCCTACTACCATGTCCTCTCACCAACTACCTCTGGCCCTCTCATGCACCTATCTGATCAATATTTCAATTGTAACCACCCCAGGATCTCTTTGTATAATGTCTGGCAATATTGCACAATTGCTTCCACCCACGTTGATCCTGACAAAGCCTTTGGCAGCTCATGCATTCTGTAATGTTTTACCTGTTAGTAATTCTATTGTCTTGTTTTATCTGGACAAAGCCACTAGCAGCTCATGTACTGTAATTGTATTAACTGTTTTCTACCTGTCTGTTCTTGTGTATATTTGTCCATTGTCCATGATGTGGAACCTTTGTAAAAGAGCATTGTTTGCTCAAAGGTGTTATCTGAAATTGTCATAAATAAAAAATAAAAATAAATGATATCTTCGAAGTAACTGAAAGTAACCAAGATGAGAGAGTGATTCATTCCATGGACAGTGAACAAGTCATAGAGGGTCAGCTGATGCAAGAAATCAGGATGAATATTGAGAGTGACAATACACTGCAGTTACTTGAAGGGCTAGTCAGACAAGGTTGGCTCTGACTCTGAAAGAGGATTGATGTTACAGTCAGACCATACTGGCAATTCCATTATACATTGTGATGTGAGGAAAGACTTTTATTTCAAGGGGAAAGAGTTATAATTCCAGCAAACATGAGAAGTAACATGCTAACAAGAGTACATGAGGCCCACCTGGGCATACAAAAAAAACAAAAGCCAGAGCGAGGACAGTGATGTGGTAACCAGGAATGTCAAGTGAAATAGAGCACATGGTGGAAGGATGTGACATTTGCACAAGGCACTGTAACAGGAACCAAAAGAAACCACTGTTGCCTCATTCCATCCCTGAACTTGCATGGCAAAAGGTAGCAGCTGACATTTTTGACCTGCCCATTCTTAGTCATTGTGGACTATTTCTCTAAGTATCCCAAGATTCTGAAGCTGACAGACAAAACGGCATGGTCAGTAATTGCCAAGATGAAATCTGTATTTGCCTGACATGGCATACCCAAAGAGCTCGTCAGTGATCACGTGCCATTCGCCAGTTGAGAATTCTTCAACTTTGCAAAGAGTGGGGAATCAAGCTCATTACCTTGAGCCCCACATATCCTCAGTCTAATGGAATGGCTGAAAGAGCAGTCAGACTGTAAAAGCTCTAATCAAAAAGTCAGAGGAAGCAGGTACAGATCCTCACTTGGCTCTGAGCAGTCAGACTGTAAAAGCTATAATCAAAAAGTCAGAGGAAGCAGGTACAGATCCTCACTTGGCTCTGCTACAGTACAGAAAAACCTCGGTAGCAGGAATACCCTACTCACCAGCTCAAATGTTGATGGGCAGGATGCTGAGGGCATGACTTCCAGTGACCAAAGACCTATTACAACCAAAGATTCCCATCACAGCCAGGGAAAGGCTGGTAACAGCACAATCCCATCAGAAAGAATGCTATGATCACACAGCAAAGCCTTTACCACCATTTCACCCTGGTGACTTGGTTAAGATGGAAACAGATCATGGATGGCAACCCGTCAGAGTAGAATTGAACTGTTCACAACCTAGGTCCTTTAATGCGGTCACTCCTGGAAGAACCGTTTTCAGAAGAAACAGAAGACATTTACAGAAATTTAAAGGGCTACCAAACAATGGAACAGCTGAGGCAGAAGAGCCTTATCCAGAAGATATCGAATCTCACTATAATGCAGTGCCGCATTGTGAGCCAACAGAGCCGATTGAGCCACTACCAGAACCAGTGAAGGTTACAACCAGAGGAAGACCTGTGCGTCTACCTCAGAGATTCAAAGGCTATGAGTTATAAAGAGACACTACTAGAAACTGACTCTGAAAGAAAAAAATTTGAGTCATGTTGTAAGGCATGGTTCCTGAGTTACTAAAGTTACAAGAGTTACAGAATTTAATGATTACTAATATGCTATACTGCTTGTTAGCTTTAAAACTAAAGAGGGGAGGTGTAGTATCTGCTACAGTACCTTTAAGATTTACAAGGTACAGTGCAAGGATCACGTGACTAAGGGAAGTCTTAGTGTGGGTGGACACGTTGTTGTATTGTGTTGAATGGAGTCTTGTGTGATGAAGTTAATAAATGAAGCAGCTAGAAGCTACTAGAAGTTAATTCAGCATGTGGTCTCGGTCATTCTAAAAGTTAAGAACATAACACAACAGAACATGGAGTGAATTATTACATTTATAACACTCATAAAATGGTCAAATGTGTTTATTATAGGGGTGCTCTAGCTAATTAGGGTTGAGTCGGGTGTTCAATGTTAAACCCCTAACTTTGCACCTTAATAGCTTTTGCAGTATTTGATAAAATCAGCTGAAGTTTTGAATGTGTTGTCCAGGAGACAATATCTAAATCTGGAAAGTTTTGTGACAGCGGCTTGCGTGGTTTCTGAGATCCATATATGTCATTTTTCTGTAGATGTCTAATTTTTTTCCTATACTTCAAATGGGATTATTTATTTATTTATTTTGTTGTTGTTGCTCTCACCTACAGCCTGAATTTAATGGAATTTTTTTCCCCAAGTGTACAGGCATGAGAAAATATTAAATGGTTCCATAGACACATAGATGTTGATTGCAGATAAGGGCCTATGACCCACCTAGTCTGCCCATTTGTTCACTCAACTGTTCTTCTTCAAGCTTCCCCAGGACTAGGTTATCCCCTTCCCCTACTACCAGGATTTCCCAATGCCTGTCCCATGCATTCTTAAATCCTGTAATCATTTCTGCCCAACCACCACCTCTCACAGGGCATTCCACTTGTCCACCACCCTCTCCGTGAAGAAGTACTTCCATAAGTACCCCCTGAACCTCCATGCTTCCAGTTTCATCCCATTTCCCCTAGTCCTGGTACATCTTTTTCTGTGAAAAATTATGTTTTTTGTACGTTTTTCTTCCCCCGTGAGGTATTTATATGCCTCAATTGGTTTCTCAATGCCGAATGGACAACACCGTTGTTGAAGTTCAGCATAACGAGATCCCCAATGTTGACAGGAGAAATTTCACCTGTTAGACATTGGAATATTTCTCTAGGGGGGTGCTCTCCCCTTCTAAAGATTATCAACTCCAAGGCAACACACAGTTAAGGGTGAAATTTTGCCCTCAGGTCCCTCACAGTGACAATTTCAAAACCTGTTGAAATTGTCACTGTGAGGGATTTCGATGTAAATGTTTTGATGTTCGATTGGCCTACCATCTCAATTATATCCCCCTCTCCCTCCTCTCCTCCAGTGAGTACATATTTAAGTCTTTCAGTCTGTCCTCATAGGTTTTGTGATGTAATCCTTGTACCATCTTGGTTGCCGTCCTCTGAACTGCCTCCAACCTATGTCCCTCCGAAGGTAGGGTCTTCAGAACTGGACACTGTATTCTAGGTGTGACCTCACTAATGTTTTGCATAGTGGAATTATGACCTCCCTTTTCCTGCTGGTGATACCTCTGCCTATGTATCCCAGCATCCTGTTTGCTTTTCATGCTGCCTTGTCGCACTGACTCCCTACCTTGAAGTCATCAGAGATGATGATCCCTAGGTCCCTTTCCTGTTTGTAGCATTCTATATACCCTCCCCAGCTGATATGTGATTTCTGGGTTTTTGTACTCCATATGCATTATTTTGCTTTTCTTTGCTTTAAATATCAACTGCCACTCCCTCAACCATTCCACAAGCTTCTGCAAATCTCTCTTCATTCTAGCCACACCCTTCTGCATGTCCACCCTGTTGCAGAGCTTTGTGTCATCAGAGAACAGGTATATTCTCCCTTCTAGTTTCTCTGTTATGTCACTGATACAGATGTTGAAGAGGATTGGACCCAGCACTGATCCCTGTGGCACCCGTCTGGTCACCTTTCCCTCTGTGGAGTTACAATTCCACAACCACCGAACCACTGTCCTACCCACTCCCATGTTCTCTAGATTGTTTAGCAGCCTTCTATGTGGCACAGTGTTGAAGACCTTGCTGAAGTCCAGGTAGGCCATATACACTGCACCCTCCATCCACCTCCCTTGTCACCCAGTCGAATAATTCAACGAGGTTAGTCTGGCACCACCTTCTCCCAGTAAAACCATGTTGCTATGGGTCCTGTAGACTGTTGGCATACAGTTGTTACAGTATTCTTTCCTTCAGTAGTGTTTCCATGATTTTTCCCACTACTGAGGTCAGGCTGACTGGTCTGTAGTTTCCTGCCTCCTCCCTGTTCCCGCTTTTGAAAAGCGGGACTACATCAGCTGTCCTCCAGTCCTTGGATACCACCCTAGTTTCCAGGGACTGGCCAAACAGGGCTGCCAGGAGTTTAGCCACCACCTGCGTTAGTTCCATCAAGCACCCTGGAGTGTATCCCATCTGGCCCCATAGCTTTATTGACTCCTATTCCTTCCAGTTCCTTTAGGACCCTCTCCTGTGGAAACAGACTTGTATCCATTTCCCTGCCCTGACTGCCCTTTCTACTCCCTTACAGCTCATTTCCTGCCCTTTCCTTCTGGCCCGTTACTTGCCCCTTCCTCTGTAAAGACAGAGCAGAAGCATCTGCTCAGTATGTCTGCTTTGCTGTTGTCATCCTCCACTCTAATCCCGTCCTCCCCTTTCAACTTCACAATCCCTTCCTTTGCTTTCTTTTTATCACTGACATACCTGTAAAATGTTTTGTCCCCCCCTAACCAAAGATTTCACAATGCATTCCTCTCTTTGTGCTTTGGCTTCCCTTACTGCCCTCCCTGCCTTCCTTTGTGTCTTCTGTTACCTCTCACTGTCATCTTCTGCATGTGTCTTTTTGTACTGTGTGAATTAGCTTTTTTTAGCTTTCACATTCTCCATGACCTCCTTTGCATACCATAATGGTCTTCTCTTCATTTTCCTCTTGCTAACCTGTTTACACATAATTGTGTTGCCCTTGTTATCTCTGCTTTGAATACTGCCACTGTTTCTTGACCATTACCCTATTCCAGCTAGTGGTCGCTTCCAAGCATTTTGCCATTTTTCCAAAATCAGCCTTCCTAAAGTCAAGGATTCATGTTTTTGTGTGGCTAGGTTCTGCTTCTTTATTTATGTTAAACCACACTGTCTGGTTGTCACTGTTCTGCAGGTTCTGCCCTACTGTGGCTCCTGTCACACTGTCCCCATTTGTGAGCACCAGATCCAGTATTGCTGACTGCTGTGTGGGTTCCATGACCAGTTGTTTAAAGAAGGTTCCCTGTAGGAAGTCCAGGATAAATGTGCTCTTGGATGATGCAGCTGCTGGGAGGCTCCAATCAATGTCTGGAATACTGAAGTCACCAACCAGCACTACTCACCCTTGTGTGCCATCCTTTGGGAAAGCCAGCATCATCTCCCTATCCATCTCCTCCCCCTGGGTTGGTGGTCTGTAAATTACCCCAGTGTGGATGGCTGACCCTGTTCTTTTTCAAGTGTAACCCACAGTATCTCTCCCTCTCCATGTTCCCCTTGAATCTCTGTGGCTTTTATGTTCTCTTTCACATAAAGCACCACTCTTCCCTCCTTCCTGCCTGCCCTGCCCTTCCTGAATAGACTGTAGCCTGGTATGGCCATCTCCAATTCATGGTTATCATTACACTAGGTCTCTATGATGGCCACAATGTCCAGGTCTGACTGTGCCATGGCTGCCTCAGGATCCACCATCTTGTTACTGAGGCTCTGGGCATTGGCACACATGGCTCTCCAGGATGTATCCTCTCTCCCTTGCTTTGTTGCCTTAGGCCTACCACCTTCTTGGGCACTCATTGTTTCCAGACCTCCCTACCTTCTGCTCTTATGTGGAATTTTGCCAACAGTCCGACTATCCCCTCCATTGGTTCCCGTGTATTGCATGCACTCATGGGGGTGATGCTAGGCCTCCTGCCCTTCCTCGTTCCCCCTTGGCAATTTTAAATGCTTGCTGCTGAAGCATTCAAATTTCTCATGTAGGAATAAGGTCCCCTTCCTGGAGGGATGCACGCAGTCATCCTTATACAGGCCTGCATCCTCCCAGGTGGGGCCTCAGTCCCCATGAAGCCAAAACCCTCCATTCCACATGATTTCTTCAACCAGGAGTTGAATTTCTGGATGCGGAGTGACCTATCCTCCCCCATGCCATTTACAGGTAGTACCTCTGAGAATTAGACGGAGTGTGCTATCTGCTTTAGGCTCCCCCCCAACCTTCTGAAGTCCTCCTGGATTCTGGCTACCTCCACCTTATCCCCGACCAGATCATTTGTCCCCAGGTGAAAAGTGACATCCAGCTCCTCCCTCTTTTCAAATTCCCTTGTGATCCTATGGATCCACTTCCCATCCCTTCATGCAGCACATTCTGGCAGGCACTTGACCTCCCTATCTCTCCTGCTAGGTGTCCCTATCTTCACTACCCAAACAACTGAGTCCCCTACCAGCAGTAGTTTCTTCTTCCTCTGGGGTCCTCTACCCTCCATCTCTAGGGCTTCATCATGGAGGACCCACCTATCCTGCTTGGTCTTAGCTGTGGGTGCCCTTGTGGGGATGTCCCACTCCTCCAGGATGTTGTGGGACTTACTTAGCCGGACCAGTGAGGGAGATGTTCTTCAGACCCCCTCCCACATTCTCCCTGAGCCCACCTTGGTTGCATCACTTCTCCCCCCGGGCAACCTTGGAGGTTGTAGTTGTGGACATGGTGGCCTCTGGGTGAGGGTAGAGGTCCCCTGAATCCTGGCCAGCTCAGCTCAGAGACAGGCCACCTCCTCCCTCAACTCAGAGAGGTTCCTGCAGATGGGGCAGCACTGCATGATCCAGAATGTTCTCCTGAACACTGTGGCCCCGAACCCACTACACTGCACCACCCAAAGTATCCTCTCTGTTCCTATTATCTATGCCCACTACCACCAGTGACAGTGTTCTTTACTCTCTGTATCCCTTTACTGTGTTAGGTCCCTGCTTTTTTTTCCTATCCTCTGTGTCTCTTATATTCCTGCACCCTCTTTACAGCTCTGTCACACTGCAAGGGTGCTCTCTAACCCTGTCTTATGTAGTGGTTATATGGTGTAGCTGGGAAGCCACCTGTCCTGCCCAGAAGCAGGAAGTCAATACCCTTTTTCTAGCAGTCGGCCTACAAGTGTTGACTAGCATGGGTTGGGAGGGATGGAGGAGGATAGGTTGGGACTAATCCCCCTCGCCAAAAACAATCAGCCCAAACCCCAGTAAATCCTGTGCCTGCAGTCCACAGTAAATGTGCTACATTCCAGCACCAAATCCCCAATCAGTTGCACAGCTCACTATGTTACAGCTGCTCCCCTTAACCTGAATTAAAAAAAGTAAAAGCACAGCAAGAACAACAAATGCCTTTATAAGAAACCCCTCACAACGGTAGTGCAGCTCACTTGATTTCATCTGCTCCCCTTCACCTGTAATGAATAAAGCAAGAAAAAAAGCGTAACAAATGCCCAGCAACTGTTTCAATAATCACTTCCCTGCAACTTGTTCAGCTCCTCCGAGTTCCAGACCTCCAGTGCCTGCTCTCCTACATCAGTACTTCCCCTGGGTCTCTCAGCATTCTCTATGATAGAGAAACCATGGCCGAGTAGTAGGGCTATTTAACTCCCCAACCTATTGTTTAAATATGGCGATCATTCCTACTCTTGTGATTTGGCCTGAGTCCCCCAATGTCAAATGAGTGTCACTCCTGGGACCTTCAGACAATAGTGCTAAATCCATTTTATCCCCCTTACCGCCACTACAGAGGAAAAGACAGTCAGCCCAAATTCCAGTAAATCCTTTGCCTGCAGCCCACAGTAAATGTGCTACAATCGAGCACCAAATCCACAATTGGTCGCGCAGCTCACTCTGTTACACCTGCTCCCCTTTACCTGGAAATAAAGTAAAAGCACAGCAAGCACAACAAATGCCCTTATAAGAACCCCCCCCCCGAGTTATAAGGCTTTAAAGTTTTGCGTTTTTCTGTTCTGAGCATGTGCTCGGTAGGGTTCTTGGGATAACGTTCTGATATGATATCAAAAATTTTGTGTCACTAGACCATTTTTGGGTTCTGACCACTTGCTTCTCACAGCACAAAACATTTTTTGTGCCATGAGAACAGCAATTTTGGTTCTTTTTTTCTGAAACTAATAAGCGTGGAAAATACATAAAATGTTATCATTTTAAAAACAAACACAGAACCTAGCTAAATGGGACACATTCAGCTAGATTTTGATCTTTGTTTCTTAAATTAATGTCCAGAAATACCTTTCTTTTATGAAGAGTCCGTAGGGTCTTCGGTACCAGAGGAGGTGAGCTGTGGCAACAGGATGACAGATGCTCTGTCCACCAAGGATAGAGCTACAGAATCTGGACATGCTGCTGCTTGGTTAGCTAAAGGTTCCCTTCTTCCTCAGGTGTCAGGCTCCATTTCAGTGGCCAGGGCTTCACACTGGTTGGGAGTGGATGGGATTGAAGGGCTGGCTGATGACACTGGAGATCCTGTTCTTCTACTGTGGCTATGGGATCTATCTGGATAATTTTGTTTATCCTTTCTGCCTTATCATGGAGTTCCCTGTCTGCCGTTCTGTTTTTTTTTTTTAACTAGTTGCCAGGGGGGATCTGCCACAGTGGTTGCTTTCAGTTCTCTGTCCAGGTGCATCGTGAAGTTCCTTCAGGGGTCAGTCTTCAGTGCTGGAAACATATCCAAGGGAATGATTTCCCTACTGGGGCCACAATCCTAGCCAGAAAATTGGCCACTACTTCTGGTGTCATGAATGAATGTTGCACACTGTTTTGAATAACATGCAGAGTGGATGGGTACTGTATGTTATACTGCAAGCCTATCTGCGCCAATCTTTTTTAAGCTGAGGTAAAGGCTCTCCTACAATTTGATAAGTTTGCCGAGAAGTCTTGAAAAAAGCAAATAATTTGTCCCTGCAATGACAAGAGGTCTCTCTCTCTCTCACTCTCTCTCTCTCTCTCTCTCTCTCTCTTGCAAGTCACACAATATTCTCTTTGATGGGAAATCATAGGAGTTTTGCAATAATTGGGTGAGAAGGTTGGCCCAATTTAGGTTACGTGGCAAAATTCCTGTGAGAACATTCAAAATCAATGAGTGGGCAGTCTGGAGCATTTAGGATTTGAGGCAGTGTTTTCTGTAAAAATCTGACCATATTCACATTTTCAGCCCTTCCTCCACCTTAATAGTTGTCATCTTCTACTTAGGTCCTATGCCACTAACTGGTAATGCAAAAGAAAACAAGGAAAGACAAAAAAAAAACTGCAGTAAGTAAAAAAAACAAAACACACTGCATGCTGTAAGTGAAAGGATTCAGTTTTTTTGCCAGAAAAGGGCTCGAATTTGGTGTCCCAGAAAAAGTATTTAGGGGACAAATTCGACCCCCATAATTGTGCAGTCATGAGATGGTATGGTAAGCATTCAGACCCTGAAAACTGAAAAGAAAATATTAAAAAGTAAAGAAATATGGGCGACTGAAATAAAAAAAACACCCCAAAGGACACTTCTGTAATGTCCCCAAGTATAAACTTCATACACAATGGGACTAAATGTTTTTCCACTGCTTTTCTTCTGTAACTTTAACATTTATTAATGTTTTAAGCCCAGCTTTTAGGGATGGGCTACTTACCACCCATGTGACAACCTTCAGACCTGCCCAACAGATCTTCCCTATCATGTAGGGCCTCAAGACCCTGAGCTTTGTCTAGGGCCCGCAGGATCCTACTTGAAGCAACATGTAGTTCTGGCACTGTGCCAATTGGGTCTGCTGCTTCATGTAGGTCCTGCAGGGCCCTGTGCTGGCCATGTCTCCAATGGGTCAGATGCATCATATAGGGTTCACAGGCCCTCTGCAAAGCAAACTACCAATGGGTCAGATGCATCATATAGGGTTCGCAGGCCCTCTGCAAAGCAAACTACTAATGTAGTGCCCTGCCTGATAGATCTACTGCTTCACAGAGGGCACACAGGACCATCCATGAAGCAAGCTAAAATTCATGTCCTCTGGCCAGAGCCCTACATGAAGAAAGCTATGTGACATCATGCACCTCGAATCTGTAGAAAACTAACAAAGGGCCCTCCAGGGCCTACATTTCCATAGCAACATATATGTCCACAGGAAAATTAGGATATGATTATACTATCTCAAAAAGTACTGTAAGGAAATTCTTTGCAAAAAACTCCATTAACACATCAGTTAGGGTTGCTACTAAAGCAATAAAATTATAGAAATGCGATGTTAGGGTTTTCAACTATAACTCTACATCCCCCCCACCTCCCAAGCAATGAAAAGGGACAAAGCAACACATGCAACCACAAAGATCCATCAGCAGGTCAGATAAACAGCATACAACTCTTTCCACATTACACAAGAGACAGCAAAGTGAACTGCACCCAGAAGTCCCGGATGGGCAGATCCCTTGAGCCCTAATGACAATGCCCTAACTTGGCACCCTAACAACTGGATGCTACTTTTTTTGTAACCATCAGAAAACTACTTAACTAAAGTCATAAAGTAAAATTAAACATTTTCAGCTGCCAAAACAGAAAATGAATAAAAAATGTTAACCAGTTTGACAGATTATTAACTAAACTAGGAAACTAACTAATGTAAATGTAAACACTTTAACATGACAAAAACATGAACCAGTTTGCACTGAAATCAAAATCCAATGTAAGTTCACTGTCCAGTGATGTGTCATTTGACATTTGATAGGACTTTCCAAATATGTCCATAGCCATGCTGAAAATCCTTGTCCTTTCTGGCCTTGTATGCAGTGTGGTCTGCTGAACATCTAGATATTAGCCACTTCTTCACAAATGTTGTGGGGTCCCACTGTTTTGCTGGTGGACCAACCACTGAAATGAACATCAATGAGGAGATGTTTTTAACTGTTAGGCTAGCTCTCAGGGGTGTGTTTTTATTATTCATCTCACGGAATCCTTTTCACACTCAGCAGTGCTTACTGCAATAGTGTTTATGGCATGCACAGTCTATAATAGGTTAGGTCCCATTGATTGAGTCCTGTCATCCTTGAGGTCTTGGTACTCATTTTTCATACCAGGGTAACTAATGTGGAAAAAGTTACAGAGTTCCCACGAATCATACTCTCTTAATCCAGCTGGCCTAGAGTGTGGCCTGAGGCATGTCATTTTGTGTAACAGAGTTTCTTCAGGTGGGTGTGCCATCCTAGCAATCACTGATTCAATACATGCCTGCTAGAACTGAGGATCATTCATTTCCTTCTGTCCATTCTGGTCACCATTAGGTGAAACACCCAAGAAGTTCCCTCTTGAACCTGCTGCCAGTGTTTGTTGTTGGCCACATCCATCTGTCTCTGGATCGAGTTGCATGCAGTTGAAATGCTCCCGGCATGGCACAAGGGGCTTGCACCACAAAGAATGGCATGAAGTGCATCTTGCACCAAAATATGTGCCCAGAGTGATTCTCAATGGCAGCCTGCCCAAAACTGGGCTGGAGCATGCAGCTAGGGGGCTTGCAGCAGACGCACACTGCTATATCCCCTAAAGCATGATTCTCAGAATTCTTCCAGAGGGAGAAATTCCAGGAGTGGCCTAAGGGTACTTAGAAAATTTTACTTCTGGGAGACTTGACCTGTATGTGGCAATGTGCCATGGTCCCCCCTTCCCAGCCCAATGTGCCAGAAGGTATTGCATTAATAAACCCGTGTGCTATTGTGGCACCCCACCCCCATCTCTGATGTCCCCAAAAGTATTGTATTAATAAACCCTGTGGTAGTATAGTAGCCCCCCTCCCCAATCCCCAATACTGCCAGTATGAATAATACATTTTAAAAAATCCCTTTCCTAATCCCCACTGTCCTGTGTAATATTTAATAACCCCTCCATCCCCGATGATCTAGTGCCCCCCATCCCTGATGCTGTCTGTATGAATAATGAATATAAATAAATCCCTTTCCCGATTCTGGATGAATTAATAACCACCCCATCCCTGGTGGTCTATTGCCCCCACGATCCCAGATGCCGCCAGTATGAATAATATATATAAAAAATCCCTTTCCTGATCCCTAATGTCCCCGGTAATAATAATTAATAACCCCCCCTTCCCTGGTGGTCTAGTGGAAACCCACCCCAGCAGGTAGTACCCTTGACCCCACTCCCTCCAGCCCGTAACAGAGCAAGTGATGGGCACAGCCCTCCTCCCACTTCCGTGGCCGGCCACTGACTGAACTGTCACTGAGTGTACTGAATAGTGACACTATACTGTATGCTCAATGACAGTTCAGTTGGCAGCCAGCTGCAGAGGTGAGCGGAGGGCTGTACCAGTCTCCAGCTCTGTTATGGGCTGGGTTGAGCGGGGTGGTGGGTACTACCTGCTGGGGTGGGGGGTAGGATTCCACTAGACCACCAGGAAAAGGGGGTTATTAATTATTAGTACCAGAGACATTGGGGATCAGAAAAGGGATTTATTTATATTCATTATTCATACCGGCAGCATCAGGGATGGGGGTAGTAGTAAATAGTAGTAGTAAAAACCTTTATTTTTATACAGGATAGTAGATGGAAAAAACACATCATTAGGACTTTACGTCCTTTTTACAGTATGGTCCTGTTATTGCACAGTTTCAAAAGCTAAAAGCTTACAAATAGTAACACAATTTAACAAAGACAACACAGAAACTTGTTACAACATATAATATAAATACAATTATTCAGAATCATACAGTACTAATTTATACACCAAGAAGTGGTATAAAAAATTTAAAATGTTTGTATCCTTCTGGCAGGTACAGTAAAACTCATATTCTAATAGACAGAGAATCTACCCATAGCACTCACATCTAGTCTTCAATTCACTCGACCACCAGCGATTGGGGGTTATTAATTATTACATGGGACATCTGGGATTGGGAAAAGGATTTTCTTATAGTCATTATTCATACTGGTGGCAAGGGGTATTGAAGGGGGCAGTAGACAACTAGGGATGGGGAGGTCAGTAATTATTATTACCCAGGACATATGGGATAAGGAAAGGAATTTTTTTATATTCATTATTCATACTGGTGGGATGGGAGATTGGGGGGGGGTATTCCACCAGGGATGGGAATTGCTGTAATTTATCAGGGGATCAGGGCTGAGGGGACTGCTTGCTTTGCCGCAAGGTGCCAGTGGCAAACCCTTCCAGGCACCATATGTTTACAGCGTGGGAAAAGTTGCCGCAGCTGTGTGGACTTAGGCACTGGGACCCCTCCTGTGCCAGAATCTGGTGCAGGGTCCCTGGCCCACAGGGCTTTGGTGCAAGCAGCTATGTGCCACAGCTTGTGCCGTTCTAAGCCCCTCATTGAGAATCAAGCCCTATGTCTCTTGCCTGCAAAGCTTCTGATAAGTCTTTTAACTCCTAGGGGGCATTTAGCATCAAATTAAAATTTTTGCCAAACACCTTGGAGGACAGTGTTTTAACCAGGCCAGCAAACATGGTTCTCACTTGTGTTTCTATGGGCATGTCCTGTTATGCTGAAGAAGCACAGGTAAAGCTATTCAAACTTCATACATAGAGTGGTAACTTGAACACTAAGAATCTTTCCAATTTTTTTAAGTGTGCCTCAAGGCTAATTGCTGTTCTGCAAAGCTCTCTCTAGTTCTTAGGTGACTGGCTGTAGATCACATAGAGCTTGTCGATGAAGATTTTACAATAAGTTCTGTGCAGCCCTTTATAGCATCATCAGCTGACAGGTCTAGTTAATGATTTAAAGAGGACAGGAAATTGAAAATGTCCACTGGTAAAATCAGTGTATTTTATCTTTAAATCATCTATACTTGGAGCTCTATCTTGAATAAAGACCATGTGTCGTGTTTTATTTTATTTCTTTTACAGTTGATGGTGTTTTATCAATATGGCCGTTTCAGGTTCCGTTTCTGATTTTACTCCATTTCCCATGTAGATAAAGAGAGAGTGCCAAATAATCCGTGATGTGGTTGTTTGAGATTCTGGTGCCATCTATTCTCTGTGTATATATGTATCACCAGTATTATGACTGATTCTGATCAGCAACCACAAATAGTCTACACATCTACAACTGAAATATGATTGTTAATGTAGCTCGTTTATTATGGTACACACTAAAGACATGGAATAACTTTGATTCTTGTAAACACCCTGTCAAATAAAGTCATGTCTCACACAAATAACAACAAAGAACAGGATGAAATAGCCAGTTTCAGAAGTGTTAGGTTGAATATTATTCAAACAACAAAATATAAGTGAATGAGCTCATACCTGAAATGTTCTGCAGTTTTGTAATGCGCTTTAAATGGTACACTGTCTAAACCAAATAAAAATAATGATGTTGAATGCTGTTATTTTCTATTGTGTAGCAAAATGTGCTGTGGGTGAACTTGGTACATGTAGCAGTCTTGGGTTTGAATCCCACATCCTCCACTTGCATTCTGTGTGACTCAGATCAAGTCATTTAACCTCCCAAATGCTCCCGTTTCACCCCAGAAAATATGAACTTTTGACTGGTGTGCCTCACTGAGTACTAAAAATTATAAAATAAAGTAACTTTTTTTAAAATGGGAGATTTATCCTTTTGTTGGTATAGTAACTGTGAATAAGTGTAATTGCCACACGAGTACCTCATCACTGTAAGTTCTAATCATGCCTGTCAATGTTTTAAAGTATTTACACAGTCATACATTTAGTGAACCTACACTGACTGCTGCAGACTGTCTTGTCCTACTGTCAAACGACTGTTGCCTACCTTTTTTTGTTAATTAACTGATGGTGCGGTGACTGCAAACGTTTCAGCTACAGATTATTTGAATTTTTACTTTTTCCTCAAAGCTTTGTAGAGTGTGTAATGGCCTTTTTTTCCGATATGCATAAGTTAAAGTCCACTAATTACTTATTGAAACTCTATAAAACAGATGCATGAACGTAAACTACAGGCATCTTTATAAAGGGCTGATGCTGGTCATTAATTAAGAGTGATAGATGAGTTCCAAACCCCACATAGCCAGTAGCTGATTGAAGTCTCTTATCGACTCCTAATGGACTTGGATTAGAAAAGCCATGTAGACATCATTTATTTATTTATTTAGCTTTTGTTTACCGGGTAAGTACACTAGACAAGTAGTATGCCTATTTTCAGGAACGACCCGGGAGAGCACAAAACATACAGTATACATACATGGCAACATTGGAGAAACAGCATGATACAGTAAAAAACAACTATAACAATGCTTGTATAAGAGCAGAGATACATAAACGTGACTCCACTTACAAAAAAGTTGCTTGAAAGAAAATCTACTATAGATACTGTTTATCTTTTCCTGCTGGGAATCCTTAGCTTAATTGACAGAAATATTTTTTTTTGGTGGGGAGTGGCCACTCAGTGTGTTTCATCTTGGTCTTGTAAAGCTATCCATGGTGGCCCTGACCTGTGTAGACGATGGATGACTATTGTTTCTATAGGTTCATGAGTAGGGGACAGTTCTTTTAACAAGATCTAAGGTTTTTTTGAGATAATGTATTAATAAAATTGTACCTCGACCCCAACCCACTCCCCCTGCCTCATTCCTCCACAACCTTCATACTGTCATGAACCACTTTATCTTGTGCATACTCTGGAGCCTTCTTTGCCTCCATATATGCACCTATGCATCCGTAGTTATTCTTATTTTAAATGTTCATAACTTGGGAATAGTTTAAATCAAGTATTTTACCATCATTATGCAATGTACAATTGTGCCAACAGACACCTTTATGTTATTTAGTCAATGTCTTCATTGTTTTTCTCGTGTTTACTGATGAGTACATCTGCTCAGTTAAAATGTTTGTAAATCTTTCAGATCCTTTTTATTAAATTATACCATGTCAGCACCTGTTAAGATTTTTAAAAATTAGCCTTTAGTGGGAAATACTGACCTGGTTTTCAATGATTTGCATTTACTGTTGTACTTGTCATATCATCGCAGTCCATCTGCAATGAACATAATTGGTTGCTGCATATCCCAAAACCTGCAGCTCCATTGAAACATTAACAAATTTACTGTGTGGCCATATATGTGACCAAATCTGATGTTCTGGTTAATAAATATTTTTTTTTTTATGAATCTACGTATGGTACCCCTGGTTAAAACTGAAAGTTGTGTAGCTGCGTTTCACCTCAGCACAAGCATAATTTCAACCAAGTTTCCGAAACAAATAAATAAAAATTCTGTCCACTGGAGCCTGTTTGATTAAAAAGTTATTCAATATATGGAAGTGCAGTTCATGTCAACATTATTTTATTTTCTTTGTGGTCTTAAGGGGGGGGGGGGCAAGCCTTACTTACAGCTTACTGTCATAAAGTTTAGAAATCCTTGTTCTAACATGGGAAATCCCAGTCCTAATTTCATAGTGATGTCTTATCACAGCTCTCAAGTTTCATATCCTCATCTTAGTAGGTGTGCAAAAGATATGGAATGGATCTAAAAAAATGTTTATCAGTTAAAGGTGGGCAGATGTAATTGAAGGGAAAGAGACAGGATTTGAACTTGCATGGACTACCTGATGTTATTATTTAGCAGAACATCTGTTGGTGTCTTGCTTGAATACTGTCTTGCTTTTAATTTATTTGAAGTTAGTAGTGTATTCAAGAGTGTTATACATAGGAATGAGATGACAGTCTGCATTACAGAATTTTGTATTTAGGGGCAGCAAAAGGTGAAGTAAGAGTTGGTGATGAAGAAAAGTGGCTGGGGGAAGGAAATAACAGATTATGTATATAAGAGCAGAGTAGAGGAGAAAACCTGATATTGACAAAAAAGAAAAGCAATCAAATAGGTGAACAGGCATTAACAAGCATTTGTCGATGCCGAATGTTTGCTTGCTGGCATTGGCATTGGTAGAGTAGAAGTTACAGAGCTGCATAATAGGAATGGCAGTGAAGTATTGAAGTGAAGCCAACCCCACCACCACCCTGCAGAGAGTGACAGGCATTGGGGTGTGCCTTTGGGTGACCAGGCATAATGACCACGCCAGTTCACCACACCCTACCATGCAGACACTGACAAGTGTCACGGTGTGCCTTGGGGTCTTTGGCCCTTATGCACACCCCATTCCATCAGGAAATACAGTGAGATGGGTGCGGTATAGAAGAATGGGGTGAAGTTTGGGCCCAAAAAGTCTGAGGCACACCTTGATGTCTCTCACTGGCTGCAGGGTGTGGGTGGGGGTGGAATGGTATGAGCATGACAGGCAAGAATCCCAAGTCACACTCCAGATGCCTGTCATTCTCTACAGGGTGGAGCGTTATGGTCGGAAACCCTAACACCTCAGGCATTCTTTGGTATTTTCATTCCAAATTTTCAATATGTTTTTTTTTGGGACCCCCACCTTATGAACAGTGGCAATATCAGTTTGTTAGCTGAAAACTGCTTTTGCACAGCGACTATGGCATTTGGCACCACAGGTGCAAAAACACATTCCGAACAGGATGTGAAAAATGACAGCGGTACTGTTCATGGGGAGGTGTAAAAAATGGCAATGTTGAAAATCTGCTTTGAAAATCAAAAAAACTGGTGAAGTCATGAGGGTGTGTAGAAACTGTGCAATGCACACCCATAATGTAACTAGTTTGGGGATATTTTTACAGCAGATTGTTAACACAGGCATTTTGGGACCTCCGATCATGAACAGTGTCAGTGTGATTTTCTTTATCTGTCCCGAACAATGATTTCCCACAGTGACCACGCATTTCTGTGCTGAAAGTGTGAAAACACGTTTCGGCCATGTTGTGGAAAATGACAGCTGTACTGCTCATAAGGAGGTGTGGAAAAATGCCACTGGTGAAAACTGGACTGAAAATATTACAAATTCATGAACTTCACAGTGCGTGGAAACTGTGCAATGCTCACTCGTAACACAGTCATTTATGGAGTTTTGTCACCAAATTTTCAACATAGCCATTTTAAGACCTCTGCTCATGACCAGTGTAACTGTGATTTTCTTAATCTGTCCCAAACATTGTTTTCGCACACTGACTGTACCATTGTGCGCTACATGTGCGGAAACATATTTTGGGCAAGATGTGAAAAATGGTAGCTGTACTGCTCATAAGAAAGTGCGGTAAAATGGCACTGTTGAAAATCTGGTGTGCAAATATTACAAATTTGCAAACTTGCCAGCGTGTGTAGGAACTGCGCAATGTGAGCTCCTAAAACAGTCATTTTTGAGAATTTTTCACCAAATTTTCAACATAGCCATTTAACACCTCTGCTCATGACCAGTGTCACTGTGATTTTCTTAACGTGTCCCATACATTGATTTTGCACACCCACTGCGCCATTGTGCGCTACAACGAAACACATTGTGGGCAAGATGTGAAAAATGACAACTGTACTGCTCATAAGAGGTGTGGTAAAATGGCAATATTGAAAATCTGGAGTGAAAATATTGAAAATTCGCGAACTTATGAGCGTGCGTAGGAACTCTGCAATGCACGCTCGTAAAACAGTCATTTTTAGGAATTTTTTCACCAAATTTTCAACATAGCCATTTTAAGACCTCTGCTCATGAACAGTGTCACTGTGATTTTCTTAATGTGTCCCGTACATTGATTTCACACACCGACTGTGCCATTGTGCGCTACACGGGCAGAAACATGTTTTGGGTGAGATGTGAAAAATGACAGCTGTACTGCTCATAAGAAGGTGCATTAAAATGGCAATGTTGAAAATATGGAGTGAAAATATTGAAAATTTGCAAACTTACGAGCGTGTGTAGGAACTGCGCAATGCACGCTCATAAAACAGTCATTTCTAGGAATTTTTCCACCAAATTTTCAAAATAGGCTTTTTGAGAACCCACCTTATGAACACTGGCAGTGTTGTTTCATTAATTGCTTCAGAAAGGTGATTTCATGTAGTGGCTGCGAAATCACCCTTCGGGCCTGAGTAATGCCATGACAGTGACAGCATTCATGAGAAGGGTTCCTAAAAACCCCATGCTGAAAATTTGGTGCAAAAATTCCAAAAAATGCCTGAGATATGCAATAAAGTTGAAAAAACCCTATCTATCCCATTATACAGCTTACCGGCATTTCCTCAGTTCATGGTCAGCTTTGAAGAGTGCAGACATGTTCCCGGTCCGCCGATGATCATTGCGCCAAGCTCCGGAGGTAAGTAGGGTGAGGGGGTGGGGAGGCAGGGTGCACAGTGGGTGGGTGCAGGTTGTGGGAGGGGAGCAGAGAGAAGTGCCAAGGGACAGTTTTTGTATTTTCAAGTTTCTTTTATTTCACAAGATGACGAGGGATGTTTGCCACACTGGGGTGGGCTCCCAGCATGGCAGCTGGAAGGAAGTTGGTGGGGGGCAGGAGCTGATGGGGAATTGAGCACCCCCATCGGCCATAACATCATTTTGCCACGCTGTGGTGGGCTCCCAGCGTGGCACCTGGATGCGAGGGGCGTGCAGCCAGCAGGGATTAGGCACCCCATTGGCAGTACAGTATGGGGGAGAGGAAGGCACATGAGCATGCAGTGTGCGTGCGTGCATGCACATGTGTGTGTGTGTGTGTGTGTGTGTGTGTGTGTGTGGAGGGAGAGCTCTGCTCACTGAAGCAGAGCTCTCCCTTTCAACTGTATGCCACTGCATTTTCAGCTGTCATAGACAGCTGGAGCACTGATTGGCGCACTGCGACTGCATCTGCAAACACACTGACTGAATTGAAAGAGGCTGACATACCTCTGGAAAACTTGGATGATGGCACTATGTTTCTTGCACATGCATGCTAGCAAACATAAAAATGAAAGTGAGGTATTGCCCAGCAGTGAGTAAGCAGTGGTAGGAGGCAGAGATAGCATTAGAAGATAATCACGTCTTGCCAAAGAGATAGCTGTAGTACTCCATTGACAACTTTAGTGTATACAAATACCAGGTTAATCGACATACAGGTATGTGTGAACTCTCAATATTTTTACATTTTTGCATTCAACACTCAAGGGCATTAGATAATGTCAGTTTGTATACACTCAACAAGTTCACTTGGTTTAGTACCATTACTAGCAACAAGTTACAGTAACCATCAGTATCTACCTTATCACTGCAAATGGCAAAAGGAAGAGCACTCACCCCTCAAGAAAGCACACACAGAAGCCGTTGCTGTAAGTTTGGAAAACTTTAATGCATCACTCCTCCATAAGTAAACCCCATAGTGCAGAGAACAAGGCTTTATGTTTCACCCCCTACGGGGCTTCCTCAGAAGGCTTCCGAGCAACCCTCATAGGGGGTGAAACATAAAGCTTTGTTCTCTGCACTACAGGGTTTACGTATGGAAAAGTGATGCATTAAAGTTTTCCAAACTTACAGCAACAGTTTCTGTGTGTTTTCTTGAGGGTTGAGTGAGCTTCCTTTTTGCCATTTGCACTGACACTATTTAAGTAAACACCACTGCCCTTGTGCATACTGGCTACCCTCTTGATCCACCATATCATGTTTGATACAAAGGTGTTGCTGGCTGGGCACCTTCCTGAACTATATTTTGGGTGTACTTTCAGCCATAAGCTGTGCCAGTGAAGTGGCAAACAGCCAGTGCCATTGACATATTCAGGAAGGGGGAAAGGCCAATAGGACAAAACTACAGATTACCACAGTGCCAATTTGACAGTGCCTGGTACAGAAATTCAAACAGAATTCCAAAAACTCATGACATCCCATTCATTTTTTTTCAACGTCTGGAGTGAGGTAAAGACAACTGAATTGATAACAGTTAGCAATTCACAATACTTACTGCACTGCACAATTAATTTGCTGGCTGCATACACACAAATTCATAAAAATGGAGTTATAAACTCTCACAACAATGAAAGAAAACATTTCAGGTAGTAGGTGGCCATCGTTCACTCATGTTAGGCTATTACAGTGAACACATAGTACAGGCAAAGGTGTTGCAGGCTTCACATCCAAATTGCTAGCTGTTCCTGTTGCTGCACTAGCTCAATTTAGGAAGAAAATGATCTACCACCCCTGTATGCATGGACGCAGTACGGACCATTTGCATTCCGGTAAAAAAAATAAAAACAGTAAAATGAGCACAGACACTGAAGACAATGATTAAAAAAACACTGGACTTCATGATGAAGTAAACAAAGCATGTCATGGCAAAAAGAAATGTCTCAGTTATTTACAAAATAGTTTGAATAAGTTCAGCTTCATGCCAACAACACTTCCAGTGAGATGATCAACGTACAGTAACAGTAAAAATCATGGTCACTTTCAAAAGTAAAGTGAAGATATCCATCATTGATCAGTATAAAACTAGAAACAATGACTACGTAACACTATTTTCAGTCATACCTTGCATTTGCTTTTGAGTCTGCATGGAATTAGTGCAGCTGGCTCAAACAGGGACGTCATATAGAATGTAAAATAAGTCAAGCATGTCTCAGGAGCAAAAAAGAATTCTCTGTAATGGAGTGTTTACAGGTTTATGGTTTAGGAGGTAAACTTCACAGAAATAACTACAGGACACATGTTTAGATAAAAAAAAAATATGTTTAAGAAGTATTATGCAGTATTTACACCAATAGACTGATCATTAGCATTTCATGTACCCTTTAAGGGTTCCATGTGATATGAGTGAGTACTTAATTGTGACTCACAAAACCGTGAGTGCTAATCCCCCAAAACAAAATTGGCTATCAGAACTATGCCAAATACAATATCGGTGACAATATGGTCTTTCTTTTCATGTGGGGGGCTATGATACCCATATTCCCCTTTGCAGGAGCAAGTCCCCCATGCTCCCCAACTAATTATAATCAACTCCAGGTGGGGCAGACACTAGGGAAGGGAGGAACCCATGGGGGGGTGACACTTGCAGGAGAGACAAACTGTGGGTGGAGGGAACAACCTGTGGGAAGGTAGGTCAGCAATAAAAATATTAACATACCGTGCAACATCCAGACAATAAAAATGTATCACCTACTTGTAGACCGAAACCTGGGTCCATGCACACCATGGGTGGAGACCTAAACCGCCACACTGGGTGGCCAGCTTGGCAGACCCCCACTCAATTGCACTACTTCACCTGTACCCTCTACACACTCTGACCTCTGCAACATTCGCTAATCTGTCCCACCTACCTTGCTATTCATGCCCGCTTGCTATAGTTTCATGGACGCTCTCTATGCAGCCGTGCAAATTGAGTCACTCATTTTCAGTCACTCAAATTCCTTTGCCTATATCACTAGATACTTGATTTAAACAGTTCCATCCAATGAGACAAGGGAAAAGTTATTTCAGCTTTGAATAAATCCCAGAGTGTTTTCCCACCATAAAAGAAGTGCCATCGGAGCAAAAATTTATCAGGAATTGTCCAAGATATTTTTCATCAAATCAATAACCTTTTTTTTTATTTAGTGTACTTTATTTCATTTTCCATTACAACAAACAAAAACAGGAACAGCAAATCACAAACCAATCTGTAACCAACACAGACAGGTAAAAAAAAAAGGAACAAAACACACTGCCAACCCACTCCCGTATCCCCCCAGCCCAAATAAAAAGCTCAGTAACCATCTTCCAAAGGGACTATGGATCAAAGTGAAGGAATACTTGGGGTTGGACAAAGGGTGATGGCTTAAGTAAAAATAAAGGGGCCCAGATGGGTAACCTCTCTATGAAAGGGATAACAATGCATATAAAGTTTCCAATTTGTCTCAAAACTGCTGTGGCCACCTACTCAGTGAGGTAATCTGTGTTTCCATTAATAGGGCATTTAAAATCTCCCAGTGCCAGCCTCTGAAAGAGGGGAACACATCATCAGTCCTATGTCGCAAAATGATTAATTTCACTGTGATTGCAATTAAGGCAATATTAGCTTTGCGAACACCTATTAAATTCATGCGATATAGACCCACTAGACAAATGCCTGGGTTAAAGAGATTGTTGTCCACATCTATCATTGTTTCAAGAAAGGTCCTAATAGCTGCCCAGAATAGTACCAACTTAGCACAGTCCCAGAGGATGTGGTTGAGGTGCCCTTCAATGAGACCACATCAGTAACATAAAGGAGAAGGGAGCTTGCCCATTTTACTACATTTGTGAAGGGTGTAGTACAGGTTGTGGAGAGTTTCAAATTGTGTTAAGTGCTACCAGTGTTTGGACATAAGTAGGAGGAGACTGCATGCGTTAACTGAGTGTATTTGAAACAAAACTTCTTTGAGAGATGGAGTTACTCACTTATTGTAGAGAAGAGCACACATAGCTGTCTTCTATAAGGGAGGCTAATGGGATGCCCCAAAGCTGGGGGACAGAAGAAAAAAGGAACAGGTCTTCCAACTATGCTAACATTGGGATTTCCTAGGACAGGCACTTCAACCAAACCAGACTTAAGTATAAACCAAGCTGGCGGTGCACCTTTAAGGAATGTCCAAAAGGCATGGGTCAGAGGGAGGAAGGTATGAAAGCCAGTTTAGCATAAAGGAGGCTGGTAAGATGCATTCCAGTATTAGAGCAGGGGGAATGCTCAACTTCCAGCCAAAGAAGCATGTAGAAGTGAACTGAGTGAACATGACTAAGGCTCCCCCACTAGACACATTTGCTACCGTGAAGGCCACAATAATATAAAAATACATTAGGGAGGTGCAGTCCACCACTTAATTTAGGCATTGTGAGTTTAAAATAAGAGCAGTGAATAGCATGGCCTTTCCACAAAAAGTGATTAAAAATGCTTTGCACACAGAGAAACCATGCTTTGGGCAAAAACAATACAAAGCATACCTGGGGGCACAACAAGGTCTAGTCAATAACTTGCCAGGCACTCCAACGAGAACAGAAGTTATCCCAATGGCATATGTTAAATCCAGTTCTATATGATCTAAGAACAATGTTGTTGGCTTTGTTTTACAGATTAAACAATGGAGATGAATAATGAAACAGGACTTGCAGCTTAAGCTTGTGCTTTCTTCCATTAGAATAAACAGCGGTGGGCTGTTGCTCTTGAGGAAACCCACGAACTTGATCATCATTTCTTTTGCAATAAAATCTATTATTCTGGCACATGTACCGTAACATTTGATTGCAGAATTCTTCCTACATTGACACCACTCGTGGTCTGCAAATCGAGAAGGTGTGGATGGTGAGTGTCGGGGCGATTTCTTATGACAGTAGAATATGCCATTCACACATTGTGTTGTACTCTATGTATCTTCCCTGGCCTTCAATAAACAGGATTCTATCTGCCTGTCTGTCTTTTTTTTTCAAATTCCTTATTGCTTCAATGTGGCCTTTGGATTCTTTGTGATCAAATCTTTTTCTGCAGAAATGTTTGTTGCTTTGTCTTTGTGTCTCCATACACTGATGCTCTGGATATCCACTCAGAAGTAGAGATGCAGCGAATTTAAATTTCACCAGCGAAGTGAACACAAAATGGGCACTTCGGGTTGTCACTCCACTTCACAGAGTGGCCAGCATTAAATGCCCACTTCACCTTGTTATTATTACTTTGTGTTGTTGTTCCGCCTTAAGGTGAAGTAAGGTGGCAAGACAACAACATCGGCAGCCCCCCTCACACACAGTCACTTCAATTAATGTGCATCCCCAAAATGCTACTGTTGTCTTGTCTCCAGAAAATTCCCCAGTGCTGATGAAGTGAAATGAGAGAGTAACAAGAAATGCAAAGTCTCCCAGAATTAATGGCACATTCAGTCATCAGGGCAGTTGTCAGACAAAGTCACCAGAATTAATGTTCATCCCCAAAATGCTACTGTATTGTGTCCAGAAAATTCCCCACTGCTGACGAAGTGAAATGGGAGTGTAACAAGACATGCAAAGTCTCCCATCTTAGAGATGCAGCAAATTCAAATTCCACCAGTGAAGTGCCCATGAAGTGGGCACTTTGCGTTGTCACTCTGCTACGCAGAGTGGCCAGCATGAAATGCCCACTTTGCCTTGTTATTGTGATTGCGACTACTTGTTGTCATTCCACCTTAACCTGAAGTAAGGAGGAGTGACAGCAATATTGACAGCCTCCGGGTACCCACACATCACATGACTTACAGTACTGTAACTCACATGCTGTACAGGAACATGAATGCCTACAGCTGTAGTTCCCCGATGACAATGACCTGTATCACAAAACTCCCCAATTTGAAAACTGATATCAATGAGCACAGTGGTGAAGTCTGGAGAGATACTACAAAACAGGCTTACATGATGCAAGTAACTAGTAAAAAAATACATGTTGTGATTCGTGATGTGATCAGGAATCGTGACTGCATTCATGACCATAAAATATGAATTTATTTTTCTCGGACTTGGAGCTAACAAGCATATTGGGAACATGAATGCCTATGGTTGTACTTCCCTGATGATCTGGCTGTTCACAAAACTCACCAGTTTGAAAACTCATATCAATGGGTACAGTGGTGAAGCCTGCAGAGATACTGCAAAACATTAATGTTGTGATTCGTGACGTGATCGTGAATTGTGTGCACCACACCAATATTCTGAAAGGAAGCCAAAGAAACAACTGCGACTTAAGTAACAGATGGAGATTGGGCCCTAAAGAGATGCAAATGCTCAGACAGATTAAGATTGCACTGTGCACTAAAGAGATACAGATACAAAGGCACAACAACAACACCTAACCAGTGGTCACCATCAGAAATCCAAATTTGGAAAATAATACCTTTTGCCATTGGGGGGGGTAGTGCACAGCAGTAACAGTCCACTACTACTAGTAAAGATACAACAAGCAGTACGAACAATTTGTGCAGGTGCAGGGGCTAACAGGTTCACACTGCTGCAATTACTCTGTGGCACAATAAATGGTATCTGATTTAATGGCACACATGCATCGCACACTCACACACACACACACACACACACACATACACTACAAGTAATGCACAGCAAATTGAAAACCTTTAGTAATACAACCAAATGTTTTAAACAAACTGAAATTATACACTGCTGCACCACAACAGTCAGCAAAATAATGCCAAGAATTACTGAAAATATTAATGTGTGTGCATTAACACAGTTATACAAGAAGAAAATAATCAAAACAGAAAGACTGCTTTTTTCTACCAGTTAATCTACCTACACCACAGATACGCCCCTTCCCCAAAGCACACTTCACAGTACACAGTCTGACTATTCTAAATTAACATTAAAATTCCACACACAAACAATAAATACTTGATGATACGAGCACAGGAGAGTTTCCTACAATCGATGTACTAAATTTTGAGCAAAAAAAATGGCTCAAAAAGGCTTTTTTAACAGCTTTTAAAGGATCTGAATGACAGATCTCTGAGATGAAACTGTCTCCATCTTCCACTACACACACACTACACAGAACTGAGGCTGTGCAGAACAATCTAGAGCCCATGTGACCTGCAATCCCATGAAGCACTGCAAATTCACTTTGGAACTCAATAACAAGGCGAAGTGATGCGAAGTACATTGATTTCAGTGTTACTTCTCCTTAAAATTGGTGGAAAAGTGGTTTGGGGAAGGCGGAGTAACTCAAAGTCATTGTTTTCAATGGACTTCGCGTGCCCCATTATAACATGAAGTACTCCACTTCTCGTTGTGGAGCACTTCACAGATTCCGTATTACTCCATGTATCACTTCACAGAGTGAATTTAGCCCACTTGCCCACCACTACTCAGAAGTTAGTTTCAGTTTTGTCTCCAGGTTCTAATGCATGGCTATGCTTTGAATCTTCTTGCATACTGCAAAACACAGATTGTTGTTCCTTTCACAAACAGCCATGGATATTGTGTCTAGAAATGTACATACTGTGCTGGTCCCCTGCACACTGGTAGATCTACGGTAGTATTCTCATTTCGTCATGTGGCTCCATAATTTGTGGTTGTATGGGTTGATTCTTTACAGGGGCAGGGGTAGGTATGGTTTTATCTTTGACAGGCATGTTGACAGGGGTACTTCTACTCTGCTTTTCCAATGTATCCAACCTAAAATTAGAAATAAAGTCAACAATTATATTATACATTCACTTCAACATTATCAAGTCATACGATACCTTCATCTGTGAATACCATACCATACCATGCCATGCCATACCGTACCATATTTACAGTATTTATACTCCAGCCTTATGGGCATGCTTATCAATATCACAATACTGGTTAGAAAATATTGCAGAACAATTACACTGAAAAATCAGACATAAATTATCAGCAGCTTATGCTCCTTGGCTGGGAAGTCAGATCATAGTGCTTAGAATATACGTGAACACTTTCACTGGGCTCTTCTATATAATCAAATTCAAACAAAGATAAAGCATTACATACCACTAGTAAAAGTGTGCAGTTGAATACAATAAGGAATATCCATAAATTACATATATTAACATGCATTTCTACTGGAAATTGTACTTTTGAATTTTGGGTCTGGGGTAAAGAAGTCATTAATTTTCCTTTCCTGTGGTGCCATGTTTGACTGATATGTTCAATACAGTGATGCTGTAGAAGCTGAACAAATTACATTAAAATGTGATAGCATATACTTCACTTGCTGGTCAGATGAAGCCAACTTTGAGTAGATCATGTAGATATGTAGGAGCTGTTCATTGTGAAAGTTGTGCAAAGACTTTTTACAGTGCTGCTTCTCACTTATGGATTCTTTTGTTAACCATTGATTTACTCTTAAAGTGTATACCGTGAACCTTCTAAAGGAAAGGAATATTTCTGTCCAAATGCAATGCATAAGAGTCTGATGAATATGTACCTGCCTGTGTGGAAATGAAACATGGGATATGAGGACTTGCTGCCACAACTGTGACTGCCCTCCATGGAAAAGAGAAGGTTTGAGAAACACAATTACAGAAACCGGAGAGTTCATATAATTTCTGCTAACCTAGTTCAACTTTTCAGGATGAAGGATAATGAAATAACAAAATTGCACAACAGTGAAAGAACAAATGGACACATGAATCAATCAATTAAACTGTATGGACACTGTTGTGTAAAAAGAAATCAAACAGCATTTGTAGTTTGAACTTGTATAATAAAACTGTTCATATGTACTGTACATTGCTGCTATACTTAAAATTACATTGTGCGTGTTATGCAGAACTTGCATAATAAAATGAATATCTGAGACCTTAGTGAAACTGTTACTCTGAACAACATATTTTGTAACATATAGATATGTATGTATGTATGTATTTGAAAATTGGTAAGAGAGAGATGAGAACACAGGGGGATGGCGGCAGTACAGAAAGGGGTAGAACTGAGTGTGAAAGGGATTCTGAGTTTGCAGGAAGAGGAGAGAGGTAGCGTAAAGGATGATAAGGGAGAGGGGCAAGCTGAAAGGAAGCCAGGAGGTAAAGGAGAGCCTCAAGATAGCAAGTGACTAGAGGGCAAAACAGAGAAGGTGAATGAGAGGGTTACCAATCCAAAGAGAAAATATGAGGGCGCACTGGCTATGAAAGGACAAGGAAAGGAATAGTGACAGATGTCAGAAAGGCAAGGAGGAGTAGAGAAACAGTTAACACCAATGGGGAGTGTAAGGGGGGTGGACAGAGCTCAGGGTGAAGAAGGAATCAAAAGAGTTGAAGAGAAATGGGACGAAAAAGGGATGCCTAGAACTGGGAGTAAGGATAGGACAATAAATAATAAGCAAAAGCAAAACAGGAGCAGAGTCATCCTCACTGGGGACTCGATTTTAAGTGGAATTAAATGGGGGTGTACGGATAGTGCCGTTTGGGTGGAGTGCTTGCCAGGTACTACAGCATCAGGGGTAATTCATTATATTCCATCGTGGGGCAAGACACAGCATAAGAAAACACACCTGATTCTCCTTCTGGGGACAAAGGATTTGGATGGGAACAGCCTGTTGGAAGTACAGACGAGATTCACAGCACTTGCAAGATTTTGTAGCAGCCTGTGTTTCTGATCTATAGTTTTTTCAGAGGTGTTACCTGTATCTAAAGCGAGTACTGATAGGAAATATAGGATCTTGGAGTTCAACAAATGGCTAGTGGGATGGTGCAGGCAGAGGGGGTTTGGTATAGTAGGGGACTGGGGGACTACATGGAATGACGAAGGTGTGTATGCCCAGGATAGACTGCGCATAAACGGGGAGGGAAAGGTAGTACTGAGAATTAAATTGAAGGAATTCATTGAGCAAACATATGGTTTAAACTGAATCAGGGGAAAAGAGAAAATGACTCGCCGCCAAAAGTGAGTAGTTTATTTATTTATTTAGCGATTCGGAAAAGACCTTTGAGTGCAAGCCCTTTTACAAAGGTTCCATGTCACAGATTGCAAAACAAAGTACAACAGGAGAAAGCAAAGGTACATTACGATGAACGATACAGTTTGGATTCAGAACTTGCAGAATAACTCAAAACAAAGGTACAAGTTAAATAACAAGAAAAATACTTTATGAGGGTGAGGAAGGAATAAGCAGCCACAAAGTGCCTTGTCAGTAGTTCAGAGGGACAGGGATAGCTGGCAGTGGGGTGAAGAAAGGAGGCACGAGAGAGAGGTATGTACTGCAATGGAGGTGAAGGGTGGGGAAGAAGGGTGATAAGGTATAGGGAGAAATGGGGTGAGGGGAGGCTGAGTGGAGAGGACATGCTAGAGTAAAATGGTGGGGTGTGAGGGGGTATGGTCAAGCAACCTGCATTAGTAGTGATTGTTAGGGAAACTCACAAGACTGTGAGTTGGGGGAGGGGGTAGCGGGTGCCAAAGGAGCATAATGCAAACTGATTGCTGGGGCAGGTCATGAGAAGGGACAGAGAGAGGGGGGTACCTGAGGCCTGCCTAGTGCTTGCTGGAAGGCAGAGAGAGCAGGTGTGGCTGGACTCAGGGGCAGGTGCACTTAGAGGTGCACATAGAGGAATGTCAGGGGGAATTCAGCCCCCCAGGATAGAGAAGGAATGTTAAGCAAAAACATGCTTATGGGTAGGGGGATGGGGAGGGTAATTGGTGGAAGGGACTTTCCACAAATGCCAGAAGCCTAGAGAATAAGATGGTAGATTTAGAAGCATTAATAGAGGGGGAAGGATTAGATATTGTAGCCATAACTGAGACCTGGTGGTCCAAGCACAATGACTGGGAAGTGATGGTCCCGGGGTACAGGTTATTCAGGAGGGATAGGATTAGTAGGAAGGGGGAGGTGTGGCACTATACATCAGGGAGGGAATCAAGGTTACAGAAGGGATGGAAGAGCAAGGAGCAGTGGAAAGCATATGGGTCAAGCTGGAGAGGAAGGCTGGGACAGCATGTCCACTAGCAGTGGTATACAGACCCCCAAAGCGGAGTGAGGAAATAGATATGCAGGTGCTGCAGAAGGTTCAAAGAATGACTCAGAAGGGGGGGGGATTCTGCTGGTGAGAGACCTAAATCTCCCAGATATAGACTGGGATATCACATCGTCAAGGTCGGTAGGAGTGGGGAGATTGTAGGGTCACTACAGGGTGCCTTCCTGCAGCAGCTGGTTAATGAGCCCACAAGGAAGGGAAGCATATTTGACATGGTCCTAACCAATGGAGACAGTGTGGAGGGAGTGGGAATCTGGGCCAGCCTGTGAGATAATGACCACAGCACAGTGGGCTTTAAGGTCAGAGCAGGGTATGAGGCTAGGCAAACCACCATGAAAGTCCTAGACTTCAGGTATGCAAATTTTCCCAGGATGAGGGAGATATTCCAGAAGGAAGTGAGGGGTGGGAGGGGATGGAGGGAGGGGCAGAGGAACTATGGAAAAAGATCAAAGTGGCTCCTTACAGCAACAGAGAGAAGTGTAAGGAAGGTAAGGAAGAACAAAAGAAGGAGGAGGAGGCTGCTTTGGTTCAGTAGGGAACTGAGGGAGGCAATAGGGGAGAAGAAAAGGGCATTCAGGAAATATAAGAGGACATGGAGGAGGGAGGATAAGGAAACTTACAAAGAGAAGCTGTGGGAGGCAGGGCAGAGGATAAGAAGGCTAAAGCAGAAACAGAGGGAAGAATTGCTAGGCAAGCCAAATTGGGGGGCAGAATGTTTTTTTGATACATAGGGGAAAGAAGGAAGGAAAGGAAGGGGATAATAAGGATTAAGGGGGAGAGGGGATTGCAGGTGGAACGAGATTTCGGAAAAGTTGAGTTGCTGAATTGATAATTCAGCTCAGTTTTCACAACAGGGGGGAAGGAAGAAGACCAGTGCTAGGTGAGAAGGGAAAAGGGAGAAGGGGTTGGATCCTAGCCCAATCGGTGTGGAAGAGGTAAGGGAGGAATTAGGTAAGCTGAGGGTGAACAAGGCCATGGGCCCTGATGGTCTACACCTTAGAGGGCTCAGCATATTGGGGGGCTACTGGTGGAACCATTGGTGAGGTTATTTAACTTGTCCCTTAATACAGGGTGGGTACTGGAGGACTGGAAGAAGGCAGATGTGGTGAGACTTCATAAAAGTGGCAGCAGGGAGGAGGCAGGCAATTATCGCCTGTTCAGCCTCACATCAGTGGTGGGTCAAGTAATGGAAACAATATTGAAACAAAAGGTGGTTAGCTATTTGGAAGAGGTGGGCTGCAAGACATTCAGCAGTATGGCTTCACTCTGGGTTGGTCATGTCAGATGAACTTGATTGAATTCTTCGATGAGGTGACAAGGGTGGTTGATCAGAATGGGGCAGTGGACATGACCTACATGGACTTCAAGAAGGCCATCAACATGGTGCCCCACAAAAGACTGGTTAATAAGTTGGGGAGATTTAGGGGTGGGGTAGAAAATAACAAGATGGGTTGAAAGCTGGCTGAAGGGGAGAAGCCAAAGGGTGGTGATCAATAGGGTGCACTCTGGGGAGACAGGGGTGATGAGTAGGGTCCCCCAGGGGTCAGTGCTGAGCCCATTCTGTTTAACATCTACATTAGTGACATAGCAGAGGGGCTTCAGTGGAAGGTCTGTCTTTTCACGGATGACACAAAACTCAGCAACAGGGTGGATACCCCGGGGCAGTGAAGAATGATCTAAGATTACTGGAAGAGTGGTTGGAAACATGGTAGCTACAATTCAATGCCAGAAAATGAACAGTGATGCACTTGGGGAGGGAGGAAGAATCCAAATACTGCATACACAGTAGGGAGAAGTTAATGGCTGCAACCAGGTAGAAGCAGGATCTAGGAGTTATAATCACTGATGATCTTAGGGTGGGGACTCAGTGTAGCAAGGCAGTGGGCAAAGCTAACAGGATGCTGGTGTGCATAAGGAGAGGGATAACCAGCAGAAGGAGGGAGGTGCTAATGCCACTCTACAAGTCCATGGTTAGGCCACACATGGACTAAGGGGTACAGTTCCAGGGGCCCCATCTATGAAAAGACATTGATGGTATGGAAAGAGTGCAGAGAAGAGCCACTAAAATGGTGCATGGGCTAGGTGGGAAGACATATGAGGAGAGGCTGAAGGAGCTGGATTTGTATCCTCTGTAGACAAGAAGGGAAAGAGGGGACATAATTGAAACATTCAGATATATAAAGGGGATCAACAAAGTGGGAGGGGAGCTTATTTTCAAGGCATATAGATATAAGAATTAAGGGGCATGGATTGAAACTAGAGGAGGTAAGGTTTAGGGGAAACATTAGGAAGTATTACTTCACAGAGAGAGTAGTTGAACCCTGGAACAGTCTGCTGGAGGAGTTGGTGAGGGCCAACACAGTGGAAGGTTTCAAGAAGGCCTGGGACAAACCACAAGGGATGTCAAGGGGAGGAAGGGGGATCTTGGGGACAAGTGGGGGATGGGCAGACTCGATGGACCAGGAAGGTCCTTTTCTGCTGACACATCTCTATGACTCTAGGAATCTGTGTCTTTGAATCTATGAAATGGGGAATGGGTAAGGTTTGTCTTCAGGTGCATCCTGGGTGCTTGGTTGGGAAAAACTGGCCACTACCATAAATAGCGTCCCATACCCCACCCCAACCCATACCCTTATCAAAGTTATTTTATATAGGCAACAATTACTAGTCACATCCAACAGATTGCTCTTTTCAGAGAGAGGAAGGGACATTTCCTACTGCTTGACTGCCATCTGGCAGAATCCATGTGGCAGCACAGCAGAAGCACTGACACAGAGGAGGGATCACATTCAGACACTGATTGGCAGGTGCTTCTCTCCGCACAGTGTGAAACTGAATGCTCTACAGTCCTGGGAGAAGAAGGAGGAAACCCCCCAACTAAGCAAGTTGTAGAGAACACAAGAACTACTGTTATGTATTTTGGAACTGTCCCCATATTAAAACCTATTGGGAAGAGATAGCTCAGGCATGTTTTGAAGTGTTGGAAATGACCATCCCCTGTAGTTTTCAGCATATGTTCCTAAGGTTACTACCCCAAGAGGCCAGGACCCTACAGAATATATATCTATACAGAATTTTCGTGGTAGCAGCACTAAAGGAAATCACTAGACACTGGCTATCACCAGTGGCCCCAACAAAGGAGTAATGAATTATCCTGATTAGGGAAATTAAGATTGTGGAAGATTTGTACAGCAGAATCATGTTCTGTTGTGATGGAAACAATATTAATATTCTTAAAAGGAAGATACAGTGGGTTGCCTTCATTAACCCAGCAGAGGGATATATCCTGTTGATGAGAAATAAAAAGATGACACCACACTTTTTTCTGACCATGATTTTAATTAAGTTTAACCTAGGAAAGCTCTTTTGTTTTCATTTATGATATCTGGATTTATGAGACTGATTTCTTTGTGTTTCTTTCAGTATGTGACATTCATATTGCATTTGTCAAGTACTACTTAAATGAAAAGGAACGTCACATTTGCAAAATTATCAGATGTAATGCATTTTTGTTTTTATGGTATGCTTAAAAACTCTAATAAAATGTAAGTGTAATAAAAAGTACAGAATGTAAGTACTGCAAACATTGCAATTTACAACATTCATGAGCACAACAAGCAGAAAAGAGCAACAATGACCAGACCACATCTCTCAACAATTTAGCTCTAGCACTAAAGCTTCAGTGGGGAATGTGGTAGTCCCAATGTACTGACCTTTTATACTCAACTGTTCATAAAGAAAATAGCTAAAAATATGAATTCAGTTTTAAATCTCAAACCTTTTATAATGAACTTGGCTGCTTCACAAATTAATTCCAAATTATATTTAGAGTTTAAAAGGTATGCATGTTCAGTATTTGCTTGTGCTAAAAAAATATTTAAATAAATGGTCTTAAAATTCCATACAGACAAAAAAAAACAGATTTGTATGAAAAAATTGAAAATGCTGTTCAAGACAACAGAGATATTGGACAACAAATGTAATATTACATATCCTTATTTGTCTTTTAAATTTTTACCACAAATTTATACATATGAAAATAGATGTATTTAAAATTCCATCAGCAGAAATTAAGTTCATCTTCGACTACAGATCTGACACGATAAAAAGGAAATTTCTCAAATGTATGCCATATATTCAAATGATTAAGGAAGTATCAAAAGCACATTCAAAACCAACAACCAATATTAGACACTGTTATGGTCACAGCGTATAACTGTTGGTTAAATCCCTGCAGTTATCCTAACTAATTTTACACCTTACCTGTCTCAACCATAAATCTCTAAACCACTTACTCTTGTACTGGGTCCTCTCCTCCCACCCTCACCTCATTGTGAATGCAGGTATCTTAGCTGATACCCTCAGTGACCACCATATGGTCTACTGGATATGCAAGACCCACCATCCTAAAGCCCCCCCTAAATTTGTTCAATTTCCATCCTTCAGGTAGCCGGATATGCCCTCTCTCTAAGCTGACCTTTAGGCCACTGACTGGCCAACTTATTCAGCAGCCACCAACATCAAATCTGTCCTCATCTCTCCCAGTCCAAATTCACAGGTGTCTGGTAGTGCTGTGCCCCATTTAGGAAAACCAGAGTCTGAGGTTTTAATCTTTCCTGGTTCTCTGCTGAGCTGCTGGCTTGCATCTGAGCCAGAGATCTAGCCTGGTGGTCCCACAAGATCACTGGCTGCCCTGCTGTCCTGATAAGATACTGGACCTTTTTTTAAACCTGTACCAATCTACCAGACTTGCAAAATTGGAATACTTTGCATTTACACTACAGAACCATCTTAATCATACCTCCAAGTTCTAGAAGGTCACTGACAGAATCTTCTCTCTTCTAACCTACTTCCTCCCTCAGCCCTCAAAGTGGGTTAACTCCCCCATCTCTAATCCTGCTGTCTTTGCCTCTTCTTTCAACTCCTTCATTTCCTCCTGTGCTCAATCCCTTCTCTAGTCGTCACCCTCTACTTTCTTCTCCTCCCTCTCCCTGCCTCATCCTACACACTCTTTCTCATTCTCTCCCACCACCCATCCTGCCTTCCGCAGGGCCCTCCTAGTTTCTATAAGGGTGTAAGTTCTGATGGTATCAATCCCAACCTTCTTCATCTATCAATCCCAACCATTGATATCCCTAATACCCACTTCATCATCCTTTCCTTCTCCTGTGCTACTCTCCGTGATGTTTGGAAAAGAGTAACTGTCACCCCCATTCATAAAAGGGGCAATCCCTCCTCTACTGGTAACTGCTATCTAATTCCTCCTCCCCCCGTCCAAACTCCTGAAACACCTTGTACTCTCTCAACTTTGCCCATTCCTTGACTCCTCCTCCTTCTTCACTTACTTTCAGTATTTCAGAGAAAATTCCATTACACATCCACCTACCTCCTCTGGCTCACATACTCCATCCTTTCTGGTAAGGACTAGATTACCCTTGCCATCTTTGTCAACTTGGTCAAAACCTTTGACATTATTTCCCACCTTTTTTTTCCTGGGCAAGCTTAAGTTGGTTCTGCTACTGTCATGAGGGCAGGTCTCAAGGTGTCTGTATCAGTAGCACCTCATCCCCCCATCTGCTCAGGTATACCCTGAGGTTTTATCCTTGGCCCTGTTCCAGTCTACATCTTCCTGAATGACATCCCTGATGCCTGCTCCTCTGTGTCTATCCTCAGGCATGTCCATGACATACTTCTCTTTGCCTTTGATTCCTCTGCCAATGACCTCACAAACCCTCTCCAGCTGGACTTTGAATACATGTAGCACTGGTTCCAGGCAAACGTACTGTCCCTGATCACCAAGAAAATGGTCTCAATTACCTTTGGTTCTCATCAGAGGATTGCCAGGCTTACACCTATCTCTGCTTCTCTTACCCTCGATGGAACTGTGTTTGAGAAAGCTTCCTCCTTTAAGTATCTTAGGATCTCAATTTATTGACACATGTTGGATGCCATCCAACAAAAGCTCCTCAATTAACTTGGTGAGGTTTAGAGAAATAAAGCAAGTATCCCACTTCCTGGCCACTGGAAGATCATATTGAAGATGATCCTCCCCATCTTTGACTATGGCAATATTGTTTACAACACCACTCTTACTGTATGTTCACACTTGCAAGACTGGACCCCCGTCTATCACTCTTTCTTATGTTGGCTCGCACTTGCACACCAGCCAACATATTGCAGTAGTAGCAGATTTGGAGGTGCGGTCACTGTAAGCGAATGCAGGGCACACATCAGTAGGTGCGTCTCTCATTCCCCAATAAGGCATGCACTGACACCAACAACACATAAACTGGCAACCAGATCTAAGAAAATGTCAGCTGCAATGAGAACTAAGCTTGTCATACAGCGGCATGCCTCTACTGGTGAAGCAGTTCAATAAACATGGCGGCATTGACTGCCGCCGAGCAGAGTGCTGACTTTAGGGGTGCCCAATCCCCCTGTTGGCATGTCCAGACCCACTTCATTTGCTGATTGGGGAGTCTGTTCCACGGGCATAATGCCCTCCCATTTTAAAGTGTATGCCAAGGTGTTGCCTAAACCCCCTTGGCATCATGCTCCCCAAACAGTCTTTCTTTGCTGATGGGGGGCCCAATCCCCATCAGCTTCAGTTCTCCCTTCCCTGTTTAATTTGCTGACAAGGGAGCCCACTCCCCATCGGCATAATGCCCCCACTTTTGTTTGGTGCCAAGAGGGATGCCCCATCCCCTCAGTTCTTGTCCCCCCCTTCAGTATGTGCTGACGGGGGTGCCAAACCCTTATTGGCTACAGCACCCCCCCAAAACACTCCAGCATGCCAAATACCCCTGTAAAAAAGCAAAAAAAGTCCTGTGATTTTTTTTTTTTAAATCTGTAAATGAGAAAACAGTCCCTCACAGTTTGTCCTGCTCCCTCCCTCAACCTGCACCCACCCTCTGCAAACCCCCCATACCCCCTCACCCTTTACTTAACTCCAGAGCCTGGAGCGACAATCTTCAGTGGACCAGCAACATGTCTGCATTCTTCAGAGCTGACTGTGAACTGAAGAAATGCCAGTAAGCAGTAAAATGGCATAAACATGTTTTTTTCAACTTTGGTGCATAACTCGGCCATTTTTGGGAATTTTGGCACCACATAGGTTTATTGGGACCCCTCCTCATGAATTCAGTCACAGTCATGGCATTATTTGGTCCCAAAAGGTGATTTCGTGGTCACTGCGCGGAATCACCTTTCAGGACTGATTAACAAAATGACAGTGCCACTGTTCATGAGGGGGGCTCTCAAAAAGCCTATGTTGCAAATTTTGTGACAAAAATAATAAAAAAAATGGCTGTTTTACTAGCGTTCATTGAGCAGTTTCCATACAATCTTGTAACTTTGTGAATTTGTAATATTTTCACTCCAGATTTTCAACATTGCCATTTTCCCACACCTTCTTATGAACAGTACAGCTGTCATTTTACATATCTGAGCTGTAATGTGTTTTCGCACATCCAATGCAAAACAGCATGGCCGATGTGCAAAATCAGATTTTGGGACAGTTTGACAAAATGACAGTGACACTGTTCATAAGCAGAGGTCCTAAAATGCCTATGTTGAAAATTTGGTGATGAAAGTTCATAAAATTATTATGTTACAGGGATGTGTTGCTCAGTTTCTGCACAACCTTGTAACTTCGCAAATTTGCAGTATTTTCATGCCAGATTTTCAACACTGGCATTTTTTCACATGCAGTCTTGTAACTTTGTGAATTTGTAATATTTTCACTCCAGATTTTCAACATTGCCATTTTCCCACACCTCCTTATGAACAGTACAGCTGTCATTTTTCACATCCTGGCTGAAATGTGTTTTCGCACCTGTGGTGAACAATGGAGTGGTCGCTGTGAGAGATCAACTTTTGGGACAGATTAAGAACATCACAGTGCCACTGTTTATGAAGGGAGGTCCCAAAATTCCTATGTTGAAAATGTGGTTTAAAAAAACAACAAAAATAATTGGGTTATGGGCATGCGATGTGCAGTTTCTTTGTGCATGCTCATGATTTCACCAATTTTTCATAATTTCACTCCAGATTTTTAACGTTGCCATTTTTTTACACCTCTTCATTAACAATATGGTTGTCATTTTTCACATCCTGCCCAAAATGTATTTACATACCTGTGATGCCAAATGGCACAGTCGCTGTGAAAAATCACCTTTCCGCTAACAAACTGCCCATGTTGATAATTTGGAGTGAAAATTACCTGGTTAAACAATTGCAAAAAAAAAATATCAACACAAGCTTATGGTGTTAGGGTTTACAACTGTTACACCCCACCCTGTTTTTTTTTTGCCACAGCAATTATATAAAATAAAACGTCCCTGTGCAGATGTGCCCCAATCCCAACTTGGTTCGCGGTCAGAAGCGGCTGCTGAAGACACATAATTTTTTTTTCCTCAAACACTAACCTACTATTAGCCCTGAGTTCTTGTGTTTATTTTTTGGAGCCATGGTCTCAGACTACCAGGAAGAACAGAGAACCTGGCACATGCGCAGTGGAAGGGAAACCTGGCACATGTTTGCCATTATAAATGCTCCTTTATAATGGCAAATTATGCCATGGGTTTCCAATGGAAAAAAATCATAGCTTATAATTATATTATGATTATTGCACCTTATTTTATTGTCTGCTTTCTCTCACCCCGCATCCCCCAGGACAGATCTAGAAATGAGCAGTTAGAAGCTTAGTCTTGCATATCTTTCTTGATAAAACTTTTGAAATAAACAAATAAATTAAATTAATTTTATACAAAACATGTCAATCTTATTTCACAGGCAAGGGGGTCTTGTGAGCCTTTGCAGCAAGCATTAATGTTAACATTTGTTTCATTTTTTTATACATTGATACAGTACATGTCGATGTACATTACATCAGAGTTGTCCATGTATGTTTTTTTTTACTGTATTCTGATTCCTGTATGTATTTAAATTTATGTTTCATGAAAGGCCATACAGTATTCTGAATCTGTTTTAAGCTAAAAGAAAGATTGTGGTCACAAGTCTCAGCTGCAAGGGGCCAGGGTAAAAGTGCTTGTGCTTCAGTTTTTGCTGATCTCTTGCTTGTGACCCCCTATGCTCTGCTCAAAGGGAGTGCAGCTACCTTATATGCATTTTCAATCCAATTTGGGAATTTAAGAGGGAGGAGCAGTCTTGCCATGCAAACAGCATACAGAGACATTCTAAAGCATGATGACCCTCTCTTTTTCTGTCACAACATTATCAGCACACTCTACCTGTAAAACGTTAATGGCAGTTGTAGATGTATCAGTGAAGTGTGACAAGGAACATGTAGTCAGAGGGAGACGGAGATCATTGAAGGACCAGAGCAATAGAAATAGCACTCAGGGAACAAGACTTGGAAGGGGTGTTCCACTGCATAACCAGGATAGTATCTAAGCCAGTATTTTTAATGGACACTGGACCACCGGTGGGGCCAGGAAAGGCCTATAATGAATACGGACATCACAGCCTAAGAGTGCACCAAAAAACACAGGTTGGGTTGGTGGGGGAAGGAATAATAGCCTTATTCACATAGTGGACTGGGATATGCTTGAATTGAATATATCCCAGCCATAGCTCTGTTCACACCAAAGCCTGTCCACATCACATACAAAGTTTCCACCTGCTGCACCCCATTGGTGCAGGGGTGATGTAGGATAGAGCTGGTATAGACTTCAAGCATCCAATTGGCTACCAGTGCCAGGCTCGGAGTGGATCCCTGCAAGCCCAAGGTGCTGGTGATATTAAGATATAGTAGTCATCCAAAGACTGCTGTATCTCATGCAGAAAGTTAGACTTCAGCTAAAATTCCCTAGCTGGTGAGAGTACTGCTACCACCTCACCATGGAGACTCTGAGGACTGTGAACTGGATAAGAGTACATTGATTAGGACAAGTGAGAACCTTGTTCCAGCTGGCCAAAGGGGGGCATAGCTGCTAATGCAGCCCCTAGGGCTGCATAAAGTCTCCCCTCTCTGCTGGCTTTCTACGTCACTGATCTTGTATTGATGATGTGGAGTAAGTCCACACTTACCCCAGGCCTGCCCCTGATCCCCCTCACATAGGCACACGTGAGGCCCAGGATCCAGTAAGCTGCCAATAGGGTGTGCATCCTGCATAAATGGGGTGCTCTATGGCTTTTCCAGTTGCTCAGTATGAACACAAGGGCTGGGAACATTCTGAGGATTGGGCCTTAAGGGGGTAGAACTTGTGCCCACATCCTCTGACCATGGCACTGTGTCAAGCAACTGGTGCTGTGCCGTGAACAGAAGCTCATGGATATCACACTTTAAGTGTTAGCATTAGCAAACTCAGTTTGCACACACTAATATCTGGTAATTCACATTTACTCTATGTTTTATTCACATGGGCAACTCTTCACTTGGTGACTAAAACAGACTTTAATGTATAGCAGTGTGGATAACAGTGTTTGTCCCCTGCTTTGTTCCTGCACAGAAACTGTCAAACAAAATGTAGAGCTGCACATTCATCCAGATACAGGTGCGCCCAGTTGTGGAAATTAAATATGATGTAGGCAAGACATAAAACAGGAAATGGTGCATAATATAGTGAATTGGAGACAATGGTTTTATTTACCCTATAGTTCAAACAAATACACTGATGTCAGGATCACAGATAAAGACACCCCTGCACATAACCACTAAGGCTTCATGGGTAGGGCATTGAAGCCTTAGTGACAATATATAAATGTGCCTATCTCTGCTGGGTAAATAAAAGCCTTGTCCTTACTTCACTATATTGTGCACCATTTCTTGCACTTTTCTCTGCATCTGCATACTCCTCCTGAGAATCAGACCGACTGCATTTATCTATATAAATTCTTATTTTTTTGGCATGTATTCATTGTTAAACTTGTTAAAATTATGCCAGCAGTCTGGGTTCGTGAATGAGCATGTGTCATTGGGTGATGGCTGGTGGGGGGGAGGAGGTTTGAGCATACCAGATGGCAGTCTTCTCCTCCCAGGGGGAAGGAGCCATGTTTCTGTAGTGCTACTGCCACCTGTACAATGACAGGTGGTGGAGCACTCAGGACATGGGGAGGGATGGGCATTGCACCACTTATCGTGAAGCATGCATCAGCTTGCTCACATCAGGGACCTTGTTCCCAATACTGTTATGAATGAGGACAGAGAACATAGAACAAACCTGACTTGGAAGATTAATTGTCTTATCTAGCTAGTCAGGTACATTACCACATTATTCTTCACAGAAGGGTATGACACACACATGTGCTGACCTAATGCAGATTTAGGGCATGTGTGCTGGAGCCAGCACTGGTCATGCAGGAGGCTGGCCATGCAGTAGAGAACTAGTTAAACAGGTCAACTTTTTTTTTAAAACATGCTTAAAAAAACAATAGTCAGTTATCATAATCCCCCAATCTGGAAACAGAAATAAACAGCTGATCTTCCCTTCACTGACACTACCAAGAAAATAATAACAACAACATGAAAGCTGTTTAAATCTCAAACAGAAACAAAAAAAAGGTGACATGTTGTATAAACTGTGTACATGTGATATTTAACCTAGCAATTAGGTCACCAGCCACTAATGAAGATAAAAACAATATCTTAATAGCACACATCATATAGCCCTTATTCAGTATATAAATATATACTGTACAATCTTTTTTTGTGGCATGAATTCCTTATCAAACTTTATTAAAATGTTTTGCACTGTACAGTATATTAGCATGATAAAAGTATTTTTCAAAAACAGCTATAATTGGTAATGACTCATTAAGTTTGGATACTTTGTTTCACACGTCTCTCTGACAATATGTAACACTTTTCTATAGTTGAAATTTAGGGTTTTTATAGTAAGGATTCAGAAATGTGGATAAGCATGTTTAAAGCATTGCTGCTTTTGTTTTAGTTGAAATACAGTATAACGACTATGGTTTCAGAAGGTATAATAGCTTTAGTTTTCCAGCAAAGGAGACTTGCATCCTCTTTTTAATTTAAATGAAATATTGAAATGCAACAGCACTGGATAATAAATGGTAAATTAAACATACTGAAAGATAAAGATTACTAGATTGCAGGATTTTAAAAATGTTTTCCAAAGACAATTCATTAAGAGTGTCTACAGCTGTTAGATCATGAAGCTGCATGCCTAATAGAGTACAAATCCCTTGTGGGTACTCTTTAGATCAGGTTGACAAGATGGCAGGTGGTCTGAACACAGCATCTGTGTGCTGTTCTTTTACCAGAAATGAGGGACAGATGCATGCACTGATGACTAAACAGCACATGCAATCTTTTGTGTAGCTTAGTGAATCAAGATTTAGCATAGCATCTTAAAAAATATCTTGTGCAGAACTGTGGATCATGCTGTCATGTAATGTACAACATTATTAAACAGCCTGTGAACCAAAATGGCATGGAAGAAGGCCATCGTTTAAACTACTGAATCCTACTGAGTGTTACAATTTATAGTTGCAGTTTCTTGGGGCAATATTTCTAGTGCAGTACATAAGAATCTATTGTAGAATACTCAAGCAGAACTATCAAATATTCATCCAACTAAGATAAAGTCACTTTCTCGTCAGAGAAATTAAAAGCAATAGACTACAAATAACAGTCGTCCTATTTAAAGATGTTTTTCTTCCTTGTATCAATGAAAACATATTTTTCACATTTCTGAAATGGGGCCCAAGAAGAGCAGTTATCAGTGAGATACCACTCTACACAACGCTGTGTAAGAAGCATTATAATATAGAATTGAATGAGAGTGCCACAGTTCATATATGTATTTCTTCTTATTTATTTTAGTCTTTGGTAACCAGGTAAGGCCCATTACGCACAAGTGCCTGTTTTCAGGAGAGATCTGGGAGCACTGGTGACGTTAAGTGACTTGATCAGTCAAACAGTGCGCATGTCGCATGTGAAGGTTGTACAAATCAAACCCAGGTCTGGTGGATTGACCAAGCTTATTCACAGCTCACTACGCTAACCTCTAGGCTGTACTGCTAGCCTCATGTTTGACCTTATGGTCACAAAAGCAAGTGGTGATTAACTGTACATCCTTTAGCTAGATAAACAACAACCTCTCTTGATCTTCTTGTAGGAAACTACTATATATTCAAATCACAATCATATAACTGAGCTTTTTTTATAAAAAATTATAACATTCCTTAGCAAAAGAAAATTATGAGCACGTATTTTAATTCCATTCAGTATTGATACAGTAAGTCCAAAATGGTTTTAGAGTTTTTTTCTATAATAGCTACCAAACTGAATTCTGGTCCATCCAGATTACTTGAGTTTAGGTTTTGCCTAAAATAATTATCACAGTTGGGCTGCTTACAGATTTGAGGAGAAATTGGGAAGATAACCATGATAATGGCTGTGAGTGAAAACATCCAATATGTATTATATATGCTGCTTTAAGACAAACAACTCTTGCACACAAAAAAGAACTATTTTAAAACCTTACAATTCAGTTTAATAGTTAATGTATAAAGCCATTTTCATATTCATTATTGCAATGCAAATGAAGAATACACCAAACTAAGACAAGTACAAGACTCTATGTTGCGCTCCAGAAACTTTTGCAGAACAGACATGATATAAGCAACTTGAAAAATTCAAAAGTAAGCTCTGCAGGTCACATAAACAGAAGCCCTACCACCATAAATGATAGACAGTCAAAAGTGAACCCAACTGAAATCAGAGATGATTACACCATTAAAACCACCAGCAAGTTCCCCCTTTAAAAGAAAAAACAGCATTTGTCAATGCTGAATGTTTGCTTGCTGGTATTAGCGTTGGAGATGCAGAAGTTAGAGAGATGCAGAATAGGAATGGCAGTGAAGTGTTGAACTTCACACCAACCCCACCTCCACCCTGCAGAGATGGACAGGCATTGGGGTATGTGTCTGGATCATGGCCCATAACGTTCACGCCATTTCACTTCACCCTATCCTGCAGACACTGACACTTGTTGAGGTGTGCCTTGGGGTGTTCGGCTTTACAGTCACCCCATTCTATAAGGACATACACTGAAATGGGTGCAGTATAGGAGAATGGGGTGAACTCTGGGGCTGAAGAGTCCAAGGCACACCTCAATGCCTGTCACTGGCTGCAGGATGGTAGGGTGGGGTGAAATGGCATGAGCATTATAGTTGGCAATCCAAAGGCACACCCCTGATGCCTGTCAGTCTGTACAGGGTGGGATGTTATGGTTAGAAACCCTAATGCCTGAGGTGTTTATTGGTATTTGCAATACAAATTTTTAACATGGCATTTTTGTGACCCCACCTCATGAAAGCATTTGGGACCTCTTTTCATGAACAGTGGCACTGTGATTTTGTTAATGTGTCCTGAACTTTGAGTTCCCTCAGCAACCATGCCATTTTGCGCCAGATGTATGAAAACACAGATCAGGCAGGATGTGAAGAATGACAGCTGTACCATTCATAGGGAGGTGTGAAGAGAAGGCAATGTTAAAAATTTGTAGGGAAAATATTAAAAATACTCAAATTTTCGGGATTATGTGGAAACTGTGCAATACATGTGTGTAACACAGTCATTTAGTGGAATTCTTTCACCAAATTTTCAACATAAGCATTTTGTGACCTCTGCTCATGAACAGTGTCACTATGCTTTACCTAATCTGTCCCAAACATTCATTTACCACAGCGACTGTGCTATTCTGTGCCAGATGTGTAAATGCATGTTTTGGGCAGGATATGAAAAATGACAGCTGTACTGTTCATAAGGAGGAATGAAAAAAATGCCAATGTTGAAAATCTGGAGTGAAAATATTACAAATGCATGAAATTATGAGGGTGCGTGGAAACTGCACAATGTACACTCATAACACAGCCATTTCATGGACTTTTGTCACTAAATTTTCAACACAGGCATTTTAGCACCTCTGCTCATGAAGTGTCACTATGATTTGTTTTTAAATCTGTCCTGAACACTGACTTCCCACAGCGACTGTGCTATTCTGCGTCTGAAGCATGAACACACATTTTGGCCAGGATGTAAAAAATGGCAGCTGTACTGTTCATAAGAAGGTGTGGAAAAATGCCACTGTTGAAAATCTGGAGTGAAAATATTACAAATTTGCGCGAAGCTTTGAGCGTGCGTGGAAACTGCTCAATGCATGCTCGTAACACAGTCATTTTATGGACCTACATCACCAAATTTTCAACACAGGCATTTTAGGACCTCTGCTCATGAGCAGTGCCACTGTGATTTTCTTAAAGTGTCCCAAATGCTGATTTCCCACAGAGGCTGTGCTATTATGTGCTGGAAGTGAGAAAACACACTTCAATCAGGATGTGAAAAATGACAGCTGTACTTTTCATAAGGAGGTCTGGAAAAATGCCATTGTTGGAAATCTGGAGTGAAAATATTACAGATTCATGAAGTTATGATCATGCATGGAAACTGCACAACGCACGCTCGTAAACAGTCATTTTTTTGGACTTTTTATCACCACATTTGCAACACAGGCTTTTTGAGATCCCACCTCATGAACACTGGCACTGTCATTTCACTTCTGGTCCTGAAAGGTGATTCTGCACAGTGACCACAAAATCACCTTTCAGGACCGAATAATGCCATGATAGTGGCTGAATTCATAAGGAGGAATCTTATTAACCCCATGTTGAAAATTTGGTGCCAAAATTCCCCAAAATGTCTGAGATATGCACCAAAGCTGAAAAAATCCTATTTATGCCATTGTTTTCTTATTTAGTTTTTGTTGACCGGGTAGGTGCACTAGCCATAAAATGACTATTTTCAGGCACGACCCAGGAGAGTACAACAAAAGGAGAACAGTGGAACAACAGCAACGTGGGTACAGTAATACAAATAAAGGAACAGTACAGCAGTGCTACAAAAATACAATGAGTAGAAACAACAAATAATAATGGCAAGCATTACACAAATAATGGCAGTAAGGTATATAATAAATGCAGAAACCATGGACCTGACCTAGTGGAGTGAAAGGGTTAATAAGAGAGTAAGGTTATATAGAGAGAAATGTGAGGAATGTTCAAACATAACAAGGAAGATTGACAGAAGGAAGGCCAGGGGTGGTATTTGGCAAAACAACAGTGGATGGTCAGCAACAAGGTTAGAGAAGGAAGAGGGCTAGTAGTCAAGAAGTTATTTACAAAGAGAAGGAAAAATATGGGGAGGGGAAAAGGAGCCAATCTTGGAGCTGGATTAGAGCAGGTGTGACATTATTGGTAAGTCTCAGGAGCTTCAGGTTGGGTCAAAGCATGTACAAGCATCAGCTAAGGATAGATAACAACAAAATTCACTTTTAAATCTAAAGTGAGACTGAGACAGCTGGAGGTTGAATGGAAGAGCATGCCATAGCCTGGGAGCAGAGTACTGGAAGGCCCCTGTGCCTTTAGTCAACCGACATCTCAGAACATAGAGCAAGGATTTGTCAGCTGATCGCAGGCCATGGGAGGATGGTTGAGGGACCAGCAACGCCGCCAGCTGGGATGTTTTTTTTTTTCCTGGATGATCAAGTCCATTAGTTATCTAAGATAGTATTGTCTACTGGCTGAGGGCAAGAGCCAATTCAGATCCTTATAAAGAAGGCAGTGATGTTTGAGTTGAGACGACGAAGAGGCAACTCAGCATCTATTGTTATAAGTTACATCCCATTTTAGTAGGGAGGTTTTATGGGCAAAGGTAAGAATAGAAGCACCTTAAGGGTTGAGAGCAGAATACCTCGGGCAATTGCTAATTTCACCGAGGGTGTAAGCATGTAGCATTTTGTAAGCTACTCCCAGTTTTGAGTTTACAGCTTTGCACAAGGACTGAATGTGAAGATTAAAATCCTGGGATTGGTACAGCAGGATCCCAAGGAACTTGAAGGAAGTAACATTTTCAAGTGGAACTCCTCCTGGGTGAAGATCCTCCAGCAAACTAGAACAGGACCTAATCTTTGGTGCAGAACCTAGGAGCATGGCTTTCATTTTTTTTTCATTTAGTACAAGTTTACAGTATAGTAGCCAGTCTAAGACCTTATTGAAGTCTGAGGTAAGTGATGTGTTTATGCAGGCAATACTAGCAGAACTAGTATAGATGATCATATCATCAGTGTAGAGAATAGCCGAGCAGGATTTCAGGACCTCAGCTGCATTGTTGATGAAAACTGAGAACAGAAGGGGCCCAAGGATAGAGCCCTGGGGGACCTCAAGGTTGCTAGTAGATGTGTTGAACAGGGAGGAGTTAAAGTTGACAGCTTGTGACCTGTTTGACAGGTAGCTACAGAACCAGTCCACAACAGAGGTAGAGAAATGGAATTTATGGAGAGTGGAGAGAAGCAGGGGATGGTCTACAAGGTCAAAAGCCTTAGTGAGGTCAATGAAGATGGCACCTGTGAGTTTTCCAGAATCCATGTTGGACAGAATATCAGTAGTTAGTTGAAGAAGAGACATGGTGGTGCTATATCTTTTTCTGAAACCATGCTGGGTGTCCAAGAGGATGGGTCACTCCTTCATTGCAGCAGAATGGCTGACGCTGCAATAACGAGGTGACCCCTCATTGCAACAGCGAAATCATTTCAGCTTGGTGGCACTTTTAGAAACCAATGTCATCGGCACAGTGTGCCTGATTTGTTCCACCTGTGTCAATCCCACTAATGCAGTGCCACCGTTGGCTGACACAGTGCCACATCTCCACAACCTGCTTCTCTCCTAAGCTGTCGCATAATGTTTCTTGTGCATGCGCACAAGCAAATATAAAAATCTTGACCTGGCTATGTTATAAGTATGACATAAAACATAAGAACATATGAAAAGTGATGACAGAAGGGGACCTTTTGGTTCATCTAGTCAGACCTTTTTTCTTGCTACCCCCAGCTAGCTAATTCTTTTTTGTCAGGTTTCCATAGTGCCTACCCCATGCTAACCTGAACTCCCTGACTGTCTTAGACTTCACCACTCCTTGCAGCAGACTATTCCAGTGGTCCACAACCTGTTCTGTGATTAAGAACTTCCTAGTGTTGCTTTTGAACCTATCTCCCTTTAGCCACATGCAGTGCCCTCAGGTGCGAGCAGTCTTGTATGAGTGGAAGAGGTCTTCCTTGTACACTGAGCACACTTCTGTGGTCTGTGTCATACACTGTGCTTATAGTATGTACAGCCCAGGATGTTTTACTGGAACTTGGTCTGTGGGACAAGTTCCTGTAAAACGTCTTGAACTGTGCATGTGTTGCTGTCTGGGTTTTGAAAGATCATGTGATACAGTCTTGGCATTACCCTTCTAATAGCACCCTCTATGTAAGCATTGCAGTGTCACTCAGTGAGAGGTTTAAATGCTTCATTAGCAAGCATTTAAACTAACCAAGGGGGTGGCAGAAGTAAACATGGTGAATCAAGCAGCCACCCCCTCAAAGAATGAAGCAGTTAGTAGAAACCCTAAGGTTTAGAAACCACCCAAAACCAGAATAGGTAAAAGTGCAGAAATAAGGCAAAACTGGGGTAAGGACTGGACAGATGTAAAAGAAATACATGGGTTGAGGAAGGGAGCCATTAGCAGAGATGGCAGCAAATGCTGGACAGCCATGTGCATGAATGCCCACTGCCTGGGAAATAAAATTCCAGACCTAGTAGCCCTGATGGCTGAGACAGACTTGGACATTGTCACTGAGACATGGCTTACAGGGAATCATGACTGGGATATAGAAGCACCAGAATACTGTCTATACAGGAGGGATATGGTGGGTAAAAAGAGAGGAGGGGTGGATATCTCTGTCAAGGAGGGAATTAAAGCAACAGAGAATGCACGAAAGGGGAAGAGGCACTGTGGATCACCCTGAAAATGGGAAATGGCACTGGCATTCATAGTGGAGAGATCTACAGACCTCCCACACAAGGGGAAGAGCTGGACAGGGAACTTATAGAGGCCATCCACAGGGTGACAGCTAAACGAGAAGTGCTGCTGGTGGGAGACTTCAATCTGCCAGATGTCAATTGGAGCAAACAGGCTGCAGCCACAGCCAGGAGCAGAGACATCCTGGACATCCTGCAGGAGACATGTCTCAGGCATCTGGTGGTAGAACCCACCTGAGAGGGAGTGACTTTGGACCTGATTCTTACCAATGGGGACAGAGTTACAGATGTTAAGGTGGGTAGCCACCTGGCATCCAGCGATCACAGTATGGTATGGTTCAAAGTAAGGACAACAGAAGAATCTAACCACACGAATGCAAGGGTTCTGGATTTTAGGCGAGCTGACTTTGCTAAGATGGGAGAATGTCTTGGGAAATCACAGGAAGGGAAGGGAGGTAGAGGAACAATGGGTGAATTTTAAGGAAGCCATAGCAGAGGCAATAAGCCTCTGCATTCGGCAAGTAAGCAAAACAAAGAGGAGGAGAAAAAAACACTATGGTACTCAACGGAAGTGGCCAGGAAGGTAAGGGCAAAAAGGGTGGCAATCTGGAATTACAAGAAAACACAGATGGATGAAGACACAGAATTGTATCTGAAAAAGCAAAGGGAGGCAGGAAAAGCAACTATGAGCACAAAGGAGCAAACAGAAGAAAAAATAGCCTAGGCAATAACAAAAGGGGACAAAAACCTTTTTAGGCACATTAGCGAAAAAAAAAAAAAACTAAGGGTGGAATTGTGAGACTAAAAATAGAAGGACTGGAGTGTGCAGAGGGGATCAAGAGAAAGCAGAAATACTAAACAAATATTTTTTTTTAAGTATTCCCAGAAGAAGGAGAAGGGGAGGGACCACAGTTAGTAGTCAGAAGCACTACTGGAAGGGAAATGGACTCCAGTCCATTTACAGAGGAGACAGTCCTAAATGAACTCACAGTGCTGAAAGTGGACAAGGCATTGGGCCAGATGGGATACATCCCAAAGTATTAAAAGAACTCAGGGAGGTGACGGCAGTAGCAAAGACAGCCCCATTCAACAGACTGCTGGGAACAGGTGTGGTACCAAAGGACTAGAGGAGGGCCAATGTAGCCCCTCTCCACAAAAGAGGGACCAGGGAGGAGGCTTGCTATTGTCAATGAAGAGTTTTTGTTGGTGCGACACAGGAAAACACAGAGGGTGCCATGTGAAATGGAGGGAGCTCACCTTCCAAACAGTACACATGCAAAAGGATAGACAAGCACTCCAAAATCATGAAGCAGAAACTCGAAAAAATAATAGAAATTGGAAAGTTTATTTAGGGCATAGTATCAACTTCACACAATCCATGGTCAGATTCCCAGCGCTTTGGTCCTACAATAGGATGTTCATCAGGGGAAGAAAGAGGGGAGATATCATAGAGACTCTCAAACACCTCAAAGGCATACACAAGGTGCAAGATGGTAGAATCTTTCAGAAAAGAAGATGTTAAGAACAAGAGACCATGATATGAGGATGGGGATGGTAGACTTAGGGGTAACAAGAGGTATTTTTTTATGGAAATGGTGGTGGATGTGTGGAACAGACTACCAGTTGAGGTTGTCTCAGCAAAACAATAGGGTAATTCAAAGATGCGTGGGATAGACTCAAGGGAATCCTAGCGATAGGAAGGAGGGGTAAGCCGCAGATCACTTAGGATCTGTGGTATATGAAACAGGAAAAGAAATTGAATGATTAGGTGGGCCAAGTGGTTCTTATCTGCAGACAAATTCTGTTTCTATGTTTTCCCGTCTGAATGTTCTGAGGGTGGATTTGGCTATATAGCATATCAACTATTTTGAGTAACATTTGGAATATCTTTAACTAAATTTCCTCTATACTATTATAATTCTCTGTACACCAGTGGAGTTTCTTTTTTCCAGATATGTGACTATATTTTGCTACACTGATTTAATTGTTAGTATATTTTATTTTTATTTTATTTATTTATTTAGACAGCAGTTTGGAAAACCTTTGAGCCACAGGCTCATTTACAAAGGTACCTTGTCACAGTAAGACAAACGAAAATACACGGTATAACAGTATAACAGTAACTTAAGACATAGATACAAACAAGCTGGTACAGGTAGGATTGATGCAAACAATACCAGAGTTATGTTGTCCTTAGCAGCTTAGTAGTAAGCTTTGTCATAAGTATTGAGTACGGCTTTGACTAGTGGCAATTACAGCTTCGGGTGTTAACAAGGTGGTTCCGTAAGGAAGTTTTGAAGCACAATATAGTTGGAGCTTCGGAGATGGAGGGGGGCAGTGTGTTGAACCAGGAGGGGGCCCTAAAGCTGAAGGCTCTTTGGCCTTGAGAGGTCCTAGCTCTAGGGATAACAAAAGAGGTTTTCCCAGAGGTCCGAGTATGAACTAGTGGGACAGAGCGGTGGATGGTGGTGGTCAATCCTGGTGGGGATAGCCCAAGGAGGGTCTTTTTTGTAAGGGTATAGGTCAGATATTTGAGGCACTCGTCAAGATCAAGTACCAGCGCTTTAGCGTACAGTAGACAGGTGTGTGTTAGCCTAGGTGCCCCAGTAATTAACCTCCAGGCCTTATTCAGAGTAGTGCTAATTTTTATGGAGTGCAGTCTGATCAGCAGCACCATACACCGGCAGTCCATAGTCCACTAGAGACAGGATAGAGGAGGTGACTGCAGTCGGGCAGGCCTCCGGGAGGCAGTGTTTATACCGGCAGTAAGATGCCCAATCGATATTAGTGGCAGTGGCTAGGGCAGTGATGTGTCCATGGAAGGAGAGGGAGGGGTCAAAATGGATCCCTAGGTATTTATAGAGCAAACTTGTTCGAGTGGGAAAGAGGACCCAGAGTGAATGAGGAGTTTGAAGTTGCAGGACTTGTTTTGAGGATGAGTGAAGAACATGTTTTTTTTTTAAGGTTTATCACTAATCTATGTTCCTTGAACCAGCCCTCAAGCCTTGGCAGACTTGCAGCGAGTCCTGGAGGGCAATAGGGTTACGACTTGAGGCAAAGATGACTGCATCATCAGCGCAATAGAATGTTCCCGAGCAAGAGCATGGAATTGTGTTAAGGTAAAGGGAGAATAGTAAGGGGCCCAGAATGGAGCCCTGGGGAACCCCAGAAAAGATGGGACAGGTGTCTGAGTAGGTCCCATTAATTTTTACATGCTGTGAGTGGTCAGACAGATAACTGGTGCACCAGGAGATAGGCTCAGCAGCAAAACCAGAGAGACTAAGGGCATCAAGAAGGAGGGGGTGAGAGACAGTGTTGGAAGCTTTAGAGAAGTCAATGAAGACCGCACCAGCCAGTGAACCAGTGTCTAAGGAGGAGGAGAAAGCTGGAGAACCTAGGAGGGCTGTGTTGGTACTGTGGCCGCTCAGAAGCCATGCTGCTCAGGACATAGGACATAGTTGGTGGAGAGGTAGTCAGAGATTTGAGAGGCCACCACTTTTTCCAAGGCCTTGGAGAGAGGAGAGAGAATGGAGATTGGCCGATAGTTTCCAGCCACAGTCCTATCACCACCTTTAAAGATAGGGGGTGACAGTGGTGACTTTCCAGGCAGCTGGAACCTTCACCAGGCAAAGAGAGTGGTTGATGAGGCACGTGATCGGGGTAAGGACTGTGTCTAAGACCAGCCATAGGATACATGGATCCAGGGTGTCACTACCCGTACTATTACTTTTGAGGGCAGTGACAAGGTGCGCCTAAGTTCTGGGCAAGAAATGGTGGAGGAGAAATAAGGGTGAGAAAGATTTATGGCAGGTGCTGGGGAGGAGGGTCAAAAAATTGTAGGGAGGATAGGGCTAAGGTCAGTGAATGAGGTGTTGAGGTGGTTGGCTATGAGGGCTGGGTCTGAGGAGATCACGCCATTAATGTTGATCTGGTGGGTGGGGGGAGTGTGCACCCCATTTAACTGTTTAATGTTATCTCAGAAGGTTCTAGGTTCCCCATGAGGCAGTGAGTGAGTTAGGACCGATAGTGCTCAGACTTGGCCTTTCTGATGGCCCGAGTGCACTTGTTTCGGGCGGCAGCATATAACTGCCTGTCACTGGGCCAGCCAGTCTCAATGGCATGGTGCCATAGGTTGTCCCTATGTTTGAGTTGGTGGATCAAAGCTGGGGTTACCCAGGGAGCATTCTGCTTTTTACAACGGCGGGTCGACATTGGGGCAAAGATATCACAGGCATTATTAAAAGTTCGGGTAAAGAAAGAGAGAGCTGTGTTGATGTCAGGAGTTGCCTGTATAGGAGACCAGTCAATTAGGGACAGAAGTTCCTTAAGTTTTATCAGTCCACCAGGTAGTAGACGCCGCCGGCATGTGGACTGTGCTATGGGTTTGGGGACTGAGGATGACCAGTGGAATAGAATGGGGGAGTGATCGCTGAGAGAGTCTGGGAGGACTTGTACATTGGGGATCTGATTAGGGCAGTTGGTGAGTACCACATCAAGCAGGGTACTGGAGCCTCTCTTGGGGTTAGTCCTGGTAGGGTGGGTAACTAGTTGCGTTAGGTCTATTGCAGAAAAGGAGTCACGGGTAGAGGAGGAGGAGGAGGGGCTGAGCCAGTTGACATTTAAGTCACCCACCAGAATTTGATCAGCGGAAGGAGGTAGTGAGGAAAGGTATTCTGTAAGAGAGGCAATGGCCTGTGTTTGGTCCCTGGGGGTCACGTATGCAGTAGTCAGATAAAGGGGTCCCTTTAAAGGGTCAGGGGTTAGTTTCAGCGTAGGCACCTGGGCCCTGGAGTCAAGGATGGGAGCAGGCAGGGCTAGTACGGGGAGAGATTCCTTGACATAAATAGAGCAGCCACCGCCCCGTCTCCCAACACGGTCAGACCGGAAGAGGGTGAAACCAAGAAGGGAGACTAGGGAGTCAGGGGAAGATTTTGACAGCCAAGTCTCAAACAGAGCCATGACATCAGGGTTAATTGCTGTGACCAGGCATTGTAGTGAGTCAAACTTTTTTAAGAGGCTACAGATATGCATGGAGACCATGCATAGGCCTGTGGTGTTAGTCGGGGAGCTCCTATTAGCTCCTCATATTTGCAATATAAAATGACAATGATTGTCTTTATATTATATTGATGGTAATTAACCATTTTATATTGGACCAGAAACCTACCAACTTGACATTCTAGTCAAAATATTTTTTTCAGAACTTCTATATGATTTTAATATACTGTGAGATGGTATAATACCTGTCAGTTGTAATGCTGAGAATAAGTTATTCACAAATACTGTCTTTTGTTGCCTTTATTTCTGAAAACGTTTATTCCTCCTGCCATAGGCACAATATGTAGGAAATATGAAGTCTTATGACCTATCTGATGATTTATCTCGATCCTCTTGCCCATGTTGTTTGCAGTGTACATGCTGCACCTGGGAGAGATCATCAGATGTTACAGTGTGGGGTTTCACTGCTGTGATTATGGTACCCAGCTGTATATGTCTTTTGTGCCTGAGACTTATGATGCTGTGAAAGTACTGAATGCATGTCTGGGTGAGATTCAGCACTGGATATTCTCTAACTGGTTGAGGCTCAACCCGGACAAACGGAGGTACTGGTGATATAGCCTGGTCATTGGCAGGAGGCAGAAACTGCTGGAGCGGGAAGTGGCTCAAGTCTGAGTCCTAGCCCACTTGCAGCCTCTGCCGAGGTGAAAAATCTGGGCATTATCTTTGATGACAGATTGACACTTGAGGCTCAGGTGCCATCTGCTGTAAAGACTGACTTTTACCACTTGAGGAATATCGCCCAGATTAAAGCCTTAATCCTGCCAAATGACTTGCCATGACTGGTGCATGAGTTCATGACATCCAGATTTGACTACTGCAATGCTTTCTACCTCTGGGTTAGTGGAGGGGTCCTGCATCCCCTGCAGCTAGTGCAGAGCCCAGCAGCTATGTTGCTGATGGGCCTTTCGAGATTCTGTCATGTGACCCCAGTCCTGCATGATCTGCACTGACTCCCAGTGAGGTGGAGAATCAACTTCAAGGTGGACTTCTCACCCATAAATCCCAACATGGTATGGGTCCTGGTTACCCGAGCAACCTCCTGACTCCCCACTGCTCTCAGCACTCTCTCTGTTCCTCCTTCGAGGGCTTCCTGGCGATTCCCAGGGACCAGCTTAAAACATCAGGTGATTGTACACTTGAGGTGACTGGGTTGGCACTGTGGAATTTACCTCCAAGGTCTTTGAGGGAGGCCACTCATTTAGGCTTTTAGGGAGGGCCCAAAGGCACATCAATTTAGGGAAGCCTACAGAATTTAGTATCTGCCTTAGTTTTGGTTTACCCAGTTGCTGTCTTATGCTGTTTTAAAATTGCTATTTATGTTTTATTGGTTATGTTTTTATTGTGATGTACTGGCCTGTCACTATCTATATCCTGTGCAACTTCCTGAGCCTCAGGGATAGGATGCTTCAAAATAAAATGTTACTTACTTACTTGTGGTTTACTTCCTTTTATAAACAGTTCCACATTTTGATTTGCTTCCAGGTTTCACTGTTTGTTATTCATTTTGACTTTTATTCCTTCTTTCACATCCTGGAACATAATCTGTGCTGCTAATTTTCTAATTCTTTATATTTTCTGGGTTCACTGTTCTTCAAGTGTGGTCTCACCCTCTCCCCTTTGTGATTTGGAATTATCTTCAGCTTGTTCTCCTGTTCAGTTTCTCTGACAATTATCTTGCACCTGTTGTAAGTGAAATCCTGACTCCATTCTTCCATGTATCTGATGTATCTAAATTTGAACATCTGACTACAGTAGTCCCACAGTATTTTTCCTTGTGATTCATGTCTCTGAAGACTTCTTGGTAAATTTTAATCTTGTAGTGAACTTTTTTGTTGTCTTTAGTCCTGTATTGCGCCTTAGATTAGTTACTAATTCATAAACCAACTATTCAAAAATCTGCTATTGCTTGATTTTCCTGTGCTCAATACTTTTTAATTTATCATAAACCTCCACGTACTGTATATGGCTTTGTAAGCAACAATTAAATTATGTGCAAGCTAGTGTATTTACTGAATCTATGGTGATAGATTCTGATAGTCATATAAACTTAGATGACTTTGTTAGCCAGCTTGATCTATTTCACCCCAGATAATAGGGTCTAATGTAACCAGAGTCAAAAGATTCCATAGCTATTTCTACACTGTGGTGCCCTTGTTGATTCAAAGCAACTTAAATGCATTCCCTAGTTTTACCATTCCACAGTTACTTTGTCTCACTTCGCAAGTGGCTTATTTTGCAAGTGGCCAACCTAACATCAAATGACTCAATTAATTATTTTTTTATTTTACTTTTCCATTAGCAGATTATATCCTCTTACCACTAGAGGGCTATATCTCTATCTCTATCTAGTACGTAAGCCATGTGAGTTCTCTCTGCCTTTCTCTCACCTCTCCTCCTCCTCCTCCTCCTTGCCCTGCCCCCACCCTCTTCTCTCTCCCTGGTCCTAGCCACCCCCACCCCCGCCACCCTCTACTCTGGTTTCCACTGCTACTCCAAGGGAACTCTCCACTTCCACTCGAGACTTGTGCTTGGTGCACCATTTGGATATTCCTGGTTATTTAACCTGACCACTACTCTCAATAAGTGTGGCCACCTCTCTACACTGTACTACCTTGCAGCCCATATGGGATACCGCCTGGAACCTTGCAACCTCTACACCTGGAAACAACGATCAAAACTATCTCTCAAGGAGCTGCGACTCTGCTCCTTAAAACCCCTACTCCTCCTTCTCATCTCAGGCAGCATCCATCCCAATCCTGGCCCTAGAAGCTCAGGCCACACACAAACTCCAGGTGCCCTTATCCTTGCAACCATTAATATCTGCAGCCTACTACCAAAGCTGGATGCACTCCAAGCCTTCATATGCCAACACAACCCTGACATCTTTGCAGTGGTGGAAACTTGGCTGACACCTAAAGTTCCTGACTCAGCAGTAACAATACAGGGCTACAATGTCCACAGGCTGGACCGGATATCCAAAAAAGGTGGTGGTTGCGCAATCAAATGGGGAGAGGGGTGCAGCACCCCATACGTCGAATGAGAAGAACACCCCTCCCCCCTCAGCTAGTGGTCAAACAGGAATTCAGCATGTTTGCCATTCATTTGCATCACCAGGTAAGAAAAAGGTTTGTCTCCACATACGGCACTAGAGGGTAATGCCAAACTTCACCCAACAACTAACACACCAAAATCTGCCAATAGAAAATCATGTACACAAATGCTCACAGCCTGGAAATAAGATCCCAGACCTGCAGGCAATAATGTCAGAGGCTAAACTGGACATAGTAGCAATTAGTGAGACGTGGTTTACCAGTAACCACACTTGGGAGACTTCAGCACCTGGCTATGTATTGTTCAGAAGAGACCGAGGTGTAAAAGGGGGGAGGAGGCCCTGTATGTTAATGAAAATATCAAAGCTACAGAAATTCAGAATACATATAGGAGCCAGAAGAACTGTGGGTCACCCTGGAAACAGGAAATGGGACAGCCATAAGAACTGGGGTTGTCTACAGGCCCCCAGACCAGAGGGAGGACATAGACACATTACTGTTAGAAGATATACAAAACATGACAGCTAAAGGGAGGTTCTGATAATGGGAGACTTCAACATGCCGGATACAGATTGGTCAATATCAGCAGGAACATCTGCCAGAACTAGACTCATAGTGGATTCCTGCAGGGAGGGCCTCAAACAACTGGTACAGCAACGCACAAGAGACAGGGCTATCCTAGATCTAGTACTGACTAACAAAGAAGGGATCACAGATCTCCAGGTAGAAGGTCACCTGGGGCCAGTGACCATCACATGGTATGGTTCAATTTGGCTACTACATCTAAATCATCCCATTCCAAAGCAAAAATATGGGACTTCAAAGGAGCTGACTTTGATAAGATGGCCAACAGAGTTAAGCTAGCCCTGGCAAAGAAACACAGGTGAGGGGTACAGGCAAAGTGGGCAAGCATTAAGGATGCAATACTTGAGCAACATTCCATTGTGTTAGTAGAAAGGAAGTGCAAAAGAAGAAGGAAACCACTTTGGTTCTCAAATACAGTAGCAGAAAAGGACAGAGCCAAAGGCTGGCCTTCAGGAAATATAAGGAACACAGCGGGATGAAGATAGGGAGGCATACCAAACTGCCCTAAGGGAAGCAGGTAAGGCAGTAAGGCAGGCAAAGTCCCAAACTGAGGAAACACTAGCACGAACAGTAAAAGAAGGTGACAAGACTTTCTATAGATACATTAGTGAAAGGAGAAAGTCCAGAGGGGGTATTGCTAAGCTTAATGGAGAAAAGGGAGCATGTCAGGAGGAGGACCCTGTAAAGGCATCTATCCTAAATAGATACTTTTGCTCAGTATTTACTGAAGAGAAGGTAGGTCAAGGCCCACAGCTCAGCATCATGGGACACAGGGGAGGGAGGTGAGCACACTCTCTTTCACAAAAGAAAGGGTCCCACAAGAGCTTGCTAAGCTCAGGTGGATAAGGCAATGGGACCTGATGGCATACATCCCAGGGTACTTAAGGAGCTAAAGGAGGAACTAGCAGAGCCATTAGCAGAATTGTTTAGTGAGTCTCTGAGCACAGGAGATTTCCAGAAGACTGGAGAAGGGCTTCATGTGATCCCGCCTCACAAGAGTGGTAGCAGGGAGGAGGCGGTAACTACAGACCGGTCAGTCTTACCTCAGTAGTGGGCAGATTATGGAGGCACTCCTTAAGGAAAGGATAGTGCAACACCTGGAATCCGTGGGCACAGGATCCAAGACAGCATGGGTTTACAACGAAGGTCCTGTCAAACTAATCTCATGATTTCTTTGGACGGGTAACCAGAGTGTGGGACCAAGGGGAGCAGTTGATGTCGCCTACCTTGACTTCAGCAAGGCTTTTGACACTGTTCCACATAGAAGATTGATAAATAAGCTTGGTAGGCTCGGGGTGGGTCAGACGTTGGTCAACTGGGTGGCAAACTGATTGACGGCAGAAAACAGAGAGTGGTGGTAAAATGGTATACAGTCAGAAGAGATGCAAGTCACAAGTGGGTACCTCAGGGATCAGTCCTGGGGCCAGTCCTCTTCAACATCTTCATTAGTGACCTTGCAGATTGACTAGAGGGTAAGGCTTGTCTGTTTGCAGATGACACCAAGATCTGCAACAGAGTAGATGATCCAGATGGGGTGGGCAGAATGAGAAGAGATCTGGATAAACTAGCAGAATGGTCAGAAGAGTGGCAACTGGGATTTAATGCAAAGAAGTGCAAAATCATGCACATAGGGAAGAGAAACCCGAAGCCACCTATAGGCTGGGAGGAGTTGCTAGCAGTCACAAAGGAAGAAAGAGACTTGGGCATCATCATCACTGATGACCTAAAATCATCCAAGCAGACCTCTAAAGCAGTAGGTAAGGCTAGGGGGTGTTAGGGTGTATTAGTAGGGGTATCACAAGTCATAAGAGGGAGGTAATAATCCCTCTGTACAAGACACTGGTTAGGCCCCATCTGGAGAACTGCATGCAGTATTGGAGGCCACACCTTCACAAGGACATTAACCAAATTGAGGCAGTCCAGAGAAGGGCAACCAAAATGGTGCAGGGACTGCATCAGAAGACATATGAGGACAGATTAACGGAGCTCCATATGTATACCCTTGAGCAAAGGAGGGAAGAGGTGATATGATCGAGGCATTCAAACACCTTAAGGGCATAAACAAGGTGAAAGAGCCTAACATGTTTAAATATAAGAAAAATAGCAGGACAAGAGGACACAGCATGAAATTAGAGGGAGGCCGTTAAGGGGAATGTGAGAAATTCTTTTTCACAGAAAGGGTGGTGGATGCATGTAATGGCTTACCACAAGAAGTGGTGGCTATGAATACAGTGCAGGGCTTCAAACAGGCATGGGATAGGCATAAGGGAGCAATACAAATGACTATGAATAGATAGGCCACTGACAGAGCAAAGACCGATGGCACATTTATAAGGTAGAAAAAGAAATGGGCAGACTGGATGGGCCTTGTGCTCCTTATCTGCCGTCAACTTCTATGTTTCTATGTTTCTATGTTTCAATATCAAAGATTCCCTGTCTTGGCACCCTGTAGCAACTCCATCACTTTCTGCCTCAGCCCAGATTCTGCCAATAAAAATCGTCCTAGGTCCCAACCATAAAGCCCTGACTATTGTCTCCATATACATACTGCCCAGGGAACCTAACCATGGCTTCAACGATGTCCTAAACTTTATCAACTCTCATCTTCCTGAAGCTGAACTTATTCTACTAGGGGATTTCAACCTAAACTGGTTAGCATTGAGCGCCAGTGCCTATAAAGACTCCAACTCAGCTGCTAACCTCACGTAAATGGTAAACTCCCCTACTAGACTTAACTACAAGTCTGGCACCAGTACCCTCTTGGATTAGGTCCTCACCACTCATCCCACAAGGATTTCTCATATGACCGTTCTCCAAGACTCTCTCAGTGACCACTCCTCAGTCATGTGTGCATGGTCTAACAAATTCCTTAAGCCCCCTCCCAAAATTATCGCTAGCAGAGTTCTTCCTCATGGAAAACTTCCACATCTCAAACAATACCTACCTCTACAAGACTGGCTACCCATCTATGAAGCAACAAATGTTAACTTGGCTCTTGATCACTTCATCTCAATTTTCAATAAAGCCTGCGACCTCTTTGCCCCTGCTAAAAGGTGCAAAACAAAATCGCTCTCTAACCCATGGCTCACTGCGGCTCTTCTCTCACAGCTGAAACATTAATGACCACCTCTGGGCAGTTGCCAGGGCCACTGGCAAACAACTGGAAATCCAAAATTACAAACAAGCATGAAATGCCTGCACAAAAGCCATCCGGCTAATGAAATCCACCTACTACTAAGACGGTCTCACCAATACATGGGGAATTGGTCGTGCTTTCTGGGACAGTATCAAGGATGTCACAGGGAAGCAGCCAAAAACCTCTCCAGCCATGTTAATGGTTGATGGATCCTCAACCCTCGACCCCAAGGTGATCGCAAACATCAACACGGCTTTTTCAGACCATAGTGCTGTTCTACCCCATGACTTTTTTGAAAACAGGGCCTACTCCCCAAATACCTCAGCCCCTCAGTCTAACCATCCCCTCTTCTACTTCAGGGAGGTAATGCTGAATGAAGCTTGCCACTATATTACTGCAGCTATCTCTAAATCTAGATCTAGTAGCGACACCCAGGACCTTAAGCTTCTGTTGCTCACCCTCGACGAGGTAATTCATCCATTAACAAAAATCCTAAACCTCTCTCTCAGCTGTGGAAAATTCTCAGACCTATGGAAAAGAGCCACCATGACACCCGTCCATAAAAGTGGGGATAAGACGAATCACTCAAATTATCGCCCTATCTCCATACTGCCCCCACACTCTAAGGCACTCGAGCACATAGTGGCTGATCAACTTATCTACCACTTGGATAAATACATTATACCTTGTCCACAATAACACAGATTCCAGAAAGGTCACAGCACCACCACAGCCCTTCTTGAGTTCACTGGAGCTTTGCACAAATCCCTTGACAACGGCCTTCTCACAGGGGCCATTTTCATCGACCTCTCCAAGGCCTTCGATATAGTACACCATGGACTACTAATTGACCAACTACTGAATGCCGGGCTATCACCTGACTCTTCTCTCTAGTTTAAAAGCTACTTAGAAAACCGGTTGCAGAGAGTAAAAATTGCGGACGATCTTTCTGACACCCTGCCTGTTCGCTCAGGTGTCCCACAGGGATCCATACTGGGCCCCCTCCTTTTTAGCCTTTTCTTAAACTACCTCTCTTACCACTGCTCTGAGCAGATTATACTATATGCCAATGATGCTGTTGTATTCTCCACTCACAAAGATCCTGCAACTTTTCAACAGAACCTTGAACTTGGTTTCAGTTCTGTAGAGACATGGTTTCTTAATCACAAACTGGTCCTCAATGACAAGAAAACCAAATCTATGCTCTTCTGCAGCTCTCATAACCCACACAAGCTACACCACTTGGCTGTCTCCACCACCCAGGGGAACACTCTAGATCAGGTGGGATCCTTCAAATACTTAGGGATACAGCTTGACCCTAACCTCTCCTATGGACCTCATGTAGATAATGTAGCTAGAGCTGCTAATACATGGCTTGGTCTCCTTTACAAACATAGACCACACCTCATACCAGAAGCTTTGAAGGTTGCAGTCCTGAGCTCTGTGATCTCTATAATAGACTGTGGTCTCATTATTTATGGCTCGGCCAAAACCACAACCCTTAGACACCTCTCAACTGCCTTAAATAAGGCATGTCAGCTCATCACTGGTGCTCACTGTCTCACCCACACATGTGACCTGTACACTCAGACTGTCTGGCTCCAACTATCAAACTGCATAAAGTTTTTCACCTGCTCCATGGCGAAAAAAATCTACCTTGGTCTTGCACCTTCTGGGGTCTCAACTCTGTTACAACACCAAATTAACAAATGGTGCCTTAGGAAATCCATGCTACAGCTACTGAAAGTCCCCCAGTGTCACACTTCACAGGAACAACGCTCTTTTGCTTATCGAGCACCACTCTAGTTCAATGGCCTTAGCCCCACCATCTCCTCTGCCCCAACAATTGGTATGTTTAAAACTAGGCTCCGGGACTATCTCACTATCAATAGCTCCTGTGACTGCCCAACTTAACCTTGTTTCTCCACTTCCCTGCCTGCTCTAGTGGTCCTCCCCTTCCCTCCTCACTGGATTCTACCCTCACATCTTAGTATACCCAATGCTGCACTTTTCACCCTCTCTCCACCATTCCTACATTCCTCCCCCCCCCCTCCTCTTCCCTCTCCCTATGACTCTGGCACTTCTTACCTGTTGTCTATTTTCTCTGACAAATGCCACTGGCTGCCTTGCTTACAATGCTACCCTTGAATTGTATTAATCTGTACTCTGTTTGCAATGTCCACATTGTTGTAATGTCTGTCTTGATATTCCCCATAATTTGTATTTTTCTGATGTGGAACCTTTGTAAAAGAGCCAAGGCTCAAAGGTATTTGTAATCCTAGACTTGATAAATAAATAAAAAAAAATGCCATTTCCTCACCACAAATGACCCAAGTATAGCAAATGTGTTGGAATTTAAGCCAATTTTGATCCATACCCTGTCTTTAAATTGTTTCTTCAAGAATAAAGACAAGAGTGTAAAAAGACTCCATGTATACTCCAATACTATTTTGCTAGGTGTGTACCTGCTCAGAGGTACAGTATATAAGAGGTAACAGTTCTATAAACAGTACACGATCTATCTCTACTCTTTATATAGAACTGTTACCAGTTCTGGTTCTAGGTTAAAATGTTCTGAATGGCCCAGCAACAGTGCAAGGTCAGGTGCTGTTGGATATGATGAAAGCCTGCATAACTATGAGTAGTGGTGTGATCATCTGCATTATAAATGGACCAAATTATGTGGTGTCTCCCATTGAGCTGGCAGTCATTTGAGTATGGACCTTGAATGTGTGGCTGGTCTGAGCTGTAATATTTCCTGGTTTACCACCCTCTCACTGTGGAATGGGACTTAATTCTGGAGTTTGCTGAGGGGCTGCCAAAAAGGGTACTGGATTCCCTTAGGATACTTGTCCATGGAATCAACTCTTGGGTTAACAGCATCTCAGATGTATTTGCCAGCAAGCTCCTCCTGCTCACAGAGGAGATTGTTCTCAGACATGAACTTTCTTAACCCACTCACCCATGGAACCAAATGCTTAATTGTATCTTCTTGGTGAATGAAGGGGGCCATTGTATCGGGGTGGTAGGATCCAGGAGATGCCCTGGAGTGAAATGGAATCCAGAACATGGTTCTTGATAGCTGGTTTCCATATCCAAGGGCATTACCGATTGTGGTGGGCAGGTGGTTTGGGTGGCGCGAGAGGTTCATCCAACTCAGGCGGTGTTGTGCAATGCCAGGTCCATTAAAAACAAGACTGCAATTATTGCAGATCTTGTTGAAATGGTGGACCTGGCATCATCACTGAGACCTGGCTGGACGAGAACTCTGGACCCATTTTGGAGGCTCTAACTCCAGCAGTCTACTCGGTGATACACCGCCCAAGATTGGATCGGGGGGGTCTGTTTCAAGACCGAACTTAACCTCATGAATGTACTAGTTGAGAAGACGGAATCATATGAGTGTACCGTAGTAGCAGGTGTAGGTTATCAGATTGCCCTCATTTACTGTCCACCCGGCGACAAGAAGCGATTTCTTCAGGAAATGGTGGACTTCATTGTCAATATGGCACTTGAGTCATCCAGACTGATGGTTCTGGGCAATTTCAATGCCTGGATCAATGATGAACTCTCACAATTTGGACAGCAATTCCTCCAGTTGATGACATCTTTGGGCCTCACACAGGTAGTTACCACTGCTACTTATAAATACAGACACTCCCTTGATTTTGTCTTCCTCCTAGGGATCGAACCCTCTGACTTGGTGGTGGAACCAGTTGGGTGGTCCGATCACAACACCGTGGGGCTTAGTTTTAGCACCCTCCTTCATAGGCCTACCCCGTGGAGATGGTTAGGTATCACCCTTTATGAGATATAAGTTCTCAAAGCCTAGCAGCGGTGCTTGACTTATTGTACCTCTCGGTGGCAAGCAATGATCCAGAGACCCTCATGATGGCCTATAATGCAGCTGTTTCAGTGGCTCTGGATTCTATTACTCCAATCCGTGTTCATCCTCTCTCCCTTTGCCCTCAGTCCCCATGGTATGATGGGAATTTGAGGGAGATGTAGTGACTAGGACAAAGGTTAGAACATTGCTGGCGGAAATCTGCCCTTGATGCTGACCACCTTAGATTGATGGACCATTATCAAGCCTATCAATCTGCAATCACCTGTAAGAAGGCAGAGTTCCTGTCTGGGAAGATTGCAGCAGCTCAGAATTGAGCAGCTCATCTGTTCTGAACTGCGGTCAGACTGAGCAACCCAGCCTGTCTACAAGTCTGGAAAGCTTTTTCGCAAATAGAGTGCGATGAACTTGCCTGATTCTTTGCTGTTAAGGTGGCTGACATCAGGGCGGCACTCCAACCTGCACACTCTATGGGCATTACTTTAGACCAGCACGAGGGCACTATTCCTCAGTCTTCCTGGAGTACCTTTGACTGACCGGAGTTCATGGATGCCATGCGGATCATCCAGGGTGTGCACCCTATGTGCTGTAGTTTGGACCCTGGACCAACTTCCCTGATTTTGGGTTGTATCGATGCTATTGGTCCAGTCCTAGCACAGATAGTTTGGAGATCCTTTGAATCTGAAGAGTTTCCTAGCTCCCTGAAAGAGGCGGTGGTGATACCGCTCTTAAAGAAAGCTACTTTGAACCCAAACTACCATGCAAACTACAGACCAATCTCTAACTTTCCCTTTCTAGGGAAGGTGATTGAGAAAGTAGTGGCAGCACAACTGGAAGACCACTTGACCATCCATGACATCTATGAACATCTCCAGTCTCGTTTTTGAAAGAGACATAGTACCGAGACAGTGCTGGTTCGGGTGCTCAATGATCTCATGATGGCTAGAGATCAAAAGAGCCATTCCATCTTGGTCTTTCTTGATCTCTCATCTGCGTTTGACATCGTGGAACATGGGGTGCTGCTTGGTCACCTGAGGTACATCTGTGGACTGTCAGGAACAGTCCTCAGGTGGTTTACATCGTTCCTCATGGGAAGAACACAGAGAGTGGTGTCTGATTTTTTTCCACAGACCCAGTTTCTCTGTTATGTGGGGTACCTCAGGGCTCAGTGTTGTCACCCATGTTGTTTGCAGTGAATATGCTGCCCCTCAGAGAGACATTGTAAAAAGGTATAGGCTGAGGTTTCACTGCTACGCAGATGATACCCCACTCTACCTTTCTTTTGCACCCGACCAGGACAGAGCTCTTTCCGTCTTTAATAGCTGTTTCATAGAAATCCAGGAGTGGATGGATTCCAGCTGGTTGAAGTTGAACTCAGAAAAAACTGAGGTGTTGGTTGTGGACCCAGGTCGCCAAATGGGGGGTTGGGGGCTGGTTCACCTTCTGGACTTTTTCTTGGTGGCTTATCACTCCCAACCTCTGAATGGGTGCGTAACATGGGGGTAATTTTTGATGAAGGGCTGACACTGCATTCGCAGGTGTTGGCTGTCATCAAGTCTTTTTTTTATCATCTAAGGAATATCTCCAGAATTAAACATCTGGTTCCGTCCAGTGACCTTCCTACCTTGGTCCACGCCTTTGTGTCCTAGTGCTTGGATTATTGCAACTCCCTTTACCTAGGGCTTTCTGGGGTGGAAATACGCCATTTGCAGCTGGTGCAGAAAGCAGTGGCCAGGCTTTTGACGGGATCATCTCGGTCCTGTCATATTTTGCCGGTGCTACGCGAACTGCACTGGCTGCCAGTACAGTGGTGGATCACCTTCAAAGTCAATTTGCTGACTTTTAAAGCCCTACATGGACTGGTCCCAGATTACCTGAAAGAGCTCCTGATTCCCTACTGCCCCAGATGATTGCTCTGCTCAGCCAGCAAGGGGATGCTAGAGATTCCAAAGGTATGTTTGAAATCTTCTGGGGCCAGAGTATTTATGTATGTGGCCCCTACCTTTTGGAATTCTCGACCCCATTGGATATGGGAGCGCACAACTGTGGAGGGATTTAAGCAAGCCCTAAAATCTTTTTTGTGGCACCAGGCATTCAATGACTGATTTATTGATGGTTGGTATGATGATATTCTGATTTTATATAATTTATGTTTATTGATGTCTGATTTTTGATTTTAAAATTGTTAGGTGCCTTGGCACTTGAAAGGCGCCTTAAAAATAAAGTTTATTATTATTATTATTGGTGGGTTTGGAGAGTTACATTATCTCACTGGAGTCAATCATTTGGTTGGACCACTGCACCATATTTGGAGTGTGGCTCTGAGGTTAAGTTGCTGACGTTGCCATGGTTCGATATTTCCTGTAATGACTGTGATATCTACAGAGTAATTCCTGCTTGCCTGCTCTACCTTTTTAGGGCCTCAAGAGAGAATCTCTTTAGAAATATCGGAAAGTATCTGGAAATATGTGACCATATCAATGGCTGCAGCTGTAGTAGAACACCATTCAAAACATGATCTAGATACATAAAGGTTTCCAGATTTGTTGGATACTTTGAGTCTGGCAGAAGTCTCTACCAGTAGGAGCACTACTACAGTAGAGACCTGTATGAGGGCCCTCTCCATAGCACTGAACTGCCCGGCACCAGTCCTTTCACATCTGATTACCTCCTAGCAAAGAGTTCTCTGGTTTACCTTTTGAGTTTTGGTGTTTGAAGGTCACAGTTTCCAGGCAGCAGCATTAATGGAGGAAGCCAATGGTGGATGCCAACAAGCTGGCCTTGGAAGTGCACCTGCAGCTCTACCAGGTGAACTAGAGAGGCAAAAAATGTGTTAGTTCCCTGATTTCTCTGAAAGGAATCATCCTGCTATACTTTTTCATGTAGTGGACACATTACTATAATCAGAGTGTCTACATCACAGGGACCATGTCTACATTGAAAGCTGAGACCAGTTAAATTAGTGTTTCATGTTCAGGAGTGCCAGAATCCAGAACCAGAGTCCTCCATTACATAAGAATTGGGCAGCAGGGACAGAGTGAAACAGCTGTGTAGTATGATTAACAGGTGTATTGAGTTTATGCATTTGTATGAAGATGAGGTCCTCACAGTAGCCACTGGCCCATTCTGTACCACCTGTATATTGGATCCTGCACCCTCCCAGCTCTTAAAGGCTGGGTTGGTGGCACTGAGTCCTATGTTGACAGGTATTGTCAACAACTCTGTGTGGGTAAAATTGTTCCAGTGCCTCTTAATGAGATAGTTGTGACACCCCAGCTGAAGAAGGTGTCATTAGATCTTGACAATCATATCACCTTGTCTTTAGCTTTAACTTTTTGCTGAAGATTTTTAAGAAAGTGGTTGCAGTTCAGCCAGTAGCAACACTAAATTTGTGTGAGGTTTATTCACTTTGCTATTAGTTCACTTCTGAAGTGTTGTAATTCTCATGGCCCTTCGAGTAGCACATCACGTAACAAAGTGCCAAGTTCACCGGGCAAAGACAACACAAAGTGGCCCTTCATCTATAAGTGCTACCTCACATAGGCAAATACCCTTTGAAGTGTCATTTCACAAAGTGTTTCTTTCACTGTTTATTCTGAAATGTTTCCTTCCCCACCCTCTTGAAACATCCTACTATACTCCTTCCCCCACCCAGTACTACCCTATTTTAGCTGTGCATAGTTCACAGTTTGGCACTTTGCTAACAATTTGCTGGCAAAGTTATAGTTTGAATCAGACCTACTAGTGAATCATCCAGACAAAAATTACATAATTTATCCTGATCAATTTGGTTTCTGGAACATGCACATCTCTGACAAACCCTGATCAGAGTGTGTAATCATTCTTTCATGATGAGGTATAGAGAAGAGCTCTTGATTGTGATCTGTCTCAACCTTTCCTACACCTTTGGCACTGGATTATAGTGGCTTGATGCGCAGACTTAGCAGACTAGGTGGAGTGACTGGGATAGGGTGAAACTGGTTCTGGTCCAGTGGCCCACCAAAGTGTGACACCCCAACAGCGAAACTCCAAAACAGACCATTACAGCAACAGTCGCTGTAATGCTCTGTTTTCACCAATGCAGCTTCTCCAGTGGTCTGCCCTCCCCGAACAACTTCAACCTGGAGTTGATTATAATTAAATGTAAAGGGTGTCAGAGCCCTCCACATGGGAGGTGCAAAAACACTGTCTTTTGGGATGGCACAATACTGGTGTCGGTACTGTGCTGTTACTGTGTGGTATGATGGAGAATTTGGTGTTGAGCACAGGTGGTGCTTCCATTCTGGTTCTTCCTTAGTGGAAGAGAGCAGTCAGTGGTGATTGGCTCTTGGCAATCTTGACCATTGGCACTGGACTGCAGAGTCCCACAGGGTTTTGGTGTTTGCTGGTAGTATTCAAATTATGCATTTCACTGAGGAAGACCATCAGATTATACAGTATGAATCTTCACTGCTATGAAACTGACACCTAACTATTTGTGTCTTTTTCCCAAACAGGGTGGCATTAATACTGATGCTGGAACAGTGGTTTAAAGAAATAAGACTGTAGAAGTACTCAAACTGGCAGACTCTCAAGTATGAAAAAATGACTTAAATTTGGTAGGCAATGATAAGCAATATCAAATCTACAAGATGGGAGTATTAAGGAATACTGAAATTCAAAATCTTGACATTCGATATCCCAAGCCTGACATCATGAAATGATGCTAGCCCAACAGATCACCATCCCAAGGATGGAAATCCTGAAACCACAACTTGTTATGACTCAGAGATGATTATATTATTTAGGGAGGGTTCAGGGTGGTGACCCCTCCCGCCCGCCAACATGGCAGAAGTCCGGTATTGGTCTTTCCATCCTCAGGATGGTGATCTGTTGGGCGATCATTGTTTCAGGATGCCGGGCTCAGGATATTGAACGTCACAATTCTGCGTTTTGGTGTTTCATAGCTAATCCCTACAAGGCAGGCACAGACTCCTCAACTTTGATGGCATGCAACTGAAGGCAGTAGGAGAGGTACAAATCCAGAAAGTAGTTCTTTACAGACAGCTGACATTTGTACTACAGGTGTCCTCTGTGGTTCAGAACTGTTTTTGTTATCTTATGTATATTGCCAGACTTCATCCCCAACATAATTGTACTGGTCTTCAACTTTAGTAGAGGCCCTTGTATTGTTCCATCTCAGCTAGTGTAGTGCATTCCACAAGGGCTTACCCAGAAGCCATTTGTGTCATCTGCAGCTGGTTCAGAACTCAAGGATAAGGCTACTGACCTCAGTCCAGAGGTCAAGTCATTGTACTTATTTCTTATGAGTTCTGGACTGACTGACAGAGTAGGCATTTACTTCAGGGTACTTTTAGCAGCTTATAGGGCCATGAATGATCTGGGTCCCCAGTATTTCAGTGAACTTCTAGCCCTAAACACCCACCGAGGAGCTGTTATGAGGAAATGGGTCTGCTGCTGGGACCACCATCTTCTTTTAAGTTCACAGGGGATTGGACTTCTATCATGGCCTTCCCTTCTTTCTGGAACTTGATCCTGAAGAGCCTATTGTGAGAAATCGAAAATAGGGGATTAGCTATCCCAAAGACACAAAGTTACTATGGGAAAATTGTATCATGTTTTTGTCTTAGCTCTCTCACTCATCAAAGACAAGCATTTCCCACTCACTACCCATTGAGTGCATGGAGGTGACACTCACTGGCTCTCACTGGACCTCCTCAAGCTGATGAAGGAGTGAGATTCCAAGTGGACTGCCTATGAAGCCACTCCATCTCCCACCATTTGGAACAACTAATGTCACCTGCAAAATCTCTGCAAGTGCCGCATCTGATCAATGGAGCTGGCCTACTTTCAATCACTCGAGTCCAAGCACCTAAGAAACCACAGGAGATGCTGGTCCTCCATTAATGCCTTGCTCTCCTCCTCTACTAAGCAGTACCTTTCTCCCCATATCATACAGCAAGGCTCCCTGACTGACTCTACTGCTATTGTGAATGCACTCAGTGCCCATTTCTCTAATCTTAGTATCTGAACTCCACCCTCCCCCCTTACCCCCACCCCATTTTCCACTTCCAGAAGACCCCTTTTTATTTCAAGACCATTTCCCCCCAAGACACTTAAGCTACTCCTCAGCCTTCCATCTAGAGGGAGTGCTGGTAGTGATGGTCTATCACCCCACTTCATAAAACTAGTGGTCGAAGACATTGCCTATCCACTCACCCACACCTTTAATCTCTCACTTACTTCGGCCTCTGTCATCCCTGCCTGGAAGCATGCCAAAAGTGTTTCCTTTCATAAAAATCAGGTGACCCCAGTCTTATTGACAACTACTGACCCATCTCCATACTCCACCATCTTGAAAAAATACAATCTCCTATGCCCTGAACAACATGGGTTTTGAAAGGGACATAGCTCAACAACTGACCTTACCCTCTTCACAGATCATGTACTAAGGAATATGGATGAAGTAAAGCTAACTGGAGCAGTGCTTGTTGATCTGTCCAAGGCATTCTACCTTGTCAACCACAGCATCCTAATAACAAAACTCGATGCCCTTGCTTTCTCCCCTGCCTCCACTGCCTACCTTACAGACTACCGCTCTGGTAGAAACCAAATGGTCTGCCTTGGTGGTGCCATCTCCCCCCTTTTATTTGTCTCAGTGGGTGTCCCCCAGGGCTCTGTACATAGCTCCCTCCTCTCTTCCCTCTTCATTAACTCTCTCCTATAAATCACTCCTTTATGCTGATGACCTGATATTATTCCAATGTGACCCCTCCCCTTTCCACTGTCTGCCACCCTTGTTGCTGATTTCTGCAATGCCCATCATTGGTGCTCCTCCAACAAACTATAGGTCAATGCTTCCAAGACAAAGGCCATGCTGTTCGGCTCCAAAACCTTTTGCCCCTGCCCACTCTGGCTTCGTTCTCACTCTCCAGTCCCTGGATGGATCTCCCCTCAATACTGTTCCCAATGTCAAGTATCTGAGGGGTTACACTGGACCCATCCCTTGCCTACTCTGACCACATTGCCTCAATGATCTGGCACATTAAACAGATTAGCCTATTTGATCACCTCATGCCTGAATCCCACCTTGCTGTGGCCTGTGGCAACTTCATCCCTCTCCTCAATTATGGATGCCTGGTGTACTCCCTAATCTCCACTACCAATCTGAACTGGCTAGAAACTACCTATAGTTGGATATGCCACTTTGCTCTTCACTGCTCTCTCTCTACTCCTCACTGCTCTCTCTACCAGTCCCTTAACTGGCTCCCCCCTTAAGCATGATGATCCTATCTGCTGGCACAGACAGTAGGAGATGCCTTACGCAGTTCTACCTACTCTCCACTATCCCTCCTGATCCAGCCCAGAACTCACCCCTGCTCCACTGCTGGTCAATCAGTCTTCTCCTGTTTCCTTTCCATACTGTGGAACTAGCTCTCCATGGACATCTTCCTCTCTGTCTCTCCAAATCCTGGCTCCATCAGGTCTCAGCTGAAACTCTCCCCCCACACTCCTGTTTTGCCTCTCTCTGATGCTCTTCCTCGTTTGCCATCTTACCCAGTTGATGGTGTGTCTGGCAGGCTGACTTTCCCTGTCATCAATTTTCAAATAAAAATATAAATAAAACTACTGTAATCATGGCTAGGATACACAATTGATTCTTTTTCTCATGATTATTTATCTCTCTCACTACCCCTTCTTCGTGTACACCAAACATATCCTTCAGGGATCTTATATAATATCCTGCTTCTGTCTATCTTTTTTTTTATTGATATCATTTTAATAGTTTTTTGTTTTATTTGCTTTAACTGTTTTAAAGATGTGTACATTGCTTTGGTTTTGAATATTGAGCTTGATAAATAAAGTTTATTGTTAGTTCAACAAAATGACCTCATGTCTCTTAACTGGAAAATCAGGGTTTTGAATGGAAGTATTTTACATTTGGTATTGTATGGTATGATATTTTTAATCGGTAAAAGGCATCCCTGGCCTCTACAGCTTGGAGTGCCTGTACAATAAAAATAAACTCTGGCTAATGCCAATTGGGCTGCAGGTGAGGAATGTGGTGTAAAAATATAAAAAATTACCAAAGTTATGAGAATGCATTCATAAAATGTAACATAGGGTCATAAATTTGTTGTTTTGTAATATTTTTACACCAAAGTTTCAACATAGCCTTTCTATATGACCATGCCCCATGAAGAAGGGCAGAAAAAATGTTCAACTCTTGGCCTAAAGGTGATTTTGTGCACGGACTGTAAAATCAACTTTCGGTAAACAAAAATGCATTTTGGACAGGAGTTGAAAAATGACAGCTGTCACATTCATGAGGTGCTGTAAAGAAATGGCCATGTTGAAAATTATGGGGTAAAAATATTGAACACTACCAAACTTACAAGTCTGCAATTGCAAAATTCAACATAGCCTCATAACTTTGTTTTTTTTAATATGTTTACACCAGATTTAGAACATATCCTTCTTATGACCTCGCCTCATGAACAAAGGTACAGAAAAGTTTCAACTCCTGTCCGAAAGGTGATTTTGTGCAGGGACTGTGAAATAATCTTTCAGGATTTAAAAAAAACATGTTGGCCAGGATTTGAAAAATGATAGATGTCACATTTCTGAGGTGTTGTAAAGATATAGCTATGTTATAGATTTGGCGGTAAAAATATTGAAACTTACCAAAGTTACTAGCCTACATTCACAAAAGTCAATTTAGTATAATAACTTGGTTGTTTTTTAAATATTTTAAACCAAATTTTCAACATAGCCTTCTTATAACCCCACCTCATGAACAAGGGCAGAGAATATATTCAACTCCTGCATGAAAGGTGATTTTGCACAGGGACTGTAAAAATCATCTTTCAGGCCAGATATGTCTACAGATAGTGCAATTGTTCAATGAGTGGGGTCCCAAAGAAGGCATGTTGAAAATTTGAGCCACAAATATGCAAAAATGGCCAAGTTATGGCACTAAGTTAAAAATCCCATGGAAATACCCTGAACCGCATACCTGTTTCCTCAGTTCATGGTCCGGCTTTGAAGAGTGAAGATGTGTCTGCAGTCCAGAGAGGATTAATGCCTTGGACCCCCCAAACTGGTAAGTAAGAGCTTAGAGGGGTGGGTGCTTAGTGGAAGGGTCAGGTGGGAGGTGTCTAATGGCCACAAAAGACATTGATGGACTTTTTTCTTTTTACAGGAATTTAAACAAAATGAGGAGTTCTGCACTGGGGGATTGGGCACCCCTCCAGTGTCATTATTATGTATCTTTAGAGGGGATTTGGGTGGGGGGTGCTGATATGGACGGTTGGGTGAGGGGGTGATTTAGAAAAAAACAAACAAATAACCGTGTATGCGAAGTAGAGGATGTGGGGTGGTCACCCCAAAAAAACAGGATTGGTAATCATGACACATGGAATTGGTCACCCCCTGTGTCACTGTTATGTTTCAGGGGGTGTGGTGTGGTGGGTGCTGTGAGGGAGGATCGGTGGGGGAATATGGAAAAAGAATCAGCAGCCTGATCATGACACTGGGTGACTGAGCACCCCCAGTGTCACTCATATGTTTCTGGGGGAGATAGGTGCTGAGAGGGAGATTTGGGTGGGGGATAGCTCTAATTTGGGGGGATATCTCTAATTTAAAAAGAAAAAACAAACAGTGACTGCTGCTCTCTTCTGTGCATACACTAGTAGTCATGGATTCTATGTGATAATGGTGAAAGCCTAAAGACAATCACCATTATCGTGATATCAAAGTTCCAAAAAAAATTTTGGCACTCTGACACTCCTGTGCACAGCAACATGGCACCAGGGACTTAGTTTTTTCATGTTTTCTGTGGGCGCTGTACCCCCCACACTCCCCTACTAAAAGATTCTCAACTCCAGGGGGGTACAGTTAAAAACAAGGTTCAGGCCAGGTGCAACAAAAGTGCACCAGAGCCCGGACCCAAACCCAGTACCATGCGGACTGACACCGGCAACCCACCCACCCAACATGCCACTGGGTTAGCACAGCAACCCACCATGGCACAACCCCTCACATCCCCTTCTACCCCTCACTGTATGTGGCAGCTCTGACCCAACAACCACGCATGTACTTATAGCAACATTCTGTTGCTATACTTGCCCAGCCCCTATCCAGCTGCCCTATCATCCTGTGGCCATCCCTGTAATGCACTGGGAAAGGGGTCATCATTATTGTAGGGGTCCTTTCTCCAGCACCAATATCATGGGATAACTAGTCACGCATGCGCAGTAGAGTGCAGTGGCCATCTTGAACATGGTGGAGTGTGCTGTGTTCTGCCGTGACTGCCACTTGTTTTTTCTTTTTAAATTAGAGATATCCTCCCCACCAGACCCTTCCTGTCAGCACCCACCCCCCTCCAGAAACACACAAGTGACACTGGGGGTGCCCAACCACCCAGTGTCCCAGTCAGGATGCCGCCTATTTTTTTTTAAAGTACAAAATAGTGCAGTGCGATTGGAGTGCTTCATGGACATGTAGGTGACTATGGTGCAACTGTAACAGGATGTCCTGAGACAAAGAATGCTAGGAATGATGATTCCTTTTTCAATAGCAAGAGGTCTACAGGGCTCCACCAACTGCAGCCCTAAATATACAACTAAAAATGTTGACTAGGGTTGTGGTGCACTTAATAAAAATTGCAAACTGAACAACAGAGAAAATTGGCACTCACCACCTGTTTAGCTAAGGATGCCACTTGGAAAAAGGGTCAGGAGACTTCCAGCTAGAAATCAATCTTTTTATTTATTTAATCCAGGAGTAAGAAACAAACACAGAAACACCCATGATGTGCTTCAGATCTTTGGCTAAATGAAGAATCTAAGCAAAAATCTGAAACATGTCAGCCGTGTTTCTATGTCTGTTTTTGCACCTGGTATTAAATAAATAAAAGGATGGATTTCCATCTGGAAGTCTACTGAGCTTTTTTTATGGTGGCAGCCTTAGCTAAACAGGTGGTGAGTACTGAATTTTCTCTGTTCAGATATAAATCTAGATCTGCCTTTTCAGGCTGTCTGCCTTATGACAGAGCATTCACTTTAATCCTACCTGATCCTACCCCCAACCTCTCTTCCCTCTGGCCCTCCCTCCCTACATGCACAGGACCTTGACTCAATATCCTTTGTAAACTGCTACCCCTGTGTAGAGGGCTCTCTCTCCTCCCCCCCCTTCCCTTCTCTTCCCTTCCCAAAGACTAGCCTGCTATCCACAAGCGATGTTAGTGGGAGGCTTTGCATCACATGAAGGCTTGTAGATTATTTTTCTGTCACTCTGCCATCCTGTTAACCAATGATATGAGGCGCCAATGGGAAAATATTTGAGAATGGGCAGCCTCTTTATGATACAGGGTTAGTTAGAGACTGTTTTAAGGTCAAAACATCTTAAAGATCAAGGGCAGGATTGTCAAAAGGCTTAGATTGCCACAAGCTCTGATGATATGGTGAATAGTGCTTGCAGCGATCTAACTGGATTTTTTATCCTGTGCAGCAATTGCCACAAGTTAAACCAACATTTTCTGATCTAACTTGTGGTAATCCAGGGATTTATTTTACAGAACTTGTGCCAGATATTTGATGCAAGTTGCTGTAAATCATGAAAACTGTCACAACTGCATCTGAGATTGTGGAATCAGGCACAGTTGTGACGTGGGGTAGGCACACTAACAGAACCTAAGTGTTGTGGTGTAGGGTTTGGTGCAAGCCCTGCAACATACTTTAAAAATCCTGCTGCAGGTGAACAGCACTAGTCATGTATCCATCCCCTCTCTCCCATTTGGGGCCCTTGTACCTGAGGACCTTAGTTTGGAGAGAGGCCAACCACTGCACCATAGCTAATTACAAACACAGTGTGGTAATACTTTCACATTTATACCATAAGATGGCCCCATGATGAAAACTTAAAATAGCTCAGTGTTGCTCTCCTCAGAGACTTGTGCTTGTGTCAAGCCTGAGATCCGGACAACTAACATTTTCTGTGTTTTTTTTAACTTGCCCCCTTTAGCACAGCTTCGCTAACAAGGGGAATTGTACAAAGTAGGTCCTCTGGTTTGCATGTTAGTATGCCCCTCCTCTAATCCCTACATGGTCCTCCCCTTCCTCACCCTTGCTCCCACACCCTCATTACCCACTTCTTCTAACTTTGGATGATTTTCTGATAGCTACAGTCAGTGACATATGGGTCACAAAGACAGGCAGGTCAGTTCCACACATTCACCATCTGCTATTACTATGTTGTACTTTCATGTTTTGAAAAAAAAAATCTTCTTCTTTCACTCAAGTGATTCCTTTGAGGGATCAGCCCCAAGTATCGTTAATTAGGTTTTCCCCCACTTGGTGTGTTTGGCATCACTCCCCATGCCCTTTGGATCTGAGTCATAGTGGACAGCAGATCACAGATTCATACTAGGATTCATATTAGGATTGGATAGGAGAGAAAGAGCCATAAGGCCCATGGTATTCTCCTATATACTAATAATAACTATGGATACCATCTGAAAGAATGTATTTATCCAATCGCATTTTATATGTTTGTTTCTAGCTGCTGACAATCACTCCAATAGGTAAGGAATTCCATGATTTAATAATACGTACAGTATAAAAGAACTTCTGTAGGAGAAGATTAAATTTCTTAAGTTGTAACTGCAAAGGATGTCCCCTAATATTGTAAGTTAGATCCTTAAAAAGGAACCCCAAATTAGTTATTAAATGTGAATCATTTATAATGTTGTACATAAGAAGGAGCTCTCTCCTCAAACGTCTAGTTGATAGGGACATTGGATCTAATGAAATTAATCTGTTCTCATATGGAACTTTCTTTAGACCACACCCCATTTTGGTGTACTTCCTCTGTACTCTTTCTAATAGTGCAATATCTTGTTTCCTAAAGGGACACCATAATTGGGATGAGTAATCCAAATGCGGGATAACATAGGCTCTATACAGAGGCATCAGAACTTTTGCATCTCTTGATGTAATCTTATGTTTAATTGACCAGATAACTTGATTAGCTTTAAGTGTAACTTAATTTATATGAGAATTTGGGAGAAAGTCATCAGATATTAAAACACCCAAATCCTTTTCTGTAGATGAACTAGCCAGTATCAAATTATCCAGAATATAAGCATGCCTAGGATTATTTACTCTGAAATGCATCACTCTGCACTTTGAAGGATTTAATTTCATCCCCCAGGTTGCAATCCATTTCGACAATTTGTTCGGGTCACTTTGAATAGCAGTTATTTGAACAAGTTTTTCTCATGGCCCACCAATCTTTTAAACATCTGCATATTTTACTGACTTTGTACAATTTTGTTGTGTGACATCAGCTGTGAAAAATTCGAACAGACCGGGGCCCAATACAGACCCTTGAGGAACATCACTTATGACCTGCCATCTACAAGAGAGTTGTCCATTTATCAGAACATGTTGTGAGCGATTGTCCAACCAATTTGCTATCCATGTTATTAAACTTGGATTGATATTAGAATGACATAGTTTTTGTATTAGTGCCCAATGAGGGAGATAATCAAAAGCCTTGCTGAAATCTATGTAAACTACATCATAAGGATGTCTATTGTCTAGCGGAAAACTTAAATCTTCATAAAAACACAGCAAGTTTGTTAAACAGCTCCTGCCAGTCTTAAAATCATGTTGTTCAGTATCAGTATTTTTACACAATGTAGTTATCAAATCTTTAATTAGACTTTTCCAATATTTTACCTATAGATGAGGTAAGACTTATCGGTCTATAATTTTCCCATAAATGTTTGGGAACTTATTTATAAATCGGAATTATATAAGCAATTTTACAGAGTTTGGGCACATAGTTGTAATTGAGACAGTACTCGTATAATAATTTTAATGAGGTTGTCAAGCTGCCTGCTAGTAGATACAAAAGGTAACCAGAAATATCATCAGGAAATGCACTAATTTTCCCCTTAAGATTAATTAATTTAGCATGGATATCTGATTCTGATATTGAGATATGAACACCTCAGGGAAGATCAACTGGGCAATTTACCTGTTTTTTTTAATACATTAGAGAAATTAATATTAAAGTAATTGGCCATATCAAGTGGATCACAAATACATTTTTCATTAGTTTGAATGGGGCTGACTTGACAATTAGTTTTCTTTATAGAATTTATGTAAACAAAAAAAGACTTGCTATTGTCTTTTCTGGCATTTAAGGCTAAGTTCATCTCACACTTCCTTTTAGCTCTACATATACTATATTTGCATTTTTTTTAATACATAGAAAAGAGTTCCATTTAGAGAAGGTACGACACTTTAAATATGTTGCATAACATTTATCCTTTTTCTTAATCAATTTAACGAATTCCTTAGACAACCATTTAGACTGCTGTACATCCAAATGGAAGTAGATGGATGTTGAATGTTAGTTAGACAAAAAGTTATTAATTCTCCAAATGCTGTATTACTTACATAAAAGTGGCGTCAGTTTAATTGCTACAGAGTTTCACTGTTTGTGGTTTCTCTAGAATAGCTATAGTACAGGAAATAGCACATCCACATGTATATACTTGAGAATGGGGTACTGGAATCTGAGGGGGCTGGGGGTTACCATCTAAATTGGCAAATGCACGTGGATATCATTTGATCGGGACCAATCACTTATATTGTTCACAATGGTGTCCATGAACTTTATTTTACGGGAATGTGAGAGGACTGAATTCCTCTCCAAAATGGAAAATGTCCAGACCAGATTGGAAGCCATAGAAGCAAACATGGCATTATTGCAGGAAACTAAACTTAGTCTGGTTAAGACCACTAAGTTTAGCAAGGAATAAGTGGGTATGGAATTCACAGCTGTGCCCCCTCCTCCACAGCCAGGTGTCTAATCTTAGTATTTAAACAGCTCCACTGGAAAGCTGGCTTGGTCAGAAGGGACATCAAAGGCAGATGGGTAGCAGCCTGGAACGCTACCCCAGAAGGCCTCCTTCTCATAATTTATGTATACAGTCCCAATCGGGACAGCCCTAAATGCTTTGCCTCCCTCAGTCACACTGCCACTGAATCGTCTGACTAAGCAAGTCTCTCTTATCATTGGAGGAGACTTAAATATTGTCCTGGATGACCACATACACAGGAATTCTGGGGGGCTGAAACCTCATATAATGGCCTTATCTGAGCTGCAAGACATGAACACACTTATGTCCCCAAAAGACATATTGTGTCTGCATCACCCTCAGGATCATGATTACTCCTGTTTCTCCTCAACCTATTCCACCTCCAGTCACCTGGAGTTTTGTCTGAACTCACTGACATCCTCTCAAATGGTGCTGTATTTCACCTCTGTGCTTATCTAATCATGCCATGGTGAAACTAGTCCAATTATGTGGTCCAACTCAAGCCAGTTCTGCTTCCTGGTGCCTCAATCCACTCATTCTACAAGGCAAATCATTTATAGAGTGTATCTATGGAGAGGCTTCCCATTTTCAACTACATGATACAGAAGCCACAAGCAAAACTGCCATTTGGGAGGCACTTAAAGCTTCAATTAGGGGTTGCATAATGGCCAATGCCGCTGCCCAGAGGAGAGAGAGAGACAGAGAGGTTGAGCAAAAGCCTCTTGAGGAAGAATTGGAGGCTAGGGAGAAGGAGTATAAAGCTGCTCTAGGGAACCAGGTGGGCCCATCAATGCTACAAGAAATCAGCTTGCTCCATATGCAGATCTTTGCACATGCCACCAGATAGGTGGAGTGCATAGTCACTTGAATAAAATACAAATTCTAGAGACAAGGCCAGCAGGAAGGAAACAAGCAGATTGGCATATTAGAGGCTTAAAGGACTCTGAAGGCACCCTTCAGACTCAGCCACAGAGCGTTAATGACATCATGCAAACCTTTTATGAAAAATTATATGCTACCCAGGGTTCCACAGACAAAGCTAAGTTTGAAGGTTTTCTCTGGAATCTACCCCTCCCTCCTTGACAGATGCCCAGAGAGAGAGAACCCTGAGGCACCATTATTGGTGGCAGAAATACAGAAGTCTATTTCTAACCTGGCTTCTCTTAAAATGCTCCTCTTGGCCCCAGCACCTTGCCAATGCTAACTTCAACCCTGAAGCTCCCTTGAACTTAGCTGGTTTAGGCAGGTTGCAAATCTCTCTATTTTTTTATAGATACATTTTATCTCCTGTAGCTCCCCTAGCAGCCCTCATGAAACTGACACCACCAAGCACCATCACCCGACTCCTCTAGGACTTCCCTGCACCTTTGTCCTCTGCCACAGGACTTACAGTTGCACCTGGCCACCGGTGCAGTGCCTGTGGGGAGGGGGGGTCAGTCATCTTCCTGCCACCTTAGGGTTTTTCCCTCTTGTTTTCCCCCCAGGCCCATGGACATGCAATGGATGCAATGTCCAAGCTATGCCTCTGTGGAGAGGGCCCCATCATGCTGAACATGGGATCCCTTCCTTTGAATGGTGGCATGCATTTGATGATACCCAGCCACTGCTGGGTGTCAGGCAAGCAGTGCAGTGCACCCCCCCTCCCAAGGAAGGAGAGCTGTCTGGGGATGCTCTATCCTGCCTCACACCGCCGGCCACTGAGCGATCCAAATTCATTCCCAACCCCAGATCACCAGTGCAACAGGAAGTAAGGTGCCCATTGCTTCATCACTCTATGCCACTGGGCTGGCGAAATCTCCCTATTTGTAAATGGCAGAACACTCCTAAAATACAGACATGCTTGTATCTCTATAGTTGTTGTCTTTAAATTGTCAGTAACTATCTATGACAGTGGTTGTTATTTATACTTGGTCCTGTCCTCCATCCTGCCTGCTCAATAAGTTTTTTGTGTCTGTTCTTGTCCAAACACACTGAGTAACTTTTATGTACCAAAATGCCTCTAAATGTGTTGTCACTGTATGCTGCTATTGAATGTAACTAATCTGGATTGTCACTGAAAACTGGACTTCATTGTTTCAGTGGAATCTACCTGGTTAACAAAATTCAAAAAAATAAATAAATAAATCTCATGGGGGTAATGGTGTATACAGATCTTTACCAGGCCATCCCAGACATAGTATCTCCAATTCCTCAGGAAGTATTTCCTGGAATGCTAAGAATGACTTAGGCTGCAATAGCTATATGTATACACGGTATATAGGATTCAACTCGACTGTTACCTTATGGAAACCAGAAAAGCCTTGCAAAATGACCCTATGGCTCTGCACAAGCAAGAACACAGAGGCACATACAGCATGTAAGAATAATCAAGTTATCTTATTATTATACCTACACACAGGGCAACAAATTTCTGGTAAAAGGTGCTACTCCCACAGTCTGCAGCTTATGCCAGAGACAGAACTTTATAAATGTGTAAGTATGAGAGTAGAATACATTAACTCATCTTACATGCTGTAGGTATCTTTGTGTTCTTTGATGTGCAGAGCAATAGGGGTGAGTTTGCAAGGCTTTCATGGTTTCCTTGATGACTTTTAGCCTTATGCATCAGATATTATGGGTGACCCCTTTTCTTGTAAACGGTTACATTATTAATTATCTTGAATATAGCATGCTTACTATCCAGTACAAACAAATGGTTAGCTGTGGGGCTCAAACACCACTACAAGGCAACATGAACAGGGAGACAGGGAACATCAAAATCAGATAGTAGGACCCTTACTGGGAAGTGCACTTGTCCTGAGCATGCTTAGCACTGAGTGACACATACACATAAGATGCACTTTAACTAAGAGAAAAACATGAGAGCAGATGCACAGAGCAGCAGCTGGTGCTTTGGTTTAATTACACATGGACTGTAGCAGGACCAAGAACTCATGATCTTCATAGAAAGTAAGATACTCCAGTGACTTTGTACATTCCCACTTCTTCATTGAAGGCAAGGACACCAAACAACATAGTAAGCACAGACAAACCTCCCTAATATTTTGATGTGCACTACAGCGCCCTTACAGAAATAATTATATGAAATGTTTTCATGCTGCACACATAAAACTACCCAAGCGATATGAGTGCTGCGAATATGATTTAAATGTTAAATTGGAACTGACTGCATGCATGTGGAAAGCATGCAGCAAGCAAGTGTGGAAACCATAAGTTTGTATGTTAAATTGGGAAAGACTGCATGCATGTAAGATGCGTGCAAAAAGCAAGTGGTCACTTATAACTGCATGCATAAAAGTGGACTGACTTGATCAGAATCACACCCTATGTAAGTGGGGGATGATGAGATTCAAACCCAAGTCTTCATGCCTCCAAGTCTCCTGGCTTGCAGTTCAGTGCCTTTAACCACTAACCCAAACTGTGTGCACACATGTGGTTTGCATGTACTTCAATACATAGTGTATCTGAATACATCTGCACACATGCGGCATGCTTGTAGTAACTGTTAAGCTTTTCAGTTTTCTTCTCTCCCTCATCTAATTTTCACAGTTGAACTGCAGCACACATGCCATGGAAACACATGTGGTTGTTCCCAACCCAATACACAAACTTACACACAAAACCCCTTAATTACTTCTCTTTGGCCTACTATTTTCTCTCCATAGTTTGGAATGCTTCCATGCAAATAGACTTTAGGTGCAAAAACAAAAGTAGCAATAACTCGACACACACCCACATGGCCAGTCCTCCTCCCATGCACACACACTGTAGTGGGTATAGCCATGCTACTACAGACAGCCCACTAATTATAGATACAAGTAAAAAGTATTTTACTTAAGTACTAGGGAGCCAGAGGCAGGAGTCTTTAAGAGATGATGTCCATGGGTCAGAGTGCTGGGGCGTACCACTTGAAATGACTGGAGTTATTTTCTATTACTATTTTATACATTATGATGATGAGTTGGAGAATAATGAAGGCCACTGTTCTACAAACAAGCCCTTGTTAGTCGAGCGATGGCCTTCATTACTCTCCAACTCTCCATCAATAATGTATAAAATTGTATTACAAAATACCCTCTTTCATTTTAATGGTGCACACCCCTGCAGTCTCCTTTGCCCTTTGTCATAATGTGCCTGAGCATGGAGATGTGGCTGTCAGCTTCACTGGTAGGAGGCATAAGCCTGACTGTAGTGGGTTTCTAATAGTCTGTGCATACCATACTGCTCAACTGTCCATGAATGCAAGAAACAGCTCTAGAATGTCTGTAACATCTTCAAAAGGTACAACTTATTTGTTTTGATGGAAAAGTGATATACAAATCAGGAAAAATTAAAATGTATAAGATTCATCTGTATATACCCCGGAGCAGTGCATCAGATTTGGGAATTAACCCAACCAGTTACTAACCAATTTTTTTCCTAGAAGAAGTTCTGCCCCCCCACCACCATTCCATTCAACACCCATCCCCTATGGGTCATGAAGCCGCCCAACAGTGAAAAATGTAAAAAAACACATCAATATTTCAGTCCTTCCTCCTTCCCCAGTCCCCCTGTAAAAAAATTATTTACTTTTATTTTCCTGGCCATATGGCCAGAACCTGCAGTCTAGCATAGTGTGCTACCAGCCCAGTTTTCTGCTTGCTCCCTCCCTCCCTCTCTCCTTCTGCCAGAAGCTGGATGCTAGAACCAACCATCACAGATCCCCAACATGGTCCGCGACCAAGTCACCTCATCTACTGAACCCACCCAACCTGGGTTGCTTGCTTCTTGCTTGGTTGCTGCTGTGGCTGCTACTGCACTGCACTGATCAAGGCCTAGGAAGGCCACCCACACCGCTGTCACCACTGCTGCTAAGCATAGCTTGCTGCTGTGGGGTTCTGTCCTGTTTTTTCTTTGCAAGATGAGCCTAGTAGAGTAAGTAGGTAGCCTAGTCTTGAGTTAGTTTCTAGCTTACCCTCTGCCCCTTCAGCCACCAGGGGAGATGGAGGCTTACTAAGAGTAGGCAACAAAAATATGTTGCCCCAACACTGCTATTAAGAGTTCAGTGCTCACTGACTCCTCCAAGCTGTTGTGTGCAGTCTATCTACTCTGTGGTGGTAAAGACAGTGTCGCACTTGCAAGGCTCATGCGCTCTTTCTTGGCTGGAGCTCATCCACATCACATGTGATTGCGCTGCCACTAATAGGTGGAGAGCGTGTACAACACAATGCAATAGGGGAATGTGCTGATGCATCATCTGCAGACCCCATTTGCACCACACACATTTCTCGTTATATTCAGACAAGTTGCTCTATTGCGCATCTCATTTGAATATATCAGGTTTGTGCACTGGCACATCTCAGTTGTGTGGGGCATCCACTTGCACCCTTTAAAGGCACAGTTTGAATACCCTACCCCCAGTACTTTGTGTGGTACTTATCAATTTTCTCATTTAATGTATTCATTCCTTTGGATGAGCTGTTCTACAGCAACATATGTGACTGTCCTAATGCTGGACTGTATTTTGATCTTTAAAAAAGAGCTTGACAAATACAGTGCATGTCTGCAGTTCAGATTGTTCACTATCACTGAGCAGTGGGAGGGTAGTCACAACTGGTTCCCAGCCCTACTTCTGCCCTATATACCATAGCATGGACCATAGTAAGGAGACTGGTAGCCGGTGTCTTTCTACCAGGCACAACTAGACCACTGACATTGTTTTAAAGCTTTAGTTTTAAACAGCATATGAGCCCTCTTTACAAAGTTGTCTATGCAACAGATGTTTTTGTCTAGTTAGCTACTCTTGGACTTCTGGAATACAGTTGTTTCTTTTTCCATTAAGTTATAAAGCTGTTCTGCTGTGCCTAAGTAATTACGTTTGATACTAGAGCAGTAAAGTATTAGGTCTAGTAGAATAAAATCCTTTAGGAAAAACAAGAATTTGTCAATGCCAGATGTTCACCGCTGGTATTGATGTTGTACTAGGTGTAGGAGCAGATCCTCATGCCAGAAGACTAGTGTGGGCTGGGCTTGGGCTGTGCTGGGCATGAGGGACAGTTACAGTGGGGCAGCAATAGCTTCTCATTTAAATCTAAAATGACATGCATAAGGCTGAAACTGATGTAGATAGCTGGGGAATGTAGACTAGCAATTTTTGCACTGACCACTGAGCCACTTAATTTCACTTTCTGATTAATACATATACTGTATACATATATGCATATATATTCCAGTGAGTATAACATAGCAGTACATCATCTACAGACATGTTTACAGATTAAAAGAAAAGACATTGAGGAACTGTTTTCTTCTTTTCAGGCTCTGAGGGACATCAGGGTTGTAAGGAGTTAACACCAAACACCTCAGTTAAATAAACAATGGCATGCAGAAGGCTGAAACTGATCTAGATAGTGGGAACATGTAGACTAGCACTTTTTACATTAACCAAAGAGCCACCGAACTGCACTTACTAATTGTTGTGATACCTTTCTGCTGTTCCACAGTAGGGGCAGCAGAGAGAAACTCTTTAGAAATTTCGTGAAATATTTGGAAATATCGGACCATATCTTTGGCTACTACTATTCATTCATGATGACTAATACAAATACACATATATGAATATGTATTACAGTATAACATAGCAGTGTACTCCCTGCACACATAGAGCATTGCCACACACACACACACACACACACTAACACACAAACACTGCCTTATATGGGGAATACAACTTGAACATCGAAGTTTCGACATCAACTCCCCAACATCAAAACCCCAATGTTGACGGAGTTTACGTCGACGGGGAGATTTTTCATCGATAGGGGGTAAGCGCCTAACTCCACTGTCTGTGTGATGTGGAGTTAGATATTCAAAGCGGGGGGGTGCGGGGCACAGCCGCCCACATGGGGGGTTGGGGGTGCAGCCCCCTCGTATTGATACAGTTAAGTGTGGTGGTAAGTGTTGGTGTGTTGCGGGCCATTGCTGGATGCATTGGCAATGTCAGTGAGATTGCACTAAAGTGAAGGACTGTGGCAAAATGTCTGCCACTGTGGCTTGGTGGAGCCATTATATGGCATTTATTTACTTATACGTCTAAGCCTAACTTTTACTATATTTTGTAAAAGCACTGTGTGCTGCACTAACTCATTGTACTAATCTACTACATGTCTGGGTAACTAAGGTAGGACCAGGAAGGTGTGGTGGAAGGTCTATCTGGACTTCAGAAAGGCCTTTGACATCATCCCTCATAGAAGGCTGATTAACAAACTGTATAGCCTAGGGGTAGATCTAAAATAGTTTTGTGTGTGGAGAACTGGCAGAATGACAGGAGTCAGAGGGTTGTGGTAAACAGGGAATACTCTGGAGAGGAGAGTTGATGAGGAGGGTGCTGCAGGGGTTGGTGTTGGGGCCAGTCCTCTTCAATGTCTTTGTTGGGGACATTGTGGAGGGACTGGAGGGAAGGTATTTCTCTTTGCAGAGGATACAAAGGTATGCACTAGGGTGAACATGCTGGGGGGGGGTTGAAAGAATGATGGAAGACTTTAAAAAAATGGAAAGCTGGCCCAGTGGTGCTGAGGGTTGAGTCACTAGATGCCACACCTTATGCTACACTGGTGATCTGGGTTTGGTAGTGAGCCCGATCATCAAAACCCAGCTAGGGGGATGGGAGGGTGCAGAATTGAGCAGCCACAAGGGTAGCTCTCCTCTCCCAGGGAGAGACCATGTCACCCCCCATTGAACAACTGCTCTGAGGTGGAGTTCTGAGGGTAGCACCGGCAGGTGGCAAGCAGAGTGAGGGCGCTGCAGAACCACAGCATTTGCATGCCTCCACAGGTGCACACACAGCTGCAGCACAGAGAGTTGGGCAAAAACCGGTAAGAAACAGGGGCATAAACACAATAAAAAAAAAATCTTGAGAAATGGTGTGAAGAATGACAGCTGGGGTTCAATGCAAAGACATGCAGGATCATGTAGATAGGGCACAAGAACCCAAAGGCAAAGTACAGACTATGTGGGGAGATACTGACAGTCACAAAGCAGGAAAGGGATTTGGGAGTTATCATCTCACAGGACCTAAGAGAAACTAGGCAATGTGAAAAGACAGCTAGAAAGGCTAGCCAGATGCTTGGATGCACAGGGAGGGGTATCAGGAGTATAAAGAGGAAGGTCATCTTGCCCCTGTATAAGACACTCATGAGATCACACCTGGAATATTACATCCAGTTCTGGAGGCCCCATCTAAGAAAAAACATAGAGAAGGTGGAGGCGGTGCACTGGAGGGCAACTACAATGGTGCAGGGCATATGGGATAAGACCTATGAGGAAAGAGTAGCCAAGTCAATATTTAAAATATTTATTTCATTTGGGTAAAGCATTTAACCCATTTTAAATATTGAATTTTTAAAGGATATGCCAGTTGAGATTCAATATAGGATATTTTGAATCTCAACTGTCATATCCTGTAAAATATCACACAGTGTGGTCATGCTTTTACCCATTATTTCTAATGAATTTACACAGTGCAGATCTGCTGAGAGGCAGTTTCAATGTGGTCTTCCATTTACACATTTTTGCAATGTGTTTTCCTAGAATATGCCTGCTTTTATAGGGTACCACAGTTGTGTCATTTCCTGTGGCAGAGCAGGAAGGGGTGGATCAGTGGGGCATCCACAAGGTGAGCTCATTTACAGGGGCACTAGTAATTTAACTTGGTATAACAAGTTGTACAAAAACAAAACACAAAATCAAACCATTACTTGCATTTTCTTCCTTCTAATTACTCTGACTAGGTTATAAATCCAGCAACTTATCTGGAATGGATATCATTAACTGCAGGTACTGTGGAACAATTTTCAGAAGGACAGTCTTACAGAATTTAGGACACTGTCCTACATGCTGAGCCATTGGAGATCTTAGGGCTCAGCTCCGGGCAGCATGGGCAGAGATTGTGCACCTCAAATTTCACATTCAAGAGGAAATACAGTATAAGAACCACCCACCATTTCCCCAACATCCAACAGAAAAACCTCGACCACAGAGGGTAGTTGGTCCAGGAGGTTGGCAGGTGGTTAGGAGGGGCAAATCAGGTGCCCCATCACTCTCTGCTCTCCAACATATTACCTCCAAAAACCATATAAACACTACAAACAGGTATCTGCCTCTATCTCTGAAATCAAACAAAGGGGCAGAGGACACTGCAGAGCAGGGCACTGCAGCACAGGAGCTAGCACAACAAAACTCACCCAAATCAGGAACCAAAACAAAAAAAGCAAAAAGGAAATCAAAAAAAACTTCTGATCATAGGAGACTCCATGATTCGGGGAGTTGATACCCATCTCCAGTCAGGGGTAATGGTCAGATGTCTCCCAGGTACATCAGCGTGGAGAGACACTGACCACATTGCTAAAATTGTTCACAAAGCAGGAGAAAACATTGACGTCCTGGTACACATAGGGACTAATGATCTTGCCAGCTGGTCAGTTGTGCAGACAGAGGAACACCTGACTAGGCTGGGTGACAAACTATCATCCATTTCGTCCAGCATCTCCTTCTCTGAGATCCTGCCAGTCTGGAGAGGGGGGCAGATGGACGGAAGGTCAGAGAAGGGGAGATAGGGGAGTATAAACATGTGGCTCAAGGGCTGGTGCCAGCAAAAAGGACACAGATTTGTAGGGAACTGGCAACAGTTCTGGGAGCAAAAGTTCTTTAAATCTGATGGACTGCATCTGACTAAGGAGGTAGTCAGTGCATTGGGGCAGAAGTTTGACGTCTTTGCAGAATATTTAAACTGGCAAATGGGGAGAAGGGTGCAGCACCCCATATGTCGAATGAGAAGAACACCCCCCCCAGCTAGTTGTCAAACAGGGATTCAGCATGTTTGCAGTTCATTTGCATCACCAGGTAAGAAAAAAAGGCCGTCTCCCCATACGACGCACAGGGGAAATGCCAAACCTCACCCAACAACTAACACACCGAAATCTGGCCAATGGAAAATCATGTACACAAATGCTCACAGCCTGGGAAATAAGATCCCAGACCTGCAGGCAATAATGTCAGAGGCTAAACTGGACATTGTAGCAATTAGTGAGATGTGGTTTACCAGTAATCACACTTTGGAAACTTCAGTACCTGGATATGTATTGTTCAGAAGAGACCGAGGTGCAAAAAGGGGGGGTGGCCCTGTGTGTCAATGAAAATATCAAAGCTACAGAAATTCAGAATACACATAAGGAGCCAGAAGAACTGTGGGTCACCCTGGAAACAGGAAATGGGACAGCCATAAGAACCGGGGTTGTCTACAGGCCCCCAGACCAGGGGGAGGATAAAGACACATTACTGTTAGAAGATATACAAAACATGACAGCTAAAGGGGAGGTTCTGATAATGGGAGACTTCAACATGCCGGATACAGATTGGTCAATACCAGCAGGAACATCTGCCAGAACTAGACAGATGGTGGATTCCCTGCAGGGGGAAGGCTTCAAACAACTGGTACAGCAACCCACAAGGGACAGGGCTATCCTAGATCTAGTACTGACTAACAGGGAAGGGATCTCAGATCTCCAGGTAGAAGGTCACCTGGGGGCCAGTGACCATTACATGATATGGTTCAATTTGGCTACTACATCTAAATCAACCCATTCCAAAGCAAAAATATGGGACTTCAGGGGAGCTGACTTTGATAAGATGGCCAACAGAGTTAAGCTAGCCCTGGCAAAAAGAAACACAGATGAGGGGATACAGGCAAAGTGGGCAAGCATTAAGGATGCAATACTTGAAGCAACATCCCATTGTGTTAGACAGAAAAGGAAGTGCAAAAGAAGAAGGAAACCACTTTGGTTCTCAAATACAGTAGCAGAAAAGGACAGAGCCAAAAGGCTGGCCTTCAGGAAATATAAGGGAACACAGTGGGATGAAGATAGGGAGGCATACCAAACTGCCCTAAGGGAAGCAGGGAAGGCAGTAAGGCAGATAAAGTCCCAAACTGAGGAAACACTAGCACGAACAGTAAAAGAAGGTGACAAGCCTTTCTATAGATACATTAGTGAAAGGAGAATGTCCAGAGGGGGTATTGCTAAGCTCAATGGAGAAAAGGGGGCATGTGAGGAGGAGGACCCTGTTGAAGCATCTATCCTAAATAGATACTTTTGCTCAGTATTTACTGAAGAGAAGGTAGGGCAGGGCTCACAGCTCAGCACCATGGACACAGGGGGGAGGGAGGTGAGCACTACTCCCTTCACAAAACAAATGATCCTACAAGAACTCGCTAAGTTCAAGGTGGATAAGGCAATGGGACCTGATGGCATACATCCCAGGGTACTTAAGGAGCTAAGGGTGGAACTAGCAGAGCCATTAGCAGAACTGTTTAGTGAGTTTCTGAGCACAGGAGAGGTCCCTGAAGACTGGAGAAGGGCTCATGTGATCCCACTCCACAAAAGTGGTAGCAGTGAGGAGGCAGGGAACTACAGACCAGTCAGTCTTACCTCAGTAGTGGGCAAGATTATGGAGGCACACCTTAAGGAAAGGATAGTGCAACACCTGGAATCCATAGGTGCACAGGATCCAAGACAGCATGGGTTTACAAAAGGAAGGTCCTGTCAAACTAATCTCATAGATTTCTTTGACTGGGTAACCAGAGTGGTGGACCAAGGGGGAGCAGTTGATGTCACCTACCTTGACTTCAGCAAAGCTTTTGACACTGTTCCACATAGAAGATTGATAAATAAGCTGGGTAGGCTCGGAGTGGGTCAGAAGTTGGTCAACTGGGTGGCAAACTGGTTGATGGGCAGAAAACAGAGAATGGTGATAAATGGTATACAGTCAGAAGAGATGCAAGTCACAAGTCGGGTACCTCAGGGATCAGTCCTCGGGCCAGTCCTCTTCAATATCTTCATTAGTGACCTTGCAGATGGACTAGAGGGTAAGGCTTGTCTGTTTGCAGATGACACCAAGATCTGCAACAGAGTAGATGACCCAGATGGGGTGGGCAGAATGAGAAAAGATCTGGATAAACTAGCAAAATGGTCAGAAAAGTGGCAACTGGGATTTAATGCAAAGAAGTGCAAGATCATGCACATAGGGAAGAGAAACCCTTAAGCCACCTATAGGTTGGGAGGGGAGTTGCTGGCAATCACAAAGGAAGACAGAGACTTGGGCATCATCATCACTGATGACCTGAAATCATCCAAGCAGACCTCTAAAGCAGTAGGTAAGTCTAGGGGGATGTTAGGGTGTATTAGTAGGGGTATCACAAGTAGTAAGAGAGAGTAATAATCCTCTTTACAAGACACTGGTTAGGCCCCATCTGGAGTACTGCGTGCAGTACTGAGGCCACACCTTCACAAGGACATTAGCCAAATTGAGGCAGTCCAGAGGAGGGCAACCAAAATGGTGCAGGGACTGCATCAGAAGACATATGAGGACAGATTAACAGAGCTCAATATGTATACCCTTGAACAAAGGAGGGAGAGAGGTAATATGATCGAGACATTCAAACACCTTAAGGGCATTAACAAGGTGAAAGAGTCTAACCTGTTTAAATATAAGAAAAATAGCAGGACAAGAGGACACAGCATGAGATTGGAGGGAGGCCGATTAAGGGGGAATATGAGGAAATTATTTTTCACAGAAAGGGTGGTGGATGCATGGAACGGCCTACCTCAGGAAGTGGCAGCTATGAATACAGTGCAGGGCTTCAAACAGGCATGGGATAGGCATAAGGGAGCAATACAGATGAGTATGAATAGATAGACCACTGACAGAGCAAAGGCCGATGGCACATTTATAAGGTAGACAAATAAATGGGCAGACTGGATGGGCCTTGCGGTCCTTATCTGCCATCAACTTCTATGTTTCTATGTTTCTATATATTTAGTCTGAATAATTCACAGAAGATGTGGCATCTTATTTTTTGTGGGCTCTTCATCGACACAATATTATGCTGCATTGTGTAAAATCAGAACATGCTGAAAACAATATTTTACATCTGGACTAGGCTACCCTGAATAAATACATTATAAAAATGGTAAAATCATGATCCCACTGAAAACAAGATAGTACATCTAATCTGGGACATCCTGGCCCAGATATTCAAATAGCACAGGGCAGTGGCGCTAGAGGAGGTGCAACTGAGATGCGCCGGGGCCAGGACAAGGCAATACTCAAAGGAGATGTGTCAAGGTGCATCTCCACTGAATATGGCACAGAATGTGCCTGGTGCATGTACAATGTGCCAGCGCATTCCCCAGACAGGGAGGACCAGGAATGCTCCATTGCAAATGTAGTTGTGCCATGTGCATCACCTGTGATATTCAGAAGTGGGCATGTAAATGGGGCCATAATGTATGCATGGTGCAAATGGGGCCATTTGCATGACATTATGGCCCCATTTCTATACCTTGCACAGGGCAGCCTGGTGAAATGCGCCTAGTGCCCTGGGTGAGTCCCTGGTAGTCTAGTGCCCCCCCAAAAGCCCGATCATGTGCATTCGTATATAACATAAAATCCTGGTGGCCTAGTGGTTCCCCTCACTCCAGTATGCCTGATTGCGGGCATTGGTCATGAACACCAATACCTAGTGGTCTAATGGTTTACCCCTCATAAGCCCAATCACGGGCATCTGTGTCAAACATATACACCTGCTGGTCCAGTGATACCCACCTCCCCTCCCACCCACAGAGGACCCTGGCCATCCAGCTGCCCACCATTATGGGTGGGTGGCTGCACCCCGCTTACATACCATCCGGCCACCTGCCGACTGACAGCTTACAGTATGATCTGTAAGCCTGTTGGTGCACAGTGTGGATCAATTTCAGACCATACTGTACTACACAGGCACAAAATGTGACTTCATTCACATATTTGTGCTTGTATAGTATAGTATACACCTGTGTTTGGCTGGTCCACACTGTGCAACTAACAGGCTTACAGATCACTGTAAGCTGTCATTCAACAGGCTGCTGGGCGTGGCGTGGTGGGTGCAGTTGCCACCCAAGATGGGGAGAGGGGACAAGGTCCTCTCTGGGTGGGAGGAGGGAGTACCACTGGACCACCTGGTGTATGTGTTTGACACAGATGCCCATGATTGGGCTTAGGAGGGGTGAACCATTGGACCACCAGATATTGGTTTTCATGATCAATGCCCATGATCGGGCATACAGGAGGGAGGGAAGGTGACCACTAGACCACCAGGATATGTACAAATGTCCACGATCAGGCATATGGGAAGGGGACCTACTGGACCATTGGAGTGGCTGTGGGTGCTAGTGGACGGTGTCCCTGCTGGGCAGGTGGTCACCCACAACTGACGGGTACTGTGTTGCACCCTGCAATACAGCATCCTGTGGGGGGGCCTGGCTTTGAGCCTTTTTTTATATCTCAACTTTGAGTGCCCATATGTGGCGCAACTCAAGGTTGTGCCAGCATATGCGCCACACATTCTGGGCTGAATATTGGGATGTGCCACATATGCATGGGCATGTCCCCTACATTTGCACTGCATACATTAACTGTGCACCCTGGCACATCGGGACTTGTGCTGCACAAGTCCCCCGTTCAATATCGCACCAGAGCACATTGCTGGGGTTGCACCAGTGGGACCCTTTTGAATATCTTGCCCCCTGAGTAAATACAGTGCAAAAACATGTGAAATGAAGATCAGAATGAGATGTAACATCTCCCCTGTGCTATCCAGGATACAAAATATAAGATTAAAAAATATTTAAAGAAAATCTACTATAAACTGAACTTCACTGTGTTCCACATAACCAAAATTGACATAAACAGTTTATTTATTGTTTTACAACATATTAGATTGCAGTTTTTATTTTGAATGTTGTGACCATGAGGATAGTGCATACAGTATGTGTTTGTGTGTTTTCTGTAGCTCAGTATAAATACTTTTTTTTCCAAAAGCATGATAAAATGAGTAACAAATGATACCATTCCTTACTTGTCTTAGGGGTTAAAGTAATAGCTGTCTTCTGCTATACTAACATACATTCTAGATACTGCTGGTTGTGCTATGCACTTAGATTTGAAACCAGAAAAGGTGGCTGTTTTCAGGGCTAAACGTTTCATAATATGTTTGCCATCTAAAGCCCAATATAAGTATTTTGTTTTCAAAAAGCAAAGTAAAATTAGTAACAAATGACAACAGTTCTTTACAGATCTCTTCTGCTATAATAAACTATGTCTAAGACAATGCTTATCAGATAGTGTCTTAAGAGGTTAAAAAAACTGTGTAAATCTTTTTAGGAGATTCCTTGCTGGGAAAAGATAACATTTATAAAGTATGAATCTTTCTTTGAAGCTAATAGGAAGAACATATTTACATGCTAAGTATTTAAATGTGCAAGTTGTTGCATTTTGAAGGTGGTAAACTAATAACCAGTTTAATAGGCAACCAATATTTAACAAGCTGTTTCAGTTTCCAATGCTGTAATGTTGAGGAGGAAGGGAGCAGGTAGGCTAAGAGCACTTGATGAGATCAGCTGTGCTTGCTGAAAGAGCTGATTTATGAATGTGTCTGTCAGCACATTGTTTTAAAGCCAATGCACTTTCATGCCTGGACAGTGTCAAGATCAGGCTTGCTGATTATTGGTCAAGCCCCATGAAGAGTCTTCTGCACTGACCACTGTGACACACCTCTCAAAACCATGTACATAACAAAATGTTCTACTTGTGCTAGCATGCACAGTGAACATAAAAAAGCCCTGCACAGTAGAAAATGCTGTTTGCTAGGGATGGGCAAAGTCCTGCCAATACAATCGGTGTAATTCTTGCAGTGAAAGAAAAAACTTCATGTTGAGTCAACCTCACAAAAAGTGAATGCCACTGAAAACAAGCTGAATACAAATTGGCTTTGTTATTAGTAGGTACAAATGTGCCTATGAGACACCAAGGAGCAGCAGCACCATAAAGTGGCTCTTGCCTTCCTGTGGTGGTAACTACACACATACACCTGCCGCTGCTGCCCCCAAGTACAGAGATATAGTGTTGGAGGAGGGACCTGCCCATCTGCCTTTGAAGTACCTGACTGAGGCTCAGCTGTGGCCGTTGTTGATACATCCTGTGTATTCAGGCAGCAACAGCAGTACACACACATATACAGGACAAAGATTAACTTCAAAGCTAAGGGAAGGGGACCCAGGCAAGAGGGCAGTGACAAAAAATTTGACTTACAGTCCACTGAAACCATGGACACGGCGGTGCACATTTCATTTTAGGGAACAACCTGCTGGCCATTGTCTTTCTACCTGCACCAAAAATAAGCCTCTCACCTGATGCATGACGGACATCAGTTTTATCATCACTGTGAGTGTGTGTGTTTTCTTTGCAAAGAGGCCTGGTGCCTTGGAACTGCCTCTGGCTAAGTTTTGAACTACAGCCATTGGAAGTGCTGTAGAACCAGAACCTGAGATAATTGTACTTGTGGAATTTTGGGTGAAAATAGTGTGTGTGTGTGTGTGTCTTAGCACTGAGGGACTGATGTTGACTCTTCTCCAAACTGATGCCAGTAAGTCAGGTTTTTGTTTGGTTTTCTTTCATGTCTCGTTGAAATGCAGTAGGTGTGCATCTCAGAGCAGTATTCACATAGTCAACTGCTTGTTTTCCTCTGTCTTTGTGAGTGTGAAAAAAACATTGTATTTATTTTTGGAGACTACTGTGCATCAGTTTTGCTTGATGCTCCCAATACTAAGGCCAGTGTGATGAAATCATTTTATTGCTAAAGCCCATTTTAAAAGTTCCTCTTTCCCATTCATGTCATGAAATATTGCAGTGATGTGTTCAGTAGGGACAACATGGGCTGACTGCTTCACAGATGCAGAGGTGACTGTGATTGAAGTCCAACATGATGTTCATTCAGAAGGAAGGTGGAGTCCTTTTTCTGGTGATCATAAAAGGACCACAGGGTTCCACCCACTGCAGCTCTAAAAATGACAGATATTACAAGGATATGACACAAATACACAAACAAACATAAGACGGTACAATACAAATTCATGCCTACTCAAGGGCCTACTGCATAAGAAGGCATTTCAGCTAATATTTGAAAGGTGCAAGGGAGTAAGCAGCATTAAATTATAAGTCTTTATTTTTATACAGACTAAACGTTTCTAGGGCTAGGATGCTCTGTTTACAAAGTTGTCTTGTTGCACAGGCTGTAAGTATACAAAGATCATAATACACAAATGAGAAATGCATAAAAATAATAATAATAAATGGCATTTTAACATACAGGATATACTGTAAGCTGTGGAAACAGTGCCTACTTTGCAATCCCTTCTAAACAATGTGTATTTCATGACATATAATATACAGAATTATAAGAGATAATAATGACAACATACAGGCATATTGCTATGATCAAGGCAGTTTCACATAAAATGCCAGTTTTCTTTATATCAGATTTATGAAATCTGCTAAACAGCAAAACATGCACAATGGTCTTTCAGTTCAATATTTGGAATTTGTTTAAATAATATGAGTGACTTATTCTAATTTAGGGACCAATGGCATTCCAAGTCTTTGAGATATAAAAACATCGTATTTATTTATTTATTTGTTAATTGGGTTAGTACACTGATCCAAAGACCTTTTTCAGGCATAGAACGGGCCAGAGCTGGCACATACAATGGTAAGAATACAGTTTGAACAACAACAGGGAATCATACAAGGATTATGAATGGGAAATCCAGTGCAAGTCAGGCAAACAATACAGAGGTGGTGAAAATAAATACAGATAAATAGCCAAGTACAGTACATCAACAAGGTGGGTATAATAAGATATATGTAAACAGCTAACAAGGCTATGTAGCAACATCCTCTAACAATAGGATGTATAAACATCAGCAGAGCCAGCAACATCAGGTAATACCTAGAGTCCAACAGAAAATATGTACAGGTAGAAACACAGCCATCAATCGGGATAGAAAAAATGAATCGGTGAACCAGCATTCAGGGTGGGAGAGGAAGGCTACTAGTGGGGCAGGAGGTAAGCAGGGGCTGCATAGGAGGCACAGCAGTGCTATTTTCCTGTGGGCAAACACAGGTGGAAGAGAACAGGAATTTGGTTTTTAAAAAGGTATTTAGATTTAGACAGGGGTCAGGGGAACACAGTGAATGGGGGAGGTCATTCCATAGCGAAGGTCCAGCCATGGAGAAGGTTCTTTGGTCCATCCTGGTGGTAATATAAGGACAGATAAGTTTGTTTTTATTTTGACCCAGAGTTGATTAGAATGGAACCAGTGCAGGATGCTACAGAATTCTTGCTGGAGGAGCTATTCCACAGTAGTCGTAGGGGGTCTGGGAGTGTATATGACTCCGTCATCTGCATACATGTCTATATGTGAGTTGGCAGAGGCTGGTGGAGGTCGTTAAGAAAAACAATGAAGAGGATGGAACCCCAGATATAACCCTGAGGTACACCAGCCTGTATGGGAAGTGGTGGTGACAGGGCACTACCAACCTATACTGACTGTAGACAGCCTGTGAGGTAAAAGAAGAATCAGTTGACAATGGGAGAAGAGAGGCCAGCACAACTCAGCTTGTTCAGAAGGAGTGGGTGGGACTCTAAGTCAAGGGTTTTGGCTAAACTGATAAAAATGGCAGCTGTGATGTGCCCTTGATCCATCACAGAGAAGATAGAATCAGTGACACACAGCACAGAGGAGATGGTGGAGTGGTACTGTACTTCTGAAAGCCAGGCTGGAAGGTGGAAAGAAAACTGAAGGAGGAGATGAAATTGGAAAGTCTGGAGTAGACAAGTTTCTTTTGCAGCTTAGCAAGAGAAGGGAGGAGGGTGATGGGTGGAGGAAAGATCCCCCACACTTTGCAAAGTGGAAGAACTCTGAGAATCTTCCAAGACTGCGGGGCATGGTTTGGCTACCAAGATGGCGGGAGTATTTTAGCTAAGCTACTATACAGCACCAACCTTTAACAGTAACTACCTTATAATCTGCTTGAGTTGAAAGTGGAAAAATACATTACTTGATAGATAAATATAATGGCTATTCAGTATTCACACACACCAACAAAAAAGACAACCTTACCTTTTGAGCTGACTTCCATAGCACCAATCTCAGCAGCCCTTCAGGAGGGCAGGACCAGGGCATAAAGCATGGCAGCCTCTGGAGCTAGCGCAGCTGGCAATCCATCAGCATCAGATTCACTTGCAGTAGTTCCTAGTATGATCGATAACATACAGACAGAAATGAAGGCTGGTTTTACCAATATAATGGCTCAAATAATGCATCTTCAAAATACTGTGACCAGGCTTACCTAAATTACAACTGCCCTTGCCACAAGCCTTAAAGAATCAGAGAAAAGGATTAGTGAGTTGGAAGATACTGTGGCTGACTTATTCCATGAGTGAAGGGAGCTACTGGATAACGTGACAGCATTATTGGAAAAGACAGACAATTTGGGAAATCAATTTTGTAGGTTGAACCTCCAAATTGTAAGTTTTCCAGAGGGACTGGAGTTGAAAAGCCCTGATCAAACCAATCAATCAACCAATCGATCAAAATCTTGATTTATCCAGGCGATCATCCTTGAGAAAGCTCATTTACAAGATGGACCTTCTATTGTCAAAGATAGTTGTACATACATAGGTTAAGGTACAGAATACAAAATGTGTGAAGAGATACAAGTAAAATTATAGAAAAGTGGTTGGCGCAAGGTAAACATTCCAGGTGTTCTCATGGGTACATATATGCATCACACAACAATATTGTGGTATATATAAACTGTTAAAAAATAGCTCATGCAACACTTGAGTTTTGGTCCTGAAGCTGCAACCTATGAGGATGAGAGAGCAGACCATGTGGGTCCCAAGCCCAAGCCAGAGGATTGTCTGAGACATTCTCTTGTCAAGTAGCTTTACTGTCAAGATAAAGGAAGAATGCTCAGGGGCTGAAAACTCAGTGTCCCATTAAGATTGACACCAGAGCAGTCTATGTGTTTCAAGACTACATCAGGGACCTTCAATCATGCCACCAACAATTTTCAGGAGTAAAGTCCAAGCTACACTCCTTGGGCTTGTACTTCACCAACTTATACCCCTCTAAACTGAGAATTTCCCATCTGGGGCAACATCCCAAATTCTTTAATAAGCCAAAGGATGCAGAGGACTATGTTAATATGGAGGAAGCCACCCGTGAGGGCCAATCTGGAACAAGGCACACATCTGCTACAACCTGAAGTTGCTTTGATCTTGCTGTCTCAACTTTAGTGAAGCTGATCCCGAGTGGTTGCAGTTTATGCTACAGGTGTCATGGCAGACAGGAAACAGTATGGCAGACGGGAATACTGCTGTGGATGGGAACACTGCCAGTGCCATAACTGTTTGTCTGTCATTCATGTTTACCAAACATTCAATTTTTTTTTGCAGGGGGCTATACCTCCCACACTGCCCATAGATTAATATAATCAATTCAGAGGTCACGGAATATTGCAAAAAAAAAAAAATTCTGACAGACATTCAATCTGCAGGTGTGACCATGGAGATTTTACTTATTCCGACACCTACATGTACAAGTGAGAGGCTGTGGGAACCGAACCCTTGTACCTTCCCAATCCTACCTACCTGCCTACTTCTATGCTAAATGGGAACAGCTGCTAGAACACACTCCACCTCTCAGCCTTATAGTTGCAGGTGGTTGTGGTATTTTGAGCAGTGCAAGAGTAATGCAGAGTGGTACTCTTGGGTGACATGAGTCTCTTGTTTGCCATACCATTTCCACTGCAAAGTGTCCACCATGACACCTGCAGCAGAATGTGCATGCGAGCAGCTGATACATGGTAAGCAGCTCATGCAAATTTTTGCATTGTAACTGTCCTCTTAGGACTTTGACCCAGTGATTCTGTATGCACTGGACTCAAACCTAAACATCTGCTGCTCAACCTTAAACTACTTTATCACCTCTACTCTGATATGTTTTTACACCATGTGATGCTGGGCCTACAGCTGGGATCTGTTTCCCGATGTGACTGTTACTGGACAGTATCCCCCTCCAGGGTCCAATATCTTACAAAGTCTGAACTATTAAGAATTAGAACTGAACTGCCAATAGTTGTATGTGATTCTACCTGAACTCGATCTGTATTTGTCCCAGTTGGCTAATCAGGGACTATGTTTCTTTACCAGCACAGTTTCTCCAGCAATTAGACTCAAAATAGGGTGCCTAATATCTATCTGCTTTAACCGGACACTGTCCAGTATGTGGCTGAACAATTTTATCCTGAAGCCCCCAACTCTGAAACAACTGATATCCTTTATAATATACAGTATGTTTGCCTGATTGAGTTTTATTTAATGGGTTCTTTTAAGGTATCCTGAAGTGACTGTCCTTTAGTTGTCAGTTCCCCTGAACTTCTCGGTTCTCTGGAGGAGATGTTGAAGCGATGGGGTGCAAGGGGCAGATTTGGTACAGCATGGGTAGATGGCAGGGTTCTATTGCTGTATATGTACACTCTCTGCCTTCAAATTACTTTAGTTATATTATTTTGACATTGTCGGCAGTAGGGCTTCGATGGCAGATCAAATGTTGATTTCAGTTGCCACAACTGACAGCCCTTGTCAATTACTTTGGTGATCAAGGGGCGGTGGTAAATCTCAAGTCCTGATTTGTTGGCTGGTATCTGATAAGTCTGCTCAGGGAGGTCTCTATGTGCTTGGCACCCTTATTGGTTGCCCAGCCATGGTGTGATGTCAGTTTAGTCTCTGTGACATGCAGGCACTAATCTGTGAAAATCTGATGCTCTGTTTTGGCAATTTTCACTTTTCTGCCTTTAGGCCAGTGCTTTCCTACTTCATCACTCGATCCATGCTTGGAGGGCTGGGGTTCAGGGGTGGGTGTACTGTTGCTCTCCAGTCGCCCATCATGGTCATGCCCAATGTCACTCTGGCAATGCTTGAATAGCAAATCCAGCATAAAAGTGTGTATGAACAGAGGGAGCCACAAAATGGTGGCATAGAGATACTGAACAAACTATGATAGATGGGGTTCTTGCTTTACTACTAGCACCTCTCTGGTGTATTGCGAAGAGAAGTGGAGTATGGTTTAGTCCCATTTTAACACTTCATGAACAATATCCCGAATGGTGTTGTCTGGTGCTCACCTAGATGGGAGCTGGACAAGGCGGAGGGGGAATGAAACAGCTTGTTTGTTACCTCTCTTTCTTTGTATATTTCAGTGGAATCCCTCTTGTCCCTATAGCTATACAATCCAACTAACCTTGGGTATTACGGGAGGAGTTGCAGGGTCTGTATTCAATCCAGTAGAGGCATTCCAGTACTCTTATGGGTATACCATTCCCTCTTTGGCCCTGTCCACACTATGCCTCTGTAACATTACAGAGTTCCCAAACCATTACCGCAACGATTTGTGTTTAGACCTGTAATGTTACAGAAGGCATTTCCGTAACCGTTGTTGAAACCACATATGAGGTGGTTTCAACAGCGGTTATGAAACCGGTTATGCCTCGGTATGTTACCGGCCATAGTGAGGACACATGGCAACAGTCCCCTAGCACAGCACGAGCTGCATTGTGGGATCGGGTGCCACCGTAACAGTCACCCGGCTCCCGCAGTGTGGACCGGTGGTACTGGTCCCTTAATGGACACCACTGCAGCGTGGATGCACTGCACCGCTCCCTGGCTGTAACGGTTTGCATCCATTACCGGGCCTTAGTGGTGTAGTGTGGATGGGGCCTTAGTGACCAATGGGCTTCCTCATCGACAACAGAAACACCACTCAATAGTCATAGTAATACTGAAGGGGGAGGTGGGAGTTCATCCAGTTAATGATATTCAGGTGTTTTTTCAAGTGGTGTGCAGTTTGCTAGGGATTTTCAAGTCTCAGTAGTACTACTAATGCACTTTCAGTGTATTGCACGAAGTATAAAAGGGTGTAGTTCAGATCACTGGAAAATGTTCACAGTTCCGTAACACCCCAAAGGTTATTAGTCTAATAAGCCTCCAAATTTAACATGCAAACCTTAGTAGTTAGCTTGGAGACTTATCGCAGATTTTTATAAAATTAACCTGGCCTTTCAGAGCTGCTTACTCTTTTCTTGTTGTACTTGCTACCGGTTATAGATATCCTTTGAATAAATACTTGCCCAGGTGCTGTAAGATAAAAAATCATTCACACTTAATCAAACTCTCCCAGTCAGAGGCTCAGGTCATGGTTTTTGTGATAAAGGGTAGAGGTATTAACCAATGTTCACAGGTTGTGTACTCTGTTTTATTAATGTTAGTAAACCATTTCTGTCTTTGTTCGGTTGGGGAATGTTGGGGGGGTTTAACATTTAAAATAAGCAAGTCTTACCAAATTTATACAATTTTAGCACAAGTTAAGTTACTTTCACTAGTGGGTGAGCCTCCGGGTCAAGGTCAATACCTATTTTTTCTCATTTATAAATGCTGATAAGTTAAAAATAATGACCTGGAATGTGAATGTGCTGGAGCATGTGGTTCAAAGGAAAATGACATCCAGTGTTAAAACATTTAAAGCAGACATCTTTCTGATGCAAGAGAACACACTAGCAGTGGATGGGAGGGTACATGCATCATTTCCTAGTTCACATCCTAAGCCAGGGGTAGCTAATTAGCTAAGACTGGGGTTTCCAGGAGTGGCAGTGAATTCTACCTCAGACCCTAAAAGTAGATATATGCTGGCACAAATAGCCATGAATGATGGGATCTGCTTGTCTCTGGCTAGCATCTATGGCCTCAATGTTTTTTTTTATTTTATATTTATGGTCCGGCTTCCCTCACCTGAATGGAGCTCAGCGAATGCCCGCACACTGTCCCCCTATCCCCAGGCTTACCTCTCTTGGTGAGGCCAACGGGCAGGTTCACCCTTCCAAAGGTCATGGTATCTTGCCCTGACTCATCCACCAGGGTGGGGCAATTGGAATGGGATCTACCCAGCAGACACTGGTGGCAGCGGGGACAGTGGTAGAGCAGAGCATCATGCTCAGGGGACTGGATTTGTTGACTTTATGGTAGAACCCTGGGGGCAGGGACAAACAATGATATCCTGCATCTGCCCCACTCACCTCAGGTGAGGGTGCCAGCATGATGGAACCCCTAGCCTCCACCACAGATCTGTGGTGTACCAGACACTCTGCCCCCTCCCCCTGGAGAAGGAGAACAGTCCCAAGGATGCTCACTCCTTTTCCTCATGGCTAGCCCTCTGACGTTCCAAGTCTGTTCCCAAACCTGGGCCATTGACATCACAGACATTTGCCCTGCCTCTGTGCTGGTGGGCCAGCTATGGCCTCTTCTTCCAACCACTGGCTGTGGAACTGTCTCAGCTTCCTCTGCCCTTGTTAATGAGGGATGACATGAACTGTGTTCTCAATAAGATATTGGATAGATCCAATTCTACTCCAGTTCCCCTATCAAAAAATGCAAAAAGTCTACTTGATATTATGCATAATGACACCATGGTGGACGTTTGGTGCCACAGGTATCCTAGTGAGCAGAAGTTTAGTTACTACTCACACTCTCATAAATCATATGCCAGATTGGACATGATTTTATGCTCTGTGGAGCTTCTCCTTCTCCTAGGTCCTTTAGCTTATCAGCCTTCCAGTGAGCAGTGAATCAGATCATTCACCTCTGTTGTTTGAAGTTGGACTGAATATTTTTGGCACACCAGAAAAATCCTGGAGATTAAACCTAATCTTGCTCAGAGATAAGCAGTTTCTGGATAATGTATCTCAAGCTCTAACTGATTTCTAAATTTATAACAAAAGGAGGGGAACTTCACACACAACCAGATGGGAAGCCCATAAGGCCATCATTCAGGGATAAGGTATACCATTTTCTAAGCACAAAAGACTGGAACTCAAAAGCTGGAAAAACTGGAGGTAAAAATCAGAGAGGTGGAGAGGCTGCATATGGCTTCCCCAACGTCTACCTTATATAATTTTCTGAAAAGACTCAAACTTAAAGCCAAAACAATGGCTACTGCAAAAGTTGAACAGTCTATCCTACTCACTCAAGCAGGTTACTGTTTTGAAGGAGATAGGAGAGAAAAATGTCTGGCATGGCAACTGAGCCAAAAAGGAGGTGAACAAAATATCTCCTGAATTCAACATTCCAAAAAAGGTCTAGTTGTTGGGCACAAAGACATAGGGGATGCTTTCATTAAATTCTATTCAATGCCCTACAATCCAAAAATGCCCCCATGGGCCAGCAATTATGGGCATGTTTAAGCAAATCGCCAATCCAATCCATAGAATCTTCAGTGGCTGATATCCTTAATATGCCTTTGTCAAAACCAAAAGTTCTGGATGCAGTGAAGTCCTTAAAGGGTGGGCAACCCCTGGTCTGGACTGCATCCCTTCAGACTTCTTGAAGGCTTTTTCTGCTCATTTGGAGGATCCATTATGTGATATGATTAATGAAAGCTTTACTAAAGGGAATTAACCATCCTCAGCTTGCATTGCAACCATAACTGTATTAATGCCCTATATATTTGCTTGCAGCAGATTATAGAATATCAGCTACAGTAAGACAATTGCCTATAGTTTAGAAAAGGTTTTACTATCCTGCATCCAGCCCGGTCAAGCTGGGCTTGTCAAAAGGAGGCAAGGGAAGTACAATATTAGGCACACCCTACATGTTATCCACCACTGGGTAAAACAACCTAGTAATCATGGTGTGGCTATTGTGACTCTTTATGCAGAAAAGACCTTTGAATGGGTGGAGTGGGTCTATATGAATTTTGTACTTAATTCTGATTGAAAGATCAACTGATAAATTGGATAAGGGCATTATACTACAACCCATCTGTGAAAATCAGCATTAATGGGGGTTTAACTGAAACATTCCAGTTAACCAGGGGTACCAGACAGGGGTATCTTCTTTTTCTTTAATCAAGTAAACTTTGTTTCATAACACCATCAACAATACAATACAATACAATGAGATAGGATAAACAGTAAAAGTGATGGTAACAACATGAAAACTAACACTGTGAAACTACACTCTGCCTAAGCACCACTCCCATCCATCACCCTCCCATCCCTCTTGTACCTTGCCCTTTTCTGGAGCAAGAGAATGCTATTCAGAAACCCGGTAAGAGGTGCGCTTAAGTTAGGAAGACAAACAACAACATACAACAGTGAATTATCTGAGTTTATGTGAAGGCAGAAACTGATCTAAGGGGAAACAGATAATAAGGTGTATAAGGGCTCCCATGTAGTGTGGTAGTGAGTCAAACACCTCATAAAGAAACTATGTGTTTTTTTGTCATTAAAGTGAATAGAATTTCCTGATGCCACTCTTTATAATGTGGTATGATGGAGTCCCCCCAATGCCAGAGGATGGTGAGTTTAGCCACTGAAGAAAAGGGGTGTCTTCTTTCACCCCTTCTGTATCTACTCACCCTAGATCCTCTGGCAGCATCAATTAAGCACCACGAAGCTATTCAGGGGTGTCATTTGTGTGGCAGAAAACTCCAAGTAGCACTATTTGCCAATGATTCATTACTATACTTGAATCACCCTGAGGAAGATCTCCACCACGTTAAGGCTGAACTAGTAGAATATGCATCTCTCTCTGGTCACAAAATTAATTAGACTAAAAGTGAAATCATTCCTATTGGGAAAAGTCATAATGAGTGGGTAAGTAATAACACATTAGGCCTTCAACCAGTCAAGGCGATTAAGTACTTAGGTGACAAAATTCCAGCCAAACTAATTAAAGTATACAAGCTTAACCTCCCTCCTTTGCTATGCGAAGTCAAAATACAATGTGAAGAATGGGTAGCTCTTCCTCTCTCTGTTATAGGTAGGTTTAATGTAATAAAAATGTGCACCCTTCTGAAATGTCTTTCTCTTTTCCAATCTCCCTATTAAGCTCCTGCAAAGTTTCTTTGAGCAAGTAAAATCCATCTTTCACAGGTTTATCTAGAAGGGTAAGTCAGCCAGAATTAAATAATAAATCCTGCAATTACCAGCAAAAGAATGTGGATATTTTTATTTATTTATTTAGATTTTGGTAGCCAGGTAAGCCCACTGAGACCAGAGGTCCCTTTTTCAGGGTCAACCCAGGATTTGATACATACAGCAGCGTTTACAAACGTGGAAGTTAAACTTGAGACATAACATTAGAGAGACAGCAAATATGTGCTACCTGAATTCAGGAAATATTATTGGGCTGCCCAATTATGTTTTTGTCTGATGGGAGGAACTGAACCTCCTTCTTGGGCCTCCATGGAAGAAGAGAACTTTGGTGCAGAGCTAAAACAAGGGCTTTTATCCCCTATTATAGAATGCTTAAAACTCCCCCAAATATCCAACCCTTGCACTAAATCAGCAGCCTCAATTTGCTGACCATGCACAAACACTTGGGGTGGACTACCACCCTATCACCTAATGCCCTACTTCAGATCACTGTCAAAAAATCTTCCCAATATAACAGTGCCCTACACCAGATCCTATTGAGATGGGAAAAACTATGACTCACCTCTATGGCCCAACTGTTTGATGGTGGACTCCTGTCTGATTTTCTCTCTATACATAGGTCCTTTAATGTCCCTCCAGGGAATTTCTTTGCCTATTAAAGAATCAAATACTGAGCAAGTTACTGTTGGCAGGAAAATGTGGTGGGTGTTTTCTTTGTCTTTCTCCTGTGAGGAAGAGCTGTACCAGCCACAACCAGCTCAAAAGCCTCTCTCAGTGTATTATACTCTGTGAAAGGGGAGTGATAATCCACCTACTGTCAATATATGTAGGAAGTGGGAAACAGACTTAGGCATTACTTTCACGAGATTTGGAACAAAGCATTACAGCACCTAATCACTTGCTCAAGAAGTAATAAATTGAGGCAAATACAGTTAAACTTTACATACTATGCATACATCACCCCAGCCAGAAGCCACCATAGGCCACCCACAAAATCACCACTCTGCCTAAAATGTAAGTGCCAGGAAGGTACCTTTTTACATATGACCCTGACATGCCCGTAGACCATTCCCTTTTGTTGCACTGTCCACAGCATAAAGGAGAAGGTCCTGGAAAAGCAACTCACAAGGTCCCCTCTAGAGCTCCTACTCAGTGCAGAACCTTCACATTCAGTCAAATTATGAGGGACCATCCTATGGGATACTGCTCTAATTAATGCTAGAAAAACCATTGCTCAACAGTGTATATCAGGTTCGCCCCTACAGTAGCGCAATCGGTTCAGAATTTTAGGTCATGTTTGAGAACTGAGAAGATCCATCTCTTGACCAATGGACATAACCAGACATTCTTAGATATTTGGAACCCAATCTTTAGGGCTATTTACTTAGGTCTATAGCAGCCCTGACCCACATGCCTTGGTTCAGTTCATCACTTTGGTCAACAACAGTGTTTAGTATATTCATGAGGACATCTCCCTTTCTTCATGGCATCTAGCTACACCTTCAGAGAATGTCCTCTTTATTGACCTCCAATGATGTAACTGTCAGCATTATAGATACTAGTTCCTGGTATTAAGTTGCCGATGATAGCTAGCTAATTTACCTTTTATGCTTTTGCCTTGTGATGCTTTGACTCCTCCACAAGTGTAAACTGTTGAATCTTACCTTCTATGTTAAAGGTATTATTTGTTTTTGCCTTGCTTAATAAAATATGTTTTATTTTTAAATCATTCAAGACTGGGGACAGCATAGAGGGAAAATGAGAGGTTGAGTAGGGGAGAAAGAGGACATGCAGTGGCAAGAACTGAGATGCAGAGGCTTTTGGGATCCAGCCCATTAGGGCTGGACTTGGACGGGTTAAGAGAGGCAAGGGTGATCAAAGTTTCCTGGGTGGTGATGGAGGAAGTGAAAACCCTGGGAGGAGTCAGAGGAGAGAGGTTAGTAACTGGAAGGGGGAAGGGAAGAGCCAGGAGAGGTTGTGGAAGGATGGGAACAAGTGATGAAAAATTCACTGATCTGACCATCAAGAAAAAGTGGATCAGACACCAGGTAACCATTTACTAGGAGGACTTGGTGGGGCAGACTGGGTAGGAGAATCAAAAAGGAAGTGAATGTCCTTCCAGAATTTAGATGAGGCATTAATGTTGTTTTGCAGGTTGGCCTTAAAATAATGTGATTTTGCAGCCCAGACAGCCTTTGAGCAGGAGTTTCTATTTGCCTGTAATAGAGACATTCAGGAAGGGAGTGAAATAATTTGTAGTGGGACCAGGCAAAATCATGGGACTTGCACTGGTCAATGATTTTCAGAGTAGTGGTGAGTTTTGACTCTGGATATTCTTAGTGGGTTGTTTGTCCCAAACGGAGGAGAATTTAGTGTAAAAAAAAAAGGGGGAGGGCCACTACAATATTGGGGCAGGAGAGATGGGCATACAATATGTTGCAACAAGGTCACTCAGGAGATCATAAGTGTTGAGTAACCAGAGGGACCTTGACCAGATATGTTTTAGAGAGGATGGTGGATGCCAGATTTTTCTGTCACAAAGCATCATGCAGTGGTGACTGAATGCTTTAGGCAGGATACCTGCTGCAACAATGCAGTGGGGATTGGAGGAAAGTACCTAGTCCATAAGAGAATGGTTGTGGGAGTGAGGATTGACCTGAGTAGATTCAGTCTTAATCTGCTAGAGATTAAGGGACTCATTCCTGTGAGTGGTCATCCTGGAGACCTGGGAGAGACAATTGATATTGAACTCCCCTAGTAGGATAAATTAACTTGTTGAGGAATCAGGGGTTATGGGAAAAAGGGAGTCAACCAGGAAGTAAGTGGAGATTTGGGGACAGGCATTGAAATCCCCAAGGAAGATGGGCACAGAGGAGAAGAATTATAGCCTGAGAAAGACAAAACACATGGGATGAGGGTACAGCCACTATGATGGCATTAGTGCAAGAGATGCTCTGGTGAAGCTAGATAGCAAAGTTACCATCATGGTTTCCTCTATCCTACAGGAAGATATGAGAGTCAGGAAGGGTCAGGCTTGTGTCAAGAGTCCTGGAGGACAGCCAGATTTCAGATACAGAGGATGTCAGGAGAGTTTTGAGAATCCCAAACAGGCAGGAGGCTGAATTTTGGAAGAAGGCTCTGAGCAATGAGATGAAATATGCTCAGGCTTTTGGCAGCTGGTGAGGCAGAAAATGAGGCGGTGGAAGGGCTAGGGTTGGACTCTATGTCACCAAAAAGGAAAAGGAGCGGGAAAAGGGGAAAAAAATCCCTTGGCCAAGGCCAATTTAAATATGTAGAATATATATTCACCACTATGCAAGTAACACTTCACAGTGCAAATTAACTTTGCAAAGTTGGCTTGCTGCATGAAGTAATTTTCAAAGTGAAATTTGCAAACCTTGTACATACCTTAAAAAAGTTAGAAATAATTTTCCTGTTTAAATCAAAGATGTCTTCTATATTGGTGAAATAATCTAATATTTTTTTCCAAAATTAGTTTCCAAGCTGGCCCATAGGCGCAGTTGTTGGATTTATGCCTGCGACGCCGGCAACCCGGGTTCAGGAATGGACTCGGGTCACTGGAGGGCTGGCCGGGGGGAGAAGGAGGGAGTGCCCACTGACAGCTCATCTTCTCCCGGTGAAGGGTGAGGGTACGGTTCGGTGTCTGCTGACCCCTGGCAGAGGCTGGGGATTCAGCACGGCATCTAACCCACGATGCTTGGGGAGAGACAGACGTTGGTGCAAGCCTAGACATCATGGCACGTCTCTCCTCGGAGGAAAAACCATGAAAATGGTGCCCTGGACAGTCAGATGATGGCCTCTCCGGATCCTCACTCCCTGGCTCCCCGACCTCCATCAGCCACTTCAGCTGCATCTGGGGCCACTGGATATGGCCAAAAAAAAAAAAAGGCTCATCCGCAATGAAGGTAAAGGACCCTCCTGAGGAAGGGATATGTCGGGGACACCTGGGGCTTGCTGCGATGTGGGGCAGTGGGATTGGGTGCATCGGGATGGGGCAATCCATGTGGGGGCCTGAAGGGAAGTCTGATCAGGTGTGTGGGAGCAATAAATACCATCATACAAAAAAAATGAGTTTCCTTATGAAACAGTTTTGTTTGTTACATTGTTGAAGGTGAGCGTGTTTGATTTTAATATTAACAATTTAACCTTTCAGTCACCTTATTGGAAAGAGCACATATCCTTTGTTGGGATTGCTTCAAACTTAATTCATCAAATTGATTAAATACTGTATAAAACATTGGAAGGAAAAAATGCTGTTATTCCCAACACTGTTTCTAATTTATGATGTTTTTCTTTTCCCACCAGGGTACTAGTTTAGGGCAAGACTAACACAAGTTGCAAAGATTTTCTTTGAAACTGCATCCATGCCAATAACGAGAAATGGTTTTAAAACACATGTTGAAAAGTTTAGCAGGATTATATATGCTCTATCTAGTATTTAACACTGTAAAGTTGTTGTTTTAAAAAAAAACGATATAATATATTTGCATTCTTACTTCTGAAGTACCATTGTGGCAGTGTAGTTGTGTTGTTAATTTCAATTCCTCATTTAGAATTCATTTTGATAAGACAGTTCTTATTACTCATTACAGTTTCCCTCTAATATCTGACCATTTGTATTCTTTGGTTGGCCATTCCTTTAAATTCTTAACCACAACTTGAACACTTACAGACTTCAACATTGACATATTTCAACATTTTTCTTTAGTCTATTAAATTTAGACATACTATACAAAATTAAAACTCAGTTCTAATGCTCATCAGGCCTGTTAAGGAATGTATACAATTATGCAAAATACAGTGGGACTCAGTGTCATATTCCTTCTTGTCAAGTCTAGTCAAATAGCACATTTGGAAACAAACTGACAAGAATGGGCAGAGCTATCACTGCTAATTGTTTAACTGCAATGCATTTGTAATCATTCTGTCTAGTCATCACTCATAGCCTCATGACAATGGTGTCACAACATGACTCATCAAGTCATAACATGACACTGAGAGCTGCTATAAATTCTTCTAGGTGCTCTAAATCGATCCTGTTAATTTTATCAATCAATCCTAGCTACAAAGTCCATATTTTACTCCTACCATCTTTTTCCCAACTCTATGTATTCTAACATATACTGGAACATAGACAGAAAATTTTAGTTATATTACTATTCTTCCAGTGTACCACTGCACTTATTACTAAAGAAATAATGGGCCAGATTCACAAAGCAAAAAGGAACTAAGTCCCCATTCAATACCTCCAGTAGCGGACTGAAATCTCTGCAGTTGCGGAGAGTGGTAGTCACATCCATCACAGCTGCAGAAGGATGTTGCAGCTGGTTCCACTGACCATAACATATTTCCACAGCTGCAGGGATATTTATGGAAACACCACCCGCAACTTGCCATAAATTGTGGAGCCAGTCATAAACCGGTTCCACCTTTGTGAATACTGCAGCTGAGGGAATATTGTGGCTCCATAAGTGGCCACTTACTTGTGCCAAGTTTTTTCCGCGCTGCTGCATGAGTTCTGGAAGCTTTGTGAATCTGGCCCAGTATCATCCATTGTATTCTGACAGTCTTAGCGAAGGCCAAAATATTACGTATAGTTAAATCACTATTTTCTTTATTTACATGTTCCTGAGTAATGATGGTGTAAGTACAGGTCTAGTTAACCTTTTTTTTTTTTTTTTACCCAGCTCCAGGCAGTTATTACTTTGGAAGAGATGTAATAAGTGCAGGGATCAGGATGACCAATCGCACCCTATTATAAAGACAATTAAATCTAATCTTTGTCTATGCAATCTTTGGGACGTGCCCCACCAAAGAAATTCTGTATATTGAGAGTGGCTCGGTGGTAGTGTGACTGCTTGTGAAGCTGGAAGATCAAATGGTTCTGCGTACTACCATCACACCAGATACATGCGGCAATACCTACTAGTGACCCTGTAGTGCTGTATGAGGGAGTGTTGCACTGCTGAGATGCTATCCATTAGATGAGATGTTAAATCAAGATCCCTTCTACCCATCCTTAGTCACTGTCAAGGTGGGAGTAAAAGATGCCATGGCACTTGAGTTATTGCTGAACAGTGAGAGAGTTTCCCTGGTGTCATGGCTAACATTCCCCAGAAAATAAAAATGAGGTCCATATAAACCACACCACTAGAATGCACCTAGAAGCAAGCTGTCTCCACTTAGTGTGCCTTTCCTCATCAAAAATTATAAATAAATAAAATAAAACCATGAACATATTGTTTCAGTTCTGTCAAACCATGCTACGGCATAATGGTTTCTTCTATTATGACTGGATGATATACTCTACACAATGTGAAACATGATGATTGTCAATGTTTCCCCACAATAAAAATAACATGTTTTCCCATCTCTCAAGTAACATTAAATTTTCTCTTGTGCAGGGTAAATGTTAAATTTTTTTCAATAAAATATTTATTGTCACTTGAAATAACATGAAAGTCACATAACTTTTTTGTTTCCATGCTCCTATTTTTGTTTATTTGAATACCGGGTAAAACAAATATATATGTAGCAATATGTCTATTAAACATAATACAAATGGCATCAGCCCAGTGATGCTGAGGGTTGAGGCACTGGATGCCACAGCTTGCACTATGCTGGCAACCCAGGTTCATGAAAGGACTTGGGTCGCTGGGGGTCTGAGGGGAGGAGGAGGAGGATCGAACATCTCAATGGATGCTCTCCTCCTCCTGGGGAGGGTTCCTGGGGTGTTTTGAGCATCTGATGCACCGGCACCAGTGGAAGCATGGACTTCAGGGCACTAGGTGGCTCTCCAGAGTCAGGGTGGAGAGGACGTTGTGGGCATTTGATGACGGTGTGTGTTAGCACACCACCTGTCTGGACATCAGTCCTTTGTGCTGACATGCTCAAACACCCCTCTTAGGCCAGGATGATGACCGATCCCAGCCCTGATTACCTACTCATGGGCAGACCCCACTGTGCAGGCTCTCTGGAGGAAGACGAGCATGGTAGGGAGACAACGAAGAAAGCCTGGCACTCTAGGGGCAGATGCCATGGGAGGGTATTACGGGGATTGATCAGTCTGAAGGAGTGGACCGAGTAGGCAGTAAGGAGGGGATAAAAAGAAAGTGAAAAAAAACCAAAAAACAACATGATATAAATGGCATATTACAGTTTCTCTATTTAATAATAAATTCAGTGCTCTTTTTCTGTAAAATATCAGTGTTAAATACCAAAGCTGTCTTATATTTGAGAAATGATTATCTGAACTTATATCCCCAAGTATTATATTCAGTTTCATTAGTCTTTTTATATTCTGTAAAATGGTTGCAGTACATTTCCTCTTAACTAGAAAACAGCTTCAGTAACTGAAGGAGAAACCTCAGTCTATGGAGTGAAGAATTAATAGTAGTATGTACATAAAGTAATAAAAAGCCAGAAATAGAGTACTAAGTAATAAAACAAGATGGCACCATCACAAAATATAGAAGATTAAAAAAATGAGCAAGTATTAAGAGAATGAATAGAGAGTTATTAGTATCAGACTTCATCTTATAGGGTTAGAAAGCCATCTGATTTCTTTCATTTTTTATCAAAATTCCCGCTCTTGTTTCTGAACCTATTTGCAAGTCTTTGTAGTTGAGAACCTCTATTAGTTCTCTCTTCAGTTCTAGGGATGGTGATCTTTGTTCTACCCATAATTTCAGTGTACTATTATTTCTGCTACCACCCAGATAAATGCAATAGCATGCGTATTTTTCTCATTAGATAGCTGGATTTTCCCCAAAAATTCAGGTATACAAGTTTTTGAAGTTAATGTTGTGTATAATATTTGGGGTCCTTTAAAAATAATAAGATTAGATCACATAATTTTTTGATGTGTTAGCAGAATATGGCAAGATTAGCATTTGGGCACAACCGTTTATACAGTTTGAATTCTGAGATTAACCAATTTGGTGGAAGCGAGATTTGGAATACTACAATATAAGTTATAATGTTTTGTATGTAACTATCCTATGATTTTCTAGAGAAAAAGCTTTATGTGAAAAACTTTAACTCTTTGTCCAGCTCCTTGAGTGTATATTTTCCTTAATAGTTCCCAATCACCAATTAATGGTTTCCTCTGCTCTTCCTCTAAAACTTACAGTAGAAAGATTGCAAAATGAAGATATGTGTGCCTTTTTTTCAGGGGTTCAAAGGGAGTAAGAGACCCATATTCAGACCCTGCTGGCTGTGTTTACACACAGTGGAGCCGAGCTGTAAATTAGGGCTGGCTGGCTCTGGCACGATATTCAAACAGATAGCACAGTCTGAACTGACTATGCTAGCCATGTGAATATTTGGCCTTGGTAGCATGGTGTACAGCAAGTAGTCACCATGCTATATGCTGTGCTACCAGAGTGCTGGGCTGAAGACCGCTCATAAGGATAAAACATGGCACGCACTGTCTAGCGCCATGGCCCCTATGGGTGATGTTCAGACCAAACATGTAGATGAGCCCATTGGGCATGCACAGTGCTATCAGGCCATTTGCTTGCCCATTATGGGCTCATCTGCATGTTGCATATTAGCTGAGTGTGCCCAACAGGTCCATCCTCCCAAGCCCTGATCCCTTCGTAACAAACATTACAGTAATCCTTGGTGGTCTAGCAGTCCCTTCCAAGCCCTGATCCCCACATAGAATAGATAAAGGTAATCCTTGGTGGTCTAGTGGTCCCTCCCAAACCCTAATCCTTACATAGAATAAATAAAGTAATCCTTGGTGGTCTAGCAGTCTCTCCCAAGCTTTAATCACAACATATAATAAATAAAAATAATCCTTAATGGTAGGACAGTCCCTACCAAGCCCTGATACCCACACAGAGTAAATAAAAGTAATCCTTGGTGGTTTAGCAGTCCCTCCCAAGATGAAATTTCAACAAAGAATAAATAAAAGTAATCCTTTGTGGTCAAGCAGTCCCTCCCAATCCCCAATCCCCACATTGATAAAAGAACAATAATCCCTAGTAGTCTAGCATTCCCACTCCTTAACCCCAACCTGCCTGTATCAAGCATTAGCTGTCCCTGATGGTTTAGTAGACCCTCCACCCTTGCAGGTACTGTCCCACCACCCCACTTCCCCATCCCAAACCTGAGAACTAGCAACCAGCACCCTGTGGGATTTCTGGATTCTGCACAGCACTAGTTCAGATTTCTCTACGTCATTATGAAAAACATGATTAATCTCTCTAATTTGGAGCAGTGAACAGGTAAATGTAACCATTCATAAAATGGGGATGGGTGAGCATTAGAGATGCTGCAAAGTTTTACTTCACAAGGGAAGTTCCGACAAAGTTGCAAAATTTGCCTTTGCAAAATACTTCACGAAGTTCCTACTTCACAGCTTAGCCTAACTTCACCTCTAAAGGTGGAGAAGTTAGGTGAAGCTGGACAAATTTAACTAAATTTGCATAGAAAAAGGGCAACTTCACCCTGCAAAAACTTCACAACGTCAGCACTTTGAACTTTGCGAATTTCACCAACTTCACAAACTAGTTTGCGAAGTGAATTTTATCCCCTTTGCCCATTTCTAGTGAGCATCCCTCCCATACGGAGAGATGTTTGCCATTAATCTAATAATTAGTAAGGGAGCAGCTATCATCTCATCTGTGGTTAGTCTATTTTCCTTTCTATTTAATGTATTGTGTATTGCTGGTTTTTAAAATTGTTCTACTTATCTAGGAATCCCATTCTTTGCATTGTACCTAATCCTTGAATATTCAATTAATTCTTAGCTCCTTTTAAAGTACTAAATGCATGACGTTTTCCCATTTCTCAATCATAATTTTTTGACCTGACAGTTTAAAATGATGGCTTCTTCTGATTGGTTGTGACACTCCCTCATGTTAGCAGATACACAGCTGTGAATTTTTGATTGAATTTCCAGTTCTAATATTATTTAATGCTTTCATTTTGAGAACAGTAAAGCTTTTAGAGCCCATCCTTTTACACCTACTGTCACCCTTTCAATGTAAAGTCACTCAGGAGTATAGCAGCATTTTCCATTTTGCACATAACATTTGCACATTGTTGAAGACTGCAAGCAACAAAATACAAGACAAGGCATAGTACTTCAACCCATCCTATTCTTTAGGTTTGGGTAATTTATAATAGGTCTGTCTCAGTCGTTACAGTATATGATGATAAAGATGTATGTATTTAGGTTTCTATTGCTAGGAAACCGCTTGTTAGGTATGGATTTGAGGGAGGTGGTGACTATATAGCTCTTTGGAGAATATTCATCTTGACTGCCTCTAGTCAACCCCATAAATTTAAATGTAGTTTGTGCTATTTTCTTCATGTCTTTGTCAACCTTTTCCCACAACTCTATGAGATTAGTCATGTTGGTATTCTTATAATTTTTATCCACTCTGGGGCCAGATATTCAAAACTTATCCCTGGGGCAAAGTTAGTACTGCACGACATGCAAAATTAGCCCAGACCCATTTGCAAGTTGTATTTAAAGGAATAGCCCCAGGGCAAACACTGTTGAATATAGCATGTAAAGGAAGTCGTGCAAACAGGGCTGTGAGTGCAGTGTAAATATAGCCTGGCAAACAACACAACTCTGAAAAAAGCAAAGAACACAGCTCTGAATATAGGAACCAGGCACTGCAAACAGTAACAGCAACTCAGTGCACAGGAGAAATTTGCCTACTGAGAGCGCATGCTAAGAAGTGCAGCCCAAAATGTGAACACCAGAGCAGACAGCAGTGTACAACCCAACTAACAACAAATGAATCACCAAAGGCAATGCCAGGAAAACACACATGAACCCAAAGCCACAAAGAAAAACAAAAGCAAACAACATGAAAAAGAAACCCCAAGATGTAGCAAAACAATATGGATGTGAACAGTGGAAAGGGTGCTGGGATGGGACAGGGGGGATGTGGCCCACAAAAAGAACAGTGCATGCTTGTGTGGCCATACGAACCCAACCAGTGCCCACCATGCACAGGATGAGAAGAAAAGGCACCCCAAAACAGAACAGGGGATTGCACACCACAGGAAACACAGTGGGAGGACACATGGGGATGGACAGCAGCCATGGCCATATGGAGAAAGTCACACACAATCCCACAGACCAAGGCCCACCCCCCATCAATGGCATCCAGGTGCACCCAAGGAACAGGGAACAGACCATAGCCACAGGCAGACAAAGGATGGATGTTGCCCACCACACACACAATCCATGTAGGGTACACGTGGGGAGTTGGCTGTGTCAGCCAAGTGGTTCATAGCAAACCACCAGCAGATGCACATCCACAGACAGCACAGGGGGCACTGTCGTGACATCAGCCCCACAGGAGAGGCCAGGAGAGAAGCTGCAATATTGAACCACATGGACTGTGGGTGTGAAAAAGCCCAGCAGTGACACCAACCACAGTAACCCAAAAAAGACACAGGACACAGGACTGTAACAAGAAAAATATATTACAACAAGAATCAACAATGTGCAAAACTATGTACAATGAAAAACAGGAACAGCAAAGGCAAACATAAAATTATGTAATAATACTCAACAATGTGCAAAACTATATACAGTGTCAACAGGACCAAAAACAGCAAACAACTAGGGAGGGGAGGGAATGCAAACAAACAAGGGAAGAGGGTGATCAAGGTGCTGTTGCCTTCTGTCGGGCCAAAATTCTCCCACCAGTAGTTCATGAATACTGTGAGCCACCCTGATGAGGATGGCCTGCTGCTCGATTATGGTCCTCTGCTACTTGACTACTCTTCTAAGGAAGTGATTGTGTATCTCTCCATCTTCTGGCCTCTGAGCCTATAAAGACACCTGTGGTGGCCCTATGGGGGAAATGAAGCCCATGTAAGAATGGTGTGCCAACACCGTTCAGCTGTGTAGAACATAGGATGTGGCACCAGAGAAGAACAACATGTCCCAACCAACGTGGCCATGTATACAACAATGGAAACAGTGCACACATCATTTACCTGTATGCATGGGCCCTAAATAAAAAGGTAAACACTTGTCCAACCCATGCAGCTGTGAAGAACAGGATACCCATTGTCAAAAGCAGCACAGATGGGACAGAGCCCCATGCACACCCAATTTAGGCCCTGTCACAGTACACAGACCCTGCCTCCTGAGGCAGATCACAATGTGCCCCATAGCAACAACAAACATATGACAGTGGCCATATGATTGGGACATGCTGTTCAATGGCACACAGGTAGAGCCAGGAGATATACAACAACACACACAGGAATCACAGAACCAGTGTACACATGCCAACAGTACACTGCCTGTGGTGGCACTCCACAGTGCACTGTAACAGCGTGAGGGTGTCCACACACACCCCTGCACAGCCACAGACACCATCCATGACACAAGTGTGCAACGTGGACATGCAATGGACACAGTACCCCAGGTCAATGGTGCAACACAGACCCATAGAACAGCAGCCCGCCACCCCAGATGATGAATGGGACTGTGGCCACAATGAGCAGTACAGACACAGCAAGGTGCCATACTGGATAAGAACAGTGCAATGCAACTGTCATGCATGAGTGGTGCAGGTGGGGCACACATGCCCACACCACAGTGGGATCACAGTGGCCACATGAACACTATCCAGGGCATGTGGTATCTGCATGCTATGGGCAGCCATGCAAACACAGGAACCTGGTGAGACACACACACACACACACACATATAGCACCACACAGACCTGGACACAGCACACCCGATGTCTGCTGTACAATTAACACTGTGCATATATGGCCACATGGCACATGTATGGGCGTCCTGCAGACCAGTACAATAGATCAGCTGAGCCTGACAACCTGCAATGGTACAATACAACCATGTAACCATGTAATGCTACTGGAGTCAGCATGCACAGCTCACATATAGAACAGGGGTGTAGCCAGAATGTACCAGTAGTTACACACCACACAACCCCTGCCCCCCCAGCATGGACATAGTACAGAGCATCACAAACCACTTCCCCAAGCACATTCAGGGCAGATGTATGTCACACAACACCCTGACACCCTGACCAGGCACTACACAGCAATCCCCTAGATAGGCCTATGGTACTGAAATACACACATGCAGTTGTGCATGTGAACTGAAGAGGGATATCTGTGGGACATTTACCCAATGAAGCATACATGACTGTGCACAGTGAGTATGCCTGCCAACACCCATAGCGGTGAACACAGTCAGAGGCCAGCACACCCTACACAGCACAATGTTGATGACTGGTGTACCTATAGTGTGCTGCAGGCCACCACATGTAGTCCAATGCATATGGTGCAAGGAGGCCACCGTTGGCATGCCTTCATGACATAGATGCATATGTGACACAGGTCCACTGAATGGAATGCATGCCACACACAGGTTGAGGACACTGCACATCAGGACAGCAGCACCATGGGAATGCCTGCCTGCCTGCCTGTGTAGGCCACTGTGACATGCTAAGAATGTTTTTGCTAGTTATTGTAATCTGTCTGCAATCCTATAAATGTGGAATCTTTGTGAACAAGCTGTAATGCTTAAAGGTGTTAATCAGAGAATTTAATAAATAAAATTAAAATAAATAAATAAAAGCACAACATCACATGGCATGTGCGTGGTGGACACAACATGCTGCAGCAGTGCAGGGCTTTGAGGATACATGTGTAGCCACAACACAGCCCCACAGTCAGTGTAGGAGGGCTAAGCACCATAAAGAAGCAATGCAAAACAGCCAGTAGAATATGTTCAGGATGCACATTCCAGCAGGCCAGCACCATGTCCAACCCATAGCCACGTGCACCCAGGACTGGTGACACTAGACCCTTATCGGTGCGGCACACTGACACACTGGGCACCAATGATGGCCCAACAGGAAACATCTGCAGCACATGTACACAACACATCAGCATACTCACGTGCAGTTTCATGCTGCTCGTCACTGTTCTCGGTTCCCTATTGGGCATGTTCTTGGCCCCTCCGGCTGCACCCTTGCTGGCACCTGGTAGTGCATTCTGCAGAGTGAAGGGATAACAACAGTGTCAGGACCAGCATGGACATCATGATAGCCATCCCCAACCTTGACAGTGCACCACAGCGGCACTGACAACCACAGTACTGTTCACCCACAAAGAGGCATATGTGGCATAGGACACATGTGACCTCTAGGTGCACTGTACATGTGCCACACACCCCATGATGGTAAACAGTGATATCTGTCAATTGAAGCCAACACAGCAAACACATTATAGCTGGAATACCTTCCAGAACCAACACTCTGCCACTCATGCCACTCTTAGCTGTGTAGGCCACAAACTGAGTTGCGCTTATGCTAGCACTGCACTGTACATTTCTGGCATGGCGTAAAATACAATAGCGCTGCGCTAGGCTGAACTGCCACCAGTGGGCATGCATGACCCCTGCATGAACCCAAACATGATGATGTCCTCATGCATGCTCCCTGGGTGCGGTGCTATAGCACTGCGCCACGGCACTAATACTTTGTCTGGCACTATAGCCGAGAGCTAAATTTTGCTGTATTCAAAGACGGTATGCAAATGGAACTACTTAGGTAATCAGGTGCAGTCCACCACATTAGCATCTCATTACAGCCTCATCTGTATGCATTTCCATGTGGATTGCATGGCTGGGCTATTTAAGGGATAACTGAGCTCCACTCGCAGAGCTTACAGGTACTGCAGGCAGAAGGATGAGTTGTTTCATCACAACAGTAGGCCCCAGCATGTCCCTGGAGTCAAATGCAGGAGCTCCTAGTAGGTGTTCCTCTGTTATTACAGTGCTGTACCTTAATGCTACACAGTGTGTGCTCTGCTACACTGTAACAGGGTCACAGAATGTGTGTGCGAACAAGATTATGATGTACTGTGTAAGTTAATGCAGGCCACTGCAAACTCAGAGGCTGCAGGCCCTGCATGAAGCTGTAAACAGTCACAGTACTGCACTGATGTAGCCTTGTAACACATGTCTGCCCTGTGACTGTGTCTCTGTATGCATACACTGTTACACACACGTGGATGCAGAACTGCACCCACAGGGTAACAGTACATCCCGGGGGGGGGTCACAACACAATACATTCCACATGGCTGCTGTGTGCACACAGCATGTGTATGTGTAGCCAATGCTATAGTCCCCTCCAACAAGGGCACATTGTGCTGCCTGCAGCAGCACCAATCTGTGCAGCATAGTGCTGTGACACACCTGTTGGGCCACAGTCAGAACAGTGATCCTGCTGCTACCCTAACAGTGGATTCATGTGGCTGTTGTACTGTTGCACACAACCCCTCTCCTGTGGCAGACTACTACAAATGTCATGCCGAGGACATCATCGGGCCTATGTGCCATGTGTAGTGGTCTGTTCCCTGACATCCCCATGATGCATTTCCACAGCAAATGACATGCAGAGACCATTCAGTTGTGTGCAGTGTCCATCTCACACACGCACTTGCACACACCCACCCACCCACACAGAGTGAATAACAGCCACTGACCACTGTAATCCTTCATTCCCTCACAGGTGCTTCAGATGGATGGGCAAGGCTGCAGTCATAGTTCTCTCATGAGGAGTTGAAGAACCTTGTTGATAGCTACAAGGCAAGGGAGAAGGCCATGCAGTGCTACAGAAATGCAGATGCCACCCTAAAGGAGAAGTGGAACTAGATGACTGCAGAGATCAATGCAGTGGGTGGCCATGGGTGCAATATGGAAGCTGTACAAAAGCAGTAGTACGATACGCAGTGCAGGGCCAAGAAAGAAGAGGCACCCAACCTTCATGTACAGCACGCCATCGGAGGAGGTCCAAGACCTGCATGGCTGAGGACAGAAGACCTCATCATGGAGTTGGTTGCATTGACCTTACGGATGGACAGTGGCCATGGCAGGTGTGGAGGGTGGTGGCTGTGAATCATCACTTGCGTTACACCACACATGTGAGTATAGATCCATGCAGCACCACGGTATGCATGTCACCACATGGGGTTACTATTGGCTGTGCTTGTGTTATGGCAGACAGCTGGCCTGGCCTGTGCACACATGAGTGCATTGTATAGGCCTGTATGCAGTCTGACAGTCACTTGTTTTGTGTACATTGATGGACCTGCTGCATTTGCCATATTCACACTGTCATGGTTTACCCTGTAGTCACTGTCACTGTGCCTCTGCACATGGTGTGTATATTACCAGCGGTTGTGCATTCATCGTGCAGTGTTGCATGCTGCCACATGTGTCACTCTGTGCTAATACTATCATCCACGTTATGGTGGAGGGTTTCATGTGTGTGTGTGTGTGTGTGTTTGCTCATACTTGGTGCTGGTCGACTGTTGACCTCTGGGATGCACATTCTGGCTTGATTGTGCATGCACCATGGCTGTGTGGGTGTGTGGGCTGTGTACACTGGGTGTGGTCTACATTGTGCATCACTGGTGGCACTGGTGTAGATTGCATGTGGTGGCACTGGTGGGGAAATGCTATGTAATGTGCAGGTTACTCATAGTCTTATCCTTGTTCCACAGTGCAGGGATCTGGACTCACAGCAGGGGACCGAGTGGAGGTGGACGAGGCAGTGGGCCAGTCAACATCCTGGTTGCGGAGGCCAATGGCACAGGCATCGGCTGCGGGTGTGGCCATGGGCACAGGACTTGGAGTGGCCACTGATGTTGAGGATGAAGACAAGGAGGAGGACAGAGAGGATGAGACACACATCCCCACCGTGGACTACATGAGCAACATTGCAATTGCTGGGGGGGGGGTGTCTCATCATTGGACTTTGGGTTTGAAGTTGAGGACCTGTCAGGAGTGGAAGGCAGTAACCACACTGTAACTCCAACTGAGTCACCCACGAGACAGCCAGTGCCTCTGTTACTGCCAGGCTCACCATGGTGTATGCCCTCAGTATAGCTACTGCCACTGCCACCAGCACCACCATAATGACCACTGCCAGTGCTGTCCCTGACAGGTCTGTGGCCACACACACAAGCCAGGCCACGTGGCAATGACCTGTGGGCAGGCATCTTGCTGGCCAGCAGGCGCACCGACATGACATGTGTGATGCAGTGGAAGGTGTGTTGTTGCGGCAGGCGGTCACACAACCTGCTTACCATTCCCACACAGCTGAATGCCCCCAGTCACCCCCACCCACTGTCCAGGGTGCCAAGCACCCCAGGGACAGGTGGCCCCAGGGTCCTGGAAGCTCCTTCACTCTGCGGTGGAATGACAGACTGCCTCACAGCAGGAGCTGCACTCCTTCAGGCAAGAGGTACAGCAGGAGCTGGCCCTGCTCTGGGAGGCAGTAAATGCTGGCTTATTGTGGGTGGATCAGCATGCAGAGAAGTGTCAGGCATGTCACATCAATGCCCTTCACCAGGTCTGTGGTGCACTCAATGGGGCTGAGGGACCTCACAGCCACAGTGGGGAATGTTGTGAGGGCTGTACAGCAGTGCACCACTGGCATACAAGGTTGGCATACCAGTAGTGTCCTCCGGCATGCCTCCACTGCATATGGTAGACACTCAAAGTCAGCCAGAACCACTGCCACACCATCATCTGCGGGCACACCACAGAACCTTAGGTGGTGAAGGTCAATGACTACACCAAGCCCACACTGTCACCATGGATGTTCCAGGGCATCCCCATCTCCGCAATCTTCGCACATTGGCTCCTTGGCCCGCAGTAAGCCCCCCTCATGTACACACGTTAGTGACTGTAAGGGTCTGTGGGGGGAGACAGTAATGATGCCATGTGTGTGCCACACCTTCCTTCACCCTTCACCCACCCACATCCCTCACACACAACTCTGTCTTTATGACCACATCCCATCACACTCCCACTATCACCTGTTTGACTTGCTTATAGCTTTCCATTGTTCTGCACCTGTAACCATTATGTGCCTGCCACTGTACTGTTGCTTCTGTCAATACACATTTGAACACATGTTTGCTGTCCATATTGTTTTCACTCACCTGGCCATCCATGTTAGAGTTCCATTTATGTTGTTCCAGTGCTCCTGGGACCTTCTGGCCATGCGAGGGTCTTGTCTTTCGAGTTGCTCTACTATCCCCTGCACCTCTGGCTCTGGGTCACTGTCTGACTGTTTCTCAGGTTCCAGTGCATGTATTCCATGATTAAGTGCCATGTTGTGCAACATACAACAGGCTAGGAATATGTGTCATACCTTCTGAGGGGTGTATTGTAGGGTACTGCCAGACTGGTCTAGGCATTGGAATCTCATTTTGAGCATGCCAAAGACCAGCCCTATTATAATCCTTTTTGTGGTGTGTGCCTCATTGTTCCTCTCCTCAGCCACTGTTGCTGGCCAGAGGACTAGTATTGGGAGCCAGGGTCTCAGGGGATAGGCACTGTCCCCTGTGGATACATGACCAGATGTTAGCAGGTATATATACTATACCAATCACCCTACCTGTCTGCAGACTCTACTGTTTGGGTCATCCTGTTCACAGGTACACAATCCCCCCCACCACCCTTGTCTGCTATTCCGTGGCACTGTCCCACCATTGGGGGGGCTTTGATTGTGCCTTCTGCAGATACTCACTGGCAAGATGGCCACTGGGTATCATGCCAGCCTAAAATGCCTGGCACAGCTGTGATGCCAGATGAAGGTGTCATGGGTACTGCCGGGGCACTGTGCAAAGATATTGATGATGCACTCTGTTGCAACGCCCACCTCCTGGCAATTGATGGAGTGGTAGCCCTTCTTGTTGATGAGTGTATCTCCAGCATCACTAGGTGGTGCATGGATGGCAACCTGCACGCAGCCAGTGCACCAAGTACAGCTGGTAGATGCGCAACCTGATAAAATTGCTTCATTGTTTCTCTGCACTCCAGTGCCTTGCTTGGGAATACAATAAATTCATCAGCATGTGGCACAAAAGCATCCAAGAACTGGCTCACAAAGTGCAAGGTGGCTGACTATGACATGCTGATGGTATCTTCAATTGGGGTCTGGAAGGTCCAGTGGATAGAAAGCACATCACAGCCATAACCTTTTGCTCAACTGTTATGGCACGGCTGCATTGGGTAGTAGGCTGCAGCTGCTCATGCAGGAGCTCACCAAGTTGCTTCAGCATGACCCTGTTCATTCTATACAGGCCCACAAGGTGGTCATCTGTCAGTGTCTCAAATGAGACTCTGGGCTGGTACTTTCTGTGTGTAGCGTATCTCCTCCATGGCCTACAGCGTGGGCCTGGATGGGCTTGGTCCCTCTCTTCCTCCTCCTCCAGTAGAGCTGCCATCAGGTACACCATCACCATGTTGTTCCAGACCACCATCTTGATTCCTGCAGTGTCCAGGCCCCCCTCTATGGTTTTCCCTGAGTTTAGACTATCTTTTAATAGGCAGTAAATAGCACCGCACTAGGGGTTGCGCTAAAACACATTGCGTAGTGCAAAACATTTGAATATGCCATTGCACCTGTATGCATGTCCCCATCCCTCACTTTGCCCCATGCATACATTACATTTCTATGCCTGCACTAACAAGTTGCACTGGGGCTATGTGGCCTTTTGAATATGGTGGCCTGGTGCAATTGGTTTGTGCACAGAGCAAAGTTTTGAGTATATGGCACCTGATCTCAAAATATTATATGATTTCATTAGCCCATCTGTGACCTAGATCCACATAATCATGCATAAGGTACTTGCCATTTAATTATTGAGACCTAGTTTTGTCTGTATTGATCTTTTGGCAGGAGAACATCCCAAATTCCTAAATAATATTCCATACTGCCAGGACTAACTGTAGAGGGCCTGAAACTAAAAATAATATTTTTTATTTATTTTTTAATTATGACAATTTTGGATAACACCTTTGAGCAAACAGTGCTCTTTTACAAAGGTTCCACATCTTGGACAATGGACAAGAATAGACAAGAACAGGCAGGTAGATAACAGTTAATACAATTACAGTACATGAGCTGCCAGTGGCTTTGTCAAGATAAGACAAAAGAATTAATAACAGGTAAAACATTACAGAATGCATGAGCTGCCAAAGGCTTTGTCAGGTGATCTAAGAAGTGCATGGAAGGGCCTGAGGAAGCTGGTGAGAGGATAAGGTTATTGGGGACAGGCAAGAACAGAGCGGGTGGGGGATTGGAGGGATAAGGTAGGTGGTGAAGGAGAGGAGTAGGTGGTGATGGAGGGGAGGGAAGAAGGGATGGGAGATGTAAGTGGGGGAAACAGGATGGGTGGGGGAAGGAGAGAAGAGTTAGTATGCCCAAGGAGAGAGAAATAAGAACTAGAAGGGAGTTAAGGAGGGCTAGGGGATAAAGGAGAGAAAGAATATAAAAGCTAGGAGATGCAGGGGGAATAGGTGAGGGGAGGGAAAAGGATGTAAGAAGGAATGGAGAGACGGAGGAGAGAAATCTGGGGGGCAAGGAAGAAGGCTGAGGTGGCTGATGTGAGATATTTGAAGGAGTTAATAAGGAGGTAGTGGGATGTGGTGAGAGTGCACAAGTAATGAAGAGACCAGAGGGCTAGCAGGGAATTTAAGTGTAGCAGTTACAGTAGGCACTGGCCACCAAATGCTGTCATAGATTGTGCTTATAGTAGCTGAGATTCAGTGTATTAGTGATATCCACTGGAAGTGTGTTGAACCAGTTAGAGGCCCTAACTTTGTAGGAGTGCTGCCCTTGAGTGATTTGGCAGTGGGGAACTGCAAAGATTAGTGTCTTTCAGAAGCCTGGTAAGGTGGATGGCACAGTGAGGGGAAAGTATAGACTGACCCCCAGTGGAAGGAGGTCTAGCACTGTCTTCTTAGCAAGTAAGCAGGTCTGATACTTAATTCTGCCTTGACGTTGTAGCCAGTTAGCCAGTTCATAGAGATCACATGTGTGTATGTGTGAGTCTAAAGGATGTGGTAAGGAGCCGGCAGGCCTTGTTTAAGGCTATGGCTATACCCTGGAGGGCAGTGTCAGTAGCTGATCCATAAACTACAAGGCCATAGTAAATTAAAGAGTTGATTGAGCTCTTGATGGCACTTTTTAATGCTTCATCTGTCAGACAGTGCCTATACCAATATAGAAGGCCTATGCATTTATTCACTGCTTTAGCAAGTTATTTATATGCGTGGAGTATGAAAGAGTGGAGTCAAGGGTCACTTCCAGGTGTTTGAACTGGTCTACCTGTTCCAGCACAGTGTCACCACTATTGTAGATTAGCAGTTGTTGGAGTTTGTGTTTGTTGTGAGTACCATGAAACAGTATTGATTTGGTTTTTGAGTAGTTTAGGATGAGTTTACATGACCTGAACCAGGTTTCAACTTCTGAGAAACTATGCTGTAGCTGTTGCTGGAGGTGACGGGGGTCAGACTGGCTAGAGAAAATGATTGCATCATCTGCATAGAGTAGAATTCGGTCATGGCAAGTGGCAGGCAGATCGTTCATGAAGATACTGAACAGTAGGGAGCCAACGATGAAACCTTGTGGTACTTCCGAACAAACTGGAAGGGGGTCAAGATGGTGTCTCCAATTCTGACTTGCTGAGAGTGGTCACTAAGGTAGCTTTGGAACCAGCGAGTGGCCTCTGGTGAAATGCCACGAGTGATTAATTGTATCAAACAACATAGTCAGATCAATAAAGGTGGCACTGGCCAATTGGTTGTGGTTTAGTGCCTGGTGGATGAAGAAGGAGAAGTCTAGTAGTGCAGTGGTGGTGTTGTGACCTTTTTGAAAATCATGTTGCTGGGAACATTGGAGGTTATATTTTTGCAGGTAGTCTACAAGTTGTTCAGCAACTATCCTTTCCAAAGCCTTGGGGAGTGTGGGAAGGATGGATATAGGCCTGTAGTTACTTGTGAGAGTCTTGTCACCACTTTTGTGGATAGAAGTCTCCACAGCCGACTTCCGTTTGCTTGGGAACTGTGAAAGCATAAGAGAGCAGTTGTGAATTTTTGTAAGGGGTGGCAGAACTTCATCAAAGTTGAGGATGATGAGTTTCAAATCAAGGGAGTCAGCACTATTCCTAGACTTCCTGAGTACTTTGAGTAGATGTCTCCTGGCTAACCCTTCAGTGATAGCCTTAAAATAAAATGGGGGGTGCAGCTGGGCTGCCGGAGGGATGGTAGAATGGGTTACTGTTGGTGTGGGAGCAAATAAGTTAGGTGGGAGCAAGTGACTGAGGTCACAGAATCTTGAGTTGAAAGTGTTAGCAATGGTTACTTTATGCAGGGTGATAGTTTCATCAGTGTTGAGCATTGCAGGGGAAACTTTGTTTTGTTTTTTCCAATTACCTTGGAGAGCTTGTCCCAGAGCTTCAATCCGTCATTCCAGGTGTTTGCAAGGGCATTCCTATAGTAGGAGGCTTTTGCCTGGCAGATAGCTATTGTGCAAGCATTCCATAGGCCTGAGTATTCCCTAGGGTGTTGGATGCTTTAGCACTATACCATAGTTGGTCATGGGATTTCATCAGTTCAAGGAGGTCATGAGTCACCCATGGGTTTATAGATCCTCTACTCTTTCATTTCTTGTATGGAGCATGAACATCACAGGCTGCGTTAAAGGTAGTGATAAACTATTCTAGGGCCAAGTCCAAATCCTGAGCATCATCAGTTGGAGACCAGTCAAGTGATCACAGGTGCATTTTTAATGGACCTAGTTGACCAGGTAGAAGTATTCTACTGACAATGAATTTTGGTAGGGGTTTGTTGAATTTGTTTGACCAGAGGGAAGTGACTGGAGAATGGTTACTTACGGTGTCTAGGAGTACTTCGGTCTTAGTGATGTATTCAAGCCGATTAGCGAGGACCCAGTCCAGGAGAGAGGAGGTCCCCACCCTGTAGTTTATCCTGGTGGGTGACTGTACCTTTTGTGCCAGGTTGGCAGCTGCCAAGTCATCCTTAGAGGTGCTTGCACAAGGAGCCAGCTAGTTGACATTGAAGTCACCAAGCAGAATCACTTCTGAGTTTTGCCCACAGCAGCTGATGCAGTCGAGGAGGGAGGGAAGACCCTGATTAGTCAGCTTAGGTGGGATATATACTGACACAATGGTCAATGCTGTATTGTGTTCACCTAGTAGTACCTTAATGGCTGCAATCTAAATGTCATTTCCAATGCTAGGTTGGGCCAGAGCATGACCCACAAGTGTGTCTTTAAGGTAGAGGGCACAGCCCCAACCTTTCTTAGTCAGCCTGTCATCCCTAAAGACAGTGTAACCAGGAATGGCAATAGTAGAGTCAGGGATCTTTGGGGATAGCCACATCTCAATGATTGATAGTATGTCTGGGTTGTGATGGGAGATCCAGGCAGTGATGGTATTGAGTTTCGGAAGGAGGCTGCAGGTATTTGTACTTGCCAAGGATAGAGTAGCAGAGCTGTCGGAATTCATTGATGCCAGATTGTAGAGCTTCACAGTTGGGGTGAATATTTCCCTGAGTGAAGTAGCAACAGTAGTATTAGGCACTTGAAAAAGGCTTTTAAGTATTTGCTGCGCTGTAACTGTGTCCTCCATTTCAGTGGTAAATTATAAAAATGAAGTTACAGCAAGAGTTAGCAAGATATGGGAATCTGAAGAGCTAGTGATAGCTGTGGCTTGAGAAAGGTCTAAGGACCCTATGAGGTTGGATGTTTAACTACCACAAAGAAGCGAATGGGTGGAAACAGGTAGATGGGGTAGAGTTTTAGTGTATTTAATAAAGGTCATGGGTGGGGTGGTGGGCGAAAAATCAAGTAAGTGGACAAGTCCAATTTAGCAATGAGCTGCAGCTAAGCACAGAAGTCAGTACTGTCCAATGAAGAGCTGCTCCCAGTGCCAAAATGTCCAATTAGCATCTGAAAGCAGTCGGGGCGCACCAATGGGAGCAATGGCTTGGAAGCCTTTCAATCAGGCAGGATCCTACCTTGTTCAAATCTTCAGGCAAACAGGCTGGAATATAACATCTGTATAATCAGCGCAAAGGTATTTCCTCCCATAAACTTCTCTACCCTTAATATTTAGCTCTTTGGAATATTTCCTATTTAAAGGGTTTAATGATAAATTTCTTAATTAGAGGTTCTAGTGATAAAATAAATAACAGAAGTGAGAGTGGACATCCATGTTTGCTTATCTCCTCTCTTCATATCATAATATTGAGATACTATACATTTAATGTGATAGCACATATTTTCTGAAATTTCTATAGTCTCCAGAGAAATTCCCTGCCTGCATATAGTGCCTCAATAGAGCCACAAGACAGATGTCTTAAGAAATATAGTGAAATATCTGGAAATACTGTACCTGACAATGTCAGTTGCTGCAACTGTAGCAGCCTTTGTGTCCTTGTATAAAATTGTTAAGCATCTTGTGAATTCTACTGGAAATCTATAAATATTTAAAACTGTGAAAAGGATGGACCAGAAGATGCTATTGTATTAGTTTTTATATTCAGTGATAGGATAGCACTGGGAGTGTTCAGTTGGCCCAGTGATGCTGAGGGTTGAAGTGTTGAATGCCACATCTCATACCACACCATGACCTTGTTCAGATGTGGACTTGGATCGCGCTGGGGCAGGACAGGATTGAGCACTCTGAGGACTGCTCTCCTATCCCAGTGAGGGGGGGTTACAGTGCCTCACATGTGCCTGGCCCCTAGCATCAACTGGGTGCAAGGCGGCCAGGACTGTCCAAGACAGTAGGAGTGGCAGTTGCTGATGTCCCATGTATGGAAGCATGCATAGGAGTATTTGGGTGGCATTGCATGCTCACTCCTTTGGATCCAGAAAAAACAGAAAAAATGGAGGTCTCCTGAGTGGCTGTTGACATCCAGCCACCTAGTAGCCCTGCACTTGATGAATACCCAGTCCATGCAGCTTTGCATAAAAGTAAGCCCTGGAGGAAAATCATAGTGAGGGAGCTAGGACGACTGGCAGCCAGTGGGCTGCTTGGGGGCCAGGGGTACAAAGAACATTAACAGCAAAAAAAGAGCGATGTGGATGTTTGAACCCTCATTTAAATTCACCAGGTGAGGTACAGTATCTTCCCTGCATGTCTCCTGCACATAAAGACAGCCTGATGTGAACCAACTACATACCCCATTAAGTTTTCTAGTCTTGATGCTAAGGCTTTGGGAATGATTTTTTCACTGATATTTATTGATCATTAGTGAAAATGGTTAGAAGCTGGTTAATGCATAGGAGACAGAGGGGGATAAATAATGGCACTCACTCTTATGATGGGAGAATGACCAGTAGGGTGCAATATGGCTCAGTACTGGGACCAGTCCTCTTCAATTTCTTCATAAGTGACATAGCAGAAGAACTAGAAGAGAAGGAGTGTCTTTTTGTAGAAGATACCAAAATCTGCACTAGGGTGGACACTCAGGAGGGGTTGTAGAGAATATGCAGCAATCTTGAGAAACCTCAGGAGTTTGCAAGAGCATGGCAGTTGGGGTTCAATGCCAAATAGTGCAAAATCATGCACCTAGGACATAGGAACCTAGAAACTGAGTACGGGGGGGGGAGATACTGACAGGGATCTTGGGGTTATAATATCTGATGACTTTAAAGTGGCAGGGCAGTGTGACAAAGCAGTGGGTAGGGCTGGTGGAATGCTGGGGTGTATAGTGCATAGGGAGGGATACCTCCAACAAGATGAGGAAGATGGTTGCCACTGTATTGCTTTCTGATGAGACTTCACCTGGAGTACTGTGTACAGGTTTGATGGCAGCACCTCAGAGAGCACATAGATGAGTTAAGGCAGTTCAGTGAAGGACAAATAAAATAGGGCACAGGTAGCATGACTAGCCCTATGAGGAGAGATTGAGGGATCTCTACATGTACACCCTGTAAGAGAGGAGAGTCAGAAGTGACATGAATGAGATGAATGAGACCCATAAGTACCTTACAGGGGTGAACAGCGTGCAAGTGAGTAGTCACTTTCAAATGGGTAAGAGCACCAGAATCGGGGGGATGCAGTGGAGCTTGCAGGGGGGTTAAGAGGCATGTGAAGAAATCCACATATAAGTTGGTTCCTTTTGTATTATAGAATCAGTATGGAGATAAGGTACAGTAGGGAGGTAGTCAGTTGTGGGGACTGTGGGGTGCTTTTCTCCAGGGTTACGCTCTGGAGGAGGGGGCACTACCCCATCTGCAGGACCTTTGCGGAGCTCCATACTCAGCTGGTAGTAGCAAGAGACAAGATATCTCAGCTGTTGCACTGACTCAGCTGGGGTCCATCCACCACATCCCCCTCCCCCAAAGCCCACTAACCCATGGGGCTGGATGGTGGTTGGGAAGGACAGGGGAAGGTTGGTCCAGGTAGCCACAAGGGGTTTGACCAATCTCACAACATTCAGACAGCAAATCACTTTGCATCCTTGGAGGAGGCTCAGCTAACTGACTCCATCAGGAGGACTCTAAGTCTGTTGGGAGCAATGGGCAAGATGACTTGATGGCACCCGAGTGGCTGAGAAGGAGGAAGTTAGAAAGGAGAGTCTTAGTAACTGGGGACTCAATGATTAGGTGAGTGGACAGTCTTAGTGATTGGGGACTCAATGATTAGGGGAGTAGAGAGGGTGGAGGAAGGAATGAGAGTGAAAGGGTCTGATGCCTTTGTGGTGCATCAGCCATCAGTGATATACTGTAGACAGGATAGGGAGGATGGTCAAGAAGGGGTATGGGTATCTGAGGCTGCTGGGGCTGCTGGTACACTTGGGTATCAATGATCTGGTCAATCTGCCTGAAGCAGAACTTTAAGAAACTGAGGGACAGATTGAAGGTTCAATCTGTTTCCCTGGCCTTTTCTGATGTCCTCCCTATGTGGAATAAGATGAATTGTTATTAGTGTGGTCCTACCCATGTGGAGTAAGGTTAATTGATATGATAGAGTAAGGAAGAAAGAGACTGAGGAGTTTAATGGGTGGCTGAAGGAATGGTGTCAGGAGGATGGGTACCACATTGTGGGGGACTGTGGGGGCTTCAGGGATAGGAAGCTCTTCAAAGGTGATAGCCTTCACCTGATAAATGAGGGGGCCAGTGCTCTGAGGCAGAAGTTTGATGTTTATAGTGGACAGTTAAACTGACTGTGGGGGACACAGAGGCTAGGGCAACCACTGAGAAGGGAGAGCAGGCAAGGAACCTAGCTATCACCCCATGAACTGGGTACTAGAAGCTAAAAGGTGGGTAACAGTAAGGTTGAAGTTCAAATTAGGTTAGGGGAAGAGGCCAGTGAGGGACTGATAAAGCCTACATTCAGCATAAAAAAAAATGAGGAGATTAGGGAGGAATAAGGAGAAGGAATAGAAAAAACAAGAAGGGATCAGAAAAAAAAATGGAAACATAACTGCCTTAGTGTCAAGAGTCTGGGAAATAAAATTTGTGAGCTCTTGTCAATGGTGGCAAACACTGACATGAATATAGTAACAATCACAGAAAATCTGGCCACAGAGAATAATGATTGGGTGCTGACAGTCCCGGGCAACATCATGTTTAGAAGGGATGGAGGAAAAGTTAAAAGAAGAGGTGTAGCCCTACATGTCAGAGAGGGCAAAGAGGCCGTGGAGGGTGAAAACATTAAGGGAGACAATGGGGAAGCAGAATTGCTGTAGGGTTAGCACATGCATCCTTAGTCAAGAAACTATGAATGGGGTTGATACATAGACATCCAGGATAGGGGTAAAAGAGATAAGGAGATAGGGTTAGAACTAGGAAGCGGCTTGGCCAAGGGGGAGGTGGTAGTGGTAGGAGATATTAACCTGCCAGATATTGATTGTGTCATTCCAGCAGTCAGGTGCTCCAGAATTCAGGCCCTAATGGATACATTGCAGGACTGCCTGCTGGTACAGCTAGTTAAGAAATCCAGTAAGCAGGGTCTCATTCTTGATGTAGTGCTCACCAGTTCAGAAGTGGTAGGTGGAGTGAGGGTAGGGGAGCCACTAGGGTCCAGCAATCATAACTCTATATGGTTTGACGTGGCCATTGGGGCAAGTAAGCTCTCATCAAAGGCTGAAGTAGATTTTGGAAGAGCAGTCTTTAACTTGATGAGGGAGCTGGTCTGGGACAATTTAGCAGGAGTGAACAGCATTGGGGATGTGGAGGAAAAATTGGGGTCAATCAAGGGGTTCATTCTAGAGGCAACAAAGTTTTGCATGAGATTGGTAATCAGAAGAAAAAAGTGCAAGAGAACAGTTCTCTGTAAAGGTCAGGGAAGCAATGAGAGCCAAAAAGAATACCTTCATCAGGTAAGAGGATAAACAAGGGAAGGGAGAATGGGAAGAGCACCAAATGAAAAGAAGGGAAATCAAAAGGGAGGTCAGAGAAGCCAAGGCAGACACAGAGCTGCATACTGAAGAGGAAGTCAAGGATTGAGAAAAACAGTTATTTAGATATATTTGGGGGAGGAGGAATTGTTTGGCTAACAGGAAGGTAGGGTAATTCAGGGAGACAGGCAGAAAGCAATCATTCTTAAGGACTACTTTTGCTCTATATTGGCAAGGGGACAGATGTCCTCTGCCAGAAAGTGACATTAAAGCAGCTGTAAGGGGGATCCCTAAGATGAGGAAGAAAGTATTTACCAGTCAAAGGGTCTGGAAAGGGCTAGATGCCCCTAAGATAGATACGCCCTGAGCCAGTTGGGATGCATTTGAGGATGCTCAACGAACTTACCACTGAACTAACTGAATCCCTGGTGGGGCTATTTAATAGTTCAGTTTAGACAGGGTAGTTTCAAAAGACTGGAGGGTAGCAGACATGACCCTTCTATCCTTCTTCACTGGGGAGTTGCAGAGAGCAACCAGGTGACTACAAACCTGTCAGTCTTACCTCTATTGTGGGTTAACTGTTGGAGACACTTGTCAAAATGATCTCATAATCTACCTGAAAAGCAATGGACACCAAGATTGTATATAGCATGGTTTGTGGCAGGAAGGTCTTGTCAGAGCAACATGACAGTATTCTTTGACTGGGTAACAAGGTTAGTGGTTAAGGGCCATGCTGTGGATTTACTCTACCTTGATTTCAGCCAGGCTTTTGAATCTGTGCCTGAGGGAAGATTGCTTGAGAAGCTAGAAGATCTGGGTACAGCGAAATACACTGTTAAATGGGTGACAAACTGGTTGGAAAGGAGACAGCAGTAGGTTGTGGTTAACAGAGTCAAATCAGAAAATAGTGATGTCAGCAGTGGCATGCCAGAAGGATTGGTCCTGGATCCAGTCCATTTTAATATGTTCATTAGCTAATAAAGTATAATTAAAAAAATATGATCATTAGCGAAATGGGAGAAGGAATTCAGAGCAAGATTTGTCTCTTTGCAGATGACACCAAGCTCTGTGGCAGGGTAGACAGTGAGAAGGGGGTTGGGGAAATGCATAGAGACTTGCAAAAGCTAGAAAGGTGGTCAAAGATGTGGTTGTCTAAATGCAATGCCAAAAAGTGCAAGGTAATTCACTTAGGAACAAGAACTCAAGATCAGAGTACTGGATTTGGGGGAAGGGGACATAAAACTGTGCTTGACCTTTGAGATAAAAGGCATAGGAGCCATCATCAGTGACTCCCTGAAACAATCAAACCAATGTAACAAGGCCAACAGTAAGGCAAACATGTTGCTGGGGAGTATGGTAAGGGATACTGAAAACAGAAGGAGGAAGGTATTGCTACCTCTATAAGTGCTGTGTGGAGTGCAGAATTCCATTGGTAAAATTAGCGCAGAACGATCATTTTGCTGGTGGAATTTCCATCGGAATTTCACTGGTTCTTCTGCAGAATGCTGCCTGCTGCATTTTGTGGAATAATATCCGTGGAACAGCATTTTTCTGCAGAAAATCAGTCCGCAACCATTTCTCAGGAAAATATTGAGATTCGTGGAATACAATTCCACAGAAATGTTGCAGAAAAACTCATTCTGTATTTTTCTGCTACAGAATTCTGCCATTCTGTTTCCGACAAAATTTGCTAGAATTTCAGCAAAAACTCCACAAAATTTTGTTCTACTAGAATTTAAAAATTTCATACAGCACTACTCTCTGTAGATCACTGGTGAGGCCCCACCTGGTGTGCTGTGCCAGTTATGGAGTTCTCACCTCAGACAAGATAAGGAGAGGCTGCAGACAGTGCAATGCAGGGTGATCAAAAGAATTCAGAGCCAGCAGGGCACATCTTAGGAGGATTGGCTCAAGACACTGAACAGGTACTCGCTGGAGGCCAGACGAGTGAGGGGAGATATGATAGAGACCTTCAAGTTCCTGAAAGGAATGAACAAAGTAAACTGTGAATAACTATTTAGTATAAGTAGTGGATCATGAACATGGGTGCGTGAATGGAAACTGATTGGGGCAATTCTAGAGGGAAGTGAAAATGTTTCGTTTTACAGAAAAGATGGTGGAGCCATGGAACAATCCAGAAGCTGCCCTCAACTCCCACAATGTCTCAAAACTCAAATCCGAACTCAAGCACTACCTTGCCTCAAGATCAGCCTGTGATTGCTCCACGAATGCCTAACACCACCTCCCCGGCAGTACACCATAATGGCCCCTCAGGTCTCCCCAATACAAGCCCAGGGCTGTGCATTCCCCTCATCCCAGGTCCCCCCTTTCTCCTCCCCCCTTTTTTCTCCATGCACTTCCACCAAAACCTGTGGCACATTCAGCCCTCTCCCCGGTTAATCCCTTCCCCTGGCCTCCCCTAGACTAATCCACTGCCGCCAGACAGGGCCTCTTGCTTGAGACTGCTCCTCACCCCCCTTACCCTTGTAGGAGGTGCTTTCCCTTAATTTCCACTCTCCACTAGCACCCTCCAACACCTGCTCATGTCCGGAGTCCAGTGAAAGTCTTCCTATACCTACCCAGTCTACTCAGTCTCCTGCTTCCTTTGTCTCTCATAATAGGATATTACTGTGCACTTGTGCATGCTTATGATCTTTTCTTCTGCTTTACAGTGTAACTTGGCCCATTGTTACTTGATTCTTGTCTGTATTCTTTATGTTGTACTGGCGTGGAACCTTTGTAAAAGAGCTCATGCTCAAAGGTTGTTTCTGAATATTCTAAATAAATAAATAAAAACAATTTGCCAGCTGATGTGGAGGGTTCCAAAACTATCAGTGGTTTTAAACATGGTTGGGACAGAGTGAAGGGCTTAGTGGTTACTTAGGGTGATAGTGGTTGGGCTGGGAGCAATGGGGTGGATAGAGTGGGTTAGAACCCTGTATGGACACTAGGTTCCAAGTCTGTTAGGGTTTCTGGGCAGACTGGATGGACCAGTGGTCCTTTTTGCTCTTACTGTCTATGTTTCCATGTTTATTGCTAGCAATTGTTGACACATTTAATCCATTCTTTATGAATCTATTTACTATTCAGGTGAAGCCTACTATTTTCTTGTTAACAAAATTAGTAACCTTAGATTGATCTCAAATTCTACAATTAATTGGTATTGTGGTTTATCATGAATAAACACCATACTTTGCAGAGATTCCTGGATAATCTGCATGACCATCACCTTACAGTTATATTTTTTTCTTTCTTTAACTCTTGGTATATACCATCTCCGTGTTCACACTATTTTCTATTCATAAATGAAAACAGACATACTTTTTGAACATGAGTAAATTCACTTTGTGAAAGAAATTGCAAGTTTACAAGCTTTGCAAGTGTTTACTTTTCACAAATAAGTTTCTACTACTGAAGCTATAGGCTGGTGTCTCAATATTTTCAGCAGCAATCTTGCCATCAATAAGTCATGAATACCACCAACAGTTATGTGTTGCTACAGTACATTTGTACAGTTAACGTGCTAGTTTTTTTGACTCACTCTGTAATGATACACCGTACTGCATGCAGTGTTTAGAAAGTTGTTTGATGTTACGCAAGTATACAATAAACTTCTTACCAACATCATCTTATGCTAATCAGAAGTTCATGTTGATTCTTGGGACAGTCCTGCTACATTGCCTAAATTATTTTTAAAAGGCTTTGCCTACAGTTCAATGGGTAAACAACCAGCCATGCCTTCAGTACTTCCTGACTATATAAGCAATTCCTCTCAGCCTCTACCTGAAGCACTTTCTCTTTGCCTGCGGGAGGCTCTGTCAGTCAGTCTTCACCCCTTGGGCCTTCCCCCCCACCCGTGTTGTTGTGCTTTGAGCTCTGCTTGGTGTGTGCTGCCCTTCTGTTTCATGTTCTCCTGCTTATGATTTGTACTGCATCCAGCTGCTATTGCTTCCTCCTGATCCTGTACTTGTGTTTGTTTTGTCTGTTTCTCTTGGGCTTTTAGTTTTCTACTGCCCTGTGCCTACATTGTTTGTTTGAGCTGCAGGTTGCTTACTGTTGTTTCTTACCTTATGTTGCCCTATGCCTGCTATGGCCCCATTTGCTCACTGGATTTTGTAACCCTCAATTCACTGCATTGTTCTTTGTATGCTCAGCTCAGCCTGTTGTTTCTTGCCTAATATTCTACCCTCAGTACTCCTTTTGTTGTTGTTTGTTTCAGTTCCCATTTCACCTTTTCTGCTGCAGTTGCTTCTGTTAATTCACCGCACTTGACCTAGGCTCCAGTTCTCAGTTGCTGCCACTCCCATTGCAGCTTGCTGTCAGCTCTCAGTTCTAAGTGTTAGCTCCCCACTAATTCTGCCAGCAGCCTTGTCTTCCACTATAGTTCTTTCCTGCATTTTTACCTCAGGGTTTCATTTCTTTGCTTCACCATCCTTTCTGTCTGCTCTCAGCTTTATCCAGCCCTTTTGGGGATTTAATTCTGCTCATAATGTTTATATGCACTCAGTGGGAATCAAACCTGACTCTCCTGCAATTCCATATTGCACTCTCCATGAGAACAGCCCTTTTGGGGGGTTTAATCTGCTCAAACATGTTTATTTGTACTCAGTGAGACTCAACCCAGAGTCTAATGCAATTCTATATTACTTACAACATATGATTCAAATCTGCTTAAATGCATTTGTACCAAGCAATTATTCTTGTTGTTTCAGTGCAATACTGCCAGTGCCTACAATATCCAATGCTTGTTAAGCTCAGCTACTGCTGGATGCTATTCACAATTTTAACCTGCTTCATTATACTCTGGAGGTTAGCTCTGCTACAGCTGTCACTGTAATCCAGGTTTAAAATCTACATGTGGGTCACAATGCTTTACTGTAGCTTCTTGTTTTTCCTACAGTGGAGGACTAGGAGCTATAGTGGAGGGTCGTAGCCCTGTGTGGTTCAGTTGCCTAATGTTCGTATACTGCCTTTGCTGCTAAAATTCTCTGGGTATTTATCATCTTTAACTGGGACTCATTGATGGACTGGTTGGCTAGCCTTGCACTGACTAAAGGCCCAAGTTACCTTGAGCTGGATATGCAATTCCTAGGCTATCATGCTTCTGTGTACTATTTGTTTGCCAGACCCATTGCTACAAGTGTTTACCATGCTACTTATTGCCTGTTACTCCCTGCTTTACCATATATGGCCTGTACCATTACTGAATGTGTTTACTTTGCTGCATAGTACCTGATATTCTCTGCATTACCATGTATTGCCTGCTCCAGTGCTAGAAGAGATTAGCTGACCATGCCCATCAATTTTTTGGCTCAGACTTCACTCTCAACTGACAGTCTCGCTCTGCATCTTAATCTGCATCCTGAACATGTGATGCCTGGAGTGGGGTCCTTCCTTTTTGGCCTATAGTGGGAAACTCCTTACTCCAGGTGGAAATTTAGCCGTTTGTGTGCAGCGGTGCCTCTTGATGTAGAATTTATGACTAGCTGGAAGGGAGGATACATTGCTATCCTTTAGCTGTAGTATCAACTGCCGAGGTACAGTACCTTCAAAGCATTCTCCCTATGACCACTCTTAGTTCGCTTGATTTGAATAGTAGATTGGTAGGTCAAGCGAGTGCCTCAGTGATTGTTTTCTCCTCCTCCAGCCTTCGAGATGTGTTTGTTGCAGAGGCCAGGACTCGCAACCCTCCATGGTACTTCTGTTAGAGGGAAAGAGTGAGAGTTTCCTATAAATTGGAATATTTTCCAATTCCTTTGTTTGAGTTTCTAAATGGCACTAAATACAACATCCCAAACATTGAGGGATGGCAATCTTGTTCTTGAATCTCCAGAGATTTCCTCCTCAAAGGGTTTTTTTCTTTCCTTCCTGCCGCAGGTCATAATACTAGTTAGTTGTAGTAGTATTCCCTAGCTTACTTAGGTGGGTACCACTGTTGAATGGAGATGGATTGTGGCCCTTCTAGCCATTTCCTCTCTCCTTAGTTAGCCCCTCTCTCCTGAGAAAGCCCCCACTGTAATCAACTCAAGCCATTTTATTGGCGCTATCCTGCTAATGTGTGCATCTCATTAATGTTTCATCAAACTACCTGTTGCTGCCAATCTGCTTCTCTACCTCTTAGTCACCAATCGCTGCTACAATTCTTTTGGGGTTCCATCCTAAGGCACCTTTAGCCAAGGGACCCTTCCTGCAGCACCTCTAGGGGTAGAACCGTCTTACAGGGCTCCTTGCCTTCAGTACCCCTACAGGGTGGTAATTCCTAATGGAATAGAAAGTGCAAATGGCCACAAATGTTGTTATACAGTTTCACAAGCGTAACATTATTCTGGTTGCAAAAGCCATTGAATTGGAAGGCCTTGCCTGCAGTTCAATGGCTAAGCAACCAGCCATGCATATTTCTTGAACTATATAAGCAGTTCCTCCCAGCCTGCATCTGAAGCGCTTTCTCTTTGCCCCATCATCTTCCCCTCCTCCTCCAGTGGCTCACCTCTCAAGTCCCAGGGGGTTCCTTCCTAAGGTACCTGTAGCCAAGAGACCCTTCCAGTGGCACCTCTAGGGGTGGATCCCTCTTACAGGGTTTCTTGCCTTCAGTACCCCAACAGTGTGATAATTCCTAATGGAATAAGAGAGTGTGAATGGCCACAAACATTGCTTTTAAGTTGCACAAGCATAATATTCTGGTTGTAAATGCCATTAAAGTTACATCACTGTCTTGGGACATTTCTGATAGCCCTTACCAAACGTGACACAGTGGCAACACCATGGCACAACAATGGCAACACAGTGATGAGCTACAAAATGTGCAGTGGTACTACCCAGTGGTACCATGGTTGTACTATGGTAGTTTACATTTTGATTATTTTTGTTGATATGGTAGGACAGTGGTACAATGATATCACAATGGAATTGAAACAAACCACTGTGATACCATGAAAACCTTAATTGTAGTACAGTGGTAATCACAGTGGTATTGCAATGACAAATCAGTGGTATTACAGTGGTATTCCAAATAACTTTTTGTAAGGGAGGGCTTAATCACATCTAATGTGATCATTATCAACATTTTTATTATATAATCTGGTAATACAATTGTGTCCAATGTTTACTGTTCAAGGAGTGTCCAGTGTTTACTGTTCAAGGAGTCTCATTATAAACAAATTCAGAGTCAGACCATTGTATGCCCCTATCATGCATAACCACATCATCTGTCTTTGTCTCAGCATCTCTGTATCTGCTTTAGTTGCCTTTGGCTCAGTATTGCTATCTTCATTTCCATAGCAGACTAAGGTTTTATACAAAATAAATGGTTATTCCAAAGCAAGTATTAAACTGGTAAGATACAAGATGGACACTATTATTAAATCAAGTGACATAACAATTGTTACATTATAGCCCCAACACACAAAAGGACTACTGATTTTCTATCTGATTATAGACAGTGAAATATATAACCTTTCTTCAAACTAAATGTAGCTCATGTGTCCATTGCTTCATAGGTAATTGATCAGGGTGTCAGCAAAAATCACTCCCTATGGCAAACAAGGCAATGTAAAATATTGGTAAAAATGGTCATGGTAAAAAATCACTTTCAAATACTGCAATTTATTTTAAAAGGCTCCAGGACTTTTTAAAAAATGCAGCATTTAAGAAATTGATCTCTTTTCACCTATGTATAATTCAGTCCTACATTAATCCCACCCCCACAGAAAACAATTGAAATATGGGACCATCATCCCTGTTTCCATTACTTGCAGATTCACCTACCTGCATAGGCTCTCACTCCAGTTACAATGGCATTTTGAGTCCCACTTCATTTCCACACTATAAAACTGCAGACAGATTATTACTTATCAGCATCTTCCTGACAAAAAGTAGCATAAATAATTCCAAAGTTAAAATACATAGGATAAAATCACACTAAACCAATGGTGCAGTTTACCACAACAGTTCAAACAATATTCAAACAAGTAGCATCAGAGATTTGTACTAGACTCATGTTTTGTGGGCATTGATCTGCACTCTGAAAATGCAACTCTGTCAACTTGTAAAACTGGATGCTCTTTGCAAACAAAAATATAATAACTGAAAATAAAATAAGTACTGAAACCAAGAATGATACAAGAAGCAATGAAAAGTTAATTTTAAAACATCCATTTTATTGGAATCACCCCACACTTCAGAATGAGCAAGCCCAACATTTGGTGTGAAGGACTGTGGGTGGAGAGGGTGAGCATTTCAAAGTACAGTTCTGTTTTTTCCTTTACTTTTTTTTAAGATACACGACTCAATTTAACTGCTGTTAATTTTAGTGCAAAATTAGTATTTTAAGGGACAGGGCCCACATTTTCAAAAGCTTGCATGGCACAAACTGGGTCTGTGCCATGCAAACCAGGAACAGTGCCAGACGTTGGGGGTGTGGTGATATTTAAATGCAATCTATGCTGCGCACCCCTGACAGCACCATGGCACACAATGTCATGCCTCTTGTTTGCAAATGAAGGAGCCTCCATGCATATGCAGCACAGCATGATACTGGAAAGGTTTCAGAAGCACTAAATGGCCACAAATTTGGCACAGTTTATCATTTCTAAAACCCAGCCTTTAACAGTGCGCAGATGGGGTGGTTGCCCCACATACCCTACACACACCATGAATGGCTGGGTACACTGGTGGTCCAGTGGTCCCTCCCTAGCCCTGATCCCTGTTCAGAAAAGTTATCCCTTGTGGTCAAGTGGTCCATCCTAAGCCCCGATCCCCTCTGGCATACAACAAAAACCATCCCTGGTAGTCTAGTGTCCCCCCAAGCCCCAGTCACCTCTGTTATATCATAAAACATTCCTGGTAGTCTAGCACTCCCCCCAAGCCATATCACCTCCTTTATATCGTATAGCATCCCCAGTAGTCTAGCATACCCCTGAGCTCTGATCAACTCCGTTATATGTGTAAGCCCCCCTCCCCCCTAGGGGTATTCAGGTGTTAAGTTGTTGGGACAGGGGCACTTGACCAACATAAGCAACACAGTCCAAAGAATTAAAATAGAAGCAACTCATGACCTGGGTCCGTAGAGATTGTTTGACTGGAGAGCATGGTAAACATGGGAACCAAACTGCTTCTGGGTGTTCCAGAGGTTACAGGGGAATGATGGGAAGCAAGCAAGCAGGCATAGTCACACTGATTCAGTTCATTGTCCACTACTGAATTAAAGTGACAAAAACTATTTCATTCAACTTGAAAAACAGTAACAGCTACTCCATGGTGTGGGGAGTATTAAACAGTGGATTTCTTTCCTCAGACAAAGCTGGGACATCTATTGCAACAGTCTCTTGTACTAACAGACTATTTATTTCATGCAGATCTCCCTTCAGCTGAAAAGGCTAGAATTCCTGGCAGCATTTTCTAGAGCCGAAAAGGCCTTTACATGAGGTAGCTTAATGCTGAAACAACTAACCAACTCATGTCTTAGTCCTTTCTCTTTCTCTCTGCAGCAATTACATCCCTTTCCCTTTTCTTTCTCTTCACTCTGTTCCATTCCTATACTTTCACTCTGGCTTATGACTGCACAAGACATTTCTACTCCCCCAAACCTTCTCACTCTCTTCAGCTCATTTCCATAGCCTGATCTTATGCCTTCTCCACCCGGTAGCTATTTCTTAATGAAGCAAACTTTTCTTTCCCTTCTAGATCTTAATTTCATACTTTTCAACTGATGTTCTTATAGAAAGAGCCGAACCACCAGAACCCCTCAGACACCCAATCGCTGATGCCTCAGCTGGTGGCTCGGCCTTATTCAGGGGCTATGTGTGCCCTGAACCTGATCCCAGTCCTAACCAGCATGCTCTGCTCATGCAGTGATTCCAACCTCTGAGCTGAATCCTTGGGGGGACTTCTGCCAGTGCCACACAGACTGGACTGCTACCCTGCTTGGGTCCTGAACATTACTCCCCCAAATAGACTTTCCCCACCTCCATAAGTGTCTCACACCATGGGCCCCAACTTTGCAGTGGCCTCCAGCCTGGGGAATAAGGGTAACACTGCCACTGATATGCCCTTAACGGCAAGGCTGCCACTTCCGAGCCACAACCCAGGCCCTATTTGCCAGAGCCAGCCCATCCACAATAAACTATTCCAACCCAACAGCTAAACTACCTAAGGGCAATCTTTCCTTCTTTTGGGCTTTTAGGCTCTATCAGTGCCTACCCTACCAAGGTGATGAAGTTCACTTGGTGAGCATCCATTTTCATTTTTTCTCTCTCTAGGCTTCAGCTTCCAAATGCACCGACAGGCCCAGTCAGTTTTTTTCTCCATTGCTCTCCTTTTCTACCCTGAACTGTCACCTTTACAACCGGGTCTTCAAGGGTGGGTGGGCGGGGTGGCTGGGGACCACCCAGCCCCACCATGGCCTCCAGATGGAATTGTACTCAAAACCCCTCTCCGGCTCCTCTTTCCCGGCACTCTCTCTCAATCTCCCCTCTGGTGCTAAAATCCTCTGATATTTATACCCTCTATGGAGGGGCCCCACCTGCAGTCTGCAGGCAAAGCCACATCCCAGACTCAGCGGCACCACTAGCTGGCTCTCTGCCTAGCTACCCCCTAGCAACCAAATTTTAATTAGTAAGCACCCCACTTTCCCATCACACAAAACTTTCACCTCCTGGTGAACACCCAACCAGGCTGCACTACAGATCCATCTGGAGGAGAAATATGGCCACTCTCCCTCCGCTTGAGGGTCAGAGCACTAAGTTGGCTGCCCTGCCAAAATGGTGGAACACTAAACTCATAAACCCCAATACTACCTTTATAAGTCTTCTCTACTCTCTTCAAATTTCCAAGCTATACTGGTCTAAGATTTGGCAGTTCACCACCTATTCTTATGGTCACCCACCAGGTACTACAGCAGCGGCATGCCGCCTCCCCCCCCTTGTCTACCACCATACTCTTTCTCTGCTATACCTTCTCCGTCTACAATCTTTCTAGTATGCTACCAAATGCTGCCAGGAATGGGCACAAACTAAACTGAATTCTTTCATTATCATCCCCTCACAAGGCTTAAACAAACACTGATGAACACTCATTAACCAAGGCTAACCCTGCTAAACCGTTCTAGTTGCATTTTTTTTCTAAACATCATCTACTCATTTTAAGTATCCTCACATTCTGTTCTACTCACACACATGAGCCATCTTAACTTAGTATTACAACTCTATATTCTTAAGCATGGAATTTCTTCACTCGCTCTGCATTCACACCACTACCTTCGTCCTAAAATAATTCAACTTTGATTCCTGACCTTTTTTTTCATTATCAACAGTTCAAAACACATTTAAGATCATGCAAGTTACTATCAAAATCAAAATAATAAAACACAGCTTTTAAACAGTATGAATATAGGCACCAGCATAGACAGCTTTCATTGGACAGTAATGATTAGGGAAAAAAAACTAACTGTAAGGTAACCAGGAAAGTTTTTTTGCTTTTAAGCAAAATAAAGTCTTCTTATAAGGCACAGAAATGTCTATTAAATGTTTAAGCAAAATACACTTTAAGGTTGGGTTTAGTGAACTCATCTCCTTCAGTTGATTCACAGATAATATAATACTTAGTTCACCGGCCTTCAAAATCCTGAACCATGGCAAGTCTTAAAAAAGGTTATACCAGTTCAAACAGTTGCCAAAACAATTCGGCGAGCTATCTTAATTTCTGCCTGCTTGTGGCCTCCCAACTATAAATCACTTTCATGGCTTTTGATCTTTACTTTTTCCAAAGCAGCCTGGAACATCCAATCCTCTCTTTTCTCTTCAGTAATGTCCCAATTGCATTCAGTTAAATAAGGGTAGTTCTCCCAAGGATGATCCTTACCGATGCAGTGATGGACCCAGCATTCAGCCTGGGACCAGTCTGGAATGCTGCAAACACTGGTTCTTGGTGCTGTGCCTTTTAGCAACCAACTCCCCAATGTGTATTGCTGGTACTGGGGATCAGATGGTCTTAAAGCGTCCATATCTGATCTCTTTTTGGTGCATATATTTTGCAATCTAGGGATATTGTCAGGAAATTTCAGGCTGGGGAATTGATAAGGCTTTGGAATGTCTCTTTCCCACAGCTGGTCATCAAAAGTGTAAGCTTTGTATGGCATAACTGGAGGAGGAGGTACAGGATATTCTTGGTCATCCTCACTAGAATTGCTTTCAGAAATAACTTCCTCCACAATCACATCAGGCAATTTGGCAGGGGGCACCTCACATGCCACAGGGGGTGTTCCTTGGGGTTTTCTCATAGTACCTGTCAACATAGGATGCGGGCCCAATGCAGGGGACACAGAAAACTAGGTCCTACCTGCCACCCCATGGCCTATTCCTCTGCCACAGGCATGATCAGGCACCACCAGAGGGGAAGGGCAGGGCAAATGTCTATCACCCTCCTCTCCTTGCTGAAGTTCACCAGTTACCTCCGCCAACTGCTCCCAATTATTCAGGCTCGAAAAAGCAACACTGCCCCAAGTGGGAGGTGGTCACCAGACTCCAGACTGGCTGATAAGCAATGGAAGTCCTAGGCTGAAAAACAGAACCACATCCAACATAGTCCAAACACACTGGGAGGGCCTTCACTACTCCTCCGGTCTGATGGCAGATGACATATTTCTCGCTAGTGCCTCCACACTGGGCTACTTGCCATAACCATGAAAATAAAGATGCAGGCACTAAAATTATTTTATTCTCTTGAGCCTCAGACATTTTATTTTAGCACACCGTCTCTACACCAGCACAGGTCAAGCACTTGTGGTGCAGTTCATAAAAGTCTTTAGACAAAATGGCTTCACTTCCCTAGATACAACATGACCCCCACAGCCCATCAACAAAGTTTTGGCCAATCCAATGAAATCCTCCACATTCTGTATACATTAACAGCTTGCTACCAGTTCATTTACCAAATGGCTCGGCACTGAGGTATGAAACAGCACAAGTTGAAAAAGGCGCTTAAGAGCTGGAAGTCCCCCTGCAGCATACTTTAAGCAGTTTGAACATAACATAGGTTCCCAAATAATTATTTTGCTTTCTTTTAATCATATCCCGGACTACCTCCAACACTGTACGCCCCCCTCCCCATCCAGGGGTATCCAGGAGTTAAGTTGCTGGGAGGGGGTACTTGACCAACATAAGCAACACAGTTCAAAGAGCTATGTGCTACAGCTGAAGTTCAGTACCTGCATTTCTCCAGCTACTCTCCAGTTTGCATTTCTGCTGCAGTTATACTTAATATACTCCAATCTGCCATTTCAGCATTGCTGTGCCTCAAAGCCACCAGAGGACATCAACTGCCACAAACTTTCATTCCATCAACAAATACCCAGTATCGGTAAGCAAGGGGGCTACCTGTGTGGGTGGAGACAGTTCAGGTGTTTGAAGAGGACAGAGACTGTTACTATAAAAGTGCAGCTGCTCTGGCTCCATTAGAGAAGCGTGTATGCATGAGTGGCTCATGCAGGGGTGGTGCTGAGTCACCGTGTGTGAGCCTACCTGGGGAGGCCACGGGGAGGCTTTATAAAATTGTTTTATATCAGAGCAAGTGATATTTGGCAGCATTCTCAAGTATTAAAGAACCAGGGGTACACACTAAGATAGTCTCTTAATTTGAAATTGGGAAGGGTGTCTTATACTGCATGCTTAGCAGTAAAGATTATGGTCTGAGTATACCTAGAAAAGTTACTGAGTGAGAGCCAATGTGTTTTACAGTGGTGGCTGAGTCAGATGCACTTTATATCTAGGTGCATTAACATTTTTTTCTTTTCTTTTATTTGTTGAGAAGGGCAACTTTTAACAAAGGTTATGTGAAGGACAACCCATTTTTTATATTTTTTATATTTATCTCACTAGTGTAAGCTTAAATTAATTAAATACTAGTAATTAAATAATCTGCCCACTGTAGGCCCTATGTTTGTGACAGTGTTTTGCAATTTTCACCTAAATTAGTGTTGTTTATATCAAAATGTGGCTCCTAAGGTTGTACCTGGGACATTACTTAATTATTTTATTTTAAGGCATCAAATTCTAACAAGACAGAAACTAATTGTACCGAATTAATGTTATGGTTGCACAATCACAAGGGTACACTGACTGGTCGGGAGGAAAGGAAACAGATGCGGGATGGTAATATTTGAACTGGTTTATTGTATTCTAAAACTGAAGTTAGCTTGATATATTAGGTAACCCTGCAGAGAATTATGTTAGCTGGGTGGGGACAGAAGAATTCGTTTACTGGTTGGTACGTAAACAAATCTGTCTACAGGAAAAGTCATTAAAAATCAATTATAAGTTTTGTAAAACAACACTGGTTATTAGTTTGTTGCTGGGTGGAGACATTCTTCCTAATCCTGGTCTCTCTGAGCTTCTGCAAAATAATGATAGTAGTAATTGTATTTTGGATAAAGAACTCCCATATTTAACTGCAACAAAGCTAAAACAGGACAGTTTATGTGTAATCCACTTGAATATCTGTAGTTTATTTTAAAAAATTGATCATCTGAGGGAGTAGACCATTAACTATGGCACAGATATTATCGTAACAACAGAAATCTGGTTGAATGAGAAAACTGCAGATAATTTAATTGGATTACAAGGGTATGGGAAGTAGAGGAAAGACAGAAACAAAAGGGGGGGCTTGTAATTTTCATATCTAGTTCTTTACAGGTGACATACATTGACCAACATTTTAATTGTATGGCTCTGAAGTACTTGCATTGGAACTAAAAATTCCTTTCACAAATCCCATATTGATGCTTGGGGTATACCGTCCACCTACCAACAAATGAAATTGCCAGTAGAAAAAGGCGCACAGGTCTATCAAGTCTGCCCAATTGTGCAGCTCTTAGTTTCATATCAGTACAGCTACCCCACCCCCACCCAAACCCTCCTTTCCTCCTCTTTCCTGGTCCTTATCCCCTTTGTGTTCTTGTCTGTATTAACCCTGCCCTTTACCCATTCCCAACCACACTTAAAGTTATCCACTGTACTTTGAACGATTAATTCCTCTGGCAGTGTGTTCCAACCCGCCACCACTCTCTCTGTGAAGTAGTGTCTCCTCATCTCCCTCCTGAACCTTCCCCCTTCCAACTTCAGACTGTGCTCCCTAGTGAATCTTCTCCCCTTTAAGCAGAACACTCCTCCCATTCTGATTTTGTTTATGCCTTTCAAGTACTTAAAGGTCTCGATTATGTCACCTCTTTCCCTTCTCTCTTCCAGTGAGTACATGTTGAGCTCCTTCAACCTTTTCTCATACGGCAATTCCCCTAGTCCCATGATCATTTTTGTAGCCCTACACTGCACCCCCTTCAGTAGTCTCTTATCCTTTTTGAGGTATGCACACCAGTAGTGTATGTAATGCTACAAGTGTGGCTTCACCAGTGATTTATACAATGGCAGGATGACCTCTCACTTCCTAGAGGTGATCCCTCTGGCAATGCACCCCAGCATCCTATCTGCCTTTACTGCTGCCCTCCTACACTGTGCTGATACCTTCATGTCCCCTGTAACTATTATCCTCAGGTCCCTTTCTTTCTCTGAAGCTGTTACCTGCACTCCCCCCAGCCAGTAGCTGTTCTTGGGATTTCTGGCTCTGAGGTGCATGACTTTGCACTTCTTAGTGTTAAATCTCAACTGCCACTCCCTAGTCCAGTGTTTGAGTTTAGCTGGATCCTCTCTGAGTGCCTGCCTCCCTTCCTCATTGTCCACTTTTGCACAAATCCTAGTGTCATCCGCGAACAGGCTGATCTTATTCTTGACCCCCACTACAATGTCTCCAATAAAGACATTGAACAAAACAGGGACCAGCACTGAACCCTGCAGTACCCCACTCATTACTGGCTTTGGCATGGATGTCTCTCCCCTTACAACTACCCTCTGTTGTCTGCTCTGCAGCCAAGTCTCCTCCTTCCACACCAGTTTTTCCCCTGCCTCCATGTCCCTCAGCTTGCTTATTAACCACCTGTGTGGTACAGAGTCAAAAGCCTTGCTGAAGTCCCGATACAGAACATCCACAGCATGACCTTCATCAACCGCCCTAGTGACCCAGTCAAAGAAGTCAATCAGGTTAGTTTGGCAAGATATTCCTTTGACAAACCCATGCTGTCTCTCATCCTGCAGACCATTGCTATCTAGAAAGGTTATCAATTTCTCCCTCAGAATGGTCTCCACCAACCTCGCAACTATTGAAGTCAAGTTCACTGGTCTGTAGTTGCCCAGTTGGTCCTTGGGTCCAATCTTGTGGAGGGGCACCACATGAGCCATTCTCCAGTCCCTGGGAACATTCCCCATCTCCAAGGAGGTGTTGAAAGGTCCATCAGAAGATCTGCCAGCACCTTTGCCAGTTCCTTCCGGACCCTTGGGTGTACACCATTGGGTCCTGGTCCCTTGTCCACAGCAAGGCTTTAAGGCCCTTTTGAAATCTATCCTCTTGGATGACCCCATCTGTTATCTCTGCCCCCCCATCCACCCTTATCCCCACTCCCCTTCAGTATTGGGCCATCCTTTTCTTTCATGAACACATTGAGTGCCTCTGCCTGATCTTCCCCTTGTTCCACCCATTCCCACTGTCTCTTGATTCTAACAGTGTCAACCCTACAACTCCTCTTCTCCCTTATGTATTTAAAGAACCCCTTTTCCTCCTCTCTGTTCCTCTGAGCCAACTTCAGCTCCTTTGCTGCCTTGGCTGCCCTGACTGACCTGGTCACCTCCCTTGATGCCTTTGTGAACACCTCTCTATCTTTCTCATGCCCAGATTTTTTGAACTTAATGAATGCCAGTCTTTTTTCCCATCACCTTCCCCTCCACTTCCTTGCTGAGCCAGCTATTTTTTTTTATACCTGGACTGCTTACTCTGAGATTTGGCACAAATGTTTGTGGCATCATTCAGCCCCTTCCTAATGATTTCCCACTTTTGTTCAACATCCATCCCTGGGTTAATTTTAGCTAAATACCCCTCTAGGACGTTGCCCATTCTAGCAAAATCTGCCCTCCTGAAGTCCAACACTCTTGTCCTGGTTTTAGCTGACTCACTCCCTGTGTTGAGGAGGAACCACACTGCGCAGTGGTCGCTTCCTGCTAAAGGGTCCTGTACTACCACTTCCTGGACTTGATCCCCATTTGTTAGCACCAAGTCCAGTATGTTCCCCTCCCTAGTAGGATCTCCATCACCCCTTGCACTAGGCAGCTGTCTTGGATAGCCTCCAGCAGCACCTGTCCCCTGGTGTGTGCTGTAGTTACTATCTGCCAGTCAACCCCAGATAGGTTGAAGTCTTCCATTATAACTGTAATCCCTTTGCCACTGGTCTTTCTGATTTCCTCCCCCAGCTCCCTATCCACCTCCTCACCCTGTGAGGGTGGCCTGTACACCACCCCCATCCTGAGCATCTTACCTTTAGGGCTTTAGAGCAATACCCATATGGCTTCTGGCCTCCCTCATCCCATTCCTCCCTGGTACACAGTATTCCCTCCCTGACATACATAGCAACCCTTCCTCCCTCCCAGTCCCTGCAGAACACCTTGTATCATAGGATTATGAGATCCCAGTCATGATATTGGGTGGCCCAGGTCTCTGAGATGGTGACAATATCTACCTCTCCCTCCACCATCGTTGCCTGGAACTCTGTCACCTTGTTTGCTAAGCACCTTGCATTCAAGTATACTATATTCCACCTTGTGTCCTGCCCCTCCTCTTGCCAGCTCTCCCCCTTCCACTTTTATCTTGGTAACTTCCCCTCATTCTCCTCCTCCTCCTCCTCCTCCCTCTCTGGGAGGTGAGGCCTTCCAGTCTCCCCTGGAAGGTGCCTCCTTTCTGCTATTTGACTCAGCCCTTCCCTTTCCTCAGTTTAAATCTATGTTGTTTTAAATGGACTTCTCCAGCTCTTGTCCCAATGCACTTGTACTCTCGATGTTGAGATGCAGCCTATACTCGGCATAAAGCCCCTTATTATTCCATGTCTCACCCCACTACCCTATACCTAGATGTTCCCTTGAAGTATTTGATGCATTACAAGATTTCTTTGGTACTATTGGGTCTCGCCCCACTCCCCTACACCTAGATGTTCCCTTGAAGTATTCGATGCATTATAGGATTTCCTGGGGAACTATTGAGTTCCCTATGAAATCTTCTTAACTGGGAATTTCAATGTGGACTGGAAGGCAGTGGACACTAACCATAAAATCAAGGAAATGTCTACTAATGTAGGTATGACTCAATTAATTGACATAATCACTTGGGTTAATGTGAGACACCCAGGATCATCTACTATTTTGAATCTGATGTTTTCTACTGACCCAGAAAAATACAGTATGGGGACAGTGGAGTGCTCCCTGATTCTTTTTTGGATCACCAGATAATATATTGTGTAAGGTGACAGAAAATAATCAAAGAACCAAGAAAAATGGTTCAATTTAGGTCATATAAAAAATGTGATTATATAAGTTTTATGCTTGAACTAGATACTGATAACTGGTAAAGATTAGTATTGGTCCCAACTGTAAATGATGTGTGGAGTTTATTTCATGAAGACTTTATGGCCATCTGTAATCGACGTGCTCCTATAAAGTCTAGGAAGATTACATCAAAATACTTCCCCTGGTACAATGGACATCTTTTCAAACTAAAGACACGAAGGGATAGGGCTTGGAAAGATGCCAAAACTTCCGAAATAGATTCTGACTGGATTAAATATAAACAACTTAGAAATAAATATGCTGTTGCTCTTAGAAATAGTAGGCATGAATTCTATAATAGAGAATTAACTTCTTACTTGACTAATAACCCTGGGGAATTTTGGAAAATAATTAAAAAGGTGAAAGGTGTACAAACAATGGATTATCAAGAGAATTTTTAAATAAATAAAATAAGGACTCTGCTAGGCCCACAGGTAGTGGACAGGTTCAATAATTATTTGTAACCATGGGTACAGCATCCTTCTTCCTAAATCTTTCCAAATCTAACATTTCGCATGAATTTAATTATTATATGTCTGAGGATTTTGAATTTGATTAAATAATTCCTATAGAAGTTAAAAGAGAACTACTCAAAATCAGCATAAGGAAATCTGGAGGGTTAGGCGAAATTCCTAACACTTTACTTAAATGCACAGCTCCAATTAAATCTAGGGTTCCCGGTTTTCTGTTTTAACCAATTATAACTGATAAAGTACCACTGAGTTAAAAATTCCAGCAGTTGGTTTTAACTGATAATAACTGAAAACCGAGAACCTTTACTTTTGTCTTTCGCTTCATAAAATCTGAATTCTTTCTAGCTTTTACAGAACAGCATGTCCATATTTTGTAATATTATTTGAGAAAAAAGTAAGTAGCACAAACATATTCTTTCACTCTTCAGATCTGCAACTATGCCATGGTATTTTTGATTCAAATAGCATTAACATTCTATTTAATTTATATATGAATAGCCTTAATTTGTTTCACCCCAATATAGGTTGGCACCTGTATGCGGATGATACTTTTATTTTTACCAAAGGCTCATCTATTCAGATGCATGAGGCGACACTAGATGAAGCCTTTAAAGAACTCCAAAACTTTTTTCTAGAATCTAAACTTATTTTAAACCCAAAGAAAACTCAGGTGTTACTATTTTCAAGGGGCAGTGGGGTTAGGATCTCTGAAGCCTCCCTAAGGATAAACACATTGGATAATGTTACTCTTGAGCAAACACAACATTACAAGTATTTGGGATTGTATCTGGACAATGCCTTGAAGTGGGCTACCCATGTGGATTATGTATTAAAAAGGGGGGAAAATGTCTGGGGGCCTTATACAGACTCAGAGGCTGTATGACTGAAAATATAAGGAAACATGTGGTTACAACATTAGTACTCCTCCTTCTGGATTATGGGAATATAGTCTACATGGGTGCAACATAAATGGCACTTATATGAATCATTGGGTTGGATTTATCCAAAAGGCAGAACAGTGTCTCATGTATTGAATTATATGGTGAATGTGAGAATGGATTCAGTACAAGGGACCTCTATCCTGTCTTTTGTCTGTCACAACAGCATTTTCTCCTTTGTTCCTCCTGTAGCTTTAATTTGTATTTCTTTTATTATCAGGCTGGCCACCTGATATCATTTTATTTTAGTATACTTTATTTATATTGTATTCTGTCCTCTCCTGAAATCCCTTGTCAGAATCCATTCAGTATGCCCTGCCTTCTAGTTCCCACGATAGTGGGTTACAGTTTGTTTGTCTTAGTTCCTTTAAGTAGTAAGGAAGTTGCCCAATAATTCAGCTCAGCATTGTGCCTGTAGCTGTTGGTGGAGCTGGCTGCAAACCATGCAACCCCCAAAGAGTATACTGTGAGCCAAACATGCTGAAGCTGCTCCATGGGTTTGGCTGCTATTAGTAATGTGTACATTTAAGAAGTTTTTTTACACATTTCATTAATATAATGACACCTCATTCGGTGAATTAAAGTCTCCAGCTTTAAATCTCTCTTGAAAAGCCAGCTGTATATGGTCATAAAAGTGCTGCAATTACTTTAATAAAAATAAAACCTTGTTTCAGGTTACATATTTTATTTACACCCAGGGTTGTTAGCCCCCTCCTGTAACTTCTGTTGTAATGTGTAGCAGTTTTTAGGGGAAGGAAGGGTGGGGAAATAAGACCTCTGGCTGAGTATTTGCTTGTTAGTTTGAGTTTTCACATACAGCCCAGTTTTAATGTCCTGAAGTTCAAGTTGCTTATAAGCTTAATTAGATGGTAAAAATAAATATGTTATAGTTGCCAGGTTATTTTATATTGTCTATCCTTCCAAAACATGTTGTAGGAAGGGATAATTATGAACTTATATGGATTTACCTGGAATGGTTTGTAGCAGGCTGTATTGTTGCTGAGCCAAAGTCCTAAGAGCCCCACTCTTCTCTGAGTTCAGGTCTATACCAGCCAGCTGGCCTTGCTTTGCTATACTTATAGACCTGACACATAAGGGGTGGAGCTTCTGTTAGACATTTTCAGTTATATTCTTTAATTTGTACATTTTATTTTGATTAGGAACCTAAGTTAATATGTTAATGGAAAATAACATTATAATTCATGTTTAGAAGTTAATAATTTATTGATTTAAAGACTTTATATACCTTGTGACTTTGATGGGTGGAGAGTTAAACTCCTCCCCTATCAGATCCCTATAAATGGGATGCTTTACTTCATTTCAGCAGATAGTTTTGTGAAAAGCAGACAGGTTCTGTTCTGAGTGGTAACACTAGTTGGTTCTAGTGTATTTATATATTACTTTGTATGTTTCTGTTTTTTTTTTATATTTGTTTTGTCGCTCAGTTCATTGAATAAGTACAAAGAAATAAAACATCTGCTTATCCATAACCTGCTGCCTGGAGTCCTAATTTATCCCGCCTCACAGTGAAGTGTCACAAGAGGGAGATCCCTGAATACATTTTGGAAAAATTACAAGTTAGAGAAATTAAATCTGGATTATGTTCTGTAGAGGGTATTGAATATACTCAACCAAAAATGAGGACAGAATTTGGCTGAACACATTTTCCATAGGGATTCCCAAATTTGGAACTCTTTACCATCCTATTTTAGATCGTTAAAAATAAAGTACGCCCAGGTGAAATTAAATCTTGGCTTCAACGAGAGTCCACTAGAAAGATTGGTGAGGGAATGTCTTTTTATAGACAAATTTATATTTATTCCCTAGGTATACACTTTGGGCATCAAAAACTAAATGTTTTAAAATGTCTGTACATCTCAGTAATAGTGTATGATATTTGGATATTATGTGCTAATATCTATGTTGCATGATATTGTTATTGATGTTTAATGTATTTGATGTATTTTATATTGCAACTATATTGAATTTAATTTCTTTTGGAAGTAACTTAGGGTCTCACTGGAAATGAGCTTGCCTCAGTTGAGTTGTACCTATTCACTGATTTTCTCAGCTGAATAAAATTTTTACTACTACGTGTTGTCAAGGCACAGGTCAGGAAGCATAGGTACACCAGGAGCAGTTGTAGAATTCACCAAAAACATTTATTTACAGTAGCAGTAACATAAAAAATTAAACTTGTTCAGTATGACTATTTACAAAGGCAAAATAAAATAGTTTTCTTTCAGTCTCTGTGTCCCTTGTTCTTCTAATCTTTCTTGCAGATGCAGCTTAGCTCTTTTATAAGTCTTTTCAACCCCCACTCTTGACAAACATCCTGTTCTAGTAAGTTTCAGGAAGGAGCTGCTAGAACACATTGTGCTTGCTGAGAGGTCATTTTTCCACAGCTTTTGCAAAAGGCTTAACAATTTGCACTCAAGTAACCTCTGGAGTTTTCCATTAGCTTTTTGTTGTCATCTCAAATTATAAATATATACATTTCAACAGTAATGCTATACATTTTCCAAACAAAGGGATCCCAATATCAGTTACAATTTCATATGATTTGCACATATTTTTATATTAGCAGATCTAGACATGCAAGGGAGAAAAACAGACACCAAGGGAAAACTGAGACAGTGAGAGGCAAAGAATTGAGAGATTGTTGGGGTCATCAAATTCAAAGTCTCACAGGAAAACTTGGTTGTGCAACCAGACAGAGAATAGACAGAAAAGTAAAGATCCTTGCATTCAAACACTTTATCTATAACAACTGGGACAGGGTCCTATTTCTACCCTGTCACACTACTACTAAAATAGAAGCAACTCATTACCTGGGTCTATAGAGATGGTGTTACTGGAGATCATGGTAAACACAGGAACCAAACTGCTGCTGGGTGTTCCAGAGGCTACAGGGGAATGGTGGTTAGTAAGTGAGCACACATAGTCACATTAATTCAGTTCATTGTCCATTTCAGAATCAAAGTGCAAAAAACAATTTTATTAAACTTGAAAAAGAGTAACAGCTACTCCATGGAGCAGGTGGTATTAAACTGTAAATTTCTTTCCTCAGACACAGCTGGGATGCCTACTGCATCAGTCTCTTGTGCTAACATACTGTTTATTTTATGCAGATCTCCCTTCAGCTGAAAAGGCTAGAAATTCTGGCAGCATTTTTCTAGAGCCGAAAAGGCCTCTACGTGAGGCAGGTTAACATTGAAACAATTCACCAACTCATGTCTCAGATCTTTCTCTTTCTTTCTGCAGCAATTTTATCCCTTTTCCCTTACTTTGTTGGAGGCATGTAATCCACAATTATAAATGACATCTACAGGCACTCTAAGCAATGTACACTTCAGCACCATGATGGAGCCCCTCCTGCCAACAGGCCTTCCTGCATGCTCTCTTCCAACTCCACACCGGGTCACCCACCCATACAAAAAACACTCTTCCCCACACAAAAGCACCATAAACAGCACTAAAACAGACCCACTGTTATCTGTCGCAAAAGTTTTTTTTTGAACAAAAAAGCATTATATAGCTACACACAGTAAGAAAACTCATGCAACCATCACCTTTCACTGTACTCTGCACCTTTCCAAACATCAAATGGGAGAGCAAAAACAGGAGGAAAGAGGAAACCACAGGGGATAAAACAAAAAGCCATCATAACAGTTGGGGGGTGAAAAGGGAAAGAATGATGTAACAAAAAATACTAACTGAAGCAGTAGTATAATATAAATTGCCCTCTACTGGTACAGCAACAACTACACACAAACAGTATTAATTTTCCACAAATATTTGACCACATTTAGTAAGTACTTTACCATTATAGTAACAGAAACACTTATTTTAATGCTTTTTTTTTTGTGGTCACTTAATTACATGTTGCACCTGTACATGAATCTGATTCAGTGTGCCTTTCCCAGTTAAGAAAGTTTAAATAAATAAAAAAATAAAATGTTTCTGTTTTGGAAAAAAAATGATATCGTTCAACACATTTCATAAGTGGAATGAGACAGTCCAGGGATGTGTGTTGATGCCTGATAAGACCACTAAACAAGCCACACCCTGCCATGTCCTAACTAAGCAATACTACAGTCTAAGGTGTATGACTGTGGGTCAATAATGACACACCTCTCTAGAGTGTTGTTCAGCACATGGTAGTTGCACTGAGTGCCTTTACGACACGTGAGAGAGGTGTGTGATTATTGACCTTAATCACACCACCTAGACTGCTTTATCACACTTATAGCTTGTATCCAGAACAAGAAATGTAAATAAAATAGACAAGATATACATTTAATGGCAAAACTTCATTTTCTTTATGTTATATGAAGTTGTTTAACAAATTAGTCCCTTAATCTAGTCCCTTAACTCCCATTGCAAGGCTGGTACAAAGGCAAGACACAGTCATGCATATTTCAAACCATGGCAGCAGCAGTACAAACTCAGCAGGGAACTACAGGAAACACAAAGTACTGCAGCCACATAATTAATGTAGCTGCAGTATTCATGGAGCATGTGGCAAATCATTTTACACAGCAAGGAATTTAGAAAGACTAATTTGGTGTGTGCAACTGGTGAAGTGATTGGGATATGTTTGCCATCCCCTCTTATAGGTTTGGTAATATCTTCTTCCTATGCATTTACATGGGGTACTCGATCACAAGGAGATGAAACAATTCAGTTTCTAAATGTCATGTCATGCACCTCACAGAATAGTGTGGTGATCAGCATTCTTGCATGCCAGGGGAGAGACTGTGATGGCTGTGGTGATGAATGTTGGAAAGAACTGATATATGGTTTGCATGGCTGTAACTAGATGTGACGTATAATTCTGTGTCAGTAATTACATGGCTCAGAGATACTTTCTGCCAATCATATCAAATTAATAGTTTTGCACATTGTAATGTTAATTAATGACATCAGCTATGAAGTAATACTGCACAATATATATTATACAGTAATTACCACTTGCACTACACCAACCATTTAGTCCACTACTTGAAGAAAATGGTTCTTGCACTTCTTCAGTCGGCAAATCTCCCATTGCACCTGCAAATGGAAAATAACAATTACGTCATTCTTTGAAAATGTGTACTGTTTATAAAGAACTAGATTCAGCACTTAATCAATCAATCAATCAATCAATCTTTATTTAACCAGACGAAAGCACCATTGAGCCAAGACTCATTTCCAAGGTGGATCTGGGTGGACAATACAGTGGCAGGATGCATTACAATGGCAAGGGTTGTACAGTAAAGAAACACCAACATAGTACGTACAGGTACATATTTACATAAGCAATAGTATACAATCAGTTCAGCAATTTACAATAAATAAATGGCTCAACAAGGCATATAGAAAAAGAGGGGGCATCAAGAGGTGATAGGAAGGAGTGAAGGACAGAAGAGAATTAGGACTTGAAGCATTTACAGGCATAAGTAAAAAGGTTGCTGAGCAGTGCTTTAAAGGTTGGCATGTTGACAAGATATGAGAGTTTTAGGATTTTTTGGAGTGTGTTTCAAACAGAGGGTAGAGCATGGCTTAGGGAGGAAGAACCATACCAAGTTCTGACCTTACGGATGTCAAAAGTGATACAGGAGTATCTTCTGAGGGAGTAAGTTCCTGTCGAATTGACCTGGAGATCGAAGACATACTGGGGAAGCAGTTGTGATATGGCACTGCAGGCCCATAAAGTGGTGTTTTTCAGTCTCCTAGCATTTAAGGAGCGTCAGCCATATACTTATACTAGACCAACCTTCATATTCATTTGTTGGGCAATGCATATTCACCACTGTTTCAATGGTGCAATCTCCTGTAATACTGGAAGAATACAACATAGATTACTGTCAGATATATGTAAAATACAGTAAAGCTCACCACAATGAAACCCAATTCTGAATATTTCCAGCAGGAAATAAGGCAGTTTCAATGGTAGTTAAGCCATTTTTCTCATGCAGGACACTGAGACACTGCTCTTCATTCTTGCAGCCTACACTGTAAGGGCTTGACAGTCGACACCCACAGAACATGTACACACATTAGGGCAATGGTTGCAATGGTGACCAAGTGGCATTAGCAACAGACATACAGTATGTATACTTTGGGACTGAGGCAATGGTTTATTGAGATTTCAAGTACATGGGCTTGCAACAGTGGATGATTGAGATTTCAAGTATATCAACAGTATAAAGCAAATATCATCAACTATCTTCTCTGTACCAATATATCTATGACACATGCTGCATGAGATGGTGGACAAAGAAGTCACTATCAGCTCATTATACTCCACCACTGTCATTGCTATATTACAAGTTCAATAATGCTGTTTTTATTACCTTGGCCAAAATTCAAACACAGAAGTAAATCTGAAGTTCCATTCATAGAAGCTGATTCATTACGTTTATCAATAGTTGGCTCATCAATCACTTCACTTTCAGGGATGACTGGTAAGTTAACCAATAAATGTAAATGATTTTTGATGTCAGCTGAGAACAGCATCATGTGCTAACATGACAAAGATCAACTCAAATCAGTCAGGTATGAGTCATCCGTACTGTAGAAATAAGGACAGGGAAAATAAACTGATACCTCGGGCAATGTTTTTGACTTCTTAACTTGTTTAATAATTCCTGATTGTCTTTGTTTCCTGGGCATCTCTGTGTGATGGAGGTATCATACGTTAAAATCGACAAGCACACTTCATGTACATATCACCACTGATTGACAGTGGCATCGACCAGCATCTTCATTTAGTAATAACATGATGAAATAACAGTTACATACATACTGTAACAGTAGATCTTCTACAGAATCTCCTTCATTAGGCCACACCTCTAGGACTATAGCCACCAGGAACAGTACCACACAGAAACATTTTAGTTATAAGTCTAGGATCTGCCCATGATGATGTCAGATTTTCACGTCCACAGCATATAAATGTGGGCACCCTGCACCCTCCTCAGTTCCCAGCTAGAGATAATACTCAGAGCTCCTCCTCTTTAGGGAACTGAGAGAGAGCTAAAGTCCTGCTACCAGGAAAGGTAAAAAGTACATGGTCGTCTATCCTAGAAAGAGAAACAGGCGCAAAGCTCTATGTTCAAGGGGGATGGAGGGTGGGATGTCATGGCCTTGTAAAAGAAATTCACTCAAAGATCTACTGTTACAGTAAGCACGTAATTGTTATATCTTTTTCATAAATATCTATTTCATCAGGCCACACCTCTAGGATGAGTGCCAAGAACTACTGTCAAAGAGTTAGTCTGGGTGGCTGGAAGCTACAGGCTTAAGAAAGAATGCTTTGAAACACAGCTAGGCTGAAGCATGCCCTTCTCTAGAAGCAATGTCCAGACTGTAATGTGTAGTGAAAGTGTGGACAATACTCCAAGTTGCAGAATTACAGATTTCTGCAGCTGACACATTCCTGAAACAAGCAACTGAACTGGCAATGCCTGTAGTTGAATGGCCACAAACAACCTCAGGAAGTTCCTTACCTTACTAAATATCAAAAAATGTAATACAACTGGCCAGTCATCTGGATGGGCACTGTTAAGAAACAGGTCCACCCTCTTTCCCAGGGGCAAATGAAGCAAGAAACTGCAAGGACTTCCTGCAGTCCTTCAAATAGTGAACATAGTATTTAATTTTTCTATGTGCATCTGAATTATGGGGCACTGCTTCCCCTGGACTGGCATGATCAGGGAAAAGCTGGCAGGTGGATAGTTTGATTCAATGTAAACTCAGACACCACCTTTGGTAAGAACTTAAGATTGGTATGTAAAGAAAATCAAATAAGCAGGCTTGCACATACAAACATACGAAAATTGGCTGCAGAAAAAGGCCTTAGTGGTCTATCGAGTCTGCACAAGTGAGCAGCTCAGTCTATTTAACTGGAACTGCCCCACCATCCTTTTGCCCTCCAGAGCAAACATTCCCCACCCACTTCCCCCATCCCATTCCTCCCTCCCATTGTCACTTTCATTTGCCCTTCCCACCCACCCTTTAAAGCTTCCCACTATTTTTAGTGATATCACCTCCTCAGGCAGTTCATTCCACTTTGACACCACCTTTTCAGTGAAAAAGTGTCTCCTCATTTCCTTTTTAAATCTACCTCCCACAAGCTTCAGACTGTGGCCCCTAGTTGTCCTGTCCCTTTTTACATTGAAAATGTCCTCCACTACAACCCTGTTTATACCCTTTAGATACTTGAATGTTTCCATCATATCCCCCCTTTCCCTTTTGTCTTCAAAGGAATACATATTGTGCTCCCTTTACCTCACGTCACATGGATTGTCCCCCATGCTTTGGATCATCTTTGTCACCCTGCGCTGGACCCCCTCAAGTAGTTTGATGTCCTTCTTCAAATATGGGAACCAGAACTACACACAATACTCCAAGTGTGGTGTAACCAATGACCTGCACAAGGGAAAAATGACTTCCTCCCTTCTGGAGGTGAATCCTCTGGTGATGCATCCCAGCATTTTATTTGCTTTGGCTGCCACTTTACAACACTGCATGGAGTGTTTCATGTCACCCCTGACTATCACCACTAGATCCTTTTCCTCCTTCAAGTTGGACAACTGTACACCCCCAGCTAATAGCTGGTCCCTGGGTTCCTTTCTCCCAGGTGCATGACCTTGCACTCATTGGTGTTGAACCCCAACTGCCAGATTCCAGAAAATTTCTCTAGTCTGGCCAGATCCTCCCTGAGTTCCCGTCTCCCTTCCTCTATGTCCACACTCTCACGGATCTTAGCATCATCTCTGAAAATGCAGATCTTACTTTTGATCCCTACTGCTATATCACCAATAAAGATGTTAAATAACACTGCACCAAGTACCCTGTGGTACCCCACTGGATACAATTCTAAACTTGAATAGTTCACCTCCTACCATCACTGTTTCCTTTCCTGCAGCCAACTCCTGACCCACCCCAGCAGCTTGTCCTCGATGCCCAGGTTACTCAGTTTTATAAGTAACCTTTCATGTGGCATGGCGTCAAAGGCCTTACTGAAATCCAGGTATAGTAAATCCACTGCCTGGCCTTTGTCTAATAACCTCTGCCTGGCCTTTGTCTTATGACCTCTGCCTGGCCTCTGTCTTATGACCTTGTTATCCAGTAGAAAAATTCTATCATGTTCATCTGACAGGATCTCCCCTTGATAAACCCATGCTGCCTATTGTCCTGGAGACTGTTATAGATTACCAGCCTTTCTTTTTGAGTGGTCTCCATTAATTTGCCAATAATGGATGTTAGACTGACCGGTCTGTAGTTGCCAGATTCATCAGTGGCACCACTCTTGTGGAGTGGCATCCCAAAAGCCATTCTCTAATCCTGAAGCACACACCCTGTCTCTAGCAGGGTGTTAAACAGATCTGCAGGGGAGCTGCCTATACCTCCACTAGTTCTCTCAAGACCCTCAGATGTATGTCATCCAGGCCATGTACCTTGTACACACAAAGGGCCGTGAAACCTTTAAAGATCCCATCCACCTTGATCTCCCATCTGTTTCACCACCCCCATTCTTACCCCAATAAACCCCTGTGGCATAGGTCTGTCCTTTCCCCTAGTGAATACAGAGCTGAAGAACTCTTTCAGTGCCCCGCCTGAGGCTCAGAAATCCTTTGAGCAGAATTAATAGCAACTAAAAATTATGCTTTTCATGACAGGAAGCATAGCTTACAAGTTGCAGCTGGCTCAAAAGGAACCAAAGTACGTTTCTCTGAAACAAAATTCAGGTTCTAAGCTGGGATTGGATTGTGGATGAGAGGCTTCATGTGTAGAATGCCTGTCAGGAACATAGGGGACACTTCCATCTGTGCCACTGTAGGCTATTGATAGTCACATTATAAGGCAAAATGGCAACCAAGTGCACCTTGATAGAAGAGTATCATAGTCCAACATCTGACGGGGCAGCAAATACTCCAGAATCTGATTCACTAGACAAGTAAAAGGATTTAATTGATGGAAAGCGGCCAACAGAGCAAACTGCTTCTACTTCATGGAATAAGTAGCCTTGGTGGGGTGTTTCCTAGCAGCCACCAGGACACCACCTTTTGTGATACCCCAAATCAAGTAATTGCTATTTCTTCAGGAGCTATGAATGAAGACTGAGTGACTTGACATCCCGATGGACCAGGGTACCTTGCTCCTGTGACAGCAAACTTTTAACCAGAAGCATAGGGTACTTCATCTTCCACTGCCAACTTCTGCAATACAGGGAACCAGATCTGATGAGAACAGAAAGGACCAACTAGTATCAGAGTAGCTACCTACATGTGGAACTTGACCAGCTCCCTCTGATTTAGAGGGAAGGTATGGAAGGCATAGATGAACCTCCCTTTTGGAGAGGGGCAATGCATTTTGCCAGAAAACTCCAGCCCTTGGAGCGAGCAAGCAAGCAGAACAGTGGCAGTTTTGCACTGAGTGGGAATACAAGCTAAGTCTACCTGTGCTCGACACCACCAGTTGAACAGGTCTTATATGACTGAGGTCAGCAGCTCCCAGTCATGCTTTCTGGACTGTGACCTGTTTAGCCTGTTTTCCAGGATGTTCTGAGTGCCTGGCACAAGGGCTGCTGACAGTTTTACACTGTGTTCTACAGCCTAGTACCAAACCTCATCATCTGTTTGCACAGGAGGTAGTGATGAGTCCCCCCTTGCTTGCTGATATACTGCAATACCCTGATGTTGTCATTATGCACCAGCCGAGGCAATGGGGATAGATAGTTCTGGAAGGCTTGCAGGTCACAAAGAATGCTTTCATCTCTAGGAAATGTATGTGAAGTGAACTCTCTACTGTGGTCCATGTACCCTAGATCTGATGAAGCCCCAGGTGTGCCATGCATCCCATGCCTGAAGCATCCATGGTGAGGATCTGATGATGGGAGGGAATACAGAAAGGAACCCTTTTGAACACATTGCTGGGTTACATTCACCACTGGATCACCTTGTTTACAGGAGATATTACTAGAACCTGCTGTTACCTGCTGTTATGCGTCATCATTGCATTGATCCCACTGAACTCTTTATATCCATTGGTGGATCTTCATGTGCATCCTTGCCAGGGGTACCATGGCAATAACTGCTGCCATTAGGTCCAACAGTTTCAGGGAATGTCCTGGCTGTGACATACCTGTGACTGTAAAGTGCCTGAGCCTGTGCTATCGGGCACTCTTCCCCGTCCTGGGGCAGGAAGGCTAAGCCTTGAGCAGTGTCCAGTATAGCTCCTTAATACTGGAGGTGCTGTCAATAGGTCCAAACTGAGTTGGGCAGGTTGACTGTAATCCCTAGAGCATTGAATAGCTATCTAATACACCTTAGAGTGAGACAAATTCTCTTCGGAATGAGCTTTGAGCAACCAGTCATCCATAGAAACATAGAATTTGATGGCAGATAAGTACCGCTTGGCCCACCCAGTCTGCCCATTTCCCTATCTACTGGATAAGCTGCAGATCCTAGTTAACCAGCAGCCTACTTCGTCCTACCCCCACCCCCTAGAATGGCCTTATGACTGTCCCATGCATGCTTGAATTCCACTGTTTTTGACTCCACAACCTCCTCCAGAATGCCGCTCCATGCATCCACAACCCTCTCTGTGAAAAAATACTTCTTAAATTACCTCTAAGCCACCTCCCCATCTTCAAATTGTGCCCTTGTTCTGTACACCTCTTTTTTGAAAGATGCTACCTCTTGGACTTTGTTGATTCCCTTGAGGTACTTGAAAGTTTCTATCACGTCCCCCCTCTCCCTCCTTTCCTCGAGGCTATACATATTAAGCTCCTTTAGTCTCTCTTCATATGTCTTCTGGTGCAGACCCTTCACCATTTTAGTTGCCCTCCTCTGGACAGCTTCCATCCTGTCTATATCTTTACGGAGATTGGGTCTCCAGAACTGCATGCAGTACTCCAGATGGGGTCTGACCAGCTGTCTGTACAGAGGGATAATAACTTCCTGTTTTCTACTGGTGATGCCTCTCCCTATGCATCCCAGTATCCCCCAGCCCTCCTTGCTGCCCTCTCGCATTGCTTGCCCACCTTTAGATCATCTGATATGACTAACCCCAGGTCCCTTTCCATTTTTGTTGTTGTTAGCATCTCACCCCCCATTGTGTACTCTTCCCCTGGGTTTTTGTTTCCCAGGTGCATTACCTTGCACTTCTTAGCATTGAATCTAAGCTTCCATATATTTGACCATTCCTCTAACCTTGCCAAGTCCCTTCTTATCCTTTTCACCCCACCTTGTGCATCAACTCTGTTGCAGATCTTTGTGTCATCTGCAAAGAGACATACTTTTCCTTCCAGTCCCTCTGCAATGTCACTTATAAAGACATTGAAGAGGACCAGTCCTAATACTGAACCCTGCGGTACCCAGAGAGAAGACATACAGTCGCTCCCTCCTGAGGGCTGATGCCACCATTGCTAAGCATTTGATAAAGACCTGTGGCACAGATGACAAGCCAAAGGGCAATACCCTAAACTGGTGGTGCTCCCCCTGATATATGAATCTGAGGTACTTCCTGTGAGGACAGCATATCTTAATTTGCAGGTATGTGTGCTGTATATCTAGGGAGCTAATCCAGTCCCCTTTTTGCAGCAGGGGCAGTAGGCACTGCACAGTCACCATCCTGAACTTCTTATACTGAATATAGAAGTTCATATCTGTCGAATCCAGAATGGGCCTTAAGTCATCTGTAGATTTGGGGACTAGAAAGAAGTGAGACTCGAAACCTGGTTCTATGGCCGTCTTCTGCAACAGTGTATAAACTTCTTCCAAGCACTGGTATGTGTTTTGGAGGAATGTTTGTAGGTAACCCCAGGAACTGTAGAACGTGGCCTTGCTCTATGAGTTGCAGAACCAAAGTGTCTGTTGTGATATCTGTCTACCTTTCTAGGTGGAGGGAAAAACAAATCCCCCCCACCAACTCCTGAAGTACTGAAAGGTGGGAGTCCAATAAGGAATTATGCTGAAGCAGACCTTGCACCTGGGGCTACAGATCCACCTCTGGAGGCCTTAGAGTGGCCTGTGGCAGGGGCAGGCAAAGTTGATCTGGCCCTGTTTTTGCTCTGCTGCTGGATGTGTTTCTTGGTAGCCTGACAAAAGGGCACCCGCTGCCTACTTCTTGGTTATGTGCAGTAAAGGGAATGGATGGAACTTAGAGTCCTGCCCAAATCATGCAGGTCAGAGATGATATCCTGCACATCAGCCCCAAACAGCTTGTATCCTCTGAAAGAGGATATTCAGAATGGATTGCTGGACATCAGTAGCAAATCCTGATACCCTCAGCCAAGCATGCCTCCTTAGGCAGATGCCAGCCACAGATGCCTGGTTGAGGCATCCAAGATGTCATATGTAGCTCTTTAAAGGTTTTTACCAACATCAGCCCCGGTCTGGCGGGCCTCGATCATTGTCTGCATTGGTTTACCCTCTGGAAGGGACTGAACTGCTGCTGTAGTCTTTTTCCATTGTGTATTCTGGTACTTGACCATATGGGCCTGGTAATTTGATGTCCTAAGGCCCAGTGTGACAGAGGCAAAGACTATTTCCCATGAGATGCAGTCTACTCAACTCCATATCTAGGGAATAGAACTGAGGTGGTCAGGCACCTTGGACTTGTCATGGTCTGCCTTAATCACAACAGAATCCACTTCACACTGGCCTTCAAAAAAATACTTACCTGATGGGGCTTGATATAGCTTGTCTGTTGTTCTGGGCATAGTAGGGATCAGGCTTGGTCTTTGCTAGACAGCCATAGTGGCATCCTGTAGTGCAGCCAATAGAGGAGGGATCACAAAAAGTTTACAATGTGGTATTTCAAGGAACTCTACAAGGTTTCTCCTAGTGGTGTCTTGCTCCTCAGCATCAAACAACACATCAATTTGGAAGTGCTTCATGATAAAGATGAAGCAGGGGTCCAAACCAGGTACTATACCAATTGTAATACTCCTGCCTCCAAGGCAGCTACTATACCAATGGTACTACCCCTGCCTCAGAGCAGGAATTACACAAATGGTACTACACATGTCTCAAGTTAGGTACTTTCCCAATGGTAATACCTTTACCTCTGAGGCAGGCACTGTTACAGTGGTAATACTAGTGCCTCCAAGGCAGGCACTGAACCTACTGGTAGCTGACCATACTTCTGCCAAAGGTAATACCCCTGCCTATGAGGCAGGCAGTCTACAAATAGTGATATCCCTACCTCCAAGGCTGGCACTGTACCAATGGTAATACACCTGCCTCTGAGGCAGCTACTCAGACAAAGGTAAAACCCCTGCCTACGAGGCAGGTAGCATACAAATGGTAATACCTACACCTCAGAGGCAGGTACTATCTCAATATAATACCTTTGCCTCCGAGGCAATTACTGTAACAGTGGTAATATCACTGCCTCCAAGGCAGGCACAATACCTATTAGTAGCTGAACCTGCCTTCAAGGCAGCCATTATATCAATGGTAGTAGCCACGACTACAAGACAGGTACTACACAAGTGGTAATACCCCTGCCTCTGATACAGGTACTCTGACAAAGGCTATACTCCTGCCTCTGAGGCAGGTACTCTATTAATAGTAGTACCCCTGCCTCTGAGGCTGGTACAGCGGATCTGGCCTGCATCACCGAAACCTGGCTGGATGAAAATGCTGGCCCCGTTCTTGAGGCGGCAGTTCCGAATGGGTATTCAGTGATACACCTCTCAAGATTGGATCGCAAGGGTGGGGTGGAGGGTTGCGGTCTGTTTTATGACCGAATTAGGTCTCACCAGTGTTCCAGTTGAGGAGACCAGATCATTCGAATGTGTTGTAGTGGCAGGTGGGGGCTATAGACTGGCTCTCATCTACTGTACACCCGGGGACAAGAAGCCATTCCTTAAGGAAGTGGTGGACTTCATCGTTGACCTGGTATTGGAGTCCCCCAGGTTGATGGTGCTGGGTAACTTCAATGCCTGGATCGATGATGAACTCTCGCAATTTGGACAGCACTTCCTCCAATTGATGAATTCATTGGGCCTCTCACAGGTTGTTACCTCTGCCACTCATAAATGTGGCCATTCCTTTGATCTGGTTTTCCTCCTGGGGATGGAGGCCTCTGGCATGGGGGTGGAACCTGTCAGATGGTCCAACCATCACACTGTGAGATTCAATTTTAGCACCCCCTTGCATAGACCTACCCCTGTGGAGATGGCCAAGTACCGCCCTTTACGGGATATGACTCCCAATGGTCTAACTGCAGTACTTGACCTATCAGAATTTCCTGTGATGAGCTTGGATCCATAGGTCTTGGTTCTGGCCTATAATAAGGCCATTACCAATGCTCTGGATTCTATTACACCCATTCATGTGCGTCCTCTCTCCTTCGCCCTCTGTCCCCATGGTTCGATGGGGACTTGAGGGAGATGCGACGACTAGGACGCAGGTTAGAGAGGTGTTGGCGGAAATCAGGCTTAGATGCCGACCATCTTAGACTGCTAGAGCACTATCAACTCTATCAGTCAGCAATTGCCCTTAAGAAGGCAGTATTCCTGTCCGGGAAAATTGCTGCTGCTCAGAACCAACCGGCCCAGCTCTTTTGAACTGTAGACAGACTGTGCAACCCAGCCTGTCTGCAGGTTTGTAGAGCTTTTTCACAATCTCAGTGTGAGGAGCTCGCTCGGTTCTTTGCAGATAAGGTGGATGACATCAGGGAGGAGACCCACGCAACAATCTCTATGGGAATGGCTGTGGACCAGGCCCTGGTCACACTCCCTCTCTTTTCCTGGAGTTTCTTCAAAAGGCCGGAAATCTAAGATGTTATGAGGATTGTCCAGGGTATGTGCACTACATTCTGTAGTTTAGATCCAGGCCCCACAGCCTTGATTATGGGCTGTGGGGAGATAATCATCCCAGTTCTGGCAAGGATAGTCTGGTGCTCCTTAGACTCTGGTGAATATCCTTGCTCTCTGAAGGAGGCAGTGGTGACACCAGTGTTGAAGAAGGCTTCTTTGGACCCCGACTCCCTCAGTAACTACCGGCCTATCTCAAACCTTCCCTTTGTTGGGAAGGTAATTGAGAAAGAAGTGGCAACTCAGTTAGACAACCACTTGACCATCCATAGCATCTACGATCCTCTTCAATCAGGTTTTTGAAAGAGGCACAGCACTGAGACTGCGCTGGTTCGGGTGCTCAATGCTCTCTTGATGGTGAGAGACCAGAAAAAACGGTCCATTTTGGTCCTTTTGGATCTGTCATCAGCATTTGACACTGTAGATCATGGGGTTCTGCTTGAGCACCTGAGAATCATCTGTGGGCTTTCAGGTTTGGTCCTCAGATGGTTTACTTCTTTCCTCACTGGTAGAACTCAGAGGGTGGTATCGGGGGTGTTTTCCTCTGATCCTATCTCTCTGTCTTGTGGGGTGCCCCAGGGCTCAGTGCTGTCCCCCATGTTGTTTGAGGTGTACATGCTTCCCCCAGAGACATTGTAAGACAGTATGGGCTGGAGTCTCATTGTTATGCTGATGATACCCAGCTCTACCTGTCTTTTGCACCTGACCAAAACAGCACTCTCAGTGTTTAATTACTGCCTTGGCGAAATCCAAGGTTGGATGAGGTCCAGCTGGCTGAAGTTGAATTCCTGGAAGATGGAAGTGATGGTCATGGATCCTGGTCACCGGATAGGGGGGTGAGGACAAACCATCCCTCAGGTTTATTCCTGGGGGATGTTGAGCTCCCTATCTCTGAACAGGTGCGGAACCTAGGGGTGATTCTTGATGATTGGCTGACACTACATGCTCAAGTGTCGGCCATCATTAAAGTCTCCTTTTACCATCTTAGGAACATCACTAGGATCAAGCAGCTTGTTCTGTCCGGGGACCTACCTACATTGATCCACGCCTTTGTTTCCTTACGTTTGGACTACTGCAATTCTCTTTACTTTGGGCTTCCAGGGGTTGATATCTGCCACTTGCAGCTGGTGCAGAACTCCACAGCCCGGTTGTTAACTGGGACGTCTCGCTCTTCCCATGTTGCACCGGTGCTGCGGAGACTGCACTGGCTGCTGGTTCAGTGGTGGATCACCTTTAAAGTCGACTTGCTGACTTATAAAGCCCTGCACGGTTTGGGCCCTGACTACCTGAAAGAGCTCCTGGTTCCCTATCTCCCAGAGCGACCGCTCCGCTCGGCCAATGAGGGGTTGCTAGAGATTCCAAGGGATGTTCTAAAATCTTCTGGCACTCAGGCTTTTACATTAGTGGCTCCAACCCTCTGGAATTCTCTACCACGTTGGGCACATTAAAAATAAAGATTATTATTATTATTATTACTGTGCCAGTAGTAATACCCCTGCCTCCGAGGCAGCAACTCTGCCAATCGTAATACCCCTGCCTCTGAAGCTGATAGTATACACATGGGAATACCTATGATTCCAAGGCAGGTACTATCCAAATAGTAATACCCCTGCCTCTGAGGCAGGTACTGTAATATTGGTAATACACCTGCCTCCAAGACAGGCACAGTACCAACTACTACTAGTTGGTACTACTAGTACCAACTAGTAGTAGAACCTACCTCAGAGGTACTATACCTCTTGTCTTAGAGCCTCCCTTTGAGGTAGGAACTAGGCATCTTTCCATAGACTCTGCCTCCAAGGAAACACCTATACAAATGATAATACCCACTGCCTGATAGGCAGACACAGTACCTATTGGTATCATACCCTGCCTCAGAGGCAGGTACTATATCTCTTTCATTACACCCTACCTACAAAGCAGGTACTATACCTCTTGTAGTGTACCTTGTCTCCGAGACAGATACTAAACCAATGAGAGTAGACCCTTCCCTTAAGAGGAAGGCAGTATAAGTCTTGTACAAGGCTCTGCCTCCAAGGCAGGTACTATGACAATGAAGTCAATCCTGCCTCCTAGGCATGCAGAATACCTTTTCTAGAAGACACTGACTCCGAGGCAGATACTATGCCAAGGGTAGTAGTCCCTGCCTCCAAGGCAGGTACTATGCTAATGGTGGTAGCACCTGTCTCCAAGGCAGATACAGAGTCAATGCTACCAGGGTCTGGCTCAATATCACAGGCTGCTTGTTGGGGGGGGAGGTGGAAATTACATGATGTGCAGTAGCAGCATATGTCTTTATTATTTATTTTATTTAAATTTTTTAATTTTCCTGCTTCAAGGAGCTGTCTGGGGAATGGGGGAGCCTGCATGTATCCCTACCCAATACAGTGGAGCTTGTCATGTTGCTGACATTGCAGAGCTCTGTGACATGGGTGGGTTCACTCCTGCTTCAGGCATCTGTCTGAAAGGGCAGGAGGGTGTCCCAGATCTGTCCTGACACAGCTACTAACCTATAGAATTGGAGCCGGTGGCTCTGCTAATATTGTAGAACTCTGTAACAATAATTGGTACAATCCTGCTTCAGGGAGCTGTCGATGGTGGAGGAGAGGAATCCTGGATCTATCCTGACCTGTTTGTGTGGTTTGAGAGATAACCACTGTCACAAACCCACTCCTGGGGGCCGGGTCCACTGAGATCACAGTGCCCAGCCCTAAGTGCAGTCCGTGACAGGGGGGACAGGAATACCTTACCCGTGTCCTTCTAGAGTGCTTGCTGGGTTTACAACTGAACACTTCCCATGAAGGCCAGGTATTCCTCTCTAATATGGGTAAGGGTAAAATACAGTCTTGAATCTGTAGCCAGATGAGAACCCTCTTTGGTTGCTGCACTGGGGGGAGGACCAAGCATTGCAAGCTCTTTGGGGCTGTCCTTGTAACCCTAATTGTGTCTTCTCCCACAGGTGGTGCAGGAACCTAGTTCCAATCCTACAGACCCCTCCTTGGACCAATGTATTTCCCCTACCTAGGGCCCCAGATTCCCTTCCAGGATCCTAGTTTTTGGTAGCTATGGTGGCACCTTAGCACTAAACAGGCTGGTCACAGATTGGATAAACCTTCCCACTGTCTCACAAACACAAATCATTCCCAGGCAGTTTTTTTTTAAAGCAAGTGCTTTTACTAGTTATTAAATAATTAGCATACAAGACTTACAAACAGAAGATTCAGAAATGTGGGTTACAGGATAACAAAAAGAGTTGGAAAAATGCATTAAAAATGCACTGTCAAATTTAACTGGCTAATTTCTACTTTGTCTGTAGAGAAATCAAATTCCAGAAAATAAATGGGTTTCTGCAAAAGTCTCCGAGACCAAGTTCTTCTTGCAGCCACTGGTTCTCAGTGTATGCTTGGTAGTCTGGATCTGTGTGTCAGGAAAAGTGTCTTCTGCTAAATGCACTGAGTTTCTATTTTGACGGGCCTTATACACCCTTTGTCATGCAGTCTGTAAAACTGTCCTTTGAATTAGCTGGTGGCCTTATCTTTAGGCCAGCAGTCTTTCTTGCTCTTTTCCAAAATTTCCTGGCTGGCTTGATCCACTATCCCCTGACCTCTTTTAAATGGAGATGAATTATGACACTTGAAGTGTATAAAAAATAGACTTCCAGATCCTGTTCTCAACTTATGTTTTCCTTGAAGTGTAAATGTTTATGACAGCAAGTTAGTTTCTCCCATCTCCTGTCCTTTTGGACTTGTCTCCTTTGATCAGTTTATCAGAAAATACCAATTCCACTTTTGAAATGTAAAACGTTATTAGTAGAGGAGATGACTCCCAGGAAATGTTCAATTCCCCATTGAAATTCAATCCCTGTTTATCTATAGCAAGCCTTGTCTCAGGCTAAGAGGAATGTCAGACATTTGCAATATACATTCTCTTTCCTCAAGTACTCTTTAAAAAAACATGAGCATCCTTCTGGTAAACCTAATTTCCTGGCATTTTTTGGAATTTAAACATAAAGCCTTTTCAAGTAATATGACAGCAGTATGTCTGCAATATGACTGAGTGGCCAAATCACCAGTCCATCCCTCCTTAGACTGAATTTGAGGGAACACGCCCCTATTTCATGGCAGGATTCCTATAATTCGGTTACTGTTCTAATTGGCGAGATATGCATTTGCATTGGCAGACCTTGACCTGTAAGTAATGGTCATGTTATAGGCCTGTAGGGCAATACTCCATCTGAGGATCCATCCATTTGTTTTGCCCATCTGATTTAACCACACAAGGGGGTTGTGATCAGTCTCTACCTTGAATCACCTCCCATAGAGATATGGCTCTAATTTCTTCAGGGCCATACCAGCGCAAGGCATTACTTTTCTACCATGGAGTTTGCTTGCTCCCGGGGAAGTAAGTTCTTGCTCAGGTACAATATCAGGTGGTCTCTTCCCTGATTACATGTCTGGCTAAGGACTACTCCAATCCCCACATCCAAGGGATCCGTCTTTACTACAAACTGTCTAGTATTATCTGGACTGACCAACACAGGGACACTGCACAGTACACAGTGCCAGTTTTAGCTGTGCAAAGGCTTGTTCACAAGCTGGCTCCAAGATTACCTTTTTGGGCTGTCTTTTCATTAGCAAGCCAGATAGGGGAGCTGTCAGGATACTGTAATTGAACACAAACATTCAGTAGCACCCTGTGGTCCCTAGGAAGCTCCTAACTTGCTTCTGGGTTTCAGGCATGGGCCACACCTCAATTACCTCAATCTTTGCTTGATTAGGATGAATCTGCCCCCACCCCACTACATGGACTAGGTATGCCACCTCCACCATAGCTACCTGGTACTTTTTAGCCATGACAGTGAGCCCTGCCACCTGCATCCTGCCCAACATTTCCTTCAGATGGGACAGGTGTTCCTTCCAGCTGGTACTGAAGATGGCAATATCATCCAGATAAGCCACTGCATACTATTTGGTACCTGGTAATACCAGGTTGATCAATCTTTGGAATGTGGCAGAGGTGTTCTTCATTCCAAAAGGCACTACCCAGAAATCAAATAATCCTATTGAAGTGATGAAGGCTAACTGTTCTCTAGCTCTGGCAGTTAACTCCACCTGCCAGCATCCTTTTGTCAAGTCAGTTTTCATTAAGATATGTCACCCCCTCCCAGTTTGTCTAGTAGTTTGTCTGTCCATTGCATCGGGTGGGCATCAGACTTCGTGATTGCGTTGAATCCACGATAGTACCCACAAAAGCGAGTAGACCCATCCAGCTTGGGAACGAGGACTACAGGCAAGGCTCAGGGACTGTGGGATTTCTGGATTACCCCTAAATCCAGCATTTCCTCCACCTCCACCCTTATATCCTTTAAGGTGGCCTCAGATATCCAATAGGCTGTTCACCGTATGGGCACTTGCATCCCTGTGTCTACGTCATGAGTCACTAAGGGGGTCTGTCCAGGCTTGGCCGTAAACAAAGGGGCCTCCTCTAAAACCTCCCTCACTTCCTGGGTCTGTTCTGGTGTCAACTGAAGTGACAGGTTAATTGCCTCCACAGATGACTCCCACTTGCTTTCCTCTAGCAAGTCCAGGAGAGGGTCTTCCTTGTTCCTTCTCTCCCCAGGACTATACACTGCAGTCACCATGTTGTCCCTGTTTGCATAAGGCTTCATCATATTGACATGGTACATCCTATGGGTTTGTTTCCTATCAGGCAGTTCCACAATACAGTTCATATCACTGACCTGTCAGACTACCTTATATGGTCCCGCCCACTTGGCCTGCAGCTTGTCTTTCCAGACTGAAATTAGGACCATTACTTCCTGACTGGCACTGTATGAGTGAGCTCTGTCTCTGTGGTCATACTGTACTAGACTTTTTGCTTCTGTTGGGGACCTGACAGGTTACTTTGGGCCACCTTTAATCAATCTTTGTGTTCCCATGGGTAATGGATAGTCTTATATGCAACTCTTTCCAATACATTAGAACCAAATACTTGGCTGTGGATTTGTAGATTACAGGAAGGAAAAGGTCACTTCCACCTCAGTGTTGATAAAAATTATTTTTATTAGTGTTTCTTATGCCCTGACATTTCGCACTGTAGCAGTGCTTTTTCAAAGGGCTGACATAGATAAAAAAAATGTATAATCATATTCTATAATCCTTTACCAAAATCTTTCTTAATTCATAAATATTTATTATATTGGAACTCTAACCCATGATCCATACACACCTTTCTGAGAAAGACAGCATTTGTTTATACACAAACCTTGTGCAGTTTCTTAAAGAATTTAAACCTATAAAGCAATACAACATATATTTCCATGATGCTTCTTCTAGCTGTGTAAATTTTTTAATCAATTTTCCTTACTTTTCTTTTTTATTATTTTTTTCTTTCCCAATACTACTTTTTTCTGTTCTGCAATACATGCCTATTACTCCTTTTCACTATGGATAATACCACTCTGTTTCCTAAATATTACTAATAAATTCTCTTCATAGTTGTATTCACTTGTATGAATGCAAATGAACAAAAACTTAGCAACTAGGAACATTGCACTTTAAATACTTCAACTTCTGTAATTAATGTATTCGCACATTCATCCAGGGTATTCCATTTCATCTATACAATTTCAATTCCTTGTTTCAAACTTCTTAACATATACTGTGACTAGCAAATCTTTTAACCTCACTCTATGCCTGATTCGCATTTTCAGGATCCCTTCCTCATTACTTATGTTAGCACACTGTTGACACACCTGTTACAAAATGCTGATGTTAGTGTACATTCTGTTCTCATCATGCTGATTTCCCTTCTTGTGAACATAATTTGTTTTCAGACTAGCCATTCACTAGGTAGAAAAACAAACAATTGCAATTTGTAGTATTGCCTTTTTCAATTGCTGTTTCCATATTCTTAAACAAATAGCTTTCCCAGTCCCTTATTTTCTTATGTTAGCATACCTTGCACATTTAAAGCTGTCTGAATTTAACCATGTAGCAGGCTGGTTGTTTCAGAGTTTTCATTTGCTGTTGGGATGATTCAAAAAAATGCTTACAGTCCCATTAATTCTGTCTTTTTGTTATTTTGCCAAAGTTTTTGCACATCTCTAAATTATTTAGCCCATCATTATCTCTAATAGACAGGCCTATAAATGTTTACCTGGTGCACAAGATGCTATTGTCCAAGCGTTGTTATAAGTAGGTCATCTTCATTGCTTTAGTCCGCAGAGAAGGTGTGTCCATAAGAGATACCTCTCAGGTCTGACCGCTCTCCAAGTCACACAATGTTCTCAGTAAAAAGTTACAAATTGCAATTTTGTTAATTTTCATTCTTACAACTGAATACAATTATGAAGAGGATTTACTAGTAATGTTTAGGAAACAAAGTGGTAGTGTCCGTAGTGAAAAGGAGCAACAGGCATGTATTGCAGAACAGAAAAAATAGTATTGGGAAATAAAAAAGTAATAAAAAAGAAAAGTAATGAACAACTGATTATAAAATTAACACAGTTAAAAGAAGCATAATGGAAATATATGTTTTATTGCTTTATAGGTTTAAATCCTTTAAGAAACTCCGCAAGGTTTGTGTATAAACAAATACTGTCCTTCTAAGAAAGGTGTGTATGGATCACGGGTTAGAGTTCCAGTATATAAGAAATATTTATGAATTAAGAAAGATTTTGCTAAAAGACTATGGAATACAATTATACATTTTTTTAATCTATTTCAGCCCTTTGAAAAAGCATTGTTATAGTGCAAATCGTCAGGGTGTAAGAAACACTAATAAAAATAATTTTTATCAACACTGAGGATGAAGTGACCTTTTCCTTCCTAAACTCTGCAAATCCACAGTCAAGTGCTTTGGGCCACCCCCCCCCCCATAAGCTACTTCTGCTTCTCCCTAAACTTAAGAACATACTCCTCTATGGGAGCTTCCTGGGTGGGGTAGCGAGCTTGCCTTCCCAGTCTTCTCAGATCAAGTCTAGGGGCCCACGCACCCTTCGTCCATATGAGAGCTCGAAGAGGGAGAACCCGACTCTTGGACCACCTCCCTGTATGCAAACAACAGGTGAGAAAGGTATTTCTCCCTGCCCTCCCATGATGTTAAGCAAATGCTTGAAGCATCAATTTTAGGGTACCATTAAAATGTTTCACAAGCCCATTGCCTTGTGGGTGATAAGGAGTTGTTTGCCTCTGCACCACCCCACACTTCTCCCACAAACACTTCATCAGGTCCAACATGAAGTTATCCTCATGATCAGAGATAACCTCCTGCAGAAACCTGACACTGGAGAAAATCCCTAGCAAGGTGTCTGCCACTTTGTCTGCCTTAATTGAGGAGAAGGCAACTGCCTCTGGGTATCGGGTGGCATAATCGACCACAATCAGGACAAACTTTTTCCTGGAGGGGCTTGGGGTATTCAAGGGTCCCACAATATCTATTTCTGCCCTCTGGAATGACTCCTCCACAATGGGCAAGGGAATTTGAGCAGCTTTGGTTTTACTACCCGCCTTACCTATTTGTTGCCACCAGTGACAAGACCTGCAATATTCCTTCACCTGCTTGGTGAAGTTGGGCCAATAGACATTTTGGGCCAATCACTGCAATGTGTGAGCTATTCCCAGATGTCCGGACATGGGGATGTCATGAGCGATCTTGATCAACTGTTCATGATATCCCTGGGGAATGACAAGCTGCCTGCCCATCACCCCTCCCTCTGTTCTCATGTCCTGTGTATACAACAGTCCATCATCCCAAAATACCCTATGTCTCATGTCACCTCCCTGTGTCCCATCAGATTCTGCACAAGCCCTCAGCCTCTCCAAACTAGGATCAGTCCTCTGGGCCACTGCAAAATCTTCACATTTTTACGAAGCATGTGACATGTCCCCCTCAGTTCCTAAACTGGTTTCCATAGCTGTCACGTTAGGGCCTTCAGCATCACTGCCAGCCCAAACCTTCTCACCAATTGTTACCCTTCCCTCCTCAGAGTAACCTTCTGTAGCTGTCTGGTGAATGGCTACTTGGGGAAGTCCTACCTCCCTTTCACTATTCTCCATGTCAGGAGACACAGGCTGGGGAACCAGTCTCCTATTCTTTTCCACAGGGGCTTCTGTAGGGTTCAGGGAATTACAGGTGGCCTTAGCCGTCTGGCTGTGATTAACCACACACACCACCCCCTGCTGTAGATTATTCCCTATAACCACATTCATGGTGAGGTTGTCTGCCACAGCCCCTTTTTGCACCCTCTCTTCTGTCTCACCTCAGTCCAGGAGAACATTAGCTAGTGGCAGGGTTTTCTCCTCTCCAGTGAATCACCTCAAAGTTATAAACTGATCTGGTATAAGCTGTTCAGGCCCAACCAAATCCCCTTTTACCAGGGTAAGAGATACTCCCATGTCCCTTAATCCATGAGTCTGCACCACATTTGCAGTAACCAGGTGTATGTGCACTCTCATGTTTACAGGCATGCTTTCAGGGATACACAGTTCTCCCGCCTCCTTTTGAGAGACACTTTGCCCACTTTGTACCTTTTTAGGACACTGTCTAGCAAAATGCCTTGGCTGTTTACAAAACCAGCACTTATCATTTCTTTTATCCAAGAAACCTCATTTTGGTAACTTGGGGCTTCCCCCTTTCTGCAGGGGCAGTGAGGGTTTTAGCTGCCCTGAAGGTGCACTTTTTCCTGTTTGCCCTGCAGTACCTGCTCCATGACTTTCTTTTAGAGCAGGCCTGCTCCTGGCATAGCGATCCAATAGCTCAGCAGCTTACTGTGCTGTTTTGGACCCCGGTCCTCTAGCCAGGTTTTCAGTTGTACTGGGCAAGCCCAAAAGAACTGCTCTAACAACACAATCTCCTCGATTTTCCCCACAGAGTTGGCTTCCACCCCTTCCACCAACATTTCAAAAACTGACTTTGCTTTGTGGCAAGTTCCTCATAGCTCATGTCAGGGCTTTTTTGGAGTTTACAGAATTTAACCCTGTATGCCTCAGGAGTTAGTTCATACTTTTTAAGTAGAGCAGCTTTAAGTTTCTCATAGTCTTTACTGTCCTCATTGTCCATTTGGCCTAGTGTCTCACTTCCTTTTCCAGTAAGCAGCAGGGATAGCTGAAAGCTCCAGGCCTCCATGGGTATCTTGGCCTGGATACAGACCTTTTCAAAGGAATTTAAAAATGCATCCATATCATCACCCTCTTTAAATTCAGCTATTAATTTGGAATTTAATTTATACCCCAGCCCTGGAGTTTCAGGTTCATCCCCGCCCTTTCCTGCCCTGGAGCTGGCAGTTGAAACTTCAGCCTCTCCAGTTTGAATTTTTTCTAGTGCTACTTTTCCTCTGCCTCTCTCTGGTGCTGCTTTTCCTAGGCCTCTCTCTGGTGCTGCTTTTCCTGCATCTCCATTTCTAACTTTCTCTGCTCAAATTCCCTCTGCTGCTGGGCTTCGAACTTTCTCTGCTCCAGCTCCAATTTCCTCAGCTCAGATTGTAGTTTTAACCTCTCTAGCTCAGAATCTGTGATGGACTACACTTGGTGCTGTGGTTCTGGGTCCTCTTTGGTCTCACTGTCCTGCTCCCTGGGACGAGACCCTGAGATGTCCATTGGCACTCCCACACCCAAGGTCTGGCCCTTTTCACTCACTGGCCATGACTCAAGGTTCTGGGTAACTGCTAGCTCATCGGGTGCCATGAGAGCATCCACAAGGTTCTTTTTATTTGCCCCTCATAATGGACCACTCTTTCTTGACACTACTGTCTTAACTGGTCTGCAGTGTATTTGCTGTAGTTGGAAGCCATCTTCTTCCCTAACTACCTCAACACTAACATACACACAAAAAAAAACAAGGTAGGTAACTTTATACTATAACCACATTTTTTTCCAAATCTCCCTCCTGTTTGTGTGTGGGATGTTTATAGTTTATCAGTCTGATACACTGGCTTTGAATCCAGCCTCTATGCCTGTACCACCAATATCTCTTGTATCCCACCGCTATATCACCAGATCTGTCACTAACCCACTCCTGGAGGCTGGTTCCACTGAGCTCACAGTGCCCACCCCTAAGTACAATTTGTGACATGGGGGAACAAGAATACCCCCTTGTCTTTCTAGAGTGCTCCCTGACTTCACACCTAAACACTTACGACAAGGGCCCAGGCCTTCCTCTCTAATCTGGGTAAGGGTAAAATACAGTCTCAAGTAAGTAGCCAGATGAAAACTCTCCTTGGTTGCTGCACTGAGGGAGGACCCAGGTGTTACTAGCTCTTCAGGGCTGTCCTCATAACCCTGATTGTGTCTTATCCCACAGGTGATGCAGGAACCTAGTTCAAATCCTACAGACACCTCCAGAGACCTATGTACTTCCCCTACTTAGGCACTCAGATTCCCTTCCAGGATCCTAGTCTTTGGTAGCTATGGTGGCACCTTAGTGCTAAACAGGCTGGTCACAGATTGGATAAACCTTCCCACCATCACACACACATAAATCACTCCCAGGCAGTTTTTTTTTTAAAGTAAGTGCTTTTACTCGTTATTAAATAATTACCATACAAGACTTATAAACAAAAGATTCAGAAATTTGGGTTACAGGATAACAAGAAAAGGTTGGACAAAAATACTTAAAAAATTCTACTGTAAAATTTAACTGGCTAATTTGTACAGTACCTTGTCTGCAGAGAAATCAAAGTCCAGAAAATAAATGGGTTTCTGCAAAAGTCTCCAAGTCCCAGTTCTTCTTGCAGCCACTGGTACTCAGTGTATGCTTATTAGTCTAGCTCTTTGTGTCAGGAAAAATGACTTCTGCAAAATGCACTGAGCTTCTGTTTTGAGGGGCCCCAGTTCCTGCAGTCTATAAAACTGTCCTTCAAATTAGCTAGTGGCCTTATCATTAGGCCAGCAGGGGTCTCTCTTGCTCTTTTCCAAAATCTTATTTATATTTCATCACCACACCAAGTTTCTGGCTGGCTTGATCCAGTATCCCCTGACTTCTTTTAAATGGAGATTAATTATGACACTTAAAGTGTATTCACAATAGATTTAAAGATCCTGTTCTCGACATGTTGTTTTCCTTGAAATGTAAAAGTTTATGATAGCGAGATGGTTTCTCCCATTTCATGTCCTTCTGGACTTGTCTCCTTTGATCAGTTTATCTGGAAATACCAATTCCCATTTTGAAATGTGAAAGGTTATTAGTGAAGGAGATGGCTCCAAGGAAATGTTCAATTTCCATTTGAAATTTAACCCCTGTTTACCCTGTTTATCTGTAGCAAACCTTGTCTCTGGCAAAGAGGAATGTCAAACATTTGCAATATACATTCTCATTTCTCAAGTACCCTTTTAAAATAAACATGGGCATCTTTCTGGTAAACCTGATATCCTGGACATTTTGGAAATTTAAACATAAAACGTTTTAGAGAAATATGACAGCAATATGTCTGTAATATGACTGAAGTGGTCAACTTTCCACAACTGCCACCTTAAGACCTCCTTCCCAGGCTGATCTGAAACTAAAAGTTTCTGGCTGTTGAGAAACTCAGCACCTGATGAAAAGCACCATCTTAGAACTGTGGGCTGATATACAGGCTGTTTGAATGCTAACTTCCACCTTACAATGAAGACCTTCTTCACGTGCTGATTTGAAAATCAGTACCCCTGTAAAAAGAGTGCCACCTTACAAATATAGGGTGATCTGCTTATGCAGGCAATTCGAGTGACAACTGCCACTGTAAAATGGACATCTTCCTAGTCTGATCTATCAGAATAAAAATCACACAATCAGCACCATGAAAAAAAGCACAATTTTAACAAGGTGGGCTGATGTGCATATACAGGTGATTTGAGTGCTAACCACCACCTTACAACATCAACATTATTCATGAGATGATATGAAAATTGGCCCCCCCTGGAATAATTGTGTCACTTTACAAATGAGAACTGATATGCATATCCAGGCAGTTTGAGTGATAACCACCACCTTAAAATGAACAGCTTCCAGGCCTGATCTGTCAGATAAAGTGACTGCTGGTGAGAAAATCGACACCCCTGGAATGAAAATGGCACCTTATGAAAAGATGCTGATCTGATTTTGTGACAGTTCTGCATGCATTTCTAAGGTGGCTGTTTTATTCCAGGGGTGCTAATTTTCTCACCAGCAGTCACTGTGACAGATCAGAACACCATCAGTCCTGTAAGAAAATCAGCAGTAATATGAAAGGCATTACATTTTATTCATTTATTTGTATTTTGAATGACACCTTTGAGCCGAGGGCTCTTTTACAAAGGTTCCACGTCAAGGCAATAAGAACAATAAGGTACAAACATAACATGATCATTACAGTGGAACTTACAAAATAAAAAGACAAGTAAGGTTACAATAATAGCAGCCAAAGGCATTGTAAAGGAATTGGGTTGTGAGTTAATTATACAGTACAAGTCATAGGCAGCTCAGTGAAGCTTTGTTAGGATTGGGTTAGTGGGAAAAGAGAAAGAAGAGTGGTGGTGAGGGTGTGGTATGGGTGAGAGAGAGGAAGGAGGGGAGAAATAGGAAGGGCATTGCTTTGGGTATGTGGTAGCTGGGAAATAGCAAGGGAGAAGGAAGAAGGAATGGGGGGATGAAAAGGAAGAGTAGACAGATTCATCCTATACCCAGTAATGGGGGGTAGGAGAGGAGAAGGAGCTGAGGCAGTAAGGAGGGATGCTTAAGGGTAGTATGCCTGGATGGGATTATAAGAAGCAATCACAGAAGGCACTACACACGAGGTGTTGACATAGTTTACACTTAAAAGCACCAATCGTGGCATTGTTGGAGATTTCTGTAGGTAGCAAGTCGAACTAGGTGGAGGCTCTGACAAGGTAAGAATGCTGAGCTTGAGAAGTTTGGCAGTGAGGTACTGTAAAGGTTAGAGGGTCCACTCTTCTAGTTAGGTGGCAGACACACTGTGGGGTCAATATTGATTGGACTACAGGGGGCATAAGACCCAGTGATGTCTTCTTAGCTAGGAGGCAGGTCTGGTACTTTAGCCTGCTGGATAACTGGAGCCAGTTAGCCTGCTCATAAATGTCACATATGTGAGAAAGGTGGGCAGCTGAAATAAGGAGTCTACATGCATTATTAAGGCTATAGCTATGCACTGGAGTGCAGTGTCAGTAGCAGATCAATTGATAAGGAGCCCGTTGTCAATAGTTGAGATAACAGAGCTCTGGATAGCAAGGTTCAAGGCTTCAGCCATTATGCAATGTTTATGCTTGTATAGTAGCTCCATGCGGGAGTTCACAGTTTTAGTGATATTGTGAATGTGTTTGGTATACAAGAGGGAGCAGTCAAGGGTCAGGCTCAGATATTTAAACATATCCACCTGCTCAAGGACGATGTCTTCATGGTTGTTAATTATGAGCTCATGGTCCTTGTACTTGTTGTGGGTTCCATGGAACAACATTGTTTTAGTTTTTTTGTGGTTAAGGATGAGTTCATGTGAGCAAAATCAGTCTTCCACTTCTGTGAAACTTTTCTGTAGTTGAGACTGAAGGGAGGTGGGGTCAGTGTGGCAAATGAAGATTACTGCATCATCTGCATACAGTAGCATTCTGTCATGGCAGGAGGAAGGGAGATTGTTCAAGAATATGCTGAATAATAATGGACCCAGGATAGAACCTTGGGGTACTCTAGAGTGGATTGGTAGGGATGACAAGAGGAATTCACCAATCCTGACCTGTTGGGTCTGGTTACTGAGGTAGCTTTCAAACCAGAGGGTAGTTTCACTTGAAAGACCAAGGAGGGATAATTGTTTGAGGAGAATGGAGTGACTGACAGTGTCAAATGCCTTAGTCAGGTCAATAAAAGAGGCACTGACCAACTGGCCCTGATCAAGTGCATGATGGATATGTGTGGTGAATTCGAGGAGTGCCATGATAGTGCTGTACCCTTTGTGGAAGCCATGCTGCTGGAAACATTGCAGGCTGTATTTTACAAGGTACTCCTCTGTGAGCTGATCATCCACTATACGTTCCAGTGCTTTGGATAGAGGGGGGAGGATGGATATAGGCCTGTAGTTGTTCATGAGAGTCTTGTCACAGCTTTTATGGATTGGAGTAACCACTGCCAGTTTTCACTTTTGGGGGAACTGGGAGAGCATGAGGTAACGGTTGAGGATTTTGGTTAGTGGGAGCAGGACTTTGTCAATGGTGAGGGTGAGAAGTTTCATATCCAGTGAATCACCACTGACCCTAGAATTTCCAAGCATTTTAAGAATATGTTTTTTAGCTAGGCTTTCCAGGATTGCTTTGAAATGGAAAGGGGGGTGCCTTGGTGGCAAACCTGAACTAACAGGAGCTGAGTTGACTGTGGTGGGATCAAAAAAGTTAGGGGTAGCACATGACTAAGGTCAGCAAAAGTGGTGTTAAATGCGTTGGCAATGATTACATGGTCAAGAGTGATGGTACCATCTATGTTCAACATTGTGGGTGTTGTTTTGGGATCCTTTCCAGTCACTTCAGAAAGGTTATGCCAGAATTTACTCCCGTCATTCCAGGTGCTGGCTAAGGGGTTCCTGTAATAGTTAGCCTTCTCATGGTGGATTGCTCTGCTGCATGCATTCCTCACTGTTTTGTAGGCTTGAATGTCAGTTTGGGTGCCAGTAGCCTTAGCACGATATCAGAGCTGTTCTCAAGATTTCATTTGTGTAAGGAAGTCTAACGTCATCCATGGGTTATTGACATCCTTGATCTTAAGCTTCTTGAACAGAGCATGAACATCACAGGCTGAGTTGAAACAAGTGATAAAGTATTCAAGTGATGTGTCTATGTCGGGGCTATATCAATTGGTGACCAGTCATGTTCATGAAGGAGTGTTTTAAGTGACTCAAGATGAGCAGTGGTCAGCATTCTCCTGTTAATTGTTTTGGGGGGAAGTTTGGTGTATTTGTTGGTCCAGATACACAAGATAGGGGAATGATCACTTAAGGAGTCTGGGAGGACTGTAGCTTCAGAGATATGCTCTGGAAGATTAGTTAGCACCCAGTCCAGAAGTGTACAGGTCCCTGTTCTGTAGTTTACTATAGTAGGTGACTTGACCATTTGTGAGAAGTTAGCAGCAGCAAGGGCATCCTTATTACTATTTGAGCTGGAGGCCAGCCAGTTAACATTGAAATTGCCAAGCAGCGTAACTTCTGTATTCTGATCCAGGGATTTGATACAGTCAAGGAGGGAGTGAAAGCCCAGATTGCTCAACTTGGGTGGTATATAGACAGAGACAACAGTCAGGATCCTGTTATGAGTTCTGAGAAGTACTTTGTCAGCAAGGATTTGGATGTCATTTCCGGAGATGGGCAAGGGCATGACGTGACCCATGAGGGATTCTTTAAGGTAGAGGGCACAGCCTCCTCCTTTCTTGGTAAGTCTGTCCTGTCTGAAAACTGCATATCCAGAAATTGCTATTGAACAGTCAGGTATCTTGGGAGACAGCCATGTTTCCAGCACTGATTGGATGTCCAGATTGTGCTGGAAACCCACATGGTATTCATTTAATGCTTTTTCAAAATGTCAGTCCCATGTAAAGATTGGCTATCACATAAGGGAGATCAGTACAGAGGACAGGCATTGCTGCAGAGAAAACTGGCACCCCTGAAAATACCATCAGTCCCCTTTAAGAAAATCGGCAGTAATATGACAAGCATTACATGAGCATGAACAGAGGGGGATCATAGGAGAAAAGGATCATTTTTAAGGTGGTGCTTTCATTCCAAAGGTGGTGATTGAAATCCCTCCCAAATTTGGCACTTTCAGTCCAGGGGTGCAAATTGATATACAGACCATTAAAAGATCCCTTGGAAGTAGATCTTCATTTCAAGTTTTTTTGCAACTGGCACCCCTGGAGTGACAATAGTCCCTTGTGAAAATTGTCAGTGAAATAGGTCTTTATTTCATGTTTTTTTTTTTAATCAGCACCCCTAGAATAACATCAGTCCTGGTCCCTGGTTAAAATCAGCAGTGACGTGGGGTATGATATCAAGAAAACTTACTGCTGGTGTTTCAACTGGGAGATGACAATGTCCTTCTGATTGAGCGAGATTCTGTGCAGTGCCAGCAGAGTGAAGAGAGAAGCCTTAATAATTTAGCAAGTGGCAAGCACCAGCAGAGCAAAGAGTTCACAATTTCTTTGAAACTGGGGGGCGAGAACGATGGGTGAGCATCAGGCACAAAACCATGGCAGGCTCAGGGCACCCAGTGATAACCAGGATAGCGGCAAACAATCAGTGCCATGGTAGAAGCCAGTAGGAGGGCCAGTTAGAGACCAGTTAGGCAATCAGTGAGCAGCAGCAGAGGGCAGAGTTTGGTAGTCTGCTTGTGAGGCAATGCTGCCTTGGAGGTGACTTTATTTTAAAAAAGTATCTCTGGTCTAGCCAGCCCCTTGAATCATCTGCCCTGATAATTTCACAGGTGGAGAGGGAATGGGTTGGGATCCCATTGATGTCTGTGTCAGTAGTTTGTGGTTGTCAAGCAGTGCTCCACATGTAGATAGGAAATACTTCATAGCTACTAAAAACCCTCTGTATATCTAGTAACTCATGTTATATATTTGTCTTTTTCATGGGTATGTAATTTATTATGTATTCATCAAGCACCTACTTTGCACTTTTTTGGCACTCTGTTGTTACTTATTGTCTGAATGTCAACATACCAGCATGTTTTCATCATCCTCATTGGATGACATCATTTTACCTTTAAAACACAGTTAACAGCTTCTATGTTTATGCCTTTAAGAAAGGAGAACATTTTTATGAAATGTGTCATAGTGCAATGTTTGTTATTTGGCACTCAATAAAACAGCATCTTTGCACAGCATTTGTTTTCCCGAGCCTGTGTCTTTTCTTTCCACATCAGAGGACCGAATGCCCAATTTCTTGTCTTGCATTTTACAGTTTATCATGACCACCCCAGCCTTGTTGCATGGTCTTTTCTTTTTCCTTGACTTATGTCTGACCTAGTGAACGGGTTATGGCTTCAATTTACCACGTGAAATCTCCTTTTTCAGCTATGGCTCATATTTTGTTTTCAGTGACCAAAACATTAGTTCGGACATACATAGTATGCCACTGGAGGGAATGCCAAATTTAGTTCCATGAAGCAATGACCCATTGGCTTGTGTCAATCAACTTTTAGCTGCTGTAGGTGCAGCATATCAATTTCTATTAGAAAGAAACGGATGAAATACCTACTAACACAATTAGTGAAGAAGCAAGGATGCTGCAAGAAACCTTCAGGGGATTAGAGAACGTCACACTTAAAGCAAGACAGCTTTATTGGAACCAAATAAGCCTCAAGGCATATCTACAGGTATCAAGAATACCATGAGGCTTAAGACTTCTTAAAAATCCAATATATGAATAGGATGTAACTAATGTTATGAAAAAAATGGAGGGACATATTGAACAAAGCCTCAGAAAAATTAATAAGATAGATTATTAAGCACGGCAAGGAAGTGAATAGTCAATTAGCAGAAAAGATTAAACAAAAAGAAGCTGTTGTTCTTACAGTTTTAGATCACTCTGAATTTGATTGCTTAAATCAAGACTTCACTATCAACCTAAAACAGTTAAACACAAGAAATTCCAGTGAAATGTTAATTTCATTTATCAATTGAAGAGGGTGTACTCCTAGAAAAAGAACAACACACAGGGTGCATATTAAAACATAATAAACATGACTCTTTTAATTTTAGCATATACCAGAGTGGATCAGAAGGTAATGAGTCCAACAACCTTTCAGGTTATTTCTTCAACCACCCCCACCACCACCACCACCACCACCACCAACTATCACAAGCCTCATGGAAGAGTACCAGACAAAATTAGTACCAGGCATTCTGAACATACAACTGCAATCGAAACAGAGAAAGACAAGGAGGGGAAGGTGGGGATGTCAAGGGAAGACAATAATACAATTAGGGTCATTACCAACCACAAACAAATCGGCATGATCAGTGGCAAACACAGAGCACACCCCAGCAGAATCCACTTCAGAAACCATCAAAGGTGACTAATCTTTCTAACAGAGATTTGACATCACAGGAAAAGAAACCTACTGAAGAAAAGCCTTTCCCTTTCCCTGACCTGTGCTATTAATTTATTTGAAGCATTCACTGACTTACAGATAGCATGCAGAAATTCAAATTTGATATTGTTTTTAGATAAAATAAAGAATAATTAAGTACAGTGGACAAAAAGATGCTCAGAAGAAAATCCATGTTCCACCCACAAATACATGCAATGACAGCCACATTCAAAGAACTCTGTGAGCAGGATCTTTACAGACTGTTTGATAACCTACCAGATTTGAGTTATGGTAAATAGACTAAAGATGAGAAGTGTGTACTTGAAGGTTTAAAGTGAGATTCTACACTGACCATAAAGCTGGCTGACAAGGTGTTATTATTGTGGCTTTAAATACATAAGATTACAGTGCTGAAGCATTGCATCAATTAAGTGAAATTAGATTTTGCAGAAAGTTAGATCATGATTCCACACAGGATTTTAAATTATCCATTAATTATGTAATCAGGGATGTATTTCAGAGAGGTGAGACTGATGTCAACGCCTGTGACTTCTTTTTTTTTTCAATTCTCTTTATGCACCCCTGTGTGGCAGGGATGGTACCTTGTCCCCTTTCAGCTCTGATATGCAGATCCTCAACACTCCCCCGACCCATCTTCCACCTTGGCTGTGAGATGGGGAGGACAGTGGCTTGACCCCCATGGAGGGGCCCCCTAGAGGGAAACGAGGGGGAGACCAAGATCACCCTTGATCCCCCACCCTTGCTTAGGCCGGGCTCTGTTTGGGTCAGATAGAGCTGGAGTCTGTCGCGGGCATCCTGATTGAATGCAAAAAGGGGTTTTCCTGCTTTAAACCTCCAGAGACATGGACATGCAATGATGTCCAGTGTGTGATGGGCATTCTCCTGTGCTCACCAACAGGATGTCCACCATCACCTCCAACCATTCCAAGGTGTCCCCTGGCTGCAGCACCTCCAGTCTCCACTGGGAGGAACTTGTTGATGGAGATCCACATCCCACCCCTCCCCAGGAGAGGAGAGCAGTCCTCTGGACACTCTATCCTCTCCTCCCAGCCAACTCTGATGACTCAAGCTGGCTCCCAGACCTGGGTCACAGGTGAGGCATGAGGTAAGTCATCCAGCTCCTCAGCCCTTAGTGCCACCAGGTCGACTCACCCGTGACTTCTTTTGTGCAGACCATCCTATTAGACCTACAAAATACATACATCCCAAAGTGAATCAGTCCCTACCTTCTTCCCCAGGCCATCCTATTGTGAGTGGTACAGTGGAACCCACTTATAACAGACACCCTTATAGTTGACACCTGCTTATAATGGACAGAACTGCCTTGCCAGAAGCCAAAAGTTAGGTCTACAATATTAAAATTAACATTTATACCATACTCTGCAACCCTTCTATAGTGGACACTGTGAGTCCTCTGTACCCCATTATATGCTGAAAAATATCTGATAACTGTCACCTGATTATTCATCTGGTTTGTCTGGCTGTATAAAGATATCACTCATCTCACCTGAGTCATGCCTGATACCCGACACTTTACTCTGGGGGATTACTCCTGAACCCTCCTGATCCCCCAGTCAGCACAGGTACTGTATACCACAATCTTACCAATCACATTTACTGCTCAGCCTCCTGATCCCCGAATCAGTATGAGTATGTACAATACAGCAAAATCATTCCAGTCATGTCTATTGCTTAGTTCCTAATTAGTTGCAAATAACATTTCCCCATTCCCTTGGTTAGCAGAAGAGGGGGAAAGTTCTGATTTTAACTCATATGTGTGTGTGTGTGTGTGTGTGTGTGTGAGCTGTGGTAGAGGAGAGTTACATTTTAAGACTTTAATACATTGCAGCTGCAAGCCGTGTGGTCTGAGCGAGAGTCAGCTGTTTGTCTTGCTCTGCTTCTCCATGACTGTGTTAACTGTGTTAACTTAAAATCCCTCTATTAGCAGGGGGCTCTGGGATTGAGACGCTGACATCATTTGTTGGGAGGGGCTCTTGGGTTTAAACCTTCATGCTGCTTATCAGCTAGAGAAACCTATTTTTGCTCTGCATTGTGACTGCCTACCTCCTGTTTATTGCACCCAACACTTTCAGCTCAGAGGATCTGAGGAGAATACATCCCAGTAGCAAGCCATTTGGTCTGAGTGAGAGTCAGCTGTTTGTCTTGCTCTGCTTCTCCGTGTCTGTGTTAACTGTGTTAACTTAAAATTCCTCTATTAGCAAGGGGCTGGGGGATTGAGACGCTGACAGCATTTGTTGGGAGGGGCTCTTGGGTTTAAAGCTTTGTGCTGCTCGCTAGCACGAGCATTAGTGAGTGGCAAGAGAGCCACTCCACAGAGAAAAAACACTTTAGCATTTATGTTATTGTTGTTTGGGGTAGATATATGCAGTGTTTCGCTAGCTTAGGTAACTTAGGTTAAGTTTGTATTTTAAATATTTGTTTATTGTTAAAGGTAGGAGTTGTTTTACACCTATTTAGTGGGCTGTAGTAGCAATTATTCCTGAAATCAGTTATGTTTAAGGGTTGGTTAGGGGGCCAAGGGGGGTGGGATAGTGTATGGATCATCTCTCCTATGTGATTTACAGCCCTTCACCGGTCTCTCAGTATCAGATATCATGGTAAGATGCTGCCGGGAGGTGGGGATTTGGAGAGGCCAGGGTGATCTTGGGTGGAGGGGAGCTCTGTGCGTGGTGGAGGGTGGTAGAATTGAGAGTTAGGACTAGAAGTTGCCCTGGATTGTGACGGATACAGGAGACAGGTCAGACGTGTTTGGTGTCTGTCTCCAGGGAATTCACCAGACCGAGTGGTCAGGTAACCAGAGGGGCTGCCTTACCCATGAATCTCCTGAGGCAGTGCTTTGCAATGCCAGATCGATCAGGAACAAGACCGCACTTATTGTGGCCTTGATTTCCTTGGTCAGACTGGCTTGCATCATGGAGACCTGGGTTGAGGACGATGTGGGTCCTGTTTTTGAGGCTGCCATCTCCCCTGGGTATACCATAGTGCACTGCCCCAGAGAGGAACGTAGGGGTGGTGGTGGTGTAGCCATCTGCTTTAGATCTGACTTGGGCTTCACTGTGCACTCAGTATGAGCTCTGGGTTCTTTTGAGTTTGTGGCCATTCATGGGGGTCTGGGCCCTGGTTGCAGGATTTTCCTTGTTTATCGCCCCTCTGGGACAGCTTTCTGCAGGGGATTGCCAAATTTGTCACCGGTGAAACATTGGGAGCCCCAAGATATAGTGTTCTGGGGGATTTCAATGTTTGGGCCGACAATGAATCTTCTCGGCTTGGTCATAACCTCCTTCAGACTATGTCATCTTTGGACCTGTTACAAGCTGTTTCAGCTGCAACACACCTGGGCAGCCGCACACTGGATCTGGTGTTCTCAATGGTGCTTGAGATAAATAATCTTAGGATTGATCGGGTAGTTTGGACCGATCATTGCAGAGTGCAGTTCATGTTTGGGGCTCCCACCGGATTCCTTCCCCCTAAAGAGATAATGAGCTGTCGCCCTTTGTGGGGATTGACCCCAGAGGGTTTTTTGGCAGCATCTAATCTAGCTGATGTGAGTAATGCATGCGTCGGAGGTGTTGGTGTCATTATGGACTCTTATAATAGAGTGCTATCTGACGCCATTGACTCCCTGGCACCTGTTCGTGTACGATCCAAATCTTCCTACCTGAGGTCCCTATGGTTTGATGGGAACCTCAGGAAGCTGAAGAGAAAGGGTCGGAGGTTGGAGCGCTGCTGGAGAAAGTCTGGCCTGGAGGAGGACAAATTGGCCCTGTGTGTGCATTATAAAGCATATCAGAGGGTAATCAACCATAAAAAGGCAATGTTCCTGTCCAGGGAGATTGCTGCCAGGAAGACCTGACCAGCTATACTTTTTCAGACTGTGGACAGGCTACTTAGTCCTGCCTGTCTGCAGCTGAAGAAGGTTTTTTCAAATGCTGAATGGGAGGAGTTTGCTCAGTTTTTCTTGGACAGAGTGTCCGGTATCTGACGAGGGTTTCTCCAGTCAGCAATGCTATAGCTGGCAGTGGTCACCAAATGTGTTCTAGGTGCACTCTGTCTGGTTGGGGGAGTTTAAACCAGTGGAGGTAAGTGAGGTTATTGAGGTGGCGACCAATCTGAAGCACATTTTTTGTGAACTAGATCCGGTGCTAACATGTTTCTTGATGAGATGCATCAACACTATTGGCCTGGTGTTTGCCCTGATTGTCCGGTGCTCCTTGTCTGAGGGGATCTTCCCTGATACCTTGAAGGAAGCGTTGGTGAGACCACTCTTAAAGAAACCATCTTTGGACCCAGAGGTCAGGGCAAATTACCAACCTATCTCCAATCTTCCCTTTTTGGCGAAGGTTGTGGAGAAGGTAGTGGCGCTTCAGTTGGAGGAGCACCTTGTAACCCATGAGCTGTATGAACAGTTCCAGTTGGGGTTTTGTGCAAGGCATAGCACTGAAACTGCACTTGTGCGAGTGCAGAATGATCTTCTCAGGTCAGGGCTAGAGATCAAAGGGACAGGACAGTTCTTGTTCCCCTTGATCTCTCTTCAGCATTTGATACTGTGGACCATTGTGTGTTGCTTAACCATCTCAGGGAACTCTGCGGACTCACCGGTACTGTCATCTGCTGGTTTGAGTCATTTTTAACCAATAGGAGGCAACGGGTTGTGATGGGAAATTTCTTCTCCAACCCTAATCTCCTTCCTTGTGGAGTGCCTCAGGGATCAATCTTGGCCCCAGTGTTGTTCGCAGTATATATGCTGCCCCTTGGGGGTATCATTAGGAAATATGATTTGGGGTCTCATTGCTATGCTGATGATACCCAGCTTTATTTATCCTTTGCCCTGGAACATCTAACCCAGTGGATGTGCTAAACAGCTGCCTTGCTGAGATCAATGACTGGATGGCCTCCAGCTGGTTGCAACTGAACCCCAATAAGACGGAGTTATTGTTGGTGTAGTTGAACAGAGTGCATGATTGGTTGGCCTCTGACTCAGAGACTGGACTTGTTCTGGGCTCTGTTTCATTGAAGGCCTCCTCTAGGGTGCATAATCTTGGCATCATTCTTGATAGGAGTTTGACTATGGAGGCACAGATATCCTCCTTTGTCCACTCCTGTTTTTTCCCCTCTTAGAAATGTTGCCAGGATAAAACCCCTTGTTCTGCCTCTGGACCTCCCCACTTTGATGCATGCCTTAGTTACATCAAGGCTTGACTACTGTAATGCACTCTACCTCGGGGTCATGGGATGATCTCGCTGCAGACTGCAGCAAGTGCAGAATGCAGTTGCCTGATTGCTTACTGGGCAATCAAAGTTTTGTCATATTACACCTGTGCTGCATGATCTGCACTGGCTACCGGTCAGGTGGAGGATACTCTTTCAGGTGGGGCTTCTCACCTATAAGACCCTACATGGTCAGAGCCCTGGTTACCTGTTAGACCTTCTCGTACCTGCTGTCTCGACTCGTCCCCTCTGCTCCTCCTGTGGAGGCCCCCTAGTGATTCCCAGGTCGAAGCTAAAATCAGCTAGTGACAGGGCTTTTAGTGTCACCGCCCCGGCCCTGTGGAATTCACTCCTTTCTGGGGTTAAGAGGGACCCCACTTTGGAGGTTTTCAAGACTCGCCTTTAGGCCCTCCTATTTAACCAGGCTTTTTCAGATTAATATTAATCTACAAGTACTGATTTGAGTATAGATGCTGAGAATTTTGCTATTTGTTTAATGTTTATATGGATTATTTTATTTTAACAATTTCTGTGTTTTATCAATATATTTTGAAATATGTGTTTATATATTTGTGCAGGACCCAGAACCTCTGGGATTGGGCATCTTTTAAATAAATTTTGTCTTGCCATATATGGGCACCTCTTATAATGGACAAAACATGCTTGCAGAAATGTGTCCATTATAAGAGGGTTCCACTGTATTGACTTTATTACCAAGCCATTGTCTCAATACGTAGATCACCATATTAGACCACATGTATGCTCCCCTTAGGTCTAACTTCAAAAATACTGGCAGTATTTTTCAAGTCTTAGAGGATATGAAAGTGGATAGTGACTCATGTCTCATAACTATGAACACTGAATTCCTGCACATGAACATACTACAAGAAGATGCATTAGAGGCACTTTCATTTTTTTTTAATGGTCACGGCACCTTTGCTACTCCATCAACAGAACTGTTACACAAGTTGTATGAGTTACTACTTAAATGCAATGCAATAAGGGCACAGCCATGGGGGTGATGTTTGCTTTCAGCCTAGCCAATTTGTATTTGTGGGGTTGTGGGAGCTGTAAGTTGTACAAGACAGCACAGTTAATACACTTTATGACAAACTCATGTTATGGAGTTGATTCATTGATGACACTTTCATAGTATGGAATGGCACATTGCCTGAGTTTGATTTGTTTGTGTAGTACCCACGTTCCTCAAACCTGAGCCTGAGGTTTACTTATACTGCAGAGAAGCACACTCTTAATTATTGTAGATCTCAGCATTACTAATGATGAAAGAGGGAATATGTGCATGGAGATACTGTGTATCATAAATCTTCAGACTACAGCACATTACTGTTAGCATCTAGCAGCCACCCTGTCATACAGGGCAGAACATCCCAAAGGTGAAGTTCTTCAAAATTTGCCATAACTGCAGTAATGATCAGAGGTATGAGAAAGAAGCAGGAGACCTCCGATCTAGATTTCAGGAGAGGGGTTATAGTCTTACTTTAACTGATGATGCTGATTTGTTTGCAAGATTGAAGGACAGAACTGAACTCATTCAAGGATCAGCAAGAAGGGCCTGTTTCTATCAGCTACAATTTTGTAATAATGTAGATGGCTCATGTGAGTTATTATGAAAGCATCAATAAAAAGCACTGATATGTGCTTTAGGGAGACTGAGGTTTAAGCAATATTACTGAAGAACCCACAAGAATGGCATATGATAGAGGCGCATCATTACATAACAACTTGGTACACAGCAGACAAGAAATAAGTACAGTGCTGCCTTGCTATAACATACCCCACTATAGTAAAAACCCTGGTATAACAAACCAGCAGTATGGCTCCTGGGAAAAAGGTAGTAACAGCTGTTTGTGGTATAGTGGGTGAGCATTACCAGCAAGGGGATACTGTTTCCTTAAATCCAGAGAAGAGCTTAAAATGTCAAAGAAATCTAAACTAAACTTGCAGTTTCTGCATCTGTAAATTGTGTTCTGTTTTGTGCAGACTGCAGATTGCCTACCTCCCACACTCTTGACTTTTGGCCATACTTTCAGGCAGATCCATGTCCCAATCCTGCCGATCCTGTACTCTTGCACTGTCTCTGCTACAATACCTTTTGTGCTGGCAGTTCATTTCATGCATTTGCAAACATATGGTCTCACCAGCTGAGAGCTGCTGTCAGTAGCAGTTTGATTCAGAATCAGCAATCAGAGGTCTGTGTATGATTCAGGAGGGGTAATGATTGATTTTGAAGTCCAGCTTTGTAAAGTATTTCTTTATTTTGAAAACAGAGAATTGCAGGGAGAGTCTCTTGTATGTGTGAGGGGTTAGTCTGACCATTCATGAGCTACCTTCAGAAGTTCGGTACAGCAGTCAGATCCAGTAACAGCAAAGAGGTCATGAAGAAGATGTTTTAGAGTTTGTGTTTTTTGCCACTATTCACACAACTTTTCCTTGTGTAGTGCTTGCATAAGGAGTGTATTTGATGTGTGTGGGTGAGATGTCTTTGAGATGATTGTTGTCCGACAGTAATGCATACAAGTGTCCCTCCCTCAATGTAATGAACAGGGAGCTCTAACAAATTCATGTTATGTCTCCCATTCTGTTTGTTATAATGAGGAAGCACTATAAGAATTAAATGTAGCTACCCATGGGCCAATATGGTTGTTACACTTGCAAAAGATGTTCTTACTGTTCTGTTGTTTCTCCAGGTAATAGCTTCACTAATACCTACAATGGTAAACAGTTATCAGTGAGACAACATATTTATTGTGACAGCAGTGGGGTAATGTATGTTGCTATTTGCAAATGTGAGGTATTTTACATTGGCAAAACCAAATGTCCATTTAAAGTAAGAGTAGAGAAACACCACAGAGTCATTCATAAAGGGGATGTTTATTTATTTAAACTTTTGTTAACCGTGTAAATGTAATGCGCCAAGGCTCATTTTCATACATGACCTGGGGCTTCTTTAGGTAGCCAAAAACGATGCTTACAATAAATATACATACAGACAAAAACAACAGCACAAATTATATGAAACCTTTGCAGACAAGCTGAGCACACCAATGTGTCATAAGCTGTTGCTTAAAAATATTATGACTAGCACAGTTATGTAAGTGAGTAGGCAAACAATTCCAATCTCTAGCAGCACATAGTGACATTGCACGTTCTCCCATAATACTTGAAACTCTAGGGACTGTTAAGGAAAAAGAATTACTTGACCTTAAATGTTGAACTTCTCTTCTTTGGTCAATTAAGTTAAAAAGGGGGATTCAGTTTTCAGATGTAGTATCTTGTCAGTTAAATAATTCAAGTTATACTCTTGGATAAACCTTGGTGGCAGCCAACCCAATAAACGATATAAAGTGCAATGGTGGGTTTTGTAAGGTAATCTTAGTACAAATCTAAAATCACATTAAAGGTCGTATTCAATAATGATAAATCCACTTTGGCAAGTTTAGTAAACAAAAAAGAATTAAAATTAAAAAATTGGTAACAGACCATTTCTACCAAGAGCAGTCCTGGCAGGCAAGGTCAACAAATTCTGAACCTAAACAATGCCCCAAGGTTATTTTTAGCTTGTCGACAAACTGATTTGATATGTAGAGCAAAAGTTAAGTTCAGGTCCAGAATCATTCCTAAATATTTGAAACAGATCACTTGTTCAACAATATCCCCTGAGTTACTGCTAATTTTCAGAATAGGTGATTTAGCAATGTTTAGCCTAGAACCGAAAATCATACTTTTTGTCTTCTTACTATTGAGCAAGAATCTAGATTTTTACAACCAATCCTACAAAAGAAGATAATCCATACCCAGGGTCCTGTTCAGGTCATCCACCAAGGGAGAACAATCATCCCAAAAAATGTCATCTGCATACATTAAAGTATGCGTGTAAGTACAGATGGCAATGTATCTATAAATAATGATAACAAGATAAAGGTCCCATTATTGATCCCTGGGGAATACCCTGTTCCACAAGGGCAATGTGGGACAGAACTCCCCATTATACATCCTCAAAGAATGTTGGGTTAGAGAGCACAAAACCCATTCGAGAGAAGAACCAGCCAATCCGACGCTCTCCAGCCTCCCAAGCACCAATTGATGATTGACTAGGTCAAAGGCCTTTGACAGGTCCATGAACACTGCATCAGTGAGCATGTGTTTATCCATCACCCTACTGATGCAATCCATGAACACTGCCAAGGCTGTACCTGTACCATGATTTTTTCCAAATCCATGCTGCTTAGGAGACTGGAAACCGCTGGAGTCCAGGTATTCTGTTAACTGGTCATTAACTATTTTTTCAAACAGCTTCCCCAAGGTGTGCAGGATTGAAATAGGATGATAATTGTCCACTAAATCCCATTGTCCAACTTTAAAGATTGGAACAATTGTGGTTTGTGTCCGTTGGGAAGGGAACTGACCAGTAGTCAAGGATAAATTAACAATTTTAGTCAATGAAACATAGATGTATTCAGAAACCAGTTTTAGAAACCATGGTTCCAGACCATCTCCTCCAGAATTTTTATGTATAACAATGTTGTTTAGCAATTTTAAAACATGCCTAGGTTTTACTATTGGAAATAGAATGAGGGTCTTAATAGTTTACAGGTTGACTCACCACTGAAAACATTGTCCTTTGACATTTGGGCAAATCTCTGTGTATACTCTGAGTAGTCAGTAAACATGTTAGAAACACTTTGTTGATCTTTACTGGATCTTTTATTACAATGCCATTAATTGTTAACTGATTAGGGTTTGACCTAGCATTAGGGTCTGTTAAAGATTTAATTGTAGTCCAGAATTTTCTAGACTTTTTCAAATATTTTTGTTGATTTTTTAAATAATACTCTGATGTACACTTTCTTATTTGTGACTTACAAAGTTTTTTTAAGCAACGATGTTCTTATATTTTACACCCCCTAGACATGCACCCCCCCTGGAGTTCAGAATCCTTAAGAAGAGGGGTGCAGGGGCACAGCCCCTCACATAACTTAGAAAACCAGTCACTGGTTTTCTTGTCACTGCTAGTGTACATTGCTGTAATTCATTTTTGGTGATGTACACTTGCCCTAATGGCGATCACTATTCCACGATGGCCATTATGACAAGGACCCGATAAAAACATTCAAATACGTGAAGGGAATAAGCAAGGTACAGGTTCAGGACCTTTTTCAGTTTAAGACTCACACAAGAACCAGAGGTCACATCATGAAGCCAGAAGGGAGGCAAATTTAAGGGCAATGCAAGAAAGTTCTTCTTTACAGAGAGGGTGGTGGATGCATGGAACTGCGTGCCACCTGATGTGGAGGAAGCAAAAACAGTTGGAACATTCAAAAAGGCTTGGGATTGGTACAAAAGAAGTAGAACACTGAATAGCAGTTAGGGGAGGGGGTAGGCTTATGGGCAGACTAAATGGATCTGGAGGTCTCCGTCTGCCATCACTTTCTATGTTGCTATGTTTCTATGCTCTGCACCAGGACACTGAATTACTTCATGGTGTTGGCAGCCAAGCTGCAGCCCCTCAACAGATGCATCCACACTTTTAACACATTCATTAACATTTAAATGTATTTTGACCATAATTGTAGTGTAATAACTGGGGATTTGTTTCATAGAAGCGGCTGGTTATAATTCATCATTATAACCTGTGGGTTATAACAATGAACACACACCAGCTTCTCCTCAGCCCCACTCACGCTGACTCAGTCACTGTACTTTCACAATTCCCTTCACAACAGCAGTTGCTGAAACAGTCTCCCAAAATGCCACTGTGCATACAACTATTTTCACAGGAATAAAAACCTAATAAACTAAAATCGCTAACCTTTACAAGAATTGGGCAGTTTAGGATCTTACACAGATCCAGCTTCTCCTCTGTTTCACTCACACTTGGTCAGCTATGCTCACAAAATTAGCACTTAGTTCTGACATTTCCTGGACTTGGAGACAAGGCTGTCACCCAAGGATCTCCGGGCCTACTCCCTTGGGTGTTTTATTGACTCCCTAACTAGACCTCCTTGCCCAGACACCCTGGCCAACTTGCTGGATCCCTCTTCTCAATCCCATACCCTCAGGTCCTCCTCTGTCTCTTTGCTCTCCATTAGACCTTGTGCTACAAAAATGGGTGAACAGGCATTATCCTACTTCGACGCCAAGTTCTGGAACTCGCTCCCCCCCCCCCAAGGTTAAAAATTCTGCCTCCCATTGGGTCTTTAAAAACTCGCTGTTCTCTCACTTTCACACCCTTGGTCACTGCAAATGCTCATAACATAACTACACTTGACCGCCTGGACCTACTCCCATTTTGCTACAATACTGCTTTTATTGTGTTCTGGAATCCTGAATTACCAGTTTTGTTGATCTTTCCCAGCGTGTATTCTGTTAAATTATTGCTTGTAACCTTATGTTTTTCTTTTCAATTAAGTTGTACTACTGTGATTATTTGTTTCTTTGTCCTGTGCTCTCCCGGGTCATGCCTGAAAATAGGCAGGATTGTTGCCTAGCGCACTTACCTGGTTAGCAAAAGCTAATAAATAAATAAACCATCAAGACAAACAAAAAAGAAACAAAAAAGAAATCTCCCAAGTCTGTTTACTGCTAAATTTTAAAGATGTTTCTCCAACTTTGGATCATACTTGTCATGAAGATATGCAAATGAGCCACAGAGTTAAAACTGTGAAACTCATTTGCATATCACTGTGACAATGACCACCCAAAGCTAAAGAACACCATCAAAATATGAACTAAAAGCTCTTGCCAGCAAAGTTCCAAAACTAGTTTTCACAACATTTTATCCCCCCAAGATAACAGTTAATGATTATCTTCTGTTGTATAAACCATTGTAATGCATAAAAAGGCAGACACAACATTTTACTAAAAAACAGCAATTATTTTACTAACTCTGGTTGGAAAAAAAGTCCCCCCCCGCAATTACATAAAATAACACATGGTGGGGAATGTATTAACTCAAATTTATCGCATCGCTTCTTTGTGGATGCTTTGATAAACCTCGGGTTTGTGTAGCATCCCACACCTCGGGTGTGCATTAAATCCTTGCTATGCACTCCCTCACATGTATTATTCTACATGTATATCTGAAGTCCTTAATTCAGATTGCTTTGCCGGACTGTAATTGCCAATTTTTAATACTATCAAAATTATGGATAGAGTTAATATGAGTTTAAATGGCAGTAACATTCTGTACATGTATTATTTTTGTTTTAACTCACATATTTGTCTTTTTTGGGGTTATTTAACTTCTTATGCATTTATCAAGCACCTACGTTGTACTTTTTTTTGCATTTTGTTACTTTTTGTCTGAATTGCCACTTACCATCATGCTTTTGTTTTCCTGTTTGGATTATGTTATTTTACCTGTAAAAAGCAATCAACAGCTTATATGTTTACGCATTTGAGAAAGGAGAGTCTTTTTCAGAAATGCATCAGCATATTTGCAAACCATTTTTATGTTGCTTGCACGCATGTGCAAGAAACATAGTGCCATCATCCAAGTTTTCGGATGTGTGGCAACCCTTTTCCGATTCAGTCAGTGTGTTTGCAGGCATGGCCGCAGTTCTCCAATGCCTGATGGAGCTGTCTATGACAGCTCCAAAATGCAGTGCAGTACAGTTGAAAGGGGGAGCTACGCTTCAGTGAGCAGCAATAAGATATCGCCTGCTCATGCACGCTCCCCACACACACACACACACACACACACACACACACACACTTATGGATGTTGCATTTCCTTTTGCAAGTTGAAGAAAGGTACTGTACTCAGCTTGCTGCCACCCCTCCTCCATTTTTATTCCCCCAAATGCATCTCAGGCTGCAGCTGTAGGTGTTTCGGGTGCAGAATCAGATTCCATGTTTTTCAATAAAACAAATGTTTTCAACCTGGAGACATCCTGGTAGAACAATTTTAAAAATGAGGTAAAACATATAGAAATAAATAACATTTTTTGTTTAGTCCTACGTGGGGTGTTCTTACACACATACAAAAATATACTGCTGCAGTCAGTTTCAGGGACTCCGTTCCTTTCTGGATACACTCCCTCATGAAGTTACTCCAAGGTAAAAACTCTACTAAATTAAGAGCATTAAAACAGCAAGACTAACACAAAAAGGCGGATTTTAAAACTATGAGGGTTTTGTTTTCTGCCTGACAGGCCTGTTTCTTGGGGCAGTGGAGGAGGTTACTGTGCTCCTTTCCTGCTGCTTACTGGAAATGAAACAGAAGGAGCTATTCTTGTTCCAGTGCTGATCCTAGTACTGTAGTTTCTGTAGCTATAGCAGCAGCACCATGTTGCTCTCTAAGCGCTCCAATATCTCCTCGCGCTGTCGCTCATGTTCTGTTATTGCAGCACTGCAGTAAGACAGAGGGACACGCGAGGCACTACGTACGCAGGTCGACCAGGTAATATAGCACCGTGGCAGCAACAAGGAGGAGGGGGAGAAAGGCACGTGCTGCTGCCGACTTACAGGTGTGAGGCAGTGACGTCACCATGTGGCACCCTCCACTAGCTCGAGCCCCGTCATACTTCCATTTTCTTACCTACGGTATAGTTCTGTACCCACATTCCATCACTCAGAATGTGACTCAGATGGTATTGTGGAAAAAACAGGCAAGGTGTGTGGGACACATTATACCAGTCAAACTCTGTGGAAAGAGAAGTGCATTCTGTTGTTTCCCAGTCCTCTAGGTCAGGTAAGTTAATACTCTGATATCTCTTCAATTGCACAGTAGTACTGATGTAGAGAATTGTGCTTTGGTAAGGGTGTACAACAGGGTGTGTTTTCACTGAGGGGTTCTGATGACATCATAGGCACCTGGAGACCGAAAAGACCCTGATGTCGTGAGAACCCAGTGATGGAAATACATAGAGAATACTGATTGGGCAACCATGCCAACCAGCCGGTGCTACCATGCTTAGAGGGATTCTCATTATATCAGACATCTAGAGGGAAGCTTGAGAGGTCCAATGTAATCAGAAGCCCGAGGAGGCAGCATGCACAGGCTGGTTGGGTTTGCTGTTGCCCAATCAGTTTTTTTTATAGTGTGTAGTTTGTATGTTGCTTGCACATGTGTGCAAGAAACATAGTGCCATCATATGAGTTTTTGGAGGTGTGGCAGCCCTCTTCCAATTCAGTCAGTGTGTTTGCAGGTGCGGCCGCAGTTCTCCAATTGCTGCTGGAGCTGTCTATGGCAGCAGTCAAAAATGCAGTGGAGTATAGTTGAAAGGGGGAGCTACCACTTCAGTGAGCAGTGATAAGATATTGCCTGATCATGCATGCTCCCCCTACACACACACACACACATACTGCATGCTCGTCCCCCCCACGCACACGCTGTATAGCCGACGGGGGTGCCCAATCCCCTGTTGGCTGTGCTGCACTCCACCCACCAAACAGAGTTCCACATGCCATGCTGGGTGCCCACCCCAGCGTGGTTCCACATCATTTAGCTGATGGGGTGCCCAATCCCCTGTCACCTCCACTGTTCCCCTCCCAGAGTACAGGGTGCTACACTAGGAGCCCACCCCAGCGTGGCGACAGATGCTGTGGCCGATGGGGGTGCCCAATCCCCCATCAGCTCCATGGCCCCTCTCAAACAGCTGTCCTTGTGCCACGCTGGGAGCCCACCCCAGCGTGGTAAACGTTCCGCGTCGTTCTCCTGTTTTTTTAACAAAAAAAAAACCCAAAACACAAAACAGTCCTCGCTGTCTCTGCCCCACCTGTGCCCACCCACTGTGCACCTTTCTCCCATACCCCCACCCCATACTTACTCCTCCAACTTGGCGTGACAATCTTCGTGGACGGGAACACGCCTGCACACTTCAAAGCCGACCGCGAACTGAGGAAATGCCGGTAAGCGGTATAATATAATAAATAGGGTTTTTTCAACTTTGCTGCATATCTCAGTCATTTTTTTGGAATTTTTGCACCAAATTTTCAACATGGGGTTTTTGGGACCTCTTCTCATGAATGTCCTCACTGTCATGGGGTTAATCAGGCCCGAAGGGTGATTTCGCAGTCACTTCGTGAAATCACCTTTCAGCACTGATTAATGAAACAACACTACCAGTGTTCATAAGATGGCCTCTCAAAAAGCCTATGTTGAAAATTTGGTGGAAAAATTCCTAAAAATGACTGTTTTACGAGCGTGTGTTGCGCAGTTCCTACGCAAGCTCGTAAGTTGGTGAATTTTCAATATTTTCACTCCAGATTTCCATCATTGCCATTTTACCACACCTCCTTATGAGCAGTATAGCTGTCATTTTTCTCATCTCGCCCACAACATGTTTCCGCCCATCTAGCGCACAATGACGCAGTCGGTGTGCGAAATCAATGTATGGGACACATTAAGAAAATCACAGTGTCACTGTTCATGAGCAGAGGTCTTAAAATCGCTCTGTTGAAAATTTGGTCACAAACTTCCTAAAATGACTGTTTCACTAGCGTACATTGCGCAGTTCCTACGCACGCTCGTAAGTTTGCAAATTTTCAATATTTGCACTCCACTGACTTCCAAATACCTACACAGCACATACAAGCAAGCAACATCCGGCATTGACAAATGCTTGTTTTCATAGCCAGTGTAATTTTTTACACACCAGAAGGGTCAGTACCTGATTTTTTGTCTTGCATTTTGTAGTTTATCGGGAGCACCTTAGCTATGTTGTACAGTCTTTTATGTTTGTTTCCTCTAATTCTCATCTTCGTGTATTTACTGTAACTGTTACTTTAGGGCCTATATGTCTTACTAAATACCAAAATAACTGAACAGGAATGGGAAGGAGGAGGGTAGGCATATTCTGTTGATCCTGCTTTCCACATTCCAGACCCAACAGTAGGTAAGAAGGATGTTTCATGAGACTCCTTCCCTGTTATTGCAATATGCTTGTTCAGGGAATGCTTCTATACATGTTGCTACCAGGATCTCCAGAAGTGTTGTTTTCACATATTGATAGGTGTAAGTTCTTAAGTTTTGCAAAACTGTGTTAGCACAGAATACAGCAGAAACATTACTATTTTCTGATGGCCTGTAATTAACTGTCTACAGATGTGAATTGCTAGAATAGAGTCAAAAGAGGAGAAACGTAATCTATTACTATTGTCAGAAGTTACTGCAGTATGTATACATCCATTTCCAGTTTCAGATGCAGAAGAAAAGGGTAATGAAATGCTCATTGCAGTGGAGACCTAAACATTGTCATCAATGTCATGTGGTTTCTCCACATAATCTCTAGCCTCCTTTTGAAGGAAGGTTGATTACTATTTAAGTGACATATTGCCTTTCTGTCTGGGATGAAAGCAGGGGCAAAACATGATGGATTTGTGTATTACAGTATGTAAAATCTTGACAATTAGGAATAAATGTTCTTCCATTGTGAACTTGAGAAATATTAGGCTATCCATTTCCTCTCTAAAAATACTGTACTGTACTGTGCTAGGCTATATATTAGTGCTGTACCACCAAAAGTGTTTCTTATAATGCTGTTGTTCTGTTTTTCCCTCTCTGTCTCTCTTTCTCCCAGACATTACAACCAGAAAAGAATGTGTTTATTCTTAGACTAAAAATACACGAGTATCTTTTGACCATTTCCCTATATAACATTGTATGATGTTTTATAATGCTTGAAATTATATTTTTAGAGCTGTAGCATTTGAACTGTTTGGCATTTTCACATGAAAGCTTGGATTCTAATCAACAGTAGTAGAGCCTAACTGCATAGTTCTCATGTGTGATTACATGTCTTTGCAGGTCTATATGATACTGTATGTTCTAAAAATAACAGGACTTAAAAAAGTACTGTATATGCATCAATATATGGTGGCTGAAGTGCTGTAGTGCTGTTAGTGGCCACTGAGGCACTCCTCACAGGACACTCAGGTCGGAGGAGGCCTCACGGCACTAACAGAGTGCAAAGTTGGTGTTTGAAGCATATTTGTGGCAGACAATTGAACGGGGTTGTGGGACTGAAAAAGCAGCTTAGTATTGCTTTTCAGGGTGGGATCAAAGGAGCAGCTTCATCCTAATTTTCATAGCCTGCAAATGGGGAAAAGGGGTAGTCTGTGATATGGGAGCAACAGGGGATTGAAAAGGACTAATGGGTACCAAATAAGCAGAGTGCATTGTTTGGGAAGGGGAACGTTGATTTCATTTGGTGCGGTGCATTAACTCATCTCATTCTTCGGTGTTCTACTATTTTTTGTTTTACAGGATTAGCTGATTGTTTTCTTTTTTTCCTTTTGTTCATGCTTGGCTGTATACAGGGCAACACAGGGAAGGGCCCACCCGACCCTATCCCCACACCACCTGCCCCGAGCTTGTCCACATTTATAGGAGCTTGTCTACTCTGCTGTGACTACGTTCTGTTTGAAAAAGGAAAGAGCTGTCACAGTCGTAACTAACACAATAGAAGAGGAGGTAGGGAGAAACAGCAGTGGGAACAGTGTCTGGACTTAGGGTTGGCTAGCAGATAGGAAATATAAAAAACTCAGGTGACACAATAATTATTGAGTTCAGTGGTGCCAGGAATTTAGCAATAGAATAATAACAAGGGGGATAACACTGGGGGTGATGCAGTGCAGTGGCTGTGGAGCAGCAGTGTTCAGGAAAACCTTCTGGAAATGGCAGTGCTACTCCATCTGCAGGCACCTTTCTGTGATGAGGGTGGAGGTAACCAGTCTCTGGACTGAGCTGGCTAGGATTCAGGAGACCTCCGCACCCACCCAAAGGCCACCATATCCACATCCCCTACCTCAAAGGTTGCCCAGCAGAGGGTGTGGTTGGACTATGCTGGACTCAGGCAGGGTAAGGGAGGTTGGTCAGAGGCACATCCCCCAGCTGGCACAACTATGGAATTCCTTTGTTGTGCTTGAGCAATGGGAAGGCCCCATAGGGACACTAGGGGTTGCACCCAGGGGGATGGGCAGGGCCTCTGGAATGGAACCACAAGGATGGGCAGTGAAGGACCCCAAAGGAAGAAGAAGATACTCCTGGTGGGGGACCTCACTGTCCATGGAATAGAGTTAGAAGCAGCATGAGAGGGGGGAGGAGAGGGAGGTAAAATGTCTACCGAGAGGCATGGCTCAGAGGGATGGAAAGTGAATACAGGGGCTCTCAAGGGCCATAACAGAGGGGAGAGCTTGATTTCATTGTCCATCTGGGGACAAATGGCATAGCTGGCAATAAGGCAGATATAGCAAGAGTGCAGAGGGAGTTTAGGAAACTTGGGAGGGGCCTGGGACAAGTAACAAACTCTGTGACCTTCTTGGAGGTGCTGCCTGTCCACAACAAGGGGAAGGCTAGGGATCTCCATGCCAAGAACTTCAATGCTTGACTGGAGAGTTGGTAAAGAAAACAAGGTTTTGAATTCAATGGGGAATGGGGGCCCACCTAGGGAAATGCAGACCTGTGCAGGTACAATGGCCTTCATCTTTCCAGTAAGGGCACTAGAGTCCTTAGTGAACAGTTTGAATGCTTCATTGGAAAGCATTTAAACTAGCCAAAAGTGGTGGGGAGAAGGAGCAGGTTAAGTCATAGCACCCACTCCCACAGGCTAGTGCAGACTGTAAGGAGGACACAAATATGTATGCAGCCAGAAATCATGAAAATGAATGTAGGATGCAGAAAGGGACACCAGTACCTGATACAAAGGGAATAGCAGGGGCAAGAATTCAGCATAAAACAGGAAAATGGATGTGGGAAAGAAACAGGAGGTTAAACACAGGATTAGAGGGTGGGCAGGCAGGAAACCATAGAAGGACATGGCTACAAATGCCCACAGCCTGGGAAATAAAATCCCAGACCTGGAGGCATTGACAGTTAAGGCAGACCTGGACATAGTGGCAATAACAGAGACCTGGTTTACCACAAGTCAGGACTGGGATACAAATGTTCCAGGTTATACCCTATTCAGGATAAATACAGGGAGTAAAAAGGGAGGGAGTGGCCCTGTATGTAAGAGAGGATATAAAAGCAACCAAGGTTTGGGGTAGATGGAGGAGAGACTGAGGCACTGTGGGTGACCCTTGAGCCAGGCAATGGCACAGCAATTCACACAAGGGTGATCTAAAGATCTCCAGCACAGGGGGAGGAGATCAAAAGGGATCTAGTAGATCAAATACTAAAGATGGCAACAAAGTGGGAGGTATTACTGCTGGGAGATTTCAATATCCCAGATGTTGATTGGACTTTCCCAGCACCTGCTTCAGCCAGGAGCTGGGGCATCCTAGATTAGCTACAAGGGCAGGACACAGACAGCGGGTAAGAGATCCCACAAGAGACAGGGTGATTCTGGACCTAGTACTGACCAATCAGGACAGAATCACAGATGTCATGATGGAGGGTCAGCTAGGATCCAGTGAACACCACATAGTGTGGTTTAACATGGGGACAGAGACACAATCTAGTCACACTACGGCAAGAGTCCTGGGTTTCAGGAGGAGGGATTTTGCTAAAATAGGATGGTGCCTCCAAGAGGCCCTGGCAAAAAGGGAGATAGGAGGAGGAGGAGTTGAGGAACAGTGGTAACACCTGAAGGGAGCAATACAGGAGGTAACAAATCAATACATGAAGGTGGTTAGCAAAAGCAAGAAAATGAGGAAACCACTATGGTTCTTGAGACAGGTGGCAGATGAGCTAAGGGCCAAAAGGGAGAGTTTCAGGAAATATAAGGAGACTCAAAGGAAGGTAGACAGGGAGGGATGCCAAAGGAATCTAAAGGAAGTGGAGAAGGCTATAAGGAGAGCAAAGCTGCAGACTGAAGAAAAATTAGCACAAATGGTAAAAAAGGGGACAAGACATTCTTTAGGTACATTAGCGAAAGCAGGAAACCAGTGGGGGGCTGTAAGGCTCAGAGGGGATACAAGGGAGTGTAGTGAGAGAGATCTGGAAAAGGCAGAAATACTGAACAAATTCTTCTGTTAAGTATTCACTAGGGAGGGGAAGGGTCATGGACCACAGCTGGGCAACAGACACGGGGGGATAAACACAAGTCCATTTAAGGAGGAGAAAGTACCGGAGGAGCTCATTAAAGTAAAGGTGGACAAAGCGATGGGGCCAGATGGGATACACTTGAGCATATTAAGGGAGCTAGCAGTGCCTCTGGCAGCCATGCTCACTGCAACACTCAACACAGGGTGTTTCCGGAGGACTGGAAAAGGGCACATGTAGTCCTTCTACACAAAAGTGGTAGCAGAGAACAGGTAGGGAACTATAGGCTGGTAAGCCTCACATCAGTAGTGGGGAAGATCATGGAGACACTGCTTAAAGAAAGAATAGTGGCACATTTAGAATCCATTGGGGCCCAGGATCCAAGACAGCATGGATTCACAACAGGAAGATCATGTCAACACATCTGATAGATTTTTCTGACTGGGTGACAAAGGAAGTGAACTGGGAGGGGGGTGCATGTCGCCTACCTCAATTTCTGCAAAGCCTTCAACACTGTCCCACATAAGAGACAGGTTAATAAGATGGGTAGTCTGAGCATGGAGTAAATGGTGGTAAAGTGGGTTAGAAACTGGCTAAAAGGCAGGAGACAGAGGGTGATAGTAAATGGGATCCAATCCAGGGAGAGAGCGGAGTGACCAGCCAGGGTGCCTCAGGAATCAGTCCTTGGACCAGTCATGTTAATGTCTTCATTAGCAACATTGCCAAAGGGCTGGAGGGAAAGGTCTTCCTGTTTGTGGATGACACCAAGATCTGCAACAGTGTGGATACTCAGGACGGGGTGGAGAAAATGAGGAGGGACCTGGGGAAGCTTGAAAAGTGGTCTGAAGTGTGGCAACTAAGGTTCAATTCCAAGAAGTACAAAATAGTGCACCTGGGAAGACCAAACCCTAAGAAGAGCTACAGGACTGGGAAGGAGTTGTTGACTATCACCAAGGAAAAAAGAAACCTGGTGGGTTATCATTTCTGATGACATAAAGGGGTCTAAGCAGAGTACAAAGGCTGTAGGGAGGGACAGTGGCATGCTGGGGTGCATAGGCAGAGGTATCACTTGCAGAAGGCAGGAGGTGGCAATGCCATTGTACAAAATGCTAGTGAGTCCTCACCTAGAGTACAGTGTGCAGCTCTGGATGCTGTACCTTCATAAGGACATTGATAGGGTGGAGGCGGTCCAGAGACAGGCAACTAATATGGTACAGGGCTTGCACCAGAAAACATATGAGGAGAGACTAAAGGACCTCAATATGTACTTACTGGAGGAGAGGAGGGATTGGGGGATATGATAGAAACATTGAAGTACCTTAAAGGCATTAACAAGGTGCAGGGGGGGAACATCTTCCAATATAAAAGGTGTACTAGAACAGTGGGGGCATGACATGAAATTGGTAGATGGCAGGCTGAGGGGAAATGTGAGGAAATTGTTCATCACAGAGAGGGTGGTGGGCATGTGGAATAGGCTGCCACTGGAGGTGGTGGCTGGAGCAAGCACAGTGGAGAATTTTGAAACATGCATGGGACAAGCATGAGGGTACTTTAGAGGTGGGAAGGAGGGTTGAAAAGCCATTGACCAGGTATGGTCAGAGGCCAGAAATTAGTGTAGGGCTATGGGCAGACTGGATGGGCCTGGCAGTCCTTATCTGCTGACAATTTCTATTTTCTATGTTTCTTATAGTAATATATCACCTTAGCTGACTCTAAGTTTTCATTTAAAATGAAAAAATTCCTTGCCCTAATGCTTCCTAAGTTATACCATTTTAAATAAATTATCTTTTGAAAGGTCTAATGTTGGAACTGTTTGGCCTAGAAACTTAAAAGAATGTTTGGATTCCAGCCCGTAAGAATTGCTTCTGTCAATACTGTTTTTATGTGTTGATTCTATTTTATATTTATTGATACTATTTGAAATTTCTTTTTGAGTACCTGTATATTATTGATACTTTTTTTAGTTGTGACAGACAAAAACGGCACATTGTTGATACTATTTTTTTTGTATTGATAGACTTTATCAACACTATTTTTGCAATAATACATAAAATGACTGTACATAGCGATTTTAAAAATAAAATAATTATGCTACTTGTTTTACTTTTTCTTAATACTTGTAATACTACATGATTTATTTAGAAAATGTGCAGTTTACAACTTATCTTTCATTAATCATATGCCCTTAATCATACTGTGAACATTTCACTCTTCCCCAACAGTCCTTACTCTTCCTAGCTTTCACAAGCTTCACCTGCAAAAGCATCAGAAGAGATTAATAGCAGACATTACATGTGTTGTGTGTAATGAAAGCATTGGTGAGTTATAAGTATGGTATATACTGCACTTGCTTGTACATGGTTATTGTTTTGGCAGATAGCATAGTCAGGTAATTATTAAGGCACAAGCATGTGATTGTAAAACAGGAAATAACACTACCATACTGTATCTCACCTTTGCAACTTATGCTGTGATCGTGAGCAACTAATAGGGGTGGGCAAAAGTGCAGATTTCCACCATTGTGGAAGTTCCAAGGAATTGTAAAAATTTCACAGAATTTTCTGCTCTTTTACCAGTGGTGGAATTCTGAACTTTCACCAAATATCTGCAGATTTCCATCAACTACTGCAGCATTTCATTAGGAACTGTGAACTTTTTATATGACATGCAGAAATAAAGTCTCTTGCATTACTTCTGCATTTTTTACCGCAGTTTAATATTTAAGCTACAGAACTGAACATTGACACTGATCAGTTCTGCAGAGTTTTTTCCCCCGCAGTTTAATACATTAACCCACATTTCTTACATTTTTTCTGCAGTTTTCAGTAGAATTTCTGCAAAAGTTGCTGAAATGATTTCAAAACCTCTGCAGAAGAGAAAATATGACTTTTGCTGAAATTCTGTCCGTAGAATTTTTTTTCCGTACACCCCTATGAGCAAGTCACTTGACCACCTTGTAATTCAATCTTCTAAGTTCTAAGATTGGTAAAGGTCCCCTGTAAACAAGAAGTTGCATTTCAGTTGGGTTATTTATTCCTGGCAAATAGCTTGTAAATTATTACTCATTCATGTCAAATAATATTTTAGGTATTTTTACATATTTCACTATATTGGCAACTTGCCATTTATTACAGAAAGGACAGTACAGTATTCATTATCTTAATCTGATGACGGGTCAGGAATCAGGGTTTTTGAAAATATCACCTTGGTCATCATTTAAATAATTGATCCCACTTTGTAAGTCTCTTTCTAAGATACTTTTCAATTAACATTTCATCATCTGAAGGACTAGTCTTAATTTTTCTTCAGTGGGAGCCATGGTACTTTACAGAACTACATGGAATGATTTACTTTTGTGATTATAAAACTGTTAAACCAATTGCCAACAGTCTAGAACATTACATCCAAGATTAATCCCACTTGACTTTGCCTTTACTGACTAGATTTAGTAATGTACCTTACTGTCAAATACCATAAGAGATAGATGTATCAGGTCAGTGAGTGCAATGTAAAGTGATGTTAGTACTACAAGAAATGGTTATGAACAAAGCCCCTAGAATTCTGTGGCCACAGAATTTTGAGCAGAACTTTCAATCTACCACAGAACTTCTGCGGTGCTGTAGAATTCACTCTTCTTGGTGATTTTTTATTAATATTTCTTTTTATCCATAGAATCTGAATCCCTTACCCTCTTTTTATATCAACCCCCCATATGCTCAGAATGTGATGTCATCATTGCTGTAACATCAGACATTAGCTAATGAAATGGCTGCATTCTGCAACAGAAATGAACAGTGACTTACCTACCACAGCTCCCACTGCCAGAGACGGTGGTGTAGAACATCAGGCATGGTGATATTTGCTCAACCTGTGCTACAGCCTAATACAATTTTCAGTTTTATATTATTGCACTTGGGCCAACTTAAGCAAAACCTTGTCAATAGCACAGACCTGTTAAGTCCAGACCTCACTTTGTACAAACTTATTTGTGCCTTTAAGGTATAGAGATGCCATATGAAATGAATAACTGGTAAAATGAATTTAACTGCCATTTTTAAGAAAAATAAAGTAATTATGCCCATAAAAGTGGACCATAATAATGTGTAGACCTGTTGAAAGAATAGACCTGTTAAATAAGTAATTGCACTATATGCATTTTTGCCATGGTTATTGATTACATATTGTCTTGATTGATAGAATCACCTAAAAGTTATGGAGAAATATGGTGTGCAGGGACAGCTGTTGGGCCAGAGGGTAGCATGCTGTGTTTCCATGCTGGCAACTCTGGTTCAGAGATTAGCTCTGGGAGCTGGCTGGGCAGGACAAGGACTGGTGGAACACATCACTGCTTGGAGCCTGGGAAGGTATGGTGCAGTGTTCTGTCACACGGTGGACACATTGTGATGGGCTAGAGAGCTCTATCTCACAATCAGTTGTGGCAAATGGTAGTCTTGCCACATAACTTGTTCCCACTGTGCTGCAGAAAAGTAGGGGCCTTGAATAAAGGCCCATTTGTTTTACATTTGTTTTATTACATTATAATCAAATTCTACCACTTCTTCATATCCAACTTATCGATTTCATGAATTGCATGGTTACCAATTTTTAAGTAAACAAAATAAATTTAACATAATGATATCAACCAAGAAACAGCCAACCAGTATCATGAAGTTACAGTATGTAAATATGTTATGTAAATATTCACTTTTCTTGTGTTAATTCATGGAACAAAACTGAATGATGAAGATAAACTAAATTATTTACAAAACAAAAATATTGTACTGAAACTCAGCAATGTTTGATATTCTAAACCATTTCAAAGAAGCAGCTTGGTGAGTCCTTGACAAGATATCCCTTATGAAAGGATCTGAGTTTTAACTGGATAAACTGTTACTCTGATCCTGGTATAGTGTTATTTGTAGTAGTATGTTTATTTGCTACTTATTTCCTATGCTATAAAATTGCTTGTTGCATGTACTCATGAATATTCCCTTGTACTCCCCACCCCAGGGCTGCAAATGGAAATGAGCCTTCCAGGTCTCTGCTTGCTAACCTGTTGAAATAAGTTTAATAACTAAATAGATCAATAAGTCAGTATTATGTCTGTAAATTCATTTCAGTCTGTTATAAGTATTCAGTTTAGCAAAGTTTCTTTTGTCATGTTTTTAAGACTAATATGATTCTAAGTATACATATAAGGACAATTTCAGTGTTCTAATATTAGATGCCATACATAATTCATAAGTAGCAAATTTCTTTTTACTACTTCACCCACATCTGATAATGCTGCATCATTTGTTAGTGACTGCTCCAGTTGCTGCCAGAGGAATGATCACTCTAACTCATGACTATCCTACCTCTCCAACACTGCTCAGCAGGGGTTGGCTACAGTAAACTAGTTTGCAGTTTCATGCTGAACAGGTATACATTTCAAAGAAGAAACCTGCACTTGTTTTCTGACATTCCACACTTTTAATGGCTTTCATTTTTACCCTCTCCACCCCTTGAAGTATCAGTTCAAATGCTACTGTAAAGGGAATTGATGTTACTAGAATATTCATTTCTAGGAATGCATGGGACACTGACTACAATGACCTCTACTTATGATGTGTGAAAATGAATAGTAAATAAGACAGACTTCAAGATGAAGTAATAATGTCTGAAAATCCTTTGTCTTTCAGAAAAGTAACAAGAACATTATACCGTGCACCCTTTATAGCACTCCAGGAACTATCGACAAGTGAGCATTCTCCTTCCTATTGACTGATACATGATCTAATGCTAGAAACAGGCTCCTTGGAGTCTCCTGCCTCAGTGCAGCCTCTGAGCTCCAGTTTACTTTCTGCATCCCTGGAGGCTGGTCACAATCCATTCTGCTCCCATCTCTGCTAAGGTATTTGCTTCATGAAGTTTTATAAACCTTTCACTAACAGACACATGTTCACCTTTTTCTACACTCCCTAACCTCCATATGTGCTCATATAGTCACGAGTGCATGAGCAACTCAATATTCCTTCATTTTGCTCTCGCTGTGTAATTTCAACTGTGACACATCTAAAATTCTTGCACTTCACTCAGCAAGCAAACCTCATGTAACAGACATTGGATTCTACTGCTCCTACCCAGTGGCACAGGAAAGACAAGCATTTGTCCCCCAGAGCTCTCCTGTATTCTGCAAGAGCCCCTAATCTTTCCTCAGCATTCAAGACATGCAGCGTGCTCTCCAGGTGCCTCTGTTCTCACTTGTCAGTACTTTCCAGAGTACTATTTATTTATTTTATTTATTTCTGACCTTGGATTAACTATTTGAGCTCGGAGCTCTTTACATAGGTTCCACGTTAGTACATTTAGAACAAGCAGGTGATTATACAGAGGATTGAGACAAAGAAGGCAATAGAATTAGAATGAGAACATTTAGGTACATTTGGTCTTTAAACAAAGGAATGCAAAAAATACAGCAAAAAACTAAAATTGGAATAAGTAAACACAGTCAGATACATACAGGAATAGACTAAATAACTGAGCCCAACAGGGAGTCTGTTAGTTGTCAGCAACACAAGGGGTTTAATGCATAGAAGTGTTATAAAGGGTACTCATACAATCACCTTTAACAGATGAATAAACTCCAATATAGGTGTATGCAGACAAGGTTGGTGCTTCATGTCTTACCTTTAGATATTGTTTCAGTTGGCCTACAATAGTGCAAATGAGGAAATCATAAAGTTTGTATCACTGCACAACAGCACAAATTACTAATACAAAGTTATTCTTTTTTTCTGTTTTAGCTTTTTGACAATTCAAAGATAATGCATACTGTATCTCTAGCAGCATTTATTATCCATTGCTGTATGTATTCATTTTACATGCAGACTAATGGAGACCATGCATGTGTATTTATTAATAATCTCTCCAAAATTCTGCAGATGCATGGACTGGCAAATACAGAAGTTGTGGCAAAGTGGTAGGAATATGAAATTTCACGTCAATTCTGCCTGATCATTTGACTTCACAACCACTAACACTGGCCCATGACCTGTTCTGTCTTTTTGTTTAACTAGATTTGGATTTGGTGAATATATTATTGACACAGGAAAATGTGCTTTAAGTATGATTTTCCAGATAATGCACCAGTGAGGAGTCATTTATCTTAATTTTGCTTTAAAACTATTTTAAAACTATCTTGCAGAATAGCTACTTAATGGTAAAACTATTCACTCTACTGTACTCAAGTGTGACATTCACTGTCAGAGGCAAAAATGACTATCTACCAAATAAGAGTTACAAGGCAATCACATCACATAGAGGATAAGCTGCAGAACCTAGATTAACATTGCTCACTTGAAAAATGCCATCTAGGATATTCAGATAGCAGATATTATCCTACTATCATAACTGGATATTAAAGAGCACCCATCCTGCTCAACTTAAAAAGTTTCAAAGAGTTGATCAGGGCAAGGATTTTCAGAAGGACTTTTAGGGATGTGTTCTATGTTGTGACCTAAAATGTGGTTTACAGTGCATCCAGGATTTATTCAAATTGCTCTTCAAAATGATGTATGCATCATTTGTTTGATACCAGTGACACCACTGAATTACTTCTTTAACAAATCATGGGAGGATGGGGTGGTAACTGAGGACTGGAGGAGGGTAGATGTTATTCCATTTCACAAAGGTGGGAGCAGGGCAGAGGCAGAAAACTACAGACCTGTTAGTTTGACCTCAGTGATAGGGAAAATTATAGAATCACTTTTGAAGGAAAGAACTGTTGAGTACTTAGAGGCCAGAGGGGCACGGGACCCAAGGCAGCATGGATTCACAGTGGGAAGGTCATGTTAGATGAATCTAATAGATTTATTTGACTGGGTGACCAACATAGTAGATCAGGGAGCGGCTGTGGACATGGCCTACCTAGACTATAGTAAGGCATTTGACACAGTCCCACACAAAAGATTAGATACAAGTTAGCCAGGCTTGGAGTGGGTCCCAAGATGGTAGCCTGGGTAAAAAACTAGCTGGAGAACAGGACACAGAGGGTAATAGTAATCGGAGTCCACTCTGAAGAAAGGGGGATTACTAGTAGGGTACCACAGGGTTCAGTACTAGGACCGATCCACTTCAATGTCTTTATAAGTGACATTGCAGAGGGACTGGAAGGAAAAGTATGTCTCTTTGCAGATGACACAAAGATCTGCAACAGAGCTGATGCACAAGGTGGGGTGGAAAGGATGAGAAAGGACTTGGCAAGGTTGGAGGAATGGTCAAATGTATGGCAGCTTAGATTCAATGCTACAAAGTGCAAAGTAATGCACCTGGGAAACAAAAACCCATGGGAAGTGTACACAATGGGGGGTGAGATACTAACAACAAAAATGGAACAGGACCTAAGGGTAGTCATATCAGATGACCTAAAGGAGGGCAAGAAACATGAGAAGGCAGTAAGATGAGCTGGGAGGATACTGGAATGAATAGGGAGAGGCATTATCAGTACAAAACAAGAAGTTGTTGTCCCTCTGTACAGATAGCTGGTGAGACCCTATCTGGAGTACTGCATGCAGTTCTGGAGACCCAATCTCTGCAAGGACATAGACAAGTTGGAGGCAGTCCAGAGGAGGGCAACTAAAATGGTGCAGGGTCTGCACCAGAAAACATATGAAAAGAGCTTATTATGTATACCCTCAAGGAAAAGAGGGGGGGCATGATAGAAACTTTCAAGTACCTCAAGGGAACCAACAAAGTCCAAGAGGGTAGCATCTTTCAGAAAAAGAGATGTGCAAGAGCAAGGGGGCACATTTTGAAGACAGAGGGGGGATGGCTCAGAGGTAATGTGAGGAAATATTTTTTCATGGAGAGGGTTGTGGATACATGGAATGGCCTTCCTTAGGAGGTTGTGGAGTCAAAAACAGTGGGGGAATTCAAGAATGCATGGGACAGATATAAAGCAATTCTAGGGGATGGGGCTAGGAGAAAGTAGGCTGTTGGTTAACTAGGATTAGCAGCTTATTCATTAGGTAGGGGAACGGACAGATTTGGTGGGCCAAGCAGTCCTTATCTGCTGTCAAATTCTATGTTTCTATGTTTCTATGTTTACTGTAAATCATGAATTCCAATTTAAATTTGCAAATCCATCCAAACGTTTAAAAATTGCAATCAAAGGTATGGATAACATTTAACATGATGCAGGTTGCTTAGGAACTGAATGCTGCACTTGTGTCATGCCCACCAAAAATCCTGTCTCAGGAGCCTTATCTCTCAGATAGGCAAGAGGAAAAGAAAATCCTCACTTTTTACTCAAGTGTTTTGTTCATTATCTTGTTGCACTTTTGCAGGTGACGCTTCTGAAAGCTTGGAGGAGCAGTGGTTGCAATAGAGAAGACTGAAATGTTTGCAGTGTGATTATGGGTGCCAGATGAATGAAATGAAGTTGAAAACTACACAATTTCTAATTAAATAATGGGTGGTCTTACAAAATTCAGAAAGAAACCTTACTGCTTCTGTTTGTAAAATTGTCGTGCAATTTTCTGTATCAATACCAACACACAATGGACAGCCTGAAAAGCATTGCAGCAAGAAGGATTTATCAATGATCCCATCCCCCTATCTAGATACCTGAACTAGGTAGGCATAGCTCAGGCAGATTGCATCACCCAGGAGGAGGGCCAGATAGGCTACCCACAGGGCAATGAGTTCTGCCAAGAGGTGTGCAGCAAGGACCTTAAAAAGCCCAGCAAAGGCCCACTTTTTTGTCTTCCTTTCCCTTCAGCAGGAATTTTCTTTTTCTCTTATATGATTGGTCTGAGACCTTCCCCCTCCAGCAGCTAACACTGAGTTTGTTAGCTTTCTTCCATAATTAAGCTAGGCTTTTCCATATAATGCAGAGAGGAACAGGACTCCATAACTCAGCATTATACAGAATTCTTTTCTTTTCTTTTCTTAATTACAGCTGTGGGCAGAGCCTATTGCCATTTACTTTCTGTACTTTAAAATGGCCGATCATGGCACCTTCCATTGGACTTTTGTAAGTATCCTTCCAAAAGTCCAACAGAGCTTGTAACACTCCACCATGATTGGCCGCTATGGAGTAACAGCCACACTATTTAGACTGTTACTTCCATATATTGGGACAAGAACTGTGCATGCGTGCCTTGTGGTATGCTCAGTTCTGCTGGCGCTGCCTTCTTGTGAATGGCATATTGCTATTTACCACAACTACACATGCATAAATGCCATGCATGCGCAGTTGCGTCGCTGCCACCATCTTGGAGATGGCACTCAGCGGCACTTGCTCTTTGGAGCTTTCAAGCTCACCACAGCCATATTAGCTCTGGCTAGAACCTGTTTTCTTGTGGTGATAGTTACCTATTGAAGAAGTAACAAACTGATGTCAATGACTCAGCCTTGCAGGCTTTCAATTTCAAAGAGTGGAAGTAGGAGCCATACTTCTGTACTGTTCCGAATTTCTGCAGCATCTCTGACTTTTGCCTCCAGACATGCCCAGGTCCCTCATACATTTGTGATTTCTTTTCCTAAAGAGCAGTGATTGCATGGTTTTGAATCATAACACAATTGCTTAAATTAGAGCTTCAGTTTAGTTCCATTTCAGGAAATGCTTTTCATACTAAACTGGACATTGTAGAAAGTTTTTGGACCAGATATTAACTCTTTTATTGGGTCAAAATTATAATTCTCTCACCAGTTTTCAACATCAGTGGCAAAAAAAAAACATTGTAACTCTTGTTAATTGTCAGTGTTTCTTGCACCTTACTAAATAACTGTGTTACTAAATAATTTTCATTATCACATCTATTGTGAATTATGGTCAAGCTAATGGTAGATTATGGTCACAGCTTCCATAGCAGAGAAGGTGATATGTGTTAGCGTGCTTGAAAAACAAGTATTTGTAGAAATAATTCCTTCATTTGGAATAAAATGGAAAACAATGGGGGAGGGAGCTATGCACATTATCTTATTTCTTTTCTCATTAGAGATGGGTGAAAGTTGTGAATTCTGCTTTCTTGGAACTTTCATAAAATTTTGGAAATTTTGTGAAATTTTCTGAACTTCCACCATTGGTGAGATCAGAATCTTCCAAATGTGTTTCATGGATTTTCACCCTGTTCCATTGACGTTTTTGGCTGAAATCTGCAGTTTAATGTATTATTTTGTATTCAGCTCCACCGCCCCCACCAATCAAAGGCCCCTGGTAGAATAAAATGCCCTGGTGTCTAGTGGTCCCTCCAACTGATCACCAGCCTGTTGTAAAATTAGACCCCACCACCGAGCACTGGCCGCATGTAAAATACAGTTCCCTGGTGTCTGGTGGTATCCCCTGTTGATTGCTGGCCCTCCCTTGTGTGTAGTGATCCTACCCACTTGCCCGTCACAGGCCCGATGTAAGAGTGGAGCTCTATTCCGGTCAACAGCGAAAGGTTGGGATTGGGGGAACAGCATGGTTGGACCCCCTGGACCCCCTCTGAGGGTCCAATATGCCTTTCCTCCATCCCAACCAGCCACCTGTGACTGTAACAGACCTCCGCTATTGCCTGCGACCCCCACAGAGTCACTTGTCATCATACCGAATCAGCGGGAGCTGGCAATGAATGAGCATGTGCTTGTACAAGTACACATTCATTCATTGAAAGCTTAGTGGGTGATTGGCCATGTTGGTGAGAGTAGGGCTGTGCCAGTCACCCACTGGGGGTTGGGGTGAGGGGGAAAGGGGTGGTTGGGCACTGTGTACCAAGGTGGGTGGTCAACTAGATACCAGGGAAAGGGGACTACTGTTTTTTTTTTTATTAGAGGGAATCAGGGTGGGAAGTGGGTCCACTAGACACCAAGGAATAATGAACTACCTTTTGTTCTTTTTTATTAAGGGGATCAGGGATGGGAGGTCTGGTAGACACAAGGGAATTTTACTTTTTTTTCACATCAGGATAGTGATCGGTGGAGGCCACTAGACACCAGGGATTGTTTTTACATCGGGCCCACAATCAGCGGGTGGGGGTACCATTAGACACCAGGGAATTTCATTCTACAGGGGGGCCGGCAATTGGCAGGGGGGAGGGGCACCACTAAGTTCAGTGACAGTGTATATTATGTATTAAACAGCTGAAAAAATCTGCAGAACTGACCACTGACAGTGATCAGTTCTGCATACTTTTTTCCCACAGCTTAATTAAGTAACCTGCACTCCATACATTTATTCCACCGTTCTGAGGCAGAATTTCCATGAAAGTTGCCAACATGATTTCTGAACTTTTGCAGAAGAAAAAGCACAACTTTTGCGAAAATTCTGCCAACTGAATATTTTTTCACACACCTTCAGTTCTCATAAAAGATCCATTCCCCTGTTTCAATATTTTCATAAAATCTTCTGATTTTACTGGGCAGTACGGTCTGCATGGATTCCTATATTTTATAGAGAAAAGGTGGTGATTCCTTAGACTTACACTGGTTAGAAAAGAATGAAGACCAATTCTGTCTCAATACACAAAAATGTAATCAACCAAAAACCTTTCTAGAGTTGCAAAGTGAATGCATACCGTAGCTGATTCCCCCTTTTAACTTTTCTGCAAAAGGAATCATAGAGCACAGCAGCTTAGTGGAATACTTTGTAGTTGTGCTTTAGGTATTGCTCACCGAACACACACACACACACAGACACACACACACACACACACACACACTCACTCATATATACTGACTATACATAATTCGTAATCCACTACAGGGTGTGCAGTCATGCTCTGATATATGTACACTTTGGTGTGTTTTGTGATACATGAGGCCATAGGCTGAGTACATTTAACCACCCAAGGCAAACGTATAGCAGAGCATGACCACACACCAGGTAGTGGATTATCTACCTTATTAAATGCCCATAAATATGGTGGGGGGGAGTAGTCCTTGTGTTGCACAAATTAATGTTTCTTTTAGGTGATCTAGTTGATCCTGCCATTTTCACACAGTTTTAGGTGTAATCACTTTCACTTTCTTGTTTTAGTGTAGCATGACTGAGTGGTGTTCATCGCACGAAAGGACATGCCTGCAAAACTTTAAAATGATGACCATTTTGTTCAAAAAGCATGTAAACTTTAGTTTCTAATGTAAGTTTACTCAGTGTTTTTCAAAAAGAAGCTGCCAACTGTAAAGCAAGGATAGTGAAGGAGCCAGCAGCTTCAGAAATGTGGATGTAACCTTGAGCGCAAGCATTTGTGTCATCTGGAAACAGTTGCTTGCTGTTGGTCTGCCTGATGATGGTTGTCTGTGATTGCTTGTGTGGGTTTGTCCATTTGCTGCTGGGGTGGAGTTAGGGTTGGAAACTCTAATGCTAAATTTCCCTACTTTTGCTGCTTTAAGTTATACTCTAACTGGTGCATTAACACAGCTTTTTGCAATGAATTCCCTTTCTTTTTGGGATAGTGGAATCATATCACCATTCACTCAGATAAGTCTGGCTGTGCTTCTGTGTAGCTACAGATGCAGATGTGTAGGGCCCACTGGACCCTGTGCCAAGTGAGGAATGGAGATGTAGTAAAAATGTAATTTCACCAGTGAAATTCCAGCAAAATTGCCACATGAAATATTTTGCAAAATTCAGTGCATTCCGCAAAACATTTTGCAGGTGTGAAATGCAGAATTTTGCCTGTGCAACTAAGGAGATGCGCCAAAGAGCGACATTCAGCAGGAGCAACTGTGCAGCACAAGTGGCAGTGCGCCAATGCACAATAGAAATGTATGCATGCACAAGGGCAGGGGGCGGACCCATGACTATGTGGCACAGTGTGATATTCAACCCCAGACCAATGGCGCAAGTGAGGAGCAACTGCCAGTTGCATGGAGCAGACTTGAGCCTATAAAAACAGGGAGCAAGTCAGAGGATAGCACTTGCACCAGAGGGGAGCAGGACAGTGGGAGACAGAAAGGCTGTCTGAGAAAGGAAGAGGGAGACAGGGAGAGAAAGAGAAAGACAGAGAGAGAGAGAGAGAGAGAGAGAGAAGGAGTGTGACACACAGGGAGGCCCACTGAGGGAGGGAGGGAGAGAGAGAGTGGGTGCCTAACAGAGCCACCAGACCCAAGGGAATCAACACAGGCACCCACAGAGGTGGGTGACAGAGCCAGCAGGCAAAACTCAGCCTGGGGCAGGGTACGCTGGAGGGGGCCCTGCCGAGCAACAAGCACTGCCCTACAGAGCCGGGGGCAAGTGGAGCCGGATGCCCGGGGGGGACAGGACAACAGGGGCCATGGCTAGTGTGACATTCCAGGTGGCGGCCGTAATGTGGGGTGTGAAGAGGCAGAGCAACATGGCCATGGAAGGGCCAGTCAGCGGTATGCCCAGAATAGGTGGTACCGGCCCTGCATCTGCTTCGAGAGCCATGCTGACACAGAGATCATGGGCTGGTATCACATGAACAGGGTGATTCTGAGGCAGCTCTGTGAATTGTGCAGTGAGGAGATGCAGGCACCCACCAGGCAGAGCCGCGCCCTGACAGTGGAGATAAAGGTAACAAGTGTCATGTGCCTCCTTACCACGGGCACCTTCCAGAGACCAGCAGAGGACACCACAGGCATAACCCAGTCGGCCACGTCATGGCTCCTCACACAATTCCTCAATGCCCTGCTGCCACATGCTTTGGAATGCATCCACTTCCCCAGCACACAGGCAGAGCATACAGCAATTATTGCAGGAGTTTCACAGGGTAGCACGTATGACTGGCGTGCTAGGGGCCATCAGCTGCACCCATGTGGGCATCCACATGCCACCTGGTATGGAGGGGGTAGCTTACATCAACAGAATGGGCTACCCCAGCATCAATTTCCAGATGGTGTGCGATGCCAGGGGGTGCATAACCAATGTCTGTGCCACACACCCTGGGGTAGCACATGATGCCTTCATCTGGCACAGCTCGGCACTGTGCCACAGGTTCACGAGTGGGGACATCCCCACAGGTCACCTAGTGGGTGAGTATGACAAGACCATGGGCAGCTGGGTACAGCAGGGAATGGAAGGGGTCAGCCAGGGCAGGGTGACCACCGTGTGCACCTGGGAAGGGCACGGGGCACAGTGACAGGGGTCATCAGGCTAACCATCTCTCTCTCTCTCTCCCTCTCTCTCCCCACACAGGCGACAGTGGCTACCTACTCAGACCCTGGCTGCTCACCCCCTACCAGCGCTCGTCATCCCCAGTGGAAGAGCAGTACAATGATGCACATGCCAGCATGTGGAACATCATTGAGCGTGTGGTTCCATTGCCTGGACAGGTCCAGTGGTGCCCTACAATACAGCCCCTTGAAGGCCTGCAGCCTATTCCTGGCCTGCTGCATGCTGCACAACATGGCCATTGACTGTGGGATAGCTGTCGAGGCCAATGAGGGGAACAGCAGTGGGGATGACGATGGCGATAGGCTGGGTGGTGGTGGGCAGCCCCCCTCCGGGTGGAGGGATCCCCGGCTCATGCAGCTGGCACACCACCATTGGGACACAAGAGCACAGGAGCACTACAGTGCACACAGGTAGGTGGACAAACACCCAATGCACAGAACTGACACAGTGGCAGGGCACACAGCCAAGTGTGGGCATGGCCATGGCCATACACACACAGGCATGGGGCAGTGGCGGGGCAGTGCCACATGGCCACATGCAACACCACACAGCACTGCACAGCAACACACACACACAAACACACCCACACTCCCACATAGTGGCACCCACAGGCACTTGACCAGGTGCTAGCACGTGGCATGGATCAGATGTAGGGCACCGGTGCACATGCACAACCAGTGTTGTGAAGGCATCATCATGCACATGTCATATGGGCCAATGGCTGGGCAGGTGTGCACATGGGCAGCTTGTGGCACAACACATGGCTGCCATGACTGTGCCATGCACACACACACAACACCCATGTGTACACAAGGCACTGGCTGCAGACAGCAGACAGGGTGGTGTGCACTTCAGGTCTGTTGCACAGACACATGGCTGCCACAGACACAGGGACAGCCACGCTGCAGCCGCTCAGCAGACTCAGGCTGTGCAATGGCCACAGGGGGGTCTGTGACTGCCCCCCAAGGGTGGGACTGTGGGACCATGACCAGGCCTCTCAGGGGTCTGCAGGCTCCCAAACAGGCCCGCACCAAGTGTGCCTGGGATGCCCACAGCAGAGCCCAGTGTCGACACAGTTAGGGTCGCCCAACGCCAGGGCCGTGGGGTGGACATTGCACTCCGCAGTGCCTGTGGCAGTTGGCCACACTCTGTGGCAGCCAGTAGGGCAAGGCCAACCAAGATTGCATTGGCAATATGGTCCAGGGCTGGGGCCTTGTCCTCCAGCAGGTGTTGACTGGCCTCCAGGACCTGTGCGGTGCCCCTCTCATGATGCTCAGCTACCTGGTGCACCTCTGTGTGGAGTGCCCGCACCCCAGTCAGGAGCAGCACCTGTTGCTCCACGGAGGCCTGCAGCAACCAGGTGTGCTCGGCCAAGGGTTCGGTGCCCTGGGTGCATGGACGTGGTGCCGACCCACCGGTGATGTACGACTATGCTGCATGGTCCCCCACTCAGGTGGGTGCTGCACAGTGGGGTCCTCATGGGGTTGGGCAATGACAGGTGCTCCAGCGATGGACACAGGGCCCGGCCTCCCAAAGTCTCCAGCCATCTACTGCTGCCACCACTCTGGCCCCTGTGTACTGGCAGACACCTGTGTTTGTGCTCCGCCACCCTGCCCCACTGTGCCTGTGCACACAGAGGTACCAGGGGCAGTGGCAGGCAGCTGTTCCACCACCAACAGGCCACCGGCTGCGCTGCCAGTGCTGGCGGTTGGTATGGGTGTCTCCCCTCCATCATGACCACCGCCATTCAGGACTATGGTCAGATCGTTACCAGTGTCAGACCCCACCAAGATCTATGTCTCTGCACAGAGCAGGCCATGGCTGGTGTCTCACTGGAACACAGCCAGGGCCTCATCCGCCACCACGCCTGGGACATCTGGCTGGACAGCAGTGATGTGCTGCAGCCAATCGGGCCCCCGGATGCCTGTGGAGTTGGATGGCTGGTCCTCTGGGGCTGGATGGGCTCCCACAACAGCTGCAGGCACCCCTGCCACCGCATGCTAGTGAGCCGGTGATGTAAGGGAACACAGATGCGTTAGAGCTGCTGACTCAACAGGCCCCTGCCTCCCGCCCTCCCACCTGCCATACCTACCATGCAGTGATGGGCTCTCTCCAGTCTGGAAACAACCGTCCGACACACCCTCGACTGCACTACACCGCATGGTGGCCACCACCAACTCCTCCTGCGTCGTGAGCTTTGTCCATTGTGAGCTTTGTCACAGTGGCCTGGCCCCCACCTGTGGCCGACCAGGCAGCCTGAATGGCCGCTACCTTTTCCTTTATCCGACGCTTGTCGGTGTCCACCTTTTTTCTTGCACTCCTGTGCAGACCGCTGGTGGTTGCCCTGCTGGTTCATGGCCTTCACTACCTCCTCCTGGGCCACAGCCCTGGCCTGGGGTGTGCCAGTAGTGCCACTCAGCAAAGGCTCCCTGTTGAGGTACGCCTTGAACAGGGCATCTGCCTCCGCAATCATAAAGTTGGGCCTGTGCTTCCGGGCAGGCCCATGCTCCTCACCCTCCTCGTGCTCGAACATGATGCTACCTGTGGACATGGACATGTGGTTAGTGGCTGCAGCAGCCCACCCCAGTCATCCAGCCCGCTGTGCTGGCCATCCCCTCGGCAGGCACAACTTACCTCTGATGGTTGCAATACTGGTCCAAGGCCTGTGCTGTTATGCGGTGCCTTTTCAGTGCATCTCATGCACATGGGCTGATGCGCAACTGTAATGGCATGCAAATGTCCACATTGCACCACGGATAGGCTGATGAGCCAATCTGCATATGACGGCTGAATATCACGCTCTTGCACATTGTGCAATGGACTTGCTCCGGTGCATGACGTTGTGCAATGCTGTGACATGAGCAGTGCACCCTCGCCAATGCACATGCACCACGGCATATGCTACTGCCTATTGTGCAGCTTGCACTAGGTGCACTATGGGGCCAATGTACGCTATGCACCATGGGGCCTATGGCACTTGGGCGCTATAGGGCCTATGATGCTCGGGTGCTATAAGGCCTATGGCACTCAGGTGCTATTGGGCCTATAGCACCTGGGTGCTATAGGGCCCATGGGGTGTGGTGCCTTCATGGCCCTATTGTGCAACATGCGTCATGGGCCCAATAGAGCTTACTCGCACATTGCACATGCTGACCCCTGATCCCCGACCTGCCGTATGCCCTCCAGGGACCTCTGCCCCATGTGCCGGTGTGGCCACATCCATGCCATGTATCCCCAGAGATGCGCGATTGCCGCAGGCATCGCTTCTCCGTACGAGGTGCACATCCCGAGCACATTGTGCATGTGCGCTACTGGGTGCCATTTTGTCCTGCATCTTTGCTGTGGCACCAAGCCACATCACACAGTGCCCCGATCATGTAACTGAAGCCAGGTTGAGCTGGTTAACCTGTTGGCCCCAGTGGAGCCCCATGATGCCAGCCTGTTTGGCCAGCAGTCCCTGCAAACACCCAGGACTGAGGTGTAGCAGGACATTGCTGATGGGCTTGTCCAGGCCACTGGTGTGCAGCGCACCAGGGAGCAGTTTCACCACCAGTATGGTGACCTGGTAAGGAGGGACCTGGAGAGGCTCAGGTCACTGCAGGCATGTGTCTGGAGGGGGGCCATGCCACGGACAGGTAAGTGGGCTCTGACTGCATCTGTGCACATCCACTGTTGCATTGGGCTGGCAAGGCTGCATGCCATGCCAGGGGGCCTGTAGTTGTGTGCTCTCTGGCTTGGCATTGCCAGTCACTGGGTGCACTGCACCACTGCCATGTGGTCTTGCCAGGCCAGGGTGCACTCTGTGCTTGGGTGGTGGGGGCAGTGGGCTCATGCTGTGGCTGTGTTCTGATGTGTGCCTGTCTGTGTTCTTGTCCTAGGATCTGAAGACTGGAGGAGAGCCAGGGTGGCAGGGGCACCTGGGGGGCAGCAGCAGGCACATCAGCTGCTGGTGGATGACCGGGCAGGTGTGTAGTGCAGGGACCAGCACACAGAGTGCCACAGTGATCAGGTAGGCACTGTGCATTCCCACACTGTTGTGCAGGGTGGGCGGTGGGTTGGGGGTACGGCCTTGGTCTCCTGTGCCTTGTGCCATGCAGCTGTGTTCAGCACACAGTGCATTGTGCGTGGTGCAGTGGGGCTGCCATTGCACATGTGTGGCAGCTGTTGGTGTGCTGGGTGTGCATCTAGCTACCACTAGTGCCACTGTGGTTCCACTGCAGCAACATGCCACCTGCCTGCTGCTGTGCTGTTGGGTGACCCTTGGACAGCAGTTTCCAGCGCTGTGCACTGCCATTCTCAGGGGGGCTAGGGTGCTATGGACATGCACTGAACACCTGTCCCTTCCTGTACCATAGGTGTGTGGAGGGGTTCCAGACTCCCATTGTACTGCCGTCTGCTGCGGCAGATTATTCTCATCACCTAACACATGATGGAGACAGTGGATCAGACTAGGTGGATCCTGCTATGGGACTGGTGCAGGGGGAGGTGCCAGTGCTGGCAGGACGTGGCCGGCCATGATGTTCCCCAGCTCCCTTCCTGCCTCTGTCTTCCCTTCCCCTACCTTCCCCCATCCACCTGTACAGGCTCTGTCCCCTGACTCCTTCCCACTTACACCTACCCTCCCCTTTGTTTATGGATCCTTGTACAGCTGTTTATCTCTTGTTGTATTACATTTGTTACTTGTTTACCCTTCTGTGTCTGCATCTGCTTTGCAGCTGGTGAGTGGGTCCATGCTGCAGTGGTGTGGTGGGTGGCCATGTGGTGCATGTGTGTTGTTGAGTGGTGCATGCATGGTGTTGGCATGCCCCTTAGTCAGTGGCTGTGCCTAGGAGTGGCCATGGGCTGGTAGTTCGGGCTGTGTGGCATGTGTGTGGTGGGTGCTGTGTGTCAGGGTGTGGTTTGCTGTTGTCCGGACAGCCGCATGCCCTCCAGTGGGTGGTGGACTAGGGTGCCTGCCTCTGGACGTCAGTGTCACCTGTGCCCTGCATCCTCCACTGGGGGGGCTGGCTGCATGCCTGCACTCCTTGTGCAGTGGTCACCTGTGTGCTGGCTGTGTGTCTCTGCCAGTGTTCCTAGCCTGGTGCCCCCGCCTTCTCACACTGTCCCCCCTTCCCCCTTGCCTGGCACCCTGCTGTGCCTGTGTCTGTTCCTGCTGTGCCCTGGCACATCTTCCTCTGCCCCTTATGCATTCCTACGTGCGCTATAGCGCATTTCTGGTTGCTCCCTTGAGCAACCCTCACTGCACCATGGCTCAGTGGCTGCGATTTTCAGCCTTGTTGCGCTGGCATATGTTGCGGTGCACAACCATTGAATATTGCAGTCATTGCACCATTGTGCATTTGACTTGCACTGTGCCGGGGTTGTGCATGCCTTTGGTGCATTTCTGAATATCCCACCCAAATGCAAATTAATTGTCCCTTCGGAGTATTGTTAATAACATGTCTGAGGTGATGGCTATTATAGTGCAGTAAATAATTCTTTTCTATATCTTTTGTATTTAAAGTGGTTGACAATCCCCCATGCTCATTCGTATACACTTTTAAATCTAGAAAATTGACTGATGCCACATCTTTACACATTGAAAATGGTAAGGTCACTATTTGTCCCTTCTAGATACTATACACTTTGATTAAGTTCTTTTCAGTTCCTGCCCACACAAAAAAACAAGTCATTAATAAACTGTTTAAAAAATTTGATGCATTCAAAGAATGAATTATTGTTTACAGAAAAAAATGCTTCCTTTTCCCATATGCCCATATATGTGATGGCATAATTGAGAGCAAATGCTGTCGTCATTGCCATCCCCTTCTTTGTAAATAATATTCTTGATAAAACATTAAATAATTAGTGGTTAAAACAATTTCCAGCACATTCAGTAAAAATTCAATATAGATATTATTCAAATCTGTATATTCACAGAGTGTATGTCTCATTGTGTCAACGCCCTCCTCATTTGGATGTTCACATATATCGAGGTAACATCCAGTGTTACTAAATAACATTCTTTTTGCACCTTTAGAGTTTGTAGGGATCTAATAAAATCTGTAGTATTCTGGATATATGTGGGCATTTTTCTGCCTATTGGGGCAATATACTCATCAAGGAACTGAGAAAGGGACTTGGTTAAAGAACCCATCCTAGCCACGATGGGATGTCTAGGAGGTGTTTTCACATTCTTATGTATCTTAGGCAAGCAATACAAAGTTGCTTTTACGGGATGTGTTACAGTCAAAAACTCAAAAGTTTAGTTTATTGTTCTAGGAATTACTACCTTTGAGCCAGAGGCTCATTTACAAAGGTCCCACGTCAATTAGGTACAGTACAAAAGGTTACATAGATAACACAACAATTTGTGTTGTGTCAAGAGCAAGAAAACATATACAAATACATATTAAATCACTTGTGCAAAAGGACATGAGATATCAATAATCACATTATTATTACAAGAAAGAGGTCATGCCAGATTAGGAGAAACAAATAGGGGAAAAGTCCAGAACAGAAAGGTTAAGTGAAAGGTGTGGGGAGCAGACAATAGCAGGAGAAAAGGTTTCCCAAACATGTCTTTGTCAGATAACAGAACAGAGTGGGTAGTGAGAAAATAGGAGGTTTAATCAGGGCAGTCACAGGAGCTGGAGGTGGCAAGGTGAGAGAAAAGCCTTGATTTGAAAATACCTAGAGAGGTGGAGGCAGTAATATGAGTGCTGAGGGCATTTAGCCAGCTGGGGCACAATAGGCAAATGATCTTTGTCCCTAGAAGTCCGGCATCGGGGGACTTGGAGGCTGGTGTTCTGATCTTCTGGTAAAATGGGTGATAGCGCTTGGGCATAACAGGTCTTGGATACAGGGTGGAGTGAGGCCCAGAGTGGATTTTTTCGCCATCAGGCAGGTAAGGTACTTTATCTGGTTTGAGAGTTGCAACCAACCTGAGTCAGCATAGAGTTCACATGTGTGGGTACATCGATGTGCACCAGTGAGCAGCCGACAGGCCTTATTTAGGGATGTTGTAATGCGACTAAGTGCTGTAGTAGTGGCAGATCCATATATAACTAAGCCATAGTCAACGACTGAGATGATAGAAGATTGGATGGCAATCCTCAGTGCAGAATGGGTAAGAAGCTGTCGGTTCCGATACAGAATCCCAATTCGCTGATTCATAGTTTTTGCTGTACTATCAATGTGAGTTGCAAAGGTTAGGCCTTGATCAAAGTTGATTCCAAGATATTTGAAAATTGGCACTTGTTCAAGGGTATTTCCCAGGTATGTATTAATGGTGAGTGGGACTTGCCGTTTCTTGTTTTGCGGGTTAGAGAAGAGCATGGATTTAGTTTTTTTGTGGTTTAGGACCAGCTTATGTTCAAGGAACCACATCTCAACTTTGGAAAAAGCATGCTGAAGGTTGAGGCGTAGAGGTTCGGATCTTTATGAGTGGCAAGAATCATGGCATCATCGGCATAGAGGATTAATTGTTCAGGGCAGGATTTGGGGAGGGAGTTTAGGAAAAGGCTGAAAAGGAGGGGGCCCAGGATGGATCCCTGGGGAACTCCTGAGCGAACCAGTTTTGAGTCTGAGAGAATTCCAGCTACTTTTACAGATTGAGAGTGCTGAGCAAGGTAATTTTTTTCCCAGTCACCAGGACCCTGCGAGAGCCCTATGGATAGAAGTTGTTTGATAAGTAGGCCATGGTGAACTGTATCAAATGCCTTGGCTAGGTCAATGTAGACTGCTCCAGTTAGGTTTCCTTTGTCCATGGCATTGTGGATTGCTCCTGAGAATTCGAGTAGGGCAGTCGATGTGCTGTGCCCTTTCCTAAATCCATGCTGCTGAGTGCATAGGATGTTGTGCTTTTCCAGGTAGTCTGAAAGTTGGTCCACCACCAAGTGTTCAAGGGCCTTAGAGAGAGGTGGTAGTATTAATATCGGGCGATAGTTACCAGGCAGTGACTTATCACCACTTTTGTGCACCGGGTGACAACTGCAGCCTTCCATTTCTGGGAATTGGCTGTAGCAGAGGAAGACTGAAAATTTTTGTGAGGGAGCAGTACTTCCTCCAGAGTGAGGGACAAGTTTAAGGTCAATAGTGTGCTGCTTGCTCGGGACTTAGAAATGGCCTTCTTTACATATTTATAGACTTCATGTGCCTTTACTAGTTTGAAATGGAAGGGTGGTTTGGTTGGAGAGGCAGTAGTAGAAGTAGAAATTGGAGGGTCAGCATCAGTAAAGAAATCAGATGAGAGGACACCACTAAGGTCCGTGAAGGTATCATTTAGGGTGTTTGCAATGATCTCCGGGTCTAATGTAGTGGTTCCATCCACATTCATTATTGTAGGAGAGGATTTGGACTGCTGACCCATGATATTGTTTATGTTGTCCCAGAAGGATTTCCCTTTGCCCCAGGAGTTGGAGAGGGCATTCTTGAAGTAGGAGCTCTTCATCAAGCGGATCTGTTTAGTACATTGGTTGCGAGCCTGTTTATACTTTTGAATGTCTGACAGAGTGCCAGTAGCTCTTGCAGTGGCCGAGAGGTGATCCCTACTTTTCAGTTGTGCCAATAGCTTTGCCGTGAGCCAGGGATTTGTGAGTGCTTTGATTTTGCACTTTTTTACTGGTGCATAGGTGTCACAGGCAGTGTTGAAAGTAGTAATAAAGTAATCAGGGCTAGGTCAACATCTTGAGTTTTGTAAATCAGGACCAGTCTATCTGCCTAAGACAGGTCTTGAGATGAGTAAGGTGCCATAAGGTAGGACTCTGCTATAGATGGTTTTGGAGGGGTTTACTGAAACTTATTTGTCCAGGTACATATTATTGAGAGTGATCACTGAGCGAGTCAGGAGAACACTTACATTGGTTATACTGGTAGGGTGGCTGGTAAGGATCCAGTCAATGAGGGTGCTGGTCCCTGATTTGTAGTTTTTCCTGGCAGGGGAGTTTACCACTTGTGTTAAATTTGCTGCAAGGATGGCATCTTTGTTTGACCCTGCATCAGGAGCAAGCCAATTTATATTAAAGTCCCCAAGGAGAAGGAGTTCGATGTCAGAAGGTTGTGTACTGACGAACTTGAGGACAGCCTGTAGGCTGGAATCAGGATCTTTTGGTGGGATATAGACAGCAGCAATCATGAGGACTTTGTTTTGGGCACCAAGTAGTATCTTGATAGGGAGGCGTTGCACTGAGGTTTCTGTGGTGGGATAAGAACCAGGGAGACAGGTGAGGTAGTCCTTTATGTAGATTGCACATCCACCACCCCTTTTTGAGGTCCTATCCAGCCTGAATATCTTGTAGTCTTGTATAGAGATGGCATGATCCAGAGTATTAGGTGTCAGCCAAGTTTCGATGATGGCAAGGATATCCGGGTTGTGTTGGCTGGCAAAGATTTGAAGGGAGGCCAGTTTTGGGAGGAGACTGCAGATGTTTAAGGTAGCAATTTTGAGCCCTCCCTCCATTTTGGCAGGCTTTGTTGTACTGTAGGAGACAGGGCCAAGGATTTGAGTGGACACTTCCTGATATTAAGAGGAGGAAGAGTAGGAGTTTAAGAGACAGTTGCTGTACTTTGTAGTCAATTGAATTACACTTCTGAGGCTTATGTTGGACCAGTGCAGGCGTCTAGGGACCCAGAGCAAGGAGATTGTTAGTATAGAGGATGATATGCCCATTTATCCTTGTTGTAGCTTGTCAGTTGCACCCAGTCGCTTGCAGATAGGTACCTGGTGGTTAAGTCAAAAGCCAAAAGAATGAACAACAGCTGAGGTCCAGAGTCACTGAAATGTTAAAATTCCTGAAGGTGATTAACTGTGCCTGCACATATGCAGGATGTGAAATCCCTTTGTCTGTATGCTTCTTTGTCATTCAAACAGGTTGCTGAAAAGCCCACATACAGATCAGGAAGCAGGTCAGACGAAAATGTGGATTCCAGCAGGACCCAGAGTCACCGAGTTTGTCAGATGTAGTTGCTTCACTTGTGTTTTGCTTGGGATAGCTTCCAAAAAGTTGATTTTAAAATGAAAATAAAGATACCTGATGATGATTTTTTTGCAGAAATCCAGTCCAGGAGACTTTCACGGATGTAGTGAGCAAGAATGGTATAGTTACCACAAGCAGAAAAACATGTAAATCCACAAAAACTAAGCTACAGACACAGACAAACACAAGCAGCCACCACACAGATCCAGGGGGCGTGGCAGATAGGTTTACATAGAGATGTGACCCAAACTCAAAGACTCATACAGGAAAACATCAATTTGCTTTTTAAAATAAATGGTGGGATCAAAGGACAGGGATCTAAAAAAAATTTGTGTCCAATAGTTGGCGTTGCACTTCTGCCACATACAAGTCTGTATCCAAAATTACTGTTGCTCCCCTTTTTTTTTTTTTTTTTTGCACCTCCCCTTCTTCCTGGCTGCCCACTCCTTCAGGTCTCCATTGTCCTTCCCGACTGCCTGCCCCAAATCCCACACCGGCTACCAACCACAAATGGCGGTCCCCACGGGTAACCTGGAGTATCCCTTTGCCAGATGGGTCCCCCTCCTCTGAGGGGGAAGGCACCAGCGGGGGTGACCTGCGCTACTCTATTGGCCCGGGGTACTGCTGAGGTGTGTTCGTCATGGGATCAGTGGCAGCGGAGGATAGAGAGACTGTTATCTGGCCAGCCAGGATGAGTTTCCTGGTTTTCTGTGGGGAGTGACATCCTGACGTCAAGGCATACGCCGACGTCTGTCACTCCCCTTGGACACTGAGCCCGGCCATCACTGCTGTGCTCCCAGCCTCCGCCAGGAGTCAGCATGCACTGGCGTGCATCTCCACCCTCCCCCCCGGAGAAGGAGAGCTGTCCCCGGATGCTCCATCCCTCTCCCGCCAGCCGGCCCTCCAGCGACCCGAGTCCGTTCCCGAACCCGGATCGCCGGCGTCGCAGACAGAAATCCAACCGCTGTGCCAATGGGCTGGCCTGTTTGCCTTTTTAATTGTTATGGCATGGCTATTATTCAGAGATATAATTGCATTTCTTTCATCTATTGTACAATTATCAAATCTGGCATGGTGACGTGTTCCAAATAATTAATATAATTCCCTCTCACACACTTTTTCAAAGGTTGTCACAGTTGGATTGGGGGGGGGGCCAAAAAGCTGACTTGATTTTAAATTGATCTCCACTTCAAATAGTTATTGTATCCTGCATGTCAGATAAAGTGGCAGATTTGATTGTATTCACAGACAAAATATTTGAATTCTGGTCATTATTGTCATTAGAAAAGGCTTTTAGGTTAAGTTTTCTCACCAACTGTTTGAAGTCAATTTTTGTCTCAAATTTGTTAATTCTCTGGGTAGGCACAAAGTTAAGGCCCTTCTCCAAAACTCGTATTTCATTTTCATTAGGTTCATACTTGGAGATGTTAACAATCAAAGTTTAGGGTACCTGTGGACAGGTGCTGCTCCTTGATCCACAGCTACAGCTTCAGTTATCTGTACTGCTGTTGTTGTTGAAAGCTCAGTCTTCGACTCTTTCCTGTGCATCCTCTCCATGGTCTGCTGCATTGTTTCCACTAGAGAAAAGCCTACAAACTCTACCCATGCCTCATGTTCCTCTCCAGGTAGGTTTATTCTTACAAGTCTCAGTCTCTGTCTCACTGGGCATGCTGATAACTGCATTATTACTGCATTCGCTGTCTGCTTGCAACAGCTCTCCATACCATTGCTCCATCTCCTGATTGTGACCATGAGTTACCTGAAGTGCTTCCTGATTGGGTGGAATCGATTCTTGGCTCTGCCCTAAAAAAAGAAGACTCCCCAGTGCTATCCATTTCTGATCCACTAGTGTAAGTCTCAACTGGTACAGATATATTAATAGTACCTGTCCCTGTATTTAAGGTGGTGGGCTGTGTTTTTTTCAAAATACATCTAAGCTGAAACCTTTGATTCTTTTGACTCCAGTCAAAAACATGTCCATTCAAAAAATCTTGTAAGTTTCTTTTGTTTAATTTTTTTGAGATGTTCATCATAAATTGCTGTGGCTTCTTTAAGGTGCCTCCAAAATGCATTATATTCAGACCACGTCTCAAAGCATTTCACTTGGCCTTCTTTAATCTGAATATTGGCTTTCACTTCCTCTTCTAGTTCTATTCCATCACTGATAATTAATCTAATATAGCCAGCACTGGCTTCGTAAGAATGTTCTTGCCATTTGTTTTAAAATTAATCTTTTTCTTGTCCAAAAGCTGGTTGTTTCACTATTCGTAAGCCTCTAGGCACACTTTTCAGGCTTAAATAAGCCTCCATAGTTACTCGCTGCCAATAAAGCCTTCTAGGGCTAAACTCTTCTCCTTCAAGTTATATAAATGCTTCTTTAATATTTAAGGGCTCTTGTTCTCCTATATGACTTTATGAATAATTCTCATACAGACTGCCTGCCTGTCTGTCTGTCTCTCGCTGTCTGTCTGTCTGTCTATCTATCTATCTATCTATCTATCTATCTATCTATCTATCTATATCTTCTTTGCAAAAAAACTCCATTAATGCATCAACTATGGCTAAAGTGACAAAAAATAGGGAAATGTGGTGTTATGGTTTCCAACCCTAACACCCCACCACCACCCTGCAGGCAGCAACAGGTGTGGGGTGTACCTTGTAGCTGTCAACCCTAATGCGCACCCATTCCTTGTATAAGTAAGATGAGATGAGTACAGTGCATGAGAATGGGATGAGTGTCAGGGCTGACAACCCTAAAGCACACCCCACATCTTTTGCTGTCTGCCCAGTGGAGGTAGGGCATTAGGGTTGGAAAACCTAATGCTACATTTCCCTACTTTTGTTGCTTTAACCCTAACTGATGCATTAATGGAGCTTTTTGCAAAGAATTTCCTTACTTTTTGAGACAGCATAATTGTATCCTTATTTGCCTGGGTGAATGCAGTGCCCTCTAGGCCCTGCACTCCAATCCCTCCATAAATGTGTACATGTTGCTATGGAAGCATTTCAGCCAAAATGGCAACTAAATTGTCAGCATAGCCTTGTTATTATCCCACCTCATGAACGCTGGGCTGACAATTTTAAAATCCCCACTGAAACATCATTCCATGCCACCACAACGTCATTCCACACAACAGGAGAGAAAACACATTTTGGCAAAGATTTGAAAAATGACAGCTGTCACATTCATTAGGTGATGTAAAAAAATGTCTATGTTGAAAATTTGGGGTGAAAATATTTACAATTACCAAAGGTACGAGTGAGAGTAGTGAAATTTAAATGCATGCACATAACTTTGCCATTTTTACATACTTTTGACCCCAAAATTTCAGCATAGCGTTCTTATGACCCTATCTCATGAACAAAGGCAGTGAAAATGTTCAAATCTCATCTGAAATGTGATTTTTCTAAGCTATCTCAAAATTGACTTTCAGGATGGATTAGCAAAATTTCTACGACATTTTACATGAGGTGGGGTCCCAAAAGACCATGTTGAAAACTTGGTGTCAAAATATGCAAAAATAGCCAAGATGTGCATCAAAGTTGAAAACCTCATTAAACTGCATTTATCTTAGTTTCTCATATTGCAGTCAATGATTCCAGTAGCAAGATGCATCTTCAGTCACCGAGTGGATCTTCACCCAGGGACCTGTTCAGGTGAGTAAGGGTATGTGGGGGTTTGGAGGGTGGGGGGTGCTACGTGCTGAGAGGAGGGTCAGGGTGGGGCAGTGTGAGATCACTGATGGACCTTTTTTTTTTAAAGGTTTTGTGGAATTATGGAAAAAAAACACATTAACGGACCATTTACTTTATTGCAGTCTAGATGCCTATTGAAGGGAGGGGGTACCACTAGACACCAGGCAAAGTAAAAATTTAAATGGGAACATTGGTCAGAGGGTGATGGGTACCACTAGACACCAGGAGAAACTGGAAACCTATGAGGACATTGATCGGAGAGTGTTGGGCACCACTAGACACCAGGGAAAGAATGGGGACTGGGATTGGAGGGTGGGGCTACTGCTAGACACCAGGGAAATGGGCAAAGGGGAAACTGTTTAACCAGGAAAAGCACATACACTGAGGCTTGTTTCCAGGTCCAACATCTGAGCACAAGGAAGTTAAGTTACTTGCTCAGGGCCACACAGTATGCAACTCAGGGTTATGGGATTCAAATCCATATGTGGCCAGTGATCAGATGGTGGGAGGTGCCACTGGACACCAGAGAAACAATGTGGACTGAGATCGGAGGGTGGGGTGTGCCACTAGACACCAGGGAAATAACAGGGATTGTGATGGAAGGGTGGGGGGTGTAAGCAGACACCAGGGACAGGGGGAAAAATGTTTAACCAGGAAAGACACATGAGCCAAAGCTTGTTTCTGGGTCCTACCTGTAAGCACAAATGAGTGAGGTGACTTACTCAGGGTCATACAGTATGAAACTGGCAGCTGTTCTGGAAACATAAATAGGGCCAGCAATCGGAGGATGGGGGGTGCCACTACACAACAGGGCAACAATGGAGACAGTGATCAGACGGTGGGGTAGTGCCAGTAGACATCATCAAAACAACAGGAATGGCAATCTGAGGGTGGGGGTGTCACTAGAAACTAGGGAAAGGATTTGTCATCCCCAAAAAGGATCCATTTTCATGTCTTGTGATATAAAAAAGAATCTTTCTTCATATCATGAGTCAGGAAAAAAGATTTATAATGTTAAATAAAAAGAAATTCAAGGGTATGCCTTTAATACATAATTGCAGAATCCATCTGAGGGGGGCCCAATTAGCAGAACACATGTTGGTTCTTACTCAGCACATTTATTTTTTGAATGATTTACTTTTGTCTGCCTCGCTAACTGAAAAACAAAATGGTGGCAAGAAAAAATATTTCCTATTTGTGACAAAGGATTACCAATTTGCGACAGATTGCCCATTTGTGACACAGAATCCCGTTATGAGGCTCACATCTAACTTTTCCTATTGAAAATAATGGGCAATTTTAATATTTAATAATTTTTGAATAGATGAATATATTTTAACCAAATCTTCATAAGGCACATCTATGACCCAATACCATTCTACCCTTAATATTTCAGACCAAAATCCCAAGCTGTTTCTGTGCTGCAGCATGACAAAGAATTTCACAAAATATTAGCATGTCAAGAAATCTTTGGTCCCTGATGCTGCATGCAAAATTTCATGCAACTCGGTTGAACTGTTGTAAAGTTATTAAAGTACAAATATATGAGTTTAACACAGAAGTGAAGTTTTAACCATATATTATAGGGGCATGGCCGTGCCTCTATGGTTAGAGTTGAGTAGCCTGTTTAATGTTAAACCTCATATGTTGCACTTTAATAACTTTGCAACTGATCAATATATTTGCACACCAATTGGTATGCACTGTACTGTGGGGTAGATCAATTGAAGTGTCAAGTTTTGTTTTGGTTAGATGTGTGAATTCTGAGATCTGGATAGTGTAAAAAAATTAAACATCACCACTTTTTGCAGTTTTTTCCTCATCACCTTGTACCCAGATGGTGTGGAATTTTGGTGTCATTTTTTATGGCAGAAATAATTTGGTTAACAGAACTGCCAGTGTTTGATGCGAAAATATTAACCTGTTGCAAAGTTATTAAATTTTTAAGTTCCCATTATTTCCTATGGAAGTTCATTTTTCAGGATAGAGGTAAAAAGTTCAACAAAGGATTTGAACTCACAAAAAAAGGATTCATTCTTGTGAGATACTTTCCTTTTTCACATGGAAAAAATCCTTTTTCATGAGGAAAAATCCTGCTTCATGAGCTACCATGTTGTTTTTTTCCCACCAACTAAAAAAAGTGGAAGATACATAAAAATATTATCATTTTACAAAAAAAAAAATCACCAGAACCTAGCTGAACAGGCCCCATTTAGCAGTATGTTGGTATTTGTTTTCCACCATTAGCCCCAGAAATACTTTTTTCTGGGCACACAAAATCCCAGCCAGCACACAAATGGCAAATAATCAAATTTTGTAACAATAGCACTGGGCATGGAAATTATGGAGTTTTTAAATCTCCATACATAAAGGAAATATACTGGAAGGGGCAAAACTACATCAGCATATCACATTTTTTAGCAGCATGATCTACGGGGGGGCTGTACGCTTTGTAACAAAATGCTGGCTGCACCATCGGGTGGATAGAATCTTATGAGAGTGAAGGTATTTAAACAACTAAATATATTTTGGGATTACAGGGGAGATTAGGGTGCTCGAGCCACAATATATGCTGCAGTGGCTCAGTGAGGTTTCCCAGTAGATCCCCTTTAACACATTTCAACGGTAAGAATTTTGTCAGAATGGGTCTAAATGGCAGCCTTTCTTCAGGTATAGAGATTCAAAAAGGGCATTAAACAGGCCTGTATCTAAGTGTCATTTTAATTTAACATTTATATGGACTCGTTAGTAAAGAATCTGCACATAGTAAACACATTTGCTCCAAAACTGGAAATATGAGAATATCTTTACTCTGCTATGCAGATGAAATTGTGTTGATTTATCATACTAAAAATGTAGTAAAAATGTATTTATTTATTTGAATTTTGGTAACCAGGTGGGCCCACTGAGACATGATCCTTTTTTCAGGGGTGACTCGGGGGAGAGAGGTAGCAAGTGAGGCAGTGAGATGTGTTCACAGACACATTACAAGAACAAGCAAAAGAAGTGTATGCAGACACCCGTATAGAGTTAAACTTAAAAACAAAACTACAATATAAATCAGTAATAAATAACTGATGTTAAACAATAAAACTGTCCAGACAAAGTACTGCATAGAAAACAATTTAAGGCGGATATGAGGAGTTGAAAACTTCTTCTATCATGTAAAGGTCGAGGTACTAGACCTTCAGTGCAACACAGAAGGAATTAAAGTCATGAGGGGAGGGTGAAGAACGGTGGAAAGGGCAAGGGAGAGAGAGAAGAGGACAACGAGCAGGAGGCAGAAGAGGGAATTACAATTAGTGAGAACTACAGGTTGGAGGAGGAAAGAAGATGTCCTTATAGAGTCTGTTGAAGTGAGGGAGAGAAGTACAAGAAAGTAGGTTAGGCGGGTGCTTGTTCCATTTTTGGGGAGCTGCAACTTGGAAGGATCTGTGGCCTATGGCTAAATGGGGTTTGGGAATACTTAGTAAGGGGAGATGAGAGGATCTAAGTATTCTATAGAAGGATTTCCATGAAAGGAGATTGGAAAGGATGGAAGGGAAGGGAAGGGAAGGGAAGGTGGACTAATCTAAGGACTGCATAGAACAGGGAAATCCATTTTGACCTCAAAGGATGGACAGCTTAGTGTAAGGAGAACATCACAGTGGTGTGCTCGAGAGTGGGAGTGGGCCGTGAAGCGAGCAGTTCTGTGATATGCCTGCTTAAGTTTGGCCTGGATAGTGGTCCTAATTGAGTGGGTTATAAGGGCCACATAGAAGAGCTGGGAAAAGAGTAGTTGATGCAATGGTCTTACGAGCATGGGGTGAGAGACAGGAGGCATCACAATATAGTAGATTGAGTTTTTGATTGGTTGCCTTTATGACAGGAACATATGAACATATGAATGTGCCAGCAGAAACAGACCACCTGGTCTATCTAAGCCTGCTCGAGTGTGCAGCCAACACCCCTAGTTTGCAGCTGCCCCAACCCCCCTTCCTTCTGTCATCCCACTGCCACCCCCACTCTCACTCTCTCCTGTTCTCTGTCCCATGCCCTTTTGAAGCTGTTCACAGATTTACATGATACCACCCATTCTGGTAGGGCGTTCCATTTTGCTACCACCCTCTCTGTGAAATAGTGTCTCCTCATCTCCCTTCTAAATCTTCCCCTCTCGATTCTTAGCCCATGCCCCCTGGTGACCCTCCCCCACCTTAACTTAAAGACCCCATCTGCCCCATCCTTACTGATTCCCCTCAGATACTTAAATGTCTCTATCATGTACCCCTGTCCCTTCTATCCTCCAGGGTGTACATATTGAGGTCTCCCTGCCTGCTGTCATGGTCTCTCCCCCATTCCACATATCATCTTTGTTGGCCTCCTCTGCACCCCCTCCAGCAGCCTGATATCATGCTTTAGGTATGGCCTCCAAAACTGCACACAATACTCCAAGTGCGGCCTTACCAGTGATCTGTAGAGGGGCAAGATCACCTCACTTCAGCTGGACAAAAACTCCCTCGTTATGCACCCCAGCATTTTGTTTGCATTTGCAGCTGCTCTCCTGCCCTGGGCAGTGTTGTTCATGGTCCCCGTTATCATTACCCCAAGGTTCTTCTCCTCCTCTGTGATCCCCAGCTTAACCCCCCCAGCCAGTATTCTCTCCTTTGGTTCTTCACGCCAAAGTGCATAACCTTACACTTCTTTGCATTGAACCCCAGCTGCCACCTCTCTGATCACTCCTCTAGCTTGCTTAGGTCCCCCTTCAGCTGCTTCCACCCCTCCTCTCCATCCACCACTGCTCCAATTTTGATGTTGTCAGCAAACAGACTTACCTTGCTCACCACCCCATGTCCAGTGTCTGATATGAAGAGCCCAAATAATACTGGCCCCAACACAGAGCCCTGTGGCACCCCACGCATCACCGGCCTTGGAGTTGAGAGCTCCCCTCTCACTACTACCTGTTGCAGCCTCCCACTCAGCCATCTTGTAATCCAGTTTATCATTTTTGCCCCCACTCCTACACCAGTTAGCTTCCCCCAAACCACCCATGAGACACCGAATCGAAGGCCTTGTTGAAGTCCAAGTAAAGAACATCCACCGCATGACCCATATCCAGTTCACCTGTCACCCAGTGATAATATTGTATCAGATTGGTTTGACAAGACTTCCCTGAAACAAACCCATACTGCCACATATCCTGGAGGCCATTGTCCTCCAGGTACAACACCAGTCTTTCCTTTAGTATCATTTCCATGAGTTTGCACACCATGGAGGTGAGACTTACTGGATGATAATTACTCGGTTCATCCCTTGGCCCACTCTTGTGTAATGGCACTACATGTGCCATCTTCCAGTCCAGTGGCACATATCCCGACTCCAAGGAGGTGCTGTACAGATCTGCCAGAGGGTCCACCAACTCCTCCGCCATCTCCCTCAGCACCCTGGGGTGGATACCATCTGGCCCTGGTGCCTTGTCTACCTTCAGTGCCCTCTGTCCCTCTAGGACTCTCTTTGCCTCAATTCTTCCATCTGTCACCTCCTCTCCTCCTGTCCCCACCCTCCCAGCCCATGCTGGTTGCAGTCCCCTTTTCTTCTGTGAACCTGAGACAAAGTATTCATTCAGTGCTTCTGCCTGCTCCTCCCCTTTTCCGTCCACTCCCCAACCCTTTTATCCTCACTATCGTTTCCTTGCACTTTCTTTTCTCCCTGATGTATCTGAAGAAGTCCCCCATAACTCCCTGTGCTAATCTCAGCTCCCTCTGGGCCTTGGCTTCTCTCACTTTTCTGGTCACCTCCCTGGACCATCTTGCATGATGTTAGTTGCATGCTATTCAAGGGATAGGTGCTCATCAAGAGTCAAACCCAGGTATCTGAAGGAGATCACTCTTTCAAGAGGTTTGCCCAAGGAGGTGTGAACCACCAAGAGAGGCTGGGAAGTCATGTTGAAGGAAGTGTGATGGAATAGCATGGTTTTAGTTTTCTTTGAGTTCAGGACCAACAAGTTCATCTTGCACCATGATTCCAGCTGCTGGAAATCACATTGAAAGTCAGATTTAATGGAGGAGACATCGGTGCATGACCGATAAAGAATGGCAGTGTCTGCATGAGTCTGCACCAAGGCACCTCCACAGTTCCTAGGTAACCCATTAATGAAGATGGAGAGTTGGAGGGGTCCAAGAATTGATCCTTGGGGGACTCCATCAGTGATGGGAGATAAGGAGGAATAAACACCAGACCATTTAACACACTGGGTCCTATCAGATAGGTAGTTAGAAAACCAGGTCAGTGAGGTGGTATCAAGGCCAAGACAGCGGAGCTTAGAGAGGAGGAGTGGGTGATTTACTATGTCAAAGGCCTCCATGAGGTCAATAAAGATGGCCCCAGTGGCTAGCCCAAGGTCCATGGCCTGATATAAGTCTGAGGTGAACTTAAGGAGAGTGGATTCAGTCCTGTGTGACTTCCTAAAGCTGTGTTGGTGCATGGTGAGAGCATTTGTCTGTTCAAGAAAAGAGTAGAGTTGGTTACATTTTATTCTTTCCTGTATCTTGGCGATTGGACAGAGTATTGATATAGGATGGTAGTTCCCTAGGAGGTTTGTTGGGCTGTTTTTATGAACAGGGACAACTATAGCAGTTCTCCACTTGTTGGGGATAGACTGAGTAAGAAAGGATCTGTTTATCAACTGTGCGATTGAACAAGCAATCTTGGGAGCTCCAATTCTAAGGAACTTTGGTGGCAGGGAGTCGAAGCCTGGGGAACTGTCTGGGTTGAGACCCAAGAGGAGTTTGAGGACTTCTTTACATGTGGTGATCTTTAGGTGGAAGAGTGGACAAGAGACTTCTTGAGAAGAGGTAGGGGAACAGGGTAGGTGGAAGGCAGTCCCATTTTGTAAGCTCCTAGGTTAGTGAAAAAATGGTGGAAGCCAGATGCTATCTCCATGGGTGATTGTGTAAGGTTGCTATTTAGATCCATGGTGTGGGGGGTGGTACATTTGTTGCTCTTAACAAGGGCATTTATTTCAGTCCAAAATCTTTTGGAGTTAGACAGCCTCCATCCTTGTTTAGAAAGTAAGAAGTCCCATTTGGCTTTATTTGTTTTGGCCTTATAAGTGTTCCTTAGTCTGTGATAGATAATCCAGTCCAATTGTAGTTTGCATTTTCTAGACGACTTTCAAGCTTTGTCTTGGGTGCATATTAGGTGTCTCAGTTCATGAGCGAGCCAAGGGGAATAGGTGCTTTTTGCTCATCTTAGTTTGTAGGGGGCATGGGAGTCGAGGATTGCATTAAATGTGGAAATCAGTTAATCCAGAGCCTAATTTATATCAGGAAGGGAGGTGATGGGGGACCAGTCAGCTGAGGCTACAGTTTGTAGGAAGGCTGGGGGGTTGAAATTAGATAGATCCCAAAATTTATTATGTTTTGGGTGTGTGTGTGAGGGAAGTTGTTTTTCCAGACACAGAAAGTGGGAGCATCGTCACTAAGTGCATCAGGGAGGGTTCCAGCTGTCTTGATATGGGACTTGTTATTAGTGAGAATCCAATCCAGAAGACTGTGGTTTCCAGATTTAAGATTAAACCTAGTAGGATGATCAGTTAGTTGCTCAAATCTGGCATCAGTGAGGGTGTCTAGATATTGGGCACAGTTGCATCCTGTTCAGTCAAGGTTGAAGTCCCCACAGAGTATTGTATCATTAGGGGGAAGAGAGTCAAGACAGGTGAGAAGATCTGATATGGATGTAGAAGCAATCCTGGGGAGCAGGTAAACACATGCTGAGGTTAAGCGTAAGACGCAATCAAGGATGATTGTAATGAATAACTGCTCAATATTAGGGTTAAGCTGTGGTGCAGTAGTCCTCACTTGGTTGGTCGATCACACCAAAAAGTGGAGAAACCAGGTAGAGACCTCATGTGGTAGAATTGAGGGTTTTAACCAGGTCTCAGTAATACAGAGGACATCAGGATTATAGTGGTGAGTCCAGCCCTCGAGTTCAGTCATTTTATGCATGACACTTTAAATATTCAAATGGCAACCTTGAGCCCTTTTAAGTTTGTTCAGGAGGAACACAGGGTGAAAAGGTCTTGCTTGCTATTCATGCAGGGTCCAGGGTTCAGTTTAATGTTAGCAGACAAGAGGAGCAAACATAGCCTAGAATGGGGGGGACAGAGGAAGGGTGACTTATGAGGCTTCCTAGCTTTAGGGACTAGTAAAATAGTTTTTTCACAATAGGCGAAGGCAAGATATCTAAGGTGTGTGGAGGGCCTAATTAGTGGGAGAGGTAGGGGCTTGGGGAATGGCTGCAGGGAGAGTGCTAGATTAGGTGATGATGTTCTCACACTGGTGGGGATATGGTCAGCTAGGTGGAGACAGACCATGAAAGAACTCAATAAGAGTAACCTCCTGGGCTGAAACAGACACACGTTGATTAAGTGAGTGGTAGAACTGCGAGAAGAGAAAGGTAAATCCAACAACATGTGAGAGTGGAATCAGGAGTGTGAAGCTGTCCTAGGGAGATAAAACTAGCCAAAAGGGCAGAGAAAAGAAAAAGCAGGGTAAATTATTAGAATTGTGTGAGAGGCAGTACAGGAAGACAAGGAAGGGCAAGGGACTAGAGAAATAGCCAACAGAGAGGCAGTGGAAAAACTGAGGGAGGGGCTAACTGAGTATTTAAAAGATGCTGGGGTTGGGGAGGGTGAGCGGGAAGAAATAATAGATAGAGACTAAATTACAAGTTCAGACTAGGGATCTAACTGGATGACAGTGAGACAAGCCCATGAAAACACCAGGGAACCAAGCTGACCAATCACATTAAAAGCCATAAAGGCGGTAGCCAGTCGGCAGCTAGAATTGGGGATAGCAGGAAATCACTGTCCATGGCAGAAGCCCTGGGCACAGGATCAGGCTTACCCAGTGAAGGGGAGCTCATGTTCGGGTGCAGGAAAGCGTGGCTGGCTGGCTCTTCTAGCCACAGCCATGAACAAAGCAGATGTTCTGATTCACTCGGTCAAGGGTTCCTGTAAAGCAGATGAGAGAGGGCAGTTAGATTAGAGGAAATATTAAACAATACAGTAGCCAAGGGGCTAAATCGGGGGGTGGGAGTGAGGGACAAGGAAAATAAAGGAAGAAAAGAATCGGGGCAAATGCATGGTGAGAAGCCAGACAGCTAGCCAATTATGTCAGGTGCCACAGGTACAGAAAAAAATAGGTGGAAGGTGTCTGAGGGATGAGGCTACAGAAAAGGCTAAAGATAAGAAGGAAGGATGAAATTATGAGGTGAAAGATTAGGAGTGAGGGAGACAAGAGGTGAATAGCAAAAACAGTAATTTTACATTGGTTGAAATGAGCCAACACAGTGATCACATTTCAATGATCACAATACCCCATAAACAGAATCACCCCAGTAATTAAAATACAGGTTCCAAAAGAAATAATAGATAGAGACTAAATTACAGGTTCAGACTAGGGATCTAGCTGGCTGACAGTGGGAAAAGCCCATGAAAAAACACTGCGGAACCAAGCTTACGAATCACATTAAAAGCCATAAAGGCAGTAGCCAGTAGGCAGCTAGAATTGGAGATAGCAGCCAATCACAGTCCATGGCAGCTGCAGCCCTGGGCACAGGCTCAGGAGTACCCAGCAAAGGGAGCTTGCGGTCCAGGTGCAGGGAGAGACACAGCCAGCTGGCTCTTCAAGCTACAGCTGCAAGATGAGAGGATATTCCGATTCACCTGGTCAAGGGCTCCCAGCGAAGGGAACTCATGGTCTGGGTGCAGGGAGAGGCGTGGCTGGCTGGCTCTTCTAGCTGTGGATGCCAGATGAGTGGATGTTCTGATTCACCCGGTCAAGGGCTCCCAGCGAAGGGAGCTCGTGGTCTGGGTGCATGGAGAGGTACGGCTGTCTGACTTTTCTAGCTGTGGCTGCCAGACAAGTGGATGTTCCGATTTACCCAGTCAAGGGCCCTGAAATTTACTAGACAGCATTTGCAAACACTAGATCTGATCATAAATGCAGTCATACCCAACCTGATAGTATTAAATATGCACAAAGTAACTGATATGGATTTGATGGTTGAGAATGTTCTTTGAATTTGTTACAATGTATAGATACCTTGGAGTTTTACTGGACAGTCAAAATAACTGGCGCCCACATGTAGAGGAAGTAAACAAAAGGCACCACAGGTTACCAACCCACTGATCAGATTTGGTAGGAAATTTGCAGCAAACTCCTTTTTAGCTATGAAGAACACATATGAAGCAAAGGTGAACAGTAACTTTTTATATGGCAGTGCAATACGGAGCCTTAGTAAGGATAATGATAACAGTAGCCTAGATGTTATACAAAACTTTTACAGAAGCACACTAATACTACCATTTGATACTCCTTCCACATTGTTATCTGTTGAAGCAATTGTACTTTCCCTTGGAAGAAAAAAAATTTCATTACAGCAGTTAGACAGTGGGGGAAATTAGTTGATCCTAGAGCATGTGATATTTTAAAATTTATTTGGAAAGAAAACTGGAACATACAAAATAAAAATAGCTGGTTCCATAAACTGAGCTACAAGTTAACCAGACTGGCGTTACCAAGTATCTGGGACCCTTTCACTGTTTTAAAGAGTGAGCAATATATAAAAGAGACAGAACAGAAATGCAGATAATGTTTTCAAAGAATGTATGCATGACTGATTGGCATAACTGGAGTGCCACTGTATAAATAGTAAGTCTCTGCATACTTACTGTAGAGGCAGCAAAAATCTGCAGTGAGGCAGGAACATCAGTATCATTATCTGAAGTTCTTCCAGCCCCCAGGGTAAGTACTGTTAGAAAACAAAGAATAGATGAATTCAACAGATAGGTGGGGGGAGGGTGTTGGCCAAATGGATATGGCATGGTGGGGGGGTAGGACATGGGAATATAATGACCTATATGCACCGGGCAGGCTGCATTTAAGTAAAGAGGGCACCAGGGTCTGGAAAAATAAATTAGAGGAATAATTATTGACTAGACTTAATTTAAAATGAATTGGGGGGGCATAAGGGAGGCTACAGTAAGTAAGTAAGTAAAAGTAAAAGTAAAAAAAAGTAAAGTAAGTAAAGTAAAAAAAAAGTAAAAGTAAAAAAGTAAGTAAAAAATGTATTTTTTGAGCGCTTTTCAAAGTCAAAGCGCTGTACAGTAATTAAATACATAAAACATACATGTAACATAACAAACAACAATAAAATACAGTTCCAATTTCATGTCATTGCAATAACTACTCCCCATAGGCCTTTTGGAATAAATATGTTTTAACTCTGATTTAAAGCTTTCGGACGGTCAGGCAGCTTAAGTATCCGACAGGTAGAGAATTCCACAGGGTGAGGGGCAGCATAGGAAAATGCTCGTGCCCCAGATGTTTTTAAGCGAACCCTGGGAACCTCTAGCAATCCCTCGTCGGTGGATCTGAGTGGCGAGGGAGGGACATGTAGGAACAAGTAGATCTTGCAGATATTGCGGTCCCTGTTCGTGTAGGGCTTTATAGGTCAGTAAACCAACCTTAAGGTGATCCGCCACTGAACGGCAGCCAGTGCAGTTTGCGCTGGGCGTAATATGATTCCCTAATTGATGTCCCGTCAAAAGCCTGGCTGCAGAGTTCTGCACCAGCTGCAGCGGCGGATATCAACCCCGGCAACCCTAGGTACAGGGCATTGCAGTAATCAAGCGAGAGGTAACAAAGACGTGGACTAATGTCGGAGGTCAGCCAGAGGAACAAGGTGTTTCACCCGCGATATTCCTCAGATGGTAAAAGAGGATTTGACGGCAGATGACACCTGAAATTTTAGCGTCAAACTATAAGTCAATGATAACACCGGAGTTACGCACCGGCCTGAGGTGAGAGCTGGGCCCATCGATCCATATGCCCGAAGGAAGACCAGCCCTACAGCCCGCCTCTCAACGACCTGGGTCCACCACCAACACCTCAGTCTTATCCGGTTTAACCTTAGCCAGCTGGCACTCATACAATCACTGATCTCAGATAGACAGTTGTTAAGTCTAGAGACCGCATCTACTTGCCCAGGACTAAAGAACAAATATAGCTGGGTGTCATCTGCATGGTGAGCAAGCCATAATACCTAATAATGTCTCCTAATGGCAGCATATAGACAGCGCAACATGGGTGCCAAAATGGAACCCTCTGCGGACCCCACAAGGCAGGGAGACGGCATCAGAGGAGTAAGTTCCAGTGATAACCCTATGTCTCTGCCCTGTGAGAAAAGATTGAAACCATTTTAGTACCGTACCAGACAGTCCACAATGGGCGCGAGGCATTCCAAAAGCACACCATGGTCCACAGTGTGAAGGCGGGAGAGATCAAGAAGGACTAGAATAGTACAAGCCTTTTGATCCCTCGCTATCAGGAGATCTTAGAACCCAGACAAGAGCAGTCTCAGTACTATGTCTTTCCTAAATCCTGATTGAAGAGTATCATAGACATTATGATTTGTAAGATGGTCATCCAGTTGCAGTGCAACTACCTTTTCAATAACCTTACCCAAGAATGGAGGTTAGAGATGAGTCTGTAGTTAGCTGGGCAGTCCGGTTCAGTGAAGGTTTTAGGAGTGGTCGAACGACCGCCTCCCTTTGGGGGTTCAGGAAGATCCCTGCTTCAAGGACTTCCAGACGATTTCAGCAATGATCGGCAGATAATATCCACGCAACCTAATAATAAAAGTGGCGAGGGCCCGGATCCAACTACAGCTAGTTGGACGTGACAGTCTGGACAATCCTCATAATGTCCATGAATTCCAGCCTACCAAAGTCAGACCAGGTGACACAGGTGTTTGCTTCCCCTAGCCGATCACTGCAAGCCCTTATAGATTGAACACGGCTGAGATCCGCCCTAATGCCGGCAATCTTATCAGCAAAAAATCGAGCAAGCTCATCACACTTTATTTGTGAAAAATCTCTTCCGGACTGTGGACAGAGTGGATTGCACAATCTCTCAACAGCCCGAAAGAGTTGAGCCAGTCGATTTCTTGCAGCAGCAATCTCCCTGGACAGGAATTCTGACTTCTTACGGGATATTGCTGATTGATAGATAACATAATGATCCATCAATCTAAGTTTGTTGGCATCCAGGCAGGATTTCCGCCATGCTCTCTCTGCTTCGCCCACTTTCTCTTCAGCTCCTTCAGACTCATCAAACCAGGGAGTCTTTGGGTGCTGAAGTGAGTGGGCAAACCCGAACAGGAGCAATTCGATCCAGGGCCCCGGTCACCACCTTGTTATAGGCAACAGCCATGTCCCCTGGATCCATGCTCTCATCCGAAATACCCGATAGGTCCAGTAGCGCCATTAGGCCTTCTGGATTTACTCCCCTTAAATGGCGATATTGGACCATCTCCGTAGGGATAGGCCTATTGGGGGGAGCCCCAAAACTGAATCTTATGGTGTGATGGTCTGTCCATGCATTTGGTTCCACCTCCAAATGCGAGACATCCAAATCCAGTAGGAACACCAGGTCCAATGAGTGCCCACCTATATGGGTAGCAGAGGTAACTACCTGCGACAGGCCCAACATAGACATAAGTTGGAGGAAGTTCTTTCCAAAGTGCGAGAGTTCATCGTCGACCCAGGCATTAAAATCACCCAGAATTAACCATCTAGGCGACTCCAGTGCCATGTCGACGATGAAGTCCGCGAACTCCTTCAGGAATTCACCACCATCACCGGGTGGATGGTAAATGAGGAGAATCCTGAGCTCTGCACCTGCTGCAGAATACACTCAAAGGATCTGGTGTTCCCACTGGCACCTCCACAAGATTCAGCTCTGGTCTAAAAAGATGGCCACTCCCCGCCCCTACGATCCAATCTCGACGGTGCATTACCGAGAACCCAGCTGGAGCTGCAGAGTTCAAGATAGGACCTGCATTTTCGTCCAGCCAAGTCTCTGTAATACATGCCAGGTCAGATGTTGCAACAAGATCTGCAATGATAGCAGTCTTGTTCCTAATCGACCTGGCATTACATAACACCGTTCGAGTTGGATGAGTTTTCAGAGAGGATCGCAGTACCTGCCCACAGTCTGTGGAGCCCTTGGGTATGGAGATCAGGCAAGGAGGGCCCCTCTCCTGACTCCATTTCACCCCAGGGCCCCAGTCAGAGTCATCAGGTGGGGGAAACTGAAGGGCCTCCCCCCAAGTAGGTCAGGGGGAGGAGAGGGGAAATGGAAAGATGAGGGATGTAGTGGGATGATAGGTGGAAATGAGGTACAGGGGTCACGTTGGAAGGTGGTATCCTTTAATGTGAGAAGTCTGGCAGACAAGATTGTAGAATTACAAGCACTGATAGCAGAGGGAGAGGTGGACATAGCAGCCATCACGGAGACATGGGCCACTCAATACCAAGACTGGGACCTTACCATCCCTAAGTATAGATTGTACTACAGAAGGATACAGAGAATGGGAGAGGGGGAGGGGTAGCTTTATTCATAAAGGAAGGGATCATATGCAACAGGGAGGAGATAGAAGAGGGTAGGACTGAAGCCTTATGGGTACTGCTTCAAAACATCAAAGGAAGAAGGTTGAACTGAGGATTGTTTACAGATGATCCTCTCAGAATGAGGAATTCTACAGGGAGCTGGGGGATCAAACTAGAAGGCTAAGTAGTAGGGGCAACATTGTCATGACAGGTGACTTCAATCTACCTGGGGTAGACTGGGGCACCACTGCTATCTCCTGTTCCAGGGAGCAGATCCTCCTGGAGCTTTTCAGGACTGTTTCCTGGTGCATGGGTCACAGAGCCAACCAGGGATGGTACCTTACTGGATGTGGTGCTATTGGATGGTGAGCATGTTAAATACATAGTAATGGAAGACCCCCTAGTGGGGAGCAACCACCACATGGCATGGTTTCTTCTCAATTTGGGCAAGGAAGTAGCCAGAACTAAGACAAGGGTGGTGGACTTCAGGAGGATGGACTTTGGTAGGATGGGTGACATCCTAGTAGTTCACCTTGCCAAATTCAGCCATGAGATGAATACAGACTAGAAATGGTCCATTATCAAGTTAGTACTGATGGAGGCCACTAACATGTGTGCAAAGATCCAGAGTAAGATGTCCAGGACCAAAAGACCAAGCTGTCTGAGCAAGGAGGTTGCAGAAAAAGTGAGAAAAAAGAGAGCAGCCTTCCATAGGTAAAAGTATACTAAGAAAGAGAGAGAGAGGTAGACAGGAGGAGTACTAGAAGAAATCCAAGAGGTAAGTTGAATGGTCCAGGCAGCTAAGGCTGCAAGACAAGTAAGGCTGGTGCAGGGGATCAGAGAAGAGGAAAAGGACTTCTTCAGATATATAGGAGAGAGAAGATGCTGCAAAGATGGGGTTGTCAGGATCAAGAGGGTGGAGGGTTGGGCAGAAAGTGGTGTGGACCAGGCGGAGACACTGAATGAGTACTTCTGCTCAGTGTTCACTAGAAAAAAGGATAGACCTATGTCACAGGGGAGAATGGGGGCTGGAAAGGGAGGTGAGGGTGTTACTGATGGGGAAATCCAGGAGGACAGGGTATTAAAGGCCGTTAAGGCACTCCGGGAAGATAAGGCTTCTGGACCAGATTGCATGCATCTGAGAGTCCTAAGGTAATTGGCTGAGGTCCTGGCTGGCCCTCTGATGGGCCTGTTCAACACCTCACTGGAGTCAGCGTGCATGCCTTAGGGCTGGAGAGTGGCACATGTGGTGCCTATCTACAAGAGTGGACCCAGAGATTAACCAGGTAACTACAGACCAATCAGTCTTACCTCCATTGTCGGTAAGTTAATAGAGACTATTCTAAAAGAGACACAGGTGAACTTTCTGGAAGCCAGTGGTCTCCAGGACAAAAGGCAGAATTGCTTTGTCTTGGGGAGATCCTGCTGGACCAACCTAATAGACTTTTTTGACTGGGTCACAAGGTCGCTAGACAGGCACCAGGGGGTGGATGTCCTGCATCTGAACTTCAGCAAGGTATTCAACTCAGTGCCACCTGAAAGAATGCTCAATAAACTGAGGAACCTGGGAGCTGGGGAGTGAGATGGGTCAAAAGCTGGCTGCAGGACAGGACCCAGACGGTGATTGTAGGGGGAACTATTGAAACTCAGACCTGTAACCAGCAGGATCCCATTCCCACAGGGCTCTGTACATGGATTAGCATTATTTAACATCTTTATAGGGGACATAGAAGCAGGGGTCAAAGGAAAAATTTGCCTATTAGTAGAAAATACAAAGCTCTGTGCAAGGGTGGATATTGAGAAGGGGAGGCAGGAGCTCAGGCAGGATCTAGCAAAGCTTGAGCGCTGGTCAGGCATCTGGGAGTTAGGGTTCAATGCTAAAAAGTGCAAGGTCATGCACCTGGGAGCCAGGAATCCTGGGAATAGCTACTGGCTGGGAGGAGTACAGGTGTCCATTTCAGAGGAGGAAAAGGATCTGGGGGTAATTGCCATGGAGAACATGAGACACTCTTGGTAGTGCCATAAAGCTGCAGCCAAAGCAAACAAAATGCTGGGATGCATCACCAGAGGAATCACCTCAAGAAAAGGGGAAGTCATCCTGACATTGTATAGGTCTTTGGTGAGGCTACACTTAGAGTAGTGTGTGCAATGCTGGTTCCCCTACTTGGAAAGAACATCAAACTACTAAAAGGTGTGCAGCAAAGGGCAACCTAGATGATTCTGATCCTGAAAGACAAACCCTATGAGGAGAGACTGAGGGAGCTCAGCATGTATTCATTGGATGATGGAAGGAAGGGGGGGATAAGATAGAAACCTTCAAGTACCTAAAGGGTATGAATAAGATTAGAACAGAGGGCATTTTCAACTAGAGATGTGGCAAAATTAAATTTCACTGGTGAAATTCCAATGAAATAATAGCTTTCACGAAATTCCACCACTAAGCAAAATATTTCACAGGTGCGAAGATGCAAAATTTTGCCCATAAAATGCAAAATTTCAATTGAAAACAGCAAAATTTCAGCCTCGAGTGGTGAATTTCGCCATTTCACGGGCAACATTTTGCACATTGTGCACATTTCGTGAAATATTTAGCATAATGATATTTTGAAATTTCACCCATCTCTATTTTCAACTTAAAATGGAGGAGTTCACCAGGGGATATAATCTAAAATTAGTGGGAGGGGGATTTAGAATGGTAATGAGGAGGCACTATTTCATAGAAAGGGTGGTGTCAATGTGGAACAAATTGCTGAAGGAGGTGATCTCACTGAAAATTGTGGGCAGTTTTAAGAGGGAGCAGGAGAGGGTTAAAGGGAGGGTCACATCTGGGGAGGGGGAGGGGGAGAAGAGGGTGAGTGATGATAACTCTGGGGTGGAAACTGGTGAGGGGGCAGCTACAGTAAAATAAACTGTATGTTACACACACAATCAGAATTGATAGACCATTATGGCCTCTTTCTGTTGGCATTTTTCTTATGTTTGCATGTACACAATACCTTATTTTCTCTGATAAAGAGGGTTGCTCAATTAAAGAAGCATACCACATTGCCCCAAGGCCCTGACAAGAGGTGTGGGAAGCTCAGGAGAGGGGAAGGGGGAGAAGAAGGGGAAGGGTTAGAATAAGGGCATGAGGACACAAAAGAGGAGGACCTGATGAGGTCACAGAAGGGGTAGGCAATGGGAGTGGTAGGAACAGTAAGGTGGCAACCTGTGATTAGCCGAGGTGAGCCAAGAGGCAGGACATAAGGGGGCAGTTATAAGGGGCTGCACAGCAAGGAGAGCTCACAAATTTGTTCCAAGAGTTTTTTCCTCTGGATGCACATCTGTTTGACAAGATTTTGTTAGAGCCAGTGGGCATTTTCTTAGTGAGGTATTCTGAGTTAAAAAAAAAGTATTTATAGACAAGCGAGGATAAAGATACATATAAATCTGTTAAGTTGAAACTGGGAGGATAAAGAGAAGCCTGAGGAGACATAGCGAAGGATTTGGAAGGCTGGTGAAGTGAGTAAACCTACAAGCAGCTGTGAGAAGGTAAGGTGCAACCTGTTTGAGTTGAAGAGCAGCGACAGCGCTGGAGATGGCGTTTTTGGTTTGTTGGTTTATGTCGAATTAAAGAGCAGCACAAATGCTGGGGGTGGTTTTGGTTTATTGTTTTATGTTGAATTGAAGAGCAGCCACAATGCTGAATGTGGTGTTTAGTTATTGGTTTATGTTTGAATTGGAGAGCAGCAAAAACACTGGAGGTGGTGTTTAGCTTGAAGGATTATAAGGACAACTGTAAAGCTGGTTGTGAGCTGAAAGCAGGAGAGGAGGGAGGGCAGTGAGTGAGGGAGTCAAGAGGAGTTCCCCCAAAAGGTACTCAGGCAGCTGAGATGCTTAGCAGAAGTGAAGAGCCATCAGATGAAAGGATAGAACCGGGGGGGCTCAATCAGTGAGTTAGATCCCAGACGGAGAAAGATGGTCTCCTCGCAGAGAATCGGGAGCTTATAAGGCCAGTACAGGCAGTTGCTTTGTTTCAAAAGTAGCTCAGAAGGAGCAAGAGATTGGTGGAAATGAACAGGGGTCTGAGCGTGGAAGGAGGCCTGGGCCCATCACGTGGGATGGCATCTGACATCATCGCCATGCGGTATGGGGCCTAGGGAGAAAGTAGCATGGTGCTAGCCAGGATTCAAGAGCAGGGCAAGGGGAAGAAAGAAAGTCTGCAGAGAATCGGGGAGAATGTGAACAACAGAATGGGCAGTTTTTGGGTAAAGAGCACTGCTAAGGGTGGAAGAGGCCTAGAGGCCAACCGCGTGGGATGGTTCCCAGAGCTATTCTTACATGCGGTACAGGAGGCCTAGAGGGAAAGACGGGAGAAACCAGTAAGGAACAAGGGGAGAGATAAGGGGCTCACAGCCACAGTAGTGAGCTCTCTTCCCCCTTCAGATGTAATTTTGGGCAGAATGGGCAATTTTGTAGGAGAAAAGGCCCGGGAGAAGCACTGCATGGCATGGCATCTGACATCATCGCCACACGGTGCAGGACCTGAATCTAGCACAGGGGCTCCCGGATTTGGAGCTTTCCCCTCTTTCTGTGGTGGTCATGATTGGGGGGGCAATACAAAAAGATTAAGGGCCAATGGGTCTCTGTCAGCCAGGGGGGTGAGCGTTGCCACCAAGGGGGCGCAAGAAGGTGGAGAAGAAACAAGGCATTGGGGCCAGTACCCGAGGGGCTTGAATCAAGGCCCCCTTTGTCGGCAGATTCCAGGCATAATTTTAAAACAGGAAGATGAGTATGTAGCATACAGCATGAAGATGGGCTGAGAATCACTCTGGGCGAGGGGCAATGGCCCAGCCCCACACACCACAGTGCAGCGGGTATCAAGGGCATCAGTAGCCTGAGGACCACTGGAGATCCAGGCAGACTACCAGACTGTCCCCATCACTGGCAGAGTCAGGAAGGGACAGGGGACACAGGGCACAAGAGCGGGGTGGGGCAGCAGGGGAGGACAATGGGAGTGGGGACATCCAACAATTAGGGGAGGGGGAGGCCTATGGGGTGGCCTGGAGAGCAGCATAGAGCATGTTAAGGCTCTGAGATGCACAACGGTGCCTCTTGCCTGATATACACTGTGGGAAATGCTGACCTGTCGTGATTTTCTTTTCAATAGATACCTCAGACCGGAGGGATAGCACCAAAGAGGTCGAAGCCAAGCAAGGAAGACTGCTATCAGGTGGTGTTGGACCTGGCAGACAAGGCAAACTGGCTGCTGGAGGTGGCAGAGCTGGATGATGGGGAAAAAGGCATGAAGTGGAAGGGAAAACAAGGGAAGGGTCAGGAGAAGAATAAGAGAGTGCCGAAAGGGCCTGGGGTACCAGAGCCCAGAACTGGGATCTCAGTGCCAAAACCGACAGCTCCTCTGATTCCACTTCCCAGTAAGCCTATCCACGAGTGGACCCCGACCCCATATAGCCCAGCTAGTGCGGATCCCCCCACTCCTGTGTCTCCATCTCCTGCAGAACCCGGTACTGCCACCACAGGTCCCGAAACCCATACCCAGCCCAGCGGAAGTGCCTCAGCCAGGGCCCGGCACCTCACAGCCAAGCACAATAGGTAATCAGGTGGTGACACTAGACAGCAGTGTTAAAGAATATGTTAAGCAGACGTTGAAAAGTATGGGGGATAATGTTTTGGGGCAGCTGGAGAAGGCATTAGGAGAAATAAAGGGGACAGGGCAGATGTGGGAAGCAGGGTGGCACCAGGGGGCCCCATGATGGGAAGGGAGAGTGGGGCACCAGGGGTGCGGCTGGTGGACCATGTGGCTACAGCCATGAAAGAAAGGATATGGAAAAGGGAATACGTCAACATCTTCGCCTTGGTGAATGTCGACAACATGGATAATTATGAGGAGAAGGACAGTTTCGAGAAGAAAGACATGGCGCCAGTTGTAGTTTTGTTAGGAAAGGTAGAGGACAACAAATTGTGGAAAGGGAAAACCTGGGACAATTGGTCCATGGGTTTCACTTACTTCACTGCCATAGTCATTGAAAAGTGACTGGAGCTCGCTACCCTGCTCTTGACCTATTCCCTCAATTTAAAGAATGCATATAAGAAAGGGGGCCATAGTTGGTTAAAATACGATGAGAAATTTAGGAAAAGAATGACACATTTTGGGGACGTGAAATGGGATGCCAGGCAGATAGACCTGTGGCTGGACATTTACACGGGTCCAACTGAGAAGGAGGCAGAGGGAGACAAAAGAGGTGGGGGCGGCGTTGAAGGCCTGTTGGGGATACAACAGGGCATTCTCCTAGTGGCTGAACTGCCATTTCCGACACATATGTTCTAAGTGTGGGGGGCATCATCCAGCATCCAAATGCAGGTACAGCTGGGAAAAAGGCTCCAACAACCAGGATAACTCGTACCAGCAGCCCTTTTGGACCAACCAAGGCTCCTTTAGGGGTCAGCAGTGGGGGAGGGGAAACAGAGGGAGGGCAGTGGAGGCACACCTATCAAACACGACACCAGGACAACTGAAAGCCCAACAGGTGGAGGTTTCCGGCTGGCCCATACACCCATCAGAGTGGAGGCAATAGAAAGGTGGTTGGGGGACTACCCAGACCAAGAGGCAGCCAAGAAATTGCAGACAGGTTTTCAGGCAGGTTTTAATCTACAGTTTCAGGGAGCTAGGAAAGTGATGAGGGCAAAGAACCTCAAATCCATACAGGGGAAGGAGGCAACTCTGGCACACAAAATTCGAAAGGAGGTGGCAGCAGGAAGGGTGGAAGGCCCATTTGCCTCTCCCCCATTGCCGAACCTACAAATTTCCCCATTGGGTTTAGTGCCCAAAAAACAGCCGAGGGAGTACCGGGTGATACATCATCTATCTTACCCAGAGGGGGGATTCAGTCAAGTGACTCCATTGGGAAGGAAGACAGGAGGCGGTGCGGCTCATTAGGTCTAAGCAGAGAGCCTGGTTGGATAAGACGGACACAGAGTCAGCATTCCATCTACTTCCAGTCAGGCCAGAGGATTGGGATCTGCTAGACTTCCAGGTGGATGGGCCATATTATTTCGACAAGGCCATGCCTATGGGATGCTCGATAGCAAGCACCACATTCAAGCAGATAAGAAGCAAGATAGCAGAAAGCCGATATGGGAGGGCTTGATGGTGAGGTTGATGGGGGTGCTACACCACATCTGCAGCTCAAAGAGCAAAGCTGTGCTGTTTAAAGCCTTGTATGCTACCATGTGTTGCGGGGCTTTTAGACTGAGTGAGGTGGTAGGTCACAGCAGGAAGATAGATGAAGGGGGGCTCCAATGGGATGACATAGAATGGGCTGGAGAAGAAATAGCAGTAATATTAAGGAGATCAAAGACTGATCAGCAGGGGCAGAGCAGTAGGGTGTGGTTAAGTAAGGATACTAACTCAACCATTTGCCCAGTGGGAGCCCTGCACATGCACGCGGCAGACCGCCCAAAAGTAGGAAGTCCACTGAAGTTCATACATTTATTTTTTTATTTAGTTTTTGTTAACCGGGTAGGTGCACTAGCCAACAGGTGACTATTTTAAGGCACAACCCGGGAGTCACAATTACAATACAAAATAGGTCAGTTTAGTTAACACAAAACAGGCAGAGGTACAATGGTACGAGTACAGACACACGATTTTCAAGGCAGGCATACGGTTTCAATAGGCAGAGGGTACTGGCGGGAGAACACATTTAGAGGGAGAGAGAGGGGAAAGGGAAGGTAAGGGGGATAATTAGGACGACAAGGGAAGGTGTGAAAAATGATGAGAGGCGGAGGGCGATGAACGAAGGACAGAAGAACGCAGCTAACGGCCTTGTGGTGCTGGGCAGAGATACACAGCCGGGCTTACGGAACCAAGGGACGGTGGAGCAGGGGGAGATGAGTGGCAGGTAGGGGGGAAGAGTGTAGTGGGAAAAAGCAAGAGGATGAACCGAGAGTATGGAGGAGGGGCAAGGAGGAGCTAGGGACAGAATTTCAAGTGCGGCATTTAGCGGAAAAAGCTGTGGGATCAAATAACAATGGAACTGAATCAGGAGGCAACTAGGCTGAAGACACATACGGCAAAAGAGCAGCACCTTTGGCTTTAGCGGGAAAAGGCGCAAAAGAAGACCAGGGCTGTGGAACTAGAACTCGACTGGGTCTAGGAGACACATACAGCAAAGCATGGCTACATGGCTTTGCAGGAAAAGGCACAAAAAGGACCAGGGCTATGGAACTAAAACTCGGCTGGGCTCACAGACACATACGGCAAGTATGGCTAGATATGGCTTTGGTGAGAAAAAGCACGAAAAGGGCCAGGGGCTATGGAACTGAGATCCGTTAGGACTGTGAAGGGGAGAGGCGTGATAGGGAAGAGGAGAGGGAAAGCAAGAGGGACCAGTACCACTAACAATTAGATAACTCATATAGTTTAGTACAACACAGTAGAACTGATGAAGGATAAATCAAAAGAAGAATTATGTCAGAATTATACACAAAGTCATAAAAGATTAAACAACATTGGATATGGAGCATAATAATAGGTCAGGATAATATGCATATTGTAACATTAAGGCAGTTAGGCAGCAGCATGATTAGAATGGAGTGGCCATACAAGAAGTTTGTAAAACATTGCATTGAAAGTGCAGGCAGTCTTGTAGACAGTTCATCAAAATGCAAGCAGACAAACCAAATGATAGAGCAACCACGGGAGGTAGGCTAGTGAGTAAATGGAAAGGGAGGATTGATTTGGGCAGATTACACAGTTTAAGTGGGATCAAAACAAGTGCAATGGTCCATAAAATAGAAATACAGTGAAATCCCCTCTTGAAGGCTAGGTGTGATGGAGCATTTCTCAGATCCATAGGCAGTAAGTTCCATGCGAGAGAGCTGGCGCACCTGAAGGCACCAGCACCCTTGGAGTCTGGCAGTGGGGAACAGATATAAAGACTTGTCTGGCGACCTCAGGTCACGCAGTGGTATTACAGGTTGGAGTAGTTCAGACAATGTGGTAGGTTTTGACACTCTGATTATGGAGTCTGATAGGCTGCAAAGGTAATATAGTCTCGTGGAGGATGTGGATAGCCAGCCTAACCCTTTATAGAGTCAGCAGTGGTGAGTCAGACGTGGTGCTTTAGCTGCATATCTACAGACATTATTGTAGGTTGTGTCCCATTTCTGTAGAACGGTTTTATTTGCCAAGGTGAGAATAGGTGCATTATAAGACAGAGTGGGTAATAGGATACCCCTGGCAATAGCAAGTTTGGCGGTGGGTGTGAGCATAAAATTCGTCCTGTAGGCAGCACCCAGCTTACAGTTGACGTTCCTACACGACTCCTGGATATGTTGCTTCAGGTCAAGGTTTTGGTCAAGCTGTATCCCAAGATAGCAGAAAGAACTTATAGTCTCAAGGGTGATACCATTGATATCAGGAATATTCAGTGGAGATGTGCAGGTTCTAAGCTTATGATTTGATTCAAAGAGCATGGCCTTGGTTTTGCTAGAGTTGAGTATAAGGCGATGTGTTTCAAGCCAGTGTTGTGTACAGTGGAAGCTGATGTCAGTGTGGAATTCAGGTGAGAGATGTTGTCAGAGTGAGCATATATAACAAGATCATCAGCATAGAGTAGCAGAGTTGCCTGGCGTTATTACGTTGGGCAGGTTGTTGATGAATAGGAGAAAAGTAGACCGAGAATAGAGACCTGCGGAACGCCAATATTAATTGTGGTACTGTCAGAGATGGCCAAGTTAAGTTTTACAGCTTGAGACCTGTTGGTGAGGTAGCTACTGAACCAGGACATTACTGGGGGTGAGAAGCATAGATTTTTGAGGGTAGCAAGCAGTAGTGGATGATCAACAAGGTCAAAGGCCTTTGTCAGGTCGATGAACACAGCACCTGTTAGCTGCCCTCTGTCCATATATGAGAGAACATCGGCACGGCAGGCCAGTCTCCGGGTACCAGTTGACAGCAGTGCTGCACAAGGGCCTCAGATTTCTGGGGGAACCGGAGGAGAGATATTCCTCCCACTCATTTAGGATTGGGGCGACCTCAATGATGGCAGCACAAGGCAACAGGCCTGGAGAGATCAAGCAGTTGGGCAGGTGGACTTCTGACTGTTATAAAAGTACATACGCAATATAAAACAATAACATTATCTCTGTTTTTGTTTCCCATAGCAGGTGCAAGAGCTAAGGGAAGAGGGAGGGATTAAGGGTGGGTAACTTGGTGGGGGGGAGGGTTGAAGAGAAAATATACTAAACAGTGTGCTTCTGGTTATGCTGGGATGACCAGGAAGCTCGAGGCATGGATCTGCAAGCATTCATTTATCCACTGGGCAGAGAAATGGGCAGCCAGGAGACAAGGGGGAAAGCAGCTGTACTTGAATAGTGATACAATCCATTTGGTATGAAAAGGCCGATGGGAGATGAAGTGGGTGCAACTGTTACCAGAATTCAGGGAGATCAGGAAGGACCATAGGCAGCCAGACCTACTCGTGATACATCGGGTGGCAATGACCTGGGGACAAGGCCCTGACTGGACATATTTTATCAAATGAAGCATGATTTGGAAAAAATAAGAGTGGTGGCCGGAGGTTACTCTGGCCTGGTCTGAAATCATGCCTTGAATGGTTTGACGTCAAGCAGAGAGCCACAAGGGGATGGACAGGGCCCGGAAGTGCATGAATGCGTGGGTAGGCAGATTGTTCAAGGGTATGGGAGGATTAGTCATCCACCATGGAATTCTGGAATGGGTAGATAAATACTACTGGGGAAATGGGATACACCTATTAGGCCTGGGTCTGGCCCTGTTCAACACAGAAATAGCAAATGCTGTCGAAGCCTGGCTGAGTCAGAGATAGGATATATGGTAATGGATAGGATAAAAAGGCCAGAAAAGGGGAGTAGGAGAGGGGTCGGGGAGGGGGAATAAGGGGAAAGTCTACCATCCATCGCAAGCAAGAGGTGGACTAATGGAAAAAAGGGGGGGAGGAGGACAGCAAAGAAAGGGGGAAAAATGAAAAACACCCACCCACCCTGAAGGAAGGAGCAGAGGGCATTGTGTTAGAGGAGCACAGTGCACCACTGTGGCAGGTGAAGCACAGTTCCAGGCTGCATGTGGACTGCTGAAGGTGGCCAGATGGAAAAGGGGAAAAAGGGGGAAGGAGGACAGGAAAGAAAGGGGGGGAATAGAAAACACTAAAAGGATACAGGATTGATAAGCACGAGGCAGAGGCACGGTGTGTATGCTCGTACCCCTTTACAACATAAGAGGAAGAGACTGGGCCCCACATGATGTACATCTGGGGGCAGAAGAAAAAGAAGAAATTGATAGAATGGATGAATTGAACAAGAATGTGGATGTACATAATGCATATGAGTATTATTGGGAAGAGATTATAAAATGAAAATTGTGGAGATGTACCATGTTATTACCATGTTATAGTGTATGGTGGAACATCGTTCTCCACCGAAATCCATCATTGTCAAAACCTTGTAGTCACACACTAGTGACATTCGCAGTGCAGCAGAATAATTTTTTCTACTGCACTGTGAATGTCACACACTGTGTCCTCGAGCAGCATTTGATGGTTAGGGCTCACTCCATAGACAGGACACATAGTGAAAGCAGCAATGTCGGCGGCAGTACTAATGTTTAGATAAAACGTTTAAAATGTAAAGTTCTTAAACAGTTAAAATGTCAAGCGTGAAAATGTTCAAAATGTAACATTCTTTTTTCCTTCTAGTAACCCAGTAAAAATGTTTTGAAGCAGAAACATGCTATAGTGATTTTTTTTCCCTTCAAAAAACGACGTTCCACCATACACTATAAAGAAAAGTGCATGGGGAACAGTTGACAACAGGGCTAATCTTTCACCTCGTTGGCAATGACGACGGATTACCTCTCGAGCTGCACTCTCGAGGTAATCCGTCGTCATAGTGCCAACTCAGTGAAAGAATAGCCCTGTTGTCAACTGTTCCCCATGCACTATCCTATATATTGTAAACAATGATATCTTTCACTATTCAGTACTGTAATTGCCAAACTGAGCAACCACACATAATCTTGTCTATGTCTTTATTGGTGGGGTTCTGAGGACAAAGAACAACACAGAGCAGCCATATGCTATCTGAGACCGGGAATTCTTGAAACTGGAAGCACTTTACATTGATATGGTAGAATAAACAATGTCAAAATAATCTGTAAGTGTAATACTGAAAACAGATTAACAATACAGAACATATTACTGGATTGCCCTTTGTCAGAAAACAAAAGGAAACAATTAGGTGTAAATAAACAAATATAGGCACATTGATGAAATAAAATAATTGAATTTTTATTGTTCACTAATGCAAAACCCATCGTTTATGTGGATGGAAATTCTGCCTACTAGGCACTTATGAAACTTTCATGAGTTACCATCCATCAATTACTTACACAAGAGTTAATAAAACTGCTGAATGACTTTGCACCTAAAGGGAATATGTATTTTATTGTAACTCAGAATATTACAGGAAGTGTATGTATATTGTGATTTGCATTTATGTGAGAACTATTTGTCTGATACATAAAATTTTAACAATAAACTTGAATTGAAACCTGAACTTAATCGATGTGCCCGAGAGCAAACTGCCCAAGTGCAGATAAATGGTGTATCACTCAAGTTCCCCACTGCATATTTCATTTATGCAATAGTGAAGGACCTTGTGTGTATTGTTGAATTCTTTTAAATGATTCTTTTTAAATAAAGATTTGAATGCATTTGTGTGGGTTTATTTATTTTTTTTTATTTTTTATTTTTTTGCCATGGCAAGCAAATGCACCTCCATTTGCCTGGTTGCTATGTCTGCTGTCATAGATGTGCCATCAGGACAACACATCTGCATGACAATGTGGCCGCAGATTGGCTAAAGAATTGGGTTTCTGAAAATGAAGGCAGGAAAATGGTGACAATGTTTAGTGAGACACAGAGAGGAGAGATAGTTTTGCAGATGAGAAGAGTGGAATACAGAGAAGAGGATTGCATTTTTACTATTTTTTTTGTTTTCATTGGTTTGGAAGTATCTGAGGAGTTCATTGAAATGTACTGTATGCTTTGACCAGGCAGGTGGCCGTCTCTTCATTGTGAGCTGTAATGAGGTGCACTGGTCATTCCGGTTTTGACTAAGCTGTAGTTGGTTTTTTTTTGTTTTGTTTTTTTTATTATTTGAAAGTAAGAGCCAGTTTCTGAATTTGGGCCACAGAGCATGAGTGCCCTATTCCCCAGCTTCCTATTGCTCTGGGAAGCTGGGGAAAATTATAGGCAAGCAGGGAGTGGTGGAGCCAGTAATGATGAGAAGGAATGAATCTGCATTGTGGTGTAAAGCAAAAAAACAAAAGGTGCATTTTCTTTTTGTCCATAAAGCAGATGCTGATGAGGGTATAAGGAGCAAAGTATATGTCTGTAAACTGTTACAGAGGATTTCTGGTAGGGGAGCTGTCCTTTACTTGAAAGATGTTTACTAGTTCTGGGTGGTGTGTATTTGGTTGCATGTCTGTGTTCCTAGATAAGAAGTAGTGTCAGCGGGCAGATTGGGGGGGGGGGGCACTTCTGTATGAATAATTCAGGTCTAACCTAGTAAGTATATAAACTGTAATATTCTACATTTATACATAGAGTTGTTCTGATAAATGGATGTATCAGCAGTCCTTTCAGTCTATGCCTCTTGCATAAATATGTATCTGTCTGTCTGTCTGCTTGCCTGCCTCCCAACCTGTCTGTCTGTCTATCTGTCTGTCTGTCTATCTATCTATCTATCTATCTATCAATATCTCAGGCTATCCATCCATATTGCCCATTTTGTTATGTATGATAAATATATGAAGCAACCAAACAACAATTAGAGGATTTTCGTTACTTTATTAGAAAATGGCAAACATTGAAATATAATGCTGAGCAGTTAAAAGCATTTAATTTTATTTCCTTATCATTTGCTAATGCTTAGTTAATGCTTAGTTTAATTTAAAATAATCCTTTTTTTTGCATAGTAGTTTCTGTTCCTTTTACATGTACAGTCTTTTATGTTGAACAGAGTCCACAAGTTTCTGTGTTTCCTCTAAGGGAGTTTGCTCCAGTTAGGAGCAGAGAATCACTATTTCAGTTCACAGCCAACCAGTGATTTCCTCAGTTAACAGAGGCTAGCACAGATCTTTCAGCCAACATTATAGAGAATACTGGATGGGCACTGTGCACAACCAGTATGTTGTGTTATAGAGGGTTCTGATTCCTGGTGACCTCGAGAGCGAAGCTTGGAGAGGTCCCTGAATAAGAACCTCGAGGTGGTAAACATACTGGTTGTGCACTTAGTTGCCCATCCAGTATTTTTTATGGTGTATAGTATGCGTTTTTTTAAAACAAAACAGTTTTGATTTTCAATTATGCAGATGCTTCTCATTTTACTGGTTGCTAGAACCTTGGTGTGGTTGCTAGGAGAGGTGGTGCCCTGCTATTGGCTACATTTGCAGTGTGGGCGGGTTTACAAGAAAAAAATATTCATGGCGCTAAGCCAGACGCTCACTAAACAAACTTAGTAAATTTCACTTACCTACTAATAAATTTCCAGACAAAGAGGCTGAATGTAACAGGCACACATTTTAATGTAACTAACTACAGTAACAGATAAACAATTAACTGCTCAATTTATTCAGCTGAGTAGAGGGAAAGGTTTTGAGATGCTGCTACGCTGCACACGCTGTCACGATGGGACTGCTACTTCTTTTAAGATGCCCTTTGCTATTCACAGCCCTGGAAATCCTAAGGAGAGGAAAAAAAAGTCTGTTAAGGATATGCACAGAACTGTTAGCCCTTTGACCTTGACTTCCCCTCAGCTCACCTCGTGATGCCGTATTTACCTTGATCCGAGTCAGATGATGAGCTGATGTGGCGTATCCTTTTTTTCTGGGGTTGGGCTTGATTCTCTGGGAAGAAGTTGATGTGGACACCCTGCTGAAACACACAGTTTGGACCAAATAAGGTGAGGTTCCCGAGTGCTCCTCAAAGTTTGGCATTTACTCCACTTGTTGATGGCTCATTTGTAGCTTGAGGCTGAACCATGCTGTTTTCTGATGTTGGTGATTGAATAGTCAAAGGTGGGTTGGAAGCAGTTGAACATGCTTGGAAAAAAATTGAATTTCTCCTCTGCTTTTCTTCAGATAAGACTGAATAATTATTGATAGACGATAAGTTCCTATGGCCAGAGATTTGGGCAACTTTTGTTGTGGGCACATTGCAATCTATTAGCCTTTGAATAGAAGTCTTTCTTGTTGAGTGGTTTGTGTTTTTTTATGTCTCAGGTAAACCAGCTAGAATTTTTATCTGTTTCATTAGCCCATGTAACTTGTTTTCGCCCACTGTCATATTTCTGAACCACAGTGAATCAGGCTTGTCTGCTACATGGTTGGTGTTGGGTGCTAGGTAGAATGGACTCTCTGGGCTTTGCATTTTGGGGGGTCTTTGTGAGGCATATTTTAGATAGGCAGTTACTGGGTCATGACTGGTGTCTTGTTTATTCTGGTACATATGAGATTTTATAGGGCGTCCATCACGGGGGTTTTCACCATTCTTGTTTTTGTTTGACGCTTGGTGTACTCAAGATACTTGTTCCTGGAGATGTCCTTGCACAGCTTTATGTCACCCCATTTCAAGCTGTAATGCTCACTGGTACAGAGGGCAAAATAGAGTGCAATACTGAAGAACAGCATGTTGAGGAGGGCTGTTGGATTGTGCAGACCCAGTGACCCAGATGTGTACAGCTGCTCTATGTTCTCCTCAGTCAGGGGATCAGCTTTGTTTGGCTTGTTACCTTTGCCTAACTTTTTAAGTAACGTTGTTTGGCTGACAGAGTTTGGACGGTTTCCTTAAAATCAGTTGAATTACCATGGAATATGTGGTGCCCATAGTTGTATTTGGATAGGTATCTGTCAACGCTACCAAGAAGACCACGTAGTGTCGTTGGCTCATATTCAGAACCATCTATTCGCTTGATTTTAAAAATAAAGTCCGCCAGTAATGCATCAAGATCTGCTACTGGTATTTTGTACAGGGGATGACACTCATTGACATCATTAAGGTATGATGTTAATATTCTGATGTCGTTTATTGTTTTTTGCGTTGTGCGCTTATTTGCCTGCTCCTCAATGAAGGGCTTACGCTCGTCATAGTTTAATTTTGAAAAAAACGCTGCCGCCATTCTGTTTCACACTGTGCTGTAACGAGACACTGGTAGGCAGTTTGATTGAGGCACAGAGCAGCGTATGGCCCTCTAGAGCATTTCAAGATGCTGTTGTACTACAGTGTGGTACAATCGCAATCCATGAACTTTTGAACTATGGTACAACAACATTTTGAGACGCTCTGAATTCTATACACAATAGCCCCCTACTATACACTATAAGTTAATAATCTATTTTTTTACATTTGCAACTAATCTGAATCCATTTCTCCTTGGCAGTTATTATTCTCTCTTTTCATACTGTCTGAACATGTTATGATATTAGTAACACCATTCCAAGCCATTCAGATGAATAACATGGAACGATGTGACTGATGTCTTGGAATGACTTTGAAATATGATAAGAGCAGTAGCTGGTGAGGAGAGTGGCACACTATGTAGACCTGAGGGCACCCAAAGCTAGGTTATTTAATTGCCAAAAATGGTCAAAGTATATCTGAATACATAACTGGTATGGAAAGGAAGCTATGAAGGCAGTTAACTATCTAAAATAATTTCCTATCACCTTTAATACAACAAGAAGAATTGTAAGCATTGAAAATACATAAAAATGATGTCATTTTAAAAAAAACAAACACCAGAACCTAACTAAACAGAACCTGTTTAGCTAGATTCTGGTGTTTGTTTCTTAAATTAATGGCCAGAAGCACCTTTTCTAGACACCCCAAAATCCTGGGTGCCCAGCTTAGCAAGCAGAGCCATTGACCCCCATTCTTTGTATGAGAAAAGTGGGACATTCTTGAGCTCTGCATCTGCAGCTTGAACTGGTGCTGTGGGCTGCTCTAAGAGCAGTGACTCATTATTCCCCTGGTGTCTAGTGTGCTCCCACCCTCCCATCACTGTCCCCTTATGTGTTCAATGTTTCCCTGGAGTCTAGTGGGGCCCCCACCCTCTGATCACCATACCCTTATGTATATAATGTTTCTCTGGTGTCTAGTGGCAACCCCTACCCACTCATCACTGTCCCCTTATGTATATATAAAGTTTCCCTGTTATCTAGTGGCATCCCCCGCCGTCTGATCACCATCCCCTTATGTATATAATGTTTTCCTGGAGTCTAGTGGGGCCCCCCACCCTCTGATCACCATCCCCTTATGTATATAATGTACCTTTGTGCTTAGCCTTTGGCTGTTGTAAATTATACCTGTGTACTTGACAATGTTTGGCCTTGTCATGTTTCTTTGCACTTACCAGATAGCTTCTGTCTCTGTTAGTAATGTTTCACCCTTGTAATTTGCTTACACTGGGGCTCCACTCTCCTTTGTTTTCTTGTTCTCAATTGTTCACACTTTTTTGTACCAGATGTGGAACCTTTGTAAAAGAGCTTTTGCTCAAATGTAATGTCCAAATCTTGAAATGAATAAATAACTATAATGTTTCCTTTGTGTCTAGTGGCACCCCCTCCCTCTAGTTGCTGTCCTCTTATGTATATTATGTTTTGCTGGTGTCTGGTGGTACACCCAACCCCATCGCCATCCTCACATTAATGCAGAAAATGTCAGCTGTAATAATGAAAACTGTCCCTCAATTTTTATTAAACCTGTAAAAAAGAAAATGTTCCCTCACCATTCTGACCAAGCCACCCCATCCTCCCGCTCAGCACTCACTAGCTAACGCTCTAGCTACACTCCACACACATAGCGTAGATCCACTCTGTGATTGAAAACATGTCTTGCTGCTGGGAATGGCAACTGCAATGGGAGAAATTAAGGTGAGTGCAGTTCAATGTATTTCAATGGGGTTTTGACCTTTGATCCCTAACTTTGTCATTTTTGCATATTTTTACCCTAAATTTTAAACATAGCCTTTTTGGGAGCCCGCCTCATGACCAATGGTGGTGTAGCTATGTTACTCAAGGCCAAAACGTGATTTTACACTCATTTGGTGAAATCACATTTTGGGCAGGATTTGAACATTTTCATTGCCGTGATCCATGAAGTGGGGTCACAAGAAGGCTACATTGTGTATTTAGGGTAAAAATATGTAAAAATGGAAAAGTTATAAGTGTTTGTTGAAATTTGTCTACACTTCCTCATAACTTTGGTAATTTTAAATATTTTGACTCCAGATTTTCAACAAAGCCATTTTTTCACACCACCTCATGAACATGACAGCTGTCATTTTTCAAGTCCTTGCCAAAATGTGTTTTCTTATCTGTGACACAGAATAATGTTTCAGTGGCACAGAATCAAATTTCAGCAGGGATTTCAAGATTTTCACCTTCCAGGTTCAGGAGGTGGGGTGACAAAATGGCTACGCAGAAATTTTGGTGTACAATTACAGTAAAATGCTCAGGTTATTACTGAACATTACAGAATTTCAATGTTCACTCATAACTTTGCTAATTTTCAAAAGTTTTATTCATAGTACTTTTTGTTCCTTTCTTGGCCACAGAGGAGATATGTGGTTTCTCTGGTTTTCTCCCCGTTACCCCGGGACCCTGGAATGTGATCACACATGTGCATGGAGGTACACATGCACATCAAGGCTGCAGTGATGGCCCCTTCCCACCACCCGCCCTAATGCCAGGGTTCCCTTGTGGCTCTGCGCTACCATCTCACCGCCATTGGGTGGCAGCCAAGAGCCAGGGATCCCTCATGTACCACCCCAGAGAGGAGAACTGCCTTGCGGAATCTAAATCCTGCTCTTCTCCCTCTGCCCTTGCTAACCCCTGATGGCATGAGCTCAGTTCTGAACTTGGGTCACTGGTGTGGTGCAAGTTGTGGCATCCAGCACTTCAACCCTCAGCATCACCAAGTCGGCTTCAATTTTCAATATTTTAACTCCAAATTTTCAACATAGCCATTTTCCACTCCACCACGTAAACATGACAAGTGTTATTGTGTAAATCCTGGATGAGATGTCTTTCTGCATTTCTGGTGCAAAATTACATTTTGGCCAATATACCATAAATGCTACATGTCATGTTTATTAGGGCAATCATAAAATGACTATCTTGACCATTTGGGGTTAAAATTAAAAAAAAAAAGAATGAATGTGTTCAAAGTAAATGTTTAGTGTGAATGTGTAAAGAGTGAATGTGCCAGGCCTGTGCTTCTGTAGGTGGATGGATTCTTCCCATTGCACAGGGACAAATGGCCCCTGCACATCTGCACCTGTTCATACAGGTCCTGAAGGAACCTGCATGAATTAGGATTAGATTCCAAAAAGAAAGGAAATTCTTTACAAAAAAAACTTTGCTAATGCTCCAGTTATAGTAGCTTAATGTCAAAAATGTAGGTGAATGTGGCATTAGAGTTTCCAACCTTGATTCCCTACCGCCCCCCCAAGCAGCAAAAGGAAACAGTCATTACGGTTTGGCTATCCTGAGTAATGGCAAATTAGGGGTGGGGTCTTTCTTTGGGTTTTCAACCCTAATGCTCATCCCATTTTTGAGCAAATAAGGTGAGATGTAACCTGTTTTCATCAGACAGGGCCCACAGGTTGTTGGCATCATATGGGGAGACATAATTCTGTATGTTTAAACACTGTATTAGAGTGGAATGAGTATTTGGGTTGAAAACCTCAAGAAAGACTGCTGGTTTGCCAAAACTCAGGACAGCCAAAATTGTAATTTTGTGGCATTAAGTTACCCTAATTTGTGCATTAATTAAGTTTTTTGTAAAGAAGGTAGAGATAGAGACAGAGACAGAGATAGAGATAGAGATAGAGACAGAGACAGAGATAGTGACAGTGATAGAGATAGAGACAGAGGCAGAGACAGATGCAGAGACAGAGACAGAGATATATCTTATACAGGTGTAGCAGCTCCTGTATATTAAGGTTGAGCAAGCACTTCTACACTTTGTTGAACCCTAATGTTTTGCATCCAAAAAGCTCTGCTTCCATTTACTCCCATTTAATTTATTTGCCTGAAATTTGGTAAACACGGGGCCCAATTCTCAAAGCTCAGTGACTGATGCAAGGTGCCTGCACCACACATATAGTGCAAGTGGCACCTTTCAACAAAGATTGTCCCTGGAGCTATACACAAAGGCTGCCTCCATCAAACACAGGTTGCCTGCCCAAAGCATGGCTTGCAACACACATGCACCCACAAATGGGCTGCAACACAGGGCAAGGGGGCATGTAACCGATACAAGCTGCCACATCCCTAAATTGATATTCACAGTACAGTCCCTGAGAAAGAAATTCTAAGTAACCTTTGACCAGTTAGGGCTGGTCTAAGGGTTCTTAGAATCAGCTCCTGCAGGGATAATAGGCCCATATATGGCAGTGTGCTGTGCCCCCCAGCCCCAATTATGCTGCAAATAATAATAATATTGCAGTCCCCCCTTGCTGGTCCCCAGATGTGCCAACAATATTAATAGTGTCCTTGTCCCCCCTTCCTGATTCATAACAGTGCTATAACTAGCAATATGTTCCCAGACCCCCCTCCTCAATCCCCAATCATTCCACGTATAGTAATAGGATTCCAGTCTTCCGTGCCCAATCCCCGATAGTGCCACATACATTAATAATAACTCTCCAGTCCCCTTCCTCCATCCCCAGTCATGCTGCAAATAATAATATTATTTTTCAGTCCCCCATCCCCGATCCCTGATCATGCCCCACATAGGAGAAGTATTCCAGTCCCCCCTTCCTGATCCCCGATTGTGCCGCAAATAGTAATATTATTTTCCAGACCCTCCTCCCCTATCCCTGATGTTGTCTGTATGAATATGAATACCCTCCATGCCCCCTCCCCCACAGGTGCTAGTACTTATATTAAGAGGCAGAGCTGGTGACCAACACAGCCCACATCACACCTCCATGGCCGGCCACTGACTAAACTGTCAATGAGCCTCCTGTATTACAGGAGGCTCATTGACAGTTCAGTTGGTAGTCAGCTGTGGAGGTATGAGGTGGGCTTTGCTGGTCACTGGCTCTGCCTCTTAATATTAGTACTGGCACCTGTGGGGTCAGGAAGGGGGGCACAGGAGGTTATTCCTATTCATACAGACAACATCGGGGATCAGGGAAGGATCTGGATAATAATATTACTATTTGCCGCATAAGCGGGGATCGGGGAGGGGGGACTGAAATACTTATATTATGTAGGGCACTATTGGGGATCGAGGAGGAGGGCAGCTATGCCACCAAGGGGGGGGCACTGTTTTGATATTTGATGGGGCACATGGGAAAAGGGGGATGCCCATGTAACAGGGACTAGAACAGTGTACAGCCACCTAGTGGCTTGCAACGATACTTCTGGTGCACCCTCTGTTTGGCATCCATCCCAGGTTGCCACAAGCTGTGAGACTTAGCCACCAGGACCCTGCCCAATAGAGAATAGGATGTAGGGTCCCCTGGTGCAGGAACAGGCAAGCTGCTTTTATGTTGTTGAAGTTGTGTCACTGTAAGTCCCTTTGAGAATCAGGCCCAAGGAGTCTGGGCTAGGGTCTCTGGATCCTGAAAATATGTTGCCATTTGATTCGGGGGGGTACTTACAGAGGTTCAAAATACTAAAATTCACCCAAAAATAAGATTTTTGGGGTCCCTCCTATAACTATTTATTTTTAATCATGAAACTTGCAGGTTTGACAATGTCTGATTCAAGGTACAGTACATGATTTCATAATTTTGGATTTTCTAAATTATGACTGTCTTGTTTTCTGAGTATGCTCAGTTAGGGATAGCTGGATTTTAATCATGCAGTAAATATCTTTATTTTTATACAGTTTAAAACTGTTAGGATCTGAGGGCCCTATTTACAAAGTTGTTCCTGTTGTGCATACCTGCTTGCCTGAATGTGGCAAGGCAGTGTGACAAAGTAGTGTAAAGGGCTAGCAGGATGGTGGGGAAGCATAGACAGGGGAATCACCAATAGAAGGAGAAAGGTGATGATACCACTACATTGATCATTGGTGAGACCCCATCTGGAGTACTGTGTCCAGTTCTGGATACCACATCCCAGGAAAGACATAGACAGGGTAGAGGCTGTCCAGATGAGGGCAACTAAAATGGTACAGGAACTGCATCATAAGCCCTATGAAGAGAGACTTGAGGGATCTCAATATCTACATCCTGGTAGAAAGAAGGCAGAGAGGGGACATGAAAAAGATATATATAATTACCTCACAGGGGTGAATAAGGTACAGGAGGGGAACATTTGTCAGAAGAGAAGGTGCACAAGAACAAAGGGGCATGCAATCAAGCTGGAAGAGCAGAAATTTAAGAGGTGTATGATGAGTACTTCTTCACCAAAAAAGTGGTGGATGCATAGAACAGTATTCCAGCAGAGGTGGTGGGAGTGAAAACATTGGTGGGCTTCAAGCATGCTTGGGAAGAGACAAAGGAGTTTTGGTAGGAAAGCAAAAGGGGGAACAAGTAGCCAGAGATCAGTAGGGTCTGTAGTGACAGTAAAGGTAGGGAAAAATGGGTAGACTGGTTGGGTCAAGCAGTCATTATCTGCTGACAAACTCTATGTTTTCCATGTTTGTATTAGTGAAAACCACATAACAAAAAACACTTTTGTCTCTTGAAAATCACTTTCAAACATTTTCACTAACAAATGCTTTCATGACCATGAGAACTGATTTAGTGAGAATTGCTTTTGTGATGCTGATTTAGGAAGTGACATAGCACCAAGGCGACCCTTGTTTGGGTGCTTAATGATCTCCTAATGGTGAGAGATCAGAGGATTCATTCCATCTTGGTCCTTCTTGATCTCTCAGTGGCATTTGACACTGTGGGCTATGGTGTGCTATTGAAGCACCTGCAGTTCATCTGTGGACTATCAGGTACCATCCTCAAGTGGTTTGATTTTACCTTGAGGGTAGGACACAGAGAGTGGTCTCAAGAATTTATTCTTCTGATTCTCTCTCCCTATCCTGCAGGGTTCCGCAGGGCTCCATTTTGGCTCCCATGTTGTTTGTGGTGTACATGCTGCCATTGGGAATAATTCTTAGGCAGTACGATTTGAGTTTTCACTGCTCTGCAGATGACACTCAGCTGTACATGTCCTTTGTACCCAATCAGAGAGATGTTCTCTTGGTGTTTAACAACTGCCTATCTAAGATCCAGGACTAGAAGAGTGCCAGTTGGCTGAGGTTGAACCCAGCTAAAACTGAGGTATTGGTTGTGGACCCAAATCGTCAGAAGGTGGGTATGTTGGCAGGACAACCCTCTGGTGTTTGGCTGGGGAGTGTCCAGCTTACCACCTCAGACCAGGTGCGAAACCTGTGTGTAATTTTTGATGGCGGTCTGACCCTAAAGTCACAGGTGTCAGCCGTTGTCAAGACCTCTTTCTATCATCTGAGGAATATCACCTGGGTAAAACAACCAGTTTCTTCTGTTGATCTTTCTACACTGGTCCACGTCTTCATGACCACTCGCCTTGACTACTGCAAAGTCCTGTACCTAGGGCTACCAGGGGTTGATAGCCATCACCTACAGCTGGGCAGAATGCACCTGTCAGGCTTTTGACTGGTTTTGTCTAGGACCAGTCATATTATGCCTGTGCTCCATGGACTGCACTGGACACCAGTGCAATGGCATATCACCTTCAAGGTCAGTTTGCTGATCTGTAAAGCCCTACACAATCAGGGCCCCCATTACCTGCAAGATCTCTGTTCCCCCATTGCCCCTCCTGACCACTCCAATCCACTGACGAGGGATTGCTAGAGATTCCCAGGGTGCAACTTCAAACATCTGGGGCCTGTTCTTTTGCATTTATGGCCCCTACCCTGTGAATTCTCTACCTCATCGGATAAGGAATTGCCTGTCCATATAAAGTTTTAAAACTGAACTTAAGACATACCTTTTCAGCCTGGCTTTCTTAGAAGAAGTCTAATGTTAAGGTGGACTGTCATCTATTTATGGATTTATCTGTTAATGTTATCATTTTTATGGTTTTTACTGTTAATGTTGATGGTTTGTTAATTTATGTACAGGTGCCTCGATCACTGGAAATGTGTCTTTTAACAAATAAAGTTTGATTTTATTTAATTTGATAAAACATATGAAAGTGGAAAATCCAGTAGGGAAAAATACAACAGTGAAAATAATGTACTGAAAAGTATATTAGTGGGAAAGCAAAAGTAACTATGTAGTGAAAAAGATTGGAAGCACAGGACACAAAGGCATTGGGCTTCTGCAGCCAGATGGTCTCTTCCCTTGCTGCAGGACTCAGATGGCCCTAATTATTTGTATCTGTAGTCATATGGAAGTGCAGGGCCCTCTGGCCCTGTGCTTCCTCAGCCCCACAGATTCTTGGCTTGGGGCCCTGCAAGTCTTCATCTGTAGCTTCACTGCAGCTAGATAGACTCTTTACTTGGTGGAAGACCCTAAGTTCCCTGCTGATCTGCATCTGTAGTTGCCTGAAAATGCAGGGCCCACAGATAGACAAATTACATGTTTTTGCAAGTTTGAAGTTTCAAAATTATACAGTTTTTAAAAATATCAGTCAAAAACTGTCCTGATTAGGCTGCCCCAGTGGTACAGAGGACTGAAGTACTGTAAGTGCCTTACCTTTCACCACAACAGTAACCCGAGTTTAAGAACAAGCTTGGGTTGCCAGGGGTCAGCAGGGAGCTGGCCGGGAGAGGATCATACAGCTGCCAGACAGCTTTCATCTCCTGCACTGGGGTGATGCATCAACCTAGCTCTTGCTTGGGAGGCACACTTTGGTTGAGGGGGGTTTGACTGAGCTGTGGTTCCAAAACACATGCATGACTCCATTTGAATGAGCCCTCTGTCCAACTATGGCTCTGGGACATAGGAGGAAAAAGCAGAGGATTTGGACTTTCTGAATTCTTACCTGTGATGTCACAATCCTCCCCTGCCACTCAGGTTGGGAGTGAATTCTGGATGTGATTGCATGGGGGGAAGATTGTCCATCTCCATTGGTCTTGTTATGGAGTGAAATCCATGGGGCAATCCAGCTCCAGTCGAGGAGTATTGCAAGCAGCAATCAGCAAAACCTGGGGATGAGGCCGAGTATCCACCTGGACTGACCCAGTGAAATAAACACCATTAAACAAACAAAACAAAAAAAGTCCATTTTCTGAGCATGTCAAGTTAAAAAATATACGTTATAAAGATAGCTGGATTTTTATGTTAGTGAAAGCAATGGAACAAAAATTGTTTTCGTTACTTAAACATTGCTGTTGAATGAAAGTTTTTTGCTTTTGAGCATTTTCACTAACATGAGAATCACTTTGGTGAGGATTTTTTTGTGATGTGGTACTGAAACATATGAAAACAAAATATTCTGTAGTGAAAAACACAAAACTGAAAATCATGTTACCAAAATGTACATTTATGGAAAAATAACAGGTAGGTAAGCAATAATACCCAACAGGGTGGGCAGTATTGGGAAATACTGGACCGCCCAGGGGTGTAATGAGGCTCGATGCCGCAGGCAGAGGGCCTTATAGCCCCTGGAAGGTCCGGTATTTCTCAATACCACCCACCCTGGAGGGTATTATTGAGCTTAGAAAATGGTTTGTTTGTGACAATTAAAATAATAAAAAAAAAAAATTGAAAACATGCCTGACAAATAAAAAAATACATTTTTCTTGTTAAGTTGTCCCTGCAGTGTGGCATTTTTGCCAGTAGATGGTGCTGATGTTTACTACTGTCTGCATTGCTGCCCCATGGCTTCCTGGGACTTGCAGTCCAATGGGACAACCATGGGAAAGGCAGCTGACTTTGTTGTATAAAATGGACCTAGTTCGTCCATTTTCTTTTTTTTTTTTGAAGGCAACAAAGGAACAATCGGGGAGTGAGGAGTGGATAGAGTTCAGTCATTTTACCTGCAAGTGGATTTGTTGAGGTACTGTATTTCTTTTTTTTTTCCGTTTTGTGCTGAGAGTTCAGGGGAGCAGGATGGTAAGCACAGAGAGGAGCCAGATGTGTGTACAGGGTCCCCGATGTTGAGTTGTGATGTTGGGTAGTTGGCTACTAGAGCGGGCAGGCTTGCAGAGATTGAGAGTGGTGTGATCAGACACTCAGCTGAGGTTATCTTAAAAAAAAAAAATAATCACTATGTTTTGCTGGGGATTCCCGAGGGGGGGGGAATTCTATTTATATTAGACCATTTTTGTGTACTGTGTCACCGAGAACCTGTCGGCATCGCTTTTCGGTGGGTTACGGAGCGGGGGAAAAATGGCGGCAAATGGTATTCAAACTGGCACACAGATACCAGTTTGAGACGGAGCTCCTGGTACTTATTTCTGACAGGGCTCTATTGAAAAATACCCGCCCAGCAATGGAAAGCAGCTAGCCAACCAAGATGCTAGTTTTTCCATTGCCATTTTCTAACCACACAGAGAAAAGGATTCTTCTCTTGGTTCAGGGTCCAGATGGCCCTGTGCATCCTCATCCATAGCTGCATTTGTGCAGTCAGATGGACTCTTCCCTTGGCACAGGGCCAGGAAAGCCCTACTTTTTGCATCTATTGTTGCATGGAAGTGCAGGGCCCAGAGGGCCTTATGCTTCCACATCCCCATGGACAGCCCCACAGATTCTTGTTTTGGGGCACTGCACATTTGCATCTGTAGCTGTGTCACAGCAAGACAGGCTCTTCCCTTCATGTAAAATAGACATCATTTCTTCCAGGACTATGATTTTAAACATACTGCATCAGCTTTGGGTACTGCTACTGCTAGTGTTAATTGGGTTAGAAGGCCACCAGAGTAAGTACTACACAACATTGTGATAGGATCAGTATGCGTCCAATCATAGGTAAGGGTCAGGTTAGAGGATGTAGAGATTGGAAAATGTGCAGGTAGTGACACCACATACCAAAACATCACCCCAGGCTAATGTATATAATTTCATCTTTATAACTCCTTTTAGTCTCCCCAAGCCTAGAGATCACAAAATTGCACTCATAATAAAAACATCTTCCTGTGCTGCCTCCAAGAGACAGGATGTGCATACCAGCAAGTACAGCTAAGATGGAGTTAGGCTTACAGTGGTAGCAAGGAAAATGATGGGCCCTGGACAACAATCCTGCCAGCCTTCACGCCATAATGGAGCGGGATTAAAAAATATATACACATGTACTTTATTTAGCTTAAATAAGGGAGTTTATTTAATAAAATATAGAGGTCTCTTCCCCTTGAACTGCAAAGCTCTGCAGCCAGCAGGGAGAGAGTAAAATGTGGAGCAATGTACTCCATACTTCCTTTGTCAGCACTGCAGACTAAGCCCAGGAATCATGTAGAATTCAAAAAATATGGTGTTTCCTCAGGCCAGCAGGGATGGCAACCCAGCCTTAAAAGGCCTTTTGCTGCCTGTCCAAATCTGAGCCTCATTTTTCATGTGGGACTCATGACTGACTGGAAATGTAGAAAGGCTGCAGGCCAAGCCAGTCAAAGGTAAATAAATATAATTGTTTAAAGTCACTGTTTAAGCACAAGCACACACTAGATGATAAGGAGGAAATTGTTGTTGTAAAATATGTTTAAATGTCTTCTGCTGGATTTGATATCCTGTTCTGAGAGTCTATTGTGTTTGTATGAAATAAAGTTGAAACCTTACACTAAAGGAAGTCTTGTTTCTTAGAAGTTAGTTGGTCATATAATAAGGCCTTTATACTTGTGGGTTGGATGTGAGGCAGATCACATAAACCAGATGGGAGTGTATATAAGCCCTGTGGAATTTAAGCTAGTCAGTCTATCTTTGGTCTGCATAAGGAAAAGACCTAACTGCTAAAGAGGAGTCTGAAACTCTAAGAGAAACAAGTTTCAAATTGAGACCTGGTTGATAGTCCTGGAGAGAGATAGAGGGATTCTTGCTGATTTACTGGCTTAGTCTGGTTAACCTGATCTGCTCTTACAAAGAACTGCCTGAGTTGTCTGAAAAAAGTGATCTCAAAGACTTGCCTTTTTAAGAAACATTAACATTGTCAAATAAAACCACGCGGACTGTGTGTTAAACCCAACACCTGACATCTGTTTTCCTTTTGTAAACCAACTACCATCCCACAAGCAACCATATTAAAAATCTTGTCCATTACTGTGCTGCTCACCAGAAATGATACTTTTCTTACTGCTTTCTTTGTAACAACAAGGTCACCAGAAAAGAATTCCATTGTAACATGCCATGAAAATGTTTATCAAGGCAAAGAAAAAAACATGGAAAAAGCAGGAACTGGTTTCTGGAATAAAAGAGTTTTGGAAAAAAGAGACTGCAGATGATACATTACAGATTTGCAGAAAGTGTTGTCAGCTATTATTATGAAGGATGGGTGATCAACTGGAATGTGAATCACACCGGGGCTGCAGTGTACTGTATTAACATGTACTATAATGGTTTGTAGCATGGCATAAAAAAGTAAAAGACAATAAAGCAGTCACATAGGTGCAAGCACACCATGTGGTACAGTACAAACCATGGTCTAATACTGCAGTAGATCATGGTAGCAAGCAGGTGCGCACAAAAATAATTAGACCATGCTTACCATGCTGCTGGTGCTGAAGAGCGTTGGTGCGGAGTGAGGATTGTGCACAGAGTGCAGCATAGGAAATGCTGTGTTCCGTCACCCTTTAGTGGGAAGCTAGTAACCAATGGTACAAAAGCTACAAACTGGTAGAGGTACAGTAGGAAACAGTGATAGGAAAAGCACGGGTGAGAAAAAAATATGTGCAGAAGTAATCGCAGACAGAGCAGTCTGTGTTAGTAGAACAGTCGTGAGAACAGAATTACTGCAGTAGTGTAAAGACGCCTAGTGTGAGGTGGCTGTAATCGGTGAAGTAGTCTGAGCTGCATGAGAAGTTAGCTGTAGGAAGGTGTGTATCAGAGGATGCAAATCTGTATAAATACCCAGAGTGCAGCAGCAAAGAACAGCACAATGTTAGAGAAGTGAGGTGAAACGAAGAGAAAAAGACACACAGAAAGAAAAGTGCATACAGCGACCAATGTGAGTTTCTGGGGTGCACATTGTATGCAGTTCCAGTATAAGAACAGAAAACCACATCAGTATATGAATTGATGCCAAATGTTGAACATGCATGCACACGTTTTGAAGTGTATAGAAGGTTATACAGTGACTAGTGAGAGACAGAAAAGTGGTATTTTGACAGCTGTTTCTTATTGATAATATTGTTGTATAATAGTAATCATAAAGAGTAACCTAGTAAATTGCTAGCCATGTTACAAACGGATTAAGCCACTCGAAAGGATGGGTCTAATATTGCAGTTCTTCTGCCTCATGCGTCAACCCCCCCCCCAACCATGGATTAATTCCACAGTAGACCCATCCTTTCTTGTGGCTTAATCCTTACTTCAAATGTTTTGTAAGAATATGTGAGTACTCCTTTAGAAGGCCTTTTCTGTACATGTTATATTGAAATTTACAAATGTATACTGTACAGTACGTAAACATGTATTTCATTTGCTAAATATTTCATTCATACAACAAAATAAATCTTCCCAAACATGCACCTGTCTTTATAAAGCCCCACCATAAAACACATTTCCATGCACATGTCCCACACTGTGCAACTGAGCATCAGCAGCAAACTACACTAAACAGATGTTCAAACAGGAGGCTGGCAACATTTCATTGAGTTATCCCAGGAGTAAAGGGATACATCCAAGGCCATGCTTTCCCAGAGATGTCCGATACTGGGAGGTATGTCTCTCCGGCATGACTGGATGTTGTGAAATGACATTGCCAGCACAAACTATTTTTAGAAAACAAGTACACATTTACTTTATGAAACTCCATTATAAACACATTTCCATGCACACAGCCTACACCATTCAAATGAGCATTTGGAAAGCTACACTAAACAGATGTTGAAACAAGAGTGTGGCAGCATTTCACTAAGAGCCCCTGGGAGTATGGGGACATATCCAAGGCCATGGCTTTCCATAGATTTCTACCACTTGTGACAATTTCTCTCCTGGATAAAACGCATTGGGCCCGATTCTTAGACATTCAGAATTGCTACAAGATGCTTGCATCAGAAAGAATTGATGCTAGGGGCACTTTGCGTTAAATAGTGTGCCAAACCCAATTCTTGAACACAGGCTGCATTGAGGTTGAGTGCCTTTGCACTAGGCAGACCCTGTGGCAGCCTATCACCAAACATCAGGGTACACAGGATGTTGGATACCATATCACCTAATGTGAGATTCAGCAAGGGAGCCAATATCTGCACCACCGGCCCAGAGTTAGAACAGCCCTAAGTTGGTCTAACTCCTCATGCGTTTAAAGGAGTTCGACCCACAGACTCCCCCAGAGAGCAGTGGTGGCAGTGGCATAGGTTCAAACTGACACACGTCACATCTTTTCTTCAAACTATACGGCACTCTTGAAATCCTCAGTGCTCAGTGCTTTTTGAATAGTACAGTGTTTCACTGACAGTTACTATAAGACTGTTCTTTAATATCCTCTGTTCATAATGTATGCCCATGTGACATCTTTCAGGGATATTCTGTGCAATACTACAAACTGCAAAATGGCCTAGCCTGCTGTCTTATGAATTAAGTGCTTCACAGTCTGTGCCTAGCACATCGTATGATTTGTAGAATGTACCATCCCCGTGCAAGTCTCCTTGTAGAACTTATGACCTGATCTACTGAATGCAATAGTTGGATGCTGTTGAGGCAGTGTTCATGCACACCTACCTGTGGCACTGCCACATGGCGGGAATGCTGTATAGTCAAAATGCATGATATCCTTTGCCACACTTGTTGACAAGCTAAGGGACACGTGGGCACCTTAATGACAGCCACAATTTTAAACACCAAGTACAACCGTAACATTGCAGTGCAACTGGTTGTGAGAGTGGTGTTATGGTGTTACTACACATTGAAATGGACATAGACAGAACCAAGAATATGCTTCATAAGGTACCGATTAGTGGCATTGCTGCAGCACTGCCCACAGCTTGCTGCAGTCCCCCTTCCATGTGTCTTTCCTTTGATGCATTGGCATCTTTGCTGCAGGCATTGTGGGAGTTTGGTGCTGGGAGCCAACCTGTTCAAGAATCGGGTGCAGGTCCCTGATGCACCAGTGATCGGTGCAAGCTGTTGTGTGCCGCAGATTGTGCTGATATAAGCGGGCCCCTTGTCTTTTCAAATGTTATTTTAAAAAGTAACCAGTTAAGGGCAAAAACTAGAAATTTTCAGGTGTCTTGATGGGGCTTATTGCAATAGGATGATTTGGAGTTTCTAACCCCCCTACAGAGATTGTTATCCAGGCACTACAACAATACCAGAATGATGTAAAGTGAAGAACTTGTCACCTTATTCAGAATGTCAATACTGGCCCACAAAAACTATGAAAAAAGTTAATGGGGGATGGGAGCACATGGGCAAAAACAATAGACAGAAGCCAGGTACAGTTTAATTTCTGAATTCAGCAACTGGGGCAGAGAGAAAATGCTAAGTGTAGAATGCAATGCTGTACAGTGTGTTAAATGATATTTTGCACTCCCCCAACTCAGAATACCTTTATAGTGCGTGGCTATGCATGGTTGAGTATGGAAATCCATACACCAAAAAACACAGTTGTGCTGCAGTAGTGATGTAACTACTGTAGCACAATGACTTTTCATTGTGCTGCAGTAGTTACACCACTGAAACAAGGAAAACCCCGACTGTTTCCCTCATGCTGCAACTCCAAAAGGTCACATTACCTTAATAAAGTAAAATACATTATGTCCTTTCACTTCTGTGACCCAGACAAAAAAGAGGTAGAGGATGTGGTCCAAAAGCAGGGGGAGGCAGTATAGCACAGTGGTCTAAGGCTCTGAGCTGCACATTTGGTGACATCCAGCAGACCAGACCTGTGTTTGAATCCCACAGCTTCCACTTGTATACTGTGTGACCCTGAGCAAGTCACTTAACCTCCTTGTGCTCCCAGGTTGCTCCTGTAAAAAAGCTTTCAGCTTAGTGTGCTATACCTGGTTAAACAACTAAATAAAAAAAAATAAAAAAAAGTGGTCCCAAGGATGACCCAGGGAATTACAGACCAGTCAGTCTGACCTCCATTGTGGGCAAGCTCATGGAGACCATACTAAAGGAAAGGTTGGTGGAATATCTAGAAGAGCATGGATGCAAGGTAGCATGGATTCATGGGGGGGGGAATGGTGTCAAACAAATCTGATTGACTCCTTTGACTGTGTCAGTAAGACAGTAGACAAGCGCAAAGTGGCAGACATTCTCTGTCTTGATTTCATCAAAGGCCTTTGACTCTGTGCCCCACAAAAGGTTGATTAGGAAGTTGGTGGATCTAGAGGTTGGGGAAAAGATGGCCAGATGGCCAGATCGGTAGAAAACTGGCTGAGGGACATAACCCAGAGGGTGATTGTGGGGGAAGAGTTATCTGGCACCAGAGAGGTAACCAGTGGGGTCCCGCAGGGCTTGATGCTGGGGCCAGTATTGTTCATTGTCTTCATCAATGACACTGGGGATGACATTAAGGGTGGACTGTGCCTAATCATGGATGACACCAAGCTCTGTGGGAGAGTGAACACAGCTGAAGGGATACAGGACCTACAGGAAGATCTGGAAAAGCTGGGGAGGTGGTCCAGTATCTGGCAACTTGGCTTCAATGCCATGAAATGCAAAGTTATGCATATTGGAGACAAGAATCCAAGGACAGAGTACTACCTGGGTGGAGTCCGAGTACCTGCATCAGAGGAGAAGGACCTGGGAGTGATGATCTCTAGTGGCCTGAAGCACTCCACTCAGTGCAAGAAAGCTGCAGCAAAGACAAACAAGATGCTGGGATGCTTATCTGGGGGAATCAGTAGTAGGAGAAAGGAGGTTACACTGCCCTTGTACAGGTCACTGGTAAGGCCCCATCTAGAGTATGGAGTTCAGTACTGGTGTCCACACCACAAAAAGGACATTAAACTGCTGAAGAAGGTCCAGAGGAGGGTTACAAAGGTGATAGTGGGTCAGCAGGGTAAGGCATATGAGGAAAGGTTGAGGGCACTGAACATGTTCTCCTTGGAAGACAGGGGTGAAACAAGGGACATGATTGAGACCTTTAAGTACTTGAATAGGATAAATAAGGTTGATGAGACTCTCTTTAAGCTAAGTGGCAACTATAACACAAGGTGGCACAGTCTTAACCTGGAGGGTGGGAGGTTTAGGAGGGAGGTCAGGAAGCACTTCTTCACAGAGAGGGTGGTGGACACTTGGAATGCGCTGCCAGAACTGGTCATTTCATCAAAGACAGTGGGCAGCTTTAAGAGAGGCTGGGATAGGCATAGGGGGAAAGTTAGTGCAACCCCCCTACAGATTGGGATTTACTATAATGTCTTCCTGGTCTCCTTAATGCCCACTGTCAGGCTGGTGTCCTGTCTTAAGTAGTTCTAGCTATTTGTGTGAGAGTGCCATATTGAGCCTCTGCACCTATCACTTTAAGAGAGTACCTAATCTGTGTTTAGAAATTAGTCTGGGCTGGGTCAGAGTGATTTAGAGCTTGCAACTGGCCAAACAGTGAGTTATTTTGCTCCATTTTGCAGTCACTATTTGCACCGAGGGAGCTCTCATAGGAACTGTGACTGTTTATTGTTCATCTGCTGTTATACTAAAGATAGAGAAGTTTTTTTTAACCTGCTTTTGTTGTATCTCGAACATCTGGATGGGAGACACCATGTTAGGTCCTGGGCTTCCAGTAATTGGACCAATAGAACATCTGGTACCTAAAATGGAGCCTGTCCCAAGGGGTCTTGTTGGAAGGAAATTCTGTAGTCTTGTAGTTTTATCCAGTTGGTGCCTAAATGGACATGGAAGGGGAGCGCTTACTGTGACTGACAGTTCCTTCAGCCAACCAAACCTTTTGGATTACAAGGGAAATCCCCAGAACTGCCTGAAGCAGTGGATCAGTTAGAGTTGGAAGTGAAAGAGTGAGCAGCTCGAGCCTTCGAGCAGCTGCTCTCAGAAGGATCATAGAGAAATTAGCAGAAAGAGGCTTAGCTGGCCTACCTGCCACATTCTCCTGCAATCAAACTGCATATCGCAGAAGTCAGACCTGTCCAATTTCCAGCCTTTGAACTACGGCAGAAGAAAGAAGTTTGTTAGTGCGACTGGTAATTTGGACCAAAGACTTGTTCCTGAAGTGATCAGCCCAGCAATTGAGAAAATTAGACTCGGATTGAAAGGTTTGTGCAGTGAAGCTGTCAATTTGCAACCGGACTGAATCCAAACTGTTTAAAGAAATTAGTGATATAAATGTGCTGAATGTGTTTCATGGGTTGCAATTTGATTCCTCACGATCAAATCTGTCACACCAGCTGAAAGCTTCAACAACAGATGATCACAAATGTTTTCAGAACTGTTCATCCTGCTTTGGGCCATGCCACCTCGGCCTAGGCTGCTCCTACTACACCAGAGATCATCTCGGCGAAAGACCAGATTGGGGATTCGGCCCCCTGGCCAATACCATCGAGCAGGTTGAGACCACCTGGAGATGAGTCATGTCGGCCCTGCTTCCCCTGGCCTCCTTGATCATCACCATGAGGTCTACATATCACCTGCCATGCAACTGGATCCTGGTATCATGAGTACACATCAGGGTAGCTGCCTGCAATGAAAGCTAAAATTATTGTGGTACCATCTAATCGTTTTGTTTATTTGGGCTCTTGCAAAGGACTGAGCCATCCAGCTTGGATTACAGATAATTGGGTTGTGTGCATGCTTAACTGGTTTTTCCTTTTCTAAGGGCCCCAACAACAGCTGCAATGCTGGCCACCCTAGGCAATGCTTCAGGCAAGCCTGCATGACATTCTGGGTACCCAGGGTTGTTAAACTGTCTAAGTGGGACTTAAAGTGCATCATTGACAATCCTGATTTAAATTAGATTGCTAATCATTCTGCTAGATTCATGCCCCTCCATTGTTCACTGCCCCTAAATAAACCTGATTGTCTCTTTTCAGATTTAACCTGGCTAGTGTGCATATTATTAGTTGGGTTACAGTATTAAGATTGTATTGTTGCATTGCTAACCTTACTTTCCAGGGGGTCTCCAGGTCAGTTGCTGCAGGTCCAGCCCTAGTGGTAAATGAAAAGAGTGTGAGTATATTATTATTGCTGCATTTTGATTGTGAATGTACTATTGTGTTATTTCTTAGGCCACTAGAAGGGTTGATGGGGGTTATAGTGTCCCAGAGGGCTATACCAGAGCAGATAAGCAACCCCAATATCATTTCTCTGGGTGGAGGCATCTAATTAGAGAACTCAGGTCCCTCAACCTGTGCCAAGTCATACAGGCAGGGGTAGTAGCCCTTAGAATAGCGCCGCCTAGAGGTTACATTAGGATCATGGGTAGGGAGGATGGGAGAAGTGGGGAGGGAGGACAGAGACATTAGCTCAAGCTGTGGACCCTGCAGTATGAGCAGACTTGCTAGACCAAATGGCCATCTTCTGCTGGCTTCTTTGTATATATGTTCATATGAATGTATGTGAGGTGGAAGGTGAGAGAGGCACAAACAGTCAGGCATTCGGCACTGGTAGCATGGATGGTGGATAGCACAGAATCTGCAATGTCCCATGAAAAACAGTTAAGCTGGACAGAAGAAAAGCAAGGGGAAGGCGAGTCTAATGAGACACAGATACAGAGATTATGCAAGAAATGGAAAATGGTTCATATCGTGAAAGGATGCGCTTAGAGGAGTGAGTTTGGATGAGCGGGGAGTTGCAGCAGACACATGGAAAAGTGAGCTATTGAAGCAGAGTAGTGAAAACACCCAACAGCACAAATAAGTAAGTCTTCTTTGTTAACATTCTCAGCAAACCATTTTGTCTCTTGTATGGCTGCCCATACACTATACAAAATGAGTTATGGGCAGCCGTACACTCCAAGGTTATGTTTCCATATCAGGGTTCTCATGACGATAAGGACCTCTCTAGCTTCACTCTCAGTGTTATGCTGTCGTCATGACAACCCCTCAGTGGAAACCCAGCCTTGTTGTGGATGGTTGCCTCTGCATTAGGGAGAGGGGAAAAGAAAAATGTTTAACCCGGAAAGGCACACTAAGCTGGAGTTTGTTGCCAGGTGTGACCTGGGAGCACAAGGAAGTTAAGTGACTTGATCAGGGCCACACAATATACAAGTGGAGCTAATGAGATTCAAACCTAGGTCTCCAGGTTTGTAGTTCACTGCCATTAAATACTGTTACACTGCCTTTATATGTAAATTGTATATTTTTTTTACATAGACACCCTTACTTTAATGTTTGAGGGCAAAATAATAGTACCATTTGGGGGCTTAACTTATGCCTAGAGAAAATAGGCTTAAGCACTGCCCTATACTGTGGGTGAATTACACAGAAAAAGCTAATTCCATGCATGCAGTACCCCACTATAAACAATGATGAACATTCTAGAAACAAAGTTTTACACAATACTTATGGGCCCACAGAGCTCCCTGCAGCAGTACACAATGCTGCCAGCTCCTCCCAGTACTCCTCTTGGCTCAAAGAGCTCCCTGCAGCACTACACAAGACTACTAGCTCCTCACAATACTCCTCTTGACCCACACAGTTCCCTGCAGCACTACATAAGGCTACTAGCTGCTCACAATTCTCCTTTTGACCCACAGGGCTCACTGCAGCACTACACAAGGCTGCTAGATCGTCACAATACTACTCTCAGCCCACAGAGCTCTCTACAGCACTACACAATCCTTCTGGCTTCCACAAAACTCATTTTGGCCCACAGAGCTCCATGCAGCACTACACAAGGCTACTAGCTTCCACAAAACTCCTTTCGACCCACAGACCTCCCTGCAACACTACACAAGGCTGCTAGCTCAGCACAAAACTCCTGTCATCCCACAGAGCTCCATGCAGTACTACACAAGGCTGCTAGTACCTCACAATACTCTTCTTGGACCACAGAGCTCCCTGCAGCACTACACAAGTCATCTAGCTCCTCACGATACTCCTCTCAGCCCACAGAGCTCCCTGCAGTACTAAACAAGGCTGCTAGCTCCTCACAATACTCCTGTCAGCCGACAGAGCTCCATGCAGCACTACACAAGGCTACTAGCTTCCACAAAACTCCTTTCGACCCACAGACCTCCCTGCAACACTACACAAGGCTGCTAGCACCTCACAATACTCCTCGTGGACCACAGAGCTCCCTACAGTCCTACACAAGGCTGCTAGCTCCTCACAATACTCCTCTTGGCTGACAGAGCTCCCTGCAGCACTACACAGGGCTGCTAACTCATCACAGAACTCCTCTTTGCTCAAAGAGCTCCCTGTAGCATTGCACAAGGCTGCTAGCTCCTCACAATACTCCTCTTGGCCCACACAGCTCCCTGCAGCACTACAACAGGTTGCTAGCTGCTCACAATTCTACTCTCAGCCCACAGGGCTCACTGCAGCACTACACAAGGCTGCTAGCTCCTCACAATACTCCTCTCAGCCCACAGAGCTCCCTGCAACACTACACAAGGCTGCTAGCTCCACACAAAACTCCTCTCAGCCCTCAGAGCTCCATGCAGCACTACACAAAGCTGCTAGCTCCCCACAATACTCCTCTCGGCCCACAGATCTCCCTGCAACACTACACAAGGCTGCTAGCTCCGCACAAAACTCCTCTTGGCCCACAAAGCTCCCTGTGGCACTACACAGGGCTGCTGGCTCCAAACAATGCTCTTCTTGGCCCATAGAGCTCCCTGCAGTACTATACAGGGTTGCAAACTCCTCACAACACTCCTCTCAGCCCAAAGAGCTCCCTGCAGGACTGCACAAGGCTGCTAGCTCCTCACAATACTCCTCTTGGCCCACACAGCTCCCTGCAGCACTACAACAGGCTGCTAGCTGCTCACAGATCTACTCTCAGCCCACAGGGCTCACTGCAGCACTACACAAGGCTGCTAGCTCCTCACAATACTCCTCTCAGCCCACAGAGCTCCATGCAGCACTACACAAGGCTGCTAGCTCCACACAAAACTCCTCTCAGCCCACAGAGCTCCATGCAGCACTACAAAGGCTGCTAGCTCCTCACAAAACTCCTCTTGGCCCACAAAGCTCCCTGTGGCACTACACAGGGATGCTGGCTCCAAACAATGCTCCTCTTGGCCCATAGAGCTCCCTGCAGTACTATACAGAGTTGCGAACTCCTCACAACACTCCTCTCGGCCCACAGATCTCCCTGCAGCACTACACAAGGCTGCTAGCTCCTCACAATACTCCTCTCAGCCCACAGAGCTCCCTGCAACACTACACAAGGCTGCTAGCTCCACACAAAACTCCTCTCAGCCCACAGAGCTCCATGCAGCACTACACAAGGCTGCTAGCTCCCACAATTCTCCTCTCAGCCCACAGATCTCCCTGCAACACTACACAAGGCTGCTAGCTCCACACAAAACTCTTCTCAGCCCACAGAGCTCCCTGCAGCACTACACAAGGCTGCTAGCTCCTCACAAAACTCCTCTTGGCCCACAAAGCTCCCTGTGGCACTACACAGGGCTGCTGGCTCCAAACAATGCTCTTCTTGGCCCATAGAGCTCCCTGCAGTACTATACAGGGTTGCAAACTCCTCACAACACTCATCTCAGCCCAAAGAGCTCCCTGCAGCACTGCACAAGGCTGCTAGCTCCTCACAATACTCTTGCCCCACACAGCTCCCTGCAGCACTACAACAGGCTGCTAGCTGCTCACAGTTCTACCTTCAGCCCACAGGGCTCACTGCAGCACTACACAAGGCTGCTAGCTCCTCACAATACTCCTCTCAGCCCACAGGCTCCCTGCAACACTACACAAGGCTGCTGGCTCCACACAAAACTCCTCTCAGCCCACAGAGCTCCATGCAGCACTACACAAGGCTGCTAGCTCCTCACAAAACTCCTCTTGGCCCACAAAGCTCCCTTTGGCACTACACAGGGCTGCTGGCTCCAAACAATGCTCCTCTTGGCCCATAGAGCTCCCTGCAGTACTATACAGGGTTGCGAACTCCTCACAACACTCCTCTCGGCCCACAGATCTCCCTGCAGCACTACACAAGGCTGATAGCTCCTCACAATATTCATCTCGGCCCACAGAGCTCCATGCATCACTACACAAGGCTGCCAGCTCTGCACAGTACTCTTCTCGGCCCACAGAGCTCCCTGCAGCACTACGCAAGGCTGCTACAGCCAACATCTGTGAACTGTGTTAAAGATAAAATATCTGGACCTTAGTAGGCTTACATCTACTGAAAGGTTTTGTTTGTGACAGTCTTTTACCTGAATCCACTCCCTACAAGGGGGCACTATAAGAGCTGCTCTGATATCACTGTTTAATGTTGTTTTCGCTAGGTACTTTAAGGCTGCTTTCTCTGCTGTGCTGCTTAGTCCCATTGTGTTGTTAGTAGTGTTAGTCCTGCCATTTTGTACTGCTGTTATATCTGCTTACCTCATTGTGCTGGGTGTGGAGGGGTATCCTTGCTTGTACCCCTAGTTCCTGTTACAGAAGCCATTTCTGGTGAACCACAATGCTCATGCTCAGCTTCTCCAAGGTCAGGAGCAGGACCCCCTCCCTCCTTCTTGTCTCACTCTCCATCCTTGCTCTGTCTGTCTCTGGATTCCTTTTGTCCCTTCCCTATCTAATCTGTGCATTGCTTCTCCCTTGCAGGCTGTTAGCTCCTCACAATACTCATCTTAGCCCACAGAGCTCCCTGCTGCACTACTCAAGGTAACTACAGCCAACACCTGTGAACTGTGTTAGCCCGTCACCACTTACATGGTGACTGCTCCACCCTGGGCAGGCTGTACCCTTATAGGTAGTCTAGGTCTCATGGCATGTCACATTACCTGTCCCCTCCATAACCAATCTCCCTAGTTGTACTACATTACAGATAGGAGTCATCGAGACCCCTAATTACCTAACAACCTTAGCATAACTTAACTCCTCTCTTGCTATTTCTGAGTCCTTCTTTATGACACTTACCATTCAGCCATATTTCTAGTGAACTTTATCTACCTCTCCTTAGGATCCATCACTGTGATTTGAACCCCTGACCCCTCGCACTGTAGTTGTGGACTGTAATCTCTAAGCCATCCCATTGGCCACACTTTTGTCTAACTTTTTCCACTCCTTATACCTCATTTTAGCCACACCTCATTTTATGCATAATTAAATTTAGTATAAGCATAATTTAACTCCTTCTTGCTATTTCCTGAACCCTGTCTTTCAACCATATTCTTAGTGAACTTTATCTACCTCCTCCTAGAATTCATCACCAGGATTCAAACCACTGACCCTTCACATTGTGGTCAGAGACTCCAACCTCTATGCCATCCCATTGACCACACTTTTGTCTAACTTTTTCTGCTCCTTATACCTCATCTTAGCCACACCTCATTTTATGCATAATTTAATTTACTATAAGCATAATTGTAATAACTCTCATAAAGATAAACTGTCCTCTTCCTTGTTAGCAGCATCCCCTCCATTTAAGGAACTATACTTCCTAATTAAACACTACTGTGTATCAACAATCTGCCACTATGTTACTACCCTCTTACTTCACTCTTCTCCTAATTTTCCAAATCATATCCCTTCTCACCCTTACCTGCCCCTCTCTCCTGCCCTTCAGTTCCCCATGACTGAACTCCTCATCCTTTTCAGTCACCTATCTTGCAAGCTCCTACCTACAACAACATTGGCACACCAGCCCCCTACCACTATACATGGCACTATTTCCCCATTATACCCTGTTCTTCTCTCTTATCATGGCCTAACTCTTGGGCAACTCTAAGGAGTCTAAAACTACAGGCATCCCCATCCAAATACTCCTCCCAGATCCCATGCTCACTCAGGTCCCAGGCTAGGTGTAAGAGCTTTAAGCTACGCTTTCTCATCTTACTGCTCCTTCTCCCCAACCCTGGGCCTTTCCCACACACTACCCCCGACTGTACAGCTATAATTACTTCTGGACCCTCTTCAAAATTACCAGAGCGTCACCAGGGTTTAAAATTTCTCCATGTAAACATACGCAACCTCCTACCTAAAATTGATCTGCTGCAACCCCTTGCTGTGTCACTTGCCCCTGACATTTTCATACTCACAGAGTATGCTCACTCATAAAATATCTGATAACTCCATCACCATCCCTGGTTATTCCATCATAAGACAAGACCATGCAAGTAGGGGAGGTGGAATAGTAATGTATATCTCCTCCTCTATCTGATATAATACCATCCTGTCCTCATTCGTCCCAGCAGCCTACAAAGCACTCATTATCAGGCTGTCCCTTCCATTCAGAGCTCCTAGTCTTTGTTTCTGGAGTATACTGTTACCCTGGACTCCCTCCCACTACCACTGCTCACATCACTTCCACCATAGTGTCCCTCATGTCCTCAGGAGAGCTATATGTCTTGGAGGGACTTCATCCTCAATTGACTGGCCCCCTCCCAAAGCAAACTACATACCTACTTAGGCTTACTGATTCTATTTTCTCAGGGATGGACAGTGGCTAAATTACCTCTGCCATTTTTGTTGACCTCGCTAAGGCTTTCAACACTGTCTCCTACTCCCTCCTTCTGGATAACCTCGCTTCAGTGGGTTTGTCCAACTCTGCCACTAACTGGTTCTGGGCCTACCTTATAGGATGGATGCAATCTGTTTGAATAGTAGATTCAATATCCCCTTCCCTCCTCTCCTTATTAACACTGGTGTTCCACAGAGCTCAGTGTTAGGCCCTCTGCTGTTCTCCATTTTCTTAAATGACCTCCCCTCAGTCCGCACTTCATACTCCATCCATATGTATATGGATGACACTGTCCTGTTCACCTTGGGACAGTCCCACTCTGATGTAGCAGCCAGACTGAAGCATGACTTTTGCAAGGTTAAGAAATGGCTTAGCTCTCATCAACTCTTTCTAAATGCCAAGAAGACTGTCTCCATGACCTTTGGCACTAGGCAGAGACTCTCTAGGCTTCCCTCTATGCCCTTTTTCCACGCCCTTGATGGGACCATACTTGAAGATACATCATCCTTCAGATACCTTGGGGGTTTGGCTTGCCCAACATGTCAGCTTCTCTGGGCATGTTGATGCTATCCTAAAAAAGCTGAGCCCCAAGCTAGGCACCTTATACAGAAACAAGTAGCTGCCTACCACTATCGGCAAGGTGTGAACTAGTACAGAAGATGATCCTCCATATTTTTGATTACTGTGATGTAGTCTACTATGCTGCTCCCAAGACTTACCTAACTAGGGTGGACACCCTGTTTATCTTTTTCTGCCATTTCCCACTGGATTTCCCCCACTCACCCATCACTGCAACTTTACCACTCTTGCTTTCTCTTCGCTCACTGACAGATGTCTCTCCCACAGTGCTAAATTCATCTCCAGCTTCTGGTTTGGGTCCCTTCCCTCCTATCTTTCCAACTTACTATCTATCCCTTTCCCTCCCTCTCACTCTTTCAGATCAAATGATACTTGCACTCTGGTAGTTCCTTGTTGATCCACCTCAACAGGACAGGCAGCATTCTTGTACCACTTCCCTAAACTTTGGAACTCACTACTGCAGCAAATAAGACACTCCTCATCCTCTCATTCTATCTCCTCAGCCCTGCACAACTTCTTCACTCCTAGTGTTACCTGCTCTTAAATAATTTTGTTTTTCCATAGGGAGGCAGTATAGCGCAGTGGGTTAAGGCTACAGATCTGGAGACCTGGGTTTGAATCCTACAGCCACTTAGGTGCATACTGTGTGATCCTGAGTAAGTCACTTAACTTTCTCATGCTCCCAGGTTGCATCTGGAAACAAGCTTCAGCTCAGTGTGCTACTCCTGGTTAAACAATGCTCCCTTCCCTAAAATGAATATTTCCCTACTACCTATACCCTTTACGTGGCACAGGGACACCTATACATGCCCCTTCCCAAAGGGGTGATTACTCTATTACCTAGGGGCTTATCTCCTAGTTTTCTTTTTCTCACATCGCTACTACCCTGATGTTAAAGTTAGCACCAATTATGCTTTGTAAATCATTATCTCTGTAAACAATATTTGCCAAGTAGTCACTGTCTGTCTACAAATCACTAACGTATACTACTCACTGTATGCACTTCACCTTGTTGTAATGCACTTATATGACTTGCACTTGTGTCTATGTACTATATTTGTGTTGATTTGTCATTGTCATTATCTATTGTATTTTGTCTATGTAACTCCTTTACCCTCTTACTCTGGAAGCACCGGGAGACAAGCAACTTGATTGTTCAGTGTTGTTTTCCTGGTGGAACTCTTTAATAAATAAATAAAATAAAAAAAAACACAGAAAAGTAGTGAAAACCTGCAGATTACCCTCACTAGGAAAGGTTGAATACTAGTTGTCTAAACCATAAAACTCACTCTACAGTACAGGTGTTTAAAAAAATAGCTGAAGCAGGACTGCCAATACCACTGTGCCCCTTCATAGTGGCATTCCTTGGCTCATAGGGGTGGGTGTTTAGTGCACCCACCCAGTGGGTGTTGACTTTTACCTGAGTATGTGCAAACAAAATTTGACATAACATATAGTATTTTAATACATTCAAATTGTGTGCAAATACACAGTATCAGTACAGTATAAAAACAGCAATGTCTAATATTTCATTATTACAGGATGATAAGTGGGTGGCAGTTACACTGTTCAAGATCCCAAGAGGGTCAAGTGATAGGAGGAGGTCTGCACCAGTTCATGCTGAGGGATGGTACTCCACTTCTACTCACACTGACCTGTGGAAGGGACCACTATATGGACCAATACAACAGAGAGAAGGTAGTGGTAGGGCATCAAGTGAGTACTGACCACAGTAAAATGCCATAATAATTATTGTAGTAACACATTATGTGAATACTGCCATGGTACCATGTGACCAGTACCAAAACCATACTGTATCTTGCCCTTCTGTCTTTCAGACTGAGAATAATGGGAGAGAGTTCGGGACCATTAGAAACAGACTGATTTAGAACCAAGAGGATATAAAAACAGCACTGATCTAAATAAGAGCAAAACAAATTAAGACAAGCATTAAAAAAATATTGACTGTATTAATTGTTGTAACACCAATGTGTTGCTGTATATATGTATCAAACTATTGCGTGTGGAGGGTGATATTATGTGATGCTTGTCAAGCTGCAGGACAACATATTCTCTCTCCTCTGAAGACATGGGGTCTGATTCAGAAACAACTTATGCTGCTGCAGGTCCCCGGTGTGCCTCACAGATGGTGCAGAGGGCTTGCGGCAGCCTTTTGGCACCGATTGCAATTCTCGATTGGGTGCACCTTAGGATGCAAGTTAGACCAGCTCCCCCTGATCTAACATTGCAGTCATGGGGGATCCAGATAATGCGGCTTGTGCCACACCTTTGCCGCAAGCTGCCATAAACCATGGAATCCATTCCAATTGAGCCAGTCCTTCCTGAATTGGGCTATGTGGCCCCGAAGGGCTTTGGCATGGCTGCGCTGCACATTGTGGATGATGCTAGGCTTGGCACAAGCACTGTGTCATCTTTCGTGAATCAGGCCCATGGTTTCGTTTGGAAAACATAACATAAAAGCACTGATGACTTTATCATTTCTTGTAATGCTAACATAAAATCTGGGAAGCATTTTCCCCAAAGGGTCCCCTAATAACCAACAGAAGCCAAGGTTAAAATATTGAGGGAAAGGTGGTTTTCAGTGGTGGTTTTACATGATGCTTGTCAAGCTGCAGCAGGACAGTTTTTTTCCTCCTCTGAGATTTTGTCTTTTATTTGGCAAACATCATATTAAAACAACCATAACTTTGCATTTCTTGTGCTATTAACATGAAATTTGGGAAATGTGTTCCTCAAAGGGTCCCCTAATGACCTCCAGAACCACAGGTTAGTACAATAAGGATAATGTTATTTTTGTGGGGTGCATCGGTATTGTATTTTTGAAACAGCAGGTGGTCATTACACTGTTCACAAACTCTGGGCATAGCTACTAGGGCTGCAGCTGTGGAATTTGGGGTAAAAATACTGAAAATCTGTTTTTTAATATTTGTACACCAAATTTTCAACATTGTCTTGTTATGACCCTGCCTCATGAAGAAGGGCACAGAAAATTTTCAACTCCTTGCCTAAAGATGATTTTGCGTAGGGACTGCAAAATCAACTTTCAGGATACAGAAACACATTTTGGGCAGGAGTTGAAAAATGACAGCTGTCACATTAATGAGGTGCTGTATAGAAATGGCTGGAAACAGCCTGAAGCTTCCCATGAAACGGGCGTCAAGACACCGGCAGGGTGGCACTCCTTCACTAGCCGTCACCCGCCCCTAGCCGCAGCTCCACTCGAGCATTAAGGTACGAACTCTTGGCCAACTTTTTTTAATTTCTGCACTTCAAACCTGGGACACTGCTGATTGGTCCACCTAGCCTGGAGTGCCTCCTGATTCACTCCTGCACACACCAAACAGGGACCCTGTCTGACTTGCAGTCTGATTAATCTGAGCTGTGCAAACTCTCTGGCCTAACTCTTCTGTGACTATGCTTTTCCTGTGCCAATATTTTACTGTGTGCCTATATATTTTTTTTAGCTCTGTGCTACTTTATGCTGCTTCTTATAATGTCTAAAAAGCTAACGTTTTACTCTAGACTTGTATTCTATACATTTGAAATTGATGTGAAACCGAGTTAAAACTGTTTGCTCTTTGTTTCTCACATAAGACTTCTCTGTACCCCTTTCGGTGCCTACTTCTACCTCTAATCTCTACTTATTAATTCCTTTTATTGTAGTTCTGTGTTGTCCCTCTTTTCCAAAGTCCGTTTCTAGCCCCCTCGCCCTAGCAGATTAAGCTCTGGTGCTGATCCGCCCTGCACCAGTTTCTGCCTGCAATAGTCTCTTGCTCACAGACCTGCCCACTGATTAATTGATTTCTTTTGTCCCTTCCTCTGTCTAGGAACCCCACAGTGCTTTCTGGCTTCTTTCCTTTGATTGCTCTTCACACTGCCACCCCCATCTGCAATTTAATAATAGCTCTCCCCTCTCTTCTTCCCACTGCCTGAAGCTTCCCATGAAAGGGGCCTCAAGACACTGGTGGGGCGGTACTACCTCACCAGCCGCCACCTGGCCCTAACTGCAGCTCCACCGGGACTCGAGCATTAAGGTACAAACTCTCTGCTGACCTTCTTTGAATTTCTGGCACGTCAGACCAGGGACTCTGCTGATTGGTCCACCTGGTCTGGAGTGCCTCCCAATTGGCTCCTGCACACGCCGAACAGGGACGCTGTCTGACTTGTAGCCTCTGATTAATCTGAGCTATGCAAAGTCTCCGGTCTAGCTCTTCTGTGACTATACTTTTCCTGTGCCTATATATTTTGTCCTGCTCACCCACCCCAGCCCCCAACCTCTATTAAATACACCTTTGACACTGCTCACTCTCAATCTATTCCCTTCCATGGGCCTGTTCTCACAACTGCACCTTCTCTCTCCTTGAAGGAATACTAACCAAAGCTTGCTCCTATTTCTCCCACTACTTCTAAAGCAACAATCACTGAAGACTGGTGCCCTGTAGCACAAACTGGTAACAGATCTCATTATGGGCACTGTGTATCCTTTGTTGTGCCTCTTTACCTGTCACACGTTAATCACCTATGCTGGGACTAGAAGTGACATACCTCATCTCCACTCCCCTGCAACTTCTTTGGAGTTTTCACTATCCTCACAATGGACTATCACTAGCAACCTCCTCCAGTTACAAGCCAGGAAATTATCACTCATGCCACTATATTGCTAGATGCTTCTTCAACCTAATGAGTATACGCCCCCTTGCTCCTTAGCACATCACTCCTGATTACAGGTTTCTGCTCTACATTGCAACCTCCTCAGATAGACAACTCAAAAGCCAGTAATCATATGCATTATAAGAACTGTCTCAAAGCACTCCTAATACACCTAATAATGTTGCTTCTTCTCATCTCTGGGTATATTCATCCCAACCCTGGCCCCACACAGTGTTGGACTAGAATCATGTTGAGGCCTGGGATGCTTTCCATGGCAAGCTTAAACATCTGCAGTCTCCTCAATAAAACTGATTCCCTCACTGCCTGGGACACACAGCATAACCCTGATATTCTATCAGTAATTGAGACATGGGTATCCCCTAAGATCCCTGACTCAACAATAACAATTCTTGGATATGCTGTTTTTCGGCAAGACAGGCTCACCAAGAAAGGCAGAGGGTGTGCCATTTACTTAAAGGACACCCTTATAGGGAATGTTGTGACTTCATCCCATCCTATAAATGACTTTCAGGTCCTTGTTACCAAGATTTTACTGGGGCACACAACAAGATCCTGACAGTTGCATCAGTCTATATACCCACAAAGCTTGCTAATATCAGCCTAGACCCTTTAATGGACATTATCCACTCCCTGGATCAGAGCTCAGAGACAATTCTGATAGAGGATTTCAACATTAACTGGTCCTCTCCACTGCAAATAAGTACAAGGATGCCATGTCAGCAGTAAATTTATAACAAATGGTACAATCACCCACCAGGGTGAACTATAGGACTGGGATCGCAACACTTCTGGACTGGATACTAACAAACCACCCTGATCATATCACAAAAAACCAAGTACTCTCAGACTCTATCAGTTCTCTGCTCATGGACCAACAAGTTCACAAAGCCCCACCCAAAACAATAATTAGCAGGACACTTATTCCAGGACACCTTGGGCCTCTAAAATCTCTCCTATGGGATCTTGATTGGACACCTTTAGACCTAGCCCTGACATCGACTCTGCTCTAGAGTACTTTATCCTTAGCTTTAACTCTGCTTGTGATATACATGCCTACATAAAGAAACACAAGATCAAAGGTGTAAATAACCCATGGATCAACACTGATCTCATTGAACAAATGAAGGTTCGGGATCTACTCTGGCATCATGCAAACACGTCCGGCACCCAAGCTGATGTCCAGGCCTACAAAGCAGCAAGAAATGCCTGTGCTAGAGCAATTCAGTCCATGAATGCCTCCTACTACAGAAACACTCTTTTTTTTTTTCTCTCCAACTCTAGGAGAACTTCTTCCAGCGACCATGGGCTACCCACCTCTACCTCCTGCTGTGACCATTCCCTCTCCCCATGCCACCGAGCACCACCTCCGGGTCTGAACCCTCCGGAGGTAGGGCCACCCCATCCACCCAGGGCACTCCATCTGGAAGGGCAAAGTGCCCAGCGCACATGCACTCGATCAGGAGTAGGGAGATGGTCTGGATTTGGGAGTGTGGGCAGTGAAGGCCGTGGCGCCTTCATCTATCTCCAGGTTGGAATATTTTAATTCTTTTTCCCCTTCCCATCCCTCTGGAGCATGGATAGCAATGCAACATGATGCTGTGACTCTGCCCACCCCTGGCACTTACTGTGCTGCTCAATCGGCGCACCCCTGGCCACCACCAGAGGTCACTCGTTGAGCATGCAACTTCCCCATCCTCCCCTGGGAAGAGAGAGCTGTCCTCTGGATGCTCGATCTCTTCCCTCCACCAACCCCCAGTGACTCCTGGCTCATTCCTGAACCAGGGTCACCAGCGTGGAGCGAGGTGTGATGTCCAGTGCCTCAACCCTCAGCACCACCGGTCCGGCTACAGAAACACTCTTGCCAACACATGGAATGACAGAAAGAATTTCTCAGCCAACCTCACAGAAATTACTGGGAAAGACCTCAAAACACAGCCCACCATGCTCAATCTAAATGGTAGTATCACCACAGATCATATCACCATGGCTAACGCATTTAACTCAGCTTTCAATTACCTCAGTCATGTACTTCCTCCATCTTTTTTTATCCCTCACCAGACACACTAAGATCTGGCAGAGAATGTGTAGAGCCAGGCCAACCACTGTTCTACTTTAAATCCATATCAGAGGCATCAACCAAACGGTACATTCTCAAAGTGCTTAGGAAGTCCAGAACAAGTTCTGACACCTGGACCTCAGGCTCCTTGCTCTCACTATTGATGAAGTCCTGAAACCACTCACCAAACTCCTAAACCAGTCCCTCATGCTCTCAGAATTCCCCCAAAGATGGAAATCCACTTTGGTGACACCAATCTACTAAAGTGGTGACAAGACTACTACTAGCAATTATCGACCCATCTCCATCCCCCAAAGAACTAGAGAGAATAGTTGCTGACCAGCTTGTGGATTAGCTAGAGAATAACAGCCTTCTATGCCCTGAGCAGCATGGCTTTCATAAGAGGCACAACACCATCACCGCCTCCTTGATTTCACCTCATATATCCACAATGTTTTGGACCAGGGACATCTTGTCGGCGCCACCTTCATTGACTTGACTAAGTTGTTTCATACTGTAAACCACTAGCTACTGATTGAGCAACTATCTTGCGTAGGTCTCTCAACTGATACTACGTGGTGGTTCCATAGCTACCTTAATGATCGCACTCAACATGTCAAAATTGGTGATACCCTCTCAACCTCCTTGCCGGTCCACTCAGAAGTTCCTCAAGGCTCAATTCTGGGTCCCTTGCTGTTCAGTATCTTTCTTAACAATCTTCCCTCCTCCTGCCAGGATAGATTACTACTGTATGCTGATGATGCAGTTATCTTTACTTCTCACTCTGACCCATCCCATTTACAACTGCAGCTGCAATCAAGCTTTACGGAAGTTGAGAAATGGTTTAAATCCTTCAAACTCATTCTCAACTACAAAAAAACTAAAATGATGATGTTCTATAGCTCTCACAACAAACGTAAAAACAAAAGCCTAGCAATCACAAACAGTGAGGGAGAGAAACTCGAACAAGTTCAACTGTTCAGATACTTGGCAGTGACCCTCAATTGCATGATTGTGTACTCTGAACACATCAACTACATTGCCAAAACTGTGACTAGCAGGATAGGAATGCTGTACAGACACAGAAACTGCCTCATGACTGAAGCCATAAGAAATGCAATTCAGTGCTCAGTCTCCTCTGTAATTGATTACGGCCTAGTGATTTACGGATCTGACACTGACACTGCACTTCGACGCATTCGTATAGGGTTAAATAAGGTCTGTCCTCTCATGACCTCAGCCCCTCACCTTATGCACACCTGCAATATTTACGAACAAGCAAACTGGCTACAACTATCAGGCAGACTATGGTACCAAACCTGCATCATAGCCAAAAAGGCTACTTTGGATCTACTACCCCCTGGAGTTACTGCCACGCTGGCCCTCCATGGAAGGTCACACCAAACCAGAAGCTTAGACACTCTTACCTTCTCTATCCCCTGCAGATGCACCTCACAAGGACAACGCTCTTTCATATCCAGAGCCTCAACCTGCTACAACTTCCTTCCTTCAAGTGTTACTAACTACACATCTTTGGCCACTTTTAAACATAGTCTTTGTCAACACCTCATCACTATGGCCTCCTGTGATTGCTGACCCATGCCTATTCCATTTACTCATCCCCCCATATTCCCTCTATCCCATTGTTTCCTCCATCTCTTACTACTCCTTACTCTCTCTTCTGGGTCCCCACCTCAGTATCTTCCACCCTCCCTGCCACCACCCCATCCCTCCACTTATTTCTTATATCCTTTCACCCCAACCCGTCCTCACCCTATTTTTATTTTGTCTCTCCTCTCCTTTCATCTATCCTCCTATCATCCCATCATCTAACCTGAAAAGTAAAAAAATCTGTTTTATGTGAGTACGTATGCTTTAGCTCCTTATGCCTGACAAAGACTCTGGCTGCTTTGTGAACTTGTAAAATCTCATATTTTACACTTGCCTCTATGTTGTTCTCTCAATAACTGACATGGAACCTTTGTAAAAGAGCTTCAGCTCAAAGGTGTTATCCAAAATCTAAATAGATAAATACAAATAAAAATGTTGAAAATGTGGGATAAAAATACTGAATATTGGCAAAGTTAAGAGCCTGCATTTACAAAATGCAACATAGTCTCATAACTTTTTTTTTTTATATTTTTACACCACATTTTCAGCATAGCTTTCTCATGACCCCTCCTCATGAACAAGGGCAAAGAAAATAATCAACTCCTGCCCAATAGATGATTTTGTGCAGGGACTGCAAAATCACCTTTCGGGATGTTACAAAACATTTTGGACAGGATTTGAAAAATGATAGCTGTCACATTCATGAGGTGCAATAAAGATATGGCTATGTTGTAAATTTGGGCAAAAATGTTGAACACTGTTCCATGGCTCCTCCACCCTTTCTGTAAAATAAAACTTTCTCACTTCCCTCTTTACTCCCCCCCCCATCAATGTGTTATTCCACTGCAACCCATTATGTATTCAAAAATTTATTTTAGAACTACACAGACAAGTTTTAAGAAGTATATTGATATGGTTTCAAATTATATTGATATAGCTGAAGTATATCAAAATTAGCATTGCACATATATGATCTGAAAAACTGGAACTCTCAATATCCAACTAGTTTTTTGATTTTCAGATCAGTTGCATTTTGAAATTGGCTCTGAGTTCAGCTCTCAGATTGAATCATTCAACATCTGACTAATCTGAAGCAAGTTTCAGCACTGACCACATCACCCCATCATATTTAAAAAAAAATACTTTGTGATATCCAGTTCCACCTGCTTTTTTACTATATCCCATGAATAAGCAGTATAGTCCTCTTCCCTCTGAACTGAATCCATGATGTTCAGTGGCACTTCCCCCCCATGCCTCAACCCATCAATATTTTTCTAGCTCTAGCTGGCACCAAGGGCATCTGAACTTCATGTTGCACCCCTAGCCCAATAACCCAATCTACTGCCATGATGACCAGCAGTCCAGCACAGTCTTCAGCTCCTCTCCATGGTCAGGCACCATCTAACCCTGTAAACTGCTGTGGGACTACTTTTCATTTATTTTTTATTTAATTTTTGTTGACTGGGTAAGTGCACTAGACAAGTCCTGCCTATTTTCAGGTAACCTGGGGGAGGGGGATACAGATGAATGCCAACTGACCTTGAACCAGGTTAAGCTGTTGGTGGTATTTTTAGTGAATGAGGGAAATTTGGCCAGGACACCAGGGAAATTCCCCTACTCTTTTTGATAAGTGCCATGGGATCTTTAACATCCATCTGAACTACTACCAATCCAGGCAGATGGGACCTCGGTTTAGCATCTCATCCGACAGACGGCACCTCAGAAGTGCAGCAGCCCTCTCATGCTGCACTACGGTGTCAGTACTGGGATATTAACTCAAATGCCAGATGTGAGAACTGAACCCACAGCCCTCTGATCTCCCGGCCTCAGAGGTGAGTGTGCTACCTACTGAGCCACTGACACTGCAGTCTATTCCTACATCTATTCCACATGCATGCTGAAGTGCTACTTGCAGTCAGTATTATTCATTCAACTGAATTATTTATCACACAGTGGAAAATTAATAATGCTGATTGCAAGCAGCACTGTGTTATGTACTTGGATTTAATCATGACACTTTGGCAGTTTAAAGATGACAGCCAGTGCAAGGCAATGCATTAAAGGCTGTGGGTCCTCACAGAGGGACTGGGGTGCCACCTAATTGTCAAAAGCAACAGTAAGAAAAAAATGGGATGGGGTGAGTGTGGTGCCTCTGGATACCAGGGATTTGATTTGGAAAATGGCTTGTACTATTAAATTATATGATGCGTTGAATGAGGGGATATCCACTCGACATCAGTGACATGGGAATTATTGACAGGATGGTGTAGGGGTGCCACTGCCTGCCATTGACTGATTTTTTTACAGCAATAATAGTGTGCCAGATAATTAAACATGTATATCAGTGATCTGAAATCCAATCTGATATAGGATCAGGTTTCAGATAAGATTGTAGGTTTCCCTGATCAGATAGGATTTATAGGATTTGTTGCTATCCAAGCAACACTATTTTATACAGTTATTTTTTAATGCACATGTTTCTAGAACTTTTTGTAATTTTTGTTCCACATTATGACCCGAAAAATAAAATTAAGCCAATTTTTATAACCCCCAATCCATTAACAATCACGTCACAAAACAATTTTTTTTATTTAATGTCCTGCAACAAATCTTCCTTACTCTGAAGATATTTAATAATGTTTGTAGCTGTCACATGTATTCAATCAAAATCCTTCACTGCTGATTAGCTGCTTATTGGGCTGCCCTTCAGTTTACATTGGCAATGCGGGTGAACATACACATAGATACAGTATTTCAACAAATGACATACAGCCTGTTTTGCTTGTTCAATAAGTACGAATACAGAAGTAAAAATTCAGATCTGTCTCCTATTTCTCAGCTGTCTCAGTATGAGTTAAGACAGGCAAGGAAGAATACATTTAAAAGTCCATGTTTTAAACTTGGACTTCTGCTGAAGTGGTGGAGCAATTTGTTATTCAGCAAATTTTATGTTTTCTCCATTGTTTGTTTTTGCCCTAACTTTATAGTTTTGTACTTGTTAGTCCCTAAATCATAATGTTAACAGTGTAATGCATAGACACAAGCACAGAACATAGTTCAATAAAGGTGCAGTCAAAACAGTTTGAGAACTAACTGACCTCAGCAGCTGTTCAAATAACCAGTACATAACTTTCACAAGGTTGGCACAGACTTTCAACAAATATTTTAAATACATATTTTAATCAACAGGAAACAGCTGCAAAATAGACCGCCTGGTTTACAGATACCATTCAAGTCTTAAAAACTCTTAAAATTAAATCAAGTCCAGGCCCTGATAATATTAGCCCTTGATTCCTTAAAGAAAACTCTGAAGCTATAGCAATCCCACTAACAATTATCTTTAATAAATCCTTATCACAAGATGTGGTTCCACATGACTGGCAAAAAGCCACGGTCATTCCCATTCTTAAAAAGGGATCCCGGTCTAATACCAAGAATTATCGACCTATTAACTTTACCTCAGTCATTTGTAAACTTATGGAAAAGATAATAACATTTTTATTATTTATTTTAGTTCATTTTTTTGTTGACCGGGAAAGGAGGACTAGACAATTCTGCTTATTTTCAGCCTTACCCTGGGGTAGGGGGATACAGATGGATGCCAACTGACATTGAACCAGATTAAGCTGTTGGTGGTATTTTTTTAGTGAATGGGGGGAAATTTGGCCAGGACATTGGAGAAATTCCCTTGCTCTTTTCAAGAATTGCCATGGGATCTTTAACATCCACCTGAACTACCACCAGAACAGCCAGATGGTACCTCAGTTTAAAGTCTCATCTGAAAGACGGCACCTCAGGAGTGCAGCACACCCCTCATGCTGCACCACAGTGTCAGTATTGGGATTTAATCCAAGTGCCTGGTGTGGGGAGAGAACCCACAGCCTTCTGATCTTCTGGCCTCAGAGGTGAGTGTGCAACCTTCTGAGCCACTGACACTGCTATTGCTATTAAAAAAAGAAATGGAGCTGCTTGGCATTATAGATCGGTCCCAACATGGTTTTAAACAAGGTTATTCATGCATCACTACCTAATTGCCTTCTACTGTATAATCACATAAGTGAAGATCTTAACTCACAGATTCCCATGGATGTTATTTTGCTTGATTACAGAAGAGCTTTTGACAAAGTTCACATGGGTAAACTTATAAACAAACTTAATTCACAAGGCTTTTCACCTCACCTAGCTCACTGGATCAACATTTGGCTAACAAATAGATCACAAGTAAAAATCCATGGAATTCAATCAGATATCGGACTTGTGAGTAGTGGGGTTCCTCAGGGATCAGTCCTTGGCCCTACACTGTTCAACCTATTTATCAGTGACATGCAGATAGGTCACACCAACTTTTTATCAAAGTTTTCTGATGACACCAAGTTGGGGGGAGAGTGGACAAAACTGAAAATATGAACACACTGGCAGAATACCTTCTAGTTATTGAACAGTGGGCTCTTGCTAATGGCATGTCATTTAACATTGATAAATGCATCATTTTACATTTTGGAAAACATAATCCTAAATCAACTTATACTTTAAATATTATCCCTCTGAAGTTCTCCGATTGTTAAAGAGATCTGGGCATTACCGTCAACAATAAATTCTCCTTTTCTGAGCACTGTACTAAAATAGCCACATGCTCAAACTGGTTACTAAAATGTATTAACCGCACTTTCATGTCAACAACAGAGGAATGCATAATACACTTATACAGGTCTCATGTTAGACCTTACTCTGACTATGGCTCTCCCTTTTGGAGCCCCTATCTTAGTAAGGACATAATGAGATTAGAACACATACAGAAACGTGCAACAAGGATGGTCCCGTATCTATTTACAAAAATCTATACGGAGAGACTCCAAGCCATGGGCCTCCATTCTCTACACCAAAGATGATGTAGAGGAGATCTCCTGTTCCTTTTTAAAATATTAAAATCTTCTGCCCTAATACAACAGAGTGGGCTATCATACGCTACGTGTGTAATAGTACCGAGACTACATAATGAACAACTGGAAGTATGCAAGGCTAAGACTAATAAAAGACTAACCTTTTTCACAATAAGGGCACCCAGATTCTGGAACCAGCTCTCACAGGAACTGATAGACCTTGAAACATTCAGTTCTTTTAAAAAGGGCTTGGATAACTGGCTTGCGGTTAATCACATTTGGGAATACTGTCCTACTTCTTAGTGGGGGACAATCATGATGGGCCTCTGCCTTCTTTTGTCCTAGCTTACCACATAACCAAGTAATCAAGTGTCATCCTTATAAGAGACACAATGGTCCTTTCCCATCAATAGCTGGCCAAGTTGACAGGTGCAAGGGCTGAATGGCATTTTGACAACTTGTGAATGGGAAATATGACACTGCCTATCATAACATAAGATGAGACTGCATGGTAAAAAAACAATTGAGTCAATAGCAAAGGAAAGGTCGCTGAAAGCAAATTGTCCAGACATGGAAATATAAGAAACTGTCCTTTGCAATAAAAAAGTATCTTTCTTGAGCACCCCTTTTAACAACATAAATTTCCATAACGTGTCCATCCACCTTATCACTTGGTTCCTTAAATATTGAGAGGTGGCCTAACAACATGAATGCTTCAGAAATAAAATTGTCAGGTAGTAAACTTTAGTGCAGCATCAAGTGAAATTCACTTAACTGAAGCCCAGTAGCTTCAGGGTGTTTCATGGGCTTAAACATAAACATGAATTGCATTTAGAAAGGCCTACGATACTGTTCAACATATAAGAGTTGTAAACAAGCTGGGCAGCCTGGGAGTAGGTCACAAGGTGGTAAACTGGGTTAGGAACTGGTTGAATGATAGATAATAGAGAGTCATGGTAAATGGTGCTCAATCTAAAGAAAGGAGGGTGACCAGCAGGGTGCTACAGGGATCAGTCCTGGGCCCAGTCCTGTGTAATGTCTTCATTAGTAAAACTGCAGAAGGGCTAGAGGGGAAAGCGTGCCTCTTTGCAAATGACACTAAGATCTGCAAATGGGTGGACACTCCAGGAGGGGTGGAAAAAATGAGGAGGGACCAAGATAAACTGGAGGCATGATCCGAAGTGTGGCAGCTCAGATTTAATGCAAAAATGTGCAAAATCATGCATTTAAGTTGCAGGAACCTGGGGGGGGGAGAAACTGATGGTCACTAAACAGTAAAGGAATTTAGGTGTAATCATACTGGATGACATAAAGGTGGCTAAACAATGTACCAAGGCTGTGGGCAGAGTCAGTTGGATGTTGGGGTGCAAAAGGAGAGGTATCGCCAGCAGAAGGAAGGAAGGAAGGAAGGAAGTGGTGATACCACTGTGAAGATCATTGGTGAGGCCTCATTTGGAATACAGTGTCCAGTTCTGGAGGCCACATCTTTGTAAGGATGTAGACAGAGTGTAGGCAGTAAAGAAAGGCAACAAAGATGGTGCAGGGTCTGCACCAAAAGTCATATGAGGAAAGACTGGAGACCTCAATACACATACAGTACCCTGGAGAAAAGAAGAGACGGGGGTGATATGATAGAAACCGTCAAATATCTAAAAGGCATACAGTTAATATGGTACTGGAGGGTAGCATCTTTCAGAAAAGAAGATGTTCAGGGATGAAGGGGCATGGCATGAGGTTGGAAGGGGGTAGACTAAGGGGTACCATGAGGAAGTATTTCTTCACAGAAAGTGTGGTGAATGAATAGAATAGACTCCCTCCAGATCCAGCATAGGGAAACCCTAGCAGTAGGAACAAGGAAGTAAAGCCAGGGATCAAGTAGAGTATGCAGTAAGCACCTCTGTTCCATCAGAACTGAGAGAGGAGATTTAAAAGCTGCTGGACAATGCCCAGAGTTGCTTAACCAGTTTATCCGAGTACAGTTGTCAATGCTTGAGGTTCTTAGCTTACAGAACTAACTAGTGACACAAGTCATGGACAAACCTTAAATTTCTATTCATAGTGGATTTTATTTTTAGTGTAGAATTAATTTGGAGAGACTTTTTATGTAACAGAAAAGGAAATAAAACAATGAAGTAATTGGCCCTAATTTTAGGAGGATGGCGCGAGTCGCTGCCAAAGGTGACTTTCACCAAAAGCTGTTGCACCAGGGATGCTATGCCCAATTCTTTATTGGGCAGGGTCCCCATGGCTAAGTCCCATGACTTGCACAACTGTACTGGTAGGCTAAATGGAGGGTGTACCAGAACGGTTGTCTGCAAGACTGCGGCATGCCCAAGTGAAGGGTGCAAGTGCCCCCCTCACACACAAACCCTGTACAGCCCCACAGGGCTAGTGCCCCCCCAATCCCCCAAAGACACCAAAATGCCCCACAGGGAAAGCAGCCCCCCCCATGCTCTCATCCCCCAAATACAAATGAAATGCCCTGCAGGGTTACAGATCCCCACATGCCCTGCATCACCACCAAAGCCATTGTAGAAGCCCTACAGGGCTAGCACCTCCTCTCCCTCTTGCACTGATCCCCAGCAACTGTGGATTTAAATGAGCAAAAATGACAAATAAATCCCCAATATCCCTTGTAGTCTAGAGTCCCCCACTCCTCCACCTGGCTGTGTGATACCATCCCGCACCCACCCCTGACCCATACTCAGTCAGCAACTGGCACAGCCCACCTCTCACCACCATGACCTGCAGCCCGACCTGGGCTCCTTGTGCTTGCCTATACTACTGTATATAGTATCGCTCAATAGAATGAACTGTCATTCATTAATTGAGCGTGTACTATTTACAGTAATGACTCATAGGGCTCAGTCAACAGCTGGCCACGGTGGTGAGGTGGCTTCGAGCCAGTTGCCAACTGAATATGGGTCAGGGGTGGGGTGGTATGGGCACAGCTGGGTGGGGTGTGGGTGCCACTAGACTACCAGGGATATTGGTGGTTGATTTGTCATTTGCTCATTTCAATCTAATTGCCGGGAATGGTGCATGGGGCCTGAGGAGGAGCTAGTGCCAGGGGCTTCTGCAGTGGCTTTGGGGTGATGCCAGGCATGGGGATCTCTGATTTCGCGGGCATTTTCATCTGTATTTGGGATCGGGCATTGGGGAGGGGCATGATTATCCCTATGGGGCTTTGTACAATACAATGGGGGATTGGGGAGGGTAACACATCTTTGGGAATGGCCGGGGACACATTTGTGTAACTCCCCAGAGGCCCTAAAGTACACTTACACCAGCTAAATGCTGGTATAACTGTACTTTGGCGAATGTCCTCTGGGGGTTGTTTGAGAATAGCAAACTTGGGGACTTTGTTGCTGCCCTTCCAGAATAGGGAGTGACTGCTGCCATAAACCCCCTAGCACCGTGTGACAGGGGTTTTATGACATAACTGCTGGCGTATATCCACTTTGGCGCAAGCAGCCTGCGACATGTAGCTGGCTGCTTTGCAGAGTACTGAATGTCAAAACTCCTGGAGTAAATTGCTACTTGCACCATTTTTTTTTGGTGCAGCTCAGTTTATGCCAGGTGTAACCCTTTGAGAATCAGGCCCAAGGACATTATTGTGTCTCATACTGCAAAGCTGGGTTATTCATAAGAACTTTGCTTGGAACCCCATCTGAATAATGCAATTCCTTGCTCATACATCATTTTAGCCCATACTTTATGAAAGGCCACAGGTATGAAAAAACATTATGAGCAGGATGTAAAAAATGACAGCTGTACTATTCCCGAGATGGTGTGATAAAATGGCGACATTGAAAATATTGGAAATGACCAAAGTTATATGCATGTGTAGACACTTTTGAATGACTGGGTCTAACTCAGCCATTTTTTGGAGTTGTTTCACCAAATTTTCAACAGGACTTTATTTGGGACCCTACCTCAGGAAGAGTGCCACTGCCATTTTATTCACTCATGCTGAAATGTGATTTAGCACAGCAACTGCACCATTCTGCATCACAGGTGCAAAAAAAAAAACATTTTAGGGAAGATGTGAACCATGACAGCTGTACTGTTCAGGAGCCTGGTGGGCAGCAGCAGTGGGAGGGAGAGGGAGGTTTTCTTTGGCAGGAGTGTAGCCAGAAATTTCAAATTTATACACCAAGTGGACTCACTACTACCCCCCCATTTTCTGTGCCATGCTACCCTACCCCCACTGTCCATGCCCTGCCCCATCCTCTCACCTGACATAAGTGTTATTTTCTCAATGGTGTATACTGTAAATATGAAATGTTCAGATGTAACACACACACTCCCATCATCTGTGTTAGACTAACAGACAGGCTTTTAGTTACAATGTTACATTGTGGCAAGCCTCTGTACCACATCAAAGGGGTCCATTCACATACCACTAGCCATATCATCACTACACCACTAGCCATACCATCACCCACAGTTGTCAGACTAAGAGATGGGCTTTTAGTTACAATGTTATGTTGTGACAAGCCTCTGTACTACACCAAGGTGGCCAGTCCCCAGAGGTCCATTCACACACCACTAGACATATCATCACCAGCATCTAAAAAGAAATGTGTACTGTTAATGTAGATGCTTCTTTTCCCTTATTTCTGCATCTAACACATATCTTTCCACAAAAATATAACTAATAATGATATCAGAGCTGCACAGTAAGACAGGGCTAAAACCCTGCTAGCAAGGAGGAGATACAGAGTTCAAGTAACAAAGTAGTATTTAACAGTTTAAGTGATTACATTACACAGGTTTATCCTATCCTGGCATCCCATAAAAATATCCATATACTTTGTTGTTTGAGCTCCATATCTCATTTTTGTTAGTAGAGTTTTAGCCTCGACATACTCTGTGGCTCTGAAAGCAGAACATCTACAGGGCTTCGCCCACTGCAGGAACTAAGAATGAAATAAGAGCTACACAGTAAGTCAGGGCTAAAACCCTTCTATCAAAAGGGAGATACAGAGCTCAAGTAACAAAGACATACCCTGTGGCTCTGATTTCTTACATGGTTGTATTTTTGTGGAAAGATCTGTGCCACATGAAGATATAACTAAAGGAACATAAGCATCTTTTGACAGTATTGACAGCGTACATTTCTTTTTAGATGCCTTCTTTACAGAAACAGGATGGCAGCTAGCCTTCTTTGAAAAGATAAACAATGCTTCAGGTAGAGGTAATACATCATGCTACAATTAGAATTACTAAGAAATCATTGATAGTGAGAGGCAAAAGTGAGGGAGGGAGTGACAGTGTAGGACTGTAGGCTGGTGAGCAGCACCTAATAAGGTGGGGGGGAGAGTCTGGCTATTCTGATCTGCTGCTGGGCGGATTCTTCCCCTCCCACTAGGTAATTTATGCAGAGAGTCCTTTTCTCAAAGCAAAACATCTGCAGGGCTATGCCCACTGCAGCCATAAAAACTGCAAATATTAACACAATAACTGTCATCACTCTACTGGTCAGCCCGGAAACCTCATTGGAAGCCTTCAGTTCTGTTAGCACTTTGCCACAAATCAGGGGCCAAATCTGTGCCTAAGTACAAAATCCCACCTAAGTTCAAATGTTTTCAGCCCTAAGTGTGCACATTCACACTTCTCCGAAACATTGGTGTTACTTGACGCACTATGTAGCTGGCAGGTTCTCAGCATCATATTTTAGTGTCTGTCAGAGTGGAGAGGAAGGTGACTCTGTCTCTAGTGCCCACCTTCAATATATAAGAAGAAAACTAAGGTTCCTAAAACAAATAGAGGGGAGGCACATGTGTCAACATGAGAAGGAACTGGGGCAATGTATACAGTAATAAAATCTAGTCTGCCTCCATAATAGAAAAATGCTTAAGCAGTACAGTACATCTATTTATATAAAGAAAGACCTTTTACTAAACTAAGAGCTGAAAATATAGATGTGTTTGGCATGTTCAACAAATATTGCTGTTTACTAATTGACCTTCCATAAATAAAATAAAGAAAATAAAGAACATGCAATGTTTACTCAGATAACATTTTAGCATCTTAGGTGGCCTTACTACCAGTGAAAGAAAACATCTGTAGCTGCAAATGGTGAAAGCTTCACTTTGTAAGTAAATTAATTATGATTTACCACACTATTCTGTGTCTTTCTTAACATGACAAACTCCAGAGAATGGGAAGAACAGCAGCAGTGTGGGAATTTAACTTGAATTATTAACCAAAAAGAACTGATGTTAATCGACAGGAATCTCATACTGCTTATTTGTGAACACAGTCTAAATATCAGCTTTCTGTGTACATTAAAATCTCACTATTGCACCCAATAAGGTGTTGAGTACAGGGAGGCTGAGTAAAGTCCCCAAATCTTTTCACTTTTCCATGTCATTACTCTTCCGCTAGCAGTTTTATGCTCCCATGTTTAAAATCACCTTCACTATCTACATTATCTATGTACTGTGTCAGTCTGCCTCTCTGTCTGCTACATCTGTGGTGTTTCTAGTATACATCAGTTTATGATGATTTTTTTTCAAATAATTGTTACATTTTCCAAACCTATTGGTGCATGCACAAGTGTAGAAAAACAAAATTGCAATCAGCAATTAGTGAGAATGAAATTGCTGGCTATCTGTCAGATCTCCTGACACCAGTGACCTCTGCTTGCTCCCTCCTCTTCACCTCGAGGGGCCTCCTGGACATTCCTAGGGTTTGGCTCAGGACCTTGGGAAATTATGCTTTCAGCATTTCTGGGCCGACCCTGTGGAACTCATTTACGTCTGCAGTCCAGGAGGCCTCCTCGTTAGAGGTGTTTCAGCGAAGGCTGAAGGCCGACCTCTTTAGCCTGGCTTTTAATGACTACTGAATTACATCTTGTTTTTGTTCTGTCCCTGATTACTGCATCCTGAAAATGTTTTAATTTCATTTATATTTGATTTATTTATAATTGTATTAATGTAATCTCATTTTAATCATTTTATTGCCTTTTTTATTGTATTTCTCTGTAGGGCGCCAAGAGCCTCTGGGATTGAATGCCTTATAAATAAATTTGCCTTGCCTTGCCTAAATCCAATTAATTGTCAATATTTCTTGTTAATATTTTTTCTTTAACAGTAAAAGGGGAAAAAGATATAATTACTTTCATATAGAGCTATTGCAAATAATATTTATAGTCAGCATGTTTATTAATTGACTAATTTTCTCAATGGTTAAGGTAAAAGTAGATTATTATTTTCCATGTGAAATCTATTTGTTTGGCAGGCTCCAAGAAATGCATTAATAATTTTTCTCTACATAAAGTAACAAGCAATTTGTTTTCTGCCAATTTTTAATACTAAAAGCATGGAGGTGGGGGCTAATCCAATGACTAAAAATAAGCTCTTTGTAATCATATTTGCTGTTGTGAAAACTTTTTAAGCATTTGGCTCTAATTGTAGATATGAAAGTTTATAATATTTTAAGACTTCCTTTGAAAACATGCTTTGGTGAAAATAACTCAACGAAAACTGAAAGAATCTCAGGCACTATGAAAGGCATAAGAGCTGCAACCACAAAGTTAGAGATTTGTAAATATGACTGAGTACTACAGAAAGAGCAAGACATGGCAGGGGGGAAGTGAAGAAATCAGCAAATCCAAGCCCCACCCATTGCAATTTAATTCCCACTCTGCCGACTTTCCATTCAACAGAGCCAAGTGAATCATTTTACCCCAATGGCTTCAGGGGCAGAAGAATAACTTTTGTAAGTACTTTTTCACTCAGGGGTGGTTACTTTAATGACTTAACTATAGATACTGAGGAGATCAGAAAGCATGCTTATTGGGGAGCTCAGATTTAGTGTAACCTATGTATTGGGGATCTTTTGAATTACTGAAACATGAAACTTGGGGAGATCGGGCTAAGGCCCTATATATATTAGCACATTTTTCTGAGTTTTAAACTGTTTTAACTCTGCTAAAATGATTTAAAGGTCTTGCATCCACAGTGAAGCATGGTTTTACTGTGCTAACTACTGGGTTTTAAAATTGTGCTAAAACCCTGATCGCAGCAGGGCTTTTGCACAGTTTCAAGCCAACACAGTTGCCTTAAACCATGTTAACAGCAGTGTGGATGCATACCATGCTGTAACATGATTTAAGGCAATTGCCTGGAAACTTCAGTGGCTTTTTGCTGCTGACACCATAAAAAAAGGGAGAATTTACTCACATCTTGGAGCTCACAGTGAGCTCCCGGACATAACAGTGCCCTATTTTACTGGATCCGTTATCATGCTTGGTTGCAAGTATCCCAGCATGCATTGTGGCACCTGATATTGCCGCAGTCATGCCTGGGAACTAGAGCCAATAAATAAGGTGTTGGAGCATAGTGTGGGTGAAGCACGTTGACTAAAATTTTTTTAAAATGTTTGGAAAAAATCTTGTAGTGTGGACAGGGCCAAAGTGAAGAATGCCTATAGGGGACACCAAAATTAAAGGAACATGAATATCAGGGATTAGAATCAAGAGAGGTATGAACACTTGGAAAATCAGAATTAGAAGAGCAGGCATACTGGGTAGATCCAAGTTAAAAAAAATAGGAAAAGTGGGGGATCAAAATTAGAGTAGCATACTGGGCAGTTCTGAAGAGCATACACTTGGGAGATCAGAATAAGGAAGACCAGTTACTGTGAATATTGGAATGAATGAAATATGAATATTGGACAAATCAAATTAAATGAGCATGCACATGGGATCATCAGAACTGGAGGAAGGTATTGAAGGGACATAAGTTAGAGGAGCCTGCATGCTGGAGAATAGGAAAGAGATAAACATACATTTGGGGAATTGTCAGACCTACAATGAAATATGAATAACGGGGAAATCAGAATTAGAAAAGCATGCATGTTGGGGCAGATCAAAAGTAGAGGAACATGAATAACCTGGAGATCAGACATATAAGAACATGTGTAGTCTGGCGGTCATTGATAAATAAGCATCCAGAGAGCAGAATTGCAAGAATGGCTGGGCATCGGAATCAGAAGAGCATTCATAATAGGTGAGCAAAAGGACCAAAACACATTTATCGGGGAGATCCAAATTAGAGAACAAATACTCTGGAAATCAGAAGCGAACTGGAGAAATCATAATTAGAGGCATAACAGGAGATGAGAATTAGAGAAGTATGTAGACTAAGCAACTTAGCGACAGACAACATCAGTGAGACAGTGACTGTAAGTGAATGGATGTGCTGGGCAGGTGCAAGGACAGAGAAAAAAAAATTTACAAGTTGGGTTGTGTTGGGATGAGGGCTGAATGGGCTGCAGCCTGCAGCAGTGCCACAGTCAGACAGTAAACAGCACAGCAGGCAAAATAGAGGGTGCTCATTTTAACTTTCTAGGTGCTCAAGCACCTGAGCACCTGTGCTGTCAGCACTCCTCCTCTGGGGAGAAAGTAACTTTAATACAGTGAACTACAAGGATCAGAATATGGGTCACAGGACAATAGCAGTGATCTTTCACTCTCTCTCTCGTGCGCAGTCAGGCTGCCTGCTGACACAATACTGAAGGACACAGAAAACAAAACCATCTGTGACATGCACATACACACACACACACACACAAAGAATTGTGTTCTCCATGTCACAACCTCTGTTACTGTCTCTCTCTCTATCTGTCTCACTCTATCTCCTAAGCACCTAGATTCACACTCACACCGTTGAACTTCATGTTGTTTCTCTGTCTCGCTCTTTCTCTAAGGGAAGTGGCAGTGCACATAGAATGTCTTCAGGACCAGAGATGAACACAGGGCATCGAGGCTACCGTTTGTCTTTCTCTATAGCAAACAATGAAGATAGAAATTGATGATGTCCTGATCTTGCTGTGTCTGTGTCTCAATTTGTCACTGAATGATTCTGTATGTGAGGGGGGCTGGGTACATGCTGTGGCAAGGACCTCCTGGTGGTTCTCTCTTTCTCTCTTCCCCATCCATCTTTGTCTGTCTGGTGTGGGTGGTTGGCGTGGCAGCAACCAGCTTTCTTTCTCTCTCTCTCTCTTGTCTGTGCCCTACACTCACTGCCTTGCACTGATGATTACTCCCACACATAACAAGTCCCTGTCACTAAGAGATTCTGTATGCGAGGGAAACCTGGGGCTGGCCATGGAAGGACCTCCTGGTGGTTCTCTCTCTCTCTCTCTCTCTCTCTCTCGCTCTCTCTCACTCTTCTTCTTTGTCTATGTTTGTCTGGTGCAGGTGGGGAAGGGGCTGGGAGCCAGTCATGGGAAAGACCTCCTGGTGGCTGCCTCTGTCTCCTCCATCTTTGTCTGTGTCTGTCTGGTGTGGGTGAGGAGAGGGGCCAGGTATAATAAAGTCCCAGTTCCTTGTGAACACAATGGCCATAGCATTTTCAGATGGAAGTGAAGGCTTTCACTCAGACATACTAATTGTTTGCATAGCAATTAATCTTAAAAAAAGATAGTGCGACCGTGGAGGATTTCCCGGGGGAGTGTTCTTTTTTTCACACTCCAGCATGTTGTTGGTTCAGAAGGAATGCAGAGTCCTTTTTTCTCAGTGATTATGTGTGATCTCAGTGGGAGAAAATATCTGCAAGCAGTGGATGGGGCACTTTGAAACTTGGTAGGCAGTGACTGGGTTACCTTGAAACTTGGGTTTTAAATTGTAACAGGTGGTATGGGGCAAACTATGTCAGGAACTTAATCTTGTGATGAGTAGATTCAGGAAGCCCTGTGAATCAGGTGTTTAATTGGGTGTGGGGTGGAGCTGAGAGAGGCTTAGGGCCTTCTAACAAAAGGAAGATTTAAAAGGCTAAGTTAATTGGGGTCTTGAGGTAGAAGACCAGAGTTTGCTGAAAGAGTAGAGTGAAAGCACTTAGCTTTACCTTAAAGGTATATTACTATTTATCTATACTTCCCTTCCTTTTGAAAGTAGCAGGCTAAGTGGGGAGAAAAGATTTGTAAGCTGTGGATGGGACACTTTGAAACTTGGTAGGCAATGACTGGGTCACCTTGAAACTTGGATTTTAAATGGTAACAGGTGGTATGGGAGAAACTAAGTCAGGAACTTAATCTTCGGGTGAGTAGATTCAGGAAGCCCTGTGAATTAGGTGTTTAATTGAGGGGTGGAGCTGCGAGAGCTTAGTGCCTTCTAAAAATTAATTACTACAGGGTGTTTGACTAGCAGCAGCAAAGAGACATAAGAGGAAGAGGAGACACAAGAAACACATACACACACACAATACTGCCCTCTCTCCCACCCCTCCACCCACCCTCCTGGGGCTAGCTCCACTTTTATATGTTGTAGGCGATGATTGACAGCAGACAGATACTTCCTTTAGAGGCAGGAAGGCAGGGTTCACCAGATCACATAGTAACACCTACAGGGCACAAAGGCAACTAAGCAAGGGTGTTTCTCTACTGAATGAAAGCAGAGAAGGGAGGAGAGAAGAGGAGAGAGAGAGAGAGAGAGCAAAATAAATACCCTAAATCAGGAAGGACACTTATAGACTTAATGGGAGTGGTGCAGTGCAGCAGCTGTGGGGCAGCAGTCTTCAGGGAGACTTTTTGGAGGTTGCGGTGCTGTCCCATCTGCAGACAGCTCTCTGAGCTGAGGACAGAGGTCGCTCATCTCCAGGCTGAGTTGGCCAACATTCGGGGGACCTCCTCCCATGCCCAGGGACCACCAAGTCTGCCCCTGCTGCCTCAACAGTTGCCAAGGAAGAGGAGTGGCTAGATGATGATGGGCTCAGGAAGGGTGAGGGCAGTGGGGAAGAGACGCATCCCTCTGACGGTTCCACTTCATAGCTCCTATGCTGCTCTGTCAAGGCAGGACTGTCCCAGAGAAGCACCAGCTCTGGTAACTAAGGAGAATGATGGGGTCCTCCATTGCAGAGACCCCAGCATGGAGGAGGGGGCCCCAGAGGAGAAGGAAGCTTCTCTTGGTGGAGGACTTTATCACTGGGAGGTAGACTTGGAGGCCAGGAGGGGAAGAAGTGAGGGAGGTCAAGTGCCAACCTGGTGCCATGACTTGGAGGGATGGACAGCACATCCTAAGGATTGCTGGGGCAGCAGGATGGAAGGGTGAGCTAGACATAATCATCCACCAGGGGATGAATGACCTGGCAAGTGGTGAGACTATGGTGGTGCCGAAGCATTTCAGATAGTTGGGGAGAGGTCTAAAGGAAGGCAAAGCAAAGTTTATTTTTCAAGGTGCTCAATCCTGGAGGCTCTGGGTGCCATACAAATAAATATAAACTAATCTTAGAAACTACAACACATACAGTACAAAAGTTAAATGCTAATAAATAAACCAGATAATGTAAAAATAGTTAAAAATAACAGTAGTTGATAAAAGGCTATCCCAGAAATTAATACTAATAGACAGTGTCTGGGGAGGCTTGACTAAACAGGAGGGTATTGAGGTGGGCCTTGAACACTTCAACTGAAAGGGTCTCCCTTACAGATGGTGGCAGCTCTGTCACTGATGGTCTTTAGCCTTGTCCTGGGAAAAGCAAGGAGGCCCCTAGAGGAAGAACGGAGGGAGTGGATCAAGGCAATGGGTGTCAGAAGGTCAGACAAGTACCTAGGTGGCATGCTCTGTACCCTTTTTCAGAGGTGTTACCCATCGATGGCAAGGGGAGAACAGGGTACTCCACACCAAGAGATTCAACACATTGCTGAAGCACTGGAGTTGAGGGATTTGGCTTCACTGGGGACTAGGGTTCTACCTGGAAGGATGTAGACCTGTACAGGGGTGATGGCCTGCATCTATCTGGGGGGGACAGGATCCTCAGTGACAGTTTTAAATGTTTCATCAGCAAGCAATTAAATTAGCCAAGGGGTATGGCATAAATACACTGGATGAAGAAAACAATGCCCCCCCCACACAAAAAGATACAGACAGCAGAGAGGATCCTAAAGTTGAGAAATCGCCAAAGATAACTAAAACCAAAACAGGTAAAAATACAAGAAAGGGCAGAATGGGAGTAAGGACAAGAGGTGTATGGAGGAAAGACATGGGGATAGGAGAGGAGTTATTAAGAGAGGAGGCAGTAAAAATTGGAAGGCCATGTGCACAAATGCCCTCATTCTGGAAAACAAACTCCAGGGTCTAGTGGCCCTGATAGCTGAAATGGATCTGGACTTGGTCACTGTTACCGAGACATGGTTCACGTGGAACCATGACTGGGATATGACAATACCAGATTACACTCTATTCAGGAGGGACAGGGTGGGTAAAAAAGGAGGGGGAGTGGCTATCTACATCAGGAAAGGAATTAAGGCAACCAATGTACTGTAAAGGGAATGCAGGGAGAGGCAGAGTCACTGTAGATCACCCTGAAGATGGGAAATGGCACTGACATTCACACTGGTGTGATCTACAGACCTCCTGCACAAGGAGAAGAGATGGACAGGGTATTTGTAGAAGCCATCCACAGAATGACAGCTAAAGGGGAGGTGCTACTGGTAGGAGACTTCAGTCTGCCAGATGTGGATTTGAGCAACCAGGCTACAGCCTCAGCCAGGAACAGAACCATCCTGGAAGCCCCCTGGGGGGCTTGCCTAAGACAGCTAGTGATGGAGTTACCAGAGAAGGAGCAACACTGGACCAGGTACTCACCAACAGGGACAGAATTACAGACAGAAGTTGGGAGCTATCTGGGATCACACAATCACAGTATGGTGTGGTTCAATGTAAGAACAGCAGAAGAGTCAAACCACACAAAATCAAGGGTCCTGGATTTCAGGTGGGCTGACTTTGCAATGATGGGGATGTCTTAGGAAATCACCGTCATTGAAGGAGAAAAGAGGGGGGTGGAGGAACAATGGGAGAATCTTAAGGGAACCATAGTGGAGGCAACAAGCCATTGCATTAGGCAAGTAAGCAAGACAAAGATAAAGAAAAAAACACTATGGTCCTCAAAGGAAGTGACCGAGAAGATAAGAGCAAAAATGGTGGCATTCAGGCAGTACAAGGAAACACAGAGGGAAGAAGACAGGGAACTGTATCTGGGAAAGCAGAGAGAAGTGGGGAAATCAGTCAGATATGCAAAGGTGCAAACAGAAGAAAAAAATAGCCCAGGCAATAACAAATGGGGACAGTAATTTTTCAGGTACATCAGTGGACAGAAAAAGACTAAGGGTGGGATTGTGAGACTAAAAAGAGATGGAGGGAAGTGTGCAGAGGGGGTCAAGAAAAGCAGAAATCCTGAACAACTGTTTTTGTTCAATATTCACAGAAGAAGGGGAAGGGGAGGTACCAATGTTAGGGGATGGAAGCATCACTGGGAGGGAGGTGGACACCAGTCCAATTAAGAAAAAGAGATACTTAAAGGAACTTACTTATCTGAAAGTGGACAAGCCAAGGGGGCTGGAAGGGATACATCCCAGAGTATTAAGAGAACTCAGGGAGTTGCTGGCAGCACCACTCAGAGCCCTATTCAGCAGTTCACTGGAAACAGGTGTAGTACCAAAGGACTTGAGGAGGGTGAATGTAGTCCCTCTCCACAAAAGTGGGAGCAGTGAGGAGGCTGGCAATTGCAAGCCAGTTAGCCTGACCTTGGTGGTGGGGAAACTAATGGAATGATTACTAAAATAAAGGTTTGTAATATATCTCGAATCCAACAAAGTACAGGATCTGAGGCACAATAGATTCACAGTGGGAAGATCTTGTCAAACAAATCTGATAGATTCCTTTGACTAGTTTACTTGAGAGCTGGATCAAGGATGAGAAGTGGATGAGGCCTAACTGGATTTCAGCAAGGCCTTCGACACTGTCCAACACTGGAGGCTAGTAACAAGCTGGGCAGCTTGGGAACAGTCCTAAGGTGGTAAGCAGGGTCAGAAATTGGCTGAGTGATAGGCACAGAGGGCGGTGGTGAACGGAGTTCATTCTGAAGATAGGGGATTACTAAAGGGGTCCCACAGGGGTCAGTGCTTGGACCAGTCCTCATAAGCGACATTGCAGAATGGCTGGAAGAGAATGTGTGCCTCTGCAGATGACATGAAGATCTGTAACAGGGATGACACTCCAGGAGAGCAGAGAAAATAAGAAGGGTCCTGAGCAAGCTTGAGGAGTGGTCAAGGGCGTGGCAGCTAAGATTCAATGCAAAGAAGTGCAAGATCATGCACTTAGGTACAGAAACACAGGGGAGGAGTACATGATGGGGGTGGGAGGTAATGACAGCCACCAAACAGAAAAGGTACTTGAGAGTAATCATATCTGATTATCTAAAGGTTACCAAACAATGTAAAAAGGCTATGAGGAGAGCCAGTGGAATGCTGGGGTGAATAGGGAGAGGTATCTCCAAAAGAAGGATGGAGGTGGTGATGCCACTGTACAGAACACAGGTGAGACCTCATCTATAGTACTGTGTCCAGTTCTGGAGGCTACATCACTGGAAAGACATAGACAGAGTAGAAGTGGTTCAGATAAGGACAACAAAAATGGTGCAGAGGTTGCACCAAAAGTCATATGAGGGGAGACTGGAAGATCTCAATATGTATTCTCTGGAGGAGAGGAGAGGAGAAAGTGGGGGATATGACAGACTTTAAAATAAGGTGCAAGAGGGTAGCATCTTTAAAAAACAAAAGATGTTCAAGAACAAGGGGCCATGAAATGAAACTAGTGGGGTTATACTTATGGGTAATGTGAGAAAGTAGTTTTTCATAGAAAGGGTAGTGGATCCATGGAACAGCCTCCCAGCAAAGATTGTAGGGTCAAAAATGGTAGGGAAATTCAAAAATGCATTGGAACAGACATAAAGGAACTCAAACTATAGGAAAGAGAGGGTAAGCTGCAGATCATTAGGATCTGTGGTATGTGAAACAGGTATGGGAAATGGGCAGATTATGTGGGCTTAGAGATCCTTATCTGCCATCAAATTCTATGTTTCTGTGTTACTATCAAGAGTAAATACAGAGACTAGGCAGAGTACTTATATAGTACAAACACCTCATGAGTATCCGACTTGTGCTCAGTACTAATTAATTTAGAGTCCACAGACAACATAAAACGCGTGAAAAATAGACTAAAAAAATTTAACTAATTGAAATCTATTCTAAACACTCCTCCTTGTTGAATTCTAATTCACCCATTAAAAAGTCTATCAGAAGAGCTTTCGTTATATGACTGTCAGCAACGAGAAGAACATGATGGAAATGTCCAGTTAAATCCTCTAACTTCTTAATATGGAGTCAACAAACTGACTTCTTTCACATTGGAGACTCTTCCATCTCCTTTGCCTTATTAAATCACGAGGATCAGATGCAGTTAAAAAGCACCAACAACAAAACATCCCCATATTCTCCCTAAATATAATTATAAAGACAGCCAACATTACGATAGACATACACAGTTATATAAAGAACAATAATTACTGTACATTACAATAAGGCAATATCCAGGAGAGATTAAAACAGAAAAGGGGGGATGGAAAATTCAGAATACATTAAAGGGGTCTAATATGTATTCCTACACCTATTAAAAAATTAATTAAATATAAAGTATTACAGTGCTAAGATAAAATAATACTGATATTTAACCAGTTATTCCATATCATCCATACTCAACGTGCAAAGGTTATTAGGGCAAAAGCCACTTATTTAAACAATGGTTGTAAATAAAATATCCCATTCAGTCATAAACCATACATAGCCCCCAAAGTATATATCCAATAAGATTATCTACATAACAAAACATTATCATGATCCTCTTCCCTAGGATTGACAAAGGGCTTCTCTACACAGATTTAAACTTATGATAATTGCCATTATCCAAAACATGATCAGCAAGATGATTTTCTCTGTTATGTTAAATAGCTACCAAATATTCACTAATTTGCAGTTTTAACTTACGTTTGGTTTTACCCACATAGAAACATCTGCAATTACAAACAGCCACATAAATCACACCTTCAGAATTGCAAGGTATAAAATCTCGAATCATAAATTTCTGATCTGTGTCTTTATGATAGACCAAGTTCATTGTTAGCTTAACATCACAATATGTATAATTCCCACATGGAAAACTGCCTTTTGGTTTGGAGGCAGCCCTCTTGGTCTAAATTAGGTGCCAGTGTTTTTTCTCTGGTAACTACTGCATCACCCACCATTCATCCCCATTTATATACCATCCTAGGTGACAATATTATATACCAAGCTAACTCTTATTCAACTCCTAATACATGCCAGTGCTTCTGAATAATGTTTGATACTTCTTTGATGTATTGAAGATGTAGTTACAAAGCTGAATTGTTCTTGTGTAACTCTTCCTGATCCACCAAGGTACCATAATTCAAAGTTATTGAACTTTTAGGAACTAGTATCAAACTCTTATAAGTCGTGTCAGCCCTTTGCCCCCAGACTATCACAGTCTTGCTATAATCTGTCTTCCTGAAGTCTATTAGCAAAGTCATCCGTGTGATGCTTGAAAGACCCTATCTGTCTGGGACAGCAAGACAAAATTACAGTGCTGGATTTCTATCTATGATCACACTAAACCTCAGTCCAGATAGTTCCATCTAGTCTTTTAACAAATAATAAATTCAGATAATGCATTTGTGAAAAAATTGCATTCATAGTGAATTTTAAATATGAGTTGGTACTCTCTAGATAAGAAACAAACATCCCCAGATCTTGTTCACGTCCCTTCCTTAAAATAATCAAATCATCAATGTAATGATGGTACAGAATTATATTAGCAAAAAATGGGTTCTGATCAGGGTCCCAAATGTACTGATTTTCCCATTCTCCCAAATATATTGTTGCATAATTTGGGGAAAATGCTGCCCCAATTGCTGTCCTTTTCTGTTGTAAACAATATTTACCTAAAAATGTAAACACAGGGCCCAATTCTCAAAGTGTTACACCTGGCATAAATTGAGTTGCACCAAAAAAATAGTGCAAGTAGCAAATTACGCCAGGAGTTGCAACATTCAGTATTCTGCAAAGCAGCCTGTGACATGTCACAGACTGTTTGCACCAAAGTGGACATATGCCACCAGTTACATCATAAACCCCATGCAACATGATGCTAGGGGGTTTACGGCAGCAATTGCACCCTATTCTGGAAGGGCAGCAACAAAGTCCCCAAGTTTGCCATTCTCAAACAACCCCAGAAGGACATCAGCCAAAGTACAGTTACACCAGCTATTAGCTGGTGTAAGTGTACGTTAGGGCCTCTGGGGGTTGTGCAAATGTGTCCCTGGCTCATTCCCAAAGATGTGTCACCCTTCCCCCCAATACCCTGATCCCCCATTATGTGTACAAAGCCCCACACGGCTAATCTTGCCCCCTTCCCCAATGCCCAGATTCTCAAATTGCAACAGTGCAACCCCTCAGGGCTAGTGCCCCAAATGCCCCGATCCCCCAAATACAGATGAAATGCCCCACAGGACTACAGATTCCCCCATGCCTGGAATCACCACCAAATACATTGCAGAAGCCTCGCATGGCTAGTGCCCCCTCCACCCCATGCACCGATCACCGGCAATTGCAGATTTAAAAGAGCAAAAATTACAAATCAAACCCCAATATCCCTGGTAGTCTAGTGGCCCCCCACCTGACTGTGCCATACCACCCCACACCTCCCGACCCATACTCAGTTGATGACTGGCACAGCCCAGCTCTCACCACCACGGCCAGCTGCTGACTGAGCTTTGTATGAGTGCGTACTACTGTAAATAGTACGCACTCAATTAATGAATGACAGTTCATTCATTGAGCACAGACTATATACAGTAGTACCCACTCATAAGCAGCTCAGTCAGGGGCTGGCAGTGATGGTGAGAGGTGGGCTGTGCCAGTCACTGTCTGAGTATGGGGTGGGGGCAGGTGGTATGGCACAGCTGGGTGGGCTGGTGGGGGCCACTAGACTAACAGGATATTGGGAATTGATTTGACATTTTTGCTCATTTCAATCAGCAATTGCCGTGATTGGGGCTTGGGGAGAGGGGCATTAGCCCTGTGGGGCTTCTTCAATGGCTTTGGGACCAATGCAGGGCATGGGGGGATCTGTAGTCCTGCAGGGTATTTCATCTGTATTTGAGGGATTGGGGCATGGGGAGGCTACATGTCCTGTGGGGCTGTACAAGATTTGGGTGGGGGGGCACTTGTGCCCTTCACTTGGGCATGCCACAGGCATGCAGACAACCATTCTGGTACACCCTCCATTTGGCATAACAGTACTGTTGGTGCAAGTCATGGGACTTAGTTGTGGGAACCCTGCCCAATAGAGAATTGGGTGCAGGGTCCCTGGTGCAACAGCATTTGATGCAAGTTACCTTTGTCTGTGACTTGCACCATCCTTCTAGAATCAGGGCTGATACATTTAAGAATTTTTTCAGTCAAGATACACAAAAATCCAACCTGTTCATGGGTATAAATCTCAGATCTTAATGGAACACTCCTAAGTGACTCAATCTTGTCACTATGTGGAAAATTAGTATCAAAGGATGTAATGTCCAATGTTACAAGTAGTATATCTGGCTTCACCATACAAAATTTTCCAATGCATTCAGAAAATCCATAGTATCCCTCAAGTATACTGGATATGTTATTACAGTTTGCTTAATATGAGCATCCATACACTGAGTTAACGGTTCCTTAAGTGAACCAATACCAGAAATAATTTGTCTACCAGGTGGCTTGTCATTGTTGTTGAGAATTTTGGGTAGCATATAAATAGCTGCTCTGATTGATGAGGATACTGTTAAAAAATCCTTCAGTTTTGTTAATGATAACATGATTCCAAAATGTGTTTCAATGCACTGATCTACATCCATTTTAAATACACTAGGGTCAGAGTCTAATCTATGATACTGTAGAAGATCTTATCTTGTAACTTTGAAAAAACTTCCTTCTCATATTTACTAGAATTCGTAACCACTATTGACCTGCCATTATTTGCAGGTTTAATTGTTATGGATCTATTATCACTTAAGCATCTCATGGCCTCCTTTTCTTCCTTACTACACTTAACATAATAGGATGATGGTAAATTCCTAAATAACTCCTCCATATCTTGTTCACACAAATTTCTAAATTTCATAACCACTGAATTCATAAGGGGAATGAATCTGGACTTGCATGTTAATTGAATTCATTTCTTGTTCTCATTACCCATTTCCTCTCTAACACCCCTTCTAATTCCCCATGATTTTTTTTAATTAACCTAATAAATTTGCTTAAATCTACAATGGTGTCAAATGGGTTCACCAATTGTGTAATTATACAATTTAAACCTTTACTCAATGCCCATTTATCAATGTCACTGAATACATAACTAGAAAGATTTGTCACATTATAGTCTTGGTTGACCAGTTCAGTAGTTGTAAAGTGTAATATCAGCCCCAGTGGTACAGTACTGCCTCATATTCTGACTCTGTGCCTGGGAAGTCTGTTGGTTCCTCTTTTCCCATCCCTGATTCTGTCCCTTCCTGGATCTGAATCCCCTCTGGGTGTACTGTATTCCTTGCCTATATTCTCACCCACTGGCTTCTTTCTCTCCCTTGTCTTCTTCTCTTCTGTCCTTCCTCCTGAAAATGAATCCTTGGGCTGTTGCATGGCAACTGGACAGCTGATGTTTGTGCAATGGACAGGGGAGGTGGCAAACTGATCACTGCTACTGGATCCTATTAACCACAAGGATTCTCTACTGCTGAAAAAGAGGATGATGTAGATGTCCCACTTTCTCTGTCTGACCCACTAGTGCTAGAGATATATAACCTGTATAGCCTGATTTGTTTTAGAATGGGTTTAACCATCATACTTTCATTCTGGATGGCTTTCTTACACCAGTGAAATATTGCACCCCATCTGTAATCCTCTGTATCATGTTCAAATTTCTTCCTTTTCCTTGAATTAATTTCTGGTCAGCTTTTTAAATTGTTTCTTGTAATATCTGTCTGTATTCTGGATATAGAGCATGGTTCAAAAATGTACTCATTGTTTTTTTTTACATGCTCAGTATGGACATCTATTTCTATTGCAGTGGCATCTTCAAGAATCAATTTAACAAAAACAACAGATGCCTCTAAAACTGTTTTTCTCCGCTTATCCATGAAGCAGTCTCAGTCCTGTCTGAAAACCCACTGTTTTGTAACTTGCAACTCATGAGGAATTCTATTTACACTCAAGTAAGTCTCCAGGGATACATGCTGCCAATAAAGTCTGTGTGCACGCAATGCTGTTCTGTCCAGACTCATAAAGGTGTCATCAATTATAAGTTCATTAGCCAGCTCCATAGTACTAGTGGCACTTCCAGGCATGCCCATATCTGTTTTTCATTTTCTTGTGAAAACAGGTTTGCATTTCCTGTTTTTAAAAAACAGAGCGTTGACAAATAATGTCTGATCACTGTTGACATTGACTGACACACTCGGGCCACTTAAAACTGGCTCTCCTCCAGCTCTCTCATTCTCAATCTCCCAAAGACTCAGGCCATGCTCTTTGGATCTGCCAAGAAAGTCCATGTTGAGTCTACCAAGCTTTGTGTGCTCAGCTATGATGGGAAGGTAGTTAAGTCAACAGATACCTTCAGATACCTTGGAGTGACCCTAGATCCTGTGCTTGATATTTCTGCACATATAAATGAGGTATGTAGATCTGTAAATGCCAAGTTAGGTGCCACCTACCGTATGTAACACTCCCTTACCCCTGCTGCCAGAACGTCTGTGGTGTGAAGTGTACTGCTTCCTAGGCTACTTTACGCTTTCCCCACTCTATCTCATGCAAACACAGGTATCCTTCATAAATGGGACACCTCCTATAACAACATCTGTAGATTTGCCCTCTCTGCCTCTCATCTTACCCACCACTGTCTCCTTTACTCCTCATTGCATTGGTTGTCCCCTAAATTGCAGTAATCCTTCTATCTGCTGCTTTATTGACTCTATGAGTAGAGAACCCATCCTGACAGTATTGCTACCATGCTCACTCCAATGATCCATTCCCAAACTTTGAGGTCCTCTAATTTGTCTCTGCTCTCCATCCCTCCCTGCTTGACAAAATGGGGAGCTTGCTTTTGCCATTTTGCCCCCAAATTCTGGAACTCCATACCTGCTTACCTAAAGGGTTCCTCATCTCACTCTGCACTTTTTCCCACCTTCATGCACTTGATTCCTGTGGCTGTATCTAATTCCTCTCAGTTAACCTGTGTCCTGCTTACTGGTTCCACTTATTCTACTGTGTTTGCTGTCTTGACTGTCCTATAGCCTTAGCCTTGTTGTTACAATTCTACACCCTCAACAGTGTCAACAATGTTATCTCTGATTAAGTCATATCCCTGTGATCTCCTGTAGTACTGTACTTACCCTGTATTTTGGAAAACCACACTTTGTGAACTGTATGTTTGTACCTGTTTGTAAATTGTACTCTTCCGGGTGGTGCTTGAAAATAGGCAGGATTGTTGCCTAATGCACTTACCCAGTTACCAAAAGCTAATAAATAAATAAAAATTGGAGAATCTGTGCTCATTCTCCATCACTGTTCTCCCTCAAGCACAACATACAAATAAAACGCTATTAGACTCTCAAACAGTAGCTCAGAGGGAACAATGGGAGCACAAGGGCAAACTAGGAGATAACTAAAACAAAACAACCCTAGCTCACCAAATGAAACCATAACTGAACTAATGTTCACACAACATTAATGTGCAAAATCTTTTATTGCATAAAAAGATAAAAAAATAGTGGCAGAAGCAGTGTGAAAAATATTCCTCTTCATTTCACAACAATAAAGTGCTTTGTCAAGAGTAAAATATGGAGAAGAAGCAGAGTACTTACACATTACAAGCACCTCATGAGTATCCAACTTGTGCTCAGTATTTCAAGTCCACAAACAACATAAAAAGCGTGCAAAATAGACTAAAAATAATTACAGCTAATTTAAATCTTTTCTTAACACTCCTCCATGTTGAATTCTAACTCATCCATTAAAAATGATAGACAGCATCCATTATATGAATGCCAGTGATGAGAAAACATGATGGAAACGCCCAATTAAATCCATTAACTTCTTAATATGGAATCATCAAACTGAATTCTTTCTCCATATTGGAGGCTCTTCCATCTCCTATGCCTTATTAACTCACCAGGATAAGATGCAGTTAAAAAGAGTATCATGTCACTTTAGCAATGGAATGATGGTGATGATAATTTTTGTGACGTCTACTGAGTGAAAGCAATTACGGCTACCATGGATGTATGGCAACGATAAAAATGGTGATACCAGATTCCCCCCTCCCTGAGGTGCTATGACCTTGGAGCAGACTATTTTAGTAAGGCGGTGTGGGGGGCAAAGCCTCCTGCAGTAAAGAAATAGTCACTGTTATAGCATCACCACACATACTATCACTACTCTAGCCATTGCCGAAGTGTCCGTCAACATACTTGTTGTCACCGTAGTTCCATTGCTAAAATGTCATGGAACCTTTAAAAGCACCACCAACAAAAACTCCCTATATTTCACTTAAATTGAATTAGAAGGTCAGACAAAATTACAAAACATACACAATTCTATACAGAACAATAATCACATTACAATAAGACAATATCCAGGAGAGATTAGAATGAAGAAAGGTGGGGGTGGGGCGGAAGGAATGGAAAATTCACTATACACTCAAGGGGATTTATATGCATTCCTATCGTATCCAAAAATGTATTCAATAAAGCATTACTGTGATAAAAGTATACTGATATTTAACCAACTAACCCAAATCATCCATACTCAACATACAAAGGCCATTAGGGTTTAAACAACTTATTTAAAAATGGTTGCATATCAAATCTTCCATTCAGCCATAAGCCATACATAGCCCCACAGTATATATCTGGTAAGATTCTTTGCCTAGCCTCCATATTTTACTCTTGATAATGCATTTAATTCTTGCAAATTGTAGAGGAGTAGTTTTCACACTATATATACTACGATTTTTCTTTTTATGCCATAAACGTTTTAATTAATTTTGTGTGGACATTAGTCCAGTTGCAGTTTCATTTGGTGAGCCATGGCTGTTTTGTTTTAGTTACTTTATGAAACATAGAAACATAAACTTTGACAGCAGATAAGGACCACTTGGCCTACCTTGTCTGCCCATTTCCCCACTGATGGGATAAGCTGCAGATCCTAGTTAACCAACAGCCTACTTGTTCTTCCCCCACTAGAATTGCCTTATGTCTATCCCATGCATTCTTGAATTTCCCACTGTTTTTGACAACACAACCTCCTCAGGATGGCCATTCCATGCATCCACCACCCTCTCTGTGAAAAATACTTCTTCATGTTGCCACTGAGCTGCCCCCCATCTTCAGATTGTGCCCCTTGTTCTTACACATCTCTTTTTCTGAAAGATGCTACCTTTTGGAATTTGTTGAGTCCCTTGAGGTACTTGAAAGTTTCTATCATGTCCCCCCATCCCTTCTTTCCTCATGGGTGTACACATTAAGCTCCTTTAATCTCTCTTCATATGGCTTCTGGTGCAGACTCTGAACCATTTTAGTTGCCCTCCTCCAGACTGTTACCATCCTGTCTATGTCCTTGAGGAGATGAGCTCTCCAGAACTGCATGCAGTACTCCAGATGGTGTCGCACCAACTGTCTCTACAGAGGGATAACAACTTTTTGTTTTCTACTAGTGATGCCTATCCTATGTGTGCCTAAATTTAGTTTATTCAAGAAAAAAATACCACCTCAATTGGCTTAGAAATAGCATTATAGACCAGGCAATGGTTAGGACTCAGATAATAAAGCAAACTCATTGGGTGCAGCATAGAAGGTACCTACAAATGTAGATTTGACAGACATGCCAATATTTTTCTTTATTGTAGCAGAAATATGTTTTTTGGGAAAACATTTTTTGTTGCAATGCTGCTTTAACATGACGGTGTGAAAATATGTTCCCCAAAGAGTCCCCTAATGACCACCAGAAACCCAGCTTCAGATATTGAAGGAAAGGTTTGTTGTTTTTTTGGGGGGAGGGTTATGTGATTCTTGTGAAGCTGCAAGGTGACTTTTCCTCTTCTCTGAGGGTCTGGATTTGTTTGGAAAACATCACATAAAAGCACCCATAACTTTACCATTTCTCCTGGTATTAACATTAAATTCAGGAAAACATGTTCCCCAATGTTAAACAGATGAGGCACACTGTTGAGTCCTGGTAGGACAAAACACGTGTCTGTGTCTTCTGTTGGCACCCTTTGCAAACTGTGTGAGAGGCCTTTCAGCACCATGCATTTCTGCTTAAAGTTGAACCAGCATAATATTCTGTGATGATTTGCATATGCAGCCCATGATGCTTTGAATTATGGGGGCATGTGTGATTTTGTAATTCTTTGAAACTTGGCTTCCCGGCCAATGCCCTGTGGGGTAACCATTGTCTCAGTGCTTGCTTGCTGAGGTTCTTTGTCTTTGAACTTGTTTCTTGTTTTAATTGGGTTCACCACAGCATAACCCAGATAGATCATCTTAGGGTAGCTGGTTCATCCCACTGGGGTGTTAAACAGATGAAGCACACTGATGAGTCTTGGTAGGATGAAATATGTGGCTGTGTCTTCTGTTGGCACCCTTTTGCAAACTGCACCATGCATTTTTGCTTAAAGCTGAACCAGCATAATATTCTGTGGTGTTTTGCATATGCAGCCCATGATGCTTTGCATTATTGGGGCATGTGTGATTTTGTATTTCTTATGTTTCCCAATGGTCCCCTAATGACCATCAGAAGGCCAGGTTCAAAAACTGGATGAAGGTGGTTTCTGGGGGGTGGTTCTGTGTGACGCTTGTCAAGTTGCAGGATGAGTTTATGGACATTAATACTGACATACTCCTTTTGAAATGTTAATGAGCTGCTTAGGCCACCTATTGGTGGGCAGTAGAATAGAATCTCAATATTGGCATCTCCACTGCAGAAAACGCTTGTCCCTTCACAGGTGGCCACAAAATACTGCAATGACATGTGACACATGAAACAGCAGAATACAACATGATGTTGGGCTTAACTTTACAATGATTTGCTTCCTCCTCTGCCATAACGAGTGACTCTCACAGTCTTCCAGACTGGAGTTCTCACTAGATGTGAATATGTGCTCCATTGGGTTTACATTCACCTAGCATGTTGTCAGTCCACTACTACTACCACCAACTCCATGGTCATCATCATCATCACCACCATCACCAAATTCATGTGTCATGAATGGAGTTTTAATAACTGGTGATCCATGTTATCAACCCGTTTTCAAGTATTTTAAAAAGTCGTATCAACCTGCAGGTTGATATGAAAAAAGTCGTATCAACCCGCGGGTTGATACGACTTTTACAGCCTCACGCCAAGAAGCCTGCAGCACTCGCATTCCAGAATAAACAGATTCAAAAGAATAGTTAACTTACAGACCAGAGAAGCGAGGGGAAAATGCTCTCATTTCCTTACTGGTAGGCACGCCCCTACGCTAGCACGTTAGGTGATGTCAGCGTGGGGGTGTGCCTACTAGTAAGGAAGTAGGAGCATTTTGGCCTCGGGTCTCCTCATAGTGAAAATTGTAAGAAATTTTTTCGCACCAGTTATTATATAAAATAAAACATATGTAGGGAGTTGATATGGAGTTTTTACACACCTCGTTGTGTGATAATATTAAAACCTCTCGAGCTTGCCTCCCTTGAGGTTTACATAATATCACACAACTTGGTGTAAAAAAACCCCATATCAACTCCCTACATATGCATTATTCTCTATATAGTGTCATGATGTGGAATGTGCTGTGCATTCTTTTTAATGAATGTTGTAATGGCAATATTTTTCTGTGATGAATTGTTCCTCACAATGGCTCCTACTGAAGTAAAGATGCACTAAACACTGACACACAAGAGTGAGCAGATTAATTATCTCATGTCAACTGATGTCAGTACTAGCCAGTTAGTAAGCTTATCGCTCCAGCGGAACAAGGGCTAATCATTTATGGTGAAATGCCTATTGTCCACCAAGTAAGTGTCTACCATTCTTCTGGCTGTACACAATCCTGCAACATACTGTACTCTACAACCTGCTCCCTTCCTCCGATTCTTCTGTCCCAACCTGAAAAAAATATTCCACAGTGGCTTAGTTGGGATTTTGTCTTTGCCCTTGGATGTTTTGCCTCCAGTTTTTACTGTTCAGTGGTATCAACATTTGGTCTCTCTTGTGCTTTTGATAATTAAATTCTCAGCATGTGTGTCCCATGCACCAGTCTTATCAAAAACCCATTTTTTTTACCTGATTCCAGCCACCTTCAAGGAGGACAGATGCCAAGCTGCATTGATACTGTGGGTACAGCATGGTTGTGATCCCAAATTCAGCAGATTGCTGGATGCTGGAACTATATATATTGCAGTCCATATGTATGGTGCAGCACAGATGTTTTCAAAACCATTGTGCAGTATGCAGCTTTTCAAAACCTTCATGCTGCATGTACATTTTGAAAACCAATCATGTAGCATGTAGATTTTGAAAACTTTTGAGAAACATTTCTGTGCTAATGTAGACGTGTGTAAAGTTCTCAAAAGTGGCTTTGTGAATTAATTTGGGAAGGTCTTCACATTGTAAAGTTCATTCACATGGCAAAGTGTCTCTTCGTGAAGTCTGGCCCACTTAATGACACTGGGAACTGGAAATTCACTAGTGAAGTTCTCATGGCCCTAGATGAAATTCTCAAGCAGCTAGCTAGAACAAGGCTAGATATAAACAATATGCCATGTGACTGCAAGTCACATGGTACTGGAACAAGTACACTTCAGGAATACGTACTCTCCTGAGTCAGGTAGCCACCTTTGAAAGGATATCACAACCCACAAGGTCCCTGCCTATTGCATAATGAAATACACAACAGAGACCTTGTGAAACACTATTTAATTTCACTCATGCTGTCTTGACCATGGGCATTTCTACTCGTGGCTTATGCCACTTTTGAGGTTGCCCAAGAACTAACAGCACTCATGAAAATAAATAGTGTATTCCACTTGTCCCTGTTGTGTTTCCATATATATATATATATATATATATATATATATATATATATATATATATATATACGGTATACGGTAAGTACTACCATAGTTAGAGTTGAGAAGCCATTTCTATATTAAACCCAAAATGTTGCACCTTAATAATTTTGCAACCGTTTGACGGATTTGGCTGAAATTTGGAATACATGATCAAGAACCATAGGACTTGGGATCTGCCAGGTTTTGTACCAGTTGGATACGGCTATGGAGTTATTAAGGTGTGATCTGCGGCACGCGTTACGCTTTTTCTGGAATTCTCTGATTGGCAGCTTACAGGTTGCACGGTTTGGCGATGGCCCAAAATCTTCAGGAACATGCGCCAGTGTCCCTGATGTGCCTTTCAAAGATTTGGTGAAAAATATTAAACGGTTCAAAAGTTATTCAAAAACAATTTCCCATTATAAGTCAATGGAAAAGTTAACAAAAAGTTTGACAGTGTTGCAAATGCATTTTACTTTCATAAATGGCCCTGTTACTTTCCTAAATCCACCATTTTGTTTTCAGTTAGTGATCAGAAAAATGCTTGGCATTTAAATTTGGGACCCTCTAGCAACCTAATTCTTTTGCATTCACCTAGTCGGACCCTGAGGATGCTAGCCATGTCTTTATTTTGGGGTAAAACACCCCAGAAATATGTTTTCAAATTTCTGGAAAAAGTACTTTCCTAAAATTACTTTCGTGCTCACGAAAGTGAGAAATTTTAGTGAAGCTTTCCCAAATGAGGACAGTAGTTTTCTAGTCTGTGGAAAATGACAGCAATTCTTTTGGCACTGCGCTGCAAAAGAACAGTTGGGAGTTTTGGGCTGAAATTTGGAGGAAATGCAGCTGACATCTCACAGATGTGCCTTTCAGTGTTGTGTTGAAAAAATATTACAGGGAGGCAAAGTTATGGTGCTCCAAACTTCTCTTGTTTTCCCATAGGATAACATTACGGTGTTCGCCGCACCTTTCAGGGCCCGTATCTCGGAAACGGTGCGATTTATGGACTTTTCGTTAGAAAACCCTTATCCTCCTAAGAGGGGCTAAGTACAAAACTAGCCAGGACAGTCATAAATCATATGACTTTTAAATTTTTTTTCTACGTCGTACGGTTCCTGAGATATAACCTATTTAGTATTCCAAGTCCTCATTTTCTGCTCCGATACCCATTATTATGCATACATTCTTTGTAGTCACTGTCTTTCTCTATGCAGGTTTTGGGGAAAACCAGCCTGTGCACTTACATTACTGTTACCGTTGCCCTTTCCGCTTGCGGTTCCGTACCTGTTTCACTTACCATTGACGTCTATGCCACCATATGCGTTATCCTTTGCGTTTTCCTTGCGCTTGCATTTCTGTTATTTTTTGCCATTTGTGTCTACAGTACTGTTTCTCTTTCTGTTTCACTTTGTGTCACCATGCCCATTGACATTTCCGTTTGCAGGCACCATGTTACTATGTGACAACACATTACGTGGCAGACCGTTCCTGTCTACGCCACGTGTGAATTATTCCTTTCTGTTCTCATTCGCTTGCATTACCATATAGCCACTGTTAACACTTCTGTTTGAGTTGCTGTTCCTGTTACTATGCCACAAGACATCACGTAGGCACGGCTCCGCTGCTGCGTACATTCACTATTTCTCATTATCATTCTCAAAAGAAGGAAATTAGAGGCAAAAACTATGTTTAATGCATTAGTTAAGGTTGTTCCACAGTGACAAAAGTGAGGAATTCGGTGTTAGGGTTGAAAACCCCCTTGGATCCTACCCACCCCCAACCGGCATTGAGCGTGATATCCTAACTCTCACCCCATTCTCTTATACTTCTGCTGCTTTACACATGTGATGGGGTAGAGTTAGGGCTGATAACAAATGCACACCCCAATGCCAGTTAGGGGGGTGGGCAGGAATCAGGGGTTTTCAACTAACCAATTTCCTACTTTGATAGTGAACAACTCTAACTAATGCATTAAACAGAGTTTTTTGCTTATTATATATATATATATATATATGTATTATACATATAGAAGCCCATAATCTGATTACAATCATACACAATAAAGAGGGGCACTCCAAGAGCAGATTTGCAGTTTACTGTCTGGATTGTAATAGTCGGACATACAGTATGCACATTTCATAAGTCCACTTTCAAGCTGACTTCGTAAGGGCAATGAACTAACACTCGGCTAACTAAACCCTGGGAGAAATACCTGTTACAAGTCCTTCAGATATAAGTACAGTACAGAAATCAGCAAAAACATCAGCCCACCACCTTTCCTAGAACCGTTGGTGGATTGCCCAGTTGCAAGATTGTCAAGTGTTCTTCTCAGGTTGCAAAGATCAGGGGAGTTGTCTGCGTTTGGGCTATTTGTTTGGCCCACATTTTAGAGGGGCCTACTTTGTAGCATTCAGGCTAGAAAGCTTGTTCTCGCTCATTCAAGGCCCCATTGAGTGGAAGAAAGTCCTCTGGTAAGTCATGAAGGACTGCAAATCTGTTCCAAGGATCCACTGGGCCAGCTGACCCATGAGACAAGTTGGAGTCATGGCTCTTGTTGCGACTCCGAGAGTGGAGTCTTGGGGATTTGTCAAGATGTACCCCTCCACTGGCCTCCTTCTCCTATTCCATTGCTGACTCTTCGGGGCCAGAATCTAGGGATCAGTTTCCATTGCAGGAAGAGACTGATATGGGGCTTTCCTGTGGTCCAGAGCCTGGAGCAAGTTAGATTTGTACTCCAGTCTGGGTACATAGTGGTGGCTTCTTAAGCCGCATGGTGGGGAAGAGGCCCAAAGTTGGCCCCAGTCCAGTTGGGGTGCCTGGGTGGTTGGGATGCCTGGGTGGCTAGAAAGTGTTCACCTTCTCTGGTGAGTCGAAGGAATGGTGGGAGCCTTGAAAACATATTCGGAGGGTGGTGGGGTATCTTAGCGTGTAACCCAGATCTACATCCATGCATGCCCTGCAGGCCATGAGTGAAGGCCCATCTCCATTTGGAAAGCTCTTGAGAGTAGTCCACAAATATTTGTATTTTATGTATTTTCCATGCAAGGGTCCATTTCTCTCTAGCAGCTGTAGGGATGTCCTCTCTGTCTCTGGAAAAAGGGGCCAATATGGGTCTGAGTCATCTTGGGAGGTGGTCTAGAAGCAAGGGAGCAATGAGCCTGATCGATTTCTAGCGGGCTCTCCCATGATCAAAACAGAAGCCTTGGTAGTACTGATTGCAGGACTGAGACTGTGTGAGGACCTTCACAGTCCTCAGGGAACCCCACAAATCTAAGATTATTTCTGTGGCTGCAGTTTTCAAGATCCTCAACCCACTGCTACAGGAGTTTAATCAAAGAAACACAGAAACATAGATACATAGACTTTGTGACGAGATAAGGACCACTTGGCCTCATAGTCTGCCCATTTCCTACCTATTGGATAAGCTGCAGATTTTAGTTAACCAACATCTACTTCCTGCAACCCCCATAACTGCCTTATGTCTGTCCCATGCATGTTTGAATTCCCCCACTGTTTTAGACCCCACAACCTCCCCAGGAAGGCTGTTCCATGCGCCCACCACTCTTTCAGTGAAAAATAATTTACTCTCATTACCCGTGAGTCATCCCCCCTCTATCTTTAAATTGTGCCCCCTTGTTCTTGCACATCTCTTTTTCTGAAAGATGCTACCCTCCTGGACTTTGTTGATTCCCTTGAGGTACTTGAAAGTTTCTATCATGTCCCCCCATCCCTCCTTTCATCAAAGGTATACATATTAAGCTCTCTCACTCTCTCTTCATATGGTTTCTGATGCAGACCCTGCACCATTTTAGTTGCCCTCCTCTGGACGCCTTCCATCCTGTCTATGTCCTTGCATAGATGGGATATCCAAAACTGCATGCAGTACACCAGAGGGGGTCTCACCAACTGTCTGTACAGAGGGATAACCACTTTCCTTTTTCTACTTGTGATGCCCCTCCCTATGCATCCCAGTATCCCCCAGCTCTCTTTACTGACTTTTCACATTGCTCACCCACCTTTAGGTCATCTGATATGACTACCCCCAGGTCCCTTTCCATTATTGTTGTTCTTAGTACCTCCCCTGCCACTGTGAACTCTTCTCCTGGGTTTTTTGTTTTCTAGGTGCATTACTTTGCAGTCCTTTGCATTAAATCTAAGTATCCATACGTTTGACCATTCCTCCAACTTTGCCAAGTCCCTTCTCATCCTTTCTACCCCCTTGTGTTGTGTATCAACTCTGTTACAGAGCTTTGTGTCATCTGCAAAGAGGCATACCTTTCCTTCCAGACCCTCTGCAATGTCACCTATAAAGACGTTAAAGAGGACTGGACCCAGTACTGAGCCCTGAGCTACTCCACTATAACCTCTCTTTCTTCGGAATGAGTTCCATTCACTATTACCTTCTGTGTCCTGTTGTGCAGCCAGTTTGCTACCCAGGCTACCACCCTAGGACCCACTCCCAGGCTGGCTAACTTGATTATTAATCTTTTGTGTGGGACTGTGTCAAATACCTTGCTAAAGTCTAGGTAGGCCATATACATAGCCCCTGCCTGGTCTATTACTTTGGTCACCCAGTCAAAGAAATCAATTAGATTCATCTGACATGACCTTCCTGCTGTGAATCCATGCTGCTTTGGGTCCCGTGTCCTGCTTGCCTCTAGGTACTCAACAATTCTTTCTTTCAGAAGTGATTCCATCATTTTCCCTACCACTGAGGTCAAACTAACAGTTCTGTAGTTTCCTGCTTCTGCCTTGCTCCCACTTTTGTGAAGGGGAATCACATCTGCTGTCCTCCAGTCCTCAGGTACCACACCATCCTCCCATGATTTGTTCAAAAGTGTGGTCAGTGGTGTCACTAGGTCCCCCCTTAGTTCTTTCAGGATTCTGGGGTGAATCCAGTCAGAAACATAGAAACATAGAATTTGATGGCAGATAAGGACAGCTTGGCCCACCCAGTCTGCCCATTTCCCTACATAATGGATAAGCTGCAGATCCTAGTTAACCAGCAGCCTACTTCTTCCTACCCCCACCCACTAGAATTGCCTTATGACTGTCCCATGCATGCTTGTATTCCACCACTGTTTTTGACTCCACGACCTCCTCTGGAAGGCCGTTCCATGCATCCACAACCCTCTGTGAAAAATACTTTTAAATTACCTCTGGCAGCCCTCTATCTTCAAATTAGCCCCTTAGGCTCAGGCCCATTGCTTTGTCCACCTTGAGTTTTAGGGATTCTTCCAGGACTTTTTCTTCTGTAAATGGACTGGTGTCAACCCTACCCAGAGTACTTCTATTGTTTGGTTTAGGTAACTCCTCCTCTTCTTTTGTGAATACTGAGCAAAAGTATTCATTCAGTCTTTGTGTTTTATCTCCGGTGTCCGCTATTTATTGTTCTTTGATATTAGTACAGTGTGACAGTGAAATTATGTCAGCTGCAGTATTCTGGGTGGCTATTTCCAATTTGCCAATCTGTGCCATAAGTTGGGTAAACATCCCCTTTATTTCTTGTAGGTTGGTGTCTCCCACTGGGGTAGCCTACAGCTTCATCTTGAGGATGTGCAAGTTGGAAGGCCCAGGACTCGTGGCCATGCTTCAAACCCCAGGCTGTCTAAAATTACTCCAGGTATCAATTCCAAAAAGTGATCAACAGCTGTGGTGAGCTCCTCTAGTTTCTGTCCATAGCCTTTAAGAGCTACTGACTCCTCAAGAAAACATCACCAAAATATTATGAGGTACAATTCTGCTTGCATTCCATTTTATATTTTATATATTTCTCCTCCCACAATTTATCACTGAAGAAATGTGATGAATATATGATTGTTGTCCCTTTGAGTTCAGTTTGAGTTTATCTGCTTCTATAGTTTACACTCTAATTCGAGTCATAATCCTTTGTTGTGACATCACAATCTGCTGCCATGGGAGTAACTGTGAGGCTACAAGTAGTGCTCTGTGACTTCAGGCAGGGAGAAAGCAGCAGGAATAAATTAACTCTTCAGGAGCAAAGATCCTGTTTTCATGCAAATGATCTCACTACTAAACAATGAGGAGGAGGAATACAGAACTAATGGAAATACAATCTGGACAGTGACTAAATATTATGTTGTGTTAAAGTTGTCCTGAACATGTCACCAGTTCTTTACTTTAGTAGTTTGGATAGAGATGTCTAGGATATTGAAGGATTATGTCCCTGAATTAGCAGAGCAGTAAATTCAAGAAGCCATTACTTCAGAAGGCAAGTCACTCTACTGTCTGTAATATATTTAATTGTTTTTATGTTGTTTTCTTGATGTGGAGATCTACAGAGCTGGCTGTGTGTCTGAAATTAGAAAAAGACCAGATGAAAAAAAGTGCTTGTTACCAACCGAGTGAAAAGAAGTTGGCTACCAACAGACTAAAAATTTGTTGAATGATAAGAATGAAATGACATGAATGAAATGGAATGTCTCCTTGCTGGTTTATGAAAAGACTGTCATTATGGTCTGTAATGAAATATGGATACTGTTTAAAAGACAAAGTTCAGCTCTGAGTTGGAGTAAACTGTAATGCAAATTTTGACACTTGTGTCTTTAAGGCCTTATGACCATAAGGTGACAAAGCAGTCTGGGAAAGTGGTTGGAGAAGCAAATCATATCCTCGGATGCATAGGAAGGGGATCACTATCAGGAGAAGGAAGTGCTTCTACCCCTGTATGTATCAATGGGGCTGGGATCATTATGCTGTATACAAAACATGTGCAGCTACAAGCACCACAGCCAAAACAGCGCTGACTACAAACAGAGTCTGGCAAAACACTGACCTGTCGAGAACAGTGCACCCTTTGACAACAATGGGACTTTATGTTTTTTTACTGAAGGCTGGGTATGCAGAAAAGTACCCCATGGTTGTACATATTTTTAAGCCAAAATCCTAGTTAGTGCAGAGATTAAACAATTGAAATATTGTAGTAAACAAAAGAATTAAACCAACCCCTATCTCCTGCACCATCCTTATCAAAATAAAAAGTAAAGTGCTCACCATTTTAACTTTTGTAACTCATTAAAAATAAACCCACATTTAATGTTACCAGTGAAGAAAAATGCATTTTGGACTCATACATCTGATGGGGAGAGGATACTATCATAATGGATTATATTAAAATACATAGGAGGATTGCCTAAGACAACTAAACAATACAGTGATATGCTGGACTCTACAGAGATTACAAGTTGAATAATTACTTACTACAATCAAAAACCTAATTAATGAAGCATAGGAAAAAGGATGGGTATAAGACTGGGTATCAAACCTAGTGATTAACCATAACCTAAGAACATCAATTTCTTGCATCTTACTAAAGGTGTTCAAAGACCCTATAAATCCACCAGGCCAACAAATCGTATCTTGAATAGGGTCAATAACAGAGACACTTTCCATTTGCATAGATCATACCTTTAAAGACCTGGAATCTGAGATCCTATCATATATAAAGACTCTAAACATGTTATTCAACCATTGGAAGGGTTGAACAAAGAGGAATGGAAATGGAAGGTTGATACTAGTTACAATAAATGTCAAAAGCGTGTATACTAATATACCACATGACCACGCTTAAACACATTGAGAAATACACTAGAAAGTAGAGCAGAGAAGGTGACACCATCAGAATTTCTTGTGAGACTAACAGAAATAGTTCTGAAGAACAACTATTTTATGTGAAAAGGAGCACATTTTCTCCAAATAATAGCAACAGCAGTTAGAAGAGAAAAGAGTATTCAGAGAAGTCTTAAAATGCTAGACTAGATTAATTGTTAAGAAATAAAATAAAGGGATAACTAAAATGTATTTATTTTGCTTTTACAACCAGGTAAGCACACTAGGCAAAACAAAATGCCTACTTACAGGTACGACCTGGGAAAATATCCCATATATCCCTTTATGATAGTCCTTAGAATACTATACATAGAAATCTAAAATGTCACTTTATTGCTCTTGAATGTGAGCGAATCCCCATCACTGTGCTATAACTCCTGAAACTACTTTAAGGCAGGGAAATTCTTATGAACTGTGGGACCAAATGTGATAGTTCCACTGAGAATTTCTCAAACAGGGAACATGGTGCTTGGTTTCCATAGTGACCAGGCCACTACCTCATGTTACCACAGTGATCTGATCACACTTCATCAGTGGGACACCCCCACCCCAGATGGCACAGTGAAACCAACTAGCATAGTGAAGCACAGAAGTTGAGTGTCTCAAACAGTGGTGAAGGACTGCCATAACCATTAGTTCGGATTCGAACATAGGAATCTCCGTGGGGCGCAGAACTCAACTATAAAGAGGTGAGAAAAGCTGTATTAAAGAGAAAAAGAAATACAAGACATAAAGGAAGAGGCTAAGAGTACTACTAAACAGGATTTTTTTTGTGTTTTAACAGATCAAGAATACTAAAAACTCAAAGGAGATATTTAAAAATGAACACAATGAAAAGTGACTGTACATGAATTCTCCCTCTAAATCAAAAGTTAAATACAATTAATTTTTTGAATCTTTGTAGGCTATGGCAGGCTAGTGACCAGTATTGGGCACTGTGGAATATAAAAGAAACCCAGAGATAATAAGCCGGCATACGGAAAATGAAAAGTTCGGCAATTTTTATTGTACAATCAGGTCAATTTCGCCTGTATGATAAAGTAACAGTAACAAAACACTGCACTGCAATCTAATACAAACAAGCATTTGTCAATGCTGGAGTTCATTGTTGGGATTGCTGTTGGTACACACTGATTGGCAGGATTACAGTTCCCAGCAGAAAGAACAAGTTATGCCACCAAATTCACATTTCAGTTGAAATATAGTGAAGTGCATACCTGTTTAAGTCAATTAATGATCTGGCTTTGAAGAGTGACAATGTGTCTGCAGTTCAGAGAAGATGAGGCACTGTAGCCCCACCATGGGTTGAGAGACGTTATTGTTTGAAACCCTAACACCCTGGGTGTTTATTGGTATTGCACTACAAATTTTCAACATGGCCTTTTTGACCCCTACCTCATGAAAGCATTTGAGACCTCTGCTCATGAACAGCGGCACTGTGATTTTGTTAATCTGTCCTGAACATTGATTTCACACAGTGACCCACCATTCTGCACCAGATGGACGAAAACATAGTTCAGGCAGGATGTAAAATTACAGCTGTACCATTCATACAAGGCGTGAAGGGATGGCAGTGTTGAACATCTGGAGTGGAAATATAAAAATGCTCAAACGCATGAGTGGAAACTACTGCGCACACTCATAAAGTCATTTAGTGGAATAATTTCACCAAAATTTAAACATAGGCATTTTGTGACCTCTGCTCATGAACACTGTCATTATAATTTTCTTACTCTGTCCTGAACATTGATTTCCCACAGTGACTACGCCAAGGTGCGCCAGATGTGCAAAAACACATTTCGGGCCGGATGTGAACAAAGACAGCTGTACTGTTCATAAGGAGGCATGCAAAACTGACAATGATGAAACTCTTGAGTGAAAATGTTACAAATCCTCGAGGTTACAAGTGTGCGTGGAAACTGCGCAACGCACAATCATAAAATAGTCATTTTAAGGACTTTTGTCATCAAATTTTCAACATTGGTATTTTGAGACCTATGCTCTTGAACAGTGTCACTGTAATTGTCATGATCTGTCCCAAACACTGTTTTCCCACAGCGACCGCACTATTCTACGCCAGAAGTGCAAAAACACATTTTGGCCAGGATGTGAAAAATGACAGCTGTATTGCTCATGAGGAGGTGTAAAAAAATACCAGTGTTGAAAATCTGGAGTGAAAATATTACATATTCGTGATGTTACAACTGCGAGTTGAAACTCCGCAACACACGTTCATAACACAGTCATTATATAGACTTTTGTCACCAGCTTTTCAACACAGGTATTTTGAGACCTCGTCTCATGAACAGTGTCACTGTGATTTTCATAATCTGTCTCAAACACTGATTTCCCACAGTGATTGTGCTATTCTACGCTGGAAGTGTGAAAACACATTTTGTCCAGGATGTGAAAAGTGACAGCTGCACTGTTCATGAGGAGGTGTAAAAAATACCAGTGTTGAAAATCTGTAGTGAAAATATTACATATTCACAACGTTACAAGTGTATATTGAAACTGCACAATGCACACTCATAACACAGTCATTTTTTGGAATTTGTTCACCAAATTTTCAACATAGGCTTTTTTGGGAGTCCACCTCATGAACAGTGACGCTGTTGTTTCATTAATCAGTCCCGAAAGGTGATTCCATGCAGTGACTGAGAAATCACCTTTTGGGACTGAATAACCAGATGACAGTGACTGAATTCATGAGGTGGGCTCCCAAGAATCCCATGTTGAAAACATGGTGCCAAAATTCACCCAAATTGGCAAGATATGCACAAAGTTGAAAAAATAACATTTATGCCATTATACAGCTTACGGCATTTCTTCAGTTCACGGTTGGCTTTGAAAAGTGCAGACATGTTCCCAGTCCACGAAGATCATCGCACCAGGCTCCAGAGGTAAGTATGTGGTGAGGAGAGTGGGGAGGTGGGATGCACAGTGGGTGACTGCAGGTTGGAGGAGGTGCCACACGTGCTCTCACGAGACCGTTTTCTAGTTTACAGGTTTAAAAAAATGTTAGAATGTCATGGGAAGGTTTTTCTTTATTACAAGGTCTTTTAGCATGCTGGGGTGAGCTCTAGCATGCCACCTGAAATGTTTGGGTTGGCTGTAGCCAAAGGGGATTGGGCACCCCCATTGGCACATATAAGTGTTGGTGGGGCAAGAACCGAGGGTGATTGGGCACCCTTTTGGCACACAAGAAATTGTGGGTGCATTATGCCGACGGGGAAGGGGCTTCCCGTCAGCAAAATGAACTAGGAAGGGGCATGCTGACAGGGGGATTTGGCACCCCATCAGTTTTTTTGGTTTTTGTTTTTAACTGCGAGGGGGCATGCAGAAGTTCTGGGTTCAGTGCATTCACACTGCTGTAAGCTACAGCTGTGTGAACGTGCATCCAGAAATGCAATGCAGGAATGCAACTTCAAAGGACTGAGCTGTGCCACTATTGGTGTGGCTCTGTCCTTTGAAAAGTTGTCCAACTGAGCCTGAACAGCTGAAAGAGAGTCATCGCCAGCCTGCCAACTGATTCATCTGCCACTGACCTGCCCCAAGAAACAGAGCTCTCCATTGGGCACACCCCTGTAAAGCACTTTATAGCAATGCATTTATCTGCGCCTGCAGGCCATCACAAACTCAAAAAGGAATTCTCATAAGCAGCAGCACCCTCTAGTGGCAATAAAGGGACTATTTTACAGAACCTAGCATTTCTGTTAATTTTTATTAATATATTTCACCCTATTTTTATAAACTTTATTATATTAAACAAAAAACAATAATTTTAGCCCATTTTCTAAGTGCAATGATACCATCCTGGGTTGGTGTTATTGGGATATAGTGGACCTTCCAGGGGGTATAAGGCCTTCTGCCTGTGGCATTGGGCCTCATTACACCCTGGACCATCCTTGCTCTCCAACAATGCCCACCCTAGAAATTGTATTTATGTCTCACCCTGTTGGGTATTGTACTTACTTCGGTATCCTCATGTGTTTTGGGATTGCGCTATGGTTATTGTTCTGTATATGGGAAAAAATGGTTTCGTTTGCAGACTGTTAGAGGGGAGCGAGTAGCAGCAGAGTAAGAATGGTGTGCAGTCCTGTTGTACAGGTAACATAAAACTGTTCTCAGCTGATGAACTCTGCTAAAAAAAAGGTATTTTGATTCAGTTGAAAATTGCGAAACTTCTTGATGTGAGGATGATTTGCCTGTGGTCAGGTGCCAGTTTTTTTTTTTGTTTTCTGCATCAGTACTGCTTGTCATTTGAGCATTGTTGGGGTGGGAACAGGAGCAGGACTTTCCTGAAATCAGTCCGGACATGAGAGTCATGCTGCCAGCTAGCGTCAGTTGAGAGTGTGCTATCAATCAGAGATGGGAGTGGTGGACTCTGGTGTGCTTCCCTTGTTATTAAAATAAGAAAAAAGATAAGTTGTTTTATGTTGTTTTTCTTTTACTATATTGTACAGTAATAGTAGGTGTAGGGACTGTTCTGAGGACTGAGTAGGGTGGGTGAGCTTCTGGATCAGTGCCTCACTAAGCAAGCTGAAAAAATTGACAGCTATCATCTTTCGGGTGGGCACAGGGATAGCGGATGATGATGGGTGCTGTCAGGAAGAACTTGTTATTTGCAGGGCATTGTTAAGAAATAGCAGAATGGGTGTGAGGGTGTTTCAGCCAGTCAGGATTTAACATTTGAAGATCCCATTTTCTAACATGACTTAAACTGATATGTAGCAAATTATTTATATACTATAACTGTGCCATCATATAGACAATAATGACTTCATTTTCTGTTTTATTTTAAAGCCCATTTGCGCTGAGGAAGAGACCTATATGGTATTGAATTTTTAGCATGCAAATACTTGAATCTTAAAACAAAAACTCTGTGGCACAGATATTGAAGGAAAGAAAAATTGCTCAAATTGCAAGATGATGAAAGAAAATTCAAACTGAAGCTTGAAGCAGATAGAGATTACAACATAAATGAACTGAAAGTATATTGTTTGTATTAAACTATTTTGGAATAGAGCACCTTACACTCAGAACTAACTTCAAGTCCCTGTCCCAACAAACAAAAGAAAGTCACTTACTGTATATGCTGAGTTATCTTGAGCAAGGCACTAAATTTAATCTTCACTGTGCCTCAGTCATTCCTGTGGAAAAAGGGGTAAAGTTAGACCCAACAGAAAATCAGAAGTTTGATGGCATACAAAAGCTTATTTATGAGGAAAAGCTTGTGAATGGGTATGGTGCTTCAGTACTTGCTGAAACACTGACAAAAACTGTAAATGGCTAATGCCTTCTAACTAGGTTTTGCTCAGATATTTCTACATTCAAGAAAACAACACAGCTCACCGCTCACCAGTGGGCAGGATTACTGGCAGGATGATCCTACTGTAGGGACAGGGCCATTGCAAGCAGTACACAGAGATGGTCCCCTCTCCTCCCATGAATGCCTGGCAGTGCGCATGCATGGATAGCAGGTGAATACATACTGCCAATGGCACCAAACAAGATAAAAGTAGTTAGGAAGGGGAAGGGTACAACAGAAAGATAGACACCCACCCACCCTAATTAGGAGTGGAGGAAAAGTGTTGAAATAAGATGTAGGTGCAATGGGGGGATTTGGGGTGGCAAGGAGCTAAAGGAAATGCAGTGACGCAGGTGCAGGGTGGCCATTGGGACAGTATGGTGTGGTGACTCAAGTTGATGGGTAGCAGAGAGAGAGAGAGAGAGAGAGAGAATGACCTGATTTAAACTGGGCATGTGGGCATGACCAATTTACATTAGGCACATCTTGTTCAAGGTAAGAGGGTATGACCCAGTTTACATCAGATGGGCCCTAAGACAGACAAAAGGGAGCGGCAGGACCCAATTTACATCAGGCATGGGCAACAAGAGGCATGACCTAATTTACATTGGGCATTTAGCCAGGATAAGTAACAAAAACTTGGACAATTGACAAGGGGCACAAGGGTGAGGATATATATCTATATATACCATGATAAAGTTTGAAAAGTAAACAAAGGCTATAAATGAGACAGGGTCCTGTTTTCAAAGCTGCCTCACCAATCGGTCCCAACATGTAAGGATTAATGGTACCCTATCAGACACCAGCAGTGTTACTGTTGGTGTCCTGCAGAAAATCAATATGGGTCCACTTCTATTTAGCCTATTTGTAAATAACCTGCCCATGGCCTGCCCTTCGAGGTTTTCCTTTCTACTGATGACAGAGTCATCAACACCAGCAGCCCTAACCAGGAGGCACTCACCTGGGAACTCCTCTGTAGCTTCAGGGCTGCAGAAAGGTGGTTGTCATAGAACCTACTTATCCCAAATAAAAATGCTATTCTCTAGCTCCCAAGGGAGGAAGAGAGCTTCCCCATTTAACATCACTAACAGTAATGGAGACACTCTGGAACAGGTATCCTCATTTAAGTATCTCAGTGTAACCCCAGACAAATTGATGTCATTTGCCCAACATGTCAACTACGTTGTCGAACAGGCTCACATAACACTAGGATAGCTCTATAGGCATAGACACTCCCTAACACCTGAAGCTAAGCAGATAGCCCCATCTAGCACCATGTTACTGGTACTGGGTTATGGCATTGCTGTCTGTGGTGAGGCAACTGATTCAGTACTTAGAATGGTCTGACTGGTCCTTAACAAGACATGTAGGTTCTTCCATACTCATTCTTGTACCCTGTACAGCCAAACAGGGTTGCTCCAACTAAGAGATAGAATAAAGTACCAATTATGTTTGCTACTGAAGGCATGAAGACTCTTATGGGTCTATCCCCTACTGCTATCCAAAACCTTCGTCACCCCATCACCAGCCACTACACAGCTAGGAGTATGGATAGGAAGGCACTAATCATACCTTTTTACAGGAACAGCCTCACCCAGTGCTCATTTGCTTACAGGTGCCCCTGTGGCTAAATGAGCTGCTTGATTCCCTACTTTGTTTGCCCAACACTTCCTAGTTTAAATCCGTGCTGAAACAACTTCTCACTATAAGATCCAGCTGTGACTAATATTAGACCTAACTGGGCATTTTCTTCTACTTACAGGGCTTTGATTAAAACCTGTTAGACTCTGAATCTTAATACCTCCCTTTGTATTCTACCTCTGTATCTGACAGCTTCTTAATACTGCTATGTGCAACACTACTTGATTCTTTATGCAACTACTGCACTGACAAGGAAAGTTTGTAAATGAGCTGCTTAGCTCAAAGGTATATATCTGATTGTATAAATAAATAAATAAATAAATAAATAAATAGGTATATAACTGTAACTACTCCCCCCCACTACTTTATACAATTAGCTACCCCTAGCACCCATAACTGTGCACAAACTTCAGTACATTTACACAATTGGTACCACCCCTAGTTTGGGAATGTATACCAGGCTCATTACTCTAGAGATCAAGGGGTGGAGGTCTACAAAAGCAATTTGCCTCTTTGGTATTTACAAAAAACAGGTCCTAAGGAGATAACTTTTTGCTAGGACTATGCTAGACCTAACTTCTGGAAGAGTACACAGTAACTCCACACAGGAAGCAATAATGGAACTGTTCTAAAACCATAGCTGGGGTTCTAGAGTGTGACTTTATTCCAAAAGAGCGTTCTCTAATGCAAGGGTGGACCACCAGGGTTTACACATCATAGCACTAGGAACTTAAAGAATAAAAAATTGACTGTATCTGACAGAAAACTCTCTTTTTATTCACACACTGTAGGACATTGGACATTGGCACTTGTATTCCCAAATGTTGTAGTTTCATAGTTATCTTACAAGTTCATAAGACCAAGGCCCATAGTGAACTCGCCACCATAAATTAATGGTGGTATTTATATTTTATTTCCTTCATATGGTCATCCAGCAGGATTTTAAATCATTGTACAGTATCACTATTAACAACATATATTGGTAATGAATTCCATATTGGTGGTGCCCTCTGTATCAAAAACCTTTGTCTTCATTGGGTTTTATTAACTGGGCATTTAATTTTATCTTTGTGTAATCCAGTATTATTTCACAATCCTGTTTTCCAAGCATATAATATTGAGTGTGTAGCTATTATGTAATGCAGTGAATATATGTATGAGATCACCTCTTAATAACCTATACTCATGTAGTATAGGTTCAAGGAACAAGCTTGTCCTCATATAGGAGATGTCCTAGATGTTTAACTCTCTTAGTGGCTCTTCATTGTACCGTCTCCATCATACTCAGAGCACTTACAGTAGTAGGAGAACAAAATGGAGCACAATACTCCATGTGAGGCCTGACAAGACTTGTATACAGAAGCATCAGGACCTCAGCCCTCCTACTTTTTATATGCCTGTGTATACATCCCAAAATGGAATAGCATTTTTTTTTTTTTTTTTTGCATGGACATCAAATTTCAGATCATTGGTAATGGTTACACCTAGATCTCTTTCCTCTATGACTGATTAAATTATTTTGTTTTTTTATAGTATAATTTGCCCCCCGTTGTTATTTCCGAAATGCATCACCTTACATTTTAGTTCATTAAATGTCATTTTATTCTCATCTATCCAGACACCTATAATATTCAAACATTCCTGAAATTTGTTGACTGGCTCTGGATTGTTAACTATACAGGCAATTTTACAATTGTCTGCATACTTTCCCATCCAGACACAGTCACTTACTTTCATTGTTGATACAAGTATATTAAACAACAAGGGTCCCAAGACTGAACCCTGTGGAACTCCACTTGTCATGGGACCATGTATTACTGCATGTTGTACCCTATCATCCAACCATGAGCAAATCCACTTGATGATATTGCTGTGGAATTTGAATTTACACAAATATTCCAGTAAGATTTTATGTGACACTGTGTCAAATGCTTTAGCCTAATCCAGAAACACAACATCCACATCAATCCCTCATCAAAAGCTTCACTAACTGGCTCAAAAACTGATTAGGTTGGTTAAACATGATCTACGGTGTAAATCCATGTTGTGTAATATCACATGCTGCAGTTCTATGTATATGAGCATTCATTCTTGTTTGAATTATTCTCTTGATCATTTTGCCTGTCACAGAGGTTAAGCTACTGGGCCTATAGTTCCCAACAAATTGTTTGCTACCGCTCTTATGTATCGGCACAACATTTGCACACCTCCATTCCTCTAATGCAGTGCCATTATTTATAGATGTATTATATAGTACTGCTAAAGGATCAGCCATCTCATTGACCAATTTTTTTTAGAAATTTTGGGGCTATACCATCTGGGCCTAGTGCAGAGTCTTTCTTCAAATTATTAAGGATATCCACTACTTCTTTTGTAGTAATAGATTCCACTGTTCCTTCATTATGCCATTGTTTGATTTTAGTATGTTCCTTAGGGATGACGACATTCTGAAAATAAGTGCTAAGCTCATTAGCCATATCGGATTCATTGGACACTATTAATTCTTGTATTTTTACTGGCCCTATGGCTACCCTTAAGTGATCCAATATAATTAAAAAAGCCTTGTTTTATTATTTTTAGAATCAGTTGCTAGGTGAATTTCAACTTCTTGTTTACTTTTTTCGATAAGATTTTTTGTCTTTTTTATCAGAGTTTTATATTTTATAGGATGAATTGTGTTTTGAGACTTCTTATATTTATGATATGCTCTGTGTTTTTTTGTTTATAACTCTTTTTATTTCATTTGTCCACCATAGCGGAATTCTTTTTGAGCTTTCATTATATTTTATCCTCCATGGAACCCATGTGTTTATACAACGCATAATCTTGGTGTTAATTATATCCCATTGATCTTGTAGATTTGAGTTTTCTGTTAATTCCTGAACCCAATTCCAATTACTTAGATAGTTTTTTATACTATCATAATCACCTCTGTTAAAATCTCAGATTTTTGTTATTCCATTATTATTTGCTTTGGTCGTTATATTTAGATTAAACTGCAGCATATTATTATCATTATCTACCAGTGGTAACAACACTATTGGTTCAGTATCGATATTACTACTATTAGTCAAGATTAAATTGAGTACATTGGCTTCCCTAGTAAGTTTCATGACCAATTACTTAAGATTATTCTGCAGGGTAAATTCCAGAACTCTTTTTTCCATAGTTCCTCTTGCTTCAAGAGTCACCCAATTGAAATTTGGCATATTAAAATCTCCCTTAAGAATATATTCATTGGGCACTTCCATACTTTCAATTTCACTAAGGAAAGCCATATTACTGTGGAAGTCCAGGCTGGGGGATCTATAATCAAAACCGAGAGTCACTGTTTTGATATTTAAGTAAAGATCAACCCATTATACCTCAATATCATCATCCTGGAGTTTTTTAGTTTCAGTTTTCATGCTGTCAGCTACATATAGGACAATGCCACCCTCTTTTTTCTGTTTCCTGCTCTTAATAAATTTAGTGCATCCTAAGATATCAGTGTCTCAATCATCACTTATGAACCAGGTTTCACACATAGCACATACATCAATTTGTTTGCTAATCAGTGTATATCTCAACTCATCCCTTTTATTGTGCAAACTTCTTGCATTAAGTAATAGGATAGATAGAGTTTTGAATTTCCTGTTTGTCATCTGTCTTATGTGTCTTTGTATGTTTAGAGTGTGTGTTTATTTTAATGTTAGTCTGATTGATGTAATCCCTTCCACCCCAATAAACAGTTTAAATAATTCCTAATATATTTTTTCATGTGTGTGCCTAGCTCTTGTTTACCTTTATTATTCAAGTGAAGCCCATCCTTACAAAAGTAGTCATTATTTGCCACTGAATTCTTCCCAATGAAATATATATCCAGTTCCTTGTTTTACAGTTCATGATCGTAGCCAATTATTTACCCTTCATAATTTTAATGTCTGCTAATAAGTAGCCCTTGGTATTGGCAGTATTTCTGAAAATGCAAAATTGCATCCTATATCCACTAATTTATTAGTCATAGCTACAAATTCTTGCTTAATTTGCTGTTCATTCTGTGTAAATATATTATTGGTTCTGGCGGGAGTTATGACTAGGGAGTTTTGAGCATCATATCTCAAGATATCATTTACCATTTCATTGATATCATAAACTCTTGCCCCTCTAAAACATGATAAGGTTCTTGGGGCCAGATATTCAAAACTTTGCACTGGGCAAAAACTGTTTGTGCAGGTTTAGCTTGGGATTAGTGTGGGTTTGCTATATTCAGAAGGCCAAATAGTGCACACAAACTGCATTAGCACTGGGCAAAATCATAATGTATGCAAGTGACAAACTGAGTGGGTATGTACATGAATACAGGCAATGCTATATTCAGCGACTAGCACCACACAAAGTGGTTTTGTGCTACTTAGTGTGACTCTTAGTGTGGTGCACATTACCACCCAGGAAAAGGTAGTCTTAACCCTTGGCAATCAGCTTTGCGTGACATTATGGTTTTGCACAGTGTTTGTGCGGCTTTCGCACGGCTTTACACAACCCTAGCAAATAAGTGTGACACATAGACAAAGCCAGACATAAAGGAAACATGCTGTTCACTGATGGCATCACAATGATGCCATCATCTGCCACCAGTTCCAGCCAAGCCAGACAGTAAGTGGTGACCCTGCCACCAGTGGACAGCATGGCAGTGTGACCATACAGCACACACCTGTGGACTACTCTTCTGTGGACACCAACAGATGCCAACATACACATGCGGCACTGTGAGCATGGAGGATGTTGAGGGAGAGTGCTGGGTGGCCAGGCTGTGCCACAGACCAGTGTGGCCACAAGGCTGGCACATCATGCAGTGCACATGGGCCAGTATTGGGAATACCCCAACACCAGTGTGCCTTTCTGATAATATATGCTCCCCAGGCCACATACGCAGAGCTGTACAACTACCACACACACAAAGCTGGACATGTATATGTCACTGTGAGCATCCATCCAGAGTGCAGCATCTGTGGGTCACACAACAGCGTAACAGTAATGTCCACTGTCAGTAAATGCCTGCATGTTGGGCCTGTCAGTGTGTATAGTGCAGTCATCAGCACTGCCCTACACACCATAGGCAGCATTGTGTCCACACACTACTGGCCCCCTTGCTACTGTAGTGTCTGCTGTGTACTGTAGCATGACCTACAGTGTAACAGTTGCATGCAGCACCACCACCATCTGTGCCTATCCTGTGTTGTCCCAGTACAGCTGCAGGCAGCAGTGCATGTGAAAGTACAGTGTTCAGAACCGTATAATATTCCCTGAACTGTTTGCACAGTGCTAACATGTTTGTGCGGGTTTAGTGCATGGCTAAACTGATAGCTCGGTGCAAACTGCATGCAAATCAGGGCATAATGAGATGCTAATCTGGATGTTTGCCTAGAGACTACCTAAGTAGGCACATTTGCATGTCACTTTTGAATATGGCAAAGTTTAGCTCCGGGCAAACGTGTTTGCACTGGGCTAATGGTTTAGCCCTGCGCTGAACCCACGCAAACATGTTAGCGCTGGGCAAACAGTTTGGGGAATATTATACAGTTTTGAACACTGTACTTTCACATGTGCTGCTGCCTGCAGCTGTACTGGATCACACATTTGCTGGCACACACATTGGCCACACAGTTCCTCTACCTACCTTCAGTCGCTGTGCACTGTGTGTTGCTGTTGTGGTTTGCACTTCCTGGTTGTTATATTCAGAGCTGTCTTATTCCAGGGCTAAGTTTGCCCTGCACTCCCAGCCAGCTTGCCTGGCCTCATTTGCATTCTATATTCAGAAGCTGTTTGCCCCAGGCTATTCCTTTTGAATATAGCTTGCTTTGTGCTCCAGGCTAAGCTTGCCCACCGGGCAGTGCTAATTTAGCCCCGGGGCAAAGTTTTGAATATCTGGCCTTTGATGTCTTATCCTCGTCACATATAGTTCTATCCAACCCTTTAGTGAGTCGCCCAAAATAAATATTTGTTTTTTAACCAGTAACTGCTCATTGTCTCCATAATTTTGACACAATTTGGGCCATCTGTATTTCCTGTTTGGATGTTTGAGTCCCCAGTTTGTTTATTAGGACATAGGACAATTCTTCCAGTGGCACTGGCCATAAAACCTTGCTAATAGGACACTTGCACTTTGTTTCTCACATGTCGTAGGACATTGAGCATTTCTTCCAGTGGCACTGGCCACAATTGAAAAACACATTTGCTAAGAATTGCTACAACCCACTTCAGGGGTAAACTTCTCTTCAGATATTGGCACTTTGACTAAAGTAACCAGGTGCCCTTACTGAACCTGTTAGTCCTGAACTGGTTACTCCAGATGGGGTCTGCCACCCTTTGTTCCCAAATCCATACTTAGCCATTCTTTCAGAGTTACATCTTAAACATTTGAAATACACTTTGGAAAATGCCTGTTGAATGAAACTTTGGCATCCAGCATTTGAATCACTACACACTGGTAGTGGAAAACTAAGTTCCATACAATGTGATATAGTCATACTCTGGACATCACACACTTCTGCAAACGTTAAATTAGTACAATCTCACACTTCTGAATTCACGGGAAGATTGTGCTTTTCTCTCTTACAGCAGAGAACATAACAGCACAGGTTCTTGCTTTCTGTAGCAAAAGTCAGATCCTACTCAGAGTTGACATTTCAGGGCAACTTCAAAACATCCTGGATCAAAGGGGTTGCCTTGGATCCATCCACTAGCAGTCCTTTTCCCCCCTCCAGGTACGAAAATCAGGAGATCCTGCTGGTAGACAATGGTTTCCACCACTTCTCTTGGCAAACTGGAGAACTACCAGAACTAGGTTGAGAATGCAGGGCCCTCAACTTAGAGCCTCAGCTGACGTTCTCACTCCTCCAACTTCAAGCTGCTGACTCACTCTGATCCTCATCTCAGCATTCGAAAATCCCTTCTCACAGCTGGCCAAGGCTTATGCTGCTGCAAGAGTTCAAATGAGCTCATCACTTCCATCTCTGCTGAAGCCAAGTAAACAGAAGAGTGAGTAGGTGAAACCCCCACTCAACTAGTTAATCACCAGCTGCCCCTCTCTGACCAGCACTGATACTGAGGGGATTCTAGTAACCACAGGGTACTGGGTGGTTATGCTCATCACCACCAAATGAATGACTGTCGACAGTCATATCTCCATCTGGTACTAGGCCATCCTACCATCTGTGTTACCTATGGGGAGGTAACGCTACTTCTCCCCTATCATGTGCCAGGCACAGACAGGTAACACTAAAGGAACAGAGGCCAGCTGATGAAACTTCAGCCCCTATCCTATGATCAACCAATGGAGTCTCAGTGGCTCCAACAAAACTGCTTGAAGCGTGCCCAAACAGACAGAATTGGTTACCCTTATTGCGAATTAGGACCACCAACCTACCTTTCCCCAGCCCTGTAGGAAAATTATCTGACTTATGCTACCTACTGTGGAACCAATCCTCCAAACTTCCCAGGGTACCTGTGAACAACAAAAAAGAAAACATACACTACATTTTGCATTTACATCCCTCCCAAAAAAACACTGTGAAAAGAAACATGTTAACACCCTGTTAACCATAAACAATTCTAAAAACACTATGACAACGGGAACTCCAATGAGTTCCAAACATCCTCTTCTTTCTTCTTTTCTTCTTCTTCAGGAACACCTGCAAAGAAGAAAAACAACACAAAAACACATTTTGCATTCACATGGTGCCTAGACCTCCACTTTACACTAAAGCACCCCCAAAAATATTTTTTATAGAAGTACAAAGGTAAAAAAACTGGAAAGAAGATATTTATACAGCACATTTCGGGATGGACTTCATTAAAATGTCCCAACTAAAGGTGAAATGTTACTGGTGCCCATAGGCATTGTCCATTTAAGAGTCTCATCTAGGCAGAAGCCTGCTAAAGAACAGTTCTTGAACAGGAGACAGGGCCTGTATAGCACTGCAATCCATGGGGAGAGTCTTTGATGAAAACATTAAAGTTTCTTGGATAGCCTTCAAATGTAGGATGTGTTGTGCAAATTCAGTTAATGTACAGTAAATAAAAAAATATTTTTTTACCAGCTCCTTGAAAAACTAAAAATTTTCTCTTGCTCTGTGAGCCAAAGACCTTCTCCCTTCATACCAGATGACATCTTCAGATAATGCTGGATTGATGTCCTCTGGAAAAACAAACAATGAAACAGGAAAACTGCTGGGTGATGTCCTCAGGAAAGCTAGACAATGGAAGAGGAAAACTGCTGGGCTGACGAATCTGGATACACCTGAAGAAATCCTGGAATGCCAGAAGAGCTACATCTTCCTCCACAGATACTGCTGCTTCAGATTAAAGGCATTTGGCCTGCCACTGCTCACTTCCTTTAGACATGCTGGAAATATTCACAGGGATTGACACCATTAAGGGTAGTACCACTTAGGGTGTGGGGTGAGGACTATAACTCCCATATGGGCTTTCCAAGTTGATGTTATGAATTGTCTCTTGCCCAGCCCCATCCACAATTCACAGTGTCCATAAACAGAGTCCTACCCAGTCTCCAGAATCCAAGGCAATCACTGATGATTTGTCCCTCATTTACTCACACCTGGGTGAAAATTCTTACTCATCTCTTCCATTAATCAGGACTGACCGTTCTGTTCAATTTCCTCCCAGACTTGGTGAGGAAAGGTAGGAAAAGGACTTCCATATGTGGCATCAACGCTCCTATGAATCAGTCTCTCCACCTTGCTAGTCTTTACTACTCGGTGGCTCATGACATTGCTTGGGGGTGGTCAGTCCTGGTCAAGACAGTGTTTCAAACTCAAAGAATGAAAGAACTTGTCCCCCACTATCTCTAATAAGTTGTTACAGCCTTTTCCAACTGCCTCTGGCTCCACTGAGGCAAAAGCTTGAGGTGACTCACAGTAGCCCTCAACATGAAGATGCTCTTCTTCATCCTCCTCTTCCTCACTCATGATCTTTGCCCAAGAGTGAGTAAAGATCCTCACTCCAGAGACATTCCATTCCTCACTGGGCATGGAGGTAGACACCTCCCAATTCAATGTCTCTTGCAATTCATCCTCCCCCACTAGGATAGAATTCAGACCATGATTCCATGCATCTACTGATCCCTCCATTGCACTGTTCATCTGGGACACAGGTGTGGAAACCTTTCTCTCTCTGTTCCTGCCCTTGCAGTGGATCAATATCAACTTTACTTGCTCTTTTGTTATACACTCTGTAGAACTTTCCCCAACAGAGTTTAAACTGGTGCTACGTGCTGCTGAAATAGTCCCCTGCCAGGGTCCACATGGGAGCCAATAACATTTTGTTGCCCTCTCTGATGCTGCACCCTGCTCAGTCCAAACTTCACAGGCAGTCCGAAGCAATGGGGTATCAGAAACACATCCTTCCAGTCTTTAGACACAGTGCATAGTCTCACTGGATAGTTAGGGATTGCTACATACAGAGGTAACCTTTCACCATAGTAGGCTCTCTCAACATCTCTAGTGCTGCCACCTCCTTATCGATCATAAGCTTGGGCATGATCTAGATTGTGAGGAGTTACCAAAGGCATGTCAGAAAGCAAACACACAAACTTTTCCTTACTGAACTACTCACTAGTCACATATTGTCTCACAATATGGCTCCCTCTGCTGTGCTTACTTTGCTGACCCCACCCTGTCATGGTGTCTGTAACTTTCTTCATGCATCAAAGTCTGTTCAACTAGCTCAGAACTGTGTTCCAACCTTTCTGGATATTTAAATTACTTTAAACTGCAAACAATTGTTTCTGATGGTGCATTTCAACACATTCATAAAGATTTTTAAACTGGTAACTTGAATTTACGATCATCATAGTTCAGGAAAAAAAATTCTGTTTACACATGCTCTAAGTCACTTGTAAGCCCCACAATCTTTCTTTGCACAGGATTACCTGTTTGCTGCATCCTCCATATACATCTCACAGTTCTGCTGCTTAGAAATTTACAGTTGCTGAACTGATTCCTCAAGTGCTTACAGTCTATGCTCAGAATGTTCTGTTTGTTGCACCTGTCTTTTACAACTTGCAGTCCTTCTTTGAACATAAATCACACTGCATGCACACAGGTTCAGCTGGCTTGAAATTCACACACAGTTTGTTTGCACAGTTTACTTATTTACTCACTAAATTCAGTAGCTGGTTCCATCCGATGGAAAACTGTGGCCTGCTGCCAATTCTAGGAAGGCCTGTGGGGTGGAACAGGCTGGTGGTCACCAATCATAATCATGAATGCCTCAATCACATTCCAGTCAGTCGGACAATGGTTTGAGCCCACAATTACACTGTAATAGTCTGTTTACAAAAGTTTAGGACACTTAAAAGCTCCTCGATGGTTGATTCTGGTCTAACCAGCTCACATGCCTCTCTCTCTCTCCTCCTCAAACACTCTGCAGAATACAGATCCTAGCTAAGGAGCAGGACTGGATGCAGCCACTCCAATCACTCGACAAAATGCAAATAAGCATCTCTCTCACCTTGCTTGCTCTTTCTTCATGGCAATTGTCAAGCAGAAGCACATTTAAACTGCAAACTGTAACTTTTTTTCTCGGCTGCAATTTCAGTGGCAGGAGTGATGTTTTGATCATATTTACCACAGCTTCTGGGCAGTTTCTTTATCGTCTCCTCCAATTTGCATGCTAAGCAAATTTAAACTTTCAGGGCACATATCTGAGTCTGTTTCTCAAAGTTCACCATACTTTTGGCACTTGAAAATTGCATTTTAAAAGTTCTTTAAGCACTTTCGATGCAGAGACCAGAACACACATTTCAATGCTTTTCTGTCCATTACTAAGTTGAAAACACACAAACAGTACTCTGTTCTTTTACTGTACTGGAAGACACAAAGCAGCACATTTGGATGGCATTTTTCTTGAGGAAAAATCCTTGTCCAAAAGCTTCCTTTCTGTTTGGGCTACACTGCTACCAGACAGAAAGGTATGAACATACCATAGCAAGAAATCTCTAATTTTTCTCCCAAATTAAACATCACCAGGTGAGTCCCCAGTTTTTTGTAACTAACCTGCTACTTTACACAGTTAGCTATCCTGGCACCCATAACTGGGCACAGACTTCAATACATTTAGACAATTAGTACCACCCCTAGTTTTGGAATTTATACCAGGCTCATTACTCTAGACAGCAAGGGGTGGGGTGTACAAAACAATTACCTATTTGGTATTTACAAAATCCAGGTCCCGAGGAGAGAACTTTTGCTAGGGCCATGCTAGACCTAACTTCTGTAGGGACTGATACCTTCACACAGGAAGCAATAATGTATCTGTCCAAACCATAGTTGTGGTTCTAGAGTGTGACCTTATTCCAAAAGATGTTCTCTAAAGCAAGGGTGTTCCCCCAGGGTTTATACATCGTGGCACTAGGAATTTGCAGAACAACAAATCGACTATCTGACAGAAAACTCTCTTTGTAGTCCCACACTGTAGGACATAGAATATCTGGCACTTGTATTCTCACATGTCATAGGACATAGGACGCTTCTTCCAGTTTCAATGGACACAACTGAAAACAACTTTGCTAACAACACTTGCTCTTTTGTTTCCCATATGTCGCAGGACATTGAGCATTTCTTCCAGTGGCATTGGCCACAACTCAAAACACATTTTGCTAAGAACTAGCACAACCCACTTCTGTGGATAAAATTCTCTTCAGACACTGGCCTTTTGTCTAAAGTAACCAGGTGCCTTTCTGAACCTGTTAGTCCTGAACTGGTTACTCCAGATGGGGGTCTGCACACCCTTTGCTCCTGGATCCATACTCAGCCATTCTTTCAGAGTTGCATCATAAACATTTGAAATGCACTTTGGAAAATGCTTTCTGAATGAAATTTTGACATCCAGCATTTGAATCACTACACTGGTAGTGGAAAAACAAAAGTCCTGAACAAAGTGAAATAGTCATACCTCTGGACATCACACACTTCAGCCAACTTTAAATTAGAACAATCTGACACTTCTGAATTCACAGAAAAGTTGTGCTTTTCCCTTTTAACCAGACAAGACAAAAGCACAGGTACTTGCTTTCTGCAGCAAAAGTCAGATCACACTTACTTTTAGAGATTTCTGGCAACTTCAAAACATCCTGGACAAAAAAGGGGATTGCCCCATGGATCCATCCACTAGCAGTCCTTTTCACCTCTCCAGGGATGAAAATCAGGAGATCCTGCTGTAGACAATGGTTTCCACCACTTGTGTTGGCAAACTGAAGAATTACCAGAACTAGGTTGAGAATGCAGGGCCCTCAACTCAGAGCCCTCAGCTGAGCAGTTCACACTCTTCCAACTTCAAGCTGCTGACTCACACTGACCCTTGTCTCAGTATTCAAAAATTCCTTCTCACAGCTGGCCAAGGCTTATGCTGCTGCAAGAGTTCCAAATGAGCTCATCACTTCCAACTCAGCTGAAGCCAAGTAAACAGAAGAGTGAGCAGGTGAAAACCCCATTTAGCTAGTTAATCGCTAGCTGCCTCTCTCTGTCCAGCACTGATACTAAAGAGTTCACAAGCCAACCCCCCAGGGACTGGTGGTTACTCACCACCACCAGATGAAAGACTGTCTGCAGTCATATCACCATCTGGCACTAGGCCACCCTACCACCTGTGTTACCTATGGGGAGGTAGCGCTACTTCTCCCTTACCATGTGCCACATACAGGCAGGTAACACTAAAGGAACAGAGGCCAGCTGATGAAATTTCAGCCCCTATCCTATGATCTGTCTATGTAATCTCAGTGGCTCCAACAAAACTACTTGAATCATGCCCTAACAGACAGAACTTGTGACCCCTATCATGAATCAGGACCACCAACCTACCTACCTTTACCTAGCCCTCTAGAGAAAACTATCCGAGCTATGCTACCTACCAGTGAAAACCTATCACCCAAACTTCCCAGGGTACCTGTGAACAACAAAAAAGGAAAACATACACTACATTGGATTAAATTTTTCCCAAAAAACACAACTGTGAATAAAAACATGTTAACATCCTGTTAACTATAAATAATTCTAAAAATGCTATGAAAAGGGGAACTCTGATGAGTTCCAAACATCCTCTTCCTTTCTTCTTTTCTTCTTCACGAACACCTGCAAGAGAAGAAAAACAACACAAAACACATTCTGCATTCTAAAGAGTGCCTAAACCTCCACCTAACACTAAAGAAGCCCCAAAAATATTTTTTATAAAAGTAAAAAAGTATAAAAAAAATGGAAAGAAGACATTTATACAACACATTTGGTGACGGATTTCCTAAAATGTCCCAACTCAAGGTCAAATATCACTGGTTCCTGTAGGCATTGTCCATTAAGAGTCTCTCTAGGCTGAAGCCTGCTGATGAACAGTTCTTGGACAAGACAGGGCCTGTATATCACTGCAATCCATGGGAAAGTCTTTGATGAAAACATTAAAGTTCAGAGTGGTGGAGGTGGGGAAGGAAGCAGACACATCTCAGGGAAGTACCTGTTTATTTTCACTGACTTTATTGCTGTTATTGTTTCTTTTGCATCTTATTGTTGTTTTCAATTGGTACGAGGGTGCTTTCTGACTTAAATTGGAAAGGTACCTGTTTGGGGGATTTACTGTACAGGAACTGTAGTTTTTTTGTGTGTAGCCCTGTAGCTTGTGGAAGGGGTGATAACTGTCTGGCATTGGGCCTCAACAGAGTTACTGCTAACTGAAGGTGGGGCTGAGTCAGAGTGGTGGAGCTGGGGAAGAAAGCAGACACATCTTAGGGAAGTACCTGTTGATTTTCACTGATTTTATTGCTGTTATTGTTTTTTTTTTGTTGCAGCTTATTGTTGTGTTAAATTGGTACGAGGGTGCTTTCTGACTTAAGTTGGAAAGATACCTGTTTGGGGGAATTGTTGGAACTCTAGTCATTTTTTTGTGTGTGTGTCTAGTTCTATAGCTTGGGGGAGGGGTCAGAATTCTTTGGCATTGGGCCTCATCTGAGTTACTGCTAACTGAAGGTGGGGCTGAGTCAGAGGGGTGGATCTGGGGAAGGAAGCAGACACATCTCAGGAAAGTACCTGTTGATTTTCACTGATTTTATTGCTGCTATTGTTTCTTTTGCAACTTATTGTTGTTTTCAATTGGTACCGGGGTGCTTTCTGACTTAAGTTGGAAAGGTACCTGTTTAGGGGATTTTTCTGGTGCAGCTGAGTGTCTCAGTGAGGGTTTGCTGGGGTAGCTGATTGTCTCTGGTGCTCAGAAGGGGCCCAACTCCCCCACCTCTCCCCTCCACCCTAGCACATCACTTCCTTTATGCTGGTAGACTGTGACATCATCACGGTACCTGCTGACTGCATGCACAGAGTGTTAGCCATCTTATTTCCATATACAACACAGCCACACACCACAGGGGTGGAAAAGATTGAGAAATAGGGAAATAGTGCCGCCAACAGACAGGTTCAATATAGAAACAAAAGGAGCCATGAGAGGGAGAATGGAACAGGGGAAACAAAGAAGAAAAAGGGGTAATGTGGCCAAGGCAACAGATTGGGGAAGTCTGGGATGAGGACAAGGTAGTGTGGCAGGTCAGAATGAGGGACAGTGAAGAGGAGGGGGCAAAGGAATCAGGGAAGGGAAGAACAAGAATCACAGTGGAGAAAGGTTCATGGGATACAATAACCATGGAGGGGAAGTATTCATGGACACCCTGTGGAGGGTAGGGGGTGCCTAGTCTGTGTAAGGCTGGGGAGGATAGAGAAAAAATACTAAGGCTAATGGGGCAGTGTCCAAAGATGATGAAGGAGCATATTAGGTTGGGAGGGAAGAAAATGTAGAGCTCAAAAGACATCAAAGAAAAAAAAACATGGGGAACAGAGAAAGCAGGGTGGTCAGGACAAGGGCAGGGAGGGTGCTACAGGTATGGGAAACAAACACACAAGGAGAATAAGAGAAGGAGTACAGGGAGATGGTAACACAGTAAGCTCAGGCAGGGGCTGACCTCTAACAGAGGGGTCAAGGAGGAAAGGAGGAAGGAAGCACAGTCCATGGGTACAAAGAACAAAATGGCTGGGAAGGGTGATGGAGAAATAGGTGAATTGGGCAGAAGGGCTGAGTACAGTGAAGAACATGGGGAGAAACAGTGAGAATAGGAGGGAGCATCATGCGGGAGGAAGAAGGAGAGGAGAAGGGAAGATGGGGAGGGGAAGAGGGAGGTGTCTTGTTGTTTGAGGACTCGATACTAAGAGGGGTCAGGTGGGGCAGCAAAGTGGAGAGGCAAAGTAGAATATGGGTGGAAGCCATGCCAGAAAGGAAGGTGGAAAGGTAGAGACAATCCTGCTAAGGTATGCAAGGAGGGAAGGAATGGCCTCACCTAATCATACACCTGGGGATGAATAGACCTGGCTGTTGGGATGACAGTATGGGAGGTAAAGAGGAGGTCTGAGGAACTGCGACCTCTGTGAGACAAGGATCTGTTACCTTCTTGGAGGTACTTTACGTTCCCAGGCAAGTATGGCAAGAAAAGAGAGAATTCAAGAGTTTAACAAATGGCTGGGGAGCCTGGTGTTGGGATGGGGCTACAGGCTGGTAGGAAGGTGGGGTGGGACTTGGAGGACAGTAGCTGTCTGCAGAAGATAGACTGCACCCAAATGAGGAGGAAAGAAAATTACTGATGGCAAGGATAGGGAAGCACATTGAGGAGCATTTAAACTAGGAAGGGGGGTAGCAGGATGGATAGAGGAGTTCAGAGGCCTACTGATGTGAAATCAAATATGCTTACCCCCATGATAGCAAGGTAAGGAGGAAGGCAACTACTAAGGGAGTGGACATAAGGGGAGAGAGGTGGGGGGAGAGTAGAGACAAGGCTTGGATGGTGATAACACTAAATGCTAGAAATCTGGGGAATAAGGAGGCAGAACTGTAGGCTCTCCTGGAGGCAGGGGAGTGGACTTGGTGGCTATAACTGAGACATGGGCCACCCAAATTAATGACTGAGACATGATGGTTCTGGGGTACAGATTACACTGGAGTGATAGGGAAAAGGGGAATGGGGAAGGGGTGGCGCTGTACATAAAGGAGGGATTAAAATATATAAGGGAGATGAGAAGACTCAGAAGCACAGTGGGTGCAATTACAGGATCCCAAAAAAAGATCACTAAGACTGGAGGTGGTGTACAGACCACCCTCTCAATCTGAAGGAATGGACAGGGTACTGGCAGAACAGATCAGGAGGAACTGTGGGAAGGGGATGATGGTGATAATAGACTTCAACCTGCCTGAGGTGGAGTGGGACACACCTACCACAAACAACAGAAGGAGGCAGGTAATGCTGGATGCCTTCCAGGAAAGCTTTCTAGTACAGTTGGTCAAGGAACCAACTAGGGAAAGGAACACCCTTGACCTCATACTTATGAACAGGGAGTGGGTGAGGGATGTGAGGTGGAGGAACCACTGGGGGCGAGTGATCACCGGACAGTACGGTTCCAGTTACAGATGGTTAAAGAGAGGGGGTGGCATCTGGCACAAGGGTGCTGGATTTCAGGAACAGCAGCTTTAAGATAATGAGGGAAATGGTACAGGGGTTCCTGTACAAAATTCAGCTGGGGATGGACACACAATAAAGGTGGGAATTGATAAAATGGGGATAATGGAACAACAGAAACTTGCTGTAGGGCTCAGACTAAGAAGGCTAAGGGAAAGAAACTCAGCTGGATAAGCAAAGGGGTGTTAGGGTGAGGAGGAAAAAAGCAACTTACAGGAGATACAGAAAATCAGGGAGAGAGGAGGAGGATAGGGAAGAATATCTGCAAGAAGCAAAGGAAATGACCAGAGGGTAAGGGCAGTCAAGGCAGTAAGAGAACTCAGGTTGGTGCAGGACATAAAAAAGGGAGAAAAAACTTCTTTAGGTACACCAGGGAGACAAGAAGCTGTGAGGACCAAATTGTAAGAATTAAGAAGGAGGAGGGATGGGAATAAGAGGGGAGTGAAAAGGCAGAAGTGCTCAACAACTACTTCTGTTCAGTCTTTATGAAAGAAAGGGAGAGGCACTACCCACAGAAGGAGGGAGGATAGAAACAGATGGGGGGGATGATGGACAGAGAAATCACAGTGGGGAGGATGCTGGAGGGGCACCAGGACCAGATGGAATACATCCAAGAGTGATGAAAGAGCTGGCAGAGGTCCTGGCAGGACCCTTGGCAGAATTATTTAATTCATCTCTAGATACAGGATGCATACTCCATGACTGGAGACTGGTTCACGTGGTTCACCTCCACAAAAAGTGGACCCATGGATGAACCAGGAAACTAGAGGCCAGTAAGTCCAACGTCCACAGTGAGGAAGCTAAAGGAGAACATCCTAAATGAGAGACTAGTGGCACTACTGGAGGTGAATGAGGTGCAGGACAGGATGCAGCATGGCTTTGTCAAAGACAGGTCAAGCCAGACCAATCTGGTGGAATACTATGACTGGGTGACTAGGCAATTGGCAGGGGCCATGCAGTGCATGTCCTGTACCTAGACTCAGTAAAGGCCTTTGATTCAGTACCGCATAGGAGACTTTGAAGCATGCTATAGGGCACAGGGGCAGGGAGCAAAACTGGTGGGGTGGGTGGAGAACTACCTAAAAGATGGTAGCAAAGGGTGATGGTAGGTGGGAATTCTCATCCTCTAAGCCTATGACAAGTGATGTTCCACAGAGTTTGGTGCTGGGTCCAGTGCTGTTTGGCATATTTATTGCAGACATCTCAGAGGTCATCATCAGCAAAATCAGCCTATTTGCGGATGAAACCAAGGTGGTGGATGATCAGTTTTGGTGGCAGGGGCTACAGTAGGAACTGGCAAGGCTATAGGCATGGTCTGACAGATGTCAGCTGGGGTTCTATGCAAAAAAATGCAAGGCATTGCACTTCAGAACAAAAGATTCGAGGAGAAGCTACCATCTGGGGGGTGCGGCTGGAGGTGACAAGAGGGGAAGGATATGGGGTGCTCATCACAGGAGCAATGAACAATTCCATGCAATGCAGAAAGGCAGCAGCAATGATGAACAAAATGCTGGGGTGCATTGCAAAGGGCATAATCACAAGAAGAAGGAAGGTTATTCTACCATTATACAGATTGTTGGTTAGACCACACTTGGAATACTGCGTGCAGTACTGGCACCCATACCTATAAAAGGACATTAGGCTTCTGGAAGAGGTGCAGCAGAGGGCAATGAAGATGATTCAGTGTCTGGGGGAATTGCCGTATGAGATCAGACTAAGAGAGTTAAACATGCAAACACTGGAGGAGAGGAAGGACAGGGGGGACATGATTGAGACCTTCAAATACATGAACAGGATAATTAAAACAGACACAGAGGGTCTACTAGGGAGGAGGATGTGGCAAGGCACTAGGGGGCCATGGCATATGATTGGAGGGGAGTAGATTCAGGAGGAGGTGAGGAGGTATTTCTTTACAGCGGGGTGGTGGCAAAGTGGGCACTTCGGTTAGGTGGTGGCAAAGTAACACAGTGGAATGCTTCAAGAAGGGTGGGACAGGGCAAAGGGAGGGAATAGAGAGGGAAGGGGAGGGGTAGGGCAGCTGCTGAATCGAGAGCTAGCTGCAATCATGAGTAGCCTAGATAGACCAGGATGGCCTTTTGCTGCTGGTAACTTTCATATGTTCATATGTTCCTTGGATAGTATTCAAATGTAGGATGTGTTGTGCAAAGTCAGTTAACATAAATTAAAAAAGTTTTCTTACTAGCTCCTTGAAGAACTAAAAACTTTCTCTTACTCTGCGAGCTGACTACCTTCTCCCTTCAGACCAGATGGCATCTTTAGATACTGCTGGTTTGATGTCCTCTGAAAGAGCAAACAGTGAAACAGGAAAACTGCAGGGTGATGTCTCTGGAAGGCCAGACGATGGAAGAGGAAAACTGCTGGGCTGATAAATCGGGATACAACTGAAGAAATCCTGGAATACCAAAAGAGCTGCATCTTCCTCCATGGATACTGCTGCTTCAGATGACAGGCATTTGGCCTGCCACTGCTCACTTCCTTTAGGCATGCTGGGAATATTCACAGGGAGTGGCACCATTATGGGTAGTACCACTCAGGGTGTGGGGTGAGGACTATGACCCCCATCTGGGCATTCAGAGTTGTAGTACTGATGTGAAATGTCTCTTGCCTAGCCCCATCCACAATTTGCAGTGTCCATAAACAGAGTCCTGCTCAGTCTCCAGAATCTAAGGTGATCACTGATGATTTTGTCCCTGACACATTCTTCCGCAAATGGGTGCAAATTGTTACTTGCCTCTTCCATTAGCCAGGACTACCTGTTGTGTTTAATTTCCTCCCAGACTCAGTGAGGAAAGGTAGGAAAGAACTTCCCATCTGTGGTATCAGCCCTCCTACAAATCAGCCTTTCCTCCTTACTACTCTTTATAGGTCTGCTGCCCATGGCCTGGCTTAGGGGTGGCCAGTCCTGGTCAAGAAAGTATCTCAAACTCAAAGAACGAATGAACTTGTCCACCACTATCTCTTTGGACAAGATGCTAGAACCTTCTCCAATTGTCTCTGAATCTGCTGAGGCAAGAACTTGAGGTGACTCACAGTAGCCCTCAACATGAAGATACTTTTCTTCATCCTCCTCTTCCTCACTCAAGATCTGTGCCCAAGAGTGAGCAAACATTCTAGATTCTGAGATATTCCATTCCTCAATGGGCCAGAAGGTAGGCACCTCCCAATTTAATGTCTTTTGCAATTCGTCCTCCCCCACTAGGCTAGGACTTGGACCCTGGTTCCATGAGTCTACTGATCCCTCTGTTGCACTGTTCATCTGGGAGACATGTGTGGAAACCTCTCTCTGTTCCTGCCCTTGCAGTGGATCTATATCAATTGTACTTGCTCTTTATATAATACACTCTGTAGAACCTTTCCAACAGGTTTAACCTGGTGTTATGAGCTGCTACTGGCAGGGTCTCCTGCCAGGATCCACATGGGAGGCAATCATATTCTTGTTGCCCTCTCTGACACTGCACCCCTATTCATTCCAAACTTCACAAGGCAGTCTGAGCAATGGGGTATCAGAAACACATCCCTTTCAGCCTTTAGACACACAATGCATAGTCTCACTGGATAGATAGGGATTGCTACATCCAGAGGTAACCTTTCACCGTAGTAGGCTCTCTCAACCTCTCTTAGTGCTACCTCCTCCTCAGTGATCATAGCTTGGGCATAATTCAGATAGTGGGGAGTTGCCTAAAGCAGGTCTGAAACCAAGCACACAAACGTTTCATTACTGAATTGCTCACTAGCCATATACTGTCTCACAAAATGGCTCCCAGCTTCTGTGTTTACATTGTTGACCCTGCTTTCTCTCATGGCATCTGAAAAACTTTTCTTAATGCATCAAAATCTATTCAACTTGCTCTAAACTATGTTTCTGACCTTTGTGGCTACTGAAACTACTTTAAACTGCAAACAATTGTTTCTGTTGGTGCATTTTGGCACATTCATATGAATCTTTAAACTGGAAACTTGACTTTGTGATCAGCATAGTTCAGAAAAACAAAAATTCCATTTACACATGCTCCAAGTCACTTGTAAGCCCCACAGTCTATCTTTGCACATAAATGCCTGTTTGCTGCATCCTTCATATACAACCCACAGTCCTGCTGCTTAGAAATTTACAGTCGCTGAACTGATTCCTCAGTTGCTACAGTCTATGCTCAGAATTTTCTGTTTGTTGCACCTGTCTTTACAACTTGCAGTCCTTACATAAATCACACTGCTTGTACACAGGTTCAGCTGGCTTGTCATTCACACACAGTTTGCTTGCACAGTTTACTTGTTTACTCACTGGATTCAGTAGCTGGTTCCTTTGATGGAAAATTTCTGCCTGCGCCAATTCCAGGAAGGCCTCTGGGGTGAAACAAGCTGGTGGTCCTGATGATCATACCCACAAAAGCTTCAATCACTATCCAGTGAGCTGGACAATGGGTTGAGCCCAAAATTTCACTGTACTAGTTTGTTTACTAAAGTTTAGAATGCTCACAAGCTCCTCGATGGTTGATCCTGCTCTAACCAGCTCGCATGCCACTCTCTCTCTCCTCCTTGAACAATCTGCAGCACACAGATGCTGGCCAGGGGGGTGGGACTGGATGCAGCCCACCAATCACTCGACGTCATGCAGATGAGCATCTCTCTCTCTCTTCACTTGCTCTTCCTTCATGGTGATCATCAAGCAGGAGCAGATTTAAACTACAAACTGTAACTTTTTTTCTTGGCTGCAATTTCAGCATTGTGAGCACCATTTTGACCATTTTTATCATAGTTTCTGGACAATGTCTTTGTCATTCCCCCAATTTGCACACTACACACATGAAACTTTCAGGGCACATATCTGAGTCTGTTTCTCAAAGTCCACAATATGTTTGACACTTGAAAATTACATTTTTAAAAGTTACTCAAGCACTTTTGATGCAAAGACCAAAACACACATTTCAGTGCTTTACTGTTCATTACTAAGTTGAAAACACACAAGCAGTACTCTGTTCTTTTACTGTACTGGAAGGCACAAAGCAGCACATTTTGATGGCACTTTTATGGGCACAAATACTCGTCCAAAGCTTCTGTTCTGGTTGGGCTATACCACTACCAGACAGAAAGATGCTAGACATTACCTCAGCAAAAAATCTCTGGTTCTCTCCCCAAATTTAATATCACCGGACGAGCTCCCATTTTTTGTAACCCCTTGCTACTTTACACAGTTAGCTACCCCTGGCACCCATAACCGGAAACAGACTTCAATACATTTAGACAATTGGCACCACCCCTAACTTTGGGAATCTATATAAGGCTCATTACTCTAGATATCAAGGGGTTGGGGTGTACAAAAACAATTTATCTATTTGATATTTACAAAAATCAGGTCCTGAGGAGAAAGCTTTTTGCAAGGGCTATGCTAGATCTGACTTCTAAAGGGGTACCAGTAACTCCAGACAGAAAGCAATAACATAACTGTCCAAATCATAGCTGGGGTTCTATTGTGTGACTTTATTCAAAAGATGTTCTCTAAAGCAAGGGTGGACCCCAGGGCTTACACATCATGGCACCAGAAACTTGCAGAACAACAAATCGACTATGTGTCAGAAACTCTGTTTGTATTCCCACACTGTAAGACATAGAACATCTGGCACTTGTATTCTCACATGTCATAGGACACGGGACACTTCTTCCAGTGGCACTGGCCACAACTGAAAACATCTTTGCTACCAGGACACTTGCACATTGTTTCCACATGTCATGGACATTGAACATTTCTTCCAGTGGCACTGGCCACAACTGAAAATACATTTTGCTAAGAACTAGGACAACCCACTTCAGGGGGTAAAATTCTCTTCAGACATTGGCACTTTGTCTAAAGTAACCAGATGCCCTTACTGAACCTGTTAATCCTGAACTGGTTACTCCAGATGGGGGTCTGCCCACCCTTTGTTCCCAAATCCATACTCAGCCATTCTTTCAGAGTTACACCTTAAACATTTGAAATACACTTTGGAAAATACCTATTGAATGAAACTTTGGCATCCAGCATTTGAATCACTACACTAGAAGTGGAAAAACTAAAGTCCAAACTAAAGTCCCACACAATGTAATATAGTCATACCTCTGGACATCACACACTTCAGACAACTTTAAATTAGAACAGTCTCCCACTTCTGAATTCACAGAAAAGTTGTGCTTTTCCCTTTTAGCCTGAGAACACAACAGCACAGGTACTTGCTTTCTGCAGCAAAAGTCAGATCCTATTCACTGTTTGACATTTCAGGCAACTTCAAAACAACCTGGATCAAAAAGGGGGTTGCCCCTTGGATCCGTCCACTAGCATTCCTTTTCACCCCTCCAGGAATGAAAATCAGGAGATCCTGCTGTAGACAATGGTTTTCACCACTTCTTCTAGCAAATTGGAGAATTACCAAGACAAGGGTGAGAATGCCGGGCCCTCAACTCAGAGCCCTCAACTGAGCAGTTCTCATTCCTCAACTACAAGTTGCTGACTCACACTGACCCTCACCTCAGCATTCTAAAATCCCTTCTCACAGCTGGTCAAGGCTTATGCTGCTGCGAGAGTTCAGAATGTGCTCACCACTTCCATCTCAGCTGAAGCCAAGTAAACAGAAGCATGAGCTGGTGAAAAACCCATTTAACTACTTAATCACCAGCTGCATCTCCCTGCCTAGCACTGATACTGGGAGGCAGTATAGCTCAGTGGTTTAAGGATCTGAGCTGCAAATCTGGAGACCTGGGTTTGAATCCCACAGCCCCTACTTGCAAACTGTGTGACCCTGAGCAATTCACTTAACTTCCCTGTGCTCCCAGGTTGCACCTGTAAACAAGCTTTCAGCTTAGTGTGCCACTCCTGGTTAAACAATTAAAAAAAACTGAAGGGATTCTAGTAACCCCAGATGATTGGGTAGTTACATAACAATCAGAATTTAGAGTTGTAAAGAGATGATGTTTGAGTGCAATAAAGTCATGGGCATCAATCAACAACAGTTTGTCTGTCAAGTCCATGGGGATGAGGAGGAGTCACTGACAAGAGATAACTGACTCCTTAAATCAGCAGTGTGCACAAGTCAACATACATCCAGCAGAGGTAGCCAATGATGGTTATATAATTTATCATGACTATCTTTAAGATTTAGGGGTTATTTTTCATGGACCTAGTAAAACTGGTTAGTCCACAACATAGTTACTTAATTACCTTCCAAGAACCCAGTGAAATTGTTAACACTGCTAGTGCAGATAATAGTTGTTGCTTTAAAGTTGCAAATTAATTTTTAAATTTCGGTATGAAGCCACTTTCATAAGAGCTAACCCTTAATTTTAAAGAGGTGTGTATTTAACCCCACCAGGAGACTTAGATCTAACAGCTTATGGAGCAAACACCATTCTTAGCATATCATCTTGTTAACTATCTGGAGGGTAAAGTTGAAGAGAGAATCCTTAGCATATTATCTTGTTAACTGTCTGGTGGTGAAGTTGAATAGAAGCACCCAGTACACTTACCAGGACTGCTGCTTGGTTTCTTAGCTTTCCAGAAGCCCCTGGAGAATAATAACTATTGGAGGCCCAAATGGTTATCTGTTTAGGCAAAAAACAGCTTTCAAATTGTTCAAGTTCAAGTTCAAGTTTATTGCAGGAAAACTCCATTGAGCAAGCTCATTCACAAGGAGGTCCTGTGACATAAACACTTAAAGTACAAACACAGATAGGTAATAACAGTATATACATGAAATGCACGTTACACAATACAGGCTGGATATACATACAAGGGTACCACATAGGGTGACCTCAGGTGGTAAATATTGATATGAGACAGGGAAGCGACTTACAGGTTGCATACTGATAAATGAAACATGATGACTGGTGTGTGCAATACATATACAGTATTTTGGCAGCTAGAACAAACAACAGTCTACAACTGATATGGGGGGGAGGAGTGATTTGATAGAGTAGCAGTGGAGCATAAACAAAGATAAAGCCAGGAGTAGAAGGGGAAGGGAAAGCAGTTAATATGACAAATCAATTATACCTTACCAGTGGATAAATATGGCACACATGGGGAAGGAAGAGACTTAATGACAGTTACAGGTGTCTTTTATTTTGGCTGAACTTAGCGATTTGTAGAAATTTATTGAAACTGTGCTAGTTAGTTTCAATACGGTTTGTAATTGATTCCAAATGGAGGGAAGGGCATATGCAATAGCACGTTTACCAAAGGAAGTCACGTCCTTGGTATGTCAAGCATAATAAAGTCAGATTTTCTTAGCAGTATGCACTATGTGAGATACTAATAAGGAAGAGATAGCTTGGCAATTTCTGCAGGAGCAGTTTAAGAGTCCATAGCCCAAACGGGTATGCCATCACTGCAGGGCAACCCCTGAGTCTGAGGGAATGGATAGTGTGGTAACAACAGGTATGCTCTTTATGTTTTACTATCTTAGAAGTTAACCATTTCCCTCTGGTTGATGGTCAGGTAACTTCCTATGAAGTTAGAGTCAGATCAAGTATTCATTCCAGGGACAGGTAATGTAACTTAAAGGGACCTGAGGTCATAGGTAACATTGTCAGGACAACAGTTTTGAACTTTGTCAGGGAACTTCCCTTCACAAATACTACCCTCTCTATGCATTACAGTGGCTCTGTGTCTAGCACTGGTTTCAGCAGGGCTACAACACTTTGGCATGGCCTAATGAAGTATATTCTTGTTGATTAACGATTACTGTCAGTGTCACTGGCTACACAAAGATTGGAAGATTGTGGGATCTATCCCCACACTAGCAACCTGTGGTAGAATCCCCAGACTGACACTGTAGTACATCATGAGAGGGTTGCTACATGTCTGAGGTGCCATTTTATGGATGAGATGTTAAACCAAGGTCCCAATCTGCCTGTAGTGGTGGTTGTTCAGGTGGGCATTAAATATCTCATGGTACTTCTTGAAAAGAGTAGAGGAATTTCCACAGTGTCCTGGCCAATTTCTCCCATTCACCAAAAATACCAATAGCTTTATATGGTTAAATTCTTAGTTGGTTTCCATCTGTATCTCTCCCTAACTGTGAGATAAGGCTGAAGATAGGCAAACTTGCCTAGCTCTCCTTTCCCATTCAACAAAAACGAAATTAATAAGATATAATTTTGTTATACTTACTGTACAACCCCAGTTTGTTAGTGAATACACAGCTGTGTCTGCTGTGAGTGGGGCAGAACATGTGTGTCTTCCTTCTGTATTTTGCAGCTCTGATAACCATGTTGTCCAGTAAAGGTAAGACTACATTTAATAGGGTAGGGACCGTAATGCTGGAGGTGCAGATGAGGGACCTGCTTATACCGAAAAGAGAAAATGTGGCTTGATGTGTGATTTGAAAACCTGGACAGTGCTGATTCATCAACTCTTCCAGAAGGGCCAGCTTCTCCTCTGAAGAAATCTTCAGTGCCACCTAAGCCGCAAACTCTGAAATCAGTGGCCCTCAACTCCGGTAGGCCAGATGAAGGTTAGCCAGATTTTAGTAAGTGGAGACCAGTTCAGATGCAAGTATTCTCAGTTGAGCCCTTTTGGAGGGAAAGTCCAGGGGGTGAGCTGGCACCAAAGAGGCCAAAGGGACTGGGCCCTCCAGATTCAACTGAGACCATTAGAACCCCAGTACCCTGAGCCTCTGCTGGCAGTTCCATAGGAACCATAAGCCACTCCAGGTAATTTGCTCTCCCACTGACCATGCCACAGGGCTTGTTGATTCCCCTGATAGCTCCTCCTCTGGGCCCAGAGCCCCCCAATAGCTCAACCACAAGAGCCAGTGGATCCCCCAGTAACTAAACTCATACCTCTCTCTGCCACAGCTTCCAGCAACACCTCCAACACCTCCTGTTGTCCCTCAGCCAGCCCTGATTGCCCATTAGTGATCAAGCAGAAGCTTGATAAGCTGCCAGAAGTCATAATGACATGGACACTTGAAAAAGTAGCCGAAAGGTTAGAGCTGCACCATTGAGACATTGGATTCAAGGATCCATCCCTGGGACCCATTCCTACTCTTAGCCACTTATTTAAACAATGGTTGTAAATAAAATATCCCATTCAGTCATAAACCATACATAGCCCCAAAGTATATATCCAATAAGATTATCTACATAACAAAACATTATCATGATCCTCTTCCTAGGATTGACAAAGGGCTTCTCTACAAGTTTAAACTTATGATAATTGCCATTATCCAAAACATGATCAACAAGATGATTTTCTCTGTTATGTTAAATAGCTACCAAATATTCACTAATTTGCAGTTTTAACTTACGTTTGGTTTTACCCAAATAGAAACATCTGCAATTACAAACAGCCACATAAATCACACCTTCAGAATTGCAAGGTATAAAATCTCGAATCATAAATTTCTGATCTGTGTCTTTATGATAGACCAAGTTCATTGTTAGCTTAACATCACAATATGTATAATTCCCACATGGAAAACTGCCTTTTGGTTTGGAGGCAGCCCTCTTGGTCTAAATTAGGTGCCAGTGTTTTTTCTCTGGTAACTACTGCATCACCCACCATTCATCCCCATTTATATACCATCCTAGGTGACAATATTATATACCAAGCTAACTCTTATTCAACTCCTAATACATGCCAGTGCTTCTGAATAATGTTTGATACTTCTTTGATGTATTGAAGATGTAGTTACAAAGCTGAATTGTTCTTGTGTAACTCTTCCTGATCCACCAAGGTACCATAATTCAAAGTTATTGAACTTTTAGGAACTAGTATCAAACTCTTATAAGTCGTGTCAGCCCTTTGCCCCCCCCCCCCAGACTATCACAGTCTTGCTATAATCTGTCTTCTGAAGTCTATTAGCAAAGTCATCCGTGTGATGCTTGAAAGACCCTATCTGTCTGGGACAGCAAGACAAAATTACAGTGCTGGATTTCTATCTATGAGCTTACACTAAACCTCAGTCCAGATAGTTCCATCTAGTCTTTTAACAAATAATAAATTCAGATAATGCATTTGTGAAAAATTGCATTCATAGTGAATTTTAAATATGAGTTGGTACTCTAGATAAGAAACAAACATCCCCAGATCTTGTTCACGTCCTTCCTTAAAATAATCAAATCATCAATGTAATGATGGTACAGAATTATATTAGCAAAAAATGGGTTCTGATCAGGGTCCCAAATGTACTGATTTTCCCATTCTCCCAAATATATTGTTGCATAATTTGGGGAAAATGCTGCCCCAATTACTGTCCTTTTCTGTTGTAAACAATATTTACCTAAAAATGTAAACACAGGGCCCAATTCTCAAAGTGTTACACCTGGCATAAATTGAGTTGCACCAAAAAAAATAGTGCAAGTAGCAAATTACGCCAGGAGTTGCAACATTCAGTATTCTGCAAAGCAGCCTGTGACATGTCACAGACTGTTTGCACCAAAGTGGACATATGCCACCAGTTACATCATAAACCCCATGCAACATGATGCTAGGGGGTTTACGGCAGCAGTTGCACCCTATTCTGGAAGGGCAGCAACAAAGTCCCCAAGTTTGCCATTCTCAAACAACCCCAGAAGGACATCAGCCAAAGTACAGTTACACCAGCTATTAGCTGGTGTAAGTATACGTTAGGAACCTCTGGGGTTGTGCAATGTGTCCTGGCTCATTCCCAAAGATGTGTCACCCTTCCCCCAATACCCTGATCCCCATTATGTACAAAGCCCCACACGGCTAATCTTGCCCCTCCCCAATGCCCAGATTCTCAAACTGCAACAGTGCAACCCCTCAGGGCTAGTGCCCCAAATGCCCCGATCCCCCAAATACAGATGAAATGCCCCACAGGACTACAGATTCCCCCATGCCTGGAATCACCACCAAATACATTGCAGAAGCCTCGCATGGCTAGTGCCCCCTCCACCCCATGCACCGATCACCGGCAATTGCAGATTTAAAAGAGCAAAAATTACAAATCAAACCCCAATATCCCTGGTAGTCTAGTGGCCCCCCACCTGACTGTGCCATACCACCCCACACCTCCCGACCCATACTCAGTTGATGACTGGCACAGCCCAGCTCTCACCACTACGGCCAGCTGCTGACTGAGCTTTGTATGAGTGCGTACTACTGTAAATAGTACGCACTCAACTAATGAATGACAGTTCATTCATTGAGCACAGACTATATACAGTAGTACCCACTCATAAGCAGCTCAGTCAGGGGCTGGCAGTGATGGTGAGAGGTGGGCTGTGCCAGTCACTGTCTGAGTATGGGTCGGGGGTGCAGTGTGGTATGGCACAGCTGGGTGGGCTGGTGGGGGGCCACTAGACTAACAGGGATATTGGGAATTGATTTGACATTTTTGCTCATTTCAATCAGCAATTGCCAGTGATTGGGGCTTGGGGGAGAGGGGCACTAGCCCTGTGGGGCTTCTTCAATGGCTTTGGGACCAATGCAGGGCATGGGGGGATCTGTAGCCCTGCAGGGTATTTCATCTGTATTTGAGGGATTGGGGCATGGGGAGGCTACATGTCCTGTGGGGCTGTACAAGATTTGGGTGGGGGGGCACTTGTGCCCTTCACTTGGGCATGCCACAGGCATGCAGACAACCATTCTGGTACACCCTCCATTTGGCATAACAGTACTGTTGGTGCAAGTCATGGGACTTAGTCGTGGGAACCCTGCCCAATAGAGAATTGGGTGCAGGGTCCCTGGTGCAACAGCATTTGATGCAAGTTACCTTTGTCCGTGACTTGCACCATCCTTCTAGAATCAGGGCTGATACATTTAAGAATTTTTTCAGTCAAGATACACAAAAATCCAACCTGTTCATGGGTATAAATCTCAGATCTTAATGGAACACTCCTAATGACTCAATCTTGTCACTATGTGGAAAATTAGTATCAAAGGATGTAATGTCCAATGTTACAAGTAGTATATCTGGCTTCACCATACAAAATTTTCCATGCATTCAGAAAATCCATAGTATCCCTCAAGTATACTGGATATGTTATTACAGTTTGCTTAATATGAGCATCCATACACTGAGTTAACGGTTCCTTAAGTGAACCAATACAGAAATAATTTGTCTACCAGGTGGCTTGTCATTGTTGTTGAGAATTTTGGGTAGCATATAAATAGCTGCTCTGATTGATGAGGATACTGTTAAAAATCCTTCAGTTTTAATGATAACATGATTCCAAAATGTGTTTCAATGCACTGATCTACATCCATTTTAAATACACTAGGGTCAGAGTCTAATCTATGATACTGTAGAAGATCTTATCTTGTAACTTTGAAAAAACTTCCTTCTCATATTTACTAGAATTCGTAACCACTATTGACCTGCCATTATTTGCAGGTTTAATTGTTATGGATCTATTATCACTTAAGCATCTCATGGCCTCCTTTTCTTCCTTACTACACTTAACATAATAGGATGATGGTAAATTCCTAAATAACTCCTCCATATCTTGTTCACACAAATTTCTAAATTTCATAACCACTGAATTCATAAGGGGAATGAATCTGGACTTGCATGTTAATTGAATTCATTTCTTGTTCTCATTACCCATTTCCTCTCTAACACCTTCTAATTCCCCATGATTTTTTTTAATTAACCTAATAAATTTGCTTAAATCTACAATGGTGTCAAATGGGTTCACCAATTGTGTAATTATACAATTTAAACCTTTACTCAATGCCCATTTATCAATGTCACTGAATACATAACTAGAAAGATTTGTCACATTATAGTCTTGGTTGACCAGTTCAGTAGTTGTAAAGTGTAATATCAGCCCCAGTGGTACAGTACTGCCTCATATTCTGACTCTGTGCCTGGGAAGTCTGTTGGTTCCTCTTTTCCCATCCCTGATTCTGTCCCTTCCTGGATCTGAATCCTCTGGGTGTACTGTATTCCTTGCCTATATTCTCACCCACTGGCTTTTTCTCCTTGTCTTCTTCTCTTCTGTCCTTCCTCCTGAAAATGAATCCTTGGGCTGTTGCATGGCAACTGGACAGCTGATGTTTGTGCAATGGACAGGGAGGTGGCAAACTGATCATTGCTACTGGATCCTATTAACCACAAGGATTCTCTACTGCTGAAAAAGAGGATGATGTAGATGTCCCACTTTCTCTGTCTGACCCACTAGTGCTAGAGATATATAACCTGTATAGCCTGATTTGTTTTAGAATGGGTTTAACCATCATACTTTCATTCTGGATGGCTTTCTTACACCAGTGAAATATTGCACCCCATCTGTAATCCTCTGTATCATGTTCAAATTTCTTCCTTTTCCTTGAATTAATTTCTGGTCAGCTTTTTAAATTGTTTCTTGTAATATCTGTCTGTATTCTGGATATAGAGCATGGTTCAAAAATGTACTCATTGTTTTTTTTTTACATGCTCAGTATGGACATCTATTTCTATTGCAGTGGCATCTTCAAGAATCAATTTAACAAAAACAACAGATGCCTCTAAAACTGTTTTTCTCCGCTTATCCATGAAGCAGTCTCAGTCCTGTCTGAAAACCCACTGTTTTGTAACTTGCAACTCATGAGGAATTCTATTTACACTCAAGTAAGTCTCCAGGGATACATGCTGCCAATAAAGTCTGTGTGCACGCAATGCTGTTCTGTCCAGACTCATAAAGGTGTCATCAATTATAAGTTCATTAGCCAGCTCCATAGTACTAGTGGCACTTCCAGGCATGCCCATATCTGTTTTTTCATTTTCTTGTGAAAACAGGTTTGCATTTCCTGTTTTTAAAAAACAGAGCGTTGACAAATAATGTCTGATCACTGTTGACATTGACTGACACACTCGGGCCACTTAAAACTGGCTCTCCTCCAGCTCTCTCATTCTCAATCTCCCAAAGACTCAGGCCATGCTCTTTGGATCTGCCAAGAAAGTCCATGTTGAGTCTACCAAGCTTTGTGTGCTCAGCTATGATGGGAAGGTAGTTAAGTCAACAGATACCTTCAGATACCTTGGAGTGACCCTAGATCCTGTGCTTGATATTTCTGCACATATAAATGAGGTATGTAGATCTGTAAATGCCAAGTTAGGTGCCACCACTGTATGTACACTCCCTACCCCTGCTGCCAGAACGCCTGTGGTGTGAAGTGTACTGCTTCCTAGGCTACTTTACGCTTTCCCCACTCTATCTCATGCAAACACAGGTATCCTTCATAAATGGGACACCTCCTATAACAACATCTGTAGATTTGCCCAGTCTGCCTCTCATCTTACCCACCACTGTCTCCTTTACTCCTCATTGCATTGGTTGTCCCCTAAATTGCAGTAATCCTTCTATCTGCGTTGCTTTATTGACTCTATGAGTAGAGAACCCCGTCCTGACAGTATTGCTACCATGCTCACTCCAATGATCCATTCCCAAACTTTGAGGTCCTCTAATTTGTCTCTGCTCTCCATCCCTCCCTGCTTGACAAAATTGGGGGAGCTTGCTTTTGCCCATTTTGCCCCCAAATTCTGGAACTCCATACCTGCTTACCTAAAGGGTTCCTCATCTCACTCTGCACTTTTTTCCCACCTTCATGCACTTGATTCCTGTGGCTGTATCTAATTCCTCTCAGTTAACCTGTGTCCTGCTTACTGGTTCCACTTATTCTACTGTGTTTGCTGTCTTGACTGTCCTATAGCCTTAGCCTTGTTGTTACAATTCTACACCCTCAACAGTGTCAACAATGTTATCTCTGATTAAGTCATATCCCTGTGATCTCCTGTAGTACTGTACTTACCCTGTATTTTGGAAAACCACACTTTGTGAACTGTATGTTTGTACCTGTTTGTAAATTGTACTCTTCCGGGTGGTGCTTGAAAATAGGCAGGATTGTTGCCTAATGCACTTACCCAGTTACCAAAAGCTAAATAAATAAAATTGAGAATCTGTGCTCATTCTCCATCACTGTTCTCCTCAAGCACAACATACAAATAAAAGCTATTAGACTCTCAAAAGTAGCTCAGAGGGAACAATGGGAGCACAAGGGCAAACTAGGAGATAACTAAAACAAAACAACCCTAGCTCACCAAATGAAACCATAACTGAACTAATGTTCACACAACATTATGTGCAAAATCTTTATTGCATAAAAGATAAAAAAATAGTGGCAGAAGCAGTGTGAAAATATTCTCTTCATTTCACAACAATAAAGTGCTTTGTCAAGAGTAAAATATGGAGAAGAAGCAGAGTACTTACACATTACAAGCACCTCATGAGTATCCAACTTGTGCTCAGTATTTCAAGTCCACAAACAACATAAAAAGCGTGCAAAATAGACTAAAAATAATTACAGCTAATTTAAATCTTTTCTTAACACTCCTCCATGTTGAATTCTAACTCATCCATTAAAAATGATAGACAGCATCCATTATATGAATGCCAGTGATGAGAAAACATGATGGAAACGCCCAATTAAATCCATTAACTTCTTAATATGGAATCATCAAACTGAATTCTTTCTCCATATTGGAGGCTCTTCCATCTCCTATGCCTTATTAACTCACCAGGATAAGATGCAGTTAAAAAGAGTATCATGTCACTTTAGCAATGGAATGATGGTGATGATAATTTTGTGGACGCTCACTGAGTGAAAGCATTACGCTACCATGGATAAAGGCAACGATAAAAATGGTGATACCAGATTCCCCCTCCCTGAGGTGCTATGAAATCTTGGAGCAGACTATTTTAGTAAGGCGTTGTGGGGGGCAAAGCCTCCTGCAGTAAAGAAATAGTCACTGTTATAGCATCACCACACATACTATCACTACTCTAGCCATTGCCGAAGTGTCCGTCAACATACTTGTTGTCACCGTAGTTCCATTGCTAAAATGTCATGGAACCTTTAAAAAGCACCACCAACAAAAACTCCCTATATTTCACTTAAATTGAATTAGAAGGTCAGACAAAATTACAAGAAACATACACAATTCTATACAGAACAATAATCACATTACAATAAGACAATATCCAGGAGAGATTAGAATGAAGAAAGGTGGGGGGTGGGGGCGGGAAGGGAATGGAAAATTCACTATACACTCAAGGGGATTTATATGCATTCCTATACGTATCCAAAAATGTATTCAATAAAGCATTACTGTGATAAAAGTATACTGATATTTAACCAACTAACCCAAATCATCCATACTCAACATACAAAGGCCATTAGGGTTTAAACAACTTATTTAAAAAATGGTTGCATATCAAATCTTCCATTCAGCCATAAGCCATACATAGCCCCCACAGTATATATCTGGTAAGATTCTTTGCCTAGCCTCCATATTTTACTCTTGATAATGCATTTAATTCTTGCAAATTGTAGAGGAGTAGTTTTCACACTATATATGCTGCAATTTTTTCTTTTTATGCCATAAACGTTTTTGCACATTAATTTTGTGTGGACATTAGTCCAGTTGCAGTTTCATTTGGTGAGCCATGGCTGTTTTGTTTTAGTTACTTTATGAAACATAGAAACATAAACTTTGACAGCAGATAAGGACCACTTGGCCTACCTTGTCTGCCCATTTCCCCACTGATGGGATAAGCTGCAGATCCTAGTTAACCAACAGCCTACTTCGTTCTTCCCCCCACTAGAATTGCCTTATGTCTATCCCATGCATTCTTGAATTTCCCCACTGTTTTTGACAACACAACCTCCTCAGGATGGCCATTCCATGCATCCACCACCCTCTCTGTGAAAAAATACTTCTTCATGTTGCCACTGAGCTGCCCCCCCCATCTTCAGATTGTGCCCCCTTGTTCTTACACATCTCTTTTTCTGAAAGATGCTACCTTTTGGAATTTGTTGAGTCCCTTGAGGTACTTGAAAGTTTCTATCATGTCCCCCATCCCTTCTTTCCTCATGGGTGTACACATTAAGCTCCTTTAATCTCTTCATATGGCTTCTGGTGCAGACTCTGAACCATTTTAGTTGCCCTCCTCCAGACTGTTACCATCCTGTCTATGTCCTTGAGGAGATGAGCTCTCCAGAACTGCATGCAGTACTCCAGATGGTGTCGCACCAACTGTCTCTACAGAGGGATAACAACTTTTTGTTTTCTACTAGTGATGCCTATCCTATGTGTGCCTAAATTTAGTTTATTCAAGAAAAAAATACCACCTCAATTGGCTTAGAAATAGCATTATAGACCAGGCAATGGTTAGGACTCAGATAATAAAGCAAACTCATTGGGTGCAGCATAGAAGGTACCTACAAATGTAGATTTGACAGACATGCCAATATTTTTCTTTATTGTAGAGAAATATGTTTTTGGGAAAACATTTTTGTTGCAATGCTGCTTTAACATGACGGTGTGAAAATATGTTCCCAAAGAGTCCCTAATGACCACCAGAAACCCAGCTTCAGATATTGAAGGAAAGGTTTGTTGTTTTTTGGGGAGGGTTATGTGATTCTTGTGAAGCTGCAAGGTGACTTTTCCTCTTCTCTGAGGGTCTGGATTTGTTTGGAAAACATCACATAAAAGCACCCATAACTTTACCATTTCTCCTGGTATTAACATTAAATTCAGGAAAACATGTTCCCCAATGTTAAACAGATGAGGCACACTGTTGAGTCCTGGTAGGACAAAACACGTGTCTGTGTCTTCTGTTGGCACCCTTTGCAAACTGTGTGAGAGGCCTTTCAGCACCATGCATTTCTGCTTAAAGTTGAACCAGCATAATATTCTGTGGTGATTTGCATATGCAGCCCATGATGCTTTGAATTATGGGGGCATGTGTGATTTTGTAATTCTTTGAAACTTGGCTTCCCGGCCAATGCCCTGTGGGGTAACCATTGTCTCAGTGCTTGCTTGCTGAGGTTCTTTGTCTTTGAACTTGTTTCTTGTTTTAATTGGGTTCACCACAGCATAACCCAGATAGATCATCTTAGGGTAGCTGGTTCATCCCACTGGGGTGTTAAACAGATGAAGCACACTGATGAGTCTTGGTAGGATGAAATATGTGGCTGTGTCTTCTGTTGGCACCCTTTGCAAACTGCACCATGCATTTTTGCTTAAAGCTGAACCAGCATAATATTCTGTGGTGTTTTGCATATGCAGCCCATGATGCTTTGCATTATTGGGGCATGTGTGATTTTGTATTTCTTATGTTTCCCAATGGTCCCCTAATGACCATCAGAAGGCCAGGTTCAAAAACTGGATGAAGGTGGTTTCTGGGGGGTGGTTCTGTGTGATGCTTGTCAAGTTGCAGGATGAGTTTATGGACATTAATACTGACATACTCCTTTTGAAATGTTAATGAGCTGCTTAGGCCACCTATTGGTGGGCAGTAGAATAGAATCTCAATATTGGCATCTCCACTGCAGAAAACGCTTGTCCCTTCACAGGTGGTCACAAAATACTGCAATGACATGTGACACATGAAACAGCAGAATACAACATGATGTTGGGCTTAACTTTACAATGATTTGCTTCCTCCTCTGCCATAACGAGTGACTCTCACAGTCTTCCAGACTGGAGTTCTCACTAGATGTGAATATGTGCTCCATTGGGTTTACATTCACCTAGCATGTTGTCAGTCCACTACTACTACCACCAACTCCATGGTCATCATCATCATCACCACCATCACCAAATTCATGTGTCATGAATGGAGTTTTAATAACTGGTGATCCATGTTATCAACCCGCTTTTAGTATTTTAAAGTGTATCAACCTGCAGGTTGATATGAAAGTCGTATCAACCCGCGGGTTGATACGACTTTTATAGCCTCGCGCCAAGAAGCCTGCAGCACTCGCATTCCAGAATAAACAGATTCAAAAGAATAGTTAACTTACAGATCAGAGAAGCGAGGGGAAAATGTCTCATTTCTTACTGGTAGGCACGCCTCACGCTTAGCACGTTAGGTGATGTCAGCGTGGGGGTGTGTCACTAGTAAGGGAAGTAGGAGCGCTTTGGCCTCGGGTCTCTCATAGTGAAAATTGTAAGAAATTTTTTGCACTAGTTATTATATATAATAAATATATGAGTTGATATGGAGTTTTTACACACTCGTTGTGTGATATTAAAACCTCTCGAGCTTGCTTCCCTCGAGGTTTACATATTATCACACAACTTGGTGTAAAACCCATATCAACTCCCTACATATGCATTATTCTCATATAGTGTCATGATGTGGAATGCTGTGCATTCTTTTTAATGAATGTTGTAATGGCAATATTTTTCTGTGATGAATTGTTCCTCACAATGGTCTCCTACTGAAGTAAAGATGCACTAAACACTGACACACAAGAGTGAGCAGATTAATTATCTCATGTCAACTGATGTCAGTACTAGCCAGTTAGTAAGCTTATCGCTCCAGCGAAACAAGGGCTAATCATTTATGGTGAAATGCCTATTGTCCACCAAGTAAGTGTCTACCATTCTTCTGGCTGTACACAATCCTGCAACATACTGTACTCTACAACCTGCTCCCTTCCTCCGATTCTTCTGTCCCAACCTGAAAAAAATATTCCACAGTGGCTTAGTTGGGATTTTGTCTTTGCCCTGGATGTTTTGCCTCCAGTTTTTACTGTTCAGTGGTATCAACATTTGGTCTCTCTGTGCTTTTGATAATTAAATTCTCAGCATGTGTGTCCCATGCACCAGTCTTATCAAAAACCCATTTTTTTTACCTGATTCCAGCCACCTTCAAGGAGGACAGATGCCAAGCTGCATTGATACTGTGGGTACAGCATGGTTGTGATCCCAAATTCAGCAGATTGCTGGATGCTGGAACTATATATATTGCAGTCCATATGTATGGTGCAGCACAGATGTTTTCAAAACCATTGTGCAGTATGCAGCTTTTCAAAACCTTCATGCTGCATGTACATTTTGAAAACCAATCATGTGGCATGTAGATTTTGAAAACTTTTGCGAAACATTTCTGTGCTAATGTAGACGTGTGTAAAGTTCTCAAAAGTGGCTTTGTGAATTAATTTGGGAAGGTCTTCACATTGTAAAGTTCATTCACATGGCAAAGTGTCTCTTCGTGAAGTCTGGCCCACTTAATGACACTGGGAACTGGAAATTCACTAGTGAAGTTCTCATGGCCCTAGATGAAATTCTCAAGCAGCTAGCTAGAACAAGGCTAGATATAACCAATATGCCATGTGACTGCAAGTCACATGGTACTGGAACTAGAAGTACACTTCAGGAATACGTACTCTCCCTGAGTCAGGTAGCCACCTTTGAAAGGATATCACAACCCACAAGGTCCCTGCCTATTGCATAAATGAAATACACAACAGAGACCTTGTGAAATACACTATTTAATTTCACTCATGCTGCTTGACCATGGGCATTTCACTCGTGGCTTATGCCACTTTTGAGGTTGCCCAAGAACGAACAGCACTCATGAAAATAAATAGTGTATTCCACTTGTCCCTGTTGTGTTTCCCTATATATATATATATATATATATATATATATATATATATATATATATATATATATATATATTATGTAGTACGGTAGTGCTACCATAGATTAAGGATTGAAGCCATTTCATGTTAAACCCAAAATTTGCACCTTAATAACTTTGCAACCGTTTGATGGATTTGCCTGAAATTTGGAATACATGATCAAGAACCATAGGCCTTGGGATCTGCCAAGTTTTCTACTGGTCGGATATACAGCTGTGGAGTTATTAAGCATGATCTGCGTACGCTTACGCTTTTTCTGGAATTCTACGGTCATGTACAGGTTGCACGGTTTATGCATTGGCCTAAAATCTTCAGGAACATGCGGCCAGTGTCCCTGATGTGCCTTTCAAAGATTTGGTGAAAAAATATTAAACGGTTCAAAAGTTATTCAAAAACAATTTCCCATTATAAGTCAATGGAAAAGTTAACAAAAAGTTTGACAGTGTTGCAAATGCATTTTACTTTCGAAATGGCCCTGTTACTTTCTAAATCCACCATTTTGTTTTCAGTTAGTGATCAGAAAAATGCTTGGCATTTAAATTTGGGACCCTCTAGCAACCTAATTCTTTTTGTATTCACCTAGTCGGACCCTGAGGATGCTAGCCATGTCTTTATTTTGGGTAAAACACCCCAGAAATATGTTTTTCAAATTTCTGGAAAAAGTACTTTCGCAAAGTTACTTTCGTGCTCACGAAAGTGTTGCAAATTTTTTGAAAGCTTTCGCAAATTGCGACAGTAGTTTTCTAGTCTGTGGGAAAATGACAGCAATTCTTTGGCACTGCGCTGCAAAAGAACAGTTGGGAGTTTTGGGCTGAAATTTGGAGGAAATGCAGCTACATCTCACAGATGTGCCTTTCAGTGTTGTGTTGAAAAAATATTACAGGGAGGCAAAGTTATGGTGCTCAGAACTTCTCTTTTTTCCCATAGGATAACATTACGGTGTTCGCCGCCTTTTCAGGGCCGTATCTAGGAAGCGGTGCAGATTTATGGACTTTTCGTTGAAAACCCTTATCCTCTAAGAGGGCTAAGTACAAAACTAGCCAGGACAGTCATAAATCATATGACTTTTAAATTTTTTCTCATGTCAGACGGTTCCTGAGATATAACCTATTTAGTATTCCAAGTCCTCATTTTCTGCTCCGATACCCATTATTATGCATACATTCTTTGTAGTCACTGTCTTTCTCTATGCAGGTTTTGGGAAAACCAGCCTGTGCTTACTACTGTTCACTGTTGCCCTTTCCGCTTGTGGTTCCGTACCTGTTTCACTTACCATTGACGCTACGCCACCATGTGCTATCCTTTGCTTTTCATTTGCGCATTTCTGTTATTTTTGCCATTTGTGTCTACAGTACTGTTTCTCTTTCTGTTTCACTTTGTGTCACCATGCCCATTGACATTTCCGTTTGCAGGCACCATGTTACTATGTGACAACACATTACGTGGCAGACCGTTCCTGTCTACGCCACCGTGTGAATTATTCTTTCTGTTCTCATTCACACTTGCATTACCATGTGCGCCACTGTTAGCACTTCTGTTTGCGTTGCTGTTCCTGTTACTATGCCACAAGACATCACGTGGTGGCCCCGCGCTCCCGCTGCTGCATTACATTCACTATTTCTCATTATCATTCTCAAAAAGAAGGGAAATTAGAGGCAAAAACTATGTTTAATGATTAGTTAAGGTTGTTCCACAGTGACAAAAGTGAGGAATTCGGTGTTAGGGTTGAAAACCCCCTTGATCCCCCTGCCCACCCCCCAACCGGCATTGGAGTCGTCGATCCTAACTCTCACCCCATTCTCTTATACTTCTGCTGCTTTACACATGTGATGGGGTGAGAGTTAGGGCTGACAACCCAAATGCACACCCCAATGCCAGTTAGGGGGGTGGGCAGGGTCCAAGGGGGTTTCAACCCTAACACCGAATTTTCTCACTTTTGTCGCAGTGGAACAACCCTAACTAATGCATTAAACAGAGTTTTTTGCTTATTATATATATATATATATATATGTATTATACATATAGAAGCCCATAATCTGATTACAATCATACACAATAAAGAGGGGCACTCCAAGAGCAGATTTGCAGTTTACTGTCTGGATTGTAATAGTCGGACATACAGTATGCACATTTCATAAGTCCACTTTCAAGCTGACTTGTAAGGGCAATGAACTAACATGCTAACTAAACCCTGGGAGAAATACCTGTTACAAGTCCTTCAGATATAAGTACAGTACAGAAATCAGCAAAACATCAGCCCACCACCTTTCCTAGAACCGTTGGTGGATTGCCCAGTTGCAAGATTGTCAAGTGTTCTTCTCAGGTTGCAAAGATCAGGGAGTTGTCTGCGTTTGGGCTATTTGTTTGGCCCACATTTTAGAGGGCCTACTTTGTAGCATTCAGGCTAGAAAGCTTGTTTCTCGCTCATTCAAGGCCCCATTGGTGGAAGAAGTCCTCTGAGTAAGTCATGAAGGACTGCAAATCTGTTCCAAGGATCCACTGGGCCAGCTGACCCATGAGACAAGTTGAGTCATGGCTCTTGTTGCGACTCCGAGAGTGGAGTCTTGGGGATTTGTCAAGATGTACCCCTCCACTGGCCTCCTTCTCCTATTCCATTGCTGACTCTTCGGGCAGAATCTAGGGATCAGTTTCCATTGCAGGAAGAGACTGATATGGGCTTTCTGTGGTCCAGAGCCTGGAGCAAGTTAGATTTGTACTCCAGTCTGGGTACATAGTGGTGGCTTCTTAAGCACGCATGGTGGGAAGAGGCCCAAAGTTGGCCCCAGTCCAGTTGGGGTGCCTGGGTGGTTGGGATGCCTGGGTGGCTAGAAAGTGTTCACCTTCTCTGGTGAGTCGAAGGAATGGTGGGAGCCTTGAAAACATATTCGGAGGGTGGTGGGGTATCTTAGCGTGTAACCCAGATCTACATCCATGCATGCCCTGCAGGCCATAGTGAAGGCCCATCTCCATTTGGAAAGCTCTTGAGAGTAGTCCACAAATATTTGTATTTTATGTATTTTCCATGCAAGGGTCCATTTCTCTCTAGCAGCTGTAGGGATGTCCTCTCTGTCTCTGGAAAAAGGGGCCAATATGGGTCTGAGTCATCTTGGGAGGTGGTCTAGAAGCAAGGGAGCAATGAGCCTGATCGATTTCTAGCGGGCTCTCCCATGATCAAAACAGAAGCCTTGGTAGTACTGATTGCAGGACTGAGACTGTGTGAGGACCTTCACAGTCCTCAGGGAACCCCACAAATCTAAGATTATTTCTGTGGCTGCAGTTTTCAAGATCCTCAACCCACTGCTACAGGAGTTTAATCAAAGAAACACAGAAACATAGATACATAGACTTTGACGGCAGATAAGGACCACTTGGCCTACGCAGTCTGCCCATTTCCCTACCTATTGGATAAGCTGCAGATTTTAGTTAACCAACATCCTACTTCCTGCAACCCCCCCATAACTGCCTTATGTCTGTCCCATGCATGTTTGAATTCCCCCACTGTTTTAGACCCCACAACCTCCCAGGAAGGCTGTTCCATGCGCCCACCACTCTTTTCAGTGAAAAATAATTTACCTCATTACCCGTGAGTCATCCCCTCTATCTTTAAATTGTGCCCTTGTTCTTGCACATCTCTTTTCTGAAAGATGCTACCTCCTGGACTTTGTTGATTCCCTTGAGGTACTTGAAAGTTTCTATCATGTCCCCCATCCCTCCTTTCATCAAAGGTATACATATTAAGTCTCTCACTCTCTTCTTATGGTTTCTGATGCAGACCCTGCACCATTTTAGTTGCCCTCCTCTGGACGCCTTCCATCCTGTCTATGTCCTTGCATAGATGGGATATCCAAAACTGCATGCAGTACACCAGAGGGGTCTCACCAACTGTCTGTACAGAGGATAACCACTTTCCTTTTTCTACTTGTGATGCCCCTCCTATGCATCCCAGTATCCCCAGCTCTCTTACTGACTTTTCACATTGCTCACCCACCTTTAGGTCATCTGATATGACTACCCCCAGGTCCCTTTCCATTATTGTTTGTTCTTAGTACCTCCCCTGCCACTGTGAACTCTTCTCCTGGGTTTTTGTTTTCTAGGTGCATTACTTTTGCAGTCCTTTGCATTAAATCTAAGTATCCCATCGTTTGACCATTCCTCCAACTTTGCCAAGTCCCTTCTCATCCTTTCTACCCCCTTGTGTTGTGTATCAACTCTCTGTTACAGAGCTTTGTGTCATCTGCAAGAGGCATACCTTTCCTTCCAGACCCTCTGCAATGTCACCTATAAAGACGTTAAAGAGGACTGGACCCAGTACTGAGCCCTGAGCTACTCCACTATAACTCTCTTTCTTCGGAATGAGTTCCATTCACTATTACCTTCTGTGTCCTGTTGTGCAGCCAGTTTGCTACCCAGGCTACCACCCTGGGACCCACTCCCAGGCTGGCTAACTTGATTATTAATCTTTTGTGTGGGACTGTGTCAAATACCTTACAAAGTCTAGGTAGGCTACATACATAGCCCTGCCTGGTCTATTACTTTGGTCACCCAGTCAAAGAAATCAATTAGATTCATCTGACATGACCTTCCTGCTGTGAATCCATGCTGCTTTGGGTCCCGTGTCCTGCTTGCCTCTAGGTACTCACAATTCTTTCTTTCAGAAGTGATTCCATCATTTTCCTACCACTGAGGTCAAACTAACAGTTCTGTAGTTTCCTGCTTCTGCCTTGCTCCACTTTTGTGAAGGGAATCACATCTGCTGTCCTCCAGTCCTCAGGTACCACACCATCCTCCCATGATTTGTTCAAAAGTGTGGTCAGTGGTGTCACTAGGTCCCCCCTTAGTTCTTTCAGGATTCTGGGGTGAATCCAGTCAGAAACATAGAAACATAGAATTTGATGGCAGATAAGGACAGCTTGGCCCACCCAGTCTGCCCATTTCCCTACATAATGGTTAAGCTGCAGATCCTAGTTAACCAGCAGCCTACTTCTTCCTACCCCCACCCACTAGAATTGCCTTATGACTGTCCCATGCATGCTTGTATTCCACCACTGTTTTTGACTCCACGACCTCCTCTGGAAGGCCGTTCCATGCATCCACAACCCTCTCTGTGAAAAAATACTTCCTTAAATTACCTCTGAGCAGCCCCCCTCTATCTTCAAATTGTGCCCCCTTAGGCTCAGGCCCCATTGCTTTGTCCACCTTGAGTTTTAGGGATTCTTCCAGGACTTTTTCTTCTGTAAATGGACTGGTGTCAACCCCCTACCCAGAGTACTTCTATTGTTTGGTTTAGGTAACTCCTCCTCTTCTTTTGTGAATACTGAGCAAAAGTATTCATTCAGTCTTTGTGTTTTATCTCCGGTGTCCGCTATTTATTGTTCTTTGATATTAGTACAGTGTGACAGTGAAATTATGTCAGCTGCAGTATTCTGGGTGGCTATTTCCAATTTGCCAATCTGTGCCATAAGTTGGGTAAACATCCCTTTATTTCTTGTAGGTTGGTGTCTCCCACTGGGGTGGCCTACAGCTTCATCTTGAGGATGTGCAAGTTGGAAGGCCCAGGACTCGTGGCCATGCTTCAAACCCCAGGCTGTCTAAAATTACTCCAGGTATCAATTCCAAAAAGTGATCAACAGCTGTGGTGAGCTCCTCTAGTTTCTGTCCATAGCCTTTAAGAGCTACTGACTCCTCAAAGAAAACATCACCAAAAATATTATGAGGTACAATTCTGCTTGCATTCCATTTATATTTTATATATTTCTCCTCCCCACAATTTATCACTGAAGAAATGTGTATGAATATATGATTGTTGTCCCTTTGAGTTCAGTTTGAGTTTATCTGCTTCTATAGTTTACACTCTAATTCGAGTCATAATCCTTTGTTGTGACATCACAATCTGCTGCCATGGGAGTAACTGTGAGGCTACAAGTAGTGCTCTGTGACTTCAGGCAGGGAGAAAGCAGCAGGAATAAATTAACTCTTCAGGAGCAAAGATCCTGTTTTCATGCAAATGATCTCACTACTAAACAATGAGGAGGAGGACAGAACTAATGGAAATACAATCTGGACAGTGACTAAATATTATGTTGTGTTAAAGTTGTCCTGAACATGTCACCAGTTCTTTACTTTAGTAGTTTGGATAGAGATGTCTAGGATATTGAAGGATTATGTCCCTGAATTAGCAGAGCAGTAAATTCAAGCCATTACTTCAGAAGGCAAGTCACTCTACTGTCTGTAATATATTTAATTGTTTTATGTTGTTTTCTTGATGTGGAGATCTACAGAGCTGGCTGTGTGTCTGAAATTAGAAAAAGACCAGATGAAAAAAGTGCTTGTTACCAACCGAAAGAAGAAGTTGGCTACCAACAGACTAAAAATTTGTTGAATGATAAGAATGAAATGACATGAATGAAATGGAATGTCTCCTTGCTGGTTTATGAAAAGACTGTCATTATGGTCTGTAATGAAATATGGATACTGTTTAAAAGACAAAGTTCAGCTCTGAGTTGGAGTAAACTGTAATGCAAATTTTGACACTTGTGTCTTTAAGGCCTTATGACCATAAGGTGACAAAGCAGTCTGGGAAAGTGGTTGGAGAAGCAAATCATATCCTCGGATGCATAGGAAGGGGGGATCACTATCAGGAGAAGGGAAGTGCTTCTACCCCTGTATGTATCAATGGGGCACAGGATCATTATGCTGTATACAAAACATGCAGCTACAAACGCCACAGCCAAAACAGCGCTGACTACAAACAGAGTCTGGCAAAACACTGACCTGTCGGGAACAGTGCACCCTTTGACAACAATGGGACTTTATGTTTTTTTTACTGAAGGCTGGGTATGCAGAAAAGTACCCCATGGTTGTACATATTTTTTAAGCCAGAAATCCTAGTTAGTGCAGAGATTAAACGATTGAAATATTGTAGTAAACAAAAGAATTAAACCAACCCCTATCTCCTGCACCATCCTTATCAAAATAAAAAGTAAAGTGCTCACCATTTTAACTTTTTGTAACTCATTAAAAATAAACCCACATTTAATGTTACCAGTGAAGAAAAATGCATTTTGGACTCGCCATCTGATGGGGAAGGGGGGATACTATCATAATGGATTATATTAAAATACATAGGAGGATTGCCTAAGACAACTAAACAATACAGTGATATGCTGGACTCTACAGAGATTACAAGTTGAATAATTACTTACTACAATCAAAAACCTAATTAATGAAGCATAGGAAAAAGGATGGGTATAAGACTGGGTATCAAACCTAGTGATTAACCATAACCTAAGAACATCAATTTCTTGCATCTTACTAAAGGTGTTCAAAGACCCTATAAATCCACCAGGCCAACAAATCGTATCTTGAATAGGGTCAATAACAGAGACACTTTCCATTTGCATAGATCATACCTTTAAAGACCTGGAATCTGAGATCCTATCATATATAAAGACTCTAAACATGTTATTCAACCATTGGAAGGGTTGAACAAAAGAGGAATGGAAATGGAAGGTTGATACTAGTTACAATAAATGTACGAAACGTGTATACTAATATACCACATGACCACGCTTAAACACATTGAGAAATACACTAGAAAGTAGAGCAGAGAAGGTGACACCATCAGAATTTCTTGTGAGACTAACAGAAATAGTTCTGAAGAACAACTATTTTATGTGAAAAGGAGCACATTTTCTCCAAATAATAGCAACAGCAGTTAGAAGAGAAAAGAGTATTCAGAGAAGTCTTAAAATGCTAGACTAGATTAATTGTTAAGAAATAAAATAAAGGGATAACTAAAATGTATTTATTTTGCTTTTACAACCAGGTAAGCACACTAGGCAAAACAAAATGCCTACTTACAGGTACGACCTGGGAAAATATCCCTTATATCCCTTTATGATAGTCCTTAGAATACTATACATAGAAATCTAAAATGTCCACTTTATTGCTCTTGAATGTGAGCGAATCCCCATCACTGTGCTATAACTCCTGAAACTACTTTAAGGCAGGGAAATTCTTATGAACTGTGGGACCAAATGTGATATGTTCCACTGAGAATTTCTCAAACAGGGAACATGGTGCTTGGTTTCCATAGTGACCAGGCCACTACCTCATGTTACCACAGTGATCTGATCACACTTCATCAGTGGGACACCCCACCCCAGATGGCACAGTGAAACCAACTAGCATAGTGAAGCACAGAAGTTGGTGTCTCAAACAGTGGTGAAGGACTGCCATAACCATTAGTTCGGATTCCGAACATGGGAATCTCCGTGGGGCGCAGAACTCAACTATAAAGAGGTGAGAAAAGCTGTATTAAAGAGAAAAAGAAATACAAGACATAAAGGAAGAGGCTAAGAGTACTACTAAACAGGATTTTTTTTGTGTTTTAACAGATCAAGAATACTAAAAACTCAAAGGAGATATTTAAAAATGAACACAATGAAAAGTGACTGTACATGAATTCTCCCTCTAAATCAAAGTTAAATACAATTAATTTTTGAATCTTTTGTGAAGCTATAGCAGGCTAGTGACCAGTATTGGGCACTGTGGAATAAAAAGAAACCCAGAGATAATAAGCGGCATCACGGAAAATGAAAAGTTCGGCAATTTTTATTGTACAATCAGGTCAATTTCGCCTGTATGATAAAGTAACAGTAACAAAACACTGCACTGCAATCTAATACAAACAAGCATTTGTCAATGCTGGAGTTCATTGTTGGGATTGCTGTTGGTACACACTGATTGGCAGGATTACAGTTCCCAGCAGAAAGAACAAGTTATGCCACCAAATTCACATTCCAGTTGAAATATAGTGAAGTGCATACCTGTTTCGTCAATTCGTGATCTGGCTTTGAAGAGTGACAATGTGTCTGCAGTTCAGAGAAGATGAGGGCACTGTAGCCCCACCATGGGTTGGGGGGGGAACGTTATTGTTTGAAACCCTAACACCCTGGGTGTTTATTGGTATTTGCACTACAAATTTTCAACATGGCCTTTTTTGACCCCTACCTCATGAAAGCATTTGAGACCTCTGCTCATGAACAGCGGCACTGTGATTTTGTTAATCTGTCCTGAACATTGATTTCACACAGTGACCCCACCATTCTGCACCAGATGGACGAAAACATAGTTCAGGCAGGATGTAAAAATTACAGCTGTACCATTCATACAGAGGCGTGAAGGGATGGCAGTGTTGAACATCTGGAGTGGAAATATTAAAAATGCTCAAACGCATAGGTGGAAACTGCACAACGCACACTCATAAAGTCATTTAGTGGAATAATTTCACCAAAATTTAAACATAGGCATTTTGTGACCTCTGCTCATGAACACTGTCATTATAATTTTCTTACTCTGTCCTGAACATTGATTTCCCACAGTGACTACGCCAAGGTGCGCCAGATGTGCAAAAACACATTTCGGGCCGGATGTGAACAAAGACAGCTGTACTGTTCATAAGGAGGCATGCAAAACTGACAATGATGAAACTCTTGAGTGAAAATGTTACAAATCCTCGAGGTTACAAGTGTGCGTGGAAACTGCTAGCGCACAATCATAAAATAGTCATTTTAGGACTTTTGTCATCAAATTTTCAACATTGGTATTTTGAGACCTATGCTCTTGAACAGTGTCACTGTAATTGTCATGATCTGTCCCAAACACTGTTTTCCCACAGCGACCGCACTATTCTACGCCAGAAGTGCAAAAACACATTTTGGCCAGGATGTGAAAAATGACAGCTGTATTGCTCATGAGGAGGTGTAAAAAAATACCAGTGTTGAAAATCTGGAGTGAAAATATTACATATTCGTGATGTTACAACTGCGAGTTGAAACTCCGCAACACACGTTCATAACACAGTCATTATATAGACTTTTGTCACCAGCTTTTCAACACAGGTATTTTGAGACCTCGTCTCATGAACAGTGTCACTGTGATTTTCATAATCTGTCTCAAACACTGATTTCCCACAGTGATTGTGCTATTCTACGCTGGAAGTGTGAAAACACATTTTGTCCAGGATGTGAAAAGTGACAGCTGCACTGTTCATGAGGAGGTGTAAAAAATACCAGTGTTGAAAATCTGTAGTGAAAATATTACATATTCACAACGTTACAAGTGTATATTGAAACTGCACAATGCACACTCATAACACAGTCATTTTTTGGAATTTGTTCACCAAATTTTCAACATAGGCTTTTTTGGGAGTCCACCTCATGAACAGTGACGCTGTTGTTTCATTAATCAGTCCGGAAAGGTGATTCCATGCAGTGACTGAGAAATCACCTTTTGGGACTGAATAACCAGATGACAGTGACTGAATTCATGAGGTGGGCTCCCAAGAATCCCATGTTGAAAACATGGTGCCAAAATTCACCCAAATTGGCAAGATATGCACCAAAGTTGAAAAAAATAACATTTATGCCATTATACAGCTTACCGGCATTTCTTCAGTTCACGGTTGGCTTTGAAAAGTGCAGACATGTTCCTAGTCCACCGAAGATCATCGCACCAGGCTCCAGAGGTAAGTATGTGGTGAGGGAGAGTGGGGAGGTGGGATGCACAGTGGGTGACTGCGGGTTGGAGGAGGTGCCACCGTGCTCTACGAGGGACCGTTTTCTAGTTTACAGGTTTAAAAAAATGTTAGAATGTCATGGGAAGGTTTTTTCTTTATTACAAGGTCTTTTAGCATGCTGGGGTGAGCTCTCAGCATGCCACCTGAGTGTTTGGGTTGGCTGTAGCCAAAGGGGATTGGGCACCCCCATTGGCACATATAAGTGTTGGTGGGGCAAGAACCGAGGGTGATTGGGCACCTTTTGGCACACAAGAAATTGTGGGTGCATTATGCCGACGGGAAGGGGGCTTCCCGTCAGCAAAATGAACTAGGAAGGGCATGCTGACAGGGGATTTGGCACCCCATCAGTTTTGTTTTTGTTTTAACTGCGGGGGCATGCAAGTTCTGGGTTCAGTGCATTCACACTGCTGTAAGCTTCAGTGTGAGCGTGCATCCAGAAATACAATGCAGGAATGCAACTTCAAAGGACTGAGCTGTGCCACTATTGGTGTGGCTCTGTCCTTTGAAAAGTTGTCCAACTGAGCCTGAACAGCTGAAAGAGAGTCATCAGCCAGCCTGCCAACTGATTCATCTGCCACTGACCTGCCCCAAGAAACAGAGGCTCTCCATTGGGCACACCTGTAAAGCACTTTATAGCAATGCATTTATCTGCATGCAGGCTATCCAAAACTCAAAAGGAATTCTCATAAGCAGCAGCACCTCTAGTGGCAATAAGGGACTATTTTACAGAACCTAGCATTTCTGTTAATTTTATTAATATATTTCACCCTATTTTTATAAACTTTATTATATTAAACAAAAACAATAATTTTAGCCCATTTTCTAAGTGCAATGATACCATCCTGGGTTGGTGTTATTGGGATATAGTGGACCTTCCAGGGTATAAGGCCTTCTGCCTGTGGCATTGGGCCTCATTACACCCTGGACCATCCTTGCTCTCCAACAATGCCCACCCTAGAAATTGTATTTATGTCTCACCCTGTTGGGTATTGTACTTACTTCGGTATCCTCATGTGTTTTGGGATTGCGCTAGGTTATTGTTCTGTATATGGGAAAAAATGGTTTCATTTGCAGACTGTTAGAGGGGAGCGAGTAGCAGCAGAGTAAGAATGGTGTGCAGTCCTGTTGTACAGGTAACATAAAACTGTTCTCAGCTGATGAACTCTGCTAAAAAAAAGGTATTTTGATTCAGTTGAAAATTGCGAAACTTCTTGATGTGAGGATGATTTGCCTGTGGTCAGGTGCCAGTTTTTTTTTTTTTTTTCTGCATCAGTACTGCTTGTCATTTGAGCATTGTTGGGGTGGGAACAGGAGCAGGACTTTCCTGAAATCAGTCCCGGACATGGAGTCATGCTGCCAGCTAGCGTCAGTTGCGAGAGTGTGCTATCAATCAGAGAATGGGAGTGGTCGGAGCTCTGGTGTGCTTCCCTTGTTATTAAAATAAGAAAAAAAAGATAAGTTGTTTTATGTTGTTTTTCTTTTACTATATTGTACAGTAATAGTAGGTGTAGGGACTGTTCTGAGGACTGAGTAGGGTGGGTGAGCTTCTGGATCAGTGCCTCACTAAGCAAGCTGAAAAAATTGACAGCTATCATCTTTGGTGGGCACAGGGATGCGGATGATGATGGGTGCTGTCAGGAAGAACTTATTATTTGCAGGGCATTGTTAAGAAATAGCAGAATGGGTGTGAGGGGTGTTTCAGCCAGTCAGATTTAACATTTGAAGATCCCATTTTCTAACATGACTTAAACTGATATGTAGCAAATTATTTATATACTATAACTGTGCCATCATATAGACAATAATGACTTCATTTTCTGTTTTATTTTAAAGCCCATTTGCGCTGAGGAAGAGACCTATATGGTATTGAATTTTTAGCATGCAAATACTTGAATCTTAAAACAAAAACTCTGTGGCACAGATATTGAAGGAAAGAAAAATTGCTCAAATTGCAAGATGATGAAAGAAAATTCAAACTGAAGCTTGAAGCAGATAGAGATTACAACATAAATGAACTGAAAGTATATTGTTTGTATTAAACTATTTTGGAATAGAGCACCTTACACTCAGAACTAACTTCAAGTCCCTGTCCCAACAAACAAAAGAAAGTCACTTACTGTATATGCTGAGTTATCTTGAGCAAGGCACTAAATTTAATCTTCACTGTGCCTCAGTCATTCCTGTGGAAAAAGGGGTAAAGTTAGACCCAACAGAAAATCAGAAGTTTGATGGCATACAAAAGCTTATTTATGAGGAAAAGCTTGTGAATGGGTATGGTGCTTCAGTACTTGCTGAAACACTGACAAAAACTGTAAATGGCTAATGCCTTCTAACTAGGTTTTGCTCAGATATTTCTACATTCAAAGAAAACAACACAGCTCACAGCTCACCAGTGGGCAGGATTACTGGCAGGATGATCCTACTGTAGGGACAGAGGGCCATTGCAAGCAGTACACAGAGATGGTCCCTCTCCTCCCATGAATGCCTGGCAGTGCGCATGCATGGATAGCAGGTGAATACATACTGCCAATGGCACCAAACAAGATAAAAGTAGTTAGGAAGGGGAAGGGTACAACAGAAAGATAGACACCCACCCACCCTAATTAGGAGTGGAGGAAAAGTGTTGAAATAAGATGTAGGTGCAATGGGGGGATTTGGGGTGGCAAGGAGCTAAAGGAAATGCAGTGACGCAGGTGCAGGGGTGGCCCATTGGGGACAGTATGGTGTGGTGACTCAAGTTGATGGGTAGCCGAGAGAGAGAGAGAGAGAGAGAGAATGACCTGATTTAAACTGGGCATGTGGGCATGACCCAATTTACATTAGGCACATCTTGTTCAAGGTAAGGGGGTATGACCCAGTTTACATCAGATGGGCCCTAAGACAGACAAAAGGGAACGGCAGGACCCAATTTACATCAGGCATGGGCAACAAGAGGCATGACCTAATTTACATTGGGCATTTAGCCAGGATAAGTAACAAAAACTTGGACAATTGACAAGGGGCACAAGGGTGAGGATATATATCTATATATACCATGATAAAGTTTGAAAAGTAAACAAAGGCTATAAATGAGACAGGGTCCTGTTTTCAAAGCTGCCTCACCAATCGGTCCCAACATGTAAGGATTAATGGTACCCTATCAGACACCAGCAGTGTTACTGTTGGTGTCCTGCAGAAATCAATATGGGTCCACTTCTATTTAGCCTATTTGTAAATAACCTGCCCATGGCCTGCCCTTCGAGGGTTTTCCTTTCTACTGATGACAGAGTCATCAACACCAGCAGCCCTAACCAGGAGGCACTCACCTGGGAACTCCTCTGTAGCTTCAGGGCTGCAGAAAGGTGGTTGTCATAGAACCTACTTATCCCAAATAAAAAAATGCTATTCTCTAGCTCCCAAGGGAGGAAGAGAGCTTCCCCATTTAACATCACTAACAGTAATGGAGACACTCTGGAACAGGTATCCTCATTTAAGTATCTCAGTGTAACCCCAGACAAATTGATGTCATTTGCCCAACATGTCAACTACGTTGTCGAACAGGCTCACATAACACTAGGATAGCTCTATAGGCATAGACACTCCCTAACACCTGAAGCTAAGCAGATAGCCCATCTAGCACCATGTTACTGGTACTGGGTTATAGGCATTGCTGTCTGTGGTGAGGGCAACTGATTCAGTACTTAGAATGGTCTGACTGGTCCTTAACAAGACATGTAGGTTCTTCCATACTCATTCTTGTACCCTGTACAGCCAAACAGGGTTGCTCCAACTAAGAGATAGAATAAAGTACCAATTATGTTTGCTACTGAGGCATGAAGACTCTTATGGGTCTATCCCTACTGCTATCCAAAACCTTAGATCACCCCATCACCAGCCACTACACAGCTAGGAGTATGGATAGGAAGGCACTAATCATACCTTTTACAGGAACAGCCTCACCCAGTGCTCATTTGCTTACAGGTGCCCCTGTGGCTAAATGAGCTGCTTGATTCCCTACTTTGTTTGCCCAACACTTCCTAGTTTAAATCCGTGCTGAAACAACTTCTCACTATAAGATCCAGCTGTGACTAATATTAGACCTAACTGGGCATTTTCTTCTACTTACAGGGCTTTGATGCAAAACCTGTTAGACTCTGTGTCTTAATACCTCCCCTTTGTATTCTACCTCTGTATCTGACAACGCTTCTTAATACTGCTATGTGCAACACTACTTGATTCTTTATGCAACTACTGCACTGACAAGGAAAGTTTGTAAATGAGCTGCTTAGCTCAAAGGTATATATCTGATTGTATAAATAAATAAATAAATAAATAGGTATATAACTGTAACTACTCCCCCCACTACTATTACAATTAGCTACCCCTAGCACCCATAACTGTGCACAAACTTCAGTACATTTACACAATTGGTACCACCCCTAGTTTGGGAATGTATACCAGGCTCATTACTCTAGAGATCAAGGGGTGGAGGTCTACAAAAGCAATTTGCCTCTTTGGTATTTACAAAAAACAGGTCCTAAGGAGATAACTTTTTGCTAGGACTATGCTAGACCTAACTTCTGGAAGAGTACACAGTAACTCCACACAGGAAGCAATAACGGAACTGTTCAAACCATAGCTGGGGTTCTAGAGTGTGACTTTATTCCAAAAGACGTTCTCTAATGCAAGGGTGGACCACCAGGGTTTACACATCATAGCACTAGGAACTTAAAGAATAAAAAATTGACTGTATCTGACAGAAAACTCTCTTTTTATTCACACACTGTAGGACATTGGACATTGGCACTTGTATTCCCAAATGTTGTAGTTTCATAGTTATCTTACAAGTTCATAAGACCAAGGCCCATAGTGAACTCGCCACCATAAATTAATGGTGGTATTTATATTTATTTCCTTCATATGGTCATCCAGCAGGATTTTAAATCATTGTACAGTATCACTATTAACAACATATATTGGTAATGAATTCCATATTGGTGGTGCCCTCTGTATCAAAAACCTTTGTCTTCATTGGGTTTTATTAACTGGGCATTTAATTTTATCTTTGTGTAATCCAGTATTATTTTCACAATCCTGTTTTTCCAAGCATATAATATTGAGTGTGTCGCTATTATGTAATGCAGTGAATATATGTATGAGATCACCTCTTAATAACCTATACTCATGTGAGTATAGGTTCAAGGAACTAAGCTTGTCCTCATATAGGAGATGTCCTAGATGTTTAACTCTCTTAGTGGCTCTTCATTGTACCGTCTCCATCATACTCAGAGCACTTACAGTAGTAGGAGAACAAAATGGAGCACAATACTCCATGTGAGGCCTGACAAGACTTGTATACAGAAGCATCAGGACCTCAGCCCTCCTACTTTTTATATGCCTGTGTATACATCCCAAAATGGAATAGCATTTTTTAACTGTTTTTTTTTTTTGCGTGGACATCAAATTTCAGATCATTGGTAATGGTTACACCTAGATCTCTTTCCTCTATGACTGATTAAATTATTTTGTTTTTTTATAGTATAATTTGCCCCCCGTTGTTATTTCCGAAATGCATCACCTTACATTTTAGTTCATTAAATGTCATTTTATTCTCATCTATCCAGACACCTATAATATTCAAACATTCCTGAAATTTGTTGACTGGCTCTGGATTGTTAACTATACAGGCAATTTTACAATTGTCTGCATACTTTCCCATCCAGACACAGTCACTTACTTTCATTGTTGATACAAGTATATTAAACAACAAGGGTCCCAAGACTGAACCCTGTGGAACTCCACTTGTCATGGGACCATGTATTACTGCATGTTGTACCCTATCATCCAACCATGAGCAAATCCACTTGATGATATTGCTGTGGAATTTGAATTTACACAAATATTCCAGTAAGATTTTATGTGACACTGTGTCAAATGCTTTAGCCTAATCCAGAAACACAACATCCACATTCAATCCCTCATCAAAAGCTTCACTAACTGGCTCAAAAAACTGATTAGGTTGGTTAAACATGATCTACCGGGTGTAAATCCATGTTGTGTAATATCACATGCTGCAGTTCTATGTATATGAGCATTCATTCTTGTTTGAATTATTCTCTTGATCATTTTGCCTGTCACAGAGGTTAAGCTACTGGGCCTATAGTTCCCAACAAATTGTTTGCTACCGCTCTTATGTATCGGCACAACATTTGCACACCTCCATTCCTCTAATGCAGTGCCATTATTTATAGATGTATTATATAGTACTGCTAAAGGATCAGCCATCTCATTGACCAATTTTTTTTAGAAATTTTGGGGCTATACCATCTGGGCCTAGTGCAGAGTCTTTCTTCAAATTATTAAGGATATCCACTACTTCTTTTGTAGTAATAGATTCCACTGTTCCTTCATTATGCCATTGTTTGATTTTAGTATGTTCCTTAGGGATGACGACATTCTGAAAATAAGTGCTAAGCTCATTAGCCATATCGGATTCATTGGACACTATTAATTCTTGTATTTTACTGGCCCTATGGCTACCCTTAAGTGATCAATATAATTAAAAAGCCTTGTTTTATTATTTTTAGAATCAGTTGCTAGGTGAATTTCAACTTCTTGTTTACTTTTTCGATAAGATTTTTTGTCTTTTTTATCAGAGTTTTATATTTTATAGGATGAATTGTGTTTTGAGACTTCTTATATTTATGATATGCTCTGTGTTTTTTGTTTATAACTCTTTTTATTTCATTTGTCCACCATAGCGGAATTCTTTTTGAGCTTTCATTATATTTTATCCTCCATGGAACCCATGTGTTTATACAACGCATAATCTTGGTGTTAATTATATCCCATTGATCTTGTAGATTTGAGTTTTCTGTTAATTCCTGAACCCAATTCCAATTACTTAGATAGTTTTATACTATCATAATCCTCTGTTAAAATCTCAGATTTTGTTATTCCATTATTATTTGCTTTGGTCGTTATATTTAGATTAAACTGCAGCATATTATTATCATTATCTACCAGTGGTAACTAACACTATTGGTTCAGTATCGATATTACTACTATTAGTCAAGATTAAATTGAGTACATTGGCTTCCCTAGTAAGTTTCATGACCAATTACTTAAGATTATTCTGCAGGGTAAATTCCAGAACTCTTTTTTCCATAGTTCCTCTTGCTTCAAGAGTCACCCAATTGAAATTTGGCATATTAAAATCTCCCTTAAGAATATATTCATTGGGCACTTCCATACTTTCAATTTCACTAAGGAAAGCCATATTACTGTGGAAGTCCAGGCTGGGGGATCTATAATCAAAACCGAGAGTCACTGTTTTGATATTTAAGTAAAGATCAACCCATTATACCTCAATATCATCATCCTGGAGTTTTTTAGTTTCAGTTTTCATGCTGTCAGCTACATATAGGACAATGCCACCTCTTTTTCTGTTTCCTGCTCTTAATAAATTTAGTGCATCCTAAGATATCAGTGTCTCAATCATCACTTATGAACCAGGTTTCACATAGCACATACATCAATTTGTTTGCTAATCAGTGTATATCTCAACTCATCCCTTTTATTGTGCAAACTTCTTGCATTAAGTAATAGGATAGATAGAGTTTTGAATTTCCTGTTTGTCATCTGTCTTATGTGTCTTTGTATGTTTAGAGTGTGTGTTTATTTTAATGTTAGTCTGATTGATGTAATCCCTTCCACCCCAATAAACAGTTTAAATAATTCCTAATATATTTTTTCATGTGTGTGCCTAGCTCTTGTTTACCTTTATTATTCAAGTGAAGCCCATCCTTACAAAAGTAGTCATTATTTGCACTGAATTCTTCCCAATGAAATATATATCCAGTTCCTTGTTTTACAGTTCATGATCGTAGCCAATTATTTACCCTTCATAATTTTAATGTCTGCTAATAAGTAGCCCTTGGTATTGGCAGTATTTCTGAAAATGCAAAATTGCATCCTATATCCACTAATTTATTAGTCATAGCTACAAATTCTTGCTTAATTTGCTGTTCATTCTGTGTAAATATATTATTGGTTCTGCAGGAGTTATGACTGGGAGTTTTAGCATCATATCTCAAGATATCATTTACCATTTCATTGATATCATAAACTCTTGCCCTCTAAAACATGATAAGGTTCTTGGGGCCAGATATTCAAAACTTTGCACTGGGCAAAAACTGTTTGTGCAGGTTTAGCTTGGGATTAGTGTGGGTTTGCTATATTCAGAAGGCCAAATAGTGCACACAAACTGCATTAGCACTGGGCAAAATCATAATAATGTATGCAAGTGACAAACTGAGTGGGTATGTACATGAATACAGGCAATGCTATATTCAGCGACTAGCACCACACAAAGTGGTTTTGTGCTACTTAGTGTGACTCTTAGTGTGGTGCACATTACCACCCAGGAAAAGGTAGTCTTAACCCTTGGCAATCAGCTTTGCGTGACATTATGGTTTTGCACAGTGTTTGTGCGGCTTTCGCACGGCTTTACACAACCCTAGCAAATAAGTGTGACACATAGACAAAGCCAGACATAAAGGAAACATGCTGTTCACTGATGGCATCACAATGATGCCATCATCTGCCACCAGTTCCAGCCAAGCCAGACAGTAAGTGGTGACCCTGCCACCAGTGGACAGCATGGCAGTGTGACCATACAGCACACACCTGTGGACTACTCTTCTGTGGACACCAACAGATGCCAACATACACATGCGGCACTGTGAGCATGGAGGATGTTGAGGGGAGAGTGTACGGGTGGCCAGGCTGTGCCACAGACCAGGTGTGGCCACAAGGCTGGCACACATCATGCAGTGCACATGGGCCAGTATTGGGAATACCCCAACACCAGTGTGCCTTTCTGATAATATATGCTCCCCAGGCCACATACTGCAGAGCTGTACAACTACCACAGCACACAAAGCTGGACATGTATATGTCACTGTGAGCATCCCATCCCAGAAGTGCAGCATCTGTGGGTCACACAACAGCGTAACAGTAATGTCCACTGTCAGTAAATGCCTGCATGTTGGGCCTGTCAGTGTGTATAGTGCAGTCATCAGCACTGCCCTACACACCATAGGCAGCATTGTGTCCACACACTACTGGCCCCCTTGCTACTGTAGTGTCTGCAGTGTACTGTAGCATGACCTACAGTGTAACAGTTGCATGCAGCACCACCACCATCTGTGCCTATCCTGTGTTGTCCCAGTACAGCTGCAGGCAGCAGTGCATGTGAAAGTACAGTGTTCAGAACCGTATAATATTCCCTGAACTGTTTGCACAGTGCTAACATGTTTGTGCGGGTTTAGTGCATGGCTAAACTGATAGCTCGGTGCAAACTGCATGCAAATCAGGGCATAATGAGATGCTAATCTGGATGTTTGCCTAGAGACTACCTAAGTAGGCACATTTGCATGTCACTTTTGAATATGGCAAAGTTTAGCTCCGGGCAAACGTGTTTGCACTGGGCTAATGGTTTAGCCCTGCGCTGAACCCACGCAAACATGTTAGCGCTGGGCAAACAGTTTGGGGAATATTATACAGTTTTGAACACTGTACTTTCACATGTGCTGCTGCCTGCAGCTGTACTGGATCCACACATTTGCTGGCACACACATTGGCCACACAGTTCACCTCTACCTACCTTCACGTCGCTGTGCACTGTGTTGCTGTTGTGGTTTGCACTTCCTGGTTGTTATATTCAGAGCTGTCTTATTCCAGGGCTAAGTTTGCCCTGCACTCCCAACCAGCTTGCTGGCCTCATTTACATTCTATATTCAAGCTGTTTGCCCCAGGCTATTCCTTTTGAATATAGCTTGCTTTGTGCTCCAGGCTAAGCTTGCCCACCGGGCAGTGCTAATTTAGCCACGGGGCAAAGTTTTGAATATCTGGCCTTTGATGTCTTATCCTCGTCACATATAGTTCTATCCAACCCTTTAGTGAGTCGCCCAAAATAAATATTTGTTTTTTACCCAGTAACTGCTCATTGTCTCCATAATTTTGACACAATTTGGGCCATCTGTATTTCCTGTTTGGATGTTTGAGTCCCCAGTTTGTTTATTAGGACATAGGACAATTCTTCCAGTGGCACTGGCCATAAAACCTTTGCTAATAGGACACTTGCACTTTGTTTCTCACATGTCGTAGGACATTGAGCATTTCTTCCAGTGGCACTGGCCACAATTGAAAACACATTTTGCTAAGAATTAGCACAACCCACTTCAGGGGGTAAACTTCTCTTCAGATATTGGCACTTTGACTAAAGTAACCAGGTGCCCTTACTGAACCTGTTAGTCCTGAACTGGTTACTCCAGATGGGGGTCTGCCCACCCTTTGTTCCCAAATCCATACTTAGCCATTCTTTCAGAGTTACATCTTAAACATTTGAAATACACTTTGGAAAATGCCTGTTGAATGAAACTTTGGCATCCAGCATTTGAATCACTACACTGGTAGTGGAAAAACTAAAGTTCCATACAATGTGATATAGTCATACCTCTGGACATCACACACTTCTGCAAACGTTAAATTAGTACAATCTCACACTTCTGAATTCACAGGAAGATTGTGCTTTTCTCTTTTAGCCAGAGAACATAACAGCACAGGTTCTTGCTTTCTGTAGCAAAAGTCAGATCCTACTCACAGTTTGACATTTCAGGCAACTTCAAAACATCCTGGATCAAAAAGGGGGTTGCCCCTTGGATCCATCCACTAGCAGTCCTTTTCCCCCCCTCCAGGTACGAAAATCAGGAGATCCTGCTGTAGACAATGGTTTCCACCACTTCTCTTGGCAAACTGGAGAACTACCAGAACTAGGTTGAGAATGCAGGGCCCTCAACTTAGAGCCCTCAGCTGAGCAGTTCTCACTCCTCCAACTTCAAGCTGCTGACTCACTCTGATCCTCATCTCAGCATTCGAAAATCCCTTCTCACAGCTGGCCAAGGCTTATGCTGCTGCAAGAGTTCCAAATGAGCTCATCACTTCCATCTCTGCTGAAGCCAAGTAAACAGAAGAGTGAGTAGGTGAAACCCCCACTCAACTAGTTAATCACCAGCTGCCCCTCTCTGACCAGCACTGATACTGAGGGGATTCTAGTAACCACAGGGTACTGGGTGGTTATGCTCATCACCACCAAATGAATGACTGTCGACAGTCATATCTCCATCTGGTACTAGGCCATCCTACCATCTGTGTTACCTATGGGAGGTAACGCATTTCTCCCCTATCATGTGCCAGGCACAGACAGGTAACACTAAAGGAACAGAGGCCAGCTGATGAAACTTCAGCCCCTATCCTATGATCAACCAATGGAGTCTCAGTGGCTCCAACAAACTGCTTGAAGCGTGCCCAAACAGACAGAATTGGTTACCCTTATTGCGAATTAGGACCACCAACCTACCTTTCCCCAGCCCTGTAGGAAAATTATCTGACTTATGCTACCTACTGTGGAAACCAATCCTCCAAACTTCCCAGGGTACCTGTGAACAACAAAAAAGAAAACATACACTACATTGCATTACATCCCTCCCCAAAAAAACACTGTGAAAAGAAACATGTTAACACCCTGTTAACCATAAACAATTCTAAAAACACTATGACAACGGGAACTCCAATGAGTTCCAAACATCCTCTTCCTTTCTTCTTTTCTTCTTCTTCAGGAACACCTGCAAAAGAAGAAAAACAACACAAAACACATTTTGCATTCCACATGGTGCCTAGACCTCCACTTTACACTAAAGCACCCCCAAAAATATTTTTTATAGAAGTACAAAGGTAAAAAAACTGGAAAGAAGATATTTATACAGCACATTTCGGGATGGACTTCATTAAAATGTCCCAACTAAAGGTGAAATGTTACTGGTGCCCATAGGCATTGTCCATTTAAGAGTCTCATCTAGGCAGAAGCCTGCTAAAGAACAGTTCTTGAACAGGAGACAGGGCCTGTATAGCACTGCAATCCATGGGGAGAGTCTTTGATGAAAACATTAAAGTTTCTTGGATAGCCTTCAAATGTAGGATGTGTTGTGCAAATTCAGTTAATGTACAGTAAATAAAAAAATATTTTTTTACCAGCTCCTTGAAAAACTAAAAATTTTCTCTTGCTCTGTGAGCCAAAGACCTTCTCCCTTCATACCAGATGACATCTTCAGATAACGCTGGATTGATGTCCTCTGGAAAAACAAACAATGAAACAGGAAAACTGCTGGGTGATGTCCTCAGGAAAGCTAGACAATGGAAGAGGAAAACTGCTGGGCTGCAGAATCTGGATACACCTGAAGAAATCCTGGAATGCCAGAAGAGCTACATCTTCCTCCACAGATACTGCTGCTTCAGATTAAAGGCATTTGGCCTGCCACTGCTCACTTCCTTTAGACATGCTGGAAATATTCACAGGGAGTGACACCATTAAGGGTAGTACCACTTAGGGTGTGGGGTGAGGACTATAACCCCATATGGGCTTTCCAAGTTGATGTTATGAAATGTCTCTTGCCCAGCCCCATCCACAATTCACAGTGTCCATAAACAGAGTCCTACCCAGTCTCCAGAATCCAAGGCAATCACTGATGATTTTGTCCCTTACTCATTCTGCCACACCTGGGTGAAAATTCTTACTCATCTCTTCCATTAATCAGGACTGACTGTTCTGTTCAATTTCCTCCCAGACTTGGTGAGGAAAGGTAGGAAAGGACTTCCCATATGTGGCATCAACGCTCCTATGAATCAGTCTCTCCACCTTGCTAGTCTTTACTACTCGGTGGCTCATGACATTGCTTGGGGGTGGTCAGTCCTGGTCAAGACAGTGTTTCAAACTCAAAGAATGAAAGAACTTGTCCCCCACTATCTCTAATAAGTTGTTACAGCCTTTTCCAACTGCCTCTGGCTCCACTGAGGCAAAAGCTTGAGGTGACTCACAGTAGCCCTCAACATGAAGATGCTCTTCTTCATCCTCCTCTTCCTCACTCATGATCTTTGCCCAAGAGTGAGTAAAGATCCTCACTCCAGAGACATTCCATTCCTCACTGGGCATGGAGGTAGACACCTCCCAATTCAATGTCTCTTGCAATTCATCCTCCCCCACTAGGATAGAATTCAGACCATGATTCCATGCATCTACTGATCCCTCCATTGCACTGTTCATCTGGGACACAGGTGTGGAAACCTTTCTCTCTCTGTTCCTGCCCTTGCAGTGGATCAATATCAACTTTACTTGCTCTTTTTGTTATACACTCTGTAGAACTTTCCCCAACAGGTTTAAACTGGTGCTACGTGCTGCTACTGAAATAGTCCCCTGCCAGGGTCCACATGGGAGCCAATAACATTTTTGTTGCCCTCTCTGATGCTGCACCCCTGCTCAGTCCAAACTTCACAAGGCAGTCCGAGCAATGGGGTATCAGAAACACATCCCTTCCAGTCTTTAGACACAGTGCATAGTCTCACTGGATAGTTAGGGATTGCTACATACAGAGGTAACCTTTCACCATAGTAGGCTCTCTCAACATCTCTTAGTGCTGCCACCTCCTTAACGATCATAGCTTGGGCATGATCTAGATTGTGAGGAGTTACCAAAGGCATGTCAGAAAGCAAACACACAAACTTTTCCTTACTGAACTACTCACTAGTCACATATTGTCTCACAATATGGCTCCCTGCTGCTGTGCTTACTTTGCTGACCCCACCCTGTCATGGTGTCTGTAACTTTTCTTCATGCATCAAAGTCTGTTCAACTAGCTCAGAACTGTGTTTCCAACCTTTCTGGATATTTAAATTACTTTAAACTGCAAACAATTGTTTCTGATGGTGCATTTCAACACATTCATAAAGATTTTTAAACTGGTAACTTGAATTTGCGATCATCATAGTTCAGGAAAAAAAATTCTGTTTACACATGCTCTAAGTCACTTGTAAGCCCCACAATCTTTCTTTGCACAGGATTACCTGTTTGCTGCATCCTCCATATACATCTCACAGTTCTGCTGCTTAGAAATTTACAGTTGCTGAACTGATTCCTCAAGTGCTTACAGTCTATGCTCAGAATGTTCTGTTTGTTGCACCTGTCTTTACAACTTGCAGTCCTTCTTTGAACATAAATCACACTGCATGCACACAGGTTCAGCTGGCTTGAAATTCACACACAGTTTGTTTGCACAGTTTACTTATTTACTCACTAAATTCAGTAGCTGGTTCCATCCGATGGAAAACTGTGGCCTGCTGCCAATTCTAGGAAGGCCTGTGGGGTGGAACAGGCTGGTGGTCCCACCAATCATAGTCATGAATGCCTCAATCACATTCCAGTCAGTCGGACAATGGTTTGAGCCCACAATTACACTGTAATAGTCTGTTTACAAAAGTTTAGGACACTTAAAAGCTCCTCGATGGTTGATTCTGGTCTAACCAGCTCACATGCCTCTCTCTCTCTCCTCCTCAAACACTCTGCAGAATACAGATCCTAGCTAAGGAGCAGGACTGGATGCAGCCACTCCAATCACTCGACGAAATGCAAATAAGCATCTCTCTCACCTTGCTTGCTCTTTCTTCATGGCGATTGTCAAGCAGAAGCACATTTAAACTGCAAACTGTAACTTTTTTTCTCGGCTGCAATTTCAGTGGCAGGAGTGATGTTTTGATCATATTTACCACAGCTTCTGGGCAATTTCTTTATCGTTTCCTCCAATTTGCATGCTAAGCAAATTTAAACTTTCAGGGCACATATCTGAGTCTGTTTCTCAAAGTTCACCATACTTTTGGCACTTGAAAATTGCATTTTAAAAGTTCTTTAAGCACTTTCGATGCAGAGACCAGAACACACATTTCAATGCTTTTCTGTCCATTACTAAGTTGAAAACACACAAACAGTACTCTGTTCTTTTACTGTACTGGAAGACACAAAGCAGCACATTTGGATGGCATTTTTCTTGAGGAAAAATCCTTGTCCAAAGCTTCCTTTCTGTTTGGGCTACACTGCTACCAGACAGAAAGGTGCTAGACATACCCTTAGCAAGAAATCTCTAGTTTTCTCCCCAAATTAAACATCACCAGGTGAGCCCCCAGTTTTTTGTAACTAACCCCTGCTACTTTACACAGTTAGCTATCCCTGGCACCCATAACTGGGCACAGACTTCAATACATTTAGACAATTAGTACCACCCCTAGTTTTGGAATTTATACCAGGCTCATTACTCTAGACAGCAAGGGGTGGGGGTGTACAAAAACAATTTACCTATTTGGTATTTACAAAATCCAGGTCCCGAGGAGAGAACTTTTTGCTAGGGCTATGCTAGACCTAACTTCTGTAGGGATACCCAGTACCTTCACACAGGAAGCAATAATGTATCTGTCCAAACCATAGTTGTGGTTCTAGAGTGTGACCTTATTCCAAAAGATGTTCTCTAAAGCAAGGGTGTTCCCCCAGGGTTTATACATCGTGGCACTGGGAATTTGCAGAACAACAAATCGACTATCTGACAGAAAACTCTCTTTGTAGTCCCACACTGTAGGACATAGAATATCTGGCACTTGTATTCTCACATGTCATAGGACATAGGACCTTCTTCCAGTTTCAATGGACACAACTGAAAACAACTTTGCTAACAACACTTGCTCTTTGTTTCCATATGTCGCAGGACATTGAGCATTTCTTCCAGTGGCATTGGCCACAACTCAAAACACATTTTGCTAAGAACTAGCACAACCCACTTCTGTGGATAAAATTCTCTTCAGACACTGGCCTTTTGTCTAAAGTAACCAGGTGCCTTTCTGAACCTGTTAGTCCTGAACTGGTTACTCCAGATGGGGGTCTGCACACCCTTTGCTCCTGGATCCATACTCAGCCATTCTTTCAGAGTTGCATCATAAACATTTGAAATGCACTTTGGAAAATGCTTTCTGAATGAAATTTTGACATCCAGCATTTGAATCACTACACTGGTAGTGGAAAAACAAAAGTCCTGAACAAAGTGAAATAGTCATACCTCTGGACATCACACACTTCAGCCAACTTTAAATTAGAACAATCTGACACTTCTGAATTCACAGAAAAGTTGTGCTTTTCCCTTTTAACCAGACAAGACAAAAGCACAGGTACTTGCTTTCTGCAGCAAAAGTCAGATCACACTTACTTTTAGAGATTTCTGGCAACTTCAAAACATCCTGGACAAAAAAGGGGATTGCCCCATGGATCCATCCACTAGCAGTCCTTTTCACCTCTCCAGGGATGAAAATCAGGAGATCCTGCTGTAGACAATGGTTTCCACCACTTGTGTTGGCAAACTGAAGAATTACCAGAACTAGGTTGAGAATGCAGGGCCCTCAACTCAGAGCCCTCAGCTGAGCAGTTCACACTCTTCCAACTTCAAGCTGCTGACTCACACTGACCCTTGTCTCAGTATTCAAAATTCCCTTCTCACAGCTGGCCAAGGCTTATGCTGCTGCAAGAGTTCCAAATGAGCTCATCACTTCCAACTCAGCTGAAGCCAAGTAAACAGAAGAGTGAGCAGGTGAAAACCCCATTTAGCTAGTTAATCGCTAGCTGCCTCTCTCTGTCCAGCACTGATACTAAAGGGTTCACTAGCCAACCCCCCAGGGACTGGTGGTTACACTCACCACCACCAGATGAAAGACTGTCTGCAGTCATATCACCATCTGGCACTAGGCCACCCTACCACCTGTGTTACCCATGGGAGGTAGCTACTTCCCTTACCATGTGCCACATACAGGCAGGTAACACTAAAGGAACAGAGGCCAGCTGATGAAATTTCAGCCCTATCCTATGATCTGTCTATAATCTCAGTGGCTCCAACAAAACTACTTGAATCATGCCCTAACAGACAGAACTTGTGACCCCTATCATGAATCAGGACCACAACCTACCTACCTTACCTAGCCCTCTAGAAAACTATCCAGCTATGCTACCTACCAGTGAAAACCTATCACCCAAACTTCCAGGGTACCTGTGAACAACAAAAAGGAAAACATACACTACATTGGATTAAATTTTTCCCAAAAACACAACTGTGAATAAAAACATGTTAACATCCTGTTAACTATAAATAATTCTAAAAATGCTATGAAAAGGGAACTCTGATGAGTTCCAAACATCCCTTCCTTTCTTCTTTTCTTCTTCACGAACACCTGCAAGAAAAAACAACACAAAACACATTCTGCATTCTAAAGAGTGCCTAAACCTCCACCTAACACTAAAGAAGCCCCAAAAATATTTTTTATAAAAGTAAAAAGGTATAAAAAAAATGGAAAGAAGACATTTATACAACACATTTGGTGACGGATTTCCCTAAAATGTCCCAACTCAAGGTCAAATATCACTGGTTCCTGTAGGCATTGTCCATTAAAGAGTCTCTCCTAGGCTGAAGCCTGCTGATGAACAGTTCTTGGACAAGACAGGGCCTGTATATCACTGCAATCCATGGGGAAAGTCTTTGATGAAAACATTAAAGTTCAGAGTGGTGGAGGTGGGGAAGGAAGCAGACACATCTCAGGGAAGTACCTGTTTATTTTCACTGACTTTATTGCTGTTATTGTTTCTTTTGCATCTTATTGTTGTTTTCAATTGGTACGAGGGTGCTTTCTGACTTAAATTGGAAAGGTACCTGTTTGGGGGATTTACTGTACAGGAACTGTAGTTTTTTTGTGTGTAGCCCTGTAGCTTGTGGAAGGGTGATAACTGTCTGGCATTGGGCCTCAACAGGTTACTGCTAACTGAAGAGGTGGGGGCTGAGTCAGAGTGGTGGAGCTGGGGAAGAGAAAGCAGACACATCTTAGGGAAGTACCTGTTGATTTTCACTAGTTTTATTGCTGTTATTGTTTTTTTTTTTGTTGCAGCTTATTGTTGTGTTAAATTGGTACGAGGGTGCTTTCTGACTTAAGTTGGAAAGATACCTGTTTGGGGGATTTGTTGGAACTCTAGTCATTTTTTTGTGTGTGTGTCTAGTTCTATAGCTTGGGGGAGGGGTCAGAATTCTTTGGCATTGGGCCTCATCTGAGTTACTGCTAACTGAAGGTGGGGCTGAGTCAGAGGGGTGGATCTGGGGAAGGAAGCAGACACATCTCAGGAAAGTACCTGTTGATTTTCACTGATTTTATTGCTGCTATTGTTTCTTTGCAACTTATTGTTGTTTCAATTGTACCGGGGTGCTTTCTGACTTAAGTTGGAAAGGTACCTGTTTAGGGATTTTCTGGTGCAGCTGAGTGTCTCAGTGAGGGTTTGCTGGGGTAGCTGATTGTCTCTGGTGCTCAGAAGGGGCCCAACTCCCCCACCTCTCCCCTCCCCCCTAGCACATCACTTCCTTTATGCTGGTAGACTGTGACATCATACGGTACCTGCTGACTGCATGCACACAGTGTTAGCCATCTTATTTCCATACACAACACAGCCACACACCACAGGGTGGAAAGATTGAGAAATAAGGGAAATAGTGCTGCCAACAGACAGGTTCAATATAGAAACAAAAGGAGCCATGAGAGGGAGAATGGAACAGGGGAAACAAAGAAGAAAAAGGGGTAATGTGGCCAAGGCAACAGATTGGGGAAGTCTGGGATGAGGACAAGGTAGTGTGGCAGGTCAGAATGAGGGACAGTGAAGAGGAGGGGGCAAAGGAATCAGGGAAGGGAAGAACAAGAATCACAGTGGAGAAAGGTTCATGGGATACAATAACCATGGAGGGAAGTATTCATGGACACCCTGTGGAGGGTAGGGGGTGCCTAGTCTGTGTAAGGCTGGGGAGGATAGAGAAAGAAGTACTAAGGCTAATGGGGGCAGTGTCAAAGATGATGAAGGAGCATATTAGGTTGGGAGGGGAAGAAAATGTGGAAAGCACAAAAGACATCAAAGAAAAGAAAAAAACATGGGGAACAGAAGAGAAACGGGGTGGTCAGGACAAGGGGCAGGGAGGGTGCTACAGGTATGGGAAACAAACACACAAGGAGAATAAGAGAAGGAGTACAGGGAGATGGTAACACAGTAAGCTCAGACGGGGGCTGACCTCTAACAGAGGGGTCAAAGGAGGGAAAGGAGGAAGGGGAAGCACAGTCCATGGGTACAAAGAACAAAATGGCTGGGAAGGGTGATGGAGAAATAGGTGAATTGGGGCAAGAAGGGCTGAGTACAGTGAAGAACATGGGGAGAAACAGTGAGAATAGGAGGGAGCATCATGCAGGAGGAAGAAGGAGAGGAGAAGGGGAAGATGGGGAGGGGAAGAAGGGAGGTGTCTTGTTGTTTGAGGACTCGATACTAAGAGGGGTCAGGTGGGGCAGCAAAGTGGAGAGGCAAAGTAGAATATGGGTGGAAGCCATGCCAGAAAGGAAGGTGGAAAGGGTAGGGCAATCCCTGCTAAGGTATGCAAGGAGGGGAAGGGAATGGCCTCACCTAATCATACACCTGGGGATGAATGACCTGGCTGTTGGGATGACAGTATGGGGAGGTAAAGAGGAGGTCTGAGGAACTGCGACCTCTGTGAGAGACAGCTGGCAGATCTGTTACCTTCTTGGAGGTACTTTACGTTCCCAGGGCAAGTATGGCAAGAAAAGAGAGAATTCAAGAGTTTAACAAATGGCTGGGGGCCTGGTGTTGGGATGGGGCTACAGGCTGGTAGGAAGGTGGGGGTGGGACTTGGGAGAACAGTAGCTGTACGCAGAAGATAGACTGCACCCAAATGAGGAGGAAAGAAAATTACTGATGGCAAGCATAGGGAAGCACATTGAGGAGCATTTAAACTAGGAAGGGGGGTAGCAGGATGGATAGAGGAGTTCAGAGGCCTACTGATGTGAAATCAAATATGCTTACCCCCATGATAGCAAGGTAAGGAGGAAGGCAACTACTAAGGGAGCGGACATAAGGGGAGAGAGGTGGGGGGAGAGTAGAGACAAGGCTTGGATGGTGATAACACTAAATGCTAGAAATCTGGGGAATAAGGAGGCAGAACTGTAGGCTCTCCTGGAGGCAGGGAGTGGACTTGGTGGCTATAACTGAGACATGGCACCCAAATTAATGACTGAGACATGATGGTTCTGGGGTACAGATTACACTGGAGTGATAGGGAAAGGGAATGGGAGGGGTGGCGCTGTACATAAAGGAGGGATTAAAATATATAAGGGAGATGAGAGATTCAGAAGCACAGTGGGTGCAATTACAGGATCCCAAAAAGATCACTAAGACTGGAGGTGGTGTACAGACCACCCTCTCAATCTGAAGGAATGGACAGGGTACTGGCAGAACAGATCAGGAGGAACTGTGGGAAGGGGATGATGGTGATAATAGACTTCAACCTGCCTGAGGTGGAGTGGGACACACCTACCACAAACAACAGAAGGAGGCAGGTAATGCTGGATGCCTTCCAGGAAAGCTTTCTAGTACAGTTGGTCAAGGAACCAACTAGGGAAAGGAACACCCTTGACCTCATGCTTATGAACAGGAGTGGGTGAGGATGTGAGGTGGAGGAACCACTGAGGCGAGTGATCACCGGACAGTACGGTTCCAGTTACAGATGGTTAAAGAGAGGGGGTGGCATCTGGCACAAGGGTGCTGGATTTCAGGAACACCAGCTTTAAGATAATGAGGGAAATGGTACAGGGGTTCCTGTACAAAATTCAACTGGGGATGGACACACAATAAAGGTGGGAATTGATAAAATGGGGGATAGCGGAAACAACAGAAACTTGCTGTAGGGCTCAGACTAAGAAGGCTAAGGGAAAGAAACTCAGCTGGATAAGCAAAGGGGTGTTAGGGTGAGGAGGAAAAAAGCAACTTACAGGAGATACAGAAAATCAGGGAGAGAGGAGGAGGATAGGGAGGAATATCTGCAAGAAGCAAAGGAAATGACCAGAGGGTAAGGGCAGTCAAGGCAGTAAGAGAACTCAGGTTGGTGCAGGACATAAAAGAGGGAGAAAAAACTTCTTTAGGTACACCAGGGAGACAAGAAGCTGTGAGGACCAAATTGTAAGAATTAAGAAGGAGGAGGGATGGGAATAAGAGGGGAGTGAAAGGCAGAAGTGCTCAACAACTACTTCTGTTCAGTCTTTATGAAAGAAAGGAGAGGCACTACCCACAGAAGGAGGGAGGATAGAAACAGATGGGGGATGATGGACAGAGAAATCACAGTGGGAGGATGCTGGAGGGCACCAGGACCAGATGGAATACATCCAAGAGTGATGAAAGAGCTGGCAGAGGTCCTGGCAGGACCCTTGGCAGATTATTTAATTCATCTCTAGATACAGGATGCATACTCCATGACTGGAGACTGGTTCACGTGGTTCACCTCCACAAAAAGTGGACCCATGGATGAACCAGGAAACTAGAGGCCAGTAAGTCCAACGTCCACAGTGAGGAAGCTAAAGGAGAACATCCTAAATGAGAGACTAGTGGCACTACTGGAGGTGAATGAGGTGCAGGACAGGATGCAGCATGGCTTTGTCAAAGACAGGTCAAGCCAGACCAATCTGGTGGAATACTATGACTGGGTGACTAGGCAAATTGGCAGGGGCCATGCAGTGCATGTCCTGTACCTAGACTTCAGTAAGGCCTTTGATTCAGTACCGCATGGGAGACTTTGAAGCATGCTATAGGGCACAGGGGCAGGAGCAAAACTGGTGGGGGTGGGTGGAGAACTACCTAAAAGATAGGCAGCAAAGGGTGATGGTAGGTGGGGAATTCTCATCCTCTAAGCCTATGACAAGTGATGTTCCACAGAGTTTGGTGCTGGGTCCAGTGCTGTTTGGCATATTTATTGCAGACATCTCAGAGGTCATCATCAGCAAAATCAGCCTATTTGCGGATGAAACCAAGGTGGTGGATGATCAGTTTTGGTGGCAGGGGCTACAGTAGGAACTGGCAAGGCTATAGGCATGGTCTGACAGATGTCAGCTGGGGTTCTATGCAAAAATGCAAGGCATTGCACTTCAGTACAAAAGATTAGGGAGAAGCTACCATCTGGGAAGTGCGGCTGGAGGTGACAAGAGGGAAGGATATGGGGTGCTCATCACAGGAGCAATGAACAATTCCATGCAATGCAGAAAGGCAGCAGCAATGATGAACAAAATGCTGGGGTGCATTGCAAAGGGCATAATCACAAGAAGAAGGAAGGTTATTCTACCATTATACAGATTGTTGGTTAGACCACACTTGGAATACTGCGTGCAGTACTGGCACCCATACCTATAAAAGGACATTAGGCTTCTGGAAGAGGTGCAGTAGAGGGCAATGAAGATGATTCAGTGTCTGGGGGAATTGCCGTATGAGATCAGACTAAGAGAGTTAAACATGCAAACACTGGAGGAGAGGAAGGACAGGGGGGACATGATTGAGACCTTCAAATACATGAACAGGATAATTAAAACAGACACAGAGGGTCTACTAAGGAGGAGGATGTGGCAAGGCACTAGGGGGCCATGGCATATGATTGGAGGGGAGTAGATTCAGGAGGAGGTGAGGAGGTATTTCTTTACAGCGAGGGTGGTGGCAAAGTGGAACGCACTTCCGGTTAGGTGGTGGCAAGTAACACAGTGGAATGCTTCAAGAAGGGGTGGGACAGGGCAAAAGGGAGGGAATAGAGAGGGAAGGGGAGGGGGTAGGGCAGCTGCTGAATCGAGAGCTAGCTGCAATCATGAGTAGCCTAGATAGACCAGGATGGCCTTTTGCTGCTGGTAACTTTCATATGTTCATATGTTCCTTGGATAGTATTCAAATGTAGGATGTGTTGTGCAAAGTCAGTTAACATAAATTAAAAGTTTTCTTACTAGCTCCTTGAAGAACTAAAAACTTTCTCTTACTCTGCGAGCTGACTACCTTCTCCCTTCAGACCAGATGGCATCTTTAGATACTGCTGGTTTGATGTCCTCTGAAAGAGCAAACAGTGAAACAGGAAAACTGCAGGGTGATGTCTCTGGAAGGCCAGGCGATGGAAGAGGAAAACTGCTGGGCTGATAAATCGGGATACAACTGAAGAAATCCTGGAATACCAAAGAGCTGCATCTTCCTCCATGGATACTGCTGCTTCAGATGACAGGCATTTGGCCTGCCACTGCTCACTTCCTTTAGGCATGCTGGGAATATTCACAGGAGTGGCACCATTATGGGTAGTACCACTCAGGGTGTGGGGTGAGGACTATGACCCCCATCTGGGCATTCAGAGTTGTAGTACTGATGTGAAATGTCTCTTGCCTAGCCCCATCCACAATTTGCAGTGTCCATAAACAGAGTCCTGCTCAGTCTCCAGAATCTAAGGTGATCACTGATGATTTTGTCCCTGACACATTCTTCCGCAAATGGGTGCAAATTGTTACTTGCCTCTTCCATTAGCCAGGACTACCTGTTGTGTTTAATTTCCTCCCAGACTCAGTGAGGAAAGGTAGGAAAGAACTTCCCATCTGTGGTATCAGCCCTCCTACAAATCAGCCTTTCCTCCTTACTACTCTTTATAGGTCTGCTGCCCATGGCCTGGCTAAGGGGTGGCCAGTCCTGGTCAAGAAAGTATCTCAAACTCAAAGAACGAATGAACTTGTCCACCACTATCTCTTTGGACAAGATGCTAGAACCTTCTCCAATTGTCTCTGAATCTGCTGAGGCAAGAACTTGAGGTGACTCACAGTAGCCCTCAACATGAAGATACTTTTCTTCATCCTCCTCTTCCTCACTCAAGATCTGTGCCCAAGAGTGAGCAAACATTCTAGATTCTGAGATATTCCATTCCTCAATGGGCCAGAAGGTAGGCACCTCCCAATTTAATGTCTTTTGCAATTCGTCCTCCCCCACTAGGCTAGGACTTGGACCCTGGTTCCATGAGTCTACTGATCCCTCTGTTGCACTGTTCATCTGGGAGACATGTGTGGAAACCTCTCTCTGTTCCTGCCCTTGCAGTGGATCTATATCAATTGTACTTGCTCTTTATATAATACACTCTGTAGAACCTTTCCAACAGGTTTAACCTGGTGTTATGAGCTGCTACTGGCAGGGTCTCCTGCCAGGATCCACATGGGAGGCAATCATATTCTTGTTGCCCTCTGACACTGCACCCTATCCATTCCAAACTTCACAAGGCAGTCTGAGCAATGGGGTATCAGAAACACATCCCTTTCAGCCTTTAGACACACAATGCATAGTCTCACTGGATAGGTAGGGATTGCTACATCCAGAGGTAACCTTTCACCATAGTAGGCTCTCTCAACCTCTCTTAGTGCTACCTCCTCCTCAGTGATTATAGCTTGGGCATAATTCAGATAGTGGGAGTTGCCTAAAGCAGGTCTGAAACCAAGCACACAAACGTTTCATTACTGAATTGCTCACTAGCCATATACTGTCTCACAAATGGCTCCCAGCTTCTGTGTTTACATTGTTGACCCTGCTTTCTCTCATGGCATCTGAAAAACTTTTCTTAATGCATCAAAATCTATTCAACTTGCTCTAAACTATGTTTCTGACCTTTGTGGCTACTGAAACTACTTTAAACTGCAAACAATTGTTTCTGTTGGTGCATTTTGGCACATTCATATGAATCTTTAAACTGGAAACTTGACTTTGTGATCAGCATAGTTCAGAAAAACAAAAATTCCATTTACACATGCTCCAAGTCACTTGTAAGCCCCACAGTCTATCTTTGCACATAAATGCCTGTTTGCTGCATCCTTCATATACAACCCACAGTCCTGCTGCTTAGAAATTTACAGTCGCTGAACTGATTCCTCAGTTGCTCACAGTCTATGCTCAGAATTTTCTGTTTGTTGCACCTGTCTTTACAACTTGCAGTCCTTTACACATAAATCACACTGCTTGCACACAGGTTCAGCTGGCTTGTCATTCACACACAGTTTGCTTGCACAGTTTACTTGTTTACTCACTGGATTCAGTAGCTGGTTCCCTTTGATGGAAAATTTCTGCCTGCGCCAATTCCAGGAAGGCCTCTGGGGTGAAACAAGCTGGTGGTCCTGATGATCATACCCACAAAAGCTTCAATCACTATCCAGTGAGCTGGACAATGGGTTGAGCCCAAAATTTCACTGTACTAGTTTGTTTACTAAAGTTTAGAATGCTCACAAGCTCCTCGATGGTTGATCCTGCTCTAACCAGCTCGCATGCCACTCTCTCTCTCCTCCTTGAACAATCTGCAGCACACAGATGCTGGCCAGGGGGGTGGGACTGGATGCAGCCCACCAATCACTCGACGTCATGCAGATGAGCATCTCTCTCTCTCTTCACTTGCTCTTCCTTCATGGTGATCATCAAGCAGGAGCAGATTTAAACTACAAACTGTAACTTTTTCTTGGCTGCAATTTCAGCATTGTGAGCACCATTTTGACCATTTTATCATAGTTTCTGGACAATGTCTTTGTCATTCCCCAATTTTACACTACACATGAAACTTTCAGGGCACATATCTGAGTCTGTTTCTCAAAGTCCACAATATGTTTGACACTTGAAAATTACATTTTAAAAGTTACTCAAGCACTTTTGATGCAAAGACCAAAACACACATTTCAGTGCTTTACTGTTCATTACTAAGTTGAAAACACACAAGCAGTACTCTGTTCTTTTACTGTACTGGAAGGCACAAAGCAGCACATTTTGATGGCACTTTTATGGGCACAAATACTCGTCCAAAGCTTCTGTTCTGGTTGGGCTATACCACTACCAGACAGAAAGATGCTAGACATTACCTCAGCAAAAAATCTCTGGTTCTCTCCCCAAATTTAATATCACCGGACGAGCTCCCATTTTTTGTAACCCCTTGCTACTTTACACAGTTAGCTACCCCTGGCACCCATAACCGGAAACAGACTTCAATACATTTAGACAATTGGCACCACCCCTAACTTTGGGAATCTATATAAGGCTCATTACTCTAGATATCAAGGGGTTGGGGTGTACAAAAACAATTTATCTATTTGATATTTACAAAAATCAGGTCCTGAGGAGAAAGCTTTTTGCAAGGGCTATGCTAGATCTGACTTCTAAAGGGGTACCAGTAACTCCAGACAGAAAGCAATAACATAACTGTCCAAATCATAGCTGGGGTTCTATTGTGTGACTTTATTCAAAAGATGTTCTCTAAAGCAAGGGTGGACCCCAGGGCTTACACATCATGGCACCAGAAACTTGCAGAACAACAAATCGACTATGTGTCAGAAACTCTGTTTGTATTCCCACACTGTAAGACATAGAACATCTGGCACTTGTATTCTCACATGTCATAGGACACGGGACACTTCTTCCAGTGGCACTGGCCACAACTGAAAACATCTTTGCTACCAGGACACTTGCACATTGTTTCCCACATGTCATAGGACATTGAACATTTCTTCCAGTGGCACTGGCCACAACTGAAAATACATTTTGCTAAGAACTAGGACAACCCACTTCAGGGGGTAAAATTCTCTTCAGACATTGGCACTTTGTCTAAAGTAACCAGATGCCCTTACTGAACCTGTTAATCCTGAACTGGTTACTCCAGATGGGGGTCTGCCCACCCTTTGTTCCCAAATCCATACTCAGCCATTCTTTCAGAGTTACACCTTAAACATTTGAAATACACTTTGGAAATACCTATTGAATGAAACTTTGGCATCCAGCATTTGAATCACTACACTAGAAGTGGAAAACTAAAGTCCAAACTAAAGTCCCACACAATGTAATATAGTCATACCTCTGGACATCACACACTTCAGACAACTTTAAATTAGAACAGTCTCCCACTTCTGAATTCACAGAAAAGTTGTGCTTTTCCTTTTAGCCTGAGAACACAACAGCACAGGTACTTGCTTTCTGCAGCAAAAGTCAGATCCTATTCACTGTTTGACATTTCAGGCAACTTCAAAACAACCTGGATCAAAAGGGGTTGCCCTTGGATCCGTCCATAGCATTCCTTTTCACCCTCCAGGAATGAAAATCAGGAGATCCTGCTGTAGACAATGGTTTCACCACTTCTTCTAGCAAATTGGAGAATTACCAAGACAAGGGTGAGAATGCGGGCCCTCAACTCAGAGCCCTCAACTGAGCAGTTCTCATTCCTCAACTACAAGTTGCTGACTCACACTGACCCTCACCTCAGCATTCTAAAATCCCTTCTCACAGCTGGTCAAGGCTTATGCTGCTGCGAGAGTTCAGAATGTGCTCACCACTTCCATCTCAGCTGAAGCCAAGTAAACAGAAGCATGAGCTGGTGAAAAACCCATTTAACTACTTAATCACCAGCTGCATCTCCCTGCCTAGCACTGATACTGGGAGGCAGTATAATTCAGTGGTTTAAGGATCTGAGCTGCAAATCTGGAGACCTGGGTTTGAATCCCACAGCCCCTACTTGCAAACTGTGTGACCCTGAGCAATTCACTTAACTTCCCTGTGCTCCCAGGTTGCACCTGTAAACAAGCTTTCAGCTTAGTGTGCCACTCCTGGTTAAACAATTAAAAAAACTGAAGGGATTCTAGTAACCCCAGATGATTGGGTAGTTACATAACAATCAGAATTTAGAGTTGTAAAGAGAGATGTTTGAGTGCAATAAAGTCATGGGCATCAATCAACAACAGTTTGTCTGTCAAGTCCATGGGGATGAGGAGGAGTCACTGACAAGAGATAACTGACTCCTTAAATCAGCAGTGTGCACAAGTCAACATACATCCAGCAGAGGTAGCCAATGATGGTTATATAATTTATCATGACTATCTTTAAGATTTAGGGGTTATTTTTCATGGACCTAGTAAAACTGGTTAGTCCACAACATAGTTACTTAATTACCTTCCAAGAACCCAGTGAAATTGTTAACACTGCTAGTGCAGATAATAGTTGTTGCTTTAAAAGTTGCAAATTAATTTTTAAATTTCGGTATGAAGCCACTTTCATAAGAGCTAGCCCTTAATTTTAAAAGAGGTGTTATTTAACCCCACCAGGGAGACTTAGATCTAACAGCTTATGGAGCAAACACCATTCTTAGCATATCATCTTGTTAACTATCTGGAGGGTAAAGTTGAAGAGAAGAATCCTTAGCATATTATCTTGTTAACTGTCTGGTGGTGAAGTTGAATAGAAGCACCCAGTACACTTGCCAGGACTGCTGCTTGGTTTCTTAGCTTTCCAGAAGCCCCTGGAGAATAATAACTATTGGAGGCCCAAATGGTTATCTGTTTAGGCAAAAAACAGCTTTCAAATTGTTCAAGTTCAAGTTCAAGTTTATTGCAGGAAAACTCCATTGAGCAAGCTCATTCACAAGGAGGTCCTGTGACATAAACACTTAAAGTACAAACACAGATAGGTAATAACAGTATATACATGAAATGCACGTTACACAATACAGGCTGGATATACATACAAAGGTACCACATAGGGTGACCTCAGGTGGTAAATATTGATATGAGACAGGAGGCGACTTACAGGTTGCATACTGATAAATGAAACATGATGACTGGTGTGTGCAATACATATACAGTATTTTGGCAGCTAGAACAAACAACAGTCTACAACTGATATGGGGGAGGGTGATTTGATAGAGTAGCAGTGGAGCATAAACAAAGATAAAGCCAGGAGTAGAAGGGAAGGAAAGCAGTTAATATGACAAATCAATTATACCTTACCAGTGGATAAATATGGCACACATGGGAAGGAAGAGACTTAATGACAGTTACAGGTGTCTTTTATTTTGGCTGAACTTAGCGATTTGTAGAAATTTATTGAAACTGTGCTAGTTAGTTTCAATACGGTTTGTAATTGATTCCAAATGGAGGGAAGGGCATATGCAATAGCACGTTTACCAAAGGAAGTCCACGTCCTTGGTATGTCAAGCATAATAAAGTCAGATTTTCTTAACGAGTATGCACTATGTGAGATACTAATAAGGGAAGAGAGATAGCTTGGCAATTTCTGCAGGAGCAGTTTAAGAGTCCATAGCCCAGAACGGGTATGCCATCACTGCAGGGGCAACCCCTGAGTCTGAGGGGGAATGGATAGTGTGGTAACAACAGGTATGCTCTTTATGTTTTACTATCTTAGAAGTTAACCATTTCCCTCTGGTTGATGGTCAGGTAACTTCCTATGAAGTTAGAGTCAGATCAAGTATTCATTCCAGGGACAGGTAATGTAACTTAAAGGGACCTGAGGTCATAGGTAACATTGTCAGGACAACAGTTTTGAACTTTGTCAGGAACTTCCCTTCACAAATACTACCCTCTCTATGCATTACAGTGGCTCTGTGTCTAGCACTGGTTTCAGCAGGGCTACAACACTTTGGCATGGCCTAATGAAGTATATTCTTGTTGATTAACGATTACTGTCAGTGTCACTGGCTACACAAAGATTGGAAGATTGTGGGATCTATCCCCACACTAGCAACCTGTGGTAGAATCCCCAGACTGACACTGTAGTACATCATGAGAGGGTTGCTACATGTCTGAGGTGCCATTTTATGGATGAGATGTTAAACCAAGGTCCCAATCTGCCTGTAGTGGTGGTTGTTCAGGTGGGCATTAAATATCTCATGGTACTTCTTGAAAAGAGTAGAGGAATTTCCACAGTGTCCTGGCCAATTTCTCCCATTCACCAAAAATACCACCAATAGCTTTATATGGTTAAATTCTTAGTTGGTTTCCATCTGTATCTCTCCCTAACTGTGAGATAAGGCTGAAGATAGGCAAACTTGCCTAGCTCTCCTTTCCCATTCAACAAAAACGAAATTAATAAGATATAATTTTGTTATACTTACTGTACAACCCCAGTTTGTTAGTGAATACACAGCTGTGTCTGCTGTGAGTGGGGCAGAACATGTGTGTCTTCCTTCTGTATTTTGCAGCTCTGATAACCATGTTGTCCAGTAAAGGTAAGACTACATTTAATAGGGTAGGGACCGTAATGCTGGAGGTGCAGATGAGGGACCTGCTTATACGAAAAGAGAAAATGTGGCTTGATGTGTGATTTGAAAACCTGGACAGTGCTGATTCATCAACTCTTCCAGAAGGGCCAGCTTCTCCTCTGAAGAAATCTTCAGTGCCACCTAAGCCGCAAACTCTGAAATCAGTGGCCCTCAACTCCGGTAGGCCAGATGAAGGTTAGCCAGATTTTAGTAAGTGGAGAACCAGTTCAGATGCAAGTATTCTCAGTTGAGCCCTTTGAGGGAAAGTCCAGGGGTGAGCTGGCACCAAAGAGGCCAAAGGGACTGGGCCCTCCAGATTCAACTGAGACCATTAGAACCCCAGTACCCTGAGCCTCTGCTGGCAGTTCCATAGGAACCATAAGCCACTCCAGGTAATTTTCCCACTGACCAGCCACAGGGCTTGTTGATTCCCCTGATAGCTCCTCCTCTGGGCCCAGAGCCCCCCAATAGCTCAACCACAAGAGCCAGTGGATCCCCCAGTAACTAAACTCATACCTCTCTCTGCCACAGCTTCCAGCAACACCTCCAACACCTCCTGTTGTCCCTCAGCCAGCCCTGATTGCCCATTAGTGATCAAGCAGAAGCTTGATAAGCTGCCAGAAGTCATAATGACATGGACACTTGAAAAAGTAGCCGAAAGGTTAGAGCTGCACCATTGAGACATTGGATTCAAGGATCCATCCCTGGGACCCATTCCTACTCTTTCAGATGTGATCACTTTATAGATGTCGCCCCACTAGCTGGGAAAGCACATTACAATAACAACTTTTCAAGCCATGGTGCCTTGATAGCAAAGATGGATACTAAATCAGCCTTTCACCTCTTACCAGTCCCCTTGGATGATAGGGAGCTGTTACATATAAAGTTTAGGGACCACTACTATGTGTATAACTGCATGATGATGAGCTGTGGTTTGACTTGTGCATTATTCAAACAATTTAGTAAATTTTTGCACTTGATGGTGGCTGTGAAGACAGACAGGTCTGGGATCATTCATCAGGTGGATGATTTCCTGTTTGCCACTTGTCAGGTCTTGGGGAATGTGGACACATTGTGGTTACATTCCAGGAGGTGTGCACTAACTTTGGGACATGCTGTCTTCTGAAAAGTTGGACAGTCTCAAAGCCACACTGATTTCCAAGCAACAGAATGTTTTTTGTTTGTTTCCCAATTGTTCAACCAGGAGTAGCACCCTAAGCTGAAAGCTTGTTTACAGGTGCGACCTGGGAGCACAGGGAAGTTAAGTGACTTGCTCAGGGTCACACAGTATGCAAGCAGGGATTGACTTCTTCCTGAAAAGATTTAAGCCCTACTGGATATTCTGGCAATGGTTTCTGGAGCAAAGAAGACCACCTTGCCTGAACTACAGCAGCTCCTTGACCATCTCAACTTTGCTTGCAAATTCATCCTGACGAGTCGGAGCTTCCTCAGGTGTATTTCTAAAGTGGGAGATGGGTGCTGCATACCTCATCAAAGGCTCTGGGTAACTAAGTGCTTGAGAGAAGACACCACAGTGTGGCATGCTTTTTTTGTCCTGCCATTATGGAATGTACATATGGTCCATTGTGACCAATAGCAAACAGTGGAGCTTTATTGAGATGCTTCAGGGACTTTGGAGCCTACTTTGTATGTTCATGATGTGCAACCTAGTGGCTGGCTTGTTGAGAGATGGATATCCTTACAGGGCAGGTTACCTTTTTAGAGTTCTTTCCTATTGTTATGTCATGTGGAGGCAGCCACCCAAGGATAAGAAAGTGATCTGCAGGAGTTATAATGCAGGGGTGCTCCACACCATCATTTGGTAGTTGGGGGTGATAATCCACTGGGTGACTTGATATGGCTGTTCATCCTCATTTCCTAGCTCCTCTGAATTCAGTTTAAAGCTTTGCATGTTTGCTATTTAATAGCTCACTAGAGTCAGGTGGGTATCGCAGGACTGGAGGACAGCACATGTTGTGCCCCTCCACAAAAGCAGTCACAAGGATGATCCAGGGAATTACAGACCAGTCTTCATTGTGTGCAGGCTCATGGAGACCATACCAAAGGAAAGGTTGGTGGAATATCTAGAGGAGCATGGTCTCCAGGATGAGAGGCAGCATGGGTTCATGGGGGGGGATTGTGTCAAACAAATCTGATTGACTTCTTTGACTGTGTCACTAAGACATCAGATGGGGCCAAGAGGTGGACAACCTCTATCTTGATTTCAGCAAGGCCTTTGACTCTGTGCCACATAAAAAGGTTGATCAGAAAGTTGGTGGATCTTGCAGTTGGGGAAAAGATGGGTGAAAAACTGGCTGAGGGACAAAACCCAGAGCGTGGTTGTGAGGGGAGAGATATCTGGCACCAGAGAGGTAACCAGTGGGGTCCCACAGGGCATGGTGCCGGGGCTGGTGTTGTTCAATGTCTTCATCACCGACACTGGGGGATGGCATTAAGGGCAAAATGTGCCAATTCATGGATGACACCAAGCTCTGTGGGAGAGTAGACACAGCTGAAGGGATACAGGATCAACAGGAAGATCTGGAAAAGCTCAGGAGGTGGTCCAGGATCTGGCAGCTTGGCTTCAATGCCAAGAAATGCAAAGTTGTGCATATTGGAGACAAGAATCCCAGGACAGAGTATTTTCTGGGTGGAGTCCGAGTACCTGCTTTAGAGGAGGAGAAGGACCTGGGAGTGATGATCACTAGTGACCTGAAGCATTCCATGCAGTGCAAGAAAGCAACAGCAAAAGCAAACAAGATACTGGGATGCATAGCTAGGGGGATCAGTAGTAGGAGAGAGGAGGTTAAACTTCCCTTGTACAGGTTACTGGTAAGGCCGCATCTAGAGTATGGAGTTCAGTACTGGTGCCCACACCTCAAAAAGGACATAACCTGCTGGAGAAGGGCCAGACAAGGGCTACAAAGATGATAGCTTTTCAGCAGGGTAAAGCATATGAGGAGAGGTTGAGGGCACTGAACATGTACTCTCTAGAAGACAGGAGAGAGAGAGGGAACATAACTGGGACCTTCAAGTACTTGAAAGGGATAACTAAGGTTGATAAGGAGAGTTGCTTCAAGCTGAGTGGCAACCATAACACGAGGGGGGAACAGTCTTAAGCTGGAGTGTGGGAGGTTTAGGAGGGAGGTCAGGAAGCACTTCTTCACAGACAGGGTGGTGGACACTTGGAATGCACTGCTGGAAGAGGTCATCTCATTGAAGACAGTGGGCAGCTTTAAGAGAGGCTGGGATAGGCATAGGGGAAGGTAAGGATCATGGGTAGGGAGGATGGGAGGAGTGGGGAGGGAACACAGGGACATTAGCTCAAGCTGTGGACCCTGCAATATGAGCAGAATTGATAAACCAAATGGCCTTTTTCTGCTGGCTTTTTCATATGTTCATTTGTTCCTGGTATTGACAACAGTATTGTTGATGCTCTCTGATTTTTACAGTGGCAGAAATTCAGAGAGCTGGTACAAACAGTGAAGAAACATCTGCAGGTAGTGCCTTCATTCCTTAGGAAGCTGGTGATACTGAAGCCTATGAGATGCACAGAGAACCCCCCCCCACCAGCATGAGGATAGCCTACAAGAGGGCTGTTGAGAACTTTCTAAGGGTTTGACAGCTTAGATCTGGCCAGAAGTGTGGACAATACCAGTGGACCAACTCTGTCAATACAAAGTTAAAGTAAGGAATGGAAGGTTTGACTCCAGGGGCAGCTGGTCTGTATCTGGCCAGGACACTTTGATTTTCCAAGGTAGTGAGTAGTGAGTATAGTACCTGTCCTTTCTGGGTTTGCAAGATGCTGGAGGGTGGAGTTGACGGACCCAAAACAAATGGAAGGGTGACAACTGATCAGTCCAGGTCCCCAGTTGAGACAGCATGGGGCAAACAGCTACATGTATGTTCATCCCCATTCAAAGCTCTGTTGTTCTGCATGGCCATCTTGGTGGCCTTCTGTGCTGCTTTCAAGGTATCTATATTGGTTCAGTCTACTAAAGTCCCCAGTGCCTCTGCAGATTGGATGACAGTAATGTGGCTATATCCTCAGATTGTGTCTTTGTGTGGCTGCAGAAGAGCAAAACTAACTGCCTGATTTGGGGATGCTGAAGCAGTGTGTGAGCAGCCCTGGGGGAATGATGGCACCTAGAAGCCATGGTGCAACAATATGTGGCTCAGAAATTGGCCATCAGGGTAGTCTTGCTCTGTCATAGAGACATGGCCCTGATGATGGCATAATATATTATTTAGGTTTTTAATTGATCGGTTGACAGGGTGAGGCTGAACTCAAAGGAGTTCCAACACCCATTCCTGCCACTTCTGGGCAGCAACCAATGGACAGGCTTGGGGACTGACTGATAGCAAGATGCAGGACCCTGGGCAGTGGAGGTTGCAGGCATTTGAGAGATATTTGTAACTTTTACTAGCAGGTCCTTACTTCAAAGCAAAACTGATTTGGATATGCGGATATTATCATTTAATGGGCATCCAAATGGATGAAGTATTATCCTTAGAATAAGAACTTCTTTGTCATTCCATTATGGGCACAAGTGCAATAGATGGTCCAGCAGGGGATTCAGTGGAACAACTTGCTGCTCAGGGTCAAGATATTCCTTATGTGTTCATGGGGCACCATGGTGGGATCAACTTAGGATTGGAGAGATCCATCAAGCTGCTGTGCAAACTTGCTTATATTCTATAATAGGGTCAGTGATATGTTGGACAACAATAATCCAGTGGATATTGTCTATCAGGACTATCAGAAGGCATTCGATAAGGTCCAACATTCACTTTTGTTTTATTTATTTATTTTATTTATTTACTCAGTCTAGGATTACAAGTACCTTTGAGTGCCAAGCAGCTCATTTACAAAGGTTCCACATCAATGGGGGGGAGGGGGGTACAGATCCATAATGGAAAACAGACTGGTTTCACAAACAATTAATCAATTTGTATTACAAAATACAGAATAAGAGAACAGCAAATAAATACACATTAGTTTAGCATGTGATTCAAGGCAGGGAGTGAGAAGAGGAGGGAATTAGGAAGGGAGCCAGAAAAAGGAAGGGGAGAGCAACCAGGCAGTATTGTCAAGTAGCAGCTAGGATAGTAAGGGACGAAAAGCAAGGAAGACAGTGGGGGAAGAAAAGAGGGGAGATGGGAGGCAGGAAGGAGAAGAGAGGAGAGGGCAAGATAAGTAGAGAGACAGTGGAAGAACGGTGGGGGGTGAGGTCCTGGGAAGAGGGACAAGGATGTTAAGTGGTGCAATCACAGGAGTTTTCAGTTAGGATGTGCTGATGAAGTTTGAGTTTGAATTCACCAAGACTAGTAAGGTTAGCCAAACCATTGTGGAGACCATTTAACCAGTATGGCACTTTGATACAAAAGGAGTTGCGAGACAAGCAGTCCCACATCGACTAGTAGGGAGGCAGAAGATGAGGTGCACATATGTTAGTCTTGGGGACGTAGAAGCAAGCATCCAAATCCTGAAGGCATGAGTCCAAGGAGAATCTTTTTGGCAAGTAAGCAGGTGTGGTATTTAATTCTCCCATGCAAGTTGAGCCACCCAGCCTGCATATAGACATCGCAGGTGTGGGTGAGGTGTGGTGCACCAATTAGGAGTCTGCAGGCCTTGTTTAGTGCCACAGTGAGTCTTTTGAGTGCAGTGGTGGAAGCAGTTCCATAAATGACAAGGCCATAGTCGATTAAGGACAGCACCGAACTGTGGACAGTAAAATTTAGGGCTTCAGGTGTTAGAGACTTTCTCAGTCAATAGAGGAGCCCAATCCTGGTATTGATGGCTCTGGCAACATTTTTGATGTGCAGTGAATAGGTGAGATGTCTATCAAGGGTAACCCCTAGGTACTTGAAGTGCTGTAATTGTTCAAGGGGATCACCTTGAGAATTTTGGATGATAACAGCATGACTTTATGTCAACTGTGGGCTGAGAAGAACAACAGGAATTTTGTCTTCTTGTAGTTTAGCAATAGTTTATGGTTGCAGGACCAGTTCTCAACTTCTGTGAAGCCCTTTTGAAGGTTACTTTCAAGGAGGTAAGGGTCAAAGTGGCTTGCAAAAATGACAGCATCTTCTGCGTAGAGCAGTGTTCGCTGGTGGCAGGCAGTCAGTAGATTGTTAAGGAAGATGCTGAAAAAGAGTGGACCCAGGATTGAGCCCTGTGGTACCCCGGACCAAACAGGCTTCTGATCAGAGATAGCATTGGTAATCTTCATGCTTTGAGATCTGTCCCCAAGATAGCTTCTAAACCAGGGCAGTGTATCAGGGGAGAGACCAGTTTGTGAGAGTTGTTTAAGGAGGAGTTGGTGATTAACTGTGGCATAGGCCTTGGTTAAGTCTATAAAGACTGCACAGACAAGACTGCCTTGGTCAATAGATTGCAGGACGTAGCTGGTGAATTTTAAGAGTGTGGTGGTGGTGCTGTGCCCTTTCTGAAAGCCATGCTGTTGTTCTTATGGTAGGGAGTATCTAACGAGGTAGTCCACAAGTTGGTTGGCAACAATACGTTCGAGTATTTTAGAGATGGGTGGGAGGATTGATATAGGCCTATAGTTGCTGTGTAGTGCACGGTCTCCAGATTTGTGAACTGGGGTAACAATGGCTGTTTTCCATACCTGTGGGAATAACGAGAGGGTTAGAGAGAGGTTAAGTAATTTAGTACTAGGTGGAAGCACTTCCTCCATGGTGAGTGCAATTAGCTTGAGGTCTAAAGAGTCACCACTGTACCTGGACTTGCCCAGCACATTGTTTAGTAGTTTCCTGACTGGGCCACTGAGTTTAAAGTAGAAGGGGGGGGGGGTGATGATTTGTCTTGGTCTCAGGATGATGTGCTGCCATTAAGGTGGTATCATCAAAGAAGTCTTGTGGTAGCACAGTACTTAGGTCAGTGAAAGCATCATTAAAGGTATTCGCTATTGTGAGTGGGTCAAGTATGGGGGTACCATCAAGGTTTAACATTGCAGGAGCCTTTTTTGGGTCTTTCCCCAGAACATCATTGATATTTGCCCAGAATTTCCTGCTGTCACCCCAGGTATTGGTAAGTTGCTCCTTGTGGTGATTGCTTCTGGCTTTACGGATTTCCCGAGTGAAGTTTCTTGCAGCTTTATAGGCTTGCCAGTCCAGTAGCTTGCCAGAAGATTTAGCATAGTACCAGTGCTGGTCCCTTCATTTCATGCTGTCTATCAGCCCAGGAGTAATCCAGGGATGAACAGTGCCACGCACCTTCATTTTATTGAGGGGTGCGTGATCATCACAGGCAGCATTGAACATAGTGATAAAATGTTGGAGTGATACATTAATGTCTGTAGAGGAGTCAAGTAGTGACCAGTCCTGACAGTGCAAGTTTGTTTTAGGAGTTCCAGGTGGCCATGTCTTAGCACTCTGTTGTAGATAGCTAGAGGCGGTGGGGCATGGAATTTGTTGGTCCAATTGCAAGTAACAGGGGAGTGATCACTGAGTGAGTCAGGGTGCACACTTACGTTGGTGACACGGTCAGGACGATTAGAGATTATCCAGTCAAGAATGGAGCTTGTCCCAGTCTTATAGTTAATTCTAGTGGGAGAGCTGAGTAAGGTGCAGAGCTGCCAGTGCATCCTTTAAAGGGCCACTGGAGGCAGACAGCCAGTTTATGTTGAAGTCACCAAGTAATATTGCCTCAGCGATGTGATTTTGGGCTCTCAGGTAGTCCAGGACTTTATGAAGACCGGTGGTAGGGTCAGCAGGAGGTATGTAAACTGATAAGCTTGTGAGAGTCTTGTGGTGGGCCCCCAGTAGCACTTTAATTGCTAGTACCTGGTTGGGGGCACCCAAGGTCTGCAACAGGCAAGACCAGTCCTTTTAGAGTGTCTTTTAGATAGATAGCACAACCACCACCACGCTTAGTCGATCTGTCCAATCTGAAGGTAGTGTAGCCAGGTATGGCAACCACTGCATCTGGTATTTTGGGAGATAGCCAAGTTTCAACAACAGAGAGTATGTCAGGTTTGTTTAACAAGACCCAGGCTTGAAGGAGGTCAATTTTGTACAGGAGGCTGCAAATGTTAATAGAGGCAGGGTGAAGAGTTCCCTGTTTCCTGTGATTATTCTTTGTAATAAGGCGTGCTGGTCCAGGGTTGGGGTGGATGTTACCTGATACCAGAAGTAGCAGGAGGGTGAGCCTTAGGAGGTACTCTCTAATCAGTTTGGATACTTGTTTAGTAGCCATTCTGGATTTATGCAATGATTTCACATTCACTTTCAAGCCCAGGAAGTGGAAGATAATTGATAAACCAAATGAAGGAATTAGGTATTAATAAATATATTGTTAATTGGGTAAGGAATTGGTTACATGATAGAACCCAGAAAGTTAGATTGAGAGGGTATCTCTCTGAACAGAGATCAGTTCGGCAGTAGGGTGCCCCAAGGATCTGTCCTGGGTCCAGTTCTGTTCAATCTATTTGTTTCTGACATGAATAAAACACTAAAGAATTACTGTGTTAAATCTGCTGATGATTTGAAATTGTGTGCTAATGTGGGAATGTGCAAAAGTTGATTGGACTGCAGCATGACTTGATACAATTACAGAGATGGGCAGATCAAAACGAAATGCAATTTAATGTAAACAAATGCATCATCTTGCATCTAGGGGCCAAGAACACACAGGAGAAATATCATCTTAATAGTCAAATTTTAAAATCAGTCACCCAGGAAAAGGATCTGGGTATTCTGATTAATAAGGATTTTACCTTTTCAGCCCATTGTAAAGAAATGGTAACCAAAACAAATAGAATTATTAGTTCGATCCAGAGATCATTTGTAACAAGATATAGAGCACGTATTATGCCTTTGTATAGAGCACTGTTTCAACCACATTTGGATTATTGTAGTCCCCTGTGGACTCCCTATTTGAGGAAGGATGTAAATGCCATTGAGAGAGTTCAGCAAAGAGTAACCAGGATGATTAGAGGAATGTCTGGTGTACCATCTGAAAATAGATTGCAATCCATGAATTTGTATAGCTTAGAGAAGAGACGATTGAGAGGGGACTTGCTTTTTATGTTTAGAATTTCTAAAGACACAGGAATGCTGAAGGAATTGGATATATGTGACTCAGTTCGTAACATCAATCTTAGGAGCCATAATAAACAAATCAAATTGACATAGCCACATAACAACAAGAGTAGACATTTTTTCAGCCATAGAATTGTGAGGGTATAGAATAAACTTCCCCCTGAGATTGTGAATTCTGAAACCATCGGTGCCTTTAAAAGTAAACTTGATGAGTATTTGTTATAAGGGCAGGGAAATAAACCCCTTGACTAGGGGAGTCAGACATAATAGGCTATGAAGTCTTCTGCCTGACTTAATTTCCTAGTATAGTTCCAAGTATCCAAGTATAAAAGTGAACTACCATCCACTTGGAATGCATATCCTGTTATTACTGTATAGTTGTTTGGTCCATCATTCTTCAGGACACCATTGGCACCACACTCATTATCCCAGGGTAGTGAATAAGGCTCTCAGAATGATTAACCTAGAGATGTACTGTAACTTTTCATGGACTCTGTTGGTGGGACTGTGCTACAGCATGCAGCATGTTAAGGATGACTCACTTATCTGATGTTGATTGTGACATGTTTTTAGCATTCATACATAAGGTGGAGAGGTGTTTAACAGGATGTGCTTGGGGAGATGGATGTAGTCCCACATGTGGTGGTATGGGAGTCTCACAAGGAGTCATACAAGGTGGTAACCGGGAGGAATCCTCTTATGTTCTGGCCAGATTCCCCCCTGGTCAGAATGAGGGTAGGTGTGGACGACTATGGTACAGAGCTGCACAGTTCAATGGATAACCTTATCAGGCTTGTCATGCAGGTGAAGCGCACTCCAAATGGGAGACGTGTGCTCATCACCCACCCAAAGGAACCAACCTTATCTTGAAAGCTGGTTTACATCCAGAGGTCATATTTTGTGCATCAGTCTGCCTGGAGAATCCTTTAATGTGGTAAGGGATACATCTTAATTGACTGTCAGGAACACTGGTGAGACTGCTGAGCTGGGCACACCATACTGTATGCTGTATTTAGTACAGGTTCTCAATATACACATGGCTGGAACTATTTCCCCAAGATGGGTGTGCATGATGTTTTGTTCCAGGACAAGTGGGTTTATGAGGCCTACAAGACAATGGACAACCAGTGAAGTATTGCAACAAGTACGATTTTGTCAGTGGCATCCAAAAAAAAAGAACAAATAGGAAGAGGTGCGCATCCCCTCAGTGCAGGACCAGTTGCATCTACATAGGCAGTGAAACTCTCAATCAAAAATAGCAAGCATAAAGTAAATGCACTCACAGGCAAATAACAGCATACACCACAGCATGCTGGTACTTGCATAATCAATTTATTGGGGCATCAGAAGTTACAGGTTTTCACAGCTTACAGTCCCATACTGTCTCGGTGCCCAACAATCCAAAGTGCTTCAGTGCTGATCTGCTAGATGCAAAATTGACAGTACCAAATACAAAAAGTGGGTTTAATTCAGTTTCATTATTAGAGACTGCTAGGAAAATTAATGATAATCAACAGATTAATGTGGTCTTTATCTCATAAACGAGCTGTTATAAACACCCTGAAACTTCATCCTTTGCAGTGCTTCAGCAGTGGAGGGGGTTTTGTACCCAGGATGCCTTTTTCTGGGTCCTGATAGCCACTGACTTTATACTGACTACCTTGTGATTCCTAGACCTAACACTTTGTGGCTCAATAGGGATTACAAGGTAGTCAGAATGAAGACTGAAGATTGCATCTAAGGGAAGGGATAAGGTGCATAAGAGAGGAAGGGGAGGACAGAAGCACTATCGATGCAGTTCCAAGATGCAAATAATAGGACACTGAGGATGGGGGTGGTGTATAGACCTCTAGCTCAGGGAAGTGACCTGGATAGGGAATTAGCTGAACAAATAAGGAGGGTCTGCAGGAAGTGGAGCACTGTGGTGGTGGGGGACTTAAATCTACCAGGGGTGGAATGGGACACCCCATACACCATGAGTGCAAGGGAGGGGGTCCTGTTAGAAGCATCTCAAGACAGCTTCCTGACACAGCTGGTCCAGGGGACTGACTTGGTTAAAAAGGACTCTGGACCTTGTACTTGATAATGGGGAAGTTGTAAGGAATCTGGAAGTGGAGGAACCACTGGCTGGGAGTGACCACTATTTGGTGGTTCATACTCAAAATGGGGGGGGAGAACAGGGGGCATGGGTACAAGAGTGATTGGGTTTCGGGGGTATACTTTAAGAAGATGTGGGAAATTTGGGGCAGGCACCTAGCAGGTATGCATCCACACATGGATGCAGACTAGAAATGAGACAGCATAAAGGAAGGGCTGGTGGAGGCTATGGAGTCTTGCACTGGGAAGAAAAGCAAGAAAAGGAGGTCAAAGAAACTCAGCTGACTGACACAGGAGGTTATAGAAGGGCTGAGGGCCAAGAGGGCAGCATTTTGGAAATACAAGAAATCAGGGAGGGGTGAAGACAAGGATACGTACATGAAGAAGTCCAGGGAGGTTACCAGACTAGTCAGGGTGGCCAAGGCATCCAGGGAGCTGAGACTGGCACAATGACTCAAAAGGGGAGAAAAAGACTTCTTCCACTACATTGGAAAGAGGAGAAGGAGCAAGGATCAGCTGGTGAGGATCAAGAAGGATGGAGGTAGGGTGGAGAAAGGGGCAGAGCAGGCAGGGGAACTGAACTAATACTTCTGCTCTGTATTCATGCAAGAGAAGAGGGGGCAAATACCCCAGATGAGGGGGTGGATGGGGAGGAGGAGATGACAGATGTAGGGATTACAGAGAGCAGGATACTAGATGGGTTGAGGGCATTAAGGGTAGACAAAGCACCCGGACCTGATGACATTCACCGTAGGGTACTAAGGGAGCTGGCAGAGTTCCTGGTGGGGCCACTTGCCAACCTGTTCAATACCTCCCTGGACATGGGATGTGTACCACTGGACTGGAGAATGGCCCATGTGGTGCCCATCCACAAAAGTGGCCTAAAGGATGAACCAGGAAACTATAGGCCAGTGAGCCTCACATCAATAGTGGGAAAGCTCATTGAGACCATCCTAAAAGAGATGCTAGTGAGCTTCTTGGAGGAAAATGGTCTCCAAGTTGGTCAACAGCATGGGTTTGTAGCAGGCAGATCCTGCCAAACAAATCTTGTAGAGTACTATGACTGGGTGAAGCGGGAACTGGACAAGGACTATGCAGTGGATATCCTGTATTTAGACATCAGCAAGGCATTTGATTCAGTGCCACATGGCAGGTTGAGGGGAAACTGGAACATGTGGGGGCAGGACCAAAACTGATTAAATGGATCACAGACTGGCTAAAGGGAAAGCAACAAAGGTGGTGGTGAGGGGGACTTCTGGTCACCGAAAGCAGAGATGAGCGAGGTACCACAGGGATCGGTACTGGGACTGTTGCTGTTTGGGATTTTTGTTGCAGATATCTCACATGGGATCCAGAGTAAAATCAGTCTGTTCGCAGATGATGCCAAGATGGGAGCTGTGGTTGATGATGTGGAGGCATGGAAGGGGCTGCAGGAGGACCTGATTGAGACCTTTAGGTATCTAAAGGGGATAAACAAGACTAACACAGAAGGGATTTTCTAGCTGAGAAAGGGGAGGGACACGAGAGGGCATGGACTGAGACTGGAGGGGAAGATTCAGGAGGGAGATGAGGAGACATTTTTTCACTGAAAGAGTGGTGGACAAATGGAACAACCTTATCACATGAGATAGTGTCCTGTAAAATGGTGGGCAATTTCAAGAGGGGTTGGGACAGGGTAAGAGTAAGGGATACTGGGAAGATGGGGGCAGGAGGGGCAGCTGCGAGATGAGGTGCTAGCTGCACACTCAAGCAGACTTGATAGACTGTGAGGCCTGTTTCTGCTGGCAGTTTTGTATGTTCATATGTACGTATGTTCGTATTGAAGTAAGCAGCTGTCAGGACCTATAAAAAGGTATCCTGCATACACAGATCCTGATGAAGCTCTGCAAAGAGTGAAATGCTGGGGATTTGTGGCACTTGGTATGTGCTAAACACAACACCAGTTTATAGTTTATCACTCACTTTCTTAGTAGTCTCTGAAATTAAATTTTGTATTTTGATTTTTGTATTTATTACTGCCAGTTCTGCACTACCAAGTCAGCACTAAAGCATTTAGGATTGTTGGGTACTGAGAGAGTATGAGCCTGTAACTTGTGTGGACTTATATCTTCTTATGCCCTGGATTAGGCTCATGTCATAAATGTTGGCACCTGAGTGCAATACTAGGCGATGTTGTACTGATAGGATGGTCTGTTCTTTGGACAGAATATTAAACAGAGGTACCTTTTCTTATCTCTGGTGTTGTCCTTGTGGGTGTCCATGTGGAGGTAAAAGAACCCATGGCATTTTTTTGCAAGACATGGGCATTCCCCCCCTCCCATATCCTTGCCCTTCACTGGTTCTCCTTCCGATAAAATCGGGTCATGCAATTGTCCAAGGTTGTGTGTGGGTATTTATCTGTGATACAGCTGTCACTACATGTTTAGCATCACTTCACTACCAGTCTGTCATTGCTTATAAAACTGAACTTTGGGATATAAGGTGTATTAAATGCTCTATGTAAATGCTAATTATTCTTTTTCTATTGTAAATGTGCAGTGGCATGGGAGTCTTATGAGCAGTCTTCCAAGGGAGGAACAGGGGGCCAATTTCCATTCCAGACAAGTCCCTCCTAGGTTGGCATGAGCTGAGGCCCTGATGACTAGGGTCTCAGTTTTGTCAGATCCAGGGATAACCTCATCAGGTTTTTCCAGTAGGTGAAGCACTCTTCACATGTGGGATGGGTTCTCATCACCCAGCCAGAAGACACTTCACCTGGGAGGCTGGTATCCTTCCAGAGGCCACACTATGTACCTGGGTCTCCATGGATGGCCCCTTCATGTGGTAAGGAATAGATCAGGATCTACCATCTAGTACCTTGGTGAAATTCAGAGCTGCACATTTCATGTTGTATGCTGTTTATTGTACAGGTTCTCAATACAAACATATGAACATGCCAACAGAAACAGGCCATTGCAGTCTATCAAGCCTGCTTCAGTATGCAGCACACAGTTTATTCTTCTGTAGCTATCCCCCCCACTCATTTCCTCTCTAGATATATCTTCCCCAATCTCCTCTCCCACCTTCCCCACCTTCTCACAGAATTGAACTTGCCTTTGACCCTGCCCCACCCCTTCTTAAAACTGCTCATAGTTTTCAATGAGATCACTTCTACTGCCAATATTTTTTCCACCTCACCACCACCCTTTCTGTAAAATAGTGCCTCCTCATTTCCCTTCTAAATCTTCCCCCCACCAATTTCAGACTTTTTCCTCTTGTGAATCCTCCCCCTTCAGCTTGAAAATACCATCTGTTCTAACATTATTCATACCTTTTAAGTATTTGGAAGATTTCTATCATGTCCCCCTTTCCCTCCTAACCTCAAGGGAGTACATGTTGAGCTCTCTCAGTCTCTTTTCATAGGGGTTTGTCCCCCAGGCCATGGATCATCTTGGTCACTCTTCACTGCACCCCCTCCAGCAGTTTGATATCCATCCTCAAATATGGGCACCAGAACTGCACTCAGTACTCCAAGTGCAGTCTAACCAGGGACCTTTACAATGGCATGATGACTTCCTCATTCCTTGAGGTGATTCCTCTGGTGCTGCACCCCAGCATTTTGTTTGCTTTGGCAGCTGCTTATGGCACTGAGCAGAGTGATTCATGTCCCCCTTGACAATCACCCTTAGATCCCTAGATCCTTTTACTCCTCAGAAATGGCTACCTGCACTCCTCGCAGCCAGCAGATAGTCCCAGGGTTCCTGGCTCCCAGGTACATGATTTTGCATTTCTTAGCATTGAATCCCAACTGCCAGATGTCTGCTCAACACTCAAGATTAGCCAGTTCCTCCCTGAGCCCCTGAATCCCCTCCTCACTGTCCACTCTTGCATAGATGTTAGTGCCATCTTAGAATAGGTGGATTTTACTGTTGATCCATTCTGCATTGTCCCCAATAAAGAAATAACATTGGACCAAGTACTGAGTCCTGTGGGACCCCACTTATAACAGGCCAGGGTTTTGATAGTTCACACCTATGGTTACCAGCCATATCATGTCCTTCAGCTAGCTCCTGACCCACCCCACCGATTTCTTCCCGACTCCCAGATTTGCTAGTTTGCAGAGCATCCTACCATGTGGCACCAAGTTGAAGGCCTTGCTGAAGTCCAGATACAGGACGTTAACCTCAGTGCTCCCATCAAGTGCTCTTGTGACCCAATCAAGAAAGTCAATTAGGTTTGTCTGACAGGATCTCCTAAAGACAAACCCATGCTACCTTTTTCATAAAATAAAACAAATGTCTGTGACAATTTCTCCAAGATGGGTGTATGCAGTCTTTTTTTCAGGGAAAGGGGGAAGTTGCAGTCTTCAAGACAAAAATGTTTATCTATACTATACTCAAACAGTGGTTGGAAATAGTATACAGTACATATTAAATAGTATCAACATATAAAAATGTTATCAATAAAACTGATTCTTAATTAAACAATCTAAAAAGAGAAATGGGCACAAGAGTACTGAGGCTAAGGTTACCCAAAAAGGGCATTGGTAATAAAACAAAGTTAAAAAACCAGAAAATCACACATACCACAATAATGCAAAGCATCATGGGATGTATATGAAAATCAACACAAAATGTTGGACTGGTTCTGCTTAAATCAGGAGTGCATGGTGCCAAAAGGATCACTGGATCATAGAATCATAGGATTTATATAAGTCCACTAGTAGTAGCCATAATGAACTTGATTTTATTTAAGAATATTCATATATTTCCTTACTAAATAAAAATACATCCAAAGATTCCTTAAACTGTTTCATGTCCTTACTGTGTACTATGTGATTTGGGAGATGATTCCAAACAGAGACCACTCTCTGACTGATCCATGCCCCTCTAGTATTTTTTTTTATTATGCTGTCCTTCTAATGATAAATTATTCCTTTTGTCTTTATATTGTCCCTTGGATACCAATCCTATTCATTCACACAAATCCTATTTTTGAGTGTCCTGTATACCAAGCATAGGTCTCCCTTCATTCTTCTGTATCCAGAGAATAGAATCCCAAATCCAATAACCTCTCCTCATAAGACAGATGTTTGATGTCAGGGCTCAGCAATCAACTTGGTGGCCTGCCTCTGAACCCCCTCCAGCCTCCCCATGCCCCTCGTTTTATGTGGTGCCCAAAATTGTGCACAATACTCCATGTGCAGCCTCACCAAGGAAGTGTACATTGGCATCAGAACCTCTCTAGCCCTACTCCTGATATTGTTCTTGATGCACCCCAATATCTTGTTTCCCTTGTTAACTATGTTGTTATGTTTTGTTTCAAAGGTTAATCAATTTGAAACCACTACCCCCAAGTCCTTCATTATATCAGTGGATGTTATGTCCTTCCCATGTAGGTAATAGCTTGCCTTTTTGTTCCTTGCTCCATAATGCATAACCACGTTTTTATGTTAAATTTAAGTTTCTTCTGTTTAGCCCCTTTAGCTAAGTTATTAATTTCCCTTTGATAAATCCCTATATCATCATCACTATTTACTATAGCTCCCATTTTGATGTTACCAACAAACTTACACAGCCATGCCTCATTGCTACAGTTCATTGAGGAAACAACAATATTAAACAGTACTGGTCCCAGTTCCCAAGCCTGGGGAACCCCACTATTCACCTAGACCCATTTAGAGTGGTGTCCTTTTATAGAGGCTCACTGTTTTCTTTCACTTAGCCAAAAGAATATCCAACTTACTAATATTCTATTTAATCCCATTTCCTCCATTGACTTTATCAACTCCACATGGGATACTGTATTGAATGCCCTAGAAAATCTAAGTATAAAATATCCACCTGTAGATTCTTATCAAGTGCTCTGCTGATAGGTTCAAAGAAGAATAGTAGGTTTGTCAGACAACTTCTATCATTAGTAAATACATTTTGTAATGGATCTCTTATACCGTTTGCACTTAAGTGACATTTTATTTCTTCCTTGACTATTCCTGCTAGAACTTTACTAATGGAGGAGGCCAAACTCACAAGTCTATGCTTTTTATAATCAGCTCTATTTATTTTTTTTTAAACTGGGGTAATGTGTGCCACTCTCTGATCTTTAACCTCCATTCCCTCATCTAAGGATTTCTGAAAGATTACTTCCACTGATTCAACTATTATTCAAGCTATTTCTTTGAGTAATTTAGGGTGGAAACCATCAGACCCAGGAGATTTATTAGGGTCTAACTATTGCAATCTGCTCATCACATTTGAAACAGAAACTTTAGTGTTGTTTTCCACACTAACCCCATCGGATAAATGTATCACCTCCTTGTTTTGATACACACTTTGAAAGTACAGTAGTTATTAAAAATGCCAACTATTTTAGTTCTGTCTGAAATAGTTTTGTTATTTATACATATTGAGCCAGTCTGTGTTTTGTGTTTCTAAAGCTGTTTACATAAGCATAAAAAGGCACATAACCATAAAAGGCTTTTTTTATTATCCTTTGTAGTTGATGCTAGTTTGAACTCTAAAGATTTCTTTGTCAATCTGCTTTTTGCATTCCTTTACCTTATTTTTATAATAAGTCCATAAATCTAGTGTTCCATTTATTTTTGACATTTTATAGGCCCTCTTTTTTTTCTTACTAGAGTTTTTAATCTGTCTTGTACCATGTAGGAACCCTACCACTACTATAATACTTGTTGACAAGTAGAATGAAATCATTAATACAGGTATTTAGTTTAGCCTTAAATATTGTCCACATACTCCCAACATCTTGTCCAGAAAATTGCCTTTTCCAGTTCTAGTTACTAAAATATTCTATAATACCCTTGTAATTAGCTCTACTAAAAACATTTAACTTCTATTGTTCCTATTTATATATTTCTTTTGACATTAATTTCAAATTGCTCCATACAAAGGTCACTGCCCCCAGTGGTTCTCTTACTAATCTTTTATGTCATCTTCTAGATATCTTAATACCAAATCCAGTTTATATTGATCTCATGCAAAATGCAAAGGCTGAGAACAGAAAATAGAGACATGTGTTTCATCTTTCTCAAGGCTCATTAGTGTGCATTGTCTGTATTCCAAAGCAGGGGGACATGTAGCAGATCATACAGTATGCAGTATGATCTAAGGGTTTGAGTCATGGCAAATGCAAAATAAGAAAATAATTTAAAAACACAAAGAACTCCAACACAAAAGCATTGAGGCAAGGGTTACCTAAAAAAGTACATTGGCAATAAAGTCATGTGTTAAAGAAACACAAATACTCACGTACCACAATAATGTATTAATAATCACATTAATGGAATATATGTGATGTTGCGGCTTGTAATGACCTGATCTCACACTTTCATTTAAAAATTAAAAATGGTTTTAGAACCAACAATTGGAAAATTAGATATATCTAAATATAATTTCTTTAAAATGTATAACTTTGGAACTGTTAGAGCTATAAATGCAATTTGCTTCAAATGTAAGTTTGAAGTCAGGTAAGTTGATATACTGTAGCTAAATTTAATACATAATGTTTCTACATCATACAAAAATCAACAAAAAAAACATGAGGTGGTTCAACAGATTTTTAAAATCCAGTTATTTTTAACAAGAAACGGTATTACACTATATTGCCATGTATAGGCATGTATCAACTCATGAAATTTTGAACATTATCATCTATTCATGTTGATCGGACTACAAGCTTTCATTTAAAAAAAATGTTCCTAAGACTAAACTTACAATGTAACAGTTTTCAAATATAACTTCAAGCAATGTAAAGTATCACAAAAAATATTTTTGGAAAAGGTCCTAAGGCAGTAAGGAGGGCTGGTGGGATACTGGGATGCATAGGGAGAGGCATCACCAGTAAAAAACAAGAAGTTGTTATCCCTCTGTACACACAGTTGGAGAGACCCCATCTAGAGTACTGCATGTAGTTCTGGAGACCCCATCTCTGCAAAGACATAGACAGGATGTAGGCTGTCCAGAGGAGGGCAACTAAAATGGTGCAGGTTCTGCACCAGAAGACATATGAAGAGAGAGATTAAAGGAGCTTAGTATGTATACCCTCGAGGAGAGGAGGGAGAGTGGGGACATGATAGAAAATTTCAAGTACCTCAAAGGAATCAACAAAGTCCAAGAGGGTAGCATCTTTCAGAAAAAGAGATGTTTAAGAACAAGAGGGCACAATTTGAAGATAAGGGGATGGCTCAGAGGTAATGTGAGGAAATATTTTTTCATGGAGAGGGTTGTGGATACATGGAACAGCCTTTCTGAGGAGGTAGTGGAGTCAAAAACAGTGGCAAAATTCAAGAATGCACGGGACAGACATAAGGCAATTCTAATTAGGGGTAGGAGAAAGTAGACTATTGGTTAACTAGGATCTGCAGCTTATCCATTAGGTAGAAAATGGGCAAACTAGGTGGGACAAGTGGTCCTTATCTGCCATCAATTTCTATGTTTCTATGTTTTTATATTAGTGGTTGTTGGGATCAGGAATAAACACATTTTTTTCTAGAGTATTTAAAAGCTTGGCCCTGAAAAGACCCACTGAACAGTAAAAACAGTTTTTTCCCAGCAGCATCCAGGAGTAAGAGTGGGCTATTTGGGAGATAGTTACAGCAATAAATTATAGTACAGTATGTGCAAACAAACTGGAAAATAATGGATTTATTCTTAAATAGAACAGCCACAAGTACACATGCTTCTGACCTTTTCCCAAAATAATTATCATAGTTTACAATTCTTGAATTTATATTTCTAAGGCTATATCTTTTGTACTGTTAGGCTTAGAGACATGCTTTAAATGAAGCCTGGAGTCTTATTTAACATGAATTGTGCATGACAGTGCAGTTTTCATAAGTTGATACTGTACATTTATATATAATGTTTGTCAGTGTAAGGGCTGGATTTTCAAATGTCCTGCCACAGGTGCAGGACATAGTTTTGATGTACACCTGTAACAGGATAAATGTGGCACAACATTTGAATGATGTTTTTAAATGTTGTGCCATATTCACAGCACCTGATGCTGATTTATGGTAAAATGATGATGAGTGTGTCATTCTAAGGCACCCATATTGCTGCAACTCACAGCAAATGCACATTTAGACCATCTTTTAGGTGATCTTAGATATCCACACAACCATTGATAATGTGGCAAGATTGTGCCATAAGTCTCCACTGCACATACACAATCCAGCCCTATATGTTTTTAAGAAACAACAGGATGTAAAACATTTTGAACCATTTTTTTTGGGGGAGTTCAAAGCTTATATCCATATGCTATTTTCTAAGCATACCAATTTGGACATAAGAACAAATTGCCCCTTTGTCTAATTTTCAAAGCTGGGACATAGCTCAGTCATATTTTCAAAACATTGACTTGGTTATGTCCAGTTTACAAAGTTCAGCTATAAATGTTCCTTGATATAACTGTCAGATTGAAAGTAATCAGATCTTTTATGTACATTTATGTCTAGCATTTTGTATTGAAAACTGAATGATAAGTACCATAAAACAACTTGAAAATCTGCAGATAAACCCAACCTTTAAAAATAGCCCCAATGAAATAGAACGTGTTGTAGATTTACCAGGGTACTTCCTGAAATGAATGGAACTAGGAGTAGGGTCTATTTTATGACTTTTGAAAGCCCCTCTTATGTTTTCATATTTTGCTACATGGAAGATTTTGTGTAGCAACATCATATATCAAAGAATTTACTTAGCATACTCAAAGCTTTCATAGTTTCTATGACTCAGAAATAGATCTCAACAGAACTGAATAAATACTCAGTGTCAGAAGGGGTTGGATACAGCCGTATCCAGAATGAGAAAGACAAGGCAGACTACTTGAAAAAGTTAAAAATAGCTAGCAGATTCATAAGAAAGACCATGACAGAGATGGAGTTAAGGACAGTAGAGAGGGGTCAAGGAAGGTGACAAGATCTTTTTTTGGTCTATCCAAAAGAAAAGAATGACAAAGGAAGGTATTGTGAAAATAAGAACAAGACCTGAGCTGGTGGAGGACAGCAGGGGAAAGGCAGAAGTATGGTATTAAATGAATACTTATGCTTAGTAGTTTCAGAGAAAAAGATGGACCAGTTCTGCAGAGAAAGACTGGAATAGGATGGTGGGCTGAGGATGTGTGGAAAGGTGATTACAGAGGACAAGGTCCTCAAGGGACTCAAGGCCCTCAAAGTAGGTAAATTTCCAGGGACAAAAGGCATGCACCCTAGGGTGCTGAAAGATCTGATATAAATTCTAGCAGCCCCTTTGGTAGACCTGTTAAATGTCTCCCTTGACACAGCTGTGGTTCTACAAACATGGAATCCTGCTGATATAGTACCCCTACACATGAGCGGGATAAGGGAGGGACCAGGGAACTATAGACAAGGCAGTGTGACATTGATAGTTGACAAGCTGATGAAAACCATTCTAAAGGAATTGTTGGTTGAGTTCCTTAAGGTGAAGAGGCTTTAAGATTACAGGCAGTATGAGGATAGTGGTTCATATCAGGAAGATCTTGTCAAATAAATATGATTAATTTCATTGACTGGGTTACGAAGGCACTTGCCAGGGAAAAAGCAGTAGACACACCATGCCTGGACTTCAGAAATGTTTTTGACTTGGTTCCCCACAAGATAATAATTAAGACGTTATGGGCCTGGGGGTGGGTGAAAAGTTCATGAGGTGATGGAAAATTCACTAGGGTAGAGAACCCAAAATATTATGACAGGGTGGGAAAACTCAGGGTTGAGGGCAGTCACCAGTGAGGTCCCACAAAGGTTACACCAAGAACCTTGCAGGGTGGGCATGAAGGAGTAAGACATGGATCTAAGGGAGGACCTGGCAAGGTTAGAAAGGTGGTCAGTAATATGGCAACTGTGGGTCAATCCAAAAAAATGCAAGGTCATTCACAGAGGGAGCAAGAACCCCCGGGCTACATATAGGCTAGCAGTGAGACTATCATGGTGTCTGAGGCAAAGAAAGACATGGGGACTGCAAGCACTGGCAGTCTTAAACCCTCTGCACAAGGCAGCAACAAGGGCAAATAGGATGCTGGGTTGCATAACAAGGGGTTCACTAGCAGTAGACGAAAGATCATACTGCCACTATACAGATCTACAGTGCACCTGCACCTGCAGTACTGTATGCAGTACTGGAGCTCTGACCACAAGAATGACATCAACCAACTGAAGGTGGTACAGAGATGACTCTCATACTAGCAAAGACTAGAAAATGTTTATGTATACACTTGAGCAAAGAAGAGAGAAAGAGGATATGGTAGAGACTTTAGAGTACCTCACAGGCATAAACAAGGTCAATCTGGGTGATCTTTCTAGGTTCAGCAAAAACAAGAACATAAAGGGGCTCAGTTACAAATTAGTGGAATGCAGGTTCTGAAAGTAGGCCAGGGGTCACTTCTTCACTGAAAGAGTGGGATTTAAGAGGGGATAAAGTCAATGGGATGGTAAGAGTTTTCAGTGAGGGGGTGGTAAAGTCAGCCCAGAAATGATGAATGAAATGACTATGATGATACGATGATTATTAGACAGACTTTGCATTATAAAGGTAAAGCAACAAGGTGGTAAGGCAGTTCTTTTCCAATTTGGCTATATGATGTTACTTTCATCAAAATGGAGAGGCAGGAGGCAGGAGTCATGAAAAGGACCAGTTTATTGAGCAACTGACCACAGAAATTGGAACTGGAGAAAAGAGTATGAAAGCATTCAATTCCATCTACAATCTCTACAAGAACTCTAAAAGACCTCATGCTCTAAATACTAGTACTTCTACTGTTACTAATGGTTCTATTTGTAAAAACCTCTAAAACTCTAAAAGGAATGAATCTATTCACAAGACTTCTAATGCATTACATTTGCATAGTTTCCACCCCAAAGTACTTTCAGATTTATTGGGCACCATAAACAGCAGAGGGATGCACAACAAGGAAACCTCTGTGCACATGCTTCTGCTGGCTGGCTTGTTGAGCAGGTGAAGTAAACGCTTGGCAACTGGGCAACAACAGACCCAGCGATAAGAACAAAACACATGTGGTGAATTAACTGACTGCTGCCCATGAAGATCACCTATCTCAGGTGCACACCAGTGTCGCCTCAAGCAGGTGGGATGATGAGACAATGCTGTGGTTCGAATGGGGGTGGGTGGATGGAGGCACCCGGTAAGGATAGACAGGAGACAATCTATAAGTTTGATGTCCAACGGACTTTATTCATACCACAGGGAAAGGTAGACATGGTCACAAGGGAAGAAGGGAACAAAACCAAACATGAACAGTATGTAACATTCTATAATATCCCTAAGAAGTGCACCTTGGCCTAAGGCCACTATCTATTAAGCTCTGTACTATGCTTACACTAAATGATTTGGTAAACAGTTTCAGAACATCTATTACTCTATAATAATGTTAGGCAATCACTGCAGTGAACAATGGAAACCAGTTGTAGACCCCGAAGGGCCGGGAGGAGTGACCACCTCTATGAGTCCATTAGTACTAAAGGATGTTCAGCCTTTTCCTGCCGTCTTTGTGTGCACAGCTGAAGAGTTAAGAAGCAATGGGGTAAAAAGGAGAACATGGTTCCTACTTGGTACCAAGCTACACCTATGTGAAAACCTAGAAGAGGTTGAAGGGTATGTGAGAGATTTTTAAACAGACCCTGATTCTTTGACCAACCCATTCTCTAAGGTTGCCAGAATATTTTAGCACAAGAGAATGGAAATCTGCTGAACTCTTCCCCGGCACAAACTCTCAATCAGGGCTGCCAAGGATGAAGGACAAAGACTTGGCATTGAATCCACTTGAAAGGATTGCCAAGACTGAAAATCCACTGCAATTTCCCCAGCACAAACCCTTGACCAGGGCTGCCAAGGATGAAGAAACAAAGACTGGCTGAGGTTCCCCAACACAAACCCTCGACAATGGCTGCCAAGGATGAAGGAACAAGTACTTGGCATCGAATCCACTTGCAAGGACTGCCAAGGATGAAGATCTGCTGCAGGTTCCCAGGCACAAACCCTCAACCAGGGCTGCCAAGGATGGAGGTATGCTGAAGATTTTTTGGCAAAGGATCCATGAGAGGATCACCAAGAACAAGCTGGATCCCAGAGGACAACATGGTGCAAGCAGGATGAGACAAGCAGGAAGATCAGAGCCCTGTAGTGTCCAGAATCAGAAAAAACAACAAACCGGTGGACATGGATACACATTGGCCATGTCGGATTTGACTATCGGTGAATGACTGGGAGTGACTGACAAAGCTTCTTCCAGGACGTTCCACTTCCAAGCTGATCAAACCACAAGGAAACCAGGAACCGGCGGTCATGAGTCACACAGGGTTACATTGGTTTCAACCAACAGTGGATGACAGGGAAGGGTGTTGCTGTGAAATTCTTCACTGGCTGCAGACTACTTCAGTGAAATATCAGATGTGAAGAACCCCACCAGGAGTGTTGCAGCAGAAGACTGAGTCCATACACAATCACTTGACACTACAAACACTGATAAATACACTTCTCACTGCACCAAAGTGTTTGTTTGTTGCTGGGGCAATTTGCCAGGAGCAGGGGCAAATTTCTAGAATCTGGGACAATTGTTCATTGCAGAGGCAATTTGCCAGGAAAATGGGCAAATTGCTGTAATCCAGGGCAATTGTTTGTTGCAGGGGTAATTTGCCTGGAGCAGGAACAGGTCACCAAAGTCTAGGGCAATTGTTCATAGCAGGGGGAAAATAACCAGACTCCCAGGACAATTGTTCTATGCAGGGGAAATTTGCCTGGAGCAGGGGAAAATTGCTGGAATCTGGAGCAATTGTTCATTGCAGGGGCAATTTGCCTGGAGTGGGGTCAAATCACCAAAGTCTAGGGCAATTGTTTGTAGCAGGGGGAAAATAACCACAATCTCAAGGCAATAGTTCATTGCAGGGGCAAATATCCAGAATCCCAGGGCAATTGTTCATTGCAGAGGCAACTAGCCAGAATGCCACAGTACTTGTTCATTGCAGGGACAAATAACCACAATCCCAGTACAACACAGTCTTGGAACTTTGCAATCAATGCAACAGTTCAGATACTAGTCAATACACAATTTCATCAGATGACAGTCACGAGATGACAGTTGTGTGCTAAGCATCCTTCTCTTGCTGACCCTTGACAATAGTGTTTGTGGTTTACTTATGGTACTAGGTGCTGGCTACCCTTGAACACCCTGACCACGATGCCTCTTTTCCTCTGACCTTTCTGGTCTTTTAAATCTCTAGGCCCCTTTAACCTATGGGCCTACTTTTGGCTCGATCCCCTTCAACTGCTCTTGTGGATCTACTTGCTGGGCCCTCTAACCTGTTGGGCCAGTTGCTGCCCCTTTAAATCTGTTTGGCCAGTCTTGCTGGGCTCCTTTCACTGGCTACTCAGCCTCTGTGTATAGGCTGGGCAGGTGCATACAAGTAAAATAAATCTTTGACTTATGCCATCAACTGGGGTGTGGAGGGACTAATGGGAACCAAGGAGACATATGTACAGTCATAGAATTCACAAATAAAGTAAATTCCTCTCCAAGGTATTCAGATTTCAGCCCTCAGAGGGCTCTGAAGCCCCGTGGCCCTGGAGAATCACTGCTTTCCATGGGTCCACACACAGCCGACCAGCAGAGCTTCAGATTTCAGCCCTCAGAGGGTTCTCAAGTGCCATGGCCCAGAAAATCACTGCCAGCCACGGGTCCACACACAGCCATCCAGCAGAGCTCTAGATTTCAGCCCTCAGAGGGCTCTCAAGCACCGTGGCCCCAGAGAATCACTGCCGGCCATGGGTCCACACACACACAGCTGACTAGCAGAGCTTCAGGTACGAGACATTTCCCTTCCTAGTCCTGGACCTCCCATGGACTGTAATCTACATTTGCAATTGGGCTCTTCCCTGACTGCTTCCCGGACCCTCCTGGTGGGGGACTCCATTGTTAGGAAGGTAGAACTGGGGGAGGAAAGGGAGAGGTAGGTAAGGTGCCTGCCTGGCACCATGGCTTGGAGGGACAGGGAGCGAATCCTTAGGATCACAGGAGCAGCTGCACAGGGAAGGGAGCTGGATGTCATTGTCCACCTTGGGACAAATGACTTGGCTAAAAGGGATCAGAGCAGTGCAAAAAGCATTTGTGGAGATGGGGAGGGGCCTTAGACAAATAGCATACACAGTAACCTTCTTGGAGGTGCTGCCTGTCTATGGCACGGATGAGACTAGGGTGCTCCACACCATGGGATTCAATCAGTGGTTGAAAAACTAGTGCAGAGCTCAGGGATTTGGCTTCACTGAGGACTGAGGGTCCACCTAGAGGGATGCAGGCCTATACTGGCGTGATGGTCTGCATCTGTCCAGAAGGGGAACCAGGATCCTAGGTGATAGGTTTAAATACTTCATTGGCAAGCATCTAAACTAGCCAAGGGGGGAGGCACTGGAAAGGAGCAGGGAAATCCTAGCCCCCACCAAAAATCAGGGTACTAAGTGAGGTAGACACCAACATAGAGATGTCAATAGGGAGAAGCGCAGGGGTAAATGGCGAAAGTGACAAACACAATAAGGACAGGGATGGGGCAAAAAGCGGTAAGGCCATCAAGAAATGGAGGGTAATGAGTACCAATGCCTGTAGTCTGGGCAACAAGCTCCCTGAACTGGTGGCCTTGATGGAAGAGGGATGCCTGGATATTGTAGCAGTCACAGAAACATGGTACATAGAGAACCATGACTGGGATGTTAACATAACATGGTACACAACCTACAGGAGAGACAGAGAGGGCAGAAGGGGGGGGAGTAGCTCTCTATGTAAGGGAAGGGATAAAAGCAACTGAACAAAAGAGTAAACAGGGAGGAGAGGAAGCACTGTGGGTCACCTTAGAGACTGGAAATGGCACCACAATCTGCACAGGGGTTGTATACAGACCCCCATGTCAGGGGGAGGGAATGGACAAGGATATCATAGAAGGCATACTTAGGATGGCAGAGAAAGGGAGATACTATTGATGGGGGACCTTTATATGCCAGATGTTAACTGGAGCACCTTTGCTGCAGCTACATCCAAAAGCAGGGCCATTCTTGAGGCCTTTCAGGTGGTATGCCTCAGACATCTAGTTTTGGAACCTACTCGTGAGGGAGCAATCTTAGACCTTGTACTCTCAAATGGGGACAGTGAGAGGATCTCAGATCTAGAAGTGGGTAGCCATTTGGGAACAAGTGATCACCAAACAGTATGGTTCATGATAAACTCAGCTACAGAGTCAAGCCATACAAAAGTGAGGGTTCTGGACTTCAGGAGGGCTGACTTTGGCAAGATGGGAGAGTGCCTTAGAAAAGCACTAGCAAACAGGCTAGAAGGAAGGGTGGAGCAACAATGGGGAAATATCAAAACTGCCATCACAGAGGCAACAAGCCTTTGTGTGAAGCAAATAAACAAATCAAAGTGAAAGAAAAAGCCACTATGGTTCTCAAAAGAAATGGCGGTGAAGGTTAGGGAGAAAAAGATAGCATTTAGGAAGTATAAGGAAATGCAGAAGGAGCAGGACAGAGAACTGTACCAGTTAAGACAGAAGGAAGCAGGGAGGGTAGTCAGAATAGCAAAGGTACAAACTGAGGAAAAGATAGCCAACTTGGTTAAGAAGGGGGATAAAACCTTTTATAGGTATATCAGGGAGCGTAGAAAGACAAACGGAGGGATAGTGAGGCTGAATAGAATGGATGGTGGGTGGGTAGAGAGTGACAGTGAAAAAGCAGGGATACTGAATGAATACTTCTGTTCAGTAATCACAAAAGAGGAAGTGGGGGAGGTGCCTAATCCAATTAACTAAAGCACTCTGGAGAGGGGGGGGTCGATCCCAGTCCTTTCACAGAAGAAAGGGTTCAGAAAGAACTCCTAAAACTGAAGGTGGACAAAGCAATGGGGCCAGATGGAATTCACCCCAGAATTCTAAAAGAATTAGGCAGAGAACTAGTGACACCACTGACTACCCTTTTTAACAAATCATGGGAGGATGGTGTGGTATCTGAGGACTGGAAGAAGGCTGATGTTATTCCCCTTCACAAAAGTGGGAGCAAGACAGAGACAGGAAACTACAGACCTGTCAGTTTGACCTCTGTGGTAGGGAACGTGATGGAATCATTTCTGAAGGAAAGAATTGTTGAGTACCTAGAGGCCGGTGGGGTACAGGACCCAAGGCAGCATGGGTTCACGGTGGGAAGGTCATGTTAGATGAATCTAATTGATTTCTTTGACTGGGTGACCAAAGTAGTAGACCAGGGAGGGGCTGTGGACATGGCCTACCTAGACTTTAGTAAGGCATTTGACAGAGTCCCACACAAAAGATTAGTAGTCAAATTAACCAGCCTTGGAGTGGGTCCCAGGGTGGTGGCCTGGGTAAAACATTGGCTGAACAACAGGACACAGAAGGTAATTGTAAATGGAGTCCACTCTGAAGAGAGAGGGGTTACTAGTGGTGTGCCACAGGTTCAGTACTGGGTCCAGTCCTTTTTAATGTCTTTATAAGTGACATTGCAGAGGGACTGGAAGGAAAAGTATGCCTCTTTGCAGATGACACAAAGATCTGCAACAGGGTTAATACACAAGGAGGTGTGGAAAGGATGAGAAGGGACTTGGCAAGGTTGGCGGAATGGTCAGAAGTATGGCAGCTTGGATTCAATGCAAAGAAGTGCAAAGTAATGCACCTGGGAAACAAAACCCAGGGAAGATTACATAATGGAGGGGTGGTAACAACAGCAAAAATGGAAAGGGACATGGGGTAATCATATCAGATGACTTTAAGGTTGGCAAGCAATGTGAGAAGGTGGTAGGGAGGGCTGGGGGGATACTGGGATGTACAGGGAGAGGCATCTCCAGCAGAAAACAGGAAGTTGTTGTCCCCCTGTACAGACAGTTGGTGAGACCCCATCTGGAGTACTGCATCCAGTTTTGGAGACCCCATCTCTGCAAGGACATAGACAGGATGGAGGCAGTTCGGAGGAGGGCAACTAAAATGGTACAGGGTCTGCAAGAGAAGCCATATGAGGAGAGGCTAAAGGAGCTTAATATGTATACCCTTGAGGAAAGGAAGGAGAGGGGGGACATGATAGAAAGAGAGCGTAGCATCTTTCAGAAAAAGAGATATGCAAGAACAAGGGGACACAATTTGAAGATAGATGGGGATGGCTCAGGGGCAATGTGAGGAAGTATTTTTTCATAGAGAGGGTAGTGGAAGCATGGAGCAGCCTTCCTGAGGAGGTTGTGGGGTCTAAAACTGTAGGAGAATTTAAGAATGCGTGGGACGGACATATGGCAATTTTTGTGGGGGGGTAGGAAAAAATAGGCTGTTGGTTAAATAGGATCTGCAGCTTATCCTCTAGGTAGGGAAATGGACAGACTAGGTGGGCCAAACAGTCCTTATCTGCCATCAAAGTCTATGTTTCTATGTTTCTATGTTTCTATTGGCTGCCTCAGCTATTTCACCGGTCTTAATTGTGGCTTGCTGGGCACGTGGGACTGAGCTAGCACTGTTTTTTTAGACTTTTAAATCTGCTGCTCGGCAGCAATGCTAGACAAGCTGATTTTGTTGGCTTTAGAAAGAAAAAAAAAACTCTTGCCATTTTAGCTTTCCTAGCTGCTACTAATTGCAATTTTTCAAGAGCCTGAACTATGTAGTTGTGCCTAGCATCTATTTTATCTTTAAATTGTTAGACCTACCTAGCCTTACCTGTTGGGACTGCTGATAGCCTAGGGCCTGGAAATTATGGTTTTACCATGCCGCAGCAACAGCAGCTATGGAACATCCCGACAGCCACATTGCGAGTGTCGGCAATGCAGTGTCGAGGAATGCCTCCTGTTCAGTGAGGCGTGCCCCGAACCCCATGCCAGTCTCTAGGATTCCAACTCCAGTCGGAGTTGGACCGGAGGTGAAACACCCTCAGGCAATCCTGGCTATGGAGACCATCACAGCAACAGGCGGATTTTGGCCATTCTGTTGTTGTGGTGGTTCGCCTATTGGGGTTTTGATGGGCGATGGTATACTGGAAATTATACTGAACTGTATTATGGCAAAGGAGGGCAGTGTTCTTTTAGCATTTCATACTGTTAGTGCTTAATATGTAGTGCTAAATGAGCTAATTTAGGAATTTATATTGTTTATTCTCCTAGCAGCAGATGTAGAAACTTTATTGTGTCCCCTGCCATCTTAAATTGGTAGTGCATACTGTCTAATGTTTAAAAGAGCAAAATGAGGAATGTTTATTGATTTTACTCCTAGCAACAAACCTGTATTGTTATTGTGTCCCCTGACTTACTTGTTTTTTTCCCTGTTTACCCACTGGCTCCCTGCCACTTCCCTAGCTTCTGCCTTAAGCTGCTAATAGTTTTTCCCCCTACTGAAAAGCCATCAGCACACATACATCCATGCCATCTTTAGCTCTCAGACATCCTTTCCAACTCTCTTACTTCCCCCCCCCCTCCATTTGTGGATTCAGTTTGCGCCATTCCACCAGCCTCTCTTAACCTATTGTTGCTGCCTGTACTACCGGCTCTGTTTCAACCCCTCCCAAATGCCGTTGTCCTCATAGTTTGCGGCCGCCCACACTGATATCCCTGTGTGGCCTGCTAGTATTATATTAATTGGATTCACTGTCTCTTTCTCCTGCAGATTTCAGCCCTCTGAGGGCTCTCAAGTGCCATGGCCATGGAGAATCACTACTGGCCGCGGGTCCACACATAGCTGACCAGCAGAGCTTCAGATACGAGACATTTTCCTTCCTAGCCCTGGACTTCCCATGGATTGCAAGCCTCGTTTGTGACTGGGCTCTTCCCTGGCTGCTTCCCGGACCCTATTGGCTGCCTCAACAATTTCACCAGCCTTAATTGGGGATTGCTGGTTGCATGAAACTAAGCTAGCAGTGTTTTTTTTTACTTTTAAATCTGCTGCTTGGCAGCAATGCTTGACAAGCTGATTTTGTTGGCTTTAGAAAGAAAAAAAAACCTTTCCATTTTAGCTTTCCTAGCTGCTACTAATTGCAATTTTTCGGCCACCCCACTCTCCCCCTCTTCCTACCTTAATTAAATACTCTTAGTGGGCAGCCTGCCACTCCCTTACCCCTTCCCATTGGGTTACATCTCTGGCTACCTCCCTCCTTAAAGGGACTCTGCTCCTCTGTCTTGGTACTCATTCCTTAAAAGGTTTCTGCACCACTGTCTTGGCAGCTCCCCTACAGCCTGCCCCCTTGCTCTGTGCAGTCCCGCCAGTCAGATGGCTGATCTAACAGCCATTACCATTTACAGATGGATCCTGTTTTTAAATAACAGCTTTAAAAGAAAAATGGGAGATCCACCACAACAGGACCCACCTAGGCAGTATGTTCTGCCAAAGATCGTTCTAGCAAAATTTTCGACCCACACAAGGAGCACTCACTCCCTTCTGTGCCCCACTCTTTTTCCCCAGCTCAGACCTTCTATCAACATTTGTGTACCACTCCTCCTTACAGTTAGAGTGGCGCTCAATGCCCTGTCTCTCTGCCACCACCTCACCGCCCCTAGCAACACTTTCCACAAAGCTTCAAGTACCAAACGTGAAAACATAGCTGCCTTAAAAACAATTATAAACTGTCTCAGGAAGTTGCTAGTACTTCTCCTACTCTGCTCAGGGAATGTTGAACTTAACCCTGGCCCATCCCTCACGCTTGGAGCCCCATCGGACCTCTTGCAAGTTAAGGGCCTTAGTTTCCTGCACATGAATGTTTGCAGCTTACCAAAAAAATTTGACTTAGTTCAGGCTTGGGTATTACACACAGTACCTGACATAGTTATGATTTCAGAGAGACGGCTCTTAATCCATATCCCTGACAAAATGGTCAATATATATATATTTATTTATTTATTGAAATTGTTTCACCAGGAAAAGCATACTAAGCAAGAACTGCTCATCTCCCGGTGCAACCTGGGGGAGGGGTACAGTGGGGAAGAGGACAAGGGTAGTCCAGGTCCTGACATATATACATACAATTACAAAACAGTTGAAAACATTTGACAGAAATAATTGAGCGCAGATGACAATTTACCCTTACTTATAGTATAGTAGCAATTACATGGGGAAGTCATGCTTTATACCTTGAAAACATAGAATTAGATAATACAGCTGCATATGTTTGACAGGAATAGGTGAGTGTGGATTAATACATATACCCTAATAGTCGAGAGTAACAGTTACAATGAGGAAATCCTGCTAAGGTATTGGGTTGTGATATATAATGAGATAGGGCTAAGTGCAAGCTAGCTAGCTCAAAAGTTGGGATCAAGTGCAGTAGTTGGGTGTGGTTAGCGAAGTAGCACCATTGGGCCTACTGGGATAAGAAATATAGGAGTGTCTGAGGTAGAATCGATTGGAGAGTTAGCTGCAGGAGCAGTTTACTGAGCAGAGGTTCGCAAGGGCATAGGATAGTGAGTGGACAGAGGAAGAGTGGCGAATGTCAGAGAGGAAAGGGTTCCAGAGTTGAGACAAGTGGTGAGAGAAGGCAGCCTGGATGGTTTGGGTCTGACGTCTGGGGACTAACATGGATATATATCGATATGACCTGTTCAGATGTGACAGACCCACTGGTGAGGTGGAGTTGCTATCTACACCAAGATCAAATACCATGTCTCAGACATTGTTCGGCCCTCCCTACCTAAGGAATTCAAATGCCTTGTCCTTAAGTTAACCATTTCACATGAAGTAGCCCTCTTAATATCTGCCTGTTATAGGCCACCCTTTGTGTCACTTGGCATTCTAGAACACCTCCACTCTATACTGGATAAGGTGAACCTAGAAAGCATAATAATGGGAAACTTCAATCTCAACTGGAACGATGACTGCACTAACAAGATTAAAGAGTTGTGCGATGTACACGGGTTAACCCAGATGACTCCTGAGAACACCCGACCAAACAAGAAAAACCCCAGCCACAGTACCTTACTGGATCTTATGCTTGTCAGTAAGCCTCACAACATCACCCATACAGGAGTTTTTCACAGTGACTTAAGTGATCACTGTGCCACTGCCTGTATTCACTGGTCCCATAATAGATTGTCGACTTCTACTTCCAAGCTAAAAAGAAGCCTAAAAAACTTCTGCCGGACCGCCTTCCTGACAGACCTTGGTAATATCAACTAGCAGAAGTTCTATCTGGCCCCCTCTGTCACTGAGGCTTTCAATATTTTCCAAAATCTACTAATGGGACTGATAAACAAACATGCTCCACTTAGGAGGATCAAAACAAGGAAAAGGTCCCCTGATTGGTTTACTCCTACCTTGAGGAAAACCCTCTGGGACAGGGATGAACTGTGGAAAAGAACCAGGAAAACAAAGCTAGAAGCCACCTGGCTTGCCTTTTGGGTGGCTAGGAATGGCTGCACCAAGTAAATAAGAGCAGAAAAATCAGGTTATTTCCTGACTGCCCTTGAAGAAAATAAAAATTGCTCTGCCAATTTTTGGAACATTCCTAATGAGGTTGAAGGTCACATCGCCTGCCTCCCCCACCTGCTAGAATAGTGGCAGAAAACATTTCTTACACAATCTGAGCTGCCATTCTTGAACAACTCAACAATCATTTTGCCACAGCAGGCCTTGCTTTTGATGATTCGCCCCTCAGCAAGCTAAATGTCTGCAGCAATGCCACTGATGGCTTATCCTCTGACATTGCCACAAACCTGAGACACTCCTCCTTTTGCTTTCAACCAGTTACATTCGAACAGGTGGAGGACCTCCTATTGTCTCTGGACACAAAAAAGTGTGGCTTTGCTGATCTTATAGAACCATTTTTCTTGAAAACAGGCTTTTACCATCTGACTGCCCAAATCACCCACCTATTTAATAGTTCTCTGATTCAGGGTAAATGACCTCCTCTATGGAAAACAGTGCACGTCATTCCCCTTTTCAAGTCTGGAGATCCAACTGACCTGAACAACTACTGTCCTGTTTCTCTGCTTCCTACCCTGTCAAAAATCCTGGAGAAAATTGTTAATTACCAACAGAAGGATTACCTAGAATCCGAGAACCTTCTTAACACGGCCCAATCATGTTTTAGACCAAGCCCAGCACTATAACTGCCCTTTCCAAAGTCTCCAATGACTGGCAAAATGCTTTGGATACAAAAAAACACATCTGTGCCCTCTTTCTGGACCTTAGTAAGGCCTTTGATACCGTGGATCATAGTCATCTGCTTAACGTCCTGAACAGCTTCGGCCTAGACAATGCTGCCCTAAAGTTGTTTGAATGTTATCTCTTCAACAGATTGCAACAGATTAAAGCTCAAGGGAAACTGTCTCTGCTTAAAACCCTTCCACAGGGTGTGCCACAAGGCTATATCCTGGGCCCCATCCTGTTTGCTTTATACATAAACCATATTGACTCTCACATATGCTCAGGCTACATACATCTATTCACTGATGACACGGTTCTCTACACTATTAACTTATCCCTGGATCTCGCTTATGACGAGCTACAACACAAATTTGTCAACCTCTGGCACAATTTACTAAAGCACAAGCTCCTGCTTAATGCAAAAAACATAAGGCAATGATCTTATCGCCACATGCTGCTTATACCCAGGGCCACCATCGAACAGCTTGATTCATACCCTACTAGGTGAACCTCTGGAAATAGTGGAAAAGTTTAAGTACCTGGATGCTTGGTTGGATAACCAGCTTAATTTTGTGGTATATCTGAATGAACTATCAAAAAATCTAAGACAACGTCTAGGCATCCTTTATCACATAAGACACCTCCTCACATTAGAAGCCAGAGAGAGAGACTAGTCCTTACGACTTTTATTCCACTGTACAACTGTGCTGACATTCTTTAGGAGCACTGTTCAAATCAGGCATTATATAAATTAGACACCATCTATCACTGTGCCTTGCGGTTTATTCTGGATATGCCCATTCGTACCCTTTACTGCTTGCTCTACCAAAAACTCACCTGGCCATCTCCTATATTGAGGAGGCAAAAAAATGCCCTCCTGTGGTTCTACAGGGCCTTAACCAATAAGCTACCATATCATATCTCTGCTCTCTTTGTATGCATAACAGGAACGTATGGCCTAAGAAGCACATCCCTTGTATCCTTCAAGGTGCCAAGAATAAGGTCCCAGTATGGTAAGGCTTCTATCAGTTTCTCCCTACCTTCCCTTTGGAACACCATGCAAAAGACACTAAGGTTCTCATCCCTGATGAGTCCCCATACTTTTAAGCTGTCGATTAACTGCATCCTGAAGGTCATATGTACCTGCCACAGGAGATTCTCCTACTGGCTTCCCTGCCCTGCTCCCCATTTACTTAGCACTTATACCTACAACTCTAGCACTTCTCTGCACATCTCTCTCTGTATATCCTTATTACCCCCCTGGTTTTACTATGTTCATGTCATCTCTCTCTCTGGTGTTGACATTCCCCTCCTGAATCCCCCTTGCCCCGTCCTTCTCCGCTAAGGGTCGACCTTCCTGGTCCTGTGCCTTCTTGTTCTATTGTTTGCATAATCCTCTTACCACATCCTGTTACTTCTATTGCCTTGTTTAGTATCCCCCCTCAGACTTTGGTGTTACCCTTAATTTAATTTGTTAACAATCTGCAAACTGTGTATTATCCAATGTTGTTGTTGCTATTTTTCACTGTATGTATCAGCCCGCACTAAGTGTCCATTTGTATTATTGCTTGTTCTGTTCCCTTCTGCCAGGACCATCCTGAAAAAGAGCTTGCTCAAAGATTACTCTGCCCGGTTAAATAAAGTTTTGATTGATTGATTGAAAGTGTGGCTGTGTGTATATAGACCGGGCAGGGGCAGACAGGTAAAATAAATCTTTGACTTATGCCATCAATGGGGAGGGGGGGGAGTACTGGGGATCAAAGAGATATTTGTACAGTTACAGAAATCACAAATAAAAGTTTATTCCTGGCCTATGTGTGGCCATGTGTATATTGGCCAGGTAGGGGCAGACTGGTGAAATAAATCTTGACTCATGCCACTCACAGGGGGAGAGAGAGAGAGAGAGAGAGAGTCCATGGGGCACCTAAGAGATATTTGTACAATCACATAATTCACAAATAAAGTATATTCCTGTCCTCAGTGGCTGTGTGTGTATAGGCCAGGCACGGGCAGACTGGTAAAATAAATCTTTGACTTATGCCATTATGGGGGGGGGACTACTGGCGATCAAAGAGTAATTTGTGCAGTCACAGAAATCAAAAATTAAGTTTTCTACTGTCTCAAGTGTGGCTGTGTGTGTATAGGCCGGGAAGTGGTAGACTGGTAAAACAAATCTTTGACTTTACCATTCACAGGGGAGAGAGAGAAGGTCCATGGGGCACTAAAGAGATATTTGTATAGTCACAGAAATCAGAAATAAAGTATATTCCTGTTCTCAGTGTGGCTCTGTGTGTATATTCCGTGTAGGGGCAGACTGGTAAAATGGGGGGCTACAGGGGACCAAAGAGACATTTGTATAATCACAGAATTTACAAATAAAGTATATTCCTGTCCTCAGTGTGGCTGTCTGTGTGTAGGCCGGGCAGGTGCATACAGGCAAATTAAATATTTGACTTACGCCATCAACTGCGGTGGGGTGGGGGACTAATGGGGACCAAGGAGACATTTGTACAGACATAGAATTCACAAATAAAGTATATTCCTGTCCAAGGTGTGGCTGTGTGTATATAGACCTGGCAGGGGCAGTCAGGTAAAATAACTCTTTGATTTACGCCATCAATGGGGAGGGGGGGAAGGGATTATTGGTGATCAGAGAGTCATTTGTACAGTCATAGAAATCACAAATAAAGTTTATTGCTGGCTTAAGTGTGGCCGTGTGTATATTGACCAGGTAGGGGCAGACTGGCAAAATAAATCTTTGATTCATGCCACTTACAGGGGCGAGCAAGACAGTCCATGGGGCACCAAAGAGATATTTCCACAGTCACAGAAATCACAAATAATAGTTTATTCCTGGTCTGTGTGTGGCTGTGTGTATGTATCAGCCGGGTAGGGGCAGACTGGTGAAATAGATCTTTGACTGATGCCATTAAGGGGGGGTGGGGGAGAGAGAGACTACTGGGGACCAAAGAGACATTTGTACAGTCACAGACATCACAAATAAAGTATATTCCTCTCCTCAGTGCGGCTGTGTATATAAAGGCCAGGTGGAGCAGACTGGTAAAATATATCTTTGACTTATGCCATCAACAGGGGGCAGAGAGAGACTACTGAGGACCAAAAAGACATTTGTACAGTCACAGAAATCAGAAATAAAGTTTCTTCCTGGCATCTGTGTGTGCATAGGCCAGGCAGGGGAATACTGGTAAAATAAATCTTTGAGTTGAGCCATTCATAAGAGAAAGAGAGAGAGAGAGAGACTCAACTGGGGACCAAAGAGATATTTGTACAGTCACATAATTCACATATAAAGTATATTCCTGTCCAAGGTGTGGCTGTGTGTATAGGCCGAGCAGGGGCAGACAGGTAAAATAAATCTTTGACTTATGCCATCAGTGGGAGGGGGGAATGCAGATTTAAGGGGTGGGTAGTGGTGTGAGGGGGGTCCAGTCTCAGGAAGAGTGATCAGAAGCAGGTAAGTGACAGCATTGAGGTTGGTCAGCTATGGGGAAGGTACTGTATCCAGATTAGGAGGCTATGGAGTGATCCAGAATGGGTGTCCAGTTTGGTGGAGTTTGAAGAGAGAGAGTGAAAATAACTATTAGGTACTAAAGAGACATTTTACAGTCATAGAAATAACAAAGTTTATGCTTGGACTCAGTGTGGCTTTCTGTGTACAGTCAAGGCAAGGGCAGGCTGGAGACGGCACCTAATATGGGAAGTGATGTTTTTATTTACATATCAATGCATGTCTTCCTGCAGGAAAGCTCCTGATCAGACATATTACTGAATGACAAGAACATCTGTCTAGTAGAGTCTTGGTCTGAGTTTTCAGAGATTTTCAAACATTGATCTATTCATTAGTCAAGGTTAGTTTAACACTTTACATGTTGTTGTATCTGGTATGGGAGGGAATTGGGGTACAAACAGACAACAGGGAATGCATTTATTGTGCCAGTGCCTGGTTTGGGAAGGCATGGGGAGGTTATTGGACACTGGGAAGAGCTTTTCGTTTGAGACAAAATGAGGATTTTCTGCCACAGTTGGTAGCTGTCCTGGTTCATAAAGGGTGGCCGTGGGGGGGGGGTTGGGCCAACTTGAATGTAGGGTGGTTGACTGGGGATGCAAATTTAGGGGTTGGCTAGTGGTCTGGGTGTGGGTCCAGTGTCAGGAAGAGTGATCAGAAGGGGGTGAATGACAGCATTGAGGATGGTCAACTAGAGGGAAGGTATCCAGATTAGGAGTCTGTGGAATGGCCCAGAGTGAAACAGAAAATTTTGGCAGATAAGGAATGCCTGGCCCATCTAGTCTGCCTGTAAGCTCTTGTACTGGATTTCTGCTTCCAACCCACCTGATTCTGTACCACTATGGTTCCGCTATGCCTTTTCCAAGGATGCTTGAATCCATCCACAGTCCCCCCCCCACATCTTGTTTATACCCTTGATGTACTTGAATATTTCTATCATGTCGAATCTTTCCCTCTTCTCTTCCAGTGAGTACATATTGAGGTCCCTTAATCTCTCATAAGTCTTGTGTTTCAAGCCCTGTACCATCTTAGTCACCCTTTTCCAGACCGTCTCCAGCCTGTTAATGTCCTTACAAAGGTTTGGCCACCAGAAATGCACACAGTACTCCATGTAAGGCCTGGCCATGATTTTATATAATGGCATCACTACCTTTCTCCTTCTGCTAGTGATTCCCCTGCCTATACACCCCTGCATGCCACTGGCCCTCCCAGCTGCCTTCGCATTCTGCTTCAACGTTTTTAGGTTGTCTGAAATAATAAACCCCCACTCCATTTCCTCATTTGTGACTTGCAGTGATACCCAGTCCCACATTCTGTAGCTTTCTCCAGGGTTTCTGTGTTATAGGTGCATAGTTTTGCACTTATTTAAATTAAACTTCAGTTGCCAATCCTCAGACCATTTTTCAAGCTTCCCTGATCCATACTCATTTTCTCCACCCCCTCTGGGGTATCCATTCTGGTAAAGATTTTGATGCCATCTGCAAACAGGCAGACCTTTCCCTACAGCCCTTCTGCAATGTCACTAATGAAAACATTGAACAGGATTGGCCCCAGGGAAGATCCCTGAGGCACCCCACTTGTCAATCCCTAAGGCACCCCACTGGTCAACCCCCTCTACCTAGACTGCATCCCATTTACCACCACCCTCTGCCTACTGTCTGTTAGCCAGTTTCTAACCCATTTTTACCACCCTGCCCCCCCTGCCCGGACTACCCAGCTAGTTTATCAGCCTCCTATGTGGGACAGTGTCAAAGGCTTTGCTGAAATCAAGGTAAGTGACATCCACTGCCACACCCTGATTTACTTCCTTTGTCACCAAGTCAAAGAAATCAACCAGACTTGTCTGAAATGACCTCTGCACTGTGAAACAATGCTGCCTATGGTCCTGGGCTCCAATGGCTTCCTGGCCTCAGGGGGCCTGTCTATATAGACTAAGTGTAAGGGCAGGCTGGAAAAATAAATCTGTGACTTGTGCCATTCAGATGGGAGAGTGAGAGAGAAAGAGAGACTGTTGGGGACCAAAAAGAAATTCTACAGTCACATAAATCACAGCTGAAGTATATTCCTGACATCAGTATGGATGTGTGTAGTCAGTGCAAGGATAGGTTGGAAAAATAAATCTGTGAATTGTGCCATTCAGATGGGAGCGTGAGAGAGAAAGAGAGACTGTTGGGGACCAAAAAGAAATTCTACAGTCACATAAATCGCAGCTGAAGTATATTCCTGACATCAGTATGGATGTGCATAGTCAGGGCAAGGATAAGTTGGAAAAATAAATCTGTGACTTGTGCCATTCAGATTGGACAGAGAGAGACTACTGGGGAGTGGGGATTAAAAAGAAATTTTACAGTCACATAAATCACAAATGAAGTATATTTCTGACATTAGTGTGGATGTGTGTGTAGTTTCAGTGCACATGCAAGCTGGAAAAGTGGATGTGTGTGTAGATTCAGTGCAAGGGCATGTTGGTAAAATAAATCTTGCTTGTGCCATTCAGATAGGGGAGAGAGAGAGAGAGAGAGAGAGAGAGAGACAGACAGACACACACACACACACACACACACACACACTACTGGTGACCAAAAAGAGATTTTACAGTCACTTCAGTCACAAATGAAGTATATTCATGGCCTTAGTGTGGATGTCAGTGTAGATTCACTGCAAGGGCAGCTTGGAAAAATAAATATGTTACTTGTGTCATTCATATGGTAGAGAAAGATAGAGAGACTACTGGGGAACAAAAATAAATTTTACAGTCGCATAAATCACAAATGAAGTACAGCTGACTGGCAAAATAAATACTTGACTTGTGCCAAACACGGGGTGTGGGGTGGGGGGGGGAGAGAGACTACAGGGCACCAAAGAGATATTTCACAGTCACAGAAATCACAAAGTTTATTCCTGGCCTCAGTGTGGATGTGTGTCTATAGACTGGGCAAAGGCAGACTGGTAAAATAAATCAGCGACTTGTGCCTTTCACAGGGTTAGATAGGGATAAATGACTGTGGGACAAAAATAAGTGTTCACGATGTCAAGGCAAGTTGTGGGCTATTATAGTAAGGTAAATCACTATTTGGTTATGACCGGGTAACTTCAGGAGGCATTAACACACACTAAAGGGTGGTGAAAATGCCTACTGATGCTATCCAGTCATAATCCCATAGTCATTTACCTGCTATTCTGTTATTCCACTTGGCTGTTCATGTCAGCCGACACCCAGAACTGCATACACATATGCAAAGTGTTCAGGATGTCAATGCAAGTTTTGGGTCATTATACTAAGGTAAAGAACTATTCGGTTATGACCGGGTAACTTCAGGAAGCATTAACACACACTAAAGGGTGGTGAAAATGCCGACTGATGTTATTCAGTCATAATCCCATATCATATCATATCATATCATAACATATCATATCAATCACAGCTTGAGCTAATGTCCCTGCCCTACCCCCCACTCCTCCCATCCTCCCTACCCAAGATCCTTACTTTCCCCCTATGCCTAGCCCAGTCTCTCTTAAAGCTGCCCACTGTCTTCAATGAGATGACCTATTCCGGCAGTGCATTCCAAGTGTCCACCACTCTCTTTGTGAAGATATGCTTCCTGACCTCCCTTCTAAACCTCCCACCCTGCGGTTTAAGACTGTGCTCCTGGTGTTATAATTGTAACTCAGCTTAAAGAGACTCTTCTTATCAACCTTATTTATCTGTTTAGAGTATTTGAAGGTCCCAGTCATGTCCTCTCTCTCTCTCTCTCTCCCCTGTCTTCCAGGGAGTACATGTTCAGTGCTCTCAACCTCTCCTCATATGCCTTACCCTGCTTAACCACTATCATCTGTGTAGCCCTCCTATGGACCTTCTCCAGCAGATCAATGTCCTTTTAGAGGTGTGGGCACCAGTACTAAAACACCATTCTCTATATGTGGCCTTACTAGTGACCTGTACAAGGGCAGTATAACCTCCTCGCTATTCTATTCTATTCTATTCTATTCAATTCTATTCTATTCTATTCTATGTATGGTAGGGCTGTTGAGGGGTTATTGGACACCAGGGAATGCAAGTGAATCCCCACTAAATCTGAACCCCCCCACGCACACACTAAATCTAGAAAATGTTATTATCATCATCTAACTTCATGTCTTCCTGCAGGAAAGCTCCTGATTGGACATCTTACTGAATGACAATCATTTGATTAACTAATCAAGGTTAGTTCTATGTTTTACATACACTTTGGTTGTGGGGCCTGATAAAGGAGGGCTTGTGGGGGGACATTGAACAGCAGGAGATGCGTGGTGCTGCCTGTCATGGCAGTGAAGTGGGGGTCCAACAGACACCAGGAAATGTGTTTTTTGGTGGTGGGGCCTGGTTTCAGAGGGCTTTTGGTGGCCAGTAGACACCAGGAACTGCTTAACGTGATGATACCTGATATGGGAGGAACCTGGGGGACCATTATACAGCTGGGAATGCGTTTTTGATGGTGTGACCTTATATGAGAGGGCTTGTGTGGGGCTATTGGACACCAGGAAGTGCTTAACATGTGGTGACACCTGATATGGTAGCAAATTGGGGGACAACTGGAAATCAAGGAATGATTTTTATAGTAGTGAGGCATGGTTTGGGAGGGCTTTTGCGGGCCATTGGACATCATGGAATGCTTAACATGTGATGCCCAATATGGAAGAGAATTGGGGGACCACTGGATATCAGGGAATGGTTGTTTTGGTGGTGGGACCTGGTTTGGGAGGACTTGTTGGGGTTTATTGAACACCAGGTAATGCTTAACATGTGGTGGTGCCTGATATGGGAGTGAATTATGTGACCACTGGATATCAGGGAATGGTTGTTTTGGTAGTGGGGCCTGGTTTGGATGGGCTTGTTGGAGTTTATTGGACACCAGGTAATGCTTAACATGTGGCAACACCTGATATGGGACTGAATTGGGGGACCACTGGATATCAGGGAATGGTTGTTTTGGTGGTGGGGCTTGGTTTGGGAGGGCTTGTTGGAGTTTATTGGACACCAGGTAATGCTTAACATGTGGTGACGCCTGATATGGGAAAGAATTGGGGTACAATTGGTCAACAAGGAATGTGTTTTTTGTGGTGGGGTCTGATATGGGAGGGCTTGCTGGAGGCCACTGCACACCATATAATGCTTAATCTGCTATGCCGCCTGTCCACCGGTGGGAGGGGGGAGACTACTGGAAGCCAAAGAGACATTTGCACAGTCACAGAAATAACAAAGTTTTATTCCTAGCCTCAGTGTGTGGGTTGACACTGCACACCAGGGAATGCCTACCTTGATGTGCAGGGTTAATTTTTGGGTGGGCGATTGGGACAACTGGCACATAGTTTTTAATTTTGACCCACATTTTCTTCTACCTTGAGGACAACCTGCTCACTGTTTTATAGAGATTTTAAACAGCTGTTTTATGAACCTGGGCTCTGCTAAACAATATGACCCATGTTTAGTAAGTGTTGCTATGTTTTGTTTTTTCAATGTTTTGATCTCTGCTGAAGAAATTGACCATCAGTCATATTATATTAGGGTGCTAAATTCGTGATAGCACATGTTATCAATGAGCATGTTGGGCCAATTTGACAGTCGAAGTGAGAATCCGTGATAGCATGTGTTATCAAGGTGCATGTTGGGCAAATTTGATGGTCAAAGTGAAAATTCATGATAGCGCATGTTATCAAGGTGCACGTTGTAACAATTTGACAGTCAAAGTGAACTAGGTGCTTCATTTACAGAAGGGGTGCCAAGAATGGACTTCATTAAAAGGGACAGTGAATGAACCTAACCGATTGCCCAGACAACAATGGGCCAGTGAACCAAAAGGAATAATACCTATCCCACCCGGGATACTACTTTCAGTCACTTAAAAATCGGCCATTTTGCAGAAAGTACTGGTCTTTCTAATCATCTCCACTAACAACACTTTCTCTTCTCTTCTCCTATCTGTTAACTAATTTTATTTCTCTATAACTGTTTTATTATACTCTCTTTTAGCAGAATCTTTTTATCTTATGCTCCATTGCACTCAAATGTAATCCAATGCACCAACAATACCTATCCACTCTCGGTTTCTTATTTTATTACTGTATCTTCTTCATATTAACCAATTGTTGTTTCTCTTGCACATGCCTGAAAGGACGAGGACTCCTTTCCCATCAGATAAGCATAACTCTTTTGTGAACATGTCATATATTATTAATTTACTAAAAACTATGGATCCTTTTAGACTCCATCCCTATATTTTATTTTTCAGTACTGACGCACATCGTTCCTTCAAGATTTCTGCTTCTGACTCCACAGTATCCTGCTAAGATGCTTCCACATGTTACTTTGTTGCATCTGGTATGGGAGAACCTGTGTGGGACATGCGCCCTAAAATCCTGGTTCGTGTGTTGCCTGGTTTTGAAGGGATTTGAGTGGCAATTGGCCAACTGGGTATCCTTTTTGATGGGTTGGGTCATGGAATATGAGGTCATTGTTGGGCTATTAGACAACAGGAAGTGAATTACTTGTGGTGGGGCCTTGTATGAGAGGTAACTGGGGATGGTTGGATATCAGGAAATGCCTTTGTAGGTATAGGAGAGCTTGTGGGAGGCCACTGAATAACAAAGGGGATGATTTACTTATTGTGGTGTCTGATTTTGTTGAATATTGGGAGAACACTGTACAACAGGGTATCCCTTTGTTTGTAAGGTGGCCTGTTATGGGAGGGCATGTTTTGGCCACTGGTCACCAGGAAGTGCTTTACTGGTTGTAGCTCTTAAATGTTTAAAGGGTGAGTTTCAGGAGATGTAAGGAGACCCAAATGGATGAGGACAGGGATGTGTCCATGGGAAGTGGGGAAAGGGCAGAAATCCTGAATAATGAATAAATACTTATCCTCAGTATTTACTAAATATGGGGGTGGTAGTGGACATCATTCCATTCTCATGGGCTACAAATAGGGGAGGGAGATGATCAGCGGGGTACCCTTGGGATTAGTCATTAGGCCAGTTCTGTTCAATTTATTCATTAGCAACATATCAGAAGGGCTGGAGGTAATGGTCTACCTGTTTGCAGATGCCACCAAGGTCTGTATCAGGGTGGATACTCCAGATGGGGTGGATACAATGAGGAGTGACACAGAGAAGCTTGAGAAGGGGATTGAGGCAGATGGATGCACAGGAGTGGAGCAAGGTGGATAGAGAAGACTTTGGGGGCATAACGGCTGTGGCAGTGGAGAACACTGATTGGGGTAAAGGAAATGAGAACATACGGGGCTAATTGTGTGCAGGAGGGGGAGTCAAGCAGGAGGTAAACAGGGACAGACATCCAGAATTCCAGTAATAGGACTCTCCGTATTGGAGTGGTGTACAGACCACCCTCCCAGACAGAGGAGTTGGGCAAGGAAGTTGTGAGGCAGATTAAAACCGTATGCAGGAAGAGGGGTGTGGTGGTTGTGGGAGGCTTTAACCTGCTGAGGGTTCACTGGGGAACCCCAGATACCAGCAGTAAAAGGGAGTATGTACTATTGGACTCCTTCCGGGAAAGCTTCCTGTCACAGGTGGTCAGCAATCCAACTGGGGGGGGCACCCTAGACCTAGTGCTCACAAATGGGGAATTTGTGAGGGATGTCAGGGTGGACAAACCATTAGCAGGGGGTGACCATCACTCAGTATGGTTCAGGTTGATTTTGGGCAAAGATGCGGTGGCATCCAATACAAAGGTGTTGGAATTCAAAAGGGTGGATTTTTTAAGGATGGGGGAGGTAGTGAGTAGGTACCTGGCTGGGATCCAGTCTAATATGGCACAGACCAGAAATTGGAGCTCATAAAGAAGGGGATACTGGAGGCTACCAGTTCCTGCAGCAGGATTCCGAGTAAAAAGGCCAGGGCAAAAGAAGCCAAGCTGGTTGTGTAGGGAGGGTGTGGAAATGTTGAGGAGAAAAAGGGTGGCCTTTAGGAGATACAGGAATTGGGAAGGGGGGGATGATTGGTAAGAGTACCTGCTGGAGGCAAGGGAGGTGACAAAAGCAGTACATAGAAACATAGAAGTTGACGGCAGATAAGGACTACAAGGCCCATCCAGTCTGCCCATTTCTTTTTCTACCTTATAAATGTGTCATCGGCCTTTGCTCTGTCAGTGGCCTATCTATTCATACTCATTTGTATTGCTCCCTTATGCCTATCCCATGCCTGTTTGAAGCCCTGCACTATATTCATAGCCACCACTTCTTGAGGTAGGCCATTCCATGCATCCACCACCCTTTCTGTGAAAAAGAATTTCCTCACAGTCCCCCTTAATCAGCCACCCTCTAATCTCATGCTGTGTCCTCTTGTCCTGCTATTTTTCTTATATTTAAACATGTTAGGCTCTTTCACCTTGTTAATGCCCTTAAGGTGTTTGAATGCCTCGATCATATCACCTCTCTCCCTCCTTTGCTCAAGGGTATACATGTTGAGCTCTGTTAATCTGTCCTCATATGTCTTCTGATGCAGTCCCTGCACCATTTTGGTTGCCCTTCTCTGGACTGCCTCAATTTGGTTAATGTCCTTGTGAAGGCGTGGCCTCCAATACTGCATGCAGTACTCCAGATGTGGCCTAACCAGTGTCTTGTAAAGAGGGATTATTACCTCCCTCTTTCGACTTGTGATACCCCTACTAATACACCCTAACACCCCCTAGCCTTACCTACTGCTTTAGAGGTCTGCCTGGATGATTTCAGGTCATCAGTGATGATGATGCCCAAGTCTCTTTCTTCCTTTGTGACTGCTAGTAACTCCCCTCCCAGTCTATAGGTGGCTTCAGGGTTTCTCTTCCCTATGTGCATGATCTTGCACTTCTTTGCATTAAATCCCAGTTGCCAATCTTCTGACCATTTTGCTAGTTTATCCAGATCTCTTCTCATTCTGCCCACCCCATCTGGATCATCTACTCTGTTGCAGATCTTGGTGTCATCTGCAGACAGACAAGCCTTACCCTCTAGTCCATCTACAAGGTCACTAATGAAGATGTTGAAGAGGACTGGCCCCAGGACTGATCCCTGAGGTACCCCACTTGTGACTTGCATCTCTTCTGACTGTATACCATTTACCACCACTCTGTTTTCTGCTTGTCAACCAGTTTGCCACCCAGTTGACCAACTTCTGACCCACCCCAAGCCTACCCAGCTTATTTATCAATCTTCTATGTGGAACAGTGTCAAAAGCTTTGCTGAAGTCAAGGGAGGCGACATCAACTGCTCCCCCTTGGTCTACCACTCTGGTTACCCAGTCAAAGAAATCTATGAGATTAGTTTGACAGGACCTTCCTTTTGTAAACCCATGCTGTCTTGGATCCTGTGCCCCTATGGATTCCAGGTGTTGCACTATCCTTTCCTTAAGGAGTGCCTCCATAATCTTGCCCACTACTGAGGTAAGACTGACTGGTCTGTAGTTTCCTGCCTCCTCCTTGCTACCACTCTTGTGGAGCGGGATCACATGAGCCCTTCTCCAGTCTTCTGGGACCTCTCCTGTGCTCAGAGACTCACTAAACAGTTCTGCTAATCGCTCTGCTAGTTCCACCTTTAGCTCCTTAAGTACCCTGGGATGTATGCCATCAGGTCCCATTGCCTTGTCACCCTGAGCTTAGCAAGCTCTTGTAGGACCCTTTCTTTTGTGAAGGGAGTAGTGCTCACCTCCCTCCCCCCTGTGTCCATGGTGCTGAGCTTTGGGCCCTGCCTACCTTCTCTTCAGTAAATACTGAGCAAAAGTATCTATTTAGGATAGATGCTTTACATGGTCCTCCTCCTCCTCACATGCTCCCTTTTCTCCATTAAGCTTAGCAATACCCTCTGGACTTTCTCCTTTCACTAATGTACCTATAGAAAGTCTTGTCACCTTCTTTTACTGTTTGTGCTTAGTGTTTCCTCAGTTTGGGACTTTGCCTGCCTTACTTCCTTCCCTGCTTCCTTAGGGCAGTTTGGTATGCCTCCTATCTTCATCCCGCTGTGTTCCCTTATATTTCCTGAAGGCCAACCTTTTGGCTCTGACCTTTTCTGCTACTGTATTTGAGAACCAAAGTGGTTTCCTTCTTCTTTTGCACTTCCTTTTCTGTCTAACACAAAGGGATGTTGCTTCAAGTATTGCATCCTTAATGCTTTCCCACTTTGCCTGTAACCCCTCACCTGTGTTTCTTTTTGCCAGGGCTAGCTTAACTCTGTTGGCCATCTTATCAAAGTCAGCTCCTCTGAAGTCCCGTATTTTTGCCTTGGAATGGGATGATTTAGATGTAGTAGCCAAATTGAACCATACCATGTGATGGTCACTGTAAGAAGAGCAAAAGCCACCACAGAGCTCATGGTGGCGCAAGGCATAAAGGAGGGGGAGAAGAGCTTCTTCAGGTACATCAGGGAGAAAAAGAAGCTGTAAAGAACAGATAGTAGGGATTAAGGATGGGGCATGGGTAGAGAAGAGGGGAGAAAAGGCAGAAGCACTCAATGACTATGTCTGTTCGATATTTACAAAGGAGACAGGGAAGGTGCTACCCAGGGGGGTGGGGGCAGTAAAGGCTGGAGAGGGACTGATGGATTCAGCTCTGCCTTTTGGCCTTTCTTTGGCACCAAGGGTGCTCACAAAGTGCCTGTCAGCAGTTGTGGCACATCTTCAAAGGCAGGGGGTCACAGTATGCCCATACTTAGATGACTGGCTGGTGGTAGGGAAACCACCAGACCAATTCAGGCAATATCTACAGACCAGCCAAGGGCTCCTGGAGTCTTTGGGGATCCTGATCAATCACAAAAATTCAGTCCTCATTCCTGCACAAGTCCTGCAGTTCATAGAAGCAGAGATCAATACCCTGCAAGGCAGGGCCTACCTGCCTCTGGACAGAGTCAGAAATCTCCAGCTGACTGCAAATTCATTCATCTTGCACAAATACAAAACTGCAAGGCAGTTTCTACAGCTACTGGACCATGTGGCTGCAGCCACAGGCACAGTCTTGGGCTCCAGGTTCCAAATGAGAGACATCCAGTTCCACCTCAGGGCTCACTGGAGTCAAAGAAATGACCTTTTCAAAGTACATCCCAGTAACAAGGACTTTGTTACAAGCACTCCAGTGGTGGAAGGAGGAACCCAACCTAAGAGAGAGGGTCCCTTTTCAGAGAGAGTCTCCGTTAGTTGTTCTTACAAAAGATGCATGTCTCCTGAGTTGAGGTACTCATTGAGGGGCTCACACAATCAAGGGTATTTGGTCAGCTGCAGAGTCCCTCCAGCACTTAAACTTGTAGAACTCAGAGCTATGTTTCTGGCACTAAAAGGTTTTACAGCATTGGTGCAAGGGAGGATGGTGCAAGTCAGAACAGACAACAGCACCACAATGTACTACATAAACAAGCAGGGAGGCATCAGGTCAGGTCCTCTCTGCACAGAAGCTGTAAAAATCTGGACCTTGGCTTACTCTTTGGGAGTATCCCTGCAGGCAATCCATCTGCCAGGAAAAGACAATACCCTGTCAGATGCCTTGAGTAGAATCAACCAGGCCCATCACAAATGGACTCTGAACAGGCAAGTAGTGCAAGTGCTCTTCAGGAGGTGTGGCACTCCAGAGACAGACTTGTTCGTATCCCACCAGAACAACCACCTGCCACAGTATTGCTGCAGGCTACCAGATTGGGGTACACTGCCTCTCGATACGCTGGCTCTGGATTGGCCAGGGAAGCACTTGCATGCCTTTCCACCCTTTCCCTTGGTATTCAGGGTACTGCTCAAGTTCAGATCCCATTTGGCATCTCTAATTTTGATAGCTCCAGACTGGCCAGGCAGCCATGGTACTCTCTTCTGCTCCCCATGTCTGTAGCCAAACCCATACACCTCCCTCGGAGGCACAACCTGTTAACCTCCAACCAGGGAACCCTACTGTACCCGAACCTCAGGTCGCTCAGTCTCAAAGCTTGGCTTTTGAGGACCTTGATTATCCTAATTTACACCACTCTGAAACAATGTTAGACATTCTGAGAGGGTTCAGGAAACCCTCCACTAAGAAAACCTATTCTTCAACATGGAAAAGGTTTTCAATCTGGTGTTCAACTAGGGAATTTGTGCCAGTACAGGCTGGTATATCAGCTGTTCTTGGCTACCTCTCTCATTTACATTCCCTGGGACTACATAGAAACATAGATTTTGATGGCAGATAAGGACCGCTTGGCCCACCCAGTCTGTCCATTTCCCTACCCATTGGGTAAGCTGCAGATCCTAGTTAACAAACAGCCTACTTCCTACTACCCCAGCGCAAGAATTGCTTTCTGTCTGTCCCATGCATTCTTGAATTCCCCCACTGTTTTTGACCCCACAACCTCCTCAGGAAGGCTGTTCCATGCATCCACTACCCTCCCTGTAAAAAAATACTTCCTTACATTGCCCCTGAGCCATCCCCTTCTATCTTCAAATTGTGCCCCCTTGTTCTTGCACATCTCTTTTTCTGGGCTGCAGCCTAGCACCTTGAAGTTTGACCTGGCCGCAGTGTCAGCTTACATTTCTGCTGAAGCAAAGGTAACAATGGCCTCAGAACCTGTCTTTAGGAGGTTCTTTAAGGGTCTGGCCCATTTTCACTCACCCCCCCTCACAGGAAACCAGTGCCAGCATGGGACTTCAATGTGTACATAGCTAAGCTCATGGGACCTCCTTTTGAGCCCAGGTCTTCAGTTCACCTAAAATATGTCACATGGAAAACAATTTTACTAGTTGCAATGACCTCTACAAGAAGAATCAGTGAGCTTCAGGCACTCTGCATGAAACAGGACATTTCATTTCATAGGGATAAGGTAGTCCTTAGGACAAACAGAAAATTCCTCATCAAGGTGGTTTCTGATTTCTACCTTAACCAATCCATTACCCTACCTGTCTTTTTCACTGAGTACTCCACTTCTGGTGAAAGAAGACTTCACAGTCTGGCTGTCAAGAGAGCTCTCAGCTACTACATGACAGCCACTAAGGACTATGGGCAGGACAGAAAACAGCTGATCTTACTTCGAGAGGGTTCCTGTAGTAGGTCTTCACATGTAGAACTGCACCCCCTAGTGTCAGGACCACATGTCAAACTTGTAGCTAGCAATCATCGTCGGGGACTGCCCCCTGGTGCCAGATGACAGACGTCAGCGTGACTATAAAAGTGGCAGTCCCCAACCCGCCCTCCAGTTCTTTCCCTCCGTCACATGGTATGCAGTAGAACAGCTTTCAGTCGCCCCCCATTTTCTACTGAACTCATTTTTTTCCCCTAATTTCTTATTTCTCGATCCATTAACAGTGGACGTCATCTTGCCGGCCCAAGAAGAAGTGCTCCAAGTGCGGTGCGCAGATTCCACACGGGGACGGCCATTTCCAGTGTATCTTCTGCTTGGGGCCTAAGCACAATTGCACTGAGTGCAACATTTGCCAGGGCTTCAACCAGGCCACGCGCATCCATCGCAAGAGGACCCTCGATGCCCATTTGTTGACCCGGAGACTGCTATCAATGAAAAAAGAGCTCCGGAAGCTGAGGGAAAAATCATTGTTGCCAGCCCCGGAGAAGAAAAAGAAAAAGAAGGACAAGGAGAGATGCTGGGAGCGGACCCATTCTCCTCAAGGGAAGTCCAGACAGACAGCCAAAGCTGACCAAGGTGGGTCCTCCACCTCTGTGAGTACCCCACCTGTAGGGCCTTCCTCACTTTGGTGGACCGGACACCCTCTCCCCCCTCCACTGAGGTTAGTGAGCAGTCGGGAGTTGCCTCTTCGGAGGTTCTTTCTGGGTCTCCTGCTTTAAGCTTCACCGCTAAGTCACCCTACAGCTCCTCTGTCAGGTGCCCGGCCCAGGCCAATCAGCCTCACTCTAGCTTTCCGGCTTCTGTTAGCATGACCATGTCCAGTAAGATGATCAATGGCTCCTCCGATGATCACGTGGCCACCAGCTCTCTCCCACTCCTTGGGGACCCCAACACCTGGCAGAGAAAGCTCACAGGTCCCTCTTCATCCCCTCAGGGTTGTCCCTCCAGTGATTTGCTACCTTTATCTGTCCTTCTCAGGCCACACCTCACATCGGATAATCTTTTTGACCCATCGACAGGGTCTCTACCTGACCTCCCCCCCTTGCTGGGCTCTGTCCCTCTGATGGATCCTCACTTCTCACCTGATCCTTCGCTGGACCTTTTTGAGGTGGCATGGACCCCTCTCCTGCGGGACCTTTGGCTCCTCCATCTACCTCGTTGCCGGACCTGCTTCCCAGCATCCCTTTGGCATCCACTCCAGCGGGGCCTTCTGTTCCTCTTTCGGGCCCAACCGGGTACTTTCCTGGATATACCTCTCACTATCCATAGTACCTGACACAGGGAGTCTGTCACCAGGTTATAACCTGCTGATGCCAGGCTACGTGACACCAGGCTAGCCGATGCTGAGCTACCTATCACCAGGCCAGGCATACTACCAAGGCTACAAATACCTTTATTGGTATCAGCCACCCAGCTACCCTTCTTACGCAAGGTACCCGGGTTACCCATCTCTGCCTCCACCACCACCGCAGCCAGAACGGGAAGTCAACCCTTTACGGTGAAGGACACCAAGTCCCAACTCCTTCTAGAGTTGGGTCAACCACAGGTAGTGGTCAGGACCACCCCACCTTTTAGGGTGTCTCTAGGTAATCCTGCACCCTCCAGCCATGTCTCTGACAAGGACTAGGGTGCTCTGCCTTCTGAACTCATAGATCATAGGCTCCCAGGACCAACTGAGGAGGCATCCTCGCCCAGTTGACCAGAATCCTACTAATCTGATGAGGATTTGGACTTAGGAAACCAGTCCAAACCTCACTCACTTGTCGAGTCTCAGCCTAAAGAGTTCCCAAAATCTCCCCCTGATGATCCTTCCTTTGCTGAGCTCCTCAGGACCATTAAAAAATCATCTGGTTGGGCTTCTCAGGAAGTGGACCCCAAACGCAAGAGACTGGCTGAGCACTTGGACCTGGTCAGTGTGGACCCCCTACCCATCCCACCCTGGACGGGGCCACATGAGGACCTTATGTCCACCAGTTGGCAGCAGCATTCATCCATACCACCTTATCCAAGAAGGCTGATAGGACTTACTACCCCCGGAAGGGGTCTCCCACCTAACTGCACAACCTAAGGCTGATTCTATTGTCATTACTGCTGACCATGATAGATCGGCCCAGCATAAGCATCTTAGTGCCTCCCCACCAGATAAGGAGTCCAAGCAGATGGACTAGTATAGTAGGAAGATCTTCTCCTCATCCGACTGCGCTATTCATTCCCTGAACTATGTAGCCCTCATGGTGGCTTTCCCAAAATCCTCCCTTTCAGATTTGGAAAAAGACCTCCAGGAGATCCCTGACAAACATGTAAGAAACAAGCTCCTGGACAAGGTTAAGATGAATAAGTCCTCCTGCCGCCATGCTCTCCATGCCACCTATGACTCGATGGATTCTGTGGCATGCGGAGCAGCTATGGTAATCTGCCTCAGATGCCTAGCCTGGCTTCACCTGGTGGGGTTGGCTCAGGATGTACAGAGCTCTCTTCTGGATGCTCCATTCAGGTATCCAGTTCTGTTTAGCATCGACGCCAAAGATACTATTACTGAGCTGCAGGAGAGCAGCAAATCCCTGAAGGATGTCCATTCTATGTATAATTCCAGTCAAAAACAACGGCAGCAGACATTTAATCACCAATGGAAATAGAACAAGCAGAACCAAGGCAGAAGACAGAACAAGCGCTCCCCGGGTTTCTGCGCCCAACCCCCCCCAGGCCAAGTTCCCCAAAGCTGCCCTGAGGGGAAAGGCATCCCTCCCCTCAGCATCCTGACTCTCTCCCCCACTTCTGCTCCCTCTGACCCTTTTAGAAGAAACAGTGGGGGGCAGGTTCAGCCACCACCAAGATGGGTGGAAGGCCGTCACCGCGGATGCAGGGGTTCTTCAACTCATAGACAGAGGTCACTTGATCGAGTTCCTGGAGAGACCTTCTCACAAATCCTCGGGGAAGGTCATTTTACCTGTCAGGCTAACAACAGCTGGTCTCTCAGGAAATACTAGCTTTTCTGCAAAAAACAGCCATAAAGCGTGTACCAGCAGAACAGACATGAAGGGGATTCTACTCACACTTCTTCCTGGTTCCAAATAAGTCTGGGGATCTAAGGCCTATCTCAGCTCTCAGCATGCTGAAGCTCTTTATAGAGTACAAGAGGTTTCTCATGTTGACTCTTCAGGGACTGTTACCCCTGCTCCTGCCAAACATTTGGCTGTGCTCCCTGGATATGCAGTATGCCTACCTCCATATCCCTATTGTACCGGCCCACCACCACTTTCTGAGGTTCTCCTTTCTGGAGGATCATTTCCAGTTCAGAACCCTACCCTTTGGCCTCCCCTCAGCACCTCCGGTGTTCACCAAGTGCCTGGCGGTGGTTGTGGCATACCTACGCTGCATGGGCATCTATGAGTTCCCTTATCTGGATGACTGGCTCTTTTCAGCCCCTTCCCTGTACAGTCTGAAGGAATCCCTTCCTTCACTCTGGACCTTTTTTCTAGTCTGGGCATTTCAATCAACCTTCCCAAGTCCAAGCTGATACCCTCTCAGCACCTCCAATTCATTGGAGCAGTGCTGCACACATTCTAGAGCAAGGCCTTTCTTCTGTCCAACCGAGCAGAGACCTTAATTTCCCAAGCGAAGCTGGTGGCTTCCTCTCAGTGGACCACTGCATGTTTGGTCCTATGACTTCTGGGTCTGATGATGGCTGTCAAACCCACAGTCCTTTTGGTGAGACTGCATATGAGGGTTACCCAATGGTCTCTTCAAGATCAATGGGACCAACATTTGGATGACATAGACCAGAGAGTCCTTGTCTCCAACAGCCTTCAAAAGGATCCCCTTTGGTGGCAGAACCCAGCCAACCTTTCAGTGGGTTTCACTTCAACCCTCCGTCTCCCTCTTAGATTCTCACCTTGGATGCCTCTCACTTGAGAGGGGAAGCACATCTGGGAGACCACCGAATTCAAGGCTCTTGGTCTCCCATGGAGGAGAACCTTTTACATTAATATCCTGGAGATAAGACCAGTGCTCTATGCTCTCCAGGACTTCCAGTTGCTCTTAACTCCAGGAATACATCTTATCCAGACAGAAATCATTGCCATTGTCTGGTATCTAAACAAACAAGGAGGCACCCAGTCGTACGCTCCATGCAAGGAGGCAATGCGGGTGTGGCACTGGGTGATACAGCATGGCCTGTCTTTGACAGCAGTCCACATGCCAGGTGTTTACAACATTCTGGTGGACAGTCTCAGCAGATCATTCGCCAGGACTCACAAGTGGGAACTAAAGCAAGCAGTAGTAGAAGACCTGTTTCTTCAGTGGGGTAAGCCAGACCTAGATCTTTTTGCCTCCCCATCCAGCACAAAACTACCAAGCTTTTGCTTGCTTGTTCCCAGGCGTGGTGCTTTTTGGTGAGATGCACTGTCTCTTTCTTGGACAGGGGGATTTCTATACACTTTCCTTCCCTTTTCTATTCTTCAGAAGGTTCTGCTGAAGCTGCAAGCAGAGGGGGCGCACATGATCCTCATTGTCCCCCTGTGGCCTTGGCAGATAAGGTTCCTGTTGCTACAGTAGCCGACACTGGAACTTCCAGTATCTCATCCTCTCTGTCATGACCTTTTGTCCCAGGAGCAGGGCACCCTGTTATATTCAAGCCTCAGGTCTCTCCATCCTCATGCGTGGCACCTGTGGACTTAGCAATTTCTCTCTATGGGGTATCCTCAGGAGTAGCTCAGGTCTTAGTGGAAGCCAGGAAGCTCTCCACTAGACCCACTTATGCCATGAAGTGGAAGAAAATTTCTATCTGGGCCTCAGCAAAAGGTCTAGACCCCTTTTCTTGCTCTGCCGCTCAGGTTTTAGAGTACTTCTTGCATCTGTCAGACTTGGGCCTCAGCTATTCCTCCCTGAAGGTCCATCTCTCTGCAGTTTCAGCCTACCACCTCCCCGGTGGAGGGTAAAATCCTAGCTCAACTAGAGGTTTCCAAGACTTTCTTGAAGGGGATCCTTCATATCAAACCTCCGGTCTGGAATCCTGTTCCTCCCTGGGATCTCAACTTTATGTTAGAAAAGATTACTTTGCCCCCCCCCCGAACCAGCAGCAAGCTGTGATATGCATGTTTTAGTGTGGAAAATGCTCTTTTTAGTTGCTATCACTTCAGCTCGAAGAGTTTCAGAGCTTTAGGCTCTAGTTTGTAGAGAGCCTTATTTAGTTTTCCACAGAGACTGGATGGTTCTGCTGACTAACACTTCGTTTCTCCCGAAAGTGGTTTCAGAACTGACCCTTAACCGGAGTGTTGAACTGCTGGTGTTCTTCCCAGAGCACTCCAATGGGGGAAATATCTTCTGCACACCCTTGATGTGCACAGGATTTGAGGTATTTACACCTCTCGGACTAAGGAGATTCAAAAGCTGAACCAGCTGTTCGTAGCCTTTGCCTCCCAGTGCCAGGCTAAGGCTATTATGAAACAGACTTTGTTTAGGTGGCAGGATAATTGTATCCATTACATTTACTGAAAATATGAGAAACCTCTTCTGGGTATGGTTAAGGACCATTCCACCAGGAGTGTGGCCACTTCCACCACCTTTTTCAGGAATGTGTCCACTGCGGACATCTGTGCAGTGGCTGCTTGATCTTCCATCCATACCTTCACTAAACATTATAGTCTGGACTTTGCCTCTAGGTATAGGGCTGGCTTCAGCCTCGCAGTCCTGCAAGGTCTTCTGTCCTGAACAGACCTTTAGTTGGCAGACATTTTCCTCCTCCCGGAAGCTCATCTCTGACTCCTCCTTTTGTGCTAGTTTGCTTGGTATTCAGTCCTATATGTGAAGACCTACTGCAGGAACCCTCCCGAAGTAAGAAATAGCAGTTACAAAAGAACTAACTGTAACAGCAGATCTTCAAGAGAGGTTCCTGCAGGAGGTCTAGTTAACCACCCACCTTTCCCCTGGCTCCTGAGTTTATTCTCTTTGTTCCCTGCTCAGGACTCTGTCTCATCCAGGGCACAGGGTAACAGGAGTCTGTCACTCCTCTTTTCTGCTCCCTTTCTATAGGGCTCTGGTGGTAAAGAACTGGAAGGTGGGAGGGGACCACCCCTTTTATAGTCACTCTGACGTCTGTTATCTGACCCATGGGAGTGGTACTTGTCGATGATTGCTAGCTACAAGTTTGCCATGCAGTCCTGGTGCCAGGGGAGCAGTCCTATATGTGAAGACCTACTGTAGGAACCTCTCTCGAAGATCTACTGTTACGGTAAGTTCTTATGTAACTGCTATTTCCTGACTTATGGGGATGTGGGAAAGGGTAACCCAGCATTGAAAAGGTCCATTTCTCGATGGATAGTTCAGTGTATTCAATTCCATTACACTAAAGCTGGTAGGAAGCCCTCAACAGGATTGAGGGACCACTCCACAAGAGGGACAGCTGCTCACTTAGCAGCTGCCTGAGATGTTCCATTGGTTGATATCTGTATAGCAGCTACCTGGAAAATTGTACACACCTTTATTAATCACTACAACCTGGATATTCAATCCAGGGGTGATGCTAGATTTGGCACAGCAGTCCTGCAAAGTCTATTTCAAAAATAAAGTTCTGTGCCCACCTCCAGTAGTACTGCTTTGTAGTTTGCGTAAAGTTATGAATACCCGAGTATGGGAACACGACAATTTGCTCCCGATGTTTCGCTCCCCAACTTCTCGCTCCCTACAGTTCACTCCTGCGTCAAATTCATGCCTATGACATTTCACTCCTTGCCGGCTCGCTCCCCCCAAGTAATAACAGCAGTCGCTCCCTTTGTAATAATTGCAGCACTTGCAGTAAACCCCAACTCGCTCCCAAATGAACACCAAATGAATGTAATAATCTTGCAATCTAAGCATTTGCAGCACACATTAAATAGCAAATTAATGTAAATATCTCTTACCAAATTGTAGTGGGGGACATCCAGCTGAGTGCAGGAACCCATAGTGATGTAGTGTAGGAAGTTAAGGAAACCATGGCAACATAGTGTAAGAAGTGTAGGAAACCATGGCAACATAGTGTAGGAAGTGGTGGAAACCTTAGCAACTAATGTAACCCATAGTAACCCTTTGACCTTTTTGTTAGTGTCAGAGTTCCAAGATAATTCCAAGTTTATGGTGAGTTAAAAATGATAAATCTTTAATTCAAAAGTTTAAAAACACTGACGACAGGGGCCCTAGTATTCGAAGCTATGCACTACCCCACGTACGAATTCTTCAGCTGTGTGCTCGGCACACTTCTCCAAGATACAAACTAGTCTACCAATATTGTCATGGTACACACGCCATGTTGCTGTTGGTGGATTGCCCACAATAATTTGCTCCACGTCAAAGTCTTGTTTTCTTTGGACTCCATTGAGGCCTTCAATAAATTTCCACACCGTGGGATGTGCCATGCAAAGGATACTTTGTATCCCACGGTGGAATGCCTCAACAACATTATTAGTCTTAGCTCTGCCATTCGAGATACTTTGTGAATGATTCCACAACTCAACTGCAAAATGGGGTTGTCAGCATCTGGTTCTACATCTATTTCTCCAGCCACCCCACACATCCTCGAAGTAATCTATTACAGGTGTCAGTTCATCAAGAAAAATATTCAGACTGTCAGTGACTTCCTCAAAGCATGTAATTACTTCTTCTGGGGGGTAAAAAGCCAGTGCGGGTAAACACTTGCACTTCAGTGTGAATTCAGAGTCCTGTGCATATTCTACTGTAAACCCTTCTGCCTGTATCTTGTGATACACACATTGGGTAAAGTGGAAAAAGCAGCCAACTTGTTTTGCCTAAGCAACACTGATATAAATGCTGCAATAGTTGCCCACTCGAAATCAGTAATCACCACCTCAAGGCTAAGGTTGGGGTTAAGGTCCTTCAAAACAGTGAGCATTCTTTGATAACACTCCCAAGTTTTCCCTGGCAAATGCACAAATACAGCTGGCTGCACATTCCCAAACCTTTCACCTATTATAACATATAACTGCATAAAAAGTGATGGTACAACACTAAAAGTACCATCTGCATGCCACAACTTACAGTGCTCCAAGAATTTGAGATTGCTCTCTGTACCAAACATAAACATATAATTTAGACCTGGACCACTATCAAAGAGCAAAAACTTTTCAGGCTCACTGGCAGAGTCTGGTTGGTACATACAGTAGTGTAGCATTCTGGTATTTGCAACTGGCATAAGTCTCTGGGATTAGAAGCAGCATCATGTACTCGAACCCTTTGAATAGTTTCTTTTAAGCTTTTGTCAATGATTTTTCCCTGCACAGCCAGTGACACCTCTTGCTTTGCATGCAGCACTAGTTGAGCTGTGGTATCCTGTGTGGAGCATACCCTCTCCTTTGCGTTTTTGACAGCATCATGTTTTTCTTCTGCACAGGGGTCTGGTGCATGGGTGTGCTTAGAAAACCTCAAAGTGATGGTAGGGTCATCATATGATACAGTGTACACTCTGGCGTTGCAAACCTTAACCTTTTTGACTGCATGCTCACACTGCCATATTGCTTTATCCTGGTGAGCATGTTTATGGAAGGTGTACAGGTAGTTCTGATCATCTACCAGTTTTTTCTTGGAGCGAGATGACAGGACAAACTGACAAGCCATTGTAAGATTCAAAGTTGCTACTAGAAAGTCTACTAGCTAAGGTCAAATTATTTATAACTTCACAATACCAGAAGCTGTGGTTGGCCAAAGCAAGTTAATTGATTAATTGAATAGTTCCTATCTGCCCCTTGGATAGAGATGCAGTGAATTTAAAATTCTCCGGTGAAGTGAAAGCGAAGTGGCCACTTTGTGTTGGCACTTCGCTACGCAGAGTGTCCAATAAGAAAGGCTCACTTCGCCTTGTTATTATTACTTTGTGTTGTCATTCAGCCTTAAACGTGAAGTAAAGCAGAGTGACAACAATATTGGCAGCATCCTACCCACACAGTCACCAGAATGAATGTGCATCCCCAAAGTGCTACTGTCTTGTGTCCAGAAAATTCCACAGTGCTGATGAAGTGAAATGAGAGTGTAACAAGAAATACAAAGTCTCCCAGAACTAATGGCGCACTTAGTCACGTGCGCAGTTGTCAGGCCACACACAGAGTCACCAGAATTAATGTGCATCCCCAAAATGCTTCCGTCTTGTGTCCATAAAATTCCCCAGTGCTGACGCAGTGAAATGAGAGCATAACAAGAAATGCAATCTCTCAGAAATAATGGTGCCATGCAAATGCACAGACAGATTAAGATTGTGCTGCACACTCAAGGGATGCATACAAAAAGGCACAACAACACCTAACCAGTGCTCACAAGTCACAAATCCAAATCTGGAAAGGAATACATTTTGCCAGTTGGGGGATTAGTGCATGGCAGTAACAATCCACCACCAGTAAAGATACCACAAAGCAGTATAAAAAATTCATGCAGGTGTGGTGGATTGCAGGTTCACACTGCTGCAATTACTCTGTAACACAATAAAAGGTATCTGATTTAATGGCATGCATCGCACACACACTCACACGCACACTCAAATAATGCATAGCAAATTGAAAACCTTTAGTAATATAATCAAATATTTTAAACAGACCAATTGTACACTGCTGCACCACAATCAGGAAAACAATGTCAAGAATTACTAAACATATTACTGTGTGTACATTCACACAGTTATACAAAAAAAAATAACCAAAACAGAGACTGCCTTTTCTCCCAGATAATCGACCTACACCACAAATGTGCCCCTCCCCCAAAGCACACTTCACAGTATACAGACTGACTGTTCTATATTAACATTCAAAATCCACAAACAACAATAAACACTTGATCATATGAGCACAGAAGGGTTTCCTACAATCGATGTACTAAATTCTGAGCCAAAAATATTACTCAAAAAGGTATTTTAAACAGCTTTTAGAGATTTTGAATCAGAGAGTTCTGAGAGCAAACTGTCTCCAGCTACCACTGCACGCACACTACCCAGGCCAGAACTGAGGCTGTGTCGAAAAGTCTAGAGCCCATGTGACCTGCAATCCCATGAATAACTGCAGAATTTCATTTGGAGCTCAATTACAGGGCAAAGTAAGGCAAATTACATTGATTTCAATGTACTTCGCCTTAAAATTGGTGAAGAAGTGATTTCTGGGAAGCAGAATAATGCAAAGTCATTGCTTTCAATGGACTTTGTGCTCCTCATTATGAAGTGAAGTACTCTGCTTCAGATTGTAGAGTTCTCCACGGATTCCATGTTACTCAGTAAATCACTTCATGGAGCAAATTGGGGCCACTTCGCCCACCACTACTTACAGTACTGTAATTCACATGCTGTATGGGAAGGAACGCGTATGCCTATGGCTGTACTTCCCCGATGAGTTATAGCACAAAACTCCCCAACTTAAAAACACTTATTAATGAGTACAATAGTGGAGTGGTGAAGCCTGGAGACATACTACAAAACATGTTTACAATGCATCCAAGTAACTAGTAAAAAAATTACTGTTGTTTTTCGTGACATGATCGTGAATCATGATTTGGGACTGCATTTGTGACCATGATGATGAAGAACATCATTCGGTGTCGACGGTGTGAGATAAACAATATGGAACTGTATTGGGAACGCAAATGCCTACAGCCGTACTTCCCCGATGAGCTATAGCACAAACTCCCTGACTTAAAAATGCACATTAATGAGTACAATGGTGGGGTGGAGAAGCCTGGAGAGATTCTACAAAACTTGCTTACAATATATCCAAGTAACTAGTGAAAAAATTAGTGTTGTGATTCGTGACGTGATCATGGTGAATCGTGATTTGTGACTGCATTTGTGACCGTGATGATGAAGAACATGATTTGTATCATGAGAAACTCATGATGATGGTCCTGACTTAAAAACGCATATTAATGAGTACAATGTTCATGTAGAAGTATGCACCACACCTGTCCAGTACTCCGGAGGGAAGCCGAAGAAACAACTGTGACTTAAGTTAAAGATGGAGATTGGGCCATAAAGAGATGTAAATGCACAGACAGATTAAGATTGCATGGCACACTGAAGGGATCAACTCAGAACAATATATGTGAGCACCTGGAAAAACAGTGTGGTGCTATTATGCATTCATATCCAAGAATTAAAGTAAAATAGATCAGCACCCACATTCCAGACAGAGAACTAGGACTCCATGGATTAATTTAATCATTCCTTTATGTAAAAAACTGCAAATAAAACACTAGCCAAAGTGGCTGGCACATAGACTGATGTTTCTCCTGGCATGCCACCAGGTTTCTTCAGAGTGAATTGGTACATAAAACAAGTGCTTTTTTATAACAGGCAGGTTCACATCACATGTTGCTCACACACCTATCACCTCCTATAAAGTGAGTAGTGCCATTAATCAATCTACATAATTAATTGAACAGATCACATTGAATCCTGTGCAAATAAATTATTTTAGACATCACAATTATCATGGAACTGATGGAGTCATTTTGTTATACTATATTCTTTTTAACAGACCCTTATGCCACTTTTGTTGTTTTTCTCTTTAATTGTATTTTTCTTCAGCTTTTTAAACCTCAGCCTGTAGTAATTCTCATTTTGTTTTACCCTCCAGGCTTAAAAGGTTCAATCACTCCCCCATTACTTAAATTACTCTTTTCAGGCTACTATAGCCTCTTATGCACTTTATTTAAAATGAGGTCCTTTTCCCTTATGGAAAACATGCTCCATCTAGGTTCCAGGCACTTAAACTTTGTCACAGAGAGCAGGATTCGTTCCATCCACTGGAATCCCCCCTTTTATAATTAATTGCTAACATTTACACCTTTTCAAAAATGTTGCAAAACAATTATCTGTAGAAGGACAAAATGGCAAAACTTTTACTCAGAACAGATGATTCTGCTGCTATTATGTCATGATTAGAAAGATTGACAATAGGCATTAAGTTAACATTATCTACACAGCCATTGCTAACAACTGAAGCAAGAACAGTATTGCTGCCAGAGTCCATGAAATCCATGTTTGTAGAAGTAAAGGTAGAAATGGGGGGGTACATGGCCTGGAAAATGCATTTGCATTACTTAAGGCCTGCTGTACTAATAAGCATTCCTATCTCTTTTTCCATGCTGCCCCTCCCCCTTTTTTTAGCCTCCTCTTTGAAAGTACACATATTGAAAGCATGACTTTCATTGTCTCTGAATTTAAGTCCCAGTTTCCTTGTGTCTGTCCAAGTAAACACCTGATCATTCACAAAGTCTCTTTCATCTCTTGGATACTTTTTTTGCTTCCCTTTTTTAATTTTTACATCATACTTTGTCACTTTATCCAGCAGCAATTTATTAAGTTGCTCCCATTCAGCTTCATCAGTGTTAGATTTCAGTATTGCTTCAACTTTACCAATTTCAATAGTAAGTTCATCCCTTATGGATTGTGTAAATTCTAAAATTAGTTCAATATTCTTGCTAGAAGCATCCTGCATGTTTCCTTGCCATATTTTCATAAATCCAGCATTATCTGTTCCAAAACAAAGTTTTTAAACTATGTGTAGCCCCCTAGGTTCTCTTTTAACAGTTAGGTAGGCCTCAAGAGTGGTTTTATGCCAATACATTCTGTGTCCTTTTAGGACCAATTTTTCAAGTTTACGATAACATTGCTTTACTTCAGACTTACCACTCGGTTGTTGCACGTTCACATTTTCTTCTCCCAGCAATGGGTTCATGCCCTCTGTGACTAGAAATACCAAATTAGCAAAGCCACCCACCAGAACACCGATATCTGCAGACATGCTGATATGAAGAAGAAGAAAGGGTTCTGCAAGAACTCCTAAAACTGAAGGTGGACAAAGCAATGGGTCCTGATGGAATTCACACCAGAACTCTAAAAGAATTAAGGAAGGAACTAGTGAAACCACTGGCTACTCTTTTTAATAAATCATGGGAGGATGGTGTGGTACCCGAGGACTGGAGGAAGGCGGATGTGATTCCCCTTCACAAAAGTGGGATCAAGACAGAGGCAGGAAACTACAGACCTGTCAGTCTGACGCGGTAGGGAAAGTGATGGAGTCACTTCTGAAGGAAAGAATAGTTGAGTACCTAGAGGCCAGTGGAGCACAGGACCCAAGGCAGCATGGGTTCACAGCGGAAGGTCATGTCAGACAAATCTAATAGATTTCTTTGACTGGGTAACCAAAGTAGTAGACCAGGGAGGGCTGTGGACATGGCCTACCTAGACTTTAGCAAGGCATTTGACACAGTCCCACACAAAGATTAATAGTCAAATTAACCAGCCTGGGAGTGGGACCCAGGGTGGTAGCCTGGGTAAAACATTGGCTGGACAACAGGACACAGAAGGTAATTGTAAATGGAGTCCACTCTGAAGAAAGGGGGGTTACTAGTGGGGTACCGCAGGGTTCAGTATTGGGTCCAGTCCTTTTTAATGTCTTCATCAGTGACATTGTAGAGGGACTGGAAGGAAAAGCATGCCTTTTTGCAGATGACACAAAGATCTGCAACAGGGTTGATACACAAGGAGGCATGGAAAGGATGAAAAGGGACTTGGCAAGGTTGGAGGAATGGTCAGAAGTATGGCAGCTAGGATTCAATGCAAAGAAGTGCAAAATAATGCACCTGGGAAACAAGAACCAAGGGGAAGAATACACAGTGGGTGGGGAGGTAGTAACAACAACAAAAAAGGAAAGGGACCTGGGGGTAATCATATCAGATGACCTTAAGGTTAGCAAGCAATGTGAGAAGGCAGTAGGGAGGGCTGGGGTATACTGGGATGTATAGGGAGAGGCATCAGCAGCAGAAAACAGGAAATTGTTATTCCTCTGTACAGACAGTTGGTGAGACCCCATCTAGAGTACTGTGTCCAGTTCTGGAGACCCCATCTCCGCAAGGACATAGACAGGATAGAGGCAGTCCAGAGGAGGGCAACTAAAATGGTGCAGGGTCTGCAAGAGAAGCCTATGAGGAGAGACTAAAGGAGCTTAATATGTATACCCTTGAGGAAAGAAGGGGGACATGATAGAAACTTTCAAGTACCTCAGTGGAATCAACAAAGTCCAAGAGGGTAGCATCTTTCAGAAAGAGACTTGCAAGAACAAGGGACACAATTTAAAAGATAGAAGGAGGCGGTTCCAGGGGCAATGTGAGAAGCATTATTTCACAGAGAGAGGTAGTGGATGCATGGAACAGCCTTCCTGAGGGAAGGTTAGGTCTAAAACTGTGGGAGAATTCAAGAATGCATGGGACAGACATAAGGCAATTCTTGTGAGGGGTAGGAAGAAATAGGCTGTTGGTTAACTAGGATCTGCGGCCTATCCTGTAGGTAGGGAAATGGGCAGACTAGATGGGCCTAGCAATCCTTATCTGCCGTCAAAGTCTATGTTTCTATGTTTCTATGCTCTATGCTTCCTCCATGTTAGCCATCCCCCAGCAGTGTTGGGCTGAAAACAGCCCCTCTGCAACTCAACCACTGCTGGAAACATGCTGTTCTGCTTCACTCTGTTCCGGTGCTACAATTTTACAATTCACACCAGTGTTCTTGCACAGAAAGAGAGAATCTTATGTTCTCCCAATATCTTAAACACAGTTTTTCTGTCCATTTTGCCCCTTGTGTAAAACACAGGGAACCAGTGCTCTTAAAATATAAATAATCAACTCAGAAAAACATATGTGAGCACCCGGAAAAACAGTGTGGTGCTATTCTGTATTCATACCCAAGAATTAAAGTAAAATAGATCAGCACCCACACTCCAGACAGAGAACTAGGGCTCCATGGATTAATTTAATCATTCCTTTATGGAAAAAAGTGCAAATAAAACACTGGCCAAAGTGGCTAGCACATAGACTGACGTTTCTCTTGGCGTGCTGCCAGGTTTCTTCAGAGTGAATTGGTACATAAAACAAGTGCTTTTTTATAACAGACAGGTTCCCATCACATGTTGCTCACACACCCATCACCTCCTATAAAGTGAGTAGTGCCATTATTCAATCTATATAATTAATTAAACAGCTCACATTGAATCCTGTGCAAATCAATTATTTTAGACATCACAATTATCATGGAACTGATGGAGTCATTTTGTTATATTATATTCTTGTTAACAAACCCTCATGCCACTTTTGTTGTTTTTCTCTTAAATTGTATTTTTCTTCAGCTTTTTAAACCTCAGCCTGTAGTATTTCTCATTTTATTTTACACTCCAGGCTTAAAAGGTTTAATCACTCCTCCCTTACTTAAATCACTCTTTTCAGGCTACTATAGCCTCTTATGCACTTTGTTTAAGATATTGGGAGAACATAAGATTCTCTCTTTCTGTGCAAGAACACTGTAAAATTGTAGCACCGGAACAGAGCGAAGCAGAACAGCATGTTTCCAGCAGTGGTTGAGTTCCAGAGGGGCTGTTTTCAGCCCAACACTGCTGGGGGATGGCTAACATGGAGGAAGCATAGAGCATGTCTGCAGATATCACCGTTCCAGTGGGTGGCTTTGCTAATTTGGTATTTCCAGTCACAGAGGGCATGAACCCATTGCTGGGAGAAGAAAATGTGAACGTGCAACAACCGAGTGGTGAGTCTGAAGTAAAGCAATGTTATCATAAACTTGAAAAAATGGTCTTAAAAGGACACAGAATGTATTGGCATAAATCCACTCTTGAGGCCTACCTAACTGTTAAAAGAGAACCTAGGGGGCTACGCATAGTTCACAAACTTTGTTTTGGAACAGATAATGCTGTATTTATGAAAATATGGCAAGGAAACATGCAGGATGCTTCTATCAAGAATATTGAACTAATTTTAGGATTTACACAACCCATAATGGATGAACTTATAATTGAAATTGGTAAAGCTGAAGCAATACTGAAATCTAACACTGATGAAGCTGAATGGGAAAGACTTAAAAAATTGCTGCTGGATAAAGTGACAAAGTATGATGTAAAAATTAAAAAACGGAAGCAAAAAAAGTTCCCAAGAGATGAAAGAGACTATGTGAATGATCAGGTGTTTAATTGGACAGACACAAAGAAACTGGGACTTAAATTCAGAGACAATGAAAGTCATGCTTTCAATATATGTACTTTCAAAGGGGAGGACAGAAAAGGGGGAGGGGCAGCGTGGGAAAAGAGGCAGGAATGCTTATTAGTACAGCAGGCCTTAAGTAATGCAAATGCTTTTCCAGGCCATGTACCTTCCCCCCCACCTCCCTTTTCTACCTTTACTTCTACAAACATGGATTTCATGGACTCTGGCAGCAATACTGTTCTTGCTTCAGTTGTTAGCAATGGCTGTGTAGATAATGTTAACTTAATGCCTATTGTCAGTCTTTCTAATCATGACATAATAGCAGCAGAATCATCTGTTCTGAGTAAAAGTTTTGCCATTTTGTCCTTCTACAGACAGTTGTTTTGCAACATTTTTGAAAAAATATAAATGTTAGCAATTAATTCAAAAAAAGGGAGGGGATTCAAGTGGATGGAATCCTGCTCTCTGTGACAAAGTTTAAGTGCCTGGAACCTAGATGGAACATTTTTTCCATAAGGGAAAACAACCTCATTTTAAACAAAGTGCATAAGAGGCTATAGTAGCCTGAAAAGAGTAATTTAAGTAATGGGGGAGTGATTGAACCTTTTAAGCCTGGAGTGTAAAACAAAATGAGACATACTACAGGCTGAGGTTTAAAAAGCTGAAGAAAATACAATTAAAGAGAAAAACAACAAAAGTGGCATAAGGGTCTGTTAAAAAGAATATAATATAACAAAATGACTCCATCAGTTCCATGATAATTGTGATGTCTAAAATAATTGATTTGCACAGAATTCAATGTGAGCTGTTTAAATAATTATATAGATTGATTAATGGCACTACTCACTTTATAGGAGGTGATAGGTGTGTGAGCAACATGTGATGTGAACCTGTCTCTTATAAATAAGCACTTGTTTTATGTACCAATTCACTCTGAAGAAACCTGGCAGCATGCCAAGAGAAACGTCAGTCTATGTGCTAGCCACTTTAGGGCCAGTGTTTTATTTGCATTTTTTTACATAAAGGAATTATTAAATTAATCCATGGAGTCCTAGTTCTCTGTCTGGAGTGTGGATGCTGATCTATTTTACTTTAATTCTTGCACTGAAGAGATCCAAATGCAAAGGCACAACACCTAACCAGTGCTCACCATCAGAAATTCAAATCTGTAAAAGAATACCTTTGCTGGTTGGGGTGGGCCGCGGGGGGGGGGGGCAGAGTACTGCACTGCTGCAGCAACAATCACTAGAACTAGTACCAGTAAAGATGACACAAAGAAGTACAAAAATCACACAGCTGCAGTGGATAGCAGGTTCACATTGCTGAAATTATTATGTGTCACGATAAGCGCTGTCTGATTTGATGATACTCGTCACACACAAACTCACACACACACTAAGTAATGCATAGCAAATTGAAAACTTCAGTAACATAACCACATATTTTAAACAAACTAAAATTATGCACTGCTTCACCACGACAATCAGCAAACAAATAGCAAGAATTATTGAAAATATTACTATGTGTACATCAACACAGTTATACAAGAAAAATATCACTAAAACAGAAAGCACTGTCTTTTTCTCCAAGTGAATCTACCTATACCACAGATACGCCCCTCCCCCAAAGCACACTTCTACTGTCTCTCAGCACAGAGACTGAATGTTGTACATTAACATTCAAAATCCACACACAAACAATAAACGCTCGATGATATGAGCACGGGACGGTTTCCTATAATCGATGAACTAAAGTTTCAGCAATTTTAACAGCTTTTAGAAGGTCTGAATCGCAGAGAGCTCTCAGAGCAGATTGTCTCCTACAGTCTCCTACACACACTACCCCAAACTGAGGCTGTGCAGAATAATCTACAGCCCATGTGACCTGAAATCCCATGAATCACTGAAAAATTCACCTTTGGAGCTTAAAAACAAGGCGAAGTACATTGTTTTCAATATACTTCGCCTTAAGAATTGGTGGAGTAGTGGTTTGAGAAAGTGGAGTAATGCAAAGTCATTGTTTTCAATGGACTTTGCGTTACCCATTATAATGCAAAGTACTATGCTTCGTGTTGCAGAACACTCCACGAATTCGACTTCACTCTGTGAATCACTGCGTGGAGCGAATTGGGGTCACTTCACCCATCTCTACCCTTAGACTGAATAACAATACACATCACAACTCTTCCACTGAAGAATCAAAGAACATCACATTACATAATACTATGTATTGAATATTGAAAGCTGACACTTGCAGGAGTGATTCGGGTGGAAGCGTATTGACATTGGAGTAAGTTTGAGTGTGAGCGCAATGTCGGGAGTAAAAAGTCAGGAGCGAAATGTCATGTACCCCCCCCTGAGTATTTCTGGAGTTAGAAGAAAAAAATTACTTACCAGGGAAAGCTGTATTTGTAGTGGGGCCTGTTAGGAGAATTCATTATTTTTGGTGGTGCCTGGTATGGGAGGCATTGAGTTGACCATTTGACATCATGGAATGCCTGGTATGAGAGGTCATTCGTGGACCACTGGACACCACAGAATTCTTTATTTTTGATGATGTCTGGAATGGGATTACTTGAGTTGGGACTCCAGACATTTGGGATTGCTTTACCTATTGTGGGGCCTGGTATGGGAATGCTTGGGCGACAACTGGACACAGGAGAAATTGTTATTTTTGTTTGATGCCTAGAATGGGAGGGCTTAAATGGACCACTGGACAGCAGAAAATTCTTCATTTTTGGTGATCCCTGAAAATCTTATTAGCCACAAACAAAATCTACTAGCATTTTTGGTCATGGGGCCTAATATGGGAGAACTTGTGATGGGCTATTGACACAAGGGAATGCTCAACATTAGATTCCACCTAGTATGGGAGTGAATTTTTTTATGATGGGGCCTGATTTGGGAGGGGATGTAGGGGTTGACATTGTACACCAGGTAGGTGGCACCTGATATGGGATGCTTTTATTATCATATCACTTTTTTTTACCTCAGGTAAGCTCCTGATTGGACATCTTACTGATTGACAAGAACATCTGTCTCATAGAGTCCTGGTCTGAGTTTTCGAAGATTTTCAAAGATCAGTTTATTCACTTGTCAAGGTTAGTCCTTTGCAATACATGTTGCGCCTGGTATGGGAGGGTATTGGGGTACAACTGAACAACAGGGTATGCTGTTATTGTGGCAGTGCTTGGTTTGTGAGGATATGGGGAGGCCATTAGACACCAGGAGGTGCTTTTCATTTAATGGGACAAAGTGGACAAAGTGAGGTTTTTATGCCACAGTGTGTACAGTCAGGGCAAGGGCAGTTTGGCAAAATACATTTTTGACGTGCCATTGAAGAATGGAGAGAGACTAATTACTGGTGGCCAAAGAGACATTTTTATAGTCACAGGAATCACAAATAAAGTGTATTTCTGGCCTTAGTGTGGCTGCGTATGTACAGACAGGGAAAGAGAAGACTAGCAAAATAAATATTTTGACTTGTGCCATACAGAGAAGGGGGGGGAGAGACTATGGGGCACCAAAGAGATATTTTACAGTAACATCAATCATAAATAAAGTTTATTCCCAGACAAAATGTGGCTTTTTGTGTGTACAGGCTGGGCAATGGCAGGGTGCTAAAATACATCTTCAGCTTGTGCAATCCAGAGGGGTAGAGAGCAAGAGACTACTGGGGACCAAAGATACATTTGTACAATCACAGAAATCACAAATAAATTGCATTCCTGGCTTCAGTTTAGCTGTATGTACCTTCCTCTCCCACTATCCCTTCTCTCATCTACAGGGCTCCCCCTTCCCTTTTTCCGCTGCCTACATCTCCTAAAGAGACTGTACCCTTGCAGCTCCACCTCCCAGCTATGGCACTCTGTCTACCACATTTCTGTTATGTGATTAAGTCCACGACTTTGACTCCCACCACTACCTCTAAGTCTGCCATCTTATTTCCTAGGCTTCTGGCATTTGCTAGTATGCCTTTTCCACCCCTCCCTGACCGTATGGTCCCCTTCCCTCCAGCCGTCCATTGTTTCTCACCTCAGAAGAGTATAGGCTGGGTTTACTTTGCTATTTCGAGAATCTCCTTTTTCCCTAGTGCTACACTTTCCCCTGGGTAGTTTAAATTTATGTCTATCCCCAGCCTCTCATCAACGTACCCCTGCAGCTTTGCTCTTAATAGACTGGCCTCTGCATTACTTATGTGTAACCTGTCACTTGCATACAGGTGTTCATCCACCCATGTATCCTCACGATCACCCAGACATGTGAAGCTTTCCTCCATGCACCACAGCCTTAGCCAGAGGTTAAATTCTTATACTGTGCGTTGCCTGGCTATGCTAGCACAATGCACTGACAGGACTACCAAGAAGGCAAGGTAAATGATCAGTCCTCTGCATCCCTCTGCCAGTTCCCTGAACCTCCTTTGATCCACCTCCACCTGTTCCTCTACTAAGTCATTTGTACCCAGGTGCAAAATTAGGTGCGGTTCCCCCCCATCAGATTAATGCAGTCCCTTATCCTAGGGAGTGCCCTTCTAGCCTCCATGCCATGGATCACAAAAAACTGACCTCCCCTTAAAGGTTACTTTTCTCCTTTGTCAATTGATCCCTTTAATGATCAAATCTCTATACACCACAACAGCCTCTACATTTTCTGTCCTTGTTGGTGTCTCATCTATCTCATCCTGTGCTTTCATGCTCCCTCCACCCACTGCAAGTGCTTTCCTCTGCTCTCTGTCCTCGTCATCCTGACCCCCTCCTGCCACCTCTTTTTTGCCTGTCTTTTCCTTTCTGCCAGATTTACGCCCTGTCCTGTGACCATCTTTCCTCATCTGATATCCAGCTCTTGGATCCTGCCTCCTCCCTCCCTCCCTCCAGTGCCCTACCTTGTTCCTGGCCCTCTATTCTGTTTCCCCCATTACTGTCTGCCATAACTGCACTCCTTTGACTGCCGCCAGGGCCCCTGTATCCACAGAGTCCCCAGTGACTCAAGGAGAATAGATTCCATTGCAAAGAAGGTATATTTGGGATCCTCGATCCTTATCATGCAGGCTTCTTACATGGTCTACAGAGCCAGATATCAAAAAACTTTGTGGAACACTGATGGAAATCACAAAGTCTGTCCCAGACCCTAAGGCAGCTGACTTGCAGGAAGCTGCAAAAAAAGGCATAGAGGCCTCAAAGGCACAGTTCAGGCTGGCTGTAGATAATAATGATACTGCAGCCAGACAAATGGCCTCTTCTGTTTCAGTTAGGAGGTTTGCCTGGCTTAAGACTACTAACCTGACCTAGGACACACAGTCTAAAGCTTTAGACTTTCCATGTGAGCATACCTCTCTGTTTGGGGAACAGACGGAGGCTTACATGAAGAAGATGGATGGCTATAATACATCTTACAAGAGTGCTGCATCCAAAGAAATGGCTTCCCCTTCTCAGTAGCACCAGACATGGGGAGCTAGAGGTAGGGGTCAGTATAGGCCATTTTTCCAGCCTCAGGCCTACCCCAGTATCAGAAGCAGAGGGGAAATTTCAGAGGCAGGGGCAGAAGAGGTGCAACCAAGTTAGCCCCCGCACCCAGACAGCATCCCAGCCTAAGCAGACACTCTGAGGTGTCTGCTCTGGTCACCTCCCCAACTCAGGTAGGGGGCAGGTTAGCCCACTACCTCCAAGAATGGAAAACCATCACCACAGACATTTGGAGGTGATCACATGTAATTCATAGAAGGTTCCCGCATGTGGAAAAAGTGGTTCAGTACTGTGACTGGTAGTAGTCACGTGACTGATTACCGCCAAACCGCATTGACCCTGAGCCCTCAAGGAAACGAGCCGTCAATGCTTATGGCCTTCACGGCAATCGATTGGCCTCTGCCTTGGAAATTTGTGAGTCCACCACCGGCCATCAAGTCGACTGTCCTCAAGGCAACCAACAATAAAGAGGCAATTCATGTACACCAATTGCCATGTCTAATAGCCCTTAAGGCAACAGGCCTTCAAGGAAATTAGCCCTCAAGGCAACCAGCCCTTGAGACTGATGACCCTCGACAACTAGTCCTCAGTGCTGATGGCCCTTAAGGCAACCAGCCCTCATGGCCCTCAAGGCTCATGTCCCTCGAGGCAACCAGCCCTCAAGGCTGATATCCCTCAAGGCAACCAAACCTCAAGGCTCAGTTCCCTCAAGGCAACTAATCCGTCAAGGATCATGGCCCTCAATGTTTCTCAAGGCAACCAGCCCTCAAGGCTGATGGCCTTCAAGGCAACATGCCCTTATGGCAACCAGGCCTCGAGGCAACCAGACCTTAAGGCTGATGGCCCTTAGGGCAACTAAACACAAATGGGTGATTGGTGTATACCACTTGCCAGTGGTCGATTGGTGTAAACCAACTGCTCTGCCTGACAGCTCTCAATGCAACAACCCCTCAAAGCAACCAAAAACAAATGGGCAATAAGGTCTTTATGCCTCAATGGCATTTTACCTTGAGAGCTGTTTGGCATTGCAATTGGTGTTCAGCAATCGCCCATGGGCAATTGGTGTACACCAATAGTCCATTTGTGGTTGGTTGCCTTAAGGACCACCTTTGCCACATCTGGTCACCTTGTGTGAATTATTGGTGAGCCTCTCAAATAGGCCACCTTACCTAAAATGCCTCAAAATGGCCTCCTTTGGTATAATGCCTCAAAATGGCTGCCTTTGCTAAAAAATGCTCAAAATGGTTACATTTGCTAAAAAAGCTCTCTGAATGGGTCAGGGTTGCTGTAGTATAGTGGTAATCAGTCATGGACCACTACCCAACACACTTTGGCACAACGTTTGCCACATCCGGGAACCTTCTGTGAATTACATGTGAGCACCTTAAAAATGGCCACCTTTGCTAAAATGCTCTTATAATGGCTAAGGGTGTCAGTGAGGAGTAACAGTCCTGGGAAGAGATCCCGTTGTGCTGTGGCTATGAACTCAGGATCCAGCTTCTGGTGTTTTGGGGAGGATTCCCCTGAGTGGGACCATACAAGGTCCCAGAGTTGAATTGTATTTCTGATTCCTGTCCAAGCTTCCTGATACCAGCCACACATATGTTTCAACACTGGGAACTTCCATGGTCCCACTAAGGGAATGCACTCCCTTCCCCGAACACAGGGTGCTGGATCAAGAGGTCACAGCCACAGCACAACTAAGCACCTTCACATTTCTGTCCAACCTCCCTGACAATAACTAGACATAAGATTCAACTCTGGGACCTTGCACGGTTTCCCTCAGGGAATACCACCCCCAAACACCAGGTACTGGATCCTGAGGTCACAGCCACAGTCCAACTGAACCCCTACTCAGTACTGTAACACCTCCCTGATGCTAACCACACATAGGGTACAACCCAGAGATGTTATATGGTCCCACTCAGTGAATGCCACACCCCCCAACAGCCTGGGTGCTTGACCCTGATGTAGCAGCAACAGTCAAACTGAACCTCTTCGTATTTCTGTGCAATCTCCCTGAGAGCAACCTGGCATGCAGGACCTTGAACAGTCCCACTCAGGGAAATCCCCCCCCCAACACTATGTCCATTCCCTTACATTGATGAACCTTTTGGAATTGGCAATGACAAATACCAGGACTGAGACATGTGCACCAAACTTGTGAATTCCATCTCCACTAAGCTGATCACTTTAATCCTAACTCTCTGCTATCTCTCCCACTAGCAAACATCCAACGTGTGACGTGAAGCAGATACTGCAACAAGTGTAGTTGTGATCTCAGTAGTCCAACAGACAAAACATTGTCGTTTATTTGAATATGCCATTTTAAAAACAGAAAGATCATAGACATCAGCTACTTATATTATCCTTTAGCCCGATAAAGCATGGCAAGGTGAGACGTGCTGTAACTACTGTCAGCATTCAATCCTTTGGCCTGTTTTAAAGGGGCAAGGTGAGTATGAGAGGTTGATCATATGATATTATGATGTATAACACAATCATAGACAGATTGGATAAATTAAACAGAATCATTTAAATCTTCATTACAAATCTTACTTCATCAAAAAATTCAATTGCATATGTTTGACACAGATTGTCATGTCTCAGGATTGGCAGCATATACTAGGCATTCCCACGTATCTGTTGGACACTCAAGATTCTTGTTGATACCCATCATCTGCTGTTCTCTTTTACATCCTGCCTGAAAATTAACAGCCACACAGCAGCTCTCATGGTATCCCTGGTGTGGTGTTTCATACCACGATTCTGCCTTAATCCATTTTCCTTCGCTTCTACATGTCTGCAGTTCTTCATCAACTGTTCTCTACATTCTTTGAGGTTTCATGTCTTGTTTTTCCTACTCATAGGGCACAGTTATGTTTTTTGGTCATGTGACCCTGGGATTGTAGATATGGGTACAATCTGGGCCTTCATTTACTCATTCACTTCCATGTCATGTAGAGCAGGCTGCTTCATACTTTTCCTTTATGGATTTAGTGACATGTACCCCATAATGCAATAGGTGGGACCCCAAAGGGCTAGCATTGCCGTACGAATGGGTGGTTTGGTATGCACCCCGGTTATCTGCAGGTGGATCTGCAATGTGAAATTAATTATCAAAAATGTCATCCAGGCCTGTACAGCTGTAAAAAAAAAGATGTAATACACACACATTAACAACATTAATAATCTAGTTATCCCAATAAATGTGTAACAGAAGCAGTTTGTTATTGAAAATGACTGAACAGTTGCTGCCATCTTGTTTCTGGCCATGTGCCATAGGGATGCAGATATAGGTTCACTCTGGACCATGATTTATTCATTCATTTCCCTGTCATGTATAACCGAGTCCTTCTTACTTCTCCTTTATGGATTTACTAACTAGTACCACAAAACGCAATAGTTAGGACCACAATGGGCCAGCATGGCCCTACCATGTGTGGATGAGTGTGGCACCCTGACTATCTGCAGGTGTGTCTGAACTAGATTATTAATGTTGTAGTAGGGGTATCACAAGTCATAAGAGGGAGGTAGTAATTCCTCTTTACAAGACACTGGTTAGGCCCCATCTGGAGTACTGCATGCAGTACTGGAGGCCACACCTTCACAAGAACATTAACCAAATTGAGGCAATCCAGAGAAGGGCAACCAAAATGGTGCAGGGACTGCATCAGAAGACACATGAGGGCAGATTAATGGAGATCAATATGTATACCCTTGAGCAAAGGAGGGAGAGAGGTGATATGATCGAAACATTCAAACACCTTAAGAGCATTAACAAGGTGAAAGAGTCTAACATGTTTAAATATAAGAAAATAGCAGGACAAGAGGACACAGCATGAGATTAGAAGGAGGCAGATTAAGGGGGAATGTGAGGAAATTCTTTTTTCACAGAAAGGGTGGTGGATGCATGGAGTGGCATACCTCAGAAAGTGGTGGCTATGAATACAGTGCAGGGCTTCAAACAGGCATGGGATAGACATAAGGGTGCAATACAGATGAGTATGAATAGATAGGCCACTGACAGAGCAAAGGCCGATGGCACATTTATAAGGTAGAAAAAGAAATAGGCAGACTGGATGGGCCTTGCGGTCCTTATCTGCCGTCAACTTCTATGTTTCTATGTTACTATGAAATGAGTATTCAAACATTTCTTCCAAGCCCATGCAGCTATAAGAAAAGGTGTAATCCATAGATATTTACCACTTTTATAAGCTAGCTATCTCAATAAATGTGTAGCAGAAACAGTTTGTCGGTGAACATGATTGAACGGTAGTGGCCATCTTATTTTTGTTCATGTAACCCATGAGATGCAGATATGGGTACAATTTGGTCTTGATTTACTCATTCCCTTCCATGTAAAGCAGTCTTCATCTCACTTTTCCTTTATGGATTTATTGGCATGTACACCATAATGCAATAGGTGGGATCACCATGTGCCAGCCAGGCACTACCATGGGTGGTTGGGAATGGCACCCTGGCTATCTGCAGGTGGGTCTGATCAGAAATGTCATTCAAGACCATGCAGCTGTAAAAAAAAAAAGAAAGTGTATTCCATTGACATTTAACACTTTTATAATCTAGTTATCCCAATAAATGTGTAAAAGAAACAGTTTGACACAGACAATGACTGAATGGTAACAACCATCTTGTTTTTGGTCATGTGACCAAGGGACTGTAGATATGGGTAACATTTTGGCCTTGATTTTCTCATTCACTTCACTGTCATATAGAACAAGCAATGTCTTACTTTTCCTTTATAGATTTAGTGATGTGTACTCTGTAATGCAATAGGTGGACCCCTCATGGGCCAGCATGGCCCTACCATAAGTGGTTGGGTATTGCACCCCAGCTATCTGCAGGTGGGTTTTCAATGTGAAATTAGTTATCGGAAATTTCTTCCAAGCCCCGGCAGCTGTAAGAACAGGTGTAATCCACAGACATTTACCACTTTTATAATCTAGTTATCCCAATAAATGTGTAACAGGAGTAGTTTGATGCAGAAAATGACAAAACGGTGTCAGACATCTTGCTTTTGGTCATGTGACCCAAGGGATGTAGATATGGGTACAATCTGTGCCTTGATTTTCTCATTCACTTGCCTGTCATGTAAAACAGGTTACTTCTCAGTTTTTCTTTATAGATTTATTGACATGTACCCCATAATACAATAGAAGGGCCCCCATGGGCCAGCATAGCCCTACCATGGGTGGTTAGGTATGGCACCCTGGCTATCTGCAGGTAGGTCTGTAATGTGTAATCACTGATCATAAATTTCATCCAAGCCTCTGCAGCTGTAAAAAAGGTGTTATACATTGACATTTACCACTTTTAAAATCTAGTTATTCCAATAAATGTGTAACAGACGCAGTATGATACCGAAAATGACTAAACATTGTGGCCATCTTGATTTTGGTCATGTGACCCAGTGGATGTAGTTATGGGTACAATCTGGGCCTTGATTTACTCATTCACTTCATTGTCATGTAAAACAGGCTACTTCTTACTTTTCCTTTATGGATTTAGTGACATATACTCCATAATGCAGTAGGTGCACCCCCTATTGGCCAGCAAGGCCCTACCATGGGTGGTTGGGTATGGCACCCCGGCTATCTACAGGTGGGTCTGCAGTGTGAAATTATTGATCAGAAATTTCATCCAAGCCCCTGCAGCTGTAAGAAAAGGTGTAATCCATAGATATTGACCACTTTTGGAATCTAGTTATCCCAATGAATTTGTAAAAAAAGCAGTTTGATGAAGAAAATGACTGAATGTGTCCGCATATTAGTTTTTATCATGTGACCCAGGGGATGTAGATATGGGTACAATCTGGGCCTTGATTTAATCATTCTCTTCCCTGTCATGTAAAACAGGACACATCTTACTTGTCCTTTATGGATTTATTGACATGCACCCCATAATGCAATAGTTGGATACCCCATGGGCCAGCATGGGCATACCATGGGTGGTTGGGTATGGCACCCAGGCAATCTGCAGGTGGGTCTGTAATGCGATATTTGTGATCAGAAGTTTCATCCAAGCCCCTGCTGCTGTGTGAAAAGGTGTATTCCATTGACATGTATCTCTTTTATAATCTAGTTATCCCAATAAATGTGTAACAGAAGCAGTTTAATGCAGAACATGAATGAACAGTAGCAGCCATCTTGTTTTTGGTCATGTGACCAAGAGGATGTAGATATGGGTACAATCCAGCCTTGATTTACTCATTCCCTTCCCTGTCATGTAAAGCAGGGTACATCTTACTTGTCCTTTATGGATGTTTTGACATGTACCCCATAATGCAACAGGTGGACACCCCATGTGCCAGCATGATCATACCATGGGTGGTTGGGTATGGCTCCCCAGCTATCTGCAGGTGGGTCTGTAATGTGAAATTAGTGATCAGAAATTTCATCCAAGGCTCTGCTGCTGTAAGAAAAGGTGTACTCCATTGACATTTACCTCTTCTATAATCTAGTTATCCTAATAAAAGTCTAACAGAAGTAGTTTGACAGAGAAAATGACTGAACAGTAGCAGCCATCTTGTTTTTGGTCATGTGATCCAGGGGATGAAGATATGGGTACAATCTGGGGCTTGATTGACTTATTCCCTTCCCTGTCATGTAAAACAGGATACATCTTGTTGTCCTGTATGGATTTATTGACATGTACTCTATAATTTGATAGTTGGACACCCCATTGGCCAGCATGGGCATACCATGGGTGGTTGGGTATGGAACCCCGGCTCTCTGCAGGTGGTTCTATAGTGTGAAATTGGTGATCAGAAATTCCATCCATGACCCTACTGCTATAAGAAAAGGTTTCTTCCATTGACATTTACCTCTTTCATAATCTATTTATCTCAATAAATGTGTAACAGAAGCAGTTTGATGCATAAAATGACTGAACAGTAGTAGCTATCTTGTTTTTAGTCATGTGACCCAGGAGATGTAGATATGGGTACAATCTGGGCCTTGATTTACCCATTCACTGCCCTGTCATGTAAAACAGGCTACTTCTTACTTGTCTTTTATGGATTTATTGACATGTATCCCATAATGCAATAGGTGGGCACTTCATGGGCCAGCATGGGCATACCATGGGTAGTTGGGTATAATACCCCAGCTATCTGCAGGAGGGTCTGTAATGTGAAATTAGTGATCTGAAATTTCATCCAAGCCCCTACAGCTCTAAGAAAAGGTGTAATCCATTTACATTTACCACGTTTATAAAATAGTTATCCCAGTAAATGAGAAACAATCAGATTGATGCAGAAAATGACTGAACTGTTGTAGCCATCTTGTTTTTGGTCATGTGACCCAGGAGGTGTAGCTATGCATACAATCTGGGCTTTGATTTACTCATTCACTTTCCTGTCATATAAAACTGGCTACTTCTTACTTTTTCTTTATGGATTTAGTGACGTGTACCCCATAATCCAACAGATGTCCTCCCTATGGCCAGCAGGCCCTATCATTGGTATATTGGTTCTGGTCACTCTGATAATGTGACGGTGAGGAATTAATGTGAACTGTGTGTTTACATAAAGAATTTGCAACTTGAAATTGATGATTAGTTACATTTTAGACAAAAATTGTTATCAATGATGCACCCGGTTTTATATATCCCCAAATTGATTACTTGGAACACATATTTTTACTTTAAATTATTGTTGTGTTAGGTTCTTACTACCTTGACAAAAAATGTTTACCTGGGAATTAAGAAAACTTATGTAATAACATTGTAACCGATAGGTGTGCAAATCCAATGAAAAAACCTCTGGCAGCAAGGATATGCAATTTACAGAAAAACCTTGGCAGTGTAACAGAAAAAAGGAAGACCAAGCCATCAGTGCAATGAACTTCCCATAATCATGGTCACCTGCACATTTTTCTAACCACAGCATGTGCCTCTCCGCATAAGAACTGCACAGCACTTCCAAAAACACTCGGCAACACCAACAAAACAATTTCAAGTTCCTTTGTAAAAGCCAAATGGCCACAGACAAATCACCCCCCACAACAATAACTTTTAAGTATCTCATTCATTTTTTTTCCAGTTGTAGAGTGACTTCAGTGTTCCCTGTCTGACACTGCCCGCTATTCTCGTTCCACCACTGAGCAGCTCACTCCACTCTAGCAACAAAAGCCACAGATCTCCCTCAGTAAAGAAAAAAAAATCTTGTCTTTTAAATTAATGATGCTGCCACAGTCCTTCTTGACCTTGCTTCTGGGACATAAAGTACCACCACCATGTTGCTCCTGTCCCTGACAACGCTAGTGTCCTGCTATTGCTACATTTGTCTCTCTCTTTCCCCATCTCATAAAACAACATTTCCTGTCTGAAACCATCCGCTTTTCTTATTCCACCACTGAGCTGCTCACTTCCGTTTGGCAAAAAAAAAAAAAAAAAAAACATGGTTCTCCATTAGTAAAGGAAAAACAAAAAACTTTTGATTTAAATTAACTGTGCTGCCACAGTCCTTCTTGACCTCACTTCTGGGACGTAAAGTACAACCACCATCACGTTGTGCCTGTCTCTGAGACCACTAGTGTCCCAATATTGCTACATTTGTCTCTCTCTTTCCCCTTCTGACAAAGCAATGACAAACCTTAAAAAAAACACGCTTCAACATTTTTTTAAAGGCTACCTCTGCTCAGCTCTGTTTCTGACTGCAGCCACTATTGTTATTCCAGAGCCTGATTCACTTTCGGCATCCCATTCAAACAGAGTGGGGGGACTGTTACTAATGGAGTGATCTCAGCAAATGGGGGGGAAGGAATAGTACAGTTCCTCAAGGTAAACAAATGTGAGACACTGTCTGTGTGTCTGTGTATTGGGGGGAGAAGCCTCTAACCAAAGAAACAATTATAAAAGACTATAGATGTCTCTACTTGTCAATACAGTAGTTACAGGGACTACTTTACCAAAAAAAAGGACTAAAACTATAATTCTAGTCATTTTTATAGAATTACTTTAGTTTTTTTGTAATCCTATAACAAACAACACATGTATCACATTTTCTAAGTGCAATAATACCTTCCAGGGTGGGTGGAATGGGCAATACCAGACATTCCAGGTGCTATAAGGCCCTCTGCCTGTGGCATTGGGCCTCATTTTGCCCCTGGATGGTTCAGTATTGCCAATATTGCCTACCCTGTAGGGTATTATTTCTTGCTTAATTTAAAATGATGAAGTGAAAACTGTAAAACATATGGTAACACTCTGTGAAAAAAAAATGTTAAATAAGCATGTGCTCCACTCCAGGGAGATACCTGTGTTACTAAGAAGTCAGGAGTGGCAGAAGGCTGCTTCAGGAACATTTATTTCCAAATTAAGATCTACAACACTTATGAATTCAAATAATAAAGTACAGTGCAAACAATCAGCTCATTAAATCCAAAAGCCTCTGTTTCCTTGCCTGTTAACACTACAACCCTACTCTCTCCAAAAATATTTTTTTAATATTCACTCACAAGACATGAGAACATATTGGTATCAATCTGAGCTGTGAGAGTGCTTTTGCTGACACACACATCTACCTTTCACAGCTTCAGAAAATGAAATGTCCTCCACAATTCTACCCACTCTCTGTCTTTCTCGTCATTATCTATTGAAGTTCTTGCCCAGGAACAATGCCGGAAAATGCAAGGTGAACATGGATTTTCTTGTGCACTTCTTAATTCCTGCTAGTAATCTTTTCCATGATTTTCATTCCACATGTGTGCTACTGGATTCCATGTAAAAAAAAAAGCAAAAGCAAAATGGCAGGGGCAAAAAAGGGTGCTGCACGGTCAATTAAAAACAGTGCAGTCCAAAACTGTGCTAGATTAAATAAACCAACTCTGAAGCCACACAAGCTGTTATGATGGCATTGTTTTTGACCATGTTATTTTGATTATGCGGTTTTGTCGGGACACTGTGCCACTGTTTATTAGTTTTGTATGTGATACTGTTTAGCACTTTGTTTCTCAAGGAACAGCAACAACGTTGTTTTGATATCATTCCAAATTGTGACTACAAATTTTCAACACAGTGATTTTTTTTAACACCATTTCATGAACATGAGAGGTGTCACTTTTCAAATCTTGCCCTAAACACCTTTTCATGCTCTTACCACAGAAATGATGTTTGGCCAAGATTTCTTAAATGACACCTCTTAAGTTCATAAGGTGGTGTCATACAAAGACTATGTTGAAAATGTGAGGTTAAAATAAAAAAAAAACGAAACAAGTTAAGAACAAATGTTACCCATTTTAATGTTTACTCATAACAAAGCAATTTCTTTACATTTTCAACATACTATTTCTTTTACCACATTTCATGAGAATGAAAGGTGTTATTTTAAAATCCTCCATCAAGAGCTGTGTTCACAATCATTCAGAAACATTACATTTTAGGTGGCATTTAATGAATGACACCTGCCATGCTCATTACCTGGGATAATATAAATACTCTCTTAAAAGGTCATAATCTAAGAAAATGGCAACATTATGTATGAAGCTTTTCATTTCCAGTCATGACAATTTCACCATGATAATTTGTGTTATTAATGTGCAATTTGAACACCCCCCACACCCAACAACTGTACGGAAAATTGTCTTATTCTACCAAGTATTGCCAAAAACTGACATTAGACATAAGGACCCCACTAGGAGTGGGACACAATTTTGTGGGCTTTTGAGGCTACTTTGTCTTATTCTACCAAGTATTACCAAAATACAAGCAAGTCAACATTAGGCATTGGCTAATGCTTCTTTAATATTTTCTACTTGGCCTTGTGTTGCTTAATGTGAGTGATATCAGTTAATGATGACAGCTGCAGAAATCCTCAAATGCACTGAGAGACTGAGGTGAAGGAGACTGAAGAAGAGTGGTCGTAACAAAATAGTATGGCATCATAATGTTGTGGTTAAAACCATGCAGAGCAAGAATGCTGCATGCAAATCAGCATGCGGCATAACGTTGGCACAACACGCTGACCAGCACAATTATGGCCCACACCGGAGCACTATCTCCTGCACTCTTGATTGGGGAGGCTTCGCCCCCACACCTTTGGACTAAAATATAATCAATTCTGGGGGGTCATGGACTTTGGGGAAACAAAAAATTTGGAGCAGGGATTTTTTTGTTTCCATTAAAAAAAAAAAGCTGAATCATAGTGGGACCTGAGGAGAATGGAACCACTGCCCCAGATCCCCGACGCCGCTAGAGGCAGGTGCTTTAGCCACTCTTCCAAGGGAGTGGCTCAGCCAGGCACTGCCCTGGTGGTGTCCTTCACCTTCCCCAATGTCAGCCTACAGCAACAGGGGTAATGGTTCTTACTGCTTGCTGAAAGGACCCCATTGCTGTAGAACCATACACACGTCTTACAATGCGGTATTGCATGCGCATTTTTCTCCATGCTATATTCACCCTATAGCTAACAGAAGAACATCAGCAGGAATAAGGAGTCATCTTTAGAACATGGTATCATGTATCAAAATAACTCTGAGTTATATAACTTATGCATCATGGGAAAGAAGTAAAAAAAGTGTGAATACATTAAGTAATTTAACAGCCTGAATCAATTAACATGCTCATGCTTCTTATGTTATATAAACTCATGGTATCACACACAGGAGCACACAAGTAGTCCATTTTACACACCATTACACACACACACACACACACACACACACACACACACACACACACATGCACAGTCTCTCCTACCTCATCTATCCATCACATATGGCATGTTCATAAAGTTTCTTTTATTACCAGTATGCTTACCTGTCTTCTGTGCAAAAGCCTTATGAGGGGAGGCTAAATGACCTCACTATGTATATCCTGGAACAGAATGGGGAGAGGGGAGATGTAATAGAGCCCTTGAAATTCTTCATGGGGATAAATAGGGCACAGGAGGGGAGTATTTTGTTAGAAGAAAAAGTGCTCAAGAATAAGGGAACACGCTATGAAGCAGGAGGGGGCCAGATTTAGGAGAGATGTGAGGAAGTACTCATCAAGTACCTGATCGACAACTCTTTCTTCCTTTCCTTTCCTTTCCTTTCCTTTCCTTTCCTTTCCTTTCCTTTCTATTATGATTTCTTTTTACTAATGCTATGCATTCTTCACCCCCCCCGCCACTGTTTTTGCTCCCACCACCTCCACTGGATGGCTGTTCCAGCAATCTGCCACTGTTTCTGTGAAGAAGTACTTCTGACATATCTCCTGAATCTACACTGCTCCAGCTTCATAGCATGTCCCTTTGGTCTTGAGCACATTTTCCTCCAAAAAATACTTTTCTCCTGTATCTCATTTACCACTGCAAGCAATTTAAAAGTCTCTATCACATCGCCCCTCTCCCACTTCTGTTTCAGGCTGTACATATTGGGGTCCTTTAGCCTGTCTTCATAGGGTTTTTGATGCAGACCTTGCACTATTTAAGTGCCCTCTAGAAGCCTCCACTCTGTCTTTGTCCTTCTGGAGATGTGGTCTCCAGAACTGGACACAATACTCTAGGTGGGGTCTTATACCAGCGATCTATACAGAGGCAACACCATCTCCCTCTCTCTGCTGGTGATACCCCTCCCTATGCACCACCGCATCCCACCTATCCTCCCTACTGCTTTGTCACATTGCCTGGCCACATTTAGCCATCCAGTCTGATCACCCCAGGTCTTTTTCCTGCTTAGTGGTCATTAATACCACTCCACCCATGTTGTAGTCTGCCCCTGGGTTCTGTGCCCTAAGAGCATTATTTTGTACTTTTTCACATTGAAACTCAACTGCTATATTCTTGACCACGCCTCTAGTTTTCTTAGGTCTCTGATCATTCTTTCCATCCCCCTGGAGTGTCCACCCTATTGCTGATTTTAGTGTAATCTGCAAAGAGGCAGATCTTCCCTTACAGCTCATCTGCAATGTCACTTATACAGACATTAAAGAGGACCAGTCCAGCACTGATTCCTGAGGCACCTCACTGGTCACCCTCTCTTCCTTGAAGTGAACTCCTTATACCCTCACCCACTGTTGCATATCCCCTAACCAATCTCTATCCAGTTTATCACCCTTGGACCCACTCCTAAGATACCCAACATGCTTATTAGTCTTCTATGTGGAATAGTGACAAAAACCTTACTGAAATCTAGGTAGGCCACATCCACTGTTCCACGCTGATCTAGTTCCTTGGTCACACAGTCAAAGAAATGTATTAGATTTATTTGACATAACCACCCACCATGAAACAATGCTGCCTCTGGACTTGTAACCCAGTGGATGCAAAATATTCTAAAAATCCTTTCCTTCAACAGTGATTTCACTAACTTTCCAAACACTGATTTCAGGCTGACTGGCCTATAATTGTCAGCCTCCTCCCTGCTACCACTTTTGTGAAGTGGGACTACATCCACACTCCTCCAGTCCTTGAAACCACTCCTGCATCTAGTGAGCTATAGGAGATGCAGCTAGTGTTTCCCTGAGATCCCTCAGTACCCTTGGATTCACCCCATCTCTCCCCATTGCTTTGTCCACCTTCAGATTAGCAAGTCCCTTCAGGACTCTCGCCTCCAAAAAATAACTTTTGTCCACCTCCCTCCCTCCAAAGCTTTTGTCACTTTTTTGTGGCCTTCCTGTTCTCCTTCCTCTGTGAACACTGAACAAAAGAATTTGTTAATGATGTCTGTCTTTTCCTGGTCACCGTCTGTACAGTTTCCCCCTCTCCTTCCCTTTTTGACCTAACAATCTCACCCTTGGTCTTCCTCTTTTCACATACATATCTAAAAAGTATCTTGACCCATTTTGTTACCTCTTGAGCTAGTCTCACTTCAGTTTGAGCCTTTGGTCTCCTTACTGCTTTCCCTGCTTCCCTCTGTTTCCCCTGATATATATCCCTACCTTCTACCCTCTGTGTCTCCTTATACTTTTTGAATGCTACCCATTTATCTTTTACCTTTTCAGCCACCTTTTTTAAGAACCATAGTAGTCTCTTTCTCCTCTTGCTTTGGCTTACTTGACACAGAAGTTTGCTGTCCTTACTATGCTTCCATTTGTCTTTGCCTACTGTTCCTCCACCCCACCCAGGTCATATACCTCTGTCAGGTCATCTCTGGGGCATTCACACATCTGCCCTCCTAAAGTCCAGGATCCTCACCCTTGTGTGGTTTGATTCCACAGCTATCCTTATATTGCACCACACTGTGCCATGATCACTGGTCCCCAAGTGGCATCCCACTTTGACATCTGCAGCACGGTCCCTGTTAGTGAGTACCAGATCCAGTATTGCCCCATCATGAGTGGGTTCAATGATTAGTTGCTGAGGAATGCCCCCTGCAGAGAGTCCAGGATGTCCCTGCTTCTAGCTGAAGCCACTGCCTGGAGGCTGCAATCCACATCTGGAAGGTTGAAGTCTCCCACCAGCACCACCTCCCACTTTTCTGTCATCTTGACAATGGCTTCCACCAGTACCTTATCAAATTTCTTCTTCTGTGCTGGAGGTCTGGAGATCACTTCACTGTAAATAGTGGCTCCACTCCGTATCTCTAGGGTGACCCACAGTACCTCTGCCTTCCCTTGGATTCCCTGTATCTCCATGGCTTTTTTGCTTTCCTTAATATAAAGCACAACACCTCATCCTTTCCTTTCTAGCAGGTCCTTCCTGAACATAGTATAGCCTGGTATGGACATGTCCCAGTCATGGTTTTCAGTGCACCATTACTCAGTAATGGCCACAATATACAGGTCAGCCTCTGCCTTGATGGCTTGTAGGTCCAGAAACCTATTTCCTAGACTTCTAGCATTCACACACATGGCCTTCCAGATTTTGTTTCGACTCTGCTTGTTGCCTCCCTTTTTTCCTTTTGGCCCTCCCTCCTTCCTTCCTCTCTTTTTAATGCTCACATTCCTTTTCCCCTTTATCTCTACCACTCTGTTCCATTTATTAATTTGCACCCTGGGGATTCCTCTCCCCTTGGGTTCTCCTTATTTTCTACTTCAGCCTATGGGGGGAGGCAATTTCTGACTCCTGATGCCTTCTACCACCCTCTTGGCTAGTTTAAATGTTCATTAACGTAACAATCAAACTGTCCACTGAGGACTGTGACTCTCCTTTTGGATGGATGCAGACCGTCACCCCTGTATAGGCCCTTATCCCCCTGGGTGGGTCCCCAGTCCCAGTGTATCATAACCTTTCTTCTCTGTTCCATTCCTTCAGCCATGAGTTGCAGCTTCTGGTGCAGAATTCCCTCTCCTGTCCCCTGTCATAGACAGTCAGCACCTCAGTGAAACCCACTGAGCGAGCTATCTGTTCCTGTTACAGAAAATGTTTCTGTGGAACATTTTGAAAGTGAAATGCTGAACTGTGCGTGAATTGTCAAAAAGACAAAACCTTTCATTGACATACAGACTGCTTTTAAAGGGACAACGCCTGAATGTAACAGTGTAATTACAGTTTTTGCTTAAGTTTGCCTTGGTTATTCCAAAAGACAGTCAGATTAATCCAGAATTTGCACTACATGTACTAAAGTGCCCTTTCTTTTTGAATTTGCCTCTTTTGTGCCAAATACTGTTGGATAAATCCAGAACTTGATCTTCTTGTTCAGAATTACCCTACATGCCACTGAACTGCCTGCTTGTTTTTAAATTATTTGCCTATGCTCTCTTCTCATTCGATTATTGCTCAACTTCAGGCTGTCACCAGCAGTGACCAACCAGAGACTATGACAGCCAGTGGTGCAATGAAGGGGGGGGCTAAAAGGGCTATAGCCCCCCCAAAACAACCCCCCCTTGCTGCAGTACCGACTGCAACATGCATGCTCGAGGACCATTTTTTTTCTTTAACTTACTGATGTTGTTGAATTTGATGCTGGCAGCTTAGAGAAGTGGTGGCCGATGTGGCTGGTGGCTGCGCAGTGATGCAGACATCATGGGGACACCGATCTTGTGGTCAGGTGATCTCCATAGCTGCTGCCTGCTGGCATGAGTATGTGATCAGACTAAGCCTCCCGACCTGACTGTCAGCTGGTCTGACCTATTACAATAGGGTTGCTGCCTTAGCAACCAGGAATCAGCCAATGGAGGCTCCAGCTCTTCCTCTGTTCCCTACTCTCATTTCTCAGTCAGCAGAAAGCAGACTCATGCAGTAGTAGTTGGAAACAGTGAGTGAGAGAGTCACTTGACTACTGTTGATCCTTTCTTTAACTGACTGAATAAATCATCTATGTTCTGTGTGAACAAATGCTCGTCATTTTAGGGGTGGGAGGAGGGAAAGATTTGAGAAGCAGTTTGAGTTTTCAAAGAAAAAAATGGAGACTGTGTGAAAAAGCTCTTTTAAGAGCTGTACTAGTTTTCTTTCTAGCGTGAGAGTAGTTAGAGTGACATTGTTTTGTTTCGGTAGCAAAAAGGAATCAGGGATGGATTTTCCAGAGGAGAGGCAGCCTGTTTAAAAAAAACAACAACAAATGGATATTGTGTGAAAAAGGTCTTTTAAGAGCTACTTTTGTTGTTGAAGCTTGTGTAGAGTCAGTAGAGTGACTACTTGACTGACTAAAAAAAGTCAGACCAACAGTGTGAGATTAAGATTCTGATAGGCAGCAGAAGAAGATGAGTCTGTCTCTGACTTGGAGACATGAGCACACCAGATGGAGAATACTAGTCAGCAGCTTATACTGCTATTATTTTTATTTATTTGCTTTCGTTAACCAGGTAAGCACACTAGACAGCACGTGCCTATTTTCAGGTGTGACCCGGGAGGATTACAAGTGTACAAATCAGAGTAAACAGGTAGACAGGGTGCACACAAAGCATTGAAACAACAGTTACATTAAGAGGTACATTGTGATCATCGGGCAGACAGGGTTACATTCTAGTCTCTCCTCCCTTCAGTGTGTGTAGACTTCTGTATTTGTCCAACAAATAACATCCATCTTGTGAATAAGTGAGAAAGGAGTGGACACAGAAGAACTAAGTCAGCATATCTACTTGAAACTTGGTTGGCTTTGGCTGCTTGCTATTGCTACAGTCAGCTGCTTATTCAGCTACTGCTATTATTTTTACTTTCTCCAGTAAGTCTTTATCTGTCTTAAAAATAAAATCATCTAAGTAAAGTCAAGTGAGACAGCAGCTTATAAAGACTGTTGTTATTTTTACTCTCACTCCGTCTCCACTCTCCAGTCTTTAATCTGTCCAAAAAATTAAATAACTAAAGTGACTAAGTGAGACTCTGAGAGAGAGAGAATGAGGAGACAAGGCAAGAGTGATTATTAGTGTCAGACTGAGGTAGAGAAGGAGAGCTGAATGATTGTGAGAGGGAGGGAGTGAACACTGATAAGTGATTTGCTTTTGCTTGCACAGACAAAATAATCTAAAAAATACACCACAGAGCATCCAGCACCCCAGGGCTTCAGGGGGCCTAATGGCCGCAGACCCCTGCCTTAGCATCAAACAGGCACAGCAGCAAGTATCCAGCTAAAGACAACTGGTGACTGTATTCAGTTAAATGTAATGCACATTATCAGCATCTTGTTAGCCTAAGGTACTGAATACGCATACATAGTTTTCAACCTGCAGCCAGCTAGTTAATAATTATTTTCTTTACCAAGGCATTTTGTAGATTACTTTGAAGCTTCTTCTTGTGGAAGAGAGCTCAAAGATTAGTTATTTAGCTTCAAAATAGGCTCTAGAATGCACCACAGAGCATCTAGTATCCCATAGCTTCTTGGGGTTTGGCAGCCCCCAGTCCCCCGGCATTTTTTGAAGAAGATTCCCCTCTTGCAAAATATCTAGCCCCTACCAAATTTCCATGCTGGTTGCTCCCATGGTGACAGCCATCCTCCTTTGGACAAGTTGAGGCTGGTTGCCAGCATAGGAATAGTGTAGATCGCTCCCTGTCACTTGCTTCTTTTTCTAGATCTACAGTCCAAACCCTCCCTAACAGTGTACTACGTAGTGCAGGAAACTGCACTGATTCACAGATAGGGATCCATTGCCCAGTGGGTTGGGGATTTTGTTGCAGGTATCCAGCCTTTCCAGAAGCTCTCCAATGAGAGTGTGTCAGTTCTTCAGTCGTTCCAGTTTCCTGGGTCAGTGATGTTGGCCGGGAGGTGTTCTCAGTCTACAGGTCTTCAGTTGCTTCCATTTTCTTGAGTCAGTGGTGATGGCCCAGAGTTGTTCTTGTTCCACTGATCTTCAGTTCTTCATTCTTCACATCAGTTCTTGTTTCCTGGGTCAGTGGTGATGGCACAGAGTTGTTTTTGATCTAAAATTCCTCAGTTAGTCCAGCTTTCAGTTTCAAGTCTTTACCCGGGTTAGTGAAGATGGCCCAGAAGTCTTCAGTTGTCAGCACTTCTTTGGAATACAAGTGTGTGTAATGCCCCAAAGTATGGGGTACTACAGAAATAGGGGCTTATAATAGTGTGCCCTGGGGTGCCCCATTGTCAGGGTGGGCTAAAAGGAGGCAAGTATAGGGGCTCTTGTGTGTGTTATGCCCCCCCACTATGGCCAGGCAGGGCCAAGAAAAGAAAGAAAAAGAAAATATTTTTTTTCTCTGCTGCCAGCACCGCTCCATTCTAGCTCCCCCTTTCTAGAGCAGGCAGCACAAGAATGGGCACCCATACTCTGGGACCACTGTCCCTGGCCAGTGCATGGTGCCCGTTTAAAATCCTGGCTTGTGATTTTGGATATGGGCTCGGGGTTTGAGAACTAGAACCCCGAGCACCTTTTAAATAGGGGAGAGACATTTTTCCATTGTTGTTGGGGCTAGACAGTGGAAGTGAGAGGACCTAGAGTGTGTTAGGAGGACCCTGGGCTTACCTGTGGTGCTGAAACCGATCCCGTTGACTCTGCGGTGGTACTTCTCCTCCAGTCAGCGAAGACAGAAGACTACTGTTCCAGTGTGTGTCCAATTGCTCCTGTAGTTGAGTCTGGCATTCATCCTGGAAAGAAGATTCCTCCAGCTCCTCAATGCTCTGGTATGGGTTCCTGTCGTCCTGTTTTTTTGTTTGCTCCCTGAGAGTGTTCTGGTCCCATGTGGGTGGCATTGCAAGAGCCGCATCACAACGTTAAGGTCGGCAGCCCTCAAAAGGCACCCTGCCATCCACCACTTGCCTGCTGCCTCCTCCTACTGCCAGAGACCACCCTCCTTTTACACCAGCTTCACCCAGACCTGGGGTGTTGAGTTGGTGGCAGCACGCTGAGGAGTGCTGGCCATCTGTATTATTTTAAATTAAAAAATGAGTTAAGTTGTTTTAGCACTGGGAGTGCTACCGGGGAACTGGGTGGGAGGCCCTTTCATTAATTAAATAATTTGGGCAGGGCGAAGCCCACGGGGAGGAGCCTGTCTATAGGCCCAGAGGGGAAAATTACTAAATATTTAATAAGTGGGTGGATTGAGGGTGGGACAAGCTTTGGGTAACTGGCTGCTAGGCTGAAGTCAGGCCAGTAGATTATTTAAAAGGGCAGTAAGGTCCAGAAGAATTAAAGGGGCTCAGTTGATAGGCCCACAGCAGTTAAAGGGTTCCTGGTAGAGGAGAGAGTCCAGTAGCATAGGCTGAGTAGCCAGTGAAAGGGGCCCAGCAAGACTGGCCAAACAGATTTAAAGGAGCAGTGACTGGCCCAACATTTTATAGAGCCCAGCAAGTAGGTCCACTACAGCAGTTGAAGGGGGTTGAGCCAAAAGTAGGCCCATAGGTTAAAGAGGCCCAGAGATTTAAAAGACCAGTAAGGTCAGGGGAAAAGAGGCATTGTGCTCAGGGTGTTCAGGGGCAGCCAGCTCCTAGTACCATAAGTAACCTACAAGTGTAATACTATTGTCAAGGGTCAGCATGAGAAGGGTGCTTAGCACACAATTGCCATCTAGTGACTGTCACCTGATGAAATTGTGTATTGACTAGTATCTGAACTGTTGTGTTGATTGCAAAGTACCAAGACTGTGTTGTACCAGGATTGTGGTTATTTGTCCCTGCAACAAACATTTGCCCTGGGATTCTGGTTATTTGCCCATGCAATGAACAATTGTTCTGGGGTTCTGGTTATTTACCCCCTGCTATGAACAATTGCCCTAGACTTTGTTGATTTGCCCCTGTTCCTGGCAAATTGCCCCTGCAATAAACGATTGTCCAAGAGTCTAACAATTTGCCCCTGCTCCAAGCAAATTGCCCAAGCAACAAACAAACACATTGGTGCAGTGAAAATGTATTTACCAGTGTTCGTAGTGCCAACTGAATGTGTATGGACTGAATCTTCTGCCACAACAACCCTGGTAAGTTCGTTTATAGCTGATTCTTCACTGAAGCCATCTCCAGCCAGTGAAGAACTGCACAGCAACACCCTTTCCTGTCCTCCGCCATTGGTCAAAATTGACGTAACCCTGTGGGACTTATGGCCACCGGTTCCTGGTTTCCTTGTGGTTTGGTCAGCCTGGAAGTGGATTGTCCTGGAAGAAGCTTTGTCTGTCACTTCCAGTTGTTCACCGATAGTCGAGTACAATGTGGCCATGTGTATCCATGTCCGCCGGTTTGTTGTTTTTTCTGGTTCTGCACACTACAGGGCTCTGATCTTCATCCTGCATCCTTCTCTTACTGCTTATTTCATTCTGCTTGCACCATGTCGTCCTCTGGGATCCAGCTTATTCTTGGTGATTCTGTTATGGATCCTTTGCCAAAGAAGTTTCGACGTGCCTCCATCCTTGACAGCTCTGGTCGAGGGTTTGTGCTGGGGGGGACTTCAACCAGTCTTTGTTTCTTCTTCCTTGGCAGCCCTGGTCAAGGGTTTTTGTCAGGGAAATTGCAGCAGATCTTCAACCTTGCAATCCTTTCAAGTGGATTCAACACCAAGTCTTTGTTCCTTCATCCTTGGCAGCCCTGGTCAAGGGTTTGTGCCAGGGAAGAGCTCAGCAGATTTCTGTTCTCTTGTGTTAAAGTATTCTGGCAACCTTAGAGAGTGGGTTGGGCAAAGAATCAGGGTCTGATTAAAAATCTCTCACATCCTCTCCAACTTCTTCTAGATTTTCACATAGGTGTAGATTAGTACCAGGTAGGAACCCTGTTCTCCCTTTTGCCCAGTTGCTTCTTCACTCTTCAGTTGTGCACATGAAGACAGCAGGACAAGGTTGGACTTCCTTTAGCACTAATAGACTCGTAGAGGTGGTCACTCCACCCAGCCCTTCGGGGTCTGCAACTGGTTTCCATTGTTCACTGCAGTGATTGTCTAATATTATTATAGAGTAATAGATGTTCTGAAAATGGTTACCAAATCATTTAGTGTAAGCATAGTATAGAGCTTAATATAAAGTGTCCTTAGGCTGAGGTGCACCTTTTAGGGACATTATAGAACATTACATACTATTCATGTTTGGTTTGGTTCCCTTCTTCCCTTGTGACCATGTCTACCTTTCCCTGTGGTATGAATAAAGCCCATTGGGCATCAAACTTATAGATTGTCTTCTGCCTCTCTTTACGAGGTGCTTCCACCTACCCACCACCATTTGAACCACAGTGTTGTCTCATCATCCCACCTGCTCGAGGCGATGCTGGTGGTGCAGCTGAGATAGGTGATCTTCGTGGTCAGCACTCAGTTAGTTCACCACATAAAAGAAATTGTTGGTGTAGTCATATACATTTTAAGGAGTCCAAAGCTGGAGCTTCTAAAGTAAGATACAAGCAGTACCGGGTTGTAGTAGTAGTTTATTGTCCGGAAGGTATATCACATCCATATGTAATGAATCCATAGACACTGGGATGGAAGACCGAGAGAGCATACCGCCTCACCTCTGAGAATGCCGTATTACTTTGAGGTGCCCTAGCTTCCCCATTTTGCAAGAGAAAGGGATGGAAGTGGGACTAGTAACTTGGGCGAGTTCTGCACTAAGATGCAAGCCATGCTTCAGCTATATCAAATCCCAGAGAGACAGAAAATATAAATACTCATTGGACTTAAAGGTGTGGCCAACAAAGTTCAGTCCTGGCCTGAAGGTGCAAAGACCACAGCCAATCAGATACTGCAAAGGTTACAACAGATATTTGATTCTCAAACAGTATCCAGTCTGAAGATGAAATTCTTTTCCCGTACCCAGAGGCCTCAAGAGACTCTTGGAGAGTATGCATTGAGGCAGCAGGAGCTATTGAGGGCAATTGAGAAGTGGATGCCAAAGAGATTACAGATCCAGACCATGTGTTAACAGAGAAATTTGTGGAAGGGGTGCATATTGAAGCCCTGAGGAGGAAGCTCCATATGTTACAGCTCCAGGATTCTGAAGCAGATTTACTGGACTTTAAAGAGAAAGCCATCAAGGTGTTCATACCAAATTGAGTAGGAGAAGACATCATGACCTTCCCCCTAATGGCAATGCCTCTAGGTGCAGCATGGCCAGTGTATCCAATGGAAGGATTGGCATGTGAAGACCTGTGATGCAGGTGACCACTGAGTGAGGGATTGGCAAATGAAGAAAGGGCATATGGTCAAGAACCAATGGGTGGGTACCCAGGTTATCTCCCAGTCTCCTGACCCTTGTGCAGTCAGATGGCTCAGGCACCAGTCCATTTCACTACAACCAACCCCAGCCTGAACTCAGAATTGGTGGAACAGATAGCTACCCTGACGTGGAAAATGACAGAGATCTGTCAAGAAATAAAAGGACTTAAGGAAAATTGGAGGAGAGACACACCCCTGATTCAGATTGAACTAGAAAGAAGGTGTCCAACTGACAAGTTCGACAGTCAAGGAAGGCCAATTTGCCAAAAATGTAGTATCATGGCCATAAAGAGTGGTGATGCCAACAGCCTTCAGAACATGCAGTGATGTTAAACAGTGAATCTTTATGGACAGGGGCCAATCCTCGAAGACTAGTCAATCAGGTCCACCCACAATAATGAATCGATCTTGATTCATTGGCAGGAGTCCAACCTTTCCAGTCAGAGTAGATGGAGTAGAATTTATGGCATTGTTGGATACAGGGTCCCAGGTTATGACCATGCAAGGGCAATATTTCTGGCAACACTGGACAATGAAAGATCTTCAGCCACCTCCAAAGTCTTGGATTACTTTGATCACCAGCAATGGAGCTGAGGTTCTGTACTTAGGGTATTTGGAAGTGAGCATCCAATTGGGAAAAAATGTACAAGACTGCCAAAGAATAATCATCAGTGACATGGAGAGTGACAACTTGCTACCACTCATTCTTGGAAATGACTTTCTCCAGTACTGCTTTGAGGAGTTGGTGCAAATCCTGCAGACCCAAGCAAAAAGGTCTCCTTGTGTATTAAAATGAGCATTACAGCAGAAGATCCATCTTCTTCAGTGCCATAAATGTTTTGTGAGTACAACTGGTGAAATTGGAAAGGTCTGAGTATCTGATGCCCAACCTATTACTCTGAAACCAGGAATGAAGACCACCTTGTGGTGAAAGGCCAAGGTAGGCCCTCATGGTCATGGTCAGGACTATGATGCCCTGGTTGAATTCTATCCTAATGAGAAAGAAGGACCCATTCTGGTGGCCAGAAGTGTTGCCATGGTCAAGAATGGAAAGATCCCTGTCCGGATTATCAAGGATGGGAATCATGACATGTGACTCCATCACAACCAGCCGGTTACCCATTTACACTCTGTGTCTCTCCAGAACATTTTGGAGCCAAAAGACCAGATCCAGAAGGACCAAAGAACACCAGCCATCAGGGTAGAAGAGGCCTAGAACCCCTGTGACCTCAGTGTACCAGCATGGATATGGATCAACCTGGGTACCCCGAGACTACAGAACAACAAAAGGCAGATATCATCCAAGTAGTGATAAAAAATCAAGAGGCTTTCAGTTGTCATCCACTAGATTTCAGGTTAGCTCGAGAGGTGCAACACCACATCCCTACCAATCAGCACCCGTCGATAAGAGAAAGATTCAGACCGATTCTCCCGGCAATGTACCAGCCTGTGAAGGAGATGATCCAAGAGATGAAAGAAACCAAAGTCTTTAAGAAAAGTCACAGTCCTTGGGCTTCTCCCATTGTCCTGATCAAAAAGAAAGATGGGAAGATTTGGTTCTGTGAAGACTATAGAAAATGGAACAATATCACTCACAAAGACACCTACCCTTTACCCAGAATTGAGGACTCTCTTACAGCCCAGTCTGCCATATTATTTTCCACTCTCAATTTGACAAGTGCCCATGGCTCCAGAGGATCAGGAGAAAAACACCTTTATAACACCAATGGGTCTGTTTGAATTCACCCACATACCCTTTGGCCTATGCAATGCCCCAGGAACTTTTCAAAGACTAGTAGAATGCTGTTTGGGAAGCTGAAACTTTGACATTTTGTTGTTATACCTGGATGACATTATTATATATTCTAAGAACCACATAGAGTATCTGTTGCACCAAGATGAAGTCTACGCTCTACTGACCCAGTATGGTCTGAAAGTATAACCAACCAAGTGCCATCTTCAGCAATCTCAGGTGAATTATCTGGGCCACATAGTGTCAGAAACTGGTGTGTCACCTGACCCTGAAAAGCTGGAAGCCATGTAAGAATGGCCAGCCCCTGTAACAGTTCAGGACATCAGAAGATTCCTGTGTTTTATTGGATACTATTGGCAGCTTGTCAAAGATTTCTCCAAAGTAACTTTGCCATTAAATGAACTTCTCCAAGGAACAAAAACAGGGCGGATATCCAAAAATTGGCCAGTCAAGAAGGCATTGAGTGTGTGATAGCATATGCAAGTCATGGTCTGAGAGGGTCAGAATGGAATGATGCTCACTACAGCTCTTTCAACTTGGAATTTTTGACCTTTGTCTGGGCAGTCACTGAAAAACTCAGGCTGAGTCCAGTCCCACAAGAACACAGAAGGATGGATCCTGAAGCAGTGAAGCTGTGGAGGCACAGAACCCACCTGATCATGAAGAACTCTTGACTCATTCAACAAAGCCAAGATCCGACTACTAATTGTGAGGTCTCCCAGACAATTGTTCCCAGAGGAAGTGTGCCAGTGGTACTTGAGGCCTACCATGATCACTCTGGACATTTCGGTCACAAAAAGACAGAAGCCATCATTCAGAAAAGATTTTATTGGATCGGGATGAGAGCTAGTGTTTTAAAATGGTGTAAGAAAGCCCAGCTTGCAGTTTAAAACATCCTGAAAAGAGCAATTAACGAGCTTCCCTCCATCCCATAGTCAGCAAAGCACCTCTGGGATTAGTCACGTTAGATCATCTCAAGTTAGAAACCAGTGCTAATGGTCAAAAGTATGTTCTTACCATAGTGGATCATTACTCCAAATTCATGGTTGTCAAAGATCTGTCTGCCCAAACCACAGCTGAAACATTTTTGAAACTCTCTGTTCGCCCATATGGATATCCAACCAAGATCTTGACTGAACAGGGATCTGCTTTTGTATCACAGCTCTTTAAAGAACTCTGTGCCCTGCATGGCAGCCACAAAGTAAAAACCACCACCTATCACCCTCAGTGCAATGGACTGTGTGAAAGAGTGAATCAGACACTCTTAGGGTATGTTAACAGCCCTATCTGAATACAAGCATCTATATTGGCCAGCCATACTTCCAGAACTTGCCTACTTGTACAACAACACTGTCCACCATTTGACTGGATATACCCAGCACTACTTGATATTTGGTCACCATGGTAGACTCTCCATGGATCTAATGCTTGAAGTCCAACCAGATGAACCACCTGTTACAGACTGGGTACAAGAACACAGCAAAATATTGCAGGAAGCTGGTCAGATTGTAAGCCACCACATGGATCAGGTGCGATAAAAGCAAAAGATTACATATGATGCCAAAGTCAATAGTGAAAACACTGCAGATTGTAGAATGGGTATTGCTAAGAAGGACTCAGAAATGTCACAGGTTAGCTACCAGATGGGAAAGAGAACCTTTCCTAATTGTTGAAATCCCCTACTCTGACTTACCCGTGTACAAGATTCAAAAAGAAACTGGTAGTGGCACGAAGATAGTGCATCAAAATCTTCTTAAACCTTGTACCTTCAGAAGCAGTGCTTCAACAGAGACTAAAAGGGACTTAACACCAAAGGAGAGGCAGGAGAACCCTACCTGCAAAATAATGGAACTGGAATCACCGACAAAATGGTGTATGGATCCCTGGGTTAGGTCCTCCCATGTAGGCTCCATTAACCACCGTGTAACTGAACCAGTAGTAAATCTGGAACCTCCAGATTTACCAGGACTAGCAGGTAGTCCCTTAGAACCAGAGTGTATTCCTGTAGAACCAGCAGCTTTTCAGCCTCACAAGTCACAGAGATCCACTTTGGTATCCCTCCTAGAAGGTACATAATGGAAGCCCTTCAAGTTGCACCATCCTTTTATAGATAGTCCCTAAAAGAGTAATTGGAAGACACGGTCACTTAGTTTAGCAAATAAGAAAGTTCTACTGAAAGTTATAGATCTTTTACGACTGTTGTTAACTAAAGTAAGCTTACACAGAGATTTAAGTGAAAGGTTAAAGTATTAAGAAATGTTATAAACACCAACAGCAGTAATAGTTAAGAAATGATTTATAGAATGTTAAGAGGGAATACATAGGGACACGTATTTTTTGGCTGGCCTGAATCTGTAATGCTCTAAAATATGGGAGCATAACAGAAATAGGGGCTTATTTAATTAAATAATGTGCCCTGGGGTGCTCCGCTGTCAGGGTGGGCTAAAAGCGGGCAAGTATAGAGGCTCTTGTGTGTGTCCCCCCCACTATGGCCAGGCAGGGCCAAGAAAAGAAAGAAAAAGAAAAGTTTTTTTCTCTGCTGCCTGCTTTGCTCTGCTCCAGTCTATCCTCCCCCCTTCCTAGAGCAGGCAGCACAAGAATGGGTACCCAAGCGCTGGGACCACTGTCCCTGGCCAGTGTGTGGTGTCCGTTTGAAATCCTGGCCATTGATTTTGGGCACGGGCTTGGGGTTTGAGAACTAGAACCCCAAGCACCTTTTAAATAAGGAAGAGCCATTTTTCTGTTGTTGTTGGGGTTGGGCTGTAGAAGTGAGAGAGTAAAGAATGTAACAGAGACCCTGGGCTTACCTGTGGTTTTGAAGCTGGTCCTGTTGACTCTGCAGTGGTACCTCTTCTCTAGCCAGTGAAGACAGAAGACTGCTGTTCCAGTGTGCATCCTATTGTTCCTGTGGTCGAGTCCAATGGTCGTCCCAAAAAGAAGAAGAGTCCTCCGGCTCCTCAACACTCCAGTGTGGGCTCCTGTTGCCCCGTTTGTTTTTTGTTTCCTCCCTGAGTGTTCCAGTCCCACACTGGGGGCATTGCCACAGCTGCATCACAACATTAAGGATGTCGGCTCTCAAAAGGCCCCCTACCATCCACCGCTTGCCTGCTGCCTCCTCCCGCTGCCAGAGATCTCCCTCCTCCTGCACCAGCTTCACCCACGCCCGGGGCAGTGAGTCAGCAGCAGCACGCTGAAGAGTGCTGGCCACCTGTATTGTTTTAAAGAAAAAAAATAGAATTAAGTTGTTTGCGTGCTGGAAGCGCTACCGAGAAACCGGGCGGGAGGCTCTTTCTTTAATTAAACAATTTGGGTGCGGCAAGCCTATCGGCCCAGAGGGGAAAATAATTAAATATTCAATAGGTAGGCAGATTGAGGGCAGGACAAGCCTTGGGTGACTGGCAGCTAGGCCGAAGTCAGGCCAGCAGATTATTAAAAAGGTCAGTAAGGCCCAGATGATTTAAAGGGGCCTAGTTGATAGGCTTACAGCAGCTAAAGGGGCCCAGTAGAGGAGAGAGCCACACTGAAGCCAGGAGTAAACTTTATTTTTGATTTCTGTGACTGTACAAATTACTCTTTGATCACCAGTTGTTTCTTCCCCCTGTTAATGGTATAAGTCAAAGATTTATTTTACCAGTCTGCCTGTGCCCAGCCTATAGACACACAGCCACACTGAGGACAGGAATATACTTTATTTGTGATTTATGTGACTGTAAAAATATCTCTTAGGTGCCCCATGGACTATCTCTCTCTCTCACACCTGTGAGTAGCATGAGTCAAGGATTTATTTCACCAGTCTGCTCCTACCCAGCCAATACACACACAGCCACACATAGGCTGGGAATAAACTTGTATTTGTTATTTCTGAACTACAAATATCTCTTTGGTCCCCAGTCCCCCCCCAACTGATGTCATAAGTCAAAAATGTATTTTATCAGTCTGCCTCTGCCTGGCCTACACAACCACACAGATGCCAGGAAGAAACTTTATTTCTGATTTCTATGACTGTACAACTGTATCTTTGGTCATCAGTAGTCTCTCCCCGTTGACTGCATAAGTCAAAGATTTATTACCATTCTGCACCTGCCTGGCCTAAATACATACAGCTACACCGAGGCCAGGAATTAACTTTATTTGTGATTTCGGTGATTGTACAGATGTCACTTTGGTGCCCCACAGTCTCTTTCTCTCCCCTGCAAATGGCACAAGTCAAATAATTATTTTACTAATCTGCAAATACACACACTGAGGCCAGAAATATTTGTGATTTATCTGACTATAAAAATGTTTATTTGGTCCAAAGAAATCTCTCTCTCCCCCATCTGGATGGCAAAACTCAAAGATTATTTTTACCAGTCTACCTTTGCCCTGCACATTCACACACAGCCACACTGAGGCCAGGAATAAACGTTGTGATAATGTGATCATAAAAATATATATTTGGTCCCGAGAAATCTTTGTATGGCACAAGACAAAGAATATTTATTTTGCCAGTATGCTCCTGCCCTGCCTGTAAACACACAGTCACACTGTGGTCAGAAATAAACTTTATTTGTGATTTCAAACTAGTTTGCTTTGTATTTAGCCAAGATGAGTTGAGTGTCACTGAGGGCAGACTTGTTATCCCTACTATCTCTCCACAGTGCCTCCTCCTGCATCATCTCTTGGGGCTGCTGACTCTCCAAGCACCACAAACCAATGCACCACATCGAGAGACTACTGATCCACTGGGGAACACAGATAAAACCACCTAACGCACAACGGACTGCTGACTTGGTAGGGCATGGAAGGGAAAACTTACATGGGGGCAGCTGGGGAGGGACATGGAATTGCGTTGACCCCCCATCCCCACAAATGATCTCTTGCATCCCATGGGAGAGTGCTTCAGAAAAGCACTAGCAAACAGGCTAGAAGGAGGTGTGGAGCAACAATGGGGAATCATCAAAACTGCCATCACAGAGGCAATAAGCCTTTGTGTGAAGCAAATAAACAAATCAAAATGAAAGAAAAAACCACTATGGTTCTCAAAAGAGGTGGCTGTGAAAGTCAGGAAGAAAAAGATAGCATTCCGGAAGTATAAGGAAACACAGAAGGAGTAGGACAGAGAGCTGTACCAGTTAAGGCAGAAGAAAGCAGGGAGGGAAGTCAGAATTGCAAAGGCCCAAACTGAGGAAAAGATAGCCAACTCGGTTAAGAAGGGGGATAAAACCTTTTATAGGTACATCAGCGAGCGTAGAAAGACAAAGAGAGGGATAGTGAGGCTGAATAGAATGAACGGTGGGTGGGCAGAGGGACAGTGAAAAAGCAGGGATACTAAATGAATATTTCTGCTCAGTATTCATAAAAGAGGAGGGAAAGTGCCTAATACAATTAACAGAAGCACTCTTGATAGAAGTCGATTCCAGTCCTTTCACAGAAGAAAGGTTCTGCAAGAACTCCTAAAACTGAAGGTGGACAAAGCAATGGGCCTAATGGAATTCACCCCAGAATTCTAAAAAATTAAGTGGGGAACTAGTGAAACCACTGGCTGCTCTTTTAATAAATCATGGGAGGATGGTGTGGTATCTGAGGACTGGAGGAAGGCGGATGGATTCCCTTCATAAAAGTGGGACCAAGACAGAGGCAGGAAATTACAGACCTGTCAGTTTGACCTCTGTGGTAGGGAAAGTGATGGAGTCACTTCTGAAGGAAAGAATTGTTGAGTACCTAGAGGCCAGTGGGGCTGGGACCCAAGGCAGCATGGGTTCACAGTGGGAAGGTCATGTCAGACGAATCTAATAGATTTCTTTGACTGGGTGACCAAAGTAGTAGACCAGGGAGGGGCTGTGGACATGGTGTACCTAGACTTTAGCAGGGCATTTGACACAGTCCCACACAAAAGATTAATAGTCAAATTAACCAGCCTGGGAGTGGGTCCCAAGGTGGTAGCCTGGGTAAAACATTGGCTGGACAACAGGACACAGAAGGTAATAGTAAATGGAGTCCACTCTGAAGAAAGAGGGGTTACTAGTGGGGTACCGAAGGGTTCAGTACTAGGTCCAGTCCTTTTTAATGTCTTCATAAGTGACATTGCAGAGGGACTGGAAGGCAAAGTATGCCTCTTTGCAGATAACACAAAGATCTGCAACAGGGTTGATACACAAGGAGGCGTGGAAAGGATGAGAAGGGACTTGGCAAGGTTGGAAGAATGGTCAGAAGTATGGCAGCTTGGATTCAATGCAAAGAAGTGCAAAATAATGAGCCTGGGAAACAAGAACCCAGGGAAGAATACACTATGGGGGGGAGGTAGTAACAACAACAAAAAAGGGAAGGGACCTGGGGTTAATTATATCAGATGACCTTAAGATTAGCAAGCAATGTGAGAAGGCAGTAGGGAGGACTGGGGGTATACTGGGATGCATAGGGAGAGGCATCACCAGCAGAAAACAGGAAGTTGTTATCCCTCTGTACAGACAAATGGTGAGACCCCATCTGGAGTACTGTGTCCAGTTCTGGAGACCCCATCTCCGCAAGGACATAGACAGGATAGAGGCAGTCCAGAGGAGGGAAACTAAAATGGTGCAGGGTCTGCAAGAGAAGCTGTATGAGGAGAGCTAAAGGAGCTTAATATGTATACCCTTGAGGAAAGAAGGGAGAGGGGGGACTTGATAGAAACTTTTAAGTACCTCAGTGGAATCAACAAAGTCCAAGAGGGTAGCATCTTTCAGAAAAAGAGACATACAAGAACAAGGGGACACAATTTAAAGATAGAGGGGAGGTTGAGGGGCAATGTGAGGAAGTATTATTTCACAGAGAGGGTAGTGGATGCATGGAACAGCCTTCCTGAGGAGGTTGTGGGGTCTAAAACTGTGGGAGAATTCAAAAATGCATGGGACAGACATAAGGCAATTCTTGAGGGGGGTAGGAAGAAATAGGCTGTTGGTTAACTAGGATCTGCAGCCTATCCTGTAGGTAGGGAAATGGGCAGACTAGATGGGCCAAGCAGTCCTTATCTGCCATCAAAGTCTTTGTTTCTATGTTTCTGTGATGTGCCAGGATCAGTGCCATGGACTGTCTGTCTCCCTTACATCAAGCTGCGGTTATCTGCGGCGGGGAGGGTTTCTATCTAACACAGATTGGCTGTACTTTACATGGCTTCTGACCTCGTCATGGTAAGGGATGAGAGGGTGTCACTCATTATTGCTGCTTCACAGAACAAGTGTAGACCGAAATAGTGGGTACCTCACTGTGCGCCCCCTCACTGAGATCTGTGTGGAGAGTGGGCAACCAACACGGCAGTAGCCAGGAGCTCTTCTTGTCACTCTCTCTGTCTCTCTCTCTCTCTCTCTCTCTCTCTGTCTCTCTCACTCACAAACTCTGAAACTGCAAAATTTGAAATCAGCTGTCTGTCTTATACATAGAGGGATCAAAATAAAAAATTATCACAAAATCAAATCAGTCACAACAAAATGGCCCCAACTAGCATACACAACATTGTCAGCTATTAGGAATGTTGGTACGCCATTAGAAATGTTTGCTGTAATCAGTTCGAATTGCGTGCCAAAAATGGAATCACAAATCATAAAATAAAATAAATAATAGGCATGAAAATGATTTATACTGACTATGTAAATAAAAAAAAATGTTTTTGGACACAGAAAACGAAACACAACCAGTATGAATTCATGAAGGATCCGTTCAGCAAAGTTTTCTTCACTAAACTATTTTTACCCTACGCTTTGTTCTATTATCGGGGGGGAGGGGGACTATGCATTGTATGTTGTATCAACACATTTTTGAAAGCAGTAAATGTGCTGACTTCCTTATACTGTTCTTTCCATTTGAAAATATGAAAGCAGAAATACCGTACATTTAGAAGAAAACATGAGGCTATTTATTCCCTAACATCTCCCTGACAAAAAATATTTCTCTTTCTGTTTCTCTTGACAGTCGTTTCTTTTTACACTAAACACAGGTCACAAAAAAAATTAGTTTACATTTGACAAGCCTTCAAACTTAGGTTACCCGTTACTTTTTGGTCAAAGCTCTCATTTAGTGGCATCAGTTCACCGATAAACCCAGACCTCTGAAGATGTTTTGATGCTCACTGACTTGACAACACATGGAATTCAGTCCAGTGTTCTGCAGAGTATATGCCTTGATTCAAATGAATACAAGCAAACAATGACCTGCATTCTGACACTGCTTACACTCCAGAGAGGAAAATGCAAGTGAATACAGAGTCAGCACCAGGAGCTTCAGAGAAGAAAAAAAAAAGTATGTGTTCAGCTGTGATTGGTTAGTTTGACTGCCAATTACAGTAAGCTACAGGTCTTTCCAATGTACAGTATATCACTTGGCAGATTTCAAAGAATTGCAACACCATGTATACTTTAGGGCTTTGAAAGAAAAGTGTTAAGCAGGATGAATTATGCCATAGGCGGCAGCAGGAACTGCAGTGCAGCAGGATGAGTTAACTCATTGGTGGAAGGATGGGGGTTAAAATGTGTGGCTAACTTTTATTTGTATTTGGTGTAAGCCTTTCATGTAGCGACAAGTGAGCCCAGCAGAGGTTGGTGTGGGTGTTCTTGTGGCAGCTGGCAATGAATTAATGAGTATGGCAGTATCTCTCACTAAATGAGAGAAAAAAATGGTGGCATTTTCAAATTGAATGGGGTGGTTCCAGCCAATGGACAAGCAGGGTGGGCACAAAGATACTTGAATGGGTGAAGGGGCATTTCTGCTGATGCTTTTTATTTCCTGGGCATCTATTGTAAGCTAATGTACCTCTGGCAAGAGTACCAGCCAGTCAGATGCCAGGAAATAAAAGGCCCATTTTCTAATGCTTGATATTCAATGGTGAAATGGAGCATTAACAGAAATAAGGTAGGTGCACCACAAATGCCTATATGCTACTGGTACCATCTTGCCAGTGGGATGAAGTGACAGTCACCCACAAAACCAAAGGACTAATGAAACTTTTGTCAACAGGTCAGCAGTAGCTATTCAGTTTAAGACAGATGATGTTGTTTTGTGAGAAGGGGAAAGAGAGAGACAAATGCTTTAGGTCCCTCCACAGTACTCAAACTGCTCTTGTAAAAGTGGTAAGTGCTCTCCAACTGAGTCTGGACAGGAGGTTAATGGTAAGTGCCCTTTTTTATAAATCTTTCAAAGGCCTTTGACACCCTGAATCATCTGGTGCTGCTGTCCAGACTCACTGAGATTGGCTTGTCCCTTCTTTCTGTAAAATGGTGTTCTACTAATTTGATAGGACGTAGTCAGTTTGTGGAATTTGGCTCCTTCAAATCTGGGGTTTTGGAATTGAAAAATGGAGTTCCCCAGGGATCAATTTTGGGACATTTACATAAATGAACTTAAGTTTGAGTCTTCTGATGTCCAGTATCATCTGTATGCAGATGATACCATACTGAATGTGGAAGGGGCATCATTGGACTCAATTGGCTTACGGTTGCAATTAGCTTTTAATGAGGTTCATGACTTCTTTAAGAAACATTATTTGGTCTCAAACTCTAACAAAACGCAGGCACTATTGTTTAGAAACAAACACAATAACACACATAATCCTAAATTGGAGAATAACACCTTTGATGGCACTATCATTAAGCAGGTTGACATATATAAATATCTTGGTATCTGGCTCGATTCTCATCTGAGTTGGGCTTCTCAAATAGATTCTCTAATAGGAGGCATGAATAGAAAGTTGGGTGCCCTTTACAGATACAAAAGGTATATGTCTAGGGCGGTTCACCAGAACGTTGTTAATTCCTTGTTACTGCTGGTCCCTGATTACAGAGATCTCCTATATGGAGGGGCCACTGGATCTCTTTTAAATAAAATGGACCTGATGTTCCATAGATTGGCTCATTTTATTTTGGAAGCACCCTATGAAACACATCAGTGCCTTTTATTTAGCTAGCTAAACTCGGTTAAACCACCAGTGAGAAGAAATGTTTATTTGTTACAGTTTATGATCAAGGTCTGCAGTAACAAGGTTCCTGGCTACATTGTTGATTTATTTGAATTCAGGGAGATTAGAAAGGGTCTGAGGACCCCCCAGGGAGCTCAATACATTCTGTGTAATTATAACTTAAATATGGGGAGATCTTCTATACCCTTTAGAGGACTTTCTCTGTGGAATCATTCCGCTTCAAATTTAAGATGTTTTGGGGCTAAAATCAATAATTTAGAATTCAATAGATGGTGCATGACTTGGTCCAATAATGCTATCATTTGTAATCATTGTAATGCACTTTAAAAATTGCATTTGAGGTGTTTAATGTTGCTGCTGTTTTGCCTATTGTAACAATGTGATTGTTTTATTTTCTGCATATATACTGTATTGTATATATATGGGTATATGTGCAATTGTATGTTTATATGTGCAACTTCTTACTTTACCTAGCCTGGAACCTCACTGAAAATGAGCGTTGCTTAATTGAATGTATTCCATTATTCTTCTGAATAAAATGATTTACTACTACTACTAAGAATCATCCAAAAATTACTTTCGGCAAGCTTAAAAATATTATTATATATAGAAACCAGCCTGTGGTTTAGTCACATACCACTCTCTAAATATCAATATTTAGGATGAATTATCAAAGCCCTGCACATTGACAATGCATCTTCATCTGGAATTGACAATTTCTGACATAATGATCATTGGGACCAAACCTTTATTGAGTATGTGTTAAAGTTAATCAACACTTTGAATCAGGAGTATTAATTAGATTATGTAGACACAGCACAAAGGAGATGGAGCACTATAAGAAACATCTGTAAATTGATACATTATATAAAGATACATTGGAAGACATGGCAGCCCACAAACAAAAAGTATTACAATAGAAGAAAAACAAATGATACTCACATAGCATTGGGAGAAGCACATCACTTTCTACAGACAGAAAATATCCTAATAACATGAACAAAAATGAAAGGGATCAAAATCTGTAGAGATATCAGATGGTTAGCACTCAGTCTGACCACCTCCAAGCACTAGTACAAAAAGAAGTGCAGACTTGTTAGGGAACGACCAGTCAACTGGAACCAGGTTAAAACAACAGGTTACAGAAAAAAAAAATGGAAAAACATACAGTAGGCAGGGAGGAAAACAAAGCAGTGCTGGCCAAGTGCAGAAACATTTGGAGAGGAACTTGATCAAAGCAAGGAATAGCAAATAATAGAATATAAAATTCTGCCCATGGAATGCCTGCAGAATGATCATTCCAATTCTGTGGAATTTGAAATTCTGCCAAAATTTTAATTTCTGCTATTTCACTATAATTTTAAAAGTTCAAATTCAATTAATGCTACATTTGTAACAAGAACTGAGCACAGTGACATACAAAACTGTACCAAATTTTGGATTCATAGATTGAAAGAGGGTGGAGGTAGGAGTGGCCAAGAGGTACTGAGAAAGATGTTGTGGGAGAAGACAATGTCTGGAGCAGCGGGAAGGAAGAATTATGGCTATTCCAACAGGATAGGTCAATAGGAAAAGGAGTAGGAAACTCATGTTTTAAGGGAGTTTGTCACTGTAAAGAACAAAGAGGATATCAGTGGGATCAGGAGTTCAGCTGAGTCAATCTGGTTGTGCCAAAAGAGAAGGGGGCAGGAATAGTCACTCAGAAAGGAACAGCAGGACTGCAAAATGCTTGGCCAAGCTTATCAAATAAAGTGATTATATGTGCATTGTTAATGTTAAATTCCACAAAAAGAATTCTGGATGGTTCATCTATACTGATAAACAAATTTATCCAATTTATCCAGTTGAGTTATCCACCAGTATACAACTTAATTTTGCTGTGATTTTAAAAGTTCACATCTAATTAACATCAAATTTGGAACATGAACTAAACACAGTGACATGCAAAAGTGTACAAAATTTCAGATTTGTAAGGTTGAAAGGGGTGGAGGTATAAGTGGCCAAAAGGGTAGATCAATAGGAAAAGGAGTAGGTGACTCATGTTTTAAAGGAGTCTGTCACTGTAAAGAACAAAGTAGATATCATTAGGATCAATAGTTCTACTGAGTCAATCTGGCTGTGCCAACATAGAAGGAGGGGAATAGTCACCCAGAGAGGAACAGCAGGACTGCAAAAAGTTCAGCAAAGCTTATCAAATAAAGTAGTGATACATGCATTTGTGACAGTGTAAACACTACACTGGGAAACAAGAGGTTAACATCTTGTTTGAGGCTGAGGAAATGCAGGGAATGCAACATGAATAGGCAAGGGGTGCCTCCCCAGGTGTTGCTAATTAGAGGGATTGCTAAAAGGCAGAGAGAATCCTGCAAGGAGTCTGTTAGAAGTTGGAAACTGCTGCAGGGAGGAGATACTCCTAGGCAGAGAACCCTGCAAGACAGAGGGTGGAATGTAAGACAGGAACAAGAGTAGAAAGCCATGGAGAATGGTTAATTATTGGAGAGAGCCTTTGGGGAGAAGTTGAAACCTGCTGCTGAGAAAGAGACCATTTCTAGAGCAGAGAGTCCTGAGGTAAAGGATCAGCCTAGCCAGTTGTGCCAAAAACAATGAGTGGAATGTACTGCTAATAACAGCTTGCAAATAAGGCTAAAAGGGAAAACTGTTTTTGTTTGATTTGAGACTGTGCATTCAAAACCGCTGGCCCATAAACCGTTTATGTATGATTTGAGACTGTGCATTAAAAACTGCTGGCCCACAAACTGTTGGGTTTTGTTTGAGACTGTATATTGGCAAAACTGCTGGCCCACATAAGTGGTTCAAAGATTCCTTTTGTCAAGTCATCCTGAAAGAACTGTTTTGTGTTAACCTTTATGTTACCTAACCATGCTGGAGAAGTTGAACCGCCTGATTATGCTTTTCTGGAGCAACAAAAGTACATTTTCTTCTGTGAACTTTAAACCCAGTGTGTTGCCTCTCCATCTACAATAGGCCAGCTTGTCACAGCATTGTTAAAGTTAAATTCCACAAAAATAATTCTGGATGGTCATCTACTATACATATGTGAGAAAATGTTACTAATATTTGTTTTCTACTAAAAATTTAAAATTGCTAAACCAATTTATCCAATTGTGTTAGACACCAGAATACACTAACTATAGATATGCATATCAAATGTTAAGTCTATGCCTGCAAGAGCATATACGTTACATATAAACATCCACATTTCTGTGAGTTTCCACAAAACTTTGCAAATATTTATATAGTAAAGATTTGAACCCCTGTAACTTAAAAATCTTTAATCCAATTCTCTCCATATCTAGAAAATTCTATGATCATTATAAAAAGGTTATTAATGCAAATTTACACATGTCTAGCATCAAAGGTGCCAAGGTTATATGCAAGTGAAATTTGTCCATGAAATTTCCTGTAAAAAAATAAAATGACAGATTTTAAGCACATATAATTTTGAGACAATGCATCATATTGTCCTGAAATCTGTCACATTATTAGAGTACCATCATCAAGGTATCCTGCCAAATTTAAGATCTCTGAGCCAATAGACAGCTGAGGTATGTGCAGACAAAAATGTTCATGAAATTTCACTCAAAAAATAAAATGACAGATGTTAAGCACCTGTAAGTTTGAAACAATCCATCCAAATATCATATTTGGAACCATAGTTGCCCTCTACAAATAGAGTGGGCATGCCAAATTACAAAGCTGTAGCTTGTACAACACCTGAGCTATGACCAAATTACTACATTTAAAACATTCTGCAAAATACTGATGTAATTCTGCAGAATTTCACAGAATTTCACAAACTTTCATTGAAATTCTGTGAATTCAGAATTTTCCCATTCCACTCAGCTCGGGCAAATAATCATTTGGTCATGTCATATGTAACAGAAAAATCAAATGAAGGTACTCCAAAAAGAACCAAGCTTTGTTCCAACTCACTGAGCAAATAAATGTGATATTTCAGCAGCTTTCTAAATTGTTTTAAAAGACCAATATAAGAAAACATTTCAATAGGAACAATGATGAGGATTGGAATAACATGGGAAAAGAAGAAAAGAAAAACTATCCATGGAGCCCACAGGAGACACATTACAACTGTCCTACGACTTCTTTCTGTAAAACAGATGGCCGGCATTGATAGATTTGGACCCATGTACAGTATCAGTGAGGCTGATATGGATGTGGAATCAATTTATTAATTTGTATTTATTTATTAAATATATCAGAATATACCTTTGAGCACAAGTGCTCATTTACAAAGGTTCCACATCTTAGGCAATAAAGAGACACAAAGAAGGCAATACAATCATGGCATAATCTTAGCTCATATGGAGCACTGTCAAGAAAACTAGAGAGAACAGTAACACTGTAGCAGCAGTCTGTGACTGGGCAGGATAGGGTGAAAGTAACAGGAGGAGAATAAAGAAGGCGAAGTGGGAGGGGATCATTTGTGACAGTCACAGATGGGGATATGTGTGAGAGACAGTCTTAGCTTTTTCTTAAATGGTGACAATTTTGGGAGACTGAGCACAGAATCAAGCAACTCATTTAGCCAGTGTGGGGCCCTGGTGGCAAAGGCATACATGGCTAGGCTTGTTCTACAGCAAGGAACAACGAGAGCATTTCTAGTCATGCTCCTAGAAGTATAATAGTAGTCAACAGGAATTAACAGGTTTCGGACTGATATAAGAGTGAGATTCATAAGTTATTTTTCCGCAGTTGGCACATTTGATATTTAATCATAATTTTTTAATAGGAACACTGTGATCAATGATTAAACTCACGAGAATGAGAACATTGGAAACATGACCCTGGGTGAGAGAACAACCAAGGATCAACATGAAATAGAAATAAAAGAGGCATTATGAAGACCAAAATCATATTTTTGTCTATCAGAGAGCCAAAATGCCTCAGTAGTTGCTTCAAAGAAAGGTTTTGGACATGCAGTACATGATGTGAATATATTATTAGAAAATTAAATAAAAAAGAACATTAGAACAGTGTTTCCACTGATGTAAGAAAGACATTACATGAATTAAGAGAAATTAGTGACACTGAAATTAAAGCATCAGATATGGGCAAAATATTCTGATAATGTCCCAACTGGAGTGTCAATATGAACATCAGTTGGAGGATAAAAGATGATAAAGAAACATTTAACAGCACTTCAACTTCTGGTTTCAAAGACCAGATAGATAACTTGATAAATCAGGCCCTATTGTATGGTGAAATATCACTTCAGGAGGCTAATTTCCTAAGAAGGAAACAGCTAGTAAATCCTACTTTTTGTGCTCCTCTTGAAATATATGAATCCAGTATCAATCCCCCCTCCCCCCACAAGTATTACGATTATCTTGCGTATAAGACAGGGTGCGAAATGTATTTAGTGGTACTTTTCTTTAAGAAAAAAATGTAGTACCAGCATTACCATCCTATTACCAAGACAATATGGAATTGCTCAGTAAAATTCAGGATTTACTTTGGTGTGAAAATGTTACCTATCTCACCAAAGATATCATATCATTATGCACAAGCACTGAACATCATTTGGGTTACATTCTGTGAGAGAATTTTTCAAACTAGAAACAATAGATAGGTTAAAAACATCTGGGGCCAGGTATTAAAAATGTTGCTCGGTGGGCAAATAGATTGCTCGTCGTTTGCACTCTGTTAATGCAATTGCCTGATATTCAAAATACTGAAGGAAACTACTGTAGAATATCTTGTAACCTGCAGATTACAGGATCCATGGTGACATGGATTCACTGGGGGGAGGTCATGTCAAACAAACCTGATAGATTTCTTTGACTAGGTGACCAGAGAAGTAGATCAGGGTGGAGTTGTGGATGTGGCCTACCTGGATTTTAGTAAGGCCTTCTATACTGTTCCACATCGGAGACTCATGAACAAGCTGGGCAGTCTGGGAGGGGTCTAAAAGTGGTAAACTGGGTAAGAAATTGGTCAGGGGATAAGCGAAAGAGGGTGGTGGTAAACAGATTTCACTACAGGGAAGGAAGGGTGACCAGCCGGGTGCCACAAGAATCAGTACTGGGAATGGTCCTTTTTAATGTCTTTATTTGTGATATTGTAGAGGGGCTAGAAGGGAAGGTATTTCTTTTTGCAGGTGACACTAAAATCTGCAATAAGATAGACACTACGGGGAGGCAGAGTGTGGAAAAAATGAATAGTGATCTAAGAAAGCTTGAAATGTGGTCAAGAGTGTAGCAACTAAGTTTCAATACGCAGAAGTGCAAAATCATGTACTTGGAGCACAGAAACCCAAGGGTGAAGTACAAGATAGGAGAGTGGGGAGAGCCAGTGGGATGCTAGGGTGCATAGGGAGGGGTATCACTAGCAGAAAGAGGGAGATGGTGATAGCGCTGTATAAATGATTGGTGAGACCTCATCTGGAGTACTGTGTCCAGTTCTGAAGACCATATCTCTGGGAGGACATAGAGTAGAGGTGGCCCAGAGGAGGACAACTAAAATGGTGCAGAATCTGCACAAGAGACCCTATGAGGAAAAACTAAAGGACCTCAATATGTACACCCTGGAAGAAGTGAGGGAAAGAGGGGATATGACTGAGACTTTCACGTACCTCACAGGTATAAATAAGGTACAGGAGGGAAGCATTCTTCAGTGAAAAAAGCTCAAGAACCAGGGGGCATGCTATGAAGTTGGAGGGGTAGACTCCGGGGAAATGTGAGGAAATACTTCTTCACAGAAAGAGTAGTGGATGCCTAGAAGAGCTTCCCTGCAGAGGTGGTAGGGGCAAAAAGTGTAGAAGGATTTAAAAATGCATGGGATAGACATGAGTGAACCATAGTGGTTAGGGAAGGGAGAGGTAAGCAGATCAAGTAGGGTGTGCAGTATTACAGTAGGTAGGGAACATGGGTAGACTAGGCGGGCCAAGTGGTCCTTATCTGCCATCAGTTTCTGTTTCTATGTTTCTATGTACAGTAGGCCCATTAGCATGGGCAAAAATGAATAGCATGTGACATGAATACAGGTGCAATGCTATATTCATCATGTTTGCGTTGCACAGCATGAGTTTGAGTGGCACAATTTCACAGTGCAAATCCTGCCTATAAAAAGACTGTCTTACTCTGGTCAGTCCCTAGAGGTGGCTGGTTACACTGTGGCCAGAAAACAACACAGATAAATATACAGAACATATGTTGTTTCTCATAGAACAGGCCATGCAGGCGGAGGAGGAGACGACAGAAGGCCTTCCTGGGCCACTCTGTAGTAAATGGAGGTGATATGCTGCGCACAGACGATAGCAGCCACGAGTCTCCTATGAGATTCTCACTGAGGACCAGCTGGCATGCCATTACTGCCTCAGTAGGGCCATGCTACGGCAGCAGTGTGAGCTCCTGCCTGAGCAACTGTGCAGTGACACCCAGCACAGCCATGCCATGACAGTTGAACAGAAGGTGATGGCCACAATGTGCTTCCTAGCCACCGGATCATTCCAGACACTGATGGGGGATACCATATCTGTGTCACAGTCCACCATCTCACACCTGCTTACCCAATTCCTAGATGCCCTGCTGCCACATGCTGGCGAGTTTATCACATTCCCTAGCACAGCAGCTGAGCACACAGAAACCATGCAGCAGTTCTATCAGGTTGCACACCTACCTGCAGTACTTGGTTCCATTGCCTGCAGCCATGTTGCCTTCCAGGCACCCACTGAAATGGGTTGGGTGCCTACCTCAATAGGAAGGGCTACTACTCCATCAATTGCCAGGCGGTGTGCAATGCAACAGGGCACATAACCAATGTCCTAGCATGTTACCCCATCAGTGCACATGATGCCTTCATGTGGCAAAACTCCACACTATGCCAAATCTTTGAAGGTGACCACATACCCAGAGGGCACCTTGTTGGTGAGTACATGCACCACACACACACTCACATACAAACAACCCAGGGGGGCACTCATCTATACCACAAAACACATGTGCCTCATTGAGGGAAGGGTGGGCAGTGGAGGGTGGAAAGGTTCAATGGAAACAACACAGCTCATGGGCTGTTGATGCTACACAGGAAGCAACAATGTGAAAAGGTGCTAACAGATGTGTGTTACCTTAGTGGGGACAGTGCCTATCCCTTGCACCCTTTGCTCCTTACACCTGTTCTCTGGCTCACATCTGTGGCCAAGGACAGATATAATTCAGCACGCAATGCCACAAGCAACATCATCGAGTGAGTATTTGGCATGCTGAAAATGCGATTCCAGTGCCTGGACCCTATAATACACTCCTCCGAAGGCCTATGGCATATTCCTAGCCTGTTGTATGCTATACAACATGAAGCTCACCTATGGAAGTATCCTGCTGGTCCAAAAGGAACAGAGTGACAGCAACATGGAACCAGAGGTGCTGGGAGATGCTGGAGCAGCTCAACCGGTGCAACACCCACATGGCCAGGAGGACACAGTAATACTATAGAAACACCATAAAAAGTCTCTCATGCTGGAGCAGGTGAGTTGAAAGAAAAAATGACACAGTCATATGTGTAAAAACTTTATTGTGAAAAACAAACACAAACAAAGAAAAACAGTGAAAAAATACTGCAAAAAAACAAGGGGGTGCTGGACAAGGTGGCCAAATGGAGGGAGGTGGGGAAGCACACTAAAACAAAAAAGTGGCTTGTGAACAATCTATGTGAGGTGCTGTGGATGTGTAGTATTTGGGGGGGCATCCCACTCAAGTCTGCCTGCGGCCACCATGGGTTCACACATCTGCTGAAACAGACCCCTGGTGGTGGGTGGTGGGGCCCATAGGGAGGGGAAGGTGACACCCTGGGTGATGAAGTCACCCTACCCAGTGCATGACCATGCCAGGAGCTTGAGGACAGCATAGGATCACAAGTGTGGTACCAGATCCTGACCAGCTACTGCATGGTGTTGGTGTTTGCTGTGGTGTCCCCACAGAGCCAGAGCTGTGCACACTGTTGGCAGCAGTGCTGCAACCACCCATACCGAAAACGAAGGGTGAATTTCCAGTTGTTTTATTCTCAAAGTCCCTTCATTTCTCAGTATTTGTACCATTCCACCATTTATTTTCCCTTTTTTATCTTTACCCTTCATTTTTTGCTGCCAATATCCTTCCAAACACCCTTCAAATGACCCATCTTTTTGAACAGTTTTTTATTTTCCGTTTTTTAGTATTCTGAACCATTTATTTTCCATTTTTTATCTTTCTTTGTCAAAACTGCTCCCAATATCCATTCAAATGCTCTTAAAATGACCAGTCTTGTAGCAGTTAAATTATTGTGACCATTACATTGTTTTTTTTTTGTTTATATTTCACTGCATCCATTTACTGCTTTTTTTCAATTGATATTAAGTAAAACCGATGGTTGGGTAGAAAAAATCCAGGGTAGGACTTCGAAGAGCTGATAGGCTGAGTGAAGCTAGGGTATCCCAGAGGGAAGTAGAGTGTACACTGCAATCTAGAGTCCCAATTCAAAGTTAACACAGTGTAGAATACCACCGCTTAACTGCACTGACCACTGCACTGATTTTCTGCCATATGTACTCCTTTACCACTGCATTATTATTTGTAATGCACACTGTAGCAGCACTGCAAACAATTATCATTTTTTCCTGTACAATTCTTTATAACTGCATTATCTTTGCCATTTTTAGATACACACTATAGTAGCACTGTACACACTTTTTAATGTTCTCACACGAACAGCTATAGGTGCCCATTTCATAAGTTCAATACGACACTTTGGGGGTATGCAATAGACAGTTCCAGTGCACAGCAAAGAGCTGAAGGCACTTGGCCAGTGGTCTTGTGCCTCGCCATGCCCCTGGCCATGCACTGTAAGTGTCTATTGCACACCCCACAGTGTCTTACTGCTTATGTACCCATAAAGAAATGTGTGGTTGAGCATTCATCAACGCTTCACCCATAGTAGTTTGAGCATCAAGTAAAAATGCACTGACATGATAGATTTATTTGGATGCTAACTGGAGAGCACATGTACTAAACCAGCACTCAGCAAAAACTCAGCTTGCACCATTAAATGCTTGGTGAGCATTTACATTAGTAATTGAATACCGGTTGAGGAGTTTTTTGAAAGGGAGATGGGGGCGGGGGCCCTATGAAAAAGTAGTGTACTTAAGTACGCACCAGAAATACACTTTTAGAAAGGTAATATATTTAGTTTATATAGCATATATACTTATTTTTTTTTGTTATTTGCCTGGCTCCCATGCCTTTCAGAGGAGGCCTCGTACCTCCTCCTACTCCTTCCACCAGGGCGATCCCCACAGCATCCAATCCCCTAGTGTCATCCACTCGTAGGGCCAAGGGTGTTTCATTTTTTCCCCTGTTTTTCTCTCATTCCCCTGAGATGCCTGCACTTAGGACTTGATGTCCAGGCTAGCCAACATGCTGACGAATGCCGACAGCCATGCACAGAACAGCGTCCTCCCTCTCCAACTCCAGTAGAGCCGTCGGTGCCTCGAAAGCCTGTGCATCCACCAGCTTCAGGGGTGTCGGGTGCTAGAAGCACTCCTGGTTTCCCATCCCAGAGGGAGGAGAGAATCCGTTGGGTTGCTCAGTCCTCCCTCCCACCTCGACCCCCAGCGACCCGAGTCTGTTCCCGAACCTGGGTCACCGGCGTAGTGTGAGGTGTGGTGTCCAGTGCCTCAACCCTCAGCGCCACCGGGCTGGCAGCATATATACTTCTGATTTACTTATAAAAAGTGAACTGGCATCTTAGTGTACTTTTAGAATAGTCAGTTACCTACCAACAACCCTCAATCAATCCATTCTGCCAACAGCATTTCTTTTACCATGACAATAAATCACCCCTTGTGACTTTTATTTTCACCCTTCATTTACCCCTCTCCATTTTTTTTGCATTCCCATACCTCCACTTAAATATGTTCACTCCAATCCACAGAAGCAAGCAATGATCCACTAGAGCTACTGTATGTACCCTTACCAAATGTGCTGCAATGGCAACACGACGTTATATCAATGGCAGTACCTGGTATGCCTGAAATTGTGCAGTGGTACTACCCAGTGGTAGTCTGGTAGTACAATGGTGTCAACCCAGTCAAGTTTTCTAGCCTCAGTGTTAGTGCCATGGCACTGTGGCATCCCTATGGCAATTTCAGCAGGTTGCCCAGACTGGTAAATGGGCAATGGTACCACAGTGGTATTGTGTAATTTTGAGTTCCCTTTCATGTGGGACTCTATATTGCCCTAGAAGTGCCCATTGATAATACAGTGGTAGTACTAAACTGTTTTCTATAAACTACCACCAAGACTTATTTGGTACCACCATGGTATCAGTATTGAGTAATGTCACCACAAAGGTATTACGGTTTTGGTTTTTTTTTACCAGTTACCAATTATTTTACCAGGTGAGACAGACACACTAAGCTGAAAGCTTACATAGAAACATAGAAACATAGAAGTTGAAGGCAGATAAGGACCGCAACGCCCATCCAGTCTGCCCATTTCTTTTTCTACCTTATAAATGTGCCATTGGCCTTTGCTCTGTCAGTGGCCTATCTATTCATAGTCATTTGTATTGCTCCCTTATGCCTATCCCATGCCTGTTTGAAGCTCTGCACTGTATTCATAGCCACCACTTCTTGTGGTAAGCCATTCCATGCATCCACCACCTTTTCTGTGAAAAGAATTTCCTCACATTCCCCCTTAATCGGCCTCCCTCTAATCTCATGCTGTGTCCTCTTGTCCTGCTATTTTTCTTATATTTAAACATGTTAGACTCTTTCACCTTGTTTATGCCCTTAAGGTGTTTGAATGCCTAGATCATATCACCTCTCTCCCTCCTTTGCTCAAGGGTATACATATTGAGCTCCATTAATCTGTCCTCATATGTCTTCTGATGCAGTCCTTGCACCATTTTGGTTGCCCTTCTCTGGACTGCCTCAATTTGGTTAATGTCCTTGTGAAGGTGTGGCCTCCAATACTGCACTGAGTACCCAGATGGGGCCTAACCAGTGTCTTGTACAGAGGGATTATTACCTCCCTCTTACGACTTGTGATACCTCACTTATACACCCCAACACCCCCTAGCCTTACCTACTGCTTTAGAGGTCTGCTTGGATGATTTTAGGTCATCAGTGATGATGATGCCCAAGTCTCTTTCTTCCTTTGTGACTGCTAGCAACTCCCTCCCAGCCTATAGGTGGCTTCGGGTTTCTCTTCCCTATGTGCATGATTTTGCACTTCTTTGCATTAAATCCAGTTGCCACTCTTCTGACCATTCTGCTAGTTTATCCAGATCTCTTCTCATTCTGCCCACCCATCTGGATCATCTACTCTGTTGCAGATCTTGGTGTCATCTGCAAACAGACAAGCCTTAACCTCTAGTCCATCTGCAAGGTCACTAATGAAGATGTTGAAGAGACTGGCCCCAGAACTGATCCCTGAGGTACCCCACTTGTGGATTGCATCTCTTCTGACTGTATACCATTTACCACCACTCTCTGTTTTCTGCCCGTCAACCAGTTTGCCACCAGTTGACCAACTTCTGACCCACCGAGGCCTACCCAGCTTATTTATCAATCTTCTATGTGGAACAGTGTCAAAAGCTTTGCTGAAGTCAAGGTAGGCGACATCAACTGCTCCCCTTGGTCCACCACTCTGGTTACCCAGTCAAGAAGTCTATGAATTAGTTTGACAGGACCTTCCTTTTGTAAACCCATGCTGTCTTGGATCCTGTGCCCTATGGATTCCAGGTGTTGCACTATCCTTTCCTTAAGAGTGCCTCCATAATCTTGCCCACTACTGAGTAAGACTGCCGGTCTGTAGTTCCCGCCTCCTCCCTGGTACCACTCTTGTGGAGCGGGATCACATGAGCCCTTCTCCAGTCTTCTGGGACCTCTCCTGTGCTCAGAGACTCACTAAACAATTCTGCTAATGGCTCTGCTAGTTCCTCCTTTAGCTCCTTAAAGCTTGTTTGCAGGTGCAACCTGGGAGCACGAGGAAGTTAAGTGACTTGCTCAGGGTCACACAGTATGCAAGTGGGGGCTGTGGGATTCAAACCCAGGTCTCCAGATTTGCAGCTAACAGCCTTAAACTACTGCACCATACTGCCTCCCCGTTAGAAGAACAAATTGGTGCACATATAAATCCCAAGCTTATTTGGTATCACTGTGGCATCAGTGCATCTAGAAAATTGATACCACTATGGTACCAACATGGTACACATCAAAATCAAAGTCTGAAAGAAATACTAAATGAAACATACATTGATAATGAAAAACATTATGAGCTGTACAGTATATGCAAATCACAATAATAACCCTCAGTTAAGTTCTCAGATTTAATGGGATATCACCTTTGAATTGAAATCCATTGAAATCCCATTAAATTCCATTCATTTTCCATTATTTTCATGCAAACCCATTAATTTTCACCATTACATTTTGAATCATTTTTTTTAATGGCCAGTTATTACCATTAAATTTTGATTAATTTTTGATGTTTCATGGGTGCAAACCATTAATTTACTCATCCATGACATTAATTGACCATGACAGGGATCCATTAAATATTTAATCGGTATGGTACGCTCCTTAAATTTTGTATCAGGCTATTTTAAAGGCATGTTTAATAACCATTAAAACTGTCCAAATGAACTTTTCATTGCCATGAAAATTATGTTCATGTTACACCAGTACATTAATGGCCATTAAAACTGTCCAAATGAACTTTTCATTGCCATGAAAATCACGGTCATGTTGTGGCAATACATTAATGGCCATTGAGCATAGTTTTATTTACTGTCTATCTGTACTACTTTTCTCTAAGAACCATGGGTCTCCTTTGAATCCTGTGTAACCTTTCATTTTACAGGTACTCCCCATCTACTCTCCAGAATCAGTATCTCCAAAGAGATTCCCTCACCAGGACCATAAAGTACCCGTGAATCAGTTACTTGATTGGGGATGGGGAGTTCAAGCCATAATTGAATCTGCATCCATTACAGTGGGAGTCCAGATGGTTGGTGCCATGACACTATATTATAATGAGGGACAGTTAAGATGTTTGGGATCAGTCTCCCCAGATCTGGCCCCCTATAGCTGAACCCCCATCTTGATGCTGGACCCCCTTCCTGCAGCTGGACCCCCACTGCTAAAGACTAACTTTTTGCTACAGCACCTTCTCTGTGTGGCAACACCATTTACAGTGAGGGACACAGCAATGCTGATGGATAAAATGAGGGACACATCACTAAGGGACTGTTGAGAGGTATGGGACAGTCCCCTTCCCACATGTGGCCACCCTGCACTGCAGTGCTAGAGATTTTACAGACTGTCACAGGGGTCTAAACTAACTTTTTCAGCCACTAACCTTTAGGGCTAATAATTAGAAAAATCAACTGACCCAACAGGAGTTTCACTAGCCCAGCACAAAATGACCCGAAAAATCACCATTGAAATGAATGGTCACATTGAACTGTATATAGGCCAATTCATTTCAATGGCATTATGTTCTTGATATTTGTGTAGCAACAGCAAATGGTCCTGGCTCAGACCAGATACCAGGCCAATAGGAATGGAAATCAGTGTGGGATGTGACTTCCTGCCGGAAGCTTATGAAGAGGACCATTTCTTTTGCGTTAAGATGAGCAAGGAGCAGTCATCAGAATGAGGGGATCTATGACAGCTTCTCACTTTAGAGGTGGTTTAATTTTTCTGCATGTTTTAGTGGGTGGCAAAGGCAGCAGCCAGCAAGCTCGTTTGATGTCAATAAGCCCCAGTAAAGTTCCCCTATAGTTTAGGTTGCAAGAGGGGTGCACATAGTGGCAGAAGCCCCATAAATATAAAGTGCTTGCCTGCAGTTAAAATGTTTTCTTCTCCTTATTGCGGCCTGCCTGGTGAAGGTGGCACAAGCCAGTACCACACCTAAGTTCCAGCTTGCGCTGGACAGCTGGTTGTTAGGGACTCAGCATCCTGAATGCCAGGGAGGATATTGAGAATGGCCAGTAATGACCATTGTGGAGTCTGAATTGACTGTGAAGGAGAACAGTCAGGGGATTTCAGGTGCCCAGAAGAAAAGAAACCATGAAAAAAGTGCGGCAGAAGGGAGAGGAGACACAGGGAAGTAAATTCAGAGCAAAAGGTACCAACTGCAGTACTTCTGTCATCCCTGTGTCAATCTCAGTGGTCCCAGCAATGTCAGAGGTCCAATAGTTGTTGTGGTCCTCAGGATCAGCAGTTGGCAGCCACAGCATGGGTTCTGTTTAGTCCCATTTGTTGTTTTTTGTTTGTAAAGAAAAAGTAAATGCCAGACCCTTAGCAGTGGCCCCCATAAGCAGGAAAGCATTAGATGAATGAATATCAAGAGAGCCAGCTACTCCTCAAGGGAAGACCTCCTGCCTGCCTGCAGCCAGCAGAGCATCCAGCATACACTTAACCCCCTCCTGTCTCCTCAGCTTCTCCCTAGCTTGGGGTGGCGAGTCAGTGATAGTGCCATAAAGCAGGCACTGTCTGCCTGAACTAATACTGAAAAAAAAATGATGTTTCTTTACACACAGTGAGTGCAATACGGTAAAGGACAGCCATGGATGTTAGTGTGGTCAGGGCAAGGGACTGTCAAGCATGGATTTTTTTCAAATGTATTTAAAATTGGTCCAGGAAGGGAGCATATGGTGAGATGGTGGCCTTATTCAAAATTACCTAAATTTATTTAACTCACACTCCTAAATGGAGAACAAGGGTTGGGCAGCATTCAAATTAAGTAGCTATCGGCGGTGGTGCAGAGGCAGGCAGGCTATGAAGTAGATTGCAAACAAGGTGCTAGAAGGAGCAAGGGTAGTGTAAATCCCCAGTTATAGCCAAGCCAGCCAGTTGAGCTAGTGAATATTTTCTAGCTGTCCCAAGGTTTTTTTAGCTGCAGATTATAAAGTCAGAGTGTCCCAGGGTGATACAGGTGACTTGTAGCCATGTTGCCTCCAGTAGCCAGGCTAGTGTTATATGGGTCTCTGGATCAGTTACTCAGATTACTAGCCCTTTGCTAGGGCTGTGGCAACTATGCTGCTGGGGTGGCTAACAGGCTAGGGCTGTGGCAACTATGCTGATTGTGTGGGTAACTGCCTGGTCCACTACCTTCCCCTTGCTTCTGACTGGAACTGATACCCAAGAGCACTTTAAATTAGTAAAATTTTAAATTTTTACAATACTAGCTTAGCTACTGTTTGCCACTTAGCTACAGCCAGCTTTATCCGCCTGGACACTTTCACTTTATACTCTGGTTTTATTTAACCTAACTGGCTTATTTATGAATACATTTATTTATTTTGTTAATTTATTGAAAAGTTTTACCAGGAAAGGCACAGTGAACAAATTGCTCATCTCCCAGTGAGTCCTGGGGGAGAGGGTAGTGGAAAACACAATTATACACAATTAAACAGGTCATACAAATTGAATGGGAAAATTGTTTAGTCAGGAGAGGCACACTAAGCTGAAGCTTGCTTCCAGGTGTGATCTGGGAGCACAAGGAAGTTAAGTGACTTGCTCAGGGTCACACAGTATGCAAGTGGGGGCTGTGGGATTCAAACTCTAGTCTCCAGGTTTGCAGCTCAGAGACTTAAACCACTGTGCCATACTGCCTCCCTATGAATGCCATAACCATAAACAACACATTAAATACATAGAAACAGAAGAATAAACAATAAAAAAAAATTTGGGGCCAGCTAACCTTCATTCACTATTCCAACTGGCAAAATTTCCTGTCCAGTTAGCTATTCATATGGGACTCCTATTGTCTCATATTTTGTGTTTGCCCCCCTACACTATTTAAAAAACTCTCTGTCCCAAGATCCGTAGCGGCTGTGAGCTTTTGTGTGCATGCACTTGACAACCTGACTCACCACAGGACGTTAAGGAGAGCGGGAGAGAAAAATAAGTGGCCTGCTGCTGCAACTTAGGTCAAGCTGCCTTGCCTGCCTGTGGCTCTGTGAGTGAGTTGCTCATCATTGTTCACTTCTTTATTTGGTCTGTCTGTGGCTCCAAACCACAACTTAACCAGATCCAACACCAAAAGGGGGACTAAAATAAATTCAAGGAGCCGTGCTTCTAGCTGTTGAGCACTGGCTTGCCTTAGAGAATCCTCTTAAAACTTTGCTTGAGGTTGGTTTTTGATTGAACAGTCATTGGGGGCCTAGGGGGAGTCAGTGGGAACATGGGGGTGAGGTCTGTGGATGCCGATGTCATTGGAGTGGGAGTCAGACTCAGCTGACCCGCAGGTGCAAGACAGAGGAGACAGGATGGAGCAGGAGACAGAGTACTGATCAGGGCCTGTTTGGGGATGGGGAGTCACTGTTGACTTGTTGGCAGCTGCACTGCTGCAGCCTGTGAGTGTGTCAGAGGAATCCTGAGTCTTCTTCAGTTCAGACTGAAAAACAAGGAACTTTGGGAGTTGACTCAACTAACTGAACAAAAAAAGCAAGTGCTGCAGTTGCACAGCAGCTGGTTGGGCTGCTGCCAGGCTGGGGGGGCAGCTGTTGTGCTGGGCCTGGGTGGGTGCATTCAGAGTTTGGAACTTCAGGGCACTAAGAAGAGGCAATCACACGGTACAGCCGCACACAGACACAGGTGCCTAGTAATTTTTTTGGGGGGGTCTTAAGCCAAGTGAAGAACAAGAAACTAGTATAGTAACAGTTGTGGCCTGGTGTAAAGCTATGGTGTGGTGATGTGGGAGGGAGTGGGGTAGATGGTGGTATCAAGGACAGTTCCCTCACTAAGGTGGATTACTAAATTTAGTCTTAAAGCAGAAATTAATTTGTCTTTTAAAACTAAGTTTAGTAATTTTTAATCTTCTGTAATCATCAGAAGAAGAATACTGCCTGTAGGAATATTTAATTCTAAGAAGTTCAACTGTAATTGTTTTTTAAGAGTAAATCATTACTAAATGAATATTATACCCAGATTTTAGAAGTACACATTATTGAATAGTTTTGAATGATAAATGAAGACTTTTCAATACTTCTGTTTGTTTTATAGGCAAGCTTGTTAATTCTGATCATGGGCATAACCTTGATTATTATGCACTCTAGATGATAGGAGCATACATGGGCTTCATTAGCCTCCTAGCTCCTTCATTAACTTAGTATGATCCTTAGTATGATCACTTATTTTACAGTAACCTTTGCTCATTAAGAATGCTAAGAAATTAATACTGCTTTGTCAAACTAATTCTCTTCACAGTACAATTTTTTTAATACTACTGAATCATAAATGAAAACTACAGTCAGCTGAGTAGTTCAAAGATTTAAAGTAGCCAATCAAGGCTGGGTACATTACTATGCATTTCAGTTCTACTAAGCAAGGAGGCAGATAAAACAATCAGCAACATCAATGAATTTTAGAGAAGGTAAACAATCACAAAATGTGGGGTTTTACCTAAAAATAATATGATGCAAATAAGGTTGACAGTGTCTCTTTAAAAGTCTATACTGAACTACATTTTCCAGGAGTCTGCTCAGTTAATGAAGTACATTTACCAGATCACTTCCTGTCTCTGTACAGCCTGAACAACAGAAAAGCACAATCAACTGCGGTCTCCATTTTGAACTGGTGTTGTCTGCAGCACTTAATATTTACATGTTAAGGTAAATGCTTGTTTAAATAGAAAAGTACATCTTTTTAACTCCCTGAAATGTTAAATACAGTAAGGGACTCATCACTCAGGTTTTTTTGCTTTCTAAATGAAATTCTGTGCAGGTTTCACAATCAATGTTTTGTTATGAAAAGCATTTCTCTACTCTGAACTCATGTGACTGCCTTTGAAATACACATTTTATTTTCAATCAAATCCTTCCTTAAAGTGTCTGTTATGCATTTTGCCTCTAGATTACTTGTAATTTGTGGAATTTTTACTGATTTAGTTACATTAAAGTAATGTAGGGGAAGGGAATTAACAGGAAAATTGTATAAATGAGCAAATTCAGAATGCATTTTCTGTGTGTATCCATTCAGTAGACAACAGCCTTTTTTTATTCTGAAAATCTGGAGTAACCTGCATATAAAGGAAGAATTATTTACTGCAGATATTTGTGTGTGTGTTGTGGGGGAGCTGTTTTTTACATTTAATATTTGTATTTGATCAAAACAGTTGCATGTGTCAATGCATTTTGTAATCTTGCGATCAGTGTGCTTTTGTTTTCTTTTGCTGAAGACTGCATGCATTTAAATTCTATATGTTAGTATCTCACATTTTGTTTTATACTATGTTGAGAAGTATGGATTCCATGGTTGCGGAAGGGTGATGGGGGGGGTCTAGTGGTAGGGAGGGTGGTCAGGAGGTGGTTTTACTCTGGAGGAGGAGGGTGGGTCCAGCTCCTTGGAAGTGTGTTTATCTGGGTGTTCAGCTCCGGGGAAATTGCTCAACCTGGGGAGGGGGGCTGGTCTATGGGTGGGAATGAACACAAGGGGCCAACTGCAGGGTTGTCTGTTGGGCTAAGCTAGTCCAAGGCATGAAAGAGAGAACTGGCAGCAGGGAGGGTGGCTGGTGGTGGGGTTAGTTTGAGGTTGGAAGTGAGGTCCAGCTGCAGAGTGGGTGGTCAGATGGTGAGGCTGGTACATGTCTTCTGGTGGATCCAGCTGTAGGTACAGTGGTTGGCTGGGGGACTGCTGGTCCAGGGACTTGGGGGGAAAGCATCAGATATGTTGTCTGTTGGAGCAGAGGTTTGGGGTAGTGCTTCAGTTACATGGAGGTCATATGGCATGTAGTTGGAGGCTGGTCCAGATTCAGGGAGGGCAACTGGCTGGGTAAGAAGCTGAGCCAGAGGCTATGTGGTGCTCAAGCTCCAGTAACGTTGCTCATCATGTGAGAGGCTGGGGCTAGAAGGGTTGTTCAGCTACATGGAGGATAGTCTGGTGCCTTGGAAGGGTGCTGTAGCAAAGAGGAGGTTGGTTGGCTATTGAGGGATGGGTTGAATGAGGTTAAAGATATTGATCAGCCTAGGAGGGATCCAAAGTTGTGAATTAGAAACTGGTTAACATGTCAGCCATTCAGCTCAGTAGTAGCACTACGGCCCATTGCGCAGCTGACAAATGATGTATCCTTGTTTCACTTTTTCTTTTACACCCATCTAGACACATAAAACAATAATGCTATAACAATATGAAACAATATGACCCCTTATGGATTTTTTCCCATAAAGAAGGATTACGTCTCACTGTGTAACTCAAAAATAAGCATGGAAACCCATGTTTTTTAATACTGTTTTTAAATGCTTAGAGGACCACCATGTACTGGGGAAAATTTATGAATCTGACATGGGGTTGACGTAACACCAGGGAATGCCCTTAAACTTTGAGCTAAGGTGGATTATACTGTGAGGGGTTTGTACTGTAGCCTGTGAACTGAAACCTGAGAGTAAAGGATAAGAAAAGACTTGAGTTCTGAAGGGGCTGCTGTTCCTTGAAAATTCAAACTTCAGTGGGGGGGGGGAGGGTGTTGGGTTTGGTGCAGTAAATTAAACTTTGAGCAATGGAGGACTATTCTGAGGGGTTTGTACTGTAGTCTTTATTTTAACCTGAGAGTAAGGGAAAAGGAAAGATTTGCTCTGAGGGGGCTGCTGTACTTTGAAAATTCAAACTTCAGTGAGGGGGGATGGTGTTTTGGGTTTGGTTAGTGCAGCAAATTAAACTTTGAGTTATGGAGGACTATTCTGAGGGGTCTGTGCTGTATTCTGTGAATTGAAAACTAAGAGTAAGCGAGAAGGAAAGATTTGCTCTGAGGGGGCTGCTGTTCTCTGAAAATTCGAACTTTAGAGAGGGGGAAGGGTGTTGGGTTTGGTTAGGGCAGTATTGGAATTAAAATCTGAGCTATGGATCTAGATCCCATTTAATAGCAGTGATGTGTGGGCTACAGGAATTCACTATGGAGCTTTGGGGGGGTTGGAGGGAGCCTGTAGTTGCTGAGGGGGAAGAGGGCCAAAGGAGCCTGTAGGTGCCAGGGGAAGGGGGGCCAAGGGAACCTGTAGATGCCAAGGATATGGGGGTTGAGGGAGCCAGTAGCTGCCAGGGTGGAGGTGGCTGAGGGGAACCTGTAGATGCCAAGTGGAGGTGGGCTGAGGAGCCAGTGGCTGTCAGGGGAGGGGCTGAGGGAGCCAGTAGCTGCTGGGGGAAGGAGGGGGGGCCTTATTCCCAACCTGATCCATGCATCTGGTCAGGGTCTGCAGGGCATGATGTCAATATGTCCAAGCTCAGCACTGTGTGCTGAGTAGGACCCTGGAAATATGCACCACACCTCACCTTCTGCACTGACCAGCAAACCTGGGTTTGAATCTCACAACCCCCACTTACATACTGTGTAACCCTGTGCAAGTCAATTAATATCCCTGTGCTCTCTGGTCACACCTGGAGCTTCAGCTTAGTGTGCTTTTCCTGGTTAATCAGTTTCCATTCCCTTTCCCTATTTTAATAAAGCTGGTCCATTACTTCAGCAGAGCCTCTACTAATCCACCTGGGCTACTGTTTTGAAATACTGGCCACCTGGCCATCCTAAGCACTAAGAGGATTTAACTGAGCCCTTTCCCAAGCACCTTCTCTTTTCTTTCCTGTATTTTATTTCCCTTCTCTATGTTTCTTTTTTCCTACTGTGATCCGACTGTACCTATCTTTCTAAGTTCACTCTTTTCCTTACTTCTATACCTCTGGCATCTCTTGGCTCTCAGTTTCTGCTCTTGCTATTGTATTTTCCCCATATTAACATGATTTTCTTTATTTCATAGATCTGACAGGACACCAACTCTGTCCTTCCCCATCAGATAAGTATAATTCTATCGTTAACTTATTCTTTCTGCCCTATTTACTCTCTAAGAACGGTGGATCCTTTGTGACCCCCTTTTTGTATTTTATTTTACAGATCCCATGGACATCATCCCTTACAGACCTGCCTCTGGCTCCCTATTACTCAGGTAAGAAACTCGACTTCTACCTATATGTGAGTTGGCTGTAATGCTGTGGCCATGCCCATTACTGTGTGTGGCAGAGTTTGGCATGTGGGAGGGAACTGAGAGAGAGTGTGTGTGTGGGGGGTGGGAGGACTTGGAGGGAGAGTGTTAGTACTGCAGCAGTGGAGGAAACAGGGTAGATTTTGGGACAGTGGAGGTGGGGCATTGGTGGTCGTCATGGAGGGAGGGTACTGTATGAGGCAGTGGAGGAAGGGGTCTAGTTTAGGGTACTTTGGAGGGTGGGCGCTAGTGTCTGGGCAACTGTCTTGTGTTGTGGAGAAAGTGAGCTAGTGTTGGGGTGTGGTGGGTGGGAGACTATTATCCAAAGCTATGAAGTGTGAGGGGCATTAGAATTGGGGCCGTGGAGGGAAGAAGCTAGTATGGTGGAGGCCACTGAGAGAGGTGGCTGGTGGGTGCTTTGGATGGAGGTGGCCTGGTATAGGGTGCTGTGTAAGGGTTCCAGCAAGTCTTGTTGTCAACAAAAAAATTGTCAGACTTCACAGCGACAACATTTTGCCAACGGTGATCACATCACCTGGCAAGTGTGTCGATGCCCCTCACGGTGACGGGACAAAAATTACTGTTGCCCATTCCCAGGGAGTAGATTACTGGGGAGAGTGGCTATCAGCAAATCACTGTACTGTGACATTGCTGCAACAACTATTTCAACACTGGATGTTGAGTGGATTGTTGTCACTGTAACGGTTTCACTGTGGGGGAGTCGCTGTAATAATGGTATACCCTATGGAAGCAGGTGGGTTGGTGCAGCTTGATGTAGAGGAAGGGTGTTAGTGTCTGGAACTGTGAAGGGAGGAGGCTAGAGTTGGGTACTGTGGAGGCAGGACGCATAGTTTTAAGTACTGTGCAGGGAGAGGTGGAGGCTATTGTTGTGTGCTTTGGATGAGGTCTACTAGTGTAGGGGCAGTGATGGGAGGGAGAGTGGATACTGTCAGGGGGGAAGGGGGATAGTGTTAGCTAGAAGGGGATAGTGTTGAGGGAGTGAGGAAGGAGATGGGTCTAGTGTGTGTGTGTGTGGGGGGGACCTAGTATCTGAGGCTGTATAGGACGGGGTAGCTGGTGTTTGGGACTGGTACTAGGAGTAAGCACCTGGGCCCATGGATGGTGGTGGCAGCAGTAGTTTATAATGTTGTTGCCTTAATTTTATGTTACACTCTTCGGAGGCTCAAGGAACCATTGCAAATATGAAATGATAGCTAAATACATTTTTTAATTAGTACTTAAAGACTGGCATAAAAACATAGTAAAATAGACTTTGACGCCAGATAAGGACCGCTTGGCCCACCTAGTCTGCCCATTTCCCTACCTATTTGATAAGCTGCATGTCCTCGTTAACCACCAGCCTACTTCTTCCTACACCCCCACAAGAATTGCCTTATGTCTGTCCCATGCATTCTTGAATTCCCCCACAGTTTTTGATCCAACAACCTCCTCAGGAAGGCCATTCCATGCGGCCACCACCATCTCTGTGGAAAAAATACTTCCTCACATTGCCCCCGAGTAATCCCCCCTCTATCTTCAAATTGTGTCCTCTTGTTCTTGCACATCTCTTTTTCTGAAAGATGCTACCCTCTTGGACTTTGTGGATTCCCTTGAGGTACTTTTATCATGTCCCCCATCTCCTTTCTTTCCTCAAGGGTATACATATTAAGTTCCTTTAATCTCTCTTCGCATGACTTCTGGTGCAGAGCCTGCACCATTTTAGTTGCCCTCCTCTTGACTGCCTCCATCCTGTCTATATCGTTATGGAGATAGAGTCTCCAGAACTGCATGCAGTACTCCAGATGGGGTCTCTCCAGCTGTCTGTACAGAGTGATAACAACTTCTGTTTTCTACTGTCGATGCCTCTCCCTATTCATCCCAGTATCCCCCAACCATCCCTACTGCCTTCTCACACTGCTTGTTAACATTTAGGTCATCTGATATGACTACCACCAGGTCCCGTTCCTTTTCTGTTGTTGTTACTACCTCCCCCCATTGTGTACTTTTCCCCTGGATTTATTTTCCCTCAGGTGCATTACTTTGCACTTCTTTGCATTGAATCTAAGCCGCCGTAGTTCTGACATCTGACATAGCTTTGGGGATAACAAAGCCCCCAAAGCATGAGCAAATAAGGTTTTCAGACCCTGCTTAAAAGCCTCTACCCCAGAATGCAACATACCACCTCTTGGTCTTGAGGTGTTAGACAAACTTCCATCCCTGTGCTTCTCACTGGGGAATCATTTGGAAGGAATACGCAAGGTGAATTGCAAGGAACTGTTTAGCCTCAGCAACAGTTAAAGGATGTGGGGGTATGAGTGAAAAATGATGCAAAGGAGGTACAAGGTTTAAAAGGGATTTTTTTATGGAAAGGATAGCAGAACCATGGAACAGTCTGCCAGCCAAGGTCGTGGGTGCCAAAACCCCAAATTATTTCAAGTATAGCTGAGACAGAGTGAAGGTCATAGTGGCTACTCAGTGTGGTTATAGTATATAGGGGAACACTTGGTCCCAAGGTTTAAAAGGGAACTACACACTGGATGGACCTCTGATCTTTTCTGTCTTCTTTGTTTATGTTTTCATTGCAAACATTTTGTTGTTACCCACTTTGGGGATTTCCTCCATCTTTGACTTGTCAGTCCCAATGTCCTCCGTGATTCTTGTGGTGCATTTTTTTTTTGGGGGGGGGTTTGTGTCCTGTATTTGTACCCTGCTCTTGAATGTGAGGTGCGTACTGGATGCAGGCCCACCCCAACAAAAAAGGGCAGGGAAAGAACTACATCTCTTTTCCCCATTAATAATTTTTTGCTATTTGTCAGTTTTGGTTTTCTCCCCAGCCTCGATTCCATGTGTCCCTGACCTGACACACGCATGTGAAGGTATGCTCACGTCACACCCTATGGAATGCCCCACCCTACCAGTTCCCATTACTGCCTGATACTGGAGCTCCCTCAGGTGATGGCGGTACTGCAGGTGGGTGACCTACCCCACTCGGGAGAGGAGAGGAGAGTCAACGCTCGCTCCGGCCCCCCCGGGGCAGGAACCTGGCTAGGTAATGCCTCTCAACTACTGTCTTTGCCTCTTTTGAGGCCATTGTTTTCCCACTTTGTGAGGTAAACACTGGCAAGTTATGGTGTGGGTGGATGATGCTGGTGATTCCCTACCTCATTCTTTTTCGAGTTATGTCCTCTAGTTGTCAGAAACAGCCAAATAACAGCCCCCCCCCAACTTTCATTTACTATCTGACTGATCCTGCCTCCTGTTGCTGATGTCAAGATGTCCTAACTATGTCTGTGCCAGCCAGCATGTTCCAGTCATGGCCTGCCTGTAGTTAACCTAGAAAACTGCTTGCCCCCTCCCTCCCAGAAGCCACTTAATTTAATCTATATACTGTATTTTTATTAGTGGTGTTTTTTTTGTTTGTTTGTTTGTTTTGTATTTTTAATGCCCTTTTGGGATTCTGCTGTGGCCACTGCAGCTACCTCTGGGATCTCCCAGCCTTAGTGTGCATTTCCATGTCCCCCCCCCCACCTCGCTCATGTACTTGACTCTCTTAGGCTTGATTGCAGGTGCCTTGTCTTTACAACAAAATTTAGCCCTTTGGCATTCCTAAACCTGTAGTGTGGCTTAAACTATGCCACACCTGCTGCTGCTGTCATCCTGTCTTCTCCCATTCTTACACCCCTCCCAAGTCTTTACTATTGCCACGAGAGTGGCTTTACTCCCTGGCAGCTCCTGCCAATGCTGCACTCCCTTCCTGGCATTAGCATCACTGCTGGAGTGGTTTCACTCAATGGCAGCTCTTTCTGCCTTCCAGCCCCGATTTCCAAAACAGTTGTTGCAGCCATGGAATGTGGCTGTTCCATGGCCTCCTCCGTGCTGTTGCTTCAGCCCCTTAGTGTATAACTAAACTCTGCCACCAAAGTGGAGGGAAAGGTGGTGGTGGGGGGACACTTCCAATATTTCCTCCTCCACTTCCTGTTGGCTTCTTTCTCTCTCTCTACCCCCCCCCACCTGTGCAAAGTGATCCACAGCCTGAGCTCTGTGTAGTCTGCGAGTTATAAGTGCCCGCAGACACTTTCACTCTAACATGATTGTGCTATGTGGCTGGCTGCAGGTGCAACCCAAATGTATGCTCCTCCTGACACCATTCCACATCAGCAGCACCCACACAATACTATGGCTCAAAGACCCCCTCCCAGAGCTTCGAGAAGGGTAGCAATTCATTTCTAAGGAAAATTGGCATTGGCCACAGGGTACTAGACAATAAGGGCTACCAATTTACTTTATAGTCCCCATGTCATTCCTCCTACTGGGTCATAATGTCACATGCTTAATAGCGTATGACATTATGGCTAAACCTGAAGAGTGGTGTAGTTTACAGCGAGTGGTGCAATACCGCGAATACTGCTGTATGTGGTATTGCACCACTCTAAACATCACAGGCAGAGGATAAGACCTCTGCTGGGATGGAGTTCCACTGAGTAGCTGCCGTGGCTCAATGGAATGAGCCACTGCAACGAGGAACTCAGGTGCAGTATCTAGGACCGGGTTTGATTCCCGGTCCCAGAAAAATTTTGTATTTTTTAACAGTTTGTGCGATTGCTGAAGTTCAGAATCTTTATTGTGGAGGTTCGGGGGGTGCAGCCCCCTGGATTGGGGGTGTGGGGGCCCCTCCAAAGTATTATGTCAGCATGGCAGAAATTATGCTGGATTGGCAGCATTCTCATATGCATGCATAATGTCCTTTGACATTATGACCCTGTGCCGGCATTCCTAGCCCACAAGACCACCAGTACCTTTCTTTTATTTACCAACAGGACCACTAGCCCCTGAAGAGGTTCCACAAGGCCACCTGGCTACCAGGTACAATACTAATCACTGGGCCTCCAATAGGAGCACAGGGGTTTTTGGCTGAGCCCCCTCCCACACCACATTTCCTTTCCTCTTTTTCTGATCTTTTATATTTTTTCCCAGCTAACCTAATGTTAATTTATTTGACACATCTAACAGGACATGGACTCCTATATGTCAGATAAGTATAATTATATGCCTAACCTGTCTTTTGCACCCTTACTGTAACCCCTCAGAGCTATGGATCCTTTGTTACCCTTTTTTCTATTATTTAGTTATTAATTTTATTTATTTATTTATTTGAAGATATCAGATTTTAACCTTTGAGTCAGGGACTCATTTACAAAGGCTCCATGTCAGCATACAATACAGGTCAATAACAATCAGTGTACAATATAACAGTAGGGGTAGGAGAAAAACAACAACAGGGTATGAACAGTACAGACAGTCCTATACAGTTGGGTAGCTACACAAGCCTTGAGAGAAGTTTCTGCATGTCAGTGAGCAGTACAAGCAATGAGACTGTGATACTTAAGCACCTGCAGGTGTCACGAGGAGTCAGAATACCAACATTGTCAGAAACATATAGTCAATACAATAATAACAGTGGAAATAAAGAGAACTTAGCCTAGAATTCTCGCCGTTTGTAGGCAGTTTCCCTTATTAGCCGCAGCATTGGCAGTGATGGATGCAGAGTATGTGGTTTTTGAGAGCTATTTTGAAGGGGCCTTTTCTACAGGTGTTGTGGACAACATCCCTTCGAGACTCCTACCCCTGGCTGGCTCCAATAGTGCTCAGGTAAAACCTTTTACTTAATCTGTATTGGGTGGGTTGACTGTAATGGTGTGCCAACACTCATTACATGCTGAAGGTGGGGCCTCTAGCTCATGAGGCCCCCACCAGCCATGGTGTCATACTCCCTTTTGTATCCCTCTTAGCCCTGGCAGCAGGCATCTTGAGCCCCATCCCCAGCTTCAGGATTTCCCACTCCCATAGTCATGTCGTTAGACTCCTGACTTCCCTCAGTCAAGGCCATGGGTTTCCAATCCCCCAGTGTCATGGGTGGGGGTAGCATGGTTCATGTTGTCCCCTAGGTGGTCCAGAAGGGAGAAGAGGGTGAATGTATGTGGGGGGCACTATTATGTGGGTGCTCTTGGAGGTTAAAGTGGGGGAAAAGGGGTCATAGCTGGGGAAGCCTTATTGGGGGCACCTTTGGTGATTCAGATGAGTAAATAGGATCCATGGGGGCCTACAGGTGGTCTGTGGGGGGAATAGTATGGTGGCTACTAAATCCTGGTTCTGGGGTTCTAGGAATGGTGTGAAAGAAGCTGCAGGTGGTGTCAGAATCCTGGTTTGGTGACCCTAAAGGTAGCCTGAGTGGAAGATGAAGGGGGAGTATTACGGCATACCGGATTGCAGAATCCCAATACCCAGGATCCTGAAAATTATAGTCCAACAGTCGCTATCCTGACAGTCTGGAATTTCCTGCAGCAGAGTTGGCAATCATAAATGAGGGGGGTGATGAAGCCCCCAAAACACGGAAAAAACATCTGCTGCGTGCAGTTTCAGACTTTCAGGATACCGTCTGGTGGGCTATAATTTATGGGCTCCTGGGTGTCGGAATTTGGCATTTCAGTGTGATATAGTAAATTTGATGAAGGTTCATGTGGGTATCTGGCCCCTGTTTTAGGGTCCTAAGGATGGTATGAGTGGGAGAAGTGTATGCAGATGTGTTTCAGACCCAAGTTCTATGGACCATGGGGTGCTCCAGATGGAAGAAGGGGTGGAGGTGAGTGTGGGACCCTTGTATACGAGTCCTATGGCTGGTCCAATTAGAAAATAAGGGAACAGGTGTGAGTTGGACACCCATTCATGGGTCCCTTGTCTGGTCCTGCTAGAAGTAGAGGGTAGAGGTGAGTTTAGGACACCTGTCTGGGAGTTTAAGGGCTAGATAGTGTGGGGGATGAATGTGGAGGCTGGTGTCAAATACTTTTTCTAGGATTTGCAGGACTGGTCCTGGTGGGTAGAAGGACAGACATACAGTAGGTGAGAAATGCCAGTTTGAGATTCCAGAGCTAGTCTGGGTGGTTAAAGAGGAGGTACTTAAATTAGGGAGGGCAGTATAGTGTCTCAAGGCTTGTCCAGGTAGAGGGATATTGGGACATAGGTGAGAAGTTGGTCCAGGGGTCCCACGGCAGGTCTGGGTGGGCAGACAAGGGAATGATAGATGTGGAAGGCTAGTCTCATGGTCCAAGAGGTTATTTGGGTGAAGGAACATGGTGACATAAATGGGAACAGCCAGTATGGGTTCCCAGGGATAGTCCAAGTGGACATAAAGGTGAGATTTTCCTAGGGAAAGATAGACCTTGGATCCCAACACTGATCCTGATCGAGGGACAAGGAGGACGTTCAGTAAATCCCGCCAGGATAAAGTACAGTGTCATAATGTCTTGCATGACAAAAGGGACTGACTGCCACTAAGATTGCATTGTTTACTATAGTAACTCTGCTGCAACATGCAACAGAATTAGTTTTAATCCTGGCAAGTTTCACATGTACAGTAGGTGTGGTGGCAGATCCAGTGCTCCCAGGGCTGGTCTGTGTGGGGGGACAATGGAAATGTAGACCTGGGAGGCCAGTCATCCCAAAGCTGGTCCATTTGAAGATATCATGGGGGGAATAGATGAGTAAGGCCAGCCCAGCAATCCCATGGCTGATTCAGGGTGGAGGACAGGGAGAATGTAGATGGGGAAGACTGGTTTGCATTCCAGTTGCTGGTTTGGGTGGGCAGAGAGGGGACATGTAGGTACGGGATGTTAGTCAGAGGTCCAAACGTTGGTCTGGGTGCACAAAAATGAGGCCCATCGGTGGGACAGACAGTTTCTCTGATTTGATGCCCATTTTATTTGTATGTTTCAGGACTGTTGCACTCTAAAGGAAAACTCTTACCCTCCAGTTTAGGTGTAGTAGAAAAAGTCACTTTGTCCTCCCATGGCAAAGTTGTTTAATTTAATTTTGAAAGGTCTGCTACACAAAAGTATGGTGGACGCTAAGGTGGCTCCATTTACTGTAAAGGTAAGGCGCTGCACCATGCACTTCAGTGCATTTGTAGTAAACCACACGGTGCAGCACCATACCCGCACCTTTACAGTAAATGGAACTGCCTAAGAGTCCGCCATACTTCCGTGTAGCGGACTTTTCAAAATTAAATTAAACAACTTTGTCGTGGGAGAAACAAACACCTTTTTCTACTAAACTTAAACTGGAGGGTAAGGTTTGAAGAGGTGGGAGCCCCTGCAAACCAGAGTTTTCCTTTAAAAGGTATTTCAGGTACAGCTGAAGGTCTTGTTCATAACAGTTTATTACCAGTATTTCAGTATTCTTTTTGAAGGCTAATTAGCATTTTTTGTTCACTTTTTGAAGGGCATTTGAGAACAAATTGAGACATTTTTAATGGATAAAAACTGGTGTTTGAGGTGCAATTGAAGTCAATTTGAATTACTTCAAAAATATGAAAAGAACTGGATCAGATTTTTTTTTTTAAATGAACACTTGAATTGAATTTGAAGGCCTTTTTCTGTGTGGGTAGGAATCAGACTGCCAGGCACTGCAGCTGTGAGCTCCTGTACTCCGACAGTGAGTTCACCAGTGACAGTGTGGATGATCTCCACAAGGAGAGTGTCATGATCCTCTGCCTGCTGCTCAGCCCTCAGCAGGTTGGCGAGCAAGAGGTCCCACATGCTTATCAGGTCCTCACGCACGGCATGACTGAAGAGGGCAAGCTCACTGTGCACAGTGGTCTGGGACTCCATGACCAAGTGCAGCAGCTGCTGCCTGGAGCCCACAGCAGCCTGTCTCCAGGGACACTGTCCTAGGGACAGGACCTGGTAACGCCTACTGGCCCCGAGGAGCCGATGTGGGCACCATGCAAGGGGGAGGTGGGGAGGTGGCAGGGGCTGAGGGGCTTAGTGGCTGTGGCTGGCTGCACAGGCCTGCTGTGGGATGGTGAGTATACTGTTAGGCTGCACAACACCTCCCAGGGTGCTGGGCGGGTGGTGTGTGTGGTGGTGGTGGCTGTGACAGCACTTGCTGGAAGTGAAACTGGTAAAAACTCTTGGTGGCGGTGATATAGATATTTTCATTGCTTTCAGTCTCTTCCTCAACAATGAAGTGGATGGGTTCACTCTACCAGCTGGTGGTACATGCTGCACTCCTGATGATAGATCAGCTCTGTCTACACCCTCTTATGGCCCATCATGTGCTGTGGAGAGAGGAACAAACTGCCCGTGTTACAAACAATATGCAGTATACACTGCATGTTTCTAGTGGTGCTTGCATGCGTTCCCCAGCATACGGTGCCATGTGTCACCCAGTGCCAGCATGCAACTGGTGTCAACAGGTCTACCAACCCTGGCCCTCCGTGGTCACACAACCACCTATGAAAGGAGGTACATGCAATCATGACAGTGTTCCATGCTCATGTATCCCACGCATGCCACACATGCACCGAGGCAATCACAACACAATTCTCTGACCTACTCACAGACCAACACACCTAGCACACATATCTGCATGCACGAGTACCCAAGGCCAGCAAATGGCAAAACAGTATGCACACACTCCAGCAGAGCCACATGCACAGTCAGTAGCCATAGGGATGTCAGTGCAACATGTGACAGAGGGGGGCAACAGTAAGCCATATAGCAGCAAAATACATCATGTAGCACTCAGGGTGCTGATAACACACACTATGTGTGCTTCGCCTAAGGCTGCAGTGTGCCCTATCAGTGACAGGACCCGCATGCGTAGCCATGCAAACAAAGAATTGCACCAGCTATAAAGGTGGATGAAAGTTTGTGAATTCTGTTTTGTGGAACTTTCGCGAAATTTCCAAACATTACGCAAAATTTTCTGAACTTCTACAATTAGCAAGATTGGAACCTTATGAATGTGTTTGGCGGATTTTCACCCTATTCCTCAGAATTTTTTGATTGACCTGCAGAATAATACACATGAAATGCAGAATAATAATTCTGAGGAATTTAATTCCACAGTTTAATTGATTATTCTGCAATACATGTAATTACTCCGCTGTTCAGTGATCAGTTCTGCTGACTTTTTTTCCCACAGTTTAGTACATTAATCCACAATTCATACATTTATTTCACAGTTCAGTGACTCACAAAACTGCAGAATAAATGTATGAACTGTGGATTATTTCAGTAAATTGTGGAAAAAAAATCTGCAGAACAACTGGGAGTCTTTTTCTCCTACTCACACAGATTCATTAGGGGAATTAGCAGCTGGACTCAATTTGGGTCAGGTATTGTGAGACTCTGTTGGTATGTGTACAGATGGTTCTGAGGGCAGTCGGGGACCTGAGCATGTTGATGACTCTCTCTCGAATGTTCCCCCAGCTCTTTCACCCCCTCCTCCTCCCCAGAGGGATTCCCATAGACCAGGGCCTCAGTTTTGGGAATTTTTCAAACACAATCGACTGGAGCAAGCCCCCAGATGCAATGCTGTCCGTCTCAGGAATTGAGGTTGTTTACCCGAGCATATTGACAGGACTTTTGTTGCAAGGAAGCTTCTGAAGGAGTCTATGCATTTTCTTGCCTCAGACATTTATGCACTAATTAATGTCAGGGGAGCGGACACATTTGATATTAGTTTCAGGTCTTTTTCTGGTTTAGACAGATTTTGGCAGCTTTATAAAGCTTGTAAATCTTCACCACTGTGGGTTCCTTTTTTTGCCATTCCCTATTTAAAACCTTGCATATCATGTTTTGAAATGAAGGTGTCAATGTGGGGGACATTCAGTTTTGGCTTGAGCACAAATGTTATGTTTTGGGACCACCAGAATCTGTTATTGATGATTAGGGTATTTGGACTGGCAGTTGGAAGTTTAAAGTTAAACTGCATATAGTTGAAAATGAGGTGTTGCATGTCCCCAACAGTTTTTTCCTGGGTAAAGACAGGGGGTTTGCTTTTACCCAGGACAACCTAAAGCCTGCTATAATTGTGGTAGTCGTTGTCACCTTAGTAGTGTTTGTGATAAGGTGAAATGTGCCTTATGTGGGGATTTCGACCATGACAGTGAGGTTTGTTGAAACACCTTTCGGTGTAACTTGTGTGATGAACAGGGACATGCATATCATCAGTGTCCCTGGGATGGGCAGAATAAGCAGAGCGGTATGAATAAAGATGACTTAATTAATAAGGCCCAGGAAACTCATAGGCCTCCCCTGAAGCACAGGATACGTCCCAATCCAGGCCTTCTGCACAGTCTGATCCTGAGAATAGGCCTGATCACCTTTCTGCAGTTGTGCAGCCTACTGAGTCTTGTCCACAGGAGGGTGCACAGGGCATACAGACCACTGCTGACCCTTTAGTTGAAGAGTCAATGCCCCCCTCAACCTAAATTCCTTACCCCACACCCCAAGAGAGTTACTAGAGCTTCTAGTAAAGCTGGTACTCCTTCTGTTATACTTCTCTCTAACAACCCTTTTCAGGTTTTACAAGATCAGGACTCAGAGTCAGATGTTTCTTCCAACTCTGGAAGGTTTTCTGAAATGGAAATTGAGGAGGACGGCGTTTCAGATCCTAAGGCTCCCAAAACCAAAAAAGGTTGGGAAAAAGAGAAAAAAAGATAAATGATAATTATTAACACGTGATGGCATCTCTAAACCTAGTTTCCCTTAACACCTGTAGTATGAAGCATTATAAGAAGAGCCTGGCTTGTTTAAATTATTGCAGCGGTTTGGGTGCTGATATTTTTTTGCAAGAGACTATGTTTAGCAATTTGAATGATGTCACTTTGGTAAAAATATCCTGTGTCACTGGTCCTTCTTTCTGGTCTTATGGGAAGGATGTGGCGGATGGTTTAGGTATTCTCTTTACTAATACACAGGTTCAGGTTCTCCGTCTGGTGGATTTGTTGTCTGGGAGGGTTTTGCTCCTTGATTGTGTATACCGTGGTTTTTCCTCACGCCTTATTAATGTTTATGCACCCCAGGTTAAAACTGCTCTTATTTACCTTTTCAATTTAGTTAAACCTTTTCTGTTTATTAAATTGTATGTGGTTTGGGAAGGGGATTTTAACTGTAGTTTGGATTTGAAAGTTCGGGATCACATTCAGAGGAAAACCTATTGTGACGCTCATGCATTATTGGACACCATTAAGACTGCAGTTTTGACAGATGCTTACAGGCAGCTTTATCAGGATGAAGGGGCTACCTACAGGAGAAGTGTTTTTAATTTTTGCATTGATTATTTTTTTCTGTCCAGGTATTTATTGCCTACTCAATTTGTTTTGAGGCTTTGTGAGATTTCAGATCATATGGCTTTGGTTTGTACAATAGGCCTTTCTGCTGTCCCACCCAGGTTTCCATCAGTCTCTGGCCAATGGAAATTGAATTCTTCTTTATTAGAACAGGTTGATGTTAAACGCAACTGTGTGTATGTCTTTCATTCAAGCCTGTCGGTTCTTGAAATGTGTGATGATTGGGGTTCTTGGTGGGTGGATACCAAGACTGAACTTAAACATTTTTTGTTACACTGAGCCATACTAGAAAACTGACTGATTATGTATGATATTTGGGGCTTCAGGATCAATTCTATCACCTAATGTCTCTTCCAGATATTTCCAAGGTGAGGATATGTAACCAGATTGATAATATTATGTCTGCTATGAGACAATATCAATATGATAGAGCTGCTTCTTTATAGGCAGAAATGCATTTTGGGTTACAAAAGTCTCCTTCTGCTGACCCTTTTTCAGCCTGCAAAAAAGCTGTAGAAAGTAAATTGATGGATGGTTAGTTTGATGTAACGGGGGTTTTGAAATTGACTGATGTCGAAATGTTAGAGGTTGTGGAAGGTTATTTATTGAAACAGCATGGGACTCCTTTTTCTTCAGATTCAGTTTGGGAGGAGGTTTTTAATTTTATCCCTCCCTGGGTGACTCATGATCAAGCTATGGAACTTGAGCGTCCCATTACAGTTGCTGACGTTGTGCAGACTATAGCTCATTTGAAATTAGGGGTTTCTCCTGGTGAGGATGGTATTACAAATGAATTTTATAAATGTTTCTGGTATTCTAAGTGAGGTTTTATGTCAGCTGTATAATGAGATTTTAGGATCTGGACAGACCTTTCCTAGGCTTGCTACTGTCCTTGTAATTTTCTTACACAAAAAGGGGCCTAGACAGCATTTGGAAAATTGGAGACCTATCAGTCTTTTGAATACTGATTATAAAATTCTAGCCTCTATATTATGTTGTAGGCTTCAGCATGTGACAATGACAGTTATACACCCTGCACAGACCTGTTCTTCTCCTCATAGATCTATTCAACAGAATCTTGTTTTTTTACGGGATATTTATACATTTGGCAAACAGAAAAGACTTTCTGGTTATTTAATAGCTTTTGATCAGACTAAAGCTTTTGATAAAGTTTCTCTAGCTTTTCTTCACCTGGTTTTAAAAACATATGGGGTGCTTGCACACTTTAGGTCCTGGATACAGCTTTTGTATTGTGATGCCATTTTATGCCCTGTTATTAATGGTTTAGTAGGGAGGGGTGTTCCTAGTCTCAGGGGGTTACAGCAGGGTTGCCCCTTTAGTCCTCTGCTGCATGTGATATTTTTAGACCCTGTGGTACGTTAGATTATTAATGATAGTAGCATTTGGGGACTTTCTCCTGCTTTAGAGCTTGTGCCTCAGAAGATTGCTGTTTATTCTAATGATTATGCTTGGATTCCCCGCACCAGGCACTTGGGTTAAATCCCAATACTGACACTGTAGTGCGGCATGAGGGGGGTGCTGCACTCCTGAGGTGCCATCTTTCGGATGAGACATTAAACTGAAGTCTCATCTGCCTGTTCTGGTGGTAGTTCAGGTGGATGTTAAAGATCCCATGGTACTTCTCGAAAAGAGTAGGGGAAGTTTATTGAAAAAAAATCATAACATCACAAAAAAAAATCAAAATACATCAGAGATCATCAAAATACATATAAGAAAATAAATATTCTGTACAAAACATAACAAAAGAAAAACATAAAAATATATAAGAAATCAAAGAAAAAAATGTTTCCACAAATCATCTACTTTATCTTTAGAAAATCTATGAAAATCATTTTCTTTGACATATAACAATCCTTCTTCAATTTGTGAAATGATAGTAGCATTCAATACTTGTTGCTATAATACATACTGACAATGTGCCTGCCATAAGAAATGTTGAACATAAGCAAAACAACATTTAAAGTGCTGTTAAGATAAGACTTCCATACCTGAGTATAATCACCCAAAATTAAGGTATGATAAGAAATAAGAGACAAAAAAGGTATATTCCAATGAAGGGCAGCATCCTGCCAAAATAGCTGACTATGAGGGCAGGTAATGAAAAAATGAAGCATACTTTCTTCAATGTTAGAACATGCAAGCCTAGGACAAAATCTATCTGCCTGAGGTTTATGTTTTAGATTTCCCCTAACTCCCAACCTTCCCTGAACAGAGAGCCATACAACATCCCAGAGATGAACAGGGAATCTAAAATCAGTTTGTTTGCATAAAGCAAATATCATTTTAGTAGGTACACAATCAGGAAAAAGGAGAAACAATTGTTGAACATCATAGACAATATAAGAGTAAAAGGACTTTCTATCCACAGACATTAATTCCGTAAAGGAAATTTTCCATTGCTGCATTTTTTTAATAGGCGAAGTAGGAAGAGAATCAGAAGATAATATTTTAGGAGGTAGAAGATTCCATTTTATAAAATAATGGGACCAAAGACATTGGGACCATAATTGCCATGACATAGTAGCAAAGGTCCAGAGATAATTGTAAGAACTAAAAAAATAAAGGGAGTGATTAAAAACAATAGGGTTAATTATATTCAATCCTCCTTTTTTAATAGGTAAATAAGTAATTTCCCATTTCACGGGATTCAATCCATTTCCCCATGTCATTTGAAAAAAAAAAGTCTGGTTTATAAGAGAACTGGAGTGGGGTATACATAGCTTAAGTAAAGAAAAACAGGTAACAACATTTTTTTAACTAACATGACCCTTTTTCTCTTCTCAAACTTCTAACATTTCCACCTATTAATTTTAGTTTCACCAATCTGTAACTGCCAGTTCCAATTATATGTAGCCAAATCACCAGGACCAAACCAAAGACCCAGAATTTTGTGAGGAGTAGAAACCAAAGGAATCTCTAAATTATTCAAAGACTCAGGTCATGTATGGTCCAAGGAAAAAATGAGACTTTTTCCTGTATTAAGACCTTCCCCAGAAAATGAACCATTATTTGAGAAAACTTCCAAAGCCTGTTTCAAAGAAGAAACATCTTGGACAAGCGATGTAACATCATCAGCATAAGCAGTAACCTTTTCAAGTGGTAATGTGGGGGAGAGGGCTAAACCAATAATACTCTGATCCCATTGTATCTGTCTAATAACAGGATCCAGAGCAAAAGCATATAAAAGTGGGCTTAAAGGACAGCCTTGTCTGACTTCTATAGCAAGAGGAACATCAGTTCCAAAAAGCTCATTAACTGAAGGGGTAATGGTGGCATTAGAATATAATATTATGATCCAGTTTACAAATTGTTTGGGGAGACCATAACATAATAATAAAGGAAAAAGCTATTAATGTCATACTCCGTCAAAAGCTTTGGCTTGATCCAAAGCTACCACATATCCTGAAATATTGTGCATGGTACTAGCCTCATATAGTTCCCTTAATAGATATAAATTATGTTGAATTCTTCTATTGGGGATGACACAGGTCTGAGCTGGGTGAATAAGAGAATCAGCAACTGTTAATAACCGATTATTAATAATTTTGGCCAAAATTTTATAATCACTATTCAGGAGACCAAGAGGTCTCCAATTAGAAAGTAGGTTTTTGTCTCCAGATTAATATAAAAAATGAAGAAGAGAGGTGTTAAATCCAAAAAAAGAAGGTTGTGAAGTTTACATAGAGGTGAAAACTAAGGGCAAAAAATAACACATATAGGAAAGAAATGTTTTATAAAAATCATTAGGAATGCCATCGAGTCCTGGGGATGTACCGGTAGTTAATTGTTTTATTACTTCTTCTACTTATTGAGAACAAATAGGTTGCAGTAAACACTGTGATATAGAATCTGCCATTTGAGGAAAAGGCGTAGAAAACCCATGTAAAAGGGCAGTAGCCGAATCAGAGGGAAACCTAAAGGTAGAACCAATAAATTGCTGTACTACAGACAGCATTTCCAAATCAGTACATACCAAAGTACCATCTGGTTTACAAAGGCTAGTCATCAAAGTTTTATCTAGTCGCTGTTTACATGCAGCATATGGATCAGATGCTGGTGTGTTCTTCATCCCATATCTGAACTCCATTTCCAATGATTTGGCCCTATCATACTGATAGTCCTTCATTTGTTTTTTTAATTTTGGAAATCTGGGACTTAAATTTCATACTGTCACATGGAGGGAGGGACATCAATTTATAGAGTTGATTCCTAAGTAGGAGGTAGTGGAAATAATTAGAATTTGCTTTATTTCTACCAAAAGTAAGTAACAGTCATTTTAACTCTATTTTTGCGTCAAACCACCAGTCAAAAAGAGTATCATAAGAACACATAATAGAGTTCCGAGCCACAAAAAAAATCTCTATTTGAGAAACACAGGCAGGAGAATCCAAAATCGACATACTGTATTTAAATGCCATTGTTGGTGAGTAGAGAACATTTTTGGAATAACCGCAGATAAACTCAGAGTACAAAATACAATCTCATGGTCTGAACATTCTATAGGCTTAGAAATACAGAAAATAGGAATAAGATATTTAGAGACAAAAAACATGTCAATGCAGGTGGCATAAATGTGACTATGGTAAGTAGCTCCACTATCAGTTTTATGTATAGTCCTAAAAGCATCTCTTAAACTAGCTTCAGAAATAATATGTAGTAAGGCATGAGAGTCACAATACATTTTTTTCTGTATCTCACCTGCAAATTTAGTATCCACAGTACAATTAAAGTCACCCCCCAAATAATATGCATTTTTATATATAAAAAAGTTTTGATGTCTTCAAATAGTTCAATCCTAGTGGTTTTAATCTGTGGAGCTTATAAATTAATAAGGCGGAAAGAAAAATCCCCAAGGGTACAGTCAAGGATCAAAGCTCGGCCAGGTCGGATGTCTATGAGTCTAGAAACATGAAACTCAGTGGACTTAAATAGAATGCCAATCCTATCTGCAGAGTCCAATCCAAAAGTCCAAAAAGAAGGGCCCCAATGCCATTGTCTCCTTATCTGTTCAACCTCATAAAGAGAAGATAAGCGTATTTCTTGTAAAAATAAGATGTCTACATTAAGAGAATTAAAAAATGAAAGTACTGAAACTTGTTTTTTATAAGCTTTTAAACTTCAGACATTAAAAGACCCAATCCTTAAAGTAGCCATCTAAGGTGAACGAAAATCAACGCCCTCCTTTTAAGCCATTACTAGCTTTCCATTTTTTCCTTTTTTTTCCCTTTTTTCTTTGGAAATTTCAGTGGATTTACTATCCTCATTTTCTGTAACCAGCTTAGACCTTTGAGAGGCATCAGATTCTAGGTCAGAATCACCCATCTCATCTTGCAGAGGAGAAAAAAGATTCTCTGTAGGTATAGGGCAAGGAGTGTGATGTTTAAGAGAAGACCTGGTAAACCTGCGACTCTTAACAGTCTCAAATAAGAGGGGGAGGCATAGAAGTACCATCAGATTGACTCTGTACAGAGGGAGGATCAGGAGGAAGAAGAATATCCAGAATCTGTGCTGGGGGAAGGGGAGGCCTATCTGTAGAGGATATAGTGTCAGCATTCTGGGGAAGAGATGATTCTGCAGAAGGATCAGTTTCAATTTGTGGGACAGAGGAGGTGGAAAAACTAGAGACCCTTTTTCTTTCCTGGGCTTTGCTGACTAAATCATCCTGATCCCACCCTTCAGTTCTATTGCACTTGGTCCAAGGACATTGATGAAACACATGTCCTTTTTCATCACATGAGTTGCACTGAAAAACAGTTTTATACAAATCTACTGAATGACCATAGGCTCCACATAAGGAGCATTTTAACATATCACAAGAGCTGCTAATGTGAGTTCTTGATCCACATTTATAGCAGGCTCTTGGTAGTCCACTATAAAAACAATCCCCTCTGTCCTTTCCCAGAAAAAAAACTATTTGGCAAATGAATGATGTCTGAGTTAACCTGAAACAATTTGACTTTAAATTTTCACCCCCCGATCCAAATGCCTTCCAAATCAAGGAGAGCTTCAATAGGATCCAGTATGTTGCAACGATTTTGTAACCAGGGATAAATATCACTGACATTAACACCTTTGTTACGAAACATTATAGTGACATATCTGATCTGAGCCTTGTAAGAGGGATTGTGAAAAAGGGGGTCCATAGAGGGGTAGCTTTAAGAACAGAGTATTTTTCCCAGAACTTTTCTAAACTACTGTTAAGTCGAAAGCTGATATCAAATGAATCTTCTCCTGAAATATGAATCAAAGCATATAAATCAGAAGAGGAGAAATGCATAGAACCTCTTAAAAGCTGATTAGCTACATAATATCTATCAGGGTGTGTAGAAAGCCCTCCCTTATCTCGTAGCCGCACAGCATTACGCCGAGGTGCTTGCTCAAGCTTATTTTTGAATAAATCTGCCATAGGAATATGAGTAGGTTTTTCAGAATTACCCTTTTCAGAACTCATCTCCGAACCAGCTTCCCTCTGATTATCCACCCCCCCCCACCACATGAGGATGTGCTCAGTCTAGACAGGGCTGCAGCACAATCCTGTAACTTATGCGCATCAGTAAGTGAGGCCTCAGAAAATAAAGTTTGTCCAGTACCTGAACTCAGTTTAGAAGTCACGGTGGCATGCTTAGTTGAGGTAGAGGTAGATGTAGAGGGCCGAACATCATCCCATTCAGGGTCTGGAATCCATTGTCCCTATGCTGTATGTTTCCATCCTGATTTCGAGAGAGTTTCATCAGCAGACCAGTCTAAAAGAAAATCCTGAGAGTCAGTGGGGAGACCAAATTGTTGGGGTACCATCTGTGAGGTAGAGCGAGTCACAGGAATAGGAAGAACCGAGTCTTCCATCTCACAGCGTTCCTGTATGACACCCGGAAGTTCCGGCTGAAGAAGTAAGTCCGTAGGTGATTCGGTCAGCAAAAAATCCAAAGAAATATTTAGTGTTTCCACAGGAGCAATGACTGATGTTTGCACGGTAGAAATATTGACAGTGGCAGGCACATCCTCCCGAACTGGTAAAATACCAGCAATCTCCTGATGACAAGAATCTGTAACTTCAGTTATATGTGCCTCTTGAATACAGGGCAAATCATTCTCCATAGAAAGTGTTACTTCCATCGAAGTCTCTTCAGAAACAACCAGCAGCACATCCTGCTGCATGAAAGGCTGTACACCATCTGCCATCCTGCAGACACAATGTTTCCCCCTACTGGCAACAACGCAGTAGCGGAATTTCCCTGGTGCCCTGACCAAATTTCCCCCCATTCACTAAAACAAGTACCACCAACAGCTTAACCTGGTTCAAGGTCAGTTGGCATTCATCTGTATCCCCCTCCCCTGGGTCGTGCCTGAAAATAGGTAGAATTTGTCTAGTGCACTTACCCGGTCAACAAAAACTAAATAAATAAATGTCTGTCTTACTTTTCCAACTGAGGCTTCTGTTTTACGATGTGGATGTTTTTCATTTATATTCCAGGATTTCAGAGGCAGAGATTAACTTCAATAAGAGTTCAGGTGTTTTTATTGGAGAAGGGCCTTTTGTTCATGGGTTGTTTTTTTTGGTAATGGGATTTAGCAGCTATTAACTGGATGGAGAAATTTGAGATTGGGGAAAGAAAAGTGTATATCTCGAAGTCTTGGTCTTTATCTAAGAAAAAGAGAGTTTTGATTATAAAAATTGTTTTGCTACCAATATTTTTGTATATTAGTGCAATTTTTCCATTCCCTTGCATTTGGAAACTCGGGTTTTGAGCTGTTTTTTTTTTCAAATGCTTTGGGGCAGCCGTTTAAACCGTATTAAACAGGATTTTACATATTTGAAATTGACTAAATGAGGTTTAGGAAAGATCAATCCTATAGTGTTTTATTTTAATTTTTTTTTCTATTTTGATTTTGGGAAGGAAGGGAGTCATTCTTGGTCTACTTGGACGTTTTTGTTATTTACTCCATTTTTTTCAGAAATGGGGCTCAGTTTTCCTTATATAACCCCTGCTCTGCAAGTTCCTGACTTTGCTATTCCCGCTTTGAGAAAATGTAGCTCTTGGAGTATTACAAAAATAATGTTACAAACTTTGAACAGAAAATCACTGTATATGGCAGTAATGGAGCAAAATTTTATAGTTCAGGTAGATTTTCCGAAATGCTTGCAACAAAATTGAAGACTGCTTTTCGGCTTTCAAATTATAAATGCTTTCCTCCTAATATGTGGGATACTCAGTGGTTATGTTGTCATGGGAAATTTGGGTTTAAGGGTGATCTTAAGCACAAACTGCTTACTGAACAGCAGTGCATTACATTAGAATGCGGTGGTATAGAAAAAACTTTAGAACATTTTTTTCTTCTGTGTTCCTTTACTACTATGTTTTGGCATGATTTGGTTGCTCATTGGAAATGGTGCCGGGTGTATAACATTTCTTATGAATGTTTAATTTTGGGGGACTATACTGGGTTTGGTTCCCGGTATCATTACAGTACTTTGAACGTGATTTTTGCCTATATACGTTTTATTTATGGCAGGCACAATGTAATTTTTCTTTACAGCATGTGATACTCCTATGTTACTTTTGATTTCACAGATTGAAAAAGCTTTGGCACAATGCAAGGAGAGGGAATGAGCAATCTTGGACTCTAGTCTTTTTCAGTCTTACTGGAGAAACGTTCCTTGGCTTTAAAGTGACTTTTTCATTTTCTCTTAGTATATTGTTTGTTTGTTTTTTGTTTTTTCCCCTTATTTTGTATTTCTTATGGGGTTTTTTTGTATGTGATTTTCTGGTGTTTATTTGTTCAATTTTTTTCTGATGTTATTGTTTTTCAATAAATAATTCCCCTACTCTCCTGTAGGGGAAACTCTGGTCTGCAAGATGGCCACTTTCACTGAGTCATCAGCAGAGAAGGATGTGCGAGAGGTAGTGGAGCTGGTTTCCTTCACTGTCTTATCTGCTCAAGAGACTAAAAATTACTCTGATGCACCAGCTTTTCCAGATGGAGTGTCTGACATTCAGAAGGTAGCTGCTTTAATGTTCCCCAATGGGGAAGAAAAAGAGGGAATAAATGGCCCTGATATAGAGCATAAGGATGTACAATTGGATGAATTTCTCTAGGTACCGAGTGGAAATGTCTTGCAAGATGCACCCGATCAGCTAGAAGTTCAGTTGCTGAAGGAGGAATGGGAGCTCACACACCAACAAAAGGAATAGCAGAGTGCGATAGCTAAATGCCGCCAACATTCGCAGTTGAAGAGTGCGAACACTGAGCAGCTGTCATTGGAAAAACAGCTGCAGGATCAGACATGCTCGAGACAGATGCCTGGAAATCCTAAAGTTGCTGCAATACCCGAGACGGCTGCAGCAGGGAGCCCAACAGCAGAAGCTATGACTGTTGCCAGTTCGCCGGTGAAGGCAAGTACTTGTTCTTCCTTTCTGTTTACATTTAAAGGGAATTTGGCAAATAAGACTGTGTGGGCCATGCCTGGAATGGTGAGTACCGGCCTTCGGCCTCAGGCCAACATAGTGACACCCCCACATAGGAGTTACAAAGTTCAGACTGGTCTGTGGATGCTGTGCTCCAAGGAGCTGGATGGGAATTGGACCAGACAGGGCACTGGGTTTTGGGTTCTTCACCTCTTCATATGCCTAGCCCTTATGACAATATACTGAATGGTGCTGCAGTGATTGTAGTTCCTAGTGACACTGCAGAATTACCTATTGTAATTAACATCCCCTTAAGTGAGGCCGAGTCCCCTATGCATTTATCTGAAGAATTACAGCTTACCCAGAACCTGCATCCGTGTGTTAACAGTTCAGGCACAAAGGTTCCTAATGGTGATCCACCTGACTATAATACCAGCTCTCGGGGCAATCATGCACAGGGGCCTATAGGGTCAGCAGCACCTCGGCCTAATCCTACAGCTAACATTGAAGGGCCACAAACTACAGGGGGTAGAAGAACTTATGCCTCCTTTTTCAGAGAACCTGTCTTCCCAGCAAAATGGCATAATGCTGTTCATTTAATTTACAAAGGTGGGGTGGATGTCTTCCCTGACTGCCTATTTGTTGCCAAAACTCTTTTAAAAATGTCTATGGCTTACATGGCTACAGAAATTTATGCTCCTATACATGTTTCGGGGGAACAATCGTTCGATGTGAGCTTTAAGTTTAGCAGTGGTCTGCAAAAATTCTGGGAGCAATATCAAACATTGAAATTACACCTTTATGGTCTCCCTTTGAGGCAATATCCCTGAATAAGCCACCAAATAGGACAATCAGAGTTTTGTTTAGGTACGAAGGTGTTAGTGTAATTGATCTACTATACTGGCTCAAGTAAAGGTGCATGGTGTTGGGAAATACAGAGGCCATCTTTGATGATGAAAAGATATGGACTGGGGGTTGGAGAGTGACGATTGTGTTACATACCACCGAGACAAGTTTACAGCACCTGCCTAATAGCTTTTTTCTTGGACATAACAGAAGAGTATTTTTTTATCAGGGGCAGCTGAAGGCATTCTATAGATGTGGAGAAACAGGACCTATCAGCAGCTTATGTGACAAATTAAAATGTACTTTATGTGGGGATATGGGGCATATTAGTAGTCATTGTCACAATGAATGTTATGCAATTTGTTTGATACCAAGGGGCATGGGTATCATTCTTGCCCCTGGGCGGCTCATAATCAACCCAATCAGGCAGATATGGAAGAGCAGATGCTTTTGGTTGCCATGGCACAAAGGAAAAGAGGGAGTTCCATACCTGCTTAGCCCCCCCTGAGGAGGTTGCCCCAAGAGATCTGGTGTTAAGTTCCCCTGTCAAGGTCCTTGCAGAGCTAGAGGTTGCCACTCCCCTTAAGGATTGCCTGTGCCTCCTCCTATGCAAGCTACACATGTGGCAGAGGGGATGTCACCAGCCCTACTTGATGCAGGTGATATGCAGGTAGAAATGCCCCCCACAGCCACCACAGGAGATAGTCAAATCTAGAAAAGCAATGTGCAGATGTCAGAATAGGTCACAACCTAGATCCAGAGCTCAGAGAACTACAGGGATACAGGCTGCAAATAGGTTTGACCCCCTGGGTGACATACTGGAGACTCTGAGGAATGAATCAGATGACTCTTCTATACAATCTTCCCTGTCAGAGGGAGGGTCAGATAGAGAGGACCCACTTAACATGGATAGCAATACACACAGTGCAATACAGCCCCACACTTCAGGGATGGCCAAGCCTAAGGCAATGAGATCTACTAGAAAGTCAACAAGAAAACCTCCTTGAGTGAGGATTCACTAACTCCCCATGCAATGTGTACTCCTATAGCCTTTTATTACTAAATGTAAATAGTATTAAGAATCATAGGAAACAGCAGGCGGTGTTTTCATCTCTTATATCTCATGGGCCAGGAGTATTTCTTTTGCAGGATACCAGACTTCACACACTGCAGGATATTAAAGAAGCATCCAAAGACTTGAATTCAGGTCCATCATATTGGTCTATTGGTAGTGATTCATGATCTGGGCTGGCGATTTTAACTTCAGGCACTGACTTTCACTTAGTCAAGATTCTTGACTTATCCTCAGGAAGGGCTCTTTTGCTGGAACTTAAGATTCAAAATGTGTTGTTTTGCATTATTAACATATATGCAGCTCAAACAAAGGCAAAATGAATAGAATAATGCCAACTTAATCAACCATACTTGCACTCTTCCCAGACTGTGGTATGGGGAGGTGATTTTAATTGCAGTACCTCATTGGCAGACAGGGGGGCAAACACTAGAATGAAGAAAATCTTTTGTGACATGGCTTGTCTCAAAAACATCACCCACATTGCACAGTTCAAAGATACACATCAAGTATCAAGTGGAAGATCTGTACCCACTTTTTATAAGGGAGCATTAGCGACAAGAATAGATTATTCTTTCATTTCTTCATCTATGCGCATCCAGACTGCTGACGTGTTAGTATCAGAATTTTCTGATCATAGGTTACTGAAAGTGGTAGTAGGAAACACAATATGTCCTAATTATGGCCCAGGGACATGGAAATGTAATTCTTCACTGTTTGAATCTCTTGACATCACTCAAGGAATTGATTCACTCATAGAAGCCAGACAATCAGTATATTGCATGTATGATGACCCCCCCTTCTGGTGGGAAGACATTATAGCAGATTTGACAGCATTTTTGAAACTTACTCTAAACACAGAAGGCATACTGCATATCATCAGTACTTGCAAACTAGAATGCAACTTCAAAAATTACTTTCATTGTCATATACAACAGGTCAGAATTTTGAGGAACAAATACACAATTTAAAGAAATTAATAGTGGATTTTCATCTAACACATACACACAATTTGTGGAATCAGCAGAGATTTACAAAACAGGTAAAGAAAGAATATATCTGTCCATATGAAACTTGTCATAATAGTGTAAGGCAAAAACAGATGGCAGGTTTAAGAGATGAGCATGATGTCCTATGTGAGGACATCTAAGACATTAAAAGGATTGTATTCCAACTTACGCAGAAATTGCTTGTGGTTGATCATTCTAATTTCAAACTCTGTTTTGGGATTTGGACATCCCTGTTTGTTCAGTTGAAAAAGCAGACCTTCTTATCCAGCCAATATGATGGACAGAGGTGGCTCAGGCCCCGAGCACCTTAATAGGTAATAAATCCCCGGGGTGTGATGGTCTGACTACCGAGGTATACAAATACTTTGGGAACAAAATCCTAGAGGAATTAGCACAGATGTTTACTGCCATCCTACACACACAAAATCCATCACTGAGAATGACTACAGGGCAGATAGTGTATATTTTCAAAAAAGGTGATAAAATTAATAGTCAGAATTGGAGACCACTGACTTTATTGAATACTGATTATAAATTACTAGCCGAAATCCTGAATACTAGACTACTAGAAATAGCTGGTTTGTTAATCTCACCAGCCCAGACATGCTCAGTGCCAGGTAAAAAAATAATGGATCATCTCATTCTTTTAAGGGAATTGTTTGAACACAGTCACAGAGACCACACAACAAGGGTGGTACTTTCATTAGACCAGGCGAAGGCATTTGGTTCAGTTAGTCATACATTTCTATGGACGGTGTCAGAACAATATAGGATACCCATAATATTTACAGAGTGGATCAAGAGTTTATATAAAACTGCAGTAGTAGTTCCTTTAGTGCAGGGTTGGAAAGGGCCCATGTGCTTAACAGGGAAGGGGGTCAGGCAAGGCTGCCTTTGAGTCATCTCCTCTTCGCCTTTAGCATAGACCCCCCTTTATTGCTTATTGAATGATTCTGTAGATTTACAACATGTGTCCATCTTGGAAACTACTCTTAGGTTTGTGGCAATTGCGAATGCTGATGATTTGTGTATCTTGGCACAATGCATTAGATCTGCTGAACAAGCAGTCTAAATGTGTGATAGATATAGCACTTATGCGAAGTTTCATTTGAATAAGACAAAGTGTGTGGCTAAACAATTGGTGGCTGCTGATCCACTTATTCAGGATATTCAAGGTATACCTATCATAAGGCACCCAATTAATATTCTGGGTATATGTTATGGTGCAGAACATAATGATTTAGCCAACTGGGAACCCAAATTGGTGCAAGGACAACAATTAATTACTGGTTGGAATAAGTGAAGCACAGTAAGCAGAAAAGAGTATATTTAGTTAAAACTTTTTTATTACTAATTTTATTATATGTTAGCCATGTTTATCTGCTGCCAAAATAGTTAGAAACAACTGTATTAAGTATTTTTTTCAGGCCATCTGGAGCAGCAGGTTGAACCCTATTAAGAGAAATGTGACCTATTTAGGGATTAAGCAGGGAGGGTTGGGTATGATTAATCCAATCACCTTTTATTTTACTGTTTTCTTATATACCAATATTAAACCCATATTAGTATTTGTGGGACAAGAGTGGATACCCCTCTTATTGGCAACTTGTGTACCTTGGTTTATCCAGTGGCAAAATGGGTTGCTCAGAGGATTAAATAAATCAGTAGCTGTACCAGACTACCTTAAAGAAGTGTTTTTGAAACTTAAGCGGTGGCAAATTATCAGTTCACAAGTCACTATGAAACCAAGGAAAGATATTTATAAAGGGACACAAGAGACTTTTTTCAAGACCATGTTATATTCCCGAGATGTCCTCCACAGTATATTTCCTCCTTAGAATCTTTAGTTACAGAGACTAGAATTCCAGAGAAAATGTATGATACTCACTGGCTTAGTTGTCATGAAAAGATCAACATCAAGTCCAATCAAAAACAAAAGAAGCTGCAGGAACGGTATTGTAGGAGGCCACAATATGTTACTACACTGGAAATAATACCGCACTTGTTTTTCACCTGTTCCTATATGCAGGGGTTTTGAGCACTACGGTCCACAGAGTGGAATGCACCATGGTTTGGTTCCATGACTTATGAGGTTTTAATGTGTGGTCATTATAGTCAGGCCTTACAGTGGAATAGGAGCACATTGCATGTTGTGTTAGTAGTTATTAAGTGGTTCATTTGGAACACAAGATCATTGTTTACCCTACAACAGAAGCAGATAGAGCATTTAGAGCAGATACGAAAAATTCAGAATGATCCTACTGTTATATTTTTCACAGATTTTAAAATGCTTCCCCGCAATGTTGTCAGAGCTAATTGGTGGAACATGCCCTGGATTACTGATTCTGATGCACCAGTAACCTGATAAGGACCAATAGTCAGCAGTCAGTATTCATTGTTGAAGATATAAACACCTGTACAGTGTAAAGGTATTCTAGATGTAATAAGGGTTCTAGGTTTAAGCTTTCTACTGTAATATGGCAAGTCAATATTGTAAGCTGATGAGCTAGGTTTTTCTTTCCTTTTTCCTTGACATGTTTAAACTGATTCTGTGGTTTTCCTTTTTTTTTCTGCACTTGTTATTGTTTATATGATTTTTCTTTCTTTAATAAAAAACCCTACTCTTTTGGTAGGGGCGCTGTCTCGAAGATGTGTGGTGTCTGATGAGCCAGAATAAATCTGGAGCTGCAAGGATGTGGACGTAGGCCAGTCTCCTCAGCGGGTGTGTCTAGTGCCTAATGTGAGGAGACAACGGGCCAAAAAATGATGGAAACTACAGATTATGTGGAGGATGCCACAGTACAAGAGAAACTGTTGCATCAAACCCTGCAAGAAAGGATCAGAACAGCTCAATTGGAATAGGAGGCTGCAACAGAGTAAGTGCAAGAAAAAAATGAAAGAGACTTCAGGGATTATCACCTGAGCAAGAAGCAACCACTTCTAAAGTTTTTGCTGCTACTCCTGGAAAGGATTCAGAGGATGCGCCAGTGAGAGATACAGGAGATGTTCAAAGAATTTCTGCAAGTCTACCAGGAAAAGAAGGCTGGTCAGCAGAGGAGGCCCTAATACAAGCCAGCTGGAAAAAACTTGAGAATGTTACATGGATTACAGATACAGAAGGTGAAACCTCGTATGAGATAAATCAGCTGACATCACTATCAGCAGCACCACCAACCAATCCTCTTCAGAGAAATGAAATTGATATAGACCTGGAAGATGCATCACAAGATGGAGCACACCTTGAGGAAACAGATACGCCTTCCTATTCTCCCTTAATAACTGTAGACCTTGAAAAACAACCCCAAGATGGTTCTTCCAATAAACCTGAAGAAATATTGACCAAGGACCCGGCAGATGCAGAAAAATTCAAGATTTTACTGCTCCAGTACATGAACAAGGCCCACCCCACAAAAAACTTTTGCAGATTTATTTCAAAACCAGTAGAACTGGCAAAGTATACAAATGCTATTCGATTAAGATATCTGGGGGGTGTGGAGCAAGTTCCAGATCATTTCTTTGTTGGGAGAATACTGTTTAAACAGTCTTTAGGATTCTCCCCTAATGAAGTTTACACACTGATCCATGCTCCAGGACAGCACATATTTGACATCAGCTTTCACACCCAAGTGGTGCTTGAAAGATTCTGGACTAAGTATTCCCTCTTAAAAACCAATCCATTATGGGCACACTTTCAGATCATACCCCTAACTAAACAGTCCTTTCAAATCATTACAGTTCTTTTCCGAAACGAGGGGGTCAACATTACAGATATCATGCAATGGTTGGAAACAAGATGCGACATCCAGGGTTCCCCAGACCCAATCCTAGACTCAGAAGGTTTTTGGAACAGGGGTGGTGTTTAAAGGTAAAACTCTTTCAGATAGATAACAATTTTCAACACTTGCCAAATTGCTTTTTCTTGGGCAGGGACAATGGTTTTATTTTTTCTCAGGTCAACCCCATCGATGTCACAGGTGTGACTCCTTAAGACACATTAGCACAACCTGTGATAAAGTCCAATGCTTTCATTGTGGGGAGTTGGGGCATGTGGAGATGGACTGCACAAATGCCCCTAACTATAACTTTTTCGAGGAACAAGGTCACACTTTCACGGAGCGCCCCCTTGCATCATATAACATGGATGATGCAGACTTTGCAATGCAAGATTTTTACGTTAATACTGCAAGATCATGTAGAAACACTGCTGATCCAAGACCTCCTTGAGGGCCTCGTGCATCTGGTACAACAGAAGTGCCACCAGCACCAATGGCACAGACACCAATAACCAGTGGATATAGGTCATCCTGCATTGCCTGTTGACACCGGAGTTACACCAGCGGGGCTTCGGAATGAGGCTAGATGCACTCAACGGATAGCACCCTCTCAGGAGCAGGGTATTATGGAGCCTCCCCCACCTCCCTGCCTTGGAGCCTTTGAACCCAGGCAAGGTAGTAATAATGGATTCCTCGACCTTACTGCAAGTATCAGTACTTCCAAAAGATGGATTTGCTATCTCGAACATGCTTGATGGACTGCCTACTGAAGAGATGGAGGATCTCGATTTAGATTCTGATGCTTCTTCCAGGTCCTCTTCTCAAAGAGACCCTGCATCGGATGTAGAACAAGGCCCACTGCTGCCTGACTTAAAACAACAGAAAAGGAAAAAAATGGGGCCGAGGTTGGGTTTGAGAAAAAGTGCAAGAAAATAATACTTTTCATCATTGCCTCTTGACTTAATCATTTTTCTGTGACTCCCGGATTACATATTGCCACCCTTAATGTAAATAGCATTCGATCTGAAAAAAAGAGGCTAGCAACATTTGATTTTGTTTTTTCAGGCTCACACATTGACATTGTGTTTTTCCAGGACATCTGATTATACAGTGCTGAAGATTTTGTTCTAGCCTCAAATGCTTGGTTACAGGGAGCAAGTTTTTGGTCAGGGGGTGAAGTGTTATGCTCTTGGGTGAAAATTTGCTTTTCAAAAAGGGACTTAATGGTAACAAATGTTGTTGATATTGAGGAAGGCAGAGCCCTTTTGCTGGATATCACAGTGAATGATGCAGACTTTAGACTGGTCAATATTTATGGCCCATAAGTGAAGACAGAAAGGATGGCGCTACTAACAAAAGTTCTGCCATATTTATTTACCAGACAAAATGTTCTGCTAGGTGGTGATTTTAATATTAATAGGGCAGTAAGTGATAGGGGTGCACAAAGTACAAAATTATATTGTGATACAAACTATCTGAATGAGATACTTTGGCTTACGAATCTACATGATGTCTTTGAAAGTACAGACAACAGTACATCTTTTACATACTATTCTGGTTCTCATAAATCCTGGATTGATTATTGGTTCATATCTCCCCACCTACAACATAGATCAAAGAGAGTTACACCAGTGGCAACATCAGATCATTTGCTAGTACAGCTAATATTACCTAATTTCCCAGCCACGTCTAAGGGTTCAGGCTACTGGAAACTTATCCTTTCCCTACCAGATATACCAGAAGTACAGGAGTTTTTTTTTCCTTGCTTCAAGCTAGGAAATATATTAATTTCTTATATGATTCCTCACAACGCTGGTGGGAAGATACCAAGATAGACATAAGACAATATTTCCAGAAAGTGGGACGGCTGTTAGGACATGCAAAACAAAACTCTGCCAAACATTTACACTCTCAATTACATGATATATACACTAAATTGTCCAAAGGGGAAGTAATGGATACTGTGGTGATACAGGAGTTGAAAATCAGTATAGCACAAACACAATATGACAGGCGTAAATCTCTGGAGGTTGAACAACACTTTGGAACATCAGGGAGAAGAGAAACTATAAACCCGTTTGAATATTGTGCAGCACAAAGATCCAAAAAAGATACTACACAATTAATGACATCCTCAGGAGATCTGTTGACAACACAAAAATAAATGATAAAATAACTAGATACATATCTCGCACAGCTCTTTAAAGCAGACTCTCAAATTTCAGAATACAGCATAGATCAGTTGCTCCTGTCATGTACATTGCCAACCATTCCCACATATTTAAATCCATGTTTAATAACTCCAATCACAACAAAAGAAGGGTTCATTACAACATTACCAAAAAATAAAACACCTGGATTTGATGGTATACCTAATGAACTGTATCCTCACATTTATAAGGTCTTACATACGGAATCAGTACAGATGTTAAATAATTGTTTAGACACTGGACTTTTTCCACCAAGTTTCAATCAAGGCTTAGTGATTTTTTAGTATAAATCAGGTCCAAAGGAAGATCTTCATAATTGGAGACAGATTATACTTTTAAATTCAGATAGTAAAATCCTCTCTAAAGTTTTGAGTAATAGGCTTTCTAATTTATTGACATCAATAATTGGCAGTTCCCAATTTTGCTCAATCCCAAGTAGAAAAATCACAGATGCTTTGATTTTACTCAGAGAAGTAATGGACAAGAGCAGCAGTGGGGAAATACAAGGGTTTTTGCTTATCTTAGACCACCTGAAAGCATTTGATAGGGTTTCCCATCCATACATTTGGAAATGTTTAGAAAAAATTTAGATTCCTGTCCACCTTTATTGCCTGGATTAAACTGTATTACCATTCTGCAGAGGCTGCCCCATACGTAAATGGATGGGTGGGTCATTTTTGCAAACACACATGGGGAGTTAGGCAGGGCTGTCATCTTAGCCCCCTTTTATACATATTAACCTTAGAACCACTATTAGCTAGAATTAATAATACGGCGGGTATCAGAGGTCTTTCTTTGAGTAGTAGTATGGCAGAACTCAAAACTATAGCATATACTGATGACATTTGAATCTTCTTGGCAGATAATCCATCCAGTAAGGCTACAAAGGAGGTGAGTGTAGCTTTCATGGTAGGCATCAGAGCAAGGATAAATCTTTATAAGAGTAAGTGCCTTTATCTTGGTACTGAAGACATTTCATACACTTCAGTTATGGGGATCCCCATAGTACAATCTGCAGTTAAGATTCTAGGAATTTATTTTGGGGTAGACAAAATAGCTGAATTTAATTGGGGTATGCTGTTACAAGACATGAGTCAACATTTGGAATAAATGGAGGATGTTGAAATGGAAAAGAATTTTCATGGTTAAAACCCTTTTGCTTAGTGGTTTCTTACACTTCGTGGCAATATATCCTGTGCCAAAACAAATGGAAACCTCACTCCTGAGTGTCTTTTTTTAGCCATCTGAGGGAGTCGTTTAAACATCATAAAACGTGGGATTTTGTATCTTAAAATAGCTCAAGGGGGACTTAATATGGTCAACCTCATCTCCTTTTTTTACTCACTATTTTTATTTGTCAACATCAGGCCTTTATTATTACAACTTCCTTGTATATGGTCACCTTGGGTCTTGGATGCTATTTCTCCTTGGTTAGATGACTAGGGGTGGGACATACCGATAACCAAACAAAAACACATTCAGGGACTCCCTACTCATTTTTATGAAAGTTTTGGTAAATTAAAGATTTGGGAAATCACCAAATTGATGATAATTCATGAAACTAGGAAGGAATTTTATCACTATTTACAGCAAACATATGTTTTGCAACTACCACACTATGCTCTCAGATCTCTTCAAGATAACACATATATTAAGAACATGCTCATGCACTCCAAAATGGCAAATTTTATGTGGGATGTCACATGGTTGGGATTGCATGGCAAACTAAACATAAAGGGCAACCTTAAGCACAAAAGCATGGAAATCAGAGTATGTCCTAGATCAAATCTATGCCAAGCTCCAGTGAAAACTATGGAACATTTGTTTATTGATTGTCCATATATTAAACATTTCTGAATGCTGGTTAAGCAGTACTGGGGAGCTTCACCCTTGGTAAATATTACTGCTGATATATTACTGATAGATATTTTTCCCTGACAGTGGCAAGCATATGAGGTAGATCTTATACATGGGATATTAGGGTGTATTAAATACCATATCTGGCAAACGAGATGCCAGTGGTTACTGAATCAAGTATTTATGATGCAAGAACAATTATTTTGGTCTATTCAAGAAGCTATATTAGCCATTAGAAGGCATGCACAAATACAATTGCCTACCTTTTTCTATAACAGAAGGTGGAAATTATTACATTGGCTGGATATGGGGTAACATTAGCCGATAGGTACTGAGCTCCAATAAAATGGTGGTAGATGACCATTACATCTTCCTTATAGTGAAAAGGAAAAGGAAGCACAGACCTATGCCTGTAAGACATAACTGGACTAATTGCTTGAGTATAAGAGAGGAGATAGGATATTTTATGAGCAAATTTGAACAGTTGTGATTTTTACAGGTAAAATGTCCTACTGTCCTAAACTGCATTTTATTTTTGCCTTCTCTTCTCCAATATTGTGGATTTGTCGAAAGGTTTCAGCTTTGTACAATTTCTTTTAGACAGGTATAGATAAAAGATGACAATTCCCATACTATTTTAAAAGATTAAATGTATGCAGTAATACTTAATTTTTACGATTAATTACATCTCTGTACACTGTGCTTTGGGTTTACAAAATTAATTTTTTTAGGGAAGAGTGGGAATGCTTAAAGGAAATGATAAAATAAGATTTAATATTTTTCAATGTATGATGTAATACCTACTTATGTTTTATTTTTTCCTTTTTATGATTTGTATGTTCTCTATATAGTTTTGTACAGTTTAATTTGGAGTTCAAAAAAAAAATTCTCCTCATTTGGTATGGAGATGGAGGGGGTATGCTTCCGGTATTTTATTTATGTTTTGGGTTTGAAGCATGCAGTAATACTCTTTTGTGTTTATGGTTTCTACTTTTTCATGATTTTGTATGAAGAAATACTGATTTGTTTATATATTCTTTTAAGTTATGAATAAAAAATGCCCCTATTCTTTTTCAATAAGTGCCATGGGATCTTTAGCATCCATCTGAACTACCACCAATCCAGGCAGATAGGACTTCGGTTTAACATCTCATCTGAAAGATGGCACATCAGAAGTGCAGCACCCCCCCATGCTGCATTACAGTGTCAGTATTGGGATATTAACCCAAGTGCCAGATGTGGGAACTGACCCACACCCCACTGATCTCCCAGCCTCAGAGGCAAGTGTGCTGCCTACTGAGCCACTATCACTACAATACATAATGTTCAGTCACATAAACACAGATTTAACAAGGGACTGAATATTTTGAGGCATATTTAGGGACATCCCAGAAAATCAGGGACAGTTCAAGTGGTATGGGGCCTACATTGTATGACAATGGAGTACAGGACACAAACAACGATGCAATGTGATTTCCCCTTCAATATATCCCACCCATAACCTTGCAAAAGGTTGTACCCCATTTATCAAAGTGTATTTATTTAACAATGGCATGAAATCACCTGCCTGGGGCTACAGAGATATTATTTCTGCCTGCCATTATCGATCATCTTCACTGTGGCCTACTTCCATTGTTCTGGAGCTGTGTTGTGGCTGCAGTTCCAATATGCAATGTGGAGGGGGCTCTGGTCCCCTTTAAATGGTTCAGACACAATTACACATGCTAATGTATGCAAATCAGTTTTTAATGACATGCTAATGTGTTGTTTTGACCACTGACTGCACAATGAGACTATCTGCATAGCCTGGTTGAATATAAAACATGGTTTTGCACTTGCGCATCACACAAGCCTCCATGCCATGATATTTGCACATTTTCACTGCGCTCCAATGACAACAGCAGTATGGCCATGCATGAGCAGGTGTGTGCAGTGCTATGCATATGCATGACATTGTACAGGTCATGCATGTGGTTGTGATTGCGCTATGTTTACTTCCGTGGTGAATGCATGACGCCAATGTCATTTGCACAGCCTACGTGAAACACTGCACAAAACTTGCACCATTCCACACATGCAGAGGTGTTGAGGGCTGTATACCACAGTGTGCAAAGGTGTATGGAAATGTCATCAAGCAGATGAACAAGGAACATCCAGCAGTGTGACCAGAGGTGAGGGGAGGTGAAGATTGGCAACCTCATAAGGTTAGTGGTGGCAAGGGTGAGGCAACTCTTCAGAGAGGTGGAGGAGGGCTCTTGGCCTGGGTGTGAAGTGTGGGCTTCTGTGGGGCACTATCTTACCAGCTGAACAGGGGTCACTTGATCCAGTGAGCAGTGTCAACACCGTTATGTGGACATTGTGAATAGGGGAGCAGGACCAGCGGGCAGGCTATCACCAGATAGTGTGGAATGGCACCATCCCCAGACCAGGTAGGTAATCATGTGCATGGCATGTTTGTTTATGGGTATGGGTTTGGCAAGGTCTGGATGGGGGCATTGAGTATAGTGTGTCCATGGGTCAGCCATGGGTGTATGTGCATATCTGTGCAGCATGTGTTTCTGACATGTTGGTCTTGTACTGTCATGTACTATTGTCATGGAAGCTAATGTGTGATGGGGACACTCATAATGCAGAACACATACTCTGCAAACACTGGAGAACATATACTGTGCACATGTACTGTAACAGACTGGTTCTAGGTTGGCATATTGTACTACCATGACTGTCTGCTGAATGAGCAGACTGATTAGCACTGTTTCTTTGTGGACACCAGCATTTCAGTGTGGGATAGATGAGGGCATGGCAACTTATGAGGTGTACACTGCGGTGTGTCCCTGTACATCAGGGATAGTTGCTTGGTATGTATCTCATGTCCTGGAGTTGTAACTCCATGCACTGTTGTCACTATTTAAGTGCCTGTAGTATCCTGTGCCATTTGATGTTGTGTGCTCCCACAACTGTGCTGGCAGGTCTTCATTTGTTCTCTGTTGTAGGGCACCAACAACATTACATTATGTGCCAGTGGCTTTCCTCTTTGGTATGCTGCCACTGTCAAATGGCCAATGGCCATAGCCACCAGGGGTTCTATGTGATAACAGCTATCATTAAAGGGCGATCGCCATTACAGCGAATGTACATCACTGAAAACAAAAACGGTGATGTACATTCACAGCGAGACTGAAATAACTAACTCCATGGGGGGTGCAAGTTGGGAAGGGGGGCAAACCAGGATGCATGTAAAACCAAAATGGGCATAGAAAAGCACAAAAACATTCTGCTCCACCCCCAGCCCCGAACTCTGCACCCTCCTCACCAGAGCCAGCCTCCTTAGTCACCACGCCACTAGACCAGCTCAGCGGCTTCCCCTCTCTCCACCCCCCACATACCCCACTGATACCTTCTGGTATCCTGTCAACGTTCTTTCTCCCTGCCCTTTCCTGTCACTACCTTTTCACTGTAGCCCACAACACAGGCGCTGAGACTAAGTCGCTCATATTTGAGTTGCTCAATCTCACTTGCCCTTTTAATGGTATACCGCAACCAGGGGGACCATGTTGTCTATGATGTTACTGACAATGTTTTTACTACATTCTGCAGATCAGTCAGCCAGAGGACCACATTGGACTCCTAGCAGATGGGGAGAGCAGGAGAGGGAGTAGTCCCTGAGCTGTGACTCAGGACCATCAGACACTGTCAGGTGAACTGTGGTGCGTGAGTATGCTATATTTTTGCATCCACATGTGACCTACCAATATGCTTGTGAGTGGGTTGTTATCTGTTCACACCACATCCTCAACACATGATGTGCTGTTGCAATCTCACACAATGCATGTCACAGTGTGACAAGTCCAAGGTGTGTGTAGCCATTCCCTGCCCACTTCAGATGCTGCTATTCTAAGCAGTATTACATGACATATACTGCCACCAAGTCCTGTGCTGTCAGCGATGTTCTTCCATTCCTCGGGGTGCCCATGACTGTGATGGCTGTCTACTGGGAAACCCAGTTGCTGTGCATGTGCCCATTATACTATGCACATCTTGTAAGGGCCAACTACTACATATCAACAGTGTGTCCCACATGCCACAGACACATGTGTGTCCTGCGTGGCCATGTATCCTATGGTGCGTGTATTCCCTATGGCCTTTACCCATTGCACACGAAACACAGTTCTATGCCTTCTACATTACCATGTCATAAAGTTACCCCTGCACTGTGGACAGACCTCCTGTAGGGTGCTGTGCAGCCGACCCACATCCACTGTATTACACAAGCACAAACAAGGTCACCTCTGTGCCGGTTGTTGAACTTACATCCTTGGATGAGGGGGAAACACTGTGACATGTCTAGTGTAGCCTGGTTTCATGGCTGCTGACCTCTCCACCATTGTGTTCACCTGGGTTCAGTGGTTAACCCGCCTCCTACCCTTCCAACACCCATTGTGTCACTTGCCCCTTCATTTTATGTTGCAGTTGAAAAGGTTGTTGTACATCTGTCTTCACCATACGTTAGTCACAGCTCCACATTTACAGTTGTGTGTTATATTAGGCTGTGTGTGTAGGTTGCAGTCAGGTTTCTGTCAGTCCATGTTGCCCACTGGAGCATTGCAACCACAGTGTACTCTGTTATGGATGCCATGGTCCTGGAACACATTGGCCTGTTCTGTGTTGCTGGGGACTGTGGTCTGTGTCCCATGCAATGGATGTTGGGTACAGTGGTGGACCAGGGGCAGCATCCCATTATGCCCACTACAGGAGTAGTGGTACCACTCAGGCATCCCTGCTGCAGGGTTGCAGTCTCATGCTGCACACACCCCATTGGCGGCATGTGCTATGCTCCAACAGGACTCCATGGTCATTGCTCCACAGTCTGTTGGCCTGTGCTGTGTTGCCCTGTATGAGCCTGTTTGTCATACAACACCACATTATCATGGCTCATGTATGCCTGGCCAGCACTCTTCAGGTACGCTGTGTGTTGCACTCTCCTTCACAGCCACAGGCTCACCATGGAGCATGTGGGACAGCTGTCCAGCTTCTGCACCCTGGTGGCTGGCCTCCTATGCATTGGATGTCCATGTTCCACATGTGTGCCTGCATCATGCTTCTGCGGCACTAACTGCCAGCCTGTCCTTTGCAGCCATACCACCATGTGTTGGCCTATGGGCCTCTGTAGACAGCGGACATGCACTGACCCTGGGCCAATGGCTGTTCCAGGTTAATATCCAGAGGATTGCTGTAGTGGTGCACATACCTGTTATGCATCCTGTGTACTTTTGTACTGTGTACTGTTGTTCTATTCCTTTATAAGGTTTGCTGTTCTCCAGTTCATTGCTGTTTTCACTTCACATATATATGCACTCTATATGTTTCTTTATACACAATTGTACATGCATGCATTCAGCCATCTTCAGCACTGTATACAGCAGCAGCTGGCATGGGGGTGTACTGTAAATGGATTAATAAAAGTAATTACTCTTTACTAACCAAAACGATGCAAAATGTACAGGGCCTGATTCTAGAAGCTCCCACCATGGTGCAAGGTGCTTGATGAATAGCATAAAGTACTGCTTTCACCCAAGAATGTGCTGGGAGTGATTCAGAAAGGCAGCTTGGATCAACCACAGGCTGCATGCACCAAAAGGTGCTTGTGCCATCCATGTGCCATAAAGTAGGCTGTGATATGGTGCTAGGGGCATGCTGTGGACACAAGATGTCACATCCTCTACACTGGGATTCTCAAAACCCTCAATGAGGGTGTAATTCTGAGTACCCTTAGACCAGCCAGCATCAGTATACCATAAATGGGGGTCTTTCCACTCCACTGTCTCTGGCCTCATCCCGGCTGGGGTACACCTCCGAATGATGTACCTGGCCCAGCTCCAAGTCAGGGTACAAGATAAGTGGCAGACATTTGAATCGATTGAGCAGGCATTTCAAGATCTACAATGTCTACTGCCAGACCTGTTCGAGAAGTGAAATCTCCTTATAGAGGGTGAGTCTGTTTGTGTGGAAGCTTCTGCTAAGGGGTTTGCAAAGAAATGAAAAGGGGGTTTAACAATGCTCTCCCCTTAATGACTGCAACATATTTTACCACTGAACATGGGATTGTGAATGGGCTGACAGAACTGTATTTCATAGCCCATGGAGGTCTGGCTCTGACTGACTACAGTCCAGTGGGGAAGATATGTACAAGTGATTCACTGCAGGAATGGATTGGGTATGATCTTGGCTGTTTTCTACTCCCACCCCATAAATTAATGGTTCTACTTTGGTCAGGAAGATAACACTTTCAGTATAATGGGGACTGTGCATTTATGGTTTGTGCACCAATGCTCAGTGACATTGTCAGCTTCCTTGCACCTCGTTGCTGCACACAACCATTCTGGTGCAGCCATGGCATTTCTGCAGGCATGCTGTCTGCTCGCAAGTGCACACCCTCGCAAGGCTGCAGAAAGGTTATGTTATGAACAGTCTTCCAGCCTGGATATATGTGCTTTGATTTTGCTGGACAATGAAGTTTAGAGTGCTCCAGTTGTACATTCAGTTGCAGGAGTTATATATTTATTTTTTATTTATTTATTTGTTCTAGGATTACAAATACCTTTGAGCCGAGGCTCTTTTACAAAGGTTCCACCTCATTATATAGCATTTGTACAGTTTGTTTTTCCTACTTAAATTACTGTGTCTTTGCCTATTTGGAAAGGGAAGAGTTTCATAATTGTTTCCATGAAGTTTATTGTTCCTAAGGATTTAAGGTTCTCTTCTCCTCCTAGCATTTCCTTGGCCTCGATCAGGGCTATTAGACTGGATACCAATATCAGGGATAAGGGAGAAAACATTATTATGGGTACCACTAGGTGTGGAAGGGGACAGTCCAGTAGTTTTCTCCTTGTGCAGTTGCAGTGACCCATCTGGACAGCACTTCAATCCAGCCTGACCAAGTAGCCAGGGGAACAGAAAATTCCAAGCTGCGGCATTTCAGGTGTGGGGGAGACACCCCCCCCATGCTGTTCCCTGTAGGGGATTGTTATCTGCTATATTCAGCTTGGTTTAGTATAAGAGCTATTTTTTCCCTAGGGCTCTAGGGATCAGCTATTGGCAGGGGAATGAGTTAACACTCTCCTCCGGCTTACTAGAGGGGTGGGGGGGCGAGGGGATGGTGAAAGCTGAGGCTAGCAGCATCACTCACTGTATCGAAGGAGGGGGACTTACCGCCACCTGGTCAATTTAGTGGGTCAATGCTAACAGGGGGATTGTGGGTGGTTCGATATGGGTGAGTCTACTTACAAGATGTACTCACAACAAGTTTGGAAGGGAGGGAAGGGGGAAGGTCTGGAGGGTATATATTGTTTTGTAATGGGGAAAGGGGGGAGTTGGGTGGGGCGCCATGGCATAGGCAAGGGGATTTCTCATTATTCTACTTATATCTGGTCAAACAAGGACAGCTGAGTTAGAATTAGATGGCTAACAGTTATATGGCAATTTCTTGGAATGTGAAAGGGGTGCGCAGCAAAAACAAGTGGTACAGAGTTCTTAAACATCTGCAAGTGGTCAAAGGACAAATCTCCTTCCTCCAGTAGACACACTTACTTGACAAAGAAGCAAACTTGTTGCGGAAACTACATATAGGTCAGGTTTATGCAGCTGGGTTGTCTACCCAGAGCAGAGGTGTTACTATTTTATTGACAAGAAATTTGGGGTTTCAATGCAGTCAGTGTATTCGAGATCCCTTGGGAATCTATGTATTTATTGTTGATATACTGGAGAGGACTAGCATAGCCATTGGCTCCATTTAAGGACCTAATATAGACAGTTCCTCTTTATTTATGGAGTTGCTCAATATTCTGCTGCCTTTCCTGTCTGCACCTGTTCTACTAGGTGGTGAACTGGAACTTTCCTTTCTCCCCAGATTCAGACAGAACAGGTAAGGCAAAGGCCGGACTGTCCCCAGCACAGCAGGCCATTAGGGACCTGACAGACAAACTGGGGTTAAGTGATTCCTGGAGGGTACTACATCCGGAGCTGAGGGAATACACATTTCAATCCCTAGTGCATGGGACCTCCTCCCACATAGACTATTTCTTAATAAGTAAACAGCTCCTCCCAGGCCTCATGGAATGCCAGATCTCTCCGGAAGTCATTTCAGACCACTCCCTAGTGACCTGCACCCTGTCTTTAAATCCTAACCAGCAGACTGTGACAGCCTGGAAAATGAATAATCGTCTACTAAAAGATAAATGGGTAGTGGAAAGGTTAAAGTCCTGTATTAAACACTACATAGATGACAACCTGAATACTACAGTCCAGGCAGATATGGAATGGGGGGTTTGAAGTTCTTCCTAAGGGGTGAACTTATAAAGATTGCCTCTCAGCGAAAGAAAAATAGGGAATGACAGTTGCAAGACCTATTGAGGAGTATTAAGGAACTAGAAGAAAAATCTCTCCTTCCACTAGTGAGACACAATGGCAGGAGCTTATTCGTTTTCGAGCTAATTACAATGACTTGCTGGAGGAAAAGTCTGAGTACGCAATTCTTAAAATGAACTCTACATACACAGATCAGAGAGAGAAGGCGGTAGATTGTTAGCACTAAGGGTGAAGCAACAGGAAGTCTCAAGATTAGTAAATGCAATTAAATTGCAAGTAGATGGTACCCTCAAAACAAGCCCTGGGGCTATCGTGGCAGAATTCCAAGAGTTCTATATAGATTTATACAGTGCCAGTCCCGACCCCCCTTCGGTAGACCGAGTTGATGCATACCTGGAGGGATTGCCTCTACCCAGTCTTTCCAAAGGACAACACACCCTGCTGATCTCTCCCCTCACAGATGCAGAGATTTACTCAGCGATCTGCACTTTACCACTGTATAAATCCCCTGGTCTGGATGGATTCTGTCCTAATTTCTATAAGGAACTGGAAGAGAAACTGTCTCTGTGGTTGCTCTGTTTATTTCAATCCATATTAACAGGATAGGGCTGTGATCCTCACCTCTTTGAAGCCCTGATAGTCATATTGCACAAAGAGGGGAGGGACCCAGAGCTAGTCTCAAATTACAGACCAGTATCACTCTGAGTTATGATCTGAAGCTACTGGTGAAAATCTTAGCTACTAGATTGGGTCAGGTTATGCCTTTTTAGGTCTGTGAAGAACAAGTGGGCTTCATGGCAGACAGGTCTTCCTCAGATCACCTGAAGAAATTGGATCATATATTCTTTGTGTCCTGGGACAATGCATCTGCTGCTGTATTGTTGTCTCTGGATGCAGAGAAAGCGTTCAATAGAGTGGACTGGAATTTTCTTTTTAGAACACTACATAGGTTCAGCTTCCCTCCTCTCCTTTTGCAATGGATCCAATCTTTATACACTACACCTAGTGCCTGTATATATTGCAATAGAACCCTCTCATAAAGATTCCCTCTCTTCTCGGGTACCAGGCAGGGATTCCAACTATCTCCTCTTTTATTTAACCTGTACTTGGAACCCCACCTAGCTCAGCTCAAAATAGACCCTGAGATCCATGGAATAACTATTGGCTCTCAAGAGTTCAAACTGTCAGCATATGCTAATGATATACTCCTCCAACTGTCGAGCCCAAGAGCTTCAGTGAGCAGAGCCCTACAACTGATCCAGGAGTTTGGAGTATTATCAAATTACAAACTGAATCTGGAGAAAACTAGAGCCTTCCCCTTAAATATGGTCACACACAAAAGTGAAGTGGAAGGCCTAGGCACGCAGTGGGAGAACAAGAAATTTAAATATCTAGGTATTATTCTAACAAGAGACTCAAAATCCTCCAGGGACTGTAACTTAGAGGCACAGACTCAGGTCATCAAACAGGACTTAGACAGATGGATGAAGTTGCCGCTGTTGCTCTGGGGCAGAATAAATTTAGTCAAAATGAATATACTCCCTCATATATTCTATCCCCTCAACATGTTGAATTTGTGTTTGCTACAGTCATGGTTCTCTAAGTTACACTTCCTGATCACCACATTTATATGGAAACACAGGCAGGCCCATATTTTTTATTTATTTTTTTATTTAGTTTTTGTTGACCGGGTAAGTGCACTAGACAAATCCTGCCTATTTTCAGGCATGACCCGGGAGAGGGGATACAGATGAATGCCAACTGACCTTGAACCAGATTAAGCTGTTGGTGGTATTTTTCATGAATGGAGGAATTTGGCCATTGCACCAGAGAAATTCCCCTGCTCTTTTCAAGAAGTGCCATGAGATCTTTAACATCCACCTGAACTACCACCAGAACAGGCATATGGCATATGGTAGACTAACCGCCCCTAAACATAAAGGGGGGTTGAGACTTCCTCATTTCAAACTTTACTATTGGGTGAGCCATGCTGCAAAATACTTGAGATGGTTACATCAAACTGAAGATTTAGGTCTGGGCCAGTACAGTCCCCTGTGGCTACTACTGGAGAAGGACCTCATAAAGGCTTGGGACTTATCCCTCCATGCTCTCTTGCATATATCCCCTAAACTGCTTCCTTTAGCACTGAAAGACAATCCAGTAGGAGTTTTGGTGAAAGTTCACACTCAGATGTGTACCTCCCTTCCTATAGACATACCCAGGACCCGAACCAACCTTTAATGGGTAACGCGAACTTTAAGATAGGAGGGCAAATGGTTAAAGTCTCCTGGCTTCCACAGCTGGCTGAGAAACTAATAACAGACCTGTGGGAAAATGGACAGGTCCACGCAACAAGGGATATTATTAGAGGCAATAACTTAGGTCTGTACTCAAACTTTAAAGTGTTCCAAATTAGGCATATGATAGCTAACTCACAGTTAAAGCAGAAAGCAGTGGAAGAAGGAAGAATTCTGTGACACATAAGCTTGCCACAGAATCACATGCAGTTTTGGGAATCTACTCCAGACTATTGAAGAGGTCCTTCCCATAACTGGACAGGTCTTCTAAATATTGGACCATTCAGTTTCTGGAGAACACATTCAACTGGACCAAAATCTGGCAAGATACTCACACGTTTATAAATCAGGACAGATTGCAACTAATGCAGTTCCAAATTATTCACAACATGTACTATACTCCAGCAAAGCTGGCTAAAATGGGTAGGGCCCCCAACTCAACCTGCAACTGTTACATGCAAGGCGTTGGTGCTTTGTACCACATTTTTTGGGACTGCCGTAAGATAGCACCACTCTGGTCTGTCATTAAACAGAGGGTAGACTCCTTACTGGCCCTAGCGGACCATATAGAGCCACTAGCCTGTCTAGTGGGGGACTACTCTCTCATACCTGTCACAGAGAGGAAGTATCACCTAGCCATGACAGCCATGTCAGTGAAGAAATTGGTACTTAGGCAGTGGCTGGACGGGGATGACGTATCTTATTCTAAGTGGCTGCAGAAACTACTGTTCAACCTATCTGTGGAAAAAATCATTGCTAGTGTGAACAATCATTTGCCCAAATTTGACAGGTTTTGGAGCTAATTGCAAACCCTGTGCTCTGTATGAACATCCCAATATAGGGTCTTGGAATCCGCTTACAATAATTAGACAAGCTGATGCCATGGACAGGGAGAGGGATGGGGAGTTTGAGGGTTGTGTATTGTAATGTCTTATATTTTGCCCTGTTCTGTGTATATGCCTAAAAACAAACAAAACAGTCTGAATTTCAAAAAAAGAAAAATAAATTATGGTAAGTCTGATAGAATTTGTTCTTTCTGTTTTGCCCTACATGGTCCTTGTGAATCCTCAGTGAACAGTTTAAGTGCTACATTAGTTAAGCATTTAAATTAGCTGAAGGGGGATGTGTAAAAAGGAAGGTTGAAATAGTCTCCCCTCAAACACCCACACCCACACCCACACACACACACACACACACACACACACACTTGCAGGGTCAGCACTGGTAATCTCCAAGGTGAGACATGTCAAAAGGAACAAACACAAACAGGTAACCAAGTAGAAGGGAGGGAAAGAGGAAAGAAAATACTGGAGGAAAAGGGGGAAGACAAATGGGCATGAGGAGGGTAGGTAGCAACAGAAAATCAGAAAATGGAGATCCATGTGCGCAAATGCGCAAAGTCCAGGCAGCAAGATGGCAGACCTAGAGGCTACCATGGCTGCTGGAGACCTGGGCATAGTAGCAATTACAGAGACCTGGTGCTATGAAAATCATGACTGGGATGTAGCCATACCAAGGTATGCTCTATTCAGGAGGGACAGGGTATGAAAAAAGAGAGGAGGGGTGGCTCTTTACATGAGGGAGGACATAAAGTCCATGGAAATACAGGGTGGTCAGAGAAAAGAGGAGGTACTGTGGGTCACCCTGGAGACATGGAGGAGGGTGACTATTCGAATAGGGATGATCTACAGACCTCCAGCAAAGGGGGAGGAGGAGGAAGATAAGGATATGAAAGAATAAACTAGAACAGCCAAAGTGAATTTCCTCCAATCCAGCTGCAGGCTAGATCCAACTCTCCATTAAACTTTTGGAAAGTTCTCCATTCCCTCTCAGACCCTTCTACATCACAAGTCCCCTTCATCCTAAACCATGAAGGTTTGACAAAGACTAAGCTTCAATCACAGATACCTTTAACACTTTCTTTGCAACCTGCACCCTCCCTGACCATCCCATTCATACCCCTGCAGGACCACATTCCTCTCTTCCCGGCTCCGGCTTCATCTTTCCCATTTCCTCCCAAGAAGTCTTCAAGGCATTAATGTCACTCAACCCTACTAAAAGCAGTCCAGATGGACTACACCCCAAGATTCTTTGCCTATCTGCACCTGCAATAGCCAGCCCCTTCGCATATCTCCTAAACCTTTCCCTCATGACTTGCACCATCCACCAGGCCTGGAAAGTGGCCAAGGTGATCCTCCTCAATAAAGGTGGGGACCCTACCTCACCTCACCTGGAAACTGTAGACCTATCTCTCTGTCCTGCCTGCTCTCACCAAATTGTAGGAGTCTCTTATCTACTCAAGGCTCCTGGAATGTCTCACTGCTACAAACTGTCTCTCCTGTTCAGTCAGGCTTCAGTAACAGCATTCCATAGTCTTCTTCCTACTTCGAGTCACAATACCATATCCAGTCAGCCATGCACAAAGGCCTTGTTACTGCTGCCATTTTTGTTGACCTGGCAAAGGCCTTTCACTCTGTGTCTCACCGTCTTCTAAAAAATGTCTTTCCTCTGGTCTGGCCTTGTTCACGGCAAATTGGTTCAGTTCCTACCTCCAAAATAGACAACAATTTGTTCAGGAAGGCAGCACCCTTTCATCTCCTCTCCTCTCCCTATCCAAACTGGCATTCCCCAAGGATCCATATGCAGCCCTATCTTCTTATTATTATTTATGAATGACCTTCCATTCATCTGTTCTCCTTCCACAATCCTCCACATGTATGCAGATGACACCATGATATACCTTTCTGGTCCTAATACCACTGATTTAGCTACCTCCATGCAGCACAATTTTGATAAAGTGCAGTCTTGATTCAGGCAAAATTAGGTCGAACTAAACTCCAAGAAAATGCTCTTCATGCTCTTTGGATCAAAACAAAGATTATCCAAAGCCCAGAACACCCCTGCATTTACCACTCTGGACAGCTCTCAACTAGACGCCATCAAATCATTCAAATACCTAGGGATATGGCTTGACAGCAACCTCGACTTCACTGCAAACATTGACTCCATCTGCTCCAAACTATGACCTAAACTACAAGCCCTCTAGCACTACAAGGATTGCTTCCCTTTGATCACTCGCCGTGATCTAGTCACCAAAACCATCATACCGGTTATCGACCATACAGACATTGTTTATGGTATACATATTAAGCTCCTTTAGTCTCTCTTTGTATGGCTTCAGGGTCTGCACCAGAAGCCATATGAAGATTGACTAAAAGAGCTTAATATGTATACCCTTGAGGAAAGGAGGGAGAGGTGGGACATGATAGAAACATTCAAGTACCTCAAGGGAATCAACAAAGTCCACGAGGGTAGTACCTTTCAAAAAAAGAGATGTGCAAGAACCAGGGGGCGCAATTTGAAGATAGAGATGGCATGGCTGAGGGGCAACATGAGGAAGTATTGTTTCATGGAGAGGGTGGTGGACACATGAAACAGCCTTCCTGAGGAGGTCATGGGTCAAAAACAATTGGAGAATTCAATAATGCATGGGACAGACATAAGGCAATTCTAGTGGGGGGGTAGAAGGAAGTAGAAGAAGAAGAAGAATCAGCATTTATATAGCGCTTTTCATACATCCAAAGCACTTTACAAGCAATGCTAGACTGGTAGTGAAGTGACTGAATGTGTGGTGGCAGCCATATCTCACATCATCACCTACACACAGCCTGGATAATTGCATGAACCGGTCTATGGGAAAGGGAATGTTGGCCAGGACACCGGGAATGTTCCCTACTCTTTGCGAAGAGTGCCCTGGGTTCTTTTACTTCCACCTGGACACCCACCAGGACAACACCAGGATGGGCAGAAGGGACCTCAGTTTAATGACTCATCAGAAGGACGGCACACCCCAGCAGTACAGCACCCCCCAATACTGCACTCGGATGCCAGCAATTTTTAGGTGCAAGTCCAATCCCGGTGTGGGACGAGAACCCACGACCTTCTGGTATAGAGGCAGATGTGCTACCAACTGAGCCATGCTGACACCAAGTAGGCTGTTGGTTAACTAGGATCGGCAGCTTATCCAACAGGTAGGGAAATGGGCAGACTGGTTGGGCCAAGTGGTCCTTATCTACCATCACAGTTTATGTTTCTATGTTTATGGCTCCGCACCTGATACCTCCCTCACTTGACTTGACACACTACTAAACTTGTTTTGCCAATTTGTCATCTCTTCTCCCCTTCACTCACCACTGCACCCTCCATTCCTTCCTCTCCCTAATGCCTCTCCCTGTTAGGTGCCATATACTGTACATAGCCTCACTTCCATTTCCAATTTCTGGTTTGGGACCCTGCCCCTTTACCTCAACTTCTGACTGTCACCAATTAGCTCCACCATGTACTCCCTCCAATCCAGGGATGCTCCCTCACCCATCCTCATACTTGATCAGGCAAGGCTGCCTTCTCTTATGTTCTCCCATACCTCTGGAATCAACTCCCTTGGGACATTTGCCACGCTCCCACTTTCTCTGCCCTTAAATCCCTGCTCCAAACTGCCTCCATCATTATATGCTCATGTCTTTCCCCCCATTCCAGACAATGCCTCCACACTTCTCAACATAGTCTCACCTCTTTTCAATATAATATACCTTTCCCTTATTAGCTGTGGCTCCACAGATACCCGGCCTGAACCTTCTGTTGAATTCTCCTACATTTATCCTCTTCCATATCTCCTACACTATCTTTTCCCCATGCTCCATTATGTGCTCTCTTACACTCTACCTTGCACTGTGTTGCACAGCTTTTTGTTATTTAAATCTACTGCTACTGTATATATATTGCTTGTATTGAGTTGTACAGTATCATCTGAATTGTGTTGTACATTAACTCAACTTCTGCTGCTGCTGTATATATGTTTTCACTTGTTGTATATTCACTATATATTGTTATATTGAAATGCTTTTGAATTCTGTTTTACCACTGTATTGTCCCCTTCTCCCGGGTCGTACCTGGAAACTAGCTCCAGCTCAGTGTGCCTTTCCCGCTCACCAACTTTTAAATAAATAAATAAATCCAAGGGATGGCTAACAAGGTGAATTATTGCTAATGGGGGACTTCAATCTACCTGATATGATTGGAGCCTCCCTGTTTCAGCAACAGTTATAAGTTGGAGAATCCTAGACTCCCTGCAGGGGGCATTCCTTAGGCAACTAGTTAAAGAACCCACTCAATAGGGGGCGATACTGGACCTGTTATTGTCAAACATAGACAATGTCACTGACGCGGCAGTGGAAAGCCACCTGGGGACCAGTGATCATTGAAGGTGTGGTTCAACATAAGGATAGAGCAAGAAGTTAACCACACTAAGATAAGATGAAGGTCTTGGACTTCAGGAGGGCAGATCTCAAGAAAATGTGAAAGTGCCTCATAGAAGTCATAGCAGAAATAGTGAAAATGCATGAAGCAGAGGAAAAATGGGCGGAAATAAGGAAGGCATTACATAGAAACATAGAAACATAGAATTTGACGGCAGATAAGGACCGCTTGGCCCACCTAGTCTGCCCGTTTTCCTACCTAACAGATAAGCTGCAGATCCTAATTAACCAACAGCTTACTTCCTCCTACCCCCCACTAGGACTGCCTTATGTCTGTCCCATGCATTCTTGAATTCCCACTGTTCTTGACTCCACGACCTCCTCAGGGAGGCTGTTCCATGCATCCACAACCTCTCTCAGAAAAATACTTCCTCACATTACCTCTGAGCCGTCCTCCCCTCTATCTTCAAATTGTGCCCTCTTGTTCTTGCACATCTCTTTTTCTGAAAGATGCCACCCTCTTGGACTTTGTTGATTCCCTTGAGGTACTTGAAAGTTTCTATCATGTCCCCTCTCACACTTTCTCTCAAGGGTATACATATTAAGCTCCTTTAGTCTTTCTTCAGATGTCTTCGTGCAGAACCTGCACCATTTGGTTGCCCTCCTGGACAGCTCCACTCTGTCTATGTCTTGCAGAGATGGGTCTCCAGAACTGCACACAGTACTCCATATGGGGTCTCACCAACTGTCTGTACAGAGGGATAACAACTTCCTGTTTTCTACTATTGATGCCTCTCCCTATGCATCCCAATATCCCCCAGCCTTCCTTACTGCCTTCTCACATTGCTTGCCAACCTTTAGGTCATCCGATATAATTACCCCTCGGTCCCTTTCCATTTTTACTGTTGTCAGTATCTCACCCCCCATTGTGTGCTCTTGCCCTGGGTTTTTATTTCCCAGGTGCATTACCTTGCACTTCTTTGCATTGAATCTGAGCTGCCATACATTTGACCATTCCTCCAACTTTGCCAAGTCCCTTCTCATCCTTTCCACTCCATCTGATGTATCAACCCTGTTGCAGATCTTTGTGTCATCTGCAAAGAGACATGCTTTTCCTTCCAGTTCCTCTGCGATGTCACTTATAAAGACATTAAAAAGGACCGGTCCAAGTACTGAACCCTGCGGTACCTCACTAGTAACCCTATTTCCTTCACTGTGGTCGCCATTTACTACTACCTTTTGCGTCCTGTTGTCTAGCCAATTTTTTATTAAGAAAGCAACTAACCTCTGTGTCAGGCAGGTTAAAAAGAGCAAGAGAAAAAAACATAGAAACATATAAATATAGAAGTTGATGGCAGATAAGGACAGTGTAGCCCTCCTAGCCTGTCCATTTCTCTTACCTATTACAAACCATAGATCCTAGTTGATTTGCAGCTCACCCTTTCTTTCCTGTCCCTAGGGTACCCTTATGTCTATCCTATGCCCTCTTGAATACCCAGTTTTTGTTCCTACCACCTTTGAGAGGCCGTTCCAAGCACCCACCACTCTTTCAGTAAAAAAGTACTTTCTTATGTTACCCTTGAACTTCCCCCAACTTCATTTCATGACCCCTTGTTCTTGCATATCTTCTTTTTTGAAAGATGATACCCTCCTGTACCTTGTTTGTACCCCTGAAATACTTGAACATTTCTATCATGTACTCCCTCTCCCTCCTCTCCTCCATGGAATGCATATTGAGTTCCCTGTACCATCTTTGTAGCCCTCCTCTCAACCCCCTTCAGACTGTCTATATGCTTCTGGAGATGTGGTCTCCAGAACTGGACACAGTTTCCAGCTTAGGTGTCACTAGCGATCTGTACAGTGGCATAACCACCTCCTTCTTTCTGCTGGTGATAACTTTCCCTATGTAACCCAGTGTCCCACTAGCTTTCCCCACAGCCTTCTCACATTGTTTGGTTGCCTTTAGGTCATCCAATTTGAGTAGCCCCAAGATCCCTTTCCTGCTTGGTGGCTGCCTGTAACTTTCCTCAGTCTTGTACACCTCCCTTGGATTTCTGTTTCTTAAGTGCATGACTTTGCACTTTTTTGCATTGAATCTTAGCTGTCACACCTCTGACCACTCCTCCAATCTGCTTAGATCTTTTCTCACATGTTCTATCCCCTCTGAAGTGTCAACCTTGTTGCAGATCTTAGTGTCATCTGCACAACTACATACTTTCCCCTTCAGCATTTCAGCAATGTCACTTATGAAGACATCAAAGAGGACAGATCCCAAGACTTATGGTAATTGAATACCATTCACCAGCACCCTCTGTGTCCTGCCCCTCAACCAATGTCTAACTCAGTTTACCACCTTGGGGTCCACCTCCATGCTGCATAACTTGTTTGCCAACCTTCTATGTGGGATGGTATTAAAGGCTTTGCTGAAATCTAAGTAGGTCACATCCACTGCCTTTCCCTAATCTACCTCCCTGGTAACCCAGTCAAAGAAATCTATTAGATTTGTTTGACATGACCTTCCTGCCTGCTGTGAATCCATGCTGACTTGGATCATGTAGCCCACTTGATTCAAGGAATTACAGAATCCTCTCCTTTAGCAGTGCCTCCATTAATTTCCCTCCACCAAGGTCAGGCTGACTGGTCTGTAGTTGTCTGCCTCTTCTCAGCTCCCACTTTTGTGGAGTGGGATCACATTAGCCTTCTTAAAAGCAGTGTAATAAGGCAGTGGAAAAGGCTAATAGAATGCTGGGGTGCACAGGGAGGGTATCACCAGCAGAAAGAGGGACATAGTGTTACCCCTGTACAGATTAATGGTAAGGCCCCACCTGGAGTACTGTGTCCATTTCTGGTGGCCTCATCTCAGGAAAGACATAGATGGGGTAGAGGATCACACACAGAAGGGCAACCAAAATAGTGCATGGCATACATCAGAAGCTCTTGGAGGAAACACTCATGGAATTAAATATGTATTCTCTAGGGGAATGGAGAGAAAGGGGACACATGATAGAAACATTCAAATACCTCAACGGTATCAATACGACATAGGAGGGTAGCATTGTACACAGAAAGAGATGCTCTGGGGCAAGCTGAAAGGGGGGAGACTTAGAGGAGATGTGAGGGAATAGTTGTTTACATAAAGGGTGGTGGATGTCTGGAACAACTTCCCAGCAGAGGTGGTGGGTACTAAAATGGTAACAGGTTTCAGACATGCCTGGGATAGACACAAGGGGACCTTAGTATCACTGTGGTGGTGGGGGGTAAGGCAAGAGATCAGTTAGGGTCAACTGCAGCACAGTAGGCAGGGACTTTGGGCAGACTAAGTGGGCCAGTAGGTCATTTTCTGCTGGCAACTTCTATTTTTCTATGTTTACCTGTGGGTTCTGAAAAGCATTACCCATTCTAAAAAATGGGTGAGGAGAATACTGGCCCATATATGCCCCTGGGAACCAAAATTTTGAAATTTACTTTCTGATAACTGCATGTAGCATTCTGCACTCAGATGCTACATCAGTTGACGTTTGTATGTTGAGCATGTGGTGCTTTGTGAAAGTGTCCAAGGAAGACAAAGTGACTACCCTACAAAATTCCACCATAGCAGCTTCTGCCTTTTCAGCTCATGATGTTGGATTAGCGCTGATGAAATGTGCTTAGATCAAAGCCAGAGAGGTCTTATTAATGCTACATATGCCTTTGCTGTACAGGATCTAATCCAGTTTGTCAAGGTGCCCTTGGAAGCCTTTTGGCATTTCTTCACTGCCACAAAGAGAACAAACAGGTTGTCTGATTGCTGAAATGCCACCAACCTCTTGAGATATATTATCACTGCCCTACAAAGATCAAACTTATGCAGTTCTTTCTCTTTGGAGTTTGCTGGATTAGGGCAGAAAGAAGGGAAACATACTTTTCATTCTCATGGAAAGATCTGAGCACCTTTAAGCCATGTTTACAAGGGCACAGCGCTCTGGCATTTGTGCTGCTCCCTTCCCACTGTGTTGGCTGCTCTGCCAGCAATCTGTTGTTTACACAGCCTACCTTCAGAGTGCTGCAGGTCACTCCAAGGAGGGGCTGAGAATGCCCAGGAGGATGCCAGAAGACATGGAAAAGAAATGGAGCGAGTGCAGCAAAGTGCCCACACCGCCGGTTGCTGCACTTGCTCCAATACGGGTACCGACAACTGATGCAGTGCAGAAAATGAATCAGAGCAACACTTGTGGTACTTCAGAATGTGTCCACGCACCAAACTTGGCAGCCCACCAACCAGTGTGCATGGTTCAATACGCTGCAAAGCTGGCGGTGTAAACAGGGCTTTAGGAGGAATGAAGGGACTGTTCTTACCACCACATTATCTTTGTGCATGATGAGATATGGGTCCTTGCAAGATAAAGATTGAAACTCACCCATTCTTCTCACTGAGTACATGGCTTAAGAAGACACATCTTTTAAGAAATTAGATTTTCTGGGATAGTAAATAAAGTTTCAAAAGGCAGTTTGCAAAGAGCATCTAGTGCTAAGGTAAAGTCTCAATCAGGAACAGAGGAACAATAGGAAAGTCTAGAGTGGCTTACTGCCCACAAGAATCTGATTTCTTCTGGATGGGTGCCAAGAGTAACTCCATCTGCTAAGGGACTCAGCACTGCCCCTAAGGCCAAGACTTGCTCATAAAGAGTACTAAGTGCTAGGCTCTTATCTACACCCGACTGAAGGCAATCCAGAACAAGTAGCAAAAAAAAAGGGTTTTGAGGTCCTGGTACAATGCTGTTCAGCCCAGAAGGCAAAGACTAGCCAAGTTCTATCATATGCCAAAGAGGTGGAAGTTTCCTGGGAAGCCTTGAGGGTGTTCACAACCTTAAAAGAAAGAACCTTGTTTGAGTAAGCACCTTTTCTCAGGAGCCAGGCTGCCAAATGTAGAGACCCTGGGCTTTGGGGAAGTACAGGGCCATGATTTAATAGATTCCTGTGATGCAGAGGACAAACCAGTTCACCTGTTGTGTGATTATGGGATCTTAGGCCCTTGGACTTAACAGGATTGGTGGGAACAGATACGTTATTTTGAAATACAACAGTGTAACAGGACATCCACTGCCTCCACCTGCAGACCACAGAAATGATTAAACAAGCTGGCAACCTGGGCATTGTTCTTGGACCCAATAGGATCTATCTGAAGGATCCTGAACTAGTGGCACAACATGTTGAACACCTCCAGGTGCAAGGGCCACTTCCCTGGGTGGATGAATTTTTGACTTGGTCAGTATGCTTGAAAATTCACCCTCCCCCCCCAACACACACACACTAGCTGAATGGCTGACAGAGATAGAAGATTCTTCTCTGCCCACTGGATCATGTATTGGGCTTCTAGAAGTCTATTTCTGCTTTTTGCACCTCCTTGATTTTTTTATGTATGTCACTGTTACTGCACTGAATGGCTGTACCTTCACCACTTGGAACCTGAGCTGTTCCTGAATGAGAGGATGGGCCCAGAACAATGCCTTTATTTCCAAAACATTGATCTGCAGGTTCTGCTCTTCTGGACATCATATTCTCTGTACTAGAGCTTAATTCAGAACTGCACCCCAGCCCCACAGTCTGGCATCCATTGTCAATATTTTCTCTTCCGGAAAGAACAGAGGACATCCCGTCATCAAATTCTTTTGCTGTTCCCACTAGACTAGGGATCTCTGGACTGGTGGAGGCAGCTAAATAGGAATATCATGCTTCTCCAATACCAGAGATCAAGAGGCTAGAGGGTGAGATAGGAGTTGTCTCGTGTGTAGCTCTGTTCACAGGACTAGTTCTATTGTCACTCTCACTAGGCCCAAGGTCGGTAAACACCTGTGTGGCGAGATCACCTTCTCAGATCTAAGGTAACAGGTGTCTCCACTCTGAATTAAGATAAAAAAAAACCTTTGTCATTCTGTCTGGAAAAAGGTCCTCATGTGTTCCAGCCTCTGAGATGAGATTAACAAACTCTTCATTGCTGAATTATTCAACCATGTTGCTCTATTGCCCACAGAGTTATGGCTACTAGCATCCTCATTGCCTTTTTTGAAGGGGCTCCAATGAGAAGATCATCAGGTTAGGGATAAGCATGGTGACCATCCTGCCTGACAGGGGCCACAATCACTATTAACACCTCTGAGAAATTCCTTGATGCCGAAGCCAGGCCAAAGATGAGAGCCTGATACTGACAATGCTGATTCTGAGTAGCAAACCTCAGAAAAAGTTGGTGGGTGCTGCATACTGGAATGTGCTGATAGGCATCAGAGAGAGTTATGGATGCCAGACAGTCCTAGGGTTGGACTGCTCTCATGATGGACCTAAAGGATTCCATCTTGAATTTTGTCTTTTGGACAAACTGAATCAATCTTTGAAGATCCAAATTTCTATGGGACTACAAAATAAATCAAGTACAACTTGTTTACCCTCTCAGATGTGGGTACTGGAATAATTGCCCCTATCTGGAGCAAGTAGTCTAATTTCTGTTCCAACCCTTTTCTCCTCACTGGATCCTTTGGTAGTGGAGACAGGGAAAATTGTCCTCTTCATGGCACAGTTAAGAATTCTATTGCACAGCCTCAAGACACAATTTCCAGAATCCATGGGCTTGATTCCCAAAGAGCCGTTAGATCAATGCAATGTGCAGTGATCTACTGTCGAGCTGTGGTGAAGTATGGGTGCATCAGAGACCTTGCACCACATTCTGTAAAAACAGGAGTCCCTGCACCACAAACCCAAAAGTTGTCACACCTTAGGCTAGTGCTAAATAATTGGGGCACCTGTAGGAATTGCTGCAGGGATCCAGCTCCCTCCCGGCACAACACTAGAGGAGCCAGGATAATTGGGGGTGAAACATGTTTGCCAGGAGGGGTCCAGGGGCAGAAGGAGTAAGGGGGTACCATGGGGCAGTTGAAGAGATGGTGGGCATGTGAGGTGGTGATGTGGTACCTGGCAGGTGTGCTGTTTATATAACTATTAAGCTAATGGGATGGTACCATGGAGGTCCAGGGACAAACAGTGCCAGAGGCTAGGGTGGCTGCCAGAGTTGCACCCACCTGGGGAGATGGCACTGTTTGTCCCTGGACCCCCCACATGGTACCTTCCCATTAGCTTAATAGTTATATAAATGGCAGCCCACCGGGTGCCACATCACCCCTTCACAAGCCCACCATCTCCCCAACACCCTCCATGGCACCACAATATCTCTTCTGCCCCCAGACCCCACTTTCAGAGCCCCCCAGTTCACCATTGGTGCATGTCACTTAGACCACATCATGGCTGGCCTAAGTCAAGCCCCATGCTGCACCCATGGTGGGGCTTACAGAATACCAAAAAAGAGGATGGTGCAACCCCCTGGGGCACAAGCCCCCTTGTGACCTGGTGCACAGGTGCTTTGCCACAAGGGTGATGCAAGGGTGCTTTGCCACATGGCATCCCAATGTCACCCCAATCAGCATTTCTGAATTGGTATCACCACAAACTATGATGCAAGGTTCCATTTGTGTCATCCCCATTTGGTGCAGGCACCTTACATCATAATTTTGCTTCTGAGAATTGGCTCCCATGAGTCTGAAGTGTTCTGGTCCCACCTTTCTATAAAGTGCTATAGGCCCCCTCCGATATCCAGTGGGACAAGGTGGTCCAATCTACCCTCATGCTGAGAATTCCCCCTTTATACTAGCTCCTCCAGAGCATCTATGGGAGAAGAAGTCATGGGTTTTATTTTAATGAGACCTGGAGTAGGAGCCTATTCCCTTGTTGTTCCCATACCCTAAAAAAGGAATGAAATCCTCCCCTATGAGATCTGGGTCAGCTGAACCCACTATGCCCAAAAGATTTGTATTAATTCTTTTGCCTTTTAAAAGCAACGACTGACCTTTCTTGCCCTTAACCTTATTCAGAACCTTGTCCAGCTTAAGGCCATACAGTAAGTTGTCTGAAAAAGGCATTCTCTGGAAATGTGACTTACATGCATTGTCTATAGCCCAGCTTCTCAGTCATACTCCTGCCATAGCAGACACATTGGTTGATGAACATCTAGCCGTTATTTGAAAGTTATGCAGTGCTGCGTCACCTAAAATGGAAGCCACCAACTTGATAAGGGAAAGTAGTTTTGCTACTGGAAAATCTCCTGTAATGCCCTCTGGAAAGGCTGACACCCACACATGGAGAGCTAAAGAAATTAGAACGGCAGCATAATTTATACTTTGCTTGTCCCTGCTGACAAAACCTCCCTGTGGCAAACAGCATCAATTTGCTTACTGTTAATGTCAGACAGGGCTGGAGAGCCCTCATGTGGGATTGTACTGTGTTTAATCATGCAGGCTACTGAAGCATCCACACTCAACTGACACTCCCACTTTTTAGGAAAGTCCTCCTGGAAATGATAGCAATATGCCCTGCTGTTACTGAAGGAACTCTTCATGTCTGCTTCTGACCATTCCTGGCTATGAGACGCTAATAACAATGCAGGAGCACTGTCCATCACTAACAGGACAGGTTTAACTTAGGGGGTGACAGTTCGAACCTCAGTGAGGTCCAGAGTGCTGCACATCTAAGACACAAGGTACAGTAAGAGATGAACTGAGAATCATAAAGAAATGGGATGCATGCCTGGCCATTTGTCTTCATCTAAAGAGAAAATCTTACCTTCATCTAGCAGCTCACAGAATGCATCTGAACCTAACTTGCCCTCCCCTGTTATTTTTTTTTTTATTTTGGTTCAGATCTATCATGGCCCTTGGCTGCCAGTTCCTCATTTACCACTTCTTTCTCCTGCTGCAATACCTTTGTTTGGGATTGTGAAAGACCCCATCAAGCAGGCTCCACCCCTGGAACCTTTGTAGCAGTCTGATGCTCCTCTGCCTTGGATATCTCATAAAGGATTTTCTATAGGGACCTATGTAGCTATTGTTTGCCACTGCCTTTGTTTGTCTCATATGTGTCATCTCTTGCATCCCCAGATCTCTAGGGCTTGTGGGGAAAGAAAATTGTATTCACCTGTGTAGTGCAGAAGGACAAAACCAATCAGATGGTGACTGCCTCATTCTTGTCTTGCATGTTTTATACCACTTGAATGCTGAGGATCTCCTGAATGCCATGGAGCCCCTTACTAGTCAGGGGATAGAGGAATGCATCTGCCTTGTCACTAAATGTTTTTTTTCATTCTATAAAATTGTTGTCCTCAACCCCTATATGAAATCCTAGTAGGCAGCAGGGTATGCTGCTAAGTTACAAAACACTAACAGATGTACAGCCCCAAACTACTGCATAGCCAATGCACGTAACACTTTCCCAACAAAATAAACCTCTATGTTCCATTCACCTCTCTTTTCCATTCCTAACTGTGACTCATAGTGACTAGTTTCAACACATTGAAGCCCTGACATGAATCACATCAAGCTCCAGTCGGCATTATGAAAAGCTCAGTGGTCAGATTGCTCTGGCGGCTGCTCGAGCACTGAACAGTAGGTGCCCATGCCCCAGACACTGTGAGCATGCACATCATTCAGGAAAGGCACCTGTGCAAATGAAGACTCAGACAGCCTTATCCTTTAGGGGAAGAAAAGCGTGGATTAGTGCTCATGCTACAAAATGGCAAGCTGCCTTAACCTTTTACTGAAGCAGTTCTCTGACTCAAAAGTAAAGGGCTAACCAAGAAAAAAACACAGTCCTACAACAAAAATCACAACCTAGGGAGGAGGAGGGGATGAGAGGTGGAGGGTACACCATGGTAGCAATGACGGAGGAGTCAAGAGGAGGGGAGAGGTATAGCAATACAATATCCGTACTGCACTAGACTGGGATGTACGGATAAAATAATAGACAAGGAACTATCAAGTAATCCTGCACTCAACACCCAAGATGAAAACAGCTGCTCAAATCAGTTTCAAAAAAGTGCTGATTTTATTCAGTACCAGTGCCGGACAAACAAATAAATGCACGTCTCCTGATGCTTTTTGGAAATGTTACTTCCCTTTTTCAAAGCATTTGTGCATTATAACTAAGACCCACCTTATACACACATATTCATTATGTTATAATTAATGGGCATTGCAATCACATGGGTTGAGACATCTAAAAAAAGTGACAGTGCAATAAAAACAACAGAATATATATGTACACATGACAATTTTTACATGTGGTTGAAACCTTTATCTGTTTTAAAAGGTCTTTATGTCTAAAGTATAACCAAGTTAAAAAGCAGGTGAATTCAGATCTGTGGCTATTATATTAAGTCTGTGTGACAGCACAAAGACTTCACTTCAGATAGGTGTCCACCGTGATTTGTAAGGAGGATGCTATTTCATGTTATGACTTGTGAACAATAAATATATAGAGACCATTTTAAATCCATTCCATAACAGTACAACATTAAAATAATCCAAAATCCTGAATTCCTCACTAAACAAACCTCGCAGTATGGAGAAGTAAAGTGAAATTTCACTAGTATATTGAACTCATCTATACATTTTTCACTACAATATATGTAGTCTACATACTGTATCTAGATTGTTTCCTCAGGTAATTTCAAATACAGGTTATCTCTTTTTCCTATTCAAACAGGGGGTAATGTTTAATCAGTCATTTAAACCAGGGGCGTGACATCCCCCAGTGTAAAAATCCAGAAGCCTTCTCTTTCTAAAATGAGATTGTTAAAGTTATCCCCACATGGTTTCTAGTATACCTTTTCTATGGCTCTGAAGATAAAAGTTTTTGTGATGTCATTGTTGGCTCTGACACTGTACATAGGCAGCTGAGCCAACAATAACATCACACACTGAATAAAACCAGCACTTTTTTGAAACCGATTTGAGCAGCTGTCTTTATCTTGGGTGGTGAGTGCAGGATTACTTGATTGTTCCATAGAAATACAATGCCCTCACTTACCCCTGCATGATAGATCAGATCCCATATAAAATTAACAGATGTGGGGTCTATAACTCAGTAGTGCATCTCAGACAACAATCCTTGTTTGTTTATATTTTTTGAAAATTGCACCCCCAGTTACTGTATGTCAGAACAAAAAGGAAGCTGGCTGTAGAACATAAATAGTTACCCAGGTCCTGATCTATAGCAACTCTTTTTTTTTACCAAAAAATATATGGAAAAGGGTTGTGGAAGAGAGCTCTGACTCAAATCTGTGATCCCGCTCACTGGCACAGTAAAGAGTGAGGAGCTGACAGTCTTAGAATACAGAGGTCACCAACATTCTGAGCTGCAGTCACAGCTTCATAAAACAATAGCTGTACGAGTGATCCTTCATTGGGATGCATTGTTACCCACAAGTAAAGATTCCCATTGAAAATGTTGAGGAGACACAGAAACTCCTCCATGAAGGCCTTTAAGAAGGCTCTTAAGACTTTTCTTATTCTCCTTAGCTTTTAATGATTTTGGCTAATTGTTCTTTTATATTTACGTGTAATTCTTGTTGATATATGCCTGTTTTACAGTACCTTTTATGCACATTGTCTTGAGCTCCAAAGATGGGATGCTTCATAAATAAAACTGACCTTACTTACCATGTCTTTCCTACCTGCTAGTTCTAGTTTAAACACCCATGCACACACACACACACAGACATATATACACACACACATACACACACACACACACACACATGTGAAGACACACACACACACACACGTATATATGCAGACACACAGACACACACATATGCAGACACACAGACACACACACATATGCAGATGCACAGACACACATACATACACACACACACCTCACTATGGTCCTAAAGCAGCAGTGCAACACAGTTTGGCAAACACTTTGACCATACCTTTTGTTCAATATAGAAGATTCCATGCATCTCCCAGATTTATTGGGTGGTAAAATTTTCTAGTTCCACAAAATATGAATATTTTATAAACATTTCCCAAGAAAAAGATGGCCACCACATTTGGCTTAGAAATAACACAAAAAAACTGGTAAAAGTAAAGATCAAGAAAATAAAAAAGAGAACGTATGGTTCCCAGCATAGGAGTTACCTAAAACAAAGTATATTTGACCCATGTGCTAAAGTAGATATTACAGGTGTACTAATCCTTTCATTAACTGTAGCTGAAACTAGCTTTTTGTGAAAAAACATTTTTAATTGCATTGTTGCCTTAATATACCATTTTAATCCATATTTGTTCATAGTACTCCCATATAGAGCATAGTACAGCACTGAGTTCATGCAAATGTTAAGACAATATACTGACTACATACAAAATATACAGTAGATGATAATCAACAAAGAGCAACCTGATAGCCCAATGAACTAAGCCTATAGGGTTTCATACATAAAATGGACTGAACAAGCTCTGACTTAAAATCCAAAACAGAAGACTGCTGTGCTAAACCTTGCAAGGAAAATCTTTCCAAATATAAAGTAATGGCAAGAGTTTTATGTGCAGTTGTGCTACTTTGCTTGTAACTGACTTACATGATAAGGTGATCATACAGTAGGAACTAGTACATACAATTTAACCAAATATCTCTTAAAATGCAATGCAAATGAACAAGTTATGATTTGGTACCTGTAATAAAGCAAGCTGTGCTGTAAAGCCTCAGCTTTTCACACATTTGTAGTTTTACAGTTACACTAAATGTAACCATGTTACTGTAGTGATGGTACACCGTTTTTATTAAAATGTTTCTCTCAGTGAAAAAACCTTACCATGATGACATCTCAAACTGTAGATAACTACATGTGTGGTAAGTATTATGGTATAGCATAGAAACCGTAATCTCAGGGAACTGTTGTGAGATAATCTAAAACAGGTGTAACACACACAGCTGAGACAAAGTGAATTAAGATAAGGGTATGGCAGTTTCCACTTAAGAGTTGATTAATATGTACACAGTCTAGACAATATTTCACAACATGTTGAATTCTGTTAATTCCCTGACCCATCTCAGTTTTTTTTTTCAAGTTAGCAAAAATGAAAAACTGCTGAAAATAATGTTAATTGTTATAGAAGTGGAAGAATACAGTGAGGATGGAAAACAAATGATTCAAAATGGGTGAACATCATTAGTTTATTTATACCAGATGGACTACAGTATATGCTTTATGTGCAAATTAGTATTTAATTAGTGCACTGTAACAATCTTCATCAAGGATGAATCAATCCCAAGAGAACGTTTACTTAGTTATTGGTTAAAGCAGCAATACTAGATAACAAAAATATCAATAATTTAATTGCCAATTAGGACAAAAAAAAAAACTGTCAATCTATCTGATTCCCTTTTTGCTGTATTTCATTCCTGAGGCACAACAGAAGATTTTGAAGTGTTTAAAAGTCCTTGCTAATTTCAAAGGTCTGCTGTCATGGATGTATCAGATCAGATAGTGCTATAATGTTGGCCATCAGAATAATTTATTGATAACACCCTGCCGTATAAGTTATAAATACAATGGGTGCAGTTAAAGTGTGACCTCCAGGGAGGAGATTGTATAAAGATGTTGGGGCTGTTATAGTTATTGTAGATCCTCATAAATTACAACATTTATAATTAAACACAGTCTTAAAAATAGTTGAATGAATTTAAAATACCCCAGTGAAGCATCTAAGATTATCAGGAATACATTACTGCTAAAGAAAAGAAAGGATGACATTTTTTTGTCAACTAGTACTGCTGCTTTAAGTAGAAATGTCTTTTTCAAAGTAGACATTTCTTTTTTTTTTGCTGTTGTTTCACTGTAAAGGTACTATCCCTGTGGTAAATACTCATTTGGCAATAAATGGCAGTAACAAATGCATATAATGCTCCAAAGAACTATGAAAAAATATTATTTCCAAATACATGAATTATCTAAAGCATTGCCTAACAAAATACTGTAATATCCTTTTCAGTGTAGTGATGAGCAAACCACTCCAGCATCTTCTGCATGGCCACAGTCAGACTTTCCCCAGCCTTTAAAAATACATTCCTGAATGGAGACCTCTCTTCCAGTACAGGCTACATCATCCATCCAAATGGGTCCAGCACCTAAGATGAAACATATTTATTATTTTCTTCTAGTTATTTATTTCTGCCATTTTGTCTCAAGTGTATGACACAGATACAAACACTGCCTACTAGAATATATAAAAGACAGAGGTTTTACAGTTATCACTTCAATAGCACATCAGCAAAGGTTTATTATTTTCATGATCCCCAGCCAGAGCTACTAAAGAGATGGAACTTTAATCAAGAACATGCAGCAGGTACTGTATGAGGACTACCAAGTGGAATGTGCATTTAAGAATACTCTTCATTGATATCACTATAGTTCAACAATGTGCTACCAGTCAATATCCATTTCTGCACTCACCAATTACTAGGATCATTAAACATTAAAGAGAAAAAGCTAAAACAATGTAGTGATTTTTTTTTGTTATCCTATATGAAATAGCACTTTAAAATCATCCAAGCCCTCTTCAAGAATTTACATATTTGTGAACCCTAATTTCTTCCGGTCTGGAACGGTAACAAATGGCACTTGCATTATTTCTATTTGCATGCTTTGAGTGGGTTCCTGGTAGCTTTGAAGCTGATTTAAGATGCACATTTTTTTTCCACTAAGTGGCAATCATTTTTTCTAAATAACCCAGAAAATAGTCTGCTGAACATTCTAGTTCTGATAATGTATGAGAAGAGGTGTCAACAATTAGTAGTAGTACTAGTATTTTTATTTCTTGGATGCCCATTCCCGCAGGCTTTGTGTGTCTTTCACACAAAATCAAAATACAATAAAAGCACCAGAATAAATATGTTAAATATCTCAGAATAACATTTTTATGGCTGCAGAGGTTGGAACCCTGCAGACATCTTGCTATCACTTGGGAAAAAGGGCACTTTAGACCCCCACCGAAGCACAATTTTGGAGTTGAACCATGGTCTTTCCACTACTGAAATCACACCATGAGGGTGGGCAAGGCAAGCATTCCTTTCTTTCATGCAGCATTTTTATGCCAGCTCAAATTACAATCAGTGGATAAGCTCAGTGTAACCAGCACAGGCAACTTGTTTTCATCTTAAAGGACACCTAAACACTCTTTTTACACATTTTTATCTAAACAATGCTCTGTTGGAATGGTTGTAGTGCTCCAATACTTCTTAAAGTCTTCAATGATGCTTTTTTTTGATGTAGTTTTCCAGACAGCAGTCTTAACCCTTAAGCTGCCAACAGAATTAGAACTTACAGAAATTCTAGACTGATATATCAGTCCACAGTCCTGCAAGGGGTGAACCAGCAATTAAACAGCCTTTGAATCACAGCTGTAAGTGAACTTGGCTTTATAGCTTCTCTGCTGGATTCCTTCACAGATTTTATTGGTGCACAAGGTGATTTGAGATCAGGTTTCAGCTTGTGGCAGTGGGGTCACTGGGCTGGGACAGACAGACAGACATTATGATGATCCTCCAATTGAGTAAAATGGGCAGTCTCATTTTTAGTAAATCTGTTTGTTTGCTAAGGTAAAGTTACTTTCTCTACTAAGGTAAGTAAAGATCATGTAACCCTCTGTCCAGATTTTGTATTGACAACCCTGTGTAAAAAAATGGGTGATTACACCTTATTTGCATTTGTGAGGATTTTACTTGGAAATACTGCATGATTGATAATAAAGTGACAGTTTTTTTTTGGTGCCTGTGTCTAATGGCTATCTTTCCTCTGGAACTTGAAGGTACTGTAAGCTCCAATAGTCCCTGTGGGTGAGGGGTTGGGGTGAAGCTTCAGGGCTTGCATTAGCACTAGTAAAGTGGGGGGTCAGTTTGACCCTCTTCTTTAGATGTTGGGGTGAGCTCTGAAAATCTCAGGGTCAGAAATTTGCTTGAGTGTCATTGTACAACATTACCTGTCCCTTTTTCTGCTAATGATATAGGTACAAGAAGGGTTGTCATGAAGGACAGCCCCCTTTGTTCCAGGCCAAAGGACCCAGAAGGAAGAAGAAAGGGGAAGGGGAGGATGGAGGGAGTGGGGGTAGGGAATGCCCTAGTTCAATGAGGTCAATAGGGGAAAAAGGGACTGCACAGGCTCTCCCACTTTTTGCTAGGCTAAAGAAGAATTTTTGATTGGTCTAGCACATCAGTCGGAGAGTTCCTTGGGATAAATTAGTTTCAGAGGTAAGGATGTTTTTGGAACATTTTGTTGGCAATGTTGAGAGATGTTTTGAGCAGATGGTTGTTTTGGGACAGAGATGCTGGTAAGAGACCACTGGCATTAAGAGACACCAAAGAAGGGGTCTTTTTGTGAGTTTGTTCTCACCAGGAGGCAGAAAAGAAAGACTAGCAGCATGCTGGTGCAGCCAGGTCGAGCGCTTAACAGTGGACAGCAAGAATGGCTAGTACAGGACACTAGGAGGTGGTTAGGGTTAGGATTTAAAAAAATAAAAATAAAAATAAATAAATAAATAAATAAATAGATACATTTTGGTTTCATTGTGCAGGGCTGCAGAGGTTGGTAGTTTGTTAGAGGGAGGGCATTTCAGATGCTGGGAGAGTGGGAGTTGGGAGTAAAAAGCCCAGAGGGGGAGCAGGAGCAAGTGATGATGCATGCAGGCGCTGAGTTTGGTGGTGGTTTGGGAGTCAAGCAATGCTGAAATAGCAGATGTTGGGGGAAACAGAGCCAAGGAGGCGAGCTGAAGAGGGAGGGAGAGTGAACTGCAAAAGGGGCAGGTGCTGTGTGTGGCATGGATTTGGTGCAGCAGCTCCGGAGCTGGAGCCATGGGGGGGTTTGGTTAGAGAGCTGACACGGAAGGTCGGGGTGCAATGCAGGGCTCTGAGAAGGGGGGAGCCAGAGGAAGGAGTGTTTGTGGGTGGCCTGTCCTACAAGGAGCATTAGTGGATGGTGGCATTCAGTTTTTGTGAAAAAGGGGGTTATTGTAGCAGCTGATAACAACTTTTATGCATTGGTATATGTTTGGCTCCCACCATGGGACCAAGTTGCTGTAAACCGTTTTGCTGGAATCAGTCAATGAAAACGAACAGATTGCCAAGTGTTCAAGTGTTTGGGATAGATACTACCTCGGCACTGTCAAGTATGTGCTAATATTACTCTTATCAGATCTCTGGTCAGTCATTTAATCATTCATTCTTATTTTCTGGGACATAGCGCATGTTCATGGAAAAATGGGCCTAAACAAGAACAAGACTCCTTTAGACATTGGGGGAGGGGTTTGGACAGAATGAGGACTGTATGAGGAGGGCGGTTTTGCAGGAAGAGGGCTGTGGACATGTGACAGGAGGGACAACAGAGCTGAGTTGGGCAGCTAGAGGAAGGATAGGCACACGTGGCAGCCGCCATCTTGGAAAACGCATGTGGCGGTCACCATTTTGGAGTTCTTGTTCATAGCAGGGTCGAGCTGGATGCCTTTTGGATGCACAGGGCCATGTGGTGGCTGCCATCTTGCGAACACGCAGGGTGGCTGCCATTTTGGAGTGTGAAAGTGGGCGACCGCCATTTTAGGCAGTGTGGGTGGCAGTCGCCCTCACAACAAAGGACATTTAAAAAAAAAAGTAAAAGCAATGAAGAAAGGGATTGTGGCAAGCAGGGATGAAGGGGGCAGACCAAGTAGGGAATGGGCGAGCAGGCTTGGGGGGGTGGGGGGTCCTGAAGGTTAATTAAAAAAAAAAAAGCAACAAAGAAAACAACAACACAATGAAGAGGATTGTTAACAATGTAAACATTTTTTCATTTGGAGCAGGAACAGAATGGATGCCACAAAATCAAGGGCATTAAAAGCAGATGCCATGAAGGTCATCATGGATTTGGTGGAAAGGGCCCACTGAGTCTTGGACGCGGTGGACAATACAGAGCCTGGGGATGAGCCACCACAGAAGAAGGGAACAAAAGGGAAGGGAAGGGGTGGTAGAGGGGAGAAGGGAAAAGGACTGAGGTCCCCGGCTCTGAAACACTCCAGACCCAATTCTCCAGTGCCATAGCTGGCACCCTAACCTACCCCCGATGCAGTTCCTTTACCAAGCCCAGTGGTGCCCATCCCTGATCCATTACCAGCCCCCCTGCTGAGGCTGGGTCCCAGGACTGATGCCTATGTCTGTCCCAATCACCCCAGCTGGGCCACTGCCAGTTTCCAGCCCACCAGGACCTGCACCCCACATCCATACAGAATTGAGCCAGTTGACAGCCTGACCCCAGGCCCTTCAACAGAAGCAACAAAAGACCCACAAAAGGACACAGGTACAGTTTCAACATTGGAGAATAGTATGAAAGAATATGTGGAGCAATAGATGTTGTGTATGAGAGGCGATGGCATTGCAAAATTACAGAAGGTGCTGGGTGAGCTAGAAAAAGGACAAAAGGAGGAGGAGAGAGCAGAAACCAAGGACAAGGAGGTAGGTGAACAGAAAAAAGAAGCAGGTGGCATGCAGATAGCAGACCATGTCCCACTCGCAATGAAAGAGAAGATATGGAAGGGTGAATTTGTCAATGTATTCACCCTGGTGGACAAAAAGACAGTGGAACTGTATGAAGGGAAGGAGGGTTTTGGGAAAAGGGAATTAGCAGCAGCTATAGTATTGGTAAAAAAGGGGAGGATCCAAAAGGCCCCACTTACAAAGGAAAGACATGGGAGGTGTGGACCCTAGGGTTTGCATATTACAGTGCCATAGCACAGGAAAAGAAGCCAGAGTTAGGAATCCCACTACTGGCATATTCTTTAATTATAAGGAATGCTTACAAAATGATGTATGAATTGGTTACGGTACGATGAGAAATTTAGTACCAGGATGGCAAATTATGGGGGAAGACTGCAGATGGGATTCCAGGCACAATGGTTTGTAGTGGGAAACCATGACATTGTCAGGGGGTGCAGAAGGGGAATGGCAAAGGGGCAGACTCCAAAAGTGTTGTTGGGGGTACAATAGGGCATATTGTTCTTTTCCCTACTGCAGATTTGAGACATGCATGTTCAAGTGTGGCGGCTCACCCAGCCTCTAGATGTCAGTGGTCCCATGGGTAGGCTAGCACAGGAGGGAAACAAGGGGTTATTCCTTTTGAGGGGTGGGGGCCAGAGGGGCACACTGAGACAACATGGGAAGAAGGAGGGGTACTGAGGAGGAGCTACCAACATGGGAGAAAATGAACATGGGGGACAGGGCTTCCCTTTGGCAAAAACCCCGATCAAGGGAGAAGTTCTAGAACAATGGATGAAGGGGTACCCAGACACAGCAGCAGGTTTACAGCTGATTATAGGTTTTCAAAGCTGGTTTAGTCTGCACTACAGAGGGGATAGGGTTAGGACATGGGCAAAAAATTTTAAGTCGATAAGTGGGAAAGAGAACTTGCTGAAAGAAAAGATTGGAAAAGGAAAAGAAGCAGGTAGGGTAGGGGGCCATTTTGGGAGCCCCCTACCCATGTTTAAGAGTGTCACCGCTGGGCCTGTTACCTAAAAAACATGAGGGAGAGTACCGGATGATCCATCATCTAGCCTATCCAGAAAATGGATCAGTCAAAGACTATCTCGTTGGAGGATAGGAAAGTAACCTATGGGACCTTGGAGAATGTGGTTGACATTATCGGGGCATGCAAGGAGATGTGGTTGGCAAAGACAGACATCAATTCTGCTTTCCGGCTGTTACCAGTACGGAGGGAGGATTGGGATTTATTGGGTTTTCAGGTGAATGGGAAATATTATTTTGACAAAACCATGTCAATGGGATGTTCAGTGGCATGTACAACCTTTGAGAGGTTCAGTACCTGGTTACAATGGGTGTTTGGAAAGAGGTATGGGCACAGCACAGTGGCACATTATCTAGACGATTTTTTGTTTGTAGGTGAAGGGAAAGAAGGGGTACAAGAGATGTTGGAAGATTTTCAGAAACTGTGTGCAGAACTGGGGTGCCACTAGCGGATGAGAAGACAGAAGGCCCCAGCAGGTTATTTAGAATTCTTATGGACAGAGGTAGATGCTGGAATGGGGGTGTTTTGGCTACCGGAACAAAAAGTGAATAAACTGATGAATCAGTTGAAAGAAGTAGGGCAAAGGAAGAGGGTGACCTTACTCTTGGTGCAGCAACTACAGGGCCATTTGAACTTGGCATGCAGGGCAATTGGGCCAGGACAAGCATTTACACCTGACCCGGGCCATGTCTGGAGGGTCAAGACCTCACCACTGGGTCAACCTGGGAACTGAGGTCAAGGATGACCTAAGGGTATGGGAGCAATTTTTAAGTTCATATAACGGAGTAGCCATCTGGCAAGAAAAGTGTCTATTCAACACAAACTTGGAGCTCTACACGGATGTTTCAGGGGGACTGGGGGTAGAGACCTACTTCTGGGGGCGATGGTTGTCAGAAACATGGCCTAGTGAGTTGGTAGAGAGGGGGCTACCCAAGGATATTCCATTCTTGAAGATATTCCCGATTTGGGTAGTGACAAGGATATGGGGGGAATGGCTAGAGAACCAACAAGTTACATTTTGGTGTAACAATAAGGCAGTGGTGGAGGTCCTGAATAACAGAGGTTCAAAGTCACAGCTGGTGCTTTGGGTGTTACAGTAGTTGGTATTGCAGAGTTTGAAGCTCAATATGAGCTTTAGGGCTAGGCACATTGTGGGTGAACGGAACACCATAGCTGATAGCCTCTCCCGCCTACAGATGGACAGGTTCTGGGCTCTAGCAGCCAGGGCAGCCCCAGTGGGAGAGAAGATCCCAGAGGAGTTATGGAAAATTGGTTGGATGGAGAGGAGTACCTCTTTCACAAGTCCTGGGCGGACAGCACATTCAAGGCTTATGAGAGTTTGTGGAGAGCATTCCAGGCTTTCAGAGCATGTCACACCATGGAGGTAAGTGGGGTTGTCACGGAGGACCAAGTGGAGAGGTTTGTGGTGGTAGGATGGCAAGAAGGATTAGCCCATGCTACCATGGGAGTCCATCTGGCAGCCATAGGTTGGGTATGTATGATGAGGGGTTGGGGAGAGCTATGCAAGGGTACCCTCATAAAAAGACTGATGGTGAGGTGGCAAAGAGTGAAGGGTGCAGTATGAGATAAGAGGAGTCCAGTATCAGGGTAGCTCCTGACTAGGCTGATAGATATCCTGCCAGTAGTTTGTTATACCAAATATGAGGAGGTGCTGTTCAGGGTTTTGTTCATGGTGCTCCATAGGGGAGCATTTCGAGTAGTGGAAATGGTGGGGCCAGCAATACCCATGAAAGGGAGAGGGCTACAGGACAGGGACATGCATTGGGAGGGTGGAGACCCTTCAGTTATGTATAACAAAATGAAAAACAGACCAGGTAGGAAAAGGCTGTTGGGTCTTGTTAGAGCCCCTACTGGGCATGGGTATCTGCCCATGCAGGGGGACCAAGGATTACCAAGGAGTTAGGCCGAAACAAGACGGGTTGTTTTTCATACATGAGGATGGAAAGGAAGTAAAAGGAAGTCACATATCAGGGGTATTAAAAAGGGACATGAAACAGCTGGGGGAGGACCCATAGAGATACTCGTCCCACTCATTTCGGATTGGGGCAGCTTCAGACGCAGCAGCTCAAAGGGTGCAGGAGGACAGCATAAGAGCCTTGGGACATTGAACATTGGGATGTTATAAAAAATATATAAGAAATATGATGCACTAATGATGTTTCTTCTCTTTTTCTTCCCACAGGAGTAGGACAGCGAGCGGGGGGGAGGGGGGAACTCGCACACAAAAGCTGACTGGCCTTTACAAATTTTTTATGTTTTAGATACTGGACACAGGAAGGACATTTGGATTGTAGGGCATGCCTACATTTATTGGGCAGAAAGGGAGGCAGCACAGAGTCCAGGTGGAAAACAGATGGGTTTTGGCCATGATGCAGTACAGATCATTTGGGGAGGAGTGTGAGGATGAGATGGGCACAGCTCCTCTCATTGTTGGCGGAAATGAGGAGAACCAACAAAGACCCTGAGCTCATAATAGTGCATTTAGGGGTAATGACCTAGGGCGCGGGCCATGGTTGGATATTTTTAATAACATACAGGAGGATGTCAGGATTCTAAAAGCGTGGCCAAGGGTCACATTAATGTGGTCAGAGATGGTGCCTCATAGGGTGTGTAAACATGCCAGACAACATAAAGCTATAGAAGGGGCCAGGAAGCACATGAAACAATGGGTGGGAAAGTGCTTTATGACTTTGGGGGATCAGAGTGTATGGCATGAGGTGATTGCAGAGAAAATACTCAGCCTGTACAGACCAGATGGGGTCCAATTATCCACAATGGGCAACCACATTTTCATTACAGAGCTCGGGAGGGGCACTGACCAGTGGTTAAGAGGCAGGGGTGAATAAGGAAAGGAAAAAGGGGGGGAAGCCTGCCATCCAATGCAGGTTGGAGGCAGGCTACTGGAGAAAAGGAGGCTAATACTTCCTAGGAGAGGAAGGGGGGGAAGAGGTAGTGGTAGATGACAACAAGAAGTTGGAAGAAGAGGAGGTGAAGGGGTATGGACACCCCAGTAAGTGAGAAAATTGGGGGACAAGAAATGGACCTGCCCCGGAAGGAGAAAATAAGAGTTGACCCTCTCGGGTTTACACCTGGGAATAGAAAGGATTGAAACAAGACCCCATCGGGTTTGATGCCCAGGGTTGAGAAAATGACAAAAATTGGAATATAATCAGAAAGGAGGACATTTCAAGAATTATTGGAAAATTGATAATAAAGGTAAAGTTAATCTGAAAGATTGGAGTTGAAATAGCTGAATAAATAAGGAACTCAATATTGTACATTATGGATATATGGTTGTATAATACATTTTCAATAAAAGGTATTTCAAACTGAGCAACCAAAATACAATATTGGGTGTGGTCTCCTTCTTGGGAGAGTGGTTCTGGAACAAACCTTTCAATATAGAGGGTCAGTGCTGAAACACTGCTTTTATTTTTGTGCTTCAAAATCCTCAAAAATTTAATTTGGGTACTTCAGTAGGGGGTTAACGCAAGCCCTGGGCTTCCATTCAGTTTTCTTCTTCTAGCCAGAGTCTCCTCTATTTAGTACTATAATCAAGCATGTAAACAGTAAGATAGAGTAACTATGACATTAAACTTGGCTTACACTTAGCTAATACCTGCTCTGTGGTGGCAGTGCCTAATTATGCACTTGTGATAGCAGGGACCCTGGAATTCAATACACTACTCTGCTTTGATTTGTCATATTATCTTCTACATACTGTATCTCCTTGTTGTGATATTTTTTTGGTTTGAGGCATTTGGCTGACCTGATAGTATTATGTATGTTTTCCTGCCCAAACAATCAAGCATAAGTCAGTGCCAAACAGGTTTGCTTTCATGCTGTTACAAGTTAAAACAACAGTATCTTGAGGCTATGGTCAGGCCTTTCTTACCCCCATGAGCCATTAATTCATGGACTTTGGGTTCCACTGGGCTAAGGATTATAGGTCCCCATATTCAGAGCTAGCCATGTGCGGTCTGTGGCAGTTTGGGCACAGCCTGCCTGGGGGGAAATACTCAGACAATTAGTTCACTGCAACTGTAGTGTGCAAGCTGTCTAAACATGGGGCCATATCAGTACAGTGCATAGTGACGATACGCTATGCTGACACAGGCCAGACTAAATATGGCTGACAGGAGTACAGTGGAGGTAGTGTGGATTGAATGGGATAACAGCAGGACTCCTGTGGGCCATATTTAGCCCTAATGTGGTAATAAGCCCTTTGGGCATGCAAGGAACTATGGCCCATTATGGGCCCTTAACATGTGTGTGTGTGACCGCCCCCCCATTCGGTAGATGTCTTACATATTCCTTGTGGTCTAGTGGTCCCCCCACCCCTATATTCACCTCTCCTGTAGCTGTCTCAAATATTCCTGCTGGTGTACTGGTGCTTGTACCCCCGACTGACTGTCCTGTAGCTGTCTGGAATACTCCTGGTACTGTAGTAGTCTCCACCAATCACCTGTCATGCAGCTGTCTCAAATATTCCTAGTGGTGTAGTGTTTCCTGCTCCCCCAATTGACCATTCTGTAGCTATCTTTAATATTCCTGGTTGTTTAGTGGCCCCCCAAGGGCATCTGCTCTTCTGTCAACTCACCTGTTCAAGACCTTCCTCCCCACAACCCACTCCTTCCCCGTTCAGGTCACCTAAGCTGAAGTATGGCAATAGTGACAGTGACATGCACAGCCCTCTGCTCACCACCTTGGTCAGCCACCATCTGACTTACAATGAGCAATCATGAGTACAGAAGAAACAGGTGTTTGTACAATACCTGTGATTGCTCAGACACCCTCAGATGGAAACCAGTTGAGGTGGTGAGCAGAGGGCAGTGCCAGTCATCATTTTTTTATTCTGTAATCATTATTTGTTTTTCAAAAGGAAAGTACAAAGTCATTATAAAGGATAACATGAGGGACATGGAAGAGTAACGCAAATTATTCATTTCCATAGTAGTACAGGCCCTCAGTAGTATGCCAGTCTTCATTATTGCTGTAGTTTGCATTACGTGACCAGGGCTGGAGGGTTGCCTGAGGGGGTGAAATGGGAGGAGATCTGATGCCCTTATATGGAGACCACTAGACCACCAGGAATATACCAGACAGCTGCAAGATGGGTGATCTGGATGCTTGTACAATGTATTTTTCTTGGACAGATCAGTTTACATGAAACATCTGCTTTTCAGTGGGGTTCTGCTGTAGGGTCCTGCTTTTACAGTTTTTCAGTGTATTTACACAGGATAGACCAGCTGATTTGTGATATCTTGTTTGCAGAGGGGTTCTGTTTGACCCAGTTTTTACACTGTATTTACCCAGGGTAGTACAAAATCTGTTTTGTTTCAGTGGTGTCCTCCTTTGACCCATTTTTATAATGAATTTACCCAGGATAGCCCAAGTGAGAGGCAATTGCTCGTTTTCTGGGTGATCTGGATGCTAGGGCCAATATGTAATCTATACAAAGCCTTCCGTTCCAGTCCTGCCACACTTCAGATACCCAAATCCATCTGTAACACTTCAGGCTTACCTTGATTCATCCAGAGCCAGCTAAAAGCCAACCAATCATTGATCATAGCAAGGCACTCATTTAGCACAGAAACTGCATTCCCTCCCCAAAAGCAAACTATAAGTACAGCTGACTATCATCAGCATAGCAATGAAACTGTATAGTGTGCCTAAGAATCACCTCTCACAGTGGCAGCATATACGCTGCAAATAACGTGGGTGACAAGATCAAACCATGAGAGACTCCACAGGTCAATGCAGCTGGATGTGAAAGAAAATTTCCCTATGCAACCATCTGTATCCTACTGGAGAGGAAGGACTCATATCACCTCAACATGGTGCCTCTGAGCCCCACCAAGCCTCTCAGTCAAGTTGTTAACATGCCATGATCTTCAGTGTCAAATGCTGCCAAGAGGTTGAGGAGAGCCAAGATGGAACATCCACCTCTGTCTCCTACTATATGAAGAACATTTTGTACCCTGATACGTGCAGTCTCTGTGCTATGATGGCACCTGAATCCTGTCTGGAATGGCTCATAAGTAGAGAAAGCTTCCAGATGCATCTATATCTGCATTACCACCACCACCCTTTCAAATCAGCTTCCCCACAAAGGCAAGGTTCAAGATGGGACAGTGATTTGCCAAAATGTACATGTCCAATGATGGTTTCTTTAGAAGGGGTCTCATGACAGTTCTTTTCAGGGCTTTTCAGGGCTGTCAGAAATGCACCTTCTCAAGAGAACACTGGAGAATTTCAGCAATCACTGGCACTAGTGACTCCCAGCAGTGCAATAACAGTTGGGTGGGTCCAGGACCCAGTGAACAGGAGGAGGGACAAAGCTTCATGATCACCAAGAGAATCTCCCCAGCAGGCACAGGGTGAAACTCCTCCCAAACAAAAAGAATGCCTCTGCTAGTTGCAGCCATAATATGGTCAGATATTTCCAGATTGTTTGTGATATATCTAAAGAGATTCTCTGGTGACCCATAGTGGTACTGAAGGCAAGCAGGAACTTTCTCGAGAGATATTACATAAATTTCAGGAATTATCTGACCATGTCTATGACTGCCAATACAGTCACAGACTGGGCTATGTTGGGCCCTGACAACCTATTCAAGGAGATTGAGAAGTGAATAGAGGATAGCCTATCAAGGAAAAACTTGACACATTTCTCATACTGTTCAAGTGTTAAAACTCACTGAACTGTAGGCAGGCTGGATGCAACAACATATCCACAGTGAGTAAGCACTGAGTTGATCTCCTTGTCTCTGCAGAAATCACCCAGGACAGAAACTCGGCCTTTTTCATGGTGATTGCTCCTGACATACATTATAATGAGCTCTCAGGAGTAGCTTATCCTCCATTGATCTCCATCTCCACCAAGAATTCTCCAATGTCCCTCCACCCATTGGCCTTCAACTGTCTGACATCTTCACTAAACCAGGGGAAGCTCTGTCAGGAGACTTTCAGGCATACATAAAATTGTTTGAGTGAATCAAGAGTCATGGTGATAGCTGTGTTATAGTCCCCCACTGCAGTCTCAGCTCCCTCAGCCCACACCTGCAACAGACTCGAGCAATCCAATACCAACAGGAACTCAAAGGCTCCAAAGAGTTTAAAGATTCGTACTGGGCTGACTCCAACCTAGGTTCATATGGGGGGGGGGGGGGTTGAACTGAAAACCTACAGCAAAATAGTCCCAGCAAGTGATAGGCTTAACCTCAACATTTCATAACTTGAGCCTCAGTGGGAAAACCAGGTCCAAAGTGTGACCAAATCAGTGAGTTGCAAAGATAACAACCTGTGTGAATTCCTACAGTTCTGTCTGTCAGAGGAATTGCGGACCAGGAAAAAGGGATTTGTTGTCCTTCTAAATATTGAAGTCACCCAGCCAAAGCCACCTCAGGTACTCCAATGTCAGCCTGGTCACAAACTCCCCAAATCCTGCAGGAATCCACTCTCGTAAATAGCTGGATGGTAAATTAGAAGTATTCTGCACCCACATCTGCATCATCCTTAAGGACCGCACATTCAAACAACCTAGTTTTACCCATTATGTAGGCTGCAAGTCTCAGGCCAAATCTAAGAGAGATTATGAACCCTCTGCGGTCCTGCCTAGGACAGTGCTACACTGCAACTCAGATGGATAGCAGCCTCCCTCACTGGGGCAGAGTTGTCTCCCAACTAGGCCTCAATTATGGACACCAGGTCCACCAAGGAATCTGTGACAAAATCTGCTAGCATCATAATCTTACTCCTGATGGACTTCATATTACAAAGATGTTACCTAATAGGGAGCAGCTGTGCCAGTGAGCCCAACAGCTATCACATCTGATAGTATTTCAAAAGCCCTCTGGATAGGAACCAGGCAGGGGACACCTCTATCCTGGTTCCATTTTGATCCAGGACAGCTCATTATTCTACTCCTTATCATATCCCTCCATCTCCAGGAGCAAAGCTGCACCAGTGACCCCACCTTTCTGCTATCTGTATTTCTCACAATGACAGAGAGCCACTGCAGGGGCCGGGGGCAGCCAGATGGGTGGAGTCAGTGCAGCTGCTCCAAAAAGTGGGAGAAGTGGGGTATTTCTATCCCCAAGACACATTCTAACCAGCTAAAAATCTGGTCAACCCCCATCCTACCAAAGATAACAACACAATACCCAAAACACAATATTTACAACTCACCCACAGAAACCACGCCACACTAAAATATCTTACACTTTATTCACACACCAAACTTATGTCCAGATAATCCCCATCCACACCATACATATACACCAAAATAATACAACAAAATAAACACATACAAAATTACAAAATGAATGATCCCCTACAGTCCAAGTGAACAAAGTCAACCAAACAAGTTAGGTCAATGAATACTAGAGCAAAGATAGTTCAAAGCGTTCAACTCCTCTTCAGGTCCACAACCCCGGAGTCAACACTCCAACTATGCAAGAGCAAAGGTAGGCTAAACAAGGCACCTCTTAAAAACAGCAGGCCCTTTCAGGATCCACACTCTCAGTAGGATACTAGGTTCTGATTCCCTAGAAATGCATACAAACACTCTCTCACTGAGCTATGCCACAAGGTCAGACCCTCTCACAGGATGAATCCTGTAGGCAGATATAGCTCTTATAAGAAGCAGTAGGCCAAGGCAAGAAGAAGCTTTTAACAGAAGAGAAATCCACAATCCCCATACAGGGCCTATCAGTTTACCAATCCATTGGTCAGTTTAGATGAAACACTCACAGGAACATGATATGACATTGAATATGACCCAAACAAGCTGCAATAATCCAAGATTTTTTCTCTCATACTGGGCAATGAAAACAATGCACAAAACACCAATTGGTGGAGGGTGGAAGCCCTTTGTGTTATTTATAATTAAATGCTGAATTAGCAGTAAAGCACAATCCACTCTTCATCAGCCAAAAGCTGTTTATCAGGCAAAAGCACATGGATAAAGACATAGGGCCCCATATTTAGATGCACAAGCAAATCGATGCACCATACAAAAAAATTGAGATGGCCAGCTCTGACACGATATTCAAACAGAATGCATAATCAGAACAGATCATTCATTCTGTTTGAATATTGGACCCTGGATGTGCTGCACAAAGCAAGCGGCCACCATGTTTGATGCAGCGCACCAAGGGTGCATGGCTGAAGATTGCCCATAGGTGAATGCATGGCACCTGGAGTTCCATCAAGGGTCTAGTCAGCCAAAACATGCCAATGAGCTCATTGGGTATGTATGGTGCAAAGGGTTCTCATGCATGCCCATTACAAGCTCATTAGTGTGGCTGCATCCAGCTTAATGCAGTGGGCGACCTCCCTCCCCTCAATGACAGTAAGGACAACGTCTGCCTGATCCCAATTGCCATGGTTGGGTGCCCCCAGCCCCAATGGCACTAAAAACAAAGTCAGCCCTGATCCTTTTTCCATAGTGTGGTCCCTCCCCATACCCGATATCTGTCTAAATGAATAACTACCCAGTTCCTCTTTTCCATAGTGTCCCTTTCCATGTGTGTGCCCCCACCATCTTTCAGTACCCCACCACCCGCACCTCCTCATCCCAATCCATGCACTGCTACTAGCACTTCCCTCCACACCCTGCCACGGCCAGCTGCTGACTGATCACTCATGGAATGCGTGACGGTAAATAGTATCCACTCATTGGTTACAAACAGTGAGCGTTTACTATTTACTGTATGTGCTGCAAGACCGATCATTTGGTGGCTGGCCATGGCAGGGTGTAGATAGGTGTGCCAGTTGCAGGTTGGGATGGGGGGTATGGGGTGTTGGGGTACTGCTGACTGGGGTGGGGGCTGGGGGGACACTACACTATGGAAAGGGACTCATCTTACATATAATTCATACGGTCATCGGGGCCAATGAGAGGGGTCCCTATACTGTGAAAAAAAGGGATCAGGCAGTGTTTCTGTTAGACAGACATCAGGGATGGGAAGGGGGGAACCTGCACTATGGAAAAAGAGGGGCCAGGCAGGTATTCATTTAGACAGACATTGGGTATTGGGAGAGTGGACCCTGTACTATGGAAAAGGGATTGGGCAGACTTTGTTTTATATGGTCATGGGGCTGAGGAGGGGAGGACACTACACTGTGGCAAAAGAGATTGGGTGGACTTTGTTCATTGCAGTCATTCAGGCAGGGAAGGGGAGGCCACTACACTATGGAACATGCATGAACAAAACTACTTCTATTAGTGCAACAGGGAATCGGAGCTGGAAAGGGGGGATGATGTGACCAGCCCTGGACTGTGAGGTGGAGCACTACCCTGCCCCTTGCATGGCTAAGGCAGGGTTTCAAGATCTTATCCTTGCAGCGGTCCATCTGGCTGTGTCTTCACCAGGGCATAGCTGAATATTGCATTGAGGGGGACATACATGAGGGATCCTTCATTTCCTGCCTCTCAATATTCTGCATGGCGGTGCACTTGGATTTACAGGGTGCATCAGGGCGTTTGAATATTGTCACGCCCACAAAGACCCTCGCAAGTCCAGAGATGCGCAGGTGCATCTAGGGATGTGACGCGCATCTCTTTTGAATATGTGGGCCAGAGACAGTCTCACAACTTGAGTTGCAGTCAGTGTCAGGGAAGCCACAGTGGCCTCACCGTCCAAAAAGCAGCAGCAGGCATACACTTCTCCACCAAAAACTGCTAAAAGAGAAGGAATGGCATCATGGCATGATGCCACCTTGGCCAAATGGTCAAGGCAAGCATAACCACACTGTTAGAATTATGCTTACATATATATAATATGCTCAGAGAATTCTAAAACCTAGATTCTAATTCGCCAAAAATAAATGGCAGCGCAGTACCCGTGCTTGCCTATGAGGATGATATAATTCTGTTCACATTAGCAACAAGTGGACTTAAAAACAACTGGATTTACTGAATCTGCAGGCAAGGCAACTGAATTTAAAAATCAATACCAGTAACTCGCAAACTATATTTGGTCCCAAGATAAAATCAAATTAAACTATGTAAGGGAATACATATATTTAGGACTTAATTTTACAACTAAAGCAACATGGATAAAAGATAGCCAACAATATCAGCTCTTTTAAAAATGAATTGAAGTACTAACTAGCTACCTTCAGCAGCTGTGACTGTTAAATGACCTCAAACTCTTTGCTGTCTAGATTACTTTTTCCCCTCTGCTTTAGTGAAGCTAATGTCACCCTGTCCTTATACCAGGGACCTTTATTTGACCCTTTCACACCCCCCTCATCTCCCTGCCACCAGTCACCTCTTTCTACTACCTCTTCCCCACTGTCTACCCAACCTCAATTGCACACGTTTAACCCTGTACCCTCCCCATGGAACCTCCTCCCCCCTACCCTAACCACCTGTACCTATCTCTCACTTTCTGGCCTCCCATCCTCACTTTACTGATACAATTGTGACAATCCCACATCTCTGGGTGCTGGCCTATAGATCTCCATACCCTCCCATATTTTTTATAGTTCGTCTATGTGTCATATATTTATCGTATTGTATAGCATTACTTGTTCTTGGTTTGACTACTGATGTTATGTGCTCTGTAAATTCATACTTGCTGCTGTATAACCAATATGCTTGTCTGCCATTGTATTGTTTTCCATGATGTGGAGCCTTCATAAATGAGCTCTGAGCTCAAAGGCTGTATCAAAAAATTAAAATATTACATATGACTAAATTAATAGAGGTAATAAACAAGACATCACTAGGCCTAAATAAATGTATTTACACATATGGAGGCCTTTCAGTATGCCCACTCATAACTGCTATAAATTCCAAATATTATGCACAGATTACATATGGAGCAGCGATCTGGGATAAAAACAAAATCTTAATAAATTAATGGCCCCTATAAATAAAGTATTAAGGAAAACTTTAGGCCTTCCACTGTCTTTTCCAACTGCACATATACAGTATGAGCAGAATTAGGACTTCAGAACATTAGAGCAACTATAGACAACACAGAGAATAGTGCACGAGCAACCATGCGCAACCAGCCTATTGTACTACAGAGGGGTCCTGATTACCTCCGACCTCGAGAATGAAGCTCGAGAGGTCCAAGGTAATCAGAACCCTGAGGTGGCACAAGAGGCTGGTTGTGCATCAGGTTGCCCATCCACTATTTTTTATAGTGTATAGACCCCTATTCCAATTATGGTTTTCATTTTTAAAATGCAAAAAAAAAAGTTTATTGCTCCATCGTGCTCTTCAAGTTAGGGCTGCTGTCTAGGTGGTGTATGTGGTTGCTAGGGAACAGAGGTGTCCTTGTTTAATGAGCAACCTCTTATTAGCTGTCATTCCAGTGTGGGAGGGATTTTCAAGTAAAATAAAATGGCGGTCCTAGCTCTCACTAAGTGAGAGTGAGTTACCTGGGGATCACTCTTTTTTTTTTTTTAAATCAAAATATCTGGTTGATCCTGCATTTCAAAATATCTGGTCGATCCTGCATGTTTTGAGTCTGTGGTGTGACTGGTTCTACCGCAGCCGCCGGGAGTGTGGAGCCTGCCATTTTTGCCGACTAAAGGTAGGTGCCTTAGCGCGTGGAACCTCTAGAGGTTTTCAAAATATTGTTCTGCTGCAGTAGGGTACAATCACATTCCATGACCTTTTGAACTGCAGCAGAACAACATTTTTAGACCCTCTGGTTTCCATGCACAATAAGGCTCTACTATACACTATAAGAAATTAAGCAATCGGTTGAAACTTACAAGACTACCAAGATTACCAAGTGACAGACTACCAAACAAATGCCTCTTAGAACAGAAAGAATGGGTTAAGAGGGGCTGGGCATGGGGTCATAATGTCACAAGACATTATGCCGCATGTCTAAATTGCCCTGCCAATACAGTGCAATTTATGCTATGCAGCATAACTCTTTTTCTGTGGGGGCTCCACCTCCACACCCCTGTTGCAGGGGTTCGATCCCTGGCACCCACCAAAGATTCTCAACTTTGGGGGTCCAGCTCGGGGAGCACACAAAGTGTTTAAAAAAATAAAATTCCTGGGACCAGGAATCAAACCCGGTCCCAGACACAGTGCCTGGGTTCCTGCTGCTGTGGCACTGTCCAGTGAGCCACGGCAGCTGCTCAGCAGAACCCACTCCCAGCAGAGGTCTTATCCTCTACCTGAGAGTGTGTGAATGTTGCAATACCGTGTACAGCAATATACGCGGTATTGCACCATTCGCTGTCCTAGACAGCACTATTCCGGGATAGCTATAATGTTGTACGCTATTAAACATGCGACATTATGACCTGGTACAGAGGGCTGTACATTGAACTGCTGATAAAGTAGAATTTTGCAGATCCTTGAACAATATGACCTTACCAAATTAAACTCCTATTTGGAATAGAACATAACACTAAGTCTTAAATACACAGAATATATCAAGGAAAAATGTTAAACTACTGGAGTAAAATGGATAGCACAGTTATTTCTAACTCAAACATCTCTCTGTGGAATGCCACACATGGAGGCAAACATGGACACAAATATTATTTTGATGTGCTGATGGATCTAGTTTTAAGAAAAATCTTTATAAGATATAAACTAAAATGCTTCAAAAGCAATGTTCAACAGGCTAGGTACAATAAGCTTCCAGCAGCTGCTATGGAATGTTATTGTAACACTGGCACCAAAGAGGACTTGTTACACATTCTCTGGGAGTGTAGGTGATACAGAAAAAGAAAGACTGTTCTGGCTGTCTTCCTTTGTACAGACCTGGAATAACATTGATAAGGAATTTCTTACACAATACTTTTTATGTACAGAGGACGACAGGTCTATTACAATTAGGTCTATTAGGGTTGCTACCTTTCTTGCACATATAAAAATAAAAAGGAAAAATAGAATAAAACAAATAAATGATTATCACATTTATTTTAAACTAATTGTACAAGTATATTCTGGTGGAAAAAGAGATCTAAGCCTCCCAGGAATGTGGTTTTTAATGTAAAGACTCTGCTTCCCTGCAACTTAAATTTATAAGACTCTGTGTGTGTGTGTGTGTATATATATATATATATATATATATATATATATATATGTGTATATATATATATGTGTGTGTATGTATTTATACAATTATTATAAATATCCAGAGCATTACAATGGTGTATTGCTTTTTCAGAGAAACACAGAGCAAAAAAGAAATTATTAGGTACACACAAAATTAAAAAATTACGTCCACAATGACACAACTAAAGGCACCAAGAAGCTATCAAATCTTTTATGTTGTGATCATCGTTCACCATATTTTCAAAAGACCATTGTAGAGTAATATATACTACATAGGCAGTCCCTTTTACCACACTTGCACCTTATGCCAAAATTCAGATTTTAATTTTAAAAGTCTTACAGCAGATAATGATATTGTGCTGGATTGTCAAAAATTTGTGTCAGTATTTTGCCACAGTTTCACAATTTGGGATATGACTGGTAAACCACAAAAAGGTAGCCTCGCTAGATGCCACAATTACCAAAAGTTATGCATCAAAAATGACACCTGAATATAAATAAGACACATATGTCATTTTTTCTGCAAAGTGTGAAAAGCATTGCAAATGCATAAAAATGTTTAGAAGCACACACAAACATGTAGGCACATTTCTAGTGATGTTCTAATATTGTGTAAAGGTGGATAAAGGAGTCCACTCTTGGAACACACTAAAACCAGAAGCACTGTAAAGAAGACAATGGAAGGGGCTATCATGATTCTAGTCAATAGCGCTAAACAATAATAGAGCAAACAAAAATATCAGGGAAAAAATAGCATTCACAAAGACAAAGAACCAAAGTAACAGCTAAGAGACCTAACGGTATCCCGTGAGGAGGGCGCATGGGGAAGGGTGCCATTCGTAACGGTGACCTGCTCCCCAGCAAATCCTTCTTGGAGATGGGAGGGTAGGGCAGCAGGATGGGGTGGTTGGCGAAAATAGCGACAGGATGTCACTATACGTATGCACGGTGGAGGGGTAATGATCATGGCGAGCATGGGCTGGGAGGGGATGGAGGAGCTGTAGGGGGTGGTGCTGTGGTGGGCTGCCGAGCTGCATCATGATGTTGGGGTTGGTCCATAGTTGTCGTGGGTGTGGTACCGGGTTTGGGTCCAGGTGCTGGTGGCACTTTTATTGCACCAGGACCAAATCTTTTATTTTTTAATGTTTTCACCCCCCCCAACATACACCTCTCCTGGAGTTGAGAATCCTTTAGTAGGGAAGTGTGGCGAGCGAAGCCTCCTGCATGGGGGGGTGTTGAGGGGCACAGCCCCCCACAGAAAACATTAAAAAGTAAGTCCCAGTGCAGTTTTCCTGTGCACTGAGGTGTCAGAGTGCCCAAAAGATTTTTTGCACTCTAGACTTCTTGATAACAGTGATCGCCTTTAGGATTTCATTGTCATCACATAAAACCAGATCTAAGAGCTATAAAACACATGGAACACACAATTCCACATACCAGAAATTTATTTAAAATCGACATGTTTCCCAAACAAATTATCCCCCTAAATAATCAGGAGTAATACCTAAGAAATTCCTGAGGACCATAAGCAAACCCTGTCTCTGACAACAACTAACACCTTCAGACACCAGAAAACAGTCTACAGATGGATGAAGTCAGAAAACTCTGCTGAGCAAAATTTTTCGCAGAGCACTCAAAATATTTTGCTCAGCGAAATTGGCGATTTTGTGGGAACTTGACCTGCAAAATTAAACTTTGGCACATTTTTAGAAAACACACATCAGTGCCCCTGCTTCAAATGCATAAGTATTCTCTGAATCTTCTGGTGTTATGTGGGGAGCTTCACCCACTGCATCCCCCCAGAACTTAAAGATACTAACTCTGAGTTGCTCAGTCAGTAACGGATGAACTGCATGGACCCGGGCTATTATGTGTGCTGCTCTATTATTGCTCCCACTGTTATTGCTGCGCTCCTATTGCTGCTCGGTTATTGTTGCACGCTTTTAACCAGCTACTGGTTAATAAGCACTAGTGCAGAAAAAACATAGCTTGGTTTGTAGTTAAAAAGGCTTTATTAATAAAACTGCCCATATCCACTCACCCTACTGACATTTGCAGTTTCATTAATTTTGACTAAGTTTTAGTAATGAAATCTTTTTAACTATAAACCAAGCTACATTTTTTTTCCACACTAGTGCTTGTTAACCCCTTTCATTGTTTCCTTACAGTACATTTGTAGGGATGCAGTTGTGCCAGAAAAAGGATGCAAATCCTGTATTACAATTATTGAAACTACAACCTATTGTCTTTTATCATCAGCTCTACATTGTTGCCTTTTTCAGGAACATAAAGCAGCACACATAATAGCCTGGGTCCGTGCTGTTCATCTGTTACTGACTGAACAACTTGGAGTTAGTATCTTTAAGTTCTGGGGGGGTGCAGTGGGTGAAGCCCCCCACATAATACCATTCCCTAGAAAAAAAAAGTCAAATGCCTTGAATCATTGGGATTCATGTGAGTCTATCAACATCAACTTCATGTGGGAAATAATCTGTAGGGATAAATCACACACACAGAAAGTCAAAACCATCACGACACTGCTGCTCAACATTGACTTTATCATCAACATAATTATTTATTTATAAAATAGCGCTATTCCAGAACCATAGTGCTAGTACAAACTGTAAAATCCATAAAACAATTACCTTTAAAAAAACAGCTGCAGCAGATCAAATAAAATCAGGACTATGCTGTTTATTGTATAGAAAATATACAAAATGCTAAAACATGCCAAGGCACAACTGAAATGAACTAACTGAGACCGGTTTCACAAATTAGTGCATCATAAAGGAAAGGTGGAGTGCAAAAACTAAAAAACTTTTAATTATGGACCTTAAACTGACAGCATGTAATTAAGATGCAACCATTACAAAAATAGTGCTATATAAATCCATAAAGATTTGCCTACAGTTAGAGCTACTGTAATGAGACTTTGACGGCATATGGAAGTTGAGCTGTATTATTGTGACTGGTATGTAGTACATACTTAATACATTCTTTGCATGCTTAACAATACCTTAGCTGAACTCTAAAAGTGTCATATCATAACCCCATGAAAATTGGAGCACTTCTTTGAAGAATGTATCAAACTATTTTAAAACTTTTATCTTATTTCAATGGGGAAAGTGAAAGTTTGCATATCCACAGGATTTTCTCTGGAGGTGCACACAGTATGAGAACAACAGGATACTAAAACACGGAGGTATACATACAGTATGTTAGCAGTAAGTAACCTGCTATACAAAGGCCAGATATGCAAAATATATGACCCTATTTACTGTAGAAAACACATTCATGGTGGAGATTAAAGGATCTATACCAGAGAGTAGTGTTAAGACCTCCCCATGGAGGATGCAGGAAATGGGCTGGGCAGTTGTCATTATAGACAGGGTAAGGAAGGGGCTTGCACACCTCAAAGTACATAAGGCACAAGGAATAGACTGCTTACACCTGAGGATGTGTAAGGAGTTGGGGGCTGGGTTCAAAGCTCAATTCAGTATGCTGTTCCAGTGTTAGTTGAAATCTGGTGCAGTGTTTCAGGAATTGAATTATGTGGTCACGGTTCCACTTTATGGGGGGACAGGGAAGACCCAGAACATTACGGATTGGTAAGTCTTCCCTCTAGTGTACATCAGCTGATGGAGATCCTGGTCAAAGAAAGTCTAGTGGTCTGACTAGAGGCAAAAGGACTATAAGACAACAAGCAGCACAGATCTGTGCTGGGGAGGACATGTCAGACCAACCTAATAATAGCTTTTTGACTGGGTAAAATGGGTGTTTGATAGAGGGCTGGTGGTAGATGTACTCTACTTTAGTTCCATGAAAGCCTTTAAGGCTGCACCACACATGAGGCTACAGAGGAAGCCAGAAGATCTGTGATTTGGAAAGGAATTGGTTGGATGGGTAGGACACTGGTTGGAGTGGATAAAATAAAAGGTGGTAGTTAATTGAGTCAAGTCAGAGGACAGGGAGTCATAAGCAGGATACTGCATGAATCAGTCCTGGACAAGTCCAGTTCAATATGTTTAACAGTGACATAGGAAAGGGGATTCAGGGCAAGATGTGTCTCTTTGCAGACAAACAAATATGTGGCAGAGTAGACAGCCTGGATGGGGTGAGGGCTTAAGGAAAAATTTGGAGCAGTGCAAAATATAGCAGTTAAGATTCAACTAGAAAAGTGCAAAGTGAAGCACATAAAAAGAGGAACCCACATACAGAGTACTGGATGTGGAGGTAGACTGGCCACAACATCTGTGGAAAAGGTCCTAAGAGTCAACATTAGTGACTCCCTACAGCAATCCAGCCAGTGCAACGAAGCATACTGCAAGACAACAAGGATTCTAGGATTTTCAGGAGGGGATTTGAAAGTTGGAGAAAGGAGGTCATGTTGACTCTGTGTAGGTCATTGGTTTGGACTCACCGAGAGACAGTTCTGCAGTCTGCCATGAGAAAGGACAGGAACATTCTGGAGTCTGTGTATCAAAGGGTAACCAAGATGATTTAGGACCAACAGAACAGCTACTATGAGGAATGGCTTGAGGCTTTTAATATGTACTCACTGGAGGCCAATAGTGCAAGAGATGACATGAGCGACACATATAAGTTCCTGAGGGTAAGTAACAGAGTGAACTGTGAAGACCGAGTCATTTGAACAGTAATGCAGTATTGAGAGGACATGAATGGAAGCTAGTCATTGGAAAATGCAGGTGAGATGTGAGGATGTTTCCTTCTCCAAGAGGGTGGCCGAGCCGTGGAGGAACTTATCAGTAGATGTGATGAAAGGAGGGACTATAAATGGGTCAAATACAGCCTTGACAGGTTTAATGGTCTGATAATTCCATGATGAGCCTGGGAGATTGCTGGAGCTTTGTGGGGGTTGGGGTAGACATTTTCTTTGGAACATTAGATCAGGGGGATATATAGGAAACTTCATACGCAGACTAGATGAACCCTTGGTCTTTTTCTGCAAACTGTGTCTATGTTTCTAAACACACTGGAAATGTTTTATTCACACTAGGATTGTCAGAACCCTCGGAAGTTCTGGGTTCTAGTTCTAGTCTAGAACTTTTGGAAAAGTTCTAGGGTTCTAATCTTTTTTAGAAATGTTTAGAACTCAAACCCTATTTTTTTTAATTGTGCTGCCAAAATGAAGATAATAGTAAAATATATGTCATGAAACTGTGAGCAAAAACAAATAAATCTGTTCATTATAATGGGAGAGAGAGATAATCATGACTGACTTTGACTTGACTCTAGCTTGGGTTATTGGTGGTTTCCTCTCCTTTGCTAGTATTGAAAGAGAGACAACTATGGGTGCTTACAGGACCACCGACCCACCCACCCATATGAGATATTGTGTGCTTAGTGCCAGATGGCACATGGTTATACTTGATACAGTGCAGTCAAATGGAGCACAGAAGCACAGATGGAAAGTACGCCATGCAAGATATTTTTAAATGAATTACATATTTTTCTCTTCTCTCCAGTCACCTAAAATATTTCTAGGATATATGTTTTTGTCAAAATACCACACACTTACTGCTGGGTGGCACATGTACACACTAGGTACAGTCGGTGCAGTCCCAGTGGTGACAGCAAATATAATAAGTATACCACACAGGAGTCACAGATATTTTTAAGTAAATAATTTTTTTTCACCCTGCCCCTGTACAGTATGATCATCATCCAATTCCACAATCTGCTGCCACCCTACTTGCCCTAGTTCTCACATCCCTGCTTTCTATGTGCTCCATTTCTTACATTTCTGCCCCTTCAAGCCCCTGCTGTCACATATCTGCCCCTTCCCTGCCCCAGTTTTCACATATTGTATCTGTCCACTCCCTGACCTACTTCTTACATTTTTGTCCCTCTCTGCCCCAGATTTCACATTTCAGATCAACCCTATGTCCTAGTTCTCCCACTTATTCAATCCTTCTGCTATGGTTAATACATTTCTTCCTCCTCCCCCCTGCCCTAGTTTATACATCATCATGTACCCCTTTCCCAGGCCTAGTCCTCCTCACAACATACTGCATCCTGACCCCCTCCCCTTCCCTCCCCTCCCATTATGGGTTTCCAACTCTCCAGTGCACATAGGTTGTTTTGTTCCACCAGTCCCCACATCCACCCATCGATTTCCTCATTTAAAACTAACTTTTGTATCTTCTAGACACCTAATCTGACTGACTGAAGAGTTGCTACAACTGACTGCTTGCCTGTCCCCTCAGCTGCTGACTACTCCTGAGTCACTTGCCCAATGCCACACCATCACTGACTGTTTGCCTTCTCCCATGGCCATCCAGCCACTGTTACTATCATAAACCCGGCGTACACATGCTGCACGAACATCTTTCCTGCTTCCTTGGCTGGTTGAACAGTACTGATGTTGCTTGCTTGCTTCCCTAGCTGCTTCCGCACTTTGTTGATAGTGATTCCAGCATGCATGAAGACAGAGAGCAGAAGTAGTAGCATGTGGCAGTCATCAGGACTGTGTCTTTTTTCGTCATTGAGGCATTTCTGAGGGGATTACTAGTACAGCCAGGGCCAGATTTACACTGCTGTGGACCCTATGCACAGCAGTAACCATCTGTAGCTCTGTCATCTCAGACCCATTTTCAGCACCTAGGATAGGCAACAGCCAGCCAGGAGCAGTAGCCTAAACTGTAGCCAGCCTGTTTGCATCACCGAATACATGGTAATGCAGCAGCAAATCAATACACCATTAAAACACCACACAAGACCCATGCAACAAGTCCTGCATTAAATTACATTGCTGCATTTAAAACATTTACATCCACCATACCAATCAATAAGATCAAACACACATAAGTAACAGCCACCAGCAGACATTAGTTAGCCTTTTAGCTAACACTACAGAAGGACACAGTGCCAAATAAATGTCAATGCATGTATGCCAGCTGTACATTTGATTTATTTCACAAACCCTGTCAGTGTGCTTTGAGTTTGTTTGTTTTTTTACTTTCTCTTATTGCCATGGATATAGTTTTATTTTTGGAAGCATATGATTCATACCTTCATCTGCCATATCCCCCCATCCCAGCCTGGATACACTGTCCCTGATGACTATTTATTTTATCTGTACTAAATAAACAAACTTGGGCATCGATATATTTTTTCTGTGGGCAGGGGCAGTGGCACTAGCAGCAACAAACTGCAGCTTCATCCTGACTTTAAAGCTTAGTTGGCTGACAATAATAAGCCCCTTCTTCCAGCATCACAGAGCATACTGTCTATGAGACGGCCATCAGGCCTGTCTGATGATGCCATGGTAGGATAGGATCTACCTCCTTCGACTTTCTTACCAAACACACTCCTGCTTGCTGCCTGCACTGCCTTAGTAGTTGACACCGGCACAGCACCACCCATCCACACTGTTCGGCACTCAGTACTGAGGCAGTACACTAAGCAGAGTCTACTACTCTAATCAGATACACTCCTGAGATGTCCATACTGAAAAATGACTCACCCAGCCACTGCTTTTGAACTGGGACAATTTGTTCCATACGCAGCCAACTCCTCAGCTGATGGCCACGAGCCCGACCTCAAAAAAGTGCCAGAATTGAAGTGCTGCCTGCAACAAGTCGAGTGGCCCACCCCTACCTTGTTTACACTTGCACACACTGAATTGCGAAGGTGCAGAGAAGGTGAGTAAGTTTGGCTGAGCGTGGCACCAATGTTTGCACCAGAACAGAGAATACCACACACATTCGCCAGCCCAGACTCAACTGTGCCCCTCCCCGTGACTTCACTGACCCTGCCAGTCAAAAACAAAAGCATCATGCTGGATAGCGGCTGCATTATTGGATTGGACAGGTGTACAGGCTTTAGTAGAAGGCATGGAGGTGAATGAAATACAAAAAAAAAAGATCCGAACCCTTATGCGAACCCCTCTGGTGTTTGAGTTCTAATTTAGAACTCAAACACCAGAGTTTGAGCAGGGTTCAAATCTTTCTAGAACTAGTTCTGACAACCCTAATTCACACACTTGCAGATTCCTATAACTTGCAGATGTTCATTTGAAATTGAAAGATCCAGCACCCCAAACATCTTACCGTACGTGCTGAAGTACGAGGTAAAAACATAGAAACATACAATCTGTCAGAAGAAAAGGACTGCTTGGCCAATCCAGTCTGCCCAGCTGGTCTCTTCCTAGTCTGTTTCTGCAGACCTTGACTGTTCTTTGGATACACTCTCTCCTCCCTGCACATTTCCAAATATTCTCCTATGTCTATCCCATGCATGTTAACAGACCCCTACTGCATTGTCTCCAACACAGCTGATGGCAGTCTATTCCAGGCATCCACCACTCCTTCACTAAAGTTTTACTTTCTCATATCCTTGTTGAGCTCCCCACCTCTAGCTGCTCTGCATGCCCTCTGGTTCTGGTGCTCTCCCTCATTTGAAAAAAGACTCCTATGCTGCACTCTGCACACCCCATGAGGTACCTGATGGTCTCTATCATGTCCTCTCTAGAACTCCTGTCTTCAAGGTAGTAGATTATGAGATCCCTTAGTACCTCCTCCTAGGGCTTTTGGTGCAACCCCTGCACCATTTCTGTTGACCTCCTCTGGACTGACTTTACCCTGTCTATGTTCCTTCTGAGGTGCAGTCCCCAAACTGGACATAATACTCTGGGTGGCGTATCACAAGTGAGCAATACAATGGCAAAACCACCTCCTTCCTCATGCTGGCGATACCTTTCGCTATGCGTTCCAGCATCCCACTAGCTCTACTCACTGCTTTGTCACACTGCCGCGCCACTTTGAGGTCATTATATATGATAACCTCAAGGTCCTTTTCCAGGTTAGTAACTGTCAGTACCTCCTATGATCCTATATTCACTTCTTAGGTTCCTATGCCCTAGGTGCATGATTTTTAATTTGTTGTCATTGAATCCCAACCACTATACTCTTGAGCACTCCTTAAGTTTCCCAAGATCACTTATGCATTCTTTCCACCCCTTTCTTATTGTTCACCCCATCACAGATTTTGGTATCGTCTGCAGAAAGGAATACCTCCCTTTTAGCTCATCTGCAATGCTACTTATGAAGACACTGAAGAGGACCATTCCCAGTACTGAACCCTGTATCACCCCACTGATCACTCTCTCATCATTAGAGTGAGTGCTGTTAACCACCACCCTCTATCACCTATCCATTAACAAGTTTCTAACCTAGTTCACCACTTTGAATCCCATCCCTAGGCTGCTCAATTTCTAATCAGTCTCCTGTGTGGCACAGTATCAAAGACCTTGCTATAATCCAGATAGGCCACATCCACTGCCCTCCCCAATCTATTTCTTTGGTCACCCAGTCAAAGAAGACAATCACATTTTGTCTGGCATGACCTCCCCTCATAAATCCATGCTGCATTTGGTCTTTCAGCCAATTGGATTCAAGATACTCTACCAACCGTTCCTTTAACAGTGTCCTCATTGATTTTCCCACCACTGAGGTAATGCTCACCAACCTACAGTTACTATCCTCTTCCCTGTTGCTGTCCTTGTGTAAAGGGCCCACAACTTCTCTCTTCCAGTCCTTCAGAATCATACCTGATTCAAGTGAGCTGTTGAATAAAACTGTCAGTGAGGTAGCTCAATTTACAATGGGCTTTTTTCAATAGCAGACCAGTGCTAGAATTAAAAGTAAAGTGGTTTGGGTGTATACAGTAGGTTGAATATCTATGCCTTACTCCACATTTAAATTCATTTTGACAGTGTTGAGATTGTAGGTTACTGTTTGTGCTCTGCAGAATGGGAGAGTAGTAAGTCCACTTCAAATAAACATGACAGAATTATGTGGAACATTTTTTGGAATTCTGCCAAGTGCACTGTGTTTTGTTTTTCAGAGTAAACCACAGGTTTTAAATGTGAACCTAGTTTTTGTTTGTTAATCCACGGAAACATGTTCTGAGGAATAATTGTTGAAACTGTGGAATGTTGATATTTTCTGCAGAATTTTCCATTCAGTGCTGAAATTCCACATTTTCTGTAATTCTTCACTGCAGAAATTCCTATTCTGCCTAAGGCACAGTTCTGCAGAATATTATTAAATGGGTATGGAAATTGTCACACCCTGATTGGTTTGCAGACATGAATTGTAAGACCACAACCACTGGCTCAAAATAGTGCCATCAATCAGGGCACGGCGCACCGACATATTAATAACTTTTGTAAAATGTTCTTGACTTCCATAACAAACATGGCTGACACTGTTACTCACTAAAAAAAGTCAGGATCTAAAAAGGGAAATCCACTGAAATTTGAAAAAGAGAAATAAATGTTCTTTCCCGTATAATACCCATCTTACTGTATACACTGTACATCAATTAGAAAAAATTAAATACTACTCATAACTTTTATTTTCCAAGCTTCTTTCCTGACCATCAAAAATTAACCTTCCTCTCATTACCTGCATAGCAGGGAAATATTTGCTGCTTATCCTGCCAGGATAAAACTGAATTTTTGTTTTTACTGAGGCCTTCTGTTGTGTGTATTTGTGTGGGGGAGAGGTGAACATTCAGCCAGCAATCTTCTGCAGAGGAATTCCATGATAAACACATATATCATAGAAACATACATAGAAACATAGAAATTGATGGCAGATGGGGACCAAAGATCTATCTAGTCTGCTCTGAGCCCTATTCCCTCTTTAGGATTTCTGTGAGACAATCCCCTTGTGTTTTCCCAATCTGCTTTGAATTCCACTACTGTTTTGGAGTCAATTACTCCAGCCAGTGGACCGTTCCATGGATCAATCACCCTCCCTGTGAAGAAAAACCTTTGCATGTTGTCCCTGAATCTTCCTCCCCTAAATTTCATCTCATGTCCTCTTGTCCTACTATTGCTATTGACCATAAAGAGCTCCTGAGTAGAGACTGTTTATACCCGTCAGAAACTTTAATTTCTCAGTCATGTCCCTCTATCTCTGCATTGTTCCAGGGAGTTCATGGTGAGTTCCTGCAACCTGCTTCAGTATGGCATCTTAAGGAGATTGTGTATCATTTTTGTTGCCCTCCTCTGTACTGTCTCCAGTCTATCTATATCCTTCCTGAGATAAGGTCTCCAGAACTGGACGCAGTACTCAATGTGGGGTCTCACCAGGGACCTATACAGTGGCAGGATCTCCTCCTTTCTTGACTGTTTGGTGGAGACTGCAAAACTTTGCTGTACTCCAGAGAATGCAGTCATACTCATTTTTCTGAACTGGGAGCCTGGAAAGGCATAACATAGATTGGAACCTGTGAGGAAGGTATGAAACACATTTTTACTGATACTTTCATTTTTGCTTATTTGAATTAAGAAGAGGCTTGCAGGATTAAATTTCAGGAGTGTTCATTTTATAAGCAGAGGCAGTGAACTACTATTGAATTTGCTTTTCACTGTGACTGATCACTGGAGTAGAGACCTATAATTTGTAAGGATATTTTTGCACCTTTTAGAATTGTAAGGTTGTCTGAGGTTTGATTTAATTATTATTCCTGGGTTCAGTGGAGTGATTGTGTATTGAACCCAGACAGAGCAGACTATTTTCACAAAAAGGCCTGCTTACATCACAGGTACGACACTAGTCAGTCAAGTGTAACTGGGTGGAGTTTTCAGTACTGCTTTGAAGATTGGGAGTTTAAACTCAGAGGGATTGAATTACTGTTTACTGTTTCTTTCCTGGTGCACAGCTGACTTGTTTAGGGGTTGATTGCTTTCAGAGCACAAATCTCCAGGCTGTATTGGGGCTGGGGAGGTTTACCTGTGTTTGACTCAGCTGTTTGATTTTTCTCTGTTTGTTTAGCAGGGTAATTTCTCTGTTAAATTGTTGTGCAGGTTGTCTTGCTGGCAAGAAGGTCAACACTCATCATAGTGGTGGGTCAGAGCTTTTAGCTGATTGTTTCAAGAGGGCACAGTTTGGGCCTGAATCCCTCATTCCCCTCACCCCACCCACCCCTGGTACCATTTCCTTTATAGCAGGGGTTCTGGCATAATTTCCTCAAAAGGACAAGGTGCATACCACTGTCACATCCTCTCCAGCACACTGCACTGACAATATAAGCATACACATTATATAATATATATATATATATATATATATATATATATATATATATATTTATAGATAACAAAACAATAAGTGGAAGAACAAATTACACAGGATAAACAGCAAGATAGACAGACATGTGGAGAGTACTGCAATGTACTGGCTGTGGGGCAGCAGTCTTCCAGGAGTCTTTCTGGAGGCTCAGATGCTGCCTTATTTGCAGGCAACTCTGTGCCATGAGGGAGGAGGTTGTCCATCTTCAGGCCACACTGGACAGTAGTAAGGGAACCTCTTCCACCCAGGAAGTATCTGGGCCATCACCACTGCCTCAGAGTTTGCCAAGAAAGTGCAGAAGTTGGACCACAGGGGGCTCAGGGAGGGTGAGAGTGATGGAACAGAGGCACACCCATTTCATTGTACCACTCCACAATCCATACACCATTCTGATGGAGCATAGTTCCCCTATGGATTCAGTAGCAGAGGAGACTAAGGAGGTTTCAGACAACTGTCACAAGGAAGGCCCACAGGAAGGAGGCAGAGGAAACCACAGGGAAGGGAAGCAGCTCCTGGTGGGGGCTCAATTATTAGGGGGATAGAACGGGGGGAGCAGGGAAAACTAAAGTAAGGTGCCTGCCTGGTGCCATGGCTTGGAGGGACAGGAAGCACATCCTCAGGATCATGAGAACAGCTGCACAGGAGATGGAGCTGGACATCATTGTCAACCTAGGGATGAATGACTTGGCTCAACATGAGATTAGAGCAGTGCAGGATGAGACTGTGAAGTTGGAGAGGGGCCTAAGGAAAGTAGCACACACAGTATCCTTCTCAGAGGTGCTGCCTGTCTATGGTATTGGTGAGGCGAGGGTACTTTGCCCCATGTGATTCAATGAATGGTTGAAGAAATTGTGCGGAGCACAGGAGTTTGGCTTCATTGAGGACTAGGGTTCTACCTGGAGGGATACCAGCCTATTCTGGCAAGATGGTCTGCATCTGTTCAGGAAGGGAACAAGTCTTCTGGGTGATCAGTCTAAATGCTTCATTGGCAAGCTTTTAAACTAGTCAAGGGAGGAGGCACTGATAAGCAGCAGGAAAATCCCAGCCTCCCCCTTCAAAACATGGTACTATATGAGATAAAGACCAAGACAGAAAAGTCAGTAGGGAGCAGGACAGGGGTAAATGGAGAAAGCAAAGTCAATGAGGACAGGGATGTTGCTGCAAGAGGTAAAGCCATCAAAGAATGGAGAGCAATGAGTACCAGTGCCCGTAGTCTGGGTAACAAGCTTCATGAATTAGTGGCCTTGATGGAGGAGGAACATCTGGATATCATGGCAGTCACAGAAACATGTTACACACAGAACCATAACTAGATTGTAAACATACCAGGATACACTATCTAGAGGAGGGATAGGGAGGGTAAAAGAGGAGAAGGAGTAGCTCTCTACATGAGGGAAGGAATCAAAGTAACAGAACGAAAGGGTAAACAGGGAGGAGAGGAAGCACTGTGAGTCAATTTGGAGACAGGCAATGGCACCACAATCTGCACAGAGGTTGTATACAGACCCCCATCTTAGGGGGAGGACATGGACAAGGAAATGATAGAAAGTATCCTTAGAATGGAAGAAAAAGGGGAGATATTGCTGATGGGGATCTCAATATGCCAGATGTTAACTGTAGTGCAGTTGCAGCAGCCACTTCTAAGAGAGGGGTTATTCTAGATGCCCCACAGGGGGCATGCCTTAGACAACTATTATTCCAACTCACTCGAGAGGGAGCAATCTTAGACCTGGTACTCTCAAATGGAGATGGAGAGAGGATCACAGATGTAGAAGTGGGTAGCCATCTGGGAACTAGCGACCATTGAACAGTATGGTTCACGATAAACATAGCAGCAGAGTCAAGCCATACAAAGGAAAAGGTACCGGACTTTAGGAGGGCTGACTTTGCCAAAGTGGGTGAGAGCCTAAGGAATGAACTAGCAAATGGGCAGGAAGGAGGGGTGGAAGAACAATGGGGAATACTCAAAACTAGAAACATAGAAACATAGAATTTGATGGCAGATAAGGACCGCTTGGCCCACCCAGTCTGCCCATTTTCCTACCTAATGGATAAGCTGCAGATCCTAGTTAACCAGCAGCCTACTTCTTCCTACCCCAACCCCCTAGAATTGCCTTATGACTGTCCCATGCATGCTTGAATTCCACCACTGTTTTTGACTCCACAACCTCCTCCGGAAGGCCGCTCCATGCATCCACAACCTCTGTGAAAAATACTTCCTTAAATTACCTCTGAGCCACCCTCTATCTTCAAATTGTGCCCTTGTTCTTGCACACCTCTTTTATTGAAAGATGCTACCCTCTTGGACTTTGTTGATTCCCTTGAGGTACTTGAAAGTTTCTATCATGTCCCCCCTCTCCCTCCTTTCCTCGAGGCTATACATATTAAGCTCCTTAAGTCTCTCTTCATATGTCTTCCAGTGCAGACCCTGAACCATTTTAGTTGCCCTCCTCTGGACAGCTTCCATCCTGTCTATGTCTTTTCGGAGACTGGGTCTCCAGAATTGCACGCAGTACTCCAGATGGGGTCTCACCTGCTGTCTGTACAGAGGGATAATAACTTCCTGTTTTCTACGGGTGATGCCTCTCACTATGTATCCCAGTATTCCCCCAGCCCTCCTTGCTGCCCTCTCACATTGCTTGCCCACCTTTAGGTCATCTGATATGACTACCCCCAGGTCCCTTTCCATTTTTGTTGTTGTTAGTATCTCACCCCCCCATTGTGTACTCTTCCCCTGGGTTTTTGTTTCTCAGGTGCATTACCTTGCACTTCTTAGCACTGAATCTAAGCTGCCATACATTTGACCATTCTTCTAACCTTGCCAAGTCCCTTCTCATCCTTTCCACCCCACCATGTGCATCAACTCTGTTGCAGATCTTTGTGTCATCTGCAATGAGACATACTTTTCCTTCCAGTCCCTCTGCAATGTCGCTTATAAAGACATTGAAGAGGACAGGTCCTAATACTGAACCCTGCGGTACCCCACTAGTAACCCCCCTTTCTTCAGAGTGGACTCCATTTACTATTACTCTCTGTGTCCTATTCTCCTGCCAATTCTTTACCCAGGCTGTCATCTTGGGACCCCCTTCCAGGCTGGCTAACTTGTATATTCATCTTTTGTGTGGGACTGTGTCAAATGCCTTGCTAAATTCTAGGTAGGCCATGTCCACATGCCCCTCCCTGATCTACTACTTTGGTCACCCAGTCAAAGAATTCTATCAGATTTGTCTGGCATGACCTTCCCACTGTGAATCCATGCTGCCTTGGGTCCTGTGCCCCTCTGGCCTCTAGATACTCGACAATTCTTTCCTTCAGAAGTGATTCCATCATTTTCCCTACCACTGAGGTTAAACTAACAGGTCTGTAGTTTTCTGCTTCTGCCTTGCTCCCACTTTTGTGAAGGAGAATCTCATCTGCCCTCCTCCAGTCCTCGGGTACCACCCCATCCTCCCATGATTTGTTAAAGAGGGTAGTCAGTGGTGTCACTAGTTCTACCCTTAGTTCTTTTAGAATTCTGGGATGAATCCCATCAAGCCCCATTGCTTTGTCCACCTTCAGTTTTAAGAGTTCTTTCTGAACCCTTTCTTCTATAAATGGGCTGGTATCAACTTCTGTATCCAGAGTGTTTCTGTTTGTTTTAGGTACCTCCCCCTCTTCCTTTGTAAATACTGAGAAAAAATATTTGTTTAGTATCTCTGCCTTTTCCCAGTCACCCTCTGCCCACCCTCCTCCCTCCCTTTATTAAGCCTCACTATCCCTTCCTTGGTCTTCCTTCGCCCTGATATAAATATAAAAGGTTTTATTCCTTCTTAACTGAGTTGGTTATCTTTTCCTCGGTTTGAGCCTTTGCTGTTCTGACTGCTTTCCCAGCTTCCTTTTGCTTTAACTGATACAGTTCTCTGTCCTACTCCTTCTGTGAATCCTTGTACTTCCTGAATGCTTTCTTTTTCTCTTGAACCTTCACTGCCACTTCCTTGTTAAACAGTTTTAAGAGTTCTTTCAGAACCCTTTCTTCTGTAAATGGGCTGGTATCAACACCGTATCCAGAGTGTTTCAACCATTTGGTTTAGGTACCTCCACCTCTTCATTTGTGAATACTAAGCAAAAATATTTGTTTAGTATCTCTGCCTTTTTACAGTCACCCTCTGCCCACCCCCTCCCTTTTATTAAAGGGACACTAAACATTTACTTTCAGCTAGCTTTACAAACTGTGTTAGATATAATGCAAGTGTTTCCCCTTTAAACTGCATTCGGTCTGTGTGTTTCTACAGAGTTCTTTCAGGTTGTGCATACTTTCAGCATAGGGATACATGGTGTAAGTGGGTGCCGTGGCATCATGTTCTCATATGGTAATGCAGCTCTCAAGGACAATGCAATTTTAACAGCCATAAAATGGAGACCCCCAGCCTATTTGCAGGGGCTGGTGTGAACACTGAAAACAAACTGAAGCTAACACATACATCAACAATAGCTACACAAAAAGAGTTGTCCGTTGACAATGAAACAAATGACATTTACAAGATATGAGGGTATGCTATCCCTTTAATAACAAATGTTGGAATCTTTTGTGTCTTTTAAGATGTCCTATTATACCCATTTTATAAGGGCAATAGGCCTTTCATGATGTGGGTAATTACTGTATATGATAACCACAATTCCAGGTGTGAAAGATGCCTCGTGCCTCAGAACACACCTGGGCATGAATTTGTCACATAACTACCCACACCCTGTTTTTTCTTATTGTTTATTTCTAGAATATCTGAAATTCTGCATAATTTCAGTGGAAGCAGTACTGTACAATTCGGCACAGCACTAGCTAGTATAAAAAAATGTAAAAAGTTTCTTTCAATAAATAAATAAAGGTGTCTTTAGAGATGTGGAGAAGGGGAATGGTTGGGAATGACAAACCACCATGACTCAAATGTATAATACTCCTATAACATTTTGTTTAGAAGAAACTATGAGGTTTCAGGACTCCTGAAAGTTGGGCAAAGTGCCACTCTATTTATAAACATGTCACAGTGCACAGCTACTGTACGTGAGCTGTACATTTATAAATGTGGTTACAAATTTCCTGTTTAACTGGCCCAGTGGCATGGAGGGATGAGGCAATGGATGCCTCATATCCTGCCACATGGACATTCCTGGTTCATGAATAGAGTAGGTACATCTGGGGGGCTGGTCTATGGAGGGAGGGAGGATTGACTGTCCTCAAGTAGTGATGTACGAAGCTGGAAAACTTTACTCTGTGGATTAATTTGTGGATTTGCATCATTTCTCGAAGTTAATCTGCAGTGCAAAGTGCAAATTCACAGAAAATTGATAATTCCACGAAGTGCAACGTTGACAACTTTGCCTGCAGAGTTTGGTACAGAGGTGCAATCTGCAAAGTCTGAATTTGGTATATTTTCCTACAGAGTTTGGTATACAGGTGCAATCTGCAAAGTACAAAGTTGGTAATATTGCCTGCAGAGTTTGGTACAGAGGTGCAGTCTGCAAAGTGTGTAGTTGGCAACTTTGCCTGCAGAATTTGGTACAGAGGTGTGGTCTGCAAAGTGTGAAGTTGTCAGCTTTGCAGAGTTTGGTACAGAGGTGCAGTCTGCAAAGTATGAAGTTGGCAACTTTGCCTGCAGAGTTTGGTACAGAGGTGCAGTTTGCAAAGTGCAAAGTTGGTAACTTTGCCTGCAGAGTTTGGTACAGAGGTGCAGTCTGCAATGTGCAAAGTTGGTAACTTTGCTTACAAAGTTTGGTACAGAGGTGACATTTGTAATGTACTATGGGATTAGATGTCACATGTTGTTGAAACAAGCTGAATGCCATAAGGAGGCTGTCTTCAGTGGAGTGTTCTAAATACAGAATATGAAAGAAATCTGTGTGTGCTTGTCTGAGTAAAATAAACCTTAAAGTTTTTCTCAAAATTGAGCTTTCTGAATCCAAATTGCTCACAGATTGTTCTAGAGGGCTTTGTGCTGCTAGATGTTGTCTATATTTTCAGTGATTATTAATTTAAAGTAGTGGTTTGTGTTTTGTCAGTCTGTGAAGCAGTGGTGTGGGGGAGGGTAGGTGTACTGCAAAGCTGGGGCAGCCCAGAAAGATCCAGAGCTTTTTTGTCTAAGCAGGAGATTTGTGTTACATTTTGGTTTTCTCACTCTTTATTGTCCATCATTTTTAATCTGTAGTGTAAGTAGTAGCTCAGGCTTAGAGATGGGAAACACAGACTCTGAGACATCATGGGACACCCTACCTCCCTAATGTCCCACTTCCACAGGATAACACTGCAACTTTCACAAGCCATAACTCCACCAGTCTTTGGAGTTAAGCGGCACTCCAAATATCAAAACAAGGGTCTCAGTGTATACTACAAATGCCACACATAATACCCATGGAAAAGTTCATCGGGTGTGCAAAATACCCCCAAATCAGTTCCAGCTTGACCATGGTGCCAAATCCACAATTTAAGTCCAATAACCATCAAAAATTTATGAATTATGCATCTCTTCTTGAACCCCAATCATAACAAGTTTCAGACAGATTCAGCAAACTTTGTTCATGTTATGCCTAAGCAACCCAAAAGAAGTAGTTGGTGGAAGTAATTTTGACCCATCTTTATCTTTGTGTATCCCAAGGAAAAGTTACAGGTGAAACTACAAGGTGAAGTTACTAATGGTGAATTTCCTAAAACTTTGCAAAATATTTGAAGGGAAATTTGGCTACTTTGCCAGCAAATTGAACTTTGCAACATAATCATCTGCAAAACATCACTCATACCTCAGGGAAGGGGATGTGACTGTGGCCTGCTGCTTCTCTACTGGCTGGATGAATCCGGTGGGAGAGCAGTAGGATCACACAGAGGGAGGGACCTCATATGCAGGATGCTGGCGGTGCCTGTACAGAGGCAAAATATGTACATCACATCCATTGCATGTGCATTGGGCTTGGAGCAGAAAATGGTATAAAATCCCCCTACCACAGGAGGAAGCCCAATCAGCAACAGTTCCCACACTTCCTACCGGACACCTCCAAGAAGATTCTGTGCCATCAATGGAATGTGGAGAGCCCCAGAGAGGCCGGGTGATGGTGTTGGGGGGGACCAGTCTGATATGTGTGGTGGGAAGCACAGGTGACACAAATTGCACATGAAAAAACAAGTCCTGTTTACACATTGTCCAAGTATATTCTGTGACCTATGTGTCAATTGGCCAGAGATGCACAGACTGGGGAAAGTTCAAGCAGTGGGATCTGGAATTTGGGCAAATCACATACAGAATTTATGACCCACTTCACTCATTCCTGATTGCCATTACAAACATGGCTGCCACATTTACTCACTGAAAACCTTCCTCCTTTACAATTAAAACAAATAATAAATACACATTATTTCCACTCAGAATCCCTGTTCTACACGCATTGACAAATTTAAAAGATGAAGTACTATTGCAGTTTTAATTCCTGGTGATCTTTCACAACTTAAAAAAAATCCCACTCCTACTGACTGGCTTCTCAGGGCAATCTCTGCAGTTTACTATACCACAAATAAGACTGAGACCTTGGCTCCAGGCGTTCTCCTTTTTGTGTGCAGGTTGAACATTCTGCCAGAGGAATTCTGCATATGTTTGAATTCCTGTATTCAATAATAAACACACATTCCATCTATTGAATGTGTGGAAAGACAGATGACTGACAAGTGGGTAGGGACTACCTTTTTCTAGTTGCTTTTAACAAATGAAAACACCTGCTTTTACTTTAAAACATTGTCATTTTTTGGTATTTTAAACTGTTTCTCAGTTTATCCATGTTAGAAGCATAATAAGACAATACAAGACATTGGTTGCCTGGGCATTTCCAGGTGCTGAAGGCACTTGGTGCATGTGGCTCATGCTTCACTAAGCAGCAGGGCATGCATTACCCATGAAACAAATGCCCAGTCATGTTTTATTGCTTAAATAGGTCATGGGAACAGCAGAGTTTGGGGATAAGGATGAACTGTTAAGGACACTGCACTTAACATTTCATTCCTATGCAAATAATGTAAGTAAACATGCAGCTATATGAGCAAATTTGTTTTGACTCAACTCACCATGATAAATGGCAGGCTTTGCCATTTTTGTGCATCCCAGATGACACCAATGGATACATTAACATCTATCCCATTCTGTGCCCCCCCCCCCCATGCCCAGACTATTTGTAAACTCATACAGTATCATGGCTGGTTGGAGCTGGGGCAGGGCATCTCAGGGAAATTTCTCAGTATATCAGATCACAGCAATCATGATGACTTCAGTGTTTTGCCAGCCCAGTATCATGGAAAGTTTATTATGCCAGCCAAAGGGATGCCATATAAGATGCTCTCCTGAACAGCTGTCCAGAGGATTTGCAACCACAGATCCCAGCCCTCCTCCTTACCACAGTAGGATGGAGTGGAGATGATGGCTTCAGAGTGCATGTTATAAATAAATAAGCAAATACTGTATTATGATTGTACAAAACCTCATGCTATGAATTGTCAATCACTGTGATATTTGCCATGTACTGGGCCTAGGCCCCCAGGTCACATCTGGAATCGAGCATTTTGCTCAGTATGCCTTCCTGGTAAATCTTGTAAATAAATAAACAAATAAATAAGACAAAACAAAGCTTTACTGTTGAGGAAATATCTGTCATTACCAGGGCTGCAATATCCTATAATCCCATTCTGCTGTGGAACAGGGGATCTGCTCCAGGATGGGTGCAGCTTCTGAATGGAAGCCCAGAGTCAGATCCAGGTCTGTCTCCCTGCCTGGTCTCTCCATTTGTGTGGAACTATACAGCTGTGTATCGAGCCAGCCAATGATAATGAATCCCAGGATGGCATATTCATTTGGAGCCTCATGCATGGCACACAGTTGCAGTGCTCAGTGTGCACCTGTTCTGGCATTTATTTATTTATTTTTAGTTTTTGTTGACCAGGAAAGGAGGACTAGACAATTCTGCCTATTTTCAGCCTCGTTCTAAGGTAGGGGTATACTGATGGATGCCAGTTGACATTGAACCAGATTAAGCTGTTGGTGGTATTTTTAGTGAATATATTTAGTGACATGTCAAACTGTACAGTGCATAAGGCCCTTGCTGATTATCCAAAAAAGATCTTAATCAATGACAAAGCATTTGTATAAAATCATTACCCTGTCCAAATTCTGAAGCACCGGTAGTGATTCTGCGTGCTCCTCTGTATCCCAGCATTTTACAGACCACCATTCCATCCAACAGATCCCACTTGTCATCACAAATTGTCCCCCACTGACCATTATAGTATACTTCAACTCTGCCTTCATGCCCGCCAGAGCCTCCTACTAGCCGAATGGTCCTAGGAGCTGTTGAAGACAAGAGAGAGAGATAGAGTGAGAGAGAGAGAGAGAGAGACAAATGACTTAGTGATTGCTAGAACTACCATTTGAAACACAGTTGCATTACAGTATTACAGTATGAAATCACATGTGGCCAGCTTGAAACTGTAGGGAGGGGGTGGGAGGTAGCTGAAGGAAGACAATGTTCATCTGTTAAAAAATCTTCAATGTTTTCACAATGTCAGATACTGAAGATACCAGGAACTAAATACACATTTTTAAGGTTGTTGCAGAGACCATTTTACACCTTCCAGTGGCTTTTGTTAACCTGTTTTGACATACTAAAAATGGGTTTTAACTGTTCCCAGTGCAGTTCCAAATCAACTATGAAGGTAAAGGGATGGGCCACCATGCACTGAGCATGGTAGCCTCAAAATGCTTGTCTCAGAAGCTACTTATGGCCCTAGGACTGTAACAGTTGTAGTAGGGTGGTTTGAAACCTTGAAGTTGCTGTGGAAGAGTTAAGAGTAATGATGTAGTTCATTGTACCACCCACTGAGGATTGGGGTTTGGTTGTTACTGGGAACCTAGCTATGAGGAGGCTTGATACATGTTGCTTGTCATGGAAAAAGAATAACTCTTCTACAGACGATTTATAAGCCAGGATAGCTGCCCTTGTTAAAAGAGTCTGTGCCTTTGGTGTAACCCAGTTCTGATGGCTGCAACTTTAAAGCTTATGTGTGTTTCTTTTTTTGTTATTGTCATCCAAAAGTTTACAGGCAGAGCCTGTCAAACCAATGAAGATACTGGATTACTGAACAGTAAATGAAACATTTTGTAAATTGTGGGATGCAATTGTAGTACCTTGCAGATGGGTTAGAGGCATAGCAAAGTGACAGAATTTTATTTTTTGGATGTGAGAATTAACCAAAATCAGAGAAAATCAGAGAAAGTAAGATTTTTAATGCAAACCTTAATAAAAAAAATTCATCAGGCAAAATACATATTGCTATATTGTGATCTATATTGATAGGCTTTAAATCTGTATTATATACTTTTAAACTATCAACAAATGTTAAAACGGTATTTATATACTTCTGTATTATTTAAATATATAAATACATGGAAACTGGAACCAGAACTCATCAATGTTGGTATGATTCCAAGATTTCATTTAAAAAGTTTTAACCAGTATTTTTCAAATGTTAACACTTTAAATAAATAAATAAATGCATAAATCTCTGTAGAAAAGGTTAACTCTTGCACCATTAGGGCTAGTACTGTACTGTACTGTATTGTATCATATTGATTTTAATGAAAGCTTTGACTTAGGTGGACAGATATTTTTAACCATATAGTTGTCATGTACAGATATCTAACAATTATGGTATTACTGTAGAAATGCTCAGTTCCCTAAATAGTTGGGGCCAAATTCACAGTCACAAATGTATCTCTTGACAAATGTGGTGCAAAGTGCAACCTGTTCCACTGGCACAAATCTTCCTCTTCCAGCTTTGCCCAGTCCTTAATCCTGACTATTCCTTCCATTGTTTTCCACATATCCATTCTGTACTGTAACAAAAGAAAGTCTAATCTCCCTTTTTTGTGCACTCTGTAACTTTCAGTCTTCTGCCACTTTTAGCTGTCCTCCCTACCCTGTTGGCCTTCTCATGCTGATGTAAACCTCCATCTTGACCCTGTCTGCTTGCCTAGTTCTGTATTTTTTTTCAATGTCTTACACTTATCCCTCATAGCCTGCCCTGCTTCCATCATGAACCATAATGGTCTTTTACCCCTCTTCTTCAGGTGACATTTATTATATTAACATGAGTTGGTGATCAACTACCTAGTCTTCAATTCTAGGTAATCGATTACCATTCACATTTACAAGGAGGGCATCAATCAAGGCAACCAGAAGAGAACGAGTTTACATTCAGGCTAATATTCAATTACAAGGTAATTGATTACCATGTAATTGATTTTTCCCTGCACGTAAATGGGGTACAAGTTTACTGTGTGCTGGATTGGTTCTAGCACCGATCGCATCTACATGAAAGTTAAAAATTGAAGTTCCTCTAATTGGTGCAAGTATTCAGTGCACTTGGATTGATTCCTGCATTGATGTAGGAATACCAGAAGCTGCGATTTACATGCAGTCTTGGAATTGGTTGTACGAGTATCAATCACCCTACAACTAATTCCAAGCCTGCATGTAAATATGGTAATTCATTACATTGAGATCTGTGACCTCTATTGTCTATTTTCTGAATACCTGTTTTGCCTCTGCTCCCCCATCTCTCTCTTATACCCCCTATAGTTTCTCATGCAGCAGTTCCTTCATTTTCCCCAAGTCAGTCCTTGACTTTAGTTTGGGATTAGTTTGTCCTTACCTTGAAGTTGACTCAGAATCAAAATGTCTGATGTTTGTCGTTCACAGTGGTTCAAGCACCCTCATCTCCACCACACTGTTCCTACTGGAAAGCACCCAAGTCTTGGATGGCTAATTCACAAGTGAACTTTCTGTACTAGGATATGGGTATTCTTATTGGAAAAGATCTGTCATTTGCTAGTCATTGTGTAGAAGTTGTAAATAAAGCATATAGAATCATAGGAGCTATCAGAAGAACTTATCTTACCTTTATATAGGAACATTGTCAGACCACACTTAGATTATTGTAGCATCCTGTGGAGCCCTTATTTGAAAAGGAATATACAGATGTTGAAGACAGTGCAGCGGAGATCAACTAAAATGATCTCAGGACTGCAGAACCTTGACTATGAGGAGAGATTAGAACATTTAGGGTTATATCCACTAGAGTTAAGAAGGCAAAGGAGTTGATGACCAGTCTTGACTTGAAGCCTGCATGGAGAGATATAGGGGCTAAGAAGCCACAGTAAACAGTTAAGATTAACCTACCACAAAAAAATCCAAGAAGAAAATTCTATACACATCCATAATCATCCCTAGGTGGAATTAAGCTGTCAGCTAATGTAGCTGAGGCAGATACCATTGAGATATTTAAGAAAACACTCAACAGCTTCCTCTTGGGTCCTTAAAAGGCCAATACATCCCTAATGGGGAGACAGGCTATATGGGCCTATGCGTTCTACCTGTTTGATGTACCTAGAATAGTACTAGGAATGCATCCTAAAAGACGTCTAACAGTTGTTGCCTTTTTGCACTTCCTTCTACTGGGATCCTCCATTTGACATCCTGCTTGTTGAAATCACCCAGTCTCCACGTCTCTCCAAGCCCTGCTGGCCATTTAATCTTCTCCCATAATTCCCAATCTGTTTCCTCCTTTCAAGATGTTGTATAAACCATCCCTATTCTAATGTTCTTTCTCACTTCTGTAACTTTTTGTACCCACACTATTTGTGTGTAGGCTCTGCCCTATATACTCCAGTTCTCAAGTTTTTATGCTTTCTCTGCATAAATTGCCTCCCTTCCCCTTAACTTTCCCTTTCTATCCTTCCTGAACACAGTATAAGTATACTTGAGCATGGGCATGTCCCATTCATGGTACTGGGTTGTCCATGTTTCTATGGTCATTACCTGATCCAAGCTTGCCTCATTTACCACTGACAGATCACTAGTCTTATTTACCAAGCTCATGGTGTTCCTGCACATAGCCCTCCAGATTGCCTGTCTCCCTTCCCCCTGCATGGGGCACAATGCATTCCTTGTTCCTCTGACCTCGTATCCACCCTTGCCACTGTCTCCTTTCTGCCACTTCCTATCTGTCACTCCTTGGCTTCTCTTCCATAGGTTTTCCCAGCCTTTCCCTATCCCCCTTTTGTTTTCTATTTCTCCCTCATTGTGCTTTTGCACTGGGAGAAGGTTATCAAATCTCCTAAATTGAGTCTGAATATGTAACCACCTCCCCCAGGAAAAGGCTTACCTGAAATGCCTCCTGCTACTGTCCCAAGTGCTCCAGAACACAAACTGCCACTGAATCTGCAGCAGCCAGCTATCTCCTGATTGACAATGTGTGTGACATGGAGTGAGAGCCAGGCTGCAGCAAAATTGTTGGTGCCTCCTGAGCCAGTCATTTTGTAACACTGGCCACACGTGTTCGGTCCCAGCCCTGTGATCCTGTTTGAGGGATTGGGAATAAACCCAGACACCATTGGCTCAGTTCTCTAAGGTGTCAGAATGCCACAAGCCCCAGGTGTGCTGAACAGATGGAGCATGGGGCTTGCGGCATTCCCTGGTTGGCAACTGGGATTCTCTATCCCATGCATCAGATGCCAAGAGTCAGACCAGAATTTTGTTTTTCTAACTTTACATCAATCATGAGACCATTTTACAAGGCTTGTGCCAAATATTTGATGCAAGCCACCGTAAAGGGGGTAAAGAGTGGCAAATGAATGTGACCTTTGAAAATTGGGCACAAGGTGTGCCCACGTGTCCAATGCATGCTGGGTTTTATGCAGGGCTTGTCACAAGCCTGTGTCAACCTTTGAGAATCAAGTCCCATGTCTTTGGCACCTCAAGCAACATGTGGTTGAGCTAACCACCATCTCTAGGAGTGAGAGCACATGCTGTAAGGGGCTGATGTCAGTGCTTCTCACTCTATTGACCCTGGGCAGTGACATGAACTTGATGCTCCTAACTGATGGCACAGACTGATGACATGCCTAAGGGCTACAACAATCTGAGGCCCACACATAAACAGGGCACAGCAAGAAGTAAATAAAAGACACTGAAGCCAAAGCACCTGTTAGAATCATGCTATGGCTTGTTACCATTAACCCTGCCGGCCAACAAATCAGAAGGCTAAAAAGCCCAGGTCAGACCAGCAGAGACTTCTGGGACAGTTGAAATGATGTACTTCTCCACTAGGCCAGGTGGACAAAAGGAGCAATCAGAGTGCATGACAAGAGCAAAGGACAGATGGACAGCCCTGCATGACAAATCCAGTATTAATTCAGTGAAAGAAGTTTCTGGGACTCTATAGGAGCTTGTGGCAGTCTGGTTGGGACACTGAGTAGGGAAGACATGTCTTGCCAGGTCTCCTCCTGTGGGCCCTCCCCAGGTCATCATCATCATCATCATCATCATCATCATCATCATTTTATTATAAAAAATGAACCCTTCCAGAGCTTGGAGTGCCTGAACAATATCCATAAAAACAATTCAACATTACAAAGAAAATACAGATCCATAAATAGCAGGAAATCAAAAAACATTAAAAGCTTGAAGAAAAAAGATGTGTTTTAAGATTAGCTTTAAAACCCTCGATGGTCAGGCTATCTCGTATATGGTGAGGTAGAGAATTTCACAGGGTAGATGCCATACCTGCTGAATTTCTTTTGTGCTAACTCTGAATGGTGTAGAACTGTAATCTGACTGAATTTAAAATCAATAGCAAAGCATGGTTCTTATCCTGTAATGTGTTGCTGCCTATTTGCACAGCCTAGAGCCCAGGGGTAGTTACACAGGAATTTTCTTCTATTTCCAAATTCCCCAAGCTAAGTTAGCATTTGAATTAAGCACGCTCCTCTTCCATTGCCACTCACCTGTATTTATTCCTGTCCCTTTCTTTCTGCAGACGCGGAGGTCAGGTCGTGAGGGCAGGAGTCCCCACAGCCCTTGGCATAGACAAACTCAGACCCCCCCCCCGGAACCACGCCGTTGCAGGTATCCAGAGTTCTTTTCTTCCTGCAACTGCTCCCAGTGCCTGGAGGAGCTCTAGCCCTCCTGCGCTACGCACAGGCTCCCCACCGCCCCCACCACCACTCTTGGTCGGCTTCTCTTTATATAGTGGTGTCCCAGACCTCATGAACCAATCAGCCCACTTTACCATTAGTCCCTTATACTGCTCCACCATTAGCGGCCACCGCTGAGCAGTCTGTGTATTCCCTCCTGCACACAAGGAATCCACTTGGTAATTAGAAAGCAAAATAAAAAATGCAGTTCCTCACTGCTGTTATTAACTTGCTTTGCATAGCCTCATCCTCCCTCCCTACCTCAGTCAACCCTACCCTACCAGACCCTGTGCCACTGCCTGCCTTCACTCTCAAGCCTACACCCCACTCCTCCTCTGCTCCACCTAAACACTACCTACACCTGGGGCACAACTGGACCCTAGGGGCCTCTATCCTCTCCCCCTCTTTCCACACTGCAGCACCTGCCCTATATCCCTCAATCCTCTTAACCCCAAAGACAAACTTAACTCCCGCATTTCAACCTACCCGGAGGGGCATACCATTAAAGATCATGCGCCAGTTAAGGAACACCCTGGTATTCCTGCTACTCATAGCAGGGGACGTTGAACGGAACCCAGGGCCACAGGCACCCATGGCTGCCTCACCACCAGCTCAACCCACACACCTCCCTAAAGGTCTCAAAATCGTGCACGTAAATATATGCAGCATCCTAAATAAAATTGCTGCCCTACAAACAACTGTTCTTACCCTTCGCCCAGACATCGTAATCATCACAGAGTCATGGCTGAAGCCCCATCACCATGAGAATTCTCTATACCCGACTTCCTTCTAATCCGCCCAAGACAGGCAGGGGAGAAAGAGGTGGCGGCGTTGCCATGTACGTTGCCTCAAATCTCCAAGTTTCGGTAATCACCTCACCAACGCCCTCAATAAACATGGATTCCCTCCTGATCAAAATCCCCCTGCCCCATTCTATCCCAGCATACATAGCTGGGTCATACTTCCCACCAGACACACCGCTAACCTGCATCCTTGAACACCTAGGCAACCTGAGGGCCCTCACAGAAGACAGAGAACTCCACATCCTCGGGGATTTCAATCTGAACTGGCTGGGATGTTGTGCATCCAAGGCACGCTGCCAGATAAGTGCACTAAACTTACACCAGCAAATAGGGGAACCCACCTGCCTAAACCACAAATCTAAGAAACACACACTACTGGACTGGGCACTCACTACCCACCCACACAGGATACTCAAAGTAGGCCTTCTACCGGACTCCCTTAGTGACCACCACATGATTTACTTAGTGAGTAAAATCTTCCATCCCCCGGCCCCCCCCCCCGTCTGCTGCGCTGCAGAGCCTACAAATCTTTGGATCTGCCAGCACTTCTAAATGCACTCTCCACCATTGACTGGTCTCCCATCCCTTGCACCACCTCCATGGATGAGGCCCTGAGCTACTTCTCTACAAATTTCCTCGCTATCTGGAACATATATGCCCCACTAAAGAGATCCAGAGTCAGGGGCTCCCACTTACCCTGGGTAACCTCAAAACTCATGGAACAACTCCGAGCCAGAGACCGGGCCTGGAAACTTTTCAAGACCACCGGTTCTCACTTGGCACAACAACAATACTGGTCCCTTTGAAATGCCTGCACACATCTCATATGTCAGTCCAAATCAAACTATTTCAAACTGATGTTTAACAAAAACCACACCCACCCATCTCAATTCTGGAAATCCATAAAATCCCTGCTTACTCCACCAACCCAACCCCCCACCCCCACTCTCAACCTAGCAGGCAGAATCATAAATGACCCTCGCCAGGTTGCATCAGAGTTTAATGACCACTTCTCCACCACTACTGCCTCGCTTCTCTCCTCCCACCCCCATCCACCTCCACTTGATCTCCCTAAGGACCCCCTACTCTCTCTAACACACCTCCCCAGGCCTCCTTCTCACTCCGCCCAGTCACCCCAGACCAGGTGTTAAAAATCCTACACTCTCTAAACACAACCACAGGAAAATGCCCATCTGGATTAGACTAAAAATGCTTCAACTGTCTGCCCCGGCCATAGCCTACCCCCTAACCATGCTCTATAATCTGTCATTTAAACTTGGTGCTGTCCCTACAAAATGGAAACAGGCCACAGTCATTCCACTCCCTAAGGGAGGGGCCCTCCTCCCCTTCAAACTATCGGCCTATATCTCTGCTCCCCATCCTAGCCAAAATTCAAGAGTGCCTTGTTCTATCCCAGCTACACAACTATCTTGATACAATCTCCTTTTTCACCCCCTTTCAAGCTGGCTTCAGAAAAAATCACTACACCACCACATCCCTCCTTCGCCTCACCAACTCCATCCTTACAGGCATTGACAATGGGGACATTACCGCAGCTATTTTCATAGACCTGGCAAAAGTCTTCAACACAGTCCCTCACCCCCTCTTGATATCTAAACTTGCCCAAACTGGTCTGATGATGACAGTACTCAGTTGGTTCCATTCATACCTGTCAGGCAGGTCACAAACAGTCCGCATCGGTATGGCTCTATCCTCCCCCCTCCCTGTCATCAGTGGCATACCTCAATGGTCTGTACTTGGCCCGCTGCTCTTCTCAGTTTTCCTCAATGACCTGCCTGCTGTCTGCACACAATCTGGTATCATATGTATGCAGACAATACGGTGATATTTGCCTCTGGCCCATCTGGAACCACTGTAGCATCTCACCTTCAGAAGGACTTCGACTCCATCTAACACTGGTTCATTAAGAACCAACCATTCCTAAACTCAAAAAAAACTGTCTCCCTCACCTTCGGCTCCCGAGCCAAACTAACCTGGCTAAAGGATGCTCCCACCTTCTTTACCTTGGATAGGACCCACTTGAGGTCAGCTCCTCATATCATTATCTCGGCATCTGGCTGGATCAGCACCTTGATTTCTCAACACACGTAGAGGCTCTGCAAAAAAAATTACATCCCATGCTGGGAGCTCTCTATTGGAACAAGTTCTGCATCCCTACACAAACCAGGCAAGAAATGATACAAAAAATTATCCTTCCAATTTTTGACTACGGCAATGTCATTTACGGTGCCGCCCCCCAAACATCCTTAGCCAGGCTCGACCCTATTTATAACTCCTTCTGCCGGTTCACTTTGGATTGTCCGCCAAACACCCACCACTGCGACCTTTACAAATCCCTTGACCTCCCATCACTCCAAAATCGGCGATTGTTGCACTGCACTAGAATTACTGCTAAATTCTGGTCGCATACGCTGCCCTCCTACCTATCGACATCCTTAACCACCGTCCCCCCCCACCTACGATCTCAGGAACTCTGACTCCAGACTTCTTCACATCCCGCACAGATCCACCCGATCAGGTCAGGTTGCTTTCAGCTTCAGACTCCCCAAATTATGGAACTCTCTAGCAGCCGACATCAGACACACCACAAGTACTCCACATTGAAATGCCCTCCTCAAAACGCATTTCGCCACCAACTGCTTATGCCTTCCCCATCACTGAACTCCCTGCTCAATTCTTATCAGCTATCCTGGGCTCCATTTCTAAATCAGTATCATACGTCATTTTTGCTTGACCCTCCTCTGTTACTGTATGATATTCTCACCTACCCATCTAGTAGGTAAATCTAATCTCACTATAAAATTGTTGATATTGCTACTGTATCACTGCCTATTACTCCTCACTTTGTATTACTGTACATGCATCTCAGCTACTACACCCATCCCATTGGGCCTTTGCTGGATATCTACAAATTATGTATGTTCCATTGTGCTTTATGTATTTATGTACTACACCCTTATAACCCCCTACCCCCAGGGCGCATCTGGAATCGAGCGGTACTCTGCTCAGTATGCCTTTCCTGGTAAATCTCTTAAATAAATAAATAAAGGCAAAAGATTGCATGCCAGATGTTTTCAGCCCTACCCTGAGAATCTCTAGCAATCCCTCATTGTAGGATCGGAGTGCAGAGGAGGGGCAGTAGGGATGCAGAAGGTCTTGCATGTAATGGGTCTCTGGCCATGTAGGGCTTTGTAGGTCAGCAATGTGACCCTGAAGGTTCTCCGCCACTGTACTGGCAGCCAGTGCAGTTCGTGCAGCACAGGTGTTATATAGCTTAATCTAGAAGCTCCAGTCAACAACCTGGCTGTCACATTCTGCACCAGCTGAAATCAGCAGATATCTACCCCAGTGGCCTAGGTAAAAGGCATTGCAGTAGCAAGCCAGCTGGTGACAAAGCCGTGGACCAGTGTGGGAAGATCTTCGGTCAGGACCAGGTGCTTCACCCTGGTGATATTTCTTAGATAATAGAAAGCAGATTTCACCACTGTAGAGACCTGAGATTTTAAGCTCAAACCCTCATCCAAGATTACGCCAAGATTTTGGTTCTGGCTTGAAGCATATAATGGGGTTCTCCCAAGTGTCATTCCAGTGGGTTGTCCTTCCCATACCCCAGCTAGTCCATGACCAGGGTCCACAACCAACACCTCCATTTTTACTGAGTTCAACCTCAGCCAGTTAGCACTCATCCAGTCCTGTATCTCAGTCAGATAGTTGTTAAACACTGAGACAGTATCTAACTCCTGCTCAGACACTAAAGACAGGTACAGCTGAGAATCATCTGCATAGCAATGAAGACTCAAACCATACCATTTTATAATGTCCCCTCAATGATACCTAAAATACACTGTAAACATCATGGGCGACAACACCGAGCCCTGTAGCACCCCACAGGGCATACAGGTCCAACTTATCTGAAACAGTGAGTTTTCTCTTGGGCACACCCTGCTCAAATCATATGAGCATTCTCCTGGGGTCAATTACCTTAAGTAAATACCTGGGAGATTTGCAAGAAGGGCACTAACTGCAGTGATGATTTGATCCAGTGTGCCAGAAGGGCATTGACTGAAGTAAATTACTGTGAAACTGTGCCAGAAGAGTACTGGCAGTCTGGAGTGAGATCCTGAACTGAGAAGACCAGCTGTTGCTGCTGGAAGAAAGCTGGAGGCCTAGCCATGTCTAATACTGTGAGTCATGCCCTGTGCTCATTCCTTCAAAACTCTGACTTGGTTTGAATTGTGCCAGAAGGACTTGTGATGAGCAAAACCACTGTGATTCTGTGCCTATGTGGAATTTCTGCAGGCAAAAGCTGCTATGTGGGGATCCTAGTGGGAGGCTCTCCCTTAGAAAAACTGCTGAGCTGTGAAATCAGAGACAGAGACCAGTATCAAATCTAGACTGTTGTTCAGCCAGCTGGGTGGCCTGCTAGCACTTATCAACTTGGTTGAATTGGGGAACAGGAAGTCACAGGTCACATACCCTGAGTACATGGGTACTCTTGATCCAGAGAGGAGCTGGACCTTTTGGGTGAGATTACTTCTTGGGTCTAGGCTCCTCAAGAACTGTGTAGCCCCTTGGATGTGCTTTTCTAACTGTGCATTAAGAGCTGAGTCAGAAGGGCTGTGCTGCTGACAGTCATCTGAGAGCAAGTCCAAAATGTTTAATCTCCAGGCCACTTGGACCTAATCCTAATCCTGAATGCTGCCAGACCTGCAACAGTATGTTGGTTCCTACATCACCTGAGCTGCTGCATCCTGGATTACATGAGTGATGGCATTGCTAGCTGGGGGTCATTTGTATTTTTTAAGTTTGGATTACAGTAACATGGTTTGGATTAAGAAGTTGGTTTTCAAACATTTCCCATTCGGGATCTTAAGTTCTTTAATTGTGCTAGCATACTATGACCTGTTTGGGCATTAAGATGCAGGCTTGCTTAGTGACAACTAATGCACCACAAAAAGAACCTGAGTAACATAGCTACAAGGCTTACACTGGGATTTATTGTAATTCTTGGGTAACCAGAGTCATTTATTGTCATTTCATTCTTGCAGGTATAGTTCTAGTACTGGTACCAGTTAAAAAGTGTACCACACCCTACGTAGTATAAATTATCTTATTGTGCCCATTGATTGGGCTGGTACCTACAGTGATTGTGAGTTATCTGAGAGGGTTGTAGCAACCCCACAATACAGTGACTCCCAGAGTGTATCAGTATTGGTTGGAAGTGCTTAAAGTGACTGGCAATTGCCTAACCTAAACTTTCATTCCAACTTCCAGACTAGTATTGCATAATAAACACATTGTTAATTGGATGAATTTAACTGTTGGGTGTGCACCCATTTTGTGTAACTTGCTTTTATTGTTTACTGCTGAATGTAAAAACTGTCTCATTGGTTCCTAGGGGGTGGTTCAGTGTAGTTGTAGTATAATGAAGTAACAGTAGGTGGTACTGATAGAAAGCCATGTAATGAAATATTTTCATGCATGTGAGGTGGTTCAATAAAGTAGAGTTTGAAACAACAGATCCAAATGTTGTTGTGCACCACTACCTGGATCTGTTTGATTAAGGCTGACTGCCTTGAACGTGTGGAGCTGCACGGCTGAATAAGGAGCTCGCAGCAGTTGCTTTTTAGATTATAGTGTCTGAAACAGCAAGCAGTCTCGGTAGTCATATATACATTACATGGAGTCAGAAGTGCTGAAAGAAGGAAAGAGAAATGGAGCATCTTAAACCTCCAAATATTTGGTGACTGAACGGCAATTTGACAGAGAATTGGAGAACATGGCTACAGAAATTTGAGCTGTTCATGACAGCAAGCAGAATAGTAGGGAAGCCTGGGAAGGTACAGTATGCCACGTTCCTGCATGTAGCTGGAGAAGAAGCAATAAAAGTATTTAATACTTTCAAACTGGTAATGCAGAGGACAGATACAAGATAGGTGTGTTAAAGGCAAAGTTCCAACACTATTGTGAGCAGAGACAGAATTTGCCATATATCAGACACATGTTCTTTACCAGAGCACAAGGGCCATCAGAATAGATAGATGCATACGTGATTGATCTTTAAAACAAGGCTAACAGTTGCGAGTTTGGGCAGCCAACCGAGTCACTTATACAGGATAGAATTGTGTGTAACATTAGAGATTATCAGGACAGAGGAAGACATCTTAGAGAAGTGGACCTCACATTACTGTACAAAAAGCAGTTGTTACATGCCATGCAGGTGAAGCCAGTCACAGCTAAATGAAAGTGCTTAATGGCAAAGCAGAAATGCAAGTGCATAAACTAAAGAAAGTAAATTAAAAAGAGCAGCTCATGATAAATAAAAGAAAACAAAAAAGATATAACCAACTGTGGCACCTGTTCTTAAGTTCTGTGATGTAACCAAACCAGTTACACTGTCTTTGGATGCCAGCTCAGAAGGTATACTGTAGGAGCAGTGATAATGCAAGAAAAAAAAGCCAATAGCATATGGTTCAAGAGCACTCACTGATTGCCAGAAGAGATATGCCCAGGTTGAAAAGGAAATCATAGTAATCATCTATTGATGTGAAAAATTCCATCAATATTTATATGTGAAACAAGGGCAGGTGGAGCCTGGTCATTACCCATTGGAGGCAATATTTAGGAAACCTCTAAATCAAGAACCTCCAAGACTACAAAGGATGCTTACGCATCTGCAAATGTACAGTCTGCAAGTTAATTACAAGCCTGGGAAAAGAAATGCACATTGCAGATACACTGAGCAGAGCTTATCTCAGAGAGGAGACTGAAGAATTTTTAGATGAAGAGCTGGAAGTAAATATGTTTACAACTCAGCTACCTATTTCAGCAGAGAAACTACAAGAATTCTAGACAGCCACAGATAAAGACATGACAATACAGTAGCTCAAAGCAGTTGTGGTCAATGGATAGCCTGCAGAACAGGACAAAGTGCCAACAGAAATCAGAAATTATTAGTCTTTTCATTAGGAAATCACTTACTTGACCAGCTACTGTTCAAAAGAGCAAAACTGATAGTTCCACAACAAATGAGGAAACAGATGCTCCAGAATATATATGAAGCCCACCTCGGCAGTGTAAGATGTAAACAGAGAGCACGAGATATACTGTACTGGCTTGAGATGTCAAAACAGACTGAAGAAACAGTTTCACAGTCTGCTGTTAGCAACACAAATTAAAACAATAGTTCTAAAGAACCTTTAATGCCTCATGACACACCTGACAGGCTTGGGCTAAAATAGGAACTGATCTCTTTCAGTTTAATGGAACAGAATATCTTCTGTGTGCAGACTATTATTCCAAATTCTCAGAATTAACAAAACTCAGAAAGCCAACAGTCAATACAGTTATCGCATCCATGAAGTCACTGTTTGCCAACTATGGCATACCAGATGTAGTAAACTCAGATAACGGTCCACAGTTTTCCAGCTTGGAGTTCAGAATGTTTGCTGGGAATTTAAACCCTCCACATCTAGTCCACAATTACTGCAGTCTAGCGGACAAGCAGAGAATACAGTGCAAAATGTAAAGAACATACTGAAGAAGGCACAAGAAAATGGTGGAGACCCCCATCTTGCACTGGTAGAATACAGGAGATCACCTCTGAAAGGAATTTAATTTTCTCTGGTATGGTTACTTATGGGATGCAGGTTAAAATCTAAGTTGCCAGCTTCAACAATGCTTTTAAAACCTGAGAACAGGACTGATGTGAAAGGCAAGCTGAACTCAAGACAGTTTACTCGGTAGCACTACCATGATCGGCATGCAGAGGAGGTGCCAGTCATTCAGAAGGGAGACAGAGTATGAGTTAGATGTGAGGAGAAGTGGCAACCTGCAGTTGTGGTCACCAATCATGATTCGCCTAGATCATATATAGTTTGCATGCCTGATGTCAAAACTTACAAAAGAATCTAATGAAGATGCAGGAGGAAACTTTCCTGGAGATGATCCCTGATTGCTTTGGTGTATCAAGCCCAACCATTCCAGATGAATATATTCGGAGAGTGTAGATCAACCTAATGTATCTTCACCTGCTGAGCTTCCTGATATCCACAAGGAAAATATACATTCACTGCAAACACTAAGAAAGATAACCAGAACTACAAGATATTGCAGAGAGATCAAAGCTCTGAGAAAATATCAAATTACACTTAGGACAAAGAATAAGAAGATTGCAGCATGTACTCGAGGTAAAGACCAAGTTCCCACAGGACTACGTGCTATTAACCTCTAGCCCTAATTACAGTATGTGGTTACACACGTCAGACATTTTTTTTTGCTAACTGATGATTTTGTTAGAAAAAAAACAGCAAATGTAGTATAATGAAGTAACAGTAGGTGGCGCCGATAGAAAGCCATGTGGTGAAACACATGTTCCTGCATGTGAGGTGGTTCAATAAAGTAGAGTTTGAAACAGCAAGCAGTTTCGGTTGTCATTTATACATTACAGCACTATAGGGAGGTTGGTAGATACTGCATCCAGTGGGGGATGCTATACATAACATCCGGTCTACTTTCCCTCATTGGGTGGAGGCATTGCGCTATTTCTTATTTGTGCTGGGACAACCCCCTCTACTGCAGGAGAAAGAGAAACACTAACCACTCAACCAGGTTGGCCCTGTACAGTCTCTTGGTAGGGGTGTGAACATAGGCATGGTGACCCCGGTGTCACAGACACCTCTGTGCTTCTGATTCACCCTCCCTGATAGTTTAAAGGACTCTCAATGTGCTCTTTAAAATTGTACTCTAGACCCTAGCCTCCTGGTGCCCTTCTTAGGGGGGTGAATGTTATCCCACTTATATGGCATTCTGCCTCTCCAGGAGTGCCCCCAACTCCCTCAGGTTCCTCCTCCATCTACTCTGCACCACTCCTTCAGCCATGCATTGAAGCAAACTATCAGAACACTTTTCCCCTCTCCCAAGTTCGAAACTGGCAGGGATCTCAGAAAAGGCCACTGAGGCTGCTGCCTGTCTGAGCCTTCCACCTAGTTTTCTAAAGCTATCCATAATCTCCCCAATGGGTCTGCAAGCAAGGCCATTGATCTCAGGAGGACAACAACATTATGGTCACATTCTCTTTCCAGACCTTGACTATCCTCTCTATTCTACTTGCTTTGCTCCCAAAGGAGCCTCTCAGCAGGTACCTTTCCATTCTATTCCCTATTCCATTGTCCAAACTGCCTGATCATCATGCAATTAAGTCCCCTATCACAAGAACCTTCCTGGTCTTCACTTTTCCATTCAACTTTAATCACTCTTTTGGTGTCTTATTCTTGGCAGCCTTAGTGTCCTGGAGTGTTAAAGGCTATGCCTTCCACACTGGAGTGGTTGCAGTGACTGATTCCTACACACAGGGGTATGAATCATCTAGACCCTCCTCTCCCCTCCCCCCTTCTGACTACAGTCCATTCTTCAGTCCTGACTGTAGGTATCCTTTGGGGAGGAGTAGAAGTGGTTGCCTGAAACAGCATTTGCCGGGGCGTGCTTCAGAGAAAGCTCAGTTCTCCTTCAGTAAAGCTAGCTCTTCATTGAGTGCTGAAAATCTGCTGCACACTGGGCACACTAGGCAACAACATCTCCTTCAGAGGAGTTCTCTGGAGATGATTATAGTTGTTGCAGTCAATTGGAACCCCTTCCCCCATTCTACTCTGTTCTCCATTGGTTCTCCCCAACCTACTTTTCTGTGTTGTTTTAATACAGTTTAATAAGCTTTGGCTATAGGTCCTATTCCCATGATCCCCCTTTCCTGGGCAAATGGGGCCCTGGGAGCGAGGTGAAGCCATTGTGGATGGAGCTGACCAAGAGAATGGGAAGTGATGATGGGGGACTAGACCCAGTGTAATTTTTTTTTTTCAGTTCAAAGTTTATTGATACATTTTCCACAATAAAAGGCAGTTACAATGAAAGTGATATTGAAATACAGACACAATGTAAAGGGGTAGCTGCCTAACCCACCCTTCCATCCCTTACTGAAGTCACCAAAACCTAGTGTCCCTTAAATGCCAAGCTCTTTACCTAAGATCCTACGTGGCCATATAACCTAAGACATACTTAGACCTAAGCCAGAGAAACTAGAGAGTGAATGGGATCCCAGATTTTGGTAGATGCTGCCAATCTATTGTGAAGACTGGCAATTGCTTTTTGTGTCCATAGATTGGACAGAATATTGTTTACCCATTCTTGGACAGATGGGGGTACTTATCTTTCCAGTGACGTAAAATAAGCTTCTTAGCTGATAAGGCAATCATGGAAACATGAAACTTTCTTACTTTAACTCTAATAGAAGACAGGTCCCTAATAGGCAAATATCAGGAATAAAATACTCCTGGAGGCCCAGGAGAGGGTTCAGGGAAGTCTTAATTGAGTCCCATAAGAGGGAGACGTTAGGGCAAGACCAGAACATGTGAAGAAGTGTTCCTTCTTCCTGTAGACATTTATTACATATATTGGAGTTCAAATAACCCCATTTCTGTAATTTAACCAGAGTGTAATACAAGTTATGTAAAATATGATATTGCATGAGTTGCAGTCTGTCTTGAGAAATATATCTGTGACAGGATCTCCACAGGGATTGCCAATCCAAATGGTGCTGAGGGAGGATATTGTTCCAGAATCTTGTGGGTCCAAAGGAACCCCCATATTTCTTGTGAAACAAAACCTGATATAATTTAGATATTACACCTGGAGATCTGGTGAGTGAAGAAACCTCAGGTATCAGGGCTGTGACGGTCTGGGGGGGGGGGTGTTACCGAAACTGACTACAAGTAGGTGTCTTAATTGTATAACTTTGAAGTGAGAGGAAGCTGGAATATGAAATATCCTGATAATATCTCCCACTGACAACCATTGTCCATCTTCATCCATGAGAGAAAGAAGTTTCCCATCCCCCAATTGGGACAACCATTGACGGGGAATCTGGTTCTTATTAATAGTGAAAGATGGGAAATTCCAGATAGACCGGGCCAAGTCCCAGTGGGGAGTATATTGCAAAAATGAACACAGTTGTGAATAAACCTTTAAGGAGGTAAATATTGTAGGGCACTCCTCGGTCATACGTGCCTGAGGGATTTTAAGAAAGAATAAAGTAAGGGGGTCCAGATTCTTAGACTTGATTACATCCAATTCAATTCTAAGCCAAGACGGTTGCTGTTTTTCTGGGCCAGGAGATACCCATCTCAGGCATTTAGCATGATGACTGGCCCAATAATATATAGCCAGATGGGGAATCTGTAACCCCCCCCCTCCAGTTTTGGAGCTGCCAACTTGTAATTAGCCAACCGAGGGTATCTATCGGTCCAAATAAATCTAGTGAATATGCCATGCAACTTTTTAAACCAAAGTAGAGGGATAAAAGTATTGATAAGAGATAAAGGATAAAACATTCTAGGAAATATATTCATCTTAATTATGCTGATCCGGCCCCATAATGAAATGGGAAGTTTGGACCACCTCTCGAGATCGTGAATTATCAACTGCGAGAGGGAATCCAGATTTTCCCTAAATCATGTTAGGGGGTTACGAGATAACTTACTGCCCAAATATTTAAATGACCTGGGAGTCCAGCATAAACCTAAGGGACTAATATTTTGTAATACCTTATGGTTTAATGGGAAAAATAAGGATTTGCTAGCATTAAGTTTGTAATTGGACAGGTCACTAAATCTTGCTATTTTCACTCAACAAAGCTGGGACAGAAGATACGGGGTGAGATAAATGAATCAGCAAGTCATCTGCATATGCAGTGACTTTGATTTCATGATGCCCAACCCTAATGCCTTGTATGGAAATGTTATTGAGAATATTTTGAATGAGAGATTCCAGATATAAATTAAATAACAGAGGAGATAAAGGACATCCCTATCTAGTCCCTGAATGGAGTGAAAAGGGGCTTGGAGAAGGCCCCGTTCCAGAGATTCTTGCTGTAGGAGTTTTATAAAGTGTGGCAATCCAGGATATAAATAAAGGAGGAAATTCAAAAGCTTCCAGAACTCGAAACAAAAAATTCCAATTCACTCAATCAAATGCCTTCTCAGCGTTCAGGAAGATCAGTCCTGCAGGGAACTCAGCGTCTCTGGTAGCCGAGTAGACATGAGATAGGGTACGCAAGTGCTCAGAAGATGAACGCCTTTTCATAAATCCTACCTGGTTTATACCTATTAACTCAGGGAGAACTACTGTTAACCTATTAGTTAATATCTTTGAGAGAATTTTAATATCCTGCTTTAGAAGGGGAAATAGGTCTGTAACTCTGAATAAGCTCAGGATCTTTATCTGATTTGGGGAGAAGAACAATCAAGGCCTCAAAAAGGTGAGGGTCAGCCTCCGCCCCAGTTAAAATATGTTGAAATAAATGATGAAGTACTGGTAATAAGACATCCCAAAAGATTTTGTAAAGTAGGCAGGAGAATCTGTCGGGGCCTGGGACTTTGTCTGCCAGCAATTCGCTAATAACCTCAGCAATTTCTTCCTGTGATATAGGAGTAACCAGAAAACCCTTGTGTCGATCTGAGAGGGAGGGCAAATAGGAATCCTTCAGATAGCTTTCCATACTCCCAGGACAAAGAGGATGCTCCATGTCATTGCACAAACTTGTTTATAAAATGGGCTTCTAAATCCTAAAGCACTGATTGGCTACAACATCATCTGAGCCGTGTCCTTATCAGATGATATTGTAGCCAACCGGCACTACCACCCAGCAACATGCCTCATGACCAAAAAAATTAGTGAGCTCTGCCAACTGAAAACAAGAACGCTGACTGGCAGAGCTCACTGATGCCACAGCCTGACACCTTCTCGCCACAGCCACGTCCGAAAACGGTGCCAAACCAACGCATCAAGAACTCCATGACTCTCTTTAAAAGGGAACGAATAAATAGTCCACAACCACACAGCAATAAATCCAAACCATGTACAAAAAAAAAAGAATTCCTAAACGAAAACTGTACCTTGCTCCAGCTCCAATATTCCTCCCATTACCGGAAACATAACAACTTCCGCTCCGACGAGAATCCAACCCCACAAGAAACCTTCCCACCAACAACCTTATCACAGCATTACAATAAAACGGCAAAAACATCGGCATTTAACCTCTGAAAGTCCGCGATGCACCACGTAGAGTTCATCACCCTCCTGAAGTAAAACGCAGCACGATGTAACATGAAGCACCAGCACCTCAAGTAGCAGATTCCACACAATTAAATACCGGTGATCGCAGCAATGTTGGACAGGGAACAAGGTACATCATTTTGTTGTAGAAACCTTTCTTCTTTGATGACCGGGTTCATTGATCTGTGCTTTACTTTTTTGAGCATGCTCTCCACAATTTACTAGCTCGCATTTTAAACACCAATACAGTTAACAGATCAGTCGTTTCCTAGCGCCGCTTCAGTTCCCGAAGGTCAGGTGAGAAGGTTTCACGCCCTAAATTAAAAACCAAAATCATTCCTGTTTGTTCTCTTAATTCCTTAATTAAACCCAAATGAAACTATTAAAATATATAAAATCCATCTTAAAACCTTCAATCTCAGTATAGTAATGCAAATGTAACTATCCTAATGGCAATAACACAATAACAAAAGGGACTATTTTCTCCCTAAAATATGTTCTCCTATTATTTTTAAAATATCAATAAAAAACTTTAAAACTAAAAATGTTTATTCACTTTACTGTTGCCCATTTATAAAGCGCAATAACACTTGAGGTGGGTTACGCTGATAAGAGCATGCCTAGATAGCACCGCCAAGCGCCTCGTGCCTTAGCACACCCCTAGGCGTGTTCTTATCAGCACGTAACCCACACCTCATCATGTGTTATTGCTTACATAGAATAGGGCAAATTCTTGCACTATTTCAGTGGGAGATACTTTTAGGGATCCATCAGCCATTGCCCTGATTGGAGGGATAAATCTCATTGATTCTTGTTGCTTAATACGCAATACCAGTAGGCGCCCCACCTTTTCTCCCTGGTCAGTGTAACTAGCTCTTGTACGAATAATAGCTAATTCCGCTTTTTCCCGAAGTAGCTCTAAATATCTATCTTTCAACACTAGAAGTTTCCTCTTATCATCGTCAGGAGCATTAATCTAAAAATTATTTTCAAGTAACCTAATTTGAGACAGTAAAGATATTAATTCCTTCTCCTGTACCCTTTTCCTGCCCACCACCATACTAATAAGGATCCCTCTCATGAAGGCCTTAAAGGCCACCCACAAAATATCCGGCTTTGCACTATCTAAATGGTTGGATGAAAAAAAGGATTCAATTTACTCCCTTATAAGCTTGCAGTATTTGACTTCTTTGAGAAGTTGTTCAATAAGTTTCCATCTGGTTTCATGTTAGGTAAATTAAGGAATGCCAATTTGCACAGTACAAGTGAATAGTAGGAGATAAGGCTAGGTTGAATCAAGGAAGTCTTAACCCCAGGTAGTAGAACCTGAGAAATAAATATGTAATCAATGCGGGACTGTGAGCCGTGTGCCATTGACCTGAAGGTAAACTCCCTAGAATCAGGGTGCAAGACACGCCAGACATAGCAGAGCCCGCATTGGTCCAATAGATCTTTAAAAGCCTTCTGCCCCAGGGTGACCACTCCTGGACCTCTACCTGACCTGTCCAGATTAGAAACTACTACTTGATTAAAGTAACCCCCCAAAATAATCCTGATGGGAAGCATTGGAAGAATAACAGATATAAGTCTCATAAAGAACCCTGGGTCATCTATGTTAGGGCCATAAATACTACCGAGTAAAAGTGGAACAGACCAGAGAGTGCCTTTAACAAGGATAAACCTTCCCTCACGGTCTTTAATGACCTGTGTAGAAAAGAAAGGAATACCCCTGTCAATCATAAGCATGACCCCACAACTATTAGTAGATCCCTAGGCATTATAACCCAGGCCCACCTGTTGTCTCAACTGTGAAGCTTCAGTTTCTAATAAATGAGCTTCCTGTAGGAAAGTTATCTGAGAACATAACAAACTTAAATGTTTAAGAGCCTGATATTGTTTGTATTTTTTCCTGATCCCCATAACATTCCAAGTCACAAAAGTCACTTATTTGGCCATCTAATAATGGTAGTTAGACTTAATGTACTCAGCCCAGCACTCGGGATACATAATACCTGGAACTCTACTCCCATGGTTACTGCAGTAAAACCCTCCCTCCTCCCCAACCCCCCCACATTTAACTCCTTCCCATCCCCAACTGCCCCCACCCCTAACAATACCCCAAATCCTGCACCCCACCCAACCCTCTACACTGCCACAAGCAACGCTCAGCACAGTACTGGGTCTTTTCCTCCATCTCCCACCTCCCGATAATGCACCTCTGCTAATGGCAACAAATCCTGCATTTCACTGTAATTATTTGAAAAAATGAACAATGTTGATTACCCCCAAAAGATGAGGGAACAGCCTTGGGCTTTCAATACCACCACACCTAAGTGTTAACATGATAGTGATCTGGTAAACGAGGTATACAATGAGAACCATGCATATCCCAAGTAACCTTGGAAACCAGAGTGAAACTGAGAATGAGAATTGAGATCAGCCTTGCCTTGTGGGACAGTTATGCAGGAATTAGAACCAGATCTCGAACCTAATGAAGGGGAATAACCATTTCCACAGACTGAGAACAAAGATCGGGAGAAACCTTGCAAACATGACTCAGGGGAAGAAAACAGAAAAAACAAGTCTTCCTAGAGTTTACCAACCTCAGATTGCAAAAAATCTCCTTGGGAAAATTTGTTGCCCTGCACTCGGGTCTAACAAAAAGATTAAGGGAGATCCCCCTCGAATTAAGAGCTGTGCCGCTATGAGTTACAAATGCATAGTGCACCCTATAGTGGCCAGATCCTGATCCTAACATAGTGAAAGTGAGCTGCAGAGAAAGCCCAAGACCACTCTGATTTCCGATCCAAGTAAAATAAACATTAATTTTAGCCTCAGTGAGACAAATTCCCCCTTCTATTGTATGTACAATACTGAGGATACTGAAACATGAGACTCTGTTCCCCAAGTAAACAAACCCCGAGACCCCTAGTGTCTTTTGACCTTAACTGGCGTTGACCCTCTGAGATTACCCAAGAGACTGCTAGCAGGCATGCCCTGCGCTGATCCCCCCAGTCCAAGCAAGACAACAGGAATTTCCAATCCAACTCACTCTGAACATCTCCTCAAAGAAGGAGAAACCAAAAGTTCTCATCCACAGCTCCAAGCAGCTCTTCATCCCGCAAACAAGACTTCTCAAGGCTCTCAAAACTGATCTGGTAGCATAGATTTAAGACTCATCAGGGCAACTGCAGGATCATCGTAATTAAACCAGGATCCATTTATGAAAACTTGTGACCTGGCCAGGTATCCCATCCTGAATTTCAGGCCTGCCGCACTAATCTTAGACACAATGTGATGGAACGCTTTCCGATTCAGACGAACTGAACCAGGCAAATCTTGAGAGATTCTCAGTTTTGTGTTCTCCCAGCGAACCTCTTGTAAAGCTCTCACTTCCTGCAGAAAATACTGTTTCTCTAGGAAATTCAAAAAACGACAGATGATAGGATGGGGGGGGCCTCCAGAGAAGGCTTAGGTCACAGAGACCTGTGAGCTCGCTCTATAATATATACTGGGCCGAAGGGAGAGGGGCCAGTGACCCGCCCCACCAACTTCTGTGTAAATGCCACAACATGCTGGCCCTCTTCTCTCTCTGTTAGCCCAAGTATCACCACATTGTTTCTGCGGCTATGGCCCTCTAAATCTTAGAGCTTGGCCTCGAGACGAGATAAGTTCTGACGCGCAGACATCAATTCAGGATCAAGATTCTCTAGCTTTTTCTCCATCGAGACTGTTCGAGCTGTGTTATCAAAGACAGTTAACGAAACTTCATCCAGTTTTCTAGAGAGAGTTTTCAGGTCAATTGTCATTTCTTTCATTTCTGCATGAAAGGGCTTAAACTCTTCTAAGAACCTATTGAGCGTTAAGGGTTCTTGCTCTCCGACTTGGCTCGGAGGATCAGGCCTCTCTGGCCCACCCAAGGCATGGGATTTCTTGGAGGCCTTTTCGGGAGTAGCAGGGGAGTGTGCTTCTGCAGGGCTTTCTTCATGTAAGCCTCCATCAGCTGATCTAGCACTCAAACCAGACTACCAGAATATTCAGGTAGTACTAAATCTCCAAAGCAGAGGAAATGGAGAGATTTAAATGTCCAAAAAGACGATTTAATGATAGGGAGGCAGGAGCTTCTTAAAGGAGCTTCTACTCAGCGCACTGCATCACGTGATCTCCCCAGACCCAACGTAATTTTTGATTTGGTTGGTGCTGGCTGGGTGATTCAGTTATTTTTTTTATTTTCGTCTTTGGTAACCAGGTAAGGTCCACTAGGCACAAGTGCCTGTTTTCAGGGGTGACCTGGGAGCACTGGGCGGTTAAGTGACTTGCTCAGAGTCACACAGTATGCAAGTGGAGGTTGTGAGAATCAAACTCAGGTCTGGTCTGCTAGATGTACCAAGCTCGTTCATTCCTGGGGCTGAGCAGATGGTGGATGTGATTCTATCATTTCTCTATTGGGTCCCCTTAATTTCTCATCTTGGTCTCTTTCATTATTCATCTATTGTGCACATGTTGCTTATTTAATCCTCAGACTGTTTCTCAATCATTTCCAAAACATTCCCTACTGTTTATACTAGTATTTGTTCTCAGTCTTCTTTGTCCATTTACCATTTAGGAGCACTAAGTGAGATATATGGAAGGTATTTTGTAAATGCATTGTATGTGAGCTCACAAATCTGTTTTCTTAAGAAGTGTACAGATCTCAAAAAGACACAGAAACTCCTCCTGACCAAACCAGCCTACACTGAAACTTTGGTAAAGGAAAACTGAAACATTATATAAATAATATGAACATTTGTCATTTCTTGTTTGACATGCTAAAACAATTATAGACTAGTTGTTGAAAAAAAGTTCTATTTTCTTGAGGCCAGAAAAATAGAATCCATTTGGTTTTAGCTAGTAGGTGTTAACAAAGGTTTGACTGAAAATGTATTTTATGTCTGGTAGGTTTACAGAGATTTAAACTCTATCATAGAATGAATTGTCTGCTGGATTAACCCTAACACCTCTGAAAGGTTATAAGACATTTTACAAAGTTCTAAAAGTGGAAATATTATATATATATATATATATATATATATATATATATATATATATATATTTATATATTTACTGGTTAGTGGATAATAAATCACTGCCAGTGAGTGCCTAATAGTCCATAAACTACATATGTGGTTTATGGAGTCCGTGAAACCACGGGCAGAACAGTACTGCAGCATCACCAGAAAACTGCTGAGCAAGCTTTCCTTGCACTGAACATTCACAAGCACTACATAATTGGTCACTCAGCACAAGGCAAGCTTGCAGGTGGTAACAATTACCCTTGCAAAGTGTCAAAAAAGAATTTAAACCAAAAAACAGTAAATATAAAAAATGAAACATGGAGAAGTGTGCTTCTCTGAGGATTTTATGCACCCCATTGATGTGTGAGACAAGGTGTCAAAATGTCATATTCGCATTGCACGATTTCCCTTATTCTTTGTTCTGTGGTGGGCTATGCCCCCACTCACCATTATGGGGTTATGTCCTATGGACCCCCCACTTAGGATTCTAACCTGGGGTCCAACTCTGAGAGCGCACAGGTCCGGGGTGTGCCATAATGCCATACGCTATTAAGCGTATGACATTATGACATGGTATGCAGTGTGTGATGCCCATATAAACACCTCGGGCTTCACCCTCAGGGTTTATGGGATATCACACACCTCAGGGGTGCATAAAATCTCCATTAACGACACTTCGCCATGTATTATTCTATATGTTATGCCTGTTCCAAACACCTGGTGAAAGAAAATTATTTTTTCTTGTTATTTATTTTTACAATTTATTTACCCAGGATAGACCAGCAGAGGTACAGCATTTCATTTCAAGCTAGGACTTGCTTCAACCCATTTCCACTGGAATTGTAGGACAGAAGGCTGGGTGCCCATTGTTGTTGTACACCACTGTTCGGTGGTAATAGCTGTAAGAACTACTCTTATCCATTTATGTGTCTAAGCAGATCTTCAGTAACTCAACACTAGTGCTCTCTAATCATTCAATTGTCAGTGAGTATCATAGATTAACTATTCTTTGTGAAAAGTAATATTTTCCCTTGATTGTTTTAAAGCTCTTTGTCTTTTTACTGTTTCTCATGACTTCTCATATCATGGGCCAGATTTTCAAAGCTTCAAGAATGTTGCACAGGGCTTGCATAAAAAATAAATTCATTCATTAATAACGCAAGAGCAAGCTGCATCAAAACATGGACCAGTTCAGATTTTGGGGGTCTAACTGCTCCAAAGTGGCTTGCATCAAAGAAATGGGTGCGCATGTTGAAAATGAGGCTTGTGTCAAAACATCGATTCACCATTCCCTTCCCCTTAAATTGAATTTTTGTAAGTGTGCCTAACACCACATGCACCTCAGTGAGACAAGCAAGGGCCGGTCCTAAGGGGCCAGTGCTCGAAAGTCTCACAGTTACTAGGATCAAAAAAAGGACTCATTACTCTATGCCAGAAAAAAGCTGTAGAGTCACAAGTCTATTAGCCAAGCTGTATCAGTTTATTGTGAACAACCAGAACAGAGTAAATGGTGTAGCCTAGGGAGGCTACCCACTGAAACCAAAGTTTCACGATCATTACAAGTGCTTTGTCCTGGATGGGTGATGGTGCTGGCCCTGTGCTAACATCTTCTGTTCATCCTAGTTACTCAGTTTTGCATTGCCTGAGGAGGGACCACAAGGGGGGCAGAGTGGCCATTTGTTTTAGATCCACCCTGGCCACACTGCATTCCCAGTGAGAACACCAGTGTCTTTCGAGTGTGTGGTCATCAAGTGCACTTTGGTAGTCAAAGTCAATGGCAGAATAGTCCTTATTTACCAGCCTCTGGAGGATGGGAGCCTTTTCTTGCAGGAGCTGGCAGACTTCATCCCCGATGTGTTGGTGTCCGCCAGGACTGTGGTCCTGGGGACTTTAATGCCTGGGCTGTCAATAAATACTGTCATTTTGGGCAAGAGCTCCTCTAACTGATGAACCAGCCCGGATTGTCTCAGGTAGCTACCTCCAAGGCACACATATATGGCCACACTCTCAACTTGGTCTTCTCACTCAGACTTGATATTCTGGTGGTCAAGGTTGATCTGGTCAGTTGGTTGGATCATCATGCTGTTAAGTTCCTATGTGGGGTCCCCTGTCAATTAACCCCTTCTAGGGAGACTATCCAGTGTCTTCTGAAAAATAAATTGGAGCCTTCCCAACTCCAGGAGTCACTGGATGTTTTAAGTTTGATGCTAGCCTGTGGTCAGGGTTCAGACTCTAGTATTGAGGCTTATAATACAGCCTTAACTGAGGCCCTGGACCTGATTGCACATTTCTAACATTCACCCCTTGACCTCCCGATGTCACTCACCGTGGTACTGTGCTGAGCTGTGTTGGTTGAAGACTAAAGAGCAGAGGTTAGCATGTGCCTGGAGGAGGTCTCGCTCTTAGGAGGACAAGGTGGAGCTGAGGCTCCATTATTTGCAGTATCACCATGCAATCAATATGAAGAAGACAGAGTTTTTGTTCCAGTCGATAGTTGCAGCAGAAGATTGCCCAGCTGCAATGTTCTGCACTGTCAACAGTTGGCTAAATCCTTCCTGTCTGCAGTCTGGGACAGCTTTTTCTGCAGAAAAGTGTGAGCAGTTTGGGTGTTCTTTGCTGTCAAGGTGTTCTCTATCAGGGCAAACATTGCCTCCTCTGGTCCAGCCTTTGCTGAAAATGACTGGCTTGCTGGTAAAGATCTTCTGCTGAGTTGGATTGAGTTCCTGCCTTTTTTGGCAGCTGAGGTTCTCTGCATGCTTACCAGCCTGTGTCCCATCTGCTATGACCTGGACCTGGGTCCAACATGGCTTGTCATCAGCTGCCTGGATTTCCTGGGTCCAGTGTTCATGGAGATCATTAATGGGTCATTAAGTGAGCGTGTCTTTCCTATGACCTTGAAAGAGGCTGTGGTGAGACCCTTCCCTGAAAATTCAACTTTAGACTTTCTCTTGAACTATAGGCTTATCTCCAATGTTCCCTTACTAGGGAAGGTTATTGAAAAGGTGGTGGTTGACCAGCTGGTTGAGTGTTTGTAGAGTATGTCAATTTATGAACCACTCCAAGCAGGTTTTCAGCTTGGTGTAGCACTGAGATGGCTTTGGTCAGGGTGGCACATGATCTCTTCATGGCGAGGGACAGAGGGCATGATACCATCTTGTCGCTCTTGGACCTATCCTTAATGTTTGACTCAGTGGATCACTGGGTGCTTTTGTATCATCTTTGGAACTATGTGAGTGCTACTGGCACAGTTTTGAGCTGGTTTAGCTCATGTTTATCTAGAAGACCACAGCGCGTAGTCCTTGGGAATTTTTCCTCTGGACTTTTCATGCAGCCTTGTGGTGTTCTGTAGGGTTCCATTTTGTTCCCCCTGTTATTCTCTGTGCACATGCTGCCTCTGTGAAAGATCATCAGGAAATGCAATCTGGGGTTTCACTGTTATGCGGATGACACCCAGTTGTACCTGTCCTGTGCCCCAGGTGACCTCTCTGCCTTAGGTATGCTGAGCCGATGTTTGGCTGAGATCAACGACTGGATGTCTGCAAACTGGCTATGTCTCAACCCCGGCAAGATGAAGGATATGATGATCAGGTTGTGTCATGGAGGTGTCTCCACTGACAGGAGGTTGCTCGCTCCAGTAGTTGATGGGTGCCCCTTGTTAGTGGTTAATGCAGTTAGGGACCTCAGATTTTTTCTTGATGACCAACTTACCCTTGAGCAACAGGTGTCATCGGTTGTTAGATCTGGGTTTTTCCATCTTGGAATATCACCAAGATCCAGCTGTTTTTGACTCCTGCTGATCTGGCTACATTCATCCTTGCCTTTGTCACCAGCAGGCTAGATTACTGTAATGCTCTTTACCTAGGGCTGTGAGGAAGATTGATGTTTCGACTGCAGCTAGTGCAGAATGACATGGGCAGGATGTTGATGGGTGACTCAATGAGGGATCATGTCACTCCTGCTCTGAGCACTCTGCACTGGCTTCCTGCGAGTTTGCGTATCACCTTCAAGATACTGTAAGCTTCTTAACTTACAAGGCTCTAGGTGATTTGGGACCCGACTACCTTAAAGAGCTCCTGGTTCTGTGTTGGCCTGTCTTCCCCCTATTCTCCACCAAGGTTGGCTTGCTTTTTGTACGCTCATCTCACCTTAAGAGATCTGGAGATAGAGTGTTTGGCATAGCTGTGCCATCTTTTTTTTTTTTTTTATATTTAACTTTTTCCTCCTTCAGAGCCATCTCTCTTCGCCGCCTAGGCATCCGCCCGGTCATGGGCCGCCGGCTTCTGCCCTCAAATCAGCCACTGCCACCCGATACCCCGTGGCTTACCCCCCACGGTGGGGCCTGCAACACATGGCTCCTGGAAATGTCATGGGCACTGTAATTAGGTCGGGGTCGCCTGAGGGCAACCGAAGTCAGCGGCAGGCTTCATTTGTGGCGCGGGATGGTCCATCTTTTCCTGTTTTCCCTAGGGAGGCGGGTCTGCAATGATGCACAGCGTCTGCCCCGCCCAAGTAAGTGAGCTCGGCAGTGTGGGTGCTCCTGGCCTCCGCCAGGAGTCCCCATCGCCCCAGAAGCTGCCCCGACCCTCCTCTGGAGAAGGAGAGCAGTCCAACGGACGCTCGATCCATCTCCCCAGCCAGCCCTCCGACGACTCGGGTCCGTTCCCGAACCCCAGGTCGCCGGCGTCGCAAGCGGAAATCCAACCTCTGCGCCAACGGGCCGGCGCAGCTGTGCCATCTTTGTGGAATTCTCTTTCATCCTACTTTTGTGCAGCCAGCTCAGCTGGGCCTTTAAAGCCTCTTTAAAAACATATTTGTTTGAGAAAGTCTTTAGTTTTATTTGAACACATTTGATTTTAATTTTAGGGGATGTTTTTATTGTAAAGCACTCTGAGCCCCTGGATAGGATGCTATATAAATACAATTTGCCTTGCCTGTTAGACCAATCAGAGCTTGTCTAACTGACACTAGAACATATAAGAAGTCCCACAGCAGGCAGGCTGAAATGAGTCACAGCTGAGGGTTGACTGCAGCAGCACTAGCAGTGGAGTAGTGACATGACAATGTGCACGGGCCAGTGGTCATTAGGTTAGGTAATGCAAGATGGAAGAGATGCGCCTCTCTATGTGCTGGCAGGCCTCAAAGACAGAAGACAACCCACAGGAGATATGCAGCATGGGTATACCAGAGGTGGACATCATATAAAGACCTACTGAGGAACAGTGCATAGCACGATACCAGCTCACCAATGCAGTCATCATGGAGCTGTGCAATGAGCTAAGAGGTGACTTGCAGAGTACACAGAGAGGCCATCCAATACCAGAGGATGTGGAGGTCAGTGCTGCACTCTACATCCTAGCAATTGGAAGTTTCCAAACACTGACAGGTGATACTGTTGGCATCTCACAGTCCATTGTCTCAAACATTTCCTGGAGGCACTGCTACACAGAACACAGAGGTATGTCTGCTTCCCATTTGATACACACTGACAGAAGGCTGTGAAACAGAGGTTCTATGGCACTGCAGGGTTCCCACATGTACTGGGTGCAATAGACTGCACAAACATTGCCATAAAGGCACCAAAAACCAATGAGGAGGCATATGTCAAAGGAAAGGGGTACCACTCCATGAGCATGCAAGTGGTTTATGACAGCCAGTGCCATATTTTGGATGTAGTTGCCCAGTACAATGGATCTTACCACAATGCCTACATATTCAAGCACTGTGAACTGTGCAAGGCATTTGAACATGGAGATGTGCAGGACTGATGGCTGACAGGAGCATAAGACACACGCCATTACAGTAGGACCCTGCAGGTATTCACATACAGGCTTCACACACACACACACACACAGCCCAACATGTGCACAAGCCATGCCAGTGGGGTGACCCACATGTGGGACACGTGGTCACATCCTGTGGGGTCACAATGTGCATGGTACAGTGACACAGATATGTGGTCTGTTTGCAAAGTGCCTAGAGGACATACAAGATGCTACATGCCACATGTCAAGGTGCAGCATGAAGATCATCTGGTTGAGGTAGGGTGGGGCAGTAGAGCAGCCACAGGTGGATGTGCTGGCAAAATACCCACAACAGGCAGGGCAACATATCCTGTTGGCAGGCTACCTGGATATCTTGCAGCCAGCAGTGCAGTGCAAGGATGAATGGTTAGCGACATGCCACAGGAGTAACTAATGCATTCTATTCCCACAGGTGACAGTGGATATCTACAACAGCCATGGCTGATGACACCACTCAGGCATCCCAAGACAGAAGCCATGGCATGGTACAGTGAGGCACAAGCATTCACACAGTCTGTGATTGAGAGGACTGTTGGGCTGCTGAAGTTGCAGTTCTGGTACCTTGACAGATCAGGGGATCCCTACCGTACACTCTAACAATGGCATGCAAGATCATTGTGGCATGCTGCATACTGCATAACATCACCATAGCACACAGCATAAGAATGCCAGAGGTGGATGGTGAGCGGGGTGCTGAGGATGATGGTGGTGGGAAGGAGAACCTGGATGCCATACCTGTACAATTGATCACAAATACCTGGAATGCAGTTGCTGGAAACTGTGTTAAAGCCCAACTAGTTTGCAGCCACTTCACCTGAGCAGATTGGCACATCACCGTGGTAGCACACCAACATGCAGTGTACAACCAACAGAGGTCACAGTTGGTACCCACAGCAGACCAGAGTGACTGGCTGGGTGTATGGTAGACTGCAGAGCAGTACAGCTGCCATGCACTGATGGGGACCATCAGGAATGCAGCACACTGGCACCAGGTCCGTGCACCATCCTTACCAGAGGCTAGGGCTGCAGCACTGATGCCAACATGGATGTTTGTGACCGATAGAGGGTATGCCAATCAACACTTTACTGACAGCTAGCTTTGCTGCTGCACCTGAGGCAGGGGCACACCATCTCCTGGTCCTGCACCCCCTCTCCAAGTCAACTCCGATTGGAGTTGACAATATATAGTACAAGGGTGTGGGGTGCAGAGCCCCCTGCATGGGGGGGTTCATGGGTCAAACCCCTCTGATAGAAAAGCAGGACTGGGACACCTTTGGGATTTATGTCTACCGCAACTTGGGGTCGACATAAATCCTGCCGCTGTGATGCCGGTTGTCAAAAATGTTGTTGAACCGGCACTGTAGAGCCCGCACAGAGGACCGACTAACCACAGCAACACCTACAGAGTTTGTAGATCTGGCCATATCCGCACAGGTGCTGTTGCTGCCTGGTGCTGCCTACAGTCAATGGTAGCACTGTTGCATGTATCCTGCCCATTGTCTGTATATTGTCCCAAATAGCAGACAAACGCAACCACTCAGTAGTCCAATGCAGAGGGGGCATGACACACTGCATGTGGAGAGTGTCAGCAGCTGCTTCATACAAAAGCACGTATGGTGACTAATTCAATAATACCCTGTGATGCAGCAATAGAAAAGCCAGAGGTGTACAACAGTGCTACATAGGAACACACCCCAGATGAGTCATGAAGGATGGTGGATCCTAGTAGTATGTGGTGAAGGGGTGGAGAACAAACTACCATGAGAGACCCACAGAGGGTGCAGGTGGCTAGGTATATAATGTAGGTTGCAATCACAGCTTGCCATGCCCATGGCACTGCAGGTTCTGTGGTCCCTGAGTCCCAGAATGACACAGGTCCCACTCCCCTGGTGGGGAGCCATAGCCTCCTGCCTTACACCATGCAGGTGTTCCCCATAGGCATATGGCCATCCCACCATGCAGTGGACACCCCATGTAACTCCTTCCATGCTGGAGACCGTGCTGAGTTACAGGGACACCTGTGGCTGTTCATACAGGCTGTACAGCATCTCCACCAAAATGACGCTGTGGTACCATGCCTGTCTGCATTGGTGAAAGAAGCGCAGTGGCAGTATGATGCTGACATCAGGGTCAGGTGTGGTGGCCATGGCAAGGTGGGACCCCCAACCAACCAGAGCCATGAACACAGGGAATGGCAACACTGTCAAGCATATCCCCTGTGACAGTGAGATGCTGATGCCTGTTTTGTGCCACTACCCACCTATCATTGTGAGGCAGGCAGGACAGGACATGCATGTGATGGAGTAGCCTGGGCAGAGGTGGGCTCATGTTAAGTCATCTGTTGGGCAGTGGCATGCATGTGGTGCATCCTCCTCTGTGATCTGTGCAATGTGGACCTGCAACATGCTGCATATGTGATGAACAAAAATTGATGTAGGTGCATCAGGTAATGGCAGAAATATGACACATGCTACAGTGTGCATTGAAAATGACAGAGTTTGCATCAAAAGTGATGTGCGGTATGTTGGAATATGGGAGATTGCATCTGATGCACGCAGAGGGCCCACAACATGCTTGGTGCCTACTCAGGCAGTACCACCACCACTACTGTATTGCAACAACCCAGGCACTTCATATCAGTTACACATATGGCAGGTTCATGGACAAGGACCCCGAATTTCAGTGATGAGAAGTCTGCTCTCCTCATCAGCTTTGTGGAACAGTGGGCTAAGGTGCTGCTGCCACCAAACAGCAGCAGGTGCCACCCTAAGTCCAGGGGCAGGATGTGGTGCAGCATACAGTATCTGCCAAACTTCAAAAACTCTCAGGGGGAAGTGGACACCAGACAACTGAAACATTAGTGGAATAATATCTCGCTGTGGGAGGTGGACACACTGCAGCACCTGAGGGACATGGAGCTGGAGGCTGATATCACCATGCACAGTGGACATTTGTGGCACACAGGTAGGCAGCACCACACATAGCTGTATGCACAGTACAGTACAAGTCAGATTAAACTCTTCCTCCAACTCAACGGTTTAGCATTTGTCCATGGGTTGTCTAATGTGTGCACTGTTTAATTCAAGGAAATGTTTAAAGTTTCATAATGGTTTGCAACTAGATATTGTTTATTAACAACTCAGTTTTAAGCTCTCTGCTCATCAGTTGTATTTCAGTTTCAGAGTACCTGTACAGCACAGTTTAACTTGTTTTCCAATGTGATTTCAACTAGCTTTAGTTGCATTGAATTTTATAGTGTTTTAATAAGTCCATTTACAATGCAGTTGTTTCTTATCATTTCAACCTGTGGAGTCATCTATATTTTCAAAGGGCATTTCCTATTTCTTTCTCTGTAGAAAATCACTTGTAGTACTTAGTAACCATCTTTGTTTCATCAAGACAGGATGTTTGTGGCTAACAAGTAACAGGAAGTGCAATTCATTTGCAATACCTGTAGTTGTTTTATCTTTATGTAATAACAGTGTCAGTGGCTCATTAGGTAGCACACTCGCCTCTGAGGCCAGGAGATCAGAGGGCTGTGGGTTCAGTTCCCACATCTGGTACTTGGGTTAATATCCCAATACTGACACTGTAGTGCAGCATGAGAGGGGTGCTGCACTTCTGAGGTGCCGTCTTTCGGATGAGACGTTAAACCGAGGTCCCATCTGACTGGATTGGAGGTAGTTCAGGTGGATGTTAAAGATCCCAAGAGACTTATCGAAAAAAGAGTAGGGGAATTTCCCTGGTGTCCTGGCCAAATTTCCCTCATTCACTAAAAATACCACCAACAGCTTAACCTGGTTCAAGGTCAGTTGGCATTCATCTGTATCCCCCTCCCCTGGGTCGTGCCTGAAAATAGGCAGGATTTGTCTAGTGTACTTGCCCGGTCAACAAAAACTAAATAAAATAAATAAACTTCCTTTAGAGTTATTAGTTGTGTTTTTTATTTTCTATTCATTTTTATTTTAACTACAATTAGCAATTAACATTACCCTCTACATCCCACCAAACCTCTCCCTACTGTTCCGCAACTTCTGCACAGTCCATTAATATCAGAGAGGTTCCAGAGTTGGAGTGTACTTATAGGCCTATATATTCAAAGGGGATGCTCCCGGTGCAACTAAGTTGCACTGGCGCATCCCCAAAGTGTGCCTCTGGGCCATTCTCAAAAGGCAGGGATGAGTCACGAAATTCTGGATGTGCCGCAGTGCAAAGATAATGTATGCAGCACATCCAGAGGGGATGTTCCCCTGCATATGCGGCAAATCGCTATATACTGCCATGATGTGCAGTGCCACTGCCCACACATATTTTGGAGATGTGCCGTACACAGTTACACCAGGAAAACCAGGCGTAAGTTATAGCCACCCACAGGTGGGCTGCTGTACTGTTCAGCATAACACAGCAGCTGCCAGCCTCTGGGTGGCTACCCCCCCAAGCCCCGATAGTAGTAAACAGTAATATCAACTCAATGCAATCTAGAACCACCCACCACAAAAGACCACAGAGCAAAGCAAAGCAATTCCAATAATCAGTACAATTTATTCTGGCAAAATAAAGTGCAAACCTGTAATGTGCAAAATGCACAGACAAGGGGAACAACAGGTAGGGACCCCACAGACTTCAACCAGTTTAGCCGAGGCTTCTTCAGACTTCTTTATTGATACCAAGATATATAATACCAGAAACAGTCTGGCAGAGTATGTATAGAACCCAGTCAGTATCCAATAGTGTGCTCTGCTGATAGAGCAAAAAGGATTTTCTGGTATCATTCCCGATAATTGGGCGTGGACTGATCAAATCAGTGCTAAAGAACCACTTTCTTGGTACAGGCCAAGATGAGAGCAATGTGAGGTGTTTGATTACCAATTAATGTTTCAACATAATCCCCCAGGAAGCAAATCTCTGGTGTAAAAGCCTGACCAAGTCCCAACAGAGGATCCAAGTGTAGTCTGATGTCTTCCCTAAAAGGGGCAACCTTTTCACAGGTCCAGGAAATAAGGTATAAGGACCCAGTATCTTTCTGACACCTGGTGCATATATCTGAGGCCAAATTACCTATCCTGTGAAGCCTAACTGGGGTATAATACATGTTATGTAAAATCTGAAATTGCATTAAGTGGTATCGGTCCCATTTAATATGTCGGTAACTAGCCTTCCATATGCTGAGCCAATCCCGGGGGCCACCCAGGAAGGGAAGAGCCTGATCCCAGGAATAAAAATACTGGACTTTGACTCCTTGAGTACCTCCCACAACCTCACATGATAGAAGGTCATAGCATGAGATGTGGGGGCAGCCAACATTAGGTTTAGCAACTTGTCCCCAGACAATCTGGACCAAGCACCAAAACCAAAGTGCTGAAGTAACATATGTCTGATCTGGAAGAACTTGAAACAGATCTACAGGAGTCATGCACATTTATGACAGGCCTCCATTAAGGTAAGGAGATTGCCTTCATGCACCAGGTGTTCAACCAAAAAGGTCTCTAGAAAAGACCATTCCAACCAAATCAGCACTGTCCTAGCTATTTGCAAACTGAGGTTCCCTAGAATGAGTTGAGTGATGTCAATGTGGAGATTTAGACCGAGCAAAGAAGAAAGCTGTTTGTGAGCATGGAGGGAGTTGCCAGTAGGGGTTTCTCTTAACACATCCCTAATCTGTTTGGAGGGAATGTACAGCAGGGCACAGGGTTCCAGGCCCATTTGGGAGCATAAATGATGCTCAATATCCAACCAATGCAGAACATAGCTGGGCTTTGAATCCCCTAAAATCGGATGAAGACAGGAAAAATATTGAGAGCAATGTATGGCCAGATAGTAGAGATAAGCAATGGGGGCCTTTAAGCCACCAGCCTCCCTAGACCTCATAAGTTTAATCAGGGCTCTCTGAGGAGGTTTACCAATGCAGAGGAATTTGGAGAAAAGTATATTAATGTTGAGAAACCATGTCTTAGGTACAGCCAGGTTAAGCATAATGACGGGGTAGAGAAGACGCGGGAAAACATTCATTTTAAGAATGTTCAAGCGGTCCCACAGTGACATGGGCAATAAAGACCAGTGATCCAGGTCAACTTGAAGTTGAGCAAGGATGTGATCCAAATTGTATTTGTTCAATTTACGTGGGTCTGCACTGAGGTAAATCCCCAGGTGCTCCACACTCCCACAAGCAGCAACCGCATTTAGGAGCATAACCTCTGTTTTGAAGTGATTCAACTTGTAATTAGAAACAGTTCCAAACTGGGTGATAATGTCCAAAACAGCAGGTAGTGAGGTAGCTGGGGACATTACGTTCAGAAGGATATCATCTGCATAAATGGGCAGTTTATAATAACATGAGCCTAAAGGAGTACCTTGTACCTGAGGAGACAAATAAATTTTTCTTATCAGGGGTTCAAAATATAAATTAATTAATAATGGGAAAAGCAGGCAGCCCTGTTGTGTACCTTATTGTATGTGAAAAGAGTCAGATAAGACCCATTACATAGGACACCCAAAGCCAACAAACAAACTCAGCAGGAAAGCCATATCTGGGGAACAGGTGGAACAGATATTCCCAGGAGACTCTATCAAAGGCTTTCTCTGCATCCAGGGAGACCAGAACTAATTGAGTGGGGGCGTCCCTGGATGCAGAGATAAGAACCAAAAATTTCCTATGATGGTTCGCAGACAATCTACTGAGTACAAATCCCACCCACTCCCTACTGAGGAGAGATTCCCAGACTGAGTTAAGCCTAGTGGCCAAAATTTTTGCCAAGATCTTCAAATCTACATTGACAAGGGAGATAGTTCTATAGTTGGAGACCAATAAGGGATCCTGGCCCAGCTTGGGAAAAATGACTATGGTGTCGGCTGTAAGGGAGTAGTCTGAAATGCTTTGAGTAAAAACATACTGGAACATGTTGAGTAGATACAGCGCTAACAACTCTTTAAACATTTTATAAAAATTTGAAGAAAAAACATTCGGACAGGGAGTCTTGTCAGGGTCTAGAAAATCTATCGCATTGCAAACTTCTGATAGGGTCAAAGGGGCTTTTAACAATTCCACCTGAGCTTCTCCCAGCAAAGGCAGCTCCAGGTCCTAGAAGAAAGCATCAAACTGGAAAAGATCAAGGAGGTCCCGAGGACCAGCATATAAAGAGGTATAGAAGACTTGAAATTGGGAAACAATATTCCTAGGTGAAGTAACAAGCTGACCAGATTCCGACTGGAGAGAGGGAATTATCCTGTCAGCTTGCTGAGTGTGCAAAATGCAAAGCAAGAAGCTTGCCGGCCTTCTCCCCTTGATCAAAATATTTAACTTTGGTGCACAATAAAAGATGCTCAGCCTTTTCCCCTAATGGTGGGTTATATTTGGCTTGAAGTGCCTCAAGATGTTACCAGTCAGATTGTGAGGAGACATTCTAGAGATTATGCTCCACTGCTCTAATCTGCAGCAAGAGAGGAGGTAGTTTGGGCCAGGTGAATAAACTCACCCCAAATAGTGCATTTAAGACACCCCAGAGAGTATCAAGCTTAGACATCATGGAGGAGTTGGAGTCAAAGAAGAAAGGGATAAATAGTTGTATCTTTTTGACCACCTCTGGGAGTTTTAGCAGTTGGTTATTAAGATGCTATGTTTTGTCTCGGACCTCAAAAGGTGCAAGATTGACTTGTAACAAGACTGGGTGATGGTCTGAGACTACCTTGGCACAGTAATGATGCAAAACAATACCCAATAAGGCTTCCACACTTAAAAGGAAAAAATCAATATGGGAAAAAGAATGATGTGGAATTGAGTAAAAAGAGTATCCCCTGGTGTCTGGATATGGAGTCTTCTAAAGGTGCAAAAAAACCATTAAATCCAATAGGTCTCATAGGGCCAGTTGGCTCAGGATAAGTGCTTGACCATGTCTTGTGCACCTATCCAGAACATTGTCGTAAACAATATTCAAATCCCGAGCGAGAATCACTGGAAAAGTGGCCCAGGGGGATAATATGAAGATAATTTGGGGAAAAAAGGAAAGGTCATCTACATTAGGATCTGAACCCAAACTGAACCCAATATCACCTCTAGATACCCCAGCAGGGCTCTAATAAAAATGTATCGACCCTGAGGGTCACTGACCTCCTGAAGGAGCCAGAATGGGATGACCCGAGACACTATTATCGCAACCCCTCTCTTGCGAGAATCAGTTCCTGAACCAAAAACCCACCCAGCCCAGGTACACCATAATGATAGAACCTGAGTAGCCTGAAGGTGGGTTTCCTGAAGAAAAGCCACATCTACCTGTATTTTATGGCGGTGCAATAGAATCTTAGAGCGTTTATTTGGTGATTGGGCCCCCTTTACATTTTAGGAACAATACCTAAGATTGTGAGCCATTTTTTAAACAGAACAGGTAAATGAATTGGAAATAAGAAAATACACACCCCTATATACAATATCCCAGAAAAAGCCCTAATAAATGACAGCCCTTTTCCGAAGGACCCTATCCCATCCCCTCTCACCACCCCCACCCTGTCCCACCAAAAAAGCAACAACTGAACAAACAACTCAACCATGTCCCAACCCATCCACACCCCAAGAGAATCATCCCCCCAACATTGTTAAATCCCCCAATTGACTGGTGCGTAACACTCTTACCCATCATAGCACCATACCCCTCCACTTGGCCACTCCCCCTCCCCCAAGCCACCCAGCTATCCTATACAGAACTTTTAACTATTCTATAGTACTAACAGCAGTTAACAATTAACAAAGTGAAAACATTTCTGAGCTCTGCCTAAGATGAAGAAAAGAATTAACATTAAACTTTGTTACTAGAATATACTACAGTCACCGGAGAGTATAATAGTATGCCTTGAGAGTCTGTGATATTGCAGACTATAGTGAAAAACAATAACACTAGCAAACTGCCAAAAGGAGCATGTTGATGCAAAGGGTATTGATCATTATAATAAGAAATCCAGGATAAAAAAACACTACTGGTTCCAGTACAAGAAAAGGAAGACAGGTGAAATATGCCTCGGAATTAGTCCAGTGACAGGGCATATCATGGTCCCAAACCATCAAATAAACCATGCAGGTACGAAATAGGCTAAGCAACCCTGGGCTTGAAGTACCAGTGGAGCTCCCACTCTGATTAACAAAAAGGGAAGCAAAGAGGAAAGCCCACCCGCCTGAGAGCCCAGTGGTAAATGCTCACCCAAGAAAGTCCACTGAAGTCCAGGTGCAAAAAGTCCAGCATGCAGGAGAATGGATCCAAGCTAATGCCGTCCAGGTATGGGGTAGCAGAGGAAACATAGCAGAGAAGTCTGAGGTCTCCCAAGTAGAACCGAATGGGGAAAGCAATCATGGAAAATGGGGCGATGCAGAAATATTTCAGAATGGAAATAATAGTCCTCAGTGTTCCAGGAACTAACAGCCAATAATGTTGAAAAAGAAATTGTTCCATGTCTGCAACAGCCAAACTTCAGGACTGGGGCAGCCAACCGGAGAAAGGAGCTCAGATCAAAATACAGCCCTCAAAATTGAAACAAACTCCAACAGCCAATCTAGAAAAAGCATGCAGGCATGGGAAGAAAGGGCTGCTGTTCATCAACCATCAGTGGAAAGCACCGGGAACAGATCTGGAGAGGGCAGCTGCAACTGACATGGCCAAAACGTAGAAGAGCAGTCTATCCTAGAAGTGGATTGGGAGCAGTCTGGTGCAAGGGAGAAGAAACAAAGTATAGGCCAAATCCACTGGGCACAGCAGAATTAAACTAATAGAGTCCAAGGGGAACTACTGAGCAGGCAGGGTAGTAAAATCAGAGCTCACCTCAAAAAGTTCACAGCCCCGAACCCAGGACAGCACTCTGCAGTCCAGCCAAATAACAAACAAAGCCAGCTGGAACAAACATAATATCCAGACTGGTGATAGAGACTCATCAAAACAGGGTTTCATTGATTCTTGAAGAGCTCCGGTAGCAATCCCTTGAGGTCTTGAGTGGTGGACCCCACCTCCTCAAAGGTATGCCTCTTACCATAAATGGAGACCTGGAGGTGAGCAGGGTACAGTTTTTTAAACTTAATCCCAGCAGCAATTAGTTTAACAATGATTTTCTGAAAGGCGGCCCTCTTTTGTCTGATCCCCGCTGGGAGGTCCTGTCTAATCCTCAGCTTAGTACCCTCCCAGAAGATTTCTTTCAGGTCCTGGGTTTTTTGAAGAATAAACTATCTATCTAGGTAATTCAATTGTTTCATTATAAAGAGGCAGGGGGTGATCCAGTTGGAGGCTTGGGGTGCAGGGAGCAGTGTGCCCACTCTACGATGTAAATAGGGCCATTCAGAGAGGGACCAGCTACCCTCTCGAGGAACCTCTGCATGAACTGAGTTGGAGTGGACCCCTCCTCTCCCTCTGGGAGGCCAAAAATTATCAGCTAGTCACGACAACGTCTCCCTTCCAGGTCCTTGATCTTGGCCTCAAGTTTAGAAATCCCATGCTGCATATGGTTGGTTTCCAATTCAGATCGGTCTCTCCATCAGCATTGCCCACAAGTCTGCCAGATCCCCAATTTCTGTTTTGAGTGATTTCAGCTGGTTAGTGAGCTCTTGGATTGATTTTCATAGTGGCTCGAATGCTAGAAGAAAATTATCCTCAGTCAGCAAAGTGGGAGCCATGGTAGCAGAGGACTGTCCAGGGCCCAAGCCTTGGGCCTTAGGCCGCTTCACATGTTTGTTCAGTTTCTGAGGTGGGGTATGTTTTGGAGCCACTTGACGCATCTCCCCTTGACATTCCTGCAGATATCGATCTGAAATTTCACCAATTTGCTCCCAGACGGTTATGGAAGACACTCGTTCAGGCAGTTAGACAAGAAGCACAAAGTTTTGTTAGAAAACTGAAGAAATGGGTGGAGGAGAGAGGAGCACTGAAGGAAAGCTGCTATTTAGACTAGAGAATCACGTGACTTGGTCTGATACTGGGAATTATTATATGACACTGTGGTCCTGTTCAGGAACGGGAGGGGGGGGGTACCACACTAGACTACCAGGGTGTGTTGAACATTTCTTATTACATGGATGGGATACGGGGAAGGAAGGGGGCACCACTAGACTACAGGGGACAGAAGGGATGAATGTATTAATTTTATGATCAGGCACAGATGGGGGGTCCACTAGACTACCAGGGATAAAGGGGATGGATTTACTCATTTTATGGTTGGCATGGATGGGAGGGTCCACTAGACTGCCAGGGGGATGGGCAAGGCTTCATGACACATGGAGGTTGATGGGCACCCAGTGCATTCTGCCAGGTGCATCCCTGCCCCAGACATGTAATTGGTGACATAATGACATGCACATGGCCCCATTTGCACCTTGCATGGCTAATGGCCCCATTTGCATGTATTGTTCTGAATATCTGGAATTTGCACTGACAGCATCCGAAGATGCGCCACTCATCCCCATTCCAGGTATTCAGACCGGGCAGGGGGATGCACCGGAGCATTGTTGTCAGCCCCCATTTCTGCTGCAGACATATTTTAGAATATTCAGATGGGATGTGTGGTAGCCATCTTGTTTGAATATAGCACTTTTACGCTTTGGCACAACTCCATTACGTGGAGCAAACACTTGCGCCCTTTCTGGGTGCAGTTTGAATATCCAGGCCATAATGCTTTACTAGTGGTAGGTTAGGAGTGGAGTGGTAGGCATATATTTTTTAACAAAGAAATGAAAATAGTTTAAATAACCCACTTCAAATGGTTGACAAGTGATGCTCCAATGCATATACGGCGCTGAGCCATGGGCAAACTTGTTAATGTGTGATTTTTTTTTAAAGCATATCAACAAAATACACCATCTGTTAAATTTATCTTACAAATATCAGCAATGTAACTTTTTCTAAAATTAGTTCTTTAATGCTGTTATTTCATTGTTTGAAAAGTAAAGCCGGGACTCTGGCATGCACATACTGTCAATACTAATAAGCATGACAGAAGCCAATTAAAAAGCACATATATAGAAAATGCCAGAAATGAGAATGTTTTGGCAGCCCATACCAACCAAAGTGAAAAAAATGAACACAAGTGGTGTTTTTATGTTACTGAACAAGTACGCCTGGGAATACAAGTGGTGATATTGCTGCTTTATTAAGATGGGAAGCTTTTTGGATGTTCCAACCTGATAGCTTAAGAATACCATATTTAAATGAACACTTTGAGCTGTCCCCTTTTTATAAAACTCTGTACTGTTTATTTCAGTGTCAGTATAATCAGTGTCAGTGGCTCAGCAGGTTGCACACTTGCCTCTGAGGCTGGAAAATTACACGGCTGTTGGTTTTATCCCTACACCAGGCACTTGGGTTAAATCCCAATATCGACATTATAATGCAGCATGAGGGAAGTGCTGCACTCCTGAGATGCCATCTTTTGGATGAGACATTAAATAGAGGTCCCTTCTGCCTGTTCGGGTGGATGTTAAAGATCCCATGGCACTTCTTGAAAAGAATAGGGGAATGTCCCTAATTTGCTGGACAACTTTCCCTATTCACTAAAAAGACCACCAAGAGCTTAATCTGAGTCAGTGTCAGTTGGCATCCATCTGTATCCCCTTCCCCCTGTATGAGGCAGAAAATAGACAGAATTATCTAGTCCTTCTTTCCCTGTCAACAAAAACTAAATAAATAAAATTTATATGGCTTTTGAAATACTGTGTTTAATTTTAGTACTAACATTGCTGTCTATCTCTGGTTTTATCAGCAATCTCCTGTGATGTAAAAACGTTTTTTACCTAGTTAATGGATGAGCAAGTGATCAAGCTGCCCGAGAAGTGACATGGGAATGAATTAGAAGAACCTGCTTATGGACTGATATAATACTTTTGTTCAAGTCCCACCACTGACATTATAATTTTGTCTTAGTCCTTTAATTCTGTTTTTGTTTATATTTAACTAAAGGCTTCATCCTTCACAAGATGAAACTACAACAAATTACACATAAGCCAATACAATATTTTTGTTCAAGTCCCACCACAGATACTTGTCTGATGTTTAAGTTCCATTGTTTTGCTTTTGTTTATATTTAACTAAAGGCTTTTCCTTCAATAATTGGAACTATATCTTGGGCAGCATTGATTTTCTGAGTGTTCTATTTATAGCATAATATTCATACACTGCTCTATGGATGTTTACATTGGTTTTTTAATAGTGGCTGAAGTGTTCTTTCTAGATAATTTGTGCAGAGGGAGGGGTTATAACTTGATGCGCCTGTGACGATGTCATTTGTTACACTATAATTTAATTAGCACTTTTTTTAATCTCTGTACCCTTGACAATGTGCCAGGTTAGGGCACAAAACACCATCAGGTTTTCAGGTTCAGAGGCACTGTTCATGTGACTGGTTTTATCTCACATGGCTTTTTGTAAGTTTGCAATAAATGTTTTAGCTTTATTGCACATGACTAGTGGTTTATATTGCTGATTGCACACCTTAGAGTGCAAGCTTTTTTCCGTTGCTGATTGTGCTTGTTGTCCCATGCACCCTTTTCCCTTTATTTCCCTCAACGTGGCAAATGTCCTGTTTCTGGTGAGGGGGGCACAAAATGTGGCCTCCCTGCACCATCTTATGGTGCTAGAGGTGTGTCAGCCAGGAAGCATGTGAGGGAGATGGAGGAATGCTGCCATGCATGGTACCCTGTGCGTGTGGCATGATGGCACCCTGCAGACATGGGTGGAGATGTGGATGCTATGGGAACCCTTACATGTTGAGGATCCTGGGTATGGAGGAGCTGGCCAAGGCATGGGAGCATGCAAGTACTGGATCAGGACACAGGCACAAGTAGGGAATCGCTTGCATGTGACATAGGGCCTCGCTCATATAACAGGCACACTAGCATCAGTGGAGCCACCCACCACATATGACATTTGCCATATGTGTGAACCCACCATCACACAGATGTGTGACAACATGTGCATAACATGTACCACATGTGTGACAATGCAATACACAAGACACAGCATGGCACAGCAGTGTGACACTAAAAGTATTTCTATAAATACTGTGGGCAGCACACGGAGCATCTCATAGCATGCTAGTGTTGTGTGTCACAGTTCCACTGGTTGCTGTGCCATGTCAGCTAAGCACTGGGTAGCAGAGGTGCAGTGGGTTGCTCGGGGTGGTGGTCCTCACAATGTGCGACAGCTGTGTGGTATGGTGGTGGGCCATGGTATGTGATGCCATGTCACATCAGATCAGTAATGTGGCAGGGTGCCACCCACACAGCACACAGGTGTCCCAGGATGTGACATGGCAATGTGACCTGCACACAGCCATGGTCATCCACCACATGTGCAATACCCTTGGGGAGGCAAAATCACATGGAAAGGGGCTACACAGATGTCAGGCTGGGTCAGTGGCCCCTGGGGGTACAGTTTGTGGTCTACAATATAGACCAGCCAGCACCACCGAGCCCATCGTATGGTGGAGGGATGCTGGGGGCCATGGGAGAGGGCTATGCCGTAGCCCACAGTTCCACCTTGGCCTCTCAGTGTTACTGGGTGGTGGGACACAGCCCCAGGAACCATTTTTGTTGCCACCCTGCATAGCCCCGTGACATCAGAGTGGACCATGCAATGGGGCATGGCTGACCAACATGAGGGGCATAGACCATACAGGGACAGTCCACCAGGGACAGTAATCTATGTCACAACACAGGTACACACTGGAGGCAACTCCAGTGAAGAAGTAATAATAGGGCTGATGCTGGTTTGGGTGGGATGCTGACAGTGACAGAGGGGAGGACTTTTGCCTCAGCAGTGTATGGTGGCTGTATAGTGCAGTGGTCTAAGGCTCTGAGCTGCAAATCTGGTGACATCCAGCAGACCAGACCTGGGCTTGAATCCTACAACTTCCACTTGCATACTGTGTGACCCTGAGCAAGTCACTTAACTTCCTTGTGCTCCCAGGTTGCTCCTGTAAAAAAGCTCTCAGCTTAGTGTGCTATTCCTGGTTAAATAACTAAATAAATAAAAAATAATGCCCTATGACAGCAAGGACAGGGTCTACTATTGGGGTGCAGTGAACACATGGACCAGCACACAGCCACCACGATGCATGCCACCACAGGTCATGGTATCCTGCATGGGTGAGACTGACTGTTGGATATCGGGGGTAACCCAGGATGACGGTCTCTTGATGGGAAAGAAAGTGTTGGAGGATGGTGCCTCCTATGAGCACCATGTATGCACAGACAGTACTATGCAAAAGGTAGCCATGTGCAGACTGCACCACTTGCAGCTGAGCCCATGCAGGTACCACAGTTCATGTCCATGTAGCCAGCACAGCATGTAGTAGTGTCCCCTGCACACATTGTCCTATCGAACTGGCCTCACAAACCTCTGGCCAACGCAACACTTCTATATATGTATGTGTGTGCTACACCCTCTTCTACGACACCATCTGGAGCACAAGCCCCCTATATCTCAGGGACCACAGGTGTCAGATGGTGCAATCACCCCCCCACACACACTAGAGGAAAGCCTGTTCCTGTGGGGGCAGCAGCAGTGTGACCCTATGCCATACATGTGTGCATGTCAGGAGCCATGTACATGCACCACCATTGTGTCACTGTCTGTGCACTGACTGCCACAGCCCTCTGGCCAGGATCATACCATTGCCTCTCTATCAATGCACTATAGCTGGTCCCTGGCATGTGCTTCCAGCAGGTACTATAGGATGTGCTGGCAGGTCACACCTCAACCCCCCTGGACCCACTCCCAAACTGCAAGTCATGGTCCTGGGGATCACCTGGTACTGGCGGCCACAGGCGTGGCATGTCTGCATAAAAGGGACCCACCACCTGCGGGGACTGACCAATTTTGGTGCATCATCCCCTGCATGCAAATGCTGCCTGCTACTGTGTGTTGTTTCCCCTCCCCTAATAAGCGGTGATCACTGTCCCGATTACCCTGGGTGCTGACTGCCACAAGACACCCCCTGACAGTCACCCCCAGGGGTGCACATGGTGATGGCTTCAACACTATGTGCATAGTCCACCTGCCTACTACCATTGCCCTTTGTGTGGCACAGCTGGCACGAGGATGGTTGGTGTACCTCTCAGCATCCTTGGGGCATGGACAATTGGCCCATGGTGGCTGACAGCTGTTACTATGTACCATGACTGGCACTGCAGATCTGCTTGTACAGGCCTGCCATGCAGCCATCACTGATGCTTTCTACTGTATGTCGTAGGAGCTGGATGTAGTGCTGCTGCAGGACCGACAACTGCAACACCCTGATTCTGTGCACTGAAAAGGGCAATGAGGCACTGTAAGAGGCAGGATGTCAAGGCGTGCCAAGAGAGGACCCAGCTCAGGATGATGGAGGCACGAACAGCAGAAGTAGGTGATACGGAGCACCAGCAGATGGCCCCAGTGGATGACAGTAGTGCGGTGCTGGCACCCTGCAGGCCTGGCACAGGCTATGATGCACCTGCCGCCATCAAGGATGCTGTGAGACAGAGGACTAACAGCAACATGACCACCGTGGTGCCTGCGGCGGTCAAGGCCCCTGAGCCAGATGTGGCCCCCCTCCAGCTGGAGCTGACAGAACCACAGCCCAGGATGGAGAATCACTGCAGGATGCAGAGGACATCATGAAGGATGATCTGGCACTGCCCGGGGGAACAGACTATGCATTTTACTGTGGACTGCCACACCCAGCTGCAGATAGTGGTAGATGACCTGAGCCACCTGTAGGACTCCCTGCTGGCCATAATCAACACAATGGTTGCCTTCTGGGACATGGGATCACTCCTGGACAGCTGTTCTGTGATCCCATGGGCATGTGTGATTCCCATAGGTATGCCCCATGTAACTGGCATGGATTCATTTACATAATGTTGATGTAACATGCTGTCTTAACTCCAGATGTCTATACTGTTTTCCTGTTGCTAATGTTGCCCCGCTTTCCTTCCCCTTGTTTGTTTTGTTTCTTCCCCCTTTTGGCATGCATTAATACATGTTCCTGTTTGTTTTTGAAATGGTGTGTGTATATCATTCTCCCACTGGTGTACTGTGTGTGATACTTAGCCAGCCACACAGTGTATGGTCATTCCTGTACATGACTGGAGGCACCGCACTGGTGGGTGGCTGCCTGCACCACAGTGCTCGTCAGGGTACTCAGGTGTGCAGGCCTGGTGGTAGCCACCAGCAGCAGCACTGTAGCACCCCTTGCAATGACCACATGCGCTGTGCACATGGTATACTGGGGCTGCACACCTACCCATGGTATAGGTCTATGTGGCAGCCCATATCCTAGAGCAGCCTTGGCTTAACCCAATTCCATGGTGTGGGATGTCTCCAGAGTGAATGGGTGTTGTTGTGTGCCACACTTGCTGTGTGCCATATACCTCTTGGTTTGGCACATGTAGGCATCCAGCACCGTGGTGTGTTCCTACATAGTCTCATAACATGAAACACATTGCCTCTCTGTAGGCCTGTTATGCAGCGTCATGTCAGTGTCACACCTGTGACCACAGTTACTGCCTTCTGGCCATGACACAGTCAGTGATGCATCCCTTTTGGGGACGCGTCAACACATTGCTGTGTGCCACATGTGGGGAGGGGTGTTATGTGTACCACAAGAGAGGGACACACATATATATCAGTACTGGACTGTCAAGAAGGGTTATACACAGCTATACTACATAGCCATGGACGAAGTGGTCTAAGGCTCTGAGCTGCAAATTTGGTGACATCCAGCAGACCAGACCTGGGTTTGAATCCCACAGCTTCCACTTACTTACTGTGTGACCCTGAGCATGTCACTTAACCTCCTTGTGTTCCCAGGTCGCTCCTGTAAAAAGGCTTTCAGCTTAGTGTGCTATACCTGGTTAAACAACTAAATAAAAATAAATAGCCTGGCTGCTGCTGTCATGCTGCCTAGCTGTCTACCACTCTGTTGATTATCCATATACCTGTAGGGCACTATGTCCCATATGATCCAGCCTGCATCCTTTGGAGGTCCTCCTTTATTCCTGGGGTGGCCCCTGCATGCCTGTCACAGCATCATATGTTACTGTTGTGTGATTCACCTTGAATTGCTGGACTGAGGCACATTGATAGTGTGTGACAGGTGTGGACTATTTCAGGTACACCCCCAGGGTGCCTAGATAGAACAAAAAGCCATGCTTCATGGGCTGCTGCTACATGGTGGAGCTGACACACAGTGCTGCCAGGCCACATTGCACAATGGTGCATCCACACAGGAACAGTGAGCAACATGTCTGACCTGGTATGTATCCAATTGATTGGTGGCAGGGGCCTACATGTACCATGGTTACACTCTAACGCACCAGGGTCACATGTTGGAGTGGGTGTCATGTCTGTGAAAGGTTGCTGATGTGCAGTGTGGGTGGGATGGAGCTGGAGGGCCACAATGGTACCTTCAGGCAAAAGTTGCATGGTTAGAGGCTACCCTCTGCCTATTGGCTTCTTTCAGTGCAGCCAAACATGGGTTGGACAGTAACAAGAAGTGGCCCATACTGGCCACCTTGGGGTGTGGGAGTTGCAACTGGGCACGCAGCCCTCTCATGACATTCCACTATACAGTGTCACCTACCCTGTGTCATTACAGGTATTCCTAGGGTACAGTACACTGTGTGATATTGTTCTTGTGGGAGGCAGGATTTCACATATTTGTTCTGGGTCAGTATTTGATCTATGTCCTGGAGGCTGCTAGTGGTGGCATGGTGCACAATCTCCTGCTGTAGGACATATATGCCATTGTCTTCCAGGGCCCTGACAGTGGTGGGGGCTGATGTGGGTGTACAGTTCCCAGACTGTGATGACATTCATGCACAGATGCTGCATCGGGACCATCTCTGTCATGACTGTACTGTATGCCCACCCACATCTTGCTCACAGATTTCACGCAGACAACAGGTAGACAAACACAGGCTCTATGCCTTTTACAGGGGTTGAGATGCTGGGGGCGTGGGGGAATCAGGCCGCTGTCCATACTGGGGACCAGCACTGCATGCTGCAGGTCTCTGACAGCATCACTGCAGCACCACACCACTCCTGTGATGCCACTAGGAATTTGTACATGTGCCTTGGGTTGTTTCACAGTTTGAAGGCAGAGAGGGAAAACTGCACTTGGGAGCTCTAGTGCCGTTGTCAAAGTTAAATCAGAAAGTAAGACTGTCCGCGGTGACCGGATCTGCATAAGACCTCAGTCATTCAGCTTTAAAATACAAAAAGACAGAGAACATACCTTGTGTGGCAATCTTCTTTATTCCAGTTCAAAGCAAATGCAACAAAACATAGAACTCCAAGGCAAGCTATATAAATTCCATGTTGAAATGGCACAAACATGCTGTATATGCTGCCATCACATAACAAAGGACCCCCCCCAACTGCTCACATAATCATTACCTAACGCATTTCACACATGAGCGCTTTCTGAAAGGATGATGAGCATATCACTAATATTCCCTTTATAAAAGACCTGGTCTAAACAAACCGTGCATAATTAAACTGTAGGTGCAGTTAAAAACAAATTAAAAACTATTATATAAAAAACAGTTCCTTCATGTTAAGGATGCAAATAAATCCATATAACAATGAACTGCACCTTGACAGCAATAGATTAATTCAGTTATTTGTGTTAGTCACCATTCAAGAAAATATGGGCACTGCAAAAAAAATTACTAGAAAAGCTTATAATTCTATAAAAGGACTAATGCCAAGGGAATCTCATGTCAATGATTTGCTATGGTGTCCCAAACAAATCATATCACCATGGTGACCATAATTATGTTACAAAATGTTGACTAGTCCAAAGTAAGTTTTAGTAGCCAAGATGGCTAACCAGGCCAATAACACTTTAAAAAAAGGGAAAGCAAAACCTTTATAATTACACTGCTAAGAAACTTTAAAAATGGTTCAAAGTCAGAACCTAAGCAAGTACAGTATCTAATATTAAGCACAAACACCAGAGACACCAAAAAAGCACACTGTGTAATAATTACAAATAAGGTACCACTTCCCATCTATCATTGAAACCTGTTTTTTTCATGGTGTCTAATGAGAAAATCAAATATTGTTCTCTCCTTAACAATATTTTGTCACAATTTTCCCCTGTCCTGCTTTTAACAGGCTTTTCTATGTCAATAATAAATTAAAAGCTGTGATTCTTTCTATTATTCAAACTATTGACATGCAAAGCTAAAACATTTTTTGGATCTTGATTGTCAATTGCTCTCATGTGTTCACCTATCTGAACTAAAACTCTTTTAGTTTTACCCACGTAATAACAGTCACATACACAGCATGCCAAATAGATAACCCCCTCAGCGCTACATGTTGTCCATGGCATAGTGTCGCTCGGTCAGTCTGTCACGTGTCCAACAGGGAGCGACATGGTAGCTAAACTCGGCTTCCATGCCACATTATTCCATAGTGGATCTAGGGTGTCAAAGGTTGCGGAGGCTCCCCCCACAGTAAGTTAATTGCATGCTGATTCTGCACTGCACTTTGTTGATGAAATCTGCTTTCCTGATTGTACTAACCTTTATATTCAAACCACTACCTTGCATTTAGAACTGGTCTCAGAAATATAATGAAAACAGTTATAGCAGACAATATGAGGGATCAACAAAACATTAACAACTTTGTATATGAGGTCTGCACACCACACCACCACCCCTTTGTAAACTTCTAGGTCCATCAATGCCCATGGTGTACACTCCCAGTAGTCTATTGTGCATCTGGTCTGCCCTATGTTTTTCTGTCATGCTTTCCAGTCTGTGCCACCTGTGTCCATGACACTTGTGGTTCAGTGGTGGTTACCTCTGATCTTTTGGTGGCTGTGTCACATGTAGTCCTCTGTGAGCACAGGACAGTTGACCTCTGCAACCTCTGTGTCTCTGGTTCACTTTTCCTGGTTGACATGTCAGTTGCCGTTCATCACATGCCACTTACCTTTGCCATCATCTCCCATTTTCTGAGGGTTGCCACCTGTGGTTGCAGAGTGTTCCATAGCAGTGGTGTCCTGGGTTGGAGGACCCCTGGTGGGCATGGTGGTCACACTATTGGTGGTGTGGGTCTGTCTGCACTGGGGGCCTGACCGGTGGTAGTATGGGGTTGTATGGCCTGCTTGCTGCTATTCGCCTGGCCTGTGGTGGCACTGGGTGCTGGGGCTTTATGTGTTCTGGCAGTCTGGCTGCTGCTCACACAGGGTCCTGAGGCCTGTGCAGTACTGGGGACCAAGGCTGTGCTTGCAGTAGGTCATGCATCCAGATCAATGGTGGAGGCATGGCTGCAGGTGGTATTGGAGCCTGGGACTTGCAGGATGCTGTCAGCCTGAGTTGTGCTGTCACTGGATTGTGGAGCCAGGGGCATGGTGACATCGTGGGTGGTGGCTGAACACATTTCTGCAGCCTGTTGCATGCCCATGGCCTGGGTTGGCACTGGGTTGTGATGCCAGCTGCATGCTCAGGGCCTGGGTTGTTGTAACCCTGGAAGCTGCTGCTTGCAGTGCAGTGCTGGACTGCATTGTGGGTGCACAGGTGTCCTGAGGATTTGAGCTGCTGGTGGCTCAAATCCTCTGTGTAGGGGGTTTTCAACATGCTGTGTGCTGGGGACCTGTTGCCAAGGTCTGCTGTCATACAGATCATCATGCATGTTGTACCCACATCCAGTGACTGCACCATATCCATACCCATTGTCGTCTGCATGATGATATCTGCTGGGGCCACAAAGTCCATCACCAGTGGGGTGCCAGAACCCATGGCTCATGGCTGCACCATCTCCCAGGCTGCCATTTGCATGCATCCTTTCTGCACCTTGTGACTGCCTGCTGTGGATGGTGTAATACCGGTTGCCCAGGTCCCTGCTACCCTGGCTACCATGCACAGTGTGACCATGACTGTGTCGTCCTGTAGCAGAGGTGTTTTGCTTCTGGCACATTGTCTGTATGATGGTCTGCAGTGCACCTTTGATGGCAGTGATGGAATTTGTCTGCTGATGTTGTTGGTCTATACTGCACTCCAGCACTGTTGCCATGCCCTCTAGTGCCTCTGTTTGCCTCTGTACACATACTTGGATCCAATGCAGTATGACAGTGATATCTGCATGGCATGCCTCACTGTGGCATATGCTGGTCTGGATGTCTTCTTGTACCCCAGCAAGTGCTTTCTCTGTGCTGCTGAGGTGTACCACAGTGGCACTCTGGTGCTCCTCCATGGCTGCACATATGCTTGTTATCTCCATTTGCAGTGCTTCCTTGGTGTTGAGTACATCCTGTCAATAGCAGCCCAGGCCAGCATCCCACATAATGCTTGTTTTTTGTTGTCTCCTCCTCTGCAGGTTGTTGTGATGCTACCTCCTGCTATTCTGACTGTATGGGGCTGAGCTCATGGACATTGTTTTCATGGATTGTGGCCCTAGTGTCTGTGTCCAACCCCTCACTGCTGCTCTGTGTGCCCTCTGTGGTACCATCAATGTCAGTGCGGTAATGTGTGACCTCTGGGTGTTTACTGTGTCCTCTGCTCTCCTGTTTCTGTCTATCTTCCACCACGCATCCACTGCCATCTGAGACCTCTGTCTCAGTGTCCTCTGCTGAATCTGCACTGTGGTGCTGTTCATGGGTGGTACCTCCAGTGCTAGGTGCTGCTCTTCCTGTCTGGTCACTGGTGGTATCTGTGGGGAGACAAAGTTGAACTGGCATAATGTTCTGTGATGATCTGCATATGCAGCTCATGATGCTTTGCATTGTGTGGGCATGTGTGATTTTGTATTTCTTTGAAACTTGGCTTCCTGGCCAAATGCCCTTTGGGGTAACCATTCCCTCAGTGCTTGCACACAGAGGTTCTGTGTCTTTTAAATTGTTTTTTGTTTTAATTGGGTTCACCACAACATAACACAGATAGACCATCTTAGGGTAGCTGGTTCATTCTACTGGGGTGTCAAACAGATGAGGCATACTAATGAGTCCTGATATGATGAAACACATGTCTATGTCTTCTGTTGGTACCCTTTGCAAACTGTGTGAGAGGCCTTTTGGCACCATGCATTTCTGCTTAAAATTGAACCAGCATAATATTCTGCGGTGATTTGCATATGCAGCTCATGATGCTTTGCATTGTGGGGGCATGTGTGATTTTGTATATCCCTTGTTAGTTGCCATGTTGCACAGCCACATCACTCTGTCAGTGTTCCTTGTGTCCAATGCAGTGCATGTCAGTGTGTTGCTCTGCATACCGCATGCAGGATGCCTGCAGCTACCATCATATGGAGAAGACTGTGGTGTGCCATAACTGGTTTGCATGTCTGCTTGAGAGGTCTGTCCATCTACCCCATGTTCAGTGTGGTGCTGCCCATGTGCTGCAATTGTTCCCTGCATGTCCTGAGTAGTTAGGGTGACAGCATCATTTCAACCAGAGTGCACCCAATGCCCAGCTGTGTTGCCCCTCATCTGCCACAGTCATGTGCTCATACAGCCATGTGAATATGTCTGCAGTGTGTCATTGCTACCTATGTACAACTGCTGGACAGGAGTGAGACCAGTGTGATGGACGGCCTTATCATCAGCCCGTGGGGGTGGGCAACATTGTTAGCGCCAGGGCACTGTTGTGTAGCCTCCACATAGGCCCTCTGGTGCCAGGTAGGACTATTGACATTGCACTACTGGGGTGGTGAGTGACCTACATGCCACCCATCTTATGCCTTTCTGCAGAATACTATGCCGTATCTGCACAGTGTTGCCCCACAATATGCATTGCATGTGCCCAGGCATGGATGACATTGCTTGTTTGCACTATTTCTTCCCTGTGGCATAACCCCTTCCCCAAACACCTGACAGCAGCATCCTGTCCCTCCTTTGGTGTTGGCCCCCTGGCAGCCAGATCTGCCCATGTATGTAGATCATTCTGATCTCAGACTGCACCCCATGACCTAGCACCCTACCTACAGCAATCCTCAGGCCAATCTGCCCAACACGTTTACTCACAACTCAGGGGCCACAGCAAACTGCTTGCTCTGTACTACCTTGCAGACCATAGACTGTGTGTTGCAGCAGCAGGCATTGGTTCTACAGCTGTTGCCACCAGTACTGTTCATCTGGCAACACTTTTGGCATACACTTGTGTCCAGATGTATGCCAGCATTCCTGAGCCACAGACCCAGACTGTGGCATGTGTCAGTGTACACTCCAATGCCATGACTGCGCTGGGCACCTTCCGTGTCTTATGTAGTGCTATGCTGTGAATATCCATCCATATGTGCCTGCCACATCCTCCTGCATCAACAGTGTGACACTTGCATGTTCAATCACCTGCAGCCTTCGGCAGCACTGTGTGGTCACAGCTGCCTGAGCCAGCCCTGTTGTGTGGCATGTGTCACTGCTTAAATTTATAATCCACATCTACAGTGTTCAGTATGTGTAGCTCAGAACAATTCACACATACTGTACAGCACCTCATCATGCTTCTTCAGCTGTCAGGCATTCATGTGGTACATTGCACATTTTAGGACCCTGTTTGCTGACGCAGCACTGATGCGGCTTTGCAGGATCTACATTCCCCCTGGTCTGTGCTACTTCCATGTCTGTGTGGGCCTGGTGATTCCACATCTGCCTGTGGTACTGCCTTCCCAGCCTAGCTCCTCCTGTTGTGGCACCTCTACCTGGTACATACTTGCAGAACTCTATAGCCTATAGAGGTACAGGTTGCTCTGTCCTTCGATTGTGCAGCTACTAAGGTGTGCAGCCACACACACTTCCTGGCTGCTCAAGGATATCACTTGGCTTGGTCCGCCTCCAGTGGCAGTTGTACAGCACCTGTTGTGGGCCATCTTCTCCTTGACCACCACCAGATTTCATGGTCCTTTTCTGCAGCTCCCCTTATGCTGCACCTTACAGGGCCTACAGCACTGAGCCTAGCGGCCAGCTCATCCCAAGCCTGCTTCCTATGGGCCCACAGCTCCTTGTCCCCACCTCTGGCTAGCAGAAGGTCAACTTGGGTATCTACCTCCTCTATGAGGACAGCAGTTTCAGCTCCTGTGAAGGTTTTTTTTTTTTCCCCTGTTGCTTGCCTGTTCTGGTTTTCATCCATTTGTCTGTCATTTCTTCCACCATGTATTTGCAATACTTTTTGATGCAGTTTTCATCAATCCCACCCCATGCATCATATTTCTGATACAATGCCTCACTTGCGTCATTTCCAGAGACTTCGATGCACAGACTGCTTCTCTTCCAACATCTGGTGTACAGATATTGACGCATCTCACGTTGTCACAAAGCGCCTATCTGACACATCTTACATGGGTCTAAGAATCCTTTGAAAATCCAGCCCAATAAGTCATGCTTTTGTCTCTAACCCAAAAGATGATAGCAGATCCCTGTCTTCAATTATCTGGAACATCACTATAAAGTCACCCCTTATCTTACATCTCTGCATACTATCAAGCCACAAGTTTGATAAACATTCTTCATAACGTGTTTTTTTTTTAATTTACAATCAATTTGGTAGCTCTCCTTCATATTCTTCAAATTTATTTCCCATTGTTAGCTGAAGTTGTTCCTCAAAATCAGTTTCAGTAATCAATATAAGGCCTTGCATAAGTTCTGTACAGTGGTATAACTACCTAATTTGTGGGACTGACAAAGGATTTCCTAAAACAATTTAGAATCTGATTTGATTTCCTAAATACCTTATCATACTGTTGGTTCATCTTAAGGTCACTGGTTACTATTACTACCAGATCTCATTCCTCCCTAGTTTCTCTGCTAACTTCTCTTCCTAACATATAATTGTATTTGCACTGATTTTCTCTAAGTGCATTGCACAGCCTTTGTCCAAGCTGAACCTCATATCCTAGATATTTGCCCACTCCTCTATTTTTTGTTAAGTATGTTTGTAGCTGCTTATGTTCTGACTGTGAATTAATCTGCCTTCCAAATATGGTACAATCTGCAAATTTTGTACACAAACTAATTATGTTATTATTGAGGTCACTAATGAAAACACTGAACAACGCCAGTCCCAGAACAGACACCTGGGATACCCTGTTTGTCATTCTGCCCTTGCTAGAGCAGAAGCCATTGGTCATTATCCTCTGACTTGTGTTTGTAAGACAGTGTCTTTTTCATTTTATTAAATTGTTGTGTAGATGCAGTGATTTTAATTTATTTATTAATTTATTGTGATTTATGCTATAAAAGGCTTTACAGAAATGAAGGTAAATCAAATCTACTGGGGTTGCATCATCCAGTAGTTCACCTATAGGCTCATAAAAAGCTATCATTGTGTTACACATGACCTCCCAGATTTGAACCCTTTTTGAGCTTTACCTACTGCTCCTATGTTATTCATTTGCTGAATAATGATGTCTTTACTATGCTATTCAAAAGTTTTACAGATGAGGGAAGTAAGACTAATGGGTCTATAATTACCTGCTTTGAGTTTATTTCCTTTCTTAAAGATGGGCACTAAATTAGCAGCTTGCCAATCCCTGAGCACTATACTTGTTGAAAGCAAGATGGTAACCATATTGGTCAATGGAAAGACTATTTCATTAGCTACTTCCTTTAACATTCTGGCTACTATATTATCTGGTCTCATGGACTTGTGAATATCAAATATCAAGTTACTTTAATTTTGGCAAAATATATATATATTTGTTTTCAATTTCTCTACAGTCCAGTGTTATTTTATAGGTACTGTTTTGGTCCCCATGTTCCTCTAGCAGACATGCTGTGCAAAAATATGAATTACAAAAAATCAGCCATTTCCTTTGGGGTAGATACTTTTTTGCCATCAGTCTGTAATTGGCCAACAGTGCTGCTTGCTGTACTCTGTCTTCAATTTACATATCTGAAGAAGGATAGTGTATACCTTTTTTTGGTGGCCAACAACATAAACTCATGAGCTTTCTTTTCTTTTCTGCTTGCGCATTATAACAAGATGCATGTTCTAGCCTTTTTTTTTTTATTAATTTCATATTTTTCTTTTATGAACCATTGTAGGAGTTTTCCGTTTTTGTTATACATTTCTTAAGGAAAAAAAAAAGAGTTTTATATATTATGTAATTTTCCTTTTATTGTTTCCCAGGAGTCATATGGTCTCATTCCTTTGATTCTTTCTGCCAATTCCATTTTTTTCAGTGATGTCTTCATACTCTTAAAATCAGCTTTGCTATACTTATTTCTAAATAGTTCTACCTGTATTTCTTATTGTAATTAAAAATGCAAGCACCATGATCATTTTATGATCACTCTTGGCCAGTGATTCTCTAATGGTTAGATTATCAATGTTAACACTCTTATCTGCCAACACTACTGTACCTGTAGGCCAAATATTGCTGCAACTCTTGTTGCTTACTTAATACAATGTCTGTGTCCTGTTATATGTGATAGGATTAGCAGTTCTTTCCCCATAAGTGAATTAGCCTCACCATTTTGCCAGTCAGTGTCAGGACTGTTGAAGTCCCCATAACAACATACATATTGATCTATAGGCCAAAAGGGTAATTTCACTAAAAAGGGCTAACGTGCAGTTAGTGTCATCATTAGATGGTGTATAACATACATCACAAAATAGAGGACAAGTAGTTGGGTTCATAACTGATACTCATAGTGTCTCACGATTATGCACAGTGTTATTTCACCTTCAAGTGCTCATACAGTTTCATCTTATTTTTGATATACAGTGCTACACTGCCACACTTACTTTCTTCTCTCTCTCTCTCTTTGCATATTAAATTACATCCATCAATATTCTTCCCCATATATCTTCTTTATCAAACCACGTGTCTGTCATTGCAATCACATCAGGTGAATCATCCTATATTACTTGTTGAAGTTCTTTGTGCTTGTTAGTGAGGCTCCTTGCATTTAGGACCAAAACACTGATGTTATTATATTTGTTCTTTGCCTTTGCATTTGTTAACTTTCTTGTAATGTATGGGAAAGTTCTATTAAGCATAAAAATCCATACCAGCTAAAATGTTACTATGCTGCAATAGCTTGTTGTTATGCTGCACCAGGTATGTAGCTACTGCAGCATTACAGCTTAGAACCTTGCTTTCATTCCAAAAGCATGAGCAGCATTGTCAGGCTTTACCTCAGAACAATATTTGCTATTTAATCGAGTGGTAAATTCAGAGTGGGAGCCAAACTATAAAAAATACAGTGTCAACTTCTGTTTTCTGTAGGGAGCTTACTAACAGATAAAGATTTGTTCAAACGGGACTTTATGCTGAACTTATGCCCTATGTAATGTTTTTGAACTGCCTCTGATTTCCTGACAGATGGCAACTTCATGATCTGTGAGTAAAAATCTCAATTCTACATGAATCACAGTAGTTGCTTGGCGTTCAGAGTCAGATCCGTCGCATTTTGTGTCTTTTGGCACCAAAATTAGCCGAAAAGGGTCCATACACTATAAAGATAATGTATGGGACCCTATCTGTAACAAGTCTGAAAACTCTTCTCGAGGTCATCATGGTGATGAAACCTCTCGAGCTTCACTTTCGAGGTTCCAGTCATCGCCATAATGACCTCTCGAATAGTTTACAAACTTGTTACAGATAGGGTCCTATACATTATCCTCTATATTTGATCTCAAGTTGAAGTGATTTGAAATTTCCCCCACACCCCTCAGCTATTAATTTTAACATTTGTTTGCTGGATTAAGGAATCTCTCATTCAGTATTCCACTGCCCCCCTTTCATTGAGGTGAGGACTGTCTGGGGAGTATGGAAAGCTGTGATATATGAAAATAAAAGTGTCTCAGTTATGTTGGAATAACAACCCCATTTTTCTGCAGCAAATTCTTAGCCTGAAGTTTACATTTTTTTGTGTATTTTGTCTTGCAAATGTTGCCCCAGGTACAGGCAGCACTTTAGAGATAGTTACTACAGACAGGATTTTCAGATGGCTGCATCTGTTTTATGGATGCAGCTGCCTGACGTTCACCCAGATAGTTAGATCACTTATAAGGTGGTCTTACTTCTTTGTGCAATTGCCTCCACTTACAGTACTTCATGAAAATGACACATGCTTCTAAATTAGATGCATGTGTCAAATCTGTATACTGGAAAAAGTGGCAAGTGTCGCAAATGTGTTAGGATGCTTGTTGATATAGCACGAGCATCCCAATATATTTACCTGAATGCAGCACATACCTGAACAACAGATGTGAGCACTGCATCCAGCTCATTGAAAATCCCAGCCTATATATTCTTGGAATTTTTGTTGGGCACCCATTTCCTCATTGTCCCTTTTAATTTCCATTGCGATCTTTCTACCTACAGTATATTATTGGTTCCTAAGTAAACAATTACCACTCGTTCTTCCCTGAAGTTCATGGGAAAAAGAATATACCATAATACTATTGCAGCTGACCAGTCTACAGTTAACTGTTACAGAAGACATATTTGAATAGTATTTCAACTTGGCTGATACTGTACAGTATTTCTTTCAGATAGACTCCTCAAAGGTCATACACAGCCATATATGTCAGATCATGAAAGTGAATATATATATATATATATATATATATATATTATAGTGGCATGGTTGTGCCACTATAGTTAGGGTTGAGCGGCCAGTTACATACTAAAGTCAAAACTTTGGATGTTAATAACTTTGGACCCGTTTAATGAATTTGCTTGAAATTTGGTACAAGCGTTGGGGCACACTAGGTCTCTCAATTTGCCAAATTGTGTTTGTATTGGAGTGCTGGTCTTTATGTACAAAAACGCTGAAAAATGCAAAATTATCCATTTTTGGGGGGCACCTTTTGGCATTCTTAATGTGGTGCTGCACGACTGTTGTGTGGTGTGCCACTCTGCAAGATGGCTCATTTGAAAGAGCTTTCATGGCCAAACATGCCGCTTTTTGTTTGGTGAAAAAATATTAAGGTATTCAAAAGTTATGGTACTTTTAAGTTCCCATTATAAGTCAATGGAAAAAATTTAGATGTATATCTTGCGATCAAAGAATGGAGGTTCTGGCCATCTGGTCTCACCTGGCAATTAAAGAATTTGCAGCCTCACAGTTCAAGAATCTTTGTTCCCAAGGAATTTTCAAAATTCTTTGACTGTGAGGTCCGCCATCTTGTTTTCAGTTTTCCAATCACACAAACACAAATATCTTGGCTCAGGGGTCACTTCTGAAGTAAAACATTGATGGGGTTTAATCAGGGACCCTGATCTATCGAGCCATGGCTTTGGTTCCATCCAAATCTGTCAAAAAATAGAGTAATAAGCTTTAAAAATCTTAATTCTCAGCTCGCTAATGATCTTTGATCACGAACCTGCAAATTCTTTCATTGTGAGATTCTTTGATCGTGATCTTGCATCGTAACCTAAAACACTAATATCTCAGCTCAGGGGTGGGTTAGAGACACAAATGAGGGCTTGTTTTGCTCAGGAGGGTCAGTTCTGTTGACCATGCTATTGTGTGGGTTCAAATTGGTGAATAAATAGAATTTCACAATTTTTTATTTGTTGATTGTGAGCCTGCAAATTCTTTGATCGTAAGGCTGCAAATTCTTTGATCGTGAGATTCTATGATCATGATCTTGCATCATGAGTCAGGGAAGAGATGGCTGAATTTAAAAATCATTTTTCTCAGCTCATGGGTGCTCTAGGAAGTCAAATGAGGGTGGGTTTTACTCAGGGCCTTTGTTCTGTCGAACCATGGTGGTGGTTTACAGAAATTGCTTCTATTTTTGAATTATTCAATTTTTTATTCTTTGTTCATGAGCCTGCAAATTCTTTGATCGTGAGACTGCAAATTCTTTAATCGTGAGATTCTTTGACCGTAATCTTGCATTGTGAGCGAGGGACAAGATGGCCCAATTTAAAATTCCATTTTATCAGCCCAGGGGTGTCCTAGGAAGTCCAATGAGGGTGGGTTTTACTCAGGGGGCTTCATTCTATTGAACCATGGTGGTGGTTTACAGAAATTGCTTCTATTTTTGAATTATTAAATTTTTTATTCTTTGTTTGTGAGCCTGCAAATTCTTTGATCGTGAGGCTGCAAATTCTTTGATTGTGAGATTCTTTGATCATGATCTTTGATCGCAAAATAGGGACAAGATGGCCAGATTTTTTATAATGTAATAGATAGGGAAATTTTTCCAATTGTTTGACACTGAATATCTCGGAAATGGTTTGGTCTTTTTATTTGAAATTTGAAGGGAAGAGAGGCAACATCCCACAGATGTGCCTTTTAGTGGATTGGTCAAAAAATATTACAGGGTGGAAAGTTACGGCACTATGAATTTGGCCATTTTTCCCATAGGATAACATTACGGCGTCCACCATATTATAGGAATTCTTTGCAGCTCTCCTGGAAAATAAAGGTTTGGTCTTTTGGTCTGAAATTTGTAGGGAAGAAAGCCAGCATCCTACAAATGTGTCTTTTGGTGGTTTGGAGAAAAAATATTACAGGGTGGCAAAGTAACAGCACTCTGAAGTTGATGGTTTTTCCCATAGGATAACATTATGGTGTCCATCGTGTCTTTCAGGGCCCGTATCTCAGAAACAGTGTGAGATACAGACTTTTTGTCAAAAAAAATGGTTAGCCCCCAAGTGGGGACTAAGCATAAAACTAGCCAGGAAAGTAATAATTCATGCAGAATTTTATTTTTTTCCCTACATTGTATGGTTCTTGAGATATAAGCAATTTAGTATTCCAAGTCATACTTTTCTGCTCCGAAGTCAATTATAATGCATACATTCTTTGTTTTCAATTTGTTTTCTCAATGCAGTTTTTGGGGAAAAGAAGGGTGTGCCGCTTTGTTACTGTGACAGTTACCGTTTCCAGTTGCGCTTCTGTTAACGTTCGAATCACCGTTCCCATCTACGCCACCATGTGTGTAACGGTTTGTGTTTTCATATGCGCTTACATTTTTATTTCTGTTGGCTTTACTGTTGCTGTTACTGTTACCATTTACATTTACTATTGTGGTACCATGACCTTACTTGTAACAGTTTGCGTTTTCATATGCGCTTGCATTTCTGTTTTATTGGCTTTATTGTTGCTGTTACCATAACCATTTGCATTTACAATTGTGGTTCCATGAGTGTTTGCATTATGGTTTGCATTTTTGTACATGCTTGTGTTTCTGTTTACTTTGGTGTTATTGTTTGTGTTACTGTTATCATTTGCATTTACAATTGTGGTACAGTGAATGTGTGTGTTACCAGTTGCATTCTGTATGCACTTCTGTTTGATGTCTCCATTTACATAATTGTTTGCTTTGGCATCACTTTATACTTGTGTTTCTATTAACATCTGCTTTGTCATTTACTTTTGCTTTGCCACGTGCATTACCATTGCCACTTGTGTTTGCTTTGCAGTTCCTGTTACTGTGTAACAAGACATCACGTGGTGGGAGCCACTGCATTCCTTTCATTATTTATCATCCTCATTCTCAAAAAGAAGGGAAATTAGTGGCAAAAAACTCTGTTTATTGCATCAGTTAGGGTTGTTTCACAGCAAAGAAAAGCTAGGAAATTCAGGGTTAGGGTAGAAAGCCCCCCTTGGACCCCCAAGCCCACCTCCCCAACCAGCATCAGGGTATGTGTTGGGGTCATCTGTCCTAACTCTCACCCCATTCTTCTATACCTCAGCTTCTTTGCACATGTGATGGGGTGAGAGTTAAGACCGACAACCCCAATGCGCATCCTGATGCTGGTTGGGGTTGGGCTGGGGGGTCCAAGGGGGGCTTTCAACCCTAATCCCAAATTTCCTAGCTTATTTCGCTGTGAATCAACCCTAACTGATGCATTAAATGGAGTTGTTTTGCCTATATATATATATATATATTTATTTAAATCATGATTCAACCATCCCAAGTATTTTTAATTTTTTTCAGATTGGGATTAATACCTTTGAGTCAAGGACTCATTTTCTAAAGTTCCAAGTCAGTAAAAACAAAACATAATACTCAGTACATTAAGTAGACAGATAGTAACACAAGGTTCCTTACACAGGTATACATTAAGTTTAGGTTACATACAAATTATATGAATAATAAAAATGGTTTCAATTCAGTAAAGAGAGGAATGCATAGGGAATACACATGTTTAAAACAGCAGTCTCAACAAGGGCTTATCAATACAGCAAATAAGCAGAAGTATGAGCATGCAGTACATACAATAAGAGTACTACGATCAGCCAGGGTTCCACCCAGTAGGATCTAATAAGTGGTCCAAATCACAGTGGTGGAATTCACTTGAGTTGGGCATACAAAAAAAAGGTGGAGGAGGGGGTGTCAGCCAGTTGTGGGCATCATCAGGCAGAGGGAGGGATGATGGAGAGTGAGAGAGGATGGGTGAGTGTGGAGTAGAAGGGGAGAGAAGAGTTGAGAAAGGAGGCAGGAGATGGGACTCAGTAGTGAGAAGGTGGGGCTATGGGGGAGTGCAGGTGGGTGAAGGGGATTTCAGAGATTGGGTAAGTAAGTGCTCAGAACAGGCAGGTACAGATTTTAGTAGTCTCAAGATAGGATCTGAGTCCTGTTTTCAATACATTAATCTTGGCATTAACAGTGAGGGCAGCCAGTAACTAGTATCATTTTGGGCCCTGTTAAACAATGGATTTCTGGGCAAGCTTCATGCGTTTAAAAGGGATCTGCAGCCTATCTGTAGCTGCACTTCTGGTTAATTTCATAGGCACTGCTGGCTTGACAAGACTGCCAAGGGATGGAGGCATTAGCCCTAGCAGTGCTTTTTTTATAAGCAGACAGGTCTGGTAATGTGCTTTAAGATAGAGTGGGAGCCATCTGGTCTCAGTGTAGAGCATACAGTTGTGGGTGGAGAGGTCAACCTTCAGTGATAGGAGGCAGGACTTGTTTAAGAGTGTGTTAATCTGGCTAAGGGCAGTTTTTGTTCCAGGTCCATAAATTGGATGACCATAGTTAATGGAGGATAGTACTGAGCTGCTAGTAGCAAGTTTGTGGGCAGCGGGTGTCATGGAGTACTTCTGTGGTAAAGTACCCCAGCTTTACATTAGCCAATTTGACAATGAATTCTATGTGATTTGTGAAAGTGAGTGTGTCATTCAAGAAAATGCCAAGGTACTTAAATGTGGACACTTGATCAAGTGTCTCACCCTTGAGGTTTTGTATGAGCAGCAGGTGGAATTTCTTTTTTATTTTGGGTGGTAGTGAAGAGCCTACTCTTAGTCTTTTTATGATAGAGTAGGAGTTTGTTTTGGATGAACCAGGTTTCAAGCTTATGGAAACTGTCTTAGTATTAATAATTCGGAAACTGTAAATTGAATCACGATTTGACCATCCCAAATATTAGTAATGGGGAAACTACAAATTGAAACTTCCATAAATATTGTTATCAGGCTCCATTCATACTTGGATAAATGAAATCACAGTAATCGCATAAAGAATAGCATAACACATATGTTTAAAAAATAATTTTACTGTTACATTCACATACCAGCAGCACTTTCGCCTTTTTCTCCTTTTTCACCCTTTTCACCCTGAGGACCTTGAGAACCTTAAAACAAAATGATTGTGATGATGAGTTATATAATGCCTGTTATACAACCAAACCAGCCAAACTGTACCTACTGTACAGTATACTCAGTGAATGGCAAAACCAAGTTTTTGCTGCTCACTAAGAAACAAACTTTGCTAGATGACATAACTCTTTTATTGAGTATCATAACTACTTTTTGCCATAATGCATAGGTAATTTATCCACCAGGCCCCATATTTATATAAATGCAGTGAGCAGATCAAAGTTTAAAACAAAGTGGACAGTTACTTTGTGAGAACAGTTCCCACATGTGCTGTAAATGAAGGTGGCCTGCTAACTTGTGAATGTCATGCAAATAATAATGACCATTACATTGACAATAAAACAAAAAAATCCACATAGCTCTGGCCAAAAGATATTCTTTTTTTGTGACAGTTCACATTAGACATTTAAAAAGATTTTGGCTTAAAATCTTTGCATTCGTTATACCAATATATACGTGATATGAGTTTTTTTATGTAAAAATTATTAAAACTTTTATAAGCACACAAACAGGCAGAATTGTATCGCTTAATTAAGGGATCAGAAGTTGCAGCAAGAAAGAAATAATATGACCTATTGGGAACTGAACCCAGGCCCCAGAATAGTGACCCAGTGCTCTAACCACTGAGCTTCAGGCTCACATGGTTGAAACTGGGGTTCCCAGACACACTTTCTTTCTCTGGTATTGCTTATCCTGCAACTATGAATAATTAAGATGACAATTTATTTTTTTTTTAAAGAATGTTTTGATGCAATTTGTGAATGCCAGCACAAAACTTTTTAACTGCATCTTTAGAAGTACTGTATTTTTTAAGCTGTGCAATCTGTGTAATTCTTTCACTGAATTATTAGGAAGGAGAACTAACCTCCCAGCACTTACTGACTCTTTGCCAGTGCAGCATAGCCTGCTGGAACCTTGGAGGACTGTGCCCCCTCAAACCAAGGCCGATTTGTTAATTCCCAGTTTGGGGTGAGAATACTTTTATAACCATCAGACTAGCAGTCATAAACTGCAGTACATGATCCAGTGGTATAAACAGACCAGTTTAACTCTCATTTGCAGTCCAAATTACTGGCTCACAAACCAGAAGTGAGCAGACGTTACTTCCTGTTTCTTGGTTTCCAGTGTACAGTATAACTGCCATTGCCTGTGCAAGCTCACTTTGTGCCAGGGATGTGATCTATGAGTTGCAAGCACCAAGCCTTTTTAACTGCATCTTTAGTAGTACTGTATATATTTTATTATTACTATTATTAGTTTTTATTGGCCAGATAAGTATACTAGACTCACGTTGTGCCCATTTTCAAGTACAGCCCCTGAGGGTACAGTAAAATCAGTACAATAATGACAAGCAAGATACCATACAATAACAGACCAATGCAGCAAATTAACAAATGCAACAAAGCATGGAAAAGAAAGATAAAAACACAAACATGAGAAACAAAAACATTTATGACAATTCATGAGCTGACAAGAACAGCTAGTAAACTACAGGGCAGCTCAGCTGCATAAACAACCAAAACTGAGAAATAAGGTGAGATGTTGAATCAGCTAATACAATTTACCCAGAATTGAGAAAGGTGCCTAGACTGACTCAGTTTAGACCATTTATTTATTTATTTTATTTATTCATTCTTGGATTACAAGTACCTTTGAGCACAGGATAGCTCATTTATAAATGTTCCACATCAAAGATGGGGAGGGAAAAACACAGACAGACAGAGGATAACAAAATAACTCATACAGATATCAGTGAGACATAATTGTTTATACTTGATAGAACATTCTCCGTTACAGTAGGAAATACAATACTGGTGGTATAAACTAAGTGGGTTAAGGGGAAGTATAAGATGAGGAGGGTCAGAGAAGGGTGGAATGATTAGCAGCCTGGTGGCCTTGTCATGAGGAAAAATGAAGAGGGTGGAGATGGGGTGAAAGCAGAGAGAGTAGAGGGGGGTATGGTGAGAAAACAAGGGCACAAGGAGTGGAAAAGGGAGTAAAAAGGGAGAGAAAGTGTAGGGGGCCATGTGAAATTCCTGGGACTAAACATGGCTCTAGAGATGGTTAGTTGGTAATTGGGATGCTAGGTTGAAATGTAGTCATTAGGAGAAGGTCAAGGCTAAGTGGCCCTGTCAAGCTGCAATGGGAAAGGCTAGAATACACTGGAGGGCAAAAGCTGGAGCTAATTGGGGCAATTACAGATGCTTTCATTCATGATGCACTGGTGTAAGAGGCATTTATACTGAGTCATATAAGTTAGGCTATTAAGTTCACAGCCATTTATCCAATTTGGGGCTATGTAGAGGAAAGACTGCTGGCACTGTGTGGTCCGGAACCTTGAAATGAGTAGGACCTCAGTATCAGAGGCCCTAGTATGGTGGGCCTTGAAGGGTCTGGGCAGAAGGCAGGAGAATCCAGTTGGTAGAGTTCCAAGGAGCACCTTTTTCACTTGTATGCGTGATTGGTACTTGATCCACCCTTGGAGATTTAGCCAGCTAGTTTGTGCATATAGATCACATGTGTGGGTGAGGCAGTCCAAATTCGTGATGAGCCTACAAGCTTTGTTTAGTGTAATGTTTAGCCTTTTTAGGGATGTAGTAGAGGCGGCTCCATAGATTACTAAGCTGTTGACAATGGTGTATAGTATCGAACTGTAGAGAGCACGTTTAAATGCTTCTGAGGTCAGATTCCTACGATGCCTAAATAACAAGCCTAATTTTGCATTCACAGACTTGGCAATGATCTCAATGTGAGGCACGAAGGTGAGACGGCTATGCAAAGTTACTCAAGATATTTGAATTGTTTAATTTGTTCGAGGGATGCTCCAATGTCATTTTTTACCTTCACGACATGCGCTCTATGCTTGTGGTGGGAGGAAGAGAACAACAGGAGATTAGTTTTTTGTAACTTAGGACAAGTTTGTGAGATTGGAACCATTTTTTGACTTCAAGGAAACCAAGTTGAAGCTTGTCCTCAAGCGCAGCAGGATCAGAGTTACATGTGAAGATGACAGCATCATCAGCATACAAGAGTATTCTTAGATGACAGGCATGTGGTAAGTTGTTTAGGAAGATACTAAACAGGAAAGAACCAAGAATGCACCCTTGTGGGACACTAGATCAGATGTATTGTGGCTCGGAGATGATGCTGGATGTCTTCACCCATTGTGTCCTATCTGCGAGGTAGCTTCTGAACCATTTCAGCAAATTTGGTGAGATACTGATTGTTGTGAGTTGATCGAGGAGTAGATTGTGATTCACAGTGTCAAAAGCTTTTATAAGGTTGATAAAAGCCACGCCAACTAACTTGTTGTTGTCGAAGGACTGATGGATGAAGCTGGTAAATTCTAATACAGCAGTGGTAGTGCTGTGCTTTTTTCTGAAGCAGTGTTGCTGAGGACATTGTAAGGCATACTTCTCAAGGTAGTCTGCCAGTTGGTTGGAAACTATATGTTCAAGAACTTTCGATAGTGGGGGAGGACTGATATCAGTCTGTAGTTACAGTGCTGTGTGTGATCACCAGATTTATGCACAGGGGTGACCAGTGCAGATTTCCATACTTCAGAGAATTGTGATAGAGTGAGAGATAGATTTAGTATATTGGTTATTGGCAGGAGAACTTCTTCAAGTGTAAGTACAATGAGTTTGAGGTCAAGTGAGTCTCCACCATGTCTGGATTTGCCCAGGACTTTTGTTAGAAGCTTTCTGACTTGGGTTGGGGAAACCCACTTGAAATAGAAAGGTGGGTGTTTGGGTCTAGTGGTATCCATGTACCCCACTGATGAGGCAGGTGCATCATCAATGAAGTCTTTTTGGAGGACACCCCAACAGATTTGTGAAGGCTATGTTGAAAGTATTTGTGATTTGGAGTGGGTCAGTGATAGGAATACCATCCTTCTTTAGTACTGTAGGAGAGGTCTTGTATTCTTTGTCTGTAATGTCTTTTACGTTAGACCAAAATGGCCTACTGTCACCCCATGTGTTTGATAGCAGCTCTCTGTGGTGTCTACTTTTTGCCTGTCTAATTTCCCTAGTACAGGAATTTCTGGCAGCTTTATATGCCTGCAGATCATGTTGCTTCATTGATGATTTAGCCAGTTGCCACAGATGGTCCTGTTGCTTCATACTATTTCAGGTGTGATCCAGGAGTTAACCATACCTCAACCTTCAGGATCCTTGGAGGGGCATGGATATCACAGGCCATGTTGAAGACCCTGATAAAATGTTCAAGGGCAATGTTGATATCATCAGCTGTGTCCAAAAAGGACCAGTCCTGAGAAGGGAGTTTTTTTTTTTTTTTTAGGAGATCCAGGTGCCCATGCTTTAGCATACGGTTGTAGATAGTCTGAGGTGCAGGGAGGGGTATTGAATTTATTAGACCAGTGGCAGATGATGGGAGGGTGGTCACTCATAGAGTGTGGGTGAACCATTACATTTGTGATATGATCTGGGTGATTTGAGATAATCCAGTCAATGGTGGTACTAGTCCCGGATTTATAATTTATTCTGGTAGGCGAGTCTACAAGTTACGTGCGGTGCAGAGATGCCAATGTGTCTTTTATTACCCCACTTGCTCTCAACGGCCAGTTTATATTGAATTCAAAGAGGTGCTTTTGGGATTGAAGGTAGTCTAGTTTACTTAGTAAGCCAGGGGACAGGTCTTTGGAAAGTATGTAGATTGAGAGTATAGTGTGGGCTTTGTAGTGTGCCCCCAGAAGCACTTTTACCCCTAAAGCCAGGGCGGAACATCCAAGGTCAATCAGAGGCATGGTCAGCCCTCTGATGGAATTTTTTAGATAAATTGCACAACCTCCACCCCTCTTTCCCAGAACACTCATGTGCATGTACAGCAGGAGTTGGCCTTATGGTGAGCCCACATACACTTTTTAAATCGAAGGTGGGAAGGGGAGCTACAGACTGCAGTTGACACAGTGTTCCATATTTTGGGTGCAGTAGCACTAAAGGGGCAGTAGAACACAGTTGTTTATAGCTGTTAGCTGCAAACCTGAAGACCTGAGTTTGAATCTCACAGCCTCTACTTGCATACTGTGTGACCCTAAGCAAGTCACTTAACTTCTTTGTGCTCTCAGGTTGCATCTGGAAACAAGCTTTGACCTAGTGTGCCCCTCCTGGTTAAACAGTTTCCACTTTCCTTTCCTAAAGGCTCAGTCCTCCATGAGGGTGGATGTTTTGGTAACAATGAAAAACAATTTTACATTGGATCTCAGTAGGTAGGATAGGTGGGAGGGTTTCAGCAGGGCTTCAGTTGAACCAAGGGTTCCACTCCTTGTTATTTAATCAGTAAAACAGCTAAGAACAAAGTGACAACTATTTATGGAGGATAACCAGCCTAGGCATCTATAGAGGTCAGAGTAATGGGTTACTCAATTTAGCAAGAGAGAACGTCTGCAAATGTTATTGGAGGTGGTTTTCTCCCAGCTGGGAAGCAGAGACTTGGAGACATTAGTGAAAGATATTAGCCCATAATTGAGGGAGGGGAGTACGGCATCCCTGGCAATGGCTAAACAGGTATTGGACATAAGGCAGTTCTTAACCCAATATGCCAGACCAAGCTTGGCATGAATAGTCTTTTAGACATTATCGATATGAAGGGATAAATCAAGGTGCAGATGGATGTAACCCCAAGGTATTTAAAGGATGGTGCCACCTTCAAGCTCTTCCTTCTGTGCACCTGATGGACAGAAAGGTGGGAATGTTTCTGTGTTTGGCAGGTGATCCAAGAAGCATGGTTCGAGTCTTGTTAGCATTAATTACTAACTTATCTTTGATAAAGCTGGCTTACAGTTTGTGGAAGTCCTCTGTAAGATGGGAGTTGATAAGATTTATGTTCTTTGAACTGTGAAGCAGCACCAGGTCATCAGCCACAATGTGGCCCTACATGTAGTGATAATGGTAGGGAGGCTGTTTATAAAGAGTGAAAAGAGAATAGGCTGAGAATCAAGCCTTGATGGACCTCAAGTTTAACAGGGATGATTCAGAGATGAAGCTGTTGAATTTGACCACTTGTTATTGGTATGAAAGGTAGTGCTTGAACCAGGCTACAGCATGCATGGACAAACCCATGCCTTACAATTTGGAGCACATGAGACTGTGGTTGACCAAATCAAAGGCCTTAGATGGATGATCAAAAATGCCCCAGAGAGCTGTCCTTGATCCATGGCAGATTTAATGCTGGTGAGTACAGCTGTGAGACCTGTGGTGGTGCGATGGTTCTTGCAGAAACCATGTTGCTCAGGCATCAGGATACTGGGGATGTGGATGTGCTCAGTAAGTTGATTGGCCACAGCACATTTAAGTAACTTGCTAAGAGCTGGGAGTATTGCAGTGCAGCAATAATTTTCAAGACATCTTGTATCTCCAGCCTTTGTGATAGGGACAGGGAGAGTGCCAGACACAAGTAAGAGGTTAACAGTTTGCTTGTCTGCTGAGGCTATGATGGGAGCACCAAATTTTAGTAGTTTAGGTTCAAGTCCATCAGAGCCAGTGCTCATATATAGAGAGAGGCTAGTTAGGAGCTTGAAGAAGACACTGGTCATTGCAACGTTGAGGAAAAAAGGCATGTAATCTGTGGGACTCTTTTACTGAATCATTAGAAAAGAGTAGTATCCTTCCAACATTTACTGACACTTTTCCAGAGCAGCATAGTCTGCTGGGAATTGGAGGACTGTGTTCCCTTCAAATTAAGGCTGATTTCTTAATTCTCGGTTTGGGGGTTGAACCATCAGACTAGCAATCATAGACTGCAGTACAGAGTGCAGTGGTACAAACAGACCAATTTAACACTCATTTGGGGTCAAAATTGCCTTTGCCTTGTCACCAGTTCTGTTCTTGCCAATGCTCACACATGCACTAGCAATTATACACCAGAAACTGGAAGTAGCATCTGTTCACTTCCGTTATTGCAATCTTGACCCCAAATGAGTGTTAAATTGGTCTGTTTGCACCACTGCACTCTGTACTGCAGTCTGGCATTGTATTCCAATAATCCTACCCCATGTTTTATATTCAAGGAAAAATAGCTGATTCTTACAACTCTACCTCAGTCACAACTCCAAATAATTCTGAATCAGTCCTTTCCAAAATCATTATAAACTGCTGTCCCCTTCTAATGCTTATAATATAGACAATCCCCAACCAGGCTAACTTCTGGGCAAGAACCAAAGAGAATTAATGATCCACAAGCTGCCACTAATACACCAATATTAATCATAAGGGACTCCATCATCCATTTCTCTGACCTACCATCTGTGAGAGTGACAAAACTAATGCCATTGTGACGTGCTTCCCTGGAACTAAAGTGGATGATATTGCTAGCAGATTATAATGAAGAGAACGTTTTTTAAAGGTTCAGAAAAAAACTCAAGACAGCAGTTATGGAAAGAATACAAAAAGAAATTAAAAACATGTAGTTCTAAAATAAGAAAGAGTAAAGGAAAATACAAAAGTCCTTGGCAGACAGCAAACAAAGCTAACTTCAAATATTGTTATAATTACATTAACTCTCTATAAAATATGAAACATGGGGTAGGATTATTGGAATACAACACCAGACTAATAAGTAATGTGGTAGAAATGGCGACAGCATTCAGCAACTATTATTGTTCATTATTCTCTAATATGTCAGAAGTACCAACACAAATGTATGTAATATGGGCTATGATTGACTGACCAAGCCCTTTTTCACATTCCCAGATGCAAAACCAATATGGGTGCACGTGGTTTCTCATACACAGCTCCAAAATGCTGGAACTCCATACCTCAAACTATTCGTCGGGCAACCACCCCTGCTAGCTTTAAGAAACTTCACCATGAGAATCTGCATGATTCTAACCCCTGCACTTGCTTTAATCCACCATAGACTATTTTTTTCTCCCTGCCCTTTATTTTTCTCTAGGTAATCCACTTCTCTGACACCTCTTCCCCACCCCTCTTAATACCCTCTTTCATGTCCTCACTCTAATCCCCACTCTCTCTTTTTCTCCTTCCTACCACTCTCCCTTCCTCTACCCACTGTTCATTAGCCACTAAATTGGCACTTATTGTATTGTTTTTTGTTTTATGTATGCTCTTTCTTGCAATGCCTGTTTTCTCACATTGTTTTGGTCTTGTGTTTACTTGTCCAAACTGTATTGCAACTGCATTATACCGTAACATTTTTCTCTTGGCTTGTTGAAGCAATGTCTCTCTATACCTTAAGTTTTGATTCCCTCCTAACTGTGCTGCTTTTCCTGTGCTGCGTCACATGTGTATTTATGCATGTTAAGCTGTTTTTTCCCAGGTCGTGCCTGAAAATAGGCATTCTTATGCCTAGTGCACTTACTCGGTTAACAAAAGCAAATAAATAAATAGATAATATTCTTTCATATAATAACTTGATGTACTGTAAATTTATATTCTCAAAAAGAAATTTGAGAAGAGCAACAAGTTAAAAACTAGTAGCTCACCAGGTCCTCATAAGTTAGTCCACAGCTTCTGAAACTGATGGGCAAAGAAATGTCCCCATTTGTTTATTTACTCATTTTGCTATTTAAAAGAGATTTACCAGGAAAGACATACTGAACCATAAAGCTTGTTTCCAGATGTGTCCTGGGGGAAGGGGGAGGGAATAATTACATAATAACAAGTTGAAGTGCAGTAATATGATAATGCAATAGACACAGCAATGTACAGTAACACACTTTAACACATTGGCATAATTAATAGCAATTCAAATTGATTACATCACGAGTGGGAGGAACTGGACACTCCCAGGTTGTAATGTCAGGAACAGGACAGGGTAGGAAGAGTAATTTAAACAGGAGGGGACCACAGGGAGGAGACAGGAGTAGGAAAAGAAGAAAAGGGTTTGGGATATCAAGCATAGAGGAACGAAGGGGACAATATGATGGGGGAAGGATAAGGGGAGGGTGAGTAGAGTGGAGAAAGTAGGGGGGAGGAAGAAGTGGATGCAAGAAGAATATGGTTGAGGAAGTTTTGGAGGGGAGTGAGGAGGGGAGGAGATAGAGATGGAGAGGTTGATGGGTGAGGGGATTTCAGGGGTAGGAGGGGAAGAGGAAGAGAGGGTAGAGATGGAGGGAAAAGATGAGTATAGAGGTTGGAATACTTCAGAAATGGGACACAAAAGGTGCAGAAAGGAATAGGAGCTTTAGGGACAGGTAGAGTGTAGGGAAAGATGAAAGGGGGAGGCATGACTTTGGGCTATGGGCATTTGCAGAAGGGAGTGGTGTGGGCTTGGAGTAGAGAGGAAAGAGAGCGTTCAGAGTCAGCAGAGTGAATTGTTAGGGGAAAAGAGTTCCAGATACTAGAAAAGTGGAAAGAGAAAGCATTCTATCCAGCAAGGGATTTCTGAGAAGTGAGCAGTAGGGAGCAATAGCCTGAGTTATGGAGAGAATAATAGGAAGGAGGTATAGGAGACATAAGTGAGCTGAGATAAGGGGGGAGTGATGTCAGCCAAAATTTAGAAATGAAGGATGTGTAGTGGTTAGGCAGCAATCAACCAAGGGGAGGAGGAGAAAGAACAGAGTATAGAGAACAGTGGTGAATATGGAGAGGGCAAGCCCAGGTAAACTGGCAGAAGAAGCAGAAGAGGGGGTCTAGTCTGGCCAGAGTGGACTTAGGAGCAATGCAGTAGACAATGTCACCATAATCAAAGATGGGGATAATCATCTTAGTAATAATATCTCAGCAAGCAGGTATAGGGCTACAGCTTGTGTTCCTATATGGGGCACCGAGCATGGGGTGGAGGTTTTTGTGAATGGCATCTATGTGCTGAGAGAAGCCAAGGTGCCGGTCAAGCCAGACACCAAGATATTTAAATGAGGATAGATTGTCATTTGCACCCCCATCTAGGGTGTGGAAGGTGAGGTAGGAGGGGAACCTACACAGCCTCTGTCAAGTGCCAAAGCACATGGAGACCATTTTCTTAGCATTTAGGGATAATTGATTTGACTGCAACCATTTCTAGACAGTGTCAAAATCAAGTTGAAGCCTGGATGCTATCTCAGAGAAGACCCAGATGCAATCAGGACCATGTCATCTGCATACATGTGATGGAAGTAGAGGTGCAGGCTGAGGAGAGGTGTTTAAGGAATATGGAGAAGAGTAATGGGCCAAGGACAGAGCCTTGGTGTATGCCAGTGAGCATGGGAGGGCAGGAAATCTCCAATTCTCACAGACTGATATTTTCCATCCATTGAACATCATATTTAGCAGATCACTAAATGAATCTTCAATACCAGAAGCCTGGAAACTGGCTCACATGTCCACAATTCACAAAAAGGGAAGCAAAGTAGAAGTTGCCAATTATCAACCAATTAGCCTGATTGTAGTCATAAGCAAGACTATGGAAAGACTATATTAAAAGAACATATTAACATTCTTCTCACTGAACTTCCCATTTTTGACTCAATCCAACATGGATATGTATATATATAGGACACATCGTGTTTGACTAATTTCCTTTCATTCTATGAAAATATCAGCAAAGCAGTATTGTGGTGGATCCCCTGTTGTCATAGTTTCATCTTGATTTTTGAAAAGCTTTTGACTTGGTTGCGCACTGGGCAATAATCAATAAATTTAAATCTATTCACTGACATGTATTGCTGTACTACTGGATTCATCAATGGCTGAATAATGGATTTCAGAGAGTGGTAATAAGAGGTCATTATTTACACTAGGGATAAGTCATAAGCAGTGTGCTACAGGGCTCATCCCTTAGACCAGTGCTGTTCCAAATCTTAATTGATGACTTATATAATGAGGGAAAATAACTAGTGCATAAAATATGCAGATGATTGCAAAATGGGGGGTGGGGAGGGTGAGCTAGCAAAGATATTACACAATACAAGTCAGTACAGTCCAGTCTTGGTAAGATAAGAGTTATTGGCACAGAAGTGGGGCATTATATTTAATATAACAAAGTGTCCAGTTATTCATATGGGGAAAATATAAAACATAAATTTCATCTCCTAGGCAACATGATAAAGGCATCTTTGGAAGAAAAATATCTCAGCATACAAAAGATAATAGACTGAGTTAATCAAAGCATTCCTTACAAGTAGTAGAGCAAACAAAGTCCTATAGTCCAAAATATGCAACATATGCAGCAGGGACTCAAAAATCATTGCATCTCTATATAGAGTGTATGCTTACCCACATTTGGGACCACTGTATGTCCAAAGATATTAGATTTGATCAACCAAGTGCAAAGAAGAGCAACCAAAATTATTGATCATTTAAAGGATAATACCTATCATAAAAAATTGAGGATTCTTAAACTGTGTTCCCTTTATTTAAGAATTAGAAGAAACCTGTTATACTCTATGATACAGTCAACTCACCAGAAATGATAATAAATTTAAATCTAGAGTTTAAACCTGGTGAAGCAATGACAACAGGACACCCGCTGCAATTAAAAAAGCACAAATTTAGATTAAATGAAGCAAAGTTTTTCATCATGTAAAGGGTCATTAGGGATCAGAAAATGTTGCCATTAGATGTAATTATAAGCAAACACAGATAATTGCCAACTTCTACTTTGCTTCCTTTTTTGTGAATTGTGGCCATGTGAGCCAGTTTCCAGGCTTCTGGTATTGAAGATTCATTTAGTGATCTGCTAAATATGATGCTCAATGGATGGAAAATCTCAGTCTGCAAGAATTGGAGATTTTCTGCCCTCCCATGCTCACTGGCATACCCCAAGGCTCCGTCCTTGGCCCATTACTCTTCTCCATATTCCTTAAAGACCTCTACTCAGCCTGCACCTCTACTTCCATCCATCATCATGTATAAGGGCATTTTAGATCATTTTAATCTATGGTAGACTCGAAATATATAGGTGCATATGGCCCTGATCATGTCACATTTCTACTAGTATTCCAGAGTAACAGCCATTCCCTTATGAACCTCTTGAAGTGATGTAAAGAAGGGCATTTCCAACTGTATTCCCTCTAAGCCATGAAGGAAGAATTTCTTTGTGTGTTGATATAGTAATGGGTCCATTGTTCCAGGGAAAACAGAATCCCCAGTTTCTCTAAGGAGATACAAAGTTCTCTGGAGCTTATCATATCTATTCCCCTATAGTATATTATACAGTCTCAAAACTAGGTGTCTGTGTTGCAGCCCTTCTGTTGAAACCTGTAACAGTGTCAGTATTTGTGGGATACTTGCATTCAAAGAACATCTTTTTCTTACTAAGCTGATAACCGGACAAAGACCCATAATTTGGCAGACAAATCCAAATGTTAGGGAGATCTCACTCTGGGTCTAAGAGATAAAGAAAAACATTGTCTGCATAAAGGGTGTTTCAGTGTTTCCTCCCCCCTTAGTTAACTATTCCTGAATCTGAGAATCATGTTTTATTTACTTATTTATTTATTTGATAACTGGGTAGGCACACTGATCCCAATCACCGTTTCCAAGCATGACCCAGGCCATCGAGATGGCACAATACAGCATATGATAAGAAAATGAAGGTAGCAAGAGTAATTTCACTGTACAAATTCATATGGTGTATGTGACAGGGAGCTCCTGCCACTCTTGAGGACTGACCTTTCCTTAAATTTGTTGCAACAGTTCTTCTATTTCTTAGCCTAATCTGTCCTTTACAATTTCTAGTCCATAAGGCTGGCCACCTATGGGCACCCCCTTCCCTTTCTTGACTGATATAGTATCCTCATTAATTTTCCTTTTCCCTCTCAGGTCCTCATACGGGGAGGTTATTGTGGTGACCCCCAAGCATATGCAAAACAGGTTGTCTTTATCGTTACTGAATTTGGTATGTAATAGCATTATGTCATCAAATACCTTGATGTATGTACCTTATGTTTATGAAACCTGTAAATGCTGAAAATACCATGGCACTAGGTGTTTTTGATAATGGTAAAAAGTACTAGGTGGCTATTAAGTTAGTTGTGCTATTTAAAATGCATGTAAATTGCTGTAAGCTGAACAAGTCTGAACTTGACCTCCAAGCATATGCAAAACAGGTTGTCTTTATCGTTACTGAATTTGGTATGTAATAGCACTATGTCATCAAATACCTTGATGTGTACCTTATGCTTATGAAACCTGTAAATGCTGAAAATACCATGGCACTAGGTGTTTTTGATAATGGTAAAAAGTACTAGGTGATTATTAAGTTAGTTGTGCTATTTAAAATGCATGTAAATTGCTGTAAGCTGAACAAGTCTGAACTTTAATGGTAATTTGCATATACCCTATGATGCTTTGCATTATGGAAGTATGGGTGATGTTGTGTTTCTTTGAAACTTGGCTTATTGTCAATGCCCTTTGGGGTAACCCATGTTTCAGTGCTTCCACACTGAGATTCTTTGTTTTCAGCTTGTTTTTTTATTTTTATTTTATTTGAGCCACCACTACCCAAGCAAACAAGGCTTGCATAGGGGTGGGGGCTGAATCTCAGCTGGTAAGTTAGATCAGAGATCAGTGTCAGTAGGTGCTAGCTAAGTGCAGAGAAAAGACATACATAGACTTTTGCTGCAAACTGATGTACTGAACAAGGAATATGACATTGCTGAAGCTTATTTCCTGTATTTTGAATAAACATCACACAGAGATTGTATGTTGAACCTGAAGTTCGGTGTCTGGTTCATCTGTCATCCTACAACACTTCCACAGACATGGTGTCAGCTGTGGGATAACTTGCTGGAAGCATCTGGACTGGCTGAAGATGGATGTTTTCTGGTGGCTATTGCCCAGATATCCCAGGTGGACCAATGCAGCAGAAGTTGCCAGAGGAAAACCTGGAGAATAAAGTCAGTGGAGTTGTGACCAGAACCATGGCTGACAGATGGAGAGAAGCTGCTGCCTGAACTGGACCTGGGAGCTTGGTGGAAGGCCAAGCCTGAAGATAATGAAGAGATGCAGGTTGAGGCAGACTGGAGGTGCAAGAGACAACACCCAGGAGGTAGAGATCTTGGCTCCAGGTGCTCAAGAGGTTCCTGCCGGAGAGTTTGGATAAAGAGTCAGGGGAGGATTTTTCATGGGCTGAGTTTGAGGAGGACCCTCTGACTGAGTATGATATTCTTTTGTTGCTTTTGATCCTAAGATGTTACCTGTTGGACGTCGGAGATGCAAGTATGGAACTTGAATGTGAGATCCCAGGTAAGACTGTACCTAGTGATATTGTGCTGGGGTTGAAGACTCCAAGCAAGTAAGAAGAAGCCTATGAGGCTGAAGGGACTTTTTCTTATATTGATGCCGCCAAATCTATTAACATCATTGACTGAGATATATTGAAGGCAAAAGATGTTAATATTGCCAAAATGTTACAATATGTTAAGATCAAGGAGTTGCTACATGTGTTTTATTTTTTTGATGAAAGACCCTACAAAGGAGAAGGTGGGTGGAAAATGGATAAGAACCTGTGTTGGCATAACACCAAGTGTGTCCACCCTCAGGTGTCTGTATCTGTAGCAAGTGAAATGGATCAAGAGACATAGTGGGTTTATATAGAGGGTCTGTACCTAGGACTGGACCCCTGCTTAAAACTGACATGTCTGGTGGGGTTGGGGCAGGCAGTTACTCACCCCAGTGAAATTGTTTCTATGATACTGGACTTTATAGCCATCCAGATTTTCAGTCAATAAAATATGATGGATTTTCCCTAAAAGGAGATGGGAAGGTAGTGTTAGTCTCTCTAGAGAAATGTGTTAATGCCTCAGTGTAAAGAATGATGATATCCACTATGTTTATGATAGAATATTTATTGTTAAAAGGGACCCTGAGACAGAGCTTCTGAAGAGGGATGGATGGAAGCTTCATCCCTTCCTGGGACAGGAAGGTGGTAAGCAGTCTGCAATAACTGCTTCCCTCTTTAGGTGGGGGATATGTGACAGGGAGCTCCTGCCACTCTTGAGGACTGACCTTTTCTTAAATCTGTTGTAACAGTTCTTCTATTTCTTAGCCTAATCTATCCTTTACAGTTTCTAGTCCATAAGGTCGGCCACCTATGGGCACTCCCTTCCCTTTCTTGACTATGCTATAGTGTCCTCTTTAATTTTCCTTTTCCCTCTCAGGTCCTCGTACAGTGAGGTTATTGTGGTGACCTCAAAGTACATGTAAAACAGGTTGTATTTATAATTGTTGGATTTAGTATGTAATACCAGTATGTCATAAAATACCTTGATGTATATACCTTATGTTTATGAAACCTGTAAATGTTGAAAATACCATGGCACTAGGTGTTTTTGATAATGTTAAAAAGTACTAGGTGACTATTAAGTTAGTTGTGCTATTTAAAATGCATGTAAATTGTTGTAAGCTGAACAGGACTGACATTTCATGGGTTTTGTTTTTGCAAAAAATATTTTTTATTAAAACACATTATTGTAATAAACATCAGAGCAATATTTTCATCAGTCATTAATCTTCCATTTCTTCACAGGCAGAAGAGTCATAGATATCTAGAGATCATTTGACTATAATTATAAGTACAGAGGGTTACAAAAGGAAAAAAAAAGAGAAACAATTACATTAATTCAGAATAAACTAGTAAATCCATTTTCCTTACTAAATCACATCAAAGAACCTGACATAAATGACTACATTTTAAGATTTAATTTATCAAAATCTTCTTTAGACCAGTCTTGGCAGTCCCTTTTATATAATGCCCATAATGGTTCATAATCAGACACAAACTCATTATTATACAATGAACTTAGAAACAATTGCTCTCATTCAGAAACTGGAAAACTGGGATTTGAATCAGTCAAATTCCAATATTTCAAAATTAACCATTTACTAGAAATTGTATTAGCCTTTATGATAGGCTTCGGAAGATTATAAACTTTATATTGCTAATAAAATATATTCCTAAAAGGAGGTTTGGATAAAGATCCCAGTTGTCCGTTTGAAAAACAACCCCTCTCAAAAATGAGAAAGACTGGTCCCACCATGCTTTACTTCATTTACAATGTATATACATGTACAGAAAGTCAGCATCTTGGTGATCACATGATCAACAATTACTAGACATTTTAATTTTCATGCTGTAAAACCTAGATGGTGTATAGTAAACTCTCATCATTATTTTATATTGAATTGATTTATCCCTTGTCAGTCTAGAAGTGAAGGTTTGTGCAAGTGCCTGAAGCCAGTGTTGGTCTGATATTGAGTGTTTAAGCTTTTCTCATTGCAATTTAGTGTTTCTGAAGACCTTACATGGATTGGAAAGAAATTTAGAGCTTATCCAAGGAAATAATTTGATTCCTTTCCTTTTGGTACATAAAACCAGATTTAACTCTTGTTCCACAAAACGATTACTAGGTGCATGTTCCCACCTCTGATAATATTTTCTATAAATAGAACTGATTTGATTGAAAAGCAAACAATCTGAATCTGTCAAATGTAATTTAGTTTAAAATGAATTCCAACATAATTTGGAACCCTGTGAGTATGAATTGTTCCATCTATTAATACCCCTTTTATCCAATTTGAATTATGTAAAGTTTTACCATGTAAGAAATATTTGGGATTATTCCAAATGACATTTAAAGGTGAATTAGTAGCCGACCATTTTGTTTTGAGCAAAAATTTCTACACAATCACACTTAAACTTTTTGTTAAAAGGGACTTAGATTTTGTCCCTTTTGATGAAAAGAATAAAATATTTTTTAATATCTATCTGTTCTTTAAAGTGTGTCACAAGAATCTGATTTTCCCAAAGCAGGTCAGTATCCTTAAATGCACAATTTTGTACGGACTTAATGATGAAAGAATAATAACAAATGAAAACATCTGGGCAGGCTAGCCCACCTTTTTCTTTTGACAAACACAGTTTAGACCAGGAGATTTGAGATGTTTTGTTGTTCCAAATAAAATCCCTGAACAGATTATTAATCCTTTTGAACCAGCGTAATGGTATTGGATAAATTATGGACTGCAATTTGTATGAAAGAATTGATATTATTGCCATTTTTAGTAACTGTATTTTCCCCCCAAAGAGAGATGAAATTTACTTCACATATTTAATTGATCTTTAATTACATTATACATAGTTTCAAGATTTTTATTGTACCAATCCTGTGTTTTTTTAGTAACAGTAATACCTAGATAGGATAGCCCTTCAGGTTGTCATATCACCTTTAATATATTTCTAAAATCTTCTATTTGAGAAATATTGAAGGTCAATTTCTCAGACTTGGTTTCATTTATTGTACATCCTGATATTTTAGAAAATCTTTTTATTAATTTCTTAAGTCTGGTTAAACTTTGCTCCAGATCCTGTACCAAAACCAACAGATCATCAGCGTAGGCATTATATAGTTATCCTCTAAAGAGGCTATTTTAATTTTGATGATCTGTTGGTTAGCCTGTAGTTATTTTAATAATAATTCTAAACCAATAATGAATAATGAAGAGGATAATGGACAGCCCTGTCTTACACCACGATGCAAGCAGAATGAATCCATCAACTGACCATTAATCTTCAATTGAGCCCTAGGATTTTTGCAAATTGTTTGAATATATCCTATGAACCATGAAGGAAAATTAAAAATACACAATGCCTGAAACAAAAAAGTCTGTTCCAGCATATTGAAGGCTTTAGTGGCATACAAAGCTAGCAGCAAAGCCCAAACTCCTAAATCCTGAAGATATTCTATAGTATACTGTAGTTTGATAAGACCTGACTGTATATATCTACCTGGTATAAAACTTGACTGGTTAATATGAATTATGGAATTCAAGATGGATAATACTCTACCATTTAGAATTTTTGTATAAATTTTATAGTCTATATTGAGTATTGTTATTGACCTATAGTTCTCTTTTCTAGAAGAATATTTCCCTTGTTTCAGTATTAATAGAATAAATGCCTGATTAAATGATTCTGGAAGAATGTATTGTATCTTTATTTGGTTAAAATGTAACTTTAGCCAAGGAGTTATTACTGAGGCAAAGGCAGCATACAGTTCTAATGAAAACCCATCTGGGCCAGGACATTTGCCTTTTTTCATATTATTGCTCACTTCAGTTATTTCATTTTCATTAATTGGTGTCATCAAGAATTCCCAACTATCCTCCTTAATTCTTGTTGAACAGAATTGCACATGATGAGATATTTCTTCTATAGTTGGGTTACATTTAGAACTGAATAAATCTATGTAATATTCCAAATATTCCCTCTATATCGCCTCCTGATTCTGACAACTAGTTCCATCTGGTCTTGTTATTAAAACTATATCCAATTTGTCTTGACTCTCCTTAAATCTTCTAGCTAATGTCTTACCAGTTTGTTCACTATATTGTTTCCATATTTTTTTGCCCACAAAAATTTAGTCTGATATATTCCAGTTGAATCAATACATTTCCTTAATTCAGCTAATTCATCTTTTTTATCTAAATTCCCATTTTTATCTCCAGTTTTAAACTTTTAAGTTTCTCCTGCACTTCTTTCTATATTTGAAGTCTTATTTTACTTTTCCATGAAGCAGCAGGTATCAAGTTTCCACAAATTGTTGCTTTCCAGGCATCCCAACATTGTATGATGTTCAAAGAGTCTGCCCCATTATCAGCAAATAAAATCAATTATTGCTTTCTCAATTTTATTTTGAATATCTATATCAGACAATAATTAATTATTATCCAAATATTTAATCTGGGCCTTCTGACTTCAAGGCCCAAATCTAAAGATACCATATTATGGTCAGGTATGAGCATGGGGTATATGTTTGCTTCAATTAATAAACAGGAGACCAATAAGTCTATGAAAACCAAAAACTAATCAAGGTGGGAATACATCCTGTGCAGTGCTGAATAAAAAGTATAGTCTGTAACGTCTGGGTTTATTTCTTTCCAAATGTCAACTAAATTAGGGGCATTCAAAAAATTGCTGAGTCAATTAGCTTTGTGTCTGTCCCAGGAGGAGAAAAGGGCTGATTTATCTAATGGATCAGTAATCAAGCAGTTCAAATCCCCCCTAGTACCACATGATGGTTCTCCAGATCATATACAATTTTACTGACTTCTGCTAGAAAGTCATTATAGCCAGTAAATGGAACATAGACTGAATGAACAAACAGTCAAAGCCTCTGCCTCCTTCTTAATCTTGACAGCTATTATATGGCCCTGGGAATCTGATATTGAATCCTAGACAGTGCTCTTAAAATGTTTTGATATCAGTATAAGAACCCCAGCACTGTTCTTCTTAGAACCCAGTGAACAATAAATCTTCCCTGTCCATCTCCTGGCCAGACTTTCTAGTTCTTTTTGACTGAGAAATATCTCCTGTAGAAGTTTTATGTCCAATTTTAACTTTTTAATCCTAGCCAATATCCGGTATCTTTTAGTAGAAGAATTAAAGCTATTTATATTCCAGGTTGCCATTTTCAGAGATAAAAGCATTTTAAATGGAATATGTTCTTGTTCTTCTTTTACCCCTCCTCTATGTAGAGGATCAACTCTATCTACACAACTTCTGCCTGACAAATTCATAATATTTCTAAAAAGCCCATAGTGTGTCTTCAGCCCCCCATATTCCCCCCCCCCAACATCAGCATAGACAAATGTCTGGTGAGCATCCACACCACTTAATTTGTAGCCCACACCCAACCACCTCTGGTGTACTTGGTATAAAAACAAATAATCAATTGAAAGAGAAAAAGAAAAAGAAAAAAATGAGAAGAAAGAGAATATTCTAATCATTTGCTGAATCATAGTCAAAAATGTATTGGAAGTCTTAATTTGAGGTTTCTAAGAACTTTTGGGAGATGTCATATACTGTAACATAACCTGATGATTCAAAAGAACTTTCGGTTTAGCAGGAAAAATTATATAAGCTTTTGCTTCTTTCTTCCAAAGATGTTGTGTAAATTATTAAAAGTTCTCCTTTTCTCCCAGAAAGACCTAGATAAATGCTTTTCAAGTCTATCTGATGGTCCCTGAAAATAAATTTCGTCTTCTTATAGTATGTCTGTAAAATTAAATCCTTGCCTTCAGAGGTCAAAAACTTTATGATTGCAGGTCTCAAACCAGAACTTCCACATGATGCTCCCAGTCAGTGAATTTTGTCAATAGTTGGAGCAACCTCTAATTTGCCGAGCAGGTCAGTTAGTGTTTGGAAGGCAATTTCCTCTAAACATGTACCTTTTTCCCACTCCATCTGGATGCCGTAAATTCTCATATTTTTGTGGTGAGCCCTGTTTTCAAAATCATCAAGTTTGACTTGAGTTTCCTGCAGCTTCTTTTGACAACCCGCAAGATCTTGAATTAAAGGATAAAATAAGTCTTCCATTTTAGACTGTTATTGCTCTAATTCATTCAATTTATTTATTTATTTATGACTTTGATAACCGGGCTGATACACTGATCCCAGGGACCGTTTTTAGGCACGACCCAGGCCATAACACATGGCGCAGGGTAACAGTGGAGTACAAAGTAACAGTAATACACATGAAACAGATTTGATACAAGTAACAATAGTAAGCACAATATACAGGTTTGATGCATAGGTCCATTTGAGAACAGTGAATACAAGGTTTCAATATCAGACATGAGGAGATTTGGTACAAAACAAACAAATTGTAGGCACATTGTACAATGTGTGACTGCATCATCCAGTGAACAAGTAATACACAGAATACTCAGTAAAAAAAAATATGCATATAATATGTATAGGCAAGGAAGTCAAATATTACTGTGAAAAATACAATATAACAGTTGTAGGCAGGGGAGTTGACTAGTGTGGGTAGGTGAGTCACCCCCAGGCTAGGGAGTTGACTAGTGTGGGTTGGTGTCAGATCCCAGGGAGCAGCGGCAGGATGAGTTTGCCAGGAACCAGACTTTAAGGTGGGACTTGAAACTGGATTGTGTGTCAATGGAATGGAGTTCAGCTGGTAGTTTGTTCCACTGCAAAGGGGCAGCTGAGGACCAAGCTCTGCTACCCATGTTGGTGGATACCCTAGGAACAGCTAGAGGGGGAGTACCATTAGAGCGGAGGTTGCGGAGGAGCATTCTGATTTCCAGAAGGACAGTTAGGGGGGATTCTGGAGCAGTGTGGATGACGTTGTCTACCATGCAGCAGAGGGCTAGGTCAAAGTGACCATGTAGCTGTAGCCATCCAAGGGTATTATAGAGGGTACAGTGGTGGGTGAAGAATGGGGCCAATAAAGCAAAGTGACAGGCACTGTTGTAGGCAGTGGAGAGTTTAGCCATGGCAGTAGCTGAGGTCCTGGCATAAATAGGAGAGCAGAAGTCAAGAACAGGGAGAAGATTACCCTGGACAATGGCTAGTCTGGCTTCAGGGGTAAGGTATTTCCTGAATCTATAGGCAGCACCTAACTTTTGATGGAACCTTCTGACAAGGGAATTTGCATGCTCATTGAAAGTGAGGGAGGGGTCGAGCAGTACTCCTAAGTATTTGTCAGTGTTGACATCCTCCAGAGCGTGGCCGTCTGGGGTGAGAATGCATAAGGGGGCATGGTTTTTAGTTTTGGCCAGAAAGGGCTTAGATCCAAACAGCGTGGATTTAGTTTTTTGGGCATTTACTAAGAGGAGTTTTTTTGAGAACCAGCTGTAAGCTGCAGCATAGTTGTGTGAGAGAACTGAGGAGATTGTGGCCATGGATTTGTCACTGTGGAAGAGGACAAGGTCATCGGCATACATGAGAGAGTGACAGTTGAGGCAGTCGAAGGGAAGTGCATTAACAAATAAGGAGAAAAGGAGGGGACTCAGGATTGAGTCTTGAGGGACCTCCACAGAGACAGGCAGGGTGGGGGGGCATGTTTGACCAATACACATGAATTGTGAGCGATCGGTAAGGCAGTTAGTGAACCAGCTTGTGACATTCTGAGAACAACCAAGGAGGCTAAGCTTGGAGGTAAGGAGAGCATGGTTAACCATGTCAAAAGCCTTTGAGAGGTCAACGAAGACAGTCCCGGTGGCTTTACCATTATCCATGTTAGAGAGGATGTGGTCGGTCAGAAGGGTGAGGGCAGTGGCAGTGCAATGATTCTTGCAAAAACTGTGCTGTTGGTTGCATAGGAGGGTTTATTTGCCTATGTACTCAGTGAGCTGATTATGGACGGCTCTCTCGAGTAGTTTACTGAGATGAGGGAGAATGGATATCAGATGGTAAATGTCAGAGGATTTAGGGTCACCAGATTTAAGAATTGTGATAACCTTAACTATCTTCCATGGTTCAGGCATGGAGGAGGTGGAAAGGGCAAGGTTAAATATGAAGGTGAGTGGCCTGGCAATCGCTGGAGACATCAGCTTAAGGAAGACTTGAGATAGCCCATCAGATCCGGAGGAGCCATGGTTTGGTAGACTTTTGAGTAGCTTCACTGTGTTGTGTATGGAGAGGGCTTTAAAATAGAATGGGGGTATTTGTGAGTGAGTGGCAGAGCTTGAGGAGGATGGCAGCATATCAGGTATTAGGGCTGAGCTTTGAGGTTGGGCAGTTGGCAGCTAATTTAGGTACATGGATAAGCTGGTGAACTTACAGTTACAGATACTGGCCACATCATGAGGGTCAGTCAGCAGCCAGTCCTGGGAGTTGATTTGTGGTGCAGTGTAGCTGGGGCAGGGGTTTAGGAGGGAGCTGACTGAGTCCCAGAATTTTCTAGGGTCTCCAAGGTTGGCCTTTTGCAGATTGTGGAAGTGGGTCTGTTTCAAAAATTTGGCCTGTTGTTTACATTTGTTCCTCATGCACCTGTAAGCATCCCAGAGGGCAGGAGAGGGGGTCACTTTGAAAGTGGACCTGGCACGGTCTCTGGCCTTCATAAGGGTTAGGAGGTCTTTAGAGATCCAGAGCGAGCACCCACCTCTGACCCGTCTGGTGGTGACTGGGAAAAAGTGGTCTGGAGTGTTAGTAGAGCCCGGGTAAATGTGGAAACTGCTGTGGCTGCACTTGAAAGGGAAAAAGCATGGACCAGTCCAAGGACTGGGCCTCCTCGGGGAGATCTGTGGACACTGGGCAGCTGAAATTTCTGATAGATAGGTATTTGGGTGGTGGCGCTTTAGTTTGGAAAACCAGAGAAGATAGGTCGGTGAGTGATCGCTTGTAGAGTCAGCCATGGTGCCAGTGTGTAATGCTTGGTCCTCCCTGTTTATGAGGATCCAGTCTAATAGAGTCTGGTAGGCTCTGTGCCACCTGTTCAATTTTTTGTTCAATTTTATTTAGGGAGCCTTTCAATGTATCAATAGCTTCCACCACAAGTTGAAGTTTCTGCACAGAACTTTGAATGCTTTGAACATTTCTAATAAGTTGCCTGGCCCACTCGGGGGGGGGGATCCTCATGTCTGCCAGAATCATGAACATGGCTTTCCTTTCCCTCCTTCTGGCCTGCTTTAGTTGTTTTTATATTAAAGTTATTCAGTTCTTCATCCATTAAATTGTCTGATTCCTCAGCTGCGTCTGTTGTTATAGATGAAAATGTGTTTTGTTGAGGTTTACTGGGAGAGTTTAGTTTAGTTTATTGTTCTAGGAATTACTACCTTTGAGCCAGAGGCTCTTTTACAAAGGTTCCACGTCAATTAGGTACAGTACAAAAGGTTACATAGATAACACAACAATTTGTGTTATGTCAAGAGCAAGAAAACATACAAATACATATCAAATCACTTGTGCAAAAGGACATGAGATATCAATAATCACATTATTATTACAAGAAAGAGGTCATGCCAGATTAGGAGAAACAAATAGGGAAAAAGTCCAGAACAGAGAGGTTAAGTGAAAGTTGTGGGGAGCAGACAATAGCAGGAGAAAAGGTTTCCCAAACATGTCTTTGTCAAATAATGGAACAGGGTGGGTAGTGAGAAAATAGGAGGTTTAATCAGGGCAGTCACAGGAGCTGGAGGTGGCAAGGTGAGAGAAAAGCCTTGATTTGAAAATACCTAGAGAGGAGGAGGCAGTAGTATGAGTGCTGAGTGCATTTAGCCAGCTGGGGGCACGATAGGCAAATGATCTTTGTCCCTGGGAAGTCCGGCATTGGGGGACTTGGAGAGGCTGGTGTTCTGATCTTCTGGTAAAACAGATGCTAGCGCTCGGGCATAACAGGTCTTGGATACAGGGTGGAGTGAGGCCCAGAGTGGATTTTTTCGCCATCAGGCAGGTAAGGTACTTTATCCGGTTTAAGAGTTGCAACCAACCTGAGTCAGCATAGAGTTCACATGTGTGGGTACGTCGATGTGCACCAGTGAGTAGCCGACAGGCCTTATTTAGGGATGTTGTAATGCGACTAAGTGCTGTAGTAGTGGCAGATCCATAATATAACTAAGCCATAGTCAACGACTGAGATGATAGAAGATTGGATGGCAATCCTCAGTGCAGAATGGGTAAGAAGCTGTCGGTTCTGATACAGAATCCCAATTCGCTGATTAATAGTTTTTGCTGTACTATCAATGTGAGTTGCAAAGGTTAGACCTTGATCAAAGTTGATTCCAAGATATTTGAAAATTGGCACTTGTTCAAGGGTATTTCCCAGGTATGTATTAATGGTGAGTGGGACTTGCCGTTTCTTGTTTTGCAGGTTAGAGAAGAGCATGGATTTAGTTTTTTTGTGGTTTAGAACCAGCTTATGTTCAAGGAACCACATCTCAACTTTGGAAAAAGCATGCTGAAGGTTGAGAGTAAGAGGTTCGGATCTTTATGAGTGGCAAGAATCACGGCATCATCGGCATAGAGGATTAATTGTTCAGGGCAGGATTTGGGAGGGAGTTTAGGAAAAGGCTGAAAAGGAGGGCCCAGGATGGATCCTGGGGAACTCCTGGCTAACCGGTTTTGAGTCTGAGAGAACTCCAGCTACTATTACAGATTGAGGCGCTGAGCAAGGTAATTTTTACCCAGTCACCAGGACCCTGCGAGAGCCCTAGGGATAGAAGTTGTTTGATAAGTAGGCCATAGTGAACTGTATCAAATGCCTTGGTTAAGTCAATGTAGACTGCTCCAGTTAGGTTTCCTTTGTCCATGGCATTGTGGATTGCTCCTGAGAATTCAAGTAGGGCAGTCAATGTGCTGTGCCCTTTCCTAAATCCATGCTGCTGAGTGCATAGGATGTTGTGCTTTTCTAGGTAGTCTGAAAGTTGGTCCGCCACCAAGCGTTCAAGGGCCTTAGAGAGAGGTGGTAGTATTGATATCGGGCGATAGTTACCAGGCAGTGACTTATCACCACTTTTGTGCACAGGAGTGATAACTGCAGCCTTCCATTTCCTAGGAAATTGGCTGTAGCAGAGGGAGAGACTGAAACTTTTTGTGAGGGGGAGCAGTACTTCCTCAGAGTGAGGGACAGAAGTTTAAGGTCAATAGTGTCGCTGCTTGCGGGACTTAGAAATGGCCTTCTTTACGTATTTATAGACTTCATGTGCCTTTACTAATTTGAAATGGAAGGGTGGTTTGGTTGGAGAGGCAGTAGTAGAAGTAGAAATTGGAGGGTCAGCATCAGTAAAGAAATCAGATGAGAGGACACCACTAAGGTCTGTGAAGGTATCATTTAGGGTGCTTGCAATGATCTCTGGGTCTAATGTAGTGGTTCCATCCACATTCAGTATTGTAGGAGAGGATTTGGACTGCTGACCCATGATATTGTTTATGTTGTCCCAGAAGGATTTCCCTTCGCCCCAGGAGTTGAGAGGGCATTCTTGAAGTAGGAGCTCTTCATCAAGTGGATCTGTTTAATTACAGTGGTTGGAGCCTGTTTATACTTTTGAATGTCTGACAGTGTGCCAGTAGCTCTTGCAGTGGCCCAGAGGTGATCCCTACTTTTGAGTTGTGCAATAGCTTTGCTGTGGAGCCAGGATTTGTGAGTGCTTTTGATTTTGCGCTTTTTACTGGTGCATAGGTGTCACAGGCAGTGCTGAAAGTAGTAATAAAGTAATCAAGGCTAGGTCAACATCTTGAGTTTTGTAAATCAAGGACCAGTCTATCTGCCTAAGACAGGTCTTGAGATGAGTAAGAGTTGCCATAAAGGTAGGACTGGCTATAGATGGTTTTGGAGGCGACTACGAAACTTATTTGTCCAGGTACATATTATTGGAAGTGATCACTGAGCGAGTCAGGAGAACACTTACATTGGTTATACGGGTAGGGTGGCTGGTAAGGATCCAGTCAATGAGGGTGCTGGTCCCTGGATTTGTAGTTTTTCCTGGTAGGGAGTTTACCACTTGTGTTAAATTTGCTGCTAGGATGGCATCTTTGTTTGACCCTGCATCAGGAGCAAGCCAATTTATATTAAAGTCCCCAAGGAGAAGGAGTTCGATGTCAGAAGGTTGTGTACTTACGAACTCAAGGACAGCCTGTAGGCCGGAATCAGGATCTTTTGGTGGGATATAGACAGCAGCAATCGTCAGGACTTTGTTTTGGGCACCAAGTAGTATCTTGATAGGAAGGAGTTGCACTGAGGTTTCTGTGGTGGGATAAGAACCAGGGAGACAGGTGAGGTAGTCCTTTATGTAGATTGCACATCCACCACTCCTTTTTGAGGTTCTATCCAGCCTGAATATCTTGTAGCCTTGTATAGAGATGGCATGATCCGGAGTATTAGGTGTCACAAGTTTGATGATGGCAAGGATATCCGGGTTGTGTTGGCTGGCAAAGATTTGAAGGGAGGCCAGTTTTGGGAGGAGACTGCAGATGTTTAAGGTAGCAATTTTGAGCCCCCCCTCCATTTTGGCACTTTGTTGTACTGTAGGAGACAGGGCCAGGATTTGAGTGGACACTTCCTGATATCAAGAGTAGGAGTTTAAGAGACAGTTGCTGTACTTTGTAGTCAATTGAATTACACTTCTGAGGCTTATGCATCTTGGACCAGTGCAGGTGTCTAGGGACCTAGAGCAAGGAGATTGTTAGTAATAGAGGATGATATGCCCATTTATCCTTGTTGTAGCTTGTCAGTTGCACCCAGTCGCTTGCAGATAGGAGTCAATGGGAGTGACCCTAATAGTTTCCCAGACTTATCTTTCTTCCTTTCTTGATCTTTTTTTGGTGACATTTTTGTTCAGGAAATGCTCGATATATTACAACATTTTTTAAAAGGTATCTGAAGTTGAAGTTGTTTTTATTTTTATTTTTGTCTTGTGGGGTCTTCTGGTCTGATACTAATGGTAGACCTCCATCCAACTTTCCTTGTTTCTTCCCTCTGGTTTGAATCATTTTACTAAGACTCTTTTTTGCTTATTTTCTGTCTCTTGCATTTAATTGAACAACTTATAACAGTTTCCAGAATGAAATTGGGGATGTACAACTAGCAGATTTGCAATGTACCAATAACTGGGCCCCAATCTCCAACTGCTTCCATTGCAAAAAACATATAGGTAGAAGTCAGCCAGAAGAAAAAAAAATAATGATTATGCAAGATTCTTAAAATGCTTTAGTACTGAGGAAGTTCCATCTGGTAATCTGAAACAATATGCAGATGTCACACTTAAAAACAAGACAACCCAATTCTGCTTAATTTTATCTTTATAGACATTTCAAAGAAGTCAAGTCATAAGCTGGCCACCTCTCAAATCAGCTTATAGCCAGTTAAAGAGAAAGACCAATGTATTGAGAGTAAATTAAGGAGTAAAAATAATCTAAGGGCCCATTCCAGCTCTTTGAAAAAAGGCTGCAGCCTAGAGTAGAGCCAGTATGAATGGGAGTGTGTGGCCCTGACCATGTCACATTTCTACCAATATTCCAGAGTAACAGTCATCCCCTGATGAACCTGTTGAAGTGATGTAAAGGAAAGTATCTCCAACTATATTCTCTCTTGTCTATGAAGGAGGGAGCTCAATGTGTGTTGATATATCAGTGGGTCCATTGTTCCAGAGTAAACAGACTTCCCAGCGGTATCCAGTGAAAAGGTCAACTGAGATTGAGTGACTGATTTGAGTGACTCAGTCTCAACGCCTATAAGGTCAGTGATGATGAAAGGGTAGTGACCAGGAAGGGCAGGGTGAAGGGAAGAGTGACAGGATACCAGAAAAGGAGGGAAGGTATATGGAAGGTGTGTGAGGGGTGGTGAGGTGGGAAGCCACTGAGCTGGCTGTGTGGCATGGTGGTTAGGGTGGCTGGCTCTGGTGGGGAGGGTTCAGGGCTGGGGAGGAGCACAGTATTTTGTGCTTTACTGAGCTGGTGTTTTTTTTTTCTGGTTCTTCCCTTCCCGGGCATGCACCCTCCCTGGAGTTTGTTATTTTCAGTAAGGGGTGTGTGGGGGGCAAAACACCCCACATAAATAGTAGAGGGGAGTTTCCTCACTGCGAATGAACATCACTGTTTTCATGTTTGGCGATGTACATTCACCCTAATGGTGATTAATGTTATCACATAGAATCCTTCTCAGCTCCTGTGAGGAGATCAAAGGTTCTTCAGGGCTTATCATATCTAAGCCCTTGTAATATATTATACAGATTAAAAACTAAGTGTCTGTGTTGCAACCCTTCCACTGAATGCTGTAACAGTGTCAGTATTTGTGTGATATCTACAGTCAAAGAACATCTATTGAAGAATCTATTAAAGAAATTTTGCGTGTATGCTCTGACTTGGCAATACCAGACCAAATCCATGCATGCTAGCTGATATTTCTCTATCAACTCTGGAAAAGAAAGAACAGCACCCAATGTGTAAACTGAATTGGGAAATAGAGGCCTAGGAGGGTTCAGGTTCTACGTCTAGAATTCAGTCTAGCAGGCTAAAAGTCCATTTTGGGATAGAGACAGAAAGCAGAAAAGAAGCCCATAAACCTTGTGTTTGGAGACCACATTTCTTTTCCTAACTCTCACTACTGTCTCAGTGATAAGGGAGAATGCTATTCAACCTGAGAACAGGATATCTAGATTCATTATCCAGGAGTTCTCTCAGGTTCATTATAAGGCCTCTCTGTCCAGCTGGACCCAGAACTGGGCAGGTAAATTTCCCAGCCAAGCCAGGAGAACTTGCAGTTGTCCCACTCCCTAATATATCTGTAAGTGAGTCAACGCTAGGCCCCCTTGGGCTTTGAAATGTCAACTAGTGGAGTATCTTATCCTTGGGAATCTACCCTGCCAGAAATATTGGCAATTTTGTCTAGTACAGTCTGCCCAGGTACAAGAAGGAACTGGCAGACACAGAGGGAGAGAGACAGAGAGAGAGGGAGATTGAAAAAGATATAACATATATATTTTTTTTTAGAAAAAAATATCATTTTAATTACTGCCACACATCTTTCTAAAGGCAATGGGAGATAAATCCAAAAGGTGAGGTCAGTCTGTACTTGACTCAGTAATGGGTATATAGTTTTCTGCAAATAACTGTAAGACTGATTTTGTCAAATATGTCATACTTTGCAGGTCCCACAGGAAGGGGTGACCTTCCCAGTGAGTTGATGGGGAAGGGGATTAAACACTAGGACTACCACCTTTCTTTCACTAAGGTGCAACCAGCAAAGACCCATAATTTTTTGAAGAGTCTAAATGCTAGGGAGATCCCACTCTGGGTCTAAGAAATAATGAAAAACATTGTCTTCATAGATGGCAATTCAGTGCTGCCCCCTCCCTACATTGTTATTATTCCTGAATCTCAGAATCTTGAATAGCCTGTGCTAGGGGCTCTTTATGTAGTATTTTTTTTTTATTTTTTTATTTTTTTATTTAGTTTTTGTTGACTGGGTAAGTGCATTAGACAAATCCTGCCTATTTTCAGGCACGACCCAGGAGAAGGGGATATAGATTAATGCCAACTGACCTTGAACCAGATTAAGCTGCTAACAGTATGACTAAGAAGAGTGATAAGGGGCACCTCTCTCAGGTTCCATGGGATAACTGGATATGAGAAGAGACACTACTATTTACTCAGACTTGTGTCATAGATTGGGCTTATAAAGCAAAGAGAAGATCTATGAAATCCAGGCAAAAACTAATACAAGATTGCATAAGAAAAGATCCAGAGCATGTGAATAAATGCTGTCTCTGCATCAAAACATAAGAGTAATCAACTGTGAGAGAGAGGTAGTGTCATAATGATGAAGAAGGGACAGCGAGAGATGACACTATGGATTGTCTGGTGATAACAGGCAAAACTGGTTTAGTCCAGGTGAGGGAGACGGGGAGCAGGACATCAAGAGAGCAAGACAAAATAGCTACACTGTAAGCAATTTGTATTCAGTATTCAACACTGCTATAGGGCAATAAGATTCACACAGATGTAAAGGTTTACCCAGTTTAGGGATAATCAAGACTGTGGCATGTCTTCATGAATCCAGTAGGAGAATACCCTGAACTACTTCATTATAGTTACATAACAAAATAGGGGACAAGGAAAGGGAAAAGGATTATAAAATTCTGTTGGGTATCTATTTGGCCCATAGAAACATAACAAATGTCAGCAGAAAAAGTCTATTAGTTAATTTAACCTGCCCTGTTTTACCCTGTCCTACCTGAGGAGCTACAGTCTAGTCAGAGTTATTGCCCTCACCACCACCCTGCCCTACTGATTCCCCAGTGTAAACTTTTCACTGTGTCCCAGCTGTAATCATTAATGGTTCTTGAATCCACCATCTCTGCTGATAAAGTGTTCCACAGTTCAACCATTCTCTGTAAAATAAAACTTTCTTAAGTCCCTTTTGAATCTCCCCTCCAGCTTCCATTCATGTCCCAGTGTTCTTGATTCACCATTCTTGTTGAATATTTCTTCACAATCAACCTTGTTCAACCCTTTCAGAAACTTGAAGATCACTTTCATATTACTCCTCTCCCTTCTGGTCTCTAGTGAGTACATGTTCAGAGCCTTAAACTGATCCTCACAGGATCTGCTATTCTGGCCCTGATCATTCTGGTTGCAATATGCTGCACCATCTCTAGCTTACTTGTCTTGTCTCTTGTCCTGTATTTCATAGTCATCTAAGTAGGTCACCTAGTTTTCTTTGACTATGGCCTATGTCTAGAATAGAGGTAAGACTGACTGGCCTTTAGTTGTCTGGATCCTCCTGTCCCTCAACATTGTGGTGTAGGAACGCTTCATAGGATCCAAAATCCACTGGTACCACTCTGGACTTCAGTAAGTCATTAAATAAAGAGATGAAGGGTACTGTCAATTTTGTAGCCCATTCCCTAACTACCCATGGGTTCTCCCTGAGAGATTCTAGACCCTTTTAAGCTGTCAACTAAGAGCAGTATGTCACCCATTTACGGATGCCTTGTGGTGGACTTGATACTACCTCTGGCAGGGGCCTGAATTCCTCTCCCTTGAAAACTGAGTCAAAGTAATTGGTTAACACACTTAACTTCTGCTCATCATCATATGAACTATACATTTAGGATTAAATAATTTGCTTACATAATACACTTACTATTAAAAAGTATCATAAAGTCAATAGACTAACACAGCAGGATAATCTGCAGTTGCTTGTGTCATTGCAATAAAAGGGTTGGAGCCTTTTCTGGCACAGTCAAGACACAGTTTGTGCCGTGTTTCCTGAACATGGCCCAGAAATCACCAGTTCCTGAAGAGAAACTCTTTACTTGCACTCAGGTTAAAGTTGTGTATTGTATAATTTCAAAGCCCCAGTTTCCTAAAAAGAATAGAAGCACATACAACATTGTGGTCAAAAAGTGGGCCCCTGATGAAATGATTTACTCTGGAAGAACATGGCCATCAATTCTACCTCTTCATCACTACTCTGTCAACCCCCTGGCACTTCTCTGTCTTAAATTGGGCAAGAGCTTCAGATACTGTAGCTCCTCAGCAAAGATGGGGGAGACACTGTACTGCTTGAGTCCTCTAAGGTAGAAAGATGAAAAGGGGCCTAAACTCCTTTTTGTACCTTATGGTCTGGGGGAGAATCAGCCATATGCAAAGATGCCCAGAAGACTCTAAATGCATCTGCAATGAACCTATATCCTGGACCAAACCTTTAGTGGTCAGTTGCTGCATTTTAGGGATAGAGGCCTCACACAGAATCCATGAACCCAAAGTGCCAATAGTCTCACTGTTCTCTGGACCACATCATAATACTTTTGCCAGAGATACTAGAGGGTTTTTGCAGTCTGTACTGGGGCTAATTTGTCCAATTCCTATTTTATTTTATCTAGCTGATAAGTGTCTACAAGGGTATCCTGCTTATTCTGTTTTTGTAGAAAAATACAGAATAGCCATAAGGTCTACCATGTGAGCCATGATATTGGATTTTTAAATGTATTAGGGCTTATTCTCAATTATATAGTAGGCTTTGAAATGAAAGAATCTGATTGGCTGATTGGCACCTTTCTGCTGTGGTGAATCCTAGCCTGACCAATGCAAAAGGTGCCAGTCAGCTACATCACAAAACAAAAAAAGTAAATCACTACTCTCACTTTGCCATTTGAACTGCCTTCCCACTAAACACCAGTCTTGCATACTTAGGAAACAGAAATCATCAGTATGTAAAATAAAAAAAAACAGCAAACATTAAAGAAAAAGAGAAATTACAACCCAAAAACGATCCCACCATACATGTACACCACTTACTATGCAATAAATGTGACATACCTCCAAAACAGAATGCAGGTCAAACTCAGACTCCGGCTTTCTTTTCTCTCCCTCACAGCTACAGACGGCCACTCAACCTGCCCTCCGCTTTGCCTGGGCCCTGTATCGAAGCATTAAATCTTCTCCTACTGCAGCTGATCCCAGCCTCATGTCTTTCTACACTTTCTACAATAATCAATCAGTACTGTGAGTGATCCCTATCATTTCTGTGAGCAATGACCCTCACTCCCACACTCAGTGTCAATAGGAAGCCACTCAGACTTTACAACCTCCAGAAGTAACCTTAAGAGCACCCAATCACACTTCAATCTGGGTAACCTGAACAGCACCTGGTCGCACTTCAAGGCAGATCCCACACTATTTGGCTATTGAAGTAAAAATAAACATATCATCACCAGATTCAGTGACAGCAGTTGTAGTACAAAATGGGGCTAACACGCTGCTGCCTCTTGATCTATCCTACCTAGCAACAGTGAACTATTGTTTCTGGTGCACAAATAAATTTCAAAACAATTGTTTAAACTGACAAAATAATTGGTGTTTTTGTTTAATTTCCTATTATAAAAAATGAAGGGGGACATTGTATAATCACAATAAACCACTCCAGGGTGGGGTCTATGCTGGGATTTACCCACTTCTGGTGTGACTTACTCACTGGGCTTGTGGCCTCATGACTGAACCACACCAGGCACGGGTAAATCTCAGCATGACCCTCGCCCTATTATGGTTTATTGCTTAATTATATACTCTGGTCTAAAAATTCACTTGTCTGATTGGTCAGCTGCTACTTTATGCTGTGGAGTAATTTTACGTAACCACTGCATAAAGTACCAGTTGACCACACAAGTAAAATCACTGCACGCAGAATACTTACCATTCCAATACACTCAGGCAAAGCCACCATTCTTTTCTGCTGCTAACAACACTGTTCCACAAAATGAAAAGCTGTTTTGGAAAAGTGACAGCTAAAAAAAGTTAGATCTTAACTTCAGTACTGAAGTTGCAGACAATGCAGAGCTTACCAGCAACACTAAAATTAGAGTTCTGGCATTTTTAGTTATAATCACTCTAGAACAATAAAAAAAACAGAGGAAAAAAGGGAAGTTGTTTTTCTTTTTAAGCAAGTGCTGCATTGAAAGCTACTAGGGTAGCATGTAATAGCAGGGGCTGCTGACAGATGGTTCTATGTGGTGTGTGTAAAGTGGTGATGACAAAACAGCGACTGGAAAACAGCAAGGAGAAAAAGAGTGACCAGGAATCAAAGCGATCGGCAAAAAGACAACAACACTGCCAAGTGAGTAATTATGGGGGTGGGGGGGCCTTCTCTCACCTTCCCCCCTTTCTCATTATAATCAACTCTTGGGGGGGTGCAACTTGGGGAGGGGGAGACAGCTGAAGGTCACAGTTTCGGTGATCACTTTTTTTCTGTGTTGCTATTTTAGCCTCACTGTTTTCTGACCACTGTTTTGACAATCACAATCTTGCATGCACTCATTTCATGGGATACCCTGGCAGCTATACTCTGCTCTATTAAGAGGAAACTATGAAATGGGAAAATGGCATATAGCACCTCTTTTACAACAACCACTGTGAGTTTAGTAAGTCAGCAGTCTGTGTGAGGCTGCTGGCAGTTACTTATTGTTTTTAATTACTTTTTCTGGGACAAAGTCAGATTGAGTGGGGCACCCCTGTTATTTTCGGGTTTATGATCCATAAATCTTAGCATCTCAGAAAGTGGAACTGAGCATGAGTGGAGGCAGGCACTGCAGAGGTGAGTGTCTTCAGTGTCAGCTTGAGCAGATGGAACAACAGGCCCAGCCACTGTATTCAAGGAAAGAAAGGAACCAGAAAGAAGCAATAATTTAACAAAGTGGATGAACTGTAAAATGTGAGATTTGGGGGTAGTAGAAACAGAATTTGTCTGTACTATGTGTAAGCAGATCACAGAATTATAAGAAGAAAATAAGGACCTCAGAAAAAAGTTAGCACTACATATTGAAAATGCATAAATTAGAACAATTCATTAAAAATGCAGGGATGTTACTGCATGAGAGCTAAAGGGTGGCTATTGAATTACATGAAACAACAGCACAGGTCTCTGGAAAAACAATTGGGGATAATGAAGTGTGAGATGATGTTCAGATAGTGAACATGAGGACAAAACTGATGATTGGTGTTTGGTACAGGGAGGCATAAAATCATAGAAATGTGATCGCAGAAAAGGAACACTTGGTCCATCGTATCTGTACTTTACCTCCCCCTCCATACTTACCCTCTTCTCTCAGAGATCCCCCCTTGCCCCCTGGTCAACCCCTTGGATCTGTCCCCTGCCCTCTTGAAACCCTCCACTGTTTTGACCCCCACCACCTCATCTGGTAGACTGTTCCAGGGCTACAGCACCCTCTCCATGAAGAATCGTTCCCTCAGATTGCCCCTAAACCTTCCTCCCTCTAACCTCAGTCTATGGCCCCTAGTTAGAGCCCCTTCTTTCCATGTGGATATGCTCCCTGCCTTATTGATCCCCTTCAAGTACTTAAATATTTCTATCGTGCCCTCCCTCTCCCGCCTGGTCTCCAGTGGGTAGAGATCCAGCTCCTTCAACCTCTCATCACAGGGCTTTCCACACATCCTGTGCAACATCTTAGTGGCCCTTCTCTGTACCCATTCAATCCCATCAATGTCCTTGCATAGGTTAGGTCTCCAGAACTGGACCCTGTATTCTAGATGAGGCCTGACCATGGATTTGTAAAATGGCATCAGCTCCTCCATCCTTCTGCTCATTATACCCTTCCCTATGCAAGCCAGTATTCTATTTGCTTTTCCCCCTCACTCAATTAATCAAACAAAATCTTTATTTAACCAGGCAAGCACCATTGAGCAAAGCTCATTTTCAAGGTGGACATGGGAACCCCTGCCTTGCCACACTGGTTCCCTGACTTCAGGTTATCCAAAAATATAACCCCCAGATCCCTCTCATGCTCAGTCTCCTTAATTACATCCACCCAGTGTGTAACTTACCTGTGGGTTATTTCTCCCTATGTGCATTACTGTGCACTTTTGCACTGAATTTCAGCTGCCATGTTTCTGACCACCCCTCCAGTGATCTTAGATCTTCCCTCATTGCCCCCCCTTTGGAGTGTCTATCCTGTTTCAGATCTTTGTATCATCTGCAAACAAGCAGACCTTCCCCTGCAGCCCCTCCACTATGTAGCCGATAGAGATGTTAAACAGGATGGATCCCAGCACCGACCCCTGGGGTACCCCGCTCATGACCCACTCCTCCATGGAATGTATCCCATAAACCACCACCCAATGGCTTCTGCCCATCAATATGTTCTTCACCCATCTTATTATTTTCAGTCCCACTCCCAAACTTTCCAGCTTATTTACAAGCCTTTTGAGGGGGACAGTGTCAAAGGCCTTCCCAAAATCCAGATAGGCCATGTCCACTTCCCCTCCATGATCTACCACAATCATCACCTAATTGAAAAACTCGATTAGGTTTGTCTGAGATGACCTCCCTTGAGTAAAGCCATGCTGACAGGTGTCCTACAGCCCACTGCACACCAAGTATCTGTCCAGCCTTTCCTTTAATATCACCTCCATCACCTTACCCACCACTGAGGTGAGGCTGAATGGATGATAATTACCTGCCTCTTCCCTGCGGCCACTCTTGTGAAGTGGCACCCCATCTGCCCTCTTCAAATCTGTTGGCACCCACCCTGTATCCAGGGATTAGTTAAACTACCTCACTAGAGGTGCTGACAGTTATTTCCTTAGTTTCCAGAGTACCATAAGATACAGGGCATCCTGACCCATAGCCTTGTCCACCCTCAACCTACCCAACTTTTGTATGATTATGAAAATTATTTAGATCTCAAGGTTTTACAAAGAATAGAAAGTGACCATCTCCCAATTGTTCTATTTAGAAAATCTGATCATGAAATAATAAGAAAGCCTGATGAACATCTTGATATTAGAAACAAGAGATTATGTTGGGACAAAATAGCAGAGCCCACAGTTAATAAAATTGTAGAACAACGTAGTCAGGAAGTAGAACATTTGTTGGAAGATGTATCTGAGCCAGAGAAGATATATGATACTATTACTCAAGTTTGTTACAAATATATAGCTGTGATTCATAGTGAAAAAAATATAATAAACAGAAATATAGATATGAAAATTGGTTCTACAAGCACCGTAGAAATGAGAAGAAATTAAATAAACAATTTAGAATTACAAAAAAAATCCCACCAGAGAGAATACTGTATATCTGCCTTTAGACAAATTCAACAAAGATACAGAGTGTACATTAAACAAAAAAAATTTGAACATCAAATATCATTGTGGGAAATAATGTATAATGCTGTTGTAATATATGGATAGTGAAAATAATACCCCCAAAATGCATACAAAAAATTCCCTGTAATATAGTAGTTAGTCCCCTCGTAATAGTATACTTCCAGCCCAATAATACTATACTTCCGGTCCTCGTAATAGTATAGTTGGGATTACCGATGTGACTACTGTGTGAACTGTGTTTTGTTTCTTTTTTTTTGTGAGAGAAAGATGGAATGGGACTGGGAGCGGGAGCAGGAGTGGGGTGGAAGCGAGCGAGGAGTGAGGAACAACACTCAGGAGTCTTACTAACTCTGCAGACCACAAGGCGCAGTAAGCAGGCACAAGTAAGAAATTAAAATTTCTTGCATCCATATATTACAAAAAATAACAAATAGGTTCTGATGTTTCAAGGCAGAAATTCCATCTCGAGGTTCTGGGGACACTAGAAACCTCTCGAGCTTCGCTCTCGAGGTTTCTTGTGTCCTCAGAACTTCTCGATGGAATTACTGCCTTGTAATACACCAGAACCTATCTATTATTCTATTTATAAGCAGGGATGATAAAACACTCTGGTCCCTTGTTGCCTCTGGTACCAGCTCTCCTGGAACCAGATTGCAGTCTTATGTAACTCCAGACAAATGGGCTGACTATTTCTCACAACTGTATTGGTACTGTACTGTAATACGAGAGATTGCAAAATTGACTTTGAGATTAATAGTGACTTTAATTGGTTCACAGAAGATGAAATTTCTAGGGCTATCAATAGTTTTAAAAGTAAAAAGTCTCCGGGTCCTGACAAATTATCTATAGACTTTTGTAAATTTAATATTGATTGGTGGGCTAATATTCTGACAGACTTATTCAAAAAGATTGTTATGCATGCCTATTTACCTCCAACTTGGCATGGAAGTTATCTTATACCGATTTACAAGAAAGTTTCAGTTCTTGTTCCTAGCAATTATACGCCAATTAGTCTTATAGATAATTTAGCTAAACCATTTGCAAAAATACCATTGAACAGAATGACTATATTGTTGGAACAAACAAAGGCATTATCTCAACTACAGGCAGGATTCACTGAAAATAAAAATACAGTAACACACATTTTTATTTTAACTCACATATTGGAAAAGTATTATAGGATTAGAGGTCAGCCAATATTTGTAGCATATGTGGATTTCTCCTCACTGTTTGATTCTTTGAATAGACAAGTGCTTTGGGATAGTATGCATGGAATGAGTATTGACATTAACTTAATTAACATCATTAAAAGGTTATACTCAGACACTTGGGTCCAAATTAAATATTCAAAGCAAGGAGATCTAACAAATAAGATTAAAACAAATTTGGGTGTATGCTAGGGCTATGTATTAGCCCCTACCCTGTTTAATATTTATATCAATGATATTATTATAGCCATGGGTAAGGAGAAACATCATGCTCCAAAGATTGGGACAATGAAAATTCCTATATTAGCCTATGCAGATGACCTGGCCATAATTTCCACTAGTAGGCTGGGACTACAAAATGCAATTAAAGATCTGGAACAACTTTATTATGGAAAAAAATTAAAACTCAACTTACAAAAGACACAAGTGATGATATTTGGAAGCAATAGATTATATAAGAGTATGTTTCTAAAAAAATGAAAGGCTAAAGTATGTACAAGAATATCAATATTTAGGGGTTTGGTTCTCTAACAATCTAAAATGGAACAAGCATATTTGTTATATTCATAAAAAAAATTAAAATACACTTCTGCCACTGAATAGGTTTGATCACTTATATGGTGGACATTCAGTTATTCCATTTTTAAAGACCTTGGCTCGGATATTCAAACTGCGCCAGGCTGTGGTGCAAGCTTGGGCGCAGCTCAACTTGGCTGTGCAGGGGTGTGGACTGGGCGATATGTGCCTTGGCTCAGAAGCTTTGAATAGTGCACCCTGGCCACCCCCAGTGTGCATGGTGCAGTGGCACTGTGCCAGCGCAAGTGGCCAGAGTGGAGCATGGAGATGCGCTAGCACAAGTTCCATTGCACCATGCACAACAACCGTGATATTCAAAACTTGACATGCAAATGGGGCCATAATGTATGCAAGGTGCACATGGGGCCATTTGCATGTCATCTTGGCTTCATTTGCATGCAGGTGCACTGATCCCCAACGACTTACGCCTGGTGCCCTGCCAGGCAGCAGCCATCAGGGACCAATGCCCCCTGCAGTCCGATCACAGGCATTTGTATAAAAAAATTAATATTCTCACTATCCCTGGTGGTCCAGTGGATCTCTATCTGCCCAACCGCGGACATGTTTAAAAAATAAGACTTCATCCAATCTCCCTGGTGGTCCAGTGGACCCCTGTTTGCTCGATCGTGGGCATTTGTAATTAAAGAAGAAATAAGTCCAATATCCCTGGTGGTCCAGTGGACTGCTATCTGCCCGATTGCAGGCATTTGTATAAAATAAGAATGAAGTCCAATATCCCTGGTGGTCCAGTGGACTGCTATCTGCCCGATCGCGGGCATTTGTAATTACAAATAGAAATATGTGTTTATCCCTGGTGGTCTAGGGTGCCCCCCTCCCACCCACCCACTAAGCCCCACAGCCCCACTCCCCGGTCAGCTGGCGGGCAGCAGCACCACCCGCCTGCCACCCCGCTGCCCGCCGACTGACACCTTGGTAGGGCTGCCGTCCATTGGTTCACAGTGTGAGCCAATGGATTTGCAACCCTACGTCTACACATTCCAGATATGTGAATAATTCACATATCTGGAATGTGCTCTTCTGACTGAGACTACATGCCCGATAGCTCACACTGTGAACCAATGGGTGTGCAGCCTACCAGGTGTCAGTCCAGTGATGGGCAGGGTGGCAGGCGGGAGGGCTGCTGCCCGCCAGCTGACCGGGGGTAGCGGTGGTGGGGCTCAGTGGGTGGGTGGGAGGTACCCTAGACCATCAGAGATAAACACATATTTCTATTTTAAATTGCAAATACCCATGATAGGGCAGATAGCAGTCCACTGGACCACCAGGGATATTGGACTTTGTTCTTAATTTATACAGATGCCCGCAATTGGGCAAATAGCAGTCTACTGGACCACCAGGATGTTAGACTTTGTTCTTATTTTATACAGATGCCCACAATTGGGCAGATAGCAGTCCACTGGACCACCAGGGATGTTGGACTCTGTTCTTATGTTATACAGATACCCGCGATTGGGCACATAGCGGTCCACTGGACCACCAGGGATATAAGGAATATTTTTTTTCATTTACAAATGCCTGCAATCGGGCAGCCAGCGGTCCACTGGATCACCAGGGATATTGGACAGAATTATTTTATTTTATTACAAATGCCCATGATCGGGTATTGGGGGGGTGCCGCCAGGAGCAGCCGGAACTCAGGTGGCCACCTACAGGTGGCAGCTGCCGTGTTATGCCCTGCAATGTGGCAGCTCACCTGTGGGTGGCCATCAGTTGTTCCTTTTTTTGGTGTAACTTTGTGCTGGTGCAGGTAGGGGTTACGCATGCATGGCTCTGCATGTCCAGGGCTGAATATCGGGCTGTGCAGAGTATGCATGGGCATGCCCCCTCACCTGTGCCTGCATACATTACTGATGCACTCTGACACATTGGGATTTGTGCCTCACACTTTTCCCTTTTGAATATTGTGCCAGGGTGCATCAGTGGGTTGCGCATGGCGAAACACTGTTGCACCATGCGCAACCCTTTTGAATATCTGGGCCCTTGAGTGCAAAGGTTGTTGCTCAAATTCTGTATGCAGCAGAAGTTTGGGGAGTTTCTCCCCTTGTGAATTTATAATCAACCCTCAATAATGCCTATAAAAATATTTAAAAGTTATCCAAGGGTTTGTCAAGTGCCTTAGTTAGAACTCAAATTGGACAGCCAAAACTGGAACATATGGTTCAAGACCGACTGATTAGATTCTGGATTAAAACTAAAACAGACCCTAAGGATGATCTGATCCAGCTATGTATGAGGGAGAAGGAAAGATTATTACAGTATAATAAACAGACATGGTTAAAGAGAACCCTACGGTTATTGGAAACATATGGGCTACTTTATTTAAATGACTGGGTCAGTGAAAACATTAGTTTGAATTCTAGATATACAGCCTTTGCTACTGAGAAGATTTATGAACACCCTAGACAATAGGATTTACAAGAAATTAAAATACTGAAATCGGCTCATTAGTTGGTAAATAACACAAAAGAACACAATATCAAACAGTATATTATTCTGGTTAAAAAATAAAGAATATAGGCAAATTTTGACAAGGTTCAGGTTTGAAAATTTTTCTAGTAATGTATTGTTTGCTAGGTATAATAAAGCACAAACTATCTCTGTGAACTGTGACTGTGTTTTACAAGAAATAGAAGGTCTAAGACATGTAGTGTTGAGGTGTCCCTGGCATGATATTCCCAGGAAAGAAATACTGGGTAAATATCTAATACTATGGGGTATTCCAGATAGATATTTGCTTGACCTTTTATTTAACTCTGAGAATGAAAAAATTCTTACTGATCTTGCACTTTATCTAATAACAATTGGTAAGATAAGGGAATGGAAGAATTTGCCAGGGAAAAAAATCCTTTCAGAATTTGATCACTACATTTCTGCTTATTAACTATTATAAGTACACACTAGCTATTATGTCTTTTAGGATTTTTCTCACGCTGTATATCCCTTTTTCAGAAGAAATATTTATTTTTAAACAATGGTATTATTGTTAGAGCTTAGCCCATTCTTTTTTGGCTTATATACTATCGTATTGTAGCATGTGTCATGTATTGTTTTTTTTATGAGATTTTTATGTGAAATGGCTAATAGCCAATCAATAAATTATTTATTACTATTACCTAGCCAACTCCTCCCTTACCTTGTCCTCACTGAACAGGCTAGGATCTACCCTTATGCCGTCCCTTCCCCTGCTCCCTTAACATTGGTCCCTTCCTCTTCCACCATGAAGATGAAACAGAAGTACCTATTCAGCACTTCCATCTACTAGAAGTCCCCCTTCATTGGTACTCGCCCCATTCCTTTCATCCTCACTATCCCTTGCCTTGCCTTCCTCTTCTGTCCAATATAACAAAAGAAGGTTTTATCTCCCCTATTTGCCTGCCTAGCAATTCTCTCCTCCATTTCTGCTTCTGTTCTCCTAAACTTCTGCCCTGGCACTCTCAGCTTCTCCATGTAGGTTTCCCTATCCTCCTTGCCCTGTGACCTCTTGTATGCTCTTTTCCTTTCCCCAATTGCCTCCCTTACCTCCCTGGTGAACCAGAGAAGCTGGTCCATCTTACTTTGTTTCCTGTTCTAACTTTGAAGCTCACAGTATTATGGTTGCTGGCTGCCAGGCTTACCCCCACCCTAACTCCCTCCACACTGTCCCCATTGGTGAGCACCACATCCAATATGCTGCCCCCCCCAGTGGGTTCCTGCAGTTCCATGTTGAATTTGCACAAACAACATCACTGCAGTTGTTTTAAGCCCGGTCAAATCAGCGTTAGAAATTAGCACACTGTACAATTTCACTGCAAACAATCTCAACACCAGTATAAGATTTTACCTTTGGTACCCTGCTGTCCTGCATGTCACCACAGCCTGCAGGAGAAAAGCAATTCCAATCAGCCTCAGAAACTCAAGCAGAACTGCAAAAATATTTCCCTAAGTGGTTTCCTCAACAGCATACACACACTCCCTGACTTAACCCTGGAATGCCACAATGTGTTTTGATCAGCGCACTAACTAGACTTTCAGACAGAAGTTACTTACTGTACTTCTGTGATCTTCTGGGGGAGGAGTCAGCAAAACATCATCCACTGCTCTCAGGTTGTCTTTCACAATCAAACTTGGGGTATCAGGCTCTAAGGGAGGCTATATCTTCCACCGAGCAGCAAACAGCTCAACAGCTAAGCTCCCGGCAAAAATAGTCAGTCAGTTAAGCATGCCCAGCTTCAGCATCCTACACCTGTGTGGGAGGTGGCTTCTCTAAAGGTACAGGTAAGGTCACCTGACCCATTTGTCATGAGTTTTTAAATTTAAATGTTTCAACATTTAAGTGCTAATCAATATTTAAATATAAAGCTACACAGTCCTACATAAAAATACATCGGCATGCCTTTTGTAAAATAAAATAAGACTGAGATCCAATATTAAAACAGCCAGGACTTCAGAGCACAGCAAATACCAGAGACGTACTGACTGTGTCAAACTGAATATATTCTATTTATTCCAGTCAGCCTGTGCTATTTTGTTTTTGCTATTTTGCTACTGACAATATATATGGAAACAGATATTAATAAAAACAAGCAATTTCCCAGGAATCTCAAAGGTCTTCAGTCAAACATAGCTCAAGATGTAAAGCAGTTGGTATCACAATGAAAAATCACTGGACAATGAAAAAACAAAATCTACCTGCCACAGAAATACTGTCACTGAAGAATAAAGGCAGGAAAGTGACACCAAATAACTCCTAAACCACCAGAGAAGCCAAAGTATGTGTCTCTGTAATGTTTAGGCGCTACTGCAGTATGCACTAAACAGTCATATATGCTGTCTTTCATTATGCACATACCGCAATGCTAAAATGTTTGTGCTGAATATGATGTGCGGTATTTACGTGATACCAGTTCCTGCACCATCTGCTGTAGAAAAGTTTCCTGGAGGAACCTGAGGATCTCTCTGCTCTAGGCTGACCAAGCTAACGGGATGCCCTAGTCAACATCTGGAAGGTTAAGATCTCCCACCTGCAAAATATCCCCCTTGTGTGCCATCCATTGAATCACCTGCAACATCTGCCTATCCATTTCTTCCCTTTGCATTGGTGATCTAAAAATCACCCCTAGCCTTAGTGATACTCCTGACATTTTCTCTAGCATGACCCACAAGATTTCTGCATTCCCTAGCTCCTCCTGTCCTTCCATTGCCTTGATGTCATCCATAATGTACAATGCAGCTCTCCCCTTTCTGCTAGTCCTGTCCTTCCTAAAACACCTAAACTCTGGGATTCCTACTTCCCATGTCTGATGCTCTGACCACCATGCCTCTTTCACAGCTACAATATCCAGGCCCTCATCTACCATAATGTTCTTCAAATCCACCAATTTGTTTCCTAGGCTCCTGACATTTTCAAACAGACCTTTCCACCAGATATTCCCCTCCTTCTCCCAGCCAACCCTCCTTTCCATACCTGCTCCTTTCCCTACTCCCATATGCAGGGTAGTGCTAGCTAGTCCCTAGGAGAAGGCAAGAAAAAGTCCCTATAAAAATACAAAACAGTTTTCCATTTTGGAGACAACTGAAGAAGCTGAATCTGAAAGTAACAAAATTCAGGAGGTTCAAAATTAAAGCCAGATAGCTCCACAGAGAGACAAGGTGAATGATAAGAAGCAGAAAATGCTGGGAACCTACAGGCACCCCAAGTTGTTAAGCAAAATTATTTCAGCACTTCTTGACGAAGCAAGATTGTGGTTTTGTGGGATACCAATAATCAAATTCACAGATAAAATAATATGCAGAGGCAGAAAATATATTGCCATGGTGAGCAGTTCCTCTGGTACTAAAATATTGTATGTGATATCAAAGAAAACATGGACAGCCTACCTACTCAGAGGCACAGATTTGGCCATTACAGTTTTACATGTAGAAACAAATTATGTGTGGAGAAGGAACATTATGGACATACAGAGGGACTTTAAGGCAGTGGGAGCTTCTTTGACTCCAAAAGGATGTAAGGTGGCAATATCTGAAATAGTCCCAGTCCTGAGAGCTGGTAAGTGGAAAACACAGAATATTAAACAACTCAATGGATGGTCGAGACACTGGAGCAAACGGGAGGAACATATCTTCCAAAGAAATTGGAACCAATATGACAGAGATACTAAACTATATGGATGTGATGGCCTACTCTTAAATAGAGATGGGACAAGCATCCTTGGTGAGAGAATAAATAGAACTCTTGAGACATGTTTAAACTGAAAAAAGAAGGGGGAAGGGGGAGCAGAATCTTTTGTTGCAAACAAGCTGTCATTAAACAATCTGAATTGGTTTAAAACATCAAGGAAGTTAGGGACTGGAAAGTTGTATTTATAAATGCAATGAGCCTCATTAACAATACATGAATTAGAATACATTCTGACCAGTGATAATGTTCAGGTTTACGCAATCACTAAGACTTGATGGCAAGATGATGATGATACTTGGAGCAGGATCATACAGGGGTATACATTATTCAGTAAACAAAAGAAAATAAGAAAGGTGGTGGAATAGAAGAATATGTGGCTGATAACACACCCATAGAATTCATGTCCAAAGATATGGATAGTGATCTGGAGCATATTTGGGTGAAACATTTTCCAAGAACTGGGAAAACACGATTCTGGTGTTGGTGTATAGGTCTTCCTAACAGTCAGGAGAACAAAATCAAGCAATGATGGAAACACTGAATAATCTCATTGTGGTAGACAGGTTAATATTGTTGGAAGATTTTAGTACTCATGTGGTTTCAAGGGAAGGCAGAACATCATTGGAGAGGGATTTCTTAAATACCATAAATAAATTAAAATAGAAACAATGGCCCAGATATTCAAAAGGGTTGAGCATGGCACAGCAGTGTTGCACCATGTGCAACCCACTGATGCACCCCAGCACAATATTCAAAAGGGAAAAGTGTGCAGCACAAATCCTGATGCGCCAGAGCACATCAGTAATGTATGCAGGTGCAGGTGGGGGGGGCATGCCCATGTATACCGTGCACAGTCCGATATTCAGCCCGGGATGTGCAGAGCCATGCATGTGCAACCCCTATCTGTGCCAGCATGAAGCTGATCCCAAAAAAAAAAAAAAGGAACAATGGATGGTTACCCACAGGTGAGCTGCTACATTGCAGGGTGCAACACGGCAGCTGCCACCTGTGGGTGGCCACCCGAGCTCCGGCTGCACCTGGCAGCAACCCCTCATACCCAATCGTGGGCATTTGTAAAATAAATAAAACTCCTGTCCAATATTCCTGATGGTCCAGTGGACCACTGTCTGCCTAATCACAGGCATTTGTAAAATAAATAAAACTCCTGTCCAATATCCCTGGTGGTCCAGTGGACTGCTGTCTGCCTGATCGCAGGCATTTGTAAAAAAAAAAATATGTCCAATATCCCTGGTGGTCCAGTGGACTGCTGTCTGCCTGATCGCAGGCATTTGTAAAAAAATATGTCCAATATCCCTGGTGATCGGTGGACCGCTATCTGCCCGATCGCGGGCATTTGTAAACAAAACATATGTCAATATCCTGGTGGTCTGGGGTACCCCCTCCCACCTGCCCACTGAGCCCTACCGGCCCCTCTCACCCAGTCAGCCAGTGGGTGGCGGCACCCTGCCTGCCACCCGCGCCCTTGACTGACACTGTCGGTGGGCTGTACACCCGATGGTCCACAGGTTGTGCCAATGGGTGTGCACTATACCGTACTACACATTCCAGATATGTGAATGGAATCATTCACATATCTGGAATATATGGCTCGATATGGACCTACAAATAATTCAGCTCACGCTGTGGACCAATGGGCCTACAGCCCTACCGGTGTCCAATCAGCGGGCATTGAGTGGCAGGCAGGTGGGATGCTGACACCCACCAGCTGACCAGGGGGAGCGGAGCGGTGGGGCTGGTGGGTGGGTGGGGAGAGGGTACCCCAGACCACCAGGGACATTGGACATATGTTTTTTTTTACAAATGCCCACGATCGGGCAGTCAGTGGTCCACTGGACAACCAGGGATATTGGACAGGAGTTTTATTTATTTTACAAATGCCTGCAATCGGGCAGTCAGTGGTCCACTGGACCACCAGGGATATTGGACAGGAGTTTTATTTATGTTACAAATGCCCACGATCAGGCAGTCAGCGGTCCACTGGACCACCAGAGATACTGGACAGGAGTTTTATTTATTTTACAAATGCCCATGATTGGGCTGTGGAGCACATTGCCAGCTGCAGGGGACGTTGGTCCCCAATGGCTGCTGCCTAGCAGGGCGCCAGGTGCAAGTCATCAGGGATGGGCGCACCTGCATGCAAATGGGGCCATAATGACATGTAAATGGCCCCATGTGTGCCTTGCATACATTATGGCCCCATTTGCATATCAAGTTTTGAATATCACGGTTGCTGTGCATAGTGCAATGGAACTTGCTCTAGCACATCCCCATGCTCCACTCTGGCCACTTACGCTGGTGCAGTGCCACAGCACCACGCACACTGTGGGTGGCCAGGGTGTGATATTCAATGATGCTGAGCATGGCGCAGCTCCGTTGAATATCGCCCAGTCCACACCCCTGCGCAGCCAAGTTGAGCTGCGCCCAAGCTAGCACCACAGCCTGGCGCAGTTTGAATATCTGGGCCTATATGTATACACAGCAACAAGAGGTGACTAAATTATTGACCTGGTGTTAACTAATTTGGATGATCAGATACTAAATTGCAGGACAGATGAATCATAGGTGGCAGCAGCCATTGCATCATTAATTTTAAAATTTCTGTGGCAAATGGTAGAATGAAAGGCAGTACTAGGATCAAATGCTTTAATAAGGAAAATTATGACATGATTAGAAAGGCATTAAGGGAATGGTACTGGAAGAGCCAGTTCAAAAATCCCAACCTAAATGAAATGTTGGAAATGTTAAGTTCAGAGTTAAATGAACGTATTTTAAAATATATACCCAAAATGGTGAGATATGATAAGATGGGTAAAATACCTGTGTGGTTAAATAGGAAAGTAAGAAGAAAAATTAAGAGAAGAAAGAAAGCATACAAAAGGGCAAAAACACCACAAAAGAGAAGCATAGGAAGAATATAAGAACAGGGTACATGAAAGTAAATGTGTAAGGAGAGCTAAATGGACTTTGAGTTATATCTGGCATATCAGGACAAGGATAATTATAAATCCTGCTACATTTATATAAACTCAAAAGGAGTAGTTCAATTCAAGTGGGTCCTCTAGTTTATGAGTTAGTTGATATATTAAAGAGGAGAAAAAATGGCAAAAACACTCAATAATTACTTTAGCAGTATGTTTAAAGCAAAAGTAAATCAAATTAATTACAGGCTACAATATCCAACTGTCCAGAGATATTGATTAAGGAGGATGACATAAAAAAAGATTAAGCCATACAAATCCTAATAAAGCACCTTACCCGGACAGATTACATTCCAGAATTCTCAAGGAACTGTCTAATTAGTTAACAAAATGTGAAACAGAATTTTTCAATTATCCCTGCACAGCGATACAGTGTTGAATTGTGAAAAAAAAGGTGACTGTTATTTCACTGTATAAAAAGGGAGCCAAGTCTGACTGCAAACATTATAAACCTGTGAGCCTTATCTCAGTTTCGTGAAACATTTTAGAGTGAATAATTACAAAAGAAATAAACAACTTTGTGTCAGAAATAATCTAGACGATACATCACAACAAGGATTTATAAAGGGTAGATCATGTTAAATGAACTTGCTATTTTTTGAAAGGGTTAATAGTAATCTATACCAGGGTAAGCCTATGGATATCATTTACCTGGAATATAGCAAGCCATTTGACATCATTCCTTGCCAGAGCTGATCATGGGATTGAATAAGAGGTTGCTAAACTGGATTGATTCATGGCTTATGGGTAGAACACAGCAAGTCACTTTGAGGGGTGTTAGCCCAGAATGGATAGCTGTGACTAGTGGGGTGCCACAGTGATCAATTCTGGCATCTTGCTTATTTAATATTTATGTTTCATCTATGACAAGTATTGAGGATGTGTGGCTTCCTACTTTTTCAGATGACACAAAGGTGGGCTTGATAGTTAGTAGTGAGGTTGAAATTGAGAGACTTGGAAGTGAATTGGAAAATCTGGGGAATTAGGCACAGGAAAATGTGTTGGTCTTTAATATTGACGAATGTTGGGTGGTGAATTTGGGCAGGAATAATTCAGGAGCAAAAGGTCAGTTATTAAGAGTTTTGACTGAGGAAAGGAACTTGGGAATTATTGTAACAAATGACCTGGGATATAAAAAAACAAAACACTGTTCTCTGACTGCTAAAAATGTTATGGTATCTTGGGAGGTATTTCTAAACATATAAACAGCCGAGGCACTAGATTTATGCACCATTGTATACTTCATTGGTCAGACCACACTTGGAGTACTGTGGACAGTTTTGGTCTCCATACTCTAAAGGTGATATAAAAACATTGGAAGGCATCCAGTGTAAAGCAACTAAAATGATTAATGGCATGCAAAACCTAAATAATATGCAAAGGTTGGAAAGGTTGGACCTTTTTGCCTTGGAATATGCAGATCATGGCGTGATCTCTCTCTGATCTATGGAGATTTTAGTAATCCTGATTTATGGGACTGTGTTTGGTTGGAATTAAAAAATACTAAATACAGTACAAGAGCCCACATACTCCAGCTAAAGGGAAAACTAACACGCAGAAAAAAGAGGGAAATGTGGTTTTCAAAGAAGGTGGTGTCATTTGGAAGAGATTTCCACAAGATATTGTGGCTAGTAACAGCATGACAAACTTTAAGACAAAGTTTGATGACTACCTTACAAGTAGTAATATAACAGGATATAACCATTGGGAAAAGGCAAGCAACTAAAGGGTAAATTGCCTACTTGTTCATACACAACATGCAAAACCTATGCAACCGTGATGCCCACATTTTAATATTACTTCTTGCAGACAAAGGTATTCATGGATGCTGCATGATATACATACACAGCTGTGGTTGCAGAAGCAAAGGCCATTGTAGGGCTTTTCCTTCTTCCACTTCAGATCCATGAAGGTAGCACATCAGTGCTACTGCATGTTTGTCACCTGGAAATAGCTGTATGTTGCTTGTCTTGCAAAACTTCTCATGTCTTGAGAACTTGCATCTGAGTCAATGCATCTAAATGTTGGGGAATTATTGAACACCACCAAAGCTATTATAGTTCAAAATTGGGGTTTAACATTAAACACCTTACTCAGCCCTAACTGTACATCTAAAGAAGGACACAGCTGGGTTGGAAACTACTGAAAAAGGCTACAATGATGATATAGGGGCAGCAGGATAGGTCCCATGAGGATGGACTGGAAAGTTTAAATGTATATTCTCTGTATGGCTGTAGGGAGAGGAGTGATATGAAAGAAACACAAATACAGCTGTCCTGGTGGTGTGGAGAGCTGCGGCACTTAAAGTCTTACCCCCTGCCACACAAGCAAGCCAGGTTTAGGAATGTACCAGGCTCACTCAAGGGCTGTCCTGGTGAGAAAGGATTGGGCATCCTAAAACAGTTCTCTTCCCTTTGAGAGGGGGAACTCTGAGTCCCACCACCTGCCTGCCTGCCACTTGGTAGAGACTGGGTGGGGTCAGCAAATGTGGGTGAGTGTCTGCTGATGCAGCATGCATGTGTGTCAATATGCAAATGTGTGCACATATCCCACACAGATGCCTGTGGAGAAAACAAATGAAATAGCCCTGGATACCTTAGCATCCCAGCAGGCACCACATGACCCTATGTGGCAGCAAACTGCTATATATGGCTCTGTGTAAATGGTGGTAAAACCATAAGTCCACAAGATGGGTCAGTGACAGGGCTATGAGGATGCATGGAGACTCAGGACAAAAGATGGAAGAAATACAACAATTAAAAAAAAAACATAAATACATTCAAGGGTACAATAGAGCAAAAACAAGACAAACTCCAGAAAGCTGTTTAAGTTGATTTATAGTTATTTCACCAGGGGGTACTATCTCAAGCTGGAATGCTGGAAATTCAAACAGAACATTAGCAACTCAATTTTTTGAGAGAGCAGGTGATAGACAAGTGGACTAATCAGCTCAGCAAAGTGGTTAATGCTGGTACTATAGCTAGGTTCAAAATGTAGTAGGACTTCATTAAACAGTGCTAAGAGACAGGGAAGACTCTAAAAAGACAAAGTAATTCAGAGTAATATGCCATTAGGCACATGGGGACACTTGATGAACTTAAAGGGCCTGATTTTCAAAGGGCAATTTGGGGCTTGCATCAAGCCCTGTAACAAACCCTTTTGTTGGCACAGCTGCACCAACACCTTTCCGGCAAACTGCACCTCATTTCAGTAGTTTGGCTGCAGTTACAACACCTGACCCAATGTATGGCAGCTTGTGACAAATATTTGATATTTAGCACAAGCCCTGTAAAAAGGTACCTGGGATTGCTGTAAGCTAGGCCAGAAAAAATTGGTCTAAACTGAAGCAATTGGCACATGAGATTAAAAATTCCAGTTGTCTGCTGGGAAAATTATGCCAGCCCTGTGTGCCATATGTTTGACACACGCAGGGCTTACGGCATTCTCAGCCCTTTGAAAATCCAGCCAAAAGTCTTTTCCTGTTCCTCTATGTATCTATATTTTTTTATGTTTCAGTTTGAAATGCAGTAATCCTATCTGCCCTGCTGTGAACCAGTTGTTTAAATCACACCTCACTCAACTTAAAAAGATATATTCAAATCAGCTGTTTCGTTCCAACATGCCACACTACTAAATTGTTTAAAAAACTCACCTCAAAAGAATTCAAAAGAATTATGTATACTTATTCACTCTCTATAATTTCAAAGCCCAGTATGCTAAGAATCTTTGAGACAAAGGTAAAGTATTTTAGTCTTTATAAGAAATTATTTACTATTTGTTTTGTTGTGACCCCGACCCTGTGACTCATCTCCTGAAGCAACAACTTACCCTCCCAGGGCTAACAGAATATTTATTAGGGATAAGGGGTCAGGGAAGGAGCCAGGTCAACATCTTTCTGTAGGATGTTTCACCATTTTGCCATCCGTGTTAAACCCCGCCAAAATAGGATATGTGGAGCCAGTGGTTCATGAGCAAGCATTCAGTCGCACATTCCATGCAGTGTAATGCATCCAGGCTTAGTGAACACTGAGGCTACACAGTTTCCCAACTGGAAGGAGTATATGGAGGAGAAAGGAATGATTTTAAACTTCCTGCAGGCCCAAAGTGGAAGGCCTGGTTTCCAGATGTGCATGTGCATGGCAAGTGGCAGTACTGCCACAAGATCTCTGGTCTAGATCCCAAACTGCTGTCATTTCAAGTGTTCCTTCAGATTTGTTTGATTGTGCTGTTTATGAAAGAATCAGCACACAATGGCACGGAAACAGAAATGTTAAACATTACAAAAATTCCATTTACCTGTCATTCCTGCCACTCCAGGGAGCCCTGGTAATCCTCTTGCTCCTTGATCACCTTTTTGTCCTGGCAAACCTCTGGCACCAGGTATACCAGAAACACCTAGATAACATTAAAGTAAATTAGTCATCTTAATTATTTAAACTAGCATCAGCTACTATTTATATCATGTAATATTGTACTGTATACAAATGTAACAACCCTTCTCACCAAAAGGGGGCAGAGGCTTGATTACCAGGGAAACAGACCAAGCTACTACTGTTATACTGACTGACTAAAACAGTTCAGTGGGAAGAGCAGATTACCCCAAAGTGAGCAAAGTGAAACACATCGAGGCGTGGAACTGAGCAAGCAAAACAGCTAACAAAAACACCAAGGCACATCAGTATGCTGCCACACAGAGGAACTGCTAATCCCTCTCCAGAGCACAGGTCCCCCCATACCAGTGTAATGAAAGGGAGCCACAGTCAGAGGGAAGCAAGTCGTGAGAGGGAAAACAAACTAGGGAGGGGTGAATAATAAATTTTTGAACTCTGGGGGAGTGCAACCTGGGAGGGGTGAGAAAGTCAGAAAGGTGGTAGATTTATTAGAAAAACTTGGCGGGGGGTGACTCATGTTGGCGAGATGGACAGAGTCAGGAGAGGGGCAGATTTAATAAAACAGCTCCAGGGATGATGCAAGTCAGGGAGAGAGAGAAGGTTGTGAGGGGGGTGAGACACAATATTACAACCCTGGGGGGAAGGCAACCATGGGGAGTGGGGGCATGATGCGGGTGCAAAGAAAAAAAAAAAACACAAACATGAAGCCAGCAAGATCGAACCCAGGGCTGCTGCATATAGCTAGCCCATTCACAGCTTGAGACTCTAACCTCCATGCTATGTTGCCAGCACAGTTAGGCAACACACAGTGTGCATTTCAACTACCCATGTAACTGAAAACAGGTACATGTACAGCAGCAATATATCATCTGTGCTGTTATTGTCCATGTAGCTGTATTCAGTCATGCTATTTCTTCAGCGTCAGTTTCACTGTGCTACAATCCCAGCACTAACTTAGCAGTATGTCAGGAGGAGCTTAGTAATAAAAGAAGTGTGCCAATGTGACCTCGAGGAGGTTTTGCTCTGAGGTAGCAGTGATCTCCACCTATTGTATCAGCTGTCACTGGGTCCAGACTTTTGAGAGCAGATCACCATGTCTATTCACCTGGTAGCCTCCAGGGACAGACCCAGACAGCAGTGTAGATCCAAGTCAAGGGATATGGGGGGGGGGGGTTATTTTAGAATGCTGTTAATTCTGGGACTCATGTGAGGGAACATACCAAGACAGTGCAGACACCCTGAGGGGTTCCCCAGAAAGGGAGTTTCTGTCAGCCTTGTGGTACAACAGGGGTCCCTAGAAGACAAAATGTCACCTATAGGGGGCTTTTGGGGTCGTGTACCCAAATAATTCTGCCAGTAGAGCTGCTGATAGAGAAAATCCTGGTGAGGCAGTCACACTAGTGAATCATGTAGGAGATATAGCTACATATTGTGACAGCATTTCCCAAGCCGGGATGGGTACTGGATCTGTTGCCATCAGCTGAGAGGGTGGGAAACTGCCAGCAGTCAGGCTAGAACATCTAGTGCTGCACCATGCCCAGAGCACCTCTGATGAGTAGCAGGAGCTTAGATGTGGGGCACCCCACCAAAAGAAAGTGACCTTAAGGCACCCACCAGTCAACTGAAGTCTGAGAGTGGACTCTCTCCAGAAGTGGATGCCTTCTACACCAGTCATTGATGAGGTACCATGGTGACAAAAATGGTATAAGATTCAGAAACCTAACACTGCAGCACAGTGGAAAAACAAAGGAAAATTGTTCAGAATATTTCAGGCTCTGATCGGAGTTATAACATCACCCGTTGGTATATCTGAGCGCAAATAAAAAAAAAACTGAGGGATTTTTGCAGCTTCATGGTGTGTGCATGATACAACCTTTAAAAAGGGGTCCTGACTTACATCAAACATCAGGACTGAACCTGTTTTTGAGGTACTGGGTTAAAGTGCCAAACGCAAAACACCAAGGATGAAAACTGCTAAGTCAGAATAACTAAAACAATGTTACAGAGCCATAATAGTGCAGATAAAGTTTAGCACTATCCCTGTAGCTGTTTGGGGACAGGGAGAAAGCTTCTACTGCAGGGTGTGCTGCTGACCAACTGCCATGGTGTGCAGTGTAGGGCACAAGCAGCGGAGGATGGCAGAACAAGATTGTTGCGTGGTTCGAGTACTGCAGCAGGTGATTTATTTTTCTTTTTTGGGACTTAGTTTCTTTTGCCTCCCCCTCCCGACTCAGGGCTGGGTTCTACCTACCCTCCCCCAAGGATTCTCCCCTCCTTGCATTTCCTTCCCATCCCAAAGTTGCATCACTCCCTGAGCTGATTATAGTTAGATGGGGGTGTGACATTATCTAACTGGTTGTTTTTGTGGTGCTGTTATTGTGCTTTGTGTTTTTTGTGGGCTCTGTTTTTGTTATTTTTCTTGTGCGGTTTTTGATCCGCGCTGTTTCGCATTTAGCATTTTGACCCTGTGTCTATTTTTGAACATGTACTTGCTGAAGGCTAGTCAAAAAAAGGAATGATATGATAGAGACCTTTAAGTTCCTGAAAGTATAAACAAGGTAAACTGCAAGAAGCTATTTAGCATGATTATCAGATGAAGAACACGGCATTACAGAAAATTGTCGAGGGAGGTTTAAGTGGGATGCGAGAAAGTTTTATTTTACAGAAAGTGCTGTTGAGCCTGCCCGCTAATGTGGTGGGCACCAAATCCATAAATGATTTCAAGTACAGCAGTGACAGGGTGAAGGACTAAGTGGCTGTTCAGGGCAGTAGGGCAGGAGAGGGGTGCATGGGGATGGATCGTGTGGGCTTGAACCCTGTATGGACAAAAGGTCTTGGTGTTTGTTAGGGTACTACAGGTAGAATGGATTGATCATAGTATTTTTTTGCCATCAATGTGTATACTTCTGCTTTTTCTGTCTGTACAGTGCCACCACAGAGTGAATAAATATCAGTAGGGGTAGGAGAAAGTGTGGATTTCCACCATCGCGGAAGATCCATGAAATGTCGCTGAATTTTCCACGCTTTCGCCTGTGGCAGAATTCTGAACTTTCATCAAATAACTGTGGATTTCCACCTAGTACTGTGGCATTTAATTACAAACTGTGAACGTTTTACATGACATACAGAAATAAAGTCTCTTGCTTAGTATTTTGCCATATATCATGTAATTATCCGCAGTTTGTATTATTTCTGCGTTTTTTTCCCCACAGTTTAATACATAAGTCACAGAACTGAACACTGACAGTGATCGGTTCCGCAGAGATTTTTTCCTGCAGTTTAATACATTAACCCGCATTTCTAACATTTATTCTGCAGTTTTCAGCGAAATGTCCGTGAAAGTTGTCAAAATGATTTCCAAACTTTTTTAGAAGCAAAAATCCGACTTTTGTCTAAATTCTGCTTGAGAAATTTTTTTCACACACCCCTATATGCCAGTTTTCCTTTCTATAATGCTGACTTATCAGTATATTGTGACTTATGCTTATTACACCTTGCAGAGTTATTTATTCTCATCAGAGTGGAGGTCTGAACTATATTTATCGCATAGCTGGGGACCTGGTTTGGTATGACGTGACTGTGACTATTGTTGTAGGGGAGCTCTCCAGCAAGCAGTTCATCATAACCCTAGACACAAAATGTCTGCTTGAGCCAAGTCTGTCCTAGCTAGCACTTAGTGTAATTAGGCAATTGTAGGCACCTATGGGGTAAACGTTTTCAACTTCTGGGATCATTGATAAAGCAAAGGGTTACAATGTGCAGGCATAGTGTGGGATATGAAGGAGATATGCATGGATGAATACCTGCCTATGACCATTGGACAGCCCAGGTCGTCTCAGAGAGTGGCACAAAAGCCTGGAAACAATCTGTGAGTTTATAATGGGACAGAACTGAAGTGCCAATATTTTTAGTGCAGTACTGCAAGGTAAACAAGTAGCTATACCAGTGCTGATCTGCTACTTACTTGCAGTAGGTAAAATAACAGATTTCTACCCTCCCCAACTCAAAAGAAACATACTGCAACTAAACAGCACTGTGTCAACACTGTGCAGTGAAAAACATCGTAGTCGATAACAGCGACGCTTGGTCAGTACAAAACCACATGGTCCCAAACCGCGCTAGATTACATATACCAATTCAAAAACAGTGCTGTGCTATTATGACCACATGTTTTTTAACCTTGCATACTTGCTGTTTTTGATCGGACACCATACTGAACAATTCTGTTTTGAACTATCAACTACTACTTACTCAGTATATGTGTAATCATCAACCTGAGTAGAATGCAGTGCTGTCTAATATTAAGAGTACCAGCTTGAAACCAGGAGCTCATAGGATCAAACTCTACTAGAGCCAAATATTCAGTGTGTGACCCTGAGCAACTTAATGAAGATGTTCCAATCCACTCATCTGCAAAATTTGGGAGAAGCAGGATCACACTAGAAACTAGATGCTACAGTACAGCTCAGCAGGGCTACAGTGTATGGCTAACCCCTATTATGTATGGATTTCCACACACTTTAAAATGCTATTGTGGTACAGTTCAAACGACAAGAAAAGTTTTGTGGTATCTCTCTGATGTCACAGTGATACCACAACAACTTTTCAGCCTTGATGTGCTACCTGATTAGATGAAGATGTGGCTGTGAACAAAAAAAATCAGGGAAAAATGGCAGTATAACTTAGCAAACAGCTCAGAAAAACAGTTTGGACATGGACAGCCATTGAGAGCTCTGTGCTTTCAAACACTATATAATAATAATATTTTTAAAATAAACAATATGGCTGTGGATTGTATCTTTATGAATGACTGGAGGGTCAGAAGCAGGAGAAGGATAGCTGGCAAGCTGACAGTGACACAGTTGCAGACTGAGCTGCGGAAGTGAGTAGCAGCATGAACTCAAATTATAAAACCTTACTAAAAAACCTTTTGCATGTGGGAGAAACTTTACACAACATAAAACCATTCATGGGTAACAATACACAAGGAAGGCAGTGTTTCCATCTTGGATATGTGATGACATCATCTAGACCTCTTGAGCTTCACTCTCGAGGTCTGTATGGTGTCATTACATGCCCTAGATGGAAAAATAACCTTGCTGTGTATGGTCACCCATACACTATTCTATATATCCTTGAGAAATAGGTTGTAAAGTAAGTAATAAATTGCTATCAGTATACCTCATACTAAAAAACAGTCATTAAAGCATTAACGGAGGTGTAGGCTTTTAAACCATGGATAATGAAATACAATATTTTCAATTACTGAAATTTGTGTACAATAAATGATATACATTATCATAAATACTACATTTTTGGGCCAGCCCAGTGGTGTGGAGGGCTGAGGCATCACACCTTATCTCCTGCCATGCTGGTGACCCATGTTCACAGCACAAGTGGGTCACTGGGGGTCAGCCCAGGAGGGAGAGAATCGAGCATCCAAGGGACAGCTCTCCTCTCCCAGGGAGGGTGGGGAACAGAGACCAGCACCTGCCTGATACCTCACAATTGCTGGGTGTTGGCACACCAGCCCCTGTACTGAGAGGCATGGAGGCAGAGCAGCTGACTGGTGTGCTGCATGTGGAAGTGCATGCAGCTTGGCCATTGTGGACATCACACGCTCCCCCCTTGGCAGAACAGAAACTGGAAAAACTGGTCCTGGTCGAGCAGTATGAAGACTGTCCTCTGCAGGTGCTTCCTCCAAGAAGGCACCTCCCCAAACTGGATCCGGTCCTGGGGGGTAGAGCTGGAGCTCCCCAAAACCCTGCCATAGATGTTAAGCAATGGGAGAAGATGGGATGTAGATCTGAAGGTTGGGGACTGGGTTGGGAGGATGGCACTATAGTAGGGCTGATTGGGACAGGGGAGAAAAATAATCACAATAAATAAATTAATAATAAATACTACTTTTTTTTTTCAAATTGAGCAACATAAGATATGGAGAAAATTAGGGCTGGGTGGACTGTTCCACCCAAAATCTGGACCCCCCCCCCCCCCGGTCAAACTCTGAATCCATGGACCTGGATAAATATAGACTTCACCGCAGAAGTAAGGATCCAGGTCCATGAAAAGCAGGGCTTTTTTTCTTCATGCCTGGCAGCCCACGGGGGGGGGGAGTAAGGAGAAACAGACAGTGCCAGGCAGACCAAAAAGACTGAGGAGAGGAGTGGAGCTGAGCCAGAAGCAGGAGGACCACACATCACAGTCACCTGTAGTGTGGCAGAGATCTGAGAGCAGGCTACAGCTGCTCTGGTCCATCAGTCAATGACTCTCTGGGTTGGCTGTGAGTCTTGTTCTCAGAGTGGAGATTGGTAAGTAGTATCTCATAAACTGCCTAGTCCTGTAGCCTATCATGTGTGGGCTTGGAACATACTGAACACCAGAAAGAGGGGAGAGGAGAGCTGTGTGAAGAGACCAAGGGCAAGGGCAGGCTGGCAAAACAAATTGTTGACTTATGCCAGAGGAGAAAGTGTGTGTGTGTGTGCATGATACAACCTTTAAAAAGTCACCCAGAGGGTACTGACTAATACCAAAGGTCAGGACTGAACTTGTTTTTGAGGTACCTTGTTAAAATGTCAAACGCAAAACAGTGTGAGCAAAAACTGTAAAGTCAGAATACTGTAGCTAAAACAAAAACAGTTCCAGTTCCATAATAGTGCAGATAAAATTTAGTGCTATCCCTGTAGCTGTTTGTGGACAGGGAGAAAGCTTGGTTCGAGTCCTGCAGCAGGTGATATATTTTTCCTTTTTGGGACTTAGTTTCTTTTGCCTCCCTCTCCCGACTCAGGGCTGGGTTCCACTTACTCTCCCAAAAGATTCCTGTAGTTCCTTCCTGTCCCACAGTTGCCTCCCCCTCAGAGGTGATTATATTTAGATAGGGGTGGGGTCTGGGGGGTTGGGCAACATTATCTAACTGGTTGTTTTTTGTAGCACTGTTATAGTGCTTGGTGTTTTTGGCAGGCGCTGTTTTTGTTACGCAGGTTTTGATCTGTGCCATTTTGCATTCAACATTTTGACCCCATGCCTGTTTTTTAACATATAATCACTGAATGCTAGGCAAAAAAGGGTGATATGATAGAAACCTTTAAGTTCCTGAAAGGATAAACAAGGTAAACTGCAAGAAACTATTTAGTATGGTTAGCAGATCATGAACACAGGACATTATGGAAAATTGTCAGGGGAGGGTCAAGTGGGATGTGAGAAAGTTTTATTTTACAGAAAGGGTGGTTGAGCCTGTCAGCTAATGTGGTGGGCACCAAATCCATAAATGATTTCAAGCACAGCTGGGAAGGGTGAAGGACTTAGTGGTTGTTCATGATAGTAGGGCAGGAGAGGGGAGCATGGGGATGGATCATGTGGACTTGAACCCTGTATGGACAAAAGGTATTGGTGTGTGTTAGGGTACTACGGGTAGACTGGATTGACCATAGGTATTTTTCTGCCATCAATGTAGATGCTTATATTTTTCTGTCTGTACAGTGTCAACACAGAGTGACTAGATGTACTAGTGTCCCATTCTATAATGCTGGCTTATCAGTAAATTGTGACTTCTGCTTATTACACCTTGCAGAGTTATTTATTCCAATCAGAGTGGAGATCTGAGTTATATTTATCCCATAGCTGGGGACCTGGTTTGGTATGAAGTGACTGTGACTACTGTTGTGGGGAGCCCTCCAACAAGCAGTTCATCATAACCCTAGACACAAAGGGTCTGTTTGAGCCAAACCTGTTGTAGGTAGCACTTGCTGTAATTAGGCAGTTGTAGGCACCTATGGGGTAGAGGTTTACAACTTCTCGGATCATTGATAAAGCAAAGGTTTACAATATGTGGGCATAGTCTGAGATGTGAAAAAGTTGTGTATGGATGAATACCTGCCTATGACCATTGGACAGCCCAGGTCATCTCAGAGAGTGGCACAAAAGCCTGGAAACAACCTATGAATTTAAAATGAGACAGAACTGAAGTGCCAATATTTTTAGTGTAGTACTGCAAGGTAAACAAGTATCTACACCAGTGCTGAGCAGCTGCTTATTTGAAGTGGGTAAAATAACAGATTTGTGCCCTCCCCAAGTCAAAAAGAATGTACTGCAACTAAACAGCACTATGCAACACCGCAGGGTGAAAAACTTCATAGTCAATAACAGCAACGCTTGGTCAGTACAAAATCATGTAGTCCAAAACCACACTAGATTACATATACCAACTCAAAAACAGTGTGGCGCTGTTATGACTGCATGTTTTTTCACCTTGAGTATTCGCTGTCGTGGTTTTGACTGGACACCCTACTAAACAATTCTGTTTTGAACTATCAGCCACTAATTACTCAGTATATGTGTAATCATCAACCTGAATAGAATGCAGTGCTATCTGATATTAAGAGCAGCAGCTTGAAACAAGGAGATCATAGGATCAAACTCTACTTGAGCCAAATATTCACTGTGTGACCCTGGGCAACTTAATGAAGCTATTTGTCTTCCAGTGCACTCATCTGCAGAATTCAGAAGAAGCAGGATCCCACTGGAAACTAGATGTTACACCTCAGCAGGGCTATAATGCATGGCTAACCCCTACTGTGCATGGATTTCCATGCACTTTAAAATGCTGGTGTGGTACAGTTCACAGGACATAAAAAGTTATTGTGGTAGCGTTCTGATGTCACAATAATACCACAACAACTTTTCAGCCTTGATGTGCTATCTGATTAGATGAAGATATGGCTATGAACAAAAAAGTCATGGGAAAATGGTGGTGTTACTTAGCAAACAGCTCAAAAGACAGTTTGGACAGCCATTGAGAGCTCCATGCTTTCAAACACTATATAATTCTAATCTTTTTTAAATGAACAGTGTGGCCATGGATTGTATCTTTATGAATGAATGGAGGGTCAGACGCAGGAGACAGACAGTTGGCAAGCTGGCAGTGATGCAGTTGCAGACTGAAGCACAGAGGTGAGAAGCAGCATGAACTCAAGGTACAAAACCGTATTAAAAAAAAAATATTTTGCATGTGGGAGAAACCTTACACTACATAAAACTATTCATGGGTGACAATACACAAGGAAGGCAGTGTTTCCATCTTGGATATGTGATGACATCATACAGACCTCGTGAGCTCCACTCTTGAGCTCAGTATGATGTCATCACTTGTCCTAGATAGAAACACAACCTTGCTGTGAATGGCCACTCATACACTATTCTATATATCCTTCAGAAATAGGTTGTAAAGTAAGCAATAAATTGCTATCAGTATATCAACTTACCTCATACTAGAAAACAGTCATTAAAGCATTAACAGAGGTGTAGGCTTTTCAGCCACTGATAATGAAATACAATATTTTCAATAATGGAAATTTGTGTACAGTAGATGATATACATTATCATAGGTACTATTTTTTTGGGCTGGCCCAGTGGTGTGGAAGACTGAAGCATCACAACTTATCTCCTGCAATTCTGGTGACCCATGTTCGCAGTTCGAGTGGGTCATTGGAGGCCAGCCAGGGAGGGACAGGATTGAGCATCCAAGGGACAGCTCTCCTCTTTTGGGGAGGGTGGAGAACAGAGACTGGAACCTGCCAGATACCTAGTGGTTGCTGGATGTTGGCATGCCAGCCCCTGAACTGTGAGGCACAGAGGTGGAACAGCCTACTGGTATGCCATGTGTGGAAGTGCATGTAGCTTGGCCATTGTGGAAATTGCATGCTCCCCCTCTGCAGAACACAAAATGGAAAAACTGGTCCCGGTCAAGTGGTATGAAGGCTATCCTCTGCAGGCACCTCCCCCAAGAGATACCTCCCCAAACTGGATCCGGTCCTGGCAGGTAGAGTTGGGAGCTCCCCACCACCCTGCCATAGACAGTAAGTCATGGGTGAAGATGGGATGTAGATCTGAAGCTTGGAGGATGGGGATGGGAGGATGGCAGGATAGTAGGGCTGACTGGGGCAGAGGAGGAAAAATAATCACAAAAAATAAATAAATACTACATTTTTGTTTTCAAATTGATCAGCATAAGATACATTTGGACTTCACCGCAGAAGTCCGGTTCCAGGTCCATGAAAAGCAGGACTTATTTTCTCCATGCCAGGTGCCCCATGGAGGGGGGTAAGGAGCAACAGATGGTGCCAGGTGGACCAAAAAGACTGAAGAGAGGAGTGAACCTGAGTCCAGGAGCAAGAGGACCACACATCACAATCACCTGTAGTGTGGTGGAGAGCTGATCGTGGGCTGCAGCTGCTGTGCTCGGTCAGTCGGCGACTCTCAGGGTTGCCTGTCAGTCTTGTTTTCAGAATGGAGATCGGTAAGTAGTACCTTACAAACTGCCTAGTCCTGTAGCCTATTCTATGTTGGGTTTGGAACATATTGAATGCCAGAAAGAGGGGAAAGGAGATTTGTGTGCACAAACCCAGGGCAAGGGCAAGCTCGCAAAATAAATTGTTGACATTTACCAGAGGAGAAAGTGAGAGAGAGAGAAAGAGAGAGAGAGTCTACTGGGGGCCAAATAGAAATGTTATAGTTACAGAAATCACAAATAAAGTTTCTTCTTGGCCCCAGTGTGGCTGTGTATATCTGTGTGTGTGTGTGTGTGTGTGTGTGTGTGTGCGCACGCGCGCGCACAGGTCAAGAGCAGGCTGGCAAAATAAAGCTTTGACTTGTGCCACCACCCAGAGGATAAAATGAAAGAGAGAGAGAGAGACTATTGGGGGGCCAAAGAGAAATGTTATAGTCACAGAAATCACAAATAAAGTTTATTCTTGGACCCAGTGTGGCTGTGTGTGTACACAGGGCAAGAACAGACTGGTATGGTAAGTCTTTGATTTGTGCCACCATCCAGAGGAGAAGAGAGAGAGAGAGAGAGAGACTATTGGGGGCCAAAGAGAAATGCTATAGTTACAGAAATCACAAAAAAAGTTTATTTTTAGTCACAGTGTGGCTGTGTGTGCACTCAGGGCAAGAACAGGCTGGCAAAATACATTTTTGACTTGTGCCATCCAGAAGAGAAAGAGAGAGGAAGCAAGAGACTAGTGGGTGCCAACGAGATATTTTACAGTCAGAGAAATCACAAATAAAGAAATTAATCTTGGCCTCGATGTGGCTGTGCAGTGTGTGTACACTGTACAGGGCAGGCAGGCAGGCAAAATAGTGCTTGCTTCTGTCTGTCTGTCTCTCTCTCTCTCTCTTTCTCCATCTCTCTCTCTATCTCTCTCTCTGACTTTCTCTGCCAGCACACTCACATCATAGGCCCAAGCATGATATGCCACTAGTACATTCCAGTCATGAAGCAACTAGCAGTTATTGCTTTTATTTAGCAGTTTTACTGTAATTTTGTATACAAATCATGCATTAAATTATTTCCTTTTGGCCTTTGTGCTGACTATGACTGACATTGGTCACTTTTATGCATTTTGTCACATTTTTTAAAATATTTATAAATAATCAGAACTAATCAGAACAAATCAGAACTCCACCATATTTCGTTTCTTATTTAATAAGGGTAAGAACTTCATCAAGTTCTCCCAACCCTGAGAAAATCTTGAGGTCTCTGAGAAAGGTATGATAATCCAGACATGAAATACATCTCCTGTATTCATAGTTTATATAAACTGCTAGTCAATGAATAATTACTGCATGCAGTACTTAAAATACTTAGAAGACAAAATCCTGGAATTAAAAAAAATGAGCATAGTGTTGTAGAGAATATGAGCAAACAAACACAGAAAATTCAGTTATAACAGACATCCCAAAATGCCTGTTTGTCTACCATAGATATGTGTGGTAGCATCATACAGATAAATACAAGACATAGGTGGCATGAGATATTTGTGTCAAATGAAAGTTAAGCATCACAATAACAGTTTTTCAGGTCTACAAAGATCCTTCTGTCACTGAAGAGATAGTGTGCAGACCCAAGTAGTTTTAAATCTATGTTAAAAACATATTTATTAATGTTAGCCTTCCCAGATTGTTTTTAATTATTCTGTATTATTGTTTTATTCAGTCTTTATTATATTTGTCTATTTAAAGTGTACAGCACCTTGATTTTTGAAAAGTGCTATAAAAATAAAGTATTGATTGATCAAGTAATTGATTGAAAAACTTGTATACTTATAGTATATGTTGGTCCAGTAAAATATATAATACCACCCACAGTGTTTTATCAAATATTGATAATATGGCTTGATGCACAGAAAAACAGAGTTCTTACCCATTTGTCCTGGAAGCCCATCTTGCCCTGGGTCTCCTTTGTCACCTTTGTCACCTTTCTCTCCTTTTGGGCCTGGTGGACCTTTATAAAACATAGTGCGTATATAATAAGCATGGATAAACTAAAACTATGTACCTATGTTACTCTTACTATTAAATCATCCATACTGCAGCAAAATATATTGTTTGGTATACTACTGATTGGAATCATGTAAATCAATGTAAATATAACACTACAATTAAAATATTCCTTTTTAAATGTGCACTATAACATTTAACAGTAAACAATACAGTTTAGTAAAGTAACTATAACAGCAGTTAAGGAATCAATAAGGCTGGTTTATGTCCGGTTAACCTACTTCTAAGGATCATGAAGCGCGAGTTGAGGTTGAATGCCCCATGCCCCTACAGTTCAACTAATAATGGTAATCTAATCCTTAGAGTTCTTTAATGCTATTTTAAACAAAAATGAAATTTTGGTGAAATGAAGATAGCCCAACATAAATTCTACAGTAGTTGATTTATTGTACATGAGGGGTGCCAGTAATTCATCTAACCCATGCCAGAATGCAGTCAATCAGTACAGCTGTTGCAAAATTTTATTTTGCCAGTGAAGTTGCCAAATTTGCTTCCACAGTGCAAGCCATGAATTGGTGCTATTGGCTTAAAAATTCACCTAACAGTAAATTGTGGAATTACACCTTTGAATGGCAGAAATTCACCTGCAAACAGTGAAATTCTGCCATTCATGGGTGTAATTCCAAAATCTGTGGGCAAAATTCCACACTTAGTAATGAAGTTCTTCATTTTGTGGAACGATCCACACTTTACAAATTGCACTAAATCCACAAATTAATTTACACAGCAAATTTTCCTGGTATTGCCCATCTTTATCAATCACAATGCTCTCATTTCCAGTTATGATTTTATAATATGCCTTGAAATGTTATACATTGTTTTTACCATCACCATTGAGCAATGAAGTAAATACCACATAGCCCTGTTATTTAAAACTGTGGCTGAAATCAGAACAGGATATCCAATTAGACTAATCAATGGCTCTGCTTTCAATTCAATTGGATTGTTTTATTTCAACATGATCCACATAAACGCAACAGTATATGTTGTTTAAAAGTAAGTTGCCAATTATAATGCATTATTCTCTTATGGCAAATATGATGTTTTTAGAGGAGGTTTAGTTAACATGTTTGAGTACCATTTATAAAATCTTTTTTGTGAGTTATTTCTTTTGCCATTGAAAAATAAATTTAATTTCATTAATGCCAGTATAACAGCCAGTCAAGTGTGTGCTGGTCCCATAAACAATTAATTAATACTTATTAATTTGTAGCTCATTACAAACAACATGAAAAAATGGCTTAAAGTGCAATAGCTGCTAAAATACAAATCTGAAACTATAATATATTAACAATTATGATTAACTTCATTTTCATGTTTTTCTTTCTCTTGGTATTGGCCTACTAAATATTTCAGATATTTTTTTTTGTTTGCACACTGGGATGTCAACATTTAGGTAGGTCACCTATTTTGAAAGAGGGCCCTTGGGGACTGAGTATAGTAGCAGAGTATATATGTAATTACAAATTCAAGATACAATCAGTAGTTAGCCTAACATACATCACACAGGGACAATACATAATACAGCAAGTAAGAATTTGCAGTTATAATTCAGGGAACCATATGAATAAGATAGGGATAATGAAGTACTTGTAACAGCGAATTGTGATGTATATATATATATATATATATATATATATATATATATATACATGTATACACACACACACACACACATATACATAATAGCCTGTGGTATAGTACCAAATAGCTGTTTTGTATATATTACACTTAATTGTAATTAGGTCCCTCATATACAGTGTACACAGTGGTCAAGAAAATTAACTTACAGAGTAAAGTTATTTTAATTCTATTTAACTGACCATTTATGGTACTTTCAATATCAACACAAATTTATCTTCAGGTATTCTTCAGTTATACATAATTGTGAAAATAATTTTCTGTATCTGATTTATTACATGCATGCCTGCTAGGGAAGTTGTATTATACCATCAAAATGAATTGCTGAGGAAATTAAGATTTTTACATTAATCTTTTTGTGCTTTTGTAATTGCACTTTCTAGCAATGTGTGTGCAGTATTACTTTTTAAACTGCACTTTATACTCTACCAGCACTTTACAAACTCTCTTGCATAGAGTTTAGCATGTGGTCATTTAAATGAACAATGGAGTCATGAATATGTATAAGATTGCCTATTTAAATATTGTTCTTCAGTACTGGCACTGCCTCCTGATGAAGACCCATTTTAAGCACTCAGTGGTGCTCAGTCTGCCGTCGGCCATGAAGGTGAGTGGAGGGCTGTGTTGGTAGCCTGACCGGGGTACTGGGGGGAGCTGGGTGGGTGCTTCTATCTAATGATGGGGTGGAGGGGTCAACTAGACACCAGGAAGTGAAGGGTGATTTTTTTTTTATAAAATAAATGGAGGAAGCAGGGTAACTTGAGGGGGAGTGCTTATTTAATGTAATTACATTCTGTTATCAGCTCTGGGGGGACCACTAGACACCAGGGAGTGAAGGGTGAATTGTTTTTTTTTTAAATAATATGAATAGGAGGCAGGGTAACTTCTTTGGGGGTGTTTATTTGAAGCAATTTTGGCTGGCGATCAGCCAGGGGAGACCACTGGACATGAATGGGAAAAAAATTTCAGCCAGTGAGTGGCCTGGGGTGGGAGGGACCACTAGACACCGGGGAGAACTTTGGCCAGTGGCCACAACATTTCACAGTGGAAGGCAAAATTACTCCCACAGGTAGAGAAATTTTGCCATGGGTGGTGAAATTTCACCCACGGGTGCAAAATTTTGCCTGTGAGTGAAATTTTGCTGGCTTGGGGGTGAAATTTCATGTCCAACCATGGGTGAAATTCTGCATTTCACCCAGCTAACTATTTTGCGAAATGCACTAATTACGCAAAATATTTCTTTAGGTGAAATTTTCCAGTTTCACACATCTCTAGTGTCAACTGTCTCTGACATTCAAGTACATCCCAGACTTTGAAACATAGAAACATAGAAACTGTCAACAGATAAGGACCATACAGCCCACCTAGTCTGCCGATTTCCCTACTTGGTTTGGCAATCCCTATTCTTATCTGAACTGCCTTTCCCCTACTCTGCTGTATAGCAGGATACCTTTATGCTTATCACATGCACTTTTGAATCCCTGTACTGTTCTCACTTCCACCACCTCCGCTGGCAGGTTGTTCCATGGATCCACCACCCTCTCTTTGAAAAAGTACTTCCAAGCATTCCCCCTAAGCAGGGATCAACCTTAATCTTTTTTTGCACTTGCCAACAGGGCAATTTGATTTAAAATTGCACTAGCCTGCAGATAGCTGCACTAGTCCTCAATTATAATGGCAAATTTTATACAGGAAACAATGCAAGCCAAGAAATACTGATTATGCACATTTATCCAGCTCCTACACTGCTTCCAGCTCTCCAGCACAAAAAAGACTGCAATGCCATCACACAGAGTGAGCCCCCTCATTGTTTTGTACAATAGCCTCCTCAATTCCTCCTTCTGCTCTCCACCACCACCAAACCAGAGGACATCACAACAGCAAATGTTCAATCAAACAGTGCTAGCTCTGCACACACAATAGCTGACATCATCATGCACCTTATTACAATGTCACAACCACCCACAGAGCAGTGAACAGAGTCAGGCAGAGAAAGACACTCTGAGCCCCCACCCTATGGTCAACTGGAGACCTGCACTTCTGGAAGTTTTTGTACAGTCTCAATTGAGCCAGGAGCACATCTAAGGTTTCTTTGGGGTGAGGGCTACATAAACCTAAGGGGCTTGGGAAATAGAAAACTATGATATTTTTATTTTTAAATGCATTGATTTTGCTGACCCAGTGAAGCTGAGGGCTGAGGCACTAGACGCCTTACCTCATGGCACACCAGCAACCCAGGTTTGGGAATGAGCCCAGGCCATCAGAGGTCAGCAATGGGGGAGAGGGCGGAGCTGGATGGAGCTGCCTTAAAGGCAAGCTCTCCTCTCTAGGGAGATGTTAGGGCTTCCTCTGGCTGTTGGCTGCCACCTGGTGGAGGCTGGGGAAAACACAGGCCAGAGGAGCCAGGTACTAGGACTGGGGTGGGAGGAAAGGGGACATTACCGGGGCCTGGGGACTAATACGTGCCTCCACATGCATGCGTACCCACTCCTGAGGCCCCTACAGAAAAAAAAAACAGAGGAAAAAGCTGGCGACAGGATGGCGACCAACTCCCTGCAGGCTCCGCTCCTGGGCCAGGCATAAGGTAAGTCCCTGTAATTCTGGGTGACAGGGCTGGGAGGGGAGTCAGATGGGGGCTGTCAGGCTGGGCAAAGAAACTGTTAAATGATTTTAAAAAGAAAGCATTGATTTTAATATGCTGTGCCCCAACAACAACAGATTTTTTTCTTTAACACTGTCCTTTCATCAGCCCAGGGAAAACAGTACACAGACATCATGCTATACTATCTCTATCTCTATATAGGATGATCTATGTGCCCCAGGAATGCCTATGTTCAGCTTTCAAATTATATATTTTATAAAGGTGTATTTTTGTACCATACATGATCCAAAGCTTTGCTTTTAGGATGAAAGAACATACTGGGTGGGACTGTATGGATAGTGATGGCTGGCATGGTCCATTTAGAAGAGCTGTGGATCCTCTACACTTGCCAGCAATGGCAACTGTGGATCTGTGAATGGTGATTTCAGAGTCTGGTCTGCAGTGGTGTCCAGGAAAAGAACAGAGTTAAGAGATTTGGAGGGGAGAGGGAAGTCATGGTCAGGGCCCCTGGTGTTCTGCGGCAGAATTTTCTGATTTCTCAGAATGATTTATTCACTTTTCTGGCAGAATGCAGTCCTGTCATTGGCTAAATATGTTGTGATGTCATCGATGACATCATATGCTGAGCATAGAGGAGGGGGCTTCAGGATAAACAAGATGGGAAAGAAAGCCTGACACTATGGAAAAACAGCATATTTATATGAAAATTCACCAAAAACAATGAATTCTGTGGCACTATATATATTCTGCGGCATGACACAAATTCTGCGGCAAATTCCACAACCGCAGAATTCCAGGGGGCCTTGGTCATGGTGAGGCTGGGACACAACCCACCACCTGCAGAGCCAGCCCTGTATACTTTCTCGCATCTTGTCACTGAAATGTTGGATACAGACACTCAAAATATAGAGAAATGAGGCACACTGGTCTTAATAATATGGGACAAATTGTCAGACTGAGAAACATTCAGAAAATTGTAAACTAGTGACTTAACAGCACTCTACCCTTGATCACACCCTGGACACTAGCTGAAAGTCCTAACAGTGGAGTGATAATCACTCATATTGAGTCTTTTGTGGGATCCCCCTTTTGAACTGCCAGGTAATTGCAGCTCTTAACGAGCTGTTAATCACACCAGGCCATCTGGAACATTGAGAGAGATTAGCATGAGGACTAGAGCCTGCTAACGTAGAGACTTTTTTTAACTTCATTAACAGCCATGAAAACCTGCACTAGTCAAGACAGACAAGTAGGGAGTTATCTGCACTAGTCCTGGTCAATTTGCACTAGAGTTTAGGCTACTAAAACAATGTTAAGATTGACCCCTGCCCCTAAGCCTCCCTCCCTCCAGCCTCATGTTGTATCCCTTTGTTCTTGTGCACTTTCTTCTCTGAAATATGCTCCCCTCAGAAATTTCCTCTCTCCCTCCTAAATTCAACATTTCTTTCACCGAAGAGAGTAGATTTGAATCATAATATAATGCCAACTGATAGACAATAGTGTTACAGTCTTTTTCTCATGAAGCAAATGATATTTACACAAAGCAATGTATCATAACAGCTTCTTGAGGTGATATTACTATATTTGTAAATGTTTCAAACATTTTGCTCACCTGGGGCACAATATTCAAAAATGCACAAAATGGAGCGCAAAAATATGCGCTGTGCCTTGCGATAGCCCAGGTGCCCAAAGATGTTATATTCAGTAGAATATATTCAAATGGACACATACAAATATGCCCATAAGGTATGCATGGCACTAAGGGGCCATTTGCATGCCCATTATGGGCTCATTTGTATGGGGAATGATGCTGGCTTGTGTGGTGCAGCTCTTCCCTAATTGCTTGGTCCAAGAGGAGCTATCCCTGGTGTTAGTGGTCCCTTCCCCCAACTGTACCCACGCCCAATGATTTTAGAGTCTTATTCCCTGGTGTCTTATAGTCCCTTCCCCACCCACACCCATATCCAATGTTTATAATCACATACCCTTGTGTCTGTTGGTCCATCTCCCCCGACACCCTTCCCAATAAAAAATAACCACATCCCTGATGTCCAGTGGTCCCTCCCACCACCCAACCACCCAATCACTGTCCCAGCACCAATGAAAGGTTCCCCCCCAGTATGTCAATACTCCCCCTGCATAGCAGCAACAGTTGGCCTGCCACTGCCGTGCGGCAGGCTATTTGCAAGTAAGTCCCCCCACAACAAAGCCCCAGCCCTGTTCACAAACATTGATCTGCACCCCCCAGCCCATACCTTGGTGGTGGTTAGTGGCTCGCATCACACATGCAGCACCAACAACCCATCCCGCTGGTCCCTTTACCTGCCTGTCAGTGCTGTGGTGAATCAATGGTGAATGACACAGCCCTTCAAACACCACCATGGCCACCCACCCCATCTGACAGGAGCAGTGAGTGCACAGCTCATTTATATCTATATATAAATAAACAGTGCACTCCCTTCTCCTGTCAGATGGTGGGCAGCTGAGGTGATGTGTGAAGGGCTTTGTCACTCACTGTCAGTTTGTGCAGCAATGACAGGCAGATGAGAGGACCTGAAGGGGTGGATTGTTGGTGCCGCAGGTGGGATGGGGACCACTAACCACCACAAAGGGATGGTCTGGGGGAAGTACAGACCAATGTTGGTGAACAGGGCTGAAGCTTTATTGTGGCAGGGGACTTACTTGCAAATAGCCTACCACATGGTACTGGCAGTCTGACTGACACTGTAGGGGGGTATTGACAAACTGAGGGGTGTCTTCCATCAGTGCTGGGACTGGGATCAGGTGGAGGGAGAGACCATTGGACACCAGGTATGTGGTTATTTAGTACTGGAAGGGCATCAGGGGAGGGACCACTGGACACCAGGGATGTGGTTCTTTACTGTTGGGAACGGCATGGGGAGAGGGACAACTAGACACCAGGGATATGGTTATTTATATCAGGAAGGCATCGGTGGGGGAGGAACGACTAGAAATTAGGGCATATGACTGTAAAATATTGGGCATGGTGCGGGCGGGGGGACCACTGGACAACAGACATGTGGTTCTTTACTTTAAGTAGGCATGGGCGGAGGGAACACTGGACACCAAGGATGTGGTTCTTTACTATTTGGAAGGGTACTGGGGGGGAGGGCCACTAGACACCAGGGTATAAATATCGGGCATGGGTGGGGGGGGGACAACCACTAGACATGAGGGAATAAGAGTCTAAAAACATCAGGCATGGGTGCAGATAGGTGGAGTGACCACTGGACACCAGAAAAGTGGTTTCTTACTGTCGGGAAAGGATCACTGGGCAGCAGGGATGTGATTCTTTAATATTGGGAAAGGTGTCAGGGAGGAGGGACTACTAGACACCAGGATATTTGCTTCTAAACATTGAGCATGCATATGGGTGGAGGGAGTGACCACTAGACACTAGGGACAACTGTATTGGGGTTGGGGAAATGCCGCACTTCCTCTGCCAGCTGCTAAGGTTCCACAGGAATAAGCTGGGGTTTAGGTCAGTGGTATTTGCGCCATGGAAGGGTACCGCACAAAATGCCACTGTGCAGTGCAAATACTCTGAATGTCAGACTCTGACAATATTCAGGTCCCTGTCCCTCCATTTATAATGTGCCCCTCTCAACAATTTGCCAGTGCTAACTGGGCTTTTGCATATAGGAAATCCATGCAAACCCTGGTTTGTATGAGCAAACTAAGATTTGCACACAGGCAAACATTTGAATATTGGGCCCCTGATTGTTTTTTAAGTCTTGTCTCTGATTTGTGAGGTAGGATGTTGAGAGATACACTTTCCATGCCATACCTACCATGTTGATAAATAGAGAACATCAGTCTTCGGTGCTTTCTGGCACCTTTCATGAGTACTGAAATTCCCTGCAAAGAGGCAGACTCTCCAATGCTGAAATTGCTTATCTGCATCAGTGCCAGCCTACTTTTTAAAAGCTATAGCCATTTTTAACAAGATTTCTTGTGGTATGAAAGACATAGGATTAAGCATTCAACCTAAGGAAATCCCATTTACCTTGCGCTAGAGTAATGTTTTGTAGATTTAGTGAATGTTCCCAGTCTTTAAGCTGAAGGTCATTTGTGATATTATTCAATACCTCTATTTCCCTTTTTATCTCTTTCTCCAAGTCAGTATGTTTTTCTCTCAAGGACTCAGAGTTCACTGACAGATTGTGTAATTGCAGTTTCAGTTTCATGAAGGCCTGCAGTAAAAAAAAATGGTTATGAAAGTTTATTTATTGGTAGTGATACAAATACAGTATATGAAGTTTGTTTATAGCAAAATTATATTGTTTAACACTGTAGGTCAAAACAAATATCTCCTAGTTTTGTTTATTACAACTGGGAAAGAATACCGCTGTGGGATAGTACATGCAATTAATCTTCACTAGCAATATGGAAGCCCACTTCCTTTATTATTGTGTTTATCAGGCAATAGGCTGTGAGTTATCTAGAGTTCACACACACATAAACATGCATACCTTAAGTGCACTGACTGAGGCATACTCACACTGGTCCACATTTACTTTTGCTGACAGTAAACGTGCTGATAAAATGATTAGACTTTCAGAATGTTTTGTGATGAAATTGCAATAAACTTTATGTTTACAAATACATGTGTACAATTTAGTTTTGCAACACAAACAGCCTTTTCATTTGTACTGGATGTCTATAGTTTATAAACATTACTTTGCTCCTACAAAATATATTTAATTGATGTATGTTATGCAAAAACAATATTTAACAACTTATTCCAATTTTCTGGTGTCTAGTGTACCCCTCTACCCTCGATCACCACTGTCAAAACTACACGTCCAATTCCCTTTTGTCTAATGGGCCCCTTTCCCCCAATTGCCCCTGTCGTAAATATATATCCAGTTCCCTGCTGTTTAGAGGACACTCCTCCTCTATTCACCCTTGTTATAACTATATGTTCAATTCCCTGGTGTCTATTGGAACGCCCTCTCCCCCAATCACTCTGCTTTTCCCATGTATGTCACTCAACATTCCCTGGTGGGCAAGTGCCCCCCACAAACCAAATGCCACTGATCCCCAATCTGACTGACAACCCCCACCCAACCACCCACTGAGGAATAACTGTCCAGCACCCACTCACCCCAACAACTGGCCATGTAGTCAGTGATAATGACAGTCACAGCTCTCTGTTTACCTCCTCAGTTGGCCTCCATCTGACCTGCACAGAGTGCAGTTGTGAGTAATGCTGTTTCAACATTACTAATGATCATGCTCTGTGCAGTTCAAATGGCGTGCAGCTGAGGAGGTGAATAGAAGGCTGTGCTGGTTGCTGTCATTGACTGCAGAATCAGCGACTGGGGTGAGGGAGGGTGCAAAGTTGGTGTTCCTCAGTGGGTGGAGGGTGGGGTGTCACACAGACATGGGGGGTGGTGGCACTTGGTGTAGGGAGTCACTAATGAAAGGTTGAGACATACATGGAAAGTGAGAGTCAGTCGGTGGGAGGGTGTCTACCAGACATCAAGGAATTGTTCATATATTTATGGGAGCAATCAGGGGAAGGGGTCCACTAGAACCAGGGAATTGGATATATATTTATGACAGGGCTATTTGGGGGAAGGGTCCTCTAGACACCAGGGAATTAGAAATATATGACAGGCATAATCAGGGGTAGGAAGCCCACTAGATTACCAGGAACTCTCTTTGGCCTCTGCCCAGCATTGACTCTATGGGGCCATGGGTTCATGCAAATAATCCCATAACAGGCACACATATGGACCTTTAATACTGTTCATGCCTAGTGGACTTATTTACACGCTAGGGCTGAACATTGTGCACAGTAGAACTGGTGCTATCCTGTTTTGGGCGTACTATCTCCTGTGGGCCATATGCAGTCACTGCCATGTCAGTACTGCTAATTTTCACTTAGTACTGTGCCAGCACAGCCCAATATTTAATCAGCATGCTTTGTTAGTACGTGCTAACTGAGTGAATATATTTCAGAGTGCCATTTGTACCAAAGCACTACAGGCTGTGCTGCACTAGTGGTCAGCTCTGAATAAGTGGGCTAATATGGCTTTCAGATTATTATTATTATAGTTCTTGTGACTAATTTGTCACTGAATCATACCTCTGTATCTCATACTTCTTTAGTAAAGAACATGTTTATGTTGCCTATTTGGTGAAAATAGATATTTATTTTTTAAATATTTTCATTTGTTAACAGATGTACAAGCAAATTGCAACTTTTATTTTCACAAAGTATTCAGCAAGTGACCAAATATAGTTTAATACAAAATTATGTTGTTAGTGTCATTCATACAAAGCACTACAGGATAGTTCTAAAGTATTGTTGTGACTGAAGGTATATATTTATTTATTTATTTATTGAAATGTTTCACCAGGAAGGCAAGCTGAGCAACAGCTTCCTCGTCTTCCGGTGCGATCTGGGGGGTAGGGGAACAAGAGGATAATTTATAGAGATTTGGTACACAATATAAATTTACAGTAGATTACATTCAAATAATTTGAGAAGACTGTACAGGAGTAATGACATAGCGGGATGCTAACAGTTTTGAACTAGATAGATACTACATGAACATTTTGGGACTAGATAGATACAACAACAAAAAATAATATTTAGGCATACACTAAATGACACATAACTGTGTAGCTAGAAAATGGCTGACTAGAACTGCTATAGTTCGATCTAGGGAAGTTAGTGAGGAGTAAACACAGGCAGAACAGGTTGACTAAGGTACAACCGAAGTGCAAGTTAACTAAAAGTGCAGTACAGATTAGTGGTGGGTGAAGTGGCCCCAATTCGCTCCGCGAAGTGATTCACGGAGTAATGTGGAATTTGTGAAGTACTTCGCAACGTGAAGCGGAGTACTTCGTGTCATAATGAGGAATGTGACGTCTCTTGAAAACAATGATTTCACATTATTCTGCCTTCCCCAAATCACTACTCCACTAATTTCAAGGCAGAGTACATTGAAATCAATGTACTTCGCATTACTTCGCCTTGTTGGTGAGCTCCAAACGCGAGTTTTGTAGTGATTCATGGGATTGCAGGTCACATGGGCTCTAGATTGTTCTGCACAGCCTCAGTTCAGAGAAGTGTGTGTAGGTAGCTGTAGGAGACAGTTTGCTCTGAGAGCTCTCTGTGAGTCAAACCCTCTAAAATCTGTTAAAAAAGCCTTTTTGAGTAATTTTTTTTGCTCAAACTTTAGTGCATCAATTGTAGGAAACCCTCCTCTGCTCATATCATCGAGTGTTTATTGTTTGTGTGTGGATCTTGAATCTTAATGTACAACATTTAATCTGTGTACTGACAGACAGTGGAAGTGTGCTTTGGGGGAGGGGCGTATCTGTGGTGTAGGTAGATTTAAGTTGGAGAAATAGAGAGTTCTTTGTTTTTTGGTTATATTTTTCGTGTATAACTGTGTTAATATACACACAGTAATATTGTCAGTAATTGTTAAAATTTTTTTGCTGATTGTGTTTTGGACCTGGTGCAGCAGTGCATAAGTTCAGGTTGTTTAAAATACATGGTATATTACTAAAGTTTTCAATTTGCTTAGACAAAGTGTGTGTGTGTGTGTGGTGCTTGACATCAAATAATACACCTTTTATTGTGCCACAGTGTAATTGCAGCAGTGTGAACCTGCTATCCACTGCACCTGCGCGATTTTGTACTGCCATTGTGCTATTTTGGTTTTGCACTGTCACTGTAATCTGCAGTCACAGTGCCCTCCAACTGGCAAAAGGTATTTTTTTTCAGATGGTATTATGACTTGAGCACCGCTGGTTAGTTAAGATGTTGTTGAACTTGTTGTGACTTTGTGTCTATATCTCTTGTTGAAGCCACAGTTGTTTTTTTTTGGTTTCACATCCAGCGGCCCAGAGTGAACGTTCCAAAATCTAAATTTGTTTAGAATAATCTTGTTGATCCCTCCAAAATGCCCACAAAGAGACGTGCAAGCAAAGCTGTTTCTCACCATGGAACTGCTGCCAGTGGTAAGATTGTCTGTGGGCATGGTAGAATGCAGTCACAGAAGTGCATTGCTGATGTGAGGAAAGGTATTTCTACTTTAACGTTTCTTACAGCGCAATCGGTAGCTTCACTCATACTTGGATGAGATGATGTTGTCCCAGCTGGTGGTGTTAGTGCAATTGCTGGTGGTATGAGTACTGCTGCCTCAAGTTTCACTTCTGACCAGTTGACCGTGCCCCAAAATATAGTTAAGTGTAAAGCAGTGAGTGACAGTGTAGATGATGTTATACTCTCCAGTAACATCCCATTGGTAACTGAACATGAGGATTCTGATCATCATGGCAACGATAACACACAATGTCAAATTTCTTCCACTGCGGTCCAGGTCATGCACTTGCCATGCAAAGATTCACAGTGTGGTGAAAATGTATCAGGTGATGGTGGTGTCGGATGAATCTGATGATGCTGATGTTGCTGTGGTTGCAACATGCAGTCCACATGCCAGCATCCAAGCAGAAGATGTGGATGTGGATGATGTTGATGAATATGATGATGATGATGTCAGTGACCCCTGTTGGGCACCAGAGAAAAAGAAATTCAAGGTGGCTGTGTCTGGGACTGTTTGCATTAACCCCCCCCCCCCACATAAAAAGGTGTGATTTACCAGTTTCAGTTGATGAAGATGACCCAGTAGTAATGCTAGGTAGTCGTGGTGGTCAGTTGCAGTCCAAGTGTGTCTGGCCTGAAAAATCATGCAGCACACACCCCACTTCATGGCTTAAAAAACGGAGTCCAATAAGCAGCATCAGGGACATGTTAAAAGTAGGGGATCATAATCCTTTGTTTAGGATTTTTTTGTGGAATATGCAAATGATGAGTCAGTTGCAATCTGCCAGGTTTGCCATGTGCATTTGAGGTGAGGTCAAAAGAGGAGCCATCTGGGCACAGGGAGACAGCATACACATCTTAAGACCAGGCACATGGCACTGTGGACCCAGCACGAGATGGCAGCTAATACCACAGAGGGGCATTCACCCTTGTCATCAACCATAATGAACATGTTATCCCCTTCCATGACTGTAAGATCATGTAGGAAACTAAATGTGTGCAGTAGCGATGAAATAACAGCAGAGGATTACTACAGGCATGATGAGGTAGAGGATCAAAATGATTTTGAAATCTTGTCCACTGGTGGTGAGAGTAGCACTTTTGGTGGTGGTGGTGGTGGTGAATGCAGTATGTCTAGTGCAAGTGGTACATCAACCCCTGTTCTTAAATCTGGGAAAATAACTTCATTTGTGGATTTGTCATCACCTGTGCAACTGTCTTCATGACACATCCACACTCCGCCCCCTGCCATTCGCAGAGCAGAATCATTTGTCATCACACCCTGTGTAAAATGTTTAAGTCAGTTCATGTTACAGAGTGTTTTTGCACATAAGCTGAAGTACCCACCCAATCATATAGTGTCACGTGAACTTAATGCTACTGTGGCTGAAATGCTGGCAATTGATCTTTTGCCCTTCTCTTTCATTGAGAATTCTGGGTTCCAGCGGTTTGCAGCACGTGCCTGTCCAAAATAGAAAGTCTCATCCAGGACATGCTTTTCCACCCGTGCTATCCCTGAGTTGTACCGTACTGTGTCCAACTCTGTAAGACATGCCCTTCAACATTCCTCCTCTCCATTCATCCATTTAAGTGTGGATATGTGGACCAGTGGCAAAACAGTGGGGAGTTCATATTTGTGGATAACTGCACTTTGGGCACAGGTGCCGGGTGTTGTTTGTGCTGTTGGTAGTCTGAATAATCAGTGTAGTAAGCTGGAGTGTCGTGGTAGCAATCTTCCAGGAATTTGACAGCATGTAACTATGTACAATGTGACCTGTTCACAGACTGGTGAAAACATGCTGGACTTGGTACTGACTGAAATTGACAAGTAGCTGAACCCCCTGTCCCTGAGAGCTGGGTTCATAGCAAGTGACAGTGGATCAAATGTGGTTAAATGCATTACGAATGGTGACTTTGTTCGGGTTCCATGCATGGCACACTGTTTAAATCTTGTGGTGCAGGAGTTTCTGCAGCACCTTGATATAAAGGAAATGCTGACAGTTGCACGCTGTATCTGCTCTCACTTTTCATGCACTGCAAAGGCCCGTGACCAATTTCGGCAGTTGCACATCCGAAACTGCCTCCCGCAGCACCGCTTAAAGCTGGAAGGTGTCTCCCGGTGGAACTCCACTTTATACATGGCAGAGAGGTTGTATGAACAATACAAAGCAATCTCAGAATATCTTGTTATATACACTAGCCGTGACCATTCCGGGGCCTCCATGTCTATGATGACTGAACAGTGGCGCCTCATGAACTCTATAATAACAATTTTGAGGCCTTTTGAACATGCCACACAGGCAGGGTGTGGTGAGTCTGCCTCCATTAGCCAATCAATTCCACTGCTGTAGGTGCTGAGGCAGACATTGGTGAATGTACAGCATGGCCCTGATGTTGCCGGAGGAAGTGCTAGCAGTGTGTTGCTGAAACACATGCTGACAGTATTCGACCAGAATCATCACATCTTGAGCATTCAGCATAGTGACAACTTTGCAATAGCAACAATGCTGGACCCAAGATACAGACATGGAATTGCCTCTGTACTGGAGGGTGGGCCTGAACAGATATAAAATGCCAGTGTGCGACTGGTGCACTTGGTTCATGGGGCACAGAAGTCAGGTACCAAGGTCAGCAAACCTCAGCAGCATAATCAGGCTGAAGGTGAACCTGGAGTAGTATCAAGCATATCCTATAAGGGAAAGGGGACTGCAGTTCGGGGTGGTCTGTCATCAAAACTGGTTGGCGCTAACTCACTCTGGGAGGCTTTGTCCCAAGTGGGGATTTTTGACATAAATGATTCTGGAGAACAGAATGATGCATCAACCACTGGACTTAGTGCAAGACAGCGAATGGTTGAGTCATATTTGTCTGAAAACAGGCATCTGTCAATAACTGATGAGCCTCTTTTATACTGGAGTGGAAAGGTCAGTGAATGGCCAGAGCTGACTGCAGTGGCACTGAAATACCTGACATGCCCACCCCCCAGTGTAAGTGTCTAAAGGGTATTCAGCTCAGCAGGTGCAGTAGTTCGGGATCATCATACAAACCTCTCTCCTGCAAATGTCAGTTTGCTAACATTCATATGAGAAGCACATATCAGCTCAGACTGCAACTTCAGTATGTGTACCCCAGCCTAGCCATGGGTTTGCTGATGTAGAAATGGACCATCCAGGTGGCACTGGCAGTGGCAGCACGAAACAGCCTACCACTGACGTAGATGATGACACAATGGAGAAAGAATTTCCCAATGGTCAGAATTCAGACATAGATAACTGTGAGGGCAGCTTTCTTTATGAGGATGATGATGAGGTTCATGTTGGCAGGTTTTAAATTAAGTGGTTAAAATGCTGCCACATTTGTTGTATGATACATGTTTTCTTTTTCATAAAGTTATATCAGTGTCCCACTCAGAGTGACTCAAATTCCATATGTCACGTCACATTTGTAACACAGAGCACAATATAACCTGGCCCCTGTACCACCACCATAAGACTGCTGTTAGCCACTGCCACTATAGGGAATGTCACTGTGTGCTCCCTTGGACCACCATCATAAGACCGCTGTTAGCCACTGCCACCACGGGGAATGACATTGTGTGCCCCTCTGGACCACCACCATAAGACTGCTGTTAGCCACTGCCACCATAGGGAATGTCACTGTGTGCCCCCCAGACCACCACCATGAAACCGCTGTTAGCCACTACCAGCAGGGGGAATGACTTTGTGTGCCCCCCCGGACCACCACCATAAGACTGCTGTTAGCCACTGCAACCACCACCAGATGCAGGAAGATGTGAGAGGGAATGTCATCATGTGCCTCAGCTATGACCACCACCACCCACCACCATTCTGACAATGTTTTCCATTACATGTCTTGACTATGCCAAGGCAAAGGGAGTCAAACAGGAGACCACATCCATCAGCCACAAGCACAAGGCTTCTTACTATGAATACTATAAAGTGAGTATATGTACTAATGTTTTTCATGCTATTCAATTTCCTTTAGCTGTGTGTTTTGCTTCCTGTTGATTTTCAGAGCTGCAATGGTCAAACAAATATAGTCAACTTATTTTGTTTTCTTACAGGTGAACAAATGATTTTCCTTCGCTGAAGGTCTGTGTCAATGGTACAGCATTACTGTGTACAGCAACCTATGGGATATCCATTTCCATACTGGTAAGTATATACATTTTATTTAATCTGTTCCTTTTTGTTTAGAGTGCAAACAATCCGACTGATGATTCGCAAAGTAGGTGACATGTACATCACAAAATATTTGCCCAACACATCATGCACTGTATTACAGATTTACAGCTGCAGCCATGCCAGTGTTGAAAAAGGTTTGACTCAGGTCATGTGACTTGACAAGATGTGGTTTTAAAATGTAACTTAAGTTAAGATGCAGAGACACTGACACAGTGTATTTCTTACAGCCTGGTACTAAATTTAATTGTGATCTGATGATTTGGTATTCTTGTGGCTTCACAGTTTGCTATCTGTGTTAATCCATATACCTGTGGTGGAACAGCCACGGCTTAAACATAATGTGTTACTGTTGCAATCAAGTTGTAATAAGTCCTTCATTTCTTTTTTTTTGGAAACTTCCAGATGCTTTGTTGTGTCATAGTTACCTTATCCAAAGAACTCCAACATCATACCTGCTCCGGGCTGGCAGACACGCAACAAGTAGAAGTCGTATGAATCGATGATGAGCATCACCATCATTACTCAACTGGAGAAGGATGCAGATAAAATCTGAGAAGAATTAACCAAACAGTAAACCATTAATGAGATCTACTTGCAAATATGATACTCCCCTCTTCCCCAAACAAAGAAAAATACTTACCTTCATTGGCTTGAAGTTGAGAGTATTCCATTTCCAATTCCCATGCCACAATTTCTCAAGCACAGGAATGCGCACACCAACAGTATGTGACCTGTGACAGAAAGCAATACAATGAGTACATGTATATTTATGTCAACCCCCCCGCCAAGAAAATACATATATGTATGTATGTATCAACTCACCAAGGCTGCTACTGGTGTACACACAAAATGTACCCTTTCTGTTGAGGTGATTGCAGCTTACTTTGGGCAACCAACAGTTCTCTCAGTGTCATCATTTGTGACAGTACACTGAATTGTCATTCATGTTATCCCTCCTTCATACGGTTTGCAAGACACTGTGCATCATCACATCATCATCACAGTAAGGTCAATACACAGCAGCATTACATAGATACGTAGATACACAGACAGTGTTGGAAGATAAGGGCCTACGGCCCACCCAGTCTGCCCATTTGAGCGTCTAAGTTTACTTTATGTTTTCCTAGAAGTGTGTTGCCCCTTAACCCTGACCTCCAGAATTCTTTTATGTTTATCCCATACATTCTTAAATCCTGTCATTGTTTCAGCTCCCACCACTTCCTCTGGCAGGGTGTTCCACTTGTCCACCACCCGTTCTGTGAAGAAATTCTTCCTCACGTTTCCTCTGAATCATCCTCCCTCCAACTTCATCCCATGCCCTTTAGTTCTGGAACATCTTTTTTACTTAAAAATAGTGTATTCCTGCACCCTGTTCCTCCCTGTGAGATACTTGTATATCTCTATCATATCCCCTCTCTCCCTCCTCTCCTCCAGAGAGTACATATTCAATTCCTTCAACCTGCCCTCATAGGACTTGTGATGCAATCCATGTACCATCTTTATTGCCCTCCTCTGAACCTTCTCTACCCTGTCTATGTCCTTACATAAGTAAGATCTCCAGAACTGCACACTGTACTCCGGGTGTGGCCTTACTAGTGTCTTGTATAGTGGAATTATGACCTCCTCTTCCTGCTGGTGATGACCCTGCCTATGCATCCCATCATCCTATTTGCTTTACCTACTGCCTTGTCACACTGAGCTTTCTACCTTGAGGTCATCAGAGATGATAACCCCAAGATTCCTTTCCTGCTTGGTGCATGCTATATCCTCACCCCCCAACTGATATACTGTGCCAGGGTTTTTGTGCTCCATATGTATGATCTTGCACTTCTTTGCATTGAATTTCAACTGCCAAACCCCTGACCATTCTTCAAGTTTCTGCAGGTCCCTTCTCATTCTGTCTACACCCTCTGGTGTGTCTACTCTGTTACAGAGCCTTGTGTCATCAGCAAACAGGGAAATTCTGCCTTCTAGGTTCTGTGCAATGTCACTGATGAAGATGTTGAATAGGACTGGTCCCAGCACTGATCCCTGTGGTACCTCACTGTTCACTCTTCCCTCTGTGGAGTGACAGCCATTTACCACCACCCTCTGTGTCCTGCTGCCCAGCCAGTTACCTACCCACTGCACTACTGTCCTGCCCACACCCATATTCCCCAGTTTATGTAATAGTCTTCTATGTGGAACAGTGTCAAAGGTCTTGCTGAAGTCCAGATAGGCCATGTCCACCGCCCTCCCCGATCCACCTCACTAGTCACCCAGTCACAAAATTCAATGAGGTTGGTCTGACATGACCTCCCTCTGGTGAAACCATGCTTGCTTGGGTCCTATAATCCATTGACAACCAGATGTCCACCAATCTCTCCTTCAGTAGTGCTTCCATGATCTTCCCCACTACCGAGGTGAGGCTGACTGGTCTGTAGTTCCCTGCTTCCTCTTTGTTCCCACTTTTGTATAAGGGGTCTACATCTGCTGTCCTCCAGTCGTTGGGTACCTCCCCTGTTTCCAGTGATCGGCTAAACAGGATTGCCAGATTTTCAGCCACCACCTCTCTTAGTTCTTTAAGGACCCTGGGGTGCACCCGATCTGGCCCCATTGCTTTATTAACTCTTATTACTTCCAGTTCCTTCAGGACCCTTTCTCATCTAAAGGGACTTGTGTCCATTTCTGCACCATTCCCACCCCTTGTACTCCCTTCAGACCCATTACCTTCCTCTTCCTCAGTAAAGACTGAGCAGAAATACTTGTTCAATATATCAGCTTTACTGTTGTCATTCTCCACGCAGCCCCCATCCTCCCCCTTCAGTCTCACTATCCCTTCCTTTGCCTTTCTTTTTTCACTTATGTACCTGTAAAATGTTTTGTCCCCTCTACCCACAAATGTAATTGCAACAGTAGCAGCATTTCTTGTAATGCTCCCATTTCACTTCATGAGCACTGGGGAATTTTCTGGACACAAGACAGTTGCATTTTAGGGATGCACAAAAATTTTGGGGACCGTATGTCAGCACTGCATGCATGACTGAGTGCGCCATTAATTCTAGGACACTTTTCATTTCATATTACACTCTCATTTCACTTTGTCAGCACTGAGGAATTTTCTGGACACAAGACAGTTGCATTTTGGGATGCACAAAAATTCTGGGGACTGTGTATCAGCACTGCATGCATGACTGAGTGCGTCATTAATTCTGGGACACTGCATTTCATGTTACACTCTCATTTCACTTTGTCTGCACTGGGGAATTTTCTGAACACAAGACAGTTGCATTTTGGGGGTGCACAAAAATCCTGGGGACTGTATCTCAGCACGGCGCATATGACTGAGTGTGTCATTATTTCTTGGACACTTTGCATTTCATGTTATACTCTCATTTCACTTTTCAGCACTGGGGAATTTTCTGGACACAAGACAGTTGCATTTTGGGGATGCACACACATTCTGGGGACTGTGTGTCAGCACTGCATGTGTGACTGATTGTGTCATTAATTCTGGGACACTTTGCATTTCATGCTATGTTCTCATTTCACTTTGTCAGCACTGGGGAATTTTCTGGACACAAGACAGTTGCATTTTGGGGATGCACACAAATTCTGGGGACTGTGTGTCAGCACTGCATGCATGACTGATTGTGTCATTAATTCTGGGACACTTTGCATTTCATGTTATGCTCTCATTTCACTTTGTCAGCACTGGGGAATTTCCTGGACACATGACTGTTGCATTTTGGGGATGCACAAAAATTATGGGGACTGTGTTGTGAGCACATAATGTCATAAATTATAAATTAATGTCTATTTAAAAAAATATATATATTTGTGGAGCCTCAGTAATGTTTACTTTCTGTAGTGAAGTGTTTGTCCAAAAGCAGGACTGAGCAGTGCAAGTATACTGTGCTAAACTGCATGTGTGCAGTCAGTGTTCTTTCCTGTGTGTGCAGACACTGTACAGCTTTGTGCAAACATATTTATGGTGTGACTTGTTGCAGTATGTAAAGAATAAAGATAAGAATATATAATGTACATCAGTAGTGGAATAAGTGATATGATATTTTTTCAGAGGTCTCGGGCCACTGTGCATCTCAGTCACTCACAGTGCACACATGACCAATTTGTGTAGATAATAGCATAAAAAAATCATTATTTTCAACAAACCATACCCAACAGACATTAACTATTGCAGAGGCACCCAAAATATGTTATGGTGTACAGACATTTTAAAGTTGGAATATATAAAACAGCTCCTGCAGTCCACTGCCTCCACACTGTGGAACCACTGGTGCCGTGTTGTGTTATGGTGTTCATCAATTTGCTAAAAAACTGACACTGCCAGTCTAAACTAGAAAGACCACACTTATTCCGGGACAAAAAATTAAAAGAACTGTGGTAGCACACTGTGTTGGCATTTGTCAGTGAGTGAACTGGACCTTATATATTTCCTGACTTTATAGTGTCTGTACACCATCCATCAAATATTTTGGGTGCCTCACCATCACCAGTTCTTCATGTCTGTTGGGTACGGTTTGTTGAAAAGCAGGATTTTTGGTTGCTATATGATCTATCTTCTAAAAGTCATGTGTGCACTGTGTGACTAAAGTACACTCTGGCCAGAGACCTCTGAAAAAATATCATATCACTTAGTCCGCTGCAGCTTATGGTACCAATAAAAATAAGTTATATATTCGTATCTGTATTCTTTATACCATACACACTGCAACAAGTCAGCATATATTTGTTTACAAGAAGCTGGACAATGTCTGCAGTCCACACCCAGGAAAGAACACTGTCACTGACTGCACACATGCAATTTAGCACATTATACTTGCACTGCTCAGTCCTGCTTTTCCACAACCACTCCACAACAGAAAGTAAACATTACTGAGGCATCGGAAATATGTCAGGGTACACATTCTTAACTTGGATTATAACACACGGGTGGGGGTGGGGGTGTTCAAAAAAAGCTAATGTAGTATCCCCTGATGCTCCAGCAGCAGATGAAGCATTGGCACAATCTGCAATTGGTGTCACTCTATGTGTTCCAACTGCTGACAGCATTCATCCTCTTGTTGTTCTCTTCTAACGTGCACCACAACACAATAAGGTTGGCCTGAGTTACAGGCAGTGTGGGGTCCTCCACTGGTGGTGGTACAGGTGGTCATGGTGGTGGTTGGGGTGGTGCTGGTGGTGGAGCAGCTGCTGCTGTAGCCCTCCTCTTGCTGTGGCAATGCACAGCAGCACCCTCTGCCACTGCCACAGAAGGGCCAGCAAGTGGAGGCCTGGCCCATTCTGTGGTAGCCTGCCACTCCACCTTGTGGTGATTAATCATGTGGGTGCATGGACCCCAGTCCCCAGGTGTGTTCCCTGGTGGCCATGGTGCATTTCAACACCACAAATGGGGCACCGTACCAGGCTGCTGTTCCTCCTGACACAGTCAAAGAAGTCCCAAACTGGGGAGTTGCAGGGGGGACCAAGCACGGGAGGGCCAGATGCACTAGCAGCAGCCTGGTCACTGTGGTGCTCAACCTCTGGCACATCCTGCTGTAGAGGTGGTGCTGCTGGAGTTGGGGATGCTGCTGCAGGTGGTGGTGGTGGACTTGGTGGTGGTGGTAGTGGTGGTGTTGCTGCTGCTTCTGGGGAAGGGAGGACCCAAGATTTTATACTGGTCCAACAGCACCTGGCCACCACCCATGGGTGCACACTCCTCCCTTGCCAACCATACTGCACCTGCTACACATCCCACTGCCCCAGTACCATCCTAGACATTTGCAGACTTTCACCCTGTCCCTGCTCCATTTCACCAACTTAAGTTCTCAGACCCTTACTCGACTGTCCTACCTCCTTCTTTCTGTCTGAGCAACAATGCGATGAGTCAGCAACAACATGAAACACTCACACACACAACACAGGCACACACACAGACACACACACAAACAAAAACCTATAAAACTAAAAAAAAAAAGAAATCACAATCACAGAAAGAAAAAAATAAACTACAAACAGAGTACAAAAAACATTAAACAACCATATAGCTTTGAAGAAAGGTGTTGAGTGGGTTTTATATGATCTTCTCTGCCCCTAACTCCTACACAGACAAACTGCCTCCTCTCTCTACCTCTGCAAAGGAGAAAGTGAAAGTATCTGCTTGTATGAGTCCCTTCCTTCCTGCCTGGCTAAAGCATGTGACTTACAGTACTGAAAGCCATGTGATGTGTGTGGAGGGGCTGCCTATACTGTTGCCACTTCACCTTACTTCGCATTAAGGCGGAATGAAAACGCAAAGTCATAATTACAACGCAAAGTGAGCCTTTCACAATGGCCACTCTGCATAGCAGAATGACAATGCGAAGTGACCACTTCATGTTCACTTCCCTGGTGAATTTTAAATTCGCTGTATCACTAGTAGAGATTAGGAGACAGCCATAACAGAAGTGCAAGTTAACTACAAGTGCATTACAGATTAGGGGTCAGCCATAGCTAGGGTTACATAAAGTGGAGAAGGGAAGGTGAGAGGTAGGTATGTCGGTAGGCAGAGAAGCAGGGGGGGTGGAAGGGGATGGAAGGAGGAGGCGAAGGAAGCGGTAGGAGGAGAAAGATCTGCTGGGGCCTGATCCCTCCAGTATATTGAGGACCCTGCCTGCACAAGGCTGAGGTCAAGCATGACAGGAAGGGAGCAGGTTGTGGCAGCGAGAAGTAAAGTATGATACGAGGGAATTAGATTGTAGGCAATGAGGTTAATAGGCTTTGGAATAACAGAAGAAAGGGTGAAGTTGAGAGAGAGAAGAAAGGCCAAGTCCCTGCCCTTCAGAATGTGGAGAAGTGAAGGGAAGAGTTGGATTAATGGTGAAAGGACAGGGTAGAGACAGGCCCTTGGTATGACTTTGGATGATAGAGGAATCACAATAAGAGAACAATGGAAGGTCTGAAGGAAGGGAATCAGGGGAGGAAGGAAGGACTGCTGGTTTTTAGGTTGGTGGGAGGTGGAGCTGCAGCAGGGGCACTGCATGGGTACTGAAGAGGGGTAGGGTTTGTCAGGGGCTTAGAAGGGGGAGTTAGGGAGGGTCCTAGCAGGAACAGCTTGGTGCAAGGAAGTTTTTGAGGGCAGAACTTCTGGAGTAGTAGGAAGATGAGTGACAAATTTGAGGAGGGAGGTAATTCCACATTTTTGGGAGGTGGTGAGGGTAACTAGATTGGCTAATGAGAGTGGCTGTGCAGGGGACCACCAGAGTACAGGAGTCGGATGATCTAAGGGACTGAGAGGGAGAGGGGGTGTTATAAATGAGGGGTAGTGGTAGGAAGGGAGTTTACCCAGCCAGTGCTTGGAGGTGAATATAGTGCAGTGGGAGAGTCATCTGTTTGTAAGAGAGGGATAGGGCACGATAGAGATCACAGTGGTGGGTGCGAGAGGGAGCCTCAATGGCAAAATGGCAGAAGGAATTGAAGAGGGTATCCAGTCTGGCCAGGGAATACTTGGGAGCAGCACCATAGACTACATCACAGTAGTCAAAGATGGGCAGGATTATCTTCGGAACAAGTTCACACCTAACGGTAGAGGGGAATACAACTACTGTTCCTGAACAGGGCACCAAGCTTGAGGCACAATTTTTTTGGGATGGCATCAATATGTCTGGAGAAGTTTAGTTGTTGATCCAGCCAAACTCCTAGGTACCTGAAGGAGGATGTATCCTCAAGTAAAGTCACATCAAGGGTGTGGAAAGTGGGCAGGGAAGGAAGCCTAGGGAGTCTCTGTCTTGTGCCAAAGGTTATGGAGACAGTCTTGTTGGCATTGAGAAAAAGTTGATGGTTAGCAAACCAGAGCTAAACCTTGTCGAAATCTTGCTGCAAGTTGGATGTAACCTCAGCTGGGCAAGGGCCAGATGCATACAGGACCATATTGTGGGGATACATGTGTATGGTGGTGACGGAGGAGCAGAAAGATAGAAAGTCATTTAGGAAGATGGAGAATAATAGGGACCCTAGCTCTGAGGGTTAATGTTGTCCTTCCCTCCAACTGCATGGCTGTGAATATATCCACGTTGGGTGTGGATGTACATTAAAACTTAACTGCTGGACTGTGGCCCATACACATGCTGTGAACCCCTCTTTGTTATTGTTCCCCAAGAAACTAACTATTCCTGCTTTGAAAGATTGAACAGTACTAGCTTCTGCAGCCTTACTGGGGAAACAACTGGACATGTTAACTGCCTTCTGCATGCAGTAATGCTTTCTATTGTTTTACTTCATTCTGTTGTTCCCCTTAGTGTGAGCATACATCTTCTATTCTGTTTGAATTCAAAAGCTCATACATTTTTGTGTATTCCACCCTGTCCAACACCAATAGTTTTTGGAACAATATGATCATGTCACTTTTCAGAATTCTCTTCTCTAGCACAATAATTGGAGTATGTCCATTCTGCCCTTGTAGCTCTTGCCTATGTGCTTTAAATCAGCTTAGTGGCCTTGTACTGGATCATCTTAAAGCTTTTCAGAGTCCTTTTTGTACTTCAGTAAATAGAACTGGATATTTTACTCTATGTGTTGTCTTGCCAGGGCCCTGTGCAAGAGTGGGATCATCTGACTTAAATTAAACCTGACAGACCTGGACTAAGTCACCATCTCAGAGATCTGGTGCAATGCAAATCAGAACTGGAAGGTGGCCATACTGGGGTATCAGCTTTTCAGGAAAGACAGGGTAGGTAGAAAAGGGGATGGAATTGATCCTTATGTAATTAATCAAGTTTCAGTCAAGTTTTATTTAATTAAGTGCATGTCTCGATTGCAACTCAATGCTTTTTACAGTTTTAAAACTTTAAAAACAAAGTATAATACAAACCAAACAAAACATACATATACATATACATATACTAATTCAAATTAAAACACGTTAACTAATCATAAAAGCTTGGTTAAATAAAAAGATCTTGAGTTCCCATCTGAAGATATCCACTGTTTGACTCTCTCGAATCTGATGAAGGAGGGAGTTCCACAGGACTGGAGCACCAGACGAAAAGGCATGAGCCCCCGATGTTTTTAGATAAATCCTGAGAACTCCCAAAAGGCCCTCAGCTGCAGAGAATAGGGAGTGGGTGGGCTGGAAGGGACACAGAAGATCTTGCAGGTAACCAGGCCCCTGACTGTGTAGGGCCTTATAGGTCAGCAAACCGACCTTGAAGGAGATCTGCCACCTAACCGGCAGCCAGTACAGAGAGCACAGCACAGGTGTAATATGACATGATCTAGGTAGACCAGTCAACAACCTGGCCTCCGCATTCTGCACTAGTGGCAGGCAGTGCAGAACTACCCCCGCTAGGTCCAGGTACTGGGCATTGCAGTAATCCAGGCATGATGTCACAACAGCATGGATGAATGCTGGCAGGATCAGCCAGGGGTATCAGGTGTTTAACCTTGGTGATGTTCCTCAGATGGTAAAATGAGATCTTAACCATGGCCAACACCTGTGGCTTCAGCGTCAGGCCACAGTCCAAAATAACACCAAGGTTCCTCACCCAAACAGAGGTGAGCAGCTGGGAGTCCCCAAGCCTAAGCCCTGAGGCTTGACCAGGCTGCACCCTCATCCTGTGGTAACCAGGCTCCAGCACCAGTACCTCAGTCTTATCTGGATTTAACCTCAACCAGTTCATTCAATCTTGGATCTTGTCCAGGCAGGTGTTCAATACTGAGACCGTCTACTGCTGCTCAGGTGCAAAGGACATGTAGAGCTGATTATCATCTGTATAACAGAAAAACCTCAGCCCATTCCACCTTATAATGTTCCTAAGCAGTAGCATGTACACTGCAAACAACATGGAGGACAAAATGGAGCCCTGCAGGACCCCACACAGCAGGGGCATGGGAGCTGAGAACTAAACCCCTGACAACACACACTGCGATCTGCCAGTGAGGTAAGATCTAAACCAGTTGTGGACTATGCCCATTAGTTCACAGCATACCTGCAGATGATCCATCAGCACCCCATAGTCTAAGGTGTCAAATGCTGCTGAGAGATTGAGGAGAACAAGAATGGAACATTTCCCCTGATCCCTCTCTGCCAGGAGATCATTCAGCACCCGAACTAGAGCAGTCTCAGTACTATGCCTTTTCCAAAATCCCGACTGGAGAGGCTCATATATGTCATGGCATGTTAAATAGGCCTCCAGTTGAACAGCCACCACCTTCTCATTAACCTTCCCCACAAAGGGAAGGTTAGAGACAGGTCTCTAGTTTGCCAGACAATCTGAATCTAGTGAAGGTTTTCTAAGGAGGGCCCATACAGTCACCTCCTTCAGGGGCTCTGGGAAAAAACCCAACACCAGAGAACATTGGACTATCTTGGCTAGGACCATGCCGATGGCATCAACACACCCCACAAGGAGACGTGTTAGTCCCGGGTCCAGACTACAGTAGGTTGACCATAACTTTCAGATAACCGGAAGCACGACATCTACTACAACAACTTGGTCGAATTTGGACCAGACAGACTGAGTGCCTGCAACATCACTCTCTTCATCGCAATGCCCATTTGAGGGTGCCGACTGGATTTCCGACCAGATGGAGGCAATCTTATCAGCAAAAACAGAGCAAACTTGTCACATCTTGACTGCGAAAAGGCTCCCCAGGATCAAAGACAGGCAGGATTATAAAGCCTGTCCATGGTATGGAAGAGCTGAGCCAGTCAGTTTATTGCAGCAGCAATCTAAGGGATAACATAAAAGCCACAGAAACACAGGGAGAGCAAGGTGGGGAGGAGATACTGTGGGTCACTCTGGAGAAAAAGAAAGAGACTTCTTTTCAAACAGGAGTGATCTACAGACCACCAGTGCAGGAAGAAAAGGGGGACAAGGAAATAATGGATGCAGTCCTGAAGATAGCTCACAAGGGAGAGGTACTACAAGTGGGAGACTTCAATCTACCAGGCTTGGATTGCAGCTTCCCCACTGCAACTCCAGCCAGAAGTAGGTATATCCTGGACTCTCTGCAAGAGGGGTTCCTCAGGCAACTTGCATTGGAACCCACATGTGAGGGGGCAGTACTGGACCTAGTGATGACAAATGGGGACAGTGTGGTTGAAGTCACAGAGGGGGACCACCTGGAGACCAGTGACCACTGAACATTGTGGTTTGAGATAAGAACTGGGACAGAGTCAAATCGCACAAGTGTGAGGGGTCCTGGACTTCAGGAGGGCCAATTTTATGAAAATGGGAAAATGTCTCAGGAACACCCTGGCAGGGCTAGGAGAACTGTGGGAGTCAAGGAACAGTAGGAAAAAATAAAAGAGGGCATTGTGCAACCTACAAACCTCTATGTCAGCCAGGTTAGCAAGGGCAAAAGAAAAAAGAGACCACTATAGTTCTCAAAGGAGGTAGCAGAAGCAGCAAAAACAAGCATTTGTCAATGCCGAATGTTTGCTTGCTGGTATTAGCATTGGGAATGCAGGAGTTAGACAGATCCAGAATAGGAATGACAGTGAAGTATTGAATTTCATGCCAACCCCACCTCCACCCTGCAGAGACAGACAGTCATTGAGGTATGCGTTTGGGTCATCACCCATAACGTTCATGCCATTTCACATCACCCTATCCTGTAGACACCAAGTGTTGAGGTGTGCCTTGGGGTGTTTGGCTTTACAGTCACCGTATTCCAGAAGGACATATGCTGAAATGGGTGCAGTATAGGAGAATGGGGTGAACCCTGGGGCCAAAGAGTCCAAGGCACACCTCGATGCCTGCCACTGGCTGCGGGGGGGGTGGCATGAACATTACAGCTGGCAATCCAAAGGTACACCCCTGATGCCTGTCAGTCTGTACAGGGTGGGACATTATGATTAGAAACCCTAACACCCCGGGCTATAAAAGCAAGTACTTGCACGACACTCATCTCTCTTTGAAAAGCAACAGGCACAGGAGCCATGAGCAGAAGTTACACTGTGGGGGGTAACAAAGTACCTATTATTAAAACAAGAAGAAATGTTTTTTTTCACATCAACACAACAAAGTGAATCTGATTCTATAAAGTTTGGATTTGGATGTACAGTGGCAGCCACAGACATGGTCAGCTATATCCTGACATTTCTGTGATATCTCTGTAGAAATGTTCTGTCTGCCTGCAGTACCATTATGAGCCACCAGAGAGAATCTCTTTAGCTACAGTATATCACAAAATATCTGGAAATATCTGACAATATCATGGCTGCATAATGCCCTTATGTGTTAAACAAATTGCAAACTTAGTTTAGAATATGTATGCATATATATATATATATATATATATATATTTTACACAATAGGGGTGTTGTGTATTCATTGAGAATAAAAGCATGTATTCTCACTCCAGTAGAATATTGGGTGATGACATAGCTGAAGTGAAAATAAATCCATTTACACCTATAGTAGCTATGTCATCACCTGATATTCTCACTGCAGCATCAGTTAGGCACTACAAGCTGGAACTTGTTTTAAAACTGAAAATGAAATCATCAATCTACCTAATTACACACCACCTGCATAGTGTGAAACTTTTACTTGCAGTTTCTAAAAAGCCAAAATCTGAAAGCAGTACACTTGAAGCAGTATTTAGCATTGAAATATTATAAAAACTTGACTAAAAACAGTATTTCTGTACAATGAGCTTTTTAAAATTAATTCCTAAACCTTCAGAAGCACCACGGATGAATAAACTAAAATTGCATTATCCTCAGAAACCAATGAACGTCGAAGAAGAGATTTTCTTGAGCTGTTCTCACATCACTAATCTCTATCACACAGTTGAGCAGACTAACACACAGCAGCCAAATCACTGAGTAATAACACCAACTTAAAAAGTAACAACAACAAAACAGACCTCAGACACAATATTTAAGTACCAAAACCATACAAAAACACTTGTTGCCTACTATATAAATTGCACACATGATGGGCAAGAGTGAAATATGGAAAATATTCTCACTCCTGCATTGTGAGCACTCGTGGGATATCCATGCCTCACTCTGTAGGAGTGAGAATATTTTGCATATTCCACTCCTGCCCATCATGTATCCCATATATATATATATATATATATATATATATCCTTACAAATATATATTTTTACTTATAGACCAAGGAACTCACATTCAGCTTTGCTGTTTGAAATGTAATTTGAACACAGCAAGTAAGTGCAGGACTTGTCTTTGGCTTTTTCAGTTTAAAGATACTGTACATATAATATTATAATATTGAGCACATGATTATTTTTAAACTGTAGATCAGAGCCAGTATTCCCCGATGAAGGATTATCCTGAAGCATTGGAATGTTACCTGGTTGGAATATATCTATAAATAAAATATCCTATACTACGTATTGGTTAGTGCGCCCATTGATCCTATCTTAGGTTATAAAACCCCAACCCTCCCACTCACTTAATTCAAGCCCTCCCTCTCTCTATTTTCAGGCTGCTCTCTCAGCTTTCCCCCTGCTTAAAATATCCCTTTCTGGTAACACTTTCTCTGTTCTTCTTCTCTACCCTCAGGCTCCCCAGCTTGCTTCTGCCCCTGACCAGGGCTGCTACCATGGACCTTCCTCACTGGAGCTGCAGTCTCTAGCAAGCCCAACCACCCAACCTTTGGAGCTGCAAAATCATTCCAGGTACTGCTTTGCCACCACTCTGCGGTGGCTCTCCTCCCACCCCACCACCACCACCACCACCACTCTTGGCTGGCCTAACTTATATAGAAGCAGATGCCCCACCACCCCCACCCTTGGTTGGCTTGACTTATATAGAAGCAGATGGTCATGCAACTAAGTTTCTACTTCCTCATCTGCAGCCTATAGGAACTTACCAGTAGGGGGATCTAAGCTCTATTAATAGCAGAAACTGCTCAAGCCAAACTACCTGAAAACTGCCACAGGAAAAGTGGCTCGCATGCAGGGAAACAAACTCTCCTATTAGCAGTTTAAAGTACAACTACACAATGGTATACCACCCTGAGATTAAATTGTCTAATCTACACCTGGTAACCTCTACCTAGAGAACTAATACACTCTGGATAGCATAGGGATAAACACAGTCCCCCAATTCATGCTTACTAAACTCTTAGCTAATTCCTGCCAAACTGTATAAAAGGGATAGGGGCAATTCCAAGGGGTAGACAGAGTAGAGGCTACATAAACTGACTAAATGTTCTGGACTGTAGATTTCCACTGGGCTCACCTGGTACATGGTGCACTGACTTACTCCTCTCAGAGTGCTTATGTTAGGTGCACAGAAACTATAATCACTATCTAATGACCAATTACTCACCTGATAGGCATGCAGTCAGCCAGAAAATTGTACAACAATCCACTGCAAGTTAGTTGCAAGGGACATAGTTACTGCCAGCCTTTAACTAAATCTTAGGGCACCATGGTGTATCCCTTAATTATAGTGCACTTCCTACTCCTTATAGGTTTCACCCCTTGGCTCATCTGCCTATAGAATACACACAGGGAATTCAGGATGCTGTCCTAGCTCAAAATGAAGCACTCAGGATCCCTCAAGGGATGCACCAGGGCAAGCCTAGTTTATATGCCCCTTATACTCCACACCCAACAATGGATAGGCAACAAACACTCGCGGTAAGCATCATTGAAGCCATCACATCACTGACTCCCCCTTCAAACTCTCTGAGACCAAAGTCACTCAAACCAGCCTACAGAAGGTTAAGTTTAAGATATGGATCAGCCTCACATGTAAAAATGCAGTACTAATTCTTCTACTGCTATCAGGGAACATACATCCCAAACCTGGGCTGACAAACACTCAGACTGAGGTTGAAAACAAATGAAATAGGCTGAAGATAGCATCTATGAACATTGGGAGCTTACTGGCAAAATGGACACAGTTTCAAGTATGGACTCATATGCATACCCCAGACATTATCTGTCTCACCGAAACTTGGTGAACACCTAAAATCAAGGATAGCGCAGTTACACTACAAGGATATGTGGGTACAGGCAAGACAGAACAGATAAAAGGAGTGGGAGTGCCTCATATATGTCAGTGATGATATCCAAGGGTGCATGTTCCCCTCATCCATGAGCACTGACGACCATGAATTGCTGGCTGTAAAACTCTTTCTCGGCACACAACACAAGTCACTCACAATAGCATCAGTTTACTTACCTCCAAGGAGAGCAAAAGAAGAACTAGAAAGGGCTGTTGAGCTCATCAACCAGCTAAATTGAACAATGAAGTCATTGTAGCAGGGGACTTCAATCTAAATTGGCTCTGCAAAGAGACAGATCCCCAGACAGACTTGGTGAACTAGCCTATTCCTCTCCCAACTGGTAACTGAACCCACTAGACATAATTATAAAAATTGGAAAAGCACACTCCTTGAATGGATCCTGGTCAGCTGTCCATCAAGATTTGTGGGGGGCACAGCGCACCCAGACTCCATAAATGACCATTCACCTATCACCTGCGTCTGGTCAAATAAAACCAAGAAAGCTGCTCCTACCCTGGTAGAAAGTAGGGTCCTCAAGAAAGATATGCTTAATTCTTTTATGGCAGAATTAACCCAAATGGACTGGACTTCACTGAAGAAACTCAGTGACATTGGCCTTGCTCTACAGTGCTTCATAAACAAGTTCAATGCAGTTTGTGACATTTTTGCCCCAGTAAAAAGAAGGAAAACCCAAGGATCCAATAATGAATGGATCACTAGGAATCTGCTTGAACTAGTGAGGGACCGAGACAATCTGTGGTGCAGGACCATGGACACCATTAAACACATTGATTATCAGAGATATAGAGTGACCAGGAATAAATGCACAAACCTTATAAGACTTAAAGCAAAGTTCTACAAGGACCAACTTGAGAAGTCCTAGGGGGATGGTAGGAGATTTGGGGGTAACATAAAGGAGCTTCTAGGAAAGGAAGATAGAAAGCATCCTACAATGCTCAACATAAAAGGAACCACCACACAAGACTTGCTCACCATTGCTGATTCCTTTAACACAGCCTTTACAGACCTTAGCTCTGTACTCCCTGCAGAAAACTAAAATGCCTCTGAACCTCCTCAACCCACCCCTACAAAGAAAACAAGCACCCTAACTTCTATTTCAAATCCATCTCCATCAAGGAAGCTAGGAAATATGTAAAAAAGGTACTCAGCAAAACCAGGCAGGGCAGTGATAAACTAGACATGAAATTGGTTGCTCTCACCTTGGGAGAAGCCATTGACCCCATCACAATAATATTTAACAAATCCCTCACACTGTCTAAATTCCCCTCAGTTTGGAAACTTGCCCTAGTCACCCCATGCACAAAAGTGGAGATGGCTCATGCACCTCTAACTATATGCCTATCTCGATCCTCTCCCCCCTCTTCAAAGTGCTACAGAGAATAGTGGATGACCAAATTTCTGATTACCTGCAAAAATACAATCTTCAGTGTCCACAACAACATGGCTTCAGGAAGAGCCATAGTATGTCAGCTGCCTTTGTTGAATTCACAGATTATGTGCCAAGGCCCGAGATGGAGGTAAGCTATTGAAGTCAATCTTTATTGACCTCACCAATGCATTCAACGTGGTAAATCCCTCCATTCTTATACAGAACTGCACTCTCTAGGCCAATCAACTACCGCTGTAGGCTGGTTCCACAACTAGCTCTCCCACAGATCACAGAGTGTTGAAGTAGGGACTGTGATCTCCACCACAAGAGTGGTCTCCTTGGGTGTCCCTCAAGGGTCCATACTTGGTCCACTGCTTTTTAGATTATTCCTAAATGCACTCACTGAAGCATGTACTAGCAAAATCATACTGTACACAGATGGTGCAGTCATCGTAAATTACCACTCCCAGCTTGCTCATCTCCAATGGTAACTCCAGCTTACCTTTCACCACCTTGAGGAATGGTTTCATAAACAAAAGCTTCTACTCAACTACAAAAATACAAAACCCATGCTGATCTCAAGTCAACAGCACAAGAAAAGAAACCCACTACTCACCATCACTAACAACAAAGTAGTCCCCCTGGAACAAGTCAACTGTTTTAAGTATCTTGAGGTCCAGATAGATGACACTCTATCATCACAAAGCACATTGAAGGTGGTAAAAGCAGTAAATACCAGACTTGGTGTCCTTTATAAACACTGACAATACCTTATGCCCACAGCCCTCCAACTCTCCATCTCTAGCTCAATTCTATTTATAATGGATTATGGCCTGGTAGTGTATTGTACCACCATGGAAAGAGACCTAAAATGGGTGGCTATGGTGCTCAGTAAAGCATGTAGGCTAGTCCTTAGGTCAGATAAACTCACCCACATGTGCACCCTGTATGATCAAACACACTGGCTTAACCTTGGGGAAAGGATTAAATTGCAAACTTGCTTACTAGGCAAAACAGCACAATTAGGCCTATCACCCACCTGGACCCATCAACTTATTCAACTTGCCCTTTCACAACACAACACCAGGGAATGGTAAAATGCACACTCAGCGTCCCCTTCAGGAGGACATCTCTTGACCAGCGTTTGTTCATCTACAGGGTTTCCCTCTGGCTTAATGAGCTCCCAGTCAATGTAAACAACACCAAGAATTTCCAAACTTTTAAGAGTGAACTGAAGCAACTTTTACTTAACACTAAAACCTGTCAATGTAGACATGGTTTAGACACCTCCACTTTTAAGAAAGGCACTCACTGACCCAATAAATACACCATGGGGGGGTGATATGGTCTCTCCAACTCCTCACTAGTTAAAAAAATAATTTAAGGAATAAGCTCTTAGTCTTATATTTGCTCCTTTCTGCCCCTCTCACTCATTGCCCTAAGCCCCTATAATACATTTTAACCATCTCTGGGTATCATTTTCTGCTCTTACCCACTCCATCCTCCCTCCGTCAAGCAATCTCACCACTCTAATCCCACCCTAACCTCATACATACCCTCCCTCTTACTTTCTCTGCCCACATGTTGCTCTCCCTCTCCCACATCCCCCTTCTTCCTCTACTGGTAACTATTAATGAAGCAATCAGTACCGAACCCACTAGACAAAGTCTGGTTCCAGGCTGCTTTGTTTAACACTTAAGCTTGCTCTTAGCAACAACTTGTAACCAATTAAGTAGCAACAGTCTTGTATAGGTAGTATTCCAATGTTAGTTATCTGAACCCTTGTGTCTGTAATTTGTGCCATTGTAACTGTTTTCTTGTTTCTCGATGTGGAACCTTTGTAAATGAGCTCAAAGTTAATTTTGAAGAGTTAAATAAATAAATAAATTCAATGGTCTGTAATAATTTAAAAAAATTAACTTGGACACATCATTTTGTATGAGGATTATTGGACATACGTGTGTATCCTAATTCTTCCATTTAGTTCCTTGGCCAAATCTCCACTTCAAATGGTTTCTCAGTTTTTCCATTTTATAAGCACAGTTAGACACACCGGGGTGTTTAGTTATTATGTGAAAACTACACTTTTTGGTGCAGGGAGTCATCAAGATAAGCATGTCATACCTCATAACACACCTGGGAATGTTGTTGTCACATAATCCATTCCTTGTTGTGTCTTATTGCTTACATATATTATGTTGTAACAAAACATGCACATCAATACATATTTTTCACTTTTGAAAGCATATCTCGATATGTTTAAAAGCTTACTGATAACGCAAAATTGTTGGTATTCCTGTGCATCACTATATGAATTTTGTTACCAGTACTGTACATACTGCTGCAACAACTTGTATCTACAGTATTGATAAAAAGCAAGAAGTTTCTAAAAACAAATGTAAGACTTTTGAACTTCTTCTGATTTTTGGTAACACTACGTCTTATTTAGTAATTAGTTACTAAGTAAATTGCAACCAATATGTGTTGATCATTTTATATTTTTCACACTGTAAACCCTTTAACCACCTCTTCAAGAAACCACTAAGTTTTCTTTCTTTTTCAGACTGCATAAAGTAAAATTCAGAAACAAGACAGGCAGACTGAGTTTAATATGCACACCCTGGAGGAGAGGAGGGATTGAGGGGGATATGATTGAGACCTTCAGATATTTGAAGGGGATTAACCAAATGGGCACAGAAGAGATATTTAAGCTGAGGAGAAGAAGGGACATCAGAGGGCGTGGTCTCAGGTTGGAGGGTGGAAGATATCAATGAGAGAAGAGGAAACATTTTTTCACAGAGAGGGTGGTGGAGAAATGGAACGCTCTACCCAAGGATGTGGTATCCTGTAGCACAGTAGGCAGTTTTAAAAGGGCATGGGATATGGTGCGAGGGGGGATAAAGGTGAGGGGGGAAGGAGGGGGCAGCTGCAATATAAGGGTGCTAGCTACGCATTCAAGCAGACTAACTTGATAGACCTTAAGGCTTGTTTCTGCTGGCAGATTCGTATATTCATATGTAAACATCTGGAAAGGAAAATGGCTGTGTGCATACAAGGGGACGGGACTGGATGAAGAGAGCATAGAGTGGGACTGGACAAAGATTAATGGGAGAAAGAGGAAACAGGTGATAATGAATCAGTATAGAGGGGTCTGAGAAAAAAGACAGACAGGTATGGGATGACTAGAGACAGAACAACAGGTGGATACAGTTATCCTTTATGCCAGCTTTAAGGTGGGGGTTGAAGAAGTGGCTATGGAGTGGGGGTTGGTAAAGATTCATGTGGATGGAAGAAGAAAGCAGATTGTCAAGCGTAGGTTTTACACTGTACAGTCTGCCAAGAGTAGTTTTGGAGACAGCACTGTAAACTGCACCCACACTATCAGTCTCCATCAAATTCATCTTTACAATAACCTTGCAGTAGATCAAAAGTGACAGGTAAGTTTTGTTGTGGCCCACAGTGCCAAACCTGAAGTGGATTTTTTTTGTACGGCATAGATGGGAGAGGAGAAATCTAGGTATCAACTGAACCATACAAAGAGGTAGTTGAAGTGGGCTCCTTTATGGGGGACAACATGGACAGTTGCAAAAGCCAGAAAGGGGAGAAGCCTAACTCCTCTCAGCTAATTGTCAATGGTCACAGAGATAACCCTTTTGGCAATATGAGAGAGTGAGTTTGATTCAAACCATCACTGGCTATTGTTTAAGCTTGCTGCAATAATACTTCTAGCTTGGGGACAGAGGCTCCTGAGGAAACAAGTACTGTCTCATCTGCATTCATGTGAATGTGCAAGGAGGTACAGACTATGAGCGTGTGCGTGTGTGTGTGTGTGTGTGTGTGTGTGTGTGTTGGTGGGTCATTTAAGAATATAGAGAAGAGTAATGGGCCCAGAACTGAGCACTGTGCTACTCTAGAACTAATGCAGTCCGGGATTAAAGAAGAATTGTCCTGATTGATGATAATCAAAGAGGTAGGTGTGTGTGACAAACCAACTGCAGGGTCAAAAAGACCAGCCCTTACCAGTTTGTTCAAAAGGATGGGCGATTCACAGTACTGAAAGGTATTGCAAGTTGAAAAATATGACTGCAGTTTTCAAGTTCTAGTCCATCCTTTAAGGATACAGATTTTGACCAGTAGTAGTGAAATAATGGAGAAGGATTTGCATTAGTTCACTGGAATTGGGAAAGGAAAGAAGAGGAATTCAGGAAGAATGTTGAGATTATTTTTATTATTTTAAGACAACGTAGGAAAAAGATAGATGATAGTCCTCTGGACAGAAGAATTTATCCTCTTTGTGTAAAATTGGACTTTGGCTAGCTTCCTATTCCTGAAAAAGTACAAAAACTGAAGGAGAAGTTGATAAAAGCAGCAATGGAGACATCAGTTGCATTGGCAAAGACATGGCATACTTTTAGCTTCATTTATGAAATGTGTTGGTGTCTTTAATTGAAGTTACAAAGTTATCATGACCAGTTCTTCCTGCTGAATGTCCTTAAAGGTAATTATCTTACACATATTTAGAGATTTGAGCCAAGACATGCAGTTTATAATTATATAAGTGTAAAAATGGGCCACTGACCACTCTAATTATGTGACATATGAAGAACCACTAGGCTTACGTACTGTGCACCCTTATACCATAAGATCTAAACAATTGCAGTGGATTTTGTATGCTAATTTGAAGAAATGTGACTGGATCAGCAGTGCAGTATTTATTTATTTAGTTTTTATTGACCAAGTGAGTGCAAAAGACACTTAAAATAATTTTTTTCTGGTACAGCCTTGGAGGTTACAGATACAAATGACTGATGCAACTATCTCACAGGGTAACACATAATCCAAGGTTACCAAACACTGTAGACACTTAAAATGCCTTGTTTTAGGTTACAGCCTTGGAGGTTACAGAGGTAAACAATTGAGGCTACAATCTCACAGGGTAACACATAAGGATCCAAGGTTACTGAACTTCAGAAAAGCAAGTAATGTAAATTAAATACAATAACAAATACTGTAAAAATGTTACAGTAGGAAACAATAAAAATCAACGGAATGGTCACAGTATCAGTGTTTTCCACAAGTAATAGTAATGTACATTGGCTTATTTATAGAAGTTATGGGATTTTAAACAAGTAATGGTCAAAACCTCAGTGTCTCATCCTTTATACAGGCCACACTCATAAAACTCCAATTCTGCTCATCAGTCTCTCTTCTCTGTATCATGCCTTGCTTATCTACATACTAAAATTAAGCAACAATGCATGACAGGGTGTGTGCTTTGCTATGATAATGTTATGCCTGGGGTGGTTGGGCATGAGGCCGCAGGCCAGAGTATAGCACGCTATTGTGGTTTAAAAAGGGCATGCACTGCATGTTGTCGCTGTGGCAAGACAGCCGGTCAAACTGAGGGGTTTAATTCTGTTTCGTAATTTGCCCTAGAAAGGCACTAAATCAAAGAAAACAGGATATTTTGTAATTGGGGAGAGGGGAGGGGTGAGCGGGCACAGTGTGACATGCTGGGATGGGCTTCAGTGTGATGCAGTACGAGGCAGGAATCAAGTAAGAAGCCTCTCATAATGTTAGTTTTACTGGAGTGTTGTTCTTTTTTTCAGTTGTGTAGGCAGGCAGTGGATTTCCCTGGGGGCACTTACATGTGAAGGGAGATAAAATTGGAGGGCTGGTTCAGTGATAACTTTTTTCCCCAGCTGGCAGCTAGCAGCAAGGGAGTTAGGGTCACTGAATATGGCTGCCAAGTAGGAGTTACGGAAGCGGGCTACCGAGCTGGTCAGTTAAGTGGGTGCGTGGAGATGGTGGAGTGGTTCCCTTTACAGTTGCAATGGTCTTCTCTGTGCTTGGACTAGACCCGTGATCTTATACTGGGATAACATCATGGGTTCAGTCCCAGACCAAACAATCAGAGTCCAGAATTTATTCATGCCATTGTATAATAGAGAATAGAACTCACTGCAGCCTTTGTGTTGTTCTTTCTAATCATATAAGCCCCATTATTAGAGAGTCCAGCTTTATATGGTAGAATTTCAGCCTAAAAGTGCTAATCATTTCCCATGTTTTTTACAGTTTAAATCTTAATAGATGCAGTGCATTTCTACCTGTCCTTTGCCCACGGTTAAAAGTAAAATCCAACTAACTTCAATGAGATTTCTAAACTATCTATATGTGTTGCTAGACTGCTGCTGTGCTGCCTGATGGCAATTATAAAACAGAGTCAGAAAATCTAGCCTTCTAATTATCTGTGAACAAAGGCAGCAGTAAGGCACATACATGCTGCCAAAACTTGACGTCAGATCTTGGACTGCAAAATGCAGTGAAATGATTTCAAATTAGACAGAGAATCAGAGTAAAAAAAACACTATGTCTATGCCTGGCAGCCAACACACTTAAGTGACTGACACCAGTGTAACACACAAACAAAGCCCCCATGGGCAGGGCCACTGGAAAACTGTGGAAAAGGGTACCCAAAATTGCGGAGCGTTTTGCAAAAATTGTGGGACATTGCGGGGGTTCTACTATAGACCCCAAGTGCTTCACAATAAATCTTTTAATGTTTTCAGCAGCATATACTAGTCAGTATAAATTGCTAAATGAATACACGGACACCTGAATATGTTTAAAACATAAAGAAAAGTTTATATTCCTAAAAAGAATGCTAAACTGATAAGCTATAGTAAGCATTGCCGATCTTCCAAAATTTAAAAGCATCTGCCTCATACAGTGCTAAATAGATTCTATAAAGTGAGCCACAGCAAATAGATATTAAATTAAGTCAGAATAAATATATTTTTTGTTTGTTTCTGGCTGTAGAATAATGAAGCCTAATCAACAGCTGTTTACAGTGCTCTGCTAGCTATTCACCTACTTTGGTGCAAGACAACATAAGCAGATAGAGTGGTGAATAATTGAGTTTTAGTAAAATGTTGTTGATGTGTTTAATGGACATAATTTGTAATGTAAGTACTGTACACTATTTTTGAAATCATATATTTAAACATTAAATCTGGGGGTTATTGAGGCTGGCAGTATAAACTAGAGGTTAGAGTAACAAACTGAATGAGCTTATGACATCTAGCAGACCTGGGTTTGATTCCCACAACCTCCACTTGCATACTGTGTGATTCTGAGCAAGTCACTTAACTTCCTCAGTGCTCCTGGATTGTACCTGAAAACAGGCACTTCTGCCTAGTGGGCCTTATGCAGTTATCAAAAAATGTACAAAAATACCAATATATTTTTACTGCATCTGCATCATACAGTAATCAGAGTACCCTGTAATTCTGTAATTTACCTTTGTTTTACTCTGGCTGCAGTGATTTTGTTTAGTTAAAGAAAAATGTTCAGACACATTTTGTGTTTTATAAGCTTGTTTTTAGACTTCACTCAGGTTTTTATTGTAGTCTTTGCATGTGAGCATCTAGGAGGTAGTTGCTAAGAGTGAGATCACTGTTAGCAACTACCTTATTCAAGTTTAAAATTAACAGGGCCATCCAAAAATCCTCAGCTGTTTGACTCAAAACTAGTCTGAATGAAAGTATGCTCACAAGGAAAAACTTGCCCTGCCACTTACAAAAAGGCTTCATAGTTAGCACCCCATTTAAGTGAATGGGATAATTTGCACCTTTTTTTCCCATCTTTTGTTTCAGTTTGTGTGGCAACAAAAAGTTTTCTGATAGACTACTTCAACACAAAACAAATGTTAAGTGTTTATGTGTACTTATGCTTGTCCAGTGGATTTTGAAACCAAACAAGACAAGGATTCAAAAGAAATCAATGCCACATAAAACCCTTGCCCTACCTTGCACCACATTGCTTTGGCCAAACCCAAGTCTGCATGCAAAATTGTCAATATATTGGAGAGTATTTTATTAAAAATGTTAATACTTTTTTATATAGTTCAATATAAAAACTCAAAAATTGCAAGAAATTGCGGAACATGTCATTTTTTGCGGAGAATGGTGAAAATTTCAGATTCTGTAAAAAAATTGCGGGCGCAATTTTCCAGTGGCCCTGCTCATGGGTTATACAAGTGCCTTGCCATTGCATTAAGTGAGGCAAGAGCACAAATGGTGTGGGTAATTGTTGTTTTCAAATAAAGTTGATCCTATATGTATTACCATATGTTATAGTCATGGTAAGGTATTTTAGGAATGTGGCTTCTGATCAGAAACCCCAACCCCATGGTGAACTGAGCATACTAGGGTAGTGAAATCCTCACTGTAACCCATACCCTATTGTGATTCATCACTTGAATGTCATCCTAATGACAATGAAAATAACTATGAAACTGCACAAGTGTTTGGCTTGAGAGGATGAAATCCATCAAGTTTCACATAGTTGGGGTAATAGTACAATGTGGCCAAAATTATAGGCTTGGGTCATTTTAGATCTGCACTGCAGCTATCTTTCTGGGGCATATTGGGTGGGATGCCATCTGTCTACTTCTGTTACAGCTGGTATAAATTAAACTTAATGAAAAAGGGTTCCCCTTAAAGAAATTTTAGTACTCCCCCAGTCAAATGAGGTGGGACTTATAATAATGCCTAAATGAGGTATTGTAGGGACACCACAGTAGCTAGTTTCTCCCCAGACAGCCTCTACGGTCTCCCATTGTGCCCTACTGGATACCATTACTGTCTATTGAAACCTTCCCTTTCCTAGTCTTCTTTCCAGCTGCCATTTCCTTTAAAAGCCTAGACCCCATCATCAGACCACTCAGAGGCTAGTCAAGCCTTAAGGTAGCCCGTGACATGGGTATCATTGATTAAGCACTTGCAATAATGGTGACTACATCCCTGCACTTGTCAATGGGGCTACTGATGAGGAAGGGTGACCAGATGGAGGAGGTGGGTACATTTAGCGACAGGACATCGCTATATGTATCTGTACAGTGGGGGGGAGCAAGCATGATGGAAGGGAAGGAGGGTTGGCCTGGTGTGGTTGGCATGGGGCTGCTAAGCTGGCCCCGTAGCATGGTGGGTGGGTGGCAGCCTAAAGCTGTGAGGGGTTCTGAGTTCAGGTCTGGGTGCATCTAAGTTTTTGTGCACCCAGCCTGAAATTTTGTTTTCTCCAAATGTTGCACCCCCCTGACATGCACTCCCCTGGAGTTAAGAAACCTTTAGTAGGTGGGTGCAGGGGGGTGAAGCCCCCCAGGGGGGGTTTGGAGGCACAGCCCCCTCCACATGAACATTCAAAATCTAAGTCTCTGGCACCGTTTTCTTGTGCACCGGGGGTGTACATTGCGGAAATTGATTTTCGGTGATGTACAGTACACTCGCCCTGCCACCGATCATGATTGTGCTTTGCGTTTATGACATAGAACTCTATCTTACTCAGGATGCGGTACCAGTAAAACAGGGAGCAAAGGGGTGGATAGTGTGGGCCCGATATCCTGTACAGACATAGATCTTGGAGTATGATAGAGTGCATGGGCCGATTGATTGGACCAATGGTCTTTGTCTGTCATCATTGTCTATGTTTCTATGTTTCTAATCCTTTATATATATATCCTGTTTACTAACTTGGGATTTGCAGTTTTGAATTTCTAATGCATGACGATTGCTTGGGTAAATAAATGCATTGGGCTCAATTTTCAAAGGCCCAAGAATGCTGCAAGCCCCCGTTGCACTGATTATACAGTGCTCAGAGCTTGCAGCATTTTCCTGGCTCTGCTCAGAATTTCCACTCCCATATACCGCATACCGCAAATTAGACCAGCTCTTCCCCGGTCTAACTTTAGCACATCATGGACCATTTCTATGGGGCTTGAGCCAAATATCTGGTGCAAGCCGCCATAAAGTGTAGAAAGTGTTGCAACTGTGCCCAATGTACTAAAATAGGAAACAGTTACATTAAAGGCATTGGGCTCAGCTGCACCAAGGAACAGGGCTGACACAGGACATGATGCAATCCTTGCATCACCCTTCGAAAATCGAGCCCATTAGGTCTAGTACCTAGTATTGCACAATGTATTTTGTTTTTACTACTGGTGTGACTACCAGTGGAGGCCGCACCTCAAGAAGGACATTGACTGGGTGGAAACAGTAGAGAGAAATGCGACAAAAAAGATTCAGGGTCTGCAGAGCATGTCCAATGAGGAAAGACTTAGGGAACTGAATATGTACTCCCTGGAGCAGAGAAGAGAGAGAGGGGACACGATTGAAACATTCAAGTACATAAAAAGCATTATCAAGGTACAGGCACAGGAACTTTTTCACTTCAAGAAGGGCTCTAGGACTAGGGGACACGACCTCAGGCTGCAAGGAGGGAGGTTCTCTACCAACACCAGAAAGTTTTTCTTCACAGAAAGAGTGGAGGATGCCTGGAACAGCCTACCCCAAGAGGTTGTGGGGGTCAACACTGTGGGGGGGAGGATTCAAGAATACATGGGATAGACACAAGGAGCACTGACTACAAAGGGCAACTACAGTGTCCAAATAGGTCTAAAACAAATGGACAGACTAGATGGACCTAGCGGTCTCCTTCTGCCATCAACTTCTGTTTCTGTGTTTCTATGACTAGCAAAAATTGAATTTTTTTCTTTGTTATTTTAAAATGAATGTCAATTGACTGATTAAGTACTGACAGGACAACACAGTTGACTTTCTCCCATATCCCTGTTTTGTCTGTGGCAGGAGTTGCCTTTTTGTGCAAATGAATGTTGGGAGGCAGCCATAGGATCCCCCACTAGCATACGCATGCTGATCCAGCACTTTGTTAGTGCACTTATAATAGAAGCAAGATTTGCTATCACTCTGTTTTCAGAGCACTTTAAAGGACTTTACCATTGGACAGTTCAGTGAAAAATACTGCTTGGCATTCTGGGCCAATCAGGTCTCAGACTTTCTCAGTAGCTGAAGTTGCATTGCCTGTGAATCTGGGGGATCATGAGCCATTTAAGGGCTCCCACATCAACATGTTTGGGGGCACTTGAAACAGCAACAGGAGTTGCAGTCACTTAGCATTCTGAACCAATTGGAAATTTACCAATGGTGATGGGGGGGTAATTTTCAAAGAAAATGCTTGTTGCTGCTGAGGGCCATGAGGTCCTGGACAGCGTAACCAGCAGGATATGCTTTTTTGTGACTGTGGGATTTGCAAGCAAGTCAAGTGGTCCCCTACTAAATCTAACACTAATCCAGTCTGCTTTTTTTGTTTGTTTTTTATGTTGTCTTGCACGTGCGCAAGAAACAGGTTGTGGTAACTTTGGAATAGCAGGTTTTGGAGGCACGGTCGTGTTGTGGCCAGTGGCACCACTGCTTTTTCGGGCTGGGCTCTATGGCACGAGTTAGATTGCAATGCTGTCTATGACAGCAGTGCAAAAGTGTGCCACCAACTTGAGACATTTTAGCCACTGCAATGAGGGAGCTCCACCTCATTGCAGGGCCGTGCCTTTCCTGGTGTAGCATTTCAATCAGACATGGTGGCGGCTGTGCCATCTGCCTCACACAGTCCCCAGAAAAGCCAATGAGGGGGGTGCCCAATCCCCCTGTCAGCGTCATCATGCCCCTTCTGAGTTCATTTGCTGATAGGGGAGCCCAATCCCCATCGGCATCATGTCCCAAGCCAGTTGTTCACTGAGGGGGGTGTCCAGTGCCCCTCGGCAACATCCCCCCCACCAAACATCTTTTGTTTGCTGACGGGGTGCCTAATCCCTGTTGGCTTCCATACCCCACCCCAAAACACGCAGGTGACATGCTGGGAGCCCACCCCAACATGTCAAATGTACTTTGCAAAAAACCCTTCTCACAGTGTTTAATTTTTTTTTAACCCTGTAAAGTAGAAAACGTCCCCTCACTATCTGCGGCCCCCTCCCCAAACAGGCGCCCACCCACTGCAAACCCCACCTCCCCACACATACCCTCACCCCATACTTACCTCTGGAGTCTGGCGCAATGATCCTCGGTGGACCAGGAACACTTCTGCACTCTTCAAAGTCGACTGCAAACTGAAGAAATGCTGGTAAGCTGTATAATGGCATATATAGTGTTTTTTCAACTTTGGTGCATATCTCACGCATTTTGGGATTTTGGCACCAAATTTTCAACATAGAGTTATGAGGACCCCTCATGAATTCAGTCACTGTCATGGCATTGTCGGTCCCGAAGGTGATTTCAAAGTCACTCGCGGAAATCACCTTTTGGGACCGATTAACAAAATGACAGTGCCACTGTTCATGAGGTGGGCTCTCAAAAAGCCTATGTACAAATTTGGTGAAAAAAATAAAAAAAAATAACTGTTTTATGAGCGTGCATTGCGCAGTTTCCACGCATGCTTGTAACTTCGCGAATCTGTAATATTTTCACTCCAGATTTTCAACTCCTGGCACTTTTCCACACCTCCTTATAAACAGTACAGCTGTCATTTTTCACATTCTGTGTGAAATGTGTTTCACACTTCTGGTGCAGAATATATCAGTCGCTGTGGGCAATCAGTGTCCGGGACAGATTAAGAAAATCATAGTGACACTGTTCACAAACAGAGGTTCTAAAATGCCTATGTTGAGAATTTGATGATGAAAGTCCATTAAATGACTCTACTACTAGCGTGCATTGCGCAGTTTCCAAGCACCCTTGTAACTTCACAAATTTGTAATATTTTCACTCCAGATTTTCAACATTGGCATTTTTTCACACATCCTTATGAACAATACAGCTGTCATTTTTCACATCCTAGCTGAATTGTGTTTTCGCACTTTCTGCGCAGAATAGTGCTGTCACTGTGGGAAATCAGTGTTTAGGACAGATTAAGAAAATCATAGTGACTCTGTTCATGAGCAGAGGTCCTAAAATGCCTGTGTTGAAAATTAGGTGACAAACATACATAAAATGACTGTGTTGCAAGCGTGCATTGTGCAGTTTCCATGCACGCTCATAACTTCGATAATTTTTTATATTTGTACTCCAGATTTTCACCATTGCCATTTTTTCACACCTCCTCATGAACAGTACAGCTTTCATTTTCTACATCCTACCCGAACTGTGTTTTTGCACATTCAGCGTGCAGTGGCGCAGTAGTTGTAGGAAAACAATGATGTGCAACATGCCACCCAGGTTCAGTTCACAGCCACATAGATGCAACAGGATTTACACGTAGAAGAAATAACAAAGGTGTCATAAGACCAGGAGACAAACATTAAACCACAAGACAAACAACTCAAAACCTGAAAGGGAAGTAAAAAAATACCAAGTAGGAGAAAAAAGAGAGAGTCATAGGAAAAGAAACCATGTTTGTCTAACCACACAGGTGGGGTGTGGGGGTGGGGAGAAGATGGAACCACCAGGGTGTCAGTCCAGCCACAGGCACATTATGAAACTCATTTTTTTTAAATGGAAGGTTAGAGTCCAGCCATAAAGAGATGGTGCTGACATTATATTGTTATTATGTACCAGTAGTAATTATGTTATTAATGTTAAAAACTGACAAGTTTCTCTAGCTATATCGATACACATATTTACATCACAACAGAACAATTTTTTTTGTAAAATAAATGTTATTGATCTACATTTTTCGTAATGAAGTATAGCAATATACTTTTTAAATTATGACATGGAAAATTTCATAACAGTTTAAATATATATATATATATATATATATATATATATATATATATATATATATATATATTGCACATTTTCTGAATGTGGTGTTAGTCCCATATTTCAGTTGGTATCTGTATAAGGGTAATGCCCATAAACATTCATCTTATACCTTAAATTGTGTGGCTAACAGTTAACTCTTCTCACCAGCAGTATCAACTGTTCCTTGTGTTTGCAGCCTTTAGATATAAAAGCATCAGAAGATAATAAAGGGAAAAAAGAAAACAAAAAATCCACCTAAGTTTGGAAAATATTGTGAATGGTAGTGTAATGCCTTAAATTTAGTGCCTTTTTATTCCTTTTTCTATTTTGTTTGTGATGCACAAGTTGTTTTTTATTGGGGGTGGGTTATTATATAATTTGAAAAGCAAGGAAACCAGAGAAAATATGATAACTTCCATGGAGATATGTAATAATAATAATACACTTTATTTATATAGCACTCTTCATAGTGTATCAGAGCGCTGCACAGCAAAACAATTAAAACCATAAAATATTAAAATACTTTTCAATAAACCACAATCCCATAAAACAGTCAATTACAAAGTAGCATCAAATGCCAGCTGAAATAAATAGATCTTGAGGGCAGTCTTGAAGCTTTCCACTGTCAGGCACTCCCGTACTCAATGAGGCAGAGAATTCCACAGAGTGGGGGCCACAAATGAAAATGCCCTTGATCCAGATGTTTTTAGCCATACCCTGGGAATCTCCAGCAATCCCTTGTTGGTTGAGCAGAGCAGCTGGAGATGGCAGTAAGGATGCAGGAGATCTTGCAGGTAGCTCAGTCCATGTAGGGCTTTATAGGTCAGCAAGCCAACCTTGACGGTGATCCGCCACTGAACTGGCAGCCAGTGTAGTTCATGCAGCACAGACATAATATGACTGGATCAAGATAATCCAGATAACAGCCTTGTTGCAGCATTCTGCACCAGCTGCAGGCAGTGGATAGTAACCCCTGAAAGCCCTAGGTAAAGGGAGTTGCAGTAGTCCAGGCGTGATGTCACAAAGGCATGAATCTAAGTTGGCAAGTCGCAAGATGGAACTAGGTGCTCAATCTGGGCAATATTCCTCAGATGGACGAAAGAGGACTTCAAGATGGCCGACACCTGAGAATGAAGTGTCAAACTATCATCAAAAATTATCCCCAGATTTTGCACCCATTCAGAGGTCAGTAACTGGAACCCTCCAAGCCAAAGTCCTGAGGGACACCCCTTCCCCAACCCCCTCTATCCAACCACCAACACCTCAGTCTTGTCAGAATTAAGTTTCAATCAGCTGGTATTCATCCAATCCACCATCCCCCCCAAAAGAATGAGCCGAAAGGATCTCCGACCTGATGCCAGCAACCTTATCAGCAAAGAATTGAGCAAACTCCTCACACTTTTCATGAGAAAATGATCTCCGAACTTATAAACAGGCTGGATTTCCCAGTCTGTTTACAGTTTGGAAGAGCTGAGCTGGTCAATTCTGAGCTGCAGCAATCTCCCTGGGCAGAAATTCTGCCATCTTATGGGTGCTTGCCAACTAATAGTCCATAAAATGTCCCATCAGTCTAAGACTGTCAGCATCCCGGCTAGTTTTCAACCAGCTACATTCTAACCTTTGCCCTTTTCACCTCAACTCCCTCAAGGCCCCATCAAACCATGGGGGCTAAGGGTGGAGGGTCACAGGGCAAACACAGATGGGAGCCAAGGCATCCAGATCCTCTGCCACAGCCTGATAATAGGCTTGTAGAAGGTTCTCGGGACCCTCGCTTGTACCCGGTAATTTGATAAATCCATTTCTGCCAAAAGACCATCTGGGATCACACCCCGCAAGGGGTGTTATTGGGCCATCTCCACAGGGCAGGCCTATAAGGGGGAACAAAGAGATTGAACCTTATGGAATGGTGATCAGACCAAAAGACCGGTTCCACCACCAAGTCAGAGGTCTCCATCCCCAGGAGCAAAATTAGATCCAATGAGTGGCCTTTAATATGGGTCACAGAGGCAACTGCCTGGTGAAACCCAATGAAAGCATAAGTTAGAGGAAGTCTTGACCAAATAGTGAGAGTTCATCGTCAAACCAGGCATTGAAGTCACCCAGCACCATCAATCTGGGGGACTCCAATAGCATATCAACAACAAAGTCCACGACTTCCTACAGGAACAACTTCTCAGCTCTGGGTGGACAGTAAAAGAGAATGATCCTGCATTCCACACCCGTGACCATAACACACTCGAAGGATCTAATTCCCTCAACTGGCACATCCACAAGGCTTAATTCCAATTTAAAACAAATTGCTACACCCCTGCCTCTGCAATCCAACCTCGCAAACGGTGTATCACCAAGAAACCGGCCGGAATCTCTGCCACCAAAACAGGGCCAGCATCATCATCCAGCCAGGTCTTGGTGATGCAAACCAAATCTGTTGACCCAGCAAGATCGGCTATAATAGCCATCTTGTTCCTAATAAATTTAGCATTGCATAACATCGCGTGAGTTGGATGAGATACCAGGACCGACCGAGCTACCGGACCACTAAAAGTGGAACCCTTGGGTATGGGCACCAAGCAAGGTGAACCTCATTCAGGATTCTATTTCACCCCAAGTGTCTCCTGGTTCTCACTACCTCAGTCCGGCTGCTCCGCTCAGCCCCTCTTCCGGGTCCAGGACCCCCACCTCTCTGCCTTCTGCCCACTATCCCCAGTGCTCCGCAGTGGCCATAAACCATTGCAGACAGTGGGGGACAGTCAAAAGGGTGGAGGCCATGGAGCTCGGAAGAGGAATAGCACTTAACAGGGAGAGTAACCTGCCAACACATTCTGACAAAAACCAGAATCCCAGCCCGCAATCATCCCAAAATAATACTCACACACACCCAGACCACTAATAATAATTAAATAAGACCCCACCACCCCCTATCTTAAGTAAACTAAAATATAAATAAAACTCCACGAGCACCTCAAATCAAAATGTAACCCCTCAAACTACTACTAATAAAACCCCCCTCAGTGCAGGAAGACGACAAAAAATATATACAAAGAAGCAGGTTCAGCCAATAATCCAGCTGCTAATCTGCTATGCTGAGGCTCTCACCCCCCAGCAAGCATATATTTAAATGTCCAGTGGAAAAACACCAGTCTCTCACTCCGGCAGTTCTCCAATATATAAAGTTTGTGCAAAAAAAACTTATATAAGGGGTTCTCTCACCACCTTCAATCAGAAAATAAAAGGCAAAAGTGGAACAGTCAATCCGCCATCACTTTGGAAAAGTTCTTTGTCCATAGTCCGTGAAAACAGGAGCACATCCAGATGAGAGTTCCACCGAAATAAAGTCTCACCAAATGACCATGGCTGGAAAGAGCAACCCCCTGGGAAACCGGGGCCCCAAAAGGAAACCCACCAGCCACCAATTAGGGGATATCCTATGGAATTGTGGTCCTACTGCCCTTCAACCACAGTTCCCCAATGCCTTACCAAGGAGGCAACCCATCCCACTCCCAGCCACCAGGCTAACTCCCTGGGTTAAACCACATCCATGGCCCCAGCAGACAGCAAGCAGAATCTGTGAATCAGCTAAAACCCACAGGTGAGGGAAGAAACTGAAATAGCCCCTGATGGCTATGGAATTGGAGCCTGATTTCCCAGGCCATCCTCCAACAGCCACACGGCCCAAACCCCTTCACTACAGAAACCTTTGTCCTCCTGCAAAAGGCTCCCATAGCAAAAGCCTCAGTCACCAGAGGCCGCAAACAGCTCTACACCCATGCTGAAGAGCTCAGTGATCAAAGTCCAGATTCTCACTCAAAGTGAAATGCCAGAGTTCCCAACCAGTTCACATTCTGGGAAAAACAAGGCAGTAACAAAACTGCTGGCACTCACAACATCAAGCGATCGTTCATCCTGGGGGGTATGGTCCTCACTCCTTGATGTATATTATATATATATGCCCCCCCAAAAAAAAAGGTGGAAGGGAAAAAAGGTATGAGAATGGAAAAAAAGTGGGAAGAAAGATGGGTACCAATATACCAATTTATAAAATGGCAGGGCAAAATCATGTAATCTGATTGGCTCTTATTTATGTGTAAAATATGGTTTATACATGGGTAAAAAAGGACTGCTCAGCAGTGAAGAGTCTGCAATACAGATCAATGGGCATTTGGAACACAGGAATTTCGGTTAGCCCCCTACAGCCAGAACTGATCTTCCACCACAAACATGGCTGCTACCTTTACACTGTAAAAAAACTTCAGCGGGGCCCTAAAAATAAAACTACCTTAAATAAAAAATGAAACAAATGAATTAAAAATACCACCAACAGCTTAATCTGATTCAAGGTCAGTTGGCATTCATCTGTATCCCCCTCCCCCGGGTCGTGCCTGAAAATAGGCAGGATTTATCTAGTGCACTTACCCGGTCAACAAAAACTAAATAAATAAAAATACATAAATTATCACACTCTCCTTACATACATAAACAAATTAGAAACAATAAGTATTGTTTATAGTTTTCACTACAACTGTTTCTTTGCTGACAGTCAAAAATCCCCCTTCTATCTTTAACTGCTTATCAGGGAACTCTCTTCTTCTTGCCCTGACAGTGAGATAACTGAGTCTCTGGCTGTAACAAAGGCCTTTGTTGTCTGTGTGTACAGTGTGTTGGGAAAGAAACATTCTTCCAGTGGAACTGGGCAGAATTTTGAATTCCTTGTTTTCTGTGGTAAACATTCCATGATAAACATACCATATCTTGAATGTGGGGAACAACAGAGAAAAAAAACAGGAAGAAGAAAGTAGGCAACAATACAATGAACATCATCAATGACATCGCTTGCAGTGGGCGGAAGGACTATTTTATCACAAATGCACAAAGTAAATCTATTTTTCTACATATAAACATGCTTTTCCCAATAGTCAAAAGTAAAAAAAAAAAGGAGTAAATTTTATAAACGCAATAAGGCACTCAGGGGTGTGTGTAAACCATATTCTACAGCACGGCCAGCAGCTGGAATCACTCAGACCTTGCCCTCGTGCCTTACTACGCCCCTGGTCATGCTGTAAAATATGGTTTACACACACCCCTTTTTGCCTTATTACTTACTTAATAACTTTTTATTATCATATATTTTTTATCAAGATAAATTTGATTTTCTCTTCAACATAAGAACAGATTATAGCATACAGACAAAGTAAGCTATAGAAATATCACTAAAAAGAGAAAACGTAGATATTATTTTGCATTACAAATTCCTTACAAAACCAGTGTGTTGTACATAGTTCAAAGTGGCTTACATAATACATATCTGGAGTAAATAAATGTGGGTTGCCATCTATTCAATGTAGTGCATGTCAGCTGACAAAAGGAAATATGTATTACAGTCATCCTTTTCCCAGTGACAGACTGTCTTGAATGTTACCTCGAATACAGTATCAACTGCATTTATTTAATGTTACCTCTAGGGCATATTTGCACCCTGAGTTTATATGTTAGCAAGGTATCAATTACTAGTAATTTTAGCAGCACCTTATACACACAGTGTTTGCAAGGTATAGTGGTTAGGTTACCTTTGTGGGATACCCCTTTGCTGGTTGAGGCTAAACTGTTACTAGTATCCATTCCTAGACCTTATAGAAAGGCAAGGTGTACCCTTGTGCCTGACCTACTGATGGTGGGACCAACATCTACAGTTGTGGGGTTTACTTTATCAGAAAACCTTTGAAGTTAGTGTACAGAAGTCAGTTTTCTGGGAGAAGGTAAGGAACTGAGCATGGGTGGGAGCTGAGTTATGGAGCCCATTTCTAGTAGAATATGGGTAGTTTACCATGAGAGGCATAAGTCAGTTTTTCAAAGGTAGCAGCCTTAACCAAAGCTGACTGCCATGCCACAATAGATGGGTGGGGGGGTGCTGTCTACTTGAGAATCATCCTTTTTCCTTTCATAATTACTGTTAGCAAACAGAATGCTTTATGTTTGGCACCTCTTGGTAATAGTGCAGTGTCCTCCAGGACAGGTAGTACTGGGCTATGTGGAATATTCATATTCAGAATTTTGGAGTAGTATCCCAAGATCTCTTTCCAATACTTACATAGAAACATAGAAATATAGAAGTTGACAGCAGATAAGGACCGCAAGGCCCATCCAGTCTGCCCATTTCTTTTTCTACCTTATAAATGTGCCATTGGCCTTTGCTCTGTCAGTGACCTATCTATTCATAGTCATTTGTATTGCTCCCTTATGCCTATCCCATGCCTGTTTGAAGCCCTGCACTGTATTCATAGCCACCACTTCTTGTGGTAAGCCATTCCATGCATCCACCACCTTTCTGTGAAAAAAGAATTCCTCACATTCCCCTTAATCGGCCTCCTCTAATCTCATGCTGTGTCCTCTTGTCCTGCTATTTTTCTTATATTTAAACATATTAGACTCTTTCACCTTGTTTATGCCCTTAAGGTGTTTGAATGCCTCAATCATATCACCTCTCTCCTCCTTTGCTCAAGGGTATACATATTGAGCTCCGTTAATCTGTCCTCATATGTCTTCTGATGCAGTCCCTGCACCATTTTGGTTGCTCTTCTCTGGACTGCCTCAATTTGGTTAATGTCCTTGTGAAGGTGTGGCCTCAATACTGCACGAGTACTCCAGATGGGGCCTAACAATGTCTGTACAGAGGATTATTACCTCCCTCTTACGACTTGTGATACCCCTACTAATACACCCTAACACCCCCTAGCCTTACCTACTGCTTTAGAGGTCTGCTTGGATGATTTTAGGTCATCAGTGATGATGATGCCCAAGTCTCTTTCTTCCTTTGTGACTGCTAGCAACTCCTTCCCAGCCTATAAGTGGCTTCAGGGTTTCTCTTCCCTATGTGCATGATTTTGCACTTCTTTGCATTAAATCCCAGTTGCCACTCTTCTGACCATTCTGCTAGTTTATCCAGATCTCTTCTCATTCTGCCCACCCATCTGGCTCATCTACTCTGTTGCAGATCTTGGTGTCATCTGCAAACAGACAAGCCTTACCCTCTAGTCCATCTGCAAGGTCACTAATGAAGATGTTGAATAGGACTAGCCCCAGGACTGATCCCTGAGGTACCCCACTTGTGACTTGCATCTCTTCTGACTGTATACCATTTACCACCACTCTCTGTTTTCTGCCAGTCAACCAGTTTGCCACCCAGTTGACCAACTTCTGACCCACCCTGAGCCTACCCAGCTTATTTATCAATCTTCTATGTGGAACAGTGTCAAAAGCTTTGCTGAAGTCAAGGTAGGTGACATCAACTGCTCCCCCTTGGTCCACCACTCTGGTTACCCCGTCAAAGAAATCTATGAGATTAGTTTGACAGGACCTTCCTTTGTAAACCCATGCTGTCTTGGATCCTGTGCCCTATGGATTCCAGGTGTTGCACTATCCTTTCTTAAGGAGTGCCTCCATAATCTTGCCCACTACTGAGGTAAGACTGACTGGTCTGTAGTCCCTCGCCTCCTCCTGCTACCACTCTGTGGAGCGGGATCACATGAGCCCTCTCCAGTCTTCTGGGACCTCTCCTGTGCTCAGAGACTCACTAAACAATTCTGCTAATGGCTCTGCTAGTTCCTCCTTTAGCTCCTTAAGTACCCTGGGATGTATGCCATCAGGTCCCATTGCCTTATCCACTCTGAGCTTAGCAAGCTCTTGTAGGACCCTTTTTTGTGAAGGAGTAGTGCTCACCTCCTCCCCCTGTGTCCATGATGCTGAGCTGTGGGCCCTGCCCTACCTTCTCTTCAGTAAATACTGAGCAAAAGTATCTATTTAGGATAGATGCCTTTACAGGGTCCTCCTCCTCACATGCTCCCTTTTCTCCATTAAGCTTAGCAATACCCCCTCTGGACTTTCTTCTTTCACTAATGTATCTATAGAAAGTCTTGTCACCTTCTTTTACTGTTTGTGCTAGTGTTTCCTCAGTTTGGGACTTTACCTGCCTTACTGCCTTACCTGCTTCCCTTAGGGCAGTTTGGTATGCCTCCCTATCTTCATCCCGCTGTGTTCCCTTATATTTCCTGAAGGCCAGCCTTTTGGCTCTGAACTTTTCTGCTACTGTATTTGAGAACCAAAGTGGTTTCCTTCTTCTTTTGCACTTCCTTTTCTGTCTAACACAATGGGATGTTGCTTCAAGTATTGCATCCTAATGCTTGCCCACTTTGCCTGTACCCCTCACCTGTGTTTCTTTTGCCAGGGCTATCTTAACTCTGTTGGCCATCTTATCAAAGTCAGCTCCTCTGAAGTCCCATATTTTTGCCTTGGAATGGGATGATTTAGATGTAGTAGCCAAATTGAACCATACCATGTGATGGTCACTGGCCCCCAGGTGACCTTCTACCTGGAGATCTGTGATCCCTTCTTTGTTAGTCAGTACTAGATCTAGGATAGCCCTGTCTCTTGTGGGTTGCTGTACCAGTTGTTTGAGGCCCTCCTGCAGGAATCCACTATGAGTCTAGTTCTGGCAGATGTTCCTGCTGGTATTGACCAATCTGTATCTGGCATGTTGAAGTCTCCATTATCAGAACCTCCCTTTAGCTGTCATGTTTTGTATCTTCTAACAGTAATGTGTCTATGTCCTCCCTCTGGTCTGGGGCCTGTAGACAACCCCAGTTCTTATGGCTGTCCCATTTCCTGTTTCCAGGGTGACCCACAGTTCTTCTGGCTCCTATGTGTATTCTGAATTTCTGTAGCTTTGATATTTTCATTAACATACAGGGCCACCTCCCTTTTTGCACCTCGGTCTCTTCTGAACAATACATAGCCAGGTACTGAAGTCTCCTAGTGTGGTTACTGGTAAACCACGTCTCACTGATTGCTACTATGTCCAGTTTAGCCTCTGACATTATTGCCTGCAGGTCTGGGATCTTATTTCCAGGCTGTGAGCATTTGTGTAATGTGATTTTCCATTGGCCAGATTTTGGTGTGTTAGTTGTTGGGTGAAGTTTGCATTACCCTGTGCATCGTTGGGGAGACAAACCTTTTTTCTTACCTGGTGATGCAAATGAATGGCAAACACACTGAATTCTTGTTTGACTACTAGCAGAGGGGAGGGGTGTTCTTCCCATCTGACGTATGGGGTGCTGCACCTCTCTCCCCATTTGCTAGTTTAAATATTCTGCAAAGACGTCAAACTTCTGCCCCAATGCACTGACTCCCTCTTTAGTCAGATGCAGTCCATCAAATTTAAAGAACTTTCGCTCCCAGAACTGTTGCCAGTTCCCTACAAATCTGTGTCCTTTTTCCTGGCACCAGTCCTTGAGCCACGTGTTTAGCTCCCCTATCTCCCCTTCTCTGACCTTCCGTCCATCTGCTCCCCTCTCCCAGACTGGCAGGATCTCAGAGAAGGAGATGCCGGATGAAATAGATGATAGTTTGTCACCCAGCCTAGTCAGGTGTTCCTTGGTCTCCACAACTGACCGGCTGGCGAGATCATTAGTCCCTATGTGTACTAGGACATCAATGTTTTCTCCTGCTTTGTGAACAATTTTAGCAATGCGGTCAGTGTCTCTCCATGCTGATGTACCTGGGAGACATCTGACCATCACCCCTGGCTGGAGATGGGTATCAACTCCCCGAATCATGGAGTCTCCTATGATCAGAAGTTTTTTGGATTTCCTTTGTGCTTGTTTAGTTTTGGTTCCTGATTTGGGTGAGTTTTGTTATGCTAGCTCCTGTGCCGCAGTGTCCTGCTCTGCAGTGTCTTCTGCCTCTTTATTTGATTTCAGAGATAAAGGCAGATAGCTGTTTGTAGTGTTTATATGGTTTTTGGAGGCAATGTGATGGAGAGCAGAGAGTGATGGGGCACCTGATTTGCTCCTCCTAACCACCTGCCAACCTCCTGGACCAACTACCCTCTGCGGTTGAGGTTTTCTGTTGGATGCTGGGAAATGGGGGTGGTTCTTATAATGTATTTCCTCTTCAATATGAAATTTGAGGCGTGCAATCTCTGCCCATGCTGCCCGGAGCTGAGCCCTAAGATCTCCAAAGGCCCAGCATGTAGGACAGTGTCCTAAATCCTGTAAGACTGTCCTTCTGAAAATTGTTCCACAGTACCTGCAGTTAATGAAATCCATTCCAAATAAGTTGCTGGGTTTGTAACCTATACTGAGCAATAAAGGGACATTGCCAAAGCGCAGGTAAGAGTGCTGCATTAGGTGCATTACATCTCCAACAGTTGGAGTGTGGAAAAAATCCTCTAGATACAGGATCACTGGAGTTCAGTACCACTGGTGGAGAATTTTAATTTGAATCAGCTGCCCTTTTGCATCTTTTTAAGCTGGGAGAGTCCTTCTGATACATCCCTCCCATTTTTCTTGTGAGAGTGGCATCTGTAGTTCTTTTTCCCAGTCTAGTTTACACTCAACCATAGTATCCAGTTGGGTGTCCCTAACAGTACGATAGATCCTGCCACCTATCCCTTTGGAACTTTTCAGTTTGTTTAATTGCTATAGCCATAGCCTATGCTGTGTCCTGGAACCTCTTATTTAGCAACATGAGGGCCCCACTAAGTTGTAGGAACTTCCAAAAGTCATATCTAGGTAACCCTTATTTGTCTCGCATTTGTTGGAATGAAGGAAAGGTCTCTGTGTTTGGTAGGGAGATGTCTGCCATGGTGTTTATCCCCTTGCTCCTATTCTTTCTACCACATGAGAACTCCCTTCACTTAAATATGAGAATTCTGTTATAGACAGGTGAAAGGCTTTTGTGGAGCTGCTTCATTTAGGGGGCAGAGCATAAGAGACAGGCATTTGTGCCACACATATTGTGTTTCATGAATAATCAGGTTCCCACTCCCATCCCTTTTACCTTTGCTACCTAGGAGGAGTTCTAACCAGGGAGTTCGTATGATGTCCTTGTCTACCCATTGTGAAGTGTTCTCAGAATTGGGGAGGAACCATTTAGTGGCTTGTTCCATCCTGTAGAACCAAAGGTACTACTGAAAGATTGGGAGACACAGCACTCCCTTCTTTCTGTGGGCCTTGAGATTGGCCTTACTAAGCCTGAACCTTTTCCCTTTGTATAGCAATAGGCAATCCAGATTCTGGAAGAGCTCATTTGATACTGAAAAGGGGAAGTTATGGAATAGGTAAGTGAACTTAAGTAGCACAAACATTTAAATGGCCCGTCTTGCCTTTGAGTGCTAACTGAATTTTCAACCATCTATGTATTTCATGTTCAAGGACTGACAGAAGTGGGTGAAAATTAATTGAAGCTAGGTTGGTCCATTTGGTGGGGATGTTTACTCTTTGGTATGTGAACTTCTCCGAGGCCCAGAGTATATTAAGCCATTTGTGCAAGATGGGTCACAGGCAGCATTGATGGAGGAGATGGCAGTTTTCTTCCAGTTCACCACCAGCCCAGATGTGCTGGCAAGCTATCCAGTACTCTCCAGACTGGCTGTAATGACTGGGAGGGGTGAGCTATGGTGAAAGCAGGTCATCTGCATATGTGTGAACCAAGTAACTCATGTCCTTTACTTTGACATGTTGTATATCTTTAGAATCTAAGAAGTTACTCTAACAGGAATAGAGTAGAAAGATGGGGGGGGGGGCAGCCCTGCCTAGTGCACCTATGCAGGATAAATGGTTTGGTAATTGTGCAGTTGGTAAGTACAGTTACTGATGGGACATTGTATAAGGAGGTACTCTGACTCCAGAAGCAGGGACCAAAGCCATATGCTTCCAGTACAAAGTGGAGGTAGCCTCACTCCATGTAGTCAAAGGCTTTGTGAAAGTCCACAGCCATAACCACCATGAGTATATGGGTTCAGTCTGTGTACCATTTTAGGTTTAGGGCTGTGCAGATATTATTGGCCCCAGTTTTACCTTTATGGAACCCCACTTGCATGGGGTGGATTACAGATGGTAGAGCCTTCTCAATTCTGTTTGCCAGTGCCTTGGCCATCATTTTAGTGTCTGTGCATATTAGGGATATTAGTCAAAAACTGGCATAGTCCAGGGGGTCTGCTGATTTCTTAGGAAGGAGTATAATCATAGTTGCCTTAATAATGGGGGAGGGTATCCTTGAACAGGCATCCTGTAGGACAGCTAGGAGGTGTGGAATTATGACCTGTGGCAAGATTTGATACAACTCTACTGTGAAACTGTCCCCCACTGGGGTGTTTACTTTAGTTAGTCTGTTAACTCACTTTCTGATAGAGTATGGTCTAGCTTCTCTCAAAGTTCAGGTGATAACCTGGGCAGTTGGGTGTGTAAGTGGAAGGTCTGCTTTGCAGGATGGTCTGTGGGGCAGACACTTTGAAGGCATCAAGGTTTTTGTAGTACAGCTTCATCTCCTCATTGATACCTTTAGGGTTAGAGACAGTTACTCCTTGGCCATTATACAGTGCTGGAATCTGTGACTCCACTTTCTGTTTTTGCAGGTGACAAGCCAAGAGCTTACTACTTTTCTCACCAGACTTCCAATAAATATGCTTGAACTGTAGAAGCAGCTATTCTGCTTCATTGTGTAGAATTACATTAATTTTGCATTTTGTGCCTACAATGGTGGCCAGTAGGTCAGGTTGTGGTGAGTGACTCTGTTTAAATGAAGTTTCCCTCTGTTGTAGCTCCTTCTGCAAGCTGGTCAGCTCTCTAGTCCTTTTATTTTCTGTTCTGCAGTTTAAGAAATAACCCACCCTCTTAGAAAGGCCTCAAAGGCTTCCCAAACTATTCCTGTTGCTACTGCTCCATTCACATGTTCTTTAAAGTACATCTCTGCTTCAGAAGTTATCCAGTTTTGGAATTTGGGGTCTTTCTTGAGAAGGGGTTACAATGCCATCTAGGGGAGCCCCCTTATTCACCTGTGGGTAGGATGAATAGCCCTACAGGGACAAGGTCAAAATTAGAATACTTTCTATGCCAGGATTAAATATACCATGGAAAGCTGCTCCATCCACATGCCATACATACATATATGCAACTGAATTTTCTGTAAACAGGGGAGTTAAATTAATATTTCCTTCTTACTGGATTTTCCTGCCTTCAAATGTCCATAAGTTCCCATTCCGACATGAGGTTCTGAAGTGCCCTCTTTGCTCTTGGGTGATTGTCTGTTTACACTGTAGATTCATCTGGAAACTGATCTGGGGCCATGTTGAGGTCTCCTCCGATAAAGAGTGGGGTGTCATGGTTCTTCCCTCTGATATCTCCAATGGCTTGATTGCTTGGGGGAAGAAGTCTGCTTCATGCAAATTATAGGCTGCACATTAACTAAAATGACTCAACTCTTAGGAAATGACACAAGTGCCATTATCCATCTCCTGTGACTATCTATCTTGGACTTCTCTACTTTCCAAGGCAATACTCTATGAAAAAGTATAGCTACTCCTTTGGATTTGGCTGGAGCTGAGCTATATAGCAACTGACACACCCATGACTTCTGAAGCCACTGGATTGTTTTACTGGTGAGATGTGTCTCCTGGAGAAGTGCTAACTTTGCTTTTAATGATTTTAGGTGCTGCAGCACATTAGTGCATTTTACCTGATGGTTTAGGTCGTTAACGTTCCAGGAGATGAACCTCACTTCCCCCTGGGTTGCGTTACTCAGAGGGATGCTCACTGTTATTTTCCTTAACTCCACCACTACCCACACAGGTGCAGTACTGAACTTGATACAGCACCTTTATTATAGAGTGTGGTAATAGAACTTTGGGGGGTTAAAGTGGTATAAGCTCCTCCCTGGAGTGAGATCAAAAGACAGGTGTATTTGGAAATGCTATCCACAAACTGATCTTAATTGTAGTGGGTCCTTTGAAGTCCTCTAAGGTGCTAAACTCTGCTCACACACTGCAGACCTGAGTGACCTAAGTGTAATTCCTTACTATAACCTTTTAGTAATGGGCCCTTAATTGGGTCTGCAAATGAATTGCAATCTTTAAGAACTAAGAAACACAAATTAGACAATGCACAACAGTCAGTAGAATGAATTCTGAAACTACCTGAGAAATTGGTAACCAATGTATCTACACTACAGTGTAAGCAGAAAGATGGGATTCTGGTCCTGCCAAACTCCACCACAAACATTTACAAAGGGGGTAAGGGATTGATTAACCAGCATAGTATACCCATCCTAACCCCCCTGTATATTGGAGTGTCCCACCAATAGAGCTACCCACAGGTAAGCAACATGCTTTAGATTATTATTACTGAGCAGGGGAAAGGTCTTAGTAGGGATAAACACAAATGGGGCTGATATGGTAGGAAGGAACAAAACCGGGATTGACCTGAGAACAGCAACAGTATTTGGGGGGGGTTCTTGTTACATGTTAGCCTATACTTCTTGGATCCAGAATCCTCCAAACCCTTGGGCAGAAAGGCCACCTGTAATAGAATAGTACAAGGAGGGAGTCAAGAGGTGATAGATGCTTGGGGGGGGGCGGGGGATTAGTGCTGAATTTAGATGCCCACCATTGTCTACTTATGCATTGGTTGCCACACACATGCAGTTCCTATTCTCATTTGTTGGGTTTTTCAGTATCACTGTGTAGTCCCTCCAGGTTAAAGGTGTACCCAGCCAGCTGCAATAGAGGAAAGGGTGAAGGGACCCTCTGACCCAACTACCTGCCTTTACTCTTTGGCATTGGCATGCTGGAGGTGTACACAGCATAACGGCAAGTAAAAGGAAAAATAAATTCCTCAAAATAACAGTGGGAAACTACTCATATAGAGCATTTAACTGTTGGGGGGGGGGGGCAATCAAATATTCAAACAGTATTAGTAAAACATCCTTAGCCTCATAACCCCTCCACTCGCTACTGAAGAATCTAAGTGTCCCAGCAAATTGTCAAGGGTATGAATCAAAGTAGATTACAGCAAATTGAATTGTAGTAATAACAGTTACCAGTCCCTCTATGAAGAAGTGTAGGTCAGCTCAGAACTCGGCTGGAGTGCTGACAGAGAATCCAGATCACACAGGTTGAAGTACAAAAAATCAGGTCAGATTAGCTAGTGGAAATTTCGGCAAACGTTTTAATTCCAGGGACCACCACATCATTGTGCTGAGCTGGCAGGTCTATTTTGTAGTAGTCACTGACTACACTGGCCAATGATGAATGCAGCTCTGAATCATTAGCTGTTGAATTTGACGGTATACGTATGGATTGACACCTGGTAAACTAAGAAGACAATGTGGTCTCTCTAGCAGCTTTTGCCAGGGGTGAGGTTGGTTCCAAGATGGATTTTAGTTCCCAGGTGTGTCTGCTTCTGGATTGTTGCCTGTTGCAGATGTTAGTTTGCGAGTGTTGCTCCCCATGGCTCCTCAGCTTTGAGAACTGTGAGTCCTGACATCTTAGTTTACCCTACTCATACTCCCTCTCAAAGGGTGCTGCAATCCTGTGTGTCTTAACATTAGTACCCTCTCCTCTCGCATCCTTTCTTTGCCATGGCTTTGGTTCTAAGGCTCTGCTTTGCCAACATTTTGGTCCTCCCATAGCCTCCTGGGTGATGCAGTTCACAGATGTATGTTGGACTAGTGTGCTGTTGGATCCAACTTGACACTTCTTGAGAAGATTTGCCTTCAAATTCTTGCCTGGTTCTGTGGACACACAGGTAAGTTAATATTTTAAACTGGTACTGTACTCTGTCTTCCCACAGAGTGGCTTTAATGGGGTTGAAAGACTTTCAGAGTTGAATCACCTCATGTGAATAATTCCTGGTATGAAGATATCCTGGCCCTTTCCAAATCAGGTCTCCTTTTTCCCTGGCAGCTCTTAAAAGTTTTTGTTTGACTAAATAACTTAATTGGTGTGCTATGATGGGACCTGATCTGGAGCCCTCTGGTGCTTTGGGGCCCCTCCTGCAGTGTGCCCTCTCGACTTAAATTATACCTTTCCATCTGGGAACCACGAGTTGGAGTAAAATGTCTTTCAAGAACTGCTCCATATTAGTTCCATCTACCCTCTTCAGGACCCCAAGGATAAAAATACTATTATGATGGCTTCTATTTTCTTGATCTTCGGCTCATTCCAAGAGCCAGTGTAGATGCCGCTGAGGCTTATCCAGCCACCTGAGGATGCGATGCTGAGTGTCCTCAAGATCCCCCACTTGCTGTTCAGTGACAGTGATGCAATCTGAGAGGAGTTTCACCTCCTTTAAGGTGGAAGTTGTAGATGTTTTAAGATCAGCCATATCTGCTACCAGGGACTCTGGGAGATGAGTGATATTTATTTTTTTATTTAAAAGTTGGTGACCGGGAATAGCACACTGAACTGGGGCTCATTTTTTGGCTGTGTTCCAGGGAAGGGGAGAAAGGGAGTACAATATACACAAAGATCACAAGAACAACACTTTAGCAAGTCACATACAGTTGAGAAACAAATGAGAAATGAAGACATTAGGTACAATGGCATAGTAAATAGCAGTTGATTACAATAGGCAGAATTAAGAAGGACAGCTATGAGTAAAACAAATGCAATTAGGAGGGTAAGATACATAAATGATCACATATCATAATAATGTACAGGGTAAATTACAACTGGTCGAATAGTCGCATAGATATTATCACTCACATTAAACATGCTCACAATAAATGACAGATAACAGCTAATTATATACAGGGAGGCATATTAGCTTGATATAGAACAAGGAGGTTTGGTTTGGTGTTGGCTGTTCCCCTTTTTCCACTCCCACCATTATTTCAAATGGAAATCAGGAGCTGTGCTGGTGGGGCATGTGGTTGTAAAGGCTACGATTTGAGATTTATCTTATAATGCTGCCAAGACCTGTAAAAACTCTGTGGAGTTGTGGATTGCAAAGATCTTCATATTCCTGGTGCTCTAACAGACCACTCTAGTTGTTTCTGATCCACAGATCATTTGCTACTAATGACAAAACTTACATTTAATTGAGGGGTAGGAGGGAGTAATGAGATTAAGTGGCCATAATCTTGGTGTACAAGCCATGCCACCCCCATGATTACTTTGTTAAGGAAGTAAGTAGACCCTGAACTACCGTGTCATGGACTAAAAACAGTCTCTAATTATCAAAAGGAATATTAAGTGTGCAAGCCAAATGCTATTGTACATCATAAGCAAAATTATTTCAAGCCATCAAAACTTCAGAGATTCTCAATATTTTGCAAAGTATTATGTATTTTACAGAAAAGTTTTGAAATCAAGCTCATCATTCAAACCAATAAGCATCAAAGCCCCCAGGGTTGAGATGCATGTTGTCTCTCACTGTAACAGCATTTTAACATGGTCTCCATTGCTGGGGGGAGGATGTATATGTGCCAAGGCTCAAAATCTTAAACCTTTGAGTGCATAATTATGGGCCTCCCTGAAGTGTGCACCCAGGGCATTATCTAACTTATCGTTAATAATGGCTCTAACATGCTACTGGATGTGACACTTCAGGGAATATAAAGTCTGTCCCACATAATGCATGTCACATTGGCACTAAAACACTGCTGAGCCAGATTGGCACTCCTTCCACAGGCACCCAGCCTCTGGGGCATAGGTGAGGGACTAGGGATGTCACTGTCACAAGTCAGTGTATTTTGCACAGTACATATCTTCACATCAGGAATAAGACAGGCTAAAGAGGACTAGCAAGGCCTGCCATATTCCATGGTTCCCACACCACGTGGAACGGGGATCCGCTGATGATCTGAGTGGTGATCCTGGTTGTAACACCCCTGGCTCTGCTCACAGCCCCTATGCTGGACTCGGCACCAAAAAGGTGTGGAAGGACAGGACTGTGGATACACTGTCCTTGTGTGGTCCTGGACTGTATGGCTGTGAGGCCAGGATATGCACGTTTTGAGCATATCCCAGCTGTTTTTTTTGATCAAGCTCAATTAATGTAAGCCGCACTGAGCTGTGGCAATCTTAGTGGGTTTCGCAGATTATGTCACAGTACCTCAACCAGTAATCCCTAGCAGATGTATGCCAACAGTACCTGTCACAAGTAATTTATAACAATAAATTTCCAGTGCTGACCTCAAGGATTTTTTAACCTCCACCCTTTTTAGTCTGCTTTACTCTGTGCCAGTCATTGCATAAGGAGCCAAAGTTGCTTGAATGAATTCTCAAAACCTAACCAAATTCATAGGCCCAACCTCAAAAGCGAACCAAAGTTGCCAATGGCCTGCATCTCTCACCCACAGGTCAGCTATAACATGAATTTCCATCTTTATTGTGTAACACAGGGTTGTGATCACAGAGAAAACTTCTTAGTCAAGTAAGAAGTTAATATATGTATTTACCTTAACTAACAAAAGCAATCAGTAGAAATTGTTTTCAAAAGATCTGAGGTAAGGTCAGGAGTAGGAGGAAACTGCAGTTTATATGTTTTTTTTTTACTTGGGTAGGTGAAATAGGCACAGGTCTTAAAATACATTATTAGAAGCTGATGGGTCTGGATGGACTGATTTGTCCTCACTAACCTCAAACATTATGACAGTGGTTTCAAAGGATGTATTTTGTCAATATTTCTTTTGTTCCCAGTATCTAAGGAAGGGTCAAAAGGCTGAAGAGGAAGAATTCCATTTCAAAACCCCAGCTTCATGCCACTCTGTCGGTCTGTCTGTTTGTCTCCTTAGAGTGGCACTGTAGCTGGTTTGAGTCTGTAAACTCAAGAAGTGCTCTCGTAATATACATTTTTACAATTAAAAATGTCTGCATTATTAAAGTTAGGGAAAAGAACTGAGATAGCTTCAAAAACAGGCTACTTAAACATAATTAAATAGGAAACACTTCTGTATAGAACTGTATTAATTTTTTACCTGTTGCTGTACAAGTAGGTCCTCTCTGCAACTCTGATTCATGGCCCTCATATTCTGCTGAATGTCAGTTAAGCTTTCATTTGTTTGTTGAGCAGAACTTTGTAGCTCTTCAATAAGCCTGCTATGTTGTTCCACATCAGAAACAGTGGAATTAATTATAACGATTGCATATTGTATCCTTGTTTCACTGGTTGTCTTGGAATCTTGGAGTCTGTCATTCATGGATTTCAAAGTACTATTGATTAACATTGTGTCTAGACTGATCTTGTTCATATTGTTTTCTAATTCAAAAATATGATTAGAGAGTTGATTCAGTATGGTAGCATATCCCTGGAGGCGCTCACTAAGGTAAGTAATGTTCCTTTGCTCATTTTCACCATCAGAACTCACTCTTACATGTTGCTGCCCTGCAAATTTTCCAATTTTTGAGTAAGACACATCATCTGAAATATTTGTTCCAACATAATTATCAGAAACGCTTCTTCCAGACAAATGAGGATGAACTGTAATAAAAGCATATATGACCAAATGATTAGTACAGTAAAATTCTATTAAAATAAATCCAGGCTAACTCAAATGAGATGTACCAAATCATTGATAGTCAGGCCATTTTCATCAAATATTAACTATGAGAAAATTAAAGTACTGGTTGTTCAAATGACTTACTCATGGTCACTCACAGTGAGCATGTGGCTAAAGTGAATATTTAGTATTGGGATATCTTGGTTTAGAAATATATGCTCCAATTATTATTTATTGATTTATTTCTTCATGTTTTTGTTTGTTTGTTTTGTTTATCATGTAAGTACAATGGACATAAAATGCCTACTGTCAGTCATGGCCTTGAAAGGTACAATCAGAGGTCCATACATTGGTGCTCAATGTCAGCTTCCTTCTTTTCTAGTCGTATTGTGACATCATTGCCATGATGACTAGACATGATGATTGGAAACATGTCACAATCAATCAATTAGCAGTGATGACTCTGTCCATTCTTGCCAGTTTGTGTCCAAAGGTGCTGATTAACATGACTAGACAAGCAGGAACCTGACAACAAACACCATGACATGTAACAGTACTGTAGTACAAAGAACATATTTGCACACTAGCAGTACATAACTTACATAAACTAGATACAGAGTAACATCTTGGTAAAGGACAATTAAATGCAACAGTTCATGAGCAAAGAAACAGTACTGAAGAACAAATAGATAAAATATCACTTTAGATTAAGTAAAATAGCAAAAAATATCTATATGTAGTCCAATTAGACATGAAGTCTTCAATTGCTCACATTAATATTATTTCAAACCTTTTCTCAAAGTTAGAATGGGAGGCTTGCATAATGACATAGACTCTTGATACCAGTACTATTGTGTTAACATGTGTATTGAAACATAGAAACACAGAAGGTGTAAGCAGGTAAGGACCTCTCAGCCCATCTAGTCTGCCCTGTTTTGCCTACCTACAGTACCACCACAAGCCGTACTTGATCTCCACTTTGCTCCCCCTTTACCTCACTTCTAAGATTCCCTTTTGTCTACCCCATGCTTTCTGGAATCCTGTAAACATTTTATCCACCCCAACCCCCACCTGGAGGCTGTTCCAAGCATCCACCACCCTTTCAGTGAATAAGTACTTCTTCACATTGCCTCTCAGCCCCCCTCAGCTTCATAGTGTGGCCTCTTGTCATCTGGCATACTGTTTATTGGAAAATGCTCCCTTCCCGTACCTTGCTTATACCTGTGAGGTATTTCAATGTTTCTACCACATCTCCCCATTCCCTCATTCCTTCTAGTGAATGCATATGTAATTCCTTAAGCCTTTCTTCATAGGGCTTCTTAGGCAGGCACTGCACCATTTTGGTTGCTCTCCTCTGTACTGCCTCCACCCTGTCTAAGTCTTTTTGGAGATGGTCCCTCCAGAACTGGACACAGTACTCGAGTGTGGTCTCACTAGTGATCTTTATAGGGGTGTTATTACCTCCCTCTTTCTAGTAGTGATACCCCTTGCCCATACAGCCGAGCATCCTGTTAGCCTTTCCCACTGCCTTGTCACACTGTGTAACAACCTTCAGGTCATCAGAAATGGTTACCCCCAGGACCCTTTCCTGTTTCATGACTGCTAGTACTTCTCCTCCTAGTTGATACATTACCTCCAGGTGTATATGCCACAAATGCAGTTTTGCACTTTTTTGCATTGAAGCCCAGCTGCCAAACCAGTGGCCATTCTTCCAGCTTTTTTAGGTCCTGTCTCATTCTTTTCATCCCTACCCTGGTGTGTCTGGTCTGTTGCTGATTTTTGTGTCATCTATGAACAGGCATACCTTCCCTTCCCTTCCAGTCCTTCTGTAATATTGTACATTGACGAGGACTGGGCCTGGTACTGACCCTTGTGGCACCCCACTGATCTCGTTGCCCTCTCCAGAGTGGATGCCATTTACCACCACCTTCTGACTCCTTCTGTCCAGCCAGCTCTCTATCCATCTTACTACTTTAGGGCCCACTCCCTTGCTTCTCAGCTTGCTCATCGGTCTTCCATGTGAAACAGTGTTGAAGGCCTTACTGATATCCAGGTAGGCTATGTCAACTGCTCCTCCCTAATCCATTTTCTTGCTCACACAGTCAAAGGACTCAATCAGGTTTGTCTGGCAAGACCTCCACCTGTGAACGTATGTTGCCTTGGATCTTGAAGACCATTTGAAACAAGGTATTCCCCAACTCCTTTCTTCAGTAGTGATTCCATTACTTTTCCCACTATCTAAGTCAGACTGACAGGTCTATAATTTGCATCCTTCTCTCTGTTTCCATTTTTGTGGAGAGGGACTACATCAGCCCTTCTCCAGTCTCCTGAGACCTCTCCTATTTCTAGTGACTGGTTGAACAGTACTGTCAGAGGTGCAGCCAACTCCTCCTTGAGTTCCCTCAGAAACCTGGAATGTCCCCATCTGGTCCCATTGCCTTTGCTACCTTTAACTGTGACAATTCCCTTAAGATTCCCCTTAGGACTGTTTCCACTGTAAAAATGATAAACCTTTTGTCAATCCTTTTATTACCTCATTCTGTCAGAATAGGCCCACACTCATTGGGTCAAACAGAAAATCCACTCCTGTCCAAAGAAACTAACTTATCCTCCAGGAGATAACCTCAACTTACTTTCCTCAGCATTAACCAGCATTCCACCCTGCAGCAGGGCCTACCCAGTCTGTGAACTTTACTGAACAGGATACAGATCTAGACTGGGAAGGGACATATTTCTCCCCTACCCTTGCTGGATAGGTTTAGCACACAAAGTTTACATAGGAGACAGGGTAATAATATTAAGCCAGTGCTGAATTTGCACATGGTGAATGTGCCACAATAAACTTATTTATTTATTTGTTCGTTCATTCATTCATTCATCCATTCATTCATTTATTATTTGCTTTAAAAGGTTCACCCCAGAGAAACATACTGAGGTGGTAACAGCTCATTACCAGATGTGTACGGGGGGAGGGAGGTGGAAGAGGGACTACAGTAAAACTCTGTATTATAATAATAAGATGCCATGAAATACATTCAAATAACAGTTACTATGCAAAAAGCAATACAAAATATAGAATGCAAGTACAGTTGCCATGTCTAATACAGCAGATTTACAGAATCAGCACTAGAATAAAATGCAAACTCAGAGGTTAAGCTGTGTTCAAGAGGTTGGCATAATGGGGAGGGTGGGGACAGGTTGGACCCCAGAGCTGCACTTCTGGGGTCATCATGGTTAATTGCAGTAGTGAACTGTAAGGTCTCAAAGGAGGGATCTGAGAGAATGGAAGGATGAGGTGGAGAAGACAGCAGGGGGAAAAGAAGAACAAAGCTTAGGGAAACAGAAGTAAAATGTAGCTTGACCTGAAGTGGATTTCATGGAAGGAAGAGGGAGAAAGTGAGTCAGTGCTATGAAAGGAGTACATGGGGCAGAGTAGGGAAATTTGGCAGGATCATCTTTGATTTGGATGAGTCAAATTTTTGGACCAGCTAATTAAAAAAAAAGTTCTAGCCAATCTCAGGTGACATGGGTAGTCCTAAAGACATCATTTAATCACCCAGTCCTTTCCTAAGATTTTTCTCTCTCCCCAGATATTTATTTATAAAATATTTATAGATATGTATGTATGCATGTGTTGAATTTTGGCACTGTGCCAGGTACTGACTGGGTTTATTTTTAAAATCTGAAAGACCAGGGAGAGTGGAAGATGTTGGTATTTACTGGGGTTGGAGATAGCTTTCTCTACAGTAAGCACTCACTCCCTGTCATTCAGATAGCAGTTGGCTGAGGTTGTAAGAGGAGGAGCTGTGTAGGTCACTGTCAAAGGGGTTGGCAGACAGATGGGCAAGTGGGGTCAAAATGTTTGACAAACTCCTTGAGGAAAGGGTAGTGTGGTGTACCCTAAAGAACCAGAGAGGGTTTTTTTCACTGTATATGCCTAAATAAATTACACTGCTCCCAGTTTTTCGAGTGTTGTGCTGTGTTGGTTTTCCATTTGTGCCACAAAAAAGTACAGTAACAGGAGCACTGGTGGGAAGATACAGCACACACAACACCAGCTCTCTCTTCCTCACACTGCACCGAATTCAGCTTACGGATATCAATACTGCTCATTGCAGCACTGTGTAACTTCTAATCCCATGAATCCTTGCAAACTTCACCATACAGAGAAAATTTGCAGGCACTTTTGCCAATTACAATGTTCTCCTTCAGGGTGAAGTAGAAATTAGCCTTAAATGAGTACATCACAAATTCAGTAAAATTCACAAGTTTCTCTGCAAAGTGAAGTTTTCAGACTTCACCCACCGCTACACCCAAAACAACATAGATTTAGAGGAGGAAAGGTCATGCCAAATGAATCCAACTGATTTCTTTGACTGGGTGACCAAGGAATTAGATCAGGGTGGACATGGCTTACCTAGATTCCAGTAATGCTTTTGATGCCATTCTACCTAGGAGGCTACTAAGCAAGCTAGGCATCTTAGGAGTGGATTCAAAGGTGGTAACATGTGTTAGAAATTGGTTGGGGGTAGGCAGCAGAGGGGGTAGTAAATGGTGTTCACTCTGAGGAACCAAGGGTGACCAGCAGGGTGCTCAAGGAATCAGTGCTGGGACTGGTCCTCTTTATTTTCTTTATAAGTGACATGGCAGAGAAACTGGAAGGAAAGGTCTACCTCTTTTGTAGATTACACTAAAATCTGCAATGGGGTGGATACTCTTCGGGGGGAATAAGCAGAGAGCTAAAATAACTAGAGGAGTGGTCAAGGACATGGCAGCTTGGTTTCAATGTGAAAAAGTGCAAAATAATGCACTTAGGGCACAGAACCCCGGGGCAGAGTGCAAAATGGGTGGAGTCATAAGTGGTGGAGCCAGGGGGTCAGCCGGGGTCAGGTGACCCCTCACTTATATAGCAGAAGGGTCAGACATTGAATTGAACAGTGCCCCAGGCTAAGGTATTCTATGCAATTCTGATCCCGCACTTCTTGGTACACTCCTCCACCACTGGGTGGAGTGGTATTGATGACTACCAAGCAGGAAAGACACCACTGAGTAACCATATCAGATGACCTAAAGATGACTAGCCAGTGTGACAAGGCAGTTAAGAGGGCAAGTGGGATACTGTGGTGCATTGGGAGGGGTATCACCAGAAGAAAGGGAAAGATGCTGTTGCCTATGTGTAGATCACTGTTAAGATTCCATGTAGAGTTCTGTGTCCAGTTCTGGAGACCATGGGCCTAGTTCTCAAAGGCTTTTAAATGTTACAATCCATGGGTGCACTGAACACACAGTGCATGAGGCATACAGCATTCCCTGATTGGGAATTGAGATTCTTGATCCTGTGTGCCACAAGCCATGAATTAGAACTAGCTTTGCTGGTCTAACTTCGGGGACTTTTTTATCAGGTTTGCACCACATATGTGGTGCAAGCCGCCATCAAGGGAGTAAAGTGTTGCAAAAGCACATGACTATGTGAATATGTGCAGGGTGCTGCAATGGGTTCAGGGCAGTGCAGGGTGTTATCCATGTCTAATGAAAACCCTGTGTCAACCTTTGAGAATTGGGCCACACATCTCTAGAATGACATAAACAGAGGGGATGGGATCTAGAGCAGGGCAGATGAAATGGTACAGGGTCAGCAGCAAAATCTTATGAGGAGAGACTAAAGAAACTCAATATGTATACCCTTGAGCAGAGGAGGGAGAGTGGGGATATGATAGAGACTTCAAAATACCTCACAGGGGGTAAATACTTTACAAGAGTATTTTTCAGAACAAACATTGCTCAAGAACAATGGGACATGCTATGAATCTGTAGGGAGTAGATTAAGGAGAGATGTAAGGAGGTACATCTTCACAGGAAGAGTGATGGCCTTCTGGAACAGACTTTCAGTGGAGGTGGTTCGGGCAAAGAGAGAGGTGGGGTATACAAATGCATGGGATAGCCATAAAGGAATCATAGTGTAAAAGAAGAGGGGGAACGAGAAAGAGCTATAGATTAAGTAGGGTCTGCCATGGTAATGTAGGTAGGAAAAAATGGACAGACTGAATGGCCCAAGTGATCCTTATTTGCCATCAAGTTGTATGTTTCTAAACAAGCTACAGTACTTCCCTTGTTTTGACTTGTTTATTTATTTACTGTACAAGATTTGAGCAGGAAGACACATTAAGCTGAGGTGCATTCCCAGGTGCACTCATGTTATTTGCTACTGTTACCCTTCCTGTTGTACAGTAGTATAGCTGACATCCAGGATCCCCATGTAAGCAAGATGCTGCATCTCAATAGCCATATTTTGGTGAAGTCCCTATAAGTGTAGTGCCTAAATGTTATGTTATAAAAAGGATATTGCGTTAAGAAAGCACTTTAAAAAGCAGCTCTGCACTTCAGTATGCAATTTCATATCTTTTCTTTTCTTATTGTTTGATAACCAGTTAAGGACCACTAGGCACACGCTCTGTTTTCAGGGGTGACCCAGGATCACTGGGAAGGTTAAGTAACTAGCTCAGGGTCACACAATATACAAGTGAGTGTTGTGGGACTCAAATCCAGATCCGCTGGATATATCAAGTTCATTCAAAGCTTATTACTTTAACCTCTAGGATATACTGCCAACCATGTTTAGCTATTATAGTCTACAAGAATACACTTTGTTTTCTAATTTTCAGATTTTCATTCCAGAGTTTAATGTACAGTACAGTAAACACAACTTGGTAACCTATCCAGACAGCCTGCATAAAATCATTTGACTAATCCCAGCTGTCTTCATAGAACTTTTATTTATAACATCACTGTGGTTACCATGACAACAGACTCTGATGACACATCTATTACAAGAAGCTTCTTGGAAAAAAAGAGTCAGTGAAGTAAGTACTACATTATCGGAAATATTTAGTAAACTAGTAACAAAGAGAATGTAAAAAAACACTAGTGATGTTTGAACATTAGTAAGAGTGGAACAGGAGCAGAGGCAATGGTCCTGGCATCCATGACTGGTTGTACAGTGCTAATAGCAAATGTTAATGTATTTTATACATCAGGCTGAATTCTTGTTGTGATTGATCCCACTAACCACACAGTATATCTGGATGATACTATCACTGTTTTGAGGATGCTGCTCCTGCCACCTGTGAAACTGCCTTTCTACATATTTGGTGCAACTGCTGTTTTAAACCCTGACACCTTGAATAAACACTGCTGGTGTGTTTGTGACAAAAGGAGCATTTTTTTTTCTGAGTGCTGACCAAACTCCAGCTTGTCAATGTACAGGCTTCTGTTTCATGGACTGCATTTTCCTTTAGTGGTATTGTCCACCAGCAGTCTCCATAGTTAAGTAAGCTGGACGAATTTTGTTTGTTCACAGTAATAATAGTGTATTTCCTAAAATATTTTGTAACCCAGTAACTGGAGAATGTAAATTGTTATAAATGGTTTTAAGCAACTTCTTTTAGTAAAGACTTGGAGCTCTATTTTCAAATACTGTATTAGCAAAGCTTTTTTCATGCACTTATGCTACCACTGGCAAAACTGTTAGGCTACAGAAAACATGCTCCAAGTGCTATCCGTTATGCATGAAATGTGTTGTCTCTTTTGAAAAGTGACAAAAGTGTTGTAAATGTGTTACTTTGTTGCGAAATATGGTGCGCACATTAGCCCGCCTTTACACTGTTACAGGAGTGATTGCAATGCACCTGCAAGTCCTGCAGCACAAATTTTATAAAATCCAGCCCTTGGTTTTTAAAGCATGAAACATGTCTACATTTAACCGTATGTACTGTATTCATGCAAACCTTCTTTTGCTTCACTGGCCTGAGACAGCAGCCTGCTTTGGAAGTGAAACTATACTTAGATAGGGAGAGTAGGCATAGTTATAATATACTATTTAGATGAAGACCATGTAGACAACTAATCTAGCACGCTGTCCTGTTCTGCTGTGATTGTTGATCAGGTTTATTTTTGGTAGCTGAAATCATGATCCAAGAGGAAAAGTGCTTCAGCCATAATTTTTGTTGGCAGTGTGCAGCATCATTTGGACAAAGGAGTTTAGCAGGCAAATCCCATGCATGGTTATAGTATATCATGATTATGGTTTATCTGTACCATATTTATTTTAATTAACCTACTTTTTTATAGTGTATTATTTTTTGAGACTTTCATAGAAAATGACTGTAAATGCAAGTTAGTTATTAATGATAATTGGGTGGATAGTGTGCATGTCATGAGATTAGGGAGACATGATTTTCTTGAGATTGTTGAAATTACTCCATATTATCATATGGCATATTTAAATAAACTTGAAGTGAACTGAATATCTGAAAAATATATGAAGAGCTTTAAAGTTATGTTTTTAAGCCATCAGTACCTGATCTGATCTGGCAATCTTAGTCCTTCAATCTGGACACAGAAAACAGGAAAGTAAGCATTCCCCCTCACAACTATCAAAATAATGCAGGTAATCCCCCTAGTTTCTTCAACCTGACCAACACCTCCTTATTTACCCAGTACTAGCTCTCACAAGTCCATTCTTTTCCTGTCCCGCACACCCTGCTGACTCCCCAAACCAAGTACAGTCACACCACTCCCAGCTCAGTACACATTCTGATCACCGCATCACAATGGAAAAATCATCCTTTGTCCACATACCATGAACTGACCTCAGTCCCCCCTGTACCCAATTTCCAGCATGTGCTGAACCCTCAGCTAGCATTACATCCTGTGCTGGGTGCACTCCTCATTCTGTTTTGCAACTCAAGAACATTATGTATCAGTGGAAGAGGAAGTTGTGCTGCAGACTCATTTATTCTGCTAAGGACAGTAATGTCTTGGTCAGCATAATATTACATAGCCCTTATTATGTTCCATTTTTTTTAATTACAGTTTGAGTATTTTTGATGGAACTGTTGATTCCACATTAAAGTTATGGCTTCTATGTCATTCTCTCTTGTGAACAAATCTAGTGAACACCTCAGCAAAAGATGTTTTTAGCAACGACAATTAAACCTGTGACCTTAAGAAACATAGAAACATAGAATTTGATGGCAGATAAGGACTGCTTGACCCACCCAGTCTGCCCATTTCCCTATCTAATGGATAAGCTGCAGATCCTAGTTAACCAACAGCCTACTTTTTCCTACCCCACCCCCTAGAATTGCCTTATGTCTATCCCATGCATTCTTGAATTCCCCCACTATTTTTGACTCCACAACCTCCTCAGGAAGGCTGTTCTATGCATCCACAACCCTCTCTGTGAAAAAATACTTCCTCACATTACCTCTGAGCTGTCCCTCTTCTATCTTCAAATTGTGCCCCATTTTTCTTGCATACCTCTTTTTCTGAAAGATGCTACCCTCTTGGACTTTGTTAATTCCCTTGAGGTACTTGAAAGTTTCTGTCATGTCTCCCTTCCCTCCTTTCCTTGAGGGTATACATATTAAGCTCCTTAAGTCTCATTTCATACTGTATGTCTTCTGGTGCAGACCCTGCACCATTTTAGCTGTTCTCTTCTGGACTGCCTCTATCCTGTGTATGTCCTTTCGGAGACTGGATCTCCAGAACTGCACACAGTACTCTAGATGAGGTCTCAACAGCTGTCTGTACAGAAGGATAATAACTTCCTGTTTTGTACTGGTGATGCCTCTCCCTATGCATCCCAGTATCCCCCCAGCCCTCCTTACTGCCCTCTCAAATAGCTAGCCCACCTTTAGGTCATCTGATATAACTACCCCCAGGTCCCTTTCCATTTCTATTGTTGTTAGTATCTCACCCCCCATTGTGTACTCTTCCCCTGGGTTTTCATTTCCCAGGTGCATTACTTTGCACTTCTTAGCATTGAATCTAAGCTGCCATACATTTGACCATTCCTCCAACCTTGCCAAGTCCCTTCTCACCATTTCCACCCCACCTTGTGTATCAACCCTGTTGCAGATCTTTGTGTTGTCTGCAAAGAGACATACTTTTCCTTCCAGTCCCTCTGCAATGTCACTTATAAAGACATTGAAGAGGACTGGACCTAGTACTGAACTCTGCAGTACACCACTAGTAACCCCCCTTTCTTCAGAGTGGACTCCACCTACTATTACCCTCTGTGTCCTGTTCTCCAGTCAGTTTTCTACCCAGGCTACCATCTTGGGACCCACTCCAAGGCTAGCTAACTTGTATATTAATCTTTTTCTGTGGGACTGTGTCAAATGCCTTGCTAAAGTCTAGGTAGGCCATGTCCACAGCCCCTCCCTAATCTACTACTTCAGTCACCCTGTCAATGAAATGTATTAGATTCATCTGACATGACCTTCCTGCTGTGAATCCATACTGCCTTGGGTCCTGGGCCCCTCTGGTCGCTAGGTACTCACAATTCTTTCCTTCAGAAGTGATTCCATCATTTTCCCTATCACTGAGGTCAAACTAACAGGACTGTAGTTACCTGCCTCTGCCCTGGTCCCACTTTTGTGAAGGGGAATAACATCTGCCCTCCTCCAGTCCTCAGGTACCACCAGCTGATGAAGAGTAAACTAAAAGGTTTGCTTCTTCCAAGATATATTTATAGATGGCAATTTAGAATATGTAGAACAAAGTGTGGGCAACTATGCAAAACAAGGCTGATTTGTTTTTCATCACAGAGTTTTGAAACATAGAACATAGAAACATAGAAGTTGACGGCAGATAAGGACCGCAAGGCCCATCCAGTCTGCCCATTTCTTTTTCTACCTTATAAATGTGCCATCGGCCTTTGCTCTGTCAGTGACCTATCTATTCATAGTCATTTGTATTGCTCCCTTATGCCTATCCCATGCCTGTTTGAAGCCCTGCACTGTATTCATAGCCACCACTTCTTGTGGTAAGCCATTCCATGCATCTACCACCCTTTCTGTGAAAAGAATTTCTCCATTCCCCTTAATCGGCCTCCTCTAATCTCATGCTGTGTCCTCTTGTCCTGCTATTTTTCTTATATTTAAACATGTTAGACTCTTTCACCTTGTTTATGCCCTTAAGGTGTTTAAATGTCTCAATCATATCACCTCTCTCCCTCCTTTGCTCAAGGGTATACATATTGAGCTCGCTAATCTGTCCTCATATGTCTTCTGATGCAGTCCCTGCACCATTTTGGTTGCCCTTCTCTGGACTGCCTCAATTTGGTTAATGTCCTTGTGAAGGTGTGGCTCCAATACTGCACGCAGTACTCAGATGGGGCCTAACTAATGTCTTGTACAGAGGATTATTACCTCCTTACGACTTGTGATACCCCTACTAATACACCCTAACACCCCCCAGCCTTACCTACTGCTTTAGAGGTCTGCTTGGATGATTTTAGGTCATCAGTGATGATGATGCCCAAGTCTCTTTCTTCCTTTGTGACTGCTAGCAACTCCCTCCCAGCCTATAAGTGGCTTCAGGGTTTCTTCCCTATGTGCATGATTTTGCACTTTTGCATTAAATCCCAGTTGCCACTCTTCTGACCATTCTGCTAGTTTATCCAGATCTCTTCTCATTCTGCCCACCCCATCTGGATCATCTACTCTGTTGCAGATCTTGGTGTCATCTGCAAACAGACAAGCCTTACCCTCTAGTCCATCTCGAGGTCACTAATGAAGATGTTGAATAGGACTGGCCCCAGGACTGATCCCTGAGGTACCCACTTGTGACTTGCATCTCTTCTGACTGTATACCATTTACCACCACTCTCTGTTTTCTGCCAGTCAACCAGTTTGCCTCCCAGTTGACCAACTACTCTGACCCACCCCGAGCCTACCTAGCTTATTTATCAATCTTCTATGTGGAACAGTGTCAAAAGCTTTGCTGAAGTCAAGGTAGGCGACATCAACTGCTCCCCCTTGGTCCACCACTCTGGTTACCCAGTCAAAGAAATCTATGAGATTAGTTTGACAGGACCTTCCTTTTGTAAACCCATGCTGTCTTGGATCCTGTGCCCCTATGGATTCCAGGTGTTGCACTATCCTTTCCTTAAGGAGTGCCTCCATAATCTTGCCCACTACTGAGGTAAGACTGACGGTCTGTAGTTCCCGCCTCCTCCCTGCTACCACTCTTGTGGAGTGGGATCACATGAGCCTTCTCCAGTCTTCTGGGACCTCTCCTGTGCTCAGAGACTCACTAAACAATTCTGCTAATGGCTCTGCTAGTTCCTCCTTTAGCTCCTTAAGTACCCTGGGATGTATGCCATCAGGTCCCATTGCCTTATCCACCCTGAGCTTAGCAAGCTCTTGTAGGACCCTTTCTTTGTGAAGGAAGTAGTGCTCACCTCCCTCCCCTGTGTCCATGATGCTGAGCTGTGGGCCCTGCCTACCTTCTCTTCAGTAAATACTGAGCAAAAGTATCTATTTAGGATAGATGCCTTTACAGGGTCCTCCTCCTCACATGCTCCCTTTTCTCCATTAAGCTTAGCAATACCCCTCTGGACTTTCTCCTTTCACTAATGTATCTATAGAAAGTCTTGTCACCTTCTTTACTGTTCGTGCTAGTGTTTCCTCAGTTTGGGACTTTGCCTGCCTTACTGCCTTACCTGCTTCCCTTAGGGCAGTTTGGTATGCCTCCCTATCTTCATCCGCTGTGTTCCCTTATATTTTCTGAAGGTCAGCCTTTGCTCTGACCTTTTCTGCTACTGTATTTGAGAACCAAAGTGGTTTCCTTCTTCTTTGCACTTCCTTTTCTGTCTAACACAATGGGATGTTGCTTCAAGTATTGTATCCTTAATGCTTGCCCACTTTGCCTGTACCTCCTCACCTGTGTTTCTTTTGCCAGGGCTAGCTTAACTCTGTTGGCCATCTTATCAAAGTCAGCTCCTCTGAAGTCCCATATTTTGCCTTGGAATGGGATGATTTAGATGTAGTAGCCAAATTGAACCATACCATGTGATGGTCACTGGCCCCAGGTGACCTTCTACCTGGAGATCTGTGATCCCTTCTTTGTTAGTCAGTACTAGATCTAGGATAGCCCTGTCTCTTGTGGGTTGCTGTACCAGTTGTTTGAGGCCTCCCCTGGAGGAATCCACTATGAGTCTAGTTCTGGCAGATGTTCCTGCTGGTATTGACCAATCTGTATCTGGCATGTTGAAGTCTCCCATTATCAGAACCTCCTTTAGCTGTCATGTTTTGTATATCTTCTAACAGTAATGTGTCTATGTCCTCCCTCTGGTCTGGGGGCCTGTAGACAACCCCAGTTCTTATGGCTGTCCCATTTCCTGTTTCCAGGGTGACCCACAGTTCTTCTGGCTCCTTATGTGTTCTGAATTTCTGTAGCTTTGATATTTTCATTAACATACAGGGCCACCTCCCCTTTGCACCTCGGTCTCTTCTGAACAATACATAGCCAGGTACTGAAGTCTCCCAAGTGTGGTTACTGGTAAACCACGTCTCACTAATTGCTACTATGTCCAGTTTAGCCTCTGACATTATTGCCTGCAGGTCTGGGATCTTATTTCCCAGGCTGTGAGCATTGTGTACATGATTTTCCATTGGCCAGATTTTGGTGTGTTGGTTGTTGGGTGAAGTTTGGCATTACCCCTGTGCATCGTATGGGGAGACAAACCTTTTTTCTTACCTGGTGATGCAAATGAACGGCAAACACGCTGAATTCCTGTTTGACCTCGAGAGCAAGGTTTGAGAGGTCTTTGGTACAATGACAATCCTTGAAGATGAAAATATGGCCAAGTTGGTATGGCGACCATATATTATTTTGTATAGTGTATGGTCGACCATACACTGTCAGCTATTGACCTGTCACTAAACGTGTAAACACGTTTTGTAAATTCATGCTGTCCTTGATGAAGTTTTGGTTTTGTGTGGCAATTTTCTGTGTCACATATGTATAGCTCTGTGATGTAGCTACTGTAGTGCAATAAGTAGCCATTATACCACAGTAGCTGCATCACTGCTGTATGTAGTTCAGCAAGGTTTCTGAGTGTATGAACTTCCATGCACAACAGCCCATGACCATGCACAATACATAAAATAATGTATAGAGTATCATACATTATGAGGTGTTTTTACACACACTTGTGGTGTGTGATACCACATAAACCACAAATGCGGGCCATGAGTGGTTTGTGATAGTATCACACACTGAGGGTGTGTAAAGAAAAAATAAAAATGTCAACAACCATAGTTTATCTTATACAACACATCCCAGGGTACCAAAGGAGCAAAGGGTGGAACTAGCACAGCCATTATCAGAACTGTTTAGTGAGTCTCTGAGCACAGGAGAGGTCCCAGAAGACTGGATAAGGGCTCATGTGATCCTGCTCCACAAGAGTGGTAGCAGGGAGTAGCCAGGGAACTACAGACCAGTCAGTCTTACCTCAGTAGTGGGTAAGATTATGGAGGCGCTCCTTTTGGAAAGGATAGTGCAACACCTGGATTCCATAGGAGCACAGGATCCAAGACAGCATGGGTTTACAACAGGAAGGTCCTGCCAAACTAATCTCATAGATTTCTTTGACTGGATAACCAGAGTGGTGGACCAAGGGGGTGCAGCTGATGTTGCTTATCTTGACTTCAGCAAAGCTTTTGACACTGTTCTTCATAGAAGATTGATTAATATGCTGGGTAGGCTTGGGGTGGGTCATATGTTGGTCAACTGGGTGGAATACTGGCTGACAGGCATAAAACAGAGAGTGGTGGTAAATGGTACAGAGTCAGAAGAGATGTAAGTTACAAGCGTGGTACCTCAGGGATCAGTCCTGGGGCTAGACCTCTTCAATATCATCATCAGTGACATTTCAGCTGGACTGAAGGGTAAGGTTTGACTGTTTGCAGATGATACCAAAGATCTACAACAAAGAAGATGATCCAGATGGGGTGGACAGAATGAGAAGAGATCTGGATAAACTGGCAAAATGGTCAGAAGAGTGGCAACTGGGGTTTAATGCAAAGAAATGCAAGATCATGCACAAAGGGAAGGAGAAACCCTGAAGCCACCTATAGGTGGGGAGGGGCTTTGTTGGCAATCACAAGGGAAGAAAGAGACTTGGGCATCATCATCACAGATGACCTGAAATCATCCAAGCAGACCACTAACGCAGTAGGTAAGGCTAGAGGGATGTTGGGGTGTATTAGTAGGGGTATCACAAGTCATAAGAGGGAGGTAATAGTCCCTCTTTACAAGACACTGGTTAGGCCCCATCTGGACTACTGTGTGCAGTACTGGAGGCCACACCTGCACAAGGACATTAACAAAATGGAGGCAGCCCAGAGAAGGGCAACCAAAATGGTGCAGGGACTGCATCAGAAAACCTATGAGGACAGATTAACGGAGCTCAATATGTATATCCTGGAGCGAAGGAGGGAGATAGATGATATGATCGAAACATTCAAACATCTTGAGGCATTAACAAGGTGAAAGAGTCTAACATGTTTCAATATAAGAAAAATAGCAGGACAAGAGGACACAGCATGAGATTAGAGGGAGTCCGATTAAGGGGTAACGTGAGGAAGTTCTTTTTCACAGAAAGAGTGGTGGAATGCATGAAATGGCCTACCTCAGGAAGTGGTGGATACTGTATGACTACAGTGCAAGGCTTCAAACAGGCATGGGATATGCATAAGGGAGCAATACAGATAAGTATGAATAGATAAGCCATTGACAGAGTAAAGGCCTATGGCACATTCATAATGTAGAAAAAATGGGCAGACTGGATAGGTCTTGCTGTCCTTATCTGCCGTCAATGTCTATGTTTCTATGTTTCTATAATTGCCGGGGGAGGGGGTGGAATGGAGAGTAAAAAAAGTAGCTGGAAAAGCATTGTGAAATTCTAAAGAATTAATTTGCTTTGTCATTTACTGTCTTTAAAGATTACCTTACTGCATAAGCACAAAACTTTACCCATTGCGTAAAAAGTCTCTTTGACAAAAAATGTACATGTGCAAGTTGTATGGGGTGGGAGGGACTCATTCTGGAAAATGTGACTGAAACTGTGGAGAATTCCCTGAAACACACACTGACAAGAAAAGCAAAGAAAAGTCCACTAAGATTTTTTTTTCTACTTTGGTACTCCGCAAAATTTGTGACAATTGTTTAAAAGCTTTTTGTACTAACAGCAGAAGCTAGGTAGAGTGCAACTACTGTACACATGGCAGTCTGTTTACATGGCATAAAAGCACATGAGGAAAGTGATTTCTTTAATGTGTTTCATTGACAGCTATTCCATAATAACCTGCTGGTTATTATGGGAAGAGCAAATTATGGCATTTAAAAGTGCTGCTAACCCAGTTATCAAATAACCTAACCAGTAATTATGCAATTTTTCAGTGAAGGGCAGAGGCACATAATCAACAACTGAAGGCAGAATGCTCAGAATTTCTGCAACTAGTGCATTATAGCGATGCAAATGTCAGGCTTTAGAAATGACAGGAAACACAGCTGCAACCACATATGCCTTGTGTAAGTGTATGACTTGGACACTAGCACAGGGCATGTCTTGGGCTGCTAGGTCTATAGAACATTGCTACAGTAGGCAAAAGTAAATAGTAAGCACAGTATTAAAAGCAGGGCTAGGGTAATACCTTAGCCATTATTGTACATCAGGAATTACAGCAGCTGCAATCACAAATAAACCTGTGAGCTTACACATGGATTAGTGCCACTGTAAACCAGAGGCTTCCAAATAAGGACAGTGAATAAAAACAGCAAAATGAAATGCAAAGTGCAACATTTACGAGGGTGCTCCAGTTACACCATTGACAGATGTTAAAACCTGCCACTTCAAGGCATGCTGCCTCTTCTTCAGGAAGTCCATTAAACTGTACACTTTGCATTTAATTTCTTTTTGTTGTATGTACAGTACCTTTTTTAGCAGTCACATACAGTCCAAGTCAAAAATCCAAGGAAGGACAGTATGCTGCCATTATCCAGCTACTGCAAACATGAATCAATAAATTAATAAATAAAAATGTAAAAATAAATAAACATAATAAAGACAGCCACCTAGATCACATGGAAAAAAATGTGCTGTGGGAAATCAGTGCTGTCAAGGGCTGGAACACTGGTTTGGGAAGCAGAAGACTATAAGTTCGAACCCCATTAAAATCACATATTCACTACATGACCTTGAGCGAGTCACATCCCAGTGTTCCAGTCCACTTAGCTACATAAAGAAGGAGAGGCAGGACCTCACTAAAAAAAAGACTTTGTTTCTTAGCTGGGCCATCCTGGGTAAATAAATTATAAAATAAAAAATAGACTGTGCGCTTGATTTTGAAACTGACCCTTAGATTGACGCAAGCTGTGGCAAACAGCAGCTTGTGTAAAATGCTGGTGCACCAGAGACCCTGCTCCCAGTTCTTTTTTTTTTTTTTTTTTTACAATTTAAACTTTATTAATACATTTCCATTATAATGGGCAGTTACATCAAGTCAAGATAATGAGACATAATTTTAGAACAGCAAAAACTGCCCAACCACCCCTCCACCTCATCCCCCCTTACAGCAGCAACAACATTGGGTCGCCCTAACGTGCAATGCATGGATCAGTGGTACGTATGGGTAAAACCAGAGTGTGATATAAGTTCAGTTAGGTAACAAGAGTAAAGAATGAAGGGGGTCCCATATCTTGCTATATATCTCTAGTCTGTTATGCAGGCTTGCAATTGCCTTCTCTGTTCGAAGGTTGGCAGTGATTTCATGTAACCATTCCTGGAAGAAAGGAAACTATTTTTCCTTCCAATGATGTAGTATAAGTTTCTTAACAGAGAGTGCAACCAAAGAGATGTGATATTTCCTAATTCTAGCGTTAACCAGGGACATGTCCCCTAGAAGACATACCTCCGGAATGAAGTACTCCTGTAGGCCCAGTAGTGGATCAAGAAACATCTTAATTGTATTCCATAAGGAAGAAACTTTGGGACAGGACCAAAACATGTGCAAGAGAGTACCCTCTTCTTGCAGGCACTTATGACATGTACTAGAATTTGAGAAGCCCCATTTTTTTAATTTGATAGGGGTACAATACATGTCATGTAGAATGTGGTATTGCATGAGACGCAGCCTATCTTGGGAAACATACTTAGGAAAGGATCTCCATAGGGATTACGAGTCTAACTAGTATTGAGGGAGGAGTGAATTCCAGAAACTAGTAGGTCCAAAGGTGTCCCCATACTTCTTATAGTGCAGCACCTTGTATAGCCTGGATATTATGCCGGACGAACTGGGCAATTGGGAGAATTCAGGAATCAGGGCTGATACCTTCTGGGAGGGGGGAGAACCCCCCAGGGCTACAATGAGAAGGTGTCTTAACTGCATAACTTTAAAATGAGCTGAGCCTGGAATATGGAACTTGTCAATAATTCCATGTGAGGACAACCAGTGCCCTTCCCTGTCTACCAGGGAAAGCAGTTTTCCATCGCCTAGTTGAGGCAGCCAGTTTGAAGGAATCCACTTTCTGCTAAGAGTGAAAGATGGGGAGTTCCAAATGGACTGAGCTAAGTCAGTCTGAGGGGAGTAATGAAGAAATAAACATAACTGTGTATATACTCTTAAAGAGGTACTTATTGTGGTACAGTTAACCATCTTTACATGAGACAACTTGAGATAAAATAGGTTTGAGGGATCCAGGCATTTAGATTTAATTGTGTCTGACTCAATCTTAAGCCACACTGGTTGTACCGCTTCAGGGCCTGAGGAGATCCATCTCAGACAATATGCCAGATGACTGGCCCAGTAATATAGTGCCATATGGGGAATCCTCAGCCCCCCCTAGATTTTGGGGCAGCTAGTTTATAATAGGCCAACCGAGGATACTTTTCTTCCCAGATAAATCTGGTAAATATACTGTACAGTTTCTTAAACCAGCGTATGGGGATAAAGTAGTTGAGAAGAGAGAAGGGATAATAAGTTCTGGGAAATACATTCATCTTAATGATGTTAATCCTACCCCATAATGATATAGGAAGTTTAGACCATCTGTCGAGGTCATGCATAATTACCTGTGAGAGAGAATCCAGATTATCTTTGACCCACTTCGGAGGGTTATGGGAAAGCTTTATACCCAGATATTTAATTACTCTAGGAGTCCAACCTAAACCTAAGGGGCAAATATAGTCCTTAAACACCTTGTGATTCAGTGGGAAAAATAAGGATTTGCTTGCATTCAACTTGTAGTTGGATAATGCACTGAACCTAGCTATTTAATTCAATAGGGGTGGTATTGAAAAAACCAGATGGGAGAGATATAGCAGCAAATCATCTACGTACACTGTGATTTTAATCTCATGACTCCCAACTCTGATACCTTGTATAGAGATGTTTTGGAGAATGTTTTGGATGAGGGGGTCCAGATATAAGTTAAACAAGAGAGGCGACAGGGGCACCCTGCCTGGTGCCTGAATGAAGTGAGAAATAGTCTGAGAAGGCCCCATTAGCTGAGATTCTTGCTATAGGGGATTTATATAGTGCAGCAACCCAGGAGATGAATACCAGGGGAAAGTTAAAGGCACTCAAAACCTTGAAGAGAAAACTCCAATTCACTCGGTCGAATGCCTTCTCGGCGTCAAAAGAGACCAAGCCTGCAGGGAAGTCAGTGTCTGTGGAGGTCGAGAAGACATGGGATAACATACGCAGGTGATCCACCGAAGAGCGTCCCTTCATGAAACCTACCTGATTCATACCTATTAACTCGGGTAGCACCACGGATAGCCTGTTAGCTAAAATCTTTGAAAGGATCTTGATATCCTGATTTAGGAGAGATATAGGCCTGTAGCTCTGGACGAGCTCTGGGTCTTTATCCGGCTTAGGGAGGAGCACTATCAAGGCTTCAAAGAGACGGCAATCAACTTCTGACCCGGATAGGATGTGCTGGAATAAACTATTAAGTGTTGGCAATAGAAGATCCCAAAATGTTTTATAGAAAAGGGAGGAAAATCCATCAGGGCCAGAAGTTTTATCCGAAGGTAAACCACTGATAACCTCAGAGATTTCCCCCTGAGTTATGGGAGAGACCAGAGAGGCTGTGTAATGTACTGGAAGGAAGGGTAGATGTGAGTCCATCAGGTACTTCTCCATGCTTTCTGGGCTGGGAGGGAGCTCCATGTCCCCATAAAGCGATTTATAGTATACTGCAAACTCTTGAACTATCTCTGTGGGAGATGTTTTCAGGGATCCATCATCAGAGCCCTAATTAAAGGATGAATCTTACTGATTCTTGTTGTTTGATGCAAAGTGGCAGAAGGTGCCTGGCTTTTTCGCCTTGGTCAGTATAACTAGCTTTAGTATTTATGATAGGTAACTCCGCCTTTTCTCGGAGTAGTTCTATATACTTATCTCTCAGCCCTAGGAGCCTCACCTTGTCCTCCTCCAAGGAGTTAACCGAATCATTGGATTCCAGAGCCTGAATTTGGGATAACAAGGACAGTAATTCTCTCTCCCTAACTCTTTTCCTTGCTGCCAAGAGGCCGATGAGAACTCCTCTCATGTAAGCCTTGAAGGCCCCCCCATATAATATCCGGCTTTGCACTATTTAAAGGTTTGGACAGAAAAAAGGCCTCAATGTGCTCCCTTATGGTGTTGCAATAATTAGAATCTTTAAGCAATTGGTCATTGAGCTTCCATCGTGTTTCTCTCCTTGACACATCATGAATTGAGAGATCACACACCACCAGGGAGTGATCGAGACAGGGCCAGGTTGTATCGATGAGGACTTAACCCCAGGCAGAAGAGTCTGAGAAATGAATATGTAGTCAATGCGGGACTGTGAACCATGTACCAAAGACCTGAATGTGAACTCCTTGGAATCAGGATTTAAAACATGCCAGACATCACAGAGCCCGCATTTATCCACTAATTCTCTAAAGGCCCTCTGGCCTGGGGAGATCCCCCCCGATACACCTCCCGACCTGTCAAGATTGGAATCTGCAACTTGGTTAAAGTCATCCCCCAGGACAATCCTTATGGGAAGGAAAGGCAGGATTGAATTTGTAAGTCTCATGAAGTACGCGGGGTCATCAGCGTTGGGACCATATATACTGCCCAGTAGCAGAGGTATTGACCAGAGAGTATCTATAACTAAAACGAACCTAGCCTCGGGGTCCCTGATAGTATGAGTTGGGATGAATGGTATGCCCCTGTTAATGATGATCATAACCCCACAGCTGTTTGAGGAGCCTTGCACCTCATACACCGTCCCCACCTGTTGCCTTCTCACTTGTGAGGCTTCTGTTTCTAATAAGTGCGATTCCTGTAGGAAAGTGACCTGGGTACATGAAAGACTTAAGTGTTTGAGAACCTGGTATTGTTTAGATTTTTTCCTGATCCCCTTGACATTCCATGTTGCAAAAGTCACCTCCTTAGCCATCTACTTAAGGAGTCTAAGGGTACTAGAATCAGCCTTGTACTCAGGGTGTGTAACCCGAATAATCTAACCCTCCCCGTTGCTGCTGTAAGGTCCTCCCACCACCCTAGCCCCCTAAAAGCCCAATTCAAACCCTCTAGTACAGCCCCACCCCCAACAAGAGCACATACCCTCTCCCCTCCCAACCCCCACACTGTTGCAAGCAACGCTAGCACAGCACTGAATCATATCTCCTCCCGCCCTCCGAATGTATCCCCTGCAAGTGCTCGCCCTTATAATTCAAAATACAAAGAAGTCAATAGGCTGCATTACTGAGGGCATAGAGTCAATGAGCGGTCTCGGGCTTCCAGGGCCTACAAACATCTGCTCGTGAATCCACTAATGAATGAGAGAGAGAGAAATAGAACTAGATGCCATAAATGTGAGTGTGAAAAAATGTCACTCGAGTCTTGAGAGGGAGATGAAGAAAGCCTGTTCCCTACAGGGAACTATTTCTTGAACCAGAACCGGAGCGAAAAATAACATGGAGGGGTGAGCCCATCATCGAGATAAAAACCTGAAAAAACAAAACCAGATGAGAAGTGAGATAAAATCCAGAGATGGGAAACCCATAGGAGAAACTACCTAAGGGTTGTGTACCCCTGGCTCTGAAAAGCCTCCCCTACGAAACCAGCATGACTTAATAACAAAAGCAATCCCTCTCAAGGCTGGATGACCAGAATTGCATTAAATGGGTGAGCCGCGCCCTCTTGTGGCCATAACCTGATCCAGCCCACCATTAAAAGGCACCCTGAAAGCCCGAAACCACTAGAAAATCCGAGTTCCCATCCTCCAAGGGCTAAACAGTAGGCATAACCTGAGATCTAGCCCTGTGTGTTTCCCCTGGACACTGAGTAAGCGATGTTATATCTGATGCAGTCCAAAACAAACCCCGCAGGAGCCTCCCCAGGACTATCCCTGTAACACTATTCCCATTAACAGGCCAGGGCCTGTTAAAAGTAAGGTTGAGCCTCCACTAGTAGACCAGTTCCATTAAGAAGCATAAGTCGAGTAAAATCTGTCTCTGGAAAGAACACTGTCCATACAAAGATCCGAACAACAGTTCGTTCTGAAATTGCAGTGAGCCCCCAAGATCATGAGGCCCTCTCAGGTCATGCGAAACAGGTCTGTCAACGCTGACTTAAGGTTTAGTAACGCAGCATCAGGATCCTCGAAATTAAGCCATGAGCCATTTACAGAGACTTGTAATTTTGCTGGGTACCCCATCCTGAACTTTAATCCAGCCGCTATAATCTTGGATACAATCGGGTGGAAGGCTTTCCGTTTCAGTCAAACCGAACCAGGGATATCCTGAGCAATTCTCAGCTTCACCTTCTCCCATCTGACTTCTTGCAAGGCCTTGGCTTTCTGTAAAAAATGCTTCCTTTCCAGATAATTGAGAAAGAGGCAAATGATGGGGCAAGTGATGGGGCAAGGAGGTGCATCGGGTGGGGGTTTTGGTTGCAAAGATCGGTGGGCCCATTCTATTTTGTAGTTTGGGCCAAAGGGAGAGGTGCCAGTGACTTTTTCTACCAACTTCTGAATAAAGACAACGGTATTCTGGCCTTCCTCTCCCTTGGGGAGCCCGAGGATTACCACATTATTTCTCTGACTACGGCCTTCCAGATCCTCAAGTTTTGCTTCTAATTTAGACAACCTCTGTTTTGCCAGTAGAAGCTCAGGATCCATGCTTTCCAGCTTTCTCTTGGTCGAAAATATTCAGGCAGTGTTGTCTGATACTATAGTGGAGACTTCCTCTATCTTTCTGGAGAGGGGACTTTAGGTCGATTGCCATATCTTTCATCTCCTCCCAGAATGGTTTGAATTCCTCTAAAAATCTATTAAGTGTTAGGGGTTCTTGGTCCCCAGCTTGACACGCAGATTCAGGCTTGTCTGGGCCACTCGAGGCTCGGGATTTCTTCGAGGCCTTCTCGGGGGTGGCGGGTGGGGTAATGTTTCTACGGGGCTTTCTTCATGTAAGCCTCCATTTACCACACCGGAACCCAGTACAGGAGCACACACTGTTCAGAGACAAGAAAACTCTTGAGCAGAGGAGTTAGATGAAATTTAACGATATTAAATAACGATTTTGTATTCGGAAAGCAGGAGCTTAGCGGAGGAGCATCTACTCAGCACTCTGCATCATGTGATCCTCCCTGCTCCCAGTTCTTAAACAGGAGGGGTCCCAGCTCCAAACTCCAGTCTGGAGACAAACAGAAGGTACATGGAAGGGGAATGTTGCAAGCTATGGGATGGCAATGTATCATGACAACCAGTACTCAAGACCCACCAGCAGTGTGTCCTGTTGGCTAGCAGTGGCCATGGGGGATGGAAAATGGGGAGCAGAGGACAAAAGAGTGCTCTGGTGGTCCTGATGTGCCCAGGCACATGCATTGCATTGGGCGTGGGTCATTGACATGGGTATCCACTACTACAAGGCTATGCCTCCCTGCCAGGTGCCCCATACATGCCAGCTGTGCCAGATGTAGGCATGGCCCTGTGAGTCCATGGATGTGCAAGTGCTGTCCACTAAGAAATGTCCCTGTATGGCATTACAATGGATGGTCAGGTGGATAGTGTCTCTGTGGATATCATATCACATCTTGCCCTGTCCATGTAACTGTGCCAAGGAGTACATCTTGGGCTACACAAGATCCTGCAGGTGTTATCTGCAGCCTCATGATATGGCTACATGGACATCAGTGCTCATGTGCAATGGGCAACATGATTATCCTCGGCAGCTTCCAGTGTCCCCTCTGCCAGCATTGCAAAACTGACCACCCACTCCCCACAGTCTGTAGTTGTGGTGGTGGCACAAAGGGCTGTTAGACCAGCTCTAGCTGGTCTAACATCAGGTGAACCTCTGGCCAGGAAGGGGACTTCAAAAATATCAGCATATGGGATACTGCAGCTCTGTTGTGGTGCACTACCCCACCATAGCACAAACCCAACCAACACAGGTGGCCCCCCCTTTAACCCAGACAGCATCTGAAAATTGGAAATGATGTATGTTGTGGCACATGGTACCCCTTGAATCATTCTTTCTAGCACAAGAACTGGGCATCATTCCCATACATTTGAAATTTGAGCCCTGTGAGTTTTTGTTTTGCCACCTAAGTGCAAGTGTCACATCTACATTACTGGTCAAACACAAATTAACAATAGTTGATCTTTCAAGATGCCTGGGCAACCACAGGAACTGCAAGTGCATGATGTGTCTGGTGCAAGTTATGGACTGAATTAAATAACAATGTAAAATAACACCCAAAAAGGCTGTGCCCTATCCCCTCTCCTCTTCATCCTAGCAGTACAGCCACTGACAACGGCTATCAGGCAACACCCTGTCATTCGAGGAATCCCAATAGGGCCACATATTTACACTACTTTTGTGTGTGCAGATGACTTGCTGGTCCCAGTGGAAGATGTGAGGACATCTCTCCCGGTGCTCCTCTCCCTTCTAATGGACTTTGTGGTGCAATTAGGCCTTAGGATGAATAAATCCAAAACAGAAGTGCTCCCACTAAACCCCAAGCATACTCAGGATATGGTGGCTCCTCTAGGGCTTAAATGGACCACCGGATCATTGGTCTACTTTGGCATTCATATTTCCCCAGACCTCACCAAATTCTGGGATCTTAACATGTCCCATCCAGTTGCTGATCTTAATACCAAGCTAGACGTGTGGAAAATGCTCCACCTCACTCTAGCTGGCAAAATCTCGGCTCTCAAAATGATCTCTGCACCTAAGCTCCTGTATCCTCTCTCTCCCATATCCCTCTGGCCTCCCCTGTAAAATGGCTCTGTACCATCTACTTGACATCAGCAATTTCCTCAAGGAAAACAAAAGGCCCAGGTACAGCAGAAAGAAATTGCACTCCCACTGGAAACAGGGAGGTTGGGGCTTACCATGGCTTGAGGGATATGCATAGGCTTATTCCTCTGCCCAGACTCTGAAACTGCTCTTAACTATACCACCTGAATCACAGCAGTGGCTCTCCATGGGAAAGTTGCTGGCTCAGGTACACAGTCTACCTCTTCTGTTGTACAATCTCTTACCCAAAGCCCTGCAACATCACCCTACGATCGCTCCAGCTGTCCAAATTTGGGGCAAAGTTCATGCCAGAATTAAGGCCAACCCTAGGCCTCTCTTACACACCCCCATTTTCAAGAATGCCCTTATTCTGGTTGACAAAAAAACTTTCTCTGGCCCCAATGGGAGTGTAACAATATTATGGTACTGGCGGATGTTATGGAGGGAGCTGGGCATGGGATGCAATGCTTCCAAGATCTTGCCAAAAATAAAGGGCTAGGGTAGGAAGATTTTTGGAGATATCTACAGCTGTGCAGCTCCCTGTCAGAATACCTTCAGGCTCACCCACCCAGCCAAACTCGCTCCCAGGAGTGGGAAAGCTGTCTCCAGTTGTCCAAAGGCCATGCTAACAGGATCTACACTGATATCTGGGAAAGCATCCCGTCACAGTCCGAACAGTCAAAGCAGAAATGGGAGGGGGCCCTGAGCTTGCAGCTGGGTGAGACCAGCTGGAACTTATGCTGGAAATTTGCCCATGTAGGTTACACAGATCATGCAAAGTAGACTTATTCAAAACAAAATACTGCACCACTGGTACAGAACACCAGATGTTCTGTATAAAGCCAGGCTCATAGACAGTAACCTGTGCTGGAGGTGCAACTCACAAGTAGGGGACATGTACCAAATCTTCTGGCAGTGCTCTCTGCTGTCCTCCTTTTGACAACAAGTTGGCCAAATGGCCTCCTAAACCCTAGGCTGCATGATTCAAATGGACCCACTGGTTTGGATTCTGGGCCTTCCACCTCAAGGGACTCGGTTAAAGGGCCAGCGATTTCTTTGGCTAGCCCTACTTAGCATCTCAGCTAAACGGCTTATCCTGTGCTACTGGAGGTCCACAGAAATCCATTCTATCCCAGAGCTGTATCAAGCACTTATGCAGCTGGCTTCACTGGACCGTATGTCTCATGTTACAACTAACAAACTAGACGTTTACTAATCCTGCTGGGCCCCCTTTCTTGCCTACCTGAAGCCTTGGACAGGTATTGGATGAGGATAACGTGGTTGTCCTCTGTCCTCTCCTTAACTTACTGCTCAAATTTCTTTGTTTGCAAGAGACCAGTTTATCCATGCTATCTACTGCCAATCCTATATTATCAGCACTGTACCCACTATCTAGGTATACCTGGTTTTTTTTGTTTGTTTTTTTCTCGTTTGCTGTTCTTTGTTATCACTGACATAATGTATGCAGCAGAGAGCTTGTTATCCTGTTGCCCACCCTTCTTTTAGGCTGTGAACGAGGACTTCTATGGTAATTAGCAATGATTTTTTCATTTGCCCATGCTTGTGCTCACGTGGGGTGCTTTCCCCTTGTCAGCAGCCTTGATGCACCTTTGTCTCATTGTATATGTTCGCTGCTATTGCACCATGGAGTTTATGGCTATACTTGTACAATGACTTTTCTCCCTGCTGTGGTTTCAGTATGATGGTCATGTTTTGCTTGTGTGTGTATATATGTTATGTTGAAAATTTCAATAAAAACTATCAACTAAAAAAAAAACAATGTGAAATAAAAGAAGGTAAAATAAATGATTTTCCCTGTTGTAAACTTATTTCTCCATTAAACATATGCTCCTTTTTAACCTTTGAATCAGAATATTTGTGTAAAATGTTATTAACTTGGCACTTTTTTACTTCTTCATGAAAAGTTTGAAAAGAGGTAAAAGTGTTTTGTGGAGGATTTATAAATAGTTCAGTTTCCATTTCAAAAAATGTCAGGTTTGACATTTATCTGAGTACACAGGTATTCACATTTATCCAAGAGAATCATGCCACACTGAAAATTATGATCATGGCTTTTGCGATCTACTACACAGCTTAAGTACTGTGGTAGTATAGTACTAAGAATGGAAATGCTCCCATGCAACAATTTTTCACAGGATTTACTCTTAGTTTTCAGAGATGAAGTACATTTTACTTTTTATCATTGTCTTCCCAAACAAAATAGGAATAGACTGTAGGTTTACCTATCATGCCAATGATTCCAATCAGTAAACAAAGTAGCAGCAGATAAAGGGTGAGTACAGCCAACCTGAGTGACTTCACCTTTTTCATAACATCATCAAGTTGTACTGAATCTGGAAAAGAAGCAGACAAAATATTATAGATTTTCATCAAAACTTCATTTGCAAATCATTTGTGGAGTACAGTAATTGAAACTGAATCAAAAGAATACAGCAATTGGGGGGGAATTCCATTTTGAATTCTTTTAGAACTATATGCATCAATCATGATCATGGTTGTCTGAGGGGTTTCAGTGCCACCAGGAGCATAATAAAGATTAGAATTGGGATGACAAAAGAGATTAGGGTCCATTTTGCTAATCTCTCCTGCTGCAAGACAGTGGATAGACCATGTCTGTGTATGGGTACTTACCCAAAGTTCCTTATATTGCTACCATACTAATGATTTGTAACCCTCAATTCCATGTTGTCCAATACATTTGTCTATTTTTCTCTCAGGTCTAGTGGGTACAAGCTTCCATAACCTTATTTGGTCAGCTAGGCCCTCTCCATAGCGAAACTTTCAAACTAATTCATTTAATTGCTGCTGGTGCTAAACAATGTGGGCCATATTATTAGTATCACCATCTATCTGGGAGTGGGTTTTGCTAAGACTGTTTTGAAACCCTGTCTGTGGCTCTCCAATGAGAGTGGTGCTTTCAAACACATCCTCCCTTTTCCATTCACCATTTTAAACAGTGGCTTTTCAAGACCTACCGTTACACACAAATAGTGCTGAAAGACCATCCTGAACATTTTAAGAGGTCCAGAAAGAGTGAGTCTTAGTGGGGAGGGGGGCAGAGAAACTGAGAGAGAAAGCAAGAGAGAGAAGAGAGAGACAGAGAGAGAGAGAGACAGAGAGAGACAGAGACAGAGAGAGAGAGCAGGCATAGTGATATGTTACATATTAATGTTGGTGATGTGATTCCACTTTGGCGGAATTGTGGATGCATGAAGTAGTATACATCGATTCCACCTCTGCCATCTCCTTTTCTCTTTCCTCTTTTTATTGGCATTACATCAAGCCAAGCATAATGGAGGGTCACTACAGCCTTTAGCCACACAGAACAACACACAAAATGTATATATAAACAAACCCTGTCAGTGTTTGTTGCCTTGGGTTGGGGATCTAGAGTGGTATGCACATATATTATTTTGTTATTTGATTTGCTTTTATCTATACTTATCATTGAAAACCAGATCTAGAGGGCAACAAGAATGCCCTGAAATAACTATTGGGATATAAGAGAAAAACATAAAAAATGGCCACACAACACTGGTTGCCATGTACAGCCCTCAGACTGAACACCTATGCAACATCATTAAACTGCAAACTGTTTTTCTGTAACCGACAGTTCTGGCATATACTGTATCAACCCAAAACCTGAGACAATTTATTGTCCAAAGGAAAGCGTCAACAGATAAGAATGTTTTTGGGACATTCTACTGCCAGCATGTAAGATACCAAGCATGCACTCTCATCTTAACAAAATACATTATCTTCATTCTTCATAAGAAATAGGACAACAAAATCCAGGGATGATTCAGCTGCTGCTCCACTGATTTTGTTTACCTGATTATGTTCTCAAAATGCCCCAACACAAATCTATAAGGGGGGAATGAAACAGACTATTAGGAAGAGTATGAACCTGCACTGTTCCAATATCATACACTAGGTTAGGGACACACCAGTGGATGAGCGTTTCTCCAGCTTGAGACATGCCTTGGGGGATGTGCAAGTGACACTCCTGAAATGCAGCTTCAGAACACAGATGGACAGAAGGGACTCAAGAGTTCAAATTTATGCAAACTTTTAACATCCTAGAATCTGGCCTCAGTAAAGAGGGGGGCTTCATGACCCTTAACCTAACAGCTTTTGAACTTAGAAACATGGAAAAATAGAATTTGATGGCAAATAAGGACTGCTTGGCCCATCCAGTCTGCCCTTTTTTTCCTACCTACAGTATTACTGCAGACTGTTCCTGATGTACAGCTCTTTCTTCCTCCCCTCTTCCTTTTCACTGTGATTCCTGTGTGCTTATCCCATGCATTCCTGAACTCCATCACTGTTTTTGTCACCACCACCTCTGCTGGAAGGCTGTTCCAGGAATCCACCACTCTTTTAGTGAAGAAGTACTTTCTCACATCTCTCCTGAATCTACCCCCTCAAGTCTCACAGCATGCACTCTTGTTCTTCAGCATCTTTTCATCAGAAAAATGTTAGCCTCTTGTACATTATTTACGCTGGAGATGTATTTAATGGTCTGTATCATAGCTCACCTCTCTCTTCTCTGTTACGGGGTGTACATATTGAGGTCCTTTAGTCTCTCTTCATAGGACTTTTCATGCAGACCCTGCAACATTTTAGTTGCCTGCCTGTGGATCACCTCCACTCTGTCTATGTCCTTCTGGAAATGTGGTCTCCAGAACTGGAAACAATACTTTTGGTGGGGTCTTAACAGCGATCTACACTGAGGCAACAGCATCTTCCTCTTTCTGCTGGTGATTTCCCTCCCTATGCACCCCAGCATCCCACTTGCCCTTCCTACTGCCTTTTCACACTGTCTGGCCCCTTTTAGGTGATCTAATATGATTACTCACAGATCTCATTCCTGCTTGGTGGTCATCGATGCCATTCCACCCATTTTGTACTCCACCCTTGGGTTTCCGTGCTGTAAGTGTATTATTTTGCACTGTTTTACATTGAATCCCATCTGCCATACCCCTGACCACTTCTCTAGTTTTCTCAGGTCTCTGCTTATCCTTTTCACCCCCTTCCCCAAGTGTTCACCGCATTTCAGATTTTATTGTCATCTGCAAAGAGGAAGACCTTCCTTTCCAGCTTCTCTGTAATGTCACTTACAAAGACATTAAAGAGGACTGCTCCTAGCACTGAGAGTAATATAGGATTGCTCCATAACAAAAGCCTATATATAAACAGTTTCTTAGCCCCTTGTGTTCAGCCGGTTTTATGTAAATCAGCACTACAAAACTGGTTTTAATTCTTAGTGCTTTACCACACAACTACTGTTTTGATTTTAACAAACACTTCCAAGTTTACTCAGATCTCTATAATTTTGTTTATTTGCACTGCTATAAGGCATTAAACATTTACTTCAGGTTAAAGATGCAAGGGGTTGCCAGCATTTGCTTAACAAATTAATGAAATTCATGCAGTTCATGAACTGCTGAATTCACCCATGAACTGTGGAGTTTGTGGGTGAATTTTGCACTTCATAGTGAAAATTGCATGATTGCCAGCTATGCTATAGTTGCTGATGGCAATGGAAACTTTGTAAACCTTCACAAAGCTGAATTTTAAAGTTTAACTTTGCCCGCATCTCTGCTTAAAGGGGAACTCTTATCTACTCTACAGAAATGTATTGGACATAGAGAACCTAATTAAGCAGAACAGCCTTAAAGTAAATGTTTTCAGTTACTTACTCTTTTGCAGTGTTAGTTTGTATCTGGTTGATTCTGCATCCCCCCCCACCATCCAGTTAACAATGTTCCTCCCCCCAGTCAGCCTCTGTTGACACAGATGATGGGCTAAGCCTTGGAGACATCAGTGTGCTGGAATGTTGATTTTAAGTGTCACAATGTAGAAGAACACCCTATCATGATTATTCTACTGGTGCCAGCTGCACTGAATTTCCCTTCTAGGTGCTTCAACCTACATGCGTAATATACTGTACCTGAAGAAGTGGTACTTCTACAGGCCTCAAAAGCTTGTACAGTATCTTCAACTATTTGGTAGCCAAATAAAGGTATAGTATTATCTTTACCTAGCAAAGACATTTTCATTTTAATTCTGGGCTGGCAGTATAGCCTGGAGGTTTTACTAATGAGCTGTGAATGAGCTTGCTACATCCAGCATACCTGGGCTTGATTCCAACAACCTCCACTTGCATACTGTGTGATGCTGAACAAGTCACTTAAACTTCCCAGTGCTCTTGGGTTACCCCTGAAAACAGGTCTTGTCCCTAGTGGACTTTACCCAGTTACAAAATAAAAAAAAGGAAAGAAAATAAAAACTACAAAGAAACAATACTTCTACACAGTTAGGCCTCCATATTAAACAGGCTAGTGCAGCACTAACAGGGTTAGTGCTGTGCTTACCCAAAGTAGCACTGGTGCTCCGGATGGGGCCTTATTCTAAGGCACAGGCGCGCCGCCCAAACCTGCCTGCACAGTCACACCAAAATTGGGCCCAATACATGATGTCAACATGCCACATACACCAGGCATGTTGGCATTGATATGCATGAATGCCATGAAGCAAGGTCCCGTGGACACCACGTGGCATTCATGAAATGGGATGCAAGTCAGGAATGCTGCTGCTTCCCCTGCCATGTGGACAGCAAAGCATTGGGGGCATTCTGGGGTGTGTACCAGCACTATGTGGGTGCAGAGGGTGGTGCAGCATATGCCATGGAAGTCCCTGCTATAACCCTCTGCATGCCATGATGGATGCCTGCTGCTGGATGCTGCCATGACCCTCTGAGGGGGTAGGACTGCCAATTGGGCAAGTACCCGGCACTGACTGACATGTACAGGCATCAAGGGGAGGCAGTGATGGTGCCAGGGGAATGGGGACACACAGCCAACCACTGGGTTCCTGGTTCTGGGTGCCTGCTGTAGGCATACAATACCCAGGACCCATGCCTTGCTATGTGAGGAATCCACTTTGGGACCTCAACTCCTCCCAGCTGCTCTGTAGTCGCTGCACCCGAGGGGTGGGGAGGAAACACAGACAGGTGGCCAGTGTTAGTGAATGCGGTGTGGGCACAACTGCCCATGGGTGTGCAGCTACATGGGTGGGGTACATGCTTTTTTCGCATACTTGCACCTGCATAGTGCATAGGGCCCAATATTGCTGCACCTATGTAAATGAGGGACCTCTCATGCATAACAGCACAGCAGTATAGTCAAATGTTTTCTGCAGCATTGAACAGCCACCAGCATCGCACTGCTTAACATTGCTAAAACCTGGCCATAACTGGGCACTGCGGTCATGCCCCCATGCCCTGAAGGGTATTGCACCTGATCTCCCTTGCAGTCCAGTGAACCACCTTTCCCCGATTGCCCTGGTTCCACACATAAACACACTTCTCTGGTGTCTAGTGGACCTCCCTTCCCCCATTTGCCCTGATTTCACCAGTAAACACAATTCCCCTATAGTCTAGTGGACATCCCCAGATTGCCTATGTGTTTCTAATTGTTTATTCTGAGCAAAGTGTAATAAAAGAGGCACACCTCACTTCTTAAGGCGCTACTACATTAAAAATGACTGCATATTAAACAAAAAAAGAATAAAAATGCCCACACAACTGTAATGAGGACTGGTATTTCATTAATGAAGTACAAATCAATGCTGACCAGCTACCTCTACATATTGACACTTACAGTCACAGCCAAAGACATGGTCAGATATTTCCTGAAATTTCTGTGATATTTCTAGAGAAATCTCCTGCTTTCTGCATTTCCACAGTAGGGGCAACAGAGAAAAACACTTTAGATATTTTGCGAAATATCAGGAAACATTTGCCCATGTCTGTGGCTACTACTGCACCAGTGGCTTCCTCAGGAGTATGAGGAAGCTACTGGCAAGCGGAGATATGTAGGGGTAGGTGGCCAGCATTCTTTTGTACTTTATTAATTAAATACCAGTTCTCTTTACAGTTGTGTGCGCTTTTTTTTTGCTGTTGTTTTTTAATTACATACATTCCTTGGTGTCTAGTGGATCCCTTCCCCCAATCACAGCTGTCTGTTCTGTTCAAGTTGTTAAATTCATGATAGCCTGGTGGATCCCTTTCAATCTCTGGCCACTCGGTTGGGGGTAATGGGTGTCCACTAGACTACCAGAGAATTTAGTAACTTGAACTGATTAGGAGAAGGGGAACCATTAGACACCAAGGGACTTTCTTCATTTACTACCTGGAATGGGTGCTAAGAGGTGGGTACAAGCATGAAAATGAACCCATTGGGGCATGCAAATGACCCTTAGCACTGTGCATACCCAATGGGCTTATTTGCATGCTTGGGCTGAATATGGTCCACAGGAGCCCTGGTGCTATCCCTGTTTGGGTGTGCTATCCTCTGTGGGCCATGTGCAGCTTTGGGTGTCTGAACAGCTTATTTTCACATAGCGCTACACTGGCACAGCCATATATCTAGTCAGTTAGTGCATTCCATTAATGCATGCTAACTGGATGAATATAGCTTAGAGACAGCAGTATGCCATATTTGGCACAGCGCCACTGGCTGTGCTGCGCTATCAGCCTGCTTTGAATATGAGGGGCCTATATCTTTCTAAAAAAAAGACCTCATAGTAGGATAAACTGCCAAAACACCACAGTGCACATCAATTTCACTTACATTTTATTATATGATATTATACTGGATACCCTGGATTTAGGTATGTTATAGATTTTATGTGCTGTCTTCAAAATTCACTAAAAGTATGGCTCATGGTGTAGGAAGTCAGATATATCTCTACACAGGAAGTAGCAATGATAAAACACACATTTATTATGTAAAAATAACGAATGCGACATACAGCAGTTCTTTCCACCAGCCTCCAGCCTTTGGCTGGTAAGAATGAACGCTGTATGTCACTTTTGTTATTTTTATGCAATAAATGTGTGTTTTATTAATGTTACTACCTGTGTGGGGGTATATATGACTTATAAAGCATAAGGCCATACTGCTAGTGAATGCAGTGGTTCTTGTTCATAATGGCATTGGTGGTGTTTCCTGAGCCACCTTTCTGTGGTGTGTCTTCAAGATTCCTTGTGTCTTCCATTACATTAAGGAGAGAAGATCCAGAAGGGATGGGGTTGTAAGGATCAGGAGGGGTGGGCAAAAAAGGGTGAGGATCAAGTGGAGGCACTAAATGAGTACTTCTGCTCTGTCTTCACTGAGTAGCAGGATGGGCCCATGACACAGGGGATCTTTGAAGGTTGCCCTAGGGGTGGGGAGTTGAGATTGTCTTTAGGGGGACTGAGGGAACTATGGGTGGACAAGGCTCCTGGCCCAAATGGATTACACCCTAGGGTCCTGAGAGAGCTGGCGTACATACTAGCAGTACCTCTGAAGGACCTGTTTAACACCTCATTGGAAAAGTGGAGTGCACAACAGGACTGGAAGACAGCACATGTGGTACCATTCCACAAGAGTGGTCCCAGGGATGAGCCACGTAACTGCAGGCTGGTCAGCCTAACCACTTTAATGGGCAAGTTGATGGAGGCCATTCTTAAGGAAAAGCTGGTGTCCTTTCTTGATGAAAATGGTCTCCATGTTGACAGGCAGCATGGGTTTGTAAGGGGGAGATCCTGTCAAACAAACATGATAGACTTCTGTGACTGGGTTTTGATTTACAGTATTTATTTACTGAAATATCAGATTACAACCTTTGAGCTGGAAACTTGTTTACAAAGATTCCACGTCATGACAAAACAGGGATACAGTCATTAAATTATACAAGTCAAAACAACAGTGTTAACAAAGAAAACAAACAGGCAATTCAGATACTGCTGTTCAACATGTAGGATTATAAAAGTACACATATTATATGGTACAGTATATGCAGCAACAAAATCCCGTGTAACGTAAGTGCACTAATAATGCAAGGCAGGAGAAGGAGAGGAGGACCATGGATGGGAAGGGACTGGCAGCAAGGGGTGAGAAGAGGAGAGGGACAGTAAAGGAAGGACTTAGAGAGGGGATGAAAGGAGGACTGGAGCAGCCAAGTAGGCCTTGTCAAAATTTAGCAGATGAGGGGAGTAGATAGAGGGGGAGCTAAGGGGGATGGGGTGAGGGCATGTAGATCTAGGTGGTGGGGGGAGATGGAGAGAACATGGCTGGAGAAACTGAGGGAGGCTTTGAGAGAACTATGAAGTCAGGGGGATGTAGGAGGGGAAAGTGGAGATGCTGATAGGGGCTTGAGCAGGTTAAAGATAGTAGTCACAACAGGTTAGGGATGCAAGATAGTCACGAAGCTTAGCTTTGAATGGGCCGAGTTAAGTACTGGATAGCATGCCCTCGCTGAGAGAGTTCGATCATAGGGGAACATGATATAAAAAGGAGTGCTGGCCCTGGGCGGTGTGGTGGAAAGGGACTTTTAAGGTCAGGATGTTGAACCCCCTAGTGTGTGGGTATTGTCAGTGGGGGAGAGAAGGGTTTGAACACCAGTAGATGCAAGCTCTAGCATAGACTTTTTAGCTAGAAAGCATACCTGTTACTGAATTCTACAGTCCAGCTGTAGCCACCCTGACTGGGAATAGAGGTCACAGGTATGTGTTAGGTGGGGAGCATCAAGGACAAGCTGGCAGGCTTTGTTGAGGACCACTTTGACCCTCTTGAGAGTTGCATCAGCGGCAGTGCCATATACTACCAGTTCGTAAACAATCATAGATAGGATAGAACTGGTAATGGCTAGGTTTAGGGCACCATCTCTTAGGCAGTGCTTGTGCCTAAATAGTTGGCCAATCCTAGCATTGGCTGCTTTAGCTACTAGGTCAGTGTGATGAGTGAAAGAAAGGAATCTATCCAAGATGACCCGAGGTATCTGAAACACTGAACCATCTCTAGAGGGGCATTTTGAGAGTTCACTATGTGCACTTGGTTGGATTTGTGCCAGTTATGGGGGGAGTCAAACAGCATAGTTTTTTTGTAGTTTAATAGGAGCTTAGGGTTGATGAACCAGGACTCAGAGGCAGTGAAATTAAGTTGCATCTGTTATTCCATCATTACTGATCCTGATTTTATTTATTTTAATTTATTTATTAAAATGTTTCACCAGGAAGACACACTGAATAACAAGTTGCTCATCTCCCGGTGCAACCTTGGTGGGGGGGGGGGGTAACAAGTAGATGGAAACAGTGATTATACAAACAGTTACAGTTAACATACATGGCAGATATGGTTCAGAGAAATAGAAATCCAATATCACCAACACACCAGAGCTGTTTTTGTTACAACTAGGAACAGATAGACAATGCATTTAACAATTAACAATTAAAGTGCTAGTGGAAGGAAGAGTAAGAGGGGAATAGGGGAGCTAACTAGGAGAAGGAGAAGCAAGGAAACGGAGGGGACCAGGGCTATTAACAGTAGCTGGTACTAAGCCCAATTGAGTGATGCATTTCAGAACTGGTCTAAGAAGAGCTGAAGTAGAAGGTCTGGCAGACAATAATTTAGCACAGGACCTATGGGGACATGGGTAAGCAAAATAAGTGTTTTGGGGTACAGAGAGGGACAAGAGGAGAGGGAGAAGAGGGAAGGGGGAGGTGGTAGTTAGGAAGAGAAGGGAATACATTCCTAGTTCTAACCCCTCCAGGATACAGAAAAGCCTGCTAGGGACAGAACTAGGTGCTGACATATAGGGTGAGTTAAATTGAGAAGGAATAGGGAGGAAGTTAGGGAGGGAGGGACTAGTCTTGCCTAGATCCAGCCCCTCCAGGATGCTGTGAACCCTGCCAGGGCAGAGCCGGGTGAAGGCAATTTGGATGAGAAGGAAGAGGGAAGGGGGCAGGTGATATAGCAGAGAAATAGTAGGTAGAGGTGGGGGAGAAAAAAAGGAAAAAGCATGCTAGAGCTAGCCCCTCCAGAACGTTGAGTACCCTTCAAGAGAGCAAAGCACAGGCTAGCAAACTAGGTAAGAGAAGTTAGAGGGGGATGAGGGAGAGAGCAAGCGTAGGCTAGAGGGGCTATTATGGATGGGAGGAAGGGTATAAAGCTGGAAAAACAGGCTCAGGGAAGGAGCTTTTAGAGAATTAAAGCAGGATCAGCTAGAGGAGAGATGGTTGTATACGGCAGAGGCAAGGGAGGAGGAGGAGGAATGCCATATTTGCAGGGCTAGAAAGTTCCAGAGTTTTGGGAAACGATGGAAGAAATTGGTCTATCTGATGAAAGTGTAATGGCAGGGGACCTTCAAGGTGCAAGTATTAATGGATCTGAGGGAGTGGAAGGGAGGTGGAGGGATAGATAGGGAGCATGAGAGGTGGGTGGGGATTTCCCCAAGCCAAAATTTAGAAGTGAGTTTGGCACAATGAGCGATGCATCTGTTTGCAAGTGGAGAAAAGGACAGGGCGTGGTAGAGGTCACAATGATGAGTACATGAAGGGGCATCAAGGGTGAAGCAACAGAAGGAGTTAAAGAGAGAGTCCAATCTGGTTAGGAAGGATTTGGGAGTGGCACCATAGACTACATCACAGTAATCAAAAATGGGGAGAATCATCTTCTGGACAAGTTCATGCCAGGCCATAGGAGGGGTCCAACTAAGGTTTCTGTAAAGGGCACCAAATGTGGAGTGCAGTTTTTTCAGGATAGCGTCGATGTGGCCAGAGAAGTTGAGGTGCTGGTCCAGCCAAATCCCAAGGTATCTGAATAAGGGAGTGTTCTTAAGAATTGTCCCATCCAAGGTGTAAAAAGAGGGTAAGGGATGAAGCTTAGAGTGTCTCAGCCTGGTACCAAAGGTCATGGAGCTAGGCTTCTTGGCATTCAGGAATAATTGATATGAGGCAAACCAGAGCTGAACCTGATGAAAGTCACACTATAGGGTGTTTGCTACATTGACAGGGTATGTGCCTGAGGTAAACAAGACAGTGTCATCAGTATTAACATGGATAGAGGAGGAGGGTGAGCAGACAGAGGGTAAGTCATTGAGGAAGATGGAGGAAAGAATGGTATCTAGCACAGAGCACTGTGGGACTCCAGTGGAGATGGGATGAGGAGATTGCATCCTGAATCTTGACTGATTGCATTCTGCCTGTGAGATAGGCTCTAAGCCAGTTATAGGCAGGGATAGACAGACCAGCTGCCATGAGGGATTCAAGAAGCAGGGCATATGAGACTGTGTCGAAAGTCTTGAAGAGGTCAACAAAGATGGCAGAGGTGATGAGGCCCTTGTCCATCCCATTAAGGATGGAGTCAGTGAGCCTGAGAAGGTGGAGTGGTTCTTCCCAAAACCAGATTGAAATGGGGTGAAAAAGGAGGAGTCAGAGAGAAAGGAGCTAAGTTGGGAGAGAACAAGGTGTTCTTGGAGCTTGGCGAGGAAGGGGAGGAGAGAGCTTGGACGATAGTTACTAGGAGAGGCGATGTCCCCACCCTTTGGAAGAGAGAGGACAACTGCATGTTTCCAGGACAAGGATATTGATGAGGGTGAGAAGGAGAGGTTTAGGATTAAAGGAAGGGGATAGGCAACAGCTGGAGCTAATAGGTAAAGAAGTTTAGAGTCAAGGTTGTCAGCCGAAGAGTCTTTAGAGGGATTGAGAGAGAAAAGGGTGTCAAGTGTTTCATTTGGAGAGACAGTGGAGAAGGAGAAGAAGGAGTGGGCGCTGGGGAGATGGGGTCCAGGGAGGGGAGTGGGAGGGGGAGGATAGTAAGGAGAGACTTAAGGAGGGCAGAGGTGAATGATGTGTAATATGAGTTAAACTCATTGGTCACTAGGCAAAGGTTGGACACTAGTGTGTTATTTATTTAAAGCACTGGGGGGTGAGATGGGTGTGTAAGAGGGCATGAACCACTTTCCAGAATTTGGAGGGGTTGCTCATATTGTTTAGGAAAGTTAATTTAAAATATTCTGACTTAGCTAGCCTGGTAACCTTTGTACAGGCATTTCTTAGCATTCAGTACTTGGTGTAATCTGTTGGAAACTGAGTGGCCTTGTGTTTACCCCAAGCTTTATCATGTTCCTGAAGGCAGGTCAGCAATTGCGGGGTGATCCAGGGGTAGTGGTTTCCATGTACTCTGGTGCATTTGAATGGTGCAAAACTGTTCCAGGTTATCAGGAATTTTTCTTTGAAGCATGCAAGACCTTGGTCAATGGACGAGAAGGAAACCAGCAGGGCCCAATCAGCAGTGGCTAATTCATGAAGAAGTGGGTTAAGGTCTAGGGAGCTGAAAGAGTGGAGCTGCAAGAGTTTATGTGGTAGTTTGGGTCTATGGACTTTTCTAGTTATCTAGAATGGGTGGTGATAGCTGTGGGCATCTGGAAGGAGTCCTAATTTAATGACTCAATGTGGTGAGAGGTGAGAGCCCAGTCTATTAGGGAGTGGTTTAGAGGTTTATTATTTAAACAGGTGGGTTTTAGGTTGAGTTGGGAGAGATTTAGGTCAGAAATGTTGTTGCATATTTTGGAGGTGGAGGAGGCCAGCCAGTTTAGGTTTATGTCGCCCAGAATGTATAACTCACCAATATTTGAGAGGGAGGTTAGATTGTTAATGAGTTTGAATGTATCAGAGGGTTTTGTTCCGGGGCATCAGTAGATTCCAGCTATAAGACTGGAATGGAGAAAGGCAGGGTAATGTCTAAAACTAGGACTTTATAGGAGGAGGATAATGAAGATGAAAGAATGATTATATATTGAAGTGAGGCAGGATATACATGGCGACACTGCTTCCTCAGTCAGCCCTATTCTGTTCGACTATAGAGTTACCTGGGATATGGACAGAGTGGTCAGGAATTTTGTCATTTAACCAGGTTTCCGTTAGAATTAAAATATCCAGTGTGAGGGAGATAATCATTGGTTGTAAAAGGTCTATTTTTGGAATGACTGCAGATATTAGGTCAGTGTCAGTGACTCAGCAGGTGGCACACTCACCTCTGAGGCCGGGAGATCAGTAGGCTGTGGGTTCTATCCCCACACCAGGCACATGGGTTAATATCCCAATACTGACACTGTAGTGCAGCATGAGGGGGTGCTGCACTCCTGAGGTGCCGTCTTTTGGATGAGACGTTAAACCAAAGTCCCATCTGCCTGTTCTGGTGGTAGTTCAGGTGGATGTTAAAGAACCCATGGCACTTTATCAAAAAGAGCAGGGGAATTTCCCTGGTGCGATGGCAAAATTTCCTGCATTCATGAAAAATATCACCAACAGCTACATCTGGTTCAAGGTCAGTTGGCAGTCATCTGGATCCCCCTCCTCTGGGTCGTGCCTGAAAATAGGCAGGATTTGTCTAGTGCACTTACCCGGTTAACAAAAACTAAATAAATAAAATAAATAAATAAATGTTTAGATAGAGGATTTTCAGGCCTTTAGGGAGGGCTGAGGATATATATGAGTTATACATGTTAGAGTGAGGAGTGGCACTGGCAGCAATAGGGGCAGTAGTGCTGGAGTTGGGATGGCTATTACTTGAAGTGAGTAACATGAGGCAAATACTAATGAAGTGGAGTTTGGTGCTTTTGAGATGGATTGAGTATTTAGAAATTGTTTTTTGGGGGGGACATGGTGCTCAGGTGATTAGGAGACGAAGGAACACCAGATGGCAAGGTAATGCAGATAGAGTGGCTGGATGGAGGTGAGAGAAATAAGACCAAAGTACATTAGAGGGTGTTAGAGTAATGGCCAGGATAGATGTAGGGGCTAAGAGGGCGGAGGGGGGGGCATGGCAGTTTCTTTGGTAGGGGAGTATGGTAAGCTGGGGAATATAATAAATAGATTAGAGTCAGGAGGAGGGGATAGAAGATTGAGGGGTGAACATGATGGAAGGCGGGCAGTGGTACCATATAAGACTATGGAAGCAGGTACTGCAGACTGAGTGGAAGATTGTTAGAGCTTGATAGAGGTTAGAGGTGTAGTAAAGAAACGGTAGCAGTTAGGTTTGGAAAAACAAATGGTAGCAGCTAAGTTTGGAAAAAACAAAAGGGATTAGATAGCCTACTAGCAATTAAACTAATAGGGAGCATCAGACTGTTAGCTGGGAGTGACCTAGGTGCTTTTAATAGAGGCTGGGGTCGGGGAGGGTGGGAGTGACAAAACTAAGGGAAGCAGTTATACAGAGAGCAGTGAATCAGGCAGATCAGTAGCAAGATTTTAAAAGTTGGCACTCCAAGCTGAAGAGGGCAGCAGTGTCCAATGGGGAGCCTAGGAGACTCAGGAGCCGTTCAGTCGCAGCCGTGGCATAGAAGCCTCTGAAGCCCAGAAGCTCACCAATTGTACCTGTGTTGCGTGGATGTAGGCACCCTAATCTGAGGAGCAGCTGGCTGGTCTGAAGCTGGGCCACTGTGTGGCAGAGAGCCCGGTCAGGGCTTGTTCCTGTGTTGCAGGGATGCAGATGCTTGAATCCAAGGAGCTGCCGATTGGCTGGAAAAAAGTACCACATCATCAGCATAGAGAAGGACCTTGTCCAGACATGCTCAAGGGAGGAGGTTCAAGAACAGGCTGAAAAGCAGGGGGCCCAGAATTGACCCCTGGGATACCTCTGTAATAACAGCTCAGCTTTCAGAGAAGACATCAGTGATTTTCACTTGTGTTCTCTCAGAGAGGTAGTGTAACTCCTAAACCAACATACAGTTTCAGGAAAGAGTCCCAAGTGGGTTAACCGGTCTAGTAGAAGTTCATGATTGACTGTGTCGAAGGCCTTGGTGAGGTCAATATAAGTCACCCTCACTAACTGGCCCTGGTCAAGAGCACTGTGGATATAGCCTATGAACACCAACAAGATGGCGGTGGTGCTGTGTTGTTTTCAGAAGCCATGCTGCTCTGGGCTTAGCAGCTGATATTTGTCAAGGTGGTCAACGAGCTGGTCATAGACAATTTGTTCTAGTGCTTTTGATAGAGGGGGAGAATAGAGATTGGTCTATAATTGGTGTGGCTTGCTCTATCCCCACTTTTGAAGATGGGGGTGACCAAAGCCTTCTTCCATGCTTGAGGGAATTTGCAGTTAATGAAAGAGGTTCAGGATTTTGGTAACAGGTGTTATTACCTCATCTAGGGTTATGACAATGAGCTTGAGATCAAGTGCTTCACTGCCCACTCCAGAAGACTTGTGAGAGGTATTTTTTTGCTTTGGCCTGGGAGATAATATTAAAGGGGAAGGTGAGGTGGGGCCAGCCAGGGAAACTGATGGGTTGAGGGGGTTGGAGATGTCCAGAGGTAGAAAGAAATCTAGATGGAGTACACTACTTATGTCTGTAAAAGCCCTGTTAAAGGTGTTTATTTATTTAGTTTATTTATTTAGTTTTTGTCGACCGGGTAAGTGTATTAGGCAGATTCTGCCTATTTTCAGGCACATCCCGGGGGGAGGTGAATGCAGATGAAATGCCAACTGACCTTGAACCAGAGTAAGCTGTTGGTGGTATTTTTAGTGAAAGAAGGAAATTTGGCCAGGGCACTGGGAAAATTCCCCTACTCGTCAGTAGGGGGAACCTCTGGCCGTCAAAGGTTGGCCAGCTCAGTTGTTGAGCAAGTCGCGATGGAGCAGGATGTCTGCCTTGATGCTGCTCTGGTGACCACTGTTGATCCTGATATTTCTTGTGCTACAGTTGTTGCTAACAGTGAAGATTTTTTGGAAGTGGAAAATTTGGTTCCTACCATTATGCTTTCTGACGGTGGTCAGCTTGTACACAATACTACCATGCAGGAGATGTACGAAGGAGTTGGTGAACACTCTGATACACAGCCTGATCCTCCTGTTCAACTGTTTACTGACTCTGTTTCTGTTTTATCTGATCCTGTGATGCCAGTTTTGGGCTTGAACTGTGCTATTGAATCCCATGAGAATGCCATTGGAATGACACGGCTTGTGGGAGATGTGGACCCGAACCTTTAAGTTTCTGCTGCCTGTACTACATCGCAGCATGTGCAATGGCAATTTGGACTGTCTAAATCCTCGGAGGCTTTTTTGGGGCAATGACTGGTCTGCCGAATCGGCTCTCTGTGAATCCGGCTGGAAACAGTTGGAGTCTTGCCAGTGGATTCCTGACCCGGATTGGGGTGATGACCCTACATCTTCTACCTTTTCTGCAGCTTCAGCTAGCCGCTCCTCTACTAAAACCCTGAGCTCAGGTACCAGACTTATTAAGGGGACTGGGGTTTCTAATACTGTGCAGAAATCAGCTGATGGGGCTCAGGCCCATTCTGGGCCTGGCACATCTCAGGGGGATGGAGGGGATGATAGGCCTGATGTCTCTGATTTTTATCATACGATTCCCCCTGGCCCCACACCATCTGGGCGACAAGGTTCTGGGAGGATCCCTATGGCAGACCTTTTTAAAAATAAACTAGAACAGGCTCCCAGGTGTAATGCCATCCATCTGAGGTATAAGGGGGTTCTTGCTGTGCACCCTGACAGGTATTATGTTGCAAAGCAACTTTTGAAAGGCTTTATGCATTTTACATCCTCTGATATTTATGCCTTAATCCATATCTCAGGGGAAGACTCTTTTGATGTCAGCTTTAAGAGCACCTCTGGTTTGGAGCGTTTTGGGGAAAAATGTAATACTCTGAAATCCTCTCCTTTATGGTCCCCATTTTATGCTATACCCCTTACTAAACCTCAGATTCGGCACATTACTATAATGTTTCGTAATGAAGGGGTGAATGTCAGTGACATTTATCACTGGCTACAGAATCAGTGCAGTATTCTGGGACCCACAGAGGCCATTATTGATTTAGAAGGACTCTGGACGGGAGGATGGAAATTCAAAATTAAATTGTTTCAGCTTAACTCTGAAATTATTCATCTCCTGAATAGTTTTTTTCTTGGGAAAGATAGAGGAGTACTCTTTTATGGGGGGCAACCCCGTGCTTCCTATAAATGTGGTGCTAAAACTCACCTCAGTAGTTCTTGTGATATGTTGAAATGCTCCCTCTGTGGGAGCTATGGCCATGCTACTAATTCTTGTGAAAATATTTTTCAGTGCAATCTTTGTGATGAGAAAGGTCATGCTTTTCACCAATGTCCCTGGGCTAAGCGGAACAGGTCAGAAGGGTGGGATCAGGATGGTCTAGTTGATAAGGCTCAGGGTCAGAGGTCGGAACCCTCCCCTGCTCCTCCAGCTAGCCCTCAGAAAGCTGATGATTCCCAGCAGGAAAGGGATTCTGGGAATTCTGACAATGTCATTGCAGAAAATCAGGTAAATGACCTAGGCGATGGGATTTTGTCCTCCCTCCTTGAGACTCTTTCTGCTGGTCCCACTACTTTGTCTCCAGCAGGACCTCCCATAGTTGCTCACTCTTCTGCTACTACCATCCCCCCTTTGAAACTGTTAAGGCAGGGAAACATTTTACTAGGGCTTCTTTAAAACAGCAACCCCCTCCTCCCCTTTACACCACTAATTATTTTGCCCCATTACAGGGCAAAATGGGGGATTCTGACCTTGAGTGGGATACTGCTCTACATTCTGATTGGGTTACAGAGGATGAGGATAGTAAAGCTACTGAACTTGCTAAAGAGAAGAAGGGCAAGAAGGAAAAAAAAGGAAAAAGCAAATATACGTAGTTGGTTAGAATGTTGTTTTCTTTTTGGATTTTTTCCTTTTTTCTCTTTTTCATGGTTTCTCTACGTTTTGCATCCCTCAACATTAGTAGTTTAAAAAACTACAGGAAACAGCTCACTGTTTTGGGTTTTTTGGGTCAACTAAAAGCTAATGTCATTTTTCTCCAGGAAACTAGAATTTCTTCCTTAAGGGAACTTGATCAGCTCAAACGAAGCTGGGTCCATGGTCCTTCCTTTTGGACTTTTGGCAGTGATGCTGCAGATGGTCTTGGTATTTTATTTGCACATACTCATTTTCATGTTACCCACTTAATTGATACAGCACCAGGTAGAGCTTTGGCATTAGATGTATCCTATGGGGAGGTATTTTTTTTGCCTTATTAATATTTATGCCCCACAAACTAAAGCTGCTCGCATAGAACTGTTTGAAGCTGTTAAACCCTATTTGTTTACTAGAAAGCATATTATTTGGGGTGGGGATTTTAATGTTAGTTTTGACCTTAAATATTCCAGGACACACTCAAAAAGGTTTATTGTGGTACTCATGCATTAAAGCAACTTCTTATTGATACAGGTTTAGTGGATGTTTATCGTTCTATTCGACAGGATACTGGGGCTACTTATTTTCGAGACATATATTCCTCCTGTATTGATTTCTTTTTTGTCTCTACCCATATTAAACCTCTTTTAATTTTTTCTCAACCCAATGAATTTTCTGACCTTCTCGTTCTTCTGGGTACTTTTAGTTTAGCTAATATACCTCCCAAACTTTATTCCCTTATTTAGCATTGAAGATTGACTGTCTCCTTTTTAGATGACCCATACATGTACATAAACTAGAACTGTTTTTTGAAGCTTGGTATTCTACTTTTTGTCTTTATGACAATGTGTGGGATTGGTGGATAGACACTAAAAAAGATCCAAGGTCTTTGTTAGTTTCTTTTGGGCGTACAGTGGCTAATTCTCATTATTTGTTGTATCTTCAATACCAAAACCAGTTCTATCACTTAATGTCCTTTCCCTCTGAAAGATCATGTACAGTATTAATCTCAGCTAACTGAACTTAAATCTCAAATGCAATTTGTTCAGTATGATAGGACAAAGTCGCTGGATATGGAGACACGCTTTGGAACCCATGGTCAACCCTCTTTGGATCCTTATAAGGCTTGTAAAACCAGGTTGGAGAAGACTTTAATGTCAGGTTTATATGGACCTGATGGTTCTTATATTACCACTGATCTAGGTATGCTCTCTGTAGTCCAGCACAGTCTTCAAGAAACGTTTTCTACCATACCCCCTCATCCTACTGGTTTTATTTCTGATATTCTTATGGCTCCAGGCCCATCTCTTGATTCCTTTGTTGGTCTCACTCTTTGTTCCCCAATTACTCCTGATGAAGTTTTTACAGTAATTAACTCCTTAAAAACTGGAACTTCTCGTGGTATGGATGGGATCCCAAATGAATTTTATAAGAAGTTTGCTTCCCATGTGAGCTTTTTTCTTTCTCAAGTATTTAATTATTATTTGGTTAAAAATGTTGATTCCCAGGATTTTAGCACAGCACTCATTTGTTATATTTTTAAAAAGGGTGATCGGAAGCTTTTGTCTAATTGAAGGCCTATCAGCATATTAAATTCCGATTACAAACTTTTGGCTAAAATATTAAATACAAGACTTTAAAAGCAGCTGCATTGCTTATAGAGTCTTCCCAGACTTGTGCTATCCCGAACAGATGGATTCAGCACAATCTTTATGTTATAAGGGAACTTTTTGAGGCCAGAAATTTATCTGGGTATATTGTTGTTTTAGATCAGACCAGTGCTTTTGACTGGGTGAGGCACAGTTTTCTTTTTGATATCCTTCAAGGGTATAATATTCCTGCTGTTTTTGTGACTTGGTTATCCAAAATTATACACAAATGCTAGTATTATACCCACATTGAATGGGATTTATGGGGTTGATATTCCTTTTTTAACGTGTGTTATGCAAGGCTGCCCTCTGAGCTCATTACTCTACACATTTGCTTTGGATCCTATTATTCATCAGATTAAATGGGACATCCAGCTTATTGGACTTTTTCCTGCCCCTTCCCTTCCCCCTGAGAAAATTGTGTGTATGCAGATGATGTTACTATTTTAGAAAGCAATATTGATTCTGTTTCTAAATCTCTTGCTATTTTTGCTGATTGTACTCCTTTTTCAGGGGCCAAACTTAATACTGTTAAAAGTGCAATTTATGTTTTGGATCAGTCATTTCCTGTCCTTTCCGACTTGTGTAATATTCCTGTTTCCACTTCCCCTCAAAAGCTGTTGGGTATTTGGTTCGGTCAGGGTAAACTAGCCGTTCTTAACTGGACTAAACAGTTGGATATTGCTGAATCAAAGGTTAATCTCTAGAAAACCTGGAAATTTGGTAAACAGAAAAGGATTTTGGTTATTAAAAGGTTTTTATTTCCTCCGTTTCTCTATGTTAGTTAAGTTTACCCCCCCCCACGTTCATTTGGAAACCCAATAGTTTAGTCTTTTTTGTCAAATGTTATGGGGTAATAGGCTGAATCCTGTTAAACATGATATTACTTATCTACCCATTAAAAAGGGTGGCCTTAACATGATTAATCCTCTAGTTATTTTTCATGGCATTTTTACTTTTCATTCTTTTATTTGGACCTGGGTTTTTGGTGACCTTTCATGGCAGAAATGGATTCATTTCTCCTTTCAGACATATTTTTCTAAATGGATTGAGTTGCCTCCCAAGCTGTTGGCTCAGTTTACTGTTCCCTCCTATGCTATTCCCACTATCAAGAAGTTTCAGTCTTGGAAATTGTCTAAACCAGTTCTTGTGACTTTGAGCCAAAATAGCTTCTACCAGCTTGTTGTTTTTGATACCCCCTGTATGTCCCATGTTTTTCCAGACTGCTCTCCCACCAGAATGGTGTGGGCAATACATAAATTGACAGATTTTTGTCTTCCCGTCCATGTCTGGGATTTGCTCTGGATTTGTCTCCATGGTAAATTGGGTGTGCATGGTAATTTAAAATATAAACCTGTGTCTGAACGGTATTGTCTCAAACCCTCCTGTGTCAATATTGAAGAAAGTATGTCCCATTTTTTTTTACATCATCCTGATAGTCTCATTTTTTGGCAAACCGCCACCCTCAAATGGTGTTTTCCTTGTTTAACCTTGGTTACATATCAAACTCTGATTTTTGGGGATTATTCTGGTTTTGGGATGAAGTTTCATAGGAGTACTTTGAATGTTTTTTTTCTATTATACAATACCATTTATGGCAGGCAAGATGCCAGTATGTATTACAACAACAACTTGTTCTTCATTCTGTTTTATTATCTCAGATTAAAAATGATTTACTTTTGGTTAAATAGAAAGATTTGTAATTTTTTTCTTCTGATAAGGTTCTTTTATTATGGAAACATTTTGATTTCTTGATCTGATTTCTGTGTATTTTTTTCAAATGTATTTTATTTGTTCTTTACATATTTTGTTTGTGTTTTTCTGCAATGTTTTCACTGTTTTTGCTTTGTTTCTTTATTGTTCTGTATCATTTATAGAGTGATGTTATGTTTATTTTTCAATAAAACATTCCCATACTCTTTTTGAGGAGTGCCATGGGATCTTTAACATTCACCTGAACTACCACCAGAACAGGCAGATGGGACCTCGGTTTAACATCTCATCTGAAAGATGGCACCTCAGAAGTGCAGCACCCCCCTCATGCTGCACTACAGTGTCAGTGTTGGGATATTAACCCAAGTGTCTGGTGTGGGGATAGAACCCACAGCCTTCTGACCTCCTGTCCTCAGAGGTGATTGTGCTACCTGCTGAGCCACTGACACTGACAACTATAATATAGTTTATATATATGGCATATATCTATATACTATATATATATATATATATATATATATATATATATATATATATATATAGACAACTATAGTGTTAACTATAGTTACAGGGTCTTGGGTTATTGTACCATTTAGACTGAGTAGGGTTGCGGGGGGATTTATTGGGTTTGCCAGTGAGATTCTTCAAATTATCCCAGAATTTGCAGCTATCTCCCCAGTTGCTAGACAACATATTTTTAAAGTAGTGACTCTTTGCTAAGTGAATAGCCCTTGTGTGGTTATTTCAAGCAGTTTTGTAACTCTGGCAGTCTATGGACGAACCAGTATTTCTGACTTTGTGCCAGAGATTGTCCCTATGTTTCATCTGCTTGAGGAGGGCCGAGGTGATCCAAGACTTATTACACTCCTAAGTCATGTGCTTGATGGGAGGAGCATGAATATTACAGGCTGTATTGAAGGTCTGGATGAAATGATCAAGTGTGGAATTGATGTCATTAGGTGTGAAAAGATATGACCAGTCCAGTTACAAATGGTGCACTCTGAAAGAGGCCAGCTGCCCTTTTTTAGTACTCTGGAAGTGTGTGTTTTAGCAGGGGTTCTAGGGGATTTATTTAACCAGGAACAGATTATAGGTGAATGATCACTGATAGAGGAGGACAGCTGGGTGGATAACTCTTTAGGGCCAATTTACAATCAGCCTGTCCAGCAGTGAACTGGAACCAGTTCAATAATTCCTTCTCGTGGGAGAATCTACCAGCTGCAACATGTGTAGGGAGGAGATAGCATCTTTGTATGGTGCTGCACCAGGTGTATGTCATTTGATGTTGAAATCACCTAAGACAAAAGCCTCTGAGTTCTGGTCCAGGTTGGAGAGGTAGCTGAGGATTTCAGTGAAGCCTGTTGATTGCTCTTTGGAGGTATGTATACCGTAACAATTGTTAGACCTTCTCTGTGAGTGCCTAACATAAGTTTAATTACCAGCATCTGTACATTTCTGCTGGTGGAAGGGCATGGGAGGACATGACCTAAGATGGTGTCCTTGGTATAAATGACACAACCCCCATCCTGCTTCCCAATCCTATCCAGCCTGAAGGAGTTATACCCTTCCAGCTGAATGGCCATATCTGGAATTCTTGGTGGGAGTCAAGTTCCTAAAATGGAGAGCACATCTACATCGGGGTTGTGTTGCAATACCCAGACTTGTAATGGGTCAAATCTGGCCACAATGAGGCTGCAGATGTTGAAATTTAAACACTTTATTGAGTTTAAGGATGCAAATAACTCAGTATTCATTACAGATACATCATGATGAAGGGACAACCCTTCCTAGGCATCACAGATATAACAATATCATACAGAAGAACATGAAAACATGAGATGCCCATTTCCATCAAATCCCGACAACTACATTCTATCATCCCTATAATCCCTCCCATTAACCACCCCCCACCCCTGGAGTGTGCTCCCGGCTCAAGTACTAACTAACTAAATCAAAATTCTATTAAGATGTTGTGATATCACTCTAACAGGTTGAGGTTTCAACAGAGACACCTACACCTAATGATTTATGTAAATACAGAGTGTACAATTTACCCCACTTTTTATTAAATGAACCCACACAGTTATGCAAACTTGCTATCAGCCTTTCATTTTTAAAGCAGGTAGACATTTCTTTTAGCCATTCTGCATAGGTTATATATTGTTGGTCCATCCAATGCTTAAGTACCAGTTTTTAACCCCCCATCGAAATTAGTGCCATGTGGAATTTACGTTCTGTAACGTGAATATCAGAGTATATACTCAGGATACATATTTCTATTGTAAACAGACCATCCAAACCCAGTAAAGGACTAAGGTTTGTTTGAATTGTCTGCCATAATGGTGCAACTTTCTCACAATGCCAAAAAATGTGTAGCCGATTACCTTCATTCTGGCCACATCTAGTGCAGCTGGAATCAGAGAGCCTGCCCAGTCTAACTAATTTCACCGGAGTGTAATATATGTTATTCAAGATGTAATATTGAATAAGTCTTAATCTATCCTGAGTATGAAATCTATGTAAATCTGTCCAGATCTGAGACCAATTAAATGTAGTATTTGGCAGGAGAGAAGACCAAACTGCAGAACCTGGTAAGGGTTCGGGAGATTTGAGGCCTAGTAAGAAGGAATAGAGCCTCGAAACTGCATGCGGTCAGTTTACATAACTTTGAATATGAGAAAAGAAGGGTCTGATTTGAGATTCTTTAAGTTCCGTGCCAAAATTATTCAAGACCAAGTGTCTCAATTGATATATTTTAAATATATCTTTTGGTGGTATTTCAAAAGACTCCATGATTCCGAGAGAAGAGAAGAGAGCCCTGCGGGAACAAATTCTCCACTAGTTTTCCTTGGAGTTAGGAGCCACCTTAAGAATCGGTGAACCACCAATTCTGATATTGGGATTGAGGTGAGAGATTGTGCCATGTCTCTTTTGCCTGATATACCAAAGAAATGCCAGCATTGATCCAGAACCTTGAGTGAAGTACCGATTACAGACTCTTTGATTAGAGATGGTAGTGTCAAGTATGAGAGAGAGAAAATAAGAGATGATTTAAGGTTATTTGTTTCCAGAATATGTCTTTCGAGCTGTAACCAGATAGGGATAAAATCGTCATCTCTGACTGGTAACCATCGACCCAGTTTCGACAAGTGACTAGCCCAGTAATAGAATAAAAAATTGGGGAGACGTAATCCCCCAAGGTTCTTGGGGAGACTAAGTTTAAAGAAAGAACGTCTGGGACATTTACCCTGCCAAATAAATTTAGAGAGTGTGGAATGAAAGTGCTGCAGACATGACAAAGGAAGCCATATATTGAGTAGGTTCAAGGGATAAAAAAGGCGGGGCAAGACATTCATCTTGACGATGTTGACCCTACCCCATAATGAGAGAGGGAGTTTAGTCCATCTTTTAAGATCATGCTGAATATTTACCATTAAGTCATCCAAGTTGAGTTTTTTGAGTGAAGCAGGATCTGTAGAGAGGTGCAGCCCTAGGTATTTAATTGATTGGGAGGACCACTTCATCCCAAACTGCAGAAAGCTGGCCTTATGTGTAAAAATATTCAATGGGAAGATTTCAGATTTAGTGAGATTTAATTTATAATTGGACACTTTGCTATATTGAGCAATGATTTTTAACGCATGAGCCAATGATTTATCAGGATGAGCCAGATGAAGTAGTATATCATCTGCGTATGCAGATAAGGTTAGTGTATGTTGATGTATTGAACAGCCTTGTATATATGGATCCTGTTTAATATTGAGAAGAAGGGGTTCCAGATATAAATTGAAAAGAAAGGGGGATAATGGACATCCTTGTCTGGTGCCCTTAAACAACAGAAAGCGGGATGAAAAAAACCCCGTTGCAGTAAATTCTAGCGGAGGGTGCCTTATACACCGTCTGGATCCATCTGATGAATGAATCTGGGAAGTCCATTTTATTAAGAGTGGCCCAGAGGAAGTCCCAATTAACTTGGTCAAAGGCTTTTTTGGCATCCAATGAGATGAGGGCCATAGGGATATGAGAATTTTGGGCGGCCTGAAAGATATAAGAGAGAGTTCTAAGATGGTCAGCCGAGGAGTGGCCCTGCACTAAGCCGACTTGTTCGGGACTCAACGGGTGAGTCCAAAACTTCTTGACCCTATTAGCTAGTACTTTTGTTAATATTTTAATATTGCAATTTAAGAGAGAAATGGGCCTTTAGCTAGTCGGATCCTCAGGAGATTTATTTGGCTTGAGAAGTAGAACTATTGTGGCCTCCAGTAATGTGGAGTCTAGAGTGTCTGCGTTATACATATACTCATATAGATTGAGCAAAAGAGGGGCTAACTCTTTGTGAAAGATTTTATAAAAGTTGGATGGGAAACAGTCGGGTCCCAGTGATTTATCTGGAACTAGGCCATTAATTGCTTCTTCCACTTCTGAGATAGAGATAGGGGAGGATAGAGCTAGTTTGTGGTGCATCTGTAGGCAGGGTAAGTTCAGGCCTTCCAAGTAACTCTCAATCTCTGATGGGGATGCTGGGGTGGAATTTTTGCTATATAAAGAACTATAATATTCTTCAAAAACTTTGGTGATATCCCAGGGTGAGGTTTTAGTGGAGCCGTCTTGGGCTTGCAGAGCCGGAATCAATCTAGAGCTTTCCATTTTCTGTAATCTCAGACTAATAGTCGACCTGATTTTTCCCCTTGATCTACATATTTGGTCTGAGTTCTCAAAATGGCATATTCTGCTTTCTCTTTCAATAGATCTGAGTACTCGTTCTTTAATGGTAGCAGTGTCTCTATGCCATTGGAGGATGGGGAGTTCAGCAGAGTATTTTCTAGATCTTTAATATGAGTTAGGAGATCAAGTGCTTTACTATCTCTATCTCTCTTCCTCTTGGATGCTAGCTTGATTAGTTCCCCACATAGGACACATTTAAGGACACACCAGACCAAATCAGCTCTAGGTATAGAGTCTTATTATTCTTCATGTAAAAAGAAATTAAGTTTCTGATGCGAGAGACTATTTGCTCGTCTTTCAAGAGTTGTGTATTTAGTCTCCAAGATGTACTTCTTTGGAGATTAAAGTCTGGGGAAGAGGCTGCAGATGTTAATGAATGCTATTGTCAAGCCATCAGATCTCTTTAGGGGAGCTGGTGTAGGGGCGAGGGGCTGGGGTTGGGATGGATGTTACCTGAGAGTAACAGGAGTAGTCAGGCCATCCTTACTGCATGCCATTTAAGGAGCTTTAGTGTCTGCATATGGTTTTGGACTGTGGGATGAACTTTACTGCCTTTGTCAGAGATTATGACATTGAATAGTGCAGGGGGAAGGGGGTGTAGCCCCATGGTGAATGCAGCATTGTAAAGGACAGGGGTGGAGGTAATTGTTTGGCATAATATGAGGTCAGGCGGTGAATCAAAAGTGGCAGACATCTGAGAGTGGGATACAGTGTCCAGGAGTGGTGGAATAACTGATAGTAGAACTATCAGGAGACGGACGCTGAGTGGACCCAATATAAATGATTAACTGAATAATTGTGTTGCCTAGAGCTACTGCCACAGATAAGGTGCTAAGGAAAACACTGACTTTGGCCTCAGGGGTGCAGACAGTTTACACCTTGAAAGAGGGGCAGGCATAGTGTGAAAACTATTTGAAGGTGAGTTAGGGTAGATACAAGATTAAGAAGGGAGATGAGATTAAGATGAGCAAGGCTGCCTGATTAGTGCAGTGGTAGGAGCCTCACCTTTGGTTTCAGGATTAGCTTTAAGTTTATGAGGGATACTAGATATGTGGGTGTTACAATTCCTAAAGCACTTAACTCAGCGTGGCACTATTAGATCATCCTGATAGCATTGAAGTAGTGAGTAATCAGCAATTACCCTAGTCAGAAAGAGATGTAGTAACAGTGCCCTCAAGTGGTAGAGATGTATAAACTGCAAATGGGAAAGTGGGGAGAGCAGGAAGACAGGTGCCAGAAAGCAAGCAAAATAAAGGTTTCTTCAGGAAGCATACCATCTTGGGTGGGCAGGTGTGCTGGCTGTGTGCTGTCGGCGGCTGGGTCAGGAAGGCTTTCCAGTAATGCAGGGAGATTGGAGAGTGGGTCCTTGAGGAGGGTGCACCTGGTCAGGGACCTCCTGCTGAAAGGAGGGAAAGGGAGAAAGAGTATGTTTTTATACAGTTGAGTTTAAATGGTGGGCAAGGGGCAGACAGGGACAGGAGACTATGAAATAGCAGAAGCACAGGAGAGATGGGGATTAGTAGAATGGGTGGGATGACAATGAAGAGTGTCAGGGGGTTGAGGAGAGGGACAGCGAGAGAAATGGGAGAAGAGAACAAAGGGGTCAGCCCTGAACAGTCAGGAGAAAAGTTGGACCCCTTGTTGGATAAAGAGAAAACAGTGGACAGCTGGGGCTTAGGAGATAGAAAAAAGGAAAAGAAATTAAACAGAAAAATTCTAACTGAGGTAACAGAGTCTGAGGAAAAATTCAGAGCACCTTAACTCTTAAATGAAAGCTATCTGCAATCGATCCAAAAAACATTAAATAGCACAAAACAAATACAGTGCAGGGAACAGTATACATTTAAAAGCAAAAATTCCCAAAGCTGTATGAAATTTGAATTAAAATGAAGGTAAGTACAAAGCAGGGAGTAGTTTGATTTACAAGTTACATGACTGGATGCCCTCTCCAATGTCACTGATGAACATATTGTAGAGGACAGGACAACACTAGTGACATCTCTTTCTACTAATTTGACTCCATTTATCACCACCTTCTGCTATCTTTCCTTCAAGAAGTTTCTCACCCATATAACTATGTCCCTAACTGCACCCAGGTCCAATAGCTTACTCAACAATCTTCTGTGTGGCACCAAGTTGAAAGCCTTGCTGAAATCAAAGCAGAGTAAATCCACAGTGTGATTCTTATATACCCACTTTGTTAACTCAGTTAAAGAAAACTATCAGGTTGGTATGACAAGACCTCGCTGCTGCAGACTATGCTGTTTACCATCCTGTAGACCATTGTTTTCTAGGTAGCCTATAAGTTCTCATTGACTAGTGACTCCATCAGTTCACCCACTACTTAGGAAAGGTTAACAGGTCTGTAAATCCATGGTTTCTTCTTGTCCCCCTTGTATAGCAGGACTACATTAATCGCCCTTCAGTCTTTCAGAACTACCCCTGCCTGAACTGAGCAGCTGAATATCCCTACTAGGGGTTCAGCCAGTTCCCTGCCTATTACTTGAGCACCCTTTGGTGCTTCCCATCAGGCCCTGAGGCCTTATCTACCTTTAGGGCTTCTAGACCTTTCTGGTCACTTTCTCTGGTAAAGACTGTCTTCCTCATTTCAGGAAAGCCCCTGACAGCTACCTTGATGCATTTTGATCACGGACATGCTATCTGCCCTTGTCAAGACACAACTGAAGTAATCACTAAGGATGACTGTGTTTTGTACATCTGCCTCTATTACCCTCTCCCCTTCTTATAGCCTAACAATACCCCTTCCTGCTTTCTCTTTTCTTAATATATTGGAAACATTGTTTTTCCTCACTCTGTCACCCTATGAAATACAGAGCTCTGTGTCTGCATTTGCCGCCTTGACATTCCTTAGCATTCCTATTTCTTATTCGATGCTGTCCTCATTCCTCCTCCCTCTGTTTTTCTTTATACCTGGTAAAAGCCTTTTTGTTGTCCTTCACTGTTTCCCAGACCCTTTCTGAGAACCATATCGGTCTCTTGTTCTATGATTTGTTTTGTAATAATTCTTGTGCATGACTTTCTTGCCTTGAGAATGGTGCCCTTGATTGCCCCCATCTTTTCTCTACACTCCTGATGCTGTCCACCCTGGTCAATTTGTCTCAGACCAGCTCCCTCATCCAGTTGAAGTCTGCTCTTCTGAAATCTAGGACTTCAGTTTTTGATAGGGGCTGATAAGAAGAAAGAAGAGAGGAGTAAAAGAGCAAGAGTTAATATACAAATATACAATGGCACTGTGAGTGCTGATACACCTGGAGAAATTCTTTTAAAAGTTATGCTAGCGTTGCCTGGGGGGGGGGGGGCGGAGTCACCATTATTTTCCCTGGAAATTACTGCGCTTAGTGGAGTGCTTCTTTGACTTATTTTTTCAGGTGCGGAGAGGAATGAAAGAGTCTGAATCTGGAGAAAGGAATACAGCACGAGGAGTGTGAAGTGGAGACCTTAGTGACTGGATACACAATACAGGCGTTATATGGGAACAAAAGGAAAATAAGTGGATTGGTGCCTTGGTTGTGATAAGTTTATACTTTTAATCTAAACAGAGATACCGCGCTGACGAGGTTGAAGTTACATTTACACAGAGAGAATCCTTGGATGTACACCTTTATCTGACCCCGAGTTCTCTTACTAGTAACAGAAGGACAGCTTTCATAATCTTCAGACTTGGAGGTCACGTGATGCAGGGAACGGACTAGCAGCCTGAATCATCGGCTCCAGTCACCCATCTCATTTAAGTTTAAATATTTCTGATAAAAAGTAGCATCTAGACCTACAATTCTGTCCTACCTATTTATAGGCTATAGCTGGAAACTGCTCAGCTGGAGATCCTGAGAGATGGATGTTACAATGAAGAAATCTCTACCGAAACATACTCCACCACTATCGCCAGTAACGGGTGCAAATAAATCTAAGGCCTCGTCTTCCATCGGTGGCTCAGAAATGGATCTGACTACACCGGAACATGAACTGCTTACTTTAGCACAGTTCCTTGCAGAGTTTAAACCCTTTAGGGATGAGCTATGCACTCTTACAGAGGAATTGAAAGCAGTAACCATCTCATTAGTTGATCTTTCCAGCAGGGTTAGTGATACTGATGCTCGAGTGGTCTCGCTGGAGAAAAAAGTGGAAAAGCAAGCTCTAGAGATAGTAACACTCAGACAAAATTTCAGCAGGATGGAAAGCAAGATTGAAGATCTTGAAGGATGAAGTAGGTGGAATAATGTAGTTCTAATCAGAGTCCTGGAGAAAGAAGAGGGAGCTGACCCTATTCTTTTCATTCAGAAATTATTTAATAAACTGGCAGACCCTTCTCCTTTTGGCCCTAATTACACAATTGAAAGAGCTCACAGGGCACTTAGAGCAATGCCTCCATCGGGGCACCCCACCCAGGCCCTTAATTTTCCGCTTCTTAAATTATCTTGAAAGACAGCATCTTTTTTCTAAAATCAAAGAAATTCAAGAAGTCAAATGGGAAGGGGCCACAATCAGAATAGCTCAAGATCTCCCTATTTCGATGCACCAAAGGAAGGTCACTTACCATCTGTTGGTAGTTAAACTGATCGCCTCCGGTATTCGCTTTCGCATGGGGTACCCCGGCTTGCCTACAAGTTCTCCTGTCTGGCTGTTTGAATAGTTATGAAGATGCAAACTCTGCGGCAGAAGGTTTAAAATCAGCCCTTCCAGATCTGTTCAATGATCGTTGAATGGATGCATGCTTGCAGAAGAGAGCAAGTGGCTTAATATGTTACGGTGAATCTAAGTGGACAAGCTAGCAATCAGGATTGCTCTGTGAGACTCCAGCTATACCCTACATGTTTCACCTTGGTGGGCTTTCCAATTCTGCCCACTATTAAAGTGAAGGACAGTCCGCTCTACCGATGAGGACAATGTTTAAGACTATCTGAACACTTTCGGAGACAGCAGTCCCATTATAATCTGTTGATGATTCGAGTATTGATAAACAAATCTTTTTCTTTTATCAAGCTGAAACTATGGCTGTTTATTTCCACTAGAGGGCAGCAAAACACCACAAATTTATGGTACTGCAAGTATCTGTAAAATCAGCCTCTTTACTTTCTTTGCTTTAGAACTGACATTACTTTTATACTTCAGTAGGACTCTGAGGTAAGAGTCATATATTTAATTTCATTCTCCCCCTGTGATAGTTATGGGAAACTGGGTTTGGACCTTTATAATTTTCTTTCAGACTGCGTTGCAACTGGGAGACTGGTGGCATTTAGCAGTGTATCTATCTAGTTTATTCTGATTTCCCTTCCTCATTTTGAAAGACACGCCAGGGTTTTACATACCCATCTCCTTGCTTCTATTTGTTTGTCAGCTCTTGCTAGAAAAATGCCAAGTTGTAATGTGAAGGGGAATTGATGTTTCCAATTGTGGCATATGTTTGGGAGGAGAACTCTTAGGTTTTTAATTGTAATTAATTCAGGACCCGATATTTAAAAACAGTTTAAATGTTTAATTTTGAAGGCTGTTTCATTTGGAAATCTGGGATCCTTCGAGAACCGAAAAGCTATCTTGATGTTGAGGAATGACATCTTTAGGAAGTGAGATGTCTCTTGAGGAACCTAAAACCTCTTGTTAATTAATACACTTTGGTTACAGATGTACTAAGAATTATATTTACCCTTCCAGTATTCTGAATCTATGGTATGTAAAGCATATTATTTTGGAGTGTTTTGGGACCGACTAAATCTGGTTAGTTTAAATTAGATAGTGGTCCCCCTTTTACATTTAAAATTATCAACGAGGGTAGTACCCCAATCAAAGGAGCTTCAGAGAAGAGCGACAAAAAAAATCTGATGTAGCCTTGATTGAGAACTGGGCACTTATCAACAGAATGTACTTTAATGTTTCCAAATGTGCAGTACTTCACTTGGGAAAAAACAACCCTAGACAAACTTATTACCTAAACAACATCATTATTAGGACTTCTGATGTAGAAAAAGACCTGGGAATTTTAGTAAATGATGTTATCTTCTACTTCTCACTGCTCTAGAGTTGCAAATCAATCTAATGCACTACTTCAGAGGATTAACAAAACTTTTATTTCTAAATCAGAACAATGCCTTATGACTCTGTATAGGTCCCATGTCAGGCCCCATATGGATTATGGATCCCCATTTTGGAGTCCTTACTTAAAGACTGACATTAACAGAATTGAACAAGTCCAACATAGAGCCACTAAACTTGTCCCCCATCTCACTCACTTGGACTATAACATCAGACTACAAAAAACAGGACTTTATTCACTTAAGCAAAGATGGATTAGAGGTGATCTTCTGCAGTTGTTTAAAATTCTTGAATCTCCTGTTCAAATGACAATATGTGGTATTGCTTACTCCCCAAGAAAAATTGTGGCTAGACTCCATAACAAATAACTAGAAGTAAAAAAGGCAAATAACAACAAAAGGCTAAATTATTTCTCCATTAGAACACCTAAAATATGGAACACATTACCACAGGACATTATTGACTCACCAACTATTACAACATTTAAAAATAAACTTGATAAATGGATGGAAGATCAGAATTTGGGTTAATGTTCCATGTATATGGAGGACAATCTCAATAGGCAAACCACTTCCTTTTGTCCTACAAATCAAGTAAACCAAGTAATACCTTTGAGTGGGTGCTGTTCATTAGATAGCAATAGGTTAACTTACTTTTTTCTCTCACTATCTTGTCACTAACAGGAATACTTATGGGGGGAAGGTTTGGAGTACAGTTGGGTGGGTGGTTTTTGACCTGGAAAGCATGAGCCCTGTAACATTTTTGTTGGGTGGGAAGGGAAGGTTTTTTTTTTTTTTAAATTTGTCTTTCTCCAGGTTTTCACCTCATTATTAGTCACATATGGGATTTGGGATGAGGATAGGACTCTCTGGGTACATAGGTCAGGAGCAAGCTCTGAATGGAAAGAATTTTGATGGGAAGGATATGAATGGGAGGGTAGGGCATGTCTTGCATATAGCTCAATAATGGAACAACTGCATCACCAGAGGAAAAATATGTTTGGGATGTAGGAGTAAGGAGCTAGTGCTAAGTCCACTCAGATATAATCACCGAATACTGGAATCTCAGTATGGGTAGTACCTATCTATGGATCTCGTGGAATGTGAAGGGCTCCAGGAATAAAACCAAAAGATATAAGACTATAAAACATCTGCAATTATTGAAAGGGAATGTGATCTACCTGCAAGAAATACATATGTTAGAGTCTGAAGCTAATCTTTTTAGAAGACAATTTATAGGGCAGGTAATTATGGCTGGGAATAGCTCAGCCAGTAGAGGATTTGCAATACTAATTTCCAGGAACACACCTTTTCTGTATGAACAAACTATAATTGATCCCATGGGGTGCTATGTTCTAGCAGTGGAGCTCTTAGACAGAACAAAAGTATTACTGGGAAGTGCACATGGGCCTAATCAAGACTCACCAGATGTTTTCATGAACTTATTAGACGTCTTGTCCCCCTCTGTAAATCTCCCCATTATTCTGGGAGGTGATTGGAACCTTCTCTTTTCTTTTGATCTGGACAAAGAGGGTAAGAGACCAAAGGGATTGTCTCCTGCTCAGAGAGTGATTTGAGATATGATAGAACAGACAGGATTATGTGATCCATGGAGGGTCTTACATCCACTCTCAAGGAGTTCACATTCAACTCACAAGTACATGACTCCAGATCACAAACTGATTACTTCTTGGTGAGTAATTCTTTCCTCCAGATTTTATCAGAATGTGTGATTGACTCTAAGACCATTTCAGACCATTCCTTAGTCAAATGTTCACTAGGGCTCAGCCTCAATCTCCCCAAACAATCCATTTGGAAGCTAAATAACCAGCTACTCAAATCCAATCAGCTCACAGAGGATATTAAACAAAAAATAGGCTTATACTTTAAAGACAATTTTAACTCCACAGGGAAGGGATACATAGAATGGGGGGGGGGCTTCAAATGTGTATTAAGAGGAGAATTTATTAAAATAGCAACTGCCAAAAAGAGGGACAGTGAATGGAAAACCCTGCATTTACTAGACCAAATTAGGTTAGGCACATTGAAAAAATTATTTCACCTTCTACCCCAGAGGATATCAGAGTAATATTAAATTGTCTCACTAACCAGTATAACGATCTCCTCAGTGACAAAGCTCAATATGCCATTCTCAAAACAAAAGCGACCTATCTGGGGCAAGGGGAAAAGTCATGCTGTCTCCTAGCTATGAGACTCAAGGCAGTAGAATCCTCCAAAATTATAAAGTGTATCAGATCTCAGAGAGATAACTCAGCTAAATTACTCCCTGCAGATATAGTGCAGGAGTTTGAAAACTACTATAGAGAATTACATAGCCCTATGACCTATCAGCCCAGTGCAACAGCCATCAAAGAATACTTATCTTCTATTCAGATGCCTGTAATTCCCCTCTGATCTAAAAGAAAGGCTGGTTTCTCCTATCTCTGAGACCGAAATACTGGAGGCCATTCAATCTTTATCTCTAGACAAAGCACCGGGCCCGGATGGATTATCTTCAAATTTTTTCAAATGCTTCAACAAACAGCTGGTCCCCGGACTGCAGAGGCTATTCTATAGCATACTTCAGTCTAATATAATTGATAGTCATTTACTAGAAGCCCTCATAATAGTAATTCCAAATTCAGGGAAAGAACCGGACAGAGTTAATAACTATCGCCCTATCTCTCTGATTAATTGCGATGTTAAAATACTAGTAAAAATTTTAGCAGCTCAGTTAAGCAGAGTCATGCCTTATATTATACATTCAGACCAAATGGGATTCATGAAAGGGAGAACATCCTCGGATCATCTCTGTAAACTGTCCCATGTCTTCTCCGTGACTAGGGGATTCAGACTCTACTTATGGCCTGTTGTCCCTGGATGCAGAAAAGGCTTTTGACAGAGTGAATTGGCAATTCCTGTTTGTGGTCATGCATTGGCTAGAGCTTCCTCCTATGTATATTAAGTGGATCTTGTCCCTATACAATAATCCAACTGCCAGGATTTATTGCAATGGACTTTTCTCTTCCACTTTCCCACTATCCTCAGGCACAAGACAGGAATGTCCCTTGTCTCCTCTCCTCTTCAATATATATATGGAACTGCTGCTCTGCAAGTTCAGGCTTAATCCCAGAGTGCAAGGAGTACAGATTGGCACTCATGAGTTGAAAGTCTCCGCATATGCAGATGACATCCATCTATATCACCGACATCCTCGGTAGACTTTCCCAGTGGTCTTGAAAATCATAGAAGAATATAGTAAAGTATCCAATTACAAAATAAATATAGGGAAAGCTACAGTTTTTCCATTAAATAGGAAATTACAGAAAGCCGATATTTCTGAATTGGGTCTTCAATGGAGTCAGCACACACTAAAATATCTAGGTATTATATTGGCAAGAAGCGAGTCAAAAGATGATTCAACTTAATTTGGATTCAGTCATACATGAAATAAAGCAAGATCTGAGTAGATGGCGGAATTTCCCCTTTCACTTTGGGGTCATATAAATTTAATCAAAATGAATGTCCTCCTCAGGGTGTTTTACCCCATTAATATGCTCAGTCATTGGCTTCCACTAAAATGGTTTTCCAATGCTCACTCAATCATCTCTGATTTCATTTGGCAGGGGAAAGCACCCTGCCCAGCATATCATAAACTGGCTGCCCCTAAATCTATGGGTGGACTGCGGTTACCTCACGTCGGCATATATTACTGGGCCAGTACTGCCAGTAAATACTTGAAGTGGTTGCTGACTCAGGAGGAAGAAAGGACTTTACCCTATGTTCCCTCATGGGTGAAACTGGAAATTGGGTTGATTCAAGAGGCAGGCCTTGACCCAATCGTGCTTCTATACTAAAATCAAAAATGCCTTCCCAAGAAGCTGGCACTTACTCCTATAGCTTCCTTCCTGAAAATTCATGCCCAATTATGCTCTTTTATCAAATATTCTCCCCACAAAAACCAAAAGCAACCTCTTTGTTGCAACCCGAACCTAAAAATTTGGGGGCAAAGTGATCACTGATACATGGGTTCCTTTGCTGAGGCAAGTACAGATCAGAGACCTATTACAGGAAGGGGGGTGTGTGGCTCAGTGCAGTCAATTCTTACACAACTCAGGGTCAGCCCTAACCAGGTATTTAAATTATTTCAGATTAGACACTTAATAGTCCAGAATGCAAGGAGAGTTTCAGACAGGACCAATTCCAGAGGAATTCTTTGAATCCTTATCCAAAATAGTATGGGAGCTGCACACGGTATCTAGATTGTACTCACTTCTTTTTGATCAGGCATATGCAGATAGGGCAGAAACCCCTAAATACTGGGAAGAGCAATTCTCAGAATGGATATCTAATTGGCCCACTATTTGGCAAAACACTTTTACAGATACATTACCCAGGACTGACTTAGGCTGACACAATTTCAATTTTTTAATAATGTAATTTGGACCCCAGTTAAACTTCACAAAATAGGCAGAATTCCCTTCCCCCAAATGTGTTAGATGCCACCAGCAAGAAGGCACCCTTCACCACATTTTTGGGACTGCACATCAGTGAAGGCCCTCTGGCACAGGATCAAATCCATGGTGAATCCCTTGCTTGGCATCAAAGAATACTTCATACCAGAAATGTGTTTAATTGGGAACTACAATAGAATAGAGGTGAAGGCTAAAAGGTGTTATATGGCTGCCATTCCCTCCTCGCTCAAGAAAGCAGTATTAAGACACTGGCTTGATGCCCTCCTTTTAACCTACCTTGAGTGGCATTGGGAACTGTTATTCAGTCTGAGCATGGAGAAATGGGAGCCAGCATGAATAACTGTCTTTCAAGGTACTCCAGAATATGGAAGAGGTTACACACTTTGTATCTACTTCAACATCCAACACATGCTCCTGACCTTACAAGGGCAACTACCTGAAATTAAGATCGATCTAGCAAAGCAATGTAATAATAAAAACCCAAATATCTTTAACAAGATTTTTATGGTTGAATGTATGCAAGATGGGGGGATTTAGGAGGGTGGGTGGAAGGGGGGAGGGTAAGTTATATATATCTTATACTATGTGATTTCTGACAATGCTGTATGATGTGCAACTTGCTCTGTAATTGTAAAACAATAAAGTTGAATTTAAAAAAAAAATAATCTGCAGACCTCTTTCAACATGAGAATAAAGTCTCCTGACTAACTCTTGATTAAGAATGTTAAGGCATAGAGAAGCTGTTGCAGTGATTTAAGGAGATGAATTAGGGGACATGGATTGTTTTTAATGTAAAAATTGAATAATGCCATCTGTTTTGAATTGCTGCACTAATTTGTGGTTTAATCCACCTGTTGTTAACTTTATATTTGTTCTTGGGTATTGTACCTGTATGTACTAGTAATGTTATTTTTAACTTTTACTGTTTAATTGAGCTAGCCATGGCAGGGCTCAGTATTAAGGTTTTGGAGCTCAAAATGGAGAGGAATGTGGAAGCTTTTGAGGAGGCATAACCTTTAAAGACTCATACCTCTATACAGATAGCAGCCAGCATATAATTCCTGTCATACCGGGAATAGTAGGGGTGTGGAACTGCATATGCAGTAGAATGCTTCTTGTTAATACCACAACAGAATGGGTTTGCTGGCAGCTTAAAATATTCTAATCTGGGTCTGGCAAGCTGGCCTCCCCAATAATTATGTAGCACTGTATCTTCAAGAGTAAGATTCACTAACTGTAATGGGCTCTAAACATGTCATCTCAAGTTTAAGGAATATAATGAACCCGATTGTCCTGGTAAATGGCCTCAGAAGTTAGTTGATTGACTTTCTACCTTGGTTCTGGAGGTAACTTCTTTAATTCTTTACTATGGCCTGATCAAGCCTGTAATAGTGGGGCTTAGCTTTAAGGTTCCAGACCTGAAAATGGAGCGAAATGTGTGAGCTTTTTGGGGTTGGCTCAGTCTCTAATAGACTCATAACCAGTTACAGATTGCAGCCGACATATAATTCCTATCATACCGGGATACAGTAGTGGTATGGAACTGTGTGCACAGTAGTATATTCCTTGGTAGTACCCCAATTGGATGGGTGTTGTTGGCAGCTCAAGATTTTCTAACTTGGGCCTGGTGAGTAGGCATCCTTAAATAATGTTGTGTCATAGTGACTTCAAGAGTAGTTGGACCTAAAAATATTGACTAAATTCACACCTGTTTGAGGATGAGAGATAATTCTCTTGAGAAAAATTGGAGGATGGTATGGTTAGCCACTCTATGAAGGCTGAAATGGGTTCCACTGATAGGCAATTTGTTGGTTATCAGCTTCCAATCAAAAGTGACATTATATGAATGTTTTGAGGGACTTATGGCATTTCAATCTACCCCTAGCATAGCCCTGGTACATTTGTATAGGATAAGTATACTAAATTAATGCTTTATTAAGACATTATATAGATTTTGTTTATGAGCTTTGCTGAGATTGGAAGGATATTCTACTCGCTCATTACTTTTCAGATGTATAGGAGCAATGCTATAAATATGATATAATTTGTTTTAAAAGGTAGTTGAAAAATGGAGATACAATCTCTTTTATGAAAACTGATTATTGTACAGTATGAGTATGACATTTGAGTACAATTTTAACAATCATATTGTATGCTGAATTGTATGTATCCTAGTATATTGTAATGGCATTTAGCCAAACAATAAAACTATTGTCTGATTGATAGACTGATTTACAAGCTAACACACAAGAATATGTGAAGGAAAGTGAAGTGGAAGTGGTACTAAGGGCACAGCCAATAATGGCCTCCAGCTGGGGAGATGATTAGCCTACAGTATCTATGAGCAGGAGGACAGGTGCTAGAAAGCAAGCAGAGTCAATGACCCTTCAGGAAGCATATCTTCTTGAGCAGGCAGGCGTGCTGGCTGTGTGCAGTTGGCGGTTGGGTCAGGAAGGACATCCAGCAATGCAGGGAGAATAGAGAGCAGGTCCTTGAGGAGGGAGTGCCCAGTCAGAGGCCTCCTTCTGAAAGGAGAGTAAAGGAGAAAGAGTATGTTATTATACAGTTTAAATGATGGTGGGGGGGCAGACAGGGACAGGAGACAGTGAAACATCAGAGGCATAGGAGAGATGGGGATTAGCATAATTTATTTATTTATTTCACTTTTGTTGACCGGGTAAGTGCACTAGACAAATCCTGCCTATTTTCAGGCACAACCCAGGGAAGGGGGATACAGATGAATGCCAACTTACCTTGAACCAGATTAAGCTGTTGGTGGTATTTTCAGTGAATGAGGGAAATTTGGCCAGGACACCGGGGAAATTCCCCTACTCTGTAGGCAGGTGGTGCTGTCCGCCAGCTTGCAGGAATGGAGGATTCCAGTATGGAGGAGGCTGTGGAGGAGGACGGTTTGGTCCCTGGAGCTCCAAAGTGCTTGGAGGATGATTTACAAGCTAACATGGACAATTATTTGTCATTAGCCCAAGATATTGCTCCTCAGTTAGGGGACCTGGATTTGCCATTGGAGGTACCAGAAGAGGAACTTATGTTGGAAGAATTATTAAAAATGGAATTAGAATTAAAAAAGAAACAATTGTTGGAACAAATACAAGTGGCAGAAAGAGACTATGGAATATGTCAAAAAAGATTAGAGGTTGAAAAGAAAAGGAAACGTTCGATAGCCAGCCCTACATCTATGGGGAAAAAAAGACCACCTGGAAGTATTTCAATAGAACCTTATGCCATTTCAACAGAAGAATTAGAAGTACCAGAGAGAAAGCAGGTACCATCAAATTTACAAGAGAAACAAGGAGAGGAGATATGGTCAACAGGAGATGTTCTGACTAGAGCAGTATGGATCCATCAGAATAACATATGGATCGCCGACCCACTTATTCCAATCCCAGGAACTTCTACATCCTTTGCTCAAAACCCAGTAGAAATATCTGAGGATGGTATTTCTGTTTCTGGTGAATTAAAGTCCCAGAATATGCATCTTGCGCAGGTGCCGGCTGAGGAGAAGAGACCCAAGATTGAAACTGCACCAGATGCTACAGACCAGCCCTCTGATGTTACGGACATTACACATGGACATATGGGGGTGAGTTTAAACCCAGAAACTGAGTTTAGGATGCCTAAAATGAACAAGCCTGCTTCTAGAGAAGCTGAAAATGTAGCTACAATTTCTCGTGATAATACGAGGAATAATGTCGGTCAAGAATCCTCCGTGAAAAAAAAACTATCCTGGTTTGTTCCGACGCCCTGCTTTGGAAGCAAAAAGATGATTCTTAGTGAAACTGAAATACAGGGGTTCTGCTCTGATTGTTCCTGATAGGATATGGGTGGGTAAAACATTGCTCATCGATAGTTTGGGGTTTGTACCATCAGAAGCATATGCATTAATTCACTCAGCAGGGAATCATAATTATGATGTAAGTTTTTGCAATATGAAACTACTGGATAGATTTTGGAAGCTCTATTATGAGGTAAAAGATTTGGACATTTGGAAGGATTTTTTAGTAATTCCGGTTACAAAATCCATGATTAAGACTGTAACTGTGCTCTTTCAAAACGAAGGGGTAAATGTAGCCAATATAACATCCTGGCTGGAACAAAGATGTAAAATTATGGAACATCCTAAACCTATAATTTATGATAATGAGTTTTGGACTGGTGGATGGACATTTAGGGTACAACTATTTCATGAAGAGTCTGGAATACAACATCTACCAAGCTTTTTTTTTTGGGGGGGAGACAGAGGGATAATTTTCTACACTGGCCAACCCAAAAGTTGCTATAAATATGACTCACTTGAACACTTGAATACAGATTGTGATAAGGTCAAATGTTTTATATGTGGAGTAATTGGGCATATAGCAGCAGACTGTGAAGCTTCTCCAGTTTGTAACCTGTGTGGGGATTCTGAGCATTCATAAGAAGACTGTCCATGGGGGTCAAATGATCAGGATGAGGCCTCTGATTAAGTTTACTTTCTGAGTAAAGCAGAGCTCCCCTTTATTGTAGCAACTGAGGTAGAACATACGTTGAACAGGAGAGAAAGTTGAAGAGGGAGGGGGCACAAAGAGGATTAAGTAGGAAATCCCCTGACCCCAAAGTCTGCAGTTTGCCAAACACAGGTAGTCGGGATGCTATAAAGGAAGTTCTGGGGAAGCTGCAGGGAAGAAGTTTAGAAGTTAAAGATACTCCCTTTGTTACACCCCAATGATCCCCAATTAGATCACAGAGTATTTTATCTTGAGATTCCCCATGCAGCATTCATTTGGATGATTCTGACAATGATACTCACTCAGATATTTTGAATATTGAAGAGACTACACAAATTGAGGGTTCTTTTACACAAGTCAAAAAGAAAAAGGGAAACAAAGGGTTAATCCCTGACCCCACTCCCTCCCCAGTACCACTCACTAATAGATATATTCAGTTAAAATCATGGAGTGATCAGATGGAGCAGGAATACCCAATTGATCAGGAGGGAATAGTTGGCACTCACACATCTTCGGGAGGGGCAAAAGGGGTTTGTGTGATATCCACTTCACAACATGTGTCAGGATCAAGTGGGAAACCCAAAAAAACTCATCCTATGTGAATAGCATAAAGAATAGGAAAAGACACCTTATAACATTTGATATCTTGTATTTTTTTGCAGTATACAAGATTACATATAGAAAGTGATATTTTACAGGCAAAAAGAGATTGGGGATGGGGTGTTTCATTTTGGTCTCCAGGAGTTGACCCTTGTAGTGGGGTGGGAATATGTTTTTTAACTACGGAAGTGATATTATTGCAGCTAGCTGATATCGAACCTGGAAGGGTGCTTATGATAGATATAATGTTTCATGGTATCAAATTTCAATTAATTAACATTTACAACTCTCAAATCAAGTCAGCTAGAATTGAGCTATTACAATGAATACAGCCTTATTTACATACAAGCAGTCAACTTATTTTTGGTGGTGATCTAAATATAAATTTTAAAGAAAAAAAGGTTGGAGAGAAGCAATACTGCGACAAAAACTTTTTAAAACAAGCTTTGTCCCAGGCTAATCTTAAAGACATACTCTTTGATACAACATTAGCGAAAAAAACAACCTTTTATAAAGGATCTCTTTCTTTACGCATTGATTTTTTATTTGTCCATAAGTCCTTTCAGGTTGCCACTACAAAATTAGTTCCAATAGAAACCTCAGATCATTGTTTATTAGGTATTGTGTTTGAGTCCCACCAGAGATGAAGGGTAGGGGCAGGATGTAGGAGGTTTAACACTTTATTATTGACTGACACAGACATTAGGTAAGAATTAAAGTGTATATTATAGGATAAAATGACAACAATAGGCTTATATGATGATATAGGCATCTGGTGGGAAGATATGAAGGAGTGTTTGATTAATTATGTTAAATTAATAAGTGTACATAGAATACAAACAAAAAAAAGAAAAATATATGGTGTCTAGGAAAGAAATAGGGATTTTATTGCTGAGACAGGTGACAGAGGGTACAAATTTGTCAGACAAAATTACTATGTTGCGACATGAAATGGAGGATTTTCAATATTCCCGCATTACGTCACTATATAAGGAACAAAAATTTGGCACTCAAGGAAAATCAGAACAGGTTAATCCCTTTTTGGCGAGTAAAAAGAGAAGGGATAAACAAGGATTTATAGCACTGAGAGATTTGCATGGGAAAACATATGGGGATAATAAGGGGATAATGACAGTGGTGGATGAGTATGTAGAGCAGCAATTTGGGGAGGCAAAAGATTCATGGATACAACCGAGCATGTTTATACAGATGGCAGAATTACCTGAGATTTCATGCTCTAAGAAAGCATTATTAGTGAAGCCATTCATGACTCTAGAATTAAACAGGGTAATAAATTCATTACATAGTAATATTTCTCCAGATTCAGATGGGTTATCGAACAAATTTTATAAAATTTTATGGGCCATAATGCCAGAAGTTTTGCTACAGTTCTATAATCATATGTAACCCCCTGTTTCCCGGGGTTACTAGAATCCCAGTAAGACCTAGTGGTAGGCAGGGAGGGCAGCTTGTGAAACTCCAGTTAAATGGATTTCACACTGTCTCACTCTGTTCTCAGTCTCAGCTGAGACTGAGGGATGACATCACCATAGAACTATTGCAGCTGCATGAGCCACATTGGAATCTGCAGTTGGGAGTTAGGTTAGAATGTTGGGAGTTTTTGAACAGTGAGCAGCAGCAGTTGTGTGTGAGCAGTCTTGAAGAGAGGAGCACAGCAGTCTGTGCACAGGCTCTTGGAGCCTAAAACTCTGATATAGAGCTACTTTTAGGGAAATGTGTGTGTTTCTGCCAAAAGAGGAACACAGTAAGCTGTTCGTGAAGTGGTGGAGACTGCTGTTACTGGTCTCTGTGCCCCATCCCTGAGGGGCTGGGGGTTAAAAGGTTTGCCTGTTATTCCAGGGGCAACCTCCTGTTTCTGGCTAGGGAAGAAGCTGCCTTATTTTTCTAAGTTGTGCTGTGGCACCAGAAGTTGTCAAGAATCGCCTGTGGGGCACCTGCAACCAAAGGGTGAGTTCTGCTCTTACATGGAGCCTATGTTTCACCTGAACTGTTGTAAAGTGGGGATTGGACTGCTTAATCAGTGGGAGGCCTAGAGGAATAGGCTAAGCCAAAGTAGAAGTATGTTCAAGTCCAGCACAAGGGGAAAGCCAAGACATGTAGAGGAAATGTGCTATGTATTTACCCTTTAATCTACACTGCCAAGCTTTTCAGAAAGAGATGTTTAAGTATATTCAAGTCTAGTACAAGGGGAAAGTCAAGACATGTAGAGGAAATGTGCTATGCATTTACCCTTTAATCTACACTGCCAAGCTTTTCAGAAAGAGGTGTTTAAGTATGTTCGAGTCTAGTACAAATGGAAAGTCAAGACATGTAGAGGAAATTTGCTATGCGTTTACCCTTTAATCTACATTGCCAATCTTTTCAGAAAGAGTTGTTTAATGTCCAGAGAAATGGCCGGGTATGGATTGTGGAAGCTAGTGGTGGGAGATCCCCCATCATTAGTAACCACGTTCACCTCTACGGATTTGCTCTGTGGCCCTTTTACTTTGCCTCAGGCACTTGGCCAGTGCTGAGGGAAGTACCCAGACGTGGGATTGAAAGAAAATTTCCCTTAAGGAGTTGAAGGCTCTAAGGTGGTTTAGGGAGCCACAAGAAAATGTGTCCATGTTTCATGGAAGGTGTTTGAGTGGCCGGCAGGGGAGCCAAGCTAGGGAAACCCCAAATAGTGTACAAGTCAGGCTGTGTAAACAAAGCAGCATGCAAGTCCAGGCTATGTGCCTGGTGGGTCCAGAGCCTGAGGGCTGAAGTGTTGAGGAAATGTTCTGTTTCTGTTATCTGCATTACCAGGAATGTAGCCCCTTGGGGGTCCGTCTATGCTTTGTTTGTTCAGTTTGGATGTGAATAAAAGCCACACTTTAGAATCCCATTCCTGGTATTGGACATTACAGTTATTGCTTCCTGTGTTCGGATTTACTTGGATGCCCCTGTGCAGAGTAGCCAAACCTAGCTCTTGTGCCGAGTAACCTTTTCCTCCCCGAACCCAGTCCCCCACCTGGTACTGCTGTCAGCTTCAACAGCATACCACCTGTCATTTGCAAAAAGGCAGGGGTGTAGGGGTTACACATATACTAAAAAAGAATATTTTACTGACACAAATGTATGAAGGGCTTTTGATATTTTTATTTAAATCTGGGGACCATGAGGATATAAATAATTGGAGGCCTTTAAAATTGCTAAATGTCGATTTTAAAATATTTGCAAAATTATTAGGGAACAGATTATCAGAACTTATGCCCTCAGTAATCATTCCAATTCAATACTGTGCTGTACCAAGGAGAGGTATTTTGGATGCTTTATTTTTGTTAAGGGAAATTATGGCACAGGTTGTAGTAGGTGATGGTCATTTATGAGAGTGTGGCTATTTAGTGAGCTTGGATCAGGCTAAGGCATTCAATGCTGTCTCCCATTCTTTTTTATGGGCATGTTGGACCACCTTTGCTTTGCCTGAGGAATTTATAGGATGGTTGAAAATGTATTATGCATTAGAGTTTGTAGTTCCATATGAAAATGGATGGAAGGGAAATAGACACATGATTTGTAGAGGACTAAGACAGGGATGTCCCCTTAGCCCACTTTTATATGTTTTTGTGTTGGATCTAATATTAAGAATATTGCACAAATCCCCATTAATTAAGAGAGTTGATCACTTGATAGGAGTAAATTGTAAAGTTATCACATATGTAGATGATATCTGTTTAATTTTGAAAGACAAATTTTCTTTTTTTTTTTTAGCATGTGAAATGATATAGGCAATAGGTAGGGTTACAGGGGCAACTTTGAATTTGCACAAGACCAAGATTTTAGATTTGGCCAGGTCTTCTGTAGATACACAATATGTGGGTTCTTTTTGGTTGCATAAGAACCTTGTAAAATATTAGGAATCTATTGTGGTGGAGAGGATATAGCTTCCTACAATTGGTAACGTGCATTGGGAATAGCAATAGGGAAAGTGGAAATTCAGTCCAGATGGAAAGTGGCAAAAAGAAAAAAGAGTGTATTATATTAAAAACAATTATTACCTGTTTTTTTGTATTTAAGTGTTGTTTTTCCTTTACATAAGCATCTGGAAACCAGGATACAAAGGGTTTTTTTCAGCTGCATTTGGGGTAGTAGATTAAATCCAGTAAAGAGGAACAAATTGTATATGAGTATTAAAAATGGAGGAATAGACATGATTAATCCAGTCTTATTTTTTTTTACAATTTTTTTCTATCATAATGTGATTCCTCTCCTAAAACAGGAGCCAAAATTATGGACACTATGGGGATTTCTGAGGTTAAAAGGAGTCCAAGATGAGTGGAAAGTAGGAAGTTTTTTACATAAAAATAAGAGAAGCCCTAGATTAATAAAACTTTGGGAGATTGTTTTCCATAAAATTAAATTATGGAATATCAGGTATGAAAGAGTGTTATGCCAAACACGGGAGGCATTATATGAAGAAGTGCTAAATATATGCATTTCATCGAATACCCTTTTCAGCATTTTTGGCTCTTCAACAGGAACAGATTTCATCTTACATTATTAACAACAGAATACCGGCACATATGTGGGACACTGCTTGGTTAGGGATTCACGATAAGATTAACGTGAAAAGTAACCAAAAAACATAAAGCAATACAGGAACGTTATTGCCCAAGAGTAGAATGTTTAGCTAAATTAGAAACAATGAATCACCTGTATTTTCATTGTCCATATGCTGTTAGATTCTGGGATGCCTTGATAAACAGATGGACTTGCTGGTTAATAATCCCCCTTCACCAGAGGCTTTATTTTATGGCATTTTTTCTAAACAGAGTACAGTGGATAAAGTGAATACATTGCAAATCATTCATGTTCATTTCCTATATTGGATATGGGTGGGAAGATGCCATTTAATACTACAACAACAAGATATTCCTGAATTGGTACTGGTACAAATGCTGGTTTCAGATTTACAGAAATTAAAGTGTGCAGAACAGAAAAACTTTATAAATTCTAGATGGAAGTCACTATGGGACAATTTTGATTTTATTTGAAGGAAAGTTAAAACTATTCTTGGGAAATATGTAATTACTTAATTATTTTTGTGTTAGGATAAAAGTTCATTAACAATTAAGCAAAAAAAAAAGAAAAAAAGAGGAAAAAACAGAGGAGGAGGGGAGGGAATTCTGGTTGAAGGCAATCCTTACAGCTTAAGACATTTTATATGCACTATGTAATATGGCTGCTTATTGCTCCTTTTTGGCTATATAATGCAAGCAACTTTTGTATTTATGAAATTTTGATTTAAAAAAGGGGGGGCAATTGTTCCTACTCTGTAGGCACAAGGAATTTATTTCCATTCATTATTGAATATGGATATACCTTGATAATTTGAGTTATGAAGGTTAAATGAAATACAGAATTTTTTTTTCCTATTTATGAGAACATCATGATTTTTGTTGTGTTAAAATAATATTATTATTTTTTATTTTTCTTCTTTATTTCTAAGAAATAGCTTATTGTCTGGATTAATACATATTTTAGGTTTGTTTCTTAATGTTTTAGATTTATCGTATGAATTAATATTTATTCATGGTTTTGTTTCTTCATTTTTTCCTTGTATATTTCTGTATGATGTAATACTGATTTGTACATAACTCTGGATTTGGTTTTAGTTTTTTGTTTATATTTTGATTACAATAAAAAAATTCCCCTACTCTTTTCAGTAAGTGCCATGGGATCATTAACATCCACCTCAACTATCATCAATCCAGGCAGATGGGACCTCAGTTTAACATCTCATTTGAAAGACAGCACCTCAGAAGTGCAGCACCCCTCTCATGCTGCACTACAGTGTCAGTGCTGAGATGTTAACCTAAGTGCCAGATGTGGGAACTGATCCCACATCCCTCTGCTCTCCCAGCCTCAGAGGCGAGTGTGCTACCTACTGAGCCACTGACACTGTTAGGTGGGAGGGCACTGAAGAGAGTCAGGTGGGTGGAGGAGAGAGAGAGAGAGAGAGAGAGAGCAATGGGGAAGGGGAGGGGAACTAAGGCGTCATCCCTTAACAATTAGGAGCAAAATTGGACCCTTTGTTGGATAGAAAGGAAGACGTGTTTCAAGGTCACTGGACAAGGAGCAGACAGTGGACATCCTGTACCTGGACTTCAGCAATACATTCAATTCAGTGCCACAGGGCAGGCTGATCAGCAAGCTGAGGGACCTGGTTATAGGAAACAAACTGCTAGGGTGGGTTGATAACTGGCTGCAGGACAGGAACCAGAGAGTAGTGGCAAGGGGGTAACTATACAAACCTAGGCCTGTACCCAGTATGGTTCCACAGGGCTCAGTACTCGGACCTGTACTGTCCAATATCTTTATTGGTGACATAGCAAAGGGCATCACAAGTAAGATCTGCCTTTTTGCAGATGATACCAAGCTCTGTGGAAGGGTGGGCACAGTGGAGGGGAAACAAGTATTGAAGGAAGACCTGGCTAGGCTAAATAAATTGTCTGGCATCTGGTGGTTTGGATTCAATGACAAGAAGTGCAAGGTCATGCACCTCGGAGCCAGGAACCCAAGGGCCATCTACTGGCTGGGGGGGTACAGGTGCTCATCCCAGAGGAGGAAAAAGATCTTGGAGTGTTGGTCAGGGATGATATGTAGCACTCTATGTAATGCCATGAATCAGCAGCCAAAGCTAATAAAATGTTGGACTGCATTGCCAGAGGAATCACCTCTAGGAGGGAAGAAGTTGTTCTGCCACTGTATAGGTCTCTGGTGAGACCCCACCTGGAGTACTTTGTACAGTTCTGGTGCCTTTATCTAAAGAAGGATGTCAGTCTACTGAAGGGGGTCTAGTGGATGGCAACCAAAATGATCCAGGGCATGGGGGACAAAACATATGAGAAGAGGCTGAAGGAGCTCAACATGTACTCCTTGGAAGACAGAAGAGAGAGGGGGGACATGATAGAATTTGTCACGTACCTCAAAGGCATAAACAGGGTTTGATCTCTGGGTATATTCAATCTGAGAAAAGAGGTTTCTACAAGGGCGCATATCCTGAAGCTGGTGGTGGGGCTAGATTTAAGAAGGAAATGAGGAGACACTTTTTCACAGAAAGGGTGGTAATGGGCTGAAACAGATTGCCGGAGGAGATAGTAATGGTGGATACAGTAGATAGCTTTAAAGTGGTGGGACATGGCAAAAAAAGAAAATCAGAATGGGAAGAATCAGTTCTTGAAGGGAAGGGAAAGAGTTTGGTGGGGGAGGTGGATGACTCCAGGAGGAGTGGGAGTGGGGGCAGCTCCAGGGATCTAAACTGAGCTGTACACTTGAGCAGACTAGATAAACCATTATGACCTGTTTCTGCTGGCAGTTGTATATGTTTTTATGTTTTTCCCCATCAGCAAGGAATGCTGCAATATTTAAATGAGCTTGGATCATGCCAAATACATTATAAGTATTTTGTTCCTAATATCATCCACATGGTAAAAGTATATTTTTGTTGTTTTGTGAAGGAATACACTATCACTGAATAACACTTTGATATCCAAAGACATAATGTTAAAAAGCAGCAGTGTGTGATATCTGTGAAAGATTTGACCTACAGTATTCCTTTTGCATCTTAGTAGGCTTTCTTTTATTCAGTTCTGCCACATCTTCCATGGCACAGCCCCCACTACCCTGAGTGCCATCCATCACCAGGATTTACCCTTTATCAGTGATCCTGGACCCAGGCTTACCCCCTACTGGATGGGGCCGTCGGTTGGTCCAGGTCATGCAGACTTGAAGTCAGGGCTCCAGCAGGCATCCCTACTGGAGGAACCCCCTGGCTTACCCCCCAGGGTGGGTACATTTGGACTAGAAAGGCCAGTGGATACAAGTCATTCAGTTGCTGAGAAGGGGCCAAGAGAATGGACCAAACATGAGGAGCAGAGCATAATAGAGGGAGACTGTAGCCTTTCTACAAGGAAATATCCCCAGAGAGGCAGAACATGCAATGATGCCAGCATCTGTTCTGCCTCTCAACACTACAGGTGCTGGTCAAGCTGTTGAACCCCCAGCCTCTGCTAGAAGGCAGCATGGCACCGGACACACAACCTATCCTCTGCCCCGAGAAGGAGAACCATCAACAGGCTGCTCAATCCTTCTCCCCCTGGCAGGCTCTCTGACTCCTGGGTCCTTTTCCGAACCTGGGATGTTGGTGTCATGAGTAGAGATCTTATTGCTGTGCCAGCATGCCAGCAGTATTCCATTTTATTCTACTTTAGATAGGTTATTGTCTCCTGACATGTATGATACCATTTTTTCCACAGTTTGAGTCTAGGTTACCACTTTTTTTTTACAGTTGAAATGATAGAAGAAGCATTACTTTTAATATAGCTCTGACAAGGTTTTTATGAGTATTCTCTATTGTTTTTGAACATCTGTTGTTAAACATCCCTACTGTTGTAAATGACAACTGCAGATGGTTTGCAAAGGTCTGCAAAATGAGCCCACCTACATGGCTGCTCTGGTGTTCCACATACAGACGATCCCATATTTTCAAGCCCTACTACAAGAAATTGACTGGTGTTTTCTAAACCAAACTCACAATGTCAATGCAGACCTTGAATACTTTATTCACCAGTTTAACAGGGTCTGCACTATTGCTGCACCTTTCAAACATCATTGTTATGAAAGAGAATTCTCAAGCCAGGTACACACCATTCATCAAGTCTTTATCCAGGGAGCATGGGAGAGCATGAGACTAGTACAAGTAAAGTGGACAATGTAAATTTCTCCAAAAATAGAAGGAGATATGTAACATGACAAAAAAATCACAACAGGGAAGCCAAGGCAAATGATTATAAATCCCAGCAGGTAGATTTGCTTAAACACCATGGTGCCTATGCACAATCCGGCAGGACTTACATGCCAGAGGTATGTATCCCACCAATTTAGCTCCTCACCTATGAACAGGTACATGCCACCAGTATTTACCAACAGTCATGACCTGTCCATGTACACGCCCCTCTCCCCGGGAGCGCGGCACTCCGAGGGGCAGCCAGGGGGAGAGTCGCAGACCCAGTCGGGCATCCAATAGGATGCCTGGCATGAGTCCCACAGTGCATCCCATAACAGCCGTGTGGGTCCGGGTGTCTGCTGGTACAATTCACGCACCCGGACCCACATGGCTGTTAACTCATCCGTATTCCCCAGTAAACAAAGGTTTCTCTTTATTGAACATCAAACATCTGAACATAATTAACATACTATACATACAGATCTGTCTTACATCAAATGATCTACAACTGAGATAGAACAGTCTCCATTTCCATACTGAGTAAATGACACCCAGTAGTCCCTAGCTATACACATATCTATGAGCAAAAGGAACATAGAATGTAGACTATACATACTGTTGTTGAAAGGGTGACCAGGTTTAGTGCCCTAGGCATACAGTGGCTAACCACTGAACCCCCCCACCATACCAGCCCCCTCCACCTGCATAGCCTGTGGCCAGCTAAGTATGGCCAGTGGCACAGCCCTCCACACACCTCCTTGGCTGCTGGCCATCCCAGTGATGCTGGGTGTGCACCACCTATATGTGGGTGGCACTCCCAGCATCACCTTCATAACTGGTGGCCAAGGAGTGTGGAGGCAGTGCTTGGCCGTTTTTAGCTGCCACCGCCATGGGGTGGGAGGGGGGCGGGAGCTGGTAGCATGGTGGGTTGGGTGGGTTATCTGGTGGTCCGGTGGTCCTGTATGGGGCAGGGGCAGGGGGGTGTCTGCAACTGGGGGCTGGTTCCTCATTCCTGATGTGTGTCTGGGGGGGGCACATACCATGGGCCAGGGCACTGCTGTGTGCAGGGGAGGGTGGTGCAGGGTGACCATCAAGGATGGCCACAGCTATCTTGCTGTGGGGGAGTGGTCTATCTGCCTGATCCATGCAGCAGGGGGTTGTGTGTGCAGGGCACATTGGGGTCTTATGGCAGGGTTCTCCTTGGAGTACCCTTCACCCTCCTCTGCACCCCCTTGTCCAGCACTACATGCCTTAGTGCATAACGCATAGTACTGACACACCCCCAGCCCACCCCCAGCGCATTGCAGTCTGTGTGACTGGGTGATCAGGGCAATTCGGGCTGCCTGCCCCCCTTAGTTAATCCCATGTGGGGGCACAATAGGTGCAGAGTGTCTCAGTGCCACACATATGCAGAGCAGAGGTAGTCCGCACCTTCATGCGTAGGGCCCCATAAGAGGTTATGTGGTAGTATACATGAGCTCCTGGGGAACAGCAAAAAAATCACTGACTAATGCTATAGCCTTTGGTAGTTCCACTGTTAGTGGTGACAAATGTATAGCTGATATCTTCTACAAAACATTTAGTGAACTATACTCTGGGCACCCACACCCTTCCTGACTAACTAGGTGATTTACCTGGTGAACACAGCCAGCCTAATTTCTACTTCAGATAGATTACCTGGGCTGATGTCTATCACTACTATATCTATCTATGATAGAAAATTAAGACCACGCTGGGCTCTGAAAACATAGAAATGAAGCTCCTCAAATGTGGCCTTAGGGAAGTAACCTATCCTCTGCAGCAAATCTTCAACCTGTCCCTAGCACCAGTAAAGTTCAACATATTTGTAAAAGGCATATGTGGTACCTGTTTTTAAGGATGGAGATGTTAACTTGCCCATCAGCTACTGTCCTATCTCTAGCCTCCCTCATTTATCTAAAATACTGGAGAGGATAGTGAGCAACCAGCTTGTAGAGTTCCTTAGCCAACAACAACTAATGGACAAAGGACAACATGGGTTCAAGAAGAATTTCAGCACAATGACTGCTCTAATGGCGTTTACTGAGTGATTACATGATGCACTGGATTGGAATGAACTGTCAGGATCTATATACATAGATTGAACTAAGGTGCCAGTCTTTTTAACCCTACTCTCCTTTGTCATAAGCTTTTATATCTGGAACTGTCACTGAACATGGCTGGTTTAAGGACTACTTGTCTAAAAGATCCCAAACTGTTAAATACAAGGATGCCCTATTGGGTGAAATGACAGTCAGCATTTGGGTCCCCTAGGACTCCATACTTGGACCCCTGATATTTAGCATGTTCATAAATAATCTACCTGCTGTCTGCAAATCCTCCAATATAATTCTCTATTCAGATGATGGTGTCATCTTCTGTAGTGACAGGAACATGGACAGCCTGAGACTGAGGCTCCATGATGACATTAGCTTGGTCTGGGCCTCATTCGCCAACAACCTTCTAGTCAAGAATGAGAAGAAGACAAAATGTGTATTGGCTTGCAATCATAATAAGGAAGCTCTTTCTTCTGGCCTTATGATATCTACCTCAACTGTTGCCGTACTTGAGCAGGTAAAAAACCTTTAAATACAATGGCCTGGTCTTTGACTGTACCCTACCACTTGCTGACCACATGGACCACCTAGTAAGAGCAGTAATCACAAGAACAGGCTTTGTAATGAGTTTAAAAAACTCCTTGTCCAAAGCTTTGTCATAAGCATCATTGACTATGGTATCATGGTCTATAGATCTGTAAATGACAGGGTGCTGTTCCAGGTCAGGGCACTACTTAACAGGACCTGCTCATTTGTGCTTGATCTTTGAGATGATACCCACACATGCAACCTGTATAGCAAACCTAACTTGCTAAACGTTAACTTGAGGGTGCTCTATCACACTCTGGTCATAGGCAACAAAGACTTAACAAGATTGCTCTTCCCTGGTCTGTAGGCTATATTAAACTGTACTGATAACAGATATGCTACTAGAGGCATGTAATTCCATTCATTGCTGCTGCCTTGGCTGAAAACTGTGCTGGGCCAGAACTCCTTCTCTTTCCAATTTGCTAAACACTAGAATAACCTAGCTGACCCAGAAGGATGGGGTTCTCTATTATGTTATTTAAATCTCAGCTGCTTACTACACTCACTGCCTCTGGCATCTGTTAATGCATTGAATGAACTGCACTGTAACCTGACAAAGTATCCTTTGTTTACTGTCTCCTTGTAAAATAGTCTGCAGCCTGTCTTTACCTGTACCAAGAGTACTGTATGTACTATACTGTTAATGGAATTCTATCTGTATTAATGATTGTACTGTGAAATGATATCTGCTTGCATTATTGTTTGCACCTGACTCTAAAACCTTTAAAAGTAGGCACCTGCCTAAAGGTTTTTTTGTGAAATAAAAACTAGACTAAAACTAAATGAAATGAATCAGCATGCAGCAGTCAGTGCTTACTGACCATATGGGACAATAGTTGCACTTCAATGTTTTGGTGAATAGAGTAGTGCTTGTGTATAGTTATAGATTTGAACTTTTTGCCTTTCTCTATTCCCACCATTGGTAGGCAAGCCAGGAAACAAGTAGGTAACCCAAGGCACAGCACCATGGGGGAGAAGAGTGACAGAGGAGGAGGAGGAGGAGGAGGATAAGGCAAGGGAGGATGGTGGGTGTTTCGCAATGCACGAAGCAGGGAACTGCTGAAAGAGGGTGGCCTTTATTTGGGGTGTGGGAAGAACTGTTCCCCCACTCTGAGTCTCTTGCTTTAGCCCTCCCATTCAGTGTTTGGTTGAACAGAATAGTGCTTGTGTATACTTATAGATTTGAACTTTGGCCTTTCTCTATTCCCACCCTTGGTAGACAAGCCGGAAAGCGAGTAGGTAAAAATAGGCCCAAAAAGATTACCACCTCCAACTCATGGATAGTATGACCAGTAGCATGCAGGGGAGGAAAAAATCCCAAGTGGAAAAAAACCTCTGAGGACCCATGGCTACTGACCTGCCTGTTCTCAGGGCAGACTAATAGGAGATGCTCCTGTGTGCTTAGAACTAAGTTCTAATTCTACTGTAGGGTGTAATGTTCATAGTGTAGTTCCATCTTCCAGGTCTGTTGAGTGATGAGTTCAGGAGGGTCAATTCTTGAGGTTGATGAGGCAGACCAAGTCCAAAGAATGTCCAGGTCCTGAATATGGATTGTGTCTGGCTATTAAAAGGGGTTGAACAAGATCCAAGATGTATATGTGATATTAGTTGATATTTGATGAAGGTATATAATCAATGTGAGCATGAGGAGCACAAATTTGTTTAAATGGGCTGCCAAACTCCAAATTATGGAATGCTTGATGGGTTATAAATTCCTAAGGTAATCTGTTGGACTTTGAAGAAGGTGAGGGCAGGATGCAATGCTTCATTCCTATGTAGATTGGCAAATGTTTTGGAAGTTTGCAAAGTTCTTGGAAGTGCTAGTTTTCAATACTATTTAGGGGAAAAATGCAGGAATTGAATGAAAGCTGGGCAATAAAGTAGTACAGTACAGATCACATTAAACTGTTTCTCCAATGAGTTGCATTAGCATTTCTGACTGAGTTGCATAAGTGTCGCTAAATCCAGCATAAAGCTCTGCACAAACTGTTTCTTAAGAGTTAAAATGCAATTTTGTATTGCATTTTGACAGGACTGCATGTGCATTCTAAATGAGTTGCAAACACATTTTACAAATATTTGTTACTGAGCTGCTTAAGCATTGACAAACAATGCAATATGAGTTGCCAATGTAGTACCAACTTGAAAAAAACAATGTTAAATTAACTCATTGGTGGAATAGTTTAAAGCGACGTGTTCTGTAGATGCTCTGATGTTCAAAGTAGAGTCTAATGGCTTTGAGTTCAATAATTTAACAATGTTTCACTATGTAGGCATCTATAGGGAGACAATCAAGGATTCGGTGGGAGTGAAGCTTTGGATGCCAGGTTGGAGCGTGTAATTGAAATATTTCAGACCAATGTAGGTAAGGATAAAATATGTTGTAAAGACAACAACTAGATACTGATAGATATATTAGAATTATTCAGTATGACAGATTTGATGTTTGAAGTTGAGTTAAGGTTGCTGTGATTAGGTTTGCACTGGCACATATTGAGGAAGGACTGTTTTGCAGGACGGTTGATACGGTTGTTGCTGTAGCATAGTAACCCAGTGGCAAGAGCTTCAGTGACCCTTGTGTCATTGACTTGCTGGTGGATCCAATGTCAGTACACTGTGGGAGTGCCTGAAAAATATGTGTCTTTGACTGAGTCTACTGACTGATGAGGCAATATGGAGTTGATATCAAAAGTAGAACATAACAAGTGCATTGACTGCTTAGTCCAAAGTAAAACTATTGCTGAGCATAACTGTGATAGGGAGATAGTCAGGTCAGTTGCACATGCTCAGAAGGATGAATCAAATAAAGGCATGCTCTTGGTGACAGTGGTCACTGGAAGGAGTATGAAAGGGAGAGATCTGTCAGATGAGTTAGAAAGACCACTAGATAAGTGACTGGCATAATTAGTGTTGTGATGAAGAGGTGTAGATAACTTCATGAAGTATGATGAAGTCCAGAGGCCAGGGAGCAGTGACTTGGAATAGCGTACATTTAACAGGGTAGTTATGCATCAGAAATTCATTGGTACGTATTCTGAAATACTAATTGGAAAAAGGGTTTTAGGAGAGCATCCAACGGCTATTCCAGGAATTTAAAAGTCAGATAATGTGGCCGATCTGAATCAGTGCTGTAGAGAATAAACTATAGGTCAAAGGTATAACAGATGCTGCCCAGTACCACTATGTGGTATACTGTGGTTCCCATTAACTTTGAGGGTTATGGCTGTTATGGAGTTGGTATATCCCAGGAGGGAAATACATTCACAATTCCAGTGTAAGATAGTGGGTGTGAAGAAGACTCCATTAGAGCTTGGATCCTATGGAAGACATGGGGAAGTAGTGATGTCAATACTGTTTGGATTAAATGACATATGTAAGGAATGGCCCAGCAGAGTTGATTGGGAGATAATATCTTGTATTGCCCAGTTGAATGGGATTCTGGAAATGGATCCTGGGGAGATTATTGGGAAGTACTGAAATATCATATACTGACTTAGACTGTATATGCCGTGTTGTTCGAGGGATGTTGCCGGCCAAGGGTTTTCTTTAAGTAAGAAGAACTGGCAATCTTTGTAGCTCTGGAAGAGAACAGTAAAGCCAGCTGAGGAAGGAGTATGAGGTGAATGAACTGGTAGAAGTAAATGAATGGGTGAGTGGATGCTGGACATTGGCAGTTGTGAAGAACACACAAGAAGTACATAGCAGCAAATGTGGAGGAGCCTTGAGCCATAAAGTGGTGAGAAGGAAGTTTCTAGACACAACAGCATCCAGCCAACATCAACAGCCCTTTGAGAGGAGAGAAGGAGGTAAGCCAGGGTGCAACCTTCTCATCAATGATGGCCCTGAAGGTAGGAGAGGCAATGGTGCACTGGATGCCAAGGAGTATTGTCTTTAGAAGTTGTAGGTAAGGTATCAGTCAGTAGGGCAGTTGCCATGGTATGGAGATATAGAATGAACAGAAGCTGAAATGGGCCTTAGGCATTAGATCCAGGTAAAACTGAGAGGAGGCTCCAGGTACAAAGGTGCTGCAGAGCTGGAACATGAGGTTCCCACCTCCAAAGGAGATGCTGAACTTGTAGTAAAAGGTGCAGTGGTGATGGGCTACAAGGTTCCCACCTCCAAAGGAGATGGTGAAATTGAATTGCTGATAGTTAAAGGTGTTGTGGGGATGAAGTATGAGGTACCCACCTCTGAAGGAGATGGCAAACTTTAGTTTGTGATAGTAAGTGGTGCTGCAGTGATGGGGTATGAGGCACCCACCTCCAAAGGAGATGGCAAACTTGAACAGCTGAAAGTACAAGGTGCTGCTGTGATGGGATGTGAGGTTTCCATCTCTGAATGAGGTGGCAAACTGGAATAACTGATAGTAAATCCAAGAGGCGAGATAAGGGTAGCATTGGGGAAAAGCTACAGAAAGCCATGTGCTCCTGTCACTGATAGTAAATTCATGGGATAAGATAAAGGTAGCATTAGGGGAAAAACTGCAGAAAGCCACAGGATCCTTTCCCTGAAAATAGGAAAATCATCATAGACTCAGCAGGAAGCAAGGGGGAATGCAGGCAATGACAAGTCCATGATGAAGGCTGTAGGGGAGCAGGAACATCTGGAGTAGCAATGATGAAGGAGCGGCAGCAGGAAGCAGAAGGTCTGGGAACTGCAGGAGGTTGGGCCTGTAGGCAAGTTACATGCAATCAAGGTGCAACATGGAAATCCAGAAATAAAATGGGCAGGGCGGAGAGTGGAACCAGATAAACTGGCAGGGTCCAAATCGAAAATGTGAGGCCAAAGTGAGGAGAAGCACAGGAATCCCAGGCACTAACAGAACAAAGCAAAGCAGGTCAGGATTAGAAGGACCACCACAAGGTCATAGCAGTCTAATCTTCCACAGGGGAGCTGAATGTGAAAGCCTGGGAATGGGCTAATGGAGCAAAGTAATAAGGCAGGAGAGATTGGGAAGGGATATGCAGCAGAGACTGGAGGCAAGGCTCAGGTACAGGAGTTCAAAATCTGATGGGTATAGTGTTCCCAGTCTTGAAGTGAAGTGGTGAACCCAAAATACTGGTACAGGATGCAAACAGGTGAGATGATGAAGTATGTTGAGATGACTGAGTACAGTGGTCTGATTCCCAAAGAAATGTGGTGAACCCAGGGAGCTGGCATGGAATGTACAGTAGGTAGATGATTCAGGAGAGTGGAGGTTGATAGGGTACAGCGTCCCATTCCTAAAGGGAAGTGGTGAAACAGATTGCTGGTATGGAATGCAGTTGGATGAGGCAGTAGATGCAGGATGCAGGCTCCCATCCCTAGCAGTTGGGATGAACTAACCTTCACTCGATACCTCGCAGACAGAGTTAGGAATGGTGACTGTCAGGTAGGTGGTATAGGTTGTAAATGATTGAGAAAGTAGAAATAGAAACAGGCTCCCATCCTCGCTAGACAGGGCAAGCCTATCTGCACTGCTATACCTCAAAAGGCAGACTTAGGGATGGAGACTGTTGGACAGAGGGTGTAGGATGAAGAGATTGAAACACGTTCCCATCCCCAGTAGACAGGGCAAGCCTACTTGCATTGCATTACCTCACAAGGCAGAGTTAGGAATGGAAGCTGTCAGACTGCTGGTGTAGGCTGATCAAAGGAAAGGGCAGCTGCCTGCCATGATCTGGAAGGGAGAAGCAGAGGAGACAAATTGAGTTGGAGAGGGGAAAGGGAGCAGGAAGAATGGAAAGCAGTGAGGAATGAACATACAATGCAGATGAGTGATAGAAACAAACAAACTGAAACATGAAAATAGGAACACAACAATGATGAATGGGAAAAAAGGGGGTGGTGAGCTAATCTGATTGCCGTACCGTGACCGTGCGCGTCACAGTTTGTGTTTCCTTAAGCGCTCGCATCTCCTTTTGCGTCACTGTTCGCTTTAGTGTCACTTTTCACTTGCATTTCTGCTAACATTTGCTTTGCCATTTACCTTTCTGTCACATGTGCACAACCGTTAACAGTTGCGTTTCCCTAGCACTTACCGTTACTATGTCACAAAAAATCACATGGTGGGGGCGCGGGGTCCAAAAGGTCCCGCACTCCCACCACTGCATTCCATTCACTATTTCTACTGCACATTCTCAAAAGGAAGGCAAATTAGAGGCAACAAACTCTGTTTAATGCATCAGTTAGGGTTGTTCCACAGTGACAAAGGTGAAATTCAGTGTTAGGGTTGAAGCCCCCTTGCACCCCAGCCTGCCACCCAACCACCAATGGGGTGTGCATTGGGAGTCGTGGTCTAACTCTCACCCCATTCTTCTATACCTCAGCATGCTTACACGTGATGAGGTGAGTTAAAGGCCAACGACTCCAATGCACACCTCTGCTAGTGGTTGGGGTGGTGGGTCAGTGCAAGGGGGCTTTCAACCCTAACATCAAATTACCTCGCTTTTGTCGCTGTGGAACAACCCTAACTGATGCATTAAATGGAGTTTTTTGCCTCTAATATATATATATATATTCGGTGGTAGTCATAGAAAAGTTTCTCAGTGCTGAGGTATACACATGCAATGTAATTCCAAAGTAAACACAAGCTTTGCAACTTGAGCTTATTGGGGTCAGGAAATCTGTGAAAAGTTGTACTGCTTTGTAATTTGCTATTTTCAGAAATATGATTAACATCTAAGGGTGTGCGAATATAGAAGCATTCGCTTCATGAATTGATTCATGAATTCACTGCAATTCACAAAGTTAATCCACCTTGGGATGTGCCATTTTGTAGGGTAAGAGTAACTTCATGAATTGTAAATTTGATAACTTCACTAGTGAAGTGGGGCCCACAGGCGAAGGTCATTACATACTATGGCATTGAGGGTCACATGGTACTGAAATGAGCTGCATGACATAAGGCAGCTGTGTAGAGTGCTGACTTCTGAAAAGAGAGTGGGAGAAAAGTCTTTCCCTGCTTGCCTGTTTGTCTGAGAAAAAAACCTTAAAATCTATACAAAAGCTGAGTCTTTTGAAACAAAAGCACTCACAGAAAAGATCTAGATGGCCTTGTACAACTGGATTTGTGTTGTTTCTGGTTTCACTGATTTAGTTGGTTAAAGCTTTTTTTCTTTTTCATGAAGCACTGCTGTGTGAGGGAGAGAAGGTGTTTCAGCTAGTAAGGCAGCCCAAAAGATCTATAACTTTGAACATGTGTACTGTCAGCAGTAGTCTGTGTGCAACAGATACCTCATATTTGTTTTCCTCAGTCTTCCTTGTCAATTATTTCACATCTGTGATCTGTGATTTCTCATCCTATTTATGAAGTACATTTTGGTGTGGTTAAGTGAAGTATTGTGTCAGTCTCCAGCTCTATAAACTGTAGCTATTTCATTCAGTTTGTAATGAAATAGTGTTACTTACGGTAAACTGTTAATTACTGTTGTGTGTGTCTTGTTAATCCCTGTTGTGTTAAAACAATTAAAGAATGTTTTTTGGTGGCTTTACTGTAGCTACTATTAGCCCAGTAAACTGTCTGGTTCAGAATCAAGCCATATCATCTATGGGCTCAGGGGCCAGTCATAGGAGTAAAGGAGTAGTTTGCTGCACTGGTGGTGGTGTTCAAAGTTTTATTTGCCTCATCTGTAGCATCAGTACTGGTGGGGGTTGGGGTAGCAGTGTTAAGACTAGCAGTCCAAAAGGCAGCAAAACGTCTAGTTCTGACACAGTGCCCGATAAGCAGGAGGATGTTTTTGGTGTCCCCATTACTCCTGGTGGTGGCTGCACTGAGAATGATCTTGATGATAGTTTTACATTTCCAAGTAGGAGTGGGGAGCATGACTATAGTCAGAGACCTGCCTGTTGTGCAGTCAGAAAACACTAAATAAAAAAATGTGTCTCCAACTAAAGATGACCAGAAGGAAAGAAAGATAGAGAGAGAGAGACTGGAGAAAGTGAAAATGAGAAGGAGGAGGAGGAGGAGGACAGAGCAGGAGACACATTTTTAAAATGAAAGTTGCCTGGAGGCAGGCCTGTCTCAGAGGCAGAAATCCTGGTGGCCCCCATCTAACCAATCCCCCCAGCCCCATCACCTGTCTCTCTTGGGAGTTACCTTCACCTTTAGTCCTCTGCCACAGGACCTATGGTTGTGCCTAGTCACTGGTATGGAGCCTGAGGGGGTCGGTCATCATCCTGCCAACTCTGGGATTTTTCCTCCAGTTTTTGTGCCTGGGCCCACAGGACATGCAATGGATGTGATATACAAGCTTCTCCTCCATGGAGATGGCATTGGCATCCTGAGCGTGGGATCCCTTTCCTTTTAGCGGGTGGCACGCATGTGCTGATACCCAACCACTGCTGGGTGTCAGGCAAGCAGCACGACTCACTGACCCCCCCCTCCCTGAAGAAGGATAGCTGTCTGTGGATGTTCATCCTTCTCCACCCCGCTGACCCCCAAGCCATCTGAGTCCATTCCTATCCCTGGGTCACTAGTGTGGCAGGTGGTGAGGCGTCTGGAGCCTCAGCCCTCCATACCACTGGGACTACCTGATATTCACTATTCTAACCCCACACAGCCATGAATCCACACTCTAGAGAACTTGTGAAAAAAAGAAAACTGAACTTGAATTCTGTATTCAAACTCACAGTCTCTTGTTAGTAAGGCTTTAAACCTTTCTACTACACCAACAATCTGGCATAGTGATGAAGCTTAGTTGCTTAGCTGGAGCGGTGAAAGGCCTGCCAGGGAGGCAACCCTGTCTATAATGCCTGCTTCCGAGGCAGGTCTGCCTGAGAGGAAAACTTCATTTCAGAATTGTGTCTTTTTGCAGAGGACAGAGCTCAGGTGAAGGAGGATATCATCATCAGTGGGGATGAAGAGTTGTAGCCCCTATTGGAACCAGAAAAGAAAAAGAGGAAAGGTTCTGCTGCTAAACATGTGTGGCTTTGCACAACAGTCCCTCACTGAACTACCAAATTCACCACCCCAGTATTACAACAGTTGTTCTTGTTACCAGTGTTGAGCACATTACACCGTGTAAGTCATCCAGTGTCAAACTGCATAAATCGTTTTGAAAAACTCCTATTTCCTACCATCCCCTGTCCCACTGCCATGTAAAATGAAGGTATACAAAATCCCTAGTTTGTTTTTTATGTACTGGACCCAGCTGACCAAACAGTTATCTGTTAGCTGTGTTTGGTGAGAGGTAGTCAGAGGAAAAGGCCAGCTGCCTAGGCAATGGTGGCCAACGCATATCCTAAAATCCAGGCACCTGTTACGTTGAAATCAGTAAGTCAGTGCAGGGGGTCCCTCTCCCTTACTATCTGCATTTGACTAGGCATCAGGAAGTGGCAGGGAAGTAATCCCAGTGGAGGGAGGATTGACTGTGTAGGACTACTGCAGAGATGAGGAGGAATCTGTGGGACTGCCTAGTAGTGGTCGGTGTCCAGTCAAAATAGCGAAGGAATAATAGCAAGTGAACAACAAATTTGATGTTGGCGACATAGTCATGATAGTGTGTGATATCTAAGCAATTAGAAAGTAATGTCATTCAGCAATGTAGGCATTAATGTAGTCACCAGCGTGTGCTGCAAACCTGTGCTAGTAGTGTAGCATAGAGGTTAAAATCACTGGCTGTGTGTATGCTTGCTATATCCAGCACACACCTGGGTTTGAGACTCACTGTTCTAATTTTTTGTTGGAAAATCTTGTGCCTGACTTCTCACCCCCTGAGTGAGAATATATAATCTTCCTCCTCCTGACTTCCTCCCACTCCCCAACTTGTGCCCACCCTACTGAGAGAATATTTAATATTCCCCACTCCTGACTGTCTCCTGCTCTGAGTTCCTTCCCCCCCTGGAGTTAGAATATAGGTGTCCCATCAAAACAGCAAATGCAAAACAGTGAGGACAAAAACCGTGATGGCAAAACAGCGCTTGCCATTTTGGTGACTTACTGCTCCCCCCCTCCCAAAGTTTCACCCTGCCAGAGTTGGTTATCTATAGTAAGAGGGGTGCAGGGGGTGCATTTTTCATGCGCTCACTGTATGTGACTGTGCTGTTTTGCCATCGCCATTTTTGTCTTCACCAGTTTGTGCTCAATATTTTCACATGTATTCTAGAATATATAATCTGCCCCCCTCCTGAGTCTGTTCCCCTCCCTGAGTTGCAACCCCCCAAAAGTGAGAATATATAATCCCCCCTTCCGCGATGACTTCCCATCTTTTCCAAGTGCTGTTCCCTTATTTGCATGAGTTTTGTTCTGTGTCAGGGTTTCTCAGGTCTTTTGACTGCTCGCTGTGATTTCTTCAGCATCCTGCTGTACCAAAGCACAGCAACTATAAAAAAACAAAAACAGGCTCTTCTTAGGAGACCTGAAGGTGCTCTTACTAAATAAAGTCAAAATAGCAAATGAAAATCAACACACACATGAAGATTACAAAATACTGGCAAAAATTATTAAAAAAATAGAGGACATAGAGCAGCTGCTCCTGATCTCTCCTACACAGCGCCTCTGTATGAGACATCGTCAGGCATCCCCAGTGCAGAAAAGAAAACAAATCCCTGCTTTCGATTGAGCAACACCTGTGAATCTCCAGGAGTCAAATACTCCCCCAGCCAACCATGCTGCTATGCTGAGTCTTGATGTTTGGTAGCATAATATCCTGGAAGGTCAAGTCTATGCTGCAGAGCATGTCTGAGCATCATGGCAAATAGCCACCCAGTCATGCTATTGCACATGAACTGAATGCTGCAACAGCCACAATTCTGGCAATTGATCTATTGCCATTCTCATTTTTGGAGGACTTGTGACTTAAAAGGACGATGGTGCATGACTGTCTCAAATGGCAGATTCCCTCAAGAACTTACTTCTCCACATGTACCATTCCTGAACTTTATGGGATGGCGTCACACACAGTAATCCATGCCCTGCAGCTTTCAGCTTCCACATACATCCCAGTACAGATGTAATAACTAGTGGTTAAACAGCTGGTCACTTCTACCTGTGCATTACATTATACTGGGCATACTATAGGTACATGTAGTAGTATTCGACTCTGACCTGGAGTAAAACTGTACTAAGTGGTGGTAACAATACTCCAGGTATTCATCTGTATGCCATGCTGACAATGGAGAGTGTAACTGAATTGCACACGGGTCAGAAAATGCTAGAATTTCTCCTGACTGTGACTTATTAGTGGTTGCACCCCCATTCACTAAAACTGGGTTTCATTTTGAGTGATAATGACTCAAATGAAGTGCTGTGCAGAATTTCTGATTCCGAGGTCACGTGATGCAATTTGCCTAGAGGACGTCTATTCAGACCGCTCCGTCTACCCGCCTCATCAAAAGACTTCATATACCTAACAAAGAGGGACAAGAACAATAAAAACACCCTATAACTATTATATACACTTGGCAGCATCTATCGATTGCATCGGGAAAGCATGGATGCAGAAATGACTACCGCCTCAGGAACATCGCTTTACTTCCATCGCTTCACAAAGGCCCGAAGAAATCACGGACTCCAGGTACAGCTACTGCCCACCCCCATTCCACAACCTTGGGGGAACAAGGATTACTTACCTTAGCTGATTTCCTGGCAGAATTTTGGCCTTTTAAGGAAGAGCTCCGGACGATGGCATCAGAAATAAAATCTCTCTCACACAAACAATGGAAGAAATAGCTATTAAAACCTCCAATAATGAAGCCCGGCTTGTTTCGTTGGAGAAAAGGGTCGACAAGCAAGATCCAGAAATAACCCTTTTAAAACAAAAGTTTAACAAGATAGAGCAGAAGCTTGAAGATTTAGAGGGTCGTAGCCGTAGGAACAATGCGGTGATAATCGGTCTGCCCGAATCTGAGGAAGGCAAAGATCCGATACTATTTGTACAGCGATTTCTGGAAAAGATAGTGGGTCCCTCACCTTATGCCCCTCAATATACAATCGAGAGGGCGTACAGGGCACTTCGACCTACTCCGCCCCCCCCCCGACCACTGATATTTCGATTTCTGAACTATTTAGAGCGCCAGCATCTGATGGTTAAAGTGAAAGAACTGCAGGAGCTATCATGGGAGGGGCGCAAGATCCGTATTGCCCAAGACTTGCCTGTTTCTGTTAGATTACGTCGGGCTAGTTTTCATCCACTGGTAACCAAGGTCATCGCTGCGGGGATAAAATTTCATATGATCTATCCGGCTAGACTACAAGTGTTCGTGAATGGAGAGTGGCGCTCATACGAAGAGTTTGAAACAGCACGTACGGATCTTGCCAGAGTCATGCCTGATCTCTTCCGCGATTTTAAATGATGGCTTCATTCTCTTGTTTTCAGAGTTTGTGGAAAAAGTAGCAACTTATTGTTGGAGGGAGAGCGGTAGCATTGTCCGAGCAGACTTCCCGACCGAGGTATGTGAAGGGATAACCCACTGTCAGACTGTCGCCTGGGCTTGGTGCCTAGTTTATGATGACTGATTTCTTGGACTTCTCATTGTGTTTCTGAATAGGAGTTTCTGAATTCAACACCGCGTAGATATTTCAACGCTGCAAGTTGTTAAGGTGGGGTTTGGACTGCTGATTTCGTGACCGGGAACTACGGGTTCATTTGGCAATTAAAGACTCTGGCTTCCCTTTTCTTTTCACAGTGCTGCTTGTTTTGAATGCCTGCTAGTTTGGGGCTTTTTAGAAGAGTCAGGGTTTCGTTTTACTTTTTTTCTCCCCCCCCTTCTTTGTTTTTCTGAGCCCAAAGTTAATATTCTCACTAGTGCAGTTTGATTGTTGTTGTGCTCCCAGAGGTAATATGTATAAGGGGACAATGGGCTTTAGTGAACAAGTAATTTGCCAGCACCTCTGCTTCCCTCTTCAAGGATGTAATGGCGGTTTAGAGCCACAAGAGGGGAGTGTTGTACTGTTTTTTATTAATCTGGCACGTTAGTTTAAGGATTCGTGCATTACTATTCACAGATAGGAATATATAAACTGCAGGTGGTTTTAGGTTATGTATTAACTTACATAGGGGTGGGGAGCGGAGGGGAAGAACGGGACGACAGGCTGTTGCAAAATGGTGCACATAATAGGTAAGGGGATGGGAGGGTGGGACTCTTTTAAGCAAGAGTGTGCTCTATACTTAGTTTTCCAGTTGGGTTATTATGGGGTTTTGGGGTTGTTTAATAGGGTAAACTGTTTAATGTGGGGGAGATGGGGAGGGGCAAACCGCAGGTTAAGCTACAGATTATACATCAGTTTCCATGTTTTGTTAAGTTGGCTAATTACCATATTCTATGTTCTGATTGTTTACTTCAAACATGCTGCATGAAGTGTGGTCTTCTACGTGGAATGTAAAGGGGATTAGAAATAAACTCAAACAGTATAAGGTTTTAAAACACCTAAGCCTCTTGAGTTCACAAATCACCTTTATCCAGGAGTCACATTTGTTGGATTCAGAGGCCCTACAGATGAGAAGACTTCAGATAGGGAAAGTTTTTGCTGCTCAAGGCACTACTAATAGTAGGGGGGTAATGATTTTGATTAATAAAGCTATTGCCTTTGATGTGGAACAGATCATCAGAGATCCTCAAGGTAGGTATATTATAGTTAAAGGGGCTATCCACTTGGTTCCCCTTCTCCTCTGCAGTGTTTATGGCCCCAATGTAGACGATCCCGGATTTTTAACGCGGCTGATCCTACAACTACTTCCCTTTCTTCCTACAAAAATGGTCATGGGGCGACTTAAACTTAGTAATGGATGCTGAATGGGATAGATCACCATCTCACAACAGAGGGTCTTCTCCAGCGCAAAAAGCCCTGTATGATCTGATGGATCACCTAGGACTATGTGATCTGCGGAGGGTTCTGAACCCCAAACAGAAAGAGTACACCTTTGTTTCCCCGGTCCACCACACAGCTTCACGTATAGATTACTTATTGATTTTGCACTCACTTATCCCTGGGGTGTTGTCCAGTACTATTTCGCCCGGCCCACCCTCAGATCATTCCCTAGTTCAAGCCCATATATCCTTATCTATCTGCCCAAAGAGGGATAGAAGGTGGAAAATTAATGATCAGATGATAAAGAAGCCCGAGATCGCTCAATTAATACAGGAACATATAGATTTTTTCTTTACCACGAATACGTTGCCAGATATAAATCCGGATGTTCTATGGTGCGCCTTCAAAGCGTACATTAGGGGTATTCTAATTAGTCAGGCTACGGTGCAGAAGAAGTCACAAGATTTTAAAATGAAGACTTTATTATCTCAGATCAGGTCAATCGAAAGTTCCCTTACCCCTAACACACCACAGGAAGTTATAGGCAAGTTAACACTTATTAAGGATCAATACCTGGAGATACTTGGGGAAAAAGCGGTATTTGCTATGGTCTGTACCAAAGCCAGGTATATGGATCAAGGGGAAAAGGCAGGCAAACTTCTCACCCTCAGGATTAAACAACAGGAGTCGGCAAGGCTTATCCCCCCTATTAGGTCGGCAATAGATGGAACGTTGAAAACTTCCCTCAAGGAAATTCTGCAGGAATTCACTCAATATTATAAATCCTTATATTATAAAATGGATAACCCACCTTCAGTCTCTACATTGGATGATTACTTTTCTTGTACCAATTTACTGACTCTATCTGATGCCCATCACAGTTTATTACTGGCACCTATTTCTAGCTGGGAAGTTATTGAGGTAATACAAAAGCTCCCCCTGGACAAAGCTCCAGGGCCAGATGACTTTTCGCCTACTTTTATAAGAAATTTAAAGATTCAATTGTCCCTCCTCCTCTCTTTATTCCATCATATCTTATCTGGCATCACACCAACCCCACCCTTTTAAGCCTTATTAGTATTGATTCCAAATCTGGTAAAGACCTGAACTGGTTAGAGTTATCAACCCATTTCTCTTATAAATCAAGACATGAAGATTTTAACAAAAATTTTAGCAGACAGGCTCTCTATTGTCTTGCCGGATCTTATTGGAATGCATCAGGTAGGGTTTATGCGAGGATGCGCCTCTGTGGATCATCTTCAGCACGCTGTCTCATGTCCTCTCGGTGTCCAGGGATGCGCAATACCCAACAGTTTTGATGTCCCTGGATGCCGAGAAGGCCTTCAATAGAGTAGACTGGGGCTTTCTGCTTGGGGCTTTAAAGGCTTTTGGTTTCCCATCTCAATTCCAGGACTGGATTGCTGCTATTTACCGAGCTCCTTCGGCTAGAATTACCGGGAACGGAATTGTCTCAGACCCCTTTTTTCTGCATTCAGGTACTAGACAGGGATGTCCCCTCTCTCCCCTTTTATTTAACATTTACTTAGAACCACTGTTAAGAAATCTATATGCCAACACGCAAATACAAGGTATCAGCATAGTTGGTCATGAAGTAAGGGCTTTAGCATATGCTGATGACCTCCTTCTCCAGCTTTCTTATCCAGACACTTCTATTCTGGCGGTGCTTGAGGTCATAGAGGAGTACAGTTGTCTCTCTAATTACAAGCTTAATCTAAGCAAATCGGGTGTCTTTCCCTTAAACCACAAAGTCTTCAGGCAATCGGTCATCGCCCTGGGTCTTAAGTGGGTTCCGGATGCTCTGGAATATCTCGGTATCTTCCTTACCAGAACTTCTCTCTCAGCCATCAAGAAGAATTTAGATCCTCTCATTTTGGCCATCACACACGATCTGGACAGGTGGAGCAAACTCCCTATCTCCATCTGGGGCTGGATCAACATGATCAAAATGAACATAGTGCCGCGTCTCCTGTATCCCCTTAATCTTCTTAATGTTTGGCTTCCTGGGGCATGGTTTAAGTTACATCAACTTTTCACAAAATTCATCTGGGCCCAGAAACAACCAAGACTCGCATACACCAAGTTGGCGGGCGCCAGCACAAGAGGTGCGGCTTCCTCTCTAAATATGTATTATTGGGCCACCCATACCTCTAAATACATGAAATGGGTAGACACAACACATATATCCCGAGTCCACAGTGGCTGAAATAGAGACTCACGATTAGTTCTATAGGGATTGAACCTCTACCCTTCTAAGCGTTGAAACCCTCGCAACTCCCCCCCAAATTAAAATCCACAGTAATTGAACTATCAGTAAGGGTTCATCGACAGCTTTGTGTATTCTTGCAATATAATCCTCTACAGGATCTCTCCCTGTCCCTCTGGAACTCTCCTTTGTTCATGTTGGGGGGTAAGCCCATTCCTTCTACATGGTTACTGCAGTTGGGGGAAGGTTCTCCCCTTTCGCTTCAAAAAGATGAGAATACTTGGCTCTCTATTTCAGAAATCATGTGTAAATTTAACATTCCATGTTCCGGTTATTTTAAAGTGTATCAACTCAAGCATCTTCTAGTAAAAACTCTAGGGCATTCTCCACCAGGGTTAGGTAGTAAATCACTGTATCAGGATCTCCAAATTTTAAGTCGCCCCCCTAAGACCATATCTAAGATATATGCTATGCTTTTTGAATTTTGTTTTCCACAGTTTTTAGGCCCCACGGAATACTGGACAAGACTGTTCCCCTCCTTAACATTGGATTGGGCCTCTCTGTGGTATAATTGCCGCTGTTTCATAACACAGGATAGACTCCGTCTTACTCAATTTTATATATTACATAATCTATATTACTCTCCTCAGAAGTTAGCTAAATGGGGCCTTATTGAATCCAACCTATGCACTCGCTGTTCCCTGGAAGAAGGTACACTCCTGCACATTTTATGGTCTTGTCCGAAGGTGGCACCTCTTTGGGAAACAATCTCAGCTAAGGCTGATCCTATGTTAGGTATTTCTGATTGTTTTACACCTGAAATCTGCATACTGGGAGATTATTCCTCGATTAAGTTTACTAAACGTAAATATTATATGTCTATAATAGCGATATCTGTTAAGAAACTGGTACTTAGTCATTGGAAGAGTACAGAATTTCTCTCTTATATGGAATGGCTTAGTGAATTATTAGGGAATCTGAGGACAGAAAAAGCCTGTGCTAATCTCCAACCTAGATTGCCCAAATATAATAAGATTTGGGATCCTTTCCTTTGTATTCTATTTAATTTAAGTGGACTAAGGAATATTGGTCTTATGGAATGTTAACGATGACTGATATTGTAAATATTGTGGTTTGCCGGGGGAGGGAAGGAGGATTATAGGTTGGGTGGCTGGGGAAGGGGGGACAGACTTAACATAGTTGACAATTTGTATAACATGGTAAACTCTTATGTTCTGTCTCCTTGTTGTATGGAAAATTTCTAATAAACTTTAAATTAAAAAAAAAAGAATTTTTTGATTCCGGTGGAACTAAATTCTGCAGAATTTTCAAAATTCAGCTGAAATTCCACTGAATTTCACCAGAAATTAAATGATGGAATTCCATAGGAGAAAACAGCTGTGGAATTATTTTCCATGGAAAAAAATGCTGTTCCGCAGATCTCAATATTTTCTGAGGACATTGTTACAGAAAAATTTTCCATGGAAAAGTGCTGTTCCACAGAACATTATTCTGTGAATCACAGTAGGCAGAATTCTGCAGAAAAAACAGTAAAATTCCAGTGGAAATTCTGCCATTGAATGGTCATTCTGTGCTAATTCCGCTGGCAGGATTCTGCATTCCGCACAGCACTACTCAAATGATGTGAAATAAGGCAGTGATGGAGGGTTTCTCATGGTACCATACTTAGCACGCTGCCTTAATCTCATTGAGCAAAAGCTTGTAGCATATCCTGATATGAAGTCCATCCTGTCTGTGGCCCATCACATCTGTTTCTACTTCGCCCATTCCAGAATGGCATGACCATCTCAGGCACCTGCAGATCCAGAGCAAACTGCTTCAGAACCATATGAAGCTCAAAGTGATCACCAGGTGGAGCTCAACACTGTACATGATTGAGTGCTTGTATAAGCAGTACTAAGCCATCTCTGAATATCTACTGCGGCATACAAACCGTGATAATGCTATATCTCTGACAACAGACCAGTGGCAACTAATAGACGGCCTGATCATGATTCTAACGCCATTGGAATATGCAACACATGTAGTGAGTGGAGATTTTGCCTGTATCAGTCAGGTCATCCCACTTCTACAGGTGCTGAAGCAGATGCTGTTTAATATACCACAGATACTGTAGGTTGGTGATGACATGGGAAGCTGTGGCTTGATAAAGCCCATGTTCCATGTCTGCAAAAGTCATATCTCCTACATTATGTAGGTTGCTGATTTAGGGACTGCCACCACCAAGCTGGACCCATGATATAGTTGGGGGCCTGTCATCAATACCTGAAGGTGTCAGTCCTTCTGGCACAATTCTTGTAATCTACTAGGAAATTGTGAGAAAAGTACAACATACATAAATGTTGTGTTTGCAGAATTTTTTTCAACTACCAGCATAAATGCATCAGGCTTTTGCATGCTGCTACAAGACACTGTGCTGTGTGTCTGTCCCCCTGCCACAGTTTTTGTAATGCACGTTAGGGAAAATTGTGAGAAAAGCACAACGTACTGGGAGGGCTATAGCTTGAGGTTCAATGTGGGGGAATAACTCCTCCCACATCCCCTACAAAAGCCAGTCTCCATTGCCAGTCCTTCGCTTAGTGCATTGTGACACACTTGGCACCTAGGCTCCTGTGTGGCTCATGGGTTGAGACTCCACCTCTCTCTGCTCCTTTCTTTCTTTAGGCTTACTGTGGTCGCAACTGTGCAGCCTACTCCTGGACTTCTGCTCTCTCTCTCTTGCTTCTGCTGCTTTGCTCTCTGTCTGTCATACCCTACGTTTGTTGTCCCCCCTTCCCTTTCTCTCCCTCCTCCTGTTGTCCATTTTTTCTCTTCCTTTCCTGTACATCTTCAGCAATCCTCTCCCTCATTGCCAATCCTTAGGCTGTTTCTCTTTTCTGGGCCTCATCAAGCTTGGGGCTGCGGCTTCATTTTGGCCTCCTCTTCCGGGATGCATCATCATCACCAATGCACCCGCATATTGACCTGTTGTGCATGATTTTCTGCCTCACAGCTACAGGGGCTGCCATCTCTATCTCCACTTCTGCCTTGTTTAATTGTATAGGTAAATTTTGCTACCTTGTTTTGCTGGTCCTGTGCTTATATGGCTCCCCTCAAGTTGGGCAGAAATGAACTCGCTCCACTGTTTCTGGTGATGTTTCCTCTTTTTACTCCCTAATTGCTCCGACTGCAGTGCTCTGTAATAGCGAGGCTCCCAAGCTCCACATTATTGTTTGTTTGTTGCTTATTTAGGTATATCCATTGAGCTTACACTCATTCACAATAGTGACTTTATTACACAAGTACACATATACAAATACATAAAAAACATTATTACAGTACAATTTCGAGCAATTAGTCATTCGTTTCCACACAAGCCTCAAATATACTACAAACAGAGTGACAAATTACCACAATCAATTAAAACATTCACAAGGTTGAATATTGGAAAGCAGGTGATTCTTCAAAACAGAGACTGGCAAAGGTTTAGTGCTTCCACCTGACCTACTCGACTATGCATATCTACCACCCAGTGTTGTATGTTGTTTTACATTGTTGGCATGCTTGAAGCCTGGATCTCTACTTCTCCACCCTCCCAAGTCAATTTCTGTATTGTATATGTCTGCCCTTTTCCAGGGACTGCTACCTCCACTGCTCCTCTGGGTGGTGTCCTCTACTGTCCCATTCCAAGACATTCACTTGGGCTGTACCCACGAGGTACAGGGCTAATTTCTAGTACGCCATACAATTCTGGATTGCTTTATTTTGGGCACTGTTGTGCTTACTCTGGCACCCACAGCCAGCACTATGACCCTTGCATTGTAATGCAGCTAACACTCCACCATGTTCAGACCTTGCTGCACCAATGAGCTCTCCTCCTTTTCTGTGATTGTGCTTTTCCCCTTTGTGCATGCTTGGAATTTCCAAACTCATGGTCCTTCCATTCCTACATCCATCCACTTTTCCCCTTGCTTGCTCCCTGTCTATCTAATCCTCCTGCCTGCACCTTCGTTGGCCTTGTTCTTGTGCCCCTCTATTGTACTTTTGCATGTGTTCTGATTTGCCCTTGTCCTGGGCTTCCCCTATTGCCCTTGAATCCCGATGGCAATATCTGTATTTCCAACTGCTCTGTCCCCCCCTGTCCACCATTCCTGCCCTTGTCCTGTGCTTCCCTGGTTTTCCATTTGGGCCTTTCACTCCTCCCCCAAGCACTCCATCTCCATTTACGCCCCTTCTACAGTCCAGACCTGTGCTACCTCTACCCCTAGTCTGGCAATTGCACCTCTCACCATATTGCTCCTGGCACCTGTACCCTCTTCAGTTTCAAAAATTATTTTCCCTCATTCTACCCTTGGTGCTCCTCACCTTTCAGCTTACCTGTTATCTGCAACATTCATACCTGCTTGCTCTTCCACACCCCTCATGGTACCTCCTAACCCTGCACATTGGATTTCCTGATGGCATCCATCATTCATAGCATTCCATTACTATCAGTATGCTCCTTCCTGGAATACTCTACACTCCTACTTGTGGGCATTCCTGATGATTCCTTCTATTTCCTACTCTGATTTTCTTTCTTCCCATTTATACTGTCTCACACTTTACCTATCTATGACTCTGCAGCCAGCTGCCTTTTCCTTGCTCAGCCCATACCAGCAGTTTATCCAGACTCTGTCCCAAACTCATACCTTCTAAGGTATTGAGTGAAGGTAGGCTTGCCCTGTCTACTGGGGATGGGATTCTGTTATCACTACCTACTAATTCCAGATCTGACATCTTCCATCCCTAACTCTTCCTGGTGGCATCGAATGAAGGTTAGCTCACCCCGACTATCAGGGATGGGAGCCATGTCTGCAATCTACCATGCCATACTTCTGCATTTTACCTGCTACCAGTTTCTGCTTCTCTTTGGGAATGGGACCTTTTGATCCTATGTGCCTTCATTATCATACCTCCATTTAGTAGCCTCAAGTCAAGGTTATCTTACCTCCACTGCTGGGAATGGGAGCCTGAATCTACATTTGACTGTTTCAACCTTATGGATTCTCTACTTCGCTGTGGATCTTTTTGGGCAGTTAACGCCTATCTCTGGCCAGTATTCCTACCTGGTCATCTACATCTCCCATTCATCTATCTTATACTCCTACCCTGGCCATTCTAACAGCTCCCATCACTACTTGAATGAGCACATGTTCTTTTCACCAGAGGAAAACTACTTCTAGCAAAACATCCCTTGGACAACATGCTTCATAGACTCTTATGTCACCAAAGAGTTATCTATACTACCCAATCATCTTCCAGGATCAGTTCAGGAATCCTATTTGACTGGACTATAGTAAGACCTCATTTCTCATCCAACTCTACTGCATATTCCCTATGTATCCCTTCAATTCAAGCACTATGGCATCCCTATCTGCAATGTCTCATAGGATATCTTTTTACATGGAAAAGTGACATAATTCCTTCCATCATGTAATGACTCTGTAATCATCATCAATGTTATGGATAACGGGAACTGCAAGATACCTCATAACAGTACTGACATAATCCTTTTTACCTTTCCGTAGCTTCTTCTTTGAGCACTGACTCTGTTGATTATGTTACTCAACTACTTCCTTAATAGCCATTGGATGTCCTAAGACCTTCACAGCTACCTTCCTAGAACTCCCATCGTTGGATCTCCAGTGCCTAATTGCCTTACTAAATGCATTCTATCCAAACCACTGTTTTTTAGCTCCTGAATGTCACCATACTTCATACAATCATCTACAGTCCTTCCCATATTACCATCAATCAAGTCAGCAGTCCATCCAGCAGTCCTTCTAGCTTATCCCTCATGATTCACCTCCCATACTCCCTCCAGTGAAGACTTTCACCAAGAGCAGGCATCCATTGATTCTCAATCTGAATGTCCCCAACAGATCTGGCTGTCTCACTATCCCAGTATTGCTTCTCAAAGATGTATATTTGACTGCAGAGCTAGGCACCCTGGCATTCTACACCACTCTCAACTTCCCATTGCCACATCATTCTATAGACTCTTTTATATACCAGTTTCTGGGTTTCCCACAGTATTTAGACATTGGATTACCTGTAAGGCAAAACAGTCATGTCCACCTCAGTGCATGTCATGCGCAATTACACCAGAGAAATACCCATATCTACTTTTCTATGAGCAGACCAGCAAGAGCATATACAAGTATCATTACAACAGCAATACCCAAATCAACTCTTGAATTCCTCATACGGAACTTCCAATTATTCTATATACATTCAGTTACCATCTCTACTGCATTTACCAATCTTCCTTCACTGATCTAAAATCATTCATGTCACTACTCCTACCAGGCACATAAAGACTCTGTCTGTCTTCTTCATCTACTTCATGGATGCTTCATTGTAACTTATCACTCACTGCTTAACTCCTCACCTCCGGACTCTAACTTGAATGTCAAACTTTCTACAAAGTTAGATTGTTTACCTTACGACTTCATAATCTATCATATTTTCCACAATTCAAAGTCTAAAGAAGCATATTTATCAAATCATGTCCTTCCTTCTAATTTGTCTCTATAATCCATTCAGACATCATGCATCATCACCTTGGAAACCTGGACTACATTTGCCCTTTTTTTTACTCCACTCTCAGGATTTGGATGCTCTTTCAGAATAAACCTACCTCTTCAACCTCAGAATCATCCTTTCAGAATGCATCATCCATAGATTTGAAGATGGACCATCATCTCTCAAAGCAGTTCACCTTCCTCAAAAAATTTGATTATGGTTGTCAGAACCTAGGTTCATATCCTCTTAGTTTGCCCAGAGGATGGGCGGGTCAGTAACCATGGGTCCTCAGAGGTTTCCTGCACCTGGGGGGGGGCTTTCTTGTGTGCTACTGGTCATACTCTCCATGAGTTGGAGGAGGTAATCATACTCCTTTGAACATTCATTGGTATTCTTTGGGCTTTCTATTCCATACTCACTACCCAGCTTACCTACCAAGGACAGGAATAGAGAACAGCCAAAAGTAAACTACAGTTACATAAGCACTAAGAACCTCATACTCTGTTCACCAAACAATAAATGGGAGGGTTATAGTCCGAGCTTCAATGTGGGGGAATAGCTCCTCCCACATCCCCTACAAAGGCCAGCCTCCCTTGACAGTTCTCCGTTTAACGCATTGTGATACACCCACCATCCACCCCACCTCCTCCTCCTTCTCCAGCACTCTACTCACCCCTGGTGCTGGGCTTTCTATTCCCTACTCACTACCCAGCTTATCTACCAAGGGACAGAATAGAGAAAAGCCCAAAAAACTGCAGTTACATAAGCACTACCAACCCCATACTCTACAAACCCAAACATTGAAATAAAGTTTGTGTGCCCAGAATATTTCTCAACTAAATGAAGCATGGATGGAAAAAGATTTCCCATGAGGGGACAACTGCAGTCTGTAAGGCTGTGATTGCTGCATCCTTGATACAAATGATTGAAACATCAAAAGAAATGTGTTTCCTCCTCATCAGTTCAATCATTTTCTTTATGACTCAGTTTTGTTTTCCTGTCAGTTTTTGTTTTCCTGTCATTATATTTTTCTCCTCATTGTGCTGCTGTTTCATACACCCACCTGATTACCTCCCCCTGCCCTCTCCTGTATGATGCCTACAGACATACTTGAAAATCAATGAATGCTGCATCATTAAATACTGAGTTTGACAACAATAACATTGGCTACCCTCACTACATGCATCCAAATGGAAAAACCTGAACTCTTAAGGCACTTTAAATGCCATTGCAAGCCGTGCAGACTATGCGTCCTCCAACAATCAAGACACCACTTCCTCCTCCTCTGACTTGCTTGTGTCCTCCACATTCACAAACAACATGGACCACTGCTGCCTCAACCACATGAACAAGACCTGGATGACGATGATCTTTGAGTATTGCTGTGTGCCCTACCATCAAAGGTAAGTTTTTTTTTTCACTTTTTGGCTGTAGGTGGGAGAGTTAAAAGAGTGTATTTCTAACCATTATTTGCTCCTTTTTCTCTCTTTACTGGGCCCAGCATGGATGTGACTATTTAACATAGCAGTGATTCCTACCAGGAATGAAAAAAACGGCATACTTACTTTTCCTGGAAGGAATCACTGCCATATAAAATAACTACATCCAGGTTGGACGCATGCAGCAACAGGATTTCATCACTCTAGTGATAAATACTCAAAAAGAGAGAAACAGGAACAAAAAATGGTTAGAAATACACTGCTTAACTCCCCCCATCCACAGCCAAAAAGTAAAAAAACAAAACAAAAAACCTTACCTTTGCTGGTAGTGCAGATAGCAGTACTTGAAGATCATCATTCAACATAGAAAACATAGAAACATAGAATTTGATGGCAGATAAGGACCGCTAGGCCCACCCAGTCTGCCCATTTCCCTACCTAATGGATAAGCTGCAGATCCTAGTTAACCAGCAGCCTACTTCTTCCTACCCCCACCCCCTAGAATTGCCTTATGACTGTCCCATGCATGCTTGAATTCCACCACTGTTTTTGACTCCACAACCTCCTCCGGAAGGCCGTTCCATGCATCCACAACCCTCTCTGTGAAAAAATACTTCCTTGCATTACCTCTGAGCCCCCCCCCCCATCTTCAAATTGTGCCCCCTTGTTCTTGCCTCTTTTTTGAAAGATGCTACCCTCTTGAGACTTTGTTGATTCCCTTGAGGTACTTGAAAGTTTCTATCATGTCCCCCCTCTCCCTCCTTTCATCGAGGCTATACATATTAAGCTCCTTAAGTCTCTCTTCATATGTCTTCCGGTGCAGACCCTGCACCATTTTAGTTGCCCTCCTCTGGACAGCTTCCATCCTGTCTATGTCTTTGAGGAGATTGGATCTCCAGAACCTACACAGTACTCCAGATGGGGTCTCACCAGCTGTCTGTACAGAGGGATAACAACTTCTTGTTTTCTACTGGGATGCCTCTCACTATGCATCCCAGTATTCCCCCAGCCCTCCTTATTGCCCTCTCACATTGCTTGCCCACCTTTAGGTCATCTGATATGACTACCCCCCAGGTCCCTTTCCGTGTTTGTTGTTGTTAGTATCTCACCCCCCATTGTGTACTCTTCCCCTAGGTTTTTGTTTCCCAGGTGCATTACCTTGCACTTCTCAGCATTGAATCTAAGCTGCCATACATTTGACCATTCCTCTAACCTTGCCAAGTCCATTCTCATCTTTCCACCCCAGTGTGCATCAACACTGTTGCAGATCTTTGTGTCATCTGCAAAGAGACATACTTTCCTTCCAGTCCTTCTGCAATGTCACTTATAAAGACATTGAAGAGGACCAATTTAATACTGAACTTATGTACCCCAATAGTAACCCCCCCTTTCAGAGAGGAACTCCGCTTATTATTACCTCTGTGTCCTGTTCTCCAGCCAATTCTTTACCCAGGCTGTCATCTTGGGACCCACTCCCAGGCTGGCTAACTTGTATATTAATCTTTTGTGTGGGACTGTGTCAAATGCCTTGCTAAAGTCTAGGTAGGCCGTGTCCACAGCCCCTCCCTGATCTACTACTTTGGTCACCCAGTCAAAGAAATCAATTAGATTCATCTGGTATGACCTTCCCATTGTGAATCCATGCTGCCTTGGGTCCTGTGCTCCTCTGGCCTCTAGATACTCGACAATTCTTTCCTTCAGAAGCGACTCCATCATTTTCCCTATCACTGAGGTTAAACTAACAGGTCTGTAGTTTCCTGCTTCTGCCCTGCTCCCACTTTTGTGAAGGGGAATCATATCTGCCCTCCTCCAGTCCTCAGGTACCATCCCATCCTCTCATGATTTGTTAAAGAGGGTAGTCAGTGGTATCACTAGTTCTACCCTTAGTTCTTTTAGAATTCTGGAATGAATCCCATCAAGCTCCATTGCTTTGTCCACCTTCAGTTTGAGGAGTTCTCTCAGAACCCTTTATTCTGTAAATGGGCTGGTATCAACTTCTGTATCCAGAATGTTTCTATTGTTTGTTTTAGGTACCTCCTCCTCTTCATTTGTAAATACTGAGCAAAAATATTTGTTTACTATCTCTGCCTTTTCACAGTCACCCTCTGCCCATCCCCTCTCCCCTTTATTAAGCCTCACTATCCCTCCCTGGTCTTCCTTCACTCTCTGATGTACCTATAAAAGGTTTTATCCCCCTTCTTAACTGAGTTGGCTATCTTTTCCTCGGTTTGGGCCTTTGCTGTTCTGACTGCCTTCCTAGCTTCCTTTTGCTTTAACTGATACAATTATCTGTCCTGCTCCTTCAGTGATTCCTTGTACTTCCTGAATGCTTTCTTTTTCTCTTGAACCTTCACTGCCACTTCCTTTGAGAACCATAGTGGTTTCTTACATCATTTTGTTTTGTTTATTTGCTTCACACAAAGGCTTTTTACCTCTGTGATGGCAGTTTTTATTATTCCCCATTGTTCTTCCACCCTCCTTCCTGCCCATTTACTAGTGCATTCCTAGGCACTCACCCATTTTGAAAGTCAGCCCTCCTAAGTCCAGTACTTTTGCCTTTGTATGGCTTGACTCTATTGCTGTGTTTATTGTGAACCATACTGTTCGATGGTCGCTAGTTCCCAGATGGCTACCTGCTTCTACATCTGTGATCCTCTCTCCATCTCCATTTAAGAGAACCAGGTCTAAGATTGCTCCCTCTCAAGTAGGTTCCAATACTAGTTGTCAAAGGCATGCCCCCTGTAGGGCATCTAGAATAACCCCACTCTTAGAAGTGGCTGCTGCAACTGCACTCCAGTTAACATCTGGCATATTCAGGTCACCCAACAGCAATATCTCCCCTTTTTCTGCATGCTAAGTATACTTTCTATTATTTCCTTGTCCATTCCCCCCCCCCGAGAGGGAGGATCTGTATACAACCCCTGTGCGGATTGTGGTGCCATTGCCTGTCTCCAAATTGACCCACAGTGCTTCTTCTCCTCCCTGTTTAACCTTGTGTTCTGTTGCTTTGATTTCTTCCCTTATGTAAAGAGCTACTCCTCCTCCTCCTCCTCCTCCTTTACCCTCCCTGTCCCTCCTGTAGATAGTGTATCCTGGTATGTTTACATCCCAGTCATGGTTTTGTGTGTACCATGTTTCTGTGACTGCCACAATGTCGAGATGTTCCTCCACCATCAAGGCCACTAATTCAGGAAGCTTGTTACCCAGACTATGGGCATTGGTACTCATTGCTCTCCATTTTTTGATGGCTTTACCTTCTGTGGCAGCATCCCCCACTGACCTTCCTACCTCTGTCTTTTTCTCATTTAGTACCCTGTTTTGTAGGGAGAGGCTGGGATTTTCCTGCTGCTTACAATACACAGAACATACAGAACCTCTGTCCTTCAGCCAAACAGGAATTATCATTTCATGAACAAATTTCTGGGCACTACAGTTCATCAAGACAGTTGCTATTGTGGGAGACTTGCACAGCACAGAAGTAGCACATTAATTCAGGGAGGCCATCTCATTTAGTCTCGTCATGTGAAACATCCTTACAGGAAAATTTATTAGACTGAGGATTTCTGGACATTAAAGTTCATCCCCTAAAGTGCATTACAGGAACTGTGTTGGTGTGACTGACACACAGCATAGCACAGTGTAGCAGCATGCAGTAGTCTGACTTGTTTCCTTGTCATTGAGAATAAATCTTGAAGGACAGAGGTTCTGTATATTGTAATTTTCTCACTATTTCCATAAAGTGTATTACAAGAACAGTGGCAGAGGACAGACAAAGAGTGTAGCACTGTGTAGCAGCAAGCAGAAGCCAGGTGTAATTTTTCTGGTAGTTGAGAAAAATGATGGGAGCACAGAATTTGTGAACAGTATGCTGTGCCATCCTCACAATTTTCATTGAAGTACATTACAAGAACAGTGGTAGGGGACTGGTACACATCACATCATCTTGTAGCAGAAGGAAGGAGCCTGACATACAGTATTTATTCTGGCAGTTGAGAAAAATTATGGGTGCACATAATTTATGCATGTTGTGCTTTTATCATAATTTCTCCTAAGGTGTAATGCAACAACTGTGGTGATGGGACTGAAACACACCACAGTCTGGTGTATTGTATTTTTTCTGGTCACTGAGAAAAAATTCTGGGAACATAAAATTCATGTATGCTGTGCTTTTCTCATCATTCCCCCCGAAGTGCATTAAAAGAACTTTGGCAGGAGGACTAACTTGCATATTAGTGCCATGTAGCAGCACGCAGCAGCCTGTTGTATTTATTCTGGTAGTTGAGAAAAATTCTGTGAGTACAGAATTTATGTATGAAGTGCTTTTCTCACATATTCCTCAAAAGTGCTTTACAAGAACTGTGGCAGGGGACTGACACACAGAGCAGCACCTTGTAGCAGTGTAATATATGTATTGTGGTAGTTAAGAAATATTGTCAGAGAAGAAGACAGTGATAGTATAAGGACTGCAGAATTGCACAAGAAAGAGAAACTGTAGTGAGGAAATCATAATTTTTTTCTGATATTAAGCTGGATGGGGACAGCTGACAGCAGCATTCAGATGGACAGAAGGCAGCAGTATCAGAAATCAGGACAGAAAGAAATGAAATATAAAATGGCAAGGAAAAACTCTAGAAATGTAATTGGTCAAGAGGCATCACCTTACTGTGCATTAAATCTCTTGAAATGCATAGTCAGCTGCTGAATCTAATTTTTGAATTAAAAAAAACCCTGCTATCTAGCACATATCACTGAATCTCTGAAAACATTAAAAGTCAGTAGCTGCCCTCTTGAAGCTGTTAACCTTTACTACTACAATTGTTTAAACTTATGTTACATGTAGTGTTGACAATGAAAAAATAAACAAAAGTCAAAGCCACATTTACTGTAATACACATCCCCAAAGATTCCCACATCATTTTAATAAAATACTACACTTTTCTGTAGCTCAAAATAACGTCTTTGGCCTCTTCCTAAAATCACTACAGTTTTCCCTCAGTCCCCCCACTAACTCATACAGCTCAATACACGACAGAGCTCTGAGTTGCAACCACAACCATAAAAGCTGTTTTTCTAATGGTATGGCAAAAAATCCTATTCAGGTAACACTGACTGACAAATGTTTACTGATTTTCCATAATTTCCCCATATTCTGCAAATCGACATCATGGCTCTGTGCACAGCTGAGTGGGCAAGCGGCCTGTAACCATCTCTGCTACAAACCTGCCAACTCTGGAACCTGTCCTTTTCCAAAGTGCTGACTCTCAAATGTCATCACCCTGCTCGACACCTTTTAACCCTTCTGCTCTGCCAAACAAATTTCTGAACAACTGTACACATTCAGAAAAAAAGCAGAATGCATTTCTTTTTTTTCTCACACCTCCTTCCGCTATATTTTGCATTCCAAAAACAAACTGAAAACAGACACCAGGCATCTCTAATCATCAAAATAGCAGTTCTTTACTGTAAAAGATGATCACTCAATTCCAGACTGACTGAGCGGGTGGCTGGGGGGGGGGGGGGGGGCATAACACTCTGACTATTCTTCAGCTCTGAAACAAACCCAGGATCATCAGTGAGCCAGAAAAGTCTGTGCCCTTTATGACTGTGCACCAAGATCTCTCAGGCAGACATGCTCATTTTCTCACTCTTCATATGGAGCCACCATGTTACAGCTGAGTCGCCTAGCTCACATCAGATCAGAACAGGATCTTACTGACAGTGGAGAAGGAGAGGGGGAAATTACCTAATGTCTGCCAAAGTGCCCAGAAACTGGCAATTTAACTCCTTGGTGGTACATGGCTCAAAAATGCTGGTAGGGGGTGAGGGTGATTCACGGCACTACCGCTACAGTTGTGACTCCTCATTAAGCTCTCCAATCCCATTTGTACAGTTTATGGGAAATGAGAGCACAAGTGAGCATGTTCTTGTGCTGACAAAAAAAAAACCCAAAAAACAGAACTTAGTATACTTCCTGGCCTACACTACAAAATCCTTGGAGAAACTTGAAGAGCAGAAGCCCTTGTGGCCAAAGCAATTAATAATTGGAGCCCTGGGCCAGGTCATCACACTGAGCTTATAAACTACTGCTTATAAACTGGAACTGAAACTATTTATTTCATTAATTAAACATTTAAAACCATCACATCATCATTTTTATAACAAAAATACCTACAAGATTTTTAATAAATTTGAAACTATATTATTAATTACTTATAATTACAATACTAAGCAGCCATTTTATGAGAGTAATAAGCCACTCCAGGGTGTGCATTAAAGAATTATAATGCACTTCCCTGGGGTGTAAGGACACTCGGCCTGCTGCCTCACACCTTATTACACCCCTGGGGTATACATTAAATATAGAATAATGCACAGGTTTGTGTGTTTAACAAGTTTCTACACACACGCTGAGGTTCTGGATGCTACATAAACCCCCAGAGCGAAGCTCGTGGGGTTCATTTAAGCATCCAACAATGAGGGGTGTGTGTAAAAACTCAAGTTAAACACATAATCCCATTTTTATTTTATATAATTGCTGGGGAGTATTTTTGCACCACAGTAGTTATATAAAATAAAACTGTCAAAGCTGTGTAGAAAAGTCAGTCCAGTGTGGAGGAAGTGCAGTCAGTGCTCCGAGTGTCTCCTGAAACCTTTTCATTTTTTTAAAGTTTTGCACAGTAGGGTGGAGGCAAGTTTCTTTTTTTTTTTACTTACCACCGAGTCATACTTGCAGTGTACAGTCCCAGGTAGAACAGTGAAAAGTCACTGTGACTCTGGGCACCATGGTTAGTGGAAAGAGCGGAGGCAGGCACATGTGTGGAGCATTGGAAACCGGCACATGTTCGCCATTATAACTTGTGAGTTATAATGGCAAATTATAACCTGGGTTTCCAATAGGAGAAAATGCTCCCCAGTTATTATAATCCTGTAATACACACCCTGGAGTGGCTTGTAACTTACATGTACACTTTTTGTGTTTTTTTTTACAACAGGTAAAGATAAGAATAAAGGAGAAAGTAAGACAGATAGCATATCTTGAATCAAGGAGTGTAGAGATTGTGAGAATAGAGCAATGGTCTGCAGACACAGGGTCCATTGCCACCACAGAATTTCATCAGATCCTCAAGAATGCTCAGTTGTTTTTTTTTTTTCATTACCACAGTTTATCAGGGCAGCTCTCCTATATTTCCACACAGATGTACCACATCTGTTGGGATGGATGTAAGAGGAGTATTCAAGGCTAGTTTCTCAGGTAACTACCACAACACTGTGTCTGCTTCCTGCTCCCTCTCCTAGTCCCTTATGTCCCCTCTATGTCCCCCCTGCAGGACCTATGCACCATGTGACAACCTGCCATAATCCTTTTCTTTGTGCTGCCTTCCCTTTGGCATGGAAGGAGCACTAGGGGTGCCACTGTGTCCAACCCTTTCAGCTGTCTCAGTCTTTCACCTCCTCAAATTCTCCTTCCACTCCTGGGGATGCCTCACCTTAACGTGAGTATGCTGCCCACTGTGCTCAAATGGCTTCCATTTCCCATGCCAAAAAGCAGTGTAAAATTAGATGGATGTTACCAAACTATTGTTGGTGGTCTCAGTTACAAAAAAGTCCCACACAAGGAACTTTTGCTGCTGATCAGGAATTGCGAAAAAGACCTCATATCCATGGTTCACAGCTGAATTTAAAAGAAGCCCTTACGAACAAGATAAACTCTGGGCTTTAACGAGATATACCAAAGCTGCCATGGACTGGACAGCTTTTAGAAATTAAGGGAACGCTTGTATAAAGCTTGTGAGAGAAGCCACAAGCAACTGTTATGTGGGAGATCTAGAGGGTGCCAAAGGCAACTCAGCAAAAATCTAGCAAATCATCAAATCCGTTGAAGACCAAAGACCCCCCCCTTCAATTCCCATTAAAATCACATCTCAAGGTACTACGATCTCTGATCAAGTCACTATCCTAGAAAAATCAAATGCACATTTTGTGACAGTGGGTCTGGTGTTTAACTCCTCCCCAGCTGCTGTGCTACTTGACTGTTCCACACCAAAAGGATGTTCCCATGGATCCACTGATCCAGGACTCTTTCTGTCTCTCCCCAGTAACTTTCAAACAAGTTAAGGATTTACCAAAAAAACTGAACATGAAAAAGAGTGCTGAAGCAGACAGAATTGAGTCCACATTCCTAAAACTAGAGTGCCATTTTCTAACTGCCTCATAACACACATTTTCAATCTGTCAATCACATCTGGAGCAGTACCCTTCTGTTGGGGAACAGCACACATACAGTATTACCTTTGTTTCAATCGGGTGGCCCATGTGACACTAAACAACTACAGACCAATTTCCATTTTACCTGTTCTGCCAAAGCTTTTTTTAAAAGTTAGTTAATAATCAACTAAAGGAACACCTTGAAAATTCAAACCTATTAAACCCATTACAATTTGGCTTCAGGCAAAATCATAGTATGGTGTCAGGATTAGCCTTAATAACAAACGACTGGTCCCCACCTTCGATAATAAACTTTCCACAGGAGCCATCTTCCTAGATCTAAGTAAAACCTTTGATATGGCTGAGCACAGTCTTCAGTTAGCTAAACTTAAAGAACATGGCTTGAACAACTGTTCAGTAAACTGGTTCTCTAGTTATCTCACTGGTAGACTGCAATGTAACAAAGCTGACAGGCTGTTATCCTCTCCACTACCTCTCACAAGTGGGGTCCCATAAACCTCCATTTTGGGTCCATTGTTGTTCTCAATTTACATCAATTCTCTAAGCAACAACATTCATAATTCAAAACTCCACTTCTTCATGGTTGATACTGTATTATACACATTTAAACCCTCCAGTCTTCTCAACTCTAAACTGTTGCTAAACTCCAAGAAAACTACAGTAAAGTACTTGCTCCACCACATCATCCAATATCCCTATGTCAGCAGGTCACATTGGCACCTATCACAGCCCTCCTAAGAGACTCACTTGAGACCGTCAAAATTTTTAAATATCTAGGAGCCAGCTGTGCACATTGAATCCCTCACCAAAACACTAAAAGCAAGACTTGGATTTTTCTACAGGAACAAATCCATATTCCCTGTGGATATTAGGAAATGGTTAGTACAAGCCACCTTTATTCCCATCCTGGATTATGCGGATATTATATATGATAGTAGCATGATATCCAACCTAGAAACATAGAAACATAGACTTTGACAGCAGATAAGGACCGCTTGGCCCACCTAGTCTGCCCAGATTAGACATCATCATTGACGATGCCCTATGCTTCATAACAAATGCACCCTTCAGAACACATCACTTTGCCCTTTAAGCAGCACTGGATTGGTCATCTCTTGCCACAAGAACACTGCTCCTCACTAGCACCTGGGCTCTCAAAGTTCTGCTGAACAAACTCCCACCATACATCACTTCTCTTTTTCATCATTCTCACAGCTGCTACTCCCTCAAGAAAAACATCGACATCTTGCTAGATGTCCCCAAATTCTGCACTCTTTATGGCAGAGCTGCAATCAGTCATGCCATCCCAACTGCCTGGAATAAAATATGAGCCTCATTTAAGCTCCCTGAATTGGTCTCTGTAAGCTTTTTTAAATCCCTGATCAAAAAGGTCACTTACGGAAATGCTGCTGCCATAATGGCTAGCACATCTTCTCTATGGCAAAGCTAGAATAATAAGCACTTGTCTCCTCACTACCTTTTCCATTTTCCTGGCCTCTAGTACCTGATAGAATTTGAATCTGAATTTTCATAGTTTTACTTTGCTCCCAATGTGTAAATGTTTGCCTGTTCCCTTACTGTGAACTGTGTTGTACGAAAAGTTTTGTATTGTATACTGATGTGCCACATTGTTTTATCAGGACCTTCTTGTAAATGAGTGTGCTCAATGGAGTTTTCCTGCCAATAAACTTTGAACTTGAACATGAGAAAGAAACTTGAACTTAAAAATAAATAGCATACTGTAGTTTAAATTAAGTCATTGCCTTTCCATTATGTTTTGTATTATTCTACTTGTTTATCAACAGCATTCTTTATAGTCTACATGGAACCAGAAATTTGGAGTTTTGACTAAGTTACAGCATCAATTCAAAACTCTGAACACTGCTGATTGGACAATAGCACAACGTCCATGTTTTGAATCCATGCAGTGACATACAGTAGTAAAAACACTGAATTCTTTAATCCATAAAAAGAACTGTAAACATTACCTGTCACAAATTACTGTCAAACACAGTGTTTCATTAGCGTTTCATCAAGTAGAGATAAATATAGGTCACTGAGGGATATGAATATCAGTTCTAACAATAGGAACCTTACAAGCAAATGTAAGTTAGCACAAGGTTCTTGTCCCCATAATGTACAGTAGTGCAGGTCTGCATTACCGTCTCCCCTCTGAATTCAGTGCTTCACCTATCATGCTAGTTTTGAAACAATTTTTTGCATTGTGTCTATACTGCCAGTAAAGTTACTGTATGAGGGAGGTATTTGGTCTAGTGGTTAGAACACAGAGTTGTGAAGCTGGTGCCCAAGGTTTTATTCCCACAACTGACACTTACTCAATGCTTATCTTCTTATGTTTTACATCTTTCTTATTCATTTCTTTGATGTTTGACTCTCCCTGTTTGCAACAATGGCAACAATATTTTCTCCTGTCCCTCTCATGGACTGTAAAGGGCATGGGATGCAGTTTGTTTAGATTCAGCTTCATGTAAAATCTAATTATTTTCTTTCTAACCTTACTGTGATTGTAATCCACCCTTGGTCAGGAACCCATTGTGAATAAGCTGGCCAGCTAAGCAGGAAAATGCTGCCGAAACATCTTTTAGTACAAAAATTATTTGGTTTGATTTCAGTCTGCATTATCAGATAGGGCTGTGTGAGCAATGCACAGTAATTTCTCAATAACTTGAAAAGTGACATACACCATTCTTGGGAGTGAATAATGAACAGAGTTCACTTTAACTGGGATTAAATTTGGGATCAAGTAAAAACAAATAGTGGAAAAAAACAAGAAGAGGGAATTTTTTGGTTTGCTACTTAGTAGTGGGGTAGACTTGTCAAGACACGGTTAAGACAGTAATGTCTGGAGGCACGTCAGTGAGTAACAGTTACTATAATATAATTAAATCTGAGATGCTAGGGGGAAACTATTTCATGAACAATAAGTCTATGACAATAAACTTCAGGAGAGCTGGTGTTGATTAGCTGAAGAATATGGTTGTAGCTTGTTTGACAAACACATCACTGAGTTGGAGTGCAAATGCTGAGCAGGAGGCTCTGAAATAAAATAGAATACATGTAGTGACTAAATGTGTCTCCATACCCATTCCCCACACCCATGGGTAGGAACGATAAACAGGCTAGGTGGAGGCCTCCATGGCTATCTGAAGAAATTCAGGAGATTCAGGAGAAGTTTTGGAAAAGTAGTGGACTGATGATAAGTGGAAGCATTGTGATAACAGAGTGATGGAAACTGACATTAGGACATTACAGAAGGAATTCAGGACCAAAAGTGTCCAAGGCTAATGTGGAAGACAGTACTGCTCAGTGGTTTGATGGAAACAATGAATTATTTCTTTCAAGTCATAAAAAACAAAAGTGAGAATCAGGGGCATGATGGGACCACTGATAACAAAAGAGGGGGAATGAGCCATTGAGTAACTAAGCCAAAAGGCTTTGCAGAGACAATGAATAATTAATTTGTGACAATATTCAGTCAAGAATTCAAAGAGCATGGCCAGCAAGAAATATAATATAGTAACATGTTCAGACCACATGGAAGGCAGTGTTGATCACACCAGATTTAGTTAGTAAATTCCTATCAGATTTTAATCCATAAAAACCGGATGATCCCAAAGATATACACCCATTGGAAATAATAGAATTATGAGGGGGTTTTGCTAGTATGTGAGTGAGAGAGGGTTGCCAGTGTCAAATTTGATTTGGTATTGACTTTTGACCCTTGTATTAAGTATGATTTTGGAAATTATGATGCGAAAAGTAGGCTCACAATGTGTAGTGGAGTTCAGCATCAGGTTCTGCAATGTCAATCAGTATTGTGTGGGAAGAACAGCCAAGAATAGTCAAGGCCAATACTTTGTACTTTCCTATCTTCTTGCAGATTGCCTGATAACTATAAAAGCCCATAGACTAAAGGGTGTACAAAGACACACACATGAGCAACACTGTTTCTGAACAAGGCCACCTGCTGACTTTTTAAGAGCCCTGCAAACGGCAACATTATGTTAGTATTTAAAAACTGTGACACTAAATGACACAAACATTTGACAAGCAGTTGCAGCCAAAGATATTGTCAGATATTTCCAGATATTTTGCAACATTTCTAAAGAGATTCTCTCTAGTGGACCTATGGTGGAACTGCAGGCAGGCAAGGAGTTTCTCTAGAGGTACCACAGAAATTTCAGAAAATACCTGACCATGTCTTTGGCAGCAACTATAGTTGTGACGAAAAACATTCTGACAGCAGTATTACAATATCTTTAGTCATGATAGAACCTGGTGTTGGGCATCACCTAGTAATAGACATAAAAGTAAAGCTAACAACATATAGGGGTATATGAGACTCCTTCCGTTTCTTTAATTTCTCTCCATGTAACCTCTTCAGTGTTCTACCTGCACACATTTTAAACCCCTCCCTTGCCCAACCTCTATACAAAATGTATAGTTGGATCCTGGACCAGTGCCTGGAGCAAATTATTGCAAAAAAAAAATCTCTGTGTGAACAGGAGAAAAATGGAGGGTAGAACATACAGGGATGGTGATGGGAGTGGTCGTTGGATTAGACTTGTCAACTTGAGGAAGGTAAGAAAGGCTTTCAGAAATCATTCAGCTAACATGGTAAAGTACTCCAAAACCTCAACTTCACCTTTCTACACTAGAAGCCCAGCAATATTCACTTTGGTTGTGCCCTTTGCTGTTTTCTTTTTTTTTTTTTTTGTAGACTTTATCATTTACCAGATGGGCTCTCTCAGGAGCTGACTCTCAGTGGTGAATCTGCTGCCCACCTGAAGCCCCCGCCTCTAGTGCTTGCCTTACCTGGACCTCCTTTCAACCTCCCTTCACCACTCGATCCTCTGGCTCTGAGCCTCAGGGCAGGACCACAAGCACCTCTGGCATGCTATCTACAATCTAATGGAGTGACTGGAGAGGCAGAAGGAGACTGGGAAAACCAGGATGTATGGCCTGATATTGGGCATGGGGCCACACCACTGATCAGCACCATTGCCTACCGATGGTAAGGGTTTTTCTTCTGTTGGTGCAGTTTCCACCAGGATCATGCACATGCAATGATGTCAGCTCAGTTAAGCTGTAGATGTCTGCTGCGCTCCTGCCCTGAACAGCTCCTCACTAGTGATACCCTTGGTCTCCACTTGGGGTCCCTACTGCACCAGAGACACCCAGGATTCCTCTCCAGGGAGAGGAAAGCAGTCCACTGGACATTGGATCCTCTCCTTCCACTGCTGATCTCTGTGCCCAAACTCATTCCCGAACTCGGGTTGCTGGTGTGGCATGAGGTATGGCATATAGCACCTCAACCCTCAGTGCCACTGGGCTGGCCCTTTGCTGTTTTCTTTAAGTACTCTTTAGGTATAGGGATAGTACTACAGGACCAGAAAGCAACCAATGTCACATCCTTATTCAAAAAAGGAGCAAGGTCAGACTCCAGAAACTGCAGACTTCTAAGCCTTACTCCAGTGCTTGTCAAAGTGTATATGTCAATCATGAAAGATGTGCAATTCAGCATATGGAAGAAAATAAAAGCTGTTTTCTATCACATACAATGGATTTACAATAGGTCCAGTACATGCTGTCAAACCAATCTAGTTGTTTCCTTTGATAAAGAAACTAGGGATCCATGACTGGTCGTCGACAAAAATTTTGTCGAACAACCAGATAAGCGAAACCGGCAGGGATGACGCATTTGCAGTCAGCTGCCAGTTTGAAAGAAAACTAAGTGTTTTCTTGAGAGCTTCAGCCCCAACCCCGACTATGGGGCTGTACCACCCCCATTAAGGATTATCAACTCCGAGTCAGAACTGATTTGGGGGTGCAGGACCCCTGACGAGACAGTGCTGGGTTACAGTGCAGACACTACAGTGACGTGGTGCTGTAGTCGCTGTAGTGTCACACACTGTTGAAATGTCATGGTCAGGGTGGTATACAGTACCATTAACTAGAAAAGTGGTTAACAGTTGGGCAGTGGATGTAGTCAGTCTGGATTTCAGCAAGGCTTTGACATTGTACTGCTCAAGATGTTGCAAAGTTTTAAGTCACCTGCAATGTTCAGGCAAAGTGGCAAACTTTACCTTCACAAATCACTTTGTTAGTTATTTATTTCTAATGTTATACCAGGAAAGACTTACTGAGCTGGTAATAGCTAATTTCCCAGATACATCCTGGCAGGAGGGGGTGAGGGAGTAGGCAATAACAAAGGTGCTGAATAAATGAAACACAAAATACAGACAACGCAGTAGGTGCAAGAGTAATAAAAATACAATACAGCTGGCATTCACAATACAATACAAAATACAGACTGCACAGTAAGGTGCAATAGTAATAAAAAACAATACAGTTAGGCAGATGTGAATTTCAGGCAGGTAACCAGCATAATCAATATAAAAGGTACAAGATTAGTACAAAAAAAGTGTAAAATAATAACCAGGTGCAAATACTAGATTAGTGAAAATTTTAAACCACTCAGCCTGAGCCAAGCTATTGTACAAGAGAGAACAATGAACGTTCTAAATTGTAAAGTTTTAATGCAAAGCAGTTCCAAATGTGAACACAGGAGTAGATTAACACCACATGGACTTAGAATGTAGGGTGGTCAAGAGATATTACTTCAAGCCAGGAAAAGGGGCACCCAGCAAACAGGGAAGGAGGAAGGGAGGTGCTATGACAGGACTCGTGCAGTTGCAGGGAGATGTAGTAAAGTCACAAAAAGAGACTTTAGGGAGGAGAAAGTAGATGCACAGTGGATAAACAGAGAAAGAGAGGACCAGAGCTTGGGATTATGATACAAGAAAACAATCTGTCCCACAGTAGTTTTCCTGGAGGGGAGAGGGAATGGCATACAGTGTTCTAGACAGAGTAGGAGGAAGGGGGGCAGAGATGAGGGTGGAATGGTAGGGAGGTAGGAGTAAGGAGACAAACCAAAATTTAGAGCTGAAGGAGGCACAGTGGGTGAGGTGCCAAGCATCAAGCTAAGGAAGACTCCATCTGCCTAACTGAGTGCAGCGTCCTGCTGCAGCTTCCTTTCAGCAGCAGATAACAAGAGTTTATTGTGCAAGCTCGTGGGCTGCTGACAGGCCTGCACCTCCTCGTGGCTGCAGATACAGACACAGAGAGCAAAGAGACCCTCTCTCAACCAATTCACGGGTCCTCTTCCACCCATTGGCACAGAGGTGAGGGCCCCATTCCAAGAAGAGTTGTCTTCACTATATGGTACCTGGACCTGTGCAGGCAGCCCTGCATCTTTCCTTCCCTGGCTGGTGGGTGTTGCATAACAGTGTCATCCTCAACTCTCACCCCAAGCAACTCATGTATTGAGTTTTCCCTGAACTCAGCTGACCAACATGGAATCACAAAGCACTATCCCCAGGGTAAAGTCCAGCACTACACACAATGTTTCATAATAATAATTTTTTTTATTTTGCCACCAAATTTTCAAGATAGTTGTTTAATGATTCCCCTTATAAGCATGACATGTGGCATTTATAGTACTGTATATTGGCCAGAACATCATTTTGCAGGGCAAGTGCAAAAACATGTCTTGTCCAGCATTTATAAAAATGACACTAATCACGTTTATGAGTCAGTGTGAAGCAATTGCTGTGGTGAAAGTCTAGAGTCAAAATATTGAAAATTAGTAAAGTTATGAGTGAATGTTGAAATATTTCAATTTTCATTCATACCTTGATCATTTTACCATATTGTTACACCAGATTTTCAACATAGCCTTCTTATGACTCTACATCATAAACCGGTGAGTGAAAATGTTCAAATCCCTACTGACATGTAATTTCACAATGACACAGGTGCAAAACATATTTTGGCCAAGATTTGAAAACAGCAGCTGTCACATTTATGGTGGTGTGAAAAAATGCCTATTTTGAAAATTTGTGATCATAATATTGAGAATTACCAAAGTTATGACTAAGCATTGAAAAATTACAATCTACATGCATAAGTTTGTTATTTTTTAGTATTTTGACCACGAATTTGCAACATAGACTTCTTATGACTCCACCTCATGAATCCGGAAGATTAAAATTGTCAAATTCTGCATGAATGGTTATTTCACATAGCAACTGCAAAATCACTTTTTGGGCCGGTTCATTGGTGGAATCTAGCGACCACGCTGAAAATCTGGTGTAAAATGATTAAAAATGACAAAGTTATGAATACAAGTTCAAACCTCATTAAACTACATTAAACTGGACTTCCTTACTTTCTCATATTACAGTCACTGGTTCCAGCAGCAGACATGTCTTCAACTGGAAAGTTGCTCTATAATCATGGGATATTTTCAGGTGAGTGAGGGTATGTTTGGGGAATGTGGGGTGGTGGGTGCTGAGAGGGATGGGATGATAGGGTTGGTAGGGGTCTAGGGGTCAGATTGCCAATTGGCCATTTCTTTTTTTCAGGATATTTAAAAAAAAAGATCAATGAGGGTGGTTTTCTTTATTGCAGGGAACCCAAGCCAGACCTGGGGACTAAACACCCCAGTGTAATGATGATCTTCAGAGACACTAGGGTTTAAAAAATAAGAAAGCCCTGCTGTTGCTCTCATGAAAGAACTATAGTTCTTACATTTGTTCTCACAAAAGAACTATATTTTTTTTCATATGATCCTGCAATTTTGGGCTTACTGCTCTCACTCATCTCAAGGCAACTGCAGCACTCCAACTGTGGCTAAAAAAAACAAGAAAGTCCCACTGTTAAGCTCATGCTGTTGAGCTCACAAAGAACCATAGTTCTTTTCCATTAGCTCTCACTCAGCCTTCCACTAAGGTCGTGAGAATGTCCAAAACCATATTTTTGGGTCATTTTTCAAAAACAAACTCAGAATCGAGCTAAATGGACCCACTTTTAGATAGATTCAAGTGTCTGTTTTTCTCCAGGGCATCATGTTTATGATGTTTCAGTTCTTTTAAAATCATAAACAAGAAGGTGGTCATACGAAAGAAGATTTTTTTTTTTATCATGAAAGAAGAATTTCAGCTCACGAATGAAGAATCTTTGTTCGTGAGTCAGAAATTATTCTTTTGCATTGGACATATAAATGAAAGACTTTACTGAGTATGTTCAGAACTGGAAATTCAAATCTTAACAACTCAGGAACCGATTACTCTCTTTTCACCTAACTGAAAAAAACAGACTCTTTCTAGGGCAAGCCCCTTTTACCCTGAAATCTTCAGAACAAAATTACTAGTCATCTTGACTGAGGGGAGAAGAACAAAACAGACAGAATGCCTGATGTTTCAGCTTTTTATTCTATCTGGATCTAGAAATCTGGACATCTAATCATCACAAAAGTTGCCAAATCAAGAGATCTTGCCCCTTCCCCCTCCCGACCGCACATGCAAATTTTCATGCAGTTCTATTGAATGGTAACACAGTTATTAAGGTACAAAGTTAGGGGGTTAACATTAAACACCCTACTAAGTCCTAACTATAGGGGCACTACCATGCCCCTATAATACACTGTGTTTTTTTATATCCTAATTTTTTAAGAAAAGAGGAACGAAATGAGAGGGCATGTTGGATTTGGGAGTGGGACTAGGATTTGGAAGTAGTGCTGCTGATTGAAGTGGAATGCCAGCCACCTCCATGGGGGTATAGAAACATAGAAGTTGTTGGCAGATGGGGACCATATGGTCCATCAAGTCTGCCCTTGGCTTCCTACCCCCCTCCACTTAGCTGCCTGCTTGTGTTACTCACAGTGTCTGTCCCATGCCCACCTTAATTCCCCCACTGTCTTGGCTCCCACCACCCCTCCAGCAGGCTATTCCATGGTTCCACAACATAGTCTGTGAAGAAGAATTCCCTCGCATTGCTTTTGAACTTTCCTCCCTTAAGATGAAGTTTGTGCCATCTAGTTCTGCTGTAGTCCTTTACCTGAAAGAGGTCCTGCATGTGCACCCTGTTGTTGCCTTTAAGGTATTTGAATGTTTCTATCATGTCCCCATGATTCCTGGGTTGTTCTAGGGAGTAAAACTTGAGGTCATCCAGTCTTGCCTTGTACGGTTTCTGATGCAAGCCCTGCACCATCTTTGTTGCTCTTCTCTGTACCATCTCCAGCCTATCTATGTCCTTCCTGAGGTGTGGCCTCTAGAACTGGACACAGTACTCCAGGTGAGGCCTGACCAGGGACCGATACAGAGGCATGATTACTTCATGCCTACTGCTCGTGATGCTCCTCCCTATGCATCCCAGAATACAACTAGCCTTTAGTGCTGCCTTTTCACATTGTCTAGTGACCTTGAAGTCATCTGATATAATCACCCCTAGGTCTCACTCCTGCCTGGTAGCCACCAGCTGCTCCCTTCCCATTGAGTACAGTTTCCCTGGGTTATGCATTCCCAGGTGCATGACCTTGCATTTTTTGGCCTTTAATTTCAATTGCCATGTCTTGGACCACTCCTCCAGTTTTCGGAGATCAGCTTCCTTACTTTGCTGTCCCTCTGTTGTGTCTACCCTGTTGCTGATTTTGGTGTCATCTGCAGACAGGCACACCTTTCCCTCTAGTTCATCCACAATGTCACTGATGAATATGTTGAAGTAGAGCTGAGCCCTGTGGGACCCCACTAGTCACCATCCCCTCCACAGACAGAGAGCCATTTACTAATAATCTCTGAGTTCTCCCATGTAACCAGTTTCTGACCCAGTTTGTAACCTCGGGCCCAATATGCCGATAGAAGTGGACTGTCAGCCACCCTCATGTAGTATATCTGGAGAGTGCACTAGAAGTGGTAGTAGGAGCACTGGCAGGAGGAAGGGATAGCTAGAAGGCAGCAGTAGGAGCAGGTGCTGGAGGAGGAACCCCCACCTTGCAACAGGTCAAACAATTGGCCCCAGTTACAACAAGTCAAACCAGCATCACTCCATCACAAATGTCAGATCAAAGACCCTCCCCTGATTCTTCCCCAAGGCAATAGCAAAGTCCCTGGTCTGGGAATTGTTACAGCAATTCAGCTGAAAACAGTGTGATCACCTGCACACTGTGCAACAGTATTGAGTGGTGTAGGAAACAAAGCACCCACCTGGGGATCAGCTGGCAATATACCCACTGAAAATCAAAGCATACAGTTGAAATTAGAACCCCATCACTGCAAGGCTGCAGCTGAGGTGGTTGTAGCTGGTATTATTGGTTCCACTCCTTTCACTTCCACTAAGGTGCTACAGATATGGAAATGGGTAAAGATACAAGACAATCTGCACATCTATTGGAGAAAGGAGAGGCAGCAACTAGGAAATTTACTAGGATGGGAATGGTTCAAGTTACAATGATTGGTTGGTCACTCGGATCACATATATTAAAGGGACTTACCTGCTAAGATACAGTTGAAAGGCTATACCCAGGGCCTTATGTTCACTGCAGCAAACTGGACCTACATTCTGTGGCAGGACCTCATGCTTGCTGTGATCAGACAATATGCAATTCTTCGGTAATTCTGTGGCAGTTCTGTGATGGTTTTTAGATTCTCTGGCAACTCAAATAAGCCCCAAAATAAAATATAGTTACCAAGAAGGAATTCTTAGAAAAAGGCAACCTGGGACAGTTTGTCACATGCACTGGCAAGGAAATGCAAAGCAATTCTGCCATCATGATTTGGAGGATGTAGGGCATAGGGGAATTGAAGGTTTGTTTTTTTATTTTTTTACTGCAGTCTGTTTTATTGTCCCATGGCCCCCTCACATCTGCCCAGTGCTGGTTTACCACAGCAATGCTCCTGAGAATTTCTTCCCCTACCTGCTCAGTTGCTTGAAGACCAGTATTGCCTGGTTGCAAAACAGTGCTGCAACAATGGTTCTATCCTGCCCACTTGCTTAAAGCCTGGTGGTGATGGTTTGTACAGTAACGCTGCTCTAGTTGCATCCTCCTGTTTGTGCAATTCAACACCGCAGGTGTTGTTTGTGCAAATGCCAGTTGACTTCCATATCTTCTCTCCAACTCTGCAAGGATTTACTGTGAGTGTAAAGAGTAGCTGGGCCATTTTACATTAGACAAAGGTCCAGAAAGCCTCTCATTTTTTGTCTGCAATAATTGCTAATACATTTCCATTCCCACAGTTCTGCAATTGGCAAACAGAACCACAATTCTTTCTCAAGAAGTAGACTTCCTGAAGTTCCCTCAGTGTTTGTAGAAGGCTGTGATGATCATAAGCTTCAGGGCTGAGTGTCAGTGGGTTGGAAAGGGGTGCCCCTCTTACTTCTGCAACTCAGGGGGGATGGATATATAATGGAGCTGCCAACAACTCAGACTATTGCCATTTTAAACTTGTTCACAATAATGTTAGCCATTCAGTTGGGGTTTTCAGTGATGAAGGCTATTTTTACTGCACAAAAAAGTGCTGTTTTTGTGGCAGAGGATTATTTATGTGGCATGACCATCTTTCTACAGCAGTTGTTGCAACTGCAGACTCATGGAAAACACAAGGCCCTGGCTATGCCTGTGATTCACTGAGGTAAACAACCAGCCCCCTTCTTAACATAATGTATATAAGAAGTTAGAACCATCCTCCTTCTAGAGCATTTTGTTTTTGCCAGCCTGAGGTTCTATCAGTCTGTCTTCTCCCTTGGGGCCAGCTGGGGCTTCCCCACCCCAGGATTGCTTGTGCTTGGGCTCTGCTTGGTTTGAGCTGAACTTCTGTTTGTTTGTGTTTCTCCTGCTTTTGGTTAGTATTGTTTGCCTCCGTCTGTTCCATGCTTCCTTGTGTCTTATTTCCTTCTGCTCCTGTCCTTGTGTTTGCTTTCATTTGTTTATTTTGGGCTTTTCTAGTTTTCTAGTGCCCTGTGTATACATTGCTTATATGTGCTTCAGTTTACATAGTGTTTCCTTACCTTAAGTTGACGGTGTTTGTTCCATCCGGCTCAAATTACTCCTTACATTTTGCTAGCCCTCAGTCAACTGCATTGTTGTTGTATGCTTCAGCTCTCAGTGCTGTTTCCCTGCCTGCTGTCTCACTGCAGTCTGCTGCCTCATGAGCTTCCAGCTTAATTGATTACACCTGGTCCTGGTTCTGCTGCTCAGCTAGCTGCTTCTCCCTGTTTTACAGCTATGCTCATGATTAACTCAGTGCTAGCTAAATTAGGACATATGCTGCTTTGCTATTCAGATATTTCTGCTATTTTATAGCTGCCTGGTATCACGGTGCTTTGCTCCTGGATCTCTGTTATTCCTACTGTGGAGGACTGTGGTATCTTGGTGGTGCATCATGACCCCGGTAGTAGGAGTACACTTTCATTAAGTCAAATGAATCTTGCTGCTTCTTGTCAACATGGGTTTTCAGCTATTCATGCATGCCAATGTTTACTTTACAGCCTACATGGCCTTCAAGACCTTTGCACATTCTTTCTGCATATTTCTGCCATTACTGAGTTGCAGTTTTACTGCCTTGCAATATCCAGTCTCTGCCTTGATGTTTTGAGGTGTTCATGCCATTAGTACTTGCAGCTACTTACTGCTGTGTGTTACTCTACCTCAACCTTTATGGTTTTACAAGTATCATGTCAATCATGTCTATTCCTATATTTATGCTGCAACCATAGCAATCATCTGCTAACACCCATTAATTCAGTTACTCTAGATCTCATTGATTCTATCTCTGGCATTCCAGTCTCCCACTATGAAACCACCTACCTTCTCTGTCACCATTAATTGGTTTCTGTAATGGACTTGGCTGGTTGTTTTTCATTGGTGCCATTACTATCTAGCCTCTGAGCAATAGCGTGCACCGTAACCTCCTACCTAGCCCAGGCCTAGTGGCTGGTGCACCTCGGCTACTGTTCAAGCTATGTCTCATGCTACACTTCTTCAGAAGAAGTCTACTTAGCAGTATTGAGCTATCCTAAGTTGCTTCTCTTAATTCATGGACCTTACCTGTTCTGCGCCTCAGCCTGCTAATTAGTGCTTTCACTGACAATCTTCTTTTATTTATTTATTTTATTTAAGTCTTTGATAACTGGGTAAGGCCCACTAGGCACAAGTGTCTGTTTTCAGGGTGACCTGGGAGCACTGGGTGGTTAAGTAACTTGCTCAGAGTCACACAAAATGCAAGTGGAGGTTGTGAGCATCAAACCCAGGTCTGGTCTGCTGGATGTATCACGCTTGTTCACAGCTCATTACTCTAACCTCTAGGCTAAACTGCCTGCCCTTCATGCCAGTACAGCTCCCAAGTTGAGAGGATGACTCTTCTACCGACATTGTTCATCCTGCTGCTGCACCGTCTCCTGACCTCCTCCCCTCAGAACTCGACCAGGATTGTCTTACTTCACAAACATCACACTGCTTAGGACTCCAATACTTTTTTTATGTCATTAGCAGCATTCTAATTCTGTACTTTGCAGCCTCTCCAACCTTCTCTATGATTTGCTCATAGTACCTCCATGTGCAGGCCTCTAATCAGCCAACAGACCTAACTCACTTGCTCATTGTACTTCTATGTACCACTGCCTCTGTTCATCCAGTGAGCCTATGGTAGCTGTTTACCTTTGGCTTCAGTACTGAAATGGCTCAAACTGGATTAAACAAAATTTCTCACACATTCAACTAACCGTATAACTGACTGTGTGGATTATTGCTATGAGACTCTACTCCTCCATGAACTTCTTAATGGAACATTGTCAATACTGGGATCACTTCATGTATGCTTATTATTTCTGTTGCAGAATTCATGTAGCTGTCTACAGTCATGCTACCTGCCTAGATTACCGTGATTGTTACTCCTGCCTTCTGTGTCTGGTTCTAGCTTAATGGAATTCCATCATGACCATCACCTCTAGCATGGTCTGTATCTAGCCAGCCTCCTGTGAGCTGTTTTCTCAAAGACATCTTATAACTAGCAATTGATTTATCTGATTCTTATGCAGTCAGGCATGACAGATGTCTTCTGTCCATCAGAATGGGAGTCTCTGAAACAAGACCTGCAGCGCGTCTTAACTGAGTTTTAAATGGAGCTATGTGGCATCATTAAATCACTTCCAGTGTACATTGAGGACATGACCCTTATTTTTTATCCCTGATGAATGTAAACCAAGTACCTCCTTCATGAATCCTAACCTTGGTATCCAGGGAGCTGTTAATATCTAGCAATCAGTACCTAGACAGGAGAAATCTCTAGCTGTTTAGAAGCCATCTTGCCATACTTATTACAGAAAGTGACTGCTCTATTGTGGACATTATGCACTACCTGATGGAAATAAATGCCTCTGGAACTGTATCCCCAAATTCAGTCTGAGAGGGACTAGAGCTGGTCACTGGTGTTTGTTAGGAAGCAGCTGGGCTAGGAAGTGAGCCCTCATCTCTTATACCTGTCCTGCTCTCCTTGGAATTCTCCATCTTACTTCATATACCTAATTGTCTTGAAGTCTCTTCCCTCCTTTGCATACCTGCTCAGTCCTGTGGGAAGCCTTTGGACATATTCTACCTGTCCCAGAAGTCTCTGCCTTACTCACATTCCTGCCTTCTTATAGATGGTCTTCAGAGAAACCACTTAGATATCTTTCAGGCATACTTGATGATGATCCTCAGGAATGCTTCGGACATCTTTCTCTCCAGATCTCTGCCATGTTTGCATTCCTGCCTACTTGGAGATGGTCTTCAGGGAAGCCCTTGGATGTCTCCCTGGAACTCCCTCCTGACATTTTCTAGTCATGTCTCCTTGAAGCACCAGACTCTACCTCATTCCATGTACCTGCCTACTCGAAGAAGGTTTTCAGGAAGCCTCTCAGACATCTTCTATTCATCCTGATTTGACACACAATCTCTACCTCATGTCATGTACCTACCTACTTGGAGACAGCCTTCTGAGAAGTCTTAGAATGTCTTCTACTCATCTCTACTGGAATGGGGTCACATATCTGGAATGTGTGGTATAGTGCGGGCTGCACACCATTGACTCATGCTGTGTCTAGCATGTCAAGTGTGGCAAGGGTGGTAAGGGTTAACTGGTAAAGTACTTTTGTGCAAACTATAAGGTAGTATAATACTAATATCTTCTTGCCTGGAGTATTTACCGTAAGGAGCTGTAGTGTATTACTGAGTCATATTTCCTGAAACAATACTGTTTATTGACTGTTTATCCCAATTACCAGGATGGGCGATGGTGTAACACGGAAACCACTCTAGGCCCACAGACTAGTAATCTAGCTTCCATTAAACATATCCCTGATATCATTATGACCCTTGATGGAAACAGGACTAAGATATTACAAAATGAGGCGGCCTGGTGGTGCTGAGGGTTGGCGTTGAGCCACCTGCGTTGCCATGCGGCGACCAGAGGCCGAGAATGAGCCGAGGAGTCACCGGGGGTCAGTGGGGGAAGATATTGAGCATCTGGAGGACTGCTCTCTCTTCCCAGGGAGGGTGGGAGTGCTGCTTGCTCTCCGAGCGACCTCTGGTGGTGGCCAGGGGTGCACCAAATGGGCAAGTATGGTGAACGCCAGGGGTGGGTGGAGTCATGGCATCATGTTGCCTTGCTAGCCATGCTCTGGAGGGGAGGGAAGGGAAAAAAGCACACAAAATACCCGGCTCCGAGGAAGATGACGAGGGCTCCTGTGATCTCCCTCTCATCCAATGCAGGACCATGCCACATCAGGGATCCAGGCAGGCCTCTTGGAAGGATGGACCCTCTAACAAGTTAAGAACTGCAGTGGGCAGCCCCTGTTCGGGGGTGATCCAGAATGCTAGGAAGTTCCTCTGAGAGAGGCTGAACCAATGGTGGCTGGTCACTGAGGGGAGTAGTAGGGGCAGGATCGTGTGGGCTCCTCCGAAGGATGCCTAATAGGAGTACTGGTGCATAAATAAAGTTAAAAAAAAGATGTACAAAATGACTGATGCTCTCCTTATTTGAGATATTACCAGCAAATACACTATAGATTTGTAAAAATTATGTTGAAAATTGTGCATTGAGGGAAGCTATAATAGCATTCTATGCAAAATTAGATCAGTTTGAAAATCAGCAGATTACTATGGCCTTGAAAATAAAATCTTTAAACAGTGAAACAATACCCAGCAATAAAAGTGATGCAGCTAGTCAAACTAACTGCCCTGATACTGTAACCAAGGAGGTTATCCTGGGGCTGACCCAAAAATGTGATAAAAGGAAACAAAATCCTAGGGACGATGAACAAAATGAGACTGACTCGGGATTGGATTCTAGTGCAGCATAGGCAGAAGTCTGTATAGCGTAGAGCAATTGGTTACTTTACTGAATTGTGAAATAGGTATCAACCGCTAATTAATCTATCTGAAGGTGACATGGAGACCTTGTCTTATAATAACAACCCCTACAATAGTAATAATGTAAACCTCACCCCTGTAAATGTTACCTTCCCAAACATTATTAATGAATGTGCCAATTCAGGAAAACAGCTCTGTTCATGAAAGTATTATTGCTACTTCCCCCAGCTGTGCCCACCCTCCACTATTCCAGATGACCAGAAACCTATAGGAAATTCTATGCCAGGAAGATCTATGGAGGAAATTGATAATATGACAAAGTTGGATCAAAAAAGAAAACGCTGTGCTTAAACAAAGCACACAGATCACAATTTTGACATGTTTATTGATAGTGATTCATCTGCTGAGGATATTATGAGGCGTTCTCCTACTGGTAATGCTACCAATGATGCAAATCTAGCATTGATAAGTCTGGATGGTAGCCTGACTACCCCATGACAGTGCTATGTTTTTGGGGATTCCATAGTTAAGTATATTGACAAAATAGTGTGTAGGCAGGACAAGCATACTATTACATCTTCCTCATTTAGGGTAGCCGGTATAAGGAACATACATAATATGACTGATAACATCCTTAATAATTCTGGTGCCAACCTGCTTGTGATAATTCATGCAGGGATAAATGATATAAACAAATTATCAATAGAAGTATTACGGCAGGAATTAATTTCTCTGGGTGAAACAGTAAAACCTTAAATTGTAAATATATTTCTGGAAATATTACGAGTTCAAGAGCAGGGTTTCAAAGAAAATAAAATAAAACAAGTGAATGAATGGCTTGAAATGGACCTTGAAAAAGTGGTACTCGTGTCACACATTTGGAAACATATTACAGCAATGATGCATGACCATTGCTAGGATAGTTACATTTAAGTAAATGGGGGTCTATAAGTTAGGAAGAACTTTTGAGGATATTATCATACATTCTTTAAACCAATTAAAAGGGGAACAAGGGTAGTGTTCTTGAAAAAATAGAACTAATAATACATATAAAATGTTAAATATTAATGCTAGAAGTCTAAATGCCACTAAACTTACTGAATTAAGAGTGTTTCTAAAAGTAACAATATAAATATTGTATGTGATACTGAAACATGGTGGGATGATACAAATTATTGGTCTAATAATATCTCTGGGTACAAATTATTCTTCAGTAATAGGAACATTAAAAAGGTGGGGGTCTATTATTACACAACAAACCAAATTCACTGTGGAGAACTACATTTGAAACATACAGCCTAACATTGCAAGATAAACTCTGTGGCTCAATTTAGCCTTATCTCCTTCCCCAAATTAATTCTAAGCATTTGTTATAGACTCCATCATCAGAGAAGAGCTTTAATAATGCAATATTACAAGAAATCCTCATAGTCCTTAGGGCTAACAATGTCTCAGACAGGGGTCTACATGCCTCCATGGCGACAAGAGCCTGCTGCCACACTCCCCCAGCCCTTGCTAGCAGGCATGCTCATAGCCCTTTGGGCTAACAATGCCTCAGATGGGGATCTACATGCCTATACAGCAAGAACAACCTGCTGCCACACTCCCCAAGCCCTTGCTAGAAGGCATCCTCACAGCCCTTTAGGCTAACAGTGCCTCAGACGGGGGTCTACACACCTCCATGGTGAGAAAAGCCTGCTGACACGCTCCCCGAGCCTTTGCTAGCCAGGCATCCTCATAGCCCTTTGGGTTAACAGCACCTTAAACTGGGGTCTACATGCCTCCATGGTGAGAAGAGCCTGCTGCCACACTACCTGAGCCCTTGCTAGTAGTTCTGGTCTGGACAGCATTTCAGGAACTCAAGGCTGCATGGCTAGTCTCTGTAAATTTCTAAGGACAATTGCCTTTATCTTGTCACAGCTCTTATTGGCTGTCCATGGAGCACAAACTCCTTGTTTGTTGCCTCATCCTGCCAGGCATTTCCAAATTCCTCCTGACTGGACTATGTCACTACCATCGACCAGCTTATTAAACCTTTTTTCCCCCTAATCCAGTATTGCCTCTGATATCTCATCTGTTTTAATACTCAGTGCTGAATTTCTTCAGTTAAAAGTGCCTACTTTTCCATTTTCAGATCATACTGTAAAGCCACTACAGGGCAGCAAGATGTGTAGGTTGCAATCCTCTTGCCACTGCTCCCCCCTAACACTTCTGCCCTGCATCATGCATACCTAAATTCTCTGTCTTTTGCCCCTCTCTGTAGTGTCCCTTGACTGTCTCCCAGGCTACCACTAGGCATACAACGTGGCATCAAAACTAGGGTTTGAACCAGGTATCTTTTGCTCCAAAGGCACCAACCCTACCACTGTGCCACTGTGTCTGCCACAATGTTAGGTGTCAGCAAGACCCACTCATACCTACCCATGGTCACACCTTACCACCACTGTACTCCCTCACAGCAGTCACCAACACAAACTAACCATACTACCGTTGCTAACCATGTTTACCCTGCTCAGCAACAAACCACCAGTTGCCTCTGGTATGTACACACCTTTGCTGCTGGGGGCACCTCACCCCCATAGCATCTCTGTCACCCTGTCTCTCCCATAGCCCCCACACCCCTTCCCTCTAATCCTCTGCCCATCTCTTCTGTGCCTTGAGCCCTCCTTGTGTGTTCTTCCATCTGGCCATCCCAGCCCTTACACAATTGCCCATTCCCTGCTTATCACTTTATAAGCTTGCCAGCCACCACTACCCAGCAAACGCAAAATGCCACCAATTCAAGGCCCTTGTCAGGATCTTCCACTTGCTTTTTCTACTATCTGGCAATGTTCAACCTAATCCTGGACTGGCAGTGCCCTCAACTGAGGTCACCCATGGGGCTTAGAGTAGCTGCTATGAATATCTGCAGCCTGCCTAAAAAAATGGTGCCCCTGAAATGCTGGACAGCACAGCACCAACCAGACATTCTGGCTTTAACAGAAACTTGGCTGTCAGCCAAGACACCAGACTCATTTGTCTCTATTCCTGGCTACTCTGTCATTAGGCTTGATCGTAATGGCAAGAGAGGCAGTGGCTCTGCCTTCTATATAAATGACTCACTGCATTACCAAGCCCTGCCTGCACCCTCCTTAGATGATGGTGTCCAAGCCCTCTCAATAAAACTCTCCCCTGACCCATACTGTGCTCCTCTTAATCTCACCATCGCCTACATCCACCCCACAGCCAATCCCCTGCCTGTAAAGCTGACTATCTAGCCAGACATCCCCAAAAAACAGAACAAATCCTATTTGGGGATCTCAACATAAACTGGCTGGCAAGCTCATCAACACCCACCAAAGATACCTTTGTTGCGTTAGATATGACCCAACTGGTATCCCAGCCTACCAGGGCCAACCCCACTAATGGAACCCACAGCCTACTAGATATCCTTCTCACTAATCGTCCCCACCATATTCAATCAATCAATCAATCTTTATTTATAAAAGGCACCTTTCCAAAACCAAGCAGCCTGTACATTACATAATAAAACAATAAATAATTAAAACAATATTAAAATTAGACTACAACAACAGTGTTCAAAACTCATTGTATATTAGGCTGAAGAGATATGTTTTAAAGCCTCCTTAAAGCTTTGGACAGTCGGGCAATCCTGCACCTGATGAGGTAGAGAATTCCACAGGGTTAGGGCCATAAAATTAAAAGATCTGGCCCCTGAAGTTTTTAAGCACACCCTGGGAATATCTAGCAATCCCTCGTCAGTGGATCGGAGAGAGTGGGAGGAACAGTAGGGACAAGGAGATCTTTCAGGTAGTGAGGTCCCTGATTGTGTAGGGCCTTAAAGGTCAGGAGAACAAACCTTAGGTGATTCACCAGCAAATTGGCAGCCAGTGCAGTCCACGGAGCACAGCAGCTATATGACTGGACCTAGAAGAACCAGTCAATAGCCTAGCTGCTGCATTCTGCACTAGCTGCAAGTGGGCAAATCTCAACCACTGGTAGTCCACGGTAAAGGGCATTGCAGTAGTCAAGCGGGAGGAGTAATGGCGTGGACCAAAAGTAGGAAGATCGTCTGGAGGGACCAGGTGCTTCACCGAGCGATGTTCCTCAGATGTTAAAGAGGTTTTGACAACTGCTAACACCTGAGATTTAAGTGTCAACAGTCATCAAACACAACGTCCAGGTTCTGCAACTGGTCTGAGGTAGTTAGCTGGACCTCCTAAGCCATAAACCCAAGGGTGATCCCACCAACAAACCCACCTCCCGGCAACCCTGGTCCACAGCCAACACCTCAGTTTTCTGGTTCAACCACAGCCAGCTCACATTCATCCAGTACTGGATTTTGGCAAGACAGTTGTTAAAGACCGAAAAGACAGCATCTTGACCGGGCACAAAGGACATGTACAGCTGAGTATCATCTGCATAGCAGTGAAAACTCAGACCGTACCACCTGATAATCGCTCCTAATGGCAGCATATACACCACAAACAACATGAGTGCCAAAATGGAGCCCTGCAGCACCCCACAGGATAGGGGGAATGAGTCAGAGGAAAAAATCCCAGATACCACCCTCTGAGTCCTACCCTTGAGGAAAGATCAAAACCAACTGAGGACTGTACCAGACAGCCCACAGATAAACTGCAAGTGCTCCAATAGCACACCATGGTCCACAGTGTGAAATGCTGCAGAGAGATCAAGAAGGACCAAGATGGAATGAGTCCTTTGATCTCTAGCTATTAGGAAGGTCATTTTAGTACTCCGACAAGAGCTGTCTCGGTACTATGTCTTACCAACCTGGGTGTCCTACCCAACGCCTTAAGTGACCACTCCCCAATCATCTTCAGCTGGTCCTATCAGCTACCTAAACCACCACCAAATATCACCTTTCATAGTCGACTATGCCCAAGAGGCATAGCCAAACTCAAACAATATCTAATTAACTGGGACTGGTCCCCTATTTCCCAAGCCCAGCATACAGATGATGTATTGCACTACTTCTGAGACTGAGACAGAGAGAGTGAGAAAGCAGCCACAGCTTCCTTGAATCAAGGAGGTTATTTTCTAGACTACACTGAACTGAATTATTACTTTTTGGACCTGTGTAAGTAACTAGAATTTATTCTATTTTTGGGGTTGACTTTTCTTAGTTTTAACTTTAATTTGCCAGGGAGGAACTGTAGCTGGGAGATATTTGCAGTCATTTATGACTAGACCTGTTACTTAACCTCTGTGAAATAGGTGTCTAAAAGGAAGGAAGGCATTCCCCATGGTGGAGGGTCAGAGTTATAGCTGATTGTTTCTGGATGGCATAGGTTTACTTCATTGGGGACTGGGGCTGCACCTGGAGGGATGCAGGCCTATACAAGTGTGATGATCTACATCTATCCAGGAGGTGAACCAGGATCCTATGTGATAGGTTTAAATGCTTCATTGGCAAGCATTTAAACTAGCCAAGGGGGGAGGCACTTAAAAGGAGAAGGGGAAATCCTAGCCCCCCCACAAAAAAATCAGGGTAATTTGTGAGGTAAACACCAAGATAGACCAGTTGATAGGGAGAAGGGCTGGGGTAAGTGGAGAAAAAGACAAAGGCAGTAAGGACAGGGATGGAGCAAAAAGAAATAAAGCCATAAAAAATGGAGGATAATGAGTACTAATGCCCATAGTCTAGGTAAGAAGCTCCCCAAAATGGTGGTCATGATAGAAGAGGGATGCCTGGATATTGTGGCAGTCACAGAAACATGGTACACAGAGAACCATGACTGGGATGTCAACATAACCGGGTACACAATCTACAGGAGGGACAGAGAGGGAAGATGAGGAGGAGGAGGAGGAGTAGCTCTTTATGCAAGGGAAGGGATCAAAGCAACAGAACTAAAGGGTAAACAATGAGGAAAGGAGGCACTGTGGGTCACCCTGGGGACTGGAAATGGCTCCACAATTCACACAGGAGTTGTATACAGACCCCATCTCAGGGGGAGGAAATGGACAAGGAAATGATATAAGGCATCCTTGGGATGGCAGAGAAAGAGGAGATATTGCTGATGGTGGACCTGAATATGCCAGATGTTAACTGGAGCACCTTTGTTGCAGCCACATCCAAGAGAAGGGCCATTCTCGATGCCCTACATGGGGCATGCCTCAGACAGCTAGTTATGGAACCCACTCAGGAGGGAGCAATCTTAGATCTGGTACTTTCAAATGGGGGCAGACAGAGGATCTCGGATCTTGAAGTGGGTAGCCATCTGGAAACAAGCGACCACCAAACATTGTGGGTCACGATAAACTTAAATGTAGAGTCAAGCCACACAAACGTGAAGGTACTGGACTTTAAGAAGGCTGATTTTGTCAAAATGGTTGAGTACCTCAGAAAGGCACCAGCAAACAAGCAAGAAGGTGGGGTGGAGCAAAAATGAGGAAACATAAAAACTGCCATCACAGGGGCAACAAGCCTTTGTGTGAAGCAAATAAATAAAAACAAAAGGAAAAAAAACACTATGGTTCTCAAAAGAAGTGGTGGGGAAGGTAAGGGAGAAAAAGATAGCATTCAGTAAGTGTAAGGAAACACAGAAGGAGCAAGACAGAGAACTGTACCAGTTAAAGCAGAAGGAAGCAGGGAAGGCAATCAGAATAGCAAAGGCCCAAACCAAGGAAAAGATAGCCAACTCAGTTAAGAAAGGGGATAAAACCTTTTATAGGTACATTAGGGAGTGAAGAAAGACTAAGGCAGGGATACTGAGGCAGAATAAAGAGGAAGGTGGTTGGTCAGACAGCGACAGTGAAAAAGCAGGGATACTGAACAAATACTTCTGCTCAGTATTCACAATGGAAAAGCAGGGGGAGAAACCTAATCCAATCAATAGAAGCACTTTGGATAGGGGTTTGATATTAGTCCTTTCATAGAAGAAAGGGTTCTGAAATAACTCTTAAAACTGAGGGTGGATAAAGCAATGGGGCCTGATGGGATTCACCCCAGAATTCTAAAAGAACTAAGGGAAGAACTAGTAACACCACTGACTACCCTTTTTAATAAATCATTGGATGATGGTGTGGTACCTGAGGACTGGAGGAGGGTGGATGTGATTCCCCTTGACAAAAGTGGGAGCAAGACAGAAGCAGGAAACTACAAACCTGTCAGTTTGACCTCAGTGGTAGGGAAAAAGATGAAATCACTTCTGAAGGAAAGAATTATCGAATACCTAGAGGTCAGTGGGGCACAGGACCCCAGGCAGCATGGAGTAACAGCAGGAAGGTCATGTCAGACAAATCTAATTGATTTCTTTGACTGGGTGACCAAAGTAGAAGACCAGGGAGGGGCTGTGGACATGGCCTACCTAGACTTTAGCAAGGCACTTGACACAGTCCCGCACAAAAGGTTAATAAACAAATTAGCTAGCCTGGGAGTGGGTCCCAGGGTGGTAGCCTGGGTAAAACACTGGCTGGAGAACAGAACACAGAAGGTAATAATAAATGGAGTCCACAGTGAAGAAAGGAGGGTTACTAGTGTGGCATCGCAGGGTTCAGTACTGGGGCTGGCCCTTTTTAATGTCTTTATAAGTGACATTGCAGAGGGACTGGAAGGAAAGTATGTCTCTATGCTGATGACACAAAGATCTGCAATAGGGTTGATATGCAAGGTGGGGTGGAAAGGATGAAAAGGGACTTGGCAAGGTTGGAGGAATGGTCAAATATATGGCAGCTTAGATTCAACACAAAGAAGTACAAAGTAATGCACCTTGGAAACAAAAACCCAGGGGAAGAGTACACAAACTGCGGTGAGATACTGACAACAACAAAAATGGAAAGGGACCTGGGGGTAGTCATATCAGATGACCTAAAGGTGGGCCAGCAATGTGACAAGGCAGTAAGGAGGGATGGGGGGACACTGGGATGCACAAGGAGAGGCATCAACAGTAGAAAACAGGATGTTGTTGGGCCTCTGTACAGGCAGTTGGTAAGACCACATCTGGAGTACTGTGTACAGTTCTGTCGACCCCATCTCTGCAAAGACATAGACAGGGTGGAGGCTGTCTAGAGGAGGGCAACCAAAATGGTGCAGGGTCTGCACCAGAAGACATATGAAGAAAGACTAAAGGAGTTTAAGATGTATAGCCTCGAGGAAAGGGGGGGGGGACATGATAGAAACTTTCAAATGCCTCAGGATATTCAAACAAAGTCCAAGAGGGTAGCATCTTTCAGAAAAAGAGATGTGCAAGAACAAGGGGCCACAATTTGAAGACAGAGGGGGGATGACTCGGAGGTAATGTGAGGAAGCATTTCTTCACAGAAAGGATTGTGGATGCATGGAATAGCCTTCCTGTGGAGGTCATAGAGTCAAAAACAGTGGGGGGGAATTCATGAATGCACGGGACAGACATAAGGTCATTCTAGTTGAGGGTTGGAGGAAGTAGGCTGTTGGTTAACTAGGATCTGCAGCTTATCCATTAGGTAGGGAAATGGGCAGACTAGGTGGGCCAAGCTGTCCTTATCTGCCATCACATTCTATGTTTCTATTTTTCTATTCTAAGTTTCACCACCACCTTTAATACCACCTGTGATGCTTTTGCACTGACCATCAAAGTGACCGCTAAGAAATGTAGTGCCCCCTGGATCACCCCAGAACTCCTACAACCATTCAAAATGTGTGATAGCATCTGGCATCATGCCACTGTCTCCAGTTTGCTAAGCGATAGGTGGGTCTATAATGCTGCCCGCAATAAGTGTACCTGAGCAATCTGCAAGGCCAAGGCAGGGCACTACAGAACCACCCTAGCCACCTCCTGAGGTAGCACAAGAAAGTTTTGGGATAACATCAAGGAGCTTAATGGTAAATCCCACTCTCTCCCCCTCACAAATTAGTGTTAATGGTACTACCACCACAGACACACTTCACATAGTTAACTGCCTCAACTCCACCTTCTCAGACCTCAGCTCAGTCCTTCCTAGCAACTTTTTGATCCAATTCAGCCTACCTCACCACCTGAACTCCTCCACCCCTTCAGACTCAGAGTCATTACCCCTACAGAAGCGAAAGCCTACCTGTCCAAAGCCCTCCAAAGCTCCAATTACTGCAAAGACGCCTTCGATATGCGTATCCTATATCTTGTGCTAGGCTCAGTTATTTCCCCACTCATGGACCTTCTAAATCTGTCCCTGCACCTGGGCCAGTTCTCAAACTCTTGGAAAATGGCAGTGATAACACTAATATTGAAATGTAGCGACAGCTACCTCCCAAACAACTACTGGCCCATCTCGATTCTCCCCCCACTTTCTAAAGCCCTTGAAAAGATCATGGCCAATCAGCTCACTGACTACCTCCTCACACACAACCTCTTGCATAGGGAGCAGCATGGTTTCAGAGCTGGTCATAGCACTATGACTGCCCTCACAGAATTCACTAACTCCCTGCACTCCACGCTTGACAAGGGGCTTCTTGCACTGGTCATGTTTATAGATCTCTCGAAGGCCTTCAACACGGTTTCTCATCCTCCCCTTCTTAACACATTACAACAAACTGGGATCTCTCAGTGTCCCCTCTCATGGCTCTCCAGCTATCTTTCATCTAGAACCCAATGTGTTAAAATTGATAATGCTATATGTACTATGCTGCCTGTGCACTCAGGGGTTCCACAGGGATTTATCCTGGGTCCCCTGCTATTCAGCATCTACCTCAACACCCTGCCTAAATCCTGCCCTGGCAATTTTCTTCTCTAAGTGGACAACGCTGTCCTTTATGCCGCACATCCTGGTCCTGTCTCTCTCCAGCGTACCTTAGAAAACTCCTCTCAGATTGAACACTGGTTTGCTGAACACAGATTGGTGGTCAACATTAAAAAAACTATGACAACGTTCTATGCCCATTGCCAAAACAGATCAAAGGATTTCCCCTTGGAAATACTCTCCACCTCTCTCATCCCACTGAACAGGTCCAAAAGTATAACTGTCTAGGTATTACATTTTACTCTTCCCTCTCATTCCAAAAAAAAAAAATCCTTACCTCCACTACCAACACCCGCATTGGTCTCCTTTACAGACATACAGCCTGCCTACCACCTGAAGCACTTCACCTAGGCATTACCTCCTCAGTCTTATTATTGGTGGACTATGGCCTCACAATCTATGCTGCCACCAACCCTATGGTGCTTCATCAAATACAAGTAGTCATCAAAAATGCCTGCCAGCTCCTCTCTGTTGCCAACAGAAATACACATACCTGCACCCTATACATGCTCACCAATATCCTCTTCCTTGAGGAAAGACTATTATACCAGACCTGTCTCTTCACCCGAAAAAATCCACCTGGGTTTAACCCCAATAGGTGTCATGGCTTCTCTTCAGGCAGCCACCATCTCAGAATCCACATGGGCTGCCCCATAAACTATCTGGAAGGTGCCTAGAATCAAGTTCAAGTTCAAGTTTATTGCAGGAAAGACTTTGTTGAGCAAGCTCATTCACAAGGAGGTCCTGAGGCACATACACATACAGGACCAGGACCAGCCTGGCCCAGCGATCCTTCCCCTTAGAGCTTCATCCTGGTACAATGCCCTCCCTCCGGCTGTCACATCAATCTCCAATTTAGGTCCTTTTAAAGCTGCCTTAAGGGCCCATTTCCTCTCCTCACGTTAATGCCAGTGTAACCAGTAACCTGTGAATCCTGCACCATGTTGCAAGGCCACATACCTGCCCTTGGCCAGGCAGTGGACAGCCCTCACTATTGTTTAGCCTACAGGCTCCTCGCTTCCCTTGGTTACCATATAGTTGCACTGGATTATGAATGCATTGTATTATGCATTAGACAAGGCCTCCCTGAGGTGGCTTACTACCAACTCATATCATGCATTGCTCTAGCTACCAATTGTATAGATCTTAACTGCTCATTAGGTAAATATGTTGATAGCTCTGCCCTGTTTTAGCTACCAAATGTATAGGCATTAACCCATGCTCATTGTACTTATACTCTGTATGATTGCTCACCCACATTTATTCTATGTATGTACCGTATGTCTATGTTTTATTCTGACGTGGAGCCTTTGGAAATGAGTCTATGACTCAAAGGGTTATAATTCTGATTTCCTAAATAAATAAATAAATAGAAGTAGCTTCTGAATAAGGTGATGTTTTGATTGTTGGTGACTTCAATGCACTTGGAATTAAATGGCATACACTACCAGGGCATAGTAAATTTGAAAAATATTTTTTAGATACCATGGCATCATGTGGGTGTGACCAGTTTTTTCTAGAACTGACTAAAGATGCAAACATATTAGATCTTATTATTACAAACAATACAGAATGTATTATTAACTCAAGGGTTCTTAGTCATCTGGGAACTAGTGACCATAATATGGTTGAATGCACCTTAAAATGTACTAGGACTAAAACCAAAGTCATAACTGAAACGCCAGATTATAAAAAACACTGACTGGACTAACATGGCCAATGAATTAAATACAATCAAATGGGATAGCATTCTCAAGGGGCTCGATGTGGAACATATGTGGGAAAAAAATAACTCCATTCTACATGATATGTTGAAAAGATATGTTCCTGTGAGGAAAAAATGTAATAAAAAAGGTATTATTCCACTTTGGTATAACAAATCAATAAAAAAACAGATAAATAAAAAATATAAGTAATTTAAAAGGTATAACAAGAACCAAATATAAATAATCATACATCATATAGAACAGAACAAGCCGTATTAAACAAAATGATAAGGAAGGAAAAAAGAAAATTATAACAAAGACTTGGCAGTAAAAAGGATATGAACAGTGTTTATGCTTATATCAACAGCAACAAACATGTTAATAAGAATATTTAAACTGTAATAAACAAAGGGGAATTAATTACAGATAATGAAGAGATAGCTCAAAGTTTTAACCAGTGTTTTGCTTCAGTATTTAATCCTATAAACAATTTGAGCCCTGTATTTACACTGGAAGGTACCCCTCATATTAGGATTTGTACAAAAGAAGTATATGATAAAATAGTTAAGCTTGAGACCTCCTCGTTCCCTGGCCCAGATAATCTGAATCCAGTAGTGTTAAAGAATCTAGTGAGTTCTTTAGCTTATCCTGTTACCATAATATTATAATGTGTAATAATTCATTACTATTAGGCTAGGTTCCAAATGACTGGAAAAATGTGGTGGTAATTCCAATTCACAAAAAGGTAACTGATCTAGTGTTGCAAACTACAGACCTATTAGCCTGACCTCCATATATTGTAAACTTAAGGAAAGGGTAATAAAAACAAAAATTGAGAATGAATTGGACAAACTAAATTCTGAAGATCACTCACAGCACGGCTTCCATAAGGGTTTATCATGTGTTACTAATCTCTTGTCTTTTTATGAATTTGTGAGCAATTGTTTGGATAGAAACATTCCCACTGATGTCATCCTTTTGGATATAAGTAAGACATTTGACACTGTACCCCATGATTTATTAATTAGAAAAACAATAACAATTGAAATAAAACTTAAGGAACTTCTGTCCCAAATTGACTGGTCTACTATACAGGCAACTCCTGATATCGACACAGCTCTCCCCTTCTTTACCCAAACTTTTAATAATGCCTGTGATATCTTTGCCCCAGTGTTGACCCACCGTTCTAAAAGGAAGAATGCCCCCTGGGTTACCCCAGCTTTGATCCACCAGCTCAAACATAGGGACAACCTATGGCACCGTGCCATTGAGACTGGCCGGCCCAATGACAGGCGGTTATATGCTGCCACCGAAACAAGTGCACTCGGGCCATCAGAAGGCCAAGTCTGAGCACTATCGGTCCTCACTCACTGCCTCATGGGGAATCCAGAACCTTCTGGGATAACATTAAACAGTTAAATGGGAGTGCACACTCCCCCACCCACCAGATCAACATTAATGGTGTGATCTCCTCAGACCCAGCCCTCATAGCCAACCACCTCAACACCTCATTCACTGACCTTAGCCCTATCCTCCCTACAAATTTTTGACCCTCCTCCCCAGCACCTGCAGTAAATCTTTCTCGCCCTTATTTTTTCCTCCATGCGTGTTTCTGCCCAAGAACTTAGGCCGCACCTTGTCACTACCCTCAAGAGTAATAGTACAGGCAGTGACACCTGATCCGGTATCCCACGGCTGGTCTTAGTCACAGTCCTTACCCGATCACATGCCTCATCAACCACTCTCTTTGCCTGGGGAAGGTTCCAACTGCCTGAAAGTCACCACTGTCACCCTATCTTTAAAGGTGGTGATAGGACTGTGGCTGGAAACTATCGACCGATCTCCATTCTCTCTCCTCTCCAAGGCCTTGGAAAAAGTGGTGGCCTCTCAAATCTCTAACTACTCTCCACCTACAATGTCCTTTGTCCTGAGCAGCATGGCTTCTGAGCGGGCCACAGTACCAACACAGCCCTCCTAGAGTTCTCCAACTTTCTCACTCCTCCTTAGACACTGGTTCTCTGGCTGGTGCTGTCTTCATTGACCTCTCAGCTTTCGACACTGTCTCCCACCCCTCCTTCTTGATGCCCTTAATCTCTCTGGTTTTGCTGCTGGGCCTATCTCCTGGTGCACCAGTTATCTGTCTGACCGCTCACAGCGTGTAAAATTAATGTGACCTACTCAGACATCTGTCCCATCTTTCCTGGGTTCCCTAGGGCTCCATTCTGGGCCCCTTACTATTCTCCCTTTACCTTAACACCCTTCCATGCTCTTGCTCGGGGAACATTCTATTGTACGCTAATGATGCAGTCATCTTTGCCTCAAATTGTAACCCTATTGCCCTCCAGGACTCGCTGCAGAAGTCCTTCACTGAAGCCGAGGGCTGGTTCAAGGAACATAGATTGGTGATAAATCTTAAAAAAACAAAAACCATGTTCTTCACTCATCCCCAAAACAAGTCCTGCAACTTCAAACTCCTCATTCACTCTGGGTCCTCGTTCCCACTCGAACAAGTTTGCTCCTATAAATACCTAGGGATCCATTTTGAGCCCTCCCTGTCCTTCCATGGACACATCGCTGCCCTAGCCACTGCCACTAATATCCGATTGGGCATCTTAATCGGTATAAACACTGCCTCCCCGAGGCTCTTCGACATGATCACCTCCTTTATCCTGTCCCTAGTGGACTATGGACTGCTGGTGTATGGTGCTGCTGATCAGACGCACTCCATAAAATTGGCATTACTCTGAATAAGGCCTGCAGGTTAATTACTAAGCACACCTAGGATGACACACACCTGTCTACTGTATGCTAAAGCGCTGGTACTTGATCTCAACAGCGCCTCAAATATCTTACCTGTACCCTTACAAAAGACCCTCCTTGGGCTTTCCCCACCAGGATTGACCACCACCATGCCCGCTCTGTCCCACTAGTTCATACTCGGACCTCTGGAAAACCTCTCTTGTTATCCCTAGAGCTAGGACCTCTCACAGCCAAAGAGCCTTCAGCTTTAGGGCCCCCTCCTGGTTCAACACATGCCCCCTCCCATCTCTGAAGCTCCAATATATCGTGCTTCAAAGCTTCCTTACGTAACCACCTTATTAACACCGATGCTGTAACTGCCGCTAGTCAAAGCCGTGACTCAATACTTATGACAAAGCTTATTACTAAGCTGCTAAGGACCATATACTCTGGTATTGATTGCATCCATCCTACCTGTACCAGCTTGTTTGTATCTATGTCTTAATTTACTGTTATACTTATGTGTTGTACTGCTATACTGTGTATTTTGGTTTGTCTTACTGTGACAAGGTACCTTTGTAAATGAGCCTATGGCTCAAAGGTTTTCCAAACTGCTGTTTAAATAAAATAAATAAAATAAAAAAAAAATATGTGGTAAGATGGAGTAATAGTTGGCCTTCAATCATAAGCAATTTGTGAGGATTAACGGGGCTTGGTCTCAGGAAAAGCATGTCACCAGTGGTGTGCCCTGGGGTCGATACTTGGCACAGTGTTGTTTGCCATATTTACAGTATCAGCGATATGGGGAATGGATTCAATAGTGTAATCTCTAAATCTGCAGATGACACTAAAGTTGGAGGGGAAGTGGACAGTAGGGAGAAACATCAAGTTTCAAGTCAAGCTCTGGAAAAAATTGAGAGATGGGTTTTAAAATAAAATGCAATTTAATCAATCCAAGTGCACAATTATGCACTTTGGTAAGAAAAACCCGGGGTACAAATATAGCTTAAATGGCAAAATATTAAAATCTTCCAGGAAAAAAAAAGGATCTGGGCATCTGGATTAGCTCAGAGGTGGCATCAACTGATCACTGTTGTGACATATCTCATACTACAAACAGATTGATAAGAACTAGTAACAAAACTTTTTTTAACTAGGGATAGAGAATGCTTAATGAAATTATACAAATCATATATCATCCCCTATTTTGATTATGTATCTCCCCTCTGGAGTCCTTACTTAAAATGTGACAAACTTTTAGAAAAAACAAAGAAAATTAACTAAATCAATAAAAGGGCTCAAAACCATAGAATATACATCAAGGATTAGAAAGTTGAAATTATTTATATTGGAAACAAGAAGAAAGAGAGGAGATTTGCTTCTTCTCTATAAAATCATGACAACTCTTGTATTAATGGGGTTATGTGTTTTAAAGAAAAAGGAAAAAATCTAAATTGATCTGAGATCTCATATGAGACAACTTTATGTGCCAAAGGTCAAAACAGTAAAAAAACATAACTTTTTTAGTGTCAGGTCAGCAAGAGCATGAAATAGCTTACCAAGTTACATTGTGCAGGCCCATAGTTTTGAACAATTCAAGAATATTTTAGATGACTAATTAATCAGAAGGGCCTATAAACCCACTTGGAGTGGGAGACAATTAAATGGGCTGAAAGCCTACTTTGTCTGAAAACATCAAGTTATACCAAGTAATAAAGAGTGTGAATGGCCAAACAGTTATCATAGTTGCACAAGAATAAGACTTAAAGCAAAATAAATAATTACAAACTGATGCACAAATCCCAGATAAACTGCAGTCATAGCAAGTAATGAATAATACCTCCCCAGAGGCATCACCAGTGCTTCCTGAAACAAAAGGAATGACAACTAGCTTACTGAACTAGTACAACAGCAATAAATATATAAAAAAGGTTTAGAACCCTGCTGTCAGCAGTTGCATAACATGACCACTGACATTTTAAGAAGTCAACAAGTGTTGTGAAATAGATATGTAGAGCAAGAAAAAAAATGACTTGACTTTACCACACTTAAATCAATATAATGGACGACTCAGGAAGTGTGACAACCCCAATCACGTAACCACAAAACCCTTGACAGAGACTGAAAGAAAATTTATATTTCTCATGCAGTACAGTACAGAGTAGATCTTTCAGTCAAACTACATTCCCCCTTCCCAGAGGAGCTATATTGTGACAAAAATAGTTTAAACAGGAACCACAGTTTTACATTTAATAATGTTGTTGAACAGAATAAATTGCTATATCATACATCAGATGCACTATCAACTGTAGATCACTTCTGTGATCAATTTAAAAACAAATGAAAACTATTAGAAGGATTTATTCATGTGACTAAAAGACACATGGAGGGACAGACTTACTTTAACTTTAGCCTTTCAGAGAACACAAGTGAAAGTCCAGAACACAGCACTCCCTGGCACTGAAAAATACACAACACAAATGAAGTTTCAAAAAGCAAATTGCTACATTTATTGTGGTATATATAGGTGTTGGAGCAAGAGCCAAACTACCACAGCACTTCGGCAAAATTACCTTCACCCCTGACAAAGGCAGTTTTGCTGAAGCACTAGGGTAGTTTGGCACTTGATCCTCACCTATATCTATCACAATAAATGTAACAATTTGCTTTTGATACTCCATTCATGTTATGGATTATTTCAGTGCCTGGGAGTGCTGTGTTTGGACTTTCATTTGCATTTTGGCTGGCAGCCCTTTTGCAGCACCCACTCTGCACTGTGGTTCATAACAGGTATCCCTGGACCTGTTTCAGAGAACACCGCCTCCTCAAGTTCTACATGCAGCTCCAGTGACATGTGACCTGCAGTCTCTGTAGTGACATGGTGCTTTTTTTCCTTCTTGAGAACCTTGCTAAGGGCTGCAAGAACTTCACTCCTGAAGTTCTTAATTGGCAGCTTTGTGAAGTGGGCCCCACCTCATGAAGTGGCCCTTTACCATGCAAATTAACTTTGCCAAGTGCCAGATCTTCACACATTAATTTGTGAAGCAAATTTTATAGACCTTGCATGCCACTATGTTGTTTTGGTAAAATCACAAAGAAAGTAGCAAAATACAGCATTCACAAAGTGGATAGGAGGTGGATAGCAAATGTCTAACACTGTGAATGACAGTTACCATTCAGAGTGGAAGGATGTATGGAGTGGAGTAACCCAGGGGGTCAGCACTGTGTCGGTCACTCTTTAACATATTTATTAATGATCTGGAGAAGGAGGTCAGCAGCATGCTGTTTAAAACTGCTGATGATATTAAATTAGCAAAACATATGGATATAACAGAGGATAAAGATGCACATCAGGGGATCCTGCAAACAGTAGGGGTATGGGATGAGAAATTGGGGCTTAGATTTCATACAAGGAAGTCCAAAATACTACACCTAGGATAGAGGAATCTGGGTTGCGCATACACCCAGCATGATGCAGCTGTAGACACAACTAAGAAAAAGGTCTATGGGTATTCATGAATAATAAGTGGAAGACAGGCAAGCAATGTAGTTCTGCATCCTCATATGGAGGTACTGCTTAGGGGGAGACAGGAAGCAGCAATTCATTCTCCACTGTTTGATTAATAACATTGCCACTACAGAGATATTTTTGTGTAGCACTGCTTCTTTTTGCAGTTTATCTTATGTTTTAGCAACAGCGCCTTCAGGTCTCCTATGAGTGGCCAATTTGTTTTATTTAATTCTGCAGCCAAGACAGCAAAGGGAATACTGGGATATACAGTTAAGCCCACATAATCCCACAAATCCCACATACATAAATAATTTTACCATTCCCTGATTCCTTTCCTATGTAGTCCATTATACAATGCTCATGTAAACACATTTAAATAGCAAGTATAAATGCTTTATTTTCTATTACTGTTCTAGTGCTTTTCAGCCAGACCAGCCATTGTATGCTGCCTCAGGCAGCTGTCAATTACAGGGTGATTACCTATCAATTGAATCTAATTGCTTGCTTATCACCTGCTATAAATACTCATTCAGTGTGTCATTTTGGCATATCTAATTTCTGTACTCTGTTTCTGTGGCATGATGGCAGAAAACCCCAAGAAAAGGAAGGACTTTCTCTTGCTGAGAAGATAAAGGCTCTCAATCTTCTGTCTAGTCCTGTCACCTCACAAACTGAGGTTGCACAGCATCTTGGTGTTTCCCAGAGCCAGATTTGTAGGCTCTTTAAAAACAAGCATTTGTCAATGCTGAATGATTGCTTGCTGGCATTGGCATTGGTAGTGTAGGAGTTAGAGAAATACATAATAGGAATGGCAGTAAAGTATTTAACTGAAACCAACCCCACCACCACCCTAAAGAGACTGACAGGCATTGGTTTGTGCCTTTGGATCATCAGGCATAATGGCCACGCCATTTCACCACACCCTACCCTGCAGACACCGACAAGTGTCACAGTGTGTCTTGGGGTCTTTGGGCCTTATGCTTACCCCATTCCATCAGGAAATATGGTGAGATGGGTGCAGTATAGGAGAATGCATTGAACTTTGGGGCCTAAGAGTCCAAGGCACACCTCAATGCCTGTCACTGGGTGCAGGGTGTGGGTTGGGGCGGAATGGCATGAGCATTGTAGGCAACAATCCCAAGTCACACCCCTGATGCCTGTCAGTCTCTACAGAGTGGGGCGTTATGGTCGGAAACCCCAGTGCCTCAGGTGTTCATTGGTATTTTCACTCCAAATTTAAAAATTGTTTTTAGTGAGCCCCACCTCATGAACAGTGGCAATATCAGTTTGTTAGCCGAAAGCTGATTTTGCACAGCTACTATGCCATTTGGCACCACAGGTGCAAAAACACATTTCGAACAGGATGTGAAAAGTGATAGCTGTACTGTTCGTGGGGAGGTGTAAAAAAATGGCAATTTTGAAAATCTGGAGAGAAAATATAAAAAAACTGGTGAAGCCATGAGTGTGTGTAGAAACTGCACAATGCACACCCATAATGTAATTTGTTTGGGGATTTTTTTACAGAACATTGTCAACACAGGCATTTTGGGACCTCTGCTCATGAACAGTGTCACTGTGATTTTCTTAATCTGTCCCGAACACTGATTTCCCACAGCGACCATGCATTTCTGCGCCAGAAGTGTGAAAACACATTTTGAGTGAGATGTGAAAAAATGACAGCTGTACTGCTCATAAGAAGGTGTGGTAAAATAGCAATGTTGAAAATCTGGAGTGAAAATATTAAAAATTCACGAAGTTAAGAGCATGTGTAGGAAATGCACAATGCACACTCGTAACACAGTCATTTTTGGGAATCTTTTCACCAAATTTTCAACATAGGGTTTAAGGCCTACATATAAATCAGGCCACTGTCATTTCATTACTCAGTCCGAAAGGTGGTTCCACACAGTGACTGGGAAATAACCTTTCAGGACCGAATAACAAAATGACAGTGACTGAGTTCATAAGGTGGGGCCTCAAGAACCCCATGTTGAAAATTTGGTAAACAAATTTCCCAAAATGGGCGAGATATGCACCGAAGTTGAAAGAAAAACACATTTATGTCATTATACAGCTTACTGGCATTTCTTCAGTTCGCAGTCGGCTTTGAAGAGTGTAGACGTGTTGCTGGTCCACCGAAAATCATTGTGCTGGGCTCCAGAGGTAAGTATGGGGTCGGGGGTGGGGAGATGGGTGGGCAGAGGGTGGATGTGGGTTGGGGGAAGGGGGCAAGACAGTCAATGAGGGATAGTTTTTTTTTCAGGTATTTTTCTCTTTTTTAGGAAGATGACACGGGACTTTTGCTACACTGGGGTGGGCTCCCAGCATGGCAGCTGGAAGGTAATTTTTTGGGGGGGACAGCAGTGGAGCCAACGGGGGATTGGGTACCCCTGTTGGCCATACCGACTTTTGCCATGCTGGGGTGGGCTCCCAGTGTGGCATCTTCTTCAGGAAGATGACGCAAGACTTTTACCATGCTGGGGAGGGCTCCCAGAGTGGCAGCTGGAAGGTATTTTTTGGGGGGTAAATCAGTGGAGCTGATGGGGGATTGAGCACCCCCATTGGCCATACTGACTTTTGCCATGCTGGGGTGGGCTCCCAGTGTGTCACCTAGAAGTTTGTTTGGGGGCAGTGGAGGTGATGGGGATTGGCACCCCGTCAGTCTTACAGAATGCGCTGTTTGAGGGGCGCATTAGCACACTGGGGTGGGCTCCAGCGTGCTACATAAGTGTTCATAGAGAGGATGATGAACTGCTCTGATGAGGTTCAGATGCAATGAAGATGTACATGTAGGCAATTTGTCCACCATGGTTGCATCACTGATTGTGGCAATGTTTTCCTCAAAACTGTACACCACCGCATCTGAACAGCTGTCATAGACAGCTTGGACATTCATTGGCGCTGTGCAGCCACGCCTGCAAAAGGGACCAGGGCACTGGAAGTGGGGGAGGCACACTTACAAAAACTCGTATGGTGGCACTATGTTTCTTGTACATGCATGCAAGCAAACATGACAAATCCCAAGTACTATAGGAGATATCACACAAATGGAAACCTCTCCAGGAAAAGTAAGAGGGAGGTGAAGGACACAGCACTGGAATATGCTTTCCTCCACTGGCTTGAGCACACTCATGCCTCAAACATGCTGATTTCTGGTTTGCTTTTACAGGAAAAGGCAAATAAAACTTGCAGGTGCCATGGGAAATCCCAAGTGTGGGCCTAGCAATGGCTGGTTTTGCCATTTCAAGATACTGCACAACACTGTTTTTAAAAGGTTACATGGCAGAAATAGGATGCCAATACAATGTAGCAGAACACTGGGTGCATTCAGTGTTACACTCTTTAATATCTGGATGCATTCAATGTTACCCTGTTTACTGTCTGAATACCCCCAGACTGCATTTATAACACAGATGAAACCAGCATTTTGTATTATGCCACCTGACTGTACTCCTACTTTTAAGTCCAACAACATATCGGGCAGCAAGAAGGCAAAAGATCACCTCCCAGTACTGACATGTGCCAACATGGACAGCTCCCATGAAACAAAATTGCTCATCATTGGGAAAAGCCATAACCCTAGATGTTTTCAAGGTGAGAATTTGCAGAGGCTGCCGATGACATACAATGCTAACCACAAAGCATGGATGACTTCAAAGCTTTTTACAGACTGGGCAAAGGATTTCAGTAAAGAAATGAGATGCTGAAAAGAAACACACTGTCTACTGTGATTACAGCATTCAGTGAAGGAAGTGCTGTGTCTGCCACCGACCTTGGAAGAAAGTTGTCACTTCTCGATGCCACTCACATGCTGATGCAGGCTTGGTCAGAGGTAAAGGCATAGACTATACAGAACTGCTTTAAAAAAGCAGGCTTTCTATAGCTCTATTTTCTCAACCCTCTTTGCAGTGCATCAGCTGATGCACGCCGGTTGATGTGCTGCAAAGTCTGCTTTGTGGACACTCACCAGATTGTCCTAAATGTGGATCCGCTCCAATTTTTGATCTGATGAAAAAGTGGGGACGTGTACTGGATTGAGTGAATTACCCTGCAGTATGAACTACTAATGTGCTTGATCTGCTGTGGAGCCATATTTCCCAGCATCCTTCAGTAGTCCTCCTGCAGGCTCATGACTTTTTTTTAATGGAACATGGAAGTATTGGCATGCCGGCATTAGTGCAGAGAGTGTGTGAGCACTCAGCTTGGGATTGTATTTAACTGTGGCAAGAGTCACTTTGCTCTAACTATGCTACACTTCCATACCATTTCAAACAATAGGGACCTTTTGTCCATCTGGGAAGTTTCATTCCAGCACTTCCTGTATATCTGATGGCATGGCAACCCGAGAGGTGAGGCAGACAAAAAGCACGTACCAATGAGTCACTGCAGATGTCAGTTTCTGTAAACCCAGCCCACTGCATGCACAGATACTCCTCTGTGCAATTTGCATCTCATCAAGAAAGGCTGTTTGAACTGTGAATTTGGCATGAACACCCAGTGCAGCAGGAAAGGAGCAGAGAGGTACGTGAAGTGTTGCTTCTGTGTAAACAGGGCTTAGGGGAACTACAGATGCTCCTGATGAAGAGGAGGAAACTGTAGCAACCCCAGAAAACATCCCACAGTCTGTATTTGACAGTTTCATGATTGCAGATGATGACCTCCAGAGTACTGGGATGCTGACAGATGAGGTTGCAGCACCAGTAGGTGAAGGTGAAGGTGAGGGGTATGATGAGTAGAAGGAGGCGACAAAGAGACAGCACTGCCTGCCTCAACATCAAAATTTGCTTCAATATCTTCTGCATATTCACTGCTACTGTATGTTGATCAGAATGCCTGCCACAAGGAAGATTACTGCACTTTCTGTGAACTTGAGAATGCCTGCAACAGGACAATGGAAAAAAGACAATGGCAGTGTAAAGTGATTGATTTTAAACTGCTTGATCCTTTTAACACAGAAGGCACTAAATAAAGTTCTTGTTCCTGCCTGTTGTTAACAGTTTAAGCACTATTCCCATACAATACTGACTCCAACACAGTACTCCAACACTTATTGAGCACCCACCCTTATTCACAAAATAAAAAAAGAAATAAAAAGCAAGGCACAAAATAAAGTTACGTAAACAGCCTTTTTAAACTGTTGTCAAGCACAAGCACTGCTACAATAAAGTCATGCATCTGCTCCCAAACAATCCTGCAACTACAACCATTCCAGAGCACCATCCCCAATTAATGAACATAATAAATAATAAAAAAAACAATGGCCAATGTACCTTCCAGCCATGCACTGCCATTGCAGCTTGTCAGATCATATCTCATTGTCACCCAGTCCACAGCAAAGCACTAATAACATCAAGATTGTATAACCACAAAACCTGCTTAAAGGTGTAATCAGCTGACATCCTGAGGCCATGCATTTAAATGGGTTTGACTGTATTAGGAGAGGGGCAGGAAGCAGCTTAAGAGATGCAATCTTCCCACTGTACAGGACCTTGGTTTGACTATACCTAGAGTACTGAGTCTACTTCTTATTTCAACACTACAGAAAGGACATTGAAGAGACTGAAAAGGTCCACCACAAAGCTGATTAGTTGCTTATGAGTCAAAAACAATGAAAAAAGATTGGACATGCTTAAGGTATTCGGCCTAACTGTAGAAAAGAAAAAGGCAGAGGAGACATGATCATGGTTTTCCCCAAATTGCCGGGGATAGGCAGGATGTAGTATACACAATGTATGTCTGTTCTGGTGAGTGCAAGTAGAACCACAGGGCATGCACTCAAACCAAGGGGGACAGGTCAGAAGAACACCAGGAAATATCAGAAAGCAGTAATTAACACTGATGGTGGTTCACATTAAAGAGCAGCTGTCACCTTTGAAAAAACATTAGAAAACATAATAGTTGGACACCATTCAGCTTGTATTTCACATATCTTATACAGATTTCTCCTTTTCATTATTTGGTACTGAAGAAATTCCCACAAAAACAGGATATTTATACCTTAGAGCTCTCCTGCCTCTATAACTTACCCCTTACTTGACACGTAATACTCAGTTGTGACATCATAGTCTGTTACTATGGGAATAATGGTGATGTCACAAGTACAGTATTATGACATCAGACTGGGAAGAAGCAATGGGAGCTGATGAACCCTTAGGGAACAAGTTTTCTGTTTTCATGCATCTGACTTCAGTAAGAAATACATACAGAGCTAATGAGAAGTATAAGTGGCTTTATGTCCAAATAGTATGTACCTCGAAGTTCTTCTTGAGGCATCAGTGGATCTTTCAGAAAAGCCTACCTGGTGAGGTTGCGGTAGCTAGCACTGTTTGGGCATTTAAATCAGGACTAGGAATATTTCTTTGAGGGAATGGTTTGAGTATTACACAGCATACAGTGAGTAGAGATTCTTTTTACCTGACAAACTTGAATGTGTGTCTATACTCAATAGTTACTGCTGTGTGGCAAGAGGGGTGGACAAGATGGTCCCTATGTCCCTTCTGTTATTGCTATAAATACCTTGTTTGTTGCAAGTACATTAACTGTTTCTCTAAAGGATGGCATCTTAACTATGGTGAACTTCTAAGTACTGTACTACAGTGTAAAAATGGTATCTAAGACATGGAGCCATGTTTTTTTATCCAAAAGATGGAAGTGCGCATAAAAGAGTAATTTTAAATTTGAAAAACTGATCAATCTTTTCTAGCTCTAAGACAAAACTCTTCAAATTAATGTTTTTAATTTTTTCTCTTTTTTTGAAACTGATTCACCTACAGTACTCAAGGGTGAAGAGTAAAATCATAATCAGAACATTATACGGTCATGGCGAAGGCTAATGTTAATTTGTATCATATTATTCTGTTTCTGCGGCATTTCTCAATTGCTCTGATAACTATTTAACTGTACTTGCATGATAATATAATGTACTATACCTAAATTGTATTACATGTGATTAAGTTGTTTGTCTTCTTCTCACTTCTGCTAAATATACTGGATATTTAAAATATGGCAATTTCATTTTAAATCCATAAACATTAACTTGCTGCACTGTAGCAACTGAGAATTTATGAAGAAACTACCACATAGTTCTGTCTGACTTAATTGAAATGGCCATCACTTTGACCATTTTAATACTGTAAGCAGTTATCTGCAATTGGCTCTTGATGAAAATACATAACATAAATGAGGTACCATAAGTGAGCACTTAATAAACGTTTAATATGATGCTTGACACTTCACAATAAATGAATCCTTAAGAAACACTAATACATTCTGAAAATTAATGTATTTGATTGTAACATTTAGCATCTATTAACACAGCTGTTCTAAGTTAAATATTTATTAATTTTTGTAATCAAAAAAATTCTTATCATTCTTGATGTGAGCAAATTAGTTAACACATGATTAGATGACCTGTACATGGAACAAATATGATGAATAATAAAATATAGTATTACAGTATACAAAAAAGCAGATTTTGTATTTTAAATAATTTATTTCTGACCCGAAACCTTGTTTATATCTGAAAATCCTTGTTTGCCTAAAACATGACTTTGTTCTATCACTAGGTGAACTATGGTAGCAATGTAATACCTCCACGTGTATTCATAGATCAAGATTCATATTAATATCTTACCACAGATATCACCCTTTAGTTGATAGTAGCCAAGGGCCATGATGGAAGTGCTGAGTATGCCTTAAATGAGGAGATAAGTGTGTGCCCAGTAAGTTATCACCATATGTAGGCTCTTTGGTTGCAATGATAGTAGTTATTCTGGCACTATTGTATCAGATTATTGGCCATTGATCATTAAACCACAGGACAGAAAAAACACTTAACAGAATTTGTCTTTCTGGCCCTGTGTCCTTCTTCCTGTCTGCCATCCAAATGGTCTAGTAAGTATTTTGTTAAAAAGTGTGTTTTTTTTTTCAGTTCTTCTGCATTTAAGGAATCTCTATAAAGGAACAAAAGTATTCACATTTATGATTAAGTATGTTGATCAAAGCATTTTAGCTAAGGAGAATAGAAAAAATCTAAATTATATCTTTGAGTAATAAAGAGAATAATCTTGCAGTGTTCTTTCACCCACACATTCTTATAAACCAATTATGTTCTTAAGGAAAGCATGATTTTTTTTTTTTCATTTCTTGTACCAGCCAAAACCTGTTTGGGAATATTAAACATAATCTTTAAAAATATCTATAAATTTAATATGAATTAGATTATATTGATGTACTGAGTAGAATATACACTTTATGGCACATTTCAAAAACAATTTGTTTTCATTACCAAGTATGTCATCAAGGAAATGTATTCTAGGATCTGCAGACATTTAGATACAAAAGCTTAAATGTTAATAAAAATTAAAAAAAGATGTCTCTTGATAAAGCACGTGTAATGAGTGTGAAACATCGATTTCAGTGGGTGGCCTTCTTGGGCTATACTGGACACTCTGTCTTTATATATATAAAATAAAAGTAAAAAACTTAGCAAATTGACAGCGAAGTCTGGATTTTTTTTTGCCTCTGAGTGCTGAGTCCTTTTCTAATTGTTTACTATTATTAAGGAACTATGAGCACCATCCCCAAAGGAGCAACTCTTGTTCTAAGGTTATACACCTAGGCCCAGATATTCAAAAGGGTTGAGCCATGTGCAACAGAGATGCACCAGTGCAAGTCTGAAAATGCACCATTGTACGATATTCAGAGGGAGGCAGCTATGCCCCCCCCCAAATCGCACTGCACAAGAGCACAATGGTAATGGATGCATGTGCAACTGAAGGGGGAGGAACCATGAATAAATGGTGCAGTGCGATATTCAACAGCATGCACCATGGGCAATAGGGGAGCAAGCAGAAGTTGCACGATAGCGGAAATGATCCAAAATAAAAAGGAACAAGAGAGGCGCAAGAACACTACAGGGAAGCCAGAGATGGGAGAAAGCTGACAGCCACAGAAGACAGGGAAGCAGTTAGTGGGACTGGAAAAGCGCAGGACAGGGCACACCTGGGAACATAGGGCAACAGGACAGGAGTGGGGAGCCTGTGCCACAGTGGACTGAGGGCAGTGGCAGTGGGCAAGACAGCCAAATCTTGGAGTTGTTCCCAGTGTGGGAGAGTAGCACAAAGGACAGCATCGGGAATGGGATTACAGCTGCCGGGGGGGGAACACAAGCCAGGGACATGGCCAGTGCCACCATTCAGATGGAAGCAGTAATGAGGGTTATGAGAAGGCAGGCAGCAGGGGGGCGCGGCCATGGAAGGGCCCATCGGTGGTATGCCCCCAACAGGTGGTACCGAGCCCGCACCAACTTAGAGAATTACAGTGACACCGAGATAGTGGGCCGGTACTGCCTGAACCGAGTGATCGTGAGGCGGCTCTGTGAGCTGTGCAGTGATGAGATGCAGGCACCCACATGATCGAGCCATGCTCTGTCAGTGGAGACAAAGGTGACAGCTGTCATGTGCCTGCTCACCACGGGCACCTTCCAGAGACCAACAGAGGACACAACAGGCATAACCCAGTCAGCCGCATCACGCCTACTCACACAATTCCTCAGTGCACTGCTGCCACATGTTGCAGAGTACATCCATTTCCCCAGCACACAGGTGGAGCACACAGCACACATACAAGAGTTCCATAGGGTAGCACGTATGCCTGGCGTGCTCGGGGCCATTGACTGCACCCATGTGGCCATCTGCATGCCACCTGGCCCAGAAGGTGCTGTGTACATTAATCGGAAGGGCTATGCCAGCATTAACTGCCAGGTGGTGTGCGATGCTAGGGGGTGCATAACCAATGTCTGTGCCATGCACTCTGGAGGAGCACATGATGCCTTCGTCTGACACCAGTCTGCACTGTACCATAGGTTCGAGAGTGGGGACATCCTCACTGGCCACCTAGTGGGTTTGTATGCAAATCACGCAGAAAGACATGGATCTTGGGAGGGGCATAGTCAGAGGTGACATGGGTACTGGCCTAGATGGCCCATGGCAGGGTGACACTGATCACCAAACTAATGTCCACTCTCTACACACAGGTGACAGTGGATTTCCACTCCGTCCCTGGCTGCTCACACCATACCGGCGGCCCCGACCCCATCGCAGCAATGGTACAATGATGCACATGCCACCACATGCAATGTCATAGAGCGGGTGTTCGGGATTCTGAAGACACTTTTCCATTGCCTGTACACGTCTGGCGGTGCCCTACAGTACAGCCCCTTGAAGTCCTGTGAGCTATTCCTGGCCTGCTGCATCCTGCACAACATGGCCAATGACTGTTGGATAGCTGTAGAAGTTGAAGAGGGGGACAGCGATGGGGACAATGAGGATGCTGGTGAAAATGGTGATGGGCAGCCCCCCCTTGGTCGAAGGGACCCCTGACTGATCCGGATGTTGCAGCTGCACCGGGACACCATCACAGAGTAGCACTTCAACCAACCCTGGTAAGTCATGGGGCCATGTGCAACCACCAATGGCAAGGGCACAACCCACAAACATGCATGGACAAACCCCAGGGGCGCATGTCATAAGGAATTGGCTGAGCGTGAAACCGCTCACGCCGTCGGGATGGGCAAGGCCTAAAAAGGCACGCGGTCATGCACACACACACACACACACACACACACACACACACACACACACCACAAGACATGCACAAAGGGTAGGAGGCACACCGACCCCAACCGCCACCCCTAGCCACACACACATCCACAGACCACCACACCCAGTGCCTGTCATGTGTGTCTCAGATGCTGGGCACCATTGCACAGTGGCGGACAGCTCAACACAGGCATCATCATGCACATGCCACAGCACCCAGCAGCTGGGAGGGTGTGCACATGGAACATGTGTGTGTGGGTGCAGGGCCGGGTACCCCACCTGTGCATTGCACGTTGAACAACACACTGCACACAGGGCAGCGTCAGACAGTAGCCATGGTGGGAGACAGGTCAGTCATGCGGCACAGTGCCATGGCCACCACTGATGCATGGGCGGCACCGCCGAGACCCACCAGCTGTGACAGGCTGACCTTTGGCCTCATGGGGTGGCACCGACGGTCCCCCAGGGGTGCCACTGTGGGAACATGACCGTTCTCGAGCAGGGGTCTGCAGCTCACTGAACATGCCTGCGCCAGGCGTGCTCGGGATGCCCACAGCTGAACCTGGCGTCGACAAGGAGGGTGTCGCACGATACTGGGAATGGGGGCGGACATGGCACTGCACCATGCCTGCGGTGCATGGGAAAATGACTGTGTGCCCATTGTCACCATGACAGCTGTGAATGCCTGTGGCTGGCTGTCAATGGTGGCGGTCACATCATCCCACAGCCGGTCCAACCCTGCCAGGAGCAGACCGGTGTCCCTGATGCGCCACTCCTCTGCCTGGTGCAGGACCGCACTGAATGCATCCACCGCCATCACAAGCCGCAACTGCTGATCCACTGATTCATGGAGTATGCTGGTATGCTCATCTAAGAGGTCATCCGCCTGATCGGCATGCTGTCCCTCATGGTGTTCATGGCCGTGCTGGGCAGCACCCCTTGAGGTTGGGCCCTACACACCAGGGCCATGTTTGGGCATGTCCACAGGTGGTGCACTGATGCCACCCCTGACACTGTCCCCCCATCGCCATTGGCTAACTGCTGACACTGCCCTTCTGGCCGCCGCTCTCCAGGGCTCAATGGTGCCACTGCAGCAGCTGCAACCTCCCCACTGTCCTGGACAGCACACCAGTGCTGCCCCACTGATGCAGACAGGCACAGGCTGGGACTATGATGTCACGCAGGCCTCCACGGTGGTACCACCCATGGCTATGCCCATGCTGTTACCTGCTGTGCAGCCATCCTGCAGCCCACACATAACACTGTCCATGATGTGAGCTCCATCATCATCAGTGACGGATCCGGCACCAGTCTGAGTCTCAGCATGCTGGCATCCATGGACGCTGTCATGCTGGGACACAGGCAGGGCCTCCTCCACACCAGCTCCACCAACATTAGTCCAGACAGCCAGACGGGCCCACTGTTATCCTGACCCTCAGACACCTGTGGAGGTGGATGGGCCCTCCTCTGTGTCCAGGGTATCACCCTCAGTGGATGGGCCCACCACCGCTGACCCATGTAGATGGTCAGGAGCTGTAAGGGAACACAGTAGCATTAATGTATCTGCCCTACCCAGTGGTATTCACCCCCCACAGTGACAGATCAGGACCTACTAAGCATTGATGGACTACCACCCATCTGGAAGCGACCATCTGGAACACCCTCAAGGGCACAGTGCTGCATGCTGCCAGCAACCCGCTCTTCCTGTGGCATCAGGTGTTGCATGGCTGGCTGTCCCCCACCAGTCGCAGACCATGCTTCCCTGATAGCAGCCACCTTATCTTTAATCCTCCTCCTGTCTGTGCCCACCTTCTTCTTGCACTCCTGTATGGACTGCTGGTGGCTGCCATGCTGGTTGACAGCACGCCACCTCACCCCATGCCACAGCACGGACCTGTCATGTTCACCACTGTCTGCTGAGCAGCAGTTCCTGGTCAAGGTAGGCCTCAAACAGGGCATCTGATTCTGCCTTGGTAAAGTTGGGCCTTCTCCATCTCCCACGTCTTTGTTCTTCCTCCTCCACCTCATGTTCAGTCATCATTGATCCTGTGGGAATGACAGGTGTTACCTCTGACTGTGCAGACCCATGCATCTCCCACACACCACAGTCCACATTGGCAAACAGCATGCAACTCACCACAATAGACTGCAATACCAAACTATAGCCTCTGCAGCCCCATGTTGCATTTATATAGTGCAACACATGCAAATGAGGTGAGGCTCAATTTTAAGTGGATGTTAATGCAGTAGCTGTGCCATTGAATCGCTGATGAGCTGATTTGCATATGCTGGCTGAATATCACGCTGTTGCTCCTTGCGCAATTGTGTTGAACATGCTCAGGCAAGGGCACAGCTCTGTGACGTGCACAGTAGACACCAAACAGTGCATGCCTGGGTTGCTGACGCCAATGCCTGCCATGCTGCTGATGTGCTGAGTGTGGGAAGTAGTGCAGGGCATGTCCACCACTGTGCCAGTGGCACTAGTGCGCTGTTCACATGTATGGCACTCTTGCACTGGGGCACCATAGGCGCTGTGGTGCGACAGTGTGGTAGGCCACTACAGGAAGTGCCACATGGGTGCCCTACCATGCTACACGGGGTAAGTACCAATTGCGCTGTGGCAGTCCGTGCACGAGGGACCCCTGACCCTGTGCCGACCTTTGCCCCCTAGGCACCATGCATCCACATGGGTGCACCTCTATCACATGGTTCGGTGACAGCATGATGGGGAATGGCAGCACAGTACCGCGCAGCATCCGCACGTGGCAGACGTGCGCTATGGAGTGCCATTTTGATGCTCAATGCTTGGAAGATGGCACAGAGACAGGACCAATCTGGAGCCAGATTGAACTGGCTAACCTCGTGTCCCTGGTTGAGCCCCATGCTGCTGCTATCTTTGGGGAGGCACCCCTGGACAGGGCCTGGATTGCCATGTGGGAGGAGGTGGCCGTGGCCCTGGAGGAGGTGATGGGCATCCAGCGCACAGCAGAGCAGTGCAGGCAGTGGTATGGGGATCTCCAGCGGAGGGACCCGGGCAGGCTTGCCCTCCTGCGGGCACACACAAGGAGGGGTGCGGTTCCACTGCCAGGTAGGTGCCCCTTCCATGCACTGGTAATGTCCATATGGGTATCGCAGTGGGCATGTGTCCAGCACATGGGGGGGTCCGTCCAGTGTGGACCATGGTGGTGGTGGTGGTATGAAATAGGGGGCAGATGGGTATGGCTGTGTGGCATTGCACACACCTGGGTGCGGGGGGACTTTGCTACCAGATAGTACTGATGTTCCTCTCTCCATGTTTGCACCCTGGGCCCTGAGGAGCACCGGCGTGGCAGGGAGGGGCAGCTGTGGTGTGTGGCACATCAAGATGCAAAAGCACCCAGACCAGCCCAGCACCAGGACCAGCCTGATGATGATGAGTGCCTTACATCCAGGATTTTTTGTGCATGCTGTGTAGCAGGGCAGGCAGCGGACCATGGCCACCATCCATTGACACCACTGCCATGCATGCAACATGGTACAGTCAGCACTGTCCAGTGGCACTGCATGTCTGGGAATGTGTCAATGGTGGTCCATGTGTGCACCGGGTACATGGCTTTGCCACTTTCTTTGCACCCCAAAGCCATGTCACTGTACAGTTACGGTGGTGCTGTTTGGGACTTGGGTGGTGGGTGTGTGCAGTGGTCCACATGGCTGTGTGCACCTGGGTGGGCAGGTCTTGTTGACATGATCACTGTGGGTGGTCGCACACCATCACAGGGGCATGTCCCATGGCTGTATGCCATGCACAATGGGTGGGCTGTAGGGGGCTGTGCATTCACGCCTATTGACTCTGCCCCCTTGTCCTAGGTGGATGACAGCTGGTACATGTGGCACATGCGCTGCAGGAGCTGTTGCAGGTGGCTAGGGCCTCTTTTGCCATCCTTGAAAGGCTGGAGCGCCACAGTGTGAGGCATCATCATAACAGGTGGGGCCACAGGAGTGGGGAGCGGGGCTCCTACTGAAGATGGACTGAGGTTGCATCTTGGAATGCCCTATGGAGCCACCCTCACACCCCTCCTTCCCTCTCCCATTTGTTCACCCCTGCCCCTTACCCACCTCCACCCTGTTTGTGTCCCTCACCCCTTTCACATATGTATATTTGTACATAGTTTTGTTACCACTTTTATAATATATTTGTTTAGTTATGCCTACTGTTGTGGTCTCAGATTTGCAGCAGGCTAATGGTGCTCAGCTGCAGTGGTGTGCATGGTGCCAGGGGTGGTGCTATCATGGGGTTGTGTGTATGTCCATACGGGAGGGAAGTGTGGTGTGGGCATAGCTGTCAGTCACTGTCTGTGGTTTGTGTGTTGTTCCCTGTGCAATGGATGATTGTGTGCAGTGGTCCACGGTGCATGTGCTGTGTCCATGGTGCCCCTGTCAGATCGTCCATGGCCTGTGCAGCTGACACCCTTGCATGCCTGTGCTATGCACAGTCTGCTGGCATGTCAGTGGTGGCTGTCTATGCTGGACAACCCCTGTACCCGGCACAATGCTGTGTTGCCTCCTGTCACTGGTGTGGTACACATCTGCCCTAGGCGTGGCATTGCTTGCATCCACTGTTGTTGTCCCACCTCAATGCTGTCACCTGTGCCTGTTGCAGGGGATGTGCTCCACTGTCTGTCACTTGTGCTCCAGCCGCATGCTGGTGGCATACAGCATCGTGGTGCCTGCACAGGATTGCTGGCAAACCTGTGCCATGGAGAGGTTCTGGCCATATGCACACAGGCTGCTGTGGTCACATGCCGGGGACTTGGTTGATCCACTACTGTGTCCCTATGTTGGTGTGCCCTTGGGTATGGGTGGTTGTTTGTCTGTGCATTATGTTGCATCCTGTGTGGCACATGCTTCCATGCAACACTGTGGGTGTCTGTGCTGGCTGTTGTGGCTAGTGCTGGGATGGGGTGTGTTCTTGGGAGGGTGAGCAGGGTGCTGTGACACTAGTGGTGGGTTCCATGGAATGCCCTTTCACATGTGTGGTACCTCGTGTGCTGACACATGGTCGGCCTCATAGGTTTAACTGGGGGGACGTGTGTGGCGGCACTGTGTCTGCAGCCATTGCTTCACTGTCTGCTTCTGCTTCCCACTGTTCGGTGCTCGTGGTGGGGCTGCCTTGCATAGTTCTATGGTGCACAGGGTTGCATTGTCACAGTGGGGGTGGTGGCATGCTTGGGATGTCCTGCACTGTTGGGTGCTACTCCTCAGCAGGGTATATGGGGATCATGGTACAGGGCATGCTCTGCACTGGTGGGTTGGTGTGGCATGGGGTGGATGGGCATCCATGTGTGACGGTCCCAGCTTGCAAAGGGGTGTGCTGGTGCACCATGCCACGGTGATGGGTTTCTTACTGGTGTCCCTGGGCCATTGGTTCTTCCTGCTCTCCTCCAGTTGTGCGGTGCATGGGGTGTGGGGGGCGATGTCTGTTCTGCTGAGTGCTCCTCTGCCCATCCCTACCATGGGTGGTGGGACCCTGCATCCTGTCCCTGCACATCCCTGGTTGTACTGTTGCACTGCTGCTCTGTCCACTAGGCATCCCTGGTTTTGTATTGCGCATCTGACCTGGCCCACTGCACATCCCTGGTTGCACTATGATGCAGCAGCTGGATATTCATTTTCATAAATGCAGGCTATCTTGACCTGCGCAGTGTTTGAATATCACGCGTATTGCGTATGGGTGCAGTGGACTTGCGCTTGCTCCTGCTGTTGTGCACTTTTGTGGTGCAGTTTGAATATCTGGGCCTTAGTATTTCTTAGTTTTCAGATCAGAACAAAGTTTGTGTGTCTGAATTTAGGTATTCAGTTACTACATACAGTATCATATAATTTAACTGCCACAATCAAACAAAAATTTTGGAACTGTATTCCTTCTTTAGAGTTAAGTAGTCTTTAGTTTGGAAAATAAAAGAAGTAAAATAACACAACAGTGACTGCTAAAAGTTGTTTCATTTCCTGAAATTCAGGCAAAGAATAACTTTTTTTCAGGTATTCCCAAGAGATGGAACTGATCTAGTTAGATACTTAGTTATAACTGGGAAATTATTATAAGGTGCTGCAGCTCCAGATGTGTATGGCTTCTTTGAAGTCCTTAAAAATAAAATTAAAATTTAACATGAAAAGGATCTTATGTCACTGTATTACCAGATTTTTTAATTTAATGCATACAGTAGCCATTTAGTTTGTAACTGAGTTCCTGTATCAAAGTTTTAACAGAAATCCAACAGCTAAAAATAAAAATTAGCCAGTGATTGTTGATCTTTATTTACCTGTTTTTTTTAAAGCTAGTTTTTTTGTAGGTACTCGTTCTTAAGAGCTTCAGTTCCAGTAGCTCTGCTTTATTAGGATAAAAATCTCTGCCAGGGAATAGTAAAGAATACGTATGTATATTTACCTTTTAATGTTTCCTCTATAATACTGCTAGTCCAGGAGTTTGAGGGATTATTTAAAATGGAAACTGCATACTATATTCAAGAATTATTATACATTTCATTTTTCCCTGGGTTTTAAAATGCCGTTCTTCTGCACACTTAATTTACATGTTTCCTGTTATCAGTAGTGATGAAAAGGGCTGGGCAGCATTATGACGTGTGATGTGATAGCCTCTCAGGTCTCCAGCTGAAGAAACTACAATACCTTCCATGGCAGCTCTGCTGTCGAGTGCCTAGTAACCCATTCATGTCTGATAGTTGCTGTACACATAAAATCTATGAGGCATCACAAGGATTTTAAACATGACTGTGAAAAGAAGCCTAAACAGCTGAGATTTAGAAAACCTTCCCCGTGGACTAAAATGCTGCTTTGTTCTGTGTACTTCTGGTATTTTTGCTGTCATATATGATCATGTTTTGAATTATCATGACAATTTTTTGCATTTTTTTCCCATAAAACATGTACCTGAACTACAACTCAAACATCTTTTTGACCAGTCACTGACCAAATATTTTTTATTTAAAAATACCAGTAAAAACACAGTCACTGAGCTGACATTGAAATTTTGCAATGCTCACTCATAATTTTGATAATTTTATTAATTTTATTTTATTTATTTAGTTTTTGTTGACCGGGTAAGTGCACTAGACAAATCCTGCCTATTTTCAGGCACAATCCGGGGGGAGGGGGATACAGATGAATGCCAACTGACATTGAACCAGATTAAGCTCTTGGTGGTATTTTAAGTGAATGAGGAAAATTTGGCCAGGATACCAGGGAAATTTCCCATCTCTTTTCGAGAAGTGACATGGTATATTTAACATCCACCTGAACTACCACCAATCCAGGCAGATGGGACCTCAGTTTAACATCTCATCCAAAAGATGGCACCTCAGAAGTGCAGCATCCCTCTCATGCTGCACTACAGTGTCAGTACTAGGATATTAACCCAAGTGCCAGATGTGGGAACTGAACCCACAGCCCTCTGATCTTTAAGTGGACAGTGTCCATTTGAAGCATTATTGCCGCTGTGTTTGTTCCAACCAGAGTTTGGTTTTAATGTTGTAATGACATTTATACCAAACAATAAAGAAAATTTGAACTTTAACCTGAACACTCCCAGTTCACTATAAGCTCATTCTCAAAATCATCTGACCAATTCTTGACTATAGGATGTGATATGTAGTGCAACACTAATCCACTCTAAGTCGAGTGCTTGGATATTCAAGATCAGTTTTTTAGAAAGAGCACAACAAGTTCATGTTAAGGTTGCCTAAAAGCAGGCACTCAGTTGAACTGGCCTGGGAGACCATGATGGAAAGTTCCTACTGAAAGGCAACAGCAGAACTGGGCAACAGTAAATGCAACTGAGTAAGAAAGGGAGAGAGTGGGGAAAGGTGACTTTGTTGCTTAATAAATCATGGTAACTGGGACTAGCTGAGGAGAAAACCATATCAGATGTAAGACTTTGGAGGATGAAGATAGCCACGCCACCCTCATGTTTTCACTGGTCTTGTCTGTAAACAAAACAGCCAGTAAGGGAAATATCAGAATCGCTAATGTTTTTGGAAAAGTCATACCATTGAAACAACAACCATTTCCAGCCTAAGCTGAAGGCATGAGAGATGGAGTTGATCCATCTTGGGGAGAAAACTGTGGAAGCACAGGTAAGCCACCTCAAGCCCTTGGGCGAGCATAGGTGGGACACTGGCAAGAGGGACTAGGCAATGATAAGTTCACTTTCATCTTCGAAGGGTAATCAGGGAATTACAAAAGGCAAGGGAAGTATAGTACCAATGAATGAGAGGAGACATGTAAAGCAAATACATAAAAAAATGCAAATAATAGCAGTACCCAGAGGTAAGCAGCACAAATGTAAAAAAATGCATGAATCCACAACTACAATAGTACACAGAGGGTAACATAGAGGATAATGTATGGTCCTCTATCAATAACCGGTCTGTTAACTGTCGAGAGGTTGCCAGGGCGACCGTGTAAACCTCAAGAGCGAAGCTTGAGAGGTTTATGTCACCATGGCAACCTCGAGATGGTTAACAGTGAACGGTTGCTGATAGAGGGACCATACATTATTTTTTATAGTGTATGGTCCCACGTAAAAAGGAAAACGGCTGCTTACTTTTTGAAATATAGTCACCGCTGCAGCCGTTCAGTCCTTCCCTAACTGCTGTGTTCATCCGTCGGTTCCCAGTGTAAAAAGGCGCGCACATGCATAGACCGATAGCCGTTGTTAACCTATCGATGTGACGTAGCATTGATAGGTTAACAATATTTCTACGTCACATCGATAGGTTAGCAACCTTAGGAAATGATGATTTCCTAAGGTTAACAGTGTTCTACCATACATTATAGTGGCATATTCAAAATAAACACAGCTGTCACATCAGGAGTTACATACAAACATACAAAACTACCAACAGATACAGGCCATACAGTCCATCAAGTCTGCTTGAATGTGCAGCTAGCAATCGATTACACTGCAGTTGCCCCTCCGTCCCCTACCCATACATCAGTGAACTTCCCCCTCGCTTTGTCCCATCCTCTCTTAAAACTGCCCACCAATTTACAGGATACCACCTCTTTGGGCATCACATTCCACTTTGTCACTACTTTTTCTGTGAAATAGTGCCCTCTCATTTCCTTCCCGAACTTTCCACCCTCCAATCTCAGACCATTCCCCTAGTGTCCCTTCCTCCCCTTAACTTAAAAATTCCCTCTGAACCAGTCTTGTTTATGCCTTTCATATATTTAAAGGTTTCTATCATATCTCCTCTATCTCTTCTCTCCTCATGGGAGCTGAGCTCCCTAGGCATCTCCTCGTAGGTTTTGTCTTCCATTCCCAGGATCATCATGGCTGCTTTGTGTTGGTCCCCCTCCAGCAATTTAAAATCTTTCTTTAAGTAAGGGCACCAGAACTGTATGCAGTGTCCAGGTATGGCCTCACCAATGACCTGTACAATGGCAGTATTACCTCCCCTCTTCTGGAGGTGATTCCCCGGGCAGTACACCCCAGCATCTTATTAACTTTAGCTGCTGCTGTTCTACACTGTGCTGAGTGGTTCATATGCCCTGTTATTATCACCCATAGATCTTTCTTCTCTTCTGTAGTGGCTAAATGCTCCCCCCCAGCTGATAGCAATTCCTTGGGTTCCTTGCTCCCAAGTCCATGACTTTGCACTGCTTTGCATTGAAGTCAAGCTGCCATGTGTCTGACCAGTTCTCAAGTTTAGCCATATTATCCTGCAGCCTCTGCCACCCTTCTGTGTCATCCACCACCGCATTGATTTTTATGTCATGTGCAAAAAGACTAGTTTTGTTCTTAATCCCATGCAAGATGTCAGGGATGAAAATGCCAAACAACACTGGCCCAGTACCAAGCCCTGTGGTACTCCATTGGTTAAAGTCCTTGGGGATGAGAGTTCCCTCCAGCACTATCATTTGCTGCCTGTCTTACAGCCAGTTCTTGACCGATTCCACCTGCCCCTGCACCCTGGTATCCCAACTTGCTAATCAGCCTCCCATGTGGCACTGAATTGAAGGCCTTGCTGAAATCCAGATACAGGACATCCACCACTTGGCCCATGTCGACTGCCCTAGACACCCAGTCATAAAGGTCAATCAGACTGGTCTGCCAGGATCTGCCAGGACAAACCCATGTTGCCTTTCATCCTGGAGACCATGCCATTCCAGAAAGGTTACCAACCTTTCCTTAAGAATCAACTCAATTAGTTCTCCACAATGAATGTAAGGCTGACTGGTCCATATTTGCCTGGTTCATCTTTGGGACCATTTTTGTGAAGGGGCACCATGTGTTCCATCCTCCAGTCCTGGGATATGCACCCAGCCCCCAGAGAGTTATTGAACAAGTCAGCAACTGGCTCTGTCAGGACCTCCACCAACTCCTTTAGAACCTGGGGGTGTATGCCATCTGGGCCAGGCACCTTATCCACCCACAGGGCCCTTAGGCCTTCCAATACCCTGCCCACTGGGATTTCCCCATCAGTTTCCCTTCCACCTGCACCTACCCACCATCCCCTGTGGCATTGACCCATTCTTTTCCCTCATAAACACAGCACAGAAGTATTACTTTGAGCACTTCCTCCTAGTCAGTCATCTTCTCCACCCACCCCCATCCTTCCTGATCCTTACAATTTGATCTTTTCAGTTCCTTCTCTCCCTTATGTACTTGAAGAAATCTTTTTCCCCTTCTCTAATACCTTGTGCCAGCCTAAGCTCCCTTGAAGCCTTGACTGCCCTGAATGCTCTGGTCACTTATCTTGCTTTCTTCAGATACTCCTCCCTATCCCCCCCACCCCAACTGGATCTCTTGACTCTTCTGAAGGCTGCTTTTTTAATGCTGACCTTTCCTAATGCCTCCCTGCTTAACCAACTGGATTTCATGGACTTCACCTTTTTGCTGTGTGTCCTTGTAAAAGAGCTAGTGGCCTCTGCCAGTACAAGCTTGATATTTTCCCATTTCCAGTTAGCATCCATGTGTAGATGGATGCTGGCTAGGTGCCCAGCTACTGTGTCCCTCATCCTGACACAGTCAGCTTGTCTGAAGTCTAACACTTTGGTCCTTGTTCCTGCAGCCTCCTTACCCATGTTAAGTGAGAACCACACAGTGTGGTGGTGAGTCCCTGCTAGTAGATCCTCTACCCCCAGCTCCCTGACAAGTTCCCCATTAGTCAGCATGAGGTCCAGAATGTTACCTACCCTGGTTGGATCCCTTATCATCTGTACCAGGAAGCTGTCCAATAAAGCCTCTAGGAGGACCTGCTCCTGAAGCTCAAGTTGGCAGGGGTTCTCCAGTCTACCCCTGCATATTGAAGTCCCTCACAATCATGGTGTTCCCCTTCCCACTGACCATCCTCATCTTCTCTGCTAGTTTTCTGTCCAAGTCCTCCACCTGAGATGGTGGCCTATACATGACCACCAACCTAACTCTCCTGCTCCTCAAGTCTCAGATTTGTACCTATAATGCTTCCTCATTTTCCTTCTCCTCTCCCTGCAACACCTTATCTCCTCCCTTACATATATATTATGGAAGCTATCCCAAACAAAACGTAAGTCAAGCAACTAAGTCTGACAAACTCAGTGACTCTAGGTCCTGCTAGAATCCACATTTTTGTCTGACCTGCTCCATGATCTGTATGTGGGCTTTTCAACAACCTCTTTGAATGACAAAGAAGCATGCAGACAAAAGGATTTCACCTCCTGCATATGCACAGGCACAGTTCATCACCTTCAGGAATTCTAACATATTCTGTGACTCTGGACCTCAGCTGTTGATAATTTCTTTTGGCTTATGACTTAACCACCAGGTATCTACAAGATGCTGAAATCCTTTCTCCTACAAATTCTCCTTATGCTGCTCCTGCTATCAGGAAATGTTCACCCCAACCCAGGACCACCTGGGCAGCCATCAGTGGCACCAAGCAGAAGGACAGGGACACTCACCATGGCATCCATCAACGTCTGCAGCATCCTCAACAAACTTGATTCCCTCCAAACATGGATCCTACAGCACAACCCTGATGTCCTCTCAGTTGTGGAAACATGGCTAAATCCTAAAATCCTTGATACCTCAGTCTCTATCCTAGCTACTGCATTTTTCAAGGCAAGACAGGATTGCTAGCAAATTGAGGGGCTGTGCCATCTATCTTAAGGGATACCCTTATGGGTCACATCATCCCATCCTCAGCCTGAGCAACTCCTCTCAGGTCCTCACAATCAAGAATCCTCCTTGGTGCACATAACAAGGAACTCACTGTCATCTCAGTTTACCTACCCCAAGAGACCAGGCCGTTGCTTCCATAGCATCATGGAATGTCTAAGGCTCCAGCAACATAATTCTGAAACCATAATCATGGGTGATTTTAATATTAACTGGCTCTCTGCTGAGGCCGCTACCTATAAGGATGCAGCCGCGGCGCATCACCTCACTCAACTGGTCAATGCCCCCACTAGGTGTAACTATAGGACAGGCTCCCTTACGCTTCTAGACTGGATTCTGTCTAACCACCCTGAATGCATCTCCAATGTTTCTGTACTCCCGGATACAATAAGTGACCACTCGCCTGTCATCTGCTCCTGGTCAAACAAATACCACAAGCCTCCTCCCAAGCTTATCTATGCCAGGGTTATCAAACAAGGACACCTCCAGCTGTTAAAATCCCATTTAAGCAGGCTGAACTGGGCAGTGCTTGACTCCCTCAGTGACACCAACAAAGCTCTGGACCTATTTATCAAACGTTTCAACGAAGCCTGTGACATCTATGCACCAGTGAAAAAGATGAAGGTCAAAGGACAGACTAACCCCTGGGTTACTACTGACCTTTTAACTCTACTCAGGCACAGAGACCACCTCTGGCATTGTGCTCATGCAACTCCGATGCAAGTAAACATACAATTATACAAAGCAGCCAGAAATGATTGCACTTGAAAAATACAGAATGCTAAATGCAGCTATTACAAAGAGGCTCTGACCAACTCTTGGGGCCAGGAAAAAAAATTCTGAAACAACATGAAAAAACTCACAGGCAAGGATCCTAAAGCACCACCCGCTATGGTCAACCTTCATGGCACTCCTACACTAGATCTAGGTACCATCACCAGCACTTTTAATAATGCATTTATAAACTTGGACAGTGTCCTTCCACCAAAGTTTTTCAATGACCTCCCCTCCAGCTCCTCCCAAGTTACCCCCCAACTAGAATGTACAACCCCAAAGTTTTTTTTAAGGAGGTCCCACCACAAGTAGCTAGAAAATACATTCAAAAGGCATCGGCAAATAAGGGCACAGTGGTGACTTCCTCGACCTGAAACTGCTGGCACAAGTCCTCGATGAAATCTTAGAACCACTTACAAAGATCTTCACTCTCTCTTAGATTGGGCCATTTCCCCTCTCTCTGAAAGAAAGCCACTGACACACCGGTTCACAAAAGCGGAGATAGGATGCTCCACACCAATTACAGACCTATGTCACTCCTCCTCCCACTATCTAAAGCGCTGGAGCGAATAGTGTCGGACCAACTAGTTGAATTCCTGGATAAGTACAATGTACAGTGCCCAGAGTAGCATGGCTTCAGAAAAGGGCACAGCACCACTGCTGCACTACTGGAATTTACAACCTTCATCCATGCCACGCTTGACAAAGGGAATTGTGGAGGGGCAGTATTTATAGACCTTACCAAGGCATTCAGCACAGTTAACCACCCCCTACTGCTCAATCAACTGTCCTCCATTGGGATCTCCAGCGATGCCCTTCCATGGTTCACCAGCTACCTTGATAATCAGATCCAACGTGTAAGGATCACAGGGATCTCTTTGGATGAGAAACCGGTCCTCTCCGGAGTCCCCCAATGGTCTATTCTGGGACCTCTACTATTCTCCCTCTTCATCAACAATCTCCCCAGTGCCTGCCACCAAAAAATATTACTATACGCAGACGATGCATTCCTGTTTTCAGCCACCATGACATTACATAGTCCTGAATCCCAGCTGCAGCCGATTTCAAGCACATCGCAAGACTGGTTCAATTCTCATAAACTTGTCCTGAACCACAGCAAGACTAAAGCCATGTCCTTCTGTAACCGGCGGAGCAGGCACAACTCTCTGTCCTTCACCATCAAGAACCACTCTGGGAACCCACTCCGAACATGTCAAGGGGTTCAAGTACCTTGGTATTACCCTGGATAGTACCCTCTCTCCACCTCGGCATATTGACACTGTTGCCAAGACTGACAATATACTGATTGGACTACTACACAAACACAAGCATTGTATGCCTGCGGATGTCCTTAAACTAGCCATCTCTACAGCTCTGTCACCTCTATCATTGACTCACGGCCTTGCCATCTATGGCTCTGCCTCAACATGTGCCCTCCACAGGATCTCAGTTTCTCTCAACAAAGCCTGTAGACTACTAATGGGTGCTGCCCAACAAACTCACACCTGTGCCCTCTATGCACAGGCCAGCTGGCTACCCCTACTCAGCAGAATACAATACCAGACCTGCTTACTTACCAAAAAGATTCTCCTCGGTCTCATGCCACCTGGTGTTAGCTCACTCCTTACTACCTACAGTGGCAGTCAACAAACATGTGGTGCCCAATCTCTAACCTTTCAGGTTCCTAGATGTCGTACCTCCATGGGTCAGTGGTTCTTTATCTAATGAGCCACTCAATGGTTCAATTCCCTCAATAAAGAAGCACTTTCCTCTACTACACTTGGATCCTTCAAAAGGAATCTCAAACTTTACCTCACCTCTACCACTCAATGTGACTGCTTCTCTGAACAGAGATCTCTCTAAACACCTCCCAGCTCATGCATGTCTCACAGCCCGCCCTTTCCCAGTCTCATTCTCTCTGGCACCAGGCCTTCCTTGTGACTCCTTTCCTGCTTCGCATCTCCACTGGTACAAGACATTTTCCATCACCATCGGACAGTGGCCCATTAGCCTGCCAACTTCCTCTCCCGGTCGCACGCCTGCAATACTAACTGCCTATGGTGCCCTCTGTCTCTTATTGTTACTGCAGCCAGCTGCCTACTCAAGCTGCTCGTTATATGAATATTATCTCAAAGTATGTTATAACTGAGTATCTTTATTTTTTCTTTTAGTTGTTTTGGTTGTTTATTGTGCATTCTTTTACTACCTCTGTACGTATGTTGACCCTCATCCTTTGACGTGGAACCTTTGTAAACGAGCAGTTTCTGCTCAAAGGTATTTGTAATCTGAGAATTTAATAAATAAATAAAAATAAAAAATATATAGCTACCCAAACCCCCTTTCCTTCCCTTTCCCCTATCTCTGTAGTATAGCCTGTACCCCAGTATCACCAGATCCCAGTCCTGGTATTAGGTAGCCAATGTTTCAGTGATGGCAGCTATATCCACTTCCCCCTCTACCATCAGAGCCTGCAGCTTAGATGCCTTGTTTCCCAGGCTCCTCACATTCAAAGAGACCATCCTCTGGTATGTGTCCCTCTCTTCCTTCCCCTTATGAATTCTCTTGCTACTGACTCCATTTGAATACTCCCCTGTTCCTTCTTTACTGGTATGGGGGGGTAAGCTCACTGGGCTTCCTGATACATATATATATTGGGCTGGCAGTATAGCCTAGAGGTTAGAGGAACGAGGCGTGAATGAGCTTGGTACATCCAGCAGACTAGACCTGAGTTTGATTCTCACAACCTCCACTTGCATACTGTGTGACTCTGAGCAAGTCACTTAACCACCCAGTGCTCCCAGATCGCCCCTGAAAACAGACACTTGTGCCTAGTGGGCCTTACCCAGTTACCAAAGACTAAAATAAAAAAAATAAAAAAATAAAAAATATAGGCCTTGTTTGGTTTCCACGCACTTGCCTCCTCCCCACACCTAGTTTAAATCCAATCTGGTTGGTATATACTCCCCCAGCCTCTGTTGTAGGACCCTTGAGCCCTCCCTGCTCAAGTGTAATCTGTCTGGGGCATACAGGGTTTTATTATCCCAAGTTCTATCCCACCCCCCATGGGCCCGTACCCATTGGCCTGAAACCATGCCCCAGTCATGTGTTAAACTCCTCTATCCTTGGCATTCTTGAAGCACTTGCTCTGGGTACTAGGAGAACTTCTGAGAAGGCCACCAAACTCCCTGCTTCCTCGCATAGCTTCCCCAGCTCCATGAGTCTATCCTATACCTCCTTGACTGTGTTCCCCTCCAAGTCATTTGTGCCCAGGTGCATTATGACATGAGGTTTCTCTCTTTCCCTCCCTGTATACTTAAGAACAAACTGCCCCACCTTTCTTTCTGTCATTCCTGGCATGCACTCAACCCAGTTGTGACTATGCCTTGCTCCTTACTGCTCCATCACACACCTTTTAGTATTAAATCTCCCAGAACTAAGACCCCACCTCCTTTTTCATGCCCCAACCCCAGATGTTTCTGATTTTTATGGTCCCATTTCTGACCAGTGACCTCATCTTGCATATCCCCGATGCCTGCTTGCCCATCAGCCTCCTGGCCTTCACCTTCCCCCATCCTGTCCCCAAACCCCCTAAGTCCTCTACCCAGCTTAACCTCACCTTGCCCTAATCTACTACCTGGATCAGCACCATCCCTCCTTTCTCCACTACACCCTTGCCCCTCCCTCTTTAGTTTCAGTCCCCCTGCTCACTCCTATAGCTTTTACACTCCTACCAATACCCACCAATGCCCTTCCCCCTTTCACTGCCATAATGCTATCCCCATGTCACTACTACGTCCCCTTTCTCCTGCCCCACCAATGTGCTCCTGCTCTTCCTTATCATCTAGGATAGCCAGCACTAAGAACCTGTTGTTCGACAGCCCAACCTCACCCCATGCTTCCCAAGCAAACTGTTTTGTGGTTTCTCTTTGTTATCTGTTCTATGGCTGTTTCTGTCTCTATTTCTGATCCTCACCCACTCCCCTGGATCTGTACCCATAGGTTCTTGAGGAGGTGGCAATGTTGGTCCATTTAACCATCCTCCCTGCTTTCCTCTAAATCTGGGTGTTCTGACATCTGCTGGTGCACTCCTAAGAGCGTTAGGTCCTGGATGGTTCCACCATTCTGTCCTAATCTCTCTTTTTAGCTCCCTCCCTCTAAGTTGTCTGAACACCAAGCACCTCCCAGGCCCCATGCAATTTCTTTTCTTATTATTCCCTCAGCCTTCCATCCCTAATATGCTAGAACCTCTGCTGTGCTATGCTATAGTGTTCCTTAGTTGCTTAGGTAATGACAATAGTAGAGGATGCACCTGGCTGTGCCTGCCACCAACCATGATACAGCATCACTCCATAAAGGTGCATGGCTCAGGGAGGGAGGGATGGAGAAGGAAGGGTGGGATTAATCAGCATCAGTCTCCCAGTTGAAAACAATCAGCCCCACTCAGGAGCAACTCCAACCCTGACCCTCACCCCCAATGCAGCACAGTATTCAGCGTACTAAAGAACATTGAACTCAGTTATAATAAAAAGCACTTCCCTGAAAGATATCATGCCCCAGCCTCATTGGCTGTTTCCTCTACTTCTGCTCACCAAACTTCAGCATCCAGCAGGTCCTGGTGCTTGACAAACCTACAAGAGTGATCCCACCCTATGCCATACAATCAGCAAGGGTTCTCCTGTAGTTCAATGCAAGTCAAGCCCCAGAATATCAAGCAGAGCCCCCCATGCAATGCAAGTTTTAAAAGCCAGTGAGTCCTTGATCAGATACGTACTCAATTAATCAAATACACCTATATTACAATCTATTAGAGCCCCAAGACATCAAGTAAAGCTCCCTGTTCTGTAATTGGAGTTTACAACCAGCAGTTCCCCCTTTAGCAGCAATTCAAGTTGTAAAATCACGAGTCCTCAATCAGATGCTGTACTTAATTTGATCAAGTACCCCCGCATTACAGTCTAACTAAGCCCCAGTAAATCAAGTAAATCCTCCTGTTGTGAAATTCAAGATCTCCAATAAGCATTTTCCCTTTTAGTAGCAGCAATCAATCCATTGGAGTGCTCACCCACTATCACTACACCACGGTCTAGTGTGTGTTCATACATACACACAAACAAACAGTAAGTGTAATATGCTGATACAGGTAGTAAAGTTAAGAGTTCAAGGAAGCCATGTGGCAAGCAGGATTCATTGTACACTCAGTGCTCCAATATAGCCACAAGAGGCATGTTCTTACAAAGCAGTTTACTATGTGGTGGCACTGAGGTAAAGACTAGGATAGAATGCTTGATTGTGGTAATAGAACATACTACAGTAGCTGGAGAAAAGCTGGAAAGGCAGTGAGAGGAGCAAAGGTGCAGACAGAGGAAATAATTGTCAAAGGAGTAGCTAAAGGGGATAAGGCTTTCTTCTGCTTAAAATATGAGAAGAGGAAACCAACAGCAGGGATTGTGAGGAGAAGGAAGGTGAGAAGGGGAGACTGTGCAGAACAGGAGCAAGAAGAATCAGATCCTCTCAACAGACATCACAAAATGAACTACTAAAGTCACTAATGAACGTCAGATTATGATGACCAACACAAGAAGTCTTAATATGATAAAAAAGTCCAAACTTGAGACTCTAATTATTAGGGACAAACTAGATGTGGTTGCAATCACTGAGACTTGGTGAGATGAAGCTAGTGATTGGTGTAGGGACATACAAGGATACAGACTATTTCATAATAATAGATGTGGTAAATAGAGGGAGGAATCTGTTTCTATGTGCAAAACAGGTTCGATTGTCACCAAACTTACACAATGGAAGATAAAGCAAATCAAGTTGAGAGTGTGTGGGTACAGCTGCAATTTAAGAACAGGCCCAAAATCACTTTAGGAAACTGCTATAATCCACCTAACTCAAGCAAAGAATATAATGACTGGCTCATAAGGGAAATTATCCAGGCATCTAACAGGGGAGACTTCATCGTTGTTAGGGATTTCAATTTACTAGGAATCGACTGGTAGTTCCTCTCTGGAACTACTGACCTCGAGAGGATATTCCAAGATACCCTGGTTTTCCAAGGTTTACAGCAACTGGTATTTGAACCAACAAGAGAGAACAATATTCTTGACCTCATTCTTACAAATATTGAAAATTATTTGTCTAAAATATCCCTTTGTTGTCCACTTGGGAGTAATGATCACAACTTTGTTACATGCTGCATAACCTCATGTAAACTAAATTAACTGGAACAAACACTTTCAAGGACCACAGTAGTGCCAACTTCAAAAGAATTAGGGACATCCTAAATTCCATAAACTGGACAATTCAGATGTCAATCCTCTCTGTTGAGGACTGTTGGATCTTATTAAAAAAATTAGATATTGGAACTTGAGGAGAGGTTTGAACCAGCCTATAAAAAATACAACAATAAAGGGAAGATTCCTACTTGGCTCACTGGAGCTATTAGGAAACAAATAAAAGTAAAGGAGAAGGCATACTTTAGACTCAAAAAGTATAAATCTGGAGTCTCCCACACCAGATACAAGTCTGAACAAAGAAAACAAAATACTATGATAATGAATGAGAAAAATAAAACAACTGAATTTAGAACAGCCCGTACTAAAGATAACAATAACGCTTTTTGTCTATGTGAACAAATACAAAAATGAACCTAGGATTGTGGTGCGATTACTTTAGAATGGCACAGGGACTGATGATGATATAGGGACAGCTAATATGTTTAACAGATATTTTTGTTCAGTGTTTAATGACAAGATTAAGTCCTTAGTATTTTAATTTATTTATTGAAATGTTTCACCAAGAAGGCACACTGAGTGACCAGTCACTCATCTCCCTGTGCGACTTGGGAGGAAGGGTACAATAAGATTGAATAATAGGTATTGAATAATACTAATGAAAACAACAAACCCTACTTTACTTTAGAGGATGTTATGCCTACAATAGATAACCTGAAGAGTAATAGGTCTCCTGGCCCAGACAATATTCATCTGATGTTTTTGATAGAGCTGTCATCAGTTTTGTCAGATCCCATGATGATCTTGTTCAGCAAGTCCCTGGAGACTGGTGAGGGGGCAGCTGATTGGAAAAGGAGGGTTATTGTGCCCATATTTAAGAAGGGAAATAGGGCACAGGTCTACAACTATAGGCTGATTAGCCTAATGTCACTTTGTAGTAAGATTATGGATAGATTAATAAATCTAAGATTAGACTCCCAGATACAGGTGATGAGGCTAACAGATAGTTACCAACATGGGTTCACTAGTGACCTATCATGTACTTAAGCAATAAGCCATGAGGGTGTGTGGGTGATCAGGAGATTTACCACGGCTGGAGTGGTTTGCCTATGAGGCACAGCCGAGTGGGTAAATCTGCACCAGCCGTGGTAAATCCCCCGATTACCTACACCCCCGAAAGTGGCTTATCGCGATTATACCAAGTACTGTTTTTTTTATTATTTAAAAAAAAGCAGTACTTGGTATGATGCTTAAATAAGCCAGGCAGTTTTTTTTTTCTTTCATTTCAGTGATGCAGGGAGCTGCTGTTTGACAGTCTCTGCTTAGCGGGGACACAAGATGGCGGTCGCAGTTCTGTGATTTTGCTGTTGGATTGTTTTTTTCTGCAGATGTAGCTGGCTGGCATCTTTTCCATTGGTAATGCTAGATTTTACAATGGTGGTAAGGTGCCAGCCTGCTTTTGTGATTGGTTGTTCTGCGAGGTCCATGGTATAGTACTAAGTTGGTAACCTTTTATAATAACATTAGCTCAAGTATTGACAATAGCACCCCATGGATGTAATATTTATTGGATTTTGGAAAGTGTTCAACACTGTCTAACACTATGAATTAGTCTGGTTGACTGACAGAACCCAGCGTGTGAGGGTGAAAGGTCATCTTTCAGTCAAGGGAGTGGTCATTAGTGGGGTGCCTCAGGGTCAGTTCTTGGACCAACCCTGATCAATCTATTCATAAGTGACATTAACAAGAACATCACTAACTCATCATCAAAATTCATGGATGCTACTAAATTAGGTGCAAAAGTCTACACCCTGACAAAATACCAGTCTATGGTCCAGGATTTAAAGAATATAGAACTGTGAGCACATAAAAACACAATGAACTTCAATCAGGACAAGTGTATTGTGCTTCACTTTGGTAGAAAGTGTCCGCTATATACATACACATTAAACAATACATTTTTGCAATCAGTGGAAAAGGAATGCAATCTTAGTATTATTGTTAATAACAGACTGTCAGCTACTGACTGTAGAAAAAATAACCCAAACAGTGAACAGGCTGTTGAAAAATGTACAACGTACTTTTGTTACCAGAAGTGAACCTTGCATACTACCCATTTATCATACATATATTCATCCATACCTAGACTAGGGGTCACCCTTCTGGAGCCCTTACTTAAGACAGGATATTGATATTTTGGAGAGAGGCCAATGCAGGGCAACAAAATTAGTCCCTTGATTAAGGAATCTGACTTACACAGAGAGATTGTATAAAACAGGATCAATTACTCTAGAGGACAGAAGGAAGAAGGGAGACTTACTCCAACTGTACTAAATATTGCATAACTCAGAGTTAATAGCACAGTGCGGCCTTGAGTTCTCTACCCATAAAATCAATGTGAAGTCTCATGATAGACAATTAATTATTCCCAAGATAAATGCATGTAAAAGGGAAAATTATTTTACCATTAGAGCAGCAAGAGCCCGGAACCAATTGCCTCAGGATCTGGTAGAATCAACAACATTTATTGGTTTCAAGCCCAGGTTGGAGTAATACTTGAAGTGGACTGTAAACAGGGATTAATTTACCCACCCAGGACTGAGAGACAATCCTGATTGGCAGATGCCTACTTTTGTCTAAACATACCAAGTAACCAAGTAACATCCTAAGGAGGTACTTCTGCTCAGTCTTCATAGTAGTGGGATAGAGGATAGACCATTGGGAGCACAGGAACAAGGATATGGATGGTGGACATAAATCCATTTTCAGAGGATAGAATTCTGAAGGTACTTGTAGCTCTAAAAGTGGACAAGGCTATGGAACTGAATGGGATACACCCAAGGGGACTAACAGAACTCTGGGAGGTGCTCACTGCCCCAATGATAACCTTATTCAACAGGAAACAGGTGTGGTTTTTGAGGACTGGAGGATAGCAGATGTGGACCTTCTCCATAACAGCAGCAGCAGGGAGGAGGTTAGCAATTATAGGTCAGTCAGTCTCACATCAGCGGTGGGAAAATGAATGGAAAATTCTGCTGAAAGAAAGCTTGGTAAAGTATCATGAATCTAGTGAGCTACAAGAACTAAGGCAGCATGGATGGTAGTAGTGGGGGGGGGGTTCATGCCAGATGAATCTGACTGATTTCTTTAACTAGGTGACCACGGAAATAGATCAAGGTGGGGCGGTGGACATGGCCTATCTGAACTTTAACAAGGCCTTTGACACTGCTGCATAGGAGACTGAGAAGAAAAACATAAGCAGTTTAGGGTTGAGATCCAAACTGGTGAAATGGGTAAGAAAATTGTTAATGGATAGGTGACAGTAGGTGGTGGTTAATGGCACTCACTCTAATGAGGGAGCAGTGACCAGTGTGATGCCGCAGGGCTCTGTAATGAAACCGGTCCTACTCAATGTCTTTATAAGTGATATTGCAGAAGAACTGTAAGGGAAGGTATGCCTTTTCACAGATGACACCAAAAACTGTAATAGGGTGGACTCCTGGGGGTGTTGGAGAGAATGATTATGGACCTTAGGAAACTGAAGGAGTGGTCAAGAACATGACAGTTGGGGTTCAATGCCAAAAAGTGTAAAATCACGCACCTAGAGTATAAGAGTTCAGGAGCTGAGTATAAGATGGGAGGAAGGTACTGACACCACTAATCAGGAATGGGATTTTGGGGTTATCATATCTGATGACCTCAAAGTGTTAGGGAAGTGTAATAAAGCAGAGAATAGGGTCAGTGGGATGCTGGGATGCATAGGAAGTGGTGTCTTCAGCAAGAGGAGGGAGGTAGTGTTGCCACAGTATTGATCACTGGTGAGATCCCACCTGGAATATTGCATCCAGTTCTGGAGGCAGCGCTTTAGAAATGACATAGACAGGGCAGGGTGGTGGCAGACAAAAGAAGAGCAAATAAAACATGCAGGGGATGCATCAAAAGCCTTACAAGGGCAGACTAAGGAATCTCAATATGTATGTGCAGGAGAGTGAGAGTGGACATGATGGATGCCAACATGTACAGTACTCACAGAGGTGAATAGTGTGCAGAGGGGAGTGTCTTTCAAATGAGAAAGAGCACCATGATCAGAGGGCATGTGATGAAGTGTGGGGGGGGGATGGAGTTTAAGAGTGATGTGAGGATGTACTACTTCACTGAAAGAGTGGTGTACACCTGGAACAGAATGCCACTGAAAGAGATGGAGACAAAAACAGTAGGGGGGGATTCAAGCATGCATAAGACGGACTTAGTTTTTTCAGTATGTTTGAATATTACTGACCTCTGTGTTGATCCAGTGGTTTGGTCAGATCACAGCACCATGGGGTGCACATTTAAGGCCCCCCAATGGTCCTGCCATTGTGGAGATGGTCTGGTAAAGCCCTTTAAGAGGAGTTTCTTCTATGTGACTGTCGGCAGTGCTGAACCTATCGAGTGTTGGTGCAGCTTGTGCGATTGAGCCGGAGGAAGCAGTGGCAGTGTATAATGGGACTGTGATTGTGGCCTTTGACTCAATCACACACATTCATTTCACCCTTTGTCTACTCACTGGAGACCTCCTTGGTATAATGAGGATCTTTGGAGTTTAAAGACTAAGGGGTGGAAGTTAGAGAGGTGCTGGAGGAGATCTGGCTGATGCAGGACAAACTGGCCCTGCATTCATATTATGCTGATTATCAGGGGGCAATCTCCTGAAAGAAGGTGGAGTTTCTGTCTAGGGAGATTGCTGTGGTGAGGAGCAGACCAGCTCAACTCTACCATATCATAGACAGACTTTTACACCCTGCCTGTCTCCGTGCTGGAGGAGTAGGTTCTCACACTAGGTGTGAGGAGTTGGCCCTGTTCTTCTCCGACAAGGTGTCCTCTATCAGGGCTGAGGTCTCCTCAAGTATCTCTCAAAAGGATGCAGTGTCCAGTCTGAATTGTACCAAGACACTACTCCTGTCTGGGATGAATTTGAGCTGGTTGGGGTAGAGAAGATGACTGGGATAATCTCAAAGCTGTGGCCTAAACAGTGTGATCTGGACCCAGATATGACCCACCTGTTGGTTGGATGGTCGGACCTGATAGGACTTTGGATTGCTGAGGTGGTCTGGGGTTCATTGAGGAGTGGGGTCTTCCCATTGTCCTTGAAAGCGACTCTGGCTAGACCCCTTTCAAAGAAGCCTCTTTGGACCTGGACTGCCTCGGCAACTACAAGCCAGACTGAAACCTTCAATTCTTAGGGAAGGTTATAGAGAAAGTAGGGGCCATTCAGCTTGAGAGACATCTTGCATCCTCTTCTACTTATGAGCCTTTCCAGTCTGGGTTGTGGATGGGGCATGGTATGGAGACTGCTCTGGTAAGGATGCTTAATGATCTCCTGATGGTGAGGGACAGAAGAGCCCATACCATCTTGGTTCTCCTGGACCTCTCTGTGGTGTTTGACACTGTGGACTATGAGGTGCTGTTAGACTGCCTGCGGTTCTGGTGTGGCCTGTCTGGTAATGTCATCAACTGGTTCAGGTCATACTTGACATAGAGAGTGCAGAGAGTAAAAATGGGACTTTTCCCATCTAGCCCAAAGCCTCTGAGCTGTGGTGTACTGCAGGGGTCAGTCTTGTCACCATTATTCTTAATGGCGTACATGCTGCCATTGGAGACATTATCAGGCAGTACACATTGGGTTTTCACTGCTATGCAGGTGATACCCAACTGTACCTGTCCCGTGCTTCTGATGTCCAGGTGTCAGACTCCATATTTAACAGCTGCCTTGAGGAAATCCAGTTGTGGATGACTCACAACTGGCTTAGGCTCAAGCTAGACAAGACTGATGTATTGGTAGGGGAGCTGGGTTGTTGTGGAGGAGGGAGGATGGGGATTTGTCCCCTAATTTAGCATTGGGGGTGTTCCCCTTGTCCCCTCTCGACAGGTGAAGGAGCTGGGTGTGAACCTTGATGACAGCCTGACACTTGATGCCCAGGTGTCTGCCGTGGTCAAGAGTGTTTTTTATCATCTCATGAATATCACCCAAATCAGAGCATTGATCCCACCTGAGGACCTTGCCACACTGGTACATGCTTTCGTAACTTCCAGTCTGGACTACTGTAATGCCCTGTACCTTGGGTTATCTGGAGGCAACCTCTATAGGCTGCAGCTAGTGCAAAATGTGGCAGTAAGACTTTTGACTGGGGCAAGGAGAGGTGAGCATATTTCCCTGGTCCACTGTGGGCTGGACTGGCTGCCAGTTAGGTAGAGGATTGTCTTCAAGATAGGGTTCCTTACCTATAAGACCCTGCAGGTGGGGGGGGCCCACCTATCTGCAAGATCTCCTAGTCCCTTACCGTCCAGCCTGGACATTCCATTCTGATGAGGGAGGCCTCTTTGGGGTTCCCAAGGTTAGGCTGTGGCATTCTGGAGACAGGGCATTTGTGGTGGCCACGCCAAGCCTGTGTAACTCCTTACCTGATTATCTGATGGGAGGATCCCTCGTCGGAAGCCTTTAAAAGGGGATTAAAAGCATACTTGCTCCAGCTAGCTTTTATTGACTGATGCTCCTTTGGATAGCTAGATAGATGAGAATCTGCCAATTTGTATTTAAAATGATTTTATTATATGTTTTTTTGTTGTTTTTAAAAAAAAAAATTGTATTATGCTTTCATTATACAGTGCTCAGAGTCCCAGGAATTGGTCACTTGATAAATAAAATATCTATCTGTATCTATCTAAGATAGACATAAGGGGATATTACTTAATAGGCAAGGAGGAGGAGGGAGTGTCACAAAAAACCACTTAGGCCTTCAAAGAAAGATTAGAAAGTGACCATCTAAGCAGACTGAGTGGGACAAGCAGTCATTTTCTGCTGACAAATTCTGTTTCTTTGTTTCTATGGTTCAGTAACAGGAGGTTGTAAATACTGAGGATTGGCTAGGCCCAGAAATTCAAAGACAAAAGTATCTGGGAGGTGGCGTGGCCAGGCATGATCCAGAGGGTTGGTGGCTACAGCAGTGAGGAGATGGTGGAGCAAGGCTAGGCCCAGAAAATCACAGAGTCACCAGCAGCTGGAAAGAGTAGAGGCCAGGCAAGGACCAGACAACACAATTAACCATGGGCCTTTAGTCAACAGCTCAAGTAGTCACTAAGGAGGGTATCAACTGGCATCAAATCTGCAGGAAGAGGTGACATCTGGGCCAGGAAGGACAACAAATCAGCAGAATGGACCAGCAGTCCATACCAGCCTCAAGCAGCCATGGAGTACTTGACTTGTAGTGTTCAGAAGATAGGAGAGACTCTGCTACCAACAATTTCAAGAGAAGGAGGAAGCAATCTGTCCTAGTAATTAAGCCCACAATCTCTGATTAATGATTCCAAGGGCAGTCAGGTGAGACAAGAGACACTGTATAAAATTTTAAAACCAAATCTTCTAATAGCAAGTATAAAAGAGAAGTTCCAGGCTTGTGGGGGCAGAGTTAATCTAAATATTGTTCAGCTACCAGGTTTGTCAGGGTAGAGTAACAGGTCCATGCAGGGCAAAAATTAAGCATTCCTAAGAACAGCAAGAGAAATATCCATGGCAAGAGGATCCATGAGAATCCAGGAACAGCAGCAGATACAGTAGAGCACTGAGGTAAACTGAGCCATTTTGAGGATGTTAACCACTTTACAGCCTAGGAAAGTTGCATGAAGCATCAGGGAGGTTGGGACAGGTAGAAGATAGCTCTTTTAGGAAGTCTGGGACACAGCAGAAAGGATTAATCACTTTTTTTGTATGAAAGGTTTGGAATGAGCCTTTAATCTTCTATACATGTGGTATTAAAGGAATAATGCCTGACAGGGTGGGTGTTATGCTGGGATAACATCCCACCTTGGGTGGTTGGGCCCGAGGCCACCGGCCGAGGGCGTCCAATACCCGAGAAGGGATGTTATCCCAGCATAACACCCACCCTGGAGGGCATTATTCCTATTATACAATGGCTTATTGTTTTATAGTTAAAAAAATAATTTTAAAGAATGTTTTTGTTAGTGTGTAAAAATATTTTTGTTTCTCAAGAGAAAAAAAAAAGCTCAGCAGCAGCATGCTCCATACCCTACAAACAATCAGCAGGGGGTTATGCCAGGATAACATCCCTGCTGTGACAGCCAACTGACCAATCAGAAGCCGGGATTCTTTCTTGCCATTGTATAATACAAGTTTTAGGACCAGGGCATTGGCCAGATGAATTTGAATTCCCCCATGGCATCAGCAGTGCAAAGATTGGCTTGATTCATTCCGGTATTATACAGTAGTTGTAGCAATGTGTTCAGAATCAGTTTTCCACAGATAATGCTGTTTTCAAAGTTAAATTTCAGAAAAATAAAAACAAAACAAAGAAAAAAAAACAGGTACCTGATAGAGAAGGTTTTGTAGCAGTTCTGTTCAGGAGGCTTTCACAGATGATATAAGTAAAATCTATGAAGGCATGCCAAACAGGAGTAATGAAAATACACACAAACTAACTCTTTAGAAAGGACAGATACAATTAACAGACTACTTTGGCAGACATCTTGATATAAACATTGAAGGATGTTTCATGAGGAACGAACTGAAAAGCGTAGAAGTAAAATAGGTTATGGTGCTGTCAAAGAAATTGGGTAAAGAGTTCCTGGTGGATTTTTAAAGCAAGCAGAGATATGTAGGGATCGGCAAATTGTATCTTCTGCCAGTGGAATTCTGGTGAAATGCCGATTTTGCTTCCGTGAAATTGTGTGAAATTTCTGCAATAATTTCAAAACATTTTGCTAAAATTATGATTTTGGTTATTTCCATCTAATGTAAAAAGTGTTTGTCATAATTGTACCATATTTGGTAAGTTGGCTGTCCCACAGACCATACAGAAGTATACCAAGCTTTAGATCGCTGTCTTTAAAAAATGATTGTTATAAGCCTCCAAACTTTGGGAAATTTTAAAATTGCAGTTAACAACTATGTCAACTAAAAATGCTTGTGCAAATTGCACCAAGTTTGGAATGGTGGCATTATCCATTAATGTCCATACAAATATATACTAAGTTTCAGAACTCTATCCATAAAGGTGACTGAGTTATAAGCGTTCAAATTTTCAGAACTTTGAAAATTACATTTCGCAGTTGCATAAACTGTTGAATTTTAATCCCCTGTAAATGTAAAGCTAAAGAACGGAAAATCACCAATGTGGTTAGGGTCATTGACCCTAAATATTAAGCTTTAAGGCAGCTAGCATGGTCAAGCATCAGAACGTCATGCTGCCATGCTGACAACCCAGGTTCAGAAGCGAACCGGAGAAGTTGTGTGTGTGTGTGGGGGGCAGCTCATAGCTAAACCTTACAATCTCTATTTAGCAGTTGCTATGAATCTTTCAAGAAAGTGTGCATCTAAGTGTTCAGTTATCTAGCTCCAAAGGTGGCTAATTTGTAAGCATAGAAATATTTTCAGAAGTTTTCACATGAATATTAAATTGCTAGACATTGAGCCCCTATACCTTCTCCACCCTTCATACAAATGTCATGTAACCTCACACTCATTTAAAGCCTTTACCAGATATGATGTATGCCAAATTGCAGACTCCTAGTTTTAAAATGGATCAAGTAATGACCAATTAAAAAATTTCAGAAAATTCCCAAAACTTTCATGAAATGTCATGAAGATTTTCAGAATTTCAAAAAAATTCAGCAAATTCAGAATTTTTTGAGTTTATTTCTTTATCTTCCCTCTGCTGACTGGCCCCCTGCCACCAGCCCCCCATCGCCATCACCCCAGCATCCACTGGTGCTCACCTCATGGCTTTGAGATGCCAGCTGGCTAGGTGCGGAACCTGCAAAGTGCTGGCATTTCACCAGTCTGCAGGATTTTTTGGCCTCTGGTTTTCCTCCCCATCCCTGAGTGTGGGACATAGCTTGCAGTGATGCCAATGGCCAAGCTGCACATGCTTCCACATGTGGCATGCTGGGCATCTGCTCCATCTCCACCCCCTGTCATTGGAGCCAGTGTGCCAGCCTCCAGCCACCACTGGAGGCCAGGCATGCGCCAGTCTCCAGTTCCACCCCTTTGGGGAAAGGAGAGCTATACTCTGGATGCTCAGTCCTCTCCCTCCTTCCCTGGCTGATCCTGGTGACCTATTCATACTGCAAACATGGGTCACCAGCATAGCAGGAGGTAAGGCAGTGATGCATCAGCCTCCTCACCACTGGGTTGGCCAGCAGATTCAGAATTTGATCATTTTACCCTCTTCTAGAGAAATATATTTCTTATACAGACTGGACAAACAAGTTGAGATTTATGTGACATGCAATGTGATCTGTTAGTCTGTTAAAACGGGATGCAGATTTATTATGGACTTCTTGGAGTTATGAAAGAAGGGTCTTAGAGGTCTGATAATCCAGTCAAGATGAATGTTTGGACAAAGATTTCAGTACAGATGTGATCAAGTGCTGGTAGATGTGAGCAATGTCACAAAACATATCAAGATGTGTATTAACAGATTATAGAGATGTGGGAAGAAAAAGTCAATTTGGATTAAGCAAAATACAAAGTTTTTTGTGATTGAGGTTAGAGATCTTAAAAGTGAACAAAATGTCACTTCAGAAAAACAAATACGAACATACAAAGAAGCCATCAGAAGAAGGTTATTTGATCCATCTAGTCTGCTTATATTTCAGGGTCCTCAGTTTGAGCTACTGTCCCTGCCCCCCCCACTCATCACATACTCCCGACCCATAATGCTTACTTCCCCCATATGCCCAGCCCAATCTCTCTTCAAGCTGTCCACTGCTTTCAACAAGACCACCTCTTCCAGCAGTGGATTTCAAGTGTCCACAATCCTCTCCATGAAGAAGTGCTTCCGGACCTCCCTCCTAAACCTCCTCCTCCAGGTTAAGACTGTGCCCCCTAATATTATAGTTGCGACTCAGCTTAAAGAGACTCTCCTTATCCACCTTATTTATCCCTTTCAAGTACTTGAATGTTCCCTCTCTCTCCTGTCCTCCAGGGAGTACATGTTCAGTGCCCATAACCTGTCCTCATATGCCTTACCCTGCTGACCCACTATCATCATGTTAGCCCTCTTCTGGACCTTCTCCAGACAAAGTCTGTGCACTTCAAACTATGTGAATTCTTGGCTACTCAAAGCTGTCAATTCCCTCTGCTTGGTACCACACGAAGTGTCACTTTGCAAACAAAATAGCATTTCATATACAGTAGCTCTCTGAAATCACATGTGGCACTTTGCCAGTGAAAGATTATGCAATATCACTCTGTTTACAAAATGGCACTTTAGGTATTTTTTTTGAAATGCCCAAATCCCATCCTCAACTCTCAAGACATGACATCCCATCCCATTCTCCTCTCCCAGTCAGCCCACAGACATAATTTAAATTATATTATTTTCCTCACCACTGTAACTCCCCATCCCCTCCTACCCAGCCGGCTCATAAACATATGATTGACACCCCGTTTCACCACACTTGTAGACCCCCATCCCCCTTCCTCATTCTAAAGCACCTCTTTATTAAACAAAAGAATGTGACACGGTGACTGTTTCACCCTGGACATACCACTTCAGTTGACCACTGTCTCAGTGAGTGAGAGAGCATGCTGAAATAGTAGAATGTTTGTGTGGTAGCTGTGAAGGATGCTGAATGAGTGTATTATTTTATTACTGGTTCAGATGATTGGGGATGGAAGGTGGGAAGAGGTCTGACAAGAGTGGGGTAAGGGATTTCTTTTATTCTACAAGAAAAAAATTAAAACATGTTTTCAATTAATGTGGAAGTATTTGAAATGTTTTAGAAAGTACAAATTTGGCCAGTTTGCTGTGATTTCACTAGCAAAGTATTAATTAACTGCCTTGATAACTGGAGTGAGCTCTTACAGGTGCTTTCTTTTCCAAGGAGGAACCATTGACTTGTAGAACAAGAGGCTTACCATGTCTGGTGGGGCAGCTGGTGATTGATGCCATTCCCTCCACCAAGCATTGCTTAAATACACATTCCTAAGCATCCTTCAGGCACTTGTTTTTGTTACTGCATGCCACAGGTCATCCTCCTGTATATGACATGGCTACTGTCATGGGTCCAGGCTATTGTACCTGATTTTCAGGTACAGTATTCTTCCTTCTGCATATTGTAGTCCTCTACCTACCTATCTTGGTTTCTGCCTTGCTGCTCTTATTGTACTCTCTGTTCTGCTTTCCTGAATTGTGGGGCTTTAATCCTAAACTGTGATTCCTCCTTTGTACTTTCCACGCATTAGGCATCTGTTCTAGTCCATCATCATCCAGCATGTACCCCAAGTCTACCTCGGATATGCTTCTAAATTATTAGACATTTTAACTATTAGCTAATTCCTAATTGTAGGTATTCAACACACTGCTCTGCATCTGTAGTGCTATCTACTATCATACCAAGGAAGCCATGCAGCTTATTTTGCACAGCGCTTAGCTATCATGCAAGCATGCTCATACTGGTTTGATCCTTATACTGCTACCATATCTTCAAATTCTTATGGGAACTTGCCCCAGCATCATGGCAGTCATCCAACCTATCAAAATCTGGGTGGCATACCTCAAGGGTCAGACTCCAGTAATAACCCTTCAAGGTCTGGTTGAATTAGTACTTTTATAAGATGTTTACTCAGTGCATCCAAGTCAAAATTAGGTGTTTAATATGTTGTGTTCTCCTTGAGGCACATTCAGTAAATCTCAGGTTCCTGTAGTTTCTGGTCATCCCAAAAAGTACATTTTGAAAAGTGGAGCCCGCTCATACAAGGACTTATTTAGTTACAGGGCTGAGCACCGTAGCACCTCTGTGAGACTTGATCATCTCAGTAAGGCACAAGAAGAAAGACGACGAAGATTATTTTTTTTTTTTTTTATGGAACAGCACATACTGTATAAGATTTGAAATCTTGGAAGTTCATAATTAATTCTTTAATTCCCAATAGATGTAAAGCTTGGAGGAATGGTGATCTGTGGTCTTGGATCCCCAGAGAGGTTTACTTAACGAGTTTTTTTTTCCTTCTTCCATGCTGAAGGTTATAAATACTGTAGTTAAATATTATAATTTCCCCAAGTGCTGGGCCTGGTTGGAGGTTCTACAAATCCAGAACACTATCTTCTTCCTGTTCCTAACCTTCAGGTTGCATTTCTGTTCTCCTTAAGACAATCAAGCACAGTCAAGCATATCTGTATATTCTAATTAGTTACTGTTTTGGGCCTTATCTGTATACTGTGATTAGTTAGAGCATTGGGCCATTCTTTCCTAAGGTACGTCTGGCCAAAGGCTACCTAATAACTACAGTGCCTCTAGGGGGTATAACTCAAGAGGATTCATATCATATGTCATCATGACACCTCTAAACTGTGGCCTTGCACTATAGCAGGGACAGAAAGCATATGTATACAGTATATATTAGACAAGCATTCAAACCTCCTATCATACAGAACTATTCATTCTCCCAACAACTTCAGTACTAGTGGGGGAAACACAGAATTTGATGACAGAAAAGGACCGCTTGGCCCACCTAGTCTGCCCATTTCCCTACCTAACGGATAAGCTGCAGATCCTAGTTAACCAACAGCCTACTTTCTCCTACCCCCCCACTAGAATTGCCTTATGTCTGTCCCATGCATTCTTGAATTTACCCACTGTTTTTGACTCTATGACCTCCTCAAGAAGGCTGTTCCATGCATCTACAACTCTCTCTGTGAAGAAATACTTCCTCACATTTCCTCTGAGCTGTCCCTCCTCTATCTTCAAATTGTGCCCCCCTTGTTCTTGCACATCTCTTTTTCTGAAAGATGCTACCATCTTGGACTTTGCTGATTCCCTTGAGGTATTTGAAAGTTTCTATCATGTCCCCCCACTCCCTCCTTTCCTCGAGGCTGTACATCTTAAGCTCCTGTAGTCTTTCTTCATATGTCTTCTGGTGCAGGCTCTGCACCATTTTGGTTGCCTTCCTCTGGACAGCCTCCACCTGTCAATGTCTTTGCAGAGATGGGGTGTCCAGAACTGTACACAGTACTCCAGATGTGTTCTTACCAACTGTCTGTACAGAGAGAGCCAACAACATCCTGTTTTCTACTGATGATGCCTCTCCCTATGCATCCCAGTATCCCTCCAGCCGTCCTTACTGCCTTCTCACATTGCTGGCCCACCTTCAGGTCATCTGATATGACTACCCCCAGGTCCCTTTCCATATTTGTTGTTATCAGTATCTCACCCCCCCCATTGTGTACTCTTGTGCTGGGTTTTTGTTTCCCAGGTGCATCACTTTGCACTTCTTTGCATTGAATCTAAGCTGCCATACATTTGACCATTCCTCCAACCTTGCAAAGTCCCTTTTCATCCTTTCCACCCCACCTTGCGTATCAACCTTGTTGCAGATCTTTGTGTCATCTGCAAAGAGATATACCTTCCCCTCCAGTCCTTCCGCAATGTCACTTATAAAGACATTAAAAAGGATCAGCCCCAATACTAAACCCTGTGGTACCCCACTAGAAACACTCCTTTCTTCACTGTGGACTCCATTTACTACTACCCACTGTGTCCTGTTGTCCAGCCAGTGTTTTACCCAGGGTACCACCCTAGGACTCACTCCCAGGTTGGATAATTTGTTTATTAATCTTTTGTGCAGGACTGTGTCAAATGCCTTGCTAAAGTCTAGGTAGGCCATGTCCACAGCCCCTCCCTGGTCTACTACTTTAGTCACCCAGTCAAAGAAATCAAATGATGTGCGAAGGTTGCCATTTCCACCTTAGTAAAACTTTTCCAAAAGTTTGGCAATTTTCATGGAATTTTCCAAGCTTCTGATGTGGTGGATCAGAAAACATCCATATACTTTGGGCAAAATTTCACCCTGTTCCCCAACCCAACCTATTTTTGTTAATAACTCCCCCCCATGGCTGGCAGCCCTTCCCAAAAAAATCACCTGCCTGCCTGATGTGTATTAATAAAAACAACAGAAACCCTGGGGTCTAGCGATCCCTCCCCATCCCGATCACCCACCCACCCAATGTGTATTAAAAAAAAACTACAACCCTCATGGCTAATGGTCCCTCCCCCACCCAGTTACCTACCAACCTGATGTATATTTTAAACAAAACAATCCTGGTGGCTAACAGTCCCTTCCCCTACCTGATCACACCCCCATGTCCAGCAGTAGTCAATATACTGTACAAGTAACCCCCCAACCCTGTCCCCCATATTAAAAATATTTTCCCTTCTTGGTTGTCTAGTGAATCCCCTTCCCTCCCTATTCTCGATTCCCAGTATTTTTTTGATTCCTTGGTGGTCTAGTGGCTCCCTGCCCCCCAACCTGGCTGGTAGTATCCAACCCACTCCCCCCATCCCAAAGTAGAGCAGGTTACCAGTACAGCCCTCCACTTTCCTTCATGGCCGGCAGCCCACTGAGATGTGAATGAATGAGCATGTGCTGCTGTGCTATAACAGCATGCTTCTAGCATCAGTAGGACTGCCAGTGGCCAAGGAGGTGTGCAGAGGGATATTGCCACTGGCCATCCATGCCCACAGCATGAACTGTCAGGTATGGGTGTTGGGGGTTAGCAGTGCCACAGGTGGGTGGGAAGTCCACTGGCCACTAATGATGAAGTTGGGGAACTGAGTTTGAAGGTCAGGGTTGTATGGATCAGGGCATCTCTGTGTTTGCAGGGGTGGGCTGCTGTCTTCTACACCAGGAAAGGAACATTCATGTGCTCAGGGGAGTATGCTTATCATAGAACAGGGACAAGGCATACATGTGTTGGGGAGGATAGGCTTATCATACAGTGGGGACGGGGCATACATGTGTTGGGAGGGAGGTATGCTTAACACACACCAGGGAGAAGGATACATGTTTTGGGGGGGTTAGCCTTATAAACAATTGGGATGAGGCAGATGTTTGTGGCAGGAGGCTGTGGTGCAACAGAGGCTTGGGCAGGGGATCCTCCAGCCAATGGGGCATGGCACCATGGGTCAGGGTTCCTGCATTAGCTATTCATGCACCTGGACCCATGCCTTCACGTACAGGTGATACACTATGGGACCCAAGATGGGCATCCGATTGGATGCCCCCCTGGGTCTGCTACTCCACCACTGGACAGCCTGTGGAGTCCTGCAGACCTCTATGCCTTTATCTGCTGGAAATTTTGTATGTTTGTATGCCAGAGGTGTTTGGCCACAGACAGGTGCCCAATGGATGAATGCGGTAGTGAATATTATGCACCCTGTACCTATCCAGGGCTGTGGAGTTACACGGGCAGGGTACATGCCTTTGGCACATACTTTCTGCCCATTAGTGCATAGGCACCACTATAATTAGTCATCCTACAAATCATGGCTGCTTAACTATTATAATGTTCCCAAGCATTCTATGTAAGTTCTGCAATGTACCAGTTAAAACTCAGATAGTATGTCATCTTTAACACACAGCTTTTACACATGACTTTCAATTAATATTTACTAACATTTCTATTTCATAACTGATTTATTAAAATACAAAAATTTAAATGCTGAAGAATTTTTATGCAGTAACTTTCAGCCTAAAATTAAATTCTGTGTAATTATGAAACTCAAAGTTAAAAATACAGTATGCCTGAATATTAGGAGCCATACTAGGAGGTATAGATGTACAGAAAGCTAAAAGCCCATGAATGTACATCTCCTGCCATGGCAGGTATCAGTCCCCTTTACCCACATTCAATAGAAATCAGTATTCTACACTGAGATAACACGTTGTGTAAAGAAATTCCTTCTTAACTGAGTTTTTGGGTAGGTAAGTCTTAATTGATAACTATGACTTCTTAGTGAAAGAACTCTTTGATGTTGAATGAAACCCAGCTCAGCAAATAGTGTTGGATCCCTTATGATTTTAAACATTAACAGAAGGTCACCTCTCTTTCTCCTTAGCTCTAAGGAATAGAGGTTTAAGAAATATAATCTAGAAGCATAGTCTGCTTTGTGAAGCCCTTGAACCATCTTTGTAACTGTCCTCTGGACCCCCTCCACTCTCTTCACATCCAAACGTAAGAAGGGACTCCACAGCAGGGAACAATAGTCCAAAATGTGTCTCACATAGGCTCTATACATAAGAATTATGCAGTCCCTATTTCTAGAAGTAATGGAACGTCTAATACAGCCAATAAATGTATTAGCCTCTTTGGTTAATTCTGTGCAGTAACTGCTGATTTTAAAATCCTTTGATATCAATACCCCCAGATCTTTTTCATTTTCCACAGACTGTAGTTGCTTACTGTTTAACATATAGTTATAGCATGGGTTATTATTACCCAAATGCACCACTACGCTCTTATCTAGGTTAAACATCATACCATTTGGAACTGTCCAAGATTCCATTGACAAAAGGTCACAGCAAAAGTCAGAATATTCATCCATTTTACTAATGTCTATTACAATTTTTATATCATCAGCAAACTTAATTGAGTATCCCTTGATATCCTTATCAAGGTCAAAACCAAAAATTGAAAATAATAACAGGCCCAGCACTGAGCCCTGAGGGACCCCACTAGTGACCCTACCCCCAACAGAAGTAAAGCCCCTGATTCTAACAGCTTGTTCTCTGTTCATCAACCATTCATGTACCCATCTAGTTATAAATCCATTAATCCCTAAGTTTCTCATTTTTTTTAATAAGTGTTGCATGAGGAACCTTATCAAAGGCTTTACAGAGGTCTAAAAATACTATGTCAACAGCCTTTTTGTCCTCTAAGAATTTACTGACTGTTTCATAGAAAAAGAGATTTACAGTTAGGCAAGATCTTTGAGGCTTAAAGCCATGTTGCGTATCATCGACAAATCCTTTAGTTTTTAGATCAGATGTAAGTTTGTCCTTTACAATAGACTCCATAATTTTGCCCAGAATGCAAGTCAAACTGATCAGTCAGTAGTTTGTCATACTACTATGGTCTCCCTTTTTGTAAATAGGGACCACTAATGCTTTTTTCCAATCATCCGCTACCTCCCCAATGAGTAAAGAATTATTGTAAAGGATGTATAATTGCTCTACCAACCACCATCAAATAGCCCTTAAAACTGATGGGTGCAGTAAATCTGGTCCAGGAGAAGTATTTATTTTAATTTGATTTAACTTACAATGTATTTCTTCCCTAGTTATATTTAGTTCTTCAGTAGGAATACCAACAAAATCCTTTATGGGATTTTTGTGCTTGTATGATACACTGAACAAAAAAAATGGTTAAATTAATTTACCATATCAGATGGGTTACTAATAATATTATTTGAGACTTTAATTGTACCAACTCTATTAGAATCAGTTTTTTATTGTTTACATAAGAATAAAATGATTTCCCTCCATCCTCTATGTATGCAAGTCTGAATTCAATATTTTGCTTCTCATTATTTAGTGTATTTTTACATAATCTTAATGCTTACTTGTATTTATATTTATTATAATCATTAGTTTCTCTTTTCAAGGCCCTATATGCTCTGTTTTTTGCTAATGATAATTTATGTACTTTATTTGTGTACCACATAGGCAATTTCCCTTTTTTGTTATATAAAGTACGTTTTGGGATGTATTTATCAGTTAGACCATAAATTTTAGTTTTTAATTTATTCCATAAGCCATTTACAGAGATGTTATTGTCACTCAAAGAGCAATTTTGTAGTTCTTCATTAATGGCATTAAAATTAGCTTTACCAAAATCCATAATTTTTGTGATACCAGTTTGTTTAATATGTTCATTGTTAATGGAAAAAAATAATAATGTTATGGTAACTATTGAACAAGGGATCACAAGTATCCAGGTCAACAATATTTTCAGAAATATTAGTGAGAACCAGGTCCAGTATATTTTTACCCCCTGTAGGTTTGTCAACTACTTGTTGGAAACTATTAGTAATACAAAGTTCCAACAATTCATGTTCCTAGAAGCAGTTGCAGTATATTTATTCCAATCAATCCCAGGAGAATTAAAGTCGCCAAGTAACAAAATATCCTTATGGTTCAATTTATTAGAAATGTCTTTTAATAAGGATGAATGTTCAGACTGGGTGGTATCTGGGGGCCTATGACACATTCCTATCAATAAGTTCTTGTTATTTCTAGACTCTGTTTAGACCCATCAGATTTCATTATACTCATTAGGGGTGTGTTTTAATTCTCTGAAAGCTAAATTCTTATTTGGATAAATTGCCACCCCACTCCCCCTTCTATTATCTCTATCTTTATGGACAAGATTATAACCAGGGATAGAATTATTCCATGAAGAAGTGTCATCCCACCAAGTCTCAGAAATTGCAGCAATATCAACATTATTTTTAACTAGTGTTAACTCAAGTTCATCTTTTTTTTATATAATGGAGACTTCTGGCATTAGTCAGCAACACTTTTAACTTAAAATTCTTATTTTTAATGCTATTCACCCCTATTTTATAGGTGGAACTGATTTAATTTCTGAGTGATTAGCTGCCCCTATTTGCTCCTTAACTACCAATTTTTTCGTACTTCATTTGAACTATTAATTGTTTGGTAAAAAAGGTTCCCCAGTAGCTTAGAACCTTGTTTGCTCAGTTGTAAACCATCTGGGCAAAACAGACACTCCCAAGTCTGTAGGCATTTTATATTATTTTCCAAGCACCACCTATGAAGCCAATTGTTAAAAACTTAAATTTTTTTCATTTTGGTATTAGTTACTTATGGAACTGGCAAAATCTCAGAAACTATAAACTCAGCATTTAATCCCTTTAAAATGGACACAGCTTCAATCATCTCATTTATCAAATCCTGCATCATAGAGTTATTTATATTATTTGTGCCAGCATGTATTATCACAGTATTATGATCTTCATTTTTTTTTCAAAAGACCAGGCAACATTTCAGAAATGTCTTTAATTGTGGCACCACTGTAGCTACAACTAGTGATGTTTGATTTATTCCCTCTAGTAGAGTAACGATCTGTAAATCCTATGACTGAGTCTCCCAAGATGTACTATTGTTTATTAGCATCACTCACAGGGTGATTTAAGACCTCAGGCTCTGTAGATACCATACAATTTTGAGATTTGGTCAAATTGATGGACTTATGTTGTCCCTTATCTGGCCTATCTTCCTTAATCAATTGGTCATTGGCTAAATTATTTCCACCAAGGGGGCAATGAACCTTGTTGTCTGAATGCTTGGATTCTCTTTTTTTTCCATGAAGGTTACATTAGAATGGCTCATAGATCTCAAGTAGCAGTGCTCATCTGTAGCTGAAATAGGACTGCACATTATTCTGCTAAGATGTATAAAACCAAATTCAGTGGCTTGTGAATTATTATATTTTCCACAGTTGCTGCAGCCAAAGTCTTCAAAAACAAGTAAGATATTAGAGTCACTTAACATGAAATATTAATTTTCACAATTTTTGTGAAGCAATTGTAATACTTTGTGACTGAACTATATTTATTAAAGAAATACTATATGTGGGAATGTATTTCTGAGTTCTAATTATGAACCAAATCTCTGAGAATTTTGAAAATGTATTCATTTTTTTACATAATTTAACATATATTATTGATAATGCATACTGTATATCATTAATTGAAAACTATATCTATATATTAACTGATCAACAATTTTTCCTATGTTCTGGACCAGTTGATATTTCCCGTAACAACCGACGGGTTGTTATGGCATTCATGAGCCATTTCAATCAAAGTATGCCACTCCCTCATTGGCTCTTGTCTTGCTTATGGGCAGGCATTACAGTTCAAAAAACATGACAACTCCATCTCTCGCCTACCGCGGAGCACCACAACATGAGTTTTCAGGAAATTTTCTTTTTCTGGTTGATCCTGCTTGAAAAAAAATTGCTGCCCAGTATATTATAAAAAACGAAAGGATGGGGAAGGGGGTGCTATGAGCCTTTAATGCATACCCGAGTTGTGGGATGCTACATAAACCCCGAGGGTGAAACATCATTTAAAATATATTATTGCTAATGCTTACTGTATATCACTAATTGAAAACTATATCAATATAAGAACTCGGAATCATTTTTTCCCTAAAGGAACCCTGGTTATAATTTGTCATTATAACCTCAGATTATAATGGCAAACACGTGCCGCATTTCCACTGCAGTGCCATGTCCCAACAACAGCCCTTCCTTCCCTCCTTAGTGCCTGATCTGCCACTTGGCAGTAAGTTTATTTTTTTTAAATACATAAATGGGCACTTCAGGCAATGGAAAGAATCTTTTTTTTTTAAATAAATACTTTGGGGACATCTTTCCCTTCGGCTGCTTTCCTTTCTGACTGCATGGAATAAAATTGCAGAAACCCGGCAGGACCACACGTGATTTTTTTTAAATTATTTTATATAATTGCTCTGGTGAAAAAATTATCCCCAACAATTATATTAAATAAAACATGGGGTGGTGTGTTTAACTCAAGATTTTTTTTTTAATTCTCTCTTTTTGCTGCCTGCAGCTGCCAACACATCTGCCCCAGTCACAGCCTCCTGGACCCCCACTTCCACATTGGCCATGACTCCCTATACCTACCCCTGACTTTCCCCTTGGAGTGGGGTTGTGGCACTTGAGCTCAGTGCTACAATCGTGGGACTAGATCAGGAGCCGGCTTGGAAGCTAATCAGGACCCGGGGCGGGCATCATACATGGCAGCCCGAGCAGGGATTTTTTCCTTGAGTCCCTAGGGGTGGGGACATACAATAACATCCAGCATCTACCCCACCCCTCAATGGCTTTAGATGCCGGTGCTTGCAATTTCTCCCAGCCTCTACCAGTAGTCCTCTGTGTGCCGGGCATTTACCCCAACCCTTCCCGGAGAAGGAGAGCAGCACTGAGGATGCTCAATCCTTCTACACTGGCCAGCCCTCCAGCTCTCTGGGTCCATTCCCAAGCCTGGGTCACTGATTCTGCAAGCAGAATTCCAACCACTGCACCAGCGGGCCAGCCTAACTCAAGATTTCACAAACCACCCGATGCATTAATCTATATATAATTATTCTATTTTCTTTTGAATCCAAGCTTTAAAGAAAACACTAAATAAGTTCTTAGCCATAATGTTTCAAAGTTAACCCTGTCTAAAGATTATTTCTTAGAAGCAGGATAACACTGGAACTGTTAGAGATACAAATATTGATGAAATTTGCAGTTATTGAAAATATTTTTATTTACTGATCATTTAAAGCTGCATCAGAATTATGATTCTGTGTTGCACTGACACACAGCTTTTGTTTTAAAAACAAAATAAGTTTCTAGCTCTAAAGTTTCCAAAGTTAACCCTTCCTACTTTCTGTTCTTTCTTTTTCTTTCTTTCTTTCCTTTCCTACAGTGGAAGGTAGGACTATCTATGTGTGCCACAGACTGTAAGTGAGCCAGTCAGGATCCTAGGATAATGAAAACAAGGGGCTTGCTGTAGTTCATGTTCCCTGTCTGAAATCTGGTACCTCTGTCCTTCAACCATGAGGATCATCAGCTTGTGGATGGGGATAAGCAACAACTCATCAAGGCTTCAAATGCTGCTCAAGACAAGGAGATTAGACAGTTTCTCTACATGGTCTTTGCATACCCCAGTACTTTACATGAGTCAAGCATGCTTCTCAAGCAATTACAAACAGGCTTCCTTCAGTTCTCTTCCCCCTCTCTAAATTGTAGTACCCCTCTATTCTGGGAGGTAATGTAGCATAGTGGTTAAGAGCACTGAGCTGCAAACCTAAAGAACTGGGTGTGAATCTCACAGCCACCACTTGCATACCATGTAACCATAACCAATTCACTTAACTTCCATGTGCTCCTATTACACACTTAGAATCAAGCCTTGGCTTAGTGTTCCTTTCTTGGACATAAATTGTAAAATAAACAAAAATCCAAAATATCAGATAGGGACAGTTTCTTAGACTGAAAGGAACTGTGGGAATGATGAGCTCTTCAACAAAAGGCAGGAGACCTAAAAGCTAGATTTAAGGAGAGTGGTAATGCCTGTGAATCAATGAGAGAGGCTAGGGAGTTTGCAGAAATGCAACACAGCAATGATCTGGTTTGGGGGAGAAAAATAGGAGAGGAATGCAAAATGGTTTTCATTTGTCACTTTATTTTCATAACATGCTGAATACTTAAAATAAATTATCAAAAAGCATTGGTATGTGCTAGAAACAGAAAGGGGACTAGTCAACATGGTTAAAGATCTCCAAGAATGGCATTCAGAAGGGCAACCAATATTGAAGATGCACAGGTCCATAGCCATCATAGGGCAATGAAACCCAAACATGGCTTTAACGAGGATGTGAAAGGCTTCTTTCAGTGACAAAAATGCAGCTATTGTAAATATAACATACAGGAAAATAAATTATCCACCCCAAACTCAGACAAAGAATTTAAGATCCACCAGTTCACCACCTGTGACAGCATAGGGGTGATTTATCTGGTATAATTCTCCTGCTGTGTTTTCTATTTAGATAAAACAAAAAGAAGCCTAAAGATATGAGTAGGAGAGTACTCCAGAGCAATTGAGAAAGGTGGCATCACATCTGCTACAGCTCATCATACAAAAATTGTCAAGAACCCACTGGAGCCAAAATATGAATACAGGGCAATTGACAAAGTTGAACTGAATCTTAGAGGTGGGGACTGTGATAATGCAATCCTAAAATGTGAAATATGGATCTATAATTTGATGGTCACAGCATTTCCAGGGTTAAATACAGCATTTGAGCTAACACCATTTCTCAAGAAATTAAATTAACAATATCTGAAATCTTATGATTCCTTGAAATGTCAATTATTTTTTACCTGCTTTTTTTCTTCACCCCAGAGTCATTGCCAGGCCCACGAAGTATGCACCAGGTTCAAAGAAATGCACACCAAGTGGCTATTACCATATGCGATACTGTACTGCTGTTGGTTTTGCCATTCTGTTATTTAGCAGAAATAATTTCTATTTAATGTAATGAATAAGTAAGTTCTAGCGCTGAAGTTTCCAAAGTTAGCTTTCTTTCTTTCTTTCTTTCTTTCTTTCTTTCTTTCTTTCTTTCTTTTCTTTCTTTCTTTCTTTATTTCTTTCTTTCTTTCTTTCCTTTCCTTTCCTACAGTGGAAGGTAGGATTTGTTGTGTGTGCCTCAGACTGTAAGTGAACCAGTCAGGGTCCAAGGACAATGAAAACAAGGTGGTCTTGCTGTAGAACAGACCCAACAGATCTAGTTACTCCATTAGAAAGTCTGGTCTACTAATACTTAATCCTTACAAACAGGAATTGCATGTTTTTTAAACAAGGCTTGGAGTCATGTACACTTACAGCCATAGACATGTTCAATATATATATATAAATGTATATATATATATATAATATATATATATATATATATATATAAAGATTCTCTTTGGTGACCCACAGTGGTACTGCAAGCTGGTAGTGAATATCTCTAGAGATACCACAGAAATTTCAGGAACTATCTGGCCATGTCTTTGGCAGCAACTGTACTGTATATGGTTTGTCCTGTTGATATACAGTAGTTCATATGTATCCATAACCTACTTTAATACATGTTGATATGTGCATCAATATATTTTTAACAATAAATGTATATGCTTACAGGTATATTGATATATAGTGACATACTATTGCCACAAGTAATTTGAACAGATAGGACTTTTCCTTATAAAGTTATTTGCATATTTTTGCTGCCTCTAACTTTTCATAATCCCTTGCCAAAAATGTGGAGTTGGTAAAATTCTAGAGGTATCAAATCAAGAAGAATTACGTCCCTTTTCCTAGTTTTCCAAGGCATACACATGGAAAGTATGAAGCACTACAATTATCATACAGAATACTGCATTTATTTGGGTAAACACAGTACTGTATCGTTTTAGATACAGTGGACAGCAAAGTGAACAAATACAGTACAAAGAAAGCTCCTGTTAAAAATCACTTCAAACTGAAATTCTAGCAAACTAAAATGAAAATATAATTTCACCATATATCCTGGGATGTAGACAACAATGCAACAATGTTAGATCTGCTACAAGGGTGTTCTTGTTTTTAGGGATGCAAAGAAAACTAATATAGATAATTCTTTTTTGGTGTAGAATACTTACTTCTATGAATTAAACTCTTTTCTGAAGAAGTTTCATCTCTCTCTGAATTCATTGTTCCAAACAGTGTAACTCCTTCTGTATAATTCTCCCACTTTGCCATGTTACAGACTACGTGCAGGCTAAAAAATATCAAAAAGATCATATTTAAAGATGTAACATTGTAAGCTAGAGATTATTTCATTAATATTAAACAATAACATAAAATCAGTAGAAATGCAAAGCAAAAAATCACAATTAGATAGACGGTTCTTTTATATTTTGTCTCAGAAGGATCTTTTTGATATTTATAAATTCAGGATTTTTATAGTAAACTAGGACTGCAAATTTTAAAACATTTTACACTTACTACACAGTGTGGGGTTCCCCTTTATGAAACTAAACAGGAAATAGACCCTGATAGCTTAATAAACAAGGGGCTGAAGCAAGACAAGCAGTGTGTGGCCACTGTCAAGAGAGCCAGTGTTATGCAGGGGTACATCATAAGGAAGGGTGACCAAAAGTGCAAGGGAAGTAATCCTTTTACTTTTTAAGGCACTGTTTAACTCCCACATGGAGTGCTTAGTGCAGTTTTGGTCTCCTCAATAAAACAACACTTAAGCAGGTGCAACACAGGGCAACAAAGATGATCAGCGGTATGGGGACAAAGACTATCTGGAGAGGCTGGATTGGGCCCACAGTATATTCACTGTGAAGAAATGGAAGCTGAGAGGGGCCATAAGCTTAGCCTTCTTGCATACTAAATGGTACTGATAAGACTGAATGGTCAGAGATGCTTAATCAGGTGTCTTACAGAAGGACATGGGGACACACTCTGAAGCTCAGGGATGCTAAATTTAGGGGTGATGCTAACAGGCTCTTTTTCTTCCTGAGTGTGGAAGGCACATAGCAGAGCCTACCAAACAAGAGAGTGAACATGAGGACAGCGGAGGTCTTTAAGGTAAGCCAGGACAAACTGTTGCTTACCAATGGAATCACTAGAAACTGGGTGGTAGAGTGTGTAGGGAATCATTATATATTGGCAAGTGTTTGAACAGCATACCTTTTTTATCCTAACCAATGAAGCAAGGGTGGTAGAGGGAAAGTATGATGAACCTAGAGTCCCTTCCAACCTTAAATTACTATCCTACTATGTAAATTGTTTTTCTAGAATGGTGACCCATTTGTGTTTATTTATTTGCTCCATTGTGCAGTGCTCATTTACAAGGAGGTTCTGATTAGGACAGGAAACAGTACAAAAATCAATAGTGTTATATAGCATCTTATTACATGGTAGATGACAAAAATCATGAGTAACAATTGCACAAAAAATATACAAGAATTATATGCAGCAAGAAACACAGAATCAAAAGTAAAGCACAGAGGCTGCAGTAAGCCATTAATAAAATCAAGCCAAGGAATACAGCAACAGAAAACAATAAAACAGAGCTCAGTTGATAAGTGCAATTGTCTGTACAATGAGAGTCTAATGACAATTCGAATATGTATAGGCTGATCAATTAATTTAATATGAAAGAGGCTCATAATTTATGCTAACAGCACTAATATTCCAAACTGTTAAAATGGGTGACTGCCTTGGAAAATGATTTGAGGGAAGGGATAACCAGTGAGGGTGCAGTGGAAGGGATAAAGGGAAATTGTTTAACCAGAGAGGCACACTAAGGTGTAGCTTGTTTCCAGGTGCAACCTTGGAGCGCAAGGAAGTTAAGTGACTTGCTCAGAGCCACACAGTATGCAAGTGGAGGGCTCTGAGATTCAAACCCAAGTCTCTAGGTTTGCAGCTCAGAGCCTTAACCCACTGTGCTATACTATCCCCAAAGAATGACTTACACTGGAGGGCATCATTAGAGCAACATGCCTCAGCATGAAGGACGTAAGAAAAGTCAGGAGAAAAAGGACATTGTTATGGTTCTGCAAGAAAAAATGAGTAGCTTTCAAAAGGTACATGGAAATTCAAAAGAAAGAGGATTGGTAAGTGCACCAGAGGAAATGACTGCAAAAGTGTGTGTGTGTGTGGGGGGGATAACACAAGTTTATGTATGTTGACAAGGACTCAAAGACAGAATCAATTCAAGAGACAAAACTGTATGTCTCCTCTGGGGCCTGCACTCCCATGGTATCAGGTTTTCGGAGCGCAGGGCCCATCTATCCATAAGTGCAGACATTATAATGAACTGTCATTTCCCTGTGGGAGCCTGTGTTGCATAACAGATGGCCTAGCAGTTCCATTACTGCATAATGGTATCCATATGGGACCACCTATCTATAATTGTAGAGATGCAGCTCAGGCCTAGACACATTCCAAGTAACCCTTGTGCTGCAAATGGCACAACATCATAGCAACCTTGGAAAAAATCCCACTGCATTTGTAATCATGGGCTGGTAACCTGCATGTGTGCTTAGTGTGTTTAGCAAAAATCCATATCTCAAACCCTTTTAGATATAGGCACCGAAAGGCACTGTGTTTACCACAGTGTTATCCTATGGGAAATTTCTCAACTTTGGAATGCCATAACTATGTAACCAGTGCAAGTGTTTACATCAAACCAGTATAAATCATATCTCTGGGACATCCCCTTTCTACCCTGCAAATTTCAAGCCAAAAGTCCTAACTGTTTCTTTGCAGTGAAGTGGCAAAGAAACAGCAACCTTTAAAAATCCCTGTTTGTGAGCTGTCAATATCTCTATTCATGAGCAGAATCCCTGTTTGTGAGGTGTCAAAATCCCTGTTCATGATAAGTCGATCCCTGTTCACAAGGTATGGCCATCTACTGCCTTTCTGGGTTATAGTAAGCACACCCAGATATTCATTAGTTACCACAGTACCCTGGTTACATGCACTGGTCCTTAATAGTTTGGTATCCTCTGGTGTTGGCGGGGGGGGATTGGGGGTTGTGGTTATTTTGATTGTGAGTCCTTGTTTTTCTTTATTACATTGTTTCTCATCTCTTTTTTTTTGTGTAACAGTTTCACACAATGCAATTGCACTTATTGTGTTAGCCCTGCACTTTAAACTTTTGTTCAATCTGTATTGCGTGTTTTTTTTGTTTTTATCTTTATTGTTTTACGATTGACTGTGTTATTTTTTGGATTACTCAATAAAGCATATTCAGTTTGAAAAAAAGGTAAGGCCTTCTGGTCATTTCCTCATGAACAAGGGTTTTGGCATCTCACAAATGGGAATTGGCTCATGAACAGGGATTTTGACACCTCATGAGCAAAGATTTTGACAGCTCACAGATAGGGATTTTAGGGTTATCTGGTTGTCATCTAACAAACAGGGATTTTGCCAGCTCATGAACAAGAATTTCTCATGAACAAGGATTTGACAGCTCACGAACATGGATTTTGATACCTCATGAACAGGGATTCCTTTTTAGAATCCCTGTTCATGATCTGGCAAAATCCCTGTTTGTCAGTCGAATCCCTGTTTGTGAGGTGTCAAAATCCTTGTTCATAAACAATCTCTTTTCATGAGATAGGGCCATCTGGTCATCATCTCACAAACAAGGATTTTGACACCTCAAGTAAAAGGATCAGAATCAAGTCACAAACAAGGATTTTTGAAATTTCAAAACCACATTTTGGGGCTAAACTAAAGTAAACCAAAGCCATGGGTTTGTAGAGGATGTCAAAACTATTGCTTGGTTTACCTCACAACACTTCTTTGAGACAGCTTATAATGTTTTGTTTGATGAGGAAAAGTGAAAACAAGATGATGGCTTGCAAACAGGGAACTTTTCTCACAAACAGGGATTTTATAAATTCCTGTTTGTGAGCTATCAAAATCCCTGTTCATGAGGCAAATCCTTGTTTGCAATTTATACACCTATACAAAGACTGAATTGAGCATGCCCAGAACCCACAATTTCAAAATGTAATACCTTTGGAGTGGATTAATATTTTTTAACCAAATCAACACTGACTTGTTCTTTGGGGCAACCTCTTACAATGCTGAAAACTGCAGCCCAAACTTGTAACAGTGTGGCCACTGCATGATGGGCAAAATCAGCAAAAACTGGTGAAAAAAAGTGAAAAACTCACTTTCTGCCCATGTGCTGCAAAAAAACCACACAGCCGATAAAAACTAAACTTGTCATGTCATTCCTTTTTGTCATCCCTTATTATATAGATGTATATAAAAAATATATGTGTATATATATATATATATATATATATATATATATATATATATATATATATATATATATATATATATATATATATATATATATATATATATAAATACATGTTTGGGGATAAATGTACAGATAAAAACTTGTATCTCAGGCACCCAGTGAAGATATCATTGATATCTCCATGTTTCTCGTCATAGTGATATCTCCATGTTCCTATATGTCATGGAGATATATCTATGTTCTATACGTCATCCAAACAAAAGTGAAACTACACTTTCCATTGCAGTCCTACCTCTCTACAGCCTAGCGCTGTTTCCCCACATGCAGCGTACACACCCTGGCAATTAATTGACTCAACAAATATTTTTAACAAATAACTCTTAGCGTATCTAGTTGATCCTGCCACTCCGTGTTTCAGTAATTGAAATAACACTTTACTTTCCCTCTTAAAATGTAGCGTGACCGGCGTATAAAGTAAGAAATAGAGTGAACTCCCAGTGATTTACGACACCAGTCAGTCATCCAAACATACTCAAAATTGTTTCCTATCATTTTACTTCAATTTTATGCAGAAGCTGCCGACAGTACTGTGGCGCAGAGGAGTGAAAGCCAGTGTCGGCAACTTCAGAACTAACAGAAAAGAAAGCGAGTGCGGCGTTACTATAGCAACGCACAAGCTCTCATTTTCACTTTCTGCTGTTCTGAGCTTCTTGACTTCGGCTCACTCTCTATTAACTCCTAATAATGTCGAATAAACAAACCAATAATAGAGAAAAAACAATTTTGAAAAGCTAGACTGAAAAGACTGACAATTATAAATATAATCACTGAGAATGCATTCCTACTTCAATACGCGAGAATAGCAAAGTGAAAGTAAGATTACTCAATTGCAAAACACTGAAGTAGCAGGATCAACAATATTTTAAAAATGTTATTTATTTAAAAATAATGTAGAATCAACAACTTAAAAATTAAGATATACACAACACTTTAAACTGGCAGGATCAACCACAGTTTTTTCAAGTAACAGCTCAATCTGTTAGGCATATACCATATATAGGACTTTCTATTGTATGTGGCCCCAAACATTTGTTTGTATAAACCGAATATGACATGGCCCGACTGAAGATATCATATTTATCTTCACTCGAGGCCAATGAAATATGATCTCATTGGCCTCCGCGTGAGATAAATATGATATCATTAGCTCGTGAAGATAAATTCGATAGTCCTTATATATATATATATATATATATATATATATATATATATATATATAGTATATAGTGCTACTATAGTTAGGGTTGAGGAGCCATTTCTATGTTAAACCCCAAAACTTTGCACCTTAATAACTTTGCAACTGTTTGATGGATTTGCCTGAAATTTGGAATTTATGATCAAGAACCATAGGCCTTGGGATCTGCCAAGTTTTGTACTGGTCGGATATACAGCTGCGGAGTTATTAAGTGTGATCTGTGCTGCGTTACGCTTTTCTGGAATTCTGTGGTCGCGCCTACAGGTCGTACGGTTTGCGTGACCAGCCTGAAATCTTCAGGGAACATGCAGCTGAGGTCCCCTATGTGCCTTTTGAAGATTTCATGAAAAAATATTAAACGGTTCAAAAGTTATTCAAAAAACAGTTTCCCATTATAAGTCAATGGGAAAAGTTAACAAAAAGTTCAACACTTTTGCAAATGCATGTTTACTTTCGCAAATGGGCCTGTTATTTTCACAAATTGGCCATTTTGTTTTCAGTTGGTGATCAGAAAAATGGTTGGCATTTAAATTTGGGACCCTCTAGCAACCTTAATTTTTTTGTATTCACCTAGTCGGGCCCTGAGGATGCTTGCCATGTCTTTATTTTGTGGTAAAACACCCCAGAAATATGTTTTTCAAATTTCTGGAAAAAGTACTTTCGCAAATTACTTTCGTGCTCACGAAAGTGTCTCAAATTTTTGCAAAGCTTTCGCAAATTGCGACAGTAATTTTCTAGTCTGTGGGAAAATGACAGCAATTCTTTGGCACTGACTGCAAAATAACCGTTGGGAGTTTTGGGCTGAAATTTGAGGAACCAGCAACATCTCACAGATGTGCCTTTCAGTGTTGTATTGAAAAAATATTACATGGCGGCAAAGTTATGGCACTCCAAAGTTGACAGTTTTTCCCATAGGATAACATTACGGCGCCAAAGCATTACAGGAATCCTTTGGCACCCTGCTGCAAAATAACAGTTCGGTCTTTTTTCCTGAAATTTGGAGGGAAGACAGCCAACAGCCCACAGATGTGCCTTTCAGTAGTTTGGTGAAAAAATATCACATGGCGGCAAAGTTACGGTACTCCAAAATTGATGGTTTTCCCATAGGATAACATTACGGCGCCCGACACTTAACAGAAATCATTTGGAGCCCTGCTGCAAAATAATGGTTTGGTCTTTTTCCTGAAATTTGGAGGAAGACAGCCAACAGCCCACAGATGTGCCTTTCAGTAGTTTGGTGAAAAAACATTACAGGGAGGCAAAGTTATGGTCGCTCCGAACATTTCTTTTTTCCATAGGATAACATTACAGCGTTCGCCGTGACTTTCAAGGCCCGTATCTCGAAACGGTGAGATAATGGACTTTCGTCGAAAAACTTCAGCCCTTAATGGGGCTAAGATTCAAATAGCCAGGACAGTTGTAAATAATATGACTTTTAAATTTTTTCTTATACGGTTCCTGAGATATAATGTATTTAGTATTCCAAGATCTCATTTTCTGCTGCCGATACTCATTATTTTGCATACATTATTTGTACTCACTGTCTTTCTCAATGCAGGTTTTGGGGAAAACCAGCCTGTGGCTACATTACTGTTACTGTTGCCCTTTCGGCTTGAGGATCCGGACCGTTTCACTTACCATAGTCTGCGCCACCATGCGTTATCCTTTGCGTTTTCATTTGCGCTTGCGTTTCTGTTTGCAGGCACCATGTTACTATCCCAACTCTCACCCCATTCTCCTATACTTCTGCTGCTTTACACATGTCATGGGTGAGAGTTAGGGCTAACGATCCCAATGCTACACCCCAATGCCGGTTGGGGGTGGGCGAGATCCAGGGGATTTCAACCCCAACAGCGAATTCTCACTTTTGTCGCCTGTGAACAACCTAACTAATGCATTAAATGTAGTTTTGCCTCTAATATATATATATATATATATATATATCTGGGATATTCAATAGGCTAACTCAAAATATATGTGAGTGAAGAACCCTAGCTCAAATCACGTGTGACGTGGGAAAATCAAGGCGTATTGCAAAAAAAAAAAAAACAGGCACCGCTGGTAACAAAGTGAAAAAGTTTATTTCCACAAGAACTCATGAATGAGCAAGCCACCCAGCATTACAGGATCAAAAATCTCTACGTTCTCCTGATGACGCATGTAGTGAGAAACCAGTAGAGGGTTTTGATCCTGTAATGCTGAGTGGCTTGCTCATTCTTGAGTTCTTGTGGAAATAAATTTTTTCACTTTGTTACCAGTGGTGCCTGGTTTTTTGTTTGCAATAACTCAAAATATGCAATTTCTCCTAATGTGTGATGGGCCTGGGCCATAATACACAAGTGGGGGAGCCACGAGTGAGTGTTGAAAGTCCTGCTCCCACTAAAGTGATAATAAATTGTGTATTTTTGGACCATTGTATATTCGAGTTATACAACATCAATTTACTAGTTATATTTTTTAAATCTTCTCTTTCCATAAATATCTAACTGTTACTGTTTGATTTCAACTGCTGGCTTCAGTGCTGCTCTTGGATATTGTGATGCCATCTGCATTGTTAAAGCTGCACTATGACTGGTTCAGTATGCATTGGGACATGCTATACTTCAAAAGACAATATTATCTTGCTATGTTAGGTCAAGATAACACTTTTTATCTTATTATTTATCAGTACATATGTGTGTGTGTCTGTACAGTTGTGGAATACCGAAGCTGGGTATGGCACCAGTTGTGTTACAGACCCCATAGCATGGGGTAATAAAGGTATTAGGGTTTGCAGGCAGGGATGTATGACATCGAAGAGACGGGAGATTCTTTATTTCTTCCAATCTTTGTATCTTATTAGGGCTCCACCAGTCTTTAGACCTACATTGTCCTATGGGGAAATGTGTTGCCCATTCTGGAGTCCAGCTGAACCATTTATTGGTCATTCAGATTTATAGCATGTGACTCACCATGGGGAGTGCTGAAGAGCATCTTGGTTGGGGATTAAATGGCACTGAATACACAAAATGTCTCCCTAGTGCATGAGCCTTGTATTCAGCACATTTAAGGGTATAGGGCTTGATGCCCAGTGGCATGGATTGTGCCAACCTTAAAAGGCCTTTGCCATAATTCTTAAGTGGAAATCCAGGAGATTAAGTTCACCTGACCTTAGTTGTCAAGTGAGATTGCCCAACCTACTCACTTAGGCACCGAGTCCTAAAAGAAGGATATAACCTTGGAGTGGATTTGTTTTATTAGCACTGAATCAATTTTGAGTGAGAGTTTAACCAGAATATATTGTATTTTGGGACAACTATCATTTTGAAAGCCTGTGCTATCTCCCAGTGAGAGATGTGGAGAAGCCTCCAATGCTGAAAGTCTTTGTCCTGGTGTGATAGCACTGGAGAGAAGTTCTCTTGTACAGTATCAATAGTGTCAGGTTCCAATGGAACCTAATACCCAAGTATTCAATATCATGCTGTGCATGTTGTAGGCCCCACAGAAAGCCCAGGGAGTTTGAAACCTTTGAAGAAGAGTCAATGAATTGGGATTTAGCTGAGTTTATATCCTGAAAGCTGGCCATATTGGTCAATTAATGCTAACAGATTTGGGATGGATTTGGGTGGGTTTGTCAGGAAAAGCAGAATGTCACCTGTGTATACCAGAGACTTGTGTCCTGCTCCCATACACTCCTGATATGCCAGGTGCTCACCAAACAGCTTGCAGGAGGGGATCCAGCACTAACATAAATAGAGACAGTGAGCATCCTTGCCATGTACCTCGATATAGCACTAAGGGGGGAGGCCTTCCCATTAGTGATGACCTCAGCCAAGACCTTCTTGTATAGCACCTGGTTCCAGAACTTGAATTTGGGGCCTACATTGAATTCTGCAGACAGATATCAGCACTCTAATCTGTTAAATGCCTTTTCAGCATCTAGAGAGAGGAGGACTGTTGAGGAAAGGTTGGACTTGGTGTTCCAGAGAAGATTTAGAATCCTCTTGATATTGTCTGTGCCTCTGTGACCTGAGACAAACCCCACTTGATAGCCATCCATGAGGTCCGGAATGAGGGTTTTCAGTCTATTGGCCAGGTCATTTGTGAACATTTTTCAGTCTACCATGTTAAGGGAGATTGGCCTGTAGCTGTTACTAAGGGTCAAATTATTCTTGGTTTGGGTAACATGGTGCTTTGGGCTTGCCTCATGGAGGCTGGACGTACTTTGGAGGCTTTGGCTTCAAGCAATGCTGCCTGAAGGGGGTAAGAACAGACATTCTTAAATGCATTTAAGAATTAAACGGGGAGTCAGTCTCCCAAGGGAGCTTTTCCTGCTAGCATAGATTTCAGAGCTGTTTCCATTTCACCCTGCTCTATGGGTCTGTCCAGCCAGTTTAGTTTTTCAGGGAAGAGGTTCAAAAGCCCCATATTCCCCAAGAAGTGTTTCAAGCCCTCCTCTGGGGGATGGGTTTCACTGGTGCAGAGGTTGCTATAGAATGCTCATAAGGCTTTGTTACTCTCCTTTTTATCCCTTGTAAGGCATCCGACCTGCAGCTTTATGCTAAGAATTCTAGAGCGTGCCTGCCTTTTTTTACGTTGATAATCCAGAAATTGGCCAGGTTTATTTCCAGACTCCCAGAAGGCCTGCTTCAGCCTGAATAAAGCATATTCAGCTTTCCTGTGCAGGTGGGTATTGATCTGATTCCTAAGGCCTATGATATCAGTGAGCAGATTCCCCTGTGACTCTAGGTTTTCTCTGTTCTAGCTGCTTAAGCTTGCTTTGGGACTCCATCAAGTCTTGTTACTGAACTTTCCAGAGGTGAAAGGTGTAACTGATGCAACATCCCCTGATGTAGGCCTTTAGTGCATTTCACTTTGTGGCCACTGAGGTATCCTCAGGTCTGTTGCTGTGAAGGAAATCTTTGGTATATTTCCTGAGACTTGCACAGAAATTTTTATCCATCAATATGGATGTGTTAAATCTCCATCTGCCCCTAATAGTTGCCCGGCCAAGTTGGGGGTTGCCAGATAAAGGATACTGGGATGTGATCTGATATCACAATGGCTCCTATTCCTGCATCCAGAACATGTGGTGTCCAAGTTGCAGGGGACAGCCACTAGTCTATTCTTGAAAATGTCTGGTGGGGGGCCGAGAAGAAGGTGTAATCCCTATGCTTAGGGTGAAACAGTCACTATATGTCTATTAAGCCCATGTGCTGCACTAACCTTTGAAGTGCATCTGCTGTTTGCGGGGAGTTCTACCTGGGGGCTTACTTCTGTCCAGGAAATCATCCAAGACCACATTCATATCCCCACCCACAAACAACTGATCCTTTTGAGTTTCAGGAAGGCATTGGGAGAGTGTTTCAAAAAAGGAGGCTTTTGTGGAATTAGTGCACATATACATTACACAGTGTCACTTCATATCTAGCTAGTTCCCCTTGCACTATGATAAATTAGACTTCTGGGTAAGAGATTTCTTTGTAGATCTGAAAGGGTATTTTCTTATGTACCAATATTGTCACACCTCTGTTTTGGTTTTTTTATGAGTCACAAAATACTTGTGAGACCCTACCCCATTTTAGTTTGTCTCTTTGTTACTTTAATGTGTTTCTTGAATGAATGCCATTCCTGTGTTTCCCTCTTGAGAACATCTAAGATTTTCTGTCTTTTGACTGGAGTGTATATCCCTTTCACATTCCAGGAGACCCATTTTAAAGTTTATCCCACCATTTATATGCATATGAGTAACCAAAAGCTGAGTATGTGTGCCTACGAAAATAGAACAATATTTTGCACCCTGTTCCTGTAAATCTAGTCTTAAGGATGCAAATGAAAACATGATGTGAGTGTCAAGCAACCACTTGTTGCCAGAACCTGAACCACCTCTGGTATATAACATTTTATATTGCATGCATTGGAGTCTGCTCAGGCGTTTGTCTGCTGTGACAGGAATGAATAAGGTCCATCCCCATTTGTTATGCAGAGAGAGAGTTAAAATGCAAGGGTCTGTTCTATCCTTATCTTTTCTGTCTCTTCTCTGTCTGGTTGTCCAATTTGATATGCAGAAAGAGTTTAAACACAAGGGTCTGTTCTATTCTCTTTTTTCCAGTCTCATGTCTGTCTGGTTGTGCATCCAAATTTTCTTGCAAGACCTAGGAGCGGATCACTCCGACAGTTTCGCAATTGTCTTCCTCTTGCTATCTCTCTGCCATCCCATGCTGTTCTGTCTTTTCTTCTGACTTGCATATCTGCAGTTATAAAACATATATGTGCATCTCTGTGTAAATCTGTATGTGAAACTGGGATCCCTTTGCTTAAAACTGTATATAGTTATACTGTTGAAATAATTGAAAAATCTATTTGGAACTCAAGGGGTTAACCTGAAATGCAGTTTTTAAGCCCTTTGCAGAGCTATCAACAAGAGGTCAGTTCTGGGTCACTATGTACTGTTTTGCTGCACCTGCAAGCATCGAAACTGACAAGAACATTCTGTAAACTTACAAGAACATTCTGTGAGAAGCAGACTCTCTTAATGAGTTCCCAGAGAAAGACTTACAAAAAGAGCAGCAATGCTTTTGCTAGAGAGACAAGAAGAATGATCAACTGAGAGACTGAAACTTGGAATTAAGAGACACTCTCAGAAGAAGGACTTTGTTTTCTCTGTTTGTACTGCCTTTGTAAATAGTTACTCTGAATAATTTTTTTATTTTGCTGTTATCAAGAAAAATAAAACACTATTTGTGAATTTTGAAACTGCTCCTGGTTTTCCTATGCTTCCTGATCTGTGCCTCGATGACAACTATCATGCTCCTGTAGTCTGAGGGCGATAGATAACTTCTCTTAACTGATTTTCCCTCCTTGTAGCATATTTGTGTTATTGACTGAGGAACTCTCCTAATAAGAGTTAAAGGGACACTGTCAACCTATTTTTCATCATATTATTTCTAGCTAAAAACCTGCATTTTATGATTGCTTACCTTATCTAAAGTTCACTGATATTGCTGTTTGTTTTGTCTGTCTCCTTGTTTAGTAGAACAGAAATGCATGCTAATGTATACTGTATTTATAAACAACCTTGTCTTGTTTATAATTCTGGATCTCTTCTTACTGCATTCTTCCTGAGCATTTAAACATACTCTGACAGTGCAGTCACACATGAGGCAGTAGCCTCCTAAACTCTTACTGCATCATGAGTGGCAAGAATGTGTTGTGGGTGTTCCGAAGTCCAGGAAAGGTGCAGTTGGAGCTGATCAAGGAATGGAAGCGAACCTGTGTTTGTGTGGTAACACCAGTATGATGGGCAGTTTGTTTTTCACTTTTTTAAAGAAAATAAGAATCAGTATCAAACTGCTGCATCAGCAGTCTCTATAGAATGTGAACAGTCATAAAATATGTTTTTTAAACTAGGAACATTTTGAGGCCCAAGGGGGTTGACAGTGTCCCTTTAAGCATTTTACAACTGTGTTTGTTACAGTTAATGAACTTACTACTACTAGCATTAACTATGTAAATATGAACAATAGGTATGGCAACATGTAGGCTAGGTGAACTTTGTACCCAAAATAGAACCTTGCGAGGGTGCAGAGGTTAAGCCGGTCAGAGACAAAGGGTCCCTTGACAGCACCTCACATCCTTGAACACACATGGACTATTAAAAGAACACATTTTACATGTCATTCCCCAGCTCATTTAATCCAGCAAAGGGTGAAGGGGGAGGGAGCGACAGCCACAGTCCCATGCCACCATTTGGGCATGCCTCCCTATGGATCTGGTCAGAGGTACAAGTGAGAGACAGTTGTGCGTTAAGACCCTAGGGGAACCTATATTTGAGCCATATTAGGGAAGGGGGTAAGGGTGGGAAAGTTTCAGGATGCTATCTCCTATTTGGCCCCAATGTGTTTGACTTTAGCAGCTACTTTGTACCTTGTGCTGTTGTTCCTTGTATCGGCTGCCAAATAATGAAACCTATTCACTGTAGGAGGACAAGATATAAGTTTCCCCCCCATACCCAGAGCCTCATTATATCATTCTACACACTGTGCACTACCCCATGGAGTAGAGCCTGCCTCAGCTGGCCCATAGAGTGATGCCCATCCCTGAGGTAAGGCAAGTCTCAGACCTGGGCTCTTCCTGGGTGTGTTGGGGGGGTGGAATAACTGTGGCAGTTAAGCTATACTATTTGAGGATGTTAGAGATGAATGGTTTATGTATGTTCTGGCCAGAGGATAGGTGCAGAGTAAAGCTGGATGCAAGAGGTTGGGGTGCACCATGTGTAGAACCTGGAAGTTGATTTATCTGATGTACTTGTCCCTCTTCCCTTTACCAGGATTGTAAGCAACTTTCCTGTTACCCCTTTGTCTTGCTGGTTCTTCTTGCTGTAGCAGGGGAGATGGGGTGAGAAGATGATCTTGGGAGGTGGTAAAACTATTATATCCAAATGTGATGTGCAGATAGAACACTCCTGTTTTAGAAGAATCACTAAACACAGTGTCAGGGAGGCTACCTCGCACCCCTGACAGTATACATAGAATTTATCTATAAGCCACTGTTCTGGGTGGTATGAGATATAGGGAACAGGGAATTAAATCTGTGAGAATAAATAAATCAAGGCTTTTAAAGCTGTGTACATTGTGCAGAGCTCCAGCTGATGCTGCAAAATCCATCTGGGTGTTAAACTGTGCGGTCGCCTGTGTAGTCAGAAACTGCAACAGTGTGGTGGTGTGGGTGCAGCCTGACTCTGGAGCACCAACTCTTATGGGACTTTGTGCAGAAAAAGCTTGTAATGGCAGACATCTTGTGACATTGAGGGGCTGCTCTGCCTCTCTCAACTACCCATTCACACCTATCCCAGTGATAAACATTAGGAAAGAAATTAGACCAGTACATCTGCATTAATTACAGGAGTGTTAGCCTCTCTTCTTCTTCTTCCACCCGCAACCCCAGTTCAGTCCCATCCCACTCACTGTCAAGTCCTCTAAAAGGAGAAAAACATTGTGCAAACAACAGTGCAGCCTTGTAGCATGCTTGGAGGGAGGGTAACAGTCTGGCCAGTTGGGGTGGTGGTGGTGGATTTGTGCACTGGGCAAATGGTGTATCAGAGAGTCATTTAGACATGAGGGTACCTGGTGTTTGTACCTGCTAAAAAATTATCATCTTAGGCCATTCTTGTAAAGGGTAACCATACGGTGACTGAAAAATCTTTCTAAGATGCCAAGACTAAACCTCCCAGTTGCCTAAGTCCACCGCCCACAGGGAAGTCTATCCTTGGCCATCGGGTGCTATGCTGTTTGTACCAGAGAACTGGGCTTGCAATGATAATGTAATACAAAACAAGTGAAGAGACAACTGCATTTGTCAGAGAGTCATATTTCTATAGATCTTGCCCAGATCTGTAATGGATCTACCTGTGGTGGGTCAAGGCAGGGAAAGTGAAATGTTGGGGTGGGGAGGGAAGGTGGGGAAAGGAAAGGAGAAATTCAGACGGGGAGCAAAACACAAACATTTTTACCTCTGTTACAATAAAATATTCTGAAGGGAGATGTCCTGAACAGGGAGAAAGTCCCTTAAGTTTAAAATACTTGCAGTTTGATAATAGACCTAGATCCTCAGGTAAGTGATCTTCTGGCCGTGGATGTCTGTTGCTGCAAAGGGAGGGCCAATGTCGGAGGGAATGCATCTTGGCATCGGCCCTGCCCTCTATCTTCAAGGGTGGCTCCTGCAGCATCAGCCCATGAATTCAGGATTTCATCTCGTAAGGCGACCATGTCCTTAGCCAACTGCAGGTTGTCCACGGTCTCCAGTAGATATGTGTTCGAGTCCTGTTCCAGTTGTTTAGGTTCTGGCTCCACCAGGGTCGGACTGGGTAGCAAAGGGCCCACTTGGAAATAGGGGCCATAAGGGCCCTAGTACCGACCACACTATGGTCTAGTGTACAAACTATAGCCTGGGTATGCCCTGGCATACTGTAATGTCAAATTTCAACCATAAAATAAGAGCATGTATTCCATTTGGAAGAAGGCTATTGCATTACTGGTATTAAACTTATAATACCTGACCATTCTGGAGGCTTCAGTCCCATGGATTTAAGGTGAGCTGTTGTCTACCCTGCAGAAATGCTGCGAGCCATGAACTCACCTCCCCTTCCCTACAACAATTCTGTGGCAACGTGTGGTCCTACTTTAGTAAAATGCAAAGTAATGTTTCTTTTTAATTTACTTACTTAATAGTCTCATTTTTTAAATAGTTGATCCTTGCACCCCTGCCACCACCGATATTAAATTGTGCTTTACTGAATCAGAACCACAAATTCCCACACATAGCTGCAGGGGAGCTAACAGTTCCCCTTTAAAACAAATTCAGTGGTTAAGCTGAATGTCCCAGCATGGCACCTCCAGAGGTTGAGACCTATGCTTTCCCTTTCTGAAAACAGGTCTTGTGAGATAACAGAATAGAAACATAAAAAAATGAATACTTTTAGGAAATAGTTTGCACTGCAATATGTGCTATGCCAAGAGTTTTCAAAAAGGCCTATGTGGCCCCAGCACAATATGGTTACAGTGTCCTCCTCTAGTCCTCTGGAGCCATTCAAGTTTCCATTGATCTGTAGACTCAACATGACTCATAGTTTAAAGAGCTAGTATAGTGCTTACAACTAATATTATATTTTAAAAGCAGCCAACCAATACCTTTTATATCCAAGGTACTTTTCATTTTCCATTTCTTTAACTTGAAGATTGTTTACCTGATGTTAGGAGGTGTGATGTGTGGAACAGCACTTTGTCTGGCAGCTGACATATCTGGCTGTATTGTCCACCACTACATCATCAGTAAGGATGTAAGTTTGTCATGGATGAGGTTTTAATAACTTGTCGGTTGTTCATGAAATCATTAGTAAACTTCATGGCACTGTCATCATTGCTACGTTTTGATGACAATAGTGAAAGTCATAGAAGTCCTGAATAAAGTCCAAACATCATGAAATCCACGATGTGTATGACTGCCATGGCAAATTTGCATCCCTAATCATCAGCACTGTGACCCCACTGCTGCTTATGGAACAGCAGTTGAGTAACTGCCAGGACATTCACTTGTGATGTCACTTGTGACTGAGATTACAATTCTGATGATGTAGTGTGGGGCAGTAGAGCTAGATATGTCAGCTGCCAGGCTAAGAGCTGTTACACACATGCAACACAATATTATCTCATAGAGGACTTTCTGATGAGCAAAAGGAAAGAGAAAAATACCTCAGAAATAAAAAAGTTACAACTGACTACTTCTTGAAATTTGTATTATTTTTCCTGTGTGTTTTGGCTCCACTAGCTCTTTAAATACATTCATTTGCACTGGGTGAATCCCTAACTTTTGTCTCCTTCATCCAGCCACCAAATCCCTTTGATCTGGATACCTCCCACTTTGTTTACCTATGACAGAGACTTTGTTTGCGGCAAACAACACCCCCCCAAACCCTCCTTGAAAACCACCCCACTAACAAAAGTAAAAATTCAGGCTAACTGAATTGTCACTGGGGGCTGTTTCAAGAACCAGTTTCTCCAAGTGTGAATGTGTGTGTGTGCGTGTTTTTTGGGGGTGTTGGGATCAAACAGTGTGGTAACAAAGCAAGTTGGTTAGCCTCTGCTGGGGGTGGTTGAGTAAACAAAGTACTTTGTTGGCTGGACTAGGTGTTAAGGCTAAGCTTAAAAAAGTAAAAAAAGTAAGTTGGCTAGTGGAGTGAAACAAGCAAAGCAACAAATAAAGTCATCTGGGCCCTGGGCCAGGGGTTGAACTATGCAAACTTTTGGCAGCTGGCAGGGGGTTTGTTGGAGCAAACAGCTGGGGCTAGGTCTATTGGAGGTGGGAGGGGAACACTATAAAAAGTTGAACCAGTGGCAGAGTAGTAAAGCTCAAATTACTTAGACATTTTTTTTCCAAGATAGCCAGGTGGGAAAGGCAACTGTTACCCAAGTGGCAGGTACGCTGGCAGCAGCATGGAGATGCAAAAAGAAATGCATACAGCAAAGCAAATATTGAACAAAAACTACTAAATAAAAAACACTATCTGGAATCTGTCCTCTCAAGAAATCAACTGCTCCCCTGGACTACACAGGACTTAGCAATTACTCACACACACACACACACACACACACACACACATCTGCACATACTATGCAGAAAGTCAAATGTGTCAGACTCAAGACAAACTAATAAAGCAGTCCTTAACTAGAGAAGTGCAACAATGCAACCCACTCTGTACCAACATTTTTGTAAAATGAGTCCCTGATTTATGATATTCAGCATTGATTTTGAAAGACATTAAGTTCATAGATGTGGACACCAGGGTCCTTTATCTCTGTAATGAAAACAAACAAAAAGGCTACAGAGAAGAGTTCATACCACTTCTCCTCCACCAAGTCTAACCACTCAACTTCATACTGTATATCACTTAGACGGAGAATCAAACTGCCGCTGCCTCCCTTGAATCCCTCATAAGTGCCATTCACAATCTCCCCTTGGGGGAGACCATCCTCCTCGGGGACTTCAACCTAAACTGGCTCTCCCCAAATACCTGCAGAACCAAGAACCTAATACTGGATGTATCACTTACCCAACTGATCAATTTGCGCACCCGGCTCAACACCAAATCGGGCAACCACTCCCTACTTGACTGGGCGCTTGCCTCCCACCCTGATCGGATACTGACTGCTGGGATCATGTCTGACTCCGTAAGTGACCACTCCCCTATTTTCTGTACCTGGTCCAATAAACTCCCCAAGTCAGCCCCCAGAGTGATTGAAGCTAGGAACTTCAGCCGCTTTGTACTTGCTGATCTCTGCTCTGATCTACTGAAGGTAGACTGGGGCCCTATTGTCTCCCTCCCCACAATTGATGAGGCCCTAGACTATTTCACCAATTGTTTCCTCTCTATCGCTAACCAACATGCCCCCTGGAAAAAACTCAGAGTGCAGGGTAACTGCCACAAGTGGCTAAACCCTAAACTTAAACACACCATGTGTCTCCAGGACAAGGCATGGGGTCACTACAAATCCTCCGGATGCAAACCCCGATTGGGAGAAGTACCAGTGCCTGAGGAACCAATGTAAAAAAGATTCTAAACAGGCCAAATCAAAATACCTCAGGGACCTCCAAACTGGCCACCTAAGTGACCCAAAGAAATTCTGGGGCCACATAAATGCTCTCCTTAAGGGCTCCTCAATGGAACATGTTGCCCCACTCCAAATTGGGGACTCAGTCTCCAATGACCCTTCTAAAGTGGCTGAAGCCTTCAGTGCATCCTTTGCAAACCCCAGCGGCCACCTCCCAACAGTGCCTGTGACACCCTCCCTCCCCCTCTCAGACAGGGTACCACCTCGCCCCTTATTTCACCTGAAACTAGTTGAAACCAACACAGTACTGTCCCTCCTGCACAAAATAAAATCCGAGTCCTCTCCTGGCAATGACCTCCTGGAGCCCCGGCTGCTGAGGATCGCAGCCCCAGCCAACACCTACCCTGTCACTCTGCTCATCAATAGATCCCTCCAAGAAGGGACAGTCCCCTCTAAATGGAAAGTTGCGACCATTGTTCCTGTCCACAAAAAAGGAACTTGGGACAGAGTGGAGCACTACAGGCCTATCTCTCTTCTCTGCCCCCTGGGTAAAATTCAGGAAAGACTTGTCTATGACCAGCTTCAAGCCTACCTGGAACAACACCTGCTCCTCTCGAAAGTACAGCATGGCTTTCAGAAGGTCACGGCACTGACACCACCCTCATCCAGCTAACATCAGACATACTCCATGCCATGGACCTAGGCACCCCAACGGGCGCTCTATTTATTGACCTATCCAAGGCCTTTGACTTGGTCAACCATGAGCTTCTCCTTACCAAACTTCTCTGCCTCAGCTTTGATCAGCTCGCACTCTCCTGGATCTCTAGCTACCTTACAAACAGATCCCAAAGCGTCCGCTGGCAGGGAGCACACTCTAACCCCAGACCCGTGACCTCTGGGGTACCCCAGGGCTCCATCCTGGCCCCCTACTATTCTCGCTATTTCTAAATGACCTTGAAGGAGTTTGTTCACCATGCAACCTTATCCTCTATGCAGATGACACTGTAATCTATTACAGTGACCCCCAACCCTCGGTTATAGCTGCCAAACTTCAGGCCAGCTGCTCAATGCTCGAACTCTGGTTTACTGCCAATCACCTAAGACTTAATGAGGAAAAGACAAAGGCAGTCCTCTTCGGGACCCGATGGCTGCGTAAAGACCGTAGTGGGTTACTCCAACTCTCGCGCAGTCCTTGGAAGGCCTATTGAAGTTGCTGATCAGTTCAGGTACCTTGGGGTGCTCCTTGACCAGAAGTTAGCCTACAAACTTCATTTTGAGGCCTTAACTAGATCCATACACCAGAGGCTTGGCCTCTTATACCGCTTGGGCAACGCTCTTTCTGGAGAAGCACGACAAGCCATTGCAAACTACAACCTCCTTCCCTCACTGCTATACGGCTCCCCCCTATTCCTGTCACTCAGGGAGGCAGAGATAAACAAACTCACTACCCTCTACCACCGCATCGCCTGCTTTGGAACAAACTCCTCCCATAGGAGGCATCACTGTGAGGCCCTCAACGACCTACGCTGGCCAACCCTAAAGCATAAACTAACCTATGCCTCCGCTTGTCTCACCTATAAACTCACCTCTCTTGGCCACCTGTCTCACCTGAGTGACCTGCTCACCCCCAAAGTCTCCATCCGTAACCTCCGGTCCACCACAAGTTGAGTACTGAACATCCCTCACATATGGACTAACCAAGGTAAACGCTCCTTTCAGTTCACGGCCCCCCACCTCTGGAACTCGCTCCCCACAAGCTTACTAGACAGGCCCTCCCAATCCTCGTTCAAAGCAGGTCTTAAAGAATACCTTATTGAGCTGAGCCGCTGCGGCTGCAACCGCTAGTTCATGTCATCAATCACAAACCCCTCCCTATGACCAAGGACTAAAATCTCTATCTCTCTCTCTCTCATTTGACTGCCCAGAGGCAAAAATCCAATTAATGTTGTAGCCCTTATGTTATGAAACTGTAATTGTCTAATGTACCCCCTGACTATGAATGTACTCTTATACTGTGTTACTTTGTGCTTACCTAATGTAAAGTGGTTGGTATTCTCAACCCCGGGTCACCCCTGAAAAAGGGATCTTTGGTCTCAGTGGACTTACCTTGGTTAACAAAATCTAAATAAATAAATAAATAAGACAGGTAGACAGTGACCTGGGAGTTCTGCTGGTGGGTGAAGGGGGAGGGCATGGTGATACATTGGAAGGTGTCCTTGATCAATGCCAGGAGCATGGGAAACAAGATGGCTGAGATTCAGGCACTGCTATTGGAAGGGGAAGTACATATGGCAGCTGTCACTGAGACTTGTGCCACTCTTGAGCATGATTGGGACCTAAACCTAATAGGGTACACCACATTCAGGAAGGAGAGGACTGTGGAAGGGGAGGGAGAGTGGCCTTTATTTTTAAAGAAGGTATAAGGATATGCAAGGTGGAGGAAGTGGAGGGGCATGTGGAGGCATTATGGGCCACCTTGCAGGCTCCTGGAGGCAAGAGGGTGAAGTTGGGAGTGGTATATAGGCCACCCATGCAGGGGGAGGACCTAGAGAAAGGTCTAGTGACAAATCTTACAGGCCATTGTGGGTGAGGGATAGGCAGGACAGTGGTTCTGGGTGATCTAACATCCTTTGGACTGACTGAGGAACCATGGAGTCCTCATCAGCTAGGGAGCAGCATCAGCTGGACACCATCCAGGATGCATTCCTTGCCCAGCTGGTGACTGACCAGACAAGGGTGGGTCACATCCCGGATGTGGTCCTGTCTGACTGTGACCTCATTAGCGACTTTATGGTTGGGGCCCCACTGGCGGGTAGCAATCATGCCATGGCTTGGTTTGCCCTGGACCTGGGAGGGGAGTAGATCACATGAAAATGATGGCAGTTGACTTTAGGGTTGTAGACTTCAAGGGTATGGAGCGGATCCTAAGGGGTTACTTAGATGGGATCAGACCAGGTATGGACACGGGAAATCAGTGGGAAGTCATTAAAAATGGACTCCTGGAAGCTACAAAGGTGTGCACAAAGGAGAGACATAAGTTTGGTAGAGCCAGGAAGCCAAGCTGGTGGACCAAGGAGGTCCAGGAGGCAGTAAGGGAAAATAAGGCTGCCTACAGCAGATATAGGCATTCGAGTTGAGTTATGGACAATGCGGGGTATAATGAACTCACCAGGAAGGTTACCAGGCTGGTGAGGTTTGCCAAAGCAAGGAAGGAGTGGAGATTGGCTCAGTGGATTAGCAGAGGTGAAAAAGGGTTCTTCAGGTATATCGGGGAAAGAAGAAAAGGGAAGGGGCAAATTAGTCAACTGAGGTATGGGAGCAGGTGGGTGGAGGAGGCAGGGTAGCAGGCAGGGGTACTAAATGACTATTTTGCCTCAGCCTTTACTAGGGAGGATAATGGGGCTACACCTCATGAGGAGGGGCAGTGTGGTCCTGCTGATGGGGGGATGTCAAGGATGATGAAATCCCCATTGGAAGAGTGTGAGAAGCCTTAAGGCCCTAAGAAGGGAGAAGGCACTGGGTCCTGATGGCCTTCATCCCAGGGTGCTGAAGGAGCTGGTGGACTTCCTGGCCACACTCCCTGGCAAGCCTCTTGAACTCTTCAATCCAGATGGGATGGGTGCCTCAGGATTGGAAGATGGCACATATCGTGCCTATCCACAAAAACAGCTCATGAGAGGAGCTGGGAAACTATAGGCTGGTAAGCCTGACATCGGTGGTAAGCAAAGTAATGGAGGTCATCTTAAAGGAGAAGCTGGTAGGGGTTCTGGAGGCAAGGGGCTATCTAGATGATCACCAGCATGGCTTTGTCCAGGGCAGATCATGTCAGACCAACCTTGTGGAGTTCTATGATTGGGTGACAAGAGCGCTGGAGTAGAGCAAGCCAGTTGATGTCCTCTTTCTAGACTTCAGCAAGGCGTTTGACTCGGTGCCACATCCTGGGCTGCTAGAGAAGCTGAGGGGCATGGGAGTGGGGGAGCAGATGGTCAGGTGGGTTGGGAACTGGCTAGGAGGGCATTCTCAGAAGATAGCAGTTAGGGGAGAGGTTTCATCCTCCAGGGGGATCATTAGAAGGGTCCCACAGGGATCGGTGCTGGGGCCTCTCCTGTTTAATGCTTATATCTCGGATTTCAGAGACTGTATCAGGAGTGAGATAAGCCTCTTTGCTGATGACTCAAAGCTGGGGGCAGTGGTAGATGGGAAGAAGGGTAGGTTAGCCCTTAAGGGTGACCTGGAGGCCCTGGATGGATGGTCTCATACATGGAAGCTAAGGTTTAATGTAGAAAAGTTCAATGTCCTCAACCTGGGGGCCAGGAACCCAGCTCATGTGTACACCTAGGGAGAGGTTGCACTGAAGAACTCAAGTGATGAGTGGGCCCTCAGGGTGGTAGTGGATGCCAAAATGAACAACTCAGAGCAGTGCAGAAGAGCTTCGGCAAGATGCTGGGGTGCTTGGCCAGGGCGATAGCCTCTAGAAGGCAGGAAGTGCTTCTGCCACTATATAATTGCCTGGTTAGATCACACCTGGAATACTGTGTACAGTTTTGACAGCCATACTCAAAAAGGGATATTGCACTCCTGGAGAGGGTCCAGAGGAGGGCAACCAGGATGATGCAGGTGCTAGGGGAGAAGTCCTATAGGGTCACTCAGGGAGCTCAATTTGTACTCCCTGGCGGAGAGAAGGGACAGGAGGGACATGATTGAGGTCTTCGAGTATCTTAAAGGGATCAATAGAGTAAGCCAGGATAGGGTGTTCCAGCTGAAGAAGGAGGGGGCCACCAGTAGGCATCAAATTAGGCTGGTGGGTGGGAGACTCAAGGGAGAGATGAGGAGACGCTACTTCACTAAAAGGGTGGTGGAAGCCTGGAACTCCCTGCTGCCGGAGCTGCTGGCAAGGAGCACTATTGATAGGTTTAAAAGGGGCTGGGATGGGTATAATGGGAGGGTACATCACAACAGAGTCAGCAGTTGGGGGGCCCAGACAGGGAAAGGGGGACAGAAATCTTGGAGAGGAGGGAGGGAGGCAGTATATGGTGCCCTGAAAGGGCACTGACTCCTGAGCAGAATTAATGCACCATAGGGCTTACTCTGCTGGCTTCTTAGTATATTAGTATGTTAGTATGCTACAAATAAATAAGAAAAGGCTTACTTTAAATAAGAAATTGATAACAAGAGAAACGTTAATCATAGTTACATTTAGCAACAAGAAAGACGATAATGCACAGCACTGCCATGAGTTTCATCTGTATTAATGGTTCCCCTGCTGCGTACATAAAATAAAAGTGATCTCACCTCCTTGACTGCAAAAGCAAGTTCTAATTTTTCATGATTGTCACCCGTAACTAGCTTGAAACTGAAACCATACATTTCCTCAGCTATGGAAGCTCCCGCATTGAAAATGAGTAGCCCTTCTCTGTTTACAACCACTGTATGTTCCCAGCTGCTTCCTTCTTGTGATTGTAAAACCTGAAGTTCTCTCTCAATGGATTTCCTTAACCCTCTCCTTACCAGAAATCTTGCTTCCTTCTCTCAGAGCCAGTGGAGCTACACACACACACACACACACACACACACGCACACTCACACACAGATCACGCTGACTGTGTATCCCTTCTGTGGCACTGTAAAACACAGAAACTGGAAGCAAGAAGTTGTAAAATACCTCAGCTATACTAAACAGCCTCCTGTCTGGTGTGGTGGTGTCCCTAGGTCACATTTACACAGAATAAAAAAATTAACTTATCAGTTGGTGTTTGGACTGGAAATAGTATTCTTTTACCTAGTCGGTCATGAGAGAGATTAGTTTACTCTCTGAGTGATCTGCCTCTCTCAGCATGCCACTACAACTACTTCTCACTGACCACACTACCAGGCTTGCTCCAGCAGAAGAGCTGAACAGCTAGCAAATCATGCTTACCAGCAGCAAGAGACTGACTTGAGGTATAAGCATAGGAGACCGAGTTCTGCCATTGGGCCAAGTTTTAAACTGCCCACCACCTACCTCCATTACAGATTGACTGGTGAAGACATGCCAGCCCTGTAGCTTAACCAATATCAGTCTCCAACTGTCTTGACTGCTGGATGCCCCCCCCCCTGTAAGCTAAAGTCAGCCTGCTGCGAAACAATTTGGCTCCTTGGTTCCAACCTGATGACTTCTTTCCAACTCCAGGTCTCTTTGTTTTCCCCCTGCATAATGAATGCTCCTTCACCAGCAGGAGGCCCCTACACAAATGGTACAAGGCAAAGGAACCCAGCCCACACAGTCAGTGGTGATTGAGGCAGGCTGTTAAAAACAGGCAACTTTCAAATCGGCACAGCACGCTGTCACTAAACAATCCCTGCCTTCTCATCTGCCAAATCGCGTGTGTGTGTGTGTGTGTGTGTGTGTGTGTATGTTTTGGGGGGGGAGACAGTGTGATATATGAGACAGATGACATTGAGAGAGAGAATTTGGAGAGTTCATTGAAGGCAAAGTGAGCGGCGAGCGAGGTTAAGTGCAGTAAACTCTTATCTTGCTGCTTGCTACCCTTCCTGTGTGCAACAGTATATGCACCCGAGTACACATAAGGGGGGCCCACTCAGAACTTTCTGGGTATACAGTGAGACCAGTCCAACTCTGGGCTCCACACTGGATCTGGGGCTGGAATTGGAAGAGTTTCTTCTTCTGCTGCTGTAGCCTGTGCTTCTCAAGTTCCTCTGTTTGCTCTGTTTGACCTTGGCTCATTGTCTCCATTTTGATTTAGTAATTTGCCAATCTATTCCATCTCTTTCTGGTACCCTGAAAGGGGAGCATAGCTATTTATCCTGGCCAGTCTGGATAGGTTTCTCCCTCTTCACTGCCTTGGGGCTGCTGGAGATGCTGATATGGCTCTCTTTGTGGGGTGGGGTGCAACTTCCCAGGCCAGGTATGAGCCATTTAGACTAGGCTTCATCAGATGATTCAAAGGTGTTTGAAACCCATTTTCAGACAGTTTGGAGTTTGGCTGGGGTATAGGAGTCAGTACTATATTTGCAAGCTTTGAAAAATCTTTCTGGCCTATATGAACTTTCTCTGTTTAGCTGCCAACTCTGCTGAGTAATTGCTGAAGATGTATATCCTGTGCCCCTGCCACATTAAGGAACTTCTTTCTCTGGCTTGGTTCAGTATTCTTTCTTTCTCAGTGCACCAAAGAAATGTGCAATGATGGGCTGTCGTCTGCTGCCGTCTTTGGTGATGGTACCAATGTCTTATGTACCCACTTTATACAGTATCTAGCTGTTGGTGCCACTTGTACTTAAGTAATCTGAGCAGTTCATCCTGTAGAAAGGCTGAGGGGTCCCAGTTTTCAGCACCTTTGGGAAATCTAACAAATTGCAGTTTGTTGTGCCTGCTCCTATTTTCTGTGTTTTTGACTTAGTTCCACAATAGTTGTACCATCCTTTCTAGCTCCTGTATTTGGGCCCTGTGGCCTGAATCCTTTTCATTGATGTGTGAGAGAAATATTTCAGCATCTGTAGTACGGTGATGAAACATCTTGACTTTGTCTTCTAAAGTGGCTACAGCACTTTTAAAGGACATTATTTCATTTAATTCCTGGGCAATCATTGCTTTTAGTTCAGTGGTAGCCAGTGATTTGTCATTGTTAGCCATGTCTACAGATTCTGTCAATGCCATTGCAGATTGACAGGCCTCGTGGTTGCTGAGCCCATCTGGTCTCCTTGCAAAAAACTCCACTTCTCATTGACTTATCTGCTCAGAGATTGTTTTAGTTGATTCTCCTGATTTTTCCCTCCATGACTATGTCAATGCAGAGTGGGTGTGGATGCTGGAATTAGCCTTTTCAGGATGCAAAAAAAAAACCTGGGGAAAGCTAGAGCTCTGTTCTAAGCATTCATTTTGGTAGGTAGTTCTTTCACATTCTTTTTTCATATAAAGCAATCTTCTTTTGTATGAATGACACAGCTTCATGAAAAAAGACCCATTCACGTGAAAAAAGAATCCAGACCAGAATTTGGGTTTATTTTTTTCCCTCATAATTCAACTTTAACAAGCCATAACTCCATCAATATATGCAGTTATGAGATACTCTATTTATCAAAATAAAGGTCTTAATGAGTACTATAAACCTAAAACATAATACTCCCAAATAAATTTTAAGGGGTAATATACAAAACATAAAAATTAAAAAAATTACAATTTCTATTGGATAACATTGCAACTTTTACAAGATGTAACTGTGAATCTTACAAAATAAGAGCAGAAAATGGTCCATCCCTACAAAAAAAATGCAAGCAAGCACATAAATCATATATTGCTTTTCTGGAAGAATGGAAGCCTAGGGTCCAGAGGGCCCTGCACTTCTTTAGTCACATAGATATGTTCACCCAGGTTCCAAACTTGCATACTGTGTGACCCTGAGCAAATCATGTAACTTCCCTGTGCTCCCAGGTTGCACATGTAAACAAGCGTTCAGCTTAGTGTCTCTCTTCTGGTTAAACAATTAAAAAAAAATACCTTTGTGAATGACTATGCAATTGTACTGTCTCATAAAGTAAGGATGGAAGTGAGAAAGGAAAATGTGGGTGCACCGGGATTTGAACTCCAGACCTCTGGTATGCTGTTCCAGAGCTCTAACCATTAAGCTACAGGCCCACTGGTTACAGCATCTGAAGAATTTCCTATTTCACAGTCACACATTCCTTTCTCTAGTGTTGCTGAACTCTGCAACCAGAAACCAATTAAGAAATACCACTACTTCTCAGTGCAGTTTAACCCCCTGCAAGGTATATAGTTATTTTAAACCAAGGATGGAAATGAGAAAGGAAAATGTGGGCACACCAGGATTTGAACTCCAGACCTCTGGTGTGCCATTCCAGCACTCTAACCATTAAGCTACAGGCCCACTGGTTACAGCATCCGAAGAACTTCCTATGTCACAGTCGCACATTCCTTTCTCTAGTGTTGCTGAACTCTGTAACCAGAAGCCAATTTAGAAGTACCACTACTTCTCAGTGCAGTTTAAGCTTAATGGTTAGAGCGCTGGAACAACATACCAGAGGTCTGAAGTTCAAATCCTAGTGAGCCCACATTTTCCTTTCTCATCTCCATCCTTGGTTTAAAATAACTATATACTTTGCAGGGGTTAAACTGCACTGAGAAGTAGTGGTGTTCATAAAGTAAGGAAATTCATTGAAAAAAAAAAAAAAACTTCATTAATGGACCTCTTAGGGCGAAAGTAGGAAACTATGGTGTTAGGGTTTCCAACCATGACTCCCCATCCCAACCCTAACTGGTGCCTTAATAAATTTTTGCAATAGATAGATGGATAGATAGATAGAAGTCAGACAGACAGACAGATAGATAGAAAATCTATATGTGAAACCGGAACCCCTTAGTTTGAAAATGTAGATTATTTCAAGCATTTATAGTACCTGGGTATTAAGAGAACTTATCAGTTTGAAACACAAGGGGTTGACCTTGAGAGACCTTTCAACCTTTCACAAGCTTGTTAACAGAACTGTCAGCAGGAAATCAGATCATGGACAGGATATCTTATTTGGTTGTTCCTGTTAAAAAGGCTAATGTTTGCTTCAGAGTGGCCACAGGAATGCCAATGAAAAAAGCCTTGTTGCATTTTGTGAAACACAGGTGATGAAACTTACAAGAAGAAGATGCAGGGGTTAAACTGCCAGACAGAGATATCTTATTCCAACTGTGATGAGTTCCATGGGAAATGAATACTTAGCTCAGTCAATCTTTCCTTCTTTGATGGAACCAATTACTATATCAGAGTTAATATGTCCAAACACTTCAGGAAGGAACAAACAATTTCTTCAGGGGGAAAAGGGTATAAAGAGAAGTACTTCAGCATTATGGCTTCCTTTGCATTTTTCACTTTCCTAGAATTTGAAAATGTCAAGACACACCGAGCAGTATGAGAATGCTGTCAGCAACTAAAATGGGGACAATATAAAGGATACAGCAAACCAGCAAAAAAATGAGGTAAAATAAATACAGAAGTAGGTCACACAGTATGAGAACTAGGAGGCCCAGATATTCAAAAGGGTTGCACATGGCGCAACAGTGTTGCGCCATGCACAACCCACTGATGCACCCCAGCACGATATTCAAAAGGGAAACCTGCATGGCACAAATCCCGATGTGCCGGAGTGCATCAGTAATGTGTGCATGCACAGGTGGGGGGGCATGCCCATGCATAACCTGCACAGCCCGATATTCAGCCCGGGATGTGCAGAGCCATGCATGCACAACCCCCACCTGCGCCAGCACAAAGTTAAGTGAAAAAAAAAGAAACAACTAATGGCCACCCACAGGTGAGCTGCCACATTGCAGGTCTGTCAGACGCTGCCACCTGTGGTGGCCACCCAGTCTGGCTGCACTGGCGGCACCCCGTACCCGATCATGGGCATTTGTAAAGAAGATGTCATCCAATATCCCTGGTGGTCCAGTGGACCACACTCTGCCTGATTGTGGGCATCTCTTGTCATAAAGAACCCCCGTCAATATCCCTGGTGGTCCAGTGGACGCACTCTGCCCTGATTGCAGGCATCTGTTGTAATAAAAGAAACCCCCACGTCCAATATCCTGGTGGTCTGGTGGTACCCCCTCCCACCCACTGAGCCCCACCACCCCGCTCCCCGGTCAGCCAGCAGGTGGTAACACCCACCTGCCTGATGCCCCGCCACCTGCTGACTGACAGCTCGGTGGGGCTGCACCCCATTGGTTCACAGTGGCAGCCAATGGGCATGCAACCCATACAGTACTACACATTCAGATATGTGATTCATTACATCATCTGGAATGCTAATCGCTGTATGGCTGCATGCCCGATGGTCTACCGAGCTGTCGGTCAGTGGGTGGCGGGGTGGCAGGCGGTGAGGTGCTACCACCCGGCTGGCTGACTGAGGAGGCGGGTGGTGGGCACTCAGGTAATGAGCAGGGCTGGCTGCCACTGAGCCACCGAGATGAACAGAGAGTTTTCTTTATTACAGCAGATACCGCAGTCAGGTCAGTGCGGTCAACTGAACCCAGAGCTACTGGACAGGGGTTCTTTATACAACAGATGCCGCGATCAGGCAACAAAGCACCACTGGACCACAGGATATAACCAGATGAAATATTTTTATTACAACAGATGCGCGATCAGGCGAAAACAGGATATTGGACTGGGGTTCTTTTCTTACAACAGATGCCCGCGATCAGGCAGAAAGTGGTCCACTGGACCACCAGGGATATAGGACGGGGAATTTATTTTAAACATATACCCGTGATCGGGCTGCAGGGGGCATCGGTCCCCAGTGGCTGCTGCCTGGCAGGGCACCAGGCGCAAGTCATCGGGGATCAGCACACCTGCATGCAAATGGGATGCAAATGGGGCCATAATGACATGCAAATGGCCCCATGTGCACCTTGCATAAATTATGGCCCCACTTGCATGTCACCTTTTGAATATTGCAGGTGCTGTGAATGGCACAATGGCACTTGTGCTAGCGCATCTCCATGCTCCACTCTGGCCACTTGCGCTGGTGCAATGCCACTGCGCCATGCACAGTGGGGGTGGCCAAGGTGTGATATTCAAAGCTGCTGAGCCATGGTGCAGCTCCTTTGAATATCGCTTAGTCCATGCCCCTGCGCAGCCAAGTTGAGCTGCGCCCAAGCTTGTGCCACAGCCTGGCGCAGTTTGAATATCTGGGCCGGAATTTCTAAAAAGTTTTAAAGCAAAATAAACATCAAATGAAACCATTTTTTTTGACCTAAACAGATACATTGAACTGCAAGTGTAAAGGCAAAGTTGTATAGGTGAAGTTTAATACAGGTAAATACAAAGTAAAGATCATTAGCATAAAAGAACACTCTAAGCATGTAGTAAATGTCTATGGATGTATTATTTGCAGAATTACTCAGCACTTCAGGAAGTCTGTTGGATAAAGGTGAAACCTAACATTTTATAAAAAAAAGGTGTGGAGAACCATTTAATTGCTAACAGGTGATAAACAATGAGGACATAGAACTGACAATTGTCTACAAAAAATTGATCTATGAGTATTAACTGGTGGTCTGCAGTTTAAAAGGGTGTAGCATGCTAGTGATAGCAGCACTATAACAGAGATACTGACTGATGGGTGTAGCGGAGAAAGCCAACATTATTCACAAACATGAGTATAAGCGGTTATTGAAAATATCAATAATACAAATAATAAATGTATGAATCTGTTTAAATTGTATGTTTTTTTAGATGAATACTCTGGCCTGGATAGTCAGAAGGGTTGCGCATGGTGCAACCCAGTTGCACCATGCACAACCCACAGATGCACCCACGATATTTAAATGGGGATTGAGCCATGCAAAAATCCCGATGCACCTGAGCGCATCAGTAATGTATGCGGTGCAGGTGGGGGTGTGCCCATGCATACTCAGCACATCCCGATATTCAGCCTGGGATGTGCTGAGCCCACGCATGCGCAACTTCTACTTGCGTTGCATACAGGTGAGCCAAAAAATAAAAGGATCAACAGCTGGCCACCCACAGGTGAGCTGCAGTATTGTAGGACACCACATGGCAGCTTCCACCTGTGGGTGGCTACTGGAGCTCTGGCTGCACCTTCTGGTGGCACCCCCCATGCCCAATCATGGGCATATTTTGAATAACAAAATGTTCCATATCCCTGGTGGTCCAGCAGATTGCTTGCAGCCTGATCGCGGGCATATGTTGAAAATTAAATCCATCCTATATCCCTGATGGTCCAGAGGACTGCTTGCAGCCCAATTGCAGGCATAAGCTGAATATTAAAATGTCCTATATCTCTGGTGGTCCAGTGGACCACTCACAGCCCAATCGCGGGCATCAGTAAATAAAAATGCAACACCAAACCAACCCTGGTGGTCTAGAGGAACCCCTCCCACCCACCCACTGAGTCCCTGCCCCTCCCCGGTCAGCGGCAGCGACAGCTCCCCACCACTTGCCGCCCCGCTGTGCACTGATTGACACCATATGGTAGGGCTGTACTCCCATTAGTCCACAGCGTGAGCCAATGGGCATGCAGCCCATATCGTTCTACACAGTCCAGATATGTGAATGGATCAATTTACATATCTGGACTGTGTTGTATGGTATGGGCTGCATGCCCATTGGCTCACACTGTGGACCAATGGGCATACAGCCCTACCGTATGGTGTCAGTCGGCGGGTGATGGGGTGGCAAGAAGCTGGGGAGCTGCTGCCCACCGCTGACTGGTGGGGAGTGAGGTGGTGGGGCTCAATGGGCGGGTGGGAGGAGGGTACTGCTAGACCACCAGGGTTGGTTTGATGTCAAATTTTTATTTACTGATGCCCGCGATCAGGCTGCAAGCTATCCACTGGACCACCAGGGATATGGGATGGATTTGTTCTCAACATATGCCCACGATCAGGCTGAAGCAGTCACACGACCACCGAGATATAGACTAATTTATTTCAACATAACCTAATGATCGAGCAGTGAACACTTGCCATGATTTGCGGGGGTGTCGGTCCCTGGCGGCTGCAGCCTGGCATGGTGACAGGCACAAGTCACCAGGGATCAGTGCATCTGCATGCAAATGGGGCCATAATGACACGCAAATGGCCCCATTTGCACCTTGCATGCATTATGGCCCCATTTGCATGTGCACTTTTGAATATCATGGTTGGTGCACCTAGCACAATGGAACTTGTGCTAGCGCATCCCCCTGCTCCACTCTGGCCACTTGCAGTGGTGCAGTGCCACTGCACCATGCACACCGTGGGTGGCCAGGGTGCGGTATTCAATGCTGTTGTGCATGGTGCAGCTCTGTTGAATATCACCATGTCAACACCCCTGCACAGCCCAGTTGCACTGTGCCCAGGCTTGCACCACAGTCTGGAACAGTCTGAATATCCAGGCCTCTGTGTGTATGTGAGGAAAAGCACTAAAGCGAAATTGAGTAGTAATGTCTAAAGATGGTAAATGATTCACATTAAGTAAATGAGTTACATAATTGGTATCTAAAATTGACAGTATAAATAAGTAATTATTGCTAATAATGTTTGAATTCCAGGAAGTCCTTTGAAAAAGCACATTTTGGGCAGGATATTTAGACTGCACCAGGCTGTTGCACAAGTCTGGGAGCAGGGCAACTTGGATATGCATGGGTGTTGACAGGGTGATATTCAACGGAGATGTGCCATGGCACAGAATCATTGACTATTGCTCCTTGGACACCCACAGTGCGCATGGCGCAGTGGCACTGTGCCTGCACAAGTGGCCAGGGTGGAGCATGGGGATGTGCTAGCGCAAGTGCTGTTGTGATATGTGCAACTACTGTGATATTCAAAAGTGCACATGCAAATGGTGCCATAATGTATGTAAGGTACAAATGGGTCCAATTGCATGTCATTATGGCCCCATTTGCATGCACGTGCACCGATCCCCAGTGACTCGCACCTGGTCCCCTGCCAGGTGCAGCTGATCGGACCGGCGCCCCCCTACGAGCCGCCATACTCTCGATGCCCGATCATGGGCATATGAATGGAATATAAATGTCCCGCACTCCTGGTGGTCCAGTGGACTGCTCACAGCCTGATCACAGGCGTCAGTAATAATATATGACAAACCAATCCAACCCTGGTGGTCCAGTGGTACCCCCCTCCCCACCCGTACATTGAGCCCCACTGCCCCGCTCCCCCCAGTCAGTAGTGGGTGGTAGCTCCCCACCCACTTGCCACCCCACTGTCCGCTGACTGACTTTGTACAGTAGGGCTGTACGCCCATTGGTCCACAGCATGAGCCAATGGGCATGCAGTCTGTACCGTACTACTCAGTCCAGATATGTGAATGGATCTATTCATTTCTGGACTGTGTAGTACAGTATGGACTGCAAGCCAGCTGTACTGTACAGAGTCAGTCAGCATGCTGGGAGGCAAGCAGGTGGAGAGCTGCCACCTGCTGCTGACCGTGGGGAAGGGCGTGGGGGCCAGGGGCGGGTGGGGAGGGGCACCACTGGACTATCAGGGTTGGATTGGTTTGTCATATATTATTACTGATGCCCGCAATCAGGCTGCGAGCGGTCTACTGAACCTCCAGGGATATAGGACTATGATTTGTAACATATGCCTGTGATCAGGCATGGGGGAGCCACCACGAAGATGCCACCAGGTGGCAGCTGCCATGTTGTGCCCTGCAATATGACAGCTCACCTGTGGGTGGCCAGCTGTTGCTCCTTTTCTTTGGCTCACCTGGGTGCAACGCAAGTAGGGGTTGCACATGCATGGGCTCAGCACATCCCGGGCTGAATATCGGGATGTGCAGAGTATGCATGGGCATGCCCCCCACTTGCCCCACATACATTACTGATGCACTCCGGCACATCGGGATTTGTGCCAGGCTCAATCCCCCTTTGAATATCGTACCGGGGCACATCAGTGGGTTGCGCACAATGCTTTCTGAATATCCCATCTTTTATGTACAAAATGTTAGAGTGAATCAAATAAACGATAAAAGAAATTTTAAAAACTGAAATTGTTTGTTCCTTCCTAATGTCTTTGAACATATTAACTCTGATATAGGCAGATATATCTCACATAAAGAGAGCAAGGCTTTGTTTAGAGAGATATTGAGATGCAGGTTGAAAAGAGACTCCCAGATGAAGGATTTCCATTTTTTTGTTTGTACTTGAAAGACTGTGTTTTTTTTGTTGTTTGTTTGTTTGTTTGTACTGCCTTTGTGAACAGCTATCCTGTACTTTTAATTTTTATTGATAATAATAATAAAACACTACTTGTGAATTTTATAACTTCTCCTGGTTTGCCTGTGCTTCCTGAGCTATGCCTCTATGGCAATTGGTGTTAGACAAAGCAGGATTTATGCCATGCATACTCTAAGCCAGGGGTTTTGTGCGTGGGTGCTAGTCCTGGTACCTGGGAAGCATAGAAGAAAGGTGTGGATCCTGCAAGAGCAAGCCCATGACTACCAGAAGAACAGCAGCCAAACTGGAGACTGTACAGCTGGCATAAATAACGAATGAACAGACAGGGACAGAACCCGAAAGCATGTCTACCTTCTTCAAATGGTTGACTATACAACAAAGAGAGACTGAGAAGCAGAGAAGAGAAGCAATTGAAGAAAGAAAGAATTGAAGCAAAAAGTGAAGGAAGGGACATAACAGGGAGTAACTGTGAGACCATCGGAGTGGCAAATTCCTAGGTGCTACAAGAAAATTTGATTGTGCCATAAGACAGGAAAAAGACAAGTGGCTGAAAAGTAGAGAAAAAAAAAGATCCCTGCTATTAATTCTCTCTGCATAAAAAATCAGAGAGGATCTTACCCAGTCCTTTCACAATACTGAAACTTGAAATTTAATTCTATTAATAAACAGTGTCACAAATGCACTCTGCAGGTCAGGCCCTCTGCTCCCACAGTGCCAACCTCAGAGTACAATAGTATGAACAGGTAATAGACAGAGTAGCCCTCCTGTCTGCTTTGGGTCTGAATCACCTGTTAGCCTTGAGTTCAGGAGGGATTCAAACTGTGAACCTTATGCTAGCATCCCCAATTACCAGACTCAGATACATACCATCTTCAGGGGATGCCGTACAATTCTTTGCCCTCGGGCACCCAGCTAGTTTTCCAAAATGTACCCTTAGAACTCTACAAGAGACCTAGGTATTTCTTACCTTTTTAAGCAAGCTTAGTAACACATTCAAGCTCTTACAGCTGTCAACCTTAAATACAGGTTTAGCAATCACATGTAAAGTAACAGAAAAGAGCACAGGCAGTATTTTAAAGAAAATGTGGTTTACTAGAAAAAATGGCAAAACAGGAGAAAAAAATACACAACAAATAATATCACAAATCTCACAGTCATACACAAAAAAAAAGAAAAGTTACAGAATACAAACTCCTACCCAAATACTCAATTGTTTTCTAACAAAGTATTACGTTTAAGTGCTTTTTAAGTTCAGAGAACTGTGTTTCTTAGAGTCCAAGAATCATATACTGCATTTCCCAGATACAGGATTCATTTCAACTTTATCCCCACCCCCTTTTTGGCGAGGTCAGCTACATCCTCAATTAGATTTAATTTCTGACATAGTTATCCACAAGGATGTAAGTCATTACTTTGAAAAATCTGTAACTAGCCAGTCCCCAAATATGACAGTCTTTAATCAGACATGTCTCTTTGAACTTATCAAGCCCACACTCATGTCCCTAATTCTCAGCTATGTGAGAAAACCATTAAGAGTCAGCCCAGTGACGACTTCTTCCTGCTACATCATAAAATTCATATATGTGGAACACTTCAAATGCAGCACAGGTTAAGAGGGCCATAAACTATTCCTCTGGAAGGAAAGCATTAATTAAGTTTCCCTGGTCTGTTTAATGACATCCTCACTGACACCTTGAAGGTTAAAAGCCAAACTGCTAACTTGTGTGAGACAGTTACATACACAGACCATTTATTTATAATACAATATTATACCATAATAATATTAAAGAGTTTTTCCTGTGACAAACAGTACCATTGCATTATCTATGTTAGAAATTGGAGAGAGAGATATAGTTTAGGTGCCTGTTCTGTTTTTATTTGTTAATAATAACAGTTACATTAATTCCTGTATACCTACAACATAAAACAAAACAGAATGTGGTATAAATTGCTGCCTTGCAGCTGGAGTAAAGTGCGGGTCTCTGGAGAGAGTCAATGTATGTGGAGAGTACAACATGTTGCCTAAAAAGCAGTTTACTAGGGCAAGCTTTTAGATGTGGTACTGGCAGTGAGAGTACCTTCCTGCCCCTGCTCTTGACAGCTGACTACCCCAAAGGACTGTGAGACACAGGAAGTGTCCACAGTGACCATGCAAGCTCTTTTCTGCCTCAGACTGCAGAAGTAGCATTGACCTTCATTAAGCAGTGGGAATCAGTGGCACACTAGGCACCTATGCATGAGAAGGGCCTTTTTATTATTTTACTTGTGTGTTTTGTTTCTGGAGCAAATGCTGAACCAGAAGTGGGAAGTCTTCTACTTGGGGTTGTGGCACTACTTCAGAAGCCCAGTAGTGAGCTTACATGGGGCTGTGCACATAGATGTGTACAGAGACAAGTGCATCAGTGCAAGTCAGCTGTGTCTGCCGGGGATGTTGGGCACCTGGGCATCAAGAATATCACTATTATAGCCAGACAGTAATGACATTGTGTTTCTAACAGGTAACTAAACCCAAGTAGCAATATATTTCATTTAAACCGTAGGTGTTTAGTACTTTGCATAAATCTTACAAGCTATCTATCCAAATAGGTAAGCACCATGGACATTAATGATACAATAGTCATACTAACCATGGGGAAGTAGCAATGACATGCATACTGTGTAACAATTTCAGTCTGGAAACAAGTGCAGGATTTAATGGACTTAAATGTAATCAATGAAGAGAAACATCAGATTTAAAATGCAAAATTAAGGAGCTAGAAAGAGAAATCTTGAGTCTAAAGGCTGAAAAGGTTGAGGCAGTTGGTAACAAAAATAGTGGTGATATTAAAAATCGGTCACTACAGATGAGCAATAAACACTCCAAAGAATCCCTAAAACTATCCTGGGAAATAGAAAGTGATTCAGAACTGGAATAGAGCCCAGTATGTACAAAAAATAAACCAAAAAATAAAGGTAGACAAGCCATGGATTTAGAGATTCCAACACACAATAGATTTGAACCATTGTGCAATATGCCATCAGGAGATAGGGAAAATTCTGAGGAATGGGGGTAAGAGGAGACTAAGAGTAACAATGGCAGCAAATCCATTGATTCTGATATCATATCGAAGGAAACTGTTATAGCATCTTGTTTCAATGAAGCGGTTGAAGTTCCACCTGCAGTTAATTGCCTAACCAATACTAGAAATGACAGCAATGGCAAACAAAGTCAGAATAAAATTGCTGCCGAAATTCATATACCCAATGATGCAAAGGACACAGGCAATAAACACATTGTGAATAAACCCTTGAAAAGGTACCATGGGGTATAAAATAAAAAGGCAAGAAAAAAACATGCATATGAATGACTCAGCATGACATTACATTAGTGAAATAGTTGATTCTGATACCATTGAAAACCAGAATAATATACAAGCAATGACTGCTACATCAAATTCAAACACTGAAGATGAATTTAATATTCCAAATAGGGCAAAGGAAACAGTTGACCTAACTATTACTGATGAGCCCAGACAAGGTTAGGTACTTGGCAGACTCCATCTTAAACTACATGGAAAGCTATGTATGCAACCAAGATAAAACAAACTGAACATGCTGTAGTTATGGGGGTGCTTGGATAAGAGACATTGAACTTATGGTCTCTACTGTGAAATTCTGGTGAAAACCCACTAATGATTTTACATGTTGGTACAAATGACATTAATAGATTTTCCAAGACAAAATCCAGAAAGATTTTATGTCCCTTGTTAAATGCCTTCCAGATAGAAACTATGACGTTTGTATCTCAGAAATACTCCCAGTCCCTAGAGCAAGCTGATCAAAACATCAGAAAATTAGGAAAACTAATGAATGACACAGGAAATGGACCCTGAAGCAAAGGCTAAAATGTATCACATACTGGGAAAGATTTGTAATTGACAAAAGCTTGAACAGTTGGGATGGCCTCCATTTAAATAAAAGGGGTAGATCTGTTCTGGGTAAATCACTAGTTAAAGTCATTAATAATTGTTTAAACTAGATCAGGGAGGCAAAGGGTTCATACAACAGAAATACTAAAAACAAAATGGATGGATACAGATTCCTGGTAGCTAATACCAGAAGCCTCCATATCACAAAACTCACAGAATTAACCACCAGCATTATCAAGAATCAGATTATTATTGCTGCTATGACATAAATTTGGTGGGATAATGAGTCATATTGGTATAATAATATCCCTGGGTACTCACTATACTGTACAAACAGATCCAATGGGGGTGTTTGTATGCGAAACATACAATAAAGTCCACAGAGTATAATTTTGACAAAATCTCCACTAATATTGAGGGGATCTATGTTCAAACTGAACATCACAAAGGAAACAAACTGCTACTTGAACATTTTTACAGATCTCTGTCAGATAACATGGAATCTGACCAAATCTTGATCAGGATACTAAGAGCTCTAGCACAAAATAATAATGTTACAATAGTAGCAGACTTCAATTTGCCTAGGATTAACTGGGAAAATCTAACTACTACCTCTATGGTAGAAAACATGTATCTAGACACCTTCTTAGAGTCAGGTCTGGAGCAGATGATATTAGAACCTACTAGGGGTAACAATATTTTAGATCTAGGGCCGACTACTATGCCAGAGGAAATAAAGTGGAAGTATGCCCACCCCTAGGCAACTGTGACCACTGTTCTATAGTCTTCTCCAACAATGTGGAGACATTTCAACTAAGAGATCAAGCTCATAAATATAACTATGCTAAAGGGAATTACACAATAATTACATCTGTGCTGCAGGAATTTGATTGATACTCTATGTTGCCTGACCTATCTGTAAATGATAGTTGGGTACTGTTTAAATCCATAATAAACAAACTGGAAAGCCAATGTATACCTAAGAAAACAACATATAACTATAAAGGTAAAATTCCCCAATGGTTGACGAGTAAAATAAAAAATAATAATAAGGTAAGAAAGGGTTTTTAAGAACCTAAAGAAATGGGGTACTGAACATGACAGATTGGTTTACAGACAATAGTTAAAGAAAACCAAAAACTTAATCAAGAAGAAAAGGACAACACTTGAATTTAAACTATCTGTCAAGAAAGACAAGAATGCTTTCTTTTCATACAGTATATTAACAGCAATAAGAGGCAAGATAAGTCTATAAGCACAGTTATTTACAAAGGGGTTGCATTAGAAGAGAAAGAACTAATAGCTGTTGTATTTAATAAATATTTTGGATCTGTTTTTATAAAACAAATCCCAACGCAAAATTCAAAAAGTACAAATTCATACAGAATAAGATTATGAAGAGATTTCATTGGATGAAGTGACCAATTCTATTACTTCATTAAATAAAAATTCACCCCCAGGACCAAACAATTAAAATTTCCTTTTGATTAAAGAAACAATACATTAGATAAAGGCCCCACTTCATATCATCTTTAACAAATCATTTAGGGAAGGTATTCTACTATCTGATTCAAAAATGGCCATAGTTGTGCCAATTCATAAAATAGGTAATAAGAATGACATAGGGAATTACCGACCCATAAGTCTAACTTTGGAAGCATGTAAGAGCTTGGAAGAAATTTTCAAATCTAGAATCCAAAAATAATTCATAGCAAAGGAATTAATTGACCAAACTCAGCATGGTTTTGTATTGGGGCAATCGTGTACCACTAACCTCATTTGTTTTTATGAAAACAGCAGTAATAGTACAGACAAAGAAATCCCAATAGATATCATATTTCTGGATTTCAAAAAAGCCTTTGATGTTGAGTCACATACTAAACTGTTAAAAAAAAATGATTAAAATGAGGTTAAACTCGCTCATCATTTTATGGATTGCGGACTGGTTGACTGTTCATACACAGATTGTGAAAATCAGTGAAACAACATCAGGTGAAATAAATGTGATGAGTAGGGTCCCACAGGGATCATTCCTGTGCCCATGCCTATTTGGCATCTTTATTAGTGATTTACACATAGATATAGTAAATCATGTAAATACATTTTCAGATGACGCCAAACTCAGTTCTGATGTGGACTCCTCAGATAAACTACAAAACATGGATAAAGACCTCAAATAAATAGAGATCTGGGCCAAAGATAATCAGATGTCATTTAACGTGGAAAAATTACATTATCCATTTAGGTCATAACAATCCTAAGCATGTATACTACCTAAGTGGATGTACTATAAAAGCAGTGTCTTCAGAAAAAGATTTAGGTATTATAGCAAATAATATGTTATCATCTGGGGATCACTGTAGGAAAGTGGCCCAGACCACTGATAGATTGCTTGTAAATTAACATTGTATCATACCTCTGAACAAATCCTTCATAAGACCACATTTGGATGATGCCTCTTCCTTTTTGGCACCATTCCTGACTAAGGACAGAAATTTAGTGGATAGTATACAGAGAAGAATGACTAAAATTATTCCAAGGGTCAATAAATTATCATACCAGAACAGGCTTGATAAGCTAAATCTGTATGATTTGCAACTGCGTCAAAATAGGGGGGATCTGTCGATGCTATTTAATATTCTAAATAATAAACATCTTATCAAGGAATGTAATATAGCCTGGGCTCCCAAACATACTAATTTAAGACACCATAATAAACAGCTTTACATTCAAAGTGCAAATATGGACAGAAGAAATCATTACTTTACCATTCATATATGTAAACTATGGAATTCCCTGCTGCAATACTTGGTAGACCTAAACAAGTCTGAGCAATTCAAGATAGAACTGGATAGTTTTATTTATTTTATTTGATTGTTTGTTTGTTTGTTTATTTATTTCAGATTGGGATTAATACCTTTGAGTCAGAGACTCATCTACAAAGGTTCCAGGTCATACAGAAAACAATGGGCAAACAGACAACAAATAGGTTACATAAGTTTCCAAGAATACATAGTAAATTTACATTAGCAGCTGAATAGGAAGACAGTGGACCAGGCAGGCCAGGTTAGGATTAGAAATAACTGCAAGATCAAAGAAATGTATCATGAATATAGGCAGATTATATGTTAGGCAGTAATAGAGTAAATGCAGGGTAAACAAAGAGGACTAAGGATCCCCATCATTGTCTAGTGTTGAGGCAGCCAGAGAAGGCTTTGTTGGGGTAAGTCAATGAGAAAGGAGGGTGATGCAGTGGCAGGAAGGTTAAGGTGGACAGGATGGTAGGTGGGGTAGGAGGAAGGGTAATCAGGGGAAATTGTAGGGAGGATGGAGTGCAAGTGAGAAATGGGAGGTACAGTGGAGTGGGCTGTTTGAAGTAGGAGGGTGGGCATGAGTGTGCAAACAGTGGACGGAGGAGTGTGGGTGAGGGAATTATGGAGGTGGGCAGTGGTGGCAGGGTGGCAAGAAGTTGTTTCTATTGTGTCATTGGGGCAAGGCAAGGCAAATGGATTACTAGAAAATTTGCAGTCATTCACAGGGCTAAGTGTGCTCAGAGACCAGTTTTGAATTGGCTAATCTTGTCACACTTGATCAGGTCCTTGGATAGTTCATTGAACCACTTGGGGCCATGGAAGGAGAGGGATCTCTGGGCTGTAGCTGTTCTCTTGAATGGCACTACCAAGTCCCCTTTGACCGCATTCTGAGTCCTGATTGTAGGCTGAGTGAATTAAAGAGGCAGGAGGCTGAGCTAGGGGTAAGTCCTAGCAATGATTCCTTAGCTAGCAGGCACGTTTGATATAGTACCCTATGGTGGAGGGTTAGCCATGCCGTCACCTTGCAAGTATGCGTTCAAAGATCAATTATTTATTGGGTAAGTAAACTCAATACACCTCACTTGTGTGGGGAAGGCAGTCTAGATGGGCCTACTGCATACTTCTGCTTTAATAAACCAAGTAAACTGAGTAAATAGAGAATACATGATGGGAAGGAGTGTGATATGGAAAATATTCTCAGTCCTGCAGAGTAAACTCTGGATACTCACAATTGCAGAAGGCACATGATCTGCACATCATGTGTGCTATTTATACAACGGGTCTGGGAGCTCCAGACATAGCGTTATGTTTTCCTGTGTTCTTTTCCTGTTTCTGTGTGCTTTCTACTCTTTCTGTGTGTGATCTGAGTGTGTGTGAGTTTTTTTGAATGGGCTGGGTGTCTCAGAAACACTATGGGCCACAGGTGAGTGTCCTTTGCAATGCTAATTGAGTAATTTGCAGGTACCAGTGAAATACAGAAGTTTCATTTAGAATGCAGGCTTTAGTGAACCTGAGATCACCATAAGAATGGGCTGGGAGTCTCAGCAACACTGTGGGACACAGGTGAGTTGACTTTGTAATGCTAACGGAGTAAGTTGCAGGCAGCACAGTGAGAAACAAACTTTTTTGTGAAGCAGTTTCATTTAGAATGCAGGCTGTTGTGAAGCTGAGATCAGCATAGTAATGGGCCAGGAGTCTCAGAAACACTATGAGACACAGGTGAATGTCCTTCGCAATGCTAATTGAGTTAGTTACAGGTAAACAGTGAGAAACAGACTGTTTTGTGAAGCAGTTCCATTTAGAATGCAAGCAGTAGTGAGTGAGTGGTAACAAAAGTGTTAATTTAGCAGGTGAGTTTGATAGTGTGGGGGTCATTTGTTGAAAGTAATGCCAGCAGAGCTATGATTGGTTAGGGTTCCAGTCTGACATCAGCATAGTGATAATATCTGCCTGTGAGATAAGCACAATGTGTATAAATGGCAAATATTACAGTGTGATTTTTCAACAAGATTTATAATATTGTGTGCTGAATACATGGTTTTATCCACTACTCATTTTGCTCACCCACATTGTATAAATAGAGGATACATGATGGGCAGGAGTGTGTTATGGAAAATATTCTCACTCCTACAGAGTGAGCTCTGGATACTCACGAGTGACAAAGGCACGAGTGAGAGTATCCAGACCTCACTCTGTAGGAGTGAGAATATTTTCCATAGTACAAGATCTGCACATCATGAGTGCTATTTATATCATGGGGCTGGGAGCTCTTTTACTGTTTCTGTGTGCTTTCTGCTGTTTCTGTGTGGTCTGAGTCTGTGTGAGTTTTTCTGAATGGGATGAGAGAGTCTCAGAAACACTATTGGGCGCAGATGAGTGTCCTTTGCAATGCTAATTGAGTAAGTTGCAGGTACCAGTGTGGAACAGAAGTGTCATTTAGAATGCAGGCTATAGTGAAACTAAGATCAGTATAGTAATGGGCTGGGAGTCTCTGAAACACTATGGGACACAGGTGAGTGTCCTTTGCAATGCTAATTGAGTTTCTTGCAGGTAGCAGTGAGAAACAGACTGTTTTGTGGAGCAGTTCCATTTAGAATGCAGGCTGTAATGAATGAGTGGTGACATCAATACTACTTTAGCAGGTGAGTTTGATAGTGTGGGTGGTCATTAGTTGAAAGTAGTGCCAACAGAGCTATGTTTGGTCAGGGTTCCAGTGTGACATCAGCACAGTAATAATATCTGCCTGTGAGGTAAGCACAATGTGTATTAATATCAAATATTATCACAGTGTGATTTTTCAGCAAGATTTATATCACTGTGTGCTGAATACATGGTTTATCCACTACTCATTTTGCTCACCCCCATTGTATAAATAAGAATATATTCCATATATCTTTTCAAACACTGTAAAATGTCTTTACTTATTGGGCCCTATGCACTAATGAACAGGTACTATGCACCAGAGGTGCATTACCCACCCACAGAGCTCTGCATCTGCGGACAGGTGCACACCAGCAGCATTCATGATTGCCAGTCACCTGTCCATGGCCCCACCCCCACAGCATGCAGGACTCTGCAGTGCAGCCAGGGTTGGAGTTGCAGGTCTGGATGGTCATCAAATAGGATGCCTCAACCAGGTGACTCAGTTGATCCCCTACACAGTGGGATGTACATTGGCAGTGTGCCCTGCAGATGTCTGACTGCTAGTGGCAGAGGGGTGAGAGGAGGGCAGTTCCAGCAGCCATCCCTAGGGCACTGCCATGCATGACTGTGGTCTGGGGGACTGGGGGGGGACGATGGTGCCACAGGCATGGGGGAGGGGGCACAGCCCTCCACAGGAACTGTGGGGCACTGGGCTGCCAGGCATTGCTGAGGTGGTGTCTGGGATCCAATCAGGGGTCTCAAGGATGGCTCGGGTGGTGCCTACCAGCACCATGTTAAGGAATGCTGTGCAGAGGTGCCTCCAGTCATATGGGGAGGGGCTACTGTGTATGTGCAGGGCACATAGAAGGCTTATGGCAGGGTTCTCTGTGGCATACCCTGCACCCCCTCTGCACACCCATGGCCAGCACTGTGCATCTTTGTGTATGGTGAGTAATTCTGGCATGCCCCTAGCACACTTTCAGCATAGTGCGATCCGCACACTGGGATGTTTGGGAGCGATGATCCTGCGTGTCCCCCCTTGATGCATCCAGCATGGGGGGTGCACTGGGTGCAGAGTGGCTACATGCCCCAGATACATGCATGTAGCCACTCCACCCAGATCGTGCATAGTGCCCATTGAAATTAAAATGATAAACATGATCCAGTAGCTGGAAATAAGAAAAGAAGAAGGAAATAAATAAGTAATCAAACAAAGCTAATAATAAATCAGTTCCTTTAGTTCCAGATTATTCTGAAATTCATGCTATGCTTTTGAGAATCCTCTTTATTTTCAGCTGGTATTGATATTATATCTGAGTCTCAGTCTGTGATAGTGAGACTGGGCTGCCTGGTGAAGAATAAGGTCCTTCTGGCACTCCACTTGTACCTCCAGATGGTAACACTATCGAGGAGGGTATTTTTAAAAACAGAAGGGTTGAAGTAACAGGAGGGACTGCAATTGTAGCTAGCACTGAAGCATTTGAGTAAGAGGACCACTCCTCTGATATGTCAGACTCTCTGTCATTCTGTTCACCTGCTGTTTTTCTTTGAGTATCTATATTACTTCAGTTGGGCAACATAAAAAAAAAGTATCTTTTAATCTTGTGTTACCACCCATGTTTACACGGACACAGAACAGAAAGTTTTCCCCATCTCTTGAACTTCCTCTTATCGTTGCAAAAATCAAAATCTCCTAGCTTGTGTTCAAGGACATACATCTCGGTACACATGTATTTTTGAGTTCTTATATTGGGCATCTTGCCTGCTGTCATATCAGCTCCTTGTCCATATCAGTAAAAAGGGAAATCAAAACTGTCGCTGATTCATTTATCTTTTGTTGCAAATACATTTTCGTGTAATCTCTTACTGGTATCCTATATGCTTTTGAAATTCTTGGAGTAAGGCTGAACTGATCTGTTACAAGTTCTTTTACAAGATCTCAAATTGTTAACTTCTCATCAGCTTCTAAAAAGGGCATACCAATGATTCTCAAATAATTTTTCTTTAATTATTTTCCAAATGTTCCAGCTTTCTTGCTTGGAACAAGTTATCTCTCATATACGGTATATCCACATTTCCCAGCTTCATTGCTTAGAACAAGTTGTCTTATATATCCAAAGCACAATCAATTGATTTGCATAGTTGCACTGGCATATTTTAGGACCAATCACTAATGGGTTAGTGACTTCCTAACCATGCCTTCCAATATGGCATTTTGTGGTCCCTCCCTGCATTGGGCCTGTAAAGCGGTGTTAGCAACTCACTAACCTGTTTAGTGGTTGTTAAACCCTTATGAATATCCTGGCAAGCATCTTTGGAGCCTGTATCCTTCACACACTGTGAGCTGATGTATCATTGTCATCATATAGTTGTGTACCTTTTTGTGCTAAAAACTGTGAGCCATAGATAGATAGATAGATAGATAGGTAGATAGATAGATAGCTAGATAGATAGATGTAAGCAATAATACCATCCAGGGTGGGTGGTATTGTGCTCTACTGGACTGCCCAGGGGCGTAATGAGGCCCAATGCTGCAGATGGAGGGCCTTATAGCCCCTGGAAGGTCCAGTATAGCATGATACTGCCCACCCTGGAGGGTATTATTGAACTTAGAAAATGACTAACAGGTATCAATAAAGAGACAGATAAAAAAATATATGTTTAAACAAAATGAATACTAATTCATTGAGAAATTTCTTAAAAGGCAAAAGGGAGATAACATAGTTCCATTTTAGGATGGAGTGGGGAAAACAACAACACACATGCACATTCAGTTGTGGCTATGGCCAAAAATATAAACTGTGGGCCACTATTTGTGCCTTTCAATAAAATTGACTGAAGCCGTGAATGTACAGTTGATTAAGTTGAAGAGTGAGCTTGACGAACCTCTTGGTGACAGTGATGAGCTGCAGGGATCGTGAAGGCTGCATTGTGTGACTGCTGGTGTCTGCTGCTCTTTAAGTTCTTCTTCCTGTGTCACTGATGTGGATTGTTCTCCTAAGAGTTTGCTCCATTTCTTTTGATTCGCCTTAGATGCTGTCCAGTAACACTGCAGACTTGCCTCACATCTGTGTCCTGTTACTGATACAATCTCTCTTGACTGGAGCCTTGCGTTTGACAGAATCTGCACAGCAGTTGCTCTGATGGAGTGGTTGGTATATCTTACTTAAGTTTGCTCCGGTGCTCAGTTTGAGCATTACAGACACTAAATATTTTTTACCCATTGGTTCTTTACTGTACTAGATACTTTGAGTGTCTAGAACTGACTGAGCAACGCATCATGGGTGAAGATAGAACACTACTCTCGGGGGGGATTTCTGAGAGATATTTTTAGGTACATTTAATCAGACAGTTTGGATCTGTGGGCTCTTCATAAATAAATCCCTTGGTGTTTTCTTTGTTGATTTCAAAAGAGTTTGAGTGATTCTTGGTGTGGGCGTTGTGAGCAAGATTTATGTATTTGGTGCCTTTTTCATCTGTGCTCACTTGAAATGACTGAGCCGTCAGTTCCTATAACCCCTCCCGACAGCGCCGGGCCATGTGTAGTTGTATCTCGAACTACACATGATTCACTGGACCCAGTGCAGTGTCATGAGACAGAGAAGGTGAGGAATGGAGTTTTTGTAGGTCCACTTCTGTGATCGCAGGATGATGGGCTGATTTATCCATGTTTTGTTTTCTATACCTTTTCAGGATGCTTATGAAAACATTGTTACAGCTTATAAACCTTTCATCAGATATTATGTTTAGTGAACATGTGACCAAGGGACTGTTGAAATATCTATTTATGCCTGCTCGGATCGCATAAAGCCCTGACACAGAATACTCACTACCACTGCTCATTCTGACTTCCCCGTAAAACTGCTTAAGTGCTGTGTTCAACTCTTCAGGATTATCTGTTTTTAAGTCAATTGCCAGCTTTCATTTATTTTCCCAGTCCTGAAACACTGCTACAAGGCAAGGCAAGGCAAATTTTATTTTTCTGGTGCCCAATCCCAGATGCTCTGGGCGCCGTACAAAAACACAAAAATTTAATTTAAAAATACATATATAAAAATAATCCACCATACAAAACAACCTAGTCACTATATATAAATAATCACCTCTTTATTTAAAAAGGACTGATAACCCTGTTATCATACAGTATCTGAGAAGGCCTGTCTAAACAGATAAGACTTTAGGCGGGCCTTAAATGCCTCCACTGACAGGGCCTCCATCACCAATGGCAGGAGCGAATTCCACATTGCAGGGCCCGCGATACTAAAAGCTTGATTGCCGTCTGTTTTTAATCTTGTCCTGGAAATCTCCAGGAGGCCCCTCGAGGAGGACTGGAGGGGATGAACTGAGGCAGCAGGTGTAAGAAGGTCAGCCAGGCAGCAAGGGTCCAGTCCATGTAGGGCCTTATAGGTGAGCAAGCCCACCTTAAAAAGCACCCTCCATTGAACTGGCAGCCAGTGCAATTCCTGCAACACCGGGGTGACATGACAGTATTTCAACTGACCAGTCAACAACCTGACAGCTGCGTTCTGCACTAGCTGCAGTTGACGGAGGGTGCCTCCAGAGACCCCAAGGTAGAATGCATTACAGTAGTCAAGCCTAGATTTTATAAATGTATGTACCAAGGTGGGGAGTTCTAGGGGCTGAGTCAGGTGCTTAATCCTGGCAATGTTTCTCAGATGGAAAAAAATCACCTTGACAACGGCAGACACCTGATATTCCATCGTCAAACCACTGTCAAACGTTACACCAAGATTACGCACCTTAGTGGAGGCCATCAATGTGGAAGACCCTAGGACTGGTCCAGTATCTGCCCCAAAGGCCAACCCCTCATGCCTCCTGTTTGACTCCACCACCAATACCTTCGTCTTATCGGGGTTCGGTCACAACCAGCTAAAGGCCATCCAGTCATTGATCTCTGCCAGACAGTTGTTTAATACTTCCACCACATTGGATGTTCCAGGGGCAAAGGATAAGTACAGCTGAGTATCATCGGCATAAAAATGAAACCTCACGCTGTGCTTTCTAATGATCTCTCCCAGCAGCAGCATATACACGGCAAACAACATCTGTGACAACACCGAACTCTGTCCTGCATGAAAACCCAACTAGAGTGGCTCATAAATAACAAAAGTCATGAGGTGATCTCCCAACTGTCACGCCACAATCTTCTCCACAACCTTTCCTAAAAATGGAAGATTGGAGACTGGCCAATAATTCGCCTTGATGTCAGGGTCCAACGATGACTTCTTCAGAAGGGGTCTCACCAAAGTCTCCTTCAAGGCATCTAGGACGATCCCCTCTGACAAGGAACACCGGACAATCAAGGCGAACACTGGACCAACAGTGTCAACACATCCCACAAGGAAACGCGTCAGCACTGGGTCCAGCTCACAGTATATGTGCTTCAGTTTTGAGATCACCTCAATGACATCAGCCATCTCCACTGGTTTAAACTCCCCCCAACTGGGTGAAGTGCTTTGTCGACAATCCAGGTGACCACTGTTGGCCATAACATGGCTCACTGGTGGAATTCCCTATCTGATGGTGGACAGCCTGTCTGAGAAAAAATGAACAAACTCATTGCACAAGGCTTTGGAAACTGCTACAGTCAGAAAAGCATTGCTTGTCGGTTTCTCCCAGCAGCAACCTCCCTGGACAGAAACACTGCCTTCTTATGGTTGACTGCCCACTGGTACACATTATTCTGTGCACGCAGGGCCAGTTTGTCCACTTCCAACCTGGACCTCCTCCAGCAGCGCTCCAACCTCCGACCCTTGATCTTTAGTGCCTTGACCTCCCCATCAAACCATGGGAACCTCAAGTGAGAAGATCTAGGTCATGCATGGACTGGTGCAAGGGAGTCCAGTGCCTCAGTCATTACCCTATTATAGGTAGCAACTGTCTCACCCACACCTCCCCTGAATGCACTGTCCACACTAGATAGGTTTACCACCACCATAAAGCACTCCGGGGTCAAACCCCTCAATGTGCGGTAGCTCACCATCTCTGCAGGGGGAGGGATCTCAGAGGGGGCCCTGAGAAAGAACTCCACCATGCAATGATCCGACCAAATGACCCAATCAGTTCTGAGATTCTCAGTCTCAAGCCCAGTGAAAAGACCAGATCCAACATGTGGCCACCCTGGTGGGTCATAATAGTAACTGCTTGTGACAGGCTCAGTGATGTATCAACTGAAGGAAGTGATAACCCACCCTAGATGACTCATCATCGGCCCATACATTGAAGTCCCCCAGAACCAAATATCTGGAGGACTCCAATGTTTCACCAACAAAAGGTCACCCAGTTCCTGCAGGAACTCTCCAACCATCCTAGGACGGCAGTATAACAAGAGAATCCTGCAGCCTGCACCCAGACCCCCATGAATGGCCAACCATTCAAATGATCCCGGTGTTCTCACTGGGTTCATGGTGAAGCCTAGCTCAGCTCTAAAACAGATAGCCACTCATCCAGCCCTGTGTTTCACTCTGGGGCAGTACACAATGGAATAACCCAGGTGGACAGTGGCCTCTAACACTGGCTCAGCATCATCCCTTAACCAGGTTTCCATAATGCAAGCCAGGTTGACTGATGAAATCAGCCCAAGCTATGTTCTTTCTAGTGATTTTCTCCTCCCTGTCAGTTTCTATTTCATTGAGCTGCTCATTTGTCAAACTTATGTGCCTCTCCGTTGCCTCACTGACAGGATTTTTTCTTTTCATTTTGTTTTACAGGTCCCTCATCAGGTTCATGTTCCAGTTCTTCTCCTGACAGCTGCTGATCAAAATAGATGTCGAAGTTAATGGGTAAGAGGTCTGACATTTTTTAATAATATAATGTTGTAGTGGCCCACAGAAACTAGTGACAGAAACTGCTGCTTAATTCCCGCAGTGACAGTGGAATGCTTGTTTCAGTGAAAAAGAAACAGCTGACTCTGTGATATTGGTGGGTGATTGGGCAGTTGGCACTATTTCATACCTGGGCTCTGTTGCCACATAGACCACACTTGTACAGTGTCAACTGGTCAATCAAAATAGTAGATTTTCACTAGCCATTTTCTAAAGCTAGATAGATAGATAGATAGATAGATAGATAGATAGATAGATAGATAGATAGATAGATAGATAGATAGATCTAAAATTTACTGGCAAATTTGTATGATTGACTACTTATAGTGTCCAATGCATTTTTCTGTCACAGCAAGTTAGTGTTTTAGAATGAGTAGCCTGTGGGCCACTGTGCCATTTTCCTTTTTGTGTGTGTTTTATCCACTCTAGCATACAAAGATAGAAACATAGAATTTTCTGGGAGATAAACTGTCCACTTGGCCCACCTAGTCTACCCAGTTTTCCTAGCCCATAGTGTTACCGCAGACCCTACTTGTTCTCCAACCCACTCACCCACCCCTTACCTTTCTCCCATACATTCTTGAACTCCTACCATGGTTTTCACCCTCACCACCTCTGTTGGAAGGCTGTTCCATGAAGCCACCACTCTTTCTGTGAAGAAGTACTTCATCACATCTCTCCTGACTCCTCCAGCTTCCAGCTTCTTATCATGCCCCCTTGTCTTTGAGCACCATTTTTTCTGAAAAATACTTCCCTCTTATACCTTATTTACCCCCATGAGGTATTTACATGGCTCTGGTATGCCCCCTCTCCTCTCTTCCAGGATCTACATATTTACATCTTTAAGTATTTCCTCATAGGGCTTCTGATGCAGACCCTGCACCATTATACTTGCCTCGTCTAGACCCTCTGCACTCTGTGGTCTCCAGAACTGGACACAGTACTGTAGTTGGGGTCTTACCAGTGAGCTTTACAGAGGCAATACCACCTTCCACTTGCTGCTGGTGTCACCCCTCTATATGCACTCTAGTATCCCACTAGCCCTCCCAACTGGCTTGTTGCACTGCTTGGTCACCTTTAGGTCACCAATATGATTACCTCTTGGTCTCTTTCCTGCTTGGTGGTCATCAGTACCACTCCTCCTATTTTGTACTCTGCCCCTGGGTTTCTGTGCACTAAGTGCATTACTTTGCAGTTTTTCATGATGAAACCCAGCTGCCATACCCTTGACCATTCTTTGAGTTTCCTCAGATTTCTGCTTATCCTTTCCACCCACTGAAGTGTCAACCCTGTTGCAGATTTTGGTGTTATCCACAAAGAGGCAGACATTCCTTTCCACGATCTTCTGGAATGTCGCTTATAAAGATATTAAAGGGGACTGGTCCCAGCACTGATCAGTGAGGCACCCCACTGGTTATGTTTCATTTATCAGAGTGAATTCCTTTCACTACCATCCTCTGTCTCTTATTCCCTAACTAATTTCTTATCCAGTTTACCACCTTTGCACCCACTCCAAGTAGAGATGTGTAAACCTTTTAAAAATGTTATGTCTTGCAAACTTTATGAATAAAACACAAAAATGTTCTACCAGGTTCTACCTTGTTCTGTCTGGTAGAACCAGACAAAATTAGGTGCTACCAGATATAACCAGGTTCTCCAAGATATAACCAGGTTCTACCAGGTATAATCAGGTTCTACAATATGAAACCAAGTTCTACCATGTTCTGCTTGATTTAAGAAATCTACACAAGTATTGTGCATATTTGGGAAGTTCATATAGTACTAAAAATGGTCTATTTTGCAAAGTCTTGGTGCACAGGACTCTCAAGGCACCAAACCTTTTGCAATACTTACCATTCTTAATATTACATGTACTTTTCTAAACATGCAAAATACATATGCAGATTATTTCATAAAGCAGAACCTGGCAGAACTTGGTTATATAGTATATTGTAGAACCTGGTTATATCTGGTAGGTGCTACAAAAAAGAGTGTCATCCTGTATATCATTCTTGACATCTAATGGTTTCAAAATCAGGTTGCAGCCCAAAGGATTAACCCCCGAGCTACCCCCTTTTAAAATAATTTAAAGTTTTCCCCAATTGCTGGACCCTGGTACAGCTAACTTCCCAATGGTTGTGGCCATGGGCCATAAAGAAATGCATGGGTGTCCGGCTTCAGCTAACAGTTGTGGGTTTTCTGTCATTTTGAGTAAAAACCAATACCACCCCTGCCCCTTCCTGGATTCTCTACTGTTCCTCTAGTACTTTCTCCCACCCTGTTCCCCATTCCCTCCAAAACTATGTCATCGTTACCCCATTTGTCACACCCTCTCTAACACCCCTCCCTTGCCCCTCTCACTAACCACAGAACTTCTTGTCTTACATCATATATGGTAATAGTAATGACAGCCAACAAGCACTACTTCCATATATATGACAGAGAGAAAAAGCCATTTCTGGCAGTCTGGTCAGGTGCAAGTGTCACCAAGAAAAGTGGTAGAACGTCCAGTGAAGTGGAATGAGGAATAAATGGAAGAGGAGGAATAGTACTAACTGATTTCTTACTTTTTTGGTAGCATTGATTAAATGGAGAATAAGGGTGGTAGACGTTTCTGAAAAGCCCAAGTGTTTAGAGAAACTTTTCTATGTGATATTGCTAAGGCAAAGATTGTGAGAGGGATGTGTTTAAGGGTAGGTCAAGGGGGAAGTACTGGTATACATAAATATCTGATTCAAGAAGGGTGGGAGTCAGTAGTCAGAGTGTGCTTGATGGAAAGCTGAAAAGAGAGATCCCATATATGTTCTTTATCTTTAGTCAAAATAATGAAAATACCATCAGCAATTTTTCTCTATGGTTCCAGGTGTTGGGTTGAGGGTCTTACAATGGATGGTGCATTATATTTTCAAGAGGGAGTGGCTGTGGGGATCTGGAGTTGAAGTTGGAGGTTAGAGTAAGATCAGGGATTCTTTTAGTTTTATTCTCAGTCAGTACATGGGAACATTATTCTTTTTAAAAGCTAGTCTTATTTTTTTATTTTCCAGGTTAGGATGACAACAATTTATATGTGGAGGATGGCTCAGTTAGGATCAAAGCTGTGGATGTTTCCTTGGGTCCAGCACTGAAATAGAAAAGAGAAAGGGGACAGTATAGCAAAAATAAATAATAAATCACATCTGGACATGATGAAAGGCCATTTAGTTGATGTCATTTTTAACTGCCTAATAGATTTTGGATCTGCAGTTAACAGAAACAGAAATAAAACCAAATGGCTGAAAAACTTCATGACACTAATATGTAGCCATTTATGGTGGTGTTTGTTGCATAATTTGTAGTGGCCCTTCAACTACTGGAGATGGGTTGGGCCTTAGTGGCACATGAACCAGCCAGCAACAGATGATTATCTGACATTCAGAATGAATGGAATTTGAGGAAGAGAACATAAGGAGGAGACAAGAGAACCCACAAGTGGTGGAAAGACAGGAGGAAAGGCTACTGACAACACAGTCCCTAGCCATCTTCATCATCATCTGTGTGATGTTTGACCTGGGAGCTAGTGTCATCCTGCATACATTTTGGACAGTATATGTTTTTGAATTTTTGCCAGTTCATTTTTAGAAAAGTGAGCTTTTCTATATTGCGAAAATACATAATATTTTGTCATTAGCTATTGGTCCAGTAGCATTGAAAGTTCTCTCTGAATATATGCTGCAGGGTCTACAATTTTGGTATTCAATTGCAATCTTAGTTGAAGAAGGCCATATTGAGTTCTTATTTTGCCAGTACAGTAATGGCTATTCACCTGTGGTGAGATGCACAGCCCCTGCCAGATAATCCTTCATCATTTTTGCACATGGGATGTCTGAGGCCACAGTAGCCAACTGGACATTCCCAGTAGTCTTTATCAGCCCAAAGTCTAACAGCATATCCCACGGTGGTTTGTCATCTTGTGGTGTAGCAGCAGTCACTCTGGTAGTAGAAGTGGATTTATGTGATAACAGCGATCACACAAAGGCGATCGCTGCTACGGTGAACGTACATTTGCGAAAATCAGTTTGGCCGATGTACACCACAGTGCATGGTAAAAGGGCACTGGGGACTTGCATTTTCTATGTTTATATGGGGGGCTTCACCCCCCGCACCTCCTTGCTAAAGGATTCTCTACTCCAACTCCAGGGGGGTGCATGTCGGGGAATGTGCAAATTTAAAAAAATAATTTTGGACTGGGCTTAACAAAATAAGTGTGCGCCTAGACCTGAACCCGGCATCCTCACAGCTGTAGCCTGCCACCCACCCACCACACCATGGGGTAGCTTGGTAGCCCATTGCCACAACAGGCCACACAAACCATCTCTCCCCTTCCACTGTGCTTGCTCCCCCCGTGTGTGTGTGTATATATAGCAACAGAATGTCACTATGCCTGCAGTCACCCCCCCATCCAGTAACTGTCTGATAAGGTGCCGCTATTGAATCACCCTTTTTGTGAGCGCTCAACAGTGAGTGCCCTTATCATGGGATACCAGTAGCAGTAGTACTTGTTGGTGTTTGGCAGCCAGAAACATCAGTAGTGGCCATAATGACATTGATCATTTAGTACTTTTCTTTACTATATGTGCTGACACTTTTTCAGTTACTAGTTCATGATAATATTCCAGATTCTTAAAGTCACATGTGTAGAATAATGTTTCAATTTTATCCTTATACCAGTGATCTAAAAGTGTGGCCAAAATGTCATGTTCAACTTTCTGCATATTTGTAATATGCTGGTCACTCAGGAAGGTGTTTAACATTTTTCTCACAAGTGATGCAGCATTAATGTCATCCTTGTCAAGAAACTGTGATTTGAGATGCTCACATCTCAGCTTGATGACTGAAATTAAAGGTAGCATCTAGCTTAGCCCAGCATCATCGGCACATACCACTCATGTAGCCTCTTCAAAGGGTTTAAGGACACAACAAAGATTCTCCGTCATACACCACCGATTGGGGCTGATATTCAAGTCTACTTTACAAATGCCATGTTGGATTGTACATTAATGGATGGCTTTTTTTTTGTTGATGCATTCTCTGCATCATATACTGTAGTAAGTGGAATTCCACTGAGCTAGAACTTCCTGCATCATCTGGTGGAGAGGAGGCTATTTTCAACCTAAATCTTCCAGAAAAATTTGGGGACTTTTACAGAATGGCTAAAGTGGCTGTATACAATGTGGGCAGCTGCAATCAAGCTCTGAACATGTCTTCTTCTATCAGTGAAATTTTTCACTGCCAAGTTTATAGGATGTGCAAAGCATGACACATGAGTAAAGTTAAAGTACCAAGCCTTACAGCCTTCAGGATACCTGAAGCATTATCGGACACTATAAACTCAGCTTGCAAGAACTTTGGAGTCAGCCACTCAGCAATCTTTTCTTGAAGACCCTCTAGATGTTCTGCTTTTTGGCCTTTTTCAAATCCATAAATACATAACCCTGCCTGTCTTTAAACAATGACAATTCCTTGCTTCTTGCTGCTGCTTCTGCTGATAGTGCCAATAGATGATGTGAAGGAGGAGGAGAACATTTTACTCGATGGCCAGTCACAGCCATATTGTCAGTCATCTGGCCACTGGTCCATATATCTGTGGTGATGTGATCCTTTCTGCACACTGAACCTTTCAGAGGATCATGCTTTCCTGAACAGTGTCCTATAAATCTGGGATGGCTACAGCTGAGAAATACGTGCAGCTGGGGACCTGATACTTTGGCACTGTGATTTCCATAAATGCAGTAAAACCTGGGTTAGACACAAAGAAAAATGGGAGCAAGTCAATGGCTATCAGTCTCCCCAGATGGCTAGTTTAATCACCTTGCCTCAGGCATGTTGGGTTTATATTTCTGTTACCACTCAAAAGAGCCTTTTAAAGAAATGTGATGGCCACTACACTGGCTGACGTCACCAGAGTTTTTGAACTGCTTCCCTTGACTTTTACCCCCAAGGGGGGTGGATGTTGTGGTCACAGATGGTACATGACTCCTGTCAGGCTGTGGTGGTGGACTCTAAGGGGCAAAGAAATGAGAAATTAAAGATGTTGTGCTTTGACTGGAAGTCAAACTTTCATCATCCTCCCACTCCTCATCAATTACTTCCTCATCTAGATTAACATCCACATCCTCATCCTACGCATTTGAGTGCAGCAGTTCAACAATTTGAGCGTGATCCCTTTGTGCTTTTTGATAATGATAAATGTGAAACTTGATCATATGTCTTACCATTGTTGATGTCCCATCCAAGTCCCTGCATTACCATGAATTAATTCCCTCCGAACCTTACCCTTCTCCTTCACCACCCCCACTTCCAAGGTTTCAGCCCCCCCGTTAATCCCCTGTTTCTAGTCAACTCACCACCTAACTCCCTTAAATGATGCCTCGCACTATGTCTCCTGCATTAGCACTTATAACTCCAACACCAACCCAATGTGTTCTTCCACTTCCCCATCCCTTGAACATACCACCTCATGTGTATATATCACACAAAATCTAAGCACCATTGTCATGTATGTGCGGTCTGCCTTGTTGCCCAATGATATTGTACTATTGTATTGTTGCCAGCAACCACTGTTGTCATAACTATGTAAATCGGTAACCCCTTTTATGCCCTTAAATATTTGTATATGTGTATTCTGTTACTCATTGTTGTATGTATCATTACTTCTTTGTGAATGAGTCCACTCAATGGAGTTTTCCTGCAATAAACTCGAACTTGAACTAATTCTGATTTCCACAATTCTCAAACTACATGGATGCAAGATGATTTATCTTGTTTTTTAAACTCAACAAGAACAAAAAATAAATCCCATACTACAGATTTAACAAATGTTGTTGCACTCCTGCTTATGGGGAGGGTATGTTCACCACCACCACCACCACTACTGCCACCACCATAGCCACTGCCAGTATCTCTTTGAGTTCTTTCCATGTCTGCCTGCATGCCATTTTGATGCACATGACTGACACAACTGATTCTGTTTATGCTCCTCTGGAAGTCCGTCCATCTTCTGTCCTCTGTGTTTCCTCTGCATATGTGGGTGTCTCCTTATGCTCCAGTATCATTTTTTCCGACTGCCATCATCCTTCCTGTAAGTCTTTTTTTTTTTTTTCTGCCCTTGGATTCCTCCTCTTCATCCCAGTCTTCAGAAGCACTACTACTACTTGATAGACTGACTGCTATTTTATTGACTAAAATCTCAGTATCTGTTCCACTGATTTCCTCCGTGGTCTCATCTGCATTCTCATTATAATCCATCTCTCTACTTACTAAGACTGGCTGCCACATTGTGGTGCCATTGTGCTCATCCTCTGAGTACCAATGGTGAGTTACTCCTACAATGTTCTGAATTTTCTGTACCATTGTTACTGCACCCTGGATTGCCTGAGAAGTGCTGCTACTTGTTTTTTAAATAACACCCATGGTTTTGCCTAAATGATCCAACACATTGGCTTCCTGTCTTTCCATAATGGAAATGATAATTGTTTCTAATTAAACTTTTTAATAGCAAATAGTGGGTGCATCTCTTAGTGCAAATACAGGGAAATGTAGGAATGGGTCAATAACTTGGCAGTGTCAGTGGCTCAGTAGGTAGCACACTTGCCTCTGAGGCTGAGAGATCAGAGGGCTGTGGCTTCAGTTCCCACATCTGGCACTTGGGTTAATATCCCAATACTGACACTGTAGTGCAGCATGAGAGGGGTGCTGCACTTCTGAGGTGCTGTCTTTCAGATGAGATGTTAAACTGAGGTCCCATCTGCCTGGATTGGTAGTAGTTCAGGTGGATGCTAAAGATCCCATGGCACTTATCAAAAGAGTAGGGAAATTTTTTATTGAAATAACATCAAAAATACATAATAATCATAGGTGTTAAATCAAACTATAAGAAAACCACTTATATGAAAGAAAAAGGGAAACAATCATTTTAAACCATATTAACTTCACGGTTTACATAGCTGATTTATAAGATTATTTGATAAATTCCTAAAAGTGAAATAACTGTTACACTTTGAACTATATTTCAGTTACCACTTCCTTCATTTGTGTTTCATAAAAATATAAAAACCCTTCCACCACCAAAACACTTTTTGAGTAGAATGAAACCCCACATCTAAGTTATACTGCTTTGTCATTATCTGAGAAACCAAAACTTGGACAGTGTCATAAGGCATTTCCCTTTGATAAAGTACCCATTGGCATCTACTTTGCCACAAGTAATACTTTAAACAACATAAAAAAACTGCCATTGTTTCCAAATGATAATTGGCACCTAAATGGTCATAGTGACATAGAACTAAGAAATCATAAGTCATGTTAATCAACCATTGCATATTCCATGCAGACGCTAAATAAGCCCATAGAGGTTTAGAAAATGAACAATCAAATAAAAAGTGCTCTGTTGTTTCATCTTTATTAATGCAGTCCATATAGGGACAATACTGTTCATCTAATGCCTGCTGTTTGGCATTCCCCCGAACATTTATTCTTCCATAAACTGATAGCCACAAGTGATCCCACATTAAAGGGGGAAACCCAGGATTACAAAGTTGGGCTAAAGCCCGATGATTATTCTGAGGAAGACAATTCCTAAAGGTGGGTTCTGCTGGAAAAACCAGAGACATAACTGAGTTATATAATTGCTGCCCTGAACTCTGAATAATACATTGTTTAGAATTCCCCCATTTATATAATTTAGTCACTGCTGGGCGAAATAATTCAGGTACATGAAGGTAAGTTGATAACCGGGGGGGGGGGCAGTTCCCCACATAGATAAATAACGTGTTAATATCTTCTGAGTCCACTGATTGTGGGAGGCTGAAGATATAACTTATCCATTTTTCACAGTTTGGGAAATGAATAGCGTATGGAAAAATACTATTGGGTCTACCATGCCAAGACCCCCTTTTTCTCTGGGTAGATAGGTAAAACACCATTTGATGGGGTTAAGCCTATTTCCCAAGAGCATCTGAAAAAACAGGCTATATAATTTTACCTCTAGATGGCCAGGAGGGGGAAAAATCATAGCTACATAAAGCAAAACAGGAATTAAAAATTGTTTAATTATGCTCACCCTCTTAATTTTGGACATTTTCCAATGTTTCCAATGACCCACTTTAGTTTCAACTTTCTGTAGTCCTAACTCCCAATTTAATGAAGGTAAATTTTGGGGACCAAAAAAAATTCCAAGAATCTTTAAGGGTTCAGCAGAAAAAGGAATTTCTTCAAAAGTGTTGGGGGAGGGAGCACCTGCTCTTAAAAAAAGGCCCCTACTTTTCTCAATGTTTAGTCTTGAATTAGAAATAATAGAGTACTGCTGAATTTCTTGTAATATAGGAGCTAGATGTGTTGGGTTTAGGAAAAAACAACAAAGATCATCTGCATATGCTGGCACCCGTAATTCTCTCCCTGTACCTGATTCTTTGATGCCTGACCACAAGGGGGACACTGCTAATTTCCTTAAAAGAGGATCTAAAGCAAAAATATAAAGGAGTGGGCTAAGAGGACACCCTTGCCAGACACCAGTAGGTACCGAAAAGCCCTCAGTTATTTGCCCCTGAATTACTGGGTGCACCACAGTTGATGAGTATAATAATTTAATTTGTGATATCAAGGAATCAGGGATCCTGAAAGCTTTAAGGACTGCAAACAAAAAAGGGGTGTATACTCGGTAAAATGCTTTTTCCTGATCCATAGAAACCAAGAAAGCTGACCTATCATTTAATGATAAAAATTCAATCAAATCCCTTACAATCATTAGGGCTTGTTGAATTTCCGTGAGGGCACCCCACAGAACTGGTAAGGGGAAATGGTCAATGAAGCATAGGACTTTAAATGATTATTTAGCATTTGTGCTAGAATCTTATCATCATAATTTAGAATTGTAATTGGTCTCCAATTTTGGAGAGAGGACTTATTTCCAGTTTTGAACAAAAATATCAAAAGACCTGTCAAAAAGGCAGGATGTATTTTATTAACCAAAGAAATAGTTAAAAACCACAACTAAGCATTGAGAAAGCTCAAGGCTAATCATTTTATGGATTTCAAATGGCAAGCCATCCACATCAGGAGAGACTCCATTTTTTTGAATTCCTATTACTTGTTCAATTTCTAAAGAACTGAAGCTGCCTTGAATAACAGGTATTTCAGCTGAAATATTATCTATATCTGCAGAATCCAAATATGTTTGAATGGCACCTTCTGAGGGAGGGTTTGAGGGACTATGAGATTTAACATAGGATACTATAGTCTCGTGGATGTCTCCCACAGAATGAACTACTTGCCCTTTTAAGTTTACTGAAGAATCCATTTGGGTAGTTTGTTTTAGATTTTTACAAGCTAAAAAAGGGTCCCCAAATGGGGATTTTTGGGTACCTAATTGTAACATGGCCTGAACAGAATTTGCCCTATCGTGTTGGTAAAGCAGCATTTCCTTTTCTAAATTATATATTTGAGAAGAGTAATCTATTTTAGAAGTATTTGCCAATGTAAATAGTTTAAACATTTGCTGTCTTAAGGACAGGTATTTAAGACATGTATTATTTGCAGAATTTTTGCCATACCTCTGAAACCAGGATTTAAAATCTGCCTTAGTGTCCATCCACCACATCTGAGTAAAGAAACCTAACAGAACACCTGGCTGCTATCACCCCACTGATCCCTGACTGAACCTGAGGGTGTTTTAGCACAGAAGAATTAAGTTTCCAATGATTAGTTTGCTTTTTCTTCTTCTGATGGCAAATTACTTCAATAACCAACATTAGGTAATCTGAAAATTCAATGGGTTGAATGTGAAAAGAGAAATGTGGCAAATTCCTAGATGCAAACATGTGGTCTATAGTAGTATACTATTTATGCCTCATATAAGTAAAACTAGGCCCAGTTTTTTGAAATGTGTTACAGTTTATCAGATCAGCAAGGTTTATAACCTGAAACAGGGCATTAGCATCACAATAAACTTTTTTTGAAGAAGGCCCCCCTCCTTTCCCATAAGGACAATTGAAGTCTCCTCCAAAAATAATAATGGATAATGTAACTAGATATGGTTGAATTGCATGAAGGAGAGCCACCCTTTCTGACTTTAAATGGGGACCATAGATATTAATAAAATGGAAATGCATATTTTGCCATAACTTATCCAAAATTAAACACCTTCCAGGACTTAAATCAGTAAAGTTTAGAGAGGGAAAATTTATAACCTTTAAATAAGATACCCACCCCATCTGCAGTATCCAACCCAAAGGACCAGTATGAGGGGCCCCAAGCCCATTCCCCCTGGAAAGATCTTATCTGGTCCTCAGAGAACATCCAGGTTTCCTGTACATAACAAATGTCAAAGTCTGAAACTTGCATGAAATCAAAAACTGTGTGACATTTTACAGGGTTTAGTTAACTATGGCTATTAACTGATCCCACCTTTAATGGGATTGCAGCTTAAGCTGTCTTTTTCCATCCTTTCTTTTTTTATGTTCCTATAACCCACCAGTTCAGAAGTGGAAGGGGTATGAAGAGCAGCCAGAGGCAGATCAGCTGTCTCAGCCTGATCCATATCAGAAGTACTATCTTCAGAGGCCAAGACCTCAAAGGGGTTAGTAGAGTCTATTGATTCATGAGGGGAAGCAGATCTATTTTTGGAAAACCTAGAGGATCGCTTGGGAAGAGGAACAGAAATCTCTGCGGAGTCTTCCCCAAGGATAAGATCCTGATAACAGACTGGAACCAAAGAAGCATCAGTTAAGGGATCTGTGATTGGAAGGGAAAGGAAAGAGGGAGCAATTTCCACTAAGGAAAAGACAGGGGGAGGAGGGGAACCAGTTGAGTGGGGCAGGGAGGGATGGGGAGGAGGGGTACAGAATTTGAATGGGATGTCGAATCTTAAGCATGCTGAATTAATAAATCTGGACTCCTACATGAGGCTTTGTTTTTGACTGCCCATGGGCATTCACCAAAAACATGTCTAATCTCCTCACATAAGTCACATTTGGTATGGGAGGCACAATGAAAGGCGATGTGCCCCACCTCCCCACAATTGTCACAATGAGGTTTATCACAAAAGCTAGAAATGTGGGTCCTAGAGCCACACTTATAGCATGATTGAGGTTGACCAGCCAAAAAACATACACCACAATCCCTGCCTAACATGAAGGAATTAGGAACATGGGAAATCCCAGAATCAGACTGCCACAGTTTAACTTTGTATTTCCAACTGCCTGTCCAACATTGTTCAGAATCTAAAATAGCCTCTGGATCACTTAGAACATCACACTTCTGGGAGAGCCAGTAGATTATATCATCCACATGGACCCCCTCATTCCAAAACAGAACTGTTACAAATTTTATTAAGGGTTTAGTCAAGGAAATAGCCAAAAAGGGAGTCCACGTGGGTGAGAATTTAATCTGGTTGTACCTCTCCCAAAAGAAGTCTAGAGCATATTGTGTGTGAAAACTGATATGATAATTATCTTCCCCACTGATGTTGATAAAGGCAAAAACCTCTCATGGGGAAAAATGAAGGGAGTCCTTTAGTAAATGTTTTCCCACATAGTGCCTGTCAGGTCGGTGCTCAAGGCCCCCTTTATAGCAAATTAGTACCACATTCCATTGGGGGGCAGCCTCTTTTTTATTTTAGAAAATAAATCAGATAAAAGAGGTTTCTGAGCTTGGGGAGGATCCTGAGGGCCACCCTTTAAGTCCTCAGTGTTGTCCTTTTGAGTTTCAGTTTTAGTAGTTTCTTTGGTGGTGAAACCTTCTCCAGAATCACATCCCTGGACAGGGGTCTGAGGACCAGAAACCTTCCCTGGAACAGGGCACTTTATATCCAGAGGGAGTTCCAACAAAATCTTGGAGTCAGGTAATGAATTAGAAATGCCTCCAGTATGCCAAGTAGGGGAAGATTGAGAAAAGTTAAGATTAGGGTCCCAACCCAGGTCAGGAAGCCATCTCCTATTAGAAGAAAATTTCCAGCCTGCCCCACTAAGGGCTTTTTGGGGGGTCCATGAATCATCTGTATGTTTTAACCCTTCTTCTAAGGCAAAAGCAGTTTGTATTTTAGCTGTAGTAGTTTCCCCTGCTAATATTTTAGGCATATTATCAGTTGTTGTTGTTTTCTTAGGAGCAGACATAGAAGGTAAATATAAATACCTCTTTGGAAGAGTTACAGCAGTCCTGTGTTCCTTTTTATTATCCTCCTTTATAATTGTGGCCAGTCCACTCTCTTTATTATTGAAGGAAAAAAACTGACAGACCCTCCTGTACATTCGGTGCATGTTGATTTTTTATAGTTACTGGGTTGGTGCATGGAGATCCTGTTTCTGAAATCCCGAAAGTCAAGGGCTTTAAAACAACCCTTTGTCTCTGGAAAGGGGTTCCCTTATGGGAGAAGTACTGTAAGCAGAATCATTCTGTGTTTGTCCAGACAAACGCCGAGGAGATTTCACCTTGGGACTAATTTAAGGTATAAGTGGAGGAAGTTCTGTATTCTGCTGTAGGCACCCGCCTAAGGAAGCGATCAGATTGCCAGCCAATTCAAACTTTACTTTGCTTGTCAAAGGAGAAATATTAGAGAATGACTCACTCAGCCTTGCCTGGGCTGAAGCCTTTGATGTTACTGCAACATGAACGCTGTCATCGGATCCTGTCAAGGGAGAGACAGACTGCGTTCCAGCTTGTAGTTTCAAAATCTGATCCCTCAGCTCAGGCTCCAACTCTGAGTGCTGAATTCTTTCATTTTCGAGCAGCTGTTGAAAAATTATTTCTGTAGATGCTGAAATTGGGATATACTCCTCTCCTTTTTTTAAAGATGTACCATCTGTATTGCTTAAATCCTTGGTGGACAAGAACAATTCCGAAGTTGCAGCTCCAGCTTTCAAAATCTCCAAATCATGCGCTTCATCGTGCTTAGCCTCTAGATTCACACAGGTAGGAGAGAAGGGTTGTTCCCCCACCACAGAGAAGTCTATCTCCTCCAAAGGTGTGGGGGAAGTGGCCATGATCTCAGGTCAGAGGTTCCCCCTACAGCACAGTAGGGGAATGTCCCTGGTGTCCTGGCCAGATTTCCCTCATTCACTAAAAATACCGCCAACAGATTAATCTGGTTCAGTTTCAGTTGCTTACCATCTGAATTCCACCCCCGCCACCCTTGGAAAAAGGACTTCTAGGCCCAGTGGGTTTACCGAGTCAACAAAATTCGATAAAACAAGCACCGCTGGATGTGTGGAGTACTTGAGAGCACAGACAGATTATTTTTTTATTCTAAAATAGGTCAGCAAAGCAAGCAGTTTATAGTGATTATGACAAGTGTCAAGAATACAGGAGAATAATCAAACAACACAAGCAGGGCAATTAACTAGAACAGTATGCTGCTGCTACGTGTGCAAAAACAGGGACATTTATTCCCAAACAGGTCAATAAAGCACTTCTGGTTGCATGAAATTAAGTAATGACAATAAAGCGAGATTTATTCCCAGATAGGTCAGTAAAGGACAGGTGGGTACATTCAGTTAAGTAGACAACATAGGGACATTTATTTCCAAACAGATCAATAAAGTAGTGCTGGCTATGTTGAGTTAAGTGATGAACCTGGGGGGAGATTTATTCCCAAATAGGTCAATAAAGCACTTAATGGTTGTGTCAAGTGTGAAGAACACATGAGAATTATCATACAAACAGGAGAATTAAGAATACACTAAACTGCTGCTGTGTGTGTGAACACAGAGAAATTTATTCTCAAACAGGTCAATAAAGCCCTAGAGGGTACATTGAGTTGTTGTCAACAAAGGGAAATTTATTGTCAAATATGTCAATAAAGCACTTCTGGATGTGTTGAGTTAAGTTGTGAAAACCAAGGAAGATTCCCAAATAGGTCAATAAACACTACTTGCTGTGTTGAGTTAAGTAGTGCAAACACAGGGACATTTATTCTTAAATAGGTCAGTAAAGCAGTGCTGGCTGTGTCAAGTTAAATCATGAAAACAAAGAGATTTATTCCTTAATTGGTCAGTAAAGCATTACTGGTTGCATTGAGTTAAGTAGTGAAAATGCAGGGAAGTTAAGAAATAAAAATAAAGGAAAACATATCCCCAAATTGGTCAGTAAAGCCCTTAGTGGGTGCATTGTGTACTGATAAAGCACAGATACATTTATTCCCAAACAGGTCAATAAAGTACTTAGTGAGTGTATCAAGTGTGAAGAACACAGGAAGATAATCACACAAGAAGGGCAAGCACAGGGACATTCATTCCCAAACAGGTCGATAAACCCCTAGGGTGTGTTGAGTTGTTGCAAACACAAGAACATTTATTCCCAAACTGGTCAATAAAGCACTGCTGGCTGTGTCAAGTTAACTTGTGGAAACAAATGGAGATTTATTCTCAGATCAGATAATAAAGCACTACTAGCTTCATTGAGTTAAGTAATGAAAACACATGGAAATGTATTCCCAAACAGGTCAGTAAATCACTTGCTGGGTGCATCGAGTACTAATAAAACACAGGAACATTTATTCCTGAACAGGTCAATGAAGCACTTTGTGGGTGCATTAAAGTGTGAAGAACATAGGAGGATACTCACACAAAAAGGGTAATTAACTAGAGCACTACATGAGTAAATCACTTAACTTCCTTGTGCTCCCAGGATGCACCTGAAAACAAGCCTTGGCTTAGTGAATCTTTCCTGACCAAAAATTGTAAAATAAATAAATAAATTACACTAATGCTACTGCGTGTGCAAGCAGAGGGAACTTTGTTCCCAAACAGGTCAATAAAGCACTAGTGGGTACATAGGGTAATTTATTCCCAAACAGGTTAAAAAGGCACTTTAATGGGTGAGTCAAGTGTGATGAATAGAGCAGAATCATTACACAAGCAGGTCAATTAACTAGAGCAGTACACTGTTGCTGCATTTGCTCAAACAGGGAACGTTATTCCCAAATCTGGGTAGACTGGGTGGGCTGCATTGAGTTATGTCATGAAAACAAAGGGAGACTTATTCTGAAATAGGCCAGTAAATCACTGCTAGCTGCATCGAATTAATTAGCAAAAACACAAGGAAGTTAAGTAATGAAATCACCGGGAAGTTTATTCCCAAATAGGTCAATAAATCACTTAGTGGTTGCATCAAGTTCTGAAAAAACATTAGTGCTGTGCGGAATTTCAAATTCCGTCAGAATGAAATTCTGTGGAATTTTCAAAATGTTGCTTAAATTCTGCCAAATTTTGCCAGAAACAGAATGGTGAAATTCCATGGTAGAAAACAGTTGTGGAATGATTTTCTGCTGAAAAATTGCTTTTTCATGGAATATTATTCTGCAGATTACAGTAGATGGAATTCCAGTGAAGGACCAGTGAAATTCCGACAAATTCCACTGGCAGAATGGTCATTCTGCACTACTTCTGCCAGCGGAATTCCACATTCTTCACAGCACTGAAAAACATAGACACGTTAACTAGAGTACTGTTCTGCTGCATTCACAAAACCAGGAACATTTATGTCAAAACAGGTCTAGAAGGCAACAGTGGGTGCATTGAGTTGTTGCAAACACAGGGCCATTTATTCTCAGACAGGTCTATGAAGCATCTAGTGCTAAATTATTAGGTGTATTAAGTGTAAAAAACACAGGAGGATATAATCCTAACTGGATCAACAAACCATGTCTAGGCTGGTGTACACAAATCAATGTGGGTTGGATGAGAGGAATTCTTGTATTACTGCAGGTAGGCAGGCAGTAGCTAATAGAAAAAAATAAATGCCTTCATTGGTATTCACAGAATTATAATTACTGGTTACTGTTTTTTTTTCACCTAAGAGAAACCTGGTTATAATTTTCCATTATAACCAGCTGGTTATAACAGCAAACACACACCAGGTTTCTCTTTGGACCACACATGTGCCTGTTACTGCTCTTCCTTTACTTGTCGACATTCTTCTGAGCTGTTTCTTATCACCGCAGACTTCACCATCCCTCACAGTTGGCAGTAAGTTACTTTAAAAAAGTTTCTTTAAACATTTAACTTTTAAAATAAAAAAATTGAAGAAAAAGGTAAACAAAAGGGAAACTTTTTTTACTCTCAGTTGCTTTGGACCATGGACTGCATGTCTCTTGGTTTACAGTATTTTATGTAGTAGCTGTGGTGAAAAAATGGTCCACAATAATTACATAAAATAAAGGCTGGTAAGTGTGTAAGACTCAAATTTTACACACACCCTTGGTGTGGGATGCATTATTAAACCCCTTGAGCTTCACTTTCATGGTTTATGTGGTGTCCCACACATCAGGAGTGGATACAATTCTCATTATAACCCTCTACTAAGCCATTATTCTATATGTTATTAGCAGCCCTTATATCTTGTTCACTAAAACCCAGTGATGCAGTTATAATTTGTTATTCGTTCTTGTTGAATTTTAAATAAAATCTTAGTTACGTGTACATTTTTCCCTAGTGGGCTGTCATTTGTGCTGTACAGTCAGACTGCACAGCAGCAGAACATACTGCTACAGTGTACATGATGACTGGGTACTGCCAGACTCTGATCAAGTATTTCTTCAGAATGTATGCCTTTTTCTGATCCCCCCTCTATTCATTTCACCCCCTTCACACTTTAATCGTATGATCCCTCCCCTGGTCTTCCCCCTTTCACTTGTACTGTATACCTAAAACATGTCTTGTCCCCTTTGTCACCATCTGAGCTATTCTCTATTCATTTTGCATCTATGCACTCCTTACTGCTCTTCCGGCTTCCCTTTGCTTCTCCAATACACCTCCCTATCCTCTCTCAGCATCTCATGATGCCTTCTGAATGCTATCCTCTTAGCCTTTACCCTGTCTTGTACCTTTTCCAAGAACCATAATGGTTTCTTTTTCCTTTAGATTTTGCTCAGTTGCTTGATAACAGAGGTTTGTTGCCCTTCCTAAGGCCACTGTTAGCTTTGCATACTGTTCCACACCCCAGTCACATCATCACCCCCTGCTAGGTTATCCCTGAGGCATTCTACCATCTTTTTAAAATCTGCTCTCCTGAAGTCCAGAACTCTTGTCCTGAAGTGGTTCAATTCCACAGCCATCCTTATACTGAACCACACTGTATGGTAATCGTTCCCCACATGGTCTCCTACCTTAACTTCTGCAACATTGTGTCTGTTAGTAAGTACCAGGTCCAGTATTAACCCATCACAAGTGGGTTCACTGACTAGTTGCTTGAGGATTTGCTTGAGTGCAGGATGTCCCTGCTTCTAGTTGAAACTACAGCTGGGAGGCTCCAATCTGCATCTGACAGATTGAAGTTCCCCATCAGCAGCACCTCCCCCTTTTCTGCCATCATGTCACTAGCTTTCACCAGTACTTTATGTAACTCCTCCCAATGCCAGATGTCTGTAGATCATGCCAGTGCAAATAGAGGCTCCATTCCCCATCTCTAGCATGATCCATAGTACCCCTGCTCCCCCACTATATTGTATCGCCATTGCTTTTATGCCTTCCCTAACATAAAGCACCGCACCCCCTCCTTTCCTTTCCTTCCCTTCCCTTCCCACCCTGTCCCTCCTGAACAGAGTATAGCTTGGTATGAACATGTCCCAGTCATGGATTTCAGTGCATGTTGACTCAGTAATGGCCACACTATCCAGGTCAGTCTTTGTCATTATGGCCTCTAGGTCAGGAATCTTATTTGCTAGACTTCTAGGATTCACACACATGGCCTTCCAGATTTTTTTGCCATTCTGCTTATTACCCCCTTTCTTTCCTTTTTACCCTCTCCCCTTCCCCCTCTCTTTTTATTGCTTCTTTTCCTGTCTCCCTTCATTTCTACCACTCTGCTTTCTGTATTAATTTCCACCCTGCAGGATTCCTCTCCCCTCAAATTCTCCCTACTTTCTACTTCAGTTTGGTGGGAGGGCAGTTACTGTCACCCCAATTTTGTCTGCTACCCTTCCCCCCTCAACTAGTTTAAATATTCATGAAAGTAACATCTAAACCATTCTCTGAGGATTGTGGTTCCTCTCCCAGATGGATGTAGATCATTACCCTTGAAAGACCCTTATCTCTCCAGGTAGATCCCCAGTCCCAATGTTGCCAAACTCCTCCTCCCAGCAACATTGGTTTAACTATAAGCTGAAGGGATTGGTGTAGAGAGTCCTCTCTTCCCCTGTTGTAGAAAGGTAGCACCTCGGCAAAAGCCAGTGAGTGTGCTACCTAAGAACACTCCTCAGCTCCTTAAACTCCCCCTGCACTATCCCACCCCCTTTCTTAGCCAGATCATTAGTCCCCAGGTGGATAATGATGCCCAGCTCTTCTTCTTGTCCTGCTGCCCTAATGATTCTCTGGATCCACTTCCCATCCCTCCAAGCTGTGGTGCCAAGTAGGCACCTAATCTCCATCTGCCCCCTTTCCTGTTCCCAAATCTATCCCCCTCACACTCGAGTCCTCCATCAGAAGTTGCTTCTTTCTCCTCTTGGGGTATTTCCTTCATCTTGGGGTCTCCACTCCAGAGAAGCCCCACATCCTTCCTGGCCACTACCACAGGTGTTTCCTCCTGACAGTTCCTCCTCACAAGAAAAAAACTTGCAAAAAAAAGAAGTCCTGCACTGGACAGGGTGTTCTCGATAAAAGTGGATAAAACAAAACTTAAAAATTCTGGCACTCACCACCTCAATCATGCTTATTTACATCACTCAGAATGTTATAATGAAATCATTTTTATTCAGCACCTTGTACTTCTGATGCAGTTTGGAAATGTGCTTCTTTGTCAATGGTCCTCCTCACAAGAGCAGCAGAGCAATTTCATTGTGGTACTGGCTGAGGAATATTCCTTTGATCCACCAATGTGACACTTCCAGAGCCCTTCATATTTCAGCCATTCTTCCTGCCTGGCATCCTCTGGAGCAATGGTGTCAGACTTTGTCGCCCCTGGATGAGAGAAGAAGTCCCATGAATCCTAACCAACTTGGTCTGGAGTCTAGCGATCTCCTCCCTCAATCCACAGAGGTGCAAGCAGATGAGGCAGCAGTGAAGTCTCCAGAAGGTCTCTCTGAAGACTGCCATCCCACAGCCACTGCACTGCACCAGTCCTAGTATTTCCAGATTATGTACTCCCTGTGTTACCTGAAAATACTGTACATATATACCCTTACTCCTGATATAGTGTTCTTAGCATCCCCTTTTTTGTGTGTTAAAACCTGTGTTCCCAAATACATGGAGTACTTCCCCCATACTTTTCAACCTTTTGTCACAGAAATGAGGGACATGGGCACTCAAAAGGAGGGACAATGAGGGACATTGACCCTCATAATAAGGGAAACATCCTCAAACATGGAGATACAAGCTAGAGACACCATAGAAACCACTGTGATTTCTTGTACAGACTTTATTTTGATTTAGCATATTAAAATATTGTGACTTGGGGGCTTGGCTAGCGCTCAGAGAAGATGGCAGCCTGATTTGAACTCTCCTGTCCTCTCTAGTATATTATTCAGCTATCTGCCTTCCTCAGCAATACTTTTCACTGGAACTATGTGGCAGAGTATAGATCTTCCCTCAGCTATCATTTGCACTACTATTGTCCCAGGTATCGAAGTGTTTTTGCAACAAGAGCCAAATTAGTGCTGCGTCACTGCTGAGCGAATACAGAACCTAGGTCGCTTCATACCATGGCATTAGCACCAAATGAGGCAAAAATAGAAATGATGTTCTCTAAATTACTTACTGAAATTCAGGATATAAAACATCACTACGCTTTACAGTCTGAGCTACTAAAACAACTTTCTTACAAAACAGCAGCCCATGAGGAGTATCTTTCTAAGCAAAAGAATCCTGCCAAGAACTATGTACTATCCTTAGAGAACAAGACAAAGCTATACAAACTTTGCAGGCTAAATTAGATGACCTGGAGAACTAAGGGTGCCACAATAACCTAAGATTTATAGGCCAACCTGAAAAAGTTGATTTAGGAGACACTGCTGCATTTTGCAGCATATTCAACATGTCACTCTTAAACAATCAGGGGACATGCAGTATGAGATTGGACAGGCTCATTGTTCTTTTGCCCCACCACCCAAACATAGTGAACATCCACAGCCCATTAAAGCACCTTTTCTTCTCTTACAAGTTAAGTAAGAAATCCTACAACATGCCCGGAAACTGTGAACTCTACAGTGGCAAGACCACAAAGTGATGACCTTTCAGGACTATTCAAGAGATCTAAACATGCAAGACAATGCATTTACTGAGGGCCGACAAGCATTACACAGGCGGGTATCTCCTTCATATTCCATTATCTATCTATGCTATGAGTGCTATATAATCATGTTCTGATTGTATTCCAAACCCCAGACTCTGCTCTACACTACATTCAGAAGAATTGGCCGAAGGCCATGATGAAATCCAAACCACGGACCCACCAAAGAGAGGAAGAAGAGCACTCACCCACTTGAATAGAGACAACTCCTGCTAAAGCAACATATTACCCTCCTGCTAGCACTACTCAAGCAAACCTGAAGGATTTGTGGATGCTACCTCCCAAAAAAAGTGAAGAAATCATCACTGTGGTGGCCATAGAAACTGTTCCATTCATGAGAGATGCAGGAGTCACAGCCATAGTGACCAATCTGAGGATACCAAAGATGAACCCTCTCCACTGCTGGCTAGCAATCAATATCCTCCACTGCTTATTGAGGCTACATCCAAAGCTGCTCCTGTGAGTTTGACTATTTCTACCACACCTCAGACACTACCTATATCCGAGCCATCAGAACCACAGCTCACCAGACTGAAGCCAAAATCCTGGGCTGAAATAGTGACTGACTCTCTACCACATGCAGTAATGACCACCGAACCAGCCACTGAACCGAAGCGGCAACATAAAGACTCTGCAGGCACACTTGCCACTCACCTCCCTGCTATCTGAATAGTATATGGGACTATTGGTGTAGTAAAACTGTATAATTTAGCTAATCTACTGGGTAAACCCACCATTTTAGTCTCCAGGCAATTTACATGTCGCTGAGCCTTTTAAGTCTGAACTTTCTTCAGCCAGTGCACCCGTAAGGTTGAGGGGATCTGATTGAACTTTTCGCTTTCGGCATTGAGACTGCGTTTGCCTATCTATTGGGCCTGCTATTCCTACTGGGACCTTTCCATCAAAGTTTAACCTGAGGTTAAATATGTATTACTATAGCACTCATTTAATTTACTGTCCCTAAGTTGTACTACTATATGACCACTGAGCATATCGCTTGCCTCAAAATGGTGCCAGCAAATAGCAGAGTGATAGGCACTTTTATTTATTATAACCCAAACTTCTGCTCCTCCTGATTCAGATGGTTTATACCACTCAGCCCTTCTTCATATGATTTGTTTTTCCTTTTGTATGTAATAATGTACCATGGATTGGTGAGAGATTACTTTTTGCCTGGAGGGTGTACAGTTATCTCGTCCTTGAGGGCAACCTGGATCCTTCATGCTTGGCCTTGCTTACAACGGCTGTGGTGTGTTCTGTGCTTGGCTCGGGGCATGGCTTCTTTTATTTTATTTATTTCTCTCTTTTTGCTTGCCTGTGATTAATGCTGAGAGACACAGTTTTGCAGATGTTACACTGTCAAATTATAGCTAATTTAAGAGGAATTAGATAGCTATGTGAGTTGCTTGTTTTAACACCTGACTAGAGGGTCCAGTACTTGTGCTAATGGTTGGCACTTTGGGATATTTCTTATCTGTGCTACTTTTTCATTTTTCTGCTTTCACTCCCTTTTGCTTCCTCTCATATCCTCTACTTTCTACCCCACTGCATAATATTTTTATATGTACACCTCTTCTTTTTTGTATCCTCTTATGACTGCAGGAATTCAAAGTCCTTTTCCATGCAGTCATGGGCAGTTTCCATGGGACCAGAACTTGTAAGCGACTCCTTTATGATTGCCTCTATATTTTACATTTGACACAGAAATGTCTTTTTTATTTTGCTATTATACCCACTATTTTAGGGTATGAATGAAACAATGTACATAATTCAAGAGAAAGAAAATTCCTAATGCATGGCTTCTGGATGCATGATGCACTTGCTTCTAAATGCTGTTTTATAGCTGACTTACTAAGCATTTTAATGTCTGACTTGATGGCAGAAGCATCTTGGAGATGTGATATTGAACTGCTCCATTTCTCACATATACCTTGTATGAAACACATTGGATCCCAATCCTACTATCTACCCAAGGGCATGTATCCCATTACAACCTAAAGCTTGTGCTATGATAGAATATACAGCCATCTGCTGGTCACATCTAAGTATTGCTTTTCTACTCCCCTTTTTCTCTCCTTTACCTACTCATGGAATTGTAAAGGCTATGCCTGTGTTTCAATGGGCAGTGCAACAATATCACTCCCCCATCAGGCCTTAAAAGGTCTCTCCTCCTGTACCATTTTAGGATTTGTTTCTTTGTTGTGTCCAGAGGCACTGCTCCTCATCTCTCTTACCACTCCCTTTGTCATGTGCTTTACAGTGCCTCTGGCTGCCGACTTGCTTCGTTTTTTCCCTGCTACTCATCCAGCAGCTTGTTTCTCCAGCAGCCAATGGCTCTGTTGCTCTCCTCCACCTGCAGCTGTGAGTCCCATTTCTCTGCCCTTGTTCTTTCAGGATTTTGCTCACCCTCCCTCCATTTGGTGTTTCCAGGGTTTCTCCTGCTGGCGATTTGGGGAAAAGTCGCCCACCGGTGCCTGGCTAATTGCTCCGCTCCACTGCTCCTGTGTCTTGACTGCTTCTTCACTCCTCCCCCAGGTTGAGCTCATGCCCATCTCTCGCCTTTGTCTTCTGGGTCTCCATTTGCCCTAAACATTTCAGTGTGTCTTTTTTTCATTCATTTTGCTCTCTCCTGAGTTTTATTCATGGAGACCTTTCTGCATGGCTACACAAACCCCAGGGATGTTTGCTTCCTTGTATTCCGGGTTTTGCTTTTTCCATCATCCTGGACTCTACCAATGCCTCAACTCCCTTCATTCATTTTGGGAGTCTCACCATTCCTCAGAGCTGCTTCTTCATTTGCCCCTCTGATTCTGAGTCCCTGTAGTGCTGGTGTGCTTGCCCGGACTGTTCTCAGATGGCTGGTTCTGGATCTTTCCCTCTGCCTGGCTGGGCTCCTCATTCCTCACTTCTGGGTGCACCGGCCTGGAGTTGCTCTGAGTGACATTTGATCTGCAACTCCTCCTCCTCATCTTTCCCCTCTGCAGTCTATAAGACTGCAATCACCTCTGTGATGCTCCTTTTGCTCTGTGCCTGTCAGACCTTCTAGAACAGGTAGTCCCCTCTCCCACTCTGGGGGATTTCCTTCCTGAGCTGGTCCCTCCCTTACCTCGACCTCACCTCAACCTGTATTCCCCGTGGGATCCTTGATCGGATAAGTCAGCACATTTGGATGGCATGCTTTGCACCCTCCTCTGGGATTTGCCATTTGTCCCTGCCCCTTCTCTCCCCCTGGCCCCATTGCCATGGGGCCTGTTCCTCATCTCCATGCCTCCTCTCCATCATTCTGTGGTCCTTTCTCACAGTCCTTTGTGGGAGTCTTCTCACCTAATCCTTCTGACCCTACAGTCTCTGTCCCTATCTCTACCTGGAGCATCAAGCTGGGGCACACTCCCCTTGACCCAGAGCTGGGAGTTGCTGTCTCCATCATTGTTCTCTACTCACTCCCTCCTCCTTTTATCTCAGCTTTGCTGTTTCTCCTCCCTACCATCATACCTGGCACCTGGTACTGTCTACCTCATCCGTTCAGCTACGGGCTTCACCCAGCTGTTCTCATCTTCCACTCCTACATCTACCTAGTGTTTCTGCCCCTCTTTCCTCCAGTCTCTCAACCCTTGCCTCTTCTCCACCCTCATCCACTGCTTTTTTGTTTGGGGATTTTCCTATCCCGCCATCACTGTACCCATTTGTGTCTTCCCCCTACCCTAGTCATCCATTCTGGACTACTCGACTTGTATATCTTCCACTCCATGTCACCCTTCATCATTTTCAAATCTCCATAATTTCTGAACCTCTTCCTTCCTACACCCTGTTTGCCATCATTCCTACTCTCGACCATTCCGGCCTTCAAGGCTTTTCTCTATCATTGTACACTGTCCATTTCATATTTCACCTTGACTGTACTGTCCTTCTAGGCCTCATTTCATAATCGTACATCATCCATTTCATTCCTCACCTTAACCATTCTGGCCTTCAAGGCTTCTCTCAATCATCGTACATCATCCATTTCATGCCTCACCTTAACGATCCTGGCCTTCAAGGCTTCATCATTGTTCATTGTACAGCATCCATTTCATATTTCACCTTAAATGTACTGGCCTTCTAGGCCTCATTTCATAATCGTACATCATCCATTTCATTCCTCACCTTAAACCATTCAGGCCTTCAAGGCTTCTCGCCATCATCGTACATCATCCATTTCATTTTTACCTTAACCGTATCAGCCTTCTATGTTTCATTTCATATTCATACATCATCCATTTCATTCCTCACCTTATACTATTCAGGCCTTCAAGGCTTTCAATCCACCATCATTTATCATTCAGTCATTCTCGACCATTTTGTCCTCCAGCATTGACTTCTACTCTCTTTGTCGGCTGAGGGCTTTGCCTCGTCATCCTCATCTTTCCCCTTCGCATCCTTTGTTCCCATTTAGCAGTCCATGCTGACCTTCTAAGCTTCCTTCTGTCAGCGAACTTCATATATTCATCTCGATCCTCCTTTCATCCATGCCAAATTTGTAGCTAGATTTCACTCGCAACCCTCAATGGCATTCCTGTTAGAAGGATAGAGTGAGAACTTCATCTGAATTGGAATCTTTTCCTCTTCCCTCAGTATTGACTATACATTGCAGTAGCTGAGCCGTCACTAACCAAAACGTCCTTCAGCCTGGAGGGAAGGTGACCTAGGCCTTGGATCCCCACAGGTTTCCTCCTCAAAGGGGGTATTCCTCTCCTCCATGCCGATGGTCACAATATTAGACAGGGTTAGTACTTTCATAGGTTCTGTGGATAGGTTCCGCTGTTGGATAGAGTCAGATGGTGGCCCTGGCTATTCCCTATCTCCTTAGGAAGCCCACCCTTCTGCATCTTGTCAGATTTCCTTCTGTTCATCATCCTCATCATATCTCATTCTTCTCCTGTCCTTCCCATCTATGTCTCTCACCTTAATTTCCAGTCTCAATGTATTCTGATTTCTCGCTTCTTTGAGGTTCGACACCCCTTTTGGATATTCTTTTTGGGTTCTTCCTTTAGGGGTGGAACCCTCCTCTAGGGTTCCTCATCGTTGTACCCCTATAGGGTGGTGTATGTCATGGATAGAGAGGCAAACAGCCACAATGTATCTAAGTCACACAAGCATACATCATATCAAGTTGGGTAAGCACACTGAACCAAAGATTGGCTGCTGCTGGACTTTATACTCTAGGGACCACTCCTGACTCTCTCTAGCATAATCTCTCTGGACATTTACACTCTTAAACGAATTTTGCTTTTTCAAATTAATGCTCATCTATCTTAATGAGCACAGTTTTCCCTAGTTCACTCCTGACAAAGAGGAATACTAATTTCTTTTGTAGTATTGTATTGGGAGGTGAGGATTGGTGAATCAAACTCTCCTCTGAACAGTACATTTGTTTGTAATAAAAAGCTACTGTCATATCTGAAATCACCTAACCACTTCATTAGATTCATGGGACATTGATCAGGTAATGGGATGAGCTTTTTTAGACCTGCACTTACTAGATGATTACTGAGTGGTGGCTGGACAAATAATGACTATCTAGTGCCCTCTAAAACTGATTCATTGTTTTACTTGATATCAATTCAGGTAGCAAAGAATTCTAACCTGTCACTACTCTGTTTGAAAACCATATCCCTCTTAGGTTCATCCTATTGTGATCTCCTCTTAGCATCATATGGTGACCACTAATTTGTGTGGTATCAGGTCTTAGTTTCAGTCCTGTGCACTCCCATAAGTCTTGATCTTGCAGAGCCCTGTATACAAGGCACATGTCTCCCCCATGCCTTCTATACTCCATTGAATGTAACCCCAGTGTATCCTTATATGAAAGCATACTAATGTTTCCCACTAGCTTGGTTGCTTGACGTTGGACTGCCTTGATCCTCCTCACATCTATCTTTAGGTGAGGTACCCAGAATTGGAAGCAGTACTCCAAGTGGGGACGCTTGAGAGACTTGTACAGTGGAGTCACCATTTCCATAGCCCAACTTTTAATATTCTTTTTGATTGATGCCACAATACCAAGCCTTTCCTAATGATGTTAGAACAGTGATCCGATTAACTCAATTTATTATTGACCAGGACTCCCAAGTCCTTTTCTGAAATGGTTGTTTGAAGTTCATTACCACTATAGTAGTCACTCCTCCCCTGGTTTTATTAGCATCCCCCTCCTCCCATGGTAGCAAGGAGGCACAGGGTCATAATGTTGTGGGCAAAACCACGCAAAATAGCAATGCCACAGACAAAACAGTGTGCTCTAAAATAAAACTGGGACAAAATGCTGATCACAAGAGAAACAGCGCACACCATTCAAAATAATAACATTGTCTTTGTTTTTCTGGGATGCTTTGCAACCTGAAACCCTGACATGAGGGGCTTTGCCCCCACACCATCCTGATTAAATATAACTAACTCTGGGGGGGCTTCAGGGGTGGGGAGAAACACTGCATGATGGAAAATTCAATTTTTTTAGGAAAAAATAAGCGGAGGAACTATGGGACCTGAAGGGGATCTGAACCACCACCCAGGTTCCCCCACACTGCCAGGTGCTGGTGCCCTAGCCTTTCCACCATGGGAGCAGCTTGATCAAGCACCACACCCAACGCATCCTTCCCACTTCCTCAAAATAGCATACAGTGACAGGGATAGCAGTTATTCCTGTACACTGTGAAACCCCTGTCACTGTACACACATTAGTGCTTTCTGCAGTGCTGTATTTCATGCGCTGATTTGGCAAGGCTACATTCACCCGGTACCTAACAAGGAGAAGCTAGGATACTTCTTCTACCTGGTTCATTTCCTTGATTCCACCTAATAGCTGTGCATCCCTTTTCTTTGTTTCTTTCAGTTACTATGTCTTCTATGGACTTTATGATGTTTTGCTATTAGTATATAATGTTACTTTTCCTGAGTGTGCTATTTTTTATGTAAAACAGTAGTATTAGGAATACTGTAGAAATGGAACAGGGAATGCATGTAGCTCTCAGGGTCAGGGTGAGACCACTCTCACAATCCACAGTACTTGCTTGCCACATTTTCAAAACAAAATTACAACGTTTCCACTGTACTACATATACATAATGACTGAGCTCAATTGTCACAGCTGCAATGTGAGGGGTCTCAACTCCCCAGTCAAACACAAGCAAGTACTGATGCATCTTTGTAAGCTCAGCTGGTTCTGTTGCAAGAAACTAAACTAATGAGTTAGAATCCAAAAAGCTCATGCTTAAGTGGCTGGCTAGGTATTGAGGTACCCAGCATTGCTCAATTTAAAAAGATAGATGTTTCTATCCTCATTCATATACACTTGCATATAAACTTGCAATGGACACTTCATACGTCTACCAAGGATATGAAAGGATGATGGATATTAGCACAATTCGATATCCCCCAAGATCCTTTTGTTATACTAAATGTATATGTTCCAAATATGAACTCCCCTCAATTCTTCCACAACCTCACCACAATAGTATCCAGTTTTGCTGACCCTCAAATCCCTGTGCTAGTGAATAGTGATCTTTAATCTCACATTAGACTATACTTTTAATAGAAGCCATGGTAAACCTGAACCACAAGTACAGGCTGTCCTCACTGTTCTGTTATGGATGAAAGATCAAGCTGACGGATATATAGAGACAGTATAACCTCAAAACAAGAGACTATACCTTCCAGTCTCCTGTACATGGCACTCTTAGCTGTCTAGACTTATGGCTCACTTCCCCACATCTCACCCCACTGATCACCTCTGCAGATATTAAACTAGTGGTCATTTCTGACTATGTTCCCATTCAATTAGATTTATTATTTGGTAGTTCCCCACAACACTCCCACAATTGGAGGTTGGATCTCATTCTCCCACTGGATCCTTAATTTAAAAGATGGCTTCAAAAAGCTATTGATGAATACTTTGTAGAAAATGACAATGGTGCTACCTCTGTATCTGTACTATGGAAAGCCTTTAAGGCTAATTTCAGAGGCAGAATCATAGGTTATGCAGCCTTTTGCCACAAAGAGCATGAAAAGCATTGGCTTCCTTAAAACACCATTTGGCAGCAGAAGAAACATCCTTCAAATTTAACAAACATATTATCAAAAACTCTCCACTACATAAAGAGATAGCTGTAGTTTGACATGCAATAAATACACTCATTGCAAGAAAAGCTGATCTTGCTATTTTACGTGTAAGCATACATACTGGGAGAGTGGAGAAAAAACTAGTAAGCTTTTCACTTACCATTAAAAAAAACAGCAATATGAGAAATATATTCCTTTCCTTAGGAATAAATCAGACCTATGTGTACTAAGCCCCTAGAGATAAATAAGGCTTTGTCAGACTTCTAGCAGCAACTAGTATACACGTTGGTTTTGTCTTTAACCCTACAACAGTTTTCAAATGTTCTTGCTGGTGCACAACTCTCTGAACTAGACCCCACTCAAATGACATCCTTAGATCTACCCAGTGCTCTCAAAGAAGTTGAAGATGCAGTTAGAAGTCTAAAACCCAGGAAATCTCCAGGAGGTGATGGTCTCCCTATTGATTAGTATTAACCTTTGGCCCCTCAACTTGACCCCTCAACTCTGCCCCACACCCTATAATTTTATACAAAAATTGTGTCCATTGTGGTGTTCCTACCATCCATCTCAATTGCCACAATTACTGTCCTCGCTATGCCTGTTAGGACCATTCTGTACCTTCCAGTTTTTGACCCATCTCCTTCATCATAGCTCATAGCAAAATAAACTAAAAAGTTCTGGTTACCCATTTGGAAGCTTGCCTGCCCCAGTTAATACAACCCTCCTTAGTAGTAAGTGCAATGGAGGCTTAGTTCAGGGCATATAAGGACCGTACTAAACCTAATACATATTGCCTGACCATCACCCACTCCTTCAGCTGTTGTTTCCTTGCTTGCACATTTTTAACTCCAACTTGGAAAAAGCCTTTGATTCTATTGAATGGAATTACTTACAGTATATGCTATATTGGCTCACATAGATATAGGAGTCAGTTTTATCATGACAATTAAATGTATGTACTCATCACCCAAGGCTCAGGTTCTTATTAACTCTACCTTATCCACCCTTCCCTCTAGCTCAGGTCATGAGGTAGGGATGTCCCCTTTCTCTTTTACTTTTTGTATTAGCCATTGAACCTCTTGTGGCTGCTATAAGACAACATCCTAATATTTCTGGTATTTCGGCAGACATTCAGATGCATAAAACTCTGCTATATGCTGACAATCTTTTAGTGATCTTAGATAATGCCCATAATTCCATTGTCCCATTGATGGACATATCACAAGAATCTGAAGCTCTCACCAAGCTGAAAATAAATCAAACTAAGACAGAAGTCCTGCCCCTGAACAAAATTTGTTTCCTTCCAACTTTTCCCTCCCAGCATCTTAGATGGGCCCCAGACTCTCTGACCTATTTAGGCATTAGGTCAACTCCCCATTTGCAAAAACAAAATTAGGAATTGAATTTTACTTTCCTGCTCCTCAAAAAAAATATGGAGCTAGACAGAAGTAAGACATTACAGCTGTCAATAGTTGGCAAGATTGAAGCAATAAAATTGATAGCTGCCCCAAAGCTATTTCACCTAATTTTTCATATGCCCATACTGATTTATCACAAATGGATTGGGCAGATAGATAAAGCTGTGTAATTACTGGCATAAGGGAGGTTGGTACCTACCCTAGTTTAAAGGATACTGTTGGGCATTCAGAGTAGCTTAAACTACTTAATGGCTTAGCAAGTAGGTCCTACATCTCCACTATCGATCTCTGTAGAGGATAGCCTACTAGGAATGACAAATTCCTCAGCCTACCTCTTCATGGACACAACCCCCCACCAGAAGAAAATGTACCCCTCACCATTAATTCCTCTGTCCAAACCTGGAATCAATTAACTAAATAGTTGTGACTTAACCTGGCCCACCCAGCTCTCATTCCACTTTGGGGTAATCCTGGCATACAGTACGTGGGGGCTGCTATAAGCTGGGACTCCTGGGAAAGGAAAGGCATTAATACCCCTTTTGATTTACTTTTCCCCCAATCTACCATTCTTTATTCATTTCAAGGACTGCAATTCTGATACACACTCCCCAGGTCTGACTTCTAGAATTATGTTCAGATACACAGTGCCCTGGCTCCACTTCTCAGTGGACTACAGAACTTTCCCATTCCCTTTCAAATATATCCCTTATTATGGTAGTTCACTACAAACTCTAATAAAGCTGGACTAATTTACTCAAAGATATGAGACCACTTCCCAGACCAAACTGTCCAAGCTAGACAATACTGGCCCAAATCACTATGCATAGATACTACCAAAGAAGAATGGTTAAAGTGCTAGAAAACTGCTGACAACTTCATTAAAGACCCAAGAAGTAGACTCCTCCAAAGTAAAATTTTACATTGTTGGTACCATACACCAGCAGTGCTGAAGCTCATGTTATCCCATCTAATCATTGCTGGAGATGCAACCAGCCAACTGGCGATATCTTCCGTCTCTTATGGAGTTGTCCAGCCATTCAAAAGTATTGGTATGAAATAAAACAGTTATTAACCAGCAAACTGAAAAAGCCTATTTGTCTTTCCTTAGGACTTTTTCTTATTGGTTCAAGGATAGGCACTGCCCTTGATAAATTGGAAACACTTTGATTAATACAGGCCTGTGCTGTGGCTAAGTGTCTACTCTTACATAACTGGTGTGCTCACATTATACCTTCAACTGCTGATTTTTTTAAATAATTTACTCAGCTTGCTACTTGTGACCAATGTTCTCACCTCATAAACAATACTGTGCACTGTCACACCTCCATTTGGGACCCTCTGTACTCTTACCTGTGCTCCTATGCCTCTGGAACTCAGACTCACGCCCTTCTTCCATCTCATTTTCCAGAAAGGGCATTGATTAAGTTACCTGCCTCAGCAACTGTACTTAATTAACACTGCCATCTACTAATTTTCTCAGTGCTTGTCCTGGTACCACCTCCTTAGCTCCTTAGCTTCACTTTTTTCCCTGTTATCTTTTTATCCATTTTTTGTTCCCTGTTTTTTCCACACACCCTCGGAGGGACTGTGAGAGGGCTGGGAAAGGAGGGCCACTGCTAGGCAGCTGAATCCTGCTCCCATCCTCCCCCCATGTTGGCTCCTCAATGACTCAAGGTTGCCAGCGTGACGTGAGGTAAGACAGAGATGCCACAACCTTCTGCATTACTGGGCCAGCTCAACTTCCCTCCTTATATGTACATTTTGTCCCCTACAACATTATATGGCACTCAGGTATAGCTACAAAAACTAAAAAGCTCCTTATACTGTAGATTTTCATGAGACATATACCCTACAGGTCATCATATCTTTATCTTAATGTATATGTACTAGGACTTCTTATATTCTTAAGACTATATCACATTTAATGTACATGTATTTTAAACAAATGTCTGACTATTTGACATGATTCATGAACAGGTGTGCTTTAAATTGATGCTACTATGGAACTATGTTTACTACTGTACCTTAATTGAATATGCATTTCTTTTGTATTAAGTGAAAATGTCAATAAAAAGTTTAACTATAAAAATATACAGTATTGTGAATTTCTGCTTTAAAGTCAGAACTCACAGCACATTCTTTGTGTGGACAGCACATTTTCCATGAGGAATCGATGAGGGACAGAGCAATTTTGAGAGGTAAAATGAGAAATGGCCCTCATAATTAGGGACAGTTGAGATGTGTGACTTCCCCTTATACTGTTACCCTAGATACAGTGTTGCTCCTATTCCTAGTTTAAGCCTAATAATAGTGCTCTTATAAGAAGGCTAGGGAGGTCTAAATGCAGACAACTGCTTCACTTCTACCTAAGCCACACACCCCGGTTTACAGTTATCCTCCTGAACCAGCTAACTGCAAGGATGATTATCAGCAGCTTCCATCCCCAGCTCACACCAGTGTGTTTTTTCTTATCCTGACTGTAGGTCCCAATTTACCCTGCTGACCCTGCACTTCTAATAAAGTATCTGTTTATTTACCCTCTAGTTAGAAATGTTCTTGTAGAAATGGTCTAGATGCCTCAGTCAGCTGCCTTCTTGCTCTGATAGCAAGACCACTCTGTCATCAAATATTACCTAAACGGAAGTCTAAATCTGGATAACTGCTTCACTTCTGTCTAAGCCCCCCCATTCACAAGTATCCACCTGAGCTGGCTAACTGCAAGGATGATTAGGAGCTTCCTTCCCCCAAATCAAAAAGTAAATTCTGTCCTAGTGCTGTACATCTTAACCACAAAACAATGGTTTTCCTCTATTGAACCAGGGTGACTTACAGTAGCTCAAAATGAAGAGTAGTTTAGCTTACTTTACCTGGTTCAACAGACAATGTTCACAAGACTAGGCTACAGATTAGTAGTCTGCTGGCGCAACGGTAGTGCTACCACCTGTTTCGCTGATGATCTGTGTTCAGGAATGAGCACAGAGTGTCAGAGGGTTGACAGGGGGAGGTAGGATGACCATCCCATGGACAGCTTTCCTCCCCGGGGGGGGGGGTTGTTTCTTCCTGGCATGCTAGCAACACCCAGGGGAGATTGGGTGTTTACTGGCCAGGACCAACAAAGCATTGGTTGGAAATGATGGCAGACATCTGTGGATCAGGTGGCAGAGCACGCATGCCCCTGCTGACATTATTGTATGTCTGCATCTCGTGGGGGAACCTAAGGGAGAAACACTTTGGCTGGCAGCTCAATGAAGCCTTAGGACCTCCACCCAAATGATGCCCAAGGTGTAAGCCTCAGCTGGGGACTAAGGTGGATCTCAGTCTCTCACCTTGGGGAGCCCCTCAACAGGGGTAAGCTGTGGGCCTTCCAATCTGGGAGCCTGGGGGGATACCGGGTGGTGGGTTTATGCGCCATTGAAGAGGGTACATCCCCACCTGTAGCATGAGAGGCATAAAGAAAACTGAAAAAAAAAGCTTCAACTACAGTATAAGGTTCACACATTGCAAGTTATTGGTAGACATATGAACGTGTGGTTAGTAGAACATAAGAAGAAAATAAACAACATTGAAATGGCCCACCAATTTAGGAAAACAAAATATGGCAATCAAATTATAGTTACTTCTTGAGATTGGAATTTGCATATTTCACAGATTGCTATGTGGGGGATTTTTGGATTTACCCTTTTCATTCACACTCCCCATGGGAAAGAAATGCTTGCTTTAACTTACAGTAGAAGCCTTTTCATCAGCTACTAGTGTTAATATTCCTATCTATCTGCTTATTTTCCAAGTGTTTTACTTGCAGCAGTATCTCTGTATAATACTATATCCAGTACATTTCTGTCTGAATTTACTGTCCTACACTTAACAGTTTTCTGTTTGTTTTTAGTAGACAATCTGTGATAGGCGTACACAAAATAATCTAAAACAGGATTTAGAGCAAACATCCCATGCCATGTATAAAATGGGTTAAGTCCAAATGTACCTATTTCCTTCCCTTCCCTGTCTGCTCCTTGCCTCCCCACATGTGATCAAGTTTCATTTATGTTTTCAGTATTCCCTGGTTTCCTGTTTTCTGTTTTTCTGGTAATCCACTGATGCAATCACTTACTCAGTCAATCAATCAATCTATGTTTATTGCTTGACAAACAATATTGTCATTACAAATTTAAGTACAGCCAATCTCTTAAAACTCCATTTAGCAGATATACATTCATTCTATTACTAAAATCATTCTTATTCCTTTGATTGCACATATCACTTTATTTAATTTCTATTTCCTTCCATCTTTAAGTGTAATTGTTTCCTTTCAATAGTTTTACAAAATTTAAAAACAACAATCCACCAATGCTAGCCAAGTATTTGTGAGGGTGGGAGTTGGGTGAAAGGTCTTCAGTACATTCTGACAGGCAACGCACAAATGTGCTTGTGACTGCAGTAAGAAAACATCTGATCCCTTTCTACTTGAGTGAGAACGCCATGTCCTTCATATTGGGGGAGCAAGATCCCATCATCTTAAATTAAAATATTTAGCAAGATACTTATAAAGTAACACATACTTTAAATTGAAAACAAAATCAGGATTAACATTTTGACTAAGACGTTCTTTACCACCCCATCTACTGTAACTTTAGTTTTTTTCTCTTGTCATTTGTTCCAGTCATGCCTCCCAATGCTTGTATAAAAATCAAACCTTCTCTTTGACTTTACCAAAAATATATATTAAAATGGTAAAATAATGCTTTTCCATTCTATATCTCTCATTTACTATGCTTACAATGTTCTTTAAAAGTTTATTTTGAACGTCAAAAGGTAAAACATTAATTGTAATGCTATTTTCTATTTTCAGAGTGCATTTCAGATACTCCCTTTGACATATCTGCAATCCATAAACTGACACATCGGGCTGGATATTCAAACTGCGCCATTCTGAAGCGCAAGCCCTTGTGCTGCACAAAATAGTTACGCAGGGGTGTGGCCGGGGCGATATTCAAAGGAGTTGTGCTATTGAGCAACTCCTTTGAATATCACCCAACCACAACCACTATTGCATAGCGCCAGTGGAACTGCGCCACCACAAGTTGTCAGAGTGGAGCATTCAACTTGCAGGTGGCGCAAGTACCATTGCGCCATGAGCAAAATCACGATATTCAAAAGGTGACATGCAAATGGGGCTATAATTCATGCAAGGTGCAGGGGGGGCCATTTGCATCTGATTGTAGGCCCCATTGCATGCCATTAGCATGTGAGTGCGCCGATCCCGAGGACTTAGCCTGGCACCCTGCCAGGCAGCAGCCTTCGAGGACGATGCACCCGCAGCCGATCGCGGGCAGCAATGTAACTCCCCACCTCCTCCTGTACATCTCCCTGGTGGTCCAGTGGACCGAAATGCCCGATCGTGGGCAGTAAGTAAATTGAAACCCCGAACATGTCCCTTGTGCCCGATCGCGGGCAGTAGTAAGTGAACCCCCTCCCGAACATCTCCTGGTGGTCCTGTGGACCCGAAATGCTAATGCATGAGGCAGTAAGTAAATTGAACCCCCTCCCGAACATGTCACTTGTGCCCGATCGCGGGCAGTAAATAAATTGAATCCCCCACCCTGAACATCTCCCTGGTGGTCCTGTGGACCAAAATGCCTGATGCGGGCAGTAAGTAAATTGAACCCCGAAACATCTCCTGGTGGCTAGTGTCCCCCCCACCCACCAGCCCCACCACCGCTCCCCGGCGGCGGCGGGCGGCAGCATCCCACCCGCCTGCTGCCCGCCGCCCGCCCGACTGACTGCCGGTAGGGTTGCACCGGTGGTGCAGAGCAAGAGCCAATGGGCGTGCAGCCCATACTATACATGACAGTCCAGATTTGTGAATGAATTCATTCACCAAATCTGGACATATCATAAATATGGAAACTGCACAAATCTGGACATTCACATTCATTCACAAATCTGGACTGTCATATGCGGTATGGGCTGCATGCCCATTGGCTCTTGCTCTGCACCAATGGGCGTGCAGCTTCACTGGCAGTCAGTCGGGCGGGAGTAGCGGGCGGCAGGCAGGTGGGATGCTGCCGCCTACTGCTGCTGGGGGAGTGGAATGGTGGGCTTGTGGGTGGTGGGGTAGGGGGACACTAGCCACCAGGGAGATGTTTCGGGGTTCAATTTACTTACTGCCCACGATCGGGCACAAGGGACATGTTGGGGGTTCAGATTACTGCCCGCGATCGGGCACAAGGGACATGTTTGGGGGTTTCAATTTACTTTCTGCTGCGATCGGCATTTCGTCCACTGACCACCAGGGATGTGAACGGGAGGGGGAGTTATTGAACATACCGCCCGCGATCGGGCATTTCAGTCCACTGGACCACCAGGGATGTGAACGGAGGAAGGGGGAGCCACATTGATGCCCGTGATCAGGCTGGTGGGGGAGTACACTATGCCCATGATCGGGCTGCGGGGGCACATGGACTGAGTTGGGGGCCAGCCACAGGTGGCAGCTGCTGTGTTGTGCCCTGCAATACAGCAGCTCACCTGTGGGTGGCCCTCGACTTAAGCCTTTTTTTTTGGCTCAAAGTCCTGCAGGTGCAGGTTGGGGGTTGCGCCTGCACAACTCTGCACAGCCCGGCTGAATATCGGGCTGTGCAGTTTATGCATGGTTCCTCCCCAGTTGAGCATGCATTCATTTGCATTGCGCTGTTGCTCAGCCTGTTTTCAGTGGTGCAACTGCCTCCTGCTGAATATCGCAGAATGGCACAATTTAGGACTTGAGCATGCACAACCCTGTTGCGCATGGAGCAACCCTTTTGAATATCTGGCCCACCATATTTTTTGTTTTACAAAATGAATGCACCAAACACATAAAATATATGTTAAAAGTTATACCATGTTATACTGTACATAAAGCTCTTTCTTTCCTGCTCTGAAATATCTCTTCTGTGAGTTCTCTGTTCACTCCTGCAGTTGCTTCTGATACTGAGATGGATTCCTTTTTGCTTGCCTTTCACCAACACTGACACCAGCACTGCCCTTCCCTAATTTCAATAATTTCTTACTGTTTCTTTATTTTGTTGTGTTGTTTACTGGTTAATGTGTTTTGCCCATTCCAAAATTTACTGTATGGTAATTTACTGTTTGGCAATTTATTCTTTAAAGTGTTCTTAAATTGTATATTTTGATTTATTATTTCCATTTTATAGCACTATTTTATACATTATGCTTTGTATTCTGTGGCTCAGATATTCAGACTGTGCCTGTCAGGGTGCAAGCCTGGATGCAGTGCAACTGGGCTGTGCCAGGGCCAGGACCAGGTGATATTCAATGGGGATACAATATGGCACAGCACTGTTGAATATGGCAGGGCCAGTGCACATATTGCACATGGTGCAGTTGCACTGTGCCAGCACAAGCCACTGCTAGTGAGCACGGGGATGCGCCAGCGCAAGTGCAGTTGCACTAGGTGCATCAGCTACGATAATCAACAGGGGGTATGCAAATGAGGCCATAATATATGCAAGGCACAGATGGGGCCATTTGCATGTCATTATTGCCCCATTTGAATGCCTTGTGCAGGGCAGGCTGGTGACTTGCATCTGGCACCCTACACAGCATGAAGTGTGCTGTGGGAATCCCAGGGCATCCCCCGCTACGTATCCGCGATCGCGTGGTACAAAGTACGACTGATAGTCCTGGTAGTCTAGTAGGGCCCCTCCCACCCGATTCCCTTATAACTGTTATGTGAGACTGTCTCTGGTAGTCCAGTGGCCCACCTCCCTGCCGTGTCCCTGATCACTGGAATATTACCGTTATCTATGCCCTGGTAGTCTAGTGGTACCCCCCACCCGCCCGTTGCCATGGTCACGGTACAGCACCATAGCATCTATCCCTGGTGATCCAGTGGCACCACCACCCCTCCCACCCACACAGCACCTTGCCCACCTCCCCCTGTCAGTGGCGGGTGGCTGCAACCCACCCGCTTACCACCCGGCTGCCCGCCGAATGACAGTTACAGTATGAGCTGTCAGCCCGTTGGTCCACAGTATGAACCAATGGACTTGCAGGACATACTGTACTAGATAGTTCCGCATATATGAATGAAGTCATTCACATATTCAGGACTGTCTAGTACAGTATGCCCTGCAAGCTCAGTATGACTTTCCTGGTGAAAACTTTGAAATAAATAACAAAGTAAATGAATACATACCTATATACACACATACATGCAAACATACTTGCATTCATATATACAGTACATACATAAAAAAAACTATCATGAAGTGCACTTTTGCCCTCAGATGTCATACTGGAACCATACCTACTGTAGTGCAGTAAAATGGCTCACATAAATGCTAAGCTGTCACATACTTTTTTACTACCATATAATCATGTATATTTTATCACAACTTATACCTTAATAATATTTTACTTAACTGTACTTTCATGGTTTGTTAATATTTATACGTTTGATGCAGAACAGTATTATTTGTGCCCACAACCACAGAAATACTTGTATTAGATATCTTTCAATATGTCAACCACCTCAGCTTTAAGAAGTAAATTCATCTTCACTTTGATATTATCACATCAGTAAATACTGTAGTCTCAGGGAAATAAAACAATAGATATATTGCAGGCTGTACTTTTTTCAGAAATAGCTACTAGTTTTAGAGTGCATTGTTTTGTCCAATAAAAGGTTATCACTTATAAGATATTTGTTGTTTTTCCACTATCTTCAATTAAAGTAGTAAACAGAAACTCAAGCTGTTTAATCTAGTAACCACAAATCATCATGATAAATATAAAACGCAGTGCATGACCATCGGCAACACTGGGTTCCGATAGACACAAAATAAAATTCAACAACAGTTGTAATGTTTGTTAAATGCTATTTTTGTTTGGGATGATCTGAACTAATTTCCTTTTTTATGATAATAGACATGCAACACCTCATAAATAGTAACTTATGTTTTTGTTTGCACATTGATAGTTCCTGTCAGTTCCCATTGATCTGACATGATACATGGAATTGTGAATGAACTATTTTCATACAAAAGAAAATGAGAATATACAGTACTGTATCTTTCTTAGAGCATCTTAGAAACATGATGACACAGGTCAGAGGTACTTTTCCTTCTACTGTAATAACAAAAATACATTTAATTGAAATCTCATATATGACCTACCTCCAGTAGCAATGAAAAGTAGACTATAGTGCATATGTAATCCTGCTAAAAGAGAATCTAATGAATGACACACTCTGGTTTTCCTTATAAATGTGAAAAGAGGAAGTGAAAGTTGATTATAAGTGGCTTCTAGAGCTTTTACAAAATAGTTTACACCATGAGTTGATTAATACAGTACCGTATGTTCTATATGTGAATTCAGTTTCAGTTTGTACAATAGATTTATTTAAGTCAAATTGCATCCTTTTCATCATAAAACCGTTTGCTGTCCTCCTCAAAAGAAAACATTATATTCCAAGAGCCCAAAATTGAAAAGGTATAGGCAGTTTGAAATTACGGGAGGTGGCTTGCCTGTGCTCAGGCCCAGTAGCTCACACATCACTGCCATTGACTTATAATGGGAAGGGAGGTTCAGTTTAAAGATAGGACCTTTTTGGGCCCCCTAGCTCCCAAAGCTCATGAAGTGTAATTCCAACACTGGGTATAGGACAATTTTACCAAAACAAAATGTGCATTTTGCTATGGATACATAGATACATAGATACATAGACAGTGTAGGCAGATAAGGGCCTATGGCCCACCTAGTCTGCCCATTTGAGCTTGTAAGTTCAGTTTGTTTTCCTAGAAGTCTGTTTCCCCTCACCCCTGCCCTCTAGAATTCCTTTATGTCTATCCATGCATTCTTAAATCCCGTGATTGTTTCAGCCCCCACCACTTCCTCTGGCAGGGTGTTCCACTTGTCCACCACCCGTTCTGTGAAGAAATTATTTCTCATGTTTCCTCTGAATCGTCCTCCTCCACTTCATCCCATGCCCTCTGGTCCTGAAACATCTTTTCGCTTAAAAATAGTGTTTTCCTGCACCCTGTTCCTCCCTGTAAGATACTTGTATGTCTCTATCATATCCCCTCTCCCTCCTCTCCTCCAGGGAGTACATGTTCAGTTCCTTCAACCTGTCTTCATAGGACTTGTGATGCAACCCATGCACCATCTTTGTTGCCCTCCTCTGAGCGTTCTCTACCCTGTCTATGTCCTTACGTAGGTATGGTCTCCAGAACTGTACACTGTACTCCAGGTGGGGCCTCACTAGTGTCTTGTATAGCGGAATTATGACCTCCCTTTTCCTGCTGGTGATGCCCCTGCCTATACATCCCAGCATCCTATTTGCTTTACCTGATGCCTTGTCACACTGTTTCCCTACCTTGAGGTCATCAGAGATGACAACCCCAAGATCCTTTTCCTGCTTGGTGCATGCTATATCCTCACCCCCCAACTGATATATTGTGCCAGGGTTTTTGTGCCCCATATGCATTATCTTGCACTTCTTTGCATTGAATTTCAACTGCCAAACCCTTGACCATTCTTCAAGTTTCTGCAGGTCCCTTCTCATTCTGTCTACACCTTCTGGTGTGTCTACTCTGTTACAGAGCTTTGTGTCATCAGCGAACAGTGAAATTCTGCCTTCTAGATCCTGTGCAATGTCACTGATGAAGATGTTGAATAGGACCGGTCCAGCACTGATCCTGTGGTACCCACTGGTTACTCTTCCCTCTGTGGGTGACAGCCATTTACCACCACCCTCTGTGTCCTGCCACCAGATTACCTACCCACCCCACTACTATCCTGCCCACACCATATTCCCAGTTTGTGTAATAGTCTTCTTGTGGCACAGTGTCAAAGGCCTTGCTGAAGTCCAGATAGGCCATGTCCCTGCCCTCCCTGATCCACCTCCCTAGTCACCCAGTCAAAAATTCAATGAGGTTGGTCTGACATGACCTCCCCTGGTGAAACCATGCTGCCTTGGGTCCTGTAGTCCATTGACAACAGATGTTCCACCAATCTCTCCTTCAGTAGTGCTTCCATGATCTTCCCCACTACCGAGGTGAGGCTGACTGGTCTGTAGTTCCCTGCTTCCTCTTTGTTCCCACTTTTGTATAAGGGGACTACATCTGCTGTCCTCTAGTCTTTGGTACCTCCCCTGTTTCCAGTGATTGGCTGAACAGGATAGCCAGAGGTTCAGCCACCACCTCTCTTAGTTCTTTAAGGACCTGGGTTGCACCCCATCTGGCCCCATTGCTTTATCAGCTCTTCTTACTTCCAGTTCCTTCAGGACCCTTTAAAGGGACTTGTGTCCATTTCTGCACCATTCTCACCCTTGTACTCCTTCAGACCCATTACCCCTCTTCCTTAGTAAAGGCTGAGCAGAAATACCTGTTCAATATGTCAGCTTTATTGTTGTCATCCTCCATTGCTCCCATCCTCCCCTTCAGTCTCACTATCCTCCCTTTGTCTTTCTTTTTTCACTTATGTACCTGTAAAGGATTTTGTCCCCTTTACCCACTGATTTTGCAATGTGTTCTTCTGTCTGAGCTTTGGCTTCCTTACTGACTTCCCTGCCTCCTTTGTTTCTCCTGGTACTTCTCCCTATCCCTTCTGCCTGTGTCTTTTTGTATTGCCTGAATGCAATCTTTTGGCTTTCACTTTCTTTGCTACCTCTTTGGAAAACCATAATGGTCTCCTCTTCCTTTTCCTCTTGCTAACCTGCTTAATGCATAATTCTGTTGTTCTTATAATCCCCATTTTAAATACTGCCCACTGTTCCTCAACCCTGATTCCTGTCCCATTCCCTTAATGCCTCTTTCAAGTATCTCCCCATTTCCCAAAGTCTGCCCCCTAAAATCCAGGATACGTGTTTTTGTGTGGTTTGGTTCTGCTCTTTCTGTGATTTCAAACCACAATGACTGGTGGTCACTGTTACCCAGGTGCTCCCCACTGTTACCCCATCACACTGTCCCTGTTTGTGAGCACAAGGTCCAGTATTGCCTTCTGCCAGTTGGTTTCCATGACCAGTTGCTTGAGGAAGGCACCCTGAAGGAGTCCAGGATAAATCTGCTCTAGTTGATGCTGCTGCTGGGATGCTCCAGTCCACGTCTGGTATATTGAAGTCTCCAACCAGTACTACCTCACCCTTGTCTGCCATCCTTTGGATGGCTAGCATCAACTCTATCTGTTTCTTCCTCCTGGGCTGGTGGTCTATAGACCACACCCTGTGGGATAGCTGGCCCATTTTCCTTTCCAGCTTAACCCACAGTATCTCCCCCATTTTGTTCCTCCTGGATCTGTGTGGCCCTTATGTCATTTTTCACATACAGTGCCCTCCTCCTCCTTCCTGCCTGCTCTGTCTCTTCTGAATATGTTGTAGCCAGGTATGGTCATCTCCCAGTCATGGTTATCATTACACCAGGTTTCAGTGATGGCCACAATGTCCAGGTCTGACTGTACCATGACAGCCTCCAGATCTTCCATCTTGTTGCTAAGGCTCCTGGCATTTGCACACATGGCTTTCCATGATTTGACCTCCCTAGACTGCTTCACTGTTCTACTCCAGCCCCTTCCTTGGTTGTCATTTATCCCTGGTTCTCCTTGCTGTTTGCCCTTCTGCTGAATTTTGCCCCTTTTCTGCTTATCCACCTTTTGGACACTAATCTCCATCTTGGAAACATGGCCTTGCTCAAGCAATCCATATTTGTAATGGGTTGCCTACAATCTATGCTCAGTCTTCACATGCATAAGCAGTAGGCTTTGTTCATAAGAGAGGATATGAGGGAATATGCCACAAACAAGACATCATATGTATTGCATATTCCATGCAGAGATGGGCTCACCATCATAGAGAATATAGAAGTGGTTTCACCTACTGCATATGGAGGACAGAGAACAGTGGGGATTAAAACAGGAAAGCAAGAAGAAAAGAGATAAGGAAACAGGTAATGGAGATGGTGAAAAGGGAAGAGAGGGTCGGGGGAGCTTCAGGGAACAACACAAGCAGGATGGGGGAATCAGGGAAGCAGGCAGGAAGGGAATAGTGTATAGGGAGACGTGCAGCATTGCAAGGAATCTGAGGGGTAACATTCTTAATCTGGAGGCCATCATAGAGGAGGCTAGCCTGGATTTGGTGAACATGACACAGTCACAGTGCACTGATAGCCATAACTGAGTCATGGCCATATAGGGCTATTCTATGTTCATGAAAGACAGGGAAGGGAGGAGGTGAGAAGGCGGTAGTATTATATGTGATGAAAGTACAGAGGCACATGGAGAAAAAAGAAGGGATGGAGATGATGTGGGTCATACTGGAGACTGACACTGGAGCTACTATCAATACAAGGGTGGTATACAGACTTCCATCATGGGGAAAGGAGTAGGATAAACCACTTGGAGAAGCTGTCATTGGGATACCAAAAAGCAGGAGGTGCTGCTAGTTTGGCGCTTCAGTCTGCCTGATATGTGTTGCCACTTTCCAATTACAGCTTTGAGGGAAAAAGGGTGCATTCAGTAGATATAAGGACATGAAGAGGGAGTTAGACTGGGTGGTATCGGACGTAAAACAAAAACATAGAAACATAGGAAATGTATGGCAAATAAGAATCATTTGGCTCACCTGTTGTGCCCATTTTCCCCTACCAACTGCACTATTGCAGATCCTACTTGATTTCTGTCTTTTACCCACTTGTTCCTATTCCTAGGGTTCCCTTGTGCCACTCCCATGCATTCTGTAGTCCCCCTACCATTTTTACCCCCACCACCTCTGCTGAGAGGCTGATCCATGTATCCACCACCCTTTCCATGAAAAATACCTCCTCACATTACCCCTGAGTCTACCACCCTCCAGCCTTTTATTATGACCCCTTGTTCTTGAACATGTTTTTCTCAAAGATGCTACCCTCTTGTACTTATTTATGACCTTGAGGTATTTGAAAGTCTCTCTCGTGTCCTGCCCTCTCTCTCCTCTCTTTCAGGGTATACATAATGAGGTCCTCTAGTCTCTCTTTATATGACTTTTGGTGCAGACCCTGCACAACTTTTTTTGCCCTTCCCTAAACTGCTTCTGCACTGCCTATGTCCTTCTAGAGATGCGACCCCCAAAACTGGAAACAGTAATCTAGATGGGGTCCCACCAATGATTTGTACAGTGGTATCACCACCTCCTTTTTTCTGCTGGTGATACTTCTCCCTATGCACCCTAGCATCCCGCTGTCTTTCCCCACAGCCTTTTCACAATGCTTGATCACCTTTTGGTCATCAGATATGATTACCGTCAGGTCCCTTTTCTGTTTTGTGGTCATTCCCCCCCCCACCATGTACTCCTCCCCAAGGTTTCTGTGCCCCCAAATGCATGATTTTAGGCTTCTTTGCATTGAATATTAACTGCCACACTCTTGATCACTCCTCAAGCCTGCTTAGGTCCCTCCTCATTTTTTCCACCACCCCCTCTTGGAGTGTCAACCCTGTTGCAGATCTTAGTGTCATCTGTAAAGAGGCATACCTTCCCTTCCAGTCCCTCTGCAATGTCATTTAAGAAGACATCAAAGAGAACTTACCCCAGAACTGATCCTTATGTCACACTGCTGGTCACCCTCCTCTCCTTGGAATGAACTCCATTTACAACCACTTTCTGTGTTCTATCCTGTAACCAAGTTCTGACCCAGTTTACCTCCTTGGGACCCAATCCCAGGCTGCCCAGCTTGTTTATAAGCCTCCTATGTGGAATGGTGTTGAAGGCCTTGATGGAATCCAAGTAGGCCACATCCACTGCCTCTCTCTGATCTAATTCCCTGGTTACCCAGTCAAAGAAATCTATCAGATTTGTTTGACATTATATTCTCGCTGAGAACAAACTGGTAAACTGGGTTAGGAACTAGCTAATAGGCAGGAGGAAGATGGTGGTGGTAAATGGAGTACATTCTGGGGAGGGGGTGACCAGTGGGGCACCTCAGGAATCAGTTCTTGGGCCAGTCCTGTTCAATGTCTTTATCAGTGACATTGCAGAGGTGCTAGAAAGAAAGATCTGCCTGTTTGCAGATGACATCAAGATCTGTGACAGGATGGATACTCCAGAAGGGATAGAGAAAATTAGGAAGGCCATGGGGAAGCTTGAGGAATGATCTAAGGAGTGGCAACTCAGGTTTAATTCAAAGAAGTGAAAAATTATGCACCTGGGGCATAAAAACCATGGAGAGAGCTACAAAATGGGGTGTGGGGGTGGAGCTGCTGACAGTCACCAAGGTAGAAAGGGACCTGGGGGTTATTATTTCAGATGACCTGAAAATGTCAAAACAGAGTACAAGGGCATCAGGGAAGACCAGTGACATGCTGTGGTACATAAGCAGGGGTATCATTAGCAGAAGATGGGAAGTAGTGATGCCGTTATAGAAAACCCTAGTCAGGCCTCACATGGAGTTCAGTGTGCAGTTCTGGAGGCTGCACCTTCAAAAGGACATTAACAGGCTGGACAGGGTCTAGAGAAGGATGATTAAGATGGTACATGGTTGGATTTAAGCATGCATGGGACAGGCATAGGGGAACCATAGAGGTAAAGCAAAGGGAGGGTCAGAAGCCGCAATCAAGTACAGAGCTTAGGGCAGACTAAATGGGCCTAGTGGTCCTTATCTGCTGACAGTTTCTATGTTTCTGTGAATACATGCTGCCTACAATCCTGTGGTCTGCTGGGTTCAGGATATACCACAATCTTTTTCTTTTGAAGTGATTCCATTACTTTCCCCACCACTGAGATCAGTTTGACTGTCCTGAAATTGCCAGCCTCCTCCCTGCTCCCAGTTTTGTGGAAAGGGACTACATCTGCCCTCCTCCAGTCCTCTGGAACCACTCCCGTTTCCAGCAATTTGTTGAACAGGGCTGTCAATGGTGCTGCGAGCACCTCTCTAAGCTCCATTAATATTCTTGGATGTATCTCATCTGGCCCCATTTCCTTGTCCACTCTCAGTTTTGTGAGTTCCTTTAGACTCTCTCCTCTGTAATGAACTAGTGTCCACCTCCCTTTCATCAATGCTCCTTTCGCTTAATTAAGATACCATATCTTCCCCTTCTTCCTAGAATACTGAACACACATATTTGTTCAGGATTGCTGCTTTCTCCAGAGGGAAGCAAGAAGTGCAGTGAGGGGAAGAAAGGTGCAGACAGAGGAAAGGATAGTCAAAGAGGTAGCTAAAGGAGATAAGACTTTATTCAGATAAAGTATATAAGTGAGAAGAGAAAAGCAATGGGAGAGATGGTGAGTATGAGGACAGTGGTGGGGTACAATGTACAGAGGAAGATCAAGAAAAAGCAGACATCCTATACAGGTACTTCTGTTCAGTCTTCACAGTGGAGGGGGGATGGACCAACAGCAAGCAGCAGAAACAAAGGGGGGGGGAGGCTGAACACAAGTCCATATTCAGAGGAAAGAGTTCTGAAAATACTTGCAGCTCTGAAAGTGGACATGACTATGGGAATGGACAGGATACATGCAAAGGTGCCAAAGACATTCAGGGGGTGCTTGCTGTCACACTGATGCCCCTATTCAACAGCTCACTGGAAACAGGAATGGTTCCTGAGGACTAGAGAAGACCAGACATTGCCCCTCTACATACCAGTAGCAGCAGCAGGGAGGAGACTAGCAACTAAAGACTTGGAAGTCTCACATCATTGATGGGGAAATTAATGAAAACCCTAGTACATGAAAAGCTGTTAGAGTATTTTGAATCTGGTGGACTACATGATCAAAGACAGCATTGATTTATGGGGGAGGTGGAGATCATGCCAGACAGATCTGCATGATTTCTTTGACTGGGTGATTAAGGATATAGATCAGGGAAGGGCAGTGGACATGGCCCATGTGAACTTTACCAAGACCCTCAACACTGTGCTGCACAAGAGTCTGATAAAGAAATTAGGCAGCTTAGGGGTGGGACCCAAAGTGGTGAACTGGGTAAGGAACTGTTTAAGGGACAGAGGACAGAGGGTGGTGGTTAACTGCACTCACTCTAATGAGGGGCGAGTGGCAAGGGGATGCCACAGGGTTCAGTACTGGGACAGGTCCCCTTCAATGTCTTTATAAATGCCACCGCAGAAGAACTGGAGGAGAACGTATGCCTTTTTGTAGATGACACCAACATCTGTAATCAGTTAGATGCTTAGGAGGGGTGAAGAGATTGCGTAGGGACCTTCAGAAACTAGAAGAGTGGTCAAGAACATGGCAGTTTGGGTTCAATGGCAAAAAATGCAAACTCCTGCATCTAGGGTACAGGAACCCAGGATCTGAGTATAGGATGAGGGAGGGTAGGTACTGACAGTCACTAAGCAGGAAAGAGATCTTGGGATTTTTTTATCTGATGACCTCAAAGTGGCAGGGTAGTGTGACAAAGCAGTGGGTAGCGCCACTGGGATGCTGGGATGCACAGGGAGAGGTATCTCCAGTAAAAGGAGGGAGGTGGTGTTGGCAATGTATCACTCGCTTGTAAGACCCCACCTGAAGTACTGTGCCAGGTTCAGGAGGCCACACCTCTGAATGGACATAGACAGGGTGGAGGCAGTTCAGAGGAGGCCAACTAAAATTGTGCAAGGGTTTTATATAAAAAGCCATCTGAAGAGAGACTAAAGGTTCTCATCATGAACTCCCTGGAAGAGAGGAGAGTGAGAGGGGACATGAAAAAAGCCTACAAGTACCTCGAGGGGATGAACAGGGTGCAGGAGAAGTGTCTCCTTCAAATGAGAAAGAGCACCAGGACCAGAGGGCATTTGATGAAGCTGGGGAATTTAAGAGGGATCTGAGGAAATATTACTTCCCTGAAAGAGTCTTGGAACCTGGAACAGAATGCCAGTGGAAGTGGTTGAGGCAAAGATAGTAGGGGGCTTCAAACAGGCATGGAATAGACATAGGGAACTATTAGTAAATAGGCATGGAGAAGGGACGGTCACCAGAGACCAGTTAGGGCCTGAGAAGACAGACTAGGCAGTTACCATCTGGAAAGATTTGTTTGGCCAAGCAGTCCTTTTCTGATGACAAATTCTGTCTTGCCTCTAAGAAGAACCCATTACAGTCAAACCACTTGACACCCACAATGCTGATTACGACCGAGTCTAGAAAAGCTGCTGCTATTCCTTCCCTGCTTAATTAACAGAATGCAGAACCATTGTCTACAGGGTCTCCCTGAAGAGGAGCTAGACAAGTTATACACCCAATGCAATGTTTGTTGATTTTGACAAAATGCACAAAGACTTACCCACTACCATCAACTGTACTCCCAAATGGTCATCCTACCCCAACCCCCTCAGAAAGATGGGCATGCCTATGATGCAATCAACTATTCAACATAATAAAATACAAAGAACCGGAGGTACTGCACAGCATCCATCCAATACAAAACACACACTATGCTCCACTGTCACCAAAGAAAAAATAATTTGTTGGCAGCAAAGGACCACTTGCCCTGCTTAGTCTGCCCCGATGTTACCAGTATTCTACCTCCACAGAGCCTATCTGGTCTTTGGCAATCCTCCTGCCTCCCTGCCTCATTTCTGATTTAATCCTATATTTGTCCTATGCATGCTTAAAGCTCCCCACTGTTCCATCCTCCACCACTTCCTTTGGCAATGCATTCCAGGTGCCTACCAGGAGTATTTGCACTATCCCCAGTATGAAAACAAAAAGGATACAACAATTTTTTGCATACCAGGGGCCATGGTTATAGAACAAGCTACCACTCAGTATACAAAACTGAACAAACAGTGCTCAATTTAAAAACAATGTAGTATGCTATCTATGTCCTCCTCAACATGCAATTGCTTTAAAGTACAGACCTGAATGTTGCTACCACTGGCCTGCCTATGTGATTACCCTGCTGCCTTTGTGTCTGTCTGGATTCTTATATCTTGCATCTGTCAAACTGAAGTAGTGTAATATGTTCTGTTTCCCCAAGGCCATAGCTGAAAAAGGGACCAAGTGTACAGTAGGGCTCAGTCCATCTTACCTGGTAATCAATTAATAAATGGTGGTGGCTGGACCAGTGGTGTGGAGGCCTGAGGCACTGGACATCTTACTTGCTGCCACACTGGTGATCTGAGCTCCAGTGGTCAGCCAGGGTGGAAGAGGATTAAGCATAAGTAGAACTCACCTCTCCCAGGGAGGGGATGCCTGATGTCTTGGCCCTTGGCTGCCACCAGATGGAGGCATGGTGGCAGTGCAGATACAAAAGATACACATTAGGGAGGGAAGGAGGGATCCACAGCCAGGGATGTGGGGGCAGAAAACCAGGAAAGGGTATCTGTGGGCTATATGAAGTCCTGCGCACTTCCACTGAACCATGCCACCACCAGGAACATTGGAGCCATCTGCAGCCATCTAGATGAGAGAATTGGGGAGGGGAGCAGTGGCTCTTCACCCTCTGGTCCACCCATGGGGGGGAAGCCATGGACAATTGCAGTTCCAGTTCAGGAGAGGTGGTTGTCAGCCAATGGGAGGTGGTGACAGTGTTGAAAAGCCACCAATTGGGGCAAAAATCTTAAATAAAACAAAATAAACAAACATACACATAAATAAATAGGATTGTCATGAAACCAGGCATTTCTTTTCAATGTAAAAAATAACAGGTATGTGGGAAATAAATATGGGGGTGGGTTGGGGAACTTCTGGGACTGGAATACCTAATGGCTATATTTTCTAAATCTTGCCAGGCCTGCAGTCCTGGGCTTGCACAGTTCCTTTACAACAGTCACATAGAGAGGATCTAACCCATACTGTACTAGTTCATCATGTGGGCCAAAGGAAAAATGGGTGTTAGCATAGGCCAATGCAGCCACCTGCTGTTGCCAAAAACAAGCAGTTTAGTGGGAACATAGCAAGATGGGCTCACTTACTTGCTTGTGCTAAGGGTGAGAGATGAATCAGAACTGAAACGGTGTCAGTTTAACGACAAAATCAGCAATTTATGTTTCAGCAAAGGGAACTAAAAGATTCCCATTTCCGTTCAGATCAGTTTTAGCAGAGGAGGACTTGTGTGGGAGATATAGAAACATAAAAACATAACATTGGTGTCAGAGAAGGAATGCTTGGCCAACCCATTTTGCCCCTTTCCCTCTGCCTATCCTAATTTTTTTTTTCTTTTAATTCTTTGGAAACCGATTAAGGATCACTAGGCACAAGTGCCTGTTTTCAGGGGCTACCTGGGAGTATTGTGGAGGTTAAAGGAAAACTGTCGTAATCTGCACCTCCCCATTCCTAAAACCTTACCCACTCAATTAGGCCTTTCACAAGGAAAAAACTTTGCTTTACATGTTGTAACTTACTTTATTTTATTGTTGTAAAGTCCAGGAGTTGGCAACATGGAGGGCTCTGCCCGATTCCATTTCATGTGAAAGTGTGGTGCTGCACTGTTTCCTTCAGTACAAAGTGTACCGATGCCAGCAGTGCGGTGCTGCAGTTTCACATGAAATGGAACCATGCCTCATCTGCCATTTTACTGACTCTCAGACTTTACAACAATAAAATAAAGTAAGTTACAACACCTGAAAAAAAGGTTTTTCCTTGTGAAAAGTCTAATTGGGGGTAAGGTTTTGAGTGGTGGGGAGCTACAGATTAGGACAGTTTTTCTTTATGTGACTTGCCCAGACTCAAACAGTATGCAAGTGAAGACTGTGGAAATCAAACTCAGGTCTGCCGGATATACTAAGCTCATTCACAACTCATTATTCTAACCTCCAGGCACCCACCACTCTTTTAGCAAAGAAGTACTTCCTCACATCTCTCTTGAGTTTATCTCATTCAAGAATCATTGCATGTCACCTCGTTTTTGTGCATATTTTCCTCTGTAAAATATTCCTTCTGTACCCTATTTAACCCTGTGAGACATTTACAGGTCTCTATAATCCCCCCCCATCTCTCTTTCATGGTGTACATATTCAGATCCATTAGTCTCTCCTCATACAGCTTCTGATGCAGCCACTGAACCATTTTAATTGCCCTCCTCTGGATAGCCTCCACCCTGTCTATATCCTTCCTAAGATGTGGTCTCCAGAACAGGATACAGCACTCTATTTGAGGTCTCACCAGCAATCTGTAGAGTGGCAACACCACCTCCCTCTTTCTTTTGGCTATGCTGCTCTCTGAGCACCCCAGCATCCCATTTGCCCAATGAAATCTTTGTTGCACTGTCTCGCCACGTTTGATGTCATTAGATATGATCACCCACAGGTCCCTTTGCTGTTTGGTGACCATCAATACCTTGATCAGACTCAAACAGTATGCAAGTGGAGACTGGGAATCAAACTTAGGCCTGCTGGATATACCAAGCTCATTCACAACTCGTTACTCTAACCTCTAGGCTATACTACCAACCCAGTCCTTTGCCACAGACCCTACCTGATCTCTGGCTCCCTAGCCCCCCCCCCTTGCTTTCCAACTAAGATTCCCATTGCATACCCCATGCATGCTTGAAACCCATCACTGTTTTTGCCTCCACCACCTCTGCTGGAAGACTGTTTTAGGCATCCACCATTCTTTTTTAGCAAAGAAGTACTTCTCTCTTGAGTTTATCCCATTCCAGCATCTTTGCATGTCTCCTTGTTTTTGTGCATCTTTTTATCTGTAAAAAATTCCTCTCCTGTATCCTGTTTAACCCAATGAGGCATTTACACGTATCTATCATTCCCCCCTTCTCTCTTTCATGGTGTACATATTCAGGTCCAGTAGTCTCTCCTCGTAGGGCTTCTGATGCAGCCACTGTACCATTTTAGTTGCCCTTCTCTGGACAGCCTCCACCCTGTCTATGTCCTTCCTGAGAAGTGGTGTCCAGAAAAGGACACAACACTCCAGGTGGGGTCTCACCAGCAATCTGTACAGTGGCAACACCACCATCTATTCTTCTGGTTATACTCTCCCTCTGCACCCTAGCATCCCACTGGCCCTATGCAATCCTTGTTGCACTGTCTCAGCACAATTAATGTCATCAGATATGATTACTCACAGGTCCCTTTTCTGTTTGGTGACTGTCAATAGATCTTTTCCCATTTTGTACTCCACTTCTGGGTTTTTGTGAACTAGGTGCATGCTGTTTGCGCTTTTTTGCATTGAAACCCAGCAGCCATGCCCTTGACAACTCCTCAAATTTTCTCAGGCCTCTGCATATTCTTTCCACCACCTCTAGAGTGTGTAGCCCATTGTAGATTTTAGTGTCATCTGCAAAAAGGCATACCTTCCCTTCCAGTTCATCTGCAATGTCAGTTATAAAGCCAATACTTCAGACTGGTTCCAGTACTGAGCTGTGAGGTGCTCTGCTGGTCACCCTTCCTTCCCCAAAGTGAACTCCATTTAGCATCACCCTCTGTCACCTTTCCATTAACTAATTTTAACTGGTTCGCTACCTTAGTACCCACCCATACACTGCCCAGTTTCCCTATGAGTCTTTTATGTGGTACTGTGTTGCATGCCTCACTAAAATCCAAGCAGACCATGTCCACTGCCCCGCCCTGATTTATTTCCCTGATCACCCAGTCAAAAAAAATATCAGATTTGTATTACATGATCTCCCTCTCATAAATCTATGCTGCCTCAGGTCATGTAACCACTGGATTCAAGATATTCCAAAATCTTTTCCTTTAGCAGTTGCTCCATTAACATCCCCACCACTGATGACAGACCAACTGAACTATAGTTGCCAGCTTCCTCCCTGATACTGCTTTTATGAAGCAGGACTAAATCTGCCCTCCTCCAGTCCTCCAGAATCACTCATGTTTCTATGTAGTTGTTGCATAGGGCTGTGAGAGGTGTGGCCAGTACCTCCCTGAGCTCCCTCATTACCATTACATGTACCCCTTCTGGCCCATAACTTTTTCACTTTCTGATTTGCGAGTCTCTTCACAACTTTCTCCTCTGTTAATGGACTTGTGTTTCCTCCCTCCCTCTCCTCACTACTCCAGCTGCTTTTATGTTGCCCATCCTCTTCCCCTTCCTCTGTGATGACTGAACAAAGTATTTGTTCAGGATATCTACTTTTTCCTGATCCCCTCTACACAGTCCCTACCTGCCATTCTGAACCTAAAAATCCCACCCTTAGTCTTCCTCTTTTTACTTATGTACCTAAAAAAGGTCTTGTCCACTTGGGATATTCTTTCTTCAGTTTCCACCTTTGTGCCCCTCACCATTTTCCCCACTTCCCTCTGCACCTCCTAATACTTCTCTCTATCCTCTTCCTTCTTTCCTCTTTGCCTCTTTATACTTCCTGAATGCTACCCTTTTAGCCTTACCCTTTCATCCACATCCTTTGAGAAACATAGAGGTTTCTTTTTTTCTCCTGCTATTGCTTACTTCATTTGCACAAAAGTTTGTTGCCTTCACTATGCCTTCCCTTGACTTAGACCACAGTTCTTTCACCTCACCCATTTCATCCCCTCCCCCACTAAGTTTTCTTTGAGGCATACACGCATTTCTTTTTTAAATCTGCCCTCCTGAAGCCAAGAACCCTCTTCCTTGTGGGCTTTGCTTCTGCTAAAATCCTAATGTTACATAGAAACATAACACAGAATTTGATGAAAGATAATGACTGACAGGCCAGTCCAGTCTGTTCCTTATCCATACCTATTTAGAATGCTGCAGATACTATTTTATCTCCAGTTTCACCTTGTTTTTGAACTGTTATGGTACCCTATGTCTATCCCATACAGTTTTAAAACTCCTTACTGTCTCCACTTCTACCTCATCTGGTGGGAGCTGTTCCATGCCTCTAGCACCCTTTCTTTTTTTTCATTAAGTATACTTTATTGAAATTATGAAAAGAGAAAAACACACAACTCACCATAACACATTACAAGAAACAAAAGACTGAGAACACTTTAAAAACATTATATATCATATAACAACCTAGTACTGGCAAAGACAAAAATTGCAACAGGGCATACAGTTAACAGTACAAATAGAAGGTAAAACAAAGACAAACCTTCCCCACACCCGAAATACCCCTGCAGCCCAGCAGACCCAGCCTATCTATCCAGTCTCTCAATGGCATCCTATGGAAAAGGCACGAAGGTAAAAGACAAATGAAAAAGGAAATGAGAAAAGAGAGAAGAAACACCAACAAGAAAGGGCCCAATGGAATAACATTCCTTTAAACTTGACCCAATAGACAAGAGAGTGAGGAGTGGTTCCACCTGGCCCAGAAGTGATGAAGACAAGTCCTATGGATGGTATATGATTTTCCAATTTTAAAGCAGTCCTCACCTCAGCATGCAATTCCCCGACAGGTGGGACCGGCTCATCCAAACAATGTCTTAGAATCATTAGTCTGGCTACAACTGAAATGAGAGCCATATGGGCTTTTCAAATAGGAACGAGGCCCTGTGGGAAGTGATCAACTAGGCAAATATCCAGAAGGGAAAGCCCCTGCAACACTAAGAGCAGAGCTAAAGAATCCCCTAATAGAAGATCAAAAGGGGGCCATTTTAACACAATCCAACAAAACAATTTGAATTGCCTTTCTGCTTCATGACACCTGGAGCATACAGGAGAGGCATGTTTTCCCATTTGAAATAAATGGGAAGGAGAATAATAAAGATTATCCAAAACTTGAAATTGTATCAACCTAAGCATATCTTGTTTAACGTATTAATACAAAGTTCTCCAAACACGCCACCGTAATGTTGAATCAGTGGAAAGCTCCAGTGCTTGAGTCCAGTAGAAACAGACTCCTGACAGAGTGAGAATGTCCAATACTTGAAAGCTTTACCACCCTTTCTGAGAAGAAGTACTTTCTTACATTGCCCTTAGTCTACCCCCTTTCAGTCTGGGCAGACTAGGTGGGCCAAGCAGACCTTATCTGCCGTCAAAGTCTATGTTTCTATATCTCATGTCATGCCCTCTTGTTTTAGAGCATCTTCTCTTTGGAAAAATGCTGCCTTCCTGTACCTTATTAATTCCATTGAAACACTTGAAGGTCTCTATCATGTCTCCCCTCTCACTCCTCTCCTCCAGGGTATACATATTGAGCTCCCCCAATCTTTCCTCATATGACCTTTGATGTGGCCTTGCACCACTTTTGTTGCCCTTCTTTGAACTGCATCTACACTGTCTATGTCCTTTCAGAGATGTGGCCTCCAGAGTAGGACACAGTACTCCAAATGAGTTCTCACCAGTGATTTGTACAGTGGCATCATGACCTTATTTCTTCTACTGGTGATACCGGTCCCTTTGCACCCCTAGCATTCTGCTAGCTCTCCCCATTGCCTTGGCACATTGTGTGGACACCTTTAGGTTGTCAGATATGATCACTCCCAGATCTCTTTCCTGTTTTGTGGCTGCTAATATCTCTCCCCATCACGTAATCCTCCTCTGGGTTTCTATGGTCCAAGTGCATGATTTTACACTTATTCGCATTGAATCACAGTTGCCACACTTTGGATTATTCCTACAGCTTAGCTAGGTTCCTCCTCATTTTCTCCACCTCTCCTGGGCAGTCTACCCTATTTCAGATCTTTGTGTCATCTACAAACAGGCATACTTTCCCCTCTAGTCCCTTTGCAATGTCACTGATGAAGAAGTTAAACAGCACTTGCCCAAGAACTGATCCCTGTGGCACCCCACTAGTCACTCTCCCTACTTTGAATTTAGCCCCATTTGCCACCACCCTCTGTTTTCTATTCCTTAGCCAATTTCCAAACCAGGTCACCACCTTGTGTCCCACCCTCAGACTTCCTAGCTTGTTTACAAGCCTCCTATGTGGAACAGTGTAGAATGCCTTGCTCAAGTCCACCGCTCTGCCCTGATCCACCCCCCTAGTCACCTAGTCAAAGAAATCTATCAGATTAGTTTGACTTGACTTTCTTGACATGAATCCATGCTGCCTTGGAACTTGTGCTTCACTCAATTTGAGGTGCTTCACATCCTTTCCTTTAGCAGAGATTCCATAATTTTGCCCACCATCGAGGTCAGGCTGACAGGTCTGTAGTTTCCAGCCTCCTTTCTGCTCCAACTTTTGTGGAAAGGGAATACTTCAGCCCTTCTGCAGTCCTCTGGAACCATTTCTGTCTCCAGTGACTCACTGAACAGGGCTGTCAGTGGTGCTGCCAGTTCCTCCCTCTACTCCTTTAATATTCTAGGGCGTACCCATTGCCTTATCCACCTTCAGTTTTTGAAGTTCTTTTAGGACTGTCTCCTCTTTAAATAGACTGCTGTCCACCTGCCTTCCAGTCCTGACTCTAAGCTGTGGTCCCTCCTCTTCCCCACACTGCACAGTGATCACTGGTCCCAGGTATCCTCCCACCTTGATGTCTGCAATACTGTCCCTGTTTCTGAGCCCCAGGTCCAGTATTACCCCATCACAAGGTGGACAGTGACATCCAGCCCCCCTCCTGCCCTGCTGCTGTAGCAATCCATAGAATCAACTTTCCAGCTCTCTGAATCATAGTGCCAGGTAGGCACCTATCTTCCTCTTTCCCTCACTTCCTGTTCCAAAGTCTACCACCAAGTCCCCCAAAAGAAGTTACTTCCTCCTCTGCTAGGTTGTCTACCTCCCATCTTGGGGCCTTCCCTCTGTAGGACCCTCATATCCTCCCTGGAATCAGACCTCTGTTATGGGTGCCCTTTCTCAGCAGTCCCATCCTGCCAGAGCAGTGAATGAGTTCCATAGTGGCACAGGCTAAGGAATGAGCACCTTACATGCCATAACCACCCTTCTAGAGCCCACCACACTCCAATTGACCCTCCTTCTCATAAACATTATCTAGGGCATTAATGGTAGACTTGGGGGCCCTGAATGGGAGCAGAGGCCCCTCAAATCATAAACAACTTGGCCTGGAGTCCAGTGTCCACCTTCTTCAGCCCAGAGAGAGGAGTGCAGATGAGGTAACACTTCAGGCTCCTGAAACTGCAGCTCCACATCCACTGCACTGCACCACTCCCAAAGTTCCAATTTCTTCACTCTACTGTTTGCTGGAATTTACTTTATACCCTGACCCATGATAGGGCATTTCTAGTTTTTCCCTTTTTGTGTTGCTTGCATGCATGTGCAAGAAACACATTGTGCCCGTCAGCAGTTAGGGAGCAGGCCAAAATGCATCAAGAAATTTGGCCACGTCACCATGCAATCAGCTATTTTGTTGCATTACAAGCTACCAAAACAGCTGATTACGTGGTGTTCCCATGGCGACGGCTTTTCCATCGGCCTTTCACAGTCCCCAAGAAGCCGACAGAAAGCTACTGTCCACCATTCAGTGTGCCTTCCTGGTAAACATTTCAATCAGTGGTGTACATTGCGAAGGGACAGGTGGGGCAAGCTGCCCCCCTGAGAAATGAGACTGGGACTTTAAAGAGCTGTTTTTTCATTCTTTTTTCTTTCCTGAGTTGACTGAGATTGTACCTGTCCCTGGACCTGGCTGGTCTCGGGGGGGTGCTTCAGACTAGTCTAGTCTCTCTCTCTTTGACTCCTCATGCAGAATTCAATATTTAAAAAAAAATACTGGGGTGATTCTCAATAGATCTCTTCCATCAATCAAATGATCTCCTGGCTCCTCAGCACCAATGCTCCTCCAATCAGTAGAGAGAGAGATTAGACAGCTGGAGCAGAGTTGTGTGAGCTGTACGTGTGCACGGAGTGGTGAGACAGTCAGTTGGGGAGCAGCAGGCAGCATGAGTGCAAGTGTAGAAGTTGAGACGAGAAGGAGTGCTGTACTATCAATGTCAATACAAGCTAAAAATAAAAAGTACCTTTTTTGAGTTGGTTGGTTGGTCCAGTCAGGCAGTCCGCACTAGTGTAGGAACGGGGATGGGACAAGCAGCACACAGCCGCAGCAGAAGGCGGGGGGGGGTGATCATTGGGGAGAGTGAGAAGCTGAGCCAAATCAAGCCAGGAGATGGTAAACTAAGTGGCTGGTTTAAGGTAAGAATTGGAACACTGCAGTTGTACTAAGAACTGCTGAAAACCTGTGGCAAGGCTGTGTGAGTATTTGTGTTGTTGATCGGTTCCAAAGGGAGAAGGTAAAAGGAGCACACCCAGCAGTCAGGATATGGGTGGGACTCTCACTAAGTGTGATCTGATGTACAGCATGGAAAAAGGTGTTGAACTAGAGATCAAGAGGTGAGCAATGCAAGAGCAAGATCAGCATTAATACCAGATTTTAGCGGCAGGTTTGTGCATACAAATTCACATGTGATCTAGTGTGATTTAGGGATCCCATCCATGTAATTCAGAAGCCGCTTGTATTGTCAATAGCTGTGTTGGCTTAGTTAGTATTCAACAAGAGGCCTCAGGCATGTAATATTCCAGGTTTTTCCATCGGGTTACCCCAGAGGTGTAGTAGCGTTTCCTTTCCTTTTCTTTGTGCCCTGCCCGTGCCCACTTTTAGGTAGTTAGTATTTTGCTGGCCTAAGAAGCCTTACTTCACATTTAATCACTTTGTGAACCCCCCCAATTATTCTGTATTTCAATGTTGCATATTGCTGAGCAGAGCTGAAAGCCAGCAACAGCATGGGTCTGGGAGGGGACTAGTGTGCACTCTGAAGCAGCAGAGCCGAAAGTTGATAATGGTACAGGCCTGTTTTGTTTATTGAAACCTGCCAGCATAAGCATGTGGGACACTAGCTCAACCAAGCTGTTTTCTTTAAAACAAACACAAAAAAGTTATGGGCTTAGTACTTCTCTTTTCTGGGAGAAATATGGTTGAATGGAAGGGGAATAACACTGGCACTATGTGCAGAGATTTTATGGGTTGGGGGGTGAGCAGGGAGTGAACAAGTGGTCAGGCCTGCCATCTGCAGGGGTTGTAGCACAGAGCTGGAGTGAGCGACAATCAGCATGGAACCCAATTCAATCTATGAATGTGGATGGATCATAGGCCAACAAGACATTTATATGAAAAGAAAACAAATGCAAGGTCAGATGATGTATTTACATATTTTTTACATGAACTTTACATGTTTTTTAGGTATAGCGAGAAGGTAGGTAATTATTCAAAAGTATGAAAATGTTTTTCCCTATTCAAAGGCAAGTAATAGGTGTAAGGTTTTTTTGTTTTTTTTTAACTTAATCAACATGGTTGCCAGAAATGTGTCAAACATTTCTAGGAGGCAAGGCTCTATGGGTGCACTGCATTCTGCCTGACTGTAGAAGTACCAGTTGGCATGAATATGGTCTCATAAGAACACAGACCAGGTTACCTTTCATTCAAGTCAAGACACATGCAAATAATCTCTATCCATTTGATAATAGTAAATGTTAAGTAAAGTGTTAACTTGCTCCGAATGATTCCATTCTGAATTAGAGGGAAAACAATTACACAATAGTCTAAGTGATTTCTCTGCTCTGCTGACTGAGGGGGTGGGGTATGAGTAAGAAAGAGAACCAAACAAAAAAGTGCAGCCACAGCAGAATTGAGTGGAGGTTCATCTTTGCTTTGTGTGCTTGCAATGCAAATCCATTGTGACTCAGACAGCCTAGATCTCAGCATGTCATGTGGGTGGGTCAGATCATGTTGAAGAAAGCCAGATGTGTAAAGAAATGTATAAAAAAAAATAACTTTATTTGTTCATTCACTGAACTGTGATAGCTAGGGAGGCTGTGGCAATGAGGAACACAGAGACAATGTTTTTTTTTTCCCGGGGTGAATGATTGCCCACTGCCGGACTGCCCCCAGCCCCAACCCTCATCCCTAGAACCCCCACACTTAATGTCATAATACATGAAAATCAGGACTTTTGGGCTACTTTCTCCACCCCCATGGCAAAAAAAAACTATGCCCTGATTTCAATTAAAAAAAAAAAAAAGCTGACAGAGTGCACAATCCCCTGTCAGCATGACCCCCTCCACAGTTCATTTGCCAATGGGGTAGCCCAATCCCCATCTGCATAATGCACCTTCCTCCATTTGTTATTTACCAAGGGGGTGCCAAATCTTCCCTTGGCTCATGCGTCTTCCTCCAGCACACTGTATGGTCGACAGGGGTGCCCAATCCCATGTCAGCTCCACTGGCCCCCAAACAGACTTCCATCTGCCACACTGGGAGCCCACCCCAGCATGGCAAAAGCCTCTTTGGCCAATGGGGGTGCCCTATCCCCCATCGGCTCCACTTTCTCCCAAAATAAACTGCCTGGTGCCATGCTGGGAGCCCACCCTGGCATGACAAAAGTCCCCGGTCATCTGTGTAAAAAAAAAATGACCTAGAAGAAAAAAAGGTCCCTCATTGATTCTCTTACTCTCCTCCCCCAACCTGCACCCACCCACTGCATACTCCCCTCCCCATGCCCCCACCTCATCCCACACTTCCCACCGGAGCCCAATGTGATGATCCTTGGTGGACCGGGAACACGTTTGCACTCTTCAAAGCCGACCATGAACTGAAGAAATGCTGGTAAGCTGTATAATGACATAAATGTTGTTTTTTTCAACTTTAGTGCATATCTCAGCCATTTTGGGGAATTTTTTCACCAAATTTTCAACATGCGGTTCTTGGGACCCACCTCATTAACACAGTCACTGTGATTTTGGTATTCAGCCCTAAAAGGTGATTTTGAGGCCACTGTGCAGAACCACCTTTCAGGACCGATTAATGAAATGACAGTGTCACAGTTCATGAGGTTGGCTCCCAAAAACCCTATGTCGAAAATTTGGTGAAAAAATTCCCCCAAATGACTGTTTTACAAGCATGCATTGCTTAGTTCCTACACATGTTCATAACTTCAAGCATTTTTAATATTTTCAGTCCATATTTTCAACATTGCCATTTTACCACACCTCCTTATGAACAGTACAGCTGTCATTTTTCACATCTTGCCCCAAATGTGTTTTCACACATGTAGTGCACCGTGCTGTGGTCGGTGTGCAAAATCAATGCTTGGGACAAATTAAGAAAATCACAGTGACACTGTTCATGAGCAGAGGTCTAAAACTGGCTATGTTGTCAATTTGATTACAAATGTACATAAAATGACTGTGTTACGAGCGTGTATTGTGCAATTTCCACACACCCTCATAAGTTCACAGATTCATAATATTTTCAGTCCATATTTTCAACATTGGTATTTTTCCACACCTCCTTATGAAAAGTCATTTTTTGCACCCTGGCTGAAATGTGTCTCACACTTCCAGTGCAGAATAGTGTGGTCACTGTGGGAAATCAGTGTTCAGGACAGATTAAGAAAAATCACAGTGACAGTGTTCATGAGCGGAGGTCCCAAAATACCTATGTTGAAAATTTGCTGTAAAATATCCCCAAACTAATTACATTACGGGTGTGTATTCACAGTTTCTACACACACTCATGACTTCACCAGGTTTTTTTTATATTTTCACTCCAGATTTTCAACATTGCCATTTTTTACACCTCTTCATGAACAGTACAGGTGTCATTTTTCACATCCTGTTCAAAATGTGTTTTTGCACCTGTGGTGCCAAGTGGCGCAGTCACTGTACAAAATCACCTTTCAGCTAACAAATTAATAGTGCAACTCTTCATTCAGTGGGGTCACAAAAAACCCAAGTTGAAAACTTGGAGAAAAAATACAAAGAAACGCCCAAGATGTTAGGGTTTTTGACCACAATGTCCTACCCTGAAGGGACTGACAGGTGTCAGGGGTGTGATTTGGGATTGTCAGCAGTAATGCTCATGCCATTCAACCCCCACCCTGCAGTCAGTGCTAAGCATTGAGGTGCACCTTGGACCCTTTGGCCCCAGAGTTCACCCCATTCTCCCATACTACACCTATTTCAGCACTTCTCTCTCCTTATGCTGGTCTCCAGGCTTCATTACTACTAGGAGGTACCTCTTCTTGAACATAACAGGCAGGAACACAACACTCTGCAGCCTGGACATCCTCCCCCCCACTTTCTGTGACCATCAGTTTGTTTCCTGCCTTCCAAGGAGTAGGTACTCTGCAGTAGAGCTCTGTCACTGTGGTGACAGGGCTGAAGAATTCAGGACTGTAAGTTTGGACATTTTTTCTTACTGGACATCCACAGAGAGCAGGAATGGGTGGATCAAGAGATGAAGCTGTCTCTCTGCTGTTAGGGGTCCCAGTCTCAACCGTGCATGCCCGACAGACTGGCCCCTCTCAGTTGCCCATAATAATGCTATCTCTACTTTCCTCTCTAAAGGCTTCCTCTCAGTTGCCCATGATAATGCTTTCTCTGCATTTAGGGGGTCCTGGTCTCAGCCATGCATGCTGGACAGACTGGCCCTTCTTAGCTTTTCTCCCATGCCACCACAGGCTCAGCATGCATTCTGAACAGACTGGCATGCCATTTTCTTTCTCCAATGCTAAAGGCCTTCCATGCTAATGGACTTAGCAATGCTGCCCCCAGACACACAAGTCAAAAAGGGGCCTTGCAGGCAGTGGAGGAGATGCTACATGTGGGGTGCCTCCGCCATTGAAGCCAGGGCACAGTAGCACTTTCACAGATCAATTGTCAAGCCCTTCAGGCTCCCAGCAGCTGGAGACACTACTAGCAGGCTGCTCAGTTGCACAGTTCATTGATGAGCACCTAGGGAGGCTCAAGGCTCATTGACAGAGGCCATTACCGCTACTGAGGTCATCAGCTACACTACTCTGGTGTCAGTGTGCCCAGGCCATTGATGAGTTCCTTGGACTCTTAACTCATTGATGGAGGCCTCATTGATCAAGTGATTCAGCTATCAGGCCACCCAGGTGCACAGTTCAATTTCTGATATTTCTACTAGGGCAAAAACACTTTCAGGAAGCATTTTTCTGTTGAAGTAACTCTAGAATAATCAGCTTGTCAACAGAGGCTGCATAGAGCACAGCTAGTCTGGTGGCAGTCCGCCACACCATCAGTGAGCTCCTTGGGCTCTTAGCTCATTGATGGGGGCCTCATTCAACTCATGTGTCTACTAGCTGGTCACTCTGGTGCACAGCTTGTCGATGAGCACTGGTGTCAAATGCTCATCCATGGAGACCACTACCAGGAGTGAATGTGGGAGACTTCCACAGGCAATTAATGGCAGGCACTCCCTACATTTTCAGCAGCGATGGCTGCTGGATAGAACCTTGTGGGCCTGCCCCCAATAAAGGAACCATCATCCTGGGCAGTACTGCTTACGGGTTAACAAAGGCCTGCAAGCCAGGAATCCTGGTGACCTGACACTGGAGTTTAAATCTCTGCTCCCAACCCCTTTTCAGATTTGAGAACAAGACCACAAGTGCAAATCAGGGAATTAGTTTCTAGATGTGGGTCCTATCCCCTAGCACATGGACTACTGAATTGGGACTGGCATGGGGTGCACAACTGTACTCACCAGCAACAGGGGAAGACATACTCCCCAGTATGATCTAGGATAAGCTGGGCAAAATTCTATCTAGCTCCCCCACTGTTGTCCTCTGGTGCTACTCTCTATGCTTATAATCTAGATAGCATTTGCCTCTGCGTTCATACCAAGTTTGACAAAAAACATTCAGAAACCAGGCCAGGCTGCCACAGAATGGGCTCTCTGGTTTTGAAGCCAGACCCCCTCAGGACCCAATAGACAGGCAAGTGGAAATATCACTAGAACAGACCGTTCAGGTGTCCACAACATCACTCATGAATGTGATGCCCATCTTTTCTAATTTAGCCCTCTGGCCAATCCCTTCAAGTTTCATCGAAAAAATAAGTTGGCCTGGCAGTTACTTCAGCTCATGCTCCTGGCTTCTGCTCATTCAGCTGTCATGCCACAGTACAGCAGCCAGCCATGCAGCAAATTCCAGGTCTTACCAAACCTCATCCCTGAGCACCTCAGCAAGCAGATGCATCTTCATAAATTCATCTGGTTAATGTACCATATAAAGGAAACCTGCAGTGCGGATTTACCCTCTAAGAGGTGATAACAGAAGTTGAGGAAATGGAGAAGATATGCATGCTGCATCAAGGGACAGAAATAAATCCTGGTCACCAGGCTCCTGAAAAGATTTTTGTGCCCATGACTACAGCAAAGGGTAGAATGAGGCTTCTACAGGCAAACTCACCTGGTTCTCCACCCATAACCAGTGTAACTGCAGGGGAGGATGAGGTGGCACCTGAGGGGGTAGCAACAAAAAGTACCAATGAAGACATCTGAGCCATCCTTGAGTGAAGGGCAAACAGGTACTTACTAAGACACACAAAGAGATTTGGAACACAGTGCATCACCAATACCCAATCAATTCAACTCAAAGCCACCATTGGCATCACATGGCTCCCTTGCCAATTCCTACCAGTAGATTGGCAATGTCCCAAGCAATTACAGACTTGGCAAAGCTCAAGCAATTACTAATCTTCTTCCAGCAAGGGTTAATGAGCAGGTTCCCCCTCCAAATGGAATAGGGACATTTCCTCACTCTTTTTCATAATCCTCAAAGGCATGGCAGGATTCGAGACCAGTCTTGGACTTAAAATTTGGGCACTGCTTTATGTGCTACGGCTCCATTAAGATGGAAATGCTGTCACCCACCATCTGGAAACTCTACCAGGGGTATTGTCCTGGCATCTATAGATTGACAAGATGCCTATCTGCATATATCCATCTAGGATTAGCATAATATATCATGTTCAAGGTGGGGAAACCTCACTTTCAGTTCACAGCACTTCCCTTTGGGCCCTAAGGGTTGGACAAGGCCATATCACAGGGGCTGTATTTGTGCCTAGTGATGGAATCACTCACCTCACACAACTAGGATACAGCTCTTCTCCTGCCTGGTCAACATCCTCCAAGGCTCCACAGTTTGATCAGGCAATGCCAGCAGAAGCAGAGGTCATCCAGTGCCTCTCTACTCACAGATTTATCTTGAACCAGAACAAGGTCCTTTATTTCCACCCTAGTCCCTACCCTATGTGGAAACAGGCCTTGAAACACAAGTCAGGTGTTTCACACAAAAGGGAAATCCATGGACCTTCAAAGCCTCTTCAGTATTTTCAATCCGCTCACCTCCTGAAGGCTCACTGTTAGATAAAGCTCATAGGGACATGCTTTCCCTCATAGACATAGTCTCCTGGGATCAGGCATGTCCTCCTTCATAGACATACTCTCCTGGACACTAATTCACAGGCAGCCCATCCAGGCAAGCACTCTCAACCTGTGATCTCAATTTAAAAATCCATGGACGGCAAGAAACAAAGTTCCTAATTCCTCACCGGGGGAGCATTTCTTCATTGGTGGGCTCAGAGGACCAATATTATGAGAGTTCACAATTTGGGGCTTCCTCACTGAGTAAGTATTACCAACATTGACTGCCTAGGGGGGTGGGGAGATCTAGGTTAGGTCTCCACACTAGGCAAGTGGTCACTGTCAGAATCCAGATCCAGCATAATGGACAACTGAGTAATGATAACTTATATTGATCGGGGTGTGGCCTGGCTCTGAACAAGCATGGAGGTCTAAATCCTGAGCTCTGATACTCAGCAAACAATCTAGCATCATCTTCAGCCATCTCAGCCAACTTCACAAGGTTATATAGAAATCTAGGTACTCTGGACCACAATACAGCAATTTGTCAAGGTATTTTCTTTTAATAATTCACCTGTACTGGGCTATACTACAACAGACTTTTACTGGAAGCCTAAACTCAGGCCCTGAACTATGGCTGAATCTGCAGAAAAATCGGCTCCTTTGGATAAAATAGAAAGTATGTTCCAAAAACTAATTACAGATATAAGTGACCTAAAAGTCACAACTCAACTAATACTACTACATTAAAAAATATAGACTCTCTACTTGCTAATACTGAACTTAAAACTAAACAGAATGAGTCATCTATTTAAGATTCAAAAGCTACTATCAGGGAGCAAAATCGTACTATCAAAGAGCTTCAGAATGAAATTGATGACATTGAGAATCGAAATCGAAGGAATAATCTATGATTCTTCGGATTTCCTGAAAATTCTGAATCGAAGGATACCACTACCTTTTTACTACGTGTTTTACCAACCATGCTGAATCTTCTTGCTGAACACAACATAATTATAGCATGTTCGCATCATTCACTAGGCCCTAAACCTCCTCCTGATTACAAGCCCAGACCTACTGTGGCTAAATTTCTGAATTTTGCTCATACTGAACTTATATTACAGAGATCCAGAGAAATCGGGCACCTTACTTGGCAAGAGCATCAAAAATTTATAGATAGATACTTTTCAAAAGAAGTTCTAAACAAAAGGAAAGCTTTTACAATGGCTCAGAAGCTGATGCACAAGCTGGGATTACGATTCTGAGATATCCTGCAACAATGCATGTGTACAGCGGCAGTTCTTACAAGGATTATAGTACTCTGGAATCATTGATGTCATACCTAAATAAGTTTGAAATTCCTCTGGTAAACACATCAGATACTAGGGATGTTTCTCTGTGTCATTCTAATAAATCTACTATTAGCCCAGAGTACAACGCTCAGAATACTTCAGGTCCCGATGAGCTTATTGCAACCATCTTGGAACCTCACACTGAGTTAAACATGAGACTCTCTGCCCATTTGAAAGATAAAAGCTTGTCTAAACCTACAATCTGCAGTCTTCAATGTTGCACACAGAAAACATTTCATATAAAAAATGTTGAATCTCATACCAGTGCTGTGTTCACTACACCTATACCCTTAAGTAATAGGTTTGAGCTTCTGGGTGATATTCAATCTGACCATTGTGGAACCATGGATAATGGAAACACAACTTCTGTAGAAGCAGTGCAGAATGTCCCTGAAGCTAATGAAGAGCCCGTTGGTGTCTCATGGTCTGGAGTAGTAGCGAGTTCGCCTCAAAAATCCTTGGAGCCACCAAAGAAAAAACGCCATAGCAGAGGGAAGAACAGACTAGATACATCTGCTACAAAGATGACTTCTTAATCAGTATTTTTTCGTGTGTCATTTAATCACCTGTATCTGATGCATGTTAATATGAGCTATATGGATCCCATGATGTCGACAGGTCTCTGCTAAATATATCATATCCTTGACTCTGACCGGTGGGCTACAAGGGATAGCCATATAATTTGAAATTTAGCTTTTGTTGCATGCTTACTGGTAAATAAGGCTATAGTCAACTCATCGATGATCACATCTTGCTGTTTGATAGCTATGAACTGCCTGAGTTGCTAAAGCGTGCATCTAGACATTGTAGTACACATTACTGCCTTGAATGTTAACAATTGTATTGATTATTGTGGGAAAGGGATGCGAAGCTACTGAAGAGAAAATGTTGTTGAGGTATACATCTTCCTCCTTTCTCTAGGGAAATAATTATATATTGCTCTTTTCTCTCAAGATGGCAAACAGCTATACTCGGCTTCTTTTTAAGACAACCATACCAATTTGATCTTGCCTAATTGTATAAAACCAAATAGATGGTTTGAAAGGCGTAAGGTAGGAGAGCCTGATACATCTTTAACAAATTAAGGTACTTTATAACCAAAAGTAAGGAGTCGTTTCGGGGGCAGGATGACAAAATGTAGGTAGATTTTTAACATATGACAATTGGATAAGTTCATAACATTCTGTACAGCATGTAGCTTAAATAATAATTCAATTTATTCTGCAGTTACTGCTTGTTTAAATATGTGAATGCCATAGTTAGGTGATCGCTCTGTGCAAAAGGTACGAATGCCAGAAAATCAGATACATAAATACTTATTGCATGTGAGCTGTATGTTGGAGTATAGCACAAATCAACAGTTATTGCAATATATTAATTTCGAGTCTTGCATTGCTTTCATTTTTTTTTCCTGGGCAATCACTCCTCTTAATAATACCCAAGACGGAGAAAGAGAGTCAGCTAGAAGTTTAAACACTGTAGGAATAGAACTAGCAGTGACATTTTATGTTTCAGCCCCTACGGTACTGGTACATCATGCTGTTTGATAGCTATGAATTGCCTGAGTTGTTAAAGCATGCATCTAGGCATTGTGGTGCACATTAATGCTTTAAGTGTTTGCAAATATATTGATCATGTGGGAAAGAGATGCGATGCTAGCAAAGAGAAATGTTACTTAGTTACACATTTTCTTCCTTTCCCTAGGGAAGTAATTATCTCTTGCTCTCTTTCTCAAGAGTCTAATAGCTGTACTCAGCTGCTCTTTAAGTTAATTGTACCAATCTGAACTTCCCCTAATTGTACAAAATCAATAGATGATGTGAAAGACGAAAGGTAGGAGAGTCTGATACATCTTTGACAAACTGATGTGCTTTATAACCAGAGAGTAACAGAGTTGTTCTGAGGGGATGACAAAATGTATGTAGATTTTTTTTTTTACTGTGGTTCAAATGTAATCATTACTTAATTAACCAGAACGTATGGTGCTGGTTGTTTGTTGTTTATGGGAGCTATTCCTACTCACTATTGTTAATTCTTTAGTCTACAGATTGTGTTAATATTTAATGTAGTTAAGAAGATCTAGATTTTCTACTCTCCTTATACTTTATTACATGTCCTAGAGAGCTTAGGTGTGGTCTTGGTTTATTACTGTATATAAACTGACTGATTCTCCTCTGCTCATCTTAAATATTATTACAATGTTCTTGTTAATAAGTTCGTTGTTAGTTATGGTTATTATAATAGTTAGGGAGATCTATGATAAATGGTACCATGATATTCTCCGTATTCTTTTATATATTCCTGCTCCCAAATGTATTATAACCATAAGCCATTCATTTTTGATCTGTGATATCTACCTCTTTTTTGTTTGGTGCATTGAAGCCCAGGCTTGGAAGCCATTACTGTCTAATCAGTTTAAAGTCTGATTTAATATTATACACATGGAACATTAAGGGCCTCAATGCACCGAGCAAATATAAACACATTTTAAACCATCTTAAAAGAAAACAAAGCTCATATTGCTTTTTTACAAGAAACTAAACTATTAGAGGTGGATAACGATAGATTAAAATGTGACTGGGTTGGGCAAGTTTATGCTGCATCCACTACCACCAAGAAATGTGGGGTTGCAATTTTAATTCACAAAAATTTAAAATGGAAAGTATTGAATATAAAGAAAGATTCTGATGACAGATGGCTGATCGTTACCTTAGATTCTACAACTGGCCCATTAACACTCATTAATATTTATGCCCCAAATTATGATGCACCCACATTATTTCACAATTTGGCACAACAAATATCCTCTTTAAATCTAAATATCCCAATTTTAATAGGTGATGATTTTAACCTTACATTAGAGTCATACCTTGATAGAAGTAACGCTTCACTAGATTCTCATCCGAGGAGTATAGCCGCACTTTCATTATTAATGAAGGATCTAGGATTAGTAGATATATGGAGACTCCTTCATCCTAGAGATAAAGAGTATACATTCTATTCCCCCACACATCAGACATATAGCAGAATTGACTATTGGTTAACCTCTCCCACTATTACAGCTAATATTGTAGATTGCAATATTTTGCCCCTTTTAATTTCAGACCACGCTCCAGTTAAGCTTCATTTATTATGGAATTCTCCTCCCTTGAAATCACCTTCTTGGTGATTAGACCCACTCTTACTTAAAGACCCATAATTTATTCCCTGGTTAAAAATACAAACTCAGGAATTTATTTTACATAATAATCCTGATGATACATCTATGGGTAACACGTGGGAAGCACTCAAAACTACTCTTTGTGGTAAAATTATTAGTTTTTCTGTACACAGGAAAAGAAAAAGAGAAAAACAACTTAGAGATCTTGAGAACTTACTCAAATCTAAAGATTTGCAGTATTCAGCTACCCCACAGCCTGACCCTAAATCTCCTTTACATCATGAAATCATCAGGCTTCGTATGCAAATTAATGAACTAATCTCCCGGAAAACTGAAATTGCACTTCTTAGAATCAAACACAAAGATTGGGAAGGGAGTGAAAAAGATAGTAAACTACTGGCTTATAGACTTAGAGTACAACAGTCGGAATGACACATTTCAGGTTTAAAAAACTCTACGGGGCAAATATGTACTGATAATCTTAGCATTAACAAGATTATGTCTTCATTTTATAAAAAATTATATACATCTACTACCTTTGCATCAAAAGTGAAGATCGACAAATATCTTGATAATTTAGTGCTTCCCCAACTTACATCTGATGAAATAAATATCTTAGATAAACCTATCACAATAGAAGAAGTCCATCACGCACTCTCTTCCCTCAAAACTGGTTGTGCGCCTGGTGGCGATGGATTCCCAGTGGAGTTTTATAAAAATATGGCTGATCTACTTTGCCCTTTATTGTGTAAGATATTTCATGAATCTATAACTTTACAAAAATTACCTCCAACCTTAACAGATGCTGTCATTACAGTGCTTCCCAAAAAGGATAAAGATGTCACTCTTCCCTCCAATTATCATCCTATATCATTACTTAATGTAGATGGCAACATTTTTGTAAGACTATTAGCCATTCGTCTCAAACCTTTCATTCCCAAACTAGTTAATAAGTCTCAAACAGGTTTTGTTAAAGTTAGGATGGGTGCAGATCATCTTTGTTCCTTATTCAATCTTATGTACAAAGCTAAATTGCTAAAATCCCCTGCAGCAGCAATTGCCATCGACTTTGAAAAAGCTTTTGATTCTTTGAATTGGAATTTTCTTTATTCAGTTTTATCCCACTTTGGCTTTAGTGACCACTTCTGTTCATATATAAAATTACTATATACCTCTCCTACAGCAAGGGTTCTACTAACTTTACTATATCTCAACCCTTTGAACTAAATAGAGGCACCAGACAAGGTTGTCCCTTATCCCCAACCCTTTTTATTTTAGCTTTAGAACCCCTGCCAGCCGCTCTCCATCAATCTGACAAAATTAGAGGTATATCGATTGGCAATACACAATATATATCGCTATCCTAAGCCGACAACATGCTTATTCTACTAGAAGATCTAGAATTAGCTGCACATCCACTAATACAATTACTAAATACATTTGCAGAACTCTCTGGCCTGAAAATTAACTATAAAAAAACTGAAATACTATCACTCAATGCATTGTGTAAACCCTATATGAATAATGTTCTTGGCTTTGGCTGGACATCCCAAGGTATTTCATATTCGGGAATTCAAATCTTAATGGATACTGAAAAAATATGGGAGGCAAATCTTAACCCTATACTTTCAGAAATTAAAACAATATTTGAAAGATGGAAAAATCTTAACTTAACATTAATTGGTAACATTAATGCAATTAAAATGTCTACTACCCCTAAGATTTTATATTTGTTCTCTAACATTCCATTAAGTTTACCCAATATCTTTATCTCTTGAATTGATAAACTGATAGGGAATTTTATTTGGGAAGGTCGAATTCCAAGATTTAGTAGAAATAAGCTACGTACCCATTGGTTCCAGGGTGGGTTTACCCTTCCATGGTTCTTGGCCTACTTATGGGTGTTTCGTGCCTCTCAGACTACAAAATGGTTTACTAAACCTAATAATGAATCTCCTTCATGGCTTAATATGGAAGCCTCTTGGGCTCCGGGAAATATCCTTACCAATTTCACTTACAATCCTTTGCCACAAAAATTAAAAACACACCCTACAATTGCTCCATCAATTCAGTACTGGCTCAAATTACATAAATGGTTAAAAACAGACCCTGCTCCCATATTTTATATGCCGTTATGGGGAAACCGACTTATAACCTTAGATGACCACCCTTTGTTTTGCAATTCTTGGAAACATAAAAACAATATTTCTGGGTGATATTGTAATAAAAATAGTAATATTTTGGATTCCTTTACAAATCTACAAACTATTTGGGATATAAATAAAAGTATCTTTGGAACTATCTACAAATTTGAGTGGCATTATCTCCTATATTATGGCTTAAACAAAGAATAACATACTCAAACATAAATGTTACTTCATGGGTGAATACTTCATCTGGACTAGTTAGCAAGATTTACAAAACAATTAGAGATAATATACCAAATCAATCAATCTCAGCCAAAGCTAAATGGAATTTGGCATTACAACAAAGTATAACTGAATCTCAATGGTGCCAGTGTTGGGCTACCTGCCATGATGCATATAGAGATGTGCGTAGTACCCTCATACAATATAAAATTCGTCACTGGTGGTACAGAACACCAAACTTATTATATAAAATGGGAGCGTCTCTGAATGATATATGTTGGAGATGTCATTTATCTAATGGTAACCTTTTTCACATTCTGTGGCTTTGTAGCCCCATATCCTCATTGTGGCGTTCAGTCCATCATTTGGCTTCCAATATTGTAAAGTGTCATTTACCCTTTGACCCCAAGTACTTTATTCTAGGAATTATTGATAAAAGTATTAATATATCAAGACCCCAACACAGATGGCTACAAATTTTATTTATGCAGGTTAAACGGTTGATTTTAATTAATTGGAAGTCACAGACAATACCTACACTTACTGAATTTTTTAACAGTCTGACTCAAATTGCATCCCTGGAACATATATCTTATTTGATTTTAGACCAACTAAATGTATATAATTTGTGTTGGCAGGACTATTTAAATTTTTTGGAATCTGGAGGATTAGTAAATACCAATAGATCTTTTGTTTAGAAGGATGCTAAATATTTTATAGATTAGATGGATTGTATCTCCCTACAATATAGTTAGACTATATTGTTATTTGGAATAGTAATATGTTTATTTTATATACTGTGCTGAAATAAGAATCAAGGCAATATACAGTATGCCAACACATACCATGACTTGTAGTATGATAGTGTATACATATGCATACATATATGCATGTATGTGTGTATATATATATATTTATATATGAATATATACAATCATAATCATTATGTTAGTCTTTGATCCAATTTTATTTAATCAATGTGTATTGTGTAAATGCCATACTACATTTTGTATTGTATTTAAGTCTGCATTGTATTATTTTGTTATAATATGGAAAATGTCTTTTATTCTCTAATAAAAAGATTAACCACAAAAAAAACCTTATATTGATCACTGGGGTTGAACAAGGAGCTCATGGATACACAAGGATTTCCTTCTGCTCTTTCAGTGGGCTGTATGGCACCTGCAAACATGATGGCAGTATACATTCCAGCTCTAAATAACATCCTGGCAGACTGACTAAGTTGCAAGGACTTCCTACCAAGGGAATGGGAGCTAAAGGATGATGCTTTAACACCCCCCAAGTAGATCTCTTCACCTGTTAACAAAACTCCTACATCTCTTTTCCCCAATTCTGCTACTCTCCAGGGTCCTGCACAAGGTAACTGTGGATCTGGCAGAACTGTTTTTTGCCTGCCCAAACTGGCCCAGGTGTCCATGGTTCACATGTCTAATTCATATGTCAAGGCAACCTCCAACAAGATCTGACTCATCCTGGACCTTCTATGCAGGCCTGGTGCTGCATTTCAATCTGTGCAGGCTATCTCTCTTGGCAGGGAGATTGATAAGGAGTATCTCAAGGAGCAAGGATTTTTTTCCTTCCGGCATCAAAATGATACTTCCTTTTTATCTTATGTCAAATATAGAATATGGCACAGATTTCCTTTGTGGCTTCAATTGCAACAAATGTTGACTAGGCGGCATACTTACTCCTCATTGTTCTGTTCCTCCAAAAGAATTCAAGAAAGAGCTGTAACCAGCCTCCTGGTAGGTTCAGATTCCGCAGTGGGAGCACTCTTGTTGATAGATGCAGGAGAGTCCTTGTGGTCTCATCCCCCTGTGAGATGATTCCTGATGGCGGCAACTTTAAAACACCCTTCAATCTAGCTGGAGACTCAGCTTGGTCAAAGAGGCATCCCTCATACACCTGATGACAAAAGTCTCCTTTCTCATAGCTACTTCTTTAGCCAGTTGCATCAGTGAGCTAGGAGAACTCTTCCATAAGGATCCTCATATAGTACTTTTGTATAGTTATTCATATAGACTCTGTGGCTCTCTGAGTAGATCCATATTTCTTTTACCTAAGGTAATGTTTCTGTTTTTCAGCTTTTCAGCAAACAGGGCTTGAGCCTTCCTTCCTGCTACCCTTCTCCCAAATATGACAAGAAGAAAGAATTTCATGGTCTGGATTCTAAAAGAGTGACAAAGCACTGCCTTAAAAGAGCCATGTCCATTCATAAAGCTTCCATCTTATTCATCCTCACCAATGACCAAACCATTAAAAGAGAGGCTTCTAAACTCTATTACCAGATGTATTTATTCATCCATGACCACAACCTTCCAGCAAGTGGAGATGCCTTTATATGGACCAATTAAGGCACTCTCAGCCTGGGCCATGGCTGTCTCGGAGGTGGACTTTAATGAACCCTCTCTGGCTGGTTTATGCAAGGCAGCTGTTTGGCCACCTATTCACACCATATCCAGACTCTACCAGTTGGATTTTTCCACCTCAACCAAGGCTTCTTGGTTCTTCAAGTGGTGGTAGTGGTGATCCCTTAAGGAGCATTAATATTCTTCCCACCCAGGAAGCCAGGGGATGTACTGCTTTAGCATATCCCAGTAGTAATGAAGCCAGGAGACCAGCATAAGGAGAGAGAAAATTAAATTTAAATACCTGTAAATTTTTCTTCTCTGACTGTCGGTCTCTGGGCTTCTTCCCTCCCAGAATATAACAAGCTGGTGATCAGCTAGCGGAATATTTGAGATAATGTTGACTTTTTCTGTTTCCATGTTTATATGATACTACCAGGTTGGAACTGCTTTGGGAAGAACTGGTGGTCACAGGAAGTGGGAGGGAGGATGTTCAGGCTACAGAGCTGTGTGTTCCTCCCTGTCATGTGGCAAGAGGAGGAACATCCCAGTAGTAATGAAGCCCGGAGACCAGCAGTCAGAGAAAGAAAATTTACAGGTATTTAAATTTCATTATTTTCTTATGGAATAAGGCGAGTGTGAAGCCTGAACATTCCAAAACACACCTCAACACTTGTAAGTGTCTGCAGGGTAGGGTGAGGTGAAATGTCATAATCATTATGGGTGACAACCCAAAGGCACACCCCAATGCCTGTCCATCTCTGCAGGGTGGAGGTGGAGTTGGCGTCAGTTCAATACTTCACTGTCATTCCTATACTGCATCTGTCTAACTCCTGCACTTCCACTGCTAATGACAGCAAGCAACACTTGGCATTGACAAATGCATGTCTTTGTTTTACTTTAACTTCTTTTTAGCCTTATCCTAGATAGCATGTTTCCTTTCCCACTCAACAGGTAGTTGCTGCTTGTATAGTCTGTTTCCTCCTTTCTGTTATCCTGTTACCTTCTTTCCGTACGTACTTACTTACTCAAGTAGCAATAAGTAAACAGGTAATTTACCTTTCTTTATCGTACTGGCAGAGTTCTCTGCATGCCTGCTGTCACTGTGGACACCTGACAATGCCTAAGAAGTCAGTTCTGTTCCACTCTTGCAGCTCATGCTAGAAAATTACTTTTTCTTCAAGAAACACTTACCGGCTCAGCCATTATCACTATTATCAGCAAGTATGTGCCTGTGGATTTGAACAGAGTTATCTGTGGAATCTGTGTATCCCAGTATCAGCCAGGTACTGAACCAGGAAGGGGGTAGTCTGCATCATTGATGACACTATGCAGACTGACCAACCCTCACTAATTGGAAAACAGATGATATTCAGCAGGATCAAGTGGAGAAGATGCACCAGTCAGTGGGCCACTGTACTTAGACCAGTGCATATTCAACATGTTTGAGCACCACCACTACACACACAACTAGATTCATCCTATAATCATGTTCAGACCAAGAAGGGCTAGGCAGTTTGCTGGCTGTCCTTCTTCCTGGTCATTTGAAAAGAATGTTTTTTATTCTCTGGGGTTTACTGCTCCTGTGTCCCTGAGGGAACTTCACAGCTTCTTCACCAGCTCTGCACATTGCAGCTAGGTTTATGTCAGGGCCCACAGGGGTAGCTGGAGAGTTCTATTTCATACGTTTTAGAGTAAGGGTGATTTTTTTCTAATGAACTGTTTATTGGTCAGTGTCTCATCTGGTAACAGTCCCCAGCCCTATCATGACTTTTTCATTAACTTACAGGTTATCCAATGCTTATCCAGCACCACAACCTGATGGATAGTCAGCCACATGAGTCATGTAGTAGTAGTAGTAATAGTTGTAGTAGTAGTAAAATGTTCATTCATAAATCTCTTATAAATCAGTATAATCTGGACTGAGTAAAACTCATTTACAATGAGGTCCTTGAATTACAAACAATGATGTTACACAACACTCATAAATAAGTTCATTATTCAACACAAGTAATAAGTATTATATACCAAGCATGATAAAATATACAAGCAAGATATAACTCATGAATTTTGCTTAAATTACAATAAGTTCCTAATCTCAGGGAACTGCACAACAATGTCTAAAGTTCCCCAAGGTATCTCTTAACCAGAGTTTTATTCCCCGGCAGGATTTATATTTATCCATTGCTTGTAAAGTGGGGGGCAGGCTATTCTAAATCAGGTACCCCTATAAAAAATTGATTGTCTCCCAATTTCCATATTACATCTAGGAGTTACTAAATCTAAAGTATCTATGGATCTAGATGAATTTATTTTGTTCTGGAACCACGTTATCCATAACATAACCAGGCAGTTTACCAATTAATCACCTATGGATCAAGACCAAAAATGTTCTTGGCGGCTTTCAAGCAGCTTCAACTAACCAAGTTGTTTATATAAGAAGCACTTGTGAGTCAGGTGGGGGGCCTTCAGTATGACTCAAGCCAGTCTATCATAACACACATCCAATTTGGAAAGGTCTTTCTTCAATCCACCTCAATACAAAATATCACCATAGTTGAACAGTGGTAAAATAATATGGTCTATAACCTGATTTCTTGGATCTGGGCTCATACAAACTTTTACTCTATATAAGGTTCCAGCATTTTCCACATGAGTCATGTGAGAGCCTAAGTATGGTGCTGACTTGGACAGTCAGTGTTTTCCTCCTTACTCCAGATTTTCTCCACTGGGGTGGCAGTGTGCAGTGATGTGGTCATGTGTGTGGTGGTGGCATGCATGCATGACAGGCATCTGGCAATGACTTCCCCCTTATGGTGCTCCCAGCTGTCTTACACTTGGATCTCCATGAATCAGCATGCATGTAGTGGGAGTACCACTCTACCACCCCTGAGGAAGGAGATCAGTCACTGAGATGCTCAATCATTCCTCCTCTAGTCAGCCTCCAATGGCCTGCACTCATTCCCTAATGTGTGTCACCAGTATAGCATGTGTTAGCACTACCACTGTGCTTCTAGGCCAGTTGGGGGTTAAGGCTTTGCCACAGGACATTTGGGGTGGACACTACTACTACTACCATCCAGTCCACCACTGCCATGACTACTTCCTCAATGTCAGTGACTTTTGTGAACATTAACCACCCCCGTTATTCCCCAGTGCTCATAATGGGATTTTCTCTTCTTTAGATATTGGTTAAGAGGAGCACTCACAGGGTCCAAATTCTCCACCAGACATAGAAACCTCCTTTCTAGCCTGCAGTCTGTGTACAACTAAGAAGAACAGGGCAGTTGGCTAACAGACCCTCTTTTTGGCACTCACATAGTACTTTGGTCTACCCTCTGGCAGTTCTATGCCTGTAGCCCTCTTAATGGGAACCTCATAGCCCTGACACTGGCCAGTTAAGGTGGACCTGTGTTTGTGCTGCGCCAAACCACAACAGAAAAATAAAACAATCATGCTAATGGAGCAAAGGGCAGCTCCATCTTGGGGTGTTAGCCCTACAGCATGCAATTACAGAAGAGATACATTCCAACAGGGAGACTGGCTAACACTGGCCCCCTGATGAAGCTCTTGCTTAGTGAAGCACTGGGGTAATAGCTGCCAGTGAGGTCCTGAATAGTTTGAAACATTTACCAATATGGCATCATATGGACATTTCATCAGTTTGAACATTTACAGTCTTGCACTGACATACCATTTATGTGGTTACATGTATGGTATTTCAGATCATGAAGTTATAACACTTTCAATGTATTGTTTCTCACCTGCTCTGAGAGTCATTGGTTAAACTCTGTTCTTTATTTCTGCTTTGATCAGTGTATGTTTTAGTGCCTCACTGTGGGCACTGGGTCAAAACCCCACAAAAAGACAGTGCAGCAAACAAGGCCATAAGCACAATGCTGACTGCAGGAATAAGGTCAGCAAAAACACCGACCAATACAAAATGCCTTGCACATCACACAACCTAAGGGAAAAATGTACACTTTTTCTTTTTTCTCAGGGCTTCACCCCACCACATCCCCCATGATTATTATAATCAACTGAGGGGGTGTGTGTACCTCAGGAATGAGGAGAAACTAGGGAGGGGCAAAATTTGTTTTCAAACAAAAAAAATGTACAGTATGGTGAGATGCGAACCAAACCCTGATCCCCAGGTCTCCACTGCTCCAAGTGCTAGTGCCTTAGCCACTCCAACATGGGAGTGGCTCAACCTAGCACCACATCTGAAGCTTCTTCAGCCTTTTCTCCACTCCACTTCACAGACATCAACAGGGATAAAGGTGATTCACTAATACTATTCTAACCCTGTCACTGTCAATGCTTTCAGCACTAGTACAGTGCAGTTTATTCCACGCACTATTGCAATGACCAATTGACTGGTACCCTTTCTTCATTAGCCAGTCTCCCACTTGGAGTGTCTCTCCTTCTATAATTTTGGTTTATACCAGCACCTGCAAGAGTCCCTGGGGGAACTCCCAGTTATAACCATGGGGGGGGGGTGATATCTTTGACATGATATTGGTGGTGTGTCTGCAACAACTGCTACTGTTCAATCCGACAATGCCATAACTATATTCTTTTTTTTCAGTGACTGTCCTGACCAGTGACTACCCATATTATTCCCTCATGCTCATAATGTAGAGGTGTACTTCTCACATGTTGGTGAGGAGGAGCAATCAGGTCAGTCCAAATCCTCCCTCATACTTAGGAAACCCTTTCCTAGAGTGCAATCCTTGTGCAAACAACAAGAGCTGGGAAGATGGCCGACTGCCCGTTGGCAGTCACATATGACTTTTTCTACCCTCCAGTTTTTTACAGCACCTGTTGTACCACTCAAAGAACCTCACATATTCTACACAACAGTAGCTACATCCAGTGCAGCAAGATTGGTGTTAGGGTCCACTAAAGTATCTGAGATGGTCACTCATCCACTGGAAGGAGTAGAACATGGATTCACATCCATTTTGGGAGTTGGGATCACTTCACTTGACAACACTAGACCCAGACTTTTTTAATTTAATTTAGTCCATCTGTAAATTCCCCTTTACCTAATGATCCCTGCTGTATAATGTATCTCCACATCAAAAACTCAGGTCACATCAATATCACAATTCTTTTAAATGCAATGTTATTGGGACTGAATACTGCTGTTGTGATGCCCACAAATGTGCAATGCTAAAATTCTTGCATAATCCCCCTTTAATATAGTATATTTTGTGAAGTGCCATCAGTCCTGCACCACCATCTTCTGAAATAAATCTCCTGTCTGTTGTGACAGTGGGAGATGACATACACTGCCTCACATCTTGATTGAATCACAGCAATTGCTTTGCACAGTAAGTAGTATAGCTCCATGTCCAGATTTATTGCATGTCATCGATCATACCAAAAAAGGCATCTATAAGTATAAACATGGCAGTGACCTGACTCATTCTTCAAACAACAAATTGTTGAAGTTTAAACTAGGTTGCCTGTCACTCCAGTAGAACCCAGCATTTTGACTTTACCCAAGTCTTCCTCAGGGAGCAGGCTTCAGGGTCACTGGGGGGTTGCCATCTTTAAGTATTATTTCAGAATTTATAGGCGCAGTGCAATATTACACATTAGTACTCTACTTGTAGTGACCATGAATGAACATTGTATTGATGATTAAAAATATTTAAAAAAAATGCTGTATCCCAAAGCTCAGTCAGTTCTTTCTAAGTTTACTTAAAGGAAGAGTGGCTTCCACTAGATTGTTCGGAAGGTGATTTTCATTATCATTAAAACAGTGTTGCCCTTAGAGTATAAGAATAGTCTAAAGGCTCTTTCTTCATTTAATTCATTTGGGCTCTGAGAGTTCAAACTGAATAGCCACTTTCTTTCTTGTTGTAATAGCTTCTGTGTATGGTCTCCCCCACTCTGTGAGAGCTTCATGTGAACTATGCTCATACACAGTGTCCCTCGTGGATCTGACCCATGTTCAAGTTCAAAATGGACTGCTACCAGTGAATCTCTTTTCTTTTCTCTTATATCACAGCAGTGTTCTTACAGTCTGTTTTTCATGGGCCTAATTGTCCTTTCTACATGCAGTTTAGAGTGTGAACAGATTGGGCTCGATTTTCATGTGGCCGCTAGATTGGCACATGTTAAACCAATCCATGTCTATTACAATTTCCTGCTGCATCATGGACCCAGCATTGTATTCCAGTACAAAATGGGTCCCTTCATCAAAGTCCCAAGAGTTGCTACAGTCGGAGTGTTGAGGCAAAACTTTGGCACACTGGAGGGGTTTGACAGAGGTACCATCAAGCTCCCTTTGCCTGGCACAACCCCAGCTCAGACCCATGATGTTGAAGGGAGGGGGAGGCTACATGACACACAGCAACTGGACCAGAGGAGCTGCAGTAGTGAGTGGCATGGGTATAGCAGGGAGTGGGAAGGTACGCTTGTGTCACGGGGCAGGCATGCCCTGAACTCTGCAACAGAGTCACTGACTGAGAATGGAAAGTATGCTGGCATGGACTGTGTCTGACCCCTGGTCCTGTCAAGCCTGCCAGTTGTCCTGCATCATGCCACTTCACAGATAGGGAGTGACAGTCCAAGGTGGCATAGAATGAGGTGCTGCAGTAGGTGAGGGATGTACCCTGGGAAGTTTCATGTGCTATGATGCACAGCCACAAGTGCCATACTAGGTACTGAAGGTGAAAGAAGCACCTTAAGTGGCAGATACCATTATGAGGCCTGGCAGATGGCATGTTGGGGATGTGGTATGATGCAGGACTGATGGCAGAGCTGGCAGCATCAGGGGTTCTGGACAAAGTCTGTGCTAGCATAGGTTCCAGTACTCAGTTCACAGCTCTGTTGTACAGTCCAGGGAATTACTGTCCTGGTATTAACAGTGTACCCTCACACACCATGCTGTGCCCTTGTTGCCCATTACGGCACCCACACACTAGTCTGTCTGCACTGTACCATACAAGCTCTGCTACCCTAATGAAGCTTATACCAAACACCTAGTGCAAGGGCAGTTAGATCAGCTTATGGATGGTCTAAATTCAGCCTTGAGTTGCAGCCATAGTGGGGCTTCCAAAATCCCAAATAAGATGCTGCTGCAGCCCCACCATGGTACTATCCCCCTTATGACCAGGCACACCAACAGTTCTGGTGCAGCAGTGGCACAGGGCTGCTTTGGTACAGCATGCCAATTTGAATACAGCCTGCATTTAAAAATCAGGATTGCCACAACATTTGGCACAAAGTGCAACTTACATCACATCCTTTTGGTGCAGGCACCTTGCGTCAAATGTCGGCCTTGGAAAATCAGGTCCATTAACTCTAGAAACAAACTACAAAGTATATAGTGCACACTGAATGAGTTCCCTGATGTCTACCTTAAAATTCACTATGGAATATACAAAATATTTGTCCTGTTTTAAAAAAAATTGAAAATATTCCATCTCACACATTTGTAGCAGCCCTTTGTTTGGGGTGGTAGCCAATTCAGGGGATGTTTATGGGCTCTTGCAAAATGACTTCTGGTGATCTGGTCCCTATTATTCTTAGATTTACAGAAGGTAATCAGAGGTGGCTCCTTCAAATTTTCTGACAGGACTCTACCACAAAGCAACACAGACCACTACTTCCTAATGACATGCTGTATCTCACTTGCCCTGCTATGGGATTATATTCAGTGTTAAAAACAATGATTGAATTCAGATTTTTATTTATTTTATGTTTTGAAGTAAACGATTCATCCCGGTTAAGGCCTTTTTCTATTTCCAGTGCTGTATTCTGATTGTCTTCCTTACAGCCCTCTTTAAAATAACATTTCATTTCATAGGCTTTATTTTCAAGTGTCTCTATGTAAAAACAGTTCCATTGAATCCTGAGGATGGCTATAAGGGATGAATTCTATCAGATGTTTGGAATGTTAGGAGTCTGTATGCAGTACAGAGTTGGTCACTGTACTAAATGCCTGTTATCCACTGTAGCATAATGTTGGCTATTTAGGGTGATGTCCAGGCAGTTTAACTCCTTCTTGCTAATCTCTGCTATAAATTTCAGGTTAAGATAATTTTCATTCAAACATGAAACAAATTCACTTGCTTACTTTTCACTGCCTTTCCACACACATATTATGCTGTCACTTAAACAGTGCCATTTTCTGATTTAACTCTCTTAAGGGTTAACCATTTAATTGAAGACATAATATTACTCCCATTTGCTGAGGAGCAAGTTGGCATTAGAAGGGAACATACTGGCCCTTATTGTCATGTCACATGTCTGAAGGTAATAGTGATCGACACACAAAAATAGTTGTGTGTTAGCATAAACTGTAACACTATTAGTACTAAATCTATAGGTAAATTACCCAAGCCTGCATCCTGTGACAGATACAGTAGTAATTATTGAAAAGTTGGTGGTACCACAGTATAATGCAGTAGGTGTGGTAGCGGTATGGGTCAGGTGGTAGGCAGTATGCAGAATGGGGTATGCTGTAATCTGATTTAACTGCTATTTTTCCCCGAATGCTGAAATATGCCAGTTGGCACTGCTTATGTGTCAGTTTGGCTGCTAAACTTAGAGTCACCTGAAGGTGCCTCCATAGTCTGTTAATGGCAGTATCTCTGTCCCTCCCTCTGTCCCTTTACTGCAACAGAAAAAATACCTGGAGCACATTTTTCACCTACTGCTTCAGCCCAATCATCCTTATGATAAATAAGGACAGTTGGACTATAATTGAGCTGCTGTTCTAGTAGTTCATGGTACAGATGTAAAAGTACTTTTAAGATTATAAACACATATCTGGCCATTATTTAGTTGCTATAAATATGCTGGAAACTGATATTATTGTGCTGCCTTATCCTTTGTAACCTCCTAGGCCATGCCTGAAAATAGGAATTTGCTTTGTCTAATGCATAAATTAAAACTCAATAAATAAAATCATTGTAATGCCTATCAGGCTTTTACAAATACTTTAAGCACCAAATCACAATACAAGATCAATTTATGCAATATACACAAATTGTAAAATGAATTAAATATTCAAACAGAACATGATGCTATTATTTAATAAAGAGTTCATTTTTAAGGATATATATGTGTGTGTATTTGATACTGGAGAGACAAAGTATAACATTCATGTCCCAATTTTTTTTTACTTAAATCCCATAAGTGTATAATTGTTACATTGGGTGCATATGGAGATAATCTAATTCCAAATATAAAGATAGTTCATCATCTAGAAGTATAAGAAAATGAGTCTTTAAGTTAGCACATGGCTCAGGTAATGTATGTAACACAGTGTCTCTTCTGTTGAATTTTCAGTTAAATTTCTTTTAGTTTTTTCCAAATTAGTATGGTTATTGAAGCTATTTAGGTACCATAGTATGCAACATTTCACTATTTTATTCTAAGCATTACCTGATTGTAATTATGCCACAATTTATCTTTGGCACCACTGCTGTGAAAACAGGACTTGTCAAAGTTTTGCTGCTGATTGTATCCATTTGTTTTTACTGTCCCCTTTTTTTAATCTGCTATGTGAACCTTGGTTGATAAGTTAGACACCACTGAGATTCCTAATTATTCAGTGCAAATTATTCAAAAATAGTTTTCCATAAGAAGTCATGTACGTAACAGTGACACCACAACAAGTCAAGTACGTAACAGTGACACCACATAAAGTTATGTGGTTAATAGAGACCCAACAAAAGCAACAATGTAAGTGTAACTATCCAAGAAAGTCCTACTATAAGAAATACTTACGCTAATGTACATAAAGCAACCATAGTTATCTTTAAACATTTCCTTTTGAATGCATTTTCACTGGGCATGTCAAAGTTTACCTGCTGATTGCATCTGTTTGTTTTTACAGTTCTTTTTTTCTTAATCAGCTATATGAACCTTTGTGTAAAAGTTAGACACCACTGAGTTTCCTAATTATTCAGTGCAATTTATTCAAAAATAATTTTTTCACAAGAAGTCATGTATGTGATAGTGACACGAAAGTCATGTACCTAACAGCAACATCACATCAAGTCGTGTGGTTAACAAAGGCCCAACAAAAGCAACAAGATAAGTGTAACTATCTGATTTAATCCTGCAACAAGAAACACTTGTGTTAATGTACATAATGCAACCATAGTTATGTTTACTTTTGAATGCATGTTCTCCAGAGATGTCAAAGTTTACCTGCTGAGCATATTGATTTGTTTTACAGCTCTTTTTTTCTTACTCAGCAATTTAAATCTTGGATGAAAGTTAGACTCCACTTATTGTCCTAATTATTTGGTGTAATTTATTTAAAAGCTGTTTTTTTCATAAAAAGTCATTTACATAACAGTGACACCACAACAAGTCATGTACATAAAAATGAGAGGAATGGAGACACCAAGAAAAACACTCACCAGGATGAGAAGTAGAAAGGAAGTTTCTTGGGCAGGTGTGGGGCTTTTAAGACATTCAAAGGTTCAGTAACAATACAGACAAGTGCTTTTAGCTCTGCAAATGGACCATGGGTGTTGTAGAGAATTTTTGGACCCATAGTCTTGTACATAACAAGCGGAAGCCAAGGGAGGAGGATCCAAATATTTAATTAAAACATCATGGGCCAGATATTCAAACTGTGCCACAAAGTAGTGCAATAGCAGGAGCAGGCACAAGTCCAGTGTGGCTATACACAACACTCGCGATATTCAAACACTGCGCAGGCCAAGATGTGCTTGCACCACACAAATGCATATTGCACCAACTGCACCATGGTGCAACCTGGGATGTGCAGTGGCAAAAGTCTGATGTGCAATAGCACAACCAGGGATGCGCAGTGGAGCAGGGTAGCAGTGCATACCACAACCAGGGATGTGCAGGGACAGGATGCAGGGGTCCACCACTCATAGAAGATATGGGCAGAGGAGCACACAGCAGAACAGACTTCACCCCCACACCCCATGTACCGCACAACCTGAGAAAAGCTGGAAGAACCACTGGCCCTTGGACACAAGCAGCAATCCCACAGCCAGGGCATGGTGCCCCAGCACAACCCCCTGGCAAGCTGTGACCAGCACACAAGGAGGTCTGGCCACCCTGTGCAACACCATCCCACCAATGCAGAGCACACCCTGCACAGTGATCCCCAGACACCCTGCCCAGGAGCAGCACACAACAGTGCAGGACACCCCATGCATACCACCACCTCCACTATGACAATGCAACCCCATGCACCATGGAGTCATGCAAGGCAGCCCCACCACAAGCACCCTGCAGTGGGTGGCAGCAGTCACTGATGCAACAACTGCAGACACAGTTCTGCCTTGCACTACCCCTCCGAGGTACAGCTGAGAGACTGACCATGTGTTGGCACACAAAGTACCCCACATGTGACAGGGCTTTCCTCAGACCCCAACACCAGTGGTACAGCACCATGCACACCCTCCCAAGGACACACCCCTCCCAGCACTGGTCACAACAGCCAGCACAGATTCCCATAGTGGTGCATGGAAGCATGTGCCACACAGTGCATGGACAAACATCCACCCATACCCAAGGGCACACCAACACAGGGACACAGTAGAGGGTCAACAAACCCACTGGCATATGGCCATGGCAGCCATGTACCCATGGCTAGCACCACTTCATGGCACAGGTGTACCAGCCATCCTGTGCATGCACCATTAAGCCGTACACCACCAGTATGTGGCTGGAGCACAAGTGACAGACAGTGGAGCATATCCCCTGCAACAGACACAAGCGACAGCGTGGAAGGAGGACAACAACAGCGGAGGCCACAGTGCCACCTGAGGCAGACGTGCACCTTACCAGTGACAGGAGGCAACCTGGCATTGTGCCAGGTACAGTGGTTGTTCAGTATGGATAGCCATGACTGACATGCCAGCAGACCATGCATATCACAGACATTCAAGGATGTCAGCTGCATAGGCCATGGATGGTCTGACAGGGGCACCATGGACACAGTGCATGCACCATGGACTACTGCACACAGGCATCCAGTGCACAGGGAACAACACACAAACCACAGACAGTGACTGATTCCCCCACCCACACCATAGGCAGTTCCCTTCCGGACACACACACACACATGCCCATTCCTGCACCACCCCTGACACCATGCACACCACTGCAGCTGAGCACCTGTAGCCCATTGCAAAGCATAGACCACCACATCTGTCATAGCAAAACAAATGTATTGAACAGAGGTGAGAAACAAAACTATTTACAAATATGTACAATGGGGGGAACTGCCACATACCAGGTGGGGGTGGGTAAGGGGTAGGAATGAACAAATGGGAGAGGGAAGATGGGGTGTGAGGGTGGGTCCAGGGGGCTAGGGTGATTCCGGAGGCATGGAGGGCAGATAGTCTGCCCCACTCTCCACTTCTGTGGTGGCTACTAGTCCTCTGCCTCCTGGCCCCTTGCTGCTCCATGTGCTGGAGGATCTCCATTGACACCCTAGCCAGCTGCAAGAGCTCCTGCATGGCCCTTTTGATCGGCATCATTCACCGTCCACCTAGGGCAAGGGAGCAGAACCAATATGTATGAATGTCCATCCCACTGCAGCCCACCCATTGTGCATGGCATACAGCCATGGGCCATGCCCCTGTGATAGTGTGCGACCACCCACAGTGAGCATGTCCACAAGACCTGCCTACCCAGGTGCACACAGCAATGTAGACTGCTGCATACATCCACCACCCCAAGTCCCACACAGCACCACTGTGGCTATACAGCAACATGGCTATGTGGTGCGAAGGCAGTGGCACAGCCATATACCCGCTGCACAGATGGACCACCAGTGACACACACCCACTCATGCAGTGCCACTGGACAGTGTTGAGTGTACCGTGTGGCATGCATGTCAGTGGTGTCAATGGATGGTGGCCATGCCCTGCCACCTACCCAGCAACACAGCATGCACAGAATATCCTGGAAGAAAGGCACTCACCTGCATTGGCAACATCCTGGCACTGATGCAGTATGGGCCTGCCAGCTCATGCCTGTTGCCAGGCAGCCTCCTCCTCATGGCGTGCCCATGCCTGTCAGGCTCAGTGCCTCTCCTCAGGGCCTAGGGTGCAAACATGGAGAGGGGAACATCAGTACAAACCAGTAGCAAAGGCCCCCCCCGGTGTGTGCAATCTCACACAGCCCAGCCATGCCGCAACCCCACCACCACCACCAGCCACATTGGACAGCCCCCCCATGTGGCGGACACATGCCCACCATGATAGCTGGACAGACGCTACCAGTGTATGGATGGAGCACCTACCTGGATGTGGCACTGCGCCTTGCCTGGTGCGTGCCCAAAGACAGGCAAGCCTGTCTGGATCACTCTGCCGGAGGTCCTCATAGTGGTAGCGACACTGCTCAGAACTTCAGGCAATCCCAGTGGTCTCCTCCAGTGCCTCTGCCACCTTCTCCCACACAGCACTCCTTTCCCTATCTAAGGGGTCATCCCCAAACAGGGCCCCAGTATGGGGCTCTACAATGGCCACCAAATTGGCCAGCTCCAGAGGGCTTCACAAAGCTGCTCTCCTCCATGCCATGTCTACTGCAGCTAGGATCACAAAATGGCACTCTGTAGTGCATGTCCACCATGTGCAGATGCTGCATGGTACAGTGCTGCCATTCCCCATTGTGCTGTCACCAAAAAGTGCGATAGGGGTACACCCATGCAGACGCATGGTGCCTAGGGGCAAAGATCTACCACAGAGTCAAGGATCTGATGTGAGAGGACCACCACAGTGTGATTGGGACTCCCTGCATGTAGTGCAGGAGGGTGCCTGTGTGTGATGCCCTGCAGTGGCCTACCGTGCTGGGGCACCATGGCACCTACAGTGCTCCAGGGCATGAGCACCATATGTGTGAACAGCACACTAGCACCACTGGCACACTGGTGACCATGCCTTGCACTGCTTCCCAAACTCAGTACATCAGCAACATGGCAGGCGTCAGGGTCAGCACCCCGGGCATGCACCGTGCGGTGCCAACTGCATGCGTCACAGAGCTGCACATTTGCCTGAGCACACTCAACAAAATTGTGCAAGGCACAACAGCACGATATTCAGCCAGCATATGCAAATCAGCTCATCAGCAATGCCGTGGTGCAGCAACTGCATTAGCATCCACTTAAAGTTGTGCCTCACCTCATTTGCATGGCTTGCACTATATAAATGTGACATGGGGCTGCAGAGGCATAGTTTGGTATTGCAGTCTATTGTGGTGGGTTGCATGCTGTTTGGAAATGTGGACTGTGGTGTGTGGGAGATGCATGGGACTGCAAAATCAAACGTAACACCTGTCATTCCCACAGGCTGTATAATGACCGAATGTGAGGAAGAGGAGGAACAGGAATGATGTAGAAGGAGGAGGCCCAACTTCACCTGGGCAGAATCAGATGTCCTGTTTGAGGCCTACCTCAACAGGGAACTGCTGTTCAGCGGACAGCAGGGAACACCACAGGCCCAAGCTGTGGCATGGAGTGAGGTTGCACATGCCGTGAACCAGCATGGCAGCCACCAGCAGTCTGTGCAGGAATGTAAAAAGAAAGTTGGCATGAACATGAGGATACTTAAGGACTAGGTGACTGCCATCAGGGCAGCATGTGCTGCAACCAGTGATGGACAGCTGGATGTGCCACACCTGATGCCACAGGAGGAGCAGATGGCTGGCAGCATGTGGTATTGGGCCACAGAGGGCATTCTGGGTGGTGGCTTCCAGATGGGTGGCAGCCCGTCACTGCATGGTAGGTCCTGTGCTGTCACAGTGTGGGAGGTGGGGGGAATGCCATAGGGTAGGGCAGAGACATTAATGCTACTGTGTTCCCTTACAGCTCCTGAGCATCTACAAGGGTCAGCAGTGGTGGGTGTGTCCACCGTGGGTGAGACCCTAGACATGGAGGAGTACCAATCCACCACCACAGGTGTCTGAAGGTCAGGGCCACCTCATACCTGCCTGTCTGTCTGGACTGAAGATGGTGGTGCCAGTGCGGACGAGACCCTGCCTGTGTCCCAGCATGATAGCAGCCACAGACTCCAGCATGATGGGACATGGATTAGTGCTGGATCAGGCACTGATGATGATGCATGACACAACCCGGAGAGTGATACGTGTGGGATGCAGGATGGTCCCACAGACAGGAATGGTATGGTGTAGCCATGGGTGGTGCCGCCGAGGAGGCCTGCATGACATTACAGTCTCAGCCTGTGCCTGTATGCCCCAGTGCTGGAGGGGCAGTGCCAGTAGTCAGCCAATGGTGATGGGGGTACAGTGTCGGGTGGCGGGGTCAGTATACCATGTGTGGATGTGCCCCGGCATGGCTCTGGTGTGCAGTACCTATTTTCAAGGGGTGCTGCCCGGCATAGCCAGGAACACCATGAGGGACAGCATGCTGATCAGGCAGATGACCACTTTGATGAGCACAGCTGCCTACTCCAGGCTTCAGTGGAACAACAGTTGTGGCTTGTGACATCAGTGGATGCACTCAGTGCGGTTCTGCACCAGGCAGAGGAGTGGAGCAGCAGGGACCACGGTCTGCTCCTGGCAGAGATGGCCTGGCAGCGGGAGGATGTTACTGCTGCTATTGACAGGCAGACACATGCAATCACTGCTGTCATGGCCACTTTGGGCACTCAGTTCATTACCCATGCACCACAGACACCGTGTAGTGTCACGTCCACCCCCCATTCCCGGAATCATGCGACACCTTCCATGTCGAAACTGGGTTTGGCTGTGGGCATACAGAGCATGCCTGGCACAGGCATGTTCAGTGAGCTGCAGACCCCTGCATGAACACAGTCACGTTCTCGAAGCATCAACCCTGGGGAACCATCGGTGCTACCTCATGAGGTCAATGGTCAGCCTTGCACAGCTGGCAGGTCTTGGAGGGGCCATCATGCATCTGTGGTGGCCATGGCACTGTGCCAGTGACTGACCTGTCTCCTACCATGGCCACTGTCTGACACTGTTCTGTGTGCAGTGTGTTGTGCGCTATGCGATGCATGGGTGGGGTACCTGGCCCTGCACACAAACAGTCCATGTGCACACCCTCCCAGCTGCTGGCCACTGTGGCAAGTGCATGATGATGCCTGCATTATGCTGTCCGCCAATGTGCAATGGTGCCCAGCATCTGAGACATGCACAGACTTGCATTGGTGGTTGCACATGGCACCATGACCTACCACATTTGACTGAAGTTCTCCTCTGTGATGATGTCCTGGTGCAGTTGTGCCATTCAGATCAGGCAGGGATTCCTTCACCCAGGGGGTAGCTGCCTATCACCATCTGGACTGGCACCCTCATCATCCCCATTACTATACCTCTCTTCAACCTCTACAGCTATCCCACAGTCATTGGCCATGTTGTGCAGGATGCATCAGGCCAGGAATAGCCCACAGGCCTTCGAGTGGCTGTACTGTAGGACACTGCCAGACATGTCCAGGCACCAGAAATGTGCCTTCAGCATCCTGAACATCCACTAGATGACATTACGTGGTGGCATGTGCCTCACTGTACTGTTACTGTGATGGGGTCGCGGGCACTGTATGGTGTGACCAGCCAGGGATGGAGTGGGTACCCACTGTCACCTGTGTGTAGATGGTGGACATTAGTATGGTGGTCTGAGTCACTCTGTCATGGTCCATCACAGCCAGTGCCCATGACACCTCTGACTATGCATCCCCCGCTGCTGCCCATGTCATCCTGCATGATGCACATACTCACCCACTAGGTGGCCAGTGGGGATGTCCCCACTCTCAAACCTGTGGCATAGTGCAGACTGGTGCCAGATGAAGGCATCATGTGGTCCCTCAGGGTGCATGGCACAGACATTGTTTATGTGCCCACTGGCATCACACACCACCTGGCAGTTGATGTTGGCAAAACCCTTCTGGTTGATGTATGTAACACCATCTGGGCCAGATGGCATGCGGATGGCCACAGGAGTACAGTCAATGGCCCTGAGCATGCCAGGCATACGTGCTACCCTGTGTAACTCTTGTATGTGTGCTGTGTGCTCTGCCTGTGTGCTGGGAAAATGGAAGTACTCCACAGCATGTGGCAGCAGTGCACTGAGGAATTGTGTGAGTAGGTGTGACATGGCCAACTGGGTTATGTATGTTGTGTCCCCTGTTGGTCTTTGGAAGGTGCCTGTGGTGAGCAAGCACATGACAGCTATCACCTTTGTCTCCACTGACAGAGCATGGCTCCATTATGTGGGTGCCTGCATCTCATCACTGCACTGCTCACAGAGCCACCTCAGGATCACCTGGTTCAGGTGGTACCAGCCCACAATCTCTGTGTCGGTGTAGTGCTCGAAGGTGGTGCGGGCTCAGTACTGCCTGTTGGGAGCATACCGCTGACAAGCCCTTCCAAGGTCGCGCCCCCTGCTGCATGCCTTCTCACACCCCTCATTACTGCCTCCATCTGGAAGGTGGCACTGGCTCATGTCCCTGGCTGGTGTTCCCCTGGCAGCTGTTATCTCATTCCTCCTGCTGTTCTCTGTGATGTTCACCCTGCAATGGGTACACCTCCAACCTTTGGCTGTCCTGCCTACTGCCACTGCCCTCAGTACACTGTGGCACTACCCTGTCTGTCCTGCACAAGTATCACAGGCTCCCCACTTGTGTCCTGCTCCTGTGTGTTCCCAGTTGTGCCCTGTCCTGCTCCTTCACAGTCCCACTCACTGCTACCCTGTTTGTGGTTGCTGCCACCTCGCTCCCACCTCTGGCTTCCCTGTAGCATTCTTGTGCCTCTCTCTTGTTCCTTTTTATTTTGAATCATTTCCACTATCGTGCAACTTCCGCCAGCTCCCCTATTGCACATGGTGCATGTGGTTGAATATCACACTGCACCATTTATTCATGGCTCCTCCCCCTACAGTTGCACATGCATTCATTACCATTGTGCTCTTGGGCATTGCAACTTGAGTGGTGCAGCTGCCTCCTGCAGAATATCGCACAATGGCGCATTTTCATTCTTGTGCTTGCACATCTCTGTTGTGCATGGCACATCCCTTTTGAATATCTGGGCCCATGAATACCACAAAGTAAAGAAAAGAAAAATAGAAATGATGTAAAGGAGAGTCAGAGGCACTGCAATTGGGGATTTATTAGAAAAAAAGCTATTTGAAAACCAGGGTTGTACAAGTCCTGAAAGCACTCTAGGGGGACACCACTGGTTCGCATGTTACCAGAGGAAAAAAGGCATATAAAACTACATAAATTATAAATTTAGAAATAAGTAAGTTTTAAGAAGCACACGAGCTAATGATCAGATACTAGCATACAACTTTTTTTTTACTTTAAAATGTAAATTTTGAGACTAAAATGAGGCACTCTATTAGTGACATGGAACAATGTCATAAAATGGCATCTTTCTTAAGGGGGAAATGTGGCATGGGTCCATGGCAAAACAGCAACACAACAGAGGCTGATGTTATTTATAGTATGTCCTTATTGAGTACAATACTAGGAAGTATTAGAATGGAAACATTTTATTAGTTATTTAAGAAGTTACAGGTCATTATTATAGAGGTGATGCAAGTCTCTCCAGTACTGTACACAATATATATATATATATATCTTAAGAGGCAAAAAACTCTATTTAATGCATCAGTTAGGGTTGTTCCACAGAGACAAAAGTGAGGAAATTCAATGTTAGGGTTGAATCCCCATTTGCACCCCTCCTGCCTACCATGCAACCAGAATCAGGGTGCGCATTGGGGTCATTGGCCCTAACTCTCACCCCATCGCATGTGAAAAGAAGCTGAGGAATAGGAGAATGGGGTAAGAGTTAGGACTGATGACCATAACACACACCCCGATTCTGGTTGGGGGGGTGGGCTGCAGGGGTGCAAAGGGGGTTTCAACCCTAACATTGAATTTCCTTGCTTTTGTCACTGTGGAACAACCCTAACTGATGCATTAAACTGAGTTTTTTGCCTCTAATTTCCCTTCTTTTTGAGAATGATAACAAGAAATAGTGAATGTAATACGGCGGCAGGAGCGCGGGGCACTTGATGTCTTGTCACATAGTAACATTGTGCCCGCAAACGCATATCATAATGCACATGGTAAAGCAAAGTGAGACAAAAAGATAAACAGTACTGTAGACAGAAATGTTGAAAGCAACGCAAACTCAACCGCAAATGAAAACGCAAAGGGTAACGCACATGGTGGCATAGACATGAACGGTAAGTGAAATGGGTACGGAACTGCAAGCGAAAACAGTAATGGTAACAGTAACGTAAGCCACAGACTGGTTTTCCCCAAAAGCTGCATAAAGAAAGACAGTGAGTACAAAGAATGTATGCAAAATAATCACTTTCGGAACAGAAAATGAGGACTTGGAATAGTAAATCGCTTATATCTCAGGAACCGTACGACATAGAAAAACAATTTAAAAGGCATATGAATTATCACTTTCCTGGCTAGTTTTATACTTAGTCCCTGTTAGGGGCCTAAGTGTTTTTCCGACGAAAAGTCTGTATCTCGCACCGTTTCCAAGATACGGGCACTGAAAGGCACGGTGAACGCTGTAATGTTATCCTATGGGGAAAAAAAGAAGTTTGGAGTGCCATAACTTTGCCTCCCTGTAATATTTTTTCACCAAACCACTGAAAGGTACATCTGTGGGATGTTGGCTGTGTTCCCTGAAAATTTGAGCCCAAAAGACCAAACCATTATTTTGAAGCAGGGCACCAAACGATAGCTGCAATGCGTCATACTCCGTAATGTTATCCTATGGGAAAAAGCATCAAGTTAGAAGTACCGTAATTTTGCTACTGTGTAATATTTTTTCAACAAAATACTGAAAGGCACATCTGGGAGATGTGGACTGTGTTCCCTCCACATTTCAGCCCAAAACTCCAAACCATTCTTTTGCAGCGGGGTGCCAAGGAATTGCTGTAATTTTCCCAGGCCTAGAAAAGTACTGTCACAATTTGTGAAAGCTTTCACAAATTCATTTGACAGTGTCGCAAGTGCGAAAGTATTTTGCAAAAGTACTTTTTCCAGAAATGTAAAAAACATATTTCCCGGGTGTTTTACTCCAACATAAAGACACGGCTAGCATCCTCAGGGTCCGACTAGGTGAATACAAAAAGAATTAGGTTGCTAGAGGGTCCCAAATTTAAATGCCAAGCATTTTTCTGATCACTGACTGAAAACAAAATAGCGGATTTGTGACAGTAAAAGGGCAATTTGCGAAAGTAAAAACTGCATTTGCGACACTGTCAAACTTTTTGTTAACTTTTCCCATTGACTTATAATGGGAACTTGTTTTTTGAATAACATTTGAACCATTTAATATTTTTTCATGAAATCTACAAAAGGCACATCGGGGACCCGGCCGCACATTCCCTGAAGATTTTGGACCAGTCGCACAAACCGTGTGACCTGTAGGTGCGACCGTAGAATTCCAAAAAAGTGTAAATGCATGCACAGATCACACTTAATAACTCCGCAGCCGTTTATCCAACTGGTATGAAACTTGGCAGCTCCCAAGGTGTGTGGGTCTTGATCATGTATTTCAAATTTCAGATAAATTTGTCAAACAATTGCAAAGATATTAAGGTGCAGAATTTGGGGTTTAACATGTAAATGGCTCCTCTACTATAATATATATATATATATATATATGTGTGTATATTATATATATATATATATATATATATATATATATATATATATATATATATAATATATGCGTATATATGTATATATTATATGTGTGTGTGTGTGTGTGTGTGTGTGTTATATATATATATATATATATATATATATATATATATCCTATTGCTGAGCAGAACTGCAACTGATTTGTCAGTATTCAAAGATCTCTGAGAGGTTTTGGAATATTTTATTATTCATTTTTGTCCCATGCTATTCCATACCACTGTGGGGTTGACAAATAGACTGAAATGAGATTGTTAATTATATGGATATTAAAAACAATTGCACAAAACATAGGGAACAGTGGGGCACCTTTCAGAATAGCTGTTCAGTTTCTCCCACCCCATCCTGGTTTTAATTGGAAAGGCTATGCCTGGAGTTCAATGGCCAAGCAGCCAGCCCCTCCCACTTCCTGAGCTATATAAGCAATTCCTCTCAGTCTCAATGTGAAGCACTTTTTATTTGCAGCCAAAGGCTCTGTCTGTCCTCTGAGCTGGTTGGGGCATGCAGGGCTGGGTGATGTCCCCCTTGCTGCTACTGCTTGTCTTTGCTGGATTTCTGTGTTTATTTTCCTGCTTCTGGTTTGTATTTCGCCTTCAACTGCGGGTGTATTTCTTTCTTCTTTGTTTCCTGTTTGCTGTGTTTGTGTGTCTCTGGTTTTGTTTTGTTTTTTGGGGAGGAAACTTTGTTTCTAAACTCCTAGCATATTGTTCCAGAGCTCCTACTGCTTGCTTTCAGTTACTCACAACTCTCAAACTACTTAAATGCAACTGCAATCATTTGTGTTTCAGCTCAACCATAGCTGCTCCATGTTGTGTACTCAATTGATTTCACCTGACTCAGGCTTACACTGAACCTAGCTATGCAGCTCAATCATGCTGTCTCATTCTACTTGCCTCATTATAGCAGCTTCATTGCACTGCCTGGCTGCACCTGCTTTCAGAGCATTGTGTCTCCTTATTTATGGTTATTGCAGATACAACTCAGTGTACTCCCATACAGATGTTGCTTTTATGTTGTTTTTTTTTCACTCTGAGGTCAACCAAAAAGCTCCTGCTCAGGCTGTTGACCTAGTTTTAATATCTACATGTGATTCTCGGCCCTACCATCACTTTCTTATTTGTCCTACGGTGGGGACTGAGAAGTGTTTGGGGAGTTGTGGCCCCATATGGCTAATTATTTCTGTTCTAAATCCTGCCTTTGTCACCAAAAATCCTCAGAGTATTTCTCACCTTGATTTGGCTTTTAAATGTCTGGCTGGCTTGCCCCACTATTCAGTGCTGTTCATTGCTACTACGTTATGCAGACCTATGTGCAGATCCACTTATTACTACTCTGTTTACTGACCTATGTACAGGTCCATGCTTGCTTATGCAATCGATTGCTCATGCCTACTGCATCCTCTCAACTTCAGCCTTCTGGGATGTCTGCTGCACTCAATCTGTTTTTGACCTTGCAAGGTCTCAGCACTCACTGCTCTTTGTGATCAGCACACCAGTGCTCAATCAGCTTGACAGCTTCTCTGCTGTCAATCTAATTCTGGGGTATGCCAACCATTCTATTCTGGTGCAAGGTTCCTGCAGCCGATGGTCTTGCTCTGCATTTAGTCCATATCTTGAGTGTGTCCATCTTGGGGTGGGATCTTTCTCATCTGGCCCATTGCTGGGAATGTCCTAACCCTGGGCTTGGCTTTAGCTGCCTGTTACGTGACAGCAGCTCCTGGTGTAGAATTTAGGACTAGCGGTGAAGGGTGGTTAGGACAAGCTCCTTTGGCTCTAGTGTTCCACTACAACAGTTGTCCATTGGCTTTAGTGGTTTCCCCAGAAAGGCACTCTTCACTGCTTTTTCTCTACAACTGCCTGTGGTTCATCTAGCTTGAGTTTAGGGCGGGTAGGCCAGGTGAGTGCCTCAGCAGTCATTGTTCTCCTCCTCCACCTTGGTTGCAAGTATTGTTGCAGAGTTTTTTCACAACCTTCCATGGCATTCCTGCTAGGGGGTTTGAGAGAGAGCTTTCTTCCAAACTGGAATATTTTCCACCTCCCTTTTATTTGTTTTTTCAAATTGCAGCTGCTGAGCCATCACTAAATAAACTATCCCAAGCCTGGAGGGAATGTGATCTAGGCCTTGGATCCCCAGAGATTTCCTCCTCATAGGGTTTTTTTATCTCCTTCATTGCCTCAGGTTGTAACTGTTAGTTAGCATAGTAGTGTTCCTTAGTTTATTTAGGTATGTTCTTCTGTTGGATGCAGGTGGAGGATATTCTGCCATTCCCTCTCTCCTTAGATGATCTCCTCATTCTCAATACAAATCATTAGTATCATACTATGCAAACCTGGGTATTTCATTACTTTATCAAACTGAGCATCTCATTACATTATCAAACTACCTCTGCTTCTTTACTACTGTGTTACAGTTACTGCTCTTACGTCACAGTTGCTGCTTGCTCATCAGCTTCGTGTCAGCTCATTCTTTGAGATATGATTATGCTACATTTCTTTTGGGGATTCCTAAGGTGTTTTTAGCCACGGGAATTGTCCCATGGCACCTCTTGGGGTGGAACCCTCTCCGAGGGGTTCTTGCCTTTTGTACCCCCACAGGATGGTAATTCCTCTGGAATAGAGTGCTAACAGCCAAAGCAAAATTAACATAGTTGCACAAGCATAACACTATACTAGCTGTGCAGGACATTGAATTGGAAAGGCTATGCTTTAAGTTCAATGGTCAATCAGACATCCACTCCCACTTCCTGAGCTATATAAGCAGTTCCTGTCAGCCTCATTGTGAAGCACTTTTTCTTTGCCCTACCTTCTGCCCCTCCTCCTCCAGTGGCAGCACTTCTCTCCTTAGGGGGATTCCTAAGGTACCTTTAGCCACAGGAATCATCCCATAGCACCTCTAGGGGTGGAACCCTCTCCAAGGGTTCCTTGCCTTTCGTACCCCTACAGGGTGATAATTCCTTTGGAATAGAGAGTGCTAGTGGCCAAAACCATACTAACACAGTTGCACAAGCATAACACTATACTAGCTGTGCAGGACATTGAATGGATCATAAAAGGTTGTCGGTGGTGTTGACATCCAGTCTGGCTGTGAAGCATGGGAAAGTTTTAGGTGTTTTAATGTCCAACACTTTTGTGTAGTGACAAACACCCCTGTCTGGCAGTTATTGGCATATGTGTCAAACAGTACAGTACAGTACATCTATGCTTTAAGTTATTTTATTGGTAGTAAACATGATTTTATAATCAACATAGCAGCTGAAGCCACAGTGTTTCTTCATTTGCCTGATGTAGCAGAATATGAATGCATTATGATCCTGACTTTCAAAGGACAAATTCAGCATTAGGCATACGTGCAGCTTTTTTTTGGTGGTAGTTATGCTTTATGCAATAGTTCTGATTCTGACAAAAATGAGACAGTAGATGACTAATGTTTATTATCAGCTATCTCCAGTACTGCTTTCCAGCCTTTTTCCAGTCATTTTGTTTTGTGCAGTTTGGCTTCCTCTACCTAGAGCTATCCAGGTCTGAAATTATTATAGCAATTGGTCAATGTCTATTTTTTCTAGTGTATGTTATACAGTATATTTCTATGGAATTCAAAATTCACTTCTGGCAAATACAGTACCTTGGAGAACTTTTAGCCATAGGATCTGTCTTTTCATGCAGTGGCTATTATATCTACTATGTGGTCTGTTCCTCATATACCCAGCAATATTATTCTTCATGAGGAACTGTTCCTACTTCACGTGACATCCTTCATTCATAGCTTTTACTGTTCAATGTTGAAGCTTGAGTGGTATGTTTATCGCACTCTGGATTACACAATGCTTATTTTTATCACATTTAATTTAATTCCTGTTATTATGCCTTCTAATTATACTGATCTAGCTGACCAGTGGCTGGATTAGAGTACTGCTCTCCATGTTTATCGTAAACATTATTTTGTTTTCTTCCAAATGGGAGCTGACAGCAAGCTGGGTAGTGTGTGATTAGTTTTCTCGGGTGGAAGAGATTTTACCTTATGTCACATGGCAAATCTTCAAGAGTCAAAGGCTGAGACTGAAGGAATGTGCCTAAAAATTGCTTTGTGATTTTCAAGTCAAAGGAAGTTTCACACTTGAAGGTATCCAGCATACTGCATAACTTCTACAATTGTCATTCTTTGATCCTATGGATGTTCAGTGATTCCATCCTGTATATTCTAGTTATGAAATAAAATTTAAATTCATATTAGCCCATGTAACAATTAATTCTTTCAATATGTTAATACTGCTGATGCATGCCCCAAATGTTATTCCTGCATCTTCAATGACAAATCTGAGTCTCAAAAAAAAATCTAAATATATAGTTAGTATAGTGGGGAATAAAAATGGCCTGCTTCTGAAGCATCCACTACAGTACATTTTCTCAAGTTTTGGAAATCAACTGAAAACGCTTTGACTCTGGTGATATAATAATCTCCAGATTCTTTGATAGTTAGCACTGGCAGAAAAGTTATGGACAAAGCTGGGGGGGGTCACTGTTTCTGCCGTGATGCAAGCCTAACAGATTGCTGGTGCTTGTTTACATATCCTTATCCCAATGCAAACAAACATTTCACTGTAAAATAATTAATTTTGTTCATACCGAAATACATTGTAGTTGTTCTTATGAAACTTATGAATTTTTCATGGGCAGGATTGAAATACATGAAATAAAACAAGTTGTTAAATTGATTTTTTGGCTAATGAAGTTCGAAAGTAGTTGATAATTTTACACATGCATAACACATAACAATAGCATCTGATTTGATGATGGCTCATGCTTTCTCAAAAGAGTCATCATCACCTCATATGAAACACTGTAAAAATCATGACAGGACTACACTTCATTGTCCTAAATTCAACATTTGAAATACTCACTTAACTTGGTTGGACACATCTGCTGCGCTAAGAGCAGGGGAGAGGTACTATACATGAATAATCACTGACTAGGCTACTGAGGCATGTCAATTCTGCATTGTTGTGATAATCATGTTTCCAGCTAATAGAAACATTTACATAAATGATTATCATTACATTTTATGTCTGGTCCTTGAACTGAACAACAGACAGGTACCCTTTCTGGTCCCCCTATTCATCTACTCGACCATTTTTTGTTTTATTTCTAAGGCTGCCTTTGCCAATTTTATCTTTGGTCCTGCATAATGCCCTTCCCTTGCACTTACAGCCATAGCTGAGTCCCAGCCAGTAAAAGGATGCATTTGAAATGATGACATTTGACTAAATATGTGGATTCCCTGTCTTGATTTTATACTGAATTGTTTGTGATGTGATGCATGTTATATACTGAAAAAATAAGTAATGGTAATGATCCCCTGTTCTTTCTACAGAGCCAGCATCAATTCTGGAAATATTCATATGAATAAATTCCATGAATACCTGCTAAATTCAGTTGAATTAAAGTCTGTTCCCACTTTTCTAAATAGTGCTGTATTTATATTCTTCCATTTCCAAGTTTCTCCTTTCACCTGCATTAAACCCTTAAACCTTTCTCACCAACCAAACATGACCCAGAAACAATTAAATGTTGTCAGTAACCTTCACCATACATCAAAACTACAGCCATGACACTACAGAGCTGTACCCCATAACTACCCAGCTGTACCCCAATCCACTCTATTATAAAAGCAAGCTATAGTCCCAATGATTGAATCAGAGCCAAGTATGCCTGTAACAACCGAAACCAGACCAAAATCTTAAGCACAGCATGTGATAACCATCAAAGCCTAAAGCATGCATCGCCATTATTCTAGGAAGTCAGTAGTGCTGAACATTTTTTGGCACTCTGACACCCTGCCCACATCAAAACTGCACCGGGACTACATTTTTAATGTTTTATTCAAAAAGGCTGTGCCTTGCTTCTCCCCCCAACTTAAGGATTCTCAACTCCAGGGGAGTGCATATTGGGGGCTGAAAACATTAGAAAAAAAGTTTGGCCCGAACGCAACAAAAACTCACCAGCGCTCAGACCCAAACCCAGTACCCTGCTGACCAATGCTACCAACCCACCCACCATACCATGGAGTTGGCTCAGCAATCCCACCGTGGCACCACCCCCTCATATTCCTTCCCACCCCTCACTGTGCATGCTTGTTCCTCCACATGTGCATACATATAGTGACATCCTGTTACTATATTTGCCAACCACCCATCTGGCCACCCCACCCTATGGTAGCCCTAGAGACATGCGCTGGGGATTGGGTCATGATTATTGTAGATGCCCATTCCCCAGCACTGTTATCTCATGCTACCAATCTAAGCCAGGAGAATCACAGGGCTTTCAGACAGTGGCTATAAAGATCTCTTTAGCAGCAACGTTGTCAGCAGTCTGCAGTTATGCTTATTCTATTTACAGAAGTTATGTTTGTACAGTACATGCTGCAAGGGATACATTTTCATGTACTGTCTGTACTGTTTGTAAGTCATATGATTTGCCTATCTAAACAACAGTTCAGGAGTGTTTCTGTTCATTATTTTGTAAACTGTAAGTGCAGCAACTGACATCTATTTAGTTATGGTCTGTAAGTTCTGTGATTGTGCTGGCTAACATTTCTGCCTGTTTCTAATTGCTATAGGGAGTGTCTTATTCAATAGTCTTTATTTGAAAATGGGTTTTGTTTTTAATCATACAACAGTATGAGGTCCAACTATGTAGCTTGGTGGTACATTTGTTGCCACAGATGCATGCGTGTGGTCCCATGGTGTGCACAGCACCTATTCAGGAATGTCTCAAGTATAACAAGCCTACTGCCCACTTAGTCACTCACAGATACTGTACAATATATCACTTCTTAGAATGTACTGTACCACACCAGATGGGAATAGTAATTTAGTCAATATGAGTCACCCTAATATACAGACATTCCATCATCTCACTGATGATACTGAATGCATGTGACACACAGAATCACAAAGCTATCTTCCCGACTCCATTGTTGTGTGGCACTTTTTTGTGTGTTTATTGGGTCAGGTTTTGGAGCACCTCCGCATATTTCTTTACTAAAGAGCTAAATGTTGATGGGGTAAATGGTGGCTGGCACATTGGGTAGGGTAGATCTTATTTAAAATCCTACTTGGTAGCTGTGAAATTATTGCACATTGTAAACATTTGCTGGAATGAGACACTAATTAGAGCTTTTTAAAAATATTTTTTTGATGTGCAGTGTGGCATCTGTTACAAGTGTTTTTTGCTACCTGATTCTTGTGGTGTAGCACCCCTTGTTTAGCACTGAGTGCAGGTTTCTCTCTTTTGGACTATATTAAATGTTTTCAGCAGCCTGCATGCTTATTCTGCCCATTATTGTGTATGTGCTACAACAGACATATTTTCTGCTACTGTTCAACTATTAGAAACTACTGAGACATACATAAAGCTGCAGTGTAAACACTCAGATGTAAATATGGGGCAATTATATTGTTTGGCTGTCTCTTTACAATATACAGTACATGATATGGGACACACCCACAGTGTTTCACTTCAGTATAATACAATAATTGTACAAAAATCCACAGTAAATGGAATGCACAGAACTGAATTTCTATGATAAATAATAGAACTCTGACAACAGCATGGGCAGTGTTGGAATTTTATCTGCTTCCCAAATCACTTTCAGTTCAATGAACTATTCAACTCAATCCTTTGTCTTCACCAATAAATTTTATTCAGAAACAAAAATGTCATTTTAAATATTGGCTCTTTAGTCAATCTTTCTTTTGTAATGTGTCTGAACTTTTATGTTCCTTCATCAGACATCTGAGCCTTTTAATATTTTATAAAGCATTAATCTTGCTTCATAGAAACTTGTTCTGTAAACACACATTATTTTTCATTCTTGTATATAAACAACACATTCTTTCAAAATCATATTAATAATTTAGATAACTCTTTCAGTACAAAGGTTATATCGGGGGAACTAACCTGTAAAATATCTCTCACTAATAATATATTTCACTTGTTGGTGTCCTGTCAAACTCTTAAGGAAATTTGCTGTAAAGCTTGTAGGGGGGGTTCTCCATTTCAGTGTCTCATTATCCCCATCAAAAAGTAAATACAGCAAAAAAAGGGATTGATTTAGTTTTTCAGTATATCAGTACTTCAGTGTCTCTTAAGACATCCAAAAACCCAATTTTTACCCTCACACTGAGGATTCATTCAGATTCAGAAGAAGAAGTATTCAGTGAAATTTCCTGGCCTCATTCTATTTCTGTAGAAACATTAGCCATTTGTCAAATGTCCCATCTAAATTTAAAAATAGGCAGCACTTTTATCTCTCATTCTTGGTTCTGTGCTTAAAATTACCTTGTTTTCTTGTACCCTCTCTGTGTTTAAGTCCAAATGCTTTGGTTCATGCTCTAAATCCAAAAATCACATGCTGACAGAGACGCCATTCAATAGGATGCCAACATACTAACTAGTGTTGTAATCTTCCTCCTGAAGGTAAAAAAAGGAGCTGGGCCATCAGGCAAGCACATGCTAACATGCAAACATCATGAATGACATCACCTTGTGTGTCCAGTTTCTATGGAAACTTCAGGTGAAGCTACCTCTGGCTGCAAGCTGCAACACTGGACTTAAGATTTGCAAGAAAGTGAGTAGTGCTCACAACAGAGGGAGGTGAACCTTACAATTTACAATTGTCTTTGGTTTGAAGCAGATTCCTTAGGAAAGTTAATATTCTTCAGGTGGAGGATACTTCTAACTGAAGGGTGAAATAAGCAACTTAGAATTATCAGAAAAGGCAGTCTTTCAATCAACAGAAGGAGGTGGAGTTTGCTTTACTTGTTACAATTGTTAAGATTTTACTGTTTTCTGTGTTTCTGCCCTTTGACTTGATTGGAGTTAGTGATTGACTGTTTACATTGCAATATTTGTAATACTGTGAGTATTCACTGGGCTAAGAATTTCATAAGTCCTGAATTGAGAGCAGGTAACAGGCTGTGTATGGACCCAGACAGTCCCTAGGAGGTGGAAACTGGTTTTCTTTGTTTACCTCAGTGTGCCTTATAAGGCCAAGCCAGACTGTGTCAGGAAGTGCTTACATCACAGCTACTTAACAGCCAATAACTCTGGAAGAATCTTACAGACCTTGATAAAAGTACTAATTTTAGCAGGCTCATCAGATAACCTCATAGTCTTCAGGTGAAGCTACCTCTGGCTGCAAGCTGCAACACTGGACTTAAGATTTGCAAAAGTGAGTAGTGCTCACAACAGAGGGAGGTGAACCTTACAATTTACAATTGTCTTTGGTTTGAAGCAGATTCCTTAGGAAAGTTAATATTCTTCAGGTGGAGGATACTTCTAACTGAAGGGTGAAATAAGCAACTTAGAATTATCAGAAAAGGCAGTCTTTCAATCAACAGAGGAGGTGGAGTTTGCTTTACTTGTGTTACAAGTGTGTTAAGGTTTTCAGTGCAGGAAGAGTTTAAACCCACATAGGCTAAATACTGTTTTCTGTGTCTGCCCTTCTGCACAGCTGACGTGTTTTGGGGCTGACTGTTTTCAGAGCACAAGTCACCAGGCTCTTTTGGGGCTGGGGAGGTTTACCTGTGTCTGACTTGGATGTTTGGATTTTTCTCTGTTTGATTAGCAGGGTATTTTCTCTGTCAAATTGGTTTGAAGCAGTATTACAAATTATCGTGTATGGCATCTTGCTGACAGGAAGGCACTCATCGCATCGGTAGGTCAGAGCGTTTAGCTGATTGTTTCGTGAGGGCACAGTTTAGGCCCAACCACTTCCCCCACCCCTACCCTGGAAATAGTTCATTTATACCTGGGGTTCTGACATCATTTCCTCAAGAGGGCAAGGTACACATCACTGTCATATCCTGTCTAGCACACTGCACTGACAATATAAGCATACACATTATATAAATACATATATTTCTATATAACACAAACACACACACACACACAGACACACACACACACACCAAAAAAAAACTAAACAAGGTAGACTGTTATGTGGGGAGTAGTACAATGTAATGGCTGTGGGGCAGCAGTCTTCCGGGAGTCTTTCTGGAGGCTGAGATGCTGCCCTGTTTGCAGACAACTATTTGCCCTGAGGGAGGAAGTTGCCCATCTTCAGACCACACTGGACAGTGGCAAGGGAACCTTCCCCATCCAGGGAGCACCACAGCCACCACCACTACCTCAGAGGTGGTGAAGAAAGCACACAGTTGGACCACAGTGGGCTCAGGGAGGGTAAGGTGTGGTGGAACAGAGGCAACCCACTGAGTTGTTACACTCCACAATCCATACACCATTCTGGGGGCATAGTTCCCTATGGATGCACCTCCAGAGGAGACTATGGAGAGTGCAGACAACTGTCACAGGAAGCCCTCAGGAAGAAGGCAGAGGGCACCACAGGAAAGAAAGCAGCTCTGGGTGGGGGCTCAATTAGGGGGATAGAACGGGGGAGCAGGGAAAACTGAAGTAAGGTGCCTGCCTGGTGCCATGGCTTGGAGGGACAGGAAGCGCATCCTTAGGATCACAAGAACAGTTGCACGGGAGTCTGAGCTGGACATCATTGTCCACCTAGGGACAAATGACTTGGCTCATCATGAGATTAGAGCAGTTCAAAAGGACTTTGTAGAGTTGGGGAGGGGCTTAAGACAAGTAGCACACACAGTATCCTTCTCAGAGGTGCTGCCTGTCAGTGGCATGAGTGAGGCGAGGGTACTTTGCACCATGTAGTTTAACAAATGGTTGAAAAAATGGTGTGGAGCACAGGGGTTTGGCTTCATTGGGGACTGGGGTTCCACCTGGAGGACACCAGCCTATACTGGCAGGATGGTCTGCATCTGTCCAGGAAGGAACAAGTCTTTTGAGCAATTGGTTTAAATGCTTCATTGGCAAGCCTTTAAACTAGTCAAGGGGAGGCACTGATAAGCAGAAGGAAAATCCCAGCCTCCCCTACAAAACAAGGTACTAAATGAGAAAAAGACCAAGATAGAAAGGTCAGTGGGGTTGCCTACAGAAGGTAAAGCCATCAAAAATGGAGAGCAATGAGTACCAATGCCGTAGTCTGTGTAACAAGCTTCCTGAATTAGTGGCCTTGATGGAGGGAGAAAGATCTGGATATTGTGGTAGTCACAGAAACATGGTACACACAGAACCATGACTGGGATGTAAACATACCAGGATACACTATCTACAGGAGGGACAGGGAGGGTAAAAGAGGAGGAGGAGTAGCTCTCTACATAAGAGAAGAAATCAAAGCAACAAAACAAAAGGGTAAACAGGGAGGAGAAGAAGCACTGTGGGTCAATTTGGAGGCAGGCAATGGCACCACAATCCGCACAGGGGTTGTATACAGACCCCCCTCTCAGGGGGAGGAAATGGACAAGGAAATGATAGAAAGTATACTTAGAATGGCAGATAAAGGGGAGATATTGCTGATGTGTGATCTGAATATGCCAGATGTTAACTGGAGTGCAGTTGCAGCAGCCACTTCTAAGAGTGGGGTTATTCTAGATGCCCTACAGGGGGCATGCCTTAGACAACTAGTATTGGAGCCCACTCGAGAGGGAGCAATCTTAGACCTGGTTCTCTCAAATGGAGATGAAGAGAGGATCACAGATGTAGAAGTGGGTAGCCATCTGGGAACTAGCGACCATCGAACAGTATGGTTCACAATAAACACAGCAAGAGTCAAGCCATACAAAGACGAAGGTACTGGATTTTAGGAGGGCTGACTTTGCCAAAATGGGTCAGTGCCTAAGGAATGCACTAGCAAATGGGCAGGAAGGAGGGTGGAAGAACAATGGGAATTAAAAAACTGCCATCACAGAGGTAACAAGCCTTTGTGTAAAGCAAATAAACAAAATGAAACGAGTAGAAACCACTATGGTTCTCAAAGGAAGTGGCAGTGAAGGTTCAAGAAAAAGAAAGCATTCAGGAAGTACAAGGAATCACAGAAAGAACAGGACAGAGAACTGTACCAGTTAAAGCAAAAGGAAGCTGGAAAGGCAGTCAGAACAGCAAAGGCCCAAACCGAGGAAAAGATAGCCAACTCAGTTAAGAAGGGGATAAAACCTTTATAGGTACATCAGAGAGCAAAGGAAGACCAAGGGAGATAGTGAGGCTTAATAAAGGGAGGAGGGTGGGCAGAGGGTGACTGTGAAAAGGCAGAGATACTAAACAAATATTTTTGCTCAGTATTTACAAAGGAAGAGGGGGAGGTACCTAAAACAAACAGTAGAAACACTCTGGATACAGAAGTTGATACCAGCCCATTTACAGAAGAAAGAGTTCTGAAAGAGCTCTTAAAACTGAAGGTGGACAAAGCAATGGGGCCTGATGGGATTCATCCCAGAATTCTAAAAGAACTAAGGATAGAACTAGTGACACCACTGACTACCCTCTTTAACAAATCATGGGAGGATGGGTGGTACCTGAGGACTGGAGGAGGCAGATGTGATTCCCCTTCACAAAAGTGGGAGCAAGGCAGAAGCAGGAAACTACAGACCTGTTAGTTTAACCTCAGTGGTAGGAAAATGATGGAATCACTTCTGAAGGAAAGAATTGTTGCATATCTAGAGGCCAGAGGGACACAGGACCCAAGGCAGCATGGATCTGGCGGGAAGGTCATGCCAGACAAATCTGATAGATTTCTTTGACTGGGTGACCAAAGTAGTTGATCAGGGAGGGCTGTGGACATGGCCTACCTAGACTTTAAGCAAGGCATTTGACACAGTCCCACACAAAGATTAATATACAAGTTAGCCAGCCTGGGAGTGGGTCCCAAGATGACAGCCTGGGTAAAGAATTGGATGGAGAATAGGACACAGAGAGTAATAGTAAATGGAGTCCACTCTGAAAAAAGGGGGGTTAGCAGTGGAGTACCACAGGGTTCAGTATTAGGACCGGTCCTCTTCAATGTCTTTATAAGCGACTTTGCAGAGGGACTGGAAGGAAAAGTATGTCTCTTTGCAGATGACACAAAGATCTGCAACAGAGTTGATGCACAAGGTGGGGTGGAAAGGATGAGAAGGGACTTGGCAAGGTTAGAGGAATGGTCAAATGTATGGCAGCTTAGATTCAATGCTAAGAAGTGCAAGGTAATGCACCTGGGAAACAAAACCCAGGGAAGAGTACACAATGGGGGTGAGATACTAACAACAACAAAATGGAAAGGGACCTGGGGTAGTCATATCAGATGACATAAAGGTGGGCAAGCAATGTAGAGGGCAGCAAGGAGGGCTGGGGGATACTGGGATGCATAGGAGAGGCATCACCAGTAGAAAACAGAAGTTATTATCCCTCTGTACAGACAGCTGGTGAGACCACATCTGAGTACTGCGTGCAGTTCTGGGACCCAATCTCTGAAAGACATAGACAGGATGGAAGCTGTCCAGAGGAGGGAATTAAAATGGTGCAGGGTCTGCACCAGGAGACATATGAAGAGACTTAAGGAGCTTAATATGTATAGCCTCGAGGAAAGGAGGGAGAGGGGGGACATGATAGAAACTTTCAAGTACCTCAAGGGAATCAACAAAGTCCAAGAGGGTAGCATCTTTCAAAAAAAAGGTGTGCAAGACCAAGGGGGCACAATTTGAAGATAGAAGGGGGGTCAGTTCAGAGGTAATTTAAGGAAGCATTTTTTCACAGAGAGGGTTGTGGATGTATGGAACAGCCTTCCAGAGGAGGTTGTGGAGTCAAAAACAGTGGTGGTATTCAAGCATGCATGGGACAGTCTTAAGGCAATTCTAGGGGTTGGGGGTAGGAAGAAGTAGGCTGCTGGTTAACTAGGATCTGCAGCTTATCCATCAGGTAGGGAAATGGGCAGACTGGGTGGGCCAAGCGGTCCTTATCTGCCGTCAAATTCTATGTTTCTATGTATGTTTCTAAACCCCTCAAAACATGAGTTTCATATGAGTGGCCCCTTCGAGTTTCATGCACCTAGCCATTTCAGGCTCTGATCTAAATATATTTTAACAGAAAATAAAAGAAGCTGTCATGGACTGAAGAAAGGGACAAAAGCTAAGGGCAAGAGTGCTAGATGTTCTACATTCACAGACAAAATCATGGCGTGGAGCATAAGAAAAGGGAAGTGGGGTGTATTTTAGAAAAATGTATTAAATTAGTTGTACTCCTAGAATAGGAAAGGTCAGGGACATAATCTAGTTTCCAAGTAGAGATCTAATAGATAGCAAGTAGATGACAAAGAAAATTATATTTAATATTGGCTATGCCTAATAACAGAAAGCAACCCTTACAGTAGTGCCTAATGATTCTGAGAAAAGGAAACAATAAAGTGTGGCTAACATGCAAGAGCATCATAATATGTAATGGAACATCAAATGACTTTGTCATTTAGGGACAGTCTGTTCTTTTTTTTTGTGAACTATTTTTGTATACCTCTGAATGGTGGGGCTTAACCACTGCCCCAGTCTGCCATGTATCCAGGAGTGCAACATCCCTCTGCAAGCCAGCCTCCACCTCAAAAGCATAGAGGGAAGGACAATGGTTTTGCCCCATGGAGGATCCCCCCCTGGTGGCCCTAACCAGGAAGGGGAGACAGCATCACCCTTTGGTCCCCTCTGACTTACTCTGGGCTTTGTTTGGCCTGCTCAAGAGGTCCCCCATCATGGGCATCACTATGAATGTTGGGAGGGGATTCTCTATTTCTCTGTTTCCCCCTTAGAATGTGGCATGCAATAGCTCCAGCATGGCTGTCATCCATGCTTCTGCCACAGAAGCCTGCCAATGTCCTTCCACTCTACTATTCCCATGCACTTTGTGTTGCCACAGGTCTCTGCCAGAGGAAACTGTAGCACTGGAAGCTCCCTGGATCCCTCTCCCAGGAGAGGAGATCAGTCCTCCAGACACACAATCCTCTTCTGCCCTGCTGACCCCAATGACCCAGGATCACTCCCGAATCCAGGTCACTGGCACTGTCCGAGATGTGGTGTCCAGTGCCTCAATCCTCAGCACTATCAGGCAGGTGATGTATTCTTCTTAAAGGAATTTTATCACATTTACCATAGCAAATCACCTTCCAGTGGAGAATCACCAAATTAGTCTATCAGCATAGTTTGAATTTAAAAATGATGGTTGCAGCATGTGTTTTTTCAGCTTTTTTGTCTGTGAACCCAGAAGCAAGTTAAACTCCAATGGCTGAGCTTAAAAGCTCATACTGCATCATAAGTCCTTGGTGGTGACATCTTACGAGGTAGACACTTTCATACTACCATGGCTGACTCAAGTTTTAGTAGCAGTGCCACAGGGACAGATAGCAATTTATTTGGTTCTGATAGTGAGCCAGACTTTGAATCCATTCAGACCAGAATCAGGCTCCTGGACCCCTTAAGGAATGACCCTTATCAGCCTGATATCTCTGACTGCAGTATCAGCAGCAGAGAGGGTGACTCAAGGCCCACTCCTGACCCAGAAGCACATGGTGGTGATGGACACTTGTTTCATAATAACTGGTAATGTTCTGCCCCACTGGATCACTTTATGCTGCTGTGTTGATGATTTCTGAGAGATGACTGTAAGGGCCAGTGAAACAAAAAAGTAGATCAGCAGTCATTCGTGTTGCATCCCCCTCAATGCCCTGGTTTTGTGTTCCTTGATCTCTTTTTATTACTGTGAACCAGGTTGTGCAATGCAATATGACAGCCAATTTATTTTTCTTTTGCTGATCCTGAACTTATTGATAAACCCTGGTTCCCGCTTTTATATTTTGATCCAGAGATATGAGTGGACCTACTGGTAGTCTCTAATAGGCCACATTCTCAAAAATGGTAGATCTGTATGTGACTGTTCTTTCATACCCATAGAGAACAGAGCCCTTGCTAAGTCCCAACAAAGTTTTCTTTAGTGTCTGTGTGTCTTGGGGTGTATGATGTACAGTACATAAACAGGCAAAACTCCAGCCCTCTCAGGGAATCACACAAGGGTCTCTGGGTCCTGACACCCTAATGCACCAACTCTAACCATTGTCCAAAAGGAGACTGAGAAAACCTGGCTGGTAGATTGCTCATTCTACTTTACATATTGCCCGTAGTGCACCAGCTAGCCAGTATTTTTTCAAAATGTCCTGCCCTGCCTGAGAGCTGTGAAGATCAATCCTGGTGGCAGTAGGGGTCAGATATTGCATATGTTTTACTGTCATGCTGCTAAGTTTTATAGCCCTGAACCTTCATTGCAGTTCTCTCCACCTGCCCCTGAGAACCACTGCACTCTAAAATTACCATTTGCCAACCTAAGGAATAGTACCATTGCAGCAAGTGTTTACATTTGGCATTGCGGTGGTCACTGGTGTTGATGGTTCCTACAAGCTGTTTATTTCACACTTGTTTCCCTGTTGTTAATGTCATCATGCTGCATGGAAAAAATGTGCTGACCTGAGCACAGTTTTGCTTTAGCAGATCCTATTGCTGTGACATACCCCTATATGATGTCAATGATCATGATATCAATGTGCCCTATGTTATTAGATGCCATGCTGGTCCCTCTAAATTGTTCAAGTGAAGCATTTCTAAAACAAATATATATTATATATATATATATATATATATATATTTGTATTCATACATTTACATTCTCTTATTACTTATTACATACCTGTAGTTGTATTCACTGGTCAGACTGACATAGACCACCCACCCCGAAACAATGATTTCCACATGAACAGCTATTTACTCCATTTGTCTATGTGCCTGTTTCAAACAGTAAGAGCAAACTGCATGGATGAAACTAAATAGAAGCAGGCACACCTTTCAGTATCATGATTATTGTAATATGTTTTCCCTGCACAAGTACCAATGAACCATACTTAAAAAAGTGACATATAGGTATGTGTATGTGTATGTATGTATGTATACTTGTGCAATCTTTGCATTTCCATGCCACGGGTCAGTGTTGATTTGATGGCCTGAATAAGCAATTTGCCTACACAGTTTTTGGTTTCAAAGGTGAATGCATTGGCTAGTTTTGCAGAATTTTTCTTTTTTTTATATAATTTAACATTTATTAATACATTTTCCACCATAAAAGGCAGCATACAGAAAAATGACAGAGACTCATTGATACATAGTAAAAAAGCTGCCCACCCCACCTCCCTTACTGCAGTAACCCATTCCAATACCAGTGGAAGCTGGGCATCTAACCAAAAGCCATGCAGGAATAATAACCCTAGTATAGATTTAGATTGGAACTAGAGAGATTAGTGAGTAAAGGGGATCCCAAATTCTAGTATAAGCTGCCAGACTATTGTGAAGACTGGCTGTTGCTTTTTCTGTGTGCAGGTTAGTTAATATTTCTCTTACCCATTCCTGGGGAGAAGGGGAGGACCTGTCTTTCCAGTGACGAAGAATTATTTTCTTAGCCAATAGGACAACCATGGAAATATGAAATTTGCATACCCTAACTCTAATAGAAGACAGGTCCCCTAACACACAAATCTCAGGAGTAAAATATTCTTGGAGGCCTAACAGAGGATCTAAGGAAGTTTGGATTGAAACCCATAAAGGGGAAATTTTTGGACAAGACCAAAGCATGTGAAAAAGTGTGCCCTCTTCCTGTGAGCATTTATTGCACTTGTTTGAGTCTGGGTAGCCCCACCTGCGAAGTCTGGCCGGGGTATAGTATAGGTTGTGCAATACATGGTATTGCATGAGGCACAGTCTATCTTGAGAAATGAATTTATGACATGACTTCCAGAGAGAGTGCCAATCTAACTGAAGGTGAGGGAAAAAGTTACTCCAAAATCTTGATGGCCCAAATGGACCCCCAAACTTTTTATGAAACAAAACCTGATATAGTTTAGAGATTGAACCAGGAGAGCCAGAAAGTGGGGATACCTCGCTTATCAGAGAAGAGATATTCTGGGAAGGGGGAGTACTACCCAGGGTAATTACAAGTTAGTGTTTCAGTTGCAGGACTTTAAAGTAGGAAGAAGCCAGGATGAGAAATTTCCTAGCCATCTCTTCCACTGATAACCAATGCCCCCCACCATCAGTAAAAGCCAAGAGCTTCCCCTCTCCCAGTTGAGGCAACCAAAGACAGGAAATCTGAGCCTTGTTAATAGCAAGTGATGGAGAGTTCCAGATAGACTGGGCCAGGTCCAGATGGAGGGAATACTGTAAAAAGGAACACGTCTGGGAGTAGACCTTTAAAGAGGTCCTTATCGTGGGACACTCTACAGCCTCACTTACTTGGGATAACCAGAGGAAAAATAATGCGAGAGGGTCCAGATTTTTGTCCTTGATTGCATCCAATTCTATTTTGAGCCAAGTAGGTTGCACTTCTTCTGGGCCAGGAGATATCCATCTCGAACATTTCGCAAGGTGACTAGTCCAGTGATATATAGCCAGATGGGGAATTCGCAACCCCCCCTCCAGTTTTGGGGCTGCCAGCATATGATAAGCCAAACGGGGATACCTATCAGCCCAGATGAATCTAGTGAAGACACTATGTGCCTTTTTAAACCAGAGTAAAGGAATAAAGATATTGAGAAGGGACAATGGATAGAAGATTCTAGGAAATATATTCATTTTAATTATATTGATCCGGCTCCATAGAGAAATAGGAAGTTTAGACCACCTCTCAAGGTCATGCATAATCCCCTGCAATAGAGAATCCAAATTCTCCTTAAATCATACTAGGGGGTTACGGGAAAGTTTGATACCCAGATATTTGAATGACCTAGAGGTCCAACATAAACCAAGAGGGCTGATATCACTTTTGAAAACTTTGTGGTTTAAAGAGAAAAATAGGGACTTACTGGCATTCAATTTGTAATTGGACAGACCACTAAACCTTGCTACTTCCCTTAGTAAGGCTGGGACGGAGGAGACCGGGTGGGACATATGTATTAACAAATCATCTGCATATGCAGTGACTTTAATTTCGTGCCACCCAATTCTTACCCCTTGTATGGAATCATTATTGAGAATATTTTGAATAAGAAGTTCCAGATATAAGTTAAATAATAAAGGAGAAAGGGGGCACCCCTGCCTTATACCTGAGTGGAGCGAGAAAGGATGGGAGAAGGCCCCATTCATGGAAATTCTTGCCATGGGAATTTTATAAAGGGTGGTGATTCAGGAGATAAACAGAGAGGGGAAGTGGAAAGCCTCCAGAGTGTGGAACAAGAAATTCCAGTTCACACGGTCGAATGACTTCTTGGCATCCAGGGAAAGCAAGCCCACAGGGAACTCCACATCCCTGGTAGCCAAGAAGACATGCAACAAGGAGCATAAGTGATCGGAAGATGAGCACCCTTTCATAAATCCAACCTGATTTGTACCTATTAACCCAGGAAGAACCACTGCCAGCCTATTAGCCAGAATTTTAGAAAGGATTTTAATATCCTGATTTAAAAGCGAGATAGGTTTGTAACTTTGAACTAATTCAAGATCTTTGTCAGGTTTAGGAAGCAGGACAATCGGGGCCTCATAGAGATGTGGATCTATCTCCATCCCAGATAGGATTTGCTGAAATAAGCGACCAAGTGTTGGTAAAAGGAACTCTCAAAAGACCTTATAAATAAAGAGGAAAATCCATCTGGGCCAGGGACCTTGTCAGCTGGCAGTTCACTAATAACCTTAGCAATTTCCTCCTGGGAAATAGGGACAACCAGAGTGTCACTGACCAGTGATAGGGGGCAAGTGGGAGTCCCTTAAATAACCCTCTGTGTCTTCAGGACAAGGAGGGTGTTCCATGTCGCTATACAAGTTAGTGTAATAAGTAGCAAATTCTTGAGCTATCTCAGTGGGAGACACCTTAAGAGATCCATCTGCCATTGATCTGATGGGAGGAATAAATCTCATTGATTCCTGTTGTTTAATATGCAATGCCAGTAAACATCCCGCTTTTCCCCTGATCATTGTAGCTAGCCCTGGTACGAATAATGGCTAGTTCTGCTTTCTCTTGAAGTAGCTCCAAGTATTTATCCTTTAACTCCAGTAATTTTCATGTATCCTCATCTAGAGGCATGGCCAGAAGGTTAACTTCCAGGGATCTGATCCAGGTTAATAAGGATTTTAGTTTCTTCTCCAGTGCTCTTTTCCTACCAACCACCATGCTAATAAGTATTCCTCTCATGAAGGCTTTAAAGGCCCCCCACAGGATAACAGGCTTTGCACTATCTAAAGGATTTAATGAAAAAAAGGATTCTATTTGTTCCCCTATAAGTTTGCAATATTTAACATCCTTGAGGAGCTGGTCGTTGAGTTTCCATCTGGTTTCCCTATTGGGTAAATTAAGCAGTACCAAATTGCATACTACTAGTGAGTGATCGGAAATTGGGCCCGGTTGAATCGAGGAGGTCTTCACCCCAGGCAGGAGGCACTGAGAAATGAGTAAATAGTCAATGCGGGACTGCAAGCCATGTGCCATCTTTTACACCTGATTCTTGGGAGTTTACCTTTAGGGTAAACTCCCTACAATCAGGGTGTAAAAGATGCCAGGTGTCACAGAGCCCACATTGGTCTAATAAATCCTTGAATGCCTTCTGTCTGGGGGTGGCTCCTCCTGGGCTACTGCCCAATCTGTCTAAATAAGGGTCATGAACTTGATTGAAATCTCCCCCTAACATAATTCTAATTGGAAGCATTGGGAGAATGATAGATATAAGCCTCATAAAAAATCCTGGATCATCCAGATTAGGGCTGTAGATACAGCCCAATAATATTGGGACAGACCAGAGGGTACCTTTAACAAGGATAAACCTTCCCTTAGTATCATTGATAACATGTGTGGAAACAAAGTGGAATACTCCTTTTAATCATGAGCATGACCCCTCAACTATTTGTGGTGCCCTGGGCACTATAGATCGATCCCACCTGTTGCCTTCTTAATTGCAAAGCTTCTGCTTCTAATAAATGGGTTTCTTGCAAAAAGGTTATCTGTGAACTGAATAAACTTAAATGTTTGAGATCCTGATATTGTTTGTGTTTCTTTCTGATCCCCTTAATATTCCAAGTCGTAAATATTATCTCATTAGCCATCTAGAAAAAATAGTTGGATTAACACAATTACACTTAGCACACGGGATAGATATCCCTTATAAACATATCCCCAGGGTTACTGCAGTAACACCCACCTCCTCCCTAACCCCCCCCAAGGATAGAATCCACCCATCTCCTCTATCCTCCCACCCTCAAACCTATGCCCCAAACCCCACCCACACTCCCTCCACCAAACTGTCACAAGCAACGTTCAGCACAGCACTGGTTCTAATCCCTCTACTCCTGCCCCCCAATAATGACCCCTGAAAGTTAACACTGTTACACTCATATCACAATCTGTAGAAACCAAACACTGCTAGTTATACCCCAAATGAGAGAGAACGCTCCTGGGCTTTCACCTCAATCCCACCAGAACATAAGCATAAGGGAATTTGTTTTGGGCGGACCACATTGAGACCCATACACCACTCAAGTGTTCATGGTAAACAAGACTGTATCAAGCAGGAAACAGAAACCCTGCTTGCCCCACAAGGAGAGCCACCTATAATCAGAACCAGATGAGAAACCCCTAAAGGGGGAGATAGCTACAGCACATATTGAGAGAAGGAATAGAGATAAGAGAAAATGAGATTACTCCACCGGAGGGGAAGGCATAACAGATGCCTCTACCCATAACAACCCACCATCCAATGCACAGGTCCCACCTGCAAAATTGAGAGTACTACGCACCAACCAAGTGATAAAGCACTGCTAAATCCTCCTCAAGCTGTGCTTTCTAGCGAGTCCCTTAGGATTGGAATGCCCTGTAGTGGCCAGTTCCCTGTCCTAACTAAATGAGAGTCAAGAATGGAGAAAGCCCAGGACCATCCTAATACCAATTCAAGCGAGAAACACTGAAAAACTGGTCCACAATCAATCTAACTACACTCTTTCTGCCTTCAACAAATGTAACTGGTAAGACTTGGTATGCAATTCCCCCCTTTAGGAGACCCCAAACCCAAGTATCCACTGCTTAAGACCAGTGTGGGCCCTTTGTGAGGTGGAAAGAAAAGAAAAGTCAGGACGGCACGCAATGATCCCCCAGTCCAAAACAGTAGATGCAATTTCCCCAGGTCTTCATGCTTAGAAGATTTCCCTAAGGGGAAAAATGAAAGTTCACGCTCTTGACTCCGTGTAGTACTCCATACTGCTCCATATCCATTCAAGAGTCCTTAAAGAGATCTGGCAACGTGGATTTAAGACTCATCAAAGCCGCTTCAGGGTCCTCGTAGCTTTTCCAGAATCCATTCATTGAGCTCTGTAGTCTGGCTGGGTAACCCATCCTGAACTTGAAACCTGCTGTGATTAATTTAGAAACAATAGGGTGGAACGCTTTACGTTTCAAGCAAACTGAGGGGGGTAAATCTTGTGAGATTCTCAACTTTGTATTTTTCCAGCAAACCTCTTGCAAAGCTTGTACTTTTTGCAGGAAATATTGTCTCTCCAAGTAGTTCAAGAACCGGCACACAATGGGGCAGGGGGGGGGATCCTCCATGGAAGGTTTAGGCCGTAAAGCCCTGTGGGGATGCTCAATAATGTAACAGGGGCCGAATGGAGATGGGCCAGCCACTCGCTCAGCCAGCTTCTGAACAAATGCCACAACAGTTTGGCCTTCCTCTCCCTCTGGTAATCCAAGGATCACAACATTATTTCTATGGCTCCGACCCTCTAGATCCTCGAGCTTAGCTTCAAAACGAGACAATTTATGGCACATCGAGACCAGGTCAGGGTCGAGACTACTAAACTTTTTCTCAATGGAAACAATTCGAGCAGTATTATCAGACACAGATAGTGAGAGTTCATCCAGCTTTCTAGATAGCGATTTCAAATCCATTGCCATATCCTTCATTTCCTCTCAAAAGGGTTTAAATTCCTCAAGGAACCTGGGAAGTGTTAAAGGCTCCTGTTCACCAATTTGGCTCAGAGGATCAGGCCCAAAGCCACCTGAGGCCCTGGATTTCTTAGGGTCCTTCTCAGGAGTTGCTGGAGGGGTATTCTTCTGTGGAACTTTCTTCATGTAAGCCTCCATCTGCCTGAGATATAGCCAGTCCAGAGTGCAACAGCTATTACACAACGTTGAATCTCAAAAACAAAAGAAAATAGTAGATTAGGATGTCAGAATGAGATAAATTAATAAACGGGAGGCAGGAACTTCTTGAGGGAGCTGCTACTCAGCACTCTGTATCACGTGATCTCCCTTGCAGAATTTTTCATATGGGTTCATCACTGCAAGATGATACTTCACTACCAACACAAAAAGTTACACATGTCCCAGTCCATTGTGGACACTGTGGGCATTGACAATAATGAATTACTGAGATGTAAGAGAGGAGGAAACAAGAGGGGAATAGAACAGAGGATAGTGAAGTGTAGATGGGGTGTGTCTCAGGGAGGAAGGAGAGTCACTGAACATGTACAAATGCCACTTGGTTCCACTTGTATTATTTTTACTGTTATTATTTGTTATTGATGGGAGGGGAAGCAAAAACATGCATCGTTAGCATGACCATTATGCACACAGTAATTCTTGCAATTATTGTAAGCCACGTTTGCTTGTTCAGTTCATCTAATTTTGTTTCATTTAATTTTATGTCACATTGTAGTTAATCACAAGTTCTAACTCTTGTTTTCTTGAATCAGTGTCATCTGGGAAGGGCCTTGCCATGGTGGCACTGCTTTCCACTAACACCTCCCGAAACCCTGTTTTTTCATTTCACTCTTTGATGATGGGTGTATTTTTTTCTCCACTACTTCTTTGTTGGTTGCTTGCCCTCTAAGCATGGTGTCACAATGATGTGATGTCTACATACTGTACAATGTCCATGGCTTGTGAGTATGTCACTGACGTTCTCATTTAATTTTTTTATTTTTGTCCCTGATAGCAATGTTAGATTTTACCAGAACTTTTACTGTTGATATTTTCTGCTGTCTTTTTCCTTCATATGTGCAGATGTGCTAACTGCCCTGTGATGGCTGAAGTGCTGGAGTGTATCTGCTGTGTGGAGAGTGATTAGATCACTTATCATAGAGAAGATACTGACATTGGCTTCATCACTCTACATCCAGCTTTTCCTCCAGTTGTACTCAATCCAGATGTGCTGCAGACCGCAAATACATAGATCCATAGATACATAGATACATAGACAGTGTCGGCAGATAAGGGCCTATGGCCCACCCAGTCTGCCCATTTGAGCTTGTAAGTTCAGTTTGTTTTCCTAGAAGTCTGTTGCCCCTTACCCCTGACCTCCAGAATTCCTTTATGTCTATCCCATGCATTCTTAAATCCCATGATTGTTTCAGCCCCCACCACTACCTCTGGCAGGGTGTTCCACTTGTCCACCACCCGCTCTGTGAAGAAATTCTTTCATGTTTCTCTGAATCGTCCTCCTCCAACTTCATCCCATGCCCTCTAGTCCTGGAACATCTTTTTCGCTTAAAATAGTGTTTTCCTGCACCCTGTTCCTCCCTGTAAGATACTTGTATGTCTCTATCATATCCTCTCTCCTCCTCTCCTCCAGGGAGTACATGTTCAGTTCCTTCAACCTGTCTTCATAGGACTTGTGATGCAATCCATGCACCATCTTTGTTGCCCTCCTCTGAACCTTCTCTACCCTGTCTATGTCCTTACGTGGTATGGTCTCCAGAACCGTACACTGTACTCCAGGTGGGGCCTCACTAGTGTCTTGTATAGCGGAATTATGACCTCCTTTTCCTGCTGGTGATGCCCTGCCTATACATCCCAGCATCCTATTTGCTTTACCTGCTGCCTTGTCACACTGTTTCCCTACCTTGAGGTCATCAGAGATGACAACCCCAAGATCCCTTTCCTGCTTGGTGCATGCTATATCCTCACCCCCAACTGATATATTGTGCCAGGGTTTTGTGCCCCATATGCATTATCTTGCACTTCTTGCATTGAATTTCAACTGCCAAACCCTGACCATTCTTCAAGTTTCTGCAGGTCGCTTCTCATTCTGTCTATACCCTCTGGTGTGTCTACTCTGTTACAGAGCTTTGTGTCATCAGCGAACAGTGAAATTCTGCCTTCTAGGTCCTCTTAATGTCACTGATGAAGATGTTGAATAGGACCGGTCCCAGCACTGATCCCTGTGGTACCCACTGGTCACTCTTCCCTCTGTGGAGTGACAGCCATTTACCACCACCCTCTGTGTCCTGCCACCCAGCCAGTTACCTACCCACCACACTACTGTCCTGCCCACACCCATATTCCTCAGTTTGTGTAATAGTCTTCTATGTGGCACAGTGTCAAAGGCCTTGCTGAAGTCCAGATAGGCCATGTCCACTGCTCTCCCTGATCCACCTCCCTAGTCACCCAGTCAAAAATTCAATGAGGTTGGTCTGACATGACCTCCCCTGGTGAAACCATGCTGCCTTGGGTCCTGTAGTCCATTGACAACCAGATGTTCCACCAATCTCTCCTTCAGTAGTGCTTCCATGATCTTCCCACTACCGAGGTGAGGCTGACTGGTCTGTAGTTCCCTGCTTCCTCTTGTTCCCACTTTTGTACAGGGACTACATCTGCTGTCCTCCAGTCTTTGGGTACCTCCCTGTTTCCAGTGATCGGCTAAACAGGATAGCCAGAGGTTCAGCCACCACCTCTCTTAGTTCTTTAAGGACCCTGGGTGCACCCCATCTGGCTCCATTGCTTTATCAACTCTTATTACTTCCAGTTCCTTCAGGACCCTTTCGTGTAGGGACTTGTGTCCATTTGCACCATTCTCACCCTTGTACTCCTTCAGACCCATTACCTCCTCTTCCTCAGTAAAGACTGAGCAGAAATACCTGTTCAAAATGTCAGCTTTACTGTTGTCATCCTCCACGTGGCCCCCATCCTCCCCCTTCAGTCTCACTATCCCTCCCTTTGTCTTTCTTTTTTCACCTATGTACCTGTAAAAGGTTTTGTCCCTCTACCCACTGATTTTGCAATGTGTTCTTCTGTCTGAGCTTTGGCTTCCTTATTGACCTCCTGCCTCCCTTTGCTTCTCCTGGTACTTCTCCCTATCCCTTCTGCCTGTGTCTTTTTGTATTGCTTGAATGCAATCTTTTGGCTTTCACTTTCTTTGCTACCTTTGGAAAACCATAATGGTCTCCTCTTCCTTTTCCTCTTGCTAACCTTCAATACATAATTCTGTTGTTCTTGTAATCCCCATTTTAAATACTGCCCACTGTTCCTCAACCCCTGATTCCTGTCCCATTCCCCTTAATGCTCTTTCAAGTATCTCCCATTTTCCCAAAGTCTGCCCCCTAAATCCAGGATACGTGTCTTTGTGTGGTTTGGTTCTGCTCTTTCTGTGATTTCAAACCACAATGACTGGTGGTCACTGTTTCCCAGGTGCTCCCCCACTGTTACTCCCCCATCACACTGTCCCTGTTTGTGAGCACAAGGTCCAGTATTGCCTTCTGCCGAGTTGGTTCCATGACCAGTTGCTTGAGGAAGGCACCCTGAAGGAGTCCAGGATAAATCTGTTCTAGTTGATGCTGCTGCTGGGATGCTCCAGTCCACGTCTGGAATATTGAAGTCTCCAACCAGTACTCACTCACTCTTGTCTGCCATCCTTGGATGGCTAGCATCAGCTCCCTATCTGTTTCTTCCTCCTGGGCTGGTGGTCTATAGACCATACCTGTGCAGATGGCTGTCCCCATTTTCCTTTCCAGCTTAACCCACAGTATCTCTCCCCATTTTGTTCCTCCTGGATCTCTGTGGCCCTTATGTCATTTTTCACATACAGTGCCACTCCTCCTCCCTTCCTGCCTGCTCTGTCTCTTCTGAATATGTTGTAGCCAGGTATGGTCATCTCCCAGTCATGGCTATCATTACACCAGGTTTCAGTGATGGCCACAATGTCCAGGTCTGACTGTACCATGACAGCCTCCAGATCTTCCATCTTGTTGCTAAGGCTCCTGGCATTTGCACACATGGCTTTCCATGATTTGACCTCCCTAGACTGTTTCACTGTTCTACTCCAGCCCCTTCCTTGGTTGTCATTTATCCCTGGTTCTTCTTGCTGTCTGCCCTTCTGCTGAATTTTGCCCCTTTCTGCTTATCCACCTCTTGGGCACTAATCTCCATCTTTTGCACACTGCTTGCAGAGATAGCCACCCTCTGGTTCACTGGTTCCACTGTTAGCTGGGTGATAACCAGGTACCCTCCTTGCTGGCCTGTCACCCCCTTGCTAGTTTAAATGCTTGTCAATGTAGCATTTAAACTTATCATTGAGTGCTTGGATTCCCCTCCAGGATGGATGCAGGCCATCAGGCTTGAACAAACCTCCATCCCTCCAGGGATATCATGCATATCATGAGCAGTATGGTGGTGGTAATTCATTGCCAGGCTTGGTCCAGTTTGCATTTTCCTTTGCTCACTTAGACAGAGACCCTGGAGTTTGTAATAGTCCACACACAACGTGTTACCCAAAAAAGACTACTGTACATAACAATATACATAACAGTGTCTCATTTATTCAAATCAAATACATGCATCCCCAAGAATCCTGACAATTATTATTGGCAACCACTCTTGCATGATGTCCCTGTCAGTACACAAATTAACCACCTCAAATCCTGGCTCAGCATTGCAGATGATTTATTGAATGTATTATGTGTTACTCATATCATTCTACAGCATCATCATTTTGGTTCTGTTTTTGGATGCAGGAAGTATAGATATACAGTGTATCAGCAACTAGTACATTGGTGTTGGGGACATCTGGGCAAGGATGTCCATGTTGATCCTTCTGCCTGTGCCTTGCAAAATATTTGTGACCAGTAGCAGAATGAGCCTGCAGTGCCATACATCCACTTCAAGCCTGAACGCATATTACCATTCTGAGCAACAGAAGCATGCAACATGTCTTTGATTGTTGTTTCTATTATGTATTTCTTATGCAAAGGCATGCAATACATGAAGCATTAACATCTGTAATGCACACATCAAATATAAAGTATCATATATTGTTCAAAAATGTATTTTCTGTGGCTTGTTTTTCACCTTTAAAATTATAAAAAGCTTTAATATCAGGTCATTTTGCTGTCCATATGTGCTCTCCATACATAAAAAGGCAATGTAGGTGTCCTTTGTGGTTATTCACAGGCATATACATGAAGCATTCACAATATTAGTACACACATCAAATTGATAGTGTCATATATTACTGAAAAAATGTACTTTGTATGGATTGTCTATCACTGTTAAAATCTTAAAAAGCTTTCATAGCGGGTAAATACATTCAATAAATAGTACAGTGAATGATTAAAATGTTTTCAGAACATACAAAAGAAAACATACACTGGAATACCAGTGATAATTCCCATCATGCCACTATTGCGGTGACTTCATGGCCTGGAACAATCCTCACAGTGGAATAGGACAGGTACAGTGCAAAGGTATGTTTACTGTCCATACTTGCTGTCCATACATGGTAAGTCAATGCCGATATCCTCGTGGGTATTCATGAGAATATATTATATGTGAAAATGTTGTAGCAAATTTTGATTTCCATACATGGAAAGGCAATGCAGATGTCCTTTATGGTCATTCACAGACATATAAATGTCAAATGTTGCCTTTGTCAAAGGCTGGTAATCAGACAACATTGAACTGGCTGACAAACTGCACCTTTGCTGCCTCACTGTCCGTGTTGGCATTCACATAGCACGGTGGTGGGTACATCACTTCTGTCGTCTGTGCACTTTTCAGTTCACTTCTTCCATCCTTAGTAGACACTCCATGCACTACAGATGCCATGATATTATGTGCATAACCTGTTTTCTTAGAAGCACAAGAATTAAAGTCAGTTCTGGAATGTGCAGAAAGCAGTTTTTTACATATTGCTACTCTGTGCATTGGACTAATGGCATTTATGCTGTATTACACAGTATCTTCTAGGTGCACCAATGTCTGTCTGGGCCATATACACACACACATACAGTAACGCTGTATTACACAGTGTCTCCCAGGTGCACAAATGCCTGTTACATATATCTATAGTAAACAGTGTCTTTTTAGATAATTATTCACCATAGGTTGATTTTGTCTTCACAGTTCTCACTGAGGGTTCACCTTTCTTCGCCTTGGAGAAAAATACCTCAAGCTTTGTGTTCCCAGATCAGTCCTTTGCAACAGGGTTACAACCATCCTTGTTGTAATGTAGTGCAGCCAAATGCAGTCTAAAGTAGAACAGACACGTCATTATTTGAGTGTGTTTGTGTGTATGTATTATATACAGTAAATATATATATATATATATACATACACATATATACACACACACACACACACACACACACACACATATATTCATCTTACCTTCCCAGGTACACACTTACCTGCACATCATTCCGTTGAATGCAAAGGCTGTATGCTTTGGTGCAAATTGGATTATTGTGCTATGGAATGCTTCAACAGAGGCCGTCTGGTGATGTGTAGACAGTCTAGTGACATCGTTCAGCAGCTGATGGTTTTCCAGCAAGGACAGTAATCTCTCAATCACAGCATCATCTGTCGTACACAAAAAAGAAGTAGATGAGCAGCAATGATACCAGTGTGGACTACATAGAAACATAGACTTTGACAGCAGATAAGGACTGCTTGGCCCATCTAGTCTGCCCATTTCCCCTACCTACAGGATAGGCTGCAGATCCTAGTTAACCAACAGCCTATTTCTTCCTACCCCCCACAAGAATTGCCTTATGTCTGTCCCATGCATTCTTGAATTCTCCCACAGTTTTAGACCTCACAACCTCATCAGGAAGGCTGTTCCATGCATCCACTACACTCTCTGTGAAATAATACTTCCTCACATTGCCCCTGAACTACCCCACTTCTATCTTTAAATTGTGTCCCCTTGTTCTTGCACATCTCTTTTTCTGAAAGATGCTACCCTCTTGGACTTTGTTGATTCCACTGAGGTACTTAAAGTTTCTATCATGTCCCCCCTCTCCCTTCTTTCCTCAAGGGGATACATATTAAGCTCCTTTAGTCTCTCCTCATATGGCTTCTCTTGCAGACCCTGCACCATTTTAGTTGCCCTCCTCCGGACCTCTATCCTGTCTATGTCCTTGTGGAGATGGGGTCTCCAGAACTGGACACAGTACTCCAGATGGGGTCTCACCAACTGTCTGTACAGAGGGATAACAACTTCCTGTTTTCTGCTGCTGAGGCCTCCCCTATACATCCAAGTATACCCCAGCCCTCCCTACTGCCTTCTCACATTGCTTGCTAACCTTAAGGTCATCTGATATGATTACCCCAGGTCCCTTTCCTTTTTGTTGTTGTTACTACCTCCCATTGTGTATTCTTCCCCTGGGTTCTTGTTTCCCAGGTGCATTATTTTGCACTTCTTTGCATTGAATCTTAGCTGCCATACTTCTGACCATTCCTCCAACCTTGCCAAGTCCCTTTTCATCCTTTCCATGCCTCCTTGTGTATCAACCCTGTTGCAGATCTTTGTGTCATCTGCAAAAAGGCTTACTTTTCCTTCCAGTCCCTCTGCAATGTCACTGAGGAAGACATTAAAAAGGACTGGACCCAATACTGAACCCTGCAGTACCCCACTAGTAGCCCCTCTTTCTTCAGAGTGGACTCCATTTACAATTACCTTCTGTGTCCTGTTGTGCAGCCAATGTTTTACCCAGGCTACCTCCCTGAGACCCACTCCCAGGCTGGTTAATTTGACTATTAATCTTTTGTGTGGGACTGTGTCAAATGCCTTGCTAAAGTCTAGGTAGGCCATGTTCACAGCCCCTCCCTGGTCTACCACTTTGTTCACCCAGTCAAAGAAATCTATTAGATTCGTCTGACATGACCTTCCCGCTGTGAACCCATGCTGCATTGGGTCCCGTGCCCCACCGGTCTTTAGGTACTCAACTATTCTTTCCTTCAGAAGTGACTCCATCACTTTCCCTATCACAGAGGACAGACTGACAGGTCTGTAGTTTCCTGCCTCTGTCTTGGTCCCATTTTTGTGAAAGGGAATCACATCCACCTTCCTCCAGTCCTCGGGTACCACACCATCCTCCCATGATTTATTAAAAAGAGTAGCCAGTGGTTTCACTAGTTCCTCCCTTAATTCTTTTAGAATTTTGGGGTGAATTCCATCAGGACCCATTGCTTTGTCCACCTTCAGTTTTAGGAGTTCTTACAGAACCCTTTCTTCTGTGAAAGGACTGGGATCTACCCCCTTATCAAGAGTGTTTCTGTTAATTTGATTAGGCACTTCCTCCTCCTCTTTTGTGAATACTGAGCAGAAATACTCATTCAGTATCCCTGCTTTTTCACTGTCCCCCTCTGCCCACCCACCGTTCATTCTATCCAGCCTCACTATCCCTTCCTTTATCTTTCTACACTCGCTGATGTACCTATAAAAGGTTTTATCCCCCTTCTTAACTGAGTTGGCTATCTTTTCCTCAGTTTGGGCCTTTGCTATTCTGACTTCCCTCCCTGCTTCCTTCTGCCTTAACTGGTACAGCTCTCTGTCCTGCTCCTTCTGTGTTTCCTTATACTCCGGAATGCTATCTTTTCTTCCTGACTTTCACAGCCACCTCTTTGAGAACCATAGTGGCTTTTTCTTTCATTTTGATTTATTTATTTGCTTCACACAAAGGCTTGTTGCCTCTGTGATGGCAGTTTTGATGATTCCCATTGTTGCTCCACACCTCCTTCTAGCCTGTTTGCTAGTGCTTTTCTGAGGCACTCTCCCATCTTGCCAAAGTCAGCCTCCTAAAGTCCAGTACCTCACTTTGTATGGCTTGACTCTGTATCTGAGTTTAATGTAACCACACTGTTTGATGGTCACTTGTTCCCAGATGGTAACCCACTTCTAGATCTGAGATCCTCTCACTGCCCCCATTTGAGAGTACAAGGATAAGATTGCTCCCTCATGAGTGGGTTCCGAAACTAGCTGTCTGAGGCCTACCACCTGTAGGGCATCAAGAATGGCCCTGCTCTTGGATGTGGCTGCAGCAAATGTGCTCCAGTTAACATCTGGCATATTCAGGTCTCCCACCAACAGTATCTCCCCTTTCTCTGCCATTCTAAGAATGCCTTCTAGCATATCCTTGTCCATTCCTTCCCCCTGACATGGGAGTCTGTACACAACCCCTGTGCAGATTGTGGTGCCCTTTACAGTCTCCAAGGTGACCCACAGTGTCTCCTCTCCTCCCTGTTTACTCTTTTGTTCAGTGGCTTTTATCCCTTCCTTTACATAGAGAGCTATTCCTCCCTCTCTTCTCCCCTGCCTGTCTCTCCAGTAGGTTATGTACCCTGGTATGTTAACATCCCAGTCATGGTTCTCTGTGTACCATGTTTCTGTGACTGCTACTATATCCAGACATCCTCTTCCATCAAGGCCACCAGCTCAGGGAGCTTGTTGCCCAGACTATGGGCACTGGTACTCATTACCCTCCATTTTCTGATGGCCTTACTCCCTTTTGCCCCATCTCTGTCCTTCTTGCCTTTGTCACTTTCTTCATTTACCCTGCCCTTCCCATCGACACCTCTATGTTGGTGTTTGCCGACTTACTACCATGATTTTTTTTGGGGGCTAGGACTTCCCTGCTCCTTTCCAGTGCTTCCCCCCTTGGCTAGTTTAAATTCTTGACAGTGAAGCAATTAAACCTATCACCTAGGATCCTGATTCCCCTCCCAGACAGATGCAGCCGATCATGCCAGTATAGGCATGCATCACTCAAGGTGGACCCCAGTCCCCAATGAAGCCAAATTCCTGAGCTCCACACCAGTTTTTCAACCATTGATTGAATCCCAGGGTGTGGAACACCCTAGCCTCTCCTATGCCATAGATGGGCAGCACCTCTGAGAAGGTTACCATGCGTGCTACTTGACTAATTCCCCTCCCCAATTCCACAACTCTTCCTGCACTTCTCTAATCCCTTTCTTAGCCAGTCCATTTGTCCCTAGGTGGACAATGACATCCAGCTCCCTCCCCTATGCAGCTGCTCTGGCAATCCTGAGGATTCGCTCCCTGTCCCTCCATGCCATGGCGCCAGGCAGGCACCTTACCTTTCTCTCCCCTTCCTCCCCCAGTTCTACCTTCCTAACAATGGAGTCCCCCACCAGGAGTTGTTTCCTTCCCCTGCAGGTCCTCTACCACCCTCCTGTGGGTCTCCATTGTGGAGGTTCCCAGCATCCTCCTTGGTCTCCACTGCAGGTGCCTCCATAAAGGAACCACACTTTGCCAGAATGGCATAGGAATTGTGGATAGGTACAACTGGAGGGATGCACCTCTGTTCCACCACCCTCACCCTCCCTGAGCCCACTGTGTTCCAACCTCCTCTTTCTTGGCAACCCTGAGGCAATGGCAGTGGCACTGGTGGTCCCTGGATGGAAGGAGAGGTCCCACAAATCCTGGCCAACTCAGCCTGGAGATGAGCAACCTCCTCCCACAGCCCAGAGAGGTGCCTGCAGATGGGACAACACCGCATCCTCCAGAACATCTCACAGAAGACTGCTGCTCCACAGCCACTGCACTGCACCACTCCAATCATGTCTTATTTCTGACCCCTTAACAGTTTGCAATCCTTACTCTTTCCTCTGTTTTTCTCTCTCTCTCTCTCTCTCCTTACTTTCTGCCTGTGTGCCCTTTAAGCTCCTGATTGTCCTGTTCTGAGACAAGAATATCCTATATTTCTTAGTAGACCCCTCACTTGCTCAGAGGCAGACCGCCATCAGCTAGAGAGGGCTGGAGAGCTACTCTTGCCCTTCTAGGATGGTGGGTCTTTGGTGGCTCTGTGATCACTCACTTCCTGCTCCCAAACAGGAAGTTCCTGTTGTCAGTCAAATCCTGTGCCTATAAAGGTAGAACTAGCTTTGGGAGGGAGGGAAGGAGGGCAATTTAGTCCCAGTAGAGAAGTCCAGTCACACAGCAGTCCTTTCTCCTGGTGTCTTCTGCCAAGCTACCAGTCAGTACCACTTACTACACATAGAGAATGCTTACTTGGCACAGCCATTATTTCAAGGCTTCCCTTCCATACAGTTCCCCGTGTGTGCAGCAACTGTATGTCTCACTGTGCCCATCATGAATATTCTGAAGGTGCCTGGTTATGCCTATCCATTTCCCCTCTATCAATGCTCTGTTGGAATCAGGAGTGGTTACCACCTCCCAGTAAACATGAGTAACAATAGTTTTTTTCCATGGTGTATAGCTTTCCTGCCATGTTGCTTGGCAACTGCTTCCAACTTTTTTTGTAGACCTATAAAACATTTTTTTAAGGTACCTTAGTTATGAAAGTGACTAACACAAACTTATCTCACAATTCCTTTTTGTTGGGTGCCATATCCCCCCTTTTTCCTCAATGCTTGCCCCACAGGGGTGAGGCATGCAATCATGTCCTGCATCTGCCCTGCCCCACATAACATGACTGCACCAGTTGCAGTGGTTCCCCAAGCCTCTGCCTGGGGTCCCTTAGTACCATTCTTCCACCCATCCCCCCAGAGAAGGAAAGCAGTCACCAGGACGCTGAGTTCTTCTCCCTGGTCTGGTCCCAAACCTGGGCCACCAGCCTCACAAGCCACCTACCTCACACTTCTCATTTTATCATTCTTTTATTCACCCTTTGCAATGTGCCACATGTCATAATAATGCATTGCTCCTTCCATCATGGGTGAGGTTGACAGCCATGCATTAATTTGCCTGGGACAGTCAGTGATGATGCTATCAATATGTAGTGCATTATCTTCTACAAAGAATTTCAGGGATGATTTCAAGCCTTCTATCTCCATCTAGGTGCTGTTCTTTACTTCAAGTGCTCTGCAAGGAAAAGATAGGAGTATGTTTACAGTGACTAATATCATGAAACCAATACTCACTCATGGCACACCTTTATAGGAAATGGATGTATTATCATAAATATATACCTGTACAAGACACACATGTAATACTTTGCTAATGTGACATTTGAGCACTGTGTATGATCCAAACTTTAGCTAATGCCCAGGGCTATCGGCACAGCTATCATCGCTTTAGTATCATGCCTCTTTCCATTGCTCAGATTCTCTAGAAGAGCTGCTGTTGCTCTAGGGATCACATGTTTTTAAGGTGATTCATTTTTTTATGATACTGTTGAAGCCTATATTTTTTTTTCACATTTAGGTTATCAAGTGCACCATCTATAAAGTACAAATTCAGTGGCTCCAAGGCAGTACGTTACACAAGGGACCACTGTATTGCAGACTTGGACCCCAGTTGGCTTTGTTAATAATCTGTGGAATGAATATGCACTGGGACACCTGGGTATATAATTTGAAACATGTAGTCCTTGCACATTGGAATCTGTACTGACAATTAAAAAAAAACATACTATACAACTGCTCATAAAGCAGATATACTGTAGGCCATTTCAAATACTGTCATACCTTTGCATATTGTGAAGCATGCAGTAGTTGTGATGCAATACATTGCACTGCCTTGATGGCAAACAGGGTGTGAGAGGGGACCCATGTTGCATTCAAACAGACAGTCATTTGAGAGGGCACTAGACATTGCTGCATTTCCTAGCCTACTTAATTTTTAATTTATATTGTGTAGACTGAATGGTCACGATGACACATTTCCCTTAATAAGCTTTTTCTCTCTGATCATCTGTCATAACTGCCAAAAAATAAATAAATAAAATATTACAGACTGTTTGCATTTGTGGGAGCTGTGATGGTGGTGGTGGTAGGAATGTGTGGGGCAAATTAGTAGGCCCGAAGAGGTGGGTTTGGGACACATAAATTGCTTAGGATAGATATCTGGCACCTGTGAAATATAGCCTTAGGTCAGGGGATTGGGAGAGGGTAGCTTTATCATTCACACAAGCTGAGTTGGTTAAATTGGGACCCAGAGGTGGGGACCTCAATGCACTTTTATTAAAGGGGAAATTGTTTAACCAGGAAAGGCACACTAAGCTGGAGCTTGTTTCCAGGTGTGACCTGGGAGCACAAGGAAGTTAAGTGACTTGCTTAGGGTCACACAGTGTGCAACTGGGGGCTGATGGAATTCAAACCCTGCACTGGGTCCAAAGAGTGGTGACAATAATAGCATCAGCATGGTGCATGCAGTAAAAATGGTGCCTTTTTTTTCCTCAGGGAGGCTTTGCCCCCCTGCACCCCCTACACAGGGCGTTCTGCCCCCTGCATCCCCTGTCTTTGGGATTCTCACTCCGACAGGGAGCAGATCCTGGGGAAAGTTAAAATTTGTGGGGTCATGGAATACTGTTTCCACAGCTCCATGTAAAAAACTAAGTCCCAATCTACCAAAAAAATATCAGAGACCGGGATTAGAAACCTGGTCTCCATTACCACTGACCGAGCTGCTCCATGCCCTGGGCCTCCATGCCATGGGAGCAGCTCGGCCAGCCTCCTGTTTCTTTCTGCCCTCGTCCTTGTACAGGCCCCCAGACAGTGATCAGGGAAACACTTACAGCAGTCATTGTAAAACCCTACTCGCTGTCCGTGTTAGCGCTTACCAGACTAGCGCGCCATATAGTGCAGTGCTATTCTGGTAGTGCTCAATTGATGGTGTACCTTCAAACCCAGGTCTCCAGGATTGCAGCTCATTGCCCTTAAACACTACACTAAATTGCCTTATCTTATTAAAAACTAAACAAAAGCATTGTGGAAATATATAAGGGCCTAGTCTTAAAAGGATATGCATGGTGCAAGGTAACTTGTGTCCAACATGAATAACCAAGTAACACCTTGCCCAAATAATTGTGCCCAGAGACATTCTCAAAAGCAGACTGCAACAAAAGGCCGCTTGTGACAAAGGGGCCTTGCACCATCCTTGCACCAAAAACTTGACTGTGACATGGTGTAAGGGGATTTGTGGCAGCCACAGCATCTTATTCTCAAAGGGTTGCTGCCATATCCCCTAATATGTAATTCTCAAAAGGAAAACGGAGGAAGTCCATCAAAGTACATTTATACCAGCTAGGAGTTGGTGTAAGTGTACTTTGCCATCCACCAGAGTAGCGCCAATGTGCCCCCATCTGATCCCCCATAGGTCAAGTAGCCCCCCAACCCCGATCCCCAATAGTATATATAATAAAGACCACTAGGCTATCAGACCCCCCAAGCCCCGATCCCCAATAATAAAAATGATAAAGCTGCACTGGACTATCAGAGCCTCCCAAGCCCCGATCCCCATTAATAACTACAATAAAGCCCCACTGGACTATCAGCCCCCCCCCCAGTTCTGATTCCTGGTCAAAGTATTTCATTCAGCCCTGGTGGCTAGTGAACCCCCGAGCCCCAATCGTCAATTCCTAAAGTATTTATCTTATTATTTATGTATATTAACATTTCTATGTCTGCTTTAAAATGTAGACCTGGCAGTCTAGTGGAACCCCACTCTGCAGTGCCCTACCATCCTGTTCCCACAACCCATACCCAGCCAGTGACTGGCACACCCACCTCTCACCACGCAGCCAGCTACTGACTGAGCTCTGTATGAGTGCGCACTGTCAATACCATGTGCTCAGTGAATGACAGCAGATATCATTCACTTAACATGTGGTATTTACAGTACGTGCTCATACAGAACTCAGTCTGCAGCTAGCCATGGTGCCGAGAGGTGGGCTGTGCCAGTCGGCAGTTGGATACAGGTTGGGGAGGTACAGGGTGGTAGGGCACTGCTGGGGGGGGGTTGGGGGCCACTAGACCACCAGGGCTACATTTTAAAACAGACATAGAATATTAATATACTGTACATAAATAATGGCTGCTTTGAGATAGAAGTATTTCTGTAATTCTGTTATGATTGAACTCCCTGTATTTTGTGTCTTGTATACTTAACCTTGTATACTCTGCTCCCTCTCTGATCTTGCACTTCCCCACCCCCCAGCACCTGAGTCTTGATGCTCCCAGATTGAAGCCCCTTCCCAGAACTACACTCTGCCTTCTCTCACCAACCATTGTTTCCCTTGATCCCAGCCACTGCCACCGATTAAGTCTTTGGCCTAAAGCCTTCAGACCTCTTTAACTAACCCTCTCTGTCTTTCCTTCCCCCCTTAGATTGCCAAGCCCTTGACCAGGCTGCCCAGCTGTACTAGCAGCTCCTCTGCTACCACTGCAGCCCCGGCAAAGAAGTAGCTGGCCACCTTGTGCAGAGCACATACCCCACTCGAGGAAAGGTAGGCTGAAACTTACAGGCTCAGAACCCAGCATTACCATTGGCTGGGGCAACACCACTCTCCCTTGCCATTTGCTGCTTTACAAAGTTTTCATTGAACTGTGTAACTGCCGCTAAATTTAAAGTTAGACATTAGCGCTCATCTAGATTAATGAATTAACCCCTCACCTAAACTGTTTTTTTTTCTAAGCCAAGATTCTACAACCAATTTGTGTTTGCTCAGACTAAAATTCAGCACAGTTCTAGTGCTTGTGGCATCTGTGTTTATTTATTTTAATCAGTACTGATAGAGGAAAAATACAAAAATAAAAAGTGCTTTTTCTGACCACTTTAAATTAAAGGTTGCAGCACTACTGGGACCAGGCTCTCTGAGGAGAATTTTTGGCCCTCCACCCACTCTCTCTATTAAACAGGCCTTCTTCTCAGAAGCCCTTTCAAAACCCTCTGACTATTCCCCATTGGTCCCTCTTCAAGCCTCCCCTACAGTACTCTCCACCCAACATCAGGGACAGCCCTGCCCCTCCCAGCTTGAAAGCTTCTACAAATATCTGAGTTTTACTCACATAACCTTCAGTTTAACCACTTGAAAAGGCCTCAGTTGTTTCACCCCCAGTCCTTTCTTGGAGGCTCAGTCCTTCTCATTCCCTGGTCTCCTGCATCTAGTCTACAACTTATACCCATATTATCCCATAAGACAACCACCCTCCAATAATGATGCTCCTCTACCTAACCAGAGGACCCCTTATCTGTTGGTCCCTCCTGACACAGCTCATTTGATGTGCCTGATGCCTCTGCAAATTCTTTGCCACATGACAGTGGGTCCATGATACCCCCTTACCCCAAGCTAGTCACCGCTTTGTTTAAATGTATCTCTGCCACACCTCAGTCTACTGACCCTGGCAGAATGTAATAAAACAATTTTAATTAGGCACCGTAGCAAGCTCATGAATAAGCTATCTTTCCTACACCCATCCTCTTCTATCGCCCTTATGTGCCTCCTACTCTTATCAGGAGACATTGAAATAAACCCTGGACCCCACAGAAAACAAAACAGTAATAACATTAAAAGGTCCAAGCAGAATCCCCTAATCTCGAGTCCCATGTGGACAAACACTAAAGGGCTCAAAATAGCCCATATGAGCATTCAAAGCATTGAGATAAAATGGCTGAACTAGAACTTTGGACACTGCACTACAAATCTGATGTCCTTTGTGTTACGGAATCCTGGCTAAAACCAACCATCCTGTCACATGAAATTGCTCTTCCCGGCTCCTCCTCCTACTGCAAGATCAATCACATAAAAAGAGAGGCGGTGTTATCATACATACCAGGTCTGGTTTGGTGGTCAGCGAATTAGCTGACCCTAAAATCAACTCAGCTGCTGAACACCTATCCATCACAATTACCTAGGCCATGTTAAATACATTACAATTGGATGTATATACCTACCCCCAATCAAGTAATGTCCAACTTTGTAGATGTGTCTCTAGTCTTAATAACCTACCATATAATGACCTTATACTGTGTGCTGACTTTAACCCAAATTGGGCTGGACCCAAAAGACCTCAATACCATGATGCACTACTAAATGTTAATCTTGAGCAACTATTAGACCAACCCACTGGACTTAATATGAAGTCAGGTAAACATAACCTATTAGACTGAATTATAACTAATAAACCTACATTTATTAAGACTGTGGGTATCCTTCCAGACTCTTTAAGTTACCATTCCCCAACCTTTTTCATCTGGAAAAACAGTGCTTCATCCCCCCATCACTCTCAAAACCAGGGATCTAACTAAATTTGTCACTGAATATTCCTGCAAAACCTAACCTCAGTTGACTGGTCCCCCATAACTACCCTTACAGATATAGATCAAGCATTAGATTATCTTATAAACACTTTTATCCTATATTGGACTCACATGCCACATACAAACTCAGAAGAGCCAAAGATCTCCATTCCACTTGGCTTTCCCAGGAACTGAGGCACCTCATGTGCTCCCGAGATAAATCCTGGAAGGTCTACAGAAGATCCAGACTACAGCTGGATTGGTTGATCTGTCATCAACTATGGAACACTTGCAAAGCAAACATTAACAGTCAAAAAGGGAACACTTCCGAAATCTACAGGAAAAGCACCTTGCTAACCCTAAAAGCTTCTGGGAGCAAATTAACACACTCATTAAGGGCAAAGAGAGAATTGTACCCCAAGCCATGATCACAAAAGCTCCACTCTGACCACACCTCTGGAGATAGCCACTAGTATCAATCACTTCTTCACTGACCTCGTTGGTTACAATACTGGCCTTCCCACTGACACTCGTCCAGAAGTTACCCACCCCTACTTCCTTCTAAAAATAACCTCTCAAAGAGAAGTACTCAAACTCTTACATGGTCTCAACCATGACAGTTCACCTGGTTTTGACTCCCTGCCACCCAAATTTCTCAAGATAGGAGCACCTGCTCTAGCTTATCCAATTACCCTACTAATAAAAAGATCCTTCCTCACTCAGTCCATCCCTAGCAAATGGAAGACAGCAGTCTTCTTTCCTGTACACAAGAGTGGACCAACCAGTCTCATTGAAAACTATTGTCCCATATCTATTTTATGCCCAATCACTAAAATCCAAGAAAGAATGCTATAAAACCAACTATATTTTTATCTTGAAATGACCAATGCCCTCACCATTTACCAAATATGGATTTTGTAAGCTACACAGTAGGGAATTTGCTCTCCTAAGAGTCACCACTGACATACTACTGGCCATGGATCATGGTAAAGCCATGGGGGCAATCTTTATGGACCTCATGAAGGCTTTCAACCTAGTCAATCACCCTATTCTCATCTCCAAGCTCCGTCATCTTGGTCTTGATGATAAATCACTTTCCTGGAACTCATGCTATTTAACTAATTGGTCCTGGATCATCAAATGGGAAGAAGCATTATCATCTCTAGTCCCCATCATCAAGGGAGTCCCTCAAGAGTCAATCATTGGACCACTCTTAATCTCAATCTTCATTAATGATCAGCCGCAGAACTGTGGAGGGGCATCTGTTCCGCTCTATGTCGATTATGCCATCCTGTACAGATCAACCAGCAATGTCAATTGCATAAACTCTGACCTGGAAAATGATTTCCAAACCCTGGTAAAATGTTCAAGGAAAGCCTATTGGTCCTGAACACCACAAGACCAAATCCATGTTTTTCCATCATACTTCCATTGATACTTCCCTGCCCAACTCTGGTAGTCAAATCCTCCTCAGGAATATCACTGGAAGGGGTTACATTGTTCAAATATCTGGGAATAATTCTTGACAAACACCTATCATTCGATACGCACATAACTAGTACAGTTAACATAGAATTTGACAGCAGATAAGGACCGCTTGGCCCATCAAGTCTGCCCAGTTTCCTACCTAACAGATAAGCTGCAGATCCTAATTAACCAACTGCTTACTTCATCCTACCCCCCACTAGGACTGCCTTATGTCTTTCCCATGCATTCTTGAATTCCCCCACTGTTCTTGACTCCACAACCTCCTCAGGGAGGCTGTTCCATGCATCCACAACCCTCTCTGTGAAAAAATACTTCCGCACATTACCTCTGAGCCGTCCCCCCTCTATCTTTAAAGTGTGCCCCCTTGTTCTTGCACATCTCTTTTTCAGAAAAATGCCACCATCTTGGACTTTGTTGATTCCCTTGAGGTACTTGAAAGTTTCTATCATGTCTCCTCTCTCCCTTCTTTCCTCAAGGGTATACATATTAAGCTCCTTTAGTCTTTCTTCAGATGTCTTCTGGTGCAGACCCTGCACCATTTTGTTGCTCCTCCCTGACTGCCTCCACTCTGTCTATGTCTTTGAGGAGATGGGGTCTCCAGAACTGCACACAGTACTCCAGATGGGGTCTCACCAACTGTCTGTACAGAGGGATAACAACTTCCTGTTTTCTACTATTGATGCCTCTCCCTATGCATTCCATTATCCATCCAGCCTTCCTTACTGCCTTCTCACATTGCTTGCCCATCTTTAGGTCATCTGATATAATTACCCCCAGTCCCTTTCCATTTTTACTGTTGTCAGTATCTCACCCTCCATTGTGTACTCTTGCCCTGGGTTTTTGTTTCCCAGGTGCATCACCTTACACTTCTTTGCACTGAATCTGAGCTGCCATACATTTGACCATTCCTTCAACCTTGCCAAGTCCCTTCTCATCCTTTCCACTCCATCTGGTGTATCAACCCTGTTGCAGATCTTTGTGTCATCTGCAAAGAGACATACTTTTCCTTCCAGTTCCTCTGCTATGTCAGTTATAAAGACATTAAAAAGGACCGGTCCCAGTACTGAACCCTGTGGTACCCTGCTAGTAACCCTCCTTTCTTCACTGTTGACTCCATTTACTACTACCCTTTGCGTAAGAAGGGTAAGAACACTAACTAAAAAACTGGCTTCCTACACTGCACCACTCCCTACCTCTCCAACTTTGTGAGGAGGACCATCGCTTTGGCTACCCTCATCCCAGGTCTCTTTTATGGGACCCCAATAATTCAATCAGCCAAGACAACATTTCTGAACAAACTAAAAATGGCTATCACAGAATTGCTCACTTTGTCTCCAGGACCCACGCCTGGGACCACCACTGTAATCTTCTAAACACCATGGGTTGGCCATCTTTCAAAGCCAGGATGGACTTCCCAGTGTCCTGCACCACCTTCAAACTAATACACCTGTCCTCCCCTCCCAGCCAATCTAATCTCCTCACCTTTAAAACCTCCCAGAGGACCCTCAGATCCTCCCACCTTCCTATCCTAAACTTACCCAGAATATTATTGGCCATAGGTAGAGGACCCTTCTCCTTCATGGCACCCAAAAATGGAACAACCTCTCACAATCACTACTCACATGTAAGTCTCTCCCCTTATTCAAACCACAGTATAAGGAAACTTTCTTCTCACCACCCATCTGCAATGGAAACTGCCACTAAAATCTCTTCTGTCTTCCTGTTCCCCCCTAGCCCAACTGCTGCAGTCCATCCTAACTTCCTTCCCCTTTCCTTCCCTTTTGAACTTCTCTCTCAACCCCTCATTTTGACTATGCCTATCCTAACATTCTTATTCTTTCAGATTTTGCCTTCATTCTTATACAGTCATAGCCAAAGACATGGCCAGATATTTCCTGAAATTTCTGTGATAGTTCTAGAGAAATCTCTGGTTTTTTCATTTACACAGTAGGGGCAGCAGAGGGAAACTCTTTAGAAATGTTGTGAAATATCTGGCCATGTCTGTTACTACTACTGTAGGAACAAGAATGAATGCCATGACTGTTAACCCTACCATGCACTTGTACCTTTCTACAATGTGCAGTAATCTACTCTAAAAATATGCTTCTTATTACTATTGTTGTTTCTAACATTGTATAATGTTTAAACTGAGCTTCCTGTAATTTGTTTAACTGAAAATTATATTATAATGCCTGCTAAAGATATGAATGGAATGTACTGTTCACCGGGTCACCCCTGAAAAAGGGATTTGTTTGTTTCAGTTGGGTCTACCTGGTCATCAAAATTCTAATAAAATAATTAAAAATAAATGACCTCATGTATACACCAGTCCATTGAAGGTTTATATTTTTTTGTCTGATGCTATAAGAAATACAAACATTATATTTGTTTTTGTTTTTCATTGTCCTTGCCTTTTGTTCTGTTAATAGATGGAAATGTGTCCCTGTTTTGGGACTGATCATATCTGTATTGCTACAGTTCATGCCTATCATAAGAAATACATCATAATTTGATGATGACATCCTCTTTCAGTCCAGATATGTCCTGCATTTCAGACACACCAGTGAACAATGTACTTTATCTATGCTCAGACTGTGTAGTTCCCAGTATTTTGTTCTTATTGGTGTATTTGGACACTTCTGGGATGGGTGATTATTTTTTATTGTGTGCTTAACATCGAATGATAAATTAATGAAGCATGGTTTCTATGTCTTCTTCTGAGCAAAATATGTCCCTGTGTGTATCCCAAATGCTTGTTTTAATTACTTTTAAAGTAGCAAAACTTGTTAGCGACATATACTGTAGGGGCTTTTTGTTAATGTTTGGCTGGCCAAAATATGATACCCATCTTTCTTTTGTTTTGTTGCATTGACACTGGGCTCATAATTAATTCTGCCTTTGCAGAGCCAACAAATTTAATTCAGCTATTCTTTAGATAGCCAAAGCTGTTTCACTTTCACTCGTGTCTCCCTTCTCAATTGAATGATATCACAGACACAGTGAAAGCATGATACAGTGCCACCTCGATTATTCACCACCCTCCATTACCACCAGCATTAATGTTTGCAACAATCATCTTCCATGTTAATCACCTCATTTATCCACCACCCTCTATGTCTGCATTCCTCCAGGTCTTTCAACTACAGTGGTAGCCACAGACATTGCCAGCTATTTCCAGATATTTCATTTAGTAGTTGCCGTGTGGTCCTTCAAGAATAGATCCAAAGCAAATGATTTGATAGCACAATGGTGCATTATAGATGTAACAAGAACAAAGTGCTCTAGCTTTCGGACCAGTCAGTCCTTCTTCAAACTCATGGCAGTTGTTTGGAAAATACAATACTTATAACAGCTAGATAATGCAGAGAAAAACAGAAAAAAATCCCCATTGGTTTAAAATACTCATTAAAAAAAACAGATGATGTCAGACAAGTTTAACAGTACAATACTGCCCTCAGTCCGAATGAACCTTGGGTTCAGATGTTCCTGGTGCAAGACACATATAAGGAATCCTACTGCACATAAATTTAATTGACATAAGATAACAAACTGTGGCACTCATGGCTTGATTTGGGAGTTATCTGCTTCTGCAGTGTTATCTTATGTCAATTAAAGTATTGTACTGTTAAACTTGTCTGACATCATCTGTTTTTTTTAATGAGTATTTTAAACCAATGGGGATTTTTTTCTGTTTTTCTCTGCATTATCTAGCTGTTATAAGTATTGAATTTTCCAAACAACTGCCATGAGCTTCTGAAGAAGGACTGGTTGGTCCGAAAGCTAGAGCACTTTGTTCTTGTTACATCTATGTTGGTCCATTAAAAGGTATCAAATCATTTGCTTCTGGATCAGATATTTCATGAAATTTCTGAAAAGTATCTCTCTGCTGCCCCTACTGTTTAAATGCAGAAAGCATCAGATATTTCTGGAAATATCACAGAAATTTTGAGAAATAGCTGGCAGTGTCTGTGGCTGCTACTGTAGCTCTGTGTGTAGCCCTTCCATGTTAACCTCACTCTACTGTCCACCATCAACTTCCATGGTGTCAGCTGTGTTTACATCAGTGTTGACATCATTGGTGTCATCAACCTTGCTTGTGTGGTATAACTTCTCTTTGTATTTTGTTATTTTATATAACCCCCAAAACCACAGCTTTACATCTAATTTCAATCAGTCTGTCCCTATTATAAGTTTTATTAAACTGTATTAAGTTGTATTTCATGTTGTGTTCGTGCTTGCTCCTGATTCCCCCCACAGTGTTCTCGCAGTTGCACCACATGTCATCATGGTCCCAAAAAACGGACCACAGAGGATCCAAAATTAAATTATTTTTCATTAATATAGGGATCATGTATAAAAATTAAGTAACAGAGGACTTAAACAATGTTGCTAATATTGGAGTGAAGCAGCGGTTTGCTAAAAGTTGCATCCTTTGGTGGCCAACTCGAGAAGCAGGATGCCCTGTTCAAAAACTCCAGAACGCCAGTGGTGAGTATTAACCTGTCTATTCCAGACAAGCTTTTAGTTTGAAACCCATAAAATAGTGTGGATATCAGTTTCATTTTTTGCAGTAACAGTTATGTATGGATTGTATGGTATAAAAGGTGTTGGGCCTGGCGCATGGTTATGGCATGGTGGGTTGCAGCAAACGTGGACGTTGTAAGCATGGCAGAATCTGTGGTTCCCAAATGGTCTTGGCTCATCTTTACTGTGGCACAGAAAGCCCTCATTGTGAAATTTGCCACAGAGAACCTGAGCGCTAGCCAAGCCAATGTCGCACAACATTTTTCCATGCTGTGGAATCATGTAGTGGCTAGACGGACCATCGCTGACATCCTGGAAAGGAGAGAAGAGTGGATAGGGTACAGGTCCTAATATTTAGTTAGCCTTGGGCAATAATCCCTAGGTAACTTAGGTAGGTTTCTGCTGTTGGATGGAGTGGGTGGCCATCCCGTAAGTGTCCTGTCTCCCCCTTTGGCTGTTTTCTCTCTCCTTAGGAAGCCAGGCCTCCATGTCTAACTGTCAGACCTCAGAGTGGGTCATTATTCACCTGTTGTTTCCTGCCTACTGTACTCAAACAATACTTTCAACTGACCCATGCTACCAACTGACCCATACTACCAAACGACCTACATCCTAGTCTTCTGCCACGATACATTTTTGCTACATTGTATGCTTTGCTTGACACTCTTTTTGGGCTTCTTCCTAAGGTACCTTTAGCCAAGGTAATCACTCACATGGCACCTCAAGGGGTGGAACCCTCCCCTAGGGTTCCTTGCCTTTATACCTCTACAGGGTGGTATATTCCATGGATAGAGAGGTGAACAGCCAAAGTTTATCTATGTTACAGAAGCATGAAACCAGTTGCACTGGCACATTGAATTGGAAGGCTATAGTCTGTAGTTCAAGGGGGTGGTGCAACTGGCTACACACACCCTTTTAGCCTATTTAAAGGCTGCTTTCCTTACTCCACACACAAGCATTTCTTCCTTTTCCCTCCACCCACTCCTCTTCCTCTAGCAGCAGGCCTCTCTCTCCCCTGGGCTTAATCCTAAAGTACCTTTAACCAGTGTCAGTGGCTCGATAGGTAGCACATTCACCTCTGAGGCCAGGAGATCAGAGGGCTGTGGGTTCAGTTCCCACATCTGGCACTTGAGTTAATATCCCGATACTGACACTGCAGTGCAGCATTGGGGGGGATGCTGCACTTAGATGTGTCATCTTTCAGATGAGACATTAAACCGAGGTCCCATCTTCCTGAATTGGTGGTAGTTCAGGTGGATGTTAAAGATCCCATGGCACTTATCGAAAAGAATAGGGGAATTTCCCCCATGTCCTGGCCAAATTTCCCACATTCACTGGAAATAAACAAGCAGTTTAATTTGGTTCAGTCTCACTTGGCATTCATCTGTGTGGGATTGTGAAAGTGGAGAGGCATCTGCAAACCAAGGGTGCTAGCTGTAGACTTGATAGACTGTGTGGCCTGTATCTGCTGGCAAGAAAGTAAGTAAGTAAGGGAATCACTTCCATGGCACCTCAACTAGTGGAACTCTCCCCTAGGGTTCCTTGCCTTTGTGCCCCCACAAGATGGTATATCCCATGGATAGAAATGTGAACAGCCAAAGTTTATCTACATTACACAAGCATGAAACCAGTTGCACATGCACAATGAACAAGTCATTTGCAGCCATTAGATACGGGAATCATCCAGTCCTTTAAGCAAAACAAAATGGTTATATTAAATGCAAGCTGAAAATAGAAATAGATTTAAAAATCTACGTTTTGACCTTAAGTCTTCTTCAGGAAATATCTAAAAGAGAAAAAAAAACAAGTTAGTGCCTTTAAGAGTCACTATAAGAGGCAACATCTGGCACATCCTATTGATTACATAGACAATGGTAAAGACAAAGCACTACTCATAAGTGATACAGTCCATTTCATAAAGGTTGCCTGGGACTGTGTTACAGCAGACACAAACAAAAAGTGCTGGGTCCACACTGGCATCATACCACACTCTGCTGCCTCAGCAACAAGTGGGAAGGTTGACAGTGAGCTTACTACCCTTCCCAGGACAGTGGGTGATGCCCTTTCAATTCATTCTGAAACAAGAATTTCTGCTGCAGATTATGTCAGTTTTGAGAATGGCTGTGAGCTTTTTGAAAACTTAACTGATGAGGACAATGTCACTATGGTTAAAGAGGAAAATAAATCAGATGATACAGTTGATGAGACTCCTGTCGATGATGACACCACAGAACACAAAATCCTCTCTGTGCAGGAAGCCAAAGAGGTAATTAACAGAGTCATCAGGTTATTTGAATCTAATGAGTTCACAGAGGAGTCCGATATTCACAAGTGTTTGCCACTTGATAACAAAATTAAACAGCTTGCATCCACTAAAACAAAACAAAGGACTATGACTGATTAAGTTGGTCTAATGTGCATTGCAAAATGTGTTAATTGATATTTATCATACTGCTTTGTTACCTCTCTAACCCTGCATTGCTGTTGCTATTTATGCTAATTTATGCTTTAAAAAGCATTTTTATGGTTTTTTACATTTATAAAGTGCAAAAATAAAAGGAAATGAAGTAATGAAGTAAAACAATTAAATCTCAAACAGCTGTTGTATGCCTTTTATGTTCATTTGTTCAATAATAAACACTGTAATAGGTTATTTAATAACATCAGCACAGAGATGGTCACTATTAATGCACCCTCATTTATCCACCACCCTCTATTATCCACCAATTTTCCATTGTATCAAAGTGGGTGGATAAAAGAGGGAGCACTGTATTTGGTTTGGCTTTAGAGGGGTGAGGTGGGGGTGGAGATACTCAAGTACAGGCTTTAGTGTTAATGGAGATGGCTATCAGTTTGTTAAATATCATGCTGAGAGATACAAAGCAAGCAAAAGACTGACACAGCATTGTATGAAAATAACAAGGGAAGAATTCTCAGTTTAAGAAAGGAACTTGGGAGCTGGATCTTTTCAGTGCCAAAAGCTGGCAGATTTTGTACAAAAAATCCAACATTTTGTCTCTCTTGGGGGATGTGAATAAAATTTTAACTCAATGGCCAGCACTCACACTGCACTAGAATCCAACTACTGTACTAGTATCCGACTACTGTACTAGTATCCTCCTCCTAGTATCGGAGGCAGTATAGCGCAGTGGTCTAAGGCTCTGAGCTGCAAATCTGGTGACATCTAGCAGACCAGACCTGGGTTTGAATCCCACAGCTTCCACTTGCATACTGTGTGACCCTGAGCAAGTCACTTAACCTCCTTGTGCTCCCAGGTCGCTCCTGTAAAAAAGCTTTCAGCTTAGTGTGCTATACCTGGTTAAACAACTAAAATAAAATAGTATCCAACTACAGTACTGTACTAGTACCAGCTACTGTATTAGTATCCAACTACTTCACTAGTATCCAGCTACTGAACTAGTATCCAACTACTGAACTAGTATCCAACTACATACATCTTTCTTGCCCCATGTTTGATATTAATAAATTCCATCCCTTCTTTTCCCATCTCATTCCACCCTTACCAGCATCCAACCCTGTCTGGCAACTCTTTTGAAATTAATGAATACTCTCCCTTTCCACAGTGTACATTATAAGCCATACACTGTTTAGGATGCCTGCTTCCTCACAGCCAGGCTTTTCATATATCATTATATGTGTTTTTGTTGGAATCTACAAAGCATTTCTATTTGATGGTTAGCGGGAAAAATAATATTTCCTGCTTGAAGATTTTTATTTTTTTATGTATTTGATGAAGTACAGTTTGGAAGTATATTTTACATAGACATAGAAACATAGACTTTGATGGCTGAAAAGGACCACATGGCTCACCTATTCTGCCCATTTTCCTACCTACTGGATAAGCTGCAGATTCTAGCTAACCATCAGACTACTTCCTCCTACCCCCCACTAGAATTGGCTTATGTCTGTCCCATGCATTCTTGAAATCTCCACTGTTTTTGACCCCATGACCTCCTCAGGAAGGCGGTTCCATGCATTCACCACCATCTTCCTGAAAAAATACTTCCTTCCGTTGCTCCTGAGCCATCCCCCCTCTATCTTCAAATTGTGCCCCTTTGTTCTTGCACTTCTCTTTTCTGAAAGATGCTCCCCTCTTGGACTTTGTTGTGTCCCTAGAGGTGCTTGAGAGTTTCTGTCATGTCCCCTCCACCCTCCTTTCCTCAAGGTTATACATATTAAGCTCTTTTAATCTCTCTTCATGTGGCTTCTGGTGCATACCCTGTACCATTTTAGTTGCCCTCCTCTGGACTGCCTCCTGCCTCTATATGACTTGTGTCAGCCTGCTGTGGATTCAGTGTGTGGTGTGTGGTTCAAGATGGGGGGGGGGATAAAATACTGGTAGTCTTACCTACTGCATTTTTCAGATCACCACTTGAATAGACAGCATTAGGCATATGAACAACAACAACAAAAAGTTTACTAAGGTTAACATCTTTTGGACAGAAATAAAGTGACTCCTTGTCTGGGAGGGCAACTCAATCTACAGTACTCTGTCTATCTATTTATCTATCTGTCTCTCTCTTCTATCTATCTATCTATCTATCTATCTATCTATCTATCTATCTATCTATCTACCTATCTATCTATCTATGTGCTTTATTTATTAGTTAGAACCAAAAACTTGATGCTGTAGTGTATGAATAACAAAACCTTCTTCCTGGGTCTGCCGCTCCACTTCTCCCAACTCATTCATAAACAATATCCCCTAAAGCTGACCTCAGAATTAATTACAAAAGTAGAATGATTAAATTGTCCTCTTCCCTCTGCAGTTCCCTTCAGTTTTGTCTTGGTTTAATGCAGATGCAAAGGTACTGGCATAATAGTTCATTCTCATAACCCCTGTTTTAACTGTGTGGTGTTTGCAATTGTTTTATTCCTCTATTACTTTACAACATTGCATTTATTTGCCGAAGTACATTATTAAAATGTTTTAAAAATGAAGGCAGTGGTTTTGGCTTGTCAGAACTTATTCGTGTGAATGCATATGCTATTTCATGCATGCTTATACAGTGCTTATCATATTTACCCCAGGACGTGGAGGTATGAGATTGTAGTTTGGCTGGAGATTACAGACTTGGATGTGATAGTCACATAAATTAATGAAGTTAAAGTAGAAAGTACAGGGCTAGGAGCATCTCGCAGGTGGGGAGTGCAGCGAGTACAAGACTGAATGGAATCTGTTTTGGATGAATATACTGTATATATTTTTAATCAGGTCAGTATGTATGCTATTCACATTGTTTGTCTCTCTCATAGGGTTACTTATCTCCCACCACTACCCTAATATTCTACTGTCACCCCACTCTAATTATGCCTCATGTGTATGAATAGGATACCAGCACCCACCCACCCCCAATCCCTCACTTCCTCCCTCCCTCCACAGCTAAGTCTGGAAAATGCAGTGCCAATAATATGCTTTGCTTTTGGGGAGACTTACAGGAATAACAACATAAACTTTGGACTAAGTATCCTAAGACAAGTGTTTGGTTTGGGAGCACTTGTTGTTTAAGCTATCTTTTTTGTAAACCTGCAGTACCATTTCAGTCCTTTCTTCCACAATGATTGCCATATATTTATATCCTGGCATATATTATGCTGGGACAATAAATTACATAACCTATACCTTTACATTTCTGGATTTGTTAAATTTATTTAAAGAGCTAGTGTACTTAAATATTACAGCCAGGTGGGCCCATGTGATAGTTTGGCATAATTTTCCCAACAATGGCTGGCACGGGGTTGCCTGGGGGCATCATGCAGTGCCCGCATCTGCAGTTGTCGGCACCGATCAGCTCGCCTGGGTGCTTTCTGGTTATTAACTTTGGTTAGGCCTACCCTCAGTCTGGCTCCGTGGAGGTATGGTGATGTCAAAATGACCCCTGATGTCACTCAGGCCCACCGTGTAACATCCAGCTGTCTCTGGCCTTGCCTTTGCATGTTTGTGGTGCACTTTGGCATACTATTTTGACTTATAAATTAGTTTGGATGTGGCTTTCCATGTGCAGTACAAGAACCCCACAGCAGTGGCATCCATGTGATGCATGAGGTGGTGAGCCCAGAGTGGGCCTGTGTGATATTTTGGCATCACAAAGGCTGGCACGTGGTTGCCAGAGGGTGTAATGTGACAACAGCATCTATAGTTATCAGTGCCAAACAGCTTACCTGGGTGCTTTCTGGTTGTTAACTGAGGCTGGATCTACTCTCGGTCTGGCTCCACGGAGGTACAGTGATGTCAAAATGACCCTTGATATGGTATGGTACTTATCAATGTGTTTCAGCTGTTTGGTTGTTAATAAGCCACTGATAAAAGTTGTACCTTATATTTTGCAAGTTGCATTGCTGTTGCAGTGTTCGTGTTACCCACAGTAGTAGTATGCGGCAGAGATGATCACATAATAAATCTAGTGAAACCGAATGATTTGTTCATGTTTATCTTTCTGATTAAGGTCCAGCTTAACTGTGAAAGGCATGTACACTAGGCAAAAACAGTATAAGTATGAAGTAACAAAACTTTGAAATATAGAAACATAGAATTTGATGGCAGATAAGGACCACTTGGCCAACCTAGTCTTCCCATTTCCCTACCTAGTGGATAAGCTGCAGATCCTAGTTAACCAACAGCCTACTTCCTCCTACCCCCACTAGAATTGTCTTATGTCTGTCCCATGCATTCTTGAATTCTCCCACTGTTTTTGACTCTACAATGTCCTCAGGAAGGCTGTTCCATGCATCTACAACCCTCTCTGTGAAGAAATACTTCCTCATATTACCTCTCAGCTGTCCCCTCTCTATTTCGAATTGTGCCCCCTTGTTCTTGCACATCTCTTTTTCTGAAAGTTGCTACCCTCTTGAACTTTGTTGATTCCCTTGAGGTATTTAAAAGTTTCTATCATATTCCCTCTCTCTCTCCTTTTCTTGAGGCTATACATCTTAAGCTTTTTTAGTCTTTCTTCATATGCCTTCTGGTGCAGACTCTGCACCATTATGGTTGCCTTCCTCTGGACAGCTTCCACTCTGTCTTTGTCTTTGCAGAGATGGGGTCTCCAGAACTGTACACAGTACTCCAGATGTGGTCTTACCAACTGCCTGTACAGAGGGCCAACAACTTCCTGTTTTCTACTGCTGATGCATCTCCCTATGCATCCCAGTATCCCCCCAGCCCTCCTTACTGCCTTATCACATTACTGGCCCACCTTAAGGTTGTCTGATATGACTACCCCCAGGTCCCTTTCCATTTTTGTTGCTGTCAGTATCTCACCTCCCCCCCCCGACTGATTACTCTTCCCCTGGATTTTTGTTTCCCAGGTGCATTACTTTGCACTTCTTTGCATTGAATCTAAGCTGCCCTACATTTGACCATTCCTCCAACCTTGCCAAGTCCCTTTTCATCCTTTCCACCCCACCCTGTGTATCAACCCTGTTGCAGATCTTTGTGTCATCTGCAAAAAGGCATACTTTCCCTTCCAGTCCCACTGCAATGTCACTTATAAAGACATTAAAAAGGATCGGCCCCAGTACTGAACCTTGTGGTACCCCACAAGTAACCTCCCTTTCTTCACTGTGGAATTCATTTACTATTACCCACTGTATCCTGTTGTCCAGCCAGTGTTTTACCCAAGCTACCACCTGGGACCTATGCCCAGGCTGGCTAATTTGTTTATTAATCTTTTGTGAGGGACTGTGTCAAATGCCTGGCTAAAGTCTAGGTAGGCCATGTCCACAGCCCCTCCCTGTTCTACTACTTTGACCACCCAGTCAAAGAAATCAGATTTGTCTGACATGACCTTCCCACTGTGAATCCATGCTGCCTTGGGTTCTGTTACCCACTGGCCTCTAGGTACTCTACAATTTGTTCCTTCAGAAGTGATTCCATCATTTTCCTACCACTGAGGTCAAACTGACAGGTCTGTAGTTTCCTGCCTCTGCTTGCTTCCACTTTTGTGAAGGGGAATCATATCTGCCCTCCTCCAGTCCTTAGGTACCACACCATCCTCCCATGATTTATTATAAAGGGTAGTCAGTGGTTACTTCTTCCCTTAGTTCTTTTAGAATTCTGGGGTAAATCCCATCAGGGCTCATTGCTTTATCCACCTTCAGTTTTAAGAGTTCTATCAGAACCCTTTCTTCTGTGAAAGGACTAATATCAACCCCCCTATCCAGACTGCTTCTATTGATTGGATTAGGTATCTCCCCCTGCTTTTAAATTGTGAATACTGAGCAGAAGTATTCATTTAGTATTCCTGCTTTTTCACTGTCACTCTCTGCTGAACCACCTTCCTCTTTATTTGGCCTCAGTATCACTGCCTTAGTCTTTCTTTGCTCCCTAATGTACCTATAACAGCTTTTATCCCCCTTCTTAACTGAGCTAGCTATCTTTTCCTTGGTTTGGGCCTTTGTTCTTCTGACTGCCTTTCCTGCTTCCTTCTGCTTTAACTGGTACAGTTCTCTGTCCTGCTCCTTCTGTGTTTCTCTATACTTCCTGAACTCTATCTTTTTCTCCCTTACCTTCCCGGCCACTCGTTTGAGAACCATAGTGTTTTTTTCTTTCATTTTGATTTGTTTATTTGCTTCACACAAAGGCTTGTTGCCTCTGTGATGGTGGTTTTGATGTTTTCCCATTGTTGCTACACCCCACCTTCTTGCCTGTTTGCTAGTGCTTTTCTGAAGCAGTCTCCAATTTTGACAAAATCAGCCCTCCTGAAGTCCAGTACCTTCACTTTTGTATGGCTTGACTCTACAGTTAAGTTTATCATGAACCACACTGTTTGGTGGTCACTTGTTCCCAGATGGCTACCCACTTCAAGATCGGAGATCCTTTCTCCATCCCATTTGAGAGTACCAGGTCTAATATTGCTCCCTCTGAGAGGGGTTCCAAAACTAGCTTTGTGAGGCATGCCTCATGTAGGGCATCGAGAATGACCCTGCTCTTGGATGTGGCTGCAGCAAAGGTGCTCCAGTTAACACCTGCATATTCAGGTTCCCCATCAGCAATATGTCCCCTTTCTCTGCCATCCTAAGGATGCCTTCTGTCATTTTCTTGTCTCATTTCTCCCCTGAGACAGGGGTCTGTATACAACCCCTGTATGGATTGTGGAGCCATTTCCAGTCTCCAGTGTGACCCACAGTGTCTCCTCTTCTCCCTGTTTACCCTTTAGTTCTGTTGCCTTGATCCCTTACTTTACATAGAGAGCTACTCCTCCTCCTCTTCTTCTTCCCTCCCTGTCTTTCCTGAACATTTTGTAGCCTGGTATGTTGACATCACAGTCATGGTTCTTTGTGTACCATGTTTCTGTGACTGCTGCGATATACAGGCATCCCTCTTCAATCAAGGCTGCCATTTATGGTAGCTTTTTACCTAGACTTTGGGCATTGGTACTCATTACCCTCCATTTTTTTATGGCTTTATTTCTTTTTTCCCCATCCCTGTCCTTACTGCCTTTGTCTTTTTCTCCATTTACTCCTGCCCTTCTTCCTATCGACTGCTGTATCTTGGTGTTTACCTCACTAACTACCCTAATTTTTTGGTGGGGCTAGGATTTCCCTTCTCCTTTTCAGTGTCTCCCCCCAGGCTTGTTTAAATGCTTGCCAATGAAGCATTTAAACCTTTCACCTAGGATCCTGGTTACCCTTCTGGATAGATGCGGACCATCACATCTGTGTAGGCCTGTATCCCTCCAGGTGGAGCCCCAGTCCCCAATGAAGCCAAATCCCTGAACTGTGCACCAGTTTTTCAACCAGTCTTTGAATCCCATGGTGTGGAGTACCCCAGCCTCATCCATGCCATAGACAGGTAGCACTTCCAAGAAAGTTACCATGTGTGCTACTTGTGTAAGTCCCTCCCCCCCAGCTCCACAAACTCCTGTTGCACTGCTCTGATCCCATTCTCAGCCAGGTCTTTCATCCCTAGGTGGATAATGACATCCAGCTCACTCCCCCTTGCAGCTACTCCCACAATCCTGAGGATTCATGTCCTGTCCCTCCAAGCCATGGTGCTGGGCAGGCACCTTACATCCCTTTACCCTCCCTGCCCCAGTTCTATCCCCCTAACAACTGTGTCCCCCACCATGAGTTTTTTCCTTCCCCTGAGGGGTCCTGTGCCACCCTCCTGTGGGTCTCCATTGTGGAGGTTCCCAGCATCCTCCTTGGTCTCCAATGTGGGTGCCTCCATAGAGGAACCATACTCCACCAGAGTGATGAATGAATTGTGGAGAGGCACAACTGGAGGGATGCACCTCTGTTCCACCACCCACACCCTCCTGGAGTCCAGAGTGGTCCAACCTCTCCTCTCCTCTTTCTTGGCAATCTCTGAGGTAGTGGCAGTGGCCAGGGTGGTCCATAGGTGGGGGAGCAGGTTTCCTGAATCCTTGCCAGGTCAGCATGGAGACAAAGAACCTCCTCCCTTGGACTAGAGAGGTGCCTGCAAATAGGGCAGCAATGCAGTCTCCAGAATGTCTCCCAGAAGACTGCTGCTCCACAGCCAGTGCATTGCACCACTCCCCACATGTCTGTGTCCCTTCCTGGTACAGATTCTTTTCTTTTTTTTTGTTCTTGTTTTAGTGTGTGCAAGTTTGTGAGCATCTCTACCCCTTATTCAGTTTGCTGTGCCTTTAAGGATATGAACAGATGCATGTTCTTAGCAGCTTTGGATAAGTGATGTCAGAAACCCTGCTATAAAGGAAGTTATGTTCTTGAGGTGGGTAGGGTGAGGGGTACAGTGGGTGAGAGTAAACCTATGTCATCCAGAAACAATCAACTACAACTCTGATCCTCCACCCCTGGGAGTGCCTTCCTTCCTTCCTTCCTTTCAGACACCTATTTCCCAGAGGTTAAGTAGCAGGTCTAGTCACAAATGACTGAAAATATCTCCCAGCTACAGTTTCTCCCTGGCAAATAAAAGTTAAATTAAGAAAAGTCAACCCCCAAAACAGATTAAATACTAGTTACTTACACAGGTCCAAAAAGTAATAATTCAGTTCAGTGTAGTCTAGAAAATAATCTCCTTTATTTGAAGAAGCTTTGGCTGCTTTCTCTCTGTCTCTGTTTCAGCAGCAACCTCTTTTTTTGTATTTTTAGTGCTGTCTACATTGGAGGATAGATAACGACATATTGGCATGGAAGAACATTAAATCATTAAATGTTGTAAACTAATACACCTAAATAGAAGACAGAGACACTGCTTTTGAAAATTTGATTTATTACTAGAAATAGAAAATAATGCATAATGGACACTGGGTTACCCCATGAAAGTAGTTTCCATGTAATAAATAACTGTGCCATTTTTCCAAACCTAGAAATATAGAACTATCTTTATATTTTGTATTATGCAACTACCACATATAGACATTGGGGCCTATGCATGAAGGCATGCAAAAGGTGCAGAAATTGTGAGATATGCAGCGTGCAGCTATGCATCACACAGGACTACCACAACATGTGGCATGCATGAATAGAAACATGGCCCATGCAGAGGCAGTGGGCAGCACCACGAAAGGTGCAGAATGGAATGTGCAAGCAACAGAAGAGGGGACAGGGTATGTGGCCCCACCCTGTGACCCCACCATAAGAGGAAATCTGCACCACCCAAAGCACACATGGGAACATGTATCCAGAACATGGAGGAGGTGATACACAGATGATGGAACCAAGGGAAGGCATGGAGCAAGCCACACACAGTGACAGGGAGGGAGAGCAGGAGAGGCACACGCTGGATCCAGGACATGGAGGACCCCACGTTGGTGGGAACAGGTGGTCCCGATCATTGAACTTCATCAGGGTGTAGGTGGCCATGATAATGATTGAGATCAGTGCCAATGACAGGCTATAAGGCACACTCAGCCCATTCACCCCTGCAGATGTGAAGGTACACCTGTGGCTGGTGGTGCAGTCCACTGTCAATGCCACCAGATCAGATGCCAGGATGATAACGGTGGTCAAGCACAAGTGGTGGGACCTACAAATCACAGTGAAGAAGTGACTGGCGGAAGCAGCATATGAATATCGGGGCACGGAAGGGGAATCATCCACAGAGGACCCCAAGCTCATGCCAATCAAGCGGATGGTGGCTGACATGATCATGGCAGTGAGCATCCATGGGGTGGATGAGGAAGTGGACACAACAGCAGGGAGGCATGGCACAGACACACTACAAACCCATCCTTGGGGTGCCCAGACACAATGATGCCTATCATGCTACCTATGTGCAAATAGAGCCATCCAGAGGCAATGGACATGAAGATAAGCAGCCAATGTGGACAGTGCACACCATGGATGCACAGCATGACCAGCTGATGGAGGACAAAACTGCAGGTAAGCCAGGGTGGGTACGGTTGGGGTCACAGGCCATGCAGTGTGAGCAGAGCAGATAACGCGCCCACCACCTACATCCCACAGTATGAAGACAGGCAGCAGAGCCTGCGGCACCAGCCACGGCTCCCAACACTGGTGCAGGAACAGACAGTGAGGTGGATATGACTGCCATGGACATGGCAGAGGCTAATGGAGGTGAAGGGACACAGGGCAGTATGCAGTGCAGCTGTACATCACCAGACACACAGATGCCACAGACATGCAGCCAACAGAGTGCACAGGGGTGGGTGGTGCCATGCCATGCCAAGGGTGCACACACCATGGGTGGAGTGGACCACAACAGCAGTGACAAGGGCCCATCCACCTGGATGGTGGGACACAGCCAGACGGTGCATCACATGGTGATTGCCAACCAATAGTACAGTGAGCTGCAGCAGCTGCAGCTGGACTGCCTGGAGGCACAACAGTGGCACACAAAGGTACTGGTGGGGCTGACCAGTGCCGTCACCACCATAGGGTGTGACATAGCTCAGATTGCAGCATCCCAGGAATGACTGGAGACCACCATCACAGGCTGAGGTACACCGCCATGGGTGACTGGTGAAGGCCATACCCAGTGCATGACAGCAACACCTGTGCAGCACCAGCAGATGTAGGGTGCCTGCAGGAGGACTGGGACATGGGTAAGGGGGGCCAGAACCATGTGACATTGCTGTGCTGGGCATGGGTGGCAACACAGACATGCTCATGAGGACACCAGCAGATGCACACCTGGGGACGGACATGGGGGCAGCCAGGCCACCAATGGTGAGGGTGGTGTGCCGGGCATGGACAGTGACACTGAGCACTACTCTGTGGCCTCTGACAACTCACAGGGAGCACCATGGTACAGGGGCCACAGCAGCAGGGCATGGGGCAGGCACGCATGTGGGAGACACTGGCATCCAGATGACAGCAGCCCACTACACATGGCACATAGTGGCCATGAGCTGCTGAACCAGTGTGGTGCCCAGCTGCAGCATGGACATGGCCTGGTGGGGATGCACATGGAGGTGTGCACACATGCACATATGTATACATGCACCTGCACAGGCATGGTACACAGGGCATGGGGCAGCACAGGGTGATGGTTGTACCACATGTGGCAGGAACATGGACACATGAAGGGGGGAACCCCTGTGTGGCTGATTACTGTACCATGGTACAGTGGTTTGTTGCAGTGTCCATGGGACACTGCCACCAATTGCCAGCCATGCTGGAGGATGCCACAGGCATACACCATGGGCACGATGGGGCTGAAGCATGCCATCAGACCAACCTCATCATTGGGCATGCATTGGCCACATTGCTGACACCTGGCACAGCTAGCATGTGCCCCAGTGGAACGGACACTGGGCTGACATAGCCAAACTGGAATGGGTTGGTACCATGCCTAGCAGTGGAATTTGCCATTGATGACTGCTGTACATCCTGCACAGCCTGCTGCAGTCTCCTGGCTGCACACCACCCCATCAGCCTCTCACTCCAGTGGCATGTCAGGTGGCTCAGAGTGTGGCATCGGTACACCCTGAAGCATGGCCATGTTGTGCAGCATCACGCAGACCATGAAGACATGGCAGGTGCACCTCAGACACAGCATCATGGTATCTCCGGTGTGGTCCAGGCACCAGAATCACATCTTCAGTAGTCCAATGCTCCTCTCCATGATGGCCTTCATCTGCCAGTCTGCTGTGTTGATGGCAACCTCCGCTACATCCCCAGGCATCAGGTAGGGCATCAGCAGGTATTGGCACAATGGATATCCGCTGTCACCTATAAGAGAGGGGAGACATCAGCCATGGCACACGCATGAGGTACAACCATACAGGTTCCCTGACACCTACCCAGCAGCCATCCATTAACACATCCTGCACGGAGCCAGGCACTGAGCCTCAATGCATCCAGGATGTAGGCATCATGGCACAATCCAGGAAACCCTGTGCACATGTTGGTGGGCTCATGACCCACAAGACAACCATCGATCAAGGCTCATTACCCTCAAGGCAACCAGCCCTCAATGCTGATGGGCCTCAAGTCAACTAGGCTTCAGGGCTCATAGCCCTCAATGCTCATAGCTCTCATGGCAGTCATCTCAAGAGTCTGAATCCCTCAAGGCAATCTGCTTTCAAGACTGATGGCCCTCAAAGCAACCAGCTCTCAAGGCAAGCAGCCATTAAGGCTGATGACTGTCAAGGCAACATGCCCTTGTGGTGACCAGCCCTTGAGGCAAACAGACCTTAAGGCTGACAGCTCTCATGGCAAAAAAAACACAAATGGGTGATTGGTGTACACCAATTGCAATGTCTAAGAGCCCTTTAGGCAACAGGTCCTCAAGGCAATCAGGCTTCTAGGCTAATGGTCCTCAGGACAAACAGCCCTCATGGGTGATTTCCCTCAAGGCACCCAGCTGTCATGATTGATGGCCCTCAAGTCAACCAGCCATCATGGCTAATAGCCCTCAAGGCAACCAGCCCTAAAGGCTGATGGCCCTCATGGTAACCAGTCCTCAAGGCTCATGGCCTTCAAGGCAACCAGCCATCAAGGTTCATGCCCTCAAGGCAACCAGCCCTCAAGGCTGATAGCTCTCAAGGCAACTGGCCCTCAAGGCTTAAATCCCTCAAGGCAACCTGTCCTTATGGCAACCAGCACTCATGGCAACCAGACCTTAAGGCTGACATCACTCAAGGCAACCAAACACAAATGGGCTCGAACCCATACATGGACATGGGTCTCTCTACGGGGACTTTAAAAATCAGGCCCCTTGCATTTTCCTTAATTGTGACTATTTTATTTTCAGTACAGTAAAGCTGCATGACTAATGTATGACAAAGACACCAGAGGTTAGTTTATTTTTATCTTTATTGTTATTTTTTTATTTACTCATTCACATATGTTATGTGGTAGTGTAGTGATGCAGGTTGTTCATCTCTCCAGACTGATTACTGCCATTAAAATTGTTTGGTCTGTTCTATTATTAGCTTCCACCTGCATCTGTGAGTAGGCTAGTAAAATAAATCTTTGATGATACCATACAGATGGGGGAGAGAGAGAGAGACTACTAGGCAACAAAAAGACCAATTACAGTAAGAGAAAATATGAATAAAGTGTTTTCCAGAACTCATTGTGGTTATGTGTGTTCAGGCAGGGTAAAGGCAGGCTGGTAAAATAAATCATTGATGATGCCATCCACACGGGGGAGAGAGAGAGAGAGAATGAGCAAGAGAGAGAGGGAGAGAGAGAGAGAGAGAGGGAGAGAGAGACAGACTACTGGGGGAACAAAAAGACCATTTACAGTAACAGAAATCTTGAATAAAGTTTTCTAGAGCAGCAGTGCTTGAGTGGGATGAAGGAGGGGAGTGAACTTATTTGCAAGGGAATGACTGTACAGGTAGTCTGGGTAATGATACGCCAGTAGGGAGGGCTCCATTTCTGCTCCTGCCCTCTGCAGCCTGTGTCCCAGTTCAGCTTCACTTGAGTGGAACAGAGGAGGGATGAGATCTTGTTTACTAGGTGATGTCTGACCATGGAGTCAAGGGGAGAAGACACCAGCAGGGAGGTTTCTGTTTCTGCTCCTGCCATCAGCAACCCATTTTCTGATGCAAATGTGTTTCAGTGGGATGGAGGTTGGGTGAGAGCTTGTTTGCTAAATGATGTAGATGATGTCTGTCCAGGAAGTCAAGGGGTAGAGATGCCAGCAGGGAGATCTCTGTTTCTGCTTCTGTCCTCAGCAACCCATTTTCTTGTGCAGCAGTGCTTAAGACAGATGGAGGAAGGGTGTGAGCTTGTTTGCTAAATGATGTCCATCCAGGGACTCAAGGGGGAAAGATGCCAGTAGTAGGGTTTCCATGTCTGCCCCTACCCTAATCAACCAATTTTCTGGTGTAGCAGTGCTCAAATGGGATGGAGGAGGGGGTGATACTTGTTTGCTAGGTGATGTCTGTTCAGGTATTCAAGGGGTAGTGATGCCAGCAGGGAGGTCTCAATTTCTGATCCTGCTCTCAGCAACCCATTTTTATGTGCAGCAGTGCTTAAGAGGAATGAAGGAGGGGTGTGAGCTTGCTTGCTTGGTGATGTCAATCTAGGTAGTTGAGGGGAGAGATGCCAGCAGGGAGGTCTCCATTTCTGTTCCTGCACTCAGCAACACATTTTCTGGTGCAGCAGTGCTTAAGAGGAACAGATGAGGTGTGAGAGCTTGTTTTCTAGGTGATGTCTGTCCATCCTGGTTGTCAGTGGGCAGAGACACCAGCAGGGAGTTCACTGTTTGTGCTCCTACACTTAGCAATGCATTTTCAGGTGCAGCAGCGCCTAAGAGGGATGGAGGAGGAGTTTGAGCTTCTTTGATAGGTGAAGTCAAGGGGAGAGACACCAGCAGGGAGTTCTCCATTTTTGCTCCTGTACTCAGCAAGTCATTTTATGGTGCAGCAATGGTTAAGAGAGATGGAGGATAAGTGTGTGTGTTTGTTTAATAGGTGATGTTTGTCCAGGTAGTCAAGCAGAAGAGATGCCAGCAGGGAGGTCTTCATTTCTGCTGCTGCCCTCAGCATCTAATTTTATGGTGCAGCAAAAAGGATGAGGGGTGAGAGCTTGTTTGCTAGGTGATGTCTGTCCAAGTTATCAATGGGTAGAGATGACATCAGGGAGTTCTCTGTTTCTGATCCTGCCCTCAGCAACTCATTTTCTGGTGCAGCAATGGTTAAGAGGGACACAGGATGAGTGTGTGCTTGTTTAATAGATGATATTTGTCCAGGTAGTCAAAGGGGAGAGACAACAGCAGGGATGTTTCCATTTCTGCTCCTGCCCTCAGCAACTAATTTTCTGGTGCAGCAGCACTTAAGAGGGATGGATGAGGGGTGAGAGCTGCTTTGCTAGGTGATGTCTATCCAGGTAGTCAAGGGGGAGAGATGCCAGCAGGGAGGTCTCCATTTCTGTCTCTGCCCTTAGCAATCTGTTTTCTAGTGCAGCAGCACTTAAGAGGAATGGAGAAGGGGTGTGAGGTTGTTTGCTAGGTAATGTCTGTCCAGGGGGTCAAGGGAGAGAAAAGCCAGAAGGTTTCTACTCCTGTACTCAGCAACTTGTTTTCTGGTGTGGCAGTGCTTTAGTGGGACAGATGAGGGAGAGACAGCTTGATTGCCCAGTTACTGTATGTCTGTATAGGGAGTAAAGGGGTATATATGCCAGCAGTGAAGGCTCTGTTTCTGCTCCTGATGTTAGCAACCTGAGTCCTGGCTCAGCAGGCCTTGGGTGGAAAGGAGGAAGTATGAGTGTTTGTTTGATAGGGGACAACTTTGCTCAAGGAAAAGCCTACCTGTCACCAGACAGGACAGACCACTTGAAGGTGCATGACCAGCTGGTACTGTATCTACATCTCACCAAATCACAGCCATAATATTCCTATGGCTACTAAGGCACATGGCTAAGGCCATATCTCTGGTACCATTGACTGTGATGGCAATCATGAATATTTGTTATTCCATGACTTTAATATTTTGGTACATTAATTTGTGCTTAGTATACATAATGGGATAAATGACCATTTAATATAGTGAAATGGAATGTATGTAATCCAATCGACTATAACTTTCTAATCACCATTGGTAGAATGTCTTTAAATTTTATTTTTCAGACTGGAGTATATAGGTCAATAGGCTTTAAAACTAACCACATATAAGGACATACATGCCAAATGCCCTATCACCTATCATTGGGGTTATCTTCCATATGATGATCATTGTAATCTATATACACAGTGTGTTGTACAAAATATGTCGCCTGGCTTCAGAAATACTCATGCAACAGTCAGACTGGGAAATAAGAAACTACAAATAATAAGTGCACAAGGTAGGTTACTACGTAATGTCATTAACGGTAAGTTACAATTTAACTTGGGGTTTGATATTTGTGTATTGATGTATGTGTTCATGTTTCAAAGTTCAATCAAGGTTTGATCTCATGAAAACTGCTAACATTGTTAGTCCATTGGGAGCCTCAGATATACTTGGTTGAAAAGGCAAGCACGTTTTGTTAATCTGTGAGTGGTTGAAACATTTTTTCTTAATGTAAAAGGTGTACTTTTTTGGCTATGTTAAAGCTTGTAGAGGTTGCATTTCAGTGAAGCTCAGGGCAGAGAGTACAAGAAAGGTCTGTCACGGCTCCTATGTCCTCTAACATAGCAATTTGTTCATCATTTGTATCAAAACTGAAATCTATGGATTTTATTGTTTGTATTTTGTAGGAATGCTACATTACATATAATATGGTGAGAATGCGATTCTAGTGGCCTTTGCACCTGTCAGAGATAAAACACTCCTTACGTCATATAGTCAAACTACACTCAGGGGAGTATCAGTGATATTTCCAGTTGGCACATTCAATATCTCGTGTGTGTATGTGTGTGTGTGTGTATGTGTGTGTATGTGTGTTTACTTTTTAGAAGGGTGACTTGGTTAATCAAGGGGAGCATGTCATAATTAAACAAGCAATAGATAATACATTTTTGCATGTGACCTCAGGATCCAGCTCTCATTTGGGTGGTGGCATTACCTGACTGGGAACTTGCAAGGTCCTATGGTTGAAACCTCTGTTTGGTTGGTGTCAGGCAGGTGTACCAGTAATGAGTATAGGTTCAGCTGAGTTTTAGCTGTAACCTGATGATCCAGCACCTAGTGATTGGGGGGAGGTGGCATTCACTTGGTGGGACCATGCAAGGCCCAAGGGTTGAAACCTGTGTGTGGTTGGTGTCAGGGATGTGCAACAGTAATTGATATGAATTTGAAGGGTGAGGTGGGACCACTAGACACATGGGGATGCTTTTTCTGTGATGCTGCCATGTCTCATAAGGTGTGGTGGAAATCACATTCACTAGAGAATGAATTTTGTGTAATGGTGGGGCCTGGTGTAGGAGGTCATGGAGAGGCCATTGGACTCCAGGAGATGCTTTATTGGTTATTGTACCTTGTATTGCAGGTAACTGGTGCCTGGTTGTGGTCACTTGACTGAGGCATTTTAACAAAGGCAGCCATTTGGAATTAATTTATCAGTGGCACCAATTTTGAGGCATTTTAGCAAAAACAGCAATTTTGAGGTGCTCACCAGTGATTCACACTTGGTGCCTGGATGTGGCTACAGTGGTGCAGTACTGCGTTTGGTAGTGGTAACATGACTGATTGTCACCATACCACTTCAACCCTAACTCATTGAGAACTTTTTAGCAAAAGTGCCCATTTAGAAGCATTTTATCAAAGGTGGCCATTTTGAGGAATTTTGTCAAAGGTGTCCATTTTGAGGCATTTTATCAAAGGTGGCCATTTTGAGACATTTTATCAAAGGTGGCCATTTGGAGACATTTAGTCAAAGGTGGCCATTTTGAGCTGCTCACTAGTGATTCATACTTGGTGCCCAGATCTCGCAAAAGTGGTGGTGGTGTACTGTGTCCAGTAGTGGTCACATAACTGATTACCACCATACCTCTTCAACACAGACCCATTCAGAGAATTTTTTAGCAAAGGTGGCCATTTTGAGGCACTTTAGAAAAGGCAGCACTTCTGAGGCACTCACCAGAGATTCACAATAGTTGCCTGGATGTGGCAGAAGTGGTTCAGTAGTGAGTCCAGAAGTGGTCCCATGACTGATTGCCACCATACCACATCAACCATGACCGATTCAGATAGTTTAATTTTAGCAAAGGCAGCTGTTTTGAGGCATTTGCGCAAAGGCAGCCATTTTGAGGCACTCACCAGTGATTCACACTTGGTTCCCGGATGTGGCAAAAGTGCTGCAGTAGTGTGTCTGGAAATAGTCCATGATTGATTAACACCATATTGCATCAACCCTGACCCATTCAGAGAGCTTTTTAAACAAAGGTGGCTATTTTGAATCATTTTAGCAAAGACAGACATTTTGAAGCATTTTAGGTAAGGTGCTGATTTTGAGGTGCTCACACGTAATTCACGCTTGGTGCCCGCATGTGGTAAAAGTAGTGCAGTAGTCTGTCTGGAAGTCATCACATTGACTGATTGCATATTTCTTATTTCTCAGAGAACGTGTGCTCAACAAATCTACAGAATTCACAAAATTACCCTTTCTGAATGACACTGATGATCAAGATACTGCAATGATGATACATTACAACATTTTACATCTCAGCTTCATATGCTACTACTCAGCTGATACTTTCTGGGACTAAGGTAAGAGACACACTGGTTTGTCTAACAGGCTATGGAAACCTTGCAGGGTTAACATAAATCAGCCTTGTAGACCCACTAGTATGCATTGCACCACACCAAACTTCATCTTCACCATCTCATCAGTTGGAGTGAATTATAATGCTTTGACTAGTTTTGAACACTCCAAGTGATGACTTCACGTGAGGGTCTGATACATCACAAAAATTATTTTGCTTATATTAAATATTACAATCTGTATGGCAACAGTTGATGAAATGGTGTAGCATGTGGTAACAGCAGATAGTAGTATTATTTTCCCTACAGGTCACAAGACATGAAGAGGATATATATAAAACACAAAAAACATGTGAATAACAACAGAGCATAGTAGCATAGGGTGAATTACGAAAAAAAAATTGTTCCTTTTCCAGAACAATACAGTGAGCTAAATTAAAAATAATAGCATATGGTAATAGTAGTTGGGTATTTTTTTTCACAGGTCACTGGCAGGAAGGTGGTAGACTGATATAGGGTTAGACAGTTATTTTTCCATACAGGATCGGAAATGGTGTGTTAGAAATCAATAGAAAACAAAGAATGGACTACATAACATGTTATATAATAGGGAAAGGACAGACTTTTTTCTCAACAGATTTTATAATAGGAAACGGATAGGGTTTTTCTCCACAGGTTTCTGGTATTATAGTGTCTGATGGAATGCTCTTTGTGTATGATGATCCATATACTTGAAAAAGTCATTCTGCTGCAACAGTGACATTGCTACTAAATCAGAATGACTTCTTATTCTGCTTAAGTATATATATCACAGTGCAAGTGACCACAACCCCGTGGTACATGGGATGTCAGGCTGTCAAAGTGTCATGTCAGCAAAATACCAAAGGTGAAATGTGGACCACTGATGGTTAATGCTAACAGTAATAAAAAACAGTAAACTATTTTGGTTTCTTTCCTATAGTACACTATATAAAATACTGTATGGTGGCCTAAATATGCAACACTCCTCTTAAAACCTTTCTTAATTTGCTGTCCTCACTGTACCCATGAGAAACTGAAGAAACTAGGTTTATTTTCTATGGCTTATAGAAAGGGGTGACCTATATCTAACTTTTAGAGTGATCTAGGAAGTCTTTACTCTAGAAACAATTGGTCTTGGAAGAAATAAAAACAATAGCACAAGATCACATAACTTAAATAGACTGGCGAAACAAACACAACTGTCAAATAAGTACAACCTGCAATTCTCTACCTAAGACTATAGTTGAGAGTCAAAATATGAATATATTCAAGAAGGAAACTTGATGAATATATGAGTAACAAAAATTGTCCTTCCACCAATAGAACAATGAATGGTGTCAAGTTCTCAAAAGGCCAATGGTCTACATAATTTGTATTTCATCTATGAACCTTAGGGTGAAGGTGTATCATTGCTGTGTATTGATGGCCTCCAACTATTCTACATAATGTATAGGGGAAAAACATATACAAACATGGGAATAAGGCATAGTAGGATAGGGTAAAATAAGAAAAATGTGTTCCTCTTATAGGGGCATAAAGCCGGTAGATAGATTTAGGGAAACACAGTTTTTTTTTTAGTGGCAATGGTCTGTTTGAAATGAATATGAAACAAAGAGTGACTACGTGACATGTTTTACAAAAGGGAAAGGATAGGGTTTTTCTCCACATGTTTTACATTAGGGAAAAGGATAGTGTTTTCTCCACAGGTTTTAGAATAGGAAATGGATAGGGTTTTTCTCCACAGTTTTAGAATAGGGAAAGGATAGGATTTTTCTCCACAGGTTTTAGAATACAGAAATGATAGGGTTTTTCTCCACAGGTTTTAGAATAGGGAAAGGATAGGGGTTTTCTCCACAAGTTTTAGATTAGGGAAAGAATAGGGTTTTTCTCCACTGATTATAGAATAGGGAAAGGATAGGGGTTTTCTCCACAGGCTTTAAAACAGGGAAAGGATAGGGTTTTTCTCTACAGGTTTTGGAATAGGTAAAGGATAGGGTTTTTCTCTACGGGTTTTAGAATAGGGAAAGGATAGGATTCTTCTCCACAAGTTTCTGGTATTATAGTGTCTGATGGAACACTCTTTGTGTATGATGATCCATACACTTGAAAAAGTTATTCTGTTGCAACAGTGACTTTGCTACTAAAACAGAATGACTTCCCATTCTGCTTTAGTATATACATCACCCTGCAAGTGACCCCAACACCGCTGTCAGGAGGTCTAATCCCTCACTCTCAGGTTCTTGGCAATAATGGGAATGCAAGGAATCACAAACACATTGCATAAAAGTAATACATCTTGTTTATTGCTACCAAAAGGAAAATCACAGTTCCCCTAAGCAGTTCTTACCATTAGGAACTGGGAACCTATGCTAAGCATTCCCTATACCTCGAGGAATCTCCATGTCTCTGAAGTAAAAGATGTAATGTCTTACATTATATACCTAAAATATTTACCATAGTTACTGTAAGGTAGAAACACTTCTAGTTACAGAGATTAGCCCTATTGGTTAAATTAGAGGTGGCTCCAAAGTCTTAGATAGCATTTTACAATTTTGCTATAGTCATCACTTTGTGGAAACAAAGAAGTACAGTTTGTGTACATGGCCGTGTAGTAATACAAATCATCTGAATATGGCAATGCCGACTCATATATCATAACACTACAAGGACACACTTGTCCTAACATCTTGTAAGCAAGAAATACATGTGTATATTGGAAAGTAAAGCATATAGCAATCATTTGCATACATATCCTGAAATCTACTCTTGTATGGTAGATGTTCTTAGCCCTATATGTTAGTATAAAATATACATAAATGCTAGCTGTCTGCAGTGTACCGCTGGTGTATCAATTAGGGTGTGGGGACCTCGTGCAACATTCCTCCCTGGTTGCCTCAGATGGGGCAACAGAAACAAAAATAGGGAAGTGCAGAGAGAGCAGGTGTCATTTACAGACCTGATGTGTGAGCCTTGTAAAAGAACTCCAGTGGCTCATGGTGTTGCCTGAATGTGTGCCAGAGGCAGTAAAGCATAATAAGGAAAAATATCTAACATGCTTGTATAATAACAAAACCTTTAAAGTTATTAACCAAGTATTAGTAAGTTCACTATTAAAATTACCTTCATTAATAAGATCAAATATTGCTTCATTTGCTTTGGTCATATTATTGCTGATGTGTATGAGGTGTGTATCTTTCCTGTCTAAAAGTGACTTTAGTGTTAAAGTCAAAGGATCAATATGTACATTGAAGTAGGGTAAATATTCTAAAAGAGTGAAGAGATAATCAGGGTCACCATCAATGATATCTAGTTCCACAAGGGGAACAGAGGTAATAACTGTGTGTCCAATAATAGTGGTCTGGTGAGGTACAAAACATAAATTGGGTTCAGTAATAACACATATCTCATTACCATAAGTAAATTGCTTAAAATTAGTTACCACACAAAATTCACCATCTGAATTGTATTGCATTTTCACAGTAGGTAGTCTTCATTTTTGTAGTTGTACTGGGCAAGTGTAAGTCTGGTTGGAAATCTGTGTTGATAGCCGATGAACCTCCTTCTGGTAGACTGGTACAATTGAAAAGCATCTGGAGCAGATGTTGAATCTTGTTATTCTGTGCCATTAGTAGTGATGTCATCATCCATGGAAAAGGACCAATCGATACTGTCTGGGGAATATCCACATACAGGTTTAATAACATCAAATATGTCACATCAACACAAATAAATATACCCTTTCTTAGCACAACAATTCCTGTGTGGTGAGACCCATGTGTCCAGAAGAGGATGGAAAACCAGAAGAGTTGGCAAGTCGAGGCGTTCTGTGAAGATGTTTTCATCAAGGTGCCCAATGGAGTGTGTGGATGCTAGTTTATCAAATATAGCTGTATTGGGATCAAAGCATGGTAAAGAAACTGTAAAAGACACAAACATGGTATCCTTAATGGAATATTTCTTAGAAGTGTAACCTCCTTGCTCCCAGTGGTTACTAGAATCCCACTTAAAATCAGTGGCAGGCAAGGAGAGGCAGCTTGTGAAATGCCAGTTAAATGGATTTCACACTGTCACACTCTGTTTTCAGTCTCAGCTGAGCTGGAGTGATGATGTCACTTTAGAATTGTAGCAGCAGCATAAGCCACAATGGAATGTTAGCTGGGGGAGTTAGCTGTATAATGTTGAGTTAGAAGAGAGTAGTCTGTAGATTGGAGAGTAAGGAGGATACTTCTGCCTGGGCAGCTCCTCAGTTTTAGCTCTGACAGACAGCTACCTCCATAGTTTGGGTAGTTTGTTCTCACCCTAGAACAAGAACATAGAAGACCAGAGAGTGAAGTGGTAGAGACCGTTCCAAGAGGGGTTTCCAGTGCCTGATCCCAGGAAAGATGGGGGAGAATTCTAAGATTCAGGGTCAATCCCCTGGTCCAACCTGGACTGTGTTGAAGCTACCTGAGATTCATCTGTTCTGTGAGTACCTGAGACTTTTGTGTGGGAAAAAGCTCTGGGGCAGCTGCATTCCTGTGGTGAGTTTTTCTCTGGCAAAGGGACTCTGTCACTGAGACTGTTTCTGTTTAAAAGTGTCTGCCTACTATGGGGTCCACAGAGAGACTTGCCAAGTACAGAACTTTTAGTTCATGTCTAATTTAAAAGTGTCTGCTAAAGTGGGGGTCTAGTGAAGAGACATTGCCAATTACAGAACTTTTAACTTCAGGACACCTCAGAGGTGTGTAATGTAGTATGTTAAATGTGAAAGAGATTTCAAGATAGCATCTACATGTTTTCTGAGAAGGGTGTTATTAACCAGATGAAAGGCAGAGTATAAATTTGGAAACAAAAGGTGGGAGACCCCCCCCATCTGGAGTAACCATGTTTACCTCTCCAGGTTCAGTTTAGGGACCTTTGTTATCTCTCAGTGCATTTTGGCAAGTGCCTGAAGAAAATAGTTTACCAAGACATGGGCTTTGGATTTTCTGTGAGCCTGTTGTGCTCTTTGGTGGTCAAGGGTGCCACCAGTAATTCCTCTTGAAATATGGAAAAGTCTTCTAGTACTGGCCGAGGTGCCTAGTCAAGGGAAGTGTACTATTTCTCGCTGTGTGTGATAATTTACATTCAGAACCAAAGAGTGTTCACTGATTCCATTTCAGAACATGAGAGTTCACTGTGTGTGTGCTCTGTACCTAAGTAATCTTTATTACCAGTGAGAGTAGCCCTGTGGGGGTCCATCTTTGCTTTGTGGTTATTCTCTGTGTATGTGAATAAAAGCCACACTCTAGAATACCAACCTGGTTTGGACAGTACTGTTTTTGCTTTCACTGTGTCTGGAATTACTTGGGTGCCCCTGACCAGAAGTACAAGCCTAGCATATTTGTGAGCAAATGATTTCTCCCAGGGACCCAGATTGATGGCCATGATAAATGGTCCCCCCAGGTGTGAGCCAGGTAGTTGCCACACTTGGTTTGCCTGTTTGAGGATGGCAGGCTCCAAAGGAGAAGTATTGGTAGTGACAACCCCCATCCCTCTCACTGGCATCATGTGTGAGTGGAGCAGCCTTGCTAGTTGAACAAGGGGGGCCAGTGGGGGGAGGTTACAGAAGTAAAGCAAGGACCAGTATTAGGGTGCCTGGTCACAAATTCCAAATTCCTAGCAGTAGAAACAGGAATTGAAACAGACAATAACATATACATGGCAACACAGTTAGAGGATTTTCAATGAGGGTGGTAACATTTAGAGTTACATCTATCATGTATGATAGCAGTGATTCTTCTGGATTCCAGATCGCGGAAGAGATTGTTGATGGTAGTAATAATGTATGACCCATTGGCAGAACATAATATTTCACAGGAAATGTATTGCTTATCTGCCTCCTTATCGTTCTGTGCAATAAGGGCATTAATCTTTTCTTTAGAATCTGAAAATGACTTAACAGTATCATGCATATTATATACAGTGTATCTTTCTTCCTGACTAAGGTGATCCACACCATGCAATAATGGGGGTATGATGTCATTGATCATACCAGCTTCAAACTTCTGTGAATGTGCATTGAAAGTAGCAATGTTTGCTTTATTCCAGATAGACATTGTAGTACCAAAGATACCAGTCAGGGTGTCTGTGGCACCAGTGACATTTGATGTGTCATGAATGTTTCTTTTATGACTTTGATCATCCCTCTGAGAAATAGGTTTTCTCCTAAAATTGGCTCTATGCTCAGTGATATGTACCCCGGTGATAGGGACTTGATTACGAATTTGAAAAGCTGCTAAACTATCAAGTAGCAAAGTACTGTAAAATAATGATGTGTTTGTAGAATGACACATACCAAATTCTTTCATATTCCAGTAAGTCAAATTAAGCAAAACAGGTATGTGCATATATTGTAAGTTGTTAATAAGTGTGCCAAGTAAACCCGTGACTGTGAGACCACTACGAGATCAAGGGTTTTGTTTTGGACATTCCAAAAGTTATTTCTCAGTGGGGGGTTATACAAATAAATGTATGGCAGCTGAGGCCATGTTGTGTATGGCACAAAATTTCCCAGCAGAATCCTTAGAAAGTGTATTACAATATGAAGGGTCAATTATGGCAGTGTTATTGTATAAACCTGAATGTCTAAGAGAGGTTTGGTTCAAGGACAAGGTACCATTTGGGGATAATTTTGCATTGGACCATCCATGGAAAGTTCCCACTGGAGAGTTTGGCCATGGGGAGTATTTGACTTTGAGAGCTGGTTTGCCACTCAATGTGTAGGGTAGATTTATCAGGACCAACAACCGAGGCAGTGAGGTAGGCATCCTAATCATCCTGAACTGTAATCAAATTGTTGGGGACATTGTTGGAGATGCCCTCTAGAGTAGTTGCAGGTGGATCAAGATGAGGAAGGATGTGCTTTACCATGTCTTGGATGCAGGGGATTACTCCAAAGATGAGGAGAAAATGGAACAAGATAGCTATCTTGTCAGTGTATCTGAAAAGGAAAATCAAACATTAGCAAGGTTAGTACTAGTCCGCTCAATGGGATGAGGAAAAGTAATTATACTCCTTTATACAGTTTCAACTAGTTTGCATGTAACCATTTGTCGGTCAATTTGTTGTTGTGCATGAGTCTAATTTGATAGACTGCTGGACTGAGCTTGTTGACAATGGGGTAGGGTCCTTCCTACTTGTTGGAGAAAGAGTGTTTTGGATGCTCAAATCTGAGAACCATTACCTGATCTCCAACTTGCCAATCCACTTCTTGTGTGTGTTTGTCAAACTGAATTTTGAACTGTTGCTGGGCCTTGCCCATGCAGTTTGCGGCATACAAATGAGTGTGTATTACGTCTTTTCTTAACTTTTCCACATATTTATCCACAGAGACATGATCTGCAGTGGGAGTGTGCAGGTCAAACAACAGGTGTTCAGGTAATCTCATACTTCTGCCAGTCATCACTTCAAAGGGTGTTAACTGAGTGATGGCTGAGGGTGTGCCCCTAATTGCCATAAGGAGTAATGGCAGTAGGGAATCCCAATCCTTGGGATTGTCCTCAATAAATTTGGAAATCATTTGCTTAATCCATATGTTGGCCCTCTCTACTTGACCTGATGACTGTGGGTGGTGTGGTATATGGAACTTGGGGTAAACACCTGGTAGTTCAAGGGCTTCTTTCATCAACTCACCTGTAAAACTGGTTCCTTTGTTGGAGTCCACCTTAAGAGGTAGGCCCCACCTGGAAAAAATCTGTTCCACCAGGATTTTGGCCGTGGTTTGGCAGTGCATGTCTTGGTGGGGAAAGCCTTAACCCACTTAGAGAAGAGATTGGTTACCACAAGGGAATAACTGTTATTTCTATTATTATTCTTATTTATTATTATTATTATTTATCCACCTGCTGCAGTGACTACCGGCGGGGGCATCCAGCTGTTGGCCCTTCCTCCGGGAAAGCACCAGGCTCAGTCACAGGATGGGGGACCTGGCAAGGCCATCGCCAATCTGCTGGAGGGTCTCCACATACCCTATCCAGACAGACCAGCTCCAGACCTCCCCAGTGCAATTCCATGTGAGTCTTCCCAGTGATGCAGGGTGCAGCCATCAGGCTGCACGGTCGTGCCCAGTCATTTCCACATTTTCTCCCATTGGGAGCACAGACTTGCAATGATGTCTGCGCACGTGCATGCTGACATCTGCCACGCTCCCCCCAGTCACACCAGCACAAGTGGTATCCCTGGGCATCCCAAGGGGTTGCCACAGCATGGTGTGGATTCCCCAGCCCCCCAGGACTAGGAGAGCTGTTTTCCGACGCTCTATTCTAGTCCTCCCCTGATGACCCGGGCTCATTCCCAAACCCGGGCTACTGGTGTAGCATGAGGTGTGGCATCCAGTGCCTCAACCCTCAGTACCACTGGGCTGGCCCGGAATATCTGTTATTTCTACTGGTATTGGTAAGGAGACCAATGAAATCAATCTGTAAAGCATGCCAAGTGCCAGAATGTCTTTGTGGTAGAAATTTGGCATTTCTTTTGGTAGGGATGGGCTTGTTTTGTGCACAAACAAGGCAGTTATCTATGAACTGTTTGACATCCTTAGTGACACTAGGCCACCACACAGTGGTGTTTAGCCTCTGAAGTGAGTATTCCACTCCGTGGTGTCCTCCAGTGAGGGTTTCTTGTAGTTGGTGCAAACATCCAGACCTAAGATGATGAGAGACCACCCACAATTTTGTGGTGGTTTCATCTGGTTGGTACCAAATGAGCTTGTCATCTGGGGTAAAGTAACTTAGCTTCATGCCTTTGATATGGGTTATGGGCAGGTAGATTCTTCTCAGTGCCTTTGTCCAGAAATCTGAACACATCCTTGAGTTCAAAGTCAGCATTCTAGGCTTCTGACAAATCCAAGGGGCAGAAGAGTTCAGGTTTCTTCCTGATGTCTGCAATGTGCACAGCTGCTCTGGCTTCTGGATGGTCCATCATCGAGGTGCCCCCCCCAGGCTCCTTCCTCAGCAAGGATGTCAGTCGTATCATTGAAAGCATGATAGGGGTCATGTATGGAGTGGGCCTTGACCTTGTGTACATAGCGTTTGTGTGCAAATTTCTGTGCCAGTGAATGAATGTATATTACTAGTTTCTTGTGTTTCACTGGGCTACTGTCAAAAGAAGTAAAAGAGTTCATCTGCCAGAAAGGGAGAAATTCCATAAGAGAATAACAAACCCAGTTAGAGTCTGTAAAAATGATGGTATCCCCAGTTCCATGCTGGATGAATTCAAGGGCACAGTGTAGAGAGCCACAACCAACAGCTCTTTCACTTCACACTTTCTGGCTGTTTGTTTTGTCTCTGGGTACTGGGTTGAAATCACCAGCACAGGGTTGTTGGATTGACTTGCATCCCACGTGAAGTCAGCCCATTCTCCATAGGAGGCAAGGAAGGTCGAGACATCGAGTCTCAAGTCTGTGCAGATATTTGATATGGTGGCCATTTTGTGTGATGGAACGTAAAATCAAACTGTGAAAAGGCGCCATGTTGTGTATCGATCCACAACAGGTGCACTAATTCACAGGTGGGCTACTGTGCATTTGTAAGATTGCATTTCAAAACTGCTGTGGAGTGAGGTGAGTTGGCATCAACCACAACCAGTAAGCAGCCAGACTGTGCAAGTAGTCACAAAGTGGGTGAAAAACAGGAAAGGTGATGTGGGTGTGCACACCTTCTGTCCCCATTAGGAAGAGAAAGTAGTAGCAACTAGTGAAAATTTTGCAAACACCAAATATTGCCTGCAAACAGTTGTCAATTGTCAGGAGGTCTAAACCCTCACTCCTGGCAATAATGGGAATGCAAGGAATTGCAAACACATTCCATAACAGTAATACATCTTGTTTATTACTACCAAAAGGAAAATAACAGTTGCCTTAAGCAGGTCTTACCATTAGGAACTGGGAGCCAATTGTAAGCCTTCTCTATACCTTGGGGAATCCCCTTGTCTCCGAGGTAAAAGACGTAATGTCTTACATTATATACCTAAGATAGTTACCATAGTTACTGCAAGGTAGAAACATTTCTAGTTACAGAGATGAGCCCTATTGGCTAAATTAGAGGTAGCTCCACAGTCCTAGATAACATTATACAATTGTGTTATAGTCATCACTTTGTGGAAACAAAGAAGTACAGTTTGTGTACATGGCCATGTACTAATACAATTCATCAGAAGATGATAATGCTGACTCATATATCATAACACTACAAGGACACAAGTGTCCTAACATCTTGTAAGCAAGAAATACATGTGTATATTAGAAAGTAAAGCATATAGCAATCATTTGCATACATATCCTGACATCTACTCTTGTAGGGTAGATGTCCTTAGCTCTATATGTTAGTATAATAATAATAATAACATTATTTCTATGGCACCTTTCAAAGTATCAAGATGCCTAACAAATTTAAAATAACACATCGGATATCCAGAATAATAAAACCGTGTAAAATAATTAATCTGTTTACAAAAGTCATTCATTCACCAAAAGTTTGGAACCACAGGTATGTTTTTAAAGCTAGTTTGAATCCCTCTAGGTCGTGCACTCCCATAACCGATGGGGTAGAGAATTCCAGAGGGTAGGGGCTGCATGCATAAATACCTGGGCCCCAGATGATTTCAAACACGCCTTTGGAATCTCTAGCAACCCCTCATCAGCTGAGAAGAGCGATTGTCCAGGGCAGTAGGAAACCAGAAGATCTTTCAGGTAATCTGTGCCCTGTCCATGTGGGGCATTAAAAGTCAGAAGACTGACTTTAAAGGTAATCCACCACTGTACTGGCAGCCAGTGCAGTTCACGCAGCACCAGCGTAATATGACAGGATCTGGAAGTTCCTGCTAAAAGCCAGGGAGCAGTATTCTGCACTAGCTGCAAGTGGCAGATTTCTGCTCCAGACAGCCTTAGGTAAGGGGAGTTACAGTAATCTAAGTGCAAGGACACAAAGGCATGGACCAGCATAGGGAGATCACCAGATGGAACAAGGTGCTTAATCCTGGAGATATTCCTCAGATGGTAAAAAGAGGATTTGATGACAGCTGACACCTGAGAATGCAGATCCAGCCCATCATAAAAAATTACCCCCAGGTTTTGCACCCATTCAGAGGTCAGGAGTGATGTGCCCCCCAAGAAAAAGCCCTGAGGGTGAACCCACTTCCGTTCCCCCTATCCGGCATGCTGGATCCACAACCAGCACCTCAGCCTTTTACGAGTTCAACTTTAGCCACCTGGAATTCTTCCACTCCTGGATTTCTATGAGGCAGCTATTAAAGACTGAGAGAGCTCCATCCTTGTCAGGTGCAAAAGAAAGGTAGAGCTGGTATAATCAAAATAGCAGTGAAACCTCAGCCCATACCTTCTTACAATGTCTCCAAGGGGCAGCATGTACACTGCAAACAACATGGGGGACAACACTGAACTCTGAGGAACCCCACAAAACAGAGCAACTGGGTCCAAGGAATAAACCCCAGACACCACTCTCTGAGTTCTTCCAGTAAGAAAAGATATAAACCTCCTAAGGGCTGTACCTGACAGTCCACAGATGAACCTCAGGTGATCAAGTAGAACTCCATGATCCACAGTGTCAAATGCTGATGAGAGATCCAGAAGAACTGAGATGGAATGATTCTATCAATCTCTAGCCATCAGGAGATCATTGAGCACCTGAACCAGTGCTGTCTCAGTACTATGTCTCTTTTGAAATCTGGACTGGATGGGTTCATAGATGTCATGGGGGATCAAATGGTTCTCCAGCTGCACAGCCACTACTTTCTCAATCACCTTCCTTAAAAAGGGAAGGTTAGAGATAGGTCTGTAGTTTGCATGGCAGTCTGGGTCCAAAGAAACTTTCTTCAAGAGGGGTGTTACCTCCGCCTCCTTCATGGAGCTAGGAAACCCACCTGTTTCCAAGGAGCACCAGATTATCCATGTTAGGACTGGACCAATGGAATCAATACAATCTAAAATCAGAGAAGTTGGTCCTGGAACCAAACTACAGCACATAGGGCATGCACCCTTGACAATCTGCATGACATCTGTGAACTCAGGTCAGCCAAAGCTATTCCAGGAAAGCTGAGAGGCAGTGGCCTTGAGCCAGTCCACAGCAGCGCCCATAGAGTGTGCTGGTTGGAGTGCTGTGCTGATGTCAGCCACCTTAGATGTTAAGAATCAAGCAAGTTCATTGCACTCTATTTGTGAATAGGCTTTTCGAACTTGTAGCAGGCTGGGTTCCACAGTCTGTCCACAGTTTGAAAAAGCTGAGGTGGTCAATTCTGAGTGGCTGCAATCTCCCCAGAGAGGGAACTCTGCCTTCTTATGGATGATTGCAGATTGGTAGGCTTAATAATGGCCCATCACTCTAAGTTGGTCAGCATCAAGGGCTGACTTCCTTCAGCAATGCTCCAATCTTTGTTCTAATCACTGCATCTTCCCCAGAGTCCAAACAAACCATGGGGACCGAGGACAAAGGGAGAGAGGACGAACCCAGACAGGAGCAATGACATCCAGGGCCACTGAGATGGCTGAGCTATAGGCCATCACTAGGGTCTCTGGGTCACTGTTTTCCACTAGGAGGGAAGACAGGTCAAGTACTGCCAGCAGGCTTTCAGAGCTTACATCTCATACAGGGTGATATCTGACCATCTCCACAGGGGTAGGCCTATGAAGGGGGGCACTAAAACTGAACCCCATGGTATAGTGATCAGACCATCCAACTGGTTCCACCCTCAGATCAGAGGCTTTGGTCCCCAGGAGGAAGACTAAGTAAAGAGAGTGACTGTGTTTATGGTTAGCAGTGGTAACTATCTGTGTAAGTCCCAGTGATGTCAACAACTGGAGGAAGTGTTATCCAATTTGCGAGAGTTCATTATCGACCCAGGCGTTGAAGTTGCCAAGGACCATCAGCCTGAGCGACTCAAATGCCATGTCGATTACTAAGTCTGCCACTTCCTGAAGGAACAGCTTCTTATCTCCAGGTGGACAGTATATGAGGGCGATCCTGCAACCTACACCTGCTACCATGGTACACTCAAATGACTCGGTCTCCTCAACTGGAACACTCATGAGGTAAAGTTTGGTCTTGAAACAGACCACAACCCCCATAATCCAATCCCAGGTGGTGGATCACCGAGTACACGACTGGAGTTAAAGCCTCCACTATGGGGACAGAATTCTCATCCAGCCAGGTCTCGGTGATGTAAGCCAGGTCTTCCTCCCCCAACATAAAACAGAGAATCATAATCCACAATCTTCTCTTGTGCTGCTTCAGAAACCTTTTTTTACAGCAGACCCCTCTGACTCTCCAACTCACATCCAACCCACATGGAGACACCCAGTGGTGAAAACAGCCCAGTCCCAGTATCGAGAGAGTAGCAGGCCCTGCCACTGAAAATACCAAGGCGGTAGCAGGGAGCAGATTAAGACAACCCCAGTACACACTTTGTAGAAGTCCAAGGCAGCGCCTGATATCGCACCCAGGCTCAGCGTGCTCAGCTAATTCTCTCAGATGGATTGGGAGAAAATGCTGCCGGCAAACAGTAAGGTGGCAGTAAAACAAATTATCGACTGGCACTAGTCGACAGTCCAATATCTGATGTCTGACAACCGAACAGAAATACGAGTCAATATCTAATAATCCCAGCACAAAATACAAATGGGGGGATAACATAATAAAACAGCAAGACAGCAAAATGAACATGAAATCTAAAGCTTAAAAAGCTGAAACTACTGTGGAGCAACTGATGGCACACCCAGCCCTGTGGCCATCTTCCGTGAGCTAAACAGGTAAACTTCATAGCAGCAAAGTATAACATATACATAAATGCTAGCTGTCTGCAGTGTACCTCTGGGGTATCAGCTAGGTGCAGGGACCTCATGTAACACCGCGGTACATAAGATGTTAGGCTGTCAAATGTGTCACATTGGCAAAATACCAAAGGTGAAATGTGGACCACTAATGGTAAATGCTAAAGGGTAATCAAAAAAAAAAAATTAACTATTTCAGTTTCTTTCCTTTAGTACACTATATAAAATACTATATGGTGACCTAAATACACAACAACGATTTTCTTAAAACCTTTCTTAATTTGCTGTCCTCACTATAACCTTACGGTGAAGGTGTATCATTGCTGTGTACTGATGACTTCCAACTATTGTATATAATGTACGGGGAGAAAAAACATGGGAATAATAACAATCAAGGAATAGTAGGATAGGGTAAATTAAGAAAAATGTGTTCCTTTTCCAGGGGCAGTTCAGTGATGTAAAAAATAATAGTATAGGGTAATAGCAGACAAGTATTTATTTCCACAGGTCACAGGCATGAAGGCGGTAGATAGATATAGGGAAATAAAGTTTTTTTTTTCTTACGGGATCGGCAATGGTGTATTTGAAATAAATATAAAACAAAGAATAGACTACAGAAAATGTTTTAGAAAAGGGGAAGGATAGGGCTTTTCTCCACAGGTTTATGGTCTTCTAGCATCTGATGGAACACTAATGTGTATGATGATATGTACAAGTCCTGAAAAAGTCATTCTGCTGCAATAGTGACGTCACTACTAAAACAGAACAACTTCACATTCTGCTTTAGTACATACATCATAATGAAATGTTATAGTAGATGGCACTGTTTTCCCCCAAAGGTCACAGGCATGATAGTTATAAGGTACGATAATATTTTTTTCCAAACAGGATCAGAAACGTCTTGCTTGATTTGAATATAAACCAAGAGTTGAATAATAGACATGTTCTAGAATAGGGAAATAATAGGGTTTTTGGCCACATGATAATGGTTGTATAGCTTATGATGGAATGCTGTTTTGTTGCCATTGTATACACTTGAAAATGATATTCTGCAGCAATAATGACATTGCTAATAAAATAGAATGACTTTTCATTCTGCTTTAGTAGAGACATCACAATGCAATTGACCTTCTCATCTACATACAATAGGATGCCAAACGGTTTAAGTGTCACATGCGTGAGTTGACCAGAGTTGAAATGCAAATGGCTGATGTTAAATGATAACTGAAATGTTCACAACTCACCTTATATGTAATCGGTTCCATTTCTTACCTTTCATTCATGGATTTGGTAAACAGAGTCCCATAGTGCAATAGTTGGTATGACACTGAGCAGCCTTTGTAACACCAGAAGTAGTGGGCTAAGAACCACCACTTATCTGAAAGTGTGATTGCAGTGTAAGAACCATTATAAATTATATCTAGAATTGTACAGCATAAAGAAATTGTATAAACATCAAACATATTCAGTATTTATAATGTATTTATTTAAGCAATAATGACCAAAGAGCCTGCCATTTCCTGGAAATTAATGACAGGCTGGATGGGGTGACCAGAACGCAGTCTGTAATCACAATAATTATATATTTTTCTCTTTTTTTATATACTGATTTTTTTCTTTGTGGCTCACGCAGACAGTACCATGTGGTATGCTGTCTGTGTAGTAGGTGCATTTTGGTGTTCATGGTGGTGTGGTGCTGCTCTTTATTTTGTGAGTAGTTATTTGTAAAGATGGTCGCATATGATGAAATTCAGTTTCTTTCAGACTTCATTTCACAGAATCACTGCCATCAGTGTAGACGCTGATCATTGCAATCATCCGTGTGGCTGCCATGCTGAGCATTTCTAATAGGTCTCATACTGGCAGTGCATCCAATCAGTGATCTTCTTTAGCTCATGAATAATTAATTGGACATAACAATCAATACTGAATGATGATGGTTACATTAATGTTACAGCTTCAGCTAATGCCCACTTCTTTCTGAATGCCAGCTTGCAGTTAATAATCTTTATTCATGCTAGTAAATTGATACACTCTTTCTTTAGGCAACTCTACCTATTGTCCTCTCTCCATCTTGTCAGCTTGTTCTTGTTCACTTGTATGTGTCTCACCTTGCTCTTTTTTTGGCATTGAATTGCAACTGCCACCGCTTGGACCACATCTCATTTTCAGGTCCCTCTGATACTCCTGTACCCCCTCCTATCAAATATCCCTCAGAAATGTATGTCATCTGTAAATATATGCATCTTGCCCTGTGTTCGTTCCCTTACATTGATGAACACTTTGGAACTGGAAATGATGAGTGCCATGAGTGACACACGTGGCACCAAACTTGTGAATTCTTTCTTCACTAAGCTGATCACTTTAACCATAACTCTTTATTTCCCACACTATCCAGCTACCCACATGTGGATACTGTAACAAATGCAGTTGTGATCACAGTCTTCCAACAGGCAAAACAACATTGTGTATTTGAATATGCCATTTTCAAAACAGAAAGATCATTGACAAAAGCCACTTAAATTATCCTTTAGCCGATAAAGCACAGCAAGGTGAGACATGCTGTACTTTCTGTCAGCATTCAATCCATTGGCCTGTTTTAATGGGGCAAGGCGACTATGAGAAGATGATCAAATTAACTTGCAAAGTATTACGCCACAATGGACAGATTAGAGAAATTAAAAATAATTATTTCAATCTTGATTACAAATGTTATTGTATTCATCAATAAAGTCCACTGTATATGTTTGACACACATTTTCTGAGTTGCCAGCATATACAAGACATGCCCAATTGTCTGTTGTACACCCAGAATTTTTGTTGATACCACTAAGCTGTTTTATTTTACATACTTCCTATACATTGGAAGACATACGGCAGCTTCCATGGTTTCCCTGGTGTGGTGCTTCACATCCTGATTCTGCATTTACCCATCTTCCTACCATTCTAGGGTTCTTCAGTCCTTCATCAACTGTTGCCTGCATTCTTTGAGGTTTTGAGTTTTTTCATTTGACTCATAATGTGCAATTATGGGTAAAAACTGGGCCATGATTAAATCATTCATTTTTCTGTCATGTAAAACAGGTTACTTCTTACCTTTTCTTTATGGATTTAGTGATATATACCCCATAATGCAATAGGTAGGACCCCAGTAAGCCAGCATGGCCTTACCATGGGAGATTCTGTATAGCACCCTGGGGTATCTGCAGGTGGGTCTGCAGTGTAAAATTATTGATCAGAAATGTCATCCAGACCTGTTCAACTATAAGTAAAGATGTAATACACACACATTGAGAACATTAATACTCTAATTATCCCAATAAATGTGTAACAGAAGCTATTTGTCACTGAAAATGATGGTTGGGGCCATCTTGTTTTTGGCCATGTTTTTTTTTTCCTTTCCCTTTCTTTTGATAACCGGGTAAACATATGAGCTAAGGCCCTTTTTCATATGTGACCCATGACTATAAAATAGTCACAAGATGTTATACAAAATATAACTTTTACATTCACTTAATATAGGAATACAAATACAGTACATGACATATAAGACAAACAATATAATACAAATTATTTAAAATAGCAGGGACATTGCAAGCTACTCAATAAATGATGCTTTAATGTCTTTTTGAATAAATTATGACTACTCATAGTTTTCAATTCAATTGGAAGATCATTCCAGTATTTTGGTGCTTTTATAGAAAAAAGCTTGCACACCCATTTTAGTTTTAGTGACTTTCAAATTTAAACAAGAAAGAACATGTTATCTCAAGTTTCTTGGAGCTTCCCTTACAGATATCAGAGAATACAAGGAAGAAAGACTTTTTTGTCTCAATACATTATCCGTTTTACAACAAAGACAGTAAATGGAACTCAAGTTAGGCAGTAGAAACCCTGAAAACTTGATATAAAGTAGAATTATGTGTACTATAAAGCACTCTATAAACAAATCTACAAATATTATGAAAAGTCATTGTTAAGTTATTTACCACAAATTTAGACAAACTAGTAAGCAAAAATGAATTATAATTCAGTTGAGAAAGTAGTATACTTTGCGTTATATGTTTCTTGGCTTATAAGGTTAACACATTCTGTAGTCTGAATAAAACCCCTAATTTTTGATTTACTGATTTTGTTCAAGTCAATATATGATTTGAAAATGTAAAATTTGAGTCCAAATTCATTCCCAAATATCTAAAACATTGCACCTGCTCCAAATTAGTTAATTTTTTACCAAAAATATTAACTTTCCCTGATTTAACCAACTTTTGTTTAGCTGCAAATATCATACTCTTGGTTTTTGAAATATTCAGTGATAAATATCATTAAAATATCATGATAAATGATAAGGCTTGTAAATGTATGAAGATATTAACTTCAGAAACCTTGGCTGAATATCACCAATTCCAACATTTTTTAAAGGAATTTTCTTCAAACTTTTCAGTACCTGATCAGGCTCTATTTCTTTAAAATGAAATATTAAATAATTTTGAGATGCTATAACTGTGTTCTTTAAGTCCTGATCATCCTTATCTACACTATATTTACCCATATACAAAAATTGCTGTAAAAAGCTGTACTTCTTTTTTTTGTGGATCTTTTATTGTAACTCCTTCAACAAGAAACTCACCTGATTGTACATCTATGGGAGGAGACACCAAAGATTTGATTGAAGACCAGAATTTTTTTGGATTTGACAAATTCAGATCTTGCTGTTTTGTATAATAATCAGATTATACATAACCTTAATTTTATCTTACATTCATTTCTTAATTTCCGATAGCTTTGAAAATCACTAATATTTTTACTCAAGCAAAATTGTTTCCATGTTTGATATCTTTGTTTCATCAATTTAAACATCTCCAGAGTAATCCATTTATTCACTGTTCCCCTTACTGTCCTTGTTAGTATTGGACAGAATTTATTTTGTAACTCCAACATTTGTGTTGTAAAGTAATCTACTGTAGACTCTATGCAAGGTATTACTTCTAAGTAAGACCAATCAACATCTCTTAAATTAGACTTTAATCCATCATCTAAATCTTCAGGATACTTTCTATAGGTAATCAAATGAGGGGGAGGTTTTATTTTCTTTGATTTCCAAGTACAATATATTGACAAGTGATCACTGATAACATCTGGTAAGACTCCAATCTTATAATTTTAGTATGATTATTAGTCAAAATCCAGTCCAAAATGGAATGATTATTTGTCTTCAGGTTCATGTGTATAAAGGTTTGTACTAACTGACACAAACCTGCATTCATCAGCAAGGACTCCGTATTAGAAGCATCACAGGAGTCCCGATGAATATTAAAATCACCTAACACTAAAAAGTTGCCACTAAATTGGTAATTTGAAACAAATTGTAAAAACTCTTCAAGGCCTTTACGTGCAAATTTTGGTGGATTATAAACAGTGCAAAGTTAAAGTTTATAATTATCCCCTTGTTTTATCTCAACCAATAACCATTCACACTCTAATGGGGAATCAACCTTTAACTCCAGTTTAGACACAGTTAATTCTTGTTTGTAATAAATAAGTATACCTCCACCCTTTTTTTTTACCTGCCCTGTGTTTTCTTATAATTTTATAACCATCTAAAGCCAAGACACCATTAGTTACTGAAGGTTTCAACCAAGTTTCTGTTAAACTCAAAACATCAGGTTCATGTTTCAAGACCCAAACCTCTAACTGTTGTTTTTTGGGAAATAAGCTACGAATATTCAAGTGTGCCACTCTTAGGCCTCCCTTCCCCCAAATTAAGTGATCACCATACAGATTGGGACCTGGGTTTACTTCTTTATCCCCAGACAGAGTTAACAATAACCCAATACAAAAAGGCAATACAATATTTGGACATAAGTTAGGAATTGGTACACTATAACCACTTATTCTATACTGTGACTTTTTGTTCAACAACCCTACCACTTCTAATTTTAACATCATATTATGCCTAAATTCACAAAGAAGATTTGAATATATAAAATTATCTTCAAATCTACCTTGTTCAAACTTATCCACAGCATTATTTGCCAGGATCCAAACACTTGAATCCACAAGCATTAGCCCCAGTACACAACTCACCACTATTAAGCACTTTTGCATTCCCATTCTTAAAAATGTTTCTAAAACTTCATTATACAAATATAAGTGTCAATTTGTAGTTTTAAAATGTCAATAACCTTTATATCTTCCTTTTTTCCTCTGCCGAGTGGCGCGCGTGTCACTTACGCTCATGCTCTCATGCTTGTGCTTGCGAGCAGCTCGGTTTATTACCCTGACTGAAGTGCTCATCCACTGGGCCAGCTGAGCAGAGTTGAACTAAACAGGGTAATTAAGCAGGGAAACACAGAGCCCTTCTGTTAGAAACAGTGAAACAGCAGTTCTGAACAGATTCAAAGTCAGCAGTTAAACACAGTGTTTCCACTCACTCAGCAGCAGCTCAGTCCACCTCAGCAAGATGTTACAGCAATAGAGGGCATACAGAGCAGGATCTTCCAGTGCTTGCAAGCAGCTTAATTTATTACCCTGATTGAAGCACTCATCCACTGGGCCAGCTGAGCAGAGTTGAACTAAACAGGGTAATTAAGCAGGGAAACACAGAGCCCTTCTGTTAGAAACAGTAAAACAGCAGTTCTGAACAGATTCACAGTCAGCAGTTAAACAAAGTGTTTCCACTCACTCAGCAGCAGCTCAGTCCACTTCAGCAAGATGTTACAGCAATAGAGGGCATACAGAGCAGGATCTGATACAGGGATGTGATACAGGGATGCAGATATAGCTTCAGTCAGGGCCATGATTTATTCATTCACTTCCCTGTTACGTATAACAGAGTACTTCTTACATCTCCTTTATGTACTTACTAACTAGTACCACAAAATGCAATAGTTGGGACCACAATGGGCCAGCATGGCCTACCATGTGTGGTTGAGTGTGGCACCCTGCCTATCTGCAGGTAGATCTGAATATAAAATGAGTGTTCAGAAATTTCTTCCAATGCCCTGCAGCTGTATGTAAAAGTGTAATCCATAGATATTTACCATTTTTAGAATCTAGCTATCTCACTAATTGTGTAGCAGAAGCAGTTTGTCACTGTAAATGACTGAATGGTGGTTGCCATCTTGTTTTTGTTCATGTTACCCATGGCACGTAGATATGGGCACAATCTGGTCTTAATTTATTCATTCACTGCCCTGTCATGTACAGCAGGCTACTTCTTACTTTTCCTTCATGGATTGTTTGACATGTTCCCCATAATGCAATAGGTGTACCCCCCATTTAGCCCACATGGCCCTACAATAGGTGGTTGAAAATGGCTCTCAGCTATCTGCAGGAGGGTCTGCAATGTGAAATTAGTTATCAGAAATTTCATCCAAGCCATGCGAGCAGTAAGAAAATGTGTAATCCATAAACATTACCACTTTTATAATCTAGTTATCCCAATAAACATGTAACAGAAGCAGGCTGACACAGAAAATGACTAAATGGTGCCAGCCGTCTTACTTTTGGTCATGTGTCCCAAAGGATATATATATATATGGGTACTGTCTGGTCATGTAAAACAGGCTTCTTCTTAGTTTTCCATTATAGATTTATTGACACGTACAATATAACACAATAGATGGGCCCCTCACAGGCCAGCACTGCCCTAGCATGAGTGGCATGGGAGTGGGGGTATGGCACCCCGGCTATCAGTAAGTGGGTCTGTAATGTGAAATTAGTGATCAGAAATAGCTTCCAAGCCACTGCTGCTATAAGAAAGTGTGTAATCCATTGACATTTACCGTTTTACAATCTAGTTATCCCAATAAACGTGTAATGGAAGCAGTTTAGCTCACAAAATGACTGAATGGTGTCAGACATCTTGCTTTTGTTCTTCTGATACAGGGGATGTAGATGTTGGGCCAGTTTGGGCCTTGATTTATTCATTCATTTCTCTGTCATGTAAAACAGGCTGCTTCTTTTTTTTTCTTTAAGGATTTATTGACATGTACCCCATAATACAATAGGTGGGCCCCCCTAAGGGCCAGCATGGCACTATCATGGGTGGTTGGGCATGGGGGTATGGCACTCTGGCTATCTGTAGGTTGGTCTGTAATATAAAATTAGTCATCAGAAATATAATCAAGACCCCTGCAGCGGTGAGAAAGGTGTAATCTATAGACATTTAAATCTTGTATAGTCTAGTTATTCCAAGCAATGTGTACCTGAAGCAGTTTGATGCAGAAAATGACTGAATGGTGTCAGCCATCATGATTTTGGTTATGTCACCAGGTGGGTGTAGATATGGGTATAGTCTGGGCCTTGATTTACTCATTTACTTTTGTCATATAACTTTTATGTCATGTACAACAGGCTACTTCTTAGTTATCCTTTATGAATTTATTGACATATACCCCATAATGCAGTAGGTGGTCACCCAGTGGGCCAACATTAGCATACCATGGGTGGTTAGGTATGACACCCCGGCTATATGCAGGTGGGTCTGTAATGTGAAATTAGTGATCAGAAATTTCAGCAAAGCCCATGCAGATGTATGAAAAGGTGTAATCCATTGACATTTACCACTCTTATAATCTAATTATCCCTACAAACATGTAACAGAAGCAGTTTGACACAGAAAATGACCAAACAGTAGCCATCATCTTGTTTTTACTCATGTAACCCAGAAGATGTAGATATGGGTACAGTCTGGGTCTTGATTTACTCATTCACTTCCCTGTCATATAAAACAGGCTACTTCATACTTGTCCTTAATTGATTTATTGATATGTACCCCATAATGCAATGGGTGGACACCCCATGGGCCAGCATAAGCATACCATGGATGGTTGGGTATGGCACACCCGCTATCTGCAGGTGGGTCTATAATGTGTAACTAGTGATTGAAAATGTCATCCAAGCCCCTGCTGATATAAGAAAAGGTGTAATCCATTGACATTTACCACTTTTATAATCCTGTTATCTCTACAAGTGTGTAACAGAAGCAGTTTCACACAGAAAATGACTGAACGGTAGCTGCCATTTTGTTTTTGTTCATGTGACCCAGGGGATGTAGCTATGGGTACTAGCTGAGCCTTAATTTACTCATTCACTTCCCTGTCATGTAAAACAGGCTATGTCTTATTTTTCCTTTATGAATTTATTGACATGTATCACATAATTCAATGGGTGGGCTCCCCATGGGCCAGCATGTCCCTACCATGGGTGGTTGGGTATGGCACCCCTGCTATCTGCAGGTGGGTCTATAATGTGAAACTAGTGATTAGAAATTGCATCTAAGCCCCTGCTTCTGTAAGAAAAGGTGCATTCCTTTGACGTTTACCTATGTTATAATATAGTTATCCCAATAAATGTGTAAGAGAAGCAGTCTGATACAGAAAATGATTAAACAGTGTCAGCCATCTTGTTTTTCCTCATATGACCCTGGAGGATGTAGATATGGGTACAATCTGGGCCTTGATTTACTAAGTCACATCCCTGTCATGTAAAACAGGCTACTTCTTACTTTTTCTTTCTGAATGTATTAGCATGCCCCCCATAATGCAATAGGTGGACACCCGATGGGCCAGTATAGGCATACCATGGGTGGTTAGGCATAGGACCCTGGCTATCTGCAGGTGGGTCTGTAATGTGAAATTAGTGATCAGAAATTTCATATGAACCCCTGCTGCTGTAAGAAAAGGTATAATCCATTGACATTTACCACTTTTATAATCTATGTATCACAATAAATGTGTAACAGAAGCAGTTTGAAACAGAAAATGACCGAACAGTGGTGACCATCATGTTTTTGGTCATATGACCCAGTAGATGTAGCTATGGGTACAATCTGGGCTTTGATTTACTTATTCCCTTCCCTGTCATGGAAACCAGGCTACTTCTTACTTTTCCTTTCTGAATTTATTAGTATGTACCCCATAATAGAATAGGTGGGGCAGGCCCCCCATGGGCCAGCATGACTCTACCATGGGTGACTGGTTATGGCACCTCAGCTATCTGCAGGTGGGTCTATAATGTAAAATTAGTGATCAGAAATTTCATCTAAGCCCCGGCAGATGTAGGAAAAAGTGTAATCCATTAACATGTACCACTTTTATAATCTAGTTATCTCTACAAACGTGTAACAAAAGAAGTTTATCACAGAAAATGACCAAGCTGTAGTCACTATCTTGTTTTTGCTCATGTGACCCAGGGGATGTAGATATGGATACAGTCTGGGCCATGTTTACTCATTCACTTCTCTGCCATGAAAAACGGGCTACTTCTTACTTTTACTTTATGAATTTATTGGGATGTACCCCATAATGCACTATGTGAACACCCAATGGGTCAGTATGGTCATACCATGGGTGGTTGGGCATGGCACCCCATCTATCTGCAGGTGGGTCTGTAATGTGAAATTAGTGATCAGCAATTTCATCCAGCCCCTGCTACTGTAAGAAAAGGTGTAATCCATTGACATTTACCACTTTTATAATCTAGTTATCACAGTAAACATGAAAATGACCAAACTGTGTAGCCATCTTGTTTTTGGTCATGTGACCCAAGGGATGTAGCTATGGGTACAACCTGGGCCTTGATTTACTCATTCACTTTCCATCATGTAAAACAGACTGTTTCCTACTTTTCCTTTCTCAGTTTATTGGCATGTACCCCATAATGCAATAGGTGGGCCCTTCATGTGCCAGCATGGCCCTACCATGGGTGGTTGGGTATGGCACCCAAGCTATCTGCTGGTGGGTCTAAAATATGAAATTAGTTATCAGAAATGTCATCTAAGCCCCTGCAGATGTAAGAAAAGGTGTAATCCATTTACATTTACCACTTTTAAACTCTAGTCATCCCTACAAATGTGTAACAGAAGACAGTTGACACAGAAAATGATTAAACGTAGCCACCATCTTGTTTTGCTCATGTGACCCAGGGGATGTAGATATGGGTACAGTCTGGACCTTGATTTACTCATTTACCTCCCTGCCATGTAAAACAGGCTACTTCTTACTTTTTCTTTTTGAATTTATTGCCATGCACCCTGTAATGCAATAGGTGGACACCCCATGGGCCAGCATGGGCATACCATGGGTAGTTGGGTATGGCACCCTAGTTATCTGCAGGTGGGTCTATAATGTGAACTAAGTGACCAGAATTTTCATCCAGACCCCGCTGCTTAAGAAAATGTGTAATCCATTGTTATTTACCTCTTGTATAATCTATTTATCCCAATAAATGTGTAAGAGAAACAGTGTGACACAGAAAATGACTGAGAGGTGTCAGCCATCATGTTTTTGGTCATGTGACCCAGAGGATGTAGCTATGGGTACAATCTGGGCCTTGATCAACTCATTGACTTCCCTGCATGTAAGACAGGCTACTTCTTACTTTTCCTTTTTGAATTTATTGCCATGCACCACATAATGCAATCACACCACTGGCCAGCATAGGCATACCATAGGTGGTTGGGTATGGCACCCCGGCTATCTGCAGGAGAGTCTGTAATGTGAAATAAGTGATCAAAAATTTCACCCAAGCCACTGCTACAGTAAGAAAGGGTGTAATCCTTTAACATTTATAATCTAGTTATCACAATAAACATGAAAATGACCAAACTGCAGTAGCCATCTTATTTTTGGTCATGTGACCTAGTGGATGTAGCTATGGGTACAATCATGGCCTTGATTTACTCATTCAATTCCCTGTCATGTGAAACAGGCTACTTCTTACTTTTTCTTTATGGAATTAATGATGTGTACCCCATAATCCAATAGATACCCCCCATAGACCAGCATGGCCCCACTGTTGGTGGTCAGTTCTGGTCACTCTCATAATCTGTAGGTGAGAAACCAATGTGAAATTTGTGTTTATATAAAGAATTTGTAACCTGAAAGTGAAAATTAGTTACATTTTAGACAAAAATGTGTATCAATGATGCAATCGATTTTAATGTTTTTACAAACTTCAATATTTTTGTGAATACAAATTTGCAAAAACAATTGAAATTTCACTAAATAAACATATATATCTCTGAATTGCTTTGTTGGAAAACTTATATTTTCACTTTAAATTATACTTGTGCTAGGTTCTTACTACCCTGACAAAACAAATGTTACCAGGGAATTAAGAAAAATTATGTAATAACATCGTAACTGATGGGTGTAGAAACCCAAAGAAAAAAACCTCTGGCTGCAAGGATATGCAATTTACAGAAAAACCTTGGCAGTGTAAGGCTTAATTCCTAGATGTAACTTGAATGTGGGTAAGTCATCTTATCCTATTGAGGGATGACACTGTGGAATAAAATTCCGTTATACTTAAAGGAAACTAATCAATTGATCCACCTAGCTGACTTGAATAAGTGGTATTTGGGATGGTCTAGTAGCTCATTCTATAGTAATCAATGTGATGTTTGTTAACTTTTGATTACCTGTGTATATAGTTTATTTTGTTCTATTTTCTTAATGTATGACTGTGCAACTGTTATATTGTAATTAATGTTTTGTCTTGCATATCATTATATTCTGTAACTGATGTTCTGTTGTTTTGATATTGGGACTTCATTGTAAATGAGCTATGCTCAACTGAATGCTTCCTTTATTCTTATGAATAAAAAAGATTTACTACTACTACTACTACTACTACTACAGTACAAGTCACATTAAACTGTTCCCTCAACTCATTGGTGTAGCATTTTTTTTGTGTGTGTGGATGCTACTGCAGTGGCAGCTTGAACTGTTGAAGCTTTTAACTTTTTAACCATCCTTCACTGCCTATTCAACTCACTTGTACCTGTTTAGTGAAATGGCAGTCCCTTTTTTCAGTGTTTATGCAATGCATTTTCATGGCATTGTTTATAAACATCATAGCATTCCTTAAGAGCACTGTTTATAAATATCACAGCATTCCTTAAGGCATTGTTTATAAATATCACAGCATTCCTTAAAAGTTGTTTAGTCTGCCTTCTGAAATTAAACTCATAAGCACTCAGCTGAAAATAAAGCTTATAGTACATCACAGCTAGTTGCAAACCAATACTAACCTTTTACTAATTCATCGAATTAAAAACTGCACAGATTAGAAAACTCATTGAACAATGCTACAGCAGTGAGTTGAGGGAACAGTTTAATGTGACGTGTACTGTATATCAATGGGTGTTCAAAAACAACTAAGAATAAAAATGACCAGGTCAAAGTCATATTATAATGAGCTCTACTTTTATTATTTCAGCTATTATAAATAAAAGTGGCAAAGCAGACTCACATTGAGGAAATAAGGGTCTCATGCAAGTCTGGAAATAAAGGGCAATCTAAAATTGAATAAAGAAGTATAAATCATAATTTTCAATTCAATTTTCAATTCAATTCAGTTTTATTTGTATGGCACCTTTCAAAAACCAAGACGCCTCACAGACATTAAAACAACAGCATAAAATTACATATAATTAATAATATGAAATAGTAGTAGACAATTAACAGTAATAAATTAATTACTAAAAGTTCAAACCCATAAAATAGTTTTGAGTGCCTGTTTTAATTCCTCCATGGTCGGGCACTCACGTAACTGATGAGGTAGAGAATTCCAAAGGGTGGGGGCTGCTTGCATAAATGCCGGGGCCCCAGAAGATTTTAAACAAACCCCTGGAATCTCTAGCAACCCCTCATCAGTCAAGCAGAGCAATCACCCAGGGCAGTAAGGAACCAGAAGCTCTTTCAGGTAGTCCAGACCCTGTCCATGTAGGGCTTTATAAGTCAGAAGCCCGACTCTAAAGGTGATTTGCCACTGTACTGGCAGCCAGTGCAGTTCGCTCAGCACTGGAGAAATATGACAGGACCGTGGCGTTCCTGCCAATAACCACACCGCTGCATTCTGCACCAGCTGCAGGCAGTGAATATCCACTGCCAGAAGCCCAAGGTAGAGAGCATTGTAATAGTCCAGAAAAGAGGACACAAAGGCACGGACCAATGTACTGTAGGAAGGTCACAGGATAGAACTAGAAGCTTAACTCTGGAGATATTGCTCAGATGGTAAAAAGAGGATTTGATGACGGCTGACACCTGCTCATGAAGTGTCAAACCCTCGTCAAAAATTACCCCAGGTTTCGCACCGCTCAGAGGTCAGGAGATTGAGACCCCGAGAAAAAGGTCCCAAGAGGTAACCCGGCCCCCAACCTCACTATCTGGTGACCTGGGTCCACCACCAGCACCTCAGTCTTAGCCGAGTTCAACCTCAACCAGCTCAAATTCATCCACTCTTGGAGTTCCATGAGGCAGTTATTAAACAGTGCGAGAGCTCTAACCTGGTCAGAAGCAAAAGAAAGGTATAGCTGGGTATCATCAGTATAGCAATGAAACCTGAGCTCATACCTTCTTACAATGTCCCCGAGGGGCAACATGTACACTGCGAATAACATGGGGGACAGCACTGATCCCTGAGGAACCCCACATGATAATGGAACTGGATCAGAGGAATGAATCCCCGACACCACCCTCTGAGTTCTTCCAGTGAAGAAAGATGAAAACCACCTGAAGACTGTACCTGACAGGCCACAGATGAAACTCAGGTGATCGAGCAGGACCCCATGGTCCACACTGTCAAATGTTGAGGAGAGATCAAGAAGGACCAAGATGGAATGGTTCCTCTGATCTCTAGCCATCAGGAGATCATTAAACACCCAAACCAGCACCATCTCAGTACTGTGCCTCTTTCAAAAACCAGACTGCAGAGACTTGTAGACATCATGGATGGTCAAATGGTTCTCCAGTTGTATGACAACTACTTTCTTGATCACCTTCCCCAAAAAGGGGAGGTTTGAGATCAGTCTGTAGGTTGCATGGTAGTCTGGGTCCAAATAAGCTTTCTTCAGGAGGTGGGTCACTACCACCACCTTCAGAGAGCTAGGAAACTCACCTGTTTCCAAGGAGCACCAGACTATCCATGAAAGGACCGGGCCAAGAATGTCACTACAACCCAAAATCAGGGTAGTTGGTCCTGGATCCAAACTACATCACATAGTATGCATACACTGCACAATCCGCATGATGTCCATAAGCTCTGGTAGGTTGAAGGTACTCCAGGAAGACTGAGAGACAGTGACCAAACACCGGTCTAGAGCAGTGCCCATGGAGTGTACTGATTGGAGTTCCACCCTGATGTCAGCCACCCTAGCCACAAAGAATCGAGCAGGCTTCTCGCACTCAACTGGCAAAACACTGTTCGGACCTGTAGACAGGCTGGGTTGCACAGTCTGTTCACAGTTCAAAAAAGCTGGGCTGGTCAGTTCTGAGCAGCTGCAATACCCACAGACAGGAACTCTGCCTTCTTACTGGTTATTGTGGATTGATAGACTTTATAATGGTCCATTAATCTAAGGTGATCGGCATCAAGGGCAGATCTCTTCCAGCAATGCTCCAACCTTCGTCCTAGTCACCGCATCTCCCTCAAGGACCCATCAAACAAAGTGGACTGAGGGTGAAGGGAGAGAGGATGAACTCTGACAGAAGCAATGACATCCAGGGCCATAGATATGGCCTTATTATAGGCTGCAACTAGGGCTTCTGGGTCATTGTTTTCCGATGGAAGGATCGATAGGTCAAACACTGCTGCCAGGCCTTCAGAGCTTACATCTCATAAAAAGCATGCTTGATCATCTCCACACGGGCAGGCCTATGAAGTGGGGTGCAAAAACTGAAACACATGGTTTAGTGGTCTGACATCCGAATGGTTCCACCCCTAAGTCTGAGGCTTCAACTCCCAGAGGAACACCAAGTCAAGAGAATGACCATATTTATGGGTGGCAGTGGAAACAACCTGTGTACGGCCCAGAGATGACATTAACTGGAGGAAGGGATGGCCAAATTGTGAGAGTTCATCATTGACCCAGGCATTAAAATTGCCCAGGACCATCAGCCTGGAGACTCAAATGACATGTTGATCATGAAGTCTGCCACTTACTGAAGGAACCGCTTCTCATCCCCAGGTGGATGGTAGATGAGGGCGATCCTACAACCTACACCTGCTACCATAATATATTCAGATTACTGGGTCTCCTCAACTGGTACACTCGTGAGGCCCAGTTTGGACTTAAAACAGACCGCAACACCCCCCTCCATGATCCAATCTCTGGTGGTGAATCACTAAGTACCCGGCCAGAGTTACAGCCTCCAATATGGGGCCAGAGTTTTCACCCAGCCAGGTCTCGGTGATGCAAGCCAGGTCCACTGTACCAAAAGATCTGCTATAATTGCAGTCTTGTTTTTAATTTCTATTATGTACTGCTGCTTTAAGCAAAAATTGGGTGTAAGAAGCCACAAGTCTCTGTGTGAAGATATTAGGAAAAAGAAAGTGAGGAAAGAATTAATTGTGGTACATGATGGAGATAGAGAGGCACTGAAGGGGAAAAGGAATACTTCAAAAAAATATAAAACTATACAAGGGGAGGACAATGGAGTTGTGTATCTTAAGATAAGGTAAGCCAGCAGGACTTTGAAGAGGTCAAAGTCAAACACTGAATTGAGGACAGCAGAGAGAATGAAGACGGGGGACTAAGCCTTCTTTCATTGCATACTAGAGAAACACAAATCCAAGGAGGGGAGAGTCATACTGGGAAAAGAGGTGTGTGGGAGGAGTAGGAGAGACTTCTGGTGACATCACTGCTGATGTACCAGTGGCTTAGCCGATCTTTGCTCCTCCTTCCAACTCAGTGTAAAGGCATCCTCTTAATTTCCTACCCATGCTACATAGTAATTATCAATACCTATTGTCGTTAATGTTGGGAACAAATAGATGAGCAGATCTGGCAAAGGAGGACACTGCATGAAAAACAGTACTTTGGTTGCCATCCAACAGTATTGCCTCCTCTGTGACAGGCAGCTCCTCTGACCCTCTGAGAGAGCCAGACCTCAAAGTACTGTGTTGCATCCTGACTGGTTCACAGGATCATCTCTAATTCTGCATTTGGACAGGTGAACTATATTTGCCATCCTCTTGTCCCTGGATACCACCCATCATCTCCAGTGAGCTGTTAAATAGCTCAGCTAGTGGTGCGACTAGGTCCTGCCCCATCTGTTTTAGTACCCAATGATGCAGATCATCCAGGACCATAGACTTGTCCACCTTTAGTACATTGTGCACCTTCACCAGCCTTTCCTTTGAGATTAGAACCTCACTGACTCCCTCTTCCTCCTAGCAATGATTACACAATCTAGTAATGGCACCTTATCCTCCACAGTAAATAAGAAACAGAAAAACTCAATAAGTCTGCCTTCCCTTTATCCTACTCCTCCTCCCCAGTCATTCCCCTTCTTCACTCTTGTATTCCCTCTTTTGTTTTGTGTTTCTTAGATATGTAGTGAAGTAATGTAATATTGTCCTTCATCATCCATTTCATTATTATCTGCTCTGATTTAAACTTTGCCCTCTTCACAGCCATGCTGGCCTCTTTTATCTTGCTTACATATTCCACCCTATCTCCCTCACCCTGGCTGTTTTTGTACTTTATGAAGGCATTCAAATTCCCCATCACTGTCAAACCTATCTCTTATATTAACCATTGGGGTTTTCTGTCCCTCTTGTTTTTCCCTAATGCCATGATACATTAGTCATTATTGACCTCCAATATTGCTTCTGTGATCATTTCCCATTCCATCATGACCCCCTCTACTGCCTTCACCCTTTCTTGATTCTCATGCAGCAATTCCCAATATGACAATCCTGTCAAAGTCATCTTTCACTCTGCTTCGATTGTGACTGTAAGCCGCACTGACTGATGGTCACTGTTTGGAGTGGATCCCACATTGCAGTTTCCTTTATTTTATCCTCATTTTTAGGACTAAGTTGATTATGGCACCCTCCCTTGTAGACACCACCAAAGTTTGGGTCAGGAATTCCCCCTGGAACATCTATATCACCAGATTATTGCTGCCTCTTACTCTGGTCCATAGCTGGCAAGTTGAAGTCACCAAGTAGCAGTGTATCTCCCTGCTTTGCTGCTCTTCTAATTTCATCCCCTAGTTTTCTGTCTGCTGCCTCCTTATGTGATGTTCATGTGTATAGCACTACTATCTTGTAGTTCCTCAACCACTTTGTAACTATCTGTACTCACACTATCTCCATACACTGCCCTCCCTAGTATCCCTGACCACCATAACTTTTATAGTCTTTCTTACTTATAATGTTACCACTCACCCTTTTCACTGCTTCCTTTCACTCTTGAACAATATAAACCATGGGATGGCTAGATTACAGTCATGGCACTGCATAGCCTATATCGCTATGACTGCTACCACACCCAGATGTTCTTCTGTCACTACTCCCTGTAGGTCTGTAGGTCACTGGTTTTGTTCTCCAGACTTGTGGCATTAGCACACATAGCCATCCATGTCCCTTGCTTTCCTATTCTCCTTATCTCACTGTTCCTATCCTTCTTCTGTACCATCATCTTTGGTCCTGCTCCTACTGCTCCTGCCCTTCTGTCTCCTAGACATCCTGCAGCTTCTTCTCCTTAAATTGTTCAGTTATCTCTTTGAATCCACTCTACTTCCCCTCTGTTCCCCTCCTTTCTAATAATGCTGGGGAGGCCATTCAGGCCTTCCATTTTTGAGTAAGATGCACCTATCCACAGTTCTCAGTGAATGGTTTAAATGTTACTCCAATGAATATTTACACTAGCTGAGAGAGTGGTGGAAGAAAGAAGGGATGCAGAAACTGCCCTACCTCCCCACAAGCTGAGAAAGAGTGTAGGGAGATCCCAAGGGGTGAGAGTCCCATCACAGAGCAAGGTAATAAAAGGAGGTTAGCAAAGGAGGAGGAGGGGAAACAAAGCAAGCAGAAGAGTAGAGGAGGAAAAGCAAACAAAAGGAAAAAGGGCAGAAACAAGCAAAGTACTGACAAATCTGGAAGGCCATGTATTCTAGTGTTAGAAGTCTGGTAAATAAGATCTTTTACTTCAAGGCCATCAAGGCAGATGCTTACCTGGATGTTGTGGCCATTACCGAGTCATGGTGCACTGACAGTTATGGCTGGGATGTGGTCATACCATGTTACATGATGCTCAGAAGGGTCCCATATTTAGCCTAGCCCCTATGGTTTTCCCAACTGCCACTAACAAATTATAAGCTAACTGCATAGTATCTGCAGTTTGTGTCAATAGACAAATATCATCTGTGTATGCAATAACCACAATGTTTTGAAAAAATGCAGTACCCAACCCCAGCAATAGAGGGGACCTTTACAATAATCGTAGCACAGGATCAATATAAAAAACATAAAGGAGGGGGTTCAACTGACACCCCTGATGGACCCCCTTCCATATCCTATAATTTTGCCCCATCCTACCATTTTCAAATGGTTTCACATAAACTAGCATATAGCATAACATAACCAGCCAATAAAAAGAGAAGGAATCCCCTAGGCCTCCAAACATTTCCTTAGGAAAGAATGGGAAACTCCATCAAAGACTTTAGCCTGGTCTAGACTCAGAAGAAAACCTCCTTCTTGCAAATTCACTGCAGGGGTGTCTCCAGCAGTCATGAGTTCTCGAATCAAAAACAAACCTGTGGAAGATTAGCTGCAGAAAGCAGATGAGGGACAACAGATGAATTTAAACTCTCCGTTTCAAAAGTAATATTAATATGGTTGTCTAAAATCAGCATAATGCCCTCATTATCTATAGATAAAGATTCTTGGGCATCTTGCAATCCCTCAAAAAACATTTCTTTTCCCTGTGCATCTGGCTATCAAAAAAGGGATTTGTTTGCTCCACCCTCCTCAGAGTTCCAAAGGATTGTTCTTTTTGAAGAGAACAAAATCTATTGTATTGAAAAAGAGATAATTCTGATTTCAAAATATCTATAAGTTGAGTATGATCAACCCCATCCAGATGTTGAGCAGACAATAATTTCTGAAGCTGAGCCTTCAAAGACAAATAAGTCATTTGAGAGGAAGACGCTTTAACACCAGCCTGAAACTTAAACAATTTTATAATCCAAAACTTTAAGTCTTCCCACCATCTAGCAATATCACCTTCATAAAGAAATAATGTAGACTGTTTATCCTGAATTAAATCTTGCAACCCTGAGGATATAGCAGCAATTGTCAACAAAGAAACATTTAGGTGCCAATATCCCGGCCCTGTCTCCCTTATAGGGAGCATTGCAATATGGACACTGATGAGTGTATGGTCTGAAGATTCAACAGGTAGGTAAAAAAACTCAGCTACCTCCAAAGTTTGTTTCAAAAAAAAAAAATATATTCTCGAGGACAGTTTCCCTCTAAAATAAGTAGGAGCAGCTCTTTTATTACCAATAACATGAGCATCCCGTAAACCAGCCTGACGCACTACTTGAAGTAAAAAAGACTTATCACAATACTGTTTTTGCCCAGAAATCATCTGCTGAACATTGATATTAAAATCTTCTGCAAAGATATCTGTCTGCTGGTATGCAAATAAGGTTGTAATTTAGACTGTAAGTCTACACGAAGAGCTTTAGACTGTGGTCCATATATATTAATCAATCTGAAACAAAAAGAATCAAGTTCAACACCTAACACCAAAGCTCAGCCAGTATCAACATCTATCAATCGTTTGATGTGCCAGACATTTGAAAAAAATACAATGCCCACCCCACAACAGGTCTCAGAACTCAAGGACCAATAGGAAGGTCCCCAGACCCAGTCCCTAGAGTCAATTTGAACCTCAGTCAAAGTATGAAGTCTAGTGTCCTGTAATAAGACAATATCAAACTGTAATTGGTGCAACACCAAAAATGTAGTGGTGCATTTTACGTGAGACTTTATGCTGTTAACATTCAGACTTGGAAGCCGTAACCAAAGTGGCTCAGGTAGGGGGTTTAAACAACTTTGGACTGGATCTCATACGACGTTTGGAAGATTCAATCACAGGTGGAGGGGAGTCCTGAGGAAGCCCTCCCTCAGTCCTGCCTCCCGAAGGCAGGTCTGAGCCATCTGTTAAGGGTTGTTCCACCTCCACCCTGTTCCTCCAGGAGGCAAATGCTGCAAACCGGTCAGACAGAGGAAGAGGCGAAAGGACACAAGTCTGAACAACCATTTTATTTTGTATTGGAGAGGAAGTCCGGGAAGAAGTAGAAAGTCCAGAAGATGATGGTTTATCCATAACAAGAGCATCATCCAGCAAAGGAGGGGCAATTGTAGGAGGCAACTGTGGACCAAGGGGGGGGTTCAATACCATCCAAAGGTTCCAGAAGGACTTAAGAGTCATGGGGTAGTGATTGCAATAATAAACCAGGTGCCGCCTCGGTTGCTAAATCCCTCACAGGTGAACCAAGTAAGATAGGCCAGTCCTGTAATCAATGAGAAAGAGAAAGAGGTTGTCCCTTTGGAGGTCTAGATCAAGACATCCCCCCAAAACTTCCCCCTCTTTTCCTACCTCTCTTACGTGGGAGACCTAAATCAAGGGAGTCAGAATCAGGTGAGGAAAAAAGAATGTCTGGCTTGAGAAAGCATCCCATCTTGTTCAGAAAGGTCCTCCGAATTGTGGGCAGCCCATGGGCAATCCTGAAACATATGCTCATCATCCCCACAAAGAATACAAACAGGAGTGATAGTGCAATGAGCTGCAGGATGCCCCAATAAACCACATTGAAAACAATGAACTGCATCAAAATCAGTATTGAGGTGGGAAAGAGACTCACAACTATAACATTTGGGCAGTCCTGCATAAAATAGAATACCTCTATCTAGCCCCAAATAAAAAGAACTAGGGAGGTTCTGGATGCCCTGCTCAGATTGTCACAATTGAATGCGAAAAGTCTAGCCACCTGTCCAGAATCCATTGTCATCCAGATAAGATTCGGATGACCAATAATAGTGCATCATTTTTCTAGCCAACAAATAATATCCTTGACTTCAACTCCTTCATTATGAAATAAAATAGTCACAATTTTAACAGTTGGCTTGGTGATTGGTATAGCCAGAAAATCTTTCTATTCTTCATTGTCTTTCACGGTATAATAAACCCCCCAAAACTTGTCAAGCAAAGGCATAGTACAGAAACTAATGTCATATACATGTTCCCCGGGTGAATGGATAAAAGCATAGACCTCAGCTGGGGTAAACCCCAAAGATTCCTTTAATAAGACCTTACCCACCCAGTGTCTGTCTGGCCGTTATTGGGGCCTGTCCTTTGACATGAATATGGATCAGAAACTGTCATTTGGCCACCGTAGAAGGTTTATGGAAAAGACCAGCAAAGGTCTTAGCAGGCCGGGCTTCCAGTGGGGGGTCTGGAGTATGCTGTCTACAAGGCCCTGTAAACTCAATTCCCTGTCTCATACCTGAATCCTCCTGGAGCAAAGCTGAGTCAGTGTGCTGCAAATCAGAAGGGAGCAAAGGTAGTGCAGTAGGATATCTTCCTACAGAAGCCATCTCCATCAAGTCATCTTCTCAGGGAGCCACGTCTTGTGCAGTAACTCCAATCGTAGCCTCCGTCTTGGGAGGCACAGTAGCAGTAGAAGAAATATCAGACTTAGCAGAAATTGGGTGAATTCCTCCAGTGAAGAAGAGTCCAAATTATATCTTACAGATGAAGGGTCTCCAGGAATGGGAATAGCAAGGTCAGGAATCCAATGACCATTGGAAAAAAGCCAACCAGCATTATGTAAGGCTTCACCAGGATCCAGTCAGGCGGAGTACCACTAAAGACCATCTCCCCTTCCGATGGTAGTGTAACATGTGGTCCAGTGATAACATCAGGCGGGGGGACTGTGAACACTCTTGGCCCACACCTACCTGTAATCGCTTACCAAGTGCTTGTAAGGGACTAGCAACGAAAGTGTATGCTTCTGTTTGTTTTCTTCTAAGTGAGACTTCCCAACCAGATATTCCTGTTCAGCCTCTGATAACAGTTCAAGCAAATGTTGTTTTTTTTTCTGCAGTTCAAGATGTAAAAATGTTTAATCAACCATAACCTCCTCAGGTACATCTTCAGGCAGTGGCCCATCATTTAAATGAGCAAGCAAGGGTTCCAACACAGGCTCTGAATCGGCTGGAAGAATAGGAGCAGACAATACATCCACAGAACTGCAGGGAACGGAACCATCTCCTTCCACAGCTGCCTTCAAACTGAAGTCCTCCATCCCTGCAGACAGATGGACAGTGCCACCTGCCTAAAGAGTAGGAGAATTTATTGAAATAACAGATCAAACAAACGAAATATACAAACAATCAAGACAAATCAAAAAAACAAACTTCAAGTTACAGGAAAATCTGAAGTAGTACTCAAAGGCATATTGAACCAATATGCTTTCAAAATATGGGGTGGGAATATAGTACATTCATTGCAGAAAATATTAACCAGTTCTGTGGTAGCATTTTGAATAATGATTCCAAGAGAAGTATTTCTTTGCTGCAACATAAAACCACATCTGGCTATCCACATGTGCCATTTTACAATTTTCACCCTCTCCCCACCTTCCTACATTCCTTCCCCCCCTCCCTCTTCCCTCTCCCTATGACTCTGGCGCTTCTTATCTATTGTCTATTTTCTCTGACTAATGCCACTGACTGCCTTGTTACAATGCTACCCTTGATTTGTATTAATCTGTACTCTGTTTGCAATGTCCACATTGTTGTAATGTCTGTCTTGATGTTCCCCATAATTTGTATTTCTCTGACATGGAACCTTTGTAAAAGAGCCAAGGCTCAAAGGTATTTGTAATCCCAGACTGGATAAATAAAAATAAAACTAAACAAACAATATTCAACGTACCATTATGAAATTTCTTCCAACCAGAGTGGTAAATACCATACATTAATTCTTCAGTTGATATACACATCAAGAGGGGCATAATTCAATAGCCCAGGTGGTTAGCCAATGCATTTTTGAATTTATCAAACTCATGACTGTTAACAATATCCTTAGGAAGTTTATTCCATACAGCTATTGTTGTTAATGTGAAAAAGTTATTGTGTTTTATTGTTTGGTTTTTGGTAATTCAAACTAATTACTATGCAATCTTAAATTTACATTTCTCATCATTGGGATAATGCCACATCCATTTATGAGAGTTTGATCTTTAAGAATATTACGAAATAGAAGACAGTTACCTCTCTGCCTTCTTACCTCTAAAGGCATTAAATTTAAATGATGGAGCCTAGCAGCATAATATAATCTGGATAATTGTGGAATCAGTTTTGTCACCCTTCTTTGGACTCTCTCTATTGTCAATTTTGTGTTTACACTAAGGGGACCAAATTAATGAAGCATAATCCAGGAATGGTCATACAAAGTTTCTGTACAGATTGAGAATAGTCTGCTCATCTCTGGTTATAAATGATCTTTTAATGATATTAATAACTTTGTTAGCATTTTGTACTATGGACCTTATACAGATTTTATGTTTAAAAGAGCTGTCAATTATTACCCCAAGATCTCTTTCACTATCTACTATATGCACGGCAACTCAGTCCAGGTAGTAAGCATATTGTGGATTGCTTTTACCTAGATGTATAACAATGCATTTATTTGGGTGCAACACCATACTATTATTATTACACAAATTATGTATTGTGTCAAGACTGTTTTGAAGTGAATAATAATGGGAATCTGTAGTAACTTCATCAGCTAATTTTGTGTCATTGGCAAATTTGATTATGTTTGAAGAGACACCTATATGAAGATAAGAGATAAAACAGACTCCTGTCACCAGATTTCTGACATTTCTGGCCATGCAACCTCCCTAGAAAACTGGCAGAAAAAAAATGATCTGGAGCTTAACTTCAGCTTCAGCAGAAACTCACCAGAATGGTTTCAAAATTGGAAGATCTTGAAGGGCTCAGCAGGCACAACAATCTGATGGTCTTTGATCTCCCTGAGGATGCTGAGGGCACCTCTCTGATTGTGTTTGCACAGAAGTTCTTAACCAAGGTTGCAGGCCCATCACCACACAGCCATGCGTATGTGGTGGAGAGAGCCCACTATTCGCTAAGGCCAAGGAATACGCCCATAGCAAAACCAAGGCCGTTTATCCTCTGGCTCCTAAATTATTTAGACCACCAACATATCCTGGCTAAGTTAAAGGAGCTACAAGAAATACAATGGGAGGGCTTCCAACTATGCATTGCACAGGAACTCCTCATGACTATAAGGCAAAAAAGGGCTGAATAACATCATCAAGTCACAAAACTGATATCTGCAGGTACTGTATAAGGTTCCGAATGTTATACCCTGTGCGGCTTTCCACTATGTGTGATGGGGCATGGAAAACCTTTGACTTGGCTCAGCAGGCTTCCCAAGAATTACCAACCCTGTTTGCTGACTTATTTCGTGATTGCTGAATACAAGGAATGACCCAGTTATAACCCACTGGGGTGAATCTGCAAGTCGTTTATGTGTTTGCATGTTTTCTCCTGACGTTGGAATAAAGGCTAGATATGACTGAGGGCTCTCTGAATACAGAACACCACCCCAGGTTCAACTGGAAAACTTGCCTGGGAAGAGATTCTGACTCATTTTTGCTTTTCTTTTCCCTGTTTCCCACCACCCTTTTACATGGACCCATTTGACCCCTTCTATGTTATAGCAGCTCCTCATCCTTCCTACCCACTGAATGCTAAGGCTCACTTCTTTCCCCCAGTCTAATCACTGACTCCCTCAGGCCAGAGTATCATCGGCTGATCAGTGCATTAGGAAACACCAGCTGGACACAGGGGCTTCCCAGGCCTGCTCCCCTGCAACACTCAGGTATGGCTTCTTGAAAATCTAACTTATGTGCCCTAAGTCCTGCTGATCCAGCAACGTTACTGCTTGGAAAAGGCATTGAGATGGTACCACCACTATGTGAGTGTCAAACTCCCTCTCGAACATGCACATGCCTGAGGAGAGACTACAATTGCTCGCATGATTGCGCGGATGCAGACCTGCCAATAGACATTCGAGAGAGGACTGTGGAATAAAATGTATGCTTGTTTGGTGGCCTCCTCAACAGGGGTCTCTAAAGGATGCCTTTTCTTTCTTGCTCCTCCTTATTTGCTCCAGCTAAACTCATACTGCAAACTGTTTTCGCCCCATCCATGATCGAGCACTGGTATCTGGACAATTCCCCTCCTGCAGTGCTTTTTGGATCCCCAAGGACATTGTATGGAAGGACACTCAACATGAAGAGTGGAATCACCTGGGGTCAACAACAAGGACAGTAACATTCAGGGGATACTGAAGCCTATGGATATATGTGCATCCCTTCCCTTTCTCTGCACCTACCCTTCCTCCCCCGCCCCCCCTTTTTTTTCTTCTCTTGCAGGTACCTCAACTTGTAGAGCTCTCTAGGGACAGTCCAGTCTCCTAGTTTTCATGGTAGCTGCCTGGGCTTTCATACCCAATTCGTTACCCTCTCGGTGGTATTCTACATGTTCAGCAGTGTTGACAAATTGATCAAAGTTAACAGTTTAATATGCATATTCTCCTTATATGGGCTAAGAGGCAGTTTCCTATTAGTTTTGTAGCAATGCTAGGTTGATCAGTACAGTTAATAATAGTTAAGCAGCAAACTCATTTAAGATTACATTGTGGGTTGGGGGTGATGCTTTATGTTACTGTTGTGGATAGCATTCATGCATTTGTATTTGGGATTAGGACCTCTCTACCTTATGGTCCATTTGTTAGCCTTAAGCTGTTGTGGCCACTTGGTAGAAGGTCCAGGGCTAGTATCTGGGAATACACCACAACCTTTTGCAGTTCCGGGGTGGGAGTTTAGAGTTGGGGGTGAGCATAGGATTGAAATGGGCTTAATGGGAGGATTGGGTTGGGATGGGGAGGGTTGGGGTGGGTGGAAGGAGGAGGTTATTGCCATCTAACTACAGTAGTAGCCAAAGACATGGCCAGATATTTCTTGAAATTTCTAAAGAGTTTCTCTCTGCTGCCCCTACTGTGTAAATGGAAAAAGCAGGAGATTTCTCTAGAAATATCACATAAATTTCAGGAAATATCTGGCCATGTCTTTGGCTGAGACTGTATATCTGAACAAGTCTTTCCTTATCTACAAATACAGGTCTCACCCGATTTGTACTGTGATACATCTGTCACAATGTAAATGACATGATGGGTCAATATAACTTTCTTTCCTGAAATTTTAAAGGGGCTCTGTCACCCTTAAAGAGGACTAAATTCCTGCTCCATTTACAATCCTTGCACACGGACATAGCATTCTACAGGAGACCTACCTAGCAGCAGCACAGCTCCTTCTCATGCGGAGACTCTGGGTTGGCCAGGTTTTTGGTGCTGGCCTAGACTCCCTCAAGAGAGGTGTAGCCATATTAATTGCCTGACGGATCCCCTTTAGACTTCTGCATGAAATTACAGACCCCCAGGGCTGCTATGTTGTGATAAGAGCTTTGCTGTGTCATACAGAGTTGGTACTGGGATCCGTATACAGTCCTAATACAGAGGATCCAGCTTTTTACACTGTTCTGGACCCTCTACTCACTGGCTGGTGCACCTTACCCCTGATTCTAGGAGGGGACTGGAACACAGTTTTTTCACCCTCACTAGATAGAACCAGTGTGCTGAAAAATTCTTTCTCACCTAGTTCTAGAGCTTTTCAAGATCTTATCTATTCCTTGCGACCTAAATCCTACAAAGAGGGAATACTCTTTCTACTCCCCTCCACACCATTTCTCCTCCTGAATCAGTCTCTTTCTCATAGGCAAAGATCTCATTGGGGGTGTCAACCTATGTTGTTACACTTCAAAAGTGATTTCAGACCACTATCTGGTCTCCCTCTCCATCTGGTACTCTCCCCATCCATCCTTGGAGGGAGAACATGGAGACTGAACAATTAACTTTTGAAACCAGATGATCTCAGACTGCACATACAACAGTTTATTGACAACTTTCAGTGGTTGAATGCTCCCTCCATGCCAAGATTGGACATTTTATGGGATGCCCTCAAGTGTTCCTTGAAAGGGAAATACGTAAGACTCACCACTAAATGTAAAAAACAGCATGCAGAAGCCATCTCCTTTCTCCTAGTTCAAATTAAATACACAGAAGAAAATATAGCCCTAGATGCTCCCATTGAACAGTGGGAGAATCTCAGTCCCTCAGAGCTAAGTATAATTTAATGATCAGGGAAAATGCTGAACACATTATGCTGAGATTCAAAGCCTTCTATTTTGATCAAGGGGAACAGGCTGGTAAGCTTCTTGTCCTCCTTCTCCTTCGCTCCCAAGCTTCAGACAAAATTATAACTGCCATTAAATCCTCATCAGGTCACCAGCTCACTTCTCCTACAGTCATTTCTGAAGCCTTTAGGAACTACTACCAAGATATCTGCTCTCCTTCTCAGGCTCCCTTCTCCTCTGCACTGCTGGATGAATTCCTTTCTGACGTTCCCCTCCCTACTCAGCATGAACAACAGGTGGCAATTCTTAAGGTGCCGCTTTCTCTGTTAGGACTCATTGAAGCAATAGATTCTCTTCCCCTAGATAAATCACCAGGCCCTGATGGGTTTACTAACAATTTTTATAAGACATTTAATGGCCCCTATCCTCTTAGATACCTTTCAATATTTATTCCATAAAGGCATCTCAGATTTGTCTCCCAGCATGGCCACAATAGTAGTTATTCCTTATCTGAATAAAGATCACACTCAGGTCACCAACTATAGACCAATCTCCCTGATTAACATGGATCTTAAAATTCTAGCCAAAATGATGGCCAACTACCTAGAACAGGTTTGGGAAGCTCTGATTAGTAGGGAACAAATTGTTTTTTATCAGAGACCGTGTCTCTACTGAGCATTTAAGGAAAATCTCCTATCTAATCTCTGCATCCAGGGAGGCTCAAAGCCCTGCAGCTTTGGTCTCCCTGGATGCAGAAAAATCGACAGAGTGTCATGGGACTTTCTGTTGGAGCTTCTTCTCTGCTTTCTCATCCCTTCTGAATTTATCAAATGGATTCAGGTCCTTGTATACTTCCTCATTGGCTCAGATCTCATGCAATGGGTTCCTCTCCTCTCCATTTCTCCTACATCAGGGCAGCCCTCTGTCCCCTTTTCTGTTTAATCTTTATCTTGAGCCACTAATCAGAAAGCTGAAACACTCCCCCCAGGTATTGGGCACCCCACTCTGTGGCCAGGAGTTTAAACCCTCAGTTTATGCAGACGATATTCTTCTCCACCTTTCCTCCCTGACTGACTCACTTCCTGCCACACTACAAGCTTATTGCCCAGTTTGGGAAGATCTCAAATTACAAATTACATTTGAGCAAAACAGAGGTAATGCCTCTCAACAAATATACTCTCCATGCAGACATAGACCACCTGGGACTACAATGGAAATCAGATAAGTTACAATACCTAAGAATAGTCCTTATACCATCCTTAGTAAGATTCAAACAGTTCAACCTAGATCCTATACTTTCGGTAATTAAGGCAGATTTGTCTCAATGGTCTTCACTCTCACTTACACTATGGGAAGGCATGAGTATTCTTAAGATGAATATTTTACCCTGTCTCTTATACCTTCCAATGATGTTTAATGGAGCCCTTCCCTATTCTTGGTTCAATCAAGTTCACCGTCTTTTAGCACCTTCCTTTGGAAAGGGAGGGAAAGCTAAAAGAAACTATATTTGCCTTACTCATCTCAAAATGGATGGAGGTTTACAGGCTCCTAATGTTTTCCTCTACTACTTGCCGTACATCTGCTAAGAATAACTCACTGGTTTAATCCTCCCTGATGACAGAAGATGCCCCCTATTTTCCTCTCTGGGTAGAAACTGAAAAGGGATTATGCCTCCAACATAATATCACTTATAATGCCCTCCCCTTCACAACTAAAACACACCTCCCTAAAACCTTACAGAACACTACCCTTGTTTTTTCATTCCAGATGCATCTGTAACTCTCCTCCTTCTTAGCAGTTGACCCCTGTATGGATGCCTCCCAACCTCTATCCAGTAACCCTAACTTTCTCATAGCTAGAAAACCTATTACTCTACTGGCATTCTGGTCTACAATGGGTGTGGAACATATCAAGCAACTTCTGGAGGGGCAAAAAGTAATGCTTTTACAGAGTGCCAGCACCTTGTTTGGTTGGCCTCCTTTCCATGTCTTTAAATACTTCCAAATAACCCACATGCTACATCAATAGTTCGGCTATACGATAGGGGATAACTCATTCTCTAGCACTCTACACCAATATTTGGACTCTTTACCCACCTCCTACCTCATTTCCTCCTCATATCAGTTCCTTATAGGTGCCCTGGCTTATAAAGAAGGGTACAGAGTCTATGGATGTGATTACTCCCTTCCATCACCAACTGATGCTAGGCAATGGCCCTTAACTTGGAGGTACCTGTACTGTACAATCAAATGGGACCATTACAGGTACTGTATATGCAATTTCAAATTAACCACAACCTATACTACACCCCAGTCAAACTACACAGGATAGGCCATCTCACAACAGATGTGTGTCCCAAATGCCACCTGGCCCCTGGAAACATATTACATATACTTTGGCCGTGTACAAGGATCGTCCCTTTTTGGTCTCAGATTCAATCTGAACTGGACCCCTTATTAAATTTACAAGATGTGTTTACACCAGAAATATGGATCTTGAGTGATTACTTTGGTAAAGTCTCTGCTTCCACCAAAGCTCACATAGCCCTGATCTTGGCTATGGCTAGAAAAGTAATTTTGAGATACTGGATAGATCCCCTCATCCCTAATTACACTGAGTGGTATAGAGAAATCTTTTCCACCTTGCAAGCTGAGAGAATTATAGCTAGCATAAACCATCACAGTGCCAAATTCAAGCACATATGGGAACCTCTCCAAACCTTATTAATGATTCATCAACCTTAGACTTTTTATCCTTCCCTTACAGTCTGACTCTACAGTCTTCTGTGTAATATTTTACTAAGCCCAGTGAGACCCACTTACAGGTTACTGTTGAAGTAATTAAGACTGCTTGCCATTACTCATCCTACTGCTCATCACTTATCTGTTCTAGTGGCAATGGGAGGGGTTCTGAGGGAGTTGGGAGGGGGGAGGGGTCCAGGGACTGTGCATGTTTGTGTTTTTTTTATATAAAATCTGTTTGAGTCAATATTATATATTTCCTGTAACAGTGCCATTTTTATGACTCTTGATGATGACTCAATAAAGTATATTGAATTAAAAAAACAAATAAGGCATTACTTGAGCAAGGAAAGCTTTTAAGAGTTTCTGCATGAGAAGATTGAGTAGAAACAACAGTCTCCAATGTGATTGATTTATTTCAATCCAATAATGGAGAAGGAACAATGTTGGTAGTGGGAGTTTGGGAAATCACTTCATGCATATTGTTTTCATGTGATTGTGTATTTTTTGCTAAGTCATTAGATTCTTGTAGGACTGTGTACCTATTTGTTAACATTATTTAATTGATGTTAGGTAGTACAGTTGCTCCTCTTTTCCTGGGGTGAGGGGTAACAAAACATTAATCATCGTCCAATATTTCTGATCCAGCCTGATTTTTCCATTTGCTTTGTTAATGTTTACTGATGTACTGTGAAGGTTTAATTTTTTTTGCATCTCTAATTGTGATTTCTTGAGAGTATCTAGTCTGGAGAATAGGCTGTTAATTTCCATTAATAAATTATCATTTAGCTCACATTTATTACATTTAAACTCCCTGGGAATCTTATGATTGTTAGGTATCAAGAGATACATTGAACATGTTTTACATTGAAGGCCAATAGCACTACCTAATATAATTATTGTACTTGAGGTAGACATTTTTGCACTTGTATCTTAGTGGAATTACAACAACACTTATAGACAATAATATATAGCTAATTGTGTATGATGTTACAGGGGAATGAGAAACATGGTTTGGTGTAGAAAACAAGTGATGTTACCAGTATAGTTGCAGCCCTAGATCCCACTACACCTGGTGAACTCGCTAGACTCATGCTAACACATGTGAGTCTCTGTGCATGTCTCCGTGCACAGAGCTGCATGCTCACCCTGCTCGTGCTCATGCCACTCACTCTGGAGTAAGTTTAAATACTTCCCAAACCTGGAAGTAAAGCAGTCATGTGACTGTTTGGCAATCAGTTCCAGAGTCTAAATAAAATATTAAAAAAACATAGCCCCACTGACAAACAGTTACAGTGTCCTACACAGTAAAAACACCTCAGGAATGAACCCAGTAACTTATTTCAACTTAGTATAACAGCGGCCAGTAGTTCCCAATACTGAGCCCCAGAGTTCTTAATAATTCCCCTGTAATTTTCATCTCCAGTGCTACACAAACAGATTTTACTGGAATTTGGACCCCAAATCCTCATATATATTTTTCTGTTTGAGAATCCTTGTATATTTTTTTCTGTTTGAGATATCATAATGTCATTTTCAGAATATGATATTATAACCATGTGCTATAACCAGTTGTAAAATGTTATTCCTGTTAAAATGAACAGCCTAATCTTGTGTATATACCTAAAAAAAACTAATTTATTATGTTTTTTTCTGTGCTATCCATATGTTATGCACTGTATGTTGAGAAAGCAAGATAACTGTAACTCAGATGAAGCTTTATTTTATAGTCTGGTTACTAATTTTTTTTTTTACATCTCACTACATCAAAGTACTGTGTGCATCTGTTGCAGTAAATCAGATGAATTTTGGAGAATGGTTATAAACTGTAATGCAAATATGTTTATTGGGTGGAGACTATTGTAAGTATAATAAAAGCACTGAATATCAGAATACTTTAAGGAAAATGTCTTTTTTTTCCTAAAATGAAGTTTTATGATTAGTCTGAAGTCGAAGATGATGGTTTGTCTGGTTGTCCATAATCCTTTCCAGTGTGAAATATTTTGAAGCATCTACTCACACAAAGTGGAAGATTGCAGACTGGACAGTACTCATGACTTTCAAACACTTCTCCACATGTTCCACTCTTAAGTTTTGAGTCACCAGCTCTCAGGAAACGTGAGTCCATAGTGGAGCAAACCCTACAAAGTCTGGTAGGGTTCTTCTTTTTTGGTGTAGGAGAGATTTTTGTCAGAAGGTGCCAGCCAAAAAGGCATAATTATGTGTCTGCACTTGATACATATCTGTACTTTGCAGCAGTATTGCAAAGGCAGTATTGCAAAGGCAAGCTTCCACAAGCCCTTCTATGAACTTTGTAACATATTGGTAGTGCATGCCTTTACCACCCTTTCTCTTGTAAATATTTATTTATTTATTACTTTGATAATCGGGTGAGTGCACTGATCCCAGGGACTGTTTTCAGGCACGACCTGAGCCATAACACATGGTGCAAGGTGACAGTGGAGTACAAGGTGACAGTAATATACATGAAACAGATTTGATACAAGCAACAATAGTAAGCACAATATGCAGGTTTGATGCATAGATCCATTTGAGAACAGTGAATACAAGGTTTCAATATCAGACATGAGGAGATTTGGTACAAAACAAACAAATCGTAGGCACAGTGTACAATGTGTGACTGCATCATCCAGTGAGCAAGTAATACACAGAATACTCAGTAAAAATATATATACAATATGTACAGGCAAGAAAGTCAAATATTACTGTGAAAAATACAATATAACAGTTGTAGGAAGGGGAGTTGGCTAGTGTGGGTAGGTGGGTGGGTAACCCCTGGGCTGGGGAGTTGACTAGAGTGGGTTGGTGTCAGACCCCTGGGAGCAACTGCAGGATGAGTTTGCCAGGAACCAGACTTTAAGGTGGGACTCGAAACTGGAGTGTGTGTCAATGGAACAGAGTTCAGCTGGTAGTTTGTTCCACTGCAAAGGGCAGCTGCAGACCAAGCTCTGCTATCCATGTTGGTGGATACCCTAGGAACAGCTAGAGGGGGAGTACCATTACAGCGGAGGTTGTGGAGGAGCATTTGGGTTTTCAGAAGGGTAGTTAGGGGGGATTCTGGAGCTGTGTGGATGACATTGTCCACCATGCAGCAGAGGACTAGGTCAAAAATAACAAAAGAATTAAACACAGAAATATCAACTAGGTGGAAGAACGATTTCTTGTGTCACTTTCTGGTTTTTAGAATGCATTTATAGTTCTTCAGCATTTGATCACTAACATCTACTCCTTCCATCTTGCTATTGTACTGTAGTACTGCATCTGGTTTGATCTTGGGGGTTCCATCATGTTTGTTACCACATGATACCATGTCACCCTTATGCACAGTAGTCAGCATGTACACAGTTTGTGTTTTCTTGGGCCTTACATGCTACACGATTGCTTTCATTTTTGGACAGTCCTCCACAACAAGAGAAATACATTCTCCAACATCCAGCTGGGCTTCATGAAACTGTAGTGGTAGTCCTAATCATGATTTATTGACTGTTCCACAGAATTAGGTTTTTATTTCCTACAACTGCCAAACAAGTTTGGGACTGGAGTAGAAGCAGTCCACAAAAAGAATATACCCCTGTCCTGCAAGTGGACCTAACAACTGAATTACAAAGTCACGAGTTGTTTATCATTTCATTGGTGCAGATGCATTATACACAATCTCTACTGTTTCTTCAAGATTATCTGCTCTTTCCTGGATGAGCATTCTGTTCCATAGTGTCCTCCCCAGGGGTGTGATGATCTTTTCCAATGTTATATTTGGTACACTGTTTTTACCAGTGTACTCTACATAATTCCACATATACCCTCCAATGCCACCATAATCTGAATAGCTTTCACATACAGTGGTATCCCCCAGGATGAAACACAATTCTGCAGCATTTTGCAGCACTCTGCAGAATGCTGCAGAAGATCTACTGAATAAAGCAATGTTATTTCCATGGTAATTAGTCCTCTATGTCATTCAGGAAAATGTTACACTGCCAGGATGAAGTGAATGCCATAGTTTCCTGCATGAGAAAGGGGAATAATTGCCATCAAAATTACATTGCTTTATTCAGTAGGTCTGCTGCAGCTTACTGCAGAGTGCGTTAAAAGTGTATTTTATCTTGGGGGACACCACTGTAGTTTATCAATTTTGATTCCAAATCTGGAACATTTCAAGGGCATGTACTGTTTAAATCTGAGCTGACCATTGAATAGTAAAAGAGAGTCATCTATGCTGATGTATCTGCCAGAAGTATATGCTGTCATAAACGTGTTCTGCAGGAAAATCTAAGACTTCTGATTTTCTTTAGTTTGTCACGTGATTCTGTAACACTCATTATCCACAAATTGCAGGAATTTTATAATATTTATGAACTTGTCCCTGCTCATGGGTGCACAATAGGTGTGGAGAGGAATGGGTTTGTACACCAGGAATCTGAAAGTTGTGTCTTTTTTAACAACCCAGTCAGCAGGAAAATACTAAAGAAGACATACATTTCAGAGGAACACACTGGTTTCCAGGAAGAAGTACACAAAAATTCAGATTGAGTTTCACTAGACAGAAATTGTTTAGCATATCAGTTAGTTTCTGTACAAATAACTTTTATAATGCAATCAGTACCATTGGGCTCTGTCTCCAAAAAGAATATTTGGAAATATTTAAGTGGTGTTAGGAGGTCAGTCAAAGGGACATTAATGCCAGGGGTTCCTGTGAACTCAAATGGTTCTATCTGCTGCTCACTTTCATGCCACAGAATTTCAGACACAGTTTTCTGGTTTGTATCAGTACTATATGTAGAAAGATTTTGAGGGATTTGTCCACTGACTTTGCCTTTTCCACAGGCTCTTCCTCTCCCTTGGGTATTTATTATACCACCAGACTTATATCATTTGCTTTGATGCCTTCTCTCCACTGAGAACGATTCTCCGTCACTTGAGGAGCCCTGTACACACTCATTTGCTGTGCTTTGATTCTTTTCACTGTCTGTGCTTTCTTCCCTTTCAGTTGCCTGTCAATATCTGTTTCTGTTATTTGCCCTGTTTCACTTGATCTGATTCCCTCTACCTCAGTAGATTTGGATGGCTCACTTTCAGGTGCTATTTCCTGATCCATTTTGCATACTGTACCTCGCCCTCATTCATAGTTTTGCCAGCCACAGCCTATGCCACTTCCAGTGCCATTGTAATTTTTATTTGCCCTTCCTTGACCCTTACACTTGTGTTGACTTTGTCATCATTATTTGCCCTGTCTTGCCCTATTCCACCTTCAGTGCCTTTGTCATTTTTATTCCCTTGCCTGGCCCCCATGCACTTGTTGTGACTTTGTCATTTTTATATGTCCTGCCTTCACCCTTGCCACTTTCAGTGATTTTGTCATTATTTGCCCTACCTCACCTCTTACACTTGTGGTGACTGTATTCTTTTTATTTGCTTTGCCTCATCCTGTTACACCTGAGGTGTCTTAATTTGCCCTGTCCCACACCCTTACACTTCTGGTGACTGTATTATTTTTATTTGCCCTGCCCGCCTAGTTATGCTTGAGGCGTCTCCTTTTTTTTTATTTGTCTGGCTACATCTAGCTCACATCTCACCTGATCTTACATTTATCTGCATTGTGCTTCTTGTATTATATTCTGCAAATAGACTGTGCTCTGGTAACCCTACTTCCATGTTTGACTCTGATAAGTATGAGTCAGAATCATTACTTGTGTCTCCAGCTGAGTCACTGTCTGTAAATATTTCTTTAAGAGCATAATTAACAGTGAACCTTATTTTGGCATGGCAAACTCAGTTTCACAGTTTTTTTTGCAATAAACCAAGCTGCAGGAACAAAAAGTGATGAAATTGGCTGGCCCGGTGGAGCTGAGGGTTGAGGCGCTGGATGCCACACCTCATGCCATGCTGGTGACCCATGTTTGGAAGTGAGCATAGGTCACTGGGGGTCAGAGGGGAGGAGATAGATTGAGCATTTGATGGACTGCTCTCCATCTCCAGGGAGGGTGGGTACCGGAGGCCACTGTGCATCTGATCCCTAGCAGAGGCTGGGAGTTGGCGACATGGCCAAGACTTCAGGGGGTGGGAGCATGGCAAGACACTTGAGGTGGCATGTGCAGGAGCATGCGCGACCATGTCATAGTCATCATTGCATGCCGTGTCCCACAAATAGGGGAGAAAATGGGAAAAATAGCATCTTTGGTCGCAGTAGCTTGATGGCTGCCCTTCGGGCACCCTGGCTTTGGGGGCATCACCAGAACTGGATCCAGACTTGGTGGGTGAGATGGGGGCTCCCTGCCACACCACCAAGGAAGGAAAGTCATGGAGGAAGAAGGCAAGGGCTACAAGAAGCCAGAGGCAGATTGGACAGTGACTGGAGACGAGAGAGAAGCACAGATGAAAGGTGCTGACCACCTGAGCCAGTGGCAGAAATAAGTAAAAAAAAAAAAGAGTGGTGAAATTGAAAAGGAGATGAGTGGTAGAAAAGTGCACAGTACCTACTCAACCAATAAAAGTGTCCAATCCTTTTTCATGAGGTTTTATTTAAGTCTTTGGTAACTGGGCAAGTGCACTGATCCAGTAGACCATTTCAAGGCATGACCTGGGCTACAACAGAGAGCAGAGATAATAAAAGTACAAAACAAGAATACATTCCAGTAGAAGTGTAGCATACAAGCTATAACACAAATTCCAGAGATTACAATCAATCAAAAAGATAGCATACAAGCTGTAACACAAATTCCAGAGATTACAATCAATGAAAATGATACATGGAGGGGAAATAACAATGCAGTACATAAAAGGGAACATAGTAGCAGAAGACACGTAAGAGCAGTGAGTTAAGTGAAAGTGGAGGTTTTGCGCCCCCACCGAGAATGCATAACACCAGGGGGGAAAATATATGGAAATGCAGAAGCATGCAGCAAACGAGGTAGTAGACACTCTGGGTAAGCTAAAGAATGGAAGAGGAAGCAAGAGGTTATTCAAGGAGGGCTGATATAGGGGAAGGAGCAGGAGGGGTTATGGGGTGGGTGTGTGTGTGTGTGTGTGTGTGTGTGTGTGTGTGTGTGAAACTGTAGATGGGGGAACATGGGAGTAGAGGGGTTCCTTAGGAGAGGGGGTTATCCTGGTGAGCAGGAGCTGCTAGTTACAGTCAAAAGCCAGGTTTTGATTAGGGATTTGAAGGAGAGGTGCAAACTGGCTGAGCAGAGGGATCCAGGATACTGTTCCAGAGTTAGGAGCAGCAAATGACAGAGCTTTACCTCCCATTACTGAGACGACTTTGGGGAACACAAGGGAGGAACCAATGTTTCTTGGAGACACCTTGTGGGATCCCTAGCTTTGAGGAGGGATGTATACCGTGACTCTGCTCCACCACGCAGGGCACTATCAATGAGGCTTTCCATGGCATAGTTATGGTCACCCTTGAGTGACAGCGATCCTAGAGACTGATACAAGGTACAGTGGTGGGTTGCATAAGGAGCCAATAAAGCAAAGCAGCAACACTATTATAGACAGAACTGAGTCTAAGGCGAATGGTAGAGAACAAAGTGGTAGAGTAAATAGGGGAACAGTAATTAACAATGGGGAGAAGGTTACCATAGGCAATGGATAGACTGGCATTCAGGGTAGGAAATTCCTTAGTCAGCAGGTGGCACCCTGCTTTTGGTTTACCCTGCATACGACAGTGTTATTATGTTCTGTAAAAGAGGGGCGGGGGTTGAGGGTTACACCCAAGAATTTAAAGTAGGGGACAGCCTGCAAGGGAGGACCAGATGGAGAGAGCACAGAGAGGGAGGAGTTGGTTTTTGCAATACTAGCCATATAGGGCCTTGATCCTAGTAGCATTACCTTGGTTTTGTTTCTTGTTTATAAGGAGCTTGTTAGTCCCCAACATCTTTCATTTTAAACCTGAAAAAGAAAATGATCTCTCATCATCATTGCTGCCATCCCCAACTCCCCACCCCAACCCTCCCACTGAGCACCCACCACCCCATACCCCCTTACCCTATACTTATCACTGGAGGTCGTATGATGTCATTTTCTGAGGACCAAGACATGTCTGCACTCTTAAAAGCTGAACCGTGAACTGAGGAATAAACGTAAGGGCCATGTATTGTATTTCAGTGGCATTTTAAACTTATAGTATGTTGATAACTTTGCCATTGTTTGGAAGTTTTTCACCAAATTTTTAGCATGGGCTTTTTGAGACACCACCTCATGAACACACTGACACTGTCATTTCATTAATCAGGCCCAGAAGATGATTTTGCAATCACTGCACAGAATCACATTTTGGGACTGGATAACCAAATTTCACCACCAGTGTTCATGGCGTTGGGTCCCCAAAAGACCATGTTGAAATGTTGGTGAAAAAATTCCAAACAATTACCGAGTTATGCGCATTCATTGAAATTGTTCTTCGTGCATGCATAACTTGGGTAATTTTCAATATTTTGACCCAAAGTTTTCAACATAGCCATTTTATCATACCACCTCATGAACAATACAGCTATAGAACATAAAACATAAAAGATGACAGCAGATAAGGACCACCAGGCCCATCCAGTCTGCCCATTTTCCTTACAGTACCTGATGCATGTGCCATATGACTAAATGTAATCATTTGTTTAGTCCTACTTACCTCAATGAATCCCTTGTATCATCAAAGGAGTCAGCTATCATTTTTCACATCTTGTCCAAAATGTGTTTTCACACCTGTGGCGTGAAACTGCATTTCATCACTGATTTGAACATTTTAACCTACAGGGTTTATGAGGAGGAGTCATAAGAATACTATGTTGAAATGTTGTGGGTCAAAATATTAAAAAACAAAGAATTTATTAAGTAACAATTTGCAGGGATGTCTGTTGAAGCACTGGGGAAATTCGTTGCCTTACAGTGCCAGTGAGCTGAGTTCAGGTGTGAACTCAGTGAGCCGGTTTACTGGAACAAGGCTGATGGGGAAGTTGCTACACCATGCAGCATTAGCTCCGGCCTGTTTAGGGATGTAGCAGTGTGCTGGTACAGATGCCATGCTCTGTGGTGGATTGGGGACTGTCACCCAGAAGGTATCAATATGTGTGCCAGGGTCTGCTGGTGTTTTCGTACCTGTGGCACTGAATGACGTTTTGCCGTGGATATAAAAAATGTTATCTACCGTGTTCCTTAGGTGGGGGTAATAAGAAGGCTATACTGAAAATGTGGTGTAAAAATATGGTAAAATGCCGAGGTTATGACTGAACGTTACACTATTTCAATGTTCACTCATAACTTCACTAATTTTCAGTATTTTGACTCGGGCCTTTCAACATAGCCATTTTTCCACACCACCTCATAAATGTGACGTGTCATTTTAAAAGTCCTGGACAAGATGTGTTTTCACACCTCTGGTTCAAAATGACATTTTGGGCAATATACTATAAATGGCACTTGCCATGTCTATAAGGTGAATCATAAAACAAATATATTCAACATTTGGGGTCAAACTTGCAAACAACAAATTGTTTAACAAGCAGCCAACATTCAGCATTGACAAAGGCATGTTTTATAAGTCTTGCAAAGCAAATTATCGATCTGAGAAATCAGGGACAAAGGACTGCTGACTCCTCCTGCTCCTGACTGAGCGCTGAGAGAAAGAACACAAAACTTTTTTTCCCCCTTTTGTGTGGCTCTGTAAATTTAACTACTAAATGTTTTACTTTAATTTCATATGGTATCCTGGTACTAAATGTACAGTTCTGCTTGCCAGACCATAATTGGAGCTGCCACTCAGAGCTCTGACAGAAATCTGCTCACTCCATGAAATCCCGTCGAAAAGTGAAGTGACAGCGCAAGACCTATGCCTTTTGCAGATGTCCCTGCAAAAGCTAGGTCTCTTGACACATGGCCATGTTAGATCACATGTGATCATGTGTAGCAGTGAAGCTGTCACTCCAGAAACACACTCTTTTTTGCAGCAAATCAATTGTTCTTTTTAAAGCCAAGTATTCCCAGCACCCACGGTAGCGCTACAGTGGGCTTGCAACAAGTATACTCGTCACCTGCTGATAAACGGTTAACAAATTAAAAGCCCATTAACAGCTGTCCCTCCCTCTTACTTCTGTTCATCTCTCCCTGTGTGATAATACAGTACCTTTGCTCTAGGAACTGACCTGACTAAGGCCTTTGACAGAGTCATGCATCCCTTTCTCCTGGACAAGCTTAAAAGGGCAGGGCTCCCTAACCACTCAGTCTACTTGTTCCAGTCTTATCTTGAGGGCAGGTCTAAAGCTGTCTGCATCAGAGAAACCATCTCCCCATCTGCTAATCTGCTTAGGTGGTTCCCAAGGCTCCATCTTTGGCCTGGTCTTTTTCTTCATCTTCTTCATCAAATAATATCTCTAATGCCTGTACCTATGTGGGCATCCACATGAATGCAGATGATACCATGCTTTTAACTTCTAGCTCCTCCATCCCTGATCTGGCTGCTTGCTCCATTCAGATTTCTCCAGCATCCAGTGCTGATTTTGTGCAAATCAACTGTCCCTTAAAGCCAAGAAAACAGTCTCTATGACTTTTGGTACCAGGCAGAGGCTAGCCAGTCTTTCTCCTTTCCCTCCTTCTGTACCCTTGATGGTACTTTGATTGAAGATGTCTCTTCCTTTAAATTCCTTGGAGCTTGCTTGGACCATCATCTCAGTTTCTCATTTTTTTTTTTTTTTTACAATTATTTTACCAGGTGAGACACACTAAGCTGAAAGCTTGTTTGCAGGTGCAACCTGGGAGCACAAGGAAGTTAAGTGACTTGCTCAGGGTCACACAGTATGCAAGTGGGAGCTGTGGGATTCAAACCAAGGTCTCCAGATTTGCAGCTCAGAGCCTTAACCCACTGTGCCATGCTGCCATCCTCCAGAAGCTCCACTCTAAACATATGAAGCAACAAAGGCACAAAGTCAGGTATTTTTCAAATGAAGTGCAAATGCAATGTATTAAACAGTGCCAAGCTCGAGCCACTAGCACATATCCCAGCACTTCGGCTTCATAGCCTTCATCAGGGGTCATGGCAAAGGGAGTTATACATTCAGTTAAGTAGCCCCATATAACATGACATAATTCACCAGGTGTAAACATTTTACAAATTCAAATAGTATGATCAAATTATTACAGTATTCAGATTTTCAAAGTATCAGAATTCATATCTTGCAGTAAAATGCGCATGAACCAAATATTTGTACAGTATTACAATTTTCCTATCAAAAATTTAAATGAAGTGAATGGGTCTTCAGGTTGCAGAGTATAAAGCCTGATGACATGAATGATCAATGGGATCTAAAGCCATTCCTCAGAAAGAAACAAAATTAAAAAAGATTTTGCTTTTGGTTTTTAGGCTTATTGAACATTTGAATGTGAAATAACTGCCCTTTATATGTCAATGACTAGTGTGTTCTCTGCTTTTTTTCTACAGGAGGATCCCTCTGCCTGTCTTTCCTTCACCTTTCACAGCTAGTTATGTAGAGCCCCAGTGACTCAGTAATACAAGGAACATTACTTGGATGGATGACCACATGTTGTTTTCTACTGCCTTTTATCTTCTTTGCTTTTGTAAATTCTACTGGTGCAGCATGCCCTTTATTTGAATTTTTGATAGAAAAATGAAAATACAAATATTTGGTTGTGCATTTTGCTAAATTATATTATTTTGATACTAGCAAACTCTGAATACTGTGATGTGATCATACAATTTGAATTTGTCATAATTACTGTAAAGATTTTACACCTGGTGAATTACGTCATGTTATGTTGGACTACTTAAGTGAATGTATGACTCTCTTTGTCATGCCCCCTGACGAAGACTGTGAAGTCTTTCGGATGAGACGTTAAACTGAGGTCACATCTGCCTGGATTGGTGGTAGTTCAGGTGGATGTTAAAGATCCCATGGCACTTATCGAAAAGAGTAGGGGAATTTTATTGAGAAGAAGTGGACTTCATTACAAAATACATACAGAAAAAAATCATGAATACAATACAAAGGCATAAAACCAAAAAAGAACAAAAAAATAGAACAATAAATCAGTCTAACTTTCACAAGTCACAATTAGACCATAAATGACGAAATTGCAACCTGGAATATTTTGAAAAGTCAGACTTTTTCACTGCAAGTACTGCATTCCCAACATTCTGTACAATCTCCAGGAGAGGGCTCCACTTCTGATGCAGAACCAGCAGGCACCTAGCCTGCCATAAAAAATAGCACATCAAAATAAGAACAATATATACAGTTTCAGCATTATATCTTGTGTTTAAGGCAAAATGAGACCCAAACATAATGTCTGCATATGTCAGTTTAGAAAAAAGAGATTCAGCCCAGGCAGCAGCAATAGTGTTCCAAAAATCAAATGCAAAGCTATATTCAAGAAATAAATGTTGCTGAGTTTCAATAATGGAAGGACAGGATTCCCTAGGATAATATCTATCATTCAACATTTTGTGTTTATGATTTCCTTTAACACTAAGTCTTCCATAATTACTAAGCCATACCATGTCCCATACATAAGGAGGTATCCTAGGATTCAAGAGTTGCTTCATAATCCATGGATGTCGATCAGGAGGACAGGATGGAAATTTGATATGATCCTGAGCACCTTGCCTCCAAATCCTTTCATATAAGGCCTTTCTGCCTTGTATACAAAAATCACGAGGTGTAAAACCCCAAGTCATAGCCAGTTTCACAGCCTCCAAACCATAGGCCAGAAGGTCAGGGAGTTTAGCTAACAAACCCCTTTCTTCCTTGCTCCCAGGGGGTAAGACAAGGCAGAAGCCATGAACAAAGAAAAGGCTTCCAACCCCTATTACCGAGTTTTAAGCCCAACCAAAATTATAATTCAAAAAAATACTAGAAAAGAAAGCCACAGGATTTAACATCCCTACCCCTCCCTCACTAAGAGGTCTATAGGTCAAATATTGTTTAATAGGATAGGGCCAAGAACCCCAAAATCCCTGAAAAAAAACACTACATAACTTAGAAAATAATTTCATGGGCAGGGGAAAACATAACAGAGGTACAAAAAAATAGGGACCATCAAAGTTTTAAGCAAATAAACCCATTTCTTCTTACCGATCTGCTGCTGCCTCCATCCAGCTAAGAGCCTATCAGCCCTTCCCAATGCAGTGTTCCAATTTAAAAACTGTGTATCACCCGACCCGAACCAAAGTCCAAGTATTTTAATGGGTTCCGAAGTGGATTCCAACAAAGGACCTGACTCAGGTACAGTAGGGTTTCCTAAGGGAAGTCCAGTACTTTTCACAGAATTAATCTGGGAACCCGCCACTAAAGAATACTGGTGAAGAACAGCAACCAAAGCCTGTTCATCTGAGTTGTATGCCACAGTCAGGACCAAATCATCCGCATAAGCTAATATTTTAACTGGGGCAGTGTTATATGTCCCATGTAAACCAAGGACCCCAGGGCAATGGAGGACAGCCCTAACCAAAATATCTGTTCCGAAAATGTATAAAAGGGGCGGTTCAAAGGGCAGCCCTGTCACACCCATCATTTAACCAAAACCCGATTCCCCAACCAACCATTAACATTGGGAAGAAGAACAGCATCAAGATAAAGGGCTCTAATCCATCTTATAAATTCAGAGGGGAAACCAAATGCTACTAAAACAGAAAACAATAACTAGTGAGACACCCTATCGAAAGCTTTCTCCTCGTCAATCCTAAGCACCCAGCCCTTAATGTGAGTCTGGTCCCCCAAGGTAAATAAATCCCTTAACAAAATAAGATTATCAGTTTGGCATCTACCTGGGGTGCCACATGTCTGGGCAGGACTAATAAGTCTAGTTATCTGAACAAGTCTGGCTAACAAAATTTTAGCAATAAGATTGCTATCCATATTAAGGAGACTCAAAGGTCTCCAATTATTAATATCTGAAACCAAACCCTTTTTATGAATAAGGGTTAAGACTGCCTCCTTCATGGACTTCGAAAATGTAGCTTTGGACAACATTTCATTAAATAAAATAGTTAAAGCAGGGATCAAATCTTTTTGAAAAGTAGCATAAAAACCTGCCATGAGCCCATCAGAGCCAGGAGCAGAATTCAGTTTCAAGCCAACAATGGCTTGCATCACCTCCTCCTCAGAGATGTCTGCAGTCAGCATATCACATTCCCCAGAAGTGAGGTGGGGCAAGACAATGAGGCTAAAAAATCCTCAGCATCTGCACTGGGAGATTCAGTCCCAAACATGTCCAAAACATAATGCTCAACAACCTGAACCAGTAACTCCGGGGAGTTGACCAGATCCCCCGTGGGGGATAACGAATGATAAATAACCCTAGAGTCAACCCTGTCCTGACAATCTTTAAAAGGATCTAAGCCACCCTTGGGCAGCTTAGTCCCAAATCGTGCTTTGTACCCCAAAGATTTGGCTCTGTCATACTGCAAATCCCACATCTGACGACTAAGGACAGAAATCTGCATGCAATAATCATGAGTAGAGCTATCAGAAAGTGAAATCAAAGTCTGTAATTGCTGATGCAATGCCAAGTACTTCTTATAGCAACTGGTATGGCTGTCAGCAGCTTTTTTTTGTAGAACCTGTCTCCATCTAGCCTTAGTGTCCTCCCACCACTCCATAATATCCTCCTAGAGATCAGCAACAGACAGCCGTGCTGCCCATTCTCGCCTCCACAATTTTTGGACTTTGGGGTCTTGAAGTATGGAATCATTAAGTCTCCACCTATTCTTTCTACAATGGGGAACCTTAGACCAAGAGATTGTAACCCATAGAGCAGCATGGTCTGAAAACTCACTCCCAATAGTCTGGCAGTCAATAACTGTAAGATTATGAGAAAGAAAGATGAAATCAATTCTAGTTCTACAGTCTCCCCTGAAATAAGTATACCCACCCCTAGGATGCTGAACCCTATAGGTGTCCTGAAGTTTAGCAGTAGAGATTACATTTTTAAGGGTCATGGTATCACTGAAAAGTTTAGAGGTCTGAAGCCCTCTAACCACCTGATGTAATCCACAATTAAAATCCCCAGCCCAAATAACCAGTCTGGAACTATACAAAAAGGGTTGTACTAAACGAAAAAGGACAGACCTCTGTGCTTTAGTCTGAGGAGTGTATAAGGCAATTAACTGAATTATTTCAGAATGAAAGGATATGTCAAGCATTAATGCCCATCCAGGACAAATATCCATAAGTCTGGACACATGAAGAGCAGAACTGGAAAACAAAATACCTACTCCATCACATTTATCCACCCCAGAGGACCAAAAGGAAGGTCCATGGGACCAAGCCCACGAGGCCTGCTGAAGTTCTTTATTGGTTTTTAACCGAGTATCAACTAAACAGGTAATGTCACAATGCATATCCTGTAAAGATAGCATGACACCACCAAGCTTTCTGTCTCTCCTACTACTATTGCCATTTAAAGAGAAAATCAACAAGGAATCCATAGGGAAAGGTTAAGGTGATTTACTCCACCGACACTATCTAGTTCTCTTGGCAATGGGGTTCTTGTGACCACCCCCCGCCTCCATATTTGTGTTGGAAACAATTGAGGAAGTATCAGTGTTGTCATCTGCATAATCCCTATCAGTAACATCAGAAGCCAAAACAGCAAATTTATTGCCAGATTTCCATGGCCTAGCTCCAGGGACCTTACCCTGACCCGAAACAGTCAGCCCCTTCCTATTCCTTTTTTGCAGTACAGTAATAAAGGCAGATGGTTCCGGATCAGGCTGAGTCTGAGGCAAAGGCGGGGGGGGGCATAACTTCAAGTTCTGTAGAGAAAGAAGCATTCAAAATAGGGCCCTCAGTCTCCCCAGTATCTACTTGCTCCTGCATATGAACCATGTCCTTGTGGGATAAATCAGAGGCCCCTACATCCCCTGTTCCTGGGGTATTGTTTTGTTGGGAAGGGGGCAAAGCCACAAGACCAACCCGTAAATGATGCTCTGCAATCCTCTTAGCCTGCTGCTGCTGTGCAAGATTAATTAGGCCTTTATGAGAGGGACAATCATCCCGATTATGCGAGGCCCAAGAGCAGCGACCATAAGCATGACCAGTGTGTTCACATAAGTAACACTTGAAAAGATTCAAACAAGAACTAGAATTATGGCCAAAGTCCAAACAGAGGCTACACTTAACTGTATCACAAGACGAGCTTAAGTGGGCCCTAGAGCCGCACTTAAAGCAAGATCTAGGCTGTCCTGGACAAAAAATCAACCCCTTATCCCTCCCAAGGTAAAAGAAACTAGGCAAATGATTGGGGCCAGAATTTGTAGAATATAACTTAACCCAGACCCTCCACCCACCATCCCAAATCTGCTCACTATCCAAAGTAGGATTGGGCCTATCCAAAACCTCACAACGCTGTTTCAGCCAGAACAAGATGTCTTCAATATTCACCCCTTCATTTTTAAACATAATGGTGATGTTTTTGACCGTAGGTTTGGTCAAAGGAAGAACATGAAAGGGAGACCAAGTAGGTGAATTTTTACAAGTAGCATATTGAGCCCAAAAACGATCCAAACTAGATACATTTCTAAAGCTAACATCATAGTTAGCATTCCCCAAACTAATCAGAGCAAAAATTTCAGAGGAAAATAACGCATAGAACCCTTAAGCAAGGTTTCTGCAATATAGATTCTATCCAGGGGGTTATCCAACCCTCCTTTATATAAGAAGCGCATAGCATTGCATCTAGGGGCAGGCTCACCCTTATTTTGAGATAAATCAGTGAGCTTAAAGCCCACTGGTGTACCTGAATTAGTACCAGTGTCATGTAGAAATGCAGGGTCTGGACCCAAGCTAACTGGTACCTGTGGATCAGCATCTAACTCAACTGCCTGAGCTGGCAAGGCCAAGCTAGAAGCAGGACATGTCGGACCAGGGGGAATAATAGGGGCACCTACAGCAGATACAGTAACAACAGACCCAGAAATACCCCCATCAACAGTACAAGAAACATCACTAGAGTCCACAATACAAGTAGAAGTATTACCCCGGGGCAAGATGGAGCTCATAGGTGTGGAAGGTGCGGTGGCCACCAGTGCTGCTGCGTTCTTTAACATGGTGATATAGGAGGGATCCTGTGAATCAGGTGACCAGGAACCACTATCCAACTGTTCCCAAGCAGCATTCTTCAGAGCTAGTTCAGGAGACCACGCCGACCCATCCTGTAAGACAGCAAGTTGCAAAACATGAGTCCCGTCTGGCAAAGTAGTAGAAGAATCTCCCGGTAATTTACTCCAGCCAGGCCGTTGTCTGCGAGAGGCAAAAGAAAACACTGTACCGCCTGTAGCAGCTCCCAGTGCCAAAACCGTAGATAGTAAGGGAGCTACATGGGCGCTGTCAGGATGCAGAGTTTCAGAAGGTAAACAAGACATGAGGGGCTGTAGGCACTCGGGAGCTGAACCCAACAAACTGCCAGCCCTGGAACCAGACGGGGACGCCGCTGTGGACAGCGAAATGACCACATTCAGAGGTGCATCAGGACAAATCGGTCCAGCCACAGTAGTAGTCTGACTGGAAACAGCAGGAGGAGAAACCGAAGCAGGAAGCACAGTGTCCTCAGGGAAAGTAGTGAATTCCCGATCAAGTAAGTCCATTTGTGCTAACAGTTGAGATTTCACAGCAAGTAAATGAGCTTTATCACCATCAGAAGGGAGTACTAAGTTGCCCACGGGATGAGATATCATAGTAGAAGTCGTAGCATCAAGAATACTAAGCTCAACAAGTTCAGCCACTGAACAAGCTTCCTCAACTGCCTCCTGCGCTGACAGCACAGGAGAGAAGGCCCACTCTCCTGTACCTTCCATATCCATCTTCTCCGACATCCCAGGCAGACTGGCCATCGCAACGCTGATGGCCAAGGGTCCCCCTACTGGCAAGAGTAGCGGAATTTCCCTGGTGTCCTGGCCAAATTTTCCTCATTCACTAAAAATACCACCAACAGCTTAATCTGGTTCAAGGTCAGTTGGCATTCATCTGTATCCCCTTCCCCTGGGTCGTGCCTGAAAATTGGCAGGATTTGTCTAGTGCACTTACCCGGTCAACAAAAACTAAATAAATAAAATAAATAAAGTCGGAGCACTAGGGTATGGGTTAGAGGCTCAAGCTAGACACTGTTTAACAAATTGCATTTGCACTCCATTTGAAACTACCTGACTTTGTGCCTTTGTTGCCTCAAGCACTGTATTTTCTGGATTCAGTATATGTATGGGTCTGTTAGCCCGCTATACAGTACTGACCCTGCACCGATTGACTCACAGCAGCTGTCTCAGGGTCTATAGAACTATCCTAAACTTTTCCCTCTATACAGGAGCAAAAGCTTGTATCACACTTCCTGCTTGCAGAGAAATCATTTAGAAGATCACTGGCCCAATCTTCAATTAAGGTGATATTGTGTGCAGTGCCACTCCTAAGTCCCTACTGGCCAGACAGAATCCCTATTTGCTGTACTTTTGCTGTTTCTCTCTGCACTGTCCCACTCAAACCCACCACTGTTCTTCTAAACTTACCTTTCTCTCCTTTCTCTCGATACGAAGTGTCTGTCTCACTGTGCCTCCTTTAACTCCAGATTCTGGATTGGTTGCCTCTCTCCGCACCTTAGCTCCTTCCTCTCATATCCATCAGCTACTGTGTACTCTCAGTGCAACTATAACCCTCCGCCCCAATCCCCCATGTAATATCATCTGCAGATCAAGCTGCCTTCTTGTTTAGATTCCCTAAGCACTTGTCTTCTCTGCCTCTTGCTATTCACTTTGCCTTTCTCCCTCTATTCTCTCAAAACCCTCCTTCAGGAACTCTCTTCTCATACCTGCACATGCCCCTGACTCACCTAGTCCCCCCCTGCTCAAAATGCTGCTTTATGGCCTAACCTTTTACTGCCCCATGACTGCAACTTAGCTGTTATGTATTACTGTGCGCTAGTGCTAATTCCTAAAACTGTTCTTGTCAAGAAGTAATTGTACTTGTATTTTTATTTACTATTTATGCTTTATTTATTGTAAATAAACCTTATAGATTTTTCTGAAAAACTGTATTTCCTCCTTCATGGAAACAAAGAAACACATAAATGTTCAGCAAATAAGGATCACTAGGCCCATCCAGTCTGCCTATAGGCCCTATACATTGTATGTGGCCCCTGACCCTATGTTACAATGGCTTTTCATCACTCCCTCTTCCCTCAAGCTTCCCTTGGGCCTGTCCCAGGCATGCTTAAACCCCTCCACTGTGCTTGCCCCCACTACCTCCTGTGGCAGACTATTCCAAGCATCGACTACCCTTTCTAGGTAGAAAAATTTCTTCACATTACCTCTTAATCTACCCCCTTCCAATTTCATATTGTGTCCCCTTGTTGTAGTACTTTTTCTACATTGGAAAAGGTCCCCCACCTGCACCTTGTTTATGCCCTTGAGGTACTTGAAAGTTTTTATCATGCCACTGCAATGTCTCCTTTCCTCCAGTGAGTACATATTGAGGTCCCTTAGTCTTTCCTCATATATTTTGTGGTGCAAGCCCTGCATCATCTTTGTTGCCCTTTTCAGGATAGTCTCCACCTTATCTATGTCCCTGCACAGGTGTGGCCTCCAGAACTGCATGCAGTACTCCAGGTGAGGCCTTACAAATGTTTTATACAATGGCATCACCACCTCCCACCTCCTGCTAGTGATACCCCTGCCTATGTACCCCAGCATGCAACTGGCCCTACCTGCTGCCTTTTTGCACTGCTTTGATACCTTAAGATCATCAGAGATGATAACCACTAGGTCCCTTTCCTCTTTGGTGATGGTCACCTCCCCCCAACCCGTAGCTGTCCCCAGGGTTCCCGCTACCCAGGTGCATTATGTTGCACTTCTTTGCATTGAACCTCAGTTGCCAAATCTCTGACATTCTTTCAAGCTTCTCCAGGTCCTTTTTCATTTTCTACACCCTTTTGGAGTATCCATCCTGTTGCAGATCTTGGTGTCATTTGCAAACAGGCAGACCTGTCCTTTCAGTCCTTCTACAATGCCACTAATGAAGACATTGAACAGGACTGGTCCTAGTACTGATCCCTGTAGTACCCCACTGGTCACCCCCCTCTCCTTAGGTTGTACTCCATTTACCACCACCCTCTGTCCCCTGTCTATTAACCAGTTCCTAACCGAGTTCACCACCTTGTCTCCCATGTCCAGACTACCCATTTTGTTAATCAGCCTTCTATGTGGGATGGTGTCGAAGACTTTGAAATCTAGGTAGACGATGTCAATCACCCCTCCCTGATTTATTTTCCTAGTCACTCAGTCAAAAAAATCTATGTTGCCTCAGATCCTGAGCACCTCTGGATTCCATATGTGCCACTATCCTTTCTTTCAGCAGTCTCTCCATGCTCTCTCCCACCTCTGAGGTGAGGCTGACTGGCCTGTAGTTCACTGCAGTGTACCGTCACCACAGCAAAACCCTCGACGGCGAACACCACCACAGCAGCTGGAATTGGGCAAAATCCACCCATTGCTGAGGTGGACAGTGTGCCGATCGGGACTGCCTCACTGGGTGATTGCCCCCTGGTCCAAATCTGACTCAGAGTTAGAATCCTAGAGACAAGGGGGTGTGGAGGTTCATGCAGTGCAGCCTCCCAATTGTGAACGCTGGCATCCCGTAGCTACAATGCCGATGGTCGGCATTATAGCTGTCACTGTAGGGGATGTCAGCTCTAGTGCTATTGCAGTGCTATAGGTAAACTTTTCACCGCCTCCTCCCTACTGCCACTTGTGTGTAGTGGGACTACATGTGCCCTCCTCCAGTCCTCTGGAATGACAGCCCTGTTGAATGACTTTGTGAACAGGGCCACCAGAAGCACTACTAGTTCCCTTCACAGCTCCTTTAATATCCACTGGTGGATGCTGTCTGGCCCCATGGCCTTATCCACCTTCAGCTTCTTGAGTTCTTCCAGAACTCTCTCCGCTGTGAATGGACTGGTGTCCACTTCTCCCCCCCCCATTGCCTCTGCAACCCAACTGTGGTCCTTGACACTCCACCTCCTTAATGAATACTGAGCAGAAGTATTTGTTCAGTATTTCTGCCTTGTCCAGATCCCCCTCCTCATACTCTCCCCTTTGTGCCTCACAATCCCTCCTAGTTTTTCTTCTTTCACTGATGTATGTATGGAATGCCTTATCCACTTTGTTTACAGACTGTGCTAAACCCTCTTCCGTCTGTGCCTTCACCCTCCTAACAGTCTTCCCTGCTTCCCTTAGACATTCAAGGTACACCTCCCTGTCCTCCTCCCTTTGGCTCCCCTTATATTTCCTGAAACTCAGTCTTTTAGCCCTGACTATCCCTCACCTCTTTGGAGAACCATAGCAGTTTTCTTCTTCTTTTCTCTTTGGCCACTATCCTAATGCATTGATTTGTTATCTCCACTATGGCTCCTTTCAGTTTCTTCCATTGTTCTTCCACCCCCTATATTACCCGTCCCTTCCCCAGGACTGCTTGTATACATCTACCCATTTCAGTGAAATCCACCCTCCTGAAATCTAATACTCTTGCCCTTGTGTGACTTAATTGAGTCCATGTCTCCATGCTGAACCATACCATGTGGTGGTCATTGGACCCCAGCTGCCCTTCTACTTGTATTTCTTCGACTCTGTTCCCCATTGATCCATACCAGGTCGAGAATTGGCTTGTCCCTGGTTTGCTCATGCACCAGCTGCCTGAGTCCAACCCACTGCAGGGATTCTAGGATGGCTGTGCTTCTGGCTGAAGCAGCCACCTGAGTGGCCCAATCCGTGTCCAGCATATTGAAATCCCCCAGTAGTAGGATTTCACCTTTAGCTGCCATGTCATGTATGTCATGTATGCTCTCCACTAGTTCCCTATCTACTTCCTTCTTCTGTGCTGGAGGTCTGTAGAGCACCCCTGTGTATACTGATGTTCTAATCCCTGGCTCCAGGGTGACCCAATTTACCTCAGCCTCCCTCTATCTTTCTTGAACTTCTGTAGCCTTTATACCATCTCTGATGTACAGGCCACTCCACCACCCTTTCTACCTTCCCTGTCCCTCCTGAACAGTGTATAGCCTGGTACAGTGACTTCCTGGCCATGATTAGCAGAGTACCATGTCTCTGTTATTGCTGCTATGTCAAGGTCTGCATCTGTCAACAAGGCATCCAGATCTGGAACCTTATTTCCTAGGCAATGGACATTTGTTAACATGACCTTCCATGTTTTCAGTCTGTCCTCCCTCTGCTCCTGTTCTACCTCTCCAGCAGCATCTTCCCCCACCCCAGTTTCCTTTCCTTTGTGCTTTTGCACCCCCGTATCACTTGTTATACAGTCCTCACCTGCCTGACTCTCCCTGCCTGTTTTACCTGTTGCCATAGTCAACTTATGTTCATGCATGTTCCCATGGGGGGGTTCGTAAGCCTCCTGACCTTCTTGGCTCTCCCCCCTTGGCCAGTTTAATTTAAATGCTCACAGCTGAAGCATTTAAATTTCTCACAAAGGACCATGGTCTCCTTCTTGGACAGATGCAGGCCATCCTCCTTATATAAGCTTGCATATGCCCAGGACAGGCCCTAGTCCCCTATGAAGCCAAAACCCTCTCTTCCACACCAATCCTTCAACCAGGAGTTGAAGGTATATATGTGGCATGCTGTAGTTTCCCCAGTGCCCTGGACAGCTAGCACCTTAAGAGAATGAGAAGGAACATGCTATCTTTCTCAGTTTCCCCCCAGCTTCCTGAAATCCTCCTGAACTCCAGCTAACTCCAACCTTCTCCTGGCCAGATCATTGGTCCCTAGGTGAACAATGACATCCAGCTTCTCTCTCCTAGCTATTGCCATAGCAATCCTATGGATCCGCTTCCCATCCCTCCATGCAGTGCTTCGTGGGATGCACTTGACCTCTCTCTTTCTCTCTCTCCCCCCTGCTAGGTATCCCTAACTCCAATCCCAAGATTGTAGAGTCCCTCAGTAGGAGAAGCTTCTCCCTTCTCTGGGGTCCCCTGCCTCTCTTCCCTGGGGCTACATCCTGGAGGACCATCCCATCTTTCCTGGTCTCAGCCTCAGGTTCATGAGTGGGCTTTCCAGTTCCTCCAAAACATCGAAGGAGTTACTACAGTAAGTGGGACTGGTTGGGGGATATGCTTTCAACCCCCCTCCCTCACCCTCCCTGAGTCCACCATAGTCCAATCACTCCTGTTCCCCTGCATCCTTTGAGGTACGTGTTGAAGACCTGGAGCTCTCTTGGTGGGGGTGGATGTCACCTTCAGCTTGGCCAACTCTGCTCAGAGACAGACAACCTCCTCCTTCAGCCCAGAGAGGTGCCTGCAGACAGGGCAGCATCACAGCCTCCAGAACATGTCCCTGAAGACAGCTGCTCCACAACCACTGCACTGCACCACTCCCATCATGTCTGTTTCCCTCCTCAATCTACTGCCTGCTTAAGACAGCTATTTGTTATTTCCCAAATATTTGTGTTTTTCTTTGGTTTTTTGATACGATTTCTCTTTTTGCTACTTCCTGTATGGTTGCAGGATGTTGCAAGGCCCTATGGGACCCACCCTATAAATGTAGGGTGAGCCCTGGAGTTGGTGGGTTGTGGGGTGGGATGGTGGGACTACACCGTAGGCTATGTCCAAAAACAATCAGCCAAGGAGTCATCTGGCAGTGGCTCCTAATTCCACTCACCATGGTCCAAACACAGCCAATTACAAACACACAGTCACAAACTTATCAGCTTGACTCCATCAATCCTTCCCAAACTAAATGGAAAAACACACTGCAATGGCAGTCAAAAAAAGACCTCAAATTAAATTTCAAACACACAGTCACAGACTCACAAGCTAGAATGCCTCAATCATGCCCAAGCTAAATGAAGAAGCACACTGAAATGACGGTTAAGACCTCACATTCAAACTACACCTTCCCCTCCCCAGGATGCTTCTGGAAATGAGCTGATGCCAGCTCAGCGTGTCTCTCTTAGTAAAACTTTTGAAATTAATAAACATAAAAACAATAAGGGAACAAGAGGTACACATACAAAAACATTAGAGCAGGCACTAGAAAACAATGTGGGGAAAAGTATCAATATCAATTTTTGAAGCTAAACTTTGACACAAATGCAGTGAATAAGAATACAAAATCAACACAAAATTGACTTATAGAATACAAATGTCTACCAACTGTTTTACTGCACACCAATTAAAACATCCAAAGTGAGTCAAACAGATGTGTGCCTGAGCTGGCAAGCATACGTAGAAAAATAAACTTATTTACATATGTGGTGGGATGTAATGAGATCTATAAGGGATGGCAACAAATGTTAAATAGGATAAGAGAGAGATAGTTAATAAACCTTTTCCCAAGTTTGCCTCTGGTAATACTTCAAGACTGAAATCATTTAGCACTAACAAAAATAGAAATGTCAAATATAAGTGTGATGTATGGTGATAAAAATAAATATTTAAAAACTGAAATAAAAAAATACATTTGAATATGAACAATGCAAAAACACCTTAAAGCACATATTAAAAATAGGAAATGCAGAAAATATGGTGGAATAGATGGCTGATAACACAAGTATAAAACAGGAAGTGACTGAAAGTCTAGCAAACTACAGTATACAGTATTAAGTAACTTATTTTTATTAAAAGAAAAATAAGGGAGTTCTAAAAATGCTGCAATAATATACATAGAACGATGAATTTAAATATTGTTTATTATCTTTCTACTATTTAAAAAAATATGCTCTTAGAAGTTACATTATCCGGTGTGTAATTGTAAATAAATAAACAGTTAAATGTGGATATTTCTATGCATATTTTTGGCTGTCGTTTTTTTGTTGAAAATACATGTTTGCAAAAAGAGGAAGGAAAGGGACAGAAAGATTGAACACCAGACAAGAAGGCACCTAATACTGTGCTGTGCTGTGTTTTCAAGATTCTGAGTCTGATTCTTTACTTAGGATCATGATAGCCAGCTCCTTGCCTGTTTTTTTCTTGTCTAAGTATCATCATAGAAACATAGAAAAATAGAAACATAGACTTTGACAGCAGATAAGGACCGCTTGGCCCATCTAGTCTGCCCATTTCCCTACCTACAGGAAAGGCCGCAGATCCTAGTTAACCAACAGCCTATTTCTTCATACCCCCCACAAGAACTGCCTTATGTCTGTCCCATGCATTCTTGAATTCTCCCACAGTTTTAGACCCCACGACCTCCTCAGGAAGGCTGTTCCATGCATCCACTACCATCTCTGTGAAATAATACTTCCTCACATTGCCCCTGAACCACCCCCCCATCTTTAAATTGTGTTCCCTTGTTCTTGCATGTCTCTTTTTCTGAAAGATGCTACCCTCTTGGACTTTGTTGATTCCACTGAGGTACTTAAAAGTTTCTATCATGTCCCCCCCCTTCCTTCTTTCCTCAAGGGTATACATATTAAGCTCCTTTAGTGTCTCCTCATACGGCTTCTCTTGTAGATCCTGCACCATTTTAGTTGCCCTCCTCTGGACTGCCTCTATCCTGTCTATGTCCTTGCAGAGATGGGGTCTCCAGGACTGGATGCAGTATTCCAGATAGGGGTCTCACCAACTGTCCGTACAGAGGGATAACAACTTCCTGTTTTCTGCTGCTGATGCCTCTTTCTATGCATCCCAGTATACCCCCAGACCTCCCTACTGCCTTCTCACATTGCTTGCTAACCTTTAGGACATCTGATATGATTACCCCCAGGTCCCTTTCCTTTTTTGTTGTTGTTACTACCTCCCCCATTGTGTATCCTCCCTGGGTTCTTGTTTCCCAGGTGCATTATTTTGCACTTCTTTGCATTGAATCCTAGCTGTCATACTTCTGACCATTCCTCCAACCTTGCCAAGTCCTTTCTCTCATCCTTTCCAAGCCTCCTTGTGTATCAACCCTGCTGCAGATCTTTGTGTCATCTGCAAAGAGGCATACTTTTCCTTCCAATCCCTCTGCAATGTCACTTATGAAGACATTAAAAGGACTGATCAATACTGAACCCTGCGGTACCCCACTAGTAACCCCTCTTTCTTCAGAGTGGACTCCATTTACAATTACCTTCTGTGTCCTGTTGTCCAGCCAATGTTTTACCCAGGCTACCACCCTGGGACCCACTCCCACGCTGGTTAATTTGACTATTAATCTTTTGTGTGGGACTGTGTCAAATGCCTTGCTAAAGTCTAGGTAGGCCATGTCCACAGCCCCTCCCTGGTCTACTACTTTGGTCACCCAGTCAAAGAAATCTATTAGATTCATCTAACATGACCTTCCCACTGTGAACCCATGCTGCCTTGAGTCCTGTGCCTCACTGGCCTGTAGGTACTTAACTATTCTTTCCTCAGAAGTGACTCCATCACTTTCCCAACCACAGAGGTCAAACTGACAGGTCTGTAGTTTCCTGCCTCTGTCTTGGTCCCACTTTTGTGAAGAGGAATCACATCTGCCTTCCTCCAGTCCTCAGGTACCACACCATCCTCCCATGATTTATTAAAAAGAGTAGCCAGTGGTTTCACTAGTTAACCCCTTAATTCTTTTAGAATTCTGGGGTGAATTCCATCAGGTCCCATTGCTTTGTCCACCTTCAGTTTTAGGAGTTCTTGCAGAACCCTTTCTTCTGTGAAAGGACTGGGATTGACCCCTATCAAGAGTGCTTCTGTTAATTGAATTAGGCACTTCCCCCTCCTCTTTTGTGAATACTGAGCAGAAATATTTGTTCAGTATCCCTGCTTTTTCACTGTCCCCCTCTGCCCACCCACCATTCATTCTATTCAGCCTCACTATCCTTCCCTTTGTCTTTCTATGCTGGCTGATGTACCTATAAAAGGTTTTATCCCCCTTCTTAACTGAGTTGGCTATCTTTTCCTCAGTTTGGGCCTTTGTTATTCTGACTTCCCTCCCTGCTTCCTTCTGCCTTAACTGGTACAGCTCTCTGTCCTGCTCCTTCTGTGTTTCCTTATACTTCCGGAATGCTATCTTTTTCTTCTTGACTTTCACAGCCACCTCTTTTGAGAACTGCTACTAGAACCATAGTAGCTTTTTCTTTCATTTTGATTTGTTTATTTGCTTCACACAAAGGCTTGTTGCCTCTGTGATGGTAGTTTTGATGATTCCCCTTTGTTGCTCCACACCTCCTTCTAGCCTGTTTGCTAGTGTTTTTCAAAGGCACTCTCCCATCTTGCCAAAATCAGCCCTTCTGAAGTCCAGTACCCTCACTTTTGTATGGCTTGACTATGTAGCTGAGTCTAACATGAACCACACTGTTTGATTTTCACTTGTTCCCAGATGGCAACCCACTTCTAGATCTGAGATCCTGTCACTGCCCGTTTGAGAGTACCAGGTCTAAGATTGGTCCCTCACGAGTGGGTTCTGAAACTAGCTGTCTGAGGCCTGCCACCTGTAGGGCATCAAGAATGGCCCTGCTCTTGGATGTGTCTACAGCAAATGTGCTCCAGTTAACATCTGGCATATTCAGGTCTCCCATCAACAGTATCTCCCCTTTCTCTGCCATTCTAAGAATGCCTTCTATCATATCCTTGTCCATTCCTTCCCCCTGACATGGGGGTCTGTACACAACCCCTCTGCGGATTGTGGTGCCCTATCCAGTCTCCAAGGTGACCCACAGTGCCTCCTCTCCTCCCTGTTTACTCTTTTGTTCAGTTGCTTTTATCCCTTCCTTTACATAGAGAGCTACTCCTCCCCCTCTTCTCCCCTGCCTGTCTCTCCTGTAGGTTATGTACCCTGGTATGTTAACATCCCAGTCATGGTTCTCTGTGTACCATGTTTCTGTGACTGCTATAATATCCAGGCATCCCTCTTCCATCAAGACCACCAGCTCAGGGAGCTTGTCGCCCAGACTACAGGCATTGGTACTCATTACCCTCCATTTCCTGATGGCCTTACTCCTTTTTGCCCCATCCCTGTCCTTCTGCCTTTATCACTTTCTGCACTTACCCTGCCCTTCTCCCTATCAACACCTCTATGTTGGTGCTTACACACTTACTACCATTATTTTTTTGGGGGGCTAGGATTTCCCTGCACCTTTCCAGTGCCTCCCCCCTTGGCTAGTTTAAATGCTTGCCAATTAAGCATTTTAAACCTATCACATAGGATTCTGGTTCCCCTCCTGGACAGATGCAGCCCATCATGCCAGTATAGGCTTGCATCACTCCAGGTGGACCCCCAGTCCCCAATGAAGCCAAATCCCTGAGCTCCACACCAGTTTTTCAACCACTGATTTAATACCATGGTGTGGAACACCCTAGCCTCTCCTACACCACAGATGGGCAGCACCTCCGAGAAGGTTACCATGTGTGCTACTTGTCTAAGGCCCTTCCCCAATTCCACAAACTTTTCCTGCACTTCTCTAATCCCTTTCTTAGCCAGGTCATTTGTTCCTAGGAGGACAATGACATCCAGCTCCCTCCCCTGTGCAGCTGATTCGGCAATCCTTAGGATTCGCACCCTGTCCCTCCAAGCCATGGCTCCAGGCAGGCACCTTACCTGCCTCTCCCCTTCCTCCCTCTGTTCTATCTTCCTAACAATGAAGTCCCCTACCAGGAGTTGTTTTCTTCCCCTGCCGGGTCCCCTGCCACCCTTCTGTGGGTCTCCTTTGTGGAGGTTCCCAGCATCCTCCTTGGTCTCCACTGCGGGTGCCTCCGTAGAGGAACCACACTTTGTCAGAATGGCATAGGAATTGTGGAGAGGTACAACTGGAGGGATGCACCTCTGTTCCACCACCCTCACCCTCCCTGAGCCAAACTGTGGTCCAACCGCTCCTCTTTCTTGGCAACCTCTGAGGCAACGGCAGTGGCACTGGTGGTCCCTGGATGGAAGAGGAGGTCTCACAAATCCTGGCCAACTCAGTCTGGAGATGAGCAACCTCCTCCCTCAGCCCAGAGAGCTGCATGAAGATGGGACAACACCGCATCCTCCAGAACATCTCCCGGAAGACTGCTGCTCCACAGCCACTGCACTGCACCACTCCCATCATGTATTATTTCCAGCCCCTTAACTGTTTGCAATCCTTACTCTTTCCTCTGTTTTTTCTCTCTCCTTACTTTCTGCCTGTGTGCCCTTTAAGCTCCTGATTGTCCTGTTCTGAGACAAGAATATCCTATATTTCTCAGTAGACCGCTTACTTGCTCAGAGGCAGACCTCCAGCACAACTAGGGGCCAGAGAGCTACTCTTGCCCTTCTAGGATGGTGGGTCTTTGGTGGCTCTGTGATCACTCACTTTCTGCTCCCAAACAGGAAGTTCCTGTTGTCAGTCAAATCCTGTGCCTATAAAAGTAGAACTAGCTTTGGGTGGGAGGGTGGAGGGGAGGGAAGGAGGGCAATATAGTCCCAGTAGAGAAGTCCAGTCACACAGCAGTCCTTTCTTCTGGTGTCTTCTGCAAAGCTACTAGCAGAATCTTTCTAAGGCAATCTTTAAATGTAGCTTCCTTCTAGCTAAGCCACTCCCCTACTTACTAGATCTTTCTACAATTAATTTAAACCTCATAGCTCTCAAGTCCTTTCATTCACCTGAGATTTACACCAAGATAACTGTTCAGATAACCATTCAGTTCAGTTCAGTTAACTCAAACAAACACACACTTTTTTTTTGTACAAGAGTTCTACTTCTTTAGTCCCAGCAGAGAAGTCCAGTCACACAGCAGTCCTTTTTCCTGGTGTCTTCTGCCAAGCTACTAGCAGAATCTTTCTAAGGCAGTCTTTAAATGTAGCTTCCTTCTAGCTAAGCAACTCCCCCTACTTACTAGATCTTTCTACAAGTAATTTAAACCTCACAGCTATCAAGTCCTTTCAATCACCTGAGATTTACACCTAGATAACTGTTCAGATAACCATTCAGTTCAGTTAACTCAGAAAAACACACACATCATCATTCAATAGGTGTTTTGATTTGTAACAGAGGTGCACAAATGTTGCCTTTTGTAGTGGTCAGCGACAAGCATCTTATATAGTTTTTCATCTTCATCAACTTTTTTGATATCCATTTGGTCACAATATTTTTGCATTCTAATATAGATGCCAACCTGTTGGTGTCAGCAGTGGCAGCATGTGGAATGGATTTTTCCTGGTTCTCCAAATTTATTTATTTTTATTTATTTATTTTTTTTACTACTGTTGCTTGTTTACTGGTATATCCTGCGGGGTGGGTTGCCTGGACCTGTGTTATTGATGGGGAAATGTTGTCTATGACACCATGGAAATTCACCTGCTTAAGTGCCATGGGATATTTTACTTCCACCTGGACACTGACCAGAAATTGGCAGAAGGGACCCTGGTTTAACATCTCAATCAAAGGACAGATGCTAATTGTCCCTAATCAGATTCAATCAACATTTTAAAATCTTTACTAAAAGTATCACCTGGCACATAGTTTCTGTGTTTGCTCTCACCTCTCATGTGATTTCTCAAAAGGCTGAAAGGTTGAAATGACAAACTCCTGCATGGCTCACTGAGGTGGAAAATTTCAGGACTGCCTCCATACCTTTAAAAATAATAAGCAAGCTTTTGAAAATGTATTTCATGTGGCAATACAGCCACCAAAAATTCCAGGGGCGCTAACTCTGATTACCCGGGGTACAGTATGTGGTATGAGTACTTGCCTATGCCTGCAGGCAGCCTTGGTAAAATACGAATGTTTGCGCCATTCATTTTATTTTACTCAGGTACTACCTGACAGCTTTCTTTTATTACAGCAACCCTCCTAGGGTACTACCTGACAGCTTTCTTTTATTACAGCAACCTTTGGAAGATAAGAAACATGGACTTTTACCTGGTAGTGATGTTTTGGATGAGCTTATGTTGAGGTAATTTGTTCTCCTCCTGTATTTTACCAAATAACTGATGTGCATTGCTTGAGTGGTTGAAATGAGTACAGACTATTTTAACAATGCTAATAAGAGCCTCAGTGCCTCTGTCTTCATCAAGAAAACTGTGAACTATTTAGTTCAAACAATATGCAAAACGGTGGATGTGAACAAAGCTCTTCATGTCTTTTTCATAGTTGACCAATTATCTGCAACTACAAAACAAGCTGATAATCCTTGTGATGTGTGCCACTGCTATACTGGATTTTTGAGCTCCTCATAATGCTGCGGTAACTGTATTCAGATGGAAAATAAAACAACTGAAGTATAACAAACTTCATTTCACTATCCTCAGAACTCTCATCAAAACATGGTCAGTGTGCTATGACATACAATACATGAAGGGTTCATGCTAAGAGCTTGTCCAGAAATCAAGTTGTCAGATACACCAGTCTCCCAATTGTATGAGCCAAATCTTGGTTTAATTTTTCACATCCAGCACAAGAAAGTCATCTGTAATACCTTTTAAGGAAAAATATTATCTCATTGGTATAGTATATTATATCAAGGTTCCATGGTACTAAAGCAGTCGCTTGAACCCTACATGTTCTACCATATTATACGGCAGTAAGATGACAGGTATCATTTCTGTAATTTCCTTTCTTATTGTAACAGTAACAGGGTGGTTCAAGAGATATCTTATGAATATTTATAAGCTTGTGAGATGGTAAGATATTTCTTTAAGAAAATAGGCCACTGAACACATGGCCATTAGCAGTGACTCTAGAATTTTGCTTCCTATGGGAGTCTGAGGAATTCCAGAAATTTCACTAATTAATAGAATTCCACCAGAAGTCAAATTCAGAAATTCTGTAAACAGTTTGCACCTTTTATTTATTGATTTTTTCTTTACACATTATTTCTTCACCCCCTTACCTGAGGAACTCTCTCCAGCATCTGCCTAATCCACTCTCTACCTCCCGCTGTGGTGACCGCAACTACTCCCTCACTCTGACCAGGCTGCAACCCCGGATCTAAGCCCCCACAGGGAAGGGCTGCCCTATCCTCCCAGGGCACTCTATCTATAGTGTAGTGAGCCTGTCAGAGTGGAGGGCCCAGGATAGTGAGGAGCACAGCGTTGGGAGTATGGAGCTGGCAGCAGTGCCTTCACCTATCCTCTGGGGGGGTTCTGTTTTTCCTCCCTTTCTCCTGATACTCGGTCATGCAATGGCATCAATGACACAAGTGCCGACACCTGCTGCAGCACCACCCCTTGCAATGCATGGTGATGCAAGCTTGGCTTTCCCCTGGTCTCCACCAGAGGTCTCCCCTGTGCGGTGCAACCCCTAGAGCCCTCCTGGGAAGAGACAGCAGTCCTCCAGATGCTCAATCTCTTCCCTCCCCTGCCGACCCCTGACGACCCGAGCTCATTCCCAAACCCAGGTTGCCGGCATAGCGTGAAGTGTGGCATCCAGAACCTCAACCCTCAGTGTCACTGGGTTGGCTAGCACCTTTTATTTTTAAATTGGTGATAAGTAGGGGGCTGTCCCACCAACATAGTGGTAGCAATACTGCTCATGACACTGAAGGCTTGGGTTCAGAAACATGCCTGAATCATTGAAGGACTAGCCAAGGGAGGCCAGCTAAGTGTCTTAATGAATGATCTCAACCTCAGGGAGGGATGGTGTTCGGACTCTGTTGCATCACAACCATTTGGTTGACCACAGTTGATGGTGCAGTCAGAGCCGAGGAATCAGGAAGGAGATTGCTGATGCACTCCAGTACATGGACACACACCTGAGTGGATGTGTGTTGAGAGTTTAGCATCCTGAAGTGTAGACAAGATCATTGAAAAATTTCTGACTGTTGCAGGAGGACATTCACCCCTCACCACAGGCCCCATACCACTGACTGAGGCTCTCACTTCAAAAGTACCTACCTAGTCTCATTGGAGTGGTAAGGACCACCCCAGATGGCCCTGCTGGGGGGGGGCAAGACAGCATGTATTGGAGCTGAGGTAAGTCCCTGAGAAGGCAATCAATGGGGCTGGGTGAGGGGCTCAGGAGTGATGGGGACAGTCATTACATAGGGGGAAGCATACTATTAAAAAAAATATGGGGATTAGTAATTCACGGTTTAGATAACCTGAGCATTAGTGTTCTGTGGCACACATATCAGATTAGGTTTCAGACTTTACAAATTTATAAAAAAATTATGAGAATCATTATGGAAGAGGAATTGTCATTCTACCTTAATTCAACTGTTGAGTTCCACATTCCTCACAGGTCTAGCTGGTGACATTGCTGTACTGTTGCTTGGGCTGCTACTCCTCATACTACCATTGATTAGAGTTACCCCGATTGTATAGTGAACTGACATTGTCACTTGTTATTTCTTTCTCAGAAATGGATTTCTTATTAACGTGATGACAGAACAATGCAGCCAGCCTTATACCCAACACATTTAGGTATAATTCCATCAGAATCTCTCAACACTAGCTGCAAACATTAACACATAATAGATTATACACCTTGTATAATAATTTACTAATACATAAATCAAGGTCACTAAGACTTGGGCCAATGTTGGTCACATTTGGTAGGAGACTGGCATCCAAGCACACATTGTAAGGTAAGTGCAGTGGATGCATGTATAAGACAGCACATGGCATTGGTAGCACTGGAAAAACTGATTGCTCTGAGAATGCTAAAAACAAGGCCATAGAACATGCGCTTTTAGCCACTAGAAGTGCAGTTATCCCAGTACTGTTGATGCCATGCAGTTTCTTCTTGCACTTATAAGATGGGATTATAATTATTAAAATGAAGATAAGTGACAGAAGTCTATGTGAATAACTCAAAAGCTGAAAAATTTATTGGAATATCAGTGTGCTAGGAAAAGCAGTCTGTAGTGTGGTGTGAGGATGCACTTGGGTTAGCAGTGCAAAAGCTGAGACAAGTGAATTCTAAAGCAATGAAAGCAGCTGGCATCTGAAACCTTGTGGACACTCTCTTTTTCATGTGCTGCCACTTAATTAAAAGTCTGCTGTTCTCATGAAATAAAAGAAGCTCATACCTGGTGGGTGTTCAAAAAGTGCTTAATTTTATTGTTGGGCAAAACCATGCAAACCAGAGAACAATCCAACCAGAGCTAAGCACAAAGTTGAAACTTGTAGGCTTGTATGATACACCCTCCACTCACAAAATGCATGTTGCCTAATGCGTTTCACTTGACTAGAACTTTTTCAAATGCTGACATGCAGGTACTAGGCAACACCTTTAATACAGGCCTTCCTTAAAGACATAGCTCCACAATAAAAAGTTACAGAAGAAGCCGCTTAATTGGGATGGCTTTGTGGTGAGCTTTTCATCATGATTAAAGCGGTTGTCTTAGCTATCAGAAATAAGCATTTTCCCATAGGAGAATAATGGTAAGCTTCTGAGATCCGTAGATGCACCTCTCCCTTCCTTATGCTGTCACAGTTTCATCTCGGAGGGGTGAAGTAACATTTCTATAGCAGAATATCTTTTTAAGGGGGTATTTTAAAGGCTGTAAACTCAGGGCCTAGCATCACAGGACCGGCGTTACTTCTGGGTCTTGACACAAATAAATAGCATGCTCTGTGAGCGGGCGTTTTCACTGCTCCTATCCACATACTGTGAGACCACTCTAGAGGTGGTAAGACAGCTCTGGCAGGAGATAAAGCACCAACTTGTTGGAAAAATAGCATGTACTGTGTGTGTATGTACTTGTGGATTGGGGCCAGTGACAGGAAGTAGTCTGGGAGCTGTAGTTCAGAGACTAGCTCATTTGGACTACAGTCTCCTGTCTTAGCGAGAACAGCACATTTAGACCAGACTTTTAAAAGCAACTGCTGTGTAGTTTCATCTAGCAGGGGTGAAATAACATTTACTGCAGCAGAATATCTTTTAAGGGATATTTTAAAGGCTGTAAACTCAGGGCCTAACGTCACTTGACCTGTGTTATTTCCAGGTCCGACATGAATAAATAGCATGCTCTGTGAGTAGTCGCTTTCACTGTTCCTGTCCACATACTGGGAGACCACTCTAGACGTGGTGAGACAGCTCTAGCAGGAGAAAAAGTGCCAAATTGTTGAAAAATATAGCGTGTACTGTGTGTGTGTGTGTGTGTGTATGTAACTGTGGATTGTGGCCAGTGACAGGAAGTTGTCTGGGAGCTGTAGTTCAGAGACAAACTCATTTGGAGTACAATCTCCTGTCTTAGTGAGAATAGCATATTTAGACCAGACTTTTTAAAAAACAACTGCTGTTGTAGTTTCATCTAGCAGGGGTGAAATAACATTTACTGCAGCAGAGTATCTTTTTAAGGGGCTATTTTAAAGGCTACAAACACGGGGCCTAGTGTCATGTGACCCACGTTACTTCTGGGTCTGTACACGAATAAATAGCATGCTCTACGAATGGAGCAAGCGCATGTGAAGATGCATGCAAAGACACGCTTAAAGCATCTGCACATGTTTGCAGTGTCAGCAGAGGAAGAGAGGAAAGAGGCAGGTAACACTATCTAGTTGGTGACAGATAAACTAGTGGGAAATGAAAGGCTGAGCACCACTAGACATTATAGTGAAAGAGTACAGATTCCAATGCAGTAAATCTAGAAGTGGGTCATCTGGGGTTAATATGTATATACCGTAGGAAAGTTAGCACCAACATAGCTAATGAACAGCTGGTATTTTCCTGTGAAGAATGTAATTTGATTAAAAAGTTGGAAAACAAAATCATGGAGTTAGAAATGCAAGTAATCACAAGAACAGAAGCTGTTGCTACAAGACTGTGTGATGAAAAGTCAGAATGAGACAGATTGCACAGATAGTATCAATGGAGGTAGTAGGAAGTGGCCTAGAGAGGGAACCGATCAAGTCGAATGGATTACAGAAAAAGGAAATATAAAAAGAGAGAAGCAGAGCAATGGGGTATAGTTTGCAAACACACAATAGATATGAACCATTAATAATATTGGACGAGGACTCGAAAGCAACAAAATGACAGCGGAAATGGTGGACCAGGGAATCAAATAATATACCCTTATATGTTCAACAGTCAGATCCATTAACCACAGCTGTTGATGGAATCACACAGGAAAATGACATGTGTATGAATGAAGCCCAAATGGAAACGTGGTTCTATTCAAATTATCAATGGAAGAGCTGAAAGAACAATGAGTACAGTATCAGGTGGAAGCAGTAGTAAGGATCTCATGGGCAACAACTTGGAATACAGTAATATAGATACTACACCTGTTACAGTTAATGATATATCTACTCACCTAAACACATGCAATATTCAAAAAACTATGGCCCAGATATTCAAACTGTGCCCAAAAAGTGCGCAATAGCAGGAGCAAGCGCAAGTCTATTGCGCGCATGCACAATAGACACGATATTCAAAAAAGGAGCAGGCCAAATTGCGCCTACAACCAACATCTGAATATCGCACAACCTGTGCCATAGTGCAACTAGGGAGGGGAAGCTGAGTAGATATGATGCGCTATGACACAACAAGGGATGTTCAGCTGAGCAGTCCAGAGGTGCCATAGTGCAAGCAGGGAGCCCCCCCAGCTGCAGAGCAATGTAACAGCACAATCAGGGAGGTAGAGGCCCACCACCCATGCCACAGATGGGCATAGGAACTCACAGCGGAACAGACATTGCCCCTCCACACCCCAAGCACTGCACAACCAGGGAAGGGCTGGAATAACCACTGGTCCATGGAGTCAAGCACAGCCTGGCCATGGTGCCCCATCACACCTACCGGCAAGCTGTGACTGGCACACAAGGAGGGCGGACCACCTGTGCCACATCATTCCCCAGTGCACAGCACACCCTGCACCGTGACCCCAGACAACCCCCATGAGCAGTGACCACCACTGCAAGAATCCCCATCCGCACCACCCCCACAGTGGCAATGCAACCCTGTGCACCACAGAACCATGCAAGCCAGCCCCACCATGAGCACCCATCAGCAGGTTGCAGCACACGGCAATGCAACAATGGCAGACAAAGTGCCACCATGCACAGTCCCCCGAGGTACTGCTGAGAGACCGACCATGCGTTGGCACTAGAGTGACCTCATATTGGATGGTCATGTAGTTGACACCTCCCCAAGTGGTACAGCGCTCTGCACAGTATTCCAGTAACACAACCCGGCCCACCACTGGCCACAACAGTCAGCACAGACACCCACAGTGGTGCATGGAAGCATGTACCACACCAGATGCCACACAGGGTCAGGACAGACACCCACCCATACCCAAGGGCACAACAACACAGGGACGCAGTGGTGGAGCAACCAAGCCCCCAATGTGGGCCCATGTAAGCCATGTACACACAACCTGCAGTCCTCCATGGCACTGGAGTGCCAACTACCCTGTGCAGGCACCATGGACCAATACCCCACCATAAGTCACCCGGAGCACAAGCCACAGACAGTGGGGCACATCCCCTGCAACACACACAAGCCACAGCATGGAGGTGGGACAATGACCGTGTTGCCCACAGTGCCACCTGAGCCAGGCATGCACCACACCAGTGACATGAGCAACCCAGCAAAGCGACGGGTACAGTGTCCGCCCTGCAGGCAATGCCACCACTGACATGCCAGCAGATCATGCAGGTCACAGACAGGCATGTGTGTCGGCTGCACAGGCCATGGACGGGCCGATGGGTGCACCATGGACACAGAGCATGCACCATGGACCACTGCACACAGTCATCCAGTGCACAGGGAACAACACACACAACACAGACACTGACTGATATCTACCCCCATACCATAGACACCTCCACACAGACACACACACATACCCATGACTGCACCACCCCTGATGCCATGCACACCACTGCAGCTGAGCACCTATAGCCTGCTGCAAATCAGAGACCACCACGGTATTCATAGAAAAGTCAAATGTATTATAAAAATAAATAAATCAACTATTTACAAGAACAACAACTATATACATTTGGTTGGGGACACAAAAAAGGTGGGGGTGGGCAGGGGGAAGGGGTGGACAAATGGGATGGGATAGGAGGGGTGTGAGGGTGTGTCCAGGGGGATGGGAGGTCAGGGACAAGGGACTGTTGGTAGCCACGCTGGTCCAGGCTCTGTGCCTCCGTAGGACCCCCGATTCGTCGATCCTCCGAAGGATGGACACTGTCTCCTGTGCCAGGGTGAGTAGTTCCTGCAGGGTGTCCCTGATCTCCCTCAGATGTCTCATACCTAGGACAAGGGAGCACAGTCTATACGTGTGAATGCACAGCCCCATACAGCCCGCCCACTGTGCATGGCATAAGGCCATGGGACATACCACTGTGATGGTGTGTGACCAGCTGCAGTGATCATGTCCACAGGACATGACCACCCAGGCGCATACAACCATGTGGAATGCTGCACACACCCACCAGCCAAGTCACGCACAGCACCACCATGGCCGTCTAGTGACATGTCTATGTGGTGCAAAGGCAGTGGCACAGCCATGCACCTGGTGCACTCATGCACCACCAGTGATGCACACCCAGGCATGCACTGCCACTGGACAGTGTTGACTGTAACTAGTGGCGTGCATGGCAGTGATGTCAATGAATGGTGGCCATGCCCCGCTGCCCACCTTGTCACACAGCATGCAATATTAATCATGGATGTCTGTCACTCACCCTCATCGGGATGGTCAGGTGGCCGTTGTGGACCCTCGGACCGCCTGGCTGTGGCTTCCACCACCCTCCGCTCCACCTGCAAGCGGCGTACCTCTTCCGGGACTGTGGGGACAAAAAGGAGAGAAGAACATCAGTGCAGTCCTGAAGCAAAGTCCCCCTGCCCCAAGGACTGTGCCCCCTCACCCAGCCAGACCCACCCACCCCACACCCTGTGAACACCATCACGCCAACCCCATACAGTCCCTCCCTATGCTGGACACAAACAACAATGTGACTCATATGGATGATAACAGTGTGTTGACAGAACCCTACCTGGTTGTGGTACTGTGCCTCTCTCCTGGCCGTGACGTAGTCTGGCCAGTAACTCCGGCTCCCTCCTCTGCAGGTCACCATATCGGTACCTGCACTGCTCCTATCCTGCCCCTGCCAGTCATTGCTTCAAGGGCTGTGGCCACCTCTTGCCACACCTGGGACCTAGCACTATCCAGGGGGGCCTCCCCAAAGAGAGGCCCATGGTGGGGCTCCACTGTGGCCACCAGATTGGCCAACTCAATGGCAGACCAGGGAGCAGCCCTTCTCCATGCCATTGTGTATGCTATAGTAGGCATTATGGCACTATGCAGTGCAGTACCCCACGTGCAGATGCTGCATGGTACAGAGCTGCCATTCCCTATCGCACTGTTTCCGAACAGCGCGATAAAGGTGCACCTATGCCTGATGGATGGTGCCAAGGGGGCAAAGGTCAAGCACAGGTCAAGGGTCCCTGGTGCAAGGCCACGCACAGCTCCGTCAGATGACAATGTGTGTAGCGTGATTGGCTGCCTGTGTGCCAGTGCCATAGCGGACTATCGGGCAGTTGTGCCATTGCGCCTATGAAGGCCCATTGCCACAGCACCATGTAGTGACCTTCGCTATAGCACCACTGGCACAATGATGGCCATGCCCTGCATTGTCTACCATGCACAGCACATCATCAGCAAGGCAGACGCCTGCATCAGCAACCTGGGCATGCGCAATGAGGTGTGCCGCATGCCACAGAACTGCGCCATTGGCTCAGCACTTTCAACACAATTGTGCAAAGTGCAACAGCGCGATATTCAGCCTCATATGCTAATCATCTGATCAGCCATTCAATGGTGCAGCACCGTGATTTGCATCTAATTAAAGTTGCTCCTCACCTAATTTGCATGGATTGCGCTATAAAGGTGCGACAAAGTGCTGCAGTGGCCATAGTCGAGTTACTGCAGTTTATTGGTGAGTTGCATACTGTGTGGGAGTGTGGACTGTGGATTCAGGGACATGCATGGGACTGCACAGTCACAGATAACAACTGCCATCCTTACAGGCTAAATAATGACCGAGCATGTTCTTGGAGTGGAGGACAACAGTGGTGGGAGGAGGAGGAGGAGGCCAAATTTTACTAAGGCTGAAACTGAGGCCCTTTTTGAGGCCTACCTGGATCAGGAGCCACAGCTCAGTGGATGGCGGGGCACCCCTCAGGCCCATGCTACTGCATGGGAGGAGGTGGCACATGCCATGAACCTGCATGGCAGCCACCAGCACTCCCTGCAGGAGTGTAAGAAGAAGATGGGTACAGACAGGAGGAGAGTAAAGGAGAAGGTGGCTGCCATCAGGGCGGCATGTGCTGCAACAGGTGGGGGACAGCCAGAGGTGGTACAGCTCACCCCAGCGGAGGACAGGCTTGCTGCAAGCATGCATTGAAGTGCCATAGAGGGAGTTCCAGGTGGTGGCTTCCAGACGGATGGTGGCCCATCTCTGCATGGTAAGTCATGGCCTGCCTTGGGGGGGGGAGTAGGTAACACGCAGTAACGTGACTTTGCTTTCCCTTACAGATCCTGAGCATCTGCATGGGTCAGTGGTGGTGGGCCTGTCCACTGTGGACAGTTGGATGGAGTCTGAGGTGGAACCATCCACCTCCACAGGTATGTGTGGATCTGTATGACAGTGGGGCTGCCTGGCTGTCCACACTGATGTCGTTGAGACAGGTGTGGGGGAAGCCCTGCCTGTGTCTCAGTGTGCTGGCATCCATGGATGCCAGCACGCTGTGGCTGTGGCTGGGGCAGAGTCCAGCACCAGTGATAATGACACGACCGTCATGGGCAGTGACACATGTGTGCCACAGGATGGACACACAGCAGGGCAATTCGCGCCCATGGCTGTGGCTGGTGCCGCCGTGGGGGCCTGCGTGTCAGCATAGTCCCAGGCTGTGCCTGTCAGCACCAGTGGGGCAGCACTGGTGTCTGTTCAGGACAGTGGGACTGTTGTGGCCACTGCGGCGGCACCACTGAGCCCTGGCGTGTGGCAGCCGGAGGGGCAGCATCAGCAGTCGCCCACGAGGCCTGGGGGTACAGGGTTCAGCGGCGGCATCTGTGCACCACCTGTGGACATGCCCAGACCTGGTCCCGGTGCACAGCACCCACCCTCAAGGGGTGCTGAACATCAGGCCCTTGCACATCCTGAGGGATGGGATGCCGAGGAGGCTGATGACCTCTTGGATGAGCACACCCCCCTACTGCGAGCATCGGTCCAGCAGCAGATGCGGCTTGTGACATCCATGGAAGCACTGTGTGTGGCTCTGGAGTGGGCAGAGGAGTGTCGCAGCAGGGACACCGAATGGATCCTGGCACGGATGGACCGTTTGTGGGAGGATGTGACTGCTGCCATTGACAGGCATTCACAGGCATTCATTGCTGTCATGGCCACAATGGGCACACAGTCAGGTGCCCATGCATCACTCACACCACACAGTGCACTCTCCACCCCCCATTCCCGGCATCATGTGACTCCCACCCTGTCGATGCCAGGTTCAGCTGTGGGCATCAAGAGCACTCCTGGTGCAGGCATGTTCGGTGTGCTGCAGACCCCTGCATGGGCACAGTCATGTTCACGCAGTGGAACCCCTGGAGGACCATCGGTGCCACCCCATGAGGCCAGTGGTCAGCCTGCCAGTGCTGGTGGGTCTCGGTGGGGCCACCCATGCATCCGTGGTGCCGGTGGCACTGTGTCATGAGACTGACCTGTCTCCCAGTGCAGCTACTGTCTGGTGCTGCCCTGTGTGCATTGTGTGTTTCAGTGGGCAGTGCACGGGTGGGTACTCGGCCCTGCACGTGGACACACAGTCCACCTGCACACCCTCCGGGCTGCTGTCTGCAGTTACGTGTGCATGATGATGCCTGCATTGTGCTGTACACCAAAGTGCAATGGTGCCCAGCATCTGACACATGCACATGGACAGGCAGTGGGTGTGGTGGCCTGTGGACATGTGTGTTGCTAGGGTTGGCATTCTGGGTCAGTGTGCCTCCTGCCCTCTGTGTAAGTTTGATGCATTGTGTGTGTGCATGTGTGTGTGTCCGTCCACGTGGCATGTGAATCCTCACCCATCCCTGGTTGTGTGCGTGCTTCTGTGCCCTGCCACTTCCCTTGATGGCATGCACCCTGTGTGTGTCCATGCATGTTTGTGGGTTGTGCCTTAGCCACTGGTGGTTGCACATGTCCGCATGACTTACCTGGGTTGGCTGAAGTGCTCCTCCATGATGGTGTCCCGGTGCACCATTGTCACCAGCATCCTCATCATCCCCATCACTGTCCCCTTCTTCGATCTGTACGGCTATCCCACATTCGTTGGCCATGTTGTGCAGGATGCAACAGGCCAGGAATATCCCACAGGCCTTTGAGGGGCTGTACTGTAGGGCACCACCAGAGGTGTCCAGGCAATGGAAACGTGCCTTCAGCATCCCGAACACCCACTCGATGACATTGCGTGTTGTGGCGTGTGCCACATTGTAGCGTTGCTGCGATGGGGTCATGGGCCACCAGTAGGGTATGAGCAGCCAGGGACAGAGTGGGTATCCACTGTCACCTGTGTGTAGATGGTGGAGGTTAGTTTGGTGATCAGCATCGCTCTGCCCCAAGCCATATAGGCCACTACCCATGGCATCTCTGGCCATGCCCCCAGGCCCTAGATTTGTCCATTTGGTTTGCATACTCACCCACTAGGTGTCCTGTGGGGATGTCCCCACTCTAAAATCTGTGGCACAGTGCTGACTGGTGCCAGATGAATGAATCGTGTGCTCCCCCAGGGTGCATGGCACAGACATTGATGATGCACCCCCCTGGCATCGTACACCACCTGGCAGTTGATGCTGGAATAGCCCTTGTGATTCATGTATGCAGCCCTCTCATGGCCAGGTGGTGTGCGTATGGCCACATGGGTGCAGTCTATTGCCCCAGCACGCCAGGCATACGTGCTACCCTGTGGAACTCCTGTATGTTTGCTGTGTGCTCCACTGCTATGCTTGGGAAATGGATGTAACCCTCAACATGTGGCAGCAGTGTGCTGAGGAATTGGGTGAGGTGGCATGACGTGGCTGACTGGGTTATGCCTGTGGTGTCCCCAGTTGGTCTCTGGAAGGTACCTGTGGCAAGCAAGCACATGCAGGCTGTTACCTTGGTCTCCACTGACTGGGCATGGCTCCGTCGTGTGGGTGCCTGCATCACATCACTGCACAGCTCACAGAGCCGCCTCAGTATTGCCCTGTTCAGGTGGTACCAGCCCACAATCTCAGTTTCTGTGTACAGCTCAAAGCTGGTGTGGGCTCGGTGCTGCCTGTTTGGGCATACCACCGACAGGCCCTTCACGCCCATGTACCCCTGCCACCCGTCTTCTCACCCCCTCATTATGGCCTCCATGTGGAAGGTGGCACTGGCCATATCCCTAGTTGCATTCCCCCTGGCAGCTGTTACTTTATTCCCCGCTGTCCTGGCTGCTACCTCCCTGCATCGAGTACACCGCCTGTGCTGGCCTCTAGCTGTGTGGCCCCCACACTTCCCTGTGCCTGTCTGTTGCTGTGGCCTTTCCCTGGCCTGCCCTGTCCAGCCACTTGCCCTGTCTGTGCCTCTGCCTCTGATCGTGGCTTCCCTGTAGCATTCTTGCACCTCTTCCTTGCTCCTTTTTATTTTGGCTAATTTCCGCTATGGCGCAACTTCGCTTGCTCACTGTTGCACATTCAGTAGATCTTTGAATATCACACTGAGCCATTTATGCATGGTTTCTCCCCTTCAGTTGCACATGCCTTCATTATCATTGCGCTGTTGCTCAGCATGATTTCGAGGCACAACTGCTTCCCTGCCAGTTGAATATCGCAGAATGGCACAAATTGACTCTATGCAGGCGTTAACCCTATTGCGCATGGCTTAACTCTTTTGAATATCTGACCCCTATATGTTTTAGGGATTCTACAGTCAAATATGCGGACATATACACATCAAGAGGAAGCAAAGAAAATGTTACCACAAGTTACTTTTCAGGGGCCAAAATAGGTGACATCAGGGGCATGCTTAAAAACATTATTATGGAGAGGGATTCGACTGCTACAATCATCCTTCATGTAGGAGTAAACAATATTAAGAACCAATGTTTAGAGGAAATAAAAAACGAAAAGAAAAAATATGGGATGAAGCAAAGAAATGAAATTGTATATTGATGGTTTCAGAGATATTACCAGAGAATAACTAATATATGAATAAATTGAAAGATATTAATAACTGGTTAAGGTTATGGTCACTAAGGAAGGATTGGAGTGTATAACTCATTGGAGTCATTTGTGAATGATCCATTGCGTTCTTGCAAAGACAGTCTTCATCCTAGTAAAAAGGTAGTGGAAAGTTAGGATTATCTCTAAAAGGACTGTAGACAGAACTTTAAACTAGAGGAAAGGGGAGATGGGCTAGAAAACAGGTTAATCAAACAAATGCTATTCTGGGTGATAATAAAAATAAAAACAATATAAATGCTAAGGGTGCCCAGAAAAGGCAAAATTGTCTGACTTAAAGAGGAGTCCAGTCAAAGTACTGCATTGCAGAATTACAATCAGCCTACCCCAATAAATCTTATATCTAGCTTTAAAACTAGTCAAGGGGAGGCACTGATAAGTAGCAGGAAAATCCCAGCCTCTCCCTACAAAACAGGGTACTAAATGAGAAAAAGACCAAGGTAGAAAGGTCAGTGGGGGATGCTGCAACAGAAGGTAAAGCCATCAAAAAATGGAGAGCAATGAGTACCAGTGCCCGTAGTCTGAGTAACAAGCTTCCTGAATTAGTGGCCTTGATGCCATCATGGATAAGGAACATCTAGATATCGTGGCAGTCACAGAAACATGATACACACAAAACCATGACTGGGAAATAAACATACCAGGATACACTATCTACAGGAGGGACAGGGAGGGTAAAAGAGGAGGAGGAGTAGCTCTTTACATAAGGGAAGGAATCAAGGTAAAAGAACAAACGGCAAAACAGGGAGGAGAAGAAGCACTGTGGGTAAATTTGGAGACGGGCAATGGCACTACAATCCACACAGGGGTTGTATACGGACCCCCTTCTCAGGGGGAGGAAATGGACAAGGAAATAATAGAAAGTATACTTAGAATGGCAGAAAAAGGGGAGATATTGCTGATGGGTGATCTGAATATGCCAGATGTTAACTGGAGTGCAGTTGCAGCAGCCACTTCGAAGAGTGGGGTTATTCTAGATGCCCTACAGGGGGCATGCCTTAGACAACTAGTATTGGAGCCCACTCGAGAGGGAGCAATCTTAGACCTGGTTCTCTCAAATGGAGATGAAGAGAGGATCACAGATGTAGAAGTGGGTAGCCATCTGGGAACTAGCAACCATCGAACAGTATGGTTCACAATAAACACAGCAATAGAGTCAAGCAATACAAAGGCAAAAGTACTGAACTTTAGGAGGGCTGACTTTGCCAAAATGGGTGAATGCCTAAGGAATGCACTATCAAATGGGCAGGAAGGAGGGGTGGAAGAACAATGAGGAATAATAAAAACTGCCATCACAGAGGTAACAAGCCTTTGTGTGAAGCAAAAATCAAAATGAAACAATGTAAGAAACCACTATGGTTCTCAAAGGAAGTGGCAGTGAAGGTTCAAGAAAAAGAAAGCATTCAGGAAGTACAAGGAATCACAGAAGGAGCAGGACAGAGAACTGTATCAGTTAAAGCAAAAGGAAGCTGGGAAGGCAGTCAAAAGCAAAGGCCCAAAACCGAGGAAAAGATAGCCAACTCAGTTAAGAAGGGGATAAACCTTTATAGGTACTTCCAGGAGCCGAAGGAAGACCAAGGAGGGATAGTGAGGCTTAATAAAGGGGAGGGAGGGTGGGCAGAGGGTGACTGTGAGGCAGAGATACTAAAACAAATATTTTTGTTCAGTATTTACAAAAGGAAGAGGGGAGGACCTAAAACAAACAGTAGAAACACTCTGGATACAGAAGTTGATACCAGCCCATTTACAGAAGAAAGGGTTCTGAAAGAACTCTTAAAACTGAAGGCAGACAACGAATGGGGCCTGATGGGATTCATCCCAGAATTCTAAAAAACTAAGGGTAGAACTAGTGACACCACTGACTACCCTCTTTAACAAATCATGGGAGGATGGGGTGATACCCGAGGACCGGAGGAGGGCAGATGTGATTCCCCTTCACAAAAGTGGGAGCAAGGCAGAAGCAGGAAACTATAGACCTGTTAGTTTAACCTCAGTGGTAGGGAAAATTCTGGAATCACTTCTGAAGGAAAGAATTGTCGAGTATCTAGAGGCCAGAGGGGCACAGGACCCAAGGCAGCATAGATTCACAGCAGGAAGGTCATGCGAGACAAATCTGATAGATTTCTTTGACTGGGTGACCAAAGTAGTAGATCAGGGAGGGGCTGTGGACATGGCCTACCTAGACTTTAGCAAGGCATTTGACACAGTCCCACACAAAGATTAATATATAAGTTAGCCAGCTGGGAGTGGGTCCCAAGATGACAGCCTGGGTAAAGAACTGGCTGGAGAATAGGACACAGAGAGTAATAGTAAATGGAGTCTACTCTGAAGAAAAGGGGTTACTAGTGGGTACCTCAGGGTTCAGTATTAGGACGGTCCTCTTCAATGTCTTTATAAGCGACATTGCAGAGGGACTGGAAGGAAAAGTATGTCTCTTTGCAGATGACACAAAGATCTGCAACAGAGTTGATGCACAAGGTGGGGTGAAAGGATGAGAAGGGACTTGGCAAGGTTAGAGGAATGGTCAAATGTATGGCAGCTTAGATTCAATGCTAAGAAGTGCAAGGTAATGCACCTGGGAAACAAAAAACTGAGGGAAGAGTACACAATGGGGGGTGAGATACTAACAACAACAAAAATGGAAAGGGACCTGGGGGTAGTCATATCAGATGACCTAAAGGTGGGCAAGCAATGTGAGAGGGCAGCAAGGAGGGCTGGGGGATACTGGGATGCATAGGGAGAGGCATCACCAGTAGAAAACAGGAAGTTATTATCCCTCTGTATAGACAGCTGGTGAGACCCCATCTGGAGTACTGCGTGCAGTCCTGGAGACCCAATCTCCACAAAGACATAGACAGAATGGAAGCTGTCCAGAGGAGGGCAACTAAAATGGTGCAGGGTCTGCACCGGAAGACATATGAAGAGAGACTTAAGGAGCTTAATATGTATAGCCTCGAGGAAAGGAGGGGGGGCATGATAGAAACTTTCAAGTACCTCAAGGGAATCAACAAAGTCCAAGAGGGTAGCATCTTTCAAAAAAGGGTGTGCAAGAACAACTGGGCACAATTTGAAGATGGGGGTGCTCAGAGGTAATTTAGGAAGTATTTTTTCACAGAGAGGGTTGTGGATGCATGGAGCAGCCTTCGGAGGAGGTTGTGGAGTCAAAACAGTGGTGGAATTCAAGCATGCATGGACAGTCATAAGACAATTCTAGGGGTGGGTAGGAAGAAGTAGCTGCTGCTTAACTAGGATCTGCAGCTTATCCATTAGGTAGGAAATGGGCAGACTGGGTGGGCCAAGCGTCCTTATCTGCCATCAAATTCCTATGTTTCTATGTTTTATACCAAATATTAGGTTTCTGCTTTACTTTGTTTAAAGTTATGAGCTATTTTGTAACCCTGATCTCACTGTCTGTTTAAAAAGGCAGTTTCAGTGAAGAGCCACTGATGATGTCACAACCAGAACTCACAGAGTAGTCCTCCTGTCAGCAACATTATAGGACCATTTCTGAGTTATAGAAACTGTAGCTGTAGTAATCACTTTAAAAAATCTGAAATAGGGTTGCCTGCAGTGCTTGTGTTTCCAGAATGTTCAGATGCATAATAAGGTACTTTAGAATGCATCAGAAGGTGGTTTTGTAATATAGCGCTGAACCAAGGTATAGAATGTCAAAATGGTGAACAATTTTAGAATGTTGGGGGGGCATGCAATCTTGGCATGTGGTAGCAATGCGCCATCTCGCATTGTGGTTGGGCACTCAGTCTCAGAATGCGATAGGGACACACATCAAGGAATTTAGCAGGGACTGGCAATTCTGGAATATAGTAAGGATGTGCACTGTCAGAATGTGACCGGACACACCATTTTATTTTGAAACTGCTTGTTCCTGCCACATTCCAGAATTGCACACACCCAGCACATGTCAAAATTGTGCATCACATCCCCACCACAATCCAACATTATGTTTCCTAGCCATGTTCTAAAATTGTGCATCCTTGCCATATTCCAAAATTGCACATCCACACCATGTTCCAAAGTTGTGTTTCAATGCCATGTTCTGAAACTGTCACCATCACATTCCAAAACTGTGTAATTGCTGCATTCTGAAATTGTACATCACTACCACATTCAGACATTGCACGTCACCACCACATTCTGAAGTTGCACGCCACCACCACATTCTGAAAGGGAGCATCACCACCACATTCTGAAGTTGTATACCACCACCACATTCTGAAATGGAGCATCACCACCACATTCTGAAATTGTGCATCACTGCCACATTCCAAAATTGCGTATCACTGACACATTACAAAAATGTGTGTTGTCACCACATTCCAAAATTGCACATCACCGCCACATTCTGAAATTGTGCATCACTGCCACATTCTGAAACTGCATGTCACTGCCATCTTCTGAAGCTGCATGCCACCACCACATTCTGAAATGGAGCATCACCACCACATTCTGAAATTGTGCATCACTGCCACATTCCAAAATTGTGTATCACTATCACATTCCAAAACTGTGTGTCACCCCATTCCAAAATTGCATATTACCGCCAAATTCTGAAATTGTACATCACTGCCACATTCCAAAATTGTGAATCACTGCCACATTCCAAAATTGTGCGTCACTGCTACATTTTGAAATTGTGTGTCACTGCCACTGCCACATTCTGAAATTGGGTGTCACCACCACATTCTGAAATTTTGTGTCACCGTCACATTCCAAAGTTGTGTGTTACTGCCACGTTCTGAACTGGCCATCACCGCCACACTTCCAAAACTGAAATTGTGCATCACAGCCACATTCCAAAATTACATATCACTGCCACATTTCAAAATTGTGTGTCACTGCCACATTCTGAAATTGCATGCCACCGCCACATTTCAAAATTTCACATCACTGCAACATTCCAAAATTGTGCATCACCGCCACATTCTGAAGTTGCACACCACCACCACATTCTGAAATGGAGCATTACCACCACATTCTGAAATTGTGCATCACTGCCACATTACACATTTGTCTCTCACCGCCATTCTAAAATTGCACGTCACTGCTACATTCTAAAATTGTACGTCACTGCCACATTCTGAAATTGTGTGTCACTGCCACATTCTGAAATTGTGTGTCACTGCCACATTCTGAAACTGCTCATCACTGGCACATTCTGAAATTGTGCATCACTGCCACACTATAAAGTTGCATGCCACCACCACATTCTGAAATGGAGCATCACTGCCACATTACACATTTGTGTCTCACCGCCATTCTAAAATTGCACGTCACTGCCACATTCTGAAATTGTGCGTCACTGCCACATTCTGAAATTGTGCATCACCACTACATTTTGAAATTGTGTCACTGCTACTGCCACATTCTGAAATTTTGTGTCACCACCACATTCCAAAGTTGTGTGTCACTGCCACATTTTGAAACTGGGTGTCACTGCCACATTTCTGAAACTGAAATTGTGCATCACCACCACATTCCAAAATTGTGTGTCACTGCCACATTCTGAAATTGTGTGTCACTGCCACATTCTGAAACTGCTCATCACTGGCACATTCTGAAATTGTGCATCACTGCCACACTATAAAGTTGCATGCCACCACCACATTCTGAAATGGAGCATCACAGCCACACTCTGAAATTGTCATCACTGCCACATTCTGAAATTGCCGCTCACTGCCATATTCAAGTTGTATGTCACCACCATATTCCGAATGGGCATCACTGCCATATTCTGAAATTATAAGTCACTGCTATGTTCCAAAACTGCAGGTCTCCCTACATTCTAAAACTGTAACTGCCTGCCACATTCTGAAATTGTGTAAACTTCCACATTCCAATATTGCCTGCCATTTTGACATTCTGAAAATGTGCATCCCCACCATATTTCAAAACTGTACATCCCCACCACATTCTGAAAAAGATTGTCACTGCCACATTCAAAAGTTGCATGTCCAAGTTACATTCTAAAATTATGCTTCCCATCATCATTCTGAAATTGCATGTGACTACCACATTCTGAAACTGTGTCACCACCACATTCTGAGATTTCATGTCCATGCCACATTCTGAAATTGGATGTTGCCACCACAATTTGAAATCAAGCATACCAACCACATTTTGAAAGTGTACATCATCATCACATGCCAAATTAATGCATCCCAGACACATTAGAAAATTACATATCCCTACCACCCTCCACAACTGTGTCTCCACATTTCAAAATTGTGTATCTCTGCCACATTCTAAAACTATACAACATTGCCACATTATGAATTTTAGCATCCTGCTACTTTTCCAAAATTGTGTGTCTCACAACTTTCTGATATTGTGTCATTGCTGCATTCCACAGTTGCAGTCTGGTGGCATTTCAAAATCTCATCCCTGCAGTATTATACAAATTGCACACATTTTTGTAATTCTAAAGCCATTTTTGCTGCTGTATTCCAGCCCCCCCATCACATTCATAAGTACTATACCTTGCATCTGCACATTATGGAAATACATGTCATGACCCATCCAGTGTCAGCTTTCCTTTTTTCAGATGTTTACTACAATTGCAGTTTTATGTAATGTGGGAGCAATGTCTTATAAAGCAGTTCTGCAGGAAGGACTAGGCTGTGAGTTCTGGTTGTGACATCATCAGTAGCTCTTTACTGAAACTGGCTTTTGTACAGGCAGTGAATTTAGGGGTTACATAATGACTTGTAGCTTTCAAACAAAGTAACTTAGAGATCATACTTTTGGAATGAGGTGGATTGGGGACATGCTGATCCAAGTTCTGAATTTATTGTTGCTAAAAATTTTGGTCAGACTCCCTCTTTAAAAGCTTGGTCCCTAAATACAAGAAGCTTGAACAGTACAAAGAAATATGAGTTAGAGGCCCTATTGTTCACAGAATGTATTAACATACTGTATGTATGGTCACAGAAACATGGTGGGAAAATGGAGTGGACTGGATTAAAAGTATTGATGGGTACACTTTATTTGAAAAAAATAGGATGAAAAAAAAGGAGGCGGTGTAGCAATTTATGTAAACAAAAATATTCCTGGTCATGTTATTAAAACCCTGAGGATTCAGAAATCGAATCATTATGGTTAGAGCTACAGAAGACACAGGGAAAAATTATATGTTGATGTATATTACAGAGCTCCCAACTTTAACAGTGACACAAACAGAAGAATAGAAAATGAAATTGAACTCATGGCTCAGAATGGTGATGTTTTGATTACAGGGGATTTTAACTACCCTGAAATGGGCTGGGAACAAAATTTGTATTTATCTTCAGGCAATAATCAGTTTGTCAATGCATTGCTTGCAGCAGTCTTACAGCAATTGGTTTTCAAGCCAACACGAGGGGACAATGTATTTGACCTGATTATAACCAATAGATCTGATAAAATCTAAACTATAAAGATAAGAGAAGGAATATATAATAGTGGCTATAATATAGTAAAATTCACTACTAAAAAACATTCAACATATATATCTAGGAGTACTACTATAATGAAATACTACAAGAGGGCTGATTTAAAAAAATGAAGTGGGAATTGAAGGCATGGAAGTGGGAAGTTGACTTGATTGGGAAAAACATGCAGGAAATGTGGAATATATTTAAAACAGATTGAAAACCTTGGAAGATAAATATGTATCAAATAAGAAATTATATATCTGAAGGGAAAAAACAGTCTGAGTGCACCTCTAAAGTGAGGAAATTAATAAAATAAGGCTTTTCAGGCCATGAAGAGGTTAGGGACAGTAGAAAGTAAAGAAGATGATAATAGAGTATTCAAATTACTGAAAAAGACAATGAGGTTAGAAAGGAATAAAATAAGAGTTTAGTTTGATCCATCAAAAGGACAATAATAAGGGTTTCTTTTTCTATGTTAATAGGTTAAATGGAATAACAATCAGATAGGACCACTCAAGGTGGATGGGAAAATAACCAACTCAAATGACATGGCTGAAGCCTTTAACAAATACTTTGGGACTGACCTTTGAAATTGAAGATAGAAGGACCCATGTTAAAATTGACAATGTTTATGAACAATTGGACCTTGAGATTACCTTGTCATTTATGCAGAAATTTATCAGTAATTTAAAACTAATAAATCATCAGGCCCGACCAGCTTACCCCAGATTATTAAAGGAATTGAGAGAATATGTAGCCCCACCTCTGGCTAAGATTCTTAACAATTCTTTTGAAACAGGAGAGATATCCTGGGATTGGAGACAAGCTTGGTGATAACCATATTTAAAAAAAGGGGACAAGATGGAGACATTAAATTACAGACTGGTCAGCTTGACCTCTATTATTTGCAAGTTAGCTGAGAGCTTCCTAAAAATTTAATTAGAAGAAAACATGTCTATTAATAGGTTAAAGGATAAGAAACAACATGGATTTAAAAAAATAGAGGCTGTACAGCAAACCATATTTGTTTCTATGAAAAAATAAAATGATTGGAGAAAATGTCCCTATGGGTGCCATCTTCCTGGACTTCCAAAAAGCCTTTGATAAGGTCCCTCATTGTACTTTAATAGAAAAAATGGCAAATTAGGGATTGATAGCAAAATTATAAACTGGACAAATAACTGGTTATCTGATAGACATCAGAGAGTGAGAGTGGTAGGAGACTGTTCGCACTCATTGAGTATCAATGGAGTATGTTAGGGAGTGAGTATTGGGGCCAGCTCTGTTTTGATTTTTATTTGTGACTTACAGGTTAATATAAAAACGGTATTATAAAGTTTGCAGACGACATTAAGTTGGGAGGACAGGTCAGAAATGTTGAGCAGCAACAGGATATGTTAAGCAACTTAAAGATATTTAAGGATTGGGCAGTCAGAAACAAAATACCCTTCAGTGTGCAAAATTGTGTCAGCATGCACATTGGGAGAAAAAAATATCTCTCAGTTTTATGGTTTAAATGGGATAACACTGAAAAGAGCATCTAATTAAAAAGACTGCAGGATTATCATGGATGATAAGCTAAATTTTAACAAACACAGGTCCCATATGTTAACATGAGCAAATTACAGGATAAAAATATTAACCAATGTTTCATTAATAAATCAATGAATTGTAAGGCTACCTTTGTACAAATTGTATGTAAGACCATAACTACATTATAGTTCCCAGCTATGGAATCTATATTAACTTGGTGACATTAACAAACTTGAGAAGATACAAAAAGATACACAAAATCTATAGGATCTTTAGGTAAACTAAAATATAAGGATAGGTTATGTAAAACTGGTTTGTTCTCTTTAGAGCAGAGAAGAAAGTAAGGAGATCTATGATGCTATATAAGATAATGATGGACAAGGAATTGACTATGGAAATGAATATTGAAGTAACTGAAAGCCAGGAGGATTACGAGGTCATAAGAAACCAATTAAGTTGACAGTGTCTAGACATAATAAGGAATATTACTCTTTGTAAACAGAATAGGAAGACTGCAACATGCTTCAGGAGAAGTTGTGAATACCAAATATTTGCATGAGTTTAAGAAAGAATTGATGAATGGTTGATCAAAAAGAGGGAACATTGGACCCACTGATGTCGGGAGCAATAGTATGGGCAAGTGATGCCTTCTTTAGCTCTATACCCAGTATGAATACCCAGTATGAAAGTCTTGCCTCCCGCCTCACTAACCAACAGAAAAACACATGACAAACTCTCTATTTATTCAAGCATGGAGTGTAGCTTGTTATGTGTTTCTCGTACATTTAATATTTAAGGTCTGTTTTGAAAAGTAATGTAGTGCACAAGTTTAAAGATAAACTAATTCAGAAGAGATGCAATTAAGACCTGGGTGCTGAGAAATTGTAAAACCTCCGTTTTCATTCAGCGGTGTGTGTGTGTGTGTGTGTGTGTGTGTGTTGGTGGTGGAATCACTTACTGACGTCTCCCTCCTTTATTCTGAGTTGCGGCATCTCCTGGTAGGCAGTAGAGTAGAGGAAGGAAGGCTTTGTGCATTAAGGTTTTTTTTCTGCAAAACACACTGTAATCTGACTGATGCTGTGGATCTGAAGTTGAAGGTGTGGAGAGTCAGAGACACAGTCAGGGACACAGGACCAGGAAATAAACAGGACCAATCTGACCAATGTTGTGGATCTGAAGTGGAAGGTGTGGAGAGTCAGGGACACAGTTTATTGATTGTTTATTGAATAGAATCGGAATTACAATCCTTTGAGTCATAGACTCTTTTGCAAAGGCTCCACGTCAGTTACAAGAATAGAGGAAATACATTTACAGTAAAAAAGAAACATATACAAACAGTATTAGTGTAACAGTACAGGGTTATGCAGTCATAGCTTTATCTTATTTAGATGGTGACAGTAGCTGGTGGCATACGAGATGTCCCTAATCGAGAAGTGCAGGATACAGTTTTGTAGGATCTAGAGTGACCCAGTCAGATATCTGGGCAGAGGAGGGAGAGGAGAGAAGGGACAAGAGGGGGCTGCCCCAGAAGAAAGGAGAGTTATCTACAGTCACATAATGCCGAGTCAATGAGTTGTGTTTTGAGACCTGTTTTAAATAGGAGAGATTATGGGTCTTGGAGATAGGGGGTGATAGGCTATTGAGCCATTGTGGGGCACGGTAATGGAATGATCTTTGCCCAAGTGATGTTCTACAGTGGGGGACAAGGAAGGAAGTGTTGGCTGTGAGTCTTTTAGTCTGCCTGTAGGGGGCTGTGATGATAATCAGGTGGAGGCCAATGGGAGCTACTTGGAGCTGTATTTTTTTGGCAAAGGACACAGGAGTGGTACTTTAGTCTTCCTTGGAAGTTAAGCCAACCAGTCAGAGCATAAAGCTCACAGGTATGCGTTAACCTGTCACTGCCCGTGACTAGGTGGCAAGCTTTGTTCAGGGCAGTGTTGATGCAGCGTAGGGCGGTAGGTTCCTCAAAGCCGTAAATGACTATCCCGTAGTCCACCAAAGAGAGGATAGAGGAGGAGACCACAAGATGCATGGCTTGGGAGGGAAGCAGTGTTTAAGCCTGTAAAGGATCCTCTAGCGCTGACAGTGGAGGAGAGAAGTTGTATGTGACTATGGTAGGAGAGGGAGGTGTCTAATGTGATTCTGAGATATTTAAAACATGAAACCTGCTCTAGGGGGATCCATGAGAGTTTTACTAGTAGGGGCGTATGACTGTGTGGAGGCTTTGTGGTCTTTAAAAGATCATGAGACTTCATTTTTTTGGTAATTGATAATAAGGCAGTGTTCAATGAACCAAGATTCTAGCTCCCTAAAGAAGTCCTGCAGGGCTGGTTGGAGAAAACTAGGCTGAGGGTGTTTCCAGAACACTACAGCATCATCAGTGTAGAGTAGCAGGCGACCACTGCAAGACTTGGGGAGAGAGTTTAAAAAGAGGGTGAACAGTAAGGGGCCAAGTATGGACCCCTGCGGGACACCAGAGCATACTAGTTTGCATGAGGAGAGGGTTGTGTTGATCTTGACTTGTTGTGACCGGCCTTAGGGGTAGTCTTTGAACCAGGTGGTGACCTCAGGAACAAAGCTGAATTGAGGAAGGACACGGAGCAGTAGCTCGTGACTGACCGTGTCAAATTCCTTGGTCAGATCCTTGTAAATAGCCCCAGCCATGGATCCTTGGTCTAGGGCCTCATGGATGAATGAGGTGAGTTCAGTAATGGTGGTGATGGTACTGTGGCCTCTCCAGAAACCATGCTGTTCTTGGCAAAGTAGATTGTGTTTAGTTAGGTACTGTTGGTTTAGTTAGTTGGGACACAGTTGGCGACACAGGACGAGGAAACAAACAGTAGTGATCTGACCAATGCTGTGGATCTGAAATGGAAGGTGTAGAAGGTATACATAAATAGCTAACAAAAAATTACATAATAGTCTAAAATGTGAACCCAGTACAATATAAAAAATTCAAGGTAAAACTACATTTGTGCAGAGACACAAAAAATGAATATCTTTACAACTGTCCATTTTGAGCAATCTGATTGGACAATGCACATCTTAACTGAAAATGGCATACCACCCCTACAGTGACCTATGATGCTGCTGACAAAATTGACAGTTTGTTGACAGGTCACTGTATTGGTGTGCTAGAGAGAGGGGCACACTGTCTCCCAGTCCTGCACCCCTTCCCTGAATCAACTCCTAATTTGCAATTGATTATAAATATAACAGGGGCTGCTGGGGGAAGAGCCCCCCATTGGAGGTTCAGAGGCAAAGCTCCCCAAGATAGAAAAAGGGACGGAGATCATCGGGTTCATGTTGACCACAACTTGTGGTTGATATAAATTCTGTCACTGTGATGCCAGTCAACAAAATTGTTGTTGAACTGGCATCATAGAACCACCTAAAATTACATATAAATGCATTAAATTAGAAACAATATTGTGCCACCAACAATCAGTCACTTTATAGCCTATTGGATGAGGACCTAGTGCTCCCAATCAGTGGATCATGGGCATAGGTAGGTGCCATAGCTATGATTTGTCCAACTGGATAATTGTATAGGGCCAGGGCAGTAAGGGAGAAGTTAAAGTCCCACTGCAGAGGCTTGTCTATTGTTTCATCCATACACAGACTCCCACAATTAACTAGGTCAGCCATGGTTGGTAATATCTACAGTAAAAAAGATATTAAAACACATATGTAAAATTCATTTTATACTGGCACAATACATATCCAACCTCTAGGGGTGGGGGGGATTGCTGGAAAGATGTTTGTTATTTAAGGCTGGGGGGGTGGAAAAGTTTAGTGTAGAGGACCTTGAAAATGCATTTTACAAACAATATATTACATTTAAATTCATGCATTGGTATTCCTTACGTAGAGCTAAGTTCCAATTTATCATTGAGTCCTGGAGATTCCAAACCTCCCATCGTAAAAGTCCAGTGTGGCTCATGTTTTAAAAAGACCCTGTTATAATCACTGACTCTAAGGTTTTTCATGTTTTCTCTTGTATGCAAAACATCTGATGTGCATCTCTATTGCTGGCATGTGAAATGTGGTAAGCTAAGGCATAACTCAGGTAATTATTCTCAATTGCCCTAATATGTGTGCCAATTTTCTGTTTGAATTGGCACTTAGTCTTTCCCATGCAAAATTTGCCACAGTTACATGTTGCCATATACTGTAGACCACACCCTCTGTTTCACAAGTGATGAGGCATCTTACTTTGGTCTTGCACCCTGTTTTGGGATTATTTAAAATGTTGGTGTTTTGTAACTATAGGCAATATTTGCAGTTGCCACATTTGTGGCAACCACTGGTCTTGAAAGACAACCACATCTTGGACTTATGAGGCATTGGTGGAACAGAATGCATTACCCTGTCTTCAATATTCTGCCCCTTTCTACAGTATGTACCATCCAGGTCAGAGTATCTCTGAGGTTTGAGACCAGGATCAGTGGCGACAAGATGCCAGTGTTTCTTAATAGTGTTACTAATTTGACTACTGTACATTGTACATAATAGGCAAAAACAAAATGTATCATCTGGTCTCTTGTAACTGTAGGTAGTTTTTCTTTTAACAAATTACTCCTTTCCATATTGTCCAGCTCCCTCCTTGCTTCATCAATGATCTGATTTTCTGTAACCCCTTTCACTCAGTGCTTCTGCCAATTCATCTGCTCTAATCTCATATATTTTTTGATCTCCACAATTTCTTTACATGCGGATGACTTGTCCCTTTGGTATCCCCACTATAGTGTGGACTGGGTGCTTACTGGTTGTATGTAAAAGCAAATTGCGATCAGTTGACTTTCTGAATAAATTAGTTGTGATCCCTCCACTGCCAAGCTTTGCAATAATCAGACCCAGAAAACTGATTTGGCTTTTACTGAATGTCAGGGAGAACCTTAAACTTTCATTACTTCTCTTCAGATATTTTACAAAACCAAAAAGTTTCTCCTCAGTCTCTATCAACACCATCAAAATGTAATCAATAAAACCTCACCAGAGGTCAATCCTATGGTGAAAAGGACTGACCTCTGGATTCCTGATGACCTCCTCCTCCCACTTGTCGAGGTACAAATTTGTGTAACTGGGGGCAAAACTTGACCCCGTTGCTGTACCTTTTTTCTGCAAATAACTTTCCTGATAGAAAAATGTAAAACTTAAAACAAATTCTGACAGTTTTAATAACACATCAGTGTATGTGTGGGGGGAGTTGGGGGTTGTTTTCTCATTGTTCAAGATAATGTGACATGGCATCCAGTCCTTCCTTATGTGGGATATTAGAGTACAAGTCTTCTACATCAAAAGTGATCAAATAACTTTCCTCTTCAATAGCTAAATCAACCAGCACTCTTAAAATATCCCCTGTGTCCTTCAGGAATGAAGGTACATGGTGTCCCAAGTCACAAATAAAATGATTAGCATACTTAGCCATGGGCTTTGTTAGGGTTCATTTCACGATACAATTGGTCTCGGAAGGGGCTGAAGACACATTGTGAATTTTTGGGAGACAATAAAACAAGATTTCACTGGATCTTTAACTTTCAGATATTCTATGACCTCAGAGGGCAACCAATTATTCTGTTTTACTATCTTCAGATGTTCATCAGTCATGCATTTAAATTTCTAAGTAGGGTCAGTAACCAATTTCTCATAATTCTTTTTTCCAATTGACTCCTTAATTCTTTGTCATATTTGTAGTGTCTAATAAAACTATAGAGCCCCCCTTATCAGCAGGCTTTATAGCGATTGATTTATTCTTTCCTAATTTGGTTAGAACCTGCATTTCATTACTACTCTTTTTTTTTATTTTAATTTTTTATTTATTTATTGAGTCTTAATTACAACACCTTAGAGCAATACAACTTATTTACAAAGGTTCCACCGTAGTAGTACAAAAACAAAACAAGGCAAACAACAGATAAGTAAATAGCTGACATCAAGAAGATATTTAAAAAAACTAACACTGTACATCGAAAGCAATTGAAATAGCACTGAATGTTACTTAATATAACATTAAAGAGGGCTAGAAGGTAGAGGCAATCTAGAGCCTTATCAAAATCGAGGAAAGTAATAGAGGGCGTATAGGCGAGGGCAAAAGGAAAAATAGAGAGGATGATAAGAGACGCAATTAAGCATGAGGTGGAAGGGAAGTAGAGAAGTTACAAAGGAGGTGATGGAGATAGAAGATGAGGGAGGGAAGTGGAAGGAGGGAATGGGGTGAGTGCAAAGAAGAGGAGCACTGGTGAAGGAAGGAAAGAACAAAAAAATACAACAGTTTTTTCTTGATCAAGCTTCTGTAAATCAAGTTCACAGCATTGTAAAAATGTTTGCAAAGCTGAGGTAAGAAGTAAACAAAGTGTGGAGTTGAGGCTTAAACATATATTTATAACAATCAATAACTATGTCAAATAGAGTGAATCTTTGAGTTGGAACATAACAACCAGTAGTCACCCATTCTGCACCTCAGCAGGGATACCAAAGGGATGGTATCATGGCATGGGGTGAACTAAATTGAGTGACTCGAATATGAGTGACTCAATCTGTTCACCTATAGGAGCTCTAATGGTGCAGATATAGGTAGGGGATGGCATAGTGAGGAATGAGGGGATAGAGCAGCGATGGTGAATCACAGGGCTTTGTATAGTGATGTGGGTTAAATAGATGAGTACAGCCTGCTGCTGCTGAGCTGGTCACCTGGTGTGGTGGGTACAGATGCTGCCTACAGTGCCGATGGTCCCGGGTTTAGGACTGCCTCTGGGTAGCTTTTTATAACTGTGTTTAGGTGTTATAAACTTATTTGTTTTTCCATTCTGTTACCCCAGCTGTGGTATTTCCCCTGTTTACTGTGCCCCCCCATGTATTCTACTGTCCCCCAGTGTCTGCCCCCATGGAGTTGATTATATTTATATGGAGGGTGCATTATGTTTATTTTAACGTCCTTGTAGTCACTCTTCTGGTAGGTTCGGAGGTGGGTTCCATGCCAATTTTGCATTTGGTGAACTGTTCTTGTTCTTGTGTCTGTTGCCATAGTATTTTTTACATTATGACATGGAACCCAAAGGGCCAATTTATCTACATGAAAAGTAATTGTGGAGATCAAAAAACATATGAGATTAGAGAAGTTGAATTGGCAGAACGACTGAGTGAAAGGGGCTACAAAAAACAGGATGTGGCTGAAGCAAGGAGGGAAGTGGACAATACGGAAAGTAGTGATTTGTTAAAGGAAAAAATACCTACAGTTACAAGAGACCAGAGGATGCAGCAGCCCACCAATGAAGGGGGGGCAGGATGGGCAAGGGGTCCTGTGTGGGTGGCAGGGTTGGGGGGTGCCACTGGATCATCAGGGATGTAGGTGTGTTCTTTTTTTTTTTTTTTGGAAATAGAAATTTATTGGAGAGTTTTTCCATATAGTACACATATACAAAAAAGAACAGACATATCAATGGTACAGTACCACTCTCATTAAGTGCCATTGCAACTATTAATGTCTATGAGGAGAAAATATAGAAATAGGACAACAGCTATAAACGAAGAGAGCGAAGAAGGCAATAGATAGCAGTTAGATAAGAGGAGAGAAGGTTAGAGTAATATAAAATTAAAATGGAAGGAAGAAAATAAAAAAATTAAACTTTGGGAGCCTAAAGTAAACTAAGATACAATAGAGGGAGAGTACCATTAGAAATATAAAAACCACAATCAAAAAGAAAAGGGAATAAGAGAGTAAAAGAGAGTAAAAAGAAGGAAAGACAGTATTGCTGTTAATACAGATACCGGGTTATGACCCCCAGTGTACCTCAAGATCATATACTTTATAACAGAAGACTTCCATATACAGAATCATTCTCATTCTATTATTATATCTTAAAAACAACATCAGATAAGCAACTACCGTAGTAGGTGTTAAAAGACAGCTACAATGGACTGGCGTGCAAAAATCCCGATTGAGGGTCTCAGAATTTCTTCTTAGGCATACCTTGGCTAGTAAGTCCATTATTGGCCTCCCTCTCTTGCAGGCCATGAAGTGTAGAAAGGTAGCCATCTCGCTTTAAATTATCTACAGACAACCTCAATTTGGCCTTCAAGTACTCCATGTCTAAAATCTTGGTGCAGATGCCATACCATGTGGAAATGGTAGGCTTATCTGGGGAAAGCCATGAAAGAGTAATAGCTTTCAGGGCCATTGACACCAAGGTTCCAAACAGGAGGTGGGAAGATCTAGAAATCAACTGGGGGGGGTGGCAATCCTAATAACCAATACCGCGGGGAGCTCGGCAGTGTTGATTCGAAAATATTGTTGAAAGTGTCTATTACTTCCCTCCAAAACTCTTGTATAACTTTACACTCCCAAAATATATGCAAGTAAGTGCCAACCAACCAACAGTGTCACCAACAGAGGTCGGAGTAATGTAATCCAAAATGTTTTATTATCACAGGGACTCTAAAAAACCTAATAACTAACTTCCAACAGAATTCCCACCAGAAAAGAGAGGATGTGGTATTGTGAACAGATTTCCAGATAGAAGTCCAATCTGTGTCCAACAGAACTGTCCCCAGGTCTCCATGCCACCTGTCCTTGACCTGTAGCAAGGTCACCTTCCACCAAATTCATCTCTGTAACTAAGCGTGAGATTATTTTTTTTTTTTGCTCTAGCGGCCTGATCAGGAGGAAGGGTAGGTAGCACTGGATTACCAAAGGTTCTGAACCCACCTCAATGTGTTGTTCATTTATATGGGCATAATGCCTTAACTGAAGATAACGAAAAAAATCCCTACCTTGAAGGTTAAATTCAGTCTTTAATTGTTGAAATGATTTAAATGTTTTCTGGTCAAAAAGCTGACCCAGGTTAACCAACCCCATTCTGGCCCATCAATGAAAACCCATATCCCACCTGAGTGGGCCAAAGTCCAAACAGCTCCGAATGGTCGTATGTGAATTAAGCCTTAAACTAATACCTAATTTTGAATTCATATCTTTCCACACCTGCGGAATCAACCTTGTAAAGGGATTTCTGAAATCCAGTTGGCTCAACCTGGGTGCATCCAAAAAAATAAGATCTGTGATATTTCCCAGAGGGGAGTCAGCCACTTCTATCTGTACCCACTTAGGTGGGGAGTCGCAGGCCATAGTCACTAAGGGTAACAGTTGCAATGCCCAGAAATATTTCTGGATATCCGGTACCCCAAAACCTTCCCTTTCCCTGGGGGCTACCATAATCTTCCATTTCACTCGGGGCCTTCGTCCGGACCATAAGAACTTGCAAAGAGTAGATTTTACATCTCTCCAGAAATTCCTGGGGGCCTCAGAGGGATAGCTCCCAGTATAAACAATAGCCGAGGGAGAATATTCATGCAAATGAATTCACCCCTACCTGAGATGGACAGAGGGAGTTCCCTCCACCTAGTACAATCCTCCCTGATGTCCCCAAGAATCTTTAAATGATTCGTGGAATATAGAGCCTTAAAATCCCTGGGAATCCATATCCTTAAGTATCTGAACCCCGCCTTACACCATTTAATTTGCTGCACCATTGGCAAGGGCCGATTCCTAGTCCCCCAGTGGATACAACTCAGATTTATCCAGATTAACCTTGTATCCGGAGAGGGTTCCGAATTCCAAGAGGAAACTGAAAATCTTGGGTTCTGCTTCTGCCTGATCTGAAATATATAGTAAGGTGTCATCCGCGTAAAGCAAAACCTTAACTTCCACCCCTCTAACCTGCAAGCCCCGGGAAAAATCCAATTGCCGAATATAAGCAGCCATGGGTTCCAAGCTAAGGGCAAACAGGAGAGGGGAGAGAGGGCATCCCTGCCTGGTATCGCATTCTATCCCAAATTGCCTGGAGGTCCATTCACCGGACTTTTGCTCTTGGGTTAGTGTATAAATTGGAAATCCAGGCCCAAATCTCTCTCCAAATCTGAAAACCCCCAATACTGAATCCAGATAATGTCAATTTACAGTAAATGATCAAAGGCTTTCTCAGCATCTGATGATAATATTGCTGAAAGAGGGGAGTCAATAGGAAGCTGGGCTGAGGAGATTACATTTAAAAGTAATCTAATGTTGTCCTGGATATGTCTTCCGGGTATAAACCCAGTTTGGTCCGGGTGAACCAGGACAGGGACTACTCCTTGCAACCGTGAGCTAATTATTTTAGCAAAAATTTTTGCATCTTGGTTAAGTAACGAGATGGGATGATATCCTGCACAAGAGGTGGGATCCTTCCTCCTTTCGGCAGTACTAAGATGAGGGCCTCCCCATGTCTCGGTAAGGCACCCAGTTACTGGGCCAGATTACAGACTCTAGTGGGTAAAGGAACCAAATCTTCCTGAAACCGCTTATAGAATTCAGAGGTGAATCCATCTGGCCCGGGGGCCTTCCCAGAATCAAGAGACTTTATGGCTACCCCAACCTCAGCCTCGTTAAAGGGGGCCTCCAAGGCATCTCTTTGAGTATCAGACAGTACCGGGAGCTCTATACCTTGTAAAAAGTCTGCAATTTTTTTACTATGATCTGGTGTTTGTTCCTTCTTGTACAGTTGTTCATAGAACTTTTCGAACTCCTGTGCAATTTCCCACGGGAGGGTCTTATAAGGGAGATTTGGAGGGTCAGATCTAACCTTGACTATGTACCTATTGGCCGCTTGTTTGCAGAGTCTGAGCACCAGCAATTTGCCAGCCCTCTCTCCCTCTCGTAATAGCAGCTGCCCGCATATCTAAGGAATTCTCCACCTGTCTCTGTAACAACGGTTATATATCTCCTGGCCTCCTTAAGTTTCTTAAGTACTTTCTGGGACCCTGTGCGCTTGTGGACTGCTTCTAACTCTGCAATGGAGGTGAGAGTTTCTCTCATACGAGCCTGATGCTGTTTATTTCTGTGGGAGGAAAAAGCTATCATATTTCCTCTCACCACTGCTTTGAGAGCATCCCACAAGAACCTGGGTTTAGAGTCTGCCTCAGTATTTTCATTTAAATAGCATTCGACAACTCTTCTAGTAGATTCAATGTATTGTTCGTTGTTAAGTAACCCTGGATCGAATCTCCAGAGACCCCCTCCGCGTGTCCCAAGCAAGCTTTGCCTTGATCATTGCATGATCAGAGATCGATGGGAAGGATGGACACATCTCTGAAAGAATACACAGCATTCCTCTGGGTATAGAATCTATCCAATCTTGAATATGTGTTTGATACTGGGGAAAAAAAGGAGAATTTTTTCACGGAGGGATTACACTGCCTCTAAGGGTCTGTTAATCCAGCTTCTGTGGTCAGGTTGCGAAGTAATCGGGAGCAGTATTTTGACCCTGGGGTTTTAGTAGAGCTTCTGTCCATACTTACATCCTCGACACAGTTCCAATCCCCCATTAAAATAACCTGTCTGGGGGGAAAATTGGCCACTGAGTTGAAGAGAGATCGAAAAAACTCTCCAGAGGGTGGGCTAGGAGCGTACACTCCCACAAGGTGGATTATCCACCCTTTATAGAGTCCGGAGACTGTCAGTTGGTGGCCAAAGCCTGATTTAGCTACCGTTTGAATCTGGAACGGAAGGCCCCTCCGGAATAGGATTGCCACTCCTCCCCTTTTGGATTGTGGGTGCTCATCAGAGTGAACTGTGCCCACCCACTCTCTGTGCAATTTTATATGTTCTCCCAAAGTGAGCTTTGTTTCCTGTAAACAGGCAATATCACATCTTTCCCTTTTAAATTCTGCTAATATCTTTGCACACTTGACAACATTATTAATTCCTTTGACATTCAAAGAACCTATTATCAAGTCAGCCATGTTTTGCTTGTAAAAGAAATTAAGCATATTTGCATATCTTATATCCAATCATACAGTTATGATGCCCAGACACACAAAGAGGTACTCTCCCTAAAACAAAAGAGACAGAGAGGATGAAAGAGATAGATAGCAAGCAAAACATCCAACATTGTAACCACTCTAACAACCCTTAATCTAAAGAGATTGTTGGCCCAGTACCTGACGAACAGGGCCTGCCTCCCTATGGGAGTGCAACAACAAACAGTTGTTGCAGGTGAGAACCTAGCAACCTAAGCCACCGCCTGTCGATAAATCTTGGCTCAGTCAGCCCTCAGGTGCACTGTGGGGAAACAAAACTTTTTCCCCTAGAAGAACAACTCTCCACACAAAGTGGAAAGGTTGAAGGCTTGTCAGGGAGTCACTAGCCTGTGCCCTCTGTTTATGAGTGAATGAGCTTCCGGAGGGCTGGGATGAAAAAGCACCCCTTGATCCTCCAGCTAACTCCCTCGTGAACTCTTTTCATATTCCCCTTTGTCAATCCTAATAAAGAATCCAGTTCGACTGAATCTGTGGGAGGGAAAAGAAAAAAAACCCACCCCCACTCTATAACCACCTCCTCCCTTCCCTCCCTATTTCCCTCCCCAAGGCCAAAAAGCCCAACCCTGTTGGCATCGTAGTCGATATAGGGGGTCATATACTTCTAATTCCAGTTAAGCCTCAGAGGTCTGAGGGACCTATGACAAGATGTAACCTATGACAGGTGGGAGGACAGAGTAAGTTCCCCACCATGAACAGCCAGTGGCATTAATCTATTTTGCAATGTAATGATGTTCTCGCACTCCTCCCTTGTACCCAGAGGGAGAGAGACACAAGTCAGTCCACCCAGAATCACCACATGCTTTCCCATCTCACTTATCCAAGGCCCTGGCCAGATTAAACTGGTCCCACTGCCCTAGAGTATGTGGTGGAAATAGGTGGTGAGAATCTCCCATTCCTCCGAGAATAATGTTTCCTCTCCCTCAATCATAAAGGAAACCCCACCCCAAAACCATTGTACTAACCCCAAACAGCTTCATCATGTTATTAACTCAGCCCTGCTATAAACACCTACCACTGAGGTGGGGACGGAGAGAAAAAAGAGCCAAAAAGCCTCCACGTAATCGATGGGACCAAAATCAGGAACAAACTTCAGGAAGGGTCACCCTGAAATGTGGCCGTGTGTAACACAGCAGCGAACAAAGGGTCCACCGGCCCTGGCCCCGATGCACGCCAAAACCCGCCACTGCCCAGAGACCCCCACCACCACCCAAGACCAGGGAATCCACCAGGGACACAAACCATGAGAAAGGCCAACAAGTAAACCCCCTAACCACCCGTTCTTTTTGTATTAACCATATTAAACTTAAATGTGACCAAAAACGTTGTCGGGTCAAGGATAATGCGCTTTCAAACGTTAAGGCCTTAGTAAATTGGGTAGAACATTAAGTGAACATTTGCTGTAGTTCAGCCAGACTCCTCAGAGATTTTAGTTCTGGCAATCCATTTGGATAGGTCCACGTGTAATGGTAACACCGAGTCCAATCTTGAATGGGGTTGACTGACATCTTTCAAACCTGGAGCCACCGCCCAAAGTAGTTGTTCGATTTCTTTCTCAGTGATCTCTTTAATGTCAGGAACTGAAACATTGTTGGCAACCAGAAAATCCCAAGCTAACAATAAGGAGTCATAGCTTTTCGGACCCTCAGGTGTCTCTATCCACAGTCTGGCAGGATATCGCAGTTGGGCCTTCCAGCCCTTCTCTTTCAACTGTTTCACCACTCCCAACACTCTCTTGCGATGTTGTGCCAGGGCTGGGGGAAAATATTGGTCCACAAATACTTTTGTGCCATCAAAATCCAGATCTTTTTTTGCCCATGCCAGTCGCAGTATCTTTTCCTTAGTCGGGAATCTCAAGAATTTAATAATAATGGCTCTGGGGGGGGGGCACCTTGTCTAGGCTTTGGGGCAAGGGCCCTATGTGCTCTTTTGATCTCTAATGGAGGTTCTTCTCCGATTTGCAGCTCAGTCTTTAACCAACAATCCATGAAGGCCACCATGTCTGCTTGCTCGGCTCCCTCTGGTATACCAACGACCCTTATATTATTGCGTCTGGAACGCACCTCTGCATCCTCAGCGCTTGCTGTTAAAACTTTCTCCCTTGCATAAAGAAAGGATAACGATCTTTCAAAGTCCATGTGTTCTGACTGCAACCCCTCTAGGTGTTGTTCGACAGAGGCAGTTCTTGATTCCAGTTTCTTAAAATCCCTTTGGATGTTCGTGACTTTTGCATCTATCTTGTGCAGTAACTTAATGATTTTTCTCCACTCTGCCCTCGTACTGGTCGATCCTGAGTCAGAGCTTAAGTCATCAGCTCCAGACACCGAGAGCACTAATGAGTGCGAGGGGGTTGGACTGAGGCCTGCCATCTGTCTGCCACATAGGTTCTCAGAGACGGTTTTGGCTATTAAGGAGCCTCTTTTCTTCGTGCGAACCATTGCAGGGCATATACTCTGCCAGTCTCGCTACTTAACACCCTGGGATGTCACCACTGAATATTGGATTCTCTTCTAGAGTCGCACTGGAGAATCGGAGCGAGGAGCTAGGCAGCCATTTCCACCAGCTATGTCACTGGAAGTCTGTAGGTGTGTTCTAATTACCATGATTGGGGACTCCAGCGGAGGGGTTCCACTAGACTTACAGGAATGTTGTACTTTACATTACTGCAATTGTGGCAACGGTGGGGAGGTTCCACTAGACCACATGGGACAGTCATCAGAACATGTATCGGGAATTGGGTGGGGAGACCAATAGACCACCAGGGATGGTCAGGTATAATATATATATATCGAAGACTGGGGGGGCTACTAGACTATCAGTGATTTCCTTTCAAATATATACACACGATAGTGGCTATGGGAAGGGGGATGCCCTGGGATCCCCACAGTACACGTCATGCTGTGCAGGGTGCCCGATGCAAGTCACTGGGCTGCTTTGCACAAGGCATGACAATGGGGCCATAATGACATGCAAATGGCTCCATTTGAACCTTGCATATATTATGGCCTCATTTGTATGCCACCTGCTGACTATCACAGGTGATGCACCTAGCGCAACTGCACTTGCACTGGTGCATCCCTGTGCTCCCTAGCTATGGCTTACACTGGAGCAGTACTCACTGCACCATGCGCAGTATGTGCGCTGGCCCTGCCATATTCAATGGTGCTGCACAATGGCACATCCCTGCTGAATATCACCTGGACCTGGCCCCAGCGCATCACAGTTGCACTGCACCCAGGCTTGCACCACTGCTTGGCGCAGTCTGAATATCTGTCCCAATATGTTTTTAATTTAATGTATTTATATGTAACTTTAGGTTAAGATATGCATCGTTCAATCAGATTGCTCAAAATTTACAGTTGTAAAGATATTCATTTTTGTGTCTCTACTCAAATGTAGTTTTGCCTTGCATGTTTTATATTGCATTGGGCTCAGATTTTACACTATTATGGCAATTTTGTTAGCTATTTCTGTATAATTTTTTATTGTGGAGTATGTCTTTAAAGAGGACAGGAAATCATTTCTAATTAACAGTTGTTTATATTATTCTTGTTCACAGATATGATATGCATTCACCTATGATTCATATTTAACTGTATCTGAATAAAAGGACACCCAAAATTGTATTTTGCATTGTTTTGTTTTTGTGGGCAGTATTCTGTTACAGTTCTGTTCATGGAACCAATAATTAGGAGTTTTTACTATGGCACAGTTTGTGCACAGAACTCTAAGCATAGTTCTTATAGGTCAACAGCTCACAATTAGCATTCTGTACACAAACAGTGACATAGTATAAACTCCAAATTATTAGTTCCAGGAAGAGAACTGTAACAGAATGCGCCCATAAAAACAAAACAATGCAAAATGCACTTTTTTCCTACCACTTTTTATTTAGGTACAGTTAAAAATAAATACTTTAGGGGAATGCATATCATTTTTGAGAATAAGAACTTTATAAACAGCTGCCAATTAGCACAAATTTCCTGTTCCCTTTAAGGATGGCCTGTTTAAAAGGTGTTGCCTAGTACTTGCATGCAAGCCTTCTAGAAAGCTCTGCTAGAGTGAAACACATCAGGTGATGTGCATTTTGTGATTGGAGGGTAGATCATACAAGTGTATACATTTCAACTTTGTTCTTAGCTCTGCTTGAATTGTTGTCTGGTTTGCACTGTTTTGCACAACAATAAAATGGAGCACTTTTTAGATACCCACCACGTATGAGCTTCTTTTATTTTATGAGAACAGTTGACTTTTAATTAAGTGGCAGCACATAAAAGAGAGAGAGAATCCACAAGGTTGCGGGTGCTGACAGCTTTCATTGTGTAGGAAACGTAGCCCCAATCTTGGGAGAGTGCATAATATAAAGAAGCAGTAAGAAACTGTGTGTTGCACTTTTAACGGGGTGGCCAAAATACAGTATTACATTGATAATCCAAATGAGAGGGAACCAAACAAATTGTTTGGTTAATTGGGAGATTGGATAAATGGGAGACCATTGATGGTAATGTAAAAAGGTAAAAAAAATATATATTTCAATACACAGACAGTAACGAGAGGCACTTAAAATAATTTGGAAGTCAGTTCTGGAAGTTCAGCATGACTCACGACACATGAAAAAATTCTGCTATTGCTGATCATCTTTTTATTTGATTTTGTTTTTCAACAGCCTGCAATCTTAGTTTTCTAAACAGCCATGTGTGAATGAAATCCACACTGTCTAGGCATTCTAGCCAGGTAATAAAATTGTTAAATGCCTCAACAGACTCAGATGCAGTTGGTGCTTGGGCTGCTGATCCAGATGATTTGTTGACTCATCATCATCATCTTCCTCAGGAGCATCCATCACAGAGGGACTGTTCTCAGAGATGATGATAATATCCTTGTCTGAATTATGCCATATCCATCGTCATTTGATTTACAATTCACCCACTCCTGAATAGCTTCTGTCAGACATTCCATTTGTTGTGTGATTGAATTTATTCTTGTTGTTGCCACCTCTTGCTAGTCAGTGTCAAGGTTGAGAGTTTGATTCTGGTGTCTGATTGGTGCTTTGCTTGGTGCTCAACTCAGTGAGTACCTGGGATTTGTCCCAACATATTATGAGAGTGTCCTGTCTGAGCCTCGCCCCATGACTCAGCGAGCAGGTAACAAGTGTCTTTGACGCTTAATATTTTAATGCCTCAGTGTGAGTTAATTTTCCTCAGTCAACGGAATAGCCAGCATTCTACCACTGTCATTTTGTTTATGTTGCTAGAATGCCTAGGGCTGCAGCTTTGACATAGTGTTGTCTACTAGAAAAGATCACACAGTCCCATCTGACATATGCAGCTGCTCCAAGTTAGGTAAACCTCAGCATTATTGATGAGTAGTGTGGCACACTGTGGGAGGTTAAGTGCTATCAGATGGCACCAGATGGCAGGAACAAATTTGGTTTTGAAGCACAATTTAAATATTTTTGCATTCATCCAGGCATTGCTCTGTGTCATATATGTTACTGACAGTGTGTCCATATTTATGAGCTTAAAACAATGTGGTTTCAAAGATTTACCAATCGCCAACAATTTAATAAAGTGAGAGCCAGTAGTGTTAGTGCATCCAAGAACTGTTAATCTTTTATTTTTGTAAACTAGGGCAAACTTTTCAGACCAACATGACATGATCTTCTCTGGCAATATTTTCCAACAAGTCCTGGTTTCATCGGCATAATAAATTTGTATTGAAGTAAACCTCTCTGAAATCTTTAGATCACACATTTTCTTCTGAAATGTCACTGTGTTATAAGAACAGGCAGACATGAGCTCACTGGTAATTGAAAACTGCTGCGTACACCCCAAAGGTGTCATCCATAATGCTGATGCTGCAAAGAAACTGGATTGCTTTCTTTTTTAGTATCAAACCAGAGATTGGAGTCCCTGTCCTGCAATTCTGAATGAACCAGAGATAAAGTGCTTCATCCAGTGCCTGGTCTCTGCTGCCTTTCACACTTTTTGTTTATGACTAGGCTGTTTACCGCAGTCCTTAGTGGCAGCATACCCCTGTATCTTTTCCTGGGCTCCGCAGATATCACAAACCATGGAGTTACCAATGTTAAAAAGGCTTGCATCCTTGACTATACCATAACCATTTTCAAGAGACTGGAGTATTCTAAACTTCTGGTAGATATCTAAGATGCTTTGTTTACATTTTGCTGTCATTTCTGAGTGTTGTGCTTACTAGGCATGTGGAATTAAGGTAATTATACACTACGTACTAACCAATAAGTGCTAATGGGTGCTTATAGGTGCTTGGAAAAATAGCTGGCATTAGTGGTGTTAAGCAAAAATTCAGATAATCTAGACTTTTGAAAACTGGGTATTGGACACTAAGGGTCATACTGTAATAAATGTGCTGTCATTTTATTCCTTGGTATCAATAAAGTTCACTGGAGACATAAATATGCAGTTTGTAAGGATTATTGTCTGCTGTAGAGCAGTTATACAGGTCTGAAGTTTATTAAAATGGACATTTTCTTATATAAAAAGTGATTATCACATACCATTTATACTGAGAGCTTTTACTTTATTAACTTTTTTGATTGGTTACTGTTGTTAGCCTTATAACAGGAGCATCTGAAAAAAGGATATTTGTGATACTGCATTCTAGGTGGCTGGGACTTGTTTCTAACTAATGGTAGCACTCTCAGAATGGCATGGTTAAACTCAGGCCTCTGCCATTTAGAACAGCATTTTTGGAAATTAATTAATTAATTAATGAGGTTTAGAGGTGGCATCAGTAAGTGACCCACTCTAAACTGATCAAATATCCTACTGCTGAGCTCACGTGGTTCTTACTGCAACTTTGGCTAATGATGCCCTAATTGAAAGTTTAAACCTGCAGTTCAATGGGTGAGCAACCAGCCATGCCTACTTCCTGAACTATTTAAGCATTTCCTTCCAGCCTCCATCTGAAACACTTTCTTTGCCCTACCATCCTCCTCATCTCCTCCAGTGGATCACCCTTCTACTCCCAGGGTTCCTTCCTAAGCTACATTTAGTCAAAGGACCTTCCTTTGGCACCTCTTAGGGTGGAACCCTCTTACGGGTTTCATGCCTTCAAACCCTGCAGGGTGGTAATTCCTATTGGAATAGAGAGTGCGAATGGCCACATACATTGCTATACAGCTGCACAAGCATAAACATTATTCTAGTTGAGAAAGCCATTGAACTAAAACTTACCTCATTAAAGTGCTGGCAATGAGGTTTGCTGAAAATTGTGACTGCTATAGCTGGCCTTGAGTCTTGAGACTGGATGGAGTCTATCATTCATGCTCTTGCTGCTGCTTCTAAATTTAGCTTGACAATTTTTCATTGATGCCAATGACTTTTGAGTAGGCACAGTGACTTGAACAGGTGGATAATGGGTACATTGAGATTTTGACAGACAGCACATGGATTAGTCTCACAGCCAATCACAAATTTTGTATAGTACCTACTGCTCACTGCCCAGAAACAGTACATTTGTAATCAGATTAATTGTATGAATAATGAGTTTTAGGAATTTCTGAAACTTTTACTATAACTTCAGGAGCATCTCAAAGTTACTTTTGTAGTATGCTAGAGGCATTTTAGGCTGATGAAGTGAACATTGTTGAAATGGTTTGCTTAGCCCTGTTGTTCTCAAATATCAGTGCTTCTATTTCTTAATGCTGTAAATTCTCAGTTAAAGTGATTCTGTCACCTTTAATAAAACTTTGATAACCTGTGAGCCCAGTTCTTATTCACACTTTTATCCACTGGAATATGTGACAAAATATACTGTACACTCCTTTTTGCCAGCACATAAATATGCTAAACTGAGAACAGATGATCTGCACTTGTTGGGGGAAGGGGGGAGCATCCTGGCATAGATCCTGATATATAAACAAAGTTGTCCAGATATTACTGTGAATAAAAATGTTTTGTGCATAGTAACATTGAAGAATACCACCACAGATATGTCTATGTTTTGTGCACTGCCATGCACATACAGTACAATACATGTGTGGGGTAGTGTGAGGCACAAAACTGCTTCCCATGTCATACCGCTGGGCTGCTTCTAGCCCTCTGTTAAATGTTCACTTATGTCTCCCAACAGTATCCCTGATGGTCATCTTGGTCCCAAACTATTTCCAGTAACTGTAGGAACTTATAGTGTAGGAGTTCCCCCTAAAATGCCCCTTGCCTATCCAATGTGAAACTGAAATCCACCTCCTGATGTCTGTGCACAACCAGCCCAGCACTTCAATGACACTCCACTATCAATGTATCCTCATGGTATTTGGAGGCTGTGGCAAAGTATTGTGATAGTTGTTCCAGTGGTAGCTAGAAATGTGAATGGCATTGGGTGCCATTTACATGCCAGCTGTCACATTGTTCATACATTAACACACTTTGATGTGCAGTGACATTGAAGAGATTCACAGCCCACTCTCAGAATAACTCTGGGGATTAAAAAAGGTGTTTTCTGGTAATGTCAGATCACAATGATTTACTGCAAATCCTTTGTCACTGAGAATTAGGCCCTTTATATTCAAATATAATTTGGCTCCTTTTGCATCTATGGTGTTCATTATTTCTATCCTTTTAGACATCATTTTGTTTCTTTACATGGAACAGGATTCTTGTTGCCTATACCACGACCTGCTCCTACTGTTTAAACCTTTTGCTAAATCAAACTCCACGTGCTCATGAAACATAGAAACATAGAAACATAGACTTTGGAGGCAGATAAGGACCGGCAAGGCCCATCTAGTCTGCCCATTTCCCTACCTACAGGATAGGCCGCAGATCCTAGTTAACCAACAGCCTATATCTTCCTGCCCCCCACAAGAATTGCCTTATGTCTGTCCCATGCATTCTTCAATTCACCCACAGTTTTAGACCCCAACTTCCTCAGGAAGGCTGTTCCATGCATCCACTACCCTCTCTGTGAAATAATACTTCCTCACATTGCCCCTGAACCGCCCTCCTTCTATCTTTAAATCGTGTCCCCTTGTTCTTGCAAGTCTCTTTTCTGAAAGATGCTACCCTCTTGGACTTTGTTGATTCCCTTGGAGGTACTTGAAAGTTTCTATCATGTCCTCCTCTCCCTTCTTTCCTCAAGGGTATACATATTAAGCTCCTTTAGTCTCTCCTCATACGGCTTCTCTTGCAGACCCTGCACCATTTTAGTTGCCCTCCTCTGGACTGCCTCTATCCTGTCTATGTCCTTGCGGAGATCGGGTCTCCAGAACTGGACACAGTATTCCAGATGGGGTCTCACCAACTGTCTGTACAGAGGGATAACAACTTCCTGTTTTCTGCTGCTGATGCCTCTCCCTATACATCCCAGTATACCCCGGCCCTCCCTACTGCCTTCTCACATTGCTTGCTAACCTTAAGGACATCTGATATGATTACCCCCAGGTCCCTTTCCTGTTTTGTTGTTGTTACTACCTCCCCACCCATTGTGTATTCTTCCCCTGGGTTCTTGTTTCCCAGGTGCATTATTTTGCACTTTTTGCATTGAATCCTAGCTGCCATCGCCTGACCATTCCTCCAACCTTGCCAAGTCCCTTTTCATCCTTTCCACGCCTCCTTGTGTATCAACCCTGTTGCAGATCTTGTGTCATCTGCAAAAGGCATACTTTCCTTCCAGTCCCTCTGCAATGTCATTGATGAAGACATTAAAGGACTGGACCCAATATGAACCTCGCGGTACCCCACTGGTAACCGCCTTTTCTTCAGAGTGGACTCCATTTACAATTACCTTCTGTGTCCTGTTGTCCAGCCAATGTTTTACCCAGGCTACCACCCTGGGACCCACTCCCAGGCTGGTTAATTTGACTAATAATGAAGACATGATAATTTCTACTCAACAAACTATGAGTTTGGGAATCATGACTTAGGCAAAGGAGTAAGCAGTAGAAACAGATGAACTTAAGGAGACTGATCCTGTTTTCATACACATAATATTAATAATGAAGAACAAAGCAATGCAGGCAATATATAAATTATAATTGTTGTAATTGTTTTTAAATACTATGTTTTCCAAAGTTCTGTCAGAAGTAAGAAAATCTTTACATGTTTAGAGTGAACAGAAACTAGCATATAATTAAGTGCTGTAACTGAGAAAGCATACTTTCCCACAAAGCGGCTGTTTAGAGGAAAAAAACTTTGAATGACAGCAAGTCTACCCACACACTGTTTGCTAATCTGCTGCACTGTTAATGCCACTTGAACACATATGTTCTTTAGGCCTTATGGTCAAGTACTAATCACAAATGAAAGCAAACCATCTGCTACTGGCGACTAAAGAATAGTGGCGGTGGTAACCAGCCTCACTTGAGCAGATGAAAATAATTTCTGGGGAACAAAATATATTGTTCTTTAATGGTAATTTTGATCTACAGATGGTGAGAAAGACTTTGGCTTGTCATATGCAGTGACATGTTTCTAATAATTGAAGACTAACAGTTTAGTTAAATGTCATTCATGAGATACTGTTTTAGATGTATGATATTGCATTTTCAAAGGAATAAGTACTTCATATTGCAAGATATTGTAAGGCAGTTTTATATACTGTAGCTTGCAATAACAAAAGGATTATCACTTTATAGCAGGAACACACAGCTGTTTCTAGGTAAGATCACAAAACTGGATACAATAAATGCTAAACTTATACTCAGTAATTCAGAATGATGCATGTTGCTGCTGCTTTGAAACCATAAAAGCATGCTCCTTTCAACTTACCTAAGAATGACTTCACATCAAACAGTTACAGTACTATGGGAGTCAGCAGTATGGATATGAGATCCAGGAGGAACAAAATGGTGGAGAGATACTGTGGGTTAAGCAGGAAAGGAAAATGGGGTCAGTCATCTGGACAAGGGTGGTCCACAGACCACCAGCCCAGGAGAAAGAAACTGATAGGAAGCAAATGCTAGCCATACAAAGGATGGTAGACAAGGGTGAGGTGGTGCTGGTTGGAGACCTCAATATTCCAGATGTGGACTGGAGCCTCCAAGCAGCAGCATCAACCAGAGGCAAATTTACGGTATCCTGGACTCCCGTCAAAGGGCCTTCTTCAAGCAACTGGTCATGGAACCAGCTTGGCAGAAGGCAATACTGGACCTTGTGCTCACAAACGGGGACAGTGTGACGGGGGTAACAGTGGAGGAACACCTTGGGAACAGTGAACACCAGTCACTGTGATTTGACATCACAGAAGGAGCAGAACCAAACTGCACAAAAACATGTATCATGGATTTTAGGGGGGTAGACTTTGGGAAAATGGGGAGATGCTTGAAAGATGTATTAATGGGAATGGGGCAGGAATCAGGAGTTGAGGAACAGTGGTCAATATTTAAAATGGGGATTACAAGAGTAACATGATTATGCATTAAGCAGGTTAGCAAGAGAAAAAGAAAAGGAGGCATTATGGTTTTCCAAGGAGGTAGCAGAGAAAGTGAAAGCCAAAAAGATTGCATTACGGCAATACAAAAATACACTGGCAGTAGGTGATAGGGAGAAGTACCAGGAGAAGCAAAGGGAGGCAGGGAGGTCAGTAAGGGAAGCCAAAGCTCAGACAAAGGAGTGCATTGCAAAATCAGTAGGTAGAGGCACAGAACCTTTTACAGGAACATAAGTGAAAAAGAAAAGCAAAGGGAGGGATAGTGAGACTGATGAGGGAGAATGGGGGCCACATGGAGGATGACAAGAGTAAAGCTGACATACTGAACAGGTATTTCTGCTCAGTCTTTACCAAGGAAGAGGAGGGTAATGGGCCTGAAGGGAGTATACGGGGTGGGAATGGCACAGAAATGGGCACAAGTCCCTTTACAAGACAAAAGAGTCCTGAAGGAACTGGAAGGAATAAGAGCTGATAAAGCAATGGTGCCAGATGGGGTGCATCCCAAGGTCCTAAAAGAACTAAGAGAGGTGGTGGCTGAACCCCTGGCAATCCTGTTAAGCCAATCGCTGGAAACAGGGCAGGTACCCAAAGACTGGAGGACAGCAGATGTAGTCCCCTTATACAAAAGTGGGAACAAAGAGGAAGTGGGGAACTACAGATCAGTTTTGCTACCTGCCATCTACATTCCCTGTTTGATGTACTGTACAAAAGCAGTTTGCTCGGCTGTGCACCATTTAGCTTTATGCTCATTTCTACTCGTTTTCAAGAGTTATAGTCCTAGGATGGACAAAGCATGTGTCACAGACATGGAATCCATAGGACACGCCTGAGAGTGTAAGTGCACTTCACACAAACTCAGGACCAAGGTGAGCTGTAACTTTATGGTGCATTTTTTCATCTGGCTTAGTCTTCACTCTTAGTCTGAATCAGTAAACTGTTGGTGTGGTTCATTGTAGTTTATGTTTTTTTGCTACTGTCTACTACTGTGCTTGTTTCAATAAATATTGCATTACTTGCATATCTTAAGGTGATAGTGCCTATTTTTTCAGGTGTACCCACCTACCCCATTTGAATGAGAACCTGTGCTTTTATGTTACTATTACTCTCCCAGGTTTGAGCACCCACAATAGGAGAGCATTCCCCCTCCCATCTTGCTTCAAGATGCAAAGATTGTCAGGATTGCACTGAAGACATCAGGAAGCTTTCTAAGGAGGGAATGGCAATTAAGGCCACCATACATCTCCATCCAACAGCGGAAACCCTCTTAAGGAAACTGGAGAATATACTATAAACAACTAACTATATATTATGACCCTTGGAATGGAGGAGAGGAAAAAAAAACTTCTAAAAGGTGAAACCTCTGGGGAATCCAAGGCCTAGGTCACCTTCCCTTCGAGCTTGGGGTAATTTATTTAGTGATGGCCCTGATGCTGCAAATTAGAAATCCAATCCAAAGGGAGGAAATATTCCAATTTGGTGGAAAGCTCTCATGGTCCCTCTAATGGGAATGCCATGAAAGGTTATGAGAGGCCTCTGCAACATCGGGTACTCTTGAAGCAAGATCAGACCCCCAAGGCAGGAGGAGGAGGAGATGAACAACTTTGTGGGTGCAGAATGAGATTGTCAGCTACAGGGAAAGCTCTGAGCCAGAAAAGGTTATGGTCATGGTTGGTGGCCACCAGTTTCTGAGTGAGTAAACAAATCAACTTCAGTGTGCTAGACAGAAGGATGCCGGGTGTAGCCAATGGTTGTAAATTAGGTAGCAGAATATTGATGAGGATCCTGGGCAAGGCCAGTGGCTGCAGATTAGACAGCGGGTTAGTGATAAGGATGCAGGACAAAGCCAGCTGCCTGGGTAAGGTAGGAGGCTGAGTGTGAGCCATTTGATAGTAGTAGCAGCCAGCGGAAAGCAAGTCCACCAGTTCCATTAAAGAAACCAAATTAATGGTGACATAGAATGTAGGTGTTTAGGTAGTGAGAGGCTGTGATGCCAGTGATTTATTCAATGAGGTTTAGCGTAAATGAATCAATGAGGTTTAGCAGATAGGAGATATGTAACAGCATTTGTAACAGCAATAAAATGGCAGCAGCATAGGTAAGCATGATGCATCGCAAATGTGGTAAACTGAATTATGTATATGCTTGGCCAACCAGTTCCATAAAGGAGCAAAATCATAGTGTACTTAAAAGCAGATGATTACCATGGTTTCAGCATTATTAGTAAATTTATATAATTGGCATAAATACCTTAAATGGGTATCTATTTAAAATCCCATAGATCATATTTCCTAAACTTACCAGCCCAGACACTGCTACCTAATGGCCATAGCATCCCGACTTGACTTCTCCCAAAACCTACAAATCCAACAGGGAGGAAGAATGCCAACAGGGGTAAGGTAGCGGATGTGATGGAATGCTACCGTACTCCTAGTGAGACACTACAAGTAACTGTAGGATGCAGTAGCTGGCTGAGCTGCTCCCATGGCATGGAGGGCTAAGCCACGAGCAACTCAGCCAGCATGGTTTGGTACACCTGGGTTCTGTTCCTGGCTTCCACATACATTACTGCAATGAAATTGCGCCCCCCTCCATAACTTATTTTATCTACTCTGGGGTCCGATCCCCCTCAGAGTTTGTTCTATAAATTATAAAGATGTGTGGGTGAAGCCTCCACATGAGGGGTGTGGGGCAAAGCCCCATTACATTTATATGTGTGATTTTACTGTCTGCTAATGCTAGTGTGTTTCCTGACATTGTCCTGTCGCATCTGGTGTTGATGGTGTTATGGATTTCTGACTGTTTACTTAGTAACTCGAGTGTCGTGATGCCAAGTTTCAGTATTTTGTCATATATCCTCTTAAATGCCATTAAGGCAGAGATAGGTTATTCCAGTTAGGAGCATGCAGCGCAGTAATGGAATGCAATGAATACCTGAAGGCCATGTTGGCTGTGAGGCTAATGATTTATATATGATTAACTGAAAGCCATGTAGGCAAGATGGAAGGGTAAACATCATATAGATTACATTAAGCACGTTCCTGCTACTTGGAGCTATGATGCCCCACTGTGACATCACAGTTCATAACCATGGGAATAACCAGAAGTTACAAGCTGAGCGCCATGAGACCAGATAGCACTGTTATGTTGATTGGGTAGGAACCCCCATAATAGAGATGCTTTTACTGGCAAGGTCCTAGTGAAGGACATAGCCAAATTATAGCAAGCTGCAGAGGGAGTAGATCAACAATAAATTGCAGTAGAGCCACACTACACTGCAGAAAAGCAAGCAGGGGAATTAAAACCTGGGATAAGAGCTGCCTGACTGAGCTGACACTGGATGAATTCATCAGAGCTTCAGAGATAAACAGAACACATCAGAGAGTGACAGCTAGCAGGAGTAGGATGAGCCAGAACCAGGTGCAAACAATTAGCACAGAGACAGCAGAAGCAGAGAATCAGCAGCTGAGCTGAAACATACAGATTACAATTGCAGTTGCACTGAGGGGTTGCAGAAATCTGGTGAGGAAATAATGAGGAAATGTTAGCTTAAAAAACACAAGCACAGGATTAGAACAATAGAAACAAAGGGTCAAAGGATACTAGAAAAAACTAGAAAGCCCCCAAAAGAACGACAATGCAAAATGAAAAAACTCAAACAGGAGAACAGGAAACATGCAACACAAAGAGAATTGTGGCAGTCGAAGGCAAGAAATTCTAACCAAACAGCAGGAGAACACAATGGACAGAATTCCTACACAAATGAAGCAGAGCCCAAAGCACAAGGAAAGATGGAGACAGATGCAGGCCCAAGGGGAGATGGCAGAGACGGGCATAGCCTCTGGCTGCAGTGAAAAAGTGCTTCAGAAGGAGGCTGGGAGGATATGCTTGTATAGCTCAGGAAGGGGTGGCTGGTTGCTCACCTCTTGAACTACAAACATAGCTCTCAGTGCTCAACTCATACCTCCTGCTAGGCCCCACCTCCTCCTGCCCCCCCATGCCCAGCAAACATTAAGCATAAGTACTGTAAAAGCCACATTTTCCATTCCAACCAGCCACAAAAGTAAGTTCTCCCACCCTACCCTGATCAATGTCTTATTCCGTTTATCAGCCTTTTGCCAAAAAAACTTTCTCCTCAAAGACTCCAAAACTCCAGGTTCCACCAGACTGAAAACCATTAAAAAAAGCCATCTGCTGTAATCCCTTCTTTCACCTGAAATCCAAGTTTCCTCCACTCTCACTCTACCCATCACTCTTTAAGAACACAACCCCACCTCACGTTACCACAGTCTTTCTATACAAAGGTACCTCCACTCCTCACCTTTGTACATGTTTTGTTCTAGAGGAAACTGGCATTTAGGATCTTTGGAGAAGGAAGGATTTGTTTCACAAGAGGGTAGTAGAGGGATGGGATAAAATGAGGGATGGACAAGTGGAGGTGGGTGCAAGAGTAATTTTTTTGTCTTGAACGTGGACATCGGGTAAGCGCTGCCCCCAGGGCAGCACCCTATAGTCCCTTCTACTGTTTATGCCTATTGGTGCATTTCATCCCTTGCACCTGGGACAGCACCCCGTAGCTCCTCCTATATGCAAAAAAAACATTGGTACATTTCGGCCCCTACCGCTGGGGCAGCACCCTGTAGCTCCACCAACCCGCAAATCCTATTGGTGCAAGTCAACGTAATGCTATTGGCTATCAAGACACAGTCCCAGGGGTCGCGCCAGTAACCATCCATCGCAACACTGTCCCAGGGACAGAAAACTGGAACCAGCAACACAAGCACTGCCCCAAGGGCAGTCCATGGGAACAAACCATCCAGACACTACCCCAGGGCACCCCAGGAACCAACTACCTAGGCACTGGTTGGGGCAATCAACAGGGACAACTACTCAGGCAGTGCCCATGGGCAGCCCACAGGAACCAACTATATTGACACTGCCCCAGGAGCAGACAACAGGAACAACTATCCAAGCACTGCCCCCGGGGAAACCCAATGGAGCCAACTACTCTGACTCTGCCCCAGGGGCAGCCAACAGGAACAACTATCCAAGCATTACCACAGAAGTGGCCAAAAGGAACAACCACCCAAGAACTGCCCCAGGGGAAGCCAAAAGGAACAAATTACACAGACACTGCTCCAGGGGATGACAACAGAAACAACTACCCAAACACTGCCCTGGGGCGACCCACAGGAACCAGCTTACTGGCTGTTCTCCAGGGGCAGCCCACAGGAATAAACCATCCAGGAACTACCACAGGGGCAGCCCCAGGAACCAACTACCCAGGCACTGCCACAGGGGTGCCAACTGGAACAACTACTCAAGCAGTGCCCCAGGGGAAGTCCACAGCAACCAACTACACAAGCACTGTTCTGGGGTAGCAAACAGGAACAACTACCCAAGCAGTACCCCAGGAGTAGCCCACAGGAGAAACTACCCAAGCACTGCCCTAGGGGCAGACAACAGGAACCGACCATCATGGCACTGCCCCAGGGGAAGCCAACAGAAACCAACCATCATGGAAAGAATAGTTGAGTACCTAGAGGCCAGTGGGGCACAGGACCCAAGGCAGCATGGGTTCACAGTGGGAAGGTCATGTCAGATGAATCTAATAGATTTCTTTGACTGGGTGACCAAAGTAGTAGACCAGGGAGGGGCTGTGGACATGGCCTACCTAGACTTTAGCAAGGCATTTGACACAGTCCAACACAAAAGATTTATAGTCAAATTAACCAGCCTGGGAGTGGGTCCCAGGGTGGTAGCCTGGGTAAAACATTGGCTGCACAACAGGACACAGAAGGGAATTGTAAATGGAGTCCACTCTGAAGAAAAAGGGGTTACTAGTGGGGTACCGCAGGGTTCAGAATTGGGTCCAGTCCTTTTTAATGTCTTCATCAGTGACATTGCAGAAGGACTGGAAGGAAAAGTATGCCTTTTTGCAGATGTCACAAAGATCTGCAACAGGGTTGATAAACAAGGAGGTGTGGAAAGGATGAGAAGGGACTTGGCAAGGTAGGAGGAATGGTCAGAAGTATGGCAGCTAGGATTCAATGCAAAGAAGTGCAAAATAATGCACCTAGGAAACAAGAGCCCAGGGAAGAATACACAGTGGGGGGTAGCTAAAAACAAAAAAGGAAAGGGACCTGGGGGTAATCATATCAGATGACCTTAAGGTTAGCAAGCAGTGGAGAAGGCAGTAGGAGGGCTGGTATACTGGGATGCATCGGGAGAGGCATCAGCAGCAGAAAACAGGAAGTTGTTATCCTCTGTTCAGACAGTTGGTGAGACCCTCATCTGGAGTACTGGCGTCCAGTTCTTGAGACCCCATCTCCGCAAGGACATTAACAGGATAGAGGCAGTCCAGAGGAGGGCAACTAAAATGGTGCAGGGTCTGCAAGAGAAGCCGTATGAGGAGAGACTAAAGGAGCTTAATATGTATACCCTTGAGGAAAGAAGAGAGAGGGGGGACATGATAGGAACTTTTAAGTACCTCAGTAGAATCAACAAAGTCCAAGAGGCTGGCATCTTTCAGAAAAAGAGACGTGCAAGAACAAGGGGACACAATTTAAAGATAGAAGGGGGGCAGTTCAGGGCAATGTGAGGAAGTATTATTTCACAGAGATGGTAGTGGATGCATGGAACAGCCTTCCTGAGGAGGTTGTGGGGTCTAAAACTGTGGAAGAATTCAAGAATGCATGGGACAGACATAAGGCAATTCTTGTGGAGGGTAGGAAGAAATAGGCTGTTGGTTAACTAGGATCTGTGGCCTATCCTGTAGGTAGGGAAATGGGCATACTAGATGGGCCAAGCGGTCATTATCTGCCATCAAAGTCTATGTTTCTATGGCTCTGCCCAAGGGACAGTTAAAAGGAATCAGCTACACAGGCGCTGCCCCAGGAACAGCCAACAGGAATAAACCATCCAAGCATTGCCCAAGGGGCAGCCCCAGGAACCAACTACCCAAGCACTACCCCAGGACAGACAACAGGAAACAGCCATCATAGCAATGTCCAAAGGGCAGCCAAAAGGAACCAACTACATAGGCACTGCCCCATGGGCTGCCATAAGAAACAACTATGCAAGCACTGCCCCAGGGGCACGCAACAGGAAAAAACCGTCATGGCACTGCCCTGGGTGCAGCCAAAATGAACCAGCTACACAGGCACTGCCCCGGGGCAGCCCATGGGAACCAGTTACACAGGCACTGCACCAGGGGCAGCACACAGGAACTATCTACACAGGCACTGCCCCAGGAGCAGCACACAGGAGCAGCCAGCAGGAACCAACCATCATGGCACTGCTCCAGGGGCAGCTAAAAAGAACTGACTACACAGGCACCGTCCAAAGGGCAGCCCATGTGAACCAGGTACACAGGCATTGCCCCAGGGGCAGTGCCACTAACCAAAAATCAAGGCACTGCCCCAGGGGCAGTCCATGCTAATCAGCTACCCAGGCACTGCCCCAGAAGAATCCCATGGGAAAAAACCTTCCAGCCACTGCCCCAGAGCAGTGCCAGTAACTAACCATTACAGCACTGCTCCAGGGGCAGCACACAGGAACCAGCTACCCAGGCAATCCCCCAGAAGCAGCCAATAGAAACCAACCATTACGGTACTGCACCAGGGTAGCCAAAAGGAACCAACTACACAGGCACTGCCCTAGGGGCAGCCCATGGGAACCAACTGCCCAGGTGCTGCCCCATGAGCAGCCCACAGAAATAAACCATCCAGGCTCTACACGTGGGACAACCCCAGGAACCAGCTACCCAGGTACTGTCCCAGGGGCAGACAACAGGAATCAATTAGTCAAGCACTGCCCTAGGGGCAGCCCACAGGAAACAATTACCCATGCAGTGCCCCAGGGGCAACCAACAGGAACCAACATCTAAAGGAAACAACTACATTGGCACTGCCCCAGTAGTAGCCCAAAGGAACCAGTTATTGTGCTGCTCCTATGGTGGTGCCCGTGTAACTAGTTCCGATGGGGCAGCCCCTGGAGCAGTGCCTCGGTAGCTAGTACTATTCTGCTGCCCCAAGGGCAGTGACATGATAGTTGGTTCCTGTTGTCTGGCCCTAAGGCAGTGCGTGAGTATTTGTTTCTTGTATGCTGCCTCTGGGGCAGTGCCTGAGTAGTTAGTTCCTGTGGGCTGCCCTTGGGGCAGTGCCATGATGGTTGGTTACTGGTGCTGCCCCAGGGGCAGTGCCTGTGTAGTTGGTTCCTTTTGGCTACCCCTGGGGCACGGCCATGATTGCTTGTTCCTGTTGCCTGCCCCTGCGGCCGTGATTGGGAAGTTGGTTTCCATGTGCTGTGCAAGGGGCAGTGCCTGCAGTTAGTTCCTGTGAGCTGCCCTTGGGGTAGTGCCATGATGGTTGGTTACTGGTGCTGCCCCTCGACAGTGGCTGGATAGTTTTGTATGTTTGCTTGTAAAAGTTTATTCTTGAATTTTTCAAAGAAAAGGATAACCCAATTGGTGATCTCATTTATAGTGGTGTCCAGTATTCATACATTTTATAAATAATCAAAACATCATACAAAATCATTTAAAAAATACAGTTTTGCATGTTTTAAATATAGAGCATGTTATAATCCATAACACAGAGTTAACAGCAATCTTTAGGGTATGAGAATATACTTAGCATCCATTCTTTTATCATACTCCAGGGTACCACTGCCTTAGATTTTAATGTTGCTGGCAGACCATTTCAAACTCTAGGACCAAGGTTTATAATGGTAGATTTAACTTTTACTGTTCTCATTACTGGTGTTTTAAGTTCAAAATCGTGTGCTGTTCTCAGGTCACCATGCAATGTGTGAATTTGGAACAGGTTATTTAAGTGGGGGGGGGATATTTTGCAGTATGTTCTGGTATGTAAAATGTAGGATATGCAATTGTCTACATTCTGCAAGGTTTACCCAGCCCAAAGTTTTATTTAGTGAACAGTGGTGTGTCAACCGGGGGATGTCCAAGATAAAGTGGTCAAATCTATTCAAAACCATGTACAGCCTGTCCTGTTCTTTCCTGGGCATCCCTCCCTCCCCCATAGACGATGTCCCCATAATCAGTAAGTGTCATTATCATGGCATTCACTAATGTGTTTTCTGGCTTCGGCTAGGATACACCTCATCACCCTGTATACGGACCCTATCCTTTGTTTTTCCTTAATGTGTATATAGCTGAAGTTTAATTGTCCTATACTATAATGTAAACACATGTACATCTGTTCTGAAATATTATGTATGACTTATCTGTTTCCCTGCAACTGTTTGTAACCCTCACTACTGACGTGGAACCTTTGTAAATGAGCTGCCTGGTGCTCAAAGGCATTTGTAATCCTAGAATGACTAAATAAAAAAAAAAAAATAGTATTTAGTTTCTTAGTCAAACCAACTATATGTATATCTCATCTTAGTTGTGAATCTAATCGTATTCCAGGATATTTATAGGAGTTAACCTGTCTCAAGATAGAATTTATGTTAGTGTTGATCTGAAGAGTTTGGTCTGCATTACTTTGTTGGCTTCCAAGAATCATTTCCTGAGGTTTCTTGTCATTTAGTACTAGTCTATGTGATTAAAAAATACTGTAACTTATCAAAGTCTCTGTAATTTATTTTATATTTGGAATTGTGTATAGGATCATGTCATCAGCATACCGATGGTGCCAGACCTCCATAAGAAGAGGCCCAAATTCCATTCATATACAGATTGAACAATATTGGACTCAACACAGACCCTTGAGGAACTCCTGATGTAATATTTTCTATCTGAGATATTGAGACTTCTAGAGATACTAACTGTGCCCTTCCAAATAAATATTCCCTAAAACAGTTCAGAGCCACCTGGTTGAGGCCAATTCCTTTCAGCTTGTCCAGCATTATGATATGATCCAGGGTGTCAAATGCCTTGGACAAGTCTATAAATATGGCCCTGACCAGGAGGCCCTTATCCAAAAATACTTGGATATCAGTTGTTAACCTTCACCAAGTACTGTGAATAGTAAAGAAGCCAGATTGATATGGATTATACATGTTTTGTGACTAGAGTTGTGGGAAATTTAAACATTTCGCACAGCAAAATATTTTGTGTAATTCGCACATAATGCGAAATATTTAGCAGGGCGAAATGCTAAATTTCACCCACAAACCAGTGAAATTTCATACCTGCAGGCAAAATGTTGCACCCAGAGATGTAATTTATTCACCTGTAGGTGAACTTAATTGTTCTTTGCAGGCCCCCGGCCATTCTGCGGCCCAACAAATTAATTTACCTCCTGGTGTCTAGTGATCCCCGGCCATTCACCAGCTATAATTTAATAAAGCTCCCCTACCCCAGTACCCTTGTCCCTCATTTCCCTTTCTTAAAAAATAAATAACTAAATAAAACTCACTACCCTGGTGTCTAGTGGACAAACCACCCTGTCATCATGATGAGTTAGCACAACCCCATTGTACTCCAATTCGGCCCACTGGCACAACACTGCACTCACTTCACAGCCAGCAGCATGACTGGGCACTTGAATGAATGAGCACATGCCTGTACAGAGCATGTGCTCATTCGTCAACCATAATCAGGCTGCTGGCGCCATGGGAGGTGAGTGGAGGGCTGTGCTGGTGGCCTGATCGGGTACTTGGGGGACCGGGCACTAGCTGTTGATGACAGGGTGAAGGGTGGGTCATCCACTAGACACCAGGGAGTGTGGGTTTTATTTATTGATTTTTAAGAAAGGAAAATTATGGGGCCAGTGTAACTAGGGGGATGGAGCTTTTTTCAATTACGGACAGTGATTGGCTGGGGGACACCACTAGACATCAGGAAGAATAATTTGTCTGCCAGTGAACGGCTGTGGGGGACCACTATACACTAGGGTTGGGAGAGTTCTACAGAATGGCAGGGTTCAAAATTGCGAACATTTTGCCATTTCCTGCAGTTTCAGAAATATTTTGCACTGCAAATTGCCAATTTCGTGGCAATTTCACAGGTGAAATTCTATTTTGCAACATCTCTATTTGTGACTCCAAATAATTTTTAATTTGCTTTCCAATAATATTTTCAAAAAGCTTTGATGTAACAGGGAGAAGAGATATTGGTCTACAATTTGAAATGTCTTCTTTGGGACTAGATTTATGTATGGGTATTACATCTGCTAATTTCCACGCTGTGGTATATGTACAGGTAAATATAGATAAACTGAACATTTCTGTAATGATTTGAGTTATTGCTGGTGAGGAAAGTTTTAGAAAAACAGTTGACACTTTGTCTAAATCTATGGCCTTTCTTTCTCTAAGCTTCAGTAGTTCTTTTAAAACCTCTGTTGTGTCAATTAGGTCAAATGAAAAAGTTGGCTTCTCTACCTTTTCAATAAAATTTCCCATTTCTATATCCTCTGTCTCCTTCGCTGGTATACCAATATCTATACAAAATCTGTTGAATGCATCTGCTGCATGACTTGAAGTGTGAATGTTTTTTCCTTTGATTTTAAAAGAACCTGGAAGTTCATTTGCTTTTTGCCCTTTAAATTTAGAATACAAGCCCCAAAACTTATGTGGATCCTTTGTATTTTTTACTCTAAAATGTTCATTGAAATAATCTGCTTTGCTTTATTAATTGCTTTAAGGTAAAAAGTCCTAAGTTGGCGATACATATCCCATGCTAATCTTCTGTTATTTATTTTTTGTTTGTTTTTTCTTTTCCCTATGCTCTATCCCTATTTTTACGGAGCATACTCAAGGTCCCCATATTCCAGGCTGCACGTTTTGTTTTTAGCTTTTTTTTTTGCAAATAGGGGAATGTTTGTCACATACTGACATAAACTCACTAAAAAAGTAACTCCAAATGCTGTCTATGTCTGAGAAAAGTCCCAGTCTGTCCCAGTTTCTCTCTTCCAAACTGATCACAAATCTTGTATAATCAAAATGTTTCATGGAACGATATTCTTTTATTTGAAATCTTTCCTCCTGTTTTTCTATTTTTCGGATACAAAAAGTAACCTGATGGTCACTAAATGCATCCGGTAAGATTTCACTTTTTCTTTAGTTTTCTGTATCCGAAGTCAAAATTAGATCCAAAATGGTAGAAAAGCTTCCATCTCTGGGATTTATTCTGGTGTGTGACCCAATCAACTGAGTAAGCCCCATCCCCAGTGTTAAATCAAATAGTTTACTAGTTTACTACTTAATGAGATGGAAGGCCAATTAACACTGAAGTCATCCAACTGCAGTGCTTCATGGCTATTCCTATACTGATACAAAAATCATGTATTCATACAAACTTATCCTCATTGCCTTTTGTGATAGGTAGCAGCACATTATTCATATGAGTTTGTTGCCAGGGATCCTCAAATTGAGGACAATTTTTCCATCCCAGGTGTTTGTATGCTATTACAGTCAATATGTAATATGTTTAAGGAGGTCTACCCATATATTACTACTTTCCCACCCCTCTTACAGTATTTCTGTCCTGCCTCCAAATTTAGTACTCTGGTACTGATAACTCTGAGTCTTCATGCGTTTAAGTGTATAAAACTGTCCACTACATTTTTTTAAATGCTAGTGGTAACACCTGTTGCTGAGTAGGGGCTGGGTTTAATTGGACAACCCTGCCAATAAGAGGCCCAACAAAACCATGCCCTTAACTGTTATCGGTATTTAAAATAAAATTGTGTCGTTAACATGGCTTTATATTGGTATTTACATTTAAATTGCTTACAAATGTCAAAATGCATTTTAACAATATGTATTGTTGCTTTCACCATGTTTGAGAATCATGTCCATGTCATCAAACCAGGTGCGATATTAGTAGCCGTATAAGAAGGGTGGGGGGGAGACAAAGGATACAACAGTGGCATCAAAAGATAAGAGAATCTATGGTTTTAGCCATAGATTTTCTTATCTAAGTTTATTCCCAAGGGCTGCTCCTGGGGCAGTGCCTGGGTAGTTGGTTCCCATGGGCTACCCCTGGGGCAGTGTCATGATTTTTGGTTTGTGGCACTGACCCTGGGACAGTGCCTGTGTAATTGGTTTCCATGGGCTACCCCAGGACAGTGTCTGTGTAGATGGTTCCTTTTGGCTGCCCATTGGGCACTGCTAGGGTAGTTGCTCCTGTTGGCTGACCCTGGATCAATACTTGAGTAGTTGTTCCTGTTATCAGCCCCTGGGGCAGATCCTCTGTAGTTGGTTCCTGTTGGCTGCCCCTGGGCAGTGCCTGGGTAGTTGGTTCCTGCAGCTGTCCATGGGTAGTGCCTGGATGATTTGGTCCTGTGGGCTGCCCCTGGGCAGTGCTAGGGTAGTTGATTTCTGTGTGCTACCCCCGGGGTAGTGCAGTGATGGTTGGTTACTAGTGCTGCCCCTGGGGCAGTGTCTTTATAGTCAATAGCATTGCATGGACTTGCACCAATAGGATTTGCATGTAGGAGGAGCTACAGGGCACTACTCTGGGGGCAGGAAATGAAATGTACCAATAGGCATAGGCAGTAGGAGGAGCTACAGGGTGGTGCCCTTGGGGCAGCACTGCCCCGAGGTCCACGTTCAGGGCAGAAAACTTATTCAATCTCCAGGCACTATCCCAGGGGCAGCCAAAAGAACCAACTACCCAGGCACTGCCCCAGGGGCAGACAACAGGAACAACTACCCAAGCAGTGCATCGAGGCAGCTCACAGGAACCAACTACATAGGCACTGCTTCAGGTGCAGTCAACAGGAAGAACTACACAAGCACTGCCTAGGGGCAGCCAATAGGGACAACTACCCAAGTAGTACCCCTGGAGCAGCACACAGGAACCAGCTACACAGACACTGCCCTAGAAGCAGACACCAAGAATAACTACCCAAACACTGCATTATGGGAAGCTAGCAGGAACCAACCATCACTGTACTACCCCAGGGGACGCTAAAGGGAACCAGCTACACAGGCACTGCCCTAGGAGCAGCCAACAGGAATAATCCATCCAGGCACTGTCCCAGGTACAGCCCCAGGTACATCCCCAGGAACCAACTACCCAGGCACTGCCATAGTGGCAGACAAAAGGAAACAACCATCATTGCAGTGCCCCAGGGGCAGCCTAAATGAACCAACTTCACAGCCACTGTCTCAGGGGCTGCCCACAGGAAACAATTACCCAAGCACTGCACCAGAGGCAGCCTATAGGAACCAACCATCATGACACTGCCCCAGATGCAGCCAAAATGGAACCAGCTACACTAACTGCCCAGGGACAGCCCATGGGAAGCAATTACACAGGCACTGCCCTGGGGAGACACAGAAACTATCTACTCAGGAACTGCCTCAGGAGCAGCACATGGGAATAAACCATCTATGCACTGCACCAGGGGCAGACAAAAGGAACCAACTACCTAAGCATGGCTGCAAAAGCAGCCAACAGGAACCAACCATCATGGCACTGGCCCAGGGGCAGTAAAAATGAACCAATTATACAGGCACTGTCCCAGGAGCAGCCCATGGGAACCAGTTACACAGACATTGCCCCAGGGCAGCACCACTAACCAAAGATGAAGGCACTGCCCCAGGGCAGCCCACAGGAACAAAATCCCCAGGCACTGCCGCAGGGGCACCCATTGGAATAAACCATCCAGCCACTGCCCTGGGCGGTACCAATAATCAACCATAATGGCACTGCCCAAGGGACAGCCAACAGAAACTAACCATTACACAGCACTGCCCCACAGACAGTCAAAAGGAACCAACTACACAGGCACTGCTCTAAGGGCAGCCCATGGGAATAAATTACCCAGGCACTGCCCCAGGAGCAGCCAACAGGAATAAACCATCCAGGTACTGCCCTAGGTGTAGCCCCTGGAACCAACTATTCAGGCACTGCCCCATGGGCAGAAACAGGAACCAACTAGCCCAGCACTGCACCAGGGGCTGCCCACAGGAACAACTACCCATGCACTGCCCCAAGGGCAGCCAACAGGAACCAACCATCATGGCATTGCCCCAGGGACAGTCAAAGGGAATAAAATACACTGGCACTGCCTGAAAGGCAGCCCATGGGAACCAATTACCCAGGCACTGCTCCAGAAGAAGCCCACGGAAACAAACAATCCAGGCACAGCCCCAGGAGCAGCCAAAAAAGAGCAAACTACTCAGGCACTGCCCTGGGGCAGTCCATGTGAACCAATTACCCAGGCACTGCCCCAAAGGCAGCCCAGAGGAATAATCCATACAGACACTGCCCCAGGGACAGCCCTAGGAACCAACTACCCAGGCACTGCTCTAGGAGCAGACAACAGGAACCAAACACTATAACACTGCCCCAGGGGCAGCAAAAAGGAACCAGTTACACAGGCACTGCTCCAAATGCTGCCTACAGGAAACAACTATCCAAGCACTGCACCAAGGGCAGCCAACAGGAATCCGTCATCATGACGCTGCTTCGGGGCAGACAAAAGGAACCAACTACATTGGCACTGTCCCATAGTAGCCCATGGGAACCAGTTAGGGTGCTGCCCCTGCAGTGGTGTTGTTGTAATTGGCTCCCATGGGGTGCCCCTGGGACAGTGCCTGTGTAGCTGGTTCATTTTGGTTGCCCCTGGGGCATTGCCATGATGTTTGGTTCCTGTTGGCTACCCCTGGGTCTGTGCATGGGTAGTTGTTTCATGTGGGCTGCCCCTGGGGTAGTGCTTGGCTAGTTGGTTCCTGTTGTCTGCCCCTGGGGCAGTTCCTATGTCGTTGGTTCCTTTTGGCTGCACTTGGGGCAGTGCCATGATGGTTTGTTCCTAATGTCTGCCACTGGGACGGTGCCATGGTAGTTGGTTCCCATGTGCTGCCACATTGCAGTGACTGTGTAGTTGGTTCCTGTGTGCTACCCCTGGGGCAGTGTTGTAATGTTTGGTTAATTGTGCTGCTCCTGGGGCAGTGGTTGGATGGGCTTGTTTAATTGTTTGTAAGTGTTTATTCTTGAATTTTTCTAAGAAAAGGATTACCCAAATGAATGTAGTCATTTACAATGGGGTCCAGTATTCATACATTATATAAATAATCAAAACATCATACAAAATCATTTAAAAAATACAACTTGACATATTTCAGATATATAGCATGTTATAATACATAACACAGAGTTAACAGCAACCTTTAGGGTATGAGAATATATTTAGCATCCATTCTTTTATAATACTCCTGGGTGCCACTGCCTTAAATTTTAATGTTACTGGCAGACCATTCCAAACCCTAGGACCAAGGTTTATAATGGTAGTTTTAACTTTTCTCATTCTCATTACTGGTGTTTCAAGTTCAAAACTGTGTGCTGTTCTCAGGTCACCATGATATGTGTGAATTTGGAACAGGTTAATTTAGTAGGGTGGGATATTTTGCAGTATATTCTGGTATGTAAAATGTAGAATATGCAATTGTCTACATTCTGGAAGGTTTGTATAGTGAACAGAGGTGTGTCAACTGGAGGACATGCAATACAAAGTGAGCAAATCTATTCAAAACCACTTCCAGCCTGTCAAGTTTTGTCCTGGATGCCCCCCCCCCACCCCAAAGACAATGTCCCCATAATCAATGCGCCATTATCGTGGCATTCACTATGTGTTTTGTGGCTTCAGTTGGTATACATCTCACCATTGTGCATGAGGCCCCTAACCTAGTATTCATTTTCTTAATTAAACCAACTATATGTATATCCCATCTTAACTGTGCATCTAACCATATTTCAAGGTAATTATAGGAGTTAACCTGTCTCAAGACAGAATTTAAGCTAGTTTTAATCTAGTTTGGTCTGGATTGCTTTGTTGGTTTCAATGAATTATTTATTACCTGAGATTTCCTGTCATTTAGTACTAATCAACGTGATATAAAAAAATCCTGTAACTTATCAAAGTCTCTCTGTAATTTATTTTGTATTTTGGGAATTAATGCACACTCTGTATATAGGACCATGTCATCTGCATTGGTAAGTGGCACTGACCATGGAGCAGTGCCTGTGTAATTGGTTCCCATGGGCTGCTCCTGGAGCAGTGTCTTTGTATCTGGTTCCTTTTGGCTGGCCATTGGGCACTGCTCGGCAGTTGTTCATGTTAGCTGCCCTGGGGCAGTGCTTGGATTGTTCCTGTTGTCTGCCCTCAGGGCTCAGCCTCTGTAGCTGGTTCCAGTTGGCTGCCCCTGGGGAACTGCTTGGTTAGTTGTTCCTGTTGGCTGCCCCAGGGCAGTGTCTGGGTAATTGGTTCCTCCGACTGTCCCTGGGGTAGTGCCTGGATGGTTTGTTCCTGCTGGCTGCCCCTGGGCAGTGCCAAGGTGGTTGATTCCTGTGGGCTACCCCTGGGCAGTGCCATGAAGGTTGATTACTAGTGCTGCCCCTGGGGCAGTGTCTTTATAGCCAATAGCATTGCATGGACTTGCAACTATAGGATTTGCATGTAGGAGGAGCTACAGGGTGCTGCTCTGGGAGCAGTAAATGAAATGCACCACAGGCATAGGCAGTTGAAGGAGCTACAGGGTGCTGCCCTGGGGCATCACTGCCGGTGGAGGTCCGCTGCTCAGGGCAGAAAATTTATCAGTCTCCAGGCATCCCAGGGACAGCCCCAGGAAGCACCCACCCCTGGTACTGCCCCAAGGGCAGACAACTGGAACAACCACCCAAACGGCCCCAGGGCAGCCCACAGGAACCAACTACACAGGCTCTGCCCCAGGTGCAGCCAACAGGAAGAACTACACAAGCACTGCCTAGGGGCCAAACAGGAACAACTACTCAAGCAGTACCCCAGGAGCAGTGCACAGGAACCAACCACTACAGACACATGCCCTAGGGGCAGACAACAAGAACAACTATCCAAGCATTGCCCTAGGGAAGCCAACAGGAACCAACCATCATGACACTGGCCCATGGGCACAGTCAATGGAACCTATCGTCATGGCACTACCCCAGGGAAGCAAAGGAATCAGCCTACAGGTACTGTCCAAGAAGCAACAACAGGAATAAACCATCCAGGCAGTGCCCCAGGTACAGATCCAGGGACCAACTACTAGCGCACTGCCCCAGTGGCAGACAACAGGAAACAACCATCATCGCACTGCCCAGGGGCAGCCAAAATTAACCAACTTCACAGGCACTCTCCTAGAGCTGCCCACAGTAAACAACTACCCAAGCACTGCACCAGGTGCAGCCAACAGGAATCAACCATCATGACTCTGCTCCAGGTACAACGTGCAGCCAGAAGGAACCAATTACACAAGCACTTCCCCATGGGCAGCCCATGGGAACCAATTACACAGGCACTCCCCCAGTGGGAGCATACAGGAACTGTCTACCCAGGCACTGTCTCAGCAGCAGCACACCAGAATAAACCATTCAGGCACTGCTCCAGGGGCAGACAACAGGAATCAACTACCCAAGCATGGCCACAGGATCAGCCAACAATAACCAGCTATAGTGGCACTGCCCCAGGGTCAGCCAAAATGAACCAACTACACAGGTGCTGTACAAAGAGCAGCCTGTGGGAACCAGTTACACAGGCATTGCCCTGGGGCAGCACCACTAACCAAAAATCGAGACACTGCCCCAGGGGCAGTCCATGGGAACCAACTACCCAGGCATTGCCCCAGGAGCAGCCCATGTGAACAAACTATCCAGCCACTTCTCCAGGGGCAGTGCCAGTAATCAGCCATAATGGCACTGCCCAGTGTCACACATATAGGATCTAAATACCCAGGCACTCCCCCAGGGCAGCCAACAGAAACCAACCCATCACAGCACTTCCCCACGGGCAGTCAAAAGGAACCAGCTACACAGTCACTGCCCTAGGGGCAGCCCATGGGAACAAATTACCCAGGCACTGCCCCAGGAGCAGCCCACAGGAATAACCCATCCAGGCACTGCCGTAGGTAGAGTCCCAGAAACCAACTATCCAGGCACTGCCCCAGGGCAGACAACAGGAGCCAACTAGCAAAGCACTGCACCAGGGGCTGCCCACAGGAAACAACTACCCAAGGACTGCCCATGGTGCAGTCAACAGGATCCAACCATCATGGCATTACTCCTGGGGCAGCCAAAGGGAGCCAAATACACAGGCACTGCCCCAGAGACAGCCCATAGGAACCAATTACCCAGGCACTGCTTCAGGAGCAGCCCACAGGAATAAACAATCCAGGCAGAGCCCCAGGGGCAGCCAAAAGGAACCAACTACACTGGCACTGCCCTAGGGGCAGCCCATGTGAACCAATTACCCAGGCAGTGCCCCAGAAGCAGCCCAGAGGAATAATCCATACAGGCAAGGAAAGGAAAGGAAAATGGGGACAGCCATCCGCACAGGTGTGGTCTATAGACCACCAGCCCAGGAGGAAGAGGAAAGGAAATTGGGGACAACCATCCGCACAGGTGTGGTCTATAGACCACCAGCCCAGGAGGAAGAAACAGATAGGGAGCTGATGCTAGCCATCCAAAGGATGGCAGACAAGGGTGAGGTAGTACTGGTTGGAGACTTCAATATTCCAGATGTGGACTGGAGCATCCCAGCAGCAGCATCAACTAGAGCAGATTTATCCTGGACTCCTTCAGGGTGCCTTCCTCAAGCAACTGGTCATGGAACCAACTCGGCAGAAGGCAATACTGGACCTTGTGCTCACAAACAGGGACAGTGTGATGGGGGTAACAGTGGGGAGCACCTGGGAAACAGTGACCACCAGTCATTGTGGTTTGAAATCACAGAAAGAGCAGAACCAAACCACACAAAACACGATCCTGGATTTTAGGGGCAGACTTTGGGAAAATGGGGAGATACTTGAAAGAGGCCTAAAGGAATGGGACAGGAATCAGGGGTTGAGGAACAGGGCAGTATTTAAAATGGGATTACAAGAACAACAGAATTATGCATTAAGCAGGTTAGCAAGAGGAAAAGGAAGAGGAGACCATTATGGTTTTCCAAAGAGGTAGCAAAGAAAGTGAAAGCCAAAAAGATTGCATTCAAGCAATACAAAAAGACACAGGCAGAAGGGGATAGGGAGAAGTACCAGGAGAAGCAAAGGGAGGCAGGGAGGTCAGTAAGGGAAGCCAAAGCTCAGACAGAAGAACACATTGCAAATCAGTGGGTAGAGGGGACAAAACCTTTTACAGGTACATAAGTGAAAAAAGAAAGACAAAGGAAGGGATAGTGAGACTGAAGGGGGAGGATGGGGGCCGCTTGGAGGATGGCAACAGTAAAGCTGACATATTGAACAGGTATTTCTGCTCAGTCTTTACTGAGGAAGAGGAGGGTAATGTGTCTGAAGGAGTACAAGGGTGAGAATGGTGCAGAATGGACACAAGTCCCTTTACACGAGAAAGGGTCCTGAAGGAACTGGAAGTAATAAGAGTTGATAAAGCAATGGGGCCAGATGGGGTGCACCTCTAGGTCCTTAAAGAACTAAGAGAGGTGGTGGCTGAACCTCTGGCTATCCTGTTTAGCCGATCACTGGAAACAGGGAGGTACCCAAAGACTGAGGACAGCAGATGTAGTCCCCTATACAAAAGTGGGAACAAAGAGGAAGCAGGGAACTACAGACCAGTCCGCCACCCGGTAGTGGGGAAGATCATGGAAGCACTACTGAAGGAGAGATTGGTGGAACATCTGGTTCTCAATGGACTACAGGACCCAAGGCAGCATGGTTTCACCAGGGGAGGTCATGTCAGACCAGCCTCGCTGAATTTTTTGACTGGGTGACTAGGAGGTGGATCAGGGAGGGCAGTGGACATGGCCTATCTGGACTTCAGCAAGGCCTTTGACACTGTGCCACATAGAAGACTATTACACAAACTGGGGAATATGGGTGTGGGCAGGACAGTAGTGTGGTGGGTAGGTAACTGGCTGGGTGGCAGGACACAGAGGGTGGTGGTAAATGGCTGTCACTCCACAGAGGGAAGCGTGACCAGTGGGGTACCACAGGGATCAGTGCTGGGACTGGTCCTATTCAACATCTTCATCAGTGACATCACGCAGGACCTAGAAGGCAGAATTTCACTGTTCGCTGATGTCACAAAGCTCTGTAACAGAGTAGACACACCAGAGGGTGTAGACAGAATGAGAAGCGACCTGCAGAAACTTGAAGAATGGTCAGGGGTTTGGCAGTTGAAATTCAATGCAAAGAAGTGCAAGATAATGCATATGGGGCACAAAAACCCTGGCACAATATATCAGTTAGGGGGTGAGGATATAGCATGCACCAAGCAGGAAAGGGATCTTGGGGTTGTCATCTCTGATGACCTCAAGGTAGGGAAACAGTGTGACAAGGCAGCAGGTAAGCAAATAGGATGCTGGGATTATAGGCAGGGGCATCACCAGCAGGAAAAGGAGGTCATAATTCCGCTATACAAGAGACTAGTGAGGCCCCACCTGGAGTACAGTGTACAGTTCTGGAGACCATACCTACGTAGGACATAGACAGGGTAGAGAAGGTTCAGAGGAGGGCAACAAAGATGGTGCATGGATTGCATCACAAGTCCTATGAAGACAGGTTGAAGGAACTGAACATGTACTCCCTGGAGGAGAGGAGGGAGAGAGGGGATATGATAGAGACATACAAGTATCTTACAGGGAGGAACAAGGTGCAGGAAAACACTACTTTTAAGCAAAAAAGATGTTCCAGGACTAGAGGGCATGGGATGAAGTTGGAGGGAGGACGATTCAGAGGAAACATGAGAAAGAATTTCTTCACAGAATGGGTGGTGGACAAGTGGAACACCCTGCCAGAGGAAGTGGATGGGGCTGAAACAATCACGGGATTTAAGAATGCATGGGATAGACATAAAGGAATTCTGGAGGTCAGGGGTAAGGGGCAACAGACTTCTAGGAAAACAAACTGAACTTACAAGCTCAAATGGGCAGACTGTGGGCCATAGGCCCTCATCTGCCACACTGTCTATGTATCTATGTATCTATGTAGGCACTGCCCCGGGACAGCTCTAGGAACCAACTGCTGAGGCACTGCTCCAGGTGCAGACAACAGGAACCAAACAGCAAAACAGTGCCTCAGAGGCAGCAAAAAGGAACCAACTACACAGGCACTACCCCAAATGCTGCCCACAGGAAACAACTACCCAAGCACTGCACCAAGGGCAGCCAGCATGAACCAGCCATCATGACACTGTCCTGGGCAGCCAAAAGGAACCAAATACACAGACACTGCCCAGAGGCAGCCCATGGGAACCAATACCCAGGCACTGCTCCAGAGTTAACAGCAACCTTAGGGCATGAGAATATATTTAGCATCCGCTTTTTATAATGCTCCAGGGTACCACTGACTTAATTTTACTGGCAGACCATTCCAAATTCTAGGACCAAGGTTTATTTATTTAACATAAAATGTTTTATTGAAGTTTTTTCAGTTTTCATTTAGTTCACTTAGCACATAGCAGCATATTCACAATAAGTTTCAGATGCTTACACCAAGCTACAGGTTATCTAATGCCACTGCCATTTTAAAAACTTATCCTAGTTACCAGGTTACAGCCATACTATGTTTCTATTATGCAAAATCCATGTCTCTATTAACCTTAATAGGAGGCCTGGCCTATATATGAAATATACTAGTTAGTACAATCTTAAATGGACACAGATAAGTACTAGAACATAAGATTCAGTAGAACCTTACCTTGCAGTGCAGACCTCTCAATTTAAAACATTAGGTGTACACTAGCTATGTGCTTCTAATTGACTAATGCCCAACAGGCCCACAAAGTTATACTTGAACACAAATATAATTAGGGTAAAGAGGGAGACAATAAGCAAACAGTCCAATGGAAACATTGACTTAGGCAAAAAGAGAGAAAGAAAAAAGTATTATGGGAGCTACACACCACAGAGGAGAATACGTGATGAAAGCATGCCACCCTCAGTTCACCTTTTCTGTTAAGTAATAGGAGGGTTCTGTAATGGGGAGGGCACTCTGCAAATATGTGAGTGAAAGTAGGCATCCCATTTTGTATGGTAATAGGTCAGTTTTACTCTAGCTGCTGCTGTCAGTCTTTCAAATGTGGCCAGTCTGACCATGGCTGCCTGCCATTGAGAAAGTGTGGGGGGCATAGGTTGCCTCCATTTCACTAGCAGTGCTCTCTTTGCTTCCATGACAGTGACAAGGAGCCAGACCTTATTAGAAGTGGAAGGTATATTAATTGAGAACGTATCTCCTAACAGCAGGGAGTAGTGCTGCAGAGACAACGGGATACCCACTATTGTGGAGCAGTCCTTCAGGACTAGAGTCCAAAAGGCACGAATTGTGTGGGCACAGCCACAGTATGTGTACAGGTGTGCGGGAAGAGCGGCATCTCTCCAGTGCGTCCTGTGGGATTATCTTACGCCTGTGCAGGACTGAAGGAGTTTGGTACTATCGGAGAAGAATTTTTAGTTGAACCAACTGGCTCCTGGAGTCTACATAGGCCATGTGCGCCAGTCTGAGACAGTCCGACCACTGCTGTAGAGATAAATTGTGTGAGGTATCTTGCTCCCACGTGGTTTTGCTGGATAGGGTGACATCCGGCTGGGAGTCTCCGAGTGTTCCCTACATAGCACCTACGAGGCCCTGGCCTCTGTTGGGCAGGGAGATATTGTTCAAACAACTCCATGGGGACTGAGGAGGCCAGTTTTTGAGTAGAGGGGTCACAGCACTATGCAGCTGGAGAAATTTCATGAAGTCTTGGTTTGGCAATACATATACAGTTTTAAACTGCTCGAAGGACATCACCATGCGTGTATTTGGTATTAGAAGGGCAGCTATCGTCTGTATACCTGCAGATGCCCAGGAAGCCCAGTGAAGCGGCTTGCAGTCCACTTTTACAAGTGGGTTATCCCAAATTGGGGTGTAGCTTAAAGGGGGAAGATAACCAGAACTAAGAACACCAGTTAGGCCCATTGCACATCTCCACAGAGCACACAAGTTTGCCGTAAATAGTGTAAGTTGGGAGTTAGTCGGCTTTCTGTTAGATAACAGCGAGTAAAGGGGGTCTTCTGCCAACGTAGCTTCCAGCACCACCCACTGGGGGGATGACGAGGAGCAAACCACGCCAGGGTCTGAGCCATATTAAGGGCCAGGTGGTATCCTGTAATCCAGGGAGACCGAGCTCTCCTTAGTCCAATGTGCCCGTAGTTTCACTCTACCCCACCTAGGAGGCCACCTTCCCAGGGAAGAAGTGCCACCAGCTTGTCTAGGGCTTGGAACGGTGTCTGGGAGAATGGAATTGGGAGATTATTTAATAGGTAAGAGACCCTCGAGAAGATAAACATTCTAATGGCCTCCACTTTACCCTTTAAAGTTAGCCACAGTTTCCTCCAGCGATGAACCTCCACTGTTAGGGCTGTTAGGAAGGGCGAGAAGTTGGCTGTTTCAAGATCCTTCCAGGCTGCCGTAATGTTGATGCCCATATAGGGGAAGCCCTGCAGTGCCCAAGAAATATCTGTACCCGCTAAGCACTGTCTACCACATTTCATATTTAGGGGAGATAAAAGTTTTTCTTTTTTTTTATTTACTGTGAGACCAGGTATCTTAGTGAATTCTTACAGTATAGATAGGACAGGTGGGAGGGAGGATTGTGGGTCTGCTAAGGTGAGAAGCATATCGTCTGCATATGCATTAACTAAATACAAAGTGCTCTCCATGGGAATACCCATTACAGTTGGGGTATTGGTCAGTGTTCTAATTAAGGGGTCCAGAGCTATCAAGAATATGAGTGGCGAGAGTGGACACCCCTGCCTGGTACCTCTTTGGAGGGTAAAGGAGGAGGGGACATCTTTGTTGGTAAGGATTCTGGCTGAAGGCAAATTGTACAGCATACATACCCATGAGTGAAATTGGGGTCCGAATCCATAGAGTTGTAAAATTTGGTGTAGATACTCCCACTCCAGTGAGTCGAAAGCCTTAGCAGTCGACTGCCAAGACTGCCATTGGAACTTTGGAGAGAAGAGCTAACCATTTCATGTTTAACATATGGTGTAGGTTGTCTGCACTCGATTTTCCTTTCAGGATCTCCGTTTGGGAGGGATGGATCAGGTTTTGAAGCACTGAGGACAGTCTACTTGCTAGAATTTTAGCTGGTGTCTTAGTGTCGACCAAGAGGAGCGAAATAGGTCTATAACTTGCACACAATTAACTATCCGAGGCTTTCTTGGGGATTAGTGATGCAAGGGCCTCACATATAGTGGGGGGAGAGTACCGCTTGATTGGGCTTCTTGGAGAGCCTGTAGTAAAGGGGAAGTGTTCTCATACTGTAAGGCTTGGTACAGTTTGGCAGATAGCCCATCCGGCCCAGGAGCCTTCCCTTTGGCCATATGGGAAAGTGCAGACCGTAGCTCCTCTCGAGTAATAGGAGCATCCAGCATTAGAGCCTGCTCTTCTGAGAGCCTAGGAGGCTGCATCCCATGGCAGAAACTTTGCAGCCGCTGAAATAACTCTGTAGCTGAAAGAGAGTTCTTAGATTGATATAGGTCCTAGTAAAATATTTTCGTAGCTTCATTGATACCCTTTGGTGTTGTGGCCACCTTCCCCTCCTTGGTCTTTAAAGCTAGGGTTCTGGAAGCAGTCTGTTGCTTCCGTAGGCAGTAAGCTAGCAATTTCCCTCCTTTATCTCCCCCTTCCCAGAACCTGTGTTTAGCACGAGTGAGTTACCACTCCGCCTTTCTGTTCAGCAGCACATTAAGTTTATCAGGACCAAGCTTTATAATGGTAGATTTAACTTTACTGTTCTCATCACTGGTGTTTCAAGTTCAAAACTGTGTGCTGTTCTCAGGTCACCATGATATGTGTGAATTTAGAACAGGTAATTTAAGTACGTAGGATATTTTTCATTATGTTCTGGTATGTAAAATGTAAATGTGCAATTGTCTACATTCTGCAAAGTTTATCCAGCCCAAAGTTTTGTATAGAAACAGTGGTGGGTAAAGTGGAGGACATGCAAGATGAAGTGAGCAAATCTTTTCAAAACCACATCCAGCCTGTCCAGTTTTGTCCTGGATGCCTCCCCGTAGACAATGTCCCGCAATCAATAAGTGTTATTATCATGGCATTCACTATGTGTTTTCTGGCTTCAGTTGGTATATACCTCATCACCCTATATAAGGCCCCTAACCTAGTATTTAGTTTCTTAATTAAACCAACTATATGTATATCTCATCTTAGTTGGGAATCTAATCATATTCCAAGGTATTTATAGGAGTTAACCTGTCTCAAGACATAATTTGTTAGTTTTAATCTGAAGAGTTTGGTCTGCATTACTTTTTTGGTTTCCAAGAATCATTACCTGAGATTTCCTGTCATTTAGTACTAGTCTATGTGATTTAAAAAAATCCTGTAACTTATCAAAGTCTCTGTAATTTATTTTGTATTTTGGGAATTGATGCCCACTCTGTGTATAGGACCATGTCATCTGCATAGAGATGGTGCCAGGCCTCCATAAGAAGAGGCCCGATTCCATCTGTATACAGATTGAACAATATTTGCCCCAACACAGACCCTTGAGGAACCACTGATTTAATATTTTCTATCTGAGATATTGAGGTTCCTAAAGATACTAACTGTGCCTTTCCAAATAAATATTCCCTAAACCAGTTCAGAGCCACCTGGTCAAGGCCAATTCCTTTCAGCTTGTCCAGCATCATGATATGATATAGGGAGTCAAATTCCTTGGACGATTCTATAAATATGGCCCCGACCAGGAGGCCCTTATCCAAAAATACTTGGATATCAGTTGTTGACCTTCACCAATGCAATCGAAGTACTGTGACCAGTACAAAAGCCAGACTGGTATGGATCATATGTGTTTTGTGACTCCAAATAAGTTTTCATTTGCTTCCCAATAATTTTTTCAAAAAGCTTGGATATTACAGGGAGGAGAGATATTGGCCTATAGTTTAAAATTTCCTCTTTGAGACTGGACTTATGTATGGTTATTATGTTTGCTAATTTCCATGCTGTGGGTTATGTGCAAGTAAGTATAGATAACTGAATATTTCTGCAGTGATTTGAGCTGTTACTGGTGAGGCAATTTTTTGAAAAACAGTTGGTATTTTGTCTAGACCTTTGGCCTTTCTTTCATTAAGCTTCAGTAGTTGTTTTAGAGCCTCTCTTGTGCCAACTAGGTCAAATTAAAAAGCTGGCCTCTCTACCTTTTCAATATAATTTCCTACTTCTATATCCTCTGACTCCTTCGCTGGTATACTAATATCTATAAAAAATGTTGACTGCATCTGCTGCATGACTTGAAGTGGGAACATTTTTTCCTTAAATTTTAAAAGAACCTGGAAGTTCATTTGCTTTTTGCCCTTTTAATTAGAATACAGGCCCCAAAACTTATGTGGATCATTTGTATTTTCTACTCTAAATTGTTCATTGAAGTAATCTGCCTTTACTTTATTAATTTCTTTAAGGGAAAAATTCCTAAGCTGGCAAAACTTATCCCGTACTAATCTTTTGTTTTTTTACATATTTTATTTGTTTGTTTATGTTTTCCCATGCTCTGTCTCTATTTTTACTGTGCAAACTCAAGGTCCTCATATACCAGGCTGCGTGTTTTGTTTTTAGCTTATTTGTTTTGCTAATGGGGCATGTTTGTCACATACTGACATAAACTCACTAGAAAAGTAACTCCACAAGCTATATTTGGGAAAAGTACCAGTCTGTCCCAGTTTCTCTCTTCCAAACTGATCACAAATCTTGTATAATCAAAATGTTTCATGGAATGATATTCTATCACTTGGAATCTTTCCACCTGTTTTTCAATTTTTTGGATGCAGACAGTGAGCTGATAGTCACTAAATGCATCCGGTAAGACTCCACTTTTTATTTAGTTTTCTGGATCCAATGTCAAAATTGGATCCAAAATGGCAGAAAGGCTTCCATCTCTGGGATTTATTCTGGTGGGTGACTCAATCAATTGAGTAAGCCCCGTCCCTAATGTTAAATCATGTAGTTTACTAGTTTACTACTTAATGAGATGGAAGAGCAGTCAACACTGAAATCACCCAACAGCAGTGCTTTATAGCTATTCCTAGACTGATACCAAAAATCCTGTATTCTTACAAAATGATCCTCATTGTCCCTTGGTGGTAGGTAACACCACATTATTCATATGGGTTTGTTGCCTGGAGCCTCAAATCGAGGACAATGTTTTCAATCTCTGGTATTTGTATGCTGCTGCAGTCAATATGTAACAAGTTTAAGGAGGTCTGCCCATATGTTTCTGCTCTCCACCCTTCTTATTTCTATTCTGCCTCCAAATTTCATACTCTGGTACTGATAATGCTGAGTCTTCTGTTTTGTTATTATGCCATTTTTTTGAAATAACAGCCACTCTAAGATTATTTACCAATATCCATTCTTTCACAAAACTCATTTTAGGTGCTAAACTGCATGCATTTAAATGAATGAAACTGTCCCAACCCCCATTTTTATAAATGCTGGTGGTAACATCCATTACTGAGCATGGGCCTGGGTTTAATTGGACACCCCCTGCCAATAAGAGACACAACAAAATCATGCCCTTAACTGTTATCAGTAGCCAGACCAGTGGCACTGAGAGTTGAGGCTCTGAATGCCACACCTCAGGCCATGCTGGTGACCAGGTTCGAACCAGCCCAGGGCACCGAGTCAAGAGGGGAGAGAGATTGAGCCCTGTAGACTGCTCTCCTCTCTCTGGCGAGGGATCCAGGGACTGCCCGGTGCAACAGTGACCCACGGTGGTAGCCGGAGGGACAAGTGTACATTGGGGCATGTAGTTGTGGGATGGAGCTGTGGCAGATGCTCTAAGGCATCATTGCAGGTCTGAACTCTGGGGGTGGTGGGGTTTCTGGGGTAAAAACAAGGAAAAAAGATCACCTACCCTCGGGAAGGCAACGGAACCTCCAGTGGCCTGGGCCCACACACTCAGTGTTGGCCATCTATCCTGACTTCACCCTTGGGGATTTCGGGCCTCTCCAAGGAGGCAGGAGAGCTGGAATCCTGAACCTGATTTCATCGTCGGATGAACACGGTTCCAGTGGGTGGTCAGGTGCACCAGTAGCCAAGTGTGGATTCCCAAGATATGCCCTTCAGGTAGGAACACAAATAAAGTCTACAAAAAAAACAAAAATGTTATCAGTATTTTAAATAAAATTGTGTCTTTAACATAGCTTTATATTGGTATTTACTTTTTAATTGTTTACGAATGTCAAAATGCATTTTAACAATGTTTATTGTTGCTTTCACCATGTTTGTGAATCCTGTCCATGTCATCAAACCAGGTACAATACTAGTAGCCTTATAAGAAGGGGGAAGTCAAAGGATACAACAGTGCCACCACAAGATAAGAGAATCTATGGTTTTATTTATAGAGTCTCTTATGTAGGTTTTTTTTTATGGGCTGCTCCTGGTGCAGTGCCTGGGTAGTTGGCTCCTATGGGCTACCCCTGGGGCACGGCCTTAATATATGGTTTGTGGCACTGCAGTTACAGCATAGTTGGTTCCTGTGGGCTGCCCCTAGGGCAGAGCTTGGGTAGTTGGTTCCAGTTGTCTGCCCCAGGGCAGTGCCATGACGGTTGGTTATGGGCGCTGCCCCTAGGGCAGTGTCTTGGTAGTCAATAGCATTCCGTGGACTTGCATCAACAGGATTTGCATGTAGGAGGAGCTACAGTTTGCTGCCCCAAGGGCAGGAGATGAAATGCGCCAATAGGCATTGACGGTAGGAGGAGCTACAGGGTGCGGCTCTGGGGGCAGCGCTGCCTCGCTGTCCGAGTTCAAGGCAAAAAACTTACTCAAGGGAGGTGAGTGGGAAACAGATGCATTGCTTTTACACTACTTATACATAAACTTCACTGGGTACTGGAGGAGTGAGGTATGTGAGGGCCTTGCAGGGGACAGGTTGGTGGGTGATATTTAAAATCATGTTGTGTGGTAGGGGGGATAAAAGCCATAGAGGGTGGACAAGATTTAATTACTTTTTGTAGTCCACTTCATGTTAGTTCTTTGAGTGTGAAGTGCTACTTCACTCAACAAAAGCTATGCAAAGTGACAATTTGACAGCAATTTGCTTGCATAGAGCCACTACTGTATGTGTAGCTTTTGCCAAATAAAAAGGCACTTTGCTACACAAAGAACTACACAAAGTGTCAATTCACACTTTACAAAGTCAGAAAGCTTTGCAAAGTAATTTACTGAATAATGTTTCTTGATTTCACACATTTCTACCTACACAGAAACGTAGAAACAGAATTTGCAGGCAGGTGAAGACCACTTGACCCATCTAGTCTGCCAATTCTTTCCTGCCTATAGGCCACAGATCCTTCTTGATGTCTGGCCTGTTCACCCACGCCCTTCTCTTTCCATAAGATTCTTTTATTCCTATCTCATGCATTTTTGAATCCCACCACTGTTTTCACCCCCACTACCTCCACTGGAAGACTGATGCAGGAATCTACCACTCTTTCTGTGAAGAAGTAGTTCATTGTATCTCTCCTGAATCTACCTCCCCTTCTCATCCTGCCCCCTTATGCTTGAGCACCATTTTTCTAAATAACTTCCTTACAGTACCTTACTTAATCCCGTGAGGCATTTACAGGTTTCTATTATATCCCTCCTCTCCCTTCTGTCGTCCAAGGTGTACATATTTAGAAACATAGAAACACAGTAACATAAAAGTCTGCCCATTTTTTTTCTACCTTATGAATATGCCATAGGTCTTTACTCTGTCCATGGCCCATCTATTCATACTCATCTGTATTGCTCCCTTATGCCTATCCCATGCCTGTTTGAAGCCCTGCACTGTATACATATCCACCACTTCCTGAGGTAGCCTGTTCCATGCATCCACCACCCTTTCGGTGAAAAAGAACTTCCTCACATTACCCCTTAAGCGGCCTCCCTCTGATCTCATGCTGTATCCTCTTGTCCTGCTACTTTTCTTATATTGAAACATGTTAGACTCTTTCATATTGTTAATGCCCTTAAGATGTTTGAATGTTTCGATCATATCACCTCTCTCCCTCCTTTGCTCTAGGGTATACATATTGAGCTCCGTTAATCTGTCCTCATATATTTTCTGATGCAGTCCCTGCACCATTTTGGCTGCCCTTCTCTGGACTGCCTCAATTTTGTTAATGTCATTGTGCAGTTGTGGCCTCCAGTACTGCATGCAGTACTCCAGATGGGGCCTAACCAGTGTCATGTAAAGATGGATTATTACCTCCCTCTTATGACTTGTGATACCCCTACTAATACACCCCAACATCCCACTAGCCTTACCTACTGCTTTAGTGGCCTGCTTTGACGATTTCAGGTCATCTGTGATGATGATGACCAAGTCTCTTTCTTCCCTTGTGATTGCCAGCATCTCCCCTCCCAACCTATAGGTAGCTTCAGGATTTCTCTTCCTTATGTGCATGATCTTGCACTTCTTTGCATTAAACCCCAGTTGTCACTCTTCCCACCATTTTGCCAGTTTATCCAGATCTGTTCTGCCTACCCCAACTGGATCATCTACTCTGTTGCAGATTTCAGTGTCATCTACAAACAGACAAACCTTATCCTCCAGTCCATCTGCAATGTCATTGATGAAGACATTGAAGAGGACTGGCCCCAGGACTAATCCCTGAGGTACCCCACTTGTGGCTTGCATCTCTTCTGACTGTATACCATTAACCACCACTCTCTGTTTTCTGCCCACCAATCAGTTTGCCACCCAGATGACCAGCCTCTGACCCACCCAGAGCCTACTCAGCTTTTTAATCAATCTTCTATGTGGAACAGTATCAAAAGCTTTGCTGAAGTCAAGATAGGCAACATCAGCTGCACCCCCTTGGTCCACAACTCTGGTTACCCAGTCAAAGAAATCTATGAGATTAGTTTGACAGGACCTTCCTGCTATAAACCCATGCTGTCTTAGATCCTGTGCTCCTATGGATTCCAGGTGTTGCACTATCCTTTCCTTAAGGAGTGCCTCTATAATCTTGCCCACTACTGAGGTAAGATTGACTGGTCTGTAGTTCCTTGCCTCCTCCCTGCTGCCACTCTTGTGGAGAGGGATCACATGAGCCCCTTTCCAGTCTTCTAGGAGCTCTCCTGTGCTCAGAACTCACTAAACAGTTCTGCTAATGGCTCTGCTAATTCCGCTCTTAACTCCTTTAGTACCCTGGGACATATGCCATCAGGTCCCATTTCCTTGTCCACCCTGTGCTTAGCGAGGTCTAGTAGGTCCCTTTCTTTTGTGAAGGGACTTGTGCACACCTCGGCCCCCCCCCCATGTCCATGGTGCTGAGCTGTGGGCCCTGCTATACCTTCTCCTCAGTAAGTACTGGGCAGATGTATCTATTTAGGATAGATGCTTTTCCTTGGTCCTGCTCCACACACTCCCCCTTATCCCCTTTGATCTTAGGAATACCCCCTCTAGACTTTCTCCTTTCACTAATGTATCACTATTTCTTCATTCAGACATAACCTTTGAGCCAAATGCTTTTTTTCAAAGGTTCCACGTCTTGACAGGAGGCTAACACAGAAAGGTACTTACAGAGTATGGGTGCACAAGCACAAAGATATAAAAATACAAGAAATAACAACAATTGGTCTATTTATAATTGTAAGCTATCTCATATAGAGGTACATAGTGCAGTTAGTACAGCCCAAGGTAGATGGTGAGTGCTGTGGGTTTAAGGACCTAATTTAGCAGGAGGTAAAGCAGCCAAGGGAGGCATTGTCATTATTTCATATAAAGTCAGGAGAGAAGAGGTTCAAAATCGCTTTACACCCAGTATGTAAATGTAGCCAAGAGGAAGCTTTGTTGTTAATCTATAGAAAGTCTTGTCCCCTTCTTTTACTGTTCATGCTAGTTTTGCCTCAGTTTGGGCTTTTTCCTACCATACTGCCTTCCCTGCTTCCCTTAGGGAAGTTTGGTATGTCTCCCTATCTTTGTCCTGCTGCGTTCTCTTATATTTCCTGAAGGCCAGCCTTTTCGCTTTGATCTTTTCTGTTACTGTTTTGAGAACCAAAATGGTTTCCTTCTTTGTTTGCTCTTGCTTTTCTCCCTAATACAATGGGATGTTGCTTCAAGTATTTCATCTTTAAAGCTTGCCCTCTTTGCCTGTACCCCCTCACCTGTATTTCATCTTCCCAGGGCAAGCTTAACTCTGCTGGCCATCTTATCAAAGTCAGCTCCTCTGAAAGTCCATACAAAACTCTCCCGAAACAGGGACCAAAACAAAAAAGCAAAAAGGAAATCCCAAACACTTCTGATCATAGGAGACTCCATGATTCAGGGAGGTAATGGTCAGATGTCTCCCAGGTGCATCAGAAGGCTCACAGCTCAGCACCATGGACACAGGGGGGAGGGAGGTGTGCACAAGTCCCTTCACAAAACAAGGGATTGTACAAGAGCTCACTACACTCAGGGTGGACAAGGCAATTGGACCTGATGGCATACATCCCAGGGTACTAAAGGAGCTAAGGGTGGAATTAGCAGAGCCATTAGCAGAACTGTTTAGTGAATCTCTGAGCACAGGAAAGATCCCAGAAGGCTAGAGAAGGGCTCCTGTGATCCAATACCCCTGCTTTTCACTCTCCCTTATTCTGAGTGAACCCCAGTTACTTTTCTTACCCAGTTTACCACCTTTAGACCTACTGCTAATCTACCCCACTTGCTTACTAGCCTCCTATGTGGAATGGTGTTGAAAGCTTTACTGAAATCTCGATAGACCACATCCACTGCTCCATCAGATTCATTTGATATAACCTGCTGCCCAACCCCAACCCCCATGAATCCATGCTACCTTGGGTCTTGTAACCCATTAGATTCAAGATATTCCACAATCATTTCCTTCAGCAGTGACCAGAATAACTTCTGTTTCCAATGAACAGTTCAAAAGGATTCTCAGAGGTGCAGTCAGTACCTCCCTGAGCTACATCAATACTTTTGGATGGTACTAAAGTATATTTCAGGAAGTCTGCATTTCCCTGGTCCCCTCTGCACAGTCTCTCTTCACTTTTTAATCTCATGATTCCATCACAGTATTCTTCTTTTCCTTTACTTACTTAAAAATGTTTTGTCCCTCTTCATCACTGCCTGGGCTATTCTCTCTTCAGTTTGTGCCTTTGTGCTCCTTACTGCTCTTCCTGCATCCCTGTGTTTCCCTGATACACCTCTCTATCCTCCTCCTTCCACTGTGTCGTCTTATACCTTCTGAAGGCAACCCTTTTAGACTTTACCTTTTCTGCCCCCTCTTTTAAGAACCACAGTGTCTCTTTGTCCTCTTGCTTTTGCTCACTTGTTGACACAGAAGTGTGTTGCCTTCCCTATGGCCCTCTTCAGTTTCTCCCACTGTTCTTCCACCCCCACCAGGTCCTCCCTAAAGCTTTCATCCATCATTTACAAATCTGCCCTCCTGAAGTGCAGGACCCTTGCCATTCTGTTGTTCAATTCCACAGCTGTCCTTACATTGAACCATACTGTACGGTGATTGCTCTTCCCCAGGTGGCCTCCTACCTTGACATCTACAACATTGTCCCTGTTAGTGAGTACAAGGTCCAGTATGACCCATCACAAGTGGGTTCACTGTCTAGTTGCCTGAGGAATACCCCCTGCAGGAAGTCCAGGATGCCCCTGCTTCTAGCTGAAGTCACAACTGGGATGTTCCAATCTACATTCAGCAGACTGAAGTTCCAAACCAGCAGCAGCTCCCCCTTTTCTGCCATATTGCCAATACCTACATCCTACCCCGTGCTAGATTTGTGTAGATTATGCCACTGCAAATAGAGGTTTGATTCTTCATCTCTGGATGACCCACACTAACTTTGCTCCCCCTTGTAGTCCATGTATCTCTGTTGCTTTTATGCCTTCCCTCACATAAAGCACCACTCCCTACTTTCTTTCCCACCCTGTCCCTCCTGCCCTGCCTTGTCTTGGAAGAGTGCCTAAATACAGAGGTGACCTGTGTCAGGTTCCAAAATGTCATAAGATTTTTTTTTAAGTTTCTTTATCTCCTTCAGACACCTGGAACTCTCTCTGGCCATGACACTTCGCCAGCTCTACCGCCTACTGTGGCCTTCACCAACCTCAGAGACATTACGATACCTGCATAGCCCCCCTTGGCTAAGCCCCACAGGCTATCAAAGGGGCGTTAATGGAGATCCAGCATTGGATGTGTGACTGGTGGACCTGTGGGCCATCAGCTATCCAAGGCTGAAGGGGTTTTCCCCCTTTAGAATCCTCTGCTTACCATCTTCCCTCTCCCCTGCATGGGCAGCCCAAAGCCTTGGTGCATGGCAACCCTGCCAGCATCAGCCATGTTGCTACGTGCAGTCCAGGTTTCTGCAGCACCCCGATTGCCACCGGGGGCCGCTAGAACTCCGGACATAACCTGACCCTCCCCCCCGGGAGAAAAGAGCAGCCTATTGGGTGCTTGATCTACTCCCCCCCTGATCCCTGGCACCCGAGCTCACTCCCAAACTCAGGTCGCCAGTGTGGCACGAGGTGTGACGTCCAGTGCCTCAACCCTCAGCACCACCAGGCCAGCATGTCATAAGATTTTGTGACACAAATTTCATGATGTCATTAATGGTGACTCATCATAATGTTTGGATACACGTGGTAACTGAAGGCATTTAAGCCATTAGCACATGATCATTCTGTGTATTATTACCAGTTCTTCACTAAAAATTCTAATTGACATGATTGGACCAGAAGGAGCCTGACACTGGGTACCATTGTACCTGAGGCCCTAATTATCTGCTTACCCCCCAGAGTGGGTCAGTGTAAGCAACTCCCCATGTGGTAAAGAGGACATTGGTGATCAGCACAGCCATGCAAAAGTGTATTTCATCAACCACACCTGTAACACAGCCTGCAGAGGGAGATGTCTAGATGGAGCCAGCAACTGCAGAGATACAGTGGTAGCAATTAAAAAGTACCCAATTGCCTTTAAATGCAGCAGTAAGCAAGGTAATCATGCTATAGCAACTCTGTTTTCTTTAATGGTAATTTGAACAAATTACCTTGAGGTACCTTTAGGATTTACTGCAGTAAACGTTGCTGAGCACTGCTACATGACTTTTACTCAAAGCCCATTTTAGAAGTATCACAACTGAGAACACTTTGCATCTGTGTTAAAGTGTATTGCTTGGGATCTCCTGCTATGAGCTTCAATTAGTGCCACACCGTTTTCCACCAACAGGCCTGGAACTACCCACTGTGTGAACACATTTGACTTTTTGGGAGCTCCCAAGGGGCATTGGGGTAGTGGTGCATCAGTAGGGGGACACAGCAAAAACTGTGTTGCTACTTACTGGAGGGTGGTGGTAATGATTTATGGATAAATGTGAATTGTTGTTTTGGTTGGAGTTAATCCATTTCTTTCCCTCATATAGCGGCTGTTCCTATTACTCAATAAACAATCTAGATTTTATATTGCAATCTACTGTGTGCATTACCATTACTATGTTTGTTCCTTTTTCCTTTTTATAATATATAATATAAGTGTAATGTCTGTGTATATTCACTGAGATTCCTATCACTGAGGGTGGGGGTTGCATTCATTTCCTGTGGGGTAATACCCATGGCAGCAACCTGTTAGAAGTATTCCTATTAGTGGAGGCACCACCCCTGTTTCATTTTCCCTTCCAAACCAACTATACCCAGGTGCCTTTCACCCAATAGCCTTATAGACTTTGCCCAGGTAACATCGGACAGGCTTTGACTTGCATCACACCATGGGGGAGGGGGTTGGACACATAGGTGTGGCAATCTTCAACTAATGAAATGAAACTAAGCCCAGAACAGAGTGAATCCAGGGTTAAAATAAGGAATAAAGAGTGTGCGTGTGTGTGTGTGTGTGTGTGTGTGTGTGTGTGTGTTTGTGGGGCATATATTCCAGGCGTATACAACTGTTTAAACAAATCTGTTTGAGAGGGCACATAAATACATTTGTATCCAGTCTGACTGATCATAGAATCCATTCTAGAACCAGTTGACACATAAAAAATCAGATAAAGTGGGAAGAAGGCAGCATAGATAGCAGGGAGTTTCTACCGCTGGTTTCCTCCCTTGCCTTGGAGTTCCCAAAGTTTATTGTCTGGGGGATTTCAATGCCTGGGTGGACACACCTCCTCTACTCTTGTGGAGGACTTCCAGAGACCAATGAATTACCTAGATTATTATTAAAATGTATCTGCCACTTATATTGCTTGCCATATACTTGACCTAATTTTCTCCTCATGGTTAAGGTCTCTGTAACATGGATAAAGCCCATGTTTGGTTGGATCATTGTGTGCTGTAGTTTGAGATGATGGACAGCAGTTCTATCCCTCCCCTCCCATGCTGAAATGATCCACAGTTGTGCATGGAAAAATGTTGTGGGCCTGGATACTTTTTGGGCCTAGGTGGATGTTTCAGGGACTTTGGTGGCCTCTATTAGATTGTGTATTGCAGTAGTAGAGGCATATAATAATAGTGCTGTCTTTGCTGTTGCTACTCCCTGACAGCAGTCCTGCCCCCTGCCCACACTTTGGTTACTGCATTGCACCACAGTTTAATGCAGGAACTTAAAAAATGTGGATGGAGGCTAGAGAATTGTGGGAGGAGATCAGGTCTTCTCTCCGATAAGCTTGGCTTGGTATCACATTATCAATGGTACCATTAGGCTATGACTGGTGTTAGAAAAGATTTTTACTCCACCATCACTGCAGCCAGAGAAACAGACACTCCGTTCTCTTTAGGTTTGTGTATAATAGCTTAAATCCAGAATGCCTCAGGTCCTGTCTGTAGTTGAGTTCAGCAGAGAGGTGAGAGCAGTTTGCTGCCTTTTCAACCCAAGACTGCAGGATACAGTATAGATTTCTCCTCCTTTGGCATTATACACAAGTGTGCTGATCAAAGAGTTGAGATATCAGAATCTCAGTTGTTGTGGTCAGATTTTTATCTAACCGACGGTGTTTTCAGAGATAAACCAGTCTACCTGCTTCTTAGACAAGGGCTCATGTTATTTGACAAGATCATCCTGCCTAAGAGGGTGTTTTCCCCACTCCTCATAAAGAAAGCATTTTTAGATCCAATTGTTATTGCAAATCACTGACCTTTCTGTAACCTTCCTTTTACAAGTAAGGTTATTGAAAAAGTTTTGGCACTTCAGCTGACTGGACACATTGAAGAATATGAACTCTACAAGCCTTTCCAGTCTGATTTCTGTTCTCACCACAGGATGGAGACTTCCCTAATCCTGTTTGTGAAAGATCTGCTCTAGTGATGGACTGATAGGAGCTACCAGCTCTATCTTTTGTTTTGATTTGGGCAGGGAGATACAATGCTTGTAGCTGAGACTGCTATTTCTGAGACCAGAGACTGGATGAATGCCATTTGGCTGAGACTCAATCCCAGCAAAACCGCGTTGCTTTCTGGAAAACCCAGATCACCTAGTGTCTGAGACAAGGGAACATCTGCAGTGTCCCATTATAGAGAGGGACAACATCCAGATGAAAGAGGAGGTTTGGAGCAGGGGAGTCATCTATGACTTTGTGACAACGATGGCTTCACAGGTAAGGGCCATCATATGTGGTGGCTTTTATCATCTAAGAAATGTAGCCAGGTTGCACCGCTTCCTGACCAGAATGACCTGCTCTAACCAGTGCAGCATTTCATCACCTTTTGAGATTAATTCTGCCCACATGCTGTGTGACTGCCGTTATTGGTGGTGAGACAGACCTGGCAGAGTTTGTGCAACAATTCTACCTCGGGAACGAGTGATTAGTGCTGTGTGAGGACCACTAGGCAATGAGTGTTGAAGTGACAGGAAGCAACTGGGGTCTGTAGTTTCTGAGTTCTTCCCCCTGAACTACTGACAAACACTGGCAAATAAGTCAGCAAGGAGTAGCGTTTTTTTCTTTCATTTGAGCTGGGGCTTGAGTGTGCTATACCTCAGTGAGGAGATTTTTTAAACTGGAGGGTATTTTAATTGCTGCCTGAACGTTAGCAGGTTTAGAGTGGGAGGTCACGTGACCGGAAGTCCACTTCCATATTCCTAGCTATTTAACTGTAGCCCCGAGTGAGCTGAGGGAGATTTATTCTGTTCACATGCGGTGTGACTGCCATTACTGTTAGTGAGACAAATCTGGCAGAGTTGGTGAAACAATTTTACCTGGGGAACAAGTGATTAGTGCTGTGTGAGGGTCACTAGGCAACGAATGCTGCAGTGACAGGAAGTACCTGGGGGCTGTAGTTTCTGAGCTCTTCCCCCTGAACTACTGAGCACTGGTGAATAAGCCAGCTTGGGGAACTGTTTTTTCTTTTATTTGTGTTGGGGCTTGAGTGTGCTATACCTTAGTGAGGAAGTTATTATTTTTTTTTAAATACTGTTAATCTTTTTTTTATATATATTTCAAGATTGTGATTAGATTTTGCATTGTACAGGTATGTAAGCAGCAAAATCAGTATGGATAGATGAGAAAAAAGCCACAGAATAGGCCACAGGCCTGCATATACTTATACATGAGAGCCATATTTATTAGTGGATTAACAGGTGGCTTCACATCATACCTTCCAATGCTCATAAAACATAAGGTACATATTGTATAATCAAAGAGGGCGAGGCAAACCACACTGAATGCACTAAAGTCTGATCTGTTTCAAGGCAAATATTATGACCTGGGTTTTTTAACTCCATGTGGCCTCATGCTTATCCTCATTCTGAAAGAAAGAAAAGAAAAAGAGAACCATGAAAATAACCATGGCATAGGCAAACATTTTGTCTTTTTAACTATATGCATAACAACAAAACATAGATACATTACAACCTGTGTCACACCACATTCAGCATCAGACAGTAAAATGACAGAGTATGAAGGATTTGCATCATAAAATAACTATAAAGGCAACCCTTAAACTGATAGTTCATATCTGTTTACCCTATCCCTGCCCTGGGTGCCAGATAGGCCAGATAGGGTGCCCATACCATATGAAAGTCACCCTTCAGGGTTCCTGCCAATGAGGAGCATCTCTCCATTTCATAAATGGGGCCTATAGAGGTGAGGATGTCTTTCAGGAAGGGGATTACAGTTGTACGCCAATGACTAAGGATTAAATGTTTTGTTTGCATGGCAAGTAGCATATACCATTTAAACTTTGCCTTAGATAGTGTGCAGGATCGGGGTCGGATCCCCACTAGCATTAAGGCAGGGGAGAAGTGGGTGTGTTTCCCCAGGACTTTGTCTCCCAGTTGCCCAACATTAGACAATAGGTTTTGAATTTGTGGACATGACCACATGATGTGAAACATGTCTCCACCCATCTGGCGGCACCTCCAAAACAAGTTGTCCCTGAGCAGGCTAATATTGTACAGCATGGCTTGTGTCCTGTACCACCAATGCAATAGCTTATTTTGTATCATCCTACTGTGAACAGCTGTGTATTGTTTGTGTGCAGTCTGCCAGCACTAGGCCCAATGTCCATCTGATATAACTATGCCCATGTAGTTCTCCCATTTCTGCTTAGCTTTGTCAGTCTGGTTGTGGAGGGTTTCTTGGAGAAGCGAGTAAATGACCCTGCTTGTCCCTTAGTCAGAGATAGCCATTTAGTGAGAGGTGTATTTCCCCTGTGTACCATGTGTTGCTTAGTAAGGAGATGTGTTGTCGTATCATGTAGCTGCAGGTATTTCCAGAAATCTCTCTGTGGGATGTCCCACCTCTTCTGAAGATTTTGGAAGGCATCCATATAAGCTTGAGAAGGACTCAGTATGTCTGACATGTAATAGATACCCCTCTGTTCCCAGGAATGACAAAATATTGGGGTATGGGCAATGGTTATGTGGGGATTATGTCACAAGGGGGTGTATGAAGTAGGTATAGGAGAGGTTTTAGGAGATGATGTAACTGTCTCCAGTATTTAATCATCTCAGTAGTGAATAGTGGCAGCAGGTCCTGTTTCATTATCCTTGGGATAGCATCATATAAGACGTCAACTGGATGTCCTTTTTTGGATCCTTTGGGAATACCCAGGATATGGAGGTTATTTATCTGACTCCTGTTTTCCAGGTCATCAACATTTGTTTGCAGTGTCTGGATAGTATGGTTTTGTTCCTGTAAGAGCAAGTGCAGGTCTGAAATTGTAGCTCAATTTGCCGCTGCCTGCTGCCCTGTGTGAAATATTCTGGTGTCAAGCTGAATGGCCAAGGTGGTCTCATTGGAGGCAACAGTAACTTCGGACATCCTATGAACCAAAGTATGGGACATTTCCATTAATTTCTTCCCATCAAAGGTCACCTCAGCATCTGCATCCTGCAAGGATGATTCTGCCATTCTGGATTTGATCCAATCATCTCCCGTCAGATAGATAGATAAAGAGCGTCTCTGAAGCGATATTAAGGCAGAATCTGACCCGATATTTGTAAGATAGGGTACAACAGCTTCTAGAATCAGTTATTATTCTTAATCCCCAATGTCATTTTCAGCGTGGAAATGTACGTATAATTTCCAACTTACAGAAACTGTGCCCTTATGCTGCCATTAGATTGGAGCTCAAGCCATGCCCCAGTGAGGAGGTTATTTAAACTGAAGGGTATTTTAATTGCTGCCCAAATATTAGCAGGTTTAGAGTGGGAGGTCACGTGACTGGAAGTCCACTTCTGGATCCCCAGCTATTTAACTATAGCCCCGAGTGAGCTGAGGGAGATTCATTCTGTCTGCTTGTGTGTGACAGCCATTACTGGTCATGAGACAGATCTGGCAGAGTTTGTGCAACAATTCTACCTGGGGAACAAGTGATTAGTACTTTGTGAGGGTCACTAGACAATGAGTGCTGCAGTGACAGAAAGTACCTGGGGGCTGTAGTTTCTGAGCTCTTCCCCCTGAACTACTGATGAACACTGGCAAATAAGCCAGCTTGGGGAATTGTTTTTTCTTTTAATTGTGTTGAGGCTTGAGGGTGCTATATCTCAATGAGGATTTTTCTTTTAAACCAGAGGATATTTTAATTTCTACCTGAACATTAGCAGGTTTAGAGTGATAGGTTACATGACCAGAAGCCTACTTCTGAATCACCATCTATTTAACTGTAGCCCCTAGCGAGCTGGGAGAGCATGCATGGGGCTCACGCATGGTAGCCACGTGCAGAGACACACACATTTTGCACAAGTGTTTGGCATGTTCCGTGTTGAGGCAGGAGCAGGAGAAATGCCATTATACACACAGGTACTACACTAAGATTCTATTGTGTTTTTCCCTCACCATTCTATCAGTTTAGTTTTTGAAATACTGATCAAGCATGCTAAATGGAAGAAGGAAACAGGGGTAACAAATACAGTTATTTTGTAACCTTAAGAAGTGGGTGAGCTTGGTAGGTGTGAGGAATGTTCAAAGTTTAGCCTGGAAAAGTGTAAAGGGCTAACAGAATACACATGAACACAATGCAAAGAGTTGAAGGAATTAAAGATGAAATTAATAGGAATTGAGATGGAGCTGAAATGTTGTAAATAACAGGAGTTAAAAGTAACAACAATAACTACAGAGAATAAAAGTGATAGGGAGCACAGCCAAAAATAGTGCAGAGGAGGACAAAGACTGGGAATTTCGAGGAAGTAAAAATAGAAGTAAAAAAGGAAGAAGGGCAATGCAATTTTCTATTCCCACCTCAAATAACTTTGCCCCCTTGTTGAATCTAATTGAGAGTGTGGAAAATGAGACCTAAGAGATTTTGCATTTGGCCCAGGACAACCAAGGGTCCTCTGAAATCACATGAAATATAAATCATTCCCAAGAATCACCTAAAGTAATCAGGGACAGAACAGTAATACACAGTCACACCCAAAACAGGGGGGTGACTGACACTGGAGTAAATAATGAACCAAGGGAAGAGCAAATACATGTAGTACCCATGGATTATAATGAAGCTGATTAGTCAAATATTAGTGCTAACAACAAACATTTCCATTGTGGGTGATTGGATTATGAAATATACTGATGTCTGTACTACTAAGAATAACAGAGAAAATGCCATGAGTATCTATCTACCAGGAGCCACCCTTACAGATATAGTAGAATTACTACCCAAAATTACAACAAAAAGGGAGGATAAACCCATAGTACCAATTCATGCAGCAGCAAATGACATACGATATAAGATGGAGGATCAAATGTTCCTAGATTTCATAAGGATACAGAAAATCATCAAAGAAACAATGGGAGTGGCAATTTTTTCTGAGGTATCATCAGTTTCAAGACTGGGCCAAACAATTAACCAGAAAATCTTAAGAATAAACAATTGGCTTCACAGATGGTGTCTCTTACAGGATTTTCAAAGTATAATGTTGTGGAAGAAATCTGATAATGATATAACATTATTCAGCAAGCATAGGCTACATTTGAGCTGGAAAGGAAGCAGGGAACTAGGTCTGATGTTTAAAAAACAATTTGATAAAAATTTAAACCAACACATATGGGGAGAGGTGACCTTTTGGAAAATCAGGATCGAAGTCTGGGCAACAAGCTCCCTGAGCTGGTGGCCTTGATGGAAGAGGGAAGCCTGGATATCATAGCAGTCACAGAAACATGGTACACAGAGAACCATCACTGGGATGTTAACATACCAGGGTACATAACCTACAGGAGAGACAGGCAGGGGAGAAGAGGAGGAGGAGTAGCTCTCTATGTAAAGGAAGGGATAAAAGCAACTGAACAAAAGAGTAAACAGGGAAGAGAGGAGGCACTGTGGGTCACCTTGAGACTGGAAAAGCACCACACTCTGCACAGGGGTTGTGTACAGACCCCCGTGTCAGGGGGAGGGAATGGACAAGGATATGATAGATGGCATTCTTAGAATGGCAGAGAAAGGGGAGATACTGTTGATGGGAGACCTGAATATGCCAGATGTTAATGGGAACACATTTGCTGCAGCCACATCCAAGAGCAGGGCCATTCTTGATGCCCTACATGTGGCACGCCTCAGACAGCTAGTTTCGGAACCCACTCATGACGGGAGCAATCTTAGACCTCGAACTCTCAAACGGGCGCAGTGAGAGGATCTCAGATCAAGAAGTGGGTTGCCATCTAGGGACAAGTGACCATCAAACAGTGTGGTTCACATTAAACTCAGCTACAGAGTCAAGCCATACAAAAGTGAGGGTATTGGATTTTAGGAGGGCTGATTTTGGCAAGATGGCAGAGTGCCTCAGAAAAGCACTAGCAAACAGGCTAGAAGGAGGTGTGGAGCAACAATGGGGAATCATTAAACTGCCATCACAGAGGCAACAAGCCTTTGTGTGAAGCAAATAAACAAATCAAAATGAAAGAAAAGCCACTATGGTTCTCAAAAGAGGTGGCTGTGAAAGTCAGGAAGAAAAGATAGCTTTCCGAAGTATAAGGAAACACAGAAGGAGCAGGACAGAGAGCTGTACCAGTTAAGGCAGAAGGAAGCAGAGAGGAAGTCAGAATAGCAAAGGCCCAAACTGAGGAAAAGATAGCCAACTCAGTTAAGAAGGGGGATAAAACCTTTTATAGGTACATCAGCTAGCGTTGAAAGACAAAGGGAGTAATAGTGAGGCTGAATAGAATGAACGGTGGGTGGGCAGAGGGGGACAGTGAAAAAGCAGGGATACTGAATGAATATTTCTGCTCAATATTCACAAAAGAGGAGGGGTAAGTGCCTAATCCAATTAACAGAAGCAGTCTTGATAGGGGGGTCGATCCCAGTCCTTTCACAGAAGAAAGGGTTCTGCAAGAACTCCTAAAACTGAAGGTGGACAAAGCAAAGGGTCCTGATGGAATTCACCCCAGAATTCTAAAATAATTAAGAGAGGAACTAGTGAAACCACTGGCTACTCTTTTTAATAAATCATGGGAGGATGGTGTGGTACCAGAGGACTGGAGGAAGGTGGATGTGATTCCCCTTCACAAAAGTGGGACCAAGACGGAGGCAGAAAACTACAGACCTGTCAGTCTGACCTCTGTGGTAGGGAAAGTGATGGAGTCACTTCTGAAGGAAAGAATAGTTGAGTACCTAGAGGCCAGTGGAGCACAGGACCCAAGGCAGCATGGGTTCATGGTGGGAAGATCATGTCAGACAAATCTAATAGATTTCTTTGACTGGGTGACCAAAGTAGTAGACCAGGGAGGGGCTGTGGACATGGCCTACCTAGACTTTAGCAAGGCATTTGACACAGTCACACAAAAGATTAATAGTCAAATTAACCAGCCTGGGAGTGGGTCCCAGGGTGGTAGCCTGAAAACATTGGCTGCACAACAGGACACAGAAGGAATTGTAAATGGAGTCCACTCTGAAGAAAGAGGGGTTACTAGTGGGTACCGAGGTTCAGTATTGGGTCCAGTCCTTTTTAATGTCTTCATCAGTGACATTGCAGAGGGACTGGAAGGAAAAGTATGCCTTTTTGCAGATGACACAAAGATCTCCAACAGGGTTGATACACAAGGAGGCATGGAAAGGATGAAAAAGGACTTGGCAAGGTTAGAGGAATGGTCAGAAGTATGGCAGCTAGGATTCAATGCAAAGAAGTGCAAAATAATGCACCTGGGAAACAAGAGCCCAGGGGAAGAATATACAGTGGGGTGGGGTAGTAACAACAACAAAAAAGGAAAGGGACCTGGGGGTAATCATATCAGATGACCTTAAGGTTAGCAAGCAATGTAAGAAGGCAGTAGGGAGGGCTGGGGGTATACTGAGATGCATAAGGGAGAGGCATCAGCAGCAGAAAACAGGAAGTTGTTATCCCTCTGTACAGATAGTTGGTGAGACCCCATCTGGAGTACTACATCCAGTTCTGGAGACCCCATCTCCGCAAGGACATAGACAGGATAGAGGTAGTCCAGAGGAGGGCAACTAAAATGGTGCAGGGTCTGCAAGAGAAGCTGTATGAGGAGAGACTAAAGGAGCTTAATATGTATACCCTTGAGGAAAGAAGGGAGAGGGGGGACATGATAGAAACTTTTAAGTACTTCAGTGGAATCGACAAAGTCCAAGAGGGTAGCATCTTTCAGAAAAAGAGATGTGCAAGAACAAGGGACACAATTTAAAGATAGAAGGAGGGCGGTTCCGGGGCAATGTGAGGAAGTATTATTTCACAGAGAGGGTAGTGGATGCATGGAACAGCCTTCCTGAGGAAGTTGGAAGTCTAAAACTGTGGGAGAATTCAAGAATGCATGGGACAGACATAAGGCAATTCTTGTGGGGAGTAAGAAGAAATAGGCTGTTGGTTAACTAGGATCTGCGGCCTATCCTGTAGGTAGGGAAATGGGCAGACTAGATGGGCCAAGCAGTCCTTATCTGCTGTCAAAGTCTATATTTCTATGAAGTAACAGTGGTAAAAGTATCATTGAATGTAGGGCATTTGGGAACAAACAAAAAAAAGAATTTACAAAGAAAGACACATACAAGCTGCTCTCTTAAATGCAAGAAGTTTGAAAAATAAGTATGAAGAGTTAAAATACATGTTATATACTGAAAATATAAGTATATGTGGGGTTACTGAGATCTCATTTAGGAAAGGTGATTTGATGGAAGAAATTCAGGGGTATGACCTTTTCATAGGGAGCAGGAGGATAGAAAAGGTGGGGGTGTGGTCTTTTACTTCGCATCTCATTTAAAAGCCCATGAAGTTAACTTTAATAGTACTAACATAGACATTGAACAAATATGGCTAAAAATTCATATTGACAATAAGAATATGACTTTGGGATTTATATTACCATTCACCCAATCTAACCAATTTAAAAAATACATCCTTTATAGAAGTACTCAAAAACATGGATTTTGGGAATAATTGTATTCTTATGAGTGACTTCAACTTCCCTAAAATAGACCAGAATATCCTGTAAGGTACAAGTCATTTAGAATCCAGATTCATCAAAATGTGTCTATATAACAACCTCAAACAGTATATTAAGGCAGGTACTAGGGACAACAGTGTGCTTGACCTTATTCTTAGTAACATGGAGGAAGTAATAGAGGACATAAAGATTCTACCCCCTTTAGGAACAAGTGACCAAAATATGGTAACCTTCAAATTACTAGACACCAAGGATGAAGTTAAAAGGAAAACCAAAATAAGGGATTACAACAGAACTGATTATAGGATGATAAAACGAGTACTTAAAAATTAGAATTGGAGGCAGGAACTTGAGGGTCAAACATAAATTGATATTTGGACAAACATAAACAATAAAATAAAACTATGTGTCAACAAGTATGTACCATTAGTAACAAAATATAATAGTAAAGGCAGGATTCCAAAATGGTTTACTAAGAAGATTAAAAGATTAATAAAATGGAAGGACAAAGCATATAACAAATATAACACAAATACATCTCAAGATAAGAGGGGAAATATATAAGACTAGGGCACAGTTATGTAAGAAAGCAATTTGAAGGGCAAAGGCAAGTACAGAATTAAAATTGGCTACTGATAGGAAGGATAATCAAAAACAATTTTACAACTATATATGTAGTTTAAACAATGGACAAAGACAAATAGGTCCTTTAAAGGAGGGGGAAAGAACAGGAAATGGTAAGCAGGTTTAACAGGTACTTCTTAAGTGTTTATCAGGAGTCAACTATTGAATTTTCTGAATCAAATGATGTAGGCTCAGAAACAAATTATGTACTCAAGCACTTCACAGAAAAATATGTGTGTACCAAACCCATGAATCTTAACAAATATAAATCATGTGGAACGGATGGATTACATCCCAGTTTTTGAAATCACTGGCAGAGGAGCTCACTGGTCCTCTCTCCATATTGTTCAACACCTCAATAAAAGAAGGTAGAGTGTTGAAGGACTGCAAAATATCACATATTACCACAGTTTTGAAATCAGGTGATAAAACAATAGTTGAAAATTATCAACCCATTAGTATCACTTCTGTAGCCGGTAAACTAATGGAGGGCTTCATCAAAGAACAAATTGAAGATCATCTTAAACAAACTGGGCTTATGGATTTAACACAACATGGTTTTATGAGTGGTAGATCATGTGTAACCAACCTTTTGAAATTTTTTGAGCCTGTTTGACTCTAGACCAGGGTATGCTGGTGGATGTTGTTTACTTAGATTACACAAAGGCCTTTGATTCAGTACCCATTGAGATGTTGTTAAAAACATTATAAGACATGAGGCTAGATAATACCCTGTTGAAGTCAATAAAACCATGTTTGAGAGATAGGTTACAAAGGGTAAACATTAGAGGTTTTCTATCTGACTGAGATAATGTCACCAGTGGAGTCCCCCAGGGATCCATTTTGGGTCCCATATTATTTAACATGTTTGTCTCATCAATGCAAGTATCAAGGGAAGTGTGATTATCCAAGTACTGTATGTGGATGCTATGAAGGTTTGGGCTCTCTTAAACAACAATGAATATAATAATTTCCAGAAACATCTACTGCAGTTAGCAAATGGGCCATAACACATAAACTGAAACTTAATGAAAACAAGTGTAGAGTTATGCATTTTGGGCACAACACTAAAGCAGAATGCATAATCAATAAAGTCATAGCTAGTACGAATAGTGAAAAGGATCCGGGAGTTATAGTTACTAGTACCTTAAACTTTGGCATGCATGCCAGATCTATAGTTAAGAGAGCCAACAGAATTGTAGGAAATATATTAAGGCACATAAATAGTAGAAAACAAGAAGGTTTAATGCCTTTGTATAAATCTCTGGTGAGACCTGTTATGGAATATGGGGCCCCTTTTTATTCACCACAAAGTGTTGGTAGTACTAAGTTGATGGAGACAGCCAAAAGAAGGATCACTAAGAGAATACATAAACTAAATGGAAAGGCTTACAAGGACAGACTAAATGATCTGCATCTGTTTTCTATAACCGATTGTAAACTCGGGAAACTTGTGTTATGTATATAAGGCTCTAAACAATTAATTAATTTTTGAAGTTACTGGGTTAACTAAAAAAAAATGGTAGAAAGGGCAACAAGAATGCACCCATTTCAGCTTAAGGGAGAAATCAATACAACCACAAGAAGGAAGGTAAGGTAAGGTAAAATGTATTTATATAAGGTGCCCTTCCTAAGCTCAGAGCACCTTTACAATACAATAAAATGACAGATTAAAATCAATAGATTCATTGTTGTTTAAGGTAGCCCAAACCTTCATATCTACTGGTTCGGTATTATTTATTGTTTGTTCTTTGTAAAACTGTGGGCCTGTTTCCTTCCACTCCCGTGTGGATGACCACTGTCACATGTATGTTTTGCTTCCACAACTATCCCTGCGAGGATATCTACTGGTTTTGTACCATTTACTGCTTGTTTTTTGTAAAACCATACGTGTTGTACTCTCCTGGGTCATGCTTGAAAATAGGCAGGGTTTTTGCCTAATGCACCTACCTGGTCAATAAAAGCTAATGAATAAATAAAATTGACAACAATCAATGGCAATCACTCAACAAAACCCTGAAAATGCTTGGTTAAATAGATATGTTTTAAGGGTTTTTTAAATCCTTCCATGGTCAGGCTATCTTGTATCTGGCAAGGTAGAGAATTCCACAGGGTAGGTGCCATTAAGCAAAAGATCTTCCTCCAGATGTTTTCAGGGATAACCTGGGAATCTCTAGAAATCCCTTGCCAGAGGGTCAGAGTGAGTGGAAGGGGCAGTAGTAAGACAGGAGTTCTTTCAGGTAATGAGGTCCCAACTTGTGTAGGGCCTTGTAGGTCAGCAATGTGACCTTGAAGATGATCCGCCAGTATATAGGCAGCCAGTGCAGTTCACGCAGCACAGGTGTTATACGACTGGACCTAGAGGTTCCAGTCTACAACCTGGCCATCATGTTCTGTACTAGCTGCAAGTGGTGGATATCCACCCACGGTAGCCCTAGATAGAGGGCATTGCAGTGATCAAAATGACTGGTAAGAAAGGCATGGGCCAAGGTAGGAAGATCTTCAGGTAGGACCAAGTGTTTCACCAGGGCTATGTTCCTTAGATGGAAAAAGCAGGATCTGAGTGCAGCTGACACCTGCGCCTTCAGGGTCAGGCCCTCATCAAATACCACACCCAGGTTACGCACCTGGCTCAAGGCCATAAGTGGTGCCCCCAAGATATAAACCTGAGGGTTTCCCCACCCATGCCTCTGTCATCCTAAAACCAGGGTCCACCACCAATACCTCTGTTTTAATCAAATTCAAACAAAGCCAGCTGGTACTCATCCAGTTCTGTATCTCCAGTAGGCAGTTGCTAAACACTGTGATTGAGTCAGGCTCTTGTTCAGTTATGAAAGACATGTAGAGCTAAGAGTCATCAGCACAGCAATGAAAACCCAGCCCATACCATCTTATAATGTCCCCTAATGGAAGCATATACACCGCAAATAACATGGGGGACAACACCAAGCCCTGTGGAACCCTGCAGGGCAGCTAGTGAGGGGCCGAGGAATAAATCCCCAACACCACTCTCTGTGATCTGCCCTTAAGGAAAGATCAAAACCAACTGAGGAATGCTCCCCTCGGTCCATAGAAAATCCACAGGCACTCGAGCATCACCCCATGATCCATGGTGTCAAATGATGCTGAGAGATTAAGCAGAAACAAGATGAAGTGGTTCAATCAAAGGGTGGTTGAATTTCTGGAATAAGCTGCCAGAAAACATTGTGAGACCACTAGTATGTTATCCTTTAAAAAATTATTGGATGAACACATGGGGATAAGAAATACAAATTTATCCACTGATATGTGACAATTCTAAATATGGCTCACATAGCTCCCAGACTTGTAAACTTACTTATGAACCTATGAATTGAATTGACAATAGCAAAGTGCGCTACTATGGCATTCCAGCTATCTGGCTTTACAGACTTTAGTCTATCCAAAATGTGGAATCCAAATTGTGAGTGGGAGTGCCAAAACTCAAACATATCACTCTGGTTGTTAGTGAGCTGCACTGGATCCGAGTGAAATGATGAGATGAATGTAAAATACTGTTGCTAACTTATAATTTTACAATTTTGCATTGCAAATGTGATGGGTTGAACTTTCCAACCCCTTAATATTGAATTGCATGCAGAAGAAAATGTTTGAGCTCCCCAGTAATCACCTGTGAGCCTCTTATTGGCCAGAGCACACTATATAAACAATAAAGCCAGAGAGTGGTTCACCATAAGACAGAAAGAAAGCAGGGGAACCTCTGCTAAGAATGGCAAGGTAAAATGCAATGCTTTTTCCTGACCAATGAGGTGGTCATCTTGTTGCAGTAGTCAGGCTTCTTTTTTTGAAATGAATACTTTATTGAAAATGTTATCATAAAGATCCATAACATTGACAGCAGAAAAAAAGCCAGCATGACTTATTACTAATTCAATAAGAAAACAGAATAACATAATAAACTGGCCTTACCTGTTCAATACTCTTACCCCCATTTGCAGGACAAAATATTTGCCATAAGTAACAAACCATCAAGTAGCAGATAAAACTAACAAAGACAACCAACTGCAAATGAACACAATAACTGAAGAGAACACATAATAACATATAAAACATGTCTAATTACATGCAAAATCTAAGTAACAACAAGATAAAAAAACACTCTAACACAACATAGAACTTTATCTATTTAATCTGAAGTGCTGAAAAAAGACTAAAACACTCAACAGTAACAAAATACAATGAAAGAAGCCAAAAAAGAGCTAAGGGAGGGAGGACTAGCCAACAGAGTTATCAAAAAGGGAACAAAAAAGATAGGGACCCCAACCCTTTTCATAGAGGGCCCACTTATCTACTGCTATGAAAGATAGGTGTGCCAAACTCGCTGACCATTACATACTATCTTCTCATTCATCTATAGTTAGAACCTTTTGCAATCCCCATCGTTAATAAAGCAGACGTTTAAGTGCCATTATTGCTGCCATAAACCACAGATGAAGGGAAGTATCTTGAAACAGAAGCTTAGTGGTATTACCCCAAATCAAAAGAGAAGCATCCAAGGAATTGAACTCCGCATGACAGAAGTGATTCTATCTCTCAGCTGACACCACCAAACTGACAATTTAAGACAATACTAAATAATATGCAAAAGGGTTTCCTCGTATTTGTGGCATCTACAACAAGTAGACGCAGTACTCCTATTCATCTTATGTAGCTGGGATGGTGTGCTGTACCAGAGATGCAACGTTTTAAGATGTATAAGGCACCCTCTTATGGTCTGACACAAATCATAGGCATTGGACAAACAATGAGTCCAGTCAACATCACTAATCTGGGCTTCAAGTTGCTTTTCCCAACTTGCTTCGGTGTGTCTAATGAATGGGTGCTTTCCAGCAGGAGACCTTGATAAATATGACCTATTTTCAGTAATTTCTTAGGAGACTCACCCCCTACTGCTAAACCCAAGATGTCATCCCACAGTCCACTGGCAGGGAGTTGTAACCATGCACCTGTATAAGTAGAAATAAGGTGGCAAATGTTCCTATATCTCCACATATAAGACTGCAGAAGAGAATTTTGAGCTTTGACCATGGAGAAATCCTTAAACAAACCCACATCAGTATGAAACAGGTCCAGCACATGAACCAAACCACTGTTGCCCCACTCTGTCCAGTGGGCTGGCTTACCACCAATTGCCAATTTAGGACTGCCCTATAGCAGCGAAAAAGACAGAGACACCTTTTGGGGAGGGCATAATTTTACTAACCTCCTTCCATATATCAAGAACATAACTATGAGAAGGATGACCCTCAAGAATCTGAGAAGGGTCTCAAATGATAATATCAGGCACTGTGCCCGTCATCAAATGCTCCTCAATAGCAATCCACAGAGCTGTGTGATGATATTGACCAGCATTCAGAAGCATCCAAATGTGCCTCAGGCCAACTACCAGATAATATCCTTTAAACCAGGGGGCTCAAAAGTCCCCTCTAGAATAGGGGGGCCATCAACCGCTGTAAGGAAAGTCTAGGTTTGCCACCATCTCAGAAAAAAATTCTAACAAGCTTATTCAATTTCTTCCAATAACTCTCTGATATGACATGGGGAAGGTACAGAAACACATAAAGAAATTTAGGAAGAATCATTATTTGTAAAGATTGAGACTTTCCCCACAGGGAGAGTCAGAAGTGTCTCCACCGCTGAAGATCTTCCTGCAGAGACTCCAACAAAGGAGAAATATTTAAGGATCCCAAGCTACTTAATAAGGTGAGAAGCCCAAGATAATCCTGTGCCATGCAAAGAGGACTGAAGCCTACCATATATAAGGTCATAACCTCCTTTTTACCTCAGTTATTTGAAAGTCCCAAAAGACCCCCAAACCAATCTAAAAGCTCAGTAAGAGCAGGAATAGCTTGCTGAGGGTTCCCAACAGTAAGCAAAATATCATCTGTGAAGAGCATGGTTTTATACTCCATTGCAATCAAAACAATTCCTGGGATACTCAGGGTGGCCCAAAGCTTTTGCACAAGTGGCTCAATAGCAAGAACAAATAAGGCCAGAAACAGAGGGCACCTTGCCTCTTACTCCTATGCAAAAGAAAGCTAGTGGAGAGGTAATCATTAGTAAAAACCTAAGCACAGGGCTCTGAGTAAATAGTATGAATCCATCTGATAAAAATATTCCTAAAGCAAAAAGCCCACAAATCCACAAACCGATAAGGGCATTTGAGCAAATCGAACACCTTTTCCATATCCAGTACCACAGCCACCATCAGTTTGGAAAAAGACTCGGCAATCCACATCAGGTTAACCAGCCATTTGAGGTAAGCCACCCCATCTCTACCCTCAATAAAGCCGACTTGATCTGGTTGAACCAAATATGGTAGCATGTTATTTAGCTGTAAAGCTAAAACCTTAGTCAAGATTTTGTAATCCACATTTAGGATAGAGATGGGATGGTAGCTAGAACACTGATATGGATCCTTATACTTTTTAAGGAGAACTAAAATGATAGCTTCCATCATAGATCCTGGGGAGGGAAGCGGTAGATCAGGCCTCTTGAAAAATGGAAGTTAGGATCAGGCTTAACAAGTCTGAAAGAAGTCTATAAATCTCAATGGGGAAACTGTCAGGGCTCGGTGCCTTCCCCATGGGAAGTAGTTTAATAGCAGATTTATATTTTTGCACTGCAATTGGCCCATCCAAAGCCTGATGCTGCTCCTCTAAGAAGTGAGGGAGGTCCAGAGAATCAAGGGAAATCCACCACAGAAAGACTGCTCTGATCTATTGGGGCTTGTAGGGGAAGCATACAGATCCTCATAATATTCTTGAAAGGCATTGCTAATCTGTTCTGGAGCTGTCAACAAGCCATGACCAGTTTTAATGCATGGAATCTTCATCTCCTCCCAAAGCTTCTTCAAATGATAGGATAAAAAAGTGACCTGATTTCTCACCACCATCCTAGAAAGTGTGCCTGGTTTTATAAAGAGCAAATTCAGCAGATTGAGTATTCAAACTGCAGATCAGCCAACTTGAGCTCCAAAGAAAACATCTCCCAAGTCCGACTTTTCTTTCTAGCTATCGCATAAGCATTAATACGGCCCTTAAGATAGGATTTCAATCCCTCCCATACCCATTTACCCTGACAATCCTCATTAAAATTTGTGTCTAAATAGTTTTTCACTTCTTGACATAGCCAGCTTTGGAAGCTTTCATCCTAATAAGTATAAGTAACTGGGGAGAGGTCAGAAATCAGTATGTGCTCAATAGTCACCTGGAGCATGTGCTGCACAGCCAATCCAGAGGCTGAAATCATATCAATCTGACTACATGTCCCATGCAACAAAGAATAATATGCGTAATCCTGCCCTGTAGGAAGTCCCACCCTCCAGACATCTTGCAGACCATGATCAACCAACCGGGCCTGTAAGGTCTTGGTACCAGGAATAAACAGCTCAGAAGGAGTCCCACTCTTATCAAGCAGAGGGTCAATGGCTTGGTTCATATCTCCCCCCAGAAGAACCATATGCAACGCCATATCCAAAGGGTCTGGGACAATGAATGGAAGAAATGAGGATCATCAGCATTGTGTGCATAAATCACCCCCCAGAACCAACTGCTGACTATCTAGTCTGCCCTGAACTAAAATCCAGCTCCCTTCCTTATCTTTCTTAACTAAATCAGATACCCAGTTTACAGTATGGTGGCATAAAATAGCTACCCCCTGCTTTTTTAAGGAATATGAAGAAGCAACTGCCCTCCCCATATTCTGACCAATTTATCAACCTCATTTTTAATAAGCTGATTCTCCTGCAGGAAAATAATTCCCCAAACAGCAAAGATGTGTCATGAGTCAGATTCTCTTCCATTTCACAGAGCTATTCAGCCCTCAAACATTCCAAGACATGGTTTTGTATACCATAAGTAAAGGTAAAAATCCACAGTCCCCCCCGGGGCAAAAAGAAAAAAGGCCAATGATATCAGCACTTCACATGTACAATAGACAAAGCAAAACAAATACAATAAAGAAAACTCAACTTACCTCCCAATACTGACTCCACGAATAACATAAACTATGGACAAAACAATTACTATGAGAAAACATTTTCCCCATATGGCAGAAACACATGATAGCCACAGAGCCACTGCTCATAAACCCTTCCCCCCAAACCCACCACAAGCATAATAAGGCATTTAAAAAACACCCTCCCAAGAAAGGAAACACGTAGAGTCTTAAGGTTGCCAGCTGCAAGTCCCCTCAAAAGTAAAAACAACAAAACCCTCAGCCATGTAACAAAATGGCCCTGCAAAGGAAACTGCCAAACTTAAAAACTAAAGCAATCTAAGAAACAAAAGGAAACAAAATAAAGGCATAACACAGATGAAACCTAGGAAGTCACTACATAGAGGAGGGGACAATGAAAGGGGAGAACTCAATAAGAAATAAAATAAACAAAACTACCAAAGGAACAAAACCTGCCATGCCAAATCAACACAGCAAACATGCACAGCCCACCCCCCCCCACTGACCAGCAAGCACAAACAAGAACTGCAGCCAGCAGCCCTATCCCTCAACTTGAACAAGAGCCCCACAAGAAACAGCAAAATTACAAATCAGAATCCCACCCTATTTATAACCATTTAAGTAAGTCTAATAATATAACCAGCCTCCCATCACTCTCAGTCAAACCCTCAGCAATGATGATATAAAGCCAACCCATGAAACCACTGAATGAAAGAGATGCAGTTTATCCAACATGGTCCATAGAAAAGTCCAGAAAAAGGAAAACACCAAAAGGACCACAAATCAGGATAATAAGGAGGACCAGTATTCTAAAATAGCAAGATACAAGTATCCTTCTAGCAGTGAGGTAGCTGCCCAGAATACCAAGAATGGGTCCAAACCTAAAACTACATTAAGTTCTCAGCAGCAGTCCAAACAATACCAAAGTGAAATAATGAAACAAAAGAGCCACAATACCACAGATGTGTTCAATGATCACCTCTATGTTGCACAGCTGTACAGTCCATCAGTTTGGCAGCAGCCACAGTCTTCAACGGGAAGATAATAGAAATGATCCCGGATTCCTTCTTGGGATGGTGAATTCAAGGAGGGGATGTCTGCTGGGACAATGGGGAAACACTGGCATCATCCAATTTAGCCACAGGTGGTGAAGCAGAGGGTACATATGATGAAAGAAACTCCAGAGCATCTGCAGGGTTATGGAAGGACTCCATAACATCGCCACCAATCACCTGGATCACTGCCGGCAGAGACAACACACACTTGAACCCACATTTCCTCACCATGTCCTGGACTTGATCAAACACCTTGCACCTCTCAATCAACTGAGAGGATAGTCCGGCAAAACAGCAATTTTAGCACCCTGCCAATACAACTCTTTTTTCTGCCAGGTTTTAGGGTAGATAAGTTCCCATGCTAGAAATCGTAGAAGCCTAAAGACGATTGGGCATGGCTGAGATGTTGAAGTGGCAGGCAATGGACCAGAGAGAACTCAGTGGGCATAATCAATTTCAACCATTTGGTCCCTTTTGCAAATCAAGAAGCCAACAAAACAAGTCCTGGAGAAATCTGACCATGCTAGCACCTTCAGCTCGTTCTGGCAAACCCAAAATGCACAAGTTGTTGCATCAATTCTGAGACTCTTGATCATCAATTCTCTTCCATAATTGCTGAATCTCCCATTCCAGAGAAACAACTTCCTGCTCCATTGGGTGGACCCAATCCTCCAACTTGCCCACTCGATCTTCCACCTCCGTAATGCAGGCACCCAAGTTACTGACAGCTCCCTTCACACTATCCAGAGCCTGGGCCATTGGGGAAAGCTGATCAGTTAATGTTAGCCATAAAATGCTTAATATCTGCAAGATCCTGGCCAATATTTCACAACATCAGAGCTGAGACTTGCAGTTGTTATCTTAGGTATCAGAGGAGGAGAGCCAGGAGACAAATTGTCCATTTTGGGCTTCTTGGGCATAGTAGAAAAGGAATAAGACTCCAGATCTGGTTTCCTCACCTCGGGAATAGCAGGCTGGTAGCTCATGATATGCTTACAACAGTATTAAGAGTCAGGATGATTGTAGATTAAACACCGAAATGCAGAGCCACTCGAGCCAAGCTACTTCTAGCTCAGCTGCATCACGTGACCCCCCATGGTGGTCAGGCTTGCTCATAAGTTAACTGGATGATGAGACTCAGAACACCACTAACAATTTAAAACAAGTAAGAATACTGGAGTTATTTGAAACATTGCAGGCTTTAAAGCAGCAGAGTTTTTTTTGAGGGGTGGCAGAGAGAACTGGTACCATAATCATATGCTTTTGTTTGGTCACACACAGGTGCACCCCCATAAATATTACAAAGATGCTTTGTAAATGTGATGGTTTGAGCTTGCCAAACCCTTAATATTAAATTGCATGCAGAATAATGGTGGCTTACTCCTAATTGGTGAGCTCCCCAGTAATCACCTGTGAGTCTTTTATTGGCCAGAGCATGCTATATAAGCAATGAAGCCAGAGAGAGGTTCCCCATAAGACAGAGAGAAAGTAGGGGAACCTCAGCTCAGAAAGGCAAGGTAAAATGTAATGCTTTTTCCTGATTGAGGAGGTGGCCACATTTTGGTGGTGGTCTGGACTGATCATAATTCAGCTGGATGATGAGTCTAAGAATTCCTCTAACAATTTAAAATAAGTAAGAACACTGGACGTATTTGAAAAAAAAAGTGCATGCTTTAAAGCAGTTGAGTGGTGCGGGGGGGGAGGCGAGCACTGGTACCATAATCATATACGAACATCCGAACATACGATATTGCCAGCAGAAACAGACCATAATAGTCTATCAAGTCTGCTTGATTGTGCAGCTCAGTTTAGTTCCCTGGAGCTGCCCTCCCCTGCTACTCTTCTTGGAATCATCAGCCTCTACCCCATTACTCTCCCCCTTCCATGTCCCAGTACTGATTCCTCTCATTCTGATTTTCTTTTTCACTCTGTCCCATCCCACCTTGAAACTGGCCACCTATTTGTCATAACTACCTCCTCCTGCAACTCGTTCCACCCCTTCACCACCCTTTCAGTGAAATAGTGCCTCCTTAATTCCTTCTTAAATCTACCCCCCACTAGTTTCAGGCTATACCGTCTTGTTGTACCCTCCCTTCTTAAATTAAAGATGCCATCCAATCCAACCCTGTTTATTCCTTTAAGGTAATTGAAGGTTCTATCATATCCCCTCTTTCTCATCTGTCCTCCAGGGAATACATGTTGATCTCCCTCAGCCTCTCCTCATACGTTCTGTCCCCCAGACCCCAGATCATTTTGGTTGCCCTTCACTGGACCCCTTCAGATAAGGGCACCAGAACTGAACATAGTATTCCAGGTGTGGTCTCACCAGTGACCTGTACAGTGGCAGAGTAACTTCCACCTAGAGGTGATTCATCTGGCTATGTAGCCCAGCATTTTACTTGCTTTAGTTACTACCTCACAGCACTGCACAGAGTGTTTCATGTCACCCCTGATCAACACTCCTTTTCCTCCTTTGAGACAGTCACCTGTACTCCCCACCCCTGCAATTAGCTGACCCCTGCATTCCTGGCTTCCAGGTGCATGATCTTGCATTTCTTAGCATTAAATCCCAACTGCCAGATGGACGACCATTTCTCTAACCTAGCCAGATCCTCCCTTAAATCCTGTCTCCCCTCTACTGTGTCCACCTTCCCAAAGAGATTAGAATCATTTTCAAAAAGGCAGATCTTGCTTTTGACCCCCTCTGCTATGTTACCAATAAAGATGTAAAGATGTTGAATAGCACAGTTCAGAGCACTGTGCCCTGTGGAACCCTACTGGTCACAGGCCTAGGTTTGGATCATTCCCCCCCACCACCACTCTCTGGTTCCTGTCCTGCAGCCAGCTCTTGACCCACCATAGCAGTTTGTCCCCTATTCCCAGGTCCTGCAGCTTGTTGATCAGTCTGCCATGTGACACTGAATCAAAATCCTTGCTGAAGTCCAGGTACAGTAGAACCACTGCCTACCCCCTGTCCAATGGCCTTGTAACCCAGTCGAAGACATCTATCATGTTGTTTGACAAGATCTCCCCCTGACAAACCCATGCTGCCTGTCATCCTGGAGACAATTTATCTAATAGAATTACAGCAGCCTTTCCTTAAGAATGGTCTCCATTAAGTTATCCATTATGGAGGTTAGGCTGACCCACCTGTAGTTACCCGGCTCATTCCTGGGACCATTCTTGTGGATTGGTACCATATGTGCTGTCCTTCAGTTCTGCAGGTTGCTGGTTTATAAGACAATAAATTGACTGGGTCCCCTCTACATTCAAAAGTTACTAGCAGCCCATCAGGAAGATCATAAGGGTGGCAGAGTCCTTCATTTGGATACTCAGGGTTTTTTGAAGATTCCTCTATCGAGGTTGAAATTTACTGGAGATGTAGCATTTTCAGTTGCTGCCCTGAGGATCTGCAAAACCATTCCAAGATCTATACATACTTTTTCTTTGGTAGAAGATTTTCAATCCAAACTGAAAACCAGGTTGTTTGATATGGTATAGCCTTCCCAGGAGATTGATAGTTTATTTGATTAGCTGCAAGATTACAGTGTAGAAAGTTAGACATTGTTGAAATTGTAAGACAACAATTTTATGAACTGTATTGTGTATGTTTGTATTTTGTACATGTGTAATTTTGTATTGTGTAAATGTTCATTTTTCTATTTTAATGTTAACATCTTTCAGCTTTTAAAAAGTGTTATATAAATGAAAACCAACCTTTCTACAGTATCTATCTATCTATCTATCTATCTATCTATCTATCTATCTATCTAGCGATCCTCTATCTACCACTATCAAAAAATGGAATGAAAAGTGTCAGATTACTTCATCATAAGAAACAGTGCAGTCAGAAGAATCAATGGCTAACATCAAATTCCAAATTCGCGGTCGTATTAAGAAACATGGCTGACAGCAAATTCCAAATTTGCAGTCATATTAAGAAATGAGAACAGCTGGACTATCTTACCTTGAAAATCAAATTAGACCAACATTATGGCAAGGAAACTGGGGATAACATTTACTTTTCTAAGGAACAACAACTGTCTCTTGCAACAGAGTTTGCAGCAAGTTGCAAATGTCCTTATTCATCTATGGGGAGTACTAGCTGCAAAGCAGGTCTGCTCATGGTCATAATATATCTGAAAGTTTCAGAGACTTAACTACAATCCTAAATTATTTTTCAGTGCAGAAAAATAGGTTTTCACCATTTGTGTTAACTGGGCAAATTCACAAAACTTCACTTTGCAAAACATTTCATTAAGTTTTCCAACTTCAGAAAGTTATTTGTGCCTATGACCCTGTGTCAAGTAACACTTTGCAGAACTATGTGAAGTGGCATGAAATTTTTTTAATAAGTAGAAAAAAAACCTCTGTGGCAAGTAGCCAACTCCCCTCCTACCACACCATATGGGTTTTAATGGAATTCCCCCACAATGCCAACACAACCTTCCTTCCCTGTCTCCAGTGAAATTTTAATCAAAATGTACTTACAACATCATTCCCCTTGCCCACCCACAGAAGCAAGTTATCCTTCCTCCCTACCCATCCCTATTTTTCACCAAATAAACCCCCTCCTTATACCCGGTCTTGCCACAAAAAGCCCCCCAAGGCTCCCAAATTCCAGTATGAACTGCAACACCTGTGAAAAAGAAAACTTCTCCCTGTGAAGGGATGAGAAATGAAGGGGGCAGACACAAAAAATGATGTTTAACACACAGAATTGTGTGTGTCATTTATTAAGGCAGATGATAATTCAGGATACAGAAGAAAGAACATAATCCATTAAACTAGAAAGTCTAAAAACAGTATATATTTCTGGTCTCACTACAAGGGATTAATCCACAAGGCAGCTTCCTTCCCTAGAAGATCTCTCTTCCTATTGAATGGAGTAAGAGTTGATCTCCTGAGGGGGAGCTCTTGGGCTGGATTCTGAAAGGGTGGCACAGGGCTTGCATCAAACCCTTTCTTTGTACCATATAGGTTTGCCACAACTGCACTTGGTTTTTGCAGTCTCAGTTGCAGTTATGACAGTCTGTCCACTTTACTGCAGCTTGTACCAAATCTTGGGTGCAAGCTTGTGAGATTGGTTCCTGGTATTGATGCAAGCTCAACCACAAAAAAGATGATCTAGCTTGTGTCAGTTGCCAAAAGGGCTAGAAAATCTCTTTAGATTGTCACAAGCCCAGTGTGCCATATCTTTGGACTTGCGGCAATCTCAGGTTTTCATAAATCTGGCCCTCTATTCCTTCTCTGGCATGACGGGAATGAGCCTGGCTTCCTTAGCTTGGGCTGAAGGTGTTTCTTATACTCCTCCTAGATCATACAATCTGCTCATCTTCCAATTAGAAAATGTTCAGGCTTCAGTATTTTAGCATAATCCAGTGAAATAGGCATGCAGTACAAAACACTTGATTTCAAACACATAAAGGACTTTATATACAGACACATGGGCCAAGGTCCGAATAGGATACAGTGGTAAATTATCAAAAGCAATAACTATTACAAAAGGGGTGCGACAAGGGTGTGTGATGGCCCTAACTTTTTTCTTTATATGTAAATGGCCTACTAGAGGAAACTGGAAAATCAGAAACATATTATCCTAAAATAATGAATGAGAAATGTGGAATATTGGCCTTTGCTGATGATATTGCTTTATTGGCACTGACTAAATCAGGCATACAGAAAAAGATCAATATATTGCATAGTGTTGCAAATTCTCTTGACTTGGACATAAATTTAACTAAAACACAAATCTCAATATTTGGAAAAGGGAACAAAAAGGGATTTTCACCTATAAGGGAGAAAAATTGACAGTAGTTAAAGCTTGCCAATATTTGGGTCTAATGAATTCAGCAAATGGTAAATGGACAGAACATATAGGGAAAACAATGGATAAATTAAAGAAGATGGCAAGTGCTTTGGGCAGATTCAATTATGCATACAGGAGATTAACTATTAAACCCAAGGTGGAAGTAATTAAAATGATATATCATGCCCAATTAGCATACGGGTCGGAAATATGGGATAGTGCCAACAGGCAAAAATTTATGACACCGCTATATAAGATTATGAGAAGAATATTAGCTGTGGGACATTCCTTTCTAGCCACCTACTTAAGAGCTGAGTTGGGGCTTGATAATGTTAATGCATTGTGGGATGCAAGAAAAGTGAACTTTTAGTTGTGGTTAAGTAGATTGGCTCAAGAGAGATTATCAAACCTGACCCAACAGGAAAAAAAATGATAATATGAAGGAAAGATTGTTGACTTACATTGGTACAAAGAGATTAGAATTGCTCAAGAAAAATGTAAGTTAATGCATCTACTAAACACCCATAAACAAAAAATCTTGTTGAGTAAACAATATTCCCCATGTGTACAGTAGTTAAAAAAAATAAGGGAATATTGAGAAGAGATAGATGAACAGAATATAAGAGACAATAGATACTCTAAGTGGTATGCCAATACTATAAAGAACTTTGGATATCAAAAATATCTGGATGTACTAGTGGATCCCAAGACCAGGACAAACTTTACAAGGTTTAAAGTCGAGTTACAAAAAAGTAATATATTGCTAGCTAGATACGATAAAACTAGACACATTTCACCAAATTGTGGTTGTGGTTGTGGGAAGGAAGAAAACTTGCTGTATGTCTTACGGACATGCAGTATGTATAATCAGCAACAAATTTACTCTTTGAAAACTGTATTTCGACATTCTAGATATGAAGCCTTAGGATTGGATAAAAAAAAAAACATTGACAGGAATTGTTTTTCATATGCAGGATGAATTTACAAGCAAAAAATTTGGGGTAATTATTTATTGAGTATTGCTAAAATTCAGAAACAGAAAGGATAAAGTGGAGCCTATAGGAGAAAATATAAAACTTGATACGATATTGACTAATTATAAAGGATTAAAGCACTTCATGCTGGGGAAGAGATGTGCAATAATATATGAACTCTTGGATGGTAGAATGGATGGAGGTTGATATGATAATAATCATACATATTTTTTTTTGTAAATCTATATTGTGTCTTGCCTCGCTATGTATAGAAGTATTTGTTTAATTATTTTGTGATGGGTTTAGTTATAAGATTGTAATAACCTTGTGTTGAACAAAAAAAAACTACTATTGGTAACATATAAAGGAATGTTATTAAGTACAAAATATTCCATAAATGCTTGATTTGTAAAATTAGTTAAACCAAAAATTAACAGGAAGCAATGGGAGAAGGGGAAACACATTGTACCCAAATGAAAAGAACAAAGTGGAACAAAGCTCTAACCATGACTACTGCTCTAACTTTCTGCAGACTGCTTTACAGCAGTATTTGTGTTTCATTTTTATGCCTATTCTAGCTGCATTTAAGAGTATGGTCAAGCAGAAAATGTAGAAAGAAGAAGGAAAGTATGAAATATTAGAATGATTGCCTACAGGTGGCCATCCTGCAAAGAGAAAATAAACACTGCACAACAGACTTAGAGAAAGAGAAATCAAGGTACAAAAAGTATGCTACAGAAAGGTGTCTCTTTATTCCACTAGTGGTTCCTTTACTTCTTTCAGGACAAAAATGGAAATAGGGCAGGGTGTTAACTCTGTCTTATCCCCCCCCCCTCCATTTAAAGGGAACCAGTCATCTGAGAAGGTGTGGTTACTTAACATACATCATACTTCAGGAAAAAAGGGGTATCCACAGTATACAGTATACAGTATTCCCTTGGGTCTCTGTCAGCTGGTTGTATCCACCTTGCAGACAAAGGGAAAGTACAAATAATTAGTCACCATGTACAATACAGGCATCAGTCAATATTTTCATTCTAACTAGACAGTTAATTTTCCATCTCAGTATCTGCACCATATCAAAACAAGAAATCTTCATTCTGCTGTTGAGAACTAGTCTTATGGACCACACTAAACCTGTAGTGTTGAAGCACAAGGTACCATTGTGTGATCCTAGGAGTTTTATCCTTCATCTATTGTATCTAGCACAATGGACTGTGGTCAGTGAACAGCCTGCATTCATTACCCCACACATATTACATGAGTGCTTCAATAGCCCATGAGGCCACTAGATGTTCTTTTTCTATGGTCAAATATCTTGTCTCACAGTCATGCAGCTTATGACTTACAGTATGTACAGGATACAACACTACTCCTCTTTCACCTCCTGACATAATATGCCCCAGGGCTTACTTTCAGTGCATAGTTCTGCACCACAAAAGGTTTGGAGAAGTCTGAGCTTTTCAGCACTGGTACTGAACAGAGAATAGCTTTTGGCCAGCCTGTTGGCCCAGCGGTAGCTCTACCACTCATGATGCTGGTGATCCAGGTTCGGGTGCAGACTTGGGTCATTGGGGACCAGCCGGAGGGAGGAGGTTGGAGCATCTGATGGATTGCTCTCCTTCTCTGGGGTGGGAGGCTACTCATCTCCACTGCAATACTACCATCTGGGTAACTACAGGTAGAGATGCAGCTTGTTGCATTACTTCCTCCTGCAACCTTAGATAACCTGCTTTATCTTCCTATAGACACTTCTATGTATGTAAATATCCTGTAATCTGTACAATATCTGTATAATTCTATGTACATATGAACTTCTTTTTCTTCAACTCTGTAAACAGTATTATCTGTATTGCCTTGTAAATACCTGTGTTGACCTGTATATACAATTGTTCCTGCTCCACCCAGGTCCATCTGGCAAATGAGCTTCTGCTCAATGATGAACACCTGGTTAAATAAAGACTTGAATTGAATTGTCAAATGCCGTTGGTGGGGAGGAAGCCAGCTGAGTTCCTGAGTGGCTGCACGCTCTGTCTGCTCACACTCCTTGGTCCTCCCTACATGCTGGCTTCCTCAGGGCCTAGGGAGAAAACCACAGAAATACCCCACAGTCAGCCTAATGATGGCCTCTGGTACCTAGCAGACCCAGATGTCTGAAGCCTCTGGATGATCCTACGGCAGCCTGATGAAGACATAAAGCAGGTAGGGTAGAGTGGATCAGAGTGCTGCTCTCTCCATCCCTGCCGGGCAGCAATCATAGGCAGCATGAAGGTAAGCCTGAATGAGGAGGTCCAGAAGGTGTAGGCATAGCACAGCACATGGGATACCTTAGAGAGTCCTGAGGGAGGGGCAAAACTGTGGAGAGTGAGGGAGAAAACATAGAGAATATCAATAAGAAAACAGAATAGCTTTTAGTGCCCTAAAAACATAATCACAGGCTGGTGGCCATGTAACCTTGTTGGTGTTGCCATTTTTGTTAGATCAGTAAGAGGTGTGGCTATTTCAGAAAAATTGGACACAAACCTCTGATAATATACAGCCAGTAGTAAAAAGGACTGAACCCACTTCTTGTTCTGGGGTACTGGACAGTTAGCTTCTGGCTTGATCTTGGACATCTCAGACTTGAAACACCCATTATATAGTACATAACCCAAATACCTGGTCTCCTTTATTGTTACTGCACATTTTGCGTGATTTATGGTTAGATCTGCTTGTTTAATGACTTCTAGTACCTTGGTCAAATGCTGTATATGGATTTCTCGGGTAGGACTATATATGATCATATCATCTAGATATGCAGCACAGAACTTTTATGGGAACTGAGCAGCTGCTCCATAAAGCTGTAAAAAGTGACAGGGGCACCATGAAGTGCAAAGGGCATTGTACAGAACTGATATAACCCAAGTGTGGTAGCAAAAGTAGTTTCCTCCTTCAAAGCCTTCTCCAATGGAATCTGCCAATAACACTTGGTGAGATTCAGTGTTGTGATATACTCTATGACAGCCAATCAATCTATCAGCTTGTCAGTATGAGGTAGACCAGTCATTGGTGAGAATCTGAGCTGAGGGGGAGCATGCCACAACATGCTGTCTTACTGTGGATGAATAAGGAAAGTAGGGTAGCTAGAAAGTGTTCTTCTCTTTTATAAAAGATATGTTACCATTGCCTAAACTTTAAACATATTTTGTCTTATTGCTGGGGAAGTCTAGCTACCTTTCAGGGCCAACTTGTGTGGCTGACTTTTGCTTTCCTTTTTCCTGCTGCTGTTATTTTTTTCACAGGAGCTGGAGCTGGAGTTCTGAGGTGGCTGAGGGAGCCCACCCTGAGGGAAAAGAGCAGGGGAACCTGCAGGGGTGCTGTTAGCTAGCAGTAGTAGAAGACCAGGGAGGAGCTGTGGATATGGCCTACCTAGACTTTAGCAAGGCATTTGACACAGTCCCACACAAAAGATTAGTAAACAAGTTAGCCTGCCTGGGAGTGTGCCCCAGAGTGGTAGCCTTGGTAACAAATTGGCTGCACAACAGCATGCAGAGGATAATAGTAAATGGAACTCACTCCAAAGAAGGGGGCTTACTAGTGGGATACCACAGGGTTCAGTACCATGACTAGTCCTCTTTATGGTCTTTATATGAGACATTGCAGAGAGTCTGGAAGGAAACGTATGCCTCTTTGCAGATGACACAAAGATCTGCAACAGAGTTGATAAACAAGGGGAATGGAAAGGATGAGAAGGGACCTGGTGAGGTTGGAGTAATGGTCAAAAGTATGGCAGCTTAGATTCAATGCAAAGAAGTGCAAAGTAATACACCTGGGAAGCAAAAACCCAGGTGAAGAGTACACAGTGGAGGGGGAGAGGTACTAACAACAACAAAAATGGAAAGGGACCTGGAAGTGGTCATATCAGATGACCTTAAGGTAGGCAAGCAATGTGAGAAGGCAGTAAGGAGAGCTGGGGGAATACTGGGATCCATAGGGAGAGGTATCACCAGTAGAAAACAAGAAGTTGTTATACCTCTGTACAGACAGTTGGTGAGACCCCATTTGGAGTACTAAGTGCAGTTTTGGAGACCCCATCTCTGCAAGGACATAGACAGGATGGAGGAGGTCCAGAAGAGGGTAACTAAAATGGTGCAGGGTCTGCAACAGAAACCATATGAAGAGAGACTAAGAGAGCTTAATATGTATACCTTTGAGGAAAGGAGGGAGAGGGGGGACATGATAGAAACTTTCAAGTACCTCATGAGAATCAACAAAGTCCAAGAAGGTAGCATCTTTCAAAAGAGAGATGTGCAAGAATAAAGGGGCATAATTTAAAGTTAGAGGGGGGATGGCTCAGGGGCAATGTGAGGAAATATGTTTTCATGGAGAGATTTGTGGATGCATGGAATCACCTTCCTGAGGAGGTTGAGGGGTCAAAAACAGTGGGGGAATTTAAGAATGCATGGGACAGCCATAAGGCAATTATAGTAGGGGGTAGGAAGAAGTAGGCGGTTGGTAAACTAGAATCTGCTTCTTATCCAATAATTATGGAAATGAGTAAACTGGGTGGGCCAAGTGGTCCTTATCTGCTGTCAAAGTCTATGTTTCAATGTTTCTATGAACACAGGAGCCAGAGAACACCACTGAATGAGCTGAGAACATCTGAAACTGAAGTTGTATTTTTAGTTGTTTCCTGGTGATGTTCTGCGATTGTGGTTTCAGACCAACTAATGCAACAAAGAGAAGTGTGTCTAAATGTTTCTTGCAATCCCTTGTAGGATACAATCTTTTTTAGAATTTATGCTAAGATAGGTATCAGTAGCTAACAGTCTTAGCCCTGTAATTCTGGGCTGGTTAATTCTTTTTCTTTGATTCTTTGATCTGGGTATCTATAGTATTATAGCAGTCTGGGATATTTTTAAACTTATATTTTATGTTGTCTATGTTAAAAGTGTACTTTTAATTATTAAAAAAAAAGTGGCAAGTCATGTGTCACATGCTCACCCACCTTAAGAACTCTTGCATGGCATTCCTTTGCCATATCACCATTTTACCCAAGGTTGCAAAAGGAGAGTGTTGGATATTTCTGTAAATCAAGTAACAGGAACTAAGAGGAATTTTTAGCCTAGTCTGGGTCCACCATGTTCACTGAGTTAATTTACTCAGGTGGCATATAACATATAAGTCCTGAGAATAGTTTTTTAAGAATTGCTTTTTTTTCTGGTCATTTTATAATTAAACCTCATACTGATTTATTACTTTGGTTTGCATGCAAGACATATTTAAACCAAAAGTGGTGTTTCTAGATCAGAGAGGCAGGATATAGAGGAGAAAGGGAAGAGGGCTGTTTACACCTATTGTAGTCTCAATCCTGGAATTAGTGTGGATGGATTTGATGCCTTCCATGCTCTTGGTCCAGAGAGAGGAGGATCCTAGCCACTGCATGCTACCTGGTTGTGGAGAAGCTGTGGAAGCAGGCGCTGTGTATTGCTATTTATATTCTTAGAAAAAGTATGCCACCATCGCTGTGAATTTACTTTAGAAGCTTTCCATACCTGTCTAAGTACATAGCCTTTTCAGGCTATCTTGTGTGGCTATGTTTGCAGCTATCAGTCTACTTCCCGGTCTCCATTTTTCTTTCAGCGCTGGAGTGCAGACGGGGTGTAGCTGAGCTCAGGAGAACTACAGGAGAAGTCCCTGCTGGGGGGTCATCAGTGGTGGAGTGTGAGCAGTCGGCATTGCAGCTGAAGGATATGGAAAATGAGCGGACTCACGTACAGAGCTGTGGAAACTGCAAGCTGAAGAGTTCTTTTTTTTTAAACTTTTGGCTCCTCATCTTAATACTAGCATTTCCAACACTGTTTTCTATGCTGTGGATCTGGAAGTGATTTCCCCAAAAAAGAGAAAGTGTTTTATCACTACTTATTATCTTTTCACTCATTTTTTGTGATTTTCTGGTTTATTAGTACTGTTTAGTACTTTGGGGTTTTTTAATTTTTTTTTTCATCCATTTGAACTTCCTGGTTTTAGATGTTTTAGATGTCTGTATTTCCATTGGGCTCTAAGTCAAGTCAGTGGTCTCCTGCAGGACAATAAAGTGTGCAGGCATGGGGTCTCCTCTAGAGATGGCATTTCTCCTAGACTGCATGCCAGCCCTGAGTGAGAGTTGCATCTAATTTTAGAAGCACTGGCTTTTATTTTTAATTCTTAACCGGCTGAGTGATTCCTGAGAAGACACTGCAGCTCTTGAGTTACGGAACCCCCTTATTAGAGATTCAGCTGATGTCTGCTTTGGAAAAGGAGAGTATCTCACTCAAGTTTTGCAGAAACAATAAGTCTTAACAGCTTTCTAAGTGTATTTAGTTTGAAGAAAAGACAGTTACTTTTCTTGTCTCTTACTACTTTTAAACTAACACTGATCTATAATTTCTGAACGTAAGATGGATTGTGCCAGCAACTAGTACTTAGCTATAATTAACCATTCTTAACTAGTACTCTTCATGTGCCCCAATTCCCCAAAGTGTTAATATTCTGACATATACCCATTCTTAGTTAATTATTGAATGTTTTTTGATTTGTGAAATTCATAGGGCAAAGCGGTAAACATTTTTCCCCAACTAAGAGTTGTTATTAGAAAGCCAAAAAAGGTCTATATAGTGAAGAGAAGTGGGCTGTTAGATTTATTCTAGTCTTTGGCTTAAAACCATTGATTGTAGCACATTTTTGTATCTTTCCCCAGTACTAAGGGGGAAGGACAAGGGGGTCCACAATTTAGGAACTCCCGGACAGCCTTTTGATTAACCCTAATAGTGGCATCAATGGAGAGTCTTTACCTTTCTTGGCCTTTTAAGGCACAAGAGGAAAAGGACCCTCAGTAATCCCTGGTGGAGAGCTCTCTATAAGGACAAGAGAATCATAATGTGGTAAAGACTCTAAGCGTTCAAGACTGAAAACTTTTAAAGTACCACTTTAGGACAGTTACATGGGAAGCATCCTAGGAAAAGAAAATGATCGCTAACCGAAAATTTAATATTTATTTAATTGGGACTTGCTATCTGTAACTGGTATTGGACTAGCACTATGTGTTTTAGATATAACAATTGGTTTTACATATTGTTCTTATATTTTGTTCTGAACTGAATTTTGACAGGGCCTGTACACTTTGAGTGGTTCTCAGCTTGGTTGTATCCTTTAGCTCCTGTTAAACTAAAGCTGCATTGGTTACTACAAGAAACCAAGTGGCTAGGGCAAAAGTAAGTGACAACAAGGAGCTAGTTTCTGATCTATGTGCACTAGATAACCAACATATGTTTAACACTCATATATCACTAGATTTTGATTCAGCATCAGTTCTATGAATCAGTATATGGATTCAAAAATAATCAAAACAGAATGCAGCAAAAGGAAGACTCACAGCTAAAAACAATAAGCTTTCTAAGACCAAATCCAAAATGGTTAAAAAAAGTAAAAGTAAAATTAAGTTAAACAATCCTTTTTCTTTAATCATATTTCTCTTTTTTCCTCCTTCAGCCTGACTTGTGATCATCCAGCCACTGCTTCACTTCCCCCAAGCAACCCGCAGGCTCGCCCATACACCAGCTGGCATATGCTGCCATACCTTCTAAAGGGATCCCACACCTAATCCCCAAGACAGGCCAGGAACCAATACCCACGTGTGACCATGCACAGCAGGCCCCTACTGGGCAAGGTAGTTCCGGCCATCAAGCTGCCAGCTCAGTTGCTGCCATTTTCCTCCTTAGATCCCCCTGGAGTGCAGACATGCAATGACGTTTGAGGCACAATGTGCCGATGTCCGTTGTACTCCACCCTGATTGCACCAACTCTGACAGTACCCCCGATTGTCACCAGGGGCTGCTGGAGAGTGGTGAGAACTCCTCAACTCTCCCGCGGATAGGAGAGCAATCCTCTGGATGTTCAATCTGATCATTTGGGCTAAGGTTGCTAAGAATCTGACAGTTCAGTCAATTACCAGTAAAAGCTTTGCACTAGTAGTATATGCTCAAATGCCAGGATTAATTTGTTGCCTAATTAATGTTTATATCCCACCATCTATCTCAAGATATTATTCTCCTAGGCTGTGGGATGAATTGAATGAGGTAATTCAGTACAGCTGGGCAGTAACTGGGTGCAATAACATCCTGCTGTGTGGAGAAATGAATGCCATATAGGTTTTTATGATGGCTGTTCATTGTTGGCTATTTGAAAATCTAACTACCCATAAGAAATCTACTCTAGATAAAATAGTTAATAGTTGAGGATCCAGCTACGTGGAATTGATGGCTGCAAATAAGCTAGCCCTAATCGATGGAAGAATCGAGGGAGATTCATGAAGGAAATTTTATGTATAGTAAATCCATGGGAGCTTCTGTTTTAGATTTTGCTATATGGAGCAGTCCTATGGATATATAGACATCTCTAACCTTACTAAATAGAGGAGAGAGTGATTATTTGCCCCTTAGTCTTAAATGAGTTAAGGAGGAGAAAGGAAATGTACCTGTATTTAACCCTTCTGAGATAAGAAATCAGGCCAGAATAAGATATGACTCAGTGAACCTGGAGGAAGTGGCTGTAATTGTTAATACAGCCATTTCCAACACGTCGATTCTCAAGTCAAACAGTGACAATATGACTTTTATGGAAGATATTATAAGTCATTGCCTGAATGAAATAAAAAATGTGATCCTAAGAGAAAAGAGAATTACAACTCAGTTCAGGAGTTTGCATACCTGGTATGATCAAGAATGTTTCCAGTACAAAAAAAGTTTAACTAGACACATGCGTTTTGCTAAAAAGAGTGGTAAGAGAGAGACCTACAAACTACTTAATGAAAAAAGAATACATTATAAGGAACTGTTGAAAACTAAATGTAATGCTTTTCACAAAAACATGCTAAAAATTATTCACAACAATCAGGAAGCCTATTGCCTGATGGTAGCAAAAGGCACAAAAAAAAGTAAACAGCAGCTTGATACTTTTATCTCACCAGATCAATGGGTTAATCATTATTTAAGCCTGCATTTTGATCCAAATTTGGTATCACCCTGTCAAGACTGGGAACTGAGCATAAATAGACATCATTTCAACCCTTTACCTATCAGGATGTTTATCTTGCCATTGCTCATTTAAAAAGGAAAAAGCACCAGGACCAGACATGATTCCTGCCAAGATCTTCCTGATGGCCACCTCATTATGGGTGAGGCTGCTGGTTTAGTACCATAATCTATGCATTGTTTATAGTAAGATTCCAAAGTCTTGGAAAGGTGCCATAAATATTTCCATCTTCAAAAAGGGGGATAGGGCTGACCCGCATATGTATCACCCCATCTCCCTGTTGGATATGAATGGTAACATTTGTGCCAGGGTTTCATTAGCCAGGACATTGCAGCAACATAAGGAATGAGAGGTCTCGGTGAACTACAGGTGGGCTTTCATACTGGTTACAGGACAACAGATAATTGTTTTATCCTGTTACACTTTATCATGTGGTTTTCATTTGTACTTGGTATGACAAACTAAGGGAGTACTGGTTAGCCCGTGTATGGTCTCAAATTGGCACACTCGATAAAAGTGTACTCCTACATCTTATGCTGACAGTCCAGGATAATTACTTTATAAGTCAGGTTGCAGGATATTTTAGAGCAATCTCTATCATACAGAATAAATATAAATGACTATTACAGTCTAAGATAATAGCGTACATCTTTTCAACTAATTTATTTATTTTTAACAGGCAAGAATATCTGCAAGATATAGAACTGTTATTTAATCATGTTATTTAATCATGTGATATGTTATTGTTATGTCTATGTAGACCCATGTACTAAAATGTTTAAGAATTTTATTGTAATTTTTATTGTAATGATCTTTGATTGAACATAATAAAATAAAATTATTATACCTATTGCAAAAGCTGCTACTATTTTTTTTGTCATAAACTCTTTTCTTTCTTGTTTGATAAAGAGCTGTTGTGGAATCTGCTGAATTTGCAAAATTTGCACTCATATTTGAAGAGGCTTGGAGAGGTCTGAGGGGAGTGGTGCCAGTCTTAGAAAACACCCTGATAGAACTTTTTGTCCTGCATACTACTTAAAGAGTTACTTGAAGAGTTACGTAGCAAATATGGATTTAGTGGAACAGGCAACATTCCATGAAGCAGCAGGGCGGGCTTCAGCCATTACCTAAGTGAGGTGACCTGTGATTTTGAAGATGCACGGCAGAGCGTATGCTATCTGGTGTAGCAACCTGCACTGAAAGGACATCAAGTTATAAGGTTTCTTCTAATATTGCCTTTTGTTGGACTTCCCAGTACAGTGGCTTAACCCATAAATTTATTTTATAAATCCTGTTGTTTTGTTTTTTTTCGTAATCCTATAAGGTATCCATCTGGTGCAGTGAAAAAAATGTGTGGAATAATTTAGGCTATTGTAAATGTTGAACAAGCCTCAATTATCTATGTTTACTTACCCTATTTTTTTTAATCAAATGGGTGCTTAAATGTGTACTTGATTTAAGCCAAATTTAGATAATAATTTTAAGTGAAATACAGTTTGCTGTTAATTCTACTGGTTTTTACTCATATGTTTATTATTTTTCCCAGTGCAAAAAGTATCTGGGAAATAAGAATATTGAGAAGGTCCCACGATTTGATAATTTGATAATTAGGTGCTATTTGTCACCTTCCATGCGTTTATGCTTTTTATACCTATTTTGGCTTCGGCAACATAGCATGTTTAGATAATCTGACAGTAATAGGAGTCAGAATATCAAACAGAATATCAAGCAGTTGCTAAGTATAAAATATTTGTTTGTTGAATTAGTGGCACTGTGAGCTGTGTTATTTTTCTAGGTGCTCTTTTAAAGAACATATTTGTGAAAGTGTGGCAGAGAGAATCGCTATATTACTGATGTGGTAGCTAATTAAATATTGGCAACTGTAGCCCATAAAGTGGCAAGTAGTTTATGTTGTGGGTACTTTACGTGTTGATAGCTTTTATCTGATCTTGCATACTTTACTCTATCATAGGAAGATTGTTGCTGGGAGATTTTCAAGTAATTGAATATTATTATGGTTACCACTGGGGCACAGACGTTGACTACGTCTGATATTTATGTTGATCCAGTGGGCACAGATGTTGAATAGATCTGATATTTATGTTGATCCAGTTGTGATAGAGTGTAGCATGGAAAAGATTGATAGCCCCTGGAAGAATAAACAAATAAGTTAAAACTATAAAAAAAAGGATAAATGTGATTGAGCTTGTAGATAAGGTCACAGATCAGAAGGAAGGAAACAAAGGAAAGGAAAGAATAAATTAGTTAAAGATGGCACAAAATCAGAAAAGGGGGAAAAACAAGGTCTTCCTGGTAACAAACAAACAAAAATCTTCCCCTTACTGATCACAAAACTCCCCTCTGAGCCTGGTAAGATGTGTGAGCCTATTAGAGATATTTCATTAGTTACTACTCATACAACCTCTACACCTAACATGCATGTTCAGCCTCCTTTTATTAGGAGGAGCTTGAGTATATCTCCAAAAATCTTTAAGGCTTCTACTCCTGGGGACATAAATACAATAAAGAAGTTGAAGTATGCCTTTCAATATTCTGGTATTGATGTAGAAAGGAGCATAAAAATGTAACAAATTTAATGAATAATTTCAGCAACTCAAATGAAGGGTTGGACAGAAGCATAGATTTTTTTAGGAAAGGCCTCACCTGACAATGGTGATAATGGTGATTGAACAACATTATTGTCTAAGCATTCTACAAATTTATACAGTAACATTAGGGAGGCTGAGACTACTGGAAATTTGAAACAAAGAAATGATCTCTCTGAGGTGTAAGTGGAATTACAAAATACCATACAGGGACTCAAGACCTTAAATAGATAATTAAACAATAGGAAGCTGTATAAAGTGAAAATAACCCATTTAGGACAAAATAAGATGGACATACAGGAAGGAAATAGAGCAATGGGAGAAAAAAAATAATCTTTTATGTACCATCCTATCTCCTTAAGTCAGCCTGTTATTACTATCATGAAAAATCAACATGCTACTAACTTAATAATAATGGATCAACTTATTGTTATTAGAGAGGCGATAGACACTCTTAAAGAGAACAGTGCCATAAATGGTGTATGTATGGATGATATTTTAAGAACTTTAAATTCCATACATCCTCCAAGGGAATCCTCTTCCATCTCTTTAGTAGAAGCTGATGAATCTTCAAAACAGAATAGGCCTGATTTCTCAACAATAATATTTCCCAAGGACTCTATTGTCCAAGAACACAAATTAGGGAAAGGCAAAAAGAAAAACAAAATGAGGGCTAAAAAATATTAAGAAGATGAAAAACATTCCACAAAATGCATTAATGGAAGAATCCAAAAGGGCTGAACTGAAGGCAGTTAAACAGCAGATGATATGGGCAAATAAATGACAACATACTACTCAAAAAGCCCCAAAGAAAACAATAAGTATTTCTATCTCAAATAAAGAAGAACAGCAAAAATTAGGATTAAGTAAGGAAACCTTAAAAGGAAATACAACTTGGTTCCCTAGTATCATGCAGGAGGTAAAATAAATAATACTATTTAGGATAATACCCCAATGGATAAGGGCTTTTATTTAAAGTTATATGGACTCAGGAAAGTAGAAGATGAAATTGCATCATCCCTAAAAAAAACAATATAGTTAAGCTCTTTATGGATATCTTGCACCTCCAGATAGATGAACTTGGTCTGAGGGAAATAAAACAGGGCAGAGACACATGAATATGTTAAATGTGTGAACATTTTCTGTGTACACAGAAGAGTTACTAACTTTATTTGGAGAAATGGCTCAAGGCTTGCAAAATGGAATTCACATCTTGAACTGGTTGATAAAAATAAGTTGAAAGATTACCATAGCATTTTAGACAACACATATAGACTGTCTCACTCTCCATGTTTGGTTCTGCTAAAATATACAAAGAATGAGATAGGAAGCTAACAAGGGTGAGCTGTAATTATTAAAAAAAATATTCCGGGCATTACATTGGGCAGAAATGGCATATTGGAAACATATAGGCACAAAATCCTTAAAGGTGACAGTCAAGTTGAAGTAGTGATGTAGCAGACAGAATCTTGGAAAAATAAAAGGCTTTAGATCAGATGGACATTTATATAGATGATCTTATGAGTACAGGGGACCACTTGAACAGTACAACACAATCCAGAAATGATACACAAACAATTGATTCTAAAGCAGCAGATCAATATCCAGACCAGAAAACCAAGAAAGGACATAGTCGTATGGGGCAGGATAATAATGATTTACTCTCTATTCAGAAAAAATATTTCTTTTGCTAACTCATCAGGATGATTGACTTAGTAATCATAGGCAAAATTCAGTGATCTTAGATGAGAATATGAAAAACCCTGTCACATCAACAACACTTGAAGATCCTTTAGAATGTGAGATCTCAGTCATCTCTTTGAATATTGCAGGGTACATATCCAAATTGTAGTAGTCAAATCTATTAGATTTTGTTAAGAGTTTTTCTATTGTCTGTATCCAGGAATCTTGGCATGATAAAGCAGATGATATTGGCTTGGTAGGTTATCAAACATTTCATATTAAAGATAGCTAAGTTAGGGAGAAGAGCTGGTGGGTTGATATTACATATTAAACTGAAGATCTTTACAAATATTGTTGAAATAAGCAGTCAAAGGGTCTTCTTGGCCATTAGACTACTGAGACATACCTTATCTATAATCTTGATATTAGGATGTATTCCTCCACAAGATCCAGACTGTATGCCAAGGATACCTAAATAAAATTTGAAAATCTCATAGACATGATCTCCATGGAATATTCTGAAGATTATGTATTATTAATTGGAGATTGTAATGCAAGAATAGTCTCAAATGATGGTTTGACAGATAATACCATATTGAATGAGATGTATCCATCAGCTGGATAATTCTGACGTATTACAAGTGATGCCAAAGTGAATCAGAATGGGCATAAGTTGTTAGATATAATAAAAGGTAATAGTAAATCCCCTCTAAATGGTCTGTTAAATGAAGATAAGGAAGGGCAATTAACTGTCTTCTCCTTTAAAGCAGCAACAGACTTCTGGCACTATTTATTTGATGGGAGAGAGTAGAAAGTGACCACTTTCCACTTCTTCTGTTTGGACAGAAATTAACTTGAAATAGTAGTATGACTAAAAAAAAAAATAATATCAACAAATTAAAAGATGCTGAAATTAGATATATAAAAAGAATGATATGGTCAACCAATTTAAAAAATCAAGTCTTAGAAAACATAACTACTTCTTTAAAAAGCAGTCACAGACTAGCATCAAGGGGATCCAAACCTGATCCTATAGATGAATTGATGCAAGAGTTATTCCAGCTATTACAAGGGGATCTCTATAGTGAACAAATAAACAAGAAAAAGACCAGATAACTGTTGGAGCTGGTTTGATAGGGATTGTAAAATACAAAATCATGAACTCAGTAGGCACTTAGGACATATACTGTAGGAACTCTCCTTCCAAAAATAATATATATATATATATATATATATATATATATATATATATGAATTAAAAAGAAAGAAAAGATTACGAAACTTTCCTGAAACAAAAGAAGAAAAAATATTAGGAGTATATGCGGGAATGCAGGATGGAGGCAATTGTAAAGAAATACTCTAAACTATTCTGGTCTTCAGTGGCTCATGGCTGTAAAACCCTGACAAAGGAAACTGATAACTATGCATCCCTTTCTGGCCATCCATGCACTGATCCAACTGTGCTCATCAACAGACTGCTAAAATCCCCAAATCGCTGCATCTTCCCTGAGGTATCCCCTCCGGAGTTAGAATCAATAGTTGGGAGAGTGCAGGAGGCACAGCCCCCCCACATTAAAAACAGGATTTGAACTTGAATCCCTTGTGCCCTAATGATGGGCGCACTTGGACGGGCACCATCTGATGGTGGAACCCTATGTATCTGTAGATGCCTGGGCACAATATTTCACACTCATTTTGTATGCACATGCAATGAACAGCACATGAACTCCTTTGGAGCCAGCTATAATAAATATAATGTTTCCTCAAATACCTTCTCAGGAAGTCCTTTTAGCAATTCAAAATCTTAGACAAGGCCGTGAGCCCAGAAATGATACTTGTGGAAGTTTAGAAGTGTATGGACCAGGACCAGGCATATGTATTAGTGGATGTTTTCAATAAGTGCATGCTAAAAAATGATGTCCCTCATCGTGGGGATATTTAATTATACCCATTTTTAAGTAAGGTGAGATATCTGATCCCTAAAATTATCAGCCCTAAGCCTGATAGATATCATGGAAAAAAATCTTCTCCAGGATTCTACTTGGTAGAGTTTCATTAGAAATATGTAGATTAGGAGATTTTTCCTCTGCCCTGGCTGGGTTTCGAGAATCATACTCAACTATGGGCAGTTCTTTAATACTGCACCTCCTGTATGAGATATATGTGCAGCTCTGACATCAAAAGATCTCTGCAGCATATATTGATTTCTCATCAGCATTTGATACCATTTGATACCATCAATAGAGAAACATTATGGTATGCTATGGATAACAGGGGTATTTGCCCAATTCTAATTAATAGTGTGATTTAATTATTAGTGTTAGAGTTCTATATTCAGAAACATGGGCTAATATTAGACCTGGTGTCGGAGAATTGTCAGAGAAATTTGTAACAAACACAGGGGTGAGATCGGGCTTTCTTCTTTCCTCTATACTTTTTTCAATTTATGTAAATAAATTATTAATTATGCTTGCATCTGCTCCGTCTGTAGCAGTGCTTCATTCCCTTTTACAAATTTTAGGTTCTTGGCCTTTGTCCCCTTCTGGGTACCTTAAAAATGCAAATTAAAACCCATCTGGAAACCCTCCAATAGCCTGTTGGCTGCCTCCCTATCGGGATAATGCCTTAACCAAGCCTCTAGTATCCTTGTCCTAATGGGTGTGTCTGCTAAATGAAAAAGTTTCCTCTTGGGTCCCTTAGCCATCCAGCTCTCCACTGTAGTATGGTTGCTCTCTTCCTCCCCCCTTGCCCCTCCCACCTTCCCCCATTGCTGTCCCCTAAACCCTGAGTATCTGGCCTGAAAGAACTGATCTGATAATTGCTTTAAGCCGCTTTTTCCTAATATGTCTGACACTTGGATGCTGGGTGGATGCCTCCACACTGAGAGCATGAATGAGGGAAATGATAGTGAGGCCAGGAGCAGAAAGCCCTGTTACAGCCCAACAGTACTTCTGCAACACCCCTGGCTTTTTCTCCCCAACCCTGTTTGAGCTGGATTCTCAGTGCAAATTTCCAGCCACAGATCTATCTGTCTGGCAGCCCACTTCAGCTCCCCAAAGTGGGCCATTCTCTTCCTAAATTTCTCGTCCTACTTTAACCAGCTGTACCCCCTTTTTAATATGTAGACATTCTTCATGATAAAGGAATATGTTAATAGAGGCATGGCCAATTCTGGTTTCTTTTCTATTTCAGTGGTGGTGTAGTATATGAAACCTGTCGACCATGTGTCCCAATTCTTCCCTTCAGTGACTTCTCCGTCTCCCCCTTTCTCAAAAGTACCATTGCAGCCACCATGTCCTTCTTTTCAAAACTGTCCTTCTCCTCATACTTCTCAATATTATCCACATTGGTTAATGCAAATATGTCTATGTATTCTCCCTTCTATAACTTCTCCATCATGGCAAGTGGAACATGGTCACCTATCTGCACTCTCAGAGCCCCTATCTCTGCAACCATCCCCTTCTCGCTGCCTACACCTCCTGCCTCTGTGCCTATCTCTCCCCCTTTTCTCTCTTCTTAATTTCACCCAAAACCTTTTCTAGCAGCCCCAATCTATCACCCATAGAATTTAGCATCTTCTCAATGCATTCTTTAACACTGCTCTCCAGTGTGAAATCCATGTCATCTGAAATTTGGGGCTCGGGCTGTGGGACCAGCCCTGCTGGCAGAGGTGGCTGGATGTTGTCGGGCAGAGAGGGGGGAGAAGGAGGAGTCACTGGTGTTGGAACTATGGTGGGACCTTGTGGTTGTGGCAGCTCAGGCTGGGGTAGAGGAGCTGGAGCAGGTATTGGCATAGTCACCAGACCAGGAGGTGGTACTGGAGCAACAGACACCAGATCCTTGGGAATGGGGTCCACAGGATCCAGTGTAGGTGGGGTCCAAGGTGCCTTTTTGTTGTTGCTCTTCCCACTCTGCTTTTAGTCTGCCTTCTGCTTCTCACCTTGTGCCAGAGTGGCTGTGTCCGCAGCCTCCAGCAATTTATTGGCCTTTTCCACCAGTTTCTTGACAGCCTGGTAATAAGATTCCTTGCTCGGCTTCGTCTTTCTGGGTGCCATGGTGGTGTGATGAACAATGATCTGGGAATATAAAGCATAATTGCATATGTTAATACCTCCTGAATTAAAATCTGCCCTGCTATTGGGCCTTATGAATGCTGACTCCACCAGTTAGGTTTGGTGTACGTCCAGCGAGCAATCTTCACTGTTTTTCTTTTTTTTTTACTATATGCCTCAGATCCATTTAGACCTAGTTGTCCCCATTCCTGTATGTTATTTCATTTTGCCTCAATTTCATTATTATTCGATATAAAATAATTGTCACCCCTTGGGCGTATGTTATCCTTTCCATTATCCTTATCCATCCATACCCTTGTGTTACTTTTGTTTCTTTTTTTTTTCTATCATGAATCTCCCCATCATTCTGGGCTGAAAAACTGCTGCTATCCCACATGCACAACCTGGCAGCCCTGCCCTAGAGGTCAAAAGGCCAATCGCAGTTCCTACAACATTAATAGGGCGACAGCACTCCTGATAATAACCACAAATTAGCTTATACAGCTTCCGTATATTTAAAGATATCCCCCAACAGTCCCTCCTTATCCTGAGGGACTTGTTGTTCTCCACTAGGCTGCCCTGCACACCAAAAACAAAATAGAGGCTGCTCCCATCCTTGTAAAATGGCAGCCGCTACCCATACTACCATGTCCCCCAGGATGTTGTGAATCAGGAGAACTAATTAATATTCATGTTTGGTAAGATTCGGGCAGCTTAGCCACTACCTCCCCCCCATAATCAATGCAACAGGAAAACTATGAGCTGAGTGGCTGTGGAAAATCGTTCCCCACTCCCGGCCCCCGTGGATGCCGTTTTTGGTTATTTTTTAATCTTGCCTTCTACTTTCAATCCTCAGAACTGTGCTGTAAAAAGCAAGCTAGCAGCTGAAATCCCTTGGCATGCAGCCTGTACTGGAAGCCTGCGCCCCCGTTCTTCTCCTCCCCATTGTTGTTGCACATGCTGATTATCTATATATTTTTTTTTAATTTGCAGCTCCACAGTGTGCTCCTAAAGCTAGTGCTTGCCGTATCATTTTTCCCACAAGGAAAAAACTCCCCTTCCCAGTGGAGCACACCAGAAGCACTCCCGATTGTCCCTGGGCCACGGGACCACATGGCAATAACGTCAGATGCCATGCCATGAGGCCATGCTGGTAGGCCTTCTCCCCCATCTCTTCCCGCATGGCCAAAACATAAAAGATCCCCCGCTGGCACCAAGCAGTAGCCAGCTTCTCTTTTCAGTGCCAAAGGAGACAGACAACTTCATAACCCAAATCGTGATGCTCCCAGGCAAAAAACTCTTAATCAGAAAAATGGGACTTCTCTCCACCTGATACAATGTCTTACAACTGGCTAAACCAGTCTGCCCACTCAAACCACAAATGATCCTATTACCAATTGCAACAGGCTCACCAATGGGCTAATTCAAACTTTTGAAAGGCACCTAAACAATTGCTTTGGCTCCAATCAGGGAATTTAAGGGACAAATCCCCTTGAGCCCGCCATCCAAAACACCTACTTAATAACAATGCCCTAGTCCAGTGTTCATTGCAGCAGTCTGACTGTAATTGCTCTCTATCTTCACTGATTTGACTTATATACTGTTTTATTTTGTTGTTTTTTTTTTTTACTTACCTCTGACTTGTTTGTAGTGCAGTATTCGCACTTGATTTTGATCCTACAGGACAGACTGTTGACTGGGTCAATTAACTTCACTGATTAAGCTTTTACTCTTAATTATTACTAATCTTATACCTGCTTTTTTTTCTTTTTTGGAAAAACACACAATCTGCTGTAGTTAGGCTACAAAGCAGACTGCAAAAATTGTCTCAAAGGCCTAGCTGTCTGACTAATTATATTACTAACTCCAGAATTGCTCGAACTGGCATGATCCTAGAGAAAATCCCAAAGAAGCAAAATTCTGAGCTCCCTCTCTCTTTAACACCCATTATATACCATCTTTGCACAACCCTCTCTCTCTTTTCCCCAGTGAACCATCCCATGCCACCTCATTGCCCATGACCTCATACTCCTTCCCCTCTTGTGATGTCACTTAGCCCATCCCCTCCCTACCCTCTCCCTTCTTCCCTTATGCATAGCTGAAACCTGAGACCCACACCCATTGGTCCAGGCCTGTAGACAATGGGATCAGGCCCTTTATTGGGGCAAACCACTTTATATGTGTCTGTTGCTGTGGATTAAACTGGCACACAAGTATTCTATTAATGTATTGGTGGATCATTGCTGAACTTCAGCTTCTATACAAGTGATTGCACACAGTTTTGTTATTTTTCTCATTAGCCTTTTACTGCCAGTACAATAATTATTGAGAGTGGCTCATTTTTATTTTTTGTGTTTTGCGGTAGCTTATGAGTAGATGGGAGAGGCACTATCCAGTACAGGTAACATGGTACTTATTAAAATGGTAGGGCAAACTTCAGGTGGCACGGAATGCTTTAGTCTGTATGCTAAACCCAATTTTTGGTGAATTATTTTACTTAGAAAATCAATGTGATCCATATAGTATATTTTCTGTTTGACAGCTACTTCAGTACCAGTTCCAATTCAGTGTCATTTGGAGTGTGTTCCTTTTATGCAAAAGAGATGCCAATGCTGCCATGCCTGGGGCGTGTTTTTGCTATCACCTTCCAAGTTAATAAACAGTTGATTTCAGCTTCTATGTGTGCTCATCTTCCCTATTAATTATGTGTTGAACCCCATATATCACAAACGATAATGAGATGGTGATTTATAGGTGTAGCGGGGGGGGGGTCCTGGGTAACCAGAGACCCTACAGGGTCATAATGTCATATGGTCAATAGCATATGACGTTAGCGCTAACCCAGAATAGCATTGTATGAGACAGTGAGTGGTGCAATACCATGAATACTGCTGTACGTGGTATTGCACCAGTCACACTATCACAGGCAGATGATATGTCCTCTCCTGGAATGGGGTTCTGCCGATCAGCTGCCATGGCTCAATGGACTGAGCCACTGCAGCAAGGAACCCAGGTGCTGCGTCTGGGACCGGGTTTGATTTCCAGTCCCAGAAACTTTTATTTTTTTCCCACTTCATGCAATTTGGAGGTGAATCCCCCCCTCTGGAGTTGAAAATCCTTATTCAGGGGAGTTGGGGGGTGCCCCACAAAAAAATAATTATGCGGCATGCAAGAAATCACGCTGTATTGGCAGCGCAATTTTTGCATGAAGCATAATCTCTTGCAACATTATTACCCCCATGCCCCAGAGACCACCTCCCATGAGGCTTCCATTATTATTTTCATTAAAAAATTGTTTATGTATGGGGACTATATAATGGGATTTCTTTGGTAGAACCCCTCCATTCTGAAATCCTGGCTATGCCCCTGTGATTGAAAAAGGAAGGAAAATAAAAAAAAACAACAGTGTAAGTGAGTGTTGCAGTTACAGTGAAAGAACCTGTTGAACTGCTGTAGATCTCTGGAAAATCTGAAGCCATGTGCAGGCAGATTGCATTGAAAGACTTGCAAAAATCATAACATTGAGCACCATAGCAAACTTTTTAAAATGTCTTTATTGCATTTATCATACAGACCATTGTGCCTGAGCCATGGTAGTAGAATATGGAAATGTCATACAGAGGAAAAAATGGGATTTCAGCCCACAAGTTATCACAGTACAATTGCCAATCAAAGGTCCAGAGCCAACTCTCCCAGTGTATTAAACAAAATTGTCAGTGCTGAAAGCAAGTCAGAACCATCTTTTATAATTGAAAAAAAGTACAAGTCCCAAGAAAGCCTTGAGCATTTTGCAGGCAGACAGCATTGAAAGACTTGCAAAAATTGTAGCGTTGAACACCATGGCAGGGTTAATCAGAAAAATAGAAGCATTTGATGAGGCTGTGTAAAGTGGTTCAACATATACTGAATGTTTAGAACAATATTTTATCATTAATGAGATAGCTGAAGGAAAGAGGGTTCCAGTTCCGTTACGCTTGCTTGAGGGAAAACATACTACTGGCTTCATCACTTGACAGCACCAGGGAAGTTAGCAAACAAGTCTCTTAATGAGACTGTGGACATTTTACAGAGTCATTTGTCACCTCAGCCTCTGGTGATAGCAGTGGGAATCCAATTTCATAGGCAAGACCCTCTAGAAGGAGAGAACATCAGTACATTTGTAGTTGAATTAAGGTGTTTCAACATTGTAAATTGGGGACAACTTGAATGACTCTCAGTGAGATAGATTTGTTTTTGACCTCCAAATTGAGCACATCAGCTGATCTGATTTTGTAAAGCTGTGGAAATTGCAGTTGCAATGGATATTGCTGCAAGAGATGCTATGCAGTTACAAGAAAAATACAAACCAGAGGCATGTGTGCAGAAACTTAAAGATACATAGGCAGATTATTCAAGTAAAATGTGTTACTGCTGTGTTTGAAGAGGACATACACCACAAGACCTTCAATTCTGGAATGAGATTTGTCACACTTGCAGGAAATGTGGTCACGCTGTATTCAAAGGGTCTATCCTTCAAAGGTAAACACCAGACAGAGGCAGCAGGGAAATGGATGAAGAATACAACAAATTTATGCATGCCATGTTGGAGGAAAGTGATAGTGATTCATATGACAATGTGACAGCAAGCCTGAAAATACAGTAGTACATAATCAAATACCAGAATGATATGGATAATGCCCAATGCCTTGGGTAAACCACTGTAAATAGAGCTTGACATGGAATCAGTTGCATTTGTGATTCTGTTGCAGGACTGTGAAACGCTGTTTAAAAATGTGAAACTAGTTCATGTTTATCTCTGCTGTAGGTATAAAATCAAGTTTATCACTCACAAAAACAAGACACAAATTTAAAATCACATTTTAAATTACACAATCATTCATTCAATGGACCTACGCAACCAGAGTAGTGTTATGCTTATGCAACTGTGATAATTGTTTGGCCATTGACATTCTCTTTTCTCTTGGGAACTGTCACCCTCTAGGAGTACCAAAGGCAAGGAATCCTCGAAGAAAGTTCCACCCCAAGAGGTGCCACTGGAAAGATTCCCTTGGCTAAAGGTACCTTAGGAAGGAGTCCCAAAAAAGAACATTGAGCAGTAAATGTTGACTACGAGGTAGAGAAGCAGATTGAAAGCAATGAGACAGCTTGACGAAGCACAAATAAAATGCATAGATTGTCAGGACTGCACTGATAAAACGGATTGCACTGATGACATCAGGGGGATTCTTAAGGCGAAAGGGAATGGCGAGTAGGGCCACCATCCATCTCCATTCAATAGCAGAAACCTACCTAAGGAAACTTGGGAATATACCATAAACAACTAACTACTGCACATATTATGACATTTGGCATGGTGGTGAGGGAAAAAAAACATTTAATAGGAGGAAACTGTAGGAACAAATCCTAAATTAGAAAAATATTTGTTTTTTTTTCTCATATTTAATTGTAATATGGTTACAGGGCATCAGGTGATATTTGGATATTTGTTTATTTGACAACTTTAAAGAATCTTACTTATCCAAATGGAATGGCACATTGAGGTTGGAGAGCAAGCTAAGTTCTTCAGTACCAAAAGACTATTCCACTTTAACAGAAGTGCCTCAACATTGTTTCTATTAGCCTGACATCTAGGTCTACAGTGTGGGTCTTCACAGAGCTGTAAAGACGCCCTGCATTCCTGAAGAGCTGTGGGATAGCTGTAGTCTGTTACAAGAAGTCAAAGGTGTCAAACTTTCCAAGGCAACCAGTAATAAAGACTTGCCTCACTGCTTCAAGGAATGAGATATCAGATAGCTAAATATGAAACCTTTAATGCATTGTAAATAGTGAACATGTATTTTTGCTTACTGCATCAAAACTAAAATTCCCATAGAGATAAATATAACAGCATTTGATAGCTTGTGTTGTTACTACCTAAAGACCTACAATTTATTAGTGCAGAAGTTTTGGGGAAGGAACTATTCACCAAAATGTTTTATGCCAATACTGCCAGAGATAAATTACTAATGTTGGCACTCTCCTGAGAGGGCACAGCATAAAACATTCAAAAATGTGACTTTTATGCATCTACCTACTGAAAGATAGAAGTTATGCACATCCAAAAATTCTGCTCTAACATCTTTCGGAGAAGGAACTGTCAACAGATGAATTATGGGCCATGAGGCCAGCTCCAAGACAATGGAACTACTGTACTTCTGAAGAAAGATTTTCTATCTTTTGAGTAACTTCCCAAAGTGTTATCTGGAAGAAAAATATCTCATTTTCAGCTGCAAGAAATGTAAAGTATTCTTAAGAAATCTGCAAGAAAGCTGACTCTAGGAAAGACTTTTTGAATATGAACTATATAATAAACATGTTATGCTTGGTGTCAAAGTACTCCAATATTACCATGAATCTGAAAATATATGCTTCAAATATATATCTAATTGCAGCAGGATGTAAGACAGAAACATAGTTTTAAAGAATGAAAATGTCCAGGCCAAGAGACTTTGAACAAAGGGGCTGTCCTAAATACTAAGGACTAGCCACTCCTACATCATTTGCACGATCCAATCAAAGCTGATAAAATTTGCAGGAAAGAGGTCAGGGTGATGCCCTGGTCAGAGGTGATAAAGCCAGCCACGGGGAGAACCACCCAGTTCTTCCCTGGACAGCATGCTAAAAGGAACTGTACCTGTGAGACTACCATTTTTTGTTGTGTTTCTTACTGTTTTGTAGTTACCACCAAAACCTGAGCCAAGAGCCAAGAGCTCAGCCTGCCTCATGATGACTGGACCAGCAAGCAGCCAAGCCTTCATTGCTGTGTTTATACAAGAGGTGCTGAAGTCAAGAGCCAGAGGTTCGAGTATGGAGAGTGACGGGAACTGCAGCAGAGCCAGCCAAGAGGAAAAAAGACTTTTCACAGCAAAAATAAAGGAGACCTCTCTCCTATATCCTGATGAAAACCCAAATTCTACAACGACTAATACTCTGAGTATCACTTTGAATATTTTTATTTTTTTATTTTTAGTATAACTCAGGTTACCTAAAGGGAATTTTCTTTATGATATTGAATGTGGGTATACAGCATTTCTAAATATCTGATACTCAAAGAAAAGTTTTGAAATACCTATATGACATACTTGTTTGAAATATTTATATAAGAAAGAAACTGCTTTGATTATTAACCCAACTAGATTCTTTGGAATTACCAATGCCAAGGGACTTCTAAAGTTTATACAAGAGCAGTTTTCCTGTTTACAAGAGTTACCAAAACTGCAAACTGTGTGCTTTTGTTTATTTTTATTTTATTGCAAGTTGTTATTTGTATTTATGCTGCTTTTCATAATGTGTACAATGTTTTTATATCTATGCAAGTTATTAGCAACTAGTTATATTGTACAGGGACAAATAAAATCTATTTTTATATACTACAAAAAGGGTGTGACGGAAACATTAATCATAATTATTAAAACTGTTTTAGACATTAGGCTGTGGAGTATGGTTTGAGTCAGTCTTATATTGTTTTATATAGTTTCAGGCATATTTTATGACACGGGGCGGAAGGCTTAGCTGAGTGCTCATAATAAGTAATTGATATTCCAGCCTATTGTTCTGACAAAACTTGTGGAAAATCCAAGGCCTAGATCTCAGTTTCCCTTAAGGCTAGGGATAGTTTATTTAGTGATGACTCTGTTGCTGCAATTTAGAAACCCAATCAAAGGGGAGGAAATATTCCAATTTGGTGGAAAGCTCTCATGATCCCTCTAATGGGAATACGGTGAAGGGCTGCAAGAGGCCTCTGCAACAACAGGTACTCTGAGTGAGAGCAGATCCCATGGTGGGAGGAGGACAGCAATGACCACTGAGGCACTCAGCTGGCCTACCAACTGAAACAAACCAAGTAAACCAGAGGGGGTCATATGAAGAATACATTTTGAAGGTGTCATGGTGATGCCATAGCCAAATGAGCACTACTGGGCTGTGAGGGCTCCACTCCATGGCAGCTGAAGTCTTAAATTCTGCATCTAGAGGTGCACCATATGACTGCATGCTAAAGCTCCACCCTGAGCAAGGACATTCTCACTAGGGGCCAAATGAGAAGGACCCCGACCCAAGGTTCACGTGCTCAAGTTACAGACTTGGTGAAAGCAGATTGAGACTGCCGGCTTACAGGGTGAGCCCTGAGCCAGAAATGTTAATGGACATGGTTGGCATGCCTCCAACTTATGAAAGAGAGCATGAATCAACTGTCAGTGCTTGATAGAAAAAGACCAGGCAATGCCAGTGGCCATAAATTAGGTATTAGGCCTTGAAGGGTTGAGAGTGAACTCTACAACCACAAGACTGAAATATTGTGAGTGAAGTCTGCAACCATGAGAACTATCAAGGTGGGCCCTGGATGAGGTAGGAGGCTGAAGTGTTTACCAGTGTTTGGTGGTTTGGTAGTAGTAGCAACTGGCAGAAAACAAGCCAGCCAGTTCCATTACAGAAGCTGAACTGATGGTGACATAGAAGGTAGGTGTTTATAAGAGACAAAGAACCTCTGTGCGCAAATACTGAGGAAAGGGTTACCCCAAAGGGCATTTGGCTGGGAAGCCAAGTTTCAAGAAAATACAAAATCACACATGCCCCCACAATGCAAAGCATCATGGGCTGCATATGCAAATCACCACAGAATGTTATGCTGGTCCAACTTTAAGCAGAATTGCATGGTGCCGAAAGGCCCTCACACAGTTTGCAAAGGGTGCTAACTAGAAGACATAGACACGTGTTTCGTCCTACCAGGACTCATCAGTATGCCTCATCTGTTTGACACCCCAGTGGAATGGACCAGCTACCCTTAAGGCAGTGTGCCTTGGATATATTGTGGTGAACCCATTAAATAAAAAATCTATTTAAAAGACAAAGAACCTCTGTGTGCAAACACTGAGGAAAGGGTTACCCCAAAGGGCATTTGGCTGGGAAGCCAAGTTTCAAGAAAATACAAAATCACACATAAGAGGCTATGATGCCAGTGATTAAATCAATGAGGTTTAGCACAAATGAATCAATGAAGTTTATCAGACAGGAGTTATCTAACAGGATTTTCAATAGCAATAAAAAAGGCAGCAGCAAAGGTAAGCATGATGTATCACATAGGAGGAAAGCAGAATTATGTATATGCTTGGCAACCAGTTTCATAAAGGAGCAATCATAGTTTATGTAAAAGTATTTAATGCTATGGTTTCAGCAAGAATAGTGAATTTATATGATTGGCATGAATACCTTAAATGCCATTAAGGCAGAGATAGGTTAATCCAGTAAGGAGCATGCAGCTCAGTAATGGAATGCAGTGAACATCTGAAGGCCTTGTAGGCTGCAAGGTTAATGATTTATGCATGGATAACTGAAAGCCATATAGGCAAGAAAGCAAGGCAAAATCATATAGCTAAATAAAAGCATGCACCTGCTAATTGGAGCCATGATGCCCCACTGTGACACCACAGTCCTCTGCCATGGGAATAACAGGGAAGCCACATGCTGAACATCATGAGACCAAACAGCAACTGTAATGTTGGTAGGGTAGAAAACCCCAAAAGAGGCTCCTTTACTGGCAACGTTCTAGTGAAAGACAAGCCATAGGATGGCAAGCTGCCAGACTAATGTGTAAAGGGGAAGCAAATTAATGACGGAAAGGTTCAAAACAGTTAAATTCAGAAACAAAATTGCTAAAATGCCAGTAGATGGAAGCCAAGAACAGACAGCTAATGTAGTTGCTGAAAGTTTCAATATACTGTAGCAATGCAGCAGTTGGGTCTAGCTAAGCAAACAGAATAAACTGAGCAGAGTACACTGAACTCCATTGCTGAATGAATTGAGCTAGTACTGAGTGAAGTAAGAGCAGAGCTGTTGAACACACATAGTGCTTAGGGAGTGGCAGGGTGAAGTAGGTGTTCAGGCAGTGTGAGGTGTAGAGAAGCCTGTACCAGGTGCAAATAATTAAGGTGGAAAGCACAAGAGACAGCATGAAGGAAAGTAGCAGTGGTAGCTGAAACACACAATTATAATGCAGCTGACTCAGAGCTTGCAAAATCTGGTGAGTAAATGGAGCCTGAGAGCACAGGCATGAGGCAGCTTAAGATAACAGGCATGGGGCAGCTTAAGGTAAGGAAACAACAATATAATGTATGGGGAGCCCTTATTATTAACTGATATCAAGCAGATTACAACCTTGTTAAGCCATTGTCATGACATCACTCTGTTGTTAACCCTTCTTAAGTATGTCACATCAATAGTATAACAAAACGGAATGCTATCAACAATCAATGTTCTAACAAAACGGAATGCTCACAACAATCAATGTTCTGAAAGTAATTCAGTAAAGTAATTCAATCTGCAATTACACAATCTTGGGAGCCCATACACTAGAAAATATAATGTATGGTTTTTGGTTAACATCCACTACAAAAACACTTCTTGAGGTTGCCATGACATCTGAAAACCTCTCGAGCTGCACTCTCGAGGTTTACAATATCATGGCAACCTCTTGAAGTGTTTACAGTGTGGTTATTAACCAAAGACCATACATTGTCCTCTATATGTAACCTGAAGCACAAATAAACAATGTATGCTATACACAGAGTGCTAGAGAACTAGAAAGCCCAAAAGAAACAAAGCAAATACAAGTACAGGAACAGGAAGGAAACTAGCACACAAGGAAGCACCTAGCAGCCAGAGGCAAAGCAATAAAAAACAAAAGCAGAAGAACATAAAAATCAGAAGTCCAGCACAAACCAAACAGAACCCAAAGCGCAGCAATGATGTGGTGGGGGGTACAAAGCCACAGCAGGCCTCAAGGGACATGACAGGCTCACAGAGACTCTGGGCAGCAAAGAAAAAGTACTTCAGAAGGAGGCTGAGAGGAACTGCTTATATTGCTTAGGAAGGGGGCGTGGCTGGTTGCTCACCCTATTGAACTATAGTTATAGCCTTTCAATTAAAGTGATTTTCTTAGTTTTTGTTTTAATAAAGATATTGTAGTTAAATATCCTTATTAGGTCTGCGTTGTTTTATTCCATGTAGTTGTAGTCTGTTTTTTCACAATATTTGTTACCTGACTAGTGCTCCTATTTCCATGCCCCCTTGAAATTATTTGTGGTGCTGAACTGTGACACTGTGACGCCATGCAAAGGAAACAAACCTGACCATCAGCATGTGTGATTGCAGAGATTATACCAGTGATCTGATTCTGATGAATCATCATATCTGTTTGTCACTTTGCTTGCTGTGCATTAAGGTATTTGTGATTGCAATCTACATGTACAAATACTCATACAGTTATTTTTGCTGGTGTGTGTGTGTTCATTTTCCTCACCCCCCCCCCCCACATAAAGTCATCACACATCTTAATTGTCAGCTTTGTGGACACGTAAAGAATTTTTTAGTAAAACTGTTCTGGCATTTAATGTCCCATTTCTTACTGTGCTTCTCACTATGTGTGTTTCTGTCGTTGTATGTCTTGCTAATTTGCTATTATTTTTAACCCACTTTGAGCAGATTGGAGCCTGTTGGAATTCAACCACCTCAGTGTATGGTCCATTCTGTGGCTCCTCACTGGAATACTGATCATCAAGACCTTGGGACCACTCACACGTCACAGCCTCCCTGTCCAGTCAAGCTGTCAGAGACCCTCAGCTGCCATACAGAAGGTCACTATGTCAGAAAATGCTGTCCCGAGTGTCCGCACACACCAGAGTTGATGAAATGTAAATTGTGATGGCGTAGTTTTCCTAATGTCTCAAATAACTATGAAAAACAGTGCCAGAGCAAGATTTTTTTATTCCCTTGATGTTACTTGAATGTGCTGCAGTTTTCCAGATCCTCTGTGCCCTCAGTGGTTGTCAAGGATTGCAGTCAGTATTGAAACTCCATTCTATGCGAGCTGCTGTTTTTGTCAGTGTTAATGTTGTAGGCTGGCAGCTAGTGGTAGTTTTCTCATAAAAACTGGATTTATTTGTTAGTGATAACAAGGCTGTGATTGCAGTAGTGTCCTTCTATGTGTGTGTGGTGTTTCTCAGGCATTGGTTGTGCCACAATGAGTTTTTTCTCCTCCCAGTGTAAAAGTCAATGGTCTCACATTACTGTAGTGTCTAAGCAGGCTTCAAGTGTGGTGCTGCCTAAAGGTGATTTTCATGGTGAAACTGAATTGTTTTCTGCCGTAACACTATTTATATTAGTAATATAGTGTCAGTGTGTGCCCCTGTTCAGCATTAGCTGATTGAAATGTGTCATCATGTTTTTGTCAAAGGGGGCTCAGGGACATGACAGGTCAAGCAGGCAGGCATGTATAATTTGAACGGGCACTTCAAAACAAAAAAGGAGACCTCCTGATTCAGTGTTCTATTTAGAAAAAGAAAAGCTTGTTGTCAGTTTCTAGCCAAGCCTTCCACTCACACCATTGCTAGCTTCAGCTGAAAATTCTGCAGGACAGCTACTACATCGAGAAAGCTGCACCTCTGTTCTCAACAGTGAGATAACAATAACAAAATCTCTAAAAGACTGGAAGATGTCATTGTCACATAAGCTTTCTTTCAGTGGATCGACTCTTTGAAACAAAATGTAAAAAGCAAAGTTTGGGCTCTATGATTAGACAGTGTTCAGGTGATCTAGTAGTTGAATCGGGTACTGAATCAGGTACAGTCAGCTCTGATGGTGAACACTGCACTGTAGACACCAACACTAACCTATTCAGCACTTTTCACATCTTTCATTTATGCAGACCATTACCTAAAGTAAATACAGTACTCTCTTCTTTGTATCTTACTGGAATCAGTGCAGAGCAGTGTAATGGATACCATCTTGACCCCACCACCGACTACGCTAATATGTTGAATAAATGTAGATCATTATCAGGCAATGTTTTGCCATTTCACAGTCCTGGTGATTAGGAATAGATAATACCACATAAAATGTTTGCAATGAAACTGGTCACAATACCGACAGAGTCCACCTGATCACAAAATACTGACAGCTCTAGTTGCCAAATCAGGTACTGTGATCTTTTATATTGAACAGCTGATTACCAGTATTCTTGGTGTACAAAATGTGATTACCATGATTGGCTGCTCTGCTCATCAAATTGGGTTCTGTAGTAGCTAATACTGATCTAGCAGCCATCTAACTTTCTAATAATGTTGACTGAGTGGACTAGTACTGCCTCATATAATATACTGTGTATGTATACACCTTGCTGTGTTTTTTTTTTTTTGCTTCACTAAATATATGCTAGCCTAATACCTGGCAGTTTCATTAATGGCATGTTTCAATCAGGTAATTCTGAACCGAGTCACACACTGACGGCATATTACTATAACAGCAAATCATGTTCCTGCAAAAATAGTTCAGTTTGACCATGAAAATCAGTATTATGCAGCACCACACATGAAGCCTGCATAGACACTATGGTGGTCCTGTGAGACCACTGACATTTACACCAGGAGGGGAAAAAGTCGTTGAGACACACCACTGACTGAAAAACTCCACACACACACACACACACACACACACACACACACACACACACACACACACATATGCACACACACATAGAGGGATACAATTGCAATTGCAGGTTTGTTTTCAACAACAACTAAATCCAATTGCGATGTGAAAATTACCATGCTACCGGCCTACAACATAATCAGTTGCAAAAACAGCAGCTCACATAGGACAGAGTTTTAATACCGACTGCAGTCCCTGACAACCACCGCAAGAACAGTCGAGGCAGAAAACAGCAACACTTTCAAGTAACATCAAGGGAATAAGACAACCTTGCTTTGGCACTGTTTTTCACAGTTACTTGAGACATTAGACAAACCACACTTTCAGACAGGTGGCTGTTTACCTGCCATGACACACTTTTGGAGGTGTGGCTGAAATGATAACTAGTGAAAAAAATAGACAATACAGCCGGCAGGCAGCATGTGGAAAATGGCTAATGGGGGTAGATACAGCAATTTATAATTAAAACAAATATGCAATTTCAAAGTACAAATGACTAAATGAATGGTGCAATTACTCAGGGTAAAAATCTAAGAAAATCGCTTTAAGGGACAGACTAATTATACAAAAAGTGCTAAGTTAATATGGTCTGTCAGAGTTATTCAAGTGATGTATTTTGTAAGTGCCCTCTGTGTAAATTATGCTATTGCAAAAATATGACATGTATTGTCACAGAACAACATACACTCCAGATCTTGATCCCTGTTTCAGCTCCCCCAGTTCCTACCCATATAGGTTTTAACCAAGTGGATCTTTCTTTTTCTAGTACATCACAGTCAAAAATGAGGTGACTGACTGCCATTCTTATCTTTTGGTCACATTTACACCATATTTGGTGCCTGCTTAAATTACTGGAAAAAGAAGTGCCTAGTTCACCCCCTCAGTTATTTGAGTCTAAAATAACATGGCACTGCCCTTTGGTCCACATGCTTGGAACTCTCCAAGAATTTCTCTTTTTCCCTATACAGTTGGAATATTCGAAAATGTCTACTGTTTGGAATATCTGTCTTGCAAATTCTCTCAGGAGTAGTTGTCAGTTAATTGCTACTCTCTCAATAACTTAGCTTTCTACTTATGTTTTAAAAATTGTTCCCAAATCTCTGGGAGGCCAACCTTCTTTAGTGTAACATTTGTTAAACCAACTCATATTTTCCTTATACAGACTTTCCTCCATCCCACACAAATAAAGCATCCTCCTAATGTCTATTTGAACAATTTTGTCCCAGTACTTTAGAGCCCTAATTGTTACATGTACTGTTATAGATTTTATATCCCATTCACACCTAAATAATACAGAAGGGTTATGCTAGGGAGAGCTCAATATTTGTTTGTAAAATACATTTTGCATTGGTTCTCAGTCATTTGTCCCACTGCTAAAAGCCCCCATGCCCCCCACCACTACCATATAGCAAATGATTCATTACTTTGGATTCAGAAGCACAATTTAATGTGACAAATGAGTTCCCAACAAAGGATTTTGCAAAGTGAATTACTGACCTGTCTTCTTGAGTTCCTGCTTTTCTAGCTTTACGAATGTGGTTTTTCCATGTCTTATTTCGATCACATATTATGCCTATATATGTATACTAATTTGATTCATTCAATATAATGTTTTCAAAATTCAGTTTTGACTCGGTCCTCTTTGTCTTTGCAAAGACCACATTTTTTTTTATCTTATTTTCAAGTGGAGTTCTATTGTTTCTAATTCTGATATAGTTTTTAATAATGAACAATTAAGACTGAATTAGGCAAGAGAGCAGATCAGCACATCATCTGTGTACATGAGTAATTTAATTTGCTGGTTACATATTTTAGGGGAGAAGGAATCAACATTTTCCAGAGCCAGTATAAGTGATTCTAAATATAAATAAAGGAAGACTGGTGCTATACTGCACCCTGGTTTCATACCTTTTTCAGTGCCTGTATCCTTTGTCAAAGCCCCATGTCTGGATTAGAGATGGGTGAAGTGGCCCCAATTCGCTCCGCAAAGTGGAACGCAGAGTGAAAGTGAATTCGTCGAGTACCCCACAACGTGAAAAGGAGTACTTTGCGTTATTAATGAGTAACACGAAGTCCATTGAAAACAATGACTTTGCGTTACTCCACCTTCCCAAACCATTACTCCACTAATTCTTAAGGCGAAGTACATTGAAAACAATTTACTTTGCCTTACTTCACCTTGTTTTTAAGCTCCAAAGGTGAATTTTGCAGTGATTCATGGGATTTCAGGTCACATGGGCTCTAGATTGTTCTGCACAGCCTCAGTTTGGGGTAGTGTGTGTAGAAAGCTGTAGGAGACAATCACTCTGAGAGCTCTCTGTGATTCAAACCTTCTAAAAGCTGTTAAAAAAGCCTTTTTTGAGTAAATTTTCTTTCCTGAAACTTTAGTTAATCGGCTATAGGAAATCCTCCTGTTCTCATATCATCAGGGCCAGATCAAGCCATGGGGGGCCTGGGACACTCACAACTTGGGTGGCCATGTAAAACGCCCAACTTTCCATACCAAAATGTTTTATTTACAAGAACATTTACTGAGCACATTGTTTATTAACCATAACAACCACCATATGGGAGACTACCTCCATTATTCACAGGAGAAAAAGTAACTTGAAGTACAACACCTGTCATGTTGTCATAGTCTGTAATGTTATATTTATTGCACTGTACAAGACATGAAGGCTGCCAGGCTCAGATGCTCTGGGGGTCTAGATGCTCTGTGGTGAGTTTTGGGGCTTTTATTGAAGTCGCTCTCTCTAGACCCTGTTCAGAAAAGCAAAGTAATCTTTAAGTAACCTCTTTAATCACAAGTTTATTTAAGGAAATAAATGAAACAAAATAAACAGTGCTTTACTAAGAGGTATGCATCCTACTCCAAACAACAGTAAGTTACTGTATGTACCCATTGTACAGAAGTGTGCAGTTCCAATGTACAAATGCTATGACTCCAAATAAACAGACTGATGTCATACCTTTATCTGCTCATGGGATATCAAAGGAATGATTCATTCCATTTATTTCAGAGTTAGAGGATCCATGCATGTATACACACACACCCACGTCCCTTTATCTCTTCTTTGAACAAGCTCAGATCAATTATCTCAGCATAAAAATAAAATACAGATATCAACTTTCTAAGCCACTTACTGAACTCAAGCTGTCTGCTGTTGCTTGGCGCTCCCTTTGAAACTCCTTTGTTTAGCAGCAGCAGGCAGTTTAGAACAGTGCATCGATTAATCATGCTGCTAGCGATAGAGTGGCCGTGGCGTACAGATAGCGAATGCAGGTGCTGCCGCTGGCAAAGTGCATGCTGAGCCTCAAAAACCACCAAGAAAGAGTGGTTTAAAAAATGCTGCCGGATGGATTGTATGCAAAGCTCCTGGTCCTGGCGCCGTTCCTCGTATTATGCAGTGGCAGCCCAGGTCTGGTCGCAACTTGCACCAGTCCAGGTCCAGTCCCAGACTCAAAAAAGTGGAAAACCTGTCAGTATCCTAAGGAGGTAGATCACGGTGCTTGCATAGTTAGCCTTCTTCACTTCTTGTGCCACACAGTGCCAGTTTGTTTTCGCTAAGTCACTGACCCTAGCTGCAGGCTGCAAATAATGGAGAGGAGGGAGGTGGGGGGACGAGAAATCTTCTGCAATGTTGGCTGCCGGGGGGCCTATCTGTAACAGGAGGGTCCGGGGCTTGTGTTTTTTCTTTTAATTAAAGAAATCCTCTCCCAAAGTCATTTTTTTTGTTTGTGTTGTTTTATGGAGCAAGCTCGGGGGGTTGATTCACTCTTGACTCATGTGGGGGAGGCATGATTTATTACAAATCCTTACCAGTACTGTACCACCTGAGGGAAGGGGAACGAGAGAAATCTGCAATGTAGGCTTGCCGGGGGGCCTATCTGTGGCAGGGGGCTTGTGTGTTTTTTTTTATTTTATTTAACAAATGTGCTTCTTCCGAAGTCAGGCTGGGGAGCAAGCTGCTGGGGGCCTATGGGGGGAGGTTGACTCGCGCTTAACTCGCGCTGCGGTGAGGGGGAGGTGGCATGATTTACAAACCACCAGACCACCTACTAAAAGTTCTCTTGCTTCTGACTACTGGGGTAGTCTATGGAGGGGGCCTGGGGCATTTGCCCCATTTGTCCCCCCCTTAATCCGGCCCTGCATATCATGGTGCTTTTCTTGTTTGTGTGTGTATTTTGAATGTTAATGTACAATATTCAGTCTGTGTACTGAGAGACAGTGGAAGTGTGCTTTGGGGAGTGGCGTATCTGTGGTGTAGGTAGATTAACTTGGAGAGAAAGATAGTGCTTTCTGTTTTGGTGATATTTCTTGTATAACTATGTTAATGTACACACAGTAATATTTTCAAGAATTCTTGCCATTTTTTTGCTTATTGTTGTGGTGCAGCAGTGCATAATTTTAGTTTGTTTAAAATATGTTGTTATATTATTGAAGTTTTCAATTTGTTATGTATTACTTAGTGTGTGTGTGAGTATGTGTGTGACGCATGTCATCAAATCAGACACCTTATTGTGCCACATAATTTCAGCAATGTGAACCTGCTATCCACTGCAGCTGTGTAATTTTTTTGTACTTCTTTGTGGTATCTTTACTGGTACTGTTACTAGTGACTCTTACTGAAGTAGTGGAGTACACTGCCCCCCATGCCCCGCCCCAACCAGCAAAGATATTCTTTTCCAGATTTGAATTTCTGATGGTGAGCACTGGTTAGGAGTTATGCCTTTGCATCTGCATCTCTTCAGTGCGCAGCACAATCATAATCTGTCTCTACATTTGCATCTCTTTAGGACCCAATCTCCATCTCTAACTTAAGTCACAGTTGTTTCTTTGGCTTCCCTTCAGAGTACTGGACAGATGTGGTGCATAATTCAGCATGAACATTGTACTCATTAATATGTGTTTTTAAGTCAGGACCATCATCAGGAGTCACTCGTGATACAAATCACGTTCTTCATCATTATGGTCACAAATGCAGTCACAAATTATGATTTACAATCACGTCACGAATCACAACAGTAATTTTTTTACTAGTTACTTGGGTGTATTGTAAGCCTGTTTTGTAGTATCTCTCCATGCTTCACCACCCCTCCATTGTACTCATTAATGAGTGATTTTAAGTTGGGGAGTTTTGTGCCACACCTCATTGGGGCCCAGAGAAGTACAGCCATAGGCATTTGTGTTTCTTTATCATCACGGTCACAAATGGAGTCCCTAATCACGATTTTCGATTACGTCATGAATTACAACATTAATATTTTTACTAGTTACTTGGATGTATTGTAAGCCTGTTTTGTAGTATCTCTCCAGGCTTCACCACCCCACCATTGTACTCATAAATCAATCTCCGTAAACTGTTCAACAGTAACCTCAGTCTACTGTATTACTGTAATGTGTTCAACTATGTTCTACTGTTTTCCTCATATATGTAACTCTTGATAACCTGCGAGTTATCTGCCACTGTACCCCTGCTCCCCAGGCCACACCGGGAGATGAGCATCTTTTTGCTCAGTGTGCCATCCTGGTGAAACAATTTCAATAAATAAATAAATAAAGTCCAGAAAGGCTGCATACAGCTTTCTTTATTGGTATAAATTTTATTTTCAACCAGATAGAGTGGGACTAATACATAATCTGTAGTACACTTTTTTTCTGGAAGCCTGCTTGAAAATTTTTTTTTTTTTATCTTCCTCCACCCAGCTCTAAGCACATTATCAAAGGCACACTGCAAGTTCAGAAAGGTCACATACAGCTTTTTTTTTTGTATAAACAAATTTTCAGCAAGATAGTTTAAGATGACTACATCACCTACAGTACACTTTTTTTCTGGAAGCCCACTTGAAAATAGATATTTTCTTCTTCCTCCAACCAGGTCTAAGCACATTATCAAAGCAGATTGCAAGTCCAAAAAGGTCACATACAGCTTTATTTTTTTTAGTGTAAACATATTTTCCAACTAGATAGTTTAGGGTGACTACATGATCTATAGTATTCTTTTTTTTCTTAGTTCAGAAGCCTGCTTGAAAAGAAGATTTGTTTTTTCAATTTGCCCCCACCCAGATCTCTATTCTCTTGAAAATTATTCTGCCAAATATTTTTGGCTATATGCAAAGCAGAGTTATCTGGTGGTATTTTCAGGGGAATACTTTTTAAACAAAGGGACTATCAATTCACATTCTTAGTCTGCTAGTAGTGTCAAGGTACACTTAATGAATTTAGACAGGTCAACCAGTCTGTGTGTGCCAGAATTATTTCTGTGGCTAACCCATCTGGAGACAATGGTATGAGTTCCTACAGACAATCACAATATTTCATGTGTTGCTTGGTGAAGCCTACCCTTCGAACGAAGAATGTCCACAAGCTACATAAAGCTATGGGCTGCTCTGAGCCAGAAAAGGCCATGACATATGGACTTGAGTACTTATGTTGTTTATTTGACAAGTCCCAATGTTTTGCCAGATACGATTTCTTCTGGGGACACTGCAAAGTATTTTTGAAAATTGCAAATTAATATATTTCTTAATTATAACTTCATAATCAATAAATAGCTCTGAGCATACACATATAACTTGAACATACCAGTATTCAGTATTGAATTATGGCACTTCACTGTTGTTTTAAGTGAGTTCTCTAATGTGAGTCTATATATAATAAAAACAGATTACAACATTTCTCTTCTCATACTGATCATTGTGCCACCACCACCATCCAGTTTACTGTTTTCAGCAAGTGCTATAAGAAGCTACTGTACCATTTACCCACTATATACTGTACTTCACTTAATGTCATAAGCCTGCGGAAACCTCTGTCTAATTATTGTATGCGATAAAAATAATAATATAACTATACTATAGCCTATGTGATGAATTCCCAACATATTTTAAATGTAAAAACCTGTCTTGTTGTGTAGCATACTAGAAAAGTCAAGTGGTTTTACCTGGCTTTGGCAAGCACCTTTTGCTGTAATGGGCAACAGAACATGAAAAAAATGCTTAATACAGAAACTATTTTGTTCAGTGTTGTCATTTTAACTTATTTATCCAATGTGTAATGCTTTTATGTGTAATTATATTGGTGATGTTTTGATGGCTGTAAGTGCTCTACAGTATAGCAGTAACACTGTGAAGTATTGTACTATGTTAAACTGTACTTGTCTTTTGCTACTTCAGACTGATTACAATATATATGAAGACTGTGTTATAATAGCAATGATCTGCAAGCTTTGATATACTGGGAAGCTTGTACTAGTTATATTAAAGCATGGCTCACTCAATGCTGTTAAAATCTCTGTGTTTAAAATATAACTTCTGCTGCTGATTTACAAGGATGGAGATAAAGCATACTCTGGTATTATTTAAGCACAACAAGATCACTGCTTGGAATGTTACTGTGATGGAATTAAACTCCTATGATGCTGTTCAAAATGTTAGAATTATTTTTTCTCAGCAATGCTTGTGAGCATCATCCAATAACATAGTTTTTTCAACTAGGGTCAGCAGACCACTGGGGGTCCCTGAGCAAGGTGTAGGGTGTCCATGGAACAAGCAGGAATAATGTTAAATGTTAAAAAAATGCATGTAGCATGCACCAGTTCATTTAAAAATTAAGGACTCAGTATGCCTCCTACTTGGGAAAAGCCCATTGGACCACATGCAAATTACTTTGACTATGACGCTATGCCACGATGTGACTCATTAAAATTACTCCAGTTGTTAAATACAGCAGAGCACAATTAAAATCACTTGGCAGCCAACCTTGCACTACATATTGGTGCTGACAGTATAATGATGAGCAGGTGGATGAAAGACAGAATAAGTCCTTCTCTGTTCCATTGAGCTTTAAGAACTTACTGTATGAACCCATTTAGCTTCAGAAATAGAAGCAAAAGTGAATGCATTACTCCTAGCTCAACTGACACCACAGAAGAGCATCAGGTGAATGTGAGAGAAAGAAAGTATGCAAGAAGCCAAGTATTCCTAGCTGGCAGACAGACAGCATTTCAAAAGTATTATGCCAACAAGGAAAACACTGAGCCCAGAGACAACAATCCTGCCTGCCCATGACTGCACAAAAGGGAGCAGGTTTGGAGAACACATTACTTCTTTCAATTTTCCCAGTTTAATACCACTCCTAAATACCTTTTCCAAGCAGTCTTCAAAAGTTCTGGGTCAAACTGTATATATTAATTTTTTAATCAACATATTTCCCCTATCATTTTTTCCTAACGTTTCCTGCTTATTTTCATTTGCTTGGAAATTTTTCCAATGGGGATAAAGGTATATTCCTTTTCATATCCTAATACTTTCTGACATAATTTCTGAATTGAAGGAAATGTAAATATTCTCCTTTAGGTAAACCAAATTTATTTTTTGCTTGATTGAAATCCCTAACCCTCCACCTCCCCCATCCCAGCACCCCCTGTCTGCTGTTGCAAGTAGGGAGGGTCCCTGCTTCTACTTGACTTTGGCTCTAGGGGTCTAGGTGCAAGAAAAGGTTGAAACCCCCCTGCTATAACAGAGCTACAACTGCTGACTATAACTTCTCTCTGTCCCATCTGGGCCAGCAGCCTTATTCTTTTTTCAAGTTTTGATTGCAAATGTTACTTCATCTAGGGATACCTTCAGACATTCCTTTGGGGGTGTTGTAGTCAGCAATTATTGCTTCTAGTGCTTATAATTAACTCCTGCTTTTGATAATGTTTTTATTTTTCATGGAAAAGGTTAAACCAAACTTCAAAAAGGAGGGGTGGAAGAACAATGGAGAAAAATCAAAACTGCCATAATAGAGGAAACAAGTCTTTGTGTGAAACATATAAAGAAAACAAAGTGGAGTAAAAAACCACTATGGTTCTCAAAAAAGGTGGCAGGGAAGGTTAAGGAGAAAAAGGCTGTATTCAAAAAGTATAAGGCATCACAGAAGGAGCATGACAGGGAACTGTATCAATTAAAGCAGAAAGAAGTGGGGAAGGCAGTCAGAATAGCAAAATCCCAAACTGAGGAAAAAATAGCCAATTCAGTTAAGAAGGGGGTTAAAACCTTTTATAGGTAAATTAGAGAGCATAGAAAGATTAAAGGAGGAATAGTGAAGATTAATAAGGGAGAGGGGAGGTGGGCAGAGGGAGACAGTGAAAAGGCAGAGTTACTGAATGAATACTTTTGCTCAGTATTCACAAAAGAAGACGAGGAGGAGTTACCTAAACCAGACAATAGAAGCACTCTGGGTAGGAGGGGTTGACACCAGTCCACTTACAGAGGAAAGAGTCCTGAAAGAACTCCTAAAACTCAAGGTGGACTAAGCAATGGGGCCTGATGGGATTCACCCCCGAATCCTAAATGAACTAAGGGAGGACCTAATTGCACCACTGACCACACTTTTTAACAAATCATGGCAGGATGAGGTGGTACCTGAGGACTGGAGGAGGGCAGATGTGATTCCCCTTCACAAAAGTGGGAGCAAGGCAGAAGCAGGAAACTACAGACCTGTAAGTTTGACCTCAGTGGTAGGGTAAATGATGAAATCACTTCTGAAAGAAAGAATTGTTGAGTACCTAGAGGCCAGGGGGGCACAGGACCCAAAACAATATGGATTTACAGCAGGAAGGTCATGTCAAACGAATCTAATAGATTTCTTTGACTGGGTGACCAAAGATATAGACCAGGGAGGGGCTGTGGATATGGCCTACCTAGACTTTAGCAATGCATTTGACACAGTCCCTCACAAAAGATTGATAATCAAGTTAGCCAGCCTGGGAATGGCTCCCAGGGTGGTAGCCTGGGTAGCAAACTGGCTGTACAACATGACACAGAAGGTAATAGTGAATGGAACACATTCTGAAGAAAGGGGGGTCACTAGTGGAGTACCTCAGGGCTCAGTACTAGGCCCAGTCCTCTTTAACATCTTTATAGGTGACATTGCAGAGGGTCTGGAGGGAAAGGTATGCCTCTTTGCAGATGACACACAGATCTGTAACAGAGTTGATACACAAAGGGGGGTAGAAAGGATGAGAAGGGACTTGGCAAGTTTGGAGGAATGATCAGACATATGGCAACTTAGATTCAATGCAAAGAAGTGCAAAGTAATGCACCTGGGAAACAAAAACCCAGGAGAAGAGTACAAAATAGCAGGGGAGGTACTAACAACAACAAAAATGGAAAGGGACCTGGGGGTAGTCATATAAGATGATCGAAAGATGGGTAAGCAATGTGAGAAGTCAGTAAGGAGAGCCAGGGGGATACTGGGATGCATAGGAAGGGGCATCACATGTAGAAAAAGGGAAGTGGTTATCCCTCTGTACAGACAGTTGGTGAGACCCCATCTGCAGTACTGTGTGCATTTTTGGAGACCTCATCTAAGCAAGGACATAGACAGGATGGAAGCAGTCCAGAGGAGGGCAACTAAAATGGTGCAGGGTCTGCATCAGAAACCACATGAAGAGAGACTGAGAGAGCTTAATATGTATACCTTTGATGAAAGGAGGGACGGGGTGACATGATAGAAATGTTCAAGTACCTCAAGGGAATCACCAAAGTTCAGGAGGGTAGCATCTTTCAGAAAAAGAGGTGTAAGGACAAGGGGACACAATTTAAAGATAGGGGGCGATGGCCCAGGGGTAATGTGAGGAAATTTTGTTTTCACGGAGAGAGTGGTGGATGCATGGAACCGCCTTCCTGGGGAGGTTGTTGGGTCTAAAACAGTGGGGCAATTCAAACATGCATGGGACAGACATAAAGCCATTGTAGTGGGGGGTGGCAGAAAGTAGGCTGTTGGTTAACTAGAGTCTGCAGCTTATCCAGTAAGTAGGGAAATGGGCAGACTGGGTGTGCCAAGTGGTCCTTATCTGCTGTCAAAGTCTATGTTTCTATGTTTCTATGATTCAGAACTAACCACTAAGATTGTATTTCTTTGTATGTGTTTTTGTTCTGAAAGCTACTAGATCCCAGAAAGTATTTTTATCCTTCTCCTTAACTGCCTCCTGTAGGCATGACCACAAATAGTCTATGATTAACTTTCTTTCCTTATCAGATTCCTATAATCCAAATTGGCATTTAAACGGGAAGGTCCATTTGATGATATTGGGCAGTTCCTGAATGAGATGCCTAGTATGAAGAACAAACTTTCTCATTTCTTTGCAATCTTCACCACACCATGCCTTATCATTTGATGGTTTCTGTTTAACCAGTGTCCTATGGTCTTAAGTTAGATTTTCATTTAAATATGACACCACTTTATTATATTTTGTGAGCCCTGGATAGAATCGCCTCCTACTGAATCTCTAATATAATTTTTATTTTATGACTGTGACCCCAAACTCTCCTTGTGTCCTCTCTTATTTTTCCTCTGAAAAGGGGGATTCACCTAATTCTTTTGTGATTTCTAATTATCATATTTTTGGATGCTTCTGCTGCTATTCTGTCTTCTGCTGCCATGCTTAATTTCTCCACCTGTGACATTACAATTCCAACTAGAAGGTGACCAGTATCCCAAACATCAAGTACATGAAATGCTTCTAGTTGATAACATAAAAAATATTGGGCCCAATTCCAAGTTGGGTTACACCCAGTGCAAGGTGATTTATGCCAAAACCAATGGCACAAATCGCACCTTGCGCCAGGCATAACACAAGTCGCGATTCCAAGAGGTGACTTGTGCCACACTGTATGCTGGTTGCGCCAATGGTGGCTATGCCACCCACTATGCCCACAACCCACAGCAGCATGGCACAAGGGTGGGTTATGGCAGCAATTGCAACCTGTTCTGGAAGGGCAGCTGCCGTAACCCACTTATGTCATTCCAGGACCTGGTATGGCTGTAATAAAGGTATGGGACAACAGATGGCTTCACACAAGAAAGTAGCTTTAATGCACTGTTGGCCTGGCACAATGTGTATTCACTTCAAAATGTAAAGAAAAGAAAAGCTCAAACTGTGAGCAAAATAAATGTTTTACAAAAGACAAAAGAAATGCTCCACTCTTGTGGCAAACTTCACATTCAGTTTCCACCTTGGATGGACTCTCTCAATCCAACTGCTTCCCCTGGTCAGAATGTACTGACCCTATCTAATATCATGCAGTTAGATTACTTATTTTAAGCCTGCCTACCAGGTCAGGTTCTATCAGTATCATCACAGTATCAACACGATGTTTAAACATAATTTAGAAGACTCATTTTAATTTATATAAAGGTATGGCGCTCATAGCTAAACATCTACACACTTTTACTAACAAGCCATACTACTTCTAAATATAACATTAAAACAGCAATAAAGGTTTTTTCTCCTGCTGTGATTGACAAGTGATGTAATATAAAAATAGGCACTAGAGGCTACTGCCGCCCTATACCGAGAGCAAATGGAAGACTACCTGGCAACAGGGAACACCCAGAGAGTGAAAGATTCTGCTACATTTTCAACAAACTCAGCAGTAAGTCATTGTTTTTATTTAAATATAAGGATAGGGGCATATTGAGGAGTGAAGTTTTACTTAAACTACAGTAAATAACTGTACAAATCTGATAGAAGTCTTGCACTCACCACCTCGTAGTAAAATCGCCCACACAGTCTGTAAAGTGCAAAATATCCTCAGCTTGAGGAGTGGTGGTTTTTTATTGCACTCCAATAAAGGATAGTTTGCACTTTACAGACTGTGGGGGTGATCTTATTACGAGGTGGTGAGTGAGAGATTTCTATCTGATTTGGTTACTTTCCTTTGTCTCTGCACCACCTGCCAGGTGCAGCTATTTTTTCCTGAATCCAAGTAAATAACTGTACCCCTGTTGTTTTCCCTTGCAGGATTATATATAGCCTTTAGCTTGCATTGCGCTTGACTGAAATTCTATGTGTTAGTTACTGACTGCATATATATATATATATATATATATATATATATATATATATGTGTGTGTGTGTGTGTATATATATATATATATATATATATATATATATATATTTCCTTGCTCTTATTATGGCAAAACAAAGGAGAAAGATAAAAGTGTTGCATTTAAACTTCTTTGGTCTACTGCAAGCTTCTTTTAGGTTTAGCATACTTAGATTCAAAGGGAGAGAAAGTAAATTAATTGTGTAACTTCAGACTGCCAGTGTGTCAGCTGCGACTCGCTCTGCACACCTATCCATGAAACAGTACTTATGCATGCCTGAATGGGAGTCGGGTATGGACATGATCATCCTTGCATGCAGGAATGGGAGCTGGGCACGGATATGAACAAGTGGCATGTTTTTGCAGCTTCAATACCACACCAGATAGTTAATAAACAGGGGATATTTACAAAACAGATTTTCCTGCATCCCATAATACTAGTTGCTATGCACATATGCGCATGGCAAATGCCTGTTAGTTTGTCAGTAATACTTAATTCAGAACCTAAACTAAGTAGGATTAAACAAACCTAACCGGTTTTAAAACTGTTAACTTACAAACAGTACAGTACCTTCATGCAGCCAGTTGCAGGGTACAATCCTTCTTATGCTGGCTTATTTTAACTCATTAATTCACTAGTATATTATTACTTCAGCAATGCCAGCACAAAGACTTCATTTTCATTTTCTTGTTAAGCTGAACCAAATTTTTTTTTATTATACCTTATACAGTACTATAAACTGCTTCTTATTGTTTACAGCACTAGGCAAAACACCAGGTCTCTTTGTTGTTTCTAATCACCAAATCTTTTGCCTTACTTTATTTAGCACTGGAAACACCCGTATCATTGGACCAAGAAGAAAAGTGAATATTGCAGCAGAAGCAAAAAAGCCATAGATGGGGGAGAGGGGCACCCAGAGGTGACCAACCATCTGAAATGGAAATATCAGAATAGATGAAGGAAAGCACAAAAGCATAGAAACTGTTGCAACAGTAGTTTTTTAGAACACCATTCATGAGGAAAAGGGTACAAATCAAGAGACAGGACTAATTCCTGTCACAATGGTGTAGCAGGGTTAGACCAGCTAGGAGGTGGTCTAAGGGGCATCTGTCCTGTCACAGTGATAGATGCCACCCCCCTGCAGTGCTATGGAAACCACATGGCTGTGCCCCCCATGCCCCTCTTGCTCTGTCATACCCCCACCCTCTGAACTTTGAGGATCCCCGGATCCATTTTGCATCATGCCCCTGACCGCCTGTGCCAACTGGCCAGCCCCCCATGCCCCCAGGTGACTGCTGGTGTGTTTTGGGGTGGGGGCTCAAGGGGGGCAGTAGATTGCATGCCATGACTTGCAGCACCCAGGTCCAGTATGCCATTCCCTTGGCGCTAGCCTGCAGCTGCCGCAAGTCACGGGTGTAGTTGCCATGGACCCTGCCTGTCTTAGAATAGGGTACAGGGTCCCCAGCATAGTACCGCATGGTGCAACTCACATATGCCCATGAATTGTGCAATGTGTTTTATAATCAGGCCCATCCTGTTAATACAAATCCAACAAAGATCCATCTTTAGATGTTAGGAAACTGATATTTTCCACTCTGTCTCCTTGAACTCTGCCAATTAAAATTCTCAAAACATTATTCCTGGCAACCTCTAGAAGTACCAATCTTCTAATATTTGTTTTTAAATTCTTTGATTAAAGTGAATAATAATAATAATAATAAAACTTTATTTATATTGTGCCTTTCTAAAATCAAGGTGCCTTACAATATCCAACAACATTATAAATAAAAACCAATACATAATAATCTGAGCTCATAAAATCACAGTATTAATTAAAAGAGACCTTCAACCATAGATAGGTCTTTCGGGCCTTTTTAAATTCCTCCACGGACACACACTGACGAAGTAGGCAAGGTAGAGAATTCCAAAGGGTCAGAGCAGCATACATAAAGGCATGAGCACCTGATGATTTTAAAGAAGCCCTCAGAATCTCTAGCAACCCCTCGTCTGCCGAGTGGAGAGATAGCATATGGCAGTAGGGAACCAAAAGCTCTTTCAAGTAATCCAGACCCTGTCCATGTAAGGCTTTGTAAGTCAAAAGACCAACTTAAAGGTGATCTGCCACTGAATTGGCAGCCAGTGCAGATCGTGCAGCACCAGTGAAACATAACAGGCACAAGATGTACCTGTTATTAGCGGGCCACAGTGTTCTCCACCAGCTGCAAGCAGTGGATATCAACCCCCAGAAGTCCTATATAAAGGGAGTTACAATAATCCAGGCATAAGGACACAAAGGCGTGGACCAACGTTGGTAAATCTGCAGGCAAAACAAGGTGCTTAATCCTGGTGATGTTCCTAAGATGGTAAAAGGAAAGTTTGACAACTGCTGACACCCAAGAGTGTCAAATCATTGTCAAAAATCACCCCCAGGTTCCGCACTCATTCAGAGGTAGGGAGCTGTACACCTCCCAGAAATAAACCTGAGAGAGGACCAACTCCTACCCCCTCTACCCTATGACCCCGGTCTACAACCATTACCTCCGTCTTCTCCAAGTGAAACTTTAGCCAGCTTGAACTCATCCAGCACTGGATTTCAGTAATGCAGTTTTTAAAGACCGAGAGAGCTCTATCCTGGTAGGGTGCAAAAGATAGGTAGAGCTGGGTATCATCTGCACAGCAGTGAAACCTCAGCCCATACCTTCTTATAGTGTCTCCAAGGGGCAGCATATACACTGCAAACGACATGGGGGACAACACCTAGCCCTGGGTAACCCCTCCCATGACAGAGAGACTGGGAGGGAAGAATTTATCTCTGACACCACTCTCTGAGTTCTGTCAGTGAGGAAATATCTAAACCATCTGAGGACTGTACCCAACAGGCCACAGATAAACTCCAGGTGCATGAGAAGCAACCCATGGTCCACAGTGTCAAAAGCTGATGAGAGATCAAGAAGAACAAGAACGGACCACTTCTTCTGATCTCTAGCCATCAGGAGATCATTGAGCACCTGAACCAGTGCTGTCTTGGTACTATGCCTCTTTTGAAAACCAGACTGGAGCGGTTCATAGATGACATGGATGGTTAAATGGTTTTCCAATTGAGCAGCCACTACTTTCTTAATAATCCTCCCGGCAAAGGGAAGATTAGAGATCTTTCTGTAGTTAGCAAAGCAGCCAGGGTTCAAAGAAACTTTCTTCAGGAGAGTTGTCACCACCACCTCCTTCAGGGAGCTAGGAAACTCACCAATATCCAAGGAGCACCAGACTATCTGTGCTAGGACAGGGCCAGTGGTATCAAGACAACCCTTTATCAGGGAAGTCAGGCCCAGATCCAAACTACAGCAAGTATTGCACATACTATGGACAATCCTCATGACATCAGTGGACTCAACCTGTTCAAAGGAACTCCAGGAGCAACCGGAGGATGCGACCAAATGCTGATCAATAGCTTCTCCCATAGAGGAAGCAGGCTGGAGCTCAGCCCTGATGTCGACCACCTTATCTGCAAAGAAGCGAGCAAACTCATCACACCCTATTTGTGAAAAAGCTTTCTGAACCTGAAGACAGGCTGGGTTGCACAGTCTGTCCACAGTTCAAAAAAGCTGAGCTGGTCGGTTCTGAGCAGCTGCAATATATGTCAGTCTATTGCCCACCCTGACATAAATGTTGCCTGCTAATAAAGTCATTGTACCTGTGAGCAATATCTGAAGAAAGGTCAGAACATTTTCCAGGAAAGGCATAGCAACCTTATGTTCTGAGTTCTTGGAGACAGGGGGATATATGAACCAGAAACAATCATTTTTTTTATGCAACTGAATATGGACAAGGCCACTGATTTATGGTGACTGTGGTACTATAAGGAACATCTGTTTTCAAGGTTTTCTTTTCTATTCATTGTTTCTCTGCCTGATACCCTCTGCAAACCCCTATCAAGAATGGCTCCCTAGCTGCATCACCCGGCTCCCCCAGGACTTTCCCTTGTCGCCAATGTCCCCTGCCATAGGACTTGAAGTGGGTGCCTGGCCATGGGTGCGGAGCCTGTGTGGGTGGTCTTCGTTCATCACAGAGGGTGATTTTCCACCTGATTTCCTCTCCTTTACATCCCCGGAGCCTCAGTGCAGGGAGGTGCATGAACATGGAGGCAAGCATGATGTCTTGGCCTAAATGTCCCTGCTCCCTCCACCCAGCCTATTGGCAAGTAACTCACTTCTATTGCCCACATAGCCATCATGCCTCCACATGTTGGTAGTCAAAGGCTGGGAATGCTTACCTCCCTAGTCTGGAAGAAGAGAGCCATCAAGCAGCAGCTCAGTCCTCACCCAGCCCTCCCCACCCCCGGCTGACCCCCAGCAACCCATGCTCATCACCAAATACGGGTTGCTTGTGTGGCAGGAGGTAAGGCACTAGCGCCTCAGCCCTCCACGCCACCATTTTCAGGATTACATTAGTTTTTGACAGTCCAAATTCTGAATTTTACCCAAATTCTACTCTCAATCTTTAGTATGTGTAGAAATAAGAAGAAGAAGAAGAGAAGGCTTAATATGTAGTAATATAACTAAAGCAAAATGTACATACTGCAGAAAGCAATTTAAAGAGAAATATAAGTTTTGTAGATTCTCTGATCTGGTATAAAATGTGAAATTTTGTGAAATTCTTCTTTCTTCCTAGTGTTCAGACAGTCTGAAATTTGGAATTTTATCAGGTTTTCCTGTAAAAAGTGAAAAACAGTGGCCTTGAATACTAAGCTACACATAAATTACTAAGTATACTCACAATTTATGCATTAACTATTGTGGATACTTGCTGTAGAGATTACTGTCATAAGGCCATCTTTGGACCTCTCAGACTTGCTGCATTACTGAACCTCATATTCCCATGCTAAACTATAGTATACAGTATATCCTTCAAACAAAATGTCCTTCTCTCTAAGGCAAGACTCCCGTAACAGGATAACTTCATGTTTGGACATTGTTTATATTTATCCCAAATCACCAATGTTTGTTGCCCTTCTGCAACATTCTAACTCACTATTTTGGTTTGTTGTACATTTCCAGACTGAAGTCATCCTGAATCTAAACTGACTGTGCTTTGTGTATCATGCTCTTCTGAGTCACTGCTGCAATTTTCCTTCATACAAGAGTTAGATTCATCCTTAGCTTTAGAATCTTCTTGGAGGACCAAGCTTGCATTTACATGCATTTACATTCTTCTGATTTCTGGTGATTTTAGTGTTAGACATATTGAGCCCTGTTCACGAATGGTGCAGAGTGGCTCTACACCACGTAACCATAGCGCATAGCCCACTCCGCACCTGCCTTCACCTGCCCATGCCCACTGCACCCACTGCACAGCATGCAGGTACAAGATATGCCACCCCTATGTGCCTGAGTCTCCAGCCAGACACCCAGCTCCACACCGGGGCAGGCTAGGGGCTGGCACAGTGGACATGTCAGCATGCCATTCCATTCATGATGGTGCGGGTGCAGTGCTTGGGAGGATACCAGCTACACCTTCTGAAGGCAGGCATAAGTGTTACTTACCCCCTGGGATGCTGCTACTGGCTGCGGCAGGAATGGCACTGTCACTGGACCACACACTGAGGTTGCCCCTGACATTGGGGTACATTAGGAGTGCTGGGGGGTAGTCATCTGGGGGCCCCACACCCCCATGTGCTGTAAGCACATTCGTGACTGCTTCCAACATGATGCTCTACAGGCACAGGCAATCCAGCTGATTAGCCACCTTCCCAGGTCTGCAGTTCCACATTGGACCACCCTCCACAAACCTGCACACCGGTGGGAGGGGCAGGGCCATGGTGGGAGCTACTCATAGGCTGGAGTTTGAGAATATGGACAACATGCAGAACTCCCAAGGCTGCACGGGGTGGGGTTATATGTCTTCCACATGTAACCCCACCCACATTATTGAATAGGCCTCAGTATTATTTCCTATAGCAGTAAACAGAACTCAGACTCTCCACTTCAGTTTGTTACCAATGGCCCCCTTACAAAAGTTGTGCATCATTATTTTGAGAGAAGTAGCATTTTTTTTTTCATGAATTATAACCTTAGGAACTGCCTACTTTTGTATTCAGTTGTTAAATTCTCCGTGTTTATTGTCGTTGTCCTTCACATGGAACTTTTGTAAATTAGCACCTGTGCTCTTTCCATAATTCAGACTCATTATCCTCAGTTAAAGAATGGAACTGTCCCACTAGCTTGGCATGCTCTGTAATATATTTTTGTTTTTTCACTCTATCATATTTTACTTTAAGCTTCTCCTTTACCTGATTTTTGTTAACAACATTTTTAGTTCTGTTCTCAGTTTTTTGTAGTTGTAGATTTGGTATAGAGGTCTCTAACCCAGCACCTGACATGTCACATTCTTTCTGTGCTTCAGTTAACAGTCTTCCAATTTCTGGTGTTTTTAGTGTTAGACATACAGGCCCAGATATTTTTTTATTTTATTTAGTTGTTTTAACCAGGTATAGCACACTAAGCTGAAAGCTTTTTTACAGGAGCGACCTGGGAGCACAAGGAGGTTAAGTGACTTGCTCAGGGTCACACAGTATGCAAGTGGAAGCTGTGGGATTCAAACCCAGGTCTGGTCTGCTGGATGTCACCAGATTTGCAGCTCACAGCCTTAGACCACTACGCTATACTGCCTCAGATATTCAAAAGGGTTGTGCATGGCGCAACAGGGGTGCACCATGTGCAACCCCCCAATGTACCCCAATGCAATATTCAAAAGGGCAGGTTGCACGGCACAAATCCTGATGTGCTGGGGTGCATTGGTTATGTATGTGGTGCAGATGCGGCACATATGCTGGTGTAACCCCGCAGTGTGCCACATGGAGGGGCTCAGAGTTGAGCCTGTGAGGAGTGGGAACAACTCCCAGCCACCCACAGGTGGGCCACTGTATTGCAGGGTGCAACACAGCAGCTGCCAGCTGTGGGTGGCCACCTGTCCACCCAGAACACCATCCACAAGCACACTCATATCCCTGGTAGTCCAGTGGACTCCCTTCCGGGTCCTGATGCCCCGATAACTGGTATGTTAGACTGTCCCTGGTAGTCTAGTGGCCCCTCTCCCTCCCGTGTCCCAATCACTGGAATATCACTGTTGTCCATGTCCCTAGTAGCCTAGTGGTATCTCCCCGCTCATTGCCGTGATTGCGGTACAGCACCATATCATCTATTCCTGGTGATCCAGTGGCACTCCCATCCCTCCCACCCACTGCCCCATGCCACCCTGCTCTCCCCCATCATCGGAGGCAGCTGCAACCCACCCGCATACTGCCTGGTCACCCGCGGAATAACAGTTACAGTATGGGCTGTAAGCCCATTGGTCCACATGTGAACCAATGAGCTTGCAGGGCATACTGTACTAGACAGTCACAGATATGTGAATGACTTCACATCGGGACCAATGGGCTTACAGCCCATACTGTAACTGTCATTCAGCGGGTGGCCGGGGTATGCAGGCGGGTTGCTGCCGCCCGCTGATGATGGAGGGAGTGGGTGGGCAAGGGTGCTGTGTGGTGGGAGGGGTAGCTCACTGGATCACCAGGGATAGATGATATGGTGCTGTACTGCGATTGTGGCAATGGGCGGGGAGGTACCACTAAACTACCAGGGCTATGGACAACAGTTATATTCTGGCTCCTTGGCAATTGTCTGTGGACTGACAGGTCAGAAGGCAAAACCAAGGATAGCAGGTAATATATTTCAGACATGTGCTTTAAGATCATAGGAGACCATAAATATAATTGAACCCCAATCTCACAATAAATTTTCAACAGTTGTCAGCTGTTTTGTGACTCAGTGGAGATCATGAGAAGACTGACAGGACATGGGGTGAAGCAATGGACAGTACTAACATACTATTTACTAGCAGATTAGGCCTTATGGTCTATCGAGTCTGCTCGAACCTCAGATCCCTAGTTGGGTGCCGAGGCCCCCCCTTGTGTTCCAGAAACCCCTATCATCCATCCCCACCCCCCTGGAACAGGCCATAATCTGATACATCGACTTTCTGTGTCTGTCCCACCCTCTCTTGAAGCCCTCCACTGTGGATCTCTGAACCAGCTCACCAGGCTGTGCATTCCAAGGGTCCACCACCCTCTCAGTGAAAAACTTATTCCTCTTTCCCCTCCTCACCCTTCTATCTTCCAACTTCAAACCATGCCCTCTGGTGATACCTCCCTGCTTTAGTCTAAAGATCCCCTCCATGTTTACCCTATTTATTCCCTTGAGGTACTTGAAGACCTCAATCATGTCCCCCCTGTCTCTCCTCTCCTCCAATGAAAATAGGCAGAGCTCCTCAAGTCTGTCCTCATACGTCAAATCCCCTAGCCCTCGTATCATCTTAGTTGCCCTCCTCTGTACCCTCTCCAGGAGCTGTATGTCCCTCTTCAAGTGTGGTCTCCAGTACTGTACACAGTACTCAAGGTGTGGTCTAACCAGTCCATTGACAGTGGCAGAATCACTTCCTTGCTCCTAAAGGTGATCCCCCTTATGATGCATCCCAACATCCTGTTTGCCTTGCTAGCCACTCTCCTGCACTGCTCAGAGTTATTCATACATGCATCCACCATGACCCCGAGGTCTTTTTCCCCTGTTGAGGCCTCCAGCGCCTCCTCTCCCAGAGTGTACCTGTGTTAAGGGTTTCCCCTTCCAAGAACTAATACCTTGCACTTGGTGATATTGAAATTTAATTCTCATGTGTGAGCCCAGCTTTCCAGGGTGTCCAGGTCCCCTTGCAGGGCCAAACTCCTCTCTTCTCCCTCAACTACTGCTCCCATCTTGGAGTCATCAGCGATGAGACTCATTTCACACCCTATACCCTCCCTGATGTCCGATATGTATGCATTAAACAGGATCGGACCCAGGACTGAGCCCTGCGGTACACCACTACCAACCTCTTTAGGGTTCGAGAGCTTCCCACAGACCACTACTCTCTGGGTGCATCCAGCTAGCCAGTTTTCAATCCATCTGACCATCAAAGGGCCTACTCCCAACCCCATCAGTTTCTCCATCAGACCATTGTGGGGGACAGAGTCAAACGCCTTGCTGAAGTCCAAGAATAATACATCCACAGGCTTTCCCCTGTCCAGTTCTGATGTTACCCATTCGTAGAACTCCACAAGACTGGTTTGACATGATCTACCTGGCACAAACCCATGTTGCCGACTATCCAGACTTCCCACCTCCTCCAAGTACACCCCCAATCTTTCCTTTAATATACTCTCCATTAATTTTCCCACCACCGAGGTCAAACTGATGGGTCTATAGTTACCTGGTACTTCCCTCGACCCTCCCTTTTTGGATTGGCACCACATGTGCCTCTCGCCAATCCCTAGGTGCCCTCCCTGTCTCAAGTGGCCTGTTGAAGAGCTCCACCAGGGGTGCAGCCAGTATGTCTGCCAATTCCCATAGTACTCTCAGACGAATGCCATCGGCCCAGGTTTGTCTTTCTTGAGGACCTTGAGGGCTAACCACACCCTTTTGGCGGAGATAGCATCATCCGTCCCCTCCACCTTACTGGCCTTTTTATCCTTATCCTGATGTGACACCCCTGGGGCACCTCTCCCTCCCTCTTGCTCCATTTCTGTTGCTCCCCTGATCCCACTCACTGCCGCTTCTATCCCCATCATGTCTTGATTTGTAGATATCCCATCCCCCTCCCTAGTGAACACAGAGGCAAAGTGCTCGTTAAATACCTCTGCCTGGTCCCTCGCCTCTTCCACCCACCCTCCTTCTGATCTCAATCTGCTGAGTTGGCCCTTAGTTTTTCTCCACTCCCAAATGTACTGGAAGAACCCCTTTTCCTCTCCATGTATCCCATGTGTCAGCCGCTGCTCTTTACTGGACTTTGCCCACCTCACCATCTGGGTGACTTTTCTAGATGCAAGATAGTACATTTCCTTATCCCTATCCCCTCTTGTTGTTTTATGTTTTTTTGTAGGCCACCCTCTTTTCTCTGACTGCTACCTGAACCTCACTGGACCACCAGCATGGTTTATGTGACCTTGCTCCCTTATGTTTCACCCTAACGCAGGTCCTGACTGCCTCATGAATTCCCCGTTTTATGACCTCCCATCTCCTTTCCACATTTGTCATTGATGTAAGACCCTTCAAGTGATCCTTAAGAATATTTCCCATGCCCACAAAGTCTGTCCCTCTGAAGTCCACTGCCAGTGTCCTAGATCTCACCCCTTCCCCCCATGCTTATTTCAAACCAGACAATACTGTGGTCGCTCCCAGTCAGGGGATCCTCTACAACCAGGTCCCTTACCAGAACCCCATCTGCCAGAACCACGTCCAGGACATTCCCCTCCCTTGTGGGCTCCATCACATGCTGTGTTAAGAACACATCCTGAAAGCTGTCCAGCAGAATCTGCTCCTTGGCCACCTTAGAGGGCATGGTTCCCCAGTTTGTACCTGGCATATTAAGGTCCTCCATCAACAACACTCCTTCCCCTTTTGGTCCACACTGGGCAATGATGTTGTCCATCAAACCATCCTGCAGAACATCACCCATCCCGGGGAGCCTATATACTACACCCAGCTTGACCTTATCTCCTGCTGGGGATCATAAGGTGACCCATAAGGCCTCCACGTTTCCTCTGCCTCTTCAACTCTAGCAATTTCTATGTCATCTCTAATGAACATAGCCACCCACCCCTTTTCCCCTCTGCCCTCCTTTCTACTCCTTCCTAAGCATAGTGTACCCTTGCAGCTGCTTAGGTCCCAGTCATGGTTTGTTGGCCTACGTCTCCTGACCGGCTCGCCACATCTACCTCCCCCAAACAGGCATGGCCTGGAACTTGGCAACTTGTTTCCCAAGCTCCTGGTATTTACTAACACCAACCCCACCGCTTATCCCTGATCCCTTCATCAAACCCCACCCAGGTTCCTTATACTTCATCCTCCCTCTGCTCCTCCTGAAACCTCCACCCCAGTCTGTTTCCCCTCCCCTAGGGTTTGAAGGCTACTCTCCTCATCTGGAGGAGAGGGCTTCTGATCAGCCCCTCACTTATCCCTTCCCCCCCTCACAAGTTTAAACCCCAACTTTCTGGAATGTAGTCAGCCATCCCCTGTTTAAGGACTTCCTTCCCTAATGGGGAAAGATGAAGCCTGTCCTTGGCATACAGTCCCTTATCCTCCCAAACTCCTTTCCAGTTCCCTAACACCCCCAACTCACTCTCTAGTAAATATATTGCACACATGATTCATGTGCTATTATTTTATGGGTTTTTTTTTTCATATATTTGCTACAGGTAAAGTGGCACTTTGCAATGTCTCTGACAAGCTTGTGTGAAATATATTCACTGCTGTCCTTGGCTTCAACTCCATGAATTGACATGTCCAACTCTCCATGGAGTCACAGACTGCCCAATACCACATTGAAAAAATACATACATTTCTAAACCTTTCATTTTTGACAGTTGTAGTTCATGTAGTAAGATTACTACATTTGGAAAACTGAGGTGTCAGCCTAGCCAAATTGCCCATATACATATGAGAAAGTGGTAACAGTGCTGTTCATTTCATTTGGCTTTCATTCCTAGGAAGATCAGCCCCCCACCCCCACATACCCAAACATGACTTGAGTTGCCTTTCTTTCTGTGGTCCATAGTTTACATTTTTTACATTTCCCTTGTCTCACTATTTCTTTCCTGAGTTATGCAGTGTAGATTGCAAGTACCACTTGGTGGTTCCTATTGTCAAAGTTCTTGTTCATATTCTCTGTGTCAATTATTCTCTTGCCACAAAAATGAAAGTGCTGGTGATGGGCCATATCACAGTTTGCTTTTAATATCAAGATTGCATTGAGCTTGAGTCCAACACCTCCTTAACCCAGGTGGCATATCGTTTTCCACCCAGTTGTAGAAGAAATACTTCTAAATGTTCCCCCTATATAGGACTGTCTGTGCTTGATATATATACACAGTCCTGTCAGTGCTGTCACACTCTCCATGGAGCCACAGACAACCCAACACCTCATTGAAAAAACCTACAGTGCTAAATTTTTCATAGTTGACAGTTTCAAACAGGCATGTTTACCCCCCCCCACCATGTCCTAAACCACAAATAAAGTAACTAAATAAAATAACTGTGGATGCCCTTTTGTGCAAGTAACATCGGTGTTTTGACTTCCTATAGTGTTGAAAACACAGAATCCAATAGGAGTGAGGACCACTGTGGCTACATTGCTATGGTAGAAATAACAGAATAATATCTGTGTTTCAGCTAGACAGAGAGTAAGTCTGCCCACCCTACAGAAGCAGATAGACAGAGGCCAGTAATGTGGATATAATGCATGATTTTGAGTAGCTACCAACTGTGAACACGTTACTATATTCCATGCATCAGCCTTTGCCTGGTGGGAATAGTTACTCAGTGTGGTTGCAAAAAAAGGAATGTTTTTTATTTTTCACTAAAATAGCTATGTAGTCTGATAGGAGATCGCACACATTTCATGGAAATCAGTGAGGCATAATCATCAGAAATATCATCAGACATAACACTGCCGTGCATGTTTTATATACTATTGTGTCGAGTTGATTCCTCAGAGTAACATGTAATGTCTTATCAACTACTAACATCCTGATGACACTTCATGAACTACATGGATATGTGAATCAATAGAAATTATGCCTGGTAACATGATAAGATAATTTATGAATGCTTGCATGTATCTGTAGACTCCCCTATGTATTGTTTATTTTGAGTACATCCCCATTTTTCATGTCTGTAAGCTACAAACTACAACACAAATTAACAAATCATAAGACATGATTATTACAGTATATCAGTTATTATATCAGTTATTCTGTGGCCACAAAAATGATACTGTTGCTTGCAGTATCAAGATGGACTTGAGCTTGAGCCAATCACCTCATGCGGCTTGCCGTTTGCCATTTGGTCGTTCAAGAAATTCTTCTAAATGTTCCCTCGAATTATTACCCTCTGTACTTGACAAACGTACAGCTCAGTGATGGTGTTACAGATTGGTGGCTGTTCTGTGGCAAACTGACAATTGAGAGAGGACTGACAGATCATGGGGTGAAGCAACGGACAACAGTGAATATATTGCACACATGGTTCCTTCGCTTTTTGGCTACCTTTATTTTCTGATGTTTGCTACAAGTAAATGGTCAGCATGCGTTGTCTCTGACATGCTTTTATGAAATATAGTCACTGCTGTCCTTGGCTTCACCTCTTTGATTTGACAGTCCTGTCACACTCTTCACGAAGCCACAGATAGCATCATCCTTTGCCGGTTCGGCACAGTTACTCTCTGTCTAGTTGTCAGAAAAGGAATTTGACACTTTATGAATGAATATTTGCATCAATAGAAATTATTTGTCTGTAGGCTCACCTGTCTATTGCTTTTAGCTGTATACATCCCCAGTTTTCATGCTAGTAAGCTACAAACACGAATGCAAATTAACAAATCATTAGAAATAATTATTGTATCAGTTATTCTGTGGCCACACAAATTTTACAGCTAGCCCAGCAGCAAACAAGCTCTCACCAAGCCACAGGAATTTTTTTCTGGGAGCTACAGAGAACACTGTTTGCTCCCCAAGAATATATGAAATACTTCAACTGAAGACAGTAGAATTTTTTTGGCATGCTTTCAGGCCAATCAATTAAAGAGGACACTCAACTCATGTTGCTTTTAGCAGGAAGATTGCTTCTAGCAGAAAGGTTACAATGATTGAGAAATGACAAACGCAGTTATTATATTTTTTAGTTGGTGAGGCTTGATTTTTAAACTCCTAGAGAATTCATAGTGTACCGTCGATTTGTACAGCACACACTGGTGACTAAATGGATTGACATGTTTGCTTTGTCATGACATACAGAAGGGATGCCATGGTTATGAACATACAGAAGAGACACCTTATGAGTTTTCTGATTGCAGCAGTAATACATGCATTCTGCTGCACCAAATCTCACATCAAAATGTAGCCAGATGACATGGACAGTACCATTGCCTCAGTTTCAGACTGTGTATGCCGACAAGTCCTTGAAGCTGAGGTTACGGTGTTGGGCATTTTATATGCCAACATTTCTGTGATTAAGGTGCAGCTGAATGGACTCTACCCCTCCATCACAAGTCACATATTCTTGCCTTGTTGATGGTCTTTAGAATATTACTACACAGCAGTCATGCACAGATGTGAGGGCTTCCCCCTCTTACTCCTACAACGTCCATTACAGCTGAACTGTGCAGATTATATGATATATATATTTTGTCAATGTGTGGACATTTTGTTATAAAATACTTCTCTGCTGCATATAATTTCATGGCTGTATGTATAATACTGTTCCTTAAGTTGGAAAACTAATACAAATTATTAACTGAAAAAAAAACAAGTTACATATTCATGCTGTGCCTTCTGTCATGGAAACTGCAAGAAAGTACTCAGTTTTTGTACCAGATGGCGGTACACACCAGGACAAGTATCCCCAACTAGTTACAGCAATTGTACCGCATAATAGTACCACAGCATACACTGGGGGACTTCACATTGCCAGATATACAATGGGCATATCACAAACAGTAAAAAGGGGGGACAATACCTTTATTTAGCTATGCACCAACTAAAATGAAAAAATATATCACACCCTCCTTTGCATAAATAAACTGTGATTAAAATAAGACACCTGTAAAACCAGCTGAATACCCTTGTTTTTCCAAAAAGCTAATTTACACAGCTGACAGGCTTGGTGAGTAGAGGCTTATTTGTCATAAGAGGGAAACAGCTGGAGAAGTGAAGGGTGGGCTTATGGTGCTTGTCGCCATACACAGAAACAAGGTTCACAGTGCTGTCCCTTTACTACAGCTAATGGGTGAGATCGGGGTGCAGATGAATTTGTGCCCTCCCTTGCTCTGTAAGTGTAAAGATCAGACTGCACAGTGACCAGAGAGTGGGGTACACCAGGAAGAGGCACTCAAAATTCTAACAAAGGGGACTGCAGCCAAAGGGGACTATACATCATAAGTATAGTCAGAAACACACAACCCAAACCAACACATAAAAAAAAATGTGGGGCTGTAGAAGGAAAAATGGGATCAGTTCAGAATGGGATCATACATACCACTGATCTATGGGCATTTTATCACTGCTGTCCTCCCCATCACTGCTGTCAGAGCTGTCAGATATTGCGGGTACTACTAACAGACACCAGTGGCTCAAAACAGTATGGTTCAATAATAGAATATGGACGGCACGATAAGGCATCCAGATTATTGATCTCCTCATTGGATGACATTTTTTGCTATTCAGGCACTAATGTGGACCTGGTCGGAGGTCTCCCCAGTGATCGCAGCAGTGACAGGAGTGGGCTCAGTCCAAGGAACCACCTTATTTAACCACGTTATTACATCATCACGCTGCACACTAACAGCCAGTTCCATGGCCAGAGGACAATGAAATCAGGAGCATGATAACATGGGGAAGCAAAAATTAAAAAAGTAATTACAGTAGTTTAAAACCTTTTTTGCAAAATACTTGTTGGTTAGGAAGGCATAACACACAGAAACATTGACCATTTTGTACTGGTATTGCAAAACTTGAGGATTTTTTGCAGTTGATATTTAAGGCCATTTTGAATAAGGTTAAACATAGAACATTTAAACTCATATATGCTCTATAGGAGTGAACGAGTTTTAAAATGCTAAGTCTTTCTCACTGGCAGTTAACTCAATGCCATGGAGCCCAGTCCTAACAAGATAATGTCCTTCTAGAAATACTTTTGCTTAAAATATAGTTTCTAAATACATAAAAGGCAATTGTAAGTGAGCTCATAACTCAAAAAAAAAAAGGAAAAGAAAAAATATCATTAATTAAAGCTGAAGTTTTAGGGGCAGTTCTGTAGCTGCTGGCATTCCCCTCGTTGTTCAGATGTACTGAATTAACTGCCCTTACTATTTACTTTTTAATCCTGCATTCTGATGACATCAGAACAGGGCTGAGCAATTATTAACTAATTTGAGTTTGTTTGAAAAATTAATTGTGTTGCAATGTAGTGTAATCCCCACTGCTCTCAGGCCAACATATAAATATTGGATATACATCCTGAAAGCTGCTGCCACTATTTTATACACCCAAATATTGGAATCCACAATTGTTTCTCTATTTTAAGCCTTATAGATTATGAACACTCACAGACATAATTGTGGTGGCTAAAAAGATATATACAAGTTAAGGGGTAAAAAAAAAAAACTTACAGAAAACATGAAAGGACTCAAGATAAAATACAATATGAATAACAATGATCAAGGTCACTGTTTTTCGGTTTTTACCGGAAAATCCAGTAAAATTCTGGAATTAGAGCTGCCTGAAGAGTGGTAAAAACAAAGATTTCATGGAATCTGGCATTTTATATCAGATCAGTAAATCTACAAAATTTGTGTTTTTCTTTTAATTCCTTCTTGTGTAGTTTTCAATTTGCTTTATTTAATGCTCTGTATATTAAGCCTACTTTAATTCTGATTATTTATGCACATACTAAAAGAATGATAGCAGAATCCCGGTAAAATTAGAGTAACAGTCACCAGTGCAATTCCGGAATCTGAAGTCTTGAAAATGGAATTTCATTGTTTTAATCATCATAAACCAGTGGCCTTGACAATGATCAGTCTTGTTCCAAGTTTTAACACTTAACATCCCTTTTACTCTGCACTCTGCACCACTGTGGATGTGGTAAAAAGTACTGCCCTTACACACTGATCAGGTTTTCCTCTTGTTGATTCAATAATTCTGAGTCTCTTCCGGTCTGTCTGTTTCATTTGACTTCCAAGGGTCTTACCCATGAGAACAGATCCAAGCTTCTTATCCTTAATTCCATGGTCCTTTCTCTCTGCTAGTTCCCTCAGTTACAAGATACCCACAGCTCAATCACCTTTCTGAACTCCTGACTTCCTATCCTACTCCTGGTTAACCTGCAGAATAAATCAGAGCCATGTTAGCTACAGCCAATTTGATCCTCTAAGCATCAGAGGAGATTAGGCAAGCCTAGGGAAAATAAGAGAACACAAATTCTGGACAGCTTCTTCATCATCATGTATCAAACATTTTTATCTAAAATAAATCATTTAGACAACCATGGTATAAATGTTCAAATATACTGTCTAATATTAAAAAGAAAGCATCAATAAGACATTCCATGATATGTACAACACTCCTGCCAAACTTTATAACTGGTGAAAATTGGAACAGCCACTCTGCACCGGATGTGGCCTAGACATACAATAGGTACACTGCAACATATATTGTGGGTTTGTCCCAAAATAAAACTATTTTAGCAAATGATACAAACCCACATAGACCCCCTACTGGGGCTGGAAGTGGCCATTAAGCCTCAACGATGGGGCTGTGAAGCAAAATTCTAATATGTAACAGAAAACACCACTTCTCACACATTATAATGGCTATTAAAAAGATAATCCTCCAGCACTGGCTGGATAAGGAGATCTCCACTTTAATGGAGTTGTACCAAGAAGTCATTCAGGCTATCCATATGGAGAAAATGTTTGCCTCAATATGTAAGAAATACAGTACAAAGGTTTCAAGGAAAGATCGGAAAGTTTGTATTCCCTGGTGTGCATTGTAGATTTTCTGATTGTTTACTGTACACCAGTCACCTAGGTTGACAAACGTTGCTTTCTACCAGTCACCCCCCCCCCCATAGTAATGGCAAGAAGAGTTGTGACTGAAGGCTGGCTGCCATTGTCAAATATTTTTTTGATAGGGGTGTATTTGTAGGGTAATGTCTTGCATTGCATGTCCACTGACTGCAATGTCTTATGTATAAAATCTAATAAAATGCAGGTACTTATAAAAAATAAAATGTGCGGTGCTCCACTCATCATATTTCAGTCAACACATGCATTTATTTGCAATGTGCAACTACTATGTGTATTAGTTTTGTTAGAAACATACTTAGGAGAGAAAATTGCTCCAGATAGTCAGCTAAGAGTTAATGTTGTGTACAATGGGCAGGATGACATGCTGGATTTGTATGTGCTCCAAAGTGAAGCTCCAGATTTGTTTGGGCAGTACTGGTTATATAGTATTCAGCTCAACTGGAGTGAATGCACAGTACTGTAAGATATTTTGTGCTTCTCAGCCAGATTCTGCTGAAACTACTGCAAAATGTAATCAGATTTTATTTTCACTATACAGTGGAGGATTGGGATGGGTGGGGGTTGTTAACTGGAAGGGCATGATGTCCTGGACTGGTCAAGTGGGTGATCAAGTGGGGGGAGGGACCCCTAGCCAGAAGGGATTACAGTAGTATTTTTTAAAATATGGGATGAGTGATCGGGTCAGGCGAGGGACCTCTAGCCTCCAGGGATTTTTTATTTTTATTTTGAGCAGGGATTGGAGGGGTGGCACTGGTCACCACAGGTTATTTTTTTCCTTTTTGCTTTCTTCTGTCTCTAGGTGAGTGGAACAGGGTGAAATTTCATCCAAAACCTTTGGAAGTTCTTTGACCCACCACAGGCAGAAGTTCAGAAACTTCCACAAAACACGCAAAATTTTGTGGAAATTCAGCTACGGTGGAAAAAACAACTTTCACCCACCTCTAAGCAAGGTTCCACCAGATACCTGTCTTCAAAACTCTGGATGGCAAACTGCTAGAACAGGTACCACACATCAAGCACTTAAGTGAGTGGCTGAATCAGAATCTTATCTTTTCCAGTCACACTGATGCCATGCAAAAAAACACTTCATCCTAAGCTTGGTGTTCAGTAGCATTATAAATCCTGCCTTCCTATCCTGCTGTGCCAAGAGATCATCCTCAAATAGGGATGTGCAAAATTAAACTTTCACCTGTAGAAGTTTGGCAAAAGTTGGAATTTTGTTTACATGGCCTTTTGGAATGCACTTTGGTAACTTTCATTTAAATTCTGACTTAGAATGGCAGAATGAAGGTATGAATTGTGGATTAATGTATTAAACTGTAGAAGGAAATTCCACAGAACTGGTCACTATCTGTGGTCAGTTCTGTGGAATTTCTTCCTGCAGTTTAATACAGTTATCTGCAGCTCTTACATTTATTCTCCAGTTCAGTGAGTCACTGAAATGCAGAATGGATGTTTGAATAGTGAAGTAATGGATTATACTGCAGAACAAAATTCTGCAGAACTGACCATTGAACTGCAGAATAATTACATGTATTGCAGATTAATGTAGTAAAGAGTGGAATGCAATTCTTCCAAATTGTCATTCTGCAGTTCATCTGTATTATTCTGCAATTCAGACAGAAAATTCCATGCAACACCATGAAACCTTACAAAACACATTTGGAAGATTCTGATTTCACCAAGGGTGGACGTTTGGAAAATGTTGCGAAATTTACTCAATTTTGTGAAAGGTCTGCAAAACAGGAATTCACAACTTCCATCCAGCTCTATAATTAAGATGATCTTGCTGGTGTTTGAATATTCAGATGCAGTCTACAGAGTTGCCCCAAAGTCTACACTTGCAGGCTTGACTCCCTTTCTTATTCCTTCTGATGCTTTGCCCATAGTGCTCTGTCACCCATCACTGCTCTCTATATTTTAATCACATAGTTCCTCCTTCATTGCCAAATACTGGGTTGTCACTGTTCCCACTTACCTCTCCTCTCTTCTAACTCTGCCATCCCCTCATCTTACTCCCTCTGATCATCCCCTGTTGTTGCTTTTATATCCAGTGCAATCAATCTGTAGCAGGCCAGTCTTATTTCTCTATCAACCTTCGAACACTGTGGAAGAACCTCCCTCCCCATTCATCTTTTTACTTCTCTGCATTCTGTCAAACTATTCATACTGGCACGCTTCTCAAAGGCATGCATCTGTCGCTACTGTATGTGTTTTCCTCTTCTCTTCACATTACAACAACCCATGCCCTATCCACCCCCACTATTTTATTTATGTTATCCATTTTGCATCCTACTCTATTGTATAGCTTAAAATAAACATACTCAGTTATTTTAATTTTCAACCATGATGATTCTGTACAAATATTTTGCTGTACTTTGGTGGCACTCTCCATTACCTCTCATCCTGGTTACCCCATAACTGATGTATTTGTACTAGAGCTGTGTGGAATTACAGAATTCTGAATCTGTGGAACTCTGCAGGAATTCAGTGAAATTCCAACAGAATCCTGTGAAATCCTATGGAATTTCATCAAAATTTAGTTGAAGTTGTAGACTTTCTTTAGCCATAACTTGGCCATCTATTGAGCTAGCAACTTGACATTTGGCAAAATTCCTTGTTTAAAGGATTCTGAAATGTATGCATGATATCCTGACATTTGAACCTACTGTTGCAAAATTATAGGCTTCAAAGACTGGCATTTTTTGGGGGGGTGTCATGAGAAATGTTTTTATGCTTATAACTCAGCCATTTTTGAAACTTGATATATGAATACTAGCATGCATAACCATTTTTAAGGGTCATAGAAAGTCATAATATGGAGAAATTTGGTTCAGAAATTTTTATGTTACAGGATTCAAAAGTTCACTATATAATAATTTGTGAAATTTTGTGAAGAAAATGTAAAAATGTGGATGCTGTTTGTAACTTCTCTGCTCTTGCAGGTATATGAAATGGCAGACAAACAGGAGAGCACCCCTAGTCCCCCAAAAGTGCAGCATGCAGTGGTTAAAGCATTAAAGCTGGTGGGGAAGCAAGACTTAAAGCAAGGTCTGGTTCGAAGGGAAAAACTACCTTCTGTAGTAAGCAGCCTAGACTTCTGATGAAAAACTGTTTGAAAGTCTTGAGAAAGCAAATATTAATCAGCTCATTAAAATACCTGAAACTTTTTTTACCACAGCCTCTCTAATAAAGAGTGGACCATACTGAAAGAACTTAAGGTGAATAAGAACACAATTATTATTATTATTATTACTATTATTATGGATAAGGAAAGGGCTGTGATTGTATATGATACAGTATGACATGTAAATGAGATGAAGCATCTATTATCAGATCAACTGTGTTGTAGAATATGGAAATTCAGTCCAAGAGCTGCTTTTAAGAATGCATTAGATGACAAAATAGCTGCAGCAGTTATGGCAGGATGACTAAAATGATGATGAAAGTGTATTCTTTAAAACCAATTTTTCAGTGAATACTAGTCTATACATGCTTCTCGGGGTGCACAAATCTGTAAGAGACCCTACTGAGCAGCCAGTTGTTTCTGGCATTGGCTCAATCAGTGAAGGTACCTCCAAGTTTGTGAACCATTTCATGAAACCAGTGGTCTGTAAGAACCCTACATATTTATGGGACACTATGGATTTAGTAAATGAGTAAAAAAGAATGACCTGGTCCCATAACTATATGTGGCTGGCAATACATACTGCATCTTTACATACTGCACATGTATAAAGCATGAACTGGGTAAGTCCGCAGTCAATGAATTTCTGTATTCCTCACACAGGGCTATTTGTTTTTGGTGAACAATATTGCTTACAACTACAGGGATAAACATGGGTTGGAAGAAAGACTCAAACTCCCACCTCAGACACATTATTAAATGGAATTGTTTTATTAACAATATAATTTGTGTCTTGGTTGGCTGAATAGTCAGCAATTGACTCTATGGACTGGTTCAATCAGGGTACAATAAACCTTACTTGAACCCATTGCATTGATGTACAAAATATTGAATTTGTGAATGTGGTCCTAGCTGTTAATGAACTCATGGTTGTTGAGAACTCCCCATTTTTGGAAGCCCATATATGCAATAGTTTACCATGGGTACACATGCATCATCAAGCACAGAAAAAAGGTGACATTTATTATGGATTATGGCCCCAGATTTACAGCTACCAAAAAGGTTATAAAAGGCAGATGGTTAGTTCTTTAGCTGATGACAAACTAAGAAATCTATTTGTAGCATCTCCTATGGTATCATTTAGAAAAGTGTACCACTGTAGAGTGACACTGCCACAGTGAAAACCATCACAGTGACAGAATTCGTCTGAAAGATCAGGTCACTATGATGGTTCCTGCTGTCACCGGCATGCATCTCTTAGAGTTTCGCCCCCTCCCCGAGACAACTCTGACTCAGAGTTGTATATTTAGAGACCAGGGGTATGGGGGCAGAGCTCTCCACATTGGGGATTGGGGGGACACATCCCCCTGAAGAAAACACACCAACATCCCCGACAGTACAATGCCAACACTTTGGCATTGTGTCTGTCGCTGTCGGGGATGTCAGGAAAGTAGATGTCACTTCACTATAGTAGAACCATTTAGAAAAAAGTCATGGCTTAGCAAAACACCTTATGGATAGTCACTTAAAAATAACCATAGGAATGTTAATAGGATCAAACCTGGCTTTTACAGATGTAAAAATATGAAAGATGTGTATATATGCATGTACAAGGGAGAAATTTGTCCATCTGAAAAATGGAACTAAATATCATCTTTATTAATATATCACCTCTTAAACTGAACTATCAATTTATGTGGGGTGGTGTACATGTGGGCTATAGTATGTTGGCCATTAAAATTAAAAATACAGGAACACATAAGGGCCCTCATCAACAAAAAGATGAGTAATGCTTTTGGCGCACATTACAGTGAGGAGCACAAGTCGACTCCCAGAGGATTTCAATTCAGAGCACTGGAACATGTACAACCTCTAGCTAGAGGTGATAATAGACTGGTTATTACTTCTGAAGGAATCTAAATGGATTTCCATGCTTGGAGCTCCTGTACCTGATAATTTGAATGACCAGCTAGACTACAAGTAAGTTTTATAGGTGGGTACAGTAATAAGATATCTCTCTAATATACAAATTTGATATAATCAGGTTCTAAGAGATGTTCTTGATTTATTTTTTGTACTATTATTTTATTTATTTATAATTCAAAAACACCTCTGAGTATATAAGAAATAAGAAACACAACATACCTTCACCAGCTCAGTAACAGCCTGATCAGGTACAAGCAACAATAAATTCGCAGTAAAGGTAATATACACACACTCTAGCATAGCTGTCACAGGGGGACACATTTGCAATTGCCAGTAATGTACAAGCACAAGAAAAACATGGTATACTGGACAGAAGCCAATTAAAAGAAGCAGCAGGTTGATTTCATATTGAGTTCTTCTGTTAAAGATTTCCTAAAGTATACGATTTTGGAAAGTTCCACTAAGGATTCCAGGAACTCATTAAGCCACTGATAAGCACAGAATGCCAAAGAGTGCTAACCCAGGCTTGTTTGTCAGAAGGGGACTTCAATGGCTTATCTAGACATATTTCTGGTGGAATATTGGTTTGTGACTGGGCAGATGAGATTGTTAATTGCAGTGTGGGTGAGACCCAATAGATTTTTTTTTGTTTTTTGCCATCAGACAGGACTGGTATTTTAGCCTATCCTGAAGTGGTAACCATTTGTTAAGAGCATACTATGAGCAGCTATGTGTGAGCCTGTCTGCCCCCCTGGCAAAATGACAGGCTTTGTTTGGCACCATCCTTACTCTGGAGAGGGTAGTGTCACAAGCTGCCTTCAGGGTGCCTTCCTCAAGCAACTGGTCATGGAACCAACTTGACAGAAGGCAATACTGGACCTTGTGCTCACAAACAGGGACAGTGTGATGGGGGTAACAGTGGGGGAGCACCTGGGTAACAGTGACCACCAGTCATTGTGGTTTGAAATCACAGAAAGAGCAGAACCAAACCACACAAAAACACGTATCCTGGATTTTAGGGGGGCAGACTTTGGGAAAATGGGGATATACTTGAAAGAGGCATTAAGGGAATGGGACAAGAATCAGGGTTGAGGAACAGTGGGCAGTATTTAAAATGGGGATTATAAGAACAACAGAATTATGCATTAAGCAGGTTAGCAAGAGGAAAAGGAAGAGGAGACCATTATGGTTTTCCAAAGAGGTAGCAAAGAAAGAAAGCCAAAAGATTGCATTCAGGCAATACAAAAGACACAGGCAGAAGGGATAGGGAGAAGTACCAGGAGAAACAAAGGAGGCAGGGAGAGTCAGTAAGGAAGCCAAAGCTCAGACAGAAGAACACATTGCAAAATCAGTGGGTAAAGGGACAAAACCTTTTACAGGTACATAAGTGAAAAATAAAGACAAAGGGAGGATAGTGAGACTGAAGGGAGGATGGGGCAGCGTGGAGGATGACAACAATAAAGCTGACATATTGAACAGGTATTTCTGCTCAGTCTTTACTAAGGAAGAGGGGGGTAATGGGTCTGAAGGGAGTACAAGGGGTGAGAATGGTGCAGAAATGGACACAAGTCCCTTTACACAAGAAAGGGTCCTGAAGGAACTTGAAGTAATAAGAGCTGATAAAGCAATGGGGCCAGATGGGGTGCACCCCAGGGTCCTTAAAGAACTAAGAGAGGTGGTGGCTGAACCTCTGGCTATCCTGTTCAGCCAATCACTGGAAACAGGGGAGGTACCCAAAGACTGGAGGACAGCAGATGTAGTCCCCTTATACAAAAGTGGGAACAAAGAGGAAGCAGGGAACTACAGACCAGTCAGCCTCACCTCGGTAGTGGGAAGATCATGGAAGCACTACTGAAGGAGAGATTGGTGGAACATCTGGTTCTCAATGGACTACAGGACCCAAGGCAGCATGGTTTCACCAGGGGGTCATGTCAGACCAACCTCATTGAATTTTTGACTGGGTGACTAGGGAGGTGGATCAGGGGAGGGCAGTGGACATGGCCTATCTGGACTTCAGCAGGCCTTTGACACTGTGCCGCATAGAAGACTATTACACAAACTGGGGAATATGGGTGTGGGCAGGACAGTAGTGTGGTGGGTAGGTAACTGGCTGGGTGGCAGGACACAGAGGGTGGTGGTAAATGGCTGTCACTCCACAGAGGGAAGAGTAACCAGTGGGATACCACAGGGATCAGTGCTGGGACCGGTCCTATTCAACATCTTCATCAGTGACATTGCACAGGATCTAGAAGGCAGAATTTCACTGTTCGCTGATGACACAAAGCTCTGTAACAGAGTAGACACACCAGAGGGTGTAGACAGAATGAGAAGGGACCTGCAGAAACTTGAAGAATGGTCAAGGGTTTGGCAGTTGAAATTCAATGCAAAAGTGCAAGATAATGCATATGGGGCACAAAACCCTGGCACAATATATCAGTTGGGGGTGAGGATATAGCATGCCAAGCAGGAAAGGGATCTTGGGGTTGTCATCTCTGATGACCTCAAGGTGAGAAACAGTGTGACAAGGCATCAGGTAAAGCAAATAGGATGCTGGGATGTATAGGCAGGGGCATCACCAGCAGGAAAAGGAGGTCATAATTCCGCTATACAAGACACTAGTGAGGCCCCACCTGGAGTACAGTGTACAGTTCTGGAGACCATACCTACGTAAGGACATAGACAGGGTAGAGAAGGTTCAGAGGAGGGCAACAAAGATGGTGCATGGGTTGCATCACAAGTCCTATGAAGACAGGTTGAAGGAACTGAACATGTACTCCCTGGAGGAGAGGAGGGAGAAGAGGATATGATAGAGACATACAAGTATCTTACAGGGAGGAACAGGGTGCAGGAAAACACTATTTTAAGCGAAAAGATGTTTCAGGACTAGAGGGCATGGGATGAAGTTGGAGGAGGACGATTCAGAGGAAACATGAGAAAGAATTTCTTCACAGAGCGGGTGGTGGACAAGTGGAACACCCTGCCAGAGGAAGTGGTGGGGGCTGAAACAATCACGGGATTTAAGAATGCATGGGATAGACATAAAGGAATTCTAGAGGGCAGGGTAAGGGAAACAGACTTCTAGGAAAACAAACTGAACTTACAAGCTGAAATGGGCAGACTAGGTGGGCCATAGGCCCTTATCTGCCGACACTGTCTATGTATCTATGTATCTATGTATATACTGGAAGACCATAGTCGATGAGAGGTAGGATTGTACTATTATGCCACAAATCAGAGTACAAAGACTAGCTTGGCAGAAGACACCAGGAGGAAGGAGTGCTGTGTGACTGGACTTCTCTACTGGGACTAAAGAAGTAGAACGCTTGTACTTGGACCTTTAATTTAGGGTAAAAAAACAAACTAACAAACAAAACAAAAAAAATAGTGTGTTTGTCTGAGTTAACTGAACTGAATGGTTATCTGAACAGTTATCTAGGTGTAAATCTCAGGTGATTGAAAGAGCTTGATAGCTGTGCAGTTTAAATTACTTGAAGAAAGATCTAATGAGTAGGGGGAGTGGCTTAGCTAGAAGGAAGCCAAATTTAAAGACTGCCTTAGAAAGATTCTGTTACTAGCTTGGCAGAAGACTCCAGGAGGAAGGAGTGCTGTGTGACTGGACTGTATAGCCTACCCTCCCACCCAAAGGTAGTTCTACTTTTATAGGCACAAGATTTGACTGACAGCAGGAAATTCCTGTTTGGGAGCAGGAAGTGAGTGATCACAGAGCTGCCAAAGACCCACCATCCTAGAAGGGCAAGAGTAGGTCTCTGGCCCCTGTAGCTGCTGGAGGTCTGCCTATGAGCAAGTAAGGGGTCTACTGAGAAATATAGGATATTCTTGTCACAGAACAGGACAATCAGGAGCTTAAAGGGCACAATGGCAGAAAGTAAGTAGAGAGAGAAGAGAAAGAAAAAAAACAGAGGAAAGAGTAAGGATTCCAAACAGCAGTTAAGGGGCCGGAAATAACATAGAAACATAGAACATAGAAGTTGACGGCAGATAAGGACCGCAAGGCCCATCCAGTCTACCCATTTCTTTTTCTACCTTATAAATGTGCCATCGGCCTTTGCTCTGTCAGTGACCTATCTATTCATAGTCATTTGTATTGCTCCCTTATGCCTATCCCATGCCTGTTTGAAGCCCTGCACTGTATTCATAGCCACCACTTCTTGTGGTAAGCCATTCCATGCATCTACCACCCCTTTCTGTGAAAATAATTTCTCATTCCCCTTAATCGGCCTCCTCTAATCTCATGCTGTGTCCTCTTGTCCTGCTATTTTTCTTATATTTAAACATGTTAGACTCTTTCACCTTGTTTATGCCCTTAAGGTGTTTAAATGTCTCAATCAAATCACCTCTCTCCCTCCTTTGCTCAAGGGTATACATATTGAGCTCCGTTAATCTGTCCTCATATGTCTTCTGATGCAGTCCCTGCACCATTTTGGTTGCCCTTCTCTGGACTGCCTCAATTTGGTTAATGTCCTTGTGAAGGTGTGGCCTCCAATACTGCATGCAGTACTCCAGATGGGGCCTAACCAATGTCTTGTACAGAGGGATTATTACCTCCCTCTTACGACTTGTGATACCCCTACTAATACACCCTAACACCCCCCTAGCCTTACCTACTGCTTTAGAGGTCTGCTTGGATGATTTTAGGTCATCAGTGATGATGATGCTCAAGTCTCTTTCTTCCTTTGTGACTGCTAGCAACTCCCCTCCCAGCCTATAAGTGGCTTCAGGGTTTCTCTTCCCTATGTGCATGATTTTGCACTTCTTTGCATTAAATCCCAGTTGCCACTCTTCTGATCATTCTGCTAGTTTATCAGATCTCTTCTCATTCTGCCCACCCCATCTGGATCATCTACTCTGTTGCAGATCTTGGTGTCATCTGCAAACAGACAAGCCTTACCCTCTAGTCCATCTGCGAGATCACTAATGAAGATGTTGAATAGGACTGGCCCCAGTACTGATCCCTGAGGTACCCCACTTGTGACTTGCATCTCTTCTGACTGTATACCATTTACCACCACTTTCTGTTTTCTGCCAGTCAACCAGTTTGCCACCCAGTTGACCAACTTCTGACCCACCCGAGCCTACCTAGCTTATTTATCAATCTTCTATGTGGAACAGTGTCAAAGCTTTGCTGAAGTCAAGGTAGGCAACATCAACTGCTCCCTTGGTCCACCACTCTGGTTACCCAGTCAAAGAAATCTATGAGATTAGTTTGACAGGACCTTCCTTTGTAAACCCATGCTATCTTGGATCCTGTGCCCTATGGATTCCAGGTGTTGCACTATCCTTTCCTTAAGAGTGCCTCCATAATCTTGCCCACTACTGAGGTAAGACTGAGCCAGTCTGTAGTTCCCGCCTCCTCCCTGCTACCACTCTTGTGGAGTGGGATCACATGAGCCCTTCTCCAGTCTTCTGGGACCTCTCCTGTGCTCAGAGACTCACTAAACAATTCTGCTAATGGCTCTGCTAGTTCCTCCTTTAGCTCCTTAAGTACCCTGGGATGTATGCCATCAGGTCCCATTGCCTTATCCACCCTGAGCTTAGCAAGCTCTTGTAGGACCCTTTCTTTTGTGAAGGGAGTAGTGCTCACCTCCCTCCCCCCTGTGTCCATGATGCTGAGCTGTGGGCCCTGCCCTACCTTCTCTTCAGTAAATACTGAGCAAAAGTATCTATTTAGGATAGATGCCTTTACAGGGTCCTCCTCTTCACATGCTCCCTTTTCTCCATTAAGCTTAGCAATACCCCCTCTGGACTTTCTCCTTTCACTAATGTATCTATAGAAAGTCTTGTCACCTTCTTTTACTGTTTGTGCTAGTGTTTCCTCAGTTTGGGACTTTGCCTGCCTTACTGCCTTACCTGCTTCCCTTAGGGCAGTTTGGTATGCCTCACTATCTTCATCCCGCTGTGTTCCCTTATATTTTCTGAAGGCCAGCCTTTTGGCTCTGACCTTTTCTGCTACTGTATTTGAGAACCAAAGTGGTTTCCTTCTTCTTTTGCACTTCCTTTTCTGTCTAACACAATGGGATGTTGCTTCAAGTATTGTATCCTTAATGCTTGCCCACTTTGCCTGTACCTCCTCACCTGTGTTTCTTTTTGCCAGGGCTAGCTTAACTCTGTTGGCCATCTTATCAAAGTCAGCTCCTCTGAAGTCCCATATTTTGCCTTGGAATGGGATGATTTAGATGTAGTAGCCAAATTGAACCATACCATGTGATGGTCACTGGCCCCAGGTGACCTTCTACCTGGAGATCTGTGATCCCTTCTTTGTTAGTCAGTACTAGATCTAGGATAGCCCTGTCTCTTGTGGGTTGCTGTACCAGTTGTTTGAGGCCCTCCCCCTGCAGGGAATCCACTATGAGTCTAGTTCTGGCAGATGTTCCTGCTGGTATTGACTAATCTGTATCTGGCATGTTGAAGTCTCCCATTATCAGAACCTCCCCTTTAGCTGTCATGTTTTGTATATCTTCTAACAGTAATGTGTCTATATCCTCCCTCTGGTCTGGGGGCCTGTAGACAACCCCAGTTCTTATAGCTGTCCATTTCCTGTTTCAGGGTGACCCACAGTTCTTCTGGCTCCTTATGTGTATTCTAATTTCTGTAGCTTTGATATTTTCATTAACATACAGGGCCCTCCTCCTCCCCCTTTTTGCACCTCGGTCTCTTCTGAACAATACATAGCCAGGTACTGAAGTCTCCCAAGTGTGGTTACTGTGAAACCAAGTCTCACTAATTGCTACTATGTCAGTTTAGCCTCTGACATTATTGCCTGCAGGTCTGGGATCTTATTTCCCAGGCTGTGAGCATTGTGTACATGATTTTCCATTGGCCAGATTTTGGTGTGTTAGTTGTTGGGTGAAGTTTGGCATTACCCTGTGCATCGTATGGGAGACAAACCTTTTTTCTTACCTGGTGATGCAAATGAGCGGCAAACACGCTGAATTCCTGTTTGACCACTAGCTGAGGGGAGGTGTTCTTCCCATTCGGCGTATGGGGTGCTGCACCCCTCTCCCATTTGCTAGTTTAAATATTCTGCAAAGGCGTCAAACTTCTGCCCCAATGCACTGACTCCCTCTTTAGTCAGATGCAGTCCATCAAATTTAAAGAACTATCGCTCCCAGAACTGTTGCCAGTTCCCTACAAATCTGTGTCCTTTTTCCTGGCACCAGTCCTTGAGCCACATGTTTAGCTCCCCTATCTCCCCTTCTCTGACCTTCCGTCCATCTGCTCCCTTCTCCCAGACTGGCAGGATCTCAGAGAAGGAGATGCCGGACGAAATATATGATAGTTTGTCACCCAGGCTAGTCAGGTGTTCCTTGGTCTCCACAACTGACCGGCTGGCGAGATCATTAGTCCCTATGTGTACTAGGACATCAATGTTTTCTCCTGCTTTGTGAACAATTTTAGCAATGCGGTCAGTGTCTCTCCATGCTGATGTACCTGGGAGACATCTGACCATCACCCCTGGCTGGAGATGGGTATCAACTCCCCGAATCATGGAGTCTCCTATGATCAGAAGTTTTTTGGATTTCCTTTGTGCTTGTTTAGTTTTGGTTCCTGATTTGGGTGAGTATTGTTGTGCATGATGGAAGTGGTGCAGTGCAGTGGCTGTGGAGCAGCAGTCTTCTGGGAGATGTTCTGGAGGATGCGGTGTTGTCCCATCTGCAGGCACCTCTCTGGGATGAGGGAGGAGGTTGCTCATCTCCAGGCTGAGTTGGCCAGGATTTGTGGGACCTTCTTCTCCATCCAGGGACCACCAGTGCCACTGCCATTGCCTCAGAGGTTGCCAAGAAAGAGGAGAGGTTGGACCACAGTGAGCTTAGGGAGGGTGAGGGTGGTGGAACAGAGGTGCATCCCTCCAGTTGTAGCTCTCCACAATTTCTATGCCATTCTGGCAAAGTGTGGTTCCTCTATGGAGGCGCCTGCAGTGGAGACCAAGGAGGATGCTGGGAACCTCCACAAAGGAGACCCACAGGAGGGTGGCATGGGACCCAAAAGGGTAAGAAAACAACTCCTGGTGGGGGCTCCATTGTTAGGAAGGTAGAACTGGGGGAGGAAGGGGAGAGGGAGGTAAGGTGCCTGCCTGGCACCATGGCTTGGAGGGACAGAGAGCGAATCCTCAGGATTGCCGGAGCAGCTGCACAGGGGAGGGAGCTGGATGTCATTGTCCACCTAGGGACAAATGACCTGGAAAAGAAAGGGATTAGAGCAGTGCAGGAAGAGTTTGTGGAATTGGGGAGGGCCTTAGACAAGTACACTTGCCACGGTAACCTTCTCGGAGGTGCTGCCCATCTATGGCGTAGGAGAGGCTAGGGTGTTCTGCACCATGGGATTCAATCAGTGGTTGAAAAACTGGTGCAGAGCTCAGGGATTTGGCTTAATTGGGGACTGGGGGTCCACTTGGAGTGATGCAAGCCTATACTGGCATGATGGGCAGCATCTGTCCAGGAGGGGAACCAGGATCCTAGGTGATACATTTAAATGCTTCATTGGCAAGCATTTAAACTAGCCAAGGGGGGAGGCACTGGAAAGGTGCAGGGAAATCCTAGCCTCCCAAAAATCATGGTAGTAAGTATGGTAAACACCAACATAGAGGTGGCGATAGGGAGAAGGGCAGGGGTAAATGGGGAAAGTGACAAAGGCAAGAAGGACAGGGATGGGGCAAAAAGGAGTAAGGCCATCAGGAAATGGAAGGTAATGAGTACCAATGCCCATAGTCTGGGCAACAAGCTCCCTGAGCTGGTAGCTTTGATGGAAGAGGGATGCCTGGATATCATAGCAGTCACAGAAACATGGTACGCAGAGAATCATGACTGGGATGTTAACATACCAGGGTACATAACCTACAGGAGAGACAGGCAGGCAGGAGAGAAGAGGGGGAGGAGTAGCCCTCTATGTAAAGGAAGGGATAAAAGCAACTGAACAAAAGAGTAAACAGGGAGGAGAGGAGGCACTGTGGGTCACCTTGGAGACTGGAAAGGGCACCACAATCTGCACAGGGGTTGTGTACAGACCCCCATGTCAGGGGAAGGGAATGAACAAGGATTTGATAGAAGGCATTCTTAGGATGGCAGAAAAAGGGGAGATACTGTTGATGGGAGACCTGAATAAGCCAGATGTTAACTGGAGCACATTTGCTGCAGCCACATCCAAGAGCAGAGCCATTCTCGATGCCCTACAGGTGGTAGGCCTCAGACAGCTAGTTTCAGAACCCACTCGTGAGGGAGCAATCTTAGACCTCATACTCTCAAATGAGGGCAGTGAGAAGATCTCAGATCTAGTAGTGGGTTGCCATCTAGGAACAAGTGACCATCAAACAGTGTGTTTCACGTTAAACTCAGCTACAGAGTCAAGCCATACAAAAGTGTGGGTACTGGACTTCAGGAGGGCTGACTTTGGTAAGATGGGAGAGTGCCTCAGAAAAGCACTATCAAACAGGCTAGAAGGAGGTGTGGAGCAACAATGGGGAATCATCAAAACTGCCATCACAGAGGCAACAAGCCTTTGTGTGAAGCAAATAAACAAATTAAAATGAAAGAAAAAGCCACTATGGTTCTCAAAAGAGGTGGCTGGAAAAGTCAGGAGAAAAGATAGCATTCAAGAAGTATAAGGAAACACAGAGCAGGACAGAGAGCTGTACCAGTTAAGGCAGAAGGAAGCAGGGAGGGAAGTCAGAATAGCAGAGGCCCAAACTGAGGAAAAGATAGCCAACTCAGTTAATAAGGGGATAAAACCTTTTATAGGTATATCAGAGAGCGTGAAAGACAAAGGAGAGATAGTGAGGCTGAATAGAATGAATGGTGGGTGGGCAGAGGGGACAGTGAAAAAGCAGGGATACTGAATGAATATTTCTGCTCAGTATTCCAAAAGAGGAGGGAAGTGCCTAATCCAATTAACAGAAGCACTCTTAATAGGGGTCTATCCCAGCCCTTTCACAGAAGAAAGGGTTCGAAAGAACTCCTAAAACTGAAGGTGGACAAAGCAATGGGGCCTGATGGAATTCACCCAAATTCTAAAAGAATTAGGGGAACTAGTGAAACCACTGACTGCTCTTTTAATAAATCATGGGAGGATGGTGTGGTACCCGAGGACTGGAGGAAGGCGGATGTGATTCCCCTTCACAAAAGTGGGACCAAGACAAAGGCAGGAAACTACAGACCTGTCAGTTTGACCTCTGTGGTAGAGAAAGTGATGGAGTCACTTCTGAAGGAAAGAACTGTTGAGTACCTTGAGGCCAGTGGGGCACAGGACCCAAGGCAGCATGGATTCACAGCGGGAAGGTCATGTCAGACAAATCTAATAGATTTCTTTGACTGGGTGACCAAAGTAGTAGACCAGGGAGGGGCTTTGGACATGGCTTACCTAGACTTTAGTAAGGCATTTGACACAGTCCCACACAAAAGATTAATAGTCAAATTAACCAGCCTGGGAGTGGGTCTCAGGGTGGTAGCCTGGGTAAAACATTGGCTGCACAACAGGACACAGAAGGAATTGTAAATGGAGTCCACTCTGAAGAAAGAGGGGTTACTAGTGGGGTACCATAGGGTTCAGTACTGAGTCCAGTCCTTTTTAATGTCTTTATAAGTGACATTGCTGAGGGACTGGAAGGAAAAGTATGCCTCTTTGCAGATAACACAAAGATCTGCAACAGGGTTGATACACAAGGAGGCGTGGAAAGGATGAGAAGGGACTTGGCAAGGTTGGAGGAATGGTCAGAAGTATGGCAGCTAGGATTCAATGCAAATAAGTGCAAAATAATGCACCTGGGAAACAAGAACCCAGGAGAAGATTACACAATGGGGGAGGTAGTAACAACAACAAAAAGAAAGGGACCTGGGAGGAATCATATCAGATGACCTTAAGGTTAGCAAGCAATGTGAGATGGCAGTAGGGAGGGCTGGGGGGGATACTGGGATGCATAGGGAGAGGCATCACCAGCAGAAAACAAGAAGTTTTTATCCCTCTGTACAGACAGTTGGTGAGACCCCATCTGGAGTACTGCATCCAGTTCTGGAGACCTCATCTCCGCAATGACATAGACAGGATAGATGCAGTCCAGAGGAGGGCAACTAAAATGGTGCAGGTCCTGCAAGAGAAGCCATACGAGGAGATACTAAAGGAGCTTAATATGTATACCCTTGAGGAAAGAAGGGAAAGGGGGGACATGATAGAAACTTTTAAGTACCTCAGTGGAATCAACAAAGTCCAAGAGGATAGCATCTTTCAGAAAAAGAGACATGTAAGAACAAGGGGACACAATTTAAAGATAGAGGGGGTGCGGTTCCGGGGCAATGTGAGGAAGTATTTTTTCACAGAGAGGTAGTGGATGCATGGAACAGCCTTCCTGAGGAGGTTGTGGGGTCTAAAACTGTGGGAGAATTCAAGAACGAATGGGACAGACATAAGGTAGTTCTTGTGGGGGGAAGGAAGAAATAGGCTGTTGGTTAACTAGGATCTGTGGCCTATCCTGTAGGTAGGGAAATGGGCAGATTAGGTGGGCCAAGTTGTCCTTATCTGCCGTCAAAGTCTAAGTTTGTATGTTTCTATGTTAATCAAATTTCTGGTGTTCATTATTAGTCCATTGTTTAACTTGTTTGTAGTTATTGATTGGTAATCTCTCCCTCTAATGAATATTTGTCTGCTTATTTTGCAGTAAAAAAAAATGGACCTATGAAAATGCATCAAAAAAATTCATAATATTATGGGTATTCTTGTTTTTCTTCCAGTCCTCCTCCGTGTTGCCTTCTCTTTATCCAATTCTTTATTTTTACTTATTTTTCCCATTGTCTTTTCTATTTTCATGTCTAGAATGTTGCTACTAGAACCACTATTTATTTGATAATATTCTCAATTAGAGAGTATAGCTCAGTTATGTGTTCAGTAGTGTATAGCTCTTCAATCAATATTCTTTTTATTAGATCCATTCTTCCTGGTTTTTGGCATACTTTTAGTAAAATTAACATTTATTTACTGTCTGACATCTATTCAAAAAAGCTGAGGAAGGTACAACTCATTATACCTGGGACCATAGTGAAATTAAGGAGTTTTGCAATGCAACTTTTGATGTATTTTGATATTCTGTATGTTTGTATCACTGATTTGGTGAACTTGCACTGTGCATGACATTGCACTATACATTACATTTGCTCTTTATGTATTTCTCTGATTGCCCACTGATATCTGCAATATGCTAATTAACATGTGTAATTAAAGACACGACAAATGTGCTGACTCACCCCCGAAGAAGCCTCTACAGTGAGATGATCCTTAGGGGTGTCAGCCTTGCCATTGCTGCTGAGAATGTGGAAACAATAAATAAAACAATTCTTTTCATGAGCCTGGTGAGTGTGCAGTTCTGTTTGTTTTTTCCTCTTGAATGCATAGATCTGATACTTTTCATGCATATCCAAAGTCAACGTATAATTGTATCTTACAAAACTGGAAAACATTGGTTTAGCAGTTTAAATTTTACAGTGGATATAACTATTATTAGCAAGATTTCTCATATATGTATGGCAGCAAAATAAGCACTGCCTCATGAAATTCTCATGTGACTATTACCATTCCTAAAGGGCATATCAGTACTACAAAGTTTTACTTTACTAGAAACGTTCCAGTGAAGTGATGAAATTCGCCTTCATAAATCACATCTTGAAGTTCCTACTTCATCCAAACATCACACTTAGCAATGAGATTTACTGCCGATGTGGCACTTTTTCAAACAAAGTCATCACAAAGTGGCAACTTTGCAACTGAATTGGCATGAGTTTACTTGCAAAAGGGCAATTTCACCTGCTGAAAACCTTACAAAGTTGGCACTTCATGCTTCAAGAATTGACAGACTTTGCAAATTAATTCATAAAGTAAAGTTGGCTAGTTTCACATGTATCTCTACTTCATCTGATGTGCTGAATTGAGCTGGTTGAAGTCATGCGGATCCTCCCTGGATGTCTGTTTTCCCCCTTTTCACTCATAGCTTAACCTTCCTCTTTCAGCAGACACTTAGAAAAAATGTACCTTATCTCCTGCAACCTTTCCAGTGTGCAGAAATAATCACAAATGGGTTATCCTCCATCATCCAATCAGCCAATGCATGATTGTAAATCTTTTCTGGTCAGCCAGAGGCCAAACCCCCAGCTCTGACCAGAAATACCAGTTTACTTGGTGCTTCCCTTGAGGTTAGTCATGATCTGGATTGTTCACAGACTGTGAGGTAAATATTTAATTTGACTGACTCAGTGCATTCTATCTAGTTAAGGCATGTTGCAGGCTATACACAGCCCTTATCATACAGTAGACGCTCTCATTGTATGCTTCACCAAAAACAAAAACAAAACAAAAATTCACCCTGATGCATGAATCCACACCTCATGAGAAGGGAATTGGTGGAGCCAAACCCTCCAGTAGCATCTGGCTTGCACCCCTGCTCAGGTTCTGGACCCTCAGGTAGCATCCCCAACACTGGCAGCACTGTGGAGTGGATCCTAAGGGAGCATCCACTCCCTTGAAAATCAGCAGTGTACTGACTGTAGAGGAAGACAGGCACTCAAAAGACAAAGGGCACCAGCAATACAGGCACAAAAACAACCAAAGGGGGCCAGTTAGACGCTCTTCGTTTTAAGATCCACTGCAAGAATTAGGCAGCTCCCCAGCAATAAGCCTGTTTCCCCCTCCAAATGCTGGCAAACAACTGACCTGACAGGTTGAGCTGAAATGCTTTTTAGACCCTGCAATTAAGCCTTTCAGAGCTCCGGTGCATCTCTGACCTTTCCAGACAGCAAAATGGAGGGAGCCCATTCTACCTTCTTTGTTTTTGGCTCTTGGCTCATTCACACCATTCCAGAATTCCCTTCATGACTCCCCCACACATTCCAGGTGGTGCCATGTGGGGCTGTGGGTCTCTTGGCTGCTCAGCAAGATGGTGGCTCTCATGAGACCTGGCAGGAAAGAGCTGGATTGCCTGAAGAATAATGCTGGGCACATTGCTCAACTTACAGGCACACAGGGAGAGTCAGCAGCCTTAGCGGCAACTAATTATGACCACAGAGCAGTCTGGGCTATTTGTAAAACATGAGGAAGCATTGGGTACAGCGGCAGATACCAAACCTCACAATAAGGGCATTCCCTCAAAACTATGGCTGGCTACTGCACAGTTCTGACAGAATCTTGGGAACGGTGGCCATCTTGGTACAGTTCTGGGATGGCCTCCATTTTAAAGGGCAAATACAATGAATTCCTTCCCATGAGATGGTGGAACAGTAAAATAGTGACCTGGAACATCCAGGCAACCATCTTGAGTGGGTCTTATTGTACTTCTTAAAGGGACATAATCCAGTAAACAGAAACTAAAGTGTCATGGTGGGTTGCAAGTCTGTTGATGTATTGACTGGTTTGCGTAGTGAGCTGTGTTCCTGACACAGTTTTTACTATCTCCATCCTATAGCTCTGCCAGCTCACAACTTTCCTGCCATGACTGCCTGCCTAAAATGTGGCACAACACTCCCACAGACTCATGTGGGGGAGGCCCTTTGTGCGGTGTGTACAGTGTCATAGTCAGTTGCACTGCGGAGTCCCAGCCTGGATATGGTTTTGGTGCAGGGACAGGTGTCTTCACCAACAGCACTCTTGAAATTGAATGCAGCACAAGTGGGTCTCCTATTCCAATGGCTGGAAAAGCTACAAGCCAAACAGCCACTGGGTCAGCTACAGGAATCCACTACAAAATGCTCCGGTCAGCCCAGGCCCCACAACTGCTGAAGAAATGGTGCAAGCAGGCAGAAGGGACTGATGAATCATCAGAGACGCAGGAGGCAGAACAGGACCCTGCCAGACCACAGGCAAGCTATGGCCATAGCAGGACATGGCCAAACTGGTGAAACTGATGTGGGAGGCCTTGCAGGTCCCGGAGGAACCAGAATCACCCCACACCTCAATGGATCCTCTCCTGTCATCACAGTCAAAGGTGATGAAGCATGTTTTCCCTACTTGCACAGTCCTCAACACCATTCTGGACAAAGAACTGGAAGCAACAGAATTATCCAGGACTCCAGAAAAAAGCCATTGAAAAAATGTACCTACTCTCAAAGACACATAAGACGGTTTGGCCTACAGCCCCAAAGATAGACACACTAGTGTTGGCTCTGGCCAGGTGCACGGTCATGCTGGTCAAGAGCACAGCAGCTCTAAAGACCCTATGGACAAGAAAGTGAAAGAGTGGCTGAAGAAAATTCGTGAAGTGATTGGAATGGCACTATCAGTGGGTATGGCAGTTTGGTACACCAGCAGAGCTTTTTTACAATGGGTGGAGGCCATCACCGATGAACTCCCCAAGGAGGCATCACTGACAGGGCAGGCTTATTGCACTGTACAGGCCACCCATTGCTTAATGGATGCCTCCTCTGACATCATGAAGTTTGGCACTAGGGCCACTGTCCTGACTAACCATGCCAGATGGCTCCAATTGTGACAAGGTGAATGCTGAGTCCAAAGAAATTCTAATGAATCTCCTGTGTAAAGGGGCCCACCTCTTTGGTGATGCCCTGACTCTATTCCTCAGGGATTGAGCAGGGTCCAAACAGACGGCAGAAAAGAAAGACTTGTACCTTCCATCAGATCAGTGTTTTTGTCCAACATTTAAAGGCACCAGGGGCCAGGTGAAGTTGGCACAGAACCAATCCCAGAGGGGTGGAGCAGCCAAATCTTGGTTCCAGCCCTGGTCTTCACAATCCACGTTCAAAGACAACTTTGAAAAATGTGGAGGTTTCCACGGCAACAGAACTGGGGGAGGCACAATGGGAAAAAAATAATGAAAGAAGGAGGGACCCCCTATGGTTAGCCTTCTGGTGGGGGGTCACCTGCCATTGTTTGCTGATCAATGGGCAAAACCTACCAAGAACAAGTGGATCAGGGACTTGGTTTTCCAAGGTTACTCCACAGAGCTCACACAAAAGATAATTCCAGATAGACTGATGATATCCCTGATGTCTCAGACCCTCAAAAAGAGGCAGCCATTTGACAGTCCCTCTGCAATCTCACCAGGAACCAGGCCATTGTACCCTTGTCACCACAAGGAAGGGACACTGGACTGTACTCTATGTTTCTTATGGTCCCCAAGAAGACCGGGGGCCTACACCCAGTCCTTGACCTAAAGTTTCTCAACAAGTTTGTGATCTACAAAAAATTCAAAATGGAAACACTTCAGTCAACTCTGATGGCAATTCAGTCAGGTGATTTTCTGGCCTTGATAGACCTAAAAGGTCTACTTGCATATTCTGATTTGCCCCAGCCACCATCACTTACTCAGGTTTCAAATCAATGGGGGTCATTTCCAATATACCTGTCTCCCATTTGGCCTGGCTTTGGTTTTGAGTCTTCACAAAAGATTAATAGTGGTTGCTATCGCTCTCTGAAAATGAGTGGTACATGTTATTCTGTATCTGGATGACTGGCTCATCTGAGCTAGGTCTGTGGCTCAGACCCAGAGGAACAAAGAGGTTGTGGTCCAGTTCTGACAACAGCATGGCTGGGTCATAAACTGGGACAAAATCCAACTAACTCCCATACAAGAAATCACCCACCTGGGGGCCATGATCAACACCAGCATAATCAGGGTCTTCCCAATGGAGGAAAAAGTAACAAACATATCCAGTCTCCTGGGGTCTATATGGTCACAGCCCCACAGGACTTCACTTATGGCCTCAATGATAGCTATGTTACCATGGGCCGGCCTGCACATGTGCCTGCTCCTACAATATGTACTGGACACATGGGATCAATTGTCCCAGGACTTTGTGTACAAACTCGATGCCAGTCAGGACATACTTTGGAGCCTCAATTGATGGATGGACTGGAGCAACCTGACCAAGGGTATCCTGTTATCATTGTCCCCTATGTTGACAAATAAGATGGATGCAAGCCTCCTATGATGCGGCGCCATTCTGGGTCATCATGTTACTCAGGGAAAATGGTCTTCAGGGGAGGCTTGCCTTCCAGTAAATGTTCTGGAAATGAGGGCAGTGTAGAGGGTAATGTTGTTCTTCACCCCGCGGAAGATAGGTCAGCCAGTACTGATCAGAACTGACAATCAGGCTACCATGGTGTACATAAACAAGCAAGGTGGAACCCAAAGCAGAGTAATGCTCAAGGAGGAGCTACAGACCTTACATTGGGTAGAAAAGCATCTGCCAATGATATCCGCCACATATTTGGTGGGAAAACTAAACTCACAGGCATACTGGCTCAGTTGAGTGACCCTCAGTCAGACAGAGTGGCAGTTACACCCTCAGGAGTTTCAGACTTTGGCCCGCAGATGGTGCCCATTTCAGGTGGATCTGATGGCATCTCAACGCAACAACCAACTGCCCCTTTTTCACTCATACCTTTCTGGCAACCAGTCCAAAGAGGTAGATTCAGTGGCAGTGCTGTGGATGTTCGAACAGGCTTACATTTTCCCACCTATTGCAATTATAGCTAAAGTGCTTCTCAAGATCAGGGCAATGAGAGCAACAGTTCTGTTGGTGGCTCCTGAGTGGCCAAGGAGATCATGGTATTCATGACTCAGAGCGATGTTGATTGACACTCCTTGATGTCTACCACAATGTCTGGACTTGCTAATTCAAGGGTAAATTCACCAGCACAACCCCCAGGTACTTTGTCTGATGGCAAGGATGTTGAAAGGACAATTGACTGTTGTGGGAAGGATACCAACCCCAAGGAGTGTTGTCCATCTCTTGCAATCCAGAAGGATCTCAACCAATAAGACTTATCAGACATGATCACATTTCTGAAAGTGGTGTACTGCAAAGGATTTGTCACCATCAGTGTTGGGCCTGCCCCAAATTCTTCATTTCCTCAATGATGGCTCTGACAAGAGCCTGGCCTACTCCTCTTTGCAAATCCAGGTGTCAGTTATCATGGCAGTGAGGGATCCACTTCCAAAGGTGGGGCAGATTGACTCACATCCTGATGTGGTTCAGCTACTATGGGTGGTGCAAACTGCATCTCCCAGGGTCTACCCCAAGTGTTTCCCATTGCAGCTTAATGTGGTACTAGAAGAACTACATAAGCCTCTGTTTGTTCCATAGTCCCCTTATTGGACAACCCTTAGAATGTTTTTTCTCACAGCTATGTGCTCAGCCAGAAGGGTGGGTGAACTACAGGCACTATCCTGCCAGGAGCCATTCCTTACTTTCCATAATGATAGGGTATCCCTTGTGTCCCATGTGACTGTTTCTTCCTTTACCACTAAGGTGATTTCACCATTTCATTTGGAGCACACCATCCACCTACCAGCCATGCTTGGGGAACATGGGAGCCTGGATGGGGACCCTCATCCTCTGGACATAGTATCCCTGCTCAAAGACTATGTCTGAGAGTTTCTGTAAGTCAGATAGATTGTCTGTGCTCTTTTTCTGCAGAAAGATGGACCAGGCAGCCTCTAAGGAGGCCATTGCCAGATGGATAAGAGGGGCTATACAACAGCTTATCAAGGGGTGGGTCAGGATCCCCCTACAGGCATTAGGGCACATTCCACCAGAGTTTTATCAACCTCTTGGGCAGAGAGAGGAGGTGCCTCCATGCAGGATATCTTGGCAGTGGCTACTTGGTCCTCAGTTCACATCTTTGTGCACCAGTACAGACCAGATGTGGCTTTGCCAGCTAGATCTACATTCAGTAGAGCTATGCTTCAGGCTTCAGCAGGCTTGGGATGATTGTGTGGTTTGTTTTCCCTTCCAATGGATTTTCTGGGTACTGCTACAAAGTCCTATTTGTGACGATTTCTGAGCACTAGAAAGGTTGCAGGAGATAATGGTATTTACTCACTTGGTAAATGTGATTATACCTGCAACCTTTATAGTGCTCAGTTTCCCTTCCCAATGAGGACAAACCTGACACTGTGGCAGCCAGAATTAATGAAAAAGCACTATATTGGTAAAGCCTTAGTGGGCACTATTATGTCTGTTTCTGTGTACCACTGTCTACCATTTTTGCTGGAAACTGCCACAATTCATTATATATACAGCAAGCTATTCTTATGCATTTACTATCTGTGTAATGTTTTTATTCGTGACATGTCACAGCAACATATTATTTGATATATGTATCAAGTATATTCCATATTTTCTTGATTTTTTTTATAAGTAAATTACTTCTTTTTTTCAATACACAAATTTGTGGTGATGGTCATTTGTTGTTTTATATTGCCTGTTTTTTACTTGGGGGAGTTTTCTCCTATCCTTATTTCTACTAGGGAAGTTTCTTACTGGTATTTCTGGTCAGAGCTGGGGATTTGGCCTCTGGTTGACCAAAAAAGATTTACTATTGGCCAGTTGGATGGTGGAGGATAACTCATTTGTGATGGCAGGGATGCAAAATTTCAGAATTTGGTGGGGGTGCAAAATTTTTGAATGTGACTTGGACATTCAGTTTTAGAATTTGGCAGTGACACTTATTTTCAGAATGTGGTGTGGATGTGCAGTTTTGAATATGGTGGGGATATGCATTGTTGGAATGTGACTAAGATGGGCAAATTTGTTATATGGAAATGAAACATAGTTTGGAACTTGGCAGGAAGGTATAATTTCAGAATGTGACTGGGACAGGACACATTTTATAATGAGGTGGGTACACCCAGTTTTGGAATGTGGCTAGAAAATGTAATTTCAGAATTTGACAGAAATGCACAATTTTGTAATGTGCTGAGGATGAGAATTTTCATATGATGTGGAGGCACAAGTTTAGAAACTATTGGCAACACAGTTTCACAATGTGGCAGGGATGCACAATTTTGGAATGTGGCCAGGATGCACAATTTCAGAAAGCGGAGGTGACATGCATTCAGAATGTGACAGCAATGTGCAATTTCAGCATGTTGATGGGATGCAAATTTTGGAATAATAATAATAATAATTTTAATTGTATAACACCTTTCAGTATATCAAGGTGCTGAACAGTTTTAAAAACAATTCAAAGCTCTAAATAAAAATCATAAAACATCCATAAAAAGATTAGCATATCATCAAAATAACATATTTATAATAAAATCCAAGCAAAATAAAATGACTTAATTATCTGAGAAGGCCATATTCCATAAATACGTTTTCAAGTCTTTCTTGAATAACTCCACGGAGGTGCACTGCCGTAACCGGCATGGTAGAGAGTTCCAAAGAGTGGGTGCAGCATGCAAAAATGCTCTGCTGCCAGAGGATTTTAGACTCACTCTTGGGATCTCTAACAACCCCATGTCGGCCGAGCGGAGTGATCAGTCAGGGCAGTAAGGGACCAGAAGGTTTTTCAGATAGGCTGGACCCTGATGTGAAGGGCTTTGAAAGTCAATAAAATGACTTTAAAGGTGATCCGCCACTGCATAGAAAGCCAGTGCAGTTTGCGCAGCACGGGAGTGATATGACAGGACCTACTTGTCCCAGTCAATACCCAGGCTGCAGCATTCTGCTCCAGCTGTAGGCGATGGATTTCAACCCACAGAAAGCCCAAAGTAAAGGGCGTTGCAGTAGTCCAGATGCGAAGATACAAAAGCGTGGACTAAGGTAGACAGGGAGTCGGACGGAACAAGGTGCCTAACCCTGGCAATATTCCTAAGATGATAAAAGGAAGTCTTGACAATGACTGACACCTGAGATTTAAGAGTCAGCCTGTCGTCAAGAATAAACCCAAGGTTACGCACCCGTTCTGAGGACGGGAGAGATATTCCACCAAGGAAAATTCCAGATGATGCACCAGTACACGGCCTCTCAATCTGACCACCTGGGTCCACTACCAGAACCTCTGTTTTCTCCGAGTTCAACTTTAGCCAACTAGAATCCATCCAGTCTTGGATCTCCCCCAGACAGTTGTTAAACACCGAGAGAGCTCCATCCTGGTCGGGTGCAAAAGACAGATAGAGCTGGGTATCATCTGCATAGCAGTGAAACCTCAGCCCATATCGTCTTATGATACTTCCGAGGAGCAGCATATACACTGCAAACAACATGGGTGACAGCACAGATCCCTGAGGCACTCCACACAACAAAGAAGTTGGGTCAGAGGAAAAAATCCCTTACACAACTCTTTGTGATCTCCCAGTGAAGAATGACGTGAACCATTGAAAAACGGTTCCAGACATTCCACAAATTTGCCTCAGGTGAGCTAATAACACCATGTGGTCCACAGTGTCGAAAACTGCAGAGAGAGCAAGAAGAACCAGGATGGAGCGTCTCTTCTGATTCCTCGCCATCAGAAGATCATTTAACACCCGAACCAGCACAGTCTCGGTGCTGTGTCTTTTCCGGAAGCCAGACTGGAAGGATTCATAGACATTATGGATGGTTAAATGGTCATTCAATTGAACAGCTATGACCTTCTCAATAACCTTCCCGATAAAAGGGAGGTTAGAGATAGGCGGTGAGTTTGAAAAACAGTCTGGGTCCAAAGCTTTCTTCAAAGAGAGTCACCACTGCCTCTTTCAGGGAGCAAGGAAACTCACCTGACTCCAAGGAGCACCAGACTATTTGCACCAGGACCGGACTGATGAAATCAGAACAACCCAGAATGAGGGGAGTCGGTCCGGGATCCAAACCACAACTTGTGGGACGCATAGTATGGACGATCATCATAATGTCCATGGACTCAGGTCGATGAAAGGAACTCCAGGAGAAATGGGGCACTGTGATCCCACGCTGTCCAAGAGCATCACCCTTAGAGGTTGCCGGACCCAGGTTCGCCCTGATGTCAGCCACTTTAGTTGCAAAGTATAGAGTGAGCTCATTGCACTCTACTTGTGAAAACTTTCCAAACTTGCAGGCAGGCTGGGTTGCACAGTCTGTCTATAGTTCGAAATAGCTGAGCCGGTCAATTCTGAGCAACTGCAATCTCCCTGGACAGGAATTCTGCCTTCTTATGGGTGATTGCAGATTGATAGCTAACATAATGTTCTATCAATCTAGAGTGGTCGGCATCAAGGGTGGACCTGCGCCAGCGATGCTCTAACCTTCGCCCCTGTCTCTGCATCTCCCTCAAGGTCCCGTCAAACCACAGGGATCCAGGGCAAAGGGATGGGGGTGTTTACGAACAGGAGCAATAGAATCCAGGGCCATCGTGATGGCCTTATTATAGGCTAACACCAGTGCTTCTGGACTATTACTCACTGACACAAAGGATGATCGGTCAAGGACCACCGCTAGACCTTGTGGAGTAACATTCCATAATGGGCAGTACCTGACCATCTCCACAGGGGCTGGTCTTCTCAGGGGGTGCAAAAATTGAACCTCACAGTGTAGTGATCAGACCAGGTGACTGGTTCCACCCCATGTCAGATCGTCGATCCCTAGAGGAAGACTAAGTCTAAGGTGTCAGATTTATGCGTAGCAGTGGAAACCACCTGTGTGAGGGCCCAAAGAGACATCAATTGGAGGAAGTGAGTACCAAATTAGAGTTCATCGTTGACCCAAGCATTGAAATCACCCAGAACCATCAATCTGGGTGACTCAAAAGACATGTCAACGAGAAAGTCTGCTACTTCCTGTAAGAAACGTCTCCCCTCTCCAGGTGGACGGTAGATGAGCACGATACGAACACCTACACCTGATATGACTGTGTACTCAAAGGACCCAGCCTCACCTACTACTACATTCGTGAGACCCAATTCAGTCTTAAAAAAGACTGCAAGCCCCCCACCCCTGCAGTCCAATCTCGGGCAGTGTATCACCGAGTACCCGGCTGGAATCATGGCCTCCAATATAGGGCCTGAATTTTCATCCAGCCAGGTCTCGGTGATGCAAGCCAGGTCAGCTGAACCAACAAGATCGGCAATAATGGCGGTCTTATTCCTAACAGACCTGGAATTGCATAACACCGTCCGAGCTGGACAAACTTTGGAGGTTGACAAGCCTGTCTGCCTACTGAAATCAGTAGTGCCCTTGGGTATGGATACCAGGCAAGGTAAACCTCGATCTGGATTTCATTTCGCCCCAGGGTGCCTTCTGGACCTGACTACCCCGATACGATGAACCCGCTCGTTCATCCTCCCCTGTTCGCCAACCCCCCCACTCTCCCATGAACAATACCCAGCACTCTGCAGCACTGGTAGGTATCAAATTGAAGAGGAGGAGTAACAAAGGGGTGGAGGGCGCGAAGGGAGGAGGATGAATAGCGCACCACCGTGGGGGCTAGAGGTCAGCACATGTTGCTATTTAACTACAATACACCAAAACCAAAAAAAAACAAACTAAATTAACAATCAACCAGCAAACTGAACGTAATAAATATAACATTAAAGAAAAAAGGTCTTCACCTGAACTATTCCCTGCCCCTGGTTGCTCTCACCACCGGGAAGAAGAGGGAAAGGCACTCTCACTGCCTAACCATCATGGGAAATAAAAACAGAGGACAAAGAACTAAAACTCCTCTCAAGTTCTCTCACAACTGGGGGGTGATGGTATTTGTTCTTTCCCACAGCCAGGAAGGAGACAAAATTATAAATCAAAAGAAAGTAAAAGTAGAAATAAAATAAATAAATAAGCAAATAAAACTTAAGGACACAAAGTCCTCTCACCACCTAGTGTCCAAAAGCAATAATCAGCAATCACTCAATGCAGGTCTAAAATTTAACATAATTGAATGAAATCCAAAAAGTCCAGAGTTCCATAGAAATTAATGAATCCAAATCAGGCAGGAGACAGTTAAATAAGGCCCAGAGGGAAAAGACAACCAGAAAGAAGTCACGAAGTTTAACCGAGGTAATTCAGAAATCCATAAAACTTAATCCAAAGGAGATCAGCCACTCTCGTGCCCCTTTGCTCCCTAATAGAGTGTCCTTTAGAAGGAGTCTAAGCCACCCTTACCAAAGAACCATGAAAAGTACCACCAATGTAGCAGTCTTCATGGTTCAAGGGAGTGGGGTACTCCAGCCAGCTCCCCAACTAAGAAAATACCCCAAACCCCCCTGCAGCATAGCAAAGCTCCAAACGGACACCTACTGGGGCATTTAGCAACGGAGGCTGACACCAGAAATTCCACAAACAAATTGATAGCAGACAGTCTCCGGTAAAATCACCAATCAAAATGAAGAACCTCGAAACTCTGAGTCTTACGAGCTGTCCAATACTTTAGTTCCTTGACCTCTGCAGATCCAAACAAAGAAATTCCTCCAAAAAGTGGACAGCAAAAGCCAAAACACTAAACCCCAGAGTCCAGTATTTTGAGGGGAAGGAGAGAGGAACAAACCCAGCCAGCATCACTCCTGGAGTGAGCCCACCACGGTGTTCTACGTATCGTGGAAACAGCGGGGCTCTTCAAGCCCTATTCTAGCCAGAATATGAGGCTCTCCTCTATCACAAAACTCAGCCAGGAAAGTCTTGGGACTGTGTAATCCTAATGTCCACAAGACAGGGTAAGACTCCTCGTCCTCTCCGCTATACCAAAGAAGCCTCAGGGCTGCATATACTCGCATCCACGTGGATCAAAAAACTCCTCGTTCCCCCTGCCGGGGCTCTGCACTGAAGTCTAAAGGAAAATGAATAGAAAACAGGGAGCCTGACCGCCGTCCTTCCACCGTATAGATCCTGCCATGATGACAAAAACCACCGCCAAAACTGTGAAGCTCGGAAAAATATGGCTAAACACAAAATCAACAAAATTAAACTAACAACAAACTGAAAAAACTAAAAAAACTGAAAAATTAAAAATGGACTCAAAACGCAAGCGACAGCAACATGCCCAGCCTGGTGGCCATCTTAATGATATGTGGCAGGAATGTGCAGTTTTGGAATGTGACTTAGACATTCTGTTTTGGAATGTGGCAGTGGCACTTATTTTCAGAGTATTATGGGGATGTGAAGTTTCATAAATTGGTAGAATTTTTGGAATGTGACAAGATAGACAATTTTGCAATCTGGCAGTGGCACACAATTGCAGAATGTGGTGGGAAGGAAAAATTTCAGAATGTGGGTGGGACACACAATTTCAGAATGTTGCCAGGACAAGCAATTTTAGAATGTGGTGGGAATGCCCAGTGTGAAATATATCTCAGAAATGCAATTTCAGAATGTGGTGGAAATGCCAAATTTTGTAATGGGATGAAGGTGAGTATTTTTGGAATGTCATAGGAATGGACAGTTTGGGATTGTAGTGGTGATACAATTTCAGAATGCTGCAGGGATGCACAATTTCAGAATGCTGCCAGGACACACAACTTCAGAATGTGGCAGGGCATGCAATTTGAGAATCTGGCAGTAATGCACAGTTTCAGATGTGGTAGGGATGTGCAGTTTCAGAATATGGTGGTGGCACAGTTTTTGAATGTGGTGGTGACAATTTCAGAATGCGGTGTTGACACACAGCTTTGGAATGTGGCAGGGACACACAATTTTGGAATGTGGTTGGGACCTGCACATTTGGAATGTTGCAGGAATGCATAATGTGAGAATGTACCTGGGATGCATGTGTCAGACTGTGATTGGGATGATGCAAAATGTTAAAATTTAGTGAGTGTGTACAATTCTGGAATGTGGCATGGATAAACAATTTCTGAATAAAATGGTGTGTCCTCTTACATCCCAAAAGTGTGCATCCCCACTATATTCTGAAATTGTCAGTCTCCCTCAAATTCCTAGATGTGTGTCCTTGTTGCATTTTAAGATTGATTGTCCCCACCACATTTCAAGATTATGCATCTCTGCCACATTCCAAGATGTCATGCCCCCCAACATTCTGAAATTGTGCACCAACATAACATTCTATAACTTAGTCCAGCACTGCTTTCCAAAATCACTTCCTGCTGCATTTTAAGGTACAGTACAATGCATTTGAATATTCTGAAAACACATGCAGTGTACCTGATCCTGTGTCAGGGTTTTTTTTTCAAATGATTACTATAACTTCAGTTTTTTTTTTAAACTTTGGAGAAATAAGTCCTATTTGGTTGCTGACAGGGATGACTAGGTTCAAAGTTCTAATTCTGACATCATCAGTAGTTTTTCACTGAAACTGGAGTTTTGAACAAGCCTTAAAATTAAGGTTACAAAATGGTACATAAATGTTTAAACAAATTTTAGTATGAAGCTTTATTGGTGGTATGTGGATTCTAAATCTTCATTGTAGCACTTTTGCTCAGACTCTGTCTTTAAAGATAGGTTCCAAAACTTGGTACACTACTACTAGTTGTAGAGACCTCTATATCTGGCTAATTTGTTAACATTTGGCAGTGTACTTTAAAATCTAGACCAAAATAAGTGAAATTTAAATGCTGACATAATTCTGCATAATTCTAACAAATCTGAATAGTAATTTCACCTTAATTCTGCTGGCAAAATTTTACATTCTGCACAGCTCTAACTTGCACACCATTTACATTTTGTTTTCTTTCCCTGAAATTCATTACTTGTACTGCGATTGTATTGTTCATATACATATTCATGTACCTGTACCTGTACCTGTTGTTGTTACTTTGTTATTGCTGCTTCAATCAATGCTGTACTCCCTCATCCGGGACTCACCTGGAAATGGACCCCACCTCAGCGTGCCTATCTTAGTCGCCAAATATTAAATACATAAATAAATAGATATATAAATAACTAAATAAATAAATAATCAAATGAAGGTTTCTCTGGCACTTCAACTATGAGGCTATCGTAAAGGATTGGTGAGGTAATGGCTAGACCCAGGAGGTTTCAGAAGACATGGTGACCAGGGGACCAGAGCTGCACTGATCAGTGAAACTCAGGTGAACTGCGAATACCAATTGGAACAGCACAGTCTTATGAGTGATGCCTACATGTCATCACATCAGGCTAGGAATTGTCTCCTAGCTTATTGTTTTATTAATTGACTTTTATACACTGCAACAGCTCCAGAGGCTCTTGAAAAATATTAAAATACAAAAATGGTATATAGAATCTGGATAGAGCCATTAGTTAAAAGATAATTAACTCTCACTCTGCACTGAGGTATTCCCCAATAAATGGAAAAGCACCACTATACTGTAAAACCACTCCACAAATCCTACTCCAGAAATGACATCTGTAACTACAGGCCCATCTTCCTCCTCATGCCCCTAACCAAAATGATCAAAAAAATCATCTTTGATCAAACCATGAACTTTCTAGATACACACAAACATCTCACAGACTCACAGCATGGGTTCCAAGTCAGTTACAATACTGAGACCTCACGAGCAAGGCTTACTAATGTCATTGAAAAGGCAAGTGATCAAGGTTTCTATACTGGTTCAGTGTTTGCAGACCTAACAAGGGCCTTCGATCTTGTTAATCATAAAATTCTCCTCCACACCTTATCTGGCCTAAATTTCTTTGCCAAAGTGATAAAATGGTTTGAAAATTACCTCAGCAATTGGATGCACAGGACTACAATAGTAGACCAATACTCCAAAATTCATCACATCAAATATGGAGTTCCCCAGGCCATTCTCGGACCTCTCCTATTGTCTCTTGTAGTCAAACCCCTCCCTGATATATGCTCATCCACAGAACTCATCTTCTATGCAGATAACACAGCCCTTTTTACAAGGATAAGAACCCCCTCTCCCTTCAGAACAAACTGCAAAATGACTTCAGTAAACTACACTCCTGGTTCACCTCCCGGGGCCTGTTCCTCAACTCCAAGAAAACTAAGGCCATGGTGTTCTTGGGCTCTAGGAAGTCCCTAAATTTTGATTTTACTTTTATAGACAACTACGGCAACCCAATTGAGAGATTCACCACCTTCAAATATCTGCAGATTCACTTGGACTGTCACCTGAACTATGAGCTACACACTCATCAATTAATTAAAAAAATTCACCAAAGAAGTGGCACCCTACATCAACTAAAACATTTCCTCATGCCAGAAAATAGGGCCTTGCTTAGCAACAGTTTCCTGCTCTCTATTTTAGACTATAATTCCCTCATATACTCAACCTCCATCTCACAGAAAAATCTAGCTAGATTAAAGACCATGTATCACAGCATTATCTGATTAATTTCAGGCCTCCCCCTTAGGAGGCACCACTTTGATCCATACAAGGCCACAAACAGGATCCCCTTGGAAGGTAGATTTGACAGCAGAATTCTCACTTTTTTCTTTAAAATCCAATTGGGCTTCATGTTAGCAGCATCTCCTCCCATTTCAATAAGTCTGTACACACCAAGACCACCAGACACTCTAGTACAGACGCCTTTCCTACAAAGGTGCCAAACATTTTTAAAAATCTTCCCTCGCCCTTGGTCCTGTGGAACATACTTACAGTACATTATTCAAAAAACAATTGAAATCCTACTTTTTAGACAAACTCCAATGCAGCAGATGGATTTGATCGAATGCTACGGTGCAGAGCAGACATTTGCTTTTGAGCTGTGGTGCGGCCTAGCTCCCAATGGTTGAAAATAAAGCCAGCATTATGAACCATGGTTTTTAATATAAAGACAATGTAAGTCTAAGTTATAATAACTAGAATCGGCTGCCGGGATCCCTCCACAATGTTTTGGGATCGGGACTAGATTAGAAGAAAGGCAAAGTTTCCTCTGCATCAAATCTGATGTGAAATACTAACAACTCCACCTACAGGCTGAAATGTTTCCACTAAAGTTAATACAACTGACAGGTTTGATCTGACACCCTTGTTGAACTGTGTATCTATTTGTTTGATGACTGCTTTGCTTCATTAATCTCTCAGTGCTTTCTAAAAATATACTTCTATTGAGAGACATATCCATTTTTGTCAGTGATCCCTTTCTGTGTACAGACTTTTTGTAGCTCCTGGTTTTCACTCTCACAAAATATTAGTTTACCTTATCCCATTCTCAATTATACTTTCCACATACCTGATGGAGGAGAACTTTGTGATGATGTTTGAGAGAGTCAAGGTGGAGTCTGATGTATACAGTAAGAAAAGACCACTGGGAAAAGTGGACAGCTTGCCATATGGATCGTCCTGTCCTGAGGCAAAAAAATAAAACACTGATCAGTTCATAACAGTTATGAATTTTGACCTAATGATGCAGGAGATAGTTAATATTAAAGTGACTCTGAATATAATGGCAGATAATATTAAAGCTGTTAAGAGTGATTTGGCAACACAAAAAAGTAAGAATTTCAGATGTTGGGGCACAAGTTAGCAGTTTAGAGGATAACAAAATAAGGAGTGAGCTGGAAGAATTACAAACACTAGACAAATAGCTGCCTTAATTGTTAAAGTTGAAGCTCTAGAAAGCAGGAGCAGGAGAAACAATCTAATAGTATTTGGGTTGAAAGCAGGGATAGAAGGATCTGAACCTATTGAATTTACTAACAGGCTCCTTATTACCATTGTTGGTCCACCTCCTGGTGTTGCAAGATTGTTTATTGAAAGAGCCCACAGATCCTTAAAACCAAAACCTGGTAAAACAAGAGACCTAAGTCATTTATGTTTCTTCTTCTTGATTTTCAACAGAAAGTGTTTATTCAGAGGGCTTTAAGAAATTCAACCTCGATCTCTTTTGAAAGAACTCTATTAAAATATTTAATGATCTGCCCCCTGATGTTATCCATAGAAGGGATGCATTTTTCCCCAACAACAAGCTGGCTCAGAGAAACAGGTCTGAAATGTGTCTTGTTGTTCCCCACCAAACTCAGAATATGGTCCCCTAATGGTGTAAAGGAGTATAATGGAATGGAAGCTGCAAAGCATGGGCTTAAAAAAGACTTTTCAGCCCAGTTTGGAAATGATGCCTTTCAGCAATAAGGGACAAATGGCTTTAAAGATGAAGATCATAGGTTACTGAGCTTGGGAAGTGGATGGTGGGGGTACTGGCTAACAGTAGTGGGGGTTTGGGAGGGATCCTGATCCAGGGGCCATTGTGGGACACCATCTCCACCAAGTTTTGGTAATGTACACTTACATAGTATGGTTCAAGAATAATATGAAAGGTACAAGGATGCAGTTAAATGTGGTAACCTCAGATGGGCAGACCAATTATTTTGTGAAGCTGTAGCAAAATTGTATGAATAAATGAAATGGCATGGAGCGTGCATCTCTAGTACCCTTATAAAGTGATATGTGACTCAGGTGCTGACAAAAAGGATATTTCGGGGCTCTTGAAAAGAGTGAAATCATGTTAGTAGATTGAACATTTAGTCACAGCTCCTCTTGGCTGAATACATGAGAGGGAAGCAGGACCACCAGTTAGGTTTTGCCAGGGTTTCCTGTCATAATTATCCTATTTTAGCATGGATATTATGGTGCTCTGACTGACAGTCAGCTTTAGGGTATGGTGGTGCACCTCTCAGGTATAGAAATTATTTCGTAATTAGAAATGAACACTGAAGCAATATTTAAAATTACTTTTCCTTCCATTTACTCAGCTGCATGTTAAAGGTTTTAAATAGATACAAAACAAGCATTTGTTTAATTAGGTTGGTGGTGATGGATTGCACTGAGTCATGGGGGAAGGGTCTCCACACTGCCTTGATGACTGCCTGCCAGTTTCTGTTGCCTCCCCCCACCACAAGGCTGAAGTGCATATTTTTTTTTCATGTGAGGCCATTTTGTGGTCAGCTTGCAGTTTATCTTCAAATTTGTTCCCCACTGTCAGCTCCCTAGGATTCGATCCACAAGATGGTGTTCGAAAGGTGGGGCACAATCTGACTCCTGGGAGGAATTACTGCAGCATGCAGTTATGTATCACAATGAATCCTGGGACGTAGATACATAACACAGAAACACAGAATTTGATGGCAGATAAGGACTGCTTGGTTCACCCAGTCTGTCCATTTCCCTACCTAATGGATAAGCTGCAGATCCTAGTTAACCAGCAGCCTACTTCTTTCTACCCCTACCCCCTAGAATTGCCTTATGGCTGTCCCATGCATGCTTGAATTCAACTACCGTTTTTGACTCCACAACCTCCTCTGGAAGGCCATTCCATGCATCCACAACCCTCTCTGTGAAAAAATACTTCCTTACATTACCTCTGAGCCGCGCCCCTCTATCTTCAAATTGTGCCCCCTTATTCTTACACACCTCTTTTTTTGAAATATGCTACCCTCTTGGACTTTGTTGATTTCCTTGAGGTACTTGAAAGTTTCTATCATGTCCCCCATCTCCCTCCTTTCCTCGAGGCTATACATATTAAGCTCCTTTAGTCTCTCTTCATATGTCTTCCTGTGCAGATGCTGCACCATTTTAGTTGCCCTCCTCTGGACAGGTATGGAGTGTGGGAAGGGGTTAATATAACAGTTACTGGTAACAGTGCATGGTTCTGTTTTCGGTAATTCTCAACAAAAGTGGGGGATTTCCTGTCAAATTACATGCATGCAGGAAGAGAAAATCGAAGGAATATATTATTGATGTTAATAGACTGACTTCTTCCTATTTGTGGGTATTAATAACATGGTTAATAAATTACTTGGCATCCTCACATAAGGTGGAAGCATTTGATTGAATGTTTATGGGAAGGAGAAGAATGCTGAATGGGCTTAGAAATTATTATTTAGGAATTCTGTTACAGGTTTGAGCTAATATCTGAAATCCTTTAACATTTCTATTATCTTGTAGGGATTATATACAATCTCTTGTAAAGTGTGGAAAAAATTTGTAAAAGCATTGTATAAGGGGAGGTAGTGTACTGTTGCTGTTAAGCTTCTTTCTTACTTATGTTTACAGTTTAATTATATATTTGCAAAGAAAACAAAAGGAAAAATATTCTAAACTGTATTTTGCCTAAATCAATAACAGTATCTTTACTCCAGTTAAATTTAAAGTTGCAGTGTGCTTAACCGATAGACAGGAGGAATAGCTGAAGAGACAGTTGGTATTGACCAGAAGAATAGATTTTTCTGTTTACTTAATATTTAAGGTAACACCTGATAGTGTTATATTGCTGTGCTGTCATATACATCGAATTGTGCTTATTATTAGTGTAATTCAGCTGTGGGGAGGTAATGAGCTCATGCAGGACTCTGTTTTGCAGCATTCGAGGATGGTCAGGGAAGGAGAATAGGAAGCGAATGAACTACATAAAATACTGACGGGAAAGGCTGATATCTTTTTCTTCCCAGTGCAACATGTACATAAGGACATATCAATCAATCAATCAATCAAATTCTTTATTTATCCAGGCGAACACCATTGAGCAAGCTCATTTACAAGGTGGACCTGCATTACACAAGTCAAGTAACAATGCATTTATATACAGACAAATAGACAGTAGATGCAAGGGTACAACAGTACAGGTAGGTCTGCAATAGACAGGATAAGTAAAAATACATTTGGGTTCAGGTAAAAGACAGTCGGTAATGGTATACATAACTACAGGGTAGCAAGTAAGTAAAAATTTATACTAGATACAACAACATTCGTGGTTTAGTATTCCTGCAAGGTAAAGGCATTATAGTCCAGCAAAGAGATTAGTTGAAATGGATGCTACAAGTGAAGAGACATACATAGTCAGTTTAAAAAGACCAAGATGTATCAAGGGGGAGACATGTGTCTGGAGAAGTGGACAGCCCGGGGGGTCTTGAACAGGGATAATACTAGGAGCGAAGGAATGAGATGCTGTGGGTATACAAGGAATATGTGGGTGAGGGAGGGTGAGATTTAGGGCGGTAGATAAGTAGGTGGCTCAGGGACAAGTTATGCACAGATACAAGAAGGAAGGAGGATGGGAAAAGCAGGGAAGATGTGGAAGGGGGTGTAAGTAAGCTAGGATCATTGGAAGCAGTTGCAGGCTTCTGTAATGTATTTTGAGTATAAGGACTTAAACACTGTAATACTAATAGGAGACCTCAGTTTCAGTGATTTCTGTAGCACATTCCAGAATGACGGTAGAACAAATCCTATGGCAGCTCTCCCAAAACATGTTAGGGCTTTGGGCACTTTCAGAGAAATCAGTGAACAGCTTCTTAGGGCATAGGTTCCAGGCATATTGAGAGTCAGGCAATCAAAAATGTACTGCAGAAGTTTGCCAGTGATAGCTCTGTATGTCCAGAGAGCTGCATTTTTATTTTGTCTGTAGTGTAGGGAGGTCCAACCTACAGCCGCATATAAAGAGCAGTGATGGGTGGAGAAGAGGAGACCAGTGATGAATTGCAGGGCTCTGTGGTAAAGTAGGTCCAATTTACCGAGGTATGAAGTAGCACATTGGCTGTATATAAAGTCGGCGTAATCAATTAGGGAAAGGAACATAAACTGAACTAGCTGTCTCTTGGCCTCTGTAGTTAATAGGCAGTTTAACCTGAAGAAGAGACCTAGTCTCTACCTCAGTTTTTTTAACAAATCCTCCAGGTGGTCTGCAAAGGAGAGTTTGAAGTCTAGCCAGACCCCCAGGTATTTGAATTTCAGTACAAAGTCCAGGGTTTCTCCTAGGAGGGTGGTGATGGGGGGGGTAGAGCAGGGTTGACTGCATGGCTAATAGGTGAAAATAGCATTGCCTTTGTCTTTTTGGAGTTAAGTAGGAATTTTTACTAAGGAGCTAGTATTGAAGTATGTTGAAATCACCTTGCAGGTCGCTACAGGCAGTTTCAGGAGTTGTACACCTTAGGTAGATCACTGTATCATCTGTGAACAGATGAATTTTCGCCTCATTGATGCCTGAGTCTATATTGTTGATGTAGATGGCAAATAGAAGTGGCCCTAGGATGGATCCCTGCAGGACGCCTCTTTTTAACAGATTTGAGGGGGAGAGTTCACCTTCGACCTTGACCTATTGGTGCCTATCAGAAAGGTAGTTGTGGAACCAATGCAAGAAGGTAGAATCTAGACCAATAGCTTTTAATGAAGAAAGAAGGAGGTTGTTGGTGACAGTGTCGAAGGCCTAACTTAGGTCTAGAAAAATGGCGCAGACAAATTTTTTGTCCTCTAGCTCGCGCTACCAGTCACCTTGGCCAGGGCCGTGATTGTACTATGTTCAGTTCTGAAACCAGATTGCATTGGGTTTAGCAGGTTAGTATCATCTATGAAAGATTTCAACTGGACATTCAAGATTTTTTCCAGAAGTTTTGATAGTACTGGGAGAAGGGAGATGGGCCTGTAGGTATTTAGATCACAGGGGTCTCCAGATTTAAACAACGGAATAACATGTGCGGTTTTCCACAGTTTGGGGAGGGTCCCTTGAGAAAGGGACAAGTTAAATAGATGCATAATAGGTATGTCCAGGACATGATAGGCAATCTTTAGGTAGTATGGATCGAAGGTGTCAGCGCCAGCACTTTTTCTGGTGTCCAACTGGAGGAGGAGATCTTCAACCTCTTTTAGTGAGGCAGGAGAGAATGAAAAGACTGCTTCATAGGGACTATATTCTGAAGGTTGCATGGTAAGCTGGGAGCATAGGTTGCGTGCAGGTGAGTTATCAATAGCTAGCCCTGCAGTAGCAAAGTGATTGTTGAAGGCTTGTAGTATCTCTTTATTGTTGTTGATAGTTACATTGTCAGAAATCATTTTTGAGGGGAAAGTGTTTCCTGTGGTATTACCAGAAAGTTCTTTTATTGTGGACCAGAACTTGGTAGGGCAATTGGAGGCAGTGTCGAGTTCAGAGCGATAGAAGTTGGACTTGGTTTCCTGAATTAGCTTTGTACAATGGTTTCTGGCTGTTCTGAAAAGATGTCATTCTTCAGCTTTGTGGGATTTGTGTGCTAGCTTCCAGAGCATGTCTCTTTTTAATAGTGCTGTCTTGATGTCTGCTGTAAACCAAAGGCACTTTCTAGCCTTTATGCGGGTTTTCACTAAGGGTGCGTGGGTGTTAAGAGTGCTGGATACAATTTCGTGGAAAATGGCATATGCTGTTTCTACTGATTTGGCTAAATAAAAGGTCTGCCAAAGCAGGGAGGCTTTCAGGTCATTGATATATGCAAGCGGGTCAAAATTCCGTTTTGATCTTTTGGTAAAGAACTTTGCTGAGGCTGTTAGTTTAGGGACTGCTCTTATACCAGCAATAAAGCAATGGTCACTAACATTGGAAGAAAAGATCCCAGCATGGGAGAAGAAATGGGATTTGCTTACTAGAAGTACATCTAATAGTGTACTTTTCATAGGGTTTTTCTTATTGATACGAGTAGGTTCATTAATAAGTGAAGCGAGCCCATGAGAGTCACAGAAGGATTTAAGTGGAAGAGATGTGCTTGACAGCCAGTCATAGTTAAGGTCCCCTAGTATAATTATTTCCATTGTGTCAGTACTCATAGTAGATGATAGGTGGGACAGGAGCTGTGACCCCAAGGACAGGGGTCTATAACATCCTATGACACGGACGGCCATTGATGTAGATATTGTGTACTTAAATTTGATGGACTACATCTGATGAAGGAGGGAGTCAGTGCATTGGGGCAGAAGTTTGATGTCTTTGTAGAATATTTAAACTTGCAAATGGGGAGACGGGTGCAGCACCCCATATGTCAAATGGGAAGAACACCCCTCCTCCCTCAGCTAGTGGTCAAACAGGGATTCAGCATGTTTGCAGTTCATTTGCATCACCAGGTAAGAAAAAAGGTCCGTCTCCCCATACGATGCACAGGGGAAATGCCAAACCTCACCCTACAACTAACACACCGAAATCTGACCAATGGAAAATCATGTACACAAATGCTCACAGCCTGGGAAATATGATCCCAGACCTGCAGGCAATAATGTCAGAGGCTAAACTGGACATAGTAGCAATTAGTGAGATGTGGTTTACCAGTAACCACACTTGGGAGACTTCAGTACCTGGCTATGTACTGTTCAGAAGAGACTGAGGTGCAAAGGGGGGTGAAGTGGCCCTGTATGTCAATGAAAGTATCAAAGCTACAGAAATTCAGAATACACATAAGGAGCCAGAAGAACTGTGGGTCACCCTGGAAACAGGAAATGGGACAGCCATAAGAACTGGGGTTGTCTACAGGCCCCCAGACCAGGGGGAGGACATAGACACATTACTGTTAGAAGATATACAAAACATGTCAGCTAAAGGAGAGGTTTTGATAATGGGAGACTTCGAGATGCTAGATACAGATCGGTCAATACCATCAGGAACATCTGCCAGAACTAGACACATGGTGGATTCTCTGCAGGGTGAGGGCCTCAAACAACTGGTACAACAACCCACAAGAGACAGAGCTATCCTAGATCTAGTACTGACTAACAGGGAAGAGATCACAGATCTCCAGGTAGAAGGTCACCTGGGGGCCAGTGACCATCACATGGTATGGTTCAATTTGGCCACTACATCTAAATCATCCCATTCCAAGGCAAAAATATGGGACTTTGGAGGAGCTGACTTTGATAAGATGCCCAACAGAGTTAAGCTAGCCTTGGCAAAAAGAAACACAGGTGAGGGGGTACAGTAAGCATTAAGGATGCAATACTTGAAGCAACATCCCATTGTGTTAGAAAAGGAAGTGCAAAAGAAGAAGGAAACCACTTTGGTTCTCAAATACAGTAGCAGAAAAGGTCAGAGCCAAAAGGCTAGCCTTCAGGAAATATAAGGGAACACAGCAGGATGAAGATAGGGAGGCATACCAAACTGCCCTAAGGGAAGCAAGGAAGGCAATAAGGGCAGGCAAAGTCCCAAACTGAGGAAACACTAGAACAAACAGTAAAAGAAGGTGACAAGACTTCCCACAGATACATTAGTAAAAGGAGAAAGTCCAGAGGGAATATTGCAAAACTCAAAGGAGAAAAGGGGGCATGTGAGGAGGAGGAGGACCCTGTAAAAGCATCAATTCTAAATGGATACTTTTGCTTAGTATTTACTGAAGAGAAGGTAGGACAGGGCCCACAGCTCAGCACCATGGACACAAGGGGGAGGGAGGTGAGCACTACTCCCCTTCACAAAAGAAAGGGTCCTACAAGAGCTCGCTAAGCTCAGGGTGGACAAGGCAATGGGACCTGATGGCATACATCCCAGGGTACTTAAGGAGCAAAGGGTGGAACTAGCAGAGCCATTAGCAGAACTGTTTAGTGAGTCTCTGAGTACAGGAGTGGTCCCAGAAGACTGGAGAAGGGCTCATGTGATCCTGCTCCACAAGAATGGTAGCAGGCAGGAGGCAGAGAACTACAGACCAGCCAGTCTTACCTCAGTAGTGGGCAAGATTATGGAGGCACTCCTTAAGGAAAGGATAGTGCAACATCTGGAATCCATAGTGGCACAGGATCCAAGATGGCAAGGGTTTACAAAAGGAAGGTCCTGTCAAACTAATCTCATAGATTTCTTTGACTGGGTAACCAGAGTGGTGGACCAAGGGGGAGCAGTTGATGTCGCCTACCTTGACTTCAGCAAAGCTTTCAACTCTGTTCCACATAGAAGATTGATACATAAGCTGGGTAGGCTCAGGGTGGGTCAGAAGTTGGTCAACTGGGTGGCAGGCAGAAAACAGAGAGTGGTGGTAAATGGTATACAATCAGAAGCGACGTAAGTCACAAGTGGGGCACCTCAGGGATCAGCCCTGGGGCCAGTCCTCTTCAATATCTTCATTAGTGACTTTGCAGATGGACTAGAGGGTAAGGCTAGTCTATTTGCAGATGACACCAAGATCTGCAACACAGTAGATGATCTAGATGGGGTGGGCAGAATGAGAAGAGATCTGGATAAACTAGCAAAATGGTCAGAACAGTGGCAACTGGGATTTAATGTAAAGAAGTGCAAGATCATGCACATGGGGAAGAGAAACCCTGAAGCCACCTTTAGGCTGGGAGGAGAGTTGCTGGCAGTCACAAAGGAAGAAAGAGACTTGGGCATCGTCATCACCACTGATGACCTGAAATCCAAGCAGATCTCTAAAGCGGTAGGTAAGGCTAGGGGGCTGTTAGGGTGTATTAGTAGGGGTATCACAAGTCGTAAGAGGGAGGAAATAATCCTTCTTTACAAGAAACTGGTTAGGCCCCATCTGGAGTACTGCATGCAGTACTGGAGGCCACACCTTCACAAGGACATTAACCAAATTGAGGCAGTCCAGAGAAGGCAACCAAAACGGTGCAGGGACTGCATCAGAAGACATATGAGGACAGATTAATAGAGCTCAATATGTATACCCTTGAGCAAAGGAGGGAGAAAGGTGATATGATCGAAACATTCAAACACCTTAAGGGCATTAACATGGTGAAAGAGTCTAACATGTTTAATTATAAGAAAAATAGCAGGACAAGAGGACACAGCATGAGATTAGAGGTAGGCAGATTAAGGGAGAATGTGAGGAAATTCTTTTTCACAGAAAGAGTGGTGGATGCATGGAACGGCCTACCTTAGGAAGTGGTGTCTATGAATACAGTGCAGGGTTTCAAACAGGCATGGGACAGGCATAAGGGAACAATACAGATGAGTATGAATAGATAGGCCACTGACAGAGCAAAGGCTGATGGCACATTTATAAGGTAGAAAAAGAAATGGGCAGACTGGATGGGCCTTGCGGTCCTTATCTGCTCTCAACCTCTAAGTTTCTATGTTTCTATGTTTTTATACTACTTTTATTCTTTTTTCCTTCTTTTTTTTCTCTCTTTATGTGGTCTCTTCTGCCAGAGTAAACTTACTGAAACCAGAAATTATTGAGGTAGGGTGGGGTACAGTATGTGTACTTTTTAGCCTGATAAAGAGGAAAAATACTTATATGTTAGGACTCTTTAAAGATAGCTATCCCTAACATTTACTCTATGAGCACATGCAGCATGAAGAGCCTAAATAATAAACTAAAGTGTTATTCTGTTAGTAGACATCTTATAAAACTCAACGTTTCCTTTGCCCTTCTACTGAAAACACATCTCAAAAGTGAGCACTACAACCTTATGAGGTGGGAATGTGTGGGACAAGTGTTTGGGGCTTGGAATAATTCCAAAAAAGCAGGGGCAATGATTTTAATTAATACAGTTACTGACTTTAAGGTTTTGTTGCAGGTTGCCGAGAGTAATGGTCATATAGTGTATGGTGGAATGCTGTTATGCATGGAATTCTGTGCCTAGCATATGCTTGTTCTGCTGCAGTAGTGACACCATTATGTTGTTCTGCTGCAGTAGTGACATCATTATGTTGTTCTGCTGCAGTAGTGATGTCATTATGTTGCTCTGCTACTTTAGTGATGTCACTACTGCAGCAGAACAACTTGGAATGCTGCCATATACTTGATTTCCCCAATCCAGTTACGCTGGAAGTTGTTGTTTTTTTAAACTTGAACTTGCAGAAACATCTGCAGCACACTGTGTCAGTAATTTGAGCCTACCACCAACCCTCAAGTGCCCCCCCAAACCACCAGTTTAATAAAACTGCAATGTCCGAAATATGCATTGATGCCCATATACTATATAGAATAGCAGATGCTCTATGCACAACCAGTGTGTTGTGCTACCTCGGAGATCTGATTCCCATGGACCTCTCCAGCTCCGCTCTCGAGGTCACAGGGAATCAGTACCCCTTAATGGCACAACACACTGGTTGTGCATAGTTGCCCATCCACTATCCTATATTTTTTGATTCTACTGGGAGAAATTGAAGGGGAAATGTTCACATTGATTAACATATATGGCCCAACAGCTCCGAACCATGAGATATTTAATACCATTCAAACAAAACTAACAAATATGTTAACTACAAATCTTATAGCTGGAGATATGAATTTCATCACGGACCCAGCTTTGGACAGCAATAGGTTTAGGTTGTCCTGGTCTAAGGCTGATAGGGATTTAAATGATTTAATCTCCATTAATAATTTGGTGGACATTTGGAGAGTCTTGCATCCTAATACTAAAGAATTTACTGACTGGTCACCTTGCCACCAGTCAGGTTCAAGGATAGACTATTTTCTAATTAATCCATCTCTTGCTGAAAGGGTGAACTATGCAGTGATTAAGCCATTAGTCATATCAGATCATTCATCAGTAATCTTAACCATATCTCTATTGCAGAGTTCCCATAAATCTAAAAGGTGGAGGATTAATAATGGAGCACTCAATATAACTAAGAAGGTGTCTGAGATCAAAAACAAAATAACAGATCTCCTAATATTAAATGATCTGGAGGAAACTAAAAAGGAGGTGGTTTGGGACACCCTTAAATGCTACTTATGGAGAGCCTTAATAAGTGTGTGTTCCTATCAGAAAAAAACAAAGAGCTAAGGTGCAGAATTAGTTATTTAAAAAGGTAAAAGAAACAGAATCCAAGTTAGACACCTCGGACATAAAAGGACTTTGGGAGGAATGGGTGAAACTGAACGCAGAATATAATGATTTAATTTAGACAGAAGCAGAATATTCTTCACTTGCTCTCCTCCTCTCACTTATGTACCTGAAAAAAGTGTTATCTCCTTCAGCTACCCCTTGGTTATCCTTTCCTTTGTTTGGACCTTTTAGGCTTTCACTACCTTTTCTGCTCCCCTCTGTTTAAACTTAGTATACCTCCCTGTCTTCTTCCCTCTGTGTTTCCATATACATCCTGAAAGTTACCTTTTTTTCCCCTTCATTGTCTTGTCCAGGTCCCTGCAGAACCATAAAGGTCTCTTTTTTCTTCTGCATTTACTTAATTCCTTCATGCAGAGGATGTTTTTGTTAATTATGCCCTCCCTTATTATATGTTTACCCCTGTACCTCCATGGCCTTGATTCCCTTCCCTACATATAGTAAACCCACCTTCCCTGTCTCCCCTGAACAGACAGAAGCCCAGTATGGTCATGTCTCACTTATAGCTGCTAGTGCACCATGACTCCATTATGCCAGGCACATCTAGGAAAGCCTTTGCCATTATGGCCTCCTGCTCCAGAATTTTATTTCCCAGACTCCTTGCATTGGTGCACATGGCTCTTCATACCTTACTGCCTCCCTGCCTGTTTCCTTGATTCACTCTTCCTGCCTGTGCTGTTCCCTGAATCTACTCCTTACCCCCTCTTCCCTTGTTACCTTCTCCATTTTCTGTCTCCTTTATACCTTTGATCTTGCATTCCTTATTTATATCTTCCTTGTCCTCTGCTCTATCCCCAGCCCTGTCTTCTTGTGACCTTGCCTTGAGGTAGTTTACTCCCCTCAGCTCTACCTCCCTGGTGCTTCATTATATGAGGTACAATTGTTGCCTCCCTTGGTTTTATTACCTCCTCAACCTATTTTAAATGTTCAGCCCAGCAGCATTTAAACCTCCCACCAAGGACTGTGCTCCCCTTCCTGGAAGGATGCAGGCTGTCTCCCCAGTAGAGGATCATATTCTCCAAGGTTGGCCCCAAGTCCCTAATGAACCCAGAGCCCTCCTACTGTACATGCCAGATGCATTCAACCAACTGTCAAAAGTCCTGGTGCAAAGCAAGCCCATCAGTATAGTGGTACGGATACTGCTCATGATGCCACTGACTCAGGTTCGGGGACAAGCCCATCCTGCCAGAGGGCCAGCCAGGGGAGGAGACTGAACATCCTGGTGAATGCTCATCTCTTTGGGGGGGAGTGAGGGCTGCCTCTCCCAAAGCATGACTGCCACCTGGCTTATACTATATGGAGATGCAGATGGAGACCAAGAAAAGGGAGGGAGGAGCCACAACTCAGCTTGATGGGATGACAGCACACCCTGATTGTGACCATCACTGAGCCCAACCCAGCAGTTCTGTGGGGGAGGGAGCACAAGGAGGAAAAACACCAACAGCATGCATGCAGGGTGAAGCAAAGATGGCTTTGCCAGGCCCTGACACACGGTCTGCCTGCCAGCAGCACCTGAGTTGTTTCAGGAAAGCCTGGCCAGCTTCCCTCACTCCACCTTGGAGGGGACGTCTGAGGTGAGGGAGGACTGTAAATGACAGAGAAAGTACAGATAGAGCTGGGAGGCCAGGACTCTGCTGATGGGGAAGCTACAGAGAAAGGAGCAAAAGGTCTGGTGTAGTGTGCCCATTCCTCTCCTTAGCCATACACACATAACACTGCTGAAAAAGTCACCTTGCATTCCTACTTCTTGAGACACCTGCATAGCTCCATGAAATTTCCCTGCACTAGCCCTTCCATGTCATTTGCAAGGTCATTTGTGCTCCAGTGGATAATGACATCTAGCTCCCTTCCATCTCCTGCTGCCCTGTTGATCCTCTAGATTCACTTTCTGTCCCTCCAAGCTGAAGCAACTCTCATGCAGTTCATCTCCCTATCCCATCCCATCACTCCCAGATCTATTCCCTAACTATAATGTCCACCACTAGCAGCTGTTTCTTTCTTGTCTAGGGCCTCCTTCTCCTCCTCCCTTACTGAGGCCTGTCCTACTAAGTACCCCACACTCCCTCCATTCCCACTGCAACTGGTGCCTCCTCCTTCTTTCCTCATCCTGCCAGTATGGCAAAGGAATTTTGCATTGATATAGGCTGAGAAGCGTGTACCCTTCCTGCCTCTCCCACCATCCTGGGGCTGACCAAGGTCCAACTGCTCTGTCTCTGTCTAGGTATTCTTTGAGGGAGAGTTGGCAGGCTTGATGGCCCTTGGGTTCATAGGTTCATAGGTAAGTACAAGTTTGAGGGCAAGCCCATATTGAACTCACCACCATTTATCCTAATGGTGGAATGAGAATGTTTTATCCCCGATATGCAAATCAAGTCTGAGTTTAAACTGCTTGATATTGACACTAGAAATTACAGATATGGGGAGGACATTCCATGCTGGCAGGAGCCTTTGGGTAATAAAATTATGTATTTTTACTGTTTTATTAAGACTGGTGACAAGTTTGAATTTATGTGATCTTGTATTATTAACTGATCCTTGTCTTTCAAGGCATATAGCTTCAATCAATTCAGGGTCTCGAAGGGCCCTGTATGCCAAACATAAATCTCCCCTAAGTGTTCTATATTCAAGAGAGTAACGTCCCCAAGATTTTAATCTGGCTGCGTACTCAGTATTGGTCAGGTTGTTTATATTTCTGGTAATTTTCCTCTGTATCTCTTCTATGAATACCTTTCCTCCAAGTGTGGTAGGTGCACAGAAGGAGGAACAATATTCTAACTGTGATATAACCAGACTTGTATATAAGGGAATAATAACCTGTGGTTCACGACTTTTGATGTGTGAGGCAGAAGGTTCTCTGCACCCTTTTCAGTTCTCTTCAGAGTCCAGCAATCTCTGCCCTTCACCCAGAGAGGTGAGTACAAATAGGGCAGCACATCATTCTCCAGAAGATGTACCAAATGTTTGAGGCTTAACACGTGTTGTACTGCACCATTCCCATAATTTAGCCTCCCTTCCTTTACCTTAGTGCCTGTTAAAACCTCCCTGTTTCTGACTGCCTCCTTTCTAGTTCCATTGTATTTCTACCTCTTCTTTTGCTTGTAAATATGTTTGGTCCTTTACCCTAGATAAGGTGTCTCTTGTTTACCCTTTTTAACCCACCTACCTCTAACTAACTTGCCCTACAAGTCTGCTACTCGTTGCCTGCTTGCCTAACCATTGTTTGTTTACCCTACCCTAGATATGGTGTCTCCTAATTTCCTCTTTCAACCTCCTTACATTTACCTACCTTATTCTGGTTCCTACTGCTCTTTTCTCATTAGATGTTAACTAGCTAGGTGTAGCTACCAGCCCTGTAGCTGACTGTTTCAGTATATCAGAACACAGTACTGTGTTATCTCCAGCTTTGGTCTTCTGTTCCTCCTGCTAAGTCTTCTATGGACTGCAGACAATCTGTGGATGCCTGCAGATGACCTAAGATAAATGTTCCACTACTGCTTCATCCCACTCATACACTAGAACACGATGATGCTGGGACATGCTGGTGGGCTGAGATTTATCCACCAGCTACATCCTACTCTCACCTGATTTGTTGCATGTGGTCATGTAGTTTTGTGCTCCTCCTGTCCCAAAGATGGCCCAAGATTCACCCTCATCCCCTCATAAACATGATGCAACTGTTAGTAAAAATCTAGTTATTGAAGCTAAATAGAGCCTTTCACTTTCTTCCAGTGTAAGCACTGAACTCCCATCATGAGTACTCCAAGAGACTGCTCGCTTTGTGCATTATTCCCAGCTACTTTCTACTCTCACCCAATTGGCCACATGTGGTCATGCAGTCTTGTGCTCCTCTTGTCCCAGAGATGGCCAGTGTGCTCTTTTTGTTTCCCCCTTCTCCCCTGCGAAAAAGGTAAATGGCATGAAAGTAGTAAAAATATAATGAATGCAGCTAAAAAGAATCTCTGACTGGTTCCTGATGTCAGTGCTGACCAACCACCACAACAACTGTTTCAAGACAACACCTGCTCTGGGATGTATCCCCCAGCTACTTCCTGCTGTTATCCAATTGCCTGACTGTGGTCATGGGGTTTAATGCTCCTGCTTTTCCAAAGATGACCAGCATGCTTTTTATGTTTCACCCTCTCACTCTCAAAAACAGACATGGAACAACAGTTAGCAAAAATATAGTTACTGTAGTTAAATGTAGTTTCTCACTGGCTCCAAAAGTTGGTGCTGACCTCCTACCACATGAAATGAATAGATTCCTAACTCCTGAATTCTCACTCACACATTGACTTACTCCCAATACCCATACTTTAAAAGTAACTGGGGTTGCTTCCTAGCCCCTGAAATGCAGCTGTCCACTGTCTCTGCTTGTCCTGACTGAGGTGGTGGGACATGCCACCAGCCATGGTCCCTCATGCGTTGATTCTACCACACCTGGTAGGGGTTGCCAAGGTCAGTGATGGGGAGGTATCAAATGCCCCCCAGGTCCTGCCCCATCATGTTGCTGTCTATGTAGGAACACAGGAAATGCTAAACAAAAAATTGATCACAGGTCCATCATGATGGTTCTCTGCTATCAAGGCAGGTGCTACATTCAGTATTGTGTGAAACACTTGCAGGTATTGTTAGATATGAATTTCTACTGGTAAAACATACAGACTTTGGCACTATGAAGAAATATAAACTGCTAGTGATGGAAAACTCTAGGAACAATCCTCTACAGTCCCTCCCATATTGTCATCATGGATACCATCAAGATCTTGAAAAAATAAATGCACAGTCAAAAGCCATATGGTCAAAACAGCATGCATGGTTAGGAGTTAGTTTATTTATAGTAGTGCAGTTTTCAACCCCACCCTTTTGGGGTGTCCACGCGGTGTGCTTTTTGACTATGCAGGTTTTGACTGCAAGTTTATCTGGTGGACACTTGTCATCACAGTTCATCTTTCTAACCCCACAAAACCATTTTCCATGTGTCCTTGCCACTGCCTGACCAGATCTGACATGGGTATGTGTTGTTTTTGGAGCCCTTGCATAGCCATCAACACTGCCCAGACCTTACACAGCCTACTCTGTCAGCTCTGATGGGTCACAATTTTGGCAGCCATGGGCATTTTAATATTCACCTTCTTTTTGCATCAGAGCATACTGAAGCTCTCTAGTGGACAGTTATTTTGTCTCTAAACATATCTGCAAATTTCTGGTAGTGTACTGTATTAAGTACAATAGTGGCATTTACCATGTAGTTATTTGATAAAAGCAACATCCACTAGAATGAGTCAGTGTGTAATCAGATACCACTGAAAAGTGAATGCTATAAAGCTGGTATCTGTGGGTGTTGGAGACCACTGGGACTGACAGAGCAGTCAGCAGCTGGTCTGGTCATTGCTGGATGATCAAGGAAAGACCCTCCCAACACCAACCACACCCCATCCAGGACAGACAGTGGCAGAGGGATAAGGATGGACAGGAAGGTCGTCTCCACAGCAGACCAGGAGAGCACAGGATGTCGTGAGGGCTGGAGTCTACGGCGCCCTCCCCCACCCCGCCCACGAACCGGCAAGAAGCCGACCAGGAGAGACACAGGGAGGTCATGAGGGCCAGAGTCTCACGGGCGCCTCCCCACCCCTCACTTAACCGGCAAGAAGCCAGCCCAGGAGGCACAGGAGGTCGTGAGGGCCAGGAGTCTCGCCCCTCCCCCACCCCGCCCACGAACCGGCAAAGCCGACCAGGAGAGCACAGGGTCGGAGGGCCGGAGCTCACGGGCGCCTCCCCCACCCCGCCACCTAACCGGCAAGAAGCTTACCAGGAGAGCACAGGAGGTCGTGAGGGCCGGAGTTCACAGCGCCTCTTCCCCACCCCCTCGCCACACGAACCGCAAGAAGCCGGCCGCGAGGAGAGCACAGGAGATCGTGAGGGCCGGAGTCTGACGCCTCCCCCACCCGCCCACACGAACCGGCAGAAGCCGACCAGGAGACACAGGAGTCGTGAGGGCGGAGTCTAGAGCGCCTTCCCCACCCCACTTACTGAACCGGCAAGAAGCCGACCAGGAGAGCACAGGAGACGTGGAGGGTCGGAGTCTCACGGGCGCCTCCCCACCCCCACCCACGAACCGGCAAGAAGGTACAGGAAATGGCAGAATTTGTTACTGCCTGCGGCACTCCACGAGGAATCCCTTCAGTGTTGGACCTCGGTTTTCAAATCTGGAGCCTTTTTTAGGTCGGGAGCTACCCGATTCGTCCGAAGCCTAAAGCCCTAACAACGGACGCTTGGCACTGTTTTTATGGGACCCTTTTCTTTATATTGTATTGTTTTGATCCATATGTGTTTCAGTGTCCCAGCACAGTCTCAATTTTGTGTAATTTACTTAATTTATGCCAGGTCTCACACTCGCTTTCAGCGGTGGGACTAGAAAGTGCTGTGTTGTACTCCTTCCCCCAGCCTGCTCCCTTTCCTGCCAGCTAGTATAAAAGTCCCTTACCTGTCCTTTTTCTGTCTCCACAGCTGACCAGGAGAGCACAGGGAGGTCATGAGGGCCGGAGTCTGGCGCCCTCCCCCCCCGCCCACAACCAGCAGAAGGTGCAGGAAACGGCAGAATTTGCTATTGCTCATGCGGCACCCACGAGGAATCCCTTCAGTGTTGAGCGCTAGCCCCACCGACGCAGGGCGTCAGCTCCCCACCACCCCCGCCACCACCCTTGGCGAACTCTCCCTTTTATAGGTAGCTGTATGCAGATTTTAACCAATCAGCCAACTTCTCCATTTGCAGATTATATTTTTCAACCACTAGAGGCCGCGTTTGGAATCTCTCTCCAGTTTCCCTGCCACTAGCAGTATCTAACACCTCTACAATCTGACATGATTACTTTTATCCTTCTGTTAGTCTGCCAGCAGCTCCCCCCTGCCCAGCCATCCACCATGCCACATCGGAGCCCTCCCATATTGACTTCCCATACATCAGCCTACTGTATGAATGCTTGGCACTTTGTCACTCTCTTGATCACCAAGAGCCTCTCCCATGACCCTATTACAGGTGCTTGGGGAATAGTCCACTCTCCTCAAAATCACCATACATCTCATTCTAGTCTGCTTACCCATGCCACCCCCCTATGGGATGTCCAATTGCAGCCGCCTTTTCGGTTTACTCCTTCAAACATCCATGACCGTAGCCATTTATTACGCGCCTACCTCAACTCACATGCGCTACCCATTCCTACGGTCCCACCACACTCCACACTCATAAAACCCTCCATGCTAGGAGAAAGTATTTCAGGCACCCCCCTTTTAGATTCCTGCTGCTCCTCCTCCTATTGTCTGGCAATGTACATCCTAATCCGGGTCCGCAAAAGAGCGAAGTCCCTCCCTTTACTACTCAGGGACTGCTACGCATCACATCTCTCAACATTTGTAGCATCTTAAAAAAATGGGATTCCTTCCAGGGATGGGTGCAGTTGCACCAACCAGATGTCATAGCCCTAACTGAAACCTGGCTCACCCCTCAGACCCCAGACTCCACCATCTCACTACCAGGTTTTACCCTCTACCGTGCAGATAGACTTGGGAAAAGGGGGGGGTGGATGTGCACTCTACACCAGGGATACAATACAGGGTCACCTACTCCAAACCCCTCAGCTGGGGGCAGGTTCCCAGGCTCTTACCATCAAGCTGTCCCTGAGTAGAGCCCAACATCCTATATACCTAACTACAGTGTACATCCCCCCAAAAGACCAAAAACATTCCTTCCAAGCACTTCTGTCATACCTTAACATGTTTCCATCCCGGTCGGAACTATTAGTACTTGGTGACTTTAACATAAATTGGTTAAGTAAAGATGCCATCCCATATATTGATCTCGCCACAGCCCAAGACCTTACTCAACTGGTCACCTCCCCCACACGTCGGGATCCACACTCCGGGTCTTCTTCCGCACTGGACCTCATCTTCTCTAACCGCCCATCCAAGATCACCAATGTGTCCATCCTCCCTGATGCCCTCAGTGACCACTCCCCTGTGCTCTGCTTATGGTCCGGCAAAATCCCCAAATCCCGGCCCAAAATAATTATTCAACAAAAACTGGGCCCGGGCAAACTGACACAACTACAAGCGCATCTCAGGACTATGGACTGGTCTTTCATCTCGCTCTCTGGAAACATTGACAGTGCACTGGATCTATTTTCCCGGGTCTTTAATAACATATGTGACTTCTATGCACCCTTCACGAAAAGAATGGTCAAAGGGTATCATGTACCCTGGCTCACTGATAGTCTCAAGTCACTAATGAGAACCAGAGATCCATTATAGCATCTCTCCATTGAGTCTGGCCTCCCCCATGACAGACAGAATTACCGGACAGCCCTCAACAAGTGCACCTGGGCCATTCGTAGGGCAAAAGCTGAATATTATAAATCTGCCTTAACTTCGTCATGGGGTAGTGGCTGTAAGTTCTGGAACAATAGTAAGGAAATATGCGGGAAAATCCCTAATCCTATCCCTTCCCAGGTCCTGTCAAATGGGTCCCTCTCTTTTGACCCCTCTACTATTGCTGCTGTCTTCTGTGACACCTTCTCCAATCTCAGCCATGTTCACCCCCCTAACTTCCATGATCCCCTAGCTCCTAGCCCCCCCGCACCCACGTGCCCCCCCTTCTACTTTCGATGGATCTCAACTATGGCTGCTGAACCCTACCTTGCCGCCGCCCTTAGCCATGCCACCTCCAACGCTGACTCACTTGATCTCAGAATCCTCAGACTCTCCCTTAAAGAAGTGCTTGTTCCTCTCACCCACATACTGAACCTCTCTCTCTCACTAGGTAAATTCCCCGCCATCTGGAAATCAGCCACTATCACCCCTATATTCAAAGGTGGGAACCGCTCGGCCCCAAATAACTACCGCCCAATATCCATTCTCCCACCCCTCTCCAAGGCCTTAGAGAGAATAGTCTCGGATCAACTTACTGACCATCTCAACAAATACGACCTTCTCTGCACCCAACATCATGGGTTCCGCAAAGGCCACAGCACTTCTACAGCCTTGCTCCAACTAACATCACACATTCACACAGCTCTGGATAAAGGCCACATCACAGGTTCCATCTTCATCGACCTCACCAAGGCTTTCAATACCGTCCACCACACTCTACTCCTCACCTCCCTTCTCAATCTTGGTCTCTCTAATGAGGCAGTAGGTTGGTTTGCCAACTATCTTTCTAATCGAACTCTTCAAGTAAAAATCGGCAATACTCTCTCCTCCAAATCTTCTGTACTCTCAGGTGTACCTCAAGGGTCCATACTGGGCCCCCTCCTCTTCAGCCTATTTCTTAACTCCGTCCCTGCTACCTGCACTTCCAATCTATTACTCTACGCGGATGATGCTGTCATCTTCACCTCCAGCCCAGATCCCTCTCAGCTCCACCTTTCTCTCCAGTCATCTTTCACAGCGGTCGAAAACTGGCTCACCTCCAAACGCCTTGTCATTAACTATAAAACCAAATGCATGCTTTTCAGCATCAGTTAAATTCAAGATAGGTAGTTTCCCTCAATACAGCCTGGTCTCTGACCCCTTTGGAATTCGCCCATTCCTTCAAATATCTGGGCATTACCTTGGATCCTGGCCTTTACCTATCATGAGCATATTCGACATCTGTCGGCGCTAAACATTAGACTAGGGCTATTGCACCGCTTTAAACATTGTTTAACCCATGAGGCCCTTAAGCTCATACTCTCCTCCTCTGTTCTCCCCTGCTTGACTATGGACTTCTTACCTTTGAGGGCAAGCTCCTCAGCTCTGGCTAGCCTTAGACTTGTCTTAAATAGGGCCTGCCGGCTTTTACTAGGGTGCGATAGACTTACCCATACCTGTAGATTATATCAGGATACAAATTGGCTTGACCTAGACAATAGAATCAAATTCCACACTTGTGTCCTAGCTAAAAAAATCTCATTGGTGCTCTCCCCTGCAGCCCTTACCCCCTTACTCACCATTGACCAAAAAGCCCAGCACACACATAACTCTGACTCTCTACGTCTCTCCATTCCCTCCTGTCGTACAACACAATTCAAAGATCCTTCTGCTACGGGCACCCTTTTGGGTTTAACTCCCTACCGGCACTCCGTCTTGAACAGGAATTGGACAGTTCAAGGCACTCCTGGGTTCACACCTTCGGGCCACAAGCATCTGCAGCTGTAAATGATTCCAAGGCCCTGCCCTGACAACTTTGACAACGGCCTCTGGCCTGCCTCTCCCTACTCCCTCTAGCCGTCTTCTCAGGGTGTAAACTCCCCAACACCTACAAACCACCCCCTCTGCACCAGCTTAGGTTTGCTAGACTTCTATGACTATTAAAGTTACCTGGCTTCCTTACCCTGTAACACTCATTATATTGTTAGTATGCACTACCTGTATTGCGAACTCTGTCCTAATTGCATATGACATAGACCCATGTGATTAAGTCTGTAACATTTCCCTGTATTACTTTATTTTCTGTCAAATTGTTTGTTTTAGCTCTGTAAGCATTATACGTGACGTGGAACCTTTGTAAAGGAGTCTTTGACTCAAAGGTATTTCTGATTCCCTAAATAAACAAAAAAACAAAAAAGGTGTAGTGATAGACAGTGACAGCAGTACAGGTGGGAACAGGACTGCTACAGTAGACAGCATCAGGTCTGGGGCAGCACTGGAAAGTAATAGGAAGGCCCTCCTTCCAACATTTAACATTAGAAAACCTACCTTGTCAGGCAGCAACAGGGTCTCAAGAGACTGAAGCAGACAGTTTAGATCCACCTGTTAGCCACTTAACTCTTTCTTGATTGCCATCACTAACATGGCTGCCAGTTTTACTCATATATAAAAACCTTCAACTAGGCCCTAACTATAAACCTCCCATAAATTCAGATATGCCTCTGACCCAAGAAGTAACAGAATTCATGGGTCCAGGGGGCAACCAGTTATCCTAAAGCTATGTATTGAGAAACAGGGTGAAGAGTAGTGGTTGTCTTTGTTCTTGCCATTTATCAAAATCTAAAATTATAAGTTCAAGTTCAGCTTGGTTCTTCAAAGATTAATATTCAGTGCCTGAGTTGGTAAGAAAGTCTTAAAAATGTACATGCATTTTGATTCTATTCTGGAAGCATAGTTGTAGCTTTACCTAGTATTGAAGAAAAACTGATGATCTTTTGCAGATAGCGCTCTAAAACAAAAGCTGTTCAAATATTGAAAAATTAATGGCCAAGTGTTATTAACAGGCTGATTTTTTAAATTATGGTGGTTTCTGTAATATCATCTGAGATGGACAGCAAAGCTTGAGAGGTCTTGATGTCTCACACTTCATGATGTGTTAAGATCAGCCTGTTATTGACAATTGGGGGGAGTTGTTATTTTATATAATATATTGGTTACTTTGTCTTAGGTAAAAAGGAAAAAAAGTGGCATGGTTGCACTAAATAACTTATTAAGCAGATGCTGGAAGGTTAAATATTTCAGTACAGCTATGTGCATTCATGCTTTTTTAGTTATTTGTGTATTAACTGACAGGTGAAGGCATACCTTTCAACTGTTCTAGATTTTCAGGAACATCCCTGATTTTGCCTTGAAATTTTCCTCTGTCCCATGTAAAATTTGTGCTTTTATGACAGAATAGTGGAGATTAATGTCACAAAATAATGTCAAACATGAAAGTTACAGACTTGTTCTACTTCAGAAAATGCATCGTAATACAAATCATCTTATTCTGTTTGCATTCTGAGAGAATAGTACCAATTTTTAAGATGTGTCCCAGATTTTGGGTCTTTGTTCCTGATTCAGGAGACAAGAGGTTGATAGGTATAAGTGAAAACTACAGTCACAGTTAGTGAAGTGATTGACAGCTTAGGTTAGAAAAACTCTCATTCTTTGTGGTTTACTGATACACATGAGTTTTTATAACTATTGCAGAAATAAGAGTAACTATGTATTATACATTTTAATAAAATGGGTTGAAAATGTCCTGCTTTCTGATTGGCTAGACATTTTTGGAGGCACATATCTTAATTCTCCACAACTGCACAGGTTGGAAAATGTCTGCACTGTGATTTAGAATTTGGGCAACTCACATGCAGAATTCATGAGCCACTTAACTCTTTCTTTATTGCCATCACTAACATGGCTGCCAGGTTTACTCATATATAAAAACCTTCAACTAGGCCCTAACTATAAACCTCCCATAAATTCAGATATGTCTCTGATCCAACAGATGTATATTTAATGTGTGTCTAAAATTTTAATGAGGTGTACACTGCAGTTTACCTCAAGGTTTGCAGCTCAACTACACTACTGTCTGAGAGGTTCAACAGTAGTGTACTTACAGGTGGTGTACATCTTCACCAGATGTGTAATCAAGAGGTGTAGTTGAGGAGTACACATCAACATGGACAGGACTGCTGTTAAAAATGAACTCTAAATACAGGGCAGAGATTTTGTCTAAAAGAAAAAGTAAATACTATTTGCTTAATTAACTAACTTTAAGCTGAACTTTAAAAAGCATCAACAAATGTGAATCCTGGCCTTATTATTGGAATAGACAAAACACCTAGGAATTCATGCATGAAACTCATTACAAAGATGACAAAATGCATTAGGAATTCCTGCATTTAATAGATGGAGCAGTGTCTTCAGGAACAGCATTCAGAAGATATTTTTTTGTACTTTTGTTATTGAAAATAATAAACCATACAAAAAGCACAGGCAAAGTACTGTGGAGGTGCACGCCTCTATCCCCACCTCTATTATATAAACAAAAGAGATACACACATAGGAAAAAAAAACTGCACACCCTAGTAAGAACTTGACACTTTCTGCAGCTTGAACAAACTTATTATAAATAAAATAAATCATCATACTATGACAAAAGGTTGGTTATTTTGCAAGAACTATCCAGCCAAACCTAAAGCTTCAACTGCTGCTTGAAATCAAACCACCTTGTTAGGAAGCACTGCAAGGATTTTAGAAATAAAAAAAAAATGCCAATGGTGTCCCTACAGGGCCAGAAGGATCCTCTCAGTAACACAAGGCATAAGTTATTGTGAGGCTGAGGTATATAGAGGTAAAAGTTACATTTGCAATGTGCTATTGAGGTGTACCCTACTAATGGTTAAGAGTTGAAGGTGTAGCTGAGGTGCTACTACTAAATGAAAAGTTCTTACGGTGCAGATGAGGTGTATATGAGAAAGAGTACAAGCTGTTAAGGTGAGGAATGCAGTATTTTGAAGATGTAATAACGATGTGCAGTTGAGGTGTACATAATGTGCACGCCCCAGACAAGAGGGACATCTCAGATTAGTCAGGGATAATAAAATATTCGAATGTTCTTTCCATCCATTATCTTCTCCTTACACACAAAAAAAATTTAAAAAATCAAGTACAATTCAGAATTTCCACTTCTGGTGCTTCTTAGAGGATCATAAAAAAATCCCTCTCTTATCTTTACCAGTTTGCCAGAAACTTCTATGTTGCTTACCTTGCAAAAGATAAAACTAAGTTTCTATCACCACTTGATACCTGTGTGTGTTTTCTGGTGGAATTCTGTAGAAATTTGAATTCATGTCTTCGTGTGTATGTGGGGGGGGTAAGTAATTTACTAGAGGAGTACTGCAGAACTTTAAATTATAGCATTTATTGGTAAATAAACACACCATGTATTGAATATATAGAAAGTCAGATGACTGGCAGGTGAAAACTATATGTGGAAGGACTAGTTTGCATTTGTTATCAGTGTTCATTATATTTTTTGTGTCCTTTTTAACTTTTACAGTGTTCATTTTTTAAAACTTGTCTATGGACCCACTTTATAAGCACAATAAGATACTTTAGGACAATGGTTGTACTGGTTTATCACACTACCAGGGGCTGAAGGCACCCATAATGTCTGATTGGTTACAGATGCCTTTAATATTAAAAACTACTGATATCATCATTGTATATTATGCAACAGTGATTTTGTTTCTTATTGGTTTTATGTTTTCATTACAGGAACTGAAAGTGAAAACATAATTGTTGCAAGGATGCTGAAACATAGTAATACTTAGTAGCTTACAAAACAGGTTCTATGTGATATCAGCGATTTCAAAAAAGGTGATCACTGTTGCCAGGAGTGCATTATCGCTAAAAATAAATTCAGCAATAAACACTTAAAGGCAACTGGGATAACTGTGTATGCGGGGGGGGGCTATTCCCCCACACACCCCTACGTAAAGATTCTCTACTCTGGGGGGTGCATGTCAAAAAGGGGGGTACAGCCTGTTTTTTTTTTTTTTAAATCCTGCAGCCATGGAACCTAGCAAAATATTACCCACCTCAAGTTCTGAACCCAGAACCTGCTCTGTCGGAGCCAACCACCCTACCCACCACACCACATGGCTGGCTCAGCACAGCAGGCATACTAGAGGGTTACAACCTTCTTCCCTATCCCTCCACTTCCCATCAATATACAGCCCTTCATGTCACCCACCTTACCCTCACAGTCACAACTATAGCCATCCAGGTAGGATTGTCCTTGACGATAGCGCCCTCATGTGGGTCGCCGTTTTGACAGTCACCCATATGTGTTCACTATTATCATGGGATATCACAAAACACCATGTTGCAATTTATATTATCTTTCACTGTTATTACAGATTATGTTTTGATACATTTTTGCCTCAAGACAAAATGTAACTATAAATCCAATTTGTGTAAGTGTGTCTGTGTGTGTGCATCTCAGGTCTTTATTAGTGGAGTGGAAAAAAATTCCTCTTGTCCTTAAGCCCATGTATTATGGTTACAAGCATTATAAAAAGAACAAATAAAAAAGTCAATAGTAAATAATAAAATTATAGGGACAGGTTTTTAAAAGAAGGGTTAGTCTGCAAAGACATTTCAAATTGAAATTGTATACCATCAGTTTCTATGTCATTGCTTGCACCACAGGAAGATGTACTATAAATTTCAATTGTTCTATAGACCATGTTAAGTGATGTCACATGCATATCAACATTATATCATTGTTTGGGGAGTACTTTTCCTCAGTCTCTTAAGCACTATATTATAAACCTTTAGACCACCAAGGAAGGATTTAACTCACAGGAGTCCAGGGATGTTTTAAAGAAAATGAAAAAAGGTGGACACAGAGGAGAGAGAAAGATGATAAATAAAAATCGTAGTTTTTTTAATAGGAGATAATTAGGAGCCCTTTTTGTCAAAGTCGTCTTGTGGGAGGTTACATGTTACATTAAAAGAAAATTATGTTATGATAATTTTGTAAATACAATCATCTTGGAACTATTTATAACATAACAGAACATTATGTTCCAGATGATTGGAAGAAAGCTAATGTCATACCGATCCTTAAAAAAGGGCCAAAAACAACTTGGAGAACTATCACCCTATTTAGTTTGACTTCTACAGTATGTAAAGTTCTGGAGAGTCTAATTAAAGATATTATAACACCAACATTGAATAGTCAAGACTCAAAACAACATGTATTTAAAAACTGTAGAAGCTAATTTATTGTCTTTTTATGAGAATATTAGTTCCCTTCTCGATTGTAATATACCTTATGACATTATCTATACTGACTTCAGTAAGGCATTTGACATTATGCCTCACTGGGCTTTCATTACAAAACTATGTAACATTAATATCAATTCTCATATTATTAATTAGATCAGTAATTGGTTGCAGGATAGGACACAAAGTGTTGTTATTGATGGATCCAGATCTGAGGTGGATTATGTATCCAGTGGGGTTCTGCAGGTCTCGGTGTTGGTCCCATGCCTCTTTCAGGCATTTATTGCAGATATGACTTATGATTGCCAGTCTATTATCATCACACACACAGATGACGTTAAAACTGGTGGTCCTTGTTTAGATGTTATGCAAGCCACTGTCATTCAAAAGGATTTGGATAACATTACATCATGGGTGGATAAGTGGAGTATGAAGTTAAATTCAAGCAAATGTAAAGTTATTCATTTAGGTACCTATAACCTAAACTACACATACCAACTAAATGGAACTAACCTTATTAGTACTTCAGATGAAAAAGATCTGGGAATCACCATTTCGGATGATATGTCTTATAATAAACACATCCACGGTGTTATCAATAAGTCTAATGGGGCAGTTTGGTCTATCGTACATAACATTAGATTACGCAAGTCTGAGGTTCTTATTCCCTTGTATAGATCTTATGTTTGGCCATATTTAGAATATGCAGCCCAGTTGTAGTGTCAATATAAAAAATCTATTGGGAACTCACTTGAGAAGGTTCAACGACGATTTACCAAAAAATTATCAAGTTTAAAAAATGAATCATATAACAATCATTTACAGACATTAAACCTTATGTCTTTATCTACCCTTCTTTAAGAGGTGACTTATTACCCCTTTTTGATATTATCCAATATCCTTATCTTATGAGTGAGTTAGGTTTACAATTTAAAGATCATTCTTATAATGTTAGAGTCATCCATTACAATTATAAGGCAACCATTTAAACATACAAGTCGTCGATATTTTTTTACACTGTTTTAGAACTGTGGGTCACTGGAACAATTTACCTGTTGATGTTATTATTAGTGAAACCAAGAATACTTTTTAATATAGGCTGGATCAATTAATAAATTCAGGATACAATCTTTCATATTATCATTTGGCTTAGTATAAGAGCATTATAGGCTAACACCTTCTTGCTCTTTCAAAGACCTTAGTATGAACCTTAGTATGAACCTGTTCCAATGGAGAAGGGGTTGGGTGGGGCCTGATGATGCTGAATATACTTTGTGAGTGTTTTAGGGCTTGCAGCCACATGCACCACCATTACTAGCTCCAGTTTATAGCCTTGCATAGATCAAGGCTGATGCAAGACCCTTATGGCCTTTTGTGGCCCACAGAATGTAAGAAATATTGACTTCCATGCCATTACTTATAGGAGCACAGTCAGATTATCCCATTTTACTGCCCCTCCAAATGATGGAAGACTCCTCCTCCTCATCCATTCATCAACATGGATAATTAAGGCTTGGATGATCTGCTGTGTAATGGATACACCAACTGGCACCTGTACATTTCTTTCATTTGTAATATTTTCACCAGGAAGGCACAATGAGCTGTGACAGCTCAATACCAGGCATATCTAGGGCAGTGGGTTTCATGGACCTGTTTTATTGACAAGGAGAATGTTGACCAAGATACCAGAAAAAATCCTCTACTCTTATGTTAAGTATCTTGAGATCCTTCTCTTCAATATCTTCATCAGTAACATTGCAGATGGACTGGAGGGTAAGGTTTGCCTGTTTGCAGATGACACCAAGATCTGCAACAGAGTAGATGATCCAGATGGGATGGGCAGAATGAAAGGAGATCTGGAAAAACTGGCAAAATGCTCTGAAGAGTGGCAACTGGGGTTTAAAGCAAAGAAGTGCAAGATCATGCACATAGGGAAGAGAAACCCTGAAGCTACCTATAGGTTGGGAGGGAAGTTGCTGGCAATCACAAGGGAAGAAAGAGAATTGGCATCATCATCACAGATGACCTGAAATCATCCAAGCAGACCACTAAAGCAGTAGGCAAGGATAGAGGGATGTTGGGGTGTATTAGTAGGGGTATCACAAATCATAAGAGGGAGGTAATAATCCCTTTTCACAAGACCCCATCTTGAGTTTGGCGTGCAGTACTGGAGGCTGCACTTGCACAAGGACATTAACAAAATGGAGACAGTCCAGAGAAGGCAACCAAAATGGTGCAAAGACTGCATCAGAAAACATATGAGGACAGATTAACGGAGCTCAATATGTATACCCTAGAGCAAAGGAGGGAGAGAGGTGATATGATCAAAACATTCAAATATCTTAAGGGCATTCATAAGGTGAAAGAGTCTAACATGTTTCAATATTAAAAAAAAATAGCAGGACAAGAGGACACAGCATGAGATTAGAGGGAGGCTGATTAAGAGGTAATGTGAGGAAGCTCTTTTTCACAGAAAGGGCAGTGGATGCATGGAACAGCCTTCCTCAGGAAGTGATGGATATGAATACAGTGCAGGACTTCAAACAGGCATGGGATAGGCATAAGGAGCAATACAGATGAGTATGAATAAATAGGCCATTTACAGAGTAAGGCCTATGGCACATTCATAAGGTAGAAAAAATGAGCAGACTGGATGGGCCTTGCAGTCCTTATCTGCAATCAACTTCTATGTTTCTATGTTTCTATCAGCAGAATGGACCTGCTACGGTGATGGTTTGAGCATGGTACCATGTTTAACCATGGTTGTAAATGGTTGACTATACTCTGATCATGCTTTGACAGTGGTTGATGACTATTCTTAAAAATCATTGTCAGTCTAGCATGGTCAGAGTACGGTCAGCTATGGAAATTTGTAACCTTGCTTGACAATCTTCATTTTGCACTACTGGTCTAATTAAACACATTCATTTTAATGTTTTATTATATTTAAAATGAAGAATATTGCCTATTAATTTCTGATGTCTTTATGTCATCTTCATAATACATTATGGCCTTTCCCAGTACCAGTATGTCTTTTGAATATTCTGGACACAGCATGGTAAACCGTAGTTAACTATGGTCTATTCATGTTTGACTGTGGTTTATCCATGGTCATAAGAACATGAGATAGCAGCCACATTTGCATAACTTATTTGACTATCAGAATTCATACTGGGTATTCATACTGGGTATAGAGTAAAAGAAGGCATAAATTGCCCATACTGTCACTCCCCACATCAGTTCCCATTGTTGGTTAACCAGTCATCAATTTTTATTTTAAACTCCTCTATAATTCTGCTATCCACCACATCCACTGGAGGCATATTCCATAATCATCCTGTTCTATTCACAAATGAATATTATACAATGGCAAGAAAATGTCCTGGACTCTGATTGGCCTCATGCTTCAACCACCGCAGGAGTGATGTTATTACACGATAACACACACCTTGTTGTGCCTTATTGCTTAAATATTCACTGTTCAATCTTACCATTGTTAATTTTGTTTGCTCCTTGTGTCCTTTTAGCCCAACAGGCTTATCATTGACAACAATGTTCATTTTCTCAGTCAACTCCTGATCAGCCATCTTCTTGTACAGCATCAAAAGGTCCCCCCAACCCTTCTCTGCTCCAGAGAGAATAAGCCAGTTTTATTCACCCTATCCTTATAGCTTAATTTGTCCAAAGATCCCATGTTTTTTGTAAATCTTCTTTGTATCTTCTTAAGTTTCCTGATATTGCCCTGTTTATACAGACTCCACAACTGGGTCCACAGTCCAGATGGAGTCTGACATATAGTTTAAATAGGGGCAATCTACAATTCAATGATTTATTTATAAAGCATTGGCTGATATTTTTGGTCATAACGTTTGCTCTTGCCATTATATGCATCCTATATTTATTGACATTTAATTTATTATCCACAAAAAAAATAGTCTTTTTCTTCAGAAACCTTCTCCAATGCTGTGTCACATAGTTCACATGTCTGTGAGATATTGTTTTTCCCCAAGTGCATGTTAATACATTTCTGCACACTAAACAGCGTCTTGTTTCTAACTGCCCAATCATCAATTAATTTTAAGCCTCTTGCCATATCTTGTTGTTCAACAGTACCGACTGGTTTGCACAGTTTGATGTAATCGGTAAATTTTATGACAGTATTCTTAATATTAACCTGTAGATCACTGATGAAAACTGAAAAACAGCATGCCCAAGCACCAACCCCGGTGGCACTCCACTCATAACCTCAATAGGTTCAGAACATTCCCCTACCACTCTGACTCTCTGGTGTTTATCACATAACCAGTTATTCATCCAGTTTATAATTATACTGTCTAACCCTAGACAAGTCATCTTTTCAATCGAAGAATAATGTGGGACTTTATCAAAGGGAAGAGCTTTTGGAAAGTCCAGAAATATGACATCCATTGGGGTATTTTCAGTAAGTGACTTTTTAATTTTTTCCTAGAAACATAAATGGTTGGTTGTACACCATCTGTTCTTAAATCCATGTTGCTTCTTATCTGCCAGACCAATAATTAACATATTTTCCTCCAATTTCATTTTTAAGAAACTCTCAGTCATCTTGTAAATAATAGAGATCAGGCTGACTGGTCTATAATTTGATGTCTCCATCCTATCTCCCTTTAGAAATAAGGATACCACCAAGGCATTCCTCCAGCCACCAGGTTTCTCCCCAGTTGTGAATGAGTTATTCAAGATCTTAACCAATGTTAAGGCTATATGCTTACCCAACTCTTTAATTACTCTAGGGAAAAGCTGATCTGGCCCTGCTGATTTATGTTTTTTAAGTTATCTATAAATTCCTTCACTAATGATAAAGTGATGTTAAGATCTAGATGTTCACAGACATTTTCGGTTACAGCGTGATTCACTCTGACCTTATTTTCAAAAACTGTCCCCAAATAGCTATTAAATGCCTCTGCCATATCATTCAGGTTATTTATTTCTTTTCCATTTACTCTGAGTGAACCTATCTGATTATTTTTCCCTTTTAGGCTATTTACATATGAAAAGAAGCTCTTGCTATCATCCCTCTGGTGGGCCAAGTTGAATTCTATCTTATTCCTTTCTAACCTAATGGTCTTTCTAAGTACTTTCAGTATTCTCTTATAATTTGTTATGCTCTCTATTGTTCCTGCGGCCTTTATCAGTTGATATGCCTTATTTTTCTTGCTGATTATTTTCATCACTTTAGCGATACACCGTACAGGCTTTTTCCCTTTCTTGTTATATACAGTAGTTTTTTATTTGGTATATATCTGTCTTCTAAAGTTCTCAGTGTACCCTTGAAAATGTTCTACATATCTTGTGTGTATTTTTCATCTAAATCAGTTTCCCATGTCCATTTCCTCAGTTCTTGTTTCATTTTTTTAAAGTCTGTTTTTTTGTAATTTTTTACAATAGTAGTTCCCCTAGTTATATGCACTACAGGTTTTTTAATAATGAATTAGACTATGTTATGATCACTATTGGGTAGACTCTCTTGAATCCTTATATTTAAAATTCTATCAGCCCTGTTGTTTATTATCAAATTCAATATATTGCCACCCCCCAGTTGGTTTGAAGACCAGTTGTTTTAAATCAGACATGATAAGTGTGTTGACAAACTGATTATTTCCTGGGTTATAGAAACATAGAAACAGAATTTGACGGCAGATAAGGACCGCTTGGCCCACCCAGTCTGCCCATTTCCCTACCTACTGGATAAGCTGCAGATCCTAGTTAACCAGCAGCCTACTTCTTCCTACCTCCACCCCCCCCAGAATTGCCTTATGACTATCCCATGCATGCTTGAATTCCACCACTGATTTTGACTCCACAACCTCCTCCAGAAGGTCGTTCCATGCATCCACAACCCTCTCTGTGAAAAAATACTTCCTTAAATTACCTCTGAGCACTCCCCCATCTTCAAATTGTGCCCCCTTGTTCTTGCACACTCTTTTTGAAAGATACTACCCTCTTGGACTTTGTTGATTCCCTTGAGGTACTTGAGTTTCTATCATGTCCCCTCTCCTCCTTTCCTCGAGGCTATACATATTAAGCTCCTAAGTCTCTTCATATGTCTTCCGGTGCAGACCCTGCACCATTTTAGTTGCCCTCCTCTGGACAGCTTCCATTCTGTCTATGTCTTTATGGAGATTGGGTCTCCAGAACTGCACACAGTACTCCAGATGGGGTCTCACCAGCTGTCTGTACAGAGGGATAATAACTTCTTGTTTTCTACTGGTGATGCCTCCCTATGCATCCCAGTATCCCCCCAGCCCTCCTTGCTGCCCTCTCATTGCTTGCCCATCTTTAGGTCATCTGATATGACTACCCCAGGTCCCTCTCCATTTTTGTTGTTGTTAGTATCTCACCCCCATTGTGTACTCTTCTCCTGGGTTTTGTTTCCCAGGTGCATTACCTTGCACTTCTTAGCATTGAATCTAAAGCTGCCATACATTTGACCATTCCTCTAACCTTGCAAGTCCCTTCTCATCCTTTCCACCCCACCCTGTGCATCAACTCTGTTGCAGATCTTAGTGTCATCTGCAAAGAGACATGCTTTCCTTCCAGTCCTTCTGCAATGTCGCTTATAAAGACATTGAAGAGGACCGGTCCTAATACTGAACCCTGCAGTACCCCACTAGTAACCCTCCTTTATTCTGAGTGGACTTCATGTACTATTACTCTCTGTGTCCTATTCTTCAGCCAATTCTTTACCCAGGCTGTCATCTTGGGATCCACTCCCAGGCTGGCTAACTTGTACATTAATCTTTTGTGTGGGACTGTGTCAAATGCCTTGCTAAAGTCTAGGTAGGCCATGTCCACAGCCCCTCCCTGATCTACTACTTTGGTCACCCAGTCAAAGAAATCTATCAGATTCTTCCGGCATGACCTTCCCACTGTGAATCTATGCTGCCTAGGGTCCTGTGCCCCTCTGGCCTCTAGATACTCGACAAGTCTTTCCTTTAGAAGTGATTCCATCATTTTCCCTATCACCGAGGTTAAACTAACAGGTCTATAGTTTCATGCTTCTGCCTTGCTCCCACTTTTGTGAAGGGGAATCACATCTGCCCTCCTCCAGTCCTGGGGTACCACCCCATCCTCCCATGATTTGTTAAAAAGGGTAGTCAGTGGTGGGTTATACTATACTTTTTGAACCCAACCTATTTCAGGGTAGTTGAAGTCCCCTGAAATTAAAATATCTCCTTTCTGAGCCAATAATTCAATTTCATGTTTTATTCTCCTATTTATATCACTGTTAGAACTAGAGGCCATCGCTCACACAGCCATACCTCTCAACTGTCCCTGATTTTCAGGGACATCCCTGATTTTGACTCAAAATGTTCCTCTGTCCCTCGTAAAATTTGTGTTTTTGTGACAGAACAGTGGGGATTGAAAGTATAAAATAATGCCAAACTTTAAAGTTACAGACTTGTTCTTCTTCAGAAAATGCATCTTACTCTAATCCACTTATTCTGTCAGCTTTCTGAATGAATAGTACCAATTTTTAAGATATGTCCCTGATTTGGGGTCTTTGTCCCTGATTTTTTTAAGCTTTGTCCCTGATTTACGAGTAATGAGGTTGAGAGGTATGCACACAGCCACGGAAGCTGAAACACAGCAGGGGTAGTGAGGTCCGCCAGAGCCTTTAAAGGTAACTACTCCTCCTGCAGCTGAACTCTGTGATGGGTGTTAGTCTGTTGATACTTCACATTGACTGCCCCACCCACCCACCGAAGGCTGGCCCACCCAAGGCCAGCCCACCAAAGGCCAGCCCACAATTTATTGTCTCTTTCCTATGACATCACTTCCTGCTACTATTTTTTTCTAAGTCCCCACTTCTCCATTACCAGGTTATACTCGTCGGCCACTGGAGGGTATTTACCTGCTTGCTCCTTATTCACCTCAAATTCCCACTTCCTCTCCTAACTCTTGAGCCCTTCTATCCACCCATGCTACTCCACTCCTTCACTCTCATCTCTGCTTAGTTCCTATCACTATTCCATACCCCTATCCTTAACCTGGACTACTACGCTGCCACTATACAACTTTGCCCCCTGCTGTCCACCTCCCAGCCCAACTTTCCATTCCCCCTGTGACCACTAGGAGTTGCTATTTCACGCCTCCACCCAGCTTCAGACCTAGCCTACTCCAGCCCCCTAACACCTGGATTTCTATTTAATCCTGGTCCAAGGACACTCGATCCTCAGGAGTCTTGAACCTGGTAACCTGTGCACCAAAATCCGCAGTCCAAAGTGGCAGTCACCCTCTTAGAAGCACAGCCAAGACCCTTATACAATCCACAATCCACCACTATAATCAAGGCTCCTAGAATTCTGCGGCCGCAGAATTTTGCGCAGAACTTGCACTACTGCAGAACTCACGGTGCCACAGAATTCACTCTTCTTGGTGATTTTTTATTAATATTTCTGTTTATACATAGAATCTGGTTCCCTTCCCCTCTTTTTATATCCAAAACCCCCCTATATGTTCAGAATGTGATGTTATCATTGCTATAACATCATACATTAGCTAATGAAATGGCTGCATTCTGCAACAGAAATGAAGTCACTTATCTACCACAGCTCCCACTGCCAGAGACGGTGGCACAGCACATCATGCATGGTGATATTTGCTCAACCTGCACTACAGACTAATACAATTTTCAGTCTTACATTGTTGCACTAGGGCCAACTTAAACAAAACCTTGTCAATAGCACAGACCAGTTAAGTCCATACCTTACTTTGTACTAACCTATTTGTGCCTTTAAGGTATAGAGATGCTATCTGAAATGAATAACTGGCAAAATGAATTTAACTGTCTAAATTTTTAAGAAAAATAAAGTAATTGTGCCCAGAAAAATGAAATTTAATAATGTGTAAATCTACTGAAAGAATAGACCTGTTAAATAAATAATTGCACTGTATGCATTTTTGCCAGGGTTATTGATTACATATTTTCATTGGTTGATAGAATCACCTAAAAGTTATTGAGAAATATTGTGTGCAGGGACAGTAATTGGGCCAGAGGGTAGCATGCTGTGTTTCCATGCCGGCAACTCAGGTTCAGAGATTAGCTCTGGGAGCTGACTGGGCAGCACAAGGATTGGTGGAACACATCACTGCTCGGAGCCTGGGAAGGTATGGTGCAGTGTTCTGGCACATGGTGGACACATTGTGATGGGCCGGAGAGCTGTATCTCACAATTGGTTCACATGCATGTTATGGCCTGATGGTGTTACGCAGTGTGTCAGGGAAAGCAGGTTGACATGAAAAATGAGTTTTGCAATAACTCCTCTATTCCATTTCCAATGGGACCTGTATGAATGAGGATGCAAGTTCATGGAAATAAAAAATATATATATATATATATATATATATATATATATATATCACACACACAGTATCTCTGTCTCTCTCACCACACACACGCACGCATATGTGTATGTATGTTACAGACTGCATGTAAATACATAAGTGATACACAGTGGGAACCTCATGAGTGGTGTAGAAAGCACATACAAATATATAAATGATAGACAGTGGAAACCTCATTAGTGGGATAGATAGCATGCATATAGAAATACCTTATTTATCACATAAGATCCCCTCTGCATATGTCATTTATCCAACAGGCTAGGACCTTAAGGGAGGGACATTTGTTTTGCTTTTTTAGCCATAAAATTATTTTTATAACTCTATTATTTTTTGAATTAGTGTTACTGTGCTTTCCACCATCCTGATTGCTATAACCACTGCCATGAAAGTGAAGTCAGGATGACAAGCTGACACTGTTATGTGGTAGTTTGTTAGTGCCGCAGAACTTCCGCAGAAATTACAAACCACCACCGCAGAAGTTCTGCGGCAAATGGTAGTCTTGCCGCAGAACTTGGTCCCACTGCGCCGCAGAAAAGTAGGGGCCCTGACTATAATACATATAGGCATCATACATACACATCCCCTTCTACAACGCCTCACTATTTTAGCCATCCTGGTGCTCAGCTTTCTCCAGCCAGATTACAATCCCAGCCCTCAGAGGCCAGCACCCCTAGACCACCCTATCTTATCTTGACTCCCCCACTCTTGCCTCACACCCTAGGCCCCAGCACCCACCTCCTGGAAGCTCTCCCAACCCCTCTGCCTACCCGGGCCCTCCCTGGACCCACCTCCTCACCCCCATTCCTACCCTTCATGGACCTTAGCCCTGTCCTTCCCAGTAATTTCTTCAACCCAGCTCCTGATTCACAGCCCCCTGTCCTTCAATGTCCACAGTTCTACTTGCACAAAATATCTACCCATGAAGCCAGATGATTCCGTCTAAAAGCATTAGGCAGCAACATCCCAAGCAAAGACTCCTTGATCTCCAAATACTACAACTGGTCCTAGATGACATCCTAGTCCCACTTACAAGCTTACTAAACTGATCCTTCTGCCTGGGTCAGTTTCTCAGTGTTTGGAAAATGGCTGTTGTCACACCTATTCATAAAGGTGGGGACAGGTCCACCCCCAGCAACTATTGGCCAATTTTCACCCCCCAAAGCCATAGAAAAAGTTGTGGCTACACAGCTTACTGAGTATCTGACTAAATATGCTGTCCTGTGCCCAGAGCAGCATGGTTTCCATGCAGGCCATAGCACTGGTACAGCCTTACTGGAATTTTCCAACTTTCTGCACTCCTCTCTTGATTCTGGCAACCTTGCTGGAGCAGTGTTCATTGATCTCTCAAAGGCCTTTGACACTGTCTGCCATCCCGTCCTACTTGACGCCCTCTACCATATCGGTTTCTCTACTGGTCCCCTCACCTGGTGCTCTAGTTACCTATCAGCCTGTTCTCAGTGCATCAAAATCAGTACGACACTCTCAGAGACCCACCCTGTCCACTCCAGGATCCCCCAGGGCTCTATCCTGGGCCCCCTACTTTTTAGTCTCTACCTAATCACCCTGCCCAGTGCCTGCTCCAGCAAAATTCTTCTGCACACAGATGATGCCATTCTTTATGCCTCGCACTAAAATTCTGCCTCCTTCCAGGACTGTCTCCAACACACCTTCAACCAAGCAGAAAGCTGGTTCAAGGAGCACAGACTTGTCATTAATTTCAAAAAGACCAATTGTCAATGCTCTTCTCCCACCATCAAAACAAAGCAAGAAATAACCACATCCATATCCTCCCAAGCACTCAACACCCGCTCAAGTAAGTGCACACCTACAAATATCTTGGGATTACTTTCGACACTGCCCTCACTTTTCACGCCCACATTAATGTCCTCGCATCTGCCATCAACACCCCTATTGGCCTCCTATACCGCCATAGGGACTGCCTTCCACCCAATGCTCTCTGACTGGCCATCACATCCTCAATACTGTCCTAGTGGATTATGACCTACCAGTATTTGGAGCCACTGATTACATGGCACTCAATAAGATCCAGCTCACTCTGAACAAGGCCAGTAGACTGCTGCCCCTTGCCCCAGGGTCACCTACACTTGTCATCTCTATTCCACTGCTAATCTCCTCAACCTGGAAGAACATCTCCACTACCAACCTGCTTCCTAGCCAAGAAAATTCTAATTGGACCCCCCTAGGGTATCAGCCTCTCTCCAACATACCTCCCTCACAGTCTCCAACCGCAGCTCGGACTAGGCCACTCTATTGGTACCCAGAACTAGGACCTCCCTAGCTCAGAGATCCTTTTGCTACAGGGCCCCTTCCTGGTTTAACACTCTCCCTGTAACCATCACTAACACTCCCAAAATTGTCTCCTTCAAAATTGTTCTTCAGACCCACCGGTTCAACACCTGCTGCTGTTCCTGTCACTAACAGGCTGCCTTCATATCACTAAGTGCATTTCAACAAAGTCCTCCGGACTGCCTCCTCCGCCTCCCCCTCCACACACCTGGTTTCCTTCATTCCCCCCTGCCATTTATCTGCATTTAGGTAACTACTGTTCTATGAAATGTACAAAATATATATAACAATGTCTGTATACTACTGTGCAAAATCTGTGTAAATTTGTATGTCAACCTACTGTAATATTGTAACACTATTGTCCTCTCTGTGGCGCGGTACCTTTGTAAATGAGCCTCTGGCTCAAAGGTTGCAAATCCGATTGTACAAATACACAAATGTAGTAAACACCAACATATCACTTTTTTTCCAGTGCCCTCCTGGATTGCTAACCATAATGATTACATTTCCAACTCCTTCAAATGTTTACAAATGTGTCTGTTTATAGTATTTTTAAAATAAATTGCTACACGCCGTCCTTTTTTGTTCATCCTGCTTCTTTTCAAATAAGGTGTAACCAGCAGTGTTTTTATTCCACTCTACTTCTTTTTCCCACCATGTTTCAGTAATCATTCACATGTCAATGTTTTCAACCAACAGTAGGGCCACTAACTCACATTTTTTGTCACCGTTCAGACTTTTTTACATTTAAGAACCAGATCTTCAGATTTGACAAATGTTGTCTTTTTATAGCTCCCTCATTATTTTTTAAGATTTTTATTGTCTACTTGATGTACAGTAAGTCCTTTTGAGTGACCAGAAAATATTCCCTTCTTTCCTCGCTCAATAGTTTAAAGCTCTGTCCACCTGTTCCCTCATGGTTAGTCACAGCTTGTGACTACCTTTCTTACTCAGATGAAGGCCATCTTTACAAAAACACAGTGGATCATTCACAAATGATTCCCAATGAATAATACACTCCAAACCTTCCCTAAGAGTCCATAGCCTTAACCAATTATTCATTTCTTTTAATTTATTCAAGCAAAGGGTATTCTCTCTTGATACTGGTAGAATCTCAGAGAATATCACTTTACAGTATAATCTTTTTGCTTCCTCCCATGTTTTCTATATTCTTCTTTATTGTCCTCTGTACACTGACTCCTAATATTGTTCACGCCTGCATGGAGGATGATCGTAGTGTTCTCGTCTTTCTCTTTAATAATGTGTTTAAACATACCCCTAATGTTGCCTATTCTGGCCCCTGAAAAGTACCTCATGGTTACATTCTCTTTATTCCCTCGTGATGTGTACCTATCTATATATTTCACTATAGAATCCCGCAACACACATACTGTGTTTTGAGTATTGTTTGTGTTGTGTTGAATAGTGTTTTCTTCCATTGGGTAGGTGCGATGTCCATACTACTTTATCCAGAGATATCTAATCAGGGGATCCTTACTACTATTTCCCTTTAAGGCTGTGTTGTCCATTACAACCTTCATTAGTAGTTCAGGTGGATGCACAACTCTTACTAGGGCCCACATTCTCCTGTATACCATTTTCCTGTATGTCACCTTAACATACCGCACCTACTAAGTCTGGCTATTGGTAATGGGATATCATGTTGTTTATCTTTCCTGATCCCTCAATCACTCTGTCATTGATGCTGCCATCACCATCTACATCCAGTGTTATTAGTGGTTCATAGCTGTTGTTTGTTTCTATTCTGAACCCCATGGCTCTTTGTCTCCCCTTTTTATATTTCCTATTCTCTAGATTCCATTTATCTTCATTGCTTCTCTCCCTAGGCCGCTTCCTATTATCTCTATTGTCATTTCCACATAGTCTATCTCTTTCTGACTTCCTGTATCAGGCTATTGTAATAGTAATTTCTGTTGTACTATAATAAACTGCATTTTCACCTGCATTATTGTATTCTTCAGCTCCTTAATCAATTTACATTTTTCACAGGAGAATATTAAATGGTCATTGGCTATATCCATGCTAAATTTCTTACAATGAATACATCTTAAACCAAGAAGCCCCCCTTCCAGTCTCACAATATTTGAGTCCATTTTGATCATATGGCAAGTGTCATTAGGTCACCACTACTCTACTGTTCAGCAGTCATCAATATCATTTGTCTCAAGCTGGCTAGTGAAGTAACGCTAGCCAGCTTTTGACAAATGATAGTCTACTGCTAATACTACCAACACACTCCAACATGCTGCATGTGTCTTGGCATGCATCCCGCCTCCGTACTCACTCAGGGTCCTGTTTTATCTCACCAAACCCGGAATTGTAAAGCAGGTCACATGATCACTTAGAGTGCTACCTCTCAACAGGTTAAAATTACCCCCTTAAAACACTAAAAGTGCTCCAGTAGCACTCTTGTGGAGATGTACTCCTGCAGATTCCCTTTGTGTTGGGATATTGAGCTCTCTTTCTGCAGTTCAAAGTTTTAGCTGTTCCACACAACTGCAGCCTCCAGCATACACTGCAGTCTATCCCCACAATATCAAGTGCCTAAAACAGCACACCTTTGGTCAACACACAAGTAAGAGAAGAGTCACTTGTTTCAGCCAGATCTGCCTCACCACCTACAAGGGCAGTCTCGCAGAATGCAGAATTTAACACTGTAAACTCATGGAAATAATTACAATCTAATTTTGCTTTTGCAGTTTAAAAAGAAATAAGGTTTACACAAAGAAAATTAATTACAAGAGCTTATCAAATTACTAAGAGGGCTCTCCACATATTAAATGAGTTTAGTAAGCGATGATTAAAGCCATTCTGTTGATCTTAGATGAGAAGAGACCCCACTGGTTATTTATTGTATATAGTTTTTGTTGTCCTGAAAGAAAGGCTAGATAATTCTGCCTGCTGTCAGCCTTGCTCCAAGGAGGGGGTGCACAGATGCAAGCTGAGATATTTGAAAAGTATGGGTTGATAATATTTATCAATTGCTGAATATCAAGAATATTGAAAAAAAATCAACTAACCAATGCTGTGTATAAATTTGTTTATTAAGAATTAAATGTGTGACTCTAACAACCATGGTGACCATGGTTGTCATGGTTAGCCTTGTAATGACTTGTATTGACTATTGCTGGCAAAAGATGACCATCATTATAGAAACTTAGAACGTAAAAAGCAGATAAGTACCTTTTGGTCCATCCTGTCTACCCCTTTGTCACTACCTGTGGCAGACCCTAAATGATTCTGCCCTTCCCCTTTTCCACTAAGGTTCCCTATTGCCTATCCAATGCATTCTTGATGACCACTACTGTTTTCACCCCCACCACTTCTGCTGGAATACTGTTCCAGGCATCCGCCACTCTTTCTGTGAAGAAGTACTTCCTCACATCTCTCTGATTCTACTCCTCTCCAGCTTTATTGTATGTCTCCTTGTTATTAAGCAACACTTTTCTGAAAAATACTCCCCTCCTATACCTTATTTACTCTTGTGAGGTATTTAAACCTCCCTGCATGATCATGTATTGACTATTGTTGACCATGGTTATTTAACCCTTTAAGGTCTTGTTATGACTATTTTTGACAATGGTTGACCTTGGGCTTTGACAATGGCACGTTCTAGCCATAGATATTGCCTGTGGTGCCATTTCACAACCATGGTTAACCATAACCAAGCAAGGTTAAAAACATAGTCAAAAGCATGGTTTTCCACCTTCTTTTTACCATGGTCAACCTGCAGTTGAACCATGGTTCACCATGGATCAACCATGTTAGCCTCACAAGGGTCAGCTTAACATCTTAACCAAAGGGAAGTACCACAACAATGCAGTAGCCACCAAGTGCTGCACATGTGCAACTGAAACACAACCTTCCCAAAGAATCAAAGAAGTGTAATGAGAATCTCCAGTATATAATTGTAAGCAATCTAGCTGAGCTAACAGCAGAAAAGGGACTGTGAGAACAGGATATATACTGAATCAAGAAAATGAATCCTGCCAATTGTAAGGAAGAGATGCATTTATTCATAATAGCATACCCCTCCTGTACTTAATAATGTGCCAGTGTTATTTTAATATGCATTAATTTATTGCTTAGTAGTGCTGCTGTGCATTGTTGTAAAAATGTTTTGTGTGGCACCTAGAAGGTGTGGGACTGGGCACCTCCAAAATAAAAATACTTCTACTACAGCCGGCCTGGTGGTGCTGACACACTGGATGTCACACCTTGCACCATACCGGCGACCTACATTTGGGAATGAGCACAGGCTGCCAGGGGTTGGCAGGGAGGAGATGGATCAAGCATCTGTCAGACTGCTATCCATCTCTGGGGAGGGGGGGTGACAAGCAGTCAAGTTCATGTCTGACCCCTAGCGAAGGCTGGGGCTCAATGATACTCTGCTGCAAAAAACATCGGGCTGGTGCACAGCAGATGCTTGGCAGGGCTACATGCAAGTTCATGCATCAGCCCTCCACAGGCATCATTGCACACCATGCTTCTGCACGAGGGAGCAGAAAACAGAAAAAGAGAGACCTGTTGGCTGGTCATTGTGGCTTGATGGCCATTCCTGTGCTCCGCTCTGGATTTAATGCCCCTAAAACTGGATCTGAATTTGGTGGGTGAGTAAGAGGGACTCCCCACCACCCACCATGAGGGGTAAGCCATGGGGACTGCAGGGGATGAGGGCCTGAAGATGCTGAGCAACGGGATGGCAGATGGACGAGGAGCCAACCAGGGTCAGAGAGGGGAAGAGATAAATAAGTGAAAAAAAATAAAAATTCTACTACTACATTTACATGAAAGGATCAAAAGAGACTGAATATAGCATCAGCACAGAAAAACAACAACATAAGGTTTTAGTAAATAAATCCAAATAAAACTGTGGACTCAGTGCCCAGTTCATGAAAGCACCCCAGATACATATGAATTGCATATATCTGGGATGTTTTGCTCTGCACTGTTAGTAGGCAGCATACTTGCTGGCATTTACAACTCCCAGCTCCCTGGATCCATGTATAGACTAATGTGCAGAGGTGCCAAGTGTATGTCAGGTAGAGGTGCAGTGTCGGGCACTGGGAATTTAATCATATGCACAGCCCTGGTCTAAAATGCATCTGTCTCCACACAGAAAAGGGGCTTGTTGGATATGGCAGTCCTCTAAGGACTGTCCTATCCTCATTGGCAACACTAACTCACTTCTTCTGGTGGGCCTTCCCCTTCCCAGCCATAACTCAGTGCTTCAACTGGGCCTAACTCTCCGAGCTCTCACTTACTGCTTCTGCTCTGTTTACAGTTTCTACAACACTAGAAGTATGGCTCAGAAAGCCCTTGAACTACCTATTCACCATGCTCAGCTGCAAAAAATGTTGATTTGTTGATAGGGCTGCTGGCTGCTTAAATGAGCTGCCTTATACCTTGCTCAATCTACCTAATTTTGACCAGTTTAAGAGAGCACTATGGGCAACCCTAACAGTTCAATGCAACTGTAACTGCTAACTGTCCTAACTAAATCCCTCCTGGTATACACTTTGAACTATGTCAGACCCTGGTTCTGCGTCCATGTACCATTACTCTGCTTCTTTTATACTATTTCAGTTTAGCTACCTTATTATAAAATTGTATGCAATGTATTTGGCCTATGTATTTGTACTTGTTCAACTATGTTGTACTAGTCTGAAATAGTTCCATTGAAACTCTCTTATTGTATTTGTTATGGTGCCTTGTACTTTCCATTATTGACATGGTACCTCTGTAAAAAAGCACTTGTGCTCAAAGGTATTCTCCAAAAATGTTCACTAAATGAATCATTACAAAACAAGTAACTCCACATTGCTTATGGCACCATACTGTACTAATAAATTACTACTGTCTTCTGTAGGGGCTACAAGGGCTGGAACAGGTGATATGGTCCCTAATCAGGCTCCTCAGAATGTCCTGTAGCTGTGCAGAAGGGGCACTTACCAGGTCAACAAAAACTAAACAAATAAATAAAATAAATTAACATAACCACTACTTTAGCCCTGTGGACCATGTAGCCTCTGCCCTTGGCAATGTATTAGGTGCATTGGAGGCACCCTTCATGGGGCTGTGGATGTCTGGAGATCACTCTGTGGAGTTGGACCTAGGTGCTCCCCAAGCCAGTGCAAGCACCCTAAAAGGGCTACAGATATGTATGTCGATCAGCCCTTCGCTTTAGCTCATTTTATATAAGAACCCAACTTGAGGTCTGGTCATGTTCAGAGTTACTCAGCTAGTGCATCAACAGTTTCACCCAAATTCCACTGACAAAGAAATTGTTTGCCTGGATATTTGATATAAAGGTCAGATAATTACTGATCTGACAGTGAGCTGGGATTGGGATCAGATTGGGTTGCTAAGGTGCTAGCTGGGGAGTAATGATTAAGCATTGCAAGGAAGCTCTCTTCCCTCAGCAGGGGATACAGTGTACCAGTCATCAACTACCACCTGTTGGAGCCCAGGAAGCAACATGGCAGGTGTATACAGATGTGGACAGAAGCAAGAAAATGCACCCTACCTATCATAAGGAAGAAATGGATTTACAGGAAATGATTTAAAAGTACTGACTGTAGTTGAAACTTCAACATTAAAGATACAACGTTCTAGTAACCAGATCATAGTAAAACAGTGGACTCAGGGCCCAGTTTTTCAAAGGCAACCCAGATACATGTGAATCATGCATATCTGGAGTACCTTGCTCTGCTACATCAATAGCTGGTGACATAAGGCAATTTCGACCCCATGTCCCCTAGTATCCATGCACACAGTGCTCTTCTAGGGGCAGGACAGTGAGAGGTGCTGTGCCAGGCACCCTTCATATAACATAGAAACATAGAATTTGACTGCAGATAAGGAGCACTTGTCCCAGCTAGTCTGTCCTTTTTCTCCCTTGCCTATATACTGACACCACAGGCACTACTTGGTCTCTGCCACATTACAGCCCATTAAGATTCCTTTGTGCTTATCCCATGCATGCTTGAAACCCACCACTGATTTCTCCCATCCACCTCCTCTGTAAGACCATTCTAGGCCTCCGCCACTCTTTCAATGAAGACGCACTTCCTCACATCTCTCTTGAATTTATCCCCTTTCAGATTAATTGCATGTTCCCTTTTTTTGTGCATCTTTTCATCTAAAAAAATGCTTCTCTCCTGTACCTTATTTACACCAGTGAAGTATTTATATGTGTCTGTCATATCCCCTCTGCCTTCTCTCTTCCAGGATGTACATATTGAGTTCCTTCAGTCTCACCTCATAGGGCTGCCGTTGCAGACCCTGCATCATTTTATTTGCCCTCTTGTGTACTGCCTCCATTCTGTCTATGTCCTTCCTGAGATGTGCCTCCAGAATTGTACACAGTACTCCAGGTGAGGTCTCACTAGTAATCCATACAGTTCGCAACAGCATCTCCTTTCTTCTTTTATTTCTTTATTTTATTTATGACATTGATAACCGGGTGAGTGCGCTGATCCCAGGGACCATTTTCTGGCACGACATGGGCCATAACACATGGTGCAGGGAGACAGTGGAGTACAAGGTAACAGTACTGCAATTCTGCTGGGGATACCCCTACCTATGCTCCCTAACATACCAATGGCCCAACCCACTGCCTTGTAACAGTGCTTCACCACCCTGCGATCTTGAGATATGATTACTTTCATGTCCCTTTCCTGTTCAGTGACTGTCAATATCTCCTCTCCCATTCTGTATTCTGCCTCTGGGTTTCTGTGCACAAAGTGCATGATTTTGCACTTTTTTACACTGAAACCCAGTTGCCATGCCCTTGAACACTCCACAAGATTTTGCAGGTCTCTACTAATATTTTGCACCCCTTGTGGAGTGTCCATCCTAGTGCAGAATCTGGTGTCATCTGCAAAGAGGCAGACTTTCTCTTCTAGCTCATCTGCAATGTCATTTATAAAGACATTAAAAAGGAGTGATCCCAGTACTGAGCCCTGTGGAACCCCACTGGTCACCCTCCCGTCCTTAGAGTGAACTCCATTTACCACCACCCTCTGGCATCCAGCCCTTAAGCAATCTGTTACTAATTTCACCACTTTTTGAACAACCCTAAGCTGCCCAGTTTCCTCATGAACCTTCTACATGGAACTGTGTCAAAAGCCTTTCTGAAATCTAAGTAGGCCATGTCCATTGCCCCACCCTGATCTATTTACCTGGTCACCCAGTCAAGAAATCTATCAGACTTGTTTTACATCACCTCCTTCCCATGAATTAATGTTGCCTCAGGTATTGTTACCAATTGGATTCAAGATATTTCACAATCCATTTTTTTGAGCTGTTACTCCATTAGATCCCCGTTACTGATGTTAGGCTGACTGGGCTATAGTTGTCCGCCTCCTCTCTGCTACCACTTTTGTGTAGTGGGACTACATCTGCACTCCTCCAGTCCTCCAGAATCACACCTTTTTCCAGTCAGTTTTTAAAAAGAACTGTCAGAGGAGCAGCCGGTACCACCCTGAGCTCCCTTAGTACCCTTGGATGTACCTCGTCTGGCACCATAGCTTTGCCACTTTCAGATTTGTGAGTCACTTCAGAATTTTCTCCTCTATAAAGGGACCTGTTTCTACCTCCATCCTCCAGTGTCCCTTTCTTTTATGTGACCCATCACCTTTCCATACCTCTGTGAAGACTGAACAAAAGTATTTCTTCAGAATATCAGCTTTTTCCTGAGCCTCCTTTGCACAAGCCCCACCTACCCTTCTTAACCTCACAATTCCCCCTTTAGTCCTCCTGTTTTCATTTATGCACCTAAAAAAAGTCTTGCCCCCTTTAGTTACCCCTTGGATTATTCTTTCCTCAGTTTGCCCCTTTGCCCTCCTCACTGCTGTTCCTTTTTCCCTCTGTTTCTCTTGATACACATCCCTGTTTTCTTAACTCAGCATCTCTGTATACCACCTGAAAGCTACCCTTTTAACATTTTCAGTCACTTTCTTCAAGAACCATGGTGGTCTCCTTTTCCTCTTATCTTTACATGCCTCATTTGCGTAAAGGTTTATTGCCTTCCATATTCTCCCCCACAGCACAGTCTACTGTTCCCCCCACCCCCAGGTCATCTCCCTACTAAATGGTCCCTGGTGCATTCACCCATTTTTTTTTTGTCCTCATGAAGTCTGGGACTCCCATCCTTGTGTGGTTCACTTCCATCGTTGTCCTTACACTGAACAACACTGTACAGTGGTCACTGGTTCCCAGATGGTCCCACAGGCACCATAGTGAATCCCTGTGATCTCCTCACAGAGAAGGGCTAGAACAATATGGCTGTCCTCAAAGGCCATGTCCCAATTGGCAATACAGTTCAATTTGCTTATGGCACTGTCCTGTGCCAGTACATCCTCCAGCCCTGTGCAGAGGTTTCAAGGACTGGAGTGGTTAAAGTGGCCAAAATCAGGCTCCTCATAAAGTCCTGTAGCTGGCAGAAGGGCACACATAACCACTATTGCAGTCAATGAAGCTACATAGACTCTGCCACCTCTGTCAGTCCTCTGCAGTATGGAGTTTGGATCCATGATCTGGTTTAGGTCTGCCTTTGCCCCTGTACCCACCCTGACCTAGCCACATACATAAGAAAGCCAGTGGCAAAGGATCAGGTGCAGTAGGGTCACACATCATGGGGCTTTGGAGTCTTGAACATTACTATATACATGGAGTAGGACATCCATGCTCCACAAGCCAGCACAGGCACCACAAGCGTGGTGTGGATCTGTATGAGGATCAGACCGCCAGTTGTGACTCATTATGTGTAAACACCCAAGAAAATGTTTGTTCATGTCCAGAGCTGCTTGGCTAATGAATTAACTGTTACACCCACATTTCACAGACAAAGAAATTGTATCTGATTGGTTACTGGATGAAAAGATCAGATAATACTGTACTGCAGTGCATCGGTGTCACTACTGCTTGCTATAGTGTACCCATGACCCAAATCTGGGAACAGGCTGGGGGAATGAGGATTGAGTATCTCAAGTACAGTTCTCCTCCCTCAGATTATAGACTTTCTCCCAATGGAGGCCATGGAGCATAATAGTGGGATTATACAGAAGAGGAGAGGGCAACATATGGATGAAGGATTCATCTGTAAACATCACTTCAACTGATCTATAGCAGGCCAGTCTGCTCTCTCCATCCACCTTCCAACACTGTAGAAGAACCTCCCTCTGCCATCCGTCTTTTTACCTCTCTGCACTACATCAAACTATCTATACTGGCACACTTCTGAAAAACATGTATCTCCAGCTAGGTGTTTTCCTCTTCTCTCCACATTACAACAACCCATGACCTGTCCAACCACCATTATTTTATTTATTTCAGTTTTGTATCTTTCTCTGTTATAGAGCTTAAAATAATTGTACTCAGTAGTTTTAATTTTAAACCACCATGATTCTGCACAAATATCTTGCAATACATTCATGGCACTCTCAATTAGCTCTTGTTCTGTTCACCCGACAACTGATGTATTTGTACTAGAGCTGTGTGGAATTAGAAAATTCTTTTTCCGTGGAACTCCAATGGACTTTAATGACATTCCAACAGAATCCTGTGAAATTCTGTATAATTTTAGAAACAAAAGCACAGCTTTGCAGAACATCTTACTGATAGCCACTTTAAAAACAAACTCTGGCCAGAGCCGATGGGTCTGCAGTTGAGGAATTTGTTTTGGTTTTCTTGCTATTTTCACTCCCCGCAAGATGGCAGCATGAGCATACTGCTGCAATTGCATGGAACTGTTGTGCACAGAGAAAAATTAGGTATCTCTTCCCTTGCCACTGCTATCCTACCTGCTGCTTCACCTGTGGAACATAAACTGCAACAAGCATGTCGGGAACTGATTTCTTCCCTCCACAGAGGAAGGGAGCATCCTCTGTGATGCTCAACCTCCTCCCTTCACTGGCCCTCCAGCTTCCTGGGGTTATTCACAAACTCTGGTCACTGATGTTACAAGTGGTGAAGCAGCTGTTGTGCTGATGGGCTGGTGTATTACAATGAACATGATGTTGTGGTTTCTCTTGTGTTCACATAAAAATACATGCTTGAACCTGTCTTCCCATGAAATACGACAATGTGTTTTATTCTGCTGTCAATCACATGAAATACAGTAATGTTTATTGACCAATTAACACATAAAATATGATACTGTGTTTTGCTGTAACATGAATCACGACACTGCAATACAAGGTAGTCCATATTCAAGCTTTTTTGTTTACAGTATCTTTGTGGTCCTATAGGCTGCTGAATGCTCCATTCTGCCTCTGGTGACCTCCAAGATCTATTCCAGCTGTCTCTCCTCTCTGTCCTCCCTGGCTTTATCCTCCCTCTATGGCAGGGCCATAGGGGTGAGGTCCACCTGCCCCAATCCCTCTGCATCTCATTATCTGGTGAGGATGGGGAAGGAGTGGTTGGAGCATGTGTGTGCTAGTCTCAGCCATTTTTCTGATGGCTCAGGGTTGGTTCTTCCTTGATCAAAAGTGTGATGTTAGCTATTATAATGTGTCCTAACCTTTAATCCCACCCATTTGCCCAGTGCCACAAAAGCCTCTGTGATGGCCTTGCACATAGTAGCATGGCATCACATATGCACACCCCTCATGAAGGTGCAAGCTTCCTGGCTCATCAGAAGGGGTCACTGCCACAATAGGCTATGTTGCCAATCCACCCCAGTGAGGAAGCATTGTCATAATGTCACCTGAGCACAGAGACCTGAGTCCACTGTTGAATTCAATTTGACCACATGGAAGTAAGTTGTGCTTTCTATGGGGAACAAGACAGAACCTGAGAAATGTTTCATGTGAGTTAAAATATGGAATGCCTTACCTTCTAATCAGGGCCTCTAAACTATTATAGTAAATCACTGTTTGTATATATCTTGAATTGCTGAAGTGTCTCACCAGCAGAATTTACTCATGTATTTGCCACTGCAGCATTGACTATGTGAGCCAGAATTATTGATCCTCCTAGATGTGCATTTGGTATTAAATAACTGTAAAAAGGAAAAGATGATCTGGCTCCATGGTGCCAATTGGTAGGGAACAACTTGGCACACACTGTTGACCTGGGTTTGAAGGGATGCTGTCAGGAACAGGAGGGCATTGCATATCTTGCTGATCAGCTGCAACCTAGAACAATTATTGGAACACGGGGGGCTCTCCAGAAAAAAAGCTTCTCAATACACATGTTCTATGAAGTTTGTTCAGTCTTTTCTTGGTTAGCCCAAATGTTTCACCATATATTTATCATTTCCAGTGACAGTTCAGTATCCAGAGGCAGCTTCTACTGACAACCTGAACACCATATTATCCTCATTTCCTGCAGCACTTTGTCTCTATTTGTTCTCTATTTTGCAACCTTGGACAAGACCAAGGATCGGTGAGAATGCTGGGTATTTTCTGCACTCAAAGAAACAAACTGATCTGATACTCCCAGGTGTTACAGGGAATAGAAAGGAGAGGAGTAGTGGAAGGAAATGCAGGTAGGCCATAAAGATAATGTGCCCCCTGCAAGTGTCACCATAAATGCAAGAAGTGATATTGATCCCTCACACTGTGACTTAGAACAGAGATGCCCACCTCCTTAGTTTGGTCACCCTTTGGAAGCTGGGTGGAGTAAGTCCCTTGAGGGTGTTACTCTCTGGCGAGCTTACTCAGCCATGTAGTTCAGGTAAAGAGCTAGAGTACACATAGAAGAGGATGTCTGGATGATGGAGTGGAAGAGGAGTCCATTAAGGTTTCAATCAGTGTGCAAATGCCAGGACAGAATAGTTATCCAGGCAGGCATCAGGCTAACAGACTGCAGAGGGATGTTTTGGTTCTGGCTACAGGGAAAAATAGGGGGTGGGGAGGATGAAAATGAATTGCCAAAACTACATTTTTTAATATTTAGCATTGCTAGACAATGTAACAAAAGCAGGGGAATAAGGCATAGGGAAACACATATTGAAGATCCTTAGCAGTTGTGTATTTTGATGCGTTATTGTATTATGCAATGGGTATAATCCTAACTGCAGCACAGTCTACCAAAGCATGGTAGTTATTTTACTCTCACACCAAAAACTCTGTTGTTTTGTTTTGGGAGAGGGTACTGACATTGGTGTTGCAACCACAGCTAAATTTAACAGTTTTAAACCCTAGTACACTCCCAACACATGATTACCATCTTTCTGAAGCATTTGTACTCTGCAGTGACATTTTCCTTTCTTGTGATGTTGCATGGCAACTCTAATTCTTGCTTAATATACTTTTTACAATTAATGTGCTGTTCTTTTTTTTCACTTCTCATTCTGACTGGAAGGAAAAACTGGGGGGGGATGAAAATGAATTGCAAAAAACATGGAAACTGTGCCTGGCAACCCCAGGTCCAATTATGTAACCCTGCAGCTCAGTGGTCAGAGTACTGGGATGGTATATCAGGAGCCTGAATTTAACCCCCAGTATGTCATAGTGTTGCTTTCTCACTGCAGCTTGTGATTTAAATTGCTAAAGACAAATCACATTTCATCATTTGGCAGGTTCTTCCACTGAAGGGAAAACAGTGTGAGAACAGTTTTGGACCTTGTCCATTCTGGGTATCAGAGTTAATGCTACTATTACTAGTTCCAGGTTCCTGTGTATCAGAGGGCACCCTGTAGTTTTTTGGGGGACAGGGGTAGTCTGTTATGCTTTTCCCTTCCCTCATTCATACTGCTAGAAACATCTGGCAGTTTGTCAGTCACTTCAGGTAAAATTGTTATAACAGGGGTTTGAGGGTTCTTTTCTGCCACAATTTGGATTTCAGGGTCATTAGGAAAAGTGTATATCTTCCCCTTAGGTGCTGGATATTGTGACCTAATAAGGGGTTTATCAGTCAGTAAATCAAGAACTCTAGAGACCCCTTGATGATTTATCTCACCATCCCCTCTTGTCCCATTACTCCTAGCAGACTTATTTTTCTCCACAGGGTCCCTTTACGCATTGTGTTCTCCCAACTGTATTGTATGCAGCTCCCAGTTCATTTATCAAGTTAGTATTCACAGTTGGTATAGTGTCCTGGCTTTACTGTTGCTCCTGTAATTTGGGTGTTGTCCAATGTGTACCACTGACTGCACAGGTGAAATTGGCTTCATGTGACTGAAGGGCATGGCACCTCACTCTGAGCAACGTCCCCCCTGAAGAGCAAATCTCTTGGTAAAGTCATCAATTGTTGCAGCTCTCAAGGGAATAAGGGATATGAAGTGGCTCATTTCACTCCCCAGGCTGTAATGTACAAGATCTGATGGCAGATACACTGTTAGCAGAGGTGGTTGCTGTAAAATCCAGCAGATCTAGCATTACTGTCCTAAACATACAGTGAGAGAATTAAAAAAAACTAGAAACTGAAAGGCATATTAACAACAGGGCAGGCAAAAGGGAGAGTAGAGAGGTATGTACAGAGTTGATTAAATAAATCCTGAACTGTGTTTCTTTTTAAAGTAAAAGTAGCAGCTCCTGATGCTGCTCTGTTCCATTTATGATCCCTTTATACTGTATGGTTGAACATGGTTCTGTATAGAAAACTATACATTGTAAAAAGTTGTTCTGCTGCAAAAGTGTGGAGGGGTTGTGGGACAACAGATGGACCAGACACCGAATCACAGGTTCAACACACAATCTCTCTATGATGTTTATTCAAAATATAAGAAATAAGCTTCTACAATACAATATTCCTTCTTCAGTACATCAGTTTGCAGCAACAGACTATGTATGTCCTTTCTCTGCTCTTTGCCAGCACTTACTGACACTGATCTCTGATCTAACCACTTTTTAGTGAAAACCCTTCATCCCTATGTGGGCCCTGTTTGCTTGGGTAGTGTGGGCTCAAAAGAAAGAAAAACAAGATAAAAACAAAGAACCTCAGTGTAGAAACACTGAAACATGGGTTACCCCAAAGGGCATTGGCAACAAATCAAGTTTCAAAGAAATACAACATCATACATACTTCCATAATGCAAAGCATAATGGGATATATGCAAATCATCATGAAATTTCAGACTTGTTCAGTTTACAGCAATTTGCATGCATTTTAAATAGCACAACTAACTTAATTTCTATAATAGTCACCTAGTACTTTTTACTATTATCAAAAACACCTAGTGTCGTGGTATTTTCAACATTTACAGGTTCAGTGGCTCAGTAGGTTGCACACTCACTTCTGAGACCGGGAGATCAGAGGGCCATGGGTTCAGTTCTCACACCTGGCACTTGGGTTAATATCCCAGTACTGACACTGTAGTGCAGAATGAGAGGGGTGCTGCACTTCTGAGGTGCCGTATTTTGGATAAGACGTTAAACCAAGGTCCCATCTTCCTGGATTGGTGGTAGTTCAGGTGGATGTTATAGATCTCATGGCACTTATCGAAAAGAGTAAGAGAATTTCCCCAGTGTCTTGGCCAAATTTCCCTCATTCACTAAAAATACCACCAACAGCTTAATCTGGTTTAAGGTCAGTTGGCATTCATCTTTATACCACTCCCCTGGATCGTGCCTGAAAATAGGAAGGATTTGTCTAGTGCACTTACCCGGTCAACAAAAACTAAATAAATAAAATAAAATAAACATAAGGTATATTATGACATAGTGCTATTACATACTAAAGCCATCAATGATAAACACAACCTGTTTTGCATATGCTTGGAGGTCACCATAATAACCTCCATGTGTGAGAACCTGAGAGAGAAAAGGAAAATTAAAGAGGACACTATAGCATAGTCAAGAAAGGGAAGGGAAAGCCCATAGGTGGCCAACCTTATGCACTAGATATTGTAAAGTATAGATTAGGCTAAGAAATAGAAGAACTGCTGCAACATATTTAAGAAAGGTTTGGTCCTCAAGAGTGGCAGGAACTCCCTGTCACATATCCCCCACCTTATGAGGGAAGCAGTTATTGCAGACTGTTACCACCTTCCTGTTCCAGGAAGGGATGGAGCTTCTGCCATCCATCTTCAGAAGGTCTGTCTCAGGGTCCTATTAATGATAAACATTCTATCATAAACATAGTGGATATCATCATTCTTTCCCTGAGGCAGTAACACATTTCTCAATGGAGACTAACAGTACCTTTTCTGAACTATCTCCTTTAAGGGAAAGTACATCATGTTTCTTAACCCAAAAATCTGGATGGCTGTAAAGTTCAGTACCATAGAAATACTTTCTCTGGGGTGAGTAATTACCTGCTCCAACACCACCAGACATGTCAATTTTAAGCAGGGGTCCAGTCCTAGGTTCAACCCCTCTACATAAACCCACTATGCCTCTTGATTCATTTCACATGCTACAGATACAGACACCTGAGGCCAGATACTCTAGGTGTTACCCCAGCACAGGTTCCTATCTTTTCACCCGACACCTCCTCCTTTGTAGGTTTTTCATCAAAAAATAAAACACATGTACCACCTCCTTGATTTTAACATATTGTAACATTCTGGCAATATTAGCATCATTAGCCTGCAGTATACCCCAGTCAGTACTGTTAACAGATTCAGCTGCATTAATACAAGAAAAAGTCCCTTCAGCCTCATAGGCTTCTTCTTGCTTGCTTGGAGTCTTCAACCCCAGAACAATATCACTAGGCATAGTCTTACCTAGATTCTCACTATCAAGTTCCATACTTGCATCTCCATCCTCCAACAGATAACCATCCTGGGAACACAGGAAACAAAGGAACATCCTGCTTGGTCAGGGAGTCCTCCTCAAACTAAGCCCACAAAAAATCCTTCACCAACTCTTTATCCAAACTCTCCAGCAGGAATGTCTCAAGCACCTGGCACTAGTGTTCCACCTCACTGCATAGTCTGTCTGCCTCCAGCCACTGCCCATTCATCCAGTGGCTCATCCTCATAAGGGTCTCCACCTCCTGGGTGTTGTCTCTCACACCTCCAGTCTGCCTTGATCTGCATCTCTTCACTTTTAGGCTTGGCCTTCCTCTGAGCTCCTGGGTCCAGTCTAAGCAGAAGCTTCTCTCCATCTGTCAGCCACAGTTCTGGTCAGAACTCCAAGAACTTTCTTCTCTGGGTTCTCATCTGGCAACTCCTGGTACATCAGACCATCTGGGATATCTGGGCAATATCCACCAGAACACTTCCCTCTTCAGCCAGTCCAGATGCTTCCAGCAAGTTTTCCCTCTTCTCACACCAAGTCTGTAGCAGGGTTGTGGGATAACAGATAAACTAGATACTAAACTTCAGATCCAACACACAATCTCTGTGTGATGTTTATTTAAAATACAAGAAATAAGCTTCTGCAATGCAATATTCCTTCTTCAGTACATCACTTAGCAGCAACAGACTACGTATGCCCTTTCTCACACTTAGCCAGCACCTACTGACACTGATCTCTGATCTAACTACTTTTCAGTGAAAACCCTTCATCCATATGTGGGCCCCACTTGCTTGGGTAGTGGGGGCTCAAAAGGAAAAAACATAAAAAGCTAAAAAGAAAGAACCTCAGTATAGAAACACTGAAATATGGGTTACCCCAAAGGGCACTGGCAACAAATCAAGTTTCAAAGAAATACAACATCATACATACTTCCATAATGCAAAGCATTATGTGATATATGCAAATCACGATGACATTTCAGACTTTTTCAGTTAACAGCAATTTGTATGCATTTTAAATAGCAGAACTAACTTAATTTCTATAATAGTCACTTAGTACTTTTTACTATTAACAAAAACACCTAGTGTCATGGTATTGTCAACATTTACAGGTTTCATAAACATAAGGTATATTATGACCTAGTGATATTACAGACTAAATCCAACAACGATAAACACAATCTGTTTTACATATGTTTGGAGGGCACCACAATAACCTCCCTGTATGAGGACCTGAGAGAGAAAAGGAAAATTAAAGAGGACACTATAGCATAGTAAAGAAAGGGAAGAGGGTGCCCATATGTGGCCAACCTTATGGACTAGAAATTGTAAAGGATAGACTGGAAAGACTGGAAAGGACACCACAATCCACACAGAGGTTGTGTACAAACCCCCATGTCAGGGGGAGGGAATGGACAAGGATATGATAGAAGGCATTCTTAGGATGGCAGAGAAAGGGAAGATACTGTTTATGGGAGATCTGAACATGCCAGATGTTAACTGGAGCACATTTGCTGCAGCCACATCCAAGAGCAGGGCCATTCTCGATGTCCTACAGGTGGCAGGCCTCAGACAGCTAGTTTTGGAACCCACTTGTGAGGGAGCAATCTTAGACCTCGTACTCTCAAATGGGGTAGTGAAAGGATCTCAGATCTAGAAGTGGGTTGCCATCTGGGAACAAGTGACCATCAAACAGTGTAGTTCACGTTAAACTCAGCTACAGAGTCAAGCCATACAAAAGTGGGGGTACTGGACTTCAGGAGGGCTGACTTTGGCAAGATGGGAGAGTGCCTCAGAAAAGCACTAGCAAACAGGCTAGAAGGAGGGGTGAAGCAACAATGGGGAATCTTCAAAACTGCCATCACAGAGGCAACAAGCCATTGTGTGAAGCAAATAAACAAATCAAAATGAAAGAAAAAGCCACTATGGTTCTCAAAAGAGGTGGCTGGGAAAGTCAGGGAGAAAAAGATAGCATTCAGGAAGTATAAGGAAACACAGAAGGAGCAGGACAGAGAGCTGTACCAGTTAAGACAGAAGGAAGCAGGGAGGGAAGTCAGAATAGCAAAGGCCCAAACTGAGGAAAAGATAGCCAACTCAGTTAAGAAAGGGGATAAAACCTTTTATAGGTACATCAGAGAGCATTGAAAGACAAAGGGAGGGATAGTGAGGCTGAATAGAATGAATGGTGGGTGGGCAGAGGGGGACAGTGAAAAAGCACTGATACTGAATGATTATTTCTGCTCAGTATTCACAAAAGAGGAGGGGGAAGTGCCTAATCCAATTAACAGAAGCACTTTTGATAGGGTGGTCGATCCCAGCCCTTTCACAGAAGAAAGGGTTCTGCAAGAACTCCTAAAACTGAAGGTGGACAAAGCAATGGGGCCTGATGGAATTCACCCCAGAGTTCTAAAAGAATTAAGGAGGAACTAGTGAAACCACTGACTACTCTTTTTAATAAATCATGGGAGGATGGTGTGGTACCCGAGGACTTGAGGAAGGTGGATGTGATTCCCCTTCACAAAAGTGGGACCAAGATAGAGGCAGTAAATTACAGACCTCTCAGTTTGACCTCTGTGATAGGGAAAGTGATGGAGTCACTTCTGAAGGAAAGAATTGTTGAGTACCTAGAGGCCAGTAGGGCACAGGACCCAAGGCAGCATGGGTTCACAGTGGGAAGGTCATGTCAGATGAATCTAATAGATTTCTTTGACTGTGTGACCAAAGTAGTAGACCAAGGAGGGGCTGTGGACATGGCCTACCTAGACTTTAGCAAGGCATTTGACACAGTCCCACACAAAAGATTAATAGTCAAATTAACCAGCCTGGGAGTGGGTCCCAGGGTGGTAGCCTGGGTAAACATTGGCTGAACAACAGGACACAGAAGGTAATTGTAAATGGAGTCCACTCTGAAGAAAGAGGGGTTACTAGTAGGGTACCGAGGGTTCAGTACTGGGTCCAGTCCTTTTAATGTCTTTACAAGTGACATTGCAGAGGATTGGAAGGAAAAGTATGCCTCTTTGCAGATAACACAAAGATCTGCAAGGTTGATACACAAGGAGGTCGAAAGGATGAGAAGGGACTTGGCAAGGTTGGAGGAATGGTCAGAGTATGGCAGCTGGGATTCAATGCAAGAAGTGCAAAATAATGCACCAGGAAACAAGAACCAGGGGAAGATTACACAGTGGGGGAGGGGTAACAACAACAAAAAGGAAAGGACCGAGGGTAATCATCAGATGAACTTGTTAGCAAGCAATGTGAGAAGGCAGTAGGGAGGCTGAGTTATACTGGGATTCATAGGGAGAGCATCACCAGCAGAAAATAGGAAGTTGTTATCCCTCTATACAAACAGTTGGTGAGACCCCATCTGGAGTACTGCGTCCAGTTCTGGAGACCACATCTCCGCAAGGACATAGACAGGATAGAGGCAGTCCAAAGGAGGGCAATTAAAATGGTGCATGGTCTGCAGAAGAAGCCATATGAGGTGAGACTAAAGGAGCTTAATATGTATACCCTTCAGGAAAGAAGGGAGAGGGGGGACATGATAGAAACTTTTAAGGACCTCAGTGGAATCAACAAAGTCCAAGAGGGTAGCATCTTTCAGAAAAAGAGACATGCAAGAACAAGGGGACACAATTTAAAGATAGAGCGGGGTGGTTCCAGGACAATGTGAGGAAGTATTTTTTCACAGAGAGGGTAGTGGATGCATGGAACAGCCTTCCTGAGGAGGTTGTGGGGTCTAAAACTGTGGGACAATTCAAGAATGCATGGAACAGACATAAGGCAATTCTTGTGGGGGGTTGGAAGAAATAGGCTGTTGGTTAACTATAGATGTGCAGCCTATCCTGTAGGTAGGGAAATGGGCAGACTAGGTGGGCCAAGCGGTCCTTATCTGCCGTCAAAGTCTATGTTTCTATGATTAGGCTAAGAAATAGAAGAACTGCTGCCACAGATTTAAGAAAAGATCGGTCCTCAAGAGTGGCAGGAGCTCCCTGTCACAAGAAGTGATGAAGCTACTAATACAGAATGACTTTTTGTTAGTAGCTACATCACAATGCAGACATCCCTATGGGAGATGTTTGGCAATGGCTGGCAGTTGAATGGTTGCACGGTGGCTGGCGTCTGCTTATGAATTGTGGGAGTAGGACAGCAGACACTGACAGTTCCCATAAAGAAAGTAAGTGGTATTGTTTATTTGGGACCATACACTTTATAGAATATTGTATGGTAGCCCAAATACACAACATCACTACTCTCACACCTTGTGTTTTCTCTAACAGCAGAGGGACCTCTTGAGCATCGCTCTCAAAGTCCTTGTCATCAGAGAAAACACTTAGTGTTAGAATAGCATTATTGTGAATGAGCAACCATACACTATCCTATATGTTCTCCTGCCTTATAAGATGTCATAGTTAAGTAACAGAGGAATATAAGGCAATACAGTGCAGTGGTTTAAGGCTCTAAGCTGCAAACCTGGAGACCTGGGTTCGAATCCCACAGCCCTCACTTGCATATTGTGTTACCCTGAGCAAGTCACATAACTTCCTTGTGCTCCCAGGTCTCACCAGTAAACAAGCTTTCAGCTTAGTGTGTCTCTCCTGGTTAAAAAAAATAAAATAAAATAAATATCAGCAAATAGATGGGGATGAGTACGTATTGGCTGGAAGGGGTTTTGTCAGTTTGTGCAGTTTTCCTTTATGCAGCTAATTTTACCCCATATGCTTAAGACTGGAAGTGTTTATAACCTAAGATTTAAGCATTAGTGATAGTCACAAGCACTCACCAGCATATGAAGGGAGGGATGGCAGCAATGGACAACATAAGTCCTTGCCATTTCTGATTTACCCTGTTGCTTTGGTAGTGCATGGCGTTTATGTGGGAAGAATTACAGCAACAACAACAAACAAACAAAAAGAAAGAAAGAAAAAAAAAGACATCTTTACTAAAAAGTTTCATCATGAAATTCAAATAATTTATGTAACTAAAAAATAGTGAAACCCCTGAATTTGTCAGAGTACCAGGTCAAGTCAGTAGATGGAGGGAGTGGCTGGAACACAGCAGAAGGATGGAGTCTAAGGGAGAAAAATGTGGGATAGCTGAAGAAGCCAGAGAGCAGCTGATGAAAGAGAGAGAGAGAGAGACAGAGAGAAAAAGGGAGAGAGACAGAGAGACAAAAGGAATTCTGTTGCTCATTTTGCGGGGGCTGTTACTCTTGTTTCTCCCTCTCTCTGTCTCTCTATCTCTCTCTGTCTTTCTTTCTCTCTATAACTCTCTGCCCACAGAAACTCACTGAACTTCTCTGATTGTCCTACTGGTGGATCTGCATATCTTTTCTTCTACTGAGTCCTCACCTCAAAGGCATCATATGCTCACAATTTCCTCAAATTAACGCTCTTGAACGTTAACCTCATTATCGTGCTGAAGTTCTGACACAATTTGTGCCAGCAGAATGGGGGCTGGTAATTTAAACAAAAGTATGCAAGAAATGAAGAGGTGGTTAATGAATTAATTATTTTTAATTCCAACAGATAGGCTTTCTGTGATTGAAGGAAATGAGGATAACTTATTTTAGTCTAACATTTTCTTTAACTTCAAAAGTTTCAAGTGACGAAGAGAATGCTGGTTTCTTAGACAACCACGAGAGCATATGCTGACTGTTTATTCAACCTATTCATACAGCTTGATCCTTGTCAGCTTCAAAAAATCAGTGAGGAATAATTTTTTTCGTTATTTAGTGTTTATTGACCGGGTAAGTGCACGAGACAAATTCTGCCTATTTTCAGGCACGACCCGGGGGAGGGGGTTACAGATGAATGCCAACTGACCTTGAACCAGATTAAGCTGTTGGTGGTATTTTTAGTGAACGAGGGAAATTTGGCCAGGACACCAGGGAAATTCCCCTGCTCTTTTCGATAAGTGCCATGGGATCTTTAACATCCACCTGACGTACCACTAATCCAGGCAGATGGGACCTCGGTTTAACGTCTCATCCGAAAGACGGCACCTCAGAAGTGCAGTACCCCTCTCATGCTGCACTACAGTGTCAGTACTGGGATATTAACCCAAGTGCCAGATGTGGGTACTGAACCCGCAGCCCTCTGATCTCCCGGCTTCAGAGGCAAGTGTGCTGCCGAATGCCTTGTAATGCCGAAGTGCAAGAGTTTTCTAGTTCAGATATGTTCTGACTAGTCAGAAGTCTCCTTTTATCTTGCATTTCAGATTTAGAGAAGTTAGCAAAACAAGAGAATATTTTCTAACTACAAAATCTAACAACATTTTTGGGGTGTACTCCCTTTTAAGAAGGAACTAAGTAAATGCATTGAAAATAGTTTAGAAATGTTAGTTAATGTAGTTAACTTACTCTACTAAGCATACCATTGCCTAGAGTTAACTATATTATCTTATTTTTTTATTTAAATATTTCACTGCAGTGTGTGTGAATTTGTGTGAGTGTGTGTTTCACACACAGCACATATATTTTCTCATGAACCCTTACTCACCACTCATAAAAGTAGCTGTGTTAAAATGCTGCTATTGCAGCCCACGCATTCAACCCTCGGTCACGACTGAACTCTTAGTCAATATCACCTCCCTTTCGCAATTTGGTGAACATTCATAATGGGTGACGTGAATCTAAATTGTTTGTCTCCCAAGTTAAACAAGCTATGCAATGATGTTACTGTCCTAAACCTCACTTAACACATGTATACTTGAGCTCACATGCCCTAATCCCAAAACACAAAACCACACCCTGCTTGACTGGGCACTCACAATCCACCAGCACTGCATCATTAAATCTGGTCTCCTCCCCAATGGCCTTAGTGACCACAACCCCATTTTCATTGTACGTAAGGTTCATCGGCCCAAACCTCCCACTGAAATCATACAGCTCTTATCCTTTAAATCCTTACACCTTACCCAAATCAGCTCTGCACACGCTTCCACCAACCGGGCCCACCTTCTCCACTGCCATTTCTGTTGACCAAGCGCTTGACTATTTATCGGTTAATTCATTGCCACCTGGAATGCCTTTTCTCCTTTCAGAAGGACCAGTGTCCATGGGCTTCACCTCCCCTGAATCACCCTTGAACTACTGGCCTGCTTCAGGGAGCATAACCGGACCTGGAGAAAAAACAGATCTACTAAACATCCAAGCGACTATGCCAAGTACAGAATGCTATGCAATTCATGTACTAAAGCTACTGGACTGGCTAAGTCTGATTATTTCAACTCCTCATTCCTGACTAACATTAACTCTCCATCTAAATTCTGGAAGGTAGTTCATGCCCTATTCTCTCCCCACTCTCCCTCACCCCCTCCAGTTCTCAAAATAAATAACTCCGTAGTTTCCAACCCTGGATCTGTGGCCAATGAATTTAATGCCTACTACACCTCGTGCGCCATGTCTCTTCTAAATTCCCTCTCCCCATTGCCACCTACTAACTTCAGCTCTTTGCCTTAGCCAGTGCCTACCCTTCCCCCATCCTCCTTTTCTACTATCTTCTTTGACAAAGCTCTTAATGCTCTCCTATCCCTCAACCTCTCTAAAGGCTCCTCACCAGATGAGCTCGATCCTAAACTTCTGTACCTTTCTGCTCCTGCAATTGCTTAATCTATCTCCCTAATTCTTAACCTGTCCTTTATTTCTGCCCAAGTACCCTCATCCTGGAAACATGCTGTAGTCCTTCCTCTCCCCAATGGTGGTGACACATCCAGTCCTGGCAACTAACGCCCCATTTCCCTCCTTCCTACCCTTGCCAAACTTAAAGAACATTTAGTTCTCTCTCAACCATCACCCTTCCTCTCTGATTCCTCCTTCTTCACCCCCTTCCAATCTGTTTTTTGGAAGAACCGCTCAACAACCACCTCCCTCCTCAGGCTCACTGATTCCATCCTTTCAGGGAAGGATGATGGCCTGATCTCCTTGGCCATCTTTGTCGACCTAGCCAAAACTTTCAACACTGTTTCCCATCCCCTGCTTTTTGATTCACTCTCCTCAGCTGGCCTTACTCCATCAGCCACCATCTGGTTTAAATCCTACCTCATTGGCAGGACCCAATCGATGAGAATCCTTGATTCCATCTCCCCTCCACTCCCCATCAACACTGGTGTCCCTCAGGGCTCAGTGCTTGATCCCCTACTCTTCTCCATTTTCCTTAATGATCTTCCCACAGCCTGCTCATCCTCTTCTATCAACATGTATACTGACAATACTGTTTTGTACAGTTCCAGGAAAAACCCTGCGGCTGTGCAAACCAGCTTACAACATGACTTCAACCAAGTTCAACTCTGGTTTGCTTCTCACCAGCTTTTTATAAATGCCAAGAAGAAAGTATTAATGACCTTTGGCACCAGGCAGAGACTCTCTAGGCTCTTGGCCCTACCCTCCTTCCACACCCTTGATGGGACCATCTTGGAGGACACCTTCTCATTTAGATATCTGGGGATTTGGCTGGATCAGAACCTTAACTTCTCTGTGCATATCAATATTATCCTGAAGAAACTGCACCCCAAGCTTAGTACTCTGTACAGAAATCATAGCTTCATCCTGCTGACTGCAAGGCGTGAAATTGTCCAGAAGACGATACTCCCCATCTTTGACTACTGTGATGTAGTCTATGGTGCTGCTCCCAAATCTTCCCTGATCAAGTTGGACACTCCCTTTAACTCCTTCTGCTGCTTTGCTATCGACTCCCCTTCCTGCTCCCACCACTGTGAACTCTATCGCTCTCTAACCTTCCTTCCACTGTCTCACATATGCATCTCTCACTGTGCCAAACTAACCTCCAAATTCTGGTTCGGGAGGCTCACCCCTTATCTCTCATCCTCTTTCTCCATTCCACCTCCCCTCACCCACTTTCTCTGATCAAATGACACCCACACCTTGACGGTCCATCGCTGTTCCACCCTCATTGGTCAGACTGGTTTCGCCCATCATTTCCCTAAAATCTGGAATTCCTTCCCCCTGAAATATGACACTCCTCCTCCAACTACTCCCTTACCTCTTCCCTACACAATTACCTTTCCCTCAGCTGTTCCTGCTTTAACCCCTCTCAATACCTATATCTCAGTTTCAGCCTTCCTACCATGACCCCCTGGCAGGGTTCTCAACATCCTGAAGGGGTAAATCAGGAAATGGTTACCCCTTCTCCTCATATTCAGTCTGTGCCTCTCCCTCTTTCTTCTCAACCTGCCCTTCCGGGTCACCAGTGTCACAACCTAACCCCATCCTTTTTACTCCAACAGCACTTGCATACTACCAAGAGCCTGCTCCAGGGACAATCATGCACTATAAATGGTTCTATTGCATTATTACTGTTTTGTACATTTATATGTTCTTTTGTATGATTTTGGACATGTATTGTAATTTACCAAATGTTTCACTACTGTTTATTGTATGATACCTTGTATTCCAACTGTTGCACAATCTTACAATGTTGTATTATTTGTACTGCTCACATACTATTGTGACTGATCATCCTTCACAACCCTATGTAACCCCTCCCCCCAGGTTGCACCATGAGATGAACAACTTGTTGTTCAATGTGCCCTCCTGGTGAAACATTTCAATAAATAAAAATAAATAAATAAATAGTAACAGCTAGCAGTTTGTCTGTCAGTCACTTCAGGTAAAACTGTTGCAGTAGGGGTTTGAAGGTTCTTTTCTGCCACAGTTTGGATTTCAGGGTCATTAAGGACACTGTGCATCTTTCACTTAGGTGCTGGATATTGTAACCTAATAAGGGGTTCATCAGTTAATAAATCATGGACTCTAGAAACCCCTTGATGATCTATCTCACCATCCCTACTTGTCTCATTACTCCCAACAGACTTATTTTTCTCCACAGGGTCCCATTCTGCACTGTGTTCTCCCAATTGTATTACATGCAGCTCCCAGTTCATTCATCAACTTAGTACTCTCATTTTGTATATCATCCTGACATTACCATTGCCCCTGTAATTTGGGTGTGGTTTGAAAGCATATCACCGACTGCACAGGTGAAAGTGGCATCAAGTGAACCAAAGCCAGTACTGTGACTGTTAGGTGTGTCACCTCACTCTGAGCAACATCCCCATGATGAGCAAGTCACTTTTGGTATTTAGGTATACCTGGTAGAGTCATCAATTGTTGCAGCTTCAGGGAAGAAGGGATATGAAGTGGGCTCACTTCACTCCTGGGTTATAATTTACAAGACCTGAAGCAACTAAACACAAAAGAAAACAGCACTCGCAAGTCAGAAATAAATACAAAAAGCCAAATTGGCAATGAAACAAACAGCCAGAGCTCACAGCTACAGCCACGCGCTTAGAGTCCAAGGCGTGACTCTTCGTCAGGGGGTGTGTCCTGAATGCTGGCCGATGATATTTATTTAAAAAAAAGATTTTAAAGTGACAGTACATAATAATACATTTCTTCTAAATTGTAAATTAAGAAACAGCAGTTACACTTGATAGGGACTCTTAACGTTTTGCTGTTGGTGGGACTTGAAGAAATAGATTGTTCACCTGTTATAGCATCAATGTACAGATCGATGACTGGCCCATCTAATAGCTTTGAACATGCAGCTCCTATGGTTATCTTGGGAGTTATGAAAGAACCAGTGATGGGAGTTGAATTTTCTAATTCTGGGGACTCAAATGAAACATTTGATACACTGGAAAGTTTGTGGGATGAAGCATGCAATGCCATCTCCCCTCACCAGGAATTGTTGCATCAGAATGACAATCGGGAACAAACAAAGATCGAAAATAAATTAATGACTTTTAAACCTAGATCTACATTTAACCCCCTTCCCTCAATTTCGCTGGCTATTCAAACCTATGAGTCATTAGTTATGCAAGATTTCAAACATCTTTTTAAATCTAAATGGCCTAGTTATCAAAGCAATTTGAGTGCAGAAGAATCCTTGGCTATAAAGGACTTGCAAAACGTGTAATTCAAGGAAGCAGACAAAGGAGGTAAAGTTGTAATATTAAATAAGGAACAATATGAAAATGAAATATACAGGCAATTTGATGCTAAAAAAAAGTTACAAAAGGTTACAAACTAATCCAACTAAGGTTATTAAACAAACATTGGATTCTTTTCTAGAGGAGGCTGAATTTAAGGGCTACATCCATAAACAAGAAATGGAATTTTTGACAGTCCCTTTTCCTACAATTCCTACTATGTACATTTTACCTAAAGTGCATAAGGACCAGAGCACCCCCCTCCCCCCCCCCAGGCCAACCAATTATTTCTGGAATTGGATCCCTTACTGAAAAGCTTTGAATTTTGATAGATTCATATCTTAAACAAACAGTTAATGTTCAGAAATCATATTTAAGGGACTCAATGGATGTTTTATCACAGCTTAGGGAGTTGGTCTGGTCCACCAAATTTATATGGCTCACTATTGATGTTACTAGTCTATACGCATGTATTACACATGACCTTGGCCTTTCGGCTTTACAGTATCATCTCAATCACAACTGTGTTGCTCAGAATTTTCCTAAGGATTTTATTCTGGAAACACTAGACTTTATTCTGCACAATAATTACTTTGTGTTTGATCGAAAATATTATTTGCAAACAACAGGAACTGCAATGGGAACCACCATGACCCCATCATATGCCAATCTATTCATGTCCTGGTGGGAAGAAACCTGTGTTTACAAGCAAAACTGAAATCCCTTTCTTCCAAATATTCATTTTTGGGGGAGATTTATTGATGATCTTGTTGTAATTTGGAAGGATGATGCACTGTCAGCATCTGAATTTGTTAATTACATTAACACCAATGATGTAGGGCTACATTTTACTTTCAATACATATATCACAGAAATTTCATTCCTGGATCTAATTTTGATAGGTGTAGAAGGGCAAAAGATACAGAGTAGAACTTTTAAAAAACCCACATCAGGTAACATGGTTTTACATGCTGACAGTGCACACCCAGCACACACTATAAAAGGGATACCTTATGGCCAGTTTGTACGCATTAGACGTAATTGTTCCAGTCTGATTGAATTTGAAAAGGAGAGTCAATTGATGAAAGCTAGATTTCTCTCTCGTGGTTATGCAGATGAATGCATAAATAAGGCATATGACAAGGCCAAAAAGATGAAAAGAGATGAGTTGTCACAGCCCAAAAAAACTATTGAAGTGCAGTTTAATCAACATCCCATTACATTTGTCACGGAATACAATAGAATTTCTAAAAAAGTGTCAGATATTTTGATCAAGCATTGGGGGGTGCTCCAAGGTGACCCTGATCTGAAAGATGTGGTCCAAAACAAACCCAGAGTATCATATTCCATGGGCCCAAATCTATCTAATTCTTTAACCAACAGTTTATGTGTAAAAAACAAGGTGTCTAGATCTACTTGGTTACCCCCTCAACCACTTGACTATTTTTGTTGTGGACACTGTAATGTGTGCAGATTTTGTCAACAAGGAACAACATTTTTACATCCTAACTTTGGCAAAAATAATAAAAAACTTGAAATTTTCCACTTCATAAATATATTAACATATGTAATATATTTTGTGCAGTGTACTTGTCATTTGATATATGTGGGCCGTACTAAAAGAATGTTACATGAGCGTATGCAAGAACATGTTAGGGCCATAAACAAAATTGAACCAAATACTCCAATAGGCATTCATTTTGAGTTGTGCCATAATAAAGATGTTAATGTATTTAATTTCATGGGAGTAGATCATGTAAAAGAAAATATTAGAGGAGGTGGTGATAGATTAAATAAGTTATCCAAACTTGAACAAAAATGGATTTATACCTTGCAGGCTCTACACCCTCTAGGACTTAATGAAAATCTGGATATTACAGTTTTTTTTTATAATAACTAGGGTTTAAATTTTGATTCCCTTATAAATTGCTGATACAAATGTACTTGATAGTGTGCATACCCTCTTATGCTGCTGCTTTCTATTAAGATGCAATATTTTTCTATCATACGATGGAATTAATAGAAATTGATATTTGTATTATTTAAATGCATAGATATAGTGTGTGTCTAGTGGTAAGGAATGTTGTGATAAAAAGATTGTGCCTACACTGATTAGTGTGTGAATGCTTTTGTTTGTTAATTTACAATTTAGAATAAATGTATTATTATGCACTGTCACTTTAAAAAATTTTTAAATAAATATCACCGGCCAGCATTCAGGACACACCCCCTGATGAAGTCATGCCTTGGACTCGAAGTGCTGGGCTGTAGCCATGGGCTCTGGCTGTTTGTTTCATTGCCAATTTGGCTTTTTGTATTTATTTCTGACTTGCGAGTGCTGTTTTCTTTTGTGTTTAGTTGCTTCTGCTTTTCTTCAACAGGCACCGACCCTGTTACCAGTGATGCTCCAAACACCTGTGCTTTGTTGCTGAATGTAGATAAGCTGCCAACAGTGGTGGTTGCTGTAAAATCCAGCAGATCTAGCATTACCATCCAAAATATACAGTGAGAGAATAAAAAACCAAAAAAAACTAAGTGAAAACAGCAACTCCTGATACTGCTCTGTTCCATTTTAGATCCCCTTGTTCTCCTGCCTTATAAGATGTAATTTTTCCGTGGTTAGTCTGCTTTCATATGTGATTTTGCATTTGAATAATTAATGTGTGCAGCAATAAATAAGACTGTGCTGCAAGGTTTTCATCAGTATTCGTCCCCCCCCCCTTACATTTTTTGTTCGAGTACTGTCTGTTTTCTGGGAAGCAAGGTAGAATGCCACTTTTTTCCTCATGCACCCTGTTAGTTGCCCTAGCCCCATCAGAAATAAAAGCACAAGGAAATGTTGTCAATAGCTACACTTTATGTTCCTGCTCACACAGTGGCTGTCAACTTTGCAAGTGGTGAAGGCAAGCCCTTAATCAACACACTTTCTTTCATTTCCAACAGTTCCTAACCTAAAACTAAAGTGGGAGTCAGGGCAGTAATTCTGTTTGATATATATATAGGAACCCAAGTTAGTCCATGAAGATGACAGTTGGACTCGGTATAATCTCCAACAGGGAAATAAAAGTTACTGGTCATAAATAGCAGAGGACCATCACGCACCAGCCCATCAAAGCCTATGATTAGGCAATAGAGGAGCAAGTAATCTCACCATCATCCTCCAGTGATCGTACCAAGACGACGAGGATTGTTATGGCAAACAGAGCGTTTTACAAATACAGGCATTCCGTTGAGTAGTGAAACAGGCTGCTAATGTAACTAGAAATGAAAAACGAGTTTTGAGATAACTTCATCTGCCAAGTTAAGAAGAGCAGGGACATAGGTAACAGAGGAATACATTAAAATAAATAATGGTATCAACAAATGGATGAGGATAAGTACCTTTTGGCTGTAAAGGGTTTTGTCAGTTTGTGCAGTTTTTCTTTATGCAGATAATTTTTCCTCCTGTACCTTCTTGCTGTCAGTACTGGCAGGCGGAGGTCTCAATGGCTGCCTTTCACTTTTCAGATGTGCAGGACAGAATGAGTTCCAAAAAATAATAGTGCAAGTGTGGAGGTTATTCAACTCTGAGGCGACATTTTTTGTCAACTCAATATGTTGTTCGGTCAGAAAGAATGTGGAGTCCTTTTTCTCAGTGATCATAAAAGGACTGCAGGGCCCCACCCACTGCAGCCCTAATGACAGTAGGGCTTTTAATAGGATCAAATCTGGTATTTACAGATGTAGAAATATGTAATATATGTACATATGCATGTACAAGGGAGAAAACTGTGCATCCAAAAAATGGAACTTAATACCATCTTTACCAATATATTACCTGCCAAGCTGAATTCACTATTTATGTGGGGTGGTGTACATGTGGGCTGCTAGAAACATAGAAACATAGAATTTGATGGCAGATAAGGATCACTAGGCCCATCCAGTCTGCCCTTTTCTCCCTTTCTTTCCAACATACTTCGGATCCTACTAGGTCTCTGGCCTCAATTCCTTCTTTGAAGCCTCAGGATTCTCCTATATGCATCCCGTGCAGTCTTGAATTCCCCAACTGACTTTGCACCCAGCACATCTGCTGGGAGTCTGTTCTATGCCTCCACCACCTTTTCTGTGAAGAAGTACTTTCTCACATCGACTCTTAGTCTTCCCCTTTTCAGTCTCATGATATGCCCTGTTGTTCTAGAGCATCTTTTCATCTGAAAGAGGCTGCCCTCCTGTACCTTATTTATTCCTTTCAGGTACTTGAAGGTCTCACTCACGTCACCTCTTTCTCTCTCCTCTCCTCCATGGTGTATATATCGAGTTTCTCCAACCTCTTCTCATATGATTTCTGGTGTATGCCCTGCACCATTTTTGTTGCCCTTCTTTAACCTGCCTCCACCATATCTATGTCCTTTTGGAGATGCATCCTCCAGAACTGGACACAGTACTTCAAATGTGGCCTCACCAGTGACCTGTAAAGTGGCTTACCACCTCCTTCCTTCTGCTGGTGGTACCTCTCCCTGTGCACCACAGCATCCCATTGGATTTCCCCACCACCTTGGCACATTGCTTGGCTACCTTTTGGTCCTCAGTTATTATCACCCATAGATGTCTTTCCTGTAAAGTGGTCTCTAACAACAATCCCCCCTATTATGTAACCCTCACCTGGGTTTCTGCCCCAAGTGCATCAGTTTGCACTTTTTCACATTAAATTCCAGATGCCACACTCTAGACCATTCCTCTAGCTTAGCTAGATCCCTTCTCATTGTCTCCACCCCTCCCTGGTTGTCTACCCTATTAAAGATCTTAGTGTCATCTGCAAAGAGGCAAACCTTCCCCTCTAACCCCTCCACAATATCACTGATGAAGACATTGAATAGTACTGGTCCTGTATGTTTGTCATTAAAATGAATAATACAGGAACACATTAGGGTCATCATCAACAAAACAATGAGCAATGATTTTGGTGTACATTACAGTGAGGTGCACAATTTGACACCCAGAAGATTCCAATACAGAGCATTGGAACATGTCCCACCTCCAGCCAGAGGTGATGATAGACTGAAGTTATTACTTCAGATAGAATCTTAATAGATTTCCATGCTTGGAACTCTTGTCACTGATGGCTTGAATGACCAGCTGGACTACAAGCCCTTTTTGGGGGTGGGTACAGTAATAAGGCATCTGTCTAATATACATATTTGATATAAACAAGATGTAAGAGATGTTCTTTTTTTTATTTGGCATTCTTGAGCTAATTGTTCTATTATTATGCCACAAATCCTATCAAACTGCTGGTGTTCAGTATTAGTCCCATGTTTAACCCATAGGTAGTTACTGATCGGCAATATTTCCTTCTAGTAAATATTTGTCTGCTTATTTTGCAGTAAAGGAAATGGACCTATGAAACTGTATAAATAACATTCATAATATTAAGGGTATTGTTGTTTTTCTTTCCATGACCATAGTGCAATTAGAGACTTGAACAATGCAATTTTTGGTATGTTTTGATATTATATATATTTGTTTCATTGATATGTTGAACTTTCACAGTGTGTGTCATTGCACTATGCATTGCATTTGCACTTTATGTATTTCTCTGTTTACCCACTGATATATGTAATGTGCTAATTAACTGGGATACTTAAAGGTAAGAGAAATGTGCAGACTGCACCACCTGATGAAGCCTCCATGGTTAGGTGATACTTAGGGGTGTTAGCATTGCCATTGCTTTTCAGAATATGGCAACAGTAAATAAAACACTTCTTTTAATGAACCTGGTGAGTGTGTGGTTCTGTTTGTTTCTAACTCTTGCAAGTATATATCTGACATTTGTCATGCATATTCAAAGTCACCATATAATTATATCAAACAAAACTAGAAAACATTGGTTTAGCAGTTTTAATTTTACAGAGGAAGCAGCAATGATTATTATTGGCAACATTTTCTCAAAGATTTATATGGTAGAATAATAAATATTGCCTCATGAAATTCTCATGTAGAATTTAAAATTCATAAAGGGCATATTAATACTAAGATTTTGCAAAGTTTTTCTTTTCTGGTAGTGTTCCAGCGAAGTTGTGAAATTCACCTTCGTGAAACTCATCTTGTAGTTTCTACTTCATCCAAATTGCACATTTAGGAATGAGTTTTACTGGTGAAGTGGCACATTTTCAAACAAAGTCATCACAAAGTGGCAACTTTGAAGGTGATTTGGCAAGAATTAATTAAAGAAAGGACCCTTTCACCTGCTAAAACCCTCACAAAGTTGACACATCACACTTTGTGAATTGACAAATTTTGCAAATTAATTCATAAAGTGACATTTTCCAATTTCACGCATATCTCTGCTTCATCTGATGAGCTGAATTGAGTTGGTTCATGTCATGTGGTTCATCCCTGGATGGTTATTTTGTCCCCCCCCCTTCACTCTTAGCTTAACTAGATTGACTTAGGAGAATGGCTGACACCCTGACATCTTTCCTTATTCTTTTTATGACACAATCTCTTAAAAAACAGTTACCTGTTCTTTTTTCTCATCCTATTACAATTGACTGAATTCTTTCTTGGTGCCACATACATTTTCTTCCCCCAATACCTTGTTCTGAGTACCTGTAATTCTTAAGCTTGCACATCAGTGTCTCAACATAGTTAATTTTACTGGGTGTGATTTAAGTAATATACCATGACAGGGTGTGGGTTACTGTATGCTGGGATTTACCCATGCCTGGTGTGGTTTGGTCATGATGCCACAGGCCAAGTGAGTAAACCACACCAGAAGTGGGTAAATCCCAGCATAACCCACACCCTGGAGTGGTATATTGTGATTACACAATGACTCTTTTTTAATAGAAAAAAAGGCCTTGTTTGTATTTTAGATGAGTCTGTTTTTTTATTTACTACTCTGCTACATAAAGTAGTGCTGTGTTGCTAGGGGAGATGCCAGTTGTGTTAGTAGGTAGACACTGAGGTGATTGGTTTAGGCAATGCTACATGCTGTCTCCTTCATAACTCCATGCGGTCTCCTTTGCTTGCTCATTCATTCATTCATTCATTCATTCATTCATTCATTCATTTATTTATTCATTTTATTTACTTAATACCTAATTGGAATTACAACCTTTGAGTCATAGACCCCTTTGAAAAGGCTCCACATTAGTAAACAGAGGTGAGGAGGACATAGCAGTGGGCGAGATACTCAACAACATATTAATACAATAAAGAGAGAAGATTATCAAGTAACGGATGAGAACAAATTAGCCAGTAAATCTAGGGCCAGGTAGACCCTACATACATAGTAGGTATGCCTTATTACACAATCTAGGGTAGGCATTACCCAGAGTCAACAGGACAGATACCTACTAGCACTGTAACTAACATAAGAGGACCAGGTATATACACTCCTAGAAGCCCCAGGGAGGAGTTTTGGGAAATCCAGAGAGTGTGGGCTAGGCTAGAGGAAATTACAGGAAGTTTGCTCAAGGAAATAACTCTTGAGGAACATTTTGAAAAGGCCAAGTTTGAGTTCCTGGGAGATGGAAGCTGGGAAGCCATTTAGCCATTAAGGTGCCCGGTGAAGAAAAGCCCTTTGGCATAAGGAAGCACAGTGAGGGAGGACCTAGCATTACTTCCAGATTCTCTAGAAGGAGGGGCTGTCTTGGTAAGCAAGTGGAGACCTGACGGGGCTTGTTTGAGAGATATTGTCTTGGCAAGGAGGCAAGTATGATATTTTAGCCTTGCATCAAAATTTAGCCAGTTAGTAGATTTGTAGAGATCACAGGTGTGAGTGTGTTTGTCACAGCCCATGACAAGCCTACAGGCTTTATTTAGAATGGTTTTGACATGGGAGAGGGCAGTCAGATCTGCCGTGCCATATATCAGTATACCGTAGTTCATGAGGGAGAGGACCAAGGATGATACTGCAAGACAGAGGGCTTCGGTGGGTGAGGTAGTGCTTGTAACGATACAAGAGGCCAATCCTGGAGTTAAAGGGAGAGAAGAGATGCTGAATGTGAAAGTGGTAGGTGAGGCGGTATCAAGGGTTATATCCAGGTACTTGAACATTGAGACTTGCTCAAATGGGGTGCTTGTGGAGTTGCAGATGTTCAATCTGTAATTACTGTGCTGGTTCTGGTTGTGGGTGAAGATCATGGATTTGTTTTATTTGTAATTGAGGATTAGTTTGTTTGCCACAAACCAGGATTCAGTTTCTTTGAATTGGTCCTGGAGGGTGTGTTGGAGTATGGGGGGTGGTGGTGGCTCTCAAAAATAATGGCATTGTCCTCATAAAGAAGCATTTTACCAGGGCAAGAGTGGGGAAGGGAGTTGAGAAAAAGACTAAAAGGGAGCAGGCTGAGTATGGATCATTGGAGAACACCGGAAAGAACAGGGTGGACAGTCTATGCTGTCTTGCTGTCTCTCTTAATAAAAAGAAAAAAAAAGACAATGCTCTCCCCACACTGTAATAGGTAAAAGAGTGTGACGGAGTGTGGTGCGAGTGCTCACAGGCTGCTCTGCAGCAGTGTGCTTGCTTCAGGGTGTAGTTAATCAGTCTGACTCATCTATTTGTTCACTTCAAGTTCTACTTGGGTAAGAGACAGTGAGCTGCTAACAGCTTTGACAGTTTTCGGAAAGGTTGCAGGAGTTTTTTTTTGTGAGGGAATCTGTGTGTACTGCAGTTATCAGGGTTCACAGGACTGGATAGCAGGGTTGATGGTATGCAGGGTGGATTTCAGGAGAGAGCTGTGGTTCAGAAAATGGCATTCTGAACAGTGAGGATTTTTTTTTGTTTTGTTTCTGTGAGGAGCCATAATATGTCTTGTAGTCTTTGGACAACAAGCAGCATTGTGTGTGTGTGTGTGTGTGTGTGTGTGTGTGTGTGTGTGTGTGTGTGTGTGTGTGTGTGTGTGTGTGCATTACAACAGGAAATGAGAGAGCACATTGAGGAAAAGACTTATTTTGTTAGTATAGAAAACAAAATGTAACCATGATGTTGAAGGAGCTTCTGACAAAATTGTATTTATATATACACATATATATATACAGAGAGGGTTGTGGATGCATGGAACGGACTTCCGGAGGAGGTTGTGGAGTCAAAATCAGTGGTGGAATTCAAGCATGCATGAGATAGTCATAAGGCAGTTCTGGGGGGTGGGGGTAGGAAGAAGTAGGCTGCTGGTTAACTAGGATCTGCAGCTTATCCAGTAGGTAGGGAAATGTGCAGACTGGGTGGGCCAAGCGGTCCTTATCTGCCATCAAATTCTATGTTTCTATGTTTCTATGTATTGTCCCTGACACACGCTCTCTCTCTCCCAGTTTAAATAAATCACTGATCATTCTCTCAGTGTGATCGTCTGTTGCTCTCTCTGTGTTGGAGTCCTGTTCCCTGCCATCTGAATGTGGAAAGCTAGTGATTTTGTTTAGTGACTATCTCAGCATCCGATCATCCTCATCTTTGCCAATTATGGCTTTGTCATGTTGGAGTGATTTCATGGGGGGCTCTTGATTCATCTGACTAGCGGTTGGCACTTTTTCCCCTTGGCATATCGGAGGGTTTACCATGGGTCAAATGTGCCACTCAGCCAATCAGATTCAAGAATTATTGGGCCCCATTGTATGATCTTATATAATCTGCATTCAAGTTGGAAATGTTGTCACTCTGTGCTTCCTTGCTTCAACTGGGGGGGGGGGAGTCTACTATTTTTGTGCTATCCAGCTCAGCTGTCCATTTCTTGGTGAATCCATGCATGTAAATCCTGCAGCAAGTAACCCTTGCACAAGCTTCCTCCCCAAACCCTAGCCTTTAATTTCAATCACCAGACTTCATGTCCATTAACAAAACCAGTACACCCTCCCTCTTGGCACAGCTATAGCATATCCTGAGCATGCATGCATTCCTTGCCCAAGAATGCCTCTAACTTGACAGCAAAAAAAGACCCTTCCTCTTTCTGCACCAGAAACCTAGAAAAACTTAACTTATCTAATTGATGCCACTGTCATTCCTCATAGACCCAGAACTATTTGGGCCTTGGAGAGATCAATGTGGATATATTTTTTACTTACGGACATCACTAATTCAATAAGTGACAACCTCATGTCCTTATGACTTGTACATCCTATTGCAATGCACACAAAATTCAGTTCTCTCCTTGGCATGCAGTATTTAGCTAGCGATGGAGCACATTCATTTAAATTGTACTGCAGGCAGGCAAATCAGCTCACCTGAATTAGCATAAAGGGCCTACAATACCGCTTCAACCATTCTGTTTTTACACTGAGGTCCAACATGAGTCCAACCTTAGTACTATTCTCTTTCACTAGTCTTTTCCTTTCTCCTACATGGTAGGTCAGGTGTATGACTGGGAAGTATTCATAAGTACGGCTGCCACAGTATTTTCATGAAGATCTACAATTTTCACAAAGACCGTTTGAATTTCACTTCAAGTACTGATTTTATTTTGCAATTTTTGACAACTTATAACATAGAGAATAATGTATGGGCAGCCATACACAACAAGCTTGTGTCTGTATCAAGAAGTTTCTATAGCAACCAGGAATCTCAAGAGTGATGCTTTAGAGGTTCACTGGTTGCCATAATAAAACTCGAGATGAAGACACAGGCTTTTCTGTGTATGGCCATACATTATCTTTTATAGTGTATGGACATCCATGTTCATTTCAGACACTCAATTTCCATTCAGTGAACTAGAGGTTTTGGAGAGGCACTTGAGGATTGGTGAAGAGCTCAGTATGCTGCAGCTGTTTATGTAAGTTCAAGTTTTAAAAAACAGTTTCTAGCTCATTTCATTTTTCGTTTCTATTTTTTACGCTTGTATGCTAGATGAGCATTACTGCCCATTTTCACAAGCAACAAGTGATTATAAAAAAACATAAAAGACATTGAATACAAATAATTCAATATACATTGGATACACAAATCAATACAAGTAAACAACAAGTTGAGTAGAGGAAAGCAACTGTGCTGCATCATTCTAAGCTGTTGTGCTTCGGTATTGACATTACTACTGCAGCAAAACAGCATAATGATGTCACCACTGCAGCACAACGAGCATCTTCCAGGCATGGCATTCCATGCATAACAGTGTTCCACCATACACTATATTACAATCCTCTAAGGAAAAGAAAAAAATTGACATGAACCTTTTAAAGTCTATGAACCTACCAGATCTAATGTCATTGCATTCCTTAGTCTTAAAGTTGCAGGGGTTTCTAATTTTGCAGTTTACATAATTTCAAAATATATTTAAAAATGTTTGAATGTTTAACTTCATATAATTCGGCCATCTTTAAAGTTATACATTTGAAACATGACACACATAACTATGTGGTATGGTAGTTTAAATGTTTCAAATTAGGTGAAATTTGAATACATTGTTTTAAAATTAGATAGAAATAACAATTGAAATGTTGGCATAATGTTTGGCCTCCTACAACTCAGTACACTTTATTGCTAGGAATCTGAACTCAGGAACATATCTACATGTGAGAGGTACCCGTATACCAGCAACATTCCATAACAGTTAGATGAGAGTTTTTAAAATTCTAATGAAATAACCACATTTTCAAATGTTGCAAAATGTTTGGTTGCCTATTACACAGCCCCCAGTAAAGCCTGAGACTTGCAGCTTGGCACACATACCCATGCTGTATGTTGCTTTAAATGCTGAAACTGTGGATAAATGTGGATGAGAACTGGAAAATTAGATAACAATAACTAAAAACTAAATTTTGATGAAATGTTCGTCTATCTGCAGTATACCCTAACCCCTATAAAGAAGGAAGACCACTAGAACAGAAAGGCTGCACTCCAATTCAGTGACACTGCAGAGTCCAAATTACTGCAAATAAAAATGTATTTCAAAAAATGGAAAGTAACAAACAGCTTGCAAATGTCAGGCTGCCCCAACCAGATGACACTGCCCCCGACGAAGACCTAACATTCATAGCACAGGGACATCCGGTTGAAGTAGCCTGACATTTGCAAGCTGTTTGTTACTTTCCATTTTTTGGAATAAATTTTATTTGAAGCAATTTGGACTTTGCGGTGTCATAGAACTGGAGTGCAGCCTTTCTGTTCTAGTGGTACTTCTGATTGGACTTGCAACACCGGCACTGCACCCCACGCCACCTGCTATCAGTTGAAGTACAAGCATTCCTTCTATGTTTGTTCTATAAAAAGGGAGGACAACATTTCTAGGATCAATGAATTCAGAAATGGAATTAGCATATCTCCAATTAGCCTCATGCCAACAATGAGATCTCTAGGTTACTTTGTTTAAAAGCCCCAAGTCATTTTGTACCCTTATTTTTCTTTCCTTCCCCCAGGGCAACCCTCCCTCAGAGGAGTGCCCCAGCCCAATCACCCCAATGTCCACTGGGACGTACCTTTGCCGGACATCATCCCTCAGGGCTTGCCCCGTGGGGTCAGCAAAGTTCCAGCAAGCCACTACAGAAGCACAGATCCAGTTCAGGCCAGCGTGCAAAGCTGGTCCAATGTGGGGCCTGCAGGCACTCCTCTTCATCCTGCTACCAGGCATTTTTCAGTTTTCTCCCCTTGAAGTATGTGGTGTGTGCTGACATCAGGGTACACATGGCAATGTCTGCCATGTCTCTTCACATCTTTCAGCTTGGGCGGCTCTTCTCCTGGCTTTCACCAGGGACCAATTGAGCATTAAGTTCTTCCCCCCACGGAGGTGAAGAGTGGTCCAATAGATGCTTGATTCTCCTCCCCCTGGCCAGCCCTCTGACACATTGGGCTCACTTCCAAACCCAGGTTATCGGCATTGTGAGCAGTAACACTACTGCTGCACCAGCAGGCTGGCATTTTGTAACACTTAATTTACTGCCTCTTAAAAAAAAACAAGTATCAGTGAAGAGCTACTGATGACGTCATAACTAGAACACAAAACTAAGTCTTTCCTGCAGGCTACCTTACAGGGCTTATTTCTCCCACATTACATAAAAGTGCTGTTGTAATAAACATTAGAAAAAGGAAAACTGACACTGCATGGGTATTGGACATGCATTTTTATAATGTTCAGGTGGAAAATACTTAAGAATGTGATGAGTGTGAAAAAAAGCTGCAAACATGGCTTTAGAATGCAAAAGTTGTGTGCAGTTTCTAGAATATTGCAGTGATGCGATTTCAAAATGCCACCAAGTTGCAGTTGTGGAATGCAGCAATGATACAAATTCAGAAAGTAGCTGGGATACCCTCTTTTGAAATGTGGTCAAGTCACTGAGATTCATAATGTGGCAGTGTTATGCATTTTTAGAATGTGGCAGAGACAGACAATGTTGAAATACAGGAGACACATAGTTACAGAATGTGGCAGGGATCTGAAATTTTGTAATGTTACTTGGATGCATAATTTGTTGAAGTGCTCCACAATTTCAAAATGTGATGGGGATGTTTCATTTCAGATTGTGGTGGTAACAAGCTACTTCACAATGTCGCATGCACCTGGAATTTTAGAATGTGCCGGGAACACACCATTTTAGAACGTGGTGGTCACATGCATTTTCAGAATGTGGCATGGATCCACATTTTTGGAATGTGTCAGGATGTGTAATTTTGGAGCATGGCAAGGAAATTATTTTTCAAAATGTGACAGCATACACAATTTTGGAATGTGGCAGAGATGCACAATTTGAGAATGTAGCAAACATTTTAGAATGTGACTTGGACATTCAAGTTTGGAACTTAGCAGTCACCCTTATTTTCAGAATGTACTGGGGATGTGCAAAATTGAATACAGTGGGGATATACATTGTTGGAATGTGACCAAGATGGGAAATTTTGTAATATGGAAATGAGACACACAATTTGGGAACTGGGTGAGAGAAAGTACAATTTCAGAATGTGGCTGGAACGGGATGCAGTATTTTAGAATGTAGTGGGTACACCCAGTTTTGGATTGTGGCTGGGAAATGCAATTTCAGAATTTGAAAGAAATGCATAATTTTGTAATGTGCTGAGGAAGAGCAGTTTCATATGATGAGGATGCACAATTTTGAAAAGTAGTGGTGACACACTTTCTGAGTGTGGTAGGTATGCACAATCTTTGAATGTGGCCAGCGTACACAATTTCAGAAAGTGGAGGTGACATGCATTCATAATGTGACAGTGATGTGCAATTTCAGCATGTTGTGTGGATACACAGTTTGGGAATGTGGGAGGGATGCACAGTTTTACAATGTGACTTGCACATGCAGTTTTAGAATATGGCAGTGGCACTCATTTTTAGAGTATGATGGTGATGTGAAGTGTCATAAATTGTTAGAATTTTCAGAATGTGATAATGATAGGCAATTTTGCAAAATGGCAGTTGCATGCAATTTCAGAATGTGGTGGGAAGGTACAATTTCATAATGTGGCTGGGACACAAAATTTTAGAATGCTGTCAGGACAAACAATTTTAGAATGTGATGGGGATGCCCTGAGTGCAATATGTCTCAGAAATGCAGTTTCAAAATGTGGTGGAAATGCCTAATTTTGGAGTGGGGTGAGGGGGAGCATTTTTGGAATATGACAGGGATGCACAGGTTTGTGCTGCAGTGTCGATACAATTTCAGAATGTGGCAGGGCACACAATTTCAGAATGTGGCAGGGCATGTAATTTAAGAATGTGACAGTGATGCACAGTTTTGGAATGTGGTAGGGATGTACAGTTTTGGAATATGGTGCTGGCACCACTTTGGAATGTGGTTGTGACAGTTTCAGAATGTGGTGTTGACACACAGCTTTGGAATGTGGCAGTGATGTAAAATTTTGGAATGTGGTGGGGACATGCATGTTTGGAATATGGCAGGAATGCACAATGTGAGAATGCGCCTGGGATGCACAGTGTCAAAATGTGGTGGGGAAGTGATGCACAATTTTAAAATGTGGTGGGTGTGTACAATACTGGAATGTGACAGGGATAAACAATTTCAGAATAAAATGGTGTGTACTCTTACATTACAACAGTGTGCATCCCCACTATATTCTGAAATTGTCAGTCTCTGCCAAATTCCTAAATGTGTCTCACTGCTGTATTCTGAGACTCATTGTCCCCACCACATTTCAAGACTGTGCACCCCTGCCACTTTCCAAGATTGCATGCTCCCCCAACATTCTGAAATTGTGCACCAACTTGACATTCTATAGCTCAGTCCAGCACTGCATTCCAACCCCCCCGCCGCGACATTCTAAAGTACAGTACCATGCATCTGGGCATTCTGAAAACACATAGGACCAGATATTCAGAAATGCACCAAAGGCCAGTGTAACTCTGGAGCAGCACAACTCAAATGTGCCATGATGCAGTGAATGTGATATTTAAAGGCTGCTCATGGTGACATGCACCAGCACAACATGGCTGAATATCTCAGGGATGTGCTATGGTGCAACCAGAGGCACGCCAGGGAGCAACCAGACCTGCACCATAGCGCAATCAGAAATGCACCAGGGAGCAAAAGGAGATGCACCAAGGCACAGAAGGACCAGCCCCAGGCAATGGTGGGAGCACAGCAGCTGAGGGATAGCATGGGACAGGCAGTGGAACACAGCTGGGGACAATGGCAGTGAGGCACAGTGGTGGGCCACAGGTGACCACCACCTGCAGGGTGCAGACAGGCAGTCAGCCCCCCCCAGCACCAGGGCACTGGATGCAGGAAACAGGTGGCACCAATGGCCAAGGGAAAGCTGCCACTGGAACCCCCCACTGGATGCCAAGCCCCCACCCAGCCAGACAAATGGATAGCCACACCCTGGTACATGCTGCCCAACACACATGCCACACATCCTGGACAGCCAGCCCATGGCCACCCCAAGGCACAGCCACTGACCAAGGGCAGGACACCAGTATGCATGGCCTGCACAATGACACAGGCACACCACACAGACACCCACCACACCACTGCAACATGGTTTCACTCACCAGCTGCAAGGCAGACACAGACAGTTAAGCAAGTAATCTGTAAAAAACATAAATATGTACAAAGTTATGTAGTGGGAAAGGGTAGGAGAGTGAGGAATGGGGACAGGGGACAGAGACTGCACAGTGGGATGGGGAAAGAAGGGGAAGGGATGGCAGGGGTAAGAGGGAAACACTGGGGACAACTATGGGTGTCCACAGCCTGCCGCAGCCAGATGCCTTCACCACTGGCTATCATGCAGCACCATCCCCAGGGTCTGCTGGGCCACCTCCAAGGTCAACGAGGTGATTAGGATTATCTGTTGTAACAGCTGGCAATAAAGCAGCAGCTGCAACCTCCTCCGGTTGCCTATGAAAATGGAATGGACAGATGATCAGTGCAAGTCCCTAGAAATCATGCCCTCCAACTGTGCGCAGTGGAAAGTGGGAACACACGCCCCTAGAGTGGCACCCTGGCCTCCCACAGTGGGTGAGCCAATGCCTGCTGACATCCCAGCATGCCACAACAGTTCACAGTGGTGGACACCACTGCCCAAAGGCCACCTGACGTGCAGTGACAGGCAGGTGGCACTGGGCTGCAGCAGCACCATAGCAGCACCGGTGGCAGCCGGGCACAAACCCATCCCACCAGCAGCTGGTACACATGCAATGGCTGCCCCACAGTGGCATGCACACTGCATGGTGTGCAGCATACAGCTGACAGGGCACATGTCACAGGTGGTCATGGCCACACCCTCACCTCTTGCAGACCACCCGGTAAGGAGTAGGGGAAGACAATAGTGCCTATCTGCCCGCTGTAGCACTGCTTGTGCCTGTCCTGCTGCTGCTGCTCCACCTCCACCGGTCGGGCCCACTCCACCAGCCGATTGTCCCGCAGTGGCATGCTGTGGCCTGCCAGGCACCCCCACTGCCCTGGAATGGTGCTGATCCTCAGGCCCTAGGAATGGAACACAGGCAAGCACACATCAGAGTACAGCCACAGCATGTGCCCACCACCCCACCTCTGTGCACAGTGTGCACCCCAGCCTGACATGACCGGTAGGGTAGTGGCACAGTACACCCAGTGGCCAGCAATGCCACACCATATGGCACATACCAACAGTGCCCCCCCCACAGACCATGTCAGGCAGCCCAGCCAACACCACAGTATGGTGGTTGGGCACACATGCAGCATGTGCCGACTTACCTGGCCATGGCACGGCCACCCTGTGGACATGTGCCCACAGCACCCTTAGCATCTCAGGGTCCCACCACTTCAGGTCACAGTACCAGTGGTGCCACTGCTCACAAGTCCAAGGCACACCAGTATCCTGGACCAGGTATGCAGCAATGGTCTGCCAAATGTCACTCCTGGCCTGCTGCAGGGGCTCCTGGCCAAACAAGCCAGGTGCATGTGGCAGCACGTAGACCATAAGGTTGACAAGCTCAACCCATCACTGCGCCATACTCCCTAAACAAGTTTATGAACCAAAATGGTGGCCAGTAGTGCACGTACACAATGTGTGCATAATGCATGCCTCGTGGAGGCATGAGCAACATCTGCCAATTGTGCATCGACATGGATGCACGGCATGAGCGTGACCCACATGTGGCCACACCCCTGGCATGTGGTGATGGAGTACCAAAGGGGCATAGGATCAGGTCAGGGGTCAAGGTTCACCCAGCGCACAGTGTGCTCAGAGCACCATAGGGGCCATAGCGCATAGAACACCATGGCCCCTATTGTGCCTGAGCACTATAGGGCCCATGGCGCACTATGTGCTATGGCCCCTATAGTGCTCTGGGTGCACAGTGCACAATAGGTGGTAGCACAGGCCACGATGCATGCGTACTGCAGGTAGCACCCTGTGCATGTCACGGCATGGCACCACGACATGAGCAGGAGCAATTCCATTGTGCAAGGAGCAAGTGCGTGATATTCAGCCACCAGATGCTTCTGAGCTCATCAGCCAATGTGTGGCACACTGGGGATATTAGCATGTCATTACCATTCTGCCACAGCTCATTTGCATACAATGCACTATAAAGGCGCTGCACAACAGCACAGGCCATGGGCCAGTACTGCAACCATCTGAGGGAAAGTTATGCCTGCTGTGGGAACAGCCAGAACAGCAGGGTGGATGGGATGGGCAGCTGCAGGCAGTAACACACATGTCCTTGTCCACAGGTAGCACCATGTCCGAGCATGAGGAGACGGAGGAGCGTAGGCCTGCCTGCAAGCGAATGTCCAAATTTTCGAAGGCAGAAGCCGATGCCCTGTTCTAGGCCTACCTCAACAGGGAGCAAATGCTGAGTGGCACCACTGGCACACCATAGGCCAGGGCTGTGGCCTGGGTGGAGGTGGCAGCAGCTGTGAACCTGCAGGACAGCCACCAGCGGTCTGTGCAGGAGTGCAGAAAGAAGGTGGGCACTGACAAACACTGCATTAAGGAGAAGGTGGCAGCCATACTGGCTTCCAGAACAGCCACTGGTGGGGGCCATGCTGCTGTGCCACAGCTCAAAGCACAAGAGGAGCTGGTGGTGGCCACCATGTGGTGCAGCACCATTGAGAGTGTGCCAGGTGGTGGCTTCCAGATAGGAGGGAGCCCATCACGGCATGATATGTATGCCATACCCAGGGGGGAATGCCGGTATTGCAGCACTAACACATCTATTTTCTCTTACAGCACTGGCACACCAGCATGCAGTGGCAGGGGCACCAGCAGCAGCCATGGGGGAAGGCCGAGCCCCGGAGGACCAGCCATCCACCTCCATGGGCATCCGGGGGCCTGATCAGCTGCAGCACACCACTGCCGTCCAGCCGTATGTCCTGGGCTTGATGTCAGATGAGGCCTTGGCTGTGTTCCAGCAGGATGCCAGCCATGGCATACTCTGCATGGAGACACAGATCAGGGCAGGGTCTGACACTGATGACGATATGACCATCATCCTGGACAGCATGGGTGATGTCTTGGGGGAGACACTCATACCTACCACCATCACTGGCAGCGTGGCCAGTGGCCTGTCAGCAGTGGAACAGCTGCCCGCCACTGCCTCTGGTGCCACCGTGTGAACAGCCACAGCGGTGCTGTGTGGTGGTGCAATCACTCAGGCACTGGCCAGCACACAGGGGCCAGAGGGGCAGCAGTGGCAGACAGCTGGGGAAGTTGGGCAGCGGGATGCAGAGTCTACTACCGGGGCACCAGACAGTGACCTACTCCATGGGGACCCTGCTGTGCAGTATCCACCTGAGCAGGGGGCCATGCAGCATGGTCATACATCACCAGTGGGACAGGTGCACACCTATGCACCCCTGGATGCTGACCCATTGTCAGAACACACCCGATTGCTGCAAGCCTCCATGGAGCAACAGGTGCTGCTCATTGCTGGGGTGTATGCACTTCATGCAGATGTGTGCCAGGCAGCTGAGCTGCGCAAGTGGGGCACCGCACAGGTCCTGGAGGCTATACAGCACCTGCAGGAGGACACTGCCAATGTGATTTCAGTTGGTCTTGCACCACTGGCTGCCACAGGGCATGGCCACCAGCCACAGACACCATGGAGTTCACTGTCTACCCTATGGACCCGGTGTCGGGCAACTCCCTCCATGTCGATGCCAGGCTCTGCTGTCGGCAACCCAGGCACACCTGGGGCAGGCCAGTTTGGGTGCCTACACACCTCTGCATGAATCCGGTCATGTTCCAGCAGTTCAACCCCTGGCTGGAATTTGTATACGCCCCCGTGGCTGTTGATAAGCCAGTGGCTGCTGACCAGCCCTGGCATGGCCATCCCATGTCCCCGGCGGCTGTGATTCAACATGGTAGACCTGATGTGCGTGCTGCCCTGTCTGCAGTCTGCTGCCACTGCCCTGTGTGCACATGGGCAATGTGTGTGGGTGCATGCCACAGTCGTGGCAACTGTGTGTCATGCCACACGCTGCCTGTGTGTGCACCCACCTGGCCACTGGCCCATGTGGCATGTGCATGATGAGAGCAGCACAGCACTGGTTGCACCTGTGTACCAGCACCCTGCATCTGATCCATGCCACGTGCTAGAACCTGGGTGCATGCTTGCGTGTGCCTGTGTGTGCCTGTGTGTGTGTGTGTGTGTGTGTGTGTGTGTGTGCATTGCTGTATGGTGCTGCATGCTGTTGTGTGTGACAGTGTGGCACTGCCACCCCCCCGCCACAGACCTGTGTGTGCATGCCCATTGCCATGCCTGCTCATGCCGGTGTGTGTCATGCCATTGTGTCTGGCCACTGCATGGGTGTTGCTCTACCTACCTGCATGTGCCAAAATGCTCCTATGCAAGTGTGCCCAGGTGCTGGCGTGCCATCTGTAGGAGCTGGGGATCCCTCTGCCTGGGGGGGTTGCCCACCGCCCCCAGCCCATTGCCCTCATTGTCGCCACTGCTATCCCCCTCTTCAGCCTCGACAGCTACCCCACGGTCAATGGCCATGTTATGCAGTATGCAACAGGCCAGGAATAGGTCACAGACTTTCAAGGGGCTGTACTGTAGGGCACCGCCAGACCTGTCAAGGCAACAAAATCATGCCTTCAGCATCCCAAACACACGCTCAATGATGGTCCGCATACTGGCATGTGCCTCATTGTAATGGTCCTCTTCTGGGGATGATGGGCACCAGTAGTGGGTGAGCAGCCAGGGCCTGAGTGAGTATCCACTGTCACCTGTGTGGACAGATACATGGTTAGCCTGGTGTCCTCTGTCACTGTGCCCCTTGCCCATCCCTGGCACCCACCACCGCACCCACCTTGCCCACTGGCTTCCCATGCCCTGATGTTCCCAGCTCCCCATGGCCATCCTATACTCACCCACTAGGTGGCCCATGGGTATATCCCCACTCTCAAACCTGTGGCACAGTGCAGAGCTGTACCAGATGAATGAATCATGTGCACTCCCAGAGTGTGTGGCACAGACATTGGTTATGTGCCACCTGGCATTGCACACCACCTGGCAGTTGACACTGGGGTAGCCCATCCTGTTGACATATGCTATGCCCTCAGGGCCAGGTGGCATGTGGATGCCCACATGGGTGCAGTCAATGGCCCCTAGCATGCCAGGCATCTGTGCTACCCTGTGGAAGTCCTGCATTGTTGCTGCATGCTCTGCCTGTGTTCTGGGGAACTGGATGTGTTCTGCAGCATATGGCAGCAGGGCATTGAGGAACTGTATGAGCAGGCATGACATGGCTGACTGGGTTATGCCTGTGGTGTCCCCTGTTGGTCTCTGGAAGGTGCCTGTGGCAAGCAGGCACATGACGGCTGTCACCTTCGTCTCCACTGTCAGGGCGTGGCTCCGTCTAGTGGGTGCCTGCATCTCCTCACTGCATAGCTCAAAGAGCTGCCTCAGAATTGCCTGGTTCAGGTGATACTGTCCCACAATCTCCGTATCAGAGTGGTTCTCAAAATGGATGCGGGGACGGTACCACCTGTTCTGGGTGTACCGCCAATGGGCCTTTCCACAGCCACGTCACTCTGCCTCCTCAAATCCCTCATTACGGCCTCCAATTGGAAGGCTGCACTGGCTGTGGCCCCTGCTGTTCTGTCTCCCCATGGGCGGTCAGCTCCAGTGGTCCTCTTGCCACCATGGGGCAGTGCCTGCCACTCTGCCTGGCTCCCTCTTGCATCCCCTGCCCCTGGCTTGCATTCCACTGTCACCTCTGTCCTACACCCCTGTGGCTGCCTGTTCCACTCCCTCCAGGGTCTGGTGGCTTTCTCTCTCTCTCTCTCTCTCTCTCTCTCTCTGTCTGTCTATCTGTCTCTCTCCCTCACTCCCCTCTGGTGCAAGTGCTGCCCCCCTGCTTGCTCCCTGTATTTATAGGCTCAAGTCTGCTTGGTGCATCTGGCTGTTGCTCCACACTTGCACCATGGGTCGGGGGTTGAATATTGCACTATGCCGCATATTGATGTGAAGCCGCCCCCTGTGCTTACATGCATTCGTAGCATTGCACATTAGTTATCTACTTATTAACTGCGACTGGCTCTCACTGAATAGCACTCTATGGTGCAGTGCCGCATTTGCCATGTGCAACTGCTTGGAAAATCCTGGCCATACAGTGCACCCAATCCTGTGTCACTTTTTTTTTCAAATGATTACTATAACTTCAGTTTTTTGTTAAACTTTGGAGAAATAAATCCTATATGGTTGCTGACAGGGAGGACTAGGCTATAAGTTATAGTTCTTACAATCATTAGTAGTTCTTCACTGAAACTACCTTTTTTCAACGGACAGTGAAATTGGGCTTACAAAATGGTTCATAACTTTTAAATGAACTAAATTAGAGACCCAAATTTTGGTACGAGGATTATTGGTGGTATTCTGATGTTAAATCTGCAATGTAACACTTTTCTGCAGACTCCATCTTTAAAGCTAGGATTCCAAAACATAGCACACTACTACAAGCTGTAGGGACCTCTATACCTGCCTGATTTGGTAACATTTGGCAGTGAACTTTAAAATCTAGAACAAAATTAGTGAAATTCAAATGTTGGTGTAATCCTGCATAATTCCAATAAGTCCAAATAGTAATTCCACTAAATTCTGCTGACAACATTTTTTACATTCTGCACAGCTCTAACTTGCATTTTTTTATATTTTGTTTTCTTTCTCTAAAATTCATTACTTGTACTGTGATTGTATTCTTCATATACATATATATGCCTGTTGTTGTTACTTTGTTATTGCTGCTTCACTCCCTGCTGTATCCCCTCACCTAGGATACACCTGAAAATGGACTCCACCTCAGTGTGCCTATCTCAGTTTCCAAATTTAAAATAAATAAACAAATAACTACAAACATAAATACATACATACATAAATAAATAATTAAATGAAAGTTTCTCTGGCACTTTAACTACAAGGCCATCATAAAGGATTGGTGAGGTGATGGCTAGACTCAACAGGTTTTGGAAGACATGTTGACCAGGGATCCAGAGCTGCATTGACCAATAGGACTCAGGTGGGCTGTGAATATCAGTTGAGACAACACAGTCTTATGAGAGATGGCTATATGCAAGCAATAACACACGACGAGGTGTGGTTTATCGCCTGATAAGAGCACGCCCAGGGGTGTACTAAGGCACGAGGCTCTTGCGCCGAGTGCCTTATGCTACTAGGCGTGCTCTTATCAGGCGATCAACCACCTCGAGTGTGTTATTAGCTGTAAATAGGTTTTTATTAAATGGTAGGACACCTTATTTAATTGAACAAGTTTTTTTGTTTGTAACTTTTAAAATAGAGACAGAGTTGTTGTTTTGAAATCATGTAGACATAAAATAGTCCCACTTTTTATTGTTGTAATGTTTGTTAAATACATTTGTTTTCAAAGAAATGAACTGGTAAGGTTTATGTAAAGCATTGTTTTTACATTTAAACAGAAGAAACTGGAAACATTAGAAGACAAACTTTTAAATGTTTAAAAAGATTTAAAATTGTTAAGTTACAACGTTTTTAATACAGGATCTAGTTCACTATCTATCGTGACTACGTTTTTATTTTGTGTAGTTAATAAATTCAACATGTTCCATATAGCAATTTTGTATAATGTAAGGAGAAGTGCTGCTTGTTTCTTTAAATTGTTGGATGACTTGTGTAACTGGCTGGCTTTTGCGATAGTCTGGTGCTTCTGCTGTCTTATGTGGTTGAGGGCGTCAGGATTTCGGTCTCTTTTCGGCAGTTTGTGAAGCATGGCGTCTCTGCATCAGGAGTTTCTGGCTGTTGTGCTTGCTGATCTAAGGTATTCATCTGAAGCTGTTGCTGATTTGGTTTACTCAGAGTAAAATAGGTGCAGAGGGTTTCTGTACTCGGAGGAAAATAGGTGCAGAGGGTTTCTGTGTTGCTTGCTGTGTTTGCAGGGAGAGATTTGCTGCAGCATGCAGTTTGATCGTCGGGCGTGATTTGATATTGCAGTTCTTTGGACAGCTTGTGTGACTGCAAAGATTGATTTCTTGTTTTGTTTGCCAAAATATTGCTCCACAACTGTCGGTCATTTGGAGTAGCAGCCCAGTATGAGTGTAAGCTGCTTTCTGCTCGATGGCCCGTTACTGCCATTATTTCGCGGAAGTCTAGGCCTGCTGTAGAGAGTAACTGTACAGCTGTAGCTCTCACTGAGTGGTTTGTATAGCGTGTTGAGAGCTTTGCTTCTTCACTGATTTTCGGCATCAGGCTTGCTAGTAGTTTAACCCTAATGGCTCACGGTGTACCAGATAGTTGAGGTTGCCAGTAGATTGTTGGCTATTTTACAGGGTGTAAGTAGAAGGCAGGAGAGGTTAGGTGGAAGCTTGGCAATGTATTTTTTAAAGGAAGCAACTGGACATACAGGGCTGTGTGGAATTTCATATATGTAGCCTCTGTGCTGTTGCTTTGTGGAGTCATTTTTCTTGTGATTTTTAGTATATTCGTTGAAGCTGAGTGTTACATATTCATAGCCTTGGTCATCTTTTTTAATTTCAAAATGTTCCGGTTTCAACTGTCTGAGACCTTCTCTGCCCCTGCGTGCCATGCACAGCTGTATATCACGCCAAACTTTGTACAGTAGTCCTCGGGCAGTGTTTGGTGAGAGAACTGGTGATAATTGTAAAATTTCTAAGTCGTTTTCATTTATTGCAGGGTGGTGGGCTGCTCGATCTTTACCTTCTCTCCTGTACTTTTTTAACACTGCTGAAAACATGTTGTTAGCTGGTTGCATATCAGGGTGGTTGTGGAGATTTATATTTCTGGACAGTGGTGGTGAATTTAAATGCCGATTTAGGCCTGCTCTGAGGGCAATTATGCTAGCTAGACTGTATTCTGTGCCATCTGTTTGTCTGATCTCTGCATAGAATTTGCGGAGGATGTCTGCTAGGTGGTATGTCTATTTGTTTAAAATCTATGGCTATCTGCTTTGCTGTGCACCAACCTTGAAAGACTGCTACTGCCCATGATGTTGTTTTTTGAGTGTTGATTTCATCTTTCATTTGTTCTATTTGATCCAGCTCTTGTGAACTTAGGGTTGGGAATTTTGCAGTGTTTTTAAGTTTTGTTTTTCTTTTTTTAGGTACCGGTTGAAGAGGTCCTGTGGCTTGTGCTTCCGTAACACTGTCACTGCGGGAAACTGGTTCAGCTGAGGCAGTTTGAAGATGGTGGTCATCTCGCTGAGGAGATAGATCAGTGAGTATGTCTTCAAATGACAGCGAGAAAGTAACATCCATTTTTTGGGTCCGAAATTACAGCGCTTTTTTATGTTGTACGATATGGTAGTTCGTGCCGTCGAAAGATTGTCGGTTGCCTTTCTGTCAGGGCGTATTGCTGATTTCGCGCTGAGCTGTGCCAGGTTGTTTTTTCTGGTTGGCACAGCTCAGTGATTTGCTGTTGTCAAGGGGCAGTGTGGCAGAGGTTAGTGCCGGTTGGATGAATATCGTTTATTAAGGGCACGGCTGGCAAGGGTCATCAGCCAATCAGTGATTTGTATTTTTAAGCCCATTTTATAAGCCATCATATCAGACCAAGAATTGTCTCCTAGCTTATTGTTTTATTAATTGTCTTTGCTCCTGAGGCTCTTTAAAAATATTAATATAAAAATAGTGTATAGAATTTGGATAGGACCATTAGTTAAACAGTAGTTAGAAAATGGGCTTTTTATTTCCTGGCATTCGATTGGCTAATACCCTTGCTGTGGGGGGGGGGGATACATTAACTTTCAATAGATGCCCAGGAAATAAAAAGTACCATCCCCTGTGCCCCTTCTCCTAAATGGGTCATCCTTGTGCCCACCTTGCTTCCTTATTGGCTAAAAGCACCCAATTTAATTTGAAATTCCCATCATTTTGTTATTTCAATTAGCGAGAGGTACTGGCCCCAACATTACATACTTCAATGCCAGCTGACTGACAAAACTGCACACAACGGACTGCTGTTGGACTCTTTTTTTTTTGTTTGTTTCCTTTTCAGTAGCCACTTATCTCATGCCCTCTGAATCTCCATAACATGACTCTTAGACAGCTGACCACACTCTCACTCTTTCCTCCTCAAGCCAATCGCCTGCTCACTGCTGAAATGAAGTTGCCTGTCAGTTGTAATGCTAGCAGAGACTATAATAAAATTAAGTGGCTTGCTCTCTTCATTACAGTGACACCCCACTCCCAACTGTATACCCGTTTAGCAGTCAAAAAAACAACTATCCATTACAACACTCTGCAAACTCTGCCACTTTTTAACAGAATTATCCCACAGCAATAAAAAAAATGTTGTTTTTTTTTCTTAATTAGTAGTGTTAGCAAGTTGTGTGCTCTGCGCTACTCATAGTTAGCATTTCTTGTCCCCGAGTCACGCTGGCTCCACTTGACTCCCACAAAAACATTTTCTTTTGGTTTTTTAACATGCTCCATATTCTGCTTAGTGGTATTAACTGCACATTCCATACTCCCGATCATTACTTTGGGAGCTACTTCCAGCCACAAGTAGTGTCAGTAGTTCCCGCAGTAAACCATGTTAAACAAGTCAGCCATAAAAAATAAAAAAATGTAAATAAAGTAACACAAGTGAGCTGCAAGCTGGGGTGAATATTTCAAGAGCCAAGGAGGGACATACCACCTATTTCTATGCTTTCTATGGCTGTAAGAAACTAGTGTGAAATACTACACTACCCACTACTGGTAACTTTTGGTAAGTATAACAGTAAACGGACTACTTTACCGACAAAGTAAATTAAGCTAATGTTTAGTCACTTCTTTTCTTTTTTTTATTTCTGAAATATTACAACTACATTACATATAGATCATTTTCTAAGTGCAAGAATACCCTCCAGTGTGGGTGGTATGGGTAATACTGGACCTTTCAGGGGCTATAAGGACCGCTGCCTGCAGTGTTGGGCTTCATTATGCCCTTGGGCAGTCCAGTATTGCTCAATACCGCCAACCCTGTTGGATATTATTGCTTGCTTACCTCCACATGAAAACCTTTTTCTAAGGGCATTGGCTGTTGACAGTCTTTAGTGTTGTAATAGTAATCTTCAATTAAATAGCAATTCCCCTTAGATGATGTACCAGCTAGGAGGATATGCAACTAGTCTTGTCAAATTGTTCAATCAACATGTATGGCAAGTTGTGCCATTTGAGAGTACCCTTTTTATACTGCATTGTGATAAAATGTATAAATGAGATGTTTAGAAAAAGAATACTAGCAAAGTTGACTGTTTTAAGAACATATTTCAAATGAATGTTTAAAACTTTTTTTAAATACCACAGAGGATTCTAGCTTACTTTGTTTTGCAGTACTAGAATAATACAGACTCCTGCTAAAGCCATGTGACTATCCCAGATTCAACTTTTTGAACTTTCTGCATCAGTCTTGGGGAAAGCCTGAAATGTTTGACTCATGCTCAAGGATTCAAAGTGAAAATTATGTCCTTTCACCTAAAGGCTAACAGCTACAGTATAAGTAAAAGGGGCAATATAAAATAGAAACATGGAAACACAGAAAGATAATTTGTCAGCAGAAAATGACCAAAATGACCACATGGCAAACAGTCTGCCCTGGTGGTCCCTGCCTAGGCTATCTCTGCAGACCCTAACTGGCTTCTGGTGATCCACCCTCCTCTCTGTCTATTTACTAATATTCTCCTATTCTATCCCACACATGCTTGAAGCCCTCCTACCATTTTTGTCTCCACCACTTCTGCTGACAGTATGGTCCAGGTGTCTACTACTCTTTCAGTGAAGTAGTACTTCCTCTCATCCTTCTTAAATTTCCCTCCCCCAGCTTCATCATATAACCTCTGGACCTGGTGCTTTCTCCTTTGAAATAGATTCCTATCCTGCACCCTCTTCACCACTGTGAGACACTTGTAGGTCTCTATCATGTTCCTTCTCATTCTATTCTCTTCCAGGGTGTACATGTTGAGCTCCACCAGTTTCTCCTCTTAGGGCTTTTGGTGCAACCCTTGAACCATTTTAGCTGTCCTCCTCTGAACTGCCTCCACCCTATGTCTTTTCTGAGGTGTGGCCTTCAGAACTGGACACAACAGTCCAGGTGGGGTCTCACCAGGGAGTAATATAGTGGCAACACCACCTCCCTCCTCCTGCTAGAGATATCCTCCCTATGCACCCCAACATTCTACTGGCCTACCCACTGTTTTAACACACTGCTTGCCACTTTGAAGTCATCATATATGATAACCATAAAGTCCTTTCCTGATTCATGACTGCCAGCACTTCACCCCATTCTCTACTCAGCTTCTGGTTTCCTATGCACTAGGCACATGATTTTGCACTTTCTGACATTGAATGCCAACTGCCATGCTCTTGAACTACCCTCAAATTTCAGTACAAAATTGGGGGGGCACGTGATATAATTGAGACAGTTCACAAACTTCAGTTTACATTTTTGAAAATACTTTTTTGTTATTATTCATTTCCATTAGGCAGTCCTCAACATTTCACCTGAATAGGCTTTATCAGGAGATTGCCTTTAATACCTAGTAATAAATGTAAAATTCATAATTATAAGGCTGTCTCCAATTCAAATTGACTCATGCTTATGTAAACGATGTGTTTTACTCACAGGTAATAATATTCTCAACATTTTTTCAAACTGGCTCACAGATAGTTTGTTTACATGAATGCCTTTCAAACCTGGGGCAAAAATGGGCAGTTATCAACTTCTGACATTTAACAGTTTGGATGACCATCCAACAGATCTCGTACTCCAACAGTGTTAAGTATTTAAAGCCTTAGTTTGTATTTACCTGTTAGCTAGAAATTAGCATCATAAACCCTTTAATGTGCAATTTGCACCTCTTATTCTGTTAAAACATAAAAAGTGTTGTGGTGTTATTAATTTGAATCCTTAATTTTTTCTTCTTCAGCCATACCTACTATTGATCAAAATATCTAATCTTTCTTTATAATGCGTTATTTTTTTATTGGGGATTATCAGTTCACAACAAGGCTCCCTTTTTACTTCAGCAGTCAAAAAACAAGTTGAAGTCACTGCTTCAATCCACTGCATGAGAATTAATGTTTTTTAATGTATACTAGTTTCTAATTTGCCTGTAAGTTATCTCTAGACATGTGCCATTTAGTTTCATGCTTTGTCCATTACAAGCCTAAGTTGCAACAAGCAATGACTGCTCTCCATAATGTAATTTACCGATAAGTTTTAAACTCAAGGTTCATGTTTTTTTCTTTCATTTCTACAATATAAAAACTCTCTGAAAAACAATCACTTGCCTACTGTATTTCCCCATTATTTGTGCATGGTAAAACAGAAATTGCACTTTGTATTTAAATTAGCACAGACTGCTCACACTGCTCATACTGTTCTGCATCTACACTGGTTCTCAACAAACAACACTATTTTATGTGCTTGCTTATTTCTTTTTCTTGAATGCAATCTCCAATTTTTAGATACAGGGTTAACTAGATTAGATGTATATTGTTCTTCATAACTTTGTAAAAGCTTTAAAGCTTTGCTGTAAAACTGATGCTGCACTCTGTATTTAACTTCACATGGCATACTTAGACTTCTCAAACTGCCCTGCAGGTATATCATTTTATAGCAAAAGACAGCAAACTACTCTCCATTTTTATGGCTGCAATGGACAGAAAAAGGGAGCTCTCTAGATTCCCAACAGACTAGATAACATTGGAGGTTTGTGGAATCACTGCGCTAACTGAAGCAGTCTGTTGTGTTCATTGAGCTGAGCAGTATTGTACACACTGTTTTATGTGATAATTTGGTTACTAGCTTCGATGTGGGTAGAATTCACTTTCAAGAAAGATCCATAGCTCATAAACATGTCAACTTAGTCAGCCTTTCAACTATAATTGAGATTGATATCTCCCTCTCTTTTTGACTATCTGGTGACATTACTTGGATGTTCATGTCTATAGTTTTTCTCCTGCCTGAGTTGCACTGAGATGCACAAAATAGGTGATTTCATAGCAGGCCTTCTCAGCAAAAAAAATTGTTTTATTCTACACATTAATGCCACAGTTTTAGAGAAATAATTAGCTGGGGAGCACAGCACTAGAGATAAGAGGTAGCAGTGTGAAGGTCAAATGCCACAAATGGAATACTTTACAGAGTAACAGGGTCATAAAACTTCCAATGAAGACGTGTGTGTGTGTGTGTGTGTGTGTGTGTGTGTTCAAGCACTTGATGAACTTAGAGACATGCTGCAATTACAGTTTCAATGCTGACACTGTGTAAACGTGCTTTTGTCTGTAACCATGTGTTCCTTTGTCAATACTATTTGTGAATATTCAAGCTTGCACTATATAAACATGTTCTGTCTATAACTTTTTTTTTTTGCCATTTACTTTTTATTGAATTTTAAACACATTTGAGGTACAGAGACTTACATTGCCAATCGCCTTACAACAAAACCAGACAATAATAAATGTACAATATGAAAATAACCATAAACATGTCGTAAGCCTGACCCCCACCCACCCCCTCCTTAGAAGCCCAACCCCCACACCTCCCCAAAGGATATTATATACTATGAATATTAAACAAACTTGTGGTACAGAGGCTTACATTGCCAAACACCATGCAACAAGTCCAGACTATAATGAATGCACATCATGTAAAATAATCATAACCACGCCATAAGCCCCTGACCCACACCCACCTCCCCTTGAAAAACCCAACCCCCACATCATCCCCACAAGGCATTGTATACAGATTGAATGACATGGAAACCAGCACTAACATATTTAGGAGTAAGCAATTTCTAACTGGGACCAGATTCTATCGAAAAGAGGCATTTGGTTATGCAGTGTTCTGTCTATAACTTTGTGTTACACTGAAAACTTAATATCTGATCTACATTATTGGGTTTTCTCTCTCCCATTAATGCAACCTAACTGCAACTCTGCTGTGTATTTCTTACATATTATCATCAAGACACAGTGCACACAAAACTTATTTTATTATCACACCTGCACTGATCCTGTACTTTTTTGCATTGAATCCCAGCTGCCATTTTTCAGACAATTTCTCCAGTTTATTTAATGTCTTCCCTCATTCTTTCAACACCCCCTGGCATGTCCATCCTATTGCATACCTTTGTATCATCTGTGAAGAGACATACCTTCCCCTCCAGTCCCTCTGCAATGGCCCAATAAAGAAATTGAAGAGGACCTGACCCAACACTGATCCCTGCAGTACCCTGATCATTAGCTCTCCCTCTCCAGAGTACTCTCTGTTTACCACAACCCTCTGACTCCAGCCATTCAATCAGTTCTCTACCCACATAACTATTTTAGGATCCACCCCTAGGCACCACAATTTGTTAATCAGCCTTCTAAGATGGAAAGTGTTAAAGGCCTTTCTTAAGTCCAGAAAGGCTAGGCTGGGTGGGTGGGAGTCTCATCACCACCTAGTCTGCCATATTAATCCCTATCTAGTGTGAGGCCTCATGCCCAAACTGAACTCTAGAGTCCCCCTTGCATCCAGGATACCCTTGTGTCTATCCTACTCCTTCTTAAATTCTGTGATCATTTTAGCCCCTACCACCCCCTCTGGTAGACTATTCCAGGCATCAACCACCCTCTCCATGAAAAAATATTTTCTCACATTTCCCCTGAGCCTTCCTCCCCCTAAATTCATTTTCTGCCCCCTTGACTTGGAGCATCTCTTTCTTTGAAAGATGCTTCCTTCTTCTACTCTGCTTATACCGGTGGTGTATTTGTATGTCTTAGTCATGGCCCCACTCCCTCCGTTCCTCCAGGGAATACATATTTAACTCCTTTAGTGTTTCCTCTTAGGTCTTATCCTGCAGGCATGGCACAATTTTAATTGGCCTCGACTGCACCGCCTCCAACCTCTCTATGTTCTTTCTCAAATGGGGCCTCCAGAACTGGACCCAGTATTCCAGATGCAGTCTCTCATGAGTGTCTTATACAGGGGCAAGATTACCTCCCTTTTTCTATATGTGATACCCCTCCCTATGCATCCAAGAATCTGACTAGCCTTTCCAGCCACCTTATTGCACTGCCTAGTTCCTCTTAGATCATCCAAGATGATAACTACTAGGTTCCTTTCTTGCTTTGTGACTGTCAGTACCTCCCCACCTAGTTTGTACTTTGCCCCCAGGTTCTTGTGCCCTATGTGCATGATCCTGCACTTCTTTGCATTGAATCCTAGCTGCTATTCTTCAGACTATTTCTCCAGTTTTTTTTTTAATTTCCCTTATTCTTTCAACACCCTCTGGCATGTCCACCCTATTGCATACTTTTGTATCATCTGCAAAAAGGCATTCCTTCCCCTCCAACCCTTTGCAATGTCCCCAATAAAGAAATTGAAGAGGATCAGCCCCAATACCAACCCCTGTGGTACCCTGATTGTCACTTCTCCCTCTCCAGAGTACATCCTGTTTACCACAACCCTCTGACTTCTACCATTCAGCCAGTTCTCCACCCACAGAATTATTTTAGGATCCAGTCCTAGGCTGTTCGGTTTGTTAATCACCCTTTAATGGAGATGGTATCAAAGGCCTTTCTGAAGTCCAGATAGGCCACATCCACCACAGCTCCCTGGTCCACTACCTTAGTTGCCCAGTCATACCAAAGATTAGTATAATGAGTTTGTGCAAAACACAGTGCTTATCCTAAATACAGTAAAAGTTAGGGTTAGCTTTATAAGTAAATAAATGCTGTATATGGCAGTGTATGTGTGTTAGTGTGTGTGTGTGTGTGTGTGTGTGTGTGGCAATGTCCTATGTGTGTAGACAGTGCACTGCTATGCTATACTGGGTTATGTATGTATATATGTGTATATGTATTAGTCAGTGTATGTGTTTATCACAACAATTAGAAAGTGCAGTTAGGTGGCTCAGTGGTTAGTGCAAAAATTGCTAGTCTACATTCTCTCACTCTCTAGATCAGTTTCAATTAATCAGTCAATCAATCAATCTTTATTTTACCAGGTGAAACACCATTGAGTGGAGCTCATTTTTAAGATGGACCTGGCTAAGGTACATATAAACAACTATAATACAACAGTGTGGTTTCTGCAAACATTACAGAGCATAATAACAATTAATAGAAATAAACAAACCTAAAATGGCAAAGAGTAACCAGTTACATGGAATCAACAGAACATGCAGTACCCTATATACAAATGCAATAAGTACAATATATACAAAACCTATACAAAATATACAAAAGGAAATTGTAAGTGTTGTAGAAGCAGCATAGCCAAGGGGTAGGAATGAGCAAGGAATAAGGTGCAAAGTTTGCACAGTTTCAGGAGAAGCAAGTACAGGATTCATTGAAAGAGCACACACATAGCATTTTAAAAGTGGCAGTTTGACAGGGATTGCTATCTTCCGGGGTTTTTGGAGGTTTCAGCCTTATGCATGTTATTGCTGATTTAAATGAGGTGTCTAGTGGAACCCCCAACCCTCCAATGTCACTCAGAGCCTGAAAAGAACATAGTCCATTGATGTAATTTTAATTCTGTAAAAAATGTGCATCACTGATGCAACCCCCCACCCCAGCCCAACCTGCCACTGAGCACCCACCATCCCACACACCCCTGACCTACCCACGCACTCTCACTCACATGAACAGATCCCAGTGTGAGGATCCACTGTCCCATGGTAGACATGTCTTTCTGATGGAACTGGTGATTGCTATATGAGAAATAAGCTAATCACAGTTGAAAACCATTGAAATACATTGAACTGCACTTACCTTTTTTCTCATATAGCTTTCACCAGTTCCAGAAGCAACGCATGTCTTCAATGGGAGAGTAGATCTTCACACTGGGACCTGTTCAGGTGAGTGAGGGTGAATGGGGGGTCTGGGAGTGGGGGATGTGGGTTCTCAGTGGGAGGTTGGGCTGGGGTTGGGAGTTGCATCACCCCATCTGCCCTACTAATCTCTATCTAGTGTGAGGCTCATGCCCAAAGTGAACTTTGGAGCCCCCCTTACCGCCAGGATACCCTTGTGTCTATCCCATTCTTTCTTAAATTCTGTGACCATTTTAGCACCTATCACCTCCTCTAGTAGGATATTCCAAGTGTCCACCACCCTCTCCTTGAAAAAATATTTTCTCACATTTTCCCTCACTTTTCCACCACAACTTCATTTTGTGCCCCCTTGACTAGAAGCATCTCTTACTTTGCAAAATGCTTCTTTCCTGTACTCTGTTATACTGGTGATGTATTTGTATGTCTCCATCATGCCCCTTTCCTTTCCTCCATTAAATAAATATTTAACTCCTTTAGTCTTTCCTCATAGGTCTTAACCTACAAGCCCGTCACCATTTTAGTTGACCTCCACTGCACTGTCTCCACTCTGTTTATGTTCTTTCTCAGATGGGGCCTCCAGAACTGGATGCAGTATTCCAGGTGCAGTCTGTCATGAGTGTCTTATACAGGAGCACGATGACCTCCCTCTTTCTACTTGTGATACCCATCCCTATGCATCCAGATATCTGGCTAACCTGTCCAGCCACCTTATTGCACTGCCTAGTTTCTCTTAGATCCTCTGAGATGATAACTCCCAGGTCCCTTTTCTGGTTTGTCACTGTTAGTACCTCCCCACCTATTTTGTACTTTGCCCCTGGGTTCTTGTGCCCTATTTGCATGATACTGCACTTCTTTGTATTGAATCCTAGGTGCCATTCTTCAGACCATTTCTCCTGTTTTCTAAAGTCTTCACTCATTCTTTCAACACCCACTGGCATGACCAACCTATTGCACACCTTTGTATCATCTGTGAAGAGACATACCTTCCCCTCCACTCCTTCTGCAATGTACCCAATAAAGACATTGAAGAGGACAGGCCCCAACACTGACCCCTGCAGCATCCTGCTTGTCACCTCTCCCTCTCCAGAGTACACCCTGTTTACCACAACCCTCTGACTCCTGCCATTTGACCAGTTCTCCACCAACAGAACTATTTTAAGATCCACCCCTAGGCTGTGCAGTTTGTTAATCTGCCTTCTATGGGGGATGGTGTCAAAGGCCTTTCTGAAGTCCAGATAGGCCATATCCACTACACATCCCTGGTCCACTACCTTAGTTACCCAGTCATGCCATAGATTAGCACAATGAGTTAGTGCAAAACATAGTGCTTATCCTAAATACAGAAAAAGCTAGGGTTAGATGTTAGCTGTTCTAGTTGAGACAGAGAGCAGCCACCAGCTTCCTTAAAGCAAGGAAGTGATTTAATAGAGTACACTGAATTGAATTCTTAATTTTGGGACCTGTATGAGTAAGTAGAAGTCAGTGTTTTTGTTCTCTGTTTTTGGGGTTGACTTTACTTAGTGTAGCTTTTTTTTGCCAGGGAGGAAACTAGCTGGGAGAATATTTGCAGACATTTGTGACTAGACCTGTTATTTAAACTCTGTGAAATAGGTGTCTGAAAGGAAGGAAGGCACTCACTGGGGTGATGGGTCTGAGTTGTAGTTGATTGTTTCTGGAGGGCACAGGCTTACTCCCATCCACCCTGCCCCTCACCGCACTGACCCAAGTGCATCATTTCTTTCATATCAGGGGTTCTGATGTCACTTTCCCAAAAGTGCAAAGGCCATACACCTGTCCATATCTTTAATGGCACAGCACACTGAATAGGGTGTAAACACCCTCACATGCTTGCACAAACTAAAAAAATAAATAAAAAAATCTTAAACAGGAAGGGAGACAGACATGTGAGGAGTGATGCAATGCACTGGCTGTGGAACTGTAGTCTTCTGGGAGACGTTCTGGAGGCTGCATTGCTGCCCATTCTGCAGGCACCTCTCTGGTCTGAGGGATGAGGTTGCCCATCTCCATGCTGATCTGGTGAGGATTCAGGAAGCCTCCTCCTCCACCCAGGAACCACCCAGGACACCACCACTGCCTCAGAGGTTGCCAAGAAAGAGAAGCAGTTGGACTACAGTCGGCTCAGGGAGGGTGAGAGTGGTGGAACAGGGGTGCATCCCTCTGGCTGTGCCTCTCCACAATTCATTCAGCATTCTGGTGCAGCATGGTTTGTTTATGGAGGCACCCACAATGCAGAAGAAGGAGGATGCTGGGAACCTCCACAAAGGAGACCCAAAGGAGGGTGGCACAGAACTCCACAGGGGAAGGAAACAACTCCTGGTGGGGGGACGCAATCATTAAAAGGGTAGAACTGGGGGAGGAAGGGGAGAGGGAGGTAAGATGCCTGCCCAGCACCATGAGTTGGAGGGACAGGAAGCAAATCCTCAGGCTCATGGGAGCAGCAGAATGGGGGAGGGAGCTGGATGGCATTATCCACCTTGGGACAAATGACCTGGCTGGGAATGGGATTAGAGCAGTTCAGCAGGAGTTTGTGCAGTTGGGGTGGGAACTTAGACAAGTAGCACACACAGTAAACTTCTCAGAAGTGCTATATGTCTATGGCATGGGTGAGGCTAGGGTACTCCACACCATGGGATTCAATGACTGGTTGAAAAACTGGTGTGGAGCTCAGGGATTTGGCTTCATTGGGGACTGGGGGTCCACCTTGAGGGATATAGGCCTATACTGGTGTGATTGCTTGCATCTGTCTGGAATGGGAACCAGGATCTTAGGTGATAGGTTTAAATGCTTCATTGGTAAGCATTTAAACTAGCCAAGGGGGGGAGGCACTGAAGAGAATCAAAGAAATCTCATCCCTCCTCCCCGCAAAACAGGGTAGTTAGTGAAGTAGACACAAAGGTAGAGAAGTTGATAGGGAGCAGGACAGAAGTAAATCCAGAAAAAGGCAAAGGCAGTAAGAATAGGGATGGTCATAAAAGTAGTAAGACCATCAAAAAACGCAGGGTGACGAGTACCAATGCCCATAGTCTAGGTAACAAGCTCCCTGAACTAGTGACCTTGATGGAAGAGGGACACCTGGATATCATGGAAGTCACAGAAACATGGTACACAGAGAACCATGTTTAGGATGTCAACATACCAGGGCACACAATCTACAGGAGGGACAGGTAGGGTAAAAGAGGAGGAGGAGGAGTAGCTCTCTACATAAGGGAAGGAATCAAAGCAACAGAACTAAAGGGTAAACAGGGAGGGTAGAAGGCACTGTAGGTCATCCTGTAGACAGGAAATGGCATCACAATCTGCACAGGGGTTGTTTACAGACCCCCATCTCAGGGGAAGGCAACAGACAAGGAAATGATAGAAGGAATCCTTAGAATGTCAGAAAAAGCAGAGATATGTTTGATGGGGGACCTGAATATGTCAGATGCTAACTGGAACACCTTTACTGCAGCCACATCAAACAGCAGGGTCATTCTTGATGTCCTTCAGGGGGCATGCCTCAGACAGCTTGTGTTGGAACCAGGAGGGAGCAATCTTAGACCTGGTAATCACAAATGGGATAGAGAGAGGATCTCAGATTTAGAAGTGGGTAGCCATCTGGGAGCAAGTGACCATGAAACAGTGTGGTTCACAATAAACACAGCTGTAAAGTCAAGTCATACAAAAGCAAGGATGTTGGACTTTAGGATGGCTGACTTTGGAAAAATGAGAGAGTGCCTCAGAAAAGCACTAGCAAACAGGCAAAAAGGAGGGGTGGAAGAACAATGGGAAAAAATCAAAACTGTCATCATGGAGGCAACAAGCCTTCGTGTAAAGCAAATCAACAAAACAAAAAGAAGGAAAAATGCACTATGGTTCTCAAAAGAGGTGGCAAGGAAGGTTAAGGAGAAAAGGATAGCATTCAGGAAATATAAGGAAACACAGAAGGAGCAGGACAGAGAACTATATCAGTTAAAACAGAATGAGGCAGGGAAGGCAGTCAGAATTGCAAAGGCCCAAACTGAGGAAAAGATAGCCAACTCTTTCAAGAAGGAGATAAAACATATTATATAGGTTTTATATAGGGAGTGAAGAAAGACCAAGGGAAGGATACTGAGGATACTGAGGCTTAATAAATGGGAGGGAATGTGGGCAGAGGTTGATAGTGAAAAAGCAGGGATACTGAATGAATACTTCAGCTCAGTATTCACAAAAGAAGAGGAGGGATAGGTACCTAAACTAAACAATAGAAACACTCTGAATAGGGAGGGTCAATGCCAGTCCATTCATAGAAGAAAGGTTTCTGAAAACTGAAGGTGGATAAGGCAATGGGGCCTGATGGGATTCACTCCAGAATTCTAAAAGAACTAAGGGTAGAACTAGTGACACCACTGACTACCTCTTTAACCAATCATGGGAGGATGGGGTGGTACCTGAGGACTGGAAGAGGGCAAATGTGAGTCCACTTCACAAAAGTGGGAGCAAGGCAGAAGCAGAAAACTACAGACCTGTTAGTTTGACCTCAGTTGTAGGGAAAATGATGGTATCACTTCTGAAGGAAAGAATTGTTGAGTATCTAGAGGCCAGTGGGGCACAAGACCCAATGCAGCATGGATTCACAGTGGGAAGGTCATGTCAGATGAATCTAATAGACTTCTGTGACTGGGTGATGAAAGTAGTGAACCAGGGAGGAGCTGTGGACATGGTCTACCTAGACTTTAGCAAGGCATTTGACACAGTCCCACACAAAAGAATAATAAACAAGCTAGCCAGCCTTGGATTGGGTCCCAGGGTGGTAGCCTGGGTAAAAAAAATAGCTGGACAACAGGATGCAGAGGGTAATAGTAAATGGAGTCCACTCGGAAGAAAGGGGAGTTACTAGCAGAGTACTGCAGGGTTCAGGACTGGGACTGGTCCCCTTTAATGTCTTTATAAGTGACATTGTGGAGGGACTGGAAGGAAACGTAGGTCTCTTTGCAGATGATATGAAGATCTGCAACAGGACTGATACACCAGATGGTGTAGAAAGGATGAGAAGGGACCTGCAAGGTTGGAGGAATTGTTAAATTTATGGCAGCTTAGATTCAATGCAAAGAAGTGCAAAGTAATGCACCTGGAAACAAAACCCAGGGGAAGAGTACACAATAGAGGGTGAGATACTAACAGCAACAAAAAATGGAAAGGAACATGGGGTAGTCATATCAGATGGCCTAAAGGTGGGAAAGCAATGTGAGACGGCAGTAAGGAAGGCTGAGGGATACTAGGATGCACTGGGAGAGGCATCAACAGTAGAAAACAATAAGTTGTTATCCATTTGTACAGACAGTTGGTAAGACCCCACCTGGAGTACTGTGTGCAGTTCTAAGGACCACATATCCACAAGGACATGGACAGGATAGAGGCTGTCCAGAGGACGGCAACTAAAATGATGCAGGGTCTGCACCAGAAGTCATACAAAGAGAGATTAAAGGAGCTTAATATGTATATCCTCAAGGTAAGAAGGGAAAGGGGGAATGATAGAAACTTTCAAATACCTCAAGGGAATTAACAAAGTCCAAGAGGGAAGCATCTTTCAGAAAAAGAGATGTGTAAGAACAAGGGGTCACAATCTGAAGATAGAGCTCACCAGGATGAAATGCCATTCTGCAGCATTTTGCAGCACTCTGCAACATGCTGCAGCAGAGTTACTATGGAAAAAAAATAATTTCACTGGCAATTAGTTCCTTTTGTCATGCAGAAAACTGTGACATTCTCTTCATCCTGGCAGTGTTACATTTTCCTGCATGACAAAAGGGATTAATTCCCATTGAAATTAATTTTTTTTCTGCAATCTAGGTTTAGTATTTGTCATATTGTTCCTTTTTAGAACAGATCCAGAAGCAAATGATTTGGTATCTTTTATTGGACCAATATAGATGTAACAAAAAGAACAAAGTGCTTTAGCTTTTGGACCAACAAGTCCTTGGTCAGAAGCGTAAACTAATTGTTTACTGCAGTAACTCTGCTGCAGCATACTGCAGAATGTTGCAGAAGTGGGTTTCATCCTGGCAAGCTTCACTGTATGTGTGTATGTATTAGTCAGTGTGTGTGTATCACAACAATTAGAATATGCAGTTAGATGGCTCAGTGCTCAGTGCAAAAATTGCTAGTCTATATTCCCCCATAATCTAGATCAGTTTCAGCCTTATGCATGTCATTGCTGATTTAAATGAGGTGTCTACTGACAATTCCCACTGTCTGATGTCACTGGGAGCCGGAAAAGAAGAAAATGGTCCCTCAATGTCTTGTTTTAATCTGTAAAAAAGTGTGTAGACAGTGCACAGCTATGTTATACTGGAATATGTATTCATATATGTGTATATGTATTAGTCAGTGTGTGGTATCACAGCAATTTGAAAGTGCAGTTAGGTGGCTCAGTGATTAGTTCAAAAATTGCTAGTCTACATTTCCCCATCCTCTAGATCAGTTTCAGCCTTATGCATATTATTGCTGATTTAAATGAGGTGTCTAGTGGCAACCCCCCACCCTCCAATGCTAGCCTACATTCCCCCACTATCTAAATCAGTTTCAGCCATATGCATGTCATTGCTGATTTAAATTAGATGTTTAATGGCAACCCCCCAGCCTCTGATGTCCCTCAGAGCCTGAAAAGAAGAAAAGAGTCCCTCAATGTCTTTTTCTAATCTGTAAACATGTGTGTAGACAATGCATTGCTATGTTATACTAGAATACATATATATATATATATATATATATGTGTATATGTATTAGTGTGTGTGTATCACAACAATGAGAAAGTAAGTGCAGTTAGGTGGCTCAGTGGGTAGTGCACAAATTGCTAGTCTACATTCCCTTGCTATCTAGATCAGTTTCAGCCTTATACATGTCATTGCTGATTTAAATGAGGCATCTAGTGGCAACCCCCCACCCTCCGATGTCCCTCAGAGCCTAAAAAGAAAAAAACAGTCCCTCTATGTTTTTTTAATCTGTAAAAATGTGTGTAAACAGTGCACTGCTATGTTATAATGGATTATATATGCATATACGTGTATATGTATTAGTGTGTGTGTATCACAACAATTCGAAAGTGCAGTTAGGTGGCTATGTGGTTTATTTACTTATTTATTTGAATTTTGATGACCGGGTATGTGCACTGAGACATGCAAGTCCCTTTTTCAGGGCGATATGTGGAAATACATTCCAGTAAGAGCAGTACAGAGCAATGTTTACAAAGAAGTTAGCAAAAACAGATGATTACATTGAACAGCTATACAGTAACTAATTCGATTACACATTAGCTATTGCAATAACAGACGTTACATTGAACAGATATAGAGTAACTAATAAGATTGCACACAAGCTATAGGAGACATGATAACCAGATCATTATCACATATTTAGTGTGTTTACAGGATGTAGATAATAAATAGTTTCAATATCTACAAATATACAATAGGCTGTATAGGTGTGGAGGAGAAGAAAGAGAGAGAGAGAGAGAGAGACAGAGAGAGTGAAGAGAGTGGGAGAAAGAGTGAGAGAGAGAAAAGAGTGAGAGAGTGCAGAGAGTGGGAGAGTGAGAAAGTGAGAGAGTGAGGGGTGAGTGAGTGGTGAGTGAGTGAGTGAGTGAGTGAGTGAGTGAAGAAGGGGGAAAAGTGATGGGGTTCTACTGAAAGAGAGGGGTCCATATAAATGTGATGGTGTGCTTTAAAAACAATTTCAAGTTGAAGGGGGAAAGATGATTTCTTTGAAGTACATTTTGAATAGATGAAGAGATTTACAGGAAAGTAACTGCTGAGGAAGGTTATTCCATCTGTGGGGTGCTAAGAAGGTGAAGGATCTCCAGCCAATCTCTAAGTACATTTTGGGAAGAACAAGCATTGGAAGGTGGGAGGAGCACAGGGTCCTTGAGTGGGATTTTAATATGAGCAGGTTTGAGAGGACAGGCGAGGAGGGGAGGTGGATAAGTTTGAACGTGATGCAGTGTAAAGGGAAGTCAAGCTTAGCCTTAAAGGATGGCCAACCTAGGGCTTGGAGCACATTGCAATGATGTGAACGAGCAGGTGCATTTGCTGCGAATTGGACTACCCTGTGGTAGGCTTGCTTTACTTTGGACAGGACAGTTTGTTTAGCTGAGAGGTGTAGGGGGGCTCTGAAGAAAAGTCCTGGGAGTAGAGTGGCATAAGCAATTGTTCTTTGGGATTGAAGGGTCAGGTAAGGTGCAGTGCGGTACAGTAGGCCTAACATTTAGTGGGTGGCCTTTATTACTCTGTCAACATGTGTTTTGAATGAGAGATGTTAGTCCAGAGTTACTCATAAATATTTAAAGGAATTCACTTCTTCAAGTGCCACCCCTGCAGAGATGTTGACTATTAGGGGTTGATGGATGTCCAAGTCAAAAGAAGTGTGGTGGAACAGCATAGTTTTAGTTTTCTTGGTGTTGAGCACCAATAAGTTCTCAAGAAACCAAGATTCCAGCAATCAGAAATCCGACTCTAGGTTGGACTTAATGGAGGAGACTTTGTAGTCTGATCTATAGAGAATGGCATCATTGGCATAATGTTGTACCAGTGGTTAGTGCAAAAATTGCTAGTTTACACATCTTTCACTCCCTATAATAAAATTTAGTTTGCAGCCATACTGGCTTTTGCTAGGGCTGGTTATACAGTATTAGCATTGTCAGCATGCTTTTAGTTAACTGTTTTGGAGTTTAAGGTTAGCATCCACTTACTTAGTACGAGGACTTTCCATTTTGCTGAATGAGTCTCCTTCAAAAAAGTAAAATGCTACATGCCCTTGGTTGAGCACTACCTTTGTTCTTTCTGCCACGGGTCCCATTGATGACATCATTCTAGTGATGTAAACTCAATGAGTGATGCACTGGGATAGCACCATGGTTACCAAGGAAACCATACACTAACACTTGGCCTTAAGTGGTCAGAGTCTTGGGTGCCGCCACAATTAGGACAAAAAGTAGCAATGTCAACGTGGAGGAGGTGTGGATAGAGGGAACAAGTACAAGTGCTACTACAATACTTGTTATAAAATATTCTTACATGTCACATATTTAAGATTGCTAAACTCAAAACATGTTTTTCACTTTTCTTAATATCTCCACTGTTATAAATGACTAAATTACAAAAGTATATTGCTTCCTTAGTCACAGATGCATTCAGGAGAGAATGATATAAAGCCAACTTTGGATATTCTTAACATTTTAAACCCCTTCAAAAATGTCCTCATAATCATACTATGTACAAGTATTGGAACAGGAAAAAGCTAAGACAGAGTTTGGAGTTCAGGTTTAGGATTCACCTCATAGTTCACATTACAACTGGTATCGCAGTCCATGGTTCTGTATATTATAAGACATCCATGCTGTATATTATTTCCAATTACATATCACATATGAAGGATTGGAGTTGATGAAGGGGAGGGGTGCAGGTAGGGGAGGGATGAGGAGGGAAAGTAGATGGTAGGGGGCAAGAGGGATCACACTGGAAGGTTGTGTCATTGAATGCCAGCAGCCTGGCAAATACGATGGTAGATCTTCAGGCTATGACGGCTGAGGGAGAGGTGGATATGCCTGCCATCACTGAGACATGGGCAACCCAATATCATGACTGGGACCTTGTGATCCCTGCATATAGAAGAAGAAGAAAAATCAACATTTATATAGCGCTTTTCATACACAGTATCCCAAAGCACTTTACAAGCAATGCTAGACTGGTAGTGAAGTGACTGAATGTGTGGTGGCGGCCATATCGCACATCATCACCCACACACAGCCTGGATAATTGCATGAACTGGTTTATGGGAAGGGGAATGTTGGCCAGAACACCGGGAATGTTCCTTGCTCATTGAGAAGAGTGCCCTGGGTTCTTTTACTTCCACCTGGACACCCACCAGGACAACACCAGGATGGGCAGAAGGGACCTCGGTTTAACATCTCATCGAAAGGATGGCACACCCCAGCAGTACAGCACCCCCCCAATACTGCACTCAGATGCCAGCGATTTTTAGGTGCAAGTCCAATCCCAGTGTGGGACGAGAACCCACAACCTTCTGGTCCAGAGGCGGATGTGCTACCAACTGAGACACGCTGACACCTGATTATAGATTATAGATATAGATTGCACAGAAAGGATAGGGTGAAGGTGAGGGGTGAGGTGTGACTTTATTTATAAGAGAAGGGATCTTAAGCAGCAGGGAAGAGGAGGAGAAGGGCAAGACTGAGGCCTCCAGCTGCAGGATCCCAAGAGGAGGATGATTAGAATGAGAGTTGTGTACAGACCACACTCACAGGATGAAGAGACAGACAGGGAGCTGGGGGAGCAGATATGGAGGCTAAGTAGTAAGGGGAACATCATTATAATGGGTTACTTCAATCTGCCTAGAGAAACAGGGGAATTCCAGCTACTTCCTGTGTCAGGGAACAGGTCCTCATGGAGGCTTTACAGGAGTGTTCTCTGGTTCAGGGAGTCACTGAACCAACCAGGGATGGCACCATCCTGGACCAGGTTCTGTCAGATGGTGAACACACTCAGGATATAGTAGTGGAGGATCCACTTGCAGGCAGTGACCACTGCATAGTGTGGTTCTGCATCATGATAGGCAAAATATCAGTCAAGACTAAGATGAGGGTGGTAGACTTCAGGAGAGTGGACTTTGGTAGGATGGGGGACTTCCCAGAAGGGCACCTGGCCAAAATAAGTCTGGACATGGAAGCAGATCAGAAATGGTCCATTATTAGGTTGGGTCTGATTGAGGCCACAACTACGCATGCAAATAACCAGAGTAGGAAATCTAGGAACAAAAGACCAAGCTGGTTAACCAAAGAGGTGGCAGTGAAAGTGAAGGAGAAGAGAGCAGCCTTTCAAAAGTACAAAAGTACCAGGAGACAGGAAGACAGGGAGAATTACTCAGAGAAATCCAGAGAGACAGGCTGGGTGGTCCAGGCAGCAGAGGCAGCTAGAGAGCTAAGGCTGGCATGAGGGATTAGGGAGGGGGATAAAGGATTTATTCAGGTACATAAAAGATGAAGCTGTAAGGACGGCATTGTCAGAATTAAGAGAGAGAGGGATGGGATGAAAGTAGTGGGGAGCAGGCAGTGGCATTGATTGAGTACTTCAGCTCAATCTTTACTAGAGAAAAAGATGGACCTGTGCCACTGGGTAAAATAAGGGCTTATCAGGGGAAGGGGTTGAAACTGATGGGTAAATACTGGAGGATAGGGTTTTGAATGGCCTCAGGGCCCTTAGAGTGGACAAGGCTCCTGGACCAGACAGTGTGCACTTCAGAGTCCTGAAGCATTGGTGGAGATCCTGGTGGATCCCCTGACAGACCTGTTTAACACCTCACCAGAGACAGGGAAAGTGCCCCAGGACTAGAGAATGCACATGTGGTGCCTCTTCACTACAGTGGCCCTAGAGATGAATCTGATAATTACAGACCAGTCAGCTTCTGCTCCATTGTACGCAAACTAATGAAGACCATTCTCAAAGAGAGACAGGTAAGCCTTCTGGAGGTACTTGGTATCCAGGGTGAAAAGCAGCATGGGCTTGTCTTGGGGAGATCTTGACAGATTCATCTGATTGACTTTTTTGATTGGGTCACAAGGGCATTGGATAAGAGCCAGGAAGTGGATGTCCTGCATCGGGACTTCAGCAAGGATTTTGACTTGGTGCTGCATGGAAAGATGCTTAATAAACCGAGGAACCTGGGAGTTGCTGAGAAATTGGTGGGGTGGTTCCAGAATTGGCTGCAGGACAGAAACCTGAGAGTGATTGTCAGGGGAGAGCTATTGAAGACTAGACCTGGCCCACAGGGCTCTGTTCATGGGCCAGTGTTATTTAATATCTTTCTTGGTGACATAGTGGATGGGATCAAAAGTAAAATCTGCCTATTCAGAGATGATACCAAGATATGTGGGAGAGTGAACATGGAGGAGGGGAGGCGGCAGCTGAGGGAGGATCTGACTAGACTCAAAACTGGGTCAGGCACCTGATAGTTGGGCCTCAATGCCAAGAAGTGCAAGGGCATGCACCTGAGAGCTAGGAACCCTGGGAATAGCTATTGGCCAGGGGTGGTACAGGTATCCAGTTTGAGGAGGAAAGGGATCTTGGGCTCATAGTTAGGGGTGACATAAAAAAACACTCAGAACAGTGCCATAAGGCAGCAGCCAAAGCAAACAAAATAATGGGATTGTGGAGGGGTTGTGGGATAACAGATGGACTTCACCGAACTTCAAGTTCAACACACAATCTCTGTGTAATGTTTATTCAAAATACAGGCAATAAGCTCCAGCCATGTCATATTCCTTCTTCAGTACATCAGTTTGCAGCAACGGACTATGTATGTCCTTTCTCTGCACTTAGCCTGCACCTATTGACACTGATTTCTGATCTTACTTACCAGTTTAGCTGTAGCCTCTACCCCTATGCGGGCATTGTTCGCTAGGGTAGTGGGGGCTCAAAAAGAAAAAAAGAAAAACAAGCTATAGACAAAGAACCTCAATGCAGAATCACTGAAAAAGGGTTATCCCAAAAGGCATTGGCAACAAATCAAGTTTCAGAGAAATACAATATCATACATACTTCCATAATGCAAAGCATCATGGGATATATGCAAATCACCATGACATGTCAGACTTGTTCAGTTTACAGCAATTTACATGCATTTTAAATAGCACAACTAATGTAATTTCTATAATAGTCACCTAGTACTTTTTACCATTGTCAAAAACACCTAGTGCCATGGTATTTTCAACATATACAGGTTTCATAAACATAAGGGCCCAGATATTTAAAGGGATTGCGCATGGCACAACCCCGCATTGTGCCCCAGTGGGATATTGAAAGGGCTGCCAGGCACAGTGCAAATCCTAAATATGTGAATGAAGTCATTCACATAGTTGGGACTGTCTAGTACACTGTGCCCTGCAAGCCCATTGGTCCATACTGGAGGCCAATGGGCTTACAGCCCATACTGTACCTGTCATTTGGCAGGTGGCTGGATGGTATGCAAGTCGGGTACTGCTGCCTGACGATGATGGGGGGGAGGGGTGGGCAAGGGTTCTGTGGGTGGGAGGGGTGGGGGGTGCCACTGGATCACCAGGGATATATTTGTCGGAGATGTACCACAATCATGGCGACGGGCGGGGGGGACCACTATATCACCAGGGAAGGTCTTCATTTACATTTATCAGGACCTCAGGAAATCGGGAGGGAGGGGGGACCACTAGACCACTAGGGAAGGTCTTCATTTACATTTATCAGGGCCTCTGGGAATTGGAAGGGAGGGGGACCACTAGGCTACCAGGGAAAGTTATGATGTACATCTACCATGATCAAGGCTATGGGGCCGGGATGCCCCAGGAGCCCTACTGCACATGTCATGCTGTGCAGGGCACCAAGGCAAGTCACCTGGCTGCCCTGTGCAAGGCATGCAAATGGGGCCATAATGACATGCAAATGGCCCCATTTGCACCTTGCATATATTATGGCCTCATTTGTATGCCCCCGCTGAATATCATGGGTGATGCGCCTAGTGCAACTGCACTTGTGCTGGTGCATCCCTGTGCTCCCTATCTGTGGCTTGCGCTGATGCAGTGCCACTGCGCTGTGTGAAGTGCATGCCATATTCAATGGTGCTGTGCCATGGCGTATCACCATTGAATATCACCTGGTCCTGGCCCCGGTGCATCCCAATTTCGCTGTGCCCAGGCTTGCGCCACTGCCTGGCGCAGTCTGAATATCTGGGCCAAGGTATATACATCCAGGTATTTTTTGACATATGCTATTACATACTAAATCCAACAACAATAAACACATCCTGTTTTACATATGCTTGGAGGTCAACACAATAACCTCCCTGTTCAAGGACCTGAGAGGGAAAAGGAAAATGAAAGAGGACACTATAGCATAGTCAAGAAAGTGAGGGGGGTGCCCATAGGTGGCCAACCTTATGGACTAGAAATTGTAAAGGATAGATTAGGCTAAGAAACAGAAGAACTTTTGCAACAGATTTAAGAAAAGGTCGGTCCTCAAGAGTGTCAGGAGCTCCCTGTCGCAGGGATGCATCACCAGGGGAATCACCTCTAGGAAAGTGGAAGTCATTCTACCCTTGTACAAGTCATTGGTGAGGAGACAAGGTAAAAGGGAGAGTCACAACTGGTGTAAAGAAGGAGTGGGGGTAGAATGTGTGGGAGAAGAATACTATGGCAGTATAATTTACTGTGAGATGCAAATTCAAGCAGACTTGATAGACCATTATGGCCTGTTTCTACTGGTGTCTCATATGTTCATATGTTCATAAATACATTGATAAATGCACTTTTTCTATACAACAATTTGACAAGCTGTCAACACACTGCCAAACTGGCTCCTCTATTCATTCCTACTTAAGAATTTAAAGCTTCCATTTCAAAAATGCATCTAATTTCCACATGTTCTAATATTTAATAAAAATCCCCATGTGTTGAAGGTGATTGTACTGCCTCTAGGCCCCAGAACCTTAAGGAAGCCCCTGTGTCACCCACTGATTGAAAATGTTTCTGCTACTTGTGTTAGCTCATTCTTCCTTATGTTACTTTTATGCTCTTTTATGGTTATTTTTAGTTGTTGAGAGGTTTTCCCAATATATATCTCGTATCACATGCATATTTTAAAATGTAAATTACTCCTGCTGTTTCGCAGGTAATATGTTGCCTGATAGGATACCCCTTACTTGAGAAAGGATGCCTATAGACTGCTTTTTTATTTGCATGCCCACAAACTGAACTGTGGCCACATGGGTTCATCCCCTATCTCCAGGGTCCTAAAAGGAGCTGCCTTGTTTCTTTTTGTTGTCCCTATTCTCAAATTTCTCAAGATCCCTATGCATTATCTCCACTATCCTGTTGCCGCTCTTATGTAGAAGGACCATGTCTGCTCTCCTTCAGTCCTTTGGAACCACACCTGTTACCAGTGAGCTGTTGATGAAGGCCATTAGTGGGGCGGTTAGCCCTTCCTTAAGTTTGCTTAGTACACTTGGGTGTATCTCATCTGATCCAACAGCCTTGTCCATCTTCAAAACTGCAACATGGAAACATAGAAACATAGAATTTGATGGCAGATAATGGCCACTTGGCCCACCTAGTCTGCCCATTTTCCTACCTAACAGATAAGATGCAGATCCTAGTTAACCAACAGCTTACTTCCTCCTACCCTCCACTAGGACTGCCTTATGCCTGTCCCATGCATTCTTGAATTCTTCCACTGTTCTTGATTCCACGACCTCCTCAGGGAGGCTGTTCCATGCATTCCCAAACCTCTCTGTGAAAAAATACTTCCTCACATTACCTCTGAGCTGTCCCTCCTCTATCTTCAAATTGTACCCCCTTGTTCTTGCACATCTCTTTTTCTGAAAGATGCTACCCTCTTGGACTTTGTTGATTCCCTTGAGGTACTTGAAAGTTTCTATCATGTCCCCTCTCTCCCTTCTTTCCTCAAGGGTATACATATTAAGCTCCTTTAGTCTTTCTTCATATGTCTTCTGGTGCAGACCCTGCACCATTTTGGTTGCCCTCCTCTGGACAGCCTCCACTCTGTCTATGTCTTTGTGGAGATGGGGTCTCCAGAACTGCACACAGTACTCCAGATGGGGTCTCTCCAACTGTCTGTACAGATGGATAAAAGCTTCCTGTTTTCTACTATTGATGCCTCTCCCTATGCATCCCATTACCCCCCAGCCTTCCTTACTGCCTTCTCACATTGCTTGCTCACTTTTAGGTCATCCGATATTATTACCCCCAGGTCCCTTTCCATTTTTACTGTTGTCAGTATCTCACCCCCCATTGTGTACTCTTCCCCTGGGTTTTTGTTTGCCAGGTGCATTACCTTGCACTTCTTTGCATTGAATCTGAGCTGCCATACATTTGACCATTCCTCCAACCTTGCCAAGTCCCTTCTCACTCATTCCACTCCATCTTGTGCATTAACCCTGTTGCAGATCTTTGTGTCGTCTGCAAAGAGACATACTTTTCCTTCTAGTTTCTCTGCAATGTCACTTATAAAGACATTAAAAAGGATCAGTCTCACTACTGAACCCTGTGGTACCCCGCTAGTAACCCACTTTTCTTCACTGTGGACTCTGTTTACTACTACCCTTTGCGTCCTGTTGTCTAGCCAATTTTTTATCCAGGCTACCACCTTGGGACCCACTCCAAGGCTGGCTAACTTGTGTATTAATCTTTTGTGTGGGACTGTATCAAATGTCTTGCTAAAATCTAGGTAGGTCATGTCCACAGCCCCTCCCTGGTCTATTACTTTGGTCACCTAGTCAAAGAAATCTATTAGATTCATCTGACACAACCTTCCCATCTTGAATCCATGCTGCCTTGGGTCCTGTTCCCCACTGGCCACTAGGTACTCAACAATTCTTTCCTTCAGAAGCGATTCCATCATTTTCCCTAAGGTCAAACTAACTGGTCTGTAGTTTCCTGCATCTGTCCTGCTCCCACTTTTGTGAAGAGGAATCACCCCCCTCCAGTCCTCAGGTACCACCCCATCCTCCCATGATTTGTTAAAGAGACTAGTCAGCAGTGTCACTAGTTCTACCCTTAGTTCTTTTAGAATTCTGGGGTGAATCCCATCAGGCCCCATTGCTTTGTCAACCTTCAATTTTATTAGTTCTTTCAGTACCCTTTCTTCTGTAAATGAACTGGTATCAACTCTCATCTTCAGAGAGTTTCTCTTATTTGGTTTAGGTACCTCCCCCGCCTCTTCCTTTGTGAATACTGAGCAGAAATATTCATTCAGTATCCCTGCTTTTTCACTGTCACCTTCTGCCCACATTCCTTCCCCTTTATTAAGCCTCAGTATCCTTCCTTTGGTCTTTCTTCACTCCCTAATGTACCTATAAAACGTCTTATCCCCCTTCTTAACAGAGTTGGCTATCCTTTCCTTAGTTCGGGCCTTTGCTATTCTGACTGCCTTCCCTGCCTTTTTCTGCTTTAACGGATAAAGTTCTCTGTCCTGCTCCTTCTGTGTTTCCTTGTATTTCCTGACTGCTGTCCTTTTCTCCTTAACCATCCCTGCCACCTCTTTTGAGAACCGTAGCGTTTTTTTTTCCTTTGTTGTGTTTTGTAAATTTGCTTTACACAAAGGCTTGTTGCATCTGTGATGGCCGTTTTGATTACTCTCCATTGTTCCTCCACCTCTCCTTCTTGCCTGTTTGCTAGTGCTTTTCTGAGGCACTCTCTCATTTTCTCAAAGTCAGCCCTCCTAAAGTCCAATACTCTTCCTTTTGTATGGCTTTATTGTATGGCTGTATTTATCATGAACCACACTGTTTGGTGGCCGATTGTTCCCAGATGGCTACCCACTTCTAAATCTGAGACTCTTTCTCCATCCCCATTTGAGAGTACCAGGTCTAAGATTGCTCCCTCCTGAGTGGGTTCCAATACTAGCTGTCTGAGGCATGCCCCTTGTAGGGCATCAAGAATAACCTTGCTCTTGAATGTGCCTGTAGCAAAGGTGCTCCAGTTAACATCTGGCATATTCAGGTCCCCCATCAACAATATCTCCCCTTTTTCTGCCAGTCTAAGGATGCCGTCTATCATTTCCTTGTCCATTCCCTCCCCCTGAGATGGGGGTCTGTATACAACCCCCATGTGGCTTGTGGTGCCATTTCCTGTCTCCAGAGTGACCCAGAGGGCCTCATCTTCTCCCTGTTTACTCTTTAGTTCTGTTGCTTTGATCCCTTCCTTTACATAAAGAGCTACTCCTCCTCCTCTTTTACCCTCCCAGTCCCTCCTGTAGATTGTGTATCCTTGTATGTTGACATACCAGTCATGGTTCTCTGTGTATCATGTTTCTGTGACTGCCACAATATCCAGGCAACCCTCTTCCATCAAGGCCACTAGTTCAGGGAGCTTGTTACACAGACTATGGGCATTGGTACTCATCACCCTCCACTTTATGATGGCCTTACCCATTTTAGCCCCATCCCTATCCTTACTGTGTTTGCCCTTTTTCACATTTACCTCTGCCCCTGCTCCCTGACTTCTCTACCTTGGTGTTTACCTCACTAATTACTGTGTTTTGTGGGGGAGGCTGGGATTTCCCTGCTCCTTTTTAGTGCCTCCCCCCTTGGCTAGTTTAAATGCTTGCCAATGAAACATTTAAACCTCTCACCTAGGATTCTGGTTCCCCCCCCCAGACAGATGCAGACCATCGCACCAGTACAGGCCTGCATCCCTCCAAGTGGCTCCCCAGTCCCCAAATGAAGCCAAAACCCTGAGCTCCACACCAGTTTTTCAACCATTCATTGTATTCCCTGGTGAGGAGTACCCTAGCATCACCCTTGCCATAGACAGGCAGCACCTCCGAGAAGGTTACCATATGCGCTACTTGTCTAAGGCCCTTCCCAACTCTACAAACTCCTCTTGCACTGTTCTGATCCCATTCCTAGCCAGGTCATTTGTCCCTAGGTGGACAATGACATCCAGTTCCTTCCTCGTGCAGCTGCTCCCACGATCCTGAGGATTTGCTTCCTGTCCCTCCAAGCCGTGGTGCCAGGCAGGCACCTTACCTCCCTCTCCCCTTCCTCCCCCACTTCTACCCCCTAATAATTGAGTCCCCCATCAGGAGTTGTTTCCTTCCCCTGTGGGGTCCCATGCCACACTCCTGTGGGTCTCCTTTGTGAAGGATCCCAGCATCCTCCTTGGTCTCCACTGCAGGTGCCTCCATAGAGGAACCACTATCCACTAGAACAGCATATGGATTGTGGAGAGGTACAGCTGGAGGGATGCAACTCTATTCCACTACCCTCTCCCTTCCTGAGCACACCCTGGTTCATCCTCTCCTCTCCTCTTTCTTGGCAACCTCTGAGGTAGTGGCATTGGCTCTGCTGGTCCCTGAGTGGGGGAGGAGGTTTCATGAATCCTAGCCAGGTCAGCCTGGAGATGGGCAACCTCCTCCCTCAGACCAGAGAGATGCCTGCAAATAGGGCAGCATCGCAGCCTCCAGAATGTCTCTCGGAACTCTGCCGCTCCACAGCCATTGCACTGCACCACTCTTATCATGTCTTATTTTATGTCTCCTCTCTTTTTTCTCTGTATGATTACTGTCTCCTCTCCTTACAGCTCTCACCCTTCCTGTTCTGGGACAGCAACTTCCTATATTCTTCAGTAGTCTCCTTCTTCCTTGCTCAGTGTCAGACCACCACCAGCTGGAGGGGGGAGTGAGCTACTTTTATCCTTTAGGGTTGACAAAACTAATGTTTCTCTATGATCCTTCCCTTCCTACTGCCAAACAGGAAGTTCCTATTGTCAGTCAAATCCAGTGGCTATAAAAGTAGAACTGGCTTTTGGTGGGTGGGTGGAGGGGTGAGATGAAGGGCAATTAGAAAGGAAAAAGGTTAGCAACAGGAAGTTGTAATTGGAGTCACCTGCTTTTATATTGTCTAAGCCATACCCCCAATTAAGCTCTCTCTCTTCCTACTGATTTAGCAAAATAAGTTGATACAGTACCCTTCCCAGCACAGAACACACACTGACTTTCTTTCTTTTCTTTTTTTTAACCCTAAATAAGACCCCTTCTACTTCTAATAAATTATCTGTCAGTCTGCAAGTCAGTTTAGGACACTTTCCTCTGAAAATTGTCTTTTTCCACCCACTGTCCATTACTGTTGTTCCCTGGTCATAAGCCCCACAGCAAAAACTGAGCAGAAGTACCTGTTCAGGATGTCTGTTTTTCATGATCCTATTCTGTGCAATCTCCACCTGCAAAACAACCGGTCCTCAATATCCTTATCTTTCTTTCCTGTTCTCACTTAATGTACCCGAAAAAAGTCTTATTCCCTTCAGCTAACCCTTTGGTTATCCTTTCCTCTGTCTGGATCTTTTTTCTCCCCTCACTGCCTTTTCTGCTTCCCTGTTTAACTTGGTATACCTCTCTGTCTTCCTCCCTCTGTGTTTCCTTATACATTCTGAAAATTACCCTTTTTTCCTTCACCACCTTGTCCAAGTCCCTAGAGAACCATAAAGGTCTCTTTTTAGGGCTGCAATGGGTGGTGCCCTGCAGACCTTTTGCTATGAGAAAAGGTCTTCATATTCCTTGCATTCCTTCTGACTGAATAACCTGTTGGACTTGCAGGTTGGGAGACACATGAAGTGAGACTTATTATTGCACTGAGAAGGTGGTGAGGTGACCAGATTTCACTGCACGCTGTTTATGTTGTGAAGTAGCATAAAGGAGCAGGAGAGCAGCACTTTTTTTAGAATTTTAAGAGGAATGCCAGTGCTGCCTACCGTCTGCTCTCTATCCAGATAATCTTTCTGTGACTGACCATCCATTTGGGTTTCTGCTTTGTTTTTTTGCTTATTTTGCAGGCTGGAGGCAGTGGGTGGAGGCCTCCCAGAAACAGAAAGCTGTAACATTAGCAGTGGCAGTAGCTGTTCTAGGCCTGGATATCAGATAGACCTGAGAGGGCAGGTAGACCTGTAAAAAAGAAAAGGAAGCAAAATAAGCAAAATAAGCAACCTATGGGGGAGCTACATGGCTGTTCGAGCTACTGATCTACCAGCTGCAAGACCTAAAGACTTTAAAGCAAGCCGAGTCAGAGTTGGGGGAAATCAAAGCAGACTGTAACACAATGCATTTTCAAAACCTGAGTAGCCTTCTTAGTCCTTTGTCTCCTTATCTTTCTTAGTTTTCTTTTTTTTTTGGAGTTTGTGAAAACAGATAAACCAAAAAGATAAAAAACTAAATTTTTTGATTGTTTGTGTATGATTTTAACCTGTAGCTTTTATTAGCTCGAGTTTTAAAATATTACAAATCTTGTTAGCACTAGAATTAAAAAAAAATAAAAAAAGTTGAGATTTAACAAATATTTTAATAGCAAAGGCTGAGTTTTTTGGTTTTTTTTCTATTTGTTATTTTTGCCACCTACCCTAGCTGCCAGCCACCCAGTACTTTCAGCCCAGTCATGGGCCACAGGCTTCCACTCCCCAGATCGGCCTCGGGCCTCATACTCCGTGGCTTACCCCCCACGGCGGGGCTGCGGCACTCCACCCGCATGCCGCAGACTTCGGGATAGGTCGGAGGGCTGGCCTGGGGAGCTAATTGAAGCCATGGCGAGCTTCATTGAGGGCAGCTGGCAGCTGTCCATTTTCCATTTTTTTTTTTTTCAGGGGGAGGCGGGGTCGTGCAATGATGCCTAACGTCTGCCCCACCTCCAGTATGTACTTGTGCCGGTAGCTGTGTGACTCCTGGCCTCCGCCAGGGAGTCATCTATCTCAAACGCTCCCAGGAGAAGGAAGCAGTCCTTAGGATGCCTCTATCCCTCTCCCCGGCTGGCCTCCAGTGACCCGAGTCCATTCCCGAACCCGGGTCGCCGGCATCGCATGCAGAAATCCAACCGCTGCGCCGACGGGCCAGCCCTCAAAAGCTGAGTTATTTTTAATTGATTTCTGCTAGTTTTCTATTTCTAAGTTTTTGTTTAATATTGTGTTTTAAAATTTGCACCATGTGTTTATTAGCTGACTGTCTGTGGGGATATAAGGTGCATGAGTGAGCATTCTGGCAGATCAGCTGTTCCTGAGATTCAGAAGTGAGAACAGCAAATAGTCGGGCACTCTGATTCTAAGATTTTTAATTTTTCTCCTACGAAGTGTCGATGTGTATCCTTTGCAGCTGCTAGTATCCAGGTTCCTTTTTATAGCCTTTTTTGTTCCATCAATCTACTACTCCTGGTCTGTAGTTTACATTGCTGTCTAGTCATCTAATTGCTGGAGCATTTAGCAGGTGGAGTTTGTTTTTTTGATTTTCGACAATAAGCAAGTATGCTACAAGTGTTTTAAAGTTATAGTTTACCGGAATCAGGAAAGTAAATTGCATATTTTTAAGTGTATCATAATTTATTGTCTCCTTCCTACCTTTTTACTGCGCATTGTTAAAATGCTTTTAGATTACTGTTTGGTGAGATGAATTAAATTATCAGTGTAGCTCTAAGAGATATATCTCATGTTTTGTTTTAGAGTAGTTGTAGTAACTGGTATATTTAACAGAAGGTATAGATTTAAATACACACTTAACTTTTTCTATTCATTTATTTTTATTGTGGATGTTCCATGTGCTTCAGGCATTTCATGTGCCATTGAGAAGTGGAATTGGGGTTCTTATTGAATTTCTCTGCTAGAATTACTCAAACTGCTAGATCTACTAGATCTCTCTACTAGAACTCCATCACTTGATATACATCTGTGTTTGTAAAGTAGAGCGAAGAAGAATTCCATTTGTTCCCTTAAATACCTTGAGTCCCCCTTTTGGTGCAGTCAGTGATTTTATGAACTCTAATTCTTATTTTTTGAACATCTTGCACCTTCAAACTGCCAACTGGGACATATTTATATATTTGCTCTCTGGATAGAAGTGATCAAACTGAAGTAAAGTAGAACAAAATAATTCCTTGAAATAACTTCATAAGTGTTCTGGAACTTATTTTATTTTTATTGTTTGATATTTGTATTACTTCCAGTTGCTGAAGTTTTTTTTTTTCTTTGTTTTTTTTCTCTCTTTTTTTCTTCCTGGTTGTATCTGGTAATATAATGCCTGAAAAGACAGGAAAAAGTGTACTTAAAACATATAGTCAAAAAATAATATAAAAAATATTAAGGCCCAGATATTCAAACTGCACCACAAAAGTGCACAATAGCAGGCACAAGCACAAGTCCACTGCGCCCATGTGCAACACGTGCGATATTCAAACACTGCGCAGATCAAGATGCGCCTGCGGCACACAACTGAATATCACGCCAACTGCGCCATAGCGCAGCTAGTGATGTGCAGTGGCGCAGGTCAGATGTGCAATAGCAAAACCAGGGACACCTAGTGGAGCAGGACAGCAGCACAACAGCACAACCAGTGATGCACAGGGACAGGATGCAGGGGCCCACCACCCATGGCAGGGATGGGCAGAGGAGCACACAGCAGAACAGACCTCGCCCCCCCACACCCCATGCACTGCACAACTGGAGGAGAGCAGGAAAAACTACCGGCCCAGGGACACCAGCAAGAAACCCACTGCCATGGCATGGTGCACCAGCACACCCCCTTGCAAGCTGGGACCGTCATACATGGATGCCCATCCACCCCGTGCCACACCATCCCACCAAAGCAGAGCACACCCTGCACCATGATACTCATACACCCTGCACAGGAGTAGTGCCTGATAGTGCAGGACATCTCAAGCATGCCACCACCCCCACTGTGACAATACAACCCTGTGCACTACAGAACCATGCAAGGCAGCCCCACCAGGAGTATCCAACAGTGAGCAGCAGCAGACAGCAAAGCAATGTCTGCATACACAGTGCCGCCATGCATGCCCCCAGGTACAGCTGTAAGGCTGACCATGCATCAGCACACGAGGTACCACACACATGACAGGGCATGCCTGGACCCCACCACCAGCATTACAGCACCTTACACACCCTCCCAAGGACACACCCCATCTCAGCACTAGCCACAACAGCCAGCACAGACACCTACAGTGTTGCATGGAAGCATGCACCACACAGGATGCAACACAGTGAACAGACAAACAACCACCCATACCCAAGGGCACACCAACACAGGGACACAGTAGCAGGTCAACCAAGCCCCTGGCATGTGGCCATGGTAGCCATGTACACATGGCCAGGACCCCTCCATGGCACAGGTGTGCTAGCAACCCTGTGCAGGCACCACGATGCTGTATGCCACCAACATGCGGCAGGAGCACAAGTGACAGACAGTGGAGCACATCCCCTGCAACAGACACAAGTGACAGCATCAAGGTGGGACAACAACAGTGGAGGCAACAGTGCCATGGATGGTCTGACAGGTGTGCCATGGACACAGTCAGTGCCCGCAGTCAGAGACCATGCTCTGCTCTTGGCAGAGATGGCCTGGCAGTGGGAGGATATCACCGCTGCCATTGACAGGCAGACACGTGCATTCACAGCTGTCATGGCAACATTGGGAACACAGTTTGTTGCCCATGCACCGCAGACACTGCGCAGTGACATGTCCATCCCCCATTCCTGGCATCATGTGACACCCTCCATTTCAACACCGGTTTCAGCTGTGGGCATGCTGAGCACGCCTGGCGCAGGCATGTTCAGTGAGCTGCAGACCCCTACTCGAGCACGGTCATGCTCCCACAGTGTCACCTCTGGGGCATGGTCTTTGCCATCCCATGAGGCCAATGGTCAGTCTGTCATGGCTGGCAGGTCTCGGCAGGGCTGCCCATGTGTCTGTGGCTGCCGTGGCACTGTGCCACATGACTGACCTGTCTCCCACCATGGCTACTGTCTGATGCTGCACTGTGTGCAGTGTGTTGTTCAATGTGCAATGCATGGGTGGGGTACCCGGCCCTGCACACACACATATGGTCCATGTGCACACCCTCCTGGCTGCTGACCACTGTGGCGTTTACATGATGATGCCTGCATTGCATTGTTCACCACTGTGCAATGGTGCCCAGCGTCTGAGACACGCACATTGACAGGCACTGGGCATGCTCATCTGTGGACCTGTGTGTGGCTAGGGGTGGTGGTCAGGGTCGGTGTGCCTCCTACCCCTTGTGTATGTCTTGTGAGTGTGTGTGTGTGTGTGTGTGTGTGTGTGTGTGTGTGTGCATCATTACATGCCGTGTTAGGCCTTGCCCATCCCTGATGGAGTGTGTGGTTCCATGCTCAGCCAATTCCCTTTCTGCCATGTGCCCCTGGGGTTTGTCCATGCAAGTTTGTTGGTTGTGCCCTTGCCATTGGTGGTTGCACATGGCCCCATGACTTACCTGGGTTGGTTGAAGTTCTCCTCTGTGATGGTGTCCCGGTGCAGCTGCGACATCCGGATCAGCCAGGGTCCCTTCACCCAAGGGGGAGCTGCCCATCACCATCTGCACTGGTGTCCTCATCGTCCCCATCGCTGTCTCCCTCTTCAACCTCTACAGCTATCCCACAGTTATTGGCCATGTTATGCAGGATGCAACCTGCCAGGAATAGCCCACAGGCCTTTGAGGGGCTGTACTGTAGGGCACCGCCAGACATGTCTAGGCAATGGAAATGTGCCTTCAGCATCCCGAATGCCCGCTCTATGACACTGCGTGCAGTGGCATGTGCCTCATTGTACCGTTGCTGTGAAGGGGTCATGGGCCACCAGTATGGTGTGAGCAGCCAGAGATGGAGTGGATAGCCACTGTCACCTGTGTGTAGATGGTGGACATTAGTTTGGTGATCAGCGTCACCCTGCCATGGGCCGTCAAGGCCAGTACCCATGGCACCTCTGACTATGCCCCCCCAAGATCCATGTTATCCTGCATGATTTGCATACTCACCCACTAGATGTGCAGTGGGGATGTCCCCACTCTTGAACCTGTGGCACAGTACAGACTGGTGCCAGAAAGGAGGCATCATGTGCCCCCCTAGGGTGCACGGCACAGACATTGGTTATGCACCCCCTAGCATCACACACCACCTGCAGTTGATGCTGGCATAGCCCTTCCGGTTGATGTACATGGCACCTTCCAGGCCAGGTGGTATGCGGATGGCAACATGGGTGCAGTCAATGGCCCCGAGCATGCCAGACATACGTGCTACCCTGTGGAACTCTTGTATGTGTGCTGTGCGCTCAGCCGGTGTGCTGGGTAAACTGATGTACTCCACAGCATGTGGCAGCAGTGTGCTGAGGAATTGTGTGAGTAGGTGTGATGCGGCTGACTGGGTTATGCCTGTTGTGTCCCCTGTTGATCTCTGGAAGGTGCCCGTAGTGAGCAGGCACATGACAGCTGTTACCTTTGTCTCCACTGACAGAGCATGGCTCCGTCATGTGGGTGCCTGCATTTCACCACTGCACAGCTCACAGAGTCACCTCAGGATCACCTGGTTCAGGCAGTACTGGCCCACAATCTCTGTGTCACTGTAGTGCTCGAAGCTGGTGCGGGCTCGTTACCACCTGTTGGGGCATACTGCTGATGGGCCTTTCCACGGCCACGCCCCCCTGCTGCCTGCCTTCTCACACCCCTCATTACCACCTCCATCTGAAAGGTGGCACTGGCTATGTCCCTGGCTCATGTTATCCCCCCCGGCAGCTGTCATCCCATTCCCCCTGCTGTTCTTTGTGATACTCCCCCTGCACTGGGTACACCTCCGAGCTTTGGCTATCCTGCCCACTGCCACTTCCTTAGTCCACTGTGGCACTTCCCTGTCTCTTCTGCACAGTGGCACAGGCTCCCCACTCCTGTCCTGTTGCTCTTTGTTCCCAGGTGTGCCCTATCCTGCTCCTTTCCAGTCCCACTCACTGCTTCCCTCTCTTCTGTAGCTGTCACCTTGATCCCACCTCTGGCTTCCCTATAGCATTCTTGCACCTCCCTCTTGTTCCTTTTTTTTGGATCATTTTTACTATTGTGCAACTTCCGCTTGCTCCCCTATTGCTCACGGCGCATGCTGTTGAAAATCGCACTGCGCCATTTATTTATGGTTCCTCCCCCTACAGTTGTGCATGTATTCATTACTATTGCACTCTTGTGCATTGCAATTTGGGGGGCGCAGCTGCCTCCCACTGAATATCGCAGAATGGCACATTTTCGGACTTGCATGGTGCATTTCTGTTGTGCATGGCACAACCCTATTGAATATCTGGGCCTAAGTCTAAACAAAGTAGTGCAACTAAAGAGGAGAAAGAAAATGCTGATAATCAGAAAATATCTCAATTTCTATGCCCTTTAGCTTCACATATGGAGCTTAGGGGCAATAAGAAAGTGGTAAAAAATGTCCAGCCAAAATTAACCTCTTCTCCAACAGGGATACATCAAGGAAGTATCCATTCTTCTACTCATTCCCTATTAAAAAGAATTAGAAGTCTAGAAGAGTCTCCAGCCGCTAAACAATTAGAAAAAGTAAATATCTCGAATAAACAAGAAAAGGCAGAAATAATTAATGTTATTAATGCTACTAATGCTACTAAAGTTACTGGTCCAGATCTACATTTGTCAGATTTAACATATCCTGCAGAGGTACCAGCGAGTGATAAAAATAATAAATCACCACACAATATTAAATGATTCAAACATGATAGATCTGGTAAACTGAATGGAGAATAAGGCTGAAGGGAAACAATTTGTAAAACCAGTTGCAGGGGCTGTGACAGCTTCACAGGGTATTGACCTAAGTGATCATCATAGAACTCAGTCTTCTAATAAAGGCACATTCCTTAATAATCTTGAGTCCTTTCTGACCCATTATGTTACCAATCAGAATTTAAATGGGCACGCTCAAAAAATAGAACCATCTGGTGCTGCCCCTCAACATTGGGCAAGTGTCAATAATGTGATGTCTCAGTCCTATGATTTGAATGAAAAAAAGTCTGCGAGGCTGGTAGGTAAATATCAAAATGTAGAAAATTTATTATCAGTAATATTTAATGATCTAAAATGGGAAATACGATTCGGGAATGATCAGCTCATGGAACTGGTTACATTATTTAGATCCTTTGTAAATATTTTTATGAGGGATAGAGATCAGCATATTGATAATAACCTCCATGTAGAGCAATTGAATGTAAACTATCATCAGGCAGAGGTATTCGAGCAAGAAAAGCATAGCTCTTATACTGCTCAAGTAGGGGAATAGAGGGATAACATGCAGACCCATAGATGTGTGGAAGCTGATGGTGGCAATAGGGGTATTGGAAATATTACAGATTGTATAGCTAATAATGAAGTAATGGAAACAGACAAATTAGTTAAAGAATTAGAGGAAAGAAAGAAATATATTAATAGAGAAGGGAAAAGGAAGGGAAAGACCGTTAAAGTAAGAAATGATGAAAAGCAAAAAAGCCATCAACTTGTGGACTCAGTACAGATAAATCAAGGTGAAAAGATGAAATGGGGGTACTGAGAAAAAAACAAATGAAGGAGAAGAGGAACCAAAGGGCACAAAGGAAAATAGGAAGAAAAAAGTGAAATTTGGGAAAGTAAGTGAAGAAAAATCCCTTGAAACTAAAGTTAATAAGTCTGAATTAATAGAAGAAATAAAGGAGCATTTGATCATCTCAGGAGAAATGCTACCAACTTTATACAAAAGGGTTTCCTAAAAGCAAATTGGAGAATAATTATATATTAAAACTTGCTACGTATAATTTGATCGAAGGGCTTACAGGCTCAAAAATTGGTTGGCAATATATCAAATCCACTTATAGGTATAAAGAGGGTGTTTACAAAGGCTGGGTATGTGTGGTGTTCAAAAATGCAAGTATAATATCTACAGTTATTTTATTAAATGACAGATTTATGAAGATTGGGATCACAATAGATGTAACAATAAGGGAACAAATATAAGAGTCAAAGAAAAGCATAGGAAAAAAAAGAGTGTCAAAAGATGAAGAGACAAGAGGAGAATCTGTTCTAAAACAACCAGGACAACAGCATATATAAAACCAAGTAAGATATTTCATAGTCTAAATGGAGATGACGGGAAGACTATAACTAGAAGAGGAGGGAAACAGGAACAAGGATTAATAACAGTATTGTAATGGAAGAGGAAAGTAGCATTTCTATCTCTATAAATTCATTAGATAAAATTTCTTCAGTCATCAAGGTTAGCACAAATAGTATGATAATTCTGGAAGATGACACTGTCTGATAGTCAGACCAAAATAATCATAAAGAGGAAATTAATATTCTGTGCTGGAATGTGGCTGGGCTAAGGGGGAAATTAATGGATAAGGAGTGCCATCAATGGATGAAATCTTTTACAAGCTTACTTATCCAAGAAACATGTTCAAAAAGTGTAGACAACCAATTACTTGAGGGCTTCAGTGCCTGGCTGACTCTAGCATATAAAGTAAAATCTCTGTGGCCATAATAAGGGTGTCTAATAACCTATATTTATTCAAATTTGGACTTTAGTACAATTGAAATGAGCTCATATATTGAGTTTTATATGTATATTGTTGTAATGAACAACAATATTAAATGCTCCCTATTCAATATTTATATTACACCAGGTTTAAATACATTGTGCTACATTAGGGTCACTGAAATGGTTGGAACCAGTATTGAGTTTTTAAAATCAAGATTTCCAGGGATACAAATTGTTTTAGCTGGAAATTGTAATGTTCATATGGGTAGTTTGATAGAGTAATAAACAAATGAGTGGTGTATAGATGATCTTTTGAATATACCTGTCAGAGACTCAAAAGATAAAGTTATATCAAAATAAGGAAAAATAATTCTTCAGTTTTTGGAAAAATGAAATTGTAGGGTTCTTAATGACAGAACAAAAGGTGACTGGGAAGGAGAATCCACATTCTCAACAGTGAACGGTGGGGAAGTCTTGGATCTCTGTTCTGTAGACGCAGCAGATTACCACTTAGTTGGTAAATTTAAAGTTATAAAACTTTGGGATAGTGATCACTTCACTATCATGTGCTCTCTTTCTTTAGGATATAATAGGCATATATTAGATAGGCCAGCAGAAATCGATGCAGATTTGCACATGTGTATGAAGTATAGGAAGAAAATCAAATGGGATTCATTCTCAAAGGAGGTTTTATATAACATTATTTTAAATGATCTGATAAAAGTTAAGAATAATATAATTGTAAACTGTAGCCAGTTGAGTATGGATCTTCAAGTGAAGGAATTTGATGAGTTAATTGCCCTCATTTCATCAGAATTAAGTAGGAAAGAAAGACCAAAAGACAAAATTATAAAGGCCTGGAGAAACCACGGTTTGATATAGAGTGCTATATTATGAGGGATGAAATAAAAAATGTAGGGAAGTTCGTGGCAAAGCCCCATCTTATCCAATTCTAGGTGATTTTAAACATCTTAAGCTGGAGTATAAATGAATGCTCAACTGTAAAAAAAGAAGCTATAAACATGAATTATGGGGGAAGCTGCAGGACTGTATATTAGTAAATGATTCAAAAACTTTTTGGACCATTGTTGCTTTTGGGTGTAGCGATAGTAATACTGTTTATAATATAACAGCATGATAAGTGAACAAATGTGGGTGGCACACTTTAGTAAGAGATATATAAAATAAACCAGAGTCCGAGTTTGACATTGGTGGAGGATTCTGACACTTCACCTCCATACACTATAGGTGGTGTGTTTGAATTCTCACTCAATGACATGAAAGCTGTTATTGTAGCACAAAAAATAAATAAAGCCGCAGGTTTAGATGGACTGCCTACAGATTATTTTTGCATAACCCAGATTATTGGACCTCTGTGTGTACTCCCATTTTTACAATAATAAGTAATTTACTCACTGATGTATCATCAGATGAAAATAATTAATGTTATGTTATATGTTTCTCTTTGTCATCACTGATAATGATTGTACCTGGCTGTATACTGTTCAAATGTTTGTTCTCACCTCATGCTGCATCATGAAATACTCTTTAATGTTGACTCTGGTCTCCCTTGTCTGTACTCTCCCGGGTCGTGCCTGAATATAGGCAACATTGTTGTCTAGTGTACTTACCCGGTAAACAAAAACCAAATAAATAAATAAAATTGCTTGATTCTCCCACAAAACTGGAAAAAAGGCATTATTGTGCTTATCTTTAAAAGAGGTGATAATCGTGATTGTAAATGCTACACGCCTATTACACTTCTACCTGTTCTTCAAAAAATATATACTAAATTAATATTGGATAGGTTGATGGCCTGGGTAGAAGAAAATAAACTGCTCTCTAAAGTTCGGGGTTCAAAAAAGAACATAACACCTTTGATCTGATTTTTACAGTAAATTTGTTGATAGATAAATATGTTAGACATAAAAAGGGTAATCTGTATTTTGGCTTCTTAGATATGAAATGTGCTTCTGACTCTGTTAACAGAGTTAAGCTATGGGAGATACTGGCTACATTGAATATTGACTCACAGCTGCTGGGGATTATTAAATTATTACATCAAAATACAACAACTGAGATAAGATATGGAAGGAATGGTGTGCTATCAAGAGAACCGAATATAAATGCTGGTGTTAACCAAGGATGCTTGTTGGCGCCAATATTGTTTAACTTGTACATAGAAAACTTAGTCAAGAATATGAGCCAAATTGATATCTATGCTCCATCTATAAACAATGAAGAAATAAAATTATTATTATACGCAGATGATGCGATAGTTATTTCTAGAACTCCATTAGGTCTTAAATGAGGAATATCTAATATTATGAGTACGTTAAAGGATTTGGACCTTGTATTAAATGTGAATAAATCAAAAATCCTAATGATAGGGAAAGGTAAAAAACAAGGGAAAATGTGAACAATTGATGAGCGTCAATTTGAAGTGGTTAAGGAATTTAAATATTTAGGTGTGATAATTGATAATAATGTGACATGGTTCCAACACCTGGCAGAGGTAAAGAGTAATTCCTATAATATAAAACAATGGGGGCGATTAGAAATTTTTCAACAAGTTTTTCTAATAACTCCTTTTTTTCCGTAAAAAAAAAACATTTGAAGCCAAATTAATGAACCAGCTGCTATATAGCAGTGAAATATGGGGGTTTTATTTAGAAAACGCTAATGTAGAGTGTTTACAGAATCAGTTCTTAAGATCTACTCTAAATCTGCTACATGATTGTCCATCTTGTTTTCTAAGATTGGAGTCTGGAATGATCCAGCTTAAATCAAAGATATTGATTAGGACAATTAAGTTTTGGGGGAGATTGATGAAAATGAATAGAAAATAGACTCCCTATGCTTTGTTGGGAAGAAGGTATGAATAATGTAATGAGGGGAACTCAAAATGTGTCTTGGTTTTATAAACTAAATAGAAGACTGACATTGTATGGGTGTAATGATTTATGGAGCATCTTTGCACTTAATAACCTGGAAGGCTATGTGAGAGAAGTGGTACAAAGGATCAAGGATGTAACTATCCAACAGGACTTTGGAAGTGTACATGACTTGTACTGTATTGGTTTGCATACAAGTATTGAAGCTAGCTGGGGTACAGAGAACTATTTGTTTATATGTGAAAATGGTATACCAATAACATTTTATTTAGAATAAGATTGGTCTGCTTGGGTAACTCTTATTTTAACCTGAATAATTGGTACTGTAAAAAAACTAGAAGCAGTTGTAATTGTACAGATAAATCTGAACTAGAGATTATGCATATGCTGTTCTAATGTAAAACTTGGAATGACCAGCATGTAAAAAGTATCTCCCCATTAATGCCACAGTATCTTACTTCCATTAGTATCGATTATAAAAAAGCATCTTTTAAAACTAGATTCAGTTAAACTAATCTATGGGGTCACTAAATTTTGCCTATCTTAGAATTATCCTCTTTATATGATGTGAGTTCCAAAGTTGTTCAGATGGAAAGTGTATTCCTTCTGATATATTTTTAGTTTAAATAAATTGTTTGCATAGATTGCATGTAGTTTATGAAATATTTATGAATCAATTGAAATACTCCAACTTGTTTGTCATACAATTTTAGAATGTAACAAACTCTGTTTTTGTACATTTTCTAACAATAAAGAACTTGAACTTGAACTTCACTGGCAGCACAGTCGTCTTCATGGCCATGAAGCAGTCCACTCATTGTTTGGCTTCTTTTAAGTCTTGCAGTGCCCCATCCCCAGACAGTGTGCTATTTCTTGAGCAGTCGTTCCATCAAAAGGCACAGTAGTGATTTATTCTCTCGTGTCCTTCAATGCTTTGCTAAGACTGAAACTGGAGCCGTGTCTTCCGAGAAAGCTGAGGTCAGTAGCTGGAGGGCAGAAGCTGGGAGGAATATTAGCCAGAAACACATGGACTGCAAGCAGAACTAAATGAGCTGCCTTTATCTCTGAGTTTAGTGCATTTTACCTGCCAAAATAGTTGAAATTATAAAATTTTACTGTTACAAATCATAAATAGCCTTCATTAGATTTCCCTTATAAAATTCATTAAATCTCCCTGCTCTGATTCTGCCAACACATCACAACTTCATCCAGAAAGATGCTTTACACAGAACATGCTCTTATAAGCAGTAAAAAGGCAAGTAGCTTTCCTTGCCCCCTGTTGAAAATTGTTTGTGGAATCATGTGCATTGGACTCATTGGTGCATGAGTAAAAGCAGCCAGCTTCCAATTACAAACAGAAAGAATGCTCAGCACTCATGTTTCTGTTTTCATCAAGTGCAAAGGTACAAGTTTTATTCTGGCAAGGTGCCTGACATGAACCCACTAGCCCCAGAACTTCAACCCTTCAGCGGGCTTTCCACAGGGGACAGGTCTGAAGAATACACAAACATGCTCTAGTTTATACAGAATATTCTTAAAGTGACATGCGTCAAAGTGCAAACAAACAGTGAAAAGTGTGTCACCAAAAACAGTTACAAAATTTCATTTAAGCATCTCAGGGTTATGTTTTTTATTAGTAATTATTTAGTATTTAGCCAAAATTTTATTGGCATGCATTCATTACATTGTTTTCCAAGACAGTATACCCTAAGTGCTTTACAAAACAATTTGCAGTGCTAGTTGGACTTCATTGTACAATAAATTAAACTGTTTAGATACTACAGATGCATACAAATTACAGAAGATAATCTCATATTGCTTTGAGATGATGGAAAAGGACACCAACAATACACAAGCCTATGCAGACAATATAAATAATTATTTAGAGAGGTAGGGAGGTCATATTTAAGGCAAAAGGTCAAGTTCACTAATAATTCATTATTGTTTACATTTCTCTCTGTAAATAGCCTTCTAATGAGAATGTCTGATCATTGCACAAAAATAAAATGTTATCTCTCAATTGTACTTAGAAAACGTAACATACTTTTCATTGTTATTTTTTTCATTTTGGTGCATGTCACTTTAAGAATATTCTGTATAAATTTGAGCATGTTTGTGTATTCCTCAGACCCACCCACTGAGGGAGGCCTGCTGTAGGGTTGAATTGCTGGGGCTGTTGGGCTCATGTCAGGCACCTTGTCAGAATAAAACTTGCACCTTTACACTTCATAAAACAGAACTATGAGTGCCAATCATCCCTTCTGCTTACCTCCTTCACGTCGCAGCAAAAAACCTCACAGCAAACCATTTCCTGCAGTGTGGACAGATCTAATCACACAAATGGCAGGGTTACATTGAATTCCATTTCATAGTGCTATAGTGATCACTGCCAAAATAGTAAGTCATTGCAAATTCCATGCAAAATGCTCTGAATTAATAATTAACATACTGATTATTTAAATTCCATTTATCTGACATGATTACTTACTTGCTGAAAGGGCAAAGAGGAGGAGCAAGATGGCGTCAGAGTTGTGCAGGCCACTTGCAGCTCTCTAACTTGAGAGCACTCCTTGTGTTTTTTGGGTTCTTTTAAAATTTATTGTATAGCAAAGGAAGAAGCTATCTGGCCGAGATTGATCTACAGTTCATTGTTTGGCCACAGATCTGAAATTACATCTAGTTGTAGGTTAGTGTAGGGCTTCTAGTGTGAGGTAGGGTGGGGAAGTGATTTAGTGATAGGAGATGGCTATTTTGTTTTATCTTAGCTGTTTCCCCAATCCCTACCTGTGGAGCACTGTTGGTGGTGTCCCAAAATTTTCACCTGCTGCAAGATTTCAGTTTCTGTGTCTGGCTGTAGCTCTGTGGATCCCTGAAGATAACTGGTGGCTGCAGGTGATTTGACCCTGTTTCATTGGGCAAGCGTGAGTGCTCTTTAGAGTGAAGGGGCTGGCATTTCTGACTGTCTTGGTCTGTGCATTGTTTCTCTACTGCAGTAACAGTTTCACACAGCATGACTCACTGATCCATGGCAGTGCCCTGCTTACCGTCAGGCGTAGGGGCTGTCACGAGTGTGCCAGGTCTGGCTGTGGACTGATCTTCCTGGAAGAGCGTGGGTATGGAGGGTTCTCCCGTGCTCATTTTCCCAGGAGAAGAATGAGATTTGTTGCTACAGTTGCAGTTTAAAGACCTGACAACATTTTTTTGGACTGGTTTGGTGCCTGTGGCGGCCACCGTGCGGTGTTTCTCTGTGGCATTCTCTGGTTGTCTCCCCCCTGCAAGATCATCAGAAAGTGGGGGCTGGACTGTGGATTTTTATGGTTTCTTTTGTCTCCTCCCCCCCGGATTATCGTAAAAGGGTGGGATTGGATGATGTGGACTATCGCCATTGGATCATTCAAAGGGACCTGGACTGCTGATGTTGGTGGTTCTCTGGACTTCCTTCCCTCCCCAGATTATTCGTAACTGGGGGGGACTGGATGGGATTGGATAGTGTGGCCCATTAAAGTTGAGCCTGCTGCAGCTTTGAGGATTACCAGACTGCAACTGTTTTGGTGACAGTATTATCTAAGCAAATTGGTATTGGGGGATTCATTGCTTTTCTAGAAATTATTTTAAGGCCTGTTTCTTCCTTTTTCCTTCCTTTTGGAGGATTGGGTGGGTTTAGGTGTTCAGGTTTAATTTTTTTGTATGTATGGTGAATAAGTGGTTAAGTTTATTATATCAGTGGTGTGATTGGTGTGATTGGGTTGAGTTACCTGGATAAATTAGTTGCTGGGGGGACTTTGTTGGTTGGACTCTATGTGTCTGGAAAGACTGGGGGGCCTGGGGCAGGCCCGGATAGCGTATGGGGCATCTCAGCTGTTTGATCTGCAGACTTTCACCGACCTCCCAGATTTCATCACTACAGCTTGTCACTGTCAAGAGGTCAGGATTAAGAGAAGGTGCAGTGATCGTGTATAGTGTGGTGTCCCATGCACTGTGGGAGGAGGCAGGATTGGGGTGGTTGGATGCAGAAAGCACCCTGGATATCATCGGGTCCCTGTGAGTGGTGAAAGGTACCTTTTTCCTGTTTCCATTGTTTCTACCAGACTGAGTGGGCAGTTAGCCAGAAAGACTATACTGTCCACCAAGCCCCTGATAGCAGTGCTGTGCAATGCCAGATCAATTAGAAACAAGATCAACATTATTTCGGATTTGATTTCCTCAGTCGATCTGGCATGCATTACAGAGATGTGGGTAACTGATGATGTTGATCTGGTTTTAGAGGCCACCTTCCTGGCCAGGTACTCTGTGGTGCACTGCCTCAGAGTGGAACGCAGGGGCGGGGGAGTAGCCATCTATTTTAGATCCGAGATTGGCTTCACCATGCACTCTGTGGGAAGATCAGGTTATTTGAATGTGAGGCAGTACATGGGGGGGTCAGGACACAGATTACAGGATTCTCCTGATTTATAGCCCCTCTAGGGTGGCAGGGAAATTCCTGCAAGAGGTAGACGAGAGACATTGGAGTTCCCCAGGTATCTGGTCCTGGGGGATTTTAATGCCTGGGCCAATGATGAGGATTCTAGGATAGGCTATAACCTCCTCCAGACCATGTCATCTCTGGGCCTGTCGCAGGAGGTTTCTGCCGTAACCCACCAGGACGGCAGCATGTTTGGACATGGTCTTCTCACTGGGACTTGAGGTTAGTAACCTCAAGAATGATGGGGTCTGTTGATCCGATCATTGCACTGTGGGGTTCTCACTTGGGTCTCCCACCATAAGCCCTCCCCCTGCTGAGATGGTCAGCTATTGCCGTTTGAGGGGTTTGACCCCAGAGGGATTTCTGGTGGAGGCTGATCTATCTAGTGTGGACAGTGCATGTGTAGGGGGTTCGGGCATCGCAGTTGCCACCTATAATAGGGTGATGACGGTGGAGTTCGACTCCCTCACACCAGCCTATGTATGACTCAAACCTTCTCAAATGAGGTCCCCTTGGTTTGATGGGGAGCTCAAGGCAATGCAAATTGTGGATCGGAGGTTGGAGGGCTGCTGGCTGAAGTCTTGCCTGGAGGTGGATAGACTGGCCCTGCTCTCAGATTATTGTGAGTACCAGGAGGCAATTACTCATAAGAAGACAGAGTTCCTCTCCAGAGAGATTGCTGCCAGGAAGAATTGAATGACTGCTTTTTTGGACTGTGGACAGACTCTTAAATCCAGCCAAAAAAGACTTTTTCAGATGCCTTGTGTGAAGACTTCACTCAATTCTTCTCGGACAGGGTATCCGTCATCTGGCAGGGTGTGCCACCAATGAGCCTTACAGCAGCCTACAGTGATCATCTGGACTGTCCAGAGAGTGCTCTGCCTAGTTGGGTGGAGTTTAAACCAATGGAGATGTCAGAGATCATTGGGGTCGCTGCCAAGTTAAAGCACACATATTGTGAACTGGATCCGATGCCGACGCATTTTTAGCTGAAATGTGTCGACGTTGGCCCAGTGTTTGCCTTGATTGTCCGGTGCTCTTTGATGGAGGGAATTTTTTCAGATGCCTTAAAGGAGGTGCTGTTTCATCCCCTCCTGAAAAAAAAACATCATTAGACCCTGATGTCAAGGTGAATTACTATCCCATCCACAAACTCCCACTTGTGGGAAAAGTTGTTTAGAAGGTTGTGGCAGAACAACTTGAAGAGCACCTCATGGCCTTCAATCTCTATGAGCTATTCCAATCTGGTTTCTGTGCAAGGCATAGTACAAAAACCACACTGCTTCCAGTGCACAATGATCTCCTCAGGGCTAGAGACTGGGGGAGGGTTACAATTCTAATCCTTCTCAATCTCTCTTCAGCCTTTGACACGGTAGACCATTGTGTGTTGCTCAACTACCTAAGGCAATTCTGTGGGCTCACTGGCTCTGTTATCTGCTGGTTTGAGTCATACTTAACGAACATGAGGCAACGAATAGTGATGTGGAATTTCTCCTCCTCCTCTAGCCTCCTGTCATGTGGAGTACCTCAGGGTTCAGTCCTGTCACCAATGTTGTTTGCCATGTACATGCTACCCCTGTGTGAGCTCATTAGAAAGTACTGATTGGGTTTTCATTGCTATGCTGTTGATACCCAGCTGTATATTTCTTTTGTCCTGGGACTGTCTAGTGCAGTGGAAGTACTAAACCGCTGCCTCAAGAAGATAAATGACTGTATATCCTCCAGCTGATTGTGACTGAACCCCGACAAGATGGACTTACTGGTGGTAGAGTTGAACAGAAGATGGAACAGGCTGTCCTCTGGCTCTGAAACCTGGTTTATTCCTGGGATCTATGCCATTGAGAACTTTCTCTAGAGTGTAAAACCTTGGTGTGACCTTGTGGATTGTCATTTGATTTTCAGGTGTCATCCATTGTCTGGACAAGCTTTTACCATTTTAGGAATATCGCCCATTTTAAGAAGTTAAGTCCCTAGTTCCATCTGTGTACCTCCCCACTTTGGTACATGCCTTCATGACATCCAGATTGATTACTGTAATGTGCTCTACCTCAGGGTCTCTGGAGGGAACCTTTGCCGGCTGCAGTTAGTGCATAACACAGCTGCTAGGCTGCTAACTGGGCAGCCAAAATGTTGTCATATTACTCTGGACTTGCATGAGCTGCACTGGCAGCCAGTTATTTTATTTATTTATTTAGTTTTTGTTGACTGGATAAGTGCACTAAACAAATTCTGCCTATTTTCAGGCATGACCCGGGGGAGGGGAATACAGATGAATGCCAACTGACCTTGAACCAGATTAAGCCGTTGGTGGTATTTTTAGTGAATGGGGGAAAATTTGGCCAGGGCACCGGAGAAATTCCCCTACTATCCAGTAGGGGAAACTGTTGGCCATGGATGGATGGCTGAACCACTTCAGGTTACACCGAGCGGTGAGATGGATATGTGGATGGCTGTCGGTGGCATCTCCTCCTCAGCACACAGGAAACAAGACATGGAGATCTTTTTCAATGCACCCTCTGTTGAAGTGCAGGGTGAAATTATCGAAATTACTCAGGATAACGTACAACATGAAGCAGGGAACCTGAAAGAGGATCGGAATGAGAATCAAGACGTAGTACAGCAAGAACAACTTTCAAAGTTGTTACAGAAAGCAAAAGAGGATCACTGCAGGAAAATGGAAGAGTTAAAGAGCCAGTTTTCTTTAAATGTGGCTGACTCGGTGGGTGGGAGCATTGCTGAAGTCCTTAGCCACGAGGGAGAAGTGGGGCCTCTGGCACCAACCACACAACAACTAATGTCCACATCGGTGAAATATCAAGTAACCGGTGGGAACAAAGTGATGCTTCGGTAATTTCTTTTATAGCGGGGTGCTTAAAAGTGACAAAAAAAGGAGCTGAGAACAGATTCAACTGGGCAGATCTGTCGGCATGGGAACCGGGCCCATGGTCTGTTGAGAAATCATTGCGAGCAGCTGGATGAGTAAAAGCTCCAGTTTCAAAACAATGGATTTCTGGATTTACACCAATGAAGACAATGGGAGTTAGTATTCTACCTAAGGAGATGGAACAACCTGTAAGTACTGATACAGTGAATAACTTAGTTTGTGGTGCTACTTCTCGGGGGGGAGCCTAACAAAGAATTCTTCTCCTCTTGAGTTACCCAAAGAATTAGAATTGACAAAGCATCCAGCAGGTTTAAATTTACTAGAACTAGAGCCTTTATTGGCTCCTATGGATGAAACCATTAGTGACTTTTCGTATGCTTCAGACATTCCTAGAAACATTCCAGCAGAAATAAGAAACAAAGCTAGAAGTGGTACTGAGAATGATGGGTCTAGCAATAAGAAAACAGCACTAGATACAGACGGACAAAATGCAATGCCTTATGCCTCTTTATTTTATCAGCCTGTGTACCCTGCTATATAGCATAATGCCATCCGTCTTGTATAAAGCCAGTCTTGATGTTTTCCCAGAAAGGCAATACAGAGGGAAAACACTGTTAAAGGAGCATATACAGTTTAATATATCGGAATTATATGCCTTGATACATGTATCGGGGGAGACCACTTTCGACGTAAATTTTAAAATAGGAAGTGGTTTGGATAAATTCTGGGCAAGGTATCAGAAAATTAAAAATACCTCCCTGTGGGCCCTCTTTGAAGTAATCCCTTTGACTAGAACAGAACACAAAACAATTTCAGTATTGTTTCGTAATGAGAGGGTAAGTGTAACTGACTTAACATTTTGGTTGAAGCAGCGTTGTACCGTCCTGGGACAATCTTTGATACATAGGGTATTTGGACAGGAGGGTGGAGGATAAGAGTTATTCTTCATCACGATGATACTGGTTTACACCATCTGCCAAACTGTTTTTTTTGGGGAAAGGATAGGGGTGTATTGTTTTATCCAAGCCAGCCCGAGACATGCTACGAGTGTGAGATGGCAAGTCACCTAAGTAGTGCTTGTGATCAATTGAAATGTATTTTATGTCAACGTACAGGGCACCTGCATAGCCAGTGCAGAGAAGAGGTTGTGTATAATTTATGCGGTGAAAAGGGACATGCTAACACCTCTTGTCCAGAGGCAGCACATAGAACTTCCACGGTGACTGACAGTGAAGAACTGAGATTATTAGTCTCAAATGCACAAAGAGCCTACAATAAACAAAATCAGGAAAAACATGGTGGGGTTTCCCTGCCTGACAAGCAACCCAAAGTATCAGAGGTTCAGGTTACAAAGGAAACTACTGCCCCAGTTGAGGTAAGAGATTGAGATGAGCCCCCCCCCTTTCCAGCATGTAGTTAAACTAGACAAAATAAAAATACCTCACAGGAAATTCTGTTGAAAGAGGCACCAGACATGATATTAGGGACATACACTTCTATGCCACCACCCTTACCACCAGCATTAGAGACTAATTTAGGGAGAAACACAAGAAGGAGACAGGCATGGGCACAACCTGCTTCCAAAATGCCTAAAATAAACCCCATATCTACATCCAACTGATACCAAACTCTAACAGAAACAGACTTTTCAGACTGTGATTCAGAGTGTTCCTCGGTGGAATCAGCCCAAACCGAGGTGCAAGTGGAGGTGGAAACTGGCACTACACAAGATAAAATTCAGATACAGAAGGAAGGTAAACCAGAGGGGGAAAAAAGGGGGGGGGGAGCAGTGAAGAAAAAAAAAAGATAGAGCCAAGAGGTTAGAGTAGCTGGGAAATCAGGGCAAGGTACTTTTAATTGCCAACTCACAAAATGACAGAAACCGTAACTTTTGTGACATCCAATGTCAATAGTATTAAAATTAATAAAAAATGAACTGCTGTTTTTCATATTTTACAAAGTAATAGTCCTGGTATAATTTTTCTCCAGGATACTCAGCTAAATTCCATTTTAGAGATACAGAAATCAACTAAGGAGTGGACAACAAGCACATCCTATTGGTCTATTGGTCTGGAGCAATGCTCAGGGGTTGGGATTCTTTTCCACCACATTCAACCCAGAGTTTTAAAACTGTTCGATTTAATACCAGAGGCAGTGTTGCTGTTGGATTTGAAACTAGATGCATTATATTATCGGGTTATTAACATTTATGCATCGCAAACAAAGGCAGAAAGGACTGCAATTTTTGAACAAATCAGTCCACATTTGCACTCCACACACCAAGTAATCTAGAGAGGAGATTTTAATTGTGGTTTAAGTAAGAATGACAGGGACAGACAATCAACCACAGAAAAAAATATTTGGTGACATGACATCACTAAATAATGCAGTATATATGGCAAATTTGGTAGAAACGCTTTTTACGCATATGGGGAAGAGAGAGAAGACATTTTTTAAAGGGTGTCTGGTGACATGGATTGACTTTTTTTTATTTCTAAATCTCTTTTAGTACAAAAGGCTGGTGCGGTATTGACTGAATAGTCAGACCATAAAATGTTGAAAATTGTGTTAAGCCCAGTGGAGCCTAAGACTGGTCAAGGGTTTTGGAAAATTAACCTTACAGTGCTACAACAGGTGATGGTGCACCAACGGATGTTATATTTCTTACCTGTAATATGCAGGAAATCATTATTTGAGGTATATGAGGATCCATCCAGATAGTGGGCAGACACAAAATATGAACCAACAACCTTGCTAATTACCGAATCTAAATTCCTGAGGGAGGAACACTATTTAACATATTTGAATGATGGAAAGCAGTTGCAACATTTACTCACACTGGCACAAACTACTAAACATAATTTTATGGAACAAATACAAAACTTTAAAAAAAGCATGCTACAATTTCAGTATAATCAAACAGAAGGGTTACAAAAACAGCAGACTTGTGGGACACAGGGGAGCTTTGAACACGTATGTCCTTTACTTAGAAAGCAAGAAAATATTCAAAAGAGGGTGATGACAGCCATTACAGATTCATGTGAGGTTACGCAAACTAATCCACATGCAATAGTTATGTAAGCTTTAAAATAAGTCAAATCCTTGTTTACAATGGAAAAAGCACCCAACAAAAGTATTAAAGATATATTACAAACTTTAGAGATCCCAGTAGTACCTCTTGGGCTGTTAGAGGATATGGTACAACCCATAAACCAGAAAGAAGTTGTGGATGCTATAGCATCCCTGGCAAAAGAGAAATCATCAGGACTGGATGGTTTAACCTCCGATCTCTTCAAATTAATAGGTCAAGAAATAGCAGGAGCATTGGCACAAGTTTTTAATTATATGCTACAGCACCAGAATATACCTATGGAGATGGCTACAGGAGTCCTCACATTCCTGCACAAAAAGGGTGACAAAACCAATTTAACACACTGGTGTCTGATTAGCCTTTTAAACATGAATTTTAAAATACTGGCAAAGATATTGAACAACAGGTTATTGTCTGTAGCCAGATATTTATTGACAATCATGTACGGTGCCTGGAGCTAGTATTACTGACCAACTAATTTTACTAAGGGAAGTGTTTGAGAAAAATAATATAATGGAGTTATAGGGTTATGTGCTTTCATTGGATCAGGAACAAGCATCCTATAATGTTGATCACCACTGTCTTTGGGAAACCCTTCTACGGTATGGAGTCCCCATACTATTTATACATTGTCTTTGGGGCCCTGGTGCAGATCCAAAAAGGGGTCCAACAGGGCTGCCCTATCAGCCCATTGCTTCATACCTCTCAACCTCTTGCCTCATAAATCAGGGACACGGCTTAAAAAAAATCAGAGACAAAGACCCAAAATCAGGGATACATCTTAAAAAGTGGTACTATTCACTCAGAAAACTGATAGAATAAGGGGATTTGTGTTAAGATGCATTTTCTGAAGAAGAACAAGTTTGTAATTTTAATGTTTGACAATATTTTGATATTTTAATCCACACTGTTCTGCCACAAAAACACGAATTGTATGAAGGACAGAGGAAAATTCTGAGGCCAAATCAGGGACGTCTCTGAAAATCAGGGACAGCTGAGAGGTATGCATTGCGTTATGTTTTTAGTTTGGATCCTGTTCTTAGATTAGAGAATACTTCCCAAGATCTACAGCCTATCCAAATCCAACAACACAGGTTGCCACCCATTGCTTTGGCATAAGCAGATGACATAGTAATTTTGATAGGAAATCAACAGTCTGCTGAGAAGGCTATTCAGATTTGTCAAGCTGATGGAAGGAAGTCAGGAACAACTTTAAATATGAGGAAATGTATGGGGAAAAAGATAGGCCATCAAGATAATGAATAGAGTTTAGTGTCTGGCATGATACTCACCATGGACACAATAAGGATTTTAGGTATCAAATTTGGATCTTTACATATGGATGTAATTAACTTGGATATGAAAATAGCATTAGGGCAACAGACAGTCAAAAAATGGAATGCATGGAACATGGGTAAACAAAAACGGGTGTATTTGATAAAAACATATCTTATTTCTTTATTTTTGTTCATCAGCAATATTGTTCCTGTTCCCAAATCAAGAGAGACTCAAATATATAGTTTATTTTTTTCTGGCTTTCTGGAGGAGCCAGCTGAACCCAATTACATGTAACATAGTGTATCTTCAAATCAAATATGGTGGACAAAATATGGTGAATCACATAATATTTTTTTCAGTCAATTTATACATGCAAATAATAAACCATTTTTAGCAATTACAGAGAAAGTTTGGGAAGCCCTGGTATATTCTGCTGTAGAGACTTGGTTCACAGCATGGGAAAGGGGCAGTTTGAAAGTAATAAAACAACAGAACACCACAGCTGCATACTTGAGAGAAATCTTTGTGAAATTTAGAATTTGGGGGATCACGAGTAATAAAGTACTTACCCAGACTAAAAAACAAAATTATTCATCCATTCTGGCTACACATTTCTTGGAAATTGAGGTATTTCCTAAATGTCGTAGAGAACACATAGAGGCCCTGCGGAAACTTGAGGTAGAGAAGAGAATACCCCCAAAACATAGGGACATTCTTTGGCTGAACTGCCATGAACGACTTAATATCAAGGCGAATCAAAAGCTTAAAGTATTACCCGAGAGGATATGTGCAAGGCCCAATTGTGTTAATATTTTGGAAACCATTGAGCATTTATATTTTACATGTTCTTATATCAAGAGGTTTTGGCCCTTCTTAGTTCAATAAACGGGAGAAAATGTTTGAAAAAACAACATATGAAATACTTAGGTATGGCAGTTATCCTAAGACCTAAGACATTTGGGAAATGGAAACAAAGGCCCAGATATTCAAACTGCACCCAAAAAGTGTGCAACAGCAGGAGCAAGTGCAAGTCCACTGCACCCATGTGCAAGAAGCGCGATATTTAAAAACAGCGCAGGCCAAGATGCGCCTATGGCAGATGACTGAATATCACACCACCTGCGCCATAGCGCAACTAGGGATGTGAAGTTGTGCATATCTGATGCGCCATAGCGCAACCAGGGACACCCCCTGGAGCAGGAAACAATGCAACAGCACAACCAGGGATGCAGGGGCCCACTACCCATGCCACAGATGGGCAGAGGAGCACACAGCAGAACAGACATCGTCCCCCACACCCCATGCACTGCACAACTGGGGCAGAGCTGGAATAACCACCAGCCCATGGATACCAGCAACAACCCACAGCCGGGCTATGGTGCCGAGCACACCCCCTGGCAAGCTGTGATTGGCACACAAGGAGGGCCGACCACACCATGTCACACCATCTCACCAATGTAGAGCACACCCTGAACCCTGATCACCATACACCCTTCCCAGGAGTAGCGCCCAACAGTGCAGGACACCCTATGCATGCCACCACCCCCACTGTGGCAATGCAGCCCTGTGCACCACAGAGCCATGCAAGGCAGCCCCACCATGTGCACCCTGCAGTGGGTGGCAGCAGACAGCAATGCAACAGCAGCATATACAGTGCCACCCTGCACATCCCCCCCGAGGTACAGCTGAGAGACCGACCATGTGTTGCCACACGAGGTACCCCACAAGAGACAGGGCATGCCCGGGACCCCACCACCAGCGGTACAGCACCCTGCACACCCTCCCAAGGACACATCCTGTTCCAGCACTGGCCACAACAGCCAGCACAGACACGCACATTGTTGCATGGAAGCATGCACCACACAGGATGCAACACAGTGCATGGACAAACACCCACCCATACCCAAGGGCACACCAACACAGGGATACAGTAGCAGGTTAACCTAGCCACTGGTGTGTGGCCAAGGCTGACATGTACATTGCACAGGTGTGCCAGCCACCCTGCGCAGGCACCATTAAGCTGTATGCCACCAGCATGCTGCTGGAGCACAAGTGACAGACACTGGAGCACATCCCCTGCAACAGACAGAAGTGACAGCATGGAGGGGGGACAACAGGAGCAGAGGTCACAGTGCCACCGGAGGCAGACGTGCACCATACTGGTGAGGGAAGGCAACCTGGCATTGTGTTGGGTACAGTTGTTATCAAGCATTGACAGCCACCACTGACACACCAGCAGACAGTGCATATCACAGACATGCATGGGTGTCAGCTGTACAGGCCATGGACAGTCCAACAGAGGTGCCATGCACACAGTGCATGCACCATGGACCACTGCACACAGGCATCCAGTGCACAGAGTATAACACACAAACCACTGACAGTGACTGATCCCCCTGCCCACACCATAGGCAGTTCACTTCTGCACACACACACGCCCATGCATGCACCGCCCCTGACGCCATGCACACCACTGCAGCTGAGCACCTGTAGGCCACTGCAAATCAGAGACCACCACAGTTGTCATAACAAAACAAATGTATTTAAAACAGGAAATACAAAAACTATATACAACTACGTACAATGGTGGGGAGGGCCACATACCAGGTGGGGGCAGGCAAGGGGCAGGGGTGAACATATGGGAGAGGGAAGAAGGGGTGTGAGGGTGGGTCCAGGGGGGAAAGGTGTAATTAGGGGCATGGATTGATCAGCATCTGCCCTGGTCTTCCTCCACATGGCGCCAATGTTGTCTCCTCATCCTCAACCCATGGCGATCCATTCTTTGCAGGAGCTCCAGGGTCACCCTCACCACCTAGAGCAGCTCCTGCAGTCCTTGCTCCAGTGCCAGGAGTTGCCGTCCACCTAGAATGAGGGAGCAGAGTCAATAAGTGTGACTGTCCAGCCCCCTGCAGCCCACCCATTGTACATGGCATACAGCCATGTGCCACGCCCCTGTGATGGTGTGCGACCACCCACAGTGACCGTGTCCACAAGACCTGCCTACCCAGGCAGCCACAGCCATGTGGACCACTACACACACCCACCGCCCATGTCCTGCACAGCACCACCGTGGCCGTACAGTGACTTGGCTATGTGGTGTGAAGGCAGTGGCATAGCCATGTGCCCAGTGCATGCATGGACCACCATTGATGCACTCCCAGATGTGCAGTGCCACTGGACAGTGCTGACTGCAACAAGTTGCATGGCAGTGGTGTCAGTGGATGGTGGCCATGCCCCGCTGCCTGCCCAGTTATACAGCATGCAATAGTAATCATGGACGTAAGGCACTCACCATCATCAGGCTGGCCCCTGTGCATCTGCAGACCTTCAGCCCTCCTGTCCTGCTGGTTCTCCAGGCGGTGCCTCCGCTCCCTCGCCTGCCTGCGTTCTTCTGGGCCTAAGGTGCAAACATGGAGAAAAGAACATCAGTACAATCCGGTAGCAATGTCCCCCGCCCCCATGTGTGTGCAATCCCACACAGCCATACCCATCCACCCCACACCCCGATACCACCACCATGGCCAACACTGGACAGCCCCCCCAATGCGCCGGACACATGCAGCCGTGATACCCGTATGGACGATAACAGTGTATGGATGAGGCACCTACCTGGCCATGGCACCATGCCCCTCCTGGCACGTGCTTGCAGGCGGGCAAGCAGGTCCGAGTCCCTGCACCTGAGGACCCTGTAACGGTGGCGACACTGCTCCACCGTGTGCCCCATAGCAGTGGCCTCCTCCAGAGCATCAGCCCCCTCCTGCCAAACTGCACTCCTGGCCCTGTCCAGGGGTGCATCACCATAGAGAGCCCCAGCATGGGGCTCTACAATGGCCACCAGGTTCGCAAGCTCCACCGGGCTCCACATCACTGCCCTTCTCCACGCCGTCTCAGCAAAGTGGTGGATTCAAAATGGCGCTCCTGCCACATGCAGATGCTGCGCAGTACAGCGCTGCCATTCCCTATCACACTGTCACTGAACAGCGTGATAGTGATGCACCCATGCCTGATGCATGGCACCTAGGGGGCAAAGGTCGGGCACAGGGTCAAGGGTCTCTTGCGCATGGACAGCCACAGCACGATTGGAACCCAATGTGTGTAGCGCGATTGGGTGTCCATGTGCCACCTCCTGTAGTGCCTACAGTGCTGTGGCCCCAGTGCACCTACGGCACCCCAGAGGCACAGTGCCATATATATGAACAGTGCAGTAGTGCCACTGGCACAATGGTGGCCATGCCCTGCATTGCCTCCTGCATACAGCACATCAGCAGTGCAGCAGACACCTGCATCATCAACCCGGGCATGCGCAGTTAGGTGTGTACTGCGCATGTCACAGAACTGCACCCTTGGCTCAGCACGTTCAACACAACTGCGCAAAGCGCAACAGTGTGATATTCAGCTGGCATATGCAAATCAGCTAATCAGCCATTCAATGGCACAGTCACTGCATTCGCAACCACTTAAAAATGCGCCTTACCTCATTTGCATGCGTTGCGCTATAAAAATGCGACATTGGGCTGCACTGGCCATAGTCGGTTACTGCAGTCTATTGTGGTGAGTTGCATGCTGTTTGGGAGTGTGGACTGCGGTGTTTGGTACATGCATGGGACTGCACAGTCACAGGTAACACCTGTCATTCTCACAGGAGGAATAATGACCGATCATGAGGTGGAGGAAGAGGAACAGAGACGTGGGAGGAAGAGGAGGCCGAACTTCACCAAGGCAGAAACAGATGCCCTATTTGAGGCCTACCTTGACCAGGAGCCGCTGCTCAGCGGACGCCAGGGAACACCACAGACCCGTGCTGCTGCATGGGAAGAGGTGGCACGTGCTGTCAACCTGCATGGCAGCCACCAGCACTCCATGCAGGAGTGCAAAAAGAAGATGGGCATGGACAGGCAGAGAATTAAGGAGAAGGTAGCTGCCATCAGAGCAGCATGGTCTGTGACTGGTTGGGGACAGTCGGAGGTGCAATGCCTGACCCCACAGGAAGAGCGGGTTGCTGGCAGCATGCAGCGTTGCACCATCGAGGGTATTCTGGGTGGTGGATTCCAGACGGGTGGTAGCCCGTCACTGCATGGTAGGTCCTGATCTGTCAAGGGGGGGGGGACAGGGTAGGTCACATACATTAATGCTACTGTTTTTCCCTTACAGCTCCTGAGTGTCTACATGGGTCAGTGGTGGTGGGCTTCTCCACTGAGGGCAGTAGCATGGAGATGGAGGAGGGTCCATCCACTTCCACAGGCATACGTAGGTCAGGGCTACAGTGGGCCCGCCTGGACATCCGGACTGATGTTGGTGGAGCAGGTGCGGAGGAGGCCCTGCCCGTGTTCCAGCATGCCAGCATCCATGGATTCCAGCATGCTGAGACTTGGGCTGGTGCCGGATCTGTCACCGATGATGATGGAGCTAATGTCATGGGTAGTGATATGTGTGGGCCACAGGATGGCCACACACAGGTGACATCATGGGCATGGCTGTGGGTGGTTCCACCGTGGAGGCCTGTGTGACATCACAGTCCCAACCTATGCCTGTCTGCACCAGTGGGGCAGCACTGGTGTGTGTCCAGGACAGTGGGGCTGTTGCGGCCACTGCGGCAGCACCATTGAGCCCTGGAGAGCGGCAGCCAGAGGGGCAGTATCAGCAGTCGGCCAATGGCCATGGGTGTACAGTGTCGGAGGCGGCATCAGTGCATCGCCTGGCATGCAGGCCTGGCCCTGGTGTGCAGCGCCCACCTCAAGGGGTGCTGACCATCAGGGCTGTGAACACCATGAGGGGCAGCATGCCGATCAGGCAAATGACCTCTTAGATGAGAACACCCACATACTCCAAGCATCCGTCAATCAGCAGATGCAGCTTGTGACGGTGATGGATGCACTCAGTGCAGCCCTGCGCCAGGCAGAGGAGCAGCGCAGCAGAGACACTGCTCTGCTCCTGGCAGGGATGGACCGGTTGTGGGAGGATGTGACTGCTGCCATTGACAGGCTGACACAGGCAATCACAGCTGTCATGGCCACAATGGGCACACAGTTATTTGCCCATGCATCGCAGACACTGCGCAGTGCAATGTCCACCCCCTGTTCCCGGTGTTGTGCAACACCCTCCTTGTTGAAACCGGGTTCAGCTGTGGGCATCCCGAGCACACCTGGTGCAGGCATGTTCGGTGTGCTGCAGACCCCTGCGCTAGCACGGTCGCATTCACACAGTGGAACCCTTGGGGGACCGTCAGTGCCACTGCATGAGGCCATTGGTCAGCCTGTCACTGCTGGTGGGTCTCGGCGGGGCCACCCACACATCCCGTGGTGGCCGTGGCACTGTGGCACGTGACTGACCTGTCTCCCAGCATGGCTACTGTCTGATGTTGCCCTGTGTGCATTGTGTTGTTCAGCATGCAATGCATGGGTGGAGTACCTGGCCCTGCATGCACACACACACGTTCCATCTGCACACCTCCCGGCTGCTGTCCACTGTGGCATGTGCATGATGATGCCTGTGTTGCACTGTCCACCACTGTGCAATTGTGTCCAGCATCTGACACATGCACAATGACAGGCACTGGGTGTGGTGGTCGGTGGACGTGTGTGTGGCTAGGGGTGGTGGTCGGGGTTGGCGTGCCTCCTACCCTTTGGGCATGTCTTGTGAGGTGTGTATGTGTGTGTGTGTGACTGTGTGCCATGTTAGACCTTGCCCATCCCTGGTGGTGTGTGCGGTTCCATGCATGGCCACTTCCTTTGACAGCATGCACCCGAGTGTTTGTCCATGTGTGTTTGTGTGTTGTGCCTCTGCCACTGGTGGTTGAACATGGTCCCATGACTTACCTGGATTGGCTGAAGTGCTCCTCTGTGATGGTGTCTCGGTGCAGCTGTGCCAGCTGGATCAGTTGGGGGTCCCATCGCCCAAGGGGGGCTGCCCATCACCATCTTCACCAGCGTCCTCATCATCCCCATCGCTGTCCCCCTCTTCGACCTGTACAGCTATCCCACAGTCATTGTCCATGTTGTGCAGGATACAACAGGCCAGGAATAGCCCACAGGCCTTTGAGGGACTGTACTGTAGGGCACCGCCAGACGTGTCCAGGCAACAGAAACGTGCCTTCAGCATCCTGAACACCCACTCGATGACATTGCGTGTGGTGGCATGTGCCTCATTGTAGCGTTGCTGCGATGGGGTTGCAGGCACGGGTATGGTGTGAGCAGCCAGGGATGGAGTGTATCCACTGTCACCTGTGTTAGAGGTGTGGACGTTAGTTTGGTGATCAGCATCGCTCTGCCTTGGGGCCATCTAGGCCAATACCATGTCACCTCTGACTATGCCCCTCCCAAGCTCTATGTCTTTCCACGTGGTTTGCATACTCACCCACTAAGTGGCCAGTGGGGATGTCCCCACTCTCGAATCTGTGGCACAGTGCTGACTGGTTCCAGATGAAGGCATCATATGCTCCCCCAGGGTGCGTGGCACAGACATTGATTATGCACCCCCTGGCATCACACACCACCTGGCAGTTGATGCTTGCATACCCCTTCCGATTAAGGTATGCAGCCTCTTCAGGGCCAGGTGGTGTGCAGATTGCCACATGGGTGCAGTCTTTTGTCCCTAACATGCCAGGCATATGTGCTACCCTGTGGAACTCCTGTATGTTTGCTGTGCGCTCTGCTGGTGTGCTGGGGAAATGGATGTCCTCCACAACATGTGGCAGCAGTGCTCTGAGGAATTGTGTGAGGTGGCGTGACGTGGCCAACTGGGTTATGCCTGTGGTATCCCCTGTTGGTCTCTGGAAGGTACCCATGGTGAGCAGGCACATGCAAGCTGTCACTTTTGTCTCCACTGACAGAGCATGGCTCCGTCGTGTGGGTGCCAGCATCACATCACTGCACAGCTCACAGAGCCACCTCAGAATTGCCAGTTCAGGCGGTACCAGCCCACGATCTTGGTATCAGAGTACAGCTCGAAGCTGGTGCAGACTCGGTACTGCCTGTTGGGGGCATACTGCTGATGGGCCCTTCCATGGCCGTGCCCCCCTGCTGCCTGCCTTCTCACCCCCCTCATAACTACCTCCATCTGAATGGTGGCACTGACCATGTCCCTTGCTTGTGTCCCCCCCAGCAGCTGTTTCTGTGTTCCCCCCGCTGTCCTGGCTGCTACTTCCCCTGCACCGGGAACACCTTCCTGTGGTGGCCTCAGTGCTGTGTGGCACTTCCCCCTTCTGTGCTGTGGCTGTGGCTCCCCACACCTTCCCTGTGCCTGTGGGTTCCAGGTGCTCTCTCTCTGTCCTGCCCTGTGTGTGTGTGTGTGTGTGTGTGTGTGTGTGTGTGTGTTGCCTGTGTGGCTGGCTATGGTTCAGCAACATGTGCCTTCCCTGTAGCATTCTTGCACCTCTCTCTTGTTTCTTTTTATTTTGGCTCATTTCCGCCATCACGCAACTTCCGCTTGCTCCCCTATTGCGCATGGCGCATGTTGTTGAATATCGCACTGCGGCATTTATGCATGGTTCCCCCCTTCAGTTGTGCATGCATTCATTATCATTGCGCTCTTGCAAAGTGTGATTTGGGGGGGTGCATCTGCCTCCCACTGAATATCACAGAATGGCGATTTTGGACTTGCGCTGGTGCAATCCTATTGCGCATGGCGCAACCCTTTTGAATATCTGGGCCAAAGTACCTTACATGTGATTTATGCAATACTGAAATGGTACATTTGGAATTCTAGATGTATTTTTACCTTACAACAAAAGCAATTTGGGTATATAGAAATGTATGGGAAAATTAGGAAAGCTGTAAGAGAAATCTATGTAGGTGAAGCAAAACAGATGACACAACAGCTTGTAAGACAACACTGGAGAAATTTAACCTGGGTTACAGATAATGATGCTGCAATTATATAGATTAAGAAAGGGATTTAGTTTTGTTGTAGATATCAAGTTCACTGGCACAGGGTCATTACGTCACAAGACATAATGCCGCATGGGCACTATCGCTCTGCACAATTAATGCCATGAGGCATCATGTCTTTGTTCTGTGGGGGGGGCTGTGCCCTCTTCCCCCCCCCACTAAAGATTCTCAACTCCAAGGGGTCCAACTCGGGGAGCGCACAGGTCCGTGTTTCACCATAATGCCGTACACTATTAAGTGTGCAACACTATCACCCAGTAAGAAGTTCACTTGGAAGGTGTTTGTGGGTTTTATGTCATGAATGCTGTAACATGACAAAAGTATTTATTGTTTTGCCTTTTGTATGATTTCACACAATAAAGTATTCCCATACTCTTTTTGAGAAGTGCCATGGGATCTTTAACATCTACCTGAACTACTACCAGAACAGGCAGATGGGCCCCCGGTTTAATGTCTCATCCGAAGGATGGCACCTCAATAGTGCAGCACCCCCCTCATGCTGCACTACAGTGTCAGTATTGGGATATTAACCCAAGTACCTGGTGTGGGGATAGAACCCACAGCCTTCTGATCTCCCCATCTCAGAGGGGAGTGTGCTACCTGCTGAGCTACTGACACTGTTAAAGTTAGGTGAAGGATTCTCTTTAAGGTGGGCTTGCTCACCTTTAAGGCCCAACATGGGCTGGGTCCTGGTTACCTGTCAGACCTTCTCACACCTACCATCCTGGTCTGCTCACTCCAGTCCTCATCTAGGGGCCTCGTGGCGATTCTCAGGACGTGGCTCAAAACGGATGGTGACAGAGTGTTTAGTGTTGCCAGCCCCATCCTGTGGAATTCGCTGCCTCCATCAGTTCGGGAGGCCTCTTCAGATGAGGTTTTCAAGGCCCACCTCAAGGCCGTCCTGTTTAATCAGGCCTTCGCAGACCTTAGGAATTAGTACACTTTGGGCACCTGACCTATTTGTTTGAGCATCAGTTTTTAGAAATTTATTTATCAGTTCTATTTATATATACTGATATTTTATTATTTTATATTGATTTGTGTTATTGTACTGATAGTTTGTTCTTGTGGTTCAGCACCCAGAGCCTCTGGGATTGGGCACCAGAAAAAGAAAATTTGCCTTGCCTTGCCTTGCAGTGTTGGATTGAATCCCATTTCATAGTGCTACCATGCTGCAGTGATAAGTGCCAAAATTCAGACTCGCGTTCAAATTCCATCCAATATCCTATCATTTAATTACTAATTCAGAGCACTTTTAATGGAATCTGCACTGAGTTTGTGTTCTGTCACCACAGCAATGTAGCACTATGAAATGGACTTCAATGTGTGGCCGTGCCAGCACAACAGTCCTCTCTCTCTAGCAAGGTGAAAAACATTCTCTTTTACTGGAAAATGGAAGAAATGGGCCAGTATAAGTCATAGCCTGTCTCCAGGCTTATGTTTAGCAGCTAAGGAGCCATGGATCCATAGAAGTTCCACTGGGGGACATTTCAGAGTGCTGAGGAACTGTGGAATAGTGTGTTGCAGGAAGTCAATTATGTTTGAGCCTTCAATCATCTCTAGAAACCTTACAAAAATTATTATGGTAGGCTGTGCTTTCCAAGTTGTCCACTTTACTCACGAGTTAGTGGAATGTATGAGACTGTTGCCTTAGCTGGACTTGCAGGTCATCCTCCCTGGTCGCCACCCTAATTATATCAGATTTGGCCATATCCATGCCCCCCATCCCCCACACACACACTAATACAACCAGCTCATGGTTAATTTGGGTAGCAGTCAGTTTCAACTCTGAAGTATCCCACAGGATCTGATTCAGCAGCACTATTACCTGACTGAAGTCAGGGTTGTTGAGCAGCTGTGATGTCATGAAGCGAACAACAGAGAGTGGCAGAGACTGGAGGTAGACTGCAGGATTCAGTCGTGTGCTGGGAGAATCGCATTACAAACTCTGGAATTCTACTGACCAAAAAAAAAAAAGAAAACATCTGGGAGCAACCTAATAACACACTGAACACAAGTAAAATTTTCAAGGTTAGCTTATAGGAAAAGGGCAGATGGGAAGGGATTCTGGTTTAGCAAGGCAGAGCTACAAAATTAGGCTGCCATCATGGCTCCAGTCCATATGCTGTGCCTTTTTGCTCTGCACCTGTAAATGGCTCATTGAGATTTTACCTGTCAAATTATTGTCTCATAGTGATTTATCGAGTCTGACTATTGAGTGCAGCTCCTATGTGTACCTTTGTGTCTCCTACCACTTTATGCCTGCACAGAGCCTTTATTTGGTAGCACATATGTGATTTGTGTATCCTTGGCTCTACCAACTGATTTACAGCCATGGCACAAACACTGTTCAGCACTGGAATCTGGCAACTTGCTGCATGATCACCAACCCAAATTGAATAGAATGTCAATGGCGGCCTGTAGTAAAAGTAAAAACGATGGGTAAGATGATGAACTGCAGTGCACTTTAACTTAGGGCTCTGGCCTGGAATATCTCCCCAAGAAAATATAAGTTGAGCCTATAAGCACAGATGTTAAAAAAAAGTACATATATAAGAACATAATAAAACTGACACTGTCGCTAGTCCCACACTGTCACACTGGGGGCACTGGGCAGCTGCTCCTTTATGCCCTGACGGTGACAATTGTCACTTTTGAATATATCACTCCCAATGCGAGGCAATCTGCTCAGTTGAGAAAAAGAATTCTGACAGGCCACTGCGCCACGAAATTTACATGACGATCCCTGAAATAAATCAGGGGGAAATGTGATTGGACACTCAAGCAGCATGCATGCAATGAACAGTCAGCACTCTGTGCACAACAGGATTTCAGACTGTGTTGGCACCTTCACCAGAGCAGCAGCCAACTACTTCCACCTGAACCAAGAGAATAGTCAGATCATCCTCAAATCCTGGCAAGCACATGATGATAAAAGGAATGCATATCATTGTGAGGAGAAGATCAAATTTTCACTGTTCCTCTTGGGGGAAAAAACACCACAGTATGGCCAAAACTTCTTACAAGAGAGTTTTTTTGTTACTTTTATTTATTTTTTTAAATGGTTATTTGTGTAAGGACAGGGGGTTTTCCTTGCAGACAGGCACTGTAGCCTTACAGAGGCACTATAACTCTTAGATGGTGTACACAAAGGGAGGGAACCAGCACAGTAACAGAGCCAAGCTAGGGAGAGGGAATGTTGTAATTACAGTGTGGTCCAGAGATGAAAAAAGCAAAACCGCAACAGACTGTAGCTGCTGAGTTTTCACTCTTAGATCATGTTAAATTGGGTTCTATTGACAAACAATCACTAACAACAACAACCATCCTTTTGAGCACAATACCAATACTGAACCCCACCCTCTCCACCAACACCACAGTACATGCTTGTGTGCGTGTGTGTGTGCATACGTGTGCGTGCATGCCTGCTTGTGTGTGTGTGTGTGTGTATGTATGTGTATTGGAATAAAATAAGTATTAGGAATGCTGCAGTGTCTTCCATCACTTTTGATGTAGTTGAAATACATACGCAGTTCATAGCTGTAACTGGATCAGGCCATAAACAAAGAAATACTGAGTCTCAGGATTCAGTTCTTACTTTGAAATAATAAATGCATTTTTTTTTGTTTCAGTGTGCTGTACATATGTGGTCAGCAAATTATTGTTCTTTGGGATGTCTACCATTGAGTTTCTGACACTGATTTTCACCCTGGAAGACAGGTATGAGTTGTTATTATCATTTTATAAAATGGGATGTAAAAAGATCTAATCAAATGTAACTAAACAGCTCACCTGACCATTGATTACTTACCTAGAAACTGCAGTTTGTAACTAACCTGCCTTAATATACCTAGCAACCACCAAACTAAATGAAAATAAAACCTTTTCCCATTAACATTCAAAACACATTTCTACTTTTTAAAATGCAGTAGTCCACAACAGGTCATAGGTTTCTTCAAGGTACATGCACTTCTCAGGTTCATTTAAAGTCAAAGAGTCTTACTTACCCATTCCACCTAGCAACAACTTATCGAAAGGAAAATAAAACATTTTCCCATTAAGAAAGAAAAAAGATTTTCCATTTTATAAGCACAACAACACACTCCAGGGCATGTGTTTCTTGAGAAATAATGCACTTCCCAGGTGCATTGAATGTAACTCATCTATTGGCCTGGTGCCTTCCAGCTCACTCAGGGTGTGCATTACATCTCTATTAGAAAATGGGATTAGAAAACCCCTGGCTTTGATTGGCTGAGAGGCCTGGCAAGGCGGGCATCTATCAGACAACAGAACCTGGGTTTAAAAGTGCTGTTGCCAAGGACCGCATCACCAATATTAAGGGGCACAGTTAATTTTCAAATGGCACACCTACCATTTTTTTCCCCGATAATGGAGATTTGCCGAACAAGTGACACTGCACAGTTCCCAATGCCGCCACCCCCTCCATGTACCAAAATCATCCTCACTTAACAAAAACACATAAGTAACACAAAATTAAACCCATTCAGTGACAGCAAACTGTTGAAATTGCACACAGCCTTTCTCGTCCCACACTTCCACAAAGCCGGCTGATAAATTGCATACTGCGAGCCAGCAGTGGGTCTTAATCTACAGGAAGCGAAACCTAGAAAGGTCCCGTAATCCATCCTCTGTCGAATTCTGATGATCCACTGATTTTGAAACTAACAGCCCTGTATGGTACCTCAGGTAGAAAAGGAACAGCTAATCCATCAAAAAAATACAGTGAAATAAGCCTGCTTTTTTCAAAAGTACTCAACTTTTTCAGGCACCATGTAAATGTATGGACCTTCCATACATCCTCAGCAGCTCTGCAGTGTGGCTGTCTGCCTGTCACCAACATCCTCTATCCAATTGTGCAACTGAACCCCAGCTGCAATCACACCAAAAGCAGTGAAAATCACAGAAAAGCAACTCTCTGTCCAAACATTATTTCTTTCTCATCCGTGCTGAGTCAACTCCCTCGATCCAAAGCTGTGCACCTTCAGTTTGTGTCTTCTTGATTGTCGCATAGCCCCCCCACTGCCCCCGCCATATCAAAAAACTTAAATTTGCCAGCCCAGTGGTGTGGAGCGCTGAAACATCACTGCCTTACCTCTTGCCATGCCGGCAACCCGTGTGAGCAGTGTGAGTGGGTCGCCGGGGTCGGCTGGGGTGGGAGAGAGAATCAAGCATCTGAAGAACAGCTCCCTTCTCCCAGGGGAGGGTGAAGATATGGACCGACACTTTCCTGACCCCTAGTGGTGGCTGGGGGCTGACAAGCAGAGTTCCATAATGTGGGGGCAGAGGTGGAGCAGGCACCTGACATAGGGCTTGCGGACTTGTGTGCAGTGCGTCACTGGCAGCATTGCACACTCCCTGCCACAAGGAAAAACTGGAAAAAGTGGTCCCGCAAAGCAGAATGGCGATGGTTCCCCCCCAGTGAGCTTCCCTGAGAGGACACCTCCTGAGCTGAATCCATGCCAGTGGGTTGAGTCACTTCCCACCCACCTGCCACAATGGGTAAGTAGTGGGAACCTTAGTTGAGGGGATCTTGATCTTCAGGGATGGCGAGCGGGGGATGTCAGAGGTGGCCAGCGGGACCCTACAACTAACTATGGATAAATGAAAGCTATTGAAAAGGAAACACTGGTTTAGTCAGAGAGTGATACCTTTGTGGAACATCCTTCCATTAAAGTCTGTGACTAGTAAGTCAATGGATACTTTTAAAAAGAAGCTTGATAAGTTCTACACTAACAAAAATGTACCAGTTTAATCTTAGTAAACAAGCATAATGGGTGAAAGTCTATCCAGCTTGTATATACCTATGATACCTATAACCCGGGGGAGAAAAAGAACAGCAAAAAAAAAAAATTAAACTTCATTTTAAATTGCAGGTTTGATTTTAGTATTCCTCCTACCTCAGGAAACTACACTTTCGCAAAGCCCATGTACCTTCTGTACATACTCAGCTGCTCCAGTGTGGCCGCCCACTCGCTACCTCTGCTCTTCTCTTGAGTTCCTAGATGCATTCAGTTTTTAAACTTCAGCCCTCCTCAGTAACCTAGCTCAAAAGGGAACATAAATTGGAAGGTAAAGCATGGCGATATACCTGTACATAGCAGGCTTATGTTTTTTTTTCCTCCCAGCTTGCCTGACCGCCACCTCTGCTCCTCTGCCAGATTCCCTGATGAATAAATGAATCATGGAATTGATGTTTAAATTAAAATAAATGAACAAATGAATATTTATGAAACAAAAGAGTTGTAACTTAAGCTGTGTGTGTGCGTGTGTGTGTGTGTGTGTGTGTGTGTGTGTGTGTGTAGGGTTAACCATGACAGCCAGCTGAAAAGTTACTTACAGAGGCTCTAGCAGAACAGAAGTATCTAGGTTAAAAAAACACAGCATTCCAATGTACTGTAGGTGGAAGGACTATTTTATTGCAAACTAAATCAAACAGCTAAGAGTTTTAACAATTAAAAATACATTTTTTCTTCAAAAAAAAGTATTTAAGACAGTAGCCCATTTTCTAAGTGCAATAATACTCTCCAGGGTGGGTGGTATTGGGCATACTGGACCTTCCAGGGGCTATAAGGCCCTCTGCCTGTGGCATCAGGCATCATTATGCCCTAGGTGGTCCAGTATTGCCCAATACCACCCACCCTGTTGGGTATTATGCCATCGAAACACATGCCCATTTGTGAATTATTGCTTACATAACTAACATATTTAAGCATGTGAAAAAATAAATAAAGAAAATACAGCACCTCATGAATGTGACAGCTATCATTTTTCAAATCCTGGCCAAAATATGTTTTTATATCCCAAAAGGTGATTTTGCGGTCCCTGCACAAAATCACCTTTCGGACAGGAGTTGAAAATGTTCTCTGACCTTATTCATGAGGCAGGGTCATAAGTAGGCTATGTTTTTCATTTGGTGTTAAAAAAAAAGTTATAAAGCTATGTTGAATTTTGCAAACGCTGGCTCATAATTTTGATACTATTCAATATGTTTACCCCAAATTTTCAACATAGCCATTTCTTTACAGCACCTCATGAATGCGACATCTGTCATTTTTCAACTCCTGCCCAAAATATGTTTTTGCATCCTGAAAGTTGACTATGCAGTCTCTGCACGAAATCACCTTAAGGCCAGGAGTTGAACATTGTCTCTGCCCTTCTTCATGAGGCAGGGCCATAACGAGGCTATGTTGAAAATTTGGTGTAAAAATATTAAGAAACAAACTTTCAATATTTTTACCTCAAATTCCTCAGCTGCATCCCTATTGGCTTTGGTGATTGGTTCTTCTGTATTTGCTTAATTCCTTTGTGCAGATCCTGGAGAGGGTCCAGAACAGGGCAACCAAAATGATTTGGGGCTTGGGGGACAGGACTTATGGGGAGAGGCTCAAAGAGCTAAATATGTACACATTGGAAGAGAGAAGGGACAGGGAGGACATGATAGAGGTCTTCAGGTACATGAAGGGGGCAAATAGGGGAGGAGCAGTCAGGGTGTTTTGAAGGAAGGAGGAGGGGGCAACTAAAAGGCATGGGTGGAAGCTGGAGGGGGGAAGATTCAGGGGAGAAAGGAGGAGGTGCTACTTCACTGAGAGGGTGGTGGAGCCATGGAATGCACTGCCCAGGGGGCTGGTGGAGACAGAGACGGTGGAGGGGTTCAAGAGGGGGTGGGGCAGGTACAGGGGAAGAGTTCTGGAAGCAAAATCCAATGCAATGAGAATATCCAGAACTGGGAAGGGAGCAGCCAGAGAAGGTGAGGGGGGCAGCAAGGTCAGCTCCCAGGGTGGGAGCTGACCAAACGAGCAGACGCGAAGGACCATTAGGCCTATTCTGCTGGCATTTTAGTATGTTAGTATGTTAGAGGCTGGTTGCCTAAATTATGCCCTTCCTTATTTTTCCCCACTGTGCCTCTACCCCTCACCAGAAATCTCCCAACCCCCCCAACTAGGTAGTTTTTTGAGACAGTATCCCATTTCTTTAAAACCCACCCTTCTAAAGTCTAAGCCATCCTCCACATGAGGCTTGCCTCTGTCCCTATTTTAATGTTAAACACACTGTATGGTGATCACTGTTACCTAGGGGGCTGCCCACTGCGATGTCTGAAATGTATCCCTGTTGGTAAGCACCAGCTCCAACACTGCCTCTTCCCTATTGGGTTCACTGACTAGCTGAGTGAGAAAAATCCCCTGTGGGGGGTCAAGGATGGCCCTTCTCCTTGCTGAAGCTGCATTTGGAAGGCTCCAGTCTACATCTGGCAGATTGAAGTCTCCAACTAACAGCACCTCCTCCTTGCTTGCCATCCTGATAAAGGATTCCTCAGGTGTAGGGATGTGTAAAAATAAAACACAGCCGATGGAATTTTGGCAAAAACGTGAATTTTGCTTCTGCAAAAGTTCAGAAATCATTTTTGGAACTTTCATGGAAATTCCGCCTAAAAACTGTGAAAAAAATACATACAAACTGTGGGTTATTTTATTAAACTGTGGGAATAAAATCTGCAGAAAGGATCACTGCCAGTGGTCAGTTCTGAGGCTTTTTTGACTACAGTTTATTCATTAATCCACCTCCTACTGATCAGGGGTCCCAGTAAATACCCTCAATCCCTTCCATGGACCCTGCTGGTTTCTAGTAGCCCCCCCTCCCACCAATCATGGCCCCCAAAACATTTTGGTTCCCTGATGTCTAGCAGACCACCCTCCCTATCCTGGATTCCTTAATCCACAAGTAAACAGCCGGCAGTCCACCAACTCTTGCCCCTCTATTCCCAGCATTCCCTGGTGTCTATTGGACCCCCCCAACCACCACCCTGACAGTTCATCTGCCACCACCCCACTCCCCTCCCCACCCTGCCCCTGGGTGGGCCACCAGCGCAGCATTCCTCTCTCCTCCACTACCAGTGGCCCACTGAATTGTCAGTGAATGACCTCATGGTTGTACAAGCAGGCATTCATTCACTGACAGTTCATTAAACTGTGGATAGAATAAATTCCACAGTTTATATGCATTTTTCCGCAGTTCACAAAAAAAGTCAGCAAAACTCGGCAAATATCCACGGAAAATCCCAGTTTCACCAATGGTGAAAATTCTGCAATTTCTGTGAAATTTCCAAAATTTCATGGAAGTTCTGCGAAAGCAGAATTCACAACTTTTGCCCACCCCTACTCAGGTGCCTAATCCAACTCCTCTTCCTGTGCTGAAGGTCTGTCAATGACATCTGTATGGATAGCAGTCCCAGTGTCTGTCTTGACGATGACCCACTGCACCTCTAACCCTTTCTTTTCCTATGTGTGCCCCTGTACCTCTGCGGCCTTGAATCCCTTCCTCACTCACATATAGTAAACCCCCCTTTCCTGTTTCTCCTGAACAGATACTAGTCCAGTATGCCTGTGTCCCACTTATGGCTGCCAGTGTACCATGACTCTATTATGCAAATCAAATGTATAATAGCCTCTGCCATGATGGCCTCCTGGTCCAGAATTTTATTTCCAAAACTCCTTTCATTGGCATACATGACTTTTTACTCTCTCCTTACCTGTTTCCCCTACTTCACCCCTTCTGCCTGTGCTACTCCCTGAAGCTCCTCCTACCCCCATTACCTTCCTAGTGTCTGTCTCCTTTGCTCTTTTATTCTTGCATTCCTGATTTTTATCCCCCTTGTCCTCTGTGTTATCTTCACACCTGTCTTCTTGTGCCACTGCCTTGAGGGAGCTTACTCCTCTCAGCCCTCCCTCCCTGGTGCTTCATTATCTGGGTGAACAATTGTTGCCTCCCTTGGTTTTACTACCTCCTCCAAGCTAGTTTAAACATTCAGGCCTATAGCATTTAAACCTTTCACTAAGGACTGTGGTCCCCTTCCTGGAAGGATGCAAACTGTCTGCCCTATAGAGGGCCATATTCTCCATGGTTGGCCCCCATTTTCCAATATAGTCAAAGCACTCCTTCAGGACTCATGCCTTCAACTAATTGTTAAAGGCCTTGGTGCGAAGCCAGTCAATCAGCACAGCAGTAAGGATACTGCTGATGATGCTATTGACCTGGGTATGAGAACAAGCCCATGCTGCTGGAAGGCCAGCTGGGGGAGGAGACTGAGCATCCCAGTGGATGCTCATCTCCTCAATGGAAGGAGGGCTGCCTCTCCCATTGTGTGACTGCCACCTGGCTGATAACAGATGAAGATGTAGGTAGGGAGCGAGTAAAGTGAAGGGAGAAGCTGCCACTCAGCTTGATGGGACTTCATCACACCCTGAGTGTGACTATCACTGAGCCCAGCCAAGCAGCTGTGTGTGTAGGTAGCACATGGAGAAAAACCACCAGCAGTGTTCATGCAGGGTAAAGCAACACTAGCTTTCCAGGCCCCCAACACAGACTGTCCATCCACCAGCAGCACCCGAGTTGTTTGAAAGGAGCCTGGCCAACTGCCTTAACCCCACCTCAGAAGGGAAGTCTGAGGTGAGGGAAGACTGTAAGTGACAGAAAAGGTATAGATAAGGCTGGGAGACTAGGACTGTGCCAATGAGGGAAGCTGCAGAGAAATGTGCAAACAAAAGGCCTGGTGCAGTGTGCCCATTCCTCTCCCCAGCCATACACATACAACATCTCGACAAAAGCCACCTTGCATGCCACCTTACTTGAGACCCCTGCATAGTTCCATGAAATTTCTAGTCACCCAGCCCCTGTCCCACCCAAACACATCATGAATACTCTGCCCGACAAAAATATCCTAAACTACACTTCCTTATACTCGCACTCCTATTACTTGTCTCAGGAAATGTACATCCCTATCCTGGTCCCCTTCCCCCCTCCCCCTCAAGCTGCAATCCTCCCATTAATGCACAGTCTTCCAACACCACCTCTGCCCTCCCAAAAGGCCTAAAGATCCTTTACTTAAATATCTGCAGCCTTGTCCCGAAAATTGATCTCTTACAGCCAATGATAATTTCCCTCACTCCAGACATCTAATCTTAACTGAAACTTGGCTAATTACTAACATTTCTGATCCCTCCATTACCATCCCAGGCTATTCCTTAGTCTGGCAGGATAAGGCAGGTAGGGGAGGTGGAGTGACCATGTATATCCAGTCCTCTCTCCAATACACTACCATTCTCTCATCTGCCTTACCCTCCGCTTACGAAACCCTGGTAGTAAATATTTCCCTGCCTTTCTTCTCCCCTATCTTTATTGCCTGTATCTACTGTCACCCCGGTATCAAGCCCTCTGAATCTACTGTAGTGACCCCATCACCTCTATAGCTTCCATCCCACACAAAAGTGAGCTATATGTATTAGGTGATGTAAATCTTACCTGGCTGTCATCAACCACTTCTAAGACATGAAGTGATACCTCTGCTCTAAATCTCTCCCAACTCATCCAAAAGCCTAGCCAACTAAATCACAAAACCCCAAACCACTCGCTGTTAGACTGGGCTCTCAGCTCTCACCCTCACCGAGTCATCAAGTCCAGCGTCCTCCTGGATGCCCTCAGTGATCACCACCCTGTCTTTGTGGTCAGGAAGGTCCACAGACCTATACCACCACATAAAATCCTGCAACTTCACTCTTTCAGTTCCCTTGACTTAAACCCTCTCCTCAATCATATATCCAATTCTGATTGGTCCCCAATTGCATCTGCCACTTCCATCGACCAAGCCCCCACTTACTTCAAAGACAGAATTAAAGCTATCTGGGACTTCCATGCCCCATTCAAATGCACTAGAGTCTGAGGTATCCATCATCCCTTGATTAACCCTGAATTAATGACCTGCCTCAGGGAGCACAATAAAGCATGGAGGAAACACAAGGCCTCTCAGCTCCCATCAGCCCTGACTAACTATCGCAGGCTAAGAAACGCTTGTACTAAAGCAATCAGAAACATAGAAACATAGAACATAGAAATGTAGAAACATAAAATTAGAATTTTTTTGACTGCAGATAAGGACCGCTTGGCCCACCCAGTCTGCCCATTTCATTACCTAATGGATACGCTGCAGATCCTAGCTAACCAACAGCCTACTTCTTCTACCCTCCACCCCCGAGAATTGCCTTATGTCTGTCCCATGCATTCTTGAATTCCACCACGGTTTTTGACTCCACAAGCTCCTCAGGAAGGTTGTTCCATGCATCCACAACCCTCTCCGTGAAAAAATACTTCCTTGCATTACCTCTGAGCCATTCCCCCTCTAGCTTTAGATTGCGCCCCCTTGTTCTTGCACACCTCTTTTTCTGAAAGATGCTACCCTCTTGGACTTTGTTGATTCCCTTGAGGTATTTGGAAGTTTCAATTATGTCCCCCCTCTCCCTCCTCTCCTTGAGGCAATACATATTAAGATCCATAAGTCTCCCTTGATATGTCTTCTGATGCAGACTCAGCACCATTTTAGTTGCCCTCCTCTGGACTGCCTCCAACCTGTCTATGTCTTGCCAAGTCTGAATATTTTAAATTCTCTTTCTTCAATAACATAAACTCCCCCCCCAAATTTTGGAAAGTAGTCCACTCAATATTCTCCCCCTCGCATCCCCCACCCACCGTGCTTAATATAAACAACACACTGGAGTCTGAACCTTGCATAGTGGCTCAGGAGTTCAACTCCTAATACACCTCCTGTGCCTCAACCCTTCTAAAATCCCTCCTCCCAAGTCTCTTCTTCACTCATTCTCCCTCTTCTACCACTCAACCCCCTTGTACCCACCACCCTTTTTCATTCTCTCCTATCTCCCCTGAGGCAACACTAACTGCCCTCCTCTCTTTCAATCCCTCCAAAGGTTCCTCTCCAGATGACCTTGACCCTAAACTTCTCTACCTCTCAGCCCTGCTATTGCCTACCCTTGCTCTATAATTCTAAATCTCTCCTTTATGTCCTCCTCCATCTCTATGCACTGGAAGCATGCAGTGGTTCTCCCTTTCCCTAAGAGTGGCAATCCTTCCTCCCCTGCCAACTATCACCCAATCTCCCTCCTCCCCACCCTTGCTAAGCTCCAAGAACACCTGGTCCTCTCTCAACTGACCTCTTTTCTTGCTGATTCCTCCTCCTTCTTCACCCCATTTCAATATGGTTTTCAGAAGAACCATTGCACTACCACCTCCCTCCTTAGGTTCACTGACTCCAACCTTACGGGGATGAACAATGGCCTCATCACCTCTGCCATCTTTGTCGACCTTGCCAAGGTTTTTGACACAGTCTCCCATGCCCTCCTTCTTGACTGCCTTACAGCTGCTGGTTTGTCTACTCCTGCTCTTATCTGGTTTAGAGCTTACCTCACAGGCAGAACACAATCAGTCAGGATTCAGAATGCAATCTCTCCACCCCTCCAAATCTCCACAGGAGTCCCTCAGGGCTCTGTGCTTGGCCATATCCTTTTCTCCATCTTACTAAATGGCCTTCCCTCAGTCTGATCCCCCTCCTCTTCTATCCATATGCATGCAGATGACACCATCTTGTTCACCTCTGGCAAAACCACCATTGATGTAGCAACTACTGTTCACCATGACTTCCACCAGGTTCAGCTCTGGTTTGCCTCACATTAACTATTCCTAAATGCCAAAAACACAGTCTCCATGACCTTCGGCAATAGACAAAGACTCTCTAGGCTCCACCCCTTACCCTCTTTCCACGCCCTTGATGGGACAGTCCTTGAGGGCACCCCCTCTTTGAGATACCTTGTGGTTTGGCTGGACCAACACCTCAGCTTCTCTGGCCACATTGACGCCATTCTGAAAAAACTGCATCCCAAGCTTGGAGCCCTTTACAGGAACCGTAGTTGCATCCCTCCTACAGCCCCATGAGAACTTGTCCAGAAGATGATCCTCCCCATTGTTAAATACTGTGATGTAGTCTATGGTGCTGCTCCCATATCTTCCCTTACCAGATTGGACTGTCTTTTCAGCTCCTTCTGTTGATTCATTCTTGACGCCACATCTCGAACCCATCATTGTGATCTTTACCGTGCCTTGTCCTTCTCCCCACTTGTTAACAGATGCCTGGCTGACTGTGCCAAGCTAACTTCCAAACTTTGTCTTGGTGTACTTCCTCCCATATCTTATGCTCCCTCCCTCTCCCCTGCCTTCCTCCCACTCCCTTAGATCCTCTGACACTTGCACCCTGCTAGTCCCCCATTGTACCACCCTCATCGGCCAATCAGGCTTCTCTCATTGCTTCCCCAAAATGTGGAACTAGCTACCACCTCAAATATGACACTCCTCCTCCTTCCACTCCTTTGCCTCTGCCTTACATAACTTTCTCTGTGCTAGCTGCTCCTGCAACAATCCTCCTTAACTTGTTCCCCTATGAGCCTTCTTCAGTTTCATGCCCACCTCTTTCCTGCAAAACCCTGCCCCTATATCCTCCCCTAGCACCCATTTCTTTCCACCTTACTCCCACCCCGTTCCCTCCTCTGTACACCACATTAATCTCACTACTCACTCTTGGGTTGGCAGCCTACACCCCAGCAGGGTTCTCTGAATCCTGAAGGGGTCCAGAACCTAGGCAAACACCTTCCTCACCTCCTACTCCCACACCATTCTTTCCTGAAAGGGCTGGGTCTCAGCCAGTCTTCTCTCCCACCTCCCTATCTCTCTTGGTCCTTCTGAAGCCTACTCCCTATTGCTGCTTACTTCCCTCCTGTCGTGCTCTACCTCTGCTGCCTACAACCTGCTTCCCACCAGTCATGCTCTACCTTATGCAGGCTGGGTCCACAGCATACTGGAGGGGCCAGGCCCTGGCGGACCCTTCTTTTCCTCCTCTCTTCCTTCCTGACAAGCTCAAACTCCAGCTGCCTACAACCTGCTTTCCTCCTGTTCCTGCTTGACCTCCACCTTGCGCAGGCAGGGTCCCCAGCATTCTGGAGGGGTCAGGCCCTGGCCAACCCTTCTCCTCCACCCCTTGCCTCCCCCTTCTCCAAATACCCCCTTTCCACCCCTCTGCTCTCTGCCTGTATGCCCCCCACCCACCCACTCACCTTCCTGCCCAAACCTCCTTCCTAGCTGTAGTTATTGGCTAGCCCCTAATCTGTAATGCACTTATAGTCAACCATGCACTTTTGTTACACCTCGCAAATTTTGTTCTGTCTGTGTCTGTCTTCATAATCTTGCCCTAGTTCAGCATCCTTGTATTCTAGCAAGCCATTTTCTAACTACAAATCTATGTCCTACCAAGTGTTTGCTAAAGATATTTGTGCTATCATATCTATCTAGTTCAAGACTGTTAGCATTGTATCCATCTAGTTCATACCTGTTAGCAGTCTTCCTGCCCAGTACTTCTGTGTAGTCTGCAAACTTTATTGAATGTAATCAAATTGTATATCTATGTTGTGTACCAAATCTCTGTATACTATCCTCATGTTCCCCTACCCCCAGGTCACACCGGGAGATGCACAACTTGTTGCTCAGCGTGCCTTCCTGGTGAAACATTTCAATAAATACAAAAATAAATAAATAAACTAGCCCTTTCCTGTTGTTTGCAAGGTCATTTGTCCCCCAGTGGAGAATGACATCTAGCTCCCTTCTGTCTCCTGTTGCCCTAGCGAGCCTCTGGATCTGCTTTCCATCCCTTCAAGCTGCCCTAGTGATCCTCTGGATCTGCTTTCCATCCCTTCAAGCTGAAGCACCTCTAATGCACTTCATCTCCCTGTCCCTTCCTCCCCTCACTCCCAAATCTATCCCCAAACAATAAAGCCTACCAACAGCTGCTTTTTCTTTGGCTAGGGTCTCTTCCTTCCTCCTTGGGGACTGTCATATTAAGGACCCCAACTCTCTCCCTTCCCTCTGCTACTAGTGCTTCCTCCTGGCTTCCCCATCCTGCCAGTATGAAAAAGGAATTCTGCAGTGGTACAGGCTGAGAAGCGTGTACCCTTCCTGTCACCCTCACCCTTCTGGGGCTGACCAAGGTCCAGCTGCTCTGGCTCTGTCTAGGTATCCTTTGAGGGAGTGTTGGCAGACTTGGTGACCCCTGGGTGGGGCAGAAGGTTCTCTGCACCCTCTTCAGTTCTCTCCAGAGTCCAGTAATCTCTGCCCTCGACCCAGAGAGGTAAGTTCAAATGGAGCTGTACATCAGTCTCCAAAAGGTGTAGCAAAAGTCAGTGGCTCCACATGTGTTGCACTGCACCACTCCCATAATTTATCCTTCCTTTACCTTAGTGCATTTTAAAGTTCACTGTTTCCTACTGCCTCCTTTCCATTGCCATTGAGTTTCTACCTTTCCTTTTGAGTATCCAAAATTTATTTGGTAGCCTATGCGAGATATGGTGTCTCTTGTTTAGCCATTTTAACCCACCTACCTCTACCTAACTTTCTGTGTGAGTCTGCTACTCTTTTCTGCTTGCCCAAATGTTATTTGTTTTGCCTACACTCTATACAGTGACTCTTAATTTCCCCTTTCAACCCCCTTACCCGTACCTACCTTATTCTGGTGCCTACTACTCCTTACTTACTTATTAGTTAATGCACCAGCTGTAGCTACCTGCCCTGTAGCTGACTGCTTCGGTATATCAGAACACAGTACAGTGTTATCTGGGGGAAGATTCAGGGGTAGTTTAAGGCACATTATTACACTGAAAGGGTGGTGGACTCCTGGAACAGACTACCGGAGGAGGTGGTGGGAGCGGAAACAATGGGGAGATTCAAGAGGACATGGGAAAGATATAAGGGATTAGCCAAGGAGAAGAGGGAATGGGACAGGGAGGGGTGGGCATGTAAATAAGGGGAAGAAGGGCAGACTTGATAGGTCACTGGTGTCCTTTTCTGCTGGCAGCTTTCTATGATTCTATGATCTCTTTTTGTGGCCTTCTGTTCCTCTTGCACAGTCTTCTGTGGACTGCAGACAATCTGCAGAAGCCTGCAGATTCCTTAAGATAGATGTTCCACTACTGCTGTGACCCACTCATGGGCTGGGAAATAAGCATACTGGGACATGCTGGTGGGTTGGGATTTATCCCCAAGCTACTTTCTATTCTCAGCTGATTTGCCACGTGTGATCACGTGGTCTTGTGCACCTCCTGTCCCAAAGATGGCCCAAGATTCACCCTCACCCCCTGCAAAAACATGATGCAAACGTTAGCTAAAATAGAATCCATACAACTAAATGGAATCTTTCACTGTCTTCTGACTTCAGTGCTGAACTCCCATCACAAGCACTCAAAGGCAGTGATTGCTCTAGGCTTTACCCCCCAGCTACTTTCTACTCTCACCCAATTTGCCATGTGTGGTCATGCAGTCTTGTGCTCCTTTTGTCCCAAAGGTGGCCAGAGAGCTCTTTCTGTTTCCCTCTTCCCCACTGCAAAAATGTAAGTAGCATGAAAGTTAGGAAAAATATAGCAAATTCAACTAAAAAGAATATCTTACTAGTTCATGAGGTTTGCGCTGACCTCCCACAACAATATGCTCTGAGTCAGTACTAACTCTGGAATTTATCCCCTAGCTATTTCCTTCTCTTACCCAATTGGATGACTGAGGTCATGGGGTCTTAGGCACCTCCTGTTCCAAAGATGGTCAGAGTGCTATTTCTCTGTCATCCCCTCACTATTTAAAAATGGACATGGCACAAAAGTTAATAAAAATATAGTTAACATAGTTAAGTGGAACTTCTCACTGGCTCCTGATGTTGGTGTTCACCTCCTACCATGAGAAGTGAATAGATTCCCTACTCATGAACTCTCACTCACACATTGACTTACTACCAGTACCCATACCTTTAAAATAACTGGGGGTGCCTTCTAGCCCCACAAATCCAGCTGAACCTAGTCTCTTCTTGTCCTGACTGTGGGTGGGGGGGCATGCTATCAGACTTGGTCCCTTACTGCCTTGATTCTACCTGACCTAGCAGGGGTTGTCAAGGTCAATGATGGGAGAGGCTTCAAATGGCACCCCAGGTCCTACCTCAACCTGTTCCTGCCTATGTAGGAACACAGGAAATTCTAGATAAAAAAAGACCACGAGTCCACCATGTTTATTCTCTGTTATGGAAGCAGATGCTACATTCAGTATCATGTGAAATACTTGCAAGTATTGTTAGATGTGAATTTCAAACTGTAAAGCATATGGCCTTTGCTACTATGAAGAAATATAAACTGCTAGTGCTGGAAAACTCTAGGAACACTCCTCTGCAGTCCTTCCCATACAGTCATCACAGTCCATCTTTCCACCCCCCACACAGCTATTTTCAATGTGTCTCTGCCACTGCCTGAACTGGCAAAGGTATATGTTGTTTTTGATGTCTTTCCATGGCCATCAGCACTGCCCAGACTTTATACAGCCTACTCTGGAAGCCCTTATGGGTCACAGTTCTGGCAGCGATGGGCTTTTTAGTATCCACCCTCTTCTTGTATAAGAGTACGCTGCCCCTCTGTAGTGGACAGCTTTTTTGTCTCTGAACCAATCTGCAAATTTCTGTTGACATACTGTATTAAGTACAATATTGTCATTTATCATGTAGTTATTTGACAAAAGCAACATCCACTAGAATGAGTCAGTGTAATCAGATAGCACTGAAAAGTGAATGCTTTAAAGCTGGCATCTGTGGGTGTTGGAGCCCACTGGGCCTGCCAGAGCAGTTAGCAGTAGGTCTGGTCATTGCTTGGTGCTCAAGAGAAGGCCTCCCAACACTAGCTACACCCCATCCTGGACAGAGAGTGGCAGAGGAATAAGGTAGTATAGGAAGGTGTGGTGATAGACAGTGACAGCGGAATAGGTAGGAACAAGCCTGTTAGAGTAGACATCATCAGCTCTAGAATAGCACCATAAAGCCATTGGAAGGCCACTCCCCCACCTCCCCTAACATTTAAAATTAGAAAACCTACCTGGTCAGGCAGCAACAGGGACACAAAATATTGAAGCAGACAGAATGGATCCAGCTTTTAGGCCTGGCAGCAACAAGAGACAATAGAATTCAGGGGTCCTGGAAGCACCAAACTATCCTAAAGCTATGGTATTGAGAAACTAGGTGAATGGTAGTGGTTGTCTTTGTTCTTGCCATTGAAACTTCACGTACAGCCGGGTTCTTCAAAGATTAGTTTTCAATGCCTGAGTTGGTAAGAAAGTGTTGAACAAAAAAGAACAAGCTGTTTGATTCTCTTCTGGAAGCAAAGCTGTAGCTCTACCTAGTACTAGAGAAAAACTGATGATCTTTTGCAAATAGTGCACTAAAATAAAAATAGTTCAAATATTGAAAAATTAACCAGCAAGTGTTATTAACAGGCTGATATTTTAAATTCAGTGAGTTCTGTAACATCACGTGAGCTTGACAGCAAAATTCGAGAGCTTTTGATGTCTTAGACCTCCAGATGTGTTAAGATCAGCCGGTTATTAACAATTGGGGGAGTTGTTATTTTATATAATATATTGGTTACCTTGTCTTAGGTAAAAAGGAAGAGACATTGTTGTGCTAAGTAACTTATTAAGCAGATGTTGGAAGGTAAATATTTTCAGTAGAGCTATGTGCATTCATGCTTCTTTGTGTATTGATTGACAGGCGAATGGTACAATCACAGTTGTAGTTATGTGATTGACAGCTTAGATTAAAAAATCTCGTGCTTTGTGGTTTACTGTGACATACAGTGAAGCCCACCAGGATGAAGCACAGTGCTGCAGAATTCTGCAGTAGAGTTACTGAAGCAAACAATGCAATTTTAATGGGAGTTAATCCCTTTTGTCATGCAGTAAACCTGTGACACTGCACTTCATCCTGGTGGGCTTCACTGTATGAGTATTTAAAACCATTGCTTAAACAGAATAACCATGTATTATATATTTTAATAAAATAGGTTGAAAATGTCCTGTTTTCTGATCAGCTAGACAAATTCTGAGACCCATATCTTAATTCTCCACAACCGCACAGGTTAGAAAATATTTGGCAGTGTGATCTGGAATTTAGGCAACTCACATATGAAATTCATGAGCCACTTCATTCATTCCTGATTGCAATCACTAACATGGCTGCCACCTTTTCTAGTTTATAAAAATCTTCAACTAGGCCCTAACTATACACCTCCCTTGAATTCAGCTATGTCCCTGATCTAACTGAGGTCTCTTCCATGTGTAGCTAAAATTTTAGTGAGGTGTACACTGCAATACATCTCAAGGTGTGAACCTCAACCACACTACTGACTGAGAGTTTCAACAGTAGTGTACTGACTTGAGGGTGTACATCTTCAGCACTTATGTAATCAAGAGGTGATGTTGAGGTGTGTACACAACAACATGGCCAGGACTAATGTGAAAGGTGAACTCTAAATACAGGACAGAGCTCTGGTCTAAAATAACAAATTCTGGTCAGAGCTGCTATGGCTGTTAATGCATTATCTTGATAGGGGTGTTTCATAGGCTTAAATGTAAAGATGAACTGCTGTATGCAGCTTTGTATGTATATTTTATTTTCGGTAAAGTTAGAACATTTATCTTATTGATTCTGTGTTTCCCATGTGTTTCAAATGTGAGCAGCGAGTGCATCTTGTACTATGCGGGGAAGGAGAAACAGCTCTGCACTGAGGCCTTCAAGTTATGGTAGAAGAAATGGGGCAAAGAGGAGAGGTATGGCTACAATGAGGACTAGAGATGTTGCAAAGTTTTACTCTGCCTGCAAATTCCCTGTGAATTCACCAACTTTGCACTGCAAACAGTTTTGTGAAATTGGCTTATGGTTATCAAACTTTGCCAGTAAACTTCAAAAACTTTGAAGTTAACTTTGACTTTTGTAAGTAACTTTGAAGGTAATGAACAACATGGTTTGCCACATGATTCACTTACTGCAGGTTACATGGGAGACTCCTGGCAGGCAAGAAGTGAATGTTTCAATTTCATTTCGGCAGTTGGAGCTGATTCAGACTAGATCTTGTTGTTGAGAGAGAGTTGTTGGAGAGTGAGACAGGCATAGCTAGAGTACAGTAGGAGATATCTATATGTTATAGTGTTTTTTACACCAAACGCTCATTTCATTTAATAGTGTATCTTTACTTTTGTTTTCTGAGAACTTCTGTTAGTGCTTAATCCCTTTTTTTATCAGTTTAGGTAGGCGTGTGTTTTTGTGTGTGTGTCTCTCTCTTTTTCTTTATTTTATTGACATTTTTTTGGGTGTAAAGATATTTCTGTTCAAAATAATGGATGGCAAGGATACAAGCTGGAAGTCGGGTGGGGCAAGTATTCACCTTAGCCGGCATGCTTTTAAAAGAGGCACTGATGCCCCCACCCCAGCAGAGGATGGGAGTTCCAATGCTCCCCAGAAGCAGCAGCAGCAGGATCCAGTAGCCCCAACCCCCCAGCTAGAGCCTGTAATGTCTGCCCAATTCACTTAGCTTACCAGTGCCACTACCAGCAGCTCCACCACTGGCACTGGGAGTGAGGACATAGATCACCCCATAGTAGTTTTACCTGGTGCCCCCCCCTTTCCTGTTCACAGCAAATTAGTTTGGGAGGTTTTCTCCCTCAATCCTGCAGATCACACTGTTGTCATCTGCAAGATCTGTGACCAGAATGTTAGGCAGGGGAAGCAAGTCAGCCACCTGGGGACCGGCTGCCAGTGAATGCACCTCAAAATACACCACTTGGCTGAGTGGAAGGCAAAGGAGAGTGAGTTGGCTGCACATAGTGGTGATGATGGTGAAGCTGAGGAGTCCGAAGGGAAGCAAAGTGAAGTCGGCAGTCGTGCTACTGTCAGGGTGACTTACGGCTCTACTTGTCCACGAGCATCTAAAGGTCAGCAGGTAGCAGCGCAATTACCCTCCCTACTAACAATGAACCCCAGAGAACCTGTCTCACAGGCAGAGGTAGCTGTCCTGTGGGACTAGGTGTGAGGGCTGCATCAAGATTTCAATGAGTTCCGGCAGGAAGTTCAAGATGGCAATGGACAAACTTGATGTCCAGCCAGGAGAATGTGTTGAACTTCCTGTATGAGCTTTATGGTGCTGGCGGCTGTGGTGGGCCTGGCACTGCTACTGGCAGTGGTGGTGTGGAGCAGTACATTTTCAATTTATGTTTAGTAATTTTGTTTGTTTATCCCCTCCCCCCAAAAAAAACACCCCAAAATTATAAAATGTGATAAAAAAAACTTATGTCTGGTTCCTCTCTATCCTCTTTTTTTGTTAGTACAATATATGTTTTATAATTTTTTGTGTAATTGTTTTATGTTATGGTCCCTATTTCATTCCATCCTTTCCCTTATTCACTCCTGGAATTTGTCCCTCATGTAGACTTCTTCATTCCACTTGCCCTGATGACCCTGCCCTGTCCTGTTATGTTCAATACACATGAATCACTTTCCTGACTTTGTTTTCGTTACCAATTCATGTGTGCCCCTGCTATCCACAAATGTCAAGTATTTGCCACATTAAATAAATTGTTTCCCATTGCTATGTGATGATGCATGACTGTCAGTTGTGTCCAACCACCCAAAGAAGTGCAAAGCCATAACATAAACATTAGGTATTTTCCTGAGAAGTTCAACATAAATTTGTTTAAGCACTTAACATATTTACTGCATTTGCCAGAAATGTCAAGTTGTGTACCCATAGAGAGAATACATCACTTCTGTCTATTACTGTTGCTGCACACACCCGAGAAGGTGGTGCAAACCACATGTGGAACTTGCAAGAGAACATAAACATAATTATGGTACTAAGCATTTTTGGACCTGCTGCCACCCCACCACCAGCCACCGCCACCACCACTGTGCCAGAAATGTCATGTTGTGTCCCCAGACAGAAACTGCTTTTCTTCTGTTAAATACTGTTCCTGCACATACCAGACATTGCATTGAAAACCATATTAGGAAATTGCAAGAGAAGATAAATATAATTATGGTACTAATCATTGTTGTGCATGATGCCACCCCACCACCAGCCACCACCACCACCACCACTGTGCCAGAAATGTCAAGTTGTGCCACTAGAGAGAAATTGCTTTTCTTCTGTTAAATACAGTTCCTGCACATGCCAGATATGGCGTTGAAAACAAGATTAAGAAGCTACAAGAGAAGATAAACATAATTATGGTACTAATCAGTTTTGGGCATGCTGCAACCCTACCACCAACCACCACCACCAACACTGTGCCAAAAATGTCATGTTGTGTCCCCAGAGAGAAACTGCTTTTCTTCTGTTAAATACAGTTCCTGCACACACCAGACATGGTGTTGAAAGCAAGGTTAGGACATTGCAAGAGAAAATAAACATAATTATACAAAGGCAACAAAGAATGCTGGGCTCTGATTGGTCAGTGCCCACCTTCACCAGTGAGGTTATCTCAATATAACCTCACTGTAAGAAGGACCAGCAGCAAGATGACCACAGCAAATAGACAAAAAAATAACTGCTGCCTTCATCTGGAATCTGTCATGGACTTCACCACCCCCATGTGTTCCCCACCCGCCACGACCCACAAGGAAGTTATGCCTCCAGAAATTCAGTGCCCCCCCCAAGTCTCCTGTTTCATCTTAAATGGGTATCCAAATAGAAAAAATGCAAAGAAAGAAATATACTGTTTTTTTCACACAGCGCAGTATGCATGATGCAGCGAATGGATTGACAGTGCACGCATCCACTCGGTCATCTGCTTCCTCAAAAATTCACATGCAGTCCGATATTTCAAACAAAAAGTGCTCACATTTAAAAGAGAAAATCTTTCCTCAGCTTGGGCAGCTTTGCAGTCTAGTCATAAAACATACCTGTACAACAAAAGCACAGTCCATGTATTTCCCCCCACTCCACAGCACATTTAATAGGCACTTGTTCTACACACACCACCTGGCTCCTGAAAGCTACCCTGCTACACAAAGCAAGAGCTGACACCACCCACAGTAACTTCCGACAACTCAATCTCCAAATAAGAAACAAATTATCTATAACCGCTTACTCACACAAGGACCACAAAAACAGCATGGGGGGTTACAAATAACCAGATGAGCAGAAAACAAAGTAAGGGAGTTGGGGCAAATCTTTACAGAACAGCCCCACCTAGTGGAAAAAGCCAAACAGGAATTTGTTCTGTAAAAATGCTTCCACACAGGAAAATAAAGTAAAACACTATTTAAGAAATCTTTATTTTCTTATTTTTTCCTCTACATAAAATCGAGCCATTGTATAATAGCAATAATGCACTCCAGGGTGTGGGTCGTGCTGGGATGACCTCACTACTTGGGCATTTGACACACTCGGCCTGCAGCCTTGTGCCCAACCACCCCAGGCATGAGGTTATCCCAGCATGACACACACCCTGTCATGCATTATTGCTTAATTATAGTACTAAGCATTTCTGGGCCTGCTGCCACCCCACCACCAGCCACCACCACTGTGCAAGAAATGACAAGTTGTGTCCCCAGAGAGAATGCTTCCCTTCTGTCAAATACTGTTGCCACATTCACCTGAGAAGGTGGTGCAAATCACATGTGAAATCTGCAAGAGAACTTGAACTTATTTATGGTTATAAGCATTTTTGGACCTGCCAACCCACCACCACCACTGTGCAAGAAATGGAAAGTTGTGTACCCAGATAGAAAATTGCTTTCCTTATGTTAAATACTGCTGTTGTACTGGTCATAGAAGTCAGGCAAAACAAGATTACAAAAATTCAAGAGAAGTTATTTATAACTGCATAGTGGTGCAAGGCTGTACTTTGATCATCCCATCCTAGTAACTCAATACAAATATCAAGTGGCTGTGTTTACAGTGAGAATGGAGGAAATAGCTTCAGGAGAGGGTGCTTTGCTGCTGCTGCTACTGTTTATGAGACATGGACTCTTGCTTGGTGCAGATTTATGATGCCACATAGACATAGTGCACAGGTAAGGACTTTTTTTCTTTTCATTTTAAGGTAGGGAGTTATTGCTACCGTTCAAAGTCTAATGTGTTAGTACTGCTCTGTCATTCATTTTTAGTTATGTGTGCTGATGACATCATACTGCTGGACAGCTATAACATAGATGTTGTCATGTAAAACACTGGCGATCAATGAAGGTAAGTATTTTTTGATTTTTGTTTGGGGGGGAAACTTGCTCATATCACATGACCTCCATTGTGCTATTTCATGAAGTGTTTACTTTCCCATTTGCAGGTTTTACTCCCTGACCACTAGAGGTCAGTCACTAGCCACTGTTTCTCCCCCTACCTCCAGTAGTTCTCTATCCCTGCAGACTTATTTCTTTAACCTCCTCCTGCCCTGCTTGTTTTCTCCCTTCCCCCCTGCCTTCTCTTCTCCCCATTATCCCCTTTTCTGCTCCTGGGATTTGAACCCTGGACCCTCCACGCTAAAGCCAGCTACCCTCCCACTGTGCTATCTGCTCTTCCTACCTTCTACCTGTCTCTGCTTCTTACTTCTACTAGTTACATACTCTGCCTTCTATAATAACTCTCACGGACTACCCCTCATACTGCAACTATGGTACTCTCACTCAGACTTATGTGCCCCTTGTTATCTTTCTTAATACTAGCCTCACCACACATCTCCTCTCCTACTTTCAAACCACCACTTAACCCTTATCTTAACAATAACACCTCTGCATGGCCAGCAGGCACCATCAGTGACTTATCTTCCCACACCACACATCTCCTGGGTGTAATACCCTACTCTTCTATCCATTTGTACAAACTGTCCCTACTCCTTCTGCCCCATGTCCTCGTCTTCCCAATTCCCTCCTCTGGTACTCAACCCCCTCTCAAAAATCATTAGACATACCTAAACTGTGGAAATGCATCTTCTATAGGCTTGCCCTACTACTTCTACTTCTCTCTGACAATGTGCACCCTAACCCTGGGCCCCTTTCTATGCCCCCTCCTACTAGTCATCATGCTGGTGGCCTCTGACTAGCCACAGTAAATATCTGCAGCCTGCTGCAGAAGCATGACATTCTTCAAGGCTAGATGACACAACACAAACCTAATATTTTGGCTGTGGTTGAAACATGGCTTTCTTCCAAAATACCTGATTCTGCAGTAGCCCTGAATGACTATCTGCTCTTCAGGGAAGATAGGCTGGATAAAAGGGGTGGAGGTGGTGCCATCTACCTCTGTGACTCCCTCCAAGGGCATGTACTCCAGACCACCTCCCCTGCTAATGGTGCTCAGGTCCTGACTATCAAAATAGCAATTGGCAACATGGGTAAGTCATTCATAGTTATGTCCATCTACATTCCATGCCAAAACTCAAAACTTGGCCTCAACTCCCTCCTCAACTGTGTCTTTCAGTTGCCCAATAAGGCTGAGGTTATTGTACTTGGTGATTTAAATATTAGCTGGTTCACCCCCTCAACAGCACCCCATAGGGATGCTGCTGCAGCCTCAACCTTACTCAGATTGCATAGTCACCCACTAGGATCAACTACAGAACAGGTACCAGTACCTGATTGATCAATCCAATTGGCCAGAGAGACTCCACAATGTCACGGTCTTACCAAACACATTAAGTGACCAGTCCCCTACCCTATTCTTTGCAATTGGGTCAAACCATTCCCCAAAACTCCCTCCAAAAATTCTCATCAGCGTTCCCCCAAAAAAGGCTCTCAGGAAATTCAAGGCTCATCTCCTTAACTGTGACTGGTCCCCCATAGACTGTCTCATATGTTGATAGTGCCCTAGCTCTTTACATTTCCACTTTTAACTCAGCCTGTGACATTTTCGCCCTGTACACCAAGCATATTATGAAAAGCCCTGAAACCCCATGGATCACTTGGGCTCTTCTAAATCTTATGCGTACCAATGACAACCTCTGGCAGATAGCCTTGGCAACTGGTCTCCCCATGGATAGACAATGCTATAGGGCTGCCATAAATGCCTGCACTAAGGAAATCTGCCATGCAAAGGCTGCCCACTTCCAAGTCAAGTCAGCCTCTTGTCCTCTTGGGGCCAGGGGAGGAAGTTCTGGGATAACATAAAGAACCTGATTGGTAAACCTAAATCCTCCCCCCTACTAAATATCAACAGTGTCACTACCCAGAATCCACAACTTATTGCAAATACATTCAATTTAGCATTCTCAGACCTTAGTGAGGTTCTCTCCCCCAGATTTCTTTAACCATGCTCTCAGCTCCCCCCCCAGCCTTCACCCCCTTAGGTATCCCTCCTTTCCGTTTCAAGACGATCTCCCCTTGGGAAGCTAAATCTTACCTTTCCAAGGTCCTGGGAAAATCTAGATTTAGTGGTGACTCACTGGATTGGAAGCTCCTGCTACTTGCCCATGATGTTGTCCTAGCCCCTTTACCAAACTTCTTAATCTCTCTCTCCATCTAAGTCAATTCCTCTCATAATGGAAATCAGTTGTAAGTATCAACTGATATCTGTCCTCCCCCCATCTCCAAAGCCCTTGAAAGGATAGTTTCTGATCAACTCTCTGACTACATCTCAAAATACAACCTTCTTTGTCATTGGCAACGTGTATACAGGAAGGGCCACAGTACTACCACTGCATTCGAGGAAAACTCCGATTTTATACATAAAGTCCTTGACCATGGCCACTTAGTTGGGTCTGTATACATAGACCTAATTAAGGCTTCAACATGGTCAACCATGCACTTCTAATTGATTCCCTTCCATCCCTGGGTCTCTCACAAGATGCCACCTCCTGGTTCACTAACTACCTTAGTGGAAGAACCCAGAAGGTGAAAATCAATGACACTCTCTCCTTCAGTCTTCTGGTCCTTTCAGTGGTCCCTCAAGGCTCAATTCTTGGCCTGCTCTTATTCAGTCTTCTCCACAACTCCCTCTCCCTAGCCTGCTCTGGACATATGTTACTCTAGGTGGATGATGCAGTAACCTTCTGTAATCATCCCGACCCCACCCCCTACAAATTGATCTTCAAAGGTTCTTCTTGGAATCCGAATCTTAGTTCTCCCATAATAAACTCATTTTAAGTTACAAAAAAACTAAAGTGATGATGTTTGCCGACCCACAAAACAAAAACAAAGGCTTTCCACTAACCATTCTTAACTCCCACCACAAACCCCTGCAGCAAGTATTTAATTTCAAGTACCTCAGGATCACTCTTGACTCTACCCTGTCTTTCCAAGAGAACATAAACCTGGTCTGTAAGGTGGTCAACACCAGTATTGGTCTTCTCTACAGATGTAGGTCTTGCATGCCAGCTGATGCCCTTCAACTTGCTGTAACCAGTTCAAGCCTGTCATTATTCAACCATAGCATTGTTGTTTATGGATTGGTGGCTGACACTGCATTAAGCAGAATTAAAGTTGCCTTGAACAAAGCTTGTCGGATTGTGACTGGTTGTGATCAGTACACGCACACCTGCAACCTTTATCAACAACCTAATTGGTTATACTTCAATGGTAGGCTTTGTTATCAGAAAGTTGTTAGCCAAAAAGATAGCCACTGGTCTCTCCCCTCCGCTACTCAACATCTCCTAACTCCTGCCTCAACTATTCAGGCTTCCAGAAGCTCATCCAAAGCCACCTTCCTTTTCCCATTTTGTAGGACTTCATTGGGCCAGAGGGCTTTCATGTATAGGGCCCCTCACTGGCTGAATGACCTGCCCTCTGAGATTTCTTCTGTAAATAAAATTGGCCCTTTCAAACAAAAACTTTGGCTCCTTGCCTCTAGCAAATGTGACTGCTACTAGCCTGACCTGCCATCTCCCTCTCCCTAATTCTTGCCCCCTACCCCTTAGCCACTTTTTATGTGACAGTGCCATTACTGATTGCATCATTTACTACTACTCCTACCCCATCATCCCTATTCTTTCCCCTCTGTCTCCTCATCCTCTCTTCCCCTGGACTCTGCCCTGCCACCCCTGCTCCCTGCTGCTCTTTGCTCTTCATAAACTCTGCCCTTACTCCTGATTGTAACTTGCTTTGTATGACATGTAACCACATTGATTCCTGGTGAAATGCTTCGCTTGCAGACTTCCAATGATAAAAAAGGCGCATGTTTTAGGGCAGTGGAGTGGCATGATGGCTGCTCTGCTGCTCCACTCCACACAACATCAAACAGGCATCCAAGTATTTTAGGACTTTAAAGATTTTTAAAATTTTAAGTTCATTTTTATCAATAAGTGATGCTGCAATATATTTAATTTTTTGAGCCCTGTCAGATTAAGTCAGGCTTATCCTACTGAAGTGTTTGTCTCCAGTAATAGAATATGGGTACTGATCAGCGTGTTTGCATTTGTGTTGGCTGAACTGACTTTGCCGAGCTAAAACATTAAATGCTAAATACATTTTTCCCCTGGTGATTTAAAATATTGAAATCATGAGCCTGAGAGAGAATGCTTGCCTTGTTGTGCCCTACTGCTTGCAGGTCCCAAAATATGGATGGTAGCCAAAGGAATGGAGAGCTGAAGGAGGAGCTGGAGCTGGAATATCAGCTGTTAGAACTCGGTTTTGCTGGAGAAAGATCCTAAGAGAGGATGATGACAAAGCCCTCAGATGCACTTTGGTGCTGAAATGCTTAAGTTATGTTTTGAACAGGTATGCCGTTGTTGCCTAGGGCCAGGGGTTTCAACAGCTTATTCCAACCTATATCCAATTTATCATGCTCAGTGGCGCAGTAATGTTTCTGTTTATTTTTGCAGGTGCTCAGAAAAATGGCTCCTGAGTCTGAGGAATGGAGCATAACAGAGGCATGGAGCTGGGGAGAGCTCATTAATTTATTAAAGGAACTCCTCGATAAGGAAAAAGGAGTTTTCCTCCATCTACATTTTATTTTTGGAGACCTTTCTTTACTAAGGTGCACAAAGATGCTGTCTCAGTGATAAGTGAAGGACAAACTTGGTGGTACTTCCCCAGTGAGGTACAGTGTTTTTTGAATGGTGATTTATTACCCAGTTCAAAAAATGAATTTAAAGAACTGGGTTTGAATAGGTTCAATGCCTTGATATTGTTTCTAGTCACAGATAATGACAGCTATAAGTAATTTAATTTTGTTAACACCTTATTGTATGTGAAATTTTATTGAGAGGATCCCATCCTAATTTATATAATTAAATCTGGTATCATAAACAGAAGCTTTATGCGAGACTCTTGCATGCGCCACTTCCAGATGCATATTAGCTGTTAACTGACATTGTTTAAGCAAAGCTTTTTATCATTTCCACATGCAGCACAATTAGTGGATTTTATAATGATGTTTCTGTAGCGACCCATGGAGTATGAATTACACCACATCCACCCCCCCCCCCAGCTGCGTTTTCTCTGATTTTTGGAGTGTGGACCCCTAAAGTGTGCACTTCATTGTTTTGGTCAGAATTCACATTAAGTTTCAGTATTAAAAGCTTTATTTCATCTGGTGGGACCTTATACAGATGAGTCGCTAGATGAGAATGAGGACTTCTAGGTATGAAGCCGATTCCTGTTACTCATGAACTTTAAAGTTTAATAGTTTCAATTGGCATGCTGTGTGCAAAATTGGAAGGACTACTAACTATAATGGAGCCCCTTAACCTCTGTTCTTATATTGTTGAACTCATGAAGATGGTAAATCCTATGGAGTGATTTTAAGAATGAGCTAAATAGCGAAATCGACAAGGTCATGGAAATAAAATGTTTTTTCTCAGGTGAGTAGAGACTAAAGGGCTTAAAATGATTAAATACTTTTTTTTGTTCAACCATGAAGTTCTGGATCTCTCATGGAACAATTAGCTTATTAGCTTAATTTAATAAGCAGCTGGTGCATGATAGTTTTATTAAAACTGCACTTGGCTTTAATTAGTTTGTAACACTATTGAGTTTCAAAGGCTTTTAAAGCTCGGAATATTAAAAGGGATATTATTATGACAGCTAATTTTAAATGTGTGTTTGCTATAATACTCAGTGTTTATTGGAAAATGTTTAATATATCTGTTTTAACATCCAGGTATATTTGTATTTAAATAGTGATGTTATTTTATGCTAAATATAAGTAGAAGGTTTACTGGAAAATTATCCTGAATTGATAGACCATAAGGAATTATATTGTATGGAGGATGTATAGCTCTTTAAAAATGGATGCAATAATTTTATTAAGGAATCTGCATACAATTACATTTAATGTGATGGATTTTATATTGGTTCTGATGCATGTGAACCTATCACCTTAGTTGTTGACATAAGTTATTGAGTTACTGTTAGAATTACTAGGTCATATGCATTTGCTTTCAGTTAAACATGAGATGAAAATTGAGTCTGGCAGGCTACATTATTTTAACAGAATCAAGAGGTCAGAAATTTAATGCATTTATTTAATCTGAATTAATTCCTGTTATTTGATACCTGAGATTTGATCATTGCTCAGTATTTGAAAATGTGATTGGTTATTTTTATTTATTGCAGCACTTTTAATGTCAGAATGTTCCTCTGATATATTGTGTCGTTTACTAGATGTTTTAGATATTTCTATGTTGTAATGGTTTTCTGTAACCAAACAACAATAAACTTTGAACAGAACATTGATTCCTTGTTTTGTACATTAACTGTTACTGCATCTTTTATTCTGTTATTGCATATTGTATTCTTGTTGTTGTTAATTCTAACATACAGCCTTTGTAAAAGAGTCTTCTGACTCAAAAGTTTGTTATTTCTGAGACTTTAATAAATAACAAATAAAGGAAAGGAAAGGAAAGGAAAGGAAAGGAAAGGAAAGGAAAAATATTAAATCATAAAGATACTTAACATCAGAGTACTACTGCTGACTGCACAATGGTGTATGTTTTGGTGTCCATGTGTATTGGAACCAGCGAAACCTGCATGTTGACATGAAAACATTTTAATGCCACAATGAGTCACATGGCCTGATTTTCCGGCTCTAGTAGGCTGTTAGAAGGGCTGCATTTTCTAAAAAACAGTACAGGTGTCTTACCATCACAGTTGATGAAGAAAGTCCTTGCTGCAGTGTGGTTCCACATGATGAGGTCTTACTGGCTTCAGTCAGTGGCTTGATATTAAAGTGTAGGACCATCACTTCTTGGGCTAACAGTTCAAATGTTGTGGCATGCTATATGATAATTCTGGTGAGGGGGACTAAGATGAATCGGGCAACAGGAGTACAGAGGAGGTAGAGGAGGTGGTTCTATTTATCACATTGGTGGCAGTGTGTGCAGCATGTTGCATCATCACTACAGAGGTGGAAGTGGTAGACAATTCTGTTTCATACTTACAGTGATGAGGAGGACACCGCTTGAAGCAGTAGAGGTAGTACAGAGGAGGTAGAGGAGGTGGTTCTGTTTATCACATTTGGGGGAGAGGGCAGCCTGTGCCTTGCTTTTATTTTAAATTCATTATCCTGATGAACCGCTATACTAGTAGCTACCACTGTGGTGGTGGAAGTGCTGTCCCATGCTGTTTCTGCCTGTGTCATAGGATACAAGGCAACTACACCCATGAGATGATAGGAGGAGGAGGAGGAAGAGATGCTGTAATCTCTGTTGCACAGCTGCGGTGTGTCTTGCTGGCTATAGCGGGTGTTAATTGTCAGTGGCATTGTGCATTGTTTACAAGTGCTCCATTTAACACAATTAAAAAGCAGCACTAATTAATAGTTGTGGATTTATATCAGAGCAATGAATGTAAATTCTATAATTGTTATTAATTTGATATCAAGAATTACATTTGGGATGGGTGGGAAGGGAGAAGGAGAAAATCAATTGGAGAGTCTGTTATTCTTCCACATCATCCATGAAGCATCCCTCACAGTCTTCAAGACTGGAATTGTCACCATAGGGGAACTCCCTTTCCATCACTGCTTCATCCACTTCTTCAATGTTGCAAGACATTGATGAGGTACATCCCACTCTGCCAACATTAGTTTCCACCATCATTATCACTGTCAAGCCATGGTGTGACAATGAACATTACTCTTCTCATTGGAATGTGAGCCTGAATAATTTTAATGAATGTCAGCATGCCAACATTTCTGGGAGAGAGATTGGTGTGCCTGTCATGCACAATAGTACCTGCTGAACTGATCACCCACTCAATGCTGACACTCAAGAACAAGCAGCCCAGATATTTCAGGGCAACCACTGTCAGTGCTGGCCAGTCATTGATCTTAGTTCCCCCGTATAGCAGTGGGTCATCTGCAATGGTGAGGTTCTTCATATCCACCAAATATGCATCTACCATGTGTTTTGCTACTTGAAGACATGCAGCGTGATCATCATCCTCCTCCTCAGTTTTCTTCATGTCTGTGACTCCCACCTCACTCACAGTGGCCAAAATGGAATTCAGCATAGGATCCTTTAAGTGGCATGGTTTTGATGAAGTTTTACACCCCTATGATGATAAGGATGAGTAGGTGGCAGGAACACTGGCTTGATGTGCAGTGCCTTGCGCATATGTGGGTTTAACCTCTGTGCCCGTTGTTGCAACTGTGCACCATGTACCATCTGAATGATAATTTCTGTCAGTCTCTCCAAAGCCTGATGCCCACCTTGTATTATGGCTATAAGCCTATCTTTATAACATGTGTCAAGTATTGTGGCAATCCTGAACTCCTCAGACTGCAGAATATAGCTTATGTGGGTGTTGGCATCTAATGTGAACAGCATGTGTTCCATCAATGAGTAACTTGCTCTGTCGCCACCTGCCTCCAGCTGTTGCTGCCCATTAAGCAATGTTTGCCTCAGCACATGTAGCAGAGGGATGGACATACTGATGCAGGCAGCATCCCCACTCACCGCCTGTGTTGCCTGCTCAAAGGGACTTAGAATTGAGATGAGTCCATTCATTTGCCACCACTACTCAGTTTCGAGACACATGGATGCCACACTGCTGTCACGGCTTGCATGGAGTAGCAAATACTCTGTTATTACCTTGTACTTCTCATGCAGACACTCCACCATGTACAAGGTGGAGTTCCATCTGGTGACAACGTCAAGTTTGAGATGATGCTGAAGCAGATTGCTCAGTACCTGCAAGAACACATAAATGGTCACACGCTTTTGCTGAATGTGCAAAGTGGATACAGATGTGTCAGGCCACAGTCAACATTTCTTTGATATCCAGATGGTTGATGAAAGCCTGCAGAACAAAATTAAGACAATGTGCCAAGCATGGCACCTTAAAAAATACACTTACTGATGCATTTCCACATTAAGGATCCATTGTCACTGGTGATGAATCAAGCTTTCAGTGCATAGGGGTGAAGTCACTCATTGATCTCTGTGAGTAACACTTCAAGCATCTTTTCTCTGGTGTGTGACCTGGGGATACTCTTCATGGTCAGAGTTGCATGCTGCTGAATACTAGGCATGTTGCTACCACCACAGTTTGTCTTAGAGCAATTATTGTCTCTCTCCAAATCAGATGCTACCCCAGGTACCTGTGCCCAGTGTGCTGTAATGCACAGGTAAGAGCTACCAGCTGTTCTCCCACTGGTCCACATGTCCATGCTTAGATGTACATACTGTGCTGAGGAAAGCTGTAGGGCATGATGTACCATGTCAGAGACATTACTGTGCAGTTCTGGTATGGCACGCTTGGAAAAGTACGTGCGTGATGGTTGATGCCATTCTAGCAAGGCTTGGACCACAAACTACCTAAATCAAACCTTCTCTACAAAGGAGAATGGCAACAAATCCAGAGGGAGCATTTCTGCAGCTACTGCATTCAACTCCCATGCTGTAGCATGATTAGGTGGGAATTTAGTTTGACACTCCAGAATTGAAAGTAGTGTAGGCTGAACTGTTCTTGATACTGGCAATGGACCTTGTGTGCCAAACAACTTGGCTTGGAGTGGTGGCATTATTGGGGTGCTCATTGACTGGGAATTGACAATGTTACTCTGAAGCACTGAACAACTGACCTCAGTGACTTTTTTTGTTTATCATTACTGGGGTACCTATCATACCTGGACTTTGGGTGGGAGTCCTGCTGCTAGGACCACTTCTTGTCCCACTTCCAGAATTATCTACATCCTGTAACACCACATAGATGTCCTCCTCCTCACCTGCCCCTCCATCTCCCTTATGTACTGCCGTGTTCATTTGGCTTACATTGCCTGATGATTTTGATGGACCAGAACCACCAGCACTGGCTGCCTTCTGGTGCTGAAGCCACCAAAATGGGTGCCTGTTTTTAAAGTATGTATGTTGGCCACCTCTGCCAAGGTGACTACCCGTCTTACCCCTACTTACTCTTGTGTGACACAGTTGGCAAACTGCCACTGTCTCATCAGATGGGTCCAGTACATAAAAATCCCACACTAGGGATTTATTTGGCCTTAGTTTTACTTGGTGTCAAGATGTCTGGGATAGCAAAGGAGAAGGGTTGATCTTTGTGATGTTTTAGAATAACTGGAGAAATTGATGAACTGGAGAAACAGTGTTGGGGGGCCCTTGGTGGTTGAAGCAGTGAAGGCAAAAGGAAACACACCTTCTGCATCCTTAACACCCTGCTTTGACCCTTTCTTTTCAGGCTCCCATAAGGGATGCAAGTTCAACACATCATCTTCATCGTCTGCAGCAATAAAACTGGCATTTTCCTCATCCTCCACAGGTCTGTTCTCCTCAATAGCAGCAAGTACTGTAACATGCACCTCCTCTTCAAGACCAGTGTCATCATGTTGCTCGACATGTCCCACTTCACTCTCACCCACTTAACACACATTATCAGGCTCTGAGCCATCATCAACAACAGCACCACTTTCCAAATGCACTTCATCAACACCAACTACGTCCATGCCCACAGTTTGTTTTTTGTGGTGCTGCTGCTTCCTGTTACTGTGGCACTTGACACATCAATCAACAAGTTTGTCACAGATTTGGCAGAGCAAAATTTAGAGGCATAAAAGCCACCACTACTGCAAAATAAGTTGGTGCTACTACTGCTACCGCCTGCCACAGTCATTTGCATATTGTCCCTCTGCTCCCACAGGGATGCATATTAAATCCTGACACATGAAATCCAGACTATGAAAATCACATCACTGAAATACCAACAAATATAATTATCAACAGTACAACTGCCCGGCACCAAAATCCCGACAGCCCATAATAGCATAAACAGAGACTGGCTCAGCAACAAATTTTCAGCATCACAGTTAATAACTAAAGATTTGGGGAGAGACTGCAATAAAGAATTAAAAGCCATAATAGCATAAATAGAGACTGGTTCAGCAACTGAAGACAGGTTAACTAGATCACTAAAGAACTAAAACACATTTTCAGCATCACAGTAATTGCAGACAGTGCAGTAAAGAAATATCCAGCAGTAAACACAAAATGCCACTTACCAGAAGTGCAATCCTGCTTCACAACTGTTTCAGGCTGCTCTGTTAAATGCAAAGTCTTTATTTATTTAAAATAACATGTGAAGGGCACAGGTGGGAGAAAGGAAAGTGCTACTAAATGCCCAGGGTCACTGCCATGCTGTGTTGCCAAACCGAGATTTTGAATCTTGCACCAAACAATTGCACCTTAATTAATCAGATTGCGGTTCAGAGAGACAGCAGTTCTAATTGTCATGCACTGCCACGTTAAATGTTGTTGTAGTTTGCTGTGCCGTAAATGAGTTTCATAAAATATGCAAAATCAAGCTTTCCATCTGCAGTTTTGCCACACTAATTCATGCACTGCAATCAGTTTAGTGGACATTGGCACTGTACTGTGTACAGCAATCACGGCAATGTAGTATGTGTTTCCATCATGCTTTATTACCCTGTGATGACCTGCATATTTTATGTACTTATAAAAGGATTATATTATTTATAAGAGCACCATGTTCTGAGGGTGCTGTCCCTCATGTGTATGTGGACTGAGATTATTTTAGATGAAGTATAGGTGTGGCACTAGCATCATTGCCCTACTGAGCTCTGATAATTAATGAAAAATATTATTGCCATACTGAGCTCTGCTAATACCACTATACATGACTACCATACTGAACTGAATAAAGCCACTGTGCCACTGTGACCCCATCCATTATTTGGTTGCAAAGAAGACTATTACTGTCGCACCTGCCCTGGTGCTAACTTCAAGGTGGGGCCACTGTAATGTCCATAACATCCACCTCCTGTGGGGTGAAGAAAATGAGGGATCCACTCCGGGTGGTGATATAGCCTCAAGAGCGACAGGAGCAGGTTCAGTACAGCAGAGTTCTTGTGTGGAGGAAGAGACTGGTTTGGGTTATGCTACTGCTTAGGGGATAATTGTGGCAGTAGGTTTTTGGCTGAAGCAGGATTGTGCTCCCAGGTGGGACTCCTACTGGAAGTGGAATCCTGGTTCAAAGTTGAAGTGCATTTAGCTCTGCTACTGAAAACAATATAATGCTTCTCTACCCTATGCTGAACTGATATTTTCATTGATATGATATTTACAAATTGGGTCGGGATTTCTGCACTCGGGCATTGCAAGTGTCAGGCACTAGATATGTCGGCCAAAAGGTGATTGGATTTAAATTGTCAGGATTACACATGTCAGGATTTAGTGCTGAACCCCTCCCACTGACCCCTTCTTGATACATTCATCACTTTTATTGCCAAAAACTGAGAAATGTTCTTTGTAGGTGCTCCACAGCCTCTCCCTTTAGTTGTCCTTTTCTTCCCAGTCATTCTTCTGTGCTTTACTACGTATGGTTACTCAACAGTAAATTACTCCTGTGAAAGCTCAGTTAGGAGTGGGATAGTGATTTTTTTCCTAAAGTTGGTATGCTGACAGGGACACAACAATCACTCTGGTTAAATCACACTCAGGAGGACAGTGATTTTTTTTCCTGAGGCAGGTGTGCCGACAGGGACACAACAATCACTCTGGTTAAATCGCAGTCAGGAGGAAAGTGATTTTTTTTCCCTAAAACACATGGGCCGACAGGGACACAAACAACAATCACTCTGGTTAAATCACAATCAAGAGGACAGTGATTTTTTTTCCTAAGGCAGGTGTGCTGACAGGGACATAACAATCACTCTGGTTAAATTGCTATCAGGAGGACAGTGATTTTTTTTTTCTAGGGCAGATGTACCAACAGGGACACAGACAACAATCACTCTCATTAAATCACAGTCAGGAGGACAATCATTTGTTTGCTAAGGCAGGTGTGCCAATGACAGGGACACAACAATCACTCTGGTTAAATCACAGCCAGGATGACACTGATTTTTTTTTTCCTAAGGCAGGTGTGCCAACAGGGACACAAACAACAATCACTCTCATTAAATCACAGTCAGGAGGACAATCATTTGTTTGCTAAGGCAGGTGTGCTGACAGGGACACAACAATCACTCTGGTTAAATAGCAGTCAGGAGGTCAGTGATTTTTTTCTTAAAACACGTGCGCTGACAGGGAGGCAGACAACAATCACTCTGGTTAAAGCACAGTCAGAAAAGTGATTTTTTTCTTAAGAAAATACAGGGCACTGGGCCAGTGATTTTTTACTGAACACAAGTGTGCCTTCTAAATTGTTCCTACCCTCCACCACACAAGCCACCAAACCACTACTTGTCTGTTTAAACAAAACTAACTGCTTCTTGTATAGAATACAGGAGACAATCAACACAGAAAAAGTACTGTGTATGCACAGATCACTGACAAACACAGTTGTGAAGACATTTGACCACCAAAATGCTCTTTTATGTAATGTTATATTTACATTTTGACTTTAGACTTCCTACAATAAGCACAGGCTCTGCTCTCTAAGTCTCTTTCCAACACACTACACTCAGAGAGGGACCACACTAGCTTTTCAATGGCTGTTCGGCAACATATGACCTCCCATCCCATGGTACATTGCAAAGTTCTCACATTATGCTAAACTTCAATGGTGAAGTTTCAGCTTTGTGGATTCAGGATACTTCCATTATTAAATTAACATGCATCAAAGTTTTCGACTTTGAAATTTCACGAAACTACCAATAGTATGTGAAGTGCAACTTCAAACTGTGAAAAACTTCATGGAACTGTAAAAATGCATTAAATTTTATTTGGAGTGAATTTTTGCAGCTTTGCACACCTCTAATGGAGACTGAGGGCCAACATGGAAGGATAAGAGCCTATACTGAGGTGACGGCCAGCTTCCATTAAGGAGGAAACTATAGTCCTCAGTGCATAGTTTAAATGTTACTTAGATAGACATTTAAAGTAGCCAAGGGTGGTGATGAACAAATAGGGGAGGCAGAAAGTCATGGGCCACCACAGGCTGAGATAGAGAGTAGTGAGATCTCAAGCAGTGGGTTAGTAAAGGAGAAAGGGGGAAATTAGCAGTTAAAGAAGAAAGGTGAGGAAGGAGGAACAATTGAAAACAGGAGAAAGCTACAAGAAGAAAGCTGAGGGATATCAAAATGGTGCAAGGTCTGCATCAGAAGCCCTATAAGAGGGAACTGAAACAGTTCAATATGTACACCCTGAAGGAGAGGAGGGAGAGTTGGGATATGATGGAGCCCTTTAAATACCAAACGGGAGTTGATAAGGTACAGAATGGAGGTATGTTTCAGAGAAAAAGGTGCTGTAGAACAAGGAGTCATGATATGAAGCTGGAAGGTGGTATATTCAGGAGAGATGTGAGGACATTCTTCTTCACAGAAAGGGCAGTGGATTTCTAGAACAGCCTTCCATGGGAGGCAGTGGGGGTTAAACCAGTGGGGGGGATTTCAAAAATGCCTCAGATAGGCACAAAGTAACCCTTGGAGGAAGGAAGGGGATGGAAGAGAAAGTGCTGCAGATCAAGTTGGGTCTCCAGCAAAACTGATCATAATTAAAAATGGGCAGACTAGATGGGCCCAGCGGTCATTATGTGTCATCAGTTTCTATGTTTCTATGTATGACAGGGCATGTGATTCAAATGGATAAAGTGTAAAATTATTAATATGCACAATGTCGATACTGTAAACTGTGTGGTACAAATAATTTATGTTGTACTGTGCTACACAGACATGATAATCAAATCAGTAATGACATATGTATTGTGCAAAGTAGAACAAAATTAAGGGGAACATGTGTGAAAGAATATACTACTCATAGAGTCATCTCACCATGATAAGTACATACTGTATGAATTTACTGTATTATGATGGTACTCAGCTGTATACCAATGTTGAGTTAGCTACAATATGGTATTTTATTTATTTTTTTTTTATTTTTAATAACCCAGACGTTGTTTACACAGTAATGACAGATAGCCAAGTATGCTCTTTACAATTTGTGACCTTTTTGGTTTTTTTCATTAATGCATTTTGGAAAAATCACTTGTAATGAGACTGCAATTCTGTTCAACCAATTAACTTTTGGTTTGGAGGATGGAAGGAGGTGGAAGAGACAGCGCTGTAGATCATGTTGGTCTGCAGCAAAAATGAACATAATTAAATACAGGCAGACTAGATGGGCCCAGCAGTCATTATCTGCTATCATTTTCTATGCTTCCATATATGACAGGTCATGTGATTCAAGTGGCTACAGTGTAAAATTATTAATATGCTCAGTGTTGATACTTTAAACTGTGTGGCACACATAATTCATGTTGTACTATGCTACACATACATGATAATCAAATGGGTAATAGAGGATAGAGGAGTTGAGACAGCTAGGTGTTGCAAGCTCAATGATATCTGTTCACATGTATTTTCATGTGGTCAGAGTGCAGAGGGATGCCTGGATACCTCTCATCCATGTACAGTCTGATGTCATGCCTCTACACAATACTGTACAGTAGGTATAAAAAACTGATAAGAGCTTATTGTTGTCCTGTTTTCAAAGCTGTTTTCTCTAATACTTGGGAGTTATTACTAGGAATTCTGAGACAAAAGGAGATATTGTACATCCATATATAGCTGTCACATAATCATGTTAAATGATAATTTAGTTACCCCCTCATGCATTCCTGTGTCTGGTTTTCTCAAGGTTGGTTATTCCCACAAAGGGCTATGATAAGGAGTAAGAGCTAATAGAAATTGCTATTGTCCAACTCCAAAGTGTAAAAGAATATGATGTGGGGAGGGGTACAAAATATTCCCTTCCACATACAAGAAATAGTCCAGTGCTGCACCATGCCAGCTGAGTAAATGCTAAGGTCTAAAAATTAGCCACTGGCTAAAATGCACTCAGTGTTTTAGCAACTTGTAAACTGAATTAGCCACTCTACAAACATGGTCTAATGCTGCTTTTCTGTCTCTGTGACCCAAACATTCTGGGGTTCTCCACTGTTTGGTGTCAGAAATGAACCGATAGATATCATGTTCTCAAGGGGCAATGAGTGAACTTGCACGCTCTAACAGGCTTTACTCATGATTTGGTCATTTAGATTTCCTCCATGAATATTGGTGTCTTGTTTTTCTCTAAGTTCCTTATTCCCACAAAGGGCTGTGATAAGGAGTAATAACTAATAGAAACTGCTATTGTCCAGCTCCAAAGTGTAAAAGGACATGATGAGGGAAGGGGTACAAAATATTTCCCTTACACATCCATCAAATGGTCCCGTGCTGCTTCATGCCAGCTGAGTAAATACTAGGGTCTAAAAATTAGCCACTGACTAAAATGCACCCAGTATTTTAGCCATTTGTGAACTGAATTAGACACTCTATAAACATGGTCTAATGCTGCTTTCATGTCTCTCCGACCTAAACGTCATGAGGTTCTCCACTGTTTGGTGCCAGAAATGGGCCGACAGATATCATGTTCTCAAGTGGCAGTGAGTGAATTTGCACTTTCTAGCAGGCTTTACTCATGACTTTTGTGAAGACAAAAAAAATTGCTCTGCTGCATGGCACCATTTGCCCAAATATACTGATAGATTTCACAGTGTTGGCCTGCAGTGGTGTGATATGACAGCCAGCCACATTCAGTTACATTCATCAAAATGTCTTAGCCACAGTGGTGAAAGGAAGCCTAGAAATGTTAGCCACATTGATTTTGCAGTAGCCATTGGCGATGGTGGTGATCCTTCATGCACACCCAGTGCCTGGAAGAAGACAAATTGATCCCTATTAATGACTGAGATAAATAAGGAACAGGACCTCTCTCTTTTTTATCCTTAATTTTTATTTTAAAGGGGTCACTGTCAGCCCTTTTTGCATCATATTATTTCTAGTTGAAATGCGTATTTTCTAATTGCATATCTTTTCTAAAATTCATTAATTTTGCTAGTTGTTTAATCTGCTCCTTTCATAGTAGAACTGAAATGCATGCCAATGGTGTTACTGTACCCAGAGTTATTTTGTTTCAGATCCTTGGCCTACTTTTACAGTATCCTCCCTGAACTGTAGGAACATGCCCAAACAATGCAGCCACTCATGACGCCATATTCTCCTTCCCTCCTGCTATGTAATGATGTTTCATTTGGGAGGGGGTCCCAAGTCCAGGAAAGATGCAGTGTGAGTTGTTCAAGGACTGTAAACAAACATGTTTTGACAAACAAGAACCTGAGGTCCTGAGTTGAAGCTGGAGAGGTGAAGATTTAAGAGGGAAGTGAGGAAATTCTATTTTATGGAAAGGGTGGTGAAGCTGTAGAATAGTCTGTCAGCTGAGGTGGTGGACACCAAGATCATAAATGGTTTCAGGCAGGCTTGCATGGAGTCAAGGGCTTGGTGGTTGCTCAGGTCAGCAGCATTAAGGAGGGAATCAGGTGTGCTCTGTATGGGCAATAGGTCCCAGGGAAGATAGGAACATCTAGGCAGACTAGATGGACCTTTTGTCTTTTTTCTGCTGTCATTGTCTTTGTAATAACATATGCATTGAGCATGGGAGAAAAATCAAAGGGAACATGTGTGAAGCAATATACTGCTCATAGAGTAGAGACACCAGAATAGGCACATACTGTATTAAGTTACTGTATTGGCGTGGCTCAGTTGGTAGCACATCCGCCCCTCTGGACCAGAAGGTTGTGGATTCTCGTCCCACACCGGGATTGGACTTGCACCTAAAAATCGCTGGCATCCGAGTGCAGTACTGGGGGGGTACTGTACTGCTGGAGTGTGCCGTCCTTCAGATGAGACGTTAAATCGAGTCCCTTCTGCCCATCCTGGTGTTGTCCAGGTGGGTGTCCAGGTGGAAGTAAAAGAACCCAGGACACTCTTCGCAAAGAGCAGGGAACATTCCCGGTGTCCTGGCCAACATTCCACTTCCCATAAACCAGTTCATGCAATTATCCAGGCTGTGTGTGGGTGATGATGTGTGATATGGCTGCCACCAGACATTCAGTCACTTCACTACCAGTCTAGCATTGCTTGTAAAGTGCTTTGGGATACTGTGTATGAAAAGCGCTATATAAATACTGATTCTTCTTCTTCTCCTTCTTCTATGATGGTATCCAGCTGTATACCAATGTTGAATAAGCTACAGTATGGGATTTTATATCATTTTGTTTTCTTTTTAATAACCCAGACATTGTCTACACAGTAATAACACATAGACAACGATGCTGCTTACAATTTGAGACCTTGGATTTTGTTGGTATCAGGTCAATACCGCACAAGAAAGACAGCGCAGCATTAACCATGCTGTATAGACAGTGCCTGGAATTACAGCAACAGGTGTATAACAGTGGTAGGGAATTACCACTACCCCTGTCGCTGTACACTGTAAATATAGAATCATCCAGTTACTGTATGCTGGGGTGCCTGGTTGAGCCACTCCCATGGTGTAGTGGCTAAAGCACCTGCACATGGTGGATACAAAGACCTATGGTCTGGTTCCCCCCAGGTCTCCCCATGCTACTACTTTTTGTATTTTTTTTTAAACAAAGTTTTCCCCCTCCTGTGTTTCTCCCCATCCCCAAAGTCCACCCGGAGTTTGTTATTTAAATTCCGGGGGTGTGAAGCCCCAGCAAAAAACAAGAAAGACCATTGTTTGTAAATGTGTGCATTGTTTGTGTGGTGGTCAGTGTTTTACCTGACCTTATTTCAGTGCACGCCCTTTTGCTTGTGTCTTTCATTGCCAAGTGGTTTTTGTTTGAGGCAAGATGACCCCATGCCAGATTTTGTTTTAATTACTTTATTCATTTTTGGGAAATCACTTGTAACATGACTGTAATATATTTCCTTTACTCATCCAGCAAATGGTCCCATGCTGCTTCATGCCAGCTGAGTAAATGATAGAGTCTAAAAATTAGCCACTGTCTAAAATGCACCCAGTGTTTTAGCCACTTGTGAACTAATTTAGCCACTCTACAAACATGATCTGATGCTGTTTTGCTGTCTCTGTGACCCAAAGATCCTGCGGTTCTCCACTGTTTGGTGCCAGAAATGGACTGACAGATATCATGTTCTCAAGGAACAGTGAATGAACTTGCACTCTCTAGCAGACTATGCTCATGGTTTGGTCATTAAGTTATCCCCCATGATATCTGTGTCTGGTTTTCTCTAGGTTCCTTATTCCCACAAAGGGCTGTGATAAGGAGTAATAACTAATAGAAACTGCTATTGTCCAGCTCCAAAGTGTAAAAGGATATGATGAGGGAAGGGGTACAAAATATTTCCCTTACACATCCATCAAATGGTCCCGTGCTGCTTCATGCCAGCTGAGTAAATGCTAGGGTCTAACAGTTAAAGTCATTCTTTAATTGTTAGACCTTAAAGTCATTCTTATGGATTCAGGCTTTTCCTGCTATATTTTAAATTGTTTATTTTATATATTTTATCTGTTGTATTGCTATTGCTTGTTTGGTTATGTTAAATGTAATGATGTTTGTACAGCGCCTTGAAATATTTGAAAGGCGCTCAATCAAATAAATTTTATTATTACTATTATTATTATCTTATTATTATTATATTATAATTAGCCACTGGCTAAAATGCACCCAGTGTTTTAGCCACTTGTGAACTGAATTAGCCATTCTACAAACATCTTCTGATACTGCTTTTCTGTCTCTGTGACCCAAACGTCCTGAGGTTTTCCACTGTTTGCTGCTGGATCTGGACTGACAGATATCATGTTCTCAAGGGGCAGTGAGTGAACTTGCACTCTCTAGCTGGCTTTACTCATGATTTTTGTGTGGAAAAAAAAGACTCTGCTGCATACCTCTCAACTGTACCGGATTCGGCGCTACATCCCGGATTCTGACCCTTGTAGTCCAAGTGTACCACCGCCCCGCATTCGTCTTTTTTTTCTGCAGATGCCAAAACCACACAGTGCACCACACAAGCAGTGATTCCTTTGTCCCTTAGGGCTTTTGTGTCCAATAACTTCCTGTGTCTTGAAGTTCCCAGTATGTTAATGATGACATCGGGGGGGGGGGCTCGTCGAGGTGCCTAAAGGCTAATGGAGCTTATTTGGAAGCAAGTTGAGTGACAGGCTAGTTTTCCAAGCCCGCCATGCCCTGAAATCAATTTAGTTCCCCATGTCATTAGTGTTCCCCAATCCTCACTCAGGTCCGCTGCCCGGCTATAAGACACTATGCCTGGAGGGGGAACCATGGCCTCAGGAGCATTTTGCTGAGGACCACTGCCAGGAAGGACCTGCCCCGCCCGGACAGAGAGAATTCACCAATTGCTGCTGCGCTCAGCTGCCAGGAAGCTGGAACAACCATCCAGAGTCAGACTGCAGGGAAGAACTTTCTGCCAACCAGCCATGGACCGCAAGAGCCAGACCAACTGGAAGGGTTATATCTGTGGGACCGACCGACTGGGAAGAAAGTTCAGCAGCAGTGATAGGGGTCGCCAGTCATCTCTGAAACTGTTAACCCCAAAGGAATGGACGGGGTTTCAGTTGGGATTCGGGACAGACCTCTGTGGAAGCTGGAGTGTGGAGGGACTACAATTCTTGTTGGACTGCTTTGAGAGTTCCATGCCAGGGGAAAAAAAAATCAAATGCCACTGCTGGACATCACAAAATGAGGGTCAACACTTGGACCTCCACAAATAAAAAAAAAAAAGTTTCTGAAGAGGTTAACTTGGAAACCCCCAACGGTTCTCGAACTCTGGGACTGACTACTGCAAAGAGGTAAAATATTTTTTTAAGTCATTTCATATTTACCTCCCACATTCAATATTATTTTATTACAGCTCTTTATTGAATGGAACTTTTGCCGCATTGCACGGGCATCTCAGGATCCCAAGCCAGAGTTAGTGGAACTGGATGGGTTTAACTGAAACAAAACACACTTCCTCGTCAGTCGTGTAATTTGTAGATGCATTAGTGGTAAGGTGTGTGTGTGTGCGTGTGTGTGTTGCTTAATTTTGATTCAGCATTGCAGACATACCTCTCAACTGTCTTGGTATGTTTGTATATAACTGTCCCATGCCACAGGGAACCCCCCCCCCAAATTGTTCTGTTCCACATGGGAAAGGTGCTGGCAGAGATGGTGGTGTAGATTCGTCATGTTCTAATATGGGGCATCAAAATTACACTTGGCACAGACAAAACACACTTTCCCACAGTGCTTGGAGCTCCTATCTAAATGTTTGATGATGATGTGTACAACATTATGATGGCTAGTGTCCCACATTTCAGTGACAAAAGACAGAGAGCGTATCCTCCGTCCTATGTTTAAATACTTTTTTGTGCCTTTTTGGGTTGATTGGGGGGTGGCCGGGTGGGGAAGAGATGTGGAGAAATGAGAATCATCACTCAGAGTCAGCACACCAGCCTTAGCAGCCAGCAACCAGAGAAAGAGGACTCAGAATGGAGGTCAGGTCCGTGTCTGACTTGGTGGCAACCATAGTTCCTTCCGACCTGAGCTGGCTGACAGTGAGAGAGGGCTGATGCCGAGTGATGAGTAGCATTAAAATAAAGTACAGACAACACATTGGTACAGTAAGTTTTTATTACAAAAATACACAACACCACACATGGTTAAAATAACTTTATTGGTGCACCATCAGATGGCCGCGCTACTCGCGCGCTACAAAAAATAGGGTGTTCCACATTTGGGTCATTTGTCACACATTGCCATGGTCTCTGTTCCACATTGGCAGGTTTACAGGTTGAGAGGTATGCTCTGCTGTATGGCACCAATTGCCCAAACATACTGATGGATTTGACAGTGTTGGCCTGCTGTGGTGTGGTGCAACAGCCAGTTACATTCACCAAAATGTCTTAGCCACAGTGGCAAAAGGGAGCCTAGAAATGTTTGCCACATTGATTTTACAGTAGCCAGTCGTGATGGTAGCAATCCTTCATGCACACCCAGTGCCAGGAATAATAACTAGAGGTTAATGAGCTATTAATGAGCTGATAAGGAGTAAGGACTAATAGAAATTGCTATTGTCCAACTCCAAAGTGCAAAAGAATGTGATGTGGGAAGGGGTACAAAGTATTTCCCTTACACATATTGGACCAGTGCTGCTTTGTGCCACCTGAGTAAATGCTAGGGTCTAAAAATTAGCCACTGGCTAAAATTCACCCAGTGTTTTAGCCACCTGTGAATTGAATTAGCCACTTTACAAACATGGTCTGATGCTGCTTTCCTGTTTCTGTGACCCAAACATCTTGAGGCTGTCCACTGTTTGATGCCAGAAATGGACTGACAGATATCATGTTCTCAACGGGCGGTAAATAAACATGCACTCTCTAGCAGGCTTTGCTCATAATTTTGATGAAGACAACAAATAAATTGCTCTTCTGCATGGGACCAGTTGCCCAAACATACTGATAGATGTGATAGTGCTGACCTGCAGTGATGTGGTGTGACAGCCAGCCACATTCGGTAATATACATCAAAATGCCTTAGCCACACTGGTGAAAAGGAGCCTAGAAATGTTAGCCACATTGATTTTTCAGTAGCCATTGGTGATGGTGGAGATCCTTCATGCACACCCAGTGCCAGGAAGAATACAAATTAACCCCTCTTAATGACTGAGAAAAATAAGGAACAGGACCTCTCGCTTTTTTTCCATAAATTGTTTTTGAAGGGGTCACTGTCAATCCTTTTCACATCATTTTATTTCTAGCTGAAACCCCATATTTTCTAATTGCTTATCTTTTCTAAAATTCATGCCGAGTGTTTTGATCAAGGACTTCCCCTCTCATGCCTCTATCATATCACAACTCCGCAACTTGCTCACTCCTACCTTCTCCCATAACAACTGTAGCCCTTAAATCACTTTCTTTTTTTTGTATTGTAATGTATTACATTTTGTTACTGTAATCTGTTGCATTGCTATCACCTTATTGTACCATTACTGTACAACTGTCGATTGATTACACCTTGTACATGTTATGTACTATTGATCTCCCTGCATTTTATTTTATCGACTTAGTGTAACCTATACTCAATCATTTTATTGCATATTATATTATTAAAGTTTTATTTCCCCTGCCCCAATTCCACTCGGGTCACACCTGGAAATGAGCCTCAGCTCAGTGTGATTTTCCAGGTTACCAAATGTTTAAATAAATAAATAAAAAATGTTTAGACAAACAAGAACCTGAGGTCATGAGTTGAAACTGGAGGGGCGATGGTTTAAGAGGGATGTGAGGAAATTCTATTTTATGGAAAGGGCAGTGAAGCTGTAGAACAGTCTGCTAGCAGAGGTAGAGGGCATCAAGACTTTAAATTGTTTCAGGCATGGCTGGGATGGAGTGAAGGGCTTGGTGGTTGCTCAGGTCAGCAGCATTAAGGAGGGGAGCAGGGGGTGCTCTGTATGGACAATAGGTCTCAGGCCAGATAGAGAAGTCTCGGCACACTAGATGGACCTTTTGTCTTTTTCTGCTGTCATTGTCTATGTAATAATATATGCATTGAGCAAGGGAGAAAAATCATGGGAAACATGTGTGAAGCAATGTACTACTCATAGAGTAGTGACACCATGATAGGTACATACTGTATAAAGTTACTGCATTATGATGGTATCCAACTGTATACCAATGTTGAATAAGCTACAATAAGGAATTTAATTAGCCACATTGATTTTACAGTAGCCATTGTTGATGGTGGCGATCATTCCTGCACACCCAGTGCCAGGAAGAATAAAAATTTACCCCTATTAATCACTGAGATAAATAAGGAACAGGGCCTGTCTCTTTTTTTCCTTAATTTTTATTTGAAAGTGGTCACTATCAGCCCATTCTGAATTATACTATTTCTAGCTGAGACCACCTATTTTCTAAATACCTGTCTTTTCAAAAAATCATTAATGTTGCTGGTTGTTTCATCTGCTCCTTTCATAGTAGAACTGAAATGCATGCTAGTGGTGTTACTATACTCAGAGTTGTTTTGTTTCATATCCTTGACCTACTCTAACAGTAAACTCCCTGAACTTTAGGAACATGTCCAAACAATGCAGCCACTCAAGATGCCATATTCTGGAGGGGTAAAGGTCTACCAGTGGAGGTGGTATGCACTAAGACCATAAATCGTTTCAGGCATGGCTGGGATGGAGTGAAGGGCTTGGTGGTTGCTCAGGTCAGCAGCATTAAGGAGGGGAGCAGGGGGTGCTCTGTATGGACAATAGGTCTCGGGCCAGATAGAGAAGTCTAGGCAGACTAGATGGACCTTTGGTCTTTTTCTGCTGTCATTGTCTATGTAATACTACATTGCATTGAGCAAGGGAGAAAAAATTAAGGGAACATTTGAGAAGCAATATACTACTCATAGAGTGGTGACACCATGATAGGTACATACTGTATGAAGTTACTGTATTATGATCTTATTATGCTTATACCAATGTTGAATAAGCTACAATATGAAATTTTATTTATTTTTGTTTTATTTTTAATAACCCAGACATTGTCTACACAGTAATAACGCACAGACAGTGATGCTGCTTACAATTTGAGATCTTGGATTTTGTTTAACCACTTTATTCCTTTTTGGGATATCACTTGTAACATGACTGCAATATATTTCCCTTACACATCCAGCAGTCAGTCCAGTGCTGCTTCATGCCAACTGAATAAATGCTAGGGTCTAAAAATTAGCCACTAGCTAAAATGCAACCAGTGTTTTAGCCACTTGTGAACTGAATAAGCCACTCTACAAACATGGTCTGATGCTGCTTTCCTGTCTCTGTGACCCAAACATCCTGGGGTTATCTGCTGTTTGGTGCTGGATCTGGAGTGGCAGATATCATGTTCTTAAGGGGCAGTGAGTGAACTTGCACTCCGTAGCTGGCTTTGCTCATGATTTTTGTGTAGAAAAAAAATTGCTCTGCTGCATGGCACCAATTGGCTATGCATATTGATGGATGTGACAGTGTCGGACTGCTGTGGTGTGGTGCAACAGCCAGCCACATTCAGTTGCATTCATCAAAATGTCTTGGCCACAGTGGCGAAAGGGAGCCTAGAAAAGTAAGCCACATTGATTTTACAGTAGCCATTTGTGATGGTGGTGATTCTTCATGCTCAACCAGTGCAGGAAAGAGTAACTAGAGGTTAATGAGCTATGAATGAGCGTAGTAAATCCAGCAGACCTAGGTTTGATTCCCACAACCTCCACTTGGATACTGTGCAACCACGTGCAAGTCACTTAACCACCCTATTGCTCCCAGGTTGCTCTTGAAACAGGTACTTGTGGCTAATAGGCCTTAGCTTAGTTACCCAAAGAATAAAGAAAATGATTACATGAATTATTTTGTCAGGTATGTTAGCATTGAAAAATTGCATACCGATGTTATGATTATTTTGTGAATTTCAACCAATTCCCTTATGTAGAAGTCATTATGATCTCAAAATGTTGCCTGATTTGGAATAAAGAATATTGGTTTATGAATAAAAAAACTATACACTTTATGTCAAAGTAGATCTCTGGTCTGATTTCTCAGTTATGCTTAAGTTTTTGTCTGACCTGTTTCAGCCCTTTTAACACAGCATCTGAAACCTGAAACCTTGTTTCTTACTCTAATGCTTGGGAAAGCCAGAGTGACTTGACATCTTTATGAGCCTAGATCTACTGCAGTGATATAAAAAATCTTTATTCTGTGTTGATCTGAGAAATCTGAACCTCACTCCTCACTGGGAAACACTGAGTAACAGAGAAAAAAATAGTGCTGTAAACAGATTGCTGAGCGCAGGGATTGCTATAGAAGTCGAATTAAATGAAATCTGTTAGATACGTGGTAAGCTTCTTATTTCTGCTGTCCTAGCAAAATGTCTGCAGACCTCTGCCCTGCAGCCGTAAAAAGTATATACCATTTGCTTAATTAACTAATTTTAAGCCGATTAAGCTGAACTTTGTAAAGTACTGATAAAGGTGAAGTTTCCTGCTTCTTTACATCATGGCCACATTACTGGAAGAGAGAAAACACATATTGATTTCTGCATTAAATTCATTACAAAAATATACAAAACACTTAGGAATTCCTGCATTTAATACTGTAGATAAAGCAGGAACAGCATTCAGAGATATTTATTTTATACTTTTCTTATTGAAAATAGAGAACCTTATAAAAAGCACAGGCAAAGTATTATGGAGGTACAAGCCTCTATCCCCATGTCCATTAAATAAACAAAAGAGATACACACATAACAAACAAAAAAATACACACCACAGTAAGATCTTGCCACTTTCTGCAACTTGAACAAACTATTATAAACAATAAATCATCTTACTGTGAGAAAATGTTAGTTATTTTGCAAGGTCTACCTAACTAAGTGTAGAGGTTCAACTGCTGCTTGACATCAAACTGCCTGGTTAGGAAGTACTGCAAGAAGCTGAGAATTCAAAATTGCCAATGGTGTCCCTACAGGACCATAAAGATCTTCTCAGTAACACAAGCAAAAGTCAATGTGTGGCTAAGGTGTATACACGTAAAAATTACTTTTGTGAGGTGTTGTTGAATAGTACCCTGCTAAACAGGGAGATTAAGAGATTTCGGATTGTATTCATTACAATATAGAAGACATCGGGATGATATGTGTCTGCTGCACAAGGCATTCCTAGGTGGTAATCTGTGGGAAACATAGAAACAGAAGTTGGCGGCTGATAAGGACCGCAAGATCCATCCACTCTGATCATTTTTTTCTACCTTATGAGTGTGCCATAGGCCTTTACTCTGTCAATGGCCTATCTATTCATACTCATCTGTATTGCTCCCTTATGCCTATCCCATGCCTGTTTGAAGCCCTGCACTGTATTCATACACCACTTCCTGAGGTAGGCCATTCCATGCATCCACCACCCTTTCTGTGAAAAAGAACTTCCTCACATTACCCCTTAATCGGCCTCCCTCTAATCTCATGCTGTGTCCTCTTGTCCTGCTATTTTTCTTATATTGAAACATGTTAGACTCTTTCAACTTGTTAATGCCCTTAAGATGTTTGAATGTTTCGATTATATCACCTCTCTCCCTCCTTTACTCTAGGGTATACATATATATATATATATATATATATATATATCTCCGTTAATCTGTCTTCATATGTTTTCTGATGCAGTCCCTGCACCATTTTGGTTGCCCTTCTCTGGACTGCCTCCATTTTGTTAATGTCCTTGTGCAGGTGCGGTCTCCAGTACTGCACAAAGTACTCCAGATGGGGCTTAACCAGTTTCTTGTAAAGAAGGATTATTGCCTCCCTTTACGACTTGTGATACCTCTACTAATACACCCCAACAGTCCTCTAGCCTTACCTACTGATTTAGTGGTCTGCTTGGATGATTTCAGGTCCTCTGTGATGATGATGCCCAAGTCTCTTTCTTCCCTTGTGATTGCCAGTAACTCCCCTCCCAACCTAATGGTAGCTTCAGGGTTTCTCTTCCCTATGCACATGATCTTGCTCTTCTTTGCATTAAACCCCAGTTGTCACCCTTCCGACCATTTAATCAGTTTATCCAAATATCTTCTCATTCTGTCCACCCCATCTAGATCACATATTCTTTTGCAGATCTTCATGTCCTCTGCAAACAGACAAACCTTACCCTCCAGTCCATCTGCTATGTCACTGATGAAGATATTGAAGAGGACTGGCCCCAGGATCAATCCCTGAGGTATCCCACTTGTGACTTGCATCTCTTCTGACTGTATACCATTTACCACCACTCTCTGTTTTCTGCCTGTCAACCAGTTTGTCACCCAGCTGACCAACCTCTGACCCACCCTGAGCCTACCCAGCTTATTTATCAATCTTCTATGTGGAACAGTGTTGAAAGCTTTGCTGAAGTCAAGGTAGGCGACATCAATTGCTCCCCCTTGGTCCACCACTCTGGTTACCCAGTCAAAGAAATCTATGAGATTAGTTTGACAGGACCTTCCTTTTGTAAACCCATGCTGTCTTGGATCCTGTGCCCCTATGGATTCCAGGTGTTGAACTATCCTTTCCTTAAGGAGTGCCTCCATAATCTTGCCCACTACTGAGGTAAGACGGACTGGTCTGTAGTTCCCTGCCTCCTCCCTGCTGCCACTCATGTGGAGTAGGATAACATGAGCCCTTCTCCAGTCTTCTGGGACCTCTCCTGTGCTCAGAGACTCACTAAACAGTTCTGATAATGACTCTGTTAGTTCCACCCTTAGTCCCTTTTGTACCCTGGGATGTATGCCATCAGATCTCATTGCCTTTTCCACCCTGAGCTTAGCAAGCTCATGGAGGACCCTTTCTTTTTGAAAAAATGTGTGAATTAAACTCCAGACCTGCAACCATCCCAGTCAGAGGACACAAAATGATGCTAAAGGGTGAAATGTACAAGATAATCCCAAGAGGAACATGTGTTTTACAAAAATGTGTATCAACCTGGAATACACTCCCAGGCTCTGTTGTGACCAGTAACCATATCAATCTGTTTAAAAAGTTATTGAATTAGGCTTTGTTTGATCAAACTTCTAGAATCAGGGTTTGAGTAATTGGCCCAGGCCATTAAAGGCTACTGCTACATGACATGTTCTTGATCTTATTAATGTTAGGAAAATGTTAAGAGTTGAAGGTGTAGTTGAGATGCTACTGCTAAATGAGAAGTTCTTAAGGTGCAGATGAAGTGTATATGAGAAAGAGTACAAGTTGTTTAAGATGAGGTGTGCAGTATTTTGGTGGTATACTGTATATAAGGTGCAGTTGAGGTGTACATTGTGTGCACACCTCAGACAAGGGGTTCACCTCAGTTTAGTCAGGGATAACTAATTATTTCAACTCATGATTCTCTCCTTACATGCAAAAATAAATTTAAAAAAAATCAAGAAAGATTCAGAATTTCCACTTCTGGTGTTTTTTTGAAGATCATAAAAAATCTCCCATATCCTTACCAGTTTGCCAGAAACCTCCCTGCTGCCTAAATTGCAACAGATAAAACTGAGGTTCTGGCTCCACTTGAGGCCAACAGTATGTCTGTATGTACCTGTCTGTGTTTTCCAGTAGAATACTGCAGAATTCTGATTACATGTATTGTGTGTGTGTGTGTGTGTGTGTGTGTGTGTGTGTGTTGTGTGTGTGTGTGTGTGTGTGTGGGGGGCTAAGTATTCTACTAGAGGAATACTTCAGAACTTTGAATTTCTGTATTCAATGGTAAACAAACACACCACATACTGAATATATAGAAAGACAGATGACTAACAAGTGGAAACTATCTGTGGAGGCACTATTTTGCATTTTTTATTAATGTTCATTATCATTTTTGTGTCCTTTTTAACTTTTAGAGTGTTTGTCTTTTTAAATATTGCCTATGGACCCGGTTTATAAGCACAGTTAGACACTTTAGGACATTGAATGTACTGGTTTACTACACTTCCAGGGGCTGAGGGCACCCGTCATGTCATATTACTTACAGCTGTCTTTAATAGTAAAAACTACCGATATCGTCATTGTATATCATGCAAAAGTGATTTTTGTTCGTTTTGGTTTTATGTTTTCATTACAGGAACTGAAAATAACAAAACAGTTGTTGATAAGGATGCTGAAGCATAATAATACTTACAATGCTGATATTAGCTTAAAAAAACAGCATGTTGCAATTTGTATTACCTTTCACTGTTATTATAGATTATGATATCTTGACACATTTTTGCCCTTAAGACAAAATTTAACTATAAATGCAATTTGTGTAAGTGTGTCTGTGTGTGCATCTCAGGTCTTTATTAGTGGTGTGGAAAAAAAAATTACTCTTGTTGACCCCAAGCCTGTTTATTATAGTTACAAGTATGAAAAAAAAGAACAATATATAAAGTCAATAGTAAATTGTAAAAGTAGAGGGACATGGTTTTCAAAAGGAGAAGTGCTAGCCTGCAAAGACATTTCAAATTTAAATGGTATACTGCCAGTCTGTATGCCATTGCTTTCACCACTGGAAGGCGTACCCCAAATTTCAGTGGTTGTACACACCAGCCCAGATATTCAAACTGCACCCAAAAAGTGCGCAACAGCAGGAGCAAGCACAAGTCCACTGTGCCCATGCGCAAGAAGTGCGATATTCAAAAACTGCACAGGTCAAGATGTGCCTGTGGCACACGACTGAATATCACACCACCTGCACCATAGCACAACCAGGAATGTGCAGTTGTGCAGTTCAGATGTGCCATAGCGCAACCAGGGATGCTCAGTGGAGCAGTCCAGATGCACCATAGTGCAACCAGGGATGCCCCGTGGAGCAGGGCAGCGGTGCAACAGCACAACCAGGGATGTGCAGGGACAGGATGCAGGGGCCCACCACCCATGCCACAGATGGGCAGAGGAGCACACAGCAGAACAGACATTGCCCCCTACACCCCATGCACTGCACAACCGATGGAGAGCCAGAATAACCACCAGCCCATGGATACCAGCAACCAACCCACAGCCGGGGCATGGTGCCCCAGCACACCCTCTGGCAAGCTGTGACAGGCACACAAGGAGGGCCGACCACCCCATGCCACACCATCCCACCAATGCAGAGCACACCCTGCCCCATGATCCCCATACACCCTGCCCAGGAGTAGCACCCAACAGTGCTGGACACCCCATGCATGCAACCACCCCCACTGTGACAATGCAACCCTGTGCACCACAGAGCCATGCAAGGCAGCCCCACCATGAGCACCCTGCAGTGGGTGGCAGCAGACAGTGATGCAACAACTGCATACACAGTGCCACCCTGCATATCCCCCCCAAGGTACAGCTGAGAGATCGACCATGCGTCGGCACTCGAGGTACCCCACATGCGACAGGGCATGCCCTGGACCCTACCACCAGTGGTGAAGCACCCTCACACCCACCCAAGGATACATCCCATCCCAGCACTGGCCACAACAGCCAGCACAGACACACACACACAGTGTTTCATGGAAGCATGCACCACACAGGATGCAACACAGTGCATGGACAAACACCCACCCATACCCAAGGGCACACCAACACAGGGACACAGTAGTGGGTCAACCAAGCCACTGGCGTGTGGCCACAGCAGCTGTGTACACATGGCCAGCACCCCTACATGGCACAGGTGTGCCAGCCACCCTGCGCAGGCACCATGAAGCTGTATGCCACCAGCATGCGGCCAGAGCACAAGCGACAGACAGTGGAGCACATCCCCTGCAACAGACACAAGTGACAGCATGGAGGTGGGACAAAAACAGTGGAGGCCACAGTGCCACCCGAGGCAGACGGGCACCACACCAGTGACAGGAGGCAACCTGGCATTGTGCTGGGTACAGTGGTTGTCCAGCATGGACAGCCACAACTGACATGCCAGCAGATGGTGTATATCACAGAAATGCAAGGGTGTCAGCTGCACAGCCCATGGACGGTCTGACAGGGGCACCATGGACACAGAGCATGCTCCGTGGACCACTGCAGAGGCAATCAGTACACAGAGAACAACATACAAACTACAGACAGTGACTGATTCCCCCACCCACACCATAGGTGGGTCCCTGCCAGACACACACACATGCCCATGCCTGCACCACCCCCGACGCCATGCACACCACTGCAGCCAAGCACCTGTAGTCCGCTGCAAATCAGAGACCACCACAGTTGTCATAACAAAATGTATGTATTAAACAATATAAACAATCAAACATATTTACAAATATATGCAAGGGTGGGGGGAAGGGCCACAAACCAGGTTGGGGGGACATGGGGCAGGGGTGTACAAATGGGAGAGGGAAGAAGGGGTGTGAGGGTGGATCTGTGGGGTTAAGTCAAATAGCGGGCATGGAGGGCCTAATGCCTGCCCTGCTCTCCACTCCTGTGCCTCCTCCGTCCACTGCAGTGCTGGACCCCATCCTGCTCCATCCTTTCCAGTATTGCAAGAGATGCTCTTGCAAGCTGCAGCAGCTCCTGCACTCCTCACTCAATGGCCATCCAGCATTGTCCACCTAGGACAAGGGAGCAGAGTCAATATGTGTGACTGTCCAGCCCCCTGCAGCCCACCATTGTGCATGGCATACAGCCATGTGCCATGCCCCTGTGATGGTGTGTGACTACCCACAGTGACCATGTCCACAAGAAGTGCCTACCCAGGCACCCACAGCCATGCGACCGCTGCACACACCCACTGCCCATGTCTCGCACAGCACCACCATGGCCGTACAGTGACATGGCTATGCGGTGCGAAGGCAGTGGCACAGTCATGTACCTGGTGCATGCATGGACCACCATTGATGCACTCCCAGACATGTAGTGCCACTGGACAGTGTTGACTGTAACAAGTTGCATGCATGGCAGTGGTGTCAATGGATGGTGGCCATGCCCCACTGCCCACCCTGTTACACAGCATGCAATAGTAATCATGGATGTAAGGCACTCACCATCATCAGGCTGGTCCCTGCACCTGTCTGGTCTGGCATCCCTCACAGCCTGCTGGTCATCTTGGTGCCGCCTCCTCTCCCTCGCCCGCCAGCGCTCCTCTGGGCCTGGGGTGCAAACATGGAGAGAGGAACATCAGTATAATCTGGTAGCAAAGCCCCTCCACACCCATGTGTGTGCAATCCCACACAGCCAAACCCATCCACCCCCCACCCCAATACCACCACAGCCAACACTAGATGGCCCCCCATGTGCTGGACACATGCCACCATGATACCCGTATGGACGTTAACAGTGTATGGATGGGGCACCTACCTGGCTGTGGCACTGTGCCCCTCCTGGCACGTGCCCACAGGTGGGAAAGCCTGTTCAGTCCCTGCACTGGAGGTCCCCGTATCGGTAGTGACACTGCTTAGCCATGTGCCCGATTCCTGTGGCCTCCTCCAGCGCTACCATCACCTCCTTCCATACCGCACTCTTTGTCCTGTCCAGGGGTGCATATCCAAAAAGTGCCCCAGCATGGGGCTCTACTATGGCCACCAAATTGGCCAGCTCCACCTGGCTCCAAACAGCAGCCCTCCTTCTTGCCATCTCTGAAACTGTTTAGAGTCAAAATGGCGCTCAGTAGCATGGTCCACCATGTGTAGATACTGTGCTGCACAGTGCTGCCATTCCCTATCACGCTGTCACCGAACAGCATGATAGTGGTGCAATCATGCGGATGCATGGTGCCTAGGGGGCAAAAGTTGGGCACAGGGTCAAGGGTCTCTCGCGCACAGACTGCCACAGCACAACTGGTAGCGCGATTGGGTGCCTGTGTGCCACTTCCTGTAGTGGCCTACTGCACTGTGGCCCCAGTGCACCTAAGATGCCCCAGTGCCAGAGCGCCATACATGTGAACAGCGCAGTAGCTCCACTGGCACAATGGTGGCCATGCCCTGCATTGCCTCCCATGCACAGCACGTCAGCAGCGCAGCAGGCATTGGCATCATCACCCCGGGCATGTGCTGTTCGGTGTCTACTGTGCATGTCACAGAAATGCGCCCTTGCCTGAGCACGTTCAACACAATTGCGCAAAGCGCAACAGTGCGATATTCAGCTGGCATATGCAAATCAGCTAATCAGCCATTCAATGGCGCAGATACTGCATTGCATCCACTTATAATTGTGCCTCGCCTCATTTGCATGTGTTCCGCTATAAAAATATGACATTGGGCTGCAGTGGCCATAGTCAGTTATTGCAGTCTATTGTGGTGAGTTGCATGCTGTTTGGGAGTGTGGACTGTGGTGTGTAGGACATACATGGGAATGCACAGTCACAGATAACACCTGTCATTCTCACAGGATGAAGAATGAGCGATCGTGAGGTGGAGGAAGAGGAACAGAGACGTGAGAGAAAGAGGAGGCCTAACTTCACAAAGGCAGAAGCAGATGCCCAGTTTGAGGGCTACCTCGACCAGGAGCCGCTGCTCAGCGGATGGCGGGGAACACCACAGGCCCGTGCTGCTGCATGGGAAGAGGTGGCATGTGCTGTCAACCTGCATGGCAGCCACCAGTGGTCCATGCAGGACTGCAAAAAGAAGATGGGCATGGACAGGCAGAGGATTAAGGACAAGGTGGCTACCATCAGGGTAGCACAGGCTGTGACTGGAGGGTGACAGCTGGCTGTGCAATGCCTGATCCCACAAGAAGAGTGGGTTGCTGGCAGCATGCAGTGTTGTGCCATCGAGGGTGTTCCAGGTGGTGGATTCCAGACGGGTGGTAGCCCCGTCACTGCATGGTAGGTCCTGGTCTGTCAATGGGGGGGACAGGGTAGGGCAGATACATTAATGCTACTTTTGTTCCCTTACAGCTCCTGAGCATCTACATGGGTCAGCAGTGGTGGGCTTGTCCACTGAGGGTGATACCATGGACATAGAGGAGGGCCAGTCCACCTCCACAGGCATCCGAGGGTCAGGGCGACAGTAGGCCCACCTGGTCATCTGGACTGATGTTGGTGGAGCAGGTGTGCAGAAGGCCCTGCCCGTGTCCTGGCATGTCAGCATCCATGGATGCCAGCATGCTGAGACTCGGGCTCGTGCCAGATCTGTCACTGATGATGATGGAGCTCACTTCATGAACAGTGATATGTGTGGGCCACAGGATGGCCACACAGCAGGTGACATCACGGGCATGGCCGTGTGTGGTGCCACCGTGGAGGCCTGCATGACATCACAGTCCCAGCCTGTGTCTGTCTGAACCAGTGGGGTAGCACTGGTGTGTGTCCAGGAAAGTGGGGCTGTTGCAGCCACTGCGGAAGCATCGTTGAGCCCTGGAGCGCGGCAGCTGGAGGGGCAGTGTCTGCAGTCGGCCAATGGCCATGGGGGTACAGTGTCAGGGGTTGGCATCAGTGCACCACCTGTGACATGCCCAGGCCTGGCCCTGGTGTGCAGCACCCACCCTCAAGGGGTGCTGCCTATCAGGGCCGTGAACACTGTGAGGGACAGCATTCTGATCAGGCAGATGACCTCTTAGAAGAGCACTCCCACATACTCCAAGAATCAGTCGATCAGCAGTTGTGGCTTGTGACGGCGGTGGATGCACTCAGTGTGGCTCTGCACCAGGCAGAGGAGCGGCACAGCAGAGACACCGCTCTGCTCCTGGCAGGGATGGACCGGATGCAGGAGGATGTGACCGCTGCCATTGACAGGCTGACACAGACAGTCACAGCTGCCATGGCCACAGTGGGCACACAGTTATTTGCCCATGCATCGCAGACACCGCACAGTGCAATGTTCACCCACCATTCCCGGCGTCGTGCGACACCCTCCTTGTCGACACCGGGTTCAGCTGTGGGCATCCCGAGCACGCCTGGCGCAGGCATGTTTGGTGTGCTGCAGATCCCTGCATGAATATGGTTGCATTCATGAACCCTTGGGGGACCGTCAGTGCCACCCCATGAGGCCATTGGTCAGCCTGTCACTGCTGGCAGATCCCGGTGGGCCACCCATGCATCCGTGGTGGCCGTGGCACTGTGGCTTGTGACTGACCTGTCTCCCACTATGCCTACCGTCTGATGCTGCCCTGTGTGCATTGTGTTGTTCAACATGCAATGCATGGGTGGGGTACCTGGCCCTGCACATACACACACACATTCCATCTGCATACCCTCCCGGCTGCTGTCTGCTGTGGCGTGTGCATGATGATGCCTGCATTGTGCTGTCCACCACTGTGCAATGGTGCCCAGCATCTGACACACACACAATGACAGGCACTGGGTGTGGTGGTCTGTGGACATGTGTGTGGCTAGGGGTGGTGGTTGGGGTCAGCATGCCTCCTACCCTTTGTGCATGCCTTGTGGGTGTGTGTGTGTGGTGTGTGTATGTGTGTGACCGCGTGCCATGTTAGACCTTGTCCATCCGTGACGGCGTGTGTGGTTCCATGCTCGGCCAATTTCCTTAACAACATGCACACCTGGGGTTTGTCCATGCGTGTTTGTGGGTTGTGCCCTTGCCACTGGTGGTTGCACATGGCCCCATGACTTACCTGGGTTGCTTGAAGTGCTCCTCTGTGATGGTGTCTCGGTGCAGCTGTGCCAGCCGGAGCATTCGGGGGTCCCTTTGACCAAGCGGGGGCAGCCCATCACCATCTCCACCAGCGTCCTCATCGTCCCCATCGCTGTCCCCCTCTTCAACCTGTATGGCTATCCTACAGTCGTTGGCCATGTTGTACAGGATGCAACAGGCCAGGAATAGCCCACTGGCCATTGAAGGGCTGTACTGTAGGAAACCATGAGACATGTCCAGGCAATGGAAACATGCCTTCAGCATCCCAAACCCCCACTCGATGACATTGCGTGTGTTAGCATATGCCTAATTGTAGCGTTGCTGCGATGGGGTCGCGGGCCACCGGTATGGTGTGAGCAGCCAGGGACGGAGTGGGTATCCACTGTCACCTGTGTGTAGAAGGTGGACATTAGTTTCGTGATCAGCATCGCCCTGCCTTGGGCCGTCTAGGCCAATACCTATGTCACCTCTGACTATGCCCCAACCCAGCTCCATGTCTTTCTGCTTGATTTGCATACTCACCCACTAGGTGGGCAGTTGGGATGTCCCCACTCTCGAACCTGTGGCACAGTGCGGACTGGTGCCAGATGAAGGCATCATGTGCTTTCCCAGGGTGTGTGGCACAGACATTGATTATGTGCCCCCTGGCATCGCACACCACCTGGCAGTTGATGCTTGCATACCACTTCCAATGCATGTATGCGGCCCCTTCGGGGCCAGGTGGCATGCAGATGGCCAAATGGGTGCAGTCTATTGCCCTGAGCATGCCAGGCATACGTGCTACCCTGTGGAACTCCTGTATGTTTGCTGTGTGCTGGGGAAATGGATGCACTCTGCAGCATGTGGCAGCAGTGTGCTGAGGAATTGGGTGAGGAGGCGTGATGCGGCCAACTGGGTTATGCCTGTCGTGTCCCCTGTTGGTCTCTGGAAGGTACCTGTGGCAAGCAGGCACATGACAGCTGTCACTTTGGTCTCCACTGACAGAGCATGGCTCTGTTGTGTGGGTGCCTGCATCACATCACTGCACAGCTCACAGAGCTGCCTCAGGATCTCCTGGTTCAGGCGGTATCAGCCCACGTTCTCAGTATCAGTGTACAGCTCGAAGCTGGTGTGGGCTCGGTACTGCCTGTTGGGGGCATACCTCCAATGGGCCTTTCCACGGCCACGCTCCTCTGCTACCTGCCTTCTCACCCCCCTCATAACTGCCTCCATCTGGATGGTGGCACTGGCCACGTCCCTGGCTTGTGTTAACCCCCCTGGCAGCTGTTTCTCTGTTCCCCCTGCTGTCCTTGCTGCTACTCCCCCTGCACTGGGAACACCTCCCTGTAGTGGCCGTACTGCCCACTATCTGTGCACTCAGCGCTGTGTGGCACTTCCCCCTTTTGTCCTGCACTGTGGCACAGACTCCCCACACCTTCCGTGTTCCTGGAGGTTCCAGGTGCTCTGTCCTGCTCCTGCCCTGCCCTGCTTCCAGTTTCTGTGTGCCTGTGTGGCTGCCTGAAGTTCACCAACATGTGGCTTCCCTGTAGCGTTCTTGCACCTCTCTCTTGTTCCTTTTTATTTTGGATCATTTCCGCTATCGTTCATCTTCCGTTTGCTCCCTTATTGCACATGGCACATGTTGTTGAATATCGCACTGCGCCATTTATGCATGGTTCCTCCCCCTTCAGTTGCACATGCATTCATTATCATTGCGCTCTTGCACATTGTGATTTGGGGGGTGCATCTGCCTCCACAGAATATTGCAGAATGGCGCATTTTAGGACTTGTGCTGGCACATCCCTGTTGCACATGGCGCAACCCTTTTTAATATCTGGGCCACCATGTTTAGTGATGTCATGTGACTGTCAGCATTATATCATTAGTTTGGGGATATTTTTCCTCATTCACTTAAGCACTATGTTATACTCCTTTAGATCAGCAAGGAAGGATTTAACTCATAGGAATAAAGGGATGTTTTAAAAAAATGAAAAAAGATGTTCACAGAGGAGAACTACATGATAAATAAAAATCTTTATTTTTTAACAGGAGATAACTTAAGAGCCCTATCTGTCAAAGTTGTCCTCCAGAATGTTACATGTTACATTAAAAGAAAAACATGTTATGATAATTTTTAAATACAATAATCCTGGATCTATTTATTACATAAAAATACTTTATTCCAATGGAGAAGGGGATGGGTGTGGGGCCTGATGCTGCTGAATATCCTATGTCAGTGTTTGATGCCCTGGAACCACATGTGCCACCCATACTAGCCTCAATGTATAGCCTTGCATAGCCCAAGACTAGTGAAAGACCTTCGTGGGCTTTTAGGGCCCTCAGAATGTAAAAAATATTAACCCACATGCCACCACTTACAGGAACACAGTTGGATTGTCCAATTTTACTACCTATCAAAGGGAAGAAGGACTCCTCCTCATCATCCCTTCATTAGCATGGATAATTAAAGATTAGATGATCTGCTGTGTAATGCGTTCACCACCTGGCACCTATTCATTTCTTACTTTGTAATAATTTAACCAGAAAGGCACAATGTGCCGTGAAAGCTCATCATCAGGCACACCTGCAGCAGTGGATTTCAATGACCTGTTTTATTTGTCAGTGAGAATGTTGGCCAAGACAACAGGAGAAATCCTCTACTCTTACACCAGATATCATTAGATCTTTAACTTTAACCTGGGTTGTTTCCAGACATGGGCCAAAGCTACCTCCCATGGTAATGATTTGACCATGGTACCATATTTAACCATGGTTGTAAATGGGTGACCATACTCTGACCATGCTTTGACAGTAGTTGATGACTATGGTTAAAAATATTGTCAGTCTAGCATGGACAGTCACTAGCAAATGGGCAAGAAGGAGGGGTGGAGGAACAATGGGGAAACATCAAAACTTCCATCACAGAGGCAACTAGCTTTTGTGTGAAACAAATAAACAAATCAAAATGAAAGAAAAAAACAATATGGTTCTCAAAAGAGATGGTGGGGAAGGTTAGGGAGAAAATGATAGCATTCAGGAAGTATAAGGAAACACAGAAGGAGCAGGACAGAGCTGTACCAGTTAAAGTAGAAGGAAGCGGGGAAGGCAGTCAGAATAGCAAAGGCCCAAACCGAGGAAAAAATAGCCAACTCAGTTAAGAAGGGGTGTAAAACCTTTTATAGGTACAGTAGGGAGCAAAGAAAAACCAAGGGAGGGATAGTGAGGCTTAATAAAGGGGATGGTGGATGGGCAGTCTGTGACAGCAATAAAGCAGGGATACTGAATGAATACTTCTGCTCAGTATTCACAAAAGAAGGGGGGTACCTAATTCAATCAATAGAAGCACTCTGGGTGGGTGGGGGTCGATACCAGTCCATTCACAAAAGAAAGGGTTCTGAAAGAACTCCTAAAACTGAAGGTGGACAAAGCAATGCACCCTGATGGGATTCATCCCAGAATTCTAAAAGAACTAAGGGAAGAACTACTAACACCACTGACTACCATTTTTAACAAATCAAGGGAGGATTGTGTGGTACCTAGGGACTGGAGGAGGGTGGATGTGATTCCCCTTCACAAAAGCGGGAGCAAAGCAGAGGCTGGAAACTTCAGACCTGTTAGTTTGACCTCAGTGGTAAGGAAAATGATGGAATCACTTCTGAAAGAAAGAATTGTTGAGTACCTAAAGGCCAGCAGGGCACAGGACCCAAGGTAGCATCGATTCACAGCAGGACGGTCATGTCAGATGAATCTAATAGATTTCTTTAACTGGGTGACCAAAGTAGTAGATGAGGTCGGGGCTGTGTACATGGCCTATCTAGACTTTGGCAAGCCATTTGACACAGTCTCACTCAGAAGATTGATAAACAAATTAGCCAGCCTGGGAATGGGTCCCAGGGTGGTAACCTGGGTAAAAAATTAGCTGGACAACAGGACACAGAGGGTAATAGTAAATGGAGTCCACTCCGAAGAAAGTGGGGTTACTAGTGGCGTACCGCAGGGTTCAGTACTGGTTTTCAGTCCTTTTTAATGTCTTTATAAGTGACATTGCAGAGGGACTGGAAGGAAGAGTATGCCTCTTTGCAGATGACACAAGGATCTACAACATGGTCGATACACAAGGGGCAGTGAAAAGGATGAGAAGGAACTTGGCAAAGTTGGAGGAATGGTCATAAGTATGGCAGCTTAGATTCAATGCAAAGAAGTGCAAAGTAATGCACCTGGGAAACAAAATCACAGGGGACGAGTACACAATAGGGGTTAGGTACTAACAACAACCAAAATGGAAAGGGACCTGGGGGTAGTCATACCTGATGACCTAAAGGTAAGCAATCAATGTGAGAAGGCAGTAAGGAGGGCTGGGGGGATACTGGGATGTATAGAAAGAGGAATCACATTTAGAAAACAAGACGTTTATTATCCCTTTGTACAGACAGTTTGTGAGACCCCATCTAGAGTTCAGCGTGCGGTTCTAGAGATCCCATCTCTGCAAGGATATAGACAGGATGGAGGCTGTCCAGAGGAGGGCAACTAAAATGGTGCACGGTCTGCACCAGAAGCCATACAAAGAGAGACTAAAGGAGCTTAATATGAGTACCCTCGAGGAAGGAAGGGAGAGGGGGGACATAATAGAAACATTCAATTATCTCAAGGGAATGAACAAAGTCCAGGAGGGTAGCATCTTTCAGAAAAAGAGAAGTGCAAGAACAAGGGGCACAATTTGAAGATAGAGGGAGGATGGGTTGAGGGCAATGTGAGGAAGTATTTTTTAATTGAGATGGTGGTGGATGTATGGAACAGTGCTCCTGAGGAGGTCGTGGGGTCAAAAACAGTGGGGAAATTCAAGAATGCATGGGACAGACATAAGACAATTCTGGTGGGGGGGTAGGAAAAAGTAGGATGTTGGTTAACTAGGATCTGCAGCATATCCAATAGGTAGGGAATTGGGCAGACTGGGTGGACCAAGCAGTTCTTATCTGCTGTCAAAGTCTATGTTTCTATGACAGAGTATGGTCAGTTATAGAAACTTATAATCATGCTTAACCATGTTCATTCTCCACCATTGGTCTAACTCACTAAACACCTTGTTTTTAATATTTTACTAAATTTAAAGTGAAGAACATTGTCTATTAATTTCTGATGTGATTATGTCATCTTTATAATACATTATGGTCTTTCCCAATATCAATATATTTTTTAATGTTCTGGACACAGCATGGTCAACCATGATAAACCATGGTTCAATCATGTCTGACCATTGTTTATCCATGGTCATAAGAGCATGAGATAGCAACCGGAATGCAGAATTAATATGTTAAACACATAGAAATAATTACAATCTAAGTTTGTGTTTGCAGTTTATAAAGAAAGAAATAAGGTTTACACAAAGAAAATTATTTACAAGAGCATATCAAATTACTGTGAGGACTCACCACATGGTAAGAGTTTAGTAAAGAGTGATTAAGCCTTTCTGTCAATCCCAAATGAGCAGAGACTCCAATGTTTATGTATTTTATATAGTTCTTGTTGACTGAAAGGAGGGCTAGGCAATTCTGCCTATTTTCAGCCTTGTTCTGATGGGGTGGGGTGTACAGATGCAAGCTGACATATTTCTAAAGTATGTGCTGGCAATACGTATTCATTTCTGAATGTTAAGATTGTTGAAAAAATGAAATAACCAGAGCTGTGTATAAATTTGTTTTATTATGAAGGAAATGTATGAATCTAACAACCATGGTGACCGTGATTATCAGCCCTGTAATGACTTTTATTGACTATTATTGACAATGGATGACAATGGTTATATTGTAGAAACATAGAATTTAAAAGCAGATAAGGATCTCTTGGCCCACCCAGTCTACACATTTTCCATACATGCAGTGTCACTGCAGACACTCCTTGATTTCTGGATCATCACCTCCCCCTTCCATTAAGATTCACTTATGCCTATTCCATGTATTCTTGATCCCCACCACTGTTTTCACACCCACCACCTCCACTGGAAGACTGTTCCAGACATCCACCACTTTTTCTGAAAAAAGATGGCCAAGAGCAAGGTGACATGCAATAAAGTGGGGGGTATAATTAGGAGAAATGTGAGAAAGTACTTCTTCACAGAAAAAGTAGTGGATGTCTGGAACAGTCTTTTAAATTCTATGTTTCTACAATACTTGATAATAGAATCTCCCAGTAGGAACACTTGTCTTAGGTTGGTATTGTTCTCAGAATTGGTATTCGGTGAGATCTCAGTAGCTATAGTAGTAGGTTCGGGGACTTCCTTTTGTTCATCCCCTGTAGTGGCAGAATTAGTCATCCATTGTCAATAATAGTCAATAAAAGTCATTACAGAGCTGATAACCATGGTCACAAACAACAGGAATAATACAGTGGTAATACAGAATCAAGTGAAAAAACAACAACAATGAATTCATAACAGGTAGAGTAGCACTAGTTACTTCATAGGTAAAACTCACTATGAGCAAGATAATAATTTCAGGTCCCCAGACATCTTTGAAATTCTTCTAGGAGATTTCAGTGTTGTTACATTAAGAATGGAGGTAGTAAATGCCTGCTGGCTGGAGTAGACAGCAACAGTGTTGAACAAGCGGGCAGGGGGGGTTAAAGGGTCCAAGCAACAATGGGGAGGGACAGTGAGAGCGGGGCTAGGGATTACAGTGAGAATAGCAGCCTGGGTAGGCATTGTCAGGGGAGGCAGGGGAAAGAGAAGGGGGAGGGGATTAGGTTGGAAGGAAAGGAAAGAAACTAAGGGGGGTAGAAAGCAAGGAGATGGAAGGTGAGGGAGAGGAGACAAGGGGTGGAGGGTGGGTGTGGGGTGAAGGGAGGGGGCAAGGCAGTATGTGGGGAGTTAGGGGGAGTGTGGGAGAGAAAGAGAATAGGGAGGGAAGAAAGGCAATGTAAATACAAAGGGATAAGTACAGGGTCAGGAAGGGCCAGAACTAGTTGATTAGGGGTCGAGTAGGTGAGAGAGGTGACAGAGATACAAGGTCAGACATTTCAGGAACTGAAGAGTGCTGAGAGTGGGCCAGGGTGAACAGGGGCACTCACAAGTTCTTGATGGGGTTAGATGGGCATGGAGACCAGCTTTGAATGTTCTGGTCTTATTGCAAATGAGGAGGTCAGGAGGTAGGTCATTTAACCACTTGGGACCCCTGTAGGACAGGGACCTTTGAGCTATTGAGGTAAGCTTGAAGGGTACTAGGAGTACACCCCTGGAGGTCCTCCTTGTGCTAATAGACGGTTGGTCTTTTTAAAATAGACATGAGGTGGAATCAGGAGCAAACCCAAGGATGGTTTTCTTTCCCATAAGGCAGCTTTGGTATTGGGCTCAGAAGTGGTGGGGTAGCCAGTTGCTGCATAGAGGTCACAGATATGGGGCAAACAATCTGCACCCAGGACCAGCCTACAGACTTTTTTGAGGATGGTGTCTGTGGCTGCACTGTAGATTGCAAGGCCGTAGTCAATGGAGGATACCACAGAACTGTATGTGACAAGCTTTAGTGCCTCAGGTGGCATGTATTGACAGTGTTTATACAGAACACCTAATTTTGTGTTGGCTGATTTGACTAACTGGTCAACATGTGTCGAGAAAGAAAGGGAGCTGTCCAAGTGTATACCAAGATATTTGAAGGCATCAACCTGCTCCAATAAGTCTCCTTTGGAGCTCTGGATCTGTAGATGTCCAAGGTTCTTCTTCATCTGTGGCATGGAGAAGAGCATGCTCTTGGTTTTCTTGTAGTTGAGCAGCAGTTTGTTATCACTGAACCATTCCTCAAGTCTGTGGAAGTTCGCTTTGAGTTCAAGGGAGATGGCGGGTAGGTTTGACCCACTTACAGAGATGACTGCATCATCTGCATAAAGCACAACGTATGCTTGGCAGACTGTAGGCAGTTGGTTGATGAATAAGCTGAACAGAAGCGGTCCCAGAATAGACTCAGAATAGACCGTATTGCGATAGTTTCATATGTAATGGGGCAAAATAAACTGTACTTGCAGTAGTTATAGAGGGGCCAAGATTGCTGATATCAAGAAATAGATAGACATAGTCCTACATTCATTAGGCCAAAACCACCTTGTGAAAATTCATGTAGGTGGAAATGACATCCATGGATCAAGTACTGGTGAAATAAAAAAAAAATAATTTGAATCCCTACAGGCAAAACTTGTACAGTATAGTGCCAAAGTATGCTATTCAGAAATTCTCCCAGCTTCACGACTAGGCCAATTAAAAAATAACAAAATAAAAGAAATAAATGAAGGGCTTTGCAAATAGACACTTCAAAATAAACTAAAATGCCTCCCCCATTGGGAAACCTTTGTTACTAACTACAGCCTTTTCTGTTGGGATGGCCTTCACCTAAATAGAAATGGCAGTAGTTATTTGGATAAAAAAGGGGCTTTACATTAACAAAGCTTTAAACTAAACACTGACGGGCAGGGGAGTTATTTCTCTACTGTCAAAGGAAAAAATCTCACATCTAAGCCCAACATTTTATAGGCTAATGCCCATAATTGAAATATACTTAAGCAGACTGAGCTCAAAATCCTAATCAACAATGAGAAAACTGACATCATATCTATAACTGAAACTTGATGGGATGACTCTGATCAGTAGTCCTGGGAATTCAAGGGTTTTAACCTCTATAATAAAAACAGGTCTAATAGAAAGGGAAGTGGCATATGTCTACAGTACATGTCAACTGTAAGTTTCATAGCACTGAAACCCCTATTGTAACTAACCAAATAGAGGACTTGAGTCAATCTGGGTCCTCGTAAAAATCTCTCTCCAAATCATAATGTTTTGATAGGGTAGTGTTATAGACCCCCCTCCAGTACCCCTGAGTATAACAAAAAACTCATCCAAGAGATCACAGCTGTATCACAGAAATTAGATGTGATCATCTTGGGTGACTTTAACTACCCCGGTATCAATCGGGCTGATCATACAGCGTCCAACACCCAGGAACACATTTTCATTGATTCCATTCTATCTGTTGGTTTACAGCAGCTGATCATAACACCCATCAGAGCAGACAACATCCTAGACTTTGCATTAGTGGTTTCTCTGATATATCTATCAAAGCCCTGTTTAGCACCAGCAACCACAACATCATCTTGTGTACCTACTCTGAAACAAGAATAGTAAACTCAGCCAGAGTAATCACAAAAAAACTATAATGAAGCAGACTTTAAAGCAATAAAAAAAAGTTTTGGACTATATAGATTGGAAACATATTCTGTCAAACCTTACCATGGAAGACTGTTGGAATACTATAAAAAATATTATAATGACAACTGAAGAATGGTATGTGCCAATCAAAAACATTAGTAGCAATAAAGGAAAAGTTCCTCCCTGGATGACAAGAAAACTTAAGAAACAAATCATAAAAAAGAAAAAGCATATAAAAACTATAAAAATAAAAAGAGCCAGAAATATTACTCTAAATATAAGGCTATATTAAAGATCACCAAACAGTTAAATAAACAGGAAAAAAGAAATCTGGAATTCAGAATTGCCATGAGTAAGGAAAACCAAAATGCATTCTTTGCCTATGCAAACAATATAAGCAAATGTAACAACTTAATAAACTCCTTATCAGATAATGGCAAAAATAAACATGATACAACTGAAATGGCTAACATTCTGAACAACTATTTTTCCACAGAATTTAATAAAAAGTAAATTAAAATCAGTAAAGGTATTCAAGCTGCAACTCACATGCCTGCAATCACAACTGATGAGGTCAAAGAAGGATTACATAATCTCAAACCTCATTCCTCAGTTGGTCTTGATGGTATTAACAAGTATCTCAAAACTATGTCATCTAGCCTAAGTACTCCCTTCAGTATATTGTTTAATAAATCCTTAATAAATGGTCATATACCAGCAGAATGGAGGACCAGTGTAATGACCCCTATCTATAAAAAAAGGAATAGATCTTCCCCAGAACATTACCAGCCTATTAGTATCACCTCAGTCCCAGATAAAGTGCTAGAAACTGGTAAAATAGAGATCTGAGAAATCAGTGATAAAACTGGGACTAAATGATAGTACCCAGCATAGCTTCAAGAAGAGGAGATTGTGTATGACTAACCTAATAGTCTTTTATGAAACAGTAACCACAAGTCTTGATGAAGAGAAACCCTGTGATGTCATTTTGCTTGACTTCAAAAAAAGCCTTCAACAAGGGTCCCCATGGCAAACTTATAAATAAACTAATATGTTATTTATCTCATATTTTATAAACTGGGCTAGTGCATGGCTAGAAAACAGAACACAACAAGTCAGGATACTTGGCAAAATTTTATCCTCCATAGAAGTGACAAGTGGTGCTCCCTAGGGATCAGACCTGGGTCCATTTTTATTCAATTGTGTTATATCCAACTTACATACAGGTGTAACTTCAAAAATAATAAAGTGTGCTGATGACACAAAGATTGCTGAAGAGGTTTACTCATTCTCCAAGTATCAGTCCCTCGTTAGAGATCTGGAACTAATAACCAAATGGACCAATGATAATAACATGGAATTAAATTTACATAAATGTATGGTCTTGCATTTAGGGAAAAAATAACTCATTATTCTCATATGCTATTAAATAAACAAACTTATCTACTGTGTATACCGAATGAGACTTGGGTATTACTATCAACAACACTTTCAAATTACATTCCCATATTTGGTCTGTAGTACAAAGAGCAAACAAAGTTATTAATATTAGAAAAAATTCATTCATTACACTAGATGAACATTGCGTACTCATTCTCTACAGAAACTACATACAAACTACCCCCATCTTGACTATGCTGCTCCCTTTTGGTCGCCATGTTACAAGCAAGACATAATTCTGTTAGAAGGGGTACAGAGGAGGGCAATGGAAATGTTACCCAGACTCAGAAATATGCCGTATGCAAACAGACTTTGACAATTGAACATCATGCCATTTTATGTAAGAAGAAATAGCGGTGATTGCCTTCTGTTGTATAACATCATAGGTGGCAAAGCTTTGAGGAATGAATGTAACATTACACCCACAGAACGGGGTTTAAACCTTAGATCACAACAACATGCAGTTTGAGTCACCCAGGACACACACAAAAAAGAGAGATAACTATTTCACTGTTGGTTTGTTGCAACATGAAATAAGCTGCAAGAGTATTTGGTAAACATTATAACGCAGAAAGGTGGGAAACTGAAATAAATTGATTCTGTGGTGCACACTGTGACTCCGGCTCCCGAGGTGCTTGAAAAATTCACTGTGGATATGGATTCAGGAGCCAAAAAAAGACCTCACAAGATGTCTTCAATTTCTGTTTAAAAACATTTACTTTATTAATTTACTGTTCTCCCTACATTTCACTTTGAATAAGATCTTGTTCATGAGGTAAATCTGTTAAAAAAATGATAATAAAAAAGATTATATATATTTGAAATATAAGTTCTTATTATTGAGTTTCTCATTTGAATTAATATTTTAAACTGCCCTCTATGACCATACAGGTGAATATTTACAACTTACTTCTACTTCATATTGCAATCCAGGTACCTTTGCCTGTTATTTCCACTCCTTTAATTTATAATATTGTCACAAACTTTCTTGTCCATAAAGTGCAACCTGTGGGTTAATGAAATACTCCTTTAGTCACCTGAAGTGATATGCAATACTTCGTTGCAATGTTTACATTCTGCAAACGTGCCTGAAACCTTGTACCCACTGGGCCTTTACCTGAGCACTCACACAGTGGAATTAAATTTCATTCAGTCAGCCATATAACGCTTCTTCCTGGATTTACTGCCAGCCAAGGGCCTCTATTTATTCATGGGCTTTACTTTGCCCTTTCAAACAAACATTTGAAGTGCCCTGCTCCCTCACTCACTTCTGCTCTGTGCGTGTGTCTCAGCAGAGGCCTACCTCTCGGGCCTGCTTTTGTATCCTGGGGGAGTGATGCACCGATTTTCTGTGTTATAATGTTTACCAAATACTTCAGCAGCTTATTCCATTCAAACTCGAGGTAAAAATGTTGAAATCCTCTCACAGACTAGGATTCTTTTAAGATAACAGTAATTCATTCAGAGTGAATGATATTATAAACATTAGCGTTTTTGCATATTTTATTTCATAGGGCAAAGTAAAGCCCATGAATGAATAAATAAAGGCCCTTGGCTGGCAGTAAATCCAGGAAGAAGCGGTATATGGCTGACTGAATGAAATTTAATTCCACTGTGTGAGTGCTCAGGTAAAGGCCCAGTGGGTACAAGGTTTCAGGCATGCTTGCAGAATGTGAATATTGCAGTGAGGTGTTGCATATCACTTGAGGTGACTAAAGGAATATTTCATTAACCCACAGGTTGCACTTTATGGACAAGAAAGTTTGTGACAATATTATAAATTAAAGGAGTGGAAATAACCAGCAAAAGTAGCTGGATTGCAATAATAAGTAGAAGTAAGTTGTAAATATTCACGTGTATGGTCATAGAGAACAGTTTAAAATATTAATTCAAACAAGAAACTCAATAAAAAGAACTTATAATTAAAATACTTACAATCTTTTTTTATTATCATTTGTTTAACAGATTTACCCTGTGAACAAACTCTTATTCAGAGTGAAATGTAGGGGGGAACAGTACATTAATAAAGTAAATGTTTTAAATAGAAATTGAAGACATCTTGTGAGGTCTTTTTTGGGGCTCCTGAATCCATATCCACAGTGATATTTGGTAAACATCATTAACTTCAAATCATTTAAAAATTAACTGAATACATTTTTGGGCCATTAACGTTTCTTTGCCCCACTGAGAGTGTGGGATGGACTCGTTGGGCCTAGGCCTACTTCCATCCTACTTTACCAAGCACCAAGTACCAAGGTCTTGTTTTGACTGCTGTTGACAAAGGTTGACCATGGTCTTTGCAAATGGCATGTTCTAGCCATAGATGTTGCCTGTGGAGCCATTTCCCAACAATGGTTAACAATATTCGAGCAAGGTCAAAAGCATGGTAAAAAGCATAGTTTTCCATCTTTTTTGACCATGGTCAACTTGTGGTTGAATAATGGTTCACCATGATTCAACCATGCTAGCCTCATCAGGGTCAGGTTAACACCTTAGCAAAAAAGAAAGGCAATGACTCACAAGCAGATTGAGCAAAACATAAAGGCCCAGATATTCAAAAGGGTTGTGCCATGCGCACTAGAGTTACTCCAGCGCAAGTCTGAAAATGTGCCATTCTGCAATATTCAGCAGGAGGCAGATGCACCCCCCAAATCACGCTGAGCAACAGTGCAATGATAATGAATGTATGCACAATTGAAGGGGGAGGAACCATGTATAAATGGTGCAGTGCGATATTCAACAACATGCGCCATGCGTAATAGGAGCAAGTGGAAGTTGTATGATAGCGGAGATGAGCCAAAATAAAAAGGAACAAGGGAGAGGTGCAAGGACGCTACAGGGAAGGCACATGAGGCTGAACTCTAGCCACACAAACAGGGCAGGAGGGACACACAGGGCAGGCCAGGGAAAGAGCACCCTGAACACAGAGGCACAGGGAAGGTGTGGGAAGCCATAGCTAGTGCAGAAGGGAGAAGTGCCACACAGCACAGAGGCCACCACAGGAAGGTGTTCCCAGTGCAGGGGAAGTAACAGCCAGGACAGCAGGGGGAACACAGAAACAGCTGCTGGGGGGGGTGAACACAAGCCAGGGACATGGCCAGTGCCACCATCCAGATGGAGGCAGTAATAAGGGGGGTGAGAAGGCAGACAGCAGGGGGATACGGCCGTAGAAAGGGCCCGTTGGCGGTATGCCCCCAACAGGCAGTACCGAGCCCACACCAGCTTCGAGCTGTACAGCGATACTGAGATCGTGGGCGATACCACCTGAATCGGGCAATTCTGAGGTGGCTCTGTGAGCTGTGCAGTGATGTGATGCAGGCACCCACACGACGGATCCATGCTCTGTCAGTGGAGACTAAAGTGACAGCTTGCATGTGCTTGCTCGCCACGGGTACCTTCCAGAGACCAACAGGGGACACCACAGGTATAACCCAGTCGGCCGTGTCACACCACCTCACCCAATTCCTCAGCACACTGCTGCCACATGCTGCGGAGTACATCCATTTCCCCAGCACACCGGTGGAGTGCACAGCAAACATACAGGAGTTCCACAGGGTAGCACGTATGCCTGGCATGCTAGGATGCAGCGGCAATAGACTGCACCCATGTGGCCATCCGCACACCACCTGGCCCCGAGGAGGCGGCATATATCAATCGGAAGGGCTATGCTAGCATCAACTGCCAGGTGGTGTGCGATGCCAGGGGGCACATAATCAATGTCTGTGCCACGCACCCTGGGGGAGCACATGGTGCCTTCATCTGGCACCAGTCAGCACTGTGCCACAGATTCAAGAGTGGGGACATCCCCACTGGCCACTTAGTGGTTGAGTATGCAAACCACACAGACAAACATGGAGCTTGGGAGGGGCATGGTCAGAGGTGACATGGGTAGTGGCCTACATGGCTCGAGGCAGGGCGATGCTGATCACCAAACTAACCTCCACCCTCTACACACAGGTGACAGTGGATACCCACTCCATCCCTGGCTGCTCACACCATACCGGCGGCCCGCGACCCCATCGCATCAATGCTACAATGAGGAACATGCCATCACACACAATGTCATCGAGCAGGTGTTCGGGATGCTGAAGGCATGTTTCTGTTGCCTGGACACCTCTGGCGGTGCCCTACAGTACAGCTCCTCAAAGGCCTGTGGGCTATTCCTGGCCTGTTGCATCCTGCACAACATGGCCAACGAATGTGGGATAGCCGTACCGGTCAAAGAGGGGGACAGTGATGGGGATGATGAAGACGCCGGTGACAATGGTGATGGCAGCCCCCCCTTGGGTGATGGGACCCCCGACTGCTCCGGCTGGCACAGCTGCACAGGGACACCATCACAGAGGAGCACTTCAGCCAACCCAGGTAAATCATGGGGCCATGTGCAACCACCAGTGGCAAAGGCACAACCCACAAACATGCATGGACACACATCAGGGGTGCATTCCATCAAGGGAAGTGGCTGGGCATGGAACCGCACACACTGCCAGGGATGGGTGAGGTCTAACATGGTACATGGTCATACACACACACACACACACACACACACACACACACACACACACACACACACACGCACACACCTCACCAGACATGCACAAAGGGTAGGAGGCACGCCGACCCAGACCAATACCCCTAGCCACACATATGTCCACAGACCACCACGCCCACTGCCTGTCATTGTGCATGTGTCAGATGCTGGGCACCATTGCACAGTGGCGTACAGCGCAACACAGGCATCATCATGCACATGCACCTGTGGACAGCAGCTGGGAGGGTGTGCAAATGGACTGTGTGTGTGTGTGTGCAGGGCCGGGTACCCACCCGTGCATTGCCCGCTGAATGACACAATGCACACAGGGCAGCATCAGACAGTAGCCACACTGGGAGACAGGTCAGTCATGTGCCACAGTGCCACGGCTGCCATGGATGCATGGGCGGCCCCGCCGAGACCCACCTGCAGTGACAGGCTGACCACTGGCCTCATGGGGTGCCACCGATGGTCCCCAAGGGGTTCCACTGTGTGAACGTGACCATGCTCATGCAGGGGTCTGCAGCACACCGAACGTGCCTGTGTCAGGTGTGCTCGAGATGCCCACAGCTGAACCTGGTGTCAACAAGCATGGTGTTGTACGACGCCAGGAACGGGGGGTGGACATTGCACTGTGAGGTGTCTGCGATGCATGGGCAAATAACTGTGTGCCCATTGTGGCCATGACAGCTGTGAATGCCTGTGTCTGCCTGTCAATGGCAACGGTCACATCCTTCTGCAACCGGTCCATCCCTGCCAGGAGCAGAGCGGTGTCTCTGCTGCGACGCTCCTCTGCCTGGCGCAGAGCCGCACTCAGTGCATCCACTGCCATCACAAGCCGCATCTGCTGATTGATTGATGCTTGCAGTATGCGGGTGTGCTCATCCAAGAGGTCATCTGCCTGATTGGCATGCTGTCCCTCAGAGCGTTCACGACCCTGATGCTCATCACCCCTTGAGGATGGGTGCTGCACACCAGGGCCAGGCCTGGGCATGTCCACAGGTGGTGCACTGATGCCACCCCATGACACTGTATCCCCATGGCCATTGGCCGACTGCTGATGCTGCCCCTCCAGCTGCCACTCCTCAGGGCTTAATGGTGCCACCGCAGTGGCTGCAAAAGTCCCACTGTCCTGGACACACACCAGTGCTGCCCCACTGGTGCAGACAGGCACAGGCTGGGACTGTGATGAAACGCAGACCTCCATGGCGGCACCACCCACAGCCATGACAGCGATGTCACCTGCTGTGTGGCCATCCTGTGGCACACACGTGTCATTACCCATGACGTTAGCTCCATCATCATCAGTGACAGATCTGGCACCAGCCCGAGTCTCAGCATGCCGGCATCCATGGATGCCGGCATGCTGGGACAAGGGCAGGGCCTCCTCCGCATCTGCTCCACCAACATTAGTCCGGATGTCCAGGCGGGCCCACTGTCACCCTGACCCCCGTATTCCTGTGGAGGTGGATGGGCCTTCCTCCATCTCCATGTGACTTGCCTCACTGGAGAAGCCCACCACCGCTGACCCTTGCAGATGCTCAGGAGCTGTAAGGGAAAAAAAAGTAGCGTTACTGCATGTGACCTACCCTGTCCCCCCCAATAGACAGACCATGACCTACCATGCAGTGACGGGCTACCACCCGTCTGGAATCCACCACCCGTAACACCCTCAATGGTGCAATGCTGCATGCTGCCAGCAACCCACTCTTCCTGTGGGGTCAGGCATAGCACCTCCAGCTGTACCCCACCGGTCACAGACCATGCTGCCCTGATGGCAGCCACCTTCTCTTTAATCCTCCGCCTGTTCGTGCCCATCTTCTTTTTGCACTCCTGCACGGAGCACTGGTGGCTGCCATGCAGGTTTACAGCACATGCCACCTCCTCCCATGCAGCAGCATGGGTCTATGGTGTTCCCTGGCATCCGCTGAGAAGTGGATCTTGGTCGAGGTAGGCCTCGAACAGGGCATCTGTCTCGGCCTTAGTAAAATTTGGCCTCCTCTTCCTCCCACGACTCTGTTCCTCTTCCTCCACCACACACTCGGTCATGATTCATCCTGTGAGAATGACAGGTGTTATCTGTGACTTTGCAGTCCCATGCATGTCCCAAACACCACAGTCCACACTCCCAAACAGCATGCAACTCACCGTAATAGACTGCAGTAACCGACTATGGCCAATGCAGCCCAATGTCGCACTTTTATAGCGCAACCCATGCAAATGAGGCAAGGTGCATCTTTAAGTGGATGCAAATGCAGTGACTGCACCATTGAATGGCTGATTATATGATTTGCATATGCCGGCTGAATATTGCGCTGTTGCACCTTGTGCAATTGTGTTGAACGTGCTGAGCCAAGGGCGCAGTTCTGTGACATGCACAGTACACACCTAATTGCTCATTCCCGGGTTGATGATGCAGGCGCCTGCCATGCTGCTGACGTGCTGTGCATGGGAGGTAATGTAGGGCACGGCCACCATTGTGCCAGTGGTGCTACAGTGCTGTTCACCTATATGGCACTGTGGCACTGGGGCATCGAAGGTGCACTGGGGAAACAATGCTGTAGGCCACTACAGGAGGTGGCACACAGGCACCCAATCGTGCTACATGCATTGGGTTCCAATTGCCCTGTGGCTGTCCGTGCGCCAGAGGCCCTTGACCCTGTGCCTGACCTTTGCCCCCTAGGTGCCATGCGTCAGGCATCTGTGCACCACTATCGCACTGTTCGGTGACAGCACGATAGGGAATGGCAGTGCTGTACCACGCAGCATCTGCACGTAGCAGGACCATGCTGCAGAGCATCATTTTGCTTGAACCAGGCAGCAGAGATGGCATGGAGGCATGCTGTGGTGTGGAGCCAGATCGAGCTCGCAAACCTTGTGGCCATAGTTGAGCCCCATGTTGGTGCTTTGTTTGGGGAGGCACCCCTGGACAGGGCCAGGAGTGCGGTATGGCAGGAGGTGGTCGACGCCCTGGAGGAGGCCACCGGTATGGGGCGGATGGCAGAGCAGTGCCGCCACCATTAAGGAGACCTGAGGCGCAGGGACCCGGTCCTGCTTGACCACCTGTGGGCACGTGCCAGGAGGGGCACAGTGCCACGGCCAGGTAGGTGCAACATCCATACACTTTTATCGTCCATATGGGTATCACAGTTGCATGTGTCTGGCACATCTGGTGTTGGTCGTGGTGGTGGTATCAGGGTGTGGGGTGGGTGGGTCTGGCTGTGTGGGATTGCACACACATGGGGGTGGGGGGCCATTGCTACCAGATTGTACTGATGTTCCTTTCTCCATGTTTGCACCTTAGGGCCAGAAGAACGGCGGCGCAACAGGGAGGGGAGATGCCACATGTTGGAGCAGAGGGACAGGAGGGATGAAGGTGGTCTGCGGCGCATGGACCAGCCTGCTGATAGTGAGTGCCTTACATCCATGATTACTATTGCATACTGTATAACTGGGCAGGCAGTGGGGCATGGCCACCATCCATTAACACCACTGCCATGCAAGCAACTTGTTACAGTCAGCACTGTCCAGTGGCACTGCATGTCTGGGAGTGCATCAATGGTGGTCCATGCATGCACCGGGCACATGGCTGTGGCACTGCCTTCACACCGCATAGCCAAGTCACTGTACGGCCATGGTGGTGCTGTGCAGGACATGGGCGGTGGGTGTGTGCAGTGGTCCACATGGCTGTGGCTGCCTGGGTGGGCAGGTCTTGTGGACACAGTCACTGTGGGTGGTCGCACACCATCACAGGGGCATGTCACATGGCTGTATGCCATGCACAATGGGTGGGCTGCAGGGGGATGGACAGTCACACCTATTGACTCTGCTCCCTCGTCCTATGTGATAGGAGACTCCTGCAGATCCAGCGGGACATTCAAGAGCTGCTGCAGGTCGGGAGGGAGACATTAGAGCTCCTGCGCCACATCCACCACCACAGGGTCAGGATGAGGAGGCTGAGCTCTCATAGGCACCAGGAGGAAGAGGACCAGGGTGGCCAGTGAAGTCCCCATGCCCCGACTATCGCCTTCCCCCTTTTGACCCACCCTCACACCCCTTCTTTCCTCTCCCATATGTTCACCCCTGCCCCTTACCTGCCCCCCACCTATCTGGCCCTTCTCCCACTCTTGTATATAGTTGTAAATAGTTTTACTTTACATTGTTTCAATATATACATTTTGTTATATCAACTGTCGTGGTCTCTGATTTGCAGCGGGCTACAGGTGTTCTGCTGCAGTGGTGTGCATGGCGTCAGGGGTGGTGCACGCATGGGCGTGTGTGTGTGTGTGTGTGTGTGTGTGTGTGCAGAGGTGAACCACCTATGGTGTGGGCAGGGGGATCAGTCACTGTCTGTGGTTTGCGTGTTGTACTCTGTGCACTGGATACCTGTGTGCAGTGGTCCACAGGGCCTGCACTGTGTGCATGGCACCCCTGTAAGACTGTCCATGGCCTGTGCAGCTGACACCCTTGCATGTCTGTGATATGCACGGTCTGCTGGCGTGTCAGTGGTGGCTGTCCATGCTGGATAACAACTGTACCCGGCACAATGCCAGGTTGACTGCCATCACCAGTATGGTACAAGTCTGCCTCCGGTGGCACTGTGGCCTCAGCTGTTGTTGTTCACCATACATGCTGTCGCTTGTGTCTGTTGCAGCGGATGTGCTCCAGTGTCTGTCGCTTGTGCTCCGGCAGCATGCTGGTAGCATAAAGCTTCATGGTGCCTGTGCAGGGTGGCTGGCACACCTGTGCAATGTAGGGGTGCTGGCCATGTGTACACGTCAGCCGTGGCCACACGTCAGTGGCTTGGTTGACCTGCTACTGTGTCCTGTGTTGCTGTGCCCTTGGGTATGGGTGGGTGTTTGTCCATGCACTGTGTTGCATCCTGTGTGGTGCATGCCTCCATGTTACACTGTGCGTGTCTGTGCTGGCTGTTGTGGCCAGTGCTGGGATGGGATGTGTCCTTGGGAGGGTGTGCAGGGTGCTGTACCGCTGGAGGTGGGGTCCGGGGCATGCCCTGTCACATGTGGGGTACCTAGTGTGCTGACGCATGGTCGGTCTCTCAGCTGTACTTTGGGGGGGACATGCAGGGCGGCACTGTGTATGCATCTGTTGCATCGCTGTCTGCTGCTGCCCACTGCAGGGTGCCCATGGTGGGGCTGCCTTACATGGCTCCATGGTGCACAGGGTTGCATTGTCACAGTGGGGGTGGTGGCATGCATGGGATATCCTGCACTGTTGGGTGCTACTCCTGGGCAGGGTGTATGGGGATTATGGTGCAGAGTGTGCTCTGCATTGGTGGAATGGTGTGCTATGGAGTGGTCAGCCATCCTTGTGTGATGGTCACAGCTTGCCAGGGGGTGTGCTGGGGCACTATGGCCCGGCTGTGGGTTGGTTGCTGGTATCCATGGGCCGATGGTTATTCCAGCTCTCCCCCAGTTGTGCAGTGCATGGGGTGTGGGGGACAATGTCTGTTCTGCTGTGTGTTCCTCTGCCCATCTGTGGCATGGGTGGTGGGCCCCTGCATCCCTGGTCGTGCTGTTGCATTGCTGCCCTGCTGCTGGGGGTGTCCCTGGTTGCACTATTGTGCATCTGGACTGCTCAGCTGAACATCCCTTGTTGCGCTATGACGCTTCAGATATGCTCAGCTTCACCTCCCTAGTTGTGCTATGGTGCAGGTGGTGCGATATTCAGTCATCGGCCATAGGCACATCTTGGCCTGCGCAGTTTTTGAATATCGCGTTTCTTGCACATGGGCGCAGTGGACTTGTGCTTGCTCCTGCTGTTGCATACTTTTTGGGTGCAGTTTGAATATCTGGGCCAAAGCACTTATTGTGCCCATGGCATTCCTGGTGCTTCAAGGGAACAGTCCCTCTTCATCAGTGGGGGGGGGGATGGAGTCATACATCAAACAGTGCACTTAAATACAATCAATTTCTGATGTTTTTCAAATTTTGACAAATGCTACACCCTGATTTGTCAGAATATCACACAGAGAAAAACACATACAAAACCACAAAGTGCAACTTACAAACACGAACAGATTCAATGCAACATTTTTAGAAATGATCTTATCAGATTAGCATAGAAAATGGCAATAAATATTCAAAGTTTGTAATCAGTATTATGCATTTTCGTAAAATATCTGCAAAGCATATGCATATATATGCATAATATTCCCTTTGCATTTATCAACAGAATCAAATTGCCATTAAAGCTATAAATAATAGATTTGATATCAGAAAGGTTATTAAAGTTCTCCAATCCATAAGTTGTTTATGCACAAATACATTTGCATACTGTGCAAAAACACAATCCCCTCCAACCAAAATAGTTTTTTACACACATTTTCATAACATATTCATATTATACTCTCACAGGGAAGTCTCCACATTGCGATCTAAACCCTATTTTAAGGAGAGCTGTACAAAAAATTAAAGCAAATGTTTTCACAAATGGATAGAAGAGAAAAGAGAAAAAGGAATTGTATGCAACTGATCTGGCCAATGTGTTTGTACTTGTTTGACTATATTGTTCTAGTTTGACTTAATTCCACTGGAACTCGCTTATTGTATTTGTTACGTTGCCCTGTCATTTCCATTATTGACATGAAAACTTTGTAAAAGAGCACTTGTGCTCAAAGGTATTCTCCAAAAAGGTTCAATAAATGAATCATTAAATAAATCAACAAATAAATTCACAATGCTTATGGCACCATACTGTACCAATGCATTCCTCCTGTCTTCTGTAGGGGCTACAAGGGCTAGAACAGGTGAAATGGTCATTGATCGGGCTCTTCAGAATGTCCTGTGGCTGAGCAGAAGGAGCACATAACCACTACTTTAGCCCTGAGGACCATGTTGCCTCTGCCCTTGGAAATGGATCAGGTGCAGTACAGGCACCCTTCACAGGGCTGTGGATATCTGTAGGTCACTCTATGTGTGGAGTTGGACCTCTGTGCTTCCTAGGCCAGTACAAGAACCCCAAAAGGGGCTGCAGATATGTTCATGGATTGGGCCCCGAGCTGTAACTTATTTTATATAAGAACCTAAGTTAATATTTGGTCATGTTTAGAGCCGCTCAGCTAGTGCACTAACTGTTTCACCCAAATTCCACAGACAAAGAAATTTAAAAAGATCCGATAATAGCTGGCCTGGCAGTGAGCTGGATTTGGAAACAGATTGGGTTGCTAAGCTGCTGGCTGGGGAGGAAGACTTGAGCATCTCAAGGGCAGATCTCTTCCCTCAGAAGGGGGATTCAGTGTACCGTTCATTAATTACCACCTGGCGGAGCCCAGGAAGCAGCATGGTGGCTGCATACAGATGGGAAGAGAAGCAAGAAAATGAATCCTATCAGAAGGAAGAGACAGATTTACAGGAAATGATTTAAAAGTAATGAACATAGTTGAAAAGTTAACATTAAAGATATAAAGTTCAGTAACAAGATCAGAGTAAAACAGTGGACTCAGGGCCCAATTTACAAAGGCATCCCAGACACATGTGAATCATGCATATCAGCAGTACCTTGCTCAACTCCATTGGTAACTTGTGCTTTATGGTATTTTGACCCCTGGCCCCTGGTATCCATGCACAGAATGCTGTGCTTAGGGCAGGACACTGGGCAGTGTTGTGCCAGACACCAGTCATACATCATGGAAACATAGAATTTGACTGCAGATAAGGACCACTTGGGCCAATCAGTCTGTCCTTTTTTTCTCTGGCTATATACTGACACCATGGACACTACTTTTTCTCTGCCCCATTGCTTCCCATTAATATTCCTTTGTGCCTATCCCATGCATGCTTGAAGCCCACAGCTGTTTTCCCCCATCCACCTCCTTTATCAGATAATTACAGGCATCCATGACTCTTTTAGTGAAGATGCACTTCCTCACATCTCTCTTGAATTTATCCCATTTCAGTTTCATTGCATATCCTCTTGTTTTTGTGCATCCTTTCCAATGAATAATGCTTCCCTCCTATACCCTATTTACCACTGTGAGGTATTTATATGGCTCTGTCTTATTCCCCTCTCCTTTCTCTCTTCCAGGGTGTACATACTGCGGTCCATCAGGCTCTCCTCATAGGGCTTCCGATGCAGACCCTGCATCATTTTAGTTGTCCTCCTGTGTACTGCCTCCATTCTGTTTATGTCCTTCCTGAGATGCGGTCTCCAGAACTGGACACAGTACACAAGGTGAAGTCTCACCCGCAGTCCATACAGTTGGCAAAACCATCTCCCTCCTTCTGCTGGTGATACCCCTCCCTATGCTCCTGAACATCCCACTGGCTCTACCCACTGCCTTGTAACACTGCTTCACCACCTTGAGGTCTTGAGATATAATTACTACCATCTCCCTTACTTGTTCAGTGACTGTCAATACCTCTGCTCCCATTTTGTATCCCACCTCTGGGTTTATGTGCCTAAAGTACACAATTTGTAACTGTTTTGCATTGAACCCTCATCACCATGCCATTGAACACTGCACAAGTATTTTCAGGTCTCTACACATTTTGTCCACCCCCAATGGAGTGTCCACCCTATTTTCAATTTTGGTGTCATCTGTAACAATGAAGACTGTCCCTTCTAGCTCATCTGCAATGTTATTTATAAATATGTTAAAAAGGCCTGATTCCAGAACTGAGCCCTGTGGCACCCCACTGGTCACCATCCCTTCCCTGGGGTGAACTCCATTTACCACCACCCTCTGGCATCTAGCCCTTAACCAGTTTGTTACCCATTTTACCACTTTCTGACTGAGCCCTGAAGTGCCCAATTTTCTTATGAACCTCCTATATGGAACGGTGTCAAAAACCTTTCTGAAATCTAAGTAGGCCATGTCCACTACCCCACCCTGATCTGTTTCCATGGTCATCCAGCCAAGAAATCTATCAGACTTGTCTAACATCACATCCTCTCCATGAATCAATGTTGCCTCAGGTATTGTTACCCATTGGCTTCAAGATATTCCATAATCCTTTCTTTTAGCAGTTACTCCATTAGCTTCCCACCACTGATGTCAGTCTGACTGGCCCATAGTTGCCAGCCTCCTCCCTGCTACTGCTTTTGTGTAGTGGGACTACTGTACATGTGCCCTTCTCCAGCCCTCTGGGACCACCCCTTTTTTCCAGTGAGTTTTCCAAAAGGACTATCAGAGGTGCAGCCAGCACCTTTCTGAGTTCCAGTAGTACCCTTGGATGTACCCCTTCTGGTCCCATAGCATTGTTCACTTTCAGACTTGTGAGTCCTTTCAGGATTCTCTCCTCTGTAAAGGGACTTGTGTCTACCTCCCCCACCTCCAGTGTCCCTATTTCTTTTATGTGGTCCATCCCCTTTCCTTTCTTCCATGACGGTTGAACAAATGCTTTTTTTCAGGATATCAGCTTTTCCTATCCTCCTCTGCAATAATCCACACCTGCCCTTTTTAACCTCATAATTCCCTCACTAGTCTTCTTCTTTTCTTTCTGCACCTCAAAAAAATGTCTTGTTCCCTTTAGTTACTCCTTGGGTTATTCTTTCCTCACTTTGCACATTTGACCTCCTCACTGCCTTTTCTGTTTCCCATTGTTTCTCTTGATGCATATTACCTTCTTCTTAACTCTGCATCTCTGTACTGCATACCACCTGAAGACTACACTTTGAGCCTTAACTTTTTTAGCCACTTCCTTTGAGAACCATGGCAGTCTTCTTTTCTTCCTGTCTTTATGCTACTTATTTGCACAGAGTGTTGATTTCAATATGCCCTCCCCACTAGACCCCAGACCCACTGTTCGTGCTTCCATCCAGGTCATCCCCGTACTATGTGGTCTCTCAGGCATTCTCCGCCCATTGTTTTTTAAACTTGCCCTCCTGAAGTCCAGGACTCCCATCCTTATGTGATTCACTTCCATCATCATCCTTACATTGAACCACACCGTACTGTGGTCATTCATTCCAAAACAATATGCCATGTCCCCATTGGCAATATAGTTCAATTTGATTATGGCACTGTCCTGTGCCAGTACAGCCTCCAGCCCTCTGTAGAGGTCTCTTGAGCTGGGGTTGTTGAAGTGACTACAAATCAGGTTCTTCAGAAAGTACTGTAGCCAGCAGAGGGGTGCACATATCCACTATTGCAGCCCCTAAAGCTACATAGAATCTGCCACCTCTGCAAGTCTTTTGCAATATGGTGTTTGGATCCATGACCTGGCTCAAGCCTGCCCATGCCCCTGTGCCCACCCTGACCCAGCCACATACATAAGAATGCCAGCAGCAAAGGAACAGGTGCAGTAGGGCCACACATCATGGGGCTGTGGAGTCTTGAAGGTTATGGTATGTGCAAAGTAGGACCTCTGTGTTCCATGAGCCATCACAGAAACCCCAAGGGTGATGTGGATATGATGAGGATCAAACACTCAGCTGTGACTCATTACATGTAAACACCCAAGTAAATGTCTGTTCATGTTCAGAGCTGCTCAGCTAATGAATTAACTATTACACCCACATTCCACAGACAAAGAAATTCTTTGTATCTGACTGGGATACCGGGACAAAACAGTGCACCAGGAAGAGTGCTGCAGGAACTGCGCAATGCGACACTTTAAAGGATGTTTTTTTTTTCATTTATTTATTGAGTCTTGGATTACAACATCTTTGAGCAATACAACTCATTTACAAAGGTTCCACGTCAGTAGTACAAATACAAAACAAGGTAAACAATAGATAAGTAAATAGTGGACATCAAGAATATACTTTAAAAATACTAATACATCAAAAGCAATCAAAATAGCACTGAATGTTACTCAATATGCAGTAGAGTGGGCTAGAAGAGAGGGTAGCCTGGGAGGCCTTGTCAAAATCTTGGACAAAAAGTAATGGGGTGTAAGGTGGGGACGGGACAAACAAGGGGGAGAAGGAGATGAGTTGCACAGGAGGCAGAGGGGAGTCGCAAAGGAGATAATGGGGATAGAGAGATGAAGGGAGGGGAGGTGGATGGGGGAAATGGGGCGATTGCAGAGAGAAGGGGGAGTGCTGGCGAAGTGAGGAGGAGGAGGACAAATTAATAGTAGAGGGAGAAGAGGTGGTGTTTAGCCCGGGGAGGGGGGCAGCCTAGTAGGCCTTGTTGAAAACCCGAGATAGAGAGAGAGAGAGAGAGAGAGAGAGAGATTAATATGGGTGGGAGAGAGAGATAAAAGAGAGAAATGTAGGGGGAAGAAGTTGCAAAAGAGGTGGCATGAGATAAGAGAATGGGTGGGGAGTGGAAGAGGGAAGGTGAGGAGGAGCAGGGGAAGAGCTCAAACATGTGCATCAGAGAAGAAACAGGGGTGAGGGGTAGAGGAGAAAAGGCTTGAGGGTAGAATTGAAATGAAGTACCAAGTGTTAAAAGTGTCAAAAGGTACAAGTACAAAGATAACATAAGCAGAAGGCTGCTAAAGGTGGCAATCACATATACTGTTTGCTAATAGATGCTGCCAGAGTTTGTATTTGAAAGGGTAGAGTTTTGACTCAGCAGAGATGTCCCTACCCAGCGAGCTGAGCCAGAGGGAGGGCTCTATAAGCGAAAGACCGCTGACCTAAGGTGATGCGACATCTGGGAACAGTAAAGACCTGAGCTGTTGAGTTGTGAATACATTGGGTACTGTGACAAGGGCTAAGGAGCTGTTGGACCCTGGGGGTAGCAAACCAAGGTGTGCCTTCTGGGCAAGTAAGAAGGTTTGATATTGGATCTGGCTGAATAATTGAAGCCACCCAGTCTGAGCATATAGATCACACATGTGTGTGAGGCGGGCAGCCTCAGTAAGCAGTCTGAATGCTTTGTTAAGAGCAACAGTGATCCTGTGAAGGGATGTAGCAGAGGCAGAGCAGTAAACAACCAGACCATAATTGATGATGGTAATGACAGAGCTGAAAATTGCTATTTTTAGCACCTCGGAAGTGAGGCTATGCTTGAGCCTGTGGAGTAGGCCAATCCTTATGCTGACAGATCGAGCTACGTTATCAATATGTTGTGAGTAGGTGAGTGAGCTATCAAAAGTGACCCTTAGATATTTGAAGGAGTGGTTCTGTTCAAGTGGGGTGCCAATGCAGTTTGTGATGAACAAGGGTTTGGACTTGTGTTTCTTATGGGCATTGTTGAAAAGCATCACTCTGGTCTTTTTACAGTTTAGCACCAGTTTTTGAGTGCTGAACCACTTTTCCACTTCTGGGAAACTGTGTTGAAGGTTATCCTGGAGGATCTAAAGGTCAGGGTTACTACAGTAGATCACAGCATCATCCGCATAGAGCAGAATCTGTTCATGACAGGCTTGTGGGAAGTTATTCAAGAAGATACTGAAGAGAAGGTGCCCTAGTATAGATCCCTGAGGCATTCCGGAATGGACTGGCTTCCTTTTAGAGAGGACATTGGTTATCTTGACCTGGTGCAAATGGTCTTCTAAGTAGATTTCAAACCAGCTGACAGCATCATTCAACATCCCTGCAAGTGATAATTGCCCGAGTAACAGTGAGTGGTCAGAGTATCAAAGGCCTTTGTCAGGTTAATAAAGGCAGCCTCTACCAGATGGTGTTGGTCGAGTGCGTTATGTATGAAACCAGTGAATTCTAACAGTGCAGTAGTAGTACTATGACCTTTACAAAAGCCATGCTGCTGAGGACATTGAATATTGTATTTGTCCAGGTATTCCACAAGCTTATCTGCAATTATACGCTCTAGTGCTTTTGATAGAGGAGGTAGAATGGAGATTGACCTGTAGTTTGTGTGATGTACCCTATCACCACCATTGTGCACTGGGGTTACTAGGGCCTGTTTCCATTTTAGGGGGAATTGCCCAAGTCTTAGAGAAAGGTTCAGAATCTTCATAAGAGGTGTAAGAGTTTCCTCGAGGGTGAGGGCAAGAAATTTGAGATCTAGATTGTCCCCACTGAATCTTGATTTACCAAGTACTTTGTGTATGCACTTCCTAGCCTCATGCTTAGTAACCTCTTTGAAGTAAAAAGTGAAAGGGGTAGAACAGCGGTAGGGAATTACTGCTACCCCTGTCACTTTGTGCTCTTTCTGGAATGGATCAAGTTGCTGTGTGCTGAGGTGCCTGGCTGAGCTGCTCCCACTGTGGAGTGGCTAGGGCACCAGTGCATAGAGTGGTAGGAGACCTGGGACGATCATTCACTTCCTGGCAGGTCTCCTCCTGCTGCAATTATTTTTTTACAAAAAAACAGTAATTTTCCCTCTTCCAATGTTCACCCCATCCTCAAAGTCCACAACACCCCAGAGTTGATTATTTTAAGCCTGGCAGGTGTGGGAGGTTAAGTCCACACATTGGGGGTGCAGGAGGTGGAGCCCCCTAGAAAAATAAAGAAGTTTCATTATTGTTAATGGGGCTGCACTATTGTTGTCTGTTTGCTCTATTACCTGACCTTATTTGGGACAGTACTGTTTTCCTTTCGGCATTTATTGCCATGCAGTTTTAGTATGCGGCAGCATGATCCCATGCCCTGACTGGTTATTGGATGAAAAGATCAGATAATACTGTCCTGCAGTGCATCAGTATCACTACTGCTTGCTACTGTACACCTATGACCAAAGTTTGGTAACAGTCTGGGTTACTCGGGCTGGCCTGGTGAATGAGGATCGAGCATCACAAGTACAGTTCTCCTCCCTCAGATCATAGACTTTCTCTTGGTGGAGGCCAAGATGCAGCACAGTGGGTTCATACAGAAGATGAGAGAGCAGCAGATGGATGAAGGGTGCATCTGTAAACATCACTTTACATATGTGTGCTCATAATTGCATGCCGGAACTCTCAGATGAGAAAACCAGGAGGTGGAACATCTCAAGTTGACTAAGACAACATCAGCACCCAACCCAGGCTCACATCTAGCACAAAGGATAGGGCAGGCCTCCCTTTATAACTGTAGTGTCAGGTAAGTGTGGGCCACTAAGTCTCTGCCTGTTAGTGATGGGACTGGGGGTAGTACCAGGAGGGGGCAGAACAGAGGCTGAAAAAGCAAATGATGAAAAAAATCAGATAAGGGTTCAGTAGTATGAATATTCAGATACTGTAATAATCTGAGGCAGCCACCTAGAAAAATGCATTATCTTTTAAAAATTCATTAGCTGGTCAATTTTATTCATAAAACAAATTATCTGAGTAGTTCTGGTCATGTCTGTCCCTGCATATTAGGAATCAGACATAGAACAGGGAGGTTGTTTTAATTTCACGTATGGAAAGAATTACTGTAAAGAGTTCAAGCAAAATGAAGTGTTACTAATGAAGTGCCCCTCTAATATTTCATACTCACCAGACTGCACAATAAAGGACTAGAGTACCAGCTATGAAATTCTGCTCAGCAACTGCCAAGTCTTTACTACACAACAAGGCACCATTCATTTCAAAACAGCAATCCAGGAACATCATATAAGGTGATGTATGAACCTATCAAGATCTGGTTAGTGTGCGATAAGGAGTATAGTCTAAGGATGCATTGTGCTGCCTGTACACTACGAGAGTCAGAAGAAAACCAATAAGCTGCAATCAGATGTGAACTGTTGTCAGGTTAAAGGACTGGAGCAGACATATATTCAATAGCTTGAGGCAGATCTAAGAGCTTGTTTATTTTCACCCGTCTTAGAACACAAGACAGACTGACTAATGCTTTGAAAAACTGCTGCTCAAAGCGGTTTCAGAAACGGCCATCATTTTTCCTCCAGGAACCTAAATTTCTACCCAAGCTGTTTAAATAGGTTACTAGAGGCATAATTCTCAAACTTCTCTTTTCATGCTGTATTGATTCCCCATTATAAACAAATATTTGATACCAAGACAAAGGAAGACAAAATATTTATAAACATCACCAAGGCCTGCTAAGGGAGCAGAAGCTATGTTTAGAGGCAGTGTGTATTTTTAATATGCTGATGTCATGGTCAAAAAGAGGCACATAATAGAGCAAGTTTTGTACTATACTATATGGGAACATCAAATATAACTGACTAGTCAGCTGCATACAGTATCAATAAATTATAGTTCATGTCCTTTTTACTGATTTTTTTTAATTCATTTTATTATTTATCCACTCACAGGCTGCCTACCTTGTACAGGTCTGAACTTCCATCCAATACAGGCACATGTCTCTCTGTTGCTCTAGAATCATTGAACCCATATGATCCTATGGATCCAGTATAAGGATAGGGGTTCAAGGAGCACTAATGGATCACTAGAGCATGGATCAACTGCATCATGCAATGTCTGTCCCTTGATAGTGTTCCTTATTTACACTATTGTACAACTCCTGGCACATCCCTTTGTATTGGGCCACCTTGGGCCACTCAGCTTCACAGTCTTTCGGGGTCCCCCTCTTGTGATCTTCTTTGATAGAAAAGGCAAGGCAAGTTTATTTGTAGGGCACCCAATCCCGGAGGCTCTGGGCACCTAACAAGAGTTAAAACAAAACATAATGAGAAACAGCATCAGTAAGTGACACAATAACAATGCTTAAATATAAATCTAACAATTTAAAAGAAATTAAAAGGGGTTTCAGACTGTCACAGCAGGGATAGAACAGGAAGTATTCAGAAAACTGAAAAAAAAAACAGAACAAAGAGGTGGACCTTTATCCTCTGTTTGAACACCTCAACTGAGGGAGCCTTCCAGACAAAAAGTGATAATGAATTCCACAGGATTGGCCCAGAGATGCTAAATGCACGCTCTTCTGAGATCTTGAGCCCAACCCTGGGAATGTCCAGGAGACCCCTCAAAGAGGAGCAGAGGGAGCGGGCAAAGGTCACCAGTGTCAGGAGTTCTGACAGGTAACCAGGACCCAGTCTGTATAGGGCCTTAAAGGTGAGAAGACACACCTTGAAAAGGACCCTCCACCTAACCAGCAGCCAGTGCCGACCCTGCAGGACTGGAGTCACATGACTGGACCTCAAGAGGCCTGTCAGTAACTGGGATGCCATGTTCTGCACTAGCTGAAGTCTGCAGAGGATCCGTCCCATGACCCCACAGTATAGAGAGTTGCAGTAGTCAAGTCTGGATGTCACAAAAGCATGCACTAGTGTTGGCAGGTCCTCGGATGGAACGATGGGCTTAATCCAGGCAATATTCCGCAGATGGTAGAAACCGCTGCTGACAACAGATGACACCTGATCTTTAAAAGTCAGTTTGTTATCAAAGATCATGCCCAGATTTTGCACCCTCCAGGCAGCCACCAATGGAGCAGGACCCAGGAAAAGCCCCAAGTCAACCCCAGGTGGAAATCCATCATGTCCGCGACTAGGCTCGATCACCAGTACCTCCATCTTTGCCGGGTTGAGTCTCAGCCAGCTGGAAGCCATCCAGCCATTGATTTTAGCCAGACAGATGTTAAGCACATCAACCACTCCTGATGTTCTGGGGCAAAAGTCATCTCTCTAACCCCCAAAACAGAGGCATTTTAGCCTGAGGAGAAATCCTCTATAGACTGAGAGCACTTCTTTTATGAACACCATGGACTCCACTGCGTGACTGCAAACATTTTAGATTTGAGGCATGCACATTAAGACTTAAGCTGCTGGCAGAATTAGAATACAGTAATTCTGAACTGATTTATTTATTAGAATTTTGGTAACCAGGTAAGTCCACTGAGACCATGCAATCCCTTTTTCAGTGATGACCCAGGTGACAATACTGAACACAGAACAATAGATAAATACAATAATAATATACAGGATACAGAAAGATTTCTGGTCTCTGGTCTGATCATTGCACGGTCCAGTTCACGCTTGGGGCTCCTGCCATAAGCCCTTCCCCTGCTGAGATGATTCGCTGTCCCTCTTTACGGGGTTTGACCCCTGAGGGTTTTCTGGCGGCAGCGAATTTGTCTAGAGTGGATGATGCATGCGCGGGAGGTGTGGTGGTTGGAGTTGCTCATAATGAGGTGTTATCCGACACTATAAACTCCTCGCACTCCAGTCCGCGGTATGACCTAGGACTTCTTACCTGAGGTCGCCATGGTTTGATGGTGAGCTCAGGGAGATGAAGAAACTGGTCGGAGATTGGAGCTGCTGAGAGATCCCGCCTGGATGCGGACAAACTGGCCTCATGTGCCCACTATGTTGGTACAGGAGGCAATCAACCATAAGAAGACAGTGTTTCTGTCTGGGTAGATTGCTGCCGGAAGGAACTGACCAGCTTCACTTTTCCGGACCGTTGATAGACTTTTACATCCTGTCTGTCTATGGCCCCGGAAGGTTTTTTCTAATACTGATTGTGAGGAATTTGCTCGATTCTTTTCGGATAGGGTGTCTGCGATCCAGCGGGTGGCTCCTTCAGCCAGAAATGATACAGCTGGCAGTGATAGCCTGATGTGTTCTGAGTGCACTCCGCCTGGTTGGGGAGAGTTTAGACTGGTGGAGGATAGTGAAGTTATTGAGGTAGCAACCAATGTGAGGCACACCTTTTGTGAACTGGACCCGGTGTCGACGCGTTTTTTAATGAGATGCGCTGACTCTGTTGGCCCGGTGTTTGCCATGATTGTACGGTGCTCCCTTTCCGAGGGTGTCTTTCCGGATGCCTTGAAGGAGGCTCTGGTGAGACCCCTCTTAAAGAAGCCATCTTTGGACCCAGAGATCAAGGCAAATTACCATCCAATCTCTAACCTTCCATTTTTAGGAAAGGTTATTGAGAAAGTGGTAGCGTTTCAGTTGGAAGAGCACCTCACATCTCATGAGTTATACAAACCCTTCCAGTCGGCTTTTCGTGCCAGACATAGCACTGAAACTGCACTTGTTCGGGTGCAGAATGACCTTCTCAGGGCTAGAGACCGGAGACAAGACAATTCTGGTTCTCCTCGATCTCTCATCAGCATTTGACACTGTGGACCATTGTGTGCTGCTTGCTCGCCTTGGGGACCTATGCAGACTCACCGGTAATATTATCAAATGGTTTGAGTCCTTTCTTACTAACAGGAGGCAGCGGGTTATGATGGGAAATTTCTCATCTACACCTAGTCTGCTTCTTTGCAGAGTTCCCCAGGGTCAGTATTGGCTCCAATGTTGTTCGCAGTGTACATGCTGCCTCTGGGTGGGATCATTAGGAAATATGGCTTGAGTTTTCATTGCTATGCTGATGATACTCAGCTATATTTTTCCTTTGCCCCAGGAACATCCAATGCAGTGGATGTGATTAATATCTGTCTGACCGAGATTAACGACTGGATGGCCTCCAGCTGGTTGCGGCTGAACCCTGATAAGACGGAGGTATTAGTAGTGGAGTCGAGCAGAGTTCGTGATAGGATGGCCTCTGACACAGAAACTGGGCTTGTCCTAGGGTCTGTGCCATTGAAGGCCTCCTCTTGGGTGTGAAATCTTGGCGTGATTCTGGACAGGGATTTAACCATGGAGGCTCAAATATCCTCTGTGGTTCATACCTGTTTTTACCATCTCAGAAACATTGCCAGAATCAAATCCCTTGTTCCGCCTCTGGACCTCCCTACTTTGATACATGCCTTAGTCACATCTAGGCTTGATTACTGTAACGTGCTCTGTCTCGGGGTCACGGGAGGGTCTCTCCGCAGATTGCAGCTGGTGCAAAACGCAGCTGCCCGGTTGTTGACCGGGCAGCAAAAGTTCTGTCATATTACACTGGTTCTGTGTGAATTGCACTGGCTGCCAGTCAGGTGAGAGTCCTTTAAGGTAGGTCTTCTTACCTATAAGGCCCTACACGGACAGGGCCCTGGTTACCTGTTAGACCTTCTGTCACCTGCTTTCTCCGCTACTTCTTCTCCTCCAGTGAATGCCTCCTGACCATTCCCAGAACTAGGCTGAAATCAGCCAGCGACAGGCATTTAGTGCCATGGACCCTTTCTGTGGAACCTCTACCAACTATGGTCAGAGAGGCTTCATCGGTGGATGTTTTTAAGGCCCGGTTAAAGGCCTTTTTCTTCTCTAAGGCATTTAATCTAATTTAATTTAATGTTTCAATAAAGATTTATATTTAAATGTTTAGTTCTGTAATGATCTGTATTTATGTGTAAAGTTTTATATTTATTATGTTAAAATGCTTGTTTTAATGTTTTGTACGGTGCCCAGAGCCTCTGGGATTGGGCTTCTTTTAAATAAATTTTGCCTTGCCTTGCCTTGCCTTAACAATGCTGCAAAAATTATTACAGTGGAAAGCCAGGTAAGTAATTTAAACTAGATCAGGCATTAAGCATATATAAATAAACAGAATAACTAATATTATACAATATATACATAGCAGGAACACGCGAGCAGGTGGATTACAAGATACATCTATCAGAGTAATATAGACTAGGCATTAACAATGCAATAAGGGTTATTTAAAGCAATTGCAGAGGAGGGAATTAGTAGGAAAGAGGTAAGCTCTTTTTTGAAGGAGGATAGGGTGGGGCAGGAGAGTGAGTTAGGGGGGAGGGAATTCCAAACAGAGGGAGCTGAGAAGGTGAATGAACGCTTACCCAATAGGTGTTGCATCTTCTGGATTGCTAATAATGGTAAGGAAGTAGATCTAAGCGTGTGTGTGGGTGCTTTTTTGTAAACGATTCCCCTTAGGCAAGGGGGGTTAAAGAGCTTGGTAAGTTTGAATACAAGGCTTAAGGTGTGAAACTGTTACCTTGAGTCATAGGTAGGCCATTGAAGAGAATACAGGGCCTCACAGTGGTGTTTTCTGGAGTCCGCTCCAAGGGCAAAACATCCAATCCTATGATAGAGTTAATGCACCAGTGCAAGGGAAGAGGACTGGGTGGAGAGTAGTAGAGGGGCACTATAGAACAAAATAGGGAGAAGGGATGTTGACGCAATCTTTTTACAGGTGGCACTGGAGGCAGTATAATAACCCAAGCTTCTGGTTTACCATTTTGGTAAGCTGAGTTGCATGATGCTCCATTGAGAAGGAGGCATCTAAGTGAACCCCAAGGTATTTAAAAGTACTAACCACTTCTATGGTGTCTCCTGACTGTGTACTGATCTGGAGCCGTTTGGTAGGTTTGGGGGACAGGTCACGGAAAAGCATAGCTTTTGGGTTTTTTTCATATTTAGAATTAGGTGATTGTCCGAGAACCAGGTCTCAAGCTCAATGAAATCAGAGTTAAGGCTTTGGTTAAGCCAGTCTATATTGTTAGATGAGCAGTATAAGATTGCATCATCAGCATATAATTATACGGATGCACCGCCACAGATGTTGGGAAGCACACTGATAATAAGAGAGAATAGTATCGGGCCAAGAATAGAACCTTGGGGTACTCCATGTGAGATAGGCCTTGAAGAGGAGAGTGAACCAGACCATTGTACCCTCTGTGATCTTCCAGTGAGGTAGTCATGGAACCATGTGAGTGCTAAGGGATCTAGACCTAATTGATGCAATTTGCCAAAGAGAATGTGGTGGTTGACTACAATGAAGGCCTTAGTCAAGTCAACGAATACTCCACCGGTTAGAAGTCCAGCATCACTTGCATAAAGAATGTCAGTCAAGACTTTGACAAGGGCTGTGGTAGTACTATGGCTATTCCTGAAGCCATGCTGGCAGTCTGTAAGAAGATGATGTAAGCCTAGGTAGGAATGTAGCTGAATATACAAGATCCACTCCAGGATCTTAGCCAGTAGGCAGAGAATTAAAATAGGCCTATAATTTTTCACAGCGTGGGTCCTCCCCTTATGGAGGGTGACCACCACAGCCACTTTCCAAAGACTTGGCACTTCACCAGAGAGGATAGATCTGTTTAGAAGATCACAGACAGGTGTGCGAGTACTGCTGCCCCTAGTTTGAGAAACTTGGGTTCTAATGTTTCATGGCCAGGGGGGATCTTTGACTTGAGATTTGATAACAGCCTGAGGACTTCTCTTCTAGTGGCTATTTTTGGGTGGAAAGGGGGTCAGGAGCCAAGAGTGGCATGATGCTGAGTAGGGATAGAGAAATCCGAGACTGGCGGCAGGTGAGCTGTGTACCTATCAAGGTCAGTGGGGAACTGATTAATTCTTTCTGCAGTGGACAGCGGATCTTGAAGGAGGTGGCTGCTGGATGATATAGAGCTTGGACATTGGGTCAATTTACCTTTGATCAAATAATTGATATGTTTCCAGAATTCTTTGGGCTTGCTGAGATTCTCAGTCAGAAGTGAGCAGAGATAGGTATGTTTAGCACCCTGTATCCTATTTTTACACTTATTTCTCAGCTGTTGATAATATAGTCAATCAGAATAAAGGAGGCTGTATTTATAGGTCTTCCAGGCTGCATCATGACTCTTCATGAGGGTTCTGATTTCAGTAGAGAGCCAGGGTGCCTTAATACCCTTAGATTTATGTCTAGTATGTGGAGCATGTATGTTGATAATGTTTTTAATGGTAAGGATAAAATAATTAAGTGCCTGGTCTATTGAGGGGAGGCGAGTTCATGGCACAGCAAGGGATAATACCATGCAGAATTTTCAAATGCCACAGAGTTTTGAAAAATTCCACATTATTCTCCCAAATTTCTTTGGAAGCAGAATGAGCTGAATTTTGATGCAGAAAAGCAGCATGGTACTTCTCTAATCACTTAATGTGGAATTGTATTCTGTGACTTTACATATATTCTGGGGAACATTTCCTGCAGCCATTTGACAATAATTCAATTGAATCTAAAGGCAGTTTCATTAGAAATGCTCCTATTTGTTGTCTGAGCCCATGTACTGGACTGTGTTAACCATCAATTGTCATGCATCCCATATTTTGTCTTTAACTGCATCTTGATTTGCAAAATTATATTATGCAGAATTGTCACTGTGCAGAATTAAATTCTGTGATGAATGTTGCAATAGTTATAATTGTATCCCATGGTGCTGGATTCCACAGCAAATGTACCCATGTGACTTCCTCAGCTCACTGCATGCTGTGGACACTTATGGACATTTAATGGAAAAAGGTGTGTGCTGTTAAGCAATGAATAACCTGTGCCAATCATATTTAAAAATCATTTTAAGGGTGACTCTTTGCTTCAGGTTGTTTCACTCAGGAATTTTGAGATTTTTTCAGTGCTTTAGTGGTGAAGTACATCTCATTATCAACAACAATAGTTCAGGTTCCAGGCCAGCCCACCGGCACAGCGGTAGCACTACTGCTTACGATGCCAGTGATCCAGGTTCAGTAGCGAGCCTGGGTTGCTGGAGGGCCAGCCGGGGATCAAGTGCCCAGAGGCCCGCTCTCCCTCTGTGGGGAGGGAGGGCTGTGCTCTCCGCTGCTATACTGCTATTGGGTAACCATGGATGGAGGTGCTGCTGAGGAAGCAGTAGTCTAAGGGAGGAGTGGACATTGACCACGGTCCGGAGTGAAGGCACGTCTCAGTGTGCCTTCGTCTCCTTGATCCATCCCCATGTGTCGGGGTCTGCAGGGGGTGGGACCAGAAAAACATGAAAAGGTCCACGTCAGATCCTGAAGATGGGGGCCCAGCACCAGCGACTGCAGAGATCAAGGGAGAAGCTCCACAGAGTGTGCCGCGATCACTTAAGGTAAGGAGGGGAAAAAGGGACTCCTTCTCCCCAGTCGGGGGGGCAATCTGAGGGTTTAAGGTTTATGGGATCAGGGCACCTGTGGGACTGAATAGTCTCCTGTCCTCCGGCGCAGCCTGTGCAGTCGCATTGGGGATCCCTGATGAGAGGCACAGGCATGGTGTAGGAGGGGGCATAAACAGTCAAAACAAAAAAAAAGTTCAGGTTCCTGGCTGCAACTTGTAGGGATAGGCTCTGAAGTGAAGGAAAGAACCTAATAAATTGGGGTTGACTGCCATTTTTCCCCGTATAGAAATATAATTTTTTTTTAGCTCAAAATGAAAAAGAGCAGCTAATGGCATGCGTTTGGGTGCCTGTCCTTATGTGGAAAGGACAAAGGAAGAACTGGGCATGTGGCTAGTAGTGCAGCAGCAGCATCTGTGTTCTGTGCTTTTTGGTCCTCTGTAATACAGATGCAGACAGCAGCTCCTGTAATAACAATGGCTCCAGTAATGTCATCTGATGCTGGGGAAAGGAATGTCATCGGTGATAAGAGTGTGACTGTGCAGCCCAGTCATCTATTGAAAAAATATATATCAGTCATTCAAACCTGACCCAGATTTTTTTGAACCCATTTATAGTTCCTGCACTACCACTTCTGCTGGTAACCAGTTCCAAGACTCCCCACTGTCTCAGTGACATAGAACTTACTCACATTCCTCCTATTGTTTCCACCAACTAACCTCCATTTATGTCCTCTCATGACTGGACTACAGTTCCTTTTTAATAGGTCTTCACAGTTCACTCTGTCAATTCCCTCAGGAACATATATTCTGTCATTTCACACCCTTCTTTCTGGCCTGCATTGGGTACATGTTATATCCTCAAGCCATTCCACATAGGATCTGTTGTGTCGGCCCTGAATCACCTTGGCAACACTACAGTGCACAGACTTTTGTTTATCTAGGTCCTTTCACAGGTGCAGACTCCAGAACTGGGTAGAGTAGCCCAGATGAGGCCTCACCAAAGACCTGTACAGGAGAAATTTTATTTCCTTTCTCCTACTGTCAAATCCCCTCCCAATGAATCCCAACCTCTTTCTTGCCTTCTTGTATGCTTCCTGCTCTGACTAGATTGTTTGAGTCCCATTGATGTTGACTCTCAAGTCCCTTTGCACAGATGTTTTGGCCTACCCTCCCCCCCCAATCCAGTACTGTATATGAGAAATCCTCTTCCCATTGTGCATCATTTTGCACTTTTTGGAAATTAATTTCAGCTACCATATTTTGGACCACCTCTCCAGATCCCTCTTCATTTACTTTAACCCCTCTTCACTGTCTAACTACCACATAGTTTTCTGTTGTCCACAAAGAGACACATCTTGCACTGGATGTCATTTCTTATGTCACTGATAAACATAATGAACAGTACTGGCCCCAGAACTGACCCCGTGGTACTCTGCTCACGACCCACTGTTCTCTGACTTAAACCCATTTACTACCACCCCCTGCAATAGCATGACTCAGTTTGTAGCACATCTGCCTCTGAGACAGAAGGGTGTGGGCTCTAGTCCCCCACCAGGATTCATCTGAAACCACAAATGCTGACTCCCAAGTGCAGTACTAGGTGCATGCTGTCCTGTCAGGGTGTGCTGTCCTTTGGATAAGACATTAAAACATGCTCCCTCCTGCCAACCTTGGTACTGTAACGGTGGGTATCTGGGTGGAAGTAAAAGAACCCATGGCACTTTTAGTAAGGGTAGGGGATTTTCCCAGTGTCCAGGCCAGCATCCACCTTCCCATAAAATTGGTTCATGCAATTATCCAAGGCTGTGTGGGTGATGATGTGTGAAATGGCTGCCTGCCACTACACATTTACAGTAACTTCACAACTAGTTGCTCATTGCTTTGGCATAAACTGTGTATAAAAGTGCTGCATAAATGGCTCTTCTTCTTTGCTTTCTCCTGACCAACCAGTTCCCTACCCTTTTGGTGAGTTCCCTCCTCCCTCACACATCTTTTAGCTTCCTCAGTGGTCTCCTGCGTACTACTGAGTCAAAGGCTTTGCTGAAATTGAAGCAGAGTAAATCTAGAGCCAGTCCTCAATCAATTGCCCCTGTGACCCAGTCAAATAATGACACTAGGTTGGTCTAACATGATCTCCCTTCCACAAATCCATGCTGCTTGCTGTCCTGTAACCCATTTTCCTCTCGGTAGGCCACTAGGCTTTCTTTGGCCAGGGTCTCCATGATCTTATCTACAGTGGAGGTAAGACTGACCAGTCTGTAATTTCCTGGGTCTTCCATGTCTCTTATTGAATAGAGACATACCTACAGACTTACAATTCCATGGCACTGCACCATATTCCAATGAACATCTATATAGCTCATCCAAGGGTACAGGCATGTCTAAACCCAGCTCCATAAGCACCCTTGAGTTGAAGCTGTCTGATCCCAGTGTCTTATCTACCTTGTTGGCTGCAAGCCCCTTCCTTAGGCTCTCCTCTGTGACCACAGCCTACACCATTTTCTGCACAGTTCTTGCATCAGCCTTAGCCACACTCTGTTAGAGATCCTTTGTCATCCTCTATGAATACTGAGCAGAAGTGTTTGTTTAAAGCATTAGCCTTTTGCTTGTCATCCTCTAATATCCTCTGCTCCACACCCTTGGCAATGTGCAGCTCTGTGAATGCCTTTGCCCTCCTGACCACCACATTTACTTTCTTTAGCATGTTCCAATAATCCCCCATTCCTCCCCTGTTGCTTCTCCTTGGATCTTTTGAAGGCCCTTAATAATCCCCCATTCCTTCTTTTTGGATCTTTTGAAGGCAATTATTTTGGATCCCACTGGATTCTTCACCTCCTTGGAAAACCAAATTAGCTTTTCATACATGTTCCTCTTAGTGACTTTCATCATATAACAGTCAATCCCCTCCAGAATGGCCCCTTTCATAACGACACATTTTTCCTCTGACCTTTTCATCCCCTCTACTCGCTCCAATTTTTCCCCTGACCCTTTCACTCATTTTACTGAAATCTTTCCTTTTGAGGTCCAGGAACACAAAGGGTATGCAGTAACTCAGGCCAGTTCAAACCACACAGTAGTGTGGTCACTGAACAGCAATATTTTCCCCAACATTACCCCTTCCACCACCTCCAAACTGTAAGCACCAAATCAATAATGTCATCATGTCTTTTGGGCTCCCTGACTCACTGTATCAGTTAACATTCCTGCATTGTGTCAAGCAATGCTTGACATCTGGTACTCTTGGCTGCTAGGATAGCCAACTCAACCAGTGGATGACCCAGAACAGCTTGGGCCCAATGATGAAATTTATTCATTGTTAGAGCAATCTTGATGTGCGACCACCACTGGCTTCAGTGTCTGTCAAGTGCCTATCCTGCCCGGTAGCAAGTGTGAGTTCAGATAGAGTCTTCAGTGTAGCAGAGGCCATTGTAACTGACTAGGGAACTTGTCTGTCACACGAGAATGTTGAAATGTTAGCAATAAATAAAACCACCCCCAGACTACAGAATAAGTGCATCATTTAGGTTCCATAAGGTGAGAGATGGAAACATAAGCCAGCAGTCACCAATGGGGCTGGAGAATGAAAATGACAGTGTCTTGACTGAAGACATTTCCAGTGAGGATAAATAAAGGAACATTTTGAGCATTGTGAGCAAATCCTTGGTAATAGGAATATTCCCACCAGCAAAATGCATTCCAAAAACAATTCCACATAAACATATGCCAATACCGAAATGAAATACTAAAACGTTTACAAATTTTAAATCAATAGATATACTGTACACTGTATTATTTCACAGGTGCTGCAGTCTCTCACTGAACCCAGGTTTAAACATAAAAAAACTACAATGCATTTTTGACCCAGCACTGGTGTACTCTAGCAGTTCATTAATATAATATAGATGATAGTATGACCAACTGAATAATTTCAGAATTAGTTGACCAAAACAATTATGCAATGAAACATGCTTGATCAAAGCATGACCATTGCAAGTCCCACAAAATGGATGGATTATCTGAACAGTTTTCCCAGTGCTTTGCAAACAACATCTTCTCCTTCCTGCTTCCTGTATGCCCTGTTCATGGGGCCTTATCCCCATGGACGCTGTCATCCTCCAGTCAGGTCATATCCATCACAAGCCTGAAACTAAGTAATACATATTATACTAAATTGTTTTATTTTGTTATTTTTGCCCTTCCTTTCACAGGTTACACTTTTGGTCTTGAGTCTGCTATGTTGCCTGGCTTGAGGGACACCCTTTTATTTATCCTTGTGTGTCTAAAAAAAAATCTCATAATTTTCTTCTCAGGTCTGTCTATACTGATGCTGCTTCTGCAGCTGCTGATGCTCCATCCCTTTGTGCCTCCTCCTCCTCCCTGTGGTGTTGACCGAAAGAACTAAAGATGATATTACTCTCAGCCACTGCATTAACAGAGCTTATTGTCTGTGATGATGATGTTTCTGCTGCTGCTGCCTCATGTCCCTGTGCCTCCACCTCCTCCTCCTCCTCCTCATCCTTGGATTGCTGATCAGACAACCAAAGAAGAAATACTTGTCCACAGAATATTGATATAGTTGTTTACAAATGTCCTGTTTGCTGACTGACTTGCTGTGCTAGATACTGTGAAAGTGCCACCCTGTGCCCACCCTCTCACACACACCGAAATAAAGGAATATTGAACAATATACTGTATAGCAACTTATATTAGCACCCTCTGTACAGTATAATGACAACACTCAGTCTCTCATCTAATATCTTTTCCCTTTCACAATTAAAGAACTGATGAGTTTAGAGTTATGTGCAGATTCATAGCCATGATGCAACACCAAGCTATAGTATTTTGTGACTAGAACTGAACTGATAAAGTCAATCAGGCGTCTATCTTAGTGCAAGGCTCAGTGTTTTTGCATTCTCCCACACCTATCACTCATGTTGCTCCCATGACAGTACTATGATAATTGCACTTAGTACAAGAAACTATTTTTTTCTTTCCAAAAAATGTTTAAGCATAAAAAAAATGGAAACATTTATATAACAACAACATCAAAAATTATTTATAATGAAATATTTCCATAATAGGATAAAAGTTCTGATATTCTGAGACTCTGGTGGGTTGGGAGTTGTGGTGCTGATGCAAATGTGGTAAGTTGGGTTGCTGCTTGCCCAGGGTGCCTACATACCTCATCCAGTTGACTAATGATTTTTATTTGGTTTGCCTGAAGGACTTTCCCTCTTTCTCTAGCCTTTTCATGCACAGGTCCTTCAATTGATGGGTACTGCTGCTCTTACATTCCATCTTGTTGGGCACTAGAGCTGGAACTTCTTTGTCTAAAGCTGCAGCCTGCTGCCTGTCCTCTTCCTTTACCCTGGCCTGGAAGCCCATTTTAATTTCATCTAGGCACCTGGATTGTCAGGTGCTGAGGTAATTGTGATGGTGTGGCATGCCTTCCGTCATTGTTAGAAAAAGAAGCAAAATATATTACACTTCATTGAATGTATGCAAAGGTATGCTTAGTTTCACTCTGGTGCCTCTGTACATGCTGTGCCCTTTCACCTGACCTAACAGTATTCACATATTATCTGATTTAGTGATAATTCTGAAAACAAAGTGTATTGGACAGAACACTGAACCTGTCATGTAGAGTGATGCAGTTCAAGAAACAAACATGATTTATGAATAAGTACTTTCTATAACAGTTCAGGAATTGATTCTTTTAGACCCATAATGGGGGGGAGGGTTCCAAAGAAAGGAAGAAACATATGAGGGCCAGGGAAACACCCATCCTAGGGGAGTTTTCCCTGGTCCTCAAGTGTTTCTTCCTCTTCTTGTGCCATTTGAGACATCTCCACTTCTCTCACATAATGGGGAAAAATATTTGTGCACTGCACATATATAATTTCATCCATTCTTATCAAAGGTGGCATCGTGGACCAACAGAATAAACAAAAAGCCCCTCTCATTCACAGATGTAATTATATTGACAATCGGAATGAAATTAAATTGACAATCATCATTAATACATCAACTATTACTTAATAATCTCCTAATAGGTGCTGAAATTTGTGGATGGGGTTTTACATTTCCCTCCTGTACTGAGGGTGCTGCAGCACCATCCTCATCGCCTGCAGATTCTTAGCACTCATGAACTGCTCCTCTCTTGGCCTCTTCTTATTGACAAATGGCTGCTGACACAAAACAATGAAAACTATATCAAGGTGTATCATTATTTTTCAATGCATTAACACTTATACCAAGAGAAAGAAACTTGCAACACAAAGTCAAGTTTTGATTTGATATCAATGCATTGCATGTGGAACACTGTGAGGTGTTTGTCACAATACATGGCAGACATACCAACAGTTTGCAAAGCTATGCAGGTGGCTTGGGGATAGTGCTGTGCAGAATGCAGAATTCCACCAGTGAAATTAGCATGGAATGACCATTTCACCAGTGGAATTTCACTTGTACTTCTGCAGAATTCTGCCTATTATGATCCGCAGAATAATATTTCACAGAACAGCATTTTTTCCATGAAACTTTATTCTGCAACAATTTCCTCGTAATATATTGAGATCCGCGGAATAAACAGCATTTTGTTTCTGTGGAAAATCATTACACAACTATTTTCTGACATGGAATTCCACTATTCCATTTCTGGTGAAATTCAGTGGCATTTTGGTGGAATTTTGAAAATTCCACAGAACTTCGTTCCACCGGAATTTGAAAATTCCACACAGCACTACATGGGGGTATGGAGATGGTTATGCCCTCCACAGTTCTAGGGATCGACCATGACCACTGGCCAGTAACAGGTACCATTAGGAGGATAGTTGGGAGCACACATGAGGAGACCCCACCAAAAAATAACAGGTACCAAATTTCTGCAAGGTCCAGCACTGTCCACAACCAATGTATACACCCATGGGGGTGTTAGTGGCAAATGGAACTTGCTTAGCATCCATGGAGCTTACAGCCAGGCCCATAGAATGGGAGCTTGTTAAGTGAAAGGAGTAAATGATGGTTTGCCAAGAATACTGTTGCACATATAATGTGACAATACCAGAGGACTCAAGAAGAACCCAGGTTGCCAAGCTCCACCCCATGACTCCCACCAAGCCAACTGAAAGTGGTAACATTGTGTCACACATCATCCTGTTCCATTTGACAAGTGACTAAAACATTTGGAATACATCTGAAGAACACCTTAATGGATCAAAATCAAAACTGTCAGGGACAAACAAGAAACTGCATAAATGTAGCTTGAGGGCATTGCCAGCCTGATGCCAGTAGCTGTAGCACAGCTAATTGGCACTGCAATGACACCTCCTCCCACCCCTGTGCCAGCCCATCACCTCTTAAGTGTGGTACCTCAGTGCATGTGTCATACAAAATGTTAATTTCTTATGATATTACAGTGTTACATGCTTAAGATATGTAAAAGTAAGAAGCACAGTAACTCTCACCAACAGTCCTGCAATGGTGTTCCCATGCTCCTGACACAGTCACCATTCCCCCAGCCTCTTCAGTGTAATGGTATCTCTTACAGATTATCCCACTGATGTTTTAATTGCTGTGTGTTCCTTGCTGGTGGCTTTTCACCACTGCTTACCAAGGTGGCAATCTCTCCTCAAATATATTCACTCACAAGGTAACCGAGACATTTCCCTTCAAAAAGATCGGCATTTTGCTGACCTCATTAACTAGAATGTTGATCTCTACTGTAGAAAAGGGTGCAGATGAACTCATCATACTATTTACCTCTGCAGCAGTCATTTGAGGAAACAAGTGGTGCTAATGTACTAGAAATATACCAGTAGAAAAGTGTGTTATAAGTTGCTCTCTCTTGCTCCCTTTCAAACTATCACACTCCAAAAAGGTAAAGTAAGCCACATGACAACATGACAGAACTGCAGAATCCCAGTTCATTGATTAACTCTGAATCAGCGATTTACACTGTAGGCTATTGAATGTCCATTGAACAGCATTCCAGCTTTTCTGTATTGTGTTATGAAAATTGTGTGGAGTAATACTAATCCACGGTTATAATAAAACTGTGGAACAGAATTCCATAGACATCAATGGGAAATTGTGTATGGTTTCAGTTAGGGACACCAGCTTTCTAGACACCTTTATGAGTGCCCAGGTAGATGTGTCATGGCTATTAGCAAGCAAGTGGTGGTATATTCATTTAAACTCATCCACTTAATTTCACTTAATTCCAAAGAAATTGCATGCAATGCTTGTGGAGTGATTACTTATAGAATAATCAGATTGGTAAACTATTGTATGGTTCCACTTATTGATTTCAGAATTCTGCAGAATGAACCTGAAAATTCTGAGAGCCATTCTTTCAGTGGAATGACAATTTTTCCTGAATTTTGCTGGCAGAATTTTGCATTCGGCACAGCCCTAATTTGCATGCATGTCTTGAATTATAGCATGTTGTCACCATCAAAGCCACCCAGTTGACTTACTGTATTTTATGGCTATAGTCAGTGGAGTCCTGCAGCCATTTTATGATCAGTGAGAAAAGGGAGCTCACTGGATACTGACCACCCTTTTTCCTATGTTTCCAGTAGTGGAGGTGGATGTGAATCCTTGGGCATCCACCACTCTAATTTCTTTGGCAGGCAGAACAAGGCATTTTACACCATGTCCTATATGACTGCCGGAGTGCAGTGCACATGCATGACAACTTGCACATGTGCACTTAACACTGAAACGCTGGTGGCACAGTCGGACTTGTCCAAGATGCCCACTGGTGCTTACTGCACATGCACGAGTTGCTGTGCATGCGTAGATGACTCTGGCAACCATCTTGAACACATCGGCCTCTGCCACCAGTGTTCCAGGGTTAAGTGTACATGCATGAGTTGTTGTGCATGCACGCTGCACTCCAGCAGCCATATTGGAGATGGTGGACAGTACCATGATCCATTTACCTTTAGATGCAGCCATACTGGCTCTGGCCAAAGTTTGTTTAAACAAAGACGGCATATTTGAGCTACAGGACCCAGGACAGGGAACCACAGTTAATGAGAAACTGAAGTCCAAATTTACAAAATTGGGAGTCTGAAGTCCAAATTTACAAAAAAAAAATATTACAGTGGCGTGACCAGTTAGAGTTAAGTAGCCTGTTTAATGCTGAACTAAATTTTTTGCACTTGAATATCTTTGGCTCTCTTTGATGTCATGAGCTGAAATTTTGTGTGTGTTGTCTAGTAGACAAAGCCTTGCTGTGTGGAAATTGTTGTGACAGCAGCTTGTGTGGTTTCTGAGATATTCATGTATCATTTTAAGAAAAAAATTAATTTTTTTGTATAGTTAACATTGTTATTTATTTTTTTGCTCTCCTGCAGACTACAGGAAAATGAATTGTTACTCTAAACTTGCAGGGGACATGTGTCATATCCAAAGGTAGTGCCTTTGACAGATCCAGAGAAAAAATATAAAAGGGTTCCAGAGTTTTAAAGCTTTACATTTTAGTGTTTTCCGACTTGTGAATGCGCAGTAGGGTTTTGAGATAACATTTTGTGTGAAAGTAAATATTTGATGCTACAAATGCTTGTTTTTTGTTTCACACCACTGAAATGGCAGGGCACCAAACATTTTTGGTGTCATGCTAACTGCCATCTTGTTGATTTCCTCCATGATGTGAAAAACATGGAAAAAACACAAAAATGCCTTGAATTTTATAAACAAACATCCAAACCTAGCTAAACGGGACTTATTTGGCTAGATTCTGATGTTTGTTTATAAAAATTGTGTCCACATATATGTTTTCTGGGCACCCAAAATCCCGGGTGCCCAGCTCAGTGAGAGGAACCCTTCCCTAACATTCTTTGTATGAGAACTGTGGGATTTTCTTGACTTCTGCAGCTGCAGATGGAACTCATGCTGCTGGCTGCAGATTTAGCTCCATTTCCTTGGTGTCTAGTAGCACGCCCCACCCTCCGATCCCCACACTTCATTTTATAAAACATAATTAATCTGTTGGTGCTAGTGGTATCCACCCAACCTCTTTCATGTATCCTTGGTATCCAGTTGAACCCCAACCCTCTGATCCCCATACTGTATTAAATATTTCTAAAATTGCTGCATTGGTGTTAGTGGTAACCTCACCATCCCATATGTTTCCATGGTGTCTTTGAGGCACCCCCTCCCACCCTCCAATCCCCATATTTAATGATTTATCCTTGGTGGTTAGGGAATTGCTGGTAGTTAGTGTCTCCCATCCAGGGATGTTTACATTATTGAAACAAATAATAAAGTCCCCTATGTCTTTTTTTTTTAACCTGAAAAAAAAGAAAATGGTCCCTCGTCATCTATCCTGTACCCTTCCCCCATCCCTACCCTCCCACAGAGCACCCACCACCCCACACCCCCCATACCCCATAATTACCACAAGAGAGTGTAGGCTGTCATTTTCTGTGGACCGGGACACATCTGCACTCTTCAAAGCTGAACCATGAACTGAGGAATAAAGGTAAGTGCTGTAGAATGTATTTCAATGGTATTTTGAACTTGTGTTCATAACTTTGCCATTTGAATTTTTTCATCAGATTTTCTGCATAGCCTTTTTGGGACCTCACCTCATGAACAATGTCACTGTCATTCTGTTAATGTAGCCCAGAAGGTGATTTTGCAGTCGCTGAGTGAAATCACCTTTAGGGAACAAATAATGAAATTTCACCACCAGTGTTCATGAGGAGGGGTCCCAAAAAGGTAATGTTGAAATTTGGTGAAAAAATTCTAAACAATGGCCAAGTTATGAGTGTACATTAAATGTTTTCTATGCATGCACGTAACTTGGGTAATTTTCATTACTTTGATTCCAAATTTTCAACATAGCCAGTTTTTTTTCACCACATCATGAACAGTACAGCTGTCATTTTTCACATCCTGTCTGAAACATGTTTTCTCATCTGTGGTGCAGAATGGCATTTTGTCATGGATTTGAAAATGTTAACCTATGGAGTTTCTGTGGTGGGATCATAAGAAGATTATGTTTAAAACTTGGTGTCAAAATATGAAAAAATCCCAGTGTTATGACCAATCATTGCAATTTTGCTACACCCACTCGTGACTTCAGAAATGTTAAATATTTTTACCACAGAATTACAACATAGCCTTCTTATTACCCCACCTCATATACGTTACAGCTGTCATTTTTCAAATCCTGGCAGAAATGAGTTTTTGCACATGTGGCGTGGAATGGTGTTGCAATTGCACAGAATTACATTTTGGTGGGTATTCAAATATTTTCTGTACCAGATACAATAGGTGGGGTAATAAGGTGGTCACTGTTGTCTTATAAATGGAAGCTCAGTTTCTGGAGGACCCTATGCTTCCACAGCTACATACATGTATGCATCTACAGATGGATGGGCGTGCATCATCCAAAGGACCATAAGCTCCAATAGGCAAATAAATATATGATTATACTATCTCAAAAAGTAAGGAAATAAGCTGCAAAAAAATGCATTCATGTTCTAGTTAGGGATAAAGACAACAAAGTAGGGAAATGTGGTTTTAGGATTTGATTTTCAAAGCTAACACCCCACACCGACCCTGCACACACCAACAGGCATCGGGATGTACCTTGGGGTTGACCCTAATGCTCACCCCATTCTCACATACTGTACCTGTTTCATCTTATTTACTTATGAAATAGCATGAGTGTTGGGGCAGACAGCCTCAAGGTACACCCCAAAACTTCTTGGTGTGTGCAGGGTGAGTGTGGGGTGATAGCTTTGAAAACCCTAACACCACATTTTCCTACTTTTGTGGCTTTATCCCTAACTAGAGCATGAACGCAGTTCATAGTAATTCCTCCTCTTTGTTTGCAGAAAGGAGTTTTTTCAAAATTTGCTTGCTGGTCTTATGGTCCCTGGGGATCTCCATGTTCACATTTTTATTTCTTTTCTTCTTACTACAACGCTTTATGTCCTGTATAACATGTGACTCTGTACTTGAAGTGCTCTAAGGTCTACAAGGATTCCTGTACTTTACAGGCAGATTTAGTTTTGTTGCTGTATTGGTCCTTGGAAGAACAGATCCAGAAGCAAAAGGTTTGATACCTTTTATTGGACCAACTTAGATGTTACAAAAAAGAACAAAGTGCCTAAGTAGTATTTTACATGGAAATGGATACTTGCTGCCATCAAGGATTTTACATAGCTGTTTCAAAGGGAGCATTTTTGATTTGTTTGAGTTAGATTTGCAGACCAGCTGTACTGAGTATGCAACCAGCCTTTCTCATTTCTCAGTTGAGGAAGGTTACCAGGGAGCATTTGAAGTGTTAAGCCAGTCCGTGAGAGCAACTTTCTTGCTATGACTCGTCTAGGAGACAGGGTATCTGTGAATTTGTGCTTCTCCAACTTGCTCAGCCAGGGAACCGAGACATGAATATTCATTGCCCTGCTCTTTTCCTTTTCTTATTATGTGGGTGGCTAACTGTGCCTAGTGCCCCTGGCCTAGTCCTGGGCTGGAAAACCAAAGGGTTCCAGAATATACCACCAGTTGAGAGAGGAAAAGAGGGAGATGCCTTTGAGGGAGACCTGTCTCTCTTCACCACAACAGAAGAACACCAGAGTAACCTTGCCCTGATTGGGGCATCACATCTAGTCCAGCCCAGAAGGCATCTGGGAGTAATGGTGGGCCTACTATTAAAGGAGGTCACTGGGGGTCCATACTGATCCACTTCCAGTAGGAACACAAGGGAGGGAGTGACGTGAGGGTCCAGCTTCATGAGCAGCTCCAGAAGTGGACAGGTACATGAGTGAAAAATGTATGGTATTGGTTTGTACGGTGTAGTTATATCATTATGGAGAGGAGCCTGGTGAGAACTGGTGCAAATAACATTCCACTGTGGTTGGGCAGGGCAACAAAACCTGCTGTGAAAAAAGTGTCACTAGGACCTATTAGCATGATGCTGGGGAGGTGTACGCAGCTGGACTGACTAGTGCAACAGACTATATGAAGCATAAGTTGGTTCCAGTATTAAATGTAATGCCATCATCTGGCACAAATGCTATGCAAAATCATATGTATCCCCCCCTCCAGGCAGTGTCTTGCCCTGCTGGTGGAGAATGCCACTGCTCTCCCATTCTTGTGGGAAGTAGTACCTATAGGACCCCATAATGGGAGATAGGACATCAATTATAAATTGTATAGCAGCAGTGTCCATTCTAAGCAGAGGGTATCTGAATTGTGTAGAGCCCTCTATGTTAATAAGGAGGTTAAGCCATGGCAGAATGTGCACTGTCTGTGGAAAATAAACACTGACTTCTTTGATCCCAGCTCCTGGCTTGGACAATCCATTTGTAAGAGATCTCCTATTACTAGTGTCCAAGTAGTTATTTTTGTTCCCTGGTCTCCATTTCCTATGGCAGTGGTGGTGATTCAAGAGATACAGGGTTTTCTAATGTATGTTCCAGCCTTCACTGGTTGAGAAGTACTATCATATGTCCCTATATGTGAGTAGGGTCGGGGGGGGTTGACTGTACATAAACAAGGAGCAGAAAAAACTCCCAAAGCATGGACTGAACATTTTTTTACAGACTCAACAAGCAAAAATAACAAACACTGCACAAATACAATTTTTCTAGGCGAAAGGTTTTTTTGCTTTTTTTATGCTACAGACATGTTTTTTTAACAGTATGAGCAGGAATCCGGCATGCATGTATGATTTACTTTACAGGGTACTCCATCATGACAATGCACACAAAAAGGGAAGTTATTTTAGAGTGATATGGATTTCCAGCTGTGCCACAAGTCTGCCACCACTAACACTCCTGTAAAAATCCTGACTCCATTTTCTTTGCACCCCCTCTCCTAGCAAACTCTGTACCCAGGTCCCTGCTATTCAGGTACAATATTTATCAGGCCTTGGATACTGGGAACTTCAGGGCCCTCCACCAAAGGAGGGTGCCAGTAGGGTTCTATTTACAATATCTTCAGTGGGATACTTGATATCCTGATCAATATGCTGAAAACTCAGGAGATACTTAGGGCTGTTCCCTGAAGTGGAAATTATGGGGTACACAGGCAGTGTGGTCACTAACTAGATCTCCAAAACTTTAGCATTCTACATGATTCAGCTGCCTGAAAGGATGTAAATTACAAATCAAACAAGAGAGGAGTGAAGATATTTAGGGGCCTTCATGCCACACAGCTTCCTATTCTTTGGTGAAATACACTATGATTCAGTTACAGTAACCTGTCACACCAATGATTTGCTCTAGAATTCCTCAATGAAGTGCATAAGTGTTACTGGATCCAGCACACACCCTTGCAAAATATGTTGATTCACAGTTGCAATTCAACTTTGCATTGCATTCTGACAGAGTTGTAGTTGCTTTCCAGGTGTGTTGCAAAAACATTTTATAAAGGTTTCTTTTAAGCTGGTTAAGTATTGAAAAACTACACAATCTGAGTTGTCAGTGAATTGCCAAATTATAAAAAAAAATGCAAAACCAACTCACTGTGACATGGCTTCACTCAGCTTATCAGATGCAGTGGTGATGCATGCTTTGCTACAGTTAAAATCCATAGATAGAATTCTGGTAACATTACCTATCACACCAACACTACCATGAATTTTTGAGGAAATGTTGCCGATTAGTAATTTGTTTCCACTTTTAAGTTTTAAACAATAAACCAAATTGCTCCAGCATTGTTAGATTGTGGGACACAATTACACTGAGTATGCATGCCAAATTTCAGGTGTATACCTGCAATAACAGCAGAACAACAGACATTCACAATTTTTATAACTGCTCACAAATTTTCACAAACATATAAACTGTGAAATTGTGAACTCTGTAACTTAAAATTTGCTTACTTGATATTTAGCAGCTTTTAAGATCCTTCTAAGGAAGTTATGCATGTAAAATTTCAGGGTCTCAATTCTCCAAGGGGTTGGAATGCCGCAAGGTGCTCGCATGACAGAAACATGATGCAAGAGGCTCACTGTGCCACACCTTACATCATTCCCACTTCACAAAAGGAGCTTGTGGCATTGAAAGGATTCAGTGTGCTAGACACCCATGTGCCCAGCTTGCTGCGTGCTGCAAACAGTGCCATGGTGCTAAAGCGTATTGCGCCAGTAGGCGGCTGCCATATCCCCTATGGTGGAATTCCATAAGGGCAGTATTGTCCATGGGGCCAGTCAAGAGTTGGAGCAGCCCTGAACTGGTCTAATGTTGAGTTCACCAAAGGCAGTTGCATCTCCAGACCCCCCAGAGTAAGCCAGTGGCAGTCCTGTCCACTGGCACTGATGATGGTGGACTGCTGCTGGGCATGGACTGCAGGCTGGCCACACTGCTGGCAGCATGGCGTGCTGTCAGAGAGTGCCTTCTGTCATGCCAGAGAAACATGCGAGGCATGTTTGCACACCTTGCTGGGAGGGCATGGATGTACCCCATCATGCCAGCGAGGGTTCCAGTACTATCAGACTGCATTGGTGAGAATGGTGGGGCTAGACTACTGCAGCAGACACTGTCCCCTCCCTGTGGGCAACACATCCACTGGTGCTGTCAGTGTCACATGACTGTCCTGCAGCTTAGGGCATTTCTCTTCTGTACACCTTCCCTTTGCCACACAGGGATACTTGGTGCAAGCTTTGGGACTTTGGTGCTGGGACCCCTATCGCACCTGAATCAGGTGCAGAGTCCCAGGCACAGTGGGATTAGTGCAAGCTGCCATTGGCATAGCTTGCCACGATCTTTGAGAATCGAGCCCCAGATCTCAGCTTCAAATGGGTCCAAGTTTCAAGCAGAGAAATATTTTCAGAAAATGTCACCAAAAAATAAACTGCCAAACTCTGAGACCCTATAAAAAATGCTTATCCAAATGTCATGAAATTTGGCACTGCCCTAGAACTCTTTGCAATAAATACGCATGTCATTCCTCAGGTCTCTAGCTGCAAGAATGCTTGAATCATGACTAAATAAAGACTTTTGCAAAAGTGCATGAAACTGTTTTAAATTTGCAGAATTTCATGAAAATTCCCAGAAATCTGAATTTGCTACTTTCAGTCAACCCTAGTGTATTCCTAAATGGCATACTGCATTGTGATTTGTATTCACAGGCCCAGATATTCAAACTGCGCCCAAAATGCGTGCAACAGCAGGAGCAAGCACAATTCAATTGCGCATATGAGCAACAGACGCGATATTCAAACATGGAGCAAAACAAATTGCGCAAGCAGCCAACGTCTGAATATCGCACAAACTGCACCATAGCGCAACCAGGAAGGGGAAGCTGAGCAGAAAGGTTGTGCCATAGCGCAACCAGGAAGGGGAAGCTGAGCAGAAAGGTTGCGCCATAGCGCAAAAAGGCTAGCCCAGCTGAGCAGTCCAGAGGTGCCATAGTGCAAGCAGAGCCCCCCCCACCCCCAGCAGAGCAATGGAACTGCACAACCAGGGAGGCAGGCTGGGGCCCACCACCAGCCATGCCACACATGGGCACAGGAACACACCGCAGAACAAACAAGACACCCGCACACCCCAAGCACAGCATCACTGGGGGAGGGATGGATTATCCACTGGCCCGTGGGGACAAGCCAACAAAGCACAGCAGGGCCATGACGCCCCAGCACAACCACTGGCAGGCTGAGACTGACACACACAGGGGGTTGACAACCACAGTGCACATCAGCCCCCCGTCTGCACAGCACACCCTGCACCGTGACCCCAAGACACCATCCATGTGCAGTGACTGTCACTGCAGTAAACACCATGCATCCCCCCTGGCACACGTTAACCTCGTGTAGCATAGAACCATACAAGCCAGACCCACCCTGTGCACCCAGCAGTGGGTGGCAGCAGATGGCAAGACCGACTGAAAGTCACTGCCACACCGGAGACACCTCCCCATGCACACACACACACACATGCACACACACACACATACCCAGGACCATACCACCCCAGATGGCATGCTCACCACTGCAACTGAGCAACCATAGCCAGCTGCAAATCAGAGACCACCACAGTATTTATAACAAAATATATATATATTGCAAAAAGAGAAAGTAGAACAACAAGAACAATAACAAAACTATTTACAGATATTTACAAGACCGGGGGTAGGGGTACAAGGTAGGGGTGGGCAAGGGTGGGATGAACAACTGGGAGAGGGAAGGCAGGGTGGGAGGGATGGGTGAAGTGGGAAGGGGAAGCCTGTCTAATGCCTAGCAGGCTGGTCTTCTGCTGCCTGGTGCTGTCTTTGTTGGCTGTGCCATCGCCGGAGCCCACGGCGCTGAATGTCCCTTAGGATGTTATGATTTTCAATTGACACCCTGGTCAGCTGGTGGAAGGCACGCTCAATTCTGCATAGGACACTGAGGCCTAGGAAAAGGGAACACAGTCAATGGCTGTGACTGACCACAACCCTGAACACCACCCATCCTGCAAGGCATATAGCCCAGTGCCCCGCACCTGTGATGGTATGCACCCACCCACAGTGACCATGCACATGACATGCCCAACCAGGCGGCACCAGCTATGTGCACCACTGCACACACACTGCCCATGTCCATCACAGCACAAACAAGGCTGTCAAGTGACGTGGCAATGTGGTGGGATGCCAGTTCCACAGCCATGTGCCCAGTGCATGCATGGACCACCAGTGACGCACACACAGACGTGCAGTGACACTGGACAGTGATGACTGTCGCCTGTGTCGTGCATGGTTGTGTTGTCCATGGCTGGTGGTCATGCCCACCCCCTCCAGCATGCAATAGCATCCATGATGTAATGATACTCACACTCATCAAGCAGCTGTGGCTGCTGCTGCTGCTGCTGCTGTGGCCCACCCCTCACATCACCTCTGTCCGCCACCTGGGCCCTGCCATGGCCCTCCTCAGCCCGTGCCTGCATCCTCTCTGCCAGGCCTGTGGGTGACAAATGTTGAGAAAAACATCAGTGTGACTCCAAAGCAGACTGCCACCTGCCCCAGTGAGTGTGCCTGCCCACACAGCCAGACCCATGCATCTCACACCTGCACACACTGACACAGCCAGCCATGGCAGCGCCATCCCCCATGCACAGCCACCAAAACACAGTCACACCCCTACGGAGAATACAGGTGCATAGATGGTACACCCACCTGGCCTAGGCACAATGCCCCCTCCTGGCACATGACCTTAGGCGTTGCAGCACATCTGGCTTCCTCCTGCAGAGGTCACTGAATCTGTGCCTGCACTACTCTGCAGACCAGCTCTGCCCTGTGACCCTCACCAGGTCAGTGGCCACCTGCAGCCATACCTGGGTACGAGCCATGGTGAGGGGCTCATCCCCATACAGTGCCCCATAGTGGGGCTCAACCAGGGCCACCAGGTTGGCCACCTCCACTGGGCTCCATTGGGGCACTCTCCTGCGAGCCATAGTTCATGTTGTACAGCAGGCAATATGGCACCCCGCAGCGCGGCAACCCCACGTGGAAATGTTGCGCAATAGACCACCATAGGTTCCAATCACGCTGTTCGGTGCATAGCGCTTTGCTGTTCACATAACGCTGTCACCAAACAGCGAATAGGGCCGCATACATGGCAGCCGAACAGCGCCAGGGGGCAAAGGTCGGACACCAGGTCAGGGGTCTATGATGCAAGGCCATGCACAGCGCCATCTGATGTCTACACATCCTGTGCGACCGACCACCTGCATGCCAGTGCCACAGTGGACTATTGCGCAGTAGTGCCATAGCGCCATATGGTGCCCAGTGCTGTAGCACCACTGGCACAATGGTGGCCATGGCCTGAATTGCTGATCGCGCACAGCACGTCATCAGCATGGCAGATGCCTGCGTAAGCTACCTGGACATGCGCAATGCAGTGTACCACACAGTCACAGATCTGCACCATTGGCTCAGCCGGCTCAACCGTATTGCGCAAAGCGCAATGGCGCGATATTCAGCCGACACATGCAAATCATCTGATCAGCCATTCAAAGGCGCAGTGGCGCGATTTGCATCTCATTACAGTTGCTCCACTCCTAATTTGCATGCATTGCACTATAAATGTGCGACATTGAGCTGCGCTGACCAGATTCAGTTACTGCAGGAGAGAGGTGGGTTGCATGCTGTGGGATGTTCTGGACAATGGGCATGGGATAACGCTGTAGACTGCACAGTGACAGGTGTCCACTTCCACCCATACAGATCGCCATGACCGAGCAGAGCCAAGGTGAGGGTGAGGATGGTGGGTGAAGAAGGAGGAGGCACAACTTCACCATGGCAGAGACAGAGGCCCTCTTCCAGGCCTACCTGGAGGAGGAGTCACTACTGAGTGGACGGTGGGGCACACCTCAGGCCCGTGCGGCTGCATGGGAGGGGGTAGCTCAGGCAGTGAACCTGCATGGAAGCCACCAGTGCTCCGTGCAGGAATGCAAAAAGAAGATGGGGACAGACCGCAGGAGGGTGAAGGAGAAGGTGGCAACCCTCAGGGCGGCACGTGCTGGCACTGGCGGGGGCCAGCCAGCGGTGGTGGAGCTGACCCCAGCTGAGGACTGACTGGCTGCATCAATGCAGCGGAGTGCTATTGAGGGCATACCAGGAGGTGGATTCCAGACAGGTGGAAGCCCATCACTGCATGGTATGACATGGTGGTGGTGTTGGGGGGAGGTTGTTCACATGCACTCACGTGTCCTCTCTTTCTGTTACAGATCCTGTTCGTCTTCAGGGACAGTGGTGGTGGGTCCAGGCAGTGAGGAAGACCTGCTGGACATGGAGGAGGGTCCATCCACCTCTGTCACCAGCCAGCATGCACTGCACCAGCATGCACGCTGGGCTGCCAACTCTGGTGTCGGTGAGTCGGGTGTGGGGGGTGCACAGCCTGTGTCTCAGCAGTCTGGCATGCAAGCATGCCAGCAAGCTGTGACTGTGGCTGTAGCACGTACCTGCACCATTGATGATGCAAGGACTGCAATGGGCAGTGACATGTGTGTGTCCCATGACGGACACACAGCAGGCCAGCATGTGCCCCTGGGCCTACCTGGTTCCAACGTGTGTGCCAGCATGTCAGCACAGTCCCAGGCTGTGCCTGTCAGCACCGTTGGGGCAGCACCAGTGGCTGTGCAGGTGTCTGACACTGTTGTGGCCACAGCAGTGGAACGAGTGGTCCCTGGGGCACAGCGGTTGGAGGGGCAGCAGCAGTCACCCACCAGGTCTGGGGGTACAGTGTCCAGTGGTGGCACATGCCCGCCGCCCTTTGATATGCCCATTCCTGGTCCTGGTGAACAGCGCCCACCCTCAAGGGGTGTTGAGCATCAGGACCTTCCATAACCTGGGGGACAGGATGCCATTGTGGCAGACTACCCATTTGAAAAGCACACCGCCTGCTGCGGAATCAGTACAGCAGCAAAGGCGGGTTGCAATGTCTGTGGAGGCACTGTGTGCGGCTGTGGAGCGGCACAGCAGGGACTGTGCTCTGGACCATGCAGAGATGGTCCATATGTGGATGGATGTGACCGCCGCCATTGACAGGCAGACCCAGGCATTGGTCGCTGTCGTGGCTGCATTGGGCACACAAGCAGGTGCTCCTGTACCGCGCACCCCACACAGTACGCTATCCACTCCCCGTTCCCGGCGTCGTGTGACACCAAGCCTGTCGACACTGTGTTCTGCTGTGGCATCCCGGCACCCTTGGTGCAGGTATGTTTGGCATCCCACAGACCCCACTGCGGACAAGGTCGCATCGCCAGTGGGACCTCTGGTGGTCCATCGGCTGCCACCCATGCGGCACCTGCTCAGCCTGACAGTGCTGTTGGGTCATATGGGGCCACCACGCATCCGCGGTGGCTGTGGAATGGTGCAACATGACTGACCTGTCTCCCAGTGCGGCCCCGTCTCGGTGCTGCCTGTGTGCACTGTGCGTTATGGTGGGCAGTGCACTGGTGGGTGCCCTGCCCATCACGCTGATACCGGACCACCTGCACACCATCCCGACTGCTGTCCACAGATGCGTGTGCATGATGATGCCTGCATTGTACTGTACACCAAGGTGTAAGGGTGCCCAGCATCTGACAACGTACTTGGACAGTACAGGTGGTGGATGTGGTCTGTGGATCTGTGTGTTTGCCATGTCTGTTCCTGCTCTGCTGTGCACCTGCCCATGTACGCTTTATGCCTGGTGTGTGTGTGTGTGTCCATATGATTGTTCGCCCCTCCCTGATGGTGTGTTTGTGTGCCTGGTCCCTTCCACCCCCCTTGCCATCATGCACCCTTGGTGTGTTACTCTGTGTGCCTGTGGGTTGCGCCAGGACAGTGTTGTTTGCACATGGCCCCTTGACTTACCTGTGTTGTGCATAATGCTCCTCCATGATAGTGTCCCGGTGCAGCTGGGCCTGCCGGATCAGTCGGGGGTCCCACCGTCCAAGGGGGGGCTGCTCATCACCATCAACACCGGCGCCGCTGGTGTCCCCATCGCTGTCCCCTTCTTCAACCTGTACGGCTATCCAACAGTCATTGGCCATGTTGTGCAGGATACAACAGGCCAGGAATATCCCACAGACCTTTGAGGGGCTGTACTGTAGGGCACCGCCGGAGGTGTCTAGGCATCGGAAGCATGCTTTGAGCATCCCAAACACCGCTCAATGATGTTGCGAGTGGCAGCATGTGCCTCATTATAGCATTGCTGCGATGGGGTCATGGGGCACTGGTACGGTGTGAGCAGCCAGGGATGGAGTGGGTATCCGCTGTCACCTGTGTGGAGATAGTGGAGATCAGTATTATGTTCAGGTCCATATTGCCCATATCCCTGTGTGCCACTACCATGGCACCTGTGGCATTCCCACCCTTGCCCTGAGTTTGCGTTTCTTACATGCGTACTCACCCACTAGATGGCCTGTGGGGATGTCCCCACTTTCAAATCGATGGCACAGTGCGGACTGATGCCATATGAAGGCATCATGTGCTCCACCAGGGTGTGTGGCACAGACATTGATTATACACCCAGTGGCATCACACACCACCTGGCAGTTGACACTGGAGAAGCCCTTTCTATTCCTATATGTGGCCCCATCGGGCCAGGTGGTGTGACGAATGGCCATATGGGTGCAGTCTATGGCTCCTAGCACACCAGGCATGCAAGGCTACCCTGTGGAACGCCTGCATGTTTGCTGCACGCCTGCCACGGTGCTGGGGAAATGGATGCTCCGAGCATGTGGCAGCAGTGCGCTGAGGAATTGGGTGAGGATGCATGACGGGCCGACTGTGTGATGCCTGTGGTGTCCCCTGTTGGCCTCGGAAGGTGCCCATGGCGAGCAGGCACATGCAGGCTGTCACCTTGGTCTCCACTGACAGAGCATGACCCGTTGTGAGGTGCCTGCATCACATCACTGCACAGCTCACAGAGCCACCTCAGTATTGCCCTGTTCAGGTGGTACTGCCCATGATCTCTACATCTGTGTACAGCTCAAAGCTGATGCGGCACGGTACTGCCTGTTGGGGGCGCATCGCCGACGGGCCCATCCACGCCACGCCCCCTGCACCTTGCATTCTCACCCTCATTACAGCTTCCATGTGGAAGCTGCCACTGTTCATCTCCCCTGGCTTGTGACCCCCTGGCTGATGTTGCCTGTTACCCCGCTGTCCTGACTGCTACTTCCACTGCACCGGCACCCCACTGGCCTCTGCAGCCTATGGCCCACACTGCTTCCCTTGCTTGCCCTGGCCTGTCACTGTTCTGTCTTTCTCTCTCTCTTCCCACTTGGCATCCCTGTAGTGTTCTTGCACCTCTTCCTTGAGCCTTTTATTTTGGCTCATTTCCTCGGGCGCAACTTCCAGTGTTCCGCTTGTTACATTGGCAGAAGTCTTTGATATCGCATTGCGCTTTATGCATGGATCCACCCTCTGCCGCGCATGCCTTCATTTGCATTGCACTGTTTCTCAGCATGTTTTCGGTGGCGCAACTGCCTCCTGCTGAACATCGTAGAATGGCGACTTTTGACTTTATGGATGCAACCCTATTACGTATGGTGCAACCCTTTGAATATCCGCCCACAATATACAGTATATATATATATATATATATATATATATATATATATATATATTATTTTATTTATTCAATCTCAGATTACAAATCCTTTCAGCACCAAGCAGCTCATTTACAAAGTTTTCACGTCAGTGGGAGGATTACAAACAGACATAGGAGAACAGATACACTTGAATAAAATATCTGTAATCAATCAAGAGAACAGCAAGAAAATAGTGCTATGGGTGTCAAGCAGCTCTTTTGCAAAATGCTTCCACAGAAGTCAACAAACAATAGACTTCAGAGTTAAAGACTGCAAGTGGGTATAGTATTAGATTAATGAGGGATTCCAGATCAGCAGGGGAGGCTTACAAACAGGGATCAGGAGAAGTAACAAACTGAGTTACAAAAATGCAATACAATTAATGGTACATACAGTATAACTAGTCAGTGGTAATAAGGAGGGAGAAAGCAAGTAGTTAACAGGAGGAGGGGGGAATAGGGGAGCATAGGACCTAGACAGGGAGATAGGTAGCAGCCACAGCCATTGTCATTGTAATGATTAGGGAGGCATGAGGTAGGAAGGGGGAAGGTAAGAAGAGGGAGGGCAGGGAGCAGAAGAAAAGAGGGGTGGTGGTTTCATAGAGGGTAGGAGATCCAAAGCTCCGATTCAAGAGGGTCGCAGTGAGGGGAGAGATAGTAAGGGGTAAAAAGAGTAGGGGGAGAGGAAGAGAGGAGCTGTAATACCTAAGAGTTAAGGGGTACAGTTGCAAGAGCTTTCAGATATGAGATGTTTTCTGAGCATATGCTTACATATATATAATGATATATATATATATATATATATATATATATATATATAGGATACATGATGGGAAGCAGTGAGATATGAAAATAATCTCACTCCTGCACAGTGAGGTATGGATATCTCACGAGTGCCAAAGGCACGAGTTAGATATGCATACCTCACGATGCAGGAGTGAGATTATTTTCCATATCTCACTACTGCCCATTATGTGTTTGATTTATGCACTAGGGTAGGAGTGCAGTTTTGTGGTTGTTATGTTGAGAAACTGTTGGAATTGAGTGTAAAGGAATGTGTTATTTTCTTTCTGTGTGTTGCTCAGATGTTATTAGGCTGTATTGTGAATGGGGACTGTGTTTGTTTATGAATGGAAGTAGTTTGTGGTTTGTGATTGGTTGCCATTGCGTGGTTGTGGTTTTTAATTGGTTGTGGAACAAATGTGTACAATAGGTTGTTCAGCATGTAATGTGATTGGTTGGTTGTTAAGACTGTTACTGGAAACTGAGGGTTTATTGGTTGTGGATATGTAGTGGGTGTAGTTTTGTGGTTAGAAACAGTTCCGGGATGGCTGTGTGCTGCGCTGCATTTTTATTATTTCATTATAGTGTTATTTTTATTTTTATTTGTTTATTTGTGCTTTGTGCAACTTTATTTTTAACAGTTTGGTGCTTTAGTAACTGTATGGAACTGCATGTAATGGAGTTCATGGATTACAGCATCGGAGTGGACAAATATCTGCTGTTTCTCAGGTACTGGTGCTCCATTTGGTATCGCTGTCTGAGGGAATTTGCTGTCTAGTTCACATTTCTTTTGTCCAGTGCCTTTCAACTATTGTGGATTTACAGTCATGTTCTTCCAAAATGTAGCTACATCTATAAGCGGCTCGTGGTCGAGCTCAAATATCGAGCAACTTTCAATGATTTCTTCCTCATTGGCTACAGTTATAACACTTTTTCAAGTGTTTAACATGTTTTTGTTCTACCTGTCACAGTAATTTGTACTGCTATATAGGTTTTCTTATTATTTGGATTGCCGTGGATTTGCAATGCACTGCTTTGTGCTGCAGCTAAGCATGTAGCAAATACTCATCGTGGAGTATGTATTTTGTTAAGCGACATTTAATGGTATACAGCTGTGTAATTAGGAGCAGGGGTATCCCAGGGATTTTTATGCAACATTGATATGTTTCTACAGGTGACTTAAATGTTTGTTAATTAGCAATACATTGTAGTGCCTGGACTTCTTTTGGTAATGAAGGTCAAGTGAGAATATAAGTTTGTGAAGTAGCAACTGTGTGTAAATGTAAATAATCTCACAGTTGCTATGTCACCAGGATTTATCTCACTCCAGTGAGAATATGTGTTTTATTTACAATGTTTATCACCCTCCCATTGTATAAATACATATATATATATATATATATATATATATATATATATATATATATATATATACACACACACACACACATATATATATAATTAGGGTTTCCGGTTTTAGGTTATAGCCGATAAACACTGATAAAACACCACCGTGGTCAAAATCAGGAAATCGGTTATAACCGAAAAACACTGAATTTCATTGTGTCCCCACTCTTCCAGCTGACCATCTGTGAGTTGGATATGTGGGTGTATTGTGGTTTTTTTTGTATTACATCTTTCACTTGTATGGTGGAACAGAGCTCTAATACTGTACTGCTCCTAGCTCACCATCACCATCTACATATTTCTATATGTATAGTTCTACAGTTATGGTGCACTATTTTGTAAAACTAATGCAATATTAATATGGTGCAATATCTGTGGTGCTAACATGCAATAGTCATGGTAGATAGTTTGAAAAAGTGTAATATCTATTTTTTAACTTGAGTGAATAAACACTGATTTATAAAGACTTTTGTTGTCCGAGAAATTGATTACACCTAAAATAACAGATTTTTGGTACTTCTGAAAGGGGGAGAAAAATGCTGAAAATAAACACCTTTTTTTACAAAAAATAAACACCTAAAACTGGAAACCCTATATATAATCTACTTCTAGATAGGCCAAACTCTTGAACTGTCAGTTGAGTTCTTTTTATTACTTAAAGTAATTTAAAAAGGTATACTGAATGTTTTTGCAACACTTTTAAACCCAATATAAATCTCATACTTTCTCCATTCTCAAAACATGTCATTTTTGGAGAAGGGAACAAAAGGGCATGGCCCGATTAGTTCTGATTTTACCCACTGTGAATAATGAAATATTGAAATTTTCTTACACTGTAATGCACATGGAAGCTCTGTTTAAGTATAAGACCCCACAGTTCCCAAAACTAAATTTCAACATTGTGACTTTATAAAGGAGAACCTGCCTCTACTGCTCCCCCTTTTGTTTCAAGTGGTTAGTTTTGCATCTTGCAAAGGACAGTTTCACATTACAGGCAATCATTCCCTCCCTGTTTATTTTCAATTTAACCACTTTGAATTTTTCAGGTTTTGACATGGATGATGAACTTACAGGTGCAGTCAGTTTTTTCAGAAGATTGCAAAAGCTTTTTAGAAAAGGTGTTCAATGGCAGCATGTCAGTAGAGCTACAATCAGATGCTGGTTTCTGGGTTTGGAAGTGGACTCAGGTCGCATGGGAGGCTGGCAGGAGGAAAGAAGGTAGAATGTCCTATGAGAAACTCTCCTCTTAGAAGAGGGGGTCCATCACACCACTACTGGCTTACCATCTGACTGAAGCACAGTAGGAGCAGTCACTTGGGGAGGGCCTGTCATCAGATGCTGATATGCCTGTGCTTGCCCTCTTATTCACACATCATGTGTCACTGCATGACAGGCAGCCCTGGGAAGAAACTGTGGTGGAAACCCCTGACTGAGCAGGATGATGCGCTTGTCTGAGGCAGGCTCTCACCACCATGTTGACACCTCCTCTTGTGCTATCTAGATTGTGCTTCAAAGGGGCCCTGCCAGCCCCCCTAGTTCCACTACAGGGGAACTCCATGGAAAACAACTGGATAAGAGCACAGTAAGGTCTAAAGAAAGGTAGGAGATGGATTTGGCAGGAAAGGAGTAGAGTGGGGAAGGTCAGCAACCAGAGGATAAAAACATTTATGAAAAAAAAAGAGGATATCACTTAGGTTACTGAAGAAAAGATAAAAAAATGACCATGATTGCACTTGCAGATTCTTAAGACCTCATTCAAATCAGTGTTTGCAATGTTGTAGTGGAAGATGACAGGGAGGGTCTATATGGGCTGAGGGTGGAGAAGCCTTCAACTTCTCAATGTCTTTGGGATAGGGATGTCTTAATCTAGTCCTGAATCACTGCTTGAAAGTGTTCAGACTCCCTAACAACCCATGTAAAGAATCAAAAGCTCTACATGTTACTGGGTTTCTCAAAATATAAAATAAAAAACTTTACCTGCCAGTGTTTCCTGTTTCTCAATCATTTTTACTACTGTAAGAAGCAAAAAAGTGCTTAATAATACAGAGGTGGCCAACATACCAACAGCAAATGTTACCTTGTTTGCTGATCCTGATACAGAAGATATATTCTAGGCAGAAAATATGGGGAACCAAATATATATTCCAGGAGAAGAAATGGGGAGACCCACAACTTCAGCAGCTGCTGTGCCTGAGAATAAAAGAAAAATAGGAAAAAAAGAAGGTATGCACAAGCACCTCCACTTTCTGAGGAGAAGCTACAACAGCTTGAGTTCAGAAGTTAAGGAAAATGCTGAAAGACAACAAATTGGGCATAGATTTAAAAACAGCAACACCCGAGGAAATGAATGTGTCTCTTTGAACGTTCTATGGTGAAGTACATAATGTGACAGTTGATGAGTACTGTGTTGTAAGTGTCATTGGGCTGAGAGACGCATTAAATAGCCAAATAAACTGTCCTGATTTAATCCAGGGGTTTGGCATTTTAATTAACAACAGTTTCACAAGCAGTAACACTTTATGGCCAATGTGGACCAAGGCGGAGCAGTTGATGTCACCTACCTTGACTTCAGCAAAGCTTTCAATACTGTTCCACATATAAGATTGATTAATAAGCTGGGTAGGCTCGGAGTGGGTCAGAAGTTGGTCAGATGGGTGGCAAACTGGTTGACAGGCAGAAAACAGAGAGTGGTGGTAAACGGTATACAGTCAGAAGAGATGCACGTCACAAGGGTACCTTCAGGATGTCCTAGCCTACCTCTTCAATATCTCTACTTCAGTGACATTGCAGAAGGATCTGACGGGTAAGGTTTGTTTTGTTTACAGATGATACCAAGATCTGCAACAGAGTAGATGTTCCAGATGGGGTGGGCAGAATGAGAAGAGATCTGGATAAACTAGCAAAATGGTTGGAAAAGTGGCAATTGGGGTTTAACGCAATGAAGTGCAAGATCATGCACATAGGGAAGAGAAACCCAGAAGCCACCTATAGGCTGGGACAGGAGTTGCTGGCAGTCACAAGGGAAGAAAGAGACTTGGGCGTCATCATCACAGATGACCTGTAATCTTCCAAGCAGACCACTAAAGCAGTAGGTATGGCTAGAGGGATGTTGGGGTGTATTTGTAGGGGTATCACAAGTCAGAAGAGGGAGGTAATAATCCTTTTTACAAGACACCAGTTAGGCCCCATCTGGAGTATTGTGTGCAGTACTGGAGGCAACATCTTCACAAGGACATTAACCAAATTGAGGCAGTCCAGAGAAGGGCAACCAAAATCGTGCAGGGACTGCATCAGAAAGCATATGATGACAGATTAGTGGAGCTCGATATGTATACCCTAGAGAAAAGGAGGGAGAGGGGTGATATGCTCGAAACATTCAAACACCTTAAGGGCATTAGCAAGGTGAAAGAGTTTAACATGTTTCAATATAAGAAAAATAGAAGGACAAGAGGACACAGCATGAGAATAGAGAGAGGCCAATTAAGGGGCAATGTGAGGAAGTTCTTTTTCACATAAAGGGTGGTGGATGCAAGGAGCGGCCTACCTCAGGAAGTGGTGGACATGAATACAGTGCAGGGCTTCAAACAGGCATGGAATAGGCATAAGGGAGCAATACAGATGAGTATGAATAGATAGGCCATTGACGGAACAAAGGCAGATGGCACATTCATAAGGCAGAAAAAGAAATGGGCAGACTGGATGGGCCTTGCAGTCCTTATCTGCCTCCAACTTCTATGTTTCTATGTAGAACATTATAGTAACTTAAAAAATACATTTCTATAGACAGCAGTGCACTTATTTAACCTGAACTCAAGAAACTTAGAAACTCTTTTACCATGAGCACCTTAACCATGTCTGGCCTTGTAAGAAAAGTGTGGATTGATATTCACATACAGTAAATATGGCTAGATGTGGGACAGAAGATCAAGTAGACCTAAAGCCTAACAATTGCTGTATAAAGACTGACAGAAAAATGCAAGTTAATTTCACTATCCTTTAATGAGGATGCAAAAATCCATCACAAATGGCATACCAGAATGTGAAAGCAGGAGTTTGGAGACTTTATGTATGAGGTTGCAAATGACCAATTGTGTCTTTTTAAGAGTTTTGAATTGAGTATAAGAAAGTAGTATACTAACCAACCAACTCGCTTCCTTCACCATATCACTGTCAGTACACCATATTCCAAAATGTCCATGGTTGATACTCCGAGGAGCCCATGGGGCTTAACTATCTATTGGACATGATGGCACATCTGAATAAAGAATGCTTGCTCTTGAAGAGGTATAAGAACTATTGTCTGCAAGGGATCACCATACAGTTATTGCCTGAGGCTGGCCTTAAGTCTCAGGAAATTTTGAACATTACGAGGCAACAGTCTGAGGCTTCATTATGTAGTTACCAGACAGCACCCCTAACCCCCACCAATCAAGAGAAATGGAGTTTCATTTCTTCAGAAAAACTTATCAACAACTCACAGTGCAACTGTGGAGCTAGCAAGCTGCAGAATGGCATCTGCAAGCCTTCAAATATGGAACCCCATAGATTGCACTCCTGGAAGAAATGCCAAAGTATCCAGCCAGAAGAAAAATATCGGATAACCTTCCATGCAATCAAATAATTTAATCAAATGTTCAAGTCGCAACATCCAGCAGTAACCCATTAATTTTGCCTAACTCCATATTTACAAAGTACAGTTCATAAACTATTGCAAATAAAAAAAATTGTCAGCACAGTCAAACAATGAGGGTTTTATGTTTTAAACAGTTAATTAAAGAGTTAGTGTACTTCCTAAAAGTAGTAGTGGTTTTTGAAAGTAATCAACCATTACTTTTAATATCTGAGGTAATTTTTCTTTCCCTTTGGTCTAATTAGAAGATTGTTTACCTAATGTTAGTAGACGTGATGTGTAGGACAGCACTCTGCTTGACAGCTGACATATCTATCTCTGTTCCCCTACCCCACCCCACTACATCATCAACCCTGTGACTTCACTGTTTGTGACATCAATGCTGCTTCGGAACAGCTACTCTGTGGCTGCCATTTTAGTCACTTGTGATGTCAGTGTCAGTGAGATAACAATTCTGATGATGCAGTGGTGGGAGGGAGATAGATAATGTCAGCTGCCAGACAAAGAGCTGTTCAACACATCCAGTACAATATTATCACATAGAAGACTTTCTAATGAAAAAAAATAAAAATAAAAATACTTCAGAAATAAAATGTTACAACGGCTACTTCTTAAAATTGGTATTAGTCTCCTGTCTGTCTGTTTTGGTTCCACTAGCACTTTAATTTTTGTAATTTGTTTATTTTTCCTACACACATTTAAAGTGCTTCTCTGTGTTTGCTGCAATTTGTTGTTTTGTCTACTCATCTTGTTAAGGGGACTCTTTTGATTTCAAATTATTCAATAAATTAAGCTTATTATTGAAATATTTCAGTGTTTTGCCTTATTTTGTGAATTATTGTCCCTTTTTATAATAGGAGGGCTTGCCTGAGGTTCAATGTGGGGAATAGCTCCTCCCACAACCTCTACATAAGCCCTACACTAACACACCTCTCTTGCTTAGGGAGTGTTTTTCTCCCTGGACCCCTCCATGGCTCATGTGGCTGTGCTTCCTCCACTCCTGCTGCTCTTTTCCTCCCCCCTCCTCTCCTGTCATTTGTTTTGTCTCACCTCCAGTCTCCATCCTGATTTGTTTTCTCCCCTCAATGGCTGTTCTGTCTCTCTTTCTCTTTCCATCCTCCTCCTCCAAATCCTGGGTGCTTTCCCCTCCTCCTGTCCTTTTTGGGCCTTTCTGCAGTGCCGGCTGCAGAATTCTCTTGATATATCGTCCTCCTGGGGCACTTGGAGAATACTTGCAGGAAGTGGGTGACTTTGTGGTCAGTGAGACATTGGAGTCCTCCAGATGTTTAGTTCTGGGAGACTTCAATGTCTGGGCCGACGATGAGTCATCCAGGTTGAGTTATCACTTCCTTCAGTTAATGACATCACTGGGCCTGTTGCAAGCATTTACTACTGTGACTCACCAGGGTGGACACATGTTGGACCTTTCTCACTGGGGCTTGAGATTGAGAATCTCAGGACTGATTGGGCCATTTGGTCTGATCCATTGCATGATAGAGTTCTTGCTCAGGGCACTCTCTGTGATCCCTCCCCCTGCAGAGATGGTGAGCTACTGCCCATTGAGGGGTTTGACCCCGGAGGGTTTTTTGGCGGTGGTAAACCTATCTAGTGTGGACAGTGCATGCAGGGGAAGTGTGGGTGAGGCAGTTGATGCCTATAATAGGGCAGTGACTGAGGCACTCGACTCCCTTGCACTGTTCCGCGTATGACCTATGTCTTCTCACTTGAGGTCCCCATGATTTGATGGGGAGCTCAAGGCTTTAAAGATCAAGGTTCAGAGACTGGAGCGCTGCTGGCGGGGGTCCAGCTTGGAGGAAGACAAACTGGCCCTGTGTGCACACTATGGTGTGTACCATGGGGCAATCAACCATAAGAAAGCAGTGTTCCTGTCCAGGGAGATTGTTTCTGGGAGGAACTGACCAGCAATGCTTTTTCAGACTGTGGACAGGTTATTACATCCTGCCTGTCTTAAGTCGAAAATAGCAGTTTCTGAGGCCTTGTGCAATGAGTTTGCTTGGGTTTTCTCAGACAGGGTGTCTGCCATCAGGCAGGGTATTCCGCCAGTGGCCCGTACTATTGCCGACAGTTGTCGCTGGGATGGTAGACAAAGCACTCCGCCTGGTTGGGGGGAGTTTAAACCAGTGGAGGTGGCCAATGTCACTGAGGTGATCTCAAAACTGAGGCACACATATTGTGAACTGGACCCGTGCCGATGCGTTTCTTAGTGGGATATGTTGACACTGTTGGCCCAGTGTTTGCCTTGATTGTCCAGTGTTCCTTGCTGGAGGGGGTTGTCCCAGATGCCTTGAAGGAGGCGCTGGTGAGACCCCTCCTGAAGAAGTTATCAATGGACCCTGACATCAAGGTGAATTATCAACCGGTCTCCAACCTTCCATTTTTAGGAAAGATGGTGGAAAAGATTGTGGCGCATCAGTTGGGTGATCACCTCATGGCATTTGATATCTATGAGCCACTCCAGTCAGGGTATCATACAGGACATTCAACAGAAACCGCATTAGTTTGGGTGCAAAATGATCTCCTCAGGGTGAGAGATCAAGGGGAGAGGACAATTCTCATTCTGCTCGATCTCTCCTCAGCTTTTGACACGGTGGACCATCAGGTGCTGCTGGATCATCTGAGGGACTTCTGTGGACTCACAGGCCTTGTTATTCACTGGTTTGAGTCCTTTTTGACAAACAGAAGACAGAGGGTGGTGATGGGGAATTTTTCCTCATCTCTTAGCCTTCTGTCTTGTGGGGTTCTTCAGGGTTCGGTGTTGTCAGCGATGTTCTTCTCCGTGTACATGCTACCCCTGGGAAAGATCATTAGGAAGTATAGCTTGGGATTTCATTGCTATGCTGATGATTCCTAGCTGTACTTATCCTTTGCCCTGGAACATCAAATGCAGTGGAAGTATTAAACAACTGTCTGGCAGAGATCAATGACTGGATGGCCTCCATCTGGTTACGACTGAACCCCGATAATGTGGTGGAATTGAACAGGAGGTGGTTGGGGTTGCCCCAGAGGGCAGACTCTGGATTTGTTCTAATGTCAGTCCCTTTGAGGGCTTCTTCTAAGGTGCATAATCTTGGCATGATATTTGACAGCGGTATGACGATGGAATATCAGGTGTCTGCTGTTGTCAAGGGAAACTTTTTTCATCTGAGAAATGTCACCAGGATTAGGCACCTAATTCCACCCCTGGACCTCCCCACATGCATTTGTCACATCCAGGTTATGCTACTGTAATGTGCTCTACCTCAGGGTCTCTGGAGGCACCCTCCATCGACTGCAGCTAGTGCAGAATGCAGCCGCCAGGTTGTTGACAGGCCATCCAAAATACTGCCATGTCACCCTGGTGCTGCGAGAACTGCACTGGCTGCCAGTTCGATGGAGGGTGCTCTTCAAGGTGGGCTTGCTCACCTATAAGGCCATACATGGACTGGGCCCTTGTTACCTAGCTGACCTTCTTACACCTGCTGCCTCAGTTCAGCCCCTCTGATCCTCCTTGAGGGGCCTCCTGCCGATTCCTAGGACAAGATTAAAAACTGCAGGTGATCACGCTTTTAGTGTCACTGGTCCTGTATTTTGGAATTCACTCCCATAGTCAGTGAGGGAGGCCCATCAGTGGAGGTCTTTAAGATTTGCCTGAAGTTCTATTTGTTTAATCAGGCATTTTCAGACTGTTTGACACTAGTATTATTAGTCCTTTTTAATTTTGAGAACTGAATATGTGTGAACGTATATAGATTCTGGATGTATATATACGTCCACAGTCTTCTAAGGGTTAATACTTAGAGGGTTTTTATATATTTATGGAATTTTTATGAGGATATAGTTTTGTATATGTAAATTGAGTTGTGCTTTTTGTATGATGCCCAGAGCCTCTGGGATTGGGTGCCAGAAAAATAAAATTTGCCTTGCCATTGTCCCTGCTGCCACTGAAGCCTACCACCAACACCTATGCTCCAGCTCCTCTCCATGCTTCCTGCACACCGCTTACTAGTTGCCCCATACGGGCATTTCCTTCTCCTCCTCCAGTTGGAGTGTGCCACTCCTACGTCCCACGGGCCCCAAGAGATTGGTTCCAGCCCAGTCGGGCAGCAGAGTTTACTCCCCAACCCACGATCCACTGGCTTATAGACCGTTCCCCTGATGCACACCTTCATCCTGTGAATGAACTTGCCTCTCCTAGACCTCAGGCATCCTATTAATCCGCTCATGATCCCTATGCCTATTACAATTCAGTTGGACAAGTATCATTCATCATCTCAGATACTTGAACTTTCTTCACCCTCCTACCCTTGGATTTACTTTACACTCAGGATTCTATCGCTCATTCAGAACAGATCTCCTCTTCAACCTCAGGATCATCATGCGATTGGCATCATCCACAGATCGAAGATGGATTATCATCTCTCCACGCAACTCACCAACCTCGAATTAGCTATGGTTACTAGAACCTAGATCCTTCTCCATTTCATATGCCCAGAAGGATGGGCAGACCTCCAGCCATGGGTCCTCAGAGGTTTCCTCCACCTGGGGGTTTTTCCTCTCCTGAGTGCAAGGAGATCATACTCTCCGTGAGTTGGAGGAGGTTTCTTTTTGGGCCTCCTGTTCCCTACAAATTACTACCTACCTACCTACTACTCAAGGGTGGGAATAGAGTAAAGCCTCAAAAAGTACTACAAGTTACACAAGCACTTATACCTCGTCTCATTGCTATTCCACAAACATTGAATGGGAGGGCTTGCCCGAGGTTCAATATGGGGAATAGCTCCTTCCTCAACCTCTACATAAGCCCTCTGCTAACACATCTCCCTTGCTTTGGGAGTGTTTTTCATCCACCACCATCCCCCCCTCCTCCTCCTTCTTTGGTGCTCTTCTCACCCTTGCTCATGGGCCATCTATTCCCTACAAATTACTACCTATCTACCTACTACTTAAGGGTGGGAATAGAGTAAAGCCCCAAAAAGTACTACAAGTTACACAAGCACTATATACTTCATCTCATTGCTATTTCACAAACATTGAAATGCAGTAAGACACTTCAGGGTTGTTTTGTTTTCATGAACAGCTCTTCCAGGTTGTTGAAGGCCCTTGGCACAAGCACCATGTGTCTCGCACACACCTGAGCACTGTGGTTTTTGAAAATGCACTGTTGTGTTTTATTGTTTATGAGATACACTACTGAGAACAAAACCACAGTTCTAAGTAAGAAATCACAAGAGCAAATTGGCAGACCTTACTAGTAGGAATGCTTATGTAACCACCCAGTCCCCTGGGGTTACTAGAATCCCATCAGTATTAAACCAGGTACTCTGGGCAGCAAGTAAGAAGTTTCTTAGACACTCTCTACCACATTACATCATTGTTTATCTAGTTTGGCTCAGTGGAAAATGAGTGATGTCATTTAGAACTGTCGCAACAGCATAAATCTTTTAGCGCAGTTGCAGGGGAAGCAGTTTAGAATCTTGGAAGTTCAGTGTGTGAGTTCAAGTTTGGCTGCCAGTCTCCCTTTCGCTGGGAGAAGGACCTCTGCTTGTCATTTTTCTCACCCTAGTGAATGGAACAACATAAAGCCTACAAGAAGTGGTGGAGACCTGTGCCAGTGGAACCCTAGTGGTTTCATTTTCACTGAAGATGTGAGAAGGGACTGAGGAATCAGTAGTTCCAAGAGGCAACCCCTGATGGACTGAAGATTGTCACAGCTGTCCAGAGAAAGAGACTGTAAAGAGGTTCTGCAAAAGCTATGGATTTTGAGGAAGGAATGTTTCATTAAATATGGTCAAATGACTGTAACACAGGGAATACCAAACCGTGAGTACAGTATGCAATTGGGAGAGACTTTTTGGGTTGTCTGGTGTTGCATGTGCCCCTACGATGGCTAGATTACAGACACTTAGGACCAAGTTCACCACAGATATGTGCTGTTAAAGTGTACTAAAGTAAAGGATGCCTTTAGCAAGCTAGGAGAGGATAAAGGATCAAGTTTTGTGCATCCTAATTGTAATGGCAGAGAATGACTGAAACTGGGGTGGGCAGAACCTCGCCCTTTAGTCACAGTTCAGGGCTAACTGGTTACCAAATAGGCACCGTTTTCTGCAGGTGTTAATGTAGTCCATCTTGTCAGGAGTTTCAAGTTAAGTGTGTGGTAATTCCCACTATATTTACACTTGGTCAAAAATTCAGAGATCCCAAAGCAAAGGAGTGAATGGTTCATGTTTTTGGAAAAGGTTCATGCTGGAATGTACAGTACTGCTTCTGTGTGAAAACAAATGTTTCTTCAACTGCAAGTTGTGTCATCTGTTTTGGACAGTCCAACCTTGGGGGACCACACTGGTTCAGCTTAACATCCTGTCATAAAGTAAAGCCATACAATACAATCACAATTTTACGGTTGTGGACAGTCCATTTGTGAGTCTGAGTGAAATGTTATGGGACCCCCTCAGATAGAAAACACAGCATAACCCTGATAATTCTCTCCCAGACTTGGAATAAGTATAGATGTTATTCTGTGCTCTAATCCCCCGACATCTTAGATGCCCAAGCTAAGTATTTACCCTAATGCCAGGGGTAATACTTATTTTCTGCCATCTTTGCCTTGTCTGTGTAACAAGGTAGGGGGGTCCTGGTTGCAAGATGCTGCTCTTGACCAGGGTAAGGTTTGCACTTACAAATGTACTCACTTTCACAACCAGCATGCTGAAGCATTTTACTTTAATCAAGAAACTAGCAATCTGCCACAGACACTCTCTGCTGCTAGTCAGTAATCCTTTCTGGCTACTGCACCAAGGCTGTGGAATAATCTATCCCCTCAGGTAACGGAATGCCAAACCCTTCTAGTCTTTAAATCTGCTGTAAAGAATATTTGTTAGTAGACTCTATCACGGCTCCAGCTAGCTAAATTTATCTGTCACACTGAAATTTTCTCTACACTATGTCTAAGTTCTAAGAGTATTAAGTGCCAAAGAGTATATGTCTGTATCTTGTGTCCGATAATCAGACCAGTTGCACAAGATTTGTAATGAAAATCCTTTGTATTTACTGTATTAGTACTTTACTTATACACTGCGGCCAGGATATTCAAAGGGGTTGCTCCTGGCGCAACCCCACATTGTGCCCCAGTGGGATATTGAGAAGGCTGCCTGGCGCAGTGCAAATCCCGATGCGCCAGGGTGCTATGTAATTATATATGGTGCATCTGCAGGAGGTGTGTCCATGCATATCTGGCACATCCGATATTCAGCAGGTTGTGGTGCCTTCAGCACACCCCTGCATTGCACTGCATAGGGAGGGCTCAAAGTTAAGCCCAGAAACAGTGGGAACAACTCCCGCCCCCCACAGGTGGGGCTGCTGTATTGCAGGGTGCAACACAGCAGCCGCCAGCTGTGAGTGGCCACCCGCCCACCCAGAACACTGTCATGAAGCACCAACATAACCCAGGTAGTCTAGTGGTATCCCTCACCCTCCCATGTCCCTGGTAGTCTAGTGGTACCACTCACCCTCCCGTGTCCCTGATCGGCAGTAACAGTAGCCATATTTCAGCCCTGGTAGTCTAGTGGTGCCCCTTCCCTCCCGTGTCCCCGATCAGTGGTGCAAGTAGTTATATTTAAGCCCTGGTAGTCTAATGGTACCCCCTCTCTCCCCTGTCCCCGATCGGTGGTAGAAGTAGTTATATTTAAGCCCTGGTAGTCTAGTGGTACCCCCCTCCCTCCCATGTCCCTGATCAGCAGTAAAAGTAGATTTCTGGAAGCCCTTGTAGTCTAGTGGTACCCCCCCCTCCCATTGCCATGATCATGGTACAGCTCCATAAAACACCTCCCTGGTGATCCAGTGGCACCCCCCACCCCTCTCACCCACACAGAACACCATACCCACCCCGCTCCTGTCCCATCATTGGCAGGTGGCTTCAGCCCACCCACATACCACCCGGCCACCCACCGAATGACAGGTGCAGAATGGGCTTACAGGGCACACTGTACTAGACAGACCCAAATATGTGAATGACTTCATTCACATATATGGGACTATCTAGTAAGTATGCTACCACACTGCGATTGTAGCAACGGGAGGGAGGGGGTACCACTAGACTACCAGGGCTTCATGAAATCTACATTTACCACCGATCATGGCAACGGGAGGGAGGGGGATACCACTAGCCTACCAGGGCTTCTTGAAATCTACATTTACCACTGATCATGGCAATGGGAGGGAGGGTGGTACCACTAGACTACCAGGGCTTCATGAAATCTACATATACCACTGATCGTGGCAATGAGAGGGAGGGGGGTACCACTAGACTATCAGGGCTCAACTACAACTACTTATACCACTGATTGGGGACACGGGAGGGAGGGGGGTCCACTAGACTACCAGGGAATTGCTGTACTGTGGTTTTACTGTGATCATGACTACAGGGGTGGGGGATGCCCCGGGACCCCCTCTGTGCACAGGTCATTCTATGCAGGGCGCCAGGCACACTTCACTGGGCTGCCCGGTGCAAGGCATGCAAATGGGGCCTTAGTGACATGTAAATGGCCCCATTTGCTCCTTGCATATATTATGGCCTCATTTGCATGCTCCCAGCTCAATATCACGGGTGATACACCTAGCACAACTGCACTTGTGCTGGCACATCCCTGTGCTCCCTATCTGTGGCTTGCATTGGTGCAGTGCCGCTGTACCATGCACAGCATGTGTGCCGACCTTGCCATATTCAATGGTGTTGTGCCATGGTGAATCACTGTTGAATATCACCTGGTCCTGGCCCCAGCACAGTCCAGTTGCGCTGCACACAGGCTTATATGATATATATATATATATACATATATAGTAGATAGAGGCAAAAACTCGTTAATGCGTAGTTAGGTTGTTCCGCTTACAAAAGTGAGGATAGTGAAGAAAACCTCACACTTTTCAACAGACAGTGATTGGGGATAAGCTGCCCCAACTCCTCACCCCATGACATGTGTAAGCAGCAGAAGTATAGGAGAATGGGTGAGAGTTAGGACCCACGTATCCCAATGCGCACCCCAATGCCGGTTGGGGGTGGGCGGGGTCCAAGGGGGTTTAACCCTAACAGCTAATTTCCTCACTTTTGTCGCTGTGGAACAACCCTAACTAATGCATTAAATGGAGCTTTTTGCCTCTAATTTCCTTTCTTGAGAATGATAACTGTGAAATAGTGAATGAAGGCAGCGGGTGGGAGCGTGGGGGCCTGGGGCCCCGCTGGCCCGGCTGCATATATGCGCTACGCCCCTGCCACATGATGTGTTGTGGCATACTAACAGGACAGCAACGCAAACAGAAATTTAACAGTGGCGACATGGTAACACAAGCACGAATGAGAACAGAAAGGGTAACGACATGGTGGCGAGACCGGAATGGTCTGCCACGGATGTGTTGCTCACATAGTAACATGGTGCCTGCAAACAGAAATGTCAATGGGCATGGTGATGTAAAGTGAAACAGTAAGATAAACAGTACTGTAGACAGAAATGGCAAAAAATAACAGAAAATGCAGCGCAAATGAAAACGCAAAGGATAACGCATATGGTGGCGATGACGCCAATGGTAAGTGAACGGTACGGATCTCAAGCGAAAGGGCAACAGTAACAGTAATGAAGCGCACAGGCTGGTTTTCCCCAAAACCTGCATTGAGAAAGACAGTGAGTACAAATAATGTATGCAAAATAATGAGTATCGGCGCAGAAAATGAGATCTTGGAATACTAAATACATTATATCTCAGGAACCGATTGTAAGAAAAAATTTAAAAGTCATATTATTTACAACTGTCCTGCTAATTTGAATCTTAGCCCCATGAGGGGCTAAGAAGTTTTACTATTAAAAGTCCATGATCTCGCACCGCTTCCGGGCGATCACGGGCTCCTGAGGCAGCGGCGAACGTACAGAATGTTATCCTATAAGGGAAAAGAAAAAGTTTGGAGCACCATAACTTTGCCTCCCTGTAATGTTTTTCACCAAACTACGGAAAGGCACATCTGTGGGTTGTTGGCTGTCTTCCTCCAAATTTCAGGAAAAAATACTAAACCGTTATTTTGCAGCAGGGCTCCAAATGATTTCTGTTAAGTGTCGGGCGCGAATGTTATCCTATGGGAAAACCGTCAATTTTGGAGTGCTGTAACTTTGCCGCCATGTGATATTTTTCACCAAACTACTGAAAGGCACATCTGTGTACTGTTGGCTGTCTTCCTCCAAATTTCAGGAAAAAGACCAAACCGTTATTTTGCAGCAGGGTGCCAAAGGATTCCTGTAATGCTTGGTGTCGTAATGTTATCCTATGGGAAAACTGTCAACTTTGGAGTGCCATAACTTTGCCGCTGTGTAATATTTTTCGATACAACACTGAAAGGCACATCTGTAAGATGTCGGCTGCGTGTCCTCCAAATTTCAGCCCAAAACTCCCAGCGGTTATTTTGCAGTGCAGTGCATGAATTGCTGTCATTTTCCCACAGAGACTAGAAAATTACTGTCGCACTTCATGAAAGTGGCCTTCATGACACTGTGAGCACCAGCACTTGCAAAGTACTTTTTCCAGAAATTTGAAAAATATTTCTGGGGTGTTTTACCACAAAATAAAGACATGGCAAGCATCCTCAGGGCCCGACTAGGTGAATACAAAAATTAGGTTGCTAGCGGGTCCCAAATTTAAATGCCAACCATTTTTCTGATCACCAACTGAAAATAAAATGGCCGATTTGAGAAAGTAACAGGCCCATTTGCGAAAGTAAAAATGCATTTGCGAAAGTGTTGAACTTTTTGTTAACTTTTCCCATTGACTTATAATGGGAAACTGTTTTTTGAATAACTTTTGAACCGTTTAATATTTTTTCACGAAATATTTGAAAGGCACATTGGGGACCCTAGCTGCACATTCCTGAAAGATTTTGGGCAGTCACGCAAACACGTCACGACCTGTAGGGCGACCACAGAATTCCAGAAAAGCGTGGCAGGCTTTCAGATCACACTTAATAACTCCACAGTCGTATATCCAACCAGTACAAAACTTGGCACATCCCAAGGCCTATGGTTCTTGATCATAAATTCCAAATTTCAGGCAAATCCATCAAATGGTTGCAAAGTTATTAAGGTGCAAAGTTTTGGGGTTTAACATAGAAATGGTGCTCAATCTAACTATGGTAGCACTATCGTATACCATAATATATATATATATATATATATACACTCTATGCAAAAAATTGAGTTAATGCATCATTTAGGGTTAAAACACAAAAAGTCAGGAAATGAAAAATCTCTAGGGTTGACCTCCCCCCGTGGACCCGCCAATCATCCCAAGATTGACAGACAATGGGGTGTGTCATTGGGGTTGTGACTTCACCAATTTTGAACATTTTCACTCCAGATTTTCAACATTGCCATTTTTTCACACCTCTGCATGAACACTATAGCTGCCATTTCTCACATCCTGCTGGAAGTGTGTTTTCGCACCTCTGGACAGAATTTCGCATTGCTGTGTGAAATCAACTTTCAGGATGGATTAACAAAATCACAGTGCCAGTGTTGATGAATGGATTTCCCAAAAAGCTCATGTTGAAAATTTGGTTAAAAAATTCCGAACAACTACCAGGTTACAAGCATGCATTGCGCAGTTTCTACTCACGCTCATAACTTCACCAGTTTTCCATATTTTTCCTCCTGGTTTTCAACATTACCCTTTTCCACACCTCCTCATCAACATTATACAGCTGTCGTTTTTCACATCTTGCCCAAAACATGATTTTGCACCTGTGGAGCAGAATGGCGCATTTGATGTGCAAACTCAGCTTATGGGACAGATTAATGAAATGGCAGTGACATTGTTTATGACGTGGGGTCCTCAAAATACCATATTGAAAATTGGGTGGAAAGAATTCTAAAAATGTCTGAGTAACATGTGTCCATTGAATTGTGGCCACCGTGGAGCCTCTAACTCAAAAACTAAGCGAGATAGAGGTTTTGTTGACTTCGTTGCACGTGAGGTCTCGCTGTCATGATTACAATGACATTTGAATTGTTTTTGTAGCTGCTACGATTGCTGAGATATTGGCACGTTATTGGCACAAGGGTTCCTTGCCCTATATGTCTGCTGTATGGCTCCATACTTGTATCTGAGTGGGAGCGCAGAGCCCGGAGGCCCCACACTCCCACAAACACATATAGTTATGCAGAAATGAGCAGCTTGGTGGGAGCGCAGAGTCAACCAACACATGCTCTTTACTAGTTTTATTACACTTTTTCAAAAAGTAAGGAAATTCATGACAAAAACCTTTTTAAGTGCATCAGTTAGGGTTAAACTGACAAAAGTGAGGAAATGAGAGATTAGGATACAGCCCCAACACCCCCAAACCCCATCCCCTGTCCTCCACAGACCGACAGACTGTGTGGTGTGCCCAGAGGGATGGAAGACCTAACTCTCACCTCTTACTCTTTTACTATAGCATGTCAACCTGTTTACACATGGAATGGGGAGAGAGTTGGGCCTTGTGGTCCTGTGGCATACCCCAGCATCTGTCGGTCTGTGGAGGATGGGGAGTGGGGTATTGGGGGTTTAGGGGCTCTACCCTCACATCTAATTTCCCCACTTTTGTCAGTTTAACCCTAACTGATGCATTAACAAAGTTTTTTGCAATGAATATCAATTATATATATCACAAGGCAGAACAAGTCCTTGTGGGGGACCTTAGCGTGAACTGGCTCAGCGCCACCTCCTCCACCACCCGGGACTCCTTTGTGGCCATTGATCTGACTCAACTCATTTCCCAACCCACAAGAGTAAACCCTAAGAGAGGTACCAGCACCCTACTAGATGTTATCATCACCAACCGCCCCCCAAAAATCCTGGACATCCAAGTCCTCCCTGACTCACTCAGTGACCATTCCCCTATCCTATTCCACTGGGTGACCCTCTCGCCCCTGTCTCACAGCCCAGCCCACACTCCACCGGCATTTCAGACCTGGTGGGCTGAAAAACCTGAAGCAATTTCTTGCCCAGATAAACTGGTCCCCCATTCACCACACACCTGACATAGATAGTGCCCTTGCCTTCTTTTCCTAAACCTTTAACAAAGCCTATGACCTATTCGCACCCTTCACTGCTGCCTGATCCAAAAAACATAACGTGCCCTGGATTACTCCTGCCCTATTACAATTGCTGAGGCTTAGGGATAACCTATTGCACCTTGCCACAGAAACTGGCTGGATGACTGACAGACAGGCCTACAATGCTGCATGGAATAAGTGCACTTGGGCCATCCGAAAAGCCAAGGCTGATCACTACCTGGCCAATCTCACCTCCTCCTGGAGGTGTGCCTGAACCTTCTGGGATAATGTCAAACAATTAAATGGGAGCGCATGCTCCCCTCCCCCATCCTAGATCACCATTGACGGCACAACCATTACGGATCCAACAAACATTGCAAACTACCTTAACACATCCTTTATGGACCTTAGCTCTGTCCTCCCCAGTAATTTCTTTGACCCGCCACCCTCCCTATCTGCTCCAGTCCTCCAATGCCCTAGCTTCCAACTACGTAGGGTAACTGCCCGGGAAGCCAGACCCCACCTGGTCAGAGCATTAAAAAGCAATAGTCCTGGGGACGACTGCCTGGACCCCAGCATCCTCTGTCTGGTACTGGATCAGGTTCTTGCCCCACTCACCAGCCTTCTCAACAAATCCCTCTGCCTGGGGCAATTCCCAACTGCATGGAAAACCGCCATTGTTACTCTCATTCATAAAAGTGGTGACAGGTCCTCTGACAGGAGCTACCGTCCTATCTCCATACTCCCACCCCTCTCCAAAACCCTACAAAAGCTGATTGCCACACAAATCACTGAATACCTGACCAAACACAACATCCTCTGCCCTAAACAGCACGGTTTCCATGCAGGACACAGTACCGGCACTGCACTAGTTGAATTTTCAACTTTCCTACACTCCTCTCTGGACTCTGGCTCCCTAGCCAGGGCAGTGTTCATCGACCTCTCAAAGGCTTTCGACACTGTCTCCCACCCCCTTCTGCTGGATGCCCTCTGCCACACTGGCTTCTCTACTGGGCCTCTCACCTGGTGCACCAGCTACCTATCTGCCTGTTCCGAATGTGTCAGAATTAATGAGACATGTTCCAAAACTTGTCCCATCCACTCAGGGGTTCCTCAGTGCTCCATCCTGGGACCCCTACTCTTCTCACTCTACCCTAACACCCTGCCCAGTGCATACTCTGGAAAAATTGTGCTGTATGCAGATGACGCTGTCATCTTCGCCACCCACCATAACCCTATCTCCCTCCAGGACTCCCTGCAACTTTCCTATAATGATGCTGAAACCTGGTTCAAAGAGCACAGATTGGTGATTAATCTCAAAAAAACAAAAACAATGCTCTTTGCCCACCCGCAAACAAAGCCAGCAACTTCCCACTCCATATCCTCCCCTGCTCCAAACAACCACTAGAGCAAGTCCACTCCTACAAGTATCTTTGGGTCTCCTTTGACTCAGCCCTCACTTACCACACCCACATTGATGCTCTTGCATTAGCCACTAATGTGTGGCTAGGTATCTTATACCGCTATAAAAACTGTCTCCCTCCCGCTGCCCTCCATCTAGCAGTTACATCCTCTATATTATCCCTCATTGACTAAGACCTACCAGTATACGGTGCTGCTGACACAACCACCCTCAATAAAATTCACCTCATCCTAAATAAGGCATACAGGCTAATCACTGGGGCCCCAGGCTCACGCATTCGTGCCAACTCTATGACATGGCAAAACTGCTGAATCTAGATGAATGTCTTCGATACCATACCTGCCTAATAACAAAAAAGACTCTTCTTGGGCTATCCTCATCAGGGCTGACAGCCTCCCTCCACCAAGCCCAACCCTTGGTCTGTACACGGACCTCCTGCAAGGCCACTTTTCTGGTCCCAAGATCTAGAACCTCCCATGGACAGAGGTCCTTCTGCTATAGAGCTCCAACCTGTTATAACTCTCTCCCTGCACCCATCTCGGATGCCCCCACGATTTCCAAATTCAAAACCGCACTTTGAAGCCAACTATTTAATACATGTAGCTGCACCTCTCTATAATAGAGGCATAACTCTCTGTGCCCTGACAATGCCTGCTGGGAAGCATCCACACCACTCCTCTCTTAATCCTCACCCTTTGCTGATTGAACTGCTGTTATCCATTGCGCAAGAATGTGCCACTGTAACCAAACTGGCTTATACTGTTTAACTGTTGCAATCTCATGTGCTTGCTAACTATGTAACCCATTTTGCTGTAACCAAAGTCTGTTATGTATTTGTCCTCAGTGTGACGAGGTACCTTCGGAAATGAGCCTCTGGCTCAAAGGTTGTAAACTGATGTACAAATAAATAAAATATGTGACTGGCCTGGTGGTGCTGAGGGTTGAGGTAATGGACACCATACTTCGCGCCATGCCGGTGACCCATGTTTGGGAATGGGCATGGGCATCCGTGGGTTGGCAGGAGTGGAGAAGGGTCGAGCATCTGAGGGACTGCTCTCCCACCTCGGCAGGGGGACTCCAGTGGTTGGTGTGCTTCTGACCCCTAATGGAGGCTGTGGGGCAGTGCGCTGATACTGCAAAGAAGGGGCTGAGATGGGGCAGGCACACAGAGGAGCTTGAATGGATGAGTGCATGCTCCCTCCAGTGGTGTCATTGCACGCCCCTCACACGTAAGGGGTGCAAATGAGAAAAATGGTCCTGCCAGTCAATCAGGATGAAGCAGCCACCTGCCACAGGCCCTGACTTTTAATGGCACTGCCCGAACTGGATCCTGGTAGAGTGAGTTGAGCTGGGGGGGCTCCTTGCCGTGCCACCACACCATGGAGGGGAATCCTTGTGGCAACAGGGAATGCTGCCTGATGTTGGGAACGGTGCTAGATGTATGGCTGGAGATGGGTGCCAACCCCCCCAGTCTGCACCCATCTCCAGCTACAAGGGAAGAAATAGATAAAAATATTTTTATATATATATATATATATATATATATAGTTAGATAGATAGAGATCTCTCTCTCTCTCACTATATATATATATATATATATATATATATATATATATATATAAAATGTGAAGATTGATCTCCCTCTAGTGTGTGGTGCCGATAAACTGCAGATGAGGAAGTGGATTGATTAAAAAAATGCAGGCAATCAAGGTGTCTCTAATACAAAGTATACACATCTTTAGTGGAACCCAGAGAAACAGAAGAGATAAAAAAGAAATCAATGCATTGGCTAGGAGTTGAACCAAGGCTATCCAGAATTCTGTTCAAATAATAAATGAACAATACTCAAATACTGTGAAGTCATTATACTCATGCTTCTAACAGCAAGCAGCCCATTCCCCTTAAAACCTACTATGCCATATGCACTTATTACTGAACTACATGCTCTTAAAGACTAGACCAGCTAGTTAACCAAGTTCCTCAGGTGGTGCACTGGATGTGTCTTGGCTTTACAAGCAAACAGTCATTGCTTTGATCTCTAGATGAGTGTACTTCTATACTGCCTTATCAAGGACACTCATGAATTATGCATTCACTATTATCATGGTTTCACCATGCCCTTCCTGTGTATTTCATTTGCTATACTGTTTATACTACGACCCCAATGATAACTTAAAAAAAAAATGTAGCCACTTGATGGGGTCTGCAAAATAGTGCAGAGGTTAAAGCACTGAGTTATGAACCAAGACATCATAGTCCTAGGTTTGAATCCCACAACCACCAGATGTACATTGCTCCCTGAACCAGCAACTGCATGTGTCAGAGCATCTGAATTTGCCACATAGTCAGCATGCAAGCCCCACCTCCAATATAACTCCATGTAAGCCCCACCTCCTATATCACTCCATGTATGCCTCACCTCCAATATCAACCCATATAAGTCCTGTCTCCAATATCAACCCATGTAAGCCCCGCCTCCAATATCACCTAATGTAAGCCCAACCTCCAATATCATCACATGTAAGCCCCACCTCCAATATCAACCCATTTAACTCTGCCTCCAGTATCACCCCATGTTAGCTATAGGGTGGTATTGGACCCCTCCTCATGAACAATGCTACTGTCGTCTCGTTACTTCAATGTAGAATAGTGATTTCACAGTTGCTGCACGGAATCAACTTTCGGGAAGTAAAATCACCTTTCAGAACTGATTAACAAAATTACAATCCTGGTGTTGATGAGGGGAGGTCCCAAGAAGCCAATGTTGAAAATCTGGTGCAAATAATTCCCCAAAATGGCTGTTACAAGCATGCGTTGTGCAGTTTCTCTGCACGCTCGTAACTTCACCAATTTTGAATGTTTTCACTCCAGATTTTCAACATTGCCGTTTTTTCACACCTCCGCATGAACAGTGTAGCTGTCATTTCCTCAGATCCTGCTGGAAGTGTGTTTTCGCACCTCTGCCACAGAATGGCGTGTCACTCTGCAAAGTCAACTTTTGGGATGGAGTAACAAAATCACAGTGCCAGTGTTCATGAAGGAATTTCCCAAAATGCTCATGTTGAAAGTTTTGTTAAAATATTCCAAACAATGACCAGGTTATGAGCATGCATTTCACAGTTTCTACACACGCTCATAACTTTGCCAGTTTTCCACATTTTCCCTCCTGGTTTTCAACATTACCCTTTTCCACACCTCCTCATCAACATTATACAACTATCATTTTTCACATCCTGCCCAAAACATGATTTTGCACCTGTGGAGCAGAATGGCGCATTCGCTGTGCGAACTCAACTTTTGCGACAGATTAATGAAATGGCAGTGACATTGTTCATGACATGGGGTCCTCAAAATATCATATTGAAAATTGGGTGGAAAGAATTCTAAAAATGCCCAAGTTACATACGTCCATTGAATTGTGGCCAAAGTGGTGCCTCTAACTCAAAAACCAAGTGAGATAGAGGTTTCATCGACTTGTTGAACATGGAGGTATCACTGTCATGATTACAACAACATTTGAATTGTTTTTGTAGCTGCTACGGTTGCTGAGATACTGGCACGTTAGTGGCACAAGGGTTTCTTGCCCTATATGGCTTCTATATGGCTCTGTACTTGAGCATGAGTGGGAGCGCAGGGCCCGGGGAGCCCACACTCCCCAGGCGCATATAGTTATGCAGAAATGAGCAGCTTGGAGGGAGCGCAGAGTCCACCAACACATGCTCTTTACTAGTTATATTACACTTTTAAAAAAAATAAGGAAATCCATTACAAAACAACTTTGTTAATGCATCAGTTAGGGATAAACTGAAAAAAGTGAGGAAATGAGAGATTAGGATATGGTCCCAACACCCCCAACACCCCATACCCCATCTTCCACAGACCGACAGATGGTGGGGTGTTCCCAGGGGGTCGGGAGGCCTAACTGTCACCCCATTCTCTTTTACTGTAGCATGTCAAACTGTTTACACATGGAATGGGGTGAGAATTTGGCCTTGTGATCCTGTGGCATACCCCGGCATCTGTTGGTCTGTGGAGGATGGGGGGGTTGGGTAATTAGGGTTTAGGGGCTCTACCCTCACATCTCATTTCCCCACTTTTGTCAGTTTAACCCTAAATGATGCATTAATGAAATTTTTTGCAATGAATATCAATTATATATAAAACATGTGACCAGCCTGGTGGTGCTGAGGCACTGGATGCCATGCCTCGTGCCACGCTGGTGACCCATGTTCGGGAATGGGCATGGGCAGGTGGGGGTTGACAGGGGTGGAGAAGGATCTAGCTTCTCAGGGACTGCTCTCTCTCTCTCCAGCAGGGAGGAATCCAGTGGTCAGCGTGCTTCTGGCTCCTAATGGAGGCTTGGGGGGAGTGCACTGATGCTGCAAAGAAGGGGCTGAGTTGGGGCAGGCACCTGGAGGAACTTGAGTGGACTCATGTGTACTCCCTCCACAGGTGTCATTGCATGCCCCTCACACATAAGTGGTGTACATGAGAAAAAATGGTCCTACTGGTCAATCAGGATGAAGCAGCCACCCGCTGCAGGCCACGACCTTGAATGGTGCTCCCGAACTGGATCCTGGCAGAGTTGAGTTGAACTAGGGGGGCATCTCACCATGCAACCCCACAATGGGGGATAATCCTTGGGGGAAGAGGAATGCTGCCTGATGTCGGGTATGGTGCTGGACAGCTCGCTGGAGATGGGTGCTGACCCCGAGGTCTGCACCCTTCTCCACCACCAGGAAGAAATAGATCAAAATATATATATATATATATATATATATATATATATATATATACACACATATATGTCTATATATAGATATATATATATATATATATATATATATATATATATATAAAAATAGTAGTAGTCGCGCCACTATAATTAGGGTTCAGCGGTCACTTACATACTAAAGTCAAATGTTTGGGCGTTAATAACTTTTGACCCATTCAATGGATTTGCCTGAAATTTTGAATGTGTGGTGAGGCATGGCAGATCTCTTGAATTGTCAAATTGCATTTGGGTTGGACTTACGGTCTTTGCATATGAAAGCACTGAAAAATGCTAAATTATCCGTTTTTAGAGGCAGCTTCTGGGATTTGGGATTTGTCCTGCACCACCACTGTGTGGTGTGCTGCTCTGCAAGGTAACTTGTTTGAAAGAGCTTTGGTGGCTGAACATGCCACTTTTCATTTGGTGAAAAAATATTAAGGCATTCAAAAGTTATGCCCCTTTTAAATTCCCATTATAAGTCAATAGGAAAATTTATATGTATGTTTTACGAACAAAGAATGGGGTTCTGGCCATCTGGTCCCACCTGGCGATCAAAGAATTTGCAGCCTTGTGGTTCAAGAATCTTTGTCCCTGAGAATTTTTAAAAATCTTTGATTGTGAGGTCCGCCATTTTGTTTTTAGTTTTCTCATCAGAAAAACACAAATATCTCGGCTCAGGGGTCACTTTTGAAGTAAAACCTGGATGGGTTTTACTCAGGGGGCTCTGATCTATTGAGCCATGCCTTTGGTTTCATCCAAATCAGTCAAAAAATAGAGTTATTAGCTTTTAAAATCTTTGTTCATGGCTCACTAACGATCTTTGATCGCGAGCCTGCAAATTCTTTGATCGTGAGAGTCTTTGATCGCATTATTGCATTGCGACCTATTTTCACAAATATCTCGGTTCAGGGGTAGACTAGGGACACAAATGAAGGAGGGTTTTGATTAGGGGGCTTCGTTCTATTGAGGCATTGCATTGGTTCCATTTAAATGTTTGAAAAAATCAGGTTTCACTATTTTTTATTCTTTGGTCATGAGCGTGCGATTTCTTTGTTTATCTGCCTTCAAATTCTTTGATCGCGAGATTCTTTGATCGCGATCGTGCATCGCGAGCAAGAGAAGAGATGACCAGATTAAAAATTATTATTTCTCAGTCGAGGGGTGTCCTAGGAAGTTAAATTAGGGTGGGTTTTACTCAGGGGGCTACGTTCTGACAAACCATGTTGGTGGTTTACCGCAATTCTTTGTATTTGTTAAATTACAGGACTGTGTATTCTTTGATCATGAACCTACAAATTCTTTGATTGTGAGTGTGTAAATTCTTTGATCGTGAAATTCTTTGGTCACGATCGTGCCTCGCAAGTGAGAGATAAGAAAGCCAGATTAAAAACTCAATTTAATAAGCCATGCGGTGCCATAGGAAGTCAAATGATGGTGGGTTTTGCTCAGCGGGCTTTGTTCTGTCAAACTATGGCAGTGGTTCACCACCATTCCTTAAATTTATTGATCTATAGCATTTTTTATTCTTTGTTCTTGAGCCTGCAAATTCTTTGATTGCGAGCCTGCAAATTCTTTGATCGCAAGATTCTTTTGTCGAGATCGTGCATCGCAAATGACGGATGAGATGGCCAGATTAAAAAATCAATTTACTAGATTGTGGGGTGCCATAGGAAATCAACTGAGTGTGGATTTTGCTCCGAGGGCTTTGTTCTGTCGAAGCATGGCTGTGGTTTATCACAATTCCTTCAATGTTTTGATTTATAGCATTTTTTAATTTTTGTTCATGAGCCTGCAAATTCTTTGATCATGAGCCTGCAAATTCTTCGATTGTGAGATTCTTTGATCGCTATCTTTGATCATGAAGGCAGAGCAAGATGGCCAGATTTTTTATAATGGAATAGATAGGAAAATGTTACCAATCTTTAACATTGAATATCTTGAAAATGGTTTGGTCTTTTTACTTGAAATTTGAAGGGTGGTAATGGAATGTTGTGTGCATGTAAACTACAGTGTTTACATGTTATGAAATATTTTTTGAGTGGAGATATTACGTGGTGCAGTTTGCAGTTTGCAAAAGTAGAGACATGGACCCTGATGTTAGAAAGGTTATACCTGGCATAACAGCACTTGTGGCAAGTAGAATGGGTCAAGTAGCAACTTACGTCAGCAGTTGTGAGTGGTGGTATTCTGCTAAGTGGTTTGTGATATGCTGCATGCTACTTGTGCCAAACAGCTGTTACGCTGGTGGTTTTACCATAAACCCTCTGTTACATGGTGCTGGGGGGCTATGACAGCAGTTGTGCTGCATTCCAGAATGGCAGCATTTTACAATTGGGGATTTGGGGTACTGGGGTGTGGGTAGGTATGTGGGGTAGTGACTGTAGGTTTTTGGGGCAGGGGTGGGTAGCTCTGTAGGGCTGTATGTGTAGACGAGGGAGTGGCACTTGAAGTGAGTTTTCATGTGGGGCAGCTAATGAGGGTAGCTTGGCATGAGGCCCACTTGCAATGTGTGTTGTGACATACAACCAGGTCTACTGAACTGTGGGTGCATATGGCAAGTATGTCGCAACCTAGAACACAGATTGCAAGTATCTGCATGACATGTTAGCCTCAATAGGCACTGAAAACAGCCACAATAGATAACACAGATGGCTAATGCCCCCCCATGTCAGGGTAGCCTCAAATAGGTTCCCCACAAGGCAACTCACATGAAGTGCCACCTCCACGTGTACGCATACAAACCCACAGGGCTATTGACACCCTGTCTGCAAAATCTGCATTGACTGCCCCGACAGAGCTACACACACCCTCAGTACTGCAGATCCTCCATTGTACTATACCTGTCAGAATGCCACTCTCATCCCCCCAACCTGTCCCCTAATCCCTGTGTCACTGGCCGGGAATGGAACAAATAACTTAACAATACTTGATGTTCCAGTGGCCCCGCACCCATTTGCCAGCCCTATTACCACACACTAAGGCATCTGCAGTCAGCAACTGGCAGAGACCGCACCTGTCACCTCAATGCCCAGCATCCCACTCACTTATGTAGGTCTGCAACTGAGTGCGTATTGAGGGTAGCTTGGCATGGGTGGACTTGTAATCTGTGTCCCAGGTTGCGACATGCTTGCCAGGTGCACCTAGACTTCGGCGTACCTGGTTGCATGACGCAGGTTGTAGGAGTTATCTGAGGTCTCTGTGTCTAGTAGAATAGGGTGCAGGGTCAATATTGCAGTTGCAGGTGCCAACAGTAGTGTTTGGTGGTGACTTGTGTCACCCTTGTGGAATTGGGGTGCATGGAAATAAATGGAATAGGTGTACTATGACAGCTCTACACAACTTTGAGTGCTGACAAGTTGGATGGAGTCAGCTGTAGACAACTTTGAGTACTGACAAGTTGGATGGAGTCAGTCATATAGTGTCGTACCCCCTCTCCCCCTGCTGCACCCAAACAGGCTCTGTGAAGTGACCACAGAGGGGTAGAGGTGTAGCAAGGTTATTTACATCAATGATGTTGCTTTGTGATAGAAAGTGGATACTTATCACTACATTTAAGACTTGATGCCATCAGTCAGTGAATGCTCAGAATCTGTTAGTCCAGGAATTGGATGGTAAGTTGAGAGTCACAGCAGAAATAAATATGTTTACATTTTTTTTATGTGTTCTTGATATCAGCTGAACACAACTTACAAGAGTGAGGATTTGCATGGCTACAGGCAGAGATTTGTACCCACCCTTCAAAACCAGAGACTGTGAACAGGCACTGCCACATGCTGCAGGCTAGTTGTGGCAAAGAGCTGTTATGCTGGTGGCTTTACCATGGACCCTCTGTTACATGTTGCTAGGGGAGTTATGACAGTAGTTGTGTCCCATTGCAGAATGGCAGCATTTTTCAATGGGGGGTTTGGGGTTCTGGGGTGTGGGTAGGGCTATGGGGTAGTGACTGTAGGTTTTGAGGCAGGGGGTGGGTAGCCTTGTGAGGCTCTATGTGTAGACATGGGGTGGGACATGATGTGGGTTGTTGTGTGGGGCAGCTATTGAGGGTATCTTTGAATGTGGCCCAGTTGCAATGTGTGTTGTGACATGTAACCTGGTCCGCTGAACTGTGGGCACATGTGGCAAGTATGTTGTAACCTAGAACACAGATTGCAAGTACCTTCATGACAAGCTAGCCTCAATAGGCACTGTACATGGCCACAAGAGATAATGCAGATTGCAAGTTCCCCCTATGTCAAGGTACCTTGAATAGGTGCCCCACACGGCAACTAACATCAAGTGCCACCTCTACATGAATGCATAGAGCCCCACAGGGCTACCGACCCCCTGCTCACAAAGTCTGCAATGACTGCCCCCACAGAGCTACCCACAGCCTCAGTACTGCATATCCTCCATTGTAAAATGCCCATCAGAGTGCCGCTCTCATCCCCCCAGATGGGACTAGAACAAATAACTTAATAACACCTGATACTGTAGTGGGCATGCACCCATCTGCCAGCCCTACCACCACACACTTAGGCAACTGCAGTCAGCAACTGTCAGAGTGCACCTCTCACCTCCATGGCCAGCATCCAACTCAGTTATGAAGGTCTGTGACTGAGTGCGTATTGAGAGTAGCTTAGCATGGGGGGACTTGTAATCTGTGTTACAGGTTGCAACATGCTTGCCAGGTGCATGTAGACTACAGTATAGATGGTCACATGATGCAAGTTGTAGGAGTTAGCTGTGGAGTCTCTGCATCTTGTAGAATAGGCTACAGGGTCAATGTTGCAGTTGCAGGTGCCAACAGTAGTGTTTGGTGGTGACTTGTGTCAACCTTGTGGAATTGGGTGCATGGAAATAAATGGAATAGGTGTACTGTGACAGCTCTACACAGCTTTGAGTGCTGACAAGTTAGATGGAGTCAGTCATATAGTGTCGTACCCTCCTCTCCCCCTGCTGCACCCAAACAGGCACTGTGTAGTGACCTCAGAGGTAGAGGTGTAGCAAGGTTATTTACATCAATGGTATTGCTCTGTGATAGAAAGTGGATACTTCTTACTACATTTAAGAGTTGATGCCATCAGTCAGCGAATATTCAGAATCTGTTAGTCCAGGAATTGGATGGTAAGTTGAGAGTCACAGCAGAAATAAATGTGTTTACATTTTTTTATGTGTTCTTGATATCAGCTGAACACAAGTGAGGATTTGCATGGGTACAGGCAGAGATTTGTACCCACCCTCCAAAACAACAGACTGTGAACAGGCATGGCAACATGCTGCAGGCTAGTTGTGGCAAAGAGCTGTTATGCTGGTGGCTTCATCATGGACCCTCTGTTACATGGTGCTAGGGGAGTTTTGACAGCAGTTGTGTCCCATTGCAGAATGGCAGCATTTTTCAATGGGAATTTAGGGTGTTTGGGTGTAGGTAAGGCTGTGGGGTAGTGATTACAGGTTTTGGGGGCAGGGGGTGGGTAGTCTTATTGGGCTGTATGTGTAGACATGGAGGTGGGACTTGATGTGGGTTGTTGTATGTGACAGCTATTGAGGGTAGCTTGGAATGGGGCCCAGTTGCAATGTGTGTTGTGACATGCAACCAGGTCCACTGAACTGTGGGTACATGTGTCAAATATGTTGTAACCTGGAACACAAATTCCAAGTACCTTCATGACAAGCTAGCCTCAATAGGCACTGCACATTGCCACAAGAGATAATGCAGATTGCAAGTTCCCCCATGTCAAGGTAGCTTGAATAGGTGCCCCATATGGCAACTAACATCAAGTGCCACCTCCACATATACACATAGAGCCCCACAGGGCTACCGACCCCCTGCCCACATAGTCTGCAATGACTGCCCCTACAGAGCTACCCACAGCCTCAGTACTGCATGTCCTCCATTGTAAAATGCCCATCAGAGTGCCACTCTAATTCCCCAAACCTGTCCTCTAATCCCGAGTCACTGGCTGGGAATGGAACAAATAACTTAACAACATCTGGTACTGTAGTGGGCATGCACCCATCTGCCAGCCCTACCACCACACACTTAGGCAACTGCAGTCAGCAACTGTCAGAGTGCACCTCTCACCTCCATGGCCAGCATCCAACTCAGTTATGAAGGTCTGTGCATATTGAGGGTAGCTTGGCATGGGGGGGACTTGTAATCAGTGTTACAGGTTGTGACATGCTTGCCAGGTGCACTTTGACTTTAGTATAGATGGTTGCATGATGCAAGTTGTAGGAGTTAGCTGTGGAGTCTCTGTGTCTTGTAGAATATGGTGCAGGGTCAAGACACACAATACCCCCCCCACACACACACACACATATATATATGCAAGAGGCAGTGGAGCATATGAGTTATTGTGGATTTACCCACTGTTTGTGTAGTGAACTCACTTGGCTGTTCCTTGTGAGACACCACTGAAGGTGTGGTAAGCAGACATTGACCGAGGTCATGTTATGTGTTATTTGTTACGCACGCTTCATTCCATCTGTAAAGAGGTTAGAACCCTGATCAGTTGTACAGTCTTAACCAGGTAGTGTGTGAAGACTTATGGGCCAGGAATTCATTTTTGAGTACAGATGAACAATGCAAATAATGGCATGGACATGGATTAAATTTATACTTCATGTCAGCTGTAAAGAACTTAGAACTCAGAGGAGTTGCACAGTGTCAGCTTAACTGTACCTGCTGTCCCCCTGCCCCAGTAGATTCTCTCTCTAGTGCTCTCCTCTCTCTCTGCATACTTAGGGCCATGCAGTCACAGCACAATAAAACCCATGTAGATGAATACTACACCTCTGTTACAATAATTGCTTTAAAATAATACTCAAGACACATAGGATAAGGTTTATAATTAGTTTATTATTTCAGTATTTAAATATCTTTAGGCTGAATTGTTTAGTTGCTCTTGGGATGGGCAAAAAAACAGTTTGTTGTATATATCCTTGATCATTTTTGTGTTTTTTTTTTATTTCTTGGTATTCCACTGACTTTATCTACACTGCTTAATGTCAATATGCATTACGTTTAGAATTAAGATTTTATGTAGAATTAGTAAGTGGTTAAATATGGACATTTATGTTATAGAACATGTAGTGAGCAAATCTTTATTTTGCTTACATTTATTGTTGAGTGGTATTAGTAATGTGTCCATTGACACTATTTTTTGATGACATAGACTGCCGACTTAGATATTAAGAGAATGAAGAGTAACAGTACATTAGTTTACATGTGGTTATCACCATTTGACAGCTATTTAAGACAAGTCATTAGAATAGAATTAAATTTTAACCTAATTGATGCTTTTATGCCATTTAGTTATTGACTACATGTGCACATGAGACAGTAAGAAATATTTAGTGGTTCTCATGAGCATATTCATACTTTTTTTATAGGAGACACATGTGCAGATTATGCCAACAGTGTTAAAGTAGGTGACAATATTTTACATCTGAGTACACACTTTTAGTTTGATGCCAACAGAGACATTATGAAGTTTTATTTCTCCTATCGTGTATTAGTAAAATTACAGACATTTTTTCATTTAGAATTTGAGTATTATTGTACTTTATTACTGATGTCTACATATCTTTTAATACTATTTTTTTTGCTAGCAGTTATTTATTTGAAAGTGGACCAACCAATATCAAGCAGTTAAAAACAGATGGAAGCAACTAAACAATTTGTTACATATTTAACATTGACATGGTGTGATGAGCATACTCTTTTCACACCCATTTTTTACTGATGCCAAAAAGGTTGGTCAAGCTGCAAATCAATGTGTTTTTTTAACTATTTATCATTTGTGGAACTGGGAAAAATTCCTCATCTGACATCCAAAATATGGATGATCCTGTTAAAGCAAGAGCACACCAATTGTTTGCATTGTGGAGCAGAAGTACACAATCATTGTTTACATTTTCTGTTGAATTTTCAGTTGTACACATCTGCACAGATATATAGAAATACATTGTACAGTGGAAATAGGCCAGATAATCAGATGTATACATCTCTATAATCAGCTATGAGTAATATGAACAGTAGCACTTAATGCAATGCAGTATCTTTAAATGCATGGATAGAGCAGCTTTGGCACAGTTAACAAGCATTTGTCAATTCCGAATGTTTGCTTGCTGGCATTGGCATTGGTAGTGTAGGAGTTAGAGAGCTGCATAATAGGGATGGCAGTGAAGTATTGAACTGAAGCCAACCCCACCCCCACCCTGTAGAGACTGACAGGCAGTGGGGTGTGCCTTTGGCCCATCAGACAAAACGGCCATGCCATTTCACCACACCCTACCCTGCAGACACTGACAAGTGCCATGGTGTGCCTTGGGGTCTTCGGCCCTTATGCTCACCCCATTCCATCAGGAAATACGGTGAGATGGGTCCTGTATCAGAGAGTGGGGGTGAACTCTGGGGTCGAAGAGTCCAAGGCACACCTCAATGCCTCTCACTGGCTGTAGGGTGTGGAATGGTATGAGCATTACAGGTGAGAATCCCAAGTCACACCCCTGATGCCAATCAATCTCTACAGGCTGGGGCGTTATGGTCGGAAACCCTAATGCCTCAAGCATTCATTGGAATTTTCACTCCAAATTTTCAACATGGTTTTTTTGTGACTCCCACCTTATGAACAGTGGCAATATCAGTTTGTTAGCTGAAAGCTGATTTCGCACAGCGACTACACCATTTGGCAAAACAGGTGCAAAAACACATTTCGAACATGATGTGAAAAATGACAGCTATACTGTTCATGGGGAACTGCAAAAAATGTCAATGTTGAAATTCTGAAGTGAAAATATTAAAAAAACTGGTGAAGTCATGAGTGTGCGTAGAAAATGCATAACGCACACCCATAATGCAATTAGTTTGGGGATTTTTTACAGCAGATTGTCAACACAGGGATGTTGTAACCTCCACTCATGGACAGTGCCACTGTGATTTTCTTAATCTGTCCCGAACATTGATTTCGCACACCGACTGCACCATTGTATGCTACATGGGTGGAAACACATTTTGGCCAAGATGTGAAAAAATGACAGCTGTACTGCTCATAAGGAGGTGTGGTAAAATGGCAATGTTGAAAATCTGGAGTGAAAATATTGAAAATTCGTGAGTATGCTCGTAAAATAAAACAGCAATTTTGGGGAATTTTTCACCAAATTTTTAACATAGCCATTTTAACACTTCTGCTCATGAACAGTGTCACTGTGATTTTCTTAATCTGTCCCAAACATTGATTTTGCACACCGACTGTGCCATTGTGTGCTACATGCACAGAAACACATTTTGGGTCAGATATGACAAATGACAACTATACTGCTCATAAGGAGGTATGGTAAAATGGCAATGTTGAAAATCTGGAGTGAACATATTGAAAATTCATGAACTTACGAGCATGTGATGGAACAGTGCAACACATGCTCGTAAAACAGTCATTTTTGGGAATTTTTTCACCAAATGTTCAACATAGGGTTTTTGGGGGCTTACCTCATGAACTGTGACACTGTCGTTTCGTAAATAGGTCCCAAAAGGTGGTTCTGTGCAGTGACCGCAAAATCACCTTTTGAGGCCAATTAACAGGGACACTGGTTTGTCGTTTTCATGGAGGAACAGGAAAAAATGCAGATTCCTGATTGGCCCGCGGATTTTCGGTGCCAAAACAGAACTAGCGTTTGTTCACGGAGTTGCCGTGATCTTGGGCTTTAAAAGGAGAAGCAAAGCGTGCAGTCTGCCTTCTTGCAGGTTCTCCTGCTGCTCTAGGATTGTTGCTGTTGTCCCTCTACGCTGACGTGAGCATTTGGCTGGAGTGCTGTGTAGTAAGCTCAAAATACCAATATTCTGTTATGTTCTAGCCTGTTTTCTGAAATGTGGGTTGTAAGAAAGGGCGCTGCAATGATACTGCACTGGTTTTTGTTGTGTGGAGAAGGGGGGGAGCAGCAAGATTAAACCAAAATAGTCTCCGTATTTTATCTATTTTTTTTCTGTCTCACTAATTTATTTAAGCAATACCACCCTCCGAGTGGGCGGTATTGGGCAATACCGGACCGCCCAGGGGTGTAATGAGGCCTGACGCCACAGGCAGAGGGCCTTATAGCCCCTGGATGGTCCGGTATTGCCCATACCGCCCACCCTCGAGGGTATTATTGCGTTTAGAAAATGGGCACTGTAAAAAAAAAAAAAAAAATTAATTAAAAATGACTTTTTAGAACATTTTGAAATAAAATAGTTCCTCCACCTGCTTTATAAGAATGGTCTGAATAGTTAGTTAGAGACACACACACACACACACACACAGTCTCCTAACTTAAAAGCGCGATCGCAAGTGAGGGGATTCTGGGCAGCAGGAGCGCGATAAGCAGGTACTTGTTTAGACTTTCTGTCTTTTGTTTTTCCTATCATTTACTGGACTGCAGTAAAAGCGCGATCGCAAGTGAGGGGATTCTGAGCAGCAGGAGCGCGATAAGCAGGCAGGGGGCATTCTGTTTTTTTTTTCAAAAGCGGCTGTCAGTGCGATCGCTATTTCTGTTTTTTTTTTCCCAAAGCGGCTGTCAGTGCGATCGCAAGTGAGGGGATTAGATTTTTTTTTTTATTCATCTGTGCAGCAGGAGTGCGATAAGCAGGCAAATGGACTTAAGCTGCCGTCAAAAGCGATCGCAATTTCTGTTTTTTTTCCCAAAGCGGCTGTCAGTGCGATCACAAGTGAGGGGATTAGATTTTTTTTTTCTTCATCTGGGCAGCACGAGTGCGATAAGCAGGCAACGGAATTTCTGTTTTTTTTTTCATCAAACGGCTGTCAGTGGGATCGCAATGAAGAATTTCAGTGCAGAGTTGACAGCGTTGCGATCGCCGTCAGAAAAGGCAGTGACAAATCGGGAGCATCAAAGACAGCTGCTGACATCTTTTTGTATATAGTGGCATGATGAGCAAGGGAAACTGATGACAGGGGATGGGTAGACATTTGGATGCAAGTGGCTTCTGGTAATGAGTTTATGTAGTCTTGGTAGGGCAGTATCTAGCTAAGCGAGAGAAAAAATGGCGGTCATTTTCAAATTTAATTCGTGCTGTCAACCAATGGGCAAGCAGAGTGAGCACAATAATACTTGAATGGGTGAAGGGGCACTTTTGCTGGAACTTTTTATTAGCTGGGCATCTATTGAAAGTTAATATACCCCCTTGTCAGGGGTACCAGCCAATCAGAGCCCAGCAAATAAAAAGCCCATTTTCTAAGTGCTATTATTAGCAGGACTGTGTGCTACTAGTGCTATTTTTCAGTTAGAGACAAAGTGGGGACTTTAGTATCGGCTTTCGCTATTGAGTAATGCCGTTTGGTTGATGTCTCCAATTTTACCTGAGTTCTGAACTGCATGCTGCAGAATTAGATCGGTGATACAGTTCAGAACTCAGGTAAAATTGGAGACATCAACCAAACGGCATTACTCAATAGTGAAAGCCGTTACTAAAGTCCCCACTTTGTCTCTAACTGAAAAATAGCACTAGTAGCACACAGTCCTGCTAATAGCACATAAATTAATGAGACAGGAAAAAAAATAGATAAAATAAATATGGAGACTATTTGTACACTGTGTGCCACTGTGGTGACTGTGCCCTACTAGCCATTTGTAGGAAGAATGCACCAGTAGTAGCCCTACTAGCCCCGCTGATGGCGCTGACCCTTCCATCTACCGCCGATCATCCAGCAGGTCTCTGGGAAAGCCACTGATCCAGCTGCCCAATGAATGACTGAAGTCTCGGTGAGGATTGGGAATGAGCAGCTGACGTGCCTATTTCCACCGAGAAGGACCATTGGTGTTGTGACTGACTGTCTGTGAGTACTAGTGCCCACTGCAGTGCAGACAGCGCTTTCTTGTGTTCGGGGATGGGGGACGCACACTGGGGTCTCCGGGATAGGAGGGGGCACTGTGGGGATGGGGACAGTCACAGCGGGACAGGAGGACAGGACGGAACACTGGTGTGTTAGGAGGAGGATTGAGGAGTGGGATGGGACAGGAGGTCTTCAAAATAGCTGCTCAGTCTACTAAAATTAGTGAATCTAGGCTAATCTATGGCCTGGGCTAACCTGAACTGCCTGAATTGAACTACACACGGGGTGCCAACCTGGACGTAACCTGAACATCCATTAAAGCGACAGTAACACAGTCAATGCAAATAAAAACCTCTGTGCTGTGTCTCTTAGCTCTTAGATTCACTAATTTTAGTAGGTTGAGCACTAGTTATTTTGACAAGGAATTATCAGGGGCAGTATAGGAGTGACACAGGAGTGGAGACACAGTGAGTGCATCTTGATATAAGCCTGCAACACAAAGGTAATTTCGTGTATCTAATATTGAAGCTCTAACTGTGCTGCTGTATGCTACGTATGTATTTGTGTTCTAGTTTTACTTTTTAGAATATTGTAATGGCTTATTATGCCAAACAATAAACTTTTGATGATGATGATGATCATTGTGTACCAAAAGTAATGCCAGTAGATTGATCCGCTGCAGACTGGTCACATGCTAGGGAAAAATGGTTCTGGCCTGGGAGGAGGGGTAAACAGGCATACTGGCGCAGAACAATTTTTTCCAGCATGCATGCCAGGCTGCCAGGTCTGTGCCATGCAATGGTGGTTGGTGGTTTGATGGTCGGCAGGCGGACGGGCTGGGCGGACTGGTCATATGTGGGGAAAATGGTTCTGGCCTTTGGAGGAGGGTGAACAGGCATATTGGCGCAGAACCATTTTTTCCAGCATGCATGCCAGGCTGCGGGTCCGTGCCATGCTCTGGTGGTTGGTGGTTTGATGGTCAGCAGGCAGACGGGCAGGGCGGACTGGTCACATGGGGGGGAAAAATGGTTCTGGCCTGGGAGGGAGGGGTGAACAGGCATACTGGCACAGAACCATTTTTTTCCAGCATTCATGCCAGGCTGCCAGGTCCATGCCACGCTCTGGTGTTTTATATTTTGTTGGTTGTACTCTCCATGAAAGAAATACAGTACAAAATGTGTATAAAATGTGCCATCTGTGTGTGTGTGTGTGTGTGTGTGTGTTGTGTGTGCGTGTGTGCATGTGTGTGTGTGTATGTATGTAGAATAATAGACACAGTCAGACAAAATAACTTTATTAAGCCACATCAAACTAAACAATTTAATAAACCATTCCATGTCTAATCTGTGCCCTTCAAAACTGTCAACTGCAGATTTTCCTCCTTGGTTTCCTTGATCAATTGTGGAGGATGTAGGCATCAGATTACCTAGGGGGTAAAGAAAGACAAGTTGATAAACTGTATAACTGCATGTAATAATCTTACCACTTAAGTTGGACTTTTGCAGGAATGTCTAATGGAATATTTTTGAAGTGTTGGGAACTAAAGAATTAATAAGTTCTTAAGGTAGAACTACCAGCAGAGGTGAAGCCCTGACCACTGTACTGGATTGGGGCTTCACCTCTCTAATCCCCACTGCAGCACTATATTAAAAATAATCTTTGCACCTGGTGATCACTCAAACTGGTGATTGGGTGCAAAGATCAATTTTTTTCTGTTGATTGAAGGTGGGATAGGGGAGATGAGCCATGAACTACAGTGGTTATGGGCGGTGTACCTCTGCTGGTGGAACACCTTTCCTGAGTTTGAGCTCCAACATGAAAACTAAGAGGCTCCATTTTCATGAGGACAAGTTAGAAATTGCCCAATTTACTGTGGGTGCAATTCCTGGTTGGTTTATTATCTGGTACAGATTGTTGATCTCCATTAGCATCCTCAATCCTCATTAATCAGTTTTGATTTGTTTTAATTGGATGCACTTTGTTTATATATAATAACCAATCCAGGCAGCTAGATGTTAGGGACTGAACAGACGGAGTCCACCTTGGCGTCCGGTGGTTCGACTTAATTCATGTCTGAGCTCTGTCAAGCTTTGGTACATGGCATTGGGTGAGTACCGTCATTCTGCCTCTGCTGCCATCATGCCTGAGGGGTGGGGCTGCACCTGCTGCCGTCACACCTGAGGGATGGGGGCTGCACCTGCTGCTGCCATGCCTGAGGGGTGGGGGCTGCACCTGCTGCTATCACACCTGAGGGGTGGGGGCTGCAGTGCTGCTGCTGTCTAACCTGAAGAATCGTCAAGACTGCTGTTTCCATCTTGCTGGGAGTCTGTGAAGTCTTCATAAACACCATGCCTGTGCACTGCTGCAAATTCATGCTGATGTTGAACCACCTGCCAACACTGCTACCAGCACCTCATGCAGTCATGCTTATTCCTTTGCGCCACTCTTCAAGTAAGTATGTATGGGTGTTGGTGGCGAGCTGTGATTGGAGAATGCATTGATGAGGATGAGGATGTGGATGATGATCTTTTTAACAGTTATGTGTACATTTTTCTGTGGGCCACATGTAAACATTTCAATTATGATTTCAGGCCTTGAAGTGCTGTTGGATGTGATCTGCTGCAAGTGTATTCAAGACCACCGTAAAAGGTATAGTTTGCTTTCTTTTTGCCCACTAGTGGGTCTTCCATGCTAAAATTGTGAATGCTTTGTTGGTGTTGCAGAACTATTCCTTACTACGTGTTTTTTTTTTTTTTTTGTAGGTCAATCTGTGAAAGTGGTGTTAGTGATCTGCTGCTTTGTCACTTTTAGTTCTTTGGAAATATCGCATCACTACACCATCAAGATGGCAACACCACCACCACGAAAGATGGCCAAAATCTCCAGCATTACTGTGAAAGACCGTGCACTACAGTTCAAGGCAATGGGAATGTATGAAGATGGAGGGAAAATGTTCTGCGGGTTTTGCCCATCCAGTGGACCACATTCGGAAGGATACCATTGTAGACCACTGCAACAGCAAAAGCATTTAAAAACACGAGCCAGAAAGAAAAGTGAGAACAGACAGGTAACATTACAAACAAGTTTCAACACCACCACTTCTGCTGCTGCTTCAAGGGAAGAAACAGTTCTCGACACATTGAGTGCTTGGTGTGGGGCCAATATTCCAATTGAGAAACTTGATCAACCCTGCCTCAGAGACTGGATGGGAAAGTATATTAAGAGCATAGATGCACTTCCAAAGGCAGACACTCTCCGTCAGAACCACCTGCCAAAACTGCAGAATGAGATGGAGGAGTCAATTCACCAACAAGTGAAAGGAAAGAGCATCTCAGTAATGTGTGATGAATCCACAGATTCAGATGCTCGGTGTGTACTGAACATTGTTTTTGTTATCAATGGTGGTAAATCTTACATTGCAAATACCATGGAGTTGGTCGCAGTGAACCATTCAACTATTGCGCAAGCCATTTTAAAAACTCTGCAGAAATATGAGGTGGAAATGGGACAAGTTGTGAGTTTTGTCACTGACAATGCCAGATACATGATTAAATGTTTCAATGATGCATTACAGGGAGTTATTGGGGACCATGTCATCCATGTCGGTTGCTGGGCACATGTTCTGTCACTTGTAGGTGACACATGGATCGACCATTTTGAGTTAGTGAACAAACTGGTCGCGCAGATTAAATATGTGTTCCAGCAGTCCCCAAAACGAAAAAGGGAGTGCCTGGCATTCCTCACAGAGTTGGGGGTGGAGAACAACACTTTACCTCCTGTCCCAGTACTGACACGCTGGAACACATGGTTTGAGGCTGTGAAATACCATGCCACCCACTTGCAATATTTATGAGATTTCTTGCAGGAAGACCAGAGTGATGCGAATTCATTGAAATCGCTACGCAACTTATTTACCGAATGGATGGGGAGAGCTCCAAATTCAGACTACATTTATTGCAGAAAATAGTATGGACATAATAGAGACAATACACATGCTGCAATTGAAAGATAAACCACTGGCTGTGTCTATCTATGATACACTAATGGCAATCAACAACAGATTTGAGGCTGGAGTGTTAAAGACCGATGGCTTTGGAGAGAAAACTGATGAGCAGCTTCATCAGCTTAGAGGCCGGGCCAAGCAGGATCAAGTTTTGGTATTTCAAAAAGCTTTCAGTGTAGCGCTAAACAAACTCGGCAAGCATATGGGGTCAAATCTTTCGCTAGAGTTTTTCAAGGCATGTCGCATACTAGACCCGTTCAATCTGCCTAAACTGAACAAGGACTACAATCAATATGCAGAGGATATTCCAATGTTTGGACTTCACAATACGACAGCTTTGAAAAAGGATTGGGATCTTTACATAAGACAAGACCTCAGTGACTTGCCAGAAAAGTTGGACTTTGATCTGGGTCAGTACTGGAAGTCTGTGGAACCTCAGCTACCAGTGCTGGCTAGAGCTGCCCAGCAGGCAATTTGGGTCCCAGTGTCCAGTGCTGATGTTGAAAGGTTATTTTCTGTATATGGTCAGATCCATACGGATCAAAGGAGAAACCTGCGGGTGGACAATTTGCAACTGTTTTCCATGTTAATGTTCAATAAATAGGGTACTTTGTGTATTGGTTGCCACTGCTTAGCTGTTTTTGTTAGTTAACAAAATGTTCAATTAAATTGTAAGGGCTTTAGATTAACTGATTCTTTTGCACAGTTTACTTTGTTTCACATTTTGCACATTTTGATGTTTGTGGATTTTAGTCCAAAATGTTAGTTTTCTCCACTGTTTCTGCACTTTTACTATTTTTATATACATTTTAAATGTTATTCTTACAGTATTTGGTTTATCCTTATCGTATTTAATTTTTGCTGATTATAAATTTTGTAATGTATATGCTTTTGGACTGATTCTACTTTTGCACCACTTTCTGCACATTTATAAACTAAATTTTATTTAATTTAGCTTGTCTCTTTTTATTTAAGTACCTGGTGACATGAAAAGGCATACAGAGCCAGCATTGGCAATGCCCTATGCTCCTTTCCATAATGTAGCATTGACACACAGTACAAAATAATGGTACATTCAGCCAGGATTTATTTAGGTGTGGTGGCATACTTGCAGTGTTTGTTTGTTTTCCAGGGCTGACTGTATTCACTGTGTTGGAGGGAGCTAGAAGTATTGGTGGTGCTGCCACCATCACCCCTGATGGAAGGGGACCATAGTGCTGATTCAGTGCCAACACACCTGAGGGATGGGGAACGTAGTACTGTTGCTGTCACACCTGCAGTATGGGAGACTGCAGTGCTGCTGCTTCTGTCACACCGGAGGGAGGTGGGGGCCATAGTGTTGCTACTATTAAACCTGAAGGATGTGGGCCATAGTGCTGCTGCTGCTGCCATCACATCTTGTACCTACAATAACTTTAATTGGTACAAGGATAGATTGATGTATTAATAGTGGAGGTAAAAATTGATAAAATGCATGTTAACACAGTTAAAAATTGTTAAATAAAGTGCACAAAACAAAACACTGGTAAAAACGGATTTTGGCTTGGCAGACACCAGTGGCAATACCAGTTTTTACTATGTGCAAAATGGAATTTGCCCTTTCGCAATCACGGTAAACCAGTGTCCCTGCCGATTAACATAATGACAGTGACAGAATTCATGAGGTGGGGATCCCAAAAATCCCATGTTGAAAATTTGGTGAAAAAATTCCCCAAAATGCCTGAGATATGCACTAAAGTTTAAAAAACCCTATTTTTATTACATTATACAGCTTACTGGCATTTCATCAGTTCATGGTCAGCTTTGAAGAGTGCAGACGCATTCCCAGTCCACCAAAGATCATCGCATTGAGCTCCAGAGGTAAGTATGGGGTGAGGAGGGGGTGTGGGGAGGCAGGGTGCACAGTGGGTGGGCATGGGTAGGGGGAGATTGGGTCAGGACAGTCAGTGAGGGAAGGTACTTAGACAACGTGGGACATTTGCCACACTGTGGTGGGCTCCCAGCGTGGCAGCTGGAAGGCTGTTTGGGGGTCATGGAGCTGACGGGGGATTGGGCACCCCCGTTGGGCATAAGATCTGTTGTCACGCTGGGGTAGGCTCCCAACATGGAACCCTGTAGTCTCTTGGGGTGGCGGGGGGGCAGTGGAGCCGACGGGGGATTGGGCACCGTCGTCGGCCATACGATCTGTTGCCATGCTGGGGTGGGCTTCCAGCGTGGCATCTGGAACTCTGTTGGGGGGAGCACAGTACAGCCGATGGGGGATTGGGCACCCCCGTTGGCTATACAGTGTGTGCATGGGAGGGGGAGCACGAGCACACAGTATACGTATGTGTGGGGGGGGAGTGCATATGAGCACACGATATCTTATTGCTGCTCACTGAAGCATAGCTCTCTCTTTCATCTGTATGGCACTGCATTTTCAACTGCTGTCATAGACAGCTGCAGCGTTCATTGGAGAACTGCAGCCGCACCTGCAAACACACTGACTGAATTGGAAGATGGCTGCCACACCTCCGAAAACTCGGATGATGGCACTATGTTTCTTGCACATGCATGCAAGCAAACATAAAAATGAATGTGAAGCCCCACCCACCTCTTTGCTGTGTGAAGGCATAAAGGACACCTATCCCTGTGCACTTCAAAGGTGCACCAGACTGCCTTTTTAAATATCATGCATCATTTATACTTTAGGCTTACAGTATGGATGCTAGTTATTCCTATTCAAAATCATTGCAGGTGTTCCACTGGAATGCCCAGCTGCGTGTGCGTGTGTTAAGACAGATAGCATCTTTCATTAAATACAGATGTAGTCTAAAGGGGCGCTTGCTTGCTGGGAGACAGTAGACACCCACACCAACCACATTAGCCACACCTGAATGGCCTCTCATTCATTTGAACATTTAGAGTTCAAGAAACCCCGGTCTCAGCTCTGTGGTCCTCAAGGTACAGTAACAGTACAGCATCCGTTCTATTTCTGACTGCACTTGCTAAATGAACTGTTTCTCAGATGGAATAAAGTGGCGGTACACTTTGCATACTCCTCCTTTTTTGTGAGCCTGAGCCACCCGACAGTATCGCTCCAATGCTTTATACAAATACAGCCTTTTGCCTCCTGTCCTGACACACATCAGGGTGGTACAGGAGTTACTCTATGTACAGTAGAATACCTTAGCATCAATGTGGTGTGATTGTGCAGAGCCGACTGGGTTTATCTGTAATTATAAGCAATTAGTTAGCTGTTCTCTCAGTGAATGTATATGTTTAGTAGGAGCTTGGATGGCAAAAACACTGTGATGTGGGCAGTCAGAGGCTAGGACAGCATTGCACCCCCCACACACACACAGTAGTAACAGTTTGTTCTATTGCAGCTTCAGCTTTTCGGTAAATAGCATGACAGTTTAAGGAACACAGAAATTATATTGCATTCTGGAGTTATGCGACTCATATTGACAGTTGTAAATTGCAGTGTCCAATGACATTACCCTGTTCTGGAATGACACTGCAGGGATTGTGTTCCTACTTCCCAGCCCAACTCAGCCCGGCGACTCTGCAAGCAGAAACAATATCATCCACATGACTCCAGTTAGGTCTGGGATTACACCATAGTAATAATAATCATAGACCCCATCTGGAGTACTGCATGCAGTTCTGGAGACCCCATCTCCACAAAGACATAGACAGAGTGGAAGCTGTCCAGAGGAGGGCAACCAAAATGGTGCAGGGTCTGCACCAGAAGACATACGAAGAAAGACTAAAGGAGCTTAATATGTATACCCTTGAGGAAAGAAGGGAGAGAGGGGACATGATAGAAACTTTCAAGTACCTCAAGGGAATCAACAAAGTCCAAGAGGGTAGCATCTTTCAGAAAAAGAGATGTGCAAGAACAAGGGGGCACAATTTGAAGACAGAGGGGGGATGGCTCAGAGGTAATGTGAGGAAGTATTTTTCACAGAGAGGGTTGTGGATGCATGGAACAGCCTCCCTGAGGAGGTCGTGGAGTCAAGAACAGTGGGGGAATTCAAGAATGCATGGGACAGACGTAAGGCAGTCCTAGTGTGGAGGGTAGGAGGAAGTAACTGTTGGTGAACCAGGATCTCAGCTTATCTGTTAGGTAGAAAAATGGGCAGACTAGGTGGGCCAAGCGGTCCTTATCTGCCATCAAATTCTATGTTTCTATGTTTCTATAATGTGCACAGTGGGGGGCAGATTGGGGGAGCAGTTGAAGATGTAGCGTTTTGTTTTTTAGAATAGTTTAAAACATCCATTGACTTTGCCTTTTCAGAGAAGTGAGAAAGAGAAGGGGACTGAGGTGGTTGCTGAGGTCTAGGTTTAGCTTGGCTGGGTTTGTCCCTGAAGTCCTAGTACAGTTAAGAAACTCAATAGGAGAAAGCCGTTTGGTTGGACAGCTGACTTAACCAACCTAAAAATAATCTTCCTCTACAGATCCCCAGCTCCATGTGCTCAGTCTCTTTCTCTCTCACCATTAGAAAGAATCCTGGGATTGATGGCATAACAATGGCTAAATAACACAACACGTTTCCAAGGTAGGGCTTCAGTCGCTGTCCTTGTTGGTATCCAGACTGCCACTTAAGTTGTGCAGGGAGATGGGTGGGGAAACTTGATCAGCAGTACCGGGCGCAATGCTGTGTAATAAGAAACCGATTAACTTTGTGTGTGTGCGTGTGAACAGCCTCTCATTCATTTGAACATTTACAGTCCAAGGACCCCGGTCTCAGCTCCGTGGTCTGCAAGGTACAGCAACAGTACAGCACCCATTCTATTTCTGACTACACTTGCTAAATGAACTGCTTGTCAGAGGGAATAAAGTGGCATTACAGTTTGCAAACTCCCAATTTTTTGTCAACCTGAGACACCTGACTGTATCGCCCCAATGCTTTATACAGATACAGCCTTTTCCCTCCTGTCCTGACACACATCAGGGTGGTACGGGAGTTACTCTATGTACAGTAGAATACCTTAGCATCAATGTGGCATGAATATACACAGCCTGCCAGGTTTATCTGTAATTATAAGCAATTATTTAGCTGTTCTCTCAGTGGATGTATATGTTTAGTAGGAGCGTGGATGGCAAAAACACTGTGATGCTGGCAGTCAGAGGCTAGGACAGCATTGCGCCCCCCCCACACACACACAGTAGTAACAGTTTGTTCTATTGCAGCTTCAGCTTTGCGGATAAATAGCACAACACTTTAAGGAACACATAAATTATATTGCATTCTGGAGTAATGCGACTCATATTCACAGTTGTAAATTGCAGTGTCCAGTGACATTACCCTGTTCTGAAATGCCACTGCAGGGATTGTGTTCCTACTTCCCAGCCCAACGCAGCCCGGTGATCCTGCAGGCAGAAACTGTGACTCCAGTTAGGTCTAGGATTATACCATAGTAATAATAATCATAATGTGCGAAGTGGGAGGCAGATTGGGGTTGGGGGTGGGGGACACTTTTAGATGTAGTGTTTTTATTTTACAATAGTTTAAAACATCCATTGACTTTGCCTTTTCAGAGAAGTGAGAAAGAGAAGGGGAGGGAGGTGGTTGCTGAAGTCTAGGCTTGGCTGGGTTTGTCCCTGATGTCCTAGTACAGTTAAGAAACTCAATAGGAGACAGCCGTTTGGTTGGATAGCTGACTTAACCAACCTAAAAATAATCTTCCTCTCCAGATCCCCAGCTCCATGGGCTCAGTCTCTTTCTTTCTCGCCATTAGAAAGAATCCTGGGATTGACAGCATAACAATAGTGAAATAACACAACACATTTCCAAGGTAGGACTTCAGTCGCTGTCCTTGTTGGTATCCAGACTGACACTTAAGTTGTGCAGGGAGATGGGTGGGGAAACTTGATCAGCAGTACCAGGCGCAATGCAGTGTAATAAGAAACTGATTAACTTTGTGTGTGTGTGTGTGTGTGTTGGGGTGGTACATTAATTCCACCTTCGCTCCAATTTTTCTGTTTATGTAACTTGGTGGCAAGGGAGGTGAGGTTGTTACTGAATCTCTCTTACAGATAAAAGGTATGACATTTTTGTACCTTTCCTAACAAACGTGTGTGTGACAGACTTCTGCCTTGGAGGGAGAAAAGGGGCACAGTGCTCTTGAACATCTTTGTTGGATGTGGGGCATCTGTGACTGCTTGGGGGGGTGGCTGCATGTGGTGTGTGACTTTAGATGGGGATTCTGAGCTGCGCGCATGTGCTTGTGTGTGGGGGAGGGGGCCCTGACTTCTGCAGCAGGGATGGAAAGCAGGGGGTGGGAGTGCCTGTAATGTTTGTGCCTTGCTTAGTGGCTGTAACTAATGTCTATGGGCCCCGGGATTAGTTATAGGACTTGATTAAAAAAACAAATGCATTCAGTTCAAATCACTCTTAGTAGAAAATGACTGGGGGGAGTCATCAAGTCATTGGGGTTATTCATTTTCTGATTGTGTTCCACTTTTTACCCACCTCAGTTACAGCTGAAGGGGGATTGGGCACCCCCGTCAGCTAAACAGTGTGTGCATGGGGGGGAGCATGAGCATGCAGTATGTGTGTGTGCTGTGTGTGTGGGTGTGTGTGTGTGTGTGGAGGGGGAGCACGCAGTATGCATATGTGTGTGTGTGTGTGTGTGTGGGGGGGGAGCGCGCATGAGCAGGTGATATCTTATCGCTGCTCACTGAAGCATAACTCCCCCTTTCAACTGTACTCCACTGCATTTTCAACCTGTCATAGACAGGTGCAGCATTCATTGGAGAGCTGTGGCTGTGCCTGCAAACACACTGACTGAATTGGAAGAGGGCTGCCACACCTCCAAAAATTCGGATGATGGCACTATGTTTCTTGCACATGCGTGCAAGCAAGCATAATAAATGAATGCATGTAATTTTTCTGTTTTTTTAAACAAACATAAATACCACAGAGTCCATCTAAGTTATATACATTCAATTTGAAACTTAGCATTATATACATATGTACAAGTCTGAGTCGCATTTTTTTGGTAGAGTTTGTCATATTCAGTGTTGAGAGTCCAAGAACAGTGACAGATAATCCTGTCAGATACTGTTCAAGAAATGCAGTTCAGTGCTAGCAGATGACACCACAATGTAGGTAGTAATGCGGTTAACGTGAGTGTTATAACTACATTTGCCAAGACATAACTCACTAACTGACATGTGTGTAATATTCAGCACCCTCGAGTCTGCTTGGATTTGGTGGAAGTCAATTTAGTAAGTATCATAGTCAAGGTCAAGAATGTAGACAACAACAGGGAAAGGAGTAAGAACTTAACCTAATGTGTATTGTTCAAACAAGTATAGTTCTCAACACAATATGTGGAGAACAGTGGTTGCAACTCTGATAAGCGTGTTACTAGATTATTGAGTTTATCATCACCATGTAAGATTGTACTGTGAAACAACTGAATACAAAGTAATATGTGCTAAGACATACAGACTTAACTAAGGCATCTGCAAAAAGACATGACTCACTGTCTAATGATTGCAGCTCAATACCCTCAAGTCTACTTCAACAGTAATAATGCAGTTTTTGTAGTGAGTACATCAAAGTTGCAAATACTCAATATCACAATGCAAATGATTTTTGAAATTTGTATTGCAATAAATGATGAAAATAGTATTGTTTTGCATGCAACGTATGAGAATAACAGTGTGAAAAATAAGTGATTGTCTACTACAGCTTGTTACATTGGTGTACTGTTGTGGTTGTCTTCTGCAATGGCAGAGAAATCAGAGCAATTAACGTGGGCCGTGGTGATAGTGTACAACAAGTAGAACACAGAGATCACCATGAGTGGTTTTACACACCAGTAGTTTTAGATAAATGTGTAACTTCTTCTATTAAAGAAAAATACATATGTAGATTGTTGGAAAAATAAACTATCTGGAGGAATATGCACATGGAATGTTATTGTTGCAAAGATGCTGGTTTAGTGATGCACTCTGATCAGATGCATCACTCCCCCACATGTTGTGCAACAGTGGTGCAATGGAGAATGATGACATATGCATCTTTAAGACTCCTTGGGAGTCTTTCTTTCAGAGTACATACTGTATCATTGTACTCCACACATCCCTTTCTGAACCTTCGCCAAGTGACATAGTGGCCAGAGTGAATGGATAGGCTGTGATGGAAGATAATTGCATGGGTGTCAAATTGAGTTCCTGAGAACATAGTTCTTCCAGCAATGAAGTGAGAAATTGGTGTTCTGATTTTCATGCCTTGAGAGTTAAAATGTTGCAATACAATCATTATGTATGAACTTGAAGATGTAACTCTCAGAGAGCAAACACAAGAACGACCACATCTTCTGCACAGCCAACCAGTTTCTGCATTTGCAAACAACTTATGGAACTTCACGGTTTTCTGTTCAGGGACATAGACAGACAGCCAGAGCATGTTCTGCATTGCTAGTGATTCTTTGTGGACACATGACAAACATGTGTACTTGCATACATAGTCAACTTTAAAGTGTTGACGCAGATCATTTCCATCATATGCTAGACTGTTCATCATTCCCATCATAAACTCTGAGACATCTTGTTGTGCATTGTCAGCAAACATTGATTGTCGTGCATCTTTTCCAAGAGTTAGTCGTAGAGGAGTCAAGCTTTGTAAACTGGGCAACTGCTCTTGACTACCTCTAATAACTCTCTTTAGTGCTTCTGACAGAGGTGTCGACTGACTTGAGTTCAACACATCAGCAAACTCAGGGATGTGGAGAAGTGCTTGCACTGTAGCATTTGCATAGCAGTTTACTCCTGTGCTGTTGTCAAATATTGGCAGTGTGTTAACCCTGATACATTTCTTCACAGAAGGAGATGCGAGCTGTTTATGGAGAGAGTGCTCAGTCATTGAATGGTGAGGCGATGACTATGGAGTCTTAGTGTGTTTTCTTTTTAGTTTGCACCCTTCATCCATTGGGATATCTGTTCCTGATGCATATCTGGGAACTGGTAACAAAGGAGCATTTGATTGGTACAATATACATAATCTGTTGTACTCAACAATGCATTTAGTGTCAGCATGTACTTTAGTTTCTGCTAGATTTACTATGTGTAGTCCAGACAACTGTCTGACAAGAGACAAAGCAACATAAGACATCCCGTCCTTGAATATACCAGTGTCTATATCTACTATGGCACTATCAAGGCTGAGCCCTTGTGACTTGTATATGGACACTGCATAAGCAGCACACAATGGAAATTGTTTCCTTGTCACATTTATGTCTCTCACAAGCTCGAACTTGACTGTAACTCTGTCTATTGGTAGAGGAGTTTCACAGTTGTCAAACTTGACATCTACAAACTCTACAGTTGTGTTCTGCACATTATACTGAAAGTCATGGATGTAGCCCATGGCTCCATTCATGAGACCTCACTCAATGTCAATGTTTCTGCAAAGCATGATGCATGCATTTCTACACAGTGGTAGCACAGCTTCCAAGCCAGCTGTACGTGACACATCACTTGTGAGCTCTCTGAGATGCTCAACCATTTTTTTTACGATTGTTCACAATAGACTTACAGCATCTATGGTATCTATGCATGTTAGAGTGACAAAAGTTTGCTGTTCTCTCTGCATCATGATGTCATTGAACTCTGCACACTGCTTAAGTCTTGGGAATAGACATACATGTACCCCAGATTTCTGCACATGTGCAAAGATATCACAGGCATCCTCAATAGGAGCATTATTTCTCATGATCATGTGCTGTCTTAACATTTCAACATGAGTGGGTGACAGTGCACCAATGCGGGTCTCATCAAGCAATGCTTTGTAAGACATCACCTTGCTGTCTCATATTCTGTGAGAGTTCAACATGTGAGAAGAACTCCCACAGATTGACTCCACCTATGCATCCAATTGTTTTCTTTGCCTCTTCAATGGAAAGACTACAGAAAACATCTTTGCCATTTACAGGAGCCAGCTGTAGGAGATGTCCAAGAACAAGAATGTTCTTACCACTAAATGGTATGTCATCGTTGGTACCTAGTATCTCCTGTAGACGTGGGTGGACATATGTGAGGAGAACATTTGAAACCATGCTGATCTCATCTATTGTCAGCAAATACATCTTGTCAAACATTGCCCTCAGTTCAGAGGCAACGTCATATGACAATTTCCTGTAATCATCACTCTTGCCATGCTCAACTGACAACATGAATAGCCTATGAAGTGTGATGCCACCTATGTTATAAGCTGCCAAATCTGTAGGAGCAACAACAATAACTGATGTTGCAGAGTTAGTAAGCTCACACACACCTTTGCTTATAACTTCAATCAAGAAACTTTTCCAGTCCCAGCAGCACCACTAATAAACATCCTCACTGGTGTGTGCTCCTCACAAACAAAGTGTCTGGTACTGTGCTGAATACCATGTTGCACAGCATGTATCACAGACTAATACATGACTTTTTGGTGTGTGTTCAAGTTGTCAACAATGTTTGCAGCTGACTCTGAGAACTGCATGCTTTGTTGCATTGTGCCCTCTACTTCTGACATTAGCACAGCTGGGTCATTAGGAGGAATAGAGGCACCAAGAGTCCCTTCTCCTTCAACATCAACCATTTCCTGGGATGTTACTGGGGTGTCATCATCCAGAATTTTCTTAGCATTCTCCAACTGATTTTTTTCCATTTCAAGTCTGTCAATGTAAGTGTCAGAGACATGACTCTTAAAGGTATCATAAGTTTCTATAAACTCTTGTTCATATGTGTCAGACAATACTTTCAATTCAGATTCTAATCTCCAAGGCTTGAGCAGAAACAACATAGCAAAATAGTAATGTTCTTTGCTTTCTGTTGTGTTCAAGCTGAGTTTGCAGTGGTCAGTTAGCCATGGTTTTCTCTTTTTTACAAGTGAGCCATCAAACTCAGTGCTCTTCTCCGGGTCAGAAGGAACACCTCACTTGTAATCATACCAATGAGCAACTTCAAAGAGACAGAGATCGTCAGTTGCACTGTGGCGCTGTGGATAGTAGTTGTCAATTAAGTTGCTCTTGAGAATATTTGTGGATGTTGGTCTTGTAGCAGCCAGATCCTCAATCTCTTCATGGCTCTTAAGGACACGATGCCTGTTCTGCTTGTAGTTCACATTCAAGAAACAAATGGAGTCTGACTTTCCATATAGACATACACCTGTAAGTCAATCACTTACTTCATAGGCTTCACACTCACGGTGTGACAGAGTCTTAAGTCCCAGTGACCAAAGGCTAGAAGACATTGACCTATCACAGTTAGACAGCTCTTCCCACATTTCTTGCAGGTTTGTCTGCTCATGCTTAGTGATGTATGATTTGACATACGAGAGCCATTGAATTGTCAGCAACAAATTGAACATCAATGTTTGCCTGCCACATCAACAGAAGAGAAGGGCTATAGTCATTGATATAGACTTCTGATTCTGTGCACGGTAGTTTATACACTCACTTTGTTGACTTTGCTTTCAGATGGTGTCACATGGCTGAAAAGACATCATTGAGACATGCAGCTAGGCAAGGTTGTCTTGGGAAACCAAAATGACATTGAGTGTACCACTGTCCCTTGTTCTTTACTTTCATACTGCAGTACTTGCCACAGAGGTGTCATTGGAATTTCTGAACCAGTTCCCAAACTCTTGCACTGTCATACTTGTCTGGAATCTGACATGTGACATACTTCAATATGAAGCTTAGAATCTCACTTGTCTCATTGTCACCAATACGTGGGGTATCTTTTATCCACAGCAACATATGTATGTGCAGAGCTCCATGAGCTTGGTACTCAACCTTCCAGAAGTAGTGCTCAACAATGCCAAGAGGAGGATTTGTCTTAGACAGCATGAACTTTAAAAAAGAGTGGAACCGGTGGTGGAAGTAATGTGAAACAGTTACTGGATCAAGTGAACATAGTTCAGAGTCATAGTTTGTGTGTTCTCAACATTAGAGTTTGCCCATCTGAGAAGATCAAGCAGATCATCCCAATAATATTCAGCACAACTCAGCATTACGAACTATGTTGCTGTTCCAAACTCTCTCAGCATGCACATCACCTCAAAGTGTCGTCTGTACCAATATTCTTTAGTACCACGCATGCTGGACAAAATGGAAGAAAGACTGACTTGCAGTGTTTCATCTTTGATCTGAAACTTGTGTAGTAACTGTGCAGCTGTCATGTTGGTGAACTCTGTACCAAGTCTCAATGTATGAGCAATACTAGCAGATAGGACACTAAGTTCACTTCCCCAAAGAAGGTGGAAGAGATATACAATGTTTCTTTGAAACTTGCCATCTTTATGTAGAACTCTTGAGGCCCTATAGTCAACTCCTGGAACACAAAGTTCTCGTTCATCTAATTGACCACCTGAGCCAAGTGGAAACAGATCAGGAAAGCAACAAGCTTCAAGAGTGCTCTTCCATATACTTACAGGATTGCCCTCCACTTACTTCATTTGATATAATTTGATGTTATCCATTACTGGCTCCTTGCCATGCAATGGGTGTATGGTGAATTGCTCATAGACATTCTGCACAGTTGCGATGTCAACCTTCTCCAGTATTGCTTTGTCAGAGTTCTCCACAGCATTACCTGTTGAAAGACCAGAAAATGCATCAATGTCAATTTCAGCATAAAAAACATTATGCTCCTTTAGGTATGGCAAAGCATGCTTTACCTTGTCAACATTGACTATGTCCTGCCATATTGTTTTTGCCTTTGTTGGCACACCATTCACCAGGATGACTACACTATTGTCCTGAGAAATAGTGTTGATGTTTTCTTGTAAAGGTAAAGGCAAATATACAACAGAACCTTTCAGAGACCGTAACAGTTTTTTGTTTGGCAGGTCTCGCATCTTTGTATTCAGTCTGATGATTGTTTGAAATGGCTTCATAGTCTGACTTAGAAACCACTCAAACAAGTTCAAGGCTGCTATCTCAGGAGTAGTTAGTTCAAGTTCCATTTTATTAAGTACAGACCGAGGAGGTAAAGTGTCACTCTTAAGTTTGTTATAACAGTAAGAACAGAGTGAGACAGTTCCAACTTCTCCAAAGTCAGACTTCAAGAGAAGGTATGCATGAAGACAGCCCCACATTACATTCCAGCATGGAATGTTCTGCAGGTCTATTGTGACACATAGGTGTCTGTATAACAGGCGCTCACATGATACGCAGATTACATCAAATATTTGTGTCTTGCTAATTTAAATCTAGCAAACTCACGTCCATAATTCTTCAGAAGTTGAGTTTCTTGCACCAGTGATTTGTGCATTTTGTTTGTGTGTTCCCCAACAGTAGCATTAGACCTCAATTTCTGGGTTGCTTGCAACTGTTTTATGAAGTCCATAAATCCTTCCACATCTCCATTGTCGAGCAATGTTTGAAAGTGCATATAGTCTCAAACAACAGATCTCACTCAATGTAATCTTTGTACAAATTTTTGAATGCCAGAGTTATGCACTGCCTGCATACAAATAGTGATGAAATGCACTGTCACAGTTCATGCTCTCTAAGCATGCAAGGGAGTGACCCATTAGGCCTGTGTGAGGCCGAATCTCACACTTGTCAATGGTGTGAATTAGTGTATGTTGTTCAGATCTCTTTCTGGTTAGAAATGTTGAGGGGAAAGTTTCAATAGACATTATTGATTCTTCTCTAACATTGCATGTAGTGTCACATGTCCATTTCTTAGCTGACAACTTTGGGTTACTTGCAACCTGTTCAACTTCAGCGTCATTCTGCAAGTCAAGGGTTTCATGAGATAGAACTAAGACATTCTGCACTTTTTCCTGTTCATCAATTGTTAAACTGATGTTTCTGTTGTGTGCATGATATGTCTCTTCCCAGAAGAATTCTTCTGAGTATTCTGACATATCCCAGTTGTGCTGTGCCCAGGCTTGTGCCACCTGCCTGGTGCAGTCTGAATATCTGGCCCCTTGAATTTTGCTTTAAGAAGATACCACAGCAGGTCTGAATGGAGCTGTCAATCTTTAATTACTATTCTGTGTTGTAGATCTTGGGGGGCATTTTATTTATTTTTAGTAATTTATTTATTTATTTAACTTTGTTGACTGGGTAGGGGCCCCAAAGGTCCCTGTTTCAGGGGCAACCCAGGATAACCATACATTTCTAATACAGCAGGAAGTTATGGTTACAGTATTATACAGGCATAGTTTTGCAGTTTGCTTACATGGTTATCATCATGATACAGTCTTAATTACAATGCTGCTAGACCTATTGTTAAGCATGGCAAGTTGTTGAGAAGTTTTTGGCAGGAGAGAGATTCTCATGCTAGGATGGAGGCTGGGGTTTTAGGGAACCTGGGCACCCTGATTGTTGGGAGAGGTTTCTACATTACTCTTTTTTTTAAGCGGAGGGTAGTGGTAGCGGAGGCAGTTATGTGCCTTGGCAGAGGCACGTGCTCGTAGCAATCATATGTGCTTTCAGTCTGGTGTGGAAGTTCTTGAGTGAGGAGGTCTCCTGCACCGGAGGTGGGAGGTTGTTCCATAGGTTGGGGCTAGGGAGGAGAATGATCTGCCACCTGCATTTGTTCTTACTCTGGGGACTGTGAGCAGCCTTTGTTCAGACATCCTTAGCCTCCTGGGGTTGTGCTTTAGTGCTATAGTACCTGCTATGCTGGGAGGGACAGGCAAGTTTAGTAGTTTGTATGCTTGCATGAGCAGGGGGTATTGCAAGTGGGTGGTCAAGGAGGGCCAGTGTAGTTGGGCCAGTGTATCACAGTGGTGGCATCGTGGATGGTCCTGAGTGGTGAAATGAACCACTTTGTTGTAGAGGATTTGCATCCTTGAGACCTCTTGTTTTGCCATGCCTTGTATTATAGGTGCAGCATAGGTCAAGGTAGGGAGCAGGACACTTGTGGCAATGGATATCCTTGCCTCAGGGATTAGCTGGTCCTTGAGGTGATACAGGGTTCCAAGTTTACGGTGTAGCATTTAATTCTTTTAATAATACAGTCATTGAAAGTTTAGAATTTATTAGTTGTTAGAGATGTATTATTTTGAGTGTTAACAAATAGAAATAGATGTGAGATAGACACAGCATTATATATATAATATTTAGATTTTTGTACTGAAATGCCTTCTTTTTTTTTTTCTTTTTTTTAAAGACAGAAAGATGCCAAAGTTATGAAGTGATAGAGAGGTGATGGCCCTTGTTCAGGCTGTGAAGGAGCATGCTAATCCTGGGATAGTCATGCACGTGACTAACCTCAACCTGATTCACACCTGGGGCAAGGTAGGTCATTTATTGAATTGAGAGATCACTATTTTTTTACTGCTATACATGTAAGCAATAATAACTGACAGTGTAGCCATTATAGGGAAATATCGGAATGTCCAGGGGCGTAAGGAGATCCGACACAACAGATGGAGGGCATTATAGTTACTGGGAGGTCTGGTATTTGTCAATAATGCTGAATTTGGAGGGTATTATTGTGCTTACAAAATGGCCCATCAGAGAATATTACTCTGTGAAGAACCACTTGGAGTGTTTAGATGTATGGTATGGATACAAACATTTATTTTTAACAGTGATGACAAATCATGGAGCCCTATTTCAGTTTGAACAGTAGAGTGTGGTACCTAGAACAGTGTAACTATTACAAGAAGTATCCTGTTATAGTGGGGGCAGCTTTTCTATCTGGACAATTAAAATACTAAGAAATGTTTTCTGGGATTATACAATTGCAAGAAAGAATCTTTGACTGTCATTGGTGAGTCTGGCCCTGGACCCATGGCATTATCTGAGTATAACACCACAGGTCTAGTGGCAGCAGTGTGAACCAATGCAGATGTTGATATGGAGCTTCTCCTGTTAAGAAACAAAAATATTTTTTACACTAATAAGAACATTTTTTAAAATATTTTTTTTTATTTTATATATAACAACAGGGTATTGTATTATGGGAATAATGCAGTCCAGGGTGTGTGTCATGCTTGGATAATGCCACACCTGGGGCATTGGACGCACTCGGTCTGTGGCCTTGTGCCCAACCCCCCATGTGTGGCGTTATCCCACCACGACACACAGCCTGTGATGTAGTATTCCTTTAATATTTAATGATCTGTACATCTCAGTCAGATATTGTTAGAGTTTGTTACTGATTGCTGCAGTTGTGGTTTGTGTAAATGTACATATTTTAATATGGGAAAAGCATTCACAATACTTTTCTCTTTGTTTTTTTGTTTAGGTTAGTCGCACCTTGGGGAGAGAGGAGATCACAAGATCTCCTGATGAGTGTAGGAGGAAATGGAAGTTCACCCACCAGACCTTTTTTAAGGTGAAGGTAGTGGTGGGTGATATGTGTAGGAGTGTTCAGGAGTGGTATGACATAACATATGCTATGTGGGAGGATGCAGGGGAGCCTGATTTTGGAGATCGCCACAATACCTGTAAGTATATCTTAGTAGTCGTGGTCATGTTAATATACAGGCTAATATCTTCTATGTGTTATTTGTTGCTATGTGAGTAGTCATCTCCTTTGATTTTCTTTTAATTAAGTATGCAAATGCTTTTGCCTACTTTTCCAGCATATGGTAGACTGTGTGATTGTCCTGAAAGTTCTTGTATGGTAATGAAAGAATCAATCACAACTTGATTTCAACAACCATCAACTGAAGTCTGTCATTGCAGAGATAGGGATATTTGAACTAACAAGCAGACACAAACATTTGTTTACTTTCTTAAAAGCCACATTATGAGAGTTGTATACTGCCATGGCAACATATAACATTTAGAAGACATGCTGTCTAGTAACCTTTCAATGTTCTCAATATTGTATCTTGGAAACATGTACACATATGCAATTTCTGTTCAGATAACGCATTAGAGGACTATCAAGTGTGGGTGAATGTAGAGTTAGCAGTACTTCTTTTGAAAGTTGCTGTTCTGTGGCACACTTTCCCTGTTGACCTTTGTGCAGGTTGTGGCTGTGTTTCACAGTCACAGTTTTATGTGTTTACTTAAGTTGTTGTAAATACCAAGCTGAACTATGGTAAGATACCTTTTCACCACTACCCCATGTTTTCTACTCTGTAGCTGCTGAGGTTGAATAGGCTTCTGCCAGAGTTCACTATTTTCATGGTCATGTGCAATGTTTACCCTTGTGAGTGGTGTTCAGTCAGTAACAGTTTTAGTAACATGGTTAATTTGTTAAATATGACAACTTTCACAGGAAAAGGCCTAGGGTATTCCATAACCTAGCATATTTACAACCTTTTATATTAAGACACTGTGCTGTAACACATTTAGCAGCATGTGGTAAATACTATTAGTGGTTGTTGCCATTCTCCAGTACATTACTGTGATATCGAAGTACCCCGAAATATCTTTTCTACCACTCATACAGTTTCTTGTGCAACTAATGTCATAGAGTATGTAAATATTGGAAGCAACTATGTTAGTATGTTGGAAATTGAGGGTGTTAGTACTTAGAAATTTTAAACTTTTGCTGCATTATTTCAGAGTCAAAGATGGGGTATAGTGTGTCACATGCTAGGCAGATGTGTGTCACCATGTCACGTGTCTGAATGTTTATCTTAAGTGCCAGTGTCCGATGAGGGTTGTGACAGGGGAAGACAGGACAGGAAAAATAGCCTTGCGGTCCTAGAAGATGACTGGACTACCCACTCTGACCCACCAATTGCATGATAGCCCTGTTATGCAGATGTTGGGAGGGGTCACTCTAGGGGTAGATCCTAGTTTCGGGGTCTGAACGTGATCATGAGTGGGCCAAATAAGTTGCCTGTGAGGACTGGAAAAAGGAGTATTAAAAATAAATAGTACAAATCAAAGAAAAAAAGAATAAAGTGATATTGATGTTAATGCTGAAATAGTTAGAAATAATGTTCATTTTTATTTTCTCACTCAGTCACAACACCAAGTGACCCTGCTTCCTCCCATCATGTGCAGCTGGCACCACTCCCGGAAGGTGTGGCACATGGGGCTTCTGTCAAGCAGCTGCTGGTGTTTGACTCTGCTGGTGAGTTTTAATGATGTACTGAGAAGTGTCTTTTAAGTAAATGTCTGCTATTACTGTTATATGGTCTGGTAATAGTGTGTGGAACAGAGTGTAGATGTGATTTATTTTGTTATCTATATTGTTTCATGTTATCCAAAATTTTATCTTCATGTTGAGAACTTTATTTCTGCTATCAGTATGTGCTATACATGTTATACCCAATGTTCACAGTGTTATAGATGGTGTTTACTGAAGGTATACATACTTTTATGTAAATGTAGGTATCTAGTTATGATATAGTTAATTTTGGATGGGAATGCAGTATATTGTGTGGGTCACACTATTAAACTGTTTAGTACATTGTGCTCTGACAGAATGCTGTTTGGATGGAGCACATTGTCGCAGTGAGATAGTATAAGTTCTCAGTTATTTGATATGTATTTCATTGGGGAATGTTCTTCTGTGTTGAATTTCACTACCTCTGTAAATATAATTTTTTGTGGTTCCAAACTAATGCAATTCTGCTATACCCTACTGTGGTAGGACAGCATTCTACATTCTCTACACTATGTATGAGTAAGTTTTGTGTTGAGATGAAAATAAATGAGAAACAACATTTTTATAGAGTACTATGTAGTAGAAAAAAAATAGCATGAGGAACTGTATTCAGAAGTACTGTGTTTTATGTATTTGGGGTTCTGATTAGTATGGAGATGTTGAGGTTTGCTTCTGAAGTCAGAGAGTGTCAGAATGTATATATTTGAGAACACATGGTTCTGCATAGCTGGCAACAATTCTAGTTACTCTACTGATTTACAGAACAGGTGTATATACTGTTGTGAATTCTGTAGTACATACTATTGGAGTCATCAGATTAAGAATTTTGTATAAGTGGTAGTGCTGAGATATATACATATATAGTCATAGTAATATTCACAGATGAGCAATGTTTTCTCTTTTACTGTTTTTACAGAGTATGAATCATCTATGGAGGGTGCTGCTGGAGGAGGAGACTCCACAGAAGGTATCGAGATTGTGGAGATAGAACCCTCTGTGGAGGTGACAACAGACTCTCCAGCAGCGGGTCATCAATCAAGTGCTGCAGGTCCAGCTGGGCCTCCAGCTGAGGAACGTAAGTACTTTTTATCATGTTTTTGAGTTTCTTTTTAAAGAGCGGTTCAGGCCAGTCACTATACTGATTTGGACCGATGAATTTCATTATACCTCCCTATTGAACAGATGAAGTTCTGTATAGTGACTGTAGAGCTATAACCTAGCTGAAGCCATCGTGATGATTGGTAGGTGTTCGTAATGGCACTCACACACAGATTAGGATACTGAGCACTAGTATGCCTTTACAAGGCAATGTCCACCACTGCCACCCCCATCTCAAACACATCAGGTGCTGCATCATGACTACAGAACCACAGGCAGGTAAAGCATGGATATCATTGGTATATTTCACTGGCACCACGTGCAGAGAAGTTAACCACTAAGCAGTAGCATAGGTTTAGTCAGGGAATGCTCACCTGAGTTTCCTGTGAAGATCATAAAATACATCATGAGTGGAGAGGAACAGCTGAAGTTAAACCATTGACATCATCATAGTAGTTTAGTGATACCAGATTAACTGAGATTAGAACCAAAGTATTACACAACAGCAATTATATTTTCAGTACAGATGGTGAACTGTTCGACAACTGTAAAGTAAAAAATGCTACATTTTCACATTTACTATAGAGGTGGCTGAATTATCCTAAAGGTGCATTATTATATAATAAGACACATTGTAAGTGAACAGCTAGTGTGGTAACAGATGATGTGCCAAATGCGCACATTGCCTTTGCCAATGGTAGTCTGTAGAGACATGTGCTGCTTTGATACCTGTTGTTATACTGAGAGTCTTGCACCAGGTGCTACATGTACTGTAAGAGATTAAAGTAGCAGGAGTAACATGCTTATCAGAGTAGCAACCACTGTTCTCCACATATCGTGTTGAGAACTATGCTTGTTTGAAGAATACACATCAGTGTAACTTCTCACTCCTTTCCCTGCTGTTGTGTGCATTCTTGACCTTAACTATGATACTTACTGAATTGACTTTTGCCAAATCCAAGCAGACTTGAGGGTGCTGGATATTATACACATGTCAGTTAGTGAGTTATGTCTTGGCAGATGTAATTATTACAGTCACGTTAACAGCATGACTTCCTACATTATGGTGTCATCGACTAACACTGAACTCTATTTGTTGAACATTATCTAACAGTGTTATCTGTCAGTGTTGTTGGACTACAGTCTCAAAACTGGATATGAGAAAGTCTACCAAAAAGCTGCAATTCAGACTTGTACATACAGTATGTATATAGTGCTGAACTGCAGATTGAACTTATGTTTCTTACATAGATTTTGAGCTATTTATGATAGGAGCTGTACACAACTTATGCGCTGAGCATTAACAGCAGCAATTAGGTTTTCAGTACAAAGGCAGAAGTGTTGAACAGGTACAAAGTTAGAAATATGCAGACTTCTGAATTTAACCTAGAAATGGCTTCATTGTCCCAGATTCCCCCCTTTTCCCTCACAAAAAACACAGAGACCATTGTTTGTTGTGCTCAGACTGGCAATTAATTTATTCATATTCACAAATCCATGTTCCGTTTTCCATATCTTTATTATCATCTTGCCATAGTGTCCATTTATTCCCATCCACATAACTCTCTCTGCTCATCCACCCCCAGGCGAAAACCTGGGTGCCTTCTTCTCCTTTGCTGTTAGGTAACGGTGAAAACCGAGACCGCTTTCTCCTTCCTCTTCTTCCTCCTCTTTGTTATTCTTTTTCTTCCCTCCCATCCCCCTTTTTCCCCACTCAGCCAGTCTCCAGCTTTTGCTGGATGACTGGCTTCTCCCAACCAAGGCTCCCTCTCCCTATTCCTATGTGCACAAACCCATCCTCCCTTCTCTCCTTTTTTTTTTTTTTTATTTAACCGCCTGCCTGCTTCCTCCATTCTTCTATGAAACTCATCGTTTCCGCATTGAACATGTCGGTTACTACGTCTGACAGGTGTACCCCGTCTGCCCTGTAGAATTCATTCACCTATTCTTCTACTCCCCGCAGCATCACCTGTCCCCCCATCTGCCTTATCAATGTCCCCACCCATCTATTAATTTTCCTCCTAGCTCTCTCCACTGCCCTGTGGCTGTGTTTCTGCCTCCATACCCTTTGTGGTATCATATCCAACCAGGCCAGGCCTACTTGAGGCCACTACTGCTTTACTACCATTAGATCCTTCTTTATCTGCAAGTATATGTGCACCCAAGGTCTGTCTGCCAGGTCTTTGCCCCCCAGGTGTAAAATAATTAGGTCTGGACTGGGCTGTCATCTCCTGAGCTCCTTCAAAGTGGGCAGAAGCTGGGACCATCTCATCCCTCGTAGGCCGTGCCATACCACTCTACACTGCCTTGCATCCTGGTATAATAGTTTCCCCCCAGCTTTTGTCTCTGCTCTCTTACTAGCCCAGTAAATATAAGAATGGCCACAGATCCAGACTTCTGTGCTCTTTCCTCTACCTATTGGGGGTGCAAAGAACATTCATTAAATTACGTACCATCTCAGTGCCCTCCTCCCATTACCCCACCCCCCTCCTCCTTCCCCCTATTTCTTTTTTGTTTTTTAACTTAGCTTTCTAATGTATCTTTTATAACTGGCCGATCGCCAAAGCCCTTTTTCCAAAATGTCCTTCACCGGCTCACCTGTTGCTGCCCACTGGGAGGCTGCCCCTATCCGAAGAGAATGGGAAGAATAGTTCTCTGGGTTTTCTCCCCAAAAACCCATGCCCTTTTTAAGTACTGCTGTAATTTGATAGCTGGTGACTCATTTTCCATCTCCATGTACAAATAGCTTCCCTGACCTGACTCTCTGCCCTGCGGCGAAAACCCACAGGGCCTGTACCGGACATAAAGCTGTCTCTGACCACCCTCTGAGAGTTATAATGCGCCCCTGCCCTTTTTGGTCCGTCTTTGACTTTTTTAGCCTGATTTTATCTCACTCATCCCCCATATCACATCGTCCCATTCCACCCCGCCTTCCATGTCTTCCTTTCCATGCCCTACCACTTCACTTACTCATTGCCCCTGCCAACATGACTACATAGATTGTGTGAAAGAGCTGTGCCTCCCCTGATCTGCATACCTGGCAACACCTCCTTTAACTTTATGAGCCACTGCTCTCCTATTGGCCTTCTATTATCCCCCGGTCCTTGCTTCAGCCTGCCCCATCCCTGCATCATCCTCCGACAAGCATCAATTTAGTAGGGTCATTCCAGCCTTTTAGGCTGCATATGACACTGATCCCTGCCAGATACACCCCCATCGTGGTGTGAGCCATTTCTTTATTCCATTGCTCCACTGTGAACATACTTAACTGCTCCTCTGAGAGTGGCCCACTTGCCTCCATCTGGTGTTCTGCCCTGAACATCTGAAAAATCCTCCAGGCCCCATCGTAGGCCGTCAGAGTCCGGGGGGCCCATGAGCTGCGGAACAACATTTCTGCTCCTTCCTGCCAACGTCCCAGATGTTCATTGGAATGGGTGTTTTGTGCTCTTCCACTGCTGGTGCCAGCTTCTGGAAATGGTTCAGCTGCAGACGGGAAAGGCTGTCAGCCAGGATATTACGCACCCCTTCTATGTGTTTTGCTCTGAAAGACATGTTCAGCTGCAGGGTCCTTAAAACTAACTATCGTACTACTTGTGTGACAGTCTCAGACTTGGCTCTCCTGTTATTTAGTGCATGTACCACCGCTCTATTGTCACACCAAAATGTCACTTTCTGATCCCTCAATTCTTCTCCCCACACCAAGCATATGCCCATATAGGCATGATCTCCAGCAGAGTTATATCCCTCACTTTTCCGCCCTTACCCAACTGTTCTGCCATGGTTCAGCGAACCATCTGCCCTTAAATACCCTCCCATGCCTGACCCACCCGCTGCATCTGTGTAGAGATCAAGATCTGTGTTGTACAGCCACTCCTCCTGCCAAAACGAACACCCATTGTAGTCCTTTAAAAATTCCTCCCATATACCAAAATCCTCTCTCAAACCTTGATTCAGATCCACCCAGTGATGTGGCCTGGTGATCCCTGCTGTCACTCTGGCCAGTCTCCATGTGAATGCCCTACCCGGTCCTATGGTCCTCCATGCAAAGTTCAGGTGTCCTAATACCTGCTGGACCTGTCTTAGCTGTACCCGTCTCCTGCTGGCATGTACCCGAACTAGCTCCCTCAGCTTCCATACTTTTCTGCCGGGTAACCTAAAAAAGTCCTTTTCGGCATCTATCTCTATCCCCAGGAATTCCATGACCTTGGCTGGCCCCTCTGTTTTCTCTGGTGCCAATGGGACTCCCAACTCCCAGCATAATTCCTGAAATTTTTCTAGCATCCTTTGCATCTCCTCTCTCCCTTCCCCAATGAGGAGAAAATCATTCGAGTAATGGATGACCGACCTATAACCCATTTTTTCCTGGAAGATCCACTGCAGACGTGTGCTGAATGCCTCAAACGTTGCACACACAGCAGAGCATCCCATTGGCATTGCTTTGTCGGAATAATACTGCCCTTCATTTTTAAAACCCAATAGGTCCCAATCCTCCCTTCTGACTGGCAGCAGCCTGAAAGTGGATTCAATGTCTGTTTTTGCCATCCAAGCATCCCTTGTTGCTCGGATTAACCGAACCGCAAACTCTAAGATTGCGTATGTCACCCTGCTATGTTCCTCACTGATAAAGTCATTCACTGACTCCCCTTCGGGATAAGACAGGTGGTGAATCATTCGGAACTCACCTTCCTGTTTCTTGGGTACCAGGCCCAAAGGTGATATCCACAGGTTCTCCAGTGGGGGGGTCTCAAACGGACCCTCGACCCTGCCCGCTGCCCTTTCCTTCTCAATCTTTCTCCTCAATGTCTCCTCTTTCCCTTTTACAGATCCCAGGTTGCTTGCTTCCCTTGCTTGTCTGGGCCCCCTAAACTGCAAGGAGAAACCTGTGCTAAAACCATTTAAAATCCTTTTCCACATGTCCGCGTCTGGATATTTCTCCAGGCAGACTGTCCATGCCACTAGGTTGATGGGACTCCTAGCCATGCTAAATTGCTCCTTGGTGCGCCACCTGTTCCCCTTTCCCACCCCATCCCCCTCTGTCTGCCGAATCTCCCTATTTTCATTGACTTTGCCCCCCTCTACTGTCATTTCCCCGGCCCCTCCCTCCCCTGCTCCATGTTTGCCCCTTAAATCCTGGGTCCTCCCGAAAAAACTGCTGACCTGCTCCTTGTCCACCTTGCCCCTGTGCACCAAGCCTCCCTGCTGTTCTGCATTTGCTAGCAGGGTGCCCCCCTCCACATCTTGAGCAGGTATGTCAAAATGACACTGAGGCCATGAGCAGATGGCCCTGTTAAAAGCCCAGCAGCTCCTCTGCGGTATCAAAACTCTTCTGCCCCACCCGCCCTCTGATGTGGACTGATCTGTCACGTAATCCGTCCATAGGTCTATCTGCTTGGTGTCCCACCTTACATCCCCAAATGATGCCATCCTTTGACGGAAATATTCGTTGTAATATATCCAACCTACCCCGCCTTTTGCTTTTGCCTTCCTTATTATTAATGAGTAGGTAATGAGCGGGATGCCCAACTCCGGTTTCTTCTCCAGCACGATGGCCAAAAAAATTGAAAAACCTAAAAACCACCCATTCCAAGTCTTCCCTTTTGTCAGCTTGTCATCCTCTTTTCTTCCTAAGAGGACTATGGCAGCTGCCATCTCACTTTTAGCTATACTCTTAGCTTCTTCATACCTTGCCACTGTCTCCTGGCTTGCCAGCGCAAATACATCCACATATTCTCCCCTCCATATCCTTTCCTTCGTGGCTAGCGGTACATGCTCACCTATCCTCATCCCCGTGCGCCTACCTCTCTTGCTCCCTTCCCCCCCTTGGCTCATTTCTCCATGTCCCCTGGCACCCCTTTTCCTGACCTAATCTCCGCCAAAGCCGCTTCCATCTGCCCCAGCCCTCCTGTCCGCAGTGCTGTCACAATCTGTCCTATATATTCTTTTATGCTATCGCCCACTGCACTGGGTGCATTACCTGCCACCTTTTCCTGGCCGAGCTGCCTGGAATCCTCGCAAGGTCCCCTCGCTTCTTCTTCCGATTGAGGTGGAGATGGAGGGTGAGATACCAGGAGCTGGCGGGCCGGACTTGTTTTGGGATGCATGCACCTGATCCACTGGGGAAGCTCTCCTTTCTGCTGGGGTGGGTACTAACATCACCAGGTCAGCGGGGGTCGTGGGTACTGGGTCACTCGGCTTGTTGGGCCCCCGTGTCCCTGGTGACGCTTTTGTGGGACCGTGTACCCTCCTTGCCGGCCTTTTTCCTTTCCCGCCTTGTCCAGCCCTCGCTTTCCTTTTCTCACCGGACCTCCCCAGCTCCTCCCCCTCCACCAATTCCCACATTCTGTTAGCTTTCTCAGCCAGGTTGATTATCGCCTTGTAAGTGTCCTCCTTTGATGGCCTGCTTTTTCTGGGTGCCATGCTCACCTGTGAAAACAACTATAGGAACGCAACACCATTATTTAACCATCCATAATTACAGAATGAAAACGACAAACACCTGTGCTGTAAACCCCCTGCCCACCCCACAGTTGCACACAAGTCATGCTTATGCCCCTGGCATGTGACCTTACGCTGCATGTTTGTCGCTGCGTCCCTTATACTATCCCCCGCCAAAGCCCCTTGCAAACCTGCCAACACTCCCGGAACTGAATTGACTGGCCTCAGCCTGAAAGATCCCTCGCCCCATACAGCCTGTCCCAACCCCACTCACCCATGCGGGACCCCGCAGTATCCGCAAGGTGAAAAAACGTCATAACCCCAGGCCCTAGAAGCGCCCACTTAAAAAACGTTCCACATGGTGTGTGACGTCAAGCCGTGTGGCTATGGCCCGACAAAACTGTGTACCCCCCTTTATCAGCTCCTGCCAGGCTCCAAAAACCCCCTTTTTATGGCCTACCCCTCTGCCTGTAAGGCCATCTTCTAAGGCCCCCAGGACTGGGCGCCGCCCACTCATTCCACCACGCGGCGTGTGACGCCATGCCGTGTGGTTATGCTCTCCCCCACTTTCGTGCCTTTTACCCCATTACCACAAGACCCCTCCCCGCCGAGCCACCAACTGGAACGGGGGCAGTCTCCCCTGGAACTTGGAGCACCTCCAGCAATAGGCGCCATTCTGTCCTTCACCACGCGGCATGTGCCGCGTGTCCCATCACCACGAGGTCCCCCCAACAAACCACCAACCGGGCACAAGGGGCAGTCTCCCCCAGAACTCGTCGCGCTTCCAGCAGTAGACGCCGTCACTCCTTCACCACGCTGGGCATGCAGCGTAGCCTCATGGCTCCAGTCACCCACCTTGTGTGCTTCACCTTCATGAGCCAGCCAGCCCCAGCACCTTGGTAGGCCATCGTGGTGACTGCCCCAGGCCAGGAACTCTTAGCAGGCAATGACATTACAATTCTCTCTTGGCCCAGTGGTAGCGCTTGTCCCCTTCACACTATGCGGCGTAGACATCACACTGTGTGGCTTCAGCCTACCACACACTTGCTGTGCTCTCCAGGCACACTTCCCCACTTTCTCTCCCCAACGCCACCACAGAAGCTGGGTTAGCAACTCCCATCCCCTCCTAGGCCACGAGTTTGTCGCTCCTCCACCAGTGGTCTCCTCCTTTATATCTTTTTTTTTTTTATTTTAGGTGCGACTCCATGAAAATGAGACTCACGAACTCCCGGGCGCCCCCCCCTTGCGCTCTGCATCGTCTGACAAAGCCCTGCCAGTCCCAGCTCCCGCACATTATAACTATATACCTTTTATATATCCAACAACAAAGCTCCCTCACCAGCAGAGCCTGCCAATCTCCCCCTTTTTGCTGTCCTCCCCCCTGGTTTTTCTCCCCTTCCAGCAAACATTTTACCCTTACATTTTACCCTTGCCTCTTGCCTTCATCAATCACTAAACCTTTCTCTCCCTCCATGTAACGTCTTACAACATATCACTTGTCCTCTTCAACAATCAAATACCAACCCACTACTCTCCTTCTCTGTTCATCTTGTCATTTCCTTTTTGTTTTTTTTTTTTCAAAAACCTTTTCACTGCCCTTACCTTCTGTTTTCTCTTCATACCCAAAAAACCTCCTAACCAATGCCAATCTGATGTGCTGCAGTTCCGATGTAATCAAAAATCTCCATCAAAAGTGGCTGAGCCCCCCTTGTGCTGGTCCTTATGTACCTCCCTACCTCCCTCCCCTTCCTGCTACCTGCCTATTGTTCCCATCCCTGGCTCCTCCCTTTCCATTTCCTTCCCCCTCTGAGCACAACCATTCCCTAAAGTAAGGGAAGGGGTGCACCAGTACAACCTGGTCTGCCCCTTAAAGGGCAAACTCCATTATCTTAAAGCTGCATTATTAGATAATAAGACAACTGCTGGTTGAATAGCTGATGTGCTAACACATGCTGTTGTCATATGGCCACAATGTCCCTACCAACCAAAGTCTGTAGAGACATTTAGTGCCCTGATGGCTATTTTTCGATGGACACTGCTGCATCAGGTGCTAAATGTACTCTAGTGACCTACACTAGGAGGAGAAGAGTAACTGTTGGTATGATCAATCATCTTCCTAGTCTCTGGCCGCTGGTGATCCATGTAGGTTTTATCAATTGTATATGTTTTTGTGTATATTTGTCTCCTAGAAGTTGAATCACAATATTATTTTTAATTTTTAACAGTTGAAATTACATATGTTGGATATTCTTCAGTACAGGTGGGTGGGGATCAAGGAGAAATTTGTGATTGTGAATGGTATTCTTGATGGGTGGATACCAACTCAGAGTTGCACTGCTTCATTACATTTCATTACACTGCAACAGTCCTTTTGGTGGTGTGATGTTAATGATACTGTCTTATATCTGATATTTGAGACCTCCAATTCATAGAGATGAACAGTTGCAGCAGCATATTGAACAGTTACCCTTTACTTAATAGGAGTTCTCTGGAAGCTTAGTATGTCTGAGAAATTTTAGAGCACTGAGTTGCACTGTGCATAAAGATCTATTTTCAGTGAAACTATGTTGGTATGTGGGTGGAAAGGGAGTATACAAGCATTTTTGTATTTATGTTGCTTAATCTAAAATTTACTGTTGAAGCACAGTTACTATATGTTCATCTGGGATAGGTGAGGTAAAATCCTGTTACAATCTAATTTTTTTAACTGTTCTGTGTGAGCTTGAGAAACCTGATGAGGTGGAAAGAGATCATACAGTACTGCACTAATGGGTGTTTACTCACCTGGTAAACGTGATTGTGTTGGTTGACATCCATGTCACTCCAGACATTACATCATGGGTTTTAGCCCACCTGATAGGCTAGTGATGCACATGACTCTAGGATCAAATTTCTTGCATAACCAGGCCACAGAAATCCCTGTTCTCCAGTTTGAATCGTCCATAGCTGAAATCAAGGTTAGTAAAGTGCAAGCACGAGAAACAAAAACAATACTAACCATTGTATACAATGATACAGACTGAGGAGATAAGTACATGTGGGCCAATGGCCCTGGTTTTATTTACCTATTATTACAATCTAAACTCGACCCCTAATAGGTTGACAGTCAGTGTCCTCAGTGACATATAGCTTAATCCCTCCTTAGGTCATTCCTGTGAATAGTCTGATCCTGGTCACTCTGAGCCCTCTGTCGGGAGGATCTTGGAGTGCCATGGATGTCAACCAACACAATCACCTTTACCAGGTGAGTAAACACCCATTGTGATTGGTTGACCATTCATGGCACTCCAGACATTACATCATGGGTAGATAAGTAGCAGTACTGTACCCTAGGGAGGGAGACAGTGGTCTAGGAGTGAGAGGAAGAGCTGGTGGTTAGGAGGACCTGTGTGACAAAAGTGGGCTGTATCTTGTACAGGTGCTCCAGTCTATAGTGTCTGGCAAACGTATGGATGGAAGTCCATGTTGCTGCTTTGCAGATGTCCTCTGAAGACACGTTTGCCCTTTCTGCCCAGGAGGTGGCTACTGATCTCATGGAATGGGCCTTGATACCTTCTGGGGGTGTCATTTGCTTAGCTATGTAGGCTTCCTGGATGGTTCTTCTGAGCCAGTCAGCAATGGTGGTCTTAGAGGCAGCCTGGCCTTGTCTCTGTCCCCTTGTGATGATGGATAATCTCTCTGTTTTACTTAAGGGCAGAGTCCATGATATGTAAATGGACAGGGTGATCCCAACATCTAGATGGTGTGGTACAGGCTTAACGCCCAGTTGAATGTGTCCAGAGAAGGTAGGCAACTCGATGGGTTGTTCCCTGTGGAATGTGGAGGATACCTTCAGTTGGAAGGCTGGTACCGTCCGTAGGTGGACTCCTTTGAGGAGTGAATACAGTGTAAGGCTCCTTGTATGACAGTGCTCCTAGCTCTCCGATCCTTTGAGCTAAGCAGATAGCAACAAGGAAGCAGGTCTTGAGACTGACCCAGAAGAGGTCTACCTCGTGCAGTGGTTCGAAGGGAGCTGTACTGAGGGAGTCTAATACTAGTGAGAGATCCCAGGGATTGATGGATGGTCTGACTCTGGGTCATAGCACTTCCACTGCTCTCAGGAACCACAGAGCATCCAGGTGTGCTCCAGGGCTGTATCCCCCAATGGGACCAGTGGCCGCTCCAATGGCTGAGAGCTGTACCCTGAGAGGTGAGTGAGCCAGCCCCTTGTCCACTCCCCATTGGAGGAACAAGAGAATGGTGGACATGTCTGGTAGTTCGGGGTCCGACACCACCTCACAAACACCGACCATTGTCTACCATAGGTGGATGTGGTTGAGGATCATCTAGATTGTAGCATTGTAAATATGACTGGTTCATGGTAACCTGCTCTCATCAGTCTTTTCCTCTCAGGAGCCAGGCTGTGAGCTTCAGGGTCTGTGGAGCCGGGTGGAGTACTGGACCCTGTGTCAGCATATCCAGTCGGTAGGGTAGCCTGCGACTGTCCATTGTCATGGCCAGTACCAGTGGCAAACCATGTTCTCCATGGCCAGTAGGGTGCCACCAGAATGATGGTACATCGAGATGATCGGATCTTGGTTAGCACCTGGGGTAGTAAGGGAAGGGGGGGAACATGTACGCATGCTCCCGGGACTAAGGTTGTGACAGGGCATCGGTTCCCTGGGATCGGTTTTCCCTGTATCTTGAGTAGAACCTTGGGACCTGTGCATTTTCTGTTGTGGCCATGAGGTCCATGGATACTGGTCCCCAAGTCTCCTGAATCATCTGAAGGAGAGTGGGATGGAGACACCACTCCCCTGGGTGAACTTGTTGTCGGCGGAGCCAGTCTGCTTGCATGTTGAGTTTGCCTGTGAGACGTACCGCGATGTATGAGGTTGGTCTGTGCCCAACTGAGGACCGACACCGCCTCCCTCAGCATAGCTCTTCTCCTGGTGCCCCCTTGTTTTGAAATATATGCCACCGTGACTTGGTTGAAGGATCGTATCAGAACCGACTGACCAGAAATGGAGGATCTGAAAGCTTTGAGAGCATACAATACCGCCCTCATCTCTAGGACGTTGATGGACAACTTGGCTTCTGTTGATGTTGAAAGGCCTTGCACCATCAGGTCACCCAAGCATGCTCCGCAGCCTGATAGGCTCACGTCTGTCTCTATAGTGGCATTGTAAGATGCCTCTAGTGGGACCCCTCTTGTGAGATTGGAGTTCACTGTCCACCATGTTAGTGAGTGTCTCACTGATGGTGGTAGTGGGACTATGACATGCAAGTTGTACTCATTTGGTGATCCCCGAGTGAGGACGTGAGTCTGTAGGGGTTGCATGTGACACCTGGCCCAGGGAATCAGGTCAATACAAGATGCCAAGCAACCTAGTAACTGGTCTATCTGTCCCATGGTTGTCTGATGGCAGGCCCTCAGGTGGCGAGACAATCTTATCAGGTTGTGCACCCTTGTCTGGTATGGTTTTGACCATCCTTGTGATGTGTTGATTAGAGCCCCCAGGTGTTCTATCTGTTGCATGGGCACCAGGTGACTCTTGGCTCAGTTCACTACCCAGCCATGCTCCTTGAGTGCTCTTAGAGTGATCATGGTGTCTCGGTGCATGCACTCCTTGGAGCATGCCTGAATCAGCCAGTCGTCCAAGTAGGGAATGATATCCAGACCCTGTTCTCGGAGTCTGGCTACTAAGACTATTGACACCTTGGTAAACACCTTTGGTGCTGAGGTAAAACTGAAGGGTAAGGCCTGATACTGGTAATGCTGACCTAAGATGTGGAACCTGAGGTATTGTCTGTGTTTTGGTCTGACAGGTATGTGAAGGTATGTGTCCTTCAGATCTATGGACATGAGACAATTGCCTACCTGGATACTGCGTAGGGTTGACTTTAGGGTTTCCACTTTGAACCTTTGGGACACTACGTGTTGGTTGAGGAGCTTCAGGTCCAGAATGGGGTGTAGCTCTCTTGATTCTTGGGCACGAGAGAGAAAATGGAGTAGACTCCTAGTTTCTGTTTGTGTGGGGGAACGGGTTGGATTGCTCTGTTTTGTAGCAAATCCAACAGGATATGTTGGAACTGATGAGCTGTTGCCTTCTTCTTGGTAATGGGGGAGCTTAAGAATCTGTGTGTGATGGGGGGCTTGGGATAGCTCTATGGAGTACCCTCTCAACACCACTTCTTGGACCCACTTGTCCGAGGTTGTGCAGAACCACTGGTGTCTGAACATTGACAATCTTTGTCCCACAGGAGGGTACGTTTCCTGTCCTCGTGGGGTTCTGGCCACGTAGTCATTGTTGCTTTCCCCTATGACCTCTACCTCTTCCCCCAAACTTGGACCCACGGGCTCTAAAGGAGGAAGGTTGGTAGGAATGGGGGAAGGGACTGCGGTATCCGCTGGATGTTCTCCTGCCTCAAAATGTATTGTTCTGGAAGTGTGTATCCCTGCATGATTGGTGGAACTTGTTTCCTCCCCCAAAACCTCTGCCTCACTGAAGGGAGGTAGGTGTGCCTATTCTTATTTTTGAGTAGGTCTTTGCCCTTCTCATTCTGTTTTAGGAATTCCTGTAGGCCCTCCCCAAAAATGTGCTTTCCCCTTCATAGGTAGATTTTGCAATAGTGTTTTGGATTCGTTGTTGGCCTCCCATAATTTCAGCCACAGTGCTCTTCTGGCATGGTTAGTGATGGCTGTGGCCCTGGCATGTAGTCTAAGGGTGTCCACCACCATGTCTGCCAGGTATTTTGCAGCATCGAGAGTGCATTCTAACAGTTCTGCCTCTTTGGATTTGGGGTTTGCTTGCTCAAGAAGCTCTTCGAGCCAGCTGATTTGGGCACATGCTGTGTAAATGGCCGTAGTAGAGGCTTTGGCGGCAGTTCCCTCAATTTCAAAGGCTTTTTTTAACATGTCTTCCACCCTCTTGTCTGTCAGGTCCTTTAAGGCTATGGTCCTGCATGGTAGGATGGTTTTCTTACTGAGTGCCGCCACCTGAGGGTTGATGGTTGGGGCTGTGCACCAGCTGCTGGCCATGTCCTCTTGGACCGGATACATGTGGTCCAAGTTTCTCTTATTTGACATTCTGCTAGGTTCTGTGGCTTGCCAATCTCTGTTGAAAATGTCCTCAATCGCTGGGCATACCGGAAAGGTCTCCTTGGTAGTAGTCTTTTGTTGAATCATGGGATCTAATTTTGACTCTGGTTTTCCTTCTTTGACATTGAATCCCATAGTAGCCTTAACAATTTTCATGAGACCCAGAACCATGTCGAAGGAACAAAGCTTAGAAGTGAGGGATGGTATGGATTGAGGTTCCATGTCCTCGTCATCGGTCTCTGCCCCATCCTCTTCGTCTGGCATATCCTTGTCCACTCCAGAGTCTGGTTTATGATTGTCTGGTACTGGTTCTGCAGTGTCCGGATGTTCTTCACTGGGCCCCCCGCATTCTGTGGCTCTGGAAGTGGTGCAGTTACTGTATACTGGGTAAGGGATTCTAACTTCTCCATTATCTTCAGCATACAATTCTGTTGGCTCTCCATCATTACTACCGTGGCCTGTTGGTTCTGAAGTAGGAGGGTTCCAGGATCCATCCAAGTAGGGCCACAGGGCCCTGGATTGCTGGGACCCATGACAGGAGTTTGCTCCAGTGATAGGTCATCGTCATCATGGAGACAGGGGAGCATAGGGGGCCCAGGGCATGAGGCAGGAGAGTAGCATTGCAAGAGGAGCATTCCTTGGCCTTGACCATCTGGGGAGAGAGGAAGAGAAAGAAGGGCATATTGTTAGGGCCAGTTGAAAGTGGGCCTTCAATTAGTGGATGCCCCATAGCTGTTAATACAGACTTAAAGTACAGCACAATGTAGGAGAATCCATAGGGTGCCGTTGAAGAAACACTGTCCTGGGAGGGTATATATAGATTTGCAGGCAAGGTTTAGCATGGGGGGGTCGCTATAGTGAGGGACCCCACATGGAAGAACACACATTGGCGGTCGATATGGAGAGGGACCGCCAGTCTCCTAGTGAAGCATATAGAGTCGCTAATGAGAGGGGGCCATATATGAATTGGAGGGAGGTTTTATTATTGGTATTTGAGAAATATGGGGTTGCTATTGGGAGGGACCCCATATAAAATAGAGGAGGACCTCGGGTTGATATGGTGGCCGAGATCATAGGATCGCCATCCTGTCCCCTTAGACTGAGTATCTCCTCTTTCCTCAGGTTTTAATATCTTTGCCCATCTGTAGGCCCATTGGTGAAGTGCTTTTTTTATTATCTAGAGAGAATATTATACCCCTCACTGAGAATAAACGTTGTAGAGATCAGATCATAATTGCTTCTGAGAGACCCTTTCGAAGGCCTAAGAAAATGAGCACTATACCCCTCAGTCTGAGGGACTGTGCTTATTTTCACCCCCCACTAGGCCATAGCCATGCAACCATGTGGCTGAATACAGCGTGGGGATAGAAGAAAACAGTCTCTGATTGAAATTGTTCCTGCCCTGGGATTTAGTTGCCAGAAAAAAGGCTATGCTGGCAAGGCGCACCATCTCATGGTGTGAGAGAGAGTGCTTCCAAGTGAGGAGGTAGGCCGCGGGGACCATGCGGCCGCGATGCAGCATGGGGTGATGAAAAATGCCTGGAACCCGATGGGAAAGGCAACAAATTAGGTTCTGTGACTGCAGGAAGGCAGTTCATGCCTTGTCCACTCGAAGGCCTTTCTTAGAAATAGACGCCAACCATGCTGCAGGGGGGAGGGACGCCATGCAGTTCTGCATAGTAGGCCGGTGGCCTAGCATAGTCCTGGGCTAAGGACAGGCTCCCTTGGCATTACAGTGACCGTGGAAGATGCTTTTAAAAACCGGGAATTCCCTTCCTGTCGATTGTTACACTGATCGTTTGTCACTCACTCGAGATTTAGGTGCGAGTGCAGGTTATGAGGGCGGACTGCCTGCATGTTGCGCTACTACGTGAGGTGTAAGGGGAGCAGGCAGACACCAGGACTCGCCATCAAACGAGGAGGGATTTCTTTTAGCAGCTCGCGGTGAGAAACAACTCAACAGCATCCCCTTTTTTCTTATGCTGGTGTCATAAAACTCTCTGGATAAGGGCCAAATAGCCACTTAAGAACATAAGCTAGTGAATTAACAAACTAATAAACTTTAAATAGGCCAGCAGGGCCAAGCCATAGGTGAGTTTAAAACAAAAAAAAAAACACCTCAGGAAAACAGAGCTGCAATGCAATTTGCTGGCTTAAAGTTATAGGGCATCAATAACCATTAAAGACCAAACAAACAAAACAAAACAAACAAAAAGCTGGCCTCATCATTTCTTTTAAAATAAGGAGTGCTGCATTTTTCTTTTTGAACACAAACAACTGCATCACATAGGTTTACTGCTCTGCCTTTATACAACAGTTATTTAATGAACATAAAAGGGAGGCCTACCTTTCTGGAGTAGAACAACAGGGATCCTGGTGTGCTAGTAACCTTTCCAGATGCATGATTTGAACTGGAGAACAGGGGTTTCTGGGGCTTGGATATACAAGAAATTTGATCCTAGAGTCATGTGCATCACTAGCCTATCAGGTAGACTAAAACCCATGATGTAACGCCTGGAGTGCCATGGATGGTCAAACAATCACAATGGTGGTTTTGCAATATGAGATGTCAGGACTACTTTTCCTATTGAGCTACACTGTGTGACCCACAGTACACCCTTAGAGACCCAGACACAAATGGTGGTGAGAGACACGCAACGGGCTATGGAGTGTAGCTGTGCAATACTGTGTGACTGAAATAGAGGATATCTGTGTACCTCTGTCAAGGGGGGGGCATTTGTGGTAGTTTAACTAGTGCACTTTCAGACCTGTTGCCTTGTTGGACAGGCCTTCCCACACAGTCAGCATGAATTATCATTACTAAGTGTATACCACTGTGTCATTGTAGGCTGCCTAGTCATTATAGTGCCACAGTGCAGGCCATTTACTGCAGGAGACATCACAGCAGGGTGGGGGGGAGAGCAACTAGATACAACTGCTGAGGTTTCATTATTGTACAACTTTTGCACATACTGCCATACAGAGGTTCATGAGGTGTTTCAAGAAACAGCATTAATAAACACCTATTCTGGGTTTTACAGTACCAAATTCTGCTTGAATAAGTGTGACATTGTAGTATCTGAAAGGGTGAGGACAAATGTGTGACCAACAAACATAAATGATAGTATTCTTAAGTTAACACAGCTTTATTGAGGTGACATAAATGTTAATAGATCTCACCTATCATTAATACAACAAATACACAGTTCTTTGTAGTCTATTATCAAAAAAGTAGAGAACAGCTTATGTTAATGACGTGTATTCTTGTATCTTTTTTGTCTCCACAGGGCAAATAGCTGTTCTGAATAAAATAAGTGACACCATCAGTCAGCTGCTGGAGGCCATGCAGGGTGGCAACAGGGCTGCAGCTAAAAACGCCCGTGACACTGCAGCAAAATTAAATTATTTAGTAGGGCAGCTGGAGGAAATTATTGCACAAGACAGAGAAATAATAGATTTGCTGCAGCATCATGGGCGTGTGGGGCATGCAGCCTTAGTAGCCACCTGTGGGCTTGAGCAAAGTGACAGGGGCCTCACCCAAGTGATCCGCTCACTAAGGGAGCTGGAAGAGGCCTCTGTTGCTTCACTTGAGTCCACGCACAGTCTCATGGTGCGGCTGGCTGAGAACCAGCTGGAGGCCACTGAAGCTATCCACCATCTTCTTCATCAGGACCTGCAGCACCTACAAGATTACCAGCCCTCCATACCTCCTCAGCAAGAGCCCCTCAAAGGTTCCCCTCCAACAACACCACCGCCTTCAGCTGCAGAAGAGGGGCACCTGGCCACATCCACTCCTGTGCAGCCTTCCATTTCCTCCTCCTCCCCATCCTCTCCCCAAGTCCCTACAGCCTGAACGGCCAGCACCTCTCTATCACTCCTGGCCAATACTTGTACATAGTTTCCAATTTGTTTTATTTATTTATTTATATTTATATGTCCCGTTCCCAACCATCTACTACAAGTGTGCAGTAACACTTTTATTTTATTTTTCAGAACTTTTATTTTATTTATTATTCCTTCTCCTTCATGTGACTGAACACATTTATTTATTTGTGTATTTGTGGTTTTTATACTACTTGTAAATAAAAGTTTTATAGTTTTCTAAAAAACATTATTTTATTAAATATAATAGTTTTTCAATTATGTGTTTTTGTCATTATTAAAGATATGTATGAAATACAATTATTGGTTAGAGAGGGGTGAGCTAATAGCATACCTGACAATATACAAATTATGACTGTCAGAGCTACTGAATACTTGGTATCCGAGAAATTTAGTGTTGATGATCATGGTTTTGTTTGGTACATGAGTCTTGAATTATGATGCGTAGCTGCTATGCAGAAATGGGTTCACAACTTGACTGACATATTGTTCTGAATATGTCTTATATGAAGCTTAGATATGCTTTTTAAGATGTAGTGTAGTAAGAAAACACTGCATTTTTACTTCTTTCTCAAAAAGTCAGGACATTTATTGCAAAAAACTGCATTAATGCAACAGTTAGGTTTTTTTACAGCTACAAAAGTCAGGAAATTCGGCATTAGGCTTTTCAACCCTAACTCGGCCTTCCCCCTAACCACCCACCACCCCCCCACACTGCACACACACACACACACACACACACACAACACACAACTATGGGGGCAATACAAGGCAAGACAACCAATCACAGACACCATAACGCAACAGAAATAACATACAACTTCTTAAACATACATCAACAGGCATCCATCATCATGTTTCACCAACTGTATCACTTGTCCTACATTGGACTCCATTGTCTGTATAGAGTGAGATGTGTTAGAAGCATTTCAGGTAGAACTATCTATGCATCTCCGTCATCACTTATATGATAGTGTTTTATGTAAATAAAAGATTTGATAGCAAAGTGAGGGTATGCTGTCATGTTACAATTATACAATGCTGTGTGAAAAGTTTGTAACCTTATTGGTAACAACATTTAACATGATCATGGGTAAATCCTCCATTGGCTATGTCTGAGGAATGTTATTTTTAAAAACATAATTATACACATTTTTACATTTGTTTTGAACATGGGTCCATTGTATAATCACAATAAGGCACTCCATGGTGTGAGTTACTTGAGATTTACTAACTTATTCTGTAGTTAAGTCACTCGGCTGCATATTGTGACATACCATCCAAACCATGGGTAAACCTTTATTAACATACACCCTGTTGTGCCGTATTCGTAAAATACAGATTAGTTAGTGATAGATGATATTGGTACTCATATTATGGTGCTATGCAGAAATGGGTAACTTGGTGACAGCATGACTTATGTTATCATCCACAAATGTACAAGTTGGTGTAGGATGGCATGTAAGAGGGTGTCACACTCTCATAAATACATGAGATGTACTTCTTGTATCATACTGTTGTGCAGAAATGGGTAGCTCTGGAAACTTGCTGGGACTAGAGTGGGTCGAATCCTCCTGTGTTTTCTCCAGTCTTGTGTTTGTCTATTGGTATCATGGTGATATGCAAAACTTAACAATTAAGTGGAAATTTCAGATATTCTGCTATATGGCAATGGTGAAATTGCTGGTCCTTTGTCTCTAGTAATGTGTCTCTGTTACCAGTTATTTTAAAGTTTAACAGAGAAACTGGCAAGTAGGTGGAGTCATGGGTATGGTGGCATGCAAAAATCATTAAGTTCATTTTAGCATACTGTTATGCCATAATAGACACATTGTTAAGTCACTAGGGACTAATTAACATTTTCTTAACAATAAATGTATTTAAGTATTTATTTTATTCTGTAATGCAGAAATGGTAAAGTAGGCTAACATATCACGTTGCCCTGTTATGCACAATTGGCAACTTTATGATACTGTGTGGCTATACTCTTATGCAGTAACAAATAATTAAGTGGAGGTGTGTAGTATGGTTTCATGCAAAAATGACAACATAGGTACTGCTACACTGATATGCTTCTATAGCAAAATTGACTAGTTGGTAACACAGCAGTGAATGAAATGGGTCTACACTGTGAACAACAGATGTGCATTAGTAACAGTTATATGCTATGTATGAGACTGTGTACATATAGGAAAGTGGAATGGCACAAGAACTAATACAGTTGGTGAAATATGATGATTGATGCCTGTTCTGGTATGTTTAAGAAGTTGTATGTTATTTCTGTTGCATTATGGTGTCTGTCTGTGGTTGTCTTCCTTGTGCCCATAGTTGTGTGTTGTGTGCGTGTGTGTCTATGTTTGTGCCTGTGTGTGTGTGCCAGTGGGGGGTGCGGTGGGGTATTGGGGAAGCTGAGTTAGGGTTGAAAAGCCTAACACCGAATTTCCTGACTTTTGTCGCTTTAAAAAACCCTAACTGTTGCATTAACGCAGTTTTTTGCAACAAATATATATATGTATATATATATATATATATATATATATAAAACGTGAAGATTGGTCACCCTCTACTGTGTGGTGTCGATAAACTGCAGATGGGGAAGTGGATTGATTAAAAAAATGCAGGCGATCAAGGTGGCTCTAATACAAAGTATACACATCTTTAGTGGAACCCAGAGAAACAGAAGAGATACAAAAAAAAATCAGTGCATTGGCTAGGATTTGAACCCAGGCTACCCAGAATTCTATTCAAATAATGAATGAACAATACTCAAATATTGTGCTGTCATTATACTCCTGCTTCTAACAGCAAGCAGCCCATTCCCCTTAAAACCTACTATGCTATATGCACTTATTACTGACCTACATGCTCGTAAAGGCTAGACCAGCTAGCTAACCAAGCTCCTCAGGATGTATCTCGGCTTTACAAGCAAACAGTCATGGCTTTGCTCTCTAGATGAGTGCACTTCTATGCTGCCTTATCAAGGACACTCAAGAATTATGCAGTCACTATTATCATGGTTTCACCATGCCCTTCCTGTTTTCACTTGCTATACTGTTTATACTATGACTCCAACGATTACTTAAAAAAAAAAAAAGTGGCCACTTGATAGGGTCTGCAAAATAGCATAGAGGTTAAAGCACTGAGTTACGAACCAAAAGACTGCATAGTCCTAGGTTTGAATCCCACAACCACCTGATGTACATTGCTCCCTGAACCAGCAACTGCATGTGTCAGAGCATCTGAATTTACCACATAGTCAGCATGCAAGCCCCACCTCCAACATTGCTCCATGTAAGCCCTGCCTCCAATTTCAACATATATAAGTCCTGCCTCCAATCTCAGCCCATATAAGCTTCACCTCCAATATCACTCCATGTAAGCCCCACCTCCAATATCACCCCATGTAAGCCCCATCTCTTCTATCACCACATGAAAGCCTCGCATCCAATATCAACCCATGTTAACCATAGGGTGGTATTGGACCCCACCTCATGAACAATGCTATTGTCATCTCATTACTCAATCCAGAATTGTGATTTCACGGTCGCTGCATGGAATGAACTTTCGGGATGTAAAATCACCTTTCAGAACTGATTAATAAAATTACAATCATGGTCTTGATGAGGGAAGAACCCAAGAAGCCAATGTTGAATATTTGGTACAAAAAATTCCCCAAATGGCCATGTTACAAGCATGCGTTGTGCAATTTATACGCACGCTCGTAACTTCGCCAATTTTTAATGTTTTCACTCCAGATTTTCGACATTGCCATTTTTTCACACCTCCGCATAAACAGCATAGCTGTCATTTCTCACATCCTGCTAGAAGTCTGTTTTCACACCTCTGCCACATAATGGCGTGTCACTGTGCAAAATCAACTTTCAGTATGGATTAACAAAATCACAGTGCCAGTGTTCATGAAGGGGTTTCCCAAAAGGCACAGATTGAAAATTTGGTAAAAATATTCCAAACAACGACCAGGTTAAGAGCGTGCATTGTGCAGTTTCTACGCGAGCTCATAACTTCTCCAGTTTTCGGTATTTTCCATCCTGGTTGTCAACATTACCCTTTTCTACTCCTCCTCATCAGCATTATACAGCAGTCATTTTTCACATCCTGCCCAAAAAAATGATTTTGCACCTGTGGTGCAGAATGGCACATGCGCTGTGTGAACTCAGCTTACGGAACAGATTAATGAAATGGCAGTGACATTATTCATGACATGGGGTCCTCAAAATACCATGTTGAAAACTGGGTGAAATTAATTCTAAAAATGCCCGAATTACATGCATCCATTGAATTGTGGCCACCGTGGTGCCTCTAACTCAAAAATCAAGAGAGATAGAGGTTTGGATGACTTGTCACATATGGAGGTCTCACTGTCAAAGTTACAATGACATTTGAATTGTTTTTGTAGCTGCTATTGTTGCTGAGATATTGGTACATTGGGGCACAAGGGTTCCTTGCCCTATATGGCTGCTATATGGCCCCATACTTGCATGTGAGTGGGAAAACAGAGCCTGGAGGGCCAACACTCCCACAGACGCATATAATTATGCAGAAATGAGCAGCTTGGTGGGAGTGCAGAGTCTGCCAACACATGTTTTTTACTAGTTATATTACACTTTTTCAAAAAGTAAGGAATTTCTGTTGTCACTTGCTATACTGTGTATACTATGACTCCAACAATTACTTTAAAAAAAAAAATTGTGGCCACTTGATGTGGTCTGCAAAATAGTGCAGAGGGTAAAGCACTGAGTTACAAACCAAAAGACCTCATAGTCCTAGGTTTGAATCCCACAACCACCAGATGTACATTGCTCCCTGAACCAGCAAGTGCATGTGTCAGAACATCTGAATTTGCCACATAGTCAGCATGCAAGCCCCACCTTCAATATCACCCAATATAAGCCCTGCCTCCAATATCACTCAATGTAAGCCCCACCTCCAATATCACCACATGTAAGCCCCGCCTCTAATATCACTCCATGTAAGCCCCTCTCTGATAAACCCAATATAAGCTCCACCTCCAATATCACTCTATGTAAGCCCCGCCTCCATTTTCACCAAATGTATGCTCTGCCTCCCATCTCACTCCATGTATGTCCCACCTCCAATATCACCACATGTTAGCCCCGCCTCCATTATCACCCAATATAAGCCTCGCCTCCACTATCAACCCATGTAACCCCACCTCCGATATCACCCCATGTTAGCCATAGGGTGGTATTCGACCCCACTGTATGAACAATGCTACTGTTGTCTCGTTACTCAATCCAGAATGGTGATTTCATGGTCGCTGCACTGAATCAGCTTTTAGGATGTAAAATAACCTTTCAGAACTGATTAACAAAATTACAATCCTGGTCTTGATGAGGGGAGGTCCCAAGAAGCCAACATTGAAAATTTGGTGCAAAAAATTCCCCAAATGCCTGTGTTACAAGCATGCATTACGCAGTTTCTACACATCCTCACAACTTCACCAATTTTTAATATTTTCACTCCAGATTTTCAACATTGCTATTTTTTCACACCTCCACATGAACAGTATAGCTGTCATTTCTCACATACTGCTGGAAGTGTGTTTTCGCACCTCTGACTCAGAATGGTGCATCGCTGTGTGAAATCAACTTTTGGGGTGGAGTAACAAAATCACAGTGCCAGTGTTCATGAAGAGATTTCAAAAGAAAGCTCAGGTTGAAAAATCTGGTTAAAAAATTCCCAACAACGACCAGGTTTCGAGTGTGCGTAGCGCAGTTTCTATGCACGCTCATAACTTCACCAGTTTTCCATATTTTCCCTCCTGGTTTCCAACATTACCCTTTTCCACACCTCTTCATCAACATTATACAGCTGTCATTTTTCACATCCTGCCCAAACCATGATTTTGCACCTGTGGTGCAGAATGGTACATTCGCTCTGCAAATTCAACTTTTGGGACAGATTAATGAAATGGCAGTGACATTGTTCATGATGTGGGGTCCTCAGAATACCAAGTTGAAAACTGGGTGGAAAGAATTCAAAAAATTCCTGAGTTACATGCATCCCTTTAAATGTGGCCACTGTGGTGCCTCTAACTCAAAAACCAAGCGAAGTAGAGGTTTTGTTGATTTTGTCGCTCGTGGAGGTCTTGCTGTCATGATTACAACAACATTTGAATTATTTTTGAAGCTGCTACGGTTGCCGAGATATTGGCACGTTAGTGGCACAAAGGTTCATTGCCCTATATGGCTGCTGTATGGCTCTGTACTTGCGTGTGAGTGACAGCGCAGAGCCCGGAGGGCCCACACTCCCACAGACGCATATAGTTATGCAGAAATGAGCAGCTTGGAGGGAGTGCAGAGTCCACCAACACAAGCTTTTTACTAGTTATAATACACACTTTTCAAAGTGGGTAGAAATTCATTGCAAAATACTTTGTTAATGTAAAGTTTGAGTAACTGAACGTGAGGAAATGAGAGATTAGGACAGAGCTCTAACACCCCTACATCCCATCCTCAGGTGGTTGAGAGGCATAACTCTCACCCATTCTCTTTTACTGTAGTATGTCAACCTGCTTACACATGGAATGGGGTGAGAGTTGGGCCTCATGATCCTGTGGCATACCACAGAGTCTGTCAGTCTGTGGAGGATAGGGGGTGGGGGTAGTGTGGGGCTTAGGGGCTCTACCATCAAATCTCATTTCCCCACTTTTGCCAGTTTAACCCTAACTGATGCATTAATGAAGTTTTCTGCAATGAATATTAATTATATATAAAATGTGTGACCAGTCTTTTGGTGCTGAGGGCTGAGGCACTGGACAGTGTACCTGCACCACACTGGTGACCTGTGTTTGGGGATGGGCATGGGCAGCTGGGGGTTGGCAGGGGTGGAGATGGATCAAGCATCTGAGGGACTGCTCTTCCTCTCCTGCAGGGGGGACTCCAGTGGTCGGCATGCCTCTGGCCCCTAATGAAGGCTGGAAGGGAGTGTACTAATGCTGTAAAGAAGTGGCTGAGATGGGCCACGCTAATGGAGGACCTTGCTCAGATGCGTGCGCACTCCCTCCACTGGTTCATTGCACACCCCTCACACGTAAGAGGTGGAAATGAGAAAAATGGTCCTGCTGGTCGATCGGGATGAAGCAGCCACCCACTGCAGGCCCCAAATTTGAATGGCACTCCCCAAACTGGATCCTGGTAGAGATGAACTGAGCTGGGGGGGCTCCTCGCCATGCCACCTCCCATGGGGGTAATCCTTGGGGAAGAGGGAATACTGCCTGATGTCAGGGTATGGTGCTGGATGGGTGGCTGGACATGGGTGCTGACCCCTGACCCAATCTACACCTATCTCCAGCCACCAGAAAGAAATACAGTAGATCAAAAATATTTATATATATATATATATATATATATATATGTATAAACGGAATATTGGTCACCCTCTAGAGTGTGGTGCTGATACACTGCAGATGGGGAAGTGGACTGATTAAAAAATGTAGGCAATCATGGTGGCTCTAATACAAAGTATACACATCTTTAGTGGAACCCAGAGAAACAGAAGAGATAAAAAAAAAAAAAATCAATGCATTGGCTAGGATTTGAACCCAGGCTACCCAAATTTCTGTTCAAGTAATAAGTGAGCAATATTCAAATATCGTGCTGTTGTTATACTCATGCTTCTAACAGCAAGCAGCCCATTCCCCTTAAAACCTATGATGCTATATGCGCTTATCACTGAACTACATGCTCTTAAAGACTAGACCAGCTAGTTAACCAAGCTCCTCAGGGGGTGCAATGGATGTGTCTTGGCTTTACAAACAAACGGTCATGGCTTTGATCAGTAGATGAGTGCACTTCTATACTGCCTTATCAAGGACACTCAAGAATTATGCATTCGCTATTATCATGGGTTCACCATGCCCTTCCTGTTTTCACTTGCTAAACTGTTTGTACTACAACTCCAATGATTACTTTAAAAAAAAAAATTGTGGCCGCTTGATGGGGTCTGCAAAATAGTGCAGAGGTTAAAGCACTGAGTTACTAACCAAAATACCTCATAGTCCTAGGTTTGAATCCCACAACCACCAGATATACATTGCTCCCTGAACCAGCAACTGCATGTGTCACAGCACCTGAATTTGCCACATAGTCAGCATAAAATCCCCACCTCCAATATCACCCAATATAAGCCCCGCCTCCAATATTACTCAGTGTAAGTCCCGGCTCCATTATCACTCCATGTAACCTCCACCTCCAATCTCACTCCATGTATGCCCCGCCTCCAATATCAACCCATGTGAACCCCGCCTCCAATATCACCCCATGTTAGCCATAGGGTGGTATTCAACCCCACCGCATGAACAATGCTACTGTCATCTCATTACTCAATCCAGAATGGTGATTTCACGGTCGTTGCACGTAATCAACTTTCGGGACATAAAATCACCTTTCAGAACTGATTAGCAAAATTACAATCCTGGTCTTGATGAGGGGAGATCCCAAGAAGCCAATGTTGAAAATCCGATGCAAAAAATTCCCCAAATGCCCATGTTATAAGCATGCGTTGCGCAGTTCCTAAGCACCCTCATAACTTTGCCAATTTTTAATATTTTCACTCCAGATTTTCAACATTGCCATTTTTTCACACCTCCGCATGAACAGTATAGCTGTCATTTCTCACATCCTGTTGGAAGTGTGTTTTTGCACCTCTGCCTCAGAATAGTGCATCACTGTGTGAAATCAACTTTCGGGATGGAGTAACAAAATCACAGTGCCAGTGTTCATGAAGGATTTCAAAGAAGCTCAGGTTGAAAATTCTGGTTAAAAATTCCAACAACGACCAGGTTTGACGTCATTGCGCGGTTTCTATACCTGCTCATAACTTCACCAGTTTTCCATATTTTCCCTCCTGGATTTCAACATTACCCTTTTCCACACCTCCTCATCAACATTATAGAGCTGTCATTTTTCACATCCTGCCCAAACCATGATTTTGCACCTGTGGTGCAGAATGGTGCATTCGCTCTGCAAATTTAACTTTCGGGACAGACTAATGAAATGGCAGTGACATTGTTCTTGATGTGGGATCCTCAGGATACCGTGCTGAAAACTGGATGGAAAGAATTCTACAAATTCCTGAGTTACATGCATCCCTTTAAATGTGGCCATAGTGCTGCCTCTAACTCAAAAACCAAGCGAGATAGAGGTTTTGTCGACTTTGTCTGTCATGGAGGTCTCTGTCATGATTTCAACAACATTTGTATTGTTTCTGTAACTGCTATGGTTGCTGAGATATTGGCACATTAGTGGCACAAGGGTTCCTTGCCCTATATGGCTGCTGTATGTCTCTATACTTGCGTGTGAGTGGGAGCGCAGAGCCCAGAGGGCCCACACTCCCACAGATGAATATAGTTATGCAGAAATGAGCAGCTTGGTGGGAGTGCAAAGTCCACCAACACATGCTTTTTACTAGTTATATTACACGTTTTCAAAACGTAAGGAAATTCATTGCAAATATACATTGTTAATGCATCAGTTAGGGTTAAACTGACAAAAGTGTGGAAATGAGAGATTAGGACACAGCCCCAACACACCCTACACCCCATCCCAGGGGGTCGAGAGGCATAACTCTCACCCCATTCTATTTTACTTTAGAGTGTCAACCGGTTTACACATGAAATGGGGTGAGAGTTGGGCCTCGCAATCCTGTGGCATACCCCAGAGTCTGTCACTCTGTGGAGGATAGGGGTGGGGGTAGTGGGGTTTAGGGTCTCAACCCTCACATCTCATTTCCCAACTTTTGTCAGTTTAACCTTAACTGATGCATTAACAAAGTTTTTTTGCAATGAATATCAATTATATATAAAACATGTGACTGGCCTGGTGGTACTGAGTGCTGAGGCACTGGACAGTGTACCCACACCATGCTGGTGACCTGTGTTTGGGAATGGGCATGGGCAGCTGGGGGTTGGCAGGGGTGGAGATGGATCAAACATCCGAGGGACTGCTCTCCCTCTCCTGCAGGGGGACTCCAGTGGTCGGTGTGCCTCTGGCCCCTAATGGAGGCTGGAAGAGATTGCACTAATGTTGTAAAGAAGGGGCTGAGATGGGGCACACTCCTGGAGGAGCTTGTTCGGACGCATGCATACTTCCTCCACTGGTTCATTGCATGCCCCTCACACGTAAGAGGTGCAAATGAGAAAAATGGTCCTGCCGGACGATCATGATGTAGCAGCCACCCGCTGCAGTCCCCGACTTTGAATGGCACTCCCCAAACTGGATCCTGGTAAAGTTGAGCTGAGCTGGGGCTGCTCCTCACCATGCCACCCCACCATGGGGGGTAATCCTTGGGGAAGAGGGAATGCTGCCTGATGTCAGGGTATGGTGCTGGATGGGTGGCTGGACATGAGTGCTGACCCGCCCCGATCTGCACCCATCTCCAGCCACCAGGAAAGAAATAGATCAAATATATATATATATATATATGCATATATGTTTAGATATATATATATATATATATATACATTATGGTAGCATGGTAGTGCTACCATAGTTAGGGTTGAGGAGCCATTTCTATGTTAACCCCAAAATTTTGCACCTTAATAACTTTGCAACTGTTTGATGGATGTGCCTGAAATATGGAATACACTATCAAGAACCATAGGCCTTGGGATCTGCCAAGTTTCGTACCGGTCAGATATACGGCTGCGGAGTTATTAAGCGTGATCTGCGCGCGCATTTACGCTTTTTCTGGAATTCTACAGTTGTGTCTACAGGTCGCATGGTTTGTGCGACCAGCCTAAAATCTTCAGGGAACGTGCGGTCAGGGTCCCCAATGTGCCTTTTGAAGATTTGGTGAAAAAATATTACACGGTTCAAAAGTTATTCAAAAACAATTTCCATTATAAGTCAATGGGAAAAGTTAACAAAAGTTCAACACTTTTGCAAATGCATTTTACTTTAGCAAATGGCCTGTTACTTCTCAAATCCACCATTTTGTTTTCAGTTGGTGATCAGAAAAATGCTTGGCATTTAAATTTGGGACCCTCTAGCAACCTAATTCTTTTGTATTCACCTAGTCTGACCCTGAGGATGCTAGCCATGTCTTTATTTTGGGTGAAACACCCCAGAAATATGTTTTCAAATTTCTGGAAAAGTGCTTTCACAAGTACTTTCCATGCTCATGAAAGTGTCGCAAATTTTCTTGAAAGCTTTCACAAATTGCGACAGTAGTTTTCTAGTCTGTGGGAAAATGACAGCAATTCTTTGGCACTGCGCTGCAAAAGTACGGTTGGGAGTTTTGGGCTGAAATTTGAAGGGAACACAGCCGACATCTCACAGATGTGCCTTTCAGTGTTGGGTTGAAAAATTATTACACAGTGGAAAAGTTACGGCACTCCAAATTTGACAGTTTTTCCCATAGGATAACATTACGGCGCCCAACGCATTACAGGAATCATTTGGCACCCTGCTGCAAAATAATGGTTTGGTCTTTTTTCCTGAAACTTGGAGGGAAGACAGCCAACATCCCACAGATGTGCCTTTCAGTGGTTTGGTGAAAAAGTATTACAGGGAGGCAAAGTTATGGTGCTCCAAACTTCTCTTTTTTTCCCTAAGGATTACATTACGGCATTCGCAGCGTCTTTCAGGGCCCGTATCTCGGAAATGGTGCAAGATATGGACTTTTTGTCAGAAAAATGCTTAGCCCCTAATGGGGGCTAAGTACAAAACTAGCCAGAACAGTCATAAATCATATGACTTTAAAATTTTTTTTCTATGTCGTACGGTTCCCGAGATATTACCTATTCAGTATTCCAAGTCCTCATTTTCTGCTCCGATACCTAGTATTATGCATACATTCTTTGTACTCACTGTCTTTTGCTGTGCAGGTTTTGGGGAAAACCAGCCTGTGTGCTTACGTTACTGTTACCATTCCCCTTTCCACTTGTGGTTCAGTACCCGTTTCATTTACTGTTGACGTCTACACCACCATGTGCGTTATCCTTTGCGTTTTCATTTGCGCTTGCATTTCTGTTATTTTTTGCCATTTGTGTCTACAGTACTGTTTCTCTTTCTGTTTCACTTTGCGTCACCATGCCCATTGACATTTCCATTTGCAGGCACCATGTTACTATGTGACAACACATCACGTGTCAGACCATTCCCGTCTACGCCACCGTGTGCGTTACCCTTTCTGTTCTCATCGGCTTGTACCATGTGCGCCACTGTTAGCGCTTCTGTTTATGTTGCTGTTCCTGTTACTATGCCACAAGACATCACGTGGTGGGAGCGCGGGGCCACTGCATTACATTCACTATTTCTCGTTATCATTCTCAAAAAGAAGGGAAATCAGAGGCAAAAAACTCAGTTTAATGCATTAGTTAGGGTTCTTCCACAGTGACAAAAGTGAGGAATTTGGTGTTAGGGTTGAAAACCCACTTGGACCCCCGCCCAGCCCCAACCGCATTGGGTGTGCATTGGGGTCGTCGGTCCAACTCTCAATTTATTCTCCTATACTTCTGCTGTTTTGGCTACATGTGATGGGTGAGAGTTAGGGCTGATGACCCCAATGCACACACCACATGATAGCCCCGCCTCCAATATCACCCAATATAAGCCCCACCTCCAATATCAACCTATGTAACCCCACCTCCGATATCACCCCATGTTAGCCATAGGGTGGTATTCAACCCCACCGCATGAACAATGCTACTGTCATCTCGTTACTCAATCCAGAATGGTGATTTCATGGTCGCTGCACAGAATCAGCTTTTGGGATGTAAAATCACCTTTCAGAACTGATTAACTAAATTACAGTCCTGGTCTTGATGCCCGTGTTACAAGCATGCATTGCGCAGTTTCTACGCACCCTCATAACTTCAACAATTTTTAATATTTTCACTCCAGATTTTCAACATTGCTATTTTTTCACACCTCCACATGAACAGTATAGCTGTAATTTCTCACATCCTGCTGGAAGTGTGTTTTCACACCTCTGCCTCAGAATGGTGCATGCTGTGTAAAATCAACTTTCAGGATGGAGTAACAAAATCACAGTGCCAGTGTTCATAAAGAGATTTCCCAGAAGCTCAGGTTGAAAATTTGGTTAAAATTCCCAACAACGACGGTTTTGATGTCGTAACGGTTTCTGTCTGCATCCTATACTTCACCAGTTTTCCATATTTTCCCTCCTGATTTTCAACATTACCCTTTTCCACACCTCTTCATCAACATTATACAGCTGTCATTTTTCACATCCTGCCCAAACCATGATTTTGCAACTGTGGTGCAGAATGGTCCATTCGCCTGGCAAATTCAACTTTCGGGACAGATTAATGAAATGACAGTGACATTGTTCATGATGTGGGGTCCTCAGAATACCATGTTGAAAATTGGGTGGAAAGAATTTTAAAAATTCCTGAGTTACATGCATCCCTTTAAATGTGGCCACTGTGGTGCCTCTAACTCAAAAACCAAGCGATATAGAGTTTTCGTCGACTTTGTCACTTGTGGAGGTCTCGCTTTCATGATTACAACATTTGAATTATTTTTGAAGCTGCTACGGTTGCTGAGATATTGTCACGTTAGTGGCACAAGGGTTCCTTGCCCTATATGGCTGCTGTACAGCTCTGTACTTGCGTGTGAGTGAGAACACAGAGCCTGGAGGGCCCACACTCCCACAGATGCATATAGTTATGTAGAAATGAGCAGCTTGGAGGGAGTGCAGAGTCCACCAACACATGCTTTTTACTAGTTATATTACACTTTTTCAAAAAGTAAGGAAATTCATTGCAAAAATACTTTGTTAATGCATCAATTAGGGTTAAACTGACAAAAGTGAGGAAATGAGAGATTAGGATACAGCCCTAACACCCCCTACACCCCATCCCAGTGGGTCAAGAGGCATAACTCTCACCCCATTCTCTTTTACTGTAGCATGTCAACCTGCTTACACATGGAATGGGATGAGAGTTGGGCCTCGCAATCCTGTGGCATAACCCGGAGTCTGTCAGTCTGTGGAGGATGGGGGTGGGGTAGTGGGGGGTTAGGGTCTCTACCCTCACATCTCATTTCCTCACTTTTGTCAGTTTAACCCTAACTGATGCATTAATGAATTTTTTTGCAATGAATATCAATTATATATAAAACGTGTGACCGTCCTGGTGGTGCTGAGTGCTGAGACATTGGACACTGTACCTTCACCATGCTGGTGACCTGTGTTCAGAAATGATCATGGGCAGCTGTGGGTTGGCAGGGGTGGAGAAGGATTGAGCATCTGGGGACTGCTTTCCCTCTCCTGCAGTGGGGACTCCAGTGGTCGGCGTGCCTCTGGCCCCTAATGGAGGCTGGGGGGAGTGCACTGATGCTGTAAAGAAGGGGCTGAGATGGGGCATGCTCCTTGAGGAGCTTGTTCAGATGCGTGCGCACTCCCTCCACTGGTTCATTGCATGCCCCTCACATGTAAGAGGTGCAAATGAGAAAAATGGTCTTGCCGGTCGATCGGGATGAAGCAGCCACCTGCTCCAGGCCCTGACTTTGAATGGTGCTCCCTGAGCTGGATCCTTGGAGAGTTGAGTTGAGCTTGGGGGCTCCTTGCTGTGCCACCCCACCACTGGGGGTAATCCTTGGGGGAAGAGAAAATGCTGCCTGATGTCTGGGTATGGTGCTGGATGGGTGTCTGGACTTGGGTGCCAACTCCCGCTCTGATCTGCACCCATCTCCAGCCACCAGGAAAGAAACAGATTAAAAAATATTTATATATATATATATATATATATATGTATATATATATATGCTATATATATATATATAAGGGATATACAATGGTGAGCTGTCAGATAAATGATTTATCTACACAAGTGCTGTTTGACCTCAGGGAACTTCACGAGTGGCGTAAGCCACGAGTGAGGTGTCTGAGGTCAAACAGTACAAGTGTAGATAAATCATTTATCTGACAGCTCACCATTGTATATTTCATTTATGCAATAGGGATGCTTCTTTATCAGTGTGGGAACATTTGGTTTTGACTGTTTATCTTCTTTTTTTAAATGATAATTTCTGGGACTTTTGGTTAACTTTCTGGTGTATGTCCGCCTAGCGGGTGGTTGCTATTAAATGAAACACCACTCATTTTGTAGAGAACTTCTTGCTGAACAAATGTCATGGTGACAGTATCATGTGACCTTTTTTGTTTTAAAGTTATTCACATTTGTTTGATGAAAAGTGAAACAAAATGTAATTTTATGCTGTTTTTGCTAATTATAAAAAACTAAAAGGTGTTTATTAATGAAACGCCACTCATTTTGTAGATATTTTCATGCTGAACATTTTTGTGCTCGTAGTACCATGCTATCATTTTTAGTTTTAAAGTGATTCACATTTGTTTGTCGAAAAGTGAAAAGAAATTGAATTTTATGCTTTTTTTGCTAATTATGAAAAAACTAAAAGGTATCTATGAATGAAACATCACTCATTTTGTAGATATTTTTATGCTGAACATTTTTCGTGCTCACAGTACCATGTTATCATTTTCATTTTAAAGTTATTTATATTTGTTTGTCTGAAAGTGAAAAGAAAATAGGATTTTTGCTGTTTTTTTGCTAATTATAAAAAACTAAAAGGTATCTATAAATGAAACACCACTCATTTTGTAGATATTTTTGTCCTGAACATTTTCGTGCTCACAGTACTATGCTATCATTTTCGTTTTAAAGTTATTCACATTTGTTTGTCAAAAAGTGAACAAAAAGCTTTGATTGACAGTTTGCATTTATCCCACATATGTGGGATAAATCTAGGGTGGTTAGATTTATTCCACATATGTGAAATAAAATGGATTTATTCAATGGCTTTGGTCTCACACCTATTGCATAAAAATATATATATATATATATATATATATATATATATATATATATATATATATATATATATATATATATATATATATATATATAGATCGTATATATATATATATATATATATATTTGATGCAAAAGACTGTTTTATTGCACCATTTAGGGTTAAAACACAGAAAGTCAAATAATGAAAAATCGTTAGGGTTGCCCATCCCCTCTGGACCAGCCCATCATCCCAACATTGACAGCTGACGGGGTGTGTCATTGGGGTTGTGAGGCCTAAATGTCACCCCAGTCCATCTAAAATTACATTTACAAGCCACAGTAAATAAGAATGGGGTGACAATTAGGTCTCACAACCCAAATTACACACCCCGTCAGCTGTCAATCTTGGGATGATGGGCAGGTCCGGGGGAGAGGGGCAACCCTAACATTTTTCATTTTCTGACTTTTTGTGTTTTAACCTTAAATGATGCATTAATGCAGTTTTTTGCATAGAATTTCCTTACTTTTTGAGAAAGAATAAAAAACTAAGAACTTGTGCAAGTTGATGGGAGCACGGGCCCTTCAGGCGCTATGCTCCCACCAGCCGATGGAAGGTGGTGGAGTGCAAGTCCTTTGGGCCCTGCGCTCCCACCAACTTGTAAATGTAATACTGTAATTCACATCTATGGGACATACTAAGCGCACCCTCCAAATTTCAATGCAAAAGACCAAACCATGTCCGAGATATAACATGTTAAATTTTGAAATTTTCATTCATCAGAGTTGCAGAATTCTGTACCTGTTAGCACTTTACACGCACAATGACTGAGTACTACATCCATGACACTATGGCTGGGTACCCTATCAATTTCAAGCCACCAGCACAATGCAAAACACTGTCTGCAACACGTAAATTGCATCACACCATATCTCCAAAAAAAAATGTGTCAGTTTATATAGTAAGATGCCCCCTCACCTGCCACCTACTTTTCATCTCTGATAGTAATTATATCAAAGATAAATTATTATTTTTATGAGGGTCTTACAAGCAGACAACCATACACCACAACTTTGTGTGACCTTTGAACTGTGCATAACTTTTCTTAACCATTGAACTGTTCACAGCAACTCTTCATGACCTTGGAGATCTGCACAACAAATTATGCCCATGCACAACAAGCATTTTGAATGTACGAAACATCATACATAACAATGTTTAACCATATGCCATATATAGAATAATGTATGGGCAACCATATACAACAAGATTGTTTTTCCATCAAGGTGTTGAGATGACAGCATAGAAACCTCAAGAGCAAAGCACAAGAGGTCCCTGACACCATCTCAACCCGGAGATGGAAACACGTGCCAGATGGCGTTTTGGTTGCCCATATATTATTGATATAGTATATTTGGGTTTTCATTATATTAGCAAATTAAACTGAGGTGGTGTAATACTTCTGGTACACCAACGGTGATCGCCTGGTTAAATAAAGACTTTGATTGATTGAAAAAAAAAATAAAAAATTACTATTTTCTTGTGTGTTGCATCCCATGTATATTGTCCTTTGTTCCTTGATAACAAACCCAGGCCCACCTCAAAAATGAGCTTGCTCAACGGTGATCGCCTGGTTAAATAAAAACTTTGATTGATTGATTGATTGGTTCTAGTAAAAACAAGGGGAAAATTACTTTAAAATTCTAAAAGGTAAAACATGAATGGCAGATTTGTTTTGGATGAGGGTGGGGTGGGGTACAGGGGAGCCTCACCATGAGAAATTGTTGGAACAAACGTCAAAGAGGTAAGTTGTTGTATAGTAGTGATTTCACTGCTCTACTACAGTAACTGTTCAAGATCTGTGAGCTATACTAAAACAACTTTTGGTGACCTTTGAACTGACCTTCAACAAGAAAATTGCATTAATAGAAATACATGAACAATAGGGGCTAACCATATACTACAAGTAGTTACAACACCATTTCCTAGGGTGATCTTTTGTGGCACCCACACCTACAGGTACTTTGTCTCAGTCTCCTGGTGGTATCTTTTGTTTATTGGTATCCTGTTCTAGAATTACACACACTGTTTTGATTTCTTTTAAGAAAATATGGCTTTTTTTCCCCACAAGATGGGCAGCTAACTGTCATGGCATACAGCTTACTGCAAACCTAGTCTGGAAAGAAAAATACATAGGGCTGAATATTCAAAAGGCTTGTGCCATGCGCAATAGGGTTGCACCTACGCAAGTCCGAAATTGCACCATTCTGCCATATTCAGCAGGAGGCAGTTGCACCCCCCCAAGTCATGCTGAGCAACAGCGCAATGCTAATGAAGGCATGCTCAACCAGAGGGGGAGGAACCATGCATAAACTGCACAGCCCAATATTCAGCCGGGCTGTGCAGAGTTGTGCAGGGGCAACCCCCAACCAGCGCCTGCTGGACTTTGAGCAAAAAAAAAGGAGTAAGTCGAGGGCCACCCACAGGTGAGCTGCCACATTGCAGGGCGCAACACAGCAGCTGCCACTTGTGGGTGGCCCTCCACTTCTTCCCTGTGCCCCTCCTGCAGCCCGATCGTGGGCATAATAGTCACCCCCCATTGGCCCGATCGTGGGCAAAACTGTAGTAATTCCCACTCCCCACGAGCCCAATCACGGGCAAAACTGTAGTAATTCCCACCCCTCACGAGCCCGATCGAGGCCAGAACAGAGTTCAGCCCCCCCCCAAGAACAATATCCCTGGTGGTTCAGCCCATACCATACAAGGCAGTCCAGATATGTGAATGAATTCATTCACATATCTGGACTACTGTATGTTTTATAGGCTACTCATTGGCTCTTTCTCCTGAACCAGTGGGCATGTAGCCCTACCTGAGCAGCCGGGGTCAGCGGGTGGCAGGGTGGCAGGCGGGTGGGCGCTGCCGCCCGCCAGCTGACGGGGAGCGGGGTGGTGAGGTTCCGTGGATGGGTGGAGTGGGGACCACCAGATCACCAGGGTACTTGGACCGGGGGGTTGACTCTAATGTCCGTGATCGGGTTCTCGCGGTCCACTGGACCACCAGAGATATTGTTCTTGGGGGTTGAACTCTGTACTTCCATGATAGGGCTTGTGGGGGGTGGGAGTTACTACTGTGTTGCCCATTAATCCGGCCAGTCGGAGGTGGGGAATTACTACTGTGTTGCCCTGATCAGGCCAGTAGGAAGATTACTACTGTGTTGCCAGCGGTCGGACAGTCAGAGGATTTACTTCATGCCCGTGATCGGGCTGCAGGGGGCGCCAGTCCCCGATGGCTGCTGCCTGGCAGGGCGCCAGGTGCAAGTCGTCAGGGATCGGCGCACCTGCATGCTAATGGCATGCAAATGGGGCCATAAGTAGATGCAAATGGCCCCCCTGCACCATGCATGAATTATAGCCCCATTTGCATGTCACCTTTTGAATATCGGAATTGCACATGGTTCAATGGAACTTGAGCCACCGCATCTTGAATGCTCCGCTCTGACCACTTCGCGGTGGCGCAAGTTCCACTGCACCATGCACAGTGGCTGTGGGGGTGATATTCAAAGGAGTTGCTCAATAGTGCAACTCCATTGAATATCGCCCTGGCCACACCCCAGTGCAACTTTTTTGAGCAGCGCAAGAGCTTGCGCCACAGAATGGCGCAGTTTGAATATCCAGCCCCTAGGATGCAAAATGGTAGCCTCAGAAAGTCAATTGTTTCTGACAAGAAATCAAAACAGTTTGTGCAGTGCTGAAATCACCCTGCCAACACTGCAGTATAGGAGCCCAAAGAACTTTGTCCTAGGAAGATGGCTTGGTATAAAGAGAATAATGCACAGGGTGGTATAAGTTAGGAGAATTTAATACACACCTGAGGTATGTGATGCTAGGTGAGGAAGCTCTAGCAGAGTGAAGTGCAGGGGCTAGTGGACCACTGTTGGGACTCAGGTTTCACTTGCATTCACCTGTTAGCATCAAACAAATCTGCAATAACCTTGAATTTCTGGATTTGCCTTTGTATTTCTGAGTGCTATGTATGGTGAATGTCTGATGTTCTCCAAAGTGCAGCAGCTAGAACTTGTTCTTTTGTATTAGTGGGCTCCAGTGCTAGGACCCATTCCCTACCCTGGAGCACCCTTCTTTTCCTTGTTGCATGAGTGGAAAACCGCACTGTGTCACTGCTGCGCTTGAAGATGGAGACTGCAGCTGCAGGACATATGCGCCTATGTGCCCTACTGAGGCTGGAATAATAACTGGTCATTACCATACACAAAACTGATGGCCAGTTATTATACACTTATAATTAATGGCTTCCATTTTTTTCAATGGCAAAAACCGTGTGTTAAATGCCGTAACACCTGAGTAGGTGTTACGGCATTCACGCGCTCTCTTCCCATTCAAATCCGCTTGAGACAACACAGCATTCACGCGCTCTCTTCCCATTCAAATCTGCTTCAGACAGCACTGAAAGACAACGAATTTCCCACTGTCTGTTTCAGCTCACAAACCATTGACCATATAAACTCACCTCCTCACTAGCGCTCGCTCCTTACAAAACATTCTCAACAACCGATATAAAAAAAACATTTTCAGCACATTTCAAATCTCGGACTAAACGGAAACACAAACGTTTTTACACACTCTCTAACCACTCTCCCTTTCAACCCTCACCTTTCCCCTGTAGGTCAAATGACACCAGCACTTGAAAACACTCACTTCGTCAGAAAGGACACAAGAATCAAGACAGTTTTTTTTTTTAATTTTCTTCTTAAATATTTAGTTACTTATTAAACCTGTTCTCTGTTCAAAATTACACCAGTTACTCAACAGAAGGTAAAAGTCCCATTTCTTTTTTACCTTTCCTACCAGGAAAAAACAGAACTACCAGAAAAAAATGGAAGCCTTCAATTATATAAAATAAAGTATAGGGTGCAGTGTGTTTAACTCGAATTTAACACACACCCTCGTTGTTGGATGGCTAGCATAAACCCTTCGGGCTTCGCCCTCGGGGTTATGTGCCATCCAACAACTCGGGTGTGTGTTAAATTCTCGTAACACACTGCACCCCATACTTTATCCTATATATAATACATGATCTGATGATTTCATCTCTGTTTTCTAAAACCGATAATCCACACTTTGGAATGTTCAGAAAAATAATTCACTTTTAGAATGTGAATTATTTCTCCACAGAACTGACATAATCAGAATGCCCTCTAGTCAACCACACACAGGGTTTGGAGCCTGAGCTGATTAAGGCAGCTGAAACTAAGCCTGTTTCAGGAGCGTTTCATTAAACAGTAACACACGCACACACATGCACACACACACACACACACACACACACACACACACACACACTTGCATCCTAGAAAAATCCGGTGGTTTGTGAAATGGGCTGATTTTGTATACTTATAATGATGATAATAATAATCCTAAAAAAATCAAAGAACTCCCTTGTAACGTCACGCCTTGTGAAGGCGGTGACATCATGAGGGCACTCGAGCTTCCCTCCCATGCCCATGATGTACCCTCGCTCGGTGTGAGTTTACCAGCTTGTTTGGGGGGCTTTATTCTCTATATAATAAATATGAAGACTAACAAATTTTTTTTTACAGTTGAGCAGCCTTCTTTTCCTGTAGTACCTGAACCACAGGAAATACTGCTCTGTCTTATCACCCTATTATCTATTCCTTTAGATGAAACCCAGGCATCCTGAAACCATTCTGCTTCTACTACTGTGCTCCTTACCTCCAGCAGTCCATGAACCTAGTCTAGCTCTCACCAGTGTGTGTATTTTCACTTTCCAAAATCATGTGACTCTCCCCAGTTTGAGACAACTGAGCTTTAGCTATATAGTATATATGTGGTCTTCACAGATTGTTTTCATAAAGCAGCACAAGTGTCTTTAACATTATGCTCCTTTTCTAAATCATGTATTTTACAATTTATCCTGGATAGCTGGGCTCAGATGCGAAATATCATCTTCAGTGGGGTCATCTTTCTATCCATTTCTGCAGTTGGGTGGGCAGAAGCACTATAAAGTTAGGGGACTTCTTAGAGGTCACCCAGTAAGTATTAGGCTTTGGTGGGGTTTGAACCTTTAATCTGCCAGTTTACAAGTCAGTGCTTTATCCAGACCACACTCACATTGCACAATATGACGCAAAATCCTGAGGATTTCAAAAACGTTTCCAATGAGTATAATGTTCAACATTTCCGAAGGGACATCACAAGGATTTATGACACTTGTAAATTCTGGTGATGTCCCGGCCCCCAGAAATTATCGGCTGGCAGTTTCTGCAGATGTGTCAGTATCTGTTTATTGTGTGGAAACACACAGGAGCTGAGGGAAATATTCTACTGCTACAAAGCAGACTGGTGACATGGAGACAGCTCGAGCATTCATTTCAAGAAATCCAAAACGTAACCTTTGATCAACAAGGTAGCAGCTGGAATATGAACCCTAGGAGAAATCAACATACAGAGTAAGGGCAAAATAGGTTTTGCCGCAGAGTGCATTTGAGACACAGCATATAATAATTCTGAAAAACTGCATGAATGTCTGGTGGTAGCCTATAAGTTTACAACTGGTGCAGGAAACTGCTCTAAAGTAAATCTAATGACAGCTCCAAGAAAATGTCATGAAAGGTCAACGGTTCTGATACATTCAGCATTACCCTTCATTACTTGGGGTATTTGCCTGGAAACAGTATCTTCATCTCCTGGACATCATCTGCTCCTGTAGCTTGTGTATGTAATCATGCTTAGTTTATGATGTCACTGTATGTTGTTGTGGAAATGTTTACAGCATCATGAGCAGAGGGTTGTGTCCACACCATAGACAAGCAGTAAGGCACAACTATCCTATTCTTTCAGGCAAATGTCTTTAACCGTAATGAATGAAGAGGGAGATAACTAGTTAGATAAGTACAAGAAAATACATGAGCTGAACGTTTCTTAATTCAATGGTTTCATTGGTGCCGGAATGGTCTGAAAAGTGGTAGGGCCAAATGTGTAAGTGGTAAATTCTCCCCTAGTAATAATGCAAAAACTGATGGGTCTAGTTATGAGAATGGTAGAGCCGTGGCCCTAGTGCACCCCTCCCCATTGTGGCACCTATGAATAGTTTGCCCCAATGCCATAATTCAGTAATATCTTGTTTCATACTGATGGATTTTAACTGTGGACCTGAAAAACAGGGGAATAGCCTTCAAAATGTTGATCTATATGGCAATGGAAGCAAACATTATCCAGACAATCCATTTTGTATCCTACTTACTGTTAAAAGTTGCATAATTGCCATTTGTAATACTAGAAACATAGAATTCATTAGCTGGAGGCCGAAGGTCCATATGAGTGAATGTTACTACTAATTTTAAGATGTGTCCCTGATTTGGGGTCTTTGTCCCTGATTTTAAGCCTTGTCCCTGATTTATGAGGCAAGAGGTATGGTCAAGTCAGTCAGTCATTGAAAGTCACACTGTACTAAGGAGTCTTTCTGTGTGTGCGTGTGTGCGTGTGTGTGTGTGTGTGTGTGTGTGTGTGTGTGTTGGGAGGTAGTAAGTAAATTCGTGTATGATCTTACAGAGAAGGCATGGTGTGCATGCCTGTAGTTGTTATACATTGCTATGGAAGTAAAGGGTATTATTCCACACATGGAATTATTCCTACTCTTCCTGTATCTCTGCAGCACTTGGTCTAGAGACCTTCCTGAAAATGTGCAGTAGTGCTCAGGTGCACTCACACGGTTAATAAATAAAAACAATAATTCATTTGAAGATTAATTCACCTAAAAAAGAATTATGGTTGGTACAAAACAGTGAGAAGCAGCACAAAAGACAGCAGCAAAAATAAGAAAAACTTGCAGAGCATTCAATGCCTCACCTGTTGTTTCATCTGTTTGCTTCTCGAAAAAGTTCTCTGATATTCACAAGGTTTGCAGCAGCAGCACCAAACTTAGCCAAGTGGTATAAAGATATGTGCAAATGGATATTTCCATTTATTTTATATTATAGTTTTGTTCGTGGAAAGGCACTGTGAGGAGAAGCTAGTTTCTGGGTGCTGGACCTCAGGGAGGTTAAATGTAAATTAGTTGCTCAGGGTCACACAATATGCAGTATAAAAGTAGCGGCTGTGAGATTCCAATAGAAGTCTGTTGTGTCTCCAGGCTTACATGTTGGTGCACTAACCTGTAGGTGCCAATGCCTGCAAACATTAAAATGAATGATCAGAAAAGTGTGTGTATTTTAAGCTAGTTTAGTTCTTGCAGAGTTACGTATATGCATATTTAGGTGTATCACAGATCCCCCAACTGTACCTATTTGGCCAGTACAATACTGGCTTTCTTACAGTGGTACCAAATCCTGAGAAGTTCAGTGTGTACTGAATTCATCGCATCTGCCAGCAGAAAATACTTCAATTTACTGTGACAGTTCCCCAATCTGCTCTGCAGTGTAAGTGCACGGTACTGGGGGTGCACATGCAGGTCCGAATGGAAAGTGTCCGTCTGTCCCCATGGTAACCACCACGGACTTCGGGGTCTCACCTGTGGCCCCCAGAAGCAGCTGCTGCAGCCAGTTATCCTCAGATCTTCCTTGGTGGATATTTTGTGCAGTCAGCTGAGCAGAGAGCAGTTACCATGGTGCTGTCCGTGTGTCTGGGACCGTCAACTGTATCTTCATCGCACAGCTCCACTCTGCTTATTTTGCAGCTAGTTAAATCACAGGAGACTTAGCTGTGTCTGTGTTTTTGCTGAGTTTGTCTCTGAGATAGTCATTTTGGGTCCATGACAGTCAATCAGATCAGACAAATCCCCTCCCTCTCAGAGCCCGGCTAACAGCGCCAGTAATAAGTTGAGTTCATTATCTATTAAATGACAGCACTCCTCAGCTGGAAAAGTGCACTTCCATCTTGTTGGTGTCAGTACAAGGAAGCAGATGTATTTGTTTTTTGTTTTATTTTTTAAACTATGCAGCAAATACCACTGTGCATTCTTTCTGCCTAGGGCATCCTGGGACCATACTGGTGTTGTACATAATTTGGGTAGAGAACATGATGTGACTTTTCAGTCATTGTTGGGTGGGAAGCAGACTGTGTTAATTTTTAGAAGGGTATGCAGCACTTAAGTGACATCATAACCTATGTAATGTAAGCTCTCAAGGCCTACAAGGGGTGGGCAGTGTTCCTTTGATCCAGGTTGAGCAATAGTTTTTGGGACTCTGCTCAATCTCATGGTGTTGCCGGTGAAACAGTCTTCTTGGAGTAGGGTGTTAAGGGCAGATGACTGGAAGTGGATCATTGGTATTTTCTGCCATTGGCATTACCCAAATGTCAGCACTCTAAGTACCAGGCAACCAGCATTACATTGCACTGCCCTATGCATGGGTAAAAGTGGGGCTGGGCGGGTGCTAACCCAAATTTGAAAGGGGACAGGGCAAGAAAGGTATACTGTATGTGCAAGCAAACCCGAGCCCTTGGAATACTCATGGGCAAAAGTGGGGGTGCCCCCCCCATTCACTGTACCTATTTTCATCTGTCAAATGTTGGAGGGTCTGGTATCATATATGATTATACATAAACAATTCTGGTAAACCACCACCATGGTTCAAAAGAATGAAGCCCTCTGAGCAAAACCTACCCTCATTTGTCTTCCTAGGGCACCCCTGGGCTGAGAAATTAGATATTTTCATTTGGCCATCTCGCCTCTCACTCACGATGCACGATTGCGATCAAAGAATCTCACGATCAAAGAATTTGCAGGCTCACGATCAAAGAATAGAAAATGTTGTAATTCAAAAATTAGAAGGAATTGCGTTAAATCACCACCATGGTTCAACACAATGAAGCCCCCTGAGCAAAATCCACCCTCGTTTGACTTCCTAGGGCACCCCTGGGCTGAGAAAATTTATTTTTAAATTTGGCCATCTCATCCCTCCTCGCGATGCACTATCGCAATCAAAGAATCTCATGATCAAAGAATTTGCAGGCTCATGATCAAAGAATAAAAAATGCTGTAATTCAAAAATTAGAAAGAATTGTGGTAAACCACCACCATGGTTCGACAGAACAAAGCCCCCTGAGCAAAACCCACCCTCATTTGACTTTCTAGGTCACCCGTGGGCTGATAAAATTTATTTTTAAATTCAGCCATCTTGTCCCTCGCTCGCGATGCATGATCATTATCAAAGAATCTCGTAATCAAAGAATTTGCAAGCTTGCGATCAATGAAATTGCACGCTCATGACCAAAGAATAAAAAATGGTGAAATGTGAGCTTTTCACCAATTTGAATGAAACCAGTGCCATGCCTAGATAGAATGAAGCACCCTGAGCAAAACCCACCCTCATTTGTGCCTGTAGCCTACTCCTGAGCTGAAATAATTGAGCTTTTAGGTCACGATGCAAGATCGCGATCAAAGAATTTGCAGGCTAGCAAAGATTGTTAGCGAGCCACGATCAAAGATTTTATAAACTAATAACTCTATTTTTTGACCATTTGGGATGAAACCAAAGGCATGGCTCAATAGATCAGAGCCCCCTGAGTAAAACCCATCCAAGTTTTACTTCAGGAGTGACCCCTGAGCCAAGATATTTGTGTTTTTATGATCGGAAATCTAAAAACAAGATGGCGGACCTTGCGATAACAGAATTCTTGGGGACAAGGATTCTTGAACCATGAGGCTGCAAATTCATTGACCGCCAGGTGGGATGAGATGGCCAGAACCACATTCTTTGCTCACAAAACATACATATAAATTTTCTCATTGACTTATAATGGGAACTTAAAAGTGGCATAACTTTAGAATGCCTTAATATTCTTTCACCAAATGAAAAGTGTCATGTTCTGCCACCAAATCTCTTTCAAATGAGCTATCTTGCAGACTGGCATGCCACATGACGGCCACACAGGACCACATACAAAATCCCAAAAGCTGCCTCCAAAAATGGATAATTTTGTATTATTCAGCATTTTCGTGTGCAAAGACCGTAAGCCCAACCAAAACAAAATTTGGCAGGTCAAGAGATCTACCATGCCCCACTGTGCATACCAAATTTCAGGCAAATCCATTGAACAGGTCCAAAGTTATTAACATGCAAAATGTTGACTTTAACATAGCAGTGACATGTGAAACCTAAATATAGTGGCAATCACACCACTATATATATGTATATATATATATATATATATATATATAATAATATTTTTTTTTTTTATTGTCTATGTATTCTATGTAATTAATACCAGGTCCTTTCTGAAAAAGAGATAGCTTGTCTCAGTGTGCCTACCTGGTTGACAAAATTCAATAAATAAAAAATAAAGAAAGAAAGAAAAGAAAGAAAGAAAGAAAGAAAGAGAAAAACCACGTCTACTGCTTCTGCTGCTTTTAGAGAAGCTGGACATATTTTTACGGTAGTAATAGCTCATATTGAAGAATGAAGGAGGCATTGCCCCCATTATATCTATCATCATGATGATCATAATACATTATACCCCATAGGCTACCAGGAAACTAGTCACAGTCTTTATACTGTGTCATTCTTACACACCTCTACAATGTTTTCTAGAGAACCACAGTATTTCAATGACACTTAAAATGGTTTAATATATTTTATGTATGACATTGCATAATGTAATGAACATCTGTAATACAGTAGCTATGACATTTGATTTTCTATCTTTTGTTTTTTTATTTAAGACTCAGTTTTACACTTTTGTACCGTATACATACAGTATGTATGTATGTATGTATGTATGGTATCACTCTTGCCTAAGCATTAAAATTACAGACGCCCTGAAGTACAGTTATCTCACATTGACTTGTACTTTGTTAAAAAAAATACTTTCTTATTTTGCATTTAAACAAAATCATCAGATTTGTCCTTTGCAATTTCAATGAAGGCTGCTGGAAAGACAAAATAACAAGATGGCACACTGGCTATGTCAAACAGCTGAAAGTGTTCTGTTGCATCAGTGAAACACTGCATGAATTGCAAGCATCACAAATTCAAGTCAGATGTTATTTGAATCATTCTTCTACAGGGCCTGGTGTTTAAAGGAATGCAATTTATTCAACAGCTGTGAGACAACACTCTCTGCATGTGATCAGGGCAATAAACAGGTGATGCAATGTAAGTGAGCCTACCATTTCAAGGACATCCTCTTGCCTAAATCTGCAACTGTAAGCACTACTTTGACAATGAAATGATCAAACATAGGAATTTGTAGAGGAGATCCTAGTCATATAATCTTTGTATCTTTGGTATAGCTTAGACTACACCGATTTACAAAACAAAAAGCTTCTGCTGCACTTTAAAGATGAAAATTAATAACAAGAGAAACACACTGTTTTCAATATTTGAAAAATAACATTTTGAATTTTGAACTTTAAAGTGAATTTTAGGCATGCACTGACATGTTCGCAGTACATGCATCCATGGTCCCTGCAAGTTGGGGGTAACCTTATGCTCCCCAAATCTGATCCCATTTGGAGCACAGTCCACCTTCCCCGTGCTGCAGCTACCCGCTGTGCATTAACCCATCTTCATCCCTGGAATCTAAGATAGTGGTCAAGTATCACAACTTGCTTCTTTTGCACCACCTGCACAAAACAAACTGTGATCAATGAGCCACATGATGCAGGGCTGATAAATCGGCCTCCTGTAAACATTGAGAGATCAGAGCTGTTTCTTACGCCACATAAATGTTCACTTGATCATAGCCAAGATGCAGCCAACGAGAGAGACTGAAAAAATAAAATTACAGCCTTTCAGCTAAGAGTTCTACTCGCTTTATTACACCTGACCCCATTGACTGCAGCCAGGGGTACCAGTAGGAAGCCTGTGAAAGAGCAAATCAATCAATAAGCCTGAACAGTCTCAAATGGCAGGCCGTAAATCAGAGAGCAGCTACAGTGGGCAATGATACTCAGAATTGAATGTTGTGAAATATGTGCACTGTAAACAGTCCATGAGTTCAGCAGCCAATGAGGGGGGAGATTTGTACCTAGGGATTCCAACAGAAAAAAAAACTTTGCCAGAATATTCTGATGTGACCCTTTTGGCACGTCAGTAGGACAGGGTATCTCTGCCTGTGATAGCCAATATCAAGAAAGAAAAAAACAACCAAGGGTTTCTTTCAGTATAGGAGCCTGTTGGCCTTAACATTCCTATCAGCTGCTACAGATGACAGTGTGGACTGCATTCTGACCAGGTGACTGTGGGCTGCCCCGTGTTGCATTAACCAAGGTAGATAACTATTTGTCAGAGTCAGAGTGGGGCAGAGCCAGGAGCTTCCATCATATGAAGCAGTTGCTTCTGTCAGACAGGGGGCACATTGCCTTGCAAGCATTTTGTTGGTCTGATAGGCCAATCCACCAGTGGAAGAAAGATACCAAATACCACAAAGGGAGAATATGTTTCTTTCAAGGAAGAAGATTACAGAAGGACTGAGATGTCAGAAAAGAGCCTGCTTTTACCAACCACTGGCAGGTTGGTGATGGGCCACCATAGGGTTCCTGGCTCTAGGTCCTGGACAGTTTTCTGAGCCACTTGTTGATAAAATTCTCTGAGTGATTTGATGAACCAAAGCTGCACTAAAGATTGAGTAACCAAATCAAAGCCTTGACCTGTATGATGGGGTTTGGCATAGGAGGCTTTGGGAAAGATTCCCTTGTGGACAGTCCAGGTGGAAGCCGTATATGTAGGCGATCAGGCCCAGGATTACAAAGAACTTGCTTGCTTTAATTTCACAAACACAATTGACTTTTCCAACCTCATCTTCCCTGCATAATATTGTAGGATTTCAAACTGATTGCTTTCATGTCTCCAACTAAGTGACTTTTATAATTCATTTACCCTCCCCTCCCTAACCTCTTACCTAGAGATGTTGCAAATTTATAATTCACTCACAAAGCTGTTGTAAAGTGGCTAACTGCTTTTTTCATAAATGCAACCCTCCAGCAAATGGGGGTTCCTAAAAACCTTCCTTGGGTGTGCCTAAATGCCCTCTACCAGGAAGGTGTCCCGTGTTTTAGCTGTTTAAAAAGAAATTGCGTGAGAGTGCCTAATCACCTCTGTCCCTGTCTCTTTAAGAGCTGCCTATTTTGCAGTGTATAATTATTCTGAGTAGTGGCTGAGTGTGTCTAGGCTCAAGTCCCACCCGGGCTTCAGTGTTATCGCTCTGTTCTGTCATTGCTAATTGTGCAGAGGGAGCTTTATTGGAATCTGTAACTGTTTACTGTTTATCTGCTTTAATGGCAATAGTATTGTAGTTTGCTTAACCTGCCTTCTTTGCAGCATGGACTTTATGTATTGCACCACCATTTGGGTTTTGGACTGCCAGTCAGCACCAATTGGTACCTTTGAGGACTGTAAAATGGAGCCTGTCCCCAGGGGTCTTGTGGGAGCAAATTTCTGAAGGAATTGTAGTTTTTACATTTTGGTACCAAAACAGACCTGGAGGGGGAGCCCTTGCTTTGACAGACAGATAGATCAACCAATTGAACCTTGTGAATCAAAGGGAAATCCCCAAGCTGCCTGCAGCAGTGAGGCAGAATTGAGTTGGAGCTGGAGGAATGAGCAGCTCATGCTGCTTGAGCTGCTGCCCCACAGGGTAGCATGGGGACTTGACGGGAAGGATGAGTTTGGCCTGCCTGCCTTCAGCTCTCCCACATGGAGAGATTAGAGAAGCTTTATTTCAGACCACATCGCTGAGCCATTTTGTTGTGCCCTGATTAATGGGCACGGTGAGCAGAAAGTCAGTCTTGAGTTAGAGTTTGAAGAGTAAACAGCTTGAGTGATTCAAGCAGCTGCTTTTTTGGCCTGTCTGCCTACAGTCCCTCAAGAGGGAATCCTTTGAAAGGCTTAGCAATCGGACTGTATCCAAATTGGAATGTGACAAAGCCACTGAAGAGTGACCAGATTTGAACTGGAAGAAGACTGAAGATTTCCTGTATGTGATAAGCCTGTCAGGACAGCCATTTACCACAGAATTCCCAGTTTTGCTCAGAGACACTGATATTGCGGCCGGACTGCCTTCAACATTGTGGTATGGTGATTGCTTTACTATAAATGTGCTGTGTGCTGTTAGTGGGTCACAATTTGGTTCCCCATTGTGTAAATGTGCCACGTTTGGTGGAAGCTGCATCCAGCACTACCGGACTCAAAATCTGAACGGTTCCACCCTTCCTGGGCCTTGCCACCTGGCCCAGCCAGCTACTTCAGGCACAGAAACCATCATCGACGAGAGACTTGCCAGGGGATCAGCCCCCTGCTCAACCATCTTGAACAGGAATGACACCTCAGTGATTCATGTGGGCCCTGCTTCTCCTGGCAAAGCTGTCATCAACCTGCAGTCTCCATTTCGTCTAGCCTGTGTCTTGTATTGGGTAGTGTGAGTAACAATCAGGGTAGCTCCCTGCAACAACAGCTAAATCTCAAGTGTTGTCATCTGATTGCATTGTTGTTTTTCATTTCACAAACTGAGCCTTCAGGCTCTGGATTGCAAATTATGTGTGGTTGTGCATGCCTTTTCTTTTCATCACAGGGCCCCAACCAACTGCGACGCTGGCTTACCCCAGGTAACATTCCAGACTAGCCCACCTTACTTCCAACTCAGTACCCAGAGCATGTGACTGTGTAGGGACTAAAAGTGCATGCATGATTGCCTGACTAGATCAGTTTTCGAATCAATCAACCTGATTACACCCCTTCCTTGTTCAATTCCCCTGAATAAAACATATCTAACTTATTTTGCATTTAATCTGACTGTGGTTCCAGTTTGTACCAAAAGCACTGTATTGTTGTTATTTGCTGTGCCTAACCTTGTTTTACAGGGGGTCTCCAGGGTCGAACTGGTGGAATCAGCCCTGGTGGTAAATGCAAACAGTGTGGGGAATTGTATGCTGAATAGGGGCTACTGTGAAAGTATTAGTTGCATATTGTCTAGGCCACTAGAGGGGAAATAGGGGGGTTGCAGTGTCCTGGAGGGCTGTACCCAGGTTAGCCTTGTTACTAACAACCCTGTCCTCTGGGTGAAGGCATCCATTTCAGTACCAAGACCCCTTAACCTACAACTAGCCACGCAGGCAGGGGTAGTAGCCCTTAGGATAGTGCCACCTAGGGGCTGCATCTTGGAGGCACCAACACTGGGATTAGTTCCCCTAGTGACCGAAGTAACCAATGTTTGACTCTGCTGAAAAATTTGGTGCCAACTGGGTTCCCTGCATTGTCACCAATGATAGGGATGGGCCCCACCTGTATTTAGAATGTAGGAAGCAATAATGTAAATAAATATAGTAATACTAAGTGTAGGAAAAATACATAACTGCTGTTACTATAGAATATATCTAGAGTATCCTGAATAAGTATAGTAATGTGATAAGTTTACGTTTTGATGCATTAGTCATTATCTTTGTCTTGTATAGTATCACCTAGTAAATTGTCTTTTCAGTATTATTGTGAAGGAGTAGACTTAGAAACATAGAAACATAGACTTTGATGGCAGATAAGGACCGCTTGGCCCACTTAATCTGCCCATTTCCCTACCTAGAGGATAAGCTGCAGATCCTATTTAACCAACAGCCTATTTCTTCCTTCCCACCACAAAAATTGCCTTATGTCTGTCCCATGCATTCTTGAACTTTCCCACAGTTTTAGACCCCACAAACTGCTCAGGAAGGCTGTTCCATGCATCCACCACCCTCTCTGTGAAAAAATACTTCATCACTTGGCCCCTGAGCCATCCCCCCTCTATCTTCATATTGTGTCCCCTTGTTCTTGCACATCTGTTTTTCTGAAAGATGCTACCCTCTTGGATTTTGTTGATTCCATTGAGGTACTTAAATGTTTCTATCATGTCCCCCCTCTCCCTCCTTTCCTCAAGGGTATACATATTAAGCTCCTTTAGTCTCTCCTCATATGGCTTCTCTTGCAGATCCTGTACCATTTTAGTTGCCCTCCTCTGAACTGCCTCCATCCTGTCTATGTCCTTGCAGAGATGGGGTCTCCTGAACTGGATGCAGTACTCCAGATGGGGTCTCACCAACTGTCTGTACAGGGGATAACAACTTCCTGTTTTCTACTGGTAATGCCTCTCTCTATACATCCCAGTATCCCCCCAGCCCTCCCTACCACCTTCTCATGTTGCTTGCCAACCTTAAGGTCATCTGATATGATTACCTCCAGCTCCTTTCCATTTTTGTTGTTATTACTACCTCCCCCACCATTGTGTAATCTTCCCCTGGGTTTTTGTTTCCCAGGTGCGTTATTTTGCATTTCTTTGCATTGAATCCAAGCTGCCATACTTCTGACCATTCCACCAACCTTGCCAAGTCCCTTCTCATCCTTTCCATACCTCCTTGTGTATTGACCCTGTTGCAGATCTTTGTGTCATCTGCAGAGGCATACTTTTCCTTCTAGTCCCTCTGCAATGTCACTTATAAAGACATTAAAATGGACTGGACCCAGTACTGAACCATGCGGTACCCCACTAGTAACCCCTCTTTCTTCAGAGTGGACTCCATTTACAATTACTTTCTGTGTCCTGTTGTCCAGCCAATGTTTTACCCAGGCTACCACCCTGGGACCCACTCCCAGGCTGGTTAATTTGACTATTAATCTTTTGTGTGGGACTGTGTCAAATGCCTTGCTAAAGTCTAGGTAGGCCATGTTCACAGCCCCTCCCAGGCCTACTACTTTGGTCACCCGGTCAAATAAATCAATTAGATTCATCTGACATGACCTTCCCACTGTGAACCCATGCTGCCTTGGGTCCTGTGCCCCACTGGCCTCTAGGTACTGAACAATTCTTTCCTTCAGAAGTGATTCCATCACTTTCCCTACCACAGAGGTCAAACTGACAGGTTTGTAGTTTCCTGCCTCTGTCTTGGTCCCACTTTTGCGGAGGGGGAATCACATCTGCCTTCCTCCAGTCCTCAGGTACCATACCATCCTCCCATGATTTGTTAAAAAGGGTAGTCAGTGGTGTCACTAGTTCTCTGCTTAATTCTTTTAAAATTCTGGGGTGAATTCCATCTGGCCCCATTGCTTTGTCCACCTTCAGTTTTAGGAGTTCTTTCAGAACCCTTTCTTCTCTGAAAGGACTGGGATCGACCCCCCTATCCAGAGTACTTCTGTTAATTGGATTATGCACCTCCCCCATCTCCTCTTTTGTGAAAACTGAACAGAAGTATTCTTTCAGTATTCCTGCTTTTTCACTGTCCCTCTCTGCCCACCCACTGTCCATTCTATTCAGCCTCACTATCCCTTCCTTTGTCTTTATACGCTCCCTGATATACCTATAAAAGGTTTTATCCCCCTTCTTAACCGAGTTGGCTATCTTTTCCTCAGTTTGGGTTTTTGCTATTCTGACTACCCCTCCCTGCTTCCTTCTGCCTTAACTGGTACAGTTCTCTGTCCTGCTTCTTCTGTGTTTCCTTGTACTTCCTAAATGCTATCTTTTTCTACATAACCTTCACCGCCACCTCTTTTGAAAACCATAGTGGCTTTTTCTTTCATTTTGATTTGTTTATTTGCTTCACACAAAGGCTTGTTGCCTCTGTGATGGCAGTTTTAATATTTCCCCATTGTTGCTCCACCCCTCCTTCTAGCCTGTTTGCTAGTGCTTTTCTAAGGCACTCTCCCATCTTGCCAAAGTCAGCCCTCCTGAAGTCCAGAACCCTCACTTTTGTATGGCTTGACTCTGTAGCTGAGTTTATCGTGAACCACACTGTTTGGTGGTCACTTGTTCCCAAATGGCTACCCACTTCTAGATCTGAGATCCTCTCACTGTCCCCATTTGAGAGTACAAGGTCTAAGATTGCTCCTTCATGAGTAGGTTCCAAAACTAGCTGTCTGAGGCATGCCACCTGAAGCGCATCGAGAATGGTCCTACTTTTGGATATGGCTGCAGCAAAGGTGCTCCAGTTAACATCTGGCATATTAAGGTCCCCCATCAACAGCATCTCCCCTTTCTCTGCATTCTAAGTATGCCTTCTATCATATCCTTGTCCTTTCCCTCCCCCTGACATGGTGGTCTGTATACAACCCCTGTGTGGATTGTGGTGCCATTTCCAGTCCCTAAGGTGACCCACAGTGCCTTCTGTCCTCCCTGTTTACTCTTTTGTTCAGTTGCTTTTATCCCTTCCCTTACATAGAGGGGACTTGACACAGATGCCAAATTTTTCCAGGCAGAGAAGGGTGTAACCCCCCTACAAATGGGAGTTCCTAAAAACCTTCCTTGTGTGTGCCTAAATGCCCTCTGCCAGGCAGCTGTCCTGTGTTTTAGCTGTTTAAAAAGAAGTTGCATGGAAATGCCTAATCGCCTCTGCACCTGTCTCTTTCAGAGCTGCCTATTTTGCAGTGTATAATTATTCTGGGTAGCGGCCAAGTGTGTCTAGGCTCAAGACCTGCCCGGGCTTCAGTGTTATCGCTCCGTTCCGCCATCGCTAATTATGCAGAGGGAGCTTTATTGGAATCTGTAACTGTTTACTGCTTATCTGCTTTAATGGCAATAGTATTGTAATTTGTTTAACCTGCCTTCTTTGCAGCATGGACTTTATATATTGTACCACCATCTGGGGTTTGAACTGCCAGTCAGCACCAACTGGTACCTTTGGGGACTCTAAAATGGATCTTGTCCCTAGGGGTCTTGTGGGAGCAAATTTCTGTAGGAATCGTAGTTTTTTACATTTTGGCATCAAAACAGACCTGGAACGGGAGCCCTTGCTTTAACAGACAGATGGATCAACCAGTTGAACCTTGTGGATCGAAGGGGAAACCCTAAGCTGCCTGCAGCAGTGAGGCAGAATTGAGTTGGAGCTGGAGGAGTGAGCAGCTCATGCTGCTTCAGCTACTGCCCCACGGGGTAGCATGGGGACTTGGAGGGAAGGCTGAGTCTGGCCTGCCTGCCTTCAGCTCTCCTGCATGGAGAGATTAGAGAAGCTTTATTTTGGGGGGATGGTGGTCTGGCTACCAGGAAGATGGCAGCCCAAAATGAGAGCTGTCAACCACACAGCGAACATCCGTGCTCCATCGCCGAGATCCCATGGAGTCCCTACCAAAAACAATGACTTTATGAACAGGTGACACTATATCTTCTGGGTGGCACCATTCTTTAAGAGGATTTCGGGCCATTTTACATCTATATTCAGCGCTGTGTTTTCTCAAGTCTCTCTCGGCCATTATTAGGCCGCTCAGGCCTATTCTGCGATCTTAGTGCTACTCACTGCTTTTTACCATATAACATTATCAGAGAAGTACTATCATTTGGGAAATTGCTTTATTCATCTAATGTTCAAGGATGAGCTTGCAAACCAATACCCCGGCATCAGGGAAGGCCCACTCCCAAGACCAGCCGATCGATATGGGGCAATCGCTTCAGCACATAACCAGATTACTAGAGAGGTTTATATCCACAGTGGATGACATAAGTCTGTTGCTTGCAGGCACTGTTAAAGAGGTGAAGCAGTTACAAGACAAAGTAAGTGTGCTTGAACAGAAAGCTGAAACAGGTGAAGCACACCAGTCACAAGTATGGCAAAGGCTGCAACAGCATGAGGAATGCCTGGCTATATTACGGAACAGGGCAGAGTACCATGAAAATAGGAGCCGCGGTAAAAATTTACGGATCATTGGTTTACCGAAGGGAGTAGAGGGGCCATCGATGGAGAACTTCTTAAACCAAAATATACCATTAATGCTGTGAGAGATATGAAAGGGCCCCATTGAGGTTGAAAGGGCCCACAGGGTAGCTACCTGACGACAACAAACAAATGGAAACCCCTGTCCCATCGTTGCATACCTGCTACACTACTCAACCAAGGAAAGAATCCTGAGAGCAGCCAGAGACCTAGGAGAGCTGCAATGGCAAGGTATGCCTATTTAGATTTATAGAGACTTTACACATGAGACTGCTGCCAAGAGAAGGGCTTTTGGTCCCATTAAGAGGTGGTTGTACCAACATGATTTCCACTTTAAATTCAAAAACCTTACCAGACTCTGGGTGTCTAAAGGTGGCCATGAAGTTACAGCGGAATATCCGGCTGAGTTGGAGCGGTGGCTCAGTCGTATATGGCCTAGTCTACATTTTCCAACTACCACTCCCAGAAGGCTTTGGGAGCCATCTCAAACCCCACCTCCAACTAGGAAACCTTCTTACAGGGTGCAACACTTTCAGGAACTCTTTCCCAGTGGGACCGGCGCAACCTTCTGCTATTCCTCAAGGCCAAAATGGCATCATAAGATCTCAGAACTCAGCTCGTTCTCCAAATAATCAGTATAACTCTCTGTCGATACCCCTGGACCAGCAATTTAACATTTCCTTTTCTAAAGCCAGACAGTGGGCAAGGAGTGGATCTCAACAGTCACTGAGCAAGGATCCTCCAGCCAAAATTGCCAGAGATGATCCACCGCATCTCCAAGATCCTGAGACCTCTGGTGGAGCCTTTTGCAGTGAATCAGGGATAGACCATCAGACTGACAGGGCGGACATTCCGGACACAACTCTGATGGAAGTGATGGATAATGTCACACCGGTGAAACTGGGGACTATTTCATATGCTGTAGCAGCAGTCAAGCCTTCTATGGCATCCACTACTTCCCCTCGGGGGTCTCTTGAGCTGGCCGAGGGTTACATTACCTGAACTGAACTACAACTATTATGTGAATGTTCTCATTATAGCCCGAGGTTGTTATGCTTTATGTAGTAAGGTGGGCTAGAGAGGGGCCTTCCTCCCCCCCCTCCCGGAGGCTTCATACCCTCCCCCCTCTCTTTCTCCTCATGCTCACAACCGACTTTGTGTGTTAGAGTAAGCACCTACTGCTAGGATCTGCAGCATCACACTCTTCCAATGCTGGGAGATGGATGTTCCCACCCTCCCACCCTCCCCACTTCCTATTCCTTGTCATACCAATCTCATTAAGGCACTGTTTAGCTGAGAGATGGATGTTGAACCCCACATTTAACGGCCCGGTGGCACTGAGGTTGGCGCTGGATGCCACCTCACTCCCTGCTGGTGATCCGGGTTTGAGAACGGATTCAGGTTGCCAGGGATCAGCAGGGGCATAGAGGGACTGAGCGTCTGTCGACTGCTCTCCCTCTTTGGGGGAAGGGGGGACATTAGTGGTCGGCATATCAGCAACCTCTAGCGTAGGCTGGGGATCAGTGTGCTGGCGCTACACGAGAAGGGGTGGGCTTTTGGCACGATGCCAGGAGGGACCGAATGCGGTTGCGTGCGAGCCCCCCTCCATTGGCATCATTGCACACACCAAGCTCACACTGGGGATTGAACAAGTGAAAAATGGCTCCAGTTGTGGCAGCATGATAGCCGTCTCAGGAAGGATCAGTCGGCTCCAAGGTGCATGGCATATACTGGATCCTGGTTCGGTGGAAGAGCGTGGGGGGGGGCTCTCCTCCACCCAGCCGTAGGGGCAAGCCATGGGGGTAGCAGCCGTGGGACCTACATGGGAGCTGACTGGATCTTCAGGACGGCGACCTGAAAGACTGAAGGGATGCCAGGAGGTCAAGGTAGGCAGACAGGGGGCCAGGGAGAAAATGACTAACTAAAACACAAAAAAAAAAACCCCACATGGGCACTACTAGCAACCTCATTTTGCTGATTTAGGGAGATGCCCCCTCCCCCATGAAGTCAACGTGAATGAACATGGATGGTCACCTGTTCGAGGCTGACTCTTCTAGAGTGACCTCACACACTAGTTAACCCCGTACTGAGTGCTGGAGTTAACATAACTGAAGGGTGTCTTTTACACCCCCTATTGCAGTAATCTCCACTCTAATAGCATTAAGATTGGATAGGGTGCGTTTATTGCCAATAGGTTAACTTTTTGTAGGTCATTGGACCTAAGTTTTGTTTGTGCTAGTTTGTTTACTAACAGCTGTTGTATTTCTGATTATCTTTTTGCAGTCATTCCATACATCAGGCTAAGATAACAGGTTGGTTCCTGACAATGCTCTCATCTTCACTCACTTGTTTGCTTGAATTAACTGTACTGTTTTATGTAGGGTACTGCATCCCATCACTGAATCATAACTACTGTTATCTACCCCTTTCCATTGGCGTAGAAAGTATCTCCTCTTTTTCTCTCAATAACAATATGGCATTGACTCCCCCTACCCCAGACCTGTAGGTGGGTATCTTGGAATGTAAAGGGGCTCGATCACCCCATCAAAAGAACTAAGGTCTTACAGCATTTAAAATCATTAAGGGTGGACATAGCTCTCTTTCAAGAAATGTACCTCTTAGCAAAAATGACTACATGGCTTAAGAAAGCCTGGGTGGGAGAAATTGTGGCTAGCTCAACCCTCACTAAGTCAAAAGGGGTCGCCATCCTCATCTACTGTGCTTTGACCTGGAAAGTAGATGGCGTTAAGAACGACAGTCGAGGTAGATGGGTGTTGGCACATTTATTTACGCCTGAGGGCTCTATGATTTTAGGCAACCTATATGCCCCCAATGGGGAACATACAGATTTTTTCCTGGCTGTGAGTCAGGCAATCTCCAATCTCTAGCTAGACAGCTCTCCCCTCTCTATACTGTTAGGAGGTGATTTCAATTTAGTAGATGACATTTTCTTAGACAAATCAACCCCACACAACAGGCCACCCCAAAAGACAGACAATCTCTCAGAGACTTGCAAGAGGAGTGGGCACTAATAGATGCTTGGCGCAAGGAACTTCCCACATATAGAGACTATACATTATATTCTCCCCCTGCCAAATGCATAGCCACATAGACTATTGGTTAGTTAACGACGTTGCCATGAAGGATATTATGGATACTGGGATTGGCTCAATAGTAATTTCAGATCATTTCCCCATATGGCTCTCATATTATCCCTCCAAACATCCCACACATGGAGTGCGTTGGCGCTGCAACCCATTACTTCTTAAGGACCCAGCATTTGGTCCAATGCTATCACAAGTGATGAAGGATTACTTCGCCCTAAACTCGGACTATGGAGTATCACCTAGCATAGTCTGGGATGACTTTAAGGCAGTACTCCGGGGGCACATTATTGCCTTCTCAGCAGCCCATAACAAAGCCCATCGGGCCAATTTAGCTAACTTGCAGGCAGACCTAGTCAAGCTGGAGCGAATGTTTAAGGCAGCCCCTCAGACTAACATAGATAACACTCTCTATCAGAAAATTCTCAGCCTCAAGTATCAGATTAATTACATTTTACATCAAAAAGCTGAGTGGCTTCTTTTAAGATCAAAGCAGACTCTTTGGGCCAATGGTGAGAGGTCTGGGAAGCTGCTGACTTTTCGCTTGCACAAGCAACAGGCTGCTACGAGGATTCACTCATTGCGCACTGCACCTGGAGCAATTACATCCACCCCCAAAATACATCGATCATACAATGCATGTGTTTTATGAATCCCTGTACCAATCCCGTTCTAAGATCAGCCCTGCAGAACTGCCTCGGCGACTATTGGAGTTTTGCCAGAATACCCAACTGCCATCCCTCTCACCTAAACAAAGGGTTCATTTGGAGGCCCCTATATTGTGTGAGGAACTACAGATAGCGCTGTCACAAATGGCGCATGGGAAAGCTCCTGGACTTGATGGCATGTCTGTAAAGCTCTACCAGGCCTTAGGTTCAGATATTCTCCCTCGGTTGCAACTGGCCCTGCAAGACTTTCATAACAAGAGTCTCCTACCCCCATCCATGAGAGATGTGCTCATTATACTCTTGCCCAAAAAATCTTCTGACCCGCTGGATTGTGCGAATTTTTGCCCAATATCCCTGCTTTCAGTGGACACTAAAATATTGGCTAAGGCCTTAGCCACCAGACTGATAGAGGTACTCCCTGCAATTATCCACCCTGCGCAAGTGGGATTCATGAGAGAGAAAATCAGAGTGGACAATACCCGTCTTTTACTTAACATTAAGTGGTTAGCACACAAGGCCCACCTACCCATGGCAGCCCTGGCAATAGATTTTGCTAAGGCATTCGATTCAGTAGAATGGGAGTACATTTATGAAATTTTGAGCAAATATGGTTTTGGGCCCTGTTTCAAACAGTGGATACACACATTGTACACTTCTCCTATGGCATGCATCCTCACGAACAACATATCCCCCCCCATTCTCTCTCCATAGGGCCACTAGGCAGGGGTGACCTCTCTCCCCACTGTTATTTTTGATGGCTCTGGACCCCCTTATTCGGGTTATGACCTCTAACCCAGTTATTCAAGGGATTCAGGTGGCAGAGCAAACCTATGTGGCCATGGCTTATGCGGATGACCTCCTTCTGACACTGACCAATCCACATCAAGCAATTCCTGAAGTCCTGCAAGTACTGGAGGATTTTGCTAGGCTATCCGGCCTCAGAATCAACAAAAAACAATTGTAGCCCCACTAAACTCCCACTCCACGAATGAGTGCATTCAGGGCACTGAATTGACTTGGGCAGGATCGGCTTTAACTATTTGGGGATTCAAATCCCGTATAGCTGGGCAGCGCTTGAAATTGCCAATTTCTCCCCCCTATGTACGCAACTGACCACTGAGGTGGAGAAATGGCGCAAATTCAAGTTATCATTACCGGGCAGAGTGGCAACGATACGTATGCTATTTCTGCCCAGACTTGTTTTTCTATTTAATAACTTGCCTCTGCGTCTTTCCTCGAAACTCTTTCAGTCACTAGATAAACTGGCCTCCAATTTTATCTGGGATAATCAAGTGCCAAGGTGGAGTAGACAAAAAATCAGGGCACACTGGTCTAGGGGCAGCCTTAATGCACCGTGGTTCTTTGGATACCACTTAGCCTCCCTGACAGTGAAAGCGACCAGATGGTTTGCTAATCAGAACATGGAAGCTCCTATGTGGGTTCAGCTGGAAAAAGCAATAGGGGGCCCAGCAACTTTGCACAACTTACTTACTCTACACTATAGAATACATTCAACACTCCCTCCGACTATTATAGAAACTGATAGGGCTTGGAAAGTGTTATTTGCTAAGTCTCACACAGCAAAACCGGCCTGGTACCCCCCAATACAACATGCTCCACTATGGAACAACTCACTCACACAAATCAAAGAAAAAGTGGTGAGTTGGCCATCATGGAGACACTGTGGGCTTAACTTGATCTCTGACTTTGTCATGCAGGGTACCAACTACGTCGCACCTTTTACACAATTTGCAGGGACAATTTGCATTACCTAAAAAAGACTTCTGGTGTTATCTACAACTTTGTAGCGCTTTGACGCCCCTTCTTGGCACTATGGTGGACAAAGAACAGAGGCAATGTCTCAATAACCTATGCACCCTTAAAAATAGGAGAGGCCTAATGGGCCTCTTTTACAGTACCTAGAGAAATTTGCAAATTGATGTTACACAATCATGCAGACAGAAATGGGAAAAACTCTTGGGCACGGTGATAACAGAAGAGAAATGGCACTCCATATACAAGACTGTAAACTTAGCCCATAAAGATACAAATAGTCATTTCATTCAACTGAAAATCTTACTATTTTGGTATTGCACACCCAAAGTACTGCATAAGCGAGGGTTGCTCGATCAGAGTCACTGCTGGTGGTGCTCACAACCCAATGCCCACATCGAGCACATACTTTGGTTATGCCCCTCTCTCACCACTTTTTGGAGCATGGTAACCAATGACATATCCCAAGTTGCAAATACCCAGATTACCAACTGCCTCTGTTGCATTACTGGGTGACACCTCTACCTCCCCCATAGGGACCCTCCCCAAGCTGGCACAACATTGCTTATGTACTGGCATCAACTTACAATACCTAGTAGAACTATGTGGCATACAGCGGTGGCTCGCTTATCCCTTTTTGATAAAATCTTTTTCTTGCAGACTAACAGCATGAGTGCATTCCAAGCAAAGTGGGGGCCTTACTTGAGGTCTGAATTTTTGAAAATTTTAAGTTAACCTAAGGGCAATATACTGTTGGGCATACCCTCCATCCCCCCCTCTTGTATTCCTCCCCCCCCATCAATCTGCCTGCCAACCTCCTCCTCCCCTTCTTCTGTTTCTTTTTTGCCATCTCTTTCTTTTTGTCCTGGATGGATATAGAAACCAGGCGAGAGATGAGAGCACTGAGTTTCACAAGCATATAGCTATGTTGATGGCAGCAACGCACGGGAACATGATATGGTTAAACAATACGTGTAACAGGACAGAGTACCTACCAGAGTTATAGCAATGTACAAGTATTTGTGTGTTAAGAAGACTTGTATGTATGAGCATAAAGACTGCACCAACTGTCTTTGCAATCACAAAAGAAATAATCAATAAAATATTATATGATAAAAAAAAAAAAAAGAGAGAAGCTTTATTTTGGGCCACGTCTCTGAGCCATTTCGTTGTGCCTTGATTAATGGGCACGGTGAGCAGAAAGTCAGTCTGGAGTTAGAGTTTGAAAAGTAAACAGCTTGAGTGATTCAAGCAGCTGCTTTTTTGGCCTGTCTGCCTGCAGTCCTTCGAGAGGGAATCCTTTGAAAGGCTTAGCAATCAGACTGTATTCAAATTAGAGTGTGACAAAGCCACTGAAGAGTGACCAGATTTGAACCTGAGGAAGACTGAAGATTTGTTGTATGTGATCGGCCTGTCAGGACATCCATTTACCACAGAATTCGTGGCTTTGCTCAGAGACACTGCTATTGTGGCTGGACTGCCTTCTGCATTGTGGTATGGTGATTGCTTTACTATAAATGTACTGTGTGCATTTAGTGGGTCTCGATTTGGTTCCCTACTGTGTAAATGTGCCACGCTTGCTGGAAGCTGCATTCAGCACTACTGGGCTCAAAATATGAACTGTTCCACCCAGCCTGGGCCTTGTCGCCTGGCCCAGCCAGCTACTTCAGGCACAGAAACCATCATCGACGAGAGACTCGCCCGGGCATCAGACCCCTGCTCAACAACTCAGACAGGAACAACACCTCGGTAATTCGTGTGGGCCCTGCTTCTCCTGGCAAACCAGTCATCAACCTGCAGACTCCATTTTGTCTAGCCTGTGTCTCATATTTGGTAGCGTGAGTAACAATCAGGGTAGCTCCCTGCAACAACAGCTAAATCGCAAGTGTTGTCATCTAATTGCATTGTTGTTTTTCCTTTCACGAACTGAGCCTTCAGGCTCTGGATTACAAATTGTGTGTGGTATGTATGCCTTTTCTTTTCATTACAGGGCCCCAACCAGCTGTGACGCTGGCCTACCCCGGGCAACATTCCAGGCTAGACTACCTTACTTCCAACTGGGTACCCAGAGTATGTGACTGTGTAGGGACTAAAAGTGCATTCATAATTGCCTGATTAGATCAGTTTTTGGTTCAATCAACCTGATTACATGCTTCTCATGTTCAATTCCCCTGAATAAATCAGATCTAACTTTTTTCACATTTACTCTGACTGTGGTTCCAGTTTGTACCAAAAACACTGTACTGTTGTTATTTGGTGCGCCTAACCTTGTTTCACAGGGGGTCTCCAGGGTCGAACTGGTGGAACCAGCCCTGGTGATAAGTGCAAACAGTGTGGGGAGTTGTGTGCTGAATAGGGGCTACCGTGAAAGTGTTTGTTGCATATTGTCTAGGCCACTAGAGGGGAAAGAGGGAGGTTACAGTGTCCCGGAGGGCTGTACCCAGGTTAGCCTTGTTACTAACAACCCTGTTCTCCATGTGGAGGCACCTGTTTCAGTATCCAGGTCCCTTAACCAGCAACTAGCCACGCAAGCAGGGGTAGTAGCCCTTGGGATAGTGCCACCTAGGGGTTACATACAGTTTCACGAAGTTACCCAGCCATGCACCAACTTTCTATATTTGTTTACACTCCACCTTTAAAATGAACAAATCCCACCACAGCCACCCACTGTGTCGCATACACCCATCCCCTCACACCATGGCATATAGTTTTAAACTATACCTCTCCAACCCATCCTCCCTCAAGACCCCCACATTCCTCTTCCCCTCCTATGCACCTGTAGAAGATATCTAACAATTATATTCCCTTCCCCCACCCACACTAACATTTTAGTTCCCTCATCTCCCCCTACCCCATTCTACAAAACAATGAATGAAACCCCTACCCTTTACTACCATGTTGTCAATAAACCACCCTCTTCCCTCAAAGGCCCAAATCCCAGTAGGCAGTGGTAAAAATACAAATTAAATTCCTTTTATTAAAAAGAAACAATCCCCCCCAATGGAGAGAGTGACCTCACTCTTCAGTGCTCTAAGCTGAATAGGTTAACCCATGGTGGTGCGACAAGAATCTGGTCGCAGTCAATTATAGTGCCAGAAACATATCACCTGCAGTGACCATGGCCCCACATTCTGCTGCGAGATATGTCAGCACCAATGGACACTACCATCAAACAAGTTGTTTATGCAGGGGGCTTTGCCCCCCATATCACCTGACACTAAATATAATCCCCTCCAGGTCCGAGCACGAGTGGAAGGGGGGACACCAGTGTGGCCAGCAAAAATGTTGTGAGTGGGGGGCTGCAGTGAAATCTAGTACAACCCTGACACTCACAACCTTTTCCTGTCTCCCTATTTTGCAGCACGCTAATTGCAGCGAGTACTTAAAGGTATACCAGTTGAATGTACTGTGAGTGACGTATCTCCTAGTAGTAATACCTGACTGACTGGTTATTATCGCTCTTTCTTACTCTCCCTCTTACTCCAGCAACTCTTCCGATGCTTGCTTAATCTTCATACCACCGCCCACCTCCCCACTACAAAACCTCTGAAGGGCATGCAGCTTTCTCATTTCCCCTCCCTAAGCTCTGGAATCACCTTCCTCTATCTATCAGACCCTCATCCTTTCTTTCTCTCAAGTCTATTCTTAGGGTTTATTTCTTCCCCAGTTCCATCACCTAACCATTAACCTAACCAGCTTTTCTCAGCACACACCACGAGGATGACACCTACTTGGTGGGGTTGTGAGACCTAATATCTGGGGACTTCCCAATCTCCTGATTGCCAGTCAGTCACCACTGAAACAGCAGAATCTGCAAGTTTTGGGACACTTTTGCTTGCTCTGCAACCAGCTTTGCTCATGGCACACCACAAGGAGGACACCTACAGAACTTGGTACTGTGGGGTCATGAGTCCTATTGTCTCTGGACTTCCACTCATCTTCTGTTCCCCAGCCAGTCACCACTGAAAGCAGCAGGAGCTGCTGGTTCAGATCACTTTTGCCTGCTTGGAAGGGACTTGCTTGGGCCAATCAGGGCTCAAAGTGCTGCCAAATAGGAGAGTTTTAACTTTCTTACACCCGTTCAACCACCAGCTTTGCTCAGCGCATGCCATGAGGAGAGTACCAACTTGGTGCTGTGGGGTCAGAAGTCCTCCCTCTGGCTGGTGCTAGCGTGGAAGTCGGGGCAGGGTTCACTGGAAGGCCAACTTTGAACCTGTTACCCCTAAGGTCTCTGGGGATTCGGCCTGTGGGCTGTGTTTAAGGGAGAGCTGAGGTGTTGGGCTACTGGTGATATGGGAGAGAGGGGGACCGTCCTGAAACACCAAAGATACAGCTTGCTACCTCCTATAATTAGATCTGGAGACTTTTAAAGACTGAAGTTTCCCATTCTGGAATCGACCTGGAGACCCTGGAGGCTTAATTTGATTCAAACTGGACCTGGTTCCTCCCAATGATCTTCCAACATTGGTTCATGCCTTCGTTACCTCCCACCTTGACTACTGCAATGCCCTTTACCTAGGGCTACTGGGGTTTGATATGTGCCGCTTGCAGCTGGTGCAGAATGCGGCAGCCAGGCTATTGACTGGTACATCTAGAACCAGTCATATAACGCCTGTGCTCCGCGGTCTGCACTGGCTGCTGATACAGTGGCAGGTCACCTTCAAGGTTGCTTTATTAACCTATAAGGCCCTACACAGCCAGGGACCGGGTTACCTGAAAGATGTCCTTTGTCCCTATTGTCCCCTCCATCCTCTCTGATCTACCAATGAGGGATTGTTAGAGATTCCCAGGGTTCAATTACAAACCTCTGGAGCAAGGGCATTTAGTTTTGCTGCCCCATCCCTGTGGAATTCTCTATCTCATTGGGTACAAGATTGCCTAAACATCCAGAGTTTTAAGAATTCCTTAAAAACGTATCTTTTTGGTTTGGCATTCGGGGATTAGTGCTGCTGCTACTATATTGTATTTTACTGTAATTTATAGGTTTTGTCTTTAGGATAATTTATTTTTATTTTATATATTTGTAACCCCTAAATGGCGCTATCCCAGGGGCTACTACCCCTGCCTGATTTGCCACTAACAGGTTGAGGGGCCTGGATCCAATGGCGGGTGCCTCCACCCAGAGGTCAGGGTTTGCAATAGTTAAACTAACTTGGTCACAGCCCTCTGGGACACTGCAACCCCTTTCTTCCCACTAGTGGCCCACACAATATATCAAATTACCTTCACAGTATACACTTACCCCAGGTCTGGTTCCAGCACTGGGACCTCCTGTGAAATGAGATACAGTGCAACAATCACAGTACAGTACTTTAACATAGACAAATACCTCAGGCAGTATAACTTTGCTGAAACAAGCAGCTCTGATTTATTTAGGGGATATAACAAGGACAGGGGAAATCAGGTTAATTAGCTTATCACTCTAATAATCTACCTATGGCTCTGTGCACAGGCCTATCCCTATCAGTTACTGTCCCTGGGTACCCAAGCCCTAGTGGCTAGTCCAAACCGTGGCAGCTGGTAGGGCCTTTCACACAGAGAAAAGGAGAATTAAACAGTCAGCAGTACAGTAATTCCATTTGGATTTAATGTGGCAATTCAACAGGGCTGACCCTGAATTAGTACTCCACGACCTCCAAATAAGATAGGGTCCTTCAATGTCAGCAGGGCTCACTTGAGGTACACAAACCTCTTCACACATCCATATAAAGAAAGCACTATACCAGGCAGGCTGCATCTGTATCCCCATCGCAATTACTGCACAATAATTCGAGAACACACAGCAGATTCAGTTCCTGACAGACAGAGTGCAATTTTCAATTCCTCCAGTCTTCTACAGGGTGAGCCTGGTTTCTACTCTTCAGAGATCCTTTGATTCTTTTCACAGGGCCAGTTCAGTCCTAACAAGCTGTTACACAAGCTGCAGGCCGGAACTCTGGGCCTTACACCGTTTTTGACTAAAACTGCACACTGAAAAAGCACAGGGCTCCTTCCTTCTTCACTGCCAAAGCTCAACTGAACTCCAACCCGACAAAACCGGGCACTTCCTTTGAGTTCCTCCCAGTTCTTGACTGGATTGGCTGTCACTCACAATAGACTGCTGCTGTTGGTCCAAAAAGGCACTGAAGTCTAAACTACATCTCCCAGAGTCACTGCCCATACAATCCTCTTGTGGCTGGCTCAGATTATGAGTCCAAGTTCTGATTCGTCCAAGGCACCATTTTAGAGCTAGCTACCCCACACTGATTGGTCCAGTTCAGCAGTTCAAAACTAGAATGGGGAACTAGCAGACACAGTTCTGACTGCAAAGAAAGCAGGTTAGACAAACTGTAATTTCATTATTACTCTAAATAATTTCTGGCAAACAGTTACATCTCAGATAGGTTCCCTTTGCACTCCTAGTGACTGCAAAATGAAGTGAATTGGCAGCAGCTTGAGTGGTACTCAATCAAAGAAACACACAGTCCCCATACAAACTAATTATGTCTGCAAGCAGACAGCTCTTAAAGAGACAGTACCAGAGGTTCTAAAAACACTCACTGATAAATGGCTTAAATGCCAAACACCATTCAGGCTTGGAGCATTCAAGCAAGCTTCTGGAAGTCTTTTGGGAACCCCCATTTGCAGGGGGGTTACATATTTTATTGTACAGGTGCCTTGGTTTTAGAAAGGCACCTTTTATAAATAAAGAAGAATTGATTTGAGATTTGATTGTCTGTGGACTACCCCTCATCTCCCAATCACTAGCCAGTCTCCACGGAAAGCAGCAGGAGCTGCTTGTTTTGGGACACTTTTTCCTGCTTGGAAGGGACTTGCTGGGGCCCATCAGGGCTTGTAGGGCTGCTCAAGAGGAGTGGTTACTTCTTTATATTCCCAGCGCCTACTAGTAGTCCCACATGAACAATTCTAGTGTGAGTAGATCAGCAGAAGTAGGAGTTCTTGAGGGGGACTCACCAGAGGGGAGATGCCAGGATGCCAGGGGACTCTGCTCAACTCTGTCCCCCCTTCAGTCAATAAGTTTAAAGTAGTATGACTCTGTTTCTGTATTACATGTGTTTATAGATGGGGCCAGTTGTGGTCTAGTAGTGTAATGGACTGTCAACAGTGGACTGTGTATCACCTCCCATTGTTCTAGTTTTGCACTAGCTAAGTTAGGAGAGCCTATGTCTATATGTATGATAACTGTCTCTTGGGTGTGCTACCTCATTAATTAGTTGGGACTTATTGTATTTTGTTCTGATGTATACCTATTCTGGCTTCAGCCATGTGGGGCTAAGAGAAGTTTATTATTCAATTGAGTTCTGCCTTTTAATATTGAAGCCTATTCATTTGCTTTATCAGTCTCCTAATTTTGTTCCGTTCTAGTGCAAGGGTATCAGAAATTTGTTCATGTAATTGTTGTTCTTTACTGTATATCGACCGACTGATGGCTACCTTCTACATTCTAGCCCTTCCCATTCTTTTGCTCCCATTCTCTTACTGTTATCTCTGCCTCCCATTCCTGTCCACCCTGTGTCTGGTGCTTCAGTTCCTCCCACTTCCCCCCCTCCCCTCCCTGAACCCATTCTTTCTTTCCACCAGCATCCTAGCTTTAGAATCTATACCTCCCTTCTTTCTTACTCTTCTCCATCTTTGAAGCATTGTGCTACTGTCTCCCTATCTCTCTCCCTGTTCACTGTCACTGTGCTCCTTTCCCACCCCACACCCTCACTGCTGATGTATCTTCTCATGAAATGTTATCACTGCCCTACTGCTTCTCATTTTAGGTAATGTGGAATGTAACCCTGGTCCACCTTCCGTCTCTCCTGCCTCCACCTTGGCTATGTGTCCCAGCATTTGCCATCTGAATATGAGGAGCCTCCTCACCAAGCTTGACCAGCTTAGGCTCTGGGCCCTGCAAACTAACCTGGATGTCCAGTTCATCACTGAATCCTAGTTCTATGCCAGGATCAGTGATAGTGACAGTTCCATCCCTGCCTGCGTACTCATCAGGCAAGACTGGGGTAAAAGAGGAGGTAGGGTACTCTGTACATACTGCTAAACCTCCTCTGTGATATGTTTTTCTCATGCGGCTGTCCCCACTTCATATGAGCTCCTCCTGTATAAGGTTTCTTTCCCTCACTCTTTTACTATTGTTGTTTGTGGCATCTACCTCTCCCCTAAAGTTAAGTTTGACTGTGTTATTCCTCTCTTTGTCTCCCTTCTTACCCTTTCCTCCTCTGGTGAACTTATTGTACTCAGAGACTTTAATTTCAACTTGTACTTTTCTGCTGTTAAATCTTTTACTCAACAAGTCAAGTCTTTGGATCTTTCTTGGCTCATTTCTGATCCCACTTGGCAAAATCTCAATTCAACAAACAACTCACTCCTTGACTGGATCCTATCTTCTCACCCTGACAGAATTTGTGATGCTGCTACACTTCCAGATTGAATTGGTGACCACTGTATAATCTACTGTGTCCAGCAAATTCACCACCCTAAATTGCCCTTTAAGTACATCTGATCCTGGTGGTTCAACTCTCTGAACTTGAAAAACCTCCTAGATAATTTGTGCTCATTCAGCTGGACTCCTCTTGTCCACTGTTTTGACATCAGCATTGCCATCTCCAATTTGCATTTGATTTATATCTCTGCCTGGGATAAGCACCCCCCCCAGAAGCTCTTGTGTACATGGTGGTCATCTGCTCTGGCCTCCATGAAACTCATCTCCCTTCCCTTCTCAGGGCCTCTAACTCTGCCTGATCCCTCCACAAGTCCACAGGTATCTATGAGGACTAGTTGAGGTATCGTCAATTACAGAATGCAAGCACAAAGTCCTTCAGTCAGACAAAAACTAATTACTCTGTCTTGAACCTTCAGAACAGTCTTAATTCCTTTCATATGATCTGGAGGGTTATTCACTCCATTTCATCCTCCCTCTCTTGTATCTATACACACCGTCAAGCTCAGCAGCCCTCCTGTGGTAATTTCCAAGCTTGCTGAGGTGGCTGTTGCTTTCAACATGCAGTTCACCACCTGTGTCATCTCTACTCCTTCTGCCTCCAACTCTTCCTTTACTGCTGCTCCTATTTCCTCCTCTTCTACATTTGCATTTGATCAGAGCCAGTCAGTCCAGGTGGGGAACTCCTTCTCGTCTCCCCTCCTTACCAACTACGGTGTGCCCCAAGGTTTCATCTTTGGCCCAGTTCTCTTCTTAGTTTTCTTAAATGATCTCCAATAAGCCTGTGTCTCAGATGCCATATACTGCATATGAATGCTGATGAGACAGTCCTCTTTGTCACCAGTACATCTGTCCCTTTTCTTGAATAGTCCTTTTCAGCATGACTTTGATAATGTTCAGTGGTGGTTCTGTGCAAACCAGTTCTCCCATATTGCAAAAAAAAGTCACAATGTTATTCTGAAACCAATTTTTTGTACCAAATGGACTGCTAGAAAATGAGGAAGGAACAGGAAAACAAAAAATAAAATTAATAAACCAGTTGCTCTATCCCACTGAAAATAAGTACATTGACTTGACTACTGCACAACAATGGGGGCACACAGAAGGCAACAATAGTGATTTGGAGGCTTCCTCCATCACTTCTACTTCAAGGGGCCAGTCATCAGATCCTAAAGACTCATATTCTGAAACATCTATAAAAACGTAACTAAGATGTAGGATAGTCAGACAAAACAAACCCGAAAGCCCCTCCTCACCAAAAAACATTATCTTGAACCTTGTGTTTTGGGCCCTCCATTTCGTCACTGACAATGTTAACACTTACAGCATTAAAAAAAATTAGAAAGAGGATGCCTACCATAACCATTTTATAAACCCTACCAGGGCACATAATAGTCTTACAAAATATCAAATTAAAAGCATTATATGACATGAATGCAGTTAAAAAAGCATGATTGCATGGTCCATCATTCTGATTTCATGGATTAAATAAATGCAAAGTTGTAGGTTTCCTCTTCTGGGGTCTGCAGTTCACATACAACAGCTAGTAGATTCTGCACTGGGGCATGTCCTATTCTTTAATGTAAATTTGGAGAACAAGAACATCTGCTTAATAACTATGTATGCTTCATAATACAAAACCACAAGAAGCTATTCCAAGAGTTTAGATCCTTTTTGTACACCAGCAGATTAGTGTTTGGGGTGGGGGGGATTTTAATTGCGGCCTCACACAATGGAATAGAGGCAGTAAAAAAACTATCAAAACATTTTGTGACACCATGGCCCAGATATTCAAACTGCGCCCAAAAAGTGTGCAACAGCAGGAGCAAATGCAAGTCCACTGCACCCATGTGCAAGAAGTGCGATATTCAAAAACTGCGCAGGCCAAGATGCGCCTATGGCCGACGACAGAATATCGCACCACCTAGGTAGGTGAAGCTGAACATATCTGATGCGCCTATTGCAACAAGGGAGGTTCAGCTGAGCAGTCCAGATGCGCCATAGCGCAACCAGGGATGCCCCCCAGTAGCAGAGCAGCAATGCAACAGCACAACCAGGGATGCAGGGGCCCACCACCCATGCAACAGATGGGCAGAGGAACACACAGCAGAACAGACATTGTCCCCCCACATCCCATCAACTACACAACTGGGGGAGGGCAGGAATAGCCACTGGCACATGGAGACCAGCAACCAACCCACAGACGGGCCATGGTGCCCCATCACACCCCCTGGCAAACTGTGACCGGCACACAAGGATGGCCAACCACCCCGTACCAAACCATCCCACAAATGCAGAGCACACCCTGCACCATGATCCCCATATACCCTGCCCAGGAGTAGCACCCAACAGTGCAGGACACCCCATGCATGCCACCACCCCCACTGTGACAATGCAGCCCTGTACACCATGTAGCCATGCAAGGCAGCCCCACCATGGACACCCTGCAGTGGGCAGCAGCAGACAATGATGCAACAGATGCATACACAGTGCTGCCCTGCACGTCCCCCCTGAGGTACAGCTGAGAGACTGACCATGGGTCAGCACACAAGGTACCCCACATGTGACAGGGCAGGCCCCGGACCCCACCTCCAGTGGTACAGCACCCTGCACAACCTCCCATGGACACATCCCATCCCAGCACTGGCCACAACAGCCACCAGTGACACGCTAGCAGGCCATGCATATCACAGACATGCAAGGGTGTCAGCTGCATAGGCCATGGACGGTCTGAAAAGGGTGCCATGCACACAGTGCAGGCCCCATGGACCACTGCACACAGGCATCCAGTGCACAGAGTACAACACACAAACCACAGACAGTGACTGATCCCCATGCCCACACCATAGGTGGTTCACCTCTGCACATACACACACACACACACACACACCCGTGTGTGCACCACTCCTGACGCCATGCACACCACTCCAACTGAACACCTGTAGCCCACTGCAAATTAGAGACCACCACAGTTGTTATAACAAAATGTACGTATTAAAAAATAACAACTCTCAAACATATGTGCAAATATATACAAGCGTGGGGGGAAAGGGCCACAAACCAGGTGGGAGTGGGCATGGGGCAGGGGTGTACAAATGGGAGAGGGAAGAAGGGGTGTGAGGGTGGGTCCAGGGGGTTATGGGTGTTAGGGGGTCATGGAGGGCCTATTCTGTGCCCCGCTTTCCACTCCTGTGGTGCCTCTGGGTTCTTCTCCTCTGGACCCCATGCCACTCCATGCACTCCAACATTGTCAGGGATGCCCGTGCCAGCTGCAGAAGCTCTTGTACACCCTGTTCCAGGGCCATCCAGCTTTGTCCACCTAGGACAAGGGAGCAGAGTCAATATGTGTGACTGTCCAGCCCCCACAGCAAACCCATTGTGCATGACATACAGCCATGTGCCAAGCCCCTGTGATGGTGTGCAACCACCCACAGTGACCGTGTCCACAAGACCTGCCTACCCAGGCAGCCACAGCCATGTGGACCACTGCACACACACACCGCCCATGTCCTGCACAGCACCACCATGGCCGTACAGTGACTTGGTTATGCGGTGTGAAAGCAGTGGCACAGCCATGTGCCCGGTGCATGCATGGACCACCATTGATGCACTCCCAGACATGCAGTGCCACTGGACAGTGCTGACTGTAACAAGTTGCGTGCATGGCAGTTGTGTCAATGGATGGTGGCCATGCCCTGCTGCCCGCCCTGTTACACAGCATGCAATAGTAATCATGGATGTAAGGCACTCACCACCATCATCAGGCTGGTCCCTGTGCCTCTGTGGACCTTCATCCCTCCTGGCCTGATGGTCCTCCTGGAGACACCTCCTCTCTCTCACCAGCCTGTGCTCTTCTGGGACTAAGGTGCAAACATGGAGAACGGAATATCAGTACAATCCTGTAGCAAAGACCCAACCCCATGTGTGTGCAATCCCACATAGCCAGACCCACCCACCTCACACCCTTATAACACCACCATGGCCAACACCGGATGGCCCCCCCATTGTGCCGGACACATGCAACTGTGATACCCGTATGGATGATAAAAGTGTATGGATGTTGCACCTACCTAGCCATGGCACCATGCCCTTCCTGGCATGTGCCCAAAGGTGGGCAAGCAGGTCCAGGTCCTCCACCTCAGGTCCCCATATCAGTGGTGGCACTGCTCTGCCATCCACCCCATACCGGTGGCCTCCTCCAGGGCGTCGGCCACCTCCTGCCACACTTGACTCCTGGCCCTGTCCAGGGGTGCCTCCTCAAATAAAGGCCCAACATGTGGCTCCACAATGGCAACAAGGTTTGCCAGCTCCACCTGGCTCCACTGCACAGCACACCTCCATGCCATCTCTGCTGCTCAGTTCAGTCAAAATGGCACTCTGCAGCGTGGTTCTGCCACATGCAGATGCTGCAGCGGGTCCGGCGCTGCCATTCCCTATCACACTGTCACTGAACAGCGTGATAGTGGTGCACCCATGCCTGAAGCATGGCACCTAGGGGGCAAAGGTTGGGCACAGGGTCAAGGGTCTCTGGCGCATGGACAGCCACAATGCAATTGGGTGCCTGTGTGCCACCTCCTGTAGCCACAGTGCCATATAGGTAAACAGCGCTGTAGCACCACTGGCACAATGGTGGCTGTGCTCTGCACTGCCTCCCACAAACAGCACATCAGCAGCGCAGCAGACACCTGCGTCATCAACCCGGGCATGCGCAGTTAGGTGTGTACTGCGCATATCACAGAACTGTGCCCTTGGCTCAGCACATTCAACACAATTGTGCAAAGCGCAACAGCGCGATAATCAGCCGGCATTTGCAAATCAGCTAATCAGCCATTCAATGGCGCAGTCACTGCATTTGCATCCACTTAAAGATGTGCCTCACCTCATTTGCATGGGTTGCGCTATAAAAGTGCAACATTGGGCTGCACTGGCCATAGTCGTTACTGCAGTCTATTGCGGTGAGTTGCATGCTGTTTGAGAGTGTGGACTGTGGATTTTGGGACATGCATGGGACTGCACAGTCACAGGTAACACCTGTCATTCTCACAGGCTGAATCATGAGAAAGCATGTTGTGGAGGAAGAGGAACAGAGTCGTGGGAGGAAGAGGAGGCCAAATTTCACTAAGGCAGAGATGGATGCCTTGTTCGAGGCCTACCTAGACCAGGAGCCACTTCTCAGCGGATGCCGAGTGAACCAGGGAACACCACAGGCCCATGCTGCTGCATGGGAGGAGGTGGCATGTGCTGTAAACCTGCATGGCAGCCACCAGTGCTCTGTGCAGGAGTGCAAGAAGAAGATGGGCACTGACATATGGAGGATTAAGGAGAAGGTGGCTGCCATCAGGGCAGCATGGTCTGTGACAGGTGGGGGACAGCCGGAGGTGCTACGCCTGACCCCACAGGAGGAGCGGGTTGCTGGCAGCATGCAGCATTGCGCCATTGAGGGTGTTCCAGGTGGTGGATTCCAGACTGGTGGTAGCCCATCACTGCATGGTAGCTCATGGTCTGTCTATTGGGGGGGACAGGATAGGTCACATGCAGTAACGCGACTTTGTTTTCCCTTACAGATCCTGAGCATCTGCATGGGTCAGTGGCGCTGGGCTTCTCCACTGACGCCAGTCACATGGAGATGGATGAGAGCCCATCCACCTCCACAGGAATACGTGACTCAGGGCGACAGTGGGTCCACCTGGACATCAAGACAGATGTTGGTGGAGCAGATGCGGAGGAGGCCCTGCCCGTGTCCCAGTGTGCCAGCGTCCATGGATACCATCATGCTGACACTTGGGCTGGTGCTGGATCCATCACCGATGATGATGTCGCTAACGTCATGGGCAATGACACATGTGTGCCACAGGATGGTCACACAGCAGGTTACATCATGGCCATGGCTGTGGGTGGTGCTGCCGTGGAGGCCTGCATGTCATCACAGTCCCAGCCTGTGCCTGTCAGAACTGGTGGGGCAGTGCTGGTGTGTGTACAGGACAGTGGGACTGTTGCGGCCACTGCGGAGGCACCATTGAGCCCTGGGGAACGGCAACCAGAGAGGCAGCATCAGCAGTCAGCCAATGGGCATGGGGGTACAGTGTCAGGGGGTGGCATCAGTGCACCACCTGTGGACATGCCCAGGCCTGGCCCTGGTGTGCAGCTCCCACCCTCAAGGGGTGATGCACATCAGAGCTGCGAACACCTTGAGGGACAGCATGCCAATCAGGCAGATGACCTCTTGGATGAGCACATGAATACTGCAAGCATCAGTCAATCAGCAGATGCAGCTTGTGATGGTGGTGGATGCACTGAGTGTGGCTCTGCACCAGGCAGAGGAGCGTCGCAGCAGAGACACTGCTCTGCTCCTGGCAGGGATGGACCAGAAGCGGGAGGATGTGACTGCTGCCATTGACAGGCTGACACAGACAATCACAGCTGCCATGGCCACAGTGGGCACACATTTATTTGCCCATGCATTGCAGACACCGTGCAGTGCAATTTCCACCCCCCATTCCCGGCATCGTGCAACACCATCCTTGTCAACACCGGGTCAACTGTTGGCATCTCAAGCACGCCTGGCACAGGCATGTTCGGTGTGCTGCAGACCCCTGCATGAGCACGGTCACATCCGTGCAGTGGAACCCTTGGGGACCATCGGTGCCACCCCATGAGGCCAGTGGTCAGCCTGTCACTGCTGGCGGATCTCAGCAGGTCCGCCCTCACATCTGTGGCAGCCGTGGCACTGTGGCACATGACTGACCTGTCTTCCAGTGTGGCTACTGTCTGATACTGCCCTGTGTGCATTGTGTTATTCAGCGGGAAATACACGGGTGGGTACCTGGCCCTGCACGCACACACACACACAGTCCATCTGCACACCATCCCGGCTGCTGTCTGCAGTTGCGTGTGCATGATGATGCCTGCATTGCACTGTATGCCACTGTGCAATGGTGCCCAGTGTCTGACACACACACAATGACAGGCAGTGGGCGTGGTGGTCTGTGGACATGTGTGTGGCTAGGGGTGGCATTCTGGGTCGGCGTGCCTCCTACCCTTTGTGCATGTCTGGTGAGTTGTGTGTGTGTGTGTGTGTGTATGTCTGATCACGTGCCATATTAGACCTCGCCCATCCCTGGCGTTGTGTGCGGTTCCATGCCTGGCCACTTCCCTTGATGGCATGCACCCCTGGTGTGTGTCCATGCATGTTTGTGGGTTGTGCCTTTGCCACTGGTGGTTGCACATGGCCCCATGACTTACCGGGTTGGCTGAAGTGCTCCTCTGTGATGGTGTCTCGGTGCAGCTGTGCCAGCCGGAGCAGTCGGGGGTCCCATCGCCCAAGGGGGGGCTGCCCATCACCATTGTCACCGGCGTCCTCATCGTCCCCATCACTATCCCCCTCTTTGACCTGTACGGCTATCCCACATTCATTGGCCATGTTGTGCAGGATGCAACAGGCCAGGAATACCCCCCAGGTCTTTGAGGGGCTGTACTGTAGGGCACTGACGGAGGTGTCCAGGCAATGGAAACATGCCTTCAGTATACCGAACACCCACTTGATGACATTACATGTGGTGGCATGTGCCTCATTGTAGCGTTGCTGCGATGGTGTCGCAGGCCGCTGGTATGGTGTGAGCAGCCAGGGATGGAGTGGGTATCCACTGTCACCTGTGTGTAGAGGGTGGAGGTTAGTTTGGTGATCAGCATCGCCCTGCCCCAGGCCATGTAGGCCACTACCCATGTCAACTCTGACCATGCCCCTCCCTAGCCCTATGTTTGTCTGTGTGGTTTGCATACTCACCCACTAAGTGGCCAGTGGGGATGTCCCCGCTCTCGAATCTGTGGCACAGTGCCGACTGGTGCCAGATGAAGACATCATGTGCTCCCCCAGGGTGCATGGCACAGACATTGATTATGCACCCCCTGGCATCGCACACCACCTGGCAGTGGATGCTAGCATAGCCCTTCTGATTAATATATGCGGCCCCCTCGGGGCCAGGTGGTGTGTGGATGGCCACATGGATGCAGTCTATTGCCCCTAGCACGCCAGGCATACGTGCTACCCTGTGGAACTCCTGTATGTTTGCTGTGCGCTCCGCTGGTGTGCTTGGGAAATAGAAGTCCTTTGCAGCATGTGGCAGCAGTGTACTGAGGAACTGGGTGAGGTGGCGTGACGTGGCTGACTGGGTTATGCCTGTGGTGTCCCCTGTTGGTTTCTGAAAGGTACCCGTGGTGAGCAAGCACATGCAAGCTGTCACTTTAGTCTCCACTGACAGAGCATGGCACCATCATGTGGGTGCCTGCATCACATCACTGCACAGCTCACAGAGCCACCTCAGAATTGCCCGATTCAGGTGGTACCGGCCCATGATCTCAGTATCTCTGTACAGCTCAAAGCTGGTGCAGGCACGGTGCTTCCTGTTGGGTGCATACCACTGACAGGCCCTTCCATGGCCGCACCTCCCTGCTGCCCACCTTCTCACCCCCCTCATTACTGCCTCCATCTGGATGGTGGCACTGATCATGTACCTGGCTTGTGCTCACCCCTGGCAGCTGTTTCTGTGTTCCCCCCCCACTGTCCTGGCTGCTACTTTCCCTGCACCGGGAACACCTAAATGTGATGGCCTCTGTGCTGTGTGGCACTTCCCCCTTCTGCACTGGCTGTGTCTCCCCACGCCTTCCTTGTGCCTTTCTGTTCAGGGTGCCCTTTCCCTGGCCTGCCCTGTGTGTCCCTCCTGCCCTCTTTCTGCAGCTATGGTTCAACTTCATGTGCCTTCCCTGTACAGTTCTTGCACCTCTCCCTTGTTCCTTTTTATTTTGGCTCATTTCTGCTATCGCACAACTTCTGCTTACTCTCCTATTGCTCGTGGTGCATGTTGTTGAATATTGCACTGCACCATTTATGCATGGTTCCTCCCCCTTCAGTTGCACATACATTCATTATCATTGCGCTATTGCTCAGTGTGCTTTGGGGGGTGCAACTGCCTCCTGCTGAATATCACAGAATGGTGCATTTTTGGACTTGTGCTGGCGCAACCCTTTTGAATATCAGGGCCCATGTGTTCAAAAGAGATGCTAGCAGTAGCAACCATCCAAAACAAATCCAGTGTGACATTTTTTAAAGGAAATCAGGCTACTTAAATAGATTTTTCATTTTTCTCATGAATGTTTGAAATACTGGAAGTGAAAACAGTAGTTATTGAAACTTCTGACCATTTAGTAGTGCTCTATAAAAGTAGAATTGGACCCCAGCTCCACCCCACTCTAGACCTTGGAGGTGAAACATTAAAGTGCTTGACAACCTAGAAATTACAAAACAGTGGACTGACATTTTCTTTGCAAGATGGTCAGTTCTAAGCTGCTACAAGGACCTGGGGACTTATGGGAAGATTCCATAATAGAATTTAAACCATATTTGTAAGGAGCAGTGGGAAAATTAGGGACAGATAAAAACTCATTTACATACCAGAACCCACTTACATAAACTGGTCTCCTGTGTACATACGGCAGGAACAGATCTGACAGATCAAATTAATAATATCAGACACATTTTGAAACAATACCAGTATGAAAGAACAGCCATATTAACACAAGAAGAAAAATTTGGCATGCAAGGGAAAAACCAAGCCCTAGGTACGTTCAAAACATATAAAAACAGTGTACAATGGGGTCATGCTGGAACTCTGTAAAACAGAAGGTGAAAACCTTACAACAGACATTCAAAAACTAATGACCACAGTACATTACATGACTACTGTATGTTGTGAAATCTTTTGGTCCACTTACTGCCCCACATTTTGATTTATCCTGCTTAAAGGACTTAAGAACTTTTAAACCAAAAGAAACCGGGCACTCACCAACCAAATCCATGGGACACCACAGCATGAAGTTCTAAGAAATGTCAACTTTATTTCCAATCATGGGATTACTTCTGATGCGTTTTGGACACTGCGTGTGTCCTTTGAAGACACAAGTCATGTCCGAAATGCATCAGGAATAATTCCATGATGGGAAATAAAGCTGAAATTTCTTAAAACTTCAAGCTGTGGTGTCCCATTAATTTGATTGGTAAGTGTCCAGTTTCTTTTGGTTTGCATGCTACAGTTTTAACAGAGAGCACCACCACTCCAGTGTGCACTTCTTGGTATTTGGAATAGGACTTAGGAACTCCAACTATTCCTCCCAGTTTCCTACAAAAGCTGATAGGGCTGATGGGTGTATTAGAAGTGGAAATGGTTATTAAAAGGTTGAGCAATAACATGGCACATGGATTAGATGGATTACCATCAGCATGTTATAAGACATACATAGACTTTTTGGCACCCACTTTACAGGCCATTTTTAACCAGCATTTAGTTATGGGAACTTTACTTCACTCCATGAACCAGGCCATATTAATTTTCTTGAATAAGAAAGGTGATAAACAACTACTAAAAATTGGAAACCGTTATGTCTCCTTGATACAGACATAAATATATTACCACAAATTATTGCATCTAGTACACTATCATCACTCTTAATTCTTCCATCACAAACCTGTGTAGTCCCATCTCATAGAATACAGCACAACTAAGTTACCCTCAGGGAAATTATGGAAAGACTAGGCTTTAGTTCTTGTTCTGGGTTTTTAATTTCACTACACCAATAAAAAGCATATGGATCAGTCATACATACATACCTTTTCAAAAGTACTACAGTTACATGGCATAACTGATATTTTTAAAACATGGATAGCATTATTGTATAAACAAGCAGAAGTACTACTGTCAATAAACTCCTGGACAGTATCAGTCATTATAATTAGAATGGGGGTTTAAAAGGGTTGTGCACTCAGTCCCATACTATACATTTTCATGCTGAACACACTGATATGGCTTATTCAAACCAATATGACCATACAAGGACAAACATCTGACACCAGACTCTAGAGCAATAAGTACACAAGCATATGCTGATGATGGATGCATAGTGCTAGAAAATCAGGGGCACAATATTCAAAATTTTGTATGGGTGCCAATGGGTTTTAGCCTGCACTAAAAGGGGTTTGCCCCAGATCCACATATTCAAAAGGGTCCTTTGTGTGGGCAAAGAGGGTTAGTGCACTTGCAAACTATAATGTATGTGGGTGGGCAAGGGGAGGGGCATAACCATGAAAACTCATGCTACCCCATATTCAGTGAATTTGAACTGCACAAAATGGATTAGCATGGTACTTTTCTGCAGCATAAATACTGCTGAACACAATACCAACTTACTCTGGGAAGTGCTAGTGGCTGCTTTTGGTAATGCCAACACCTAGGCAGTTGTCCACTGGGGTAGCACACCTGCACACTCTAGTCTGTGGCACCACCTCCAATTGCCAGCCCATAGTAAACTTAAAACTTCCCTGGTACCTACTGGTCCACCCCTCCTTCCGATCACCAGCCCCTAATAAACTCAAAACTTCTGTGGTGCCTAGTGTTTCCTCCACCCTCCAATTTCCAGCCCATAATAAAATTATAACTTCCTTGGTACTAGTGGGGTCCCCTCTTATAGTAAGCCCATAATAAAATTAAAACTTCCCTGGTGCCTAGTGGTACCTCCCCTTGGATTGCCAGCCTGTAATACAGTTAAAACTTCCCTGGTGCTAGTGGTCCTCCCCTTCCTCAAATCATTAGCCCGTAGGAAAACTGACAACCCTCCCTGGTGTCTAGCATCCCCTCCTGTGGAACTGAACACCCACCCACCAGTCACTTTACCAGTATCTTCAGTGCTGCCGACATGCATATGGTGACCAGTGCAGCCTCCTCACACCTCCTCAGACACCTGCCGTATGTTCAGGTATGGAGTGTGCATCTTATTTATAGAACACGGCATGTCACCCTGCCATTTAAATAAGATGCATGCTCTCTGCCTGAAGATATGTCAGCCAGATGAGGAGGGGTGAGGAGAGCTGCAATGGTTGCCATATGTACATCTGTGGCACGGAGGATACTGGCAAGGGAAGGTACCTAAACCAATCAATAGAAGCACTCTGGATAGGGGGATCAATACCAGCCCATTCACAGAAGAAAGGGTCCTGAAAGAACTCCTAAAACTGAAAGTGGATAAGGCAATGGGGCCTGATGGAATTCACCCCAGAATTCTAAAAGAACTAAGGTGAGAACTAGTGATACAACTGACTACCATTTTTAACAAATCATGGGAGGATGGTGTGGTACCTGAGGATTGGAGGAGGACAAATGTGATTCATCTTCACAAAAGTGGGAGCAAGTCAGAAGCAAGAAACTACATACCTGTTAGTTTGATCTCAGTGGTAGGGAAAATGATGGAATCACTTCTGAAAGAAAGAATTATTGAGTATCTAGAGGCCAACAGGGCATAGGATCCAAGGCAGCATGGATTCACAGCGGGAATGTCACATCAGATGAATCTCATAGACTTCATTGACTGGTTGACCAAAGTAGTAGACCAGGGAAGGGCTGTGGACATGACCTACTTAGACTTTAGCAAGGCATTTGACACAGTCCCACAGAAAAGATTAATAAACAAGTTAGCCAGCCTGGGAGTTGGTTCCAGTGTGGTAGCATGGGTAAAAAATTGGTTGGATAACAGGACACAGAGGATAATAATAAACAGAGTCCACTCTGAAGACAGGAGGGTTACTAGTGGGGTACTGCAGGGTTCAGTACTGGGACCGGTCCTCTTTAACATCTTTATAAGTGATATTGTGGCGGGACTGGAAGGAAAAGTATGCTCCTTTGCAGACGACACAAAGATCTGCAACAGGGTTGATACACAAGGGGGGTGGAAAGGATGAGAAGGGACTTAGCAAGGTTGGAAAAATGGTCAAAAGTATGGCAGCTTAGATTCAATGCAAAGAAGTGCAAAGCAATGCAACTGGGAAACAAAAACCCAGGGGAAGAGTACACAATGTGGGAGGTACTAATAACCAAAAATGTAAAGGGACCTGGACTAGTCAAATCAGTTGATCTAAAAGGAGGCAAACAATGTGAGAAGGCAGCAAGGAGGGCTTGGGGGATACTGGGATGCATAGAGAGAGGCATCACCAGTAGCAAACAGGAGGTTGTTATCCCTTTGTACAGACAGTTGGTGAGACCCCATCTGGAGTACTGTGTGCAGTTCTGGAGACCCCATCTGTTCAAGGACATAGACAGTATGGAGGAAGTCCAGAGGAGAGCAACTAAAATGGTGCAGGGTCTGCAACAGAATCCATACAAAGAGAGAGTAAAGGAACTTAATATGTATGCCCTTGAGGAAAGAAGGGAGAGAGGGGACATGATAGAAACTTTCAAGTACCTCAAGGGCATACCTCTCAACCTTTTGTCCCCCAAATGTGGAACACTGCCTGCCAAAATGTGGAACAAATGGGCAAAATGTGGAACACTTAATCAAATTGTTACCTAAGAAGCTCAAAATACTGTTAAAATGTTGCATTTATGTTCAGAAAGTCTGTTATTAATTGAATAATATCTTTTTTGCATCATTTACTATGGATTTTTACTTTAAAATGTTGACTTTGAATGTGGAACAAGTCCACACAATGTGGAACAAGGAGCTTTTGTGAAGCAAAATGAGGAACGTTCCTCGTAATGTGGTACAGTTGAGAGGTATGCTCAAGGGAATCAACAAAGTCTAAGAGGGAAGCATATATTAGAAAAAGAGATGTGCAAGAACAACTGGGTACAATTTGAAGATAGAGGGTGGATGGCTCAGGGCAATGTGAGGAAGTATTTTTTCACAGAGAGGATGGTGGATGCATGGAACAGCCTTCCTGAGGAGGTTGTGGGGTCTAAAACTGTGGGGGAATTCAAGAATGAATGGGACACACATAAGGCAATTCTTGTGGGGGAGTAGGAGGAAGTAGGCTGTTGGTTAACTAGGATCTGCAGCTTATCCAATAGGTAGGGAAATGGGCAGACTGGTTGGGCAAAGTGCTCCTTATCTGCCATCAAAGTCTATGTTTCTATGTTTCTGTGTTTCTATGTAAGCTGTGTGGGGGGTGTTTGGTGTGGTGGGGGGAGCTAGATACCAGGGAGGGTTGTCAGTTTTCTTGCTGACTGGCAATCTGAGGAAGGAGGACCACTAGCACCAGGGAAGATTTATTTGTGTTACAGGCTGGTGATTATAGGTGGGGGACCACTAGCACCAGGGAAGTTACAATATTATTACAGGCTGGTAATTGGAGGAAGGGGGGACCACTAAGCACCAGGGATGTTTTAATTTTATTATGGGCTATTGATTGGGGGGGACCACTGGCACCAGGGAAATTATAATTTTATTACAAGCTGGTGATCAGAGGGAGGAGGGGACCACTAGGCACCAAGCAAGTTTTAAGTTTATTACAGGCTGGAGATCGGAGGTGGGGGGTGGGACCACTAGGAACCAGTGAAGTTTTTATTCTCTCATGGGCTGGCAATGGGTGGGGGACTGCTAAGCACCAGGGATATCTACACAGGTCTGGGACTGGGCAATTGGGGGGGCAGTGCCACAATGACCTGCCTTGCTGCCCATGCAAATGAGCCCATAATGGGCATGCAAATGGACCTATATTGCCTTGCATGCCCAATGAGTTCATTTGTATAGGCCCCTTTGAATATTGCAGATAGCTCTCTGGTGCTATCTACTATGGTGGCATACTTCAGGATCCATTTTGGGGCAGCACTGCTTGACTTGTCACTGCACTGATATGGCCCTATATTCAGTTGAACAGTGCTGGTGTGCTATTCGACTGAATATAGCATCCTCAGGCTCCCAGGCATTTGTAAGGCGCATTGCAAGGTTTTTCACTCTGCTTTGTGCTATTTTGAATATTGGGCTTCAGGTCTCAGGTGTAGAAAAACAGCAGATACTAACTGATTTTCTAAGATATCTGGCTCAAGAATAAATTACAGCAAAAGCACTGCAATACCATATGGCTCCTCTAACATAGGACAGAAGGAACACAGATCACTGGAATAGCTATCAAAAGTAATGCCCTTAAAGTGTTTGGAAAAACTTTCAACTGCACCAATATCGTACTACAAAACTTGACTGACTGAGTAACAACTGCAGAACAGATACTAAGGGTATGGAAAAGTAGAAGAATTTCAAACAAAACAGAATCTATTTGATAAAGACTCTTACTGCTGTGATTCACGTGCTTGAGTTAAATATTCCCATCACCTGCTGAAATTAAAACTGAACTACTCAGCTTATTTTTTTGGGGATTGTGGGGCACAAGATTTAATCCAATCAAAAAAGAAATCACATACTGGACTGTAAATAAGGGTAGGGTCAACATGATCAATCAATTGGTATTTTTTCATAGAATACTTTTGTCTTACAGTTTCACTGTTGTCCTTAGAAAAATCCTGGGTTCCCATCATAGAAGACTGGATTGTTTAAATACTACAGGACTGAATGAATAGAAATTCACATGGGTTAGAAAAGAACATTGGCATGTATTGCCAGGCTATGAGTGTCCCACCCTCAGGAAGCTGTAGAAGGGATATCTCTCTTTAGAGGAAGTTAGTTCCAAGCTTAGGAAGGCCCCATGTGACTCCATGCTTGATAGCGAATACTCCTATCCATTGGAAATCCAACACTGTCCTGATAATAAGTTATTAGCAGCCTTGGTTCAAATGACAAACAGCAGAATTCCCAGATACAGTATATTTAGGTCATTACCTGAGTAGGCTTAGATAGCAAATTGGCAGTGAAAAATTCTTTAAACATTAATAGAACAACTGACTCAGTGGCACAAAGGACTGAAGTGCTGGGCACCTTACCTCTCACCACACCAGCAACCCTTGTTTGGGAATGAGCACGGGTTTATTTATTTATTTTTATTTATTTATCAGATCATCGGTTTACAGACCTTTGAGTCAAAGACTCATTTACAAAGGCACCTCGTCAAGAGAGCAATACATCACAGCAAACAAAACAGTGCAGTACATAACGCTTAGATTAAAAAAGCAACCAGTGTTACAAGCATTCACTGGTGGTACACACTTGGTAACAGGTAGATCACAGTACATAGATACATAGACAGTGTCAGCAGATAAGGGCCTATGGCCCACCCAGTCTGCCCATTTGAGCTTGTAAGTTCAGTTTATGCTTTCCTAGAAGTCTGTTGCTCCTTACCCCTGACCTCCAGAATTCCTTTATGTCTATCCCATGCATTCTTAAATCCCATGATTGCTTCAGCCCCCACCACTTCCTCTGGCAGGGTGTTCCACTTGTCCACCACCCGCTCTGTGAAGAAATTCTTCCTCACGTTTCCTCTGAATCGTCCTCCTCCAACTTCATCCCATGCCTCTAGTCCTGGAACATCTTTTTGCTTAAAAATAGTGTATTCCTGCACCCTGTTCCTCCCTGTAAGATACTTGTATGTCTCTATCATATCCCTCTCTCCCTCCTCTCCTCCAGGAGTACACGTTCAGTTCCTTCAACCTGTCTTCATAGGACTTGTGATGCAATCCATGCACCATCTTTGTTGCCCTCCTCTGAACCTTCTCTACCCTGTCTATGTCCTTACGTAGGTAAGGTCTCCAGAACTGTACACTGTACTCCAGGTGGGGCCTCACTAGTGTCTTGTATAGTGGAATTATGACCTCCCTTTTCCTGCTGGTGATGCCCCTGCCTATGCATCCCAGCATCCTATTTGCTTTACCTGCTGCCTTGTCACACTGTTTCCCCTACCTTGAGGTCATCAGAGATGATAACCCCAAGATCCCTTTCCTGCTTGGTGCATGCTATATCCTCACCCCCCAACTGATATATTGTGCCAGGGTTTTTGTGCCCCATATGCATTATCTTGCACTTCTTTGCATTGAATTTCAACTGTGAACCCCTGACCATTCTTCAAGTTTCTGCAAGTCCCTTCTCATTCTGTCTACACCCTCTGGTGTGTCTACTCTGTTACAGAGCTTTGTGTCATCAGCGAACAGTGAAATTCTGCCTTCTAGGTCCTGCACAATGTCACTGATGAAGATGTTGAATAGGACCGGTCCCAGCACTGATCCCTGTAGTACCCCACTGGTCACTCTTCCCTAAGTGGAGTGACAGCCATTTACCACCACCCTCTGTGTCCTGCCACCCAGCCAGTTACCTACTCACCACACTACTGTCCCTGCCCACACCATATTCCCAGTCTGTGTAATAGTCTTCTATGTGGCACAGTGTCAAAGCCTTGCTGAAGTCCAGATAGGCCATGTCCACTGCCTTCCCTGATCCACCTCCCTAGTCACCCAGTCAAAAATTCAATGAGGTTGGTCTGACATGACCTCCCCTGGTGAAACCATGCTGCCTTGGGTCCTGTAGTCCATTGACAACCAGATGTTCCACCAATCTCTCCTTCAGTAGTGCTTCCATGATCTTCCCCACTACTGAGGTGAGGCTGACTGGTCTGTAGTTCCCCGCTTCCTCTTTGTTCCCACTTTTGTATAAGGGGACTACATCTGCTATCCTTCAGTCTTTGGGTACCTCCCCTGTTTCCAGTGATCAGCTAAACAGGATAGCCAAAGGTTCAGCCACCACCTCTCTTAGTTCTTTAAGGACCCTGGGGTGCACCCCATCTGGCCTCATTGCTTTATCAACTCTTATTACTCCCAGTTCCTTCAGGACCCTTTCTCGTGTAAACGGACTTCTGTCCATTTCTGCACCATTCTCACCCCTTGTACTCCCTTCAGACCCATTACCCTCCTCTTCCTCAGTAAAGACTAAGTAGAAATACCTGTTCAATATGTCAGCTTTACTGTTGTCATCCTCCACACCACCTCCATCCTTCACCTTCAGTCTCACTATCCCTCCCTTTGCCTTTCTTTTTTCACTTATGTACCTCTAAAAGGTTTTGTCCCCTCTACCCACTGATTTTGCAATGTGTTCTTCTGTCTGAGCTTTGGCTTCCCTTACTGACCTCCCTGCCATCCCTTTGCTTCTCCTGGTACTTCTCTCTATCCCCTTCTGCCTGTGTCTTTTTGTATTGCCTGAATGCAATCTTTTTGGCTTTCACTTTCTTTGCTACCTCTTTGGTAAACCATAATGGTCTCCTCTTCCTTTTCCTCTTGCTAACCTGCTTAATGCATAATTCTGTTGTTCTTGTAATCCCCATTTTAAATACTGCCCACTGTTCCTCAACCCCTGATTCCTGCCCCATTCCCCTTAATGCCTCTTTCAAGTATCTCCCCATTTTCCCAAAGTCTGCCCCCCTAAAATCCAGGATACATGTTTTTGTGTGGTTTGGTTCTGCTCTTTCTGTGATTTCAAACCACAATGACTGGTGGTCACTGTTCCCTAGGTGCTCCCCCACTGCTACCCCCATCACACTGTCCCTGTTTCAGAGCACAAGGTCCAGTATTGCCTTCTGCTGAGTTGGTTCCATGACCAGTTGCTTGAGGAAGGCACCCTGAAGGAGTCAGGATAAATCTGCTCCTAGTTGATGCTGCTGCTGGGATGCTCCAGTCCACATCTGGAATATTAAAGTCTCCAACCAGTACTACCTCACCCTTGTCTGCCATCCTTTGGATGGCTAGCCTCAGCTCCCTATCTGTTTCTTCCTCCTGGGCTGGTGGTCTATAGACCACACCTGTGCAGATGGCTGGCCCCATTTTCCTTTCCAGCTTAACCCACAGTATCTCTCCCCCATTTTGCTCCTCCTGGATCTCTGTGGCCCTTATGTTATTTTTCACATACAGTGCCACTCCTCCTCCCTTCCTGCCTGCCCTGTCTCTTCTGAATATGTTGTAGCCAGGTATGGCCATCTCCCAGTTGTGGTTATCATTACACCAGGTTTCAATGATGGCCACAATGTCCAGGTCTGACTGCACCATGACAGCCTCCAGATCTTCTATCTTGTTGCTAAGGCTCCTGGCATTTGCACACATGGCTTTCCATGATTTGACCTCCATAGACTGTTTCACTGTTTTACTCCAGCCCCTTCCTTGGTTGTCCTTTATCCCTGGTTCTCCTTGCTGTCTGTCCTTCTGTTGAATTTTGCCCCATTTCTGCCTATCCACCTCTTGGGCGCTAATCTCCATCTTTTGCACACTGCTTTGTAGAGATAGCCACTCCTCTGGTTCACTGGTTCCACTGCTAGCTGTGGAGGGTGAGCAAGTAGGTACCCTCCTTGCTGGCCTGCCACCCCCCTTTGCTAGTTTAAATGCTTGTCAATGTAGCATTTAAACTTATCATTGAGTGCTTGGATTCCCCTCCAGGATGGATGCAGGCCTTCAGGCTTGAACAAACCTCCATCCCTCCAGGTGAGTCCCCAGCCACCAATGAATCAAAACCCTTCCTCACAGCACCAGTTCTTCAATCATGAGTTAAAGTTCCTGGTGCATGCACTCCTACGCTCTCCCTTGCCTCTCGCAGGTACTACTTCTGAGAAAGTGACAAAAGTAGCTACTTGCTTGAGACCCCTCCCCTATTTCCTAAACTCTTCCTGAACTTCCTTTGGCTCCCCATTTGCCAGGTCATTAGTAACTAGGTGGATAATGACATCCAGCTCACCCTCCCATCTTGCCTTCCCAGTGATCCCCAGGATCTTCCTTCCATCCCTCCATGCCATGACACCTGGTAGGCACCTCACCTCCCTGTCCTCCCCCTCCTGTGTTCCTAGCTGGATCCCTCTTATTATGGAGTCCCCTCCAGGATTTGCTTCCTCCTCTCTGGGGTCCATGCTTTCCCGCTTAAGGTCACCTCCGTGGCTAACCTCCACATCCTTTCCTTCCACTTCTCTGGGTACCTCTATTTGGTTGTCCCCATTTGCCAGTGTGGCATATGAGTTCTTGAGTGGAATAGGATCTGGGAAGTGCCTCTGCCTGACCGCTCTAACCCGCCCTGAGCCCACTGTCATTCAAATGCTCCTCGTTCTCGGCATCCTTTGAGGCAGTTGCATTGGACTGGCTGGTCTCTGGATAGGGGTGATGGTACTCCTGACCCAGTTTACTTCCACTCTGAGTCTGGCTACCTCATCCCACAGTCCAGAGAGATGCATGCAGATAGGGCAGCACCTCAGTGTCCAGAAGGTCCAGTAGTCATGATATAGGTACACGAGTATCACGCCAGGTGGCAACCAGAGATATTTTATTACATTAGTCAGCAGATGTTGCATGAGACCCCAGGTATATACAGCAAAAGTAGATGGGGCAGACCCAGCCTAGGGGTGAAGGTAAGGGGCAGGTGGGGGATTATGTGCAGTTGCAGCAGTGAGTGCTTGTCAGATGGCTTCTGAGGGAGACCTTGAAAGGACCAAGCTTAGTGGAGTCAGCTATATTGGCTGGGAGGGAATTGAACCAGGAGGGAGCCTGATAGCAAATGGATCTCTGGGCCATAGAGGTCCTAACCCAGGGGACAATAAGGGAAGTTTTGACAGTCCTGCGGGTGGAGACTGAGGGGGGAGGCACGCTGCAAGGAGGTGGCAACCCCAGGAGCAGAGAGACCTAGCAGGGTCTTTTGTTACAAGAAGGCAGGTTTGGAAGTGGAGTCTTTCTTCAAGGTTGAGCAAGTTGGTGGTGGAGTACAGCAGGCTTGTATGGGTGCACCTAGGGGCTCCCAGCATTAGCCTGCAGGCCTTGTTTATAGACAGCTGGATTCTTGCAAGTGCAGTGTTGTCAGCTGCAGCATAGATGGGCAGCCCATAGTTGATTAACGACAGGACAGAGGAGGTGATTGCCACTCTAAGGACCTCTTGTGGTAGGCAGTCCCTATGGTGGTATAACAGTCCAGTCCTGACATTGGAGGCAGCAGAAAGGGCATTGATATGGGAATGGAAGGAGAGTGCCGAATCAAAGGTAATGCCCAGATACTTGTAGGAGGAAACCTGCTCAATGGGGTTCAGTATCACAAGAGGGACATCACTGGCTTTGCTTTGGCGATGCAAGAAGAGCATAACTTTGGTCTTTTTTAGGTTCAGGACTAGCCTTCATGATGTGAACCAATGCTCAGCTCTATCAAAAGCTTGTTGGAGGGTGGCCTGGAGTGTGTTGGGGTTGGGGTCAGCTGTGAAGAGCACTGCATCATCCACATAGAGGAGGATCCGAAGGCCAAGTGGAGGGAGTTGAGGTAGAGACTGAAGAGGAGAGGGAATAAAATGGTGCCCTGGGGAACCCCAGAGTGGACAGGTCGTGTGTCAGATAGGGTGCTATTGATTTTTACACACTGAGGTTCTGGTAGATAGGTAGCTGGTGAACCATGCAGGGGGTCTGGGGAAGAAACCAAGGCATCTGAGGGAGTCAAGCAGGAGAGGATGGCAAACCATGTCAAAGGCCTTGGAGAGGTCAATGAACTCGGCACCGGCAGGACTTCCGGCATCAAGAGCAGAGTGCAGGAAGTTGGAGAATTCAAGTAGCGTGGTTGTGATGCTGTGACCTGCATGAAAGCCATGCTGTTCAGGGCACAGGATATTGGGCATGGCCAGGTATTCGGCAAGTTGGTTGGCAACTGCTTTTTCAAGGGCCTTAGAGAGTGGGGGGAGGATGGAGATAGGTCAATAGTTACCCGGGGTCTCTCGATCGCCACTCTTTAGGATGGGAGTGATGATGGCAGTTTTCCATGTGCTGGGAAACTGCCCCAGGCACAGATAGTGGTTCAGCAACTCGGTAAGTGGGACCAGGATAGCATCCAACATCAGACGAAGTAGCCCAGTGTCCAGTAGGTCGGTCCCGGTGTTGTTACTACTAACGGCTTTTTGCAGAAGGGGTCTAGCCTCCAATGGGGAGATGGTACATAGGTAGAAAGGAGGTCTCTGGAGAGTTGGCAGGGGTGCTATTGGGATGGGGTCAAAGAAGTTACTGGGCAGGACTGAACTCATTTCTGAGAAAGTGTGGTTTAGGCAGTCTGCAATGCCAAGGGGGGGTCAGAGCAGACAGTTCCATTAAAGGATAGTTGAGATGGGGGTGGGGAGTGGGATTTCCCATTTAGCTCCTTAACATTATCCCAAAAGTTTCTAGCCAACCCCCAGGAGGAGACAAGAGTGGATTGGCAGTGCTGGGTTTTGGCCTGTCGAATGACCCAAGTACACTTATTGCACTCAGCATTGTACGTTTGCCTCTCAGTTGGCTTGCCAGATTCCACTGCAGTGTGCCATAGGTTGTTACTCATTTTAAGTTTGTGAAGGAGGGAGGGGGTAATCCAGGGCATGTTTTGCTTTTTGGTGCAATTTTTAGCAATGGGGGCATAGCAGTCAAAGGCAGTGTTAAAAGTGCAAGTGAAAAAATCCAATGCCTCATCTATGGATGGTGCAAGCCTGATTAGGGACCAATCCAGTTGTGAGAGGTATAGTTTAAGGCAATGCAGGCCACCTGGGAGTAGGCGATGTCGCTGGGTGGTTTGTGGTGCAGGTTTGCTGTTGGCAGAGGACCAAGAGAATACGACTAGGTAGTGGTCACTAAGTGTGTTGGGAAGTACACTGATATCGAGCACCCTCTGGGAGCGGTTGGTAATGGTGATATCCAGGAGGGTGCTGGAGCCAGTAGAGGTGTTGAATCTAGTTGAGGTGGTGACAAGCTGGGACATGTCAAGGGCAGCAAAGATATCTCTGGTTTCGGAGGCCATGGCAGAAAGGCAGTTAATATTCAGGTCACCAACTATTATCTGGGCTATTTTGGGTGGTAGGCCAGAGAGGTAGTCAGCAAGCACCTGAATGGTCAGGTCTTGCTTTCTGGGAGGAATATAGGCAAAGGTGAGAAAGGGTGGGCCCTTACCAGGGTTGGGGGAGATTTTTAGTGTGAGGGCTTGAGCCCCGTTATCAAGCTTGGGTGGTGGAAGTGCATGTCCAAGGAGGGAGTCATGCATATAGACAGCACAACCACCTCCACGCTTACCCACCCAATCTTCCATGAAAAGGGTGTAACCAGGGAGGGAGATGAAGGACTCAGGGGTGGATTTGGATAACCAGGTTTCGATGAGTGTGACAATGTCCAGTTGGTGCTGAGTAACCCAGCATTGGAATGCAGCAGCCTTCTTAAGGAGGATGCAAATATTCATAGAAGAGCTATGCGGAGTCCTTGAGCCTGGGCAGGCTCGTTCATAAGGTTGGGCACAGGGCCAGGGTTTGGATGAATGTTACCTGATAGAAGCAACAGGAGGGTGATTAGGCACACCAAAGCATGGTAGTGACTGTGGCATCTCCCCTTGCGACTGGACACGGGGCTGGGTGCAGTGGTGCAAGAGGTGGGTAGAGTACGAAGGGTGGGAAAGGTATTGAGAAGAAGAAACCAAGGTATGAGTGGAAAGTAAGAGGTAGCAGGGGTGGAAGTGTGGGGGGTACTGAGGGTGGGGAGGTGATCGAGCATCGGGGAGGTCTGGTAGAGATGTTGCAGATAAGAGGGGGGTACTATGTGTAGAGGATGATGGTCCTAAATAAGGTGGGGTTAGTGTAGGAAGTAGAAGGAGGACCATAGTCAGTGTCAATGTACATGATCCCGGATGCATTGAGGACGATAAGTTATTTGAGCATGAGAGAGGAGCACCCCTTTAAGAAGTTACAGAAAGAAGAGCTCCTTTAAGGAGTTGCTGTAATTGACTAGTGTGAGGCCTCAGGGGGTGGGGTTCTCTGGGGAAGTGTACTTAATAAAGGAGGGAGGAGGGGAGTGGGGGTGGGCAAATTAATTGTCCAGAGAGCAGTACAGCAAGGCAGTGGCCAGCTGTGTTTTGAAAAAGGTGACTTGTATGCTTTCTCTCTCAATGGGGATCTGCATCATCCAATCGGGAAGCAGCCACAGTCCCCAGGAGCCAGTCCAATTACAGGGATTGAAGCCTGACAACTCTGAGCTAGGAGCTGACCGAACGTACCTGCTTTCCTTGGTCAGGGGGTGGCAGGCTGGATGCAGAGGTCTAGCCACTAGCAGGTAGCAGTGCCAGGGCCACTCGGCTAAAGTGAAGAGCCTGGTTTGGGCTTGTGGCTAAAATGGATCAGAAAAAAAAAGGTGGGCCGTTAGTTAAAAAGTCAAAGACAAAGGTCAAGTAAATTGCTGGGAGGGCCCCGGGCAATTTAGTGCTCAGGGCAGAAGTAGGTACAAATAGTGGGAGAGAAAAGGTTCCTGCAGAGAGGTCTAGTCAAAGGTGCCAGGTGGGAATTTAACAAAACAAAAGGCTGATTCAGGAGGTTGGGGGGAGGCCCCTTGAATGAGACCAGTGAGAGCTGGAAAGGAAGTGTGTGGTGGAGAGGACTCAGGGTGGTCTGGAATGGGTAGAGAAGATGGCCCAAAATGCCAGGCAATATTTACAGAATGTGCTGGTTTAGGGGGGTGTCAGGAGAGGGAATCAGGGATCCAGTAAAAGGCAGAGAAACATTGTGGGGAATAGAGAGAAAGAAATACAAAAGGGAAAAAGGCAAGAGAAAGAGGGAAGCAATGAAGGCAGTCTGAGGATGAATGAGAGGAACTGTGATGGGAAAAGAGTGTGGCAGAACAAACAGCAGGCAGTAGTCAGTTCTAGCTATTCTACAATATTGGGCAATTAGTAGAAACATTTCAGTAGTGCAAGCAATAAGCTACAGTATATAGATGTCAGGCAGTCAGTTAAAGTTCGCTACAACTCTGCTATACTCTGCTAGGTAATTCCTACATATACAGTGCAATAGTTAAAAGGTAAGCAGTAAGAATACTCAGCAGTGCAAGACATAAGCTATATAGAAGTCAGGCCTAGCTAATACAGCAGGCTAAACAGTAGAAAATTCCAAGAAGTGAGGAAAAAAAAATATATAGGGGATACATGATGGGCATGAGTGTGATATGGCAAATATTGTCACTCCAGCAGAGTGAGATATCCAAGCTCATGATGCAGGAGTGACAATATTTGCCATAGCACACGATCTGCCCATCATGTATTTGATATATACAATAGGCCAAGAGTTTCAGAAGTTTTGTTATGCTGTCTTGTGTTCTGTTCCTGTTTATGTGTTTGTTCATTCTGTGTGTGAGCTTTTCTGAATGGGCTGGCAGTGTTATAAACTCTGAGAGACATATAAGTGTGTTTTGCAATGCTAAATGAGTTAGTTTTAGATAGGAGTGAGAAACATACTTTTGTGAAGCTGTACTGTTTAGCAGTCTGCCTGCAGTGAAGTTAAGAGCATCACAGTGATTGTAATGAGCTGAGAGACAGAGTGTCAGAACAGCTGATACTGTTCAGTGGTAATTAAGTTAGCTGCAGGCAGACTGCAGAGTGTTCTGTGAAATTGTGCTCTTTAGGATTCTGGCTGCAGTGAAGTCTAGATTGTCACAGTAATTGTAATGGGTGAGAATCAGAGTTTGAGGAACAAGTGAGAGTGTGTTTCAGTGGTAGTTGAGTTAGCTGCAGGCAGTAGTTTAGACTTCTATGAAGCTGTGCTGTTTGGAATTCTGGCTGCATCAAGTTGAGAGCATCACAGTAATGAGCTGGAAGTTGGGGGGGATAAGTGTGTTTTGTAATGCTCACTGAGTTAGCTGTAGGCAGCAGTGAGACCTCTCGGATAGTTCTGCATTTGTGTCTATGGTAACAGGACAGGTGTTTCTTGCATGCTGAGGGGAAAGCTGCCTAGGGTGATGATATCAGTGACCTTTTGTGACCTGTGTGTGTAAATGGCTGATATCATCACAGTAGAGCAGAGGGTAAAAATATCACACTGCAGTGGATGATACACTGTTTTATCTCACTCATTTACCACTCACCCCTGTTGTGTGTATATATATATATATATATATATATATATATATCCACATAAGTAGTAAATTCAGCAGAAAAAATTGTCCAGAGAGCAGTACAGCAAGGCAGTGCCCGAGCTGTGTTTTGAAAAAGGTGTCTTGTATGCTTTCTTTCTCAGTGGGGATCTGGGTTGCCTGGGGTTGGCTGAGAGGGCAGGGCTGGGAGTAGATAGAGTATCTGCCAGGCTGTTATCCTGTCCCAGATTGGGGAGGTAGGCCTCTCTGGGTCATCACTGCCACCAAGTGGAGGCTCGCTGGTAGTGTCAGAGCACTAGAGAGGCTGGCATTAAACCACGTAGGTGATTGGGGCATTCTCAGTGCTGGTGCACATGCATGCCTCCATGGGCATGCACTGCTGTGAATGACCAAGGTCCTGGGGCAGTAAGGGGTGAAAACCAGGTGGAAAACAACCCCCCAAGAGGCAGGATGAAACCTGACCTCCCACAGGCTCCACAGCAGTGGCTGGGCATGTGCCACGAGTCCTGTGGCAGAGGACGCAGGTGCAATATAAGTCCCAGTAGAGCCAAGTGATGGGGCAGGGGCGCTCAGTCAGATGGAGGCAGCTAGTGGAAGAATAAAGAGATAATGAAAAAAACATTAATAGAGCAACAAATGAACAAAAAATAGAACACTAGATGGTGGCCATTCATCTATTATGGTGTGGTCAATCCATCAATGGATTCCTTTGACATCATAAACTGGGAGAGCACAGCTTGAGAGGTTTACTCATCACAGGAATCCTGAAATGGATTTATGGCACCAATAATGGATGAATGCCCATCTGTTATTTTTTGTAATATGACGGTGCCTGTTTTTAAAGAATATCAGTTTTAACTGCCTTAGTGCCATGCCATGATTACTTCTCTCTCCCTCTCTAATAGTTGGGATCTATGTGATATGGCGATCGCACGAAGGCGATCGCCATGACGGCGAATGTACACCAGCAAAAATCAATTTCACCGATGTACACCCCAGCACACAGTAAAAGGGCACAAGGGACTTGCATGTTTTACATTTATGCTGGGGAATGTGCCCCCCGCACCCCCTACTAAAGGATTCTTAACTCCAGAGGGGTGCATGTCAGGGGGGTGCAAAATAATAAAGAAAAATTTAATGATGGGTGCAACAAAATATATGCATGCCCAGACCCGAACCCAGCACCCTCTCAGCTGTAGCCTGTGACCCACCCACCATGCCATGGGGCAGCTCAGCAGCTCATCACTGCAACATGATACACAAACCCTCCCTCCCCTTCCACCATGCTCACTCCCCCCATGAGTGCATGTATATATAGTGACAGGATGTCGCTATACCTGCAGTCGCCCCCCAGTTCAGTAGCCATCTGATAAGATGACGCTATTGAATCACCATTTTTGTGTGCACTCAATAGCAAGCACCCTTATCACAGGATACCTAATAGTTGCAGGCAGTATGGTAGACAGGAAACAGAGAACTGATTAAGATGAGTCACCTCCCCTCCACCCAAGCACTCACAACCACCTGCAATTAGTACAAACAGCTGTCTCAATGGCAAGAATTAATTTTATTGCAGGATAGGTTTTAAAACATTATGCCAACCATTGTAGCAGTACTCAATGTTCCTGCCACTTGCTGATGGAGATTTAAAAGAACAGGAACGACAACTGACAACAGCTGAGCATGAGTGCTGGTGGCTTTCCAATCTGTAATACCATTGTTTTGATTTCAGGTCGATAGTATTATGGATTCCAGATGTCAGAAAAAAAACTTTTTAAAAGGAGGAAACCTCTGCGATTCCAAGGTCTAGGTCACCTTCCCTCCAGGCTTGGGGTAGTTTATTTAGGGATGGCTCTGCTGCTGCAATTTAGAAACCCAATCCAAGGGGAGGAAATATCCCAATTTGGTGGAAAGTTCTTACGATTCTTCTAACAGGATTGCCATGAAGGGTTGCAAGAGGCCTCTGCAACAATGGGTAGTCTTGAAGCAGAATGGGCCCCCAAGGTGGGAGGACCAGAGCAACAACTGCTGAGGCACTCAGTCAGCCTACCAACTAAAACAGACCAGGTGAAACAGAAGCAGTTGTAGGGAGAATAGCTTTCAAAGGTGCCACAGCATCACCATAGCCAAAGGGGTGCTTTTTGGCTTAAGATCCCCAACCCTCAGCATTTGAAGTCTTAAATTCTACATCACAAAGTGCTACCAATGTGTTAGAGGACTGATGCTCTACCAGGAATGAGGACATTCCCACTATGGGGCAGATGTGAAGGATCCCTCCTTGAGCTCCACATGCTCAAGATGTGGTCTTCATGAGTGCAGTGTGAGACTGTCGGCTACAGGGCAAGCCTTAAGCCAAAAAAGGCAATGTTCATGGTTGGCATGCCTCCGATTTATGAGTGCATGAATCAGCTTTGATGTGCTAGATAGAAGGAGGCTGGGCAAAGCCAGTGGCTGTAGATTAGATAGTAGGTTAGTGATGATAAGGAGTCTGGGTGAAGTGAGCGACCTGGGTAAGGTAGGAGGATGATATGTGAGCCAGTGTTTGGAGGTTGATAGTGGTAGCAGCCAGCAGAAAGCAAGCCAACCAGTTCCATTAAGGAAGACAAATTAATGGTGACAAAAAAGTAGGTGTATAGGTATTGAGTGGCTGAGACACCAGTAAATGAATCAATGATGTTTAGCATAATGAATCAATGAGGTTTAGCAGTTGATTGCTATGGTCTCAGCATGAAAAAAAGTGAATTGATATGAGTGGCATGACTACCTTAGATGCCATTAAGGCAGAGTTAGGTTGTTCCAGTAAAGAGCATTTGCAATGCAATAATCTTAAAGCCATGAAGGCTGTAAGGATAATGTATTTGTACTTGGGTAACTGAAAAGTCATGTAGGCAAGAAGCAGCAAGGAGCAGGGTGATTCCTATAAATTATGTAAAAAATGCTCCTGCTACTCAGAGCCCTGATGCCCCACTTTGACACCACAGTCCCCTCCATAGAAATAACAGGGAGCCACAAACAGAACATCATGAGACCATGTAGCTAATGGAATAGCCGAAAGTTTCAGTATAGCAATGCAGCAGTTGGCTAAGTGGAGCTAGCACTGAATGAATTAAGAGCAGAGCTGTTGAACACACACAGCACAACAGGGAGTGTTAGCTAGTTGAGCAGGATGATGCCTGGACCAGGTGCAAATCATTAAGGTGTAAAGCACAGGAAAGAGCAGTGTGAGCTGAAGCATACAATAACAATGCAGTTGACAAAGGGCTCGCAAAATCTGGTGAGTAAAGGGGAGCCTGAGAGCACAGGTACATGACAGCTTAAGGTAAGGAAATAGCAATATGTAGCCTGAAGCACAAATAAGCAATATATACACAGGGCACTAGAAAACTAGAAAAGCTCAAAAGAAACAAACAAAAGCAAACACAGGTACAGGAGCAGAAAGGAAACGAGCACACAAAGAAGCATGCAGCAGCCAGATGCAAAGCAATACTAACCAAAACCAGGAGAAACACAAGAACAGAGGTCCAGCATGATCCAAGCAGAGCCTAGCACAAAGGAAGAGAGGAAGCAAAGGCTGGGGGGGGCGGGGCGGCAAAGCCCCAGCAGGCCCGGAGAAGAAGGTAGAGATGGACAGAGCCACCAGCCACAAAGGAAAAGTGCTTCAGAAGGAGGCTGGGAGGAACTGCTTATATAGCCCAGGAAGGGAGTGTGGCTGGTTGCTCACCCCATTGAACTACAGGTATAGCCTGTCAATAGAAAGTGGAATGAGCTTCTGTTTGCAACATTAACTTATCGATCATAGTCCCAGGAATATATCCCAAAGAATGGGGGAAATATCATGTTGATACAAAACAAGTATATTTCTTGGCTTGCAGATATTGGGATGCCCCCTTAACAGTGACATTTCTACATTGACGTGTCGATATCGGCAACAGCGCCATGCCAGCATAGAAGTTCTGCTGGGACCGGGCAACCCTTCCCTGAGCTGCACTTCCTCACTGAACTAACTCCAACCTGGGTTAGAATTCCTAAAGTACAGAGGGTGTGGGGCAGAGCCCCGTGATGATTCCCACCAAAGAAAAAACATACACTGATGTGTGCTGCTCCATGCCAACTGCAAAACATTGTTGACATGGAGCCTGGTGCTGTGATGCTAGTCGACATGTTTCTTGTCGAACCAGCATTGTAGAGATGCAAATATTATCTGTGGCAGCACGGTATGCATTGACATTGCAGCAAAAATACATATCACCACAGATAGGAAGACCAAGGGAGGGATAGTGAGGCTTAATAAAGGGGAGAGAGGGTGGGCAGAGGGAGACTGTGAAAAGGCAGAGATACTAAACAAATATTTTTGCTCAGTATTTACAAATGAAGAGGGGGAGGTACATAAAACAAACAGTAGAAACACTCTGGATACAGAAGTTGATACCAGCCCATTTACAGAAGAAAGGGTTCTGAAAGAACTCTAAAACTGAAGGTGGACAAAGCAATGGGGCCTGATGGGATTCATCCCAGAATTCTAAAAGAACTAAGGGTAGAACTAGTGACACCACTGACTACCCTTTTAACAAATCAATGGGAGGAGGGTGGTACCGAGGACTGGAGGAGGGCAGATGTGATTCCCTTTACAAAGTGGGAGCAAGGCAGAAGCAGAAACTACAGACCTGTTAGTTTAACCTCAGTGATAGGGAAAATGATGGAATCACTTCTGAAGGAAAGAATTGTCGAGTATCTAGAGGCCAGAGGGGCACATGACCCTAGGCAGCATGGATTCACAGTGGGAAGGTCATGCCAGACGAATTTGATAGATTTCTTTGACTGGGTGACCAAAGTAGTAGATCAGGGAGGGCTGTGGACATGGCCTACCTAGACTTTAGCAAGGCATTTGACACAGTCCCACAAAAGATTAATATACAAGTTAGCCAGCCTGGGAGTGGGTCCCAAGATGACAGCCTGGGTAAAGAGGTGGCTAGAAAATAGGACACAGAGAGTAATAGTAAATGGAGTCACTCAGAAGAAAGGAGGGTTACTAGTGGAGATACCATGAGTTCAGTATTAGGATCGTTCCTCTTCAATGTCTTTATAAGTGACATTGCAGAGGGACTGGAAGGAAAAGTATGTCTCTTTGCAGATGACACAAAGATCTGCAACGGAGTTGATGCACAGGGTGGGGTGGAAAGGATGAGAAGGGACTTGGCAAGGTTAGAGGAATGGTCAAATGTATGGCAGCTTAGATTCAATGCTAAGAAGTGCAAGGTAATGCACCTGGGAAACAAAACCCATGGGGAAGAGTACACAATGGGGGGTGAGATACTAACAACAACAAAAATGGAAAGGGACCTGGGGGTAGTCATATCAGATGACCTAAAGGTGGGCAAGCAATGTGAGAGGGCAGCAAGGAGGTTGGGGGATACTGGGATGCATAGGGAGAGGCATCACCAGTAGAAAACTGGAAGTTATTATCCCTCTGTACAGACAGCTGGTGAGACCCCATCTGGAGTACTGTGTGCAGTTCTGGAGACCCAATCTCCGCAAAGACATAGACAGGATGGAAGCTGTCCAGAGGAGGGCAACTAAAATGGTGCAGGATCTGCACCAGAAGACGTATGAAGAGAGACGAAAGGAGCTTAATGTGTATAGCCTCGAGGAAAGGAGGGAGAGGGGGGACATGATAAAAACGTTCAAGTACCTCAAGGGAATCAACAAAGTCCAAAAGGGCAGCATCTTTCAAAAAAAGAGGTGTGCAAGAACAAGAGGGCACAATTTGAAGATAGAGGAGGGGCGGCTCAGAAGTAATTTAAGGAAGTATTTTTTCACAGAGAGGGTTGTGGATGCATGGAACAGCCTTCCCGAGGAGGTTGTGGAGTCAAAATCAGTGGTGGAATTCAAGCATGCATGGGACAGTCATAAGGCAATTCTAGGGTGTGGGGGTAGGAAGAAGTAGGCTGCTGGTTAACTAGGATCTGCAGCTTATCCAGTAGGTAGGGAAATGGGCAGACTGGGTGGGCCAAGCGGTCCTTATCTGCCATCAAATTCTATGTTTCTATAACCATAAAAACAATTTAAATTTGCCTGTGTATGATATATTGGTCAGAAATGCCTAAAGGACAACATTACAAAGTAAATAAAAACATTATGGAAACATTTTTCTTGGATCGAAAAAGATTAATGAATACATGAGAATAAAAACAAGAAAACACAGCATGAGATTAGACGAAGGCCAATTATAGGGCAATGTGATGAAGTTCTTTTTCAGAGAAGGTTTGGTGGAATGACCTACCTCAGGAAGAGGTGGATATCAATACAGTGCAGGGCTTCAAACAGGCATGGGATAGGCATAAGGGAGCAATACAGATGAGTATGAATAGATAGGCCTTTGACAGAGTAAAGGCCTATGGCACATTCATAAGGTAGAAAAAATGGACATACTGGATGGGCCTTGCGGTCCTTATCTGCCATCAGCTTCTATTTTTCTAAGATGGCTAATAAAAAAAAAATATGGAATTTCAAAATGCATTTCATAAACTATTGAACATAGGAGGGATATGAATCTATATTATTAATTTTCTCTTTTTTCTTTCCCTTATTGTTTTCTTAATTCATTGTTCATTTACATTGTTATTTGAATGCATTTAGACTTTTTCTTTTGGTGATTGTTGTACTTAATTGTGTGCTGTACCTGTTTGTTTATCTGAATGTACTGTACATATACATATCATTTTATTTTTATAAAAATACCCCTACTTTTCATCAATAAGAGCTAAGGGATGTTTCACTTCCACCTGGACAGTGACCAGAGATGGGCAGAAGGGACTCAGTTTAATATCTCATCCAAAACATGGCACATCAACAAACCAGCCCCTTCCCCCCATCCTGCACTACAGTGTCAGGTATTTGTATTAACCTAAGTACCTGGTTTGGGGTTAGACACCAAGACCTTCCAATAGTCTGGCCCCAGAGGTGAACATGCTACCTACTGAATCACTGACACTGCATCAACTCAACTGTTAATATTTATTTATGATTACTTCTTTAACGCAACTGCTTGAATTATGTCTTTGTTTTGCAATCTCTACTGCTTTTATTTTTTTCCCCTCCTCTGTGTTGCACCTAGAAATTAGCTTCAGCTCAGTACACCTTTCCTAGTCAACAATTTTCAAATAAAAATTAAATAAAATTATACAATATCTAGAAAGAATGCTGACATCTGATTGGTCAGTCTGGAGCTAAAGCCGAGATATTATCCCAGCATAACATCCTGACTGTAGTCCCAGCACAACTACGACTGCATTAAAAGTAACCCTCCCAAAAAAAAAATCACTCCACAGCCATCACTGACATTGGCTTCATTGCTTTCCACTGAAAGCCGCATTTCCAATTGGCTTACGTTAATGCAGAGCCCTCACAAACAAAAATAAGCCCAACAGAAAGCCATCTTCAATCTGCTTCACAGCAGTCTCCTGCTCCTTCCCCTGCTGTCCACCTCGCCAACTCCACCATCGCCGACTTCACTTCCTGGATCCTTCTCAACAGCTAGTGATATTACCTACTCTGTTTAAATAAAAAAACAGTAAAAAAAAAAAATACTTTATCGGAATTAAAAGCAAGCCAACCAAGTGAGAGGGCATCTTTCCCAGTTAGCACGTGACCATTCAAGTAATGCTCACTCGCTGTGCAGCTCATCTTCCTTCTCTATTTTTTCTTTTTTTTACTGAACAACAGAAGAAGAAAAACATTTAACCAAACATGACTAGGGCAGGGGGCAGGAGACATGGGGGGCAGCCATTACAAAGCCACAGAATTAAGGCAGAAAAAGAGCATAACAGCTCTACCTACTGCACAGTGTAAGGAAGGAACTACTTTTTAAACCAATATTCTTCCACAGTAAAAAAACTTCAAAATATACAAATAAAATGTTATTTTAAACCTATTTTTTTAATGTAAATCTTAATGAGCCATTGTATAATATGAATAATGCCCTTCAGGGTGGGTGTCATGCTGGGATAACATCCTTTCTCAGGTGTTGTACACCCTTGGCCTGTGGCCTTGGGCCCAACCACCCAAGGTGGATTGTTATCCTACCATAACACCCACCCTGTTGGGCATTATTCCTTTAATAAATCCTGTCCTTTATGTTGTAATAACAGGGTGACATACAATATCATGCTCTCTGTTTGTGTGCTTGCTTTTCCCTCTGCCAACTTTATTTTCAATTACTACACACCTTTGTTCCGTTTTGCACTTCCTATTTTTGTTCTTATGATTTCTGCCCAGTTTAGCATTTTTCTTATGCCTCATGTTTTTGCACATTTTATGATGCTGATTTATGATTCACTTTGTATTGTTCAAGTTCATTGTTCCTTACATTTATTTGTGTTAATTATTGACTTACATACATACATAGATACATAAATATTGATGGCAGATATGGACCTCTTGGCCCACACTGTCTGACCTATTTATCCATACCTAGTATGAGGTCTGATGCACAAACTGAACTCCAGAGCCCCCCCCTTATCTCCAGGATACCCTTGTGTGTGTCCCATTCCTTCTTGAATCCTGTGACCATTTTAGCCCCTACCACCTCCTCTGGTAGGCCATTACAAGCGTCCACCACCCATGAAAAAATATTTTCTCATGTTACCTCTGAGACTTCCCCCCTCCAACTTCATACTGCACCCTCTTGTATTGGAGCATCTCTTACTTTGGAAGATGCTCCCTTCCTGTACATTGTTTACAGTAGTATATCTCTACCATGTCCCCCCTCTCCCTCCCTGCCTCCAGGGAATACATATTCAATTCTTTTAGTCTTTCATCATAGGTCTTCTCCTGCAGGCCCTGCACCATTTTAGTTGCCCTTCTCTGCACTGCCTCCACCCTGAAACATAGAAACATAGAAACTTAGACTTTGACGGCAGATAAGGACTGCTTGTCCCATCTAGTTTGCCCATTTCCCTACCTACAGGATAGGCCACAGATCCTAGTTAACCAACAGCCTATTTCTTCCTACCCCCCACAAGAATTGCCTTATGTCTGTCCCATGCATTCTTGAATTCTCCCACAGTTTTAGACCCCACAACCTCCTCATGGAAGGCTGTTCTATGCATCCACTACCCTCTCTGTGAAATAATGCTACTCACATTGCCCCTGAACCACCTCCTTCTATCTTTAAATTGTGTCCCTTTGTTCTTGCCGTCTCTTTTCTGAAAGATGCTACCTCTTGAACTTTGTTGATTCCACTGAGGTACTTAAAAGTTTCTATCATGTCCCCCTCCCTTCTTTCCTCAAGGGTATACATATTAAGCTCCTTTAGTCTCTCCTCATATGGCTTCTCTTGCAGACCCTGCACCATTTTAGTTGCCCTCCTCTGGACTGCCTCTATCCTGTCTATGTCCTTGCCGGAGATGGGGTCTCCAGAACTGGATTACAGTACTCAGATGGGGTCTCACCAACTGTCTGTACAAAGGGATAACAACTTCCTGTTTTCTGCTGCTGATGCTCTCCTTATACATCCCAGTATACCCCAGCCCTCCCTACTGCCTTCTCACATTGCTTGCTAACCTTAAGGTCATCTGATATGATTACCCCAGGTCCCTTTCCTTTTTGTTGTTGTTACTACCTCCCACCCATTGTGTATTCTTCCCTGGGTTCTTGTTTCCCAGGTGCATTATTTTGCACTTCTTTGCATTGAATCCTAGCTGCCATACTTCTGACCATTCCTCCAACCTTGCCAAGTTCCTTTTCATCCTTTCCACGACTCCTTGTGTATCAACTCTGTTGCAGATCTTTGTGTCATCTGCAAAAAGGCATACTTTTCCTTCTAGTCCCTCTGCAATGTCACTGATGAAGACATTAAAAAGGACTGGACCCAATACTGAACCCTGCGGTACCCCACTAGTAACCCCTCTTTCTTCTTCTGTCTATGTCCTTTCTCAGATCGGGCCTCCAGAACTGAATGCAGTACTGTAGGCGTGGTCTCACCAGTGTCTTATACTGGAGTAAAATTACCTCCCTCCTTTTACTTGTGATACCTCTCTGGTATGCATCCTAGCATCTGGCTAGCCTTCCCCATCACCATGTCACACTGCCTAGCCCCTTTATGTCATCTGAAATGATAACTCTCAGGTCTCTTTTCTGCTTTGTGACTGTTAGTACCTCCCCTCCTAGTTTGTAAGTTGCCCTTGTGTTCTTATGCCCTATTTGCATGATCCTACACTTTTTTTACATTGAATCCCAGCTTCCATGCTCCAGACCAATCCCCATTTTTTAAGGTCCTCCCTCATCTTTTCAACCCCCCTGGTGTATCCACCCTATTACATACCTTAGTGTCATCCACAAATAGGCATACCTTCCTCTCCATCCCCTCTACAATGTCCCCAATATATAGACTTTGAAGAGGACCGGACTCAACACCGATCCCTGTGGCATCCCACTTGCTACCTTTCCCTTCCCAGTGTTCCCCATTTACCATCACCCTCTAACTCTTGCCAGTTAGCCAGTTCTCCTCCCATAGTATTATTTTAGGATCCATTTCTAGGATACGTAGTTTGTTTATCAGTCTTTTATGTAGGATGGTGTCAAAGGCCTTTCTGAAGTTCAGATAGGCCACGTCCACCACTCTACCCTGGTCCACCACCTTAGTTACCAAGTTGAAAGACTCTATTAGGTTTGTCGGGCACAACCCCCCCTTGGTAAAACCATGTTGTCCTTGATCTAGTAGGCCATTTATATCAAGGTATACAACTAACATTTCCTTCAGCAAAGATTCCATTATCTTGCCCACTACTGAAGTCAGGCTGACGGGCCTGTAATTTCCAACCTCATCCTTATCACCACCTTTGTGAAGTGGGACCACATTTGCTCTTTTTCAGTCCCTTGGCACTTCCTCTGTCTCTAGAGATAGGATGAACAACTCCGTGAGGGGTGCAGCCAACTCTTCCCAGAGCTGCTTTAGCTCCCTGGGGTGCACTGCATTGGGGCCCATCACCTGTCCACCCTTAGCTTCTTTAGCTCTCCATAAAAGGGCTGGTGTCAACCTTTCTGCTGGTTATGCCCCTGTCCTGCATCTCTGGCCCTGCCCCCTTCCCCGACTCCATGAATACTGAGCAGAAATACCTATTCAGTATGTTCACTTTTTGTCAGTCATCCTCTACTTGAACCCCCTTCCCCTTTCAGCCTAATTATCCCTCCCTTTGTTTTCATCCTTTCTCCAATATACCTAAAGAATGTCTTCTCCTCTTTCTTAATTGTCTTGGAAATAGTCTCTTCCATTAATGCCTTTGCTCCCCTAACTGTTCTCCCCACCTCCCTTTGCTTCTCTTTGTAACATTCCCTATTCTCCTCCTTCTGTCTTCTTTTGTACTTAATGAAGGCTAGTCTTTTCACCCTTATTACTTCTGCCACCTCCCTAGTGAACCAGATCAGCTTCCTCCTCGTTCTGTTCCTGCTGACCCGTCTAACACATAGCTTGGTTGCTCTATCAATACTATGTCTTATTACAGCCCACTGTTCCTTCACCCCTTTATTCTCCCCCAATTCTGTCAATTCTTGCAGTCTTGTTTAACTGTTTTCTCCACTTGTAACTTCTCCACCTTGTTGCACCCAAAAATAAGCCTTAACTTAGTTTATCTCACCCAATTACCAAATTAAAAAAAAAAATACTGTAACTCGGTTTCTTTTCATGAGAAGAAATTTTAGCACAAACCCAAATGCAACCATAGTTACACAAATTGAATTTAGTGCAAGCCATTAGTGCTACATTTACTATACTGGATAAAGTTCAGATAGTGCTAGCTGGTGCAAATTTATTTTAGCACTAATTAGTGCTTCAGCAAAAATAGTGAAAATTATTTGACAGTGAAAATTTCAAGTTTTACAGTAATAACATTTGCCCTGTGTCTAGTTTGCATCATGTATTTGCTAGATAGAGTGATGCAACAGTAATTAAAATGGAACTCCCAGAGACTGGAGGTTTTTATGGTGACTGAGATAGGAAGGGTTGTAAGAGGCTGTTGGTGGGAGGCTTTGCAGGTCTGTTATTTCTTTGTTGCCTGCTGTTTATTTGCTTGCTCTAATCCCATTGCTTTTCCCCGATCTTTGTTCCTGTGTTTCCTACTTTGTACATTGCAGCCCTTTGTGTCATTGCTGTTATTTTTTATTTTTGCATACATTATGTGGTGGGTGCTAATTGACGTACTGTATAGGATAGGGGTGGGTTGTATTATTGTTAGCTTCATGCTGGACAGCACCCTTGTTCCTTACGTGTCACAACAATTCCATTGCATGGAGGCCGTGCACTGTTAAATACATTTTTTAAAGACCACAGAGACCAGCCATGACCCCAGAGCCATCTGTCCTAAGGCATAAAATGATCAGCCATTGTGCCAGTCTTTGTTGGAATGGGTTACACATTGAAGGCAACACAGGGATTTCATGTTTACCAAGCTACCACCCCTTAAGTGTAGGAAATGCTGAACTTTGTGGTACCCCCTTTTGTGTATTAAAGATAGACTGGGAAAAGCACTACTTTCACCCAATCCTACTAAAGGATGCAGCCCAGATTGCTTGGATCTTAAACTTCTATACCTCCCTTGGACTCCCTGCCCCCAATATTGACACACACTACCATGTTGAATCTGTTCTTGTGACTCACTTTTCTCCCTGATGCAAAAATCAGGCCAATGTCCTCTCTTTTCTCAAGGTGGATGACCTCACTTCCTCAAGCAACTACTGCTCTGCTGTCTGTCTCCTCCCCTCACTTTCTAAACTCCAGGAAAACAGGTCCTCTCCCAGCTCTACTCATTCATTGTTTCCTTTAAATTCCACTGCCCCTTCCAGTCTAGCTTTTGTAAAAAGACTTCCCTTCTAGGGGTGATTCATTCCGTCTTGAAGGGAATGGATCTTTGGCATTGCAGTGCTACAGTTTTCAGTGACCTTGCCAAAGCCTTCAATAAGGTACTCACCTCCTTACCTTTTAAGCTGACTGTATGGATGACTGGTTTCTCTACTATGTCACTGACCAACACGAATCAGTTCAGCTAGGCAAAGCCTTATCCCACCTCCCTATTAATCCATCCTGGGTTCATTCTTTTCTCCATCATCATTAATTACCTCTCTTTAGTCTCTGCTGTATTGGACATTATAATGTCATGGTAGTGTCATTATAACTAGGGTAGTGTGGGCAGCTTAATGTTAAATCTCACTTATTTCTCAGCCATATCTTAATAGATGTTCATGAAACTTTCAAAAGCTTGAACTGCAACCCAGAATCTTTCATTATGACAGGTCTGGAAAAAATTAGTAACACATTTTACTGCTAGAGATAAGCAAAACCATGCACTTTCTGAAATGGACTTTGAAAAAGTGCATCTGATGATCCAGCAAAGTGCATCTGTGAAACTGGCAGTCTAGCTTACTGATGGAAAAAGTTAGGAGTTAAAAGACTGGGGTGCATCCACAGTTTGCCATTTTTGCACTTAATTATAAATTAAACTTTGTGAAACATGTTTTAACACATGCACCCATTCTGACACCTGGTCCTCTCCATAGTGTCAGCCACAACAATTAAAAACAAAAAAGAAAACATGAAAAGCATTCATTGGGAGCCCAACCCCAGTGCTACCAGCCACCATCCCCAACATTCCAACATCAGGTGCATAACCCCAGAGTCAAACAGTGAAATAATACAAACTAACAGATCACCAGGGAAGTCCCATCCCTGGTGCTGCTGAATAGACCACACATTCTGATAGGGGGTATCCAATTTCGGTGTCATCCCACCTGTGACACGTAATCCCAACATTAGTGCTGGATTATAATAAATAAAAATCTTCCACCAGCCACCCAGTCCAGCACAACAATTGAAACTCCCCACTCTCACCCACTCTTTATCACACATGCCACCCTCCTTCCTCCACAAATGCTCCAGTACATTTCTGCACTCCTATGGTGGGCAACTGGTATATCCCTCCTTTCAACTCATCTCATCATTGCCTTCTGCTGTGGTGTGCTGGCTCAGGGGGTAAAATGATGAAAAAAAGAAGTCCCCAAAATCTGAACTGCACATGTACAAAGGCTGAGATTTCTTGCCCTTAAAAAGGGAAAAATTATTTGCCCATAAAAACATATTTCAGGCCTAAATTTAAAAGTGCCGATTGAGTGGTCATTGGGGGAGAGTTGGTAAGCACCCTGTCCCTTAAATTTAATATAAAAAAGTTGAAAAAAGAAAAACATTATGCGTGATAGAAAAAGGCACCTGAAAAGACTAAGTCCAAGGGAAAACTAAGCTCCCCCCCAAAAAAAAATGATGCACCATTTGCTTTTTGGGAAGGATTTGGTTTTTATTTTGTTTGTTTTTTCTCTTACCCATAATTTTCACTTTTTAACATTGTTTAGTCAACTTTGAAGGATAAGGTCCTAACCCACCCATGACCACCCCTTTGGCAACTATCAGACCTTCCTAATGGATCTGCTGCTTTGCACTAGACCCACAGTGCCCCATCTGAATAATCTACTGGTCCAGTGCCACCCAAACTAGTTCTGCAACTTCATATAGAGCCTACAGGGCCCTGAGCAAAGACAGCTACAGGTGTGGCACCATGCCTAACAGGTCTGCTGTTTCAGGAAGGATATGAACTGGGCCGCTTGAAAAGCATGCAATATACCCAGAGATGTGAAGGACAGGATGGATGCTTTTCAAATAGCACACTGCAGGACCATTGGGATTTAATACAGATTGGGTGCTTTCGGACCATTCACAAAGCATGTTATCAGCTTGGGACCATGTGGGTGGGTCTACAGCATTGCTAATGGTCTATAAATTACCCCAATATACATCTGAACTTAAGCTACTTGCTTCTTTAGTGTTCATCAAGACTAATACAGAGTCAGAGACTGGTCAAAAGGTACTTAGAAACATTCCTTTTAGAGAGTGTTGCACCCAGTGGCAATGTGCCACGGTTCCCCCTCTCAAGCCCTGATCCTCAATGGGAGGGAGTGGAGTGGTGGGTACTACCTGCTGATGAGGGGGAGTGGGGGTCACTTGACTACCAGGGAAGGGGGCGCTCCTATGTTATATTATTATGGAAGACATTGGGGATCAGGGAGGATGGACTGCTAGACCACCATGGATGGGAGCACTCTTATGTTATATCATTATGGAAAACATCCAGAACTGGGGAGGGGGGATGACTAGACCACCAAGGATGGCTGCACTCTTCTTTTTTATCATTACGGAAAACATAGGGGATTGGGGAGGGGACGCTGCTAGACCACCATGGCTTGGGGCACTATTATTTCATATCATAAGGAATCACATCGGAGATTGGGGAGGGGGGCCACTAGTCCACTAGGGATGGAGCACTATTATTTATATCATAACAGAAGACATTGGGGATCAGTGAGGGGGTACGCTAGACCACCAGGGTCTAGAGTGGTGCACAGATGCCCTGTGGATTGCAGCAAGCCCTCCCAGTGCAACATCTATTAGGCCCATGTGCATGGTTGCCACAAGCCACTGAATGATGCTGCCAGGAAAAAAAAAAACAGAAAAGACTGCGCTCAGCATGAATAACTCTTTCAACACAATAGTGGAACTTATTTGACCACCATTGTGGAAGCCACTAGCGCCTCAGCAAAAGTGCCTTCAGGGGGGCAAGTTACAATCCAACTAACATAAGTGAATGCATTTAAATACAGACTCAATATGGTGACATCATTTCTCATTTAACCAATCAAAAAAAAAATTTGTGCAAGATTTCTTAACTTGTGTTTGTCTTTAAAAAAATATCACAAATTGCAAGTGCTGCTGTTACTTAGAAAATGCTTACATACAGTCCAGTGCAAAAAGCAGAGAACAAAAATAATGTATAAATTCCTATTTCATCTACCTAATACACATTTCCGTGAGTAACCAAATTTATATTCCTAGTCTGGGTCATATATTTACTTTAGGGATCTCCTATTACTCTATATAGGGATACATCAATATACACTTAACCCTAGACCTGTACGTACATCAACAATGCGCTACACACATTGTTTAAATAAACAAATAACACTTTTAAACTCACTATACTTGTATATTTTGGAGTTATGAAAGGAAAGAAAGACACACAGAAGACAGGAGGTGGGGGCCAACTGTACCGGAAACATAGGGTCCACAACTTTGCCCTATAAAACATAATGAACGTAGAACATTTGTTAATATTCCATCTTTTCTTGCTGGTTTTATTCCGATTAAACATTCATTATGAATATCTGACTAACCATCAAAATTACAGAACTTGTAGAGAGAAAATGAGGTAAAAGATGGGAAGAGAGAATGAGGGGAGGATCTTGGGGGGTCTAAGCAGACAGGATTTTTCTTAATAATTTCAAACTCATCATATTACTTAGCCATCTATTTTTGCCTTAAAAAGGGTTTAAGATGCCATCTTTCATTCAGATCTAAAGGTTGTACTGTATTAGTTTTAAAAATCCATGCACTCTATCTTTGCAATAGCAAATGGGTCTGTTACCACCTCTTTGTTTACTACTGAGAAGTTCGATTCCCATAAACCTGAAACTAGACAGATCAGAATCATGTTTGCAGACATGATGTCTCCCTTCTGGAGTGTTTATTTTCTGGTTTATTATAGATCTAAGATGTTCTTGCACCCATTCCTTAAGGGCCTAACAGTCTTCCCTATGTAATATAGATTACAGACACACCATAGTATGCAAACTACAAAGGGGGTGGTGCAGGAAATAAAATCCCTTACTTCAATTCTCACCTCATTCGGTAAAGTCAGGTCTGCTCCTCTGTTCATATAATGACACACATTACATCGTCCACACCTATGTTTGCCCTTTGGCCTGGGTGGTAGCCACATCCTGTTAGGCTGTTCTTTCTTATAAAACTGGCTCTGAACCAGTTTGTTATGTAGATTAGCTGTTCATCTAAAAGTAATCCTGGGTTTTTTAGCTATTAATCTCCCTAACTCTACATCTCCTCTGAGTATGTCCCAGCTGTTTCAGATTATGTTACCTATTTCACCAGCCACCATATTATATTCTAGGGAACATGTGATCTGATCATTCTCCTTTGATACTCTACCTCTCTGTCCCACCAGTTCCTCTTGTGATTTGTTCTTAATTCTTTCCATGTCATTGTTTAATACTACAGTACTGTGCCCCCTTTCCCTAAACCTGTTTATTAACTCATTTGCCTGTTTCTCAAACTCCAGGTCAGTAGTACAATTTCTTCTTATTCTAACTAATTGTCCACATAATATGGAATTTTTTATCTTTACAGCATCCGAGCTATCACTCCTTAACAGAGAGTAAGTGCATGTGTCCTTCCTATAACCTTTTGTCTGTACCAAACTGTGTTACACATCACCTTCTAATGATTTGTCCAGGACATTAATGGTTTCTAAATCCATTTCAGCTGTGAACCTCAGGTTGAGATCTTTTACATTCAACTACTATATGAATTCCCTTGCCTTGTCCACTCCACCCTTCAACACACATAGTTAATCATCTATGTACCATCCCCTTTTAATTATATTTTCAAAAAATGGGTTACAATCTGAGTTATGCAGTACTTCCCATTCCCATAGTCCCCCCAAAAAATTTTGCATATGAAGGGGCCATTGATGCCCACATTGTAGTACCACAGATCTGTGCAAAGAACTTGTTATTAAATTCAGAATAGTTTTTGTTGAGTATAAACTCTAATACTTCCATCAGAAATTCCACTGGTGCTCCCGTGTATTCCTGATCTTTCAACAGAAAATATTTGGCTGCTCTGATACCATATTTATGTCTAATTGAGGTATAAAGAGCCTCAACATCTACACTGATCCACATGTATCAGGATTCCCACCTAATAGTGCCAAATGTCTTAATAGTGTTCCCAGTATCCTTCAAGTAGGATGGGAGTTTCACGATGCTGTGTTGTAAAAACAAATCTACAAACTTACATAAATGCTCCATTATGGAGCCTATACTGGACAGTATAGGTCTACTGGGTGGATCAATTACACTTTTGTGGATTTTAGGAAAGCAATACGGAGTAGGAATCACAGGATATTTACAAAACAGGTATTTAAACTCATTGTCACTGATGCCACCCCTCTCAAAAGCCCTGTCCAGTAGCCCACATAAACTTTTCCTAAACTGTCAAGTAGGATTAGAGCTGAGTTTTGTCACATGCTGAGAAATTAGCATTAAATGAATTATTGAACAACTCAGACCAGATAATCAAAAAGGCAGATATGGGTGGTAACATTGTCCTTATGAATAAGGACAATTATAGGTCTGTGGTTGAGAAATTGATATTTGATGTTAATAATTATAAAAAAACTAATCTCTAATCCTACTCGACAGTTTAGGAAAAGTTTATGTGGGCTACTGGACAGGGCGTTTGAGAGGGGTGGCATCAGTGACAATGAGTTTAAATACCTGTTTTGTGAATATCCTGTGATTCCTACCCTGTATTGCTTTCCTAAAATCCACAAAAGTGTAACTGATCCACCCAGTAGACCTATACTGTCCAGCATAGGCTCCATAATGGAGCATTTATGTAAGTTTGTAGATTTGTTTTTACAACACAGCATCGTGAAACTCCCATCCTACTTGAAGGATACTGGGAACACTATTAAAACATTTGGCACTATTAGGTGGGAATCCGGATACATGTGGATCAGTGTAGATGTTGAGGCTCTTTATCCCTCAATTAGACATAAAGATGGTATCAGAGCAGCCAAATATTTTCTGTTGAAAGATCAGGAATACACTGGAGCACCAGAGGAATTTCTGATGGACGCATTAGAGTTTTTACTCAATAATAGCTATTTTGAATTTAATAACGAGATCTTTGCACAGATCTGTGGTACTTCAATGTGGGCATAAATGGCCCCTTCATATGCAAATTAATTTTTGGGATTATGGGAAAGAGAAATACTGTATAACCTGCATGTTAACCAATTTTTTGAAAATATAATTAAATAGGAAAGGTACATAGATGACTGCCTATGGGTGTGGAATGGTGGAGTGGACAAGGCAAGAGAATTCATACAGTGGTTGAATGTAAATGATCTGAACCTGAGGTTCACAGCTGAAATGGATTTAGAAACCATTCGTTTCCTGGACATAGCTCTAGAAGGTGATGTGGAACGCAGTGTGGTATAGATGAAAGGTTATAGGAAGACCACATGCACTAACTCTCTATTAAGGAGTGATAGCTCGCACCCTGTAAAGCTAAAAAACTCCATACCATATGGACAATTAGTTAGAATAAAAAGAAATTATAATACTGAACAGGAGTTTGAGACACAGGCAAATGAGTTACTAAACAGGTTCAGAGAAAGGTGGTACAATACTGTAGTATTAAACAATGCCATGGAAAGAATTAAGAACAAAACACAAGAGGAATTGGTGGGACAGAAAGGTAGAGTATCAAAGGAAAATTATCAGATCACATATTCCCTAGAATATAATATGGTGGCTGGTGAAATAGGTAACATAATCTGGAACAGCTGGGACATAATCAGAGGAGATGTAGAGTTAGGGAGATTAATATCTAAAAAACCCAGAATTACTTTTAGACAAACAGCTAATCTACATGGCAAACTGATTCAGAGCCAGTTTTATAAGAAGGAAGAACCTAACAGGTTGTGGCTATGACCCAGGCCAAAGGGCAACCATAGGTGTGGGAGATGTAATGTGTGTCAGTATATGAACAGAGGATCAGACCTAATGCTACTGAGTGAGATGAGAATTGAAGTAAGGGATTTTATTTCCTGCACTACTCTCTTTGTAGTTTACATATGGTATGACTGTAATCTGTATTACATAGTGAAGACTGTAAGGCCCCTTAAGGAATATGTGCAAGAACATCTTAGATCTATAATAAACTAGAAAATAGACACTCCAGTTGGGAGACATTATGTCTTCAAACGTGATTCCGATCCATCTAATTTCTGGTTTATGGGAATCGAACATGTCAGGAGTAAACAAAGAGGTGGTAACAGACCTAATTTGCTATTGCAAAGAGTGAGTGCATGGATTTTAAAGCCAATACAATACAACCTTTAGGTTTGATTGAAAAATGGGATCTCAAAGCCTTTTTAAGGCAAAGATAGCTGGCTGAGTAATATGATGAGTATGAAATTATTAAGAAAAATCCTGTCGGCCTAGACCCCCCAAAAACCCTCCCCTCATTCTCCTTTCTCATATTTTACCTAATTTTCTCTTTACAAGATCTGTAATTTTGATGGTTAGTCTGATATTCATAAGGACTGTTTAATCCATTCAAGATGGCGGCCGTGCTGGGCTAGTCCACAACAAGCTATAGTACCAGTTTTGTTTTTAGCTTCTTTTGTTTTGTAATAAATCATTTGTTTTTAGTTTTCTTTTTGTTTTTAGTTAGTATAATTAATTTTGGCAGTAAGTTAGGGAAAATTGAGTGAATTAGTAAGGACTAAGTGGTGTATCGGGCTTAGAGAGGGTTTTTCTTTTCTGGGAGCTTAAACGGAGTTAGGAAACCTTTTTACGCATACTTTTTTCTGTTTCATCCAGTGCCTAAGATATTGCACTGGATGTTTACTGTAAAACCTGGAGGTCTGTTTAATTTGCTGGTTCTCTTACCTGCCTGGAGTGTTGGTATATGACTAGAGGAGACTCGAGGAGCAAAGGAGGAGATTCAGAGCAGAGAGCTGATGTCCCAAAGGAAGGAACTACAGCAGCGGGCTCAAGGAGAATCAGACGTTGCACAAGCTGTTTGGTGGTCGGACTGAAACAGAGTGGTACCGACCTCTATTACAGAAGAGCTGTGAGTGGGGAAGTCCCCTAGTCCCCTAGCTTGAAGAAGCTGATTTTCTGGAATTCCTGGGGATTCCATGGAGAGTTGGATTATCCTTGTGGCTGAATCCGAGCAGAATCAGCATCGCTGTTGTGGAAAATTGTGAGTAGCGAGGATTGTGAGCAGGGATTCCCTTCTCCTACCTGGGGGGGTGGCCTTCGAGTTTCTGCCTAGACAGGCAGGAAGCTTGGGCTCATGGCCTGCTGGAAGGTGGGCAGGGGTTGATTTGTTTCCTAAGTGGCCCTGGGAGTTCAGCTAATCAGTTGGCTTAGCCTGGGGGCTGTAGTCACGGGCTCGGCGGGTGAGGAGATGGCTACCCCTCGGGTTTGTGTTGGGGGGTCATTTGCTTGAATCAATCTTGTCTAGCACTCTGGTCACTGTCTGTGCCTGCCTCAATTGTTGTGGAGGCAGCTGTGGGGGGGTTAGGTACTTACCGGTGTGGTGTGGAATCAGCTTTTAAACTGGAAGTTCCTGGAGAGATCTGTGTACTGGACTTGGATCTGTGAAGGATTCTCTGTGGAGTCGTGGACCGGTTTGGGTGAGTTGAATTTATTTTGCCTTTATGTTGTGTATCTTGGGATGGGATTCTTGCTTTGAAAAAGCTGAGAATTGGAACTGACTGTCCTTACATTCTACTGGATATATATATTGGCAATGAGAGTGCCTTACAAAAAAGTGTTTTCTTCTCCATTAAGCTCTGGTTGGTCAGTCAGATTAAAGTGAGAGTTGAATCTGGCTGTCCTTTCTGGTCATGTCTTAAGAGGTGGGAGCTCTTCAGACCAAAATAATTCAAAAACCTGAGACTTATTTGACTGTGATTGTTTCCTAACTTGGACTTTTATATTCTGCTGCTAAACTGTTATATAGGGTGTTGTATTTGTTTAGTGTTTGTGGACGTTTGTTAGAGTATTTGAGTATTGTATGTTTGGGTTTGGATTAAATCTGTGTTTTGGGGTTATTTACTTACTGGTATTTGCTTAGCGTGGTAAATAATGTGTTGGGAAGGCATAAGGACAGTCGGGTATTATTCCTCCTCCAGGATCAGGGACCTCTGTCCTTTTTTTTGTCCTCCCCTATCGCCAGAGGTGTACAGACAGTGTAGGGCTCTGGGGATTGTTAGAAAGAGGAGGAAGAGGAGGAGGAGGAGGAGGAGGGTTGGGCCTGGAGAGGGAATGGAAAGGAGTGGGTGGATAGGGATAGTGGGGACAAGGAGACACCCTGGGGTGAAATGGATCCAGGAAAGGGGTCTGCCCTGTCTGGTTCCCATACCCAAGGGTTCTGCTTGTAGTCGGTAGGTAGCACAGTCATCCTCGGATTCTCATCCTACTCGGGTGGTGTTATGCAAAGCCATGTCTATTAAAAACAAAACCGCTATTATAGCAGATTTTGTTGGATCATCTGACCTGGCATGCATCACCGAGACCTGGCTGGATAAGAATGCTGGCCCAGTTTTGGCATCAGCAATTCTCACCGGGTACTTGGTGATACACTGCCCTAGGATGGATCATAGGGGCGAGGGTGTTGCAATCTGTTTTAGATTGGAACTGGGCCTAGTGGAGGTACCAATGGGAACTACCAACTCCTTTGAATGTATCATGGGTGAGGGTGTGGGGTGCAGGATACTTCTCATTTACAGTCCACCAAGTGATGGGAATGTTTTCCTGCAGGAAGTCACAGACTTCATTGTTGACCTGACATTGGGATCCCCCAGATGGTTGGTTCTGGGGGATTTCAATGCCTGAGTCAAAGATGAACTCTCTCAGTTTGGTCGGGACTTCTGCCAGTTAATGATTTCACTAGGCTTCACACAGGTTATTTCCTCCTCGACCCATATTGGTGGTCATTCATTGGACTTGGTGTTCCTACTGGGGATGGAGATATCCGATTTGGTGGTGGAACCAGTCGGGTGGTCTGACCAGCACACCATTGGGTTCAGTTTTGAGGCCACCCCTAGTAGGCCAGCCCCTATGGAGATGGTCCAGTACCGCCCTTTGAGGAGTGTCTCCCCAGATGGCCTGATGGCGGTACTGGACCTAACAGGTTTACCGAGTGATTGCATGGATCCAGGGGACTTGGTACTTGCCTATAATAAGGTGGTAGTAGGGGTCCTGGATTCCATTGCTCCTGTTCATGTTCGTCCCCTCACTCTTCACCCCAGGTATCCTTGGTTTGATGAGACTCTGAGGGAGTTGAGGAGAGTCGGATGAAGGTTAGAGAGGTGCTGGCGGAAATCGGGCCTGGATTATGACAAACTTAGTTTGATAGACCATTATGTGGTCTGTCAATCAGCAATCTCTCGTAAGAAGGCAGAATTCCTGTCCAGAGAGATTGCTGCTGCACAGAATTGACCAGCTCAGCTTTTCCTGACTGTGGACAGATTGTGCAATCCAATCTGTCTTCAGCTCAGAAGAGCCTTTTCTCAAGAATGGTGTGAGGAGTTTGCTCAATTCTTTTCAGATAAGGTTGCCACAATCAGGTCTAATATCCACTTGACCCTCCCTAATGGGAGCTGTGATGGTCGGCAGGAGATGTCGGACACCCAATTTGTATGGTCTGACTTCAGCCTTCCCACAATCAGTGACATTGTGTCATCCAGTCATTGCGTCTGACCAACTGTGGTTTGGACCCGGGCCCCACATGTCTCTTAGTGGGCTGTGTGGATAAAATCAGTCCGGTCCTTGCTGAGATAGTCTGGAGGTCTTTGGAGAGGGAGATTTTTCCAAATCCTCTGAAGAAGGCTGTTGTTCAGCCCCTTCTTAAAAAGTCCTCCTTGGACCCAGATTGTCTGGCTAACTACAGGCCTGTCTCTAACCTGCCCTTCATGGGTAAAGTTATTGAGAAGGTGGTCGCATAGCAGCTGGATGATCATTTGACCAGCCACAATGTCTATGATTCTCTCCAGTCCTGATTTAGGAAGAGACATAGTACCGAAACAGCTCTTGTCCAGGTACTAAATGACCTCCTAATAGCCAAAGATCAAAGGACCCGTTCCATCTTGGTCCTTCTTGATCTCTCTGCAGCATTTGACACTGTGGACCATGGTGTGCTATTGGAGCGCTTGTGGTTTATCTGTGGGCTGTCTGGTAGAGTCCTCATTTGGTTTCTATCTTTCCTCGAGAGTAGGACTCAGATGGTGGTGTCTGGGATTTTTTCCTCGGCATCATTCTTCCTATCCTGTGGGGTGCAGCAAGGCTCCATTTTGGCACCCATGTAGTTTGCGGTGTACATGCTGCCATTGGGAGCAATTATTAGGTGGTACGGTTTGAGTTTTCACTGCTATGCAGATGATACTCAACTGCACATGTCCTTTGTGCCCTGCCAAGATGCCGCCATTTCGGTCTTTAACAACTGTCTAGCCGAAATCCAGGACTGGATGAATGTGAGTTGGCTGTGGTTGAATCCAGAGAAAACTGAGGTGTTGGTTGTGGACCCAGGTCGCCAGGAGGCGGGTCTGTTGACGGGATCACCCTCAGGTTTATGGCTTGGTGGTGTTCAGCTAACTACCTCAGACCGGGTGTGGAACTTGGGCATTGTATTTGATGACTGTTTGACACTTAAATCTCAGGTGTCGGCAGTTGTCAAAGCCTCTTTTCACCGTCTGAGGAACATCACCCGGGTGAAGCACCTGGCTCCTCCTGACGATCTTCCTACTTTGGTCCACGCCTTCGTTACCTCCCGCCTTGACTACTGCAATGCCCTTTATCTTGGGCTTCCTGGGGTTGATATTCACAGCTTGCAGCTAGTGCAGAATGCGGCAGCCAGGCTGTTGACTGGTTCTTCTATGGCCAGTCATATAATGCCTGTGCTCCGCGGACTGCACTGGCTGCCAATATGCTGGCGAATCACCTTCATGGTTGGTTTGTTGACCTATAAGGCCCTACATGATCAGGGACCTGGTTACCTGAAAGATCTCCTTTGTCCCTACTGTCCCAACCCGCTCTCTCCGATCCGCTGACGAGGGATTGCTGGAGATTCCCAGGGTTCGTTTAAAGACATCTGGGGCCAGATCTTTTAGTTTTATCGCCCCAACCCTGTGGAATTCTCTACCTCTTCAGGTGCAAGATTGCCCGACTGTCCAAAGCTTTAAGAGGGCATTAAAAACATTTCTTTTTAGCCTTGCATATAATGATTTTTAATGTTGCTGCCTTGGATTAATTTTAACATTGTTTTATTTATTGATTTTTATTATGTTTTGTACAGGCGCCTTGGTTTTGGAAAGGCGCCTTTTACAAATAAAGTTTGATGATTTGATTTGAATCTTAATAAAACCAGCAAGAAAAGATGGAATAACACATTTTCTCTTTGTATTATGTTTTATAGGGCAAAGCTGTGTACCCTATGTTTCCGATAAAGTTGGCTTCCACCTCCTGTCTTCTGTGTGTCTTTCTTTCCTTTCACAGCTCCAAAATCTACAAGTATAATGAGTTTAAAAGTGTTATTTGTTTATTTAAACAATGTGTGTAGTGAATTTTTGATGTGCATACAGGTCTAGGGTTAAGAGTATATTGGTATACCCCATATGGAATAATAGGAGATCCCTGAATTAAATATATGATCCAGACTAGGAATATAAACTTGGTTACTCACTGAAATGTGTATTAGGTAGATGAATTAGGAATTTATGTATAATTTTTGTTCCCTGTTTTTTACACTGGACTTTATGTAAGCATTTTTTAACTAACAGCAAAACTTGCAATTTGTGATTTTTTTTAAAGACAAGCACAAGTTAAGAAATCTTGCACTAATTTTTTTTGATTGCTTAAATGAGAAAGGATGTCACCATGTTGAGTCTGTATTTAAAAGCATTCACTTATGTCAGTTGGATTGTAACACGCCCCCTTGAAGACACTTTTGCTGAGGTGCTAGGGGCTTCCACAGTGGTGGTCAAATAAATTCCACTATTGTGTTGAAAGAGTTATTTGCGTTGAGCACAGTCTTTTCAGTTCTTTTGCATTTTATTACTAGGGTTTGTCACCCTGTAGATTGCAAACCCCTCTGAGCTTGAGTGCGGATATTTTGTTTTGGAATTTGATGCTGCTGGCACCCTGCCTGATAGAAAATCAGGTACAGGGTCCCTGGTGCATCAGGCATTGCCACAAGCTGCTATTTGTTGCAGCTTGCACTGTTCTATGCCTGACTGAGAATTGTGCCCAAGGTCATTGGTTGTGCTGCAGGTCTCTGTTCTTAGTTTGTCACTCTAAGAGACCTTATCAAATTGGTAGGGACAAATGTGATAAGGAATATAGTTCTGAGTCATCCTTTCTAGGATCACAAGAAGTTTCAGTGTGGTTTTCGATTTTGTGGGAACTATGCAAACAAGGCAACAGACAGAGTCACACATTGCTAACACACCATGCATGTACAGGGTTGTTTCTGCGGGGGGGTTTGGCTAGCTCTAAGGTTTATGGAGCAACTATTTTCCAGATGCTGCTCTGTGTGAATGGGATTTGCCTTTTATGTAGGAGAGTGGGGGCATTGGTGTCAGAGATGGGTTCAACACAGGCTGACATATGCCTGCTGATGACTCAGTCTGAGTGAAAGTAGAGGCACTTGCCACTCCACTCCCACAGTAAACTCCTAGGACTCACAGTAAGGGGTGGGAGGAGGTTTGGTAGGCAGGTGGAGAGCTGGGATAGGGAGTGGTAGGACCAGATTGGATCTCACCAACCCCCAGGGGAGGACTGGGTTGTTGGTTCTTCTGGGAAAAGTGTGGCTGAGCCAGTGGGAAGGATGGATGTTCCAAGAGTTAGAAGTTGTAGGACACTGGTAGTGGTAATAGGAGATTCTATAGTCAGAGGAATAGGAACAGTGGTTTATGGCAATTAAGCAGAGGAGAGGTCTGTGTTCTGCTGCCCTGGAGCACAGCAGGAAGGATCATTCCTAGGGTAAGGGAACTTTACTGTGGAGTGGGTGGAAACAGGGAGGACAGATGTGGTCATGTACCTAGGGACCAGTAATCTGTCCAACTACAACATATATAGGGTCAAGGTCAGCTTCTGCTTGTCAGGCAGTAAACTTAAGGAAATTGCCAAAATGGTAACCATTTCTGAGTTCCTAATGGTGCCAAGTTAGGGGGAGGGCAGATAGATTAAAATATGCCTTTTCAATGTATGGCTAAATGGTTTGTGTAGAGAGAAAGGTTTCCTTTCCTGGGGGTCTGAGTACCATCTGGAAGGTTAAGGGGTCTGTTCAAAATAGGTGGCCTGCATCCTAACAGAGGATTAGCCAGTGTGTTTGAGCAGAAGAGAGAAGTATTTATCGAATGGCATTTAAACTAGGGTGGGAGAGGCCAATAATAGGACACACTGCACTGATACACAGAAGAATGGGGCTGTCAAGCCATCGCTATCTCAAAGTGGTACACAGATGGTGGGCTTAAAGTAAAACAGAGATAACAGGAAGGGAAGGGGGAACAGTGGTGATACATTATGTTGAAAAAAAAAAACAGAGGATGACTTGGAGTGCATTCTGCATGAACACTAGAAACCTGGCCAAAAAGATATAAGACTTGTGGGTCTTAGCAGCTGGAGAGGAGCTAGACTTTCTGGTCATTATTAAACACTGGTCAGCTGGGAACTCATTATACTATACCTGGTTATGCTCTATTTAGCAGAGATGAGAAAGAGCAAGAGAGAGAGAGAGAGAGAGAAAGTGAAAGAGAGAGAGTGACAGAGAGAGACAGAGAGAGAGAGAAAGAGGGAGAGAGAGAAAGACGGAGGAAGAGATTGGATGGAAATGTAGTGGAAGACAGACCTATAGGGAAACAAGATTAAGATTCTCTATGGTTAAAGTTGGTTGAGAAGGGGGGGACAAGTCTAATTATTGGAGTCTACATGCCACTTTGTCAGGCAGATAAAACAAAGAAGCATAAACAATGATGACAGAAAAAAAAACAAGTGTCCATCTAGTCTGCCTGTAATTCCCTATCTACCCCAGGACATAATGTCCATATGGGGTTCTATAACTCCTCGTCTACCCCCCAACTACCCTATCTGCTGTTACTGACCTGAGTAACCACCAAACCCTTCACTCTGTCCCAGACATGGCTGAAACAATTTATTGTTTTGGCACCCACCACATCTGCTGGCAGACTGTTCCATGGCTACACCACCCTTTTTGTGAAGTAGAACTTATGCTCATCTCTGCCCCAATGCCCCATTTTGTTAGAGGTTGCAGAATGAGTTCTTGCACCTCGATGCACATATCTTGATAATGTTTGCACCTTTGAAATTTGCACCACTGTTGTTTTGCACCTTGTTTTGATTGTACTTATCTTTATAATGTATTGCTTGCCTTTGTTTCCCCCTCCTCTCTCTCCTGGGTCACACCTGGAAACAAGCCTTGACTCAGTGATTGTGCCTTTCCTGGTTATCAATTTTTAAATAAATGAAATAAATAAAAACCTTCACCTTGCCAGTTTCCATTTGTGACCATAGATTCTTTGGTCTTTGCTCTTGCTAAATACTTCCCTTCAGTTCACCTTGCTTGTTCCCTTCAGGAACCTGAAGGTCTCTAACATATCCCCCCTCATCTGGTCTCCAGCAAGTATTGTATGTGCTCAGTGATTTGAGATGATCCTTGGAAGATCTTCCCACTTGACCCTCAATCAATCTGGTCACCCTGCATTGTACTAGTAGTTCAATGTTTGTGGAACAGCAATGGGGTATATAGTGCTTGTGTAACTTGTAGTGCTTTTTATGGCTTTACTGTATTCCCACCCTTGAGTAGGGGGTATGTAGGTAGTAATTTGTAGGGAATAGAAGGCCCAAGAACAAGGGTGAGAAAAGCGCTGGAAGAGGAGGGGATGGCAGTGGACAAAAAACACTCCCTAAGCAAGGGAGGTGTGTTAATGGAGGACTTAAGTAGAGGTTGTGGGAGGAGCTATTTCCCACATTGAACCTCAGGCCAAGCCCTCCCATTCAATGTTTGTAAAATAGCAATGGGGTATATAGTGCTTGTATAACTTGTAGTACTTTTTGTAGCTTTACCCTATTCCAACCCTTGAGTAGTATGTATGTAGGTAGTAATTTGTAGGGTATAGAAGGCCCAAAATTATACCTCCTTTGACTCATGGAGAGTATGACCCCTGGCACTCAGGAGAGGAAAAACCCATAGGTGGAGGAAACCTCTGAGGACCTATGGCCAAAGATCTGCCAGTCCTCTGGGTATACTAAGAGGAGAAAGACCAGGTTCTAGTAACCATAGCTAATTTAAGGAATGTGAGCTTCTAGGAGAGATGATAGTCCATCCTTGATCCATGGCTGATGCAGATTGAATGACTATCTGTAGTTTGAAGAGTAGGTCTTTTCTGCAGAAGCAGTGGAATTCTAGGTGTGAAGCAGATCCAGTTGAAGAAGGGTGTATGTAGTCCAGATTTCTGAGGTGATGAAGGATGCTTGACCATAGGGGGTTGTATGGACATAATGAGCAGAGAGAGCATGAACTGATCGACAAAATTAGTAGACGGTGGAGGGTGGACATGCTATGATACGAGAAGTCATGGGTAAATGCTTGGACTTTTGTAAGGTTTGTCTTTCACAGTAAGGTCTGGCGGCAAGAAATTCAGCAGTGAGTGAGGAGTCACTAAGAAAGCATCCATAAAGAGGAAAATGGGTAGAAGAGAGTCTTTGAGTGCCTTGGAGATGATGGTCCATCCTTGATCCATGGGCAATGTAGATTGACAGATGATCCTGAGGATGAAGAGTAGGTCTTTTCTGAATAAGCAGTAGACTCCTAAGTGTGGAGCAGATCCAGTTGAAGACAGTTGGATGGAGTCTGGATTTCCAAGGGGATGAAGGATGTATGTCCAAAGGGATTGCAGGGACGTAATGAGACGGGACAGCAGAATTTGATTGATATGCTACCAGATAGTGAATGGTGGGAATTGAGATGATTCATGCAGTCATAGGTGAATGATCTGACTTGGGTAAAGTTTGACTGTCAAGGTAAAGTCAGGATGAAAAGAATGTAGTAGTGAGCAATGAGTAGCTAAGTAAGCATCTGTACAGTAGAAATAAGTAGGGGAGAGTCTGTGTGTGCCAGATAGGAGGACTGCCATGAGTGATTAGTAGACAAAATAGAGGAAGATTTGCAGATGCAGTCCTGATGGTAATTGAATATGTATAGAGACTGTTTGGAAGTTTGGTTAAGGAATGGATGGCGTATTTGGGCATGATGTTGTAACTATACTTGTATACACTCGGCTGGTAGTATGAATCCCACAACTTGTCAGACACTAAGAAATTATAGAATTGGGTAGCCTTATTCATTAAGAATAACATCACATACAAACCTATTAAGGATTTGCCAGACTAAATATCTAGCAAAATATTATGGGTAGAAATAGCTAGGGAAAGACAACAAAAATTAGTAGTAGGCCTCTGTTACAGACCCTAGAAACTAATGTATTAGAACATCAGGCCATATTAAATAACATAAGTAATAAAATAGGCCACAAATAAACTATATTATTAGGGGACTTTAATCTTCTGGGAATTAATTGGAAAGAAGGCACTACTAGTAATAATCTAGAGAATATGTTTCTTGTGGAGTGTGATACAAGTGGATTACATCAATTAATTACTGTACCAAAAAGGAAATGTAACATCCTAGCCCTATTACTAACTGATATCCTGCACCAAATAAAAAATATCCAAATTAAAGATCCCCTACAAAATAGTGACCACAGAATAATAACATCTGACACTAAATTATTCCCTAAACCTGAATCTGGCATAACTATTTTTAAAAATTAGAGTAAAGCAAACTTTGACCACATTAATAAAGAACTTTGCATATGGCAATGGGATAATGGGTCCACATCACCTGATGAACTCTGGATTAGAATTGAAAACAAAATCATTGAATTGGAAGAGGAATATATCCCAAACTAAACTGAATATAATAAGAGGGGTAAAATACCGATTTGGGCAACACCACATATATTACACTTAATAGCAAAGAAAAGAACGGCATACAGAGCTTCAACAAGATGTAATAATGACTATAATAAATACAAATATAAGTCTATTTTAAAATAATGTAAACAGAGTATATGAGCTGAAAAGAAAAAACTAGAATTCCCCTGAAGGGAAGCGGCAACCGTTATCGGGTAGAGGATGCAGAAGTGAAAACAATGATGCAAACTCAGGCACTCAACCAGGAAAAGTAGTGTGATGAGACTTGAGGGAAGGCTGCTGGCAGTGAAGGATGAAGGCTATGAGCAGGAGGAGGTCCAGGTCCAGAAGGGTCGCAACATCCGATAGCAGATAGAGTACAGATACAAGAGTGGTGTAATGTAAACTCAAACATCCATCCATGATGGTCGAGGCAAGATGATCCTGATTGGATGCAGTGAGGAAAGATAGGACGATGAGGGTGCATGAAGACTAGGCATGATGGAAAAGGCATGTCAGATGAGCCAAGGTCCAGAAGAGAAGAAGCATCCAGGTATGGGACTGAGAACGTGTAATTTGAAGCAGTAGACTATAGACTCAGTTACCTGTTGGGGATGGCTGAGGTGGGATGATGAGAACTTGAGGCAGCCAGGCTTAGTTAGAATGATGAGGTCACTTGGGTATAGAAGTTCCATTCCTGAAGGGAAGCAGCAACTGGTAGGAGGTAGAGAAGGTATGGTATAAGTCAGTAGAATGTAGACATGGTTCCCATCCCTGGTAGTCGGGGTGAGCTAACCTTCGCTCATTGCTGCCAAGCAGAGTTAGGGACAGAGGATGTCATGCTGGTGAGTAGTAGGAGGTATTGAATGTAACGGAATCCCATCCCAGGTAGACAGGGGAAGCCTACCTTTGCTCAGCACCTCAGAAGGCGTGAGTTAGGGATGGAGTCCAGAGTACTTCTGGTATGGGCTGGCAGAAAGCGTAGATCACTGTAGTAGAAAGAGAATGGAGTAGGAAACTGAAGTGAGATAGGCATGCTGAATAAGACATAGGCATGGTAGGGCATGGTACAGAAGAAAGGAAGCACCCCACCCCCCACCTCCCCCCATTCTGTTGGAGTCCAGAAATGCAGTGCAATAATTGTCTGGGAAAGGGATGGGTACCACGAGCATCCGGCCGAGATAGCAGTGGAATCAGGGATGACTATAGAGGTAGCAGGTAGGAGAGAATCACAGCTCCCCAATAGAAATTATCCCAAAGAGTAAGAGAAGTAGATGGGTCGGTGAGCAATTTCAACAGTCCCCCTCCCAGCCAGGACCAGACATAAGCTGAGCAGTGGGAGACAGAAGCAGTGGAAAAGTGTAAGGTAGATGCTTACTCAGTGGGTGGAGAAGCAAACTCGATGACCACAGCACTAGCAGAGAACAGGGAGGTTATGAACAAAATGTAGGGATTATAAGAGCAGAGGTATTCAAATTCACAGGAACTACTGAACCTACATAAATACTGTGCCAGAGGGAGTTGATGTGCAGATATTTGGGAAAGTATAGGTTGTAGGTAGTCAGGGCAGTCATGTTGCAGGAATGGTACTGAGGTTCCAAGATCCATGCAGAGTATCACAAAATAGAGTACTGGCAGTAGTTGAAGAGGGATCTGAGTGGAGGTTGAAAGATGGGAAATAGTAACAGCAGGCATATGGGACAAGTGATAATGCAGGGGGTGTGAATTTCAACCAGTGCAAGGGGAGTTTGTTTCAACCAGCAGGCAGATGAGGAAACCAGTTGAGATTACCGGACATGGAGAGGGACAGAGATGCAGCCTGAGATGCATAATACAGACCTAAACAGTAGACACACTCACTGTAATGTGGGAAACTGACGCTTAGTATGTGGGAAAATGTAGGAAACGTATCCAGGATATGGATTCTGGGTAATGAACAGGGAGCTCCAGGCTCCGACCAGTCTGGAGACTCCTTCAATAGTGCAAAGTCAGAGTTCGATTTAGAATCCTATGAAGTGGCGAGACATGCAACTAGAAATGAGAACTGATACTTATGGTGTAAGGAATCCTATGAGAACTGAAGGCAGATGGAAATATACTGTGAGTACTTACTGGAGTGATGGTGATGAACGCAGGCATAGAGTCCCATTGTGTCTTTTGAGTAGGCAGGGAACGGGAGAATGGTAGGCCAGGCAATCGGAGGCTTGAATCGGGAGAAAGAGCAACTGGTGTGACAAGGATGTAGAAGGCAGGATTCTAAATGGAATGACAAGGGAGTAGTCAAGAACGGAAGTAAATTCCAGGATATCCAGAAAGGATGAGCGGACAGTACCTTAGGAGTCAAGGGATACGCAGCCAACAATGGGTCGAGACGTCGGCAACATTCATGCAATGCTACACTTAGCGGACAGGGAGCAAGCACAGAGGAAAAGCATATGGGACAGGGGATAAGAGCAGAAACGCATGGCATCTACTGGAGCAACTGAGAATGCCCAAAAAGGAATGAGGGAAGGAGGAACTGGAAACCCCAAGACACGGGAAAGAGCAGAAAGAAGCAGAGAGGTGCTGAAATGGCGTAGGAGACAGACCAGGATACAGGACAAAGGGGAAGCATAGGACACAGGGAGTGGCGGAGGGGAAGAGGGAAGCAGAGAAAAACAAACCAGGCATGAGAAAGCACAGGACAGCACAGTCACACAAGCCACACAGGAGCTCAAAATAAACACTCCCTAAGCAAGGGAGGTGCGTTAGTGGAGAGTTTAAGTGATGGTTGTGGGAGGAGTTATTCCCCACATTGAACCTCAGGCCAAGCCCTCCCATAGTAGTAGTAGTAAATTTTATTTATTTAATGCACCCTTTCCCAAAGGCTCAGGGCACCTTTACAAGATACAGATATCACAAACATCATTACACATTTAATATTTATGAATATTATAAATATAATACATAATCTAAAATGTAATATGTTTGTATTACTCAATGAAAAAGGAACAATAACTATCACAATTAATCCCTGAAGGCTCGTTGAAACAAGAATGTTTTCAGTTCTCTTCTAAATATTTCTATAGAGGCAGCCTCCCTCAAGTACCCAGATAACGAATTCCAGAAGATCGGCGCTGCTACCACAAAAGACCGATCCACTGAAGAATTCAGTCTGGCCCTGGGCATCTCCAAAAGGTCCTTCCCTGTTGACTGGAGTGAGCGTCTTGGATTGTAGGGAAAAGGAGCTCCACCAGGTAACCCAGACCCAGCCCAGGCAGGGCCTTATAGATCAATAGACCTATTTTAAAGGAAATGTGCCAGTGCACCGGCAGCCAGTGCAGTTTGCACAGCAGCAGCAAAATATGACAGGATCTTGAAAGACCCACCTATAGACATGCTGCAGCATTCTGCAACAGCTGCAGATTCCACAGTGCACACCCACTGACCACAAGGTAGAGTGTGTTACAGTCATCGAGCTTCAAGGTAACAAACTCGTCTATCAGTGTGGCCAGATCATTAGAGGGGACAAGGGATTTTATCCAGGTGATATTCTGAAGATGGTAAAATCCATTCCAGACTGTTGCCAACACCTGAGCTTCCAGTTTCAGCTCACTCTTCAGAAGAACACCCAGATTTTTCACCTTGGTGGAGGCCTCCAGCTTAGAGGTCCTAATAAAAAGCCCAACATCCTCCCCAATGGCCTCCACACACCCCCCTCCCCATGATGGTGGCTCCACCACCAACACTTCAGTCTTCCCTGGATTGAGGCCCAGCCAAACTTATGAAATCCAGGACTGTATCTTGGACAAGCACTTATTTAGCACATTGACCACATTTGTTTTTCCAGGTGTGAAAAACAGATAGAGCTGGGTATCATCAGTGCAACAATGAAACACAAAGACAAACCACCATATGACCTCATCCAGGAGCAGCATATACACTGCAAATAACATGGGACAGAGGACTGAACCTCAGGGCACTCCACAGGATAGGACCACTGGGCTTGGGGAATAATTCCCCAACACCACCCTCTGGGTCCTTCCCTGGTGGAAGGACTCAGATGAGCTGATGGTCTTGCCAGTGAGTCTAACATACTACTTCAATCTGTCCAATAACAACCCATGATCCACAGTGTCAAATGCTGACAAGCGATCGAGGTAGATGAGAATAGATTATTCTACCCTATCCCTACCCCAAAGCAGGTCATTCAGCACTTATACTAGTGCAGTCTCCATGCTGAGCATAGCCCTAAATCTAGACTGGAGAGGCTCACAAATCTGGAAAGCTGCAAGGTAAGTATCAAGCTGCTTTGCAACCACCTTCTCAATAATATTCCCTAAAAAAAGAAGGTTTGAGACAGGTCACTAAGTTGCCAAAATGCCTGGATCCAAAGATGGTTTCTTCAACAGTGGCTTCACCAGAGCCATTTTAAGTGATTTCAGGGGAAACCCCTGTCAATAAAGAACACCTAAGAATCTTGGCAAAAACCGGGCCCAGAGCTACAATGCAGGAACATCTGCCAGAACTAGACACATGGTGGATTCCCTGCAGGGGGAGAGCCTCAAACAACTGGTACAACAACCCACAAGAGACAGGGCTATCCTACATCTAGTAATGACTAACAGGGAAGAGATCACAGATCTCCAGGTAGAAGGTCACCTGGGGGGCCAGTGACCATCACATGGTATGGTTCACTTTGTCCACTACATCTAAATCATCCCATTCCAAGGCAAAAATATGGGACTTCAGAGGAGCTGACTTTGATAAGATGGCCAACAGAGTTAAGCTAGCCCTGGCAAAAAGAAACACAAGTGAGGGGGTACAGGCAAAGTGGGCAAGCATTAAGGATGCAATACTTGAAGCAACATCTCATTGTGTTAGACAGAAAAGGAAGTGCAAAAGAAGAAGGAAATAACTTTGGTTCTCAAATACAGTAGCACAAAAGGTCAGAGCCAAAAGGCTGGCCTTCAGGAAATATAATGTAACACAGCGGGATGAAGATAGGGAGGCATACCAACTGCCCTAACGGAAGCAGGGAAGGCAGTAAGGCAGGCAAAGTCCCAAACTGAGGGAACACTAGCACGAACAGTAAAAGAAGGTGACAAGACTTTCTATAGATACATTAGTGAAAAGAGAAAGTCCAGAGTGGGTATTGCTAAGCTCAAAGGAGAAAAGGGGGCTTGTGAGAAGGAGGACCCTGTAAAAGCATCTATCCTAAATAGATACTTTTTGCTCAGTATTTACTAAAGAGAAGGTAGGTCAGGGCCCACAGCTCAGCACCATGGACACAGGGGGGAAGGAGGTGAGCACTACTCCCTTCACAAAAGAAAGGATCCTACAAGAGCTCGCTAAGCTCAGGGTGGACAAGGCAATGGGACCTGATGGCATACATTCCAGAGCACTTAAGGAGCTAAGGGTGGATCTAGCAGAGCCATTAGCAGAACTGTTCAGTGAGTCTCTGAGCACAGGAGAGGTCCCAGAAGACTGGAGAGGGGTTGATGTGATCCCGCTCCACAAGAGTGGTAGCAGGGAGGAGGCAGAGAACTACAGACCAGTCAGTCTTACCTCAGTAGTGGGCAAGATTATGGAGGCACTCCTTTAGGAAAGGATAGTGCAACACCTGGAATCCATAGGGGCACAGGATCCAAGACAGCATGGGTTTACAAAAGGAAGGTCCTGTCAAAATAATTTCATAGATTTCTTTGACTGGGTAACCAGAGTGGTGGATCAAGGGGGAGCAGTTGATGTCGCCTACCTTGACTTCAGCAAAGCTTTCGACACTGTTCCACATAGAAGATTGATAAATAAGCTGGGTAGGCTCGGGTGGGTCAGAAGTTGGTCAACTGGGTGGCAAACTGGTTGACGGGCAGAAAAAAGAGAGTGGTGGTAAATGGTATACAGTCAGAAGAGATGCATGTCACAAGTGGGGTACCTCAGGGATCAGTCCTGGGGCCAGTCCTCTTCAATATCTTTGTCAGTGACATTGCAGATGGACTAGAGGGTAAGGCTTGTCCGTTTGCAGATGACACCAAGATCTTCAACAGAGCAGATGATCCAGATGGGGTGGGCAGAATGAGAAGAGATCTGAATAAACTAGCAAAATGGTCAGAAGAGTGGCAACTGGGATTTAATGCAAAGAAGTGCAAGATCATGCACATAGGGAAGAGAAACCCTGAAGCCACCTATAGGCTGGGAGGGAGTTGCTGGCAGTCACAAAGGAAGAAAGAGACTTGGGCATCATCTCACCGATGACCTGAAATCATCCAAGCAGACCTCTAAAGCAGTAGATAAGGCTAGGGGATGTTAGGGTGTATTAGTAGGGGTATCACAAGTCATAAGAGGAGGTAATAATCCATCTTTACAAGACACTGGTTAGGCCTCATCTGGGAGTACTTGTGTGCAGTACTGAGGTCACCTTCACAAGGACATTAACCAAAATTGAGGCAGTCCAGAGAAGGGCAACCAAAATGGTGCAGGGACTGCATCAGAAGACATATGAGGACAGAATAACAGAGCTCAATATGTATACCCTTGAGCAAAGGAGGGAGAGAGGTGATATGATCAAAACATTCAAATACCTTAAGGGCATAAACAAGGTGAAACAGTCTAATATGTTTAAATATAAGAAAAATAGCAGGACAAGAGGACACAGCATGAGATTAGAGGGAGGCCGATTAAGGGGGATTGTGAGGAAATTCTTTTTCATAGAAAGAGTGGTGGATGCATGGAACGGCCTACCTCAGGAAGTGGTGGCTTCAAACAGGCATCGGATAGGCATAAGGGAGCAATACAGATGAGTATGAATAGATAGGCCACTGACAGAGCAAAGGCCGATGGCACATTTATAAGGTAGAAAAACAAATGGGCAGATTGGATGGGCCTTATGGTCCTTATCTGCCATCAACCTCTATGTTTCTATGTAATCACGTCAGGCCAGAGTCCAGGCTGCAGAATGTTGGTCTCAGCCCCAGGATCATCCCACAGACCTCCTCCATCATGAAAAGTTGGAACTCTCTCCAGGAAGGCTGACCCTAGATGTTCACACAAGGCCCAATCCTGTTGGACATTAACAGTCTGCCTGGAGAAATCCCCACCCTAATGGAGGACATATTGTCAGAGAAGAACCGAGTGAACTCCTCAAACATTTGCTCAGAAAATGCCCTAACGGGCTCCAGACAGAGCATATGTAGAAGCCTGTCTACATCTCAAAAGAACAGAGCCAGTCGGTTCTTCCCAGTTGCAGTCAACATAGACATAAATGCTACCTTTAATGGGTGACTGCATTCTGATACTTATCATAATGAGTCATCAAAACCAGTTTGTCTCCCTGGGTCCTGGTCTTTCTCTAATGCTGCTCCAACCTCCACCCTCTGGTTTTCAGTGCTCTCAGATTGCCGTCAAACCATGACGCCCAAAGAAGTGACACCAGTGAGTGTACATAGACCAGTGCAAGAAGGTCCAGGGCCCCTGTGACAGCCCTATTATAGGCCACCATGGCCTCCTCAGGACCCTTTGTGCATGCCTGCAATACAGACAAAATGACCAGTTCCACTAGCAGTCCTTCCAGTGGTAACCCTTTTAAAGATCGGAACTGTACCATTTCCACAGGGGAAGGGACTCCTGGTGGGGCTCTGAAGCTGAACCTGATGGTGTAATGATTCAACCAAAAGATGGTATCAATCTCAAGTGCATCAATCTCTAGCCCCAGAAGAGAACACCAGGTCGAGTGCCTTGCCAGATAGGTGGGTCCCAGTTGTGGCCACAAGAGATAAGCCCAGGGCCTCCATATTGGAAAGGAAACTACCTCCAGTCTTTCTGTGTCCTTTCTTACGTGAGGACTCCAGAACTAAGCACAATATTCCAGGTGCAGCCTTAGCAGTGACCTATATAGAGGCAGTAACACCTCGTTTTTCCTGCTGTCAATACCCTTTCTAATACACTCCAGCATCTTATTAGCCTTACTATAGGCTTTGTTGCAATGGCTTGAATGTATGAGGGAGCCACTAATGATGACTTCCAGGTTCCTTTCTTCTGTCTTAGTGCTCAGTTTCAACCCCTCCCATCCAGTCCTCAGTCCTGTGATTTTTGTTTACTAGGTGCATGACCTTGCACTTTTTGACATTGAACTTCAACTGCCAAACCTTTGTCCATCTCTCCAACCTTTATAGATCCCTCTGCATCCCCCTAATTCCTTCATTGCTATCAACCCAACCACCGAGTTTCATGTCATCTGTGAAGATACATTACTGGATGCCCTCTCCAATGTCACTGATGAATGTATTGAAGAGAACAGGACAGAACCCTGCGACACAACACTGGTGACATCTCTTTCTTCCAATTTGACCCCATTTACCACCACCCTCTGCTATCTTTCCTTCAAGAAGTTTCCCACCCATATAACTATGTCCCTAACTGCACCCAGGTCCAATAGCTTACTCAACAATTTTCCTTGTGGCACCAAGTTGAAAGCCTTGCTGAAATCGAAGCAGAGTAAATCCACAGTGTGATTCTTATATACCCCATTTGTTAACTCAGTTAAAGAAAACTATCAGGTTGGTCTGACAAGACCTCGCTGCCACAAACTATGCTGTTTACTATCCTGTAGACCATTGCTCTCTAGGTAGCTTATAAGTCCTCTTTGACTAATGACTCCATCAGTTCACCCACTACAGAGGGAAAGTTAACAGGTCTGTACATCCATAATTGTTTCTTGTCCCCCCCTTGTGTAGCAGGACTACATTAGCTACCTTTCAGTCTTTCAGAACTACCCCTGCCTGAACTAAGCAACTGAATAGCCCTATTAGGGGTTCAGCCAGTTCCCTGCCAATTACTTGAGCATCCTTGGGTGCTTCCCATCTGGCCCTGGGGCCTTATCTACCTTTAGGGCTTCTAGACCTTTCTGGTCACTTTCTCTGGTAAAGACTGTTGTCCTCATTTGAGGAATGCCCCTGACAGCTACCTTGAAGCATTTAAGTCAAGGGCACGCTATCTGCCCTTGTTAAGACACAGCAGAAGTAATCATTAAGGAATGCTGTGTTTTGTACATCTACCTCTATAACCCTCTCCCCTTCTTGTAGCCCAACAGTATCCCTTCCCTGCTTTCTCTTTTCCTTAATATATCTTAAAAAACTTGTTTTTCCCCACCCTTGTCCCCTATGAAATACAGAGCTCTGTGTCTGCCTTTGCCTCCCTGACTGTCCCCCTAGCATTCCTAGTTCTTATGCACTACGGTCCTCATTCCTCCTCCCTTTGCTTTTCCTTGCACCTGGTAAAATCCTTTTTGCTGTCCCTCACTGTTTCCAAGACCCTTTCTGAGAACCATATTGGTCTCTTGTAAATGATTTGTTTTGTAATAATTCTTGTGCATGACTTTGTTGCCTTAAGAATGGTCCCCATGATTGCCCCCATCTTTCCTCTACACCCCTGATGCTGTCCACCCAGGTCAATTTGTCTCAGACCAGATCCCTCATCCAGTTGAAGTCTACTCTTCTGAAATCTAGGACTTCAGTTTTTGATAGGGGCATTCTAGTCCTGAGGCCAAGCCTGAACAAAATGGAATTATAATCACTGGACCCTAGTGGCTCCCCCACCCTTTCTTCACCCACCATCTCCAAGTCAGTGAGCACCAACTTGAGAATGCCCTCCTGTCTAATGAGTTATTTAACCTGCTGCACCAGCAGGCAGTTCTGCTGTATAAACCAAATACAAGAACAGCCTGCACTCACTGAACGCTTGGCGGGAAAAATAAAGGAACACGTTTCAAAATGAAGTTAATTTTATTGCCAGGATTAGCAATAGTTACAAGGCACTTATGACACATATGAATCTACCACCACACCAGGGGCTCCCTAACAAAGCTCTAATGAGTGAAATGCTGGGGCATCTGGTGGGGTGGTAGAGTCATATGTGTCACAGGCACCTTGTTTGGTAATTATTGCTAACCCTGGCAAGAAAATTAATCTCATTTTGGAATTTGTTCCTCTATTTTTTTTTCAAGTTTTCAGTGAGTGCAGGCCATTCTTGCATTTGGCTTTTGTTGTGAAGGGGACAGCAGCCCTCTTGACCTGCACCAAGCCTTTTGCCAGAGAGGGAGACCTTCACAATTGTCTGGGCAGTACTGCAATGTATCCAACAGGGCCTGCACATTGGGGGGATCTGACTGCTGAAATATCCCAATCAATATCTGGCAGGTTCAGAATAGTCAGCACCACCACTTCCTCCTTCTTCACTTCCATTGCCAGCTCTTGCTGGGGCTCCCTATTTCTCTTTTCTGCTTGTCCTGGTGGTCTATATATTACCACACCCTATTTTCTTGCCTGAAGGTGCCATGCAGTGAACCCACAGTGACTCAGTTTCCCAATTGCTTACCGTGATGTGTCCATCCTTCACTGTTTCTATGTCCTCCCTGACATGTGTAGTTATGCTCCTCTTTGCCTTCCCCTGATCTTGTCTAAACAATGTGCATCCTGAAACTGACAAGTCCCAGTCAATATTCCCTTTGGCCCAAGTTTCTATGATTGCTGCTAGGTCTGCCACAGTGCCTGGCACCAATGTCTGGAGCTCACTGATTGTGTTACCCAGGCTACTCACATTAAGCAGACCCCCTTCCAACTAGCTACAGAGTTCTTTTCACCATTTTGTGATCCTACTCCTTCATTTTTAGCATTCTGCTTAACTTCTTATTTTTCCTGTTGCTTGCTGACCTTGAGAACCTTCCTAAGCCTCTCCTACCACTCCTGTTTGAACCTCAACCTTATTTTTCCCACCTTACTGCTACCAGTCCTCTGTATAGGGCAAGCACTACCTGGCTCCCTCTCCCTCAGTCCTTTTACCGTGGTTCCACTAACATCACTGTCTCCTACAGACTGTTTAACTGTTCAATGTAGACATAAAACTGCAACACCAGTGCACTGTTTTCCTCTCTTATAAGGGCCCTTACCTTCAAAGAGCCATCCTGTCCCAGATGTTCCCCCCAGTCCACCACAGAGTGATACCCTTTCTCTAGACACCATGCCTTTTACCACCCATTTATGTCTGCAACCTCTTCCCTCTACAAAGGGATGACCTCAGAAAAGACCATAGTGGACAAGTGTACCTGCAATCTGTCCCCCAGCCTCTTGAAGTTCTGCTTCACTTGCTCCACAGTCTGGTTTGCCAGACATTTGGTACCCAAGTATACCAGCACCCCTCACTCTCCACTATCCTCCCTGTTCTGTCTATATCCTGAATGACATATGCCCCTGAAAGGCACCTGACCATCTCCCACCCCTCCTCTCCACTCCTATCACCATCTCTGCTCCCCTGATCATAGAATCCCTGACCACTAAGACTCTTCTAGCTGCCTTCTTCCTTACCACACCCTTGAGTGCTACCAGGTCATCACACACATTTCCCCAATACAAAAGGAGAATGACATAAAATGAATGCATAAAGTATAGCCAGATGCAATACTCAAAGTGCAGTTAACAAGTACATTTGTGTATTCACAACTGAATAAGCATAGGAAATGCAAATGAGTGACAGAGCATAGAGTAGTCAGAGCTAGAGTAAGAAGAGGTTAGGGGCAAAGGCACGGAGAAGCCGGAGCACTTCAGAGCAGGCGCATGAATGCTGGGAGTGAGGTGGCTTGCAGGAAAATACTGTAGGTGAAAGCTAATTCCAGAGGGAGATAAGTTGGAAGGAGAAAGCTAACTGGCCTGCCATAGAGCATCGTCAGGAATGGGAAAAAGAACAGGACTCCCTGGAGCAGAGTTGGTAGGGGGAACGCCTGGCTGGAGATAGGAGGGAGGAAAGATAGGAGAGAAGAAGTCCAAACCGGTATTTGGCAATAAAAGCTAGGGAGTGTGTCTGATGAAGGTGGGAGAGGGGAGGGATAGAAAGTGAAGAGTAGAGAGAGCAGTGGTGAGTGCAGAAAGGGGAGTTTGTGGCAAAGAAGCAAAAGGAATTTAGGAAGGTGTCATGTCTGGTGATAGAAGAGGTGGGTGTGGAGCTGTAAACAATGTCTGCATAATCAAGCAAGGGGAAGAGGGTTTTGGTGACTGATTTGCAATGAACTGAAAGGGAGAGGCAATCCTTATTGTGGTACATAACATCTAATTTTGGGCAGAGCTTAGAATGTAAGGTGTCAATATGGACTGAATAATCTATCCTGTTGTCCAGCTAAACCCCAAGGTATTTGTATGCGGAGACAATTTCGAGAGGGGAACCATTGGGGTGGAAAAGATGGGGGTGAGAGTGTTGAGAGTTTCTGTCTTGACCCAAAGGTCATAGAGACTGTTTATTTTTCATGCTTACCATCAAGATGTTGGTCTGGAACCATTTTAACATGCTGATGAAATCATGTTTTAGTGGGCCTCTACATCAAGGATGGAGAGACCAGTGGTATAAATGATCATATCATACACATACATATGGATTTGTGTGTGGGAGCAAGCTGAGGCAAGGTTGTTAATGAATAGGGAGAACAGGACAGGGCCTACGATGGAGCCTTGGGTGACCCCAGCAAGGATAGAGAGCGGGGAAGACAGGGTGGAGCCCATCTGGGCTGACTGGCTTCTGTTCACAAGGTATGAACTGAACCAGTTTACAACTGGTGTCGCTGAGATGACTGAGTGAAGCTTACAGAGCAGGAGTGGGTGGGACACTGAGTTGAACACTTTTGCCAGGTCAGTGAAGATGGTGGCAGTGATGTGACCCATTCCTGAGAGAATGGCAGCTGTGACACACAATAAGGAGGACGTGGTAGAGTGATTCACTCTAAAACTGGCTTGGAATGGGGAGAGAGTGTCGGTGACAGTGATGAAGTCGAAGACCCTAGAGTAGAATAGTGATTCCTGTAGCTTTGCTAGTGAGGGGAGGAGGGAGATGGGGTGATAGTTTGCTGGGCAGGAAGGGTCACCACCTTTGTGGAAGGGAATGACCTTGGCCTTTTTCCAAGCCAGGGGGACTATACCTGAGGAAAGGGAGAGATTTAGGAGGTGTGTAAGGTGGAGGACAGTGATGTGGATAGATCTACATAGGATCTTAGGGTCACTACCATTGGGGCTACTTTTGGCAGGGTTTAGTAACAATAAAGCACTGTGTACAACCTGCTGAGAGAAGGGGGGGAGTGGTGCCCACTGGAAAAGAGCAGAGTGGGGGGTCAGGGTCAGGATGGGCTATAGTGGGGGTGTCAGGGAGTGTACATGAGACAAAATACTTGTTTAGGGTGTCAGCCACAGAGGCAGAGTCTGATATAATGAAACTATCTAGCGAGAGGGTTGGGTTGGTTGACTGGGTGGGGATAAATGAGAGAGTGGATGGATTTTCAGAAATTACTGAGAGAGCCTTGTGAAGTGCAAAGGAGTTCACTGAAATAAAGTGCTTTAGCTGCACAGATTGCCTTTGTGCACTTATTTCTTAATGACCTGTATGTCCTGAGGTCGGCTTTAGTCAGAGTGGATTTGTAGGCATCCCATGCATGATTGTGCTGTTTGCACCGGGCAATTAGGGTGGCATCAATCCAGAGTTTGTAGATGGATTTTGCATGTGCCTTTTTCATGAGCATGTGAGTGTTTCAGACTCTGCCTGGTGAAGATGCTGATGAATGAGCAGAGAGCTATATCTATGTTTGTGGTGGAGACCAGTTAGCATGGAGAAGGTCTAGAAGAAGGGCATTTATGTTAAGTGCTCTGAGGGAGCAGTGCCATATGGATCTGGGGACTGAGTGGGAGAGACACACCTTTCTGATGCAATAGATCATTCAATGATAGCTAAAAATATCTGAAAGGATGCCTGAAGCGATTATACTGTGGGTGTGAAAGGAGAGCACCCAATCCAGTAGGGAGTGGTTTGTGGAGCGAGGGTTAAGTCGTGTTGGTTCCTTTATAAGCTGCGTAAGATTCAGTAGTTCAATGCTGTGTATTTGACAGTCATTTGACAGTGTATTTGACAGCCATTATTGGAGATTTCAGTCTCCCTGATATACAGTAGAATAGGCAGCACCACAGGCAACGGGTTATGGAAGTCAAGAGTTTGACAAGCTCTTCCAAGATTGCTTTCTCCAGCAGTGGGTGCAGGAAGCTTTAAGGGAGAAGGTGACCTTCAAACTTGTAATGTTGAACTAGGACATTGTATGTTGTATAAAGGTTGAGGACACTTTGGAAACATGTGACCACAATACTGCTGGTTTGATCTGGGCACACAATGATTCTCCTCAAATATGTTGCATCCAGGTTTCAGAAGGGTAGATTTTGTTAGGGTGAATGAAATTCTACAGAACAGACAGAAAGTGCTAGAAGACACTGACAGGTGGAAGGCAAATAGACAACCCTCAAAAGGAAGGAACTTGGGCATCTGAGTAGTGTATAAGGTATGTTCACAAGGGCAAGAAACACAGAAGGCAGAACAGGTTCAGTAAGGAGGTAAAGAGGAGGTCACAGAGAGTAAAAGATCTTTAAAAATATTGAAAAAGGCTGAAAAGAGGAGAGCAGGGAGGAGTAGTTGGACAAGCTTTCTAATGCAACAAATTTGATCAGAGAAACAAAGCAAATGTGCAACTGAAGAAAGCAAAGTTGGTTAAGGAAAATTATAAAGCATTCTTTAGGTACATAAGGAAAAAAATGAAAAACTAGGGAAGATATTGAATGATTCAGACAAGATGAGGTAAGTGTAGAGGAGGATGCAGAGATGTCTGCCATCATGGTGAAGTACTTTAGACCAGTCTTCATGAGGGAGATAGGGAGACATTTCCAGGAAGTTAAGCATAGTTCAGGGGCCACCAAAGGCTGAGACTGGTCACTGGGAACATTATAACTGACAAGATTTTATGGGACTACAGTTTGAGGGAAAACACCCCAGGATCCTGAAGGAAAATGAAATATTCATGGTGGAACTGTTTAACTGTTTCTTGAAAGCAGGGGTACTGTCAGCAGACAGGAGGGTGGTAGACGTGGTTCCATTGCACCAGACTGAGGGATTATCCAAGAAGTTACAGGCCATTTAGTCTGACATGCTTTGCAGACAAACTCCTAGAAGTCAAAACTAATGACAAAATAGTACAACTTCTGGAAAAACAGGGGCTACATGGCAAAAGACAATACTGATTCATGAACGAAATGGTCATATCAGACAAATCTAATAGACTTTGTCAATCCAAAATGAAATTAGTGGACATGGGTCAGGCAATAAATATCCTGACCTTTACTTGGATTTCAAAAAGACCTTCAACACTGTACCACATCAAAAATGAATCAAGAAGTTAGTAGATATGGTGATGCGGGAATACCTGACTCAGTAGATAGGCAACTGGCTACATGGAAGGACTCTGAGGGTGCTCCTAAATGGCAAATTTTAAGAAATCAGAGATGACATGAGTGGGGTCCTTCAGGGGTAAGTCCTGAGACTCACACTCTTTATTATGTAAATCAGTGATATCAGGAAGGGATCAAAGGGAAAACATGCTTCTTTGGGAATGAAAATTCTGTGTGGATGGTTGCTACTTTGGAGTGGACAATGAATGTGCAAAAAGATGTGGAAAGTTTAGAAAAATGTTCAGTCATTTGGCAATTTAAGTTTGAAGCCAAGAAGTACAATTTAATGCACATAGAGAAAAATAATCCTATGACAGTCTTCTAGATCAATGGAGTGACAGTGGGACAAACAAAAGAAGAAAGGAATTTTTTTATCATTAGTGATACCATAAAATCCCCTATATATTATAGCAAGGCTTATGGGAGAGCCAGCAGAATGCTGGGGATTATAGGTAGGGGTGTTACCAGCAGAATTAAAGAGCTGGTGACACGTACAGGTGAACCTTAACAAAACATAATATTTAGACACAGTTCAGCTTGTATTTCCCATTAGTTCTGTATTTCTCCTCCCCATTATTTATTACTGAATCATTTGTATGAAAACAGGATTTCTGCTCCTGAAGAGTTCATCTATTGTTGCTGCTTTTTTCTCTGCCTGAAGTCATAGAGCACTGCTTGTGACCTCAGAGTCACTCCCATGGAAACAGACTGTGATGTCACAACAGAGGATTATGATTTGAAGTAGGGAGTAAGCTATAGAGGCAGATGAACTCAAAATAAACTCTAATGAACAACAATCATATATTCATTCACATTTCCTTAGTAATACATTATGGATAGTGAAATATATACAATTTAAATGGAATGTAAGTAAAATTGTACCTAATTATTGTTTTTCAAAGTTTTTTTTGAGGCACCAGAAGCTGTTTGAATGAGTTGATTCTTCCACTGTACAGGTTTCTGTTGAAGCTGCACCTGGAGTATTGTGTTCAGTTTTGGAGCTCACATCTGTGGAAGGATATGGACAGGCTGAAGAGAGTCAAACGGATGGTTCTCTTCATGATACAGGACCATCAAGGAAATTTATATGAGGAAAGGTTGTGAAACCTGAACATATATTCCTTGGAGTCTTAAAGAGAAACAGGATATGATAGAAACCTTGACATTTCTTCATAGGATCAGCAGGATGAACTCCTCTGAGCTGTTAACACAATAAGAGAGGTCATATATGAAGGGAAACAGCTACAAGTTGATGGGGGCAGTATCAGGAGAGATATGAGGAAGTACTTCTCAGTTAAGTGAGTGGTGAAAATGGAATGGCTTATCTAGCAGTGTAGTCACCACTAGAACTGTAGCTGTATTCATGGACAGATGGGCCAGCCTCAAGGAGTCAAGTAGGGGTGGCAGGAGATGACATGGAAAAGGAATATAAATCTCTGAAAATAGGACCTTCAGGTTGCTTTTCGTACATTGGGATGTCACTCCTATTTGCTATGGTCCTTGGGCAGACTGCATGAAGCACAGGTCTTTTTTCTGCCTGAAAAATGTCTGTTTCTATGTAAATCATTGTGTGGAATTCATTGTTCCTTTTGTCTACCAGCCAATAATGTAGTTAAGAGCTTTGAAATTGTTAAGGATGATAAAGGTATTACAGGGAACCCTAGTTCTGCTATTTTTATGGAACCAAACCTTCCTGAGGATACTAATGTGATGGATGTAGTACCCAGAGATGTTAGTGTATTGACCAACTTGGATGTAGAGATGTGCAAGTTGGCAAACATCTCTGTAATATAATATGTGAAGTTTGCCTAATTTGTGAAATGTGAAGTGCTGACTTTCCAAAGTTACTGGCAGGCAAAATGACATTTTTTTAGATGAAGTTGAGGTGAAGTTAAGATGAAACTGAAACCTCACCTTAACTTCACCTGACATCACCTCAAAAAATTTTATTTCTCAAGGAAAATTCAATGCAAAGTGGCTAACTGTCAAAGTGGGCAACTCACAAAGTTATTCACCGAGATAAGTTTTGCAAATTTGTCAGAACTTCCCTGGCAAAGTAAAGCTTCATAACATCTCTACTTGGATAAAGAGTCTGTTGAAGCTTGATTCTCTGGTCAAGAAGTCAAGCTAGTCATCACGTTATTATATGATTTCCCCTTGTGCCTCCACTGACATTCCTTTATATCTAGTTCACAAGAAAGTGACTACTGTATAGTGACTGTCACAGCCACCAGAAATCCAGGTTTAGTTACACATTCTCCATTGTATTACCCTAAGGTATTGTTGGGAACTGAGGGTGTGTTAACTAAGAGTAAGAAATGTGATAAAATAAATAATTTAAAGCCTGTTTAGAAACTGTAGAGCCTTTACTCAAAAGTGGTCTGAATTTGTTACTGGTTAGTTAGATATGGTGTTACCAGACTGCACTGCATTGTCTGTAATGTTATGTTTTATAACAGGTCCTTGACTAGAGATGCAGTGAAATTTTATTTTGCTGGTGAAATTCCAGTGAAATTGTAAATTTCGCCAAGTGAAATATTTTGCAAAATTCAACGCATTCCACAAAATATTTTGCAGGTGCAAAATGCAAAGTTTTACCTGCGAAATGCAGAAATTTGCCTGCAAGTAGCAGAAATTCGCTTGCAAGTGGTGAAATTCTGCATTTTGCCAGTGAAATTTCGCATTTCGCACCTGCTAAATATTTCGTGAAATGTGTGAATTTCATAAAGTATTTTGCAGAACAAAATTCTACAATTTTGCAAAACTCTGTCCTTGGCCACAATACCAAGATTTTGGTAGAAGGAGAGTGTTTCCCTCGACAAACTGAAAAGTTACTTTATGTTTCCCAACTAATAGACTACCAGGAGCACTGCTCGTTTTCGCATTTGGTGGACCCAGTCATATAGCAGCTAATTTTCTCTATGGCTCCACAGACTTCAGGGTACTGGGATCTGCAGATTGCTTCCCTTGCACTACCTCAGTGTACAACATCTTCCCTTCCCCTAATTCCTTCCCTTCAGACCTTCCATTGTTCTCGTACTGTGATTTCTCAATCATCCAAAGTTGTACCAAGAGCCAGTCCCTACCCTATCCTTACACCATTAATCCAACTCTTCTCTCCACTTCTCTACATCCTGAAATGCTGGGGTTCGGCCTCTCTTCTATCTCACCTTCACCCTCTGTTCTGTTCTCCTGAAGCCTATTCCCCCTCGCTGCCTACAACCAGCTTCTCTCCTATCATACTCTACCTCTCGCTGCCACAACCTGCTCCCCTCCTGTCATGCTAGACCCCTTCCTTGTATAGGCAGGGTTCTCAGCATACTGGAGGGGTCAGGTCTGAACAGACCTTTCTCCTCCTACTTCTTTCTTCTCCTCCTCCTCATTCCACCCCTTCCACCACCCTCCCCTGCTACTCTGCCTACCGACATACCTACCTCTCTCTCACCTTCCCTTCTCCCTCTTACATAGCTCTATCTATGGCTGACCCCTAATCTCTAATACACTTGTAGTTAACTTGCACTTCTGTTATGGCTGATCCATAATCTGTACTGCACTTGTAGTTAACTTGCACTTCTGTTATACCTTAGCCAGGGGTTATTGGTGGCTGGTGCATTGGACTGGGGTAGGTTTTGTTAGTATACATCTGTTGAAGTCCACTTTGTCTTGTTTATATTGTCTTTAATGCTAGAGACAACAAGTTTATATTTGTATGGAGCACTTTATTGCAAATGTTCAATTGTGAAATAAAATATTGTTATACTATTGCATATATGAAGTGCTTCAGTGGATTTTTTCACATTATCCCCCAATATTTGCTCACCGTATTTTTTTTGGAATCATGGTTATACCTTAGCCAACCTGTTCTGCCTGTGTTTACTCCTCACTAACTTTCCTAGCTCAAACTACAACAATTCAATTCAGCCATTTCCTAGCTACACAGTTATGTGTCATTTAGTGTATGCCAAATTATCTTGTGTTGTTGTATCTATCTAGCCCAAAAGTGTTGGCGTAGTGTCTATCTAGTTCAAAACTGTTAGCATCCCACTATTTCATTACTCCTGTACAGTCTGCTCAAATTACTTGAATGTAATCTACTGTAAATTTATATTGTGTACCAATTATCTGAAAACTATCCTCATGTTCCCCTACCCCCAGGTTGCACCGGGAGCCATGCAACTTGTTGCTCAGTGTGCCTTCCCAGTGAAACATTTCAATAAACAAATAAATAAACAATAGATTCTGGCTGCTGAGTCACACAGTGTGGGACTGAGAAACAGGAATCTGATGGTACTGAGAAATCAAGGTGATTTTTCCATACCACTGAGGTATGGAATGGAGTGTGGTCACAGAGCCACCAATGAGGGACATTAAATAATAAAAATAAGCTTTTCAGCCAGGGACTTTGCCATCATCATTACCCCTAACCCATGGACAACTGCCAGAAGTCAGGGGTATCCACTAGGAAGCCTGACGAAAGTGCAGAAAAACCAAGAGGCCGTATGAATCTCATGTAACACAGACAATCAGAGGGCAGTTACTGTAGGAAGTAATGCCCAAAGATGCATGGCGAAAACTGTGTGCAGTAGAAAAAAAACATGAGTTCAAAAATCAATCAGGTAGCAGGACTAAGGAAAACCCACCCTGAATGTGCGTACCAGCCAATAAGGAGCTGAAAAAGAACAGTAAAGAAGTGGTGGGAGAGTTCAGATTTGTCTTGAAGGTGATTGTTAAGAAGATGAGCAATCTGCTGGGAACTCGAAGAGAAAAGAGACTATGCTAAAAAAATCTGAGGTGCCCCTTTGGTACTTCAGTGTGAGAGTGAATTACAATATGTTCCCCATCAATAGAAAAAGCCCTAGCTTTGGTTTTACTTCATGGTATGAACTTGTTAGCCTTCAGAATTTCATCCAAAACTGCAGATGCTAGTGCAGACTGCAGCCAGACTAGGTGACTGTGGGTTGGAGTTGTGCTTTACTTTGCCTAGTTAGACCAGCATGTTGCAGAGCCAGAGTGGAAAGGACCAAGCAAACAGCAGCTGCTACCAGCTGAAGCAGTCGATTCTGCCCTGCTGGTAAAATTTACCAATTCCCCAGTGGCAGAAGTGGGCCCCATGCATGGTAGAAGGAAGAAAATTCCCTTTTGTGGTAGAAAATATTTCCTAAAGTGCCAAGATATCAATGAATGACCCATGCCACCAGCCACCAGGAGAGCAGTGAAGGGCCAATGCACTGGTTCCTGACTACAGGTTTAAAACAGTTTCTTGAACCGGCTGTAGAGTAGAGGAAATACCCTCTGAGTAAACTGATAAACAAGAGCTGCACCAAACCTTGAGTAACCAAATCTATGCCTTGCTCAGCACTGACAGAAATAGCTAAATAGGGGTTGGCATCAGAAGCCCTAGGCAGGATTGTGCCTTGCACACAGTCTCAGTGCAAAACCAGTTTCTAGGTCCCTGGGCAGAGGATTACAATCTGTTTGCTTGCTTATGTTTCTCCACATAAGTGACTTATTCCTTATCTGTCCTGCATCAGACATAGGATTGAAATAAGCATTAATTCCCAACAGAGTCAGGCTGTACTAGGGATTAATGCCTGGTTGGGGGGGGGTTGGTGCATAAGGCCGTAGACCGAGTGCTTCCAACCACCAACCAGGCATTAATTCCGTAGTACAGCCCGACTCTGGAGAGGATTAATGATCTTGCAACATGGGAAATGTGTAAATGAGTAATATTGCATTATGATCTGTAATATATTATACATGCAGATCGATGCACTATTTCAGAAAATATTGATTGTAATACAAAATACAGAGTACTTTTGATTTTGTCATTACCACATTTATTCATATAGTAGTGGTTTTTTTTTTTGTACATTAATAGGTTTGTGATTGGAGACCAAGACAATGATTAGTGCAATAATTGTCTTTTTTTATTTCTATACGTACAAACTCTTTTTATGTCACTCATTTCTCTTGTCTGACCGATATCCATTCCTCGTGGTGTGATGGCATCCTAATTTGCATATTCCGTTGACATAGCTACTATCGATTTTCAAGTCATTTTATAGGTGATTCCTGACTTTGCTCCACATGCGCTGATCACCTGATACCGTTAAACAGTTTTACCATGTTCCTGATCAATAGAACGAGTAATACACATGTGCACATAACATTTTCAATTTTGTCTGTCCTTCACTTCCACTATCTGCAATCCACGTCCATTCCACAGTGTGCATTGGGTGGGCTGGTGGAGAGCACATATTTGTTAATGCACTGGAAAGGTGGATTCTCCTACTGTTTTTAATGTAGTACTGCACCACTGGGGATTATTGTATGCGACTTGGGTGTTTGGTGGCTGTGAGTGGGTTAGGAATAGTGGGCATTACTGATGCATTAATACCCGCTTTGTTTTCATCAGGTGATGTTTCTTAATGAATCTAAATGACTATTTCTGCTACTATTAATCCCCATGTTACAAAATTGTTTTATAGTTTTTATTTCTTTACCAACGTGACTCTCATAATCTCATTTACCGTGCTATAGGTCTGTGATCACAAAATTGTTTGCTTGCTTTTTTCTCCACCGAAGTAACATTTATACCATTATCCACCCTGTATCAGACCTGTGTCATATGTTTGATAGCCTTCTTCATACCAGGTTAATGGAAAGAGAGCTCAGAGGGACCGTGCCTTTTTTTTTCTAGTGCAGTAGATAGAAAGGACTGTGCACTTTTGGTGGAAGGCTTTTGGGGAGTATTGTTGCTTTGTTGCCTACTGTTTCATTTGTGACCCTATCTGTTTTCCTTTTGGCTTCTTCAGAACCATGTTCTTGCCATTTACTCCTATAAACCAGTTCCTGGCTTTGTGTTTTGTTTTGTTAGGCTTTGCAGCATTGCTGTTATTTTATTTACTGTGTGTTAGCAAAACACTCATTCAGGTACTGCATATGGTGGGGGTGGGTTGTATTATCATTATTAGTATTCTGGTGTGCAGCACCATACCATCTTCAGTGTTGGAAGGATTCAATGGGATGGATGCACTGCACTGCTGGGTTAATTATTCCAAGACCTCAGAGATCAACCACAACCCTAGGGCCATCTGCTCTGAAGTGTAAAGGTATCAGCCATGTCTTTAACATCCACTAGGCTATGCCATTCCTTGGGTACAGGGGGTACATATTCATATATAGACTGCTTCCTGTAATATGCTTCTTAAAGTTACTGATAAAATACCATAAACATCAGCAGCACACTTTAAACTATTAGTTTAGGAATTATTGATTTCATTTGACAGTAGTGTTAGGAAACCTTAACAAGTATTTAATTAGTTATTTAACATTCTGCCTTTGGGATAATCACGTACAGTAAGATGCAGCCTCTCAGTTTTACAAGGCTCCCAAAGGATGCAGGCAGTCATTACCCCTATTATGGCAACATTCAAAGAATTTACAGTATGTGCCAAAACAAAGGAAAAGAGCAAATAATGAATATGAGTAGTTAAGAAATTAATTAAACCAGCTGGTTGCAGATAAGAAGGAATGTGGGTGAATTCAAAATCTATACAGTCTTGAGAGAAGTTTGAGCTTTTTGTGGTGTTTGGGGTGTTTATTACCCTTATCTGCTGCCAGGTAAGTAAAACCTGCATGCAGTACTTTCTGTTCACTTTTAGGACCCTGAAATACAGAGTGGTTAACACTCACAGAGCAGAGCTGGCCTGTTGGCACAGCAGTAGCAATACTACTTGTGAAACTAGTGGCCTGAGTTCAGGAATCGGCTTGAGTCACTGCGAGTCAGCTGGAAAGTGGAGGGCAGAGTGTCCCAGAGGGCACTCTCTTCCTCCTGGAAGGGAGAGCCTCTGCTACAAAACTGCCTTCTGGGTAACCACAGGTGTCAGTGCAGTCAGGCAGTGGACATGGGAGGGAGCGAAGGTTATCAGCCATGGTTCATGGAAGCACATGCCACATGTACACGCTAGGGCCTCCTAGCATGTAGGTGTCTTGTGGGTGGGCCTTAGAGGGACAAAACAACCTGTGCACCATAATCACCCAGTACACTAGGGCAGGGATTGGTACCAGCTCAGCTGCTCCATATCATGAGAAGACAAGGTTGTGGGGTTGGATGACCCTTGTGGATAAGTAGCATGGATGCTGGGGAATGGGTCTGGATCTGCCTGGGGGTGAGGTCTAGCCAGATGAATAAGATGTAAATTTAAAAAAAAAGCTTGTAAAGAGTAATTACAGTTTATGAGATTGGAAATCTACTGGGACACAGAAATGGGCACATTAGTAACATACTGTACTAATTTAAGGTTGGAAGGTACTCTGAGTCCATCATGTAAACCCTCTGCTTCATCAGCAGGTATGAATAAGTATGCTATTTAAACATGTACTCATATAAAATATCCCCTACCCACTTATAATGTTAGGACAGATGCATTTATAAAAATAACTCTAAACCAGGGTTAACTGTTTGGGTCTTAATTGAGAAAAATTACAGTGCTACCTGCCATGATGAAGTGCAAAGTTTGTTGGCAGTGATATCTTGTAGGATACTACAGGACCACAATGTAATCCAATGGTGCTTAATTCAATTAGTCACACAGAAAAGTGTAACGTCTTCATGACACAGTGCTTCATCCTTGTGGGTAGCACTGTAACTGCAAGTACTGTAAATATCGAATTCCAGTGGATCTCTAGATTATGGCTGCACATTATTGCTACGCATATTGGGCAATCATATAATAAACTTAGATGAGTGATGATATCACAATATATATATTTATTATCTGCACACATTAAAAAAAATCATATATTGTTTTGAGATTTGGGAATGCATAGGGAGAGGTATTTCTAGCAGAATGAGGCAGGTGGTGTTGCCACTGTCACTTGCTGGTGAGATGTGTCCATTTCTGGAAGTCACACCTCAGAAAGGACAGAGACAGAGTGAAAGCAGACCAGAGGAGGGCAACTAAAATGGTACAGAGGTTGCACCAAAAGCCCTATGAGGAGAGACTGAAGGATCTCAACATGTGTACCTTGGAAGAGAGGTGAGCAAGAGGAGACATGATAGATACCTACAAGTACTGTGCCTCAGATGGGTAAACAATGTGCAGGAGGGGAGTCACTTTCAAATGAGAAAACACACCAGAACCAGAGAACAGGTGATGAAGTGGGGAAGGGGGAGTTTAAGAGGGAGATGAGGAAAAACTACTTAACTGAAAGAGCTGTAGATGTTGAAATGACTGCCAGCATGCCTGGAATAGACTGCCAGCATAAGTGGAGGAGAGAAAACAGTGGGGGGATGGCTTCAAACATGCATGGGATAGACAATGGGGAATATTTAAGCAATAAGTCATGAGAAGGTGTGTGTTATTGTGTAATAACATCACTCCTGGGGTGGGTTGAAGCACGAGGTGAAGCCGAGTGCTTTCAACACTCCAGGAATTATGTTATTACACAATAACACATACCTTGGAGTGCTTCATTGCAATTATACAATGGCTTGATGTTATACAAAATAAAAAAAAATGAAACAAATGTTTTTAGTAGATTTTTTGTGTTTCTAAAGACAAAAGAGCAATGAAAAGCTCCAATAAATCAATACAGTGATGTTATTGTGTAGTATCATCAATGTCTCATGCACCCACTGACCAATCAGAATACAGGAAATTTCCTTGCCATTGTATAATAGCAAATAAGCAGGGAGTAGGGAGGGTTGCCAGTTACTAGGCCAGTTAATGTCTTTGCAGACAAACTAGGCAAGTACGATCTGGACAGACTGGGTGTGCCAAGTGGGCCTGTTCTGCTGACAAAGTCTATGTTTCTGTGTTAGGCCAAGGTGAAAGTGGCATTTCACAATCCTTCAGTCCAAACACCTACATTTGATTGAGGTATGCACATGACTTTCCATTTAATGCATTCTGAAACAGGCAGCAAATTACCTCATAGAACAATAGACAATAATTATTGGCAACAATAATAAACAATATTACTGGCAAATCTGAAATGAGGTATGAGTGGTAGTCTTGGCAAATTCAACCTTGACTTTGGCCAGTACTTTATAGAGGTACAGTACATTGGATTACACACTCTGTGCCCTCTCCTATATACAGCAATAAGAATCTTTAATGAAATCGAATAGTGCCCCAAAACTTATAATGATAGGGAAGACAACTTAGCCTTCAGGGATTCTTGAGTATGGAGAAAAGTGCTATTAGCTAGACTGATATAACTTTACTATAATTGGGCATCTAGTAGAGATGGAGAGATGTGATAATTTATTCCTGGTTCCAGGAAAAGTAACCCACTGATCATTTGCAGATCAGTCAGAGGTTGTTTTTCTTTCATGGTAGTGTTCACAATGTGAATTGCAGATTTTAAGCTTCTGAATCATTTGCTAATTTGTTCTGAATGTCTTTTCAGTATACCATGTAGATATTTTCAATGACTGGCATTATAAACAAAATTGTTTATACAGCAGACATTAATACTTTGACCCTTTCTGCTTGATACTAAGTACTAGTTTTCTGGCCCAGACATTAAAATTACATTTGTCTCACCACTAGTCTTGTGTGGGATGGGATAACTTTTAATCTTTTTAACATTTAGACAAAAAGATCCCAAGTATGGTTTATATGAATACTACACCTTCATATCTTGTAAACGTGTCTTGTTTCCTTGTCAACAGACATTTCTTTTCATGTAGCTGTTAGGGATATACTGTATGTGTTTGTTTTAGTTAATTTTGACTGTTCATAAAAGCCCTTATATCTTACCTGGGGGGGGTCTCCATTTGCTCGTTGTAGAAATCTCATCTTCCATGAGATCTGCATTAGCATGTGAGAACTAAAGCAAGCACATATATCTCCAACAGCTACATGAAAAGAGTTGTCTGTTGACAAGGAAACAAATAACATTTACACAATATGAGGGTGTAGTACTTCTTTAAATCACGCTTGGGAACTTTTTGTCTACATACAGTACAGTAAAATAAGAAACAGTAACACATTATTAATCCTGTCTTCACTTGTCTCTTATATGTGATATCTGCCATTCAAAAAAGTTGCTATTCAGAAAGGGCTTAAATGTTTAAAACTGGCTTTTGCAAATAAATCTCATCATTGTGAAAAACAAAACGTGATGATCATGTGATCAGATTTGTTAACACCTTCTCCTAATTGTGCTGAGGTGCTAGACTGCAATCGAGGCCAGTGGCACTTTGGATTCTGCTGGTCCCTGCATCACAGAAATTCATAAAGCTCCATCAGCTGGTGATCCTTTCTGTGTCAGATGCCAGTTAAATGCTGATAGTTAATTTCTATTCCAGCCTTTATCAGTAGATGTTCCTCACACTTCATCATCATTTGTTGGCATTTTTTATTAGCAGTGCACATGCACATTGCCTGGTTTGTATCAAGTTTTGCTGTAGGATGTCGGTCCCTCTGACCACCGCCTTTCATCCTCTTCTCCTTCTGTTCTCATTTCTATTAATACTTTGAAAAGTTACAGTAATATCTCAGACAGCTGAATCTGTGAAAAAATAACTGCATTTTAAATTTTGGGGGGGCATACTACAGTACTTACAGTAGTTTATTTTGGGGCATCAGGGGGTTTCAGTCCTCACCAGCTGTGATGCCACAGCCTACCTGCCCCCCTGCAACCCCTCCTATCAGGCTTCTCACCCGAGGGGGTGCAGGTGAAGCTCATGGCACTTGGCCTTCATCTTCCTCCTTGTCCCCTTCCCCCCCAGGAGTAGCAGAAGCACCTGGATTTCTTCAGACAGTGTCTGAAAAAAGGGAGACAGAATGCATGTAAATAACTTATGGGCGTGAAACTAATATTCCATGCAGGTACTGCAGAGTACTGTACTCTCTATTGTGTTGATCATAAGACAGAGACAGAATGAATTTAAAAGCAGTATAATTTTGAAACTAATATTCAATACATAAAACTAGAGTTCTGTAATATTCAGTACAGGTGCAGTACAATACTGTACTGTTCATTTAGACTGCACATTTTGACACCATTGGTTTATGAATACAGTAATATTACTATAGCATGATGCTTGTGTTCATTCACTGAATAAAGGAGCACTAGTGTACAACTGCTCAACACCAGAACATTACATATTATAATACAATGCAAGGAACATGGGTAGTACTAACTAACAGGGAAGGGATCACAGATCTCCAGGTAGAAGGTCACCTGGGGGCCAGTGACTATCACATGGTATGGTTCAATTTGGCCACTACATCTAAATCATCCCATTCCAAGGCAAAAATATGGGACTTCAGAGGAGCTGACTTTGATAAGATGGCCAACAGAGTTAAGTTAGCCCTGGCAAAAAGAAACACAGGTGAGGGGTACAGGCAAAGTGGCAAGCATTAAGGATGCAATACTTGAAGCAACATCCCATTGTGTTAGACAGAAAAGGAAGTGCAAAAAAAGAAGGAAACCACTTTGGTTCTCAAATACAGTAGCAGAAAAGGTCAGAGCCAAAAGGCTGGCCTTCAGGAAATATAAGGGAACACAGTGGGCTGAAGATAAGGAGGCATACCAAACTGACCTAAGGTAAGCAGGGAAGGCAGTAAGGCAGGCAAAGTTACAAACTGAGGAAACACTAACACGAACAGTAAAAGAAGGTGACAAGACTTTCTATAGATACATTAGTGAAAGGAGAAAGTCCAGAGGAGGTATTGCTAAGCTCAAAGGAGAAAAGGGGGCATGTGAGGAGGAGGACCCTGTAAAAGCATCTATCCTAAATAGATACTTTTGCTCAGTATTTACTGAAGAGAAGGTAGGGCAGGGACCACAGCTCAGCACCATGGACACAGGGGGGAGGGAGGTGAGCAATACTCCCTTCACAAAAGAAAGGATCCTACAAGAGCTCGCTAAGCTCAAGGTGGACAAGGCAATGGAACCTGATGGCATACATCCCAGGGTACTTAAGGAGCTAAGGGTGGAACTAGCAGAGCCATTAGCAGAACTGTTTAGTGAGTCTCTGAGTACAGGAGAGGTTCCAGAAGACTGGAGAAGGGATCATGTGATCCTGCTCCACAAGTGTGGTAGCAGGGAGGAGGCAGGGAACTACAGACCAGTCAGTCTTACCTCAGTAGTGGGCAAGATTATGAAGGTACTCCTTAAGGAAAGGATAGTGCCACACCTGAAATCCATAGGGGTACAGGATCCAAGACAGCATGGATTTACAAAAGGAAGGTCCTGTCAAACTAATCTCATAGATTTCTTTGACTGGGTAACCAGAGTGGTGGACCAAGGGTGAGCAGTTGATGTCGCCTACCTTGCCTTCAGCAAAACTTTTGACACTGTTCCACATAGAAGATTGATAAATAAGCTGGGTAGGCTCGGGGTGGGTCAGAAGTTGGTCAACTGGGTGGCAAACTGGTTGACGGGCAGAAAACAGAGAGTGGTGGTAAATGGTATACAGTCAGAAGAGATGCAAGTCACAAGTGGGGTACCTCAGGGATCAGTCCTGGAGCCAGTCCTCTTCAATGTCTTTGTCAGTGACATTGCAGATGGACTAGAGGGTAAGGCTTGTCTGTTTGCAGATGACACCAAGATTTGCAACAGAGTAGATGATCCAGATGGGGTGGTCAGAATGAGAAGAGATCTGGATAAACTAGCAAATGGTCAGAAGAGTGGCAACTGGGATTTAATGCAAAGAAGTGCAAGATCGCACATAGGGAAGAGAAACCCTGAAGCCACTTATAGGCTGGAAGGGGAGTTGCTGGCAGCCACAAAGGAAGAAAGAGACTTGGGCATCATCAGCACTGATGACCTGAAATCATCCAAGCAGACCTCTAAAGCAGTAGGTAATGCTAGGGGAATGTTATGGTGTATTAGTAGAGGTATCACAAGTCATAAGAGGGAGGTAATAATCCCTCTTTACCAGACACTGTTTAGGTCCCATCTGGAGTACTGTGTGCAGTATTGGAGGCCACACCTTCACAAGGACATTAACCAAACTGAGGCATTCCAGAGAAGGGCAATCAAAATAGTGCAGGGATTGCATCAGAAGACATATGAGGACAGATTAACGGAGCTCAATATGTATACCCTTGAGCAAAGGAGGGAGAGAGGTGATATGATCGAAACATTCAAACACCTTAAGGGCATTAACAAGGTGAAAGAGTCTAACATGTTTAAATATAAGAAAAATAGCAGAACAAGGGGACACAGCATGAGATTAGAGGGAGGCCAATTAAGGGGGAATGTGAGGAAATTCTTTTTCACAGAAAGAGTGGTGGATGCATGGAACGGCTTATCTCAGGAAGTGGAGGCTATGAATACCGTACAGGGCTTCAAACAGGCATGGGATAGACATAAGGGAGCAATACAGATGAGTATGAATAGATAGGCCACTGACAGAGCAAAGGCCGATGGCACATTTATAAGGTAGAAAAAGAAATGGGCAGACTGGATGGGCCTTGCGGTCCTTATCTGCCGTCAACCTCTATGTTTCTATGTTACTCTAGCCCATGTGTTTTCACACTTGATTGTCCCTCCAGGTGGTACTCAAACTCTTACATTTTCACAGATGATGGTACCACCTGTGATCTTTTGTGAGGGAGGAAGGAGGGAGGAATTGTGTCCCCTGCATATGGTGGCCGAAATGTGCAAGACTGGAAACATACTATTACAATGCCTTGCTTCTACACATCAATATGCGGGCACAGTACTCACTTGGGAAGGTACAACAAAGTGCCATGAGCTTCCCTGGCATCCATCGTACCAGCAATCATCCCAGATCATACTAGTAGCAACTGGTGGCATTCCAGCCAACTTCTGGGGCCAGATTTTCAAAGGGTGATACAGAGTTTGCATCAAGCCCTGCATCAAACCCATTTGTTGGCACAACTGCACCAACACCTTTGCCATAAACTGTACCCAATTTTAGTATGTTGAGTGCAGTTGTGACACTTTACCTGCTTTATGGCAGCTTGTGCCAAATATTTGACACAAGCCTCATAACAAGAATACCTAGGATTGCTGAAAGTTAGACCAGAAAAGGTTGGTCTAACTTGCACAATTGGTGTACAGGATCGAAAATCCTGACAACTGTCCAGGAGAATGCCGCCAGCCTTGTGTGCCATATGTTCAGCACAGCTGGGGCTTGCAGCTTTCTCAGCCCATTGAAAATCTGGCCCCTGATATCTGTTAGGGAAGATTTCAGCCCCCTACTGCCACAAAAGCAAAGTAGCCACCCAGACCCCATACCTCTATAATGATGTAATAATAGAACAGGTGTCATATCACAGTTATATCCCTGTGGGCATCTTTGTTGCATTCTGCATGTTGTTATAGTGTACTAAAGTAATGTCTGCGAAATGTCTCTGCTCAGCCATGAAGGATTAATAATGTTCCACATCCACCCTCAGAAGGCAGATGTGGGGGGATACTGGTGGCATAAAGCCCAGTAACAATGGTGTGGTTAATGAACTTTTTTATATGACCCATTCTGGATTTGCACATTCAGTGTTCTACCTCCAACCTCGGTGCCATTTCAGACTGCCCATATATATATTTTTTTTATCCGTTTTGCCAATGTTTCCATATTTGTGTATGTACACACATGGTTGTAAAGTATTTTGAAGTATGTCAAATCATTCATTGGATTGTGCAGAAAGTGTTTAGAACGTTTTTATTTTGACAGTAATCCCTGGCCTGGTATGCCCAGTTGCTCTACAACAACTGTGTATGTGATCTCCAGGCTTCACTTGTGGCACAGCTCCCAAATGTAGCACAGTACTTTTGTTGCTGACTTTTATAGTACTGTAAACTGCCCCACTGCTGGCCCAGAATGCCCCCCACCCACTCATGCTCTTTTTCTGACTACAGGGCCAGTTTTAATGTTGACTGAGGGATTACAGTAGCAGGCTTTTACTTTTGGCCATGTTGACACCAGCAGTGATCAATAAGTATGTCTTCTTGCTCAGCCATGCTGCCCCAAACAAGAACTGTTAAGCAAAGGAATTCTATTTTTCTTGTGCATGCATTTTAGGTCCTAGCTTTGCACACAGTAGAGTAAGAATTACGTCATCGAGTAATTTAGCAGTTCAGTTACCATTAAAGTGCTGATCTACTGGACAGAGGTCTTGTAGCTGTAGTGCAGTAAAGGTCTGGAATATAATTGCCTTTTAGTCTAAAAGAACTTACAGATCATAACTGTTTTGCTGCTTCTCTAAAAATGTATTTTACAGAACAGTGCAAATGCTCTTGTTACACTTACTTGCTGCTTGTGTAGACCTGGCTGCCCCCCCCCCTCCACTTATGTATTCCTGTGCACAGGACCAGTGTCTCCTTGCACAGCCATGCTGTTTCCCTAGACAGCACCTCCCTCCACCCAAAACAGCCTTGGTTTTTTTTTTCGGCATGCTCCCATCCAAGGCACCACACCCATCATTATTAGCCTAATTGACCATTTGCCTCTATTCTCCTGTGTGCAGGACCAGGTCTTCTTGCTCTGCCATGTATCCACCCTAAACAGCACCCCCCAAAACCTAGACCACTTCCTTTGTCCTTGCTCACCCCTGCTCAATCCTGCTTCCCCAAATAAGAACTGTTGAGTGAAGGAGTTACAGTGTTTTGCAGTTGCATTTGTTATATTAATCGGCACAACAATAGATGCAAATGCAAAGGATTCGTACCAGGGCTACACCCTGCCTCACACGGCCACTGTGCTACTGGAGATATTATGGTGGCTACTCTGTTCGGGTTGGGGGTTGCTATCCATGAGGGCGATTGGCCTTTTCAGTACTCTATATGTACAGTATTTCCTCCCATGGTTGCTTGACAGTGTGTGAGATGACAAGTTAGTATAACCCTCTGGGAAACTGTACTTACCCAGCTCCCTTCTAGAGTAGATAACTCCTAACAATAACATAAATTGTTAATTTTTAGACAATAACAATACCAAAGTACTGTAGCGTCAAACACATGTTTATTAGCATACTAGAACTTGCAAGGGGAAATGGGTTAGCACAGACTTATCTCAGACAAATTACCCCCAGTTAGATACCCACATAGACAGGGGTAAATGCAAGTTCTATAGTGCCTATAGCACTTAGTATTTGAGCCTTACTAGCTGAGCAGTGGGAAATACATACTTGGTTACTGATAACAAAGTCCAGCTAAGCAGCGTTTGTACACTGTGTCAGAACTGATTCAAAACACTCCTGGATTGGAGAAACATAGAAACATAGAAAGTGACTGCAGAAGGGGACCGCAACTTCCCATGAACCTGTCTGGTGCTATTCCCTCTGCCCTCCTTTGCCTTTCTGTATGCTACTTTTATGTCTATCCCATGTGTTCTTGAACTCACTTACTGTTATGGCCCCCACTGAGTACCTCCTTTGGTAGGCTATTCCATGGGTCCACCACCCTCTCTGTTAAGAAGAACTTCCTTGTATTATTCCTGAACCTCCTTCCCTTCGGCCTCATGTCATGCCCTCTTGTTCTTCCTCTCTCTTTCAATTGGAAAAGCTTCTGAATGTTAACCTTATTTATACCCCTCATATATTTAAAAGTCTCAATCCCATTTCCCCTTGCAAGCCCTTCACCCTCCTCTGTTTCAGGGAATACAAGTTGAGTTCCCTCAGCCTGTCCTGGTATGCCATATGGTGCAGTCCCTGAATCATTTTCGTGGCCCTCCTCTGCACCGTCTTGATTCTGTCTATGTCCCTTTTGAGGTGCGGTCTCCAGTACTGTATGCAGTACTCCATGGGGGGTGCACATTACCCTGTAGAGTGGTAACACCACCTCCCTCCTGTGACCCGTGATTCCCTTCCCGATGTAGCCCAGCATGCCACTTGTGTTTAGTGCCCCCTTTTCACACTGTTTACCCACTTTCAAGTCTTTTGATATAATGAGGGTTGCCCAACTGAAAGGGCAGACCACCTTGTCCCAAGGCCCAGACAGGATTAGAGGAAGCTCTGGGGAAGGAAAGGGAGGGAGTGGCAGAGAGGAGGGGAGGGAATGAGGTCACAGAAAGAGGGGGTCTGTTAGTGAGGTCACAAAGAAGGCAGGGAATGGGAGGTGTGGGAATGGTGTCGTGGCAGCCAGGGATTGATAGAGCCAATCAAAGGGAGGGGGCCAGGATGGGGCCTGATAAGGGCTGCACAAGGGCAGGAGCTCACAAATTGCTCCAAAGAAATTCGTTTTGGAGGCACATCAGTTTTCGGCAAGGTTTTGAATAAGCCAATTGGCTAATTTTTGAGAGAGAGAGAGAGAGAGAGAGATATTCTGAATTAAAAAATAAAATTCGTTGTTTAATACAGCAAGGTACAAGTAAAGGATAAGGAGAGGGATACAGATACGGAGAAATCCGAGGAGACTGGGAGAAGTGAGTGAATTCAGGAACCACTGTGGAGCCTGGTAAGGTACAGGGTCTTGTAAAGAAAGTCGGCAGTCGAACAGGAAGAAGCGTGTGGCTGGAGCTGAAGCAGTAGCAGCAAGCGGTCGGCTAAAGGGTTGTTTGTCGTGTAGGTTCTGAAGTCTCGGTGTGCTTAGAAGCAGAATTTAGGTGGGGAGCATTGAGTAATGGTCCCAGGAGCAGCGATTGCCAGGAGGAGGACACTCGCAGGTGTGAGTTGGGAAAGGCACGGGACAGCCTATGGGAGGGGGCAATGATCGCCTACAATCCTGGCGGAGAACGGCAGCAAGAACAAGAAAGTGTACTAGTGCTGGATTTATTGCAGGAGGGGAAACGGTGAGAACTGCGGAGGTCTCGGGGGGAAGCAGCAAGGGATGGGGTCGGCAGGCATGGTGAGCAGCTTACCAGTTTTCTTCAGCTGGGGAATTCAGGGTAACAGAGGCACGATCAAGCATTTGAGGAGGAAAAAAATAAATTACAGGGGATTGGCCAACGAGTGATGAAGTCAAGAAGGTAGCAGGAGAAATAAAAAAAAAAGAAAAGCGAAGAAAATGCAGAGCAGGCCCAGCCTGGATGCACCACGTGGGATGCATGCGCCTGACGCCATCACACGCTGTGCTGGGCTGGGGAGGGGAGCATGGGCAGGGCATGCAGAAGGGGGAAACAGAGCGGCCAGAGTAATACAGGCAAGGAGGGTGTATTATTGGCATCAGGTGGGGAGGGGGGATCATGGTAACCAATCCTTTCAGCGATAAAGCCGACGAACAGTGGGGCACAAGGAACAGGCTCAGAATCAATGTGGGCGATGGCGGCTGGCATCTTCACCATGAGGTACCATTCCTAAGGGATGGGGGGGCACACAGAAGAGGATGAAGGACAAGAGCGGCTAAGTTGGGAGGAGATCCGAGGCACAGACTGGAATTAGCAGTCTACAGAGGTGGGGCCTTTGGGGTTAGGTTGGCAGGAACAAAAGGATGGTGCACACAAGGCCTGGGGGGTGGCTGACAAAGGGTGTTATCCAGGAAAGGAACAGAAGGGGATAATAAAGCATGGCAGGTAACCTCAGCATGGACACGTGGTGGACCGGACAGGCCAGGGGGAAGGAGTCACTGCTGGCAGGCGGAGACACACTGGAAAGGGAACAAAGGAACGGGAGCTGGTTTCAAGCAGAGGCAAAGAGAAAAAAAAAAGCTGATAGAAGGTATAGGTATGATGGTTATGTGTTTTCTTTTTAGTAGGTATTTTGAAAGGATGGCACCAAGAAAGATGAAAACAAGCAAGAAAGAGTGTTATCGAGCAGTAATGGAATTGGTGGAGAAGGCTAACCGGCTCTTGGAGGTGGCGGACCCGGAGGAGGGAGAGCAAGGCACAAAGAGGAAGGGGAAGCAGGGGAAGGGACAGGGGAAGGACAAGAGGGTGCTAAAGCCACCATGGGCATCGGAGCTTCGGCCCGTGGTTCCGGTACCAACACCAGCAGCTCCTCGAGGTCCACCCCCAGTTAACCCAGTACCCGAGCCTAACCCGGCCCTTGTGAATGTACCTGCACCAGTGCCAGAACCCTGCAGCCCCGTGGCCCCGTTGACAGTGCCAGAGCCACTGCCGCTTCCCCAGATTCCCATACCGACACTGGTCCGACCAGGAGTGCCCCAGCCAGAGCACAGCATCCCTCAGCCAAGCAAAACAGGTAATTCGGTGGTGACATTCAAGAGTAGTGTGAAGGAGTACGGGGAGCAGATGCTCAAAAGTATGGGGGAGAATGGAATTGGGCAATTGTAGAAAGCTTTGGGTGAAATAAAGGGGTTGGGAAGGACGGGGAGATGGGGGTCAATGGGGGGGTCACGGCAGGTAATGAGGTAGGGGCACCAGGGGTCAGGTTAGCAGACCACATGCCAGCGGCCATGAAAGAAAAGATATGGAAGGGGGAATATGTTGATATTTTCTCTTTAGTGAATGTGGACAACATGGATAAGTATGAAGAGAAGGACAGTTTTGAAAAGAAGGATAAGACAGCCGCTGTAGTGTTGTTAGGGAAAGGAGAAGAGGACAAGTCAATGAAGGGAAAAACCTGGGACAACTGGTCCACAGGCTTTACGTTTTTCATGGCCATTGTCATAGAAAAAAGGCCAGAGCTGGCAACTATGTTGCTGACATATACTCTTATTATAAAAAATGCATACAAGAAAAGGGGAAATAGCTGGTTGAGGTATGATGAGAAGTTTAGGAAGTGGATGGCGCATTTTGGGGACGTAAAATGGGATGCGCGACAGATAGATTTATGGTTAGAAATTTATACAGGGCCCATGGATAAGGAGGCAGAGGGAGACAAGAGTGGTGGGGCTGTGTCGAAGGCCTTTTGGGGCTACTATCGGGCTTTCTGTTCATGGCCAAACTGCAGGTTCCGACACATCTGTTCCAAGTGCGGGGGGCACCACCCAGCAACTAAGTGCCGCTACAGCTGGTAAAAAGCCCGGGGCCTGGACTAGGATATCAGCAGCCCTTTCGAGCCAGCCGGGGGTTCTGGGCCTGCAATGGAGGAGGGGAAATAGAGGCTGTGCAAATGGGGGGGCTAGGGGACACTTGCAATAAGCCAGGCATCGGTACAGGTAAAAGTCCGGGGGCCATTTATGGTCTGGCTCGGATGCCTATCAGAGTTACAGTGATTGAAAAATGGTTGGAGGGCTACCCGGACCAAAGGGCAGCTGAGAAATTGTGGACAGGCTTCCGTGAGGGATTTAGTTTAAAGTTTCAGGGGGTTAGGAAGAGGACGAGGGCAAAAAACCTCAAGTCCACACAGGGAAAGGGCCCACTGCTGGCAAGAAAAATTCAAAAGGAGGTAGCAGCAGGATGGGTGGAAGGACCATTTGAAGCCCCTCCCCTGCACAACCTATGGGTGTCTCCTTTGGGATTGGTCCCCAAAATACAGCCAGGGGAATATCTAGTGATACACCACCTCTCATACCCAGAGGGGGATTCAGTTAATGACACCATAAGTGAGGAGGACAGTAAGGTGACCTACGTCACCTTGGAGGAGGCAGTGCGGCTCATTAGGAGCAAGCAGACAGCATGGATGGCCAAGACGGACATAGAATCTGCATTCACACTGCTGTCAGTAAAGAAGACAGATTGGGACCTGCTAGGTTTTCAGGTGGACGGGTTCTATTATTTCGACAAGGCCATGCCAATGGGGTGCTCGATAGCATGCACCACGTTTGAGATGTTTAATACTTGGCTGCAGTAGGTGTTCCAGAAGTGATTTGGATACCGGATGGTAGTGCATTACCTTGGCAACTTTCTGTTTTCATTGGGAAAAGGAGACAAGAGACAGAAAGGATGTTAGGTGATGTCAAGGTATTATGTCAAGAATTGGGGATGCCGTTAGCAGCCGATAAAATGGAGGGGCTGCTACAGATGATAGAGTTCTTGGGACTAGAGCTGGACATGGTGCGGGAGTTGTATCGGTTTCCAGAGCAAAAGGTCAAGAGGCTTCAAGGGTTGCTAAGTCAGGTTGGGCAGAGAAGGAGAGTGCAACTCCAACAGGCACAGCAGTTGCTAGGACATTTGAACTTCATTTGTAGAGCCATTGCTCCGGGGCGCACTTTTACACTGCGTTTAGCCTGGGCAATGCGAGGGGGAAAGCAGCCCCATCACTGGGTTGACATTAACAAAGGGAGCAGGGAGGACTTAATGGTGTGGGAGCATTTCCTACAGACTTGCAATGGGCAGACATTTTGGCAAGACGATTGGATGTACAACACAGACCTGCAGTTGTACACAGATGCGGCAGGGGGAGTAGGCATGGGGGGTTACTTCCAAGGTAAGTGATTTGCAGAACCATGGCTCGAGGAGTGGGTGAAGGAGAAGGTGATGCAGGACATCACGTTTTTGGAAGTATTCCCCATTTGGGTGGTGATGTTAGTATGGGGTGGGTGAGCTGAGGAACAGGCAGGTCACGTTTTGGAGTGATAATCAGTCAGTGGTAGAGGTGCTAAACAGGAAGCAGACCAAGCCAGAAAGAGTAACGAGGGTTTTGAGAAGGATGGTGTGTTTGGGATTGGCCCTGAACATGTCATTCAGGGCTAAGCACATTGATGGTGTGGAAAATGTGATAGCAGACTGCCTCTCCCGCTTGCAGATGGACAAATTCCGTACCATCGCACCCGGAGCAGAGGTCAGGGGACAGCCATCCCGATGCATTCATGGATGATTGGATTGGGGGAGCCGAAGTATTGTTCCTGAACTCCTGGGCCCCAAGGACCCTTAGAGCGTATGAGACCTCATGGAGGGCATTTCAAAAATTTTGGGAACAATACAGCGGACAGGTAAGTGGGGCTGTAACGCAGGAGTAGGTGGCCAGATTCATAGTGGGGGCTGGCAACAGGACATGGCACAAGCTACCATGGGGGTTCATCTAGAAGCCATAGGGCTAATATGTACCTTAAAAGGGTGGGTGGACCCCACGAAGAGTAACCTGATTCGCAGGATGATGCAGGGTTGGGCTCGAGGGGCAGACAAGATGCAGGACACCAGCAAACCAATAGGTGAAAGCCTATTGGCAAGACTGGGGGGTGTACTACACCACATAACCAGCTCAAGGAGCGAGGCAGTTTTGTTTCAGACCCTGTATCTGACTATGTACAGAGGGGCTTTTAGGCTAAGTGAGGTAGTTGGACATGGTAGGAAGTCAGAAGGAAATGGGCTACAAAGAGAAGACATAGAATGGGGCACAGGTGAAGTGGTAGTAAGGATGAGGTGGTCAAAGACAGACCAACAGGGACAGGGCACCAGAATAAGGCTTCGGAGGCATAGCAACACAGCGATCTGCCCGGTGGTGGCCTTGCACGTGTACACGGTGGGGCAGCCGATCGGAGGAGGCTCCGCCTTGTTCATACATGGGAATGGGAAGCCAGTCACGGGATATCAGGTGACGGCGGTGTTGCACAAGGGCTTCAGTTTTTTAGGAGAGCCACTGGAAGGTTACTCTTCACACTCTTTCAGGATTGGTGCGGCCTCAGTGATGGCCGCTCAGGGGGCACAGCAGGAGCGATTATGGAAAAGTAAGATGGAGGTCTGAATGTTATAAAAAATACATACACATGCTCCTGCATTAAAGTTGTTCTTTTGTCTCCCTTAGCAGGTACGACGGGGTGGGCAGGGGGGTTGGAGCACTGCAGCACTAATATAGTATGTTTCTTGTACACAGGCAAACTCAAGAGGCTAGAGGCATGGATTTGTGGCCATTCGTTTATCCACTGGGTGGAGAAGTGGGTAGCCGGGAGACAAGGGGGAAAACAGCTGTACCTGAATAGCGATACCATCCCATTAAGGGGGAAGGGGTAGAGAGGGATGAACTGGGTGCAGCTATTTCTGGAGCTGAGAGAGGTCGGGATGGTCCATGGTAGACCAGACCTTGTCATCACATATCTGGGTGGCAATGACCTGGGGACACGGACATGGCTGGACATATTTTACCACATAAAAGAGGATGTGCAGACAATTAAGCAATGGTGGCTGGAGGTGACACTGGCCTGGTCAGACATCATACCAAGGAGGGTGTGGTGCAGAGAGGAGAGCCATAAGGGCATGGACAGGGCCAGGAAGTGGATGAATGCGCTGGTGGGTAGGTTATTTGAAGCCCGGGGGGGACAGATAATTCACCATACAATTCAGAAACAGGTTGATGAATACTCCCGAAGAGAAGGTGTACATCTCACAGATCTAGGATTGGCCCTATTTAACCAAGAAAATGGAAAATGCTATTGAGGTTTGGATGAGACAAAAGGTATAGAGACAGAGAGCGTGGAAATAAAGCAAGAAAAGGGGTGGGCAAAAGGGGAGGAAGTCCACCGTCCATCGCAAGCTGGAGAAGGACTAATGGAAAAAGGGGAGTAGGGCAGGAAAGAAAAGAGGATTTTAAAGGGGAGACACGAAAAAGGACACAGGCTGAGAAGATAGAAGCAGGGGTATGGTGTGTACGCTCGTACCCCTTGACAACAAAAGAGGAAGGGACCGGGCCCCCCATGACGTACATCTGGGGGGGAGCAGAAGGAAAGAAGGAAGAAATGAGAATTGAACAAGAATATGATGTATATGACTATAGATGTATACAGTATGTATTATGAATATGAGTTATGCTATGTGTAAAAGGACAAAAAGAGTAAACAGTTATTGTAATATGGAAATTTAAATATCAGTAAACTAATTACCGAACTGAGCAACCACACACAATCTTGTCGGTGTCTTAATTGGAGGGAATCTGGGGACAAAGAGGGTTGCCCAACTGAAAGGGCAGACCACCTTGTCCCAAGGCCCAGACAGGATTAGTGGATGCTCGGGGGAAGGGAAGGTGGGGAGTGGGATGGAGGAGGGGAGGGAATGAGGTCACAGAAAGGGGGGTCTGTTAGTGAGGTCACAAAGAAGGCAAGGAAGGGGAGGTGTGGGAATGGTGTGGTGTGGTGGCTGCCAGGGATTGGTAGAGCCAATCAAAGGGAGGGACCAGGATGGGCGTGATAAGGGGCTGCACAAGGGCAGGAGCTCACAAATCGCTCGAAAGAAATTCCCACCCACCTCCCCTATAAGAAGTAGCAGAAGAAATAGCACTGTGGTAGGTGGAGCACAGCGATAGGATGCTACAGGTGGACTGCCGGGTGGAAGGCAGATAGGGAGGAGAATAAAAGGAAAAGGGAGTAGGGCAGGAAAGAAAGATGATTTTAAAGGAGAGACACGAAAATGACACAGGGTGAGAAGACAGAAGCAGGGTAAAGTTCTGCACTTTGACAACAAAAGAGGAAGAGACTGGGCCCCCCATGATGTACGTCTGGGGGGCAGAAGGAAAGAAGAAAGGAATAAGAATTGAACAAGAATATGATGTATATGACTATAAATGTATATGTATTATGAATATGAGTTATGCTATGTGTAAAAGGACAAAGAGAATGATCAGTTATTGTAATATGGAAATTTAAATATCAGTAAACTAATTGCTAAACTGAGCAACCACACACAATCTTGTCAGTGTCTTTATTGGAGGGGATCTAGGAACAATGACCCTTAGGTCCCTCTCCTGGCTGGTGGAGACTAGCTTCTCTTTCCCCAGGTAGTACTCATCTTTGGGATTATTTCTACCTAAGTGCATGACTTTGCACTTTTTGGTGTTGAATTTTAGCTGCCATATTTCCAACCACTCCTCTAGTTTCTTCAAGTCTAAAGTCATACTCCTCACACCCTCAGGGGGTGTGCACTCTGTTGCAAATCTTGATGTCATCAGCAAATAGACACACTTTACCTTCTGACCCATCTGCAATATCAGCTATGAACACATTGAAGAGTAGGGGACCCAGTACTGAACCATGTGGTACCCTGCTGATCAACTCCGTCTCAGCTGAAAATGCCCCATTTACTAGAACCCTCTGTGTTCTTCTTCTCAGCCAGCTACTCACCCACACAACCACCTCCCTGCCCACCCACATGTGGTCCAGCTTTCTTACCAGCCTTCTGTGTGGAACAGAGTTGAAGGCTTTGCTAAAGTCCGGATAGACGACATCTACCACTGCTCCCTAATCTACTATCCTTGCAACTCAGTCAAAGAAGTCAACCGGGTTAGTTTGACAAGACCTACCTGCTGTAAACCCATGTTGCTTTGGATCTTGCTGCCCACTGGATTCCAGATACATTTTGATTCTCTGTTTGAGTATTGTTTCCATCAACTTCCCTACCAACGACGTGAGGCTTACTGGACGGTAATTGCCAGCCTCCTCCCTGCTCCCTGCTTTGTGGATAGGGACCACTGTTGCCCTTTTCTAGTCCTCCGTTACTGTTCCACTATCTAGTGATTTATTTATTTATTGAAAGGTTTCACCAGGAAGGGCACACTGAACAACAAGTTGCTTGTCTCATGTTGCGTCCTGGGGAAAGGGTAACATGGGGGAATATGGCATACATAAAGCTACAAATACATGTAATCAACTAACATTAAAATAGTTTAAACAGATGTGAGACAAGCAACAGTATAGATACACACAATACAAAGCAGAACGTAATCAAAAACATAATCAAATGCAGTTATAGACTGATTTTCACCATGTACCTCTTTCATATGATTTTATTGGGTGTTCCATCATAGAGTTATTCAAAGCTCCAAAATGCTCCTGTATCCTGTATTTGGAGCTGGTTTCCCATATCAGTGTGACAATCATTTTGTCAATGCCGATACTGGTGAAGGCAATATGCCACCTGGCATTAGGGCACCAGGCATTGCTGTTCCCATGACGTATAGCGCCAAAGCGCCACAACAGGGAACAGTCCTGTCCTGCCTCCCCTCCCTGCCCCCCAAAATGAATATAAAACCTCCAGGGCAGGCATGCCCTGGAGGGGGTAGAAACAGTGTGAGCACAAAGAGCAGCATGACTGAGGGGCAATCTAAAATCAAGATCACCTCAGTCATCGTTGCCCTTATTGCAGCACCTTAATTGCAGTGACAAAATTCAGTCACGGTTCTAATGGTATACCTTTGAAGCTCAAGACATCATACAGTCTTCCCTACATTGAGGATGTTTCAGTAGCACAAGAGAACATTTACAGTGAAGTCAATATTGCACATTGTAAATTGTCTAATTTGTACCTCTGATTTGTTTTCCTGATTAAGCAATTTAATATTTTCTACTGGGTACCCTATTTGAAAATGCTACACCTTTTACAGGTATAAAATCCTTATGGCTGAGGTGATAGTCAAGTGAGATTCACTACTGTGGGTGTAAACTGACCATGTGTTAATATGTCACCCATACTACAGCCTTTATTAAATGTCACCCTAGGTAATTCTGCAATATGATCTTTTATGTCAGGTTTTAACTGTAGCAAGGGGCAATTCTCTTTTTTTTAATTTAGAGTTTATTAACCATTTTGATTTACAGAGAGGAGATCCATGTTACACATAAGGCGTATAAATTATACAGAGTGAAATCAGTGGATCTGCCCTCCTTCCCCCCTCCCCTCTCCTTCCCCCTCCTCCCCCTCCCCTCCCTCCCCTCCCTCCTCCCCTCCAACCCACCCACACAGAGCACATATATCTAAACAAAATCAAGTTGAGAGTAAGGTGGCATCTGCAATTTATTGAGGGAACAAAGGGCTTGCAAGAGACCCCAATTTTATTGAACTTCTTGAGCCTATTATGCAGGCTGGCTATGGCCTTCTCTGTTCTAAGGTTTGTTAGAAGTTCTTGAAGCCATTCAGTGTATGAGATTTCTGCAGTGTATTTCCAATGCCTCAGAACTAGTTTTTTTAACAGACATGGCAATTAAAGCAATGTGGTATCTCCTGTTTAAAACTGGGATGTTGGAAAAGTCCCTTAATAGCCAGATTTCTGCTGTAAATAAATCCGCTAAGCCTAAAAGTGGATCTGCACGTTGCTTAATACTATCCCAGAGGGGGGCTACTTTAGGGCATGTCCAGAAAATATGAAGTAAGTTGCCATAGTCCTGAAGGCATCGGGTGCAAGTTAAGGATGGGATCATTCCCAGCTTAGCCATTTTTTGAAGGGAATAATAGAGATTATGTAGGATTTTGAATTGCAAAAGTTGAAGCCTGTCTTGCGTAATGAATTTGTGACAGTTTTGCCATGAGGAAGGCCAGGTAATATCTTGGTCAGGGAAAAGAGAGGACCAATAATGTGTCGGGCCAAAACTGTCAGGGTAGTCCAGTCATATATAATACTATATGTTTTGGATACTACTTGAGGGAGACACGCTAAAGGGCTTAAGTCTCTTTGGAAAGATAATTTTGGGGATTGAGGTGGGGTGAGTCCAAAGACCTTCAATAACAGATGGCGTAGTTGGAACACCTTAAAAATATTAGATTTCATGATATTGGCTTTGTCCAAAATTTCTGGAGAGGAAAGCCAAAACGTGTTTTCTTTGATAAAATATGTAAGAGGATAATCTCCTTATTGGGGAATCCACCTCAACCAGAGAGGTTTGCCCTCTATTTTGAAGTTAGGATTACCACACCAAGTTTGAGATGGGTCTTTAGTATGCTTGTATTTTAAAAAGGCACAATGTTTTTAGTGGACCCTGATAGATACTGCAATAGGAGACAGTTTTTAGGAGGGGGGCTTACTGTGGTGTATAATAAGGCCGAAGGAGAAAGACCTTGCGCTTGTACAAGAGTGGATTCTATTTTAAGGCAGACCAGCAAGAAAGGCAAAGGAGCCAAGGGATTATCAACAGATAGCCATGTTAGGTATTTGGCAGCATGGCTGGCCCAGTAGTACAATCCAATATGTGATAAGCGTAACCCGCCTTTCATCTTAGGTGCAGCTAGTTTATAGTACACTATCCGGGTTTTTTTTACCAGCCCAGATGAAATCAGCAATTAAGTTGTGAATCCTCTTAAACCATGCTAGGGGAAGCCAAATATTCAGGAGATTAAGCAGATAGAATAAACATGGAGAAACATTTATCTTTATTAGGCTGATCTTCCCCCAAATAATGATAGGCAATAGGGACCATCTTTTGAGGTCTTGACTGATTGAGGCCACTAGGGGATCCAAGTTTGGTTTTATAAGTTTATTTGGGTTCCTTTTTTTAATTCAATAAACTTTATTAAAATTTTTACTTTAATATATGCATCCCAAAAGGTGGGTAACAATTTGGTAACCTGAAGGGCCACCCCATATTACAACATAATACAGTCTAATACAATGAAAATACTCTCAATGGTAACCATAAAGTGAAAAACCTTGGTAGCATTAAGAGGGAAGGGGTGTACTCCCTCTCCTAACTTCCTCTCCACCCTGTCCCTCCCCTCATTATTGTTTTCCCTCTGCCCCCTCCCCACCTAGAGCCAAGTGTTGTTCATGAACCATTCCATTGGGACATTTAAGAAAAAAAGGAACTATAGTATTCAGTGATCAGGGCTTCCATATGGAAAGCAAGGCATCTAGTGACCCCCATCTATTCTGACAAGTCTGGGGCCTGTTACGCATTGAGCAGATATGCTTCTCCAAATGGAGTGCCAATAATCTCTCCCTATGCCATTCCAGAACAGGCAGGAATATAGTGTCTATCCAATGTCTCATAATTATTAATTTTGCTGTGGCAGAGATCATAGCCATATAAGCTTTCCTAGCCTTGAGGGTGCCATAGGGAAAATAATTCAATAAACAGACTTCTGGAGTAAATAGAAGGTCAATGCCCAGTATGGGGTCTAGATATTGTTTAATCGCTAGCCAAAATACCTGCACTTTTGGGCAAAACCACAGCATGTGATACAGGGTACCTATACTGTCTCCACAACGTGAACAAACAGGGGTGGACACTCTCCCCAATTTATGGAGTTTCACTGGTGTAAATTACAGGTTGCGCATGATGTTAAATTGCATGAGGCACACTCTATCTTGCTTAATAAATCTATAAGAATTAAGACAGATCTTCCTCCAGAGATCTACATCAGTACTTAAGGATAATTTCTGGGTACAGTAATAGCAGATGCCCAGAGGTATATTAGGATTTAGGGATTGTAGTTTTTTGTAGACTATGGAACTTGCATGAGATTGCTTGACCAATTGAAAAATTGTAGATAGCGCAACTGTAGAGGGCAGAGGATTCTGGACTCTTCCCATATGGGAGACAATAGCTTCTTTGAGTTATCTGAATTTGAAACTAGTTCTTTCATGCACGTTGAATCTTGTTTGGAATGTGGGAAAATAAATTATTTCCTCTTCAGAATACAAATCAGAGGCTTTCCTCCTCACCAGGATGGGCCAGTAAGAGGATGGAATAGGTCTGTGTCCAATTTTAAAATGGGGATTGCCCACTATTGGTTGATCTAAAGAAGTGTGCCAGTTAAGGGAGATGTGCAGCTGCAGTTGGTGTAGAGCTCTGATAGACTAACCTAAAGGGGTGTTCTTTAGGGGTTTAGGGACTGCATGATGGGTAGTGTATAATAAAGAGGAGAGGGTGCATTTGTATTTTGCTGCCAAATATTTCTCAATTTCTAACCACATTGGTGTGTATCCTTGTGAGCGGCCAGCCTGTGTCTCCTGTATCCAGTGTGCTAGTCTACTAATGTGGTGGGCACAGTAATATGAAAAAAAGGAAGGGACAGCAAGTCCACCCTGCTCTTTTGGTGCAGTAAGTTTAAGGTACGACCTTCTGACCCCCTTACCTTGCCAGATAAATGCATTAAGCATGGACCAAAACTTGGTAAACCATTTTTTAGGTAGAAAACACCCTAACATATCCATTGGATACAGGAGACGAGGCAGCACATTCATTTTCAAAGTGCTAACCCTTCCCCAAAATGACAGCGGCAGGGATCTCCCTCTTTCAAGATCAGTCTTAAGTGTAGTCATTAACTCTGAGAGATTTGTTTTAATTATGGAGCTAATATCTCTAGTATGGATTCCTAAATATACAAGAGAATGTGATTCCCATGAAAGAACAAACACCGCCACATCTCACTGGGAGATTTTATTATTCAGGGGTAAAACCTTGGTTTTGTAAAGATTAAGCTTATAGTGGGATATTGTGGAGAAAGCTTTGATTTCCTCTAAAAGGACTGGAATGCATTCCCGGGGGTCCTCCAAGTGTAAGAGCAAGTCATCAGCATATGCTGAGAGGGTATAACGCTGTTCCCCTACCTGGATTCCCCAAAGATTCAGGGATGCTACCAGCTTCCTAATCAGAGGCTCAAGATAGAGGTTAAATAAAAGGGGAGATAAGGGGCAACATTGTCTGGTACCCCGGTAAAGCTGAAAGGGCTCAGAAAGAACACTATTACATCAAATTTGGGCTGAGGGAGATGAGTATAGTAACCTAATCCATTTAAGAAAATCATCAGGGAGACCAACATGAGATAAAGTAGTGAAGAGAAAATCCCATGAGACTCTGTCAAAAGCTTTCTCGGCATCCAGGGACCCCAGAGCCATTGGAAGCACTGAGTCCCTGAACAGCGAGAAGAGATGCATTAATTTACGCATGTGGTCTCCCGAGGATCTTCCCATCATGAAACCAATCTGTTCTTTGCCAATTATTGTGGGCAGCATAGGTCCCAACCTATTGGCCAGTATTTTGGCAAGGAGCTTAACATCAGTATTGATCAAAGAGATAGGCCAATAGCTTTCTGGGTATTGTGGGTCCTTACCTTTTTTAGGAATAAGGGTAATTATCGCCCCCAGAAAGGTCATCTCTGAGAAACTCTTGTTAAACCAGAAGTTGTAAACTTCTGGCAGAAGCAGAGCTAACTCCGATATACAAGCCTTATTAAGGTTATTGGGCATACCATCGGGCCCCGGGGATTTATCCAGTGGAAGTTGTTTATTTGGGTTCCTAGTAAATTCAATCTCCAAATACCTCAGGGAATCAGATTTCCAGGTAAATCCCAAGGCAGAGATGGTGTGTTTCAAAACTCTATAATTGAGGGGAAACACCACTGTTTCCTCTACATTTAATTTATAATTGGACATGCTGCTAAAATCTTTGATGATTGCTAACATTGGCAGGATAGAGATGGCTGAATGAGACAGTTGGAGAAGCAGGCCATCTGCATAGGCCGAGACTTTACCTATTTGGTCCTGAATAGTTATACCTTGCACCTCTTGACAATCTGTTTGCCTACATATAAGGGGTTCTAAGTAGATATTAAAAAGATGTGGGGATAGAGGACATCCTTGATTTGTTCTGGCTTGCAGAAGAAAAGGCTCAGATGTAACCCCATTACTGGTGACTCCAGCAGTCGGGGTTTTATAAAGCGCACTTATCCACTTTTGAAACTCTGGGGGGAAGCCAAATGCATTCAAGGTGTGTAACAGATAGCTCCAGTTGACTCTAGCAAAGGCCTTCTTGGCATCCAGGGAGACCAGAACCACAGGGAAATTGGCATCCGTGGATGCCGAGAAGTCATGCGACAAACCCAGTCAGCCAAACGATTAGTCAGTATTTTGATATCTTGATTAAGAAGTGAGATTGGTCTGTAGCTTGATATCAAATCTGGGGATATATCCGGTTTGGACAAGAGCACATTTAGGGCTTCAAACAAGGATTTGTCTGACTCAAGGCCAGAGATGATATGCTGATCGAGTGGAAGGAGAATCGGGATTAACTATTGTGCAAAGACTTTGTAAAAACTGGAGGAAAAGCCATCTGGTCCTGGCGTTTTATCTGAGGGGAGATCCGAAATTACTCTGGCTAATTCTGCTGAGGAAAATGGGGATGTAAAGAACAGTTTCTATGATTTCAAAAGGGAAGGCAAGTGGGATTCTGCTAAGTAGGAATCTAATTGAGGTATAGAGGGAGGGTTATCCATAGGACAATACAGTTTATTATAATAATCCTTGTACTCTGATACTATATCTGTTGGAGAGGTCTTCAAAGCAATCCCTTCCTAGGAATGGATGGTTGCAATTAGCCACAAAGACTCTTGCTTTCTCCCCTTAATCTGAGTAGGAAGCCAAAGCTTTAGCCTTCAAGATGGCAAATTCTGCTTTTTCTCTGAGTAATTCTAAATATGAGTCTTTTAATTTTACCAGGTCTTGCCTATACTGTTCGGTGGATTGAGGGGTAAGCTTGTTCTTTTTTCCTTGAATTTGGGATAGAAGAGACCTAAGCTGCTCTTCTTGTTTTTGTTTTCCTTTTGGATGCTAATCCAATAAGTAATCCCTCTTAAATAATCTTTCAATGCAAACCACTCAACATCAGGCTTACCTGTAGTGTTAGCATTAAATGAGACAAACTGTGTAATTTGTTCTGATATGTATTTGACAGTTCCTGAGTCTTTAAGGAGTTGGTTATTGATCTTCCAGTGCCCTCTTTTATTGTGGAGGAATGTAAAAGAAATCAGACATGAGACTAGGGAGTTGTCGGAGGGTGGACCCAGGTGTATAGAGGAGTCCAGCACCCCTGGAATGAGTGTTTGGGAGATAAGCAGGTAGTCAGTTCGTAAAGAGGATTTATGTACCTGGGAGGTGAAAGTATACTCTCTTTCCAAGGGGTGAAGGACACGTCAGATATCATATAGACTTGTTTGATCTAGTAGTTCATGAAGTGCTCTTTGTGCTGGGGAGAGCCCCTTACAGGAATTTCCCGAGCAATCCACATTTGGGTCGAAGGTTAAATTTAAATCTCCCCCTATAATAATCGGGATCAAAGGGAATCAAAACATTGAGAAACTGCATAAAAAACTCAGGAGAGTCAATATTAGGCCCATACACACTTCCTAGGGTAATCTCCACTGTATGTAGTGTCCCCCTCACTAGCACGTATCTGCCCTAAGGATCAGCAATAGTTTTTGTGAGAGAGAATAGAATGGAACTGTTCATTAAAATCATGACATCATGGCTTTGTGTAATTGCCCTCTGCAGAGAAAAAATGCCCGATCTGTTGTCTTCTCAGTTTGACAGCTTCCGAATTGAGCAAATGGGGTTCTTGTATAACTACAATATCAGCCTTCAGAAGGTTCAGATGTTTTAGAATTTTATATTGCTTAATTTTTATTTCTAGCCCCTTTAACATTCCATGTTACTAGTTTCAGCATCCTAGCCATTGAAACTTAATGCTGTAAGGAATATTCTTCCATGTGGAGTTATGTTTAAGAATTGTTTGCCCCTCTGTCTGAAGTGTCTCTGTGTTGGCCCTCCAACCCTCCCCCCATAACCCGAAACCCATAAACACATGTCCATTAAACTGTAAGCCCAAGTCCCCCCAGCACCAGCCCACACCCCTACCCTTATCACATCACTTCACACATTGCATCACGCCATATGACTTCTCCTCCTCCCTCCAGCCACCCAGTTTAAACTCCACTACCTAACTATAAATGTTCTAAACCAGAGGTAACACAGATAATAAAAACAAACCAGGATATACATCAATGATCTCCTAACTGTTGCTACATATATTAACAAGCCTGATGAAAAATGAAGGTTCAGTGGTATCAGGGTAAAACAACTTAAGTGGGGATATATGTCTGCAATAGACATCCCCTAACTAGAGTTGAGGTAGTTAAAGGCAACCCTGTGATCAATAAAAGGCTAATTTCACCCTAAAAGGAAACAGAAAAGGAAGAGGAAAACAACATTAAAAGGCATAGGCTCTATGAGTTCCGATGGGCAGTTCTGTGTCAAGTGTCCCAAACTGCTAAAATTATAGTAGCAAATCAGGCTCATTTAGGTACAGTTTAAAAGTAAAAATCGCTCCCATCCTCTAAAAAATTCAAGCCATAATTGTATTTGTTTTGCAAACAATATTTCAGTCGATCGGATGGCCCTGGTAGTTAGCGATAAACATAATCAGGAAGCCACACAAAACTACTTTTAGAACCTAGAGTCTTGTAAAGTAATACGGGGATACAGCCTTGTCTGGTACTTGTAGTAGACAGAACAAACAGTTCCTGGTTCTCAAATAAAAGGTGATTAGCAAATGGGTTTCCTTGCCGAAAGATTACTAAAAGGTATCTAAGGAACAGCGTATGTGAAAGTGCTTTCATTCAGCAATGAGTAAAACTGATCTCTATTAAACAAGTAAATGTGTACAGCAAGGGCTCCTAGCTGTGATTCCTTGAAAATCCAATAGTTATTTTTGGCTGTCTGGAGTAGAAACTAACGGACCAACCACAGGATAATCCGTAGAACGCATAAATAAAAAATAAATAAAAGTGTAGGTACAGGCAACTGATAATGGAGTCTTAAGATATAATATAGAATATTCCTTCATAAGCAGGAGCTTGCAACATTCAGACACAGCTACACATGTGTAGTACAAGTAGGGGAAGTGCTGCTGTGTTAAAGCTCCCTCTAGTGGTTGTAAAGATATACCGCAGAAGAGACTGAATACGCAGTGGCTGCTCCTCTAGTATTCGCACTGCCAAGAAGAGGTGGAAATAATCATAGGTCTCCAGGCACTCGGTGAAGCAATGTTTTACTCCAGCTATAAAGTTCCATGGAGACCATATAAAGTCAATCATTAAATACCATCCCAAAACTCGATATGCAGTGGTACAGGTTACCAAGGAAATTGATCAGCCAATAAAGTTGACATTATCAACACATATTAGAGATTCCACTTGCATTACACTACTGAGAGTGTATAAAAAGAAACCAAACATAGTAGTTATTACACAAGTAAAAGCTTCAGACCCCTCTCATATCTTGTTCAGGTATCTCTGAAGAGGTCAGGGAGGGTGGATTTGAGTCCTACTGTTGCTGCCTCTGGATCATCATAGGAGGCCCAGGCCCCAGCTATCAGAACTTGAAGCTTTGCAGGATATATAATTTTAAACTTTATTCCAGCTGCGATTAATTTTGACACCAAGGGGTGGGAAAGCAGTTCTCCTTAACCGTACCGAAGTCAGGAGGTATTCCGCAGTTCAGATTTTATTGTCTCCCTAGCGTATCTCTTGGAGTTCTTTTATTTTGGATAAGAAATGTTGCCTTTCTAAGAAATTCAAGAAGCAAAAGATCAATGGACATGGTGGGGAACCACTCAGTGGTTTTGGTTGGAGGGCTCGATGCGCCCACTTGACATAATTTGGTCCAAATGGAGAGGGGCCAATAATTTTTTTTACCATTTTTTGTATGAAGAGCACAGAGTCTTGGTCTTCTTCTCCTTCTGGGACACCTATGAGGACCGCATTGTTTCAGAGACTGCGGCCCTCTAGGTACTCCACTTTTAATTCCAATCTGGACATTTTTTGTTTGCAAGCTACTAACTGGGTCTATTTTGTCAAGTCTCTTCTCCAGGGAACAAATTCTGGCAAAGTTATCTGAAGTCTTTTGTGAGACATCTTCCAGAGCTTAAGTAAGAGATCTGAGCTCTGAGGTTATTTTGTGTAAATCTTCCCAAAAGGGTTTAAATTCCTCTAGGAAACAGTGCAGAGTTAGCGGTTCATGATCTGTGGATGAGGACCCAGTGCTGGAGCCTGTGGCGGAGCTGGAGGCCCGTGGCTTTTTGGGGGCCTTCTCTGGTGTTACCGGTGGGGTATGCCTGGGTGGAGTGTTCCTCATTTCAGCATCCATGGCTAGTACTGATCACTTTAATTGAGAGCTGAAGATTGTCTTGTAGCTCTGTATAATCAGTTAGAGGCTTTTCTGATGTGTTTTGGTAAAATAATGCAAGAAAGAGGAGTTGGGTAGCTGGAGCAATGTGAGGGAGCTGTTAACTGGTGCGCTGCATAACTGGAAGTTTAGCAAGGGGCAATTATATTGAACAATTTTCTTTACTTGGATTGAAATGTCATTGTATTCAATGACAAAAGTAACCACTATATCATCTTCATGTGGTCTATTATGGTATTCTAGGCAAGTTCACCATATTTAAGCTATGTACCTTTGCCATTACCTCTTGCACAGTTTCCTCACTATAACCCTTGCTACAGAAGCAGTCCAATAAATCTTCTGCTTCCTTTTCAAAGTTGTTAATTCTGAAGCAAATTCTCCCCAGCCTTAACAGTTGATCATACAGAATACTGTCTACTGGAGACTGAAGGGGGGCACTTTGTGCATGTAGAAGGCTATTGCATGCTGGTGGTTTGCAGCAGCCTGTAATCTTTACCCTTTTTCCTGGTGTTTTCTGTAGTTTCATATCCAAAAATATACAGCAATTGTATTTACATCAGAAGAAATTTGTAAACCTGAGTCCTAGATTATTTATGAATATATAGTCTAAGAACTCCCCCATTTCTTCTACTGTGCCATTCCAAACACACAAGATGTTGTTGATAAAAAGTCTCCAAAGTATAATATTATGATGGAATTTGTTACTGACTTCATTGTAAATGGTCTGATCCACCATCCCATGAAAATATTTCCAAAGGCAACAGCTGTACCCATTGCCATATGGCTACGTGATAACTTGTGCCGGTCATGTCATCATGTGACACCTGACTCTGGACTCTTCACTCTGGTGTGACTTGGCACTCTGCACAATTTGTCCCCCACAATCTACCCTGAGCATAAATATTAGAAAACAAACTCATCCAGAGATGAATTGTGCAGGGTTGCAATTCATGCCGGAACAAAGAATCTAGGTCAAGGTGTCACGTGGCAACATGACCAGCATGACTTGATGTGTCCCCTTGCCATGTTACTTGTCTGCAGGAAAGGAGGCTACACAGAGGGAAAGTGGTAAACCAACAGCGTGAGTCAATTGATGCAGTCTGAAGGTAGCTGGTCTCAAACACCAGACCCACAAATACACTTCCAGAAGGCTTTTCAACTTCAGGATTCCATCATTTTATTGTGAAAATAATTGAAGAAGCAGCATAAAAACATACCAAATACAATCACCACTAGAAAACCTCTACTTTTCAAGCATCTGTGGCTCTTGAAAAAGACTCCATCTGTGCTGAACTGAGGTATACAACAGACATCAATAGTCAAGAACCTGTTTCAAAGGTCACCATTGAAAATCTTAAACTTTTGTAATAGTTTGGTAGTGTCTTTAACATAAGACAGCACCAGGACAACCAGTTCTTTCAGATACTAGTCAATATATTTAGACAGAATTTCAGTCAGGCAACCATTTCCTGAAACAATCGTCATCCCTGGAGGTTGTACCACATCTTCATCTACTTTTAGTAGATGGTAAAAGGTGGCAGTAACAGATGTTTCAGGAAAAAATGCATTTAGCTCTTTTTTTTGTGTTTGCTTGCACACATGTGCAAGAAACACTTTGTGTCAGCTTCCTTCACAAGCAGGTTGTGGAGTCGGGGCAGTGTTGTGGCAAATGGCAGCAGTCCATTTTGGGGCTGTTCTCTGCCGCAGTGAATACAGGAACATGCTGTTGATGATGGCAGTTAATAAGCATGCCACTATGCTCAAAGAAACAGGCCACTGCAATCAGGGAGCACCCCGTCACTACGCAATCAGCTGTTTTTGCTGTAGGGAAGTCCCTAACTGCAGCAGCCAATTACTGCTGCATTGTCTGGTTTGCTACACTGTAACAACTGGTAACGCTGTTTGAAAAGGATGTCAGTATTTTCCCATTAGCATGGGTGTGCACGCCCCCCCATAGCTCCTCCTCCTCTCTCTGATTTCTTCTATCCCTACCCACCCCCCGGTGATGTCTGGATCCTGCCATAACTACATTCTGAATGTGGCCAGTGAGGAGCAGTATGTAATAGTGACAGACACGGGCTGTGCAGTTTATACTCCCTCAGACAGATCATCGAGTCTAGTAACCCCAGGTGACAGAACCCCAACAAGCAGCATTGCACATCATATAGCATGTCTGCCTGGTGTTCTGCAAGCTGGGGCTAGATGCAGTCATCCCAGGACTGACACTTGCAGCAGGAGCAGCATGACGAGGCTTCAAGAGCAGCCCAGCAGCAGCAGTGCCGGCAGCAGGTCAGTCAGCAGTACCAGGAACGGTGACGGGGGAGTGATTGAGGGTCTGCCATAACATCTAACCATCACTGTTTCATTAAATTGATAAACCAAAACCACTGTAGTGATTCCAACTCACTGCTAAGTAGCCAACTCCCCAACAGGATGGACATGAGTCATGCTGTTGTGTAGAGAGCATTACAGTAGCTCGGGATGTGGGGGGTCTACTCTGAACACCTCTCTCCCTGCCCTGTGGCTGCTGCACCTGTCAACAAAATGTAGGGATTCCTGCTCACCAGGCATGCTTACATTATCTACCCACATCTTCTAGACCTCTGATCACCTAGTTAGAAACAGATGTCACTGGTAGTTACAGTTTTCATGTGTATTTTTTTTTTTTTGGTGGCAGAAGTGGTGCACCAAACTGGTTAGGACTGCAGTATGCTAATGCAGGTCCTGTTACTCCTGGTTAGTAGTGCCTACTAGAGCTGTGCTGTGCTCCTTCCCAGGCATCTCCCTAGACCCTTCTTCATATTTTTGCCCTCTTACAAAAGTAACTTGCTAAATGAATGACCGCACCGGGCAGTTGTCAAACAGTCCCCCAGGGAGTTTCGCATAATTACTGCAGAGGATCGGACTGGTTTAGGTTTTACTGGGGTGGAACGACTGATCCATGGGGATGGGTATTGTAGGCAATAGCTACAGTAAGTTGCATTTTACTAAGTTCATATAAGCTTCAATGATTACTGTCCTGAAGTTTAGACATTTCCCTGCCTAATGGTAGCTTGAAACATGCCCCTCCCTGTCACTGAGGGGGTGGCACTGTGGGTGGAAAGAACACACTTAAAAGAAACAGTCCATCAGCCCTTTTTGTGTCATTAGATTATCAGGCTGTTTCAATTTAGTAAATGTTGAGAACCGCTGAAGAAGTCAGTTTCACATTTTACCTTCTGACTCTGTAAAAGTTGTGTCCAGGGGAATTACGTTGACAGAGTGTGAACCTGACTTGTCATGGACTCATGCATATTATTTTTGCTTTTGCCAAATTGGCTGAGAGAAGGGGGCTGTCTTTTTTTCTTTGCCTCAATACTGTAAAAATAGTAATAGGCTAATTTAAAAAAAATATATATTCTATTTGCAACAACAGACTATTTGTAAATGTTTTTAAACACTGTATTGTTGTTAGTATTGTATGTAAGTCCTATCGTATGTACTGTATTTTGTATTTATACGTAACATGCTTCTTGGCCTTCATCCGTGTCATTCCTGAAAACAGGCTTCGGCCCAGTGCGCATACCCAGGAAATAAAGTGAAATGAAAATGAAATGTCACTCATGGCTGCTTCATGGTTTGGTGAGGGAAACTGTCACTATCACTGCTTAGTGGTATGGTGGGAGGAACTGCCATCTGTAGGGGTTTGGATTTCAGTACAGTTTGAACAGTGTTCCCTGCCTGACACAGTCGCTGCAGAATCAACTTTATAGTATATGGTTAGGGTTTATTGTGCATGAAGTGAAGCAGCTTAAAAAAAACTTGTGCAGGTTTTAAAAGATGTTGTGCAAGTTCTGCAGAGTATATTGTGCACATTCTAAAATCAGCTGCAGCCACGTTGTTTTCACCTTCACTGCCACCGTCTGCTTTCACTTTCTGAACAGCACTCACTTTCCCGGTCGTAACTGTGTTTAACCTTCAAGTAAAAAAGCTGTGTTTGTTGTTTTTTTTTTACAGAGATGATGGACAGAGAAAAACGTTCACTTTTGCTGACATCTTCCCCATTTCAAACTGCTTGTCTTTACTCCTCGCAAGTACAGCAGCACTAGACACCCACAGAAAGTACCCAAAAATGAACACCAGTTAAAAATGACATTTTACTTAAGCAATAACTGGGTACCATTTTTATAAATGTGAAAGCTGATATACTATTTAACAAGTGAAAATGTGTTTAGTAAAGCAACTGTGTTCTCCATTGATTTCTGGGAGCCCTGGAACGCCAGTAACCAGGAAGAGAGATCTGGTAGTTTAGTGTAACAGCACTAGAACTACAGATTTACAAAGACTTGTAAACGGTGCAAAGTCTTGCATCTGGGGGTGATATACTGTGCAAGTACACTGGACTGGGGCCAAATTAATGTTTTAAAAGTAAAAGTAGTATTTTTTAACACTTTTTATCGAGCAAGCAGTTTTGGGGCACTTCCGGTTGCCTTATTATAAAAACTGCTGTGTTCGGGGAGCGGAGTGAGCAGAGTGGCGTGTATCGTGTGTGGAGACATGCACAGAGACATATGTGGTGCGTGTCTGCTGTGTCCGCTGTGGAGGTCAGTGGAGCAGTGCAATAACCCCTAGCAACAAGAAACTGGAGAAAGTAGTATCTCTAATCAAAGTAGACAAATGGCAAAAGTCAAGACAAAACAGGGGAAGGGTAAGAAATCATGCATACAATGTAACATATTTCTAGAGGGAATTATAACTGAGGAATTTACCTGTGATAAATGCCTTTTAATTAGCAATCTTAAGGAACAGATTAAACAATTGACACTTAGACTAAAGACCCAGAAAGATATAGGCTTATTAGAAAGTTATATTGATGAAATGGTGTGCAATTTGAGTCAAAATGTTTCTGATCAAGGACAACCTTTTGAGGGGAATACTAATATGGACAACATTATGACTCCTACTCAATTGAATATCTCTGAGGGGAATGTACGGGATGAAATAATAGGTTCACCCCTTCAATTAACAAATCGATTTGAGTGTCTTCCGCAAGAGAATGTAGGAAAAAAGGTAGAAATTAAATTACAAACAGTTCCAAAATGCCCTCTAAATGATGACAAGCCCAGGCAAACATTTACTGAGCTAAATTCAAATCAAGTTCAAGTAAACAGAGATATTGTAGTAATAGGTGACTCTATTATTAGAGGAATAGATACTGCGGTCTGTTGGGGCCAAAAAGAATTTACCACAGTTAGTACTTTGCCAGGAGCCAGACTGCAAGATGTTTCGAATATGTTAGAAGGGCTCCTTGAAAAACTCAGTAAACCCCTTGTTATTTTGCACTTGGGTACTAATGACGTAGGGAGAACCAGTATGGAACATATTCAGGCTACCTATAAAACCATTACAAAAAGGATTGAAGAACAAAATGGGGAAATAATCATTTCCAGTATACTTCCAACATTTGGTTATTTGTCTTACAAAAATAAGTTTATATCCAAAATAAATTTCTGGTTAAGAGAGTTTTGTAGGATTAAGAAATTTGGATTCATGGATAATTCATTGCCTTTTAATAAAAAAGAGTTATTTAAGCCTGATGGTCTCCATTTAAATTTCTCGGGTGTTAGGATACTGGGAAAAAGGGTAAATGAAATTATTCTATTTCATTTAAACTGGTTCAAGGGGGGGAGGGAAAAAAAAGGTAAAAGAAACTAAGAGTAGCCAAAGCACAAAACTTCCAGTTACTGAATTGTTTGAGTGGCATGCAATCCTCATTAACACGAGAAGCCTCATGGGAAAATATGATGAACTCTGTCTACTGTTACATTCCCAAAAATTATACCTGGCTCTAATTACAGAAACATGGTGGGACAAGGATAATGTCTGGGAAAAATATATTCCAGGGTATAAAGTATTTTCCAAATCAAGTACATATAGGAAAGGGGGTGGAGTTGCGATAATTGTTCAGGAATCTATTAATTGTGAACAGATACAATGGGATGTGTCTAATTTGGAATTTTTGTGGATTAAACTACTTCCTCATAAAGGGCCAAACATTGTACTGGGGTTATTGTACAGAGCACCATCTACAACTTTGAGTGATGATATTAAAATAAAAAACTTACTTGACAATCTAGATCCTTCAGATAGAATTATTGTGGCTGCTGATTTTAATTTGCCTAACATAGATTGGAAATTACTACAGGCCAAAGGAGAAGTAAACAAACATTATCTGGATACATTTGAACACCAGGGGCTAAACCAACTGGTCTATAGATGTACTAGGGGAACAAACATTTTGGATTTGATTTTCACCATTAGGAATAAAATAGTTAATAATGTGCAAGTCAAAAGTCCACTAGGAAATAGTGACCATTCTACCACCCATTTTGACATCTCTTATGTTGGTCCCACCATAGAATATAGAGGTACACCTAAATTCAATTTTTATAAAAGCTGAGTTTGTCGGACTAATAAGGGAATTTGTACACTGGGATTGGAATAGTGAACTAACTGGCAAAGATCTACAAACTATGTGGGATCTATTACTATTTAAGATAAAGCAGCTTACAAAAAAATATATTCCATACAAATTAAATGGTACCGGACCAAAAAGGAATAGGTCCAAATGGATGAATAAATCAATCAAAAAATTAATAAACAAAAAGAACAGACTATTTAATAAATATAAGTTGTATGGATCACCTCTCAATTGCAGTTTATATAGAGAATGTCTGAAACAGACTAAGAATAAAATCAAAAAAGCAAAAGTGCTAGTTGAATGGTCACTTGCTGTTAAAACCAGGGACTGTAAAAAATCACTCTATTCTTACATCAGTATTAAAAGAAAAGAAAAGATAATAATATAATAGGACCCTATACAAATGTTAGAAGACAAGAAGCCACTCATGATGAGATGGCTGATATACAGAATAACTATTTTTGTACAGTTTTCAATAAAGGTAATTCAAATAGTTATTCAGGAAAATGTGGTTCAAGACCTGGGGAAATTATCTTAGAAACTAAAGATATTTGTGAAAGGTTAGCTAAATTAGATATTTCAAAAACTCCTGGCCCTGATGATATACATCCAAGAATATTAAAAGAGTTAGCAAATGTATTACCCCCCCTTACATATTTATTCCAGACTTCACTGGATCAGGGAATGGTACCCGAAGATTGGAGATGTGCCATAGTGGTCCTCATTCCAAAAAAGGGAGACCGATCAAAGCCAGAATATTTTAGGCCTATAAATTTGACCTCATTAATGGGAAACATTCTGGAAGGGATTATTAAAGATCATATCTTAAATCATCTGGAAATAAACAATTTGATGGACCATTCCCAGCACGGATTTACCAAAGCAAAATCATGCCAGACAAATCTGGCCTTTTATGAAAAAGTGAATAAAGAACTAGATTTGGGAAATCCTGTTGATTTGGTATTTTTTGACTTTGCTAAGGCCTTCGATAAACTATCTCACATTGAATTATTGAAACTATTAGAGGAGATTCAACTGAATCCCAACATCTGTAATTGGATTTCTGCATGGATACAAGGGAGAAAACAGAGAGTTACTATTAAAGGAACCTTGCCAAACTGGTCTACTATTACTAGTGGTGTTCCACAGGGCTCTGTCATGGCACCTTGTTTATTTAATATATATATATATATATATATATATATATATATATATCCACTCTGCAATCAGACAACCCTAAGATATGACTATATAAATTTGCAGACGACTGCAGGATTGGAACTGTTGTAAATACCAATGATGGAATATCTGAATTACAAAATATGATAAACAAAATATATGGCTGGACAAATAATAATAAACTCATACTAAACATTGCCAAATGCAAAATTATGCATTTGGGAAAAAAAATAACAAACATAGCAATTATACTCTGGATAATATATTACTTGTAAATACATTTGAAGAAAAAGATCTTGGAATTGCAATATGCCCAGATTTTAAGTTCAGCACTCATTGTAAACAACAAATAAGAAAAGCTAACCAAAATTTAAACTGTATTCTACGTTACATTGCTAGTAGGGAGGCAAAAGTGATGCTTCCTCTTTATGTTGCCTTGGTCAGACCCCGTCTTGAATACGCTGTACAAGTATGGTCCCCCCAAAAGAGAGAGGATATTAATAAAATTGAATCTGTACAAAGAAGGTTTACTAGAGTTATTCATGGGATGAAGACATTACAATATTCTGATAGATTAACATCCCTAAACCTATATTCATTGCAGTACAGAAGATTTAGAGGGGAAATGTGTCTTCTATTTAAGATAATAAATAATTCCTATTTTTGCAATGAGTTGGGCATTTATCAAAGAATTGATGAATTTGGCTCTAGAAGACACACCAAACAATTAGTTCAATCCAAATGGAAACATAATTTGCATCTATATTGGTATAGTCATAGAGTTGTTTCTTCATGGAATAAATTACCTAGAGATATAATAAATAGCGAAAGTATGAATATATTTAAAAACAAGTTGGACAATCACTGTGGAGATATGAAAATTAAATTATGAAAAAAAAAGGGCAAGCATTATGGATGAAAGTCTAAAATAGCTTGTAAATATCTATGAAAGCTATGAAATAACAACTGAGAAGCCATCCATTTCCAAAGGATTAATGACCGGGTGGGGGAAATGTGTCAGTCTCCGCTCCTGACACCAGGGCTCGGGGTGCGAACCCGGGCCACCAGCGTGCAGAGTGAACCCCTTTGCTTGTTGCCACAGAGCAGGCATGAGATATGATTTTTTAAAGACCCCCCAGGCTCTATCTCTTAGCTTCATTGACTTCCATAGGTCGTGGTCAAGTCACCTTGACTGTTGGCCCTTTACCTTAAGCTGCTTAAAGGGACACTGCCAGCCTTTTGGACCAATTTGAAATGGCATGTAATGAAGGTGTCTGGAGCAAGCTTTATCAATATAAAATTCATACATGGCAACAGATTTGCACAGTAGTGCAGGATATCTATTTTTGTAAAAATTATTTTCAAGCCCCAGGAGACCCTCATTATGCTTACACTGATGCAGCTAGCAGGACAGCTTGAGCTGTCCCGAAGCAAGTGGAGAACAAATTTGAATATTAAAATTAGTCACGTGGAGGGGTGGAGCCTGACATCCAAGATGGTGACTAGGTAATTCCATAGCAGGAGACTGGGGAAATCCTTAAAATGACCATCCATTAATTGAGCGATCTTATAAGGGAGAAAAAATATCCTACAAGTAACCAGAATTTAATAGCTATAAAGAGAGACTGTTAGGGCACGAATTGCCCATAGCATCATTGAGCAGTGCCAATCATAAGGAACATCCATTCTTGCAACGTGATTCCCACTCATAAGGCCGAGTCAGCAGCAGCCTTCTAGTGGCAGAATGCCTGAGCAAAAACTCCAGGGACAACTGGAATCTTATGGGGTACTCCAGAGAAATGCACTGAACCAACTAACCATGACTGGACATGAGACACCACTTGTACAGCTAATGGAGTTCGAAAGGATCACACTGATGCTTAGCAAGATCCTTCAAGATACGCAGAACTAAAAATTACAGCAACTAAAATGAACGCTGATCTGCAAGGGTCGGCGGCAAGGGTGGTTGGCACAGAGTCTAGGGTTAAGCAGCAAGCTGTGTAGCTTCCCAGCATTAAGGGCACTTGAGAGAACATCATGGACAAACCCGATATCTTCTGGCAAAGGTGGACAATATGGAAAATCATGCCAGAAGAAAGGACATAAGGATTATTGGAGTACCTGAAGGTATGGAGGGGAGTGACATGGTCTCCTTTCTGAGACACGCTTTACCTAACATGCTGCAACTGAACAGTGAGCCACCTCCAGAGCTAGAGAAAGCTCACTCCTCCATTGCCCCCAATCTCAAACAGGGGACCATCCCATCCTCTGTAAGTTCTTATGCTATCCCACCAAAGAACTTTACTTTAGAGCAGCAAGAGATAAAAAAGAGGTGATGTGGCAGGGCCACCCAGTGCAGATATACCAGGACTATTCCCTGGACCTTTCCAAGAAAAGGAAGGCATATGCAGGGGTAAAACAGAGGTTGTACCAGTTGAATATACCCGCATCCCTCCGCTACCCTGCAATGCTTCTGATACAGTTCAATGGAGAAATGATCATGTTCAACAGTCCGGGCGAGGTAGATTTTTACACAATCTCCAGATGTCATGGCAGCAACCACGAGGCACCGCATGGCAGCCCATGCCTTTAAAGAAAGTGGATTTTAAAATAAGAATTTTTTTTTTTTAAATAGTAGTGCACTTTAGTTTTGTGTTTGGCCTGCTCTGCATTTTTTGTTTTCCTGTGACAATTTCTCAGTGATGAAACTGTGTGAAATTCAAATCCTACAATGCTGTTCTTTGTGTTTCAGAAGTTGAGTTCTTTTGTTTGTTTTTTTTGATTTTGGTGTTTCTGGTTAGAATGGGCTTTTTTGTGTTTTTTTCTTTTTTATCTCTTACGATTTCATTATTTTCTGTTTCTTATATTTTGCGTGTTTTTCATGGACTACTTCTACTACTACAGAAGTGTAATGTCTGCATTTCCGTTTGTACTATTCCCAGACCCGGGTCAAAGACACAGCAATCCCCAGAAAATGTTTCTATGCAGATAACAAGTACTGTTTAGAAGGCAACACTATCGTAAAATTAGTTTATTTATGCAGTTTTGAGTTTTAACTTTCTTTCTGAGTGGGTCAGTTACGCTGTGCCATTTGCAACACTGTTCATTTTCCTGCCTTTCATCCTGTCCCCAAGTAACACCTGATTTGTGAAACTGAAGTTTTAATATAATTGGTATTTAAGTGTGCAGGTGGTTAGTGGTTTTGTTTTGTTTTTCTTTTGTTAATTAAGAATGATACTGTGCAGAGTATTTTAATATTAATTACTGATCTTTGTTCTTCCTAGTCTTGCTTGTTTGGCCTTTTTTTCCGTACAGTCTCAGGCAGTGAGACCATGCAAAATTTAGTAAAACAATGCCAGGTTTTCTGTAGGCAGAACCCAGATTATGATCAGTAGTATTAAATAGAGAATAATGGATAGGCAAGTGTGGGTTATGAATGTTTCTTTCACACCTGAGGTGTGTGATGACCCATAAACCCTGAGAGTGAAGCTCAAGAGGTTTTTGTAGTCATCACACATGGAGGGTGTGAAAAAAATATTCCCAGGCACACACTTGCCTATCTTTTATTTTTTATAATTACTGGGGCAATGTCTCATCCAACATTTTTCTAATAGGGGAAAAAAGATACCAGTAGTCCAAATGTCTGTGAGAAGTCCAGTGGAGTACGTTGTAGACCTCCGCTGGTGAACACAGTTAGATGGTGGATGAATGAAAGATTAATTCAAATTTAAGAGATTGTTTTAGAATGTGTGAATTGAAATTTAAAATGTTGAGCTTAGTTTAAATTGTGCTGCCTGCAGTGTGCCAAGCAGGAAGTGTTGCAGTGGCCATGAAGATCTTCCGGTTGCTGTGATGACCTACGAGAGAGACAAAAAATGAACAGAGTGTCTTGAAATTGCGGTATTTTACTTACAGCTTTTTTTTTTATTTAAAAAAAGAAGAGTGAGGAATTTTTAAGAAATGGCTTGAACAGAAGCAGTTAGTAAGCAGAAGACTTTAGCTGGGGAAAATCTGAGTTAGCACCCGAGCTGTCTCGAGTGCAGTGTACCGCTCGAGAGTGACTTTGAGATTGTGAAATGCTGTAATGACTCAATTTCAGGTTATTACGGTGTTTTCACAGTGCCTGAATTCAGCTTGTTAAAGGGGGTCACTAGTAATTATAATAAAATACTGCAACCTAATATTGTGCACTTATTGATTTGCTTGTTGATATATTGAAGACTTTGCACTGTTATGAACTGCATATTTATTGGGACTTAGTCGAACAAAGGTTCAGTGAAAGACGCCTCAATTGCCCAAGACTGCCCTGTCTTTTACTGTGCTCTAAACCATTAGCTTTGTTTTCTTGTGTAGTTTAATTTTATTAAAATGCTTTTAAAATGTAACTGGTGCGGGCTGGCCTGCCAGCGCAGGGGTTGGATTTTCGCTTGCAACGCTGTTGACCTGGGTTCAGGAACAGCTGGAAGAAGAAGAAGGATTGAGCATCCTAGGCACTGCTCTCGGGAAGGGGGTAGAGTGCTCTGCGCCTCATGGACCTCTGGCAGAGGCCGGGGTACCACTGCGACCAGCACCATGTCTTTGGGTTGGGGGTTGGGAGGACACTGGATGTCATTGCATGTCACTGCCCCCAGGGGTCTTATACTTGAAAAATAGGTCAGCTGACGAGTGAAGTTGGTGCTGGTCCTGCATGGCAGATCAGGTCTTCTTTTTGCCTGATCAGTTTTAGAACCATTGGGAAACCAGTGGCCCTGCCCTGGAAGGGTAATCCAGGATATGGGAAAATCCTTCTCCTCAGTACTGATAGAATCTGTCAGGAAGCTGGTGGCTCTACCACCCAGTGGGGGGGGGTAATCTGGGGGTGCTTGGGGGCAGGAGGCTGAGGGGAGTGCTCCATGAAGTGGTGTGGGGTTTGGCGACTGACTGAATGGGTCAGTCGAACCCCCTTCCCCAAAAAAATGTAGCCGGTGTGCATTTCATTATTTCTAATGGATTTGTTACAAATTTTGTTTGCCCTGTTTGCTAAAACTGCTATTGGTCTTTACCTACTGAGAAAAATACAACTGCTACATATGTGCCAAATAACATGCAAGTAACACTCAGCTTTATGCTGTTTCAGGAACACTGTGGTTCAAAACCAAAAATGCAGTTGCACCTGTTGTTGAAAATTTTCTTTATTCTTCATCTTATTTGAAATCTTATTTTAATGCCCTCCCCCCCACACACAGACAAAGCAGCACCTATTGCAGGTTCTGAGTAACATCTGAAGAAAATATTGGGAGCTCAGAAATGAAACCCTTTTTTCAAATCACTGTAACTTGTAGGAATCTTGGCTGCTTCTTTCAGGAGAGGGAGAGTCACTGTTTCTTCTTTTAGTGAGCAATGACCTGCCATGACACATCGCCCGACTAGATGAGCTGGAGAACTGAAAGTGCCATACTTTACCCTGGGTAAGCAGGTATGATATTAGGAACAACAGAGGTGCTCAGATGGGAGGACAATAGGAGACAGCCCCACTGCAGCCCCCTGGGGTTTGGACAGTCGATGGGGTACAGTGGGCCAGGGTAGGAGGCGAACTTAACCTCAGCATTCACCCCACCACAGAACCGACCCAAGAAGGGAGATTGCAGAGACTCCATCCCACACACTCTCACCCCTCTTGTTATTCCAATGCATGCCATTTCATTATTGCTCAACACTGTGCACGATGATGCGGTCTGAGGGAACCATCTTCTCAATGAGGAGAGGAGGCTGTCCAGCTGAAAGTGTCTGAAGGAGTTGTTTCGTAGTATGCATTAGGATGCAGTGCTTGCACTTAGTGTGTTATGATTCACCTTCCTCCAGTATTGTCATGTGAATGTGCACCAGGTGAGTAGCTGTAAATGCTGGAGGATAGCATGCTGTTGGGGAGACTCCAGTGGATGTTGTCGAGACAGAGGGTTCTTCAATTTGGTCAAGTTTCTTCTCTCCTATAGTTGTTTTAAAATTATGCTTTTAATGTTGTGTTTGCTTTCAACCCCTTTTCTTACAGCTGTTTTGCTCCATGGGAGGCCAATTACAATTCTAAAAGAACTATAGACAGTTATTAACTAGATGTGCTTCTGGGCCATATTGTTTTTAAGTTGTCTGATATACAGTATGTGTTGTGTTTTGAGAAGCACTGTATGCAGTCTTTTTACATACTTGGTGTACTCTAATTGCGGTACTTATGACTAAAGGATGTTGATCTTGTGTACACATGCACATCCATCTGGTTGTTTCCTGTGTAACATTTAAGATTGCTTGCACGTGTGTGCAAGGAACATTTTGTTAAAATGAATGGCATTTCAGAGGTGTGTCTCTGTCCGGTCCAATACAGTTCATGCTGCAGTGGGCTCGGCAGTAACAGCCTAATGATCAGAAAGGCTGATCCTGACACGTGTTTCTATTCTGAGGCAAACTTCACCTAGTTAAAAGGAGTGAACTGCTCCATTCAGAGAGTGGCTGGCTCCTTTTATTTGCATATTATAAAGCATCCAGCTTGTCCTCCAGTTTGAAATCCTGCCTCACCCAGACTGCCTCCAAATCCATAATAAACAATGAGTTCCCTTCAGTCTGCCACTGTAACTGGGAACCTTGGGTGACAAATGGCAGAACTCAGAAGGGTTTATCAGATGTTACTGAACTTAAGTCCTTACCTCCATGGCTGCACCCCAGTACCAGATTCTGGTCCCATCTGCCACCTCCTCTACCTCCACTCGATGGGCCCTTCACAGCTCTGGCCCCAGAACTACCAGATGGCAGCAGCTACAGCAGAGCTCCATAGAATAATTCTCATTGTGTCTGCAGTCGATGCCCACTTGGGAAGAGGCACCAAGAGAGTCCAGCATGGTTCGCCTCACTGGGAGGGACAGCCATGCAGAGAGGCAGCAGGAAGAACTAAATGGATTGCGGTGACAGCCCACCACCACATATCGAGAGACTGAAACACTAGAGCCTCCCCCTCTCTGAACTGCACAATGGCCTCCTAGACTCTACTCAGCTCTTTCCAGGTTGCCCAGTGCCTACAGGCTCAGATTCCCTGTTGTTTTCACAACTGTGGAATGCACCGTAATTATGAGGGGGTGATACAGATAGCCACAAAAGCATTGCCACCTACACCCAAAAAACACAACTCCATAGATTCACCACAGCTCAGTGGATTTTGTACCCCAACATGATATTTCCTTGCTTTTTAGGTGGGCCAAGCGGTCCTTATCTGCCATCAAATTGTATGTTTCTATGTTTCTATGTTTTGTCGCTTTGTTCCTGAACACTAGCTGATACATTAATGAAACAATGTGCACAAGCTGGACCATAAACAACAGCATGCAAGCGAATGTTCGGCATTGACAAATGCTTGATTCCATGCCAAGACATTCTTCTGATATTTCACACCCAACAGTACTGGGGTTTGCCTTAAAGGGACACTGTCAGACCCCTTAGGCTTAAAATTTCCCCAGTTTAAACAACGTGATCTTCCAGGACTCAAGTCTCCACCACTCATTCACACTAATGGGAGTGCAACCCCTAGGACCCCGCAGGAGCCAAAAATCTTCAGGAGGATCAGCACTGGAATAGGACCACGCATGCGTGGCACTGTGAGGCTAGCTTGTACCATATAGACTATCTCAGTGTCAACCCTCCAACTGCCTCAGTTCCTTTTCTCCTGCCATTGAGAAGCGCTTTGATGATGGCGTTGCTTGCCCTCCGGGAGTCTAGTCTTCATCTGTATGACAGCAGCTATATAGCCATTCAGTATTCACTTAACTTACCAATTCTGTGTTTGCTTGCATGCATTGCGTCAGCTTCCTTCACAAGCGGGTTGCGTAGGCATAGCAGTGTTGTGGCAAAGAGCAGCAATCCGTTCTGGGGCTGGTCTCTGCCACAGCAAATAAAGGAGCGTGCTATCGATGATGGCAGTTAATGAGCATGCCACTATGCTCAAAGCAATTGACCACTGCAATCAGGGAGCACCCCGTCACTACACAATCAGCTGTGTTTGCGGGGGCAGTCCCTGACTGCAGCAGCCAATTACAGCTGCATTGTCTGGTGTCTTGTTTCAAAGAAACATGGCGATGGCTTCTCCATCAGCCTCTCACAATCCTGACGGAAGCCGATGGACAGCCACCACCTCTCAGTCCCCATTACAGCTGACGGGATGCCCAATCCCCCTATCAGCATGACCCCTCCCAAGTTCATTTGCCGACGGAGTAGCTCAAGCCCCATTGGCATGATGCACCCCCCCATTTGTTGTGTGCCGAGGGGGTGCCCAATCCCCCTTGCCTCATGCGCTTCCCCCCAGCACACTGTATGGCCGATGTGGGTGCCCAATCCCCGTTGGCTCCACTCCCCCCAACAAACATCCAGGTGGCATGCTGGGAGACCACCCCAGTGTGCCAGTTTTCCTGTGGTGTTCTTTTTTGCTTTAAATCCTGTATAAATAAAGAAAACAGTCCCTCGCTGAGTCTGGTGTCCCTTTCCCCAACCTGCCCCCACCCTCTGCACACACCACCTCCCCACACACCCCCTCACCCCATACTTACCTCCAGAGCCCAGCACGATGATCTTCAGTGGACTGGGAACATGACTGCTCTCTTGAAAGCCGACCACGAACTGAGGAAATGCCTGTAAGCTGTATAATAGCATAAATGTTTGTTTTTTTTCAACTTATGTGGATATCTCAGCCATTTTATCCTCTTTTTGCACCCAATTTTTAACATGGGGTTCTTGGGACCCCTCCTTATGAATTCAGTCACTGTCATGGCAATATTCAGTCCCAAAAGGTGATTTTTCAGTCACTGCACGGAATCACCTTTTGGGACTGATTAATGAAACGACAGTGTCACTGTTCATGAGGTGGGCTCTCAAAAAACCTATGTTGCAAATTTGGTGAAAAAATTCCACAAAATGACTGTTTTACAGGAGTGCATTCTACAGTTTCCATGCACACTTGTAACTTTGTGAATTTGTAATATTTTCACTTCACATTGTCAGCATTGGCATTTTTCCACACCTCCTTATGAACAGTACAGCTGTCATTTTTCACATCCTGGCCAAAATGTGTTTTCACACTTCCAGCGCAGAGTAGTGTGGTCGCTGTGGGAAATCAGTGTTCAGGACAGATTAAGAACATTACAGTGACACTGTTCATGAGCAGAGGTCCTAAAATGCACGTGTTGAAAATCTGGTGTAAAAAATCCCCAAATAATTACATTGTGGGTGATTGTTGCACAGTTTCTACGCACGCTTGTGACTTCACCAGTTTTTTTATATTTTTACTCCAGATTTTCAACATTACCATTTTTTTACACCTCCTCATGAACAGTACAGCTGTCATTTTTCACATCCTGTTCGATATGTGTTTTTGCACCTGTGGCATCAAATGGCACAGTCGTCGTGCAAAATCATGTTTTGGCTTGCAAACTGATAGTGTCACCGTTCATGCGGTGAGGTCACAGAAAGTTTGTGTTGAACACCTGGAGTAAAAATACCAAGAAACACCCAGGATGTTAGGGTTTCTGACCATAACGTCCTACCCTGTAGGGACTGATAGGCATCAGGGGTGTGACATGGGATTGTCGACAGTAATGCTCATGCCATTCCCCCCACCCCACCCTGCAGCCAGGATTAGCACAGATGTCTCTCTGATGAGTAACCCTCAAGTGAGTTGTTCCCACTTAGATGTCTGCATAGGCAGGGGTACACACTACTTATATTCCAGTTAGTTAGTCGAACCTTTCCAGGTGTGTGGAAGAAAACTCAATCTCAGCTATAGATAAAAAGGCCCAGCTATGTGCAGTGCATACATTGTGTCAGGACAGATGTGAAACAATACACCAGTACAAATGGGCATGCATGTATTGCAGGTTGTTACCCTTTTCCCCTAGTACTGGAACCTTTAGTGAAACTGGAGCTCCCACATGGTAGTCCCAGAATACCCAGTGTTGGAACATTGCAGGCCTGAGGATGCTGCCATAGATTGACTATTGCTGTTGCACTGAAAATGTTGAAACAATAGCTGGCCTGGTGGTACTGAGGGCTGAGGTCCTGGATGCCTTACCTTGCACCACGCTGGCAACCTGAGTTCGGGAATGAGCACGGGCCATCGGGGGTTGGCTGGGGAGATGGATTGAGCACCCAACGGCTGCTCTCCTTCTCTGGGGGGGTTACCTGCATGCTCCTGCTGCAATACCACCATCTAGGGAAGCCCAGGTGGAAGGTACAGTACGAGGGAGAAGCAGCATGGGGATAGGGCAGACATTGGCAGGGGGCAGAGCAGGAGGCACGTCTCAGTGTGTCTCCTTGCTCAGTAGCCCTCATTGCACGCCGACGTCAGGGACAAACAGGGGAAAAGCACCCTCATCTCTCCTAGGCGATGACTCCTCACTGTACATCCTCAGGCTTATCGGGGCAGACTCCACTGTGCCAGTCCACATTGCAGCAAGCAATGTTCGGGGGAGGTAAGCGGGGCAATGTCTCCTCAACCTACCCGAGGGTTATCCAGGCACCTAGGTTAGTGGAACCATGTACTCTAGGGGCAGACCCCGATGAGAGAGGATCATGCAGGATGAGGCAGTCTAAGAGAGTGGAGAAAGAGGGCAGTCAGGAGCATGAATACAGGGTTAAAAAAAAAATGTTGAAACAACAAAGCAAAGATACTCCTTATCAACTTCCCCGACAGGTCATGCAGTTGCTAGAATGGCTCCCCACCTCTGCAAATGAGGTAATGTATTTGTAATCCAGACATATGGCCAACTTGATAACATACTTTAAACTTATGCAGTATTTGGTAGTGATAGGAACTTCAGACAGTACTAATGGTCAACAAGAATGGCTATGAGGCAGCAGCTTTGCTTATTTGTTTCAGTCCAGTGACTTGTGACTCTCCAGTAAAAGCTCCAAGACCACACAGTTCTGTTCACTGGCAAGGCTCACTGACTTCCCCCAGAATCATCACTCAGGTTCCAAAATGTTCTTGTCTGCACTCCTTCACCGAGGGCAATGGAATGATCATCAGTTGTTGCCTCTTGCACAGATCAGCGCACACAAATTCCACTTGGACTACCGCTATGCACAGGCACAATGCTCAGGATGACAAATTTTTCCCACTGTAGCAACACACCATCTGTTTAATTTGGGATCTGCACAGATCTGACCTTTCTTGATCCATAGAAACATAGAAACAAAGAAAGTGACAGCAGAAGGAGACCTCGAAGTCCATCTAGTCTGCCCAAGAACCTGCCTGGTGCTATTTCCTTCCTTTGCCTTTCCATATGAGCTGGCAGTATAGCCTAGAGGTTAGAGGAATGAGGTGTGAACAAGCATGATGCATCCAGTAGACCAGACCCGAGTTTGATACTCACAACCTCCACTTGCATACTGTGTGACTCTGAGCAAGTCACTTAACCACCCAGTGCTCCCAGGTCACCCCTGAAAACAAGCACTTGTGCCTAGTGGGCCTTACCCGGTTACAAAAATTAAAAAAAAAAAAAAAAGATGATACCTTTATATCTATCCGATGCATTCTTGAACTTGATTACCATTTTGGTCCCCACTACCTCCTTGGATAGACTATTCCATGGGTACACCACCCTCTCTGTAAAGAAGGACTTACTTATATTACTCTTGAACCTCCCTCCTCCCTCCCTTCAGCCTCATGTCATGCCCTCTTGATCTCCCACCTCTTTCAGTTGGAAAAGCTCAGAAACGTTAACCTTATTTATACCCCTCATATATTTAAGTGCCTCAGTCATGTCACCCCTCTCCCTCCTCTGTTCCAGGGAGTACATGTTGAGTTACCTCAGCCTGTCCTGATATGCCATATGGCCAGTCCCTGATTCATTTTCATGGCCATCCTCTGCACCGTCTCGACTCTGTCCATGTCCCTGTTGAGATGTGGTCTCCAGTACCATATGCAGTACTCCAATTGGGGGCACACCAGCACCCTGTAGAGTGGTAACACCACCTCCCTTCTGCTTCTCGTGATTCCCCTCCTGATGCAGCTCAGCATGCCTCTTGCCTTTAGTGCTGCCTTTTTGCACTGTTTACCCATTTTCAAGTTTTCTGATAGAAAGACCCCATGGTCCATCTACTGGCTGGTGAAGGTTAGCTTCTCTCCTCCCACGTAGTAATCTTCTTTGGGATTTTTTTCTAAGTGCATGACTTTTGCACTTTTTCGCATTGAATTTCAGTTGCCATGTTTCTGACCACTGTTCCAGTTTCTTCAAGTCTGAAGACATGCTCCTCACACCTTCAGGGGAGTCCACTCAGTTGCATATATTTGTGTCATCAGCAAACAGACACACTTTACCTTCCATCTCATTTGCAATGTCTGCTGTGAACACATTGAAGAGTAGAAGACCCAGTACCAAACCCTGTGGTATCTTGCTGGTTACTTCCCTCTTAGCTGAAAATGCCCTGTTTATCAGAACCCTCTGTTTTCTTCTTCTCAGCCAGCTTCTCACCCTCTCAGCCACCTCCATGCCCACCCCCATGTGGTCCAGCTTCCTTACCAGCCTCCTTTGTGGAACAGAGTTGAAGGCTTTGTTAAATTCCAGATAGATGGCATCTACTGCTGCTGCCTGATCTACTATCCTTGTAACCCAGTCAAAGAAGTAGACCATGGCTATGTACCAACAACAAAAAAAATATGAGCACCAACACTGGCAAAAGGAAATTTTCCACATTTATTCCTGCATCATGCAGGCACCAGCACCATCAATGTAGAATGCAATTTCAATGGCCCCGACTGGTTTTGCACTTGTGCGCTTCCTCAGGGGATGTACGAAACCGGTCAGGGCCATTGAAACGGTGTTCTACATTGATGGTGCTGGTGCTTCCATGATACAGGAATAAATGTGAAAAAGTTCCTTTTGCCAGTGTTGGTGCTCATATTTTTTGTTGTTGGTACATAACCATGTCCCAGCCTTCCCTGTGAACCAGGTTTCTGTCATGGCCACTAAGTCGAGTCCGGCTTCTGCCAAGATAGCCATGAGGTCAGGGATTTTGTACACCAGGCTTCTGGCATTTATTGCCATTGCCCTCCATGGTCTACCCCCCACTCTTAGCACAGGTGGGTTTCCTTTTGTTTTGCCATGCCTCTGTAGTACACTTAATGGATCTGCTTTGCTCTGCAACTGTTGTTTTGGACAAAAGATTTATGAGGCTCTTTTGGTCTGCACCTCTGGTTTAGGACAAAAAGTGTTGTTGGAAAGGTTTCCACTCCTCAGTTGTACCCCTGACAGAACTCCTTGGCTCTGTAGTTGTGGTTTTGGATGAAAAAGTTTGTTGAAGAGTTTTGCTACAGGTATTGACAAGAAAGTTTTCCCTAATTTGTATGGTATTATCGTGCTTTGGAGTAGTTACCCTATCATTTGCTGCTGTCTGGGGGGGGTAGTGACTTTCTTATCCTTTGCCTTGTTAAGTTTTATCACTACCCAGCCTTCAGTTTAAATGGGCCGAGAACACATCACATTTTTGACCAAATACCCTCACCCCTACCTTTGTCAGCTGGAGGCCATTGCACCGAAAGAAACCCCTCTCCCAGAAGGACTGCCAGTTGCCAATGAAACAGTAGCCATTTTCCTGGCACCATTCCCTCAACCATAAGTTAAACTTGTGTATGTCCTCCTCTCTGACCTTCTTGGTGGTCCACCCCATCCCCAGACTGAAAGCACCTCCAAGAATGCCAGTTTCAACGAAAGAGAGGATATTATGTTAGCAAGTTGTACAATGCATTCCTTTGTCTCTACAACTGATTGATTGGACAAGTCATTTGTCCCTAGGTGAATGACTATGTGTTTTTGTTCTATACTCCCTTCGCATAATCTGCTCATTGCATTTAGTATCCCTTTTTGCAGCTGTACCTGGGAGACACTTGACAATGACCCCCTCTTTTATACAGGGTACCAAACATGGGGTTACAGTAGGTCTCAATACTTGTCACTCACCTTTCCTGATGCCTAATGGGGTTGCAATTGATGCCAGTACAATGTCCCTGATTTTTACAAAGCTCTTGCAGCAGTACTTGGACCTGGGAAAGTTATTGATTTGCTGTCCACTGGTCAAGAAGTCACAAGATGGCAGCTCCCAAAGAGTGTTTCAGTCGTGCTGATCCAACAAATGCCATTCACCTACTGAGCCCCTGCTTCACAACAGGAGTCCTTGTGGGTCAAGTTGAGTCAAGCAACAGTCCCAACTCTGAGAGAGGGGGGTTACAAAGATAAATCTACATTTATTATAAGAATTGTACACAACAATCTAGTGTCTACATTGTCACTTTCATTTTTTTTAACATCTACATTACGCACAGTATATGGTATACAGTATACACATACAGTGTACTGTATCTTAGTTCAGTTTTATTTGCAGTCACATAAATATAATTCTAGTTATGAACGTCACAACCCCTCATGCCATAAGAGGGTGGGCAGTTAGTTACTAGATTGCCAGATGTGGAGTATACTAACTGACAGTGCCTCCGACTAAAAAAACAAGAGGGAGGAGCTTAGAATGCCAGTTTGACAGAAAGGTGCCAGTTGTGGCTTTGAGGTGCCTTGCATATGGTGCTTATCAAGCTGCCTCTTGGAGGGGTATTTGCGGTCCTTCACTCTAGGAATGCAGGCAGCTAAGCTGCTTATGGATAAATACCCAGAAAGACAGACTGAGCTGTGGACCAAGGTAAGAGATATGCCCACATTAGATACAAGAGACCCCAAGCCATGATGGGTACCTGAAACATGGCAACTGGCAGAGTAGTTTGGGCAGTTGCCAACCACTGACAGAGGGAAAGCTGGAGTATGTGATGTTGTGTTTTACACAGCACACTTGCTGATGAATGATATTAGGCTTGGTGAGGTGTCCAGCATGAGGTGGCCTCAGGGCTCTTGTGGGGGAAGAGTGGCTTGGACTGAGCTACAAACATCAACAAGAGAAGTCTAAGAGCGGTGTTTCTACAGTAGTGATACCTCTTACATGACCAGCTGTCAAGACACAACCATATCACAGAATAAGTGTAACATCTGTGTGAAACCCAAAGCACATGACAAACAAGGTGGAAGAATCTGATAAAAAGTACAAAGCTGAATTGGCTCTGACCTGATGTAGTTTCATCCACTGGTGTTGTAAAGAGGAATAGGAGGCATTGTGTGGCTCCTGATTAGTGTGTGGAGGGTACAAATTATGCAACAGGACCCTACAGGCTTTGACTCAATTCTGAGAATAGGATAAAGTTGTTTGTACAGTTCTAACTAGATCATCTTTCAGGGGCTCAGTTTGTATGATTATAAACTACAACAAAGTTCAGTGAAAAGTCACAATAGCAAAATATCTTCTGAGCAGTGACATGGCAGTCCTCCTAGGCCTGCTTGCAAGACACTGCCACCACCCCTCCAACCCCCGGCAATGGGAGATAATGAAGTTTGGGGGGGGGGTGCACTGTATTACCAGGGAATATAGGACTGTTCAAAGGTTGGAAACTGAGACTTTTGAACCACCAGGGATGCAGAGATGTCTGTGGTTGGGGTGCTGCTGCAAAATAATATCACACCTGCATCAGGGCTGACTATTCCCAGCACTACAAACAGTACACAGTGCAGATCTGTGCATCGTGTCATGCACTGTTATGTGACACACCTTACAGTGTGTACAACAAGTCAGAATCCATATGTCTAGAGCAAGCAACACCCATAGAAGTAACCGAAGTGTAAAGATGTTGCAAAATTTTATTTCACTGGTGAAATTGCCATGAAATCGGAAGTTGCACCGAGTGAAATATTTAGCAAAATTGCAATGAAATTGTGAAATTTCTCCCGCAATTTCATCCGCATATGCCCCATCATTTATATTTTATTTTCTCCCTCCCTGGTGTTTAGTGATCCCCCCAGCCAATCACTGACTGAATTCAAGAACCCCCTCCCCAGTCATGCTGAGTTATGCCCGGCCCCCAATATTTGAAAGAAAAGCAATCCCCTCCCTATCCCTGGTATCTAGTGGATGCCCCCAGCCAATCACCGGCTGAATAAAAGTAAAGAACCCTACCACTCCCCCAGTCAATCCCAGTTATCCCCCCCCAGCCATGACCCTGGCCCCAATCTTTAAAATAAAAAAATAAAAAATCCCTTCCCCTGTCCCTGGTGTCTACTGGATACTCCTCCCCCACCCTATGTCAGAGCCACCACTCCCCCAGTACACCAATCATGCCACTGGCACAGCCCTCCACTCACCTCCATGGCCGGCAGCCCATCTGAGCACTTCAGTGAATGAGCGTGTGCTTGTAAAGCACACGCCATTCACTGAGCACCTGAGACAAGCTGCTGGGCCATGGAGGGAGTGGAGGGCTGTGCCGTGGCTCGACTGTGGTACTGGGGGGAGCGGGTGGGCTCTGACTTATAACAGGTTGGGGGTTGGGGGGTGATTACGAGGTATCCCTTTTGATATCCAGGACAGGCACACAACCTTGGTAACATCTTCATTCAGTGGTCCTGGCTTCCTGCAGGTGGTTTCCCCCAAGATGTTGGATCTGTAGCAGGACAGAAGGGAAAGGACCCCATGTGGGTTGGCTGGCTGGGTTGGATAGAAAAAGCACCTTCCTTCTTCTGTGCAGTGTGAGCTCTCAAGTAGTGTATGAAAAGAATGCAGGATGTTTGGGTTTTGAGCAACTGAGGTAAAAGAAGAGGGCTGCCTGGGACTGGCGGTCCATATTTGTGCTTTCTGCATCTGGAAGGAGCTACCACCTGTTGGCGATGGGAAACTTCATTGGAATGAATCCAGAACTCTGGAATCCTGTTGGAACTCGGGAGTCAATGCATCACGAGGTTTTAAGGTTTCACTATTTAGTGCCTGGTACATGCATGGCCAACAGTCACAACCGGCTCCAGTCCAAACTGTATCCCGAAGTTGTAACGGAATCCAACTCTGATACACTTGTGCTTAGCCTTTGTGCAGTCATTGTCACAGGAATTTTCTCCAGTAACTCCACATAGATTCAGCTGTTGGGCTGCATGCTGCACTGAGAGGAGTTTCCGGATTAACATGCAACCTGTAAAACACTGTCCTCCTTGCGTGCTGCAGATCATCCAACTTGCACCGCTTCATCCTGGCTGTTATCAGTGGCCTGATGACATGAGTCAGCAGTTTAGATATAACATTGAATTGGATCTGTTATTGTATGTACTGCAAGGGAAACTATTTGCTATACTCTTCTTTAATTGCAGTAGCAATAATTCTGGTCTAGAACACAAGCAACCTTCCTGAGTGCTTTATGCAGGTCTACAGTGTATCTAAATGCTTTGGGGGTTGCACTATAGAGCCCTGTGGTCACTTGTCTTGTCTTGACTTTTTAGTTTTTATCATACTAAAAATGTTGTCAATTATTGGCAGGAGGGGCTTTGAGTTACATTGAGTGGTACATGGGTTAGGAAGGGAGGGGGACTTTTCTGAATAAGTGGACATGGGTTAAGGAGGTATGGGGTCTCTATGAGACATTAGGGAGCTGAAGATATTTCTAGGACTGCTTTGTGGCCAGTGCCACTGGAGCACCAGGAGGACTGCCATGGGATGTAATAAATAGAATACCAGCAGGCTAACAGAAGGAAACTGAGAAATTTTGCCCATGGGTGGTGAAATTTTGCCCACAAGAGGCAAATTTTGCCAGTTTGAGGGTGAAATATCGCCTGTCCCCGTGTGAAATTTTGCATTTCGCCAGGTGAAATATTTCACAAAATGCAAAAATTCCACTAAATATTTTGCTTGGTGAAATTTCCCAGTTTTGCACAACACTACCCAAGTGTCCAGGGCAGGCTGTCAAACTCTTAGAGATATGGGTATCCCCTCCTTCTCTCATATAATAGACACCAAAAAAGTGAAATGTAACAGTTTCAGTAATTGATGAGTACAATTATAAAAACTGTGCTTTTTTTATTTTTCATGTTAGTGATTTTGCTGAGTTTCTTTCATTGTTTAGCTGGGTTTTGGTTAATTAAAGTAAAAAAATGCTACTAGTCAGGTGTCACAAACTATTATACTCCTTTCATGTCCCACGCCTTTTTGAGCCTCAGTGATGAAAAAAGTAAGATGCAAATGCCACAGGCAGCCAGAACCACAACAAATATACTCGCAACTGCGTCATTGGTGATCAGTGTAGCATCAACACCAGAAAAGGGCCCATCCTCATAACTTTCTACTTTAATTTGAGCCTGTCATTGGTAAACAAAGTAAAGTGCCACACCAGCTAGATTAAACAGGGAAACTCTACCACAAATAGTACTCAAACTGCATCATTGGTGGCCAGTAGCAACTGGAGAGAAGGACTGGCAGGTCTGTCCTCATTTTTCACTTTAATTTACTATTATACCTTTTGGAGACTCTGTCTTATTTTCAGCACCAGCTGATAGAGTCGAGACCGGAGACCAATCAGCTGTGGTGCAAACCTGAGGCAGGCGTCGGACATTAACTCCATCTTCTCACTCAAGATGTGATTAAAAGTGACGGCAAGTGCAAAGCCCAGCAGTGTGTCTCCATGCCAGTGAGGGCACACGAGTGAGCTGATGTAAAAGTCCATCCATGGAACTGCCTGGAGTTCCCGAGCGACTTTCGGTAAAGATGTGCCCTGCAGAGTCAGTGGCAATTAATTACTTTACAAAAATTAAAAATAAAAAACTTCTGTCCAAAGCGGAACTTGATCAATCTTGTGGAGGGGTTGGTTTGTACCCTCTGACCCCCCAGCATACGGGCTTGCAATAGTTTTAAAGCTATCATCACCAATATTCAAAGTTGGTCACAAGCACAGCACAGACTGTTGTGCTGCAGCAAAAGTAGGACACAGCCAGCTCTGAACAACATTCAGCCAGTTAATAAATACTGACTGAGGGTACAAACTGACTGAATGTTGGGCCATGCTGGTGCAGTGTTAAGTGGATATGTACTGCGCTGACATGGACCAAGGCTGTATATGGCCCACAAGAAATGGTGCTGCCCTAAATGAGATAGTGCTAGGGCTCCTGTGTGCCATTTTCCACCCTAGCATGCCAATGAGCCCATTGGGCATTTAAGGTGCGAAGTGGCCATTTGCATGCCCATTATGGGTTCATTTGCATGCCACGCAACAGCCAGTTAGTGCCCATATTGTGAAAGTAGCAAGCCATCCCTGGTGTTTAGTGGACCACCTCCTACTGATTGCTCCTGTTTTACACAATTTATAATCCCTACTAGTCTAATGGGTCTACCACTTGCCTCAGGTCCTCTGTATAAGTAAAATTTCTGGTGGTCTAGCACTTTCCCAATGAGCTCAAAGCCCCCACCTGTGTGTGTGTGCCATCCCCCACCCACTGACTCTCTATGGTCACCACACCCAGTATCCCCCTCACCCTAGTCGCCATTCACTGGTACTAACATAGCATATCAGCAGCAGGCAAAGCTCTCCTCTTACCTTCTCAGCTGGCTGCCACCTGACAGTCAAAGTAAGTACAGTGCTCTCAGTCATGCTGTGTGACTGTCACACGGGGGGGTGGTGTTAACTCCACAGGGACTGTACTTATACAAGGGACTGGGGACTAGACTACCCGACATCATTCATGGTGACCACTACGGGAGTGAGCTTGAGGCTCCATGTAATCTAGAATTCATTAGGGAAGTATAGGAAATCATTGGATATATGGGCTGTAGATCAGGTGTAAATATGAGCTAAGGAAAAATACAGCACAATCAGTGATAACATATTTCCAACAGCAATGCCTCCTTCGGTCATGTTCCCATTCTTGCATTTATTTAACAACCTGTTTTTGAGACTGATGTCTTTGTACAGACCCTAGGTTGTGTTCTTCTGCCAAATGTATGCTGTGCACATATGGGCCAGATTTTCGTTTGATCACCCATATAAACCAGGTCTAGTTTTAGACAACAAATTGTGAGAATTTTCAAAATATACATTTAACATGAATGTGGGTGATTTGAGGAGCCTTTTAAAAAGTTCTCTTTTAAATCAAAAGGTCAACTACAATCTCTCAAGTAAGGGATTTGTCCTACTGGTGAGTGTGAACAGTCCTCATATGGTTAAGTACTGTATATGTCAGTCCACTTTTGTATCAAAGTTGCAACCATTTCAATGTACTTTGACATAGAAAGTGAGGCAATAGAAGGGCAATTTATACTGTGGGGAGAGGAAGTGCTACAGGATACAGGGGTTGGCAGCTTCAGTAAAGCCACCCTGCCTTATGAAGTGGGAGCACTGCCTCAGTGCTGCAATAAGATGAGTTTTTCACTGGCAGTATGCTGTGCTGCTCTGGGTGCTGTCTAGCACCTCCAACACTGTTTCAATGACTGTAGCACTGTTATGCATGAGAGCCTCTCTCTTTTATATAAGCATAGCGGTATGGTTAGCTTGATCATGCTGCCAGGTTAGGGCAGCATTCTGGGGGCCTCTGAATACAGCCACATCCAGACCACTGGCATAAACCATGGTGTGTACATGCTAACTCGATAGCATCAGGGCTAACCATTGAATATGGGGCCCTTAGAGTTTTAATGGTTTTAAGGGACATTTAATTTTACATTTTTTGTTTTGCTTTGATGGTTTCTGCAATTAATTTGATTTTACATGTGGCACTCTGTGGCACTTTCCTTATTTGGCAAAAGTAGGAGTGTCTAGTTTCAATTTTAAATTAAATTACCCAAAACATCATCTACTATAGGTCGACAACATTGTAGCAGGCATATCAGTCAGTGAGCGTGATATAACTGCATGCATGCTGTGCAATTCTGAGGCTTCACTGTTGCGGGTAAGGGGAGAAAAAGCACAGTCCAGTGCCATTATTATGCAGAATAGTTGGTCAGGAATCATTGTGATTTATTGAGATTAGAGCTTTTTTGTCCCTTTCAAATGCTGTATTTAAACAATAAGGCACAATAGGGAGTTTGTGGTGTGAGGATAATAGCATACCTTGGGTGGACCAAAGCACGAGTGGAAGCCAAGTGCTTTCACCACCCAAGACGTGCAATTATCCCAGCACAAAGCAGACCATTCAGTGCCTTATTGCCATTATGAAAGATGTTCCTTACTGAGAAAAAAAAAACATGACTTTTAAAAGTTTTTATAATTAGGATTTGTAAAAAATGTTGAAAAGTAAGAAAAGTGAAGAAAAAGTAACCCCTTTTAGCAGTTTTACTTTATAGAATGGTCAGTAGGTGACACTGGTTTCTAAGTAAGGGAGTTAATAAGGACAACATTGTGAGTACGTTAATTGTGTGTTTTTTTGTTTTGTTTTCAGATTGTTCTAAGCCCTTTTTGAGAGCAGCTTTTAATTTTGAGGTCTGGTTGATATGTGGGACGTGGGTCGATGTGAGAGAGAGAGAGAGAGAGAGCAGGAACTGTACTGAGCTGTGGCTGGTACTGAGAGCAGAAGTCATTATTTTAAAATGCAGTCAGTGCAAGTAACAAGAGCATTTATTTATTTCAACAGTTTGGATTTATACCTTTGAGCACAGAGGCTCTTTTACAAAGGTTCCATGTCAACTGGAGATACATAAATAAACAAAGGTCAGAGTAGACCAGTAATGGACAACAAATGGGTAAGGCAACTGGGTTCTAGCAACTAACAAAGAAATACTATCAAGTAACTCTGTATAAATAAGACATCAAATACTAATAAAACATTTTTAATAATATCATAAGATGTACGATTGCAGTTGCAGTTTATTCCATATGCCATGCGCTGAAAACCACTTATAAAACTCTTGGCATGCAACCTTTGAGGGGCAGAGCACAAAGAGATTTAAGGACTAGGCCAAATAGAAAAAAAGTAGCTACCATGAACAGGTGTTGTCAGAGGAGGGCGAAGGGGAAATATGAGAAACAACTTATTTCATCAACAGGGGTTAAAGTTAGAGCAGGGAAGAGATGCAGAAATAGGGAGAAATGGGGTGGTGAGCTTAAGGACTAGTTTTGATTTGTGGTATGAAGTGGCATTATGTGATAGCATGAGCTAAGAAAGAGCCACTAGTTTTAGCCATGATTGGCGGCTCCAGTAAGAGACTGTTACCACCTTGCCACCACTCCACCAAACTCCTCCCAAATATTCTGCCTGCCACAAATGCTCCAAACTTCACGTCCTCATATTTGCACTCCTTTTATTTGCCTTAGGTGATGTTCATCCTAACCCTGGCCTCACCACCCCTTCCCCCCCAGCAGTTATCTTTCCATTAATACACACTCTTCCAGCACCCCCTCTGCCCTCCCAAAAGGTTCAGGATCCTTCATTTAAACATCTGCAGTCTTATCTCAAAAATAGACCTTTTGCAACCAGTGGTAGTCTCCCTTACGCCAGATATCCTAATTTTAGCTGCAACATGGCTAAACTCTAAAATACAGGATCCCTCCATCGACATCCCAGGCTATTCCATAATCAGGCACGACATGGCCAGTGGGGGAGGTGGTGTAGTTTTCCATATCCTAGCTTCACTCCAATATACTACCATCCTCTCACCCGCCTTACTCTGCAGCTACAGTATGAAGCCCTAGTTGTAAATATTACATTGCCTTTCGCCTCCCCCATCTTTATTGCCAGTATCTATTGTTGCCCTGGCATCAAGCCCTCTGACACTATGGACCTTATTACTTCTTTAACATCCTGCTCTTACAAAGGTGAATTATACATATTAGGTGATGTAAACCTAAACTGATTATCCCCAACCACTTCCAAGACATGAAATGACATCACTGTCCTCAATCTCTCCCAACTCATTCAAGAACCCACCTGACAAAATCATAAAACTCTAAATCACTCACTGTTAGACTGGGCTCTCACCTCCCACCCACACTGATTCATCAAGTCAGGCATCTGATATTCATAGTCAGAAAGGTCCACAGACCAAAACTGCCACACAAAATCCTGCAGCTTTGATCTTCAGCTCCCTAAACCTAACCCCCGTCCTCAATGATTTAACCAACTCTGACTGGTCCCCAATTGTCTGTCTCAACTGTCAATCAAGCCCTCGATTACTTCAAGGATACATTTTTAGATACCTGGAATTCCTATGAGCATCTCAAATGCACACAAATTAGTGGCAACCATCTTCCCTGGATCACTCCTGAGCTAATGTCCCACCTATGGGAGTGTGATAAAGTTTGGAGGAAACACAAGGCCCCCCAGCTCCCATCAGACTATACAAATTATTGCAGGCTAAGAAATGCCTGTACAAAAGCTACCAGGTTAGCCAAGTCTGAATATTTTAAAGCCTGTTTCCTAAAAAACATTAACTCCCCCTATAAATTCTATAAAGTGGTCCATTCTCTATTCTCCCCCCCCTCACACCCTCCACCCCCAGCGCTAAACATTAACAACGCATTAGTGTCCAAACCTTACTTAGTGGCTCAGGAGTTAACTGCTACTATACCTCCTGTGCCTCAACCCTTCTAAAGTCCTTCCCCTCAGTCCTCCCTTCCCCATATCCTCCCTCCCTCCTCTACCGCTCAACCCTCCCATACCAACCCCTCTTTCTCCTTCACTCCTGTCTCTCCTGAAGAGACACTAATGGCCCTCCTCTCTCTCAACCCCTCTAAAGATTCCTTACCAGATGACCTTGACCCTAAACTCCTATACCTTTCAGCCTCTGCCATTACCTACCCCCTCTCCCTAATTCTAAATCTCTCCTTTTAAGTCATCCTCCATCCCTTCACCCTAGAAACATGTGGTGGTCCTCCCTCTCCCAAAGGGTGGGGTCCCTTCCTCCCCTGCCAACTATCACCCAATCTCCCTCCTCCCTACCCTAGCCAATATCCAAGAACACCTGATGATCTCTCAACTAACCTCTTCCTTGCTGACTCTTCCTTCTTCACTCCATTCCAATTTGTTTTTTAGAAGAATCACTCCACCACCACCTCCCTCCTTAGGCTCACTGACTCCATCCTTACCAGGATGGATAATGGCCTCATCACCTTTGCTATTTTTGTTGACCTCACTAAGGGTTTTGACACAGTCTCCGATGCCCTGCTTCTTGACTCCCTTACTATTGCTGGTCTGTCCGCTTCTGCCCATAACTGGTTTAGAGCCTACCAGAATGCAATCAGTCAAGATCCAGGATTTAATCTCTCCTTCCCTCCCAATCTCAACAGGAGTCCCTCAGGGCTCTGTGCTTGGTCCCATTCTCTTCTCCATCTTCCTCAATGACCTTCCTACAGCCTGTTCCCCTTCATCTCCTATCCACATGTATGCCGATGACACTGTCCTGTTCATCACTGGAAAATGTCCCCTCGATGTAGCAACCAACCTTCAGCATGACTTCCACCAGGTTCAGTGCTGATTTACCTCACATAAGCTATTCCTAAATGCCAAAAAGACAGTCTCCATGACCTTCGGCACTAGGCAGAGACTCGCTAGGCTCCACCCCTAACCCTCTTCCCACACCCTTGATGGGACAATCCTTGAGGACATCTCCACTTTTAGATACCTTGGAGTCTGGCTGTACCAACACCTCAGCTTCTCTGGCCACATTGACGCAATTGTTAAAAAACTGTACCCCAAGCTTGGGCCTTATTTAGAAACCATAGTTGCATCCCATCTATGGCCCGTGGCGAACTTGTCCAGAAGATGATCCTTCTCATTTTTGACTACTGTGATGTAGTCTATAATGTGCTCCCAAATCCTCCTTAACCAGATTGGACTCTCTCTTCAACTCCTTCAGTCACTTTGACTTCATGCTCCACCACGCACTCATCAGTGTGACCTTTACCACGCCTTGTCCTTTCCCCCTCTTGCTAACAGATGCCTCGCTCATTGTGCCAAACTCACTCCTAAATTCTGGCTTGAGAAACTTCCCCCTTACTTCTCATGCTCCCTCTCTTCTCCCCTTTTTCCCTCCCACTCCCTCAGATCTACCAACACTCGAAATCTGCTGGTCCCCCATCGTACCATGCTAATCAGACAATCAGGCTTCTGCCAACCCTTCCCTAAAATCTGGAGCTCCTGTCCCCCTAAGTATGACATTCTTCCTCCCCTCACTTCCCAGCCTCTGCCTTACATAACTTTCTTGCTGTTAACTGCTCCTGGTATAACCCTCCCTAACCAAGTCCCCCACATGCCTGCTCTTCTACTCACTCAACATGCTCCTATCAAATCCTCCCCCTCCCAGTGCCTTTCTACCCAGCACTACCACTTTCTAGTCTCCCCCTCTGTAGCTCCCCCTTTGTTTCTCCCCTACCCTCCTACCCCCATTCAAAGCCTTCCTGTGCTTGTCTTGTCCCCTGGCAGGGTTCTCAGAATCCTGGAGGGATCTAGTACCATGCATTCTCTGCCTCTTCCCCCCCTTTTCCAGCCCTCTCTGCTCCTTATCCAAATCTTGCCCCCCCACAATCTGTCCTCTGTCAAGGTTCTCAGCATCCTGGAGAGGCCTGTATTAATATTTAGGAAGTTTCTTTCCTTTCCCTCCTCGATCACTACCCCATCCTCCTGTTCTACTCTCCCCTTACCAAATCTACCCCCCTTTCCTTCCCCTGCCACACTCGCTCCCTACCTCTCCCCTTATTAATACCTCCAAGCCTCCATGCACCTCAGACCCTTGCAGGGTTCACTAGATTCTGGAAGGGCTAGCTCCAGGCAATTCTCTACCCTCCCTGTCCACTCTCCACATCTCCCCCTACCCCCCTGACTCCTTACTTCTCAGCACTTAAATAGGTATTAGCATACTTACACCTGAAAAATTTGCACTTTTTCCCTGTCTGGGCAGTGTATATTACTGTATGCATAATTCTCTGTCACGTTACATTTAATTCTGTCAGACACTCTGCAACTGTATAATGTATGTATCAGTTTAAACGCTAAAGTATATGTTTTTTCCACAGTTCTGACAAATGTTAACTGTATGTCTAAATTTCACAGCCTATTGTACCCCCACCCCCAGGTTGCACTAGGAGATGATAAACTAGTTGTTCAGGGTGCCTTCCTGGTGAAACATTTAAATAAATAAATAGATAAATAAATAAATAAATAATGAAATTTAAAAAAGTGCGAGCTGTTTCAAAGTAAAGCCAGATCATTGTGTGAGTCCTGTGTTTCAAATGTGTGGCAGTTTGTAATGGCTGCCCAAAATGCTGGAAGCCAGAATGAGTGAGTGGGTTGTCAGTGACAGTGAGGAGTGATATCTGACAGGCTGAATGAGGGTAAAGAGGATTCAGAAGTTATTCCCATGCTACTGTGCTGGGATATCAGCATGGGGTCCTGAGATTCAGCCAATCAGGTCAGGAGATTTTCTCGACCCTTTTCATAATTTAAAATGCTATATTTCATATGCTGCTTATCAAAATAGAAAATGTATTTATGGCTGACCACCAACTACACAGGCTTCTCCTATCCAGGATGCCTTCCTGTTTTTGACTGAGCATTTATAATTACAGTATTAATGCTTTCAGGGCATGTTGCAGCAAATATTGTCTAACCATTATAAAATTTGCTGTTAATACTAAAGTATCAAAACATTATCATTAATAGTTATCCCTTTTTAATTATTCTCAGCCACATCTGTATCTAACAATAATCTTTTGTATAATCTGGTAACCTGGTATATATGTTATATGTTGGATATCTATATTTTATACAGTACCTCTCAAATGCTATTCTACTGTATGTATCTAATTAATAACCAAGTAATACAACTTAGGATACAAATGTCCTGTACTTAAATTTTATAATTTAGTAATAGCAGCACATATACCCAAGTCAAGCACTATGGTAAAATAGTAATTGATGCATAGTGTGTGTCAGGCACTTAAATGATGTTAGCCTTTAAACTGTGCACATTAACTTTTAAAATATACAGATAATCAGATCCGATACTATATAATAATACACACCTATTGGCTGAGTATTATCAATATCTCTTTATTAGTGCTGTGCAGAATATGGAATTCCACCCGTGGAATTAGTGTGGAATGACTATTCTGCCAGTGGAAATTCCACTGGAATTTTGCTGGTTCTTCTGCAAAGCTCCACCTGCTGTGATCTGCAGAATAAAATTCCACGGAACAGCATTTTTCCACTGAAAATTATTCCAGAAACATTTCTGAGAAAAATACTGAGATCCGCAGAATAATAGTCTGTGGAAATATTGTGGAAAGACTCATTCCACATTTTTCTGCTGTGGAATTCTGCTGTTCTGTTTCCAGTGAAATTTGGTGGAATTTCAAAAATTCCGTGGAATTTCATTCAGCCGGAATTTCAAAATTCCGCACAGCACTACTCTTTATCCCTCTCCCCCGGCCCCCCACACAGTTTGAAATGCAGCCTGTGGGCAACTGTTGATGTGGAACAGAGAAGAGAACATTTTACTACAGGAAAAAGAGAGTGGTGTATCACAAAATAGAAAACCTGGAAAAGGAATGTTGGGAATATCAACTTAGGTGACCAAAAAAGGGTGCACAGTTGACTTTTTAAAAGGAGATAACTTCATAAATTAATTCTAGAAGTCATAGCAGATCATCATTTTTGATGGACTTTGACTGATAAGAATACTACTAATCAGTTTTTGTGTTATATTTATGAACTGTATTTCTGTGTATGAATTGTATTTAACCAATTGAAATCGGCTTTGGTAAAACAATAACCTTTAACAAATCTAAATATGGTAGCTCAGCTACAGCTTCATAAGTTTTCTTGCTGTACTCCAGATTTCTTTAGCAATTGTCATTGTCATGTTGCTGTAAATTGTTACTTTGTATTGGTGACCTCCATAATAGAATCTTCACTGATACTAAGAGGGTCAGCTACATGGCTCCTACTCTTTGCAAGGGGTTTAGTTTTTAGTCTAGCAAACTGTTGGGTTCTAGGATGCTTCATTTTTTTGTCTACTACCCTTCCCCCCAAAAAAGCCTACTAGAAATTATGCAGAAATTATTGTTTGGCATAGCTTCAGTCTTTTAGGGTACTGCATCTACCTATAGATAGTGGGCAGGATTCACAACCCGGTCTGGGACTAAGTCCCACTCCACAACCCCAGTAGCACTCCGAAATCACCACAGCTGTGGAGCATCCGATTCACAGCTGCAGCAGTTGTAGAGGGTGCTACGGCAGGTCCTACTGGCCATAGCAGTCCCCTGCAGCTGCGGTGCTGTCCCTGGCAATGACACCCAAATACTGTCATAATTTGTGGAACTAGTCATAATTTGGGTTCACCTTTGTGAATACCCGCTGCTGTGGGTAACCTGTGGATTCGCAAGTGGCAACCCTCTTGCACCAAGGTTTTCCCGCAGCTTCAGGACTTTTTCGAGGTTAGTGAATCCTGTCCAGAGACTCTTTAAATTTTCCAGGTTCCAAAGATAACTGTCTGTATTCTGATTTGCCACTTTCTTCCCAAAACAGATTTCCCACATCACATTTATTACCTCCAAAGAAAGAATCAACTACCAGTCCCCTGCTAGCCAGAAATGTCCACTGATACTGAGGGGGTTAGCCACAGGACTCTTACTCTTCCCAAGGAGGATATCTTCCACCAGCAAACCTTTGGAAGCTTTTTAATACTGCACTGTTTTCTCAACCTCCCCCCCCCCGGGAAGGTCCACTAGAGGTAACCCGAACATAATTAAGATGTTTTTATTATCTGTAGCCATTTAAGACATTCTACCAATTTGAAGATACAGAGTCTTTCATGTCCCCAGGTTCCAGAGATATCTGATGTGATGTTGCTTTACCACACTCTTTCTGAAAGGATTTTAACACTTCTTGTTGATATAGTCAAATGAATAACTGATTGTGTAGAAGAGAAATGGTGAAAAAGTGAACTCAGCTCATGACACAGGACCATTTAAAAAAGAAATAAGCAAATGAAACAGGATGGCAATAAACAACAGGATAAAATAAATATCAGCAAGAGGGGAAGGGAGAATAAAGTGAAATAAATCCTCTAGATTTTGACTATTCACAGAACTCAACCCCTATACCGAATAAAATCTATTCAAACATCTAAAGACTCAGGCACTAACCACCACATCTGACACTGACTCCAGTACATAGCAGGAAAACTTTTTATTTACATGATAAAATCATAAAAAGTGCCTGCCTGATGCATTTCAGATCTGCAAATGATCCTTTTTCAAAAGCTGGCAAACATTGAATCAGGCACATATAAATAGTCCATTCTAAATTAAATCATTCTGACAACACAAGTTATTATTAATAATAATAAAACTTTATATATGTCGCGCCTTTCTCAAACTCAAAGCACCTTATAATAATTATAACTAAAACAAAAAAAATCAATCTGAGCTCATCACATCCCAATAATCAATTAAAATAAATCTTGGACCATAAATAGGTCTTTAAGACCCTTTTAAATTAAGCTGTTTCACTGGTCAGAAACAATATTTGAATTAAGAAAATGAAGTAAGTTACATCAGTTATTTTAACAAGACAAATCAATAAACACATAAAACATTTGATGCAAAGCATCTCACAAGCTCCACAAAAACATATCTAAACAACACTTCATTCATAGTAGCACATCTATCCATCTCTAATAAAATAAACAGAGATATGTGAGGGGGGGACAAACAGGGGTGCTAAAGTGCATAATAATCTGACATCAGTAAAGCACTGATTTTATAACAAGATACTCATGTGTCGCTAGTTGAAAGTATCCAAATACCAATACATATGTACTTATTATTAAGTTCATATCCGACTCATGCCAGGACAGGTGAAATTTCTACTTTGGGTTAAAAGCAAATTTATCATGGCTGAAAGTGAAATTATTAAAATACAAATAGGGACTGCAGCAAAAGTTATCTCCTGTCCTCTAAGTATGGATGGAGTTCAAATCCCATATTTAAACTAGGATTATACAGAGCTCTTAGCTGTATAATCCAAAGGTTTCTCTTTCAGAACAAGATTATTGTAATTCCATCCTCTGGGGTTCTTACAAAGTCTATCAATGGCCACAAAAGTAAAGTTGTGTGCATTTCTATCACCTGTATTTTGAATATGGGCTGGCCAAATGCTCAGCTCCATGTGGGGGCAGCCTGGGGAAGGCACGGAGGGTATGTCCACACTTTTGTCGTTCTCTTCTCTCTCTACTTTGGGCTGCCCGTGACTCAAAAAAATAAGATCCCCTACAGGGTGGTTTGGTCCCTCTCCCTGGGTTGAGATACAGATATGGCACACCGATGAGTCCAAATGAGGACACAAACCATGTGTGTGTCTGCTGTTCTCAACCTTTGCTGATTATATTTTGAGGCCTTCTATCACCATACAATTCTGCTTAAAGTTCAGCCAGCCCAGATTAATTCATGTGCATTTTCATATGCTTCCCATGATGCTTTGCATCATTGGGGTATGTGCAATTTGTGTTTTCTCTGAAATGTGACTGTATGGTTAATATCTGCCAGGATAACACATGCCCCAGTGCATTTGCTCTGGGGTTCTTCTGTAGTTCTCCTCTCTCTCTCTACTTTGGACTGCCCATGGCCCAAACAAATAAGATCCCTATAGGGTGGCTGGCTCCCTCATCCTGGGCAGAGCTACAGATATTCCACACTGAGGAGTTGAAATGAGGATGAAACATGTGTCTGCTGTTCTCAGCCTTTGCTGATTGTATTGTGAGGCCTTCTGGCACCATGCAATTCTGCTTAAAGTTGAGCCAGTCCAAATTAATTCATGAGCATTTGCAAATGATTCCCCTGATGCTTTGCATTATTGGGATATGTGCAATTTATGTTTTTTAATGAATGTCTATTTATTATATAAAGTCCCAGCAAAGAAACTTAACTAAAAAGGGAGAGCAGGTGGTGGACTCCTCAATTTGCCTTAAATATCAGCATCCCTAAGAATGGAAAATAATTATATAGATCTAACAATATACAGTACAGTTAAAGAGCTAATGTACTGCCTGGAATCTGCCTGCAATTAACTGTATCTTTCAGATGTAGTCAGCTATCATTTCTTATATCTCAAGTATTTTTTCTTTTATGTTTGCTAATTAGAAGATTTTCCACCTGGCAGTACTGGGGTGATGTATGGAGCAGCACTCTGGAAGAAAAAAAAGTCAATTTTGTTCCTCCCACTACATCAACACTGAGACCACACTGACTATGACATCACTATTAACCAATGAGTACCATTTCTCACTGCCAGATTTCACTTTCACATGAAGCAGCAGTGGCTGTCTCTCCCTGGTTACTAGTGATGTCACAATTTCCTGCATTTTGTTTAGTAGCTTGTGAGAGTCATTGCTCAGGCTGCAGGGATTGTGGTACCTCAAGGTGTTTTGTCTAATTTCTGATGATGTAGTGGGAGGAACAGAACTGATTTTTTTTCCCTCCAGACAGAGTGCTGCTCCACACATCATCCCGTACTGCCAGGTGGAAAATCTTCTAATTAACAAACAGAAAAGAAAATATACTTGAGATATAAGACATGATAGCTGACTACAGCTGAACATTACTATTAATCCCAAGCAGTACAATAGCTCTTTAATTTTGATAATAATTAATAAGGATAACCGGATACTGAGAAATTGTTATATTCCTGTCTTTTCTAAATATTATGTATAATGTTTTCACTTGGTAGGAGTTAAGCAATCAATTGAGGAGAAATTTGTATGTTTATCCAGAAGCACATTTACTTAATATTGAGGAGTTTAACTCATGAAGAGGGAACTTCAATAATATGATTGAGGGACATTTGGATTTACCTTTGTTGGATTATAAATTATTCCAAAGAGAAACTAGTGATATGATTATAAATGACAATGGACAAAGACAAATCTGACTCATGACGGATAACTTGCTTACGGTATTAAATGAGAGATATGCTGGGGATAGAAGACAGTCAGCAGCTTATTATAGATTACTGTCATCTGCCCAACCTGATTATGCATTAAGTTCAATAATGGACCAAGAAAAATATACAGATTTGAAAATCATCCCTAGAGTTCAAAGTAACCATCTACCGTTGAGTAAAACCAAATATACTGAGATGAAAAGTAATATTAATATAGAAAGTCATCAAATTCACCTGCAAATAGTAAACACACAAATGACTCAGGTGGAATGTTCAGACTGAATTTGCTTTATTGAATGTGCTTACAGGCATTAATTAAAATATTATGGTGGATGACCTGATGAAACTGTATCCAGAGGAGATATATTGTTTGTGTATATCCAGTTTTGGTAAGATAAGGACCATCTAATATAAAACTTGTAAAAAGAGAAAAACAATCCTGTGTTTGAACTGCATTATATACCGTACTACAGTGGTTCCAGCCAGGATGCTGCAAAGTACTATATCTTGCAGTGCTACTGAAAACGCTGCATTATGTTGCAAAGAACTGTGTAATTTAATGGCAATTAAGCCCTTGTGTCATGCAATACTGTAGAACTGTTTATTCTCATGCAAGTTATATTTACAGTACACATGCTGCTAATCAGATACAGTTGCAAAGATTTAATTTCACAATCTGCAATTAGCTCCTAATTTATGCCTACTGAAAATATGCAATTTTAACAAATTAGTGCCATTTAATTTTTGTGAAATTATTACTTAAGCAAATATAGCTACATATATTTTGCATCAAATATAACCTGTTCTACAGTATTTTGTGACATGCCATTTACTGCAAGATATCACATTGGATCCTGACTGGCTCTGCTCTAGGTAGATCAAAAAATCTTTCAAAAAGAAAAAGCCCAATTGAATAAAGGCAGGAAAAATGATAGACAATTAATGAATTTTCGAAGAAACCAGTACAGGAAAATGCTTATGTCTAGATACTTTTGAAGTAATAAAACAGAATTTTGCAAAATTATTTTGGACATTGATAGCAAGAAGTACCACACATGTTGTCAATAGAATACACTCACATATCTCACTAGCAGTTTGGACACAGCACTATAAAGACATTTTCTTATTTTATTTTACTTATTTTTTGTTGTTTTTTGGGTAACTGGGTAAGGCCTACTATGCAAAAGTGCCTGTTTTCAGGGGTGACCTGGGAGCAATGGGGAAGTTAAGTGACTTGCTCAGAGTCACACAGTATGCAAGTGGAGGTTGTGGGAATCAAACCCAGGTCTGCTGGATGTACCAAGCTCATTCACCACTTATTACTCTAACCTCTAGGCTATACTGCCAGCCCAATTTTCTTATGCTGTGAACTAACCACTAACTAATGTACTGTAGTACAAGGAGTTAAGGATGATAATGTATTCTAGATTAGTCCAGAGGAAGTGTATACTGCTATTATATTTTTCAATAGGAATAAAGCCCCTGGATATAATGAAATCTCAATAGAAGTGTATAACTATGAACTAGTTTAATGGTCAGATATTCTGGCAACTTTTTAAAATATTTGCCTCAACTGTAATTTCTTCCAGAGTAATTGGAAGATTAACCATACACACATGGTCCTCATTTAGGGTCTGCTTACACAAGTTCTGTGTAAATGGTTTCAAGGATTTTAAGGCAGAAAATAGCAGGGACTATAGATACAAAAACAATGCTCCACCTCAAGGAGTCCTTGTGTGGCAAGTATATTTGCACTCTGTTAAGCAAGCAAAGTAGAGTCTTCAGACTTAAACGTTTTCTTACCAAATCTTCTTTACTTAATTTCCCACTTTTATACAGAAAAAGAACACCTTTTAGTAACTTAATTCCACCCTCCTCAACAGCCAACCATGTTTTCCATGGCCCAATTTCCTATTCCACAGTGACAGATACTGCTGTGTATTTAAATCATAGTATTCCAGAGCTCTGTTGAAGACATGGTTTAGACACAAAAATATCAGCCTTGATGTCAAACATGCAATCATGCATGCATGTGCATGTCCACCTTGCGCTATAATCCTAGAATGGATGTTATAAATATCTGGAATACTATGGCTGAAATATACAGCAGTATCTGTCACTGTGGAATAGGTAACTGAGCCATAAAAAAAATAGTTTCCTGTTGAGCTGGATGGAATGAATTTACTAAAAGGTATTCTTTTTCTCTGTGTAAAAGTGGGAAATTAAGTAAAGAACATTTGATAGGAAAATGTTTAAGTCCACAGACTCTACTTTGCTTGCTTAACAGAGTGCAAATAGACTTCCACACAAGGACTCCTTGAGGTGGAGGATTGTTTTTGTAGTTGGAAAGATAATATCATCTATACAGTTTATAAGAGGGAAAGGAAAGATGATCCAAAATGTATTGACCTATCTCTCATTTAAGTAATAAATGTACATGAGTCAACATGCTTGGGAGTGGATATTGATGATTCATTGAATTTTGATTCACATACACTGTAAATACCATTGTTAAAAATGTGAATAAAAGATTGGGTGCATTGAGAATGAAAGCATTTTTTATTCCCAAAGAGACTAGGAAAATACTAGCAGTACAACTCTTATTACCATCCTTAGAGTATGGAAATATTGTTTATCAACAAACAAATTCCAAAACACCAAAAATGTTAGATGTAACATACAATAAGATAATGAGATTTCTGTTAGGATATAACTTTGATCAGCATCATTGATTGATGTATAGAGACCTATACTGGGACTCTTTAGAGCTTAGAAGAAAAAAAATGAGATCAATAACAGCTTTTAAATTGTATAAAGGAATCATTAAGGATCTTGAGTATGAAACCAGTGCAGTTCCTAATCATACTCACAAGTTGAGGGAAGTAAAGAACGGAGGAGTTGTGATTCCCAGAATATTTAATTCTTACAGAATGATGACAGTTTCTTGGAAGGTAACAAAATAATGGAATGCTTTACTCCCAGTGTTCAGGAAAGCTTCAAAATTAAATATGTGTAAGTCTATGATAAATAAGAATCTAGCAGATATTTGTACTTGATAACTAAATGTTGTTCTTGTCATACAACATGTGTGAGGTGATGTATATCTATGCACGAATGTGTAATATGACTAACTTTTCTTTTCTGTAAACTGCTTTCTATTTTCCATTTGAAGTGTTGGAATATGTAATCATGTGATATTGTGTAATCTTAACTAATGTCAGTTTACCTCCTTTGTAACACATTCAGGTTAAGCTTGTGAACAGAGCTGTAATAAGTCCTAATGGTTTTATCCTGTTGTAAAATAAATAGTTTATCTGTCTGTCTGTCTATCTATCTATCTATCTATCTATCTATCTATCTATCTATCTATCTATCTATCTCTTTTAGATACACAGGCAAAAAGTTTTGCCAGGATCTTCCTAAAAAGTCATAGAGTATGGATGGAAGATAGAAACATACTATCTGAATTCAGGAGCACTTTTTGACAGCTTAATCAACAGTTGATTGTCATTTTGTCTTTTTCTTTTATTTATTATTTTACTTATTAAGATTTCGGAAAACACCTTTGAACCAAAGCTCATTTACAAAGGTTCCACATCAGTAAAACAGAACAAGTGGGGTACAAAAACAGGATACGATTAGTTACAAAAACATACAATAAGGTAAATAATACTGAGCAGCCAAAGGCATTATCTGATAATGTATCAAGCAATTTCAAGGCAGAGTATGATATAATAAATGAAAGAAGGCCAATACTATAACTAACAAGAGTAGGGCACAAGAGATGGGCTGGTAGATGGGAGCAAGGGAAGGTAGGGTAGTGGGGAAGTTGGGAGTAAGAGAAGGTAGGGTAGTGGGGATTGGGAGCAGGGAAGGTAGGGTAGTTGGGGGATTGGGAGCAAGGGAAGGTAGGGTAGTGGGGGGATTGGGAGTAAGAGAGGTAGGGTGAGTGGGGGGAGGAGCAAGGGAAGGTAGGGTAGTGGGGGGATTGGGAGTAAGAGAAGGTGGGGTAGTGGGGGATTGGGAGCAAGGGAAGGTAGGGTAGTTGGGGAGTTGGGAGCAAGGGAAGGTAGGGGGTAGTGGGGGATTGTGAGCAAGGGAAGGTAGGGTGAGTGGGGGATTGGGAGCAAGGAAGGTAGGGTAGTTGGGGGATTGGGAGCAGGGAAGGTAGGGTAGTGGGGGATTGGGAGTAAGAGAAGGTAGGGTAGTGGGGGATTGGGAGCAAGGGAAGGTGGGGTAGTTGGAGTTGGGAGCAAGGGAAGGTAGGGTAGTGGGGGATTGTGAGCAAGGGAAGGTAGGGTAGTGGGGGGATTGGGAGCAAGGGAAGGGTCGGGTAGTGGGGATGAGCTCAGAGAACAATGTCAGAGGGGGAAGGAAATGAGGAGATGAGGTTAGGGGAAATGGCCAGATATGACCTAAGAAAGAGAGCAGGGAGTGAGAAGAGGGAGGGGGAGGCAGTAAGTGTGGAGTAGGGGAAGGAGATGGTATGGACACAGAGCTGTTGGGAACTGGGAGAATATGAAGAGAAAGGGGAGGAAAAGGTGTGATGGAGGAGAGGGGGAGGCAAAGGGGAAGGCAAGAGGTGTAGCAGTACTAGACTAAAATTATGGGAAGCAATCACATGAGGCCTGGGTAATGAGGTGCTTGAGAAGATTCTGCTTAAAATTGCCTAGAGTGGCATGGTTGGTAATTTCTGTCAAAAGTGAGTTGAACCAACTTGAGGCTCTAGATTTGAAGGAGCATTGCACTTAAGTAGTGCGGCAATGGGATACTGAAAAGGTTTGACATTCCAAACTTCTGGTTGGGTGGCAGGCACAGTGAGGAGACAGTATAGTATGTACCCCAGGGGCATGAGATCCAACAAGATCTTTTTAGCTAGGGTGCAGGTCTGGTATCTGGGCCTTCCAGTTAGTTGGAGCAGTTCACTTTTGTCTCATAAATATATATAAATAAGGAGACAAAACATCTATATAGCCTTCATTCAACTGAATTTGAAGTCAACAGATAAACTGTGGGAATTTTTATCCAACCTGGGTGTAGACCACAATCATCCACAAATTATTGTCCAATTGTATTTGAGTACTTGGTCAATAGTAAAACATAACATGCAAAGGATGCTCTTGGGACAGTTTCTTTAAACAAAGGTATAAACCAGGGATGAATACTTGTAGCAGCTTCATTGAATTTATATTTAAATGAGTTGGTTGTAACTCTTAATCTCACCTGTGATATTGGGGGAAAAGACAAGCATTATGTTAACAGATTAGTCTTACTTTTATTAACCCAGAATAGACTCCAAAACCAACTACTATAAATATGTTACAACCATCATTGAAGGATTTAAAGCTGCAAATTAATATCCAGAAATCTAAAGAAAGGGTGTCTGTGGCACATGTACGGGAAGAATTCCATTGTGAGTAAATAATGCAACATTAGAAAGTGCAAACGATTTAGGAACGGTAATTGTAGATTGAGCTGGAACATCTCCCTTAACAATATAAACATTAGACAAAACAGGCAGACACACACATACACACACACCACCAAACTAGTAAACAGACACTTTATTGATGGAGTGAAGGAGTCAATGACAGTCAGCTGATCCACCTAAGAGCCTTAATGTTTTGCATAGGTGCACTTTGCCAAGAGATGAGAACTCTCATCTACAGCCAGTGTTTAAGTACAGTGAAATTAAAGAGGAGGAGTGACATCAGCAGCAGGGATGTGTTGATCAAAACATTTTCTGGTTCACCAGACTATAGCTGTATCCCAAGGTACATAAAAATCTGGAGTCCTCACCAGGCAGGCCAGTGATATCGAGAATTGACTCTCTTACTGAATCTCTGTCACTGTATATAGACCACTTTATTAAACCTTTTGTAATGGAAGTCTGATCACACACAGTATTAAGGAAACAACGGAGGTTCTAGAGATTCTGCAGGATGTCCACATCAGGAAAGATGATCTTCTGGTGACTCTTGATGTGGAAGCTCTGTATACTAATATGGCCCCTGCTGAGGGTTTACATGCACTCCACACCTATTTGGATCATAGGGCATCTGATAGCCTACCACCCATTGAAAAGCTATTAGAACTCTTCAAATTTGTTTTTGAATTTTACATGCTCAGTTTTCTAGTAGAGTTCTTCCTTTTGGTTAGTGGTACAGTGATGGGTGTGACTTCTGCACCCAACATAGCTAACCTGTATATTGGACTGTAGGAAGAGGTTATTTATGATGACAACAACCCTTTTTGGTCCAAGATTTCATTGTGACATAGGTACATTGATGATATATTAATGGGGCTGTGGGGGTTGGCCAATGAGCTACATTGTTTTGTCCACTGTCATGAAGCATGATATCCAAACTTGTGGTATTCAGTCACTCAGAGTGTTACTAGTGTAATGTTTTTGGACAGTACACTTACAAAAAACATAGAAATGGGTATTGATGCCAATCTGTTCCATAAACCTATGGCTAGGAATACCCTATTACTGGCTGGCTCATGCCACCCCTGCCACACCATTAATAACATTCCTGTCAGTCAGTTTTTGTGGGTTTGCTGCAATTACAGTTCCAAACAGATCTTTGAAATGAATACACAGGATTTAAATAACAACTTTGCAGAGGGATTATGTGGGGAGACTGTTACAAAGGGCACATGTATATGCCAGGGATACTAACAGACAGGTTGTAATTCACCCTGGTAATATTGAATGGTGCTGACAAAAGATGTAACCTTGTTACCAGTTTTGGTATTTAAGCTCATGAGGTTGAAAGTATATTAAGGAAGAAATGGCACATTCTATATGCTGAACTCAAGTTGACATCTTAGGTTTGACAGCCGCCCAGAATGGTGCAAAAGACCAAACAGTCTGTCTGATCATTTAATCCACAGCCTTTAACCCACCCACACACCCTTCTTCCTGGATACCATCATTAGCTCTAGGATGCCATTGTTGTGGGAGGTGTAAATTCTGTGAGGTGATCGCACTCACCAAAATGTTTATGAACCCACTTACAGAAGAGACACAAGAAATACAATGTTTCATTAACTATGATACTGCATACATCATATATCTGGCTATGTGTACCTGTATATAATTTTATGTTGGTAAGACTACCATAAAAGGAAATTAAGGAGGGGGTGGGGCCATATTAGAGAATTATTTAATGCTAACATGTATCACGCCACTGCTGCCTGCACTCAAAATAAGCAAGATCCTACTATGCATAAATGGTCTTTTGTGGGGATAGCAAATGTTTTCATGGGGCCAAGGCATGGGGATCTGGTACAGACCCTTTGTCATAGGGATGGCCTCTGGATCCACAAGTTGGGGGCCATTGGTAGCAGGGGCCCCAAAATTGAAATAGATCTCTTGCTGTAACTAAAATGGTAACTGCCAAGATACTTTTAAACATTGCTGTATCTGTCTTGTATTTTGTTATATGTTTACTCTTCCTTTTTTCTCCTTCACAGGTTTTGATGCATTTGTGAATCAAATAGTGGTTATCAACCAGTTTGCATTAGCATCTTCCTAAGACTGAGTCAAGACAAGCTGAATATGAAATACAGAATGTTTAAATGTGTACTTCCTGATTTTATCATTCTCCCCCTTCCCCTTTAATTGTACTGTGCTTAAAATCTGGTTGTGGGTGAGAATTTGTGTCTCTTGGCAAAGCATGCCTCCACAAAATGTTGAGGCTCTCAGGATGATCAGCTGACTGTCACTGGCTCCATCACAGCATCAATAAAGCATCTGTTAGTTTACTACTTTAGTACTGAGCGTGTGTGTGTGTGTGTGTGTGTATGTGTGTATATGTGTGTGTGTATATGTGTGTGTGTGTGTGTGTGTATTTGTTTTCTATCTCAGCTTCAAAGTAAAATGATGCACTTGGTTCTCAGCTGCCTGTTTCTTTTGCAATATAAAAATTAGACTAAGCCAAACCCCAACTGATCTAAAATAGATAAATACTATAAAAAATTTGCTTGCAACTCTGTTGAGGTGGTAGTTCATGTAACAAAGATGAATTGTGATGCTCAAGCAAGATTTTGGTCAGAACTATGCGGTTTTGTGAAACCATCTTTGTTCGAGAGAAAGGCAACGGCCTTTTACAAATGACTAATAGTCCTTCCAAAGGGTATTCTAGTTGCTGCAGTGACAGCTGAACTGTGAGTATTTGATTAACATACAGTGATAAAAATCAGATTGATCACAAATTAGGTAAAATAATTAATAAGAAAAAATAAAGATTACAAGGCATTGTTCTCTGGTAAAAAATAAAAAATGGGTGTTACTGGCTTCACATTACTCTGGTAGAAGAAAAAAAAATCTTATTTATGTCTGTTGATTTGCTAAATATTTGGGGGCACTCACCCAAAAATATTGTAAGAAGCATGAATTTTGTAAAAGTGAAAAGGGACAGCATTTATAATCAAAGATTAGGGATATGATGATGTTAAAAAATTATGAATTTTCCTTGTATCAATCAAATGTCTTACTTCATAATCCATTACATCCATATCTAAACATTCTTACTGAATTAGAGCTGAGGTAAATTTTTGCAATAATTATATTTAGAAGCAATAGATCTAAGATTCTGGAACTTAGATATTATATAGTCGCAGATTCAAATAAACCTATCAGCAGCTCTTGACCTGAAAGTGTGTTGAATCCACTTTTATGTTGTACTTGGTATAACAACTTGAGGGAAAAATGTCTGGCTCCAGTTACACAAAACATAATTTTAATACCAGAGAAAATGTCTATTTGAATTAAATTCAGGTGATATAGTAATATTGCCCATAACTGCCCAATGCATAGCAGCTGTTATAAACAAGCATTTGTCAATACTGAATGTTGTCTTGCTAGCACTGGCATTGGCATTGGTAGTGCAGGAGTTAGAGATGCATAATAGGAATGGCAGTGAAGTATTGAACTGAAGCCAACCCACCCCCACCCTGCAGAGATTGACAGATGTTGGGGTGTGCCTTTGGGTCAGCAGCTATAACGCTCATGTCATTTTACCTCACCCTATCCTGTAGACACTGTCAAATGTCATTGTGTGTTTTGGGGTCTTTGGGCATTATACTTATCCCATTCCATAAGAAAATATGCTAGGATGGGTGCAGTATAGGAGAATGGGGTGAGCTTTAGGGCTGAACACTCCAAGGCACACCTCGACGCCTGTCACTGGCTGTAGGGTGGGGTGGGGTGGAATTGCATGAGCATTACAGTCAATGATCCCAAGTCACACACCTGATGCCTGTCAGTCTCTACAGGGTGGGGTATTACAGTTGGAAACCCTAACATTGTAGGCGTTTGTTTGTACTTTCACTATAGATTTTCAACATAGGCTTTTTGTGGTCCCACCTCATGAAGAGAGGCACAATCAGTTTGTTAGCTGAAAAGGTGGTTTTGCACAGTGGCTATGCCATTTGGTGACACAAGGATGAAAACACATCTTGGGCAGGATGTGAAAAATGACAACTGTATTGTTCATGAGGAGGTGTAAAAAAATGGCAACGGTGAAAATCAGGAATGAAATTATGAAAAATTGGTGAAGTCATGAGCATGCATAGAAACTGTGCAACACACGTCTGTAACCCAATTATTTTTGGGATTTTTTTTAGCCACATTTTCAGCATAGGCATTTTGGGACCTCCTCTCATGAACAGTGGCACTGTGATTTTGTTAATCTGTCCCAACAGTTGATTTCCCACAGCGACCACATCATTGTGCGCCACAGGTGCAGAAACACATTTTGGGCAGGCTGCAAAAAATGACAGCTGTAGTGTTCATAAGGAGGTGTGAAAAAATGCCAGTGTTAAAAATCTGGCATGAAAATATTGCAAATTTGCGAAGTTACAAGGGTGCATGGAAACTGGCAATGCACACTTGTAACACAGTAATTTTATGGACTATCACCAAATTTTCAACATAGGCATTTTAGGACCTCTGCTCATGAACAGCATCACTGTCAGTTTCTCAAACTATCCCAAAAGTGGATTTCGCACAGCGACCACGCTATTCTGCACCGGACGTGAGAAAACACATTTTGGCCAGAATATGTAAAATGACAGTTGCGCTGTTCATAAGGAGGTATGGCAAAATGCCAATTTTGAAAATCTGGAGTGAAAATCTTACAAATTCATGAAGTTACGAGCGTGCATGGAAACTGCACAACGCACACTCATAAAACAGCCATTTTTTTTATTTTTTTCACCAGATTTGCAACACAGGCTTTTTGACAGCCCCCCTCATGAACAGTGGCACTGTCATTTCATTAATCAGTCCCAAAAGGTGATTCCTCATAGTGACTGCGAAATCACCTTTCAGGACAAAATAATGCCATGACAGTGACTGAATTCATGAGGAGGGGTCCCAATAACTCCATGTTGAAAATTTGGTGCCAAAATTCCCAAAAATGCCCAAGATATGCACCAAAGTTTAAAAAAAACTATTTATGCCATTATACAGCTTATCGGCATTTCTGCAGTTCGCGGTCAGCTTTGAAGAGTACAGATGTGTTCCCGGTCCACCGAAGATCATTGTGCCTAGAGAAGCAGTGAATTTAAATTCTGCTGGTGAAGTGAACATGAAGTGGACACTTCGTGTTGCCACTCTTCTACATGGAGTGGGAAATGCAAAGTGCTCACTCCACCTTGTCATTACCACTTCGCGTTAAGGCGGAATGACAATGTGAAGTAAGGCGAAGTCATTGTTTTTAATGGACTTCATGTTCCTCATTATGATTCTAAGTGATCCACTTGGTGTTTCAGATTTGGCATCCCCCCACACATCATATGGCTTACAGTACTGTAAGTCACATGCTCTTTAGCTAGACAGGAAGAAAGTGAGTCATACAAGCAGACACTTTTAATGTCTCTTGTGCAGATGGAGAGAGAGAGTACTGTGTTTTGTGACTGCTGATACTTTTAGATCAGAGTGAGGAAGAGATTTAAACTTTGATTTAGACCCAACAGCTTTTTTAAAAGCTACATTTTTTGTCTTTTCTGTACTCTTTTTTACTTAATTTGTTCTTTCTGTCAATTTTATTTTTCTTACCTTTATAAGTAGTTAGTTGTTTGTCTGTGTCTGTGTGACTGTGTGTGTGTGTGTGTGTGTGTGTTGTGTGACAGTGTGAGTAGTGATGGCTCAGTAGGAGAGATGGACCAAGGTGAGGGAATGTTTGAGGTGGGCGGCCACTCTGGGAGAGCGTGGTAGTGGTAAGCGTAATACCATGCGCATGTGTGGAGGGCATGGGTGCTCATTCCTGTTGGACTGCTCAAAATTTGTGAGTGCCCCCCCAGAAGCAGGACCAGAACAAAGAGAGGGTGAGTACTGTGGAGCAGCGGCTGGATCACATAGAGGAATATTAGCTTCAAATTATGTCTGTGCTGGAACTGCTGCTGGATCACCATGGGATCCCACATTAGTTTTTTTTTCCTCACACCATGTACCCCCCACACCTTCCTTGCTGTGTTATAAAATGTATTCCTCCACCATCCCTGACCCTTGCATGTAATTATGCCCTTTTTTGTTGTCTTCTGTATGTGTGACACTTTGTATTCTGAGCAGTGCAAGTATACTGTGCTAAACTGCATGTGTGCAGTCAGTCTTCTTTCCAGTTTGTGTATGTACTGCTGACACTTTCCAACTCCATGACTTATAAAAAAAATATTAATGAGTACAATGGTGGGGTGGTGAAGCATGGAGAGACAATACATCCAAGTAACTATTAAAAAAAATTAATGTTGTGATTCGTAACATGATCGTAAATCATGATTTGTGACCGTGATGATGAAGAAACGTGAATGCCTACAGCTGTACTTCCCCGGGCCCCAATGAGCTGTAGCTTAAAACTCCCAGACTTAAAAACACGTATCAATGAGTACAATGGTGGGGTGGTGAAGCCTGGAGAGATACTACAAAACAGGCTTACAATACATACAAGTAACTAGAAAAAAAATTAATGTTGTGATTCGTAATGTGAATGATCGTGAATCGTGATTTGTGACTGCATTTGTGACCGTGATGATGAAGAACATGATTTGTATCACGAGTGACTCGTGATGATGGTCCTGACATAAAAATGCATATTAATGAGTACAATGTTCATGCAGAATTAAGCACCACACCTGTCCAGTACTCTGAAGGGAAGCCAAAGAAACAACTGTGACTTAAGTTACAGGTGGAGATTTGGCCCTAAAGAGATGCAAATGCACAGACAGATTAAGATTGCGCTGTGCACTGAAGAGATGCAGACACAAATGCACAACACCTAACCAGTGCTCACCATCAGAAATTCTAATCTGGAAAAGAATATCTTTGCTGGTTGGGGTGGGCTGTGGGGGGGCAGTGTACTAGTACCAGTAAAAATACCACAAAGAAGTACAAAAATCACACAGCTGCAGTGGATAGCAGCTTCACATTGCTGAAATTATTATGTGGCACAATAAAAGGTGTCTGATTTCATGACACGCATCACAACCATACTCACACACACATTAAGTAATGCATAGCAAATTGAAAATTTCAGTAAAATAACCACATATTTTAACCAAACTAAAATTATGCACTGCGGCAGTAACAGTCACTAGTACTAGTACCAGTAAAGATACCACAAATAAGTACAAAAATCACACAGCTGCAGTGGATAGTAGCTTCACATTGCTGAAATTATTATATGGCACAATAAAAGATGTCTGATTTGATGACACGCATCACACACATACTCACACACACACAAAGTAATGCATAGCAAATTGAAAACGTTAGTAATATAATCATATATTTTAAACAAACTAAAATTATGCACTGCTGCACTACAACAATCACCAAAAAAAGGCAAGAAATATTAAAATATTACTGTGTGTACATTATCACAGTTATAGAAGAAAAATATCACCAAAACAGAAAGCACTGTCTTTTCTCCAAGTTAATCTACCTACACCACAGATACACCCCTCCCCCAAAGCACACTTCCACTGTCTCTCAGTACACAGACTGAATGTTGCACATTAACTTTCAAAATCCATACAAAAACAATAAACGCTCGATGATATGAGCACAGGAGGGTTTCCTATAATCGATGAACTAAAGTTTCAGCAAAAAAAAATGACTCAAAAAGGCTTTTTTAACAGCTTTTTGAAGGTTTGAATTGCAGAGAGCTCTCAGAGTAGATTGTCTCCTACAGCTTCCTACACATACTACCCCAAACTGAGGCTGTGCAGAACAATCTAGGGCCCATGTGACCTGAAATCCCATGAATCACTGCAAAATTCACCTTTGGAGCTTAAAAACAAGATGAAGTGAGGTGAAGTGGAAGGCGGAGTAACGCGAAGTCATTGTTTTCAATGGACTTTGTGTTACCCATTATAACACGATGTACTCCGCTTCATGTTGCAGAGCACTCTGTGAATTTGCCTTCACTCTGTGAATCACCTCGTGGAGCAAATTAGGGCCACTTCGCCCATCACTAATCGCGCCATGCTCCGGAGGTAAGTATGGGGTGAGAGGTGTGTGCGGGGAGGCAGGGTATGCAGAGGCTGGGTGCAGGTTGGGGGAGGGCCACCAGACTCGATGAGGGACTGTTTTCTGGTTTGCAGGTTGTAAAAAAAACCATTGCAGAACTGTTTTTGTTCTACAGAGGCATTTGGCACTCTGGGGTGGGCTCACAGTGTGCCACCTGAGTGTTTTTTTGGAGGGGTTCTGTAGCCGATGAGGATTGGGCACCCTGTTGGTACACAACAAATGGAGATATTATGTCGATGAGAGTGGGCTCCCCATTGAGCAGATAAACTGGGAAAGGGACATGATGCTCAGGGGGATTGGGCACCCCCACGGGAACACACTTTAAATGGGGGGTGAATTATGCCGATGGGGAGTTGGCTCCCCTGCCAGCAAATGAAGTGGGTTGGGGCATGCCGACAGGGGGATTGGGCACCCCTGAAATTGGCTTTCCGCACGGCGGCAGTCAGCACTGCCATGTTTATTGAAAGGCTTCACCAGGAAAGGCACATAGGGAGGGTGTGTTTTGGTGCCGCTGCATTATGAGCTTGGCTTTCATTGCAGCGGACCTTTTCTTAGATGTGCTCACCACATTATGTATTCCTGGTGTGGCACCTGCATGCTGGCTTATTGGGGAATGAGGGACGCACCTACTGATGCATGCCCTGCATTTGCCCAACAGTGACCACACCTCCAAATCTGCTACTAATGCAATATATTGGCTGGCACTCAAGCATGAGCCAACATAAAAAGCGGAAGACTTATTTAAATTTGTAGGACATAAAGGAATAAACTATTCAGTTATTGAGCTGCCAGTCATTTATGAAGGGTTACAAATCTAGTCACATCTCAATGTATACTCTGGGGGTTCTGCTGCATGAAGTAAAAATGTTATTGTAAATGCTTACAAACCTGGGCAGATACAAAATGCATCATGCTGGAATAATTTGTCTGCATGTGAAATTTCAGGTTGTTTAAGGTTGCTGATGTTTCTATATGGTCATTTAGTCTGATAGAGGACTTTGACTTTTCTGCAATGTAAGTAACATTTCTATATTTTCAATTTTAAAATGTATATTGCACATTGGGGACTAGTTTGTTTATGCATTATAATGTAATAGATTGAAATGGTCTTCACTGATTGAACAGTATTTGCAGTGTCAGTGGCTCAGTAGGTAGCACACTCGCCTCTGAGGCTGGGAGATCAGAGGGTTGTGGGTTCAGTTCCCACATCTGGCACTTGGGTTAATATCCCAGTACTGACACTGTAGTGCAGCATGAGAGGACTGCTGCACTTCTGAGGTGCCGTCTTTCGGATGAGACGTTAAACCGTGGTCCCATCTGCCTGGATTGGTGGTAGTTCAGGTGGATGTTAAAGATCCCATGGCACTTATCAAAAAGAGTAGGGGAATTTTTATTGAAATAACATCATAAGCAACATAAACAAAAAACAGTATTGCATCATACTGAAAAACATGTGAAATCTTAACACAGCTTGCAAATCATATAATGAGGAAAGGAGCAAAAGAAACAATACAAAATATTCAAGATGAGTCATCATACATGTGAAATACAGAAATCCATTTTGGGGGGGAAGTTACTACCATGTATTTTATACTGCAAAACCTGGGGAACAAATCATTATCTATATTTAATAAATACAGAAAATCCTTTCCGCCATCTTTGAACTTTTAATGAATTATATATTGCCTTATCTTTATGAAATACCTGCCTCATTGCTTGACCCACTAAAACGGCACATGTGTCACAGGTCATTAATCTCTGATAAATCACCCATTGGCACCTGGCCTGCCACAAATAAAATTTCAAAATGCAAAGGAAAACCACCAGGGCTTCAGTGTGAAATTTGTTTAAAATAGAAGGATACAAACCTAAAATCAGAGACTCATAATTTAGTTATTTTAACCATACCATATTCCATCTTATTGCTAATTCCTTCCATAAGACAGATGCAAAAGAACAATCATAGAAAAAATGCTACATAGTTTCTTCCTTTCCTATGCATTTATTATAAGGACAATTCATTTCTTCGATTGAGTTATGTTTTAGGTTCCCTCTTATGTTTAAGCGATCAAACATGGATAACCATAGAATTTCCCACATACGGGGTAATTCTTCTGTTTTTTCAGTTGAGCAATAACCAAACTATTATTCTCTGGCAGACAATTCTTAAAAACAGGGTCTGTTGGATGAATAGAAGATATAATGATCACATACAGTTGTTTTGCTGTATTTTCCTTAATATCATTAATATCCATTTGCCTTTTACATAGTTTTTGCACTGTAGGTTTAAAAAACTGTGGTATTTTAACCTTTTTGTGTAATGTGGGAGGATCTGACTCCCAGTGAGAAAAGTACTGTCCATTGGTTTGTTTGATCCATCTTCCTTCTAATGACTTTACCAGGGACAACCCTATTTTAATAGTCTAGGAGAAGAAGATTGAGTGAAAGAAAACAATAGGGTCCACCATCCCTAACCCCCCTTTCTCTCTTGGGAGGTATGTAAAGCACCTTTTCACTGGATTTAATCTTGAACCCCACAACATTTGAAAAAAACAATTATATAATCTGGTTTCCAGTATCAGTGGGTGGTGGGGGGGGGATATATCATAGCTATGGATAGTAGTCCTGGTATCAGAAATTGTTTAATTATTTGAATTCTTTTCAGTTTAGATAACTTCCATGATTTCCATCTCATGACTTTTGTTTCTATCTGACTCAATACTATTTCTCAGTTATGCGTCGCCAAGTTTTGTGGTCCAAAAACCACCCCTAAAATTTTTAACGGTTCATTTGAAATAGAAATACCATTATAGTCAAGCTCAGAAGTTTCCCCTGGACCAACTATTAACCCCTTACATTTACTGAGGTTTAACTCTGCATTAGACACCGCAGTAAAGTTTTTCATTTCTTTTAAAACCATTGTCAAGTGCTGTATGTCTGAGAAAAATAAGCAAATGTCATCTGCATATGTTAAAGTTCTAAGATTCCCTGCCGGGTCTCCATTTGAAATACCTTGCCAAAGGGAAAGGTTGTTCATTTTCCTTATTAGGGGTCCAGTAAAAATATATACAATAAGGGGCTTAGGGGGCAGTCCTGTCTCACTCCTGCTGTCATTTTCATACCCTTTGTTACCTGGTTTAATATTATTGGATAAATTGTCGCTGTAGAATATAGTAATTTTATCCACTTGATATATTTATTTGGTACACCATAGTGTTGCAATACAAAAAAAAAGAAAAGGGTGATGAACTCTGTCATAAGATTTTTGTTTTGATCCAAAGATAAAATATAATGAAGTTTACTCTGAATTTCTGAAGACTATTGTATCTCTCATTATTATAAGGGCCTGTTGTATTTTCCATCCTAGTATACCACAAAATTGCATTGGGGAGATAACTAAGGTTGCTAAATGTTTTAGCCTATTATTCAGGATTTGTGCCAAAATCTTAAAATCTGAGTTTAAACTAGAAATAGGATGCAAGTTTTGTATATTGTATTTGTCTCCCTTCTTATAAATGAATATTACCAATCCTTCTGTAAATGAATGAGGCCAAGTGAGATTCGAGAGAAAAAAATTAAAGACCACTGTAAGACAAATTATCAGTTCTTTTGCAAAGGTTTTATAGAATTCATAGGGAATTCCATCCTGTCCTGGGGATACCTCTGGCTTTAGGCTTTTAAATACCAGTTCAGTTTCTAAGGGTGAGATAGATTTAACCATGTTCTCTGAGATTTCCAGAAATTTAGGGATTTGGACGTCCTTAAAGTATTGTTGGAAAGCTTCAGACTTAGGGTGGTGGGGGAACATCTCTTGTGATGTAATATGTGCATGGACTATGTCAGACATCCCTGCAAGAGAGGTTTCTAAGTTACCTACTTCATTCATTAATGCTTCCATAGTGGTTTTATCTTTCCTGTTTTTACATGCTTCATAGGGATCCCCTACAGGTGTTTTTTGTGTCCCATATTGAAGCATGGCTCTCACTGTCTGAGCTCTATCATACTGATATGTTTTCATTTCTGTCTTTATCTGTTCTATTTGTGAAGAAAAATCCTTCCGTGATGTGCAAGCCACTGAATATAAATACTGCAATTGCTGTCTTAGCTATAAATACTTAAAAAGGTTTTTTTCTGTCCCTCTTTTCTTCCCATGGTGTTGAAAAAGTTTAATAATCTGCTTTTTAGTATCCTCCCACCAAATCCCCAGATCTTGATATAAAATGTTCACTGATGTTCTTGCCCATAATAATTTGTAAACTTCTGCCTGTATTATTTCATCAGTTAAAACTCCCACATTCATTTTCCATCTATTTTTTTGTGACACATTTTTTTTAGTGCCTTGGAAACTAATCTGTAAAAAACAGTGGTCAGAAAATTCAACCGGTATTATAGAATATTTGGGAATAGGTAAAGTTTTAGATATGAAGAAATAATCAATTGTAGTAAAATATTTACCCTTATTATAGGTATACTGTGATCCTTGTGTAGGATTAATTTTACACTCCCTCAAACCTGCTGTTGCTATACATTTCCTGAGTGCTATAGAATCACAGTATGTGTTCTTTTCTTTAACTCTAGAGAGATCTGGAAGTTCACAATTAAAATCACCCCCAAAAATGATATATTTCAATGTGACAAGATATAGCTGTACAGTCTGCAACATATTCACTCTATTAGCCTTTGATTGGGGCCCATACACATTTATAAACCTATACTCATTATTTCCCAAATAACCATCTATAATTAATAACCATCCTGGGATAAGATCAATTAGTTTGGTCACTGAAAATGAAAATGATGAAAACAATATACCAAGGCTGTCTGCCTTATCTAGCCCAAAGGACCAAAAAGATGGACCGACGGTCCATTCATTCTGGTAAAGCCTGACCTGTTCTATGGTGTACATCCAGGTTTCCTGTACAAAAAAACAGTTAACTAAGTTTGTTTAATGAATTGAAAGATTGTATGTCTTTTATTGGGGTTCATCAAGCTGTGAACATTCACAAATCCTATCTTGATATCCTGTATTTATTAAGGATTTTGTTTGAGTTTAGGTTATCTTCCTCCTTTTCTTTTTTTTCTTAGTTTTGTAATTTTCTAATATCTCTATTTTACCAGGATCTCCTGTATCTGGATGTTGGGTGTCTGACTCCTCATGTTCACTTTCCATGTCTTCCCGAGAAAAAACTGAAAAGGAATTTTTAGTTTCCGTTTGCCCTTTAGTTTTAGGAGGTTCATTACATTTGGGGGGTTTTGTACTCCTAGTCGATCTCCTAGGGATTTGTAGAGGAACATCAAATATTTGGTTTCCTTGGTCTGTTTTCCCCTTCCCCATCCTGATCAGTGTAACATACTGGTTGTAAGGTACCCTGTATGGGAAAATTTTGCCTACACTCTGAAGGTGAGGCTCCCTCTTGTTTAACCTCATCTGCCTGAGGTTGGGGAGGTTCAAAGAGTGTTTCCTTGGTTTCTTTTGGGGCCATAGCTGCATCCTGAGCCTGTTGAATTAAAAGTTCTGGGCTTGTTACTTGGGCCTTATTCAATGCTGCCCATGGATATTCTGCATAAACATGTCCATACTCTTCACAAAGTTCACATTTTGTATGATTTGCACATTGTAAAATTATGTGCCCTGTTTCCCCACAATTGTCACATCTCGGTACATCACATGCACTGGACAAGTGTGTTCTTGAGCCACATTTGTGGCATGCTCTTGGCTGGTCAGTATACAAACACACACCCCTATCCCTCCCCAACATAAAAGTGTTAGGGATATGTTCTATACCACCATCTGTTTGTCTTAGTTTCACTTTGTATTTCCATCCCCCTGTCCAAAAACATTCACTGTCTAATATCGCTTCTGGTTCACTGAGGATGTTACATTTCTGACTCAGCCAATAGGTTATATCCTCCACATGGACTCCCTCATTTCTAAACATCACTGTAACACGTTTAATTAGTGGTTTTGTTAATGGAATCACTAAGAAAGGGATCCATGTTGGGAGAAAACTTAACCTGGTTATACCTTTCCCAAAATAGGTCAAGGGCATATGCAGAGTGAAAACTAATGCCATAGTTATCCTCCCCCTAGATATTAATAAATGCATACACCTCTCTAGGAGTAAATTTTAAAGAGACTTTCAAAAGTAATTTTCCCACATAATGTCTGTCTGGGCGTGTGTCCAGACCACCTTTATATCTAATTCGCACCGCGTTGCGACGAGGTGCTACTTCTTTTTTAGATTTCTTAAAAAGTTCAGATAATAATGGTTTCTGAGGAGGCAAGGTTCCATAATTTGACTGTTCAGTTAACTTTATGTTTGTAGAACCTTCCATGGGGTTCTTCAAGCAGTCATTCTCATTTTCCTTGCCATGTACTTTCTGTGTTACCTGCATGGGAGAGATAGTTCCTGTTTGTGCCAATACACCTGTTTTCTCTAGGGAGGGATCATTAGTGCTATTTATTTTGCCATTTATCCCAGATGCATTAGGTTTTCCTACTGGTTGCCAGTTTGGTATGTTTTGTGACATGGAGGTTAAAATGTCCCACGCAGGATCGGATACCCAAACACCTGATATGTTCTGTTTCCACCCAGCTGATTGTAAGGCTGACCCTGGGGTCCAGGTAGTCTCTGTTTGTGTTTCTGGGAGTGAAAAGGCCATTTTTATAGTTGCTGTCGTCGTTGTAATATTTCCCAAAGTTTGACTTGAGTTCTGATTGGTAACAACTACTACTGAGTCATTTCTCTCAATGTTCTTTTTTGCCAGTGTCACTGCATTTCTTTTTTCTTTAGACATGTATTTTCTTTGAGGTTTTGGGTCATTTTTAGCCACAAAGGAAAATACTGTTACCCCTTCCTGAAAGTGGGGATTAGTTTGATAACTGACAGCCTCAGTTGTTTCATTGGGATGAACTCCCTGTCCATTCATCGTGTTAGCGCTTTCAGTTTTTGAGTCTACATGCTCTTCACACTCCACAGTACAGTCATTTGTATGCACAGCTAGGTTTTCAACACTTTTCTCCTTCTTGCTTTCGGCACAGATTACTATCGCAATCAGAACTGCCAGCCACATTATCAGTTACAACAGGAGAAACAATTACCTTTGTTACAGGTGCTTTCTCTGTCATAGCATTAGACAAAACAAAGAGTGCTGTGTCATGTATATCTGGGCTTTGGCTGTCACTCTGTGTTGCTGCCTTATCAACAATGTCACTTTCAGCTAGCCGTAACATCTGCTCCTTAAAGAGCTCTCTGTTCTGTTAAAAGCACTTTTCTTCTGCCATCATAAATTCCATTAATTCAGCTTTAGTCATAGTTTCTGTACCTTTTTGTGGACTCTGACCCTCACTTTTCTGGGTAGTCATCTGCTTGCCATTTGAGTTGGATAAATCCTCCGTGGAAAGAAAAATCTCATCATCCAAAAAGTCCAAATCTACTGCAAAAACATCATTCTCAGCCATGACCTCTTGTTGTTGGAGGATAGTGGACGAGGTCGACTCCCCCACCTCAGAGACATCCATGTCTTCCTCCTGCACAGGTAGAGTGTCCATCTTGCTCACTCTGCCACATCAGCACTTCCTCCACCACTGCTGTCCGGCTCCAAACTGAGCTCCTCCACTCCACAGAAAGTCAAGCCCTCTGCTGGAAGAGTAGGGGAATTTCCCTGGTGTCCTGGCCACATTTCCCTCATTCACTAAAAATACCACCAACAGCTTAATCTGGTTCAAGGTCAGTTGACATTCATCTGTATCCCCTTCCCCTGGGTCGTGCCTGAAAATAGACAGGATTTGTCTAGTGCACTTACCCAGTCAACAAAAACTAAATAAATAAATAAAAACTACTTACCTAGCTACCTGAGTACCATTTCGTGTACTCTTTATTTACTGAGCCATGCAAAGCAACACTCAGACAATGTTCAAAAATTGTTTACTGGCCCATTCGTGGGAGTTGATGTAAACACATTTGCTGTATCTTGAGCTCTTTTAGTCAGTTTGTCCTTGCCAATAATATGAGCAACAGTAGTACAACTGGATTCTATTGATATGACATGGGGGTTAATGAGACACTTACCACTGTGCTCTGGCTGTTAAAGTCTGAACTGTCTGAGTCTACAAAGAGCATTTGTCTGAAATCATCTGATGATGAACCTGGGTGCTGTCACAGGTTACAATTTGTTTTCTCTTGCTGCTTCTGCTGCTGCAGCATCTGTTGCTGAAGATCTAGCTTCTGCTTGAATTGTAGTCTTCTTCTAAGCACTGCATCCTCTCACTGACCTTGTACAGCTCCTCATGGAGCTTGTCAGAGGTCATCTGGGGATGCTCAGACAAAGGTGTGCCATAGTTTCCTATTGTATATCACTTGTATGGTCATGCATAATTTCTGGCAGGAATGGTCCTGGTCTGCACCTCTTATAGTTGCAGCCATAAAAAATGGGCAGAAAATTCCTGCAATTTTTTGTGATATCTCTAGAGAAATTTCTTGCCTGCCAGCAGTACCACTGTGGGTCATGAAAGATCCTCTTTAGATATATCACAAAATATCTTAACTTATAAAATGGCAAGGAAAAATCTAGAAATCTCATTGGCCAAGACAGATCAGCTGACCATTCATTAATTCTCTGTATACGCACAGTTATCCTGGTCCTAAACCACATTACACAATGAGCAGATCAGTCCTCCTACAACCAGAACTATCTTTCATCAGTATCCCTACAAGTAGAACTGATTTTCCACCACAAACATGGCTGCTACCTTTACACTGTAGAAACCTTCAACTGGTCCCTAAAATTAAAATGATCTTAAATATAAAATAAGACAAATTAATTGAATGTTGTTTACCAGATTGTCACACTCTCCTAACACACATAAATAAATTAGAAACATTAAGTATTGTTTATAGTTTTCATTACAACTGTTTGTTTGCTAACAGTGAAAAATCCCCCTTCTATATTTACCTGCTCATCAGGGAAATCTCTTCTGCTTTCCATGACAAGTGAGATAATTGAGTCTGTGGCTCTAAAACAGGCCTTTGTTGTCTGCATGTACAGTATGTTTGTATAGGAGCATTCTGCTAGTAGAACTGAGCAGAATTTTGAGTCCCTGTATTTCATGGTAAACATTCCATGATAAACATTTTATTTCTTGAATGTGGGGAAACACAGTGGGGGGGAAATCAGAATGAAGAAAGTAAGCAATAACACCATATAAACAAAGAGAAAAGTTGGTAAATGACTCACCCTGCTATTTATCTTTTAGGACTGAGCGAGCAGTTCATGATGCTGTCAGTGAGTGTGGCAGTTTTGAACCACGCTCATGCTTGCAGCACTGGGGAACGGAGAAGCCTCTATTATGGCTTCTTTTTAGTTTTGTCTACAGACTGAGGAGAATGAAATAAAATAAGGGGGCTATGTGTCATACTTAGAATGAGAAAAACAGCATTTGTGAATTGTTGTGGCTGACAGAGGAATATGAAGCTTAAGTAGGCAGGGAGGTACACACTGTATAACACTACTTTAATCTAGCACCAATAGGCAGAAGGACTATTTTATGTTAAAATCACAGGTTCATTTACATTTTTACTTATTTAAAAATATGTTTAAAATTAAAAAATAATGCTTCTAAAAATAAAAGGACATTTTAGAAGTGCAATAAGACACTCCGGGGTTGTGCATTATTGTGTGATAACTGCACTCCCAGGGACGACCAGCACTCAGCCTTTGGCCTCGTGCCTAACTACACCCCTAGGAGTGCGATTGTTACACCGTAATGCACACCCCATCATGTCTTATTGCATACATACAGTATATATTTCTGCAGCTGTACACCACTCCATTACATACAGCAGAGCTAGACACAGTGCAATGCGATAAGTCGCAGTAAATGACATGCCACAAAATACCACAGTAAATAAGGGCTTAATTGCCTTTGAATTACAAAGTTCCCAGCAGCATACTGCAGCATTACTGTGTTGCATTCTGACTGGCACTGCTGTATGTCATTATATCTCTCATCTTCAGTGGTATTGATGTAAGGCTCATAGGGGCCTGTTCACTAAGGGGCATGGAGCAAGCACACAAGGTGCATGCAGCTCCGTACCAGCAGGAGAACTGTGTGGGGACCACAGTCATGAAGCAGCAATCTCTGCCCAGCTCCTTCTGCGTCCCCATCCCCAGGTCTTGAAGATGCATTAGAGGCGGGATGCAAGCCAGTGTCAGCCAATCGGCTGCTCTACCAGGGCCCACAGTGGATCCCTTGCACTGGTGTGGCACCATCTTGCTGGGGGGTGTAAAGTGCCGACAATGCTGCCTTGGGGGCATGTGCTGGCCACCCACAACTGGCCCAATCTCCATCCCCTGACCACAGGGGCATCTTTCTGCAGGGGTCTGATGACCCTCTGCCAGCACCAGCGAGTCTGGTGGTGGTGATTGGAGGAGGTACATAGCCATTATGGCTGGTTTCCAGATGTGCAGCCACCGGCACCCTGTATAAGGCACTCCGCCCGTTCGTGCATGGGTGGAGTGCCAGATTGCCCCCGGAGATCCCAGCCCACCCACACTTGGAGCTCCACGCTCAACCAGGGATCTGGTGCAGGCGGGAGTGTAACTCATTTGGGAATGCCATGGTGGGTGTGCACAGGTGCAGATGGGCTATGCATCTGGGTTACGCGGTGCGTAGCCCATCCACACCATTAGTGAATAGGCCCCAAAGATCTTAAACAGCTTGCACTACAAAGATGCAAGTAGAGAGAGAGGTGTTGATATCTCTGTATGGTGCTTTGATTAGACCCCACATGGAATATGGCATCCAGTTTTGGGCACCATATGGTAGGGGAAACAGGGAGACTGGATAGGGTGCAGAGGAGAGTGATCAAAATGATAACTAATATAAAGGAATCTAAGCTATGGTAACAGATTACAGGAATTGGGTAGGTTTTCCCTGCAATACAGGAGGTTAAGAGGGGATCTGTGCTTAGTCTGTAAGGCTAAAAATGAGGATTTATGGGAATGCTTAGAACTGGTGGAAACAAATAATGAAAGAGAAATAAGAGGTCATGGCTTAAAGTTAAAAGGGGAGTATTGTAAGAAAAATGCAAGAGGGCATGGGTATAGTCAGAAGGTAGTTGCTGAATGGAACAGCTTATCCAAGAGAGGTAGTTGAGAGTAAAAATATGGTCTAATTCGAAAACGTACTGGACAAGATTATGGAAGAAAGGGGTAGTTTGAGATTTACTATCTAAGGAAAACAAGTCAAAATGGTTAATGCTACTAGACTTGAAACATTCTATGAATCCTATGAATCCACATTGTAGTTTACCTTTGCCATAGGGAGGTGCCATTTTGTGAGCTGTACTCGGCAGGTAACGTTTAGTGTAATAATGACACTAGTATTCTGGTTGAGATCCCAATCAAGGTGGTAGACAGATGGCACCACATCAAAACATCACACCAACATAGGTACCTATATCTCTTCACCAGGCCACATATAGCATGTAGTGTTTGCCATAATGTTGTCATGGGGTTATATACCACTAGGGATGGCATGTCCACCATCTCCTTATAAAGGTCTCCCTCTTGGTTGCCTATTGAATGGTCCATGGCCAGTTAGTCAAAAAAAACAGCTTTAGCTGGGTTAAACAAAGGTAAGGAAATAATAAATGATATGTGCAAGTTATCCTGAGTAAAATGGGATCCACTGGTGTAACTCTTGCCCTTTTTAGTGTGCAAGGTAACATACCCAAAGTTCCTGGCTGTCACAAACAGAAGCCTTTGAAAGGCTTTCAAACATCCTGAATGGATGTCCTGTGTATTGGTAACACAGGCCAGGTGGTAAAGTAGTTATCAGGGTCAAGTTATCTGGGTCACGTAGTTATCTGAGATGAGGTCATGGAAACATGCTGTTTCCACATCTCTGAGCAAATTATAAATCCTTGTGATAACATAGTTCCCATAGGCTGTGCACAGTACTTCTCTACCTATATGCTTGTGTCGGGGCTCCACATTATTAGCTGTGACTAACTCATTGTTCTTAACTTGTGTTTCATTAAACAATCTTACTATGCCATTCAAATTGTAGACAGTGTATTTTTACCTCAGTGACCAAACCTTGAAGTCCCTGCAATACAGGGTTCAAAACAGACTCAGCAGACTGGTGTTAAAAATAGCTGACATGTCTTCTGATGATTACCAGGTCAGCTTGATTCCAGACCAATATGCCAAACTGAAACAACAACATGCCAGACTGAAATAACCTGAGATAGACCCTATCATTCCATCCAAGCTCTACAGCCATCTTGAATGGAAGGCCACATCCCGCCATACAGTTTCTTGGCCCCGCTATGGGATCTTGGACTTTTGCCTAATGAGTGGCAATCACATCTAAAAGGAAAAAAATACGAAACAATGACACACTTGTTACTACACAAAGTCCACATTCCATCATGTCCCAATGTAAAACATGCCGAGGCTGCCCAATGGCTCAGCTGTACTGCTACACACTTCTGCATCAGCAACCCAGTTTCAGGAGCATGACTGGGTCTGAATGGATTAAGTGGCCAAGCTGGGGAGTGCTTCCCAATTGGAGCATGAGTCAGCTAGGGTGGGAGATGACCTGGACCTGGAACTGTAGTGGCCCCCACTGGGAGCCAGGGAGTTTGCTCATTCACAAAGTGTGGCATATGTCCAGTGTGCACTACTACATTTGAGGCCAACAGAGGCTATGCTGGATGTCTGGGGTGGAGGTCCAGACTACGGGGAGATAAGGAACAAAAAAAAACAATGTGTGACCACTGTGAGTGATAACCTCTGTGGTCCTCAGGTACTGCATCATGCAGATCCCCACCAATCTGACAACAGAAGGAGCCTTGACAGGAGCTGGAGACCAGTGGGGGGCTCCAACGGCTGGCAGAAGACGTGGTCATGGACAAAAAGCTATATTAAAAAAAACATGTTTCTGCATAAACTGTACTTTATTCAATAAAGTTCCTGGGGTAGAAAAAGCAGTCAAAACACTGAGTCGGCCTGATCCCACTTCAGGGCACAGTTCTGTCTTTGCAAGAGTCTCTGGTGCAGAGGATGGCATAACATTGGGAGCCAGTAGTGGAAGTCTAAGAATCCTCAATATGATATGTGTCTCTGCCTGAGGGCATGCTTCTGCATCATATGTAAGCAATAATACCCAACAGGGTGGGCAGTATTGGGGAATACTGAACTGCCCAGTTGCGTAATGAGGCCCGACGCTGCAGACGGAGGACCTTATACCCCCTGGAAGGTCCGGTATTCCATAATACTGCCCATCCTGGAGGGTATTATTGCACTTAGAAAATGGACTATAGATAGCAATTATATAAACTATTTAGAAATAAAAAATAAATTAATTAAAAACAAGTAAAAAGGAATGAAGTTAATTTTGCTGTAAAATAGTTCATTTAGTAGTATCTGCAGAGGGTGCTGCTGCTAATTAAACATGTTTGTTTTCTTTCACTTTTCGTTGGTTGTTTCTTTCCCTTCATAAACACCAGTAAAAAATGAGCCTTGTACTTTTGGTTCTCACTGGCGCACCATAACTTCATAGTTACCCAGGAGTTGTTGTCATCTGTGTTTTATTATTTTTTTCTGGTTTCCATTTTATGGCAATTGTAAAAGGACTGGACGTTTCCAAAGAAGCTTGCTGCTTGCTATCAGTTCTCTCTCCGTCCCTGCCCGACAGTTGCTGTCAGTCTTTCTTTTCTTTTTACCAGTGTGTAGTTTGTGATCACGATTCCTTCCCGAAAGGACCGTAAGTTTGCAAAGGAGTTGCTGCTGCCATTTTTCAGTGTAGCGGGATGGTGCAGCTGTAAGGTATGGACAAGGGTTTTTTTTTCTGTTGTGTGTTTAAAAAAAAAAAAGTGTGATTTTGGCCCCCTTGCCCCACTGACACCTTTCAGTTTCCACTCGGCAATGTCTGCAGCTTGACTATCAGCACTGCTGTTTAACTTGAGAGAGAGAGAGAGAGAGAGATTGTTGGGGTGAGGGTGTCTGAATGACTGCCAACTCGCTCGCTATGTGAGAAAAAAAAATGGTGGCTGGTCAATTTGAAAATTCGGGGTGCCCAATGATAAGCTAAGTAATGAGGCACTCTGAATTGGCACTTGTTTTTTGCTGGGCATCTTTGAAAAAATAAATGCGTGCCTGACATGGCCTTTCAGCCAATCAGAATGCATTATTTTTCAAGCTTAATTTCTAAGTAAGCAATAATACTGGATGGTGGGTGGTATTGGAGAATACCGGACTGCCCAGGGGCATAATGAGACCTGACACCGCAGGTGGAGGGCCTTATAGCCCCCAGAAATTAGGTATTTCCCAATACCGCCCATCCTGCAGGGTATTATTTTGCTTAGAAAATGTGCTATAGGTAGCAATTATATAAACAATTTAGAAATAAAAAATTAATTAATTAAAAACAAGTAAAAAGGAATGAAGTCAGTTTTGCTGTAAAATAATTCATTTAGCAGTGCCTGCAAGGACACTGCTGCTATTTAGACGTGTTTATTTTCTTTCTCTTTTCTTTGGTTGTTTCTTTCCCTTCATAAACACTAGTAAAAAATGAGCCTTGTACTTTTGGTTCTCACTGGCACACCATATCTCCATAGTTACCCAGGAGTTGTTGTCATCATCTGTGTTTTATTTTTTTTTTCTGGTTTCCATTTTATTGTGATTGTAAAAGGACAGGACGTTTCCAAAGGAGCTTGCTACTTGCTCTCAGTTCTCTCACTCTCCCTCCCTGCCCCACAACTGTTGTCAGTCTTTCTTTTCTTTTTATCAGTGTGTAGTTTGCGATCACGATTCATTCCCGAAAAGACCCTAAGTTCTCAAAGGAGTTGCTGCTGGCCATTTTCCAGTGTAGCGGGAGGGTGCAGCTGTAAGGTATGGACAAGAGTTTTTTTCCTGTTGGTTGTTTTGAAAGGAGACATGTCCTTAGCTAAAAAAAGTGTGATTTCTGCCCCCTTCCCTCACACACACCTTTCAGTTTCCACTCAGCAACCTCTGCAGCTTGACTATCACCACTGCACTTATGGTTATACCGGTTTGACAGCTACAGGTGCATGCTGCTCTTTTGAAAATCCCACTCTGCCATTGGAGGGTGTCATGAAGCAGATCAGACTGATGGCTACCTTTTTCATTCTTTCATGTATTTTTTTTAATATGTTGCTATTGCTTATTGACTGCTATGTAACTTGAGAGAGAGAGAGAGAGAGAGAGATTGTTGGGGGTAGGGGCACTTCAATGACTGCCAACTCGCTCGCTATGTGAGAAAAAACATGGTGGCTTGTCAATTTGAAAATTTGGGGTGCCCAATGATATGTTAAGTAATGGGGCACCCTGAATTGGCACTTGTTTTTTGCTGGGCATCTACTGAAAAATAAGTGCATGCCTGGCACGGCATTTCAGCCAATCAGAATGCATTATTTTTCAAGCCCATTTTCTAAGCTTGTTTAACAGTCAGGTGGTAGATGCCTGTATTAGATTAGTGCACTAGATTGATCAGCATAGATGCGTTGTTGCCATACAGATGTATGTGCCCTGGGTAATGTGGGTGATGTCAGTTTCTGAAAAACAAAAGAAAAACAAGGAGGAGAGCTTTAGCCCCTTCCTTCATTGGTAGGTTAGTTCTGATCTTTAAACAGTGTTAACTAATTTGCATGGAACCGCTTATCAGTGACTACTTGGACCTTGTACACTGAGGGCTACTCTGAACACATGCAATGTAACTGTCACAATGTCTGCCTCCGATGGCCTCCTGTGTACACATCAGATAATGCAGAAATAAGTTCCTGTCTGAAGTGCTATGGTATTACCAAAACCATTTGTGTCCCTGGACATGCAGACAGCAAAAATTTAGTCTCTGGATGACAATAGCAGTTTATTTTATGCTTTTTAAGCAGTGAGTCAACTGGAATCAGTTATTACCTCATCCAGTTGCTTATCTTGTTTCTGTAAACCAGTAAGTCTAACTCGTGAAGCTCTAAAACTTGCAATCCACAGTTCAGTACTGTTGGTCATTGACTATGGCCTAGTCATCTATGGTGCTGCTACCACCACAGCACTCACCAGACTCACTGTCGCTCTTAACAAGACCTGTAGGCTTATCAAGGGTACTGCTTGTCTCACCCACACTTGTGAGCTCGATGCTCAATCTGGATGGCTGCAGATAGGCAGCAGGATTAAATACCAAATGTACCTTCTTACGAAAAAGGTGCTCCTTGGACTCTTGCCACTGGGTGTGGGCTGCCTCCTTAACAAATCCCCAAAGACTCAGCACACTTGCACCTCAGTAGCCAAACTCCTCCTTGTCCCTAGGTGCCAGACCACTCAATGCCAGCAATCCTTTCTTTTTTGGGCCCCTTTCTGGTTCAATGGCCTGCCCTATGAACTGGCCAACCTACCCAAGCTTGGTCAGTTCAAGCATATGCTCAGACTTCATCTTCTATCTGAAAGCTCTTGTGACTGTACTCCTTAACTACTAGGTATTACCACTCCTCTCTTCCATCCCCCTACCCTTTTTTCCCTCTGCTATCTCTCCCCTCACTGAGATCCACTCAGGGTGGAGTCTCAGATCTCATACCCACTATGAAATCCATCATCCCTCTTTCTTCTGCCCCACCCCTCTTTCTTCTGCCCCTGACCTCCCTCTTCTTATTTTTCCTTTCCCGACCTCATGCCCTCCAAATTATTACTACGACAATGCCTGTGACTGCTGCCTGTCTCCCCCTCCCTAGTCCTATGCTACCCTTCCCCCTTTTCCTCCTGATAACTACTTGCTCTCTCACTCTTTGTTACCACTAGCTAGTTATATGTACCATTATTAATTGTACTGCATTTTTTATCTCAATTTGTTAATTCTCCTTATTCCCTAGTGTAATCCCTCCCCCACTGATCTGAAATCCCTCACTAACCTGTTGCTTGACACACTTACAAACTTTAACTTTGTAACCTATTACTTGATGACTGCTGTGGAATCATTTTGTGTGCCACCCATGGCACTAATCTCTTGCTGTTCTCTTGTTTAATTAAGTAGCAGTTTATTTGAATTAGTTTGTTCTCCTAAGTCTCTTTGTAATCCCCCCCCCCACTGACGTGGCACCCTTGTAAATGATCTGCTTGGCACGCAAAGCTATTTGTAATCCAAGATTGAATAAATAAATAATGATGTATGGATTTGATTTGCTTTCTGTGAAGATTGCTACAGGTTGTGGGGTGGGGAGTGGAGAAGGTCCATCCCCCCCCCCCCTCCGAGCTCCTTGTTTTGCAAGGAGATTGGCTTGGGCATTACGTGGCTAAAGGGAACTGTTGAGTGGGCTTTAACCATTTTTCTCACAGAGCAGAGGCAGTAAATGTGTACACTGTCAGACAGGTAAACCCTCCATTATGGAGTAGAGAACACAAATAGAATCTGAAAACAGTGCAAGACAAATGCTGGAGAGCTGTCAGGAGATGAACCTGAATCAGCCCCCCCCCCCCCAATACACAGTACCATGGACCACATATGCATAATAACACCGGGGAATGCTGTCTGTGACAAAATGTTGAAATCTTAAAATGCTGAAATTAAATTATTAGTTTTAGAATATAAACTGTTTAATTAATGCTTTTGCAGAGAAAAGAGATGTCTGCATTTCATACTACAAGTATCCTTGTTGTCTTTGGACTGCATTTCAGCCACCTGCTTCAATAAGTCAAGGTTGTCAAATTAACCCTTCCTTAGTAAGTTTTAGTTTGAGGCACCTTTTTCCAGAACATACCCCCCACCCGGTTGGAGAAGGAGGGAAAAAAATATGTTGAGCCTGTTGTGCTCAACAAGCACTCTGGTCCAAGAATAAAAACCTGTTGTTAACACAGTAAGGATATGTCATAAGTTTCCACTCCCTTGCAACTGAGATGGCACAAGACTTAAATAGACTGGATGGTCTGTTTCTGCTGGCACATTTGTATACATGCCAAGCAATTGAAAATCTACAAATAATGTCAAATGGCAAACAAAATTTAACAGCAGCAGGAGATCCTTCTTGTTCTTTTCACAGTTAGGTATTGTGATTTCAATATCCTGAACCCCCTCTTGTGTATAGGGTAGAAGTTTAATCACATTAGTTCATACCACAGCACACTTTTTCCATAAATCTATCCCTATCAGAAAACATCTCTTTGTACCATTAAAAAAACACATGCCAGCCAGATTCCAGTCTTATGCATATTTACCCAAAGAGTTAAACAAAACATTCTCTCTGAATTCTGCTCTCTTAAACTAAAATCATGCTCACTCACTTTCCTTCATTTGCACAAGCACCATACAATTCTGCCATCATTTTTATCCAGTCTAATATAATATGTTTGTTTGCCTGATTGTCTGAAATAAAGCATTTACAGCAAAACATTTTTCTAAATGCAATTTTTTGAATAAAGTAACCTTTACACTCACTGTTTTGCTCTGTTCAAAACTTCACTGACAGAGATAACATTTTCCAAAACATTGCTTAGCATTTGAAGCTAGCCTTGAACATTTATAAAGCATCACCTTTATGCATAGAGAGAAAATAAAAGAAAAAAATAACAGTTCAGATTCACCCACATACTGTGAAATAACAGCTGATCATTTGTAAAGCACAGTGACTTTAAATAAAATTCATAGCATTTCTATTTAATATGCTTTATTAAATTTTTCCAAAAAACATGAAGAACAGAATCTCCAACAAGAACATCCATAGCAAATAAGCACAACTGTCACATTAACATTCCCTATGTACAACTCCCCCCACCTGAGACCTCAACCCCCCTGACCAGAGCATGAACAGATACACTCAGAAAATGTAATCATAAGAAATAGGAGCAATAATCAAAATTTACACCAATAGGCTAGAACACTACGCTGGAAGACCCTCAACTCAAAAATCAAAAATGAATTATGGAGATAGGAGGCCTCAAGAGGCCGCCAGCGATCCTAATACCAGTCAGATCTGTCTTGTCATGAGGCAATATGTTTCTCCATAGCCATTCTCTGTAAGATAGAATAGTTGTATCTAACCAATGACATAGGATTACTAACTTAGCAGTAATTGAGATGAGAGCTACAGTGTATGGTGAAATGTGGTTGTGTATGGAAAGCCATGCACCACAGAAAGTCATTCTGCTGCAGTAGTGACGTCCTCACTAACACATAATAACTTTTCATTCTGTATTAGTGAAGGCATCATAATACAAGGGACTACATCAGCAGTTGTAATTCATTCCTTGAATTGCTGTTTGAGAGTCTTGCACGTGTGCTGGCCAGCGGCAGTTATCAAGTGCATCTAGGCAGAGCAGACCTAACAAAGGAGGAAAGAGAGTGTGTTTTTTTAATTTTACATACCAACTGAAGCACCATTCACTATATAGAACACTGTATGGGCAAACATACACTGATCAGCTATTCTTCTGCCTCGTGGATACAATGCCGACCAAGGAACCTCTCGAGCTTCACTCTCTAGGTCATCAGATGGCATTGTATCCACTTGGTGGAAGAATAGTCTTGTATTGTATGCTTACCCATACGCTATCATATATATATATACATATATATATATATATATATATATATATATATAGGCCTTATGAGGACCAAAAACTCAGAAAGAGTAAAACCAATTTCATTACATAAAGGTTTTTTTAAGTGCAGATATTGTAATGTTTGTGATTATGCAACAACATGAGAGCACACTGTACATCCACAAACTGGACAGAGGTTCAAGTTAAATCATTATCTAGGTTACCACTGTTCATTTTTAGTCTATGCAGCATGGTGTGACAGTAAACAATTCTATATTGGCAGAACTGTAAGACCTCAAAAAAATATTGTACATGGGAGCAATAATAAATGCTAAGTCTAAAAATGCTCTTGGGGCACAGTTTTTGGAAAAAAATTCAAGTAATCCAAAGAGACTGCACTTCAGAGCAATGCACCACATTCCAGTATTAGAACAGGGTGGTGATAGAGTTAATTTACTCAACCAATGCGAAACACAATGGATTTTTAATTTGGGAGCTCTAACACCCCCAAGTCTAAATAAACCGATTGATTTTAGACCATGGCCCAGATATTCAAAAGGGATGTACCTGATGCAACTGAGTTGCACTGGCACATCCCCGGAAATGAGCCCCTGGGCCATATTCGAAAGGAAGGGATGCACAGTGCAATTCCGGATGTGCCGCAGTGCTAAGATAATGTATGTGGCGCATCTGGAGTGGGCGTTCCAATGAATGGTCTGCACATCCCTATGTTCAACCCAAACATGTGATGCATCTGTGGCTCATCCCCCAAGATGTGCAGCACAAAGTTAAGCATAAAAGGAAGTGGTCTAACTGCAAGACAACTACAGGCAGCCAGCTGAAGTAAAACGAGCAAGATTGATGAGGCTGTGTTTCTAATGGCAGACATAATGAGGGGTGTAAGGAGGTGGGTGGAACAGCAATGTGGATGTGGACGGGCCTGTAGGTGGTACACCTAAAGACAATACTGTGCTTGTGTCACCTTTGAACAGCATAGTGACATTGAGATAGTGGGCTAGTGCTGACCCAAAAGGGTCATTCTGAGGCAGATCTGTGAGCTGTGCCATGATGAACTGCAGGCACCCACCAGAAGAGGTCATGCCATGTCAGTGGAGACCACGGTGATGGCAGCAATGTGCTTGCTCACCACAGGAACCTTCCAGAAACCAGTGGGTGACACCACTGGTATCACACATTCAGGAACTTCTCACCTCCTCACACAGTTCCTCAATGCTATGCTGCCACATGCTTCGGAATTAATCAAATTCCCAAACACACAGGCAGAGTGTACAGAAAACATGCAGGAATTACACAGGGTGGCATGCATGCCAGGTGTGATAGGGGCCATTGACTGCACCCATGTGGCAATATGTGCACCACCTGTCCCTGATGGTGTTGCATACTTGAACAGGAAGGGGTACTGTTCCATCAACTGCCATGTGGTGTGCAAGGCCACAGGGTGCATCATCAATGTCCACTCCTTGCACCCTGGGAGTATACACGATGACTTCATCTGGTACCTGTCTATCCTGTGCTGCAGATTTGAGGGTGGGGTCATCCCCACAGGGCAACTACTGGGTGAGCTGTGCAGGAGCCAATGACCACACCATGAACACTGTGGCACAGCACACAGCTGCTGGTAGTGCATGGGTGGGGGAAAGAAGTGATGGGGACATTGCAATGGCCAAATGCCATGTGGAACTGTGGAACCAGAAGACCTGCCAGACAGGTAAACATAGATACAGAGTTATTGGTGTGGAGAGCTACAGGGCAAGCATAGCAGGGGTGCAGCACAGCAGCCAAAAGCTGCACTGTGAGGAACAACAGATACACCTAGGTACCACCATTGTACAGGTGATCAATGACTGCAGTGGGTGGACAGGACAGTAGCATGGTGCCCAAGCAAGCTGGAATGGGGTGCAGAGGCCTGGGAAGGTGTTTGGCTTGCCATGGCCAGTCAGGCTGCAAGCAAAATGCATATACTGATCTCCACAATGGAGAGACAAGGCCTGCACATGTGGGGTGGTGGGAATGGCAACCAGGTGGACAGGTAGTGGCAACATAAATAGGCAAGGTGTGGTGGCAGTCTTAACAGGGCATGTGCACACCAGAGTGCAACTAACACATATGTCTGCTCCCCAGGTGACAGTGCATACCCCCTCTGACCATGGCTGCTCACCCCCATACGGCAGCCCAGCAGTGCAGCAGAGGAGAAATACAATGAGGCACACACCACAACACACAACATAATAGAGCGTGTGTTTGGCATGATAAAAATTTGATTCTGTTGCATAGACAGGTCCGGTGGTGTCCTACAACACAGGCCTAAAAAAGCCTGTGGCATATTTCTGGCCTATTGCATTATACACAAAATGGCCATTGACCATGGAATACCTTTCCAGGTGGAGGAGGGTGACAGTTCAGATGAGGAGGAACCCCAGGGAAGGGGTGGGAAGCAACCCATGGAGAGGAGGGATCAAAGGCTGGCTGCCCCAGCCAGGAGGCAGAGGACACCACTTGACTTGGCTCATCATGAGATTAGAGCATTGCAGAAGGACTTTCTAGAATTGGGGAGGGGCCTAAGACAAGTAGCACACACAGTATCCTTCTCAGAGGTGCTGCCTGTCAATGGCATGAGTGAGGCGAGGGTACTTTGCACCATGCAGTTTAATGAATGGTTGAAAAAATGGTGTGGAGCACAGCTTCATTGGGGACTGGGGTTCCACCTGGAGGGACACAAGCCTATACTGGCAGGATGGTCTGCATCTGTCCAGGAAGGGAACAAGTCTTTTGAGCAATCGGTTTAAATGCTTCATTGGCAAGCTTTTAAACTAGTCAAGGGGGGAGGCACTGATAAGCAGCAGGAAAATCCCAGCCTCTCCCTACAAAACAGGGTACTAAATGAGAAAAAGACCAAGCTAGAAAGGTCAGTGGGGGATGCTGCAACAGAAGGTAAAGCCATCAAAAAATGGAGAGCAATGAGTACCAATGCCCATAGTCTGAGTAACAAGCTTCCTGAATTAGTGGCCTTGATGGAGGAGGAACATCTGGATATCATGGCAGTCACAGAAACATGGTACACACAAAACCATGACTGGGATGTAAACATACCAGGATACACTATGTACAGGAGAGACAGGGAGAGTAAAAGAGGAGGAGGAGTAGCTCTTTACATAAGGGAAGGAATCAAAGCAACAGAACAAAAGGGTAAACAGGGAGGAGAAGAAGCACTGTGGGTAAATTTGGAGACCGACAATGGCACCACATCACGCAGGGGTTAGATACAGACCCCTTCTCAGGGGAGGAAATGGACAAGGAAATGATAGAAAGTATACTTAGAATGGCAGGAAAAGGGAGATATTGCTGATGGGTGATCTGAATATGCCAGATGTTAACTGGAGTGCAGTTGCAGCAGCCACTTCTAAGAGTGGGTTATTCTAGATGCCTACAGGGGCATGCATTAGGCAACTAGTATAGGAGCCCACTCAAGAGGGAGCAATCTTAGACCTGGTTCTCTCAAATGGAGAAGAAGAGAGGATCACAGATGTAGAAGTGGGTAGCCATCTGGGAACTAGCGACCATCGAACAGTATGGTTTACAATAAACACAGCAATAGAGTCAAGCCATACAAAGACAAAGGTACTGGATTTTAGGAGAGCTGACTTTGTCAAAATGGGTGAGTGCCTGAGGAATGCACTAGCAAATGGGCAGGAAGGAGGGGTGGAAGAACAATGGGGAATAATAAAAACTGCCATCACAGAGGTAACAAGCCTTTGTGTAAAGCAAATTAACAAAATGAAATGAGGTAAGAAACCACTATGGTTCTCAAAGGAAGTGGCAGGGAAGGTTCAAGAGAAAAAGAAAGCATTCAGGAAGTACAAGGAATCACAGAAGGAACAGGACAGAGAACTGTATCAGTTAAAGCAAAAGGAAGCTGGGAAGGCAGTCAGAACAGCAAAGGCCCAAACCGAGGAAAAGATAGCCAACTCTGTTAAGAAGGGGGATAAAACCTTTTATAGCTACATCAGGAGTGAAAGAAGACCAAGAGAGGGATAGTGAGGCTTAATAAAGGGAGGAGGTGGGCAGAGGGTGACTGTGAAAGGCAGAGATACTAAACAAATATTTTGCTCAGTATTTACAAAGGAAGAGGGAGGTACCTAAAACAAACAGTAGAAACACTCTGGATACAGAAGTTGATACCAGCCCATTTACAGAAGAAAGGGTTCTGAAAGAACTCTTAAAACTGAAGGTGGACAAAGCAATGGGGCCTGATGGGATTCATCCCAGAATTCTAAAGAACTAAGGGTAGAACTAGTGACATCACTGACTACCCTCTTTAACAAATCATGGGAGGATGGGGTGGTACCGAGGACTGGAGGAGGGCAGATGTGATTCCCTTTCACAAAAGTGGGAGCAAGGCAGAAGCAGGAAACTACAGACCTGTTAGTTTAACCTCAGTGGTAGGAAAATGATGGAATCACTTCTGAAGGAAAGAATTGTTGAATATCTAGAGGCCAGAGGGGCACAGGACCCAAGGCAGCATGGATTCACAGCAGAAAGGTCATGCCAGACAAATCTGATAGATTTCTTTGACTGGGTGACCAAAGTAGTTGATCAGGAGGGCTGTGGACATGGCCTACCTAGACTTTAGCAAGGCATTTGACACAGTCCCACACAAAAGATTAATATACAAGTTAGCCAGCCTGGGAGTGGGTCCCAAGATGACAGCCTGGGTAAAGAACTGGCTGGAGAATAGGACACAGAGAGTAATAGTAAATGGAGTCCACTCTGAAAAAAGGGGGGTTAGTAGTGGAGTACCGCAGGGTTCAGTATTAGGACCAGTCCTCTTCAATGTCTTTATAAGTGACATTGCAGAGGGACTGGAAGTAAAAGTATGTCTCTTTGCAGATGACACAAAGATCTGCAACAGAGTTGATGCACAAGGTGGAGTGGAAAGGATGAGAAGGGACTTGGCAAGGTTAGAGGAATGGTCAAATATATGGCGGCTTAGATTCAATGCTAAGAAGTGCAAGGTAATGCACCTGGGAAACAAAAACCCAGGGGAAGAGTACACAATGGGGAGTGAGATACTTACAACAACAAAAATGGAAAGGGACCTGGGGGTAGTCATATCAGATGACCTAAAGGTGGGCAAGCAATGTGAGAGGGCAGCAAGGAGGGCTGGGGGGATACTGAGATGCATAGGGAGAGGCATCACCAGTAGAAAACAGGAAGTTATTATCCCTCTGTACAGACAGCTAGTGAGACCCCATCTGGAGTACTGCGTGCAGTTCTGGAGACCCAGTCTCCACAAAGACATAGACAGGATGGAAGCTGTCCAGAGGAGGGCAACTAAAATGGTGCAGGGTCTGCACCAGAAGACGATAGTGAAGAGAGACTTAAGGAGCTTAATATGTATAGCCTCTGAGGAAAGGAGGGAGAGGGGGACATGATAGAAACTTTCAAGTACCTCAGGGAATCAACAAAGTCCAAGAGGGTAGCATCTTTCAAAAAAGAGGTGTGCAAGAACAAGGGGGCACAATTTGAAGATAGAAGGGGGCGGCTCAGAGGTAATTTAAGGAAGTATTTTTTCACAGAGAGGGTTGTGGATGTATGGAACGGCCTTCCAGAGGAGGTTGTGAAGTCACAAACTGTGGTGGAATTCAAGCATGCATGGGACAGTCATAAGGCAATTCTAGGGGGTGGGGGTAGGAAGAAGTAGGCTGCTGGTTAACTAGGATCTGTAGCTTATCCATCAGGTAGGGAAATGGGCAGACTGGGCTGGCCAAGCGGTCCTTATCTGCCGTCAAATTCAAATTCTATGTTTCACCATTGTGGAGTAGCATTTTGGAAACTGCAGGTGAGTAACCCAGGATGAATGAATTAGGCAGCAATGACACACACACATACACATACACACACACACACACACACACACACACACACACACACACACCAAGACAGGATGTAGATGTTTGGAGGACACACACACACACACACACAGGTAGGCAGACACCGCACAACAGATGCAGGGTGCACTGCACAGCTCGCACTACCATGCATCCACAACAGTGCCACCAAGGACAGGGAGAGGCACTGTGGCATTACAGAGACTGGCACGGATCAGAGGGTATGTGCCAGCACACAAGCATGGCAGACACAGGACTGCACTCATCAAGCTCATTCCACACAATACAACACCACTGCCCCCACACATGGCCTGTACAACACACAGACAGCACAGGCAGGTGTGACACCAGGGCACGCATGTGCCACACCATGAGGCCCTGGCAACAGCCAGCCTCGTGCATGGTGGACAACAGCAGCAGAGTACATGAACCTGGCACCCGCACCCGGCAGGACTCACCATGAGCCAGTATGGTCACCATGGCCACATTGGTGGCCACACCCTGACTGGGAGGCAGCCACATACAGGTCACCAGCCACGGGGTGATGACACCACCCTGGCAGGGGCTGATTCCTGAGAATGTAACTGGGTCCTCATGGGTGTGTCCCTCCAGGAAAATAGCCTGCATCTGGGGTGTCAGGGGTGGTGCTGGCAGGGGGCAGCATGAGCCCAATTGGTGTCACCCAACCCTATGCCCCGGGGGTGCTCAATTTACTGCACAGTGAATGGTGGGACACACTGTGACCATGGGTCACCAGGGATGCAAAGCCCACCAGAATGTTCTCTGCAAACTGATCCAGTGATGCGGTCATGACCTTCTGCAGTTGGTGTATCTCACCAAACAGCTGGGCACATCCCATGGACTCATGCTCCATCAGTTGCCCAACCTGCACACGCAGTCCATGGAGCTCCTCCCTGAGCACTGCCTGTCCTACAACAATTTTCAGCAGGATCTGCATGTGCTCATTGAGCCTCTCAGCAGGTGGTGTTTTGGGGTCTGGTTTCCGACAGGCAGGGGGTGTTCTTGCCTGCTGTGCCATGTCCCCCATCTGGGAACACTAAAAAGGAGGCCACTGTTCAGGTGGAGGCCACTGTTCAGGCAGAGACTGAGTGTGGGAATGCACAGCAGTTCCAGTGGTGGGCTGGACAGTGTCCCCCAATGGCTGTTGCAGCACCGCAGTACCCTGCTGGACTGCACTGGCAGTCCCATGCCCCACAGTAGCACCCTGGCCCTGTCCCCCACAAGCTGCTGCAGTGGCAGGTGGTAGGGGGGCACACAGGAGGAACATGTGTGCGGGCACAGGACCACCAGCACTGTTTGTTGCTGCCTGTGTGTGTACTAGACCAGTGGGAGGCTGTGGGCTGCCTGTGCAATCCTTGATGAGGATTATGTCATCATCATCCTCCACCGAGGTTGGTTCAGGCACAATGAAGTCCTCCTGCATGAGAATGCAGGACAAGTGGTCATCAGCATGCAACCCCAGTATGTCCAACAGATTAGCTGCTGGGCAAAGGCCACATGCACTGGCCATGGGACAAGAGGACTGGGAAGGCACAGAATCATCCTCGGCTGGCACCATGGGGCTTGCCTTAGCTGGCAAGGCAACCCTGGGGCGTGATGGAGCTGAAAGAAAAGAAAACAGTTAGTGACACATGTCTGTATGGCAGGTAGACAGCTAGATGAGGGAATAGAAACATAGAAGTTGATGGCAGATAAGGACCGCAAGGCCCATCCAGTCTGCCCATTTCTTTTTCTACCTTATAAATGTGCCATTGGCCTTTGTCAGTGACCTATCTATTCATAGTCATTTGTATTGCTCCCTTATGCCTATCCCATGCATGTTTGAAGCCCTGCACTGTATTCATAGCCACCACTTCTTGTGGTAAGCCATTCCATGCATCTACCACCCTTTCTGTGAAAAAGAATTTCCTCACATTCCCTCTTAATCGGCCTCCTCTAATCTCATGCTGTGTCCTCTTGTCTTGCTATTTTTCTTATATTTAAACATGTTAGACTCTTTCACCTTGTTTATGCCCTTAAGGTGTTTGAATGCCTCGATCATATCACCTCTCCCTCCTTTGCTCAAGGGTATACATATTGAGCTCCGTTAATCTGTCCTCATATGTCTTCTGATGCAGTCCCTGCACCATTTTGGTTGCCCTTCTCTGGACTGCCTCAATTTGGTTAATGTCCTTTTGAAGGTGTGGTCTCCAATACTGCACGCAGTACTCCAGATGGGGCCTAACCAATGTCTTGTATAGAGGAATTATTACCTCCCTCTTACGACTTGTGATACCCCTACTAATACACCCTAACACCCCCCTAGCCTTGTGTGCATGTGAACCACGGGTGTGCCTGTGATGTGACTCATGTCTGGAACTACCATCATGGCCTGTGTACCGCCAGCACTCTGGTGGTGTAAGACACACATGTATGCAGGGGTGTACACACATGGTGGTGTTTGGCACGGGACCACAATGCACAGGCTGTGGCAAGGCCAGTCCCCCCATGGCCCTGCCACAGAACTGTCAGCCCTACTGTGAAATACCTGCCCACAGTGGCCAGATGGTGTATGGGACCTCTGTGGATGGCCATGTGGCACCACAACAAACATGGTGTCCCCGAAGGGCATGCATGGCCATTGTTGGCCTGTGTTGTTGGGCCACACCACCCTGTGTACTTCACCATGGCACTGTTCAAGCACAACAGCACACAGGGTAATTAGTGAGGTAAACACCAAGGTACAGAAGTCATTAGGGAGCAGGACAGAGGTAAATGTAAAAAAAGGCAAAGGCAGTAAAGACAGGGATGGTGCTAAAAGGGGTAAGGCCATCAAAAAGTGGAGGGTGATGAGTACCAATGTCCATAGTCTGTGTAACAAGCTCCCTGAACTAGTGGCCTTGATGGAAGAGGGTTTCCTGGATATTGTGGCAGTCACAGAAACATGGTACACAGAGAACCATAACTGGGATGTCAACATACCAGGATACACAATCTACAGGAGGGACAGGGAGGGTAAAAGAGGAGGAGGAGTAGCTCTCTATGTAAAGAAAGGGATCAAAGCAACAGAACTAAAGAGTAAATAGGGAACAGATGAGGCACTGTGGGTCACCCTGGAGACAGGAAATGGCACCACAATCCACATGGGGGTTGTATACAGACCCCCATCTCAGGGGGAGGGAATGGACAAGAAAATGATAGAAGGCATCCTTAGAATGGCAGAAAAAGGGGAGATATTGTTGATGGGGAACCCGAATATTCCAGATGTTAACTGGAGAACCTTTGCTGCAGGCACATCTAAGAGCAGGGTCATTCTTGATGCCCTACAAGGGACATGCCTCAGACAGCTAGTATTGGAACCCACTCGGGAGGGAGCAATCTTAGACCTGGTATTATCAAATGGGGACGGAGAAAGAATCTCAGATTTAGAAGTGGGTAGCCAGCTGGGAACAAGCGACCACCAAACAGTGTGGTTCACGATAAACACAGCCATACAATCAAGCCATACAAAAGCAAGAGTATTGGACTTTAGGAGGGCTGACTTTGGGAAAAGAGAGAGTGCCTCAGAAAAGCACTAGCAAACAGGCAAGAAGGAGGGTTGGAGGAACAATGGAGAGTAATCAAAACAACCATCACAGAGGCAACAAGCCGTTGTGTAAAGCAAATCAACAAAACACAACAAAGGAAAAAAACACTATGGTTCTCAAAAGAGGTGGCAGGGAAAGTTAAGGAGAAAAGGATAGCATTCAGGAAATATAAGGAAACACAGAACGAGGAGGACAGAGAACTTTATCAGTTAAAGCAGAAAGAGGCAGGGAAGGCAATCAGAATAGCAAAGGCCCAAATGGAGGAAAGGATAGCCTACTCTGTTAAGAAGGAGAATAAAACCTTTTATAGGTACATTAGGGAGCGAAGAAAGACCAAAGGAGGGATACTGACGCTTAATAAAGCAGAGGGAATGTGGGCCGAGGGTGACAGTGAAAAAGCAGGGATACTGAATCAATATTTCTGCTCAATATTCACAAAGAAAGAGGAGGGGAGGTACCTAATCCAAACAAGAGAAACAATCTGAAGATGGGGGTCGATTCCAGTCCATTTACAGAAGAAAGGGTTCTGAAAGAACTAATAAAATTGAAGGTGGACAAAGCAATGGGGCCTGATAGGATTCACCCAAGAATTCTAAAAGAACTAAGGGTAGAACTAGTGACACAGCTGACTACTCTCTTTAACAAATCATGGGAGGATGGGGTGGTACCTGAGGACTGGAGGAGGGCAGATGTGATTCCTCCTCACAAAAGTGGGAGCAGGACAGAGGCCGGAAACTACAGATCAGTTAGTTTGACCTCAGTGGTAGGGAAAATCATGGAATCACTTCTGAAGGAAAGAATTGTTGAGTACCTAGAGGTCAGTGGGGCACAGGACCCAAGGCAGCATGGATTCACGATGGGAAGGTCATGCCAGATGAATCTAATTGATATCTTTGACTGGGTGACCAAAGTAGTAGATCAGGAAGGGGATCTGGACATGGCCTACCTAGATTTTAGCAAGGCATTTGATACAGTCCCACACAAAAGATTAATACACAAGTTAGCCAGTCTTGGAGTGGGTCCCAAGGTGGTAGCCTGGATAAAAAATTGGCTAGACAACAGGACACAAAAGGTAATAGTAAACGGAGTCCACAGTGAAGAAAGGAGGGTTACTAGCAGGGTACCGCAGGGTTCAGTACTGGGACCGGTCCTTTTTAATGTCTTTATAAGTGACATTGCAGAGGAACTGGCAGGAATAGTATGTCTCTTTGCAGACGACACAAAGATCTGCAACAGGGTTGATACACAAGATGGAGTGGAAAGGATGAGAAGGGACTTGGCAAAGTTGGAGGAATGGTCAAATGTATGGCAGCTCAGATTCAATGCAAAGAAGTGCAAAGTAATGCACCTGGGAAACACAAACCCAGGGGAAGAGTACACATTGGGGGGTGAGATACTAACAACAGTAAAGCTGGAAAGGGACCTGGGGGTAATTATATCGGATGACCTAAAGGTGGGCAAGCAATGTGAGAAGGCAGTAAGGAAAGCTGGGGGGATACTGGGATGCATAGGGAGAGGCATCAATAGTAGAAAACAGGAAGTTGTTATCCCTCTGTACAGACAGTTGGTGAGACCCCATCTGGAGTACAGTGTGCAGTTCTGGAGACCCCATCTCCGCAAAGACATAGACAGAGTGGAGGCTGTCCAGAGGAGGGCAACTAAAATGGTGCAGGGTCTGCGCCAAAAGACATATGAAGAAAGACTAAAGGAGCTTAATATGTATACCCTTGAGGAAAGAAGGGAGAGAGGGGGGACATGATAGAAACTTTCAAGTACCTCAAGGGAATCAACAAAGTCCAAGAGGGTAGCATCTTTCAGAAAAAGAGATGTGCAAGAACAAGGGGGCACAATTTGAAGATAGAGGGGGGACGGCTCAGAGGTAATGTGAGGTAGTATTTTTTCACGGAGAGGGTTGTGGATGCATGGAACAGCCTCCCTGAGGAGGTCGTGGAGTCAAGTACAGTGGGAGAATTCAAGAATACATGGGACAGACATAAGGCAGTCCTAGTGGGGGGTAGGAGGAAGTAAGCTGTTGGTTAACTAGGATCTGAAGCTTATCTGTTAGGTAGGAAAATGGGCAGACTAGGTGGGCCAAGTGGTCCTTATCTGCCATCAAATTCTATGTTTCTATGTTTCTACGTTTCATGGTGTGGCTATGCATTCACAGCAGCTCTGCATGGCGCATCAAGGACATGGTACAGGCCCCTGTGTGGTGTACCCAGGCACTCTTGTGGCCTGCACACACCACCCCCAACTGGTGTTTCCACATGCATACTCACAGTGCTGCAATGAGCTGCCCCCTGCCTGGAACTCCCCCAGGACACCCACGATGGATGCTCAGTTGAAAGTGGGCATGAGTAGCTCCTCTGCTGGTGTATGGACCAGTACTCTGGAGTGGCCACCATCGGTGCATGTCAGAGATGCCCAAATGGTGACAACCTTCTCCTTAGCCCGTCACCAATCAGTGTTCATCTTTTTCATGCTCTCCTAGGGAGTGCAGCTGAAGCATAATGGGCATTGACATAGGTGGCAAACTCATCCCAGCCTTTCACCCACTCCTGCCAGGTCCCTCTATTTTCAGAAAGCAGTGCCTCCCTGTGGACATAGGCCTCCACCTGGGCATGCTTCTCATCCTCCATGAAGTTGGGCCTATGTCATTTAGCCTGCTCCCGCTCAGTCTCACTATTCAATATTCTGTCTCCTGTGGACAGAAATGGAGCAAGCATGAGCACATGGGCAGCATGCCCTGAAGTTGTGCAATGCCACACTTAATGAAGTACAAAAAAAGGCTGTAGCAAAAGGAATGTAAACAAACCCTCCTTTCAGGCTGCAGTTCCTGTTAGTGAACTGTGCTCTGATGAGGTGCTTTTATGGCCCATCTCATGCAAATGAGTCCTCGAGCATCCAGTAATGAGCTGCTAAAAAGTTGACTTGCTCCTGAATTGGTTAATGAGGCAATTTGCATGTCCTGGCTGAGTATTGCAGATTTGCTTCTGGCTCATCTCAGACTGTGCCATGCATCTGAACTGTGCAGAGCATCTCTGCATGGCACAATTCCTGAGCATGAGCAATGCACAGTACCACAGTTGACATGTGCTGTGGAGCATGCCCAACGTACCAGGCCATGTATCGTGTATCGCCCATTGCTGCGTATGTGCTCTGTATGGGGCATGTCTGGGGACATGCACAATGTGACTGGCTGCCAGTCTTACATTGTCCCTGGATCATGCATCTCCCAGTGCTATGCTATTAGCCAACATGGCACATGTTTGTGGATTTGCACCATGTTTTTGACTGCAAGTGTGGCATTGCCATCACCAAGATGGCATCTATGTGGCTCACTGTGCTGTGACCTCATTCTTCTGCCAGGCCTTTCAGTACTGTGCATGTGTGGTAATGTGCAATGTGTGTCAATAGCTCATGCCTATCGTTCATGTGGGTGGTGTGTGGCAGACTGCATGGTGGGCCTATTACGCAACAGGCATGGCCCGGCCACATATTGCTCAGTGTGCATGCTGTAGAGCACCACACACTGCTAGGCTGTTTGGGGAAAGTATGGCACATGCTACTGGAGGGAGACCCAGGGCCCTCAACTGTTCTGAGGTTGAGGTGACCAACATGGTGGTACTCATTGCTCCCCTGGAGGGACAGTTGTTTGGGACTGAAAAGCTCCAGGTGTGATGGTACCAGGACTGGGCACATGTTGCCTGGCATTTGGAGAGGAGGACAGGTGCGCCCAGGACTGGGGAGCAGTGCAGGCATTGTTATTATGACCTGAGGAGGAGAGATCCTGACAGGCTCCAGATGCTGAAGGACCAGGCCCACAGGGGGGTGGTTCCATGCCCAGGTATGTATGTTCTGTGTGCCTGCTCTCTTTGCACGCCCTAGGGTTGGGGGTTGGGGTGTGCAGCAAGTGAGTGTTTCCCTGCCCACACAGTCAACTTGTCCCTGGTTGCAGGGCCATAATGTTGGTACCATGCATGCCATGGTGTCCTCTGTGTGGAATGGTGCTCCACTGTGCCATTGCCATTTAACTGTGGCCCCACATTGTGGGGTGCCCCTCAGATGGGCACACAGCATGCTGCACCATGCTGCATCCTGACATCATTTGGGGGTGGTGGTTTATGTTTACTCATGGTGCTTACAGCGCTCTTCCATTGTGTTTCCCTTGCAGGTCAGGTGGAGCGGTGACAGGCCTGGGCAGGGGCTGATCAGCGGTCCCTGGTGGTGAGTGCAGAGGCACCAGCTCATGTGACCAGATGTGTGGCAGGTAAGTGCATGACATGTGCTGCATTTGTGTGTACATGGGGTATGGGTAGGTCTGGGGGGGTTGCATTTTCCACAGCGGGCCATTGCCTGCTTCATGTGTATGTCCTTGTGGTGGTGGACAAGTACACATGGATTTTTGTGTCGGTAGCTTGTGGTTGTCCTGTTGTGCACTTGGCACCTGTGTGCTAGTCCCCAGTTGCTGTGTCTAGTCCCAGCTGTGAGTACCCACTGGTGCTCACATGGGATCCCCACTGGTGCTCATATGGGGTCACCTTAGGGCCTGTGTGTGTGGTACACACATGGGACAGGGTCCCATGCTGTAGGAGGCATGGATGCATGTCCCTTGGTGACATACTCTGCCTGTCCACTGTGCCATATCCCATTCATTGTGCAGCTCTGTGTCCCAGCATGTTGCCAGTGTGTGCTGTGCATGGTGTTTTGACAGCCCCTCTGCATGGGCCAGCCAGCATCAGTCATGCACGCCCAGCCCACTTGAAGGGGGGGGGCTATGCCTGTGTGGGCTGTGGCACTGAGTACATGCTCTCTGTTTCCCCAACATAGGATGTCAAGCTGGTGCATGTGGTGGACGGTGGCCTGCTGTTCTCGTTGGCAGTGGGACGGTCCATCTTCAGTGGATGGTTGTTTCCAGCTACCGGAGGATAGGGGCCTAGCTGAGGGTGTCAAGGCAACAGATGGCAGAGATGAGGTGCCTTGTTGAAGAGGTCCAGCAGCTGCACCGTGTGATAGAGGGTCAGGTGGTGCATGGTCAGGAACAATAGACTGCAATAGACATTTCCACCTGTACATGGCCCCAGTGATCCCATCCCCACACCCTGTTCCCCAATGGAAATAGTTATCCCCCTGTATTCCCTGTTCCACCTTCCACCCTTCCCCACAGTGTTACAATTGTATACATTTTGATATATTAATAGTGGCTGTTACTGGTTTTGTTGTTGTTCCTGCATTTGGTTTCATTGTCATTGTTTGGATACTTTTTTCTGTTCATTATTATTAAATATTTTTACTACTACATGCATGTGTGTGTGTGTGTGTGCGTGTTCCTCACATTACAGTTGCTCCAGTCACCTGTTGTTGTGCATTGTTGACTGACTGCCCAGTCTGTGCCACTGCCCATTTGTGTCTGTGCTTTGGCACGACTGTGCACCATCTCTGCCTTGTTGTGCCATGCTCTGTTTGTCATGCTGTCCCCTCGGTCACCTCTGGGGTGTTCATCAGTGCTGCTCATGTTGTCACTTGCACATAGCACACGCTCTGATGCTCTGCATGCATCTGCTGTTTTCCTGAACAACCTGCTGCTGTGCTGCGCTGTTTGCAGTCCTGTATCCCTGTGGGCATATGCCACATTTCTGGCATACTACTGCCAGTCTGTGTACCAATCTGCCTCTGCACCACTGTGCCTGTGCTTTGGGTACTGTGACTGCCCTGCTTAGTTCTTCAGCGCTGTTGTCACTGTGCATGGCTGGTCAATACTGTCCATTGGGCCTCTGGTGATGGTGTGCTCTGTCCCTGCCCTCCTCTGTGCCATGCACAATGTGTCCCTTTGTCCCCCTAGGTTGGTCATGTCTGTGTGGTGTCTCATACTATGTCCATGGGGTCTGGGTCTGTGACCATTGTGCACTTTGTCAGTGTCTTCCTCCACCCTTTGGCATTGGGTTGCTTCCCTCCCTACCGTGCCTGTTGTACTTCACTCATGTGCCATTGCACATCCTTCCCTGTTGTTCCAGTGTCCCAGGCCAGTTTGCTCCTTTTGCTGTCTTCAGTTCTGCCCAGTTGCTCCGGCGCATTTCAGGATGCACAAGCAATAGGTCTGGTTATGTTATGGTGCATCTTTGTTATATTCAGCTTGTGCTACGCTGGCACATCTCTCCCACGCATCTTCTGAAAATAACAGCTTTGCGCTCCAGCACATCTCAGTTGCACAGAGCAACCACTTGCACCCCTTTCCGAGTGCAGTTTGAATAGCTAGGCCCATATTTGGAAGTTGACCTTTTGCATACAGTAGTGACCTTCAATGTAATGAGCATTCTTTATTTAAATTGATGGTAATTTTAAGTGATTACAGCTTTGAAGGGCAAGGATTTAAAAATATTACTTCAGCACCAGTGTTTTAGAAATAAATAAAATTGATGGGCTGATTAAGTAAAAACTTATTTATGCTTAAAATGTTATTTATGCTTAATATGAGCAGACACATTTATTTGACTACCTTTTATATAGGTGTTATTAAATGTAAGAAATTATTTAAATGTTGGTGCATTAAAATGGTACTGTATAAATAATATAACAAGAGTTTTTGAAAGTGTTATGTAGATTTTCATACAAAATATTGTTTTGCATGTTTTTCCTATCCATTGCACTGTTTTGAGTAATTGAATTAACTTTGTAATTAATTGTGGAGTATATGTAAATAGTACTGTGGATGGATAGCACCACCCCCCGAGGAAGACCCACGTGATAAGGTTGATATGTAGGTGCGTTAGCCTGGTGTGTTTACTTTGCTGTTATAATATAAAATAAACCCGTTATTATTCTCAGCTTTTTGGTGTTTGCCCAGCTTTGTTCATTTGTTCCAATAAGTTTTGTGGGCTGGAGCACCTTTAAGAGTCTGATGTGCACTTTTTTGTCATTTTGTATCATAATATCTTTGTTTTCCCAGATTGTCTGAAAATAAGGCATTGATAGCAAAACATTTCTTCAAATGCAATTTTCTGAGCAAAGTAACCTTTTCACTCACTCTCTCGCTCTGTTCAAAATGTTACAGACAGAGATAACATTTTCCAAAATGTTGCTTAGCATTTGAAGCTAGCCTTGAACATTTACTGTATAAGGCATTAGTTTTATACACAGACAGGAAAAAAAAGAAAAATTAACACTTCAGATTCACATACATACTGTGATATGATAACGTCTGATCATTTGTAAAGCACAGTGACATTAAGTACAATTCATAGCATTTATTTATTTTTTATTTAATAAGCTATATTAAAGTTTTCCAGATAACAAGAACAGAAACTCCAGGAACATAAACAGCAAATAAACACAACAATCACATTAACATTCCCTATGTACAACCCCCCACCTGAGCCCTCACCCCCCTCCCCGACCAGAGCATGAACTGATAAACTTGTGGAGTAAAGAGAGCCACACAGGGACAATGGGTGCTCTGTGACAAACTCAGCAAACTTGGAAGAAGCAGTGATGGCACACCTAACTCTGCACACAGAAATTAAAGCCACAGACAAGGTTACTTAACCAAAATTCAGTTTGTTTTATTTTACCACAGGGCATTTATGGCCTAGTTCAGGGACAATAGTGCACACTGGAAATTGCAGTGCAGGAACAAAAGTTGCCAACTTATACTGAATAAAAAAAAAGAAAACTCTTGCACCCGAGAGTTCAAGTTCAAAAAGAACAAGTGCTTGTTTTATTTAGCAGGGTGCTGTGCCAGAAACCAAAGCTCCTGGGTTTCAGCCCTAATCTGGGTCTTCTTTAGGGAGTGTATCTGAAGTACATACAGACATTAGGAATATTTATTTCATTACCCTTAAAGTGATACACACAATTAGTGAAAAAAACTATTTGAACCATCAGAAAAACGTTACAAAAATTATCTAACTCATATTTAGCAAACCAATAGGTTTAGATCATTAGCCAGCAGTTAAGTTTCAACTTGTAAATTAATCTTTTAACAAATTTTAACTCTTATTAATACTACTTTCTGATTGGCTACTTAGGCTAACAACTAAACCAAAAATTGGTTATGGAGAGAAATTTTATAAACTATTCCATTGAGCATATCTGGCAAACATTCAAAATCACCATTAACACTCACAAATTCATTTTATTTACATTTTGACAATATTTCAAATAGGAGGTCAATGGAAGTGATCAGGAGATCAAGAGTCATCATATAATGAATTTTCCAACAATTTCACTTTAAAATATTATTGTTTTACTAATTTCATTAAAGGACTCAAGTATTTAATTAAAGAACTCAAGTAAATCATACTATTAGCTGAAAATCTATTAAATATGTGTTAGAAAAACATATCTATTTTTTTTTTGAGCCTCAGCACTGTTGGTTACTTTGTAGCGAGTACCGGAGATGCACTGGTGGAGCTGCACGAATGGCTTCCCGGGAGAGATGAATGCGCGCAGGTGGCGGTGCCACATTTTACAGCCAGTTGAATTTTTGTAGTGGCAGTGTCAGGGTCCGAGGCTGCAGCCAGGGAATTAGGAAGCCGAGATTCTGAGCCAGGGCCCAGGCAGGGTAATCCCAGCTTGTGATGGCCCAAGTCCAGTGATCTTCCAGCCTGCCCTGCTCTCGGGTATTGGATCACTAGGGCCAGCTGGTGGGGCTGCTCCACCACTGTTTGGGATATTTACACCATGCTGCAGGAGAACTGTGTGTCAGAAGGGAGCCGGGTTTTGCTGTGAGTCCTGCCTTTTGACTGGGTGTAGGGTACCCATGGAATGCTGCTGCTGCCACCCATGATTCTCCCCATGTGGAACAGGCTCATCAATCAGGATCCACAGATTCGACTTTCTCTATGGATATCCCCCCCACCAGACAGAAGGTCGAGAGGGCCAGCATCGGGGAGCCCTCCCTCACTGAGCTGCAGATCCACAGATTCGGCTTTCTCTATGGACATCCCCCCCCACTAGGCTGAAGGTCGAGAGGGCCAGCATTGGGAAGCCCTTCCTCACTGAGCTGCAGGTATGGTGACTGGAAGCAGAACAAGCAAGCAGTCTGGGCCGTGGAATGTTTCGGCTTGCCACTGAGGATGCTTGGCGTCTTGGCACCATTACTAATTTCAAACTGAGACCTTTTGCTCTCCGATTGGCGCCATCTCTATTTTAAACCATGCCCTTAAATTAATTCTTGCTCTTTGCTGTCTGATTGGCGCTATCTCTAATTTAAAATGTGCCCTTAAATTAATTCTTGTCCCCACACTAGTGGAGATAGTCTCTGATTGTGAAACTTAGGACCAATAGCTACAGAAATAGAATCAGTTTATTGAGCATTGAGCAGCCTGTACGTTGTTTAATCAGAGGTAGAAAAGAGGGTTAGAAATTGTGCCATTACAGCCTCTCAGTTAGCTACTGTGACTACTGGAATTATGCAGTCCCCTTTGTAAGTCTACTGCTGTAGAAGCCTTAAGCTTTAATTTGCGCCAAGAAAGGAGATGCTGTTTGTGGAACTGCTGTGGCTGCTAAAAACTGATGCGCACTAAGGCACTAATTTAGGAAAAGCCAGCCTTCCCTCCCTCGTTCAGCTCATCCCCTCCCCCCCGAGAGCAAATAAAGGGACCTACCTAGTTTAATCTCTCTCTCTTGTGCTCCTCCACAGATCCACAGATTTGGCTTCCTCTACAGATGTCTCCCTCCCCACTGGGTGGAAGATTGAGAGGGCCAGCATCGGGGAGCCCTCCCTCACTGATCTGCAGGTATGGAGACTGGAAGCAGAACAAGCAAGCAGTCTGGGCCACAGAATTTTTCTGCTGGCCACAGAGGATCCACTCCGGCACCCCACTACCCTCACCACAACCTTTGCTCGACTTGCAGTTTTATTGTGGTGATCACATGGTCTTCTGAGCCTATCAGCTCACTTCTCCATATGCAGGTTATCAGCTGCTATCGCTAGAGGCCATCTTTAGCTTGACTATAGGCTTGCTGAACTTGCTGCAAACTGTCTGTGGTGAGTGGCATCTATTGTGTCTACAGGTAACCCTGTGGTTCTCTGCTCATTGTAGGTGTGATAACAGCAGGTGTAGCCGCCACCCTATCTTCCTGCTTCTTAGTACCCTCTGGACACCTAGTGGGGTCTGGAAGGCCTTATCTCCTGCTATCCTGCTGTTTTGTTTTTTTTTAAGGTCCGTGTTGTGACTCAAGTGAGGGCGTGCATAACATGGGCACTCCCAAGCATTGCATGAGTGGGGATCAGTTCTTCCCCTTCACTAATGTCCTCATCACTGGTCTGGTCACTGCCATGTTCCTCCCTCTTCTCATTATAGATTGTGCTTCCCACGGGATGCTCCCAGGTCTCACTGGGACTTCTTGATGAGGTGAATTTTATCTTCTCTAACCTAATAGTCTGTGACAGACTGTCGCCCTGGCCCATCTGCTGCCTTAAACTGCGGAGCTTCCCTTATCCTGTTAAACTGATCAGGCAGCCTGGTTACATGGCGTCCACTAGGGCTGGCCCCCACCCCACCCCTTTGAGGCATCTCCTCTGGCTCCTTTTGTTGACAATAGTCCTCTCAGGGGACATGGAGCTGAACCCTGGTCCTCCATGACAAACTTTCTCCACTCCTGTTAGCTGGTTGTCTGGAAAAGGGTTGAAAATAGCTTATCTTAATGTCCGCAGCCTTCTGCCCAACATGGCTGAGGTTCTTGCCTGGGTCACCCATTACAAGCCTGACATCCTTGGGATAACTGAAACTTGGCTTTAACCCTCTATTCCAGATTCGGCCTGCACGCTCCCTGGCTTTGGCTTTGTCAGACAGGACCGTCCAGGGAAAAAGGGGTGGGTGGGTATCCTGGTTTACTACAGGAGTCACCTCAACATGTCCTGCCTACAGCCTGTGCAGTCTTCCTGTGAACTACTGCATACTGTGCTTCTACTTGGTAATGAAAAGAAGCTACACGTTGTGTGTGTACCTACAATTCCCCTGGCGGGGTGTACTAGGTTTATCTTCCCTTCTTGACTCTGTTGGCTCTAGGGCTGGGAATAATGAGCTATTGATCTTAGGGGATCTTAACCTAATTGGCTTGGAGGTAATGTCAAGCAGTATGAGCCTCTGCTATCAGGTTTTTCACTGTCCCAGCTCATCAAGGATCCCACTAGGTGGTCTCCTACTGGTGGTACCAGGTCTTTTCTGGAGTAGATCCTGTCCAATAGGCCTGAGAGGATTAGCTTTACTGGTACTTTCCCAGACTCAATCTCTGACCATGCCCCCTGTGTACTGCATATGGAAGGTCTCTGCCCAAAAGATCCCCCTAAAATCATCCATGTCAGAGACTTCTCTAGGTTTAACCTGGGGTCTTTCCAGGAGGATCTTATGCTCGTAGACTGGTCCATAGTGATGGATGCCCAGACTGCTCCCTCTGCAGTCCGTCATTTCCTTAGTACCTTTGGGGTTCAACAGGATAAGCATACCCCTCTTGTCAGATGGAGGGTAAGGAGGGCCACTACAAAATTGTTGCATGGGATCCTCCTTGCTCTCATGAGGGCTAGAGATAAGTGCTGGGTCAATTTCAAGGTCTCAATGGACCATGCCATATTTCAGCATTACAGGATGCTCAGGAATTAATGCAAAAAGGCGATCAGGGCTGCAAAAAGTGAATTTTGCAAAGCTGCCTTACAGACATCAGCTAAGGACCCTAGGAATGTCTGGAGGGAATATTAAAAATATAGTGAGTGGCTCCTCCACCTGTGAGGCTCCTGAAATGCTTATTGATGGGGCTAGCTGTAATAATCCACTAACCATCGTCAATGTATTTAACTTACATTTCTCTGACCTGTCCGCCTTCACCTCTATCTCTTCTCCTCCACTGGTTCTGACAGGCTTGTCCAGGTCTCTCTGCCTCAGCTGGCTCCTTCCTCTCTTTCTCTGTTCTACTTTAAGGTTGTGATGGCACAAGAGATGCAGAGACTGCTCTCTGATCTCTCCCCCTTTTCTAGTGCTGGAAATGATGGTATGGAACCCAAGCTTATTTGCCTTGCTGCTGCCTTCATTGCCTCTCCTGTGGCCCATATCGTCAACCTATCCTTAGCCACTGGGGTTATCCTTGACCTATGGAAGGTGGCGAGGGTGGTCCCTGTGTTCAAACAGGGCAACCCTAGGATTCTTGACAACTATCGGCTGATTGCCATCTTGTCTACTATCAGTAAGCTTCTTGAGAATGTTGCGGTGGGACAACTTGCGGATTATATTTAGACTCATGAGCTACTGTCTCACTCGTAGCACGGTTTTCGAAAAGGGCACAGTACTACCTCAGCTCTGGTCACTGTCTCATCTGGGATAAGGGCTGCTATGGACCAGGGTAGACTCTCTGGGGCCATCTTTTTCAATCTCTCTAAGGCCTTTGACCTAGTCGACCATGCACTACTTTGCAATCAACTTAGATCCTTGGGCCTGTCCCCTCCAGTGCTCAGTTGGTTCTCCAATTATCTTCAGGACAGGCACCAACTTACAAAATATAGTAAGGTGCTCTTGGAAGCCACTGCAGTGTTCTCAGGGGTTCCCCAGGGATCAGTCTTTGGGCCCCTACTCTTCTCCATATTCATCAATGATCTTCCCTCCTCTGCTGCCTACTGCAGGTCCATTCTGTATGCCGATGACCTTGTTATTCTCACTCATTCTCAGGATATTGGGGTCATTAACCACCAGTTGAGTGAGGACTTCAGGAGTATCCAATCCTGGATATCATCTCACAAACTGGTCCTAAATCTTAAAAAGACTCAGGCCATGCCATTTGGATCCCTGGCTAAGTTAAAGGCCTCCCCAGTCCCTCTGTGTATGTCGGGTAGTGATGGTGCTCCCATTCTCATCACCAACTCCGTTAAATACCTTGGAGTGACACTTGACCCTCAACTTGATCTTGGTCACCACATCCACAATGTGTGTCGAGCTGTTAACTGGAAGTTGGGTTTGGCATATAGGGCAAAGAATAATCTTACTTTGGCTGCTCACCTAGCACTGGTCAGAGGTGTATTTCTACCATCTCTCTGTTACGGGCTTCTTCTGTTCACCTGTACATCCAAGGTAATTCTCACTAGGTGAACGGTTGCCTACAATAACATTTGCCATTTTACGCTTGCAGCCCCTCACCTCACTCACCATTGCAATCTATATGCTAAGCTCAACTGGCTGTTCCCATCCAACTACATGAATTTTGTTTTGGGCTGCTTCACGGGTAAGGTTATGGGCTCAGGCACCCCCCCTCGGATTGGAAGAGCTCCTTGTGCCTGCTCCCTCCACTGTCTACTCCTTAAGGTCTTTGGGCACCGCTATCATCAAGGTTCCTGCTAAGTGCACCCAAATGGGGGACAGGGATTTTGTATCATGTGCCCCCAGATTCTGGAACTCCCTGCCGGTCCAGATCCAGTCCTCCCCTCCCAGGCATACCTACGTACCTCCCTGTGGACACACTTGAAGCTTGCCTCGGTATGTGACTGTCTCAAACCCCCTGATTACCTTGATGACCTTGGTCACCTGTACTGTACTTGAGAACTTGAACATATCATCTCCTACACCTCTGGCTTCAGTCCTGCTGTGCTGCTTGCCTGTCTGGGTGTGGCCCTGAGCTAAATGTGTAAATTTTTGTATTTATCTGTATATACTGCTTTGATTAATGTCATATTGACTCTGTATTGATTTATATTTGACTGTACCGCTGTTGAAAACTGAGTTATCTTCTATGTACGTTGTGCTTTTTCAGATTTCAGTGTATCTGTATTACTTGCCTTAAGTTGTACTCTGTCTGTTCTTTTAATTCCTGTACTCTACCAGGTCATACCTGAAAATAGGCATATGTTTGTCTAGTGTACTTACCTGGTTGACAAAAGATAGATAAATAAATAAATAAAATACAATAAAAATAGGGAAAAGAGGAAGAGGAAGGGATGCGGGGAGGGGAAAAGTCCAGCAGAAGTAAGGCTGAAATAAAAGCATGTAAATCTCAATTTTGAAAACATGCCACCAACTTAAGCTCTTTATGGGTGCTGAATCTGAGAAATAATAGTTCCACATGGGTGAACTTATACAATGTAAGAACCCAAGTTCTAAGCAAGTGCTGAACTTCCTCCATGCTGTACGGGCTTACAAAATTCCGGTAGCCTACACATCTGCATTTAATTGAGGTATAGGATTCCTACCACAATGTAAACAAGCATTTGTCAATACCGAATGTTGTCTCACTGGCATTGGCATTGGTAGTGCCAGAGCTAGAGATGCATAATAGGAATGGCAGTGAAATATTGAAGTGACGCCAAGCCCACCCCCACACTGTAGAGAGTGACAGGCATTGGGGTGTGCCTTTGGGTCATCAGCTATAATGCTTATGCCATTGTACCTCACCCTACCCTGTAGACACTGACAAGAGTCGTGATGTGCTTTGGGGTCTTTTGGCATTATACTTACCCCATTCCATAAGGAAATATGCTGATGTGGGTGCAGTATAGGAGAATGGGGTGAATTTTGTGGCCGAACAGTGTAAGGCACACCACGATGCCTGTCACTGGCTGCAGGGTGGGGGTGGGGGTGGAATGGCATGAGCATTACATCCGATGATCACAAGTCACACCCCTAGTGCCTGTCAGTCTCTACTGGGTGGGGTGCTACAGTTGGAAACCCTAATTCCTTAGACATGCGGTGGTATTTTCACTCCAGATTTTCAACATGGGATGTTTGTGAGTCCACCTCATGAAAAGTAGCACAATCAGTTTGTTAGCTGAAAGGTGGTTTTGCACAGCGGCTATGCCATTTGGCGACACAGGGACAAAAACACATTTTGGGCAGGATGTGGAGAATGACAACTGTATTGCTCATGAGGAGGCATGAAAAATGGCAACCTGGAGTGAAAATGAGAAAATTGGTGAAGTCATGAACATGCATAGAAACTGCGCAACACACATCTGTAACCCAATTATTTTGGGGAGTTTGTCACCCACATTTTTAACATAGGCATTTTGGGACCTCCCCTCATGTACACTGGAGCTGTGATTTTGTTTATCTGTCCCAAAATTTGATTTCCCACAGCGACCACACCATTGTGTGCCACAGGTGCGGAAACACATTTTGGGCAGGATGTGAAAAATGACCACTGTACTGTTCATAAGGAAAATCTGGCATGGAAATATTGCAAATTTGCGAAGTTGCAAAGGTGCATGGAAACTGTGCTTTCCCACAATGACTGCGCTATTCTGTGCCAGAAGTGCAAAAACACATTTTGGCCAGGATGTGAGAAATGACAGCTGTACTGTTCACAAGGAGGTGTGGAAAAATGCCAATTTTGAAAATCTGGCATGAAAATATTGCAAAGTTGCGAAGTTACGAGCGTTACGCACTTTCTTGAAATGTCGCTCATAAAACAATCGATTTTGGATTCTTTCCACCAAATTTGCAACATAGGCTTTTTGAGCCCACCTCGCAGAACACTGGCAGTGTCATTTCGTTAATCAGTCCCAAAAGATGATTCCGCGCAGTGGCTGCAAAATCACCTTTCAGGGTGGAATAACGCTATGACAGTGGCAGAGTTCATGAGGTGGGGTCCCAAAAACCCCATGTTGAAAATCTGGTGCCAAAATTCTGACAAATGCCTGAGATATGCATCAAAGTTGAAAAAACCCTATTTATGCCATTATACAGCTTACCGGCATTTCCTCAGTTTGCGGTCGGCTTTGCAGAGTGCAGACGTGTTCCAGGTTCACTGAAGATCGTCACGCTGGACTCTGGAGGTAAGTTTGGGGTGAGGGGCGTGTGGGGAGGCAGGGTGCACAGGAGGTGGACACGGGTTTCGGGAGAGGGGCAGGGAGACTGTGAGGAACCGTTTTCATTTTTTACAGCTAAAAAAAAATTGAGAGACTTTTTTTTTTGCAGGGCATTTGGCATGCTGGAGTGGGTTCCCAGCATGCCATCTAAGTCTTTTTGGGGAGGATTCTGTAACCATGGAGGATTGGGCACCCCTGTTGGCACATACTGAGGGGGGACACGAGCCGAGAGGAATTGGGCACCCCCCCAGCAAGCAACAATGGGGGGGATGAATTATGCCGATGGAGAGTGGGCTCCATATTGGCGAAATACAAGGGGATGGGGATTAACGCTGATGGGGATTGTTCAGTTGTAAAAGTCCTTTCATTCTTAGTAAACGTAGTGCCAGTATGTATATATTAGCAGTTGTTGCAATTGCCATATTTAAAGACTCCTTTGGTTTTTTTTAACCAATTTCCAGTGTTAGTCATTTGTGGTGAAGGGACAAAGTGACTCCTGGTGATCCTGTCAACAATATTTCTTCCCTTCGAGAATGTTACTCTGAGTTTATCATATATCTGATTTTTAAGTATCGGATCAGAAAGCAGAAGGGGCCAAAATGTATGAATAATGCCTCCCACTCTGCCAGCCAAAGCTTTATATTCAGTCACAAGTGTGACAGTTTTATTTTCTATCTCCTGTATTCTCTCTCTTCCTGGGTTATCAAGTCTTTCTCTTTTGGGGGTCAAAAGGTCATGTCTTTCTAATGTTTCTACCTTTCTCAATGCATTATTTAAAGTTTCCTCAGTATATCCCATTTTTCAATCTATCCTTTAGTTCCCTAGCTTTTTGCAAGAACACCACTTCACTGGTTCAGTTTCTCTTCAAACTCAGCACTTCAGCATAGGGTATAGAAGAAATCAACTTCTTGGGGTATGCACTTGCTGCATGTAAAATAGTGTTTGCAGCAATTTCTTTTCTATACCCTCTTGTTTCAGTTATCTCCCCATCTATACCTGTTAGTTCTAAATCCAAAAATGTGATATTTATGTTATTGTATTCATATGTGAAGGTGAGACCAAAATCATTATTATTTATGCAGCAAATTCCATAATTGTTCTTACATCTCCTTTCCATGTAACAATTATATTGTCAATAAATCAATACCAACACTCTATCTGATCAAGAAACGTATTTTTGTTGTGCACTTTGATCATCATTTCTTCAAAGTGACCCTATATCAAATTTGCATAAGAGGAAGCAAATGCTGCCCTCTTTGCTATACCACAAACGTGAAGAAAAAATTCCTTGTTGTATAGAAAGTAATTGTGTGTAAGTGCAAAGTCAATGACCCACCTTAGAAAGTGTGATGAAATAGCTTTGTCATGTTTAAGGAAAAAATCAATAGCAGTAAGGCCCACATCATGGTGTATAGATGTGTACACGCTTTTTGCATGTATTGAGATCCAGCAAAAATTTGCATCCCATACTTTCCCATGTAGTTTGTTTAAAAGATCCATACTGTCTCTTAGGTAAGAATCCAACTGTATAATGTCACTTTTGGTTGTAGGAAACTGTCAATGAAGGTGCACAAATTATGCATTAGTGACCCAATCCCAGGAACAATCGGCCATCCGGGTGGGTCTCTCACATTTTTATGCACCTTGGGTACAATGTAGAATGTGGGGATAATAGGATATTCTTTTTTAATGTAGTCGGACTCACTTTTAGTTTGCCACCCACAGCTAAGTCCCCAATCCAAAAACTCAATATTCTGCCTGCAATTTGGTGGTTGGATCAGTTTTGAGTCTTTTGTAGTTATTTGTATCATTTAACAATTCCATACATTTTTCAATATATATGCTCTCTTTCACCATAACCATATTGCCCCCTTGTCAGACTTATTGAAAACTACCCCAGGCAGGTTTTTTAGTTCTTTAAGTGCTTGAAATTCATCCTGTTTTAAATTTTTAATAAAACAGGGTGTATTTTCTGAATAAAGTTTTAAGCTTTCATTTAACACACATTTTTCAAATACTGTAATAGCAGGACAGAAAACCTGTGGGCAGAATATTGACTTAGGTTTAAAAGTCCTGGTCTCAATGGTTCATTACCTGCAGCATCATTTTCTACTTCTTCTAAAAGTGCTGTTATGTCAATATTGTCTATGATGCTATAGTCCCAACTGGAGTAGTTTAAGTTATCCTCATTTTCAAATTCTCCAAATTCAAGGTCAGAACATGGAGTTGCACTTGCTTCTGCTGTTTCAAAAGCCCTCTCAACTTGCGAGCCACCCATATTTTGGAGTAGGTGTTCCGTTTTTCTCCCAAAGAAAAGTTTAAGTTTTCTCACTAATTTGAAAATGACAATTCTTGTTTTGAAAGAGTCAGGTGTAGGTGTAGATACAAAAGCTAAACCTCTTTGTAAGACTGACAACTGTGTGTCAGTTAATTCAATGTCAGTCAGATTTATAATGTCTGTCCTTTCTCCTTTTCCTTGCTTCTTAGTGTTCTCTTGGTGTTTGGGTTTACGCTTCCCTCTTTGTCCCCTCCTCGTTTTTTTGAAAAAGTGTCTTTGTGCTTGTTTCCCTGTGTGTTTCTCAGATCCTCTGCTGAATGTTCTTTCACTAAAAAAGCCCTATGGGCATTTGGAGTAGTAGGAGGACCAGCTTATTCATTGTTATCTTGTGTAGTAGCATTATTTTATTGAAAGGTAACAGTTTTTCTGCTGCTATCCTTCTTTGTTTTTTATGCCAATATCTCCGACATGATCTAGAATGCCCTCTACTGTCAGATCTGTCCTGTCTTTCCCAGACAAACACCTCTTTTCTTTGGTAATCCCCAATGTTCTGGTTTACTTTTGTTCTCTTTCTAGAAATTAGGTCTTTTTCGTGTTTCTTGATTTTTTTTACTATATGCTTTATTGAAACTCTCAAAGTCTCTCTTCCCTTTCCAGTTAGCAAGTTTAACCTGTACACATTTAACTTCTTTTATTGTCTCATCTTGGATATGAATATCTCTCCTAATTAATGCTTTAATCCAACTTACTGTGCAAATGGTAGCTGCAGCTTCCCAGGCCTCTTTGAAATTCGTCATCATCAAATCCGTTGAATGGTGTTTTGTCAATTCTCAAACCGCGTGGTGTAATTTGTAATTTTAAATATCTCTCCAGAGCAACTCTGTTGTAATAGTGGTTAAGCTCTTTCATGTGCAATTTTTCAAGTTCAAAAAATAAATCCTTGACCTTAACCGTTAGACCATTCGTCCCCAGCTTCCCTGCTTCCAAATATGTTAGTTTTAAATTTCTCTCAGCATCAGTTGATGTCTTCCGGGTTTGCAAGGCAGCCTAAATTTTCTTCCTCATCTGAGCTTGTTAGTAGGTCCAGATTAATCTCTCTGCATTGAAAAAGGTACAAACATTAGAAAGACATGATCTTTTGACCCCAAAAGAGAAAGACCTGATAACCCAGGAAGAGAGAGAACACAGGAGATTGAAAATAAAAGTGTTACATTTGTGACTGAGTATAAGTCTTTGGCTTGCAGATTGGGAGGCTTTATTCATAAAAATTGGCCCCTTCTGCTTTCTGACCTGATATTTAAAAATCAGATATATGATAAACACAGAGTGAAATTCTCCAAGGGAAGAAACATTGGTGACAGGATCACCAAGAGTCACTTTGTCCCTTCACCACAAATGACTAACACTGGAAATTGGTTAAAAAACCAAAATGAGTTTTTAAATGTGGCAATTGCAACATCTGCTAATATATACATACTGGCACTACGTTTACTAAGAATGAAAGGACTTTTACAACTGAAGAATTCCTTACTTGCTCAACGCTATTTATGGTTTATGTGTGCTGGTGCACGTGTCCAGTTTATTATGTTGGTTGCACTATATGACCAGCAAAACAGAGAGTACAGGAGCATGTTAAGGCAATCATAAATTAGAATGTATATAATGTAATAGGAGAACATTTTCTAAAGGTGCATCAACGTGATCCTAAGGGTTTTACATTTTCAATCCTTGAAGATGTAGCAAAACAACCTAGAGGAGGCAATAGAATTAATACATTATCTCAGAAAGAAACAAAGTGGATTCTACTGCTAGACACAGCCATACCACTAGGGCTTAATGAAGAGGTTGACTTCACACCATACTTGTAAATGTGTAAAACGGTGTCTTTTCTGATAGATAACCTTTCATTTTTACATTGTGGTAGGAACTCTTATCAGAGGAACCCTATACCTCAATTAAATGCAGATGTGTAGGCTACAGGAATTTTGTAAGCCTGTACAGCATGGAGGAAGTTCAGCACTTGCTTAGAAGTTAGGTTCTTAACTTGTATACGTTCACCCATGTGGAACTATTATTTCTCAGATCCAGCGCCCATAAAGAGCTTAAATTGGTGGCATGTTTACAAAATTGAGATTTACATGCTTTTATTTCAGCCTTACTTCTGCTGGACCTTTCCCCTCCCCCTCCCCTTCACTCTTCCCCTTTCTCCATTTCTTTTGTCCCCATTTAGATAATTTTTTAACATATATTTAGTGGATTTTCAGCTAATAGTATGATTTATTTGAGTCATTTAATGAAATTAGTAAAACAAGACTATTATAAAATGAAATTGTTAAAAAAATTATTTAAATGATGACTCTTGACCTCCCAATACCTTCCCTTGACCTCCTATTTGAAATATTTGTCAAAATGTAAACAAAATAAATTTGTGAGTGTTAAAGGGGATTTCGAATGTTTGCCAGATTTACTTGTTGTAATAGTTTATAAAATTTCTCTCCGTAACCAATTTTTGGTTTAGTTATCATAAGTAGCCAATCAGAAAGCAATATTAATAAGAATTGAAAGTTGTTAAAAGATTAATTTACAAGTTGAAACTTAACTGTTGGCTAATGCCCTAAACCTCTTGCTTTGCTAAATATGAGTTGGATAATAATTTTTGTAAAATGTTATTGATTTTTTTTAAATTATTTTTTTCACTAATTGTGTGCGTCACTTTAAAGGTGATGAAATGAATGTTCCGAATGTCTGTATGCACTTCAGATACACTTCCTAAGGAAGACCCTGATTAGGGTCAAAATGCAAGAGCTTTGGTTTCTGCACAGCACCCTGTTAAATAAAACAAGCACTTGGGCTTTTTGAGCTTAAATTCTCTAGTGCAGGAGTTTTCTTCTTTTTTACTTATGGCCTAAAAGGCTCATGTTGGGAGGAACAACAGCTGCAAACACCTCTAATGTTTCAGCCACAACGTCTTTGTCAAAGATCTTTGAAATGAAATAAAATGAACTGAATTTTGGTTATGTAACCTTGTCTGTGGCTTTAATTTCTGTGTGCAGAGTTAGGTGTGCCATGGCTGGTTCCTCCACGCATGAAGAGATAAACTCATAAAATGTAATCATAAGAAATAAAGGCAATAATCAAAATTTACACCAATAGGATAGAGGGCCACACTCAAAGAACCTCAACTCAAAAATCAAAAAATGAATTATAGGGATAGGAGGACCTCAAGAGGCCCCCAACAATCCCGATACCTATCAGACCTGTCTTGTCGCAAGGTAATATACTTCTCCAAAGCCAAAGCTTGCAGAATTTCTTGGTGCTAGTCTCTGTCAGATGGAATAGCTGTATCTAGTCACTGATGTAAGATTACTAACTTAGCAGTAATTGAGATGAGAGCTTTATAAGCCTTATGAGGACCAAAAAGTTCCTCTGGGTAATGCCCAACAAGACAAATCTGAGGATTAAAAAAGGAGTCCAGTCCTAAAAGAGGGTAGAAGGAGGTACACAATGCAGTCCAAAAAGGGACAACCTTAGCACAATCCCAAAGGATGTGCCAAAGGGAGCCCACACCCTGACCACACTGGGAACAAACTGCCAAGGCTCTCTGACCCATCCTAAATAACCTGAGAGGAGTATAGTACAAAGTATGTAATATGCGGAATTCAGTGAGATGCTATCTATCATGTTTAATATACTTATAAAGTCTCTTCCAAAGGGTTTGCCAGGCTTTAGGCTGCAATTGTAGATTCAGTGCCTGTTGCCAGCATTAACAAATACCAACCAATCTAGCCAGATCTTTGGCTATAAGGAGAGTATAAAACTTAGTGATGGGATGGTGTTGTTCTACTGTCACCAAAAAAATCAGATAAAGTAGGGTGAGGTTGAACAGTCCAAGGCAGCGCTCCCAGGAAGCTAACGAGAGCTCAAGAAAGTTGGAGGTGCTTGAAGGGATGATAATCCTGGATAGAAAAATGTTCTTGTAGCATAGCAACTGGACACATTTTGCCTCTTCAAGTAGAGCCTCAAGAGAGACACCCTGGAATTGTGGACAAAAATTAGTTGGTATACTGTGACAGGTAATTTAAATATTAGGATTCCCCAAAACAGGCAGGGGCATGTCCTTGCTCCAATCAACTCACATGTAAGTGCACAGCTGGGTTAGAGGGACATCAGAGGGGTTCTATGTAATGGTGGAGGTAAGCAAGAGGGTCTAAAATAGAATAAGCTAGCAAGTTGAAGGTCATGTTTTTTACATAACTGTGACTCTATTGAAAGCCATAAAGGGCAGTAAACTGAATCCAAGGGAGCAACAGGAGGGAAGCCCCATCAGAAAAGCATACTGCAATGGAGGGCATAATAATAAAGAAAGAAGGATGGGTAATTGTAGGCCACCTGACACTTTAGGGAGTGTTACTTTAAAGTAGGCCCAGTGGGCAGTCCCCTTTTCCCAGAGAAAGTCTGAAGGTGGGCAAACCATGACCTGGGGAGAAACAAACCAAGCATACTCATTGGATAGTGTATCCGGGGTAGAATATTCATTTTGATAACATTAACTCTGCTCCAGAGAGACAAAGGGAGGGTCATCCACCTCTGCAGGTCCTCTCTAGTAACCTGTAACAAGGGTGTAAGGTTCTGTTTTAACAAATCAGAAAAGGATCTGGTAATACAAATGCTAAGGTAGACAATGGCCTTAGGTTCCCATCACAAACCCAGATCCAGAATCTGCTGCCTGGGGACATGGATGTTCAGAGGCAATACCTGGGTTTATCCAGGTTAAGCTTATATCCCACTACTGTAGAGAACTGCTGTTTCCTTCAGAGCAGCTGGAATCGACATCAGGGGAAATTCAACATGTAAATGAAGGTCATCCATATAGGTGGACAGTTTATTGCTGGTATTACCAGTCGAAATCCCCCATATATTGGGATTGTGTTGGTTATGGTAAAGTAGAGGTTCCAAGTATAAATTAAACAAGAAAGGGGAGAGGGGAAAGCCCTGTCTTGTGCCATGTTGAAGCATCACCGTGGCTGATGTAACTCCATTACATCTAATTCTGGCTGTAGGATTACAGTATAGAATCTTAATTCAGGTACAAAAGTTAGAAGGAAATCCAAACTTCCTGAAAGGTTGTGAAGAGAAAAGGCCAGGAAACCCAGTTGAAGTACTTCTCCACATCTAGGAAGACCAGAGCCATAGGGGTCCTGCACGCCCCAGCTGCGGAGACAAGGTAAAACAACTTTCAGACATGGTCATTAGAATGTTGGCCCACCATGAAACTGACCTGCACTGGAGAAATTAGGCCATCCCAAACCCTAAGCAGTTGATTGGCAAGTATCTTTGACAAGATTTTAAAATCAAAGTTGAGTAAGGAGATAGGATGACAGCTGCCTGGCAGCAATTCATTCTTCCCAGGCTTAGGTATAAGAGATATCCAAGCCTGAGTGAGAGAGGTCCCAGTGAGACCTGAGGAAAGCAGGTAATTGAAGAGACAGGTTAGGAAAGGGGCTAGGATGTCTACACAAGCAGTATAAAAAATATTGAGATAGCCATCTGGTCCAAGAGTCTTATCTTTCAGAAGGTGTTCAATAACTTGGCAGACTTCAAGTAGGGTTATAGGGGCTTGTAAGAGTTCTTGTTGTTGGGTCAACATTTATTTAACCTCTATCACAGAACACTAAATGCCAAAGCTGTGCCATGCGCTGTTGAATCAGCCTTCACTATTTAATGTTCATATGTGTGAGTGTGTGTGTTTGTGTGTGCACATGTTTGTGTGTGCATGTGCGCATGCACTGTATGTGTTTCTGTGTCTGTCTGTGTGTCTGTGTCTGTGTGTGTGCAGAGAGAGAGAAAGAGAGAGAAATCAAAGCATTAAGAGATTTCTAAACTTTGGGTGATCAGTCCAAAGTATTTTTTATTTTTTTTCTTAAGAGAAAATAGAATATCAGGAAGGAGAGCATAGAAGAAATGAAGGGCTGCAGGTTAAAGGTTATCTGGTATGTTGATTTTCCTTCATACACCTAACCTTTTTCATTTAAACCTTGACATGTCATATACAGTCCTTGCAGGCATAATCTTCTATTCTGTTTGTTATTTATGTTGCAATTTAATGCTTTCTGGAACACTGTTAAATTAGTATTGTAGCCTTTGTCTGACAAGGTTTGCTTCATTTTAGACAGACTGTCATTAATATATCTCATTGTAGTGTCTAGTGCTTGGCATGCTATGTACAAACCTTACATACAATAGCCTTTGTTTGTTTTTTCCTTTAGTTTCTTTGTCTGGTCAAGACCTACAGACTGTCTTTTGACTGACACTCCATGGCTGATCACAAACATGGAGATGTAATCCTCCACTGGGATCACAAATAAAGAAACGAAAAAGTGCACTTAAAGAAAAATGGAACTGCGGTATGCTATTTACCTTCAGTCAACAGCTAGGTCCCAACACCTTGTTTGTCAACTTACAGTTTGGACCACAACACGTTATGTGATTTCAGTCAGCAGCTAGTTCCCCGCACCCTGTCTGCCATTTCATGGTTAGACTACACTTTAAAGTAATAGCTGGATGTGCTATGTGCCTTTGGTCAGCAGTGAGGTTCCCATGCCTCTGTCCACCAACATACAGTACCAGAAGTAGTTAGGTTTTGATTCTTGCCTACCCAAATGCTGTTCTCTGTGGTCTCTGAATGACATCCTCATACTCAGGTGCCAATGAAAATTTGTATGATTTCTATGACAACACCCTTATCATGGATTTGTTCTTAGTGGGCAATGATGTCACTGAGAAACACAGTTACAGTATTTAAGCATTTATTAGCAACTATGCTAAAATACAGGAAAAGGCATACATACCAGTCCCTGGTAGCAAAGAGCAGCCCCCCAATCTTTGGTATCATGCCCTACTCAACTGAGACTTCAAACATATCCTGTACTTACACAGCATTTCATGACTCGGGCTAGTGTGTTTTAAAAATCAATAAAAATAAGTTATCATGAAAAGCAAGTAAAAGTTTTATCAGCATTGTAGACTTGATTTTCATTGTTTTTTTTTTTTATTTCCTTTAGCCATGGAAAAAAGGCTGTTACAGCTGCAGCATCAGATGATCTTTGCACACCCACTATTTTTAATTGTCTTATGCCATTGCGCTTTTGAAAGCACCATAACCAGCTGGGGGAAGAGTGAAAAGTGTTGTCAACCCCATGCAACTGTCTGGCAATAAAATCTGCTTTTTCTTGAAGGATTGCATCCAATAGAGGAACCCCTGCCTCTCATTGCATCTCGAACCACAACCAAATGGCTGAGTCCACCTCAGTAATGGCAGCTAGCCTTATCTTTTTACAATACAGTCCACGTTTTTCAAATAAGTTTGAGGCAAATGTTTCAAGCTTGTCCTCCTGCTTGCGCAGCCTAGATACTGTCAACTTGGGGAGACAATATTCAGCTGCCAGATTTGCAGTCAACTCCCCATTCTGTAGCCAACCAAGGATTTCTATTTTGTTATCTAAGTCCAGGGCTTTTCATTTCCTACACTCAGCTATCAGGTACAGTACTGTGCAGACACAAGCTTCAGTAGTCAGGGGATTCTGTATGCCTGCTTTGGTTGCAGCTTGTTAAAGCTGTGGTTCTTAGCAAGAGGGAATGAGAGATGATTAAACTGAAATCCGCTGAAATGGGTCAGCATTGATTGCTTTGGGGTTCTTAGCAAGATGGGAATGGAAGGGGAACGGGAGGTGAGTGTATTGAAATCAGATGAACTGTGTCAGCATTGATTGCATGTAAGGTTCTTAGCAAGATGTAAATGGAGGTGAATGACTTGGAATGAGATTAATCTAATGAATTTGGTCCTAATTGATTGTGGTGCAAGATTTATTTATTGGTTAGCTCTTTAGTATGGCTTCAATGTATTCCTGACTCTGTAACCATGCTTGAATTCGCTATTAACTTAGATTGTTATTAACTACTGCATAAACTTCACTGTGAAATGAAGAACAGCAAACCCCCAAAGCCGCAAATTATGTGTAAATGGGGAAAATGAAGGTGACAGTGGGATCTAAGCTGCTTGTTAGCTATAACCGAGATTCGTTTTAGCAAGGGGGGCTATAATGAGGGACCACTGTAACATACACTGCAATCGCTATTGCGCACTGTATGGTTGCTTGGGTTTGACATGTCTTGCAGGGTAACTGTGCAGCTCTATTCTGGACATGCTTGGGATGTACCCATTTATTGCTGATGCTGGCCAACAACAGGAAAAGAATTCTACAATTATATGGATACTGCCCACCTTATTGTGACCACTCCATCATGTACACCAGATTCACAGCATCATGGATGAAATGTTTGACCTGATGCTGCAGACTGTCCATCAGATGGTGGGAGCACAAGATCCTGTACCCACCTGACCTGTGGTTGACTTCCAGGTCTGTCTCTGTTTTCTTGACCCACACTTGTGCTTTCACTCACTAGTACTCACTGCTGCTAGTTCAGATATGCTGATGAAGGGAGCAATTGTTTGCACTGTGCCTTGCCTTATGTTCACTGTACTTTGTGGCCCTGAGACAAATACTTTATTGGATCTCGTTTAGCAAGCAGAATGTCTCATTATCCGTCGTTCAATGTAGTTACCCCTTAGTCCACTCACTGTTTTGCAGCCACATTTTGCACTTCATACCTGGGTTAGTATTTGCTGCCAATATGCTGCCCAAGAATTTCTTTAAAAAAGGAACTGCACGAGCTAGTTATAATGTACCCATATCAATATATAAAACTGTAATATGGCTTTAGAGATTAGTTTTGTAGAAAAAAAACATGTAAAATCTTTTTCTGACTTCTAGTCTAGCTACAAACTGCTTTATAAGGAAATGTATCATTTTAGTTTTCAACCTTCAATAGTTTCATTTTATGTATACAGTACCTTCATTTGCATCACACACATAGCACTCTCAACCCTAATCTGCTTAGCTTTTGCAGGCTTCACCTGAGAAAACTCTGAGCAGCAGAAAAAAAACACACTTTTCCTATACTAGGCATATCACAATGTAACACACTCTCCCTACCAAACCACCAGCCGCAACTAGAAAAAGGCTGTATTCAATTCATGAATCCTGGGACTCAACGGAGAACAGCAACAGCAACAAGGCAAAATGCCTCAAAAATAAGGCAAACAAATACTGGTAAAATATCTTGGAAAAACTGACAGGGCCCCATGTTCACAAGGTTAGCACATAACCAGTCAAGTTAGAATCCATGATAACCTGGATTAGTGCAGGTGCTCAGGGTGGGGTCATATTCAGAGGCACCTGGATGCTGCCAAAATCTGACAGTATGATTGTGCTAACCATAAATTTTCATTGATGCAAATGATGGCATCCCTCATGCATACCAACACAGCAGTATATCAAACAGTTATGTGGAGCTGAAAAGATCTGTGCTGTTTTCCATCACAAAAAAAAATGCAGCACTATGGTCAGTCTCCCACCCCTGATGGCAGGGTGACTGTACTGCAGCTGCCTGCCCCTGTGTCTAGTGCATCCTCACCCACTGATCAACCCTGTCATACCTTCAGTCATGAATCCCTGGCAGTCTAGTGGAGCCCCCTTCTCCTGAATGCCCCTGTCATACCTTTAATCATGAATCCTTGGTGGTCTTTTTGACCCCCTCCCTGATTGCCCAGGTTGACAACACACATCCTCATTTCCACTGAAAACCTCCTACCCTGTAGTCCCCTCACCCCAATCACCACTCACCACCAAATTCATTCCACATCAGTGGCCAGCAGAGCCCTCTGCACATATCCTTGGCTGGCCAACACCTAACAGTGAAAGAGCACAATTGCATACATGCTCACAATAATTCTCTGTGACTGTTAGATGGTGGTCAGCCAACTAGGTGAGCAGAGGGCTCTGCTGGCCATCAATTTGTTATGGATTTAGCCCAACAGGGAATGCTGCATTGGCGTAAATGTAAACCTGGGTCATTGGGGAAAAAGAGGTCCACTAGACTACTAGAGATTCAAGGGATTCATGATTAAAAGTATGACAGGAGAAATCAGGGGGAAGGTGTCCACTAGACTACCAAGAATGTTGTACTACTGATGACCTGCATTGGCACTAGGGGTCTGCTGTGCCCATGCAGTGAGCACATAACAGGCATGCACGTGGCCCCTTAGTGCTTTGCTTACCCTATTAGCTCATTTGCATACTTGAGCTGAATATGGCCCACAGGAGCCTGGTGCTATCTAGTTTTGTTGCAGCGCTATCTCCTGTGGGCCATATGCAGCCTTAAGTTGTGTCAAGTGCAGCACCTATCCACTTAGCACTGCACCAACATGGCCCAATATTCAGTCAGTTAGCATGCTAAAATAATGCATATGGGGCACAAAATCCCTGGCACAATATATCAGTTGGGGGGCGAGGATATAGCATGCACCAAGCAGGAAAGAGATCTTGGGGTTATCATCTCTGATGACCTCAAGGTAGGGAAACAGTGTGACAAGGCAGCTGGTAAAGCAAATAAGATGCTGGGATGTATAGGCAGGGGCATCACCAGCAGGAAAAGGGAGGTCATAATTCCGCTTATACAAGACACTAGTGAGCCCCACCTGGAGTACAATGTACAGTTCTGGAGATCATACCTACGTAAGGACATAGACAGGGTAGAGAAGGTCTCAGAGGAGGGCAACAAAGATGGTGCATGGATTGCATCACAAGTCCTATGAAGACAGGTTGAAGGAACTGAACATGTACTCCCTGGAGGAGAGGAGGGAGAGAGGGGATATGATAGAGACATACAAGTATCTTACAGGGAGGAACAGGGTGCAGGAATACACTATTTTTAAGTGAAAAAGATGTTCCAGGACTAGAGGGCATGGGATGAAGTTGGAGGGAGGACGATTCAGAGGAAACATGAGGAAGAATTTCTTCACAGAACGGGTGGTGGACAAGTGGAACACCCTGCCAGAGGAAGTGGTGGGGGCTGAAACAATCACTGGATTTAAGAATGCATGGGATAGACATAAAGGAATTCTGGAGGTCAAGGGTAAGGGGCAACAGACTTCTAGGAAAACATAAACTGAACTTACAAGCTCAAATGGGCAGACTGGGTGGGCCATAGGCCCTTATCTGCCGACACTGTCTATGTATCTATGTATCTATGCTCTGTTAGTGCATGCTAACTGGCTTAATATAGCTGAGAGCTGGCCATGCACTATTTTGGTGGTGTGCTACAGCTCTGAATATGGGCAGCATGGAGAACAGCTATCTCTAGTTGCACAGAACACCAGGAAGAGCTAACTGTGAGCCAGACCCACCACAGTACACATGAAATGCAGGATACTACTATTCATTTCTAGCACTGCTTTGATCCTAGATATTCAACACAGAGGGCCTGATTTCAGAAGGGCTGCTAGACTGGCACAAGATGTACTGACCCATGCCTGATGAAAACTCAGAGGGTGTCAGGGACCCTGCACCCTATTCCACAAAAATAGGGGTCCCCACACCAAAGTTGTGAGAGTTGCCACAGGTGCAGGGTTGTGTCAAACCTTTGGCACACCTGAAGGGTCTGCTACAGGGTCCCATCAAGCCCCACAGCCTGGCAAAATCCTAGTGCAGCAGCAAAGTTGGGGGGGGGGGAGATGTCTGCAAGGCAAGGAACATGGCCATAGGGACTAGTTGGGGGTGCCACAGTGGGTAGTAGGGGCACAGCAGTAGTGGCAGGGATAAGAGGTGGCACCTGACAGAGGTACCATGGTTAGTGGAACAGAACCACTTGGCCTAGGTACACCAAGATAGGCAAAGAGAGACCCTGTCCCAGTCCCCCAGATGGCTACATTCCTGGCACCTGTCCAATAGGTGACACAGTCCTTGACAGCGTAGTCAGGTATCAACCAGGTTCCATACTGTGTGTGCTTAGTAGAGGAACATCATGGTGCCTGGGGGAATGTTCCCATCCACCAACTGAACCTTGTACCCTGCAGTAAATTCTGCCCATGTCATGTAGGTGACAGTGTCAGCTATGGGGCAGGTGTCAGGGCTGTTGCCACCTGGAAGTCCCGGACAAAGTCCATCCATGCCTATCTTGGTGTAACTGGGCCAAGCAGCTCTGTTCCACTGGCCATGGCACCTCTGCCGGTGCTACCTCTGACCCCTGCCACTGCTGCCTTGCCCCATCACTCACTATGGCATCCCCACTGGTCCTTCTCTCCCCAGTTCAGACCTTGCAGGCCCCTCACTTGCCTTCCTCCACAGCAGTGCTGCATGTCCCTTAGACCAGCTCACAACTGGTCTTACCTCAGCCCCCACTTGCAACCATGCCATGGCTTGCAAAATGCCAAATAAGGGGATTTTGCAGCCCCAACATGGTGCAAGGCCTCTTGTGAAACAGCTCACTGGCATTTCTCCCACAAGGATGGTGAAGGGCAGCTTTGGGACAAGCCAGCCCAATTTTCACACAGCCTGCATTCAAAAATCAGGATTGCCACAAACTTTGGTGCATGGTGCCACTTGCATCAAAGCCAGTTGTGTAGGCACCTTGCACTCAATTTTAGGCTTTTAAAATCAATACCCAGATAGTTTTTCAGAAATCTGCTGCTGACAGAATTAAATAGAATTCCATGGAATTTCTGAAATTCTATTATAGAATTCTGAAATAGAATTCCATTCCATTAGAATGTAAAAATTCTACACAGCCCTCCTACACATGCAACAGTACTTGAAATATATATATTTTTTAGTGAAAGTTTGGCGTCAGCATAATATCATAGCAGAATAATGTGGATACACTTTTCAATAACTTATTCAAATTATCAATACTTTTAGGAGTTTTTTAAGATGGGAGTAATAACTTTTTAAATGCTCAGATATCTGTTTTATATTTAAAACAAATTAATAGCTTCCTACTTTTTGTAATAATCATAGTACACTGGCAAATTACAGTAATCATGTCTGACAAATTGCAAAAATCTTCATTCTATCTTCAGACAGTGATCATTAACTCTTCCTTTCTCAGGCATTGCCTGTGAAAACTGAAAAAAAGATAATAAATAAGAATGGCATTCCTATCTGCTAATGGTTATATTGTTAGTGGCACAGGGTGTAACTGTAAAATTCTGTTTCTGCCAGAATTCCATAAAATGTTGTGATTTTAGTTGAATTACACCATGTACCCAAATAATATTATTATAAATATTACTACTACTACTAATAATAATAATAAACACAATTTATAAAGTGCCATCAAAATGTCAAGGAGTTGTACAATGCAGCAATAGAATCAAACAGTCAAGCTGCACCAGCCCAGTGGAGGAGTGGTTATCCAGGTTCAGGAATAGATGTGGGCCTGTTGGTGGGCTTGTAGGATGAGAGAGGACTGAGCGCCCGATGGCTGCTCTCCTTTCTCAGAGGTGGGGGACACCAGTTCCCGCTGCAGGTACTGCCGCCTGGTAGAGACCTGGTGGCAGCACAATGGGAGAGCACACTAATGAGGGAGGGCTGGATCATAACATGCGAGCACACACGTCTTGATACTTCATCCTAGGGAAGAAAATCTGGTTGAAAATGGATGCCAGGCTGCTCCTTGCTGGCATTCCCCACAGGCTGTTGGTTGACAGGGTTTAGCGTAAGTGGTGGATAACTATTAAGTCCATGAAAAGGTCAGTGATGGGGTTGTGGGTTCCGTCAGTCAAACCCAGAAGGCGAGAAACATAAGAATAAAAGAAAAAAGCCAGGGTGTGTTAAAAAGCTATTGAAAAAAGTTAGTCTTTAGGTTGCTTTTGATTGACTCAAGGTCAGTACATACAGGGACTGCTAGTGGAAGACCATTCTAAACATGGGTATCATGAACGGAAAAGGATCTGTTACCAAAAGTGGACAGTCTAGTAGCTAGAACATCTTTAACCCACAGAGAGGAAGCATGATCAAACTTCCTGGAAATAGTTAAAAAACACATGCTACCGCATTTTGAAAAAACTGGAGACAATACAGGGTATGGGCAGAAAGACATATTGGAGAGAATAGAAATAAATCAGGAAAGAAGAAAAACAGTGAACCAGAGTAGCAGCAATTTCAGGACTTCAATAAGAGTAGATCTCCACAATGATGCGGAAGTGATAGAAGGCAGAAATGATAATGAAATTAACATGGGGATCCAAATGCAGTGATTGGTAAAATAGGAATTGCACATTTGGGATGGTGGCAGCTGGATAGATGGTAGAGAAACCATGGTGAGGAATGATATCAGACAGCCTCAGAGATTTCAACTTTGCTCTTGTAGTGCATATAAGAAGTTGGGTTTTATTGACATTTAAGCAGAGTAACTTCATGGACACCCATGCTTGGACATCTGCCAGCCAGAGAGACATCCAATTTAGAGTAACTTGTAAAATATCAGTAACTGGGGCATAAATCTGAGTGTTGTCTGCATAGCTATGATAAGACAGATCATTAGCATACGGGTAAGCTGTGGGAATATGATTTCCATAGAAAATGTTAGAATTTAAGTAACTTTGATGCGTCATGTAGTATAGTGTACAGAATACTCCACAGTAAAACTGTGGAAAACAGTCCACAGTTTACATTCACTTTAGTAAAACCATTTCACAGTTTACATACAAATCCTGTGATTTATTTCTCAGGAAATATTTTGAAAGCAGACTGGAAATCTTTCAGAATTCCACCAGCTGAATTTTGTATTCTAGGCACCTCTACTTGATGGTGTATTCTTAATAAACCTGAAATTTGATGGAAGAAAATAGTTTTAGGAAATCCCACATTAAAATAGGTCTGAAAAAAGTGTCAGTCTCAAGTCTGAATCTTTGAATATGCAAGTCCAGAGTCATCCTATGGAGATTGAGCCAAGGTGGGAAAGCCCAAGGACAGTGTCAACATGTCTCCTGCCTGGCTTCAGGAAGTACTGCTTACAGTATAGCTATATGTTTATTGGTACAGTAGTAATGGACATATTCCTGACAGTGTTTGAGTGGCCTTGTCTGACCTGCATCCTTATTTACCATGTGATATTCATATTTGCATGCAATTGCCACCCACCCATGTTTGTGTCATGAACAAGACATCCAGCTATATTCCATATGTGTGTCACGCATGTAATTGCTTATTCTCTATTCCAATCACCCAGGGAATCATTGTGACTCACAGTATATATAACAGATATGATGCACGTGGGAACCAAGCTAACACGTAAGCACCATGAACTGTGGGTGAACAAGGTATACACCCACACACACACACACACCTGTCAGGTTGGTGTACCATTACTATGTTCTTTGGGCATGTGCTTGACATTGGACATTACTAATGATACTGGACATAGTGTCACATTTGTCCAGAGTATTAGAAGGTCTACATAATGGTACCTCTGTACAGCAATGTTTGCATGCCCAATGGCAGGTAGTCTCTAGCATGAAAAAGTATTGATGGGGAATAACCTCCATAATTCCTGAAAACTGTGTGCTGTTGACAAATACACAAAAAAAGCACAGCATACTGTATTGCACACTGTGGGAAAATAAATTGCAGAAAAAAATGCTTTTAGTTGCACAACAAATAGCAGAGTTTGCAGTGCAGGTCAAAGAATCACTGACCAAAAAAGCTGTAGTGCTTCATGTATCCCATGCTTGTTAAGCACGGCCAAAATGAAAAAGCATGCACTGTGCACATGAACAGAATATAGCACTGATGACATGTTTGCCATTGTTGTGTTTATATGCATGCCACTGCATGCCATGAGATATTGCAGGACTCTTCCAGTCTGTCATGGTAAAGCTAGGCAACAAGTAAGGGAGACACAGTAACCCGTGATATCGGTGAATGAATTACAGCGAGTGAATATGGTCAGTGTCAAAACATCGACTGTAAAATGGGCTGTGTGCACTTAATAACTCATAGCAACCCTGGAAATATTGTGTCTGGAGGGAGTACTCATTATTTAGTATAGAGGGATGTGTTGGTCAAGCCAGTCCTGAGCTCGCTGTCTGGTGTAGTGGTTAAAGTCACTACCTCGGTGTGTGGTGGACCCGGGTTCAGAACTGGCAGTAGGATTTTTTTTGTGCCCCTCCCAAGTTTCCCTTTTTCCCTATTTTCATCCCCCCTAGAGTTGATTATAATAAAATTGGGGGGTGCAGGGGGCTTGTCCTGTAAGAAAATGTAATAAAAATTCACTCCACTATACAGTTCACTAGTGGCAGTCGCTGACTATGGTGGTCAGCATTGTGTCGATCGCCATTTTGACTTTTGGCGATGTGTAGTCGCCCTTATGTTTTGCGCAGTTTTTGTTGGTGCTGTTATCACATGGCACTGGGAGACACAGTTCTGTAAAATATCAGTATCACAACACAAAGGGACATGGATGAAGCCTTGATGCATCCTGGAGGTTAACTTCCCGTATTGCTTCCACCAAGTGTTCTATATCACCTACTTTGATGGGAAGGGACAGTTATCAGCTGTCACAGTAAGTGTGTGCAGTAAGGTAGTGAAGGTTGTGGTTCAGATCCTTTGGTCTCACAATATATCACAAACAGGAAATTTACTAATGCTTTTTTGGGATTTGAGGATTTTTACTGCATCGGGTGTTACTTCTGTGCATGGGGACTGGAACCTGGCCAGTGTGATGACCACGAGACAGGATGGAGGACAGTATTGAGCATTGCTGCTATCTGAAGGAGATCATAACTACAGTATGCTATCAGAAAACAAACAAACTCAGCTGGATCATAAAAAATAATATTAATTCCAAAGACCTCAAAGTGTGATTACCATTTTATAGGTCATATGTAAGACTGAACTTAGATTATTGCTCCCAATTCTGATCCCTGTATTTAAAGAAATATTATATTAGATTGGAAAAAAAATCAGAAACAGTTCACAAAGCAAATGAATTGTTTGAGAGATCTGCTGTATTAAGATAGAGTAATAACTTTAAATTTAATGTCACTGAAAATGAGGAGACATGGGCATCTCCTATTTATGTGGGGCATACTCAATGACCTATACCTCTTCTCTAAAATGGGTTTCAGTTTCAGACAAAACACGGTAGAAACTAGATGTCATCCTCTACAGTTTTCATACCCCATACATAGCACTAAAAAAAGGTAATGTTACTTCACACAAAGGGTGGTCCCTGGCTGGAATGCTCTTCCCCTTGAGATTATTACTAGCAAATCCAAAACCATTTAAAAAAAAAAAGATTACATGAGTGGTTATTAAAAATCAAGGAAACTAAGGGTTCAGTGACAGGAGCTATCATGGGCACCACTGCTGTTCACTCCTAACTCTCCCTCATTATGAACCTCAGTACGCTGGCGATGCAGAAACAGTGGGATTCTGCAGCCATCAATGGTAAATAAACTGGCTGTGGCATGGCATTTGAGGTAGATCACAGCTGGAGTGGGAACCCTCCACAGAAAGCTGCATGGTGCTCAGCATCAGGATGTGGCCTTCAAATGAGACTGTGGTTTGAGTAGGAGCTGTCTGATTGGCTCTGTGTGTGTTTGCCATCAGGGTGCAGTGTTCAAGTGAGACCTCAATTGAAAAGGGGGAAGAAGGTATTCTTGGGCCATTGCATGGCATTTACCATTAGGGTGTGGCATTGCAATGGGATCGTATATGGAGTTCAAAGCCTTCCATGGATTGCTGAATGGCATTGACCATCAGGATGTGCTGTTCGAGTAGAACACTGTTTGGATGGGAGTCCTCAAGGGGCACCAGCACACCAGCATAAGAAATGCAACAGTGGGGGTCTTCTGTTTACTCAGGCCACTAAGGCTGGGCTTAGCCCTAACATGTGTTTCCTGCTTGTATCTTCAGGAGTAACAAGGTCTGGCTCATAGGATGGTGAGGTCAACAGTGGGAATCTTCCACCATGATGTAAAATTTGAAGACAATGCTTCACTGGAGAAGGAGGAAGATGTTGGTGCTGTTGATATCTGTGTTGTATAGTACATTGACAGTTGTACATCATCCCACCAGCAGGGACAATTACTTTAAATGAACAGTTCATATGGACATGTACAATTGTTTGCTGTAGTTTGCTAATACCTGTGTGCCACGAGTTGTCATCCGTTCTTCCTTGATAGTGGACACTGCTTTTCTTGTACTGCTCAATGTGCAACTACCATGACAGTACTTTGTTTTTTAAATTCAAATTGTATTAGTTTTCCAATACAAAGAGCGAATCATAACAATGGATGAGATGTCCATATACATCGGGTATAGAGTATAAAGTGATTCGCTCTCCCCCCACCCTCCCATCCACCCTACCCCACTCCCACCCCGAACAACCCAGCACCGTTTTACATCTCTAGCACTATATCTATGAATGTAACCTATTAGTGCTTAGCCTTGAAGTGCATAGAGAGCTTGTAGTGGTCCCCAAATTTTATCGAACTTCTTAAGTTTATTAAGTAAACTGGCAATAGTCATTTCAGTTCTGAGATTTGCAAGTAACTCCTGAAGCCATTCAACATATGTTGGTACCTCCGTATCCTTCCAATGTCTTAAAACCACCTTTTTAACAGACATCGACATCAGGGCTATATAATACTTCCTGTTCACCACCGAAATGGAAGAGAAATCCCCAAGAAGGAAAATTTCGGGGGTGAAGAGGTCCGAGAGCCCCAACAGAGGGTCAGCACACTGTTTAATCGCAGTCCAGAGTGGAACAATTTTAGAACAGCTCCAGAAAATATGAAGAAGATCTCCTTCTTGAGAGTGACATCTTTAACAAAGGAGGGAGGACACAAAACCAAGCCTAGCAAGTTTCTGCAGTGAGTAGTAGATATTATGCAGAATCTTAAACTGCATTAGCCTAAGTCTGTCCTGCTTAAGAAACTTATGGCAGCTCTGCCACAGGAGAGACCAATCCAGATCTTTACCCTGAAAGAGAGAGGCCCAAAAGGAGACGGGAGCATAATTATCAGGATAGACCCAGGTGAAGAGAACACTATATATTTTGGATATGGCATGAGGCAGACCTGCCAACTCCATTAAGGTAATCTGAAAATTGAAATTAGGAGGTGGGGGGAGGGTCGAGCCCATTACCTTAACCAAGAGATGATGAAACTGGAAAATTCTGAAAATATTTGCATGAGGTATCAAGAACTTACATATAATATCAGCTGAAGAATACCATTGACTATTAGGTGACACAAACTCCTCTAAACAGAAATTTCATATCTGAGAGAGCCATGTGGCTGGGAGAGGCTTACCCTCTAATAAGAAATTGGGACTGCCTTTTACAGGTTGTGACAAATCCTTGAGATTCATATATCTTAGAAATGCACACAACTGAGTATGGACCCTGATAGAGATGGCTATGGGGGAACTACATAGAGACTTTGGTAGGGAACCAATTTTGGTATATAACAATGCAGTGGGGGAGAGACCGTGATTTTTAATGGAAGCAGATTCGACAGCTAACCAAGTCGGAATGTATGTAGCAACCATGGAGAGCTGGTCCACAGTCAGCCATCTGAGATATTTATTGGCCTGGCTGGCCCAATAGTATAACCCAATATGGGGAAGTCTTAAACCTCCTTTGGCTTTCGGGGCCGCTAACTTATGAAATGCCATTCTGGCCTTTTTATCCCCCCTTATAAAAGCGGAAATCATACCATGTACTTTTTTGACCCAGGACAAGGGAAGCCATATGTTCAACATGTTAAGGGGGTAAAACAGATGAGGGAAAATATTAATTTTGATTAAATTTATTCTGCCCCATAGAGAGAGGGGAAGTAGGGTCCACCTACGAAGGTCAAGATCTACTTTATGTACTAGTGCATCAATATTTAGCTGTCTGAGCCACGTAGTGATCCTTGTTAAAAGAAGCCCAATGTATTTAATATAATCAGACTTCCAGGTGAGTCCAAACACAGTAATATCCTGCTTACAGACCCTATGATTAAGAGGAAAAACTACCGTCTTTCCTATATTGAGTTTATAATTTGAAACCTTACTGAAATCCTCTATAAGCTTTAGGATAACAGGACTAGATGTGAGTGGATGCAATATCTGCAACAGTAGGTCATCTGCATAGGCAGCTACTTTAACCATCAGTTCCCCGAGAGAGATACCCGATATACCCTGGGCTCCTGATAACCTTCTGATAAGCGGCTCTAAATAAATGTTAAAGAGAAGAGGAGATAGGGGACACCCCTGTCTAGTCCAAACATATAGTTTAAAGGGGTTAGAAATAACTCTGTTACATGAGATTCTGGTGGAGGGGAACTTGTATAGAGAACTCACCCAATTCTAGAATTCCCTGGGAAAACCAAAAGCTTCCATCGTAACAAATAGGTACTCCCAGTGGACTCTGTCAAATGCCTTCTCGGCATCCAATGAGATCAAGACCATTGGATGAGGAGCATCCTTGGATGCCAAGAAGACATGGGACAGGTTCCTCAGATGGTCAGCCGATGATCTCCCTTTCATGAAACCAACCTGGTCAGCCCCGATAAGAGAATGAAGTACTGCCTCCACATAGTCAGCTAGTAATTTTGCCAGGATTTTAATATCTTGGTTAAGTAGGGAGATCAGCCTATAGCTTGCCACCTGATCCGGGGGTCTGTCCGGCTTGGGCAACAGGACTATTAAGGCCTCAAAAAGAGAGGGGTCAGACACTTTACCCGAGAGAATAGCCTGGAAAAGCGGCAGCAAGATGGGAATAAGCTGCTTTGAAAAAGCTTTATAGAAATTGGAAGTAAACCCGTCAGGGCCCAGAGACTTATCGGATGGGAGAGATTTAATTACTCTTTCAATTTCGCCCTCAGAGATGGGAGACTCCAGAATTATTTGCTGGGATTGTGTAAGGATTGGCAACTGTAAATCACTCAGATATTCATAAAGTCTTTCCTTACATGGGGAATTAACCATAGGGCCATATAAATCCTGGAAGCACTTTGTAAACTCCTCCACTATCTCCGGGGGCGAGACCTTAAGAGAATTATCTCTAAGAGAGTGGATAGCAGGAATGAGTCTGGCAGATTCCTGTTGCTTAATATGTAATGCTAACATTTTACCCGCCTTCTCGCCCTGATCGGTATATACCGCATTTGTTTTCAAAATTGCATATTCGGCTTCTTCCGTTAACATTGCTAGGTAGGCTTCTCTCAGCTTTGTTAAATCTTGTTTGAATGGCTCAGAGGACGAAGGAGAAAGAACAGTCTCCATACTTCTAATTTGGGAGAGAAGGGTAGAAATCCGAGATGCTCTCTCCCTCTTCCTTTTTGATGTTAAACCAATTATAATCCCCCTTAGATACACCTTACAGACACCCCATATCATGTCCTGCTTCCCCACAGAGTTAGAATTAGAAGCAATAAACTGCTCTATTTGGGATGCTAGGTATTGAACCATCTTTGGCTCCTTCAGAATTTAGTTGTTCAGTTTCCATCTACCCCCTTTATTTGGCAACGAGGCCAGGGTTATTAAGCAGGTGACAACAGAGTGATCCGAAGGGAGCCCTGAGATGATGCTAGAACATATAACCCCTGGTAACAGGGTTTGAGAAATGAGGATATAATCAATCCTAGAGGAGGTTGCGTGCACCGGAGAAACAAAAATGTATTCCCTTACATTGGGATGCAATACGCGCCATATATCACAAAGACTGATGGGGTCCATCAGGTCCCTTAAGGCTCTTTATGCTGAAGAAAGACCTTGACGGGATTGACCTGACCTGTCAAGGGCCTGATCAAAAACGAGATTGAAATCACCCCCTATGACCATGAGAGTATCCAAAAAGGGAGTTAGGAGTTTAATTATGTGGGCAAAAAAGCTAGGGGAATCTACATTGGGACCATAGATAGCACTCAGGACAATGTCCAGGGTATGCAATCTACCTTTTACAAACAGGAATCTGCCTGAAGGGTCAGATATAACCTGAAGAGGTTTGAACGGAACTGTCCTATGTAGGAGGATCATGACCCCTCTACTGTGGGTCGTTCCTTCCGCTGCAAACATCTGACCAATTTGTTGCCATCTCATCTTTTCAGCCTCCCCCATGAGCAAATGCATCTCTTGCAGAAACACAATTTCTGCCATTAAATGGCTTATATGCTCCAGTATTTTATATTGCTTGGTCTTGTGCCTCACCCCTTTAACATTCCATCTAATAAATTGAATGTTTCTAGCCATCACTCATGTTGCCAGCTTGGGATCCTCCAAAACACACATATATATGCATAATCCATCTATAGTGCTCCAAACATAGTATGCGCTGGGTTGGTCTACCATCCTCCCAATTCTGCCCCCAACAGATCCATTGCCCCAGCTTCCCCCTCACGATCCCCCCACCCAAAACACCCCATGGACCCTAACCCCCCCTCCTCCCGCCCCTCCCATATTTTACATGGTACATGATGTCCACAAACTGAAAAGTTCCTCTCCCCCAACCACCCCGCCTCACAAAGCAGAAATCAGGAACAGAGTTGCCCCTCAATAATCAAAACATTCCAGTAGAATAGCTTATTCTCAGCATTAATAACCTGACAATACCCCTAGATGATCCCAGGGGATTGGCTATACCAGCCCTTTAGTAAAAACAATCCTCCCTATAGTAATCCCACAAGCCATAGAATAACATGGTCCGCAGAACATAAGGGCTAATACACAAAGGTATTATATGTAAGGACTAATCTCAGATGCCCTTGTGTGGTGCAGCCTCACAATATCAGTGCTTAAAGACTGAGGGCAGGCAGTCCATGGCTACCCGCCGTGGAATAGGGGAGAACTGAAAGGCCCAGGGTAACTGTCCAGAGCATATATTAAGTCAGGACCAGTGACCACCACAATGAGAGAGGGAGATTTAAAAAAAAAGAGAAAAAGAAAAAAACGGGAGTCCTCCAGAGACAATACTTAAACAGGGTTATAGAGAGGGAGCAAACCAGAGCCCAGTGTGAGCGAGCAAAACCCTGGCATTTTCGTCTATCCTTAAATGAGGGATCTCCCTTAATATAAGGATTACCCTTGTTTATTGCCCATTAATAGCAGAGAGCGTGAGGAGGAGTGAAGTCTGAGAACAAAAACAAAAAAAAAAAGCAGGCCATATTAATAAGGTCAGGAAGAGACCGCAAATGCCAGAGAGGTCTCATAATAAAATCTGAAAAAGGGAAGCATTGCCCCCCTCTCCCCCCCATTGCCATGAGATTGGGTCAACGCTCCTGGGAAACAGAAATACCAGAACTAGCAAATTGGGATTTAGCATAAGAACCATGCTCATATGCTCATTAAATTAAACTGAGAAAAACACAAATGAGCCCGCTAACACCTAGCTCGTAAATCACAATTGAGACAGAGATAAACCAGAATGAGAAATAAGAGTCCACAACGTATCAAAAAGTCCTGAAGATGAAAACCAGATCAGGAATAGAATGTCCATGTTGTATCAGAAGGAGGACCCCACTCAAGAACTGTAATGGAGAGATAAGTAACCAGCTACACAGTATATCAGCGGCCTGGCCTCAAGAGTATTGCAGCCAGATATGATTTACTGCAGATAGGCAGCTCCACCAGATGGAAATTCGGTGAGTCTTTCTACGCCAGATCCGCTCTCATATAGGCTTGAATAGATCAGGGAACGCTTCTTTGAGCCCAGTAGATGCCGTCTCCACCTCCTCATAAGTCACACATGAGCCATTTATACAAACTTGAAGCCTTGCAGGAAAATCCATGTGGAACTTAATTCCCGCTGTGATCAGCTTGAGAACCACTTTATGAAACGTAGCTCTTTTCTGGCGTACAGATAAGGGCAGATCTTGTGCCACCCTCAGCTTTTTACCTTCCCATTGTAAATCTTGCACCTCCTTGACCTTGTATAGGAAGTGTTGTCGCTCCTGAAAATTCAGAAAATGAAATATGAATGCCCTAGGAGGGGATCCGGCTGAGGGAGGGGGGCGTAGTGCCCAGTGAGCCCTTTCTATGATGTAGCTAGCACTGAAAGGGGAAGGGCCTGCCACCTTTTCCATTAACTTTTTGGTAACCTTGACGAGATCTGAGCCCTCTTCACCCTCTAGCAAGCCAATTATTACAGCATTGTTACGGTGACTGCGCCCCTCCAGATCTTCCACCTTATTCTCCATTTTCACTAGCCTTCGCCTCAGGGCCACCAGCTCCAGATCAGCTTTATCCTGCTTCTTTTCAACAGATCGTATACATATTTTGTTGTCAGCAGTTTTCTTAGAAAGCTCCTCCAGGGTATTAGAAATGCTTTTAATTTATTTATTTATTTATTTATTTATTTATCAAGTCCATATTCTGCATTTCCACCTAAAAAGGCTGAAACTCCTCTAGAAACCTCAAAAGGGTAAGAAGGTCACTATCAGGACACTCAGTGGTAACAGGCAGTGAAGGTTGCTAGGGGGAGGCCCTGGCTTTCTTAGAGGTCTTCTCAGGCGTAGTAGGAGGTGTGTGCTCCGAAGCAATTTTCAGCATCTCCTCATCCATTTATGTCCCGTAGAGAGAACAGGAGTACTCAAAAAGGCTGTAGATAGACAGTCTTCTATAAAAATTACTGAAGAACAGGATTTTGAAGGGCAAATAACGGGCGGTAGGTCGGAGCGGGTAGAGAGGCATCTTATCCAGCGCACCGCATCACGTGACTCCATCATGACAGTACTTTGTATATCTTACATTTTAATATAGTACTGGGCTTGGAATTTACCTTTGTTTTTAATTGCTTTATCTGGCACTGTAAACTGTTCAGCATAATGTTCCTGTTCGGGATTCTACTGATGGGTCTTTTTTTTTTTAATTTTTGTTTTATAATGCAGCATTTTTTTGTAACAACCAAGGCTTTTTTTAATACCATTGGGCCATAAGCAGGATGGTCTGGAAGTTTTACTCTAGTTCCTCAAGTGAAGTTCACATCTTGTTTCTGCTTGTGGCAAAATAATAAGCCACACAATCAAATCACAATGCAGAGAGTGGCATTCTTTATTAAAATTGCCCTGGAACCCAGTATTTCAGTTAAAAGATCATGTACAATATCATTTCCTCTGACAAAAGTAGTAAATCTTCTCCTAAGATAAAGCTATCCATAAATATAATTGTGCAGACATTCCTGTATGAATTGTTAGCATTGCCTGAAATGTGTCTTGAAGACATATTACAAAAATTATATGTGCCAAAAAGTAGAGATCATTACCCTTGCAACTCTGACTTAGTCTAGCATGACTGAGAATAAAATATCATTGCCTTGCTTGCAAACTGAAGCCAGAGATCAACAATGATGGACTTGTCAGGCTTCCTGAATGACTGGCCCAATAGTTGAAAGGAGAAAGATGTAGCAATGGTTTTAAGCCCTAGCCAGGGACAGAAGAGAAATGTCAAACAGTTTTGCAACCTTTAAGATTTTTATCGTTTTCCCCTCAGCAAGAGATTGTTACTGTGTTATATTATTATCTCATATTATATTTAACCAGCAGAAATCTTTGCAATTGTTGTACTATATCTGAATTCTGTATCAAAAATGCCACTTTTTTGTTAAATCATTGTGATGGCATTACCTACAATCATCTTTTACTGTATATGTATTTTACAGTAAGGTTACTGTTTGTATTTTCTTCTGGGTTGCCCATGAAGATGGACACTTGTTGCTCAAGGACCTACCTGGCTAACAAATGAAAAATAAATAAATGATAAGTACCATGGGTACCGAACACTACTGTTGCAGATTAGACCAAGTTCAGATTGGTTTATGTGACTAGTCCATTACTTACCCCATCAGATAATTTGACTAGTGTGAAAATTATTATCCAGGTATTAATATACTATTTGCATTATGAAGTTAATAATGGGATAATTATAATATCCTCCTTCATACAGAATAACCCCTTTCCCTGAACTCCAAACAACCCATATGCCATTACGCAATAGGAGTAGGGCTTTACGTAATCTTTAATATCAGACTTGTTTTAGTTTTTTTTCCTGGTGTTCATATTATAAGAGAATAACCTTTTATAAACTTCAAAACCTCATATTTCACTCTTACAAAAAAAATGAAAAATGTGCATATTGATGTTTAGGTTACAAATACATTATTAAAAAATACACACGGTATCATGACATTTTGCATCAAATAAATGCAGCGCTGCTACTTTAACAGAGCCAAACTTATAAGAAAATGGCCACTGTGCTCCACTGATGAGTTGATCAAAGTTTGCTGGAGTCACATTATTTGGCAAGCTGAATGGATCACTGTTCTTATTAAAGAGACATTGTACTGTGTGTAGCTTCATTGGTGTAAAAAAAATCTTCCAGACTGAGCAGTTCTCAAGTTACTGCATTCTTATAAAATGGGTAAGAAAATGCCATCACATTCATTGGTTAAAACCAGTCACCTACCCATGCATTAAAACAGCACAATGCATGACCATCCTGGTACAGTAGGTAGCCTTCTCACAAATTATTATGCCACATCAGAATGTTCAAACACTGAATAGCTGGCCCATCACCACAGTGGTTGGATTTCTGCTTGTAATGCCGATGTCCCAGGTTCGGGATCAGACCCAAGGAGTCAGATAGCTGGCCTGGGGGAAGGAGAATTGACCATCCCATGGACTGTTCTCCTCCTCCAGGGGAAGGGTGGGTGAGTGACTGGTACTTGACCGACCCCTGGTGGAGGCCAGGGGGAGCAGTGACTGGAGCTGAGCTGAAGGGGAGGCGTGCCAGACATTAACATTTCAGCACACTACGTCATTGCACGCCACACCTTCTGGAGATAAAGCATGAAAAATGCTGTCCCCATGGATGACACCATGCTTCCTGGTCCCAGTTATGCCCAACACAACAATCAGTTGGTGACCAACTTCAGTCTTCCATCTGGTACAGCCCGACCCTGCAGCTCTGCACTAGGTGGTAAGCTAGGGAGGAACACCAGCAGTTCAGGGGTCTGCCAGTAACTGATGCCAGTCTCAATCTAGGGAGCACCTACTCAGCGGCCCTGCCCTGAGGGGCAAGCCTGGGAGGATCACCACCTGATGTAAGCCTCATGGGTGAGTGGGGACCAGGAGAGTGGAGGCTGAGCTACTGGGGCTTAGGCACACAAAAAACACATTTAATACCAGCCATTGAGTTTCTTATTCACACTGGGCATGCATCACAACAGCACACTGCATGTACTACTCAGTCTTACTTCCTACTTCCTCTCCCTTACACCTTTCCTGCTTGTCCTAGAGAACGTTTGTTAAATCCAGTCTTAACTGTTAGCTGACATTCCAAGCCTAGCTTCTCACACTGAAAGTGATCACTTCCTTGTTAATCATATTTATTCAAGTAACAAAGTTTCCAACCTGGATTTCAGACATGCAACCCACATGCTGTGCATCTGCTTATTTCTGTCACCTATAAACAGAGAGTATCAGATAGCAATGCTACGGCAGCACTTCAGAAAGAGTCTACTGCTCCTGCTCTGACCAAAAGTGAGTTTTTAATTTGTTTCTGGAATGTCAGCTATGGGCAGCACATTTTGTTTCCAGGTCACATTGATCCTTACACGTTGTATTAGCCCAAACACAGTCAGTACCTGCAGATTTTGGATGGTATCTGTCAGAGGTTCAAGCAGCAGGAGGTATAAGCAGGTCAGAAGTACAAGCAGCAGGCAGGATATGCACAGAAAGCATCTTAACAGTGTCTCCATACTGTAGCAACTCACCAGCTGGGTAAAACACAGTCTCTCTTGCTCTTTTGATGGCTTTTATTAGCCTGCTCACTGCACCTCAGAAAAGTAATGTAAAACTGTTGATAGTACTGGCAATGCATACTGTCTTCTTGCAGCATAATGACAGTGGCTTCATGCTGTGAACCATATACCCCCACACACACACACACATACATAACAGGTCAGAAAATATCAAAACTAAGCACAAACTCATTGAAACACTTTTTTATTTACTGTAAGTAGAAACATATGTTCATTGGTGTGTCTTTTGAGGGGTTGTGTGTGCATAGTGTGTGTAATTTGGGTGGGTTAGGAAAAGACAGTGTCACAGCATGTGGGAATAAATATCAGACAAGGCAAATTTACCAGTTTAAAACACACTGTGGTGTGATATTTATTTTTCAAAAGTTCAAGAAATAATAAATGAAAACAAAGAAATTGCAAAGAAAATCACTACTTAACATCAGTAGTTTCTCACATAACAGTCCTGGGTCTTAGAGCGCTTAAGACCCTTCTCATCTGCATTCAACAGCTTGTCTACAGTAACACATCTCCTTCTCTCTCAGGGCTGAGCCCTACTGGACTGCACTGAAGTGAACTTAGTGAAGAGGTTTTATATCTTTTGGTGGAGTCACCTGACTGAGCCCTTTCTATTTATATGTCTGGAAATGTTGTTTTAAAATCAAAGGGTGGTGGGGTTGTTCCAGGGGATTTCCTGGTTCAGTTAAAGGTACAGTGTATATCTCCACAGATATTGACTTTATATCTCTGATCCACAGTGACTAAGCACTTCTACAGTAACAGGTTTATAATGTGAATTTATGAAAATACCTTAAGGATTTCTTATAACTATAATAATCATGAAATTATTATTGTTTTATATGGCTTCTGAATCCTTTTTATTTAAAAAGGCTTTATTAACTGTATTTATTCCTATTTAAAATAGCCTTTATGTTTTTGTACACAAAATGCATTTATGCACTTTAGACAACACCTCTCCGGGTGTTTGGCATCTTTCCAGGAATGGATGGAAATGGAAAAAGAATGAAAAGAGAGAACTAGTAGGAAGTTTAGTAAGGATAGTAAAGAGCTACACTACCTTTTGCACTGTCCCTCAGTCGTGGAAGGCTGACAAGGTTCTCCCCCTCAGCAAAGGGGGTGATCCCTCCACTTCTAGCAACTTCCGTCCTGTCTCCCTCCTCCCTTCGCCTACAATTCTGCAGGAGAAACTAGTCTATTCATGGTTTGCAGACCTCGTTCTCTCCTTCAGCTTCCTCTCCCCATTCCTGTCTGGCTTTATGAAGGTTCATTCCACCATCTTCTCCCTACTTAGGGTCACTGACTCCATACTCTAAGCGATCCATCTGGGGAACATCACAGTTGCCATTTTCATTAGTCTGGCCAAAGCCGTTGATTCAATGTCTCACTCACTCCTCCAGGGCATGCTGAGTTCTGCTGGCCTCTCAGCTCATGCTGTCGACTGGTTCCATTCCTACCTCTTGGACCATCAACAAACAGTGTAGGTAGGAGGTGTCATCTCCCCACTCTTCATTTTCCAGGCCAAGGTCCCACAGGATTCCATTCTGTGTCCAATCTTTTTCTCCAGCTTCTTAAATGTATTTATTTATTTAAACTTCGTGACTGGGAAAGGCACACTGAGCCAATGCTCATTTCCAGGTGCAACCCAGGTGAGATTAACACACTGGTTGATCAAAAATTACAGTACAAGTTATAATTCAGACAGTTTACAGAGATAAGCAGGAATAAAAAGAAGTTACAGTACAAGTTACATTTCATAACTTTACAATTATCTATAAGAGATTAAATATGGTTTAGGCACAGTGTTACACAGGAGAATCACAATCATTAAAGGCATGAAAAACATAACAAAATCTATTAGGTTTACCTGGGATGCCTAGAGACAAATTTGGGTCTCTTCTTGAGGAATCCAGAGTAGACAAAGGTTGAGTATGGGATTCAGGGGAGAATACGTGAGGCCAACAGAGACATGAAATTGCAGTGGGAGGGGTATGAGGGAACATGTTGTGGATGAGGGGAACAAGTGCTCAGAGTCAGAAGGGGGATGCATGGGTTAGGAGCATTGGAGGCACTGGGGAGTGGGGATGAGTAGGAGGAATCTGTTGAAGGATGAGAGCGGGAGGCCAGATGAAGGTCAGAAGGAAGATTATTCCAAAGGAGATGGAGGTGGTACAAGAAGGTGGATTGGCCAGCAGTGGAGTGAAGATGAGGGATGGATAAGGTGCATGAGTCTCTATGGCAAAATAAGTAGGATGTGGATTCAGTAGGAAAGAGATGGGGGGAGAGATAAGGAGGAAGGGAGCCAAACCAGTATTTTGTAATTAGGGAGGTGCAGTGGATATGGTTCTCCTGTGAGACAGTGGGTTAAGGGAAATGAGAACATAGAGGAGACAGTGGTGGTTAAGGGAAGGGGAGGCAGTGGCAAAGCAGCAGAAGGAGTTGATAAGAGTGTCTAATTTGGAGAGGGAAGAGGTGGGGCTGGTGCCATAGACAACACCGGTGTAATCTAGCACAGGCAAGATTGTTTTTAATACTAGTTCATGTCTAGTAGGGATAGGAAGACTGGCTTTATGACTGTAGAGGACTGCGAGTTTGGGCCAGAGTTTGGTGCAGATGGTGTCAATATGTGTGGAGAAATCAAGGTGGCTGTCCAGCCAGATGCCCAGGTATTTGAAGGCAGGGACCCTCTCAAGGAGTGAGCCATCCAGGGTGGTGATCATGGGGGGGGGGATGCCAGCTTCTGCCTGGAACTGAAAAACATGGTAACAGTCTTTATGGCATTGAGTTTTAGCTGATTTGATTGAAACTGTACTCTGTTGAAATCATTTTGGAGGTTCTGGAGGTCACTGTTATGGGGTGGACCAGAGGAAAAAATGACAATGTTGTCTGTGTACATTAGAGGAATGACAGACTGAGGGAAGATCATTTATAAAAAGAGAGGAAAGGATGGGGCCAAGGATGGAGCCTTAGGAGACCCCGGACAGGATAGGAAGAGGAGTAGAGAAAGTGTCGCCTATTTGTACCGACTGTTTCCTATTATGGAGGTAAGAGTGAAACCAGTCAACTGTGGACATCGCAAGGCCAAAAGAAGAAAATTTATGTAGAATTAGAGAGTGAGACACAGAGTCAAAAGCTTTAGACAAATCAATGAACACAGCAGCAGCAGTGATTTGACTTTGATCCATCATAGTAAGGATGTAGTCAGTGAACCACAGCAGGGAGGCGTTAGTGGAGTGTTGTTTGCAAAACCCAGATTGCACAGGTTCTAGACAGTTATTTGAGGAGAGAATGATAAAGAGCTTTACAAGAATGAGGAATTCCTGGACTTTGGCAAGGGAGGGGAGGAGAGAGATGGGTCTGAAATTTCCAGGTGATGAGGGATCACCATCCTTGTGAATTGGTAGGATTTTGGCTGATTTCCAGACTTTGGAATGGTAGCAGAGATGAGAGAGAGGTTTAGTATGTGCATCAAAGGGGTGACTATAGCAGGTGCAGACATGTGGAACATTACTGGGAAACAATCAAAGTCCCCTCAGGCCATGCTAATTGTAGATGGGTCCACTACCCTTGATCCTGTGGTCATTGCTAACACCTTCAACATGGCTTTTACTGACCTCAGTTCTATTCTTTCACCTGATTTCTTCCTGGTTAATGACACCCCCTCAAGCACTCCCTGTGCTTCATCCAACCAGTCACGTTTCTACTTCAGTGAGATTAAGATGAGTGAAGCTCGCCACCACATCATCTCAGCCATCTCTAAATCTAGAACCAGCAGTGACACCCTAGACCTTAAGTTGTTATCACTTACACTTGATGATGTCCTTTGTTCCCTCACTAAAATTCTTAACCTCTCCCTCAACAGCAGTACATTCCTAGCAATTTGGAAAACTGCCACAGTGACCCCTGTCCACAAAAATGGGGATAAGACCAGCCACTCAAACTATCGCCCGATCTCCATCGCCACCACTCTCCAAGGCCCTTGAGCATATTGTTGCAGACCAGCTCACTGACTACTTGGACAAATACAACATTCTGTGCACTCAACAGCATGGTTTTAGAAAAGGGCATAGTATCACCACTGCCCAACTTGAATTTACCAGCAAAGTGCACAGCTCCCTAGATAACGGTCTTCTCACTGGAGCTGTCTTCATCGACCTATCAAAGGCATCCAACATGGTCCATCATTGGCTACTGTTTGACCAGCTACTCATTGCCAGCCTTGCACCTGACTCAGCCCACTGGTTCAGAAGTTACCTTGAAAACCACTCTCAAAGAGTAAAAATTGCCAGTGCTCTCTCACTTACCTTGGCTGTATGCTGTGGAGTCCCCACAGGGGTCCATACTGGGCCCACTCCTTTTCAGCCTGTTTTTAAACTCCCTACCTCAATCCAGCTCGGAACAAATCATCCTTTACATGGATGATGCTGTTGTCTTCTCCACGCATAAGGACGCTGCACCACTTCAACTCAGCCTACAGCTAGGATTCAGTGTCATTGAAACTTGGTTCTCCAATAATAAACTAGTCCTAAATCACAGGAAAACCAAGTCCCTGCTTTTCTGTAGTTCTCATAACCATCACAGGCATCACCTCCTTGCCATCTCCACCAAACAGGGATCTGTCCTCGAACAAGTATCCTCCTTCAAATATCTAGGAATTTTGCTAGACCCCAATCTCTCCTACTCTGCTCACATCGACAGCATGGCCAAAGCTGACAATACATGCCTTGGATTGCTCTACAAACACAGGCAACATCTCATCCCAGAGGCCCTGAAGATTGCCTTTCAGAGCTCGGTGATGTCAATTATTGATTATGGCCTCATTATTGATGGCTCTCCCTCGACATCCACCCTCCATCATATAACAACTGCCCTAAACAAGGCTTGCCGACTCACAACTGGTGCCCACTACCTGACCCACACTTGTACCCTCTATGCACAAGCTGGATGGCTCCAACTTTCCAACTGGATAAAGTATCTCACCTGTGCTATGGTGAGAAATATCAACCATGGCCTAACACATCCTGGTGTTTCTGCCTTATTACACCAAAACACTAGCCATCAGAACACCAGGAGTTCAACAACCCAGAATCTACAAGACCCTAGCTGTTGCACAACTCAAGGCCAACGCTTCTTCACCTACAGGGCTCCCCTATGGCTGAATGGTCTCAGCGACACCATCGCCTCAGCTGATACACTAGGTAGGGTCTGTTTAAAAACAGGCTCTGGGCCCATCTCACTGCCTCTAGCTCCTGTGACTGCCTCTCCTAGCTCAAGACTTATACAGCTCTAGCCCTAACTTATATACTGCTAAGCCCCTGGCCCCCTCCCAGTCACCTTCCCCCAGACTCCTGAGGCGACAACTCAAAAACCCAGGTCCACTTACTGCCTCATTAGTCTCTCCATGCCCCTTTTGCTGCACTTATTCCTCCCCCTCACCATGCCCCTTCTTCTCCTCCGTCACTCCTTCCCACTTTTCTAGACAAATGCCTCCGGCTGCATCTACCTTCTCTCCCTCTCTCTTCTCATCACACAGACCTGACCCACTGATGTGTTCTCCTTATGCAATAACTACATTTCTCCTTCTCTGCCTCCACACCACACTCTTCCTATACTTGACCCCTTTCAATAGCACTGCAGTACAAGAATTGCCTTACTGTTATCTCAAAGTTGTTTCCTTGTTGTATGTTTATCCCTGACATGGAACCTTTGTAAAAGAGCCTTGGCTCAGAGGTACTTGTAATCCTAGACTAAATAAATAAAAAATAAAAAATAAGTCTAGGGTGGAGACCATCTGGGCTAGATTTGGAGGGGCTAAGAGCCATGAGGGCAGTACAAACTTTAAGAGGGGTGAAGGGGGGAAGAGGTAGTCAACAGAGGGGGAGGGAGATTTGGGTAGGCAGGGAGAGGTATCTGGTACAGGGGAAAGGGGAGTCGGGTAGGGCACAGGAGATAAAGAACTTGCTGAATGCATCAGCAGCAGTGGCTGGGTCAGAGACAGGGGAGCCATTAATTCTGAGGACTGGGTAAGATTGCTGGGAAGGGGGATCCAGGAGGGAGTGGATCACTTTCCAGAAGGAAGCAGGGGAGTTTTGGTTTAGCTCAAGCTGGGATATGAAGTAGGAGGCTTTAGCTAGCTGAATAGCCTTGGTGCACCTGTTTCTGAGTTGTTTGTAAGATAAGAGGTCATTTGGGGCTTTGGATGCTTTATAAAGTCTCCAGGCTTTGTCCCTAGCATGACACAAGGTGAAAAGGTCAGGAGTGATGCAAGGATGGTGGTGTCATTTAACCCTGAGTTTTCTAAGGGGAGTGTGATGATCCCAGGTAAGGTTAATAATGTGTAGGAAGAGGGATAAGGCATGGTCCACATCTGGAGAACTAAATACTGGCATCCAGTCTGCATTAAGAAGGCAGTATTGTAGGGCAGTGACGTTGAGGCAGTGGAGGGGGTGATCCCAAATGAATTTGGAATGGGACTGAGGAGTGTGTATTTTACGAATACAGTAGGTGACACAGTGATCACTTTGAGCGTCAGAGAGGATGCCTGTGGCAGAGATGCAGTGGGGATGGGAGAAAAGAATCTAGTCAAGGAGTGAGTAGTTTTGGGACTGAGGGTTCCTGAATGAGTTGACAGAGGTTGAGGGCTTCAATTGTTAGGGTAGTAGGTTTGGTAGTAGGGGAGAGCCAGTCAAGATTAAAATTTCCTAGGAGCAGGAGTTCTCCTTAGGCAGTGAGAGTGGAGATAGAGGAGATAAGCTTGATGATGGAGCTTGGCAGGGCTCTTGGTGGGGCATATAAGGCACCAACATAGATGGGAGCAGAGGAAGGAAGGGATAGTTGGGCCAAGATGAGTTCGTGGGAGGAGGGGCTGGATTCTTTGAAGATGATAGTGCTGGAGATGGATTGCCTAATGTAAAGGGCTACTCCACCACCTTGCTTGTCTCTGTCCTGCCAGAAGGGTTAAAGTCGGGAATGGCAAGGGAGGAGCTTGGAATTTTGGCAGATAGCCAGGTTTTGGAGATGCAGCATATGTCAGGATGATACTGGGTAACCCATAAAGTAAGGGCATCAATTTTGGGAAGGAGGCTCCTGGCATTTCGATAAAAGATGCGAAGACCCTTGGATAGGGACAAGGCAGCCTGAGATAGGGGCGATACCAGAATGGTAGTGGTCGAGGTGGTGGGGAGTTGGGGCATGAGGGGGGCCAAGATTAGGTTGAATGTCACCTGCAAGAAGGAGGAGGAGAAGGAGAAGGGAGATAGGGAGGAGTGGGTGGTATTTCGACTTGCCTGGACTGCATGTGGAGGGAGGGGTGTAGAGTTTTAGGCAGCGGTAGACAGCCTCAAGGTTTGGAAGATGGGAAGGGAGCAGGGAGAGGTGGATGATGGGTCAAAAGGGAAAGGGGATGGCTAGGACTCTGGAGCTCAGGGGATGAGGGTGGGGTGGGGTGAGAGGAGAGGGCAGACCATGGGGATATGGGAGAATAGGGGGGCTGATTGGGGGGAAAGAGGAGTGTGAGCAGATGAGATGAGGATTTGCAGGGGCAGCTGCGAAGGGAGGGGCAAGAGAGAGTAGTTGTGGGGGGTGTGGGGATGTGAAAAAGTAGGGGAGACAGGAGGGTGGTATGTGTGGAGGGGTGAGCGACATGGTCAGGAGAAGAGGAGCACCACAGATTAGGTGGATGGGAAAATAAGTACTACAGAGAGGAGATACAGTGAGGTACAGTAAAGAGGGGAATTATGCTACTGGGAAAATGTATGGGCAACCTCTGTATGAAGTGTTACAGGAAGTGAAATATAGAGTGGAGCGAGGGGTGAGGTAAAGTTGCATAGCAATTAGCCAAGCAGCACTTGCGGGAAGGAGTCAAGGTGCAGCAAGTGAATTTGAAGAGTGATGGGGGGGAGGGTGGCTGGGATGAAAAATTTGAGCAGAGAAGATAATAGGATAAAACAGGTGGATAGAGTTTGCTGAAGCTGAAAAACGTTTTGGCAGAGGAAAAGTTTCAGGCATCCATTCGGCTCAATCAGAAGCCAATCAGGAGGAGCAGTCACAATCAGAGACCAATCAGGAATCTGTAGCTGGAGATTGCCAAAATTTGAATGGATCCCTTGGCTCAGGTCATACCTGTGGATTTGCTTGTAGTGTGCAGGTGAGGTGGGCAGCAGCTACAGGGAAGCCGCACTGCAGGGGCAATGCACCCGGTCAGGGGGCTTAGTCTGTGAAGGAGAAGGAGAGAGAACAGCTTTAGGCAGATAAAGCAAATTTATGGGGCTGGGGTACTGATTGAAAGAACAGCGGGGGAACTGAGTCGTCTGGGGAGGGGATTTGCTTAATTGAGGGTCTGGGAACAAAAGGTGGTAACAGGAGAGACAGGAGAGCTGATGGGGGCAGGGGGTGGATTCAGCACCAAACTCAGGAATGGGGGGGGGTGTTGAGGGAAGTTTGGAGCAAGACAGGTTACTAGCAGCAGTGAGGGAGGTCAAAAACAGAATTATTAAGTACCACAAGCAGTAGCAAAAACAGAAATTATTAAGTAACACAAGCAGTAATAACAGTAAATTAAAATGCAATAATTAGAGAGCACAAGCAGGGTTCAAAGAGATTAAAAATACAGAAAGAGTAATTAGAGTGCAGAAAGATGTAAACTACTCTGGTCTTATCAGCAGGATTGATTAATTAATTGAAAATAAACACCTGAGCTGCAGTGGTGGGCAAAGTGGCAGAAATTTGCTCCGTGAAGGAATCCGTGAAGTATTCTGCAATGCGAAGTGGAGTACTTTGTGTTATAATGGGGAATGCGAAGTCCATTGAGAACAATGATTTTGTGTTATTCCAGCTTCCCAAACCACTTCTCTACCAATTTTAAGGCGACATACATTGAAATCAATGTACTTCACCTCACTTCACCTTGTTTTTGAGCTCCAAAGGTGAATTTTGCAGTGCTTCATGGGATTGCAGGTCGCATGGGATCTAGATTGTTCTGTACAGCCTCAGTTCTGTGCAGTGTATGTGTAGTGGAAGATGGAGACAGTTTCCTCTTAGAGCTCTTCGATTCAAATCCTCTAAAAGCTGTTAAAAAAACGCCTTTTGGAGCTTTTTTGTTTGCTCACAATTTAGTACATCGATTGTAGGAAACTCTCCTGTGCTCATATCATTGAGTGCTTATTGATTGTGTGTGGATTTTGAATGTTAATTTAGAACAGTCAGTCTGTGTACTGTGAAGTGTGCTTTGGGGAGGGGCGTATTTGTGGTGTAGTAGATTAACTGGGAGAAAAAGGCAGTCTTTCTGTTTTGGTTATATTTTTCTTGTATAACTATGTTAAAGTACACACAGTAATATTTTCAGTAATTCTTGAAATTTTTTTGCTGATTGTTGTTGTGCAGCAGTGTATAATTTCAGTTTGTTTAAAACATTTGGTTATATTACTAAAGGTTTTCAATTTGCTATGCATTACTTGTAGTGTGACACCTTTTATTGTGCTACAGAGTAATTGCAGCAGTGTGAACCTGCTATCCACTGCACCTGAATTAATTTTTTATACTGCTTTATGGTATCTTTACTGGCAGTGGGCAGTGGACTGTTACTGTCGTGCATTACCCCCCCCCCCCAACTGGCAAAAGGTATTCTTTTCCAGATTTGGATTTATGATTTGTGAGCACTGGTTAGGTGTTGTGCCTTTGCGTCTCCATCTCTTGAGTGTGCAGCACTATCTTAATCTGTCTGTGAGTTTGCAGTACACTATTAGTTCTGGAAGACTTTGCATTTTTTGTTACCCTCTTATTTCACTTCATCAGCACTGGGCAATTTTCTGGACACAAGACAGTAGCATTTTAGGGATGTACATTAATTCTGGTGACTGTGTGTGACCACTGCGCACATGACTGAGTATGCCATTAATTCTGGGAGACTTTGTATTTCTTCTTACACTCTCATTTCACTTCACCACCACTGGGGAATTTTATGGACACAAGACAGTAGCATTCTGGGGATGCATATTAATTCTGGTGACTGTGTGTGACTACTGCATGCATGATGTCTGAGTGCACCATTAATTCTGGGAGAATTTGCATTTCTTGTGCTCTCATTTCACTTCATCACCATCAGCACTGGAGAGTTTTCTGGACATAAGACATGAGCATATTGGGAATGCACATTAATTCTGGTGACTGTGTGTGTGAAGGGCTGCCAATATTATTGTCACTTCACCTTACTTCGCGTTGAGGTGGAATGACAATGCGAAGTAATAATCACAAGGCAAAGTGACCATTTTGCATTGGCCACTCCACGTAGTGGAGTGACAATGCGAAGTACCCACTTTGCGGGCACTTTGCTGGTGAAATTTAAATTCACTGCATCTCAAGCTGCAATTAATAAATTTGGTCTGATAAAACAGATATCACTTAAGACAGTTGTTTAGCATTAAACTTAACATTTAAATAAAATTCAGCAGTTACATTCTGGACTGGAAAAATTAAAGCATAGAAGATAGAAGGAGAAGACAGATGGATAAAGTTTGTGGAAGCTGAAAAACCTTTTGGCAAAAGAAACATTTCAGGCATCCATTCAGCTCAATCAGGAGCCAATCAGGAGAAGCAGTCATGCTCAGAGGCCAGTAAGGAAGATGTAGCTGGAGAGCACCAAAATTTGAATGGTTCCCTGGGCTTGGGTCATACCTGTGGATTTGCTTGTGGCATGGAGGTGAGGTGGGTGGCAGCTGCAGGGAAACTGAACCACAGGGGCAGTGCACAAGATCGGGGGGCTTATTTTGCAGATTTGCTTGTGGCGCAGAGGTGAGGCGGGTGGCATATGCAGGGAAGTCACACCACAGGGGGAGCAGACCCAGTTGGGGGGCTTAGTCTGTAGATTTGCTTGTGGCATGGAGGCAAAGTGGACAGAGACTGCAGAGAAGCCACACTGCAGAGGCAGTGCACTCAGTTGGGAGGTTTAGTCTGTGGATTTGCTTGCAGCATGGAGGCGAGGCAGATGGCAGCTGCAGGGAAGCCGCACCGCAGGGACAATGGACCCAGTCAGGGGGCTTAGTCTGTGGATTTCCTTGAGGTGTGGAGTCAAGACGGGTGGCAGCTGCAGGGGAGCCACACCGCAGGGCCAGCACACCCAGTTGAGGGGGCTTAGTCTGTGAAGGAGAATGACCTACCCTTCACCTGTGCCAACTAGCATATTCATATGTATGCAGATGATATAGTTCTCTACAGCTCCAGTCCCTCACCTGTATTTCTTGAAGTCTCACTTCAGAAAGACTTTCACAATGTTCTGTGTTGGTTCCAGTCTAACCAGCTTTGGGTCAACACATGAAAAACAGTGTCTATGACTTTTGGTACCAGCCAGAATCTGGCCCATCTCACCCCCTCCCTGTCTTCTCAATGCTGAATGACACCACTTGAAGTAGTCCCAACCATTAAGTACCTTAGCATGTGGCTAGATAGCAGGTTTGACTTCTTGACTCACATTGATGCCATCCATGCAAAACTCGGTGCTCTGAACCACAATAAGGACTGTCTATTCTCCTCAGGTCCACCTGGAGCTGGTCATTAAAATGGTTCTCCTGATTTTCAACTATGTGGATGTGGTTTATGGCACTGCCCCCTCCACCTCCCTTGCCAGACATTACACCCTCTGCAATGTCTTCTACTGCTTTGCTACCAGTTCACCCTCATACTCACCACTGCTCCCTTTATTTCATCCTATCCATCCTCCCTCTCCCTTCAAGTTGCCAGTTCCACTGTACTTCTCTCATCTCTAAATACTTATTTGAGTTCCTCCCTTCATACGTTTACCTTCTCCTCTCCCCCACTCTATCCCCTCTTCCTACTACTTTCAGTGCTCAAGAGACCCACGCACATTCTCCCTTCCCCATGCACACTTCTCAGCTGGTAAACTTGCTTTCTCATACTGCCTTCCTTCTATCTGGAACCAGCTGTCCTCCATCCACCCATCTCTCCTCCCCTTTCCTTCCATCCATTAGACGTGAGCTAAAACTTCTTCACTGTGGCATTACGCACTGTAAGTTTGCCCAGTTTGCACAGATGATTTGTATGCTAATTCATTGGTCCTCCATATGCAATGTTTGCCATTTGTCTGTAAACCATTCAACTTATTCTCTTTATGTCATCCTCATTGTCACCACATCACCTGACTGTGCCATATTTTGTTTGAAATTGTGCTTCTCCCTTCCCCTTCTCCCAGGTCATACCTGGAAATGAGCCTCAGCTCAGTGTGCCTTTCTCAGTTACCAATTTTAAATAAACAAACATAAATACATTTAAAGATAGATTAGATAGATAGATAGAGTGATAGATAGATAGATAGATAGATAGATAGATAGATAGATAGATAGACAGACAGACAGACAGATAGAGAGATAGCAACACAGAGGCTGATGGCAGAAAAGCACCATCTGGCCAATCCAGTTTGACCCTTTACTCTTGCCTAATATAAAACCCTACATGGTCACCAGCCTCTGCCCTCCCACCCCCTAACCTTACCAGTGGTGTCTCCAGACCATGTTTGGACTCCAGTTTCCTTCCCTACCAGTTTTGGATATACCCATTTGTCTATCCCATGCTTTCTTAAATCCAGTAACCATTTTAGCCCCCATGACTTCCACTGGGAGGCTGTTCCAAAGGTCCACCACCGTTTCCGTGAAGAAGTACTTTCTCCTGCTCCCTCTGATCCTTCCCAACTCCAACTTCATATTATGCCGTCTAGTCTTTGGACATCTTTTTCTTTGAAAGATGCTGCCTTCCTCTACCTTGGTTATACCCTTTTGGTATTTAATTGTCTCACTCTTGTCTCCCCTCTCTCTCCAGATCTCCATGGAGTACAGATCTAGATCCCTTAGCCTTTCCTCATAGGGCTTCTGATGCAGAACCTGCACCACTTTGGTCACCTTCCTTTCTACTCTCTCCATCCTGTCTATATCCTTATGGAGATGAGGTCTCCAGATCTGTACACTGTACTCAAGGAGAAGTCTCACCAGCTATTTTTAGAGGGGCAGTAAAACCTCTCTCTGCCTACTGGTTATACTCCTCTATAGGCCAACATATGATTTGCCTTTCCCACTGCCTTACCACATTGTTTTGCCACCTGTCAGTCATCTGGTATGATAACCCCAGATCCCACTCCTGCCCTGTTACCATGACTATGCCCCCCAGTTCATACGTGGCCCTTGGGTTTTTATACCAAGTGCATGATTCTGCACTTGTTTGCATTCAGTTTCAATTGCCAAGTTCCTGACCACTCCTCCAACTTCCCCAAGTCCTCCTTTATCCTTTCCACCCCCCCCGGTGTGTCTACCCTTTTGCAGATTTTTGTATTGTTTGCAAATAGGCACACCTTCCCTTCCAATCTGATTGCAATGTCACCAATGCAGATATCAAAGAGGACTGGGCCCAATACTGACCCCTGTGATATCCCCACTTGCCACTCTGCCCTCCCCTGAGTGAACCCCATTTACTACCACCCTCTGGTTTCTACCGCTAAGCCAGTTTTCCACCCATTTGGCTATTTTAGGACCCACTCCAATACTGCTCATTTTGTTCACCAATATTCTGTATGGGATGGTGTTGAAAGCCTTGCTGAAGTCCAGATAGACCAAGTCCACCACCCCTCCCTGGTCCATCACACTTGTCACCCAGTCAAAAACTCGACTAGGTTCATCTGACAGGACCTCTCCTCTGTGAATCCATGTTGCCTCTGGTCCTGGAGAAAAAAAATGGCTGCAAGGTATTCTCCAATTCTCTCTTTAAGAAGTGACTCCATTACCGCTTCTGCCACCAAGGTCAGGCTGATCAGTTGGTAAATACCTGCCTTCTCTCTACTACCACTCTTGTGAAGAGGTACAACATCCACCCTCCTCCAGTCCCTCAGAACCTCCCCAGTGTCCAACGTCAGGCTGAATAGTGATGTCAACTACGTAGCCAGCACCTCCCTGAGCTCCCTTAGCACCCCAGGGTGAACTGCATCTGGACCTATTGCCTTGTCTACCCTTAACCCAGACAGTTCTTTAAGGACACTTTTTTCTGTGAATGGACTAGCATCCACCTCCTGACCCTTTATATCCTTGTTGTGTAATACCAGACCATTCTCTTCACTCTCCTCCAAGAAAATTGAACAGAAGTAATTGTTCAGTATGTCTGCCATCTATTGATCCCTTCTACTAGAAACTCCCTTTCCCCTACTAGTCTCACTATCCCTGATTTGACTTCCTTTTCTCACTGATGTATCTGAAGAATGTATTATGCCTCATCTTTACTGACTTGGCTATCCTTTCCTCTGTATCCACCTTCCTAACTATCTGCCCTGCCACCCTCTGTTTCTCCATGTACTTCATTCTATCCTCTAGATAGATAGATAGATAGATAGATAGATAGATAGATAGATGTAAGCATGTATTTTTTTTTCTAAACCACTAGTTAAAACTACAAACCCATTTTATAAGCATAAGAAGGCACTCCAGGGATGTACATTGTGCTGTGATAACTGCACTTCCAGAAGCTGAAGGCACTCTACCTGCAGCCTTGCAGTATGCCATTATCTCAGCACAATGCACACCCCTTAATGTCTTATTGCTTACTTGAAATATGTCAACAATGTCTAAAAAGATATAAGTAATAATTACAACACATTCATTTTAATGTATTCCACTGCATTATAAATTCACAATTGGAAAAAATATCCCTGTTTTAAAAATCAAGTATTCCTTACTTAAAGTGATTGAATAAATATGGTAATTGTTTCCTCTGTGAGAAAGCTCAACTTTACAAAAACCTTCCAGGTAGTGTTCCATAATTTTTGGCCACTGTTTAGGAGGAAAGTGATTATATTAAAGCCCATAGGACCATCCAGATGATCCCTTTCCTTTGTGGTGCTGGAACCTCCCCCATACTGGCATATGCTCTGACATATTGAGAGGAAAGCACACAAGTACACACCCCATTATAGTCAATGGGACAACATTTCAAAGTGGATTTCCTTATGTTAGTTAGAACTGGTAGGATAATTAAAGCCAGTGCTTGATTAGCAATAGACTTGTTAATCAAGTGCTGGGCTTAATTACCCTCCCATCGCCAATTAAGGTAAGTAAATCTGCTTTGAAAAGTTGTCTCATTGACTAAAATGGGATGCATGCTCATGGACCTCCCTGTCTATACATCAGCATATATGACAGCACAGGGGTTGGCTCAGCACCAAGAAGAAAAGGGACTGACTGAATGGCCCCTCAGGGCAAAAACACAATCCCTTTCCTTTCAAACAGGGGCAAATTAAAATTATGAGTGCCTACTGGGTAGGATTTCACAATAGTAAGCTTCCTTACAGAGGAAGCTGTTAACAAAAAAGAAAAAAAACTTGGCTGGTCACCTTAAAGTGCAACTTCTACCTCTGGACAAACTTTTAAAAACAATATTTACACACAGCTTGGTTTATATTTCAGTTATTTTCTGTATTTCCATGTCCCGTGTTATTTGCTATTATGGCTATCTGAATGTAAATAACATGTCTGTCCATTAGACATCATCGGCTGTGGCTGTTTATTGCCTATGTGAAGTATCCTTCACAGAATGGGATATCACAGAGTGAAGATTTGGATTTTACGTGGGGAGCAAACACTGAGAGTAAATGATCTCTAAAGTGCAAGGATCATGTTTTCAAGCCAATATCCACAATATTAAAAAACAAGAAGAAGATTAAAACTCAAAATATTTCCATAATTAGTTATACTTTTTCTAAAAAAGGTTATGTCCAGGGACAATGGTTTTCCGTTTTTACCGGTAACACTGGTAAAAATCACGGAATCCTGCTTGATTTGCGGATTTTGAATTCTTGTACCGGTGCCTCACGGAAATTGCATTTCAATGCACAGAATCCCTAAGATTTCAGCATATTTTTAAATGTTTTTATTTTCTCTTTCTCTGTCCCCTTCTCACAGCATCAGTCTCCATTTTTCAGAGTTCACTAGGCTGGGTTTCCCCTAGCTTCACCCCAGGTAATGCTCAGGAGCTCCTGTGAGCCTGCACCCATCCTACCTAGGTTGTACCCCAGTTGGGAAGGGAGGGGACCCCAGGTCACCCCTCCACAGTCCTTTAATGTGTGTCGGACAGCCCAGTGGGTCCCTCATGGAAACTGGTTATGAAGTCTGGGGCAGCTGGGTCCCTTCTACCAGCAGCCGATGTGGGGTGATTGTTACTGGTTTTCTGGTCTCTGTCCCTGAGGGCACCAACACTCGAGGGGATCCAAGGAAGTAGGGCAAATAGAGACATGCCGCTACTCCAGATCCTGGCTAGCTTCCTCTCTTCCCAAATGCTCTGCAGCCTCATTGCTCCACCACCTGTGGTCACCCAGGTGGCAGTAAAGCAGCAGGACCTGCAAGCCACCATTCCCAGAGGAAGAGAGCAGCCCCCCAGGTGCTCGATCCTACTCCCCTGGCCAGGCCTCTAGCAACCCGAATTCACTTCTGATCCAAGTCCCTGGCATTGCAAGCAGTAGTGCTACCTCAGGCTATTTACAGTGCTCTGTCAACTATACACCCACTTTGGTGTAAGAAAACATAAGCAGATGGAGAGGGAAATAATTCAGTTTTAGTAAAATGTTGCAAAGCGTTCAATGTTCATAATTTGCACTGTAGGTACTGTGCACTATTATTGAAATCATATATTAAAACATTATACATGGGTGTTATGGCTGGCAGTATAGCCTAGTGGTTATAGTAACAAACAGTGATCAGACTGAGTACATTGAGAAGACTTGGGTTTGATTCCCACAACCTCCACTTGCATACTGTGTGACTCTGAGCAAGGCACTTAACCTCCACAGTGCTCCTCGGTCACCTCTAAAAACAGGCAGTTTTGCCTAGTGGGTTTACCCAGTTTACAAAAAAATATATAAAAAAAATACCAATATATGTTTACTACATCATACAGTAGTCAGGGTACCATGTACTTTATCTGAGTTGTACTTGGGCTGCAATGATGTTGTATAGGTAAATATAAATGTTCAGATATATTCTGTGTTTTATAAGCTTGTTTTTAGACTTTAGTCAGGTTTTTATTGTATTCTTTGCATGTGAGCAGCAAGGTTGTAGATTGCTAAGCGCAGGATCACTGTTACCAACTAGCTTATTCAAGTTTATACTCAGCAGGGCCATCCAAAATCCTCAGTTGTTTGATTGAAAGTGAGTCTGAATGAAAGTATGTTCACAAGGCACAAGCTGCCTTACTACTTATTTAAGTGAATGGGATAGAAACATAGAAACGTAGACTTTGACGGCCCACCTAGTCTGCCCTTTTCATCATTTGCACCTTCTCTCCCACCTGTTGTGTCAGTCTCTGTGACAACAAAAAGTTTTCTGACAGACTGCTTTAATAAAAAGCAAATGTTAAGTGTTTAATTGTTCTTATGCTTGGCCAGTGGATTTGAAAGCACATTCAGTGACACACGGAAGGTAGGACCCCAGGGGCTGTATGATGCTGGTGGGTAGAGTGGTGCTCAATTCACAACTGAGCAAAGACATGAAAACTGAGACACCTTTTCATGGAGACCAAGGGAAAAAAAGGAATCCACATGTTTGTGAGATGCATTAGAAGGCCCTCCACTAATCAGTTGTGATTTTTTTTTTTAGGTGAAGACACTATTTCAAAGAAGCAAATTCAGGCATTTTTTTTTTGTTCCTCCTACCCCCTGGTCATCCACTCCTTCAGGCCTGCCAAGTCCCCCTACCACTGCTGCTGAGTCCCCCCACCATCCACTGCCCCTTATGGCTATGCTACCAAGTAATCCAAATTAACCCTTCATCAGTGGCCCCTATCCCTGTGGGAGGCTAACAAGAGAAGACAATCACCCTAAAGAGCTTCCTGTATATCCCAGGCATGGCAGGGGTCAGAACAGACACATGTGTCTGGGACTTCATGCTTATGGAGGACCAGAAGCCATCCTCCAGGTAGCCAGCAGGTGTTTTCCATTTTGTGGGAGGCGTGACAGGCCACGTCATGACAAGACCACAAGCTGGCGTCCATCACGCTCTCTTCCGCAATGAGGGCAATGTGTTGCAATGCTCCACCCTCCACCTGGGGCCATAAAATGCTGAGCTATGAATATACCCTCCTCCCAAGAGAAGGCGAGTGGTTGTTGGACACTCAAGCTTTCACCCCCCCCCAGCCGGTCTTCCAGCACCAAACCTGTTCCCAAACCCTGGTCAATGGTGTCACTGGCAGAAATTCAATTCAGGCGGTTAAATGATAGGAAAAACAAAGGTGGTCCACCTTAGTAGTGCTGGTTCAGATTAATTCACATCTGAGTTCTAACAAGCAAAGAGACTAAGCAATTTGCAACTTGTGCATGTGGGGTGTGGGTGTTGAAGAAAGGGATCATAGTGCTGTCACTACTGCCATCATCCCTGAGGGATGTGGACTGCGTTGTTGCTACTGCCATCACACCTGAGAGGCGGGGGGGGTGTAGTGCTTCTGCCATAACCACTGGTGGATGGGGAATGTTGAACTGCTGCTGTCCCACCTGAGGGATGGGGGCCATAATGCTGATACTGCCATCACACCTGAGGAATGCGGAACGTGGTACTGCTGCCATCCACCTAATGGATAGGGACCTCAGTGCTGCTGCTTCCATCACACCTGAGGGAGGGGGGACACAGTGCTGTTGCTGCTGCCATCTCACCAGAGGGATGGGGGCCTTACTGCTGCTTCCATCACAGCTCAGGGATGGGGGCTGTAGTGCTGTTGCTGCCATTATATTTTGTACCTAAAATAACTTTAAATTGGTACAAGGATGGCAGGATGTGCAGTAGTGGAGGTCAAAACTACTAAAATGCATGTTAGCAGAGTTAAAAATTGTTAAATAAAGTGCACAAAACCAAACACCGGTAAAACCAGATTTTGGCTTGGCAGACACCGGTGACAGTACCGTTTTTTACAATGTGCAAAATGGAATTTGCCCTTTCTCAATCCCGGTAAACCAGTGTCCCTGGTTATGTCCCTCAGTGTTTATTCAAGAGGCATCAGTAACTCTTTGAATAAATTACAGCAGTTTTTTTTTTATTTCTCAGTAAGTCACTTGGGCATTTGAGCTTATGACTTGTCAAATATTTCTGATGAAAAAACATCCTTTTAGCCCCAGCATGTATTTCATGCATAATGATTTTAATGGTATACATAATGAACCAGCAGGAGCATTTTCATTATCTATGAGATTTTCTTCCTGTGAAATCAACTAGCTTCATGCCTGGAAATTTACATGCTCTCCGCGAAGATAAATCCTCCCCCCCCATTTCATTCCTTAGATGGCTGTAAATAAGAAACTGTGGAATCCTTCAAATACCTGGGAATCTGGCTTTATCCAAAGCTGAACTTCTGCCATATTGATGCCATCCATGCCGATATCTGGCCCAAACTTGGTACCTTGTACAGACACAATGACTGTCTCTTGATCCCTATATGGAAAGAGTTTGTTACCAAACTAATTCTGCCCTACATAGATAATGATGATGTTGTGTACAACTCCATGCCCCGATCATCTCTCTCCAGACTGGACCCACTGCACAATGCATTCTGTCATTTTTCTACAAATCTTCCCTATCAAACACACCACTGCTTCCTGTACTTGGCTCTCTCCCTTATCTCACTTGTTAGTCATCACCTTGCTTACTGTGCTATCTTCATCGCGAAGTATTGGTTCAGTGCTCTCCCCTCCTATCTTGTATTCCCCTCCACCAACCTGGTTTACTCACTTTGCACCTGAGACCCTCGCTCCTTCACCCTCCCTCTACCACATTTGCAATTGGCTAAGTTATCCTTTGCCTTCAGGCTCCCTGCCCTCCGGCACCGTCTCCTCCACTCGGCCCACCTCTTACAGACTGCTGCATCCCTCAAAAAGCACCTAAAACACCTCCCAACCCCCTGCTTCTGCTTCCCTCCTCATCCCTCTTGACACCCTCAGCACCTCCCTCTCTACCTCCCCGATTTCTTACCCTTCCCCTTAACTCTCTAGCCATTCATGTGCAGCTCCTTGCACTTTGCTTCTTATATTATTGCCTGATAATAAACATTGTACATTCTCACTTGTATTTATTGTATATATGGGGTGAGATATTCAGAAGGGTTGTGCATGGCGCAACACAGTTGCACCATGTGCAACCCATTGATGTGCCCCGGCGTGATATTCAAGGGGAATGTGCATGGCACAAAATCCGATGCGCTGGAGCGCATCAGTAATGTAGTGCAGGCATGGGGCATGCCTGGGCGGCTACACCGTGACATCCCGATATTCAGCCCAGGATGTGCTGAGCAGATGCAGGCACAACCTGCACCTGCGCCGCACACAGTTGAGCGAAAAATAAAACAATCAACAGCTGGCCACCCACAGGTGAGCTGCCATATTGCAGGATGCAACACGGCAGCTGCCGGCTGCGGATGGCCACCCAAGCTCCGGCAGCTCCTTCTTGGTAGTGCCCCTCCCATGCCCAATCATGGGCATTAGTAATGTATTAATGGTCCAATAACCCTGGGGGTTCAGTGGACCGCTCGCAGCCCGATCACGGGCAGAAGTACAATTAAATATGCCTCCTATATCCCTGCTGGTCCAGTGGACCGCTCACAGCCTGATCACGGGCAGAAGTATCATTTAATTGCCTCCTATATCCCTGGTGGTCCAGTGGACTGCTTGCAGCCCGATCACGGCCAGAAGTATAATTAAATTGCCTCTTATATCCCTGGTGGTCCAGTGGACCGCTCATAGCCCGATCATGGGCATCAGTTATAAAATATTAAAAACCAATCCATCCTGGTGGTCCGAGGACCCCTCCCCCCCACCACTGAGGCCCCACCATCCGCTCCCCGGTCAGCAGCGGGCGGCAGCTCCCACCTGCCTGCCTGCTGCCTGCCACCTGCTGACTGACTCTGTACAGTAGGGCTGTACACCCATTGGTCCACAGCTTGGGCCCAGTGGGCATGCACCTCATCTCAGTACCACAATCCAGAAATGTGAATGGATTCATTCATACCTTGGACTGTGCATACAATAGGGCTGCATGCCCACTGGCCTATGCTGTGGACCAATGGGCATATAGCCTACTGTACAGAGTCAGTGGCCTATGGCGGGGTGGCATGTGGGTGGGGAGCTGCCACCCAGCGCTGATGGGGGAGCGGAGTGGTGGGGCTCAGTGGGTGGGTGGGAGGGGGTACTGCTGGACCACCAGGGATGGATTGGTTTTTAATATTTTATAACTGATGCCCATAATCGGTCTGAGAGCGGTCCACTGGACCACCAGGGATACAGGAGGCAATTTAATTATATTTCTGCCCGCGATCAGGCTGTAAGCGATCCACTGGACCAGCAGGGATATAGGACATTTTACATCTAGTACATATGCCCGCGATAGAGCAGTGGGGCACTTTGCTGCTTGTGCAGGGGGCGTCGGTCCCCGACGGCTGCAGCCTGGCAGGGCGCCAGGCGCAAATCGCCGGGGATGGGTGCACCTGCATGCAAATGGGGTCATAATGACATGAAAATGGCCCCATTTTGCACCTTGCATGCATTATGGCCCCATTTGCATGTGCACTTTTGAATATCACGGGTGATGCACCTAGTGCAACAGCACTTGCGCTAGCGCATCCCCTGCCCCTCTCTGGCCACTTGCACTGGTGCAGTGCCACTGCTCCATGCACATTGTGGGTGGCCACAGCATGATATTCAATGGTGCTGAGCCATGGTGCAGCACTGTTGAATATCACCCTGTCAGCACCCTGGCACATCCCAGTTGCGCTGTCCCCAGGCTTGCGCCACAGCCTGGCGCAGTCTGAATATCCCACTCCTGCTATATATCTGCAATATTCTTGTACTTTATTGTATATATTTTGAAAAACTTCCTGTATTTTATTGCACCCATTGCTATGATGTCACCTCTATATTCTTGTTGCATTTTCTCCACTTCCTCCTCCCTGGCCCGCACCTGGAAACGAGTTCCAGCTCAGTGTGCCTTTCCCAGTTACTAACTTTTAAATAAAATAAAATAAAAAAATAAATGTTTGAATGCATCTAGGTATGTACTGTAGTTGTTAGCAATGTTAAATTACAAACTACAAAGTATCAAATTATTATATTTGTTGTTTGTGAAGTACATAGCTATTAGTTTACCTTTAATTGACCCATCCTTAACAGTGATCATTCCTCTGCAAAAGTGACTCAAAACTGCACTAATCTCTTAAAAATTATAAAAATCTCTGTCACATCCAGGAGTTAAAGAGTTTAAAATATTTCTGACCTGCTGTACTCAGATTATATGTATTTATCATGTTGGGTCTTGTTTTATTTCATTATTGACTTAGTATTTGACTCAGAACCATGTGTAGATAATTCGTTAGACTGCAGAAGTGTCAATCCATTTATAAACAGAAGATGCCAATAAATAAACATAACAAGGGGTATGTGCTAATTTTTAAATGGGGTGGTAATTGATAGTTCACATATTGCTTTTACTGCTTTCTGCCACTGCTGTTAATCTGTTAGATGGATAAATGTGCCAGAATGGTCACTAAAGGAAGAAAAATGCATTTGGCAAGACAGTTTTCTTTTAATATAATGGGAGCTTGCTAAGGTATGTTTTCTGCTTGAGGTTCAACAACAGCCATCAGCAGCAATTGAAGCTGGGAGTTTTGTCTTTGTTAACAGTAAATCAACAGATCTCATTAGGGCAGTGTGACTACATGATCTGAACAAGACAATATAGTCTGCTTATGATCTTATAGAGTCAGCAATATGTTCACAGCTTTAAATGGAGCGGAACTGAATTATGGCACCCATGGGGATGTTCTGTCTTTTTTAAAGCACTAATAAAGATGGGCTCACCCAAGGAAAATGTTTAAGTATATATAGTTATTTGTTCAAGGCTCAGAACTAAAAAAAATCTTTAGCCTCAATTAAAAAAAAATACCCAGCCAATACTCATAACAAATTGAACAACACCATGACTGGCAAATAAGGTCAGCCATCACAGAACTTGTTTTTTCCTGCATCTTTCTTTAGATAGTAATATGTACCTTATGCACCTGATCTAGGTTATGTTGCACGAATGTATGATATTGATTTCTGTATCCATGTTGATGCCTCCTGTACAGCATCTACCTGCCAATATGTTTCATCATATTGTCTCACAGACTGCCTTTATTTTACTTAAGCAATAATACAAAACAGGGTGTGGTATAACATGGAATATCGTTACACCTTGGTGTATTACCTCGTGCCTCATGCACCTGAGAAGTGATGATATCCCATGAAATACCACACCATGGAGTGCATTATTGCTATTATGAACTGTTTTTTTTTTTTGTTTGTTTGTTTTTTATGTAATTTGAAATGAATAAACCATTTTAATAGGACGTGTTTTTTTGGTAATTTTTTTATGTGGAATGGTACTAGGATACAAAATAGTTATTGCTTTGGCCAGCAGGTGGTTCTTCTGTAATGACCGGGGTCAGCACAGTTCATCAGTATCAACCCCATCTGCTCCCCTGGCTGACTGTATTTTGTGTGCTGTGAATGTGAGATTGGTTTTACATTTGCAGCAGCTTTGCCACTGAATCTGCTGCTAGTAGTTTTAAAATTGATGGAGTCAGCATGGTTCCACTTGAAACTCTGTGGTGAGTGGGCAACAGAGCTTCATTGTTGGGACAGGTGACTAACGCAGGTGAATTGGTTAGCTCAGCTGCATATGCTACAGCCAGTAAAACTGGAAAAGAGGAAATGAAAAGGAGCAGTAAATAGTGGGAGAGGATATTTTTCTACTGGAGAGCTGTGGGATATGAATGAAGTTAAGAGAAGGCAAGTCTTGGAGCCAATTTGTTGTAGCGGCAGTAGTAGGAGACAGAATTATGTTTATGGCCAAAAGTACATTTAAATTTCCCTCAGCGGCTGCTGTGCTGTGCTGTTCTGGTTGAGGGTGGTGGTGGGGGTCTTAACATGAGGCTGGCTATTGTGAGTTTAGCAGTGACATGCAGGTGTGGGTGGATGGATCCGGATGAGGTAAGGTGACCCATTGGCTGGCACCTTTTCTTTGCCTTGATTATGTTGCTGAATATAATCATGTATAAGAAGAGGGCTTAGCCAATCAGGTTGCAGGATTAATGGTCCTCAGTTCATAATATGAATTAGAACATATACTTTGAGAAAACTATTTAAAAACATAGAAACACAGAATGTGTTGATAGGAAAGGACCACTTGTCTAACCCAGTCTGATCAGATGGTCCCTGTCTGGTCTGCCTCCACAGACTATAACTGGTCTCTGGTAACTCTCCTCCTCCCTGCCTATTCACTAATATTTCATTATGATCTATCTCACACATGATTGAAGCCCCGTAGTATTTTCTCCTACATCACTTACACTGGTAGCCTATTCCAGGTGTCTACAAGTCTGTCAGTGAAGTAGTACTTCTTCACATCCCTTTTTAACTCCCTCCCCCTTCAGCTTCACTGCATGCCCTCTGGTCCTGCTGCTCTTCCTCCTTTGAAAGAGACTCACTTTTTGCACCCTGTTCACTCCCATGAGGTACATGTTGGTCTCTGCCATGTCTCCTCTTGCTATCCACTCTTCTAGAGTGAAACATAGAAACATAGACTCTAATGGCAGATAAGGGTCACTTGACCCTTTTAGCCAACCCATGTTTAATTTTTTTTTTTTTAATTCTTTTTCCTGCAGACTTAACTTAATATATGGCACTGTCTCTTCCCCCCCTTTCCTTAACCCTATGATGCCCTTGTGCCAGTCCCAGGCATTTTTGAAACACCTCCCCCACTGTTTTTATCCTCATCACCTCTGCTGGAAGGCTGTTCCATGAATCCACCACTCTTTCTGTGAAGAAGCACTTCCTCACATTTTTCTGGACCTACCCCCCCCCCTCCAACTTCATAGCATGTACCTTTCGTTGTTCTACAGCACCTTATTTTCTGAAAAAATACTCCCCTCCTGTACCTTATTGACCCCAGTGAGGTACTTAAATGTCTTTATCATATCCCACTCTCCCTCCTCTCCTGCAGGGTGTATATATTGAGCTCTTTAAGTCTCTCCTCATGTGGCTTTTGATGCATACCCTGCACCATTTTAGTAGCCCTCCCCTGAACTGCCTCTACTCTCTCTCTATGTTCTTTCTGAGATGTGGTCTCCAAAACAGGACATAATACTATAGATGGGGTCACACCAGTGATTTATATAAGGGCAACACCACCTCCCTCTTTCTGCAGGTGACCCCAATTCCTATGCACCTCAACATCCCACTCGCCCCTCCTGACTGCCTTGTCAAACTGCATGGCTACCTTCAGATCATCTGATATGATTATCCCCTTAGGTCTCTTTCCTATTTGGTCATTGTCTGTAATACTCAACCCATATTGTGCTGGGTTTCCACAGCCCAAGTGCATTATCTTAAACTTTTTTGCAGTAAAAACCAGCTGCCTATGCTTGACCACTCCTCCAGTTTTTTTTTTCAGATCCCTGCCAAATCTTTCCATTCCACCCAGAGTGTCCACTCTGTTGCAAAACTTGGTGTCATCTGAAAGTGGCAGACCTTCCCTTCTAGTTCCTCTGCTGTGTCACTTATAAAGCCATTATTTATTTATTTATTTAAGCGTTTTACCAGGAAGGCATACTGAGCGGAGAACCATTCGATTCCAGATGCATCCTGGGGGAAAAGGGAAGGGGAGCACGAGAACATACACATAGACATAGATCAAGTACTACAGATTATAAAGCACCCTTAAACAGGGCAACATAGATGGTATATATGCGCTAGACAAGAGAACTCCAGGAATGGTAGTTACATGACAAGCATGTAGGGGTAACATAATATATTTACAGCAGGAAAAATAATTATGTGTTAAGCATTTTAGGATTACAAGTCATATCAACAATTGTTGCAGAGTGATGTGGAAAGGCAGTGGGGTCACCTAATTTCAGACTACAGTCAATCGTACAAGCCTAGATGAATGATTAATGAGCACTAAACAGGGGTACTAATTAACAGGCATCTGTGGCAGTGAAGAGCAGGAGCATCTGGACCCCTGGTGGTGCCAGTGCATTCGCATGTGGAGGAGAAGTGTGATTTTAGGAGGTGGTTGGGATGCTGCGTGTTTATGGTGAGCCTAATGTCTACCGGCAACGTGTTCCAAAGTTTGGGCATGCGGTGTTTGAAAGCCGCCTGGCCATTAGAAGAGCCCATTAATGGGACAAAAATGAGCCAGGAGTCATTGCTCCTGAGCGCATATGCTGGTGGCAGAAGGCTTGAGAGGGTGGCTTCGAGGTAAGGGGGAAGTGATTGAGTCCAGAATTTAGCTGTGAGCCTGGCAAAGTGTGCCTGTCTACGGTCCTGGAGAGAGGGCAGATCCAGGGATCTAGAAAGGTCACAGTGATGAGTCAAGGGAGGGCAGTCCAGAGCAAAGAGACAGAAGGAGTGGAAGAGTGTGTCAAGGCTAGCCAGGGAGGCCTTAGGAGCAGTACCGTAGACCACATCGCCATAGTCAAGTAAGGGGAGGATCATCTTTTGAACAGTTTCCTTCTGGGTGCACAGAGGGATACTGGCCTTATTGTGATATAGTGCTCCTAGTTTTGGGTGCAGTCTCTTGTGTATCGAGTCAATGTGGGTGAAGAAGTCGAGGTGCAGGTCAAGCCATGCCCTTAGATATCTGAAGGAGGTGCATGCCTCCAAAGGGGTCCCATCAATGGTGAGGAAGTTGGGGGGGATGGAAGTCGGGAGAGCCTTTGTCTCGAGCCGAAGGTTAGGGAGACTTTTTTTTGGCATTAAGGAAAAGCTAGTTGGCGCGAAACCAGTGCTGAATTGCATTGAAGTCCTGCTGCAGTATGGAGGCCACTTCTGCGGGTGAGGGGCCCGATGCAAATAGTACAGTGTTGTCACCATACATGTGAATGGATGCTCAAGGGCAGACTAAGGGTAGGTCGTTCAAAAAAATGGAGAAGAGTATCGGGCCAAGGACCGAGCCTTGGGGGACACCAGAGGTGACAGGGAGGGGGTTAGAGGTGTGCATGCCAATTCTTACTGACTGGGACCTGCCTGACAGGTATGAGTGAAACCAACTGGTGGCATCTCCCGAGAGACCAGCTCTCATAAGTTTGGTTAGTAGCAGGGAGTGGGAAATGGTGTCAAAGGCCTTTGCAAGGTCAACAAAAATGACCAATGTGACATGACCTTATCCATACCAGTAAGAATGGCATTGGTTAGCTTCAGTAGGGAGGTAGTTGTTGAGTGCATCTTCCGAAATATAGACTGGTAGTGGGTGAAGAAGGAGGAAGAGTCAATAAAGGAGGAGAGCTGGGCTAGTACAAGGAGCTCCTGAGGTTTGGCTAGGATGGGAAGTAGAGAGATGGGGTGGTAATTGCCTGGTGAGGAGGGATCACCACCCTTGGGGAGGGAGATGACTGTGGCGCGCTTCCAGTCTGAAGGGATATCAGCCAGCATAAAACAGAGATTAAAGAGAGCTGCCAGTGGGGTGGCGATGGATGGGGCAGACAGGTGTAGCATTTTGGCATCCAGTCCTGTGGGGCATTTGCCTTTGGTGGTGTTGAGTGCCCACAGAGCTTTTAACACTTTGGATGGGGTAACCAGGCGGAAGGAGAAGCAGGAAGATGGGGAAGTGGGTGGCATTTGCAGAGGTATGCTTGTGCCGGGTCGCGAGAGAGAGGATAGGAGAGAGGCTGCACAGCTAGTGAAAACAGTGTTGAATGCAGAGGCCACATCACTTGGTTTGGAGATGATGGACCCATGGACATTGAGGCAAGGGGTGGGTGGCTGGGCAGGGGGGGATAGAAGAGATTTTACTGTTTTCCAGAATTTGGTGGGGTGGTTGAGATTTGTGTTGAAGGCTGCCTTGAAGTAATTGGCCTTGGCCTACCGGATGAGTTTAGTGCAGGAGTTACAGAGTGTGCGGTAGAGTAGGAGTGCTGCCTGTGTGCCTGTAGCTTTGTATTTTTCCCATGCCTGGTCCCTGGTGTGTAGTTGCTCAATGATATGTGCCAAGACCCAGGGCAGGTGGGCGCCCCTTACCTGAGTCCTTCGGAGAGGCATGTGGGAGTCCCACACTGTAAGGAAGCTGGACTTGAAGAGGGCGAAGGCATTGTCGATGGAGGGTGCATTGGGGATGAAGGACTAATGAATGTATGTCAGGTCATGTAAGAGGGCAGCAAGGTTGAGGGATTTGTAAGATCTAGTGAGCAGCATCCGTGGGGGCGGTGCTTTGGGTCTGTGTATTTTACGAACCATGTAGATCATGTGGTGGTCACTAAGGGACTCAGGAAGTAGACCAGCCTCGACTATGCGATGGGAGTGTGCAGTTAGGGCCCAGTCCAGGAGGGAGTGGTTCTGTGATTTGAGGTTTAGGTGGGTGGGTTGTGAAATGAGCTGGGTGAGGTTTAGTGCATTGATCTTATTGTAAAGCTTGGAGCCGGTGTTGGTGAGCCAGTTAAAATTGAAATCCCCGTGGATAAGTAACTCACCTGCCATTGTGTATGACTTTAGGGTGCCCAGGTGTTCCAATTCCATGGGCAAGGGGATGTCAGGGGCACAGTAGGAGCCAGCTACATATACAGGGGCAGAGTAAGGGAGGGACAGTTTGATTAAGAGTGTGGCGATGGCCTGCTTAGGCAAGGGGAACTGGACTGGGGTGAACTAGAGCTTGAAGGAGATGTACATGGCAATGCCTCTGCCCCTTTTTTTCCCATCAGTCTTGATGAATGAGCGAGTAGCCAGGGATGGATAATTCTGTGTCCATGTGATGGGGCTTCAACCAGGTTTCAGAGATAATCAGTACATCTGGGCTTAGTGAAAGTACTATTGGTTGCAGAGCAGTAATTTTGTTTAGAATGCTGCAAATGTTGAGGTGCACGACTTTTAGACCTCTGGGTAGAGTAATAGGTACTGGGAGGATGGGAGGGCAAGGACCTGGGTTCAGTTCTATGTCTCCGGCCAGGAGGAGCAGTAGCGCTAGCAGCTGTTTGGTTTTGTGCATAGACCATTGGGGCTTGCAGAGGGCTGAGAGTTTCTGGGAGTGGTGCAGAGAGCCATTTAAATCAGAGGTTAAAGGACTGTTTGACCTGGTTGAAAAGAGGGTGGCAGAATGGCTGGGCCATGTACCCAGTTGCTCGGGGGGCAGAGGTGTTACTTCCCCCTGTGAGGATGTGTGATGGGGAGGAGGAGCAGTCCCAGTAACTACTGTAGGAAGGTTGACCTTGGTTTGAGGGTTTGACGCAGGTGGGAGGGAGGTTAGGGGCATGAGTATGCATATTACAGTGAGAACTAATGACATCCTGCTGCTTCTGAGATCTAGCAGTGAGCTGGGTGTAGCGACCACTAGTGGTGAGAGCAGATAAACTGCTAATGAGAGAGTGGGCTGATAGGTTTTCTCAATCACATGGTAACAGCTATTTAACCCTTTGCTCGCCAAGGGTAGTGGTGGGGGTGGCAGGGCTCACACACACATGCAGGTCAAATTGAATATCTGAGGCACTCCTCCAAGTCGCGATCACCATACCATCAGTGGGGCTCTCCGGGGGGGCTCGCGCTGTTCCAAGTTGGAGGAGGGCAGGCTGCGATGGCCCTTGTGACCACAGCACAGCTGAGGAGGAAAGAGAGAGAGAGAGAGAGAGACTTTATATGGTGCAGTAGGAGGAGGAGCATTTACTGATGATTCGAATTAGACATGCTCCTTACAACTGTCAAGTAAGTTACTTTTACTCATGCTTTTACACAGTGCAAATTGACTTTAAGTTCTGGAACGTAGCTTCAGTGAGCACCTACACTTTCATTGCCACATAATAGACTACATTAATTAATTAAACATCTTGGGCCCAAAGAGCAGACACAGTAAAAATGCCTTAAAGGTCCAGGAACGTAGCTACAGTAGGCACCATGCGCCTAGTGCTTTCATGGAGAGTAGCTTGCCCCAATGTAGACTAACTTAAATTAATTATACATCTCAGGCCCATGGAAACACAGCACATAATACCTACAAAAACTATCAGCATTGCTGGGCTGACTAGAATGTGGAGGCTATTTTTCCCTTTATTTATTTTTTTTTAAGTTTAAAATCAGTGCTAAAAGGAAGTTTCTTTATTCTCACACACACAAGCAGGTCAAACTGAATATCTGAGGCGCTGCTCTGAGTTGCGATCACTGTACCTTCAGTGGGGCTCTCTGGGGGGCTCACGGTGTTCTGAGTTGGGGAAGGGCAGGCTGCGATGGCCCTCATGACCACAGCACAGCTGCAGTGGGGCTCTCCAGGGGGCTTGCGGTGTTCCGAGTTGGAGGAGGGCAGGCTGCGATGGCCCTCGTGACCACAGCATAGGCAGGTCAAACTGAATATCTGAGGCGCTCCTCCGAGTTGCAATCACCGTACCTTCAGTGGAGCTCTCCAGGGGGCTTGCGGTGTTCCGAGTTGGGGGAGAGCAGGCTGCGATGGGCTTTGAGACATTAAAGAGGACCAGTCCCAGCACTGACCCAAGGCACCATGCTGTCACCCTCTGTTCCTTGGAACAAACTCTATTTATAACTACCCTCTGTCTCCTATCCCATAACTGGTTTCTTACCCTGGTTACCACCTTATTGCCCACCCCAGGCTATCCAACTTGCTTACCAGTATCTTATGTGGAACGGTGTCAAAGGCCTTGCTGAAATCCAGATAGGCTACGTCTGCTGCACTTCCCTGATCCATCTTCTTGGTCACCCACTCAAAGAAATCTATCAGATCAGTTTGGCCTGACCTTTCCCTGTGAAACCATGTTGCCTTATATCCTGTAATCCATTGGATTCCAGATATTCCACAGTCCTTTCCTTTAGGGGTGTTTCCATTAACTTACCCACTACCGATGTCAGACTGACAGGCCTATAATTGCCCACCTCTTCCTAGCTACCACCTTTCTGAATTGAGACTGTATCTGTCCTTTTCAGTCCCCTGGTACCACGCTTGTCTCCAGCAATCTGTTAAACATGTCTGTCAGTGGTGCCACCAGCATGTCCCTGAGTTCGCTCAGAACCCTTGGATGTACCCTGTCTGACCCTATAGTTTTGTCCACCTTCAAACTAGCAAGTGCTTTCCTGACTCTCTCCTCCAAAAAAGGACTAGTGTCCATTTCCCTCCCTTCAAAGGTCCTTGTGCCTTTTGCATGGTCCCTCCTCTACTGTGAACACTGAGCAGAAGTATTTATTCAAGATGTCTGCCTTTTCTTGATCTACCTCCACACATTCTCGCCTCCCTCTTTAACTGTACAATCCCTCCCTTTGTTTTCCTTTTCCTGTACACATACCTTAAACATGTTCTGTCCCCTTTAGATGCTGCCCAAACTATTCTTTCCTCAGTTTGCACCTTTGCACTCCTTACTACTTTCCATGCCTCCCTCTGTTTCCCTAATACACTACACTGTCCTCCTCTCTCTCTGGGTCTCCTATACCTTATACCTTTGTATGTACATATTGAGATCCCTCAGTCACTCCTTGTAGGGCTTTGGGTTCAACCCCTGCACCATTGTAGTTTCCCGCCTCTGGGCTGCCTCCACCCTACCTATGTCCTTTCTGAGGTGCGGCCTCCAGAACTTCACACAATATTTCAGATAGGGTCTCACCAGCAAATGATACAGTGACAACACCACCTTCCTCCTCCATCTGGAGATACCTTTCTCAACGCTGGAATGCATTGGGAGAGCTACCTCTCCCAATGCATTCCAGCTTTGCACTGGCCCAACCCACTGCTTTGTCACACTGTCCTGCCACTTTGAGGTCATCAAATATGATAACCCTTATGTACCTTTCCTGTGTAGCGCCTGACAGTACCTTTCCCTGTCCAATACTTAGTTCCTCGGTTCCTGTGCTCTATGTATGTAATTTTGCACTTTTTGACATTGCACCCCAACTGCCATGCTCCTGATCTATTTCCCTGATCACCCAGTTAAAGCGTCAAATAAATCAATCATATTCTTCTGGCATGAGGCCCCCCAGTAATCCATGCAGCCCATTTGATTCAATATATCCTACCAACTTTTTCTTTAACAGTTTTTCATTACTTTCCCCACTAGTGAGGTGAGGCTCCCCAGCCTACTGTTGCTAGCCTCTTCTCTGGTGTCGCTCTCCTTCATTCCTTAGAAACCACACACAGTTTGAGTCGGCTGTTGAATAAGGTTGTCAGTGAGGAGCCAGTACCTCACTGAGTTCTTTTAGTACCCTTGGATGTATCCCGTCCAGTCCCATAGCCTTGTCCACCTTTAGAGTTGCAAGTCCCTTCTGGACTCTTTGTTCTAAAAATGGACTTGAGTCTGCCCCTCCCCCTTTTTCCTGCTTCACCCAGGTGGTCCATCCCTACTTTCCTCCACTGTGAAGACTAAGCAGAAGTACCTGTTTAGGAGATCGGCTTTTTCTAGTATAGTAATAGTGGGCCATGGAAGAAAGGCAATATGATGCAGCATCACCTGAGCAGTACAGTTTGTAACAGTGCCGAGAAATAAAAGCTTAATACAGAAACATGTTTTGTGGCTCACTTTTAAAAAAAAGCTAAATTCTATTCAAGTAAAGCAAGTATTTACAGATGTGGATATGATATTTATCCTGGCTTCCCTTTGCAATGTTCTGACCAGAACTGTCAGTGTCTTCCAGCTAAGATCCTGGTTCAGAGGTATATGGTTATGACAAGCACTAAGAGATCCATATGTAAAATGGTACTTTTCTACTTTACCTTCTCCAGATGGATTACATTCTAAGAAAATTTGAAAACTACCCAATCAGTACCCCTATTTAAATCAGGGTTTTGCAATCATCTCAATATACCCTGTGTCCTCCATACAGTGAGTCACACATTTTGTATATCATACATACACTGCTTTTTCTTGTGCACATCTCTAGTATGGATTTTTTTTTTTTGTGAAGCATACTTTGTTTTTTGTTTGCTTGTTTTTGGTTTTTGCCTCACAGGCTTTTTTGTCAGAAAAGTCAGGTTTGCCATTCAGAAGGAATTTTTGGGAACCATGTTGCTGGGCTCAATAACAGGAAGACGGTTGTTTGCTGACTGCACCTTCCCCCACTATTTTCCTTTTCAGATGGCTCCAGAGAGGTTTTATGTGAAGCACATTTTATTTGTGTGTGTTTTTTTTTTTTTTGCTGTTGTCTGATTTGGGATGTGGTTCCCTGCATAACTCAGGAGAGTGTCAGCTGATTCTAAACTAAGAGGGAAGACGACTGATGCTTGGGAACCACAGAGAATGGAGAGCAAAAGTTGGCCCTAAATAGGTCAGGCCGGAGTAGACACACCAGAAGGTGTAGACAGAATGAGAAGGGACCTGCAGAAACTTGACAAATGGTTAGGGGTTTGGCAGTGAAATTCAATGCAAAGAAGTGCAAGATAATGCATATGGGGCACAAAAACCCTGGCACAATATATCAGTTGGGGGGTGAGGATATAGCATGCACCAAGCAGGAAAGAGATCTTGGGGTTATCATCTCTGATGACCTTAAGGTAGGGAAACAGTGTGACAAGGCAGCAGGTAAAACAAATAGGATGCCGGGATGCATAGGCAGGGGCATCACCAGCAGGAAAAGGGAGGTCATAATTCCACTATACAAGACACTAGTTAGGCCCCACCTGGAGTACAGTGTACAGTTCTGGAGACCTTACCTACATAAGGACATAGACAGGGTAGAGAAGGTTCAGAGGAGGGCAACAAAGATGGAACATGGATTGCATCACAAGTCCTATGAGGACAGGTTGAAGGAACTGAATATGTACTCCCTGGAGGAGAGGAGGGAGAGAGGGGATATGATAGAGACATACAAGTATCTTACAGGAGGAATAGGTGCAGGAATGCACTATTTTAAGTGAAAAAAGATGTTCCAGGGCTAGAGGGCATGGGATGAAGTTGGAGGAGGACAATTCAGAGGAAACATGAGGAAGAATTTCTTCACAGAACGGGTGGTAGACAAGTGGAACACCCTGCCAGAGGAAGTGGTGGGGGCTGAAATAATCACGAGATTTAAGAATGCATGGGATAGACATAAAGGAATTCTGGAGGTCAGGGGGTAAGGGGCAATAGACTTCTAGGAAAACATAAACTGAACTTACAAGCTCAAACGGGCAGACTGGGTGGGCCATAGGCCCTTATCTGCTGACACTGTCTATGTATCTATGTAAGGCAGGGGTCTATAATAGGTTAAGAAAGAGTGCCAGGGGGATCAGTAGGCCACCAAAGAAAAGAGTAACCAGGATGTTAAGGAGGAAATAGGAGAACAAAGGGAGCAGAGTGGACGTGAAGCAGAAGAGTATAGGCACAAGCTTGAAGACTGCCTAATGCCAGGAGCTTAGAGAAGGTAACAAAATTAGTGAGCTCCAGCTGATGGTAGTTGATTCGGAACTATACCTAATAGCCATCACAGAAATATGGGCAACAAGGAAATAATGACTGGGACCAAGAAGTACCAGGGTACACCTTGTACAAGATAGTGATAAGGGAAAAGGAGGTATGGTAGCCCCCTATGTAAAGGAAGGCATAAAGGCAGTAAAGGATGGATCCATCAGGAGAGGAAATGGGAAGACAGAATCACTGTGGGTACTACTCATGAAAACATTGTGAAATACTTTCAGGTTCAGGTTTAAGTTTATTCTTAGACTTATAAAAGTCATTACAAATAATACATCATAATAAAAATTCCAAATTACACATTGCACTTTCACAGTTTGTGTGCATAATGTACACATACTACACTCTTAATGCATTCATATAAGCCAAACTATAACATAACAATTTAATGTTTAATAATTTAATTTAAAAGCCATGTCCTTCTGTAACCAACAGAGCAGGCACAACTCTCTGTCCCTCACCATCAAGAACCACCCTGGGAAACCACTCGAACATGTCAAGGAGTTCAAGTACCTTGGTATTACCCTGGATAGTACCCTCTCCTACACTCGGCATATTGACACTGTTGCCAAGACCACCAATATACGGATTGGACTACTACACAAACACAAGCACTGTATGCCTGCAGATGTCCTTAAACTAGCCATCTACAGCTCTGTCACCTCTATCATTGACTACGGCCTTGCCATCTATGGCTCTGCCTCAACAAGTGCCCTCCGCAGGATCTCAGTTGCTCTCAACAAAGCCTGTAGACTACTAATGGGTGCAGCCCGACAAACTCACACCTGTGACCTGTATGCACAGGCCAGCTGGCTACCCCTACACAGCAGAATACAATACCAGACCTGCTTACTTACCAAAAAGATTCTCCTTGGTCTCATGCCACCTGGTATTAGCTCACTCCTTACTACCTACAGTGGCACTCAACAAACACATGGTGCCCAATCTCTAACCTTTCAGGTTCCCAGATGTTGTACCTCCATGGGTCAGCGGTCCTTTATCTATAGAGCCGCTCAATGGTTCAATTCCCTCAATAAAGAAGCACTTTCCTCTACTACACTTGGACCCTTCAAAAGGAATTTCAAACTTTACCTCACTTCTACCTCTCAATGTGACTGCTTCTCTGAACAGAGATCTCTCTAAACACCTCCCAGCTCACTCATGTCTCACAGCCTGCCCTTTCCCAGTCTCATTCCCTCTGGCACTGGGCCTTCCTTGTGACTCCTTTCCTGCTTCGCATCTCCACTGGTACAAGACATTTTCCACGACCATCGGACAGTGGCCCATTAGCCTGCCAACTTCCTCTCCCGGTCGCACGCCTGCAGTACTAACTGCCTATGGTGCCCTCTATCTCTTATTATTACCGCAGCCAGCTGCCTACTCAAGCTGCTCATTATATGAATATTATCTCAAAGTATGTTATAACTGAGTATCTTTATTTTTTCTTTTAGTTGTTTTGGTTGTTTATTGTGCATTCTTTTACTACCTCTGTATGTATGTTGACCCTCATCCTTTGACGTGGAACCTTTGTAAATGAGCAGTTTCTGCTCAAAGGTATTTGTAATCTGAGAATTTAATAAATAAATAAATAAAATGTTATACATTTCTCTTATTCTAGGATTCTAATACTATTAATATTTGACAGACTTGGGCCCTGTCGTGGAGTCCAGTATGAAGAGCATACCTTTTTTGCCATAATTGGAGTATGGTGATTCAGTATTAAATATTAAATATCATCCTGATTTGCTTAGAAGAGTGTTATCTGCATATGTCATGTTCAAATCTGACATTTCAATGACTGTTCTTGTTTTCTGTGGCAATGTGACATTTTTTCCCCATCAATAATTTTAAGGAGGAAGGCCACATAAAATAACATTTGTTCATCTCTTGGTTTTAGGAGATGCATAGCCAGATGATATGGTTCATATTCAATATACTTAAGATGTTCTCCAAGCAATGTTTTCCTATTTTTTTCATATAAGGGACATACGATTAATACATTTACTAAATCATCCTTTCCTGTCCCACATTTACATTGCCCTTCACTTCTTTCTGTTTTATTTTCTTTATTATATATTTCACTTCCCCAATTACTATGATTACATTCAAACCTAAATCTAGTTATTATTTTCCTGAGGCAGGGTTTTTTGATTATTGTTAAATATGGTCCAACCCATGGTCACTTTGCTTTTTAGCCATCCACTTACAAATGTTGTATTGTTGGCAAGATTCCATATATTTTTGATAATACATATTATTAACCCTTACTAGTGAAATAAGTTGTGAATGGTGGTGCTTTATAGACTCTTTAGACAGTGGTATGAGGGGATAGGGAACTCGGGTCAGAAACTGAGAAGGTGTCCACAAAGGGGAGATGGGGTGGTGGGGGATCTCAGTCTACCAGACATTGACTGGGACATTGCAGCAACAAAGTGCACCATTTGTCCAGAAGTACTAGATATATTGCAGGATGTCTACTGAGATAGTAGGGGGTGGGTGTCCCTCACAAAAAAATGCAGCATCCTCTAAAATCCAGAGCCATAACCTTTGATGAGGGTGTACTATCACCCAGTGCCAGTTCACTCTCTCTCTCTCTCTCTCTCTCTCTACCACTTTTGAGGTGGTGAGCAACATGTCTTTACCGCTGCAGCATGATAATGTTTGTGGACCTTCAGACCAAAAGAATAAAAACAGATTATATACCCTTTCGAAACGTGGACATTACATTTAAAAAAAAAAAACTACAGTATAGTCCTCTGCAGCCAAAACACCAAGTGACTGAAACTGATAAATTGGGATGAGCATTGTCTAGACAGATACTCCATTTGAGATTGATAAAATTATCCCTCAGATAAAGCCAGACATGGCAAAACATTGGGGCACTTATAATAAACAAGAATATTGTTCAGTACTAAAGAAGTCTAATGGTATTTTTTTGTAAGCAACCCAGCTATCACTATAAATATTCATTGGCACATCCTATATATTGTCATTTTCCTCAATAATAAGGACTTGCATACTGCAAGACTTCCTGCTGGTGCCGCTGGTCAAGGAACTCACAAGACAGGCTGCCATTATCGACAAGTTGCTAACCAACTCAGAAATAGTAGGGTGAGTGCTGGTTGGGGAACCACTGTGGTCCAATGACTATAATACCATATAGTTAGAGTGACACTTGGGCAGCTGGTTCTGATCGCTGTATGATTTTTGTAATATAAAAATGTGGTATAGAGTGTCTCTCATGAGACATGCTGTTTCAGCTAAAAGATGAAAAGCAGGAGATAATTACAGACTAGAAGAGGCCTAAATTAAGCATCTCCTGTTTATCTAGCTTTATTGTAGCTTGCCAGATGCTAGGCTTGAATCATAAACTTTTATGACATTCAGAGGAAACACAGTTAATTTCACATGGTGATACAAAGCATATTGCACCTCTGTGAGATCTGGCAGAGAGTCTAACAAGTCCTTTGATGTCCTGGAAAGGGGAAGCTGCTCATAAGATCAAAGAAAGTCATATGACAAAATGAGTTGTGCTGAGATCACATAATTTAATACTTTGATAAGACATCTTGTTTTATATAGATACATTTTTTTATCTTCTGACAGGGAGGAGCTAGGTGACCTCATGCAAAGAGGTGGGCAAAGCCAGTTTTTAAACAGTATTCTGTTTTCCACTTACACACAAATGCTTGGACTCTGAAAAAGCAACAACAGGCACTGTTAGAAGACTATACCTTAGAAAAGACAATTCTAAGAGTACTGTGGTAGGAGATTTTGTCTGCACTTTTAAACCTGTTTCATTTAAGTGATTTGTATGTTTTGTGATATATGGTTCCGTATTTACACTTTACATTTTTATCTATTTTTAAGTAAACATCTCATTTTGTTAATAGACTATTTGTGTTGTTCAAGTCCTTCCTTGTCTGTGATGTATGGATGGTTAAGAGTGTGACATCACTGTGCATGAGCTTATATGGTAATACCAAACTGGTTAAAGGTAAGAGTAATCTGAGGTCTTTATTAGAGTTTTTATGGGTTCATTTTGTACAGCTGGTTAGGTGCTCATAGGTGAAGGATATCTGCCCCCCCCCACAAAGAGCAGAATTATCTGAGCCTGTGCATTGGGTACACTAGCAAGACATTCACAGTTTGAATCCCTCCAGAACTGAGACCAATTGTTTCTGTTAACTGTTCACAATACTGCGCTTGGAGGTTGGCACTGTGGGAGCAGAGGGCCTGACCTGCTGAGTGGGTTTGTGACAGATTGGTTGGCAGCAGTGTGAACAATTTTGATATTACAAAGTGTGTCAGCTTAAGACTGTCAGCTCACTTGCAAAAAAGAAAAAGGCAGTGATTTATTTTTAAAAAGGAGACAGAACTATATCACTTGGTGTACAGTCAAGTTCCTACCCATTTTATTTTTTTTCAAAAGTGCAAGTCAGAGTAGCCATAGTTAGGGAAGAAGATGGCTTCCAACTACAGAAGGCACACTGTAGATTACTTAAAGCAGTTGTGTGGGGACAGATGAGTCCCATTTGAGGTGAAAGCCAGCAAACAGAACCTCGTGGATACCCTGATGGTAGCAGATACCCAGAGCATCGAGTCACAGACAGTGACTGACAAGGACCAAACCTTGAGTGTGGCAGGGCTAGCAGCCAGTGCAGTGTCCAGTTCCAATGAGAAGGGTGACAGTGCCAGTGAAGGGTCACAGCAGCAGGGAAAGGTTACCAATATCCTGGATCCAGAAGTACTCAGGCTGCAAACTGAGTTGCGCAGAATGGAGCTGGAGTTCCAAAGGGAGAGGGACCATGAGGCAGAGTGAGAACTCTGAGAGGCAGAGTGAGAATGCCAAGAGGCAGACCATGAGTAGCATGAGTGCCAGAGGCAACATGAACTGGAGAAGCTACTACTCCATCCAGCGGCACCAGAGCAGGTAAGTGGCTTGGGTTTAACTGGGACTATAGGACTGGGTTACAGATTGAGTTCCAAAGTGATAGCCAAATTTAAAGAGGGTGAGGAGATGGATGCATTTTTAAATTATTTTGAAAATGTTTGTATTCAGGCTAACATTCCAAGAGCGTCCTGGAGCTCCCAGCTATCCCCACTACCTACTGGGAAAGCTCAGGATGCATTGGGTCAAATGGACAATGAGGACAGTGATGATTACAGCAAACTTAAAGCTGCACTGTTAAAGAAATTTGAATTAACTGCTGAATCATACAGAGCTAAGTTCTGTAAGCTCTGGAGAAGCCCTGACATGAGCTATGAGGAGCTAGCCACGAAACTATGTCAGTTTTTAAAATGTTGGTGTAAAGGAATTGAAGCAAACTCTGTTGATAAAATTGAAAATCTGATTTTGTTAGAACAGTTTTTCTGGGCATGCCCAGCAGAACTGAAAACCTGACTGGAGCACCAAGATCCCAAAACAGTGCAAGAGGCTGCCGAACTCTCGGACATTATGCCAAGAGCAGACCTGCTCTGAGAGCAAATGGGGTGAGTGTGGCATTACAGAATGGGAAAAGCACGCCTTCAGGGCAGCTAAAACCCTCACTGCCTCCACCAAAACCAATTAGCCCCAGATTTCAGCGAAAAGATTTCTCTGAGAGAAGAAATGAATGTTGGTTGTGTAAAGAAACTGGGCATATTGCCAGAAAGTGTCCCAAAAAGGCTAGCAATACTACGCAAGGTGGTGTTAGGAAGTAAGTGGGTTGTTTGTGTGTCCCTGGAAGCATGCCTGTGAACATGAGGGAACACATGCACCTAGTCATGGTAAATGGTGTACAGATGCAAGGGTTGAGGGTCACAAGAGCATCCCTGACATTGGTAAAGGATGATCTAGTAGAGCCTAGTCAGCTTATACTAAATAAATATGTTACTGAACAGGATTTTACTGGTGAAGAGAAAACATTGCCACTCACTAGTATTCTCCTGGACTGGGGTGAAACAGAGGGAACTATGCAACAGGTGGCAGTAGCCAAAACATTAGCAGTGGATGTGATCCTGGGCAAGAATCTCAAACAGGGGATGGCATGTGCAGTTACCCATAGCCAAGCAGCAAGGGGAAATTGTAGTTCCCTGAACTCCACAGATGCCATTGTGGAAATCACTGAGAGGCTGGTTTCCCAGTCTGTGTCTCCAGATGGGGAAACTAACGAAAAGGGGGTAGAAATTTCTCCAGTAGCAAGTAACCACACTGCTACAGAGGGTTACTCTGAAGAGGGAGGGGTGACCCATTGTCAGAGGGTTGGGAATTACAGTGATCCTGAGTGCCCTGATGCTAGTGCTAGGAACCCTAGTTTAGCAACTGAAGGGGACCTGCCCCAGGCCTTGGGAATGTGTGAGGGGTTTGCAGCTGCTCAGATTAGTGACCCTAGTCTAGAGAAGCTGAGGGCTTGGGCAGACTCCAACAGCACACAGGAAGGTGATGGCAGACATAAGGTTTATTGAGAAAATGGACTTACTGTATGTATACTCAGGCTGTACAGACAGAGGGAGGGGTGCTAGGCAGGCTGCTTGTCATTCCCCTGGGGTAGTGTGAGCAGTTGCTCAAGACTGCACATGATATTCCCTTGTCTGGTCATCTGGGAATTGCACGCACTATGCAGCGGTTGGCACAGAATTTCTACTGCCCTAACTTCACCCAGCAGGTAAAGGAGAAATGCAGGCCTTGTCACTGGTGCTAAGAAATAGGGAGGGTGGGCAAGAAAACCCAAGCCACCCTGATTCTGTTGCCCATAGTGGAGGACCCATTCCAGAGGGTGGGAATGGATATTGTGGGGCCTTTAAATACCCCCAGCTCCTCAGGGAAGAGATTATCCTGACTGTGGTGAATTATGCCACCCGCTACCCAGAGACAGTCCCCATTCTCACTGAGGACAGACAAAGTGGTAGATGCCTTACTTGGGATTTTCTCCCATGTTGGGTTTCTGCAGGAGGTTAACACCAATTGAGGGGAATCCTTCATGTCAGACCCGATGAAATGTTTGTGGGAGAAGTGTGGGGTGGTGCAGATGACACTGTATCACCCACAAGCCAATGGGCTGGTGGAATGATTCAATGGTACCCTGAAGTTAATGCTCTGGGTGTTTGCTGAACAGCATGTGAGGGACTGGGAGAAATACCTTCCCCACTTGTTGCTTGCATACAGGGAGGTGCCCCAAGAGTCAACAGGATTTTCCCCCTTCAAACTCTTATATGGATGCCAGGTACATGGGCCCCTAGACTTGATCTGGGATTACTGTGAAGGCAAGCATGCCACCCAGGGAACTTCCATTGTGGATTATGTCCTTAGGTTTAGGGACAGGCTGAAGGAGCTTGTGGGGACAGCCCAGAGCAACCTGGAAGCTGCCCAACAGAAACAAAAAGTGTGGTACTACCACAGAGCCAGAGCTCGGTCATACATGGTGGGTCAGGAAGTCATGGTCCTTATTCCAGTCCAGAAAGACAAGCTGCAGGCTGAGTGGGCAGGACAGTACAGAGTGGTTAGGAAGGTAAATGATGTGAACTATATTGTAGAGTTACCTGACCGAAGACAGACAGACAGGATGTACCATGTCAACATGATGAAGCAATATGCAAAAAGGGCTGACATGGTGTTTGCAGTGTGTAGTCCTGGGAAGGGGATGGATGAAAGAGACCCCCTTCTGGACTTACTGGAAGAAAGTAAGTGGAAGTCCTCTGTGGAGGCAGTTAAATTGTCTCCCCAGCTGACCCCAGCCCAGATCCAGAAAGTAAGGGAGGTTTTAACAGACTTTGCCCCATTGTTTAGCACCAAGCCTGAACTAACCCCCCTAATGACTCATGATGTGGAGATAGGGACACAGATGACCATATGGCGGACAGCATATTGGGTGTCGGAGGCTCTTGTGCCCAAGCCAGATGGCTCAACTCATTTCTGTGTGGTCTGTCATGGACTGAATGCAGTCACAAAGTCAGACACCCACCTGATGCCCCAGATGGATGAACTCCTGGACAAGATGAAAGGGATGACCTACTTCACGACCATTGACCTGACCAATGGGTATTGGCAGGTAGAGTTGACAGACAGAGCTAGGGAGAGGTCGGCCTTCATCACTCTGATAGGCTTATTTGAATTTAAAGTAATGCCTTCCGGAATGAAGAATGCCCTGGCCACTATCCAAAGGTTGGTGAACCAGTTGTTAAATGGTGCTGAGGAGTATGCCGTGGCTTACCTGGATGACATTGACATCTTTAGTACCAGCTGAGGAGGAACACCTATCCCACCTCAAGGAAGAGCAGGGCAGGATACAGAGGGTAGGGCTCACTGTCAAAGCCAAGAAGTGCCAGGTGACCATGGGAGAAGTGGCATACCTCAGGCATGTGGTAGGCTGGGGACAGCTCTGTCCTAACAAAATAAAAATAGAGGTAATCCAGGCATGGCCCAGACCAGAAACACAGAAGCAGGTCAGGAGTTTTCTAGGAACAGCAGGGTACTACAGGAAATTTGCACCCAATTACAGTGCCCTGGCTGCTCCCCTATCTGACCTGACAAAGAAAAGGATGCCAAAGAAAATCACTTGGGGCCCAGCCTGTGAGGAAGCCTTTACCAGATTGAAGGAGGCACTGTGCAGTGCTCCTGTTTTGTCAAGTCCTGACTATAGCAAACCTTTTATAGTTCAGACTGATGCCTCAGACATGGGTAATGGGGCAGTACTGAGTCAGACATCCAGCCAAGGGAGAGATCACCCAGTAGTGTACCTGAGTAGAAAGTTACTTCCCAGGCAGCAGGCATACTCTACTGTAGAAAAAGAATGTCTTGCCATAGCGTGGGCCCTAAAGAAGTTGGAGCCATACTTATATGGGCAGCATTTTGTGGTGCAGACCAGACTGACCACAACCCCCTGCTTTGGCTGATGCAGATGGGAAAAGACAATGGTAGATTGCTAAGATGGAGTATTGCTTTGCAAGGGTATGATATGACTATTCTACATAGGGCTGGAGCCAAAAATCAGAACTCCGATGGACTGTCTCATGTCTACGATGAGTGAACTGATTTGGGAAGCTCATCCTATGCAGGGGATAGAGCTCCCAAATTCAGTCTAAGTGGGGAGGATTGTGACACTTGGACAGCTGGTTCTGATCACTGTATGATTTTTGTAATATAAAAATGTGGTATTGAGTGTCTCTCATGAGACATGCTGTTTCAGCTAAAAGATGAAAGGCAGGAGATAATTACAGACTAGAAGAGGCCTAAATTAAGCATCGCCTGTTTATCTAGCTTTACTGTAGCTTGCCAGATGCTAGGCTAGAATCATAAACTTTTATGAGGTTCAGAGGAAACACAGTTAATTTCACAAGGTGATTCAAAGCATGTTGCACCTCTGTGAGATCTGGCAGAGAGTCTAACAAGTCCTTTGATATCCTGGAAAGGGGAAGCTGCTCATAAGATCAAAGAAAGTCATATGAGAAAATGAGTTGAGCTGAGGTCACATAAATTTAATACTTTGATAAGACATCCTGTTTTGTATAGATTTTTTTTTATCTTCTGACAGGGAGGAGCTAGGTGACCTCATGCAAAGAGGTGGGCAAAGCCAGTTTTTAAACAGTATTTTGTTTTCCATTTATACACAAATGTTTGGACTCTGAAAAAGCAACATCAGGCACTGTTAGAAGAATATACCTTAGAAAAGATAATTCTAAGAGTACTGTGGTATGAGATTTTGTCTGCATTTTTAATCCTGTTTTGTTTAAGTGATTTGTATGTTTTGTGATGTATGGTTCTGCATTTACGCTTTACATTTTTATCTATTTTTAAGTAAATATCTTATTTTGTTAATAGACTGTTTGTGTCTTCCAAGTCCTTCTGTTTTGCCTGTGATGCATGGATGGTTAAGAGTGTGACAACACTGTGCATGAGCTTACATGGCAATACCAAACTGAGAAAAGGTAAGCGTAATCTGAGGTCTTTATTAGAGTTTTTATGGGTTCATTTTGTACACCTGGTTAGGTGCCCATAGCCAAAATATATCTGCCCCCCCCCGAAGAGCAGAATTATCTGAGCCTGTACATTGGGTACATTAACAAGAGATTCACAGTTTGAATCCCTCCAGAACTGAGACCAAAGGTTGATTCAAACCCACAAAACAGACAGAAGGGTTACCCTGTTTCTGATAACTGTTCACAAGACTGTGCTTGCAGGTTGGCACTGTGGGAGCAAAGGGCTTGCCCTGCTGAGTGGGTTTGTAACAGTTAGCACTGGCCCTGTGTGTCAGTATGCCCTCATCAAAAGTTGTGGTTCTTAATTTCAGATGAGCAGGTATGGACCAGATGAGGGAATTATCCAATAGTAACTTAGAAACATAGAATTTGACAGCAGATAAGAATCACTTGGCCCACCTAGTCTGCCCATTTTCCCTACCTGTTTCATATACAGCAGATCTTAATCTGGTTGGAGTGGACACAAGCAGAGGCTGGAGCAAAGGTGGGGAGAAATTAAAGGGGTAAAATATTCACAGTGGATAAAAAGAGCCACTCACCAGGTATTATATTAAGCTTTATTTTATTTTCAAAACATGAAACATCAGTGGAAAATACTTTTTTTATACAGCACCTCATTATTTCATGGTCTGTATCCTGGTCACTTCTTCCAGATATAAATATGGCTATGCCGTATTATACAATATGTAAGCCTTAATGACTGAGACAGGAGGTCATTTCCCATGCATTAATGCCTGGGAAATGACCTCCTGTCAAGTTCGTTAAGGCACTTGTAACATGGAATTATACAATGGGATTACTGTTGTATACTGGTATTTCTCATGGAAAAATAATGAAATCACAGCAGTCATGTACAGTAAAGAACTTCATGCCTTAGAAGAAATGCTTCACTTCTGTGCCTTTTATATCTCCCAATGTGCACGTTGCACATGCCACAATCATTAATGTAGTGACTACCAGTTTATTACAACTACTAAGTTTGGATTATGTAGGAAAACACATATACAACACTGATTCAACTTCAAAAATTCCTACTTGTACTGATCACTTTCATTCTTTTCAGTTCTATTCCTACCTTACATTCATTTATGTTGGTAATGCATTCTGGGAAGAATTTCTAACATGCATACATTCTTGCACAGTATTCTTAACACAGTGCCACCTATAGGTCAGATTGTGACTTTCACTGAGGTGCGACCCTGATTTTCTTGCTTTGAAAGATAGCAGGTCATATCTAGGGAATTAATGCATGGTTGGATGTGTGTCAGCTGATGTGTTTTGACCAATTAGATTACTTGATTTCAGTGTTGCCATTACTGCCATGTTACAAATATGTATATGTATAGTTATATGTAGTATGCATTATTTAGAGAGTCACTGGTGCTCCTAATTTAATTTAAAAAATCCTAAATATATTATTCATTGTAGTTCTATTAGTTCATATTCCCCAATTCCCCAAGTTTTACTAACCATTTGTTTAAATGCATCAGTCATTTTTTTTAAATCCAAGTCACAATATAGTAGCACCTTATTAGAAGCTGGTACTACTTGTGCATGTAGATTACAACCCATTTGTTCCACAATATTTCAACACCAGTTAGTGCAGATTAAAATTCTAAACCATTTACTATCAACCTTTAGAGCTGATAATAAACTACTTATGTAAGTTCTTTAAATGTCTTGCAGTTTGCAGAGTAAGCATATTATAGAATTAGTAATTCGGGAGCTGAAGTATCTGCACTTAAGGTTGATACTGTAGTAAATGGTTTATAGTTTTAATACCACTAACTGGTGTTAAATATTGAACTACAGTGAATATTACATTTTGGATTATTTAAATTTCATCATGGGTATTAATGATGTTGTAAATAATGTAGATCCATTAAACATATTTTTTTACTATGGCAGAGGCATATTTATATTGTGAAGAAGTGGTCAGAATGCAGACCACAGAATGTTGAGCAGATATATAAATACTATTATCTTTTCAGTCTATGTTTCCATGTTTTGAACATAAATAAATCTAAATTAAATAACTAGTTAATGGATCTTTTCTCCACTATGCCAGGTTTACAGCATTGAGGACTTGCGGAGGAGATTCCTCACAGTATCTGTTTTATTTTTTAGGGGCTTGGAGGTTCACAACACTATTTGTTATGAGTAATTAAGGAACCACTCTTAAAGCAACTAAATAATGCTTGAGAATTGTTAAAAAGGGTAGCAAGTGTAATATACAAATCCAGTTGTCTAAGAAGATCAGAAAGCAGTGAGGGCCAAAAGGGCATTGATTAGCTATAGTACCAGGAGAAATGGGGGAAGAGGAATGGAGCTAATACAAGACAGAGTGGAAGGAGACAAGAACGCAGTTAGGGATGCAAAAACAGACACAGAGCTGCATGTTGTGGAGGGAGTAACTGAGGGGAAAGCAGTTTTTTGGGTACGTCATGGAAAAAAGGAATATGAGAGAGGGGATTGTACAACTGATGGGGGATGGTGAAGGAGAAGGACAGTAAGAAGGCAGCTGTCCTAAATGGCTTTTTCTTTTTTGTCATGAATCGTTTCATTCAAAGGAGTTTTAAAAATACAACTACATCAAAGCATAATAAACAGTAGAAAGTGGGTGACATATAGACAGTCCGTACTAAAAAATTGTCTCTGTTATTATGCGTACATGTTATATGACTTTTTCTGCTCAGTATTCGCAGTGGAGGATAAAGGGCCTCAGACACAAAAGTGGTATAAAGGCTGTCACAAGTGGGATCCCAAAAATGGGTCAGGTGATAAGTATAAGAGAAGGGGTTAAAAAAGGTCTTGAAGGTCTGAAAATAGATAAGGCAACAGGGTTGGATGGGATTTACCTCAGGGTGCACAAGGACTTGGCATTGCAACTGAATGAACACCTGACAGGACTACTCAACTGCTCAATACAGTCAGAAGTGATTCTGAGAAATTGGAGGATAGTAGACATAGTTCCACTCAACAACAGATGGTGACGAGGGGCAACCATGAAATTACAGGTTCATCAATCTTACCTCCATTGTGGGTAAACTGTTGGAGTCACTAGTCAAAGAGGACCTAGTGGACTATGTGGACAGAAATGGGCTTTAGGATATTAAACATCACGGGTTCATGGCAGGTAGGTTGTCAAACCAGCCTGATAGTATTTTTTGTCTGGGTACCAAGGGTGGTGGATAAAGGGCAAGCAGTAGTAGTAGTAGTAGTAGTAAATTGCTTTATTTCAATACAGGATGAAACTGTTAGGACTAGGAGGCACTATTTACAAAGTTATCCAATAATTACATCACCAGTTTCAATGCTGAGCAGTACATAAAAACAATAATAATATCCATAGAAATTACAAACCATGAATATTCATAATATATAGTGTATCAGTTTTAGTTGACAGAACACAATCAAAATGTTTTAGTAGAAATATTGGCTCCTAAGCCATGATGTAGTTGTATCAAACAATTTCTGGTCAAAAATAGTTGCAAATCTTATAAACTGACTTAGAAATTGGGTTTTGGAAAAGCTTTAATTCATCCAAGTAGATTTACTCTATTTCAGCTTCAGTAAGGCATTCAACTCAATGCCACACAGAAGGCTGCTGTTGAAGTTAGAAGACCTGAGAAAAGTGAAGGACCTGGTTAAGTGGCTGGGAGGTTAGCTGGGGTGATACAACAGAGCACTGTGGTCAATGAGGTTAAACTGAGGGAGAGGGAAGTCACAAGATAGGTGCCCAAGGGGGTCAGCCCTGGGACCAGTCCATTAAAATATGCTCACCAGCAACATAGAAGAATGGGGACAGGGCAAGATGTTTCTCTTTGCAGATGATACTATGCTCTGTGGTGGGGTAGAGAGCCAGTAGTGGGCAAGAGAGCTGCAGAGAGACCTGCAATGGTTAGAAATGTGGTCCAAGTTTTGGCATTGAAATCCAATGCCAAAAATTCCAAGGTGTTGCACATAGAAAACAACAATCCCAGGATGGAGTACTGGATATGAGTGGTTAAGATGAGCACTGCTTTAGAGGAAAGACCCCTGGGTGTTATCACAAGTGACTTTCTAAAACAAACTGGCCAATGAAACAAGTCCTACAGCAGGGCACCCAGAATGCTATGATGTATTGGGAGGAGTTTTGATAGCAGTAGAAAAGATGTCATACTGCATCTCTATAGAAGTCATACTGCCTCTCTATAGAACACTGATGAGACCCCATGTGGAATATTATGCCCAGTTCTGGTGTCTTGATCTAAAGAAAGATGGGGACAGGCTTGAGATGGTGCAGTGTAGTGTAAACAGAATGTTTCAGGGCCAACAGGGCAAGTCCTATGAGGATCAGTTTATGGCTCTAGACATGTATTTGCTGGAGACAAGAAGGGAAATAGGTAACATGATAGAGACCTTCTCGTTTCCGAAAGGAATTAACAAGGTACCTGTAGGCTGTGAGAAACAATTCTGAAAGCATGCTGGGTCAAAAACAAGGGGACATGAGTGGAAACTGGGGGGTGGGATATTCAGGAAGGATGTGAGAAAGTTTTACTTTACAGAGAGCATGGCTGGGGCATGGAACAGCCTACTGGCTGAAGTGGTGCATGCAAAAAACATTAATGGGTTTAAGCACAACTATGATAGAATTAAGGGCCTAATAGTTACTCTGGAGGGGCAGTATGGCAAGCGGCAAGGGATGGGAGGTGAGAGCATAAACCCTGTCTAGACAATAGGTCACAAAGTAGAAAATGATAAAACATGGCAGACTGGATGGACCGATGATCTTTTTCTTCCAACAGTGGCAATGTTTCTATGGTTCAACCCTCCAACAGCTTACTGCCCAGGACTTGCCTATGTGAATGTGTATCAGGGTTTTTCTGGGCTGCATCCTCCCTGTGCACACATTATTTGTGTGTTTTAAAAACTACTGCAGTTTTTTCCAGAGGTGCTTGACTTACTGAACCACTGTGGTTGGTCATCTAGTTTCAGGTTTGGTTCGCTGTATGACTGAGGAGGGTGTCAACTGACTCACCCCCTCACAACTCACTGTGCACATCTTGCCTGTGCACATGTAGTATTTGTTTTGGTGTGAAGCTGCACCATGTGTGTTCATAGATATGTGCAAATAGTTTATTTGTAAACAGCTGCAGTTTTCTCAGCTTCTCAGGCTTGACTCACTAAACTGTATGTGAATTTGTGTAGTGTCATCTGGTTTTGGGCTTGGTTCCATTTGAAAGCGAGGAGGTTGTTGGCTGGCTCCCCATCGTAACAGTAATATATCGGATCAGTTGCTACTTTTTTCTTGTGAGTAACATAATAAATAGTATTTACTTTGCTTTTCATGGCAGGTGTTATGCCATATTTATAATAAATTATATTGTCACTCAGACTTTACCTGTTACCTATACTACTATAGTTTGTTGGCTTTGTGGCTAACTTACAGTAACTGGCCCTGATTCTAGAAAGGTTACACCTGGCGTAGCAGCACTTGCGCCAAGTAGAATGGTGCAAGTAGCAACTTACACCAGCAGTTGCGACATGCGATATTCTACAATGTGGGCTGTGACATGTCACAGGCCACTTGCACAGAAGAGCTGTTACACCAACAGTTGTGCCATAACCCCCCTGTGACATGGCGCTAGGGGGTTTATGGCAGCAGCTGCGACCCATTCCAGAAGGGCAGCAACAAAGTCCCTAATGTCAGGATTCTACAAGAACCTCTGGAGGAGAACCAGCAATGTAAGTTACATCAGCATTTAGCTGGTGTAACTTACGTATGCCCCCAGGGGTTCTGTAGACCCACCAGCAGCCCAGCAGGCAATCCACAGGTGCCCTTCCCCCATGCCCAGCATACCCCTGTAGGTCCTCCACAGGGCTTCCCACACCCCCTGCTCCCCAAATCCCAGAACAGAGAATGCCCTGCAGGGCTGCCCACACCCCCTGCACCCCGAAACCCGCATCGCTAAATTCTCCAAAGGGCGGTGCTATCAACCCCCCACCAGTGCCCAGACCCTGTGTCACTACTGCAATTGCTGGCCATACCCCAGACCATCCCTGGTAGTCTGGGGCCACCCTGCCCCTCACCCAGCTGTGCCAGTTCACCCAGCACCCCCACCCATCCCCAGCTGGTGACTGGCACAGCTCACCTCTCACCTCCAAGACCAGCCACTGACTGAGTTCAGTAGGAGCACTTATTTCTGAGTGCATCTATTCAGTAAGCGCTCCTACTGAAGGCAGTCAGTGGCTGACCATGGAGGTGAGCTGTGCCAGTCGCTGGCTGGGGACGGGTGGGGGTACTGGGTGAACTGGCACAGTTGGGTGGGGCAGGTGGCCCCAGACTACCAGGGATGGTCTGGGGTGTGGCCAGCAATTGCAGTAGCAATTGCAGTGGGCCACTAGATTACCAGGTGCCACAAAAACAACATCAGACTGTGTGTATTGTACATACTGTACAGAACACCAGTCACGAGGGGCACAGGATTGGTGTTGGAGGACACATGGTGGCATGGCAGTAGGTGGGGGACCTCTTGCCTTGCGGGGCTCTGCTGGAGTTCGGGAATGGGAGTCACTTGCGCCTTGCGGCATTGTGGTTGTGGCTTGTGATTTCCTTGCCAGGTACACTCTCTGTTCAGTGTACCTGGCAGTATGCCGCAAGTGGCAGGACTTAGACATGGGGACCCTGCCTCTTCTAGAATAGGGTGCAGGGTCCATGTCATTAACGCGACATGCAGATGCTCTGCTTTGTGCAGTATGTGACTTCATGCATAACTTTCTAGAATCGGGGCCACTGATAGCAGTATTCTTATATAGCTGAGCTACTAGCGATATCAATCATGTCTGAAGATCAGCCTCCCCACAAGCATGTATGGACTAGCCCCAGCAAATCTGCTCCACCACCCCCAGGTGGTGGTGGAGATAGTGAGAGATGCCACAGGCATATTAGATGTATAAAGATTTTTTTCACTCTTAGCACATCAAGTTCTAGTAGTGGCTTCAACAGAGTGTGTGGGGGAAGCAACAGCACTACTACTACTGCTGAGTAGAGATGCTGCAAAGTTTTACTTTGCTAGCAAAGTTGGTGCAATGTGGGAACCTCGCAGCAACTTCACTTTTTTTAAATTATGTACTGAAATCTTTAGAAGAAAAAAAAATCACCCTCTGGGTTAATGACACCCAACCCATCCACCAAACCATTCAGCATTTAAGGATATTCCCATCTGTAACCCCACCAGGCCCCCCCCCACTTGATACCCTGTAAAGATACTGATATTATTTCAATTTCATCCTCACTCAGTGAGAGGGGAAGCAGTGACACTTTACAATTCATTCACAGCTGAGAATACAGGGATGGTGCTGTTCCAAGTGCCTAATCAGCACCTTATCTTCTTCCTAACCCTAACCACATAGTTCACTTCTGGAGGTGGGCTATATGTATGGAGTCTGTGTAAGCAATAGCATCCCCTCCACCCCACTCCTCCTTCCTGAAGGAGTCAAATGTTATGAATACATTACAAGAGTGTGTTGCTAACTGATTGCTGCACACAGATTTACATTACCATACGTGTTTAATCCTGCATAACAATGGTGGCATCTTCTCCCTCCCAAATGTAGTTGGTGCATTTAACAGAAATCATGGTCAGTTCAGCTAAGCAGCTGGCATGATTAACATCTGGTAACACTAGCAGATGCTGATGCAGGATTTCACTGTTGCAGCTGCCTGGTCAGTGTATACTGTATGTCTACCCTCCCATGGATGTGAAGATCCTCTGAGATGCTGTGTACAAGTGCACCTGCCTTTACCGCTCATGCAGTGTGTTATTATATTAATAATGTTGAATTGTTTGTGGTTTGTGTTTCTACAGTTAGAATATGTTATTAATTTGTAGGAGCTGAAAAACTCAGGAAGCTGGTGAGGTGGAGGGGAATGACTTGCAATAGATATTTTACTGCTAACTAGCTGTAGCATTTCTTGAAGTAAAGCTTTCCATTGCTTAAACTTATACAAAATGGCCACCAGGGTAAAATTAAGTTAAGGGGTGTGTTTAGACTAGGTACCTACCCCCTGACAAAGCAACACATTAGCAAAGTGTCAGGGGCACCTACTGTAGTAGGTGCAAGTATATGATTCTGTCTAGTTATAAACAGTCACGGCACTCTACCCTATAAGCCCAGTAAATAACAAGGCCACAAAAAACTTTGTCTCACCAAAAGTTTTATTCACCACACAGTGTAAAACGATTGGCTAGTGGCCCGAAGGTAACAGCATACTCACAAAAAACTCTCTAACGTTTCAACCAGATGGTCTTTTTCAATGATTCTGTCTGTTTTTTTATATACACAGTTTCTGTCATACTAAGTATTTCAACTTCTGATATGAAAGATTTATTCTTGCCAAATTTGTGTTTTTGATTTTAGCCCTTGATTAGAGTGTGCTATAAATTGCTCTCTGAGTTACTGGCAGCTGCCTGCTCCTACCAGTGGGCCTAGTCATAGTGTCTTGAATACCACTGCAGGAGAAGGCAGTGGCAGGCCCAGTACTGTTATGCTATTAATTGTTTGACACATTGTATAAGAAATGTCGTCCCCTACACCCCACTCCTCCTTCCTGAAGGAGTCAAGCGTTGTGATTACATTACAAGAAGGTGTTACTAAATGCTTGCTGCACAGAGAAGGGTGACCAGGATGATCCAGGGCCTTCAGGGCTCTAGTGTGAAGAATATCTAGCAGAGTTAAACATGTTCTCACTGGAGACCAGCGCAGGAGAGAGGGGACATGATTGAAACATACAAGATACTGAGAGGTATAAATAAGGTGCCCTCCTCTGATCTGTTCAACAGAGTTACTGACTCCAACACTAGAGGTCGTGAGTGGAAGCTGAGGTGGGGGGAGCTTCAGGAGAGAGCTCAGGAAACACTATTTCACAGAAAGGGTCATGGAACCATGGAATAGACTACCAGCTGAGGTGGTGGAAGCAAAGACCATGACATAATTCAAACTAGGGTGGGACAGAGCAAAAGCAATAGCAGAAGTTGGGGGAGCAATTGGGAGCACAAAGTAGAAGGGTTGGGGGGCTAGGTCCTGAGATTGGATCAGATCTCAAAAACACATGGGCAGACTAGATGGACCGTTGGTCTCCTTCTGCCATCATTTTTTCTATGTTTCTACTGATACACTTTCAGTAGTAGCCACAGACATGGTCAGATATTTCCAGACATTTCTCAAAATTTCTAAAGTTTCTCTCTCCTGCCCCTACTGTGGAAATGTGGAAAAAAAGAGATTTCTCTAGAAATAGCACAGAAATTTCAGGAAATATCTAACCATGTCTTTGGCTGTGACTGTAAGTGTGTGAACTAGCCATGAAATGGCTGAGAACAGACTATTTATTTATGTAGTTGGTTTTTGGTAGCCGGACAAGTATGATACACAATTGAAGGCCTACTTTCAGGTACAACCCAGGAGAGTACAGGACAGGTTAACAACAATCAACATAGCTGGCCTGGTAGCGGTAAGGGTTGAGATGCTGGACGCCTTGCCTCACACTGTGCTAGCAACCCAGGTTCAGGAACGACCTCAGGTCATTGGGGTGCCGGCATGAGGGGGTGGGAGGAGCAGGACTGAGTGAGCCATCAGGCTGCTCTCCTCTCCTGGGTGTGGTGGGTTGTTGCCCCTCCCATAGTCCCATCACCACCAGGTGAAGATCTGGTGGGGTACACAGGCAGCGGGAATGGCATGTAGGGTGGGAGGAAGAGGCTGAGATGGCTTCCAGTGTTCATTGCACCTCCATGCATACTCACAGCCATGTGCTGGTGCTGGGGCCCTGGAGGGAATGGGAGAAAACCCAGAAAAAAAAAACACTTAAATAAAAAAAAAAAAAACAGTCGGCAACAGTTCTGCAAATCAAGGTACCCAGCTACGGGAACATCAAAGCCATATAATCATGAATGTTGCACTGTGACAGCAAGTAATGAAGCCACTCACTCATGCCTGATAACAGTGCTGCCATTACACCTGGAGATCTGGGATCAACATACCCTACTTCATGATACAAACAAAAATGACAGATACACCAGCACTTGTAGGAGTACAAGGTATATGCACTATTTTTTTTTTGTTTTGTTTGTTGAACTAGCTAGGTAATGCCTTAAGCTGTATAATCGCAAACAGCTGATACTGCTCTGTGATGTAGTGGACAAGTTTGGTGTTATTTATAAAAAAAGCAGAGCACTCAGTAGGCTGCATGGTAGGCTATATGGTACCCAGCACAACAATGGCAAAGTACTGTACAAGAAGGAGCAAAAAATTCTGCATACACAACCTATTGCAAATTACATGGTGAAATTTATTCTCAAATAGTGTACGGATACATCTGTAAAAGCCAAGAGTGCTCTAGCACTTCCAGGCATGCTACCTCTTTATCAGGGAACATGGCTTGTACATGTCATCAGATTAGCATCTCTTTTTTTATCATAGAATAATTTTTATTTTTATTCATTAAGTACATTCCACAAACATTGGAGCATACATATTTGGACATATAATATAGTGTTATCATTACAGACAAGAATAGCTGTATACAGCTAGAAGAAAATTACACATAACTGGAATATCAGTTTATAAGATTCTTGAGATTATAGTCCCATATCATTCTATACAGTCAGTATAATAAACCTTGGTCAATTCTTCACTACATCAGTAGTCTTTACAGAGGAAACAGAATAAAGGCCTTCGGGTCTGATTATCAGCGTAGACAAATCTCTCACTTGACACCTTAGGCCAAGTCCTATATTGTATCTAAAGATGACAGAGGGGAAAGAAAAAAAGTAAAAGTGGGAGCTGTTGTGGAGGAGTTCAAGCATGCAGAGTGGGTCTGTAATAATCTGCATCAATATCCTAATGATCAAGCTAACCATTTGGGGGCTAAACTCCGCAAGCTTTTAAGTAGGAGGGTTGCTGAGAGGGGGGATTGGTACTCGACAAAGTGATGAATTGAGGTATGCTTCCCATTTACAGTAGTACAATGAGATCTGTCCTCTGCTAACATAGGTGAGCCTTTCAAAAGTGGCAAGCCTGGCTAGGGCAGAATGCCATAGAGAAATGGCAGGAGGAGAGGGTTGCCACCAGGTCATCAATAAGAGCCGTTTGGCTTCTAACAGAGCTGCCAGGATCCAGTTCCGTTGTTGTGGCTCAATTTAGTTCAGAGATGTAGTGTCGCCCAATAGAAGTATAGGATTGGAGAGATCAGTAGGCTTTCCCAGCATCCCAGAACAGTCCATTGCTACTGTGGACCAGAAGGAGACCAGAGCAGGACATTGCCACAAGAGGTGCAAGATGTTGGCTGGGCTGCGCCGATACCTCCAACATTCTGCATGCAGGAGGATACCCCATTTGTGAAGGGCTGCTGGAGTGCGATACCAGCAAAGGAGAAGCTTTAGTTGAATTAGTTGACTCTTAACATCTTTATAGGTGGAGTGAGCCTTATGCAGGCAATGCGACCATGTTTCTGGTGCAATGGGGCAATTTAAGTCATTGCTCCATGCAGCTCTACAGGTTTCTGTGTGGTCAGGTTGTGCCTCATGCCAGGTACTGTAAAATTTTCCAGCTAGACCCTGTGAAGAGGGTTTTAGATGCAGTGTGGACAGCCAATGCCATTTCGGATCAGCTACATAGAACCAACTAAGAGAGTATACCGCGTTGTGGAGCTGCAAGAATTTCCAAAAATCATGGGACGGGAGTGAGTAGCGAGTTTTAAGCTGTTCAAATGACATGAGTACAAGTCTTGGACAGTGTGTATCCCCTTCCTGTCCCACGATGGCCAACTAAATGTTTTTTTTTCCATCATTAGAAGCCAATTGTGCCGTAGATTAAGGTACCTAAATGGAAGCAAGCACGTTTTATGGTTTTGGCCCGCCATCAGTCAGAACCATGCTCTCTTGGTTTCGGCCATGACCAGTGTGAGCTTGTTTAAGGGTATGGGGGTTTTGATCAGAAGTAAACTAAGGGGAGCCTCTTGCAGAATTTGGGCTTCTAGCTGTACCCATAGTGCAGGTGGAGAGAATGTAGGGACAAACCATTTAACGGACTGAGCTGAGAGGAAAGACCAATGGTAACCCAGCAACCAGGGAAGTCCAAGGCCTCCCCAGGACCAATGGGCTCATAGCTTATGGATGCTCCACCATGTTTTTTACCCTCCCCAAAAAAGTGGGAGATTAGCTTGTCAAGTGGGCGATAAACCTTGTCTGACAGGGCAATGGGTAGATTGTTGAGAAGATATGCCACTCTGGGTAAGATGAGCATTCGGATCGCAGCAACTTTTCCTGGGAGGGAAAGGTTAAGTTGGCGCCAGTGGGATATTTCAATTGTTAGTTGAGCTAGAAGGGGAGAGAAATTCCTGGATTCAATCTGTTTCCAGTCGAATGGTATATGGATACTCGGATAGGATAGGCTGCTGGGAGCCCAGGACAGCCCCAAACCTTGTAGGCAGTCTTTGGAGCAGGTGGCATTTATAAGGGTAATGCTAGTTTCTTTTTGATTAATTTGTAGGCCAGACATTAGGGCAAATGCATGCAGTGTCTCCAGGACTGGATGCAGGGATTCCCATGGATGGGCAAGTGTGAGGAGTAAATTGTCCGCATAGGAGGCCTTCAGGTATGAGTGTTCTCCTACCTGTATACCCTTGATTTCTTTCATCGTCTGTAGTTTTCAAGTAAGGGGATCCAATGCTATCAAAAATAGCAAAGGGGAGAGCGGACACCCTTGTCGCGTGCCTCGCTCTGGTGAAAAGGGTGGGGAAATATCTTTATTGGTTAGGATTCTGGCTTGGGGTTCATTGTACAGTACTTGGATCCACTGCCTGAAGTACGGGCCAAAACCATAAAGTCAGAGTACCGCATGTAGGTAGGGCCATTCGACTGGATCTAAAGCTTTTGAGAAATCCACCACCATTGCAGCCATGGGGGTGGGGGAGCGCAGGGCCACCCACTTAAGATTAAGGACCAATAGGATGTTGTCAGCAGTAGCTTTTCCCTTGGTAAACACAATCTGTGATGGGTGTACTATGGAGGGTAGAATGTCCATCATTCGACTAGCAAGCATCTTGGCTGCAATCTTATTGTCCACAGATTTTAGGGATATGGGAAGATAATTAGTGCAGTTCAACTAATCATCTAATTTTTGGGGGATAAGAGTGATTAGAGCCTCTTGCATGGTGAGTGGGAGGGTACCAGTCACATGGGCCTCTTGGAGAGCAGATAACAGTGGGGTGCTGATTTCCAAGCTTATGAGTTGGTACAGCTCAGTGGTCATGCCATCTGGCCCTGGGGATTTACCTTTAGTGAGTTGGGATAGCACCGACCGTAGCTCTGACTCAGTGAAGGGCTTGTCCAATGCAGCCTTCATAGGTTCCGCCAATTGGGGGACATTAGTTGTAGAACAAAATTCCCTCAGCAGGCACTCCAATTGGTTTTGCTCTAAGGATGTATGTGACTGGTATAATTGCTGGTAAAACTGCTGCATACATTCATTGATCTGTTTAGGATCAGTGACCACTTCTGCCCATGGTTCCTAATGGCGAGTATACGGGAGGCAGCCTGTTGCTTCTTTAACTGAAAGGCTAGGAGGAATTTACTTCCCTTGTCCCTCCCTTCCCAATAAGCATGCTTGGTCCTGGCCATCAGCCACTCTGCTTGTTGGTGGAGCATTGTATTAATGCGGTATTTTAGGCCTACTATCTCTCAAAGGCTCACCGCGTCAGGGCTGCTTGCCATAAAGGCCTTAAACTTAGCCTTTAATGCTGACAGTTAGGCTTGAAGGTGGTTCAGGTAAACACTTCTAGCCTTGTTTCTTTGAGCCACAAATGCTATGATATGACCCCACAAGACATCCTTGAACACTTCCCAGACAATAGCAGCAGAGGTATCCATGACCTTGCTATTAGTAGTCCTGAGCAGTGCTCTGTACCATGGCTTGAAATGAAGGGTCCCTAATTAACAAGAGGTTACAGCATCACCTGGTGCCTGGACCACCTTGCCCCGAAGGTGTGTAAGTGCAGGAAATGTGGGCATGGTCTGAGACCAGAATAGTATCTATTTTTGAAGAGACAATGTCCTGGGCTGCAGGAGAATTAGCAAGCCAGAAGTCTATATGGCTATAGGTGGTATTCATGTAGAGAAAAAGGAGTAGCCCTTCCCCGTAGGATGATCTTTCCACTATATATCAGTCATTCACCACTCTTTCATCACCTCTTGCAGTGTTAGCACTGCTTTAGGATGTGTTTGGGGAGTAGATTTGGATTTGTCCAGAAAAATATCTAAGGTTAGGTTGAAGTCTCCACCTTTTCATGATGGGGATGTTGGGATATCTTGTAGAGAGATATTCAAGAGCTTGGTTGAGGTCCAAGAAGAGTTCCGGGGAGTCCGTGTCGGGGCCATAAACACTGGCCAACACCGCATGTCCCCCAGGGTAAGAGAATCTAGCCGCTATCCAGCGGCCTTGGGCATTGGTAACTACTTTGTCTTCTATCCCTGGGCATGTTTTCTGAACTAAAATGGCTACCCCCCTTGGATTTGTTCTTTGCTGATCTAGCTATTACTGTCCCCACCCAGGACTTTTTGAGCCACAGTACATTTCTTGCAGTGAGATGTGTCTCTTGAATGAGTGCAATATCCGCCTGCAAGGAGAGCAAGTGCTTAAGGACCACTGACCGTTTGGTTGGGTGGTTCAGTCCCTTTACATTCCATGATACAAGTTTAACTCCCACCCTACAGTGTTGCATCTCTATACCAGAAGTTAAAAGATCTGTAGGTACTCACCCCAGGGATCTGGTAGAGGTGGATAGGTATGAGCAAAAAGGTTACCTGAGGTGTGGAAAGGAAAATCAGTTGGGAAGAGAGATCAGAGTGAACTGGCCCAAGTGAGACATAGCAGAGATGACCTATTAATAAAGAAGAACAGGTGAATGCAGTGTACCAAGGAACAACCAGTACGAGTATATATAACAATACCTTGTAAATTCAAGAAAGATGTCCACTAAAAAGTGAACCAAACAGTGTGTTTGTCAATCTGTTAATAACAATCTTAACAAAATCTGTAAGAGATTATAGAAGCAATAAGCTAAAGATAGTTTGGGTTATGCACGAGGGTGCTAATCGTCCACTGTTGAGAGGAGACTCGCACAGCCATACTAGCCAAATACCCAAATTGGGGAAATAGGAGTTTAACCGAGAGAGCGCTTTGAGACTCCGCCCCCAGCTAAAACATAACAGTTATAAGCTAGTTCCCCCCACCTAAGAGAGCTAGAAGGTGGGACATCCAGGAAGGGGGTATGTAAAAAGTGGCGGAGGGAGGATGGGGGGTTGAGAGGGCAGAGAGAGGGGAAGAGGGGATAGGGAGGGAAGGGACAGGGAGGAGGGGAGTAGAACGAAGGGGGGATTTAACTCAGTGCCTCAAAACATTAAAGAGCCTGACTCTCAGATCAGGCACTATTCATAATGCAAGAGAGTTATAGATATAATCTTGGTGCTCTTTAAAGTCCCGTTAAAATGAGTGAGACACCCATGATCGAGAGGAGGAAGGTTTGGATGATGTAAAACTGGGTTAACTACCCAGTAAGAGAGGGCCTCATGGATGCAGAGGATCAGCCACCTGTTATTGATGCAGCTCCTTTGCAGTGGGTAGCCCAACCTTCGAGGAGGGTCTTGTGTGTACAGAGGGGGCAACCACCTAATAGTAATGTGGCTGTTTAACGATGCATCGCCCCAAGCATCCCTCCCAGGTACATGGACAAGGTTCCCTTTAGTGATCTGAGCAGGAGAATCAGGCCACAGTGTCGCGATACTGCGTCGGTGGGTGACAGGCCCACCCGCTACCTACACCATTCTGAACTCCTGCAAGCATTAATTATGATATTAGAGAGGGAACTTAAGCATTATAGAAAGAAAATAAATCACAAGAAGGCTTAGGCAGTTCAGTCCGGTGGAGTAGTTTCCCCAGTGGGATTTAGACATGTGGTTGTGCTCTGTAGGTCCTTTGGAAAGTGCTTCAGCAAACTTTAGCAGTCCCGGATTGATCAGCAATACTGCAAGGTCTGGATGGTTATCCATCTCTGAGGGAAAGTCTTCCCAACAGTTAATGGCCACTGCTTCCATAATAAGGTTGTCCAGAATGTCAGTGGTTTTGAGTTGGCTTCCAGGGAGGAGATCATCCTTGGTCTGTTTGGCAGGTGGGGCTGTCTCTGGTCCTTCTGAGGCTGAGTCATGGTCGCTATGGGAGCAGTGGCGTATCTGAGTTGTTTGGCCTGAGCCCTGCTGTGGTTGAGGGAGAGGAGAGGTGGCAGTCAACTTTGGCTATGTATTGCAGTTGTTATTTACCATCCCCATAGGTGTCATGGGGTAAGGAGACCTGGGGGATGCAGTTGATTGTGGGACTGTCTGGCTGTTAATGTGGTCCCCTTGGAGGCTGCTGCCATAAATTGGTTCCCCCTGCCATGCTCATGCTGTCCTTGGCTCCAAAGCTTCTTGGGAGATAAAGGTTTTAAGGGCATCAGAGGCCAATGTTTGGAAACCCACATTTCGACCTCATGGGGTGTTCCAGCTGTTATGTCCTTTCTTTCCCTGGATACAAACAGGTAGGCTAAGTGTCGAAAGCCATACTTAAACCCTTGTTGTGCCAAGATCTTTTTAATAGGGGTAAAGGCTTTTCTTCGGGCTGCCACCTCAGCAGAAATATCCCTGAAGAAAGATATCTTTGCCCCATGCCATATAATTTTTCCTCTGTCTTGGGCTGCCCTTGGCACTCTCTCTTTGGTAGAGTATTTACGTAGGTAGACTATGATGGGCCTTGGTGATGAATTCATAGAGTGAGGGCCACTGGGGATCCGATGTGCTCTCTCCACTTCTCCTGGTCCGTGCCACCTGTCCCCCAGCATTTTAGGAATTTCCTCATTTAAGAAGCGCTCAGTGTTAAGGTCTTCCAACCCCTCAGGGATGCCAAGGATTCTAATGTTACTGCGTCACCCACGGTTCTCTTGATCCTTGGCCCTTTGCCAGAGTGTAACTAGCTTGTCATCATACTCCTGGAGGCATTGTAGGATTCTAGCCTGATTTAGCTCTAGGTCCTCTGTTTTTTGTTCCACCACATTCATCTTGCCATTGAGAATGCGTACTCCGGCAACCTTGCCTGCTAGAGTTGTTGATATGGAGTCCACCCAACAGACCAATGTTTCTAGTAGGGTTGTGATATGTTGAAGAGAGCTGCCCACATCGGGTGGCTGAGAGGAGGGCTCCAAGGCAGTGATGGCCAGGCTGTCTGAAGGGTGCTTGGAGGAGGCCATGAAAGAGCTAGGTCGAGTCTGCGTTGAGTTGCTAGTGATGGGGAGGAGAGACCGACACCACCCTCACCGCAGAAGCTTTAGTTGGCAGTAGATGGCAATACACCACAATGCTGTTGTAGGGAGATAGTCTCCAGGCTTTGCTGAGGCTTGAGACCTATTCAGATCTAGGTCAGGTTGCGTGAGGACCAGCGCCACAAGACAATTTATCGAGTTTAAATTGTGATAAAACCCACTCCAATCAGATAAACAGAAGCTAAAGAGGCACATTTAGGCTTTGGGGGGGGTGAGTGTCCCTGGATGTGGACATTTCGGCTTGGATTAGCTTTGCTGGGGATCGAGCTAATAGCTTAAGTGGCCATCTTCCTCAGCATCCAGGTCATGCCCCCAGATTGGCATCTCTTTTAAGCCCCTTCCTCTAAATCTATTGGATATTTGCATTCTGGTGAGAGCTTGACAATGCTTGTCATTTGTTCATTGGTCAACTTCAAGTTATACAAAGTAAAAGCTGCCATCGAATTGCAATTTTTTTTTAACTGCTTTATAAGTGGCTTCTCAGATGCAGCTCACTAAACAGCTACGTGCACTAGTGTCACATTCCCCCACCTTCCTACCAATGAATTTTCAGTACACTTTTCCTGATCCCTTAGTGGCATCTGTCTCTCCTTACCAAGCACAAACAAAAAAATAAAAATAAATAAATAACAAGCAGGACCATATAACTTACCAATCACATATGAAGTACATCAAGTCTCATGGTCCCCGCAACCAAATCGGCTCATCAGCTCCATTTCCCGATTGAAGTTCCATGCTCTCAAACACATATTTAACTTGCAAACAATCACCCGATCCCAGTGCAGGCAGTGGGACCAGCTGAATTAAACTTGGGGACAAAGGCTGAGGCCAACAGACAGACACAAACAAAAAAAGACAGAGAAAGACACAAAACAGAGACATGATGGGTGGGCGGAAAGAAAGAAAACACTGACAAATAGGAATACTACACCACCTACTGGCCAACAGAGGAAGAGCAGAACTTTTTTTTTAAAACTGTATAATAACCCATACAAAAAATATATATATATTTTAAAACTGTATTTTTCTTTTGTTTGTTTGAATGTCATTTTATAATAGCATTAATGTGCTCCAGTGTATGTGTTGTGCTGTGTTAATGTCACTTTTCATGTGTTGGATGCACTCAGCCTGCAGCCTTGTGCCTAACCATCCAAGGTGTGATGTTATCCCAGCATGGCACACACCCTGTCATGTATTACTGCTTTATTATATGATGGCAAGAACATTTCATGCCATCTGATTGATCAGTGCCCACCTTCACAAGTTCTGTTATCGGAGCTTAACATCACTGTATAAAGGTCCAGCATACTTGACCACATCAAAAATAATAAAATCACTATACCCTCTTCCCCCCATTTCCCCTTGCCATTGTTAAACAAGTGCACCCAATAACTTGCACAAACACAACTTATACAATTATTTATTTTCCTTTTCTTTTGTCTTCTTTCTTTGCCATGCTTTAAAAACAGAGCAATTGTGTGAGTGTTTCATGAAAGACAGAAGGGTTCTGTCAATTCTCCCCTACCACTCTCTCTATGAAGTATTGACATTGTTTCTTTTCAAACAAATCAGCAACAGCTCTAATAATAATAATAAAAAACCTTCTTTGCTAGCACACGTAAAATAAAATTCACCTTTCTAGTTCTAAAAACATCTTCCAAACCTACCTTTCCACTTCCAAAAACATCTTCCAATCCCAGGCATCCCATGATCCCTTGTGCTCCATAGCACTTGGCAGAGATCAGCGGCTTCAAAACTTGGCCACTTCAAAAGCTGGTGGACTGACTGAGTGTTCTTCTCTCAGTACACAAATGACTGTACCAGGGAGAAATACTGCAGAACAGACCCTGGAGTGGGAGCAAGAGTGAATAGAACCAGGATACGGGGTGGGGAGAGCAAATCACTCAGCTCCTGAAAGAAATGACCACGTTGCTTAAGGCTACACTGACAATTTTTAATAAAGAAACAAAGTACTGTCAAAGAAACTGGCAGTAATATTGTTGAGCATAGGGGAGTTCTCAACAAAAAGACACGCAGGCCCAGATATTCAAAGTTCAGCGCCGGGCGCAAAGCCATTGCGCTGAACTAGCACTGACTTAGCACCCAGCTGTAATATTGAAAGGGTCAATTAGCACTGGCGCTAGGTGTTAGGGCCAACGCTAAACCAAAATGTATGCAGGGGAGGGACAGAGGGGAGGGGCCCTGAACGCTGGTGCACCAGCATATTCAAAAGCATAGCACCATGCTACAGGCATTAGTGCAACCTGTAGCACGGCGCTAGTTTCCGCCAAGAAAAAGCTGCCAGCAATGCAGTGCAAATGGCTATACTGCCCCCCCATCATGAATCCCGACCCCTGTTCCCCGTAGTAGAACTGAAATTCCATGGTAGTCTAGTGGATTCCTCCCAAGCACGTATCCTGATCCCAGTTCCCCGTAATATATCCTACTTTCCCTGGTAGTCTAGTAGTTCCCCCCACCCCCACAGCATGTTTCCTGACCCCCGTTTCATGTAAAATATCATATATATCCTGGAAGTCTAGTGGTTCCCCACCCCCAACACGTTACCGACCCTGTTCCCCATAATATATCATATTTCCCTGGTAGTCTAGTGGTCCCTCCACCCAGCAGTGCTGCCCCGCTCATCCACCCATCTGCCACCGTCGGGCCAGCGACCGGCTCAGCCCTCCTCACACCACCACAGCCGGCGCCAACTGAGGAATGAATAAGCTGTACTGTAATGAATGCAGTACAGCTCATTCATTCCTCAGTCGGCGGCCAGCCGTGTGGTGGTGGAGGAAGGCTGAGCTGGTTGACGGCTTGATTCATGGCAGATGGGTGGATAAGCAGGGTGGCAATGCCAGTTGGGGGACCACTAGACTATCAGGAAAATATGATATATTACAGGGAACGGGGTCGGTAACATGCTGGGGGTGGGGAACCAATTAGACTACCAGGTAAATGAATATTACAAGACATGAAACAGGTGTCTGGATATGTGCTGGGGGGTGGGGGGGCCACTAGCCAACCAGGGTGTGCAACAGGCACACATGGCAACAGGGACCATGACAGCAGGGCAGACTGCCTGGCCCAGCCAGTCCGCCCTGGTCCCTAATGAATGGATATGCTGCATTCCCTACGTAACCTACAACCTATGTCCTCCCACCCCCACCAGGCGTACCTTATCAATCAATCAATCAAACTTTATATAACCAGGCAAAATCATCCTTGAGCAAGATCATTTGCAAGATGGTCCTGGACAAGTAGAACATATACAACTACAGCAAAATTACCAGATAAGCAGTGTACACACAATGAGTAAATAAAATACAGTTACAGAGGAACAAATAAGATCAGGGCTGGGGAGTACATATGGTGAACACTATCTGGGTTGATTATTGACTGTGTATATAAAGTATTCCCTCAAGATGTGGGATTATTCAGACAAAGATCACAACTTTACAATAAGACGAGGGATACCAGGTAGGGTAAGTGAGGGAACAACAACCGAAGGTTAATGGGTGGAGGGAAACAAAGGAAAGGGTCAGTGAGGGGTGGAAATAGATGTAGTTAAACAAACAGGTGGGAGTTGGCAGAATAATCCCAAGGTGGAAAGAAAAAGAGAAGTGCTAGGGGAATACATGTAAGTGCCAAGAGTTTGGGGAGCCACAGAAGGTGGAGGAGGTGGTTATTTCCGGCATACACACAGGGCTCTCAGTTTGAGAAGGGCTGATACTGTACTGTGCTTGGACCTAAATCTGATTGGGTGGGGTTTAGGATGTTTTCAGTGTCAAAGAACTCTCTGAGTTGAGAGTTAACAATTTTTTCCAGGGTCTTTCATTGGGAGAAGGGAAATCGGGTGGTAGTTGTTCAGGTCAGTTGGGTCACCAGATTTAAAAAGAGGAATAATGTGCGCTATTTTCCAAAGTGGTGGCAACTCACCATGAACCAAGGAACTATTAAAAAGGTGAATGATTGGAGCTGTCAGTTGATAGAAGCCAAGTTTCAAGAAGAAAGGTTCTAAGAGGTCAGTACCCATACACTTTTTAGTGTCCAAGGCTAGCAGGAGGTCCTCCACCTTTTTAAAGGTTACTGGATGAAAGCTAAAGGAGGAGTGCCCCAGGATAGCTGTGGTGACAGGGCTAGGGCCGTCATTGTCCTCACTGCAGACACTCACTTTACTGGTGAGTGAGACATCAAAAGCAAGGCCTGCTGTAGCAAAGTGGCTATTTAGCTTTTCTAGGATGTCCACCCTGTCAGTGTAGAAAATGTCTCCTATCACAGTCTTGGCAGGCAAAGGTGAGGCTGACGAGTGACCTACTACCACTCTAAGAACTTTCCAGGATTTAGTGGAACAATTTTTATTTTCTTCAATGGGGGGTGAGATACTAACAACAACAAAAATGGAAAGGGACCTGGGGGTAGTCATATCAGATGACCTAAAGGTGGGCAAGCAATGTGAGAAGGCAGCAAGGAGGGCTGGGGGGATACTGGGATGCATAGGGAGAGGCATCACCAGTAGAAAACAGGAAGTTATTATCCTCTGTACAGACAGCTGGTGAGACCCCATCTGAGTACTGTGTGCAGTTCTGGAGACCCAATCTCCTAAAGACATAGACAGGAATGGAAGCTGTCCAGAGGAGGGCAACTCAAAATGGTGCAGGGTCTGCACCGGAGGACATATGAAGAGAGACTTAAGGAGCTTAATATGTATAGCCTTGAGGAAAGGAGGAGAGGGGACATGATAGAAACTTTCAAGTACCTCAAGGAATCAACAAAGTCCAAGAGGGTAGCATCTTTCAAAAAAGAGGTGTGCAAGAACAAGAGGGCACAATTTGAAGATAGAGGGGGCGGCTCAGAGGTAATTTAAGGAAGTATTTTTCACAGAGAGGTTGTGGATGCATGGAATGGCCTTCCGGAGAAGGTTGTGGAGTCAAAATCAGTGGTGGAATTCAAGCATGCATGGGATAGTCATAAGGCAATTCTGGGTGGGGGGTGGGGGTAGAAAGAAGTAGGCTGCTGGTTAACTAGGATCTGCAGCTTATCCAGTAAGTAGGGAAATGGGCAGACTGGGTGGGCCAAGCGGTCCTTATCTGCCGTCAAATTCTATGTTTCTATGTTTCAAGAGCAGACTGGAAATAACATGATTTTTCAGTTCTAACAAGTTTGGTGCAGGCATTCCTGGCAACGCAAAAGGCCAGCCAGACAGAATAAAATTTTCTTTTCCATGCCCTTTTCCACAGTACATCCCTGTCCCTCAGAGCTTTCTTTAGGGCAGGTGTAAACCAGTCAGGTGACATTTTCCTAGATTTGATTTTTCTAAGCAGTGCATGTTTATCAATCACCTTCAGTACAAGGTTTTGGAAAATATTATAGGCTTCTGAGACAAAGGGTTCCAGGTAAAAATCCTGCCAGTTAATATTCCCTAGGTCTGCCAGGAAGGCAGGTTGACAGAAGTGTTTTAGACTTCATTTTAGTTTAAAAGTGGAGGTAGGAGGCCGGAAAGGGGAACTTCTAATACAGGCAGTAGCACAGTGGTCACTCAGGTTGCAGTGAAAAACCCCTGTGTGAGAGATATTGTGTGGCTTATTAATCAGCATAAGATCCAGTAATGAGCTGTGGTCAGGGGATTTCTTGTTAGGATAGGTATTCTCCAGGGTAATCTGGGTTAGGCCATGCTCATTGCAGAACTCCTTAATTTTGTTGGAGCAGGCATCATTCCAATTGAGATTAAAGTCCCCCATTATTATGCAATCTGAGTTTGTTTTTTCCAAAAGAGAGTGAAGGTGACCCAGTATGCCAAACCCCGCAGAAGTGGGCCTATAACAAGCAGATATTAAGAGGGCCACTCCTTATGCTTGTCCCACGTATTCGTGGGTCCCCCCACTGTGTTCCACCAACACCTGCCGTGGGTTGCCTCTGCTGTTGGGGGGGGGGCATCTACAAGGGCACATATGGCCAGTGGACATGTGTGATTATCTCTCTCTCTCTCTCTCTCTATATATATATATATATATATATATATGTATATGTATATGTATATATATATATATATATATATATATGTGTGTGTATATATATATATATATATATATATGAGCAAAAACTCTGTTTAATGCATAAGTTTGGGTTGTTCCACAGTGGCAAAAGTGAGGAAATTCAGTGTTAAAGGGGGGCTTTCAACCCTAACACCTAATTTCCTCACTTTTTTTGCTATGGAACAACCCTAACTAATGCATTAGACAGAGTTTTTTGCCTCTAAATTCCCTTCTTTTTGAGAATGATAATGAGAAATAGTGAATGTAATGTGGCAGCAGGAGCGTGGGGCCCAACCCATGTGATGTCTTGTCACATAGTAACACGGTGCCCGCAAATGCAAATGGTAATGCGCATGGTGACACAAAGTGAAACAGAAAGATAAACAGTACTGTAGACACACATGGTTAAAATAATGCAAACACAAGCACAAATGAAAACGTAAAGGGTAATGCACATGGTGCCGTAGATGGGAATGGTAAGTGAAACAGGTACTGAACCGCAAGTGGAAGCAGTAAGTGTAACAGTAATGTAAGTGCACAGGCTGGTTTTCCCCAAAAGCTGCATAGAGAAAGACAGTGAGTACAAAGAATGTATGCATAATAATGGGTCTCAGAGCAGAAAATGAGGAGTTGGAATACTAAATTGTTTATACCTCAGGAACCATATGACGTAGAAAACAAATTTAAAAGTCATATGATGTATGACTATCCTGGCTAGTTTTGTACTTGGCCTCCATAAGGGGGCTAAGCATTTTTCTGACGAAAAGTCCGTATCTCGCACCGTTTCCGAGATATGGGCCCTGAAAGCCATGGCGAATGCAGTAATGTTATCCTATGGGAAAAAAAGAGAAGTTCAGAGTGCAATAGCTTTGGCTCCTTGTAATATTTTTTTCACCAAACCACTGAAACGCACATCTGTGGGATGTTGGCTTTCTTCCCTCCAAATTTCAGCCCAAAAGACCAAACCGTTATTTTGCAGCAGGGCGGCAAAAGATTCCTGTAATGCAGTGGATGCCGTAATGTTATCCTATGGGAAAAATCATCAACTTTGGAGTGCCAAAACATTGCCTCCCTGTAATATTTTTTCATTAAAATACTAAAAGGCTCATCTGTGAGATGTTGGCTGCATTGCCTCCAAATTTCAGCCCAAAAGACCAAACTGTTCTTTTGCAGCCGGGTGGCAAAGAATAGCTGTCATTTTGCCATAGCCTGGAAAAGTAGTGTTGCAATTTGTGAAAGCTTTCACAAAAATTTGTGACACTTTCATGAGTGTGACACTACTTTGTGAAAGTACTTTTTCCAGAAACTTGAAAAACATATTTCTAGGGTGTTTAACCTCAAAATAAAGACATGCCTAGTATCCTCAGGGTCCAACTAGGTAAACACAAAAAGAATTGTGTTGCTAAAGGGTCCCAAATTTTAATGGCAAGTATTTTTCTGATCACCAACTGAAAACAAAATGGTGGATTTGCAAAAGTAAAAGGGCCATTTGCGAAAGTAAAAACTGCATTTACGAAAGTGTTGAACTTTTTGTTAACTTTTCCCATTGTCTTATAATGGGAAACTGTTTTTTGAATAACTTTTGAACCATTTAATATTTGTTCATGAAATCTTCAAAAGACACATCAGGGACCCTGGCTGCACATTTCCTGAAGATTTCAGACCAGTCGTGCAAACCGTGTGACCTGTAGAGATGACCAAAGAATTGCAAAAAAGTGTAAATGCGCACGCAGATCACGCTTAATAACTCTGCAGCCGTATATCCAAACAGTACAAACATTGGCAGATCCAAGATGTATGGTTCTTGATCGTGTATTCCAAATTTCTGGCAAATCCATTGAATGGTTGCAAAGTTATTAAGGTGCAAAATTTTAGGTTTAACATGTAAATGGCTCCTTAATCCATTATATATATATATATATATATATATATATATATGTGTGTGTGTGTGTATCATTCAAATCTAGCTATGTGTCACATGGTTATCACTCTCTCCCTGTGTGTCTCTCTCTCTCTCTCTCTCTCTCTATATATATATATATATATATATATATATATATATATATATTAGAGGCAAAAAATTCAGTTTAATGCATCAGTTAGGGTTGTTCCACAGCAAAAAGCTAGGAAAATCGGGGTGATGGTTGAAGGCCCCCCTTGGACACCCAGCCCAACCCCCAAACGGCATTGGTATTTGTGGAATGTTGGCTTTCTTCCCTCCAAATTTCAGCCCAAAAGACCAAACCGTTATTTTCCAGCAAAGCAGCAAAAAATTCCTGTAACATGGTGGATGACATAATGTTATCCTATGGGAAAAAGTGCCAACTTCATCGTGCTGTAACTTTGCCTCCCTGCAACATTTTTTGACCAATCTACTAAATGCACATTTGTGGGATGTTGTCTTTCATCCCTCTGAATTTCATGTAAAAAGACCAAATCAATTCTGAGATATTCAATGTCAAAGATTTGCAACATTTCCCTATCTATTCCACTATAAAAAATCTGGCCATCTTGTCCCTCGATCGCGATGCAAGATCACGATCAAAGAATCTCACAATCAAAGAATTTGCAGCCTCACGATCAAAGAATTTGCAGGCTCACAAATAAAGAATAAAAAATGTAATAAATCAAAAAACAGAAGCAATTGCAGTAAGCCACCACCACCATGGTTCAACAGAACGAAGACCCCTGAGTAAAACCCACCATCATTTGACTTCCTAGGGCACCCATGGGCTAAGAAAATTGATTTTTAAATTCAGCCATCTTGTCCCTCACTCACGATGCAAGATCACGATCAAAGAACCTCACGATCAAAGATTTTGCAGCCTCACGATCAAAGAATTTGCAGGCTCATGAACAAAGAATAAAAAATGTAATCAATCAAAAAATTGAAGGAATTGCAGTAAACCATCACCATGGTTCTACAGAACAAAGCCCCCTGAGTAAAACTCACCCTCATTTGACTTCCTAGGGCACCCATGGGATGACAAAAATTATTTTTAAATTCAGCCATCTCGTCCCTCACTCACGATGCAGACCACGATCAAAGAATCTCATGATCAAAGAATTTGCAGCCTCATGATCAAAGAATTTGCAGGCTCATGATCAAAGAATAAAAAATGGTGAAACACGATTTATTCCCCAATTTGAACCACCAGTGACAAGGTTCAATAGAACAGACCATCCTGAGCAAAACAAGCCCTAATTTGTGTTCCTAGCCCCCCCCCAAGCTGAGATATTAGTGTTTTAGGTCACAATGCAAGATCGCGATGAAAGAATCTCACGATCAAAGAATTTGCAGGCTCGTGATCAAAGATCGTTAGCGAGCCACAAATTAAGATTTTAAAAGCTTATAACTTTATTTTTTGACCGGTTTGGATGGAACCAAAGCTATGGCTCAATAGATATGGGTCCTCTGAGTAAAACCCACTGAAGTTTTACTCCAGAAGTGACCCCTGAGCCGAGATATTTGTGTTTGTGTGATTGGAAAACCGAAAACAAGATGGCGGACCTCACGGTCAAAGAATTTTGAAAATTCCTCAGGAACAAAGATTCTTGAACTGTGAGGCTGCAAATTATTTGATCGCCAGGTGAGACCAGATGGCCAGAACCCCCATTCTTTGATCGCAAGATATACATATAAATTTTCCCGTTGACTTATAATGGGAACTTAAAAGTGCCATAACTTTTCAATGCCTTAATATTTTTTCACCAAACAAAAAGTGGCATGTTTGGCCACCAAAGCTCTTTAAAATGAGCCATCTTGCAGAGTGGCACACCACATGACTGCCGTGCAGTACCACATTAAGAATGTCAAAAGGTGCCTCCAAAAATGGATAATTTTGCATTTTTCAGCACTTTTGTACACAAAGACCAGCATGCTGACACAAACCCAATTTGGCATATCAAGAGATCTAGTGCACCCCAACATGTGTACCAAATTTCAGGCAAATCCATTGAATGGGTCCAAAGTTATTAATGTCTAAACTTTTGACATTAGTTTGTAACTAGCCACTAACTCTAACTATAGTGGCACGACCGTGCCACTATATATATATATATATATATATATATATATATATATATATATATATATATATGTACCTTGTGTTGTACAGCTTGCAGTGCTGCATAGGCAGGATTTCTGCTCTGTTTGTGCCTGCCAGCACACAGTTCCTGCTGCTTCCAGTCTGTACTTTCCTGCTGACCAACAGGGGATGCTGTGGGCATGCCTTGGCCTGCTGCATCCAGCCTGTGCTACCATTCTGACCAATAGGTGGCGCTGTGTACTCCATGCAGTAGCACCGGGCTAACCGCATGGTAATGTATGCTAAGCAGCGGTTAATGAGATGCAAATGTCCCCGTTTGCCCACAGTTTACCTAAGTAGGCTCATTTGTATGGGAGCTTTGAATATAGCTCCCATTTGCCCTGGGCTAACCAGCTTGCACTGGGCTAATATATTAGCACTGTGCAATCAGGTTAGCATGGGCAAACCTCACTTCAGCATAGCATGGTTCTGCAGCATGTGGTTTACATTGTTGTTTGCAGTAGATGTGAGACATCTCTGTGCAATCACACACAATGTTCTCCACCTGCATCACTGACTTTCTCCAGGGTCTAATGGGCTGCAGTGGCAGTGTGCACTTCCCTGTTGCTATATTCAGTGCTGTCTTATTCCCAGGCTATTTTTGCCCTACACTCCTGGTCCTGTTTTCCAGGCTTCCTTTGCTTACTATATTCAGCTGATTTTGCTCTGTGCTATTCCTTTTGAATATAGCTTGCTTTTTGCTCTGAGCTAAGTTTGCCTGCCGGGCAGTGCTAATTTAGCCCAGATCACAGGTTTGAATATCTGGCCCATAGCCTCTACCACTAACAAGAGGATTAGTGAGAAGTAGGCAGAGTCAAGCAGCAGCATCACCTGGAGGCAAAAACACTTATTGTGCACTTTTTTTAATACACATACCTCCTCAAGTAAAAAACAACATTTTAATTTGTTTAACTTTCTTTTTATATATACAACATGAGCAATCCATTATTTAATAGCACTAATGCACTCCAGGGTGTGTCATGTATAGCTAATGTCACTTCTCACCTGATGGATGCACTCAGCCTCCGGCCGCATGCCCAACCACCCAAGCTATGACATTATCCAAGCATAACACACACCCTGTTTTGCATTATTCCTTAATTTTAATGCAATGCAGTGAGCTGCAAGAGTGGCAATCATCTAAGAGCATTTAAAAAGTAGAATATGTTAAAGTAGCCTCTTTTAGGAAGGAGAATAGTAAAAATGTGCTAGAAGTAAAAGAAAATTAATAACCATAGCCCAGCAAACAGAAGAACAGAATTTGCAGTTTCAAAAACACACCTCATACTGTGTTTGCAAAGCATAATACAGACCTGAAAGGAAGGGCAGTACTCCACATTTCCACATTGGGGGGGGAAGACAGGAACATCTTCATATGTTTATATAGTCTCAATGGTGAATGCTTAAGATTGTAAAAAGGTTAGAAAGGGAAGTGTTATACTAGCTTGTCGGACGGTGCTAAATTTATCTTCTGCCAGTGAAATTCTGGTGAAATTCTGATTTTGCTTCCACAAAAGATTGTGAAATTTCTGTGTAGATTTCACACACGTTTGCCAAAACTGTAATTTCAGTTATTTCTCTCTACTTCAAAAAGTGTTTTTCTACACTGCATCATGTTTATCATGGTAACTTTACCCCAAACTATACAGACATGTACCAAGTTTTACATTTTGATTTTGAAATAGGACTGATTTATAAGCCTCCAAACATTAGGGCATTTTAAAATTACATTTCACAATTATGTAAACTGCAGAGTTTTAAGCCCCTCTCTCGTTTTACACTAGTGAATGGAGTGTCACCACTTACTTGGGTTCATTGACATTAAATATTAGGTTTTGAGGCCACCCCCATGGACCTGCAGCAGAGTTTCATGTTGCCATGCTGATGACTTGGGTTCAGAAGTGGTCCCTGGAACTCACATCAGGAGTCAGGTCACAGCCGAAACAGCAGCCACTCAGTAGTGCATCTCAGTTGGGCAGGGTGAATTGTGAATTTCACCAACATAGCAACCCCTGTGGCTGAGCCAGGGAGCTTGCTCCTGCTACAGGGTGACCAAAGTAGTAGATCAGGGAGGGGCTGTGGACATGGCCTACCTAGACTTTAGCAAGGCATTTGACTCAGTCCCACACAAAAGATTAATATACAAGTTAGCCAGCCTGGGAGTGGGTCCCAAGATGATAGCCTGGGTAAATAATTGGCTGGAGAATAGGACAAAAAGGGTAATAGTAAATGGAGTCCACTCTGAAGAAAGGGGGGTTACTAGTGGGGTGCTGCAGAGTTCAGTATTAGGACCGCTCTCTTCAACGCCTTTGCAAGCATTGCAGAGGGACTGGAAGGAAAAGCATGTCTCTTTGCAGATGACACAAAGATCTGCAACAGATTTGATGACAACAAGGTGGAGAAAGGATGAGAAGGGACTTGGCAAGGTTAGAGGAATGGTCAAATGTATGGCAGCTTAGATTTAATGCTAAGAAGTGCAAGGTAATGCACCTGGGAAACAAAAACCCAGGGAAGAGTATACAATGGGGCTGAGATACTAACAACAACAAAAATGGAAAGGAACATGGGGTAGTCATATCAGATGACTTAAAGGTGGAAACAATGTGAGAGGGCAGTAAGGAGGGCTAGGGGATACTGGGATGCATAGGGAGAGGCATCACCAGTAGAAAACAGGAAGCTGTTATCCCTCTGTACAGACAGCTGGTGAGACCCTATCTGGAGTACTGCATGCAGTTCTGGAGACCCAATCTCCTCAAGGACATAGACAGAATGGAAGCTGTCCAGAGGAGGGCAACTAAAAGGGTGCAGGGTCTGCACTGGAAGACATATGAAGAGAGACTAAAGGAGCTTAATATGTATAGGCTCGAGGAAAGGAGGGAGAGGGGGGACATGATAGAAACTTTCAAGTACCTCAAGGGAATCAACAAAGTCCAAGAGGGTAGCATCTTTCAAACAAAGAGGTGTGCAAGAACAAGGGGGCACAATTTGAAGATGGGGGGTGGCTCAGAAGTAATATAAGGAAGTATTTCTTCACAAAGAGGGTTGTGGATGCATGAATGGCCTCCGGAGGAGGTTGTGGAGTCAAAAACAGTGGTTGAATTCAAGCATGCATGGGACAGCCATAAGGCAATTCTAGGGGATGGGGGGTAGAAAAAAGTAGGCTGCTGGTTAACTAGGATCTGCAGCTTATCCATTAGGTAGGGAAATGGGCAGACTGGGTGGGCCAAGTGGTCCTTATCTGCTGTCAAATTCTATGTTTCTGTGTTACAGGGAAAGCTGTGGATGTGCAAGGGTGACAGAGGCATTGGCTCCACCAGAAAAGATGGGTGGAAAACATTTTTTGGTGAAAACCCAGTAGCCAATTGAATGATGGCTTTGTTCAGCCTGATCAGGGTATATTCCTGTGAACAGGGTATCTGTGAGAGATAAGCTCTCAATTGGGAGAAAAAACAATATGAAAAAAATAGAGGCTGTGTGTGTCAATTCTATGATTTCTTGTTCGAAGGTTGGCCAAGTTATAAACAGCCAAAGATTCCACAATAACATCAGTAATTAAGTTGAATTTCTTGAGCTTTTGTGAAAATGTGAAATGTTGTGATATTTTTGTTGAAGCCATGTCCCTTAATTTTGCCCAGTCATATACTTGAATTGCAATTGTAGAGGAAGGTAAAAGCTTGATAAAGTGGCAATAAGGTAGCATTCATACGAGACTCCATATAGTGGAGCCAGGTAACAGATCACTATATTGAGTGACAAACCATGAAGAATACAATACAAGCTGCATTAAACTGTTCCACCAATTAGTTGGTTTAGCATTGCTTTTTACAGTTGGCAATGCATTGGCAACTCATATTGTATTTTGTTTCAATGCTTAACCAGCTCAAGAGCAATGTATGTAAAATGTTTTTGCAACTCAGTTGTAATGCATCTGCAGTCTAGTCACAATGCAATGCAAAACTGAGTTTTAACTCTTAAGAAACAGTTTGTGGAGAGCTTTGTGCTGGATCAAGCAACACTAAGGCAACTCAGTCAGAAATGCTAAAGCAACTCATTGGAGGAACAGTTTAATGTGACTTGTGCTGCAGTCATGGACATCACTGTGCACTGGCCTGATATCTTGCAAAGTGCCTGATAATCAGTAGTTCTCACTGACTTAATGACTTATGGAAGCACATGCACATGCAACATTGTTTCTGTACAATGCCACCAGCTGACTCAATAACAATCCAGTAGATAACAATGCATATTTCTACAATTTGAAAATGGTGGCACCAAGTTACGTCAAGTCTTACAACTTGATACTTGGTTTACTTGGTATGGTAAGACATACAGAAAGCCATGAAACCCATTAAGATTTGTCTCCCACACCCAGTGGGTGAATTAGTATTTATTACTGTTTAGTAACAGATAGTCATCAAGCCCTTACTTAAAGCTACTGAATAATGTTTTGTTGACTGACTCTTGTGATAGTTTATTCCATAAACGGGCTGAGCGCACAGGGAAGAAATTGTTCCTCTTGTCTGTACTAACCTTGGAGATAAAAAATTGTTTATTATGGGATCTCAAATTTGCTGTCCTGGTGTTCAATTCAAGACCACATTGAACCATAAAATTTGTATTATTTAGTGTGTTAAACAGTAATAGGAGGCCTCCTCATCTCCTTTCCTCCAAACTAAATAGCCCCAGTGTAGCAAGTCTGTCTTCATTGCTCATGTACTCCAAGCCCTGTATTATCCTTGTTGCTCACCTATGTGTCCTTTCAATCAGGTTAATGTGCTGCTTTAGATATGGATTACAAAATGGTGACTCGAAATACAAATGGGGGATTACATATGTTTTATATACCATTGATAGACACTGCTTGTTTCTGGAGACAAATGAGCATTGTATAGACCTTAGTAGTCTATTTGTTGTTTTGGAAACTTGAATACAATGATCTGTTGATGACAGCTTGTTGTTAATTATAAAGCCTAAGTCTCTGTCCTTGGTCATTGAGTATAGTTGAACATTATCTAAATAATACAAGTATTTGGGGTTGTTTTTCCCAAAATGTAAGACTGTGCACTTATCTGGGTTGCATTTCATTCTATTAAGGATTGTCCAATGTTGTATGGCTTTTAAGGCAGACAGCAAGGTCTGATATTTATCTGTGGTCTCTACCTCATTCCCCTAGTTTAGTCTTGCTTGCAAATTTAGTTACTGTGTTTTTAACATTATGGTTCATGTCTTTTATAAAAAGACTAAAGAGAGAAACATAGAAACATGATAACAGAAAAGGACAGCCTGGCCCACCAAGTCTGTCCAAGGCACCTAGCAGAGGGCTAGGACTTCCTCCAACATTCTACTTCTCCCTGTGGCATCTTCTCTCCCCCTTCTGCTCCCGATACCACACCCATGTGGTTGTCCCATGCTCTCTTAAAGCCACTTATGGTGACCTCTGTTATCAGCTCTTCCAGGATCTCATTCCAGGGCCCAACACAGATCCCTGAAGAACCCATTGACCAACAATGCTCCTATGTGAAAGTTCACCATTCATTTTAACACATTGGGTTTGATGTGTTAACCAGTAATGAATCCAACTTACAATATCAGGGCTAATACCCATATTGTGCATTTTTATGACTAAGAGCTTTCGAGGAACAGTGTCTAATACTTTCCACAAATCCAACAAGACTACATCCACTGGTTTCCCATTATCTAGACTTATTTTAATTTTATTATAAAAGGTAATCCGGTTTGTTGTACATGGTAGGCCTCATCTAAGACCATGTTGGGAGCTGTCTTCCAGATCCAAGGAATTTACTTCCTGGTCAAAATTTAGTTTTATCGATTTTTCAACTGAATTTATTGGTGAATTTACTTTGCTTTTATGAGGACGTTAGCCAACAATTAGATAACTGGATACCATATGATGTAATTTACATCGACTTCAGCAAAGCATTTGATCTTGCCCCCACATTGGGCATTATCTCAAGAATTAGCCTCCACAAATATGGCCCCTATTATAGTCCAATGGATATCAAACTGTTTGACTGGAAGTACCCAAAGAGTAATGATTAATGGAAAGCTATTAAGTTTGGGAAACGTCACTAGTGGTGTACCTCAGGGCTCTGTTTTAGGGCCTATTCTCTTTCAAATATCCATATCTGACATTACAGTTAGCTGTTCATCAAATACTATCAAATATGCAGATGACATTAAAATTGGAGGGCAATGTCCCACACTTGAACAGATTGCTATTATCCAAACAGATATAGACTTTATTTCAAATTGGATTAATCATTGGGGCATGAAATTAAATCACACTAAGTGTAAAGTTATTCATTTTGGGTCCACTAACACATTACATCAATACATTCTAGATAATAAGGTAGTAAAAGTCACCTGTACAGAAAAAGACTTGGGGGTATTGGTCACTGATGACTTTAGACCTGACTCTCAGATAAACACAGTAATATTAAAAGCTAATAAAGTCATTTGGTCTATCCTTAGAAAATTTAGATTCAGAGATAGAAAAGTATTAATGCCACTTTATACAGCATATGTTAGGACACATTTGGCCTTTTCTTCCCCTTTGTGGCGTCCTTATAAAAAAAGTGACATCCTTCATCTTGAGAAAGTTCAGAGATGTTGTACCAAGTCTATTAAGGGGTTACAACATGTCTCATATGAATCAAGACTAGCTACATTACATCTGATGCTATTAAATATCAGAAGGCTTAAAAGGGGATCTTCTTTTAATGTTTGACATTATGAAAGATCCATATTTACTTACAAACCTTGGATTGCTATTTAAATATGATATCTTTAACCTTAGGGGTCATCCATTTCAATTAAAATTAAAAAAAATTAATCTACTGTCAAGGAAATATTTTCACACATTATGAATTATAAAGCCGTGGAACGCTTTACCCTTGGAACTTATTTGTAGCAATACTAAGCAATTGTTTAAATCTTGTCTGGATAAACTAATATTATCTGATGATTGACTTAGTTACTACTAAATTAAGGAAGCAAACATGGGCCTCACACCTCTCTAGCTTTCTTCTAAGCCTTAGTATGAACCTTAGTATGAACTTACTGCATAGGGAAGTAAGACTGATGGGTCTGTAATTTGGGACATTATTTTTATTTCCTTTTTTGTGAATCAGGATCACCACTGCTTCTCTCCAGTCAATTGGAACAACTCCATATTCAAGTGATTTGTTAAATAAACTGTGAGGGGGTAAGCCAGAACCTCTGCCATGTCCCTTAGGAACTTTGGATGTACATTGTCTGGATATGGAGAGGTGTTCCCTCTGATGTTCTATAGTACTGACATAATCTCAGCTTCCTCAAAGCACTGTTTAATGTTGTTAGTAATTCCCAGCTTCTCAGTATTTGATACATTATAGATTGAACAGAAATATAGATTAAACTGATTTGCCATCTCTTTATCCTGGATTATAATAGTACCATTTGACAATATTGGTCTGACTGTTCTGGGTAGATTTTGGTTTTTATTTAGTTATATATGCATTGCAGGATTTGTTATTGTCCCTAGCATGAAATAGTTTGAATTCTAGTTTATGTTTCTCTCTTTTGATCATGCTCTATAATTTCCTTAACTCTGATATGTATTTGATTTTGGTTTCCTCATTTTTTGGGGGGGTACGCCTTTTCTTTTCATTTTATTTGTCTCTTAATTGAGTGAGTTACGCATAGAGCTATTTTCATTTTCTTGTTATATTTTGATTTAATCAGATGTATTTTTATTCCAGGCCCAGAATAGTACTTTTTACTTTTCCCCAACAATGTTCTGTATCTAGGTTTGTTAATTTATCCCAATCTATGGAGGAAAGAGATGCTTTGAAGGAGCGCAGCCCATACTTTCATGATTATAATCTCTGAAAGTGATGGACATTTTCATTGTATGTTTACATGCCATTAAACTACATGTAACCATGGAAATGTCAATAGTAGCAAGAGGATTTACAATGGGTTTCACACTGGGTAGTCTGGATGAAAGAAAGCTATGTGTCCACTTTACTCAGCTGATTGCAAAATATGCTTTAAACTACCCTAAATTATCCCATCATTGTGAGATTTTGAAAGAAATGGGTTGGCTACCGGTTTCGTTAAACTTTCACTATTATGTAGCTAAATTTACAAATAGAATTGTTAATTCTGGAGTTCCACATAATCTATGTAAATTGTTGAGACCGTATGATGGTGGCTATTTTTCTAGGCATAGATCAGATGGCATGTTTTTTAAGATTCCATTTATGAAAACTAAAAGTGGACAGAGAGCTTTTGCTTGTATTGCTCCATTTATTTGGAATTAAATTCCTTATGATATTAGACAGTTATGTTCTGCCAAAATGTTTGTTGATGAACTGAGGATGTTTTTTGAATTTCAATTTGATTGGAAATGTTTCATATGAATATTTTTTGTAACAAAGACATCTTATGTTTGCTATGTTTGTATTGTATATGTATGTTTATGTATGTTTTGTAGTGAATGTATTTATTTTGTGTGGGTCGCACCTGTAAAAGAAATTAGTTTTCCAGTGTGCTTACCCATTAAGCGAATAAACAAATAAACAAACCATCCACCCACATCAACAGGAACAGTCAGGCCCCATTCTTGGTTTGTTTCTTATTAGCAGTACTGAATCAAGTCTTTTTTTGAAGATGGACAAATTATTATTTTAGACCACTTCACTTGGTAGTTGGTTCCAAATCCAGCTGTACAATGTATGAAAAAACTGAATCTTTCATTATTAACTACAGTATTTAATCCAATTTGCAGTTTATGTCCACTTAGGTAATTTGGTTTATCATGTAATACAATTCCTTACTCTGACTTCAGTTCTGTATTATTCATGAATTTGCACATGTTTAATAAATCATCCCTAATTCTTCTATTTTCCAGGGTATGCATGCCCAATTTGCATAATCTATTCTCATAATCCATGTCTCTGAGACCTTATATGTTTTGTAAATTTGCACTGGACATGCTCCACCCTCTCTAGCTCCCCTTTATGATATGGACTCCATAGTGAAGATAGTCTAAATGTGGTTTTATATAGGACCTATAAAGGGGCAACATACAACTTGATGATGGATTAACAAAATTATTTCTAATGTTCCTTAGCATGTAGTTTGATTTTTGCATTGTTTTAGTTCAATGAACTTTAAAATGTAGTCTATTGTCAATAAAGAGACCAAAATCCTTCTCAATTACAACTGATTTTAGTGGGGTTTTGTTTAGACTATAGATGTAATGACTGTAACACTTCTCCATGTGCATTACTGAACACTTGTTAAAACTAAAGGGCATACCACAATTAGTACTGCTAGATCAGATATTTCACTTTCGATGTTAGTAACCATGAGGTCAAGCGTGTTAACACCCCTAGTAGGTTCCTTTACTAGTTTTTTGAGACAGTTAAAATTTAAGATGTCCAGGAAATCCCTGTTGAAGAGTTCCAAAGGAGACCTGGTACATTAAAGTCCTCAAGTATTATGTTGTCTCAAAGACTTGAAGGTAACCCAATTTCTTGTATAAGTGAATTGTTATATTCCCTACTACAAGATGGCAGCCTGTAGCAGTTCCCCAAGATAACCTTTGGCTATCCCAGCTTAACAGGCCATGATCATTATCAAAGTTTTCCCAGTGGGTTACACAAGACAACCCCTTTTCCTGTGTCCACTGGTGCAGCCACTCAGTGTGACTTAGGCCATCATGACAAAAGATATCTCTAATTATGATGGAGCGTGATGCTGGGCATCACTGTTGCAAGAGTGTTGTCGGTGTACTGTAGGGCCATCAGTGGTGATAAGTGCTTTGAAAAAGTTAAATTACACCAGTGTAATTCTAGTGGCATTGCCTGTTATGAGTCCATACATTTCTGAGCAAATTTTGCCAATTAGTAATTTCTAAAGTATCAACAATAAATGTTAACCTACTAAACCACATTTTTCCAGCTTAATTAGATTCCAGGAAATATTGACTTTGGTATACATGCCACATCTTGAGTGTATACCTGAAATAGCAGTGAAACATAGAAACATAGAATTTGATGGCAGATAAGGACCGCTTGGCCCACCCAGTCTGTCCATTTCCCTACCTAATGGATAAGCTGCAGATTCTAGTTAATCAACAGCTTACTTCCTCCTGCCCCCCACTACAATTGCTTTATGCCTGTACCATGCATTCTTGAATTCTCACACTGTTCCTGACTCCACTCCTCCTCAGGAAGGCTGTTCCATGCATCCACAACTCTCTCTGAGAAAAAATGCTTTCTAACATTACCTCTGAGCCATCCCCCCTCTATCTTCAAATTGTGCCCCCTTGTTCTTGCACATCTCTTCTTCCCTTGAGATACTTGAAAGTTTCTATCATGTCCCCATTCTCCCTCCTTTCCTCAAGGGTATACATATTAAGCTGCTTTAGTCTCTCCTCGTATGTCTTCTGGTGCAGACCTTGTACCATTTTGGTTGCCCTCCTCTGAACAGCCTCCACTCTGTCTATGTCTTTGCAGAGATGGGGTCTCCAGAATTGCACACAGTACTCCAGATGGGATCTCAATAACTGTCTGTAAAGAGGGATAACAACTTTCTGTTTGCTACCCTGTTGGACTTTGTTAATTCCCTTGAGGTACTTGAAAGTTTCTATCATGTCCCCTTCTCCCTCCTTTCCTCGAGGCTATACATATTAAGCTCCTTAAGTCTCTCTTCATATGTCTTCCAGTGCAGACCCTGCACCATTTTAGTTGCCCTCCTCTGGACAGCTTCCATCCTGTCTATGTCTTTGTGGAGATTGGGTCTCCAGAACTGCATGCAGTACTCCAGATGGGGTCTGACCAGCTGTCTGTACAGAGGTATAATAACTTCCTGTTTTCTACTGGTGATGCCTCTCCCTATGCATCCCAGTATCCCCCCAGCCCTCCTTACTGCCTTCTCACATTGCTTGCCCACCTTTAGGTCATCTGAAATAATTACTCCTAGGTCTCTTTTGATTTTTGTTGTTGTTATTAACTCACCCCCCATTGTGTACTCTTCCCCTGCATTTTTGTTTCCTAGATGCATTACCTTGGACTTCTTTGCATTGAATCTGAGCTGCCATGTATTGGACCATTCCTCCAACCTTGCCAAGTCCCTTTTCATTCTTTCCACCCCACCTTGTGTATCAACCCTGTTGCAGAGCTTTGTGTCATCTGCAAAGAGGCATACCTTTCCTTCCAGGTGCTCTCCAATGTCACTTATAAAGATATTAAAGAGGACCGGTCCCAGTACCGAACCCTGTGGTAACCCGCTAGTTACTGTTCCTTTCTTCACTGTGGACTCCGTTTACTATTACTTTTTGCATCCTGTTGTCCAGCCAGTTTTTTATCCAGGCTACCACCTTGGGACCCACTCCTAGGCTGGCCAACTTGTATATTAATCTTTTGTGTGAGACTGTGTCGAATGCCTTGTTAAAATCTAGGTAGGCCATATTCACAGCCCCTCCCTGGTCTACTACTTTGGTCACCCAGTCAAAGAAATCTATTAGGTTTGTCTGACATGACCTTCCTGCTGTGAAACCATGTTGCATTGGGTCCTGTGCTCCACTGGCCTCTAGGTACTCAACAATTCTTTCCTTCAGAAGTGATTCTATCTTTTTCCCCTACCACTGAAGTCAGACTAACTGGTCTGTAGTTTCTTGCCTCTGCCCTGCTCCCACTTTTGTGAAGTGGAATCAAATTTGCCCTCCTCCAGTCCTCAGATACCACTCCATCCTCCCATGATTTGTTAAAGAGAGTAGTCAGTGGTGTTACTAGTTCTGCCCTTAGTTCTTTTAGTATTCCTGGGTGAATCCCATCAGGCCCCATTGCTTTCTCCACCCTCAGTTTAAAGAGTTCTTTCAAAGTCCTTTCTTCTGTGAATGGACTGGTATTGACACCCCTATTCAGAGTTTCTCCCTTGTTCGGTTTAGGCACCTCCCCCTCCTCATCTGTTGTGAATACTGAGCAGAAATATTCATTCAATATCCCTGCTTTTTCACTGTCACCCTCTGCCCACATTCCCTCCCCTTTATTAAGTCTCTGTATCCCTCCGTTGGTCTTTCTTCGCTCCCTAATGTACCTATAAAGTTTTATCCTCCTTCTTAACAGAGTTGGCTATCTTTTCTTCAGTTTGTGCCTTTGCTATTCTGACTGCCTTCCCTGGCTCCTTCTGCTTTAACTGAGAAAGTTCTCTGTCCTGCTTCTTCTGTGTTTCCATATATTTCCTGAATGCTATCCTTTTCTCCTTAACCGTCCCTGCCACCTCTTTTGAGAACCATAGTGTTTTTTCCTATGTTTTGTTCTATTGATTTGCTTCACACAATGGCTTATGGCCTCTGCGATGGCTGTTTTCTTTATTCCCCATTGTTTCTCCACCCCTCCCTCTTGCCCATTTGCTAGTGCTTTTCTAAGGCACTCTCTCATTTTCTCAAAGTCAGCCTTCCTAAAGTCCAATACTCTTGTTTTTGTATGGCTTGACTCTATGGCTGTGTTTATTGTGAACCACACTGTTTGGTGGTTACTTGTTCCCAGATGGCTACCCACTTCTAAATCTGATATCCTTTCTCCTTCCCCATTTGAGAGTACCAGGTCTAAGATTGCTCCCTCCCAAGTGGGTTCCAACACTAGCTGTCTGAGGCATGCCCCCTGTAGGGCATCAAGAATGACCCTGCTCTTGGATGTGCCTGCAGCAAAGGTAGTCCAGTTAACATCTGGAATATTCAGGTCCCCCATCAACAATATCTCCCCTTTTCTGCCATTTTAAGGATGCCTTCTATCATTTCCTTGTCCATTTCCTCCCCCTGAGATGGGGGTCTGTACACAACTACCATGTGGCTTGTGGTGCCATTTTCTGTCTCCAGGGTGACCCATAGTGACTCATCAACTTCCTGTTTACTCCTTAGTTCTGTTGCTTTAATCCCTTCTCTTATATAGAGAGCTACTCCTCCTCCTCCTCCTCTTTTACCCACCCTGTCCCTCCTGTAGACTGTGTATCCTGGTATGTTGACTTCCCACTCATGGTTCTCTGTGTACCATGTTTCAGTGACTGCCACAATATCCAGGCATCTTCTTCCATTAAGGCCACTAGTTCAGAGAGCTTGTTGCACAGACTATGGGCATTGGTACTTATCACCTTCCATTTATTTTTTTATGGCATTACCCCTTTTAGCCCCATCCCTGTCTTTAACACCTTTTTATGCATTTATCCCTGTCCTGCTCCCTCCTGACTTCTCTGCCTTGGTGTTTACCTCTCTAACTACTGCGCTTTGTGGGGGGAAGCTGGGATTTCCCTGGTCCTTTTCAGTGCCTTCCCCCTTGGCTAGTTTAAATGCTTGCCAATGAAGCATTTAAACCTGTCACCTAGGATCCTGGATCCCCCCTGGACAGATGCAGACCACAGAGCCAATATAAGCCTGCATCACTCCAGGTGGCTCCCCAGTCCCCAATGAAGCCAAAACCCTGAGCTCCACACTATTTTTTCAACCATTCATTGAATCCCATGGTGCGGAATACCCTAGCATCATCCTTGCCATAGAAAGGCAGCACCTCTGAGAAGGTTATTGTACATACTACTTGTCTAAGGCCCCTCCCCAACACCACAAACTCCTCTTGGACCCCTCCAAGCCATGGCACCAGGCAGGCACCTTACCTCCCTATTCCCTTCCTCCCCCATGTCTACCCCCCTAATGATTGAGTCCCCCACCAGGAGTTGTTTCCTTCCCCTGTGGGGTCTCATGCCACCCTCCAGTGGGTCTTCTTTGTGGAGGTTCCCAGCATCCTCCTTGGTCTCCACTGCAGGTGCCACCATAGAGGAATCAATCTTTTCCAGACCAGCATATAAACTGTGGAGAGCTACAACTGGAGGGATGCACCTCTGTTCCACCACGCTCTCCCTCCCTGAGACCACCTTGGTCCAACCACTCCTCTTTCTTGGCAACCTCTGAGGTAGCGGTGGTGGCCCTGGTGGTCCCTGGGTGGGGAAGAGTTTTCCCGAATCCTAGCCAGGTCAACCTGGAGATGGGCAACCTCCTCCCTCAGACCAGAGAGGTGCCTGCAAACAGGGCAGCATCGCAGCCTCCAGAACATCTCCGGAACACTGCTGCTCCACAGCCATTGCACTGCACAACTCCCATCTTGACTTATTTTGTGTCCCCTCTCCTGTTGCTTTGTATGCTTATTGTCTCCTCCCTCTATGTTTTTTTTACACTTTCCTACTGCTTATGTGCCCTTACAACTCTCACCCTTCCTGTTCTGGGACAGGAACTTCCTGTAGTCTTCATTAGTCTCATTCCTCCATGCTTGGATTCAGACCTCCAGCAGCTGAGGGGGATGAAGAGTTTTTTTTTTTAGGTTCCTTCAAGGTTGCTGAAACTAATGTGTCTCAGTGATCCTGTTCACACAATTTAACAAATAATTTAATTGTGAAATGTTGAAACATTATAGATTACAGTCTATATAACCAATTAGCTTTCTATTTCTATTTAGCAGTTGCTGTGACACTTCTATCAAAGAATGCATATCAATTTGTCATCCCACCATTCACCTCCCACATCATAAAGGCAAAGCACTGGTTTCTGAGCTCTCAATAAATTGGAAATGCCCATCTTAACTTTTGAGTCCATCAAGAGAGCTGTGTTTAATCTCCATTGAGAGGTGGTCTCATGTTTCTGAGGAGTCCAATCTAACACTAACATAAGTAATACATGGTCCAAAAATTCAAATGAAACCGTTTCTACCGTATGTACTAAGATGTTAGCCGAGAGGAATATGAAATCTATCCTGGTTGCCAATGGTCCCCTAAAATAGGTAAGTCCTGGCGTTTTATTCAGGGATTAATATGCTTCTTTCTTTCATGCCACTTTAAAGCAGGTAAGTAGTGCATTGGAGTCACAATATACCTTTTTCCCATTGAAAACTCATTGATCTGTATCTATGGGTCAATTAAAATCTCCTCCCAGAAATACCTGTTTAATCATTGCTAAAAAGGGGATAAACTTTTTAAATAAGTCTACATACTCTGTCTTAATTTGAGATGCATATAAGCAATAAGGCATGAAGGGGTGTGTGTAAAACATATTTTATAGCATGGCCAGGGGCGTAGTAAGGCACAAGGCCAAAAGGCAAGTGACTTCAGCTGCTGGACATGCTGTAAAATATGTTTTCACACATCCTTGAGTGCCTTACTGTGCTTATAAAATTAATTTCTTTTTTTTTTCACTTTTTACTGTTTGGAAAAGCATGTTTATATATAGAAACAATAGATGTACTTGTGTGTATTTGTGATAAAATAGTCCTTCCACCAACTGTCAAGTGATGTAATTAATGATGTCATTGTATTATTGCCTACTTTCTTTTTCTTGATTTTTTTCCTCTGTTTTTCTCCACATTCAAGATATGGAATGTTTATCATGGAGTGCTTACCATGGAATACATGGATTCAAAATTCTACTCAGTTCCACAGGTAGAATGTTTCTCTCCTAAAACACTGTATACACAGACAACAAAGGCCTTTGTTACAGCCAGAGACTCAATTATCTCACTGTCAGGGCAAGAAAAAGACAGTTCCCTGATGAGGAGGTAAAGACAGAAGGGGAATTTTTCACTGTTAGCAAAGAAACTGTTGTAGTAAAAACTATAAACAATACTTATTGTTTCTAATTTGTTTATCTACGTAAGGAGAGTGTGATAATCAGGAAAACAACATTTAATTAATTTGTTTTATTTTTAGAGCCCATTTGAAGTGTTTTTACAGTGTAAAAGTAGCAGCCATGTTTGTGGTGGAAGATCAGTTCTGGCTGTAGGGGGCTAACTGAAATGCCTGTGTTCCAAATGCTCGTTGATCTAGGTTCCAGACTTTTCACTGATGAGAAGTCCTTTTTTTAACCATGTGTAAACCATACTTTACACATAAATAAGAGCCAATCAGATTATTGGATTTTACCCTGCCATTTTATAAATATATTTATGAAGCGACATTGTTTTCCACCCAATATGCCATGTAAAATAAGTAAACTTTTTGGTACTACATCTTTTAATTTCTGCAAAGAAAAGTTAACTCCCTTAAATAATATATCTACCCCATCTGCCCTATCTAATCCAAATGATCAGTAAGATGGTCCCCAGATCAATGTGTTTTTACATTGCATCATTATATTTGCATCCAACATCCAAGTTTCCTGTAGAAACACCACCTCTAAATCTAATTGATGCAGCAGAGAAAATACCACTTTCATCTTTACACCTGGGTGTATACTGCACACATTTCTAGAAGTAAAATTTAGCTTGTTCATTTGCAAATGTTGAAAAGTCCAGAATAAACCAAGGAAACCACATCAGCCATCCTCTGCTTCAAAATATTTTTTTCCTTTTTTTTTTTACCATCCCTCTTCTTTCCTACAAGTAAGGATTTAGTTGACTCATCGAAATCTGTTCCTTCTGATTCGGTGACTCCCCAGTTGTAAAAGCATCGGAACAATTTTCCAAAGATACTTCCAATGTCTGGTGCAACACCAATAGCACACTTCTCCTTGGGAGTAGTGTCTTCCATTCCTGGGGAGAGGGGGGCATTTGTTGGTCCAGTTGCTCTGACTCCATTTCCATAGGTCATACCTTGTCACCCCTTGGGGTGGATTCAGGTGGGGTGTTCAGTATGTCTGAACTTGCATTGTCCAAACCATGTCCTGCCAGTAATTCAGCTCTTGGCTGAGGATGGGCACTATGGTTGGCCTGACTTGGGGGGGAGGGTCACTTGATGCTGCTGGCTGAGCATGTGTGCCCAGTCTAGAAGCATGGGGAGTAGATGCTGGTTCTTCAGGGGTTGTAGCATCCATATGGTCTTCTCTGCCTTATGTTGTGCTGTCCAGATGAGATCATCTTGATTTACCCCATCATGTTGGTTATGAGCTGCCCAAGAGCACGTTTGAAAAACGTGCCCTTGACCATTGCATATATTACATCTGGCTACATTCCTGCATGCTGTACTGACGTGATGATATCCTCCCCAGAGAATACAGTGAAATTTATCACATGGACTGACAAGGTAAGTACTGTCACCACATTAGTGGCATGCACTCAGCTACCTGCATAGAAGCAAACCCCTCTATCTTTCCCAATGAAAAAACTGTTGGGAAGATAAGTAATGCCAGCATCAGACTGCTGCAATTTGATTTTAAAGTTCCATCCACCCATCCAAAAGGACTTCGAGTCTATGATTGGTTCAGATGCACTTAAGACATCACAGCACTTCTGCAGCTAGTGATGAATATCTCCTACATTAATGCCTTCCATGCAGAACATAAGGGTAATTCATTTCACAACTGGTTTTGTTAACGGTATAACTAGGAAGGGAGACCATAAAGGAGAGAATTTTTTTTGGTTGCACTTAGCTCAAAAATGTTCAAGTCCAGTCGCTGTATTAAAATTGATATCAAAATTATCCTCTCTGGATATATGAACTAGAGCATGAACTTCAGCTGGTACAAAATTCAGCAACTATTTAATTAATTTTCTGCCAACATATTCTCTGTCTGGCTGCGTCTCCAGGCTTCCTTTATATCGTATATGCACTGAATGGCGTCTGGGAACAGGCGTAGATCTGCCAAACAGATCAAAAATCTTGGATATTGTCTCTATTGGCTTTGTCCCATACCTTCTGAATCAGTAGCTTGTTCATATTCCTGACTCCCATTGGTCCAATTATGTGCCCCATTAGGTTCCTCCTGTGCCCCCTTAGATTGCTGGTCCATAGACTCAGTACCCCCAGCCTGTTCTCCTGTATGTTCCCCCAGATCTTCTCATTCTTCTGTGATATTTTGCATCCCTTCTTTTTCAGCATTCAGCTTTCTCAGAGTGTGTACAGCTGCTGACCCCATACCTGGGATTTCACCCATGGTCCCAACATGCTGAGCCATCTGATCCACCTCCTCATTCTGGGTTCTTTCTCTGTGCAGAACACCTGAATGACTGTAATCTGGCATCAGTGGAGCTCCACTCTTGTCTGGCTCCCCCTCCATTTTGTTTGGAATTTCTCCTGCTACTGGTATGTGAAGTGACACACATGTTGGGAATACCGGACAGTCTGTAACCATTTATCTGTGCCATTATGTTCATATTCCTGTTTCCTCCTTCAAGTTCCATCCTTTGGATTTCCAGATTACCATCTAGTAAATTTCCAGGCACACCAGTATTACTTAGAGAACACGCATCAAAAACAGGGTCTGGGATCCACTTACCAGTCTTGTCCTGGATCCAGCCCACTTTTTACAGTGCCCACTCAGGAGTCCAGTCATTGTCCTGTGCCACTTGGGTATCCACACCAAATGCCTCTTTCAATTGTTCTCTTGCAGTTTGTTGGTCAGGATTCTTAAAACTGTTTTTTTAACTGTCACTTGCCAGAGCCCGTTCCTTCAGTTTGGAGAGTTTCTCCTGTTATCATTTTCTGCCGTCTTGTAGTTTTAAGTCCCACTTTGATTTATCAAAAGATTTATACATCACTTCCCTCTGTGTGTCATCTCATGTAAACTGTAAATTCTCCTCAGCCAGATGAAATACTTCTGGGGTCTGCTCCATATCAGAATCTCCAGTCATTTCATAATCTGTTTGATTTTTTGTTTCCATAGTCTGCATTTCCTCCTCAGTCTCAGCTGCAGAAACCATTTTCATTACACTCAGGGTGTTCTTCTTGGATTGCCCAGCTGTGAGGAAGAACAACTCCCCAGCCCTCTCCACAGCCATCTCTACTGTTCCTTCTGGATCCTCCATCTTGAATTTGGGGTCAACAGCGTCCCCTGCCATGAGTAGGGACTTTTTAATTAAAACTTCAAAATCTAATGTTTTACAAACAACGTTGAAATCACAAAAAAATGGTGTATAAATCATGAAGGAAATCAAAAATAAGTATTTCAGTCATTGCTCCTTGTAACAAAATCATAATATAGTACACTAGATCTATTGAAAAACAAAGGAAAACAATACCTTAAAGTAAAAATAAGTATTAATGCATACTTGCCTCAACTATAGTATAGAACTGAAGACCCTTAAATAAAAGAAAATTATGTATTACATTGTATATTTTTATACACTCCCTTCAAAACAATTCACAATACACAACCATATTGGTATTTGCTCATTATATGTTTAACTTATTAACTTTACATATACCCCACAAAAAAAAACAACCGTTCATTATACAAACATGTTCTCGTGGTACCAGAAAAACAGGAAAAAGGAAAAATATAATCTTTCTTCAAGACTCCCTCCCCAAAAGGGATTTGTAACTTACTTTCAAAATAAGGCCTGTTATAAGCAAATTTATGGCAACCATAATATACTATCCCACTGTCTGTGATATTAATACATATCACCATGATCATAATCTTTTTTTTTTAAGTTCCAAAACTGAGAGTCTAACCACACAAAAGAGTTGCTCTGGTGAATCTTCCAACTGTCTTTGAGTAAGTTTACACTGACTTATCTAAATGTAATATTTAATGCATAATAATATTAAATGTATAGTTTTGCAATGAAATTTCCACCATTGTCTAGACAATAAGCCTATAAATAGGATAACTGGGGTGAGAGAACTTGTAGGAAAACCCATCCAGTTTTTTGTCACTATGTCCCAAAAGGATTGTACGAAAGGACACTGGAAAAAAGGTGCTCTGTCATTTCTGGCGTGGTCACACACGATATTCTAGGACAACATCTGTCTTCTATGCTCTTATGTTTAAGATAATTCTTCACATTGAGCTTTCCATGTACAGTCAGCCACAGTACATTCCACATGTTCTCTGGTACTCTTCTGTCTATCAATAATCTGCCAATATACAGTATGTTTGTTCTTGACTGGATTTGTTAATAAAATGAGGAGTATCAAGAAAAACATTTTCCAGTACCATTTTTCCTTCATAGATTAAGAATTTGTTGTTTAGGAATAAGCCAAAATTTTAATTTCACCCAGCAATATTGAAAATGAGGGGGTGGCTCTCCTTTGCATTGTTGCTGGGGTATGATAGTGTCTTGTGGCCAAGATCCTAACCACTGATGTGCTATATCCCATACCCAAGGTTCCCATATAGAATGTATACCTAATAATAGGGGTTTAAGGTTGGCAAAAATAAATACACTAAAGAAAAAGAACACAGAATGAATCATTGCTAACCCTCCTTTTGAGTTTTCCATATATAAAATTCCTCTTTTTATTGGGTTCAGCTGTCTTCCCCATATACAGGAAAAAAAAACAGCTATACAGGGTGACTTCTAATTGTTCAGGTGGGGGGAACTATACTCATATGTAAACATAATGTTAATAAATATGTTTTAGCCATGTACAGAATACTCTTTTTAATTTGGCTGTATGCTTCTGGTTACACATTTTAACATTTTGTTGGGCTTTTTTAAGTAACATATCCTAGTTGTGGTATGCCATGTCTCCCTGTCCAAAATACACACCCAAGATCTTACAATAACCTTTATAAACTGGAATATCCATTATCGTGACACCTTCTTGATATAAATTTCCAATAGGTAGACATTTACTTTTAGTATAGTAAATCACGGACCCTATTTTCCAAGATAAAGTCTGTATAATCTCTTGACCATGTGTGGTTGAGATAGAATCCACTACAATTAAACACACATAATCAGTGTAAGCTACAGTTTTGATTTCAATATCTGTACTAGAGATATTTAAGCCTGTAATACTTTCTGAAGAATTAAGTTTTTTGCAATAGATGATCTAGGGTAAGTATATAGAACAAAGAGCTCAAATGACAGCTTTGTCTAACTGCCTGAAATACTTTACACTGTTTTCCTATCCATCCATTGATATAGGGTGTACAGGAAGCTTCTTTATAACATGCCTGTACCCAGTGGTCCAGATATTCAGACTGCAACCTGGCAGGGGTGCAAGTCTAGGAGCAGCACAACTGGGATGCGCTGGGGCCAGGACCTGGAGACGTTCAGTGGTGATGCACTATGGCACAGCACTGTTGAATATGGCAAGGGCAGTGCACATACTGCACCTGGTGTAGTAGCACTGCACCAGTGCAAATCAAATCAAATCAAATCAAATCAAATCAAATCAAAATCTTTATTTATTCAGGCGAACATCATTGAGCAAAGCTCATTTACAAGATGGACCTGAGTGGTCATACAAATGAGGATACAAGTATTATTACATAGACAAGAATAGAATAAATAGCAATACAATGGCATGAAATGATTATATACAACAATTTACATATATACAAGTAACAATAGAACCATTTAGCCTGTAGGAAAAAAAGAGGACAAAGGGTATAGCAGTCCTAAAATATAAGTTATATGGTCTAAACTAGTTTTTAAGTGAATATAATAGGTGATTCGGAAGAAAGAAATTGAGTTAATATAATGGATAGAAAAAGGGAGGTTTAGTTGGGTCAGATAGGTGGGGGATTATGCTTTATAAAAGCAATTGCAGAGCTCTGGAAAAAGGGCGGAGAACAATCTTTTGAAGGATGCCAGAGGTAGTAGGCTATCTAGCTTCATGGATTTTTGGAGAGAGTTCCATGCAGCTGCTAAGGAATAGCTGAAAGCAGCCCTCCCATACCGGGTGCAGGCATTGGGGACCTTTAATGTGATGAGTTTACTGATCCTTAAGGTGTATGGCCTGGTTGTAATTTGGGTAAAGCAATCAGTGATATAGGTCGGTAGTTTGCCTGTTAACGCTTTGAGTATCCAGATAACAGCATTCCTATTTCTTCTGTGTTGCAATGATGTCCAGTTGACTGCCATATAAAGGGAGCAATGATGGGTGTTGGAGGGAAGGTCAGTAATAAATCTTATGGACCTGTGATACAGGGTGTCCAGCTTATGTAAGAGATGACTTGAACAATGGCAGTAGAGAAATCAGCATAATCAATGAGGGATAGGAATGAGGCCTGAATTAACCTTTTTTGGAATCACTGTTTAGGTAATGTTTTATTCTAAAAATAGTCCGAGCCTCTGTCTTAGCTTTTTAGTAACTCTTCAATATGGACAGAATAGTCAAGCCTGTTATCTATCCAGACTCAAGGTATTTGAAGTTATCAACAAATTCAAGTTTCTCCAAGTAAGGTGGATATATGTAGGGTGTTGGATGCTGGGGTAGTGGTAGTACAACTCTTTGTGGTAAAGAACATAGCTTTTGTTTTTTTGCATTTAGAAGTAGTTTTTGTCAAGTAGATTGTGCTGCAGAATGGAGAATTGGATTGTAGAGTTCACAGGCTTTGGAAGGTGAGGATTGCTGACATACAATACAGTATCATCAGCAAACAGATGAATGTTAGATTGAGTGAGGTTGGCATCAATATTGTTTATATAAATAGCAAAGAGGATAGGGCCAAGAATAGAGCCTTGTGGTACACCCCTTAGCAGAGGTTTTGAGGTGGATAGGTAATTTCCATTTCTAACCAGTTGCGACCTATCTGAAAGGTAATCCTTAAACCAGTTGAGTGATAGGGAATCCAGGCCTAATGAGTTAAGGGAGGTGAGTAACAAGTCATGATCCACTGTGTCAAAGGCTTTACTCAAATCCAGAAACACAGCACAGGTAAAATTTTTTGTCCAAATTAGTCTGCCAATCGTTGGTTACCTTGGCTAAGGCAGTAATGGTGCTATGCTTTGATCTAAATCCAGATTGTGCAGAATTTAGAAGGTTATTGTTATCCAGATAGTCCCTTAACTGAGAGTTTACTAGTTTTTCGAGCATCTTAGATAGTACTGGTAGGATGGAGATAGGTCTGTAATTGTTGAGATCCCTAGTATCACCAGATTTGAGTAATGGAACTACTTGAGCTGTTTTCCAAGTAGATGGAATGGATCCAGTAGTTAGGGAAAGATTGAAGAGATGAGTAAGGGGGGTAGATAAGACATGTGAAGCAATTTTCAGGAAATAGGGATCCAGGGAGTCTGCACCTGCACTTTTAGTTGTGTCTAAATTAGAGAGAGATCTTCCACTTCTTTCACGGATATTGGGATGAAGGAAAAGTTGAAGTGGCCATTTGTCCCACAGTAGTTTGCAGGTTCAAGGAAGATCTCAGGATATTTGCAGGTGATGAGTCAAATGCTAGGCCAGCAGTGGTGAAGTGAACATTGAAGGTATTTAAGATTTCTTGTTTACCTGTAATTTCTGTGTCATTTAGTAGCAATTTGGTGGTTAAGGCAGGAGTAGAATTCTGGCCCAGAAGTCCTTTTATTGTACCCCAGAGTCTGGATGGGTTATTGTAGGAGGCATCCAATTCAGCTGTATAGTAGGCAGTTTGGCAGTTCTTATTTTTTTGTACATAGATTCCTTGCTTTTCTGAAATTTAGCCAATCACTGGTGTCCTTTGTTTTTCTTGCCTTTTCCACAGCTTGTCTCTGGTTCTCAAGGCTGCTTTAGCTCAGAGGTGAACCAAGGGCAGGATTTTACCTTAGTTCTGATACTGGTGATAGGTGCATGAATATTGAGAACATTGGTGATAATATCCTTTAAAGTCTGGAGTGCTGTTTCAACAGAGGTTGTAAGATAGAAATCTTGCCAATATATTGTAGTACTCAGGTCATGGAGGTAACCTGAGATATTGAAATTCTTTTTTGACCTTTTGAGGATAAATTCTGCAGGATTTGGTGGTTTGAGTGTGGATCTTATGCCAGCTATAGGGTAATGGTCACTCACATCACTTGGCAGTACTCCTGCATGTGAGTATAAGTGAGGCTTGTTTACCAACATAATATCCAGGAGTGAGCTGTTGCAAGCCACAAATAGGGAGCATGGGGATGTGCCAGCGCATGTGCAGTTGTGCTAGGTGCATCACCTGCAATATTCAGCAGTATGCATGCAAATGAGGCCATAAAATATGCAAGGTTCAAAGGGGGCCATTTGCATGTCTTTAAGGCCCCATTTGCATGCCTTGCACAAGGCAGGCTGGTGACATGTGCCTGATGCCCTGCACAGAATGAAATGTGCTGTAGGGATCCTAGGGCATCCCCCACCCTGTAGCCGCAATCAAGTGGTATCAGTAACTAAAGATAGCCCTGGTAGTCTAGTGGCCCCCCTCCCTCCTGTGACCCCATCACTGGAATAAGACCATTGATTAAGTCCCTGGTAGTCTAGTGGTACCCCCTCCGCCCATTGCCATGATTGTGGTACAGTGCCATAACATAATTCCCTGGTGATCCAGTGTCACCCCCCCACCACTCCCACCCACACAGCACCCCTTGTCTACCCCACTTCCCCCCTCAATCGGCGGGCGGCTGCAACCCATCCACATACCGCCCGGCTGCCAGCTGAATGACAGATACAGTATGGGCTTGCAGGGCATACTGTACTAGACAATCCCAAATATGTGAATGAAATCATTCACATATTTAGGTATTGTCTATATGCAGTATATGCCTTGCAAGCCGATTGGTCCACACTGTGGGACCAAATGGGCTTACAGCCCATACTGTAGCTGTCATTTGGTGGGTGGCCAGCAGTATGCGGGCAGGTTTCAGCCACCTGCCAATGATGGGGGTGCAAGGGAAAGGGTGCTGTAGTGAGGGGTGGGGGTGCCACTGGATCAACAGGGAATTATGATATGGCACTATACTGTGATCACGGCAATGGATGGAGGGTACCACTAGACTACCAGGGACTTAATCAATGGTCTGATTCCAGCGATCAGGGACATGGGAGGAAGGGGGAACCACTAGACTACCAGGGAACATCTACAATTACAGTTGTGGGGCATCAGGGACTCGGTATGGGGTCCACTGGACAACCAGGGATATGTGTGTGCTTGTGAACGGTGTTCTGAGTGAGTGGGTGGCCACCCACAGCTGTCGGCTGCTGTGTTGCACCCTGAAATACAGTGGCCCACTTATGAGTGGCATGGGGTTGTTCCCACTCCTCACAGGCTCAACTTTGAGCCCCCCTATGTGGCGCACTACAGGGTTGCGCCAGCATATGTGCCGCACACTCCGGGCTGAATATCAAGATGTGCCGCATATGCATGGGCATGCCCCCTGCATCTGCGCCACATATAATTACATTGTGCCCCAGCACATCTGGATTTGCACTGTACCTGGCTGCCCTTTCAATATCACACTGGGATGCAATGCAGGGTTGTGCCAGTGCAACTCTGTTGCACCATGTGCAACCCATTTGAATATCCTGGCCAGTGTATAAAAGTATTAGGGAAACCATATTTTTTCATACACTTCCAGATGTACCTGTGTGAAACTTTATCAGAGGCTTTTGACTGTTCATGACTGCTGACATTTCCCCATAATTTCCTTTTTCAGTAATTTGCCTAATGAGAATTAATGCATCCCTTATTCTCTGTCCTAAAATCCCACACATGTGGGATGGGTGAAGTATAAAATTGAGAGTATTTGCCAATCTGACACTCAGTATTTGTGTTAAAATCTTGAAGTCAGCATTTAATAGGGTAATGGGCCTGCAATTGGAGATATTGTTTTTGTTCACAGATTTATAAAGCAAAATTACCAACCCTTGGGACATACTAGAAGGTAATTCTTGTGCTTGTAAACAGTCATTCAAGACAATAAGGAGTTCATTGCTAAATTCTGGAAATCTTTACTGAGAAAATTCATAAAGTAATCCATCACAATGAGGTGATGTCCCTTTTCTTAATTTTTGAATGGTGCTACAGTATTTAATTCTTGTAGAGATATAGGCCTAGTGAGTTCCACTTGTACTGTATGTACTGGATGTACTGTGGTATGTGTGGTGTTGTACAGGAAGTTAACCACTCTTCCAAATAATGATCTAGGTTTTGTGAAGTTCCAAACATGCTCATTAAATATTTCTCAACCTCACTCATTATCTCAGTTTGAGAAGTTGCTACCTCTCCTGTCTGTGTTTCCAAGAGATGGATATCCTTATTAATACATTATTTTGCACAGATTTCAAATGGGTTTACACCCTCCTGTGTTTCTTGTACCCCATATTTTTGTTCTGTTTCTAATTATTTCATACAGTTGTACTGGAGATGGCCCATTTTAATATTTAGTGGAGCCAAAAGGTCCTGGTACCCAATCTCTTCTTCATTTTGTCTAGATATTAAATTATAAAACTGGTTTCTAAGAGTACAATACTGTTTACTTTTGTCCCTCCCTCTTAATTTCCCTATGGTTTGGAAATATTCACAAACGTGTTTTTTGGTGTCTTCCCACCAGTATGCAATTGATTCATATTAAAAAAGGACAGAGTTTCTGGCTTCCAAAGTGTACTGTAAGCCTTTCTTAACTGGTTCCTCCTCTATTAGACTATTGTTCAGTTTCTAGTAACCCCTCCTCCGTGATGTTCTTTGGAAGTGTGATAGGGGAGTTACTTTTAGCATAGCATGATCAGAAGAAGCTACTGGGATTACCTCCTACTGAGTAAATGGTAGTGATTTAGATAAAAAACAATAATCTAGCCTAGTAGAGATGTGTCCTTTAAAGAAAGTGTAGTTGCTGTTTTTGGATAGCTAACATCCTGCAAATCAGCTTGATGTAGAATCTGGTTTAAACATAAAGCGTCAAAGAAAGTTTTCTCTGTTTTCATGTCTCTATCTTTAGTGAATCGACTAATATCAAAATCTCCTCCCAATAATACTTTCTTGGCTTTTAAAAATATAGGGTTTAATTTTGTAAGTAGTTCAATTCTACCAACCCTTGTTTGGGGGACATATACATTTATCAAACTAAAAGCACACCCTTCTAGCAGTATATATAGCAATAAAGCCCTTCCTGGCCAAATGTCAACAATATGAACAATTTTAACCTGCTCATTGTTATTGCAAATCCAAACCCCACTGCATGCATCCTCCCTCAGAGACTAATGAGATTGGCCCCACAATCAGGCCTCACTGACACTTTGAACATCCTGCATATTGTGAAGCCTTGTGTCCTGTAAAAAAACAATATCATAATGCTGTTCTGTAAATAAAATGTATGTCATGAGTCTCTTCCTCTTTGATTGAGTGCTATTTGTATTCAGAGATGCCAGGGTTAAACTCTGTAGTGGGGTATTGGGTTGGCCCTTATGTCCATTTTGTTGGATTTACATGCTCTTAAACCCATCCTATGTTTAAGTGGTTTATAATTTATTTATTTAAAAGTTTCACCAGGAAGGCATACTGAGTAGACAACTGCTGTTTTCTAGATGCATTCTGGGGAGGGAACAGAAGGACATGGTACAATGCATCCAATATTTATATAGTAGCAGGGAGTAGCAACACATTAGTAAACGCAATAGGATTTTTGCATCGAGATTTGACAATACAATGATAACACAATGCAACAATAATTGCACAGTAGCCAAGAATTACCATACAGTAGTAAATACAATGTAGAAAATATTTGCAGCAAATTTTGACAACACAAGGCTATACTAAAGGTTCCTACAGATGAGACAAACAAGACAGGACAAGCCGCCTAACAGATAAGTAAGTGCTAAGTAAGTCCTTTATCCTGATCTTTATCTTTTTTCTTCTTTTTCTTGTTAGGGTCAACCATAGTACTTTCTGATTCTGACATCATGTCTTTTTGGGAAGAAGATACTGAAGCAGTATCTGACTCTTCTTCCATTTCTGATTCACCCCAGTGTAAAATAGTGTATTTGTTTTGGAGTGGTAGCTGGTCTTGCTGAACTTCAAGTTTCCTTTTGGATACTTGACCATTTTTTTTGCCATCTGAAAGGAGTTAGTATCAGAGCCGCTGGGGAGGGCATGTTATTATTACCCTGGGTGGTATCAGTAGATACTCCTACTGCTACCACTGGTAGTTCGGTATTTCAGGTAGGCTCTTTCTCAGACACCGCAGGTACAGTGGCAGCTAGTTGTTCTGGCCTTGGTGGGGCTGAGTGTGCTGTTGCCCTTGCTGTTTTGTTTAGATAAAAGTCTTGGACTCCATAGTCCTGATTTTCCATATTGTGGGAGGCCCATGGGCAATCCGTAAAAGTATGTCCCTCCTCCTCACAAAAATTACATCTCTTGAAGAGTCTACAGAAAAAAACTGTGATCCCTGTTGCACCACACTGGCCGCATTTTATTACCTCGCATTAATTGCTCACATGCCTTGTTGAGCCACATTTATAGCACTGATGAGGTTGCCTCAGAAAAAATGTGAATCCTTTATCCCTGTCCAAAAACGAAACAATTGTATAGGTGAGTCAGGCCAGAGTCTGTTTGCTGTAATTTTACTTTAATGCACCACCCACCATTCCAGAAGCATTCAGAGTTGAAGACAGGTTCTGGATTACCTTGTATAGAGCATTTCCTCTCTAACCAATAAATGATGTTGATAATTTTGACACCTTAATTATGGAACTATACAATTATAATCTTGCTTGGACACTTTGTCAATGGGATAGCCTGAAAACGCACCCATAAGGGGTTTGTTTTTAGGACAGCATATTTGCTCCAAAATTGCTCTAGCACTTCAGAAGACTGAAACTTTATGTCAAAACAATGTTCTGGTGTTTTTATAAAGGCATACACTTCACCGGGTGTGAATAATATAATAATAATAATATCTTTATTTATGAAGTGCTATTCACAAAGTATCAAAGCGCTGTACAATACATACAAAAATACTTAAAATAATAACATTCTAAAAACAGTCATCCGATCAATTGCTTAAAAACGCAACTACAGTGGTCCAATGTAGACTAGATAATATCTCCATAGGTGAGTCCACATAAATAAGTTTTTAAAGCAGTTTTGAAGCTCTCCATTGTCAGGCAGTCTTGTATCCAATGAAGCAGAGAATTCCACATGGTTGGGGTTGCAAATGAAAAAGCCAGAGATCCAGATGTTTTTAACTGTACCTTGGGAATTTTCAGTGAACCCCAATGACCTCATTATTAGCTCAAGGCCCACATAATATCCATCAGGTGGTGTGTTCAAGCCCCCATGTATCTAAGTCAGACACCATTCCATCTCTTTGCCAGTTCCACTGGTTTGTGGAACAAGCTATCATAAGTGATGTTATTTTCAGTACCCTCTGTATTCTCCTGCTCTGAATTTTGTGTTTCTGTTGCCCCATTATCTCTGGCTGGGAAGGGGGGTTCTGGTTCAGCAATGTTTAAAACTTGTTCCCCCTGCACACCAGTAGGTGCATCATAAAAGATATAAGACTGGCTGTTTTTTGGAGAATAGGATATGCTTCCTATTTCACCAGCATCAGAAGTGGGTATATCCTCTACCTTACTGCCATGATGTAACTGTGCATTTGAAGTCTGGTTACTCACTGTGGAAGTATTGCTGCCTGGAATAGGAATTATTTCATCTGGTATCCAGCCACCCTCGGCAGTTTGTCTCCAACCTGCCACACAGACAGTGATGTCCAGCAACCATTGTTCTGCCTGTTGAGCTCCTCTACTGGTTCCATTACCAGTGCTTTCTACATCTCATGGTGATTCCCAAAAAGCAAAGACTTTAGTCGGGGTGTCTGTAAATGTGACTGGTTAGCCAGTCTCAGATCATTTTCTCTTCTTCTCCACATCGAGTTTTCATTTAGCTTATTGATATTCCTGCTCCACTCTGGTGAGTTTTTCCTGGAGTGCTTGTTTTTTCTTTGCTGCCATTTTTTGTAATTTATCAACCATGGCTTCAAAAACTGCTTCAGTATCCATAGCGTCATCGGCTGTATCCTCAGCCAAAATATGATTTCCTGAGTCTGCAAGTACTCCGTTTGTGTTATGGAGCATGTTTGGTGAAGTATTGGTGCACTCTGCACTGTTCGTGTCCACTACCATGAACTCCTGTCCATCTCCTACCTGCTCTGCATCCAGACTGGGACTGGGGTCCACCATTGTGATAAGTCACAGTGCCCCCTACCTTTGAGCAGGGGAATTTCCCTGGCATCCTGGTCAGAAATCCCCCATTCACTAAAAATATCACCAAAAGCTCAATCTGGTTCAGTTTTAGTTGGTTACTATCTGTATCCCCCCCAGGTCACCCTTGAAAAAGGGACTTCTCATCTCAATGGGCCTAGCCAGTCAACAAAATTACATAAATAAATAAATAAATTACCTGCCCCCTTCAATCTCATATTGTGCCCCCTTGTCCTTGTGCAACTCTTTTACTGGAAGATGGAAGATATACTGTGAAATATCTGTAGGTATCTATAGTATGGCTATAACTGTAGGAGAAATGTGAGGCAGTACTTTTCCACTGAAAGAGTGGTGGATGCCTGGAAAATTTTTCCAGAAGAGGCAGTAGAGGTAAAAATAGTGGTGGGGTGCTAGCTTGCATGGGATAGGCAAAAGGGAATCTTAGCTGGGAAGTGAGGAAGGGGAGCAAGAGACTAAGTAGGGTCTGAGGTGTCAGTATTGGTAGGGAAAATTGGGCAGACTAGTTGGGCCAAGCAGTTCTTATCTGCCATCAGTTTCTATGTTTCTGCATTCTAGAGGCAGTAATGTTCCTTTGATGATGCATTCTTTACCCTATGTGAGTTAATTTCCTCACCTGCTGAAAGACAGACAGAAACATAGGTGTAGGGCCCTGTAAATGGATGAGGATGAATGGTTGCATTACTGCAGGATCTTTATGAGAGATGTGTGACTGACCCCTCCCACAGAAAGAGTTTAAGCAAGTTGACATCAGCTCAAGTAGTACAGAAGTCTTTCCCTGACCATTTGTCATATTCCTGGCACTCCAGTTACAAGCAAGTATATTCTCCACAGACATTCCTCTTGTGAAACTCCAGCATTTGTTGGTTAAGATATTTTCACAGATGGATGCTTATGTATGGATTGTGTGGTCATTGCCAGGGTAGAGTGGTTGGAATATGGATACATATTGTATTTAATAAATAATTTCAATGACTGCAATCTGATTGATTGTTGTTACTCTAAAAGGTTTTTATATTTATTGTCGAGAGGCACAGAACAGTATCCTTTTGCAATACAAAAAGTACTTCAAATAGCATTTCATTACTAGTTAATTAGACATTAACCTTAGTTGATTCATTTATGTCTGAGTATGCCATATTTAGAACAAATCCAATGACAGTAATGCTCATTTGATTTGTGTAGTTTTCACATGTTATGCATTCTTCATTATTTGAAACACAGACCTTATGTTTGCATTCACATATTGAACTTTCTCATACACCATCCTTATGCAATGTGCCTTATCAAATACTGTACAGAGTAATGAATTGTGAATGCAATGCTACACCTTAAGAAAAGGCACAAATAGAGTAGCTAATGTTATATTCTTTTTTATGTTCACTTGACAAAGGCATATGAACATATTGCAATTGGTCTGAGTAGCAAAATAATTTTTTCTGGAGCTTGCCTCGTTTCTACCTATCTCAGCTTCAGAAAACCCAATCTCCTCTCCAAATCCACACAATCTCAACTTTTCCCCTTTTTTCCCCTTTAAAATGCTTGACAAATCACAACACTGGAAAATGCACAGTGGAAGTGGGTTCTACTTTTTCAGTTGTAGTTCTTAATAGTAATGTTTCCTGAGTTGTTCATTCCACATGTGTGGTGCTGTTTACTGCTTTGTTACTTAGGGAATGGCAGACATTTTGCAAAATGTCCACAGGGTTTTCCTGTCTGTGGCTGCAAGCCCAGCCAAAATGATGACGAATTTTTAATGATGTATCATGAATGATCATTACCCAGTTATGTTCAGAGATCATGTTTAAGCTTCAAAAACCATCATTGCAATCATCATTAACAATACTTAACCATTAACGTTAAATGGTCACCAATCAAAAACCATAAAGTTATGGAGACTGTGATTATGATTAATGATGATCTCATATCATCATGATTTTTCAAGATTGCCCATGGTCAGGATTAGAGAAATAAATTAAAAAAATTAATTTATCTTTTCTATTGCATTTAGACATCTTTATGGGAATGATCACTTATGATACCTTTTCTCTAGAAGCTCACTGCTTTTAGTTATGCTTAGTCTGATACCTCAATCTTAATGGAATTAGAAATGCTCATATTGGTTTATATATTCATATTAAGTGGTTCCTTTTATGGTTCTGGTGAGTTCCTGAAAGTGCTTGGTTTGTGCTCTAAGCCATTCCTAATAGTCTGCATAAAACTGTCAATGCAAAATAGAAATTACCATTTTTTGGTTCACAAACTGTGCTGCTGAAATATGCAAATTAGGTATGCAAATTTATATACTATACTAGACAGTGCATGTATTCTTCCTAATGGGATTAAAACTTGGCTTCACATGATTTACATTATAATTCATAATGAACTTGTCTTTGCTGATATGTGACATTCATATTTTCATAACTAACAAATAAAACTTTAAGTATTATTTCTGTGACTTGCAATCTTATAATACTGAAGTAATATAATCATCAACAATCATCACTTGATCATCCACAGATCATCAACAGCCATTATGCTGATTTAAGCTTCAAAAATAATCAAAAGACTTCTGGTGAAATCACCGACTGATGTAGATGCTTGGGATAAGGTTCTTTTCGACCCTTCGACTCATTAATTTTAAAACTCTAATCTCCCTTGAGGCAAACCATCCAAAACAGCAGAATCCAATCTCTGCTACCATGGCAACCAGAAATAGACCCAAATCAGGGTCAGGTGGGGGGCTCAAGCAAGAAAAATTGAATCTGCCCTCCAGACCCGTGAATCATAGCGAGTAGGCCTCTAAAGCATTGGAGCCAACTTGGGAAAGTGACTCAGAGGGGGAGGATTTCATGATCACCTCCTGCCAACTGTGCCATGAGTTGTAATGGCTTAGTAACATCCTGGATTCTATCAAAGCTGATATAAAGGAGAGCAGAGTTAATATTGCTAAACAGGGGAAATAGATCAAGGAAATATCGGAACAGCATACAGTATACAGAGAAATGGTGGACATACATAATGGTGCTATCCTCCAGCTCCACAACCGTACTCAACTCTTCATTGGGAAAGTGGAAGACCTTGAAAATTGTTCCCAATGAATCAACCTAAGGACCCATGGCCTTTCTGAGAACACTGAGCAGGGTGACATGCCTGATTTTATTGAAAGCTTAATCAGGGAGCTGCTAGATATAAGCCAAGATACCCCTTTGAATATGATTCATGCCCACAGAGCCTTGTCTGCTCCCCCCAAAGACCCCAAGGTGCAACCGCGATCGATTATTGTGGCCTTCCTAGACTTCAGGATGAAAGAGCTAGTACTAAAGAAAGCATGGGCTAAGAAGGAAATCAATCTTGGGGGTACTAAATTGTTCTTTGAGCCTGATTACACCCATATAATGATGGCACGGAGGAAGATGTGGTTCCCCATAGTGAAGGCTGTTGGAGGGAAAGGCCTGAAAGCAAGGGTAGACTTCCCAGCTTGACTTAGAGTGACTTCAGATTTGGGCACTAAGTTTTTTGACAATGTGGGTGAAGCAAATAAATATCTCTCTTCCCTGGAATTGCTGGCTGACAAACTGGTCCCCCCCCTTGCTAATAAAGGAAATAGAGAAGAGACAATGGCAGATGGTAGACAGTGGAGTAGGTGAAGATCAAAGATTCAACTTCCTGAACAAAGCAGGTCCATTTGCATCATGGAGCCGTCTAGTGGAAAAAGCCAAGAAAACCTTAGGCTGATGATCAAAGGAACCCTTTGGCTTATTCTCAGCCAAGCCATGTAAGACTGGAACATATTGTCTGGAGTTATTGAGAGGAACTGCCCTAACACATAAATCAGGGGAGAACTAAATGATTGAGACTGGAAAATGCTGTATGTTAACCAATGAGCCCTTGGGGTCTCCCTTTCCCTGCCCTCGTGGGGGCAACCTGGGGATTCTGACCAGGATTATTCCTCCTGGGAGAGATCGGGGGGGCTGCTGGGGGGGACTCCTTGAGCACTGATTAAAACAAAGTGACAACAAAAATATCTCAGAATGGAGATCTTAGGCCTAAGGCCAAGTGGGTGAAATGAAAAGAGGGGCTCAAGGTAATGGCAGTATAGCCAGACCCAAGACACTCACCCTCATTTAGCAATACGGTGAGTTGGGGGAGGGGGGAAGGTTTGCATTGGCCTGGTGGTCTCCACGAATGCAGCTAGTGATGGATGCACTCCAACACTCACTGCTAGGTGAGGGGATTCTCTCAGTACTTCCCACCACTTTTCACCTGAAGGCAGAAGGTGGGCAACTCATGGCACCATGAAATGAGGAACAGAACTGCTGTGAGCAGGGATCCCTTCCCCAAGTTGGGGAACTGCTTCTAAACAGTTTGTTTTGTGTTTTCATTAGACTCGTTAAAGGTCTGTGGTTAATGCTTTTTTTTCAATTTCAAATGCTGTGCACATTCCTCCATACTGTGTCCTAATGGACATTCTTCTCTTCCAGACGAGGAATCTGGCCACACTGCTGTAATGGAGGGTCTCAACACTGTGACATATAACATCCAGAGGATCAATCATCTGATCAAAAGAGCTTGGATTAAACAAGAATTGGGGAGGTTAAATACTCAAATAGCGCTCCTCCAAGAGACACACCTTACAAAAGCAGAGCATAAAAAAATGGTGTCATAGATGGGTGGGGTCGGTTCATTCCTCTTCCTATCTGGCTCACCCACATAGGAGAGGCACTGCAATCCTAGTACATAAGTTCTGTCCCCTCCAAGTGCAGAGTGTGGTTACAGATCCAGAGGGTAGATTCATTAAAATAACTGGGACAATCACGGAGATTTCCTGTAAAATAATAAGTCTGTATGCACTGAATGAAGATCAAGAGGCAGCCCTTTTTTTTTCCAAAAACAACTGCCGAGATGGATGGGGGCAGATGGCAGTCTGTACATCATAGTGGGAGACTTTAATACTAGATTGTCTACCACCCTTGATAGGCATGGAGGATCCCCTCTTCTTATCTCAAAGAAAGCTAGCAAGGTTCTAAATAGGTCACTACAAAATTGGGGTCTGGTGGACACATGGAGGCAGAAGAATGGCAAAAAGAGAGATTATTCCCACTACTCCAACAGACATAACTGCTACACAAGAATAGATATGATCTTGATGTCAGAGGAGTGGGCATATTCAGCAAACAGATGTACCATTCACTCCCACTCTGTCTCAGACCACGCACCTGTTGGGGTGTCACTCACTTTACTCCCCTCTGTTAGAAACTCCCATTGGTGTGATAATGTGGGTCTACTCAATGGCACGGATTTCAAATCACATATTGAAGATACCATTGATGAATACCTGGCCAACAATCTGGCCAGAGCTATGATGGCTGCAGTCAGATGGGACACTCTTAAGGCCATCTTGAGAGGGACAGTTATAAGCTATGCAGCCTGGGAAAAACAGAAGAGAAATAGGGAAATCAAGGAATTAGAAGACTCCATTGCTGATTTGGAGTTTCAGCATAAAATTTCTCTCAATCAAAGTTTAAGACAGCAACTTAGAGCAACTAAGGAGAGACTAGACAAGATTCTAATTAATCTATTGGAGGGATCTTACCAACGTATTCACCAAAGTTCTTATGAGGGAAGGAATTGGGCTGGGAAACTATTGGCCAGTACCCTCCCCACTCAGCAGGGGAGAAGACTAGTTCTGAGGATAACCAACCAGGAGGACAATAAAGTCACTAACCACCCCGAGAAAATAACTGACTCGTTTGCATGTTACTACAGAAAGCTCTACACACAGGACCCCATAATGGATCTTGACTTGATAACCCATGAGTTCTTTCAAGGAACAGTTTTAAAAACTCTATATGGAGTGGCCCTGGACTCCTTAGAATGCTCTGTGTCTGTGGCAGAGATAAAAACACAAGTGCAGGCCCTTAAAGGGGGGAAGTCACTGGGACTTGATGGATTCCCATCAGAGTTCTATAGAACCTTTTTGGAGAAGTTAGCCCCACTCCTTCTCAATGTTTATAAAGAGGTGATGGAAGGCAATGCAGTCCTGAAGTCCTGGCAGTCAGCCCAGATTACAGTTCTGCATAAAGAAGGGAAGAACCTAGTGGAGTGTGGGTCTTATCTACTAATATCTCTACTGAATGTAGATCTTAAAATATTTACTGGCCTGCTGACCAATAGATTACAGGCCATAATTACCCAGGTGATATGTGAAGACTGACCTGGTTCCATTTCTGGACGGTATCTATCTGATAATCTCAGAACATTTCTGAATATTATCCCAGCCCAACACACCCATTCCATGATTCAATTGGCAATATCCATGGATGCTGAAAACACTTTTGACAGGGTTAATTGGAATTTTCTAAAACAGTCCATGGAACAAATGAATTTCTGCCCCAAATTTCAAAAAGCAGTACTGAATTTATATGATGGACTGGAGGCCGTTGTCAGGGTAAATGGCATCAGCTCATGCCCTTTTCCAATATCAAGGGGCACACGACAGGGCTGTCCACTATCGCCCCTGATTTTTGCCCTGAGTTTGGAGCCTTTGGCCACCAGGGTTAGGCAAGATCCAGCAATAAGGGGTGTGATGGCTGGGGGACAGGAGTACAAACTCTTACTTTATGCGGATGATTCCATCTTCTTCCTGTCAGACCCAGAAAACAAGTTCCATACCTCAGCTAGTTGCTACTTTAAGAGCATTTGGAGAAATTTCAGGCTACAAAATAAACACCCTCAAATCAGAAGCAATGGTCCTTGGTGGATTCCCCTTGCAGGAATTCAAAAACTGGTTCCCCTTTGCTTGGGCTCTCAATAACCAGATCAGATACCTAGGAATCTAAATTATGACAGACTTATCCAAGTTATTTGTGGAGAATTATGACAAGCTTTGGAAAGTAGTGGAACAGGACATGGCTAGGTGGTGGCTTCTGCCCCTTTCCCTGGGGGGGGGTAGGTTGGAGGTTGTCATAATGAATAGTTTGCCATGTATACTTTTTTTTGTTTCAGTCCCTCCCCCTTAAAATACCCAAGACATTCTGGTCTAAGAAAAACAGGGATATATCTAAATTTGTCTAGAATCTTAAAAAAAAACAGGATAGCAGGAGGCATTCTTCAGCGCCCCAAGGAAGAGGGAGGTCAGGGTCTTCCTAACTTTTTCTCATATTATCTGGCAGCTCAAACAGCAGGGTTAATGATTTGGGCCAGAGGGACACCTTTCAATGGTATGCTATAGAGGATGCCACTCTGTAAGATAGACCCCCTTTTCACATTGGCCCTGACAGAAGTCCCCCCTGAATACAGGAAACAGTTTAAAAACACATGGGTCATACAAGGACTAGAAATACTAAGTCAGATCGGGAAGAGGCTTAACACCCCATATGGACCAGGTCACCATCATTAATTTGCTTTAACCTGGATTCTTTCCACCATCCCTAGACCTGGGCTATGCTAGATAGGCCACAAAGGGGATCACCAGATTCTCCCAGTTTCTCCCAGTGTATATCCTTTCAGAGAGCGAAGGAGAAATTTTACTGGTTTAACTCTGAATTTCTAAGGTATATGCAGGTGAGACATTTTATAAACTCGGGTAACATTCTGAGGTTGGCCCGCTCATACTCCAGCTGGGAAAATTTCTTATACTGTGCAGTCACAATGTCAAGTCACACCAGGGTTATTTCCAGCATTTATCAACTGCTCCTTCAACAAGGTGGGGACCATCTGGGGAAAATTAGGAAAACGTGGGAAAGAGAGGTGAATATCACCATCCCAGAGTTGAATTGGAACCATAGATTGAAATGGGGCTGGAAAGCCACATCAGTTCTGATATGGAGAGAAATATTTGGGAAAATTCTAACACAATTTTTCCACACCCCAGTGGTAACCAAGCACTTTATATCTTTGAGAGATGATGGGTGCTGGATAGGATGTGGGGGGCTAGATACTCACTGGCATATTTTTGGGGCTTGACCAGTACTTTCCCCATACTGGCAGAAGATACAAAATGTAGTCCATACAATCACAAAGGTGCAAATCCGATTATCAGGGGAGACATGGGTGTTGGGCTTACCCTCCTAGACACATCAACCTGCAGAGATCAGGAAAGTTCTGCTGACTATGTCAGTAGTGGCAATAAAATGTATCACCAGACCCCCCCAGGTGGGGACACTGGGTCCACAGAATGAAAGAAGTGATTCTGATGGAATCAATCACTGCTAAGCTCAGGCTATCCTAGGAGAAACATGTAGGTAGGTGGAGGGGTTGGGAAACATGGTTACTTAGTGGGAAGGGGATGAATGATACCATGGATTAAATTTGGTGGGGGGAAGGGCAGAGATTACAGCTTAAGGTATGGGTGAGAAGAAAAGACTTAAGAAAAAATGTTAAGGAAGGAGACACAGTTGAGGGACAAGGTTGCACAGCACAACCAGGGGCTATGTTGGTGAGGCCCAGGCTAGTGGACCAGTAAGAAGTGGTCCTTAGCCCTTGTTATGAGTTCCTTAGTTGTGGCTCTGTTTGAGTAAATTCAGTATACTATGGGGAAGTCTATATGTACTGTACCTTCCAGGGCCGAAGTATGAGAAATAATTCATTGTAAATGGTGCTGCAGTGATGAGACATTCACCCCTCATCATCTTTGTCTAAATCATAGTGGCACTATTCTGTTAGCAATACATACCATCTGGAATGTCACTATATGTTAAAAATATTTGAGGATATTTTCCATTGCATGGATTAACTCATAGACTTGATATATGCCTATTGATTTGTCATGATTGTAATAAGGCTTATAGATAAAGCTGAGTTTAAAAAAAATCAATAATCATCAGTTGGTAATTTGAAAGTTCATGTCTGATGATTAAATTATGATGTAGATGATGATCTAAGATCATGATTTCCTTGATAATCTTATGGTAACATTTGATGATTAACCATAATCAATAATGAATGATCTTCAAAAATCATGATTGATGATTTACTGGTTCTCATGTGATGTCACCATGCACCAAACGCAGCCATTATCTTGTTCCAGCTGGAGTCAGCACAACAAAGCCCATTGCCTCACACATTGTCCAAATTGGTGCAGAGTGCTCAATCCTGCCACCAATATCCCTCTTCCCACATGGCTCAGCTTTAAAACTGCAATAATAACAGGTGCTCAATCCCATCGTGGGTATCCCACCTCCCATCTACTGGTTATACTGGTTATACTGGTTTAACTGGACAAAAGAAGGCTATTACAGCCCATCGAGATTGTACCCCACAACAGTAGGTCAGTCATCTTCCTCATTTGTTAACCAACTATCCAAATTGTTTTTAAAGGTTTCAGATGTTTTTGAATTCACTATAAATTCAGGAAGCTGATTCCACTTCTGTGGTACCCTAACATTAAATAAATTATCTATTTTATTAGTATTAACCTTTTCAACAATTAATTGTTTATTATGTAGTCTGCCGACTATACTTTTTTTGCATATGTTAATCCACAAAGATTTATTTGCAATGGACATTTTAATATATTAAATAAAAATAGCAAATCACCTCTTAATCGTCTTTGTTTTTTAGGAGTGTAAACCTGTTTTAATTAAATGTGAGTTATATGAATCATTTTTAAGTCTAGGAATCATCTTCGTTAATCTTCTCTGTACTTTCTCCAGTCTATAAATGTGCCTTCTGAGGTATGGACTCCAATAAGGGGATCCATAATCCAAATATGGTCTAATATATGATCTCTATAAGGTGACTAAACATTGTTCCGATTTATTGACAAATTTTTTTTAATCTGTTTTAACAACATGTTAGCTGAATTTGCAACTCTATTACAATGGGAATCTGCTGATAATTTATGATTAATTAAAATCCCCAGATCTCTTTCACATTCAGAGTATTTAATTTGTTTATTTAACCAATACATTTTGGGGGGTTTCTATTCTCAAAATGCAAAACCGCACACTTGTCTGTATTAAATTCCATAAGGTTACTTTTGGCCCACTGTTCTATAGTTTCTAGGTCTTTCTGAAGAGTATTCTCATTTAGGACTGTATCAACTTTCCCTTCTAGCTTAGTATCATCAGCGAATTTAGCAATGAAATTACTAAAAGTTATATTTAAATCACTGATAAATAAATTAAACAATGTTGGACCCAAGACCGAACCCTGGGGCACACCACTAGTCACCAATAGTGGATTTGATAAAAAATTGGTGACCCTGACCATCTGAGTTTGTCCATGTAACCATTGGGATACCCAGTTTATTATATAGGCTGAGAATCCAAATTTACACATTTTCTCAATGAGTAAAGAATGGGGCACTTTATCAAAGGCCTTGCTGTAATCCAAAAGTATAATGTCAGATGGAATATGGTTATCCAGATACCTACTAATGTTATTATAAAAGGAAATAAGATTAGTTGTACATGAGAAGCCAGTTTTAAAGCCATGCTGTGTGGAATCATGTACCCCAAGTGTCTGGATTTCAGAGTCAAAACGAATTTTAACAATTCTTTCCAAGGTCTTTCCAATTATTGATGTAAGACTTAATAGTCTGTAATTTGAACCATTGTTTTATTACCTTTTTTGAATATTGGAACCACAATTGCTGTACGCCAATCATTTGGTATATTGCCTTCAGCCAGTGACTTATTAAATAATAAAGTTAGGGGAACAGTGACCAAGTTTATAGTTTCTTTCAGAAACCAAGCATTTATGTTATCCAGTCCTGAGCTAGTAGATTTTTTTAGTTTATGAATTATATTTTTTACTTCTTGCTCATAAATTATTGGATGTAGTGGGGTTTGGTTGCACCTAGGTGAGTAAGTATCTTTATTATAAAACACCAAAGAAAAGTATTGATTAAATATATTTGCAATTTTTTGTTCATCATTAACTGAATTCCCTTCAACTGTTATAGGACCTACTTTTCTAAAGTCACCTTTTTTACTATTAATATAAGAATAAAGTGATTTTTTGTTTGATTTTGAATGGGCCAAGGTCAATTCTAATTTATTTTTAGCTGTCCTAATTAGTTTTTTTAAATGATTTACTGAATTTTTATATCTAACCTTAGTATCTTGAATACCCTTCTTTTTTAATTTTCTAAAGAGACAATCTTTTAGCTTTATTTGTCTATGTATATCTTTATTAAACCATAGCAGAATTGTACCCTTTTTATTATATTTAGATTTTAAGGGGACATAGGTACTTTCAATCATGTTTATATTGTATTTAAATAAGTCCCAGGCTTGGGTTATACTTTTATTTAAAAACATACTTTTCCAATTAATTTGATTGATTAAAGTATTAATTTGTTTAAAGTTGGCTTTTTTGTAGTTCTTTAATAATATACCTGAAGCTATTTTACTTTTGGTAATACTTATGTTGAATACTACAGCCCTATGATCGCTATTTCCAATAGGATCAGTAATATCTATATCAGTTACTAAACTTCCTGAATTGGTAATAACTAAATCCAGTATATTTTTACCTCTAGTGGGGTCATTTACTAATTGCTTGAGGCCTAGGTCAATACATAAATCTGCTAACATCTTTTCCTGTGAAGTTACCCCAGTAAATATTTCCCAGTTAATACCAGGCATATTAAAATCACCCATAATAATGGCATTGTTATTTTCTATTATGTCAGATATTTGATTAATTAACTCATTTGTATATTCAGAATCAGATAAAGGGGGTCTGTAACAGACTCTTATAACTAACTTGGACATACCTTTAAGCTGCAGCTGAACACACAATGATTCAATACTAGAGTTGTTTGTCATTTCCGAAGAAACTATATCATTGTGTACATATAAACAAACCCCTCCACCACTTTTATTCTGTCTGTCTTTATGATACAGCCTATATCCAGGGATGTGCTTGATCCAATTGGATGACGAGTCCCACCAAGTTTCAGTTATAGCAATTATACCAATATCTAGCAGTTTACATTTACATTCCAATTCAGCCAAACTTGAATTATTCAGAGATCTGGCATTAAAGCTAAGAACTTTAGAATATTTGGATACTGATTGTTTAATATTTATGTTTGTCCTTTTTAGAGAATTCAGATCATTCCAATTCTCCCCCACATAATTTAGTTTAAATTATTTATCTCTGTTGCAATTTTTCTGCCAAATAATGTATTTCTCCTTCTACTCAAATGGAGTCTGTCCCAACAAAAAAGAGAATCCTTTCCATAATAGTCTTCCCAATGCTGAATGCATTTAATCCCCTGCTTCAGGCACCATAGTCTTAACCAGTTGTTTGTTTTTTTGATTTTATTAATAATGGCGTAAGTTGCCCTAGGTACTGGTAGTATCTCTGAGAAACAGACAGTACAGCCCCTCTCAACCAGAAGATTATTTAGTGCCACATAGCTTTCTTCCAGTTTATTATTCTCAGATTGACACACATCATTAACCCCTGCATGGATAATTACTAGCGGATTAGGTCCTGCTTGGGATTGTATAGGGTTTAACATATTGGTGATGTCAGCTATTTTAGCACCTCTATAACTTAAGCAAGTTCTATTAGCTTTATCGGGATTACAGATTTCTCTATCAATATGTTTAATCATGGAATCTCCCAGTACAAAAATTTGTCTTCATGTTTGACTTGCTGGCACTGAGGGGTTTGTATCCATTGAATTTGTAACTTCCATATTTATTCATCGATTATCTGGTAGCTGGTTTAATTTTGGAACTGAAGTCAATGGGTTATCAAAGATTATTAATGGATCCTGACAGCTGTGGTTAATAACTATTCCATCAGTCCCTAAACAAGAAACATCAGAAGATGAAGGTAAATGTGGTGTATTAGTTTCCGTGTCATTAGATAATATCTGAAACCTGTTTTTAATTGGAATTTCGAACTTATTTGCTTTTCATCCTTTTTTGATTACTCTACCTGTAGTTACTGTCACCCAATCATGGTCTTCTGTATCCTCTTCCCTAACCCTTTTCCTGTTAACATCTTCATTTTTTTCTGTTGCAGTAATTAATGGCACTAGAGGTTGTTGTAACAAGTTTAAGTCTTGATTAACAATACTTAAAGGCTCAGTATTCAGTGTAGGAACACATACATTTTGATTCAATTCATAATGTCATCTCAACATATCAGCCTGACTTTTTTCTAGTGTAATTAATCTTTTCCCAAAGGAACTTAATTCATCTTCCATTGCTTTATTTAATGTATATTTATCACAATGATAAATATTTACCACATTAGGTAGTGAATCCACTAATTTGTACATAAAACATATCTGACATTTGAGTCCAATTTCCCCCTCAATGGTTATGATAGTATGGTTTAGCTGGTTATTAGATTCCATATTAATATATGAATTTTAGACTATCAGCACAGTAATATTCCAGATATTTATAAAGTACACTAGTTTATATAAATTTTGGAGTGACAAATCAAATTACTACAGATAGTTGCTGAGCCGCTGAATCCGCTGAACACACTAAACCTGCTGAACACTTGGCGTGTCTTTGTAATTTATCTTCATCGCGGCATAAGCGTACTCACACTTTCTTTCAAGCTTGCTTTGCTCACCGCAGGGTGAGTTAAATGTCTCAGGTAACCGGAAGTGCAATCCGTTTCCCCTGCAACAGCTTGCTGCCCACAAACAAAACTTAAAATGTTTTAACAATTTCTAAAATAAAGCTGGAATTACTACAGGTAATCCTGCAGTTTACAAGTGTTGCCAGCAAGTTATAACTGCCACTGAGTCTGTAGTTTACTACCGCTCCTCCTCCTGTTACTTGGAATGCAAACAGGGCTCCAAAAAAGGAATTTTCAGGTTATACAATAGATCTTAAGTGCAAACAACAGTTGAAAGGTATATTTGAACTGCCAGGAGTGCTTAAACAATGTTTGTACTCGCTGTTTGATCTCACAGACTGCATCTAAGAAAAACTGCTCGCCGTATGGCGAGTTAAATGTCCCAGGTAACAGGAAGTGCAATCTGTTTCTCCAGCAACAGCTTGCTGCCCACAAAACAAAACTTAAAATGTTTTAACAATTTCTAAAATAAAGCTGGAATTTCTACAGGTAATCCTGCAGTTTACAAGTGTTGCCAGCAAGTTATACCTGCCACTGAGTCAGTAGTTTACTACAGCTCCTCCTCCTGTTACTTGGAATGTAAACAGGGCTCCAAAAAAGGACTTTTCAGGTTATACAATAGATGTTAAGTGCATACAACAGTTAAAAGGTATATTTGAACTGCCAGGAGTGCTTAAACAACGCTCATATTTGCTGTTTGATCTCACAGACTGTATCTATCTGACCTAGCTCTTAAATAACACTGTCAGCAGGTTCTTAATCCTACTGCTAGAATCCCACCTCCTGTGTATTCCAGATATTTCCCACTTGATGCACACCAATAAATGGGAGCCTGACCACCCAACAGCATGCAACAGTGGGTGCCCACTCCCAGTGCTGCCAAATAGCACACTAACACTGTGGTGCCCAATCCCAGAGTTTGCACCTGAAATACAGAAAACTGCCTCCTGTTTTCCATCCTTTTTTATAAAACTTGAAGCAAAGAATACAGTGCAACAATGTCATCTACACCTCCAAAATTCTGATCCCCCCTCAGCAAATACTACCCCACATCATCCCCACTCCTCAGCTCTCTATGGTTCACCAATGCAATCCTGTCTATAACTGACAAATGTCCAGCTCCTACCCAGCATAACCTGAAACTGACTGAAACCAGGGTACAGTACATCTAGTTAATAGTTTTTGTTTATGTGTTTTGAACTTTAACTTATAACTTTGTGATTTTGTAACATTTTTACCCAAAATGTTCAACACACAGTAACCTTTTTTTTACCCCACCTCATGAACAAGGAAGTATTTTTTTAACTCCCCTCTGAAACATGTTGTTACAGTTGTTCCACAAAATCACCTTTTGGATGGAATTTTAAAAGTTCCACCTGCCTTGATCAGAAGGTGAGTTCATAAAAATAATAAGTTGAACATGGACTGGGGTCAAACGATCACAAAGCAAAAAGTCCACAGTACTGTATGAAGAAACATTGAAATGTTTTAATGTTTATTCATCACTTTCACTATTTTTGAATACTGTGACCCCAGATTTGACCAATACAGAAAACTGTTCCTTGTTGACCCCTGAACGGACCAGCCACAAACATTTTACATCAGTCCAGTCACAATTAAAAAAAACCTGATAAATTTCAAACTGAATCAGGGCACCAATCCCAATTGCTCTGGGGACAAAGGACTCTGCCTTGTACCATTGAGCTCAAGTCAGAGCTCAGTTCATTGTAGAAGCTGCATTCAGGGGTCAGAGGGCTAAACAACTGGCTTCCTATCCCTTGAACTGCAACAATTGGGACTTGACTTTTTCTCTTTATTTCTACAAAATTCAGCAACATTGCAGGGAACAAAATGATTTTGTTTAAACTGGAGATCTGCTTGCTCCTGAACAGACCAGCTGCAAACACTTTTTACCCACCCTCCAACCCTCTCTCCCACTCTTTATTAATTACACAGAATACAGAGGAAGTACTTGGCATGCAACAGAGGTGGTGCAGTTTAGAACGTGTGCCTTGTACTTTGCATGGTGATAAACAAGACTGTGTTTGTTTACTACTTTGTTATCTTGAAGCTATCTATTTTCATATAGGAAGCAGTGTTTTTCACAGGAAGTTATTCATATATAGTAGGTATAGGAAGAAGTTCCTCATGCACTATTACTGGTTGTCCTATATTTGCTATTTGCCTAGTTATCTTTAAGGTAATTGTCTCTATAGGAGTAGTAGTGTTCTTCATGGGAATGCATCTTATATGGGATGAAATGTGCTTTTTCCATATTACTGGTTTTGCTGTATCTGCTAAATATGGTTAGTCTGCTGACATTTGAGTATATTCCTGATCTTACCCATAGGTCACTATCTATGGAAAGAGCTCTTTACTTTGTTTTTTCAACCTGTTTTTCTCACCTACTTCAAATCAGAGGGACAGTATGATGAAGCCCACATTCAGACTATTGCCTACTTTCTTGAGGGTGCTCAAAAAAACTTAAATGGAGAATAGCCTCTGGTCTAAAATGTCCCAGGTGGTGCTACCTCACCTCATTGGCTATGCTGTTATTAATTTCTGCAGGAGACGGTGAGCCTAATCAGGTCCTCTCACATATCCACCTTATGGTCTCTGCCCACCTCCCTGGGTGGGTACCAAAGAGTTCAAGACTGGGCATATCAACATTAGAAGCTTGCTACCTAATCTGACTGAACTAACTTCCTAGGTTCATCACTACCAGCCAGATGTTCTGGGGCTTACAGAGACCTGGCTTAAGCCTGCCATACCTGACAATATTTGTTCCCTACCTGGATATACATGTGTTTGACAAGATAGGCAGAAGTCCAAATGGGGGGTGGCAGTACCCTATTCTATTTCAAAGATCACTTGAATGTATCATTGATGCCTTGCTGCTCACCAAAGACTGACATACATCTGGAATATTGTCATATTAAGCTCCAACTAAGACAGGTAAAAAAACTGCATCTTTTCTGTGAATATATACCCCTATCAGGTGGAATCAGAGCATTAGAAAATTTGACCAATATAGCAACTGATTAGATTAAAGGAAACAAACTCATTATGCTAGGGGACTTAAACATTGATAGGTTAGGCAATCAAAGGACATCAGATGAACTTTACTTAAGTAAATTAAGTGCTAATCAGATCACTTGAGAAACCTACCAAGCTGACAAAGGGTGGGGCCATGGCTACATTATTGGACTGGATAATTATACCTAGAAATGTTAGAATTCCATGCTCTGGCATTCTACCTGATTCTGTTAGTGACCATTTCTCTACTTACTGCATATGGCAGCACAAATTCAGTCTCCTTCTCCAAGGCTAATAAAGTTCTGAGATTATACCAGATTTGATAACATGGCATTCAATTATGATCTCATTCAATTGGACTGGTCATACCTTTGGGCCACTGACAATGTTCAGGATGCCATTGCATTCTTTAATTCGACATTTTGGGAACTGCAGGACAAGTATGTGCCAGTCATGACCAGAAGAATCAATGGACTCACCAACAAATGGATTGATTGAACAGTACTCACTGTGATGAAAGCAAGGGACAAGCAATGGAGTATCTTAAAGGCCACAGGAAATAATGATAACTGGCCAAAATAAAGGCATCTCTGAACTCAATGCAAAAAATACATAAATCAAAGTAAAAGCAACTATTATAAAAAAAAACTGCTCTCTTCTACTGTGGGATCCCCTCAAAGCTACTGGAAGCAAAGCAAGCAGTCACAGGGCAAAAACAACTCCCCTGTACCCCTTGAGCTAAACATAAATGGCATAAATTGTAACAATCCCTCCACTATAGTGAAAAAATGTAATGGTCAATTCTGTGATCTATGTACACTGAACCTAACTCTAGTGGAAGCCCCACCCGTCAATCACAGGACAGTCATATAATACATCCTCCCTTCTACCTCAAAATAATAAAAATATCAGAAGTACAAAAAATTGCTTAAAAGCATCCGAGTCTAAAATGGCTGGCTCTGATGGGCTTGAGCCTAAACTGCTCTGACTTGATGCATGGGAAATTGCACCTGCTGTTATTAGACTGTTCAACCTCTCACTCATGAGTGAAGAAATCCCCTCTGCATGGAAGTTATCCCATATTGTCCCAGTCTTTAAGAAAGGAGATCAGTAACTACAGGCCTACATCAATCTTGTCAGTACTAAACAAGATTAAGGAAAAACTGGTAGCTACCTAACTAACTGAATACCTGACCCAATTTAGCCCTCTGTCACCCCACCAACATGGATTTTGAAGTGGTCACAGTACAGCCACTGTCTTGCTAACACTTACTAATTGTATTGCATCCACCACAGATAGAGGAGAATATACAGGCACTATGTTTATAGACCTAACCAAGGCGTTTGTTCTTGTGGACCATGGTATTCTCACACACAGGTTAAAGGATATAGGACTAGTGCCCCTTCCCTTTGATGGTTTGCCAAATATCTCCACCAGAGGCAACAATGAATGTAACTACGATCTACTTTCTCTGGGACTATGTCCTCCTGCATTGGGGTCCCCTAAGGCTCCATATTGGGACCCCTCCTGTTCTCAATCCATATCAACAGTCTACATGAGTGTCTGAAACACTGTGCACCTATACTATACATGGATTATCTTGCACTGTCAGCTCCAAAAGTTTTAATGACATAAACAAAATGTGGTCACAGGATTTGCAAGGGATTCAAACCTGGCTGAAACAAAATAGGCTGATCATAAATGTGGCTAAGATGCAAGCCTTGCTATTGGTTCTTCCCTCAAAATAAGGAAATGCCAAGCCCCTCTTCAGATTCATTGTCTAGATGGGACTTTACTGTTGTAGTACAGTCCTTCAACTATCTTGGGGTTACTCTGGACACCACACTTGACTTTAATCTGCATATATCAAAAACATGTAAATCAATTAATTCTAGATTGGGCCTATCATACAGGATTAGGAACAACCTTACCAACCATGCCTGCCTGTCAATTGCACGGGACGTACTGCTCACCAAGCTCATGTACAATGTTGCAGTATATACACCCTCAGCATCTAAGCCTGCACTGAGGCAGTGGGATGTCCTTTACAACAGAATATGTTGATTTGTGTTCCCTGACAGCAGATTTGTACATCAGTGTAGACTATATGAAAGGTTAAATTGTCTACCCCTGAAGCTTTGAGAGACCATGCACTAGGAAGCACTGTCTATAGCATATTAAGTAAGCAGCAACTGCAACAGCTTGCTATATGGCTGCAACAACATTACATTCCATACCTACTAAGATCCTTAGATTGTAGTCTGCTTGAGGTACCTAAGTTGAGAACTAACCTTGGGTCTGCAGCATTTCAGTACTTTGTTCCCAAATTATGGAACATTATCCTGAGATTCGGGAGTGTTTCACTGCAGGGAGTTTTAAAAAAATATCTTTGTAAGCATCTACTACGTACATCCAAATATAAATGTTCCCCCTACAGGTGAACTGGGTACTGGGTCCCAATACTATTTCTGAGTCTGCTTGCCTCTATGGCATTAGTATTCTAACTGATTTTACCAGTGGAGTATAATAATTGCTCGTTCTAGAGCCTTTCACCCAAAGAAGGACACCACACCCAGTATTGCTTTGGCTGCTCAGTCGGCACAATGTTTTATAAACTTTTCAATAAACTTTTTATCCAACAATACTGAGTTCCTTTACATACCATATGTAATATATTTCTTTATTCCCATATTCTCTTTATTTCTCAATATCACCACTTATATCACATTTTATAAACACCTTTTATATCACATTTTCTTCACCCCCGAGTGTAAACTCGAGGGGATCTTCCTTTCTTGCTCATTTTTCTCTCTCATTCCCATTGTAAAACTGAGGGATTATCTCTTAATATCTGGGCCAGGTCCAATTCCTGCCCCCATTTTCAATTAATGGGTGTCCACACCCTTTCCTCTTGTCCAGGCCAGGTCCAATTCCTGCCCCCCATTTTCCATTCCTGGGTGTCCGCACCCTTTCTCTTATACCCACCTTAGTGTAACTCTAGAATTTCTCCCTCCCTCCAAAAAGTATTTTCTTTTCTCTTTTTTCCTCACTGTGCCCCGTGATTTCTTGGGCGGTGGTTGGGAAATCAAAATTTGTCTTGCAAAAGTGAGGGAGAGCTCATCTGCATGGTCCCTTATATCCTCCCTTTTCCTCCACCCCCTTGCTCTCTTTTTCCTCGCTCTGTTCCTTCAACCTATCCTTTGTGTTCTTTTCCCATAAGATCCACCCTTTCTTGGTGAGGTCATCACCTCTGGAGCCGAGTCTCCTTTCCTGACTGTGCCCTCCCCCTTATGACCCCTCTTCAAAATCCTTGCCCCTTTCTTACCTGTCCTCCCTCCCCACCTTCCCCCCTCCTTCTCTGTCCTTCCTTCCTTCTAGGCTTCTAGGTCTACAACAAAGGGGTTTGTCCTTTTAGAGACAATCCTTGTTCTAGAGCCTTTCACCCAAAGAAGAACACCACACCCAGTATTGCTTTGGCTGCTCAGTCGGTACACCGTTTATTAAACTTTTCATTCAAACTTTTATCCAACAATACTGAGTTCCTTTACATACCATATTTAACATATTTCTTTATTCCGATATTCTCTTTATTTCACAATATCACCACTTATGTCACATTTTATAAACACCTTTTTATTTCACATTTTCTTCAGCCCCGAGTGTAAACTCGAGGGGGTCTTTCTTGCTCATTTTTCTCTCACCCCCCCACTGTAAAACTGAGGGGGTTATCTGTTAATGTCTGGGCCAGGTCCAATTCCTGCCCCCCATATTCAATTCTTGGGTGAACACACCCTTTCCTCTTGTCCCGGCCAGGTCCAATTCCTGCCCCCCCCCATTTTCCATTCCTGGGTGTCCGCACCCTTTTTTCTTACACCCCACCTTGGTGTAACTCTAGAATTTCTCCCCCCTCCCCAGCAAATAGTATTTACTTTTCTCTTTTTTCCTCTAGCCCGACTCCAGCTTGCACTGGAAGTCAGGCTTGCTAGTTTTGTGTTTTTTCACAAAGTGCCTTAATTTTTTTAAGAAATTGTGCTACTTCTCTGTGCTTCTCAGCAGGATGCCTAAATTGTAAATCTAAACTGTAAATCTAAACTGGGGTTCCACTTCTGTAAATTAATTCAGGACTTTGCTTAGACTGTATCTGAGCTTTCCATCCCTGCTGTGATTTGTACTAGGCTAAAATAGTGATTTACTGTGTTCTTGCATGGCTATCCAAACCAAAGGAAAAAATAAATACAGCCCAGATTAACTTTATTCCCCTGAATTCAGCTGTCCAGCAAAACATTGACTGTATGGTTCCCTGTAGCTTAAGCCTGTGTGAACCACTGTGGCAGGGTATTGTAGTTAAAATTGTAGTGTAAAGAAAATGAGTCCAAACCCCGAAAGCCTTAAACTGAAATCTCTAATTTCAACAACCCTCCCCTCTCTCCCCACCCCCATGCCTCTCAGGCTAAACACTACCTCCCTTATCTTATTTAGTTCTCATTTTTCTCTTCCTCTCCACAGTATTATCGGAAGCCCCCCCCCCGAGGGTGGACAGTCACGAGGGCCAGGATTGAAGAGTCCTCCCTCACCACAATTACTAGCCCGAGACCAGGCATGAAATTTGACTCTTTTTCCAGGCTTGCTTCAGAAGAACCCCACTGATGCTCTGCATCAGCTGCCCCACCGCCCCCGCCACCACCCTTGGTGGACTTCACTTTATATAGGCATGATCACATGCTACAGAACCAATCAGTCTACTTTCCCATTTGCAACTTTTCAGTTGCTCCCACTAGAGGCCACCCTCACAGCCTAGCCAGAAATAATTCTTTCTCATTACATCCCCAGAAAGCAAAACATTCGAACAAGGGTTCAGTAGGTGAGCAGAACTGTCAATTTATACTATCGTGGCCAGCAGACAGGTCTCACTCAGCTTCAGCAACTGGTATAGCATAAGAATTCAGGCTGACAGGACTACAAGTCTCACTAGAATCTGTGGAAATAAAGGTAGACAACTAACATAACAGAGACTGACTCTGGCCTACTAGGATCACAAACTTGGAACCTTACCCCAAGCAAGCTCACTGGAGCTGCCCCACCGACAACCTTCACCCTTGACTGGGGGCTACAAATACACCATCTTACCAGTTCAGGCCTGTTACCATTTTAAGCTGGTATCTGCAGCACTGTTTCACCATGCCTCCCCCAAATTCAACACAGCTCCCTTACCGGGACACTCTGCGCAATCAGATCTACCTAAGACAGGCACCCCTCAGGAGTCCTGTCCTAATCATCCTGTACATCTGTGCAGTCATCTGCGTAGATAATCAAATGAGTACCTGCCGTGACCCTAATCCTCTTTGGGGCATGCAGGACTGCCATCTCCCTCACCTTACTGAGTGTCCCACAACACCCACAGTGGAAACCCTGCTAATGTAGCATGGGCTTACTCACAAGGGAATCTGCTACCTCATCTTCACTGGAATATGTGATAAGAGGATGAAATTAGCTCACTTCTCTAGACCGAGAGTCCTCAGCTTGATTGTCTCAATGCTGATAATTTATTCCGGTGATGTCCAACCTAATCTTGGACCCCAAGTAGCCAGCTCTACCATAGGGTCCCCTAGTGACCCCATCTGGATCAACACAAAGGGCTTGAGAGTTGCCCATATGAATATCTGCAGCCTGCGACCAAAGCTGCACAAGGTCCAGTCCTGGGTAGACCTATATAATCCTGATGTGCTTGCCATCTCTGAATCCTGGCTGAGGCCTCACATTCTCGCACACGAGGTGGAGCTAGTCAACTATGACACCTTCAGAAAGGACAGAGAGGGGAAAAAAGGAGGGGGGGTCCTCTTCTATGTAAGATCCTCATTAGAGGCTTCTCTATCCACTCTCCCCCTGGCCAACTCCTCAGGCCTTGAATAAGTGTTCATCAGAATTGTCCTGGGCCAGGTAAAGTACTTCACAATTAGCTGCACCTACAACCCTCCCAATGCTGCCCACTCTGCTCTTCAGAACTTAACAAGTACCTTGGCAGGAACTGCTCCCACGGAGCTTCTGATGCTGAGGACTTCAACCTAAGGTGGAAGGTGAGTACTGAACATGCTCATAGGGCCTCACTCCTTGAAGTCAGTCTGACTCAGGTCATCACCAAAATCACCAGGCAAAATACAAAAAGGGGGAACCATTCCACCCTTGACTGGATTCTAGCATCAAATCCTGCAAATATCCAAGCAGCTGGTGTACTGTCAGATGCCTTGAGCTACCACTCGTCCACATTCTGCATGTGGAAAAACAGGCCAGCTAGGATTCCCCCCCAGGCTCATTGAAGCCAGTGACTTCTCCAGATTCTCAGCAGAGAACTTACAGAGCTGTCTGGGTAGTAGATGAAGCTGCACAATTTTTCCAATACTCCTTCAAAGCAGTGGCTAATCTCCATGTTCCTCTAAGGAGAATGTTCACTAACAGTCGTTGCTACAGATGGATGACATGGGAGTTAAAATCCCTAATGAAAAGGTGAGATAAGGCCTGGAAAAAGTACAGGTGCTCCACACTCTTGGAAGACCTAGTTGACTACAGGAGACTGAGGAACCAATGTAAGTAGGCCACAAAAACCGTAAAGAGGGAGTACGTCAATAACATCCAGCTGCAAAACTTGGCAGACCCAAAGTGTTTCTGGACTTGTATCAATGACCTGATAAAAGGCCCAAACAAATCACCGCAGGGCCACATAATCTGAAATGGTCAAACCTTAACTGAGGGTTGTGAGGCAGCAGCTGCCTTCAATCTTTTTTTCACTGGCCTGGGCACTTATAGAACAAACCTTCTGCACCATAATCAAGATCTTGTGGGTAGTGAAAAGCAGGATCCTCCATCAGCCTACTTTCACCTAAGGACAGTATGCATCAAAAAAGTGCTGCCCCTCCTGCTGTTCATAAAATCCACTGGACCAGCAGGACCAGATGGCTTGGACCCTAGACTGCTCAAAGCTGCTACACCTGCCATAGCCCTACCTGTCACCTGGCTCATAAACAGGTCCCTGCTGGATGGAGATGTCCCCAAAATATTCAAGCAGGCCCACATGGTTCCAGTCCACAAGGGTGGATCTAGGAAAACTGTAGGTAACTACAGGACAGTCTCTCTCTCCTCTGCTCACTGGCAAAAATCCAAGAGCGGCTAGTTTACTACCAACTTAGGGACTACCTGGAAGAGAACAAACTCCTGGCCCCCACCCAACATGGCTTCAGACAAAACCATGGGACTGACACTGCGCTCATCAAGTTTACCTCTGATGTTCTCACTGCTCTGGACAAAGGCACTCCTACAAGGGCTGTCTTTATTGACCTAACAAAGGCATTTGATCTGGTAGATCACCCCCTTCTATTAATTAAACTGAGAAAGTTTGGACTTGATCAACACTCCCTGAACTGTATCAGCAACTACCTGTCTTGCCATTCCCAACAGGTCAATTGGAGAGGTTCAACCTCTGGATCACTCCCTATTAATGAGGGGGTTCCGCAAGGGTCAATTCTGGGTACTCTCTTGTTCTCTCTGTTTGTCAATGACCTCAGTTACCACTGTGGGAGCAGCTCTGTGGTACAGTACGCTGATGACATGGTACTATACAGAACTATGACTCCCCTGGATGAACTAGGACCCCAGCTCCAGTCGAACTTTGCTAAGGTTGAAACCTGGCTAATAGAAAATCGTCTGGTTCTAAACTCAAAAAAAACTAAAGCACTGCTTTTTACATCCAGATCCCTAGGTTCTGGCTGAACTCATCTTCTCCCGCTTGTCACAGCATTTGGCTTCACAACTGAGGTGGTTTAATCCTGCAGATATCTTGGTCTGGTGTTAGATCAGGGGCTCTCTGTCAACTTCTACATGGACCTAGTCACAGAAAACATTCACCAAAAGCTTGGCCTTCTCTATCGTCTGAGCGCTAATATGATACCAGAGACTAGATTAGCAATTGCAAAGAGTATCCTCCTTCCGACCCTAACCTATGCTGCCCCTGTTTTACATGGCTTGGCAAAACAGAACCATTGTAGGCTGCAAACCATGTATCACAAAATAGCCCACTTTGCCACAAAATCTCACCCAAGGACTCACCATTGTGATGTCCTTGCCTCACTCAGCTGGTCTTCCTTCAGCCACAGACTTTGGTACCCCCTACTAACTGCCACATACAAACTTCTTGATGACCACCCTCCTGCAGGGTTAGCTGGACTACTAGCTCCTAAACTGGCCAGTCAACCCCTCTGCTCCAGTGGCAAAAACCTCCTAAAATACCCAGGACCAGATCTGTTACTGGCAGCTAATCATATGCCTATGCTGCCCCTGTAATGTGGAATAAGCTCCCTGGTCACTTACAGCTAACTCCTTAGTGAGTTTCAGGAAAGGATTATATGAGCACCTACTAAACTCCAGTCTCTGCTCCTGTCCCAAAGATTAACATCGTCCCTTTGTCCCCCCCCCCGCCCCCGGTGGATCCCTGCTTCAGCTACTCCCCTAACTATCTCCCTTCCCCACAAAGCTTGTGAGTGCAACCTTGTGTTATTGTTTAACCGTAAAACCCTGCTGTAAATAACCTCTCTTTACTATGTAATACCGTGCACTGCACTTGTAAACCTCTATGACATGTCCAGAAATGTACTACCTGAATGTAATTACCTTGTTATATGCAACTAATTCTGAGTCACCCCTGAAAAGAGGACCTCTGGGGCTCAACAAGCCTACTCAGTTAACAAAATTTAATGAATAAGTAAATAAATGTTGCAATATTTTTACATTTGGAACCCATATTTTCAACATGCACTAGTCATTGTTTTTACTTCATCTCATGATCATGGCAGATCTTATTTCAGATCCCCTACCAAACCTTTTTTCATGGTAGTTCAGCAAAGTCACATTTCATGTGGCATTTGATAAATGACTCCTGCCATATTCATATGCTGTGGTAATAAAAAAATTATCTTGATGATTCAGGGACACAATCAAAAAAAACAAGAATTGTTTGCATGCACCTCATCATCTCCCAGTTATGACAACATCACTAGCTAGTATTATTAATTTGTTAATTTTAACTACTGTACTATCTATGACCAACAACTACACAGAAAATGCAAGCAAGTGAACTTGTTTGGCATTGGTCAATGTTTGTTTTAAAGAGCCTGAACCTCATCCACACCCACCGCTACAAAAATCTTTGAATCTGGTGAAAACTACCAGCTGGCCCCGTTGAAAAAATATGTTGCTCATGAAAAAAAGGGAGGATGAGGACTAGCAGCAACATACTGAGGGAAGCACCTCCACTCCCTCAGTACCTCCCACAGAACCCCTATCTACAGCATCGCCAACCAGGATGCAATACAATAATGTTGCAGTATGTCACAAAATGCTGCAATAAGCTGCAGGGAAACAGTGTAGTGTAATGTAATTGCAGTTAGGCCCATTTTTTTAATGCAGTAATTCATGACTTGACCTTTCCTGCAAATTATTGCATCGCATCATGGCTGGCTCTGCTGTATTCTTCATGTTGTCTTCTGGGCTATATTCATGCAGAACTCAGATGAGTGACAGAATGCAGATGTTACTGCGGAACCATCAATTTCAAGTAATGATGGATAGCAAAGAGAGGAGGCAGCTGCAGCTACAAGAAATAGCCAACTAGTGGCCAGATATTCAAAACTTTCCCTGTTGGGCAAAGTGATACCGCACCATTTTCTCAGGGTTTGCACCTGAGCATAATATTCAAAGGGGGCAGTGTGCATGCTAAAAGAGTTAGTGCACATGCTAAAAAATAATGCAGGGCAAGGTGAGGGGCAGGAACATAAACTCAGGCACAGCACTATATTCAGTGTGTTTGTTGTGTGTAACAGGGTTAGCCCGGGTCACCTTATGTAGCACATTTACCACTGAGAGAAAGCCCAATTTAATTTGGGCAACCCTACTGGCCAGTGGAGCCACTGTAACCAACAGCCACACTGGTGGCTGGGGGAGTACACCTGCTAATTGGTGTACAGTGGCATCCCCACTCTGATTGCTGTCCCACCCATGAATAACACAGTCCCTGGTATGCAGTGGTTTCCCTGTCCTACGATTGCCAGATCTGTGAAAATGAAAGTCTTCCCTGGGGTCCAATAGTCCCCCACAGTTTCCAATCACTAACCTTGGTACAAGTAATATATTCCCTGGTGCCCAGTGGTCCCCCTGTCCTCCAATCACCATCCCTAGTACAATCAGTATATTCCCTGGTGTCCTGAGATACCCCACCCTCCAATCTCTGTTCCCATAGTTTTCCAATAACCACAGATGTCTAGTGGCATCCCCACCCTCCAAAAGTTCACTGCAGTGTTGTTAAGGATGTCCCTGGTGTCTAGCAGCCCTCTGTACTGCTTGTAACGAGTACATCACCTTGCCACCCCCTTACCAGAATTGCTGGCACCACAGAGAGCCCATAATGTGACTGGCACAGCCCTCCTCTCACTACCTCCGCCAGCTGCTGTATACAATGACAGGGAGTGCACATTCTGTGTACTGTCCCTTTACAGTATGTAGAATGCACATTCTCTGTCATTGTATACTGCAGCCAGCCGAGGTGATGAAAGGAGGACTATGCTGGTAGCCATGTGGGCTGTCACAGGACCAATGATTCTGGTAGGGGTGACTTAACTGGGGTGGGGTTAAAGGGAAATCAGACAACTATTAGTGGGGGAGGAGATTTACATGAGTAAATGGTCCTTATCTGCAAACAAATGTATGTATATATGTATGCAAGAAGAGGGTGGCAGAATGGTGTTCAAAATGTGGGCAGTGTGGGGAGGCCACTAGATGCCAGAGACATCCTTTATGAAACTTCTATGAGCTGTTAGAGGGTGAGGGTGCCACTAGACTACAGGGTCTATCTGGAAACCTACGGGGATGGGGATCAGAGAGTAAGGGGTTCCACTGGACACCAGGAAATATATTGTTTATTCTAAGGATGGTGATCAGAGGACGGGGGAACCACTGGACACCAGGAAATATAGTTCTTTTACTGGACTGATAATTGTAGGATTTGGGGGGCAACTGGACACCAGGGAAGACATTTATATTCATGTAGCCAGGAACTGAAGGGTGGGGGTACTGCTGGACACCAGGGAAGACATTTATGTTCACAGAACCATGGATCAGAGGGTGGGGGGATGACTGGACACCAGGGAAGTATTCATTTTAATGGTGACAGGCAAGCAGGGTGGGTGGAGCTGGCCACCTGAGGGGTGCACACCTGCCACCACTTCCCATGCAAATGGGCCCATAATGGGCATGCATATGGCCCCTTTGCAGCTTGAATGCCCAATGGGCTCATTCGCTTTGTGCTGGCTGAATATTGCAATGGGAACTCCCAGTGCTATCGAGTCTGAGGGTGCTGTTCCCTGCACTTCCAGGATCCATGTTGGGGCAGCACTACTTGACTTAACGCTTTGCCTACATGCCCCTATCTTTAGTTGGATAGCGCTTTTGCACTGTGCAGCTGAATTTAACACCCTTAGGGTAGTTTGCAATGAACAAGCGCAGCATAAATCTTTGCATTCTGCTTTGCCCCATTTCCAGTATCAGCTCCAGGTGTCATGTCATGTTATACTGTTCAGTTAGCAGTGTTGACTAATCAGGTGGCAACACTGACTGTAGCCCTAAAGTCAGGCTAACACCCTGAAGAAGCACCTCAGGTTGCAGTATCAGAGGAATACTTAGGAGGGATGCAGGACATCTGGGAGTGACAGCTGGCCACTTAAAACAGTTACTTACTGTCACTTGTAAATATTGCTTGTTTTATTTGCTTAGTATATAGTTATGTCATGTCTGTTTTTTGTTGCTTACTTTTAATATGAAATATTTAATGTTGCAAGTTTTCAGTCAGACCCAAAGGCCATTTTGTGGTTATGAATTGATGACAAAGGTTGACATGAGTCTTATGGTTGATGATAATTGGTACTAGAGGCACATCTTCTTTCTGGGAGAAACAAATACATTTTCAACAATTAGTGCATCCATTCATGTGCATATACTGAACAGCTGGTACAGAACTGCCAGTGCCGCTCTCAGTGTCAGTGACACTACTCTGTCATGAGACCTAAGGATCATACTGACACTAGGCCAACTTAAACCTTTCTCTGGGTGGAGATCATGGGTTTAATTGAGCATGTACTGTACCCATATGAACACAGTTCTGCCGCCTCTTACAAAATTGTATGAAAGCTTCTGTACCTGTCACCTTTCTCCATCAAATAATACAGGAGAATTTGACTACTGATATATGCCAATTCCTCCACCCAAATATTTCCAGTCTAACAACTTGTTGAGGCACCACAAAACATTGGATACAAACCCACAGAACAGGATTTTATTGACACAGGCCTTTAATCTTGTTTGAGCCCACAAGGTTAGCAACTATGACATCTACAGCAACCAGGTTACTCAGAAAAAACTTCTTACAAACAGCAACACAAAAAAAGTGTCAAGATGCTTCCCTAAACACTTAACTCAAAGTGTAGCAAGCCATTTCTCTATTTAAAGTACTTAAGTGTCAATTTCCATTAATTTTAATAAATGGGCAGCACAATGAACAACAAGCACTTTAGAATTGCAAACTGCAGCAGGCTGAAGGGCATTTGAGTGGTCTGTTTGTTACAGCAATATTGTTTTGCGTTCTACTCTGGTGCCACTGAGTCTAATCAGTTGGGGTCTGTAAGTCTAACTAGTGACTACCTGGTTCGGAGAATCATTTTGTTTTTCATAGCAATTAAACTCAGGACCATGGAATGTGGGCCTGAATGGCAAAATGGAAACACTTAACCAAAGTATCACTGGTTGTTGATATTCAGTAAGGGCACCAATGTCACTTTAGAGTTGTGGGGCTGGATTCACAAAGATTGGCCACAAGCTGCAACAATGGCAGCTTGCACCGACCATCCCTGCAACCTGGACCCTGCACCCAAAACAGCATCTGTGCCCCTTGACTTGCGGCATAGGTCACACAGATGGCGCGATGACCACACATGCCGCAAGCTGCAGGAAAGGTGGCAGACAGATGGTCCAGCATCCCTGCAAGCCCTCCCAATCCAGGGCAAGGTCAGACACATGCCCCACCCCTACCCATCAGTGCGAGACACCCACACCCCTCAACTAATACTTCCCTACTAGCGATTGAGAGCTGACCTCCTCATTTCATCACAGTTAGCTCTCCTCGATTGAACTGCGCCAAGATCATGTATAGTAACACATGTACTCTGTGAATGAGAATGGCTGTTTTTCATGAAGTACCTATTATTACTGAATGCAATCTTGGCATAGTTGAGTTGACAGCTGGCCATGGTGGTGAGAGGTGGGAAGTACCAGTCACCAACTCACCCACTGGGTGCGTGTGTGGGGTGAGGGGAGTGGGGTGGGCTGGCATTGTCAGCTGGGGGGTGGGGCCACTGGATCACCAGGGCTATACTGGACATGTGATGGAGGGGGATCTTGCCCTAGGGCATGTGGGGGGGCAGTGGGTATATGGCTCAATGTGTGGGGGTTCTGGGCAGAGGGGGGTGTTCCACACACCCATCCTGGCACAGTGGGTGCCATACCTGGAAACTGGGTCTGTTGGGGGGCTGTAGCCCACAGGGGCTGTAGAGCTGGGACACAGTGGCAACCCCCTCTGGATGGCAAAGAATACTTATGCCACCTCATTGGTGGCGTAAGTGGTCTTTGACAGATGTCCACCGGGGATTGTTCCTGAATCCTGATGTGGTATGTAGCAGCCACCCTTTGTGAATAGGGTGTAACTGCTCCCTTAAACCCCTTACACCCTGTCACAAGGGGTTTCAGGTGTTTTGCAGTTAGCACAGGCAGCCCTGCAGCATGTCGCAGGCTGCCTTTGTAAATCCCACTCAAGATGAAACTCCAGGACGCAAGCGCCATTTCTGCACCATTGTTTTCAGACGCAAGTTGCCCTATGCACTGAGCTGCCTTTGTGAATCCGGCCTGTGATATCTATTTTTAAATACAGCTTTGCACCTTCCAATGTCACCTACTGGGAGATCCACAAATCACAAAATTGCTCTTGGAATAAAATTTAGCTGAATAAACTACTACATTGAACTACAAAATCAATGTTTGCAGACTGTCCTGCCATGGTTCGTATGCATTATTCTGCAATTAAGCTACAAATATTGTGGAATGGGATGAGAAATTTGTGGAATACAGTGAGAAGATCTGGAATTCTAATGAGTCAGAATTTCGTAAACCTTATGAAATTTCATCCAATATTTCAAAAATCGTAAATTGCAGCTTCAGCCCAGAAATGACAAAAACTGGTCCCCTATTTTAGCTTGAACAGATGCATTTGATGCCTCAGCATCCTCCAAACTCATCTTTGCCATTTGAGATAAACATGGCCCTCCTTTGTTGAAGATCTGTGTAAATGGTCCCCACTTCCCCTTTGGTTTCTGTTGAAATTATTGTCAGACCCAAAGTCAGTTGGCACTTACATGAGGCATCTGGCTTCCTGGATGGCCTATCAAGTTAAAAGCAACTCCTCATCAATTTCAGCAAGCCACTTAAGCTTTTGACATTCCTCCCCAGCTTATAGTACAGTTCATGTTAAACGTATTGTTCAACCGGTGAACAGCATATCAGCATATGAACTGTTAATGCTCTGCCCAAGGCATCTTTTACTTGCTGAATATCTAATTGTTAGCTGGTTTCTGCTAAGCTCTGAATGAGCTGCTCAAATATACTTTCAGCTGAAAGTCACATTCTGCAGCTAACAGAAACAAACTCTGGTCAGAGCCAATAGGGCTACAGTGGAGGAATTTAGATATAAATATTGAAAATTTATTTTTTAATATTTTTACACCACATTTTCAACAAAGCCTTGTTATGACACTGCCTCATGAAGGGCAGAGAAAATGTTCAACTCCTGGCCTAAAGGTGATTTTTGTGAAGGGACTGCAAAATTAACTTTCAGGCACCAAACCCAAATGTTGGGCAGGAATTGAAAAATAACAGCTGTCACATTCATGGGGTGCTGAAAAGAAATGGCTATGTTGAAAATCTGGGGTAAAAACTTTGACTATTACCAAAGTTACAAGTCTTCATTTGCAAAATTCAACATAGCCTCATAACTTTGTTTTTTTTTTAATATTTTTACACCAAAATTAAAACATAGCCTTCTTATGGTCCCGCCTCATGAATAAGGTCAAAGAAAATGTTCAACTGCTGTCCAAAAGGTGATTTCATGCAGGCACCATGAAATCATCTTTCAGGATAAAATTAAAAAAAAAACATTTTGGTCAAGATTTGAAAAATGACAGCTGTCACATTCATGAGGTGCTGTAAAGATATGACTATGCTGTAAATTTGGGAGAAAGATAATTAAAATGACCAAAGTTATAAGCCTGCATTTGCAAAATGGAGGCTCATACCTATTTTGTTTTTGTAATATTTTTTACATCAAATTGTCAACTTAGCCTTCTTATGACCCCATCTCATGAACAAGGGCAGAGAAATGTTTCAACTCCTTCCCAAAAGGTGATTTCATGCAGGGAATGCAGAACCACCTTTTGGTCTGTGCAGGTGTTCATGAGGCGGGTTCCAAAAAAGGCACATTGAAAATTTGGCCAGAACTATGCAAAAATGCTAAAGTTATGCCACTAAGTTTAAACCCCTGTTGGAATACATTGAACCACATACCTGTTTCTTCAGTTTGTGGTTAGGCTTTGAAAAGTGAAGATGTGTATGTGGTCCTGAGAGGATTATAGCGTTGGAATTCTGATGGGTAAGTAAGGGTTTGAGGGTGGTGGGTGCTGAGTGGGACGGTTGGGTGGATGGTCAGGAATGGCCACAAAAGACATTGATGGATGGTTTTCTTTTTACAGGAAAAGAAATTCATGTCAGAGGATTCCTGATCACAACACTTGGGGAATGGACACCACCAGTGTCACTGTTATGTTTCTGTGGGGGAGGGTGCTGAGAGGCAGATTGAGTGGGGGGGAATATATATTAAAAAAAGGTCACAGTGGAATACGATCACAACACTGGGGCATTGGGCACTCCCAGTGTCATTTTAATGATTCTGGGGAGGTTGGCTGGTGCTGAGAGGGAGGGATGGTCAGGTGGGGGTAATAAAGAAGGAGGTCACAATGGAATACAGCTTAGTCCACCATGTCCAAGATTGCCTCTGGTGCATGTGCTGTACAATTTGGCAGCCATATAGGACATGGTGGACTATGCTGTATTCCACTGTAACCTCCACAAAATAGTGATGTGCCACTGCTAATGGATAGTGGGGAGTGCTTTATGGATGTGGAGGTGACTATGAGGCAACTCCCCACTGTTGTTCAGTCAGAAAAGTCTCCAATTTTCAATTGATCGCAGGAGGTCTGCTGGGCTCTGCCCACTGCAGCCCTAAAAATTGACAAACTACAGTAGCTAGAAACTCACTGGAATCATATAAAGAGAACTTATTGATAACTGGCTGCACAGTGTTTAATGTGAATTGTCAAATATTTACCCCCATCAGTCTACCCCATCCCACCCCATCACACCATTAAAGTTGGTATTTCCATCATTACTGCTGTCTTGAATTTAACAAGTTAAAGTGCATAGCAAGACATGAGGTGTGGGCACAGAGTGCTACAGTGCTAATACACTAACTCATGACATCCAATCCCTGGGATATCTTATTGTGATTATAAAATAGATAGCTAGTAAACAGGTTAGAAAGAAGTATTAAAAAAATAAACACACATTCTTTAAATGAGTTTTTCTTTGGTTAAAAATAAAACAAAGTAATTTTTCCACATGTACAGCAAAGAACAGCGATGAGTAGTTTTTTTTTCCACAGGTATAGTAATAGGTGGCACCATATTAAAGGTTGTTTCCCCTCCCACTGTGTCCAACTTCACACAGTTTTCAATGTCACACAATCCTTGTCCTTGCTTAATTGTAATTTATCAAGCTAATTTACCTGTTATTGTATTATTGTTCATAGTGTTCTTCACTGTCCGCCATCTTCCCCCTCCACCCAGGACATATCTGGAAACAAGCTGTTACCAGCTTAGTATGTCTTTCCTGGTGAAACGTTTGAAATAAATACATACACACATACATAAATGAATAAATAAAAATCCCACCCTCTTCCAAGTACAAATTCCAAACCTGTGACTCTGTTTCCAAGTTGTTTTCCCCTCCTGTGGCAATTGTCACCTTCCTCCTGGTACAGTTTTTTAATCTATTGACCCCATTTTAAGTTTCTTTTCTGTTAAATCAAATCCCTTGCTCCTCCTGGTCAGCTTTCAATCTTAGTAGATGAAGTTGAAGCAGACAGTGGGAGCTGAATGGAGCTGATGGTGAGAACACTCACAGTGACTTGTTGGTGAAAACCAGGCAGAGCTCCAGAAAAAATGGAAATGACACTTTGATTATGGGAGCAAGTGGGATAACAGGAGTTTCCAGCAAGAATGTAGACTTGCTACTGCCTGAGTTGGGTTCTGTTTAAAGGAAAAAAGGTGTTTGTTTATTTACCAAAAACTTTATTTGTGGTAAATGGTGGCTCTCAGGGCGTGCTTGAGGACAACCAAGAATACAGATTCATGCCGCTGCAGGAATGAGCAGCGGGAGAGAGAAAGAGGGAATGGTTAAAGTAAGTGTTGGAGGTTAGAAACCTTGTTAAACAAGATAAGAAAAAATGCAAACAAGCTTAAAAGGGGATTTAAATTGTTTATTTTTAATATTAGGTGTATATGTGTGTGTGTGTGTGTGTGTGTGTGTGTGTGATGTGTGTGTTTTATTAAAATGTGTCTGTGTTTTCTAAGTACTGCACTGGCAAGTAGTTGTTGTATATTTTTATTTATAAAATGGCAGGGTAAAATCCAGTAATTTGATTGGATAATCGCTATATGTAAAATACAATTTACACATAGTTAAAAAAGGACTGTTCAGAAGTGAGCAGTTTGGAACCTTATCAAGGAGCATTTAGAACCTTGGTATTTCAGTTGGTGGTCATTTTTTTGCCAATTTACCTTGAACGACCATCTCTTGCCAGGGAAGCCCAAAAAGCAGTAAATTTCGACATTGTCACCACAGATGAGGAGCTTGAAAAAATGTCCAGGCTCTCAGAAGAAGAAGGGACAGAAGATATAAATGAGGAGCAGGTTATCACAGTGAGTAATGATAGTAATTTGACACATACAAATGTGAATATCAGCAGGCATTTGTCCTTAACAGCTGAAGCTGTAGATGTCATTGAAGATGAAAAAATGAAGTAAATTCAAAGAGAACCACTGCTTGGGTTGTCAGAGTATTTAAGGATGTCTGGCAGCTAAAAATAAATCGATTTTAAAACAGTGTCATTTGATGAATTAAATAATCATTTAAGATTCTTCTATACTGAAATGAGAAGCAGTGATGGAAAAGAGTACACTATCAGCAGCTACTGTAGTATTCATTCTGTCTTAAACAGACATCTGAATTCAGTCAGCATTGGCAGAAAAATAAATTTTTCATCAGACACAATATTTACTACAAGCAATGATGTTTTCCTGTCAGTCACTAAGCGCTATCAAAGTACTCAAAAAGATACCTCCAAGCAACACCCTCCCATCTCCAAAGCCGATCTTGAACTGTTAACAAGTCATCAGCTCTGTCCACTGACACCCCTCCTTGCCTGCAGCGAAATGTGTGGTTTGATGTTCAGCTATATATGGCCAGGAGGTGCAGAGAGGGTCTCCGTCAGTTCACGCCAAAAAGTTTCAAATTTAAATTGGATGAAAACGGAGTGGAGTATGCAACCTTGAACTGTAACAAAGAACCACAATGACCTGTCCAAAATTAATAGAGAGTCACACCATGGTTTTATATATGCTGAGCCAAGTTTACACAACTGCCCTGCTGCCAGCCTTAAAGCGATTTACCAAGTTTTGATATATGAACGCATATACTGCAAGGTGACTGCATATAGAACTGATTTGCAATGTATTTTGATAGATGCATAGCCTGTTTTAGCAAATTAAATCAGGTTTTCACCCTCACAAACCAGGAAGTGTCATTTTGTGTATTGGAGCCTGTATTTGGTGACCTTTGACACTCATTACCTTTGCAATGTCACCACAGGGAGATCTGTGCTCTGCAATTAAAATTAGTTCTTGGTCACAGCAACTCTGTCTTGATAGAGCTCTTGGTCGCAGCAAGCAGCATGACAATAGCAATGTCAAACAGTTAATTTTCAGGGTCCAATGATGAAAGCATTATGTTGTCCTGCACTAACAGTGGTCTTTCAGACACTGACATAGTGCCACAATTTGACAGCCACTGCATAGTAGATCCCCATAGGGGTGACCCTATGAGAGCAGCGAGAATGACATGGGCAGTAGCTCAGGCAGTCACAGCAGTAGTCCCAATCCATTCCAGTACAGCAATGACAGCAGACTTAGCAACATGGACTGTTAATATTATATTTTGCTACTTAGTGCTACAGTTTGGCTCCCGTCATTGCTGTCATTTTACTGTGCAAAATCGAAGTATGGTGTGTGTTCTGTTGCTCCCAGCATTAATATGCCCACACAAATGCTAGTGATAGTACCCCAGGTTTTATATTTCTTTTTATTAGGGTGGGGGGATTGCTTTCTCTATACTAATGAGTTGTTGGCCACTCCAGCTTGACACTGAGAGCATGGCTCGATCTGGTGGCATTGCTTGAGCAGGATAAATAGCTCACAATTTGTCCAAATCCAATTTGTCCAAATTCCTCACCTGGTACTAGTTAGTAGTGACCTCCCGCCAATTGATTTATCAGTCACTCACTCTGATGGAGCACAGGGTAGAAATTACAAGCAGGCACCTTGTACCTCAACCACTCCAAACCCCCCAGTAGCACACATACACTTAGAAAAATGCTGCAGCATAGAACTTTTATTATCTGTACATTATTTATACTGTTTGGGTCTGTCTTTGCCCTAGTCCCAATTGGTCTACGCTATAGATTTCTTCTCTGTGTATGTGTGTGTTTGGGGGTTGGGGGGCTGCTTGTACTTTCCCCTTTAGAGGTATCAGTGATTGAGTAACATGTTGAAGTCACTAGTTCCCCTGTTTACGGCATGTTATAAATTTAAAACTACAAATTATTGCACCAGCTTTGTATCACCGCTAAGCGCTCAGGAGCTATACAGACTGCAGCTGTCATTAGTGTCTGCATAAGCATCTGTATTACCATCCTGGCATTGGCTTATTGCCGCTACATGTGTGCCTCCAGGTGCATTATGAATTGAGCAAAAAATACACAGTACAGTTGGTGATCAACCCCAACCCCCCAAGGTTAAAAATGACACTGCCAATACTCTTCTCATGGAGAAAGAGACCGTATTTATGTTTAGACATCCTAAGTATCATTTGATTGGTCCAGTACAAAAAGGGACATATCCCTGCAGTAGGTACTCAAGTGTTAGACTGTATTTGAACCACCCTTCCTCACTTATGTCACCATACTTCATTACCACTTCGGTCTGTGTCAAGCCATTTGTGTTTTCCCATTTTTTCCATTACATTGGATCTCTAATGCACATGTGTAAAGTGTACAGCACATACAACAGATGCTGCACTATACTGTCTCCCATGCCTTACCGATGTCATGGTGCATTGTGTAGACTCCCTGCATTCATTGCTGTGTAGCCCATATTTTGATTCAGACATTATTCCCTAAGTTTGCCGAACTGACTAGCACACTTTGCAATATAACACCATAGAAGCCGTAAATTGGTACCACAGTGTCGGGAGGGGATGGCAACTGCAGTCTCTTCTTTTGCTGATGCTCCGGAGCACATACAATGATGCTATAATCCTAATTATAAATAAAGACTGCATGTTAAAATGATAAAAAACTGAGTGTTTTTAATTTTGAGATACACTGTAAACTGTAAACTATGTACAGTATATAACTGATTTTATTGCATTCATTTATAAACTTAGTGAGGCGCTGGCAAGCTGGAGAAACAATTCAGTGCACCATGTCCCTTTATTCATGCACATCTAAGCATACTTTGGTGATCAGTGTTATGGTGCTTGCATGAGAACACCAAATGAGCCCAAGAAAACACAGGAGCACAAGAAAAAATATAAACTGTCTATAATTATGGTGACAATCAGAAATGCAATAGCAAAGGCAATTTACTGAAGCAATCACAGTGGAAGCAGCACTTGCCAAAAATACACACTTTATTGCACTGTTCTCCTGGGATTGGACTGTGTGGCTCAGTGCTTGTACTCTTGCTGCACATTACAATTCTGAACTGTTGAAAAAGTCATCCATTTAACACAGCCCTCTATGTACCAATACCGAAAAGCTTACTTCAGTTTATAGATCTGCCCAGTTCAAAAGTCGTCCTTTTGTGTCCCAAAACACTACAGATTACAGCTCCACTCAGTTAAAAAATGTATTTTTTATACAGACTTGTTGTTATAATTATTTACTTGCAGCACTTATTAAAACTGTAACACTGTACTCAAGCAATGTAGATTGCGATGTTCCTAGAACATATGGACCTAGGACACAGAGCTTAGTCAGATGAGTAAAATTCAAAATCAGGAGAAATCACCACTTCTGCAATCCCAAAAGCAAGTATAATAACTGCCAATATAACAAACAGTTTCAGTCATCAGTGCTGTCATTTTTGCCAGTCCAGTTTTGGATCTGCACTCACTGAGGCTGGGTCCAGGAAAGATGAATGAACAAGCAGTGACAAAGGTGCAGTGGGAACACCTTCCCTGTGCTGATGTCACTCATGCATGCAGATGCACTGCTCATGTGTGAACTTCAAACAAAGAAAAAAACATGCAGAGACAACTGTGGTGCAAAAACGTTAAAAAACTAAGCATCTGAATATATTTAATACATAACTTCAGGGCAGCTGAGCTTTGCATTACTCAATGAAGGAAAGGTGATCTGCAAACATGACATCGCGGGAAGTTGGTAAATCACTTTAAAATATATCTGAGTAAGGTACCTGACAGTGCCCCTGCCTTCTACTGTCATCTGAAGCACCTCCCTACCAGCTTTGTTGTTGTCTCACATGTGTCATATACCCAGCAGACATTAGGCTTAAATCACCTTTCTACGATGATGTCATGCATCAGCAAGAAGGCCCGCCTGTCCCAGATTTATACAAACCATTCAGTGTGTGCTACAGCTGTCCAGCTACTTTTGGTAGCTGGACTACAGAGTAGGGAGGTAATGTCCATTATGTGGCATTGCTGCAAATTCAGCCTCAGGGCTTACTGGGCCATGATTTCAGTTGATCACAGAAAGTGGAGCTGAGTTCTCATTGGAACTGCCAAGCAGGCCGAAGATCCATCTCGCAGCATCAGCCCTCTTCAAGACAAGCACCACAGTGCCATCTGTTGGTGGCAGCAGCACCTTTCACCAGGGAGCCTTGGTGTTCACTGCTCCTCTAGTTTTCAATGGGCAAGTCAACTTTTAGAGTTCAGGAAATGGCAACTGATTTTATTATTTTAAAGTCCGCATCTGAAAGTTGTCTTCAAAGTGCCACCCGTGGTTCATAGAGTTTTTCTAAATTTATCCCTGTTCAGTATGTTTTTGTTTTTATCCCTCCCTCCAAACTCTATAGGGGTACTATTTTATTCTGTGGATGAATATTTTGGAAAAATAAATTAATTTTATGCATTTTACCAAATGTTTTATGTGTTTGTTTGTATTTTAAAGTTTATGTACCATTTTATATGTGCAGTAAGTCACTCAGGAGTGTGTGTAATACATATTTTCTAGCATGGCCAGGAGCTGAAGACACTCAGCCTGTGGTCTCATGCCTTACTATGCCTCGGCTGTGCTGTACAATATGGTTTACACACACTCCTTCGTGTCTTATTGCTTATGTATTTTACAATTTGACACACCTGGTTCTTCATTTTTATATGCTTTCTTGGAGCACCCCAGGATCACATACGAGCTAGTCATTCTCTTTGAATTTTGAATTTAGTATTTTTAAATTACGTACTGTAAATGTATAAATTCAATATAACATGCTTCATTGCATGCAAATGTGTGAAACCCTTGAGCTAATGATAAGATTCCCCTGTCAAGCTAATCTATCATGTGATTAAAAGCTCACTTTAAAAGGATGTCAGTTACTCCAGAAACCTGCAAGCTGATGAAGCCTTACTTGGTAAACCATTAAGGCACCTTGTGTAGCTACTTATGTCTCATACTTCATGTGTTTTTGTATTTTTGATATGCATTACACTAATACACTTTCAGAATTGACTTGTTTGTGTCAGATCAACATTTTCTGAAAGATACTGCCATTTGCAGCAACTGCAGAGTGTGTCCGAAACTGTTTGCCTCATCTCTAGCTGAGATTAGCCATCCCTCAGCCTGCACTTAGTTTCTGCAGTGACACACATACCCATCTGCTTGTTTTTCCTGTTGGATCTTACCCTGTTCATTTATGTTCCCGAAGGTCATAAGTTGCAGTTTGCTTGCATTCAGATCCATCTTATGAAAACAAAAGGATTCCTGCAGTATATAAAATTTGTTTTTAAATTATACTAAATGCCCCCAAGTAATGTTTCCTCCACATATAGAATCATACCATTGGTATAAAAATGATGCTGCATGCCCCTAAGGAGAGGTCCTGCATCCTTTTTATGCAGGTTGAAAAGGATCAGTACAAGCATGAAGCTTTGAGGTACCACTGATTTAGTGCAACTGAATTGTGATTTAAAGCCATTCAATGAAACCATTTGCTTTCTTCCAGTTAAACAGGTATACAATCAGTTTAATGCACCATCATCTAAACCCACAGTATTGACCTCAGTTTATCTAACATAATGTCATAGTAGAGCATATCAAATGCCTTGAAGAGGTCTATCAGTGTAGCTCCAACCAAAAGGCCCCTATCCATGGCTGATTGTATGCCTGAGATTACTTTGATGAGAGCAGTGAAAGTGGTATGCTTAGCACTGAAGCCAGACTGGAATGGTTTATACAGATTATAATATTCCAGATGAAATTTCAATTGGCCTATGACCAACTTCTCAAACATTTTTGAGGTTACAGATAGGAGGGATATTACTCTATAACATCTAGTTTCCATATTGGAACCATTTTGAAGGTGGGTATTACAGTGGCCTACATACATGCCAAGGGAAAATCTCTAGTAGCTGATGAATGAGTAAAAATATTGGCAAATATGGGGGCCAAAACAAGAGCTGCTAACTTAAGCAAACATGAGGGAATGCCATCAAGCCCCATGAATTCCCTCACATTTCCTCTTAAAAGATCCCCTACTTCTTGTTTAGGTATATCATCTGCATAGCAGAAAAAACTCTTCTCTTTACCATCTTATGATTTTAATCAGTGGTAGCATACACATTGTGATTAACATGGGACACATAACCAATCTCTAATAGACTTTATTATCAAGTGCAGCCTAGTGTGAATGAAATGAGCAAGCATTACTGGCTGCTCCCTCCTACACAAAAATTACCAGAACCATTCAATGAGTCTTCTGGACAGTATACCTAGACCATTGATTCTGTCCTGCAGTTCAGCTTAATCTGTGGTATCAAACACCAAAGACAGAATGAGAAGAATCAGGAAGGAAACCTCTCTATAATCCCTTACCAGGTACCGATAATTGCAAACCCCAGTAAGAGCATTTTCAATTGGTGCCCCATGAATATAGCGATTCAGTTTTGGTGAGTCATTTTTGGCGATGCAAAAATAGTGATTGCAAAATGGTCTATGTGCCCTTACTGGTGCATGTTAAATTCAGCAACTTTGCTTCAGATTGAGGACTGCTTTACGAAGTATGTAGGAGTTTGTTTGTCAGGCCAGTTCCAAGCTTGTCATCTGGTGCTGTGGCTAGAGTCACTGCTTATTGTGCTGCTAGACCCAGGTTTGGGGCTGGTTGTGGGGAGTTATTTTTGGTTTTTTGCCTTGGGTTTGGTGTTCCAGTTTTTGAGGGGCATCTTTGCCGCCTCACGTTCTGCCTGCCCTCCGCAGTTTGTCCCTCCCCAGCCAGCAGGTTAGCCCCCAGTGTTCTCCCCTCCTGACTTTTGTCCCCATCACCACGTTGCATTCCCCCTCAAGTTTCTATCCTTCCCTGAGATGCCTCCCCTCCCAGAGTTAGTTATGAAAAGTTGGGGGTGCTGAGGGCATGGGGGGCATAGCCGCTTGCATCAAAAGTGACTACAGATTGCCCCCACAAAGAAAGTAAGTGCTTGTCACTATTTCTGGTGACACAGAAGTGCACATCACTGTTTTGAGTTTTCAGTGATGTGCTCTTGTTCTTTTTGTCAGTGCTATTTTTCACTCACTGATATCGCCTTTCCATGATGTGTCCTACTGCAGAAACCAGACTGAAATTATTCAGAGATTTTAGTCCTCTGAATATTGTCCAATAACTCAACTGACACCCCTTGCCTAACAGCATTCACTAAAAAGGAAAGTTTGGAGATTGGGCAGTGCGTGGCAATATCTACAGGATATAATGACACCTTATTACACAAGGCCTCCATGCAGCTTCCTTCCGGGATGGTAGGAGGTTATCCTTAGCCAAAGAGGCATTGACAATACCTGCAATACAGATGACAGCACAGTCAGCTCAGCCTTGAGCAGCTAAGTTGGTTCAGGGTCCAACTAACAAGTAGTACACCATAAGCCAGCAGCCACCCTGAGGACATCCCATTCATCTAAATGGTGGAATTCTTCTCACTGGTTGGCCATTGCATATATTTGGTTAACCTTGTCCTTGCTACCCTGAATTTGGGCAGTTTAGAAAATATTGCTCTGGATGCTGACATTCTTGGTTTTAAAAGAGGCATATATAGCACAGTGATTTAAGGCTCTGAGAAGGAGGCAGTATAGTGCAGTGGTTTAAGGCTCTGAGCTGCAAACCTGAAGAACTGGGTTTGAATTCCACAACCCTCACTTGCATACTGTGTGTCCCTGAGCAAGTCACTTAACTTCCTTGTGCTCCCAGGTTGCACCTGGAAACAAGCTTCAGCTTAGTTTGCCTTTCCTGGTTAAACAATTCCCCTCCACTCCCCCTAAAGTACTCACTAAACCACTTGTGCCTCTCCTCACTGCTCACCAGAATGCAATTTCACATTCCATTAGTAAGGATATTTCAACAAATAATATACGTTAAACAAATGCAGAAAATAAATATGTTGTGGGAGATGTCTTTTATTAGACTAACAAAATTGTTTTCTGAGACTCACTTTAAAGAGTTATATTCTATTCAGCAGGTCAGTGGCAGTGAAGCTGATATATATGCCTGATACACAAGTTGGATGTTGAGTCAAATGAGACATGAAGTAGCCTATTTAAACATCAAAGCACTTTAGTGTAAAGTCAGATTAATAAAAAACAGACAGAAGATTGCAGAATATTCCAGGAAAAGTGTGTGTCTGCTGTAAGAGACTTTTTCCTTCTTTTTTGTGGTTTGATATGAATTTATTTCTAGTAATATGACTCAAAAAAAAACTTTAAACAAATAAATAGGTTAAAATCTGCAACTTAAAAGTAAGAAAACATGAGATGCAAATAAGATAGCAATATTTTAGTTTGGTAATGGCATGCATGCAAGTGGACTAAACACAACCAGCATAAATAATAAAATATTATATGGTTAGGGATTATTGTGTATGTAATTCAGTGGCTCACTGAAAGCCATTGTGGGGCAGTGCAAAGGTCACAGAACATTGTTGTAGTATTCTTCTGATGTCACAGTGATACAACTACTTTCCCCCATTATGCCACTTGAGTAGACAAAAACACACTCTGCACAAAAATGGCAGGGCAAAATGGTGGCACCACTTATTGAGATGTTCTCAGACAGTTTGGTCATGGACAGGCATAGCCAGCTCCATGTTACCAAACTATACTAGTCGTCAATTTTCTTTGTTTTTTTTTTTTCTTTTAAACAGTTCCATTGTGAATCTTTGGAGTTTCAGGAGTGGACTCTATATGACTATTAGAAGTGACTAGGTAGCAAGCAGCAGTGAGTGTAGCAAGATGGAGCATGTACGCAAGGTACACCACCTTGTAAAATTAAACTTTTAAATCTCAGGGAACCATATACTGTATAGCAGTGTAGTGGCTCCATACACAACCAAGGCTGTGTTTCCATCTTGAAAATGTGATGCTTTCATAGATACCTCTCAAGCTTCACTCTCAAGGTCTGTATGACATCATCACATCCTCTCAATGGAAACACAGCATTGTTGTGCATGGTCACCCATACATTATTCCATATGTTATTTTCTTCTAGGTTAGAACTGTTCCTGACATTGCCAAGATGGTACCTGCTGTACCTTCCTCAATCTCTCACTGAACCTTTGAGGGGGAGAGGTCCTTGCTTTGCAGGTTGGGGACTTTAAGCAACTCTTCTTTAGAGTTGTGTAGAATCTGGGATTCAGCTTGCAGGATTCAGGCAGAAGTGCAATTCTGCATCCCAAATGCTTTCTGGAATTTTTTGCATAGCTTCTGCAGAATTCCAAAACAGTGTTAATTTACAATACATCATGGATTAGTTTTCTGTGATTTTCATATTATGTGGATTAGTTTTCCTCAGTTTGCTGAAAATGAATTTATGGTTTCCATAAACCAAAGAATAAAGCTGTGTGGGATGCAGAATTCCAATGGTGGAATTTGTGAGGAATGACATTTCTTCTACTGAAATGCTTTTCAGAATTTCTTTTTTTTTAATTTGGCAGAATTTTGAAAAGCAGTACTTTGTAAACACAGAATAGCTTTCCACAGATTACATAAACAGCAGAATAATGTTCTGTGGGTTGCTAAAATAAATTCAGTTTTAAGTAAACTGCAGATTACTAATCCACAAATGGAATTCCATTTTTGAAATTTCTGAATTCCACAAGCAATAAAATTCCACAGAATTAGGTGGAATTTTATAGAATTCCATGGGATTATATCCATCAGAATCTGAAACTTCAGCATACCCCTACCACAGAACACTACTAAAATCCACAGTTTATGTAAACTGTGAGTAACAAATCTGTGCTTTAAATAAAAACCTGTTAACTCCTATCCACCAGTTTTCAAACTCCACTTCCAACAGAATTCCATGGAATTAGATTGGATTTCTGAAGTGCTGCAGAATTCCATTCAAAGCAGAATTGGAACATTCTTTCACAGCCCTACTCTCCTTAAAAACACATGTTGTGTGCTAATAAATACAGAGACATGCTGGAATTACAGTAAATAAAAAAGGCATGCTAGCCAGATTGAAAATTAAGACATGCTGCTCAAAATACACTGATGCTGTGTCTGTTTTCCTAGAGATGACAGATTTGTTATGGCAACTCCTGAGCCACTTGCTTGTATTTTACCTTGATAGATTCATCATTTACAGTATAAAAGAATGCATGCTGTAATATCATTTTTCTCTAAGTTAGTAGCCTGTAACATCATTTTTTAATTATTTCCTTTATTCTGTTTGCGCATTCTATATTTATTTAAGACAGCAAAAGAATTTGCTAACACTGTACACATGTAGATGATAGCGTAGCATAAATCAAAGCATGGCAAATTTAGGGTCAAATACATCTTACTGTGTATACTAATCAGTCAATCTCATCTCATCTCCAGGTTACTGTGCTATACATATGTGTAGATCACAGAAGTTCAATCATAGCAGTTAATGCCTAAAATGTCACATTAGTTGTCATGACTTATAAATTTACAGCTTAGGTGTTGACATTTTTTTACCCTAACTGACAGGTTGAGAGAGTAGACTGTGACATAATATTCTATCAGATTATCCTCAATCATGGATACACAGCCAATCAAAATGCAGGGCTCTGTCATGCTATGATTGAATTTTGATTTATTTGTGTTATTATGGCTCATCTGCTTGGTGATGGATTACTGTCCTGAGGAATGGAATCTTTCACTTGCTATGTTTATAGGTCAGTGGTGAGTACTCCCAAGATCAAATAAAGTACTTTCAATCAACAGGTCTCTTTGGGAAGAAACTGCTAAACCTTAGCCAATTTTCGTGATGTCTGTCTTTGTCTCAGTAGATGTTCTAAACTCTTTTTCCATTTTGCTTTCTAAACTCTTTTCACATTTTGCTTTCTCTAACTTCTTCATATTCTCTTTCCTCGGCAGAGCAATGCTTTCTTTTCTCAGCAGTATCCAATCAAAAGAAACAGAACTGAAGGAGGTACAGCTTTTTTCCTGTTTCTAATGTCTAATAACCCTGTGTTGTATTAGAAAACACAATTGTGAATTCTTAGTTAAATGAAGTCCATAACAATGAAAAGAGCTATGCCAACCCAGGGGAGTAGTGGCAGCCTATTCATTTGTCATGCAGGATATCCATGTTCAGTACTCAGGTACAGAAAACCAGCCAGGCTTGCAAGGGGTTGAAGTGCAGGCCCTTGGAAATACAGACCACTTCCGGGAAGGAATTCCACATCTTTGCTGTGTGACTAGCCTTTTGGATTTGAAGAGAGGAGTCACAGAGTCACTGCGGCTGAATTCTGTCCTGATAACCTTCCATATCACTGCAGAATATTTCTTGCCGGACACCTCGGTGTCCTGTGTTGTCCTGAGCTGTGAACTGGTGTACTACTGACCTCACCAGCCACTATTTTGTTGTTTGTTCCCTTCTCGATTCTGGGCCTCTGGTAACTCTGCCATGAGGAGGGAGCAACTTGTAAGAACATTTCAGATGGCACAAGGAGGGGTTTTAAGGTCAGAAGCAGATCATTAGAAGGGGGAAGATTCCAAGATGGTTAGAGGCTTCAGACAGAAAAAGAGAAAAAAAATGAAAAGTAATAAAAATAATAAACTAATGATTCAATCCACACGTGATTTTCTACACCTGACACTGTTGAATCAGTAAACTGAAATTTCTTCTAGTTAACTAATGGGAGAACTAATAAACTGTTTACATCAATGAGGAATTAAATATAGAAGTAGAGCATGAGATTTAGTAACCAGGCGCACAACTCCAAATTTAAAATGACTAATCTTTAAAGCTGAGATTTGAATATCATTCTTCAGTGATAATGAGCCTAACATGTAAATAGGTACTCTTATTAACCTATGAACAGATGTACAGTACCACATTAAGAAAACTTCCCTGCATGTGCTATGGTGTTGAGCCTTCCTTGGAACAGCTTTCCTTTTTATGATTTTGAAGTTGAAAGACCCTTTGAAGAAACAGTACATACATCAAGCTGCATGTTCCCTATTTTTATTTTTCTACTGATAAATTAATGTGTATTTATTCTTGGATGCCCAAACCTACACTTCTAACTAATTTTATATCAGTCTTAGAAAATAAATAATACTGCAGCATCAGTTAAGTGCCAGAGGTTCAGCAGAGCAGAAATACTCTATACTGTTCATTATCAAGAACTAGTGAACTGTTTCTTGTTGTTGTGCTGCCCCCTGCTGTTCAACAGTTGTTTTCCCCTTTACATAGATACTTGATTTTTTTTTCGTATTTGTTATATGTTGAGCTTTTCTTCAAGTGGTGTTTTTTTTTAAAACCAACAATGTAGTATATTATACTGTTCTGTAAACCTCAACTGCAGGACAGTACACTCCACTTACAAGTGTCTTATTACTTCTTCTATCATACAGTATATTTTCACTTGTGTTAGTCTTTTCCACTGTAAATATATTTAAACTTGTTATATTCTCCAAGAACATAGAAAAAACAGATCACAGTATAATCACAAATGTTAAATATGCAGAGCCAAAACCTTTACTTTTGATGAAAATATCATGTTTAGTGCATTCATTTGGTAAACATGCTGTACGTTTGAAAAATGAAAATATACTGAACATACCTATCAGATCAGAATAGTAATATTATGCTATGTTATGATTTCTGGTTTATTCTGAAACCTTTGTGACCAAAGCACCAATAAACTAAAAGAAAATGGCAACATTTTACATTTGCAATATTGTGTACATAATATATTGTAATATAAATTGCAAAAAACTTTGTTAATGCACTAGTTAAGGGCAAAGCAACAAAAGTAGGGAAATGTGGTGTTAGGGTTTCCAACCCTAACCCCTTCCCCCCCGGCAGCACAGCAGATGCCTTGGGGTTCTCATGCCTAATGCTTACACCATTCTAATACAGAGTACACATCTTATCTTATTTACTGAGGGAATAGGGTTAGTGTTAGGCTTGAGAACCCCAATGCACACTCCACACCTATTGTGCTGCAGGGTGGGGGGGAGTGTTAGGGTTGGAAACTCTAATGCCATATTTCCCTATTTTTGTTGCTTTGATCCTAACTAGGCATTGACAAAGTTTTGTTTGCAGTTTATTTCCTAACTTTTTGAGATAGTATAATTGTATCATAATTTGGCTGTGGGAGCACAGGGTCCTCTGGATGCTGCACTCCCACAGGTGAGTGTCCAGGTGCGATCGTCAATGTACAGTTTTTTTATTTTGTTTTTTAACAGGTTGAAAAAAAACACTGAAGAACCATTTTCTTATTTTCAGGTTTTGGGGATATGAGAGGATGGGGGGGTACCACTAGACACCAGGGCAGCTATGCAACAAGATACCAACAGGCATCGGAGGGTGGGGCACCACTAGACACCAAGAACAAAACAGATGTGGCAGGCTCGGGCACAGAAGGATGGGGGAGCACAACTGGACACTAGGGAAAATATAAAACAATTAAATATATCACATAACTTAGAAATTGGTGGGTGGGGGTGCCACTAGACGCTAGGGATACATGCAACAAAGTAAGAGGAATTGGTGCACAGTCTGAGGGTGGGGGTACCACTATACACCAGGGAAAATCCATGGAAACACAGCAACAGAGGGAAGAAATCCATTTTCATAATAATAAATCATGTTTCTTCAGCCTTTTCCATTTTGTTGAAAAATGATTTCTCATCATGGAAAAGGATTATCCTTTTTCATGATGAAGGATCCTTTATCATGAGTCATTTTGCATTCTTGCAAAAATGGGCACTACGGGAGGAGGGTAGAGGACATGAGGCAGGATCTGATAACTCTCCAGGGATGGTCAGAGACTTGGCAATTGAAACTCAATGCCAAAAAGTGTGCTGTAATGCACTCGGGGCACAGGAACCCAAGAGCAAAATACACCCCTTGGTAGGGAGAACATCAAAGAAATGGAGCAGTAGAGGGATCTGGGGATTATAGTATCATGTAACCTTAAGGTGGGAAACCAATGTAGCAGGGCAGTGGGGAAGGTCAATGGAATGTTGGCATGCATTGGCAGAGACATCACTAGCAGAAGGGGGAGGTACTGATGCCCCTCTACAAAGTCATGGTAAGGCCACTCCTGGAGTGAGGAATCCAGTTCTAGAGGCCACACCTACAAAAATACATAGACAGGATCAAGAGAGTCCAGAGAAGGGCAACCAGGATGGTGCAGGGTATGCAAGGGAAGACATGCTAGCAAAGATGTAAGAAACTTGATCTGTACACATTGTAGACTCAAAGGGAGAGAGGGGACATGATTGAAACTTTTAAGTATGTCGAGGGGATCAACAAAGTAAAGGAAAGGTGTTTACTTAAGAAGAAGGAGGGTGCTGTAACTAGAGGGCATAGCCTAAGACTACATGGAGGAAGATACAGAGGCAATGTGAGAGGAAGATTCTTCATGGAAAGGGTGGTGGAGGCATGGAAAAGACTTCCAAAAGAGGTGGTGGGGGCTGTAATGGTGGTGAGGATTCAAGAGGGCATGGGACAGTCACATGGGGCTGAATAGCAGGGTATGGGGGGTTCCAGAAGAGGGAAGGATGAGAAATGGGGGGTAAGGGGCAGACTAGATGGGCTGGAGGGGTCCTTTTCTGCAGTCAGGTTTCTATGAGTCTATGATTCTATGTCTTGCAAAAAAGGATTTTGGACTTAGCCTTTTTTTTAATCCTTTTCCTTGAAATAGGATCCCTTTTCCCAAATCCTTTTCGTTTTTGAGGAAAAGGATCCATCTAATAAAAGATTTCAAAAAGGACTTCAGTTTAGGGGTTTTTTTTAATCCTTTTTTGCGAGACAGGATCCTTTTTTGCAAACATATTTTCGTACTCATGGAAAAGGACCCCATCTCACAAAAAAAGATTTTGGACTTTGTTTTTCTGGAAAACCTTTTTCGTGAGCTGTAATCTTTTTTTGCAGAGTACAGTAAAAAACTAGGGGAAGAGGAAGTTAGACAGTCATGAAAAAGGAATTAAATTAGATTAAAATAATGTTCTTGTGGCTTGTTAAGTTTCAACCACTAAAGAATCCATGTCATAAAGTTCCAAGGAGCAAAACAGATATTTTGGTATCTCTTGCCGACTTAATTTTGGCCACTTTTGTAATATTTTATTCAGTAAGCAACAGAAAACAAGATGGTAACTCTTGGAAAAAGGAATTTTTTTCATGAAAAAGGATTGGCCCCTCACAAAAAAGACTAAATTATTTTGCCGTTCCAGAAACCTGTTCAAAAGACTGATCTGAGCATGCTCAGAAGTCAAAACTTTAAAATTAAATAACTTTGCAACGGATTAATATTTTTTTCACCAAACCAGCAAAAGGCACTTCTGTAATGCAAGCTCTTTATACCCTGATAATGTCACACCAAGATTCCAAACCATCGGGGTGCAGCACAATGACAAAAAAAGCACACAAAATTGTGATTATCATCATTTGAGCAATATGCACAGCTCAAAATCCTCAAATCTGACAAAAACTGGGCACGTCTAGATATCTACCACATGAGACTGCACAAACAAATGTTCGTCGAAATCCATTGAACAGTTGCAAAGATATTACAGTGCAAAATTTGGGGGATAGTATTAAAGTGCCTACTCAACCCTAACCATAGTGGTGCTACCGCTCCACTATAATGAATTGCAGGAACTGACAAGTAAAACCATTTATAATTCATCTTTAATTATATGTTAAATTGCATTCTAATACTGTAAAAAAAAAAAGAAAAGTAGTTGTGACTCACATACCAAGGCTTTATATGTGTGTATGTCAGTTTGAAAGAACTGTTTCTGCAGTTCTGAGATTCTGTATTAGAGTTCCTAGGAACTCATTATTGTTTACTATTGACAAGCTTGGCTTCCTATCTCCAGAGAAGAGATGTGACCTTAAGTGGATGACCACAGTATACAAATGCTTGTACTTGCAGTATCCAGTTTACTACAGTAATCTCCTGACTAAGCCTTCACAACCCTATGTGCTCAGGTCACACAATAGGGACCTTCATTATATACCCAGAATGTTCAAAGCCATTTTTGCATACAGCACCATCTTGGAGGGAAGACCATGTGACAGACTGGTGCCAATCAGGTACTAGTAGTCCTGTATTTCTTTTCCACAGGGCCAAGGAATCCCTTCCATGAAGACGACTACAGGATAGTCTGCAGTTTTGCTAAAAAAAAAAAAAAACTGTTCATTTCTCCAGGACTAAGGTAGGCCTCACCTAGGTATCCCATTGAGGGCTAATAGGGTGTCCCAGCATCCCCTCATTGAAGATGTATAGTAGGGCCTATTAGTGGGTGAGACATTTGACTTTTAAAGGCTAAGTGCCTGTCTGGGTGCACCTACTAGGAATCTAGTGAACTGGGAAGTAAGATCATAATCAGTATCTACCAGGGGAAAGCAAGAATGTTAAATGCCGAAGAGACACTACTTTGGGAAATAGGCAGTATATAGTGAATGTGTTGCACTCATGGTTAGGAGGGTATTCTGGGAACATGGATGCTGCCTAAATTGTACAATGCTCCATGCCCTCCTGGTTGAGATGCAGGCAGCAGGTGCTGAAATATGCTTCAATACTTAAAGGACTTTGGCAGACCAGGCAGTATGGTCACTTCAATCTTTTAAAGTAGCCGCTTGTGAGAACATTAGCTGTTTTGCATTGGGCAAGGAGCTGCAAGGACTTATCTGAGCCAAGTGGGCTCACAGGACTGATTGTTCTGACCCTCGGTACCATGTTCTGCTGTAGCAGGCAATCTTTGATTGGTATTCTGTGATAAGGGTCATGACTAGAACGGGGATGGGAAAAGGGCTACCCCTCATGGGCAAGACAGTCATAATGGCACAATCCTGCATGGCCCATGGCAGTTGGGCGGGTTGCCAACTGTCTGGCTGTCAGAAGCGCTATGCCCTGTCATGGCAAGAGTGACATTAGCAGCAGGGATGCACGTGCTCTGGGCACATTTGGGCAACTGGCACCTGTGGGCGACTGGAAGAAAGGCAACTGGGAGGTAGGCAACTGGAAGAAGGGTGAAGGAGGAAAAAAGCGAGTGCCACAATGGGCGAAGGCATGGTTGTGCATGCGCACACACAGGAAGCACCCTGGAGCCCAGTGGAGGACCCAACCACACCTTATGGGTAGGACACTGTGGCAGCCCCACCGCAACATGCCACCCTATGTGCCTCCATTGCTAGGGAAGTGGCTGGCCATCCCTCCATCCCCCTCAGGTGCACAGGGACTGATGCAGGCCACAGCAGGAAGTAGACAACAGTCAGGGCAGTGAGTGCTGCCTCTGAGCTGCCAAGGTGCTGCAAGTGTTGTGCACCTGACTCTGACACAGGCAGAGTGCTCCAAGCCACGGGATTGAAACCCACAGTGGCCCACCGCCCAGAACTCTCAGCAAACATTAGACAGGTTACCAGTAGGCAGCCCAGCAGAACACCTACCTTAGCGTAGCCGGAATGTAGAGGATGCCTCTATGCCACCCTCCACCAACCCACAGCTACCAAGCACACAACTGACATTAGACACCTCTATGACAGAGCAAATAGCACAACCGACGCCCACGCACACCATTTTTAATGACACTGGACCATAGGGTGTGCTGTCTCACGCACACCGGTGCACGGACAGGCGGGCGGCTCCTTGGACCGCCCATGCCCATTAAAGGGGACACCACAGAAGCAAAGGCCACCCAACTAAGGACTACCTGCATGATGACTGAGTGTAGTTTGCTAATAAGCCAGATAGGCAAACCCCTCCCGTCCCACAGCAGATATCTCTACCGCCGGGACAAGGAGGTAAAGCATAAGACCTATTGGCGGTGTATTTAGGACCACTGCCACAGCTGCTCCGCCAGGGTGCACACCGAGGCAGATGCAGTGGTGTACACTGGGCAGCCCCACAACCATGCTGCTGATGCAGAGAAGGCGGGCATCTGGAGGTGCTCAGCAATGTGTGTGACCGAGTGAGCAGCAGCATGGAGAGCACCGCACAGGTGGTGGCAAAGTGCACCACATGTGTGCCAGACATGACTGCGGGGCTGCTGCATGCACTGTCACATCTGAAGCACATGGTGCAGTGTGTCCGGCAAGACCATGGTGGGGGGTTCCTCTGACATCAACCTCACTGCACGACCTGGCAGTGCCCCCGGAATATGCCATCATACCAGGTGGTGACCTGTTCCTGCAGCACGACAGAGGCCCAGAGGATGACCATTTGCTGCTCTTTGCCACGCAGAGGGCCATGCAGTACCTTGCCAGTTGCAGTGACTGGTTTAGGGATAGCACATTCCACTGCACACCACCACTATGCGTGCAGGCCTACACCATCCATGGACTGTGGATGGGTGTTGTGCTGCCGGCGGTCTATGTCTTGATGCCATCCCAGACGGAGCGCACGTATGTGGCCATGTTTGGTGAGCTGCAGCAGCTATTTGGTGATGCATGCCCTGCAATGGCCTTGCTTGACTTCGAGCACTCTACCTGGTGGGCATTCATGGCTGTATTTGGGGGCATTCGGTGCGTGGATGCTACTTCCACTACTGCCAGGCTATGTGGCACAGGATACAGCAGATACCCGACCTGTGTGCCCGGTATGCCAGTGATGCAGAGTTTGCCCTGAACCTCCACATGCTCCTAGACTGGCATATGTGCCCGTGGACACAGTGAAGAGTGCCTACAGTGTACTACTGGAGCAGCCCTTCTACCAGGACAATGTGGAGCTGCTCTGGCCTCTCCTGGAGTACATGCAGTACACCTGGGTGGGCAAGGCGGTGGGCAGGTCCACCTGCAGGTGTTCCCTGTTCCCTGTCCAGCAATGGAACATGTATTAGCCCACCCTGGATGGCCTTTCCCGTACAAACAATTCAGTTCAGGGCTTGCACCATGCCTTCCGCACCAGGCTGGGTGCCAGCAGCCCATGTCTGTGGCACATCCTCAAGTGTCTTCAGGAGGAGGAGCATCTCACTGCCGTCCATACAGAGAAGTTGCTCTCAGGTGCGGGTGCAGTGGCACAGAAGCGGTGGTACCGGGACCTCACTCGCTGGATTGAGGCAGTCATGGGAGACTATGGCAACTGGAGCACACCCGACTACCTGCGTGGGCTCGCATACAACTTCCAGATGCAGGCGTAGCCAGGTGTACCATGCCATCACTGCCCACCGGTGAGCCCTCTGCCTGTTCGTCTCTGTACAGTGGGGCAGCTGTGGCACTCAGTGGATTGCTCCCCGCTGACACACCATTCAGCAGCTGTGTGCGTGCCATCTCTGCACAGTCACTGTACCGTTGCCATCTGTCACTGCTGTTCTCTCCCCACGGTGCCTCCCCTCATGCCATTGGTCTGGTTCCCGATGTCAGCAAGTCCTGCACTGGTGTACCCATCCTGTCCACCCGTCATCATCCCCCCATCCAGTTGAGTTCCTTAGTGGTGGTGGTAGCGGGTTTTTTTTTCCACCTCACAGTCGCCATTTTGACAGTCGCAGTTCTCCACCCGTGCTGTCCCGGATCTCCCCCTGTGTGCTGTTGCTGTCACCCGCTTCAGTGTGTTGCCTCTTAATCTTGCACCGTTCAGTGTCTGCCCTCCTTGCCCACCCGGTATGCACCGTATCCGCTGGGCTTTTTCATCGTTTGTGGGTGAAAAGTTGCACTTATCACATAGAACCTCTTTGATTTTGCTGCTATGTTGTGGTCTTGCCCTTTCCCCAAATCGAGAGGCTTTTGTGTGCACTGGATGGAGTCTGCTGGCAACTCTTTAGATCCTTGCTTCCCAGCAGTACTCCACTGTGGTCCATAACTAATGAGCCCTAGCTTAAGGGTATCACATGGGTTGGGGGGCATCAGCGAGGGCTACAGTCAGCAGGAGATGCTGTACCCAAAGCGTGTTACTCTATGCTTAATGCTGTCACCTGTTATCTCATAATGTGAAAGAATGCATTGTCTCACTTGGTGTCTGTAGTCATTTAGAATGTTTCCCTACATTTATTTGTAAGTATAATCAATTGTTTGAATTGTTTAACCAGGAGTGGCATACTAAGCTGAAAACTTGTTTACAGGTGCAACCTGGGAGAACAGGGAAGTTAAGTGACTTGCTCAGGGTCACACAATATGCAAGTAGAGGCTGTGGGATTCAAACCCAGTTCTCCAGATTTGCAGCTCAGAGCCTTTAACCACTGTGCTATACTGCCTCCCTTAATTAATATAAGTACAATAGGTGTTTGTTTCAGTGGGCTCAATTTTAAAAGGCCAGATTTTGGAACAGGGTGCCTGTGCTAAAAGGATTTGACACAAGTGTCACCTTGCACCAAATTTTGCAGCAATCCTGATTTTTAGCTTCAGGCTGTGTCAAAATTGGGATGCCTTGCACCGAATCTGTCCTGCTCAACCCCTGCACCAGAAGTGTCAGTGCACTAGGTAGCATGGGGCTTGTGCCATGGCAGGGCTACAGCATCCCCTGATTTGGGACTTTAGAAACCCCACCATGGTCGCATGATGGGACTGAGGTTACACCAGCCATGAGCTGGTCTAAGGGCCTGGTGCCACTGTATTGGAGGGAGGTGAGTGGTAGTGGGGTCTGCAATGTCAGAAAAAAGGGCAGAGGGACTAGAAGGGGTGCCATAGTATGCGACAGGGGCACAGCAGCAGTGGCAGAGTACAGAAGTGTCCCCTGATGGATGTGCCACGGCCAGTGTGACATAGCCACTTGGACTGGGTACACCGTGGTAAGCACACATGGACCCTGTCCAAGACCCCCAGGTGGCAACAGCCCTGGCACATGCCCCATAACTGACACAATCCCTGACATGTGGTGGGTGACATTGGCTGCAAGGTACAATGTGTAGGCGGTGGATGGGGATGCCCCCCCAGGCACCACAACATTCCCCTGCTAAACAGCCCACCATGTTCAGCAATGCTGCTGTCCAACTACACTGTCAGAAACTGTCAGCTGCAGGTCAGATACCAAGAATGTCGCTACCTGGGAGCCTGGTACAGGGTCCATGTGTGCCTACCATGGTATACCCAGTCCAAGTGGCTCTTTCCCACTGGCCATGGTTCCTCCAACAGGTGCCACCTCTGTACCCCGCCAATGCCACTATGCTCCCATCACCCACTATTGAATCCTCACTGGTTACGCTCCCCTGGTTCCCAGCCTTGCAGTCTTCATCTCACTCCTCACACTTCATGGCTTCATCTGAGCTGTGCCGGGCTGAGGGAGGTTTGACAGAACCCTCGTCAAACCCCTCCGGTGTGCCAAAGGTTTGCCACAGCACTGCAGCTGTAACAATTCCCAGGACTTTGGTGCAGGGATCCCTTTCTTTTGGAATAGGGCGTTGGGTTCCTCATTCACCTGGAGTTTGCCACAGTCATTTATTAGTGCAATGTGCGCCAATCTAGTGGCCATTTGAAAATCGGGCCAGTATCTCAAAGGAAGTACCTGGAGGAATTCTGTAATTAATAATTTTGAATAATATACATATATTGTTATTTTTCCATTTGCATTGGGGTACCTTATGTTTTTCTGGTTGCTGATTTAGCTATGTACTGTAAGTGCTGTGTACAGCTTTTAGCCTGGTATGCCTTCCCTACCTGCTATTAATCTTGATTGATCTCCTCATTTCTTTTGGGCAGGGTCCCCCTCCCCACCACCATTTGTTGCTATGCAATTCAGCTACCTGCTGCTGTGTAGGATACTCCCACTAGCTCTTGTTTCTATTAATCTAGCTCCCCCTTCTAAATGAGGTATACACAATTACACCAACTGTACCTAATTGGCAGACCCTTTATTAAAAAAGTCCCACCTCCTCCACTGTACCTATATTTCTAGCCTTCTACTTGGTAGTATACTCCCCTTTTTATGTTTGCTTGCATGCATGCACAAGAAACATTATGCTGCAGCTTAGGAGAGAAGCGGGTTGTGGAAGTGTGGCAGCCAATGCCATCACTGCATTTGTGGACTTGGTGGTGTGCATACAATGCAGGCCCAGTGTCCTGATGACACTGGTTCTGCAGAAGCGCTACCAACTTGAAATGATTTGGCCACTGCAATGGCGTGCCGTCTTATCATCGCAGTGTCAGCAGTTCTGCTGCAATAATGGAGTGCCCCGTCATTGTAGGGTGTATCTTGCATGCCAAAACATTTCTGTTCACCCCACTCCCTCCTTTGTGGCACCAGGAATGCCACTAAACCCTCCCACTGCGTGCTGTCTGCCCTGCTCCCTGCTCCTGTTCCCTGGAGTGCGCTTAAATCCTCCAGCTCCCTCCTACTGCGTGTTTTCTGCCCCACTCCCCATCCTGGCACCTGAAGTGAAAATAAACCCTCCCAATCACCGTCCAGGCACCCGAAGTGAAAATAAACCCTTCCGCTCTCTCCCACTGCGTGCTGTCTGCCCCACTCTCTGTCATGGCACCTGAGGTGAAAAGAACCCTCCCACTCCCCGTCCCAGCACCCGAAGTGAAAATAAACCCTTCTGCTCCTTTGCACTGCATGCTGTCCGTCCCGCTCCCTCTGTTCCTGTACCCCAGAGTGCACATAAACCCTCCTGCACCCTCCTACTGCACGCTGTCTGCCCCGCCCTCAAAAAATAAGTGAAAGATAGATGCCCAATGGCGAACTCCCCAAAAATAATAAAATTATTCAGGGATCAGCTTCAGTACAGTTCAGCCCCTCCCGAACCCCCATTAGTGAAAGATAGAAGCTGACAGCGAACTCCGAAAAAAATACAATTATTCAGGATCAGCTTCAGTTCAGTTCAGCCCCCTCCCAACATGAGACTTGCTTCCCATCCCAAATTTTCAAATTTTGTGGGGGGACAGAATAGACTAGGGGGTCCGCAAGAGAAACATGAAACGGGTGCATCGAGGCACCTGCTGACTGTTTCTGGGCTTCCAGTCCTGAGGCAATTCAGTTGGGCCAGTGGAGCAAAGACAGGCAGCTGTCAGATGGAAAGAAATGATGCTGAGAAAGACTGAAGGTGCTGCTGGGCAACACAAGTAAGGCTATAGAGGTAAGCTAAGCTCTGGGGGTGGGGAGGTGCGTGCACTCAATAACAGAGCAGGGTGTGGACTTACATTACAAAAGGGAAAAAATACAGTTTCGCTACAAAAAATGAATGGGACCTGAGGAAAAAAAAAATGGAACTGTGTTAATAACTGCTCCGGAATATGTAACATGAGCAGCTGCAGATTGAGGGGGGGAGGCTGAACCGAAGCTTATCCCTGAATAATTTTATTTTTGGGGGAGTTTGCCATCAACATCTATCTTTCACTAATATTGGGGGGTGGGATCAGTAGGGGGCTGAACTGCACCAAAGTTGATCCCTAAATAATTTTATTACTTTGGGGGTTCGCCATCAGGCATCTATCTTTCACTAATATTGGGGGTGGGAGGTCGGGAGGGGGCTGAACTGCACCGAAGCTGATCCCTGAATAATTTTATTACTTTGGGGAGTTCGCCGTTGGGCATCTATCTTTCACTAATATCGGGGGGGAGTCAGGAGGGGGCTGAACTGAGTTGAATCCAGTTGCTGGTGGAAGAATAATTGTATTATTTTTTGGGATTTGGTGCATCTTTTACTTATATTAGTAGAGTCAATCAACATCTGTGTAATGTTTCTGTTTAAAACCAAGGAGTTCAGTGCACATGTTATCTTCAAATTGAATCAGAGTTAATGATGTCAATAATTCAAAAGGGGGCATGTGCTGGCTGTGATACTGAAAATCAATCTGTAAAGCCAGTGGTGGTTTCAGATATTACAACAAGCATAAAAAATGCACAATAAACATTACCAATGGAGAAAAACATACAAACAGTCTATTATTGTTTATTTCTGATTTATTTAACAGATAAACACATTAGTAAATTTGTTTCCTGTCTGCTTTAAGATTATTGTGGGTTACAGAGCTGGCGGTTAACAGTGCTGCAAGTGGGTCTGTAAGCCAGTCTGTTTGAGCACGACCAGGAGTGCAACATACTGACGGAAGCAACAAAACTGGCTGATAGGAGTAACAAGTCTGCTCCACTTCTCCTTCACTCCAGCAATTGAGTAAATTTGTTATAGCTGGGTTTTAGATGGGCTCTTGAGGGTTCACCAGGACCAGGGGAAACAGGGCAGAATAAAGGACCCGATGGGGGACTGAAGATCTCGGAACCACAAGGAGAGAGTTAAGCTTGAGTTCCCCAGGTGAGTTCACATTGTAATGTTCATTATACAATGGCATGAAATAATCCTGGACATTGATTGGCCAGTCTGGGACTGGAGCCGTGATGTTATCCCAGCATAACATCACTGCTCTAGTTCCAGCACAGAAACGACCACATCAAATGTAAAAATTAAAAATAAAATAAATCTTTCCACAACCACGATTACTTGATTCTGTGATTCCCGCTCAGCACCCAACCTAACTTGCTTCGCTCCCACCGCTGCCAATAATTTTACAGTCATCTTTCTCTTTTGCTCTACTCACTGGTACTTATCTCTAAAAAAAGAAATACCTGCAGCAGAAAACAAAACCGTGCCTTGTTACTCCCTTAACTCCTGGAAGTACGGACAACCTAGTGCATGGACATATGGGACTTGCGCTTCTTCACCCACACACACACTCTTACTCCCAAAGTAAAATAAAAAAAACAGCTTTTCAAAGAAAGGCAATACTCTTAAAATAAAAACAAAGCCATATCTCTAACTGGCCTTTTTTCTCCACAACAACACCGTGGCAGCTGCTATGAATCGGCTTGTCAGCTAACCTTGGTGGTTCAGTCAACACAGGGCCTTCCCAGTTATACTATCTGCCTCTGCATTTAAAATTAACAACTAAAGAAGCAACCAGAAAAAAAAACAAAACAACAGGCAGCACATTGTGACCCATACTCTGTCTGTAACACCATCAGACTTATGTGTCCTAACAGAAACAGCACTGTAGCGAGAGTAATCTGGGAGGCAAACACAATACAGATGATACAGCCGGCACCATCTAGTGGTCAAACTGTGGACTTTTTTCTGAAAACATGTACCTCCACGCATGAAAAAATACAACTCCCCCCCCCATAAAAACATGATTTTTTTTTGTTTTATTGTTTTACAAACAAACAAGCCATTGTATAATAGCAATAATGCACTCCAGGGTGTGTGTTGTGCTGGGATAATGTCACTTCTGGGGTGATTAGTCACACTCGGCCTGTGGTCTCATGCCTAATCTCCCCAGGCGTGATGTTATCCCAGCACCACACACACCTTGTCGTGCATTATTGCTTAATTCTCTGAACTGAATGTATTGCAATTATCTATCTATGTATCATGTAATCATCTCAGTCCGGGTCTCAGTCAGGAATGTTCAGTTAATTAGTTCAGATGATGTTGCAGCATGTCAGCACACAGGGGCTCTGTTTCTGGTGTGTGAGGGAATGAAATGGTATTTGTAAGTTTGGCTTCAAACTACTGTACAGCATAGGTACAGTACAGTAAAACAGCACATTCTATCTAACTTTTGAAAAAGATACACCACATTTTCATGTCATAGCTAAAGTGGGTAGAGAGGTGAAGAGGTCAAGTTGCATGTACAGTATATCAGGCTGTTGGAAAAAAAAAAAAATAAATCAATTAATGACTTTAATACTAAAAACTGAATACTGAATACTGAATAATTGTGTGTGTGTGTGTGTGTGTGTGTGTGCGTGCTGCAGTAGATGTACATGTCTGGGGTAGGGGAGTGCATGTGTGGGGTTAGGGGGCTGATCGTGTGTGTGTGTGTGTGTGTGTGGGGAGGGAGGGAGTGCTGGCCATGTGTGTAGGGAGGAGGAGCAGGCTGTGTCTGGGAGTGGTGTGTGTGTGTGGGGGGGGCTGGGCTATGGTGATGGTGAGCTTTGCACAAGTGTTGGAGGGGCAGATGGGAGTGTATGTTATAGCTTCAGCTTTTCAGGGAGCCCTGGTCAAAAAAGTGGAGGACCCATATTTATGTATTTGCCTTGCAGAGGCTTTACTGTGTGTAGTTAAATTACATTTTTACGTTCGCTTGCGCGCATGCGCAAGGAACGTTTTGGGAGAGTAGCACACTTGGAGGTGTGCCTCTCCCAGCCAATGCACTGCTCCCTTGAGCAGGCGTGGCGGTCCTGCACCAATGGGTGCAGGAGCTCAGTATGACAGCGGTGTTCCTCTGCTTCAAAGGAAAACACTGCTGCCATACTGAGTGCCACTGCCGTCCCCTCCGTACATGCGCCCCCGCCGTGTCACGACCCCACCAAAGCTTTCCTGCCACGCTGGGAGCCCACCCCAGTGTGGCAAAAGTTGTATTTGTTTGCCAGCGAGTGCCCAATCCCCCGTCGGCTCCAGGCCCCCAAACCATCCCTGCGCTCACGCTCGGGGAGCCCACCCCAGCGTGGCAAACCGCTTGCTTGTTTTTGCCACGAGGTGCCCAATCCCGCCGGCCTCGCCCCCCACATTATCTTCTGCCATGCTGGGAGCCCACCCCAGCATGGCAAACGCCCTCGTCGCCTTTTTTTTTTTCCTGTAAACAAAACGGTCCGGGCGCGCTCCCACCCTCCCTCCCACAACCCGCACCCACCCACCCACTGCACACCCAGCCTCCCCACTCCCACACCCCTACCCCATAGCTTACCTCTGGACTCTGGGCACGATGATCTTCGTGGACCAGGAACATGTCTGCACTTTTCAAAGTCGACCGAACTGAGGAAATGCCGGTAAGCTGTGTATAATGGGCTACATAGGGGTTTCAACTTTATTAGTGATATTCAGTCATTTTTGATATTTGCACCACCTTTCAACATGGGGTTTTTGGGATCTTTCATGTCACGTCATGGCGTTATTCAGGTTCTAAGGGTGATTTCGCAGGCACCGCGCCGAAATCACCCTTTGGCCTCGAATAACGCCATGACAGTGACATCATTCATGAGAAGGGATCCAAAACCCCATGTTGAGAATTTGGGCAAAAATTCCAAAAATGACTGTTTTATTAGCGATGCTATGCAGTTCCTACGCAGGCTTGTAAGTTCGCAAATTTTCAATATTTTCACCCAGATTTTCAACATTGCTATTTTATCACACCCTTCTTATGAGCTGTACAGCTGTCATTTTTCACATCTCACCAAATGTGCTTTTGCACCAATTATCAACATGGGTTTTGATCCCTTTTCATGAATGATGTCATTGTCATGGCATGTATTCGAGGCCAAAGGGTGATTTCGCGGAGTGCCTGTGAAATCACCCTTTGGGCCTGAATAACACCATGACAGTGACATCATTCATGAGAAGGGGTCCCCAAAAACCCCATGTTGAAAATTTGGTGCAAAAATTCAAAAAAATGACTGTTTTACTAGCGTGCGTTGCGCAGTTCCTACGCAGGCTTGTAAGTTCGCAAATTTTCAATATTTTCACTCCAGATTTTCAACATTGCCATTTTATCACACCTTCTTATGAGCTGTACAGCTGTCATTTTTCACATCTCACCCAAAATGTGTTTCCGCCCATGTAGCACACAATGGATCAGTCGGTGTGCGAAATCAATGTATGGAACACATTAAGAAAATCACAGTGACACTGTTCATGAGCAGAGGTCTAAAAATGGCTATGTTGAAAATTTGGTGAAAAAATTCCTTAAAATGATCTGTTTTATTTAGAAATGCATTTCTGTAGTTCCTTCATCGCCTCGTATGTTTGTGAATTTTCAATATTTGCACTCAGATTTTCAACATTGCCATTTTACCACACCTCCTCATGAGCAGTACAGCTGTCATTTTTCACATCCTGCCCAAAATGTGTTTCTGCTTCATGTAGCTATAATGGCGCAGTCGGTGTGCGAACTCAATGTATAGGGACATAGTAAGAAAATCACAGTGACACTGTTCATTAGCACAGGTTTTAAAATGGCAATATTGAAAATTTGGTGAAAAATTTCTAAAATGACTGTTTTACGAGCGTGCTTTGCACAGTTCCCACGCACACTCGTAGGTTTGCGAATTTTCAATATTTACACTCCAGATTTTCAACATTGCTATTTTACCACACTTCCTTATGAGCAGTACAGCTGTCATTTTTCACATCCTGCCCAAAACGTGTTTCTGTCTATGTAGCACACAATGGGGGTAACAAAAAGATCATGCTGACAATTTATTGTGCAAATACCAGCAATCGCACAGGGCATTGGGGTAAAGCACCATACATGCCAAACACCACTGCAAATACCTGCAAGCGAACGTTCGGCATTGACTAATGCTTGTCGTTTTAATTATGCAACGTTTATGTGACTGGTGAGTTTTGGAAGAGATGGGGGGGGGCTTGTGGACCCACCAATATTACCATTGAATCCAGAATCCTTGAGTTATGGGTAAAAAGGGAGCAGGCTTCATTTTATTTTGAAAGGAATTTTTTTTTTAAATTAAGACTTAGAAAAGTATTTCTGATGTTTCTCCTGAGCAACTAGCATGTATTGAAGTCAGATAAGTGCGTAGATCAGTAATGTGAAAGAGACTGATGGTGGGATGTGGAGAATCAGAGAAGGATAGGACTCTGGAGCTGAGATGGATTAGATCTGGGCCAGGATCACACCTGTATTATGCCTTTGCTGTATGTGTACCATAATTTGGCTCCTCACATTATGATGAAGGGGGGGGCAGGGGTTCAGAATGAACTCCTTGAATCGGTATTTTAGGGGTGCAAATTTATAAATCCAAAACAAGAAAAGAAGGGATGATTTTGAAAAAGACCTGATGAGCATGGGTACCACCTTTTATATAGAGTGCCACTATTGGGATATACACACTCCTGCATCAAGGCAAGGCAAGGCAAGTTTTATTTAAAAGACGCCCATCCCGGAGGCTTTGGGCACCACACATCAGTGAAATAAATAAAAAATAACACAATAATAAAACATTTATATATAATATTCCAAACAGTTAAAATGGAATTTACTACCTTCAACTACAACTAAATTCAGAATCACCAAAACTGAATTAAGCATCAATTTCTGAAAGACAAGTAGGGACTATAAAACATAGGCTGGGAAGGCCTGAACATACAAGAAGGCCTTGAGGCGGGCCTTAAATACCTCCACAGAAGGGGCCTCCCTAACGGCTAAAGGAAGCAAATTCCACAGGACAGGAGCGGGGACACTAAATGCTCTGTCACCAGCAGTTTTTAACCTCGTCCTGGGAATTGCAAGGAGGCCCATAGAGGAGGAGCGGAGGGAGAAGACCGAAACAGCAGGTGCAAGAAGGTCCTTTCAGGTCCTTCATCAGTCCCCTCTCCAAGTCAATCTCCTCCACACCACTGCTCACACGGAGCCCCTCAGAGCTGACTAAGAGCAACAGCCCTGTTCTTACATCTGCATGCATTATTTAGATAAATAAGGACCAGTCAGGCACTGTAAACTTAGACACCATGTGGCTTTAACTGTCGTTCCCACTGTACCACCACCACATGCATCAAATTTGCCACTGGGCTATTTCAGTACAGCCCCGGTGTGGTTCAGCTGTCTGTTGGCTCTCCAAATCGGAAGTGGAGGGCAATGAGTACTACTTTAAACTTATCCGCTGATTCAGCTTTAATTGGCTGTACTCGCCCTGCCTGGACCAGCATCAAAAGCCCACACAGAGCTAGTTAATCAGCAGCGGTCATCCCTGGACCTGCAACAATAGCCAAAACAGGGCTAGTTAATCAGCAGCCGTCATCCCTGGACCTGCAACAAAAGCCCACACAGAGCTAGTTAATCAGCAGCAGTCATCCCTGGACCTGCAACAAAAGCCCACACAGGGCTAGTTAATCAGCAGCCGTCATCCCTGGACCTGCAACAAAGGCCCACACAGAGCTAGTTAATCAGCAGCGATCATCTCTGGACCTGCAACAAAGGCCCACACAGAGCTAGTTAATCAGCAGCGGTCATCCCTGGACCTGCAACAAAAGCCCACACAGAGCTAGTTAATCAGCAGCGGTCATCCCTGGACCTGCAACAAAAGCCCACACAGAGCTAGTTAATCAGCAGCGGTCATCCCTGGACCTGCAACAAAAGCCCACACAGAGCTAGTTAATCAGCAGCAGTCATCCCTGGACCTGCAACAAAAGCCCACACAGAGCTAGTTAATCAGCAGCGACCATCCCTGGACCTGCAACAAATGCCCACACAGGGCTAGTTAATCAGCAGCGGTCATCCCTGGACCTGCAACAAAAGCCCACACAGGGCTAGTTACCAGCACTCACCCCCAACCCCTGGCTAGTTAAAGAAGTCGCAGTGCAGCTGAGCTCTGTTGCAGTAACTGCCCCCCGGCTATGAACGTTTATATCTTTTATAACAGCCACGAGTGTGGCTTGCTGTGAAACACACTCCCTGATGCTGCTGTTGCTCCAGAGTCCCTCCAGGAAACTACACTTGCCGCTGAAGCGGGTAGGTGGAGGGAGGCACTTCTACACTAGCCTCCTTCACCTCCTGATGAGCTGCTGTCCCTCACTCTCCCACCTGCATGGAGCAGGCCACAGCCCGAGCTCTATATGGGCTGGTAGTAGAGTGCACCCGAGCCACTGAGGTTCACTTTAGCACAGTCGATCACGCTGCTTGCTGCAGCTGCCCCAGGTCATTCTCCTCACACTCCACATTCGTGCTGGCTCCTGCCAAAAAAAATATTTATTGGGACCCAGAAAACCCACCACCACTAGACCCAGAGAAAAAGATTATTTTTAGTTTAAATACATTGGCCACTGGCCACATGGTAAAGTAGCCCACTTAGGGGTATTACAGAAATCCCTCAGATACCTGTGACAACACTAGCCCCCCCACCCCACCAGTGTTAAATTATTTTAATAATGCTAGCCGTTACCTCCAAAGAATCCAAACTTAACCACCTGGGCTACTAATTTTACTTACTGGACACTAGGTCATCTGGGGGTGATAAATGGTTTTGCTGCCCCCCCCACACACACCACTTTATTGTCTCTTTTGCTATGTGTTTATTAATGTTATTTATTTCTCCATCATTCTCTAAATCTTTATCTTCTTCTTGTGCCCCAACTGTAACTTTTTATCTAACACTCCCTTTTTTACACTTATGCTGTCCTATACACATTTCATATCTATCCTCTCTGCTGTCACTACTGTATTTTCTGCGTACTAACCTATTTTTCTTTTAACAGATCTGAGAGGATGTTGACTCCTTCTCTATCAGATAAGTATTGCTCTACATCTAACGTGTCCTGTCCTTACTATTTAATCCCTAAGAACTACGGATCCTTTGTGACCTCTTTCCTATATTTTATTTTACAGATTCGATGTACGCTTTACCCTTCAAGGCTACTTGCTCTGGCTCCCTAGTTCCCAGGTAAGAGATCTTCTACATATTATCTGTACTTGGGTATACTGTAATGGAATGGCTGTGCATTTTTATTTAACAACATTTTTGCCTTGGAGGTTGACACTGGTGAGCTCTCAGCCCTGTTCCCTCCTCACTCATCTAGCACCGACCACAACTATGTCCAAGAAACTCAAAAGTCCCCCATAGATTGTATCCCCCCACCCTGTGTTGGGGCCTGGAGGTAAGGGTCATTCTCCACCCACCAAGTGAGTCACTTCCAGAATTGGTCCAGTGGTTTAGTTGGTGGCATGGGATGAATGTAAAGCAGTCAGGGTTTCATAAAGTCTGTGTTGATGATTTTTAAGTTTTCTTCTCTCAGGTCCCCTGCTGTGGTGGTACGTAAGCATGCACACATGGGAGTGCACAACAGCTACAGAATAACTGCCCCTCCATGTTATGTTGCTTAAGCTTCCGGCACCACCCACAGATCTCCACCTGGGGCCATCAAGTGCTGAATCAGCATGCCTCCCACCCTGAGACAGAGGAGCTGTCCGCTGATGGATGTTCAGTACCCCCCCCCACCAGCAACCAAGCTAGCTCCCAAACCCAGGTCAGAGGCATGACTGGAGGTGGAGGTAAGGCACACAGAACGTCTGCCCTACGTGCCTTCTGTCCAGTCTTATACTGCAGCAATTTTTTTTTATTGCATGAAAGTTTGCTGTCTGTTAGATGGAATGTATGCTACGCTTAACTGCTGCCAAAGGGGATTGTGTGTGTAGATACAGATGGTTTTGTGTGTGTTTGTGTGTGTGCGTGCATGTGCATGTGTGTGTATAGATACAGGCGGTTTTGTGTGTGTTTGTGTGTGTGCGTGCATGTGCATGTGTGTGTATAGATACAGGCAGTTTTGTGCATATGTGTAGATACAGGTGTGTGTGTGTGTGTGTGTGTGTCTGTGATACATAGTATACGAAGATTTCTAAATAGCCAATACCTTTCTGACGGTGATGGGAGGGTGCTGTTGTCAATACCTGCTATGGAGGGCTCCTTCTTTGTGCAGGTGTTTGTTTGTAGTGTAGGATGTACATACTACAGCATTTATATTATACTTGAACTGCTGTTTTGGAAGGTGGGCAATACTGTGGGCAATAGCTGCCTGTATGTCTGTATCAGAATCCACAGCATTTTGTCTATAGTCCAGACTTTGTGGGTGGATGGGGGGGCGGTGCATGTGACAATGTCAAAATTTGACTGTATGTTTATATGAGTGGCAAAGTTTTATTACTTTGTTAATATCCAGCCATTTGATGGCTGGTACAGGGGGTGTTATGTGCTATGATCAATATATGGACCCCCCCCGAAGCAGCGGGCGGCAGTCGGTCGCCAGGGCCAGGCGACTCCTGAAGCCCTCCTTTCCTCCAGAGAAACCCTTGCCACAGCTTGCCTGGACCCCGAAGCAGCGGTGGTGAGTCGGTCGCGGGTGACGAGCTCTGAAGCCCTCCTTCCTCAGAGAAACCCTTGCCACAGCTTGCTTAACTGGACCCCAGGCAGCGGGCGGTGATGGTTCAAGAGGCAGGCGACTCCTGAAGCCCTCCCTTCCTCCAGAGAAACCCTTGCCACAGCTTGCTTACCTGGACCCCCCAGCAGCGGGCGGTAGTCGGTCGCGAGGGCCAGGCGACTCCTGAAGCCCTCCCTTCCTCCAGAGAAACCCTTGCCACAGCTTGCTTACCTGGACCCCCAGGCAGCGGCGGAGTCGATTCTCGAGGGCCAGGCGACTCTGAATCCCTCCTTCCTCCAGAGAAACCCTTGCCACAACTTGCACCTGGACCCCAAGCAGCAGTGGAGGTGGATCACGAGGCCAGGCGACTCTCAAGCCCTCCCTTCCTCCAGAAACCCTTGCCACAGCTTGTAGCTGGACCCCCGAGCAGCGAGGCGGTAGTCGTTCAAGAGGGCCAGGCGACTCCTGAAACCCTCCCTTCCTCCAGAAACCACTTGCCACAGCTTGCTTACCTGGACCCCGAGCAGCGGGCGGTAGTCGGTCGCGAGGCCAGGCGACTCCTGAAGCCCTCCCTTCCTCAGAGAAACCCTTACCACAGCTTGCTTACCTGGATCCCAAGCAGCGGGCGGTAGTCGGTCGCGAGGGCCAGGCGACTCCTGATGCCTTCCCTTCCTCCAGAGAAACCCTTGCCACAGCTTGCTTACCTGGACCCCCCTGAAGCAGTGGGCGGTAGTTGGTCGTGAGGGCCAGGCGACTCCTGAAGCCCTCCCTTCCTCCAGAGAAACCCTTGCCACAGGTACGGATAGCTGAGCCGAGCAAGAGCTACTGCAGCAGTTGCAGGGAGACAGTTGGACTTTGGCGCTTATTTCAGTTTAAATTACAACAGTTGACTGAAGTTATAACTAGCACTGCCGTTTTAAGCCAAGTAAAGCTATGCTATCAGGACTTTAAAAGAGTTAATTTTATTACCCTGCGGCTGGCTGAAACATATGAAGCCTAGTGTTAAAGTTAACTTTATCTGCCTGAAATCTTATCTGCTTCTAAATTGGCACCTTTTCTCTTGTGTAAAACCCTGTAAAAGCTTTTAATTCTTTTTTTGATCTCTCCTCTTACTACATTCACAACCTTCCCCTTTCTCTCACCCCCTCCCCCTGTGTGCCTAACAATAGACCCCTTTTGACTTAAATTGTCTGGTTTTTCCTCAGCTTGCTTACCTGGACCCCCGAAGCAGCGGGCTGTAGTCGGTCGCGAGGGCCAGGCGATTCCTGAAGCCCTCCCTTCCTCCAGAGAAACCCTTGCCACAGATGCGGATAGCGAGCCGAGCAAGAGCTACTGCAGCAGTTGCAGGAGACAGTTGGACTTTGGCGCTTATTTCAGTTTAAATTACAACAGTTGACTGAAGTTATAACTAGCACTGCCGTTTTACGCCAAGTAAATCTATGCTATCAGGACTTTAAAGAGTTAATTTTATTACCCTGTGGCTGGCTGAAACATATGAAGCCTGGTGTTAAAGTTAACTTTATCTGCCTGAAATCTTATCTGCTTGTAAATTGGTGCCTTTTCTCTTGTGTAAAACCCTGTAAAAGCTTTTAATTCTTTTTTTTGATCTCTCCTCTTACTACATTCACAACCTTCCCCTTTCTCTCACCCCCTCCCCCTGTGTGCCTAACAATAGACCCCTTTTGACTTAAATTGTTTGCTTTTTCCTCAACTTACTTACCTGGACGCCCCCCGATGCAGCGGGCGGTAGTTGGTTGCGAGGGCCAGGCGACTCCTGAAGCCCTCCCTTCCTCCAGCGAAACCCTTGCCACAGGTACGGATAGCTGAGCTGAGCAGAGAGCTACTGCAGCAGTTGCAGGGAGACAGTTTAGACCCCACCAGCGCTCGCGCCAGCTCCCCACCACCCCACCACCACCTTGGTGGCTCTCCCTTATATAAGTTTGCTCATGCTATTTGTACAATCAGCTCACTTTCGCACCCCAGGTTATAACTTTCCACCATTTGAGGCAGCACCACCTTTCCCTATCTCTAGCATATGTCTTTTGAGTTCTGTTCATCCAGTTGATGTGCCACTGTTCACAACAATCACCTGAAACTTGTAACAATATTCTCAGGTAGTTTAGAGCAACAACCTGTTGTGCTCTTAGGACAGCCTTCAGCAGCTTGTGCTCTGTCCATCTAAATCTAATGCTGCTGCAATCCCAAGCCAAGCTACTTCTCCTGTTCACAAATTAGCCTCAATACCGGTGGTATAAATTTCAGTTCCCTTTGAAGCTGCTGGATGACCGACTCCTTGTTAATAATTCTGCTCCTATTTCATACATTCTGCTAACCTAAATCTGCAGTGGTTATCGGTCTCGATTGCCATTCTAGCCTTATTGTAACCAATTTGAGCTCTCTCTCTGTCTAGCTTCCTTTCATTTATTTCCTCTCAATAAAGTGATAGCTACTGTTAAAATTCCTTAACTCAACCCACCTTACCACTAATCTCTATCCACTCGAGTGTTCCCAAAGTTTTAGCTCCTCTCACGTTCCAGTGTTCCCAAAGTCTTAGCTCCTCTCACCTCGGCTCAAAACCTATGTGTCTGAATAAATAACACTGTGTCTCTCATTGCAAAGGACTGCCCTTATCCCTCCTCACGATGAACCCACTTGATGTATTTCAACATGGCCTTAAGCTCTGCTATGCGATACTACTAATCTTTCTATTCCCAACCCCTATATGGCTGTCTACTTTCTATTCCCTTAAAGATCTTATCATCACCACCCCCACCCAGATAGCGGTACTCTTGCCATACTGGGATCACCCTCAAACTGGCGACAACACCTTCCCTCTTCTTGTCCCTATAAACTCTTCTACCACCTGTCCTATACCTTGCAAAAATTGCAGTACCCAGCATAACCCTGCCCTCCCCTTTTATTCATCGGAGCTATGGTACCTTTTTCTCTTGGCCTAATACTTGCTGGTGATGTTGAACTAAACCGAGGTACAATGGGTACCCTCCTCTATATAACACTACCTGGGATGATACAAAGGCCCACGCCAGCACATGCAGACATAAGGGCCTCCTTCATAATATTGCTGAACTTGAGGCATGGTCTGTTCAACACCACCCTGATATCCTGTGCCTCTCTGAAACTTGGCTAAAACCCTCCACCCTAGGTGCTCTGCTCCCTGCCCAACTACAATATCATCAGACAGAATAGACCCTCTCCCAAGCGTGGAGGAGGTGTTGCCATCTTCTATAAGCCACACCTGTCACTATCCCACAATGAACTGTCTCACTATCTCACTATGAAGCACTTCATGCTACACTGCAGCTAGGCTCTAAAAGCTACACATAGTCTGCACCTATAACCCTCCTGCTAGTGGCTATAAGGGTCTTGATGAACTCTTCTCCTTATATAGAGCTGCACTGTCAGTCCTGCGAAGTCCTTATTCTGGGTGACCTCAACCTGAACTGGTCTAGTACCTTAAATCAGTCCTCCCACACCCTGGTACACAGCCACAACCTTCACAAATGATCACAGACCCAACTAGGGTCATGGCTCCCCCTCGGAACAGTACTCTGACCGATTGGGTACTAACTAACTGGCCAGACAGCATAATAGGTGCAGGCACCCTTGCTGATGCTATTAGTGATCACTCCCCTATCTACTGTATCTGGAACTCTACTAGTAAACCATCTCCACCCCCAAAACTCATTACCTTCCGGAATTTGGCCAATATTAACCTACAGCAATTTGCTTATGATCTTTCACTGATAGACTGGTCTCTGATCTACGCTTCCTTCTACTAATGCCCAGGCTGCCTTTGACTACTTCTTGAAACACTTTAGTCCTCTCCAAGACATCCATGCTCCCCGTGTCACTCGCCGTATTCGTGGAACCCAGACTAAATGGTTAACAAAAGCCCTATTCTCACAAATAAGAGACAGAGACAAGGCTTGGCGGTGATTTCAAGAACTCTGGATTACAAACCTAACCACAACCTATACCGCTCTCTAGAAACTCTGCAAAAAAACATCACGGTATAGCCAAAAGCCCTACTGTAAGGACCTCCTTGTAAAGCCTCAGGTGACTCTAGGAAATACTGGTCCGCCATAAAATCACTCCTCGGTGCAAGCAACAGGGACATACCAGTGACATGCTGTTAAATGGTATTCACTGCAATAACTCAACAACCATAGCTAATGCTTTTAATCATCACTTCTCAGATCTCTCTACCTACCTCCCTCCCTCCTGACTCCAACACCCTACCCTCTGGCGACATCAGCCCGTTACTCACGCCCACCTTTAGGTTCCGGAGTATAAAGAGAAGTGAAGTGTTAAAACTTCTACTAACACTATTCCTGACAGCACCAGCACAGGGTCTGATGGACTTGAACCAAGGCTCCTAAGCTGCCCCAACTCATCGCTTCTCCATAACCAGAATTTTCAACATCTCTGCACCATGGCCTGGTACCAAATATATGAAAACAGCCAATAGTAACACCAATCCCAAAAAGGGTGATCCCAAAGAAATACTACCGCCCATTGCAATTCTCTCTGTGCCTTAGCAAACTCTTGGAAAAACTAGTGGCACCCAATCCATAGATTACCTCCATAGATATAACCTTCTGTCAAGCTCACAGCATAGTTTCCCAAAGGACACAGCACCTCTACGCCCTCCTCAAACTCACCAATGATATATATGCCTCCATGGACTCCGGTCTCCTAACAGGTGCAGTCTTCATTGACCTAACTAAGGCATTTGACCTGGTCAACCACTCTATTCTTCTAACTAAACCTGCTCCTGGAAGCCACCACCGACACCGTGGCCTGGTTTGCAAGCTACCTGTCCGACAGAAAACAAGCGGTAGTGTTTGCTCTGCCATATCAGACCTTTCCTCCATTAATGTTGGAGTACCCCAGGGCTCTATCATCAGGCCCCTACTCTTTCTATATTTATTAATGACATTCCACTCTTTGCAGATAATTGTTCATGTCTGCTTTATGCTGATGATCTAGTTATTGTCACAGTGCCAAACATTGCAGACTTAACCATCCTCTTGCCGTTGCCTTTGCTAATATTCAATCTGGCTCACCATAACCAACTCATCCTTAACTCAGTAAAACTTACTCTATGCTCTTGACTCCATGCCAGACTTAAGCGACTCAAATACACTAACTATCCAGCTGCACAGACGGATCTTCCCTGATTAGCACAAACTCCTTTAAATACCTTGGTGTCACTCTAGACCCATCCCTCGACTTTGACTACACATTACAACCACCTGCAAATCAGTTAATGCCAAGATAGGTAGTGCCTACCGAACGAATATGCCCTTACCCATCTGCCAGACTTGCTGTGGGCGCGAAACTCTCTCCTCCCTGCACGCACTTATAACTCCAGTCACCTACCTCTTTGCCTCCAAATCATCCCTCCACAAATGGGACTGACCTACAACAGCATCTGCCACTATGCTTCAGCATCTCCATACTTCAAGCATCATTGCCAAGCTCTATAGTGACCTAAAATGGCCATGCCCCTCTGCCCATAGACTCCAGGCCTTCGGCTCACTAATTGACAACATTGTCAGGTCTGGCCTCCTGCAATCCTTTCCTCCCTACTGGATGCTCAGCCTTTCTCTTATGGCCTGTGTTCAACCGACCAACTCTCTTTCACATACCTAGGCATAGAACCAATATGGGTGCAGCGCCTTTTCCAATGTTGCTCCCAAATACCAGGATTCCATACCCCAAACTATCTGACAGACAGCCTCCATGCCACTTTTAAGTCACTACACAAAGAACACTTCGCTTTACCAAGCCCTGCACCTGCTATAATCACCTTAGCTACACTCTCCTTCCTTGTTGCTCTGTTTCACTCATCCCATTCCCTCCCTCCTCTCTCTGCTCTCTCGCATTTCTTTTATTATGATATCTTGTCTCTGAATGCCTACTATTGCTGGCAATATGTCCCACCTAACGTTATTTTGAGATTCCCTGTACTACTGTACTGTATTCTCATCACACTGTTGTAAATATATTTGTATTTGTATTTGTTGTCAAAATTAACTCTGTACTGTACTACTTTTTGTGTGCTGCGTCACATACACAGTCTTAATATATCTAAAATGTACTCTCCCGAGGTGCGTACGTACACCAAATAGGCATCTTTGTGCCTACGTGCACTTACAGTTACCAAACAAATAAATAAATAAATATGGATTATTGTGTGTGTGTGTTGGGGGGGTACTGTACTATAGTCAATATATGGATTCTTGTATGTCACAATTTTTTTTTTGTTCCTCCCATGCACCCCCCCCCCATCAGTCTCACCCTTCACTGCCACTTCTGACACCTGGCTTTCCAGCATCCCTACATCTTGGAGGGTTCAGCTTATTCCTGCTGGGGGACCCCTCTACTCGGGTGAATGAAGGGGAGAAGCATTCCTGGAGGGGTCTGTCTGCAAGGTGTGCAGGGTTGGGGAAGCAGGAGTGGTGCTCTAGGGGGATGTGTGGCATGGGAGAAGCTAGGCAGTCATCATCTGGCAGGCCAAGACGAGTGATGTTTCCATTTTCTGGGTCCCATCTCACTGGCATAGACTGAGGCAATGCTCTGGAGGAAGAGCTAGTTGATGTGTGGTCACCCATGTCAGCAAGGATGGGAACCCTGTGAGAGATGATGCTGTTTCACTACTATTGTGCCTCAGAGGGTGCCAAGAAGTAAGACTGCTTGGACTGTGGTGGGCTCCAGTAGGGTGGGAGTTCAGGGACAGGAACTCATTCCTCAGCCACTAACACAACTCTTTTGATGCTCTGGCAAGATGAGACTGCCAAAGGAGGCACCTGTCATAGTGGCAAGAGAGGATGTGAGGATCCTTCATGTGGGAGGCCCCAGTGTGGGTACGGGTGGCAGAAAACCTTAGCAAATATCAGTGCTTGGGAAATTGATGGAGGCTGTGCTAAAGGAGAAGCTTATGGACTACATGGAATCAAATGAGCTGCATGGTTTTACCAGTGTGTGTGTGTGTGTGTGTGTGTGTGTGTGTGTGTGAGTGTGGGGGGGGACTCATTTCAAACCCTTATAGATTTCTTTGACTGAGTGACTAAGGAGGAAGATCAGAAGAAGGCAATGGATGTGGCCTATCTGGACTTCAGTAATGTCGTCACTGTGACACACAGGCTAATAAAGAAACATAGAGAAACTTAGCAAGCTGGGGCTGTGGAGAAGGTAGTAAGCTGCGTATCAATCTGGTTAAAGGCTAGGAGACAGAGGGCGGTGGTAAACAGAAGCCACCCAGGAGACGACAGAGTGACCAGTGGAATGCCACATGGATTAATACTGAGTTATGTCCTCTTCAATGTCTTCATAAGTGACATTGATGTGGAACCAGAGGTGAAGGAGTGTCTTTTTGCAGATGACACAGGAATCTGCAATAGGGTGGACGCCCATAAAAGAGTGGACAGATTGCACTGGGACCTGGGGAAACTAGAGGAGTAGTCTAGAGGGTGGTAACTGGGTTTCAAAGCCAAAAAGGCCAAAGTCACGCACCTTGGACAGAGAAACGAAGGGGCTGTGTATAAGATGGGTGTTACTTACAGTCAACAATCAACGAAGGACAATGTGGAAATCATATCTGACAATCTCAAGGTGGCAGGGCAGTGCAACAGGGCAGTTGGTAAAGCTATTGAGATGCTAGGATGCATAGTTATGGTGTTTTCATCCAGGATAGGGGAGGTTATGTGTCCTCTGTATCTTTTCTGCGTTGGAAAAGGTCCCCGACCTGCACCTTGTTTATGCCCTTGAGGTACTTGAAAGTTTCAATCATGTCCCCCCACTGTCTCCTCTCCTCCAGTGACTACATATTGAGGTCCCTTAGTCTCTCCTCATATGTTTTGTGGTGCAAGCCCTGCACCATCTTTGTTCCTCTTCTCTGGATAGTCTCCACCTTATCTATGTCCTTGCACAGGTGTGGCCCCCAGAACTGCACACAGTACTCCAGGTGAGGCCTTACCAATGTTTTATACATTGGCATCACCACCTCCCACCTCCTGCTAGCGATACCCCTGCCTATGCACTCTAGCATGCCACTGGCCCTCCCTGCCACCTTTGTACACTGCTTTGATACCTTAAGGTCATCAGAGATGATAAACCCAAGGTCTCTTTCCTCTTTGGTGACAGTCAGCTCCCCTCCCCACAACCTGTAGCTCTCCCCAGGGTACCCTCTACCTAGGTGCATTACTTTGCACTTCTTTGTATTAAACCTCAGTTGCCATGTCTCCAACCATCTTTCAAACTTATCCAGGTCCCTCTTCATTTTCTGCACTCCTTCTGGAGTATCCGCCCTGTTGCAGATGTTGATGTCTTCTGCAAACAGGTAGGCCTTTCCTTCCAGCCCCTCTGCAATGTCACTAATGAAGACATTGAACAGGATTGGTCCTAGTACTGATCCCTGTGGTCCATCACTGGTCACTTCCCACTCCCCAGATTGTACCCCATTTAACACCATCCTCTGTCTTCTGTCTGTTAACCAGTTCCTAACCCAGTTCACCACCTTGTCTCCCATGTCCAGACTATCCATCTTGTTAATCAGCCTTCTATGTGGGATGGTGTCAAAGGCTTTGCTGAAATCTAGGTAGGCGACGTCTACTGCCCCTCTCTGATTTAGTTCCCTAGTCACCCAATCAAAAAAATCTAATAAATTCATTTGACATGACCTTCCTGCTGTGAATCCATGTTGCCTCAGATCCTCAGCACCACTGGAATCCATATGTGTTACTATTCTTTTCTTTCAGCAGTGTCTCCATGATCTTTCCAACCACTGAGGTGAGGCTGCCTGTCCTGTAGTTCCCCATCTCCTCCCTACTGCCACTTGTGTGCAGTGGGACTGCATGTTCCCTCCTCCAGTCCTCTGGAATGACACCCGTGTTTAGTGGCTAGTCCCCTCCGCAGCTCCTTTAATATCCTCGGGTGGATGCCGTCTGGCCCCATGGCTTTATCCATCTTCACCTTTGTGAGTTCTTCCAGAACTCTCTCCACTGTGAATGGACTGGTGTCCACCTCCTCCCTATTGCCTCTGCAACCCAACTGTGGTCCATGACCCTCCCCCTCCTCTCCTTAGTGAGCAGAAAAATGTGTTCAGTATATCTGCCTTGTCCGGATCCCCCTCCTTACACTGTCCCTTCTCTCCTTGGAGCCTCACAATCCCACCCACCCCATTTTTTTTCTTTCACTTATGTTCCTATAAAATGTATTACACCCTTTGTTTATAGACTGTGCTAAGCCCTCTTCTGTCTGTGCTTTTGCCCTCTGAATGGCCTTCCCTGCTTCCCTTAGACAGTCAAAGTACACCTCCCTGTCCTCATCCATTTGACTCCCCTTATATTTTCTGAAACTCAGCCTTTTAGCCCTGACTTTGTCCCCCACTTCTTTGGAGAACCATAGTATCATACTAGCTTCTTCATTTCCCTTTGACCACTATCCTAACTTATTAGTTTGTTATATCCACTATGGCTCTTTTTAGGTTCTCCCTTGCTCTTCCATCCCCTCTATTACCTCTCACTTCTCCAGGACTGCTTGTATACATCTACCCATTTCAGTGAAATTTGCCCTCCTGAAATCTAATACTCTTTCCCTTGTGTTTATTAATTAATTTATTGAAATGTTTCAACAGGAAGGCACACTGAGTTACAAGTTGTCCATCTCCCGATGCAACCTGGTTGGAGGGGATACATAACGATGGAGCAGTGTGTGGTTTAAAAATTGAGTCCATGTCTCCATGTTGAACCACACCATGTGGTGGTCAGCGGACCACATGGAGGTTCAAAGTGACATGGTCCCTCTCCCCATTTCGAGCTGATTTAGACTCTTTTTAATTTAGAGTCAAGAGCTGACAATATCTGAAGCATGGCAATCAACTCTATATTTAACATTTCTAAATGAGAAGTCATTTCTCAAAAGTAAATTAACAGAACAATTCCAGTCACTGGGAAAAACAATTATAGTTCTGCTGAGAAGGACTTCATGGCACAACACTCAAAAATAAATTTGCGTTTCAGTTCAATCAGCTCTTTATTAGTATTATTGCGATGAGGTGAAAGGACTTTAAGTCCTTCTCACCCACTCCCATCTGCCTTATGGCAGTGACTGTACCCAGTTTGTGTAGGGACAGACACTGAAACGTAACCAGAATGCAACCTCTATTCAAGCTGTATGCTGTAGCACTCAGTAGTCTCTTGTCCCAGAACTCTGTCTAGTCCTGCTTTGAAAGCTTGAACAGTGCAAGCACCCACAGACTTACTGGACAGGCTATTCCCACATGTTATCCAGCCTCTAGGTGGGATTTAAAGGTATTTTCAAAAGAATAGGGTCATTACTCACTGGCCATGGCCAACATTCTCACCTCTCAGTAACAAAACTTCCAATATAAAAAGCTGTGTATTGTATTAGCCTACTTAGGCCCTGTCCACACTGCACCACTACAACGTCATAACGGTGCCACACCGGTACAGATAGCAGCTGTTACCATGCATCCACACTGCCACCGAACAGACCTGGTAATGGTTCCGAATTTGCGCAGCCCGTCCACATTGTGGGTGCTGTGGGACCATTACAGTCAGCACCCTATCCCACAATGCAGTGCATGCTGCTCTGGGGGACAGCGGGAGCTATATGCTCATGCATCCACACTACAACCATTAATGTTACAGAGGCATCACAGGTTCCGTAACCATTGTTGAAAGCGCCTCATAAGTGGTTTCAACAACAGTTACGGAAACACCTCCTGTATCATTACAGGTGTAAATGCAAACCATTGTGGTAATGGTTTGGCCCCTCTGTAACGTTACAGAGGGGTGTTTTTGCTGTAGTTTGGACAGGGCCTAAGTGACTGCTATCTGTGTACTGCATACAGACCCAGCATTATCAGTATCTATCACATTGCTTTGTCAAGCACTTTGGTATACAGTATCTCCTCTTTCCCCTTCCCTTTCCAGGAGACAGTATAGTGTAGTGGTTAAGGGCACTAAGCCGCAAACCTGGAGACCTGAGTTTGAATCCCATCAGTCTCCACTTGCATACTGTGTGACCTTGAGCAAGTAACTTAACTTTCTTTTGCTCCCAGGTCGCACCTGGAAACAAGCTGTAGCTTACTGTGCCTTTCCTGGTTAAACAATTTCCCCTTTCCATACAGTGGATATGAACGATACTATATAAATCCAGATTCCTTTCCTTCTCTTTGTAAAGCCCTTTGTATACAGCTTGTAGAAAGGCATTTTATAAATATAGATACATAGATACATAGACAGTGTCGGCAGATAAGGGCCTTTGGCCCACCGAGTCTTCCCATTTGAGCTTGTAAGTTCAGTTTATGTTTTCCTAGAAACCCAAATTTATTTCCTTTTCTTCGTAAAGCATGTTGTAATACAGTGTGCATGAAAGTTACTATATAAACCTAAACTCCTTTCATTCCCTTTGTAAAGAACATTGGGATATAGTGTATATGAAGAGTGCTGTATAAACTCAAATTCATTTCCTTCACATTGTAAGGCATTTTGGGATACAGTGCATATGAAAGGCACTATTTAAACCCAAATTCCTTCTTTCACTTTCTGAATTACTCTGGGATGCCTTGTGCATGAAAGGCACTATATAAACCCCAAATCCTTTCCTTCTTTTTTAAAAACGCACTGTGAGACACAGTGTGCATGAAAAATAAAATATAAAGTCTATTTCTACTCCATTACAAATAAGCCCCATTAGCTGTTCAGTAGTACACTGATATATTGTCCGTAGAGGTTCGTATTACTTCTCTCTGGAGACAAGGGCCCCTAGAGTACAGCTAGTCATCTCTGCTAATAGTGGGGCCAGAATATTTTTGTCTGCTGGCTTTTGAGACAGTTCACAGCAAAGTTTGTCCTGGCTCCATCAACAGATTCTGACCAGATATCCATCTTCACATCACCATAATATTTTATTTATTTCTTTTATTTATTTATTTAGTGATTCAGAAAAGACTTTTGATTGCAAGCTCTTTTACAAAAGTTCCATGTCATAGATTGCAAAACAAAGTACAATAGAAGAAAGCAAAGGTACATTACAATGAACGATACAGCTTGGATTCAAAACTTACAGAGTAACTCAAAACACAGGTACAAGTTAAAATAACAAGAACACTTTATGGTGGGCGATAAGCAGCCACAATGTGCCATGTCAATAATAATGGCTGCAGAACTTGTAATGTAGTGATGCATTGTTGACACAGTTGAAATGACCCAAATCATTTTAAGTGTTTCATTTCTCAGCAGCTTTCAGAAGCAGACTCATTGTGTGGTTTGCTGGCACCTGGCTCATTTTGTATTGCTTTGAGAAGTGAGGAGCAGCAAAAACCTGGAGTGGAGTGCATACATTGGAAGCATAGGTATTCAAGACCAGCAGACCTTTTCTTGCTCTTATCAGAACTGGTTCTAATTGAGGCCCATGTTTCTGAATCCCCTCTTCACACCTTGGAATTACTGTACATCTGAAAAATTCATTATATACTAATTCCACATTTGCATTTCAAATCTTTAGAACTTTTTTCAACAATAATTAGCAGAGATGGGGATGCTGGTTAAAAAAAGTTTTGAAACTTCCAGAACGTCTAATTTTCTATAAAAGAATGTTATCAGAACTTTTTCAGTGTGCCATAAGTTTCTGATCATTTTAAGAACATGGATTTGGGAGTGTAATATACTCCCTTAGCTGGTCTCTGTCTGGAACAGAGACTGCTAGTGGTGGTGAAAAGAACAAGAGGGAAGGTAGGGGGTGTTGACAGGACCCAGAAAGCCAGATCAATATTATGTGGTCCAACTTGTAGTGGTGTTACACATGGGGTACTAACTAGCCATATGGCACATTCGTATGCCACTGCTGCAGTGACAGAAAAACAGAAGACCATCACATGCGACAGAATTGGCTGTTCACTGTGACGGTCTGCAGGTTTCCCGACACTGCTTTCTCCGGGGAGTTGGCCCCTTCCCTAAAACAACTCCAACTTGATAATCTACAATGCAGGGGTGCCTCCCACAAAAATTACTTACTTCCACTGATTGCACAATGCTGGCTGTTGGCATTGTGCCATCGTTGTAATGTCAATCGACAGAATTCCTGTTGATGCAGCTTGCTGGAACCGGCACATTAAATTTATAATAACTGGAGGGAATTTTCTCCCATAGAGAAACACAGTTATAAATCACAGTTATAACCAGCTGGTTATAAGCACAAACATGCACCAGGTTTCCCTTGCTCCATGCTTGTGCACACTATTGACTTAACGCTACAGGAACTACTGGCGATTTTGTTTTCTGAAAGTGTTGGATCATGTTTTCAAGGCAAGAAAACACTACCCATCAATTATATAAATCAAAACATGGAGAGGTGTGTAAAACTTAAATTTTGCACACACCCTCAGTCCTTTTGTAAACCCCTCAAGCTTCACTCTCAGGGTACATGTAACATCCCACATATCAAATGTGTACAATTCTCATTATACACACCTCCCCATGTATTATTCTATATATTATTGTACCACTCCAAGTTGCATTTAGCTTTCTTCCCTTCATTGATAATAGCTTAGGGTAGAAATTGATGGTTAAAGGAGTGTCTGTACTTTGGACTCAGTGGTTCTGAAAATTCTGATAAAGCTTGGTCTAAGAACTATCAGAACTTTTCAAGGCTCAGCAGAGCCTTTGGGAACCTCAGGACCTTTTTTGGTTCTCACATGCCTAGTAATTAGGTGATCTAATTAGCACACCATCATTTTTTTAAAATCCTATCTAAAAAAAAAATATATATATATTCTTCCCTGCCTGACACTCATAATGCTCCTTTTCCTTCTTATGCACTTGCACTTTCCCTCCTGCCCTTTCTAACAGCCTCCCCCCAGCTACATCACCTGCCTTCTCTGGGAGCTTACTCCTTACCTCTGGAAACTATGCCCCCTCCCCACCATAGCGGGCTGCCAACATTTCCCCAGCCCCTCTATGATGTCTGTGTAGTGGCAGAGGTGGCTTTAGTCAGTGGGGTGGAGCCAACAGATGGCTGGCTTTATCCTGCTATGGCAGGGGTTGTTTACACTGTTCTACTGACCTCTGGGATGCCAAGGGCAAAGATGGCAAGGCAGACGCATGTCAGATATGCTTGTGCGCCACCGCGCAACATTCACTTTCTCCAGCCAGGCTCCAGCCTGCACTGCCAGCAGTGCTCACTGGGTGCCAGTAGTACTGCGGGGTCTGTTATCCTTCCTCTCCCCTCCCTGAAGGAGGAGGAGGAGGAGGAGGGCACCCTCCAGAATTCTCTGCCCTCCTTCCTTACACCTACTCCCCCTTGCCCCAGGCTCATTCCTGAACCCAGGCTGCTAGCGCAGGGAGCAGTAGCCTCGCTGCCATACTGACAGGCTGCAATAACTCTCCTTCTTAAATTTTAGGCAGCTGTGCATTTTAGCTGAATAAATTTGGTACTGAGAATTGAACTTGCGCAAATGAAGCCAGCTGCTTGCATGGAGGAATCACGACATCACTTGAACAAACATGATCTGTAAAACTTTTTTTGTTAAAATATACTCTGTTTCCATTAGAATAGCATTAGTAGCTGTTATGATGCAATCCTGATGTTTTGTAGCTAGATTTCATTTTTACAAGTTAAATTGTCAGGCAGCCCAATGGTGTACTGGATGGTAGCATGTTGTGCTTCCGCATCAGTGAGCCAGTATCGGAAGTCGACTCGGAAGCTAGGTCAAGTGGCCAAGCAGGCTGGCATAGCACTGCCACATGACAGTGCACCCAACCAAACAGGGTTGGCGCTGTGGTTCCATAGCCTTAGCAATTCCTTTGGTGAGCTGTGGAGCTTCCCTTCTCCACAGGGGTGTCACTGCATCCATGCATGGGAGGCCTGCCAGAGCATTGCCCAGGATCAGGGAGGTGGGAGCACTTAGCATAGAAACATAGAATCTGCCAGCAGAAAAGGACTGCTTAGCCCACCCAGTCTGCCCAGATGTTCCCTTACTACTCTGTTTCTGCATACCATAACCGGTCTCCAGCTACCATCCCTCCTCCCTGCCTATATACTTATATTGCCCTATGTTTGTCCCACGCATGCTTGAAGCCCACACTATTCACCTCCACCACTTCTGCTGGCAATTTATTCCAGGCATCCACCACTCTTTCAGCGAAGCAATACTTCCTCGCATCCCTCCTAAATGTCATTCCCAGCTGCATCGCATGATTATAGGAATGGGAGCAAGCCAGAACATTTCAGGTCTCTCATGCTGCCTGTACGACAGCTGCCTGTACTCTTGGGCCACCACGTCACATCATGTGGATCCCCACTAGCTTGAACAGTGGGGGGGAGGATGGCCAATAAAATTGGGAGGCTGCCGACATAACACTCAGAAGTAAGTTGGAGGTGGCAGTACTGGAGTAAAAGCTCTATAACAAAACAAACAAAAAACAAAACAAAGATAATTTATTATGGTCCCACTTTCTTCATTTTTTGTGTTTTTCCAAGTCCCGCTCTCATCCATTTTTATATCATGTGGTTTGTAATGTATTTTTCAACTTGATTAAAAACTAATGAAAGAAAATAAAACAAAAGAAACTGTTCATTACTGCAGATCTGAATGAAGTCAGTCATCCTGGTCTGTAGAACTGCTCTGCTGACACAAGACCACAACAACTTCAACAGACATAATTTTCAGGTGAGTTATTATGTTTGCTTGTACGCATGTGCAAGAAACATTATGTGACAGCTTAGAAGAGAAGCAGGTTGTGGAGGTGCAGCATTTGTGGGCTTTGCAGTGTGCACCCAATGCAGGCCCAGTGTTGTGATGACACTGGTTCTGCAGAAGTGCCACCAACTTGAAATGATTTGGCCGCTGCAATGAGGGCCCCCTCGTCATTGCAGCATCAGCAATTCTGGTACCTTGCCTGGTGTAACATTTCTGTGAACATGGAGGTGGATCTATGCTGCCACCTCACAGTCCCATGTAAGCTGGGGATGCCCAATCCGCCTGTCAGCATGCCAATGACCCAGTTCATTTGCTGATGGGAAGCCCACTCCCCATTGGCATAATGTCCCCCAATTTGTTGTATGCCAAGAGGGTGCCCAATCCCCCTAGGCATCATGTCCCCCCAAACAGTATTTATTTGCCAATGGGGGGGCCCAGTCCCCATCAGCTTAAGTCCCCTCTTCCCCAAAATACAGGTGGCACACTGGGAGCCCACCCCAGTGTGCAAAAAATGAAGCCTGAAGGAAAAAAAAAAGCCTTCCCGTGATGTCCTTTTTATTATTTTTGCCCCTGAAATAAAGAAAATGATCCCTCACAGTCTGCCGTGCCCCCTCCCCCAACCCACACCAACCCTCTGTGCACCCCAGCTCCCCACACCCCCCTCACCTCATATTTTGCTCCAGAGCCCAGTGCGATGATCTTCGGTGGACTGGGAACACATCTGCACTCTGAAAAGCTGACTGCGAACTGAAGAAATGTCAGTAAGCTGTATAATGGCATAAATATTTTTTTTTCAATTTATGTGGATATCTCAGCCATTTTTGCGACTTTTGCCAACACATTTTCAACATGTGGTTATTGGGACCCCTCCTCATGAATGCAGTCACTGTCATGGCATTATTCAGTCCTGAAAGGTGATTTCATGGTCACTGTGTGGAAACACCTTTTGGAACCGATTAACAAAATGACTGTGCAACTGTTCATGAGGTGGGCTCTGAAAAAGCCTATGTTGCAAATTTGGTGAAAAATATCCAAAAAATGACTGTTTTACGAGCGTGCATTGCGCAGTTTCCATGCTCCCTCATAACTTCACGAATTTATTACATTTTCACTCCAGATTTTCAACATTGCCATTTTTTCAGATGACCTTATGAACAGTGTACCCGTCATTTCTCACATCCTGGCCAAAATGTGTTTTTGCATTTCCAGCACAGAATAGCGCGGTCGCTGTGGGAAATCAGTGTTCGGGACACAATACAAAAATCACAGTGACACTGTTCCTGAGCAGAGGTCCTGGAATGCCTACGTTGAAAATTTGCAGATGAAAGTCCATAAAATGCCTGTCTTACGAGCATGCATTGCACAGTTTCCATGCACCCTCTTAACTTTGCACATTTGTAATATTTTCACTCTAGATTTTCAACATTGGCATTTTTCCACATCTCCTTATGAACAGTACAGCTGTCATTTTCACATCCTGGCCAAAATATGTTTTTGCACTTCCGGCACAGAATAGCGCGGTTGCTGTGGGAAATCACTGTTTGGGACACATTACGAAAATCACAGTGACACTGTTCATGAGCAGAGGTGCTAAAATGCCTGTGCTGAAAATTTAGTGACAAAAGTCCATGAAATGACTGTTACAAGCGTACGTTGCACAGTTTCCACATACCCTCATAATTTTGTGCATTTGTAATATTTTTACTCCAGATTTTCAACAGTGGCATTTTTTCACCCCTCCTTATGAACAGTACAGCTGTCATTTTTCATATCCTGCCTGAAATATGTGTTTACACATCTGGTGCAGAATAGTGCAGTCTCAAGATCTGCAACAGAGTAGATGATCCAGATGGGGTGGGCAGAATGAGAAGAGATCTGGATAAACTAGCAGAATGGTCAGAAGAGTGGCAACTGGGATTTAATGCAAAGAAGTGCAAAATCATGCACATAGGGAAGAGAAACCCTGAAGCCACTTATAGGCTGGGAGGAGTTGCTAGCAGTCACAAAGGAAGAAAGAGACTTGGGCATCATCATCACTGATGACCTAAAATCATCAAGCAGACCTCTAAAGCAGTAGAGTAAGGCTAGGGGGTGTTAGGGTGTATTAGTAGGAGTATCACAAGTCGTAAGAAGGAGGTAATAATCCTCTGTACAAGACATTGGTTAGGCCCCATCTGGAGTACTGCGTGCAGTATTGGAAGCCACACCTTCACAAGGACATTAACCAAATTGAGGCAGTCCAGAAAGGGCAACCAAAATGGTGCAGGGACTGCATCAGAAGACATATGGACAGATTAACGGAGCTCAATATGTATACCCTTGAGCAAAGGAGGAGAGGTGATATGATCGAGACATTTAAACACCTTAAGGGCATAAACAAGGTGAAAGAGTCTAACATGTTTAAATATAAGAAAATGGCAGGACAAGAGGACACAGCATGAGATTAGAGGAGGCCGATTAAGGGGAATGTGAGGAAATTCTTTTTCACAGAAAGATTGGTAGATGCATGGAATAGCTTACCACAAGAAGTGGTGGCTATGAATACAGTGCAGGGCTTCAAACAGGCATGGGATAGGCATAAGGAAGCAATACAAATGAATATGAATAGATAGGTCACTGACAGAGCAAATGCCGATGGCACATTTATAAGGTAGAAAAAGAAATGGGCAGACTGGATGGACCTTGCGGTCCTTATCTGCCGTCAACTTCTATGTTTCTATGTTCTATGTTTCTATGGGAAATTAATGTTTGGGACAGATTAAGAAAATCATAGCGACAGTGTTCATGAGCGGAGGTCACAAAATGCCTATGTTGAAAATTTGGTGAAATAATTCCACTAAATGAATGTGTTACATGCATGCATTGCACAGTTTCCACATACACTCGGAAGTTTGAACATTTTTAATATTTTCACTACAGATTTTCACCATAGCCATCTCTTCACACCTCCCTATGAGTAGTACAGCTGTCATTCTTCATATCCTGCCTGATCTGTGTGTTTTCATACATCTGGGGCAAAATGGCACAGTCGCTGTGGGAACTCAAGGTTCGGGACACATTAACAAAATCACAGTGCCACTGTTCTTGAGAAGAGGTCCCAAATGCTTTCCTGAGGTGTGAGTCACAAAAAGGCCATGTTAAAAATTTTGTAGTACAAATATCAACAAACGCCCAGGGCATTAGAGTTTCTAACCATAACGTCCCACCCTGTACCAACTGACAGACATCAACGGTATGCATTTGGATTGCTGACTGTAATGCTCATGCCATTCCATCCCCACCCCCCCCACTCTGCAGCCAGTGACACACATCTAGATGTGCCTTGGACTCTTCAGCCCCAGAGTTCACCCTATTCTCCTATACTGCTCCAATTTCAGTGTATGTCCTTATGCAATGGGGTGACTGTAAAGCCGAACACCCCAAGGCACACCTCAACACTTGTTGGTGTCTGCAGGATGGGTGAGGTGAAATGGCATGAACGTTATGGGTGATGACCCAAATGCATGCCCAAATGCCTGTCCCTCTCTGCAGGGTGGAGGTGGAGTTGGCATGAAGTTCAATACCTTACTGCCATTCGTATTCTGCATCTGTCTAACTATGGTGTTCCCAGTGCTAATACCAGCAAGCAAAAATTTGGCATTGACGAATGCTTGTTTCATACCAGCTTTAATTCCTCCCTATCTGTATGAGTTTCTTCTGCTATCCCTCTAAATTTACTGTCTGCCTCCCTGCTCAGTTGAGATATGTCTGTCAGATTCTACTATTTTATTCTGCTAACATTCTTTCTGATGCTTGTTTATTTCTTTCTTTCTACTGATTTCTTTTTTCACATTTTCTTGCTTGGTCTTCACACTGCTCCCCCCCCCAAATCCCTTACTCCCTGCTTGTGCTGTTTTTGACTTTCTGGGGTGTTACCTTAACCCCCCATCTCTCAGACTTTGACCTCTCCTAGTAATCCTTCCTCATTTATTAATTAATTTATTTATTTTAAAAGTTTCACTAGAAAAGGCACACTGAGCTACAATAGTTCATTTCTAGATGCATCTGTAGGGGGAGGGGACATGGGAAATACAATTGGAGAAGACACATCCCAATATGCAAAATAAAACTTCATACAAAGATAAAGATCTAACAATTGAAGTATACATAAACTAAGATAAAAATAAAAATTAAATCACACAGTGATATAATCTGAATCAATTAAATCTATGTTTGGCTTAAAATGTGAAGAAGAAAGATAAATTAAAACACATGATATAATATTACGCAAACAAAACTTGTTATTGGAGACCATTCCCATAGCAGAAACAAGAGTAGGTGAAGGGAAGAGAGAGGATAAAGCTAGACTGACTGAAGAAAGCAGAGGGGATAGAGATAAGGTAAATGGGTGGGGCAGACCTTTAACCCACAGGGATGCATGCTCTGCAAGGGACTGACTCAGCAGGGAGAATCCAAACCAAAGGAGTTGGTTACTCAGGCCTGCAGGAAGAGAGATAGGGTACAGTGACAGAAGGCAAACCCTTTGACCCTCTGCAGTGGAAACCCCACAGGGGTCCAAATACTACTTGATGCTCATCAGGGCAGTGACATGGGATATCGGCTGACCTGGGGATATATAGGAGAAGTGAATAGGAAGGTGCAATTAGGCTCAGTTTTGAAGAGAGATGTGGTGGGCAGGGGTTACTGGGAATTGGGTCAGGTGCAGTTGCAGGAAGGAGAAGAGAAATTGTGGGGAATAGAGGTTTTATCTAGTGGGCTTGTCTGACCTGTTGCTTACCATCACCATGCTCACTTGCCCCCTCATTTTGTCGGTAGCATTTCATCTCCCCAGTCCTCTTGTGCTCTACCCATTTCCCTTTTTCCTCCCTTCTACTTTTCTTTCTCTTCCCCTTTCTCCTCCCATCTCCTCTTCTTTCTGTTCCTTGCCCTTTACCCCCTACCTTTGCTTCTTATTTAATTCAGTCTAGCCTCCTATTATCTTCCTGTCTTTACCTTAAAGTACTACTTCACTCTTCATTCCTTCACTACTTTCTCACTCTGCAGGTGTTATAGACTGTTTATTCGGATTGTTTTGTTTGCTTTCCTAATCCTTTTGGCTGTGGATGTTGAACTTAAGCCAGGTTCAGCTTCCTCCTTCACCCCTTCTTCTCTTCCTAAACACTTATGGATCTGCCATCTAAACTGCTGCAGCCTTCTTCCAAATCTTGATCAGGTCAGGCTTTGGGTTTTCCAGCATCAGCGTGACATCTTGGTTATTAATGAGTGCTGGGTCTCGTATAGGGCCAATGATGGCATGGTAGCTGTTCTTGACTATTTTATCCACATATATGACTGTGACAAACATGGTGGCAGTGCTGTCATTTATCCTAAACTCAATCTCACTTGTGATGTGATCATTAGGTTTACAGTCCCTTCCTCTGATTTGGTACTCCTCAGCTGGTTCTTCCTTTCCTTTTCGCTAGCTTTTTTTGGTGGCGGCATATATGTTTGTTCTAAACTTAAACCTAACTCTGTCTTATCCTATGTTCTCCCCCGTTCCTCCCTTGTCTCTTCTGGGGGAGCTTTTGATTCTTGATGACTTTTGTCTGGACTGACTCTCACCCTCCATTTTTTGTACAGTTTAAAAAATGGAGGCACCAAAATCTAACTCAGCTTACTGTATCTCTGAGCCCACCCATCTTAATCATCATATCTGCATTCACTTGCTATTACACTCAATTCTCTCTCCCATCTCTAATGTTGTGTCTCTGCTGACATTCTGCCATATACATTCAGTGATCATCAGATGACCTACTATGTATGGGAAATTAGTCACCCTAAAGTTATTCCAACGTTTATTTGGACTAGGGCAAACAGATCTCTTAACATGGCTGCACTTCCTGGCTGATCCTGACAATATTGACTGGTCTCCACTTTCTGTTTTCATAGACATAGATGAGGCAAACCAGACTTACTGTGGTCTGGGATAATTACACCTCATTTTGTACCTCTCAGGTCTGGGGTTTTCACTTACCCTGGCTCTCAGCTCAAATCACTGACCTCTGTAAGACTCATGATTTTCCTTGGCTCTTCCACAAGGCACCAGGTTCCCCTTCTAATCTGAGGCATTACAAAAAGCTTTGCAACCCTGTACTAAACCTATAAAGGAAACAAAATCTAATTATTTATCTATGAACCTTCAAACTAACCTTAACTTCCCAAATCAGTTTACCTGATTGTTCCAGATACCTTTCTCAGTACCAGTCTGACTTCCAGAAACACCACTCTACTGTTTCATCAATTCTCAGAGCCACTGGTTCCATCTTCACAGTAATGGATCAGGGCCTTATCACCTTATCCATCTTTCCTGACTTGGCTAAGCCTTTTGACTCTGTTTCTCACACTCTCCTATTGGACTGATTGATGATTATGGTCTTCTGTGCCCTGTTGGTGACTCAGTTTCTCTCCCCTCTCCCTATTCAGGTTAGAATCCCACAAGGTTCTGATCTTGCTCCCTTTCTTTTCCTGCTTTCTTAATGACTTCCCTTCTCTCTGTGTTAATGCCAACATACACATGTGGATTACACAGTCCTGTATGCCACACATCATTCTATATCTGAGCTTAAACCTCTGCTTCATCATGATTTTGATAATGTTCAGCACTGGCTCTCCTTAAACTGGCTTCTACATAATGCTAAAAAGACAGTTTGCATGTCCTTAGCACTAGGCAAACCCTAGCAAGGCTTCCCTCCTTCCCCTCTTTCACCATTTTTGATGGCACCCCTTTGGATATTGTTCCCTTCCTCAAGTATATTGGCATATGACTTGATCAAAACCTGTACTTCTCTATACATATCAGTGCTATTCTTAAGAAACTACTGTACATCCTAAACTTGGAACCCTTTACCGTAATAAAGATCCATGGGGCAGAGTACTCAGGCAGAGTGCTTAAGTGGGTTGGTGGCAGACCCCATTGAGTGATTACATTCTGCTTTACAAATAACAACAGAGTCCTCAGAGGAGCTGGTGAACACATATTTCAGTCAAAACAGAGTGTGACGTGAAGTGCTTTGAACCCCTTTCTCTCTGCATGTATCCATCTGTACCTGGACAGAATAAATTCAAAACATTCTTCACTCAAAAAAACGGAATAAAGGGATTGCTTCACCAATATCTGAAAGTGCTTCATTTTATTGTAAGTGCCATATGCCGAGCCCTGACGCATTTTGGAACTAATTTCCTTTCTCAAAAGGTCTAATGTGACACTAAGGCCACTGCCTCATATAGCATACAATTGATGACATAATTGAACAGCGTCAATTACAAAGTGTAACCAATTATTCATTAAATGAACCATTACAATTAAAGTGCAAGTATATAGTGCCACCCAATAATTAAAAGCAGTATGCATATAAATACAATAAATAATCTCCAAACCTATCCTTTCATTAAAGTTTTTGTTATAAAAACCTTTATATGCATTTTGATGGAAAAACTGCCCAGGTAGTAGAATCAGATGAGATAAGTCCAATAATTCCATTGTATTCCACTTGTTATTATACTGCTGATAACCATCTAAAGAAAGGGGAACTTTTTTTTAAGAATAAAATTTGTTACAGTTCTAAAAACATACAAAATCTACATTATTACTTAATGCTACCACCAAATTTCTAATTATACATTATAAATACACAAGACATACATAAAATATATAAGCTATCAAACTGTATTAAGTTCTAAATGCAGACAAAGGAATGGGGGGGACTTTATTTCTTCCTTTTAAGAAAAGGAATTAATTTAAATCTTTCATTCAGACCTGGTGTTGTATATGCATTCAAGGTATATATCCAAAATCCTTCTCTTTCTAAAATGTAGTTCTCAAAATCACCTCCTCTTGGGTTTCTATATACCTTCTCAATCTCTTGAAAAAAAAACCATATGTTTGTTCTCATCCTTACTCTTTATAATACGTAATGCTGTAGCATAACCTGGATCCTTGTGTTTGACACGTGTGGAGTAATATACATTGCTACTTGTACATGTAAAGTATTTTATATAGGAAAAACAAAAAGACAGTTAAAACAAAGAATAGCAGAACATGTGAGAGCTATCAAACACAAGGATCCAAATTATGCTACAGCATTACATATTATGAGGAGTAAGGATGAGAACAAACATACTTTTTTGTTTCAAGGGGTTGAGAAGGTATATTGAAACCCAAGAGGAGGTGATTTTGAGAACTACATTTTAGAAAGAGAAGGATTTTGGATATATATCCTGAATGCATATACAACACCAGGTCTGAATGAAAGATTCGAATTAATTCCTTTTCTTAAAAGGAAGAAATGAAGTCCCCATTCCTTTGTCTGCATTTAGAACTAAATACAGTTTGACAGCTTATATATTTTATGTATGTCTTGTGTATTTATAATGTATAATTAGAAATTTGGTGGTAGCATTAAGTAATAATGTAGATTTTGTATGTTTATATAATTTTAACAAATTTTATTCTTAACAAAAGTTCTCCTTTCTTTAGATGGTTATCAGCAGTATAATAACAAGTGGAATACAATGGAATTATTGGACTTATCTCATCTGATTCTACTACCCGGGCAGTTTTTCCATCCAAATGCATATACAGGTTTTTATAACAAAAACTTTAATGAAAGGATAGGTTTGGGGTTTATTTATTGTATCTATATGCATACTGCTTTTAATTATTGGGTGGCACTATACACTTGCACTTTAATTGTAATGGTTTGTTTAATGAATAATTGGTTGCACTTTGTAATTGACACTGTTCAATGATGTCATCAATTGTATGGTATATAAGGCAGTGGCCTTAGTGTCACATTAGACCTTTTGAGAAAGGAAATTAGTTCCAAAATGCGTCAGGGCTCAGCATATGGCACTTACAATAAAATGAAGCACTTTCAGATATTGGTGAAGCAGTCCCTTTATTCCATTTTTTTGAGTGCAGGATATTTTTTGAATTTCTGCTTGTCCTTATCCCTGCACCTCTGTTCCATGTGCAACCTCTGTTTTGAATCACCTGGACAGTATACTCAAGGTAATAAGGACAGTATAAGGTGATTGTGGAACAAAGGAAAGAAACCTGAATGACTGCATGTTTTGATTCATAACAAAGCTGCCTCTTTTAACTGACTGTGAACTCTTACTGATATACTGTTATCGCTTGAATTTTGCACTGGAATATTTGCTACTGATAGATTGCCTTTACATATCTGTGTTTTGCTCTAAGGACTTTATTGCCCTTAAGCATACTTAATTGGGGGATAATTAAGATCCAGACAGTGTGGGCTCACTCAACAAGCTGAAGTGGTAGAGTGGCAAAAGGTGGGATACCCAGCTATTATTTAAACATCAATCCCTAAGACATGGTGGCATCTTTAAAGTGGCAGATATTCAGTGTCTAGCTGATTCCTCCAGCTGAGTACTCCGGCAGAGTATGGAGGAGGCTGCTTGAGTCTACCAGGGAAACCGGGAACCAGAACACAAGGGTAGGAGTATTAAAAGTGATATACTGTAATTATAGGAAAAGGCATGCAATTATCATACAGAGATACTTAGTAGTTCTGGGGAGAAGCTGGTAATGATTTTATAATGAAAATATATTTAGGAATATGTGGACTTCTGTTCTGGGTGTTATGTGTCATAAAATGGGGTGAAGATGGAAATATTCGAGATAGAACAATAGGCTGGTGTTCTTTAAGTTGTGTGACACAGTCAAACAGTTATTGCCTAGTGCAAAGAAGAAATGCATGTATGAATAAATGGAAACTATATATAAAGGGGACAAAACCACTTGCTACATGTTTGCACAGCCAATGCCTTAGGGATAATAGTCAATATTCACTTTGTTATTAGCTGTTAGTGGGGATGTAGAGACTAATTTTGGACTGGAACAAATAACTGGCTTATGTATATCTCATGAGAATGTTAGGATTATGGTAAATAAAATGGACGCCTTTAAAATTTGGGTAGAGGGAGTTAAACCAGGTATTTTGGGAATTTCAGAAACTTGGTTACATAAAGGCATAAATGATAAAAAGATTCAGTTGGAGGGCTATGTCACAACAAGAAAAGATAGAGGCAGAATGGGAGGAGGAGTCATGTTATATATAAAAGACAATGTTGGGCCTTTTCATACAATCTTTTCTGAAAATATTGAGGGAATAGAATGCCTAATAATAGAATTAGTGTTGAATAAGTAGGCAATTGGTGTAATCTATACCCCACCAAAAAAAAAACCTTTATTTTGATACACTAGCTGGCAAAATATTGGATAAAGTAAAAAACGAAGACTTAATCTTGTTGGGAGATTTTAACGTCAATTGGACACAAAAATTAGGTCTTAAATTGGGGGAAAGTATGGCTATTTGGTGACTTAGACAAATAGTGCATGAGCCAAGATGCACAACAAAAAACAAACCAAATTCTGTGTTGGATTTATTTCTTCAAAATTAGAAGTCAGCAATTGGGAAATAATGCCATTAAGCCTAGAAGAACATTCTCCCATAAAAATCATTCTGTAAAAGAATAACATTTATCAAACAGAACCTTTAAAATATTGGCTAACTAGTATGAAAAAAATTAAGGTAGAAGTTTATAGAAACTCTTTGAGTAATGTTAAATGTGATAGAATAATGCTAATCCCCTAACTAGGTATAGCAATCCAAGATTTCACAAACACACTGCTAGAAATATTGAATACCCTTGCACTTAAGGTTCAGAAAACATGTAGGAAAAAACAACTACCATGGATCACTGAGCAAATTAAGATAAAAATAAGGGTGAAAAATTGTGGAAGAAAGCAAGGAGAATGGGAGAAGTACAAGACTGGAACACATTTCAAAAGGTGGAGGAGTATTAAATGCGCAAAAACAATAAAGACTGTAGAAAGTCAATATTATCAAAACAATATTGACCAAGCTGGGGATCCTAGACAATTTTGGCAAAAAATAAATCAGCTCCAAAATCCAGGTAACTCCAGGGCCCCAATAAATTTAGTTCAGGATAATGTGGTAATAAGTGACCACCAAAAAGTGACAAACATTTTAAATTACTGTTTTATAGATTTACCAGATTTGGGACTAGGCAATAGAAGTACAGGGGACATCGATGCTACACTTCAGGAGATTGTGGGTAATATAGTAATGGAGGAAATTAGACCTCATTTCCATTTCAGAACCATTACAGTTAAGAAAGTGGAGAAAGATTTATGGTGCCTTAAAATAAATAAGTTGGGGGGGCCTAGATGGGTTGGAAGTAAGGTTTTTTAAGTTAGGTGGAGACATCATAGCACCTATAGTAGCATGTCTGCTAAATTGGAGCTTATGCTCCTCCACATTTCCAGGACTATGGAAGGCAGGGAGGATAGTACCTATTTACAAAGGAGGAGATTTCTTGACACCGACAAACTACAGACCTACAGTATAGCCCTCCTTCTGAAAATATCAAACATTCTGGCAAAAAATCATACATAAACAACTTAGTTATTTGAAATAACACAACATATTGACTGATTGTCAATATGGTTTCAGAAAGGGGAGGTCCTAGTAGACTTTAACAACTTAGTGGCTATATCTATGAATAAGGGGCTGAATCCGGGGGCTGTGTTCATGGACTTCGGCAAAACTTTCAATTTAGTAAACCATCAGATCTTATTGAGAAGGTTGTATGCAATTGGGGTTCATATGGAGCCATTAAATTAGTTTAAATCATACCTATCAAAAAGGACACAGTGTGTGCCACAGGGGCCAATAGCTTCAATTTTAAGAACAGTACAAAGAGGAGTCCCTCAGGGCTCAGTCTTGAGCTTTTAACATCTACATAAATAATTGCCTGGGATGCTGGGACACAGCAAGGTCTGACTGTATATGGACAACATGGTTTTAGTGGTATCCATGAACAGTCTCACCTCGTTAGAACAAAATCTCCAAGAGGATGTATCCAAAATGGAAACATGGCTTGCTGAATCTGGTTTGCTATTATATAGTCAGAAAGCACAAAGCATGATATTTTTATTAAGACCAGATAAACAATTGGATAATAAACTGAACATTAAATTTAATAATGGACAAGTGGAAGTAACAACATGGTATATATACTCAAGTGTTTTAGTGGATAGTAGGTTACCATACAAGTAATATATTGAAATTATGACTAGGGGTATTTAGAAGAATTTCAAATTGCTTCACAAAGACTACTAAATGGAAATTAATTCAACAATTAATAATGCCAGCATTAGAATATGGAAGTATGGTATATAATATTGCAAGTAAAATGTTAGAAAGAGTTGACCAGATCTACAGTATTATAGCCTTGCAAGATTTATCAATTCTAGTAAGTTTGGTACTCACCACTGTCAGATTTGTAAGGACCTGTATTGGCTTGGGCCAGAAGAAAAAATAAATTATAATTGGTTGTATTGGAACTTCAAATTAATTAAATCAAAAATGGACTGTCCTTTAAAATGCTTGGTGATGTCTTTGCTTTCATATGACAAGAAGTATAATTTAAGGACAAATCCTTTAAATGTAATATCTCCATGAGTCTACAATAGGTTTGTGGAAGTTACGCTGCAAGTAAAAATGGTGAAGTCTTGGAATATATTACCAACAGAACTAAAAGTGAAAAACTCAATAGGTGATTTCAAAATGCATTAAGAAAATCACTGAAAGGCCCCTGCAATTGTTACACATGAACTATGATTCCTAGGAAAAAAACATCAACGATGCATATATATTTTGTATGTGTATTTTAAATTTATATTCTAGAATGAATGGAAAGAAAGAAGAAAAGAAGGGAGAGGGGGGACATGACAGAAACTTTTAAATACCTCAGTGGAATCAACAAAGTCCAAGAGGGTAGCATCTTTCAGAAAAAGAGACGTGCAAGAACAAGGGGACACAATTTAAAGATAGAGGGGGGTGGTTTCGGGGCAATGTGAGGAAGTATTTTTTCACAGACAGGGTAGTGGATGCATGGAACAGCCTTCCTTAGGAGGTTGTGGGGTCTAAAACTGTGGGAGATTTCAAGAATGCATAGGGCAGACATAAGGCAATTCTTGTGGGGGGTAGCAAGAAATAGGTTGTTGGTTAACTAGGATCTGCAGCATATCCTGTAGGTAGGGAAATGGGCAGACTAGGTGGGCCAAGCTGTCCTTATCTGCCATCAAAGTCTATGTTTCTATGTTTCTATGAATGTTTTATTGAATTTCATGTTTTATTATAACTGTATAGGTCATATTTTGAAAATAGGGATTATTCTTTAAATGTATGTACCTGTATCAAAATAAAATGTTATCATCATTATCATCATTGTTCTAAACTTACTTTTCCAGTGTTTGGCTACATGGACGTAGTTTATGGTGATGATTCCAAATCCTACCTGGCTAGGTTATATCCTCCCTTTATCAATGCCTCTCCCTGACATCCTTGGACTCCTATTGTCAACTACATTGAGTTCCCTTTCTTTCTAAATTCTAGTTTTCCCTTTGTTCCTCCCTACCTTTGCTGACAAAGGGTCATGTGAGACCCAAAGTACTGGCGTTCTTTGGCGCACTCTCTTATGTATACTGAATAGAAACCATGAGCTCTTTTTGTTAGAATATTGACTTGTTTTCATTATTTCCATTTGGTATGCAGCTTTCTGTGTTGTGTTCAGAATTAGTTTGGTATTTTTTAGCTTGCACCCACACCATCTTGGGCCTGAGCAGACAGAGTTTTGTGTTTTGTTCTTGTATGCTATATACTTTCTTTCAACTATTCCCTCTGTTCCTCTGACTCTCACTGTCTTTCTGTTCCTGCCTGTTGAACTGATTCTGGACAATCTGCATTCTCATTCCATCTCATATCAATTTGTAACAACCTTCCCACCTCTCTTTGTCTTCCCCTTCTGATTTACCTTTTAATACCTCTCTTCAAAACTGTTCCTTCCTCCTGCTCTTGCCTTTAACTGTATCTTACTTTTTACCAGTGTCTGACCTTATACTCGTCTGTGCTGTTGACATACCCAACTTGTAGTTGTTTGGTTATGCATTATTTGGCCTATTTGTATGGTCTATTTTTTTGCCCAACCCTTTTTTCTCCTATATTTAATTTATTTTTGCCTTAAGCTACAGCTGATTTATAATTACCTATAATCATCTTGCATGCCATGCCCTCTAACTGATTGAATATAATTTCATAATTTATGCAATCTTATGTGCTCCAATATTGCATCTTGTTGCTTTAATTATTACTTTGTACTCTTTGTTCCTTCTTCTGCAGCTCACATCTGGCAATGGACCTTGGTTCAGCATGCTATTCCTGGTTACCAAGTTTCAAATAAATAAATAAATACATAAATAAATAAATAAATAAAAACTAATAAACTGGAGCCACTTCCCCAGAGGACTGCTTGGTCCAGCAGGGGAGGATGGTAGGTAATGTGAGGACAAGAAGTGGTGGGGAGGAGGGATGTGGGAGGAGCCCAGGGCACCTATCAAGAACTGCCTCCTGGGCCAGCCCACAGGCACTGAGATAGAGCTACTGCCTTCTACATTTCCCTACATTTGTCATTTTAACTATATCTAGTGCATTAATGAAGTTTTTTCCAAAAAAAGTTCCTTTGTTTTTGAGATAGTGGAATCATATCCTCATTCACGCAGGTCCATTCAGGACCTGATGCCCTGCACCAAGGGAACACTCTGTCCACCCATAGAAGTACAGGGCCTTTGTGGGCCCTGCACTTCAGTGAAGCAATGGATGTGAAGAATTCATGGGGCTGTCTAGTGGGCTGCAGAAGTGCAGGGCCCTGTGGTCCTTGCACTTCCATATGGCAGCAAGATAGATACACAGGGCAAAGGGTGCATCTGTCAGACAATGCACAGGGCTCTCTGCCACCCAGGGGTGTAGGTCCAGGGCCCTATACCAAGATGACATTCCTTTCACTATATAGTACCCAAACTTGTGTAGACAACCCTACACCTTTCACTCCCTGGCTGTGGGGTTGTTGAATAACAGCATCATCCCCCCACCCTCATTCCATCCAGCTGGGCCACTGAGCTCACTCCTAGACTGAGCTCACCAGCACATGATCACAAAGTATACCCACCGGGGTCAAGATTTGCACTACACACAAAATATGCTAACAACTATTATACTTTGTTTTTCAATTTTGACCCCAAATTTTCAAGATACTTGTTTTATGATTTGCCTTATAAACATGACATGTACCATTTATAGTATACTGGTTGAAATGTCATTTCACACCAGAAGTGTGAAAACAAATGTCATCCAGGATTTAAAAAATGATAAATCACATTTATGAGGTGATGTGGAAAACTGGCTATGCTGAAAGTTTGGACTCAAAGGAGTGAAAATTAGTGACATTATGAGTGAATGTTGAAATACTGCAACATTCACTCATAACTTAGTCATTTCACTGAATTTGTATACCAAATTCTTAGCATAGCCTTCTTATTACCCAATTTAATGAACCTGGTAGTGAACATTTTCAAAAACTTGTGGAAACATTATTCTGTGGCATTGAAACATCATTCCATCAGACATCAGACAGTAGACTCTCCTTCATAGAACATATGGAAGAACTACTAAAAAAACTTCACCAAAGACTTGGACTTTATTTTAGAATAAAACATTTTCTCACAAGTGAGGCTAAGCAAAAGCTGGTCCAGGCCACATTTCTTTCTGTAATCGACTATGATGATTTCTTATACAGTCATTGCCTCATCTCATACCTGGAAAAACTGGATACCCTCTACCATAGGGCCCTGAGATATATAACAGAACTCCCTTTCAGCACCCACCATTGCTCCCTCTATGCTGCAGTTGGATGGACCTCGCTCCAGTTTAGAAGGGACAGAAACGCTACACTATGGATCTACACAGCCATATCCAAGAATTTACCAAAATATGTTTCAGACTGCTTCACGCAAGTCACTTCAAGTAAATATGCCCTAAGAAGCTACAATTTCATCATGCTTAAAGTGTCCAAACTCAGTTCTCGCTTTGGTAGATCTGCTATTAGTTTTGTGCTATCCTCCCTTTGGAACAATATGCAGAAAATACTGAAAGTGAGCAAACCCGTATCCATTGCATCCTTCAACTCCCTGTACTCCAGGCTTATCAAGGAAAATGTAACTGTTTCCGACAGTAGTAGAGTATAATCCTCTTCCTCTCCCTCATCTCCTAGTCTGTCCCATCCACTGACGCTCTCCGCTAATTTCCAGGTCCTGCATTCATGCCTTTCTTCTCATTTTCTTTTTTATCATGTCATCATATAGTGCCGTATAATTTCTCCCTGTCACATTCCCCACTCCTTCATCACCGATTTCCATCTTCCCTCCCTGTCTACTTGCACCCCTCCCCTCTCTCTCTTTCTCTCACAGCCCTGCCAACATTCACTGCTAAGACCATCAATACCATTTCTTTTGTTTTGTCACCCAGCCCTGATTGTAGTATCCCTCCCCCTCACATCTCCCCGTAGCACCACCTCCTTCATCCACCCAGACCTCACACTGTACATTCCTACACCTCTGACAAATCCCCTTATACTTTATACCTTAGTCGCCACATGTTCTCAGTCCATGCCCAAATTTATGTTCTGCCAATTCCTTATTCCATGTAAATATGTACATTTTTGTCAATAGATCTTACGTAATTGTACATATCCATGTGTTGGTATCCTTTATGCCATTATATCCTGTATAATATGTTCCTTCATTGTGTTTTGTTCCTTGAATTGTACTATATTTTTATGTAACTGCCCCTTGACCTAACAAGGTCCATCTTGTAAATAAGCTCTGCTCAATGATGTTTGCCTAGATAAATAAAGATTTGATTGATTGATTGATTCTGAGGCACAGGCGCGAAAACACGTTTTGGCCAGGATTTGAAAAATGACAGCGGTCATGTTCATGAGGTGGTGCAAAAATGGTTATGTTGAAAATTTGGGGTCAAAATATTTAAAAATTAACAAAGCTACAATTGAGCCTAGTAATATTTCAACATATGTGCATAATTTTGCCATTTTTACATATTTTGACTCAAAATGTTCAACATAGCCTTCTTATGAGTCACTTAATGAACAAGGGTGGTGAAAATATTCAAATTCTTCCCAAAAGGTGATTTCACCAAGCAACCACAAAATCACCTGTTGGACTTCATTTGTGTAATTTCACCACCATTGGTCATATGTTGTGGTCCCTAAAAGGCCATGTTGAAAATCTGGGTCACAATATGCAAAAATGACAATGTTTTGCATCAAGGTTCAAAGCCCCATTGAAATGCATTGACGCGCACTTACCTTAGTTTCTCATACTGCAGTTGAGTGTTCCAACAGCGAGATGTATCTTGGATCAGAAAGTGGATTTTTGCCCTGATACATGTTCAGGTGAGTGAGGGTGTGTGGGTTGTGTGGGTTGTGTGGAGGGGTGCAGAGTAGTGGGTGCTCAGTGGGAGGCTGGGGTGGAGGGGCTTGGCTCAGCGAGGGACGATTTTCTTTTTTACAGGTTTAATAAAAAAATTGAGGGATGGTTTCTTTATAACAGGGAAACATAATACATATGGGGATGGCAACTAGAGGGTGGGGGCACCACTAGACACCTGAGAAACATAATAAATATAGGGATGGCACTTGGAGGGTGGGGCACCACTAGACACCTGGGAAACATAATACATATAGGAATGGCGATTGGAGGTTGGGGGGCACCACTAGACACCTGGGAAACATAATAAATATAGGGGTGGTGATTGGAGGTTGGGGGGCACCACTAGATACCTGGGAAACATAATAAATATAAGGATGGTGATCAGAGGGTGGGGGGCACCACTAGATACCAAACAATCATAATAAATAAAGGGACAGCAATCAGAGGATTGTGGCACCACTAGACACTATGGATACCTATGAGGACAATGATTGGAGGGTGGGAGGCACCACTAGACACCAGGGAAACTTTATAAAACTAAGGAGATAGTGATGGGAGGGTATGGGGCACCACCACACACCAAGGCAACACATTACATGCAAAAAGGGATGGCAATGGGGGGGTACTACTAGACACCAGGGAAATGACAACTCACTGCTCTCACTGCAGCCAGCAACATGAGTACCTGCAGTGGCTGCAGAAGTCAAGAAAGTCCCACTGTTCTCGTACAGAAAATATGGGTGAATGGATCCACTCACTGAGCTGGGCACCCTGTATTTTGGATGACCAGAAAATGTATTTCTGCCAACTTAAAAAAAAAAAAAAAAACAGATTCTAGCTAAACTGGTCCTGTTTATCTAGGTTCAGGTGTTTTTTTTTAAGACATTATATTTATGTACTTTAAATGTTTGTAAGTTTAAACAGCAAAAAGAAAATGGCAATCATATGAAAAATAATTTTTTCCTCATGAAACAGATTGGCCCAATATGAAAGAAATCCTTTTTCGTATGGTCAAATTATTTTTTTGTTTCAAACATCTATCCTGAAGTGCCTACTGAGTATGTTCAGAACCAAAATTTCAAATCATTATAACTCTGGAACAGATTATTTGTTTACTAAACAAATGAAAGGCGCTACTCTGGGCCACGCCCTTTCTACTCAGAAAATTTCAGACCAAAATTCCAAACCATCTGGGTGATAGGGGTCGACAAAAAAACCCTGGCAAAAAAAAATTGATTTTTATGCATTTTGCACTGTCCAGATCTCAGAATCTGCACATCCATTTAAAACAAAACTTGGCATATCAAGAGTCCTTGTAATTTCAGTGGCACAAGCAAAATGTCATGCCAGTCCCTTGAATGGCTCTGATGTTATTAAATACAAAAATTGTTTTTTTAACATTAAACAGCCTACTCAACCCTAACTAGTGTGGCATGATCGTGCCACTATAATGTATATGCATATACATATGTAAGCAAATAACATATACATAATGGGGCCTATGCATGAAGAAATGGGTTGCCTATGCACAGTGAATCTGTGGTGCATAGGCAATACTACATTCCTGAGCTGCACATTGTGGGGGGTCCCATATATTTCCTGTGGTATGCACAGAAAGGATGCATGTTCCTTCTGCACTTGCCCCCCCCCAGTAAGTCTCACAGCTATATGGGCATCTGATCTGCAGGCATGTCTAGGAATGTGCCCATACTCTGCACCATTCATGAAAGCACAGACTGCTCGTCAAGGAGAGGGCACAGGAAATGATGATAGGGACATTGCTGTATCCTTCATATGCCCCTTCAATGATACCTGCCGACTGCAGCAGGACAGGAAATCCCTCCACCATACTGTCTTAGCCCACCAAGCTGACAGGGTGGGCAGAGGGTAACCATTCAGGTACATGCCGATACTTTAAAAAATACTAGTGCCTCACACTGTGCAGGTGATCCACTTCAGGACCTAGTACAGGCATAGGAATGGCTACTTGCCTGTCTCCCTTGAACCACACCCCATGTAACTGTGTATGGGGGGGCTGTGGACAGGTGTCCTGTTGGTGCATGTGGCTGCAAATATCATACACCCAGCACCTGTTCCTGTGTGTAGCTACATGGGACAGGTACATGTGAATCATGTGTATTCGGTCACACATTTGTGCATAGCCACCACTGAGCCAAAGATCAACGGATTATGCATGAAATAATTACATATTCACTGGCTTAATTTCTTTGTTATTTCTCACTTAATTTATGATGCTAAATATCTGAAATTAATTTTATAAAAACAGGCATCCATTCATTAATTGACAACAACTTAATATTATCACAGGTACCATTTCCTTCACCTTGTGTGAAACTGTGCTATCAAAACACTTGCATGCTGACATTCTTATTTCTATATGATATTTATCACTATGTAGAAATGCCATTTCATGTCTACCCATTGAAAGCTGTTAAAAACAGAAATATTACTATCCTTTAAGTTAGTGCATTATATGTTAGATTGACATGCTACGTTTTTTGCTCAGTATCATGTGTTATTGTGATACTGGTGTGATTCATCTTAACATAAATATTTGCTTACATCTAATGCCAAATGCCTCAATATTTCTCACCGGAACACCTAGACCAGAGACATAGACAGAAATTCCATTAAGAAGTGCTTTACGTATTAAGATATCATTGGTAGCACACCTGCACATCCTGGCTCAGAGAAATAAGTGGTAACACTCATCACAGGTCAATGTCTCTGATGTGGGCTCTAAGGGTCCTGCTTATTTAGGGCACCCAATGCTACTGCAGGCCCATTATATATAATGTGGATGTAGCCTGCCAAAATCAGGTATGTGCCCACATGCTTCCTTGGTGATGCACTCATGATTTCACATGAGTGGGTTTATGTGCTGAAGCACTAATGTGCTCGGGGTCGTGTCTGATCCACTGAAACAGTGGCACCTGTTGGTGTCTAAGTGATTAAACTCCTAAGTGTCTGGTTCCTGACAGTCAAACAAACAGCTCTGTACAGCTGCCAGATGATATTATTGCTGTGCATATAAAGTACAATGTTTTTCCATGTACAGACTGGGACAGAACTCATTTGTAATGTATCAATATTATATTCTATACACTAATTAGTGTTATTTGAAACGCTGGAACATGCTGACTATCTGGTGACCAAAGCTGTGTTCCTGGAGAAAGTGCAGGGCTGGCCCATTAGTGCAGTGGTAGTGCTACCATCCCTTGTATTAGCGACCCAGGTTCAGGAAGGAGCCTGGGTCATTGGAGTGCCAGCAAGGGGAGGTGAGATGAACATCTCATGTGATGCTCTCTCACCTTGGGGAGGAAGGGTGTTCATATTCTGCTGAAATACTGCCTCCTAGGTGACCATGGGAGGCATGCCAAGAGCTGATGTATTGAGGAAGGGCAGACACTGACATGCTCTGCCCCCACATGCACGACATTGTGTGCAACTGTTGGGTAGTTGTTTCAGCATCCAAGGAAGTGGGACGCAAAGTGAAAAATCGACCAGCCACAGTGGGAAGATGATTGCTTCTCACTGCAGATCTCACACCATTGATTGCAGTTCTCTCCATTGATCAGCTTCAGTCCTCCTCTCAAAGGTAGCCACCTCGCAGTGGCCCCACCCTTGAGGGGTAAGACAGGGTGCACTCAACAGTAGAGGTATTTCCCAGAGAAGGTGGGTGATGGGGCTAAGTGATGGGGTAGAACCGATGTGAGCTGGTTGATTAAGAGAGACAAAGCACACTAAATATAAAAAAAAAAAGAAAAAGAAAGCGCAATACAAAGTCACTCAATATTAATGTTCTGCTAATACAAGAGTGTTATAAGATAACGTATATTGGTTATTACTGACAAATGGCAAATTCATAATAGATATTCGGTGTTTGCTATTACTGGTTGGTGAGAATTTGGGGGAAGGGGGGTTGGAAAGTTTTCCTGAAGTCAGACCCTTTAGTACAGAATGGACATTAGTGTCCCTTCGAGAAACAACTTAAAATGTGAGATTGTCCAAACAAAGAATTCTCATGTTAAAGACTGTTCTGTGTTTATGAAACTGGTAGTCAATCAATGCCATTCTTCCCACTGACAATTGTTGGAGATACGCTTCTCCTGTAGGCAACTTAGCACATATATTATAGTCCTGCCAGCTTCTTTAACCATTCTGGAAGCAGGTACAACAGCCTGCTGAAGCAGTACTTGGCCAAACTATACCCCACTCTGCACCTTTGCTAATCTTAGGTATCACCGGACATGCTCCACTCCTCCCATAATGGCACTTAGGTGTCTGGCCCATCTTTGGATGTAGTCTAAATGCTTAGTTCTTACTCACTGGAGGTCCCCTGCCATCTCTTCCATTGAAGAGCTCCTGACTGGCCTATCCCATACTGCTATGCTTGATTGACTTTCACATGTTACATTAAATAAACTCTCATCATTTGATGCATGTTGGCAACCTTACTATAATTATTTGAAATCTGAGATGGTATGTACCAGCTAGGTTCCTTAATGTCTAGCATAATACACTTGATATTATTTTATACACTCATTGTCTCTCAGTTTTCTTTTTTTACGGTTGCAGTGAGCATAGCCCTGCAGATGTCTTGTTAGCACAGTAGAGTAAAAGGAGAGTACCATATACCAGCTGAACTTGTAAATAGTGGAGGTGAATGGCAATCACTGTGTGTTCACTGCACTATTGTGGAACATGGCACTGGCCGCCATGTCCAAGATGGCTGCCAGAGTTCTCTGTGACTGAACTCCACCATGTTTGCCTCCACAATCTCAGTATCCAACATTTAGTACTGAGCAGACAAAGGGATTTCAGTCACTTTCTTGAGCTGTGAAACCATGATTAAGCAGAGGTCAGCAACCAGTCATAAGATAAACACTATGAAGTTAGCTACAGGATTGTTTTTGCCATCTTTCTGACTGATTAAATGCAACAAAACAGGTTGCAGTGGGTAAGGGTTTGATCAGAACTCTTGTGGCTAGGAGATAAAGTTGTGAACTGAAGCCTGTGTGTATACACAAAGTACTTGCTGTGCTGCTTTTATTTAAATCCATTTTGATTATTTTTGTACCAGTGTGTCACATCTGAAATATTCAGCTGAGCGGTACTTTTATGTTGTTAAAACTTTTTTTTTTAATTATGGAAACTATGAAAGGATTCTTTCGGGAGGGGACATCGGGTGGGTGCTGCCTCATAAAGATCATACTCAGTGGGCTGCTAGTAGTACTACAGTCTAATGAGGCATAACATCTTGCCTTGCCCTGTTTAATTTTGGGTGTCTTTGATCCCTCACCAAACACTTTGGATTTTAAGAATCAATAAATAGGGGTCCCTTAAGGTATAGGATATTACTTTTCCTGAAAACATGCTCAAAGCCATGCACTTTGTAATGTCTCTTCTTGATTTAAGATTACTCAGCTGAAGTGAGGAAATATTTATTTTTCTTCTTTCGTTATATTTGCTAATTGTTGCATTAGCAACTAACCCTCATTTTAGCTCTCTAACCTGATATCACTCAGAGGTTGTGTTGCCTGCCCATGTTGTACACTGGTATCTTCTGCACTAAATTACATATTGTTTCTTGCTTTCACAACAGTAAGCTTTGTGAATATGGAAGTGCCTATTTACACTGTTTTTTGCTCCTGTCCCCATGATGTGATACTATGCCCCAGGCTCTCCCTGATGTCTTTTATTAGGATAGGGTTTAGAGAATGACTTCATACCCTAGGAACCCAGCAGTAGTTAGAAACCCGATAGAGTACTTAATCACTTGGAGGACTTGTAGCAGCTGATGACTGCTTGTTCTGACTGGCAACACTTAGACTGCAAAATACCTTTTACAGGAACACAGTCACTAATAGGATATAAGAGGGGTCAGTTCAGGGACTGCTGTTCAGGTTATATGATCTAGAATTTATTTCAAAAGTTTTACGAGAGAAGACATACTGAGCTGCTAACAGCTGATTTCATTATGTTTCCTGGGGACAGGAAAGCAGGAATTGCAATGTTAAAAGCAATATCAATACATGATAAGTAAACACAAGTAACATTCAGTGAAATAGTTAGTTACATAGTAAAGCAATGCATCAATACTACAGCAACATATGGAATGTAGTAAATGGATATGGAAAATAAAAAGTTGGAGAGTACCAACCATCTATACAAGGAGCGAGGGTATACAATAAGGCACACTGTGAAGTTGGGGCCACTTGAGCCCAGTTGGACTAAACGGGGTTAGGTGCAGGTGCAAGGGTGAGCCAGGAAGTCACATGACTTGGAAAGTCATAAATAGAATTTGTGATTAGTAGCCAATAAGAAAAACTTGTGAGTGTACAAAGCTACTATTGAAAGGATGGGCAAGATCATGGAGCACTGTGAGAAATTACAAAAGGGACCTGAATATTCAATAGTTGATGTTCATTTCAAATAAACTGTTTTGCTGGAGAGTTGACAGTCTGGGCAGATGCAGTTCAATGTGAAGAGGTTCAAAATATTGCACTTAGAAACCAGAAACAGAAAATGATTTAAAAGTTAAATAGTAATGTAGCCCTCTCTTCAGTCTTGGGGTTAAGGTGGATCTTGTTTTTGGGGAAGGCAGTATACATAAACGTACCCACTTTTTTGATCTCTGGGCCTAATGAGACCCCCCACCCCCACCTCCATAGCAGCCAAACACCAGGGTTGCAGAAACTGGGCTGAAAAGCAAAGGATTAGGGAATAATCAACAGGAGCAAAAATTGGATGTCCACACTTTGGCTTAGAGTTTAAACTTGGATCCCTTTAACTTCCAGCATTTTCCTTTCTTTGAGCTAGCAGGCTGGAGCCAATTCAACAGTTTTCATATGAGTCTGAGTTTAAGGCATTTCTCTCCTGGGGGGGGGGGGATCCAGTCCTTCAAAGCCAAATTCATTGGTCGGCCTGGTGGTGTGGAAAGCTGAAGCACTTAACACATTACTCCTGCCATGCTGCTGACCTGTGTTTGGGAACAAGAACAGGTTGCCTGGGGTCAGCTGGGGTGGGGGTGGATTGACCATCTCAGGTACTACTGTCCTCTATAGAGGAGGGATGGCCAGCCAGCTCGGCTGATGACTGCCACTAGGTAGAGCCCCAGTGGTAGTACAGGTCCTGTGCAGTTTCAAGGGTGGGACTGGGTTTCTGCAGGACTGCATGTCCTGATGTGTCACCATGGTGGGGGACAAGAGAACAAGGAAAATTCAGGAAGGCTGACTTCATGATGCCTGCCTGCTCCCCTGCAGCCAATGCTACCTCCTGACTGCCAGGGCACAATTTGGTTTGTGTACCAGTGGGGGGATGGCCCTTCCCCTCAAGGCATCGCCACAATGAGAAACTTGTGGGAGAAATCAGCTTCAGTAAGTTGTGGGAGGCATGCATCAGTCACAGGGAGTGATGATATGGTTGAGTGCCTGCTCACCTCCCCCAGGGTGAAAAAGCTATATAGAAAAAAAGAGAAAATGTATTTATCTCAATGTTCCTTGTGGGAGGTGGGGTTGTGGGCAACCCAGCAGGTATAATGGCATTTTTTAAGTCTCTTACTAAACACATGCTGAAGCTAGAGTAGGTCTAGGATTTCACAATGTTTCTACACTTTTGGGTAGCAGATTTTCATTAAAAAGAGCTTCAACAGCTTGGGCTCTGTATTCACACAGAGCATCCTGGCCCAGGCACAGGGGTAAGTCCTGCACTTGGGAGGAACCGCAAGGGTTCTAACCCTTAACTAACACGCTACTTTGGAGTACCACTCTGTCCTTCACATGTCCATAACTCAGAAGCAGAGGAAAATGCCCACTGAACTTATGTCACCACCTATCCTCTCAGTTATCAGGATGACTAAAGGGTTTCCCCTTTTAAAACTCATTCTTAGGCAAGGAAATTCAGGCTAACAAGGTAGATACTAGTTTACCAGAGAGTGTGCACCTAGTGTACATATACATTAGATTCACCGCAATGACATTTTCATAGGAGCAATCTATAGACTGCCTGAAAATTACTATCTGGACAAAGCTATGAGAAAGATAATTTACAGTTCCTGTGATAAAGGAAATATGAGCCTTATAATATACTTTAATCATGGAGGCCTTAAATGAGCACAGCTCAAGGTCAGCATACAGTAAGAAATGTGTACATATTTGTAATGATAACATTGAACAGCTTGTTGTAGAACCTACAAGATATGAATCCATTTGGGAGCTGGTATTATTGGGTACTGAAGGGTTAATTGAAGAATGTGTGGTCAGAGAGAACTCTGGCACCAGTGATCACTGTATGGTCCAGTTTGTTCTGTTTGTTCTCAAATGATCCTTAGTCACTGCTCATGGTATAACAAAACCAAAAAAGAATTTTGGGAGGGCAAACTTTTGTGAAATGAAGAAGGAACTCTCACAATGGGACTGGGGAACCAAATTTAACAGTCCTGAGTTAGAAACTAAATGGAATCTATTGATTCATAAACTCAGGTATCTGAAAGACAGATACAGTATGTGCAAGTAAGTCACCTTAAATTCAACAAGGGAGAACCACTGTGGCTATCAAATCCAGTCAAGAGACACTTATATAGGAAAATATAACTGTATAAGAGACTTTAATCAGCAAGTTCAGAAAGCACAAATTAATATTATCTAGATATTACAAAGATTTGCAATGTAGCTTAAAAATCTACCTCCAAAATTTCTACAACTATCTTAATTCTGTGAGGAAAACAAGTGCTGTTGTGTCCCTACGTTAGCAAGATAGGTTAATAATGCATGACAGAACATGTCTCTTAACAAATGTTTCTGCGTTATGTTTGATGACAAAAGGATTGCTGATCTATCTATAATTAACTCAGATGCAATCTAGGAGAAGATTTTTTTTAGGAAATTCTTATATAATCTGAACTAAAACAAAACCCAAGGATCAGATGGTCTGCACCCACAAGTTATTAAGGAGCATGGAAAGGAGTTAGCTGCACCTATTATGAATATTATCAGTCATTCTCTGAAAATGGAATAGATACAAATGCATTATGGGAAGCCTTAGTGGTGCCTATATTTAAAAAGGGCAATAAAGGTAAAACTGCAAACTAGGCCATTTAGCCTCACTTCTATCATTTGTTAAATTTAATAGTCAGTCATTAAAGAGCAAATGGAATACTTTATGACAGCTAACAACCTTATGGATAAAATGCAATATGGCTGTCAAGATCTAGATCATGCACCACTAACTGTATTAGTTTCTTTTTTTAATTTAATTTGCTTTATTTGGTTTATAATACAATAAAGCAACAACAACCGACAACTAATAACAAAAAAAAAAAGAAAACAAAAACTACAGTATAAATAATCATAAACAAATGCAAACTATTTACAAAATACCCTGAGTGAGTACATCCAACTTAATAAGGAAAGGAAATACAGTGAAGGATAAATTAACAGCCAAAAAGAAGGAAAAGAAATACTTGAGAGCATTATGGCATGTGCAAGATATTTTCATGAATCTATATTTATCAGCATGATATGCTATACCTCAAAAAATGATACAAAATGGGTCCAAAATGATAATGGGTTCAATGTTTTGAGGCAAGGGTGAGAGTATACAATGCATTTAATTTAGACCACTTCTTCTCATAGGCCTGCATAGTATTTTGAATACTGGCTATCATCCTCTCCATAGAGAGATTGTTCAACAATTCATTAAGCCATTTTGCATAGGAGATTGACTCTTGGTCCTTCCAATGCTGAAGGATGTCTTTTAACTGAAATAGTTATCAGTGTCATATGATATTTCTGTTCATTAAAGGCAATGGCATGAAAGTCTCCGACAATGCAAATTTCTGGGGTAAAGTAAACTTTTAAGCCCAGAAAGGGGTCTATCCTGTCTCTGCTCTCTTCCCAAAGGGGGGCTGATAGAATCACAATCCCACAAAATATGCAACAGATTACCTTCACCCATTCCACATTTAGTATATAGGGAAGAAGGAGATTTACCCATTTTAGCTAATTTTTTGGGGGTACAATAAAGATTGTGACAAATAAAACATTGGGTTAGACATAATTTATCTTGAGTGAGATGTCAAAAAAGATGTTTCCATATTTTGGACCAATTAAAGAAAATGTTTGGAAAAGTGTTGTGCCAAAAATGACAAGAGCCATCCCAAGTTTTGATAATTTCTACCAGGAGGGCCTGATATATCTTAGAGACAGAGTTGGGAAGGAGTGCCAGCTTTTGAACCAAAGAGAAAAAAGAAGCACACGTTATTATCCATGGGGGGTGGGGGAGGGGTACTCATATAAGAAGTTACGGCATGTTAACTTGAAACAATTTTAAAGCAGAAACATTAGTGAGCCCACAAAGTTCTGTAGCTTGGGCAAATTATATAAAGTACCCCCCTCCTGGAGTAATGCCACCACTAGAAGTTTATCCAAGAATGGTAGCCAGCTTGTGATGATGATTTTGCTCGCAATTTTGAAATTTGGGTTTCCAGCTGTATTCTGGTCAGTGTCTTTAGTGAAATTCAAAGATAACACCATATAGATTTGTTTGTGCACTAACACTGAAGTACCCACCATCTATTGCCACAACATGAGAGAGAGAATAAGGCATGTTTCATATGGAGGATTAATTTAGGGGTTAGGCCATATGAAAAATGAGTTCCAGCTCAATTTTAAGCCACAATGGATTGTAAGAGGGGAGAATATCTGCTACTTCTGGATGGAGACAGTAATATATTTGTTAACATGAGAGGCCCAATATTAGATCAGAAAATCCAGAAGTTGCAGTCCGCCTAAAGATCTGGGATAAATCAGCTTATTATAAGCATGATATGGGGAGTGTTGGAGCCCATATAACTGTAGAGTTTATAGAATGAACTGGTTTAAACCAGGATAGAGGGATATATACCTGCAGCATATGCAATGGATAAAAAAATCCTAGGGAAAATATTCATTTTAATTATATTGATCCTGCCCCACAGAGTAAAGGGCAGAGTAATCCACCATTCTAAATCAGCTTTAATGGAATCAAGAAGAATGTCTACATTACGTTTTTGAGCTGAGACATATCTGTTGTTAAATGTATCCCCAAATATTTAAGAGTATGGGGGGGTCCATACAAAACTAAATTGGGAGACATTGGCTTGTGTAACATGTACATTTAGTGGCATTATCACTGTCTTTTCAGTATTTAACTTACAATTGGACAACAAGCTGAATTGTTTAATTGTATCAAGAACATTCAATTTATTTATTTATTTAGTTTTCAGAAAACACCTTTGAGCACACAGAGTTCTTTTACAAAGGTTCTACATCATGGATACAGGACAAATAATACAAAGACATAAAATGTAAACATGCAGTTTGATTCTAACACAGGAGCTATCAAAGGCTTTTGCAAGTTAAGATAGGATACCTAGTTAAATACAGATTAAACATAATAGTTTAAAATCAGTACTTGAGATACAAAAAGCTTTGTCCTGGTAAGACAGGATAGGCTAGTTAAATACTGGTTAAACAAAATAGTTAAATTCAGTACATGAAAGGCCAATAGGCTTTGTCAAGTACATATGAGAATAAGTGATCAGACACAAGATCAGACATATAAAACAGTTTGCTGGGGTGAAACATGTGAGGTAAGTACACATTACTTGTTCAAGAGAGGGGAGAAGGTTAAGAACAGAAAAAGATTGCGGGGGAAGGAGGGAGTGGGGTACATAGTGAAGGAGAAGAGGGGAGAGAATATGTGAGATGCAAATATGTCGGGAGGTAATATAATGGGTAGAGGTGATAGGAGAGGGAGAATAGGACAGACAAAGGATGAGGGGGAGCAAGATGAGACCTTGGAGGACATGGAGTTAATTTGTATGGGGGAGAAGCACAAGGAGTGAAGAAGAGCTGGGAGAAGGGGGAATGAATCAAGGGGGATCAGGGAGAGGCTAAAGGAATGCTGAGGTGGAAGATGGAATGAGATAACAGGGAGAGTGAGGTGTGGGGTAGGGTGTATTGGTACAGGAGAGGAGCAAAGGGGGTTGATGTGGGAATGTGGAAAGAAAATTCTAGGGAGTGGTGGGGTGTGAGAAAAATAGCACAGGAGAGGTCGGGAAGCAGGCATTGTATTAAGTTAAACAGTCACATTAGGCTCTGGCAAACCAAATGTCAACGTTTGTGCTTAAAGGAGCTGAGATTTGATGTGTTGGTGATGTCCACTGGGAGTGAATTAAACCAGTTAGAGTCCCTAACTTTGTAGGAGCGCTGACCTTGTGTGGTCCAGCAGCAGGACATGGAGAAGGCCAAATTTTCAGAACGCCTGGTTAAGAGGGTGGTTGAGGTGAGGAGTCAACATGCCTTGTTTAGAGCTAGGGCTATGCGACGGAGGGCAGTGTCAGCTGCTGATCTGTAAACTACGAGACCATAGTCAATTAATGAGGTAACTGAGCTCTGGATAGCCCATTTTAATGCTTCAGTTGTCAAACAGTGCCTATGCCTATAGATCAGCCCTGTGCGGGTATTCACTGCTTTAGCAATGCTATGTATGTGCGTAGAGTACAAAAGTGTGCAGTCAAGGGTCACACCCAGGTATTTGAACTGGTATACCTGTTCTAGCGCAGCGCCTGCGACATTGTAGATTAACAGTTGTTGGTGTTTGTGTTTGTTATGAGTCCCATGAAACAGCATTGATTTGGTTTTTGTGTAGTTTAGGATGAGTTTTCGTGACCTGAACCAGGTTTCAATGTCAGAGAAACTTTGCTGCAGTTGCTGTTGTAGGAGAATGGGGTTGGAGTGGCTTGTGAAAATGACCACATAGTCAGCATAAAGGAGAATCCGGTTGTGGCATGCATTGGGGAGGTCATTCACAAAGATACTAAAGAGTAATGGGCTAATGATGGAACCTTGAGGGGTGCCAGATCAGACTGGGAGTGAGGTTGAGGTGGAATCCCCAATTCTGACTTGCTGGGAGCGGTCACTAAGGTAGCTTTGAAACCAGCATGTTGCTTCCGGTGAAAGTCCTAGATGTGATAGTTGTCCGGTAAGTAGCGAATGGTTGATGGTATCAAATGCTTTTGTCAGATCAATAAAGGCAACATCAACCAGGTTGTTATGTTATTGAGCCTGGTGGGTGTAGGAGGTAAAGTCAAGGAGTGCCATGGTAGTGCTGTGCCCTTTTCGAAAACCATTTTGTTGGGGACATTGAAGATCATATTTTTCCAGATAGTCTATGAGTTGTTCAGCAACTATCCATTCCAATGCCTTGGAGAGTGGAGGTAGGATGGAGATTGGTCTGTAGTTGCTCGCAGGAGTCTTGTCTCCACTTTTGTGGCTGGGGTCACCAGTGTGGACTTCCATTTTTTAGGGATTTGTGAGAGCATAAGAGAGTAGTTAAGAATTTTAGTAAGGGGTGGCAGGACTTCATCAATGGTGAGGGCTATGAGTTTTAAATCCAGAGAGTCACCACTGTGCCTGGCCTTCCCAAGTACTTTGAGTTGGTGTATTCTGGCTATCCTTGCTGAGATTGCCTTAAAATAAAAAGGGGGGCTCTGTTGGAATTCATGTGGAACGTCAGAAGGGGTTGCTGCCAGTGCAGAGTCAAAGAAATTAGGAGGGAGCACTTGATTAAGGTCAGAAAATTAAGTGTTGAAGGCATTGGCTTTGGTTACTTTATCCAAGGTGATGGTACCATCGATGTTGAGTGTTGAAGGTGTAACTTTAGGGATCTTTCCAGTTTCCTCAGTGAGGTTGTCTCAGAACTTGCTCCCATTATTCCATGTGTTTGCAAGGTAGTTTCTGTAGTAGTCTGCTTTGGCCAGGTGGCTAGCTCCTGTGCAGGCATTCCATGCTGATTTGTAGGCCTGTGTATCTGCTTGGGTATTAGATGCCCTTGCGTAGTACCAAAGCTGGTCACGAGATTTCATAAGATCAAGGAGATCGAGGGTCAACCATGGGTTTATTGATCCTCTAATCTTACATTTCTTGAAAGGAGCATGAACATCACATGCTGAGTTCAAGAAAGTAATGAAGTATTCAAGATCAGAGTCCACATCCAGGGCACTCTCAATTGGAGACCAGTCGAGTGATTGCAGGTGCTTTTTTAATGGACCTAATTGACCAGGCAGTAAAACTATACTGACTATGAAATTTGGTGGGGGGTTGTGGAATTTATTAGATCAGAGGGATATTACCAGAGAATGGTCACTAATGGCATCTGGGAGTACAACAATTTTAGTGATGTGTTCAGGCCGATTAGTAAAAATCCAATCCAGAAGATAGGAGGTCCCCATCCTGTAGTTTGTCCTGGTGGGTGACTGCACCATTTGTGCAAGTTTGGCAGCTGCCAATGCATCCTTATAGTTGCTCAGAATTGGGGCCAGCCAATTGACATTAAAGTCCTCGAGCATAATAACTTCAGTTCTTTGCCCTAGGAAGTTGAGGCAGTCAAGAAGCAAGGGAAGACCCAGATTAGTCAGTTTGGGTGGGATATATACTGAGGCAATGGTCAGTACCTTATTGTGAGCTCCAAGTAGCACCTTGGTGGCTAGTATCTGGATATCATTCCCAGTACTAGGAAGGGTCAGTACCTGACTCATGAGTGACTCTTTAAGGTAGAGAGCACAGCCCCCACCTTTCTTAGTAAGTCTATCTTGCTTATAGACTGTGTAACTGGGAATAGCAATAGCTGAATCAGGTATCTTGGGGGTAAGCCACCTCTCAATAGATAGTATGTCTGGGATTTGTTGGGAGATCCAGGCAGTGAGATTATTGAGCTTAGGAAGGAGGCTGTAGATATTTATACTAGCCAGGGATAGAGTAGCTGTGTTGTTGGACTTCTTTGCCATCTGCTGTGGAGGTCTCGGGTTTGGGGGTGAATATTGCCCTAGATAAGCAGCATTGATAATATTAGGCATTTGAGAAAGACTATTAGATATTTCCAATGGCACAACAATTTCCTCGCTTTTGATGATTCTTCCCTAACTTTTTGTGGAGTGGAGGTTCTGATTAACATTGAGAAAAGGAATTGAGAGTCATTCCTGGAGGGTCAGGAGAGCACCCAGTGGCTAAGTAGTCCAGGGGAGGGTTCATTGTTAGGATCCAGGTTAATGTTGCTTGTGTAGAACCCATAAACAGACAATGGACATTTATAATCCCAGGTCATGTACAAGCAAGGTCTATGCTCCCCTACAGAGCCAGTCCCAGATAATATAACCAGAAAGGTGAGCAGGCCCAAGAGGAGTTTGGCAGGCAGCATCATTAGTAAACCAGGTGAACTAAAAAACATAGGCATGAACCTGCGATTTAGGGTGGCCCCTTAACAGTAGTGAGAAACAGGAAGAGAGATCCAATTGAAGGGAAAATCTTTAGCTGTGGGCATGACTTAGGTGTATTTAATAGAGGTGAGGCCTGGGGTGGGTGGTGTGGGACAAATTAGAAGTACCGATAAGCAGTACAGGTCTAAAATGTAAGCAGGAGCATGGATATGCATACTACAGGTAGAAAGCTTGAACACATGTGCAGGCATGCAGCAGAGCCAATCAGGATTGCTCAGGCCTGCGGTTCAGCCAGTTGGGAGCCTCCAGGTCTGACAGCGCCAAAAATTGAAAGAAAGAAGTGTTCAGGAGACCGTACCTTCCAGCAGGGCTCTTCTCCAGGGATGGCAGGTGGGGTAGAGGCGGGCGGTGGCGTTTCAGTGGAGTCACACTGGCTCTGCAAATATCAGCACCAGAATCAAGAGCTTAGAGCTGTGGGGAGAGAGAGGGAGAAAGTTAGATTAATATCAGAGATGGAGGGCAGCACAGGGAGGGAGGAGATGAGGCTGGGACAGAAAGTAACAACAGGGGTTGGCAACAACTGGGAAACAAAAGGCTGCTTGATTGGTGGGCAGGGTTCAAACCAAGACAAAGAGAGTCAGAGACAGGGACAGGTGGTCAGGCTACAATTATGGGTGGGGGGGATGCAGGACCGAGGGGAAATTTCTGGAAGGCCCACTGCTGATGAGTAGGAAGAGATAGTGTGCAGAAAAATTGAAAGGGGGGTATGGAAAAATTGACAAAGGGTATTAGCAGTAGTGCTGTGTGAAATTGGAATATTTTTCCGAGTGAAATTTCACATAACTAACTTATTACACGAAATATTTTGCTTGGTGAAATGCAAAATTTCACCCCCAAGCCAGTGAAATTTCACCAGCGCTTAAATTCGCGATTCAACGGGTGAAATCACCACTCGTGATGAAATTTCGCCACCAGCAGGAGGCATTTCGCCTCCCGTGGCAAAATTGTGTTCAAACTTCTCCCTGGTGTCTAGTGCCCCACCCCCGGCAGTCACTGGCCATAAACATTAATAAGCACAACCCCCTGAAAGTTACCCTGCCACCTGCGTTGTTTTTTTTTTTTCAAATATATATACTCTTCACTCCCTGGTGTCTAGTGGTCCCCTTCCGGCCATAAACATTAATAACACCCCTCAAAGTTCCCTGCCACCTCTGTTATTTGTTTAAAAAAAAAATATATATATATATATTTATACACCTTCACTCCCTAGTTCTAGCTGGTGTTTAGAACCCCCACCCCATCAGTATATGGCAGCACTCACCCAGCTCCCCCAATGGCCGATTAGGCCACCCAGCATAGCCCTCCATTCACCTCCACAGCTGGCAGCCCGACTGAGCACCTCTGAGCACTTGAATGAATGAGCGCGGTATGCGCTCATTCATTCATGCATTCATTCAAGTGCTCAGTGGTGCTTAGTCGGGCTGCCGGCCATAGAGATGAATGGAGGGCTGTGCCGGTGGCCCCATCAGGCTACTAGTTGGAGCTGAGTGGGTGCTGCTATATACTGATGGGGTGGGAGATCCACTAGACACCAGGGAGTGAAGGATATACTTAGAAAAAAACAAAAACAAAAAAAACAATGGCGGCAGCAGGGTAACTTGTGGGGGGGACGCTTATTAATGTTTACCTCCAGTTATGGCCACTAGACACCAGGGAGTGGAGAAGAGTGATTTTTTTTTAAATAAAACAAATGTGGGGGTGCAGGGCAACTTGTGTGTGTGAGTGGGGAGGGGTTCAATTTACGGTTGTGGCCAGTGGCGACAGGCAAAACTGTGAAATTTCGCTGCAATTTCTAGAAACATTTCATTGGTGAAATTGCCAATTTTGCAGCAATTTCACTGGTGAAATGTTATTTTGCTGCATCTCTAATCAGCAGAGAAGAATAGCTGGGATGGCTGTAACAGGGTGAGTAATGTGAAGTAAAATATCATCTGAATAAGCAGTTAACTGATAACTTGAGGCACCTAGGGGAATTCCTATGATGAGTGGGTTGTTCTTTAATTTCCACAAAAGGGATTCTAAATATACATTAAAACAAAAAAGGGGATAAGGGACAACCTTGATGAATCCCACAGCACAGGGTGAATAAGGGGGGAATACACCATTACACTATATTTTAGCTCTTGGGTAGGAGTACAAGCACCTGCGATCATTTCAAGAATTTTGAAGGGAAACCAAATCTCGGCAGAACTGCAAATAAAAATGGCCATGAGACCCTATCAAATGCTTTTTTGGCATCTAAGGAGACCAGGGCCACTGGTCTTCTTTAACTTGAGACACTGAAAGCATGTGGGCAAGCTTGATGGTCTGCCACAGATCTAAAAGGCATAAATCCCACTTGCTCTGGACCAACTTTTATTTATTTGAAAGTTTGTGACTGGGATAGGCACACTAAGCAGTGGCTTGTTTCCAGGTGTGACAAGGGAAGGGGAATATGTGTACAGATGTGGACTGATTTACAGAACCAGATTAAGCTGTTAGTGGTATTTTAGTGAATGGGGGAAATTAGGCCAGGACACCAGGGAAATTCCCCTACTCTGCTTCCTGTGAGAAGGGGGGACCCATTTTCCTGTGGGACCAAGATGGCGGCTCCCATGGATCCTGGTGTGGAAGTCTTGCAGACAGGAGAGCAGGCCTCCTCTCCTGGTCTGAATTCAACAGTGGCTGAAGATGAAAATTTGGGTGAAAGAATGGCCACTCTGTGCAGGACATCGAAGGAGGAAGATGTCTGTGTGGCGGGGGAGCTTGCCTCTGCCCCCACTACTTGTAATAAAGAGGTTTTTGCTTCTACTATCGTGGAAATGGAATCAGATATGGAGTTTCATGATGCACCTGTGGATTTTGCAGAATTAAATCAACTCACTGAGGAGCAGTCTGGAATGGGCTTGCAAGTTGCAGGAGAACAGGCTACCAACAAAATGGTGTACGGGCTCAGTACAAGTCCAGCAGAAAAAATCCAACCAACAAGCTTGCCTTTGTCTTCAGCGAAAATTGCAACTGTTTCAGACAGTCTGTCAGCAGTATTAAAGTCTGTGGAGCATGGTGAGTTATCTCCCCTACATATTTCTGATACTTATTTACAACAGGATATAAGTAATATGTTTCAGGATAGCCACCTATTGCAAAATGAATGTTCCCGGAGTTCGGGTAATTTACGTTTGCTGCAGCAAGCCGCTGCAGTGCTTCAAGTAGAAGAATGTAAACAACCTTGCTGCTTAAGGAGTTTTGCAGTGGAAAATGAGCTGGCTGTCAAATGTCAGCAAGGAGAGTTGCTAGCTGACAGCAGTAACGCCAATATCGTCATTCCTACAGCTGAGGTAAATGCCTCTGCAGGCCCTAAAGGGTGCGGTCAAATTCCTTTGTGTGTTCCAGCAGACCTAGGTGCATCCAACATTAAAGACACTACTGCGCAGGCTGGCAGTAAAATCGAACTGGGTTATGAGTGCCTACAGCCTGTTACCTCAGGTTTGGGGTCTAAAACAAAAGTAAAGGTGTTGCCTACGGCTTTGCAAGCAGACTTTTCACAGAGACCACTTCAGTCTATATTTGCTCAGAGTGGGATTCCTCCTCTGGATAAAGTAACAGGTTTTGTCCTAAAAAATGATCCTGTTGTAAAAAAACTACAAACTAGATGGCAGTAACTTATCAAACAAATGCAGGAACACAAAAGGGGGTTACTGAATTCTCTTTTCCCTACATAAAAGAAAGGCCACAGAAAGTTATAAACTCTGTGATTGCAGAGACTGTTTCAACAACACAGGAAGCCTGGTCCCCAGATAAAGCTCTCTTAGGGGCAGGTTGGAAACAGGCTTCAGGCTTCATCAGGCATCTGGAAGCCTGACCCATCCTGGGATTCGTACTTCCTTCTAACACAACATTTACCAGAATGGAAACCTGATTTGGCACAGACAGTGCAGTCTACTAATTTGAGTGAAAAAAAGGGATTATGGAGCCGGTACAGGATTCTTCCACCCTGGTGGTCCCTGAGGCACAGGCATTACAGCCTACCTCCCATAAATCAGCTATAACATCTCCTCTGCTGGATGATATCCCTTTAGAAAAAGATTCTACTTTATCTAACCCCCCCCAACAGAAGCCACTGATGTCTGATCTCTTTAATACTGTAAAGAGGGAAGCAGCACCACGTCGGAACGCAGTCCGAATACGCTATAAAGGGGGATTAGAAAACAGACCGGACAGATATTACATGGGGAAAACTCTGCTAAAAGAATCACTTCATTTTACCCCTCAGGAGGTCTTTGCCTTCATCAACATTTCAAGGGAGGATAACTATGATATTAGTTTTCGGACATCGCACGCTTTGGATTTATTTTGGGACTGTTATGGGCAGGTGAAATTTTCTCCCACATGGACCCCCTTTTTGGTTATTCCTTTAACCAAGCCATTAATAAAATATGTCACAGTGATGTTTAGGAATGAGAGGGTCCATGTGGAAGATATTACTTTCTGGTTATCCCAGAAATGTGAGGTGTTGAGTGCCCCTGAACCCATTTTGGATTCAGAACAGTTTTGGACTGGGGGCTGGAAATATAAAATCAGATTGAGGCAATCTGACTCAGGGGTAGAGCATGTACCTCAATCATTTTTGTTAGACAGGGACAGGAGGGTCTGTTTTTATAGCGGCCAGCCAAGAGCATGCTATAAGTGTGGATCTCAGACACACCTTTCTAGTGTATGCGACCAGCCTCATTGTGACAATTGTGGGGAGGTGGGTCACATCACTATGCAACATGCCAATCACTCTAGGTGCAATTTATGTGAAGAATACTGACATGTTTTTTGCGAATGTTCTTGGGTCACTAAGAATAAGGCATCCTGCATTAGTCCTGAGCTTTTAATTCAGAAGGCTCAGGATGCTGCCAACAACCCCCCAGTGCCCCCCTTCATCCCCTCCTCCACATTCTCTATCTCCTCTTTCAAGAAGGAAATCTCCCTCCAGGGGTCCTTCTGGTAGTTCTTCTTCTTCTAAGGCACTTGAGACAAATGACCAAATCTTTGGATCTAGCTCGGGGAAGGTTATAGTACCCTGCATGGGTCCACCGGACCCCTCGGGGTTCCCTCCAGTATGTTATTCTGACAAGATAACAATTGCCTCAGGGAAAGAGCCCAAAAAAGTGATCTCTGGGTTTCCACTGCCTTGTTGCAGATCTTCGAGACACTTACATCCCCCCAATCCACCTGCTGCGCCTACTTTGGAAAATAGCAATTCCTATGCGGCCTTGTTTATGCCATGGGGGGATACAGAGATGGAGTAAGGGGATTCGGACTCCCAAAAATCTTCATTGTCTACTCTGTCACAGCCAGTAGATAATTATAAAGAGAAAAAAATGAAAAAAGGAAAAATAGAGTTGGGTTTGACAATTTGTTTTGGTAATGCGGTTGCTCTGGGGTTCTCTTAACACTCATAGCTTATTAAACACCATGAAATGGCAAGCTCTATTTCATCAGATACATGATTTACAGATTACAGCGTGTTTCTTGCAGGAAACCTGGATGCATTCAATAGAACAGTTACACTCTTTCAAACAGGATTGGGTATGGGGTTCTTCCTTTTGGTCCTTTGGAATGGATAAAGCTGATGGGGTAGGAATACTGTTTTCTTCATTTTCTTTTACATTACATAACGTAATTGATCTAATCTGGTAGAGTTCTGATAGTGGATGGGGAATGGCATAATACTTGTTACAGGTTTATTAATATATACAATCCACAAACCAAGGCTGATAGAGTTGCCTGATTAAAAGCAATTCAATAACAACAGTCAAGATATTATGGGGTGGAGATTTCAATTGTACAATTATTGACTCACCAAAACAGAAACAATAAATTTATTGTGATTCAAATGCATTGGTCAAAATTATGAAACTAGCTGGGCTTATTAATTGTATTTCTTTTTCTCCTCACGGGCCCCAATATTCCTTTATAAAAGGGAAATTGTTCTCCTTAATAGACTATATGTTAGTCTCCCCTTCTATGAAGGTATATTCCTTCGAAATGATTCCCAGTGAATTCTCGGACCATCTATTCTTATTATGCATTTTCCAACCTGTGGCCTTCCCTGAGTCTAGGCAGAAGAGGTGGAAGCTTAACAACTCAATTTTGGAGATGCCTTCTATCCAGTTAGGGTTAAAAAGTATTTTAAAAGCTAGATCATCAGTAGCCTTCCTTTATAATAATCTAGGGGAGTGATGGTTGGATACTAAAAAGGATTTACAGAATTGGTTTAAAAAACAAGGTATAAGGACTAAAAATCATAGCTTTTTGAAATACCTGTCACTTAGGCAGCAGCTCCAGAGACTTGCATCAATAACATATATCTCTAGATATGACTACTCAGAACAGATTACTAAATTGAAAGAAAACATGAAGATGTTTCAGTATGATAGGGCCCAAAACCATACAAGCAATTCTTACTAATGGTATCAAAAAGTCTCCTATAGGGGATCCCTTTGAGATGTGTAAAACCTTGAAGGACTCTTCCACTTTGGGATCATTAAGAAGGCAGGATGGCTCTTAGCACAGTCAGAGGCACAGCTAAGGGCATTAATTATTGACCATTTTGGTCTTGGAACCTTCTTTTCCATTCTAGATACAACTATAAACTCTTATTTAAGTAAAATCCCCTCCCCTCCCATCCTGAATTTATAGATACTGCCAATCTGTTAGAATCTGTATCTCAGGAGGAAATTATACAGGTTATTCGGACCCTGAAACCAAATGTATCCCCAGGCATAGATGGCCTCTCTAATTCTGTAAACAAGGCTTTTTCTGTTGAATTAAGTCAATGTCTTTGTATTTTGTTTAAATATCTTATTCAAAACTCAATCATTTTTCCCTCATTTACTGATGGTTTATTAATCTACTTATTCAAAATAGGGGATAGATAAGACATTAGGAATTGGCAGCCTATTACTCTTCTAAATTCCGATTACAAGATTTTTTCCAGTATTTTGAATAATAGGTTAAAACAATATGCCAAAATAGTAATTTCTCCCTATCAGTTCTGTGGCATTCCGGACAGACGGATACATGCAGCATTAGTGATCATACGTGAGGTTATTGAGCATCTGTCCTCAATAGGTAGGTTAAGTTGTATGGTAATCGCAGACTTTGATAAAGCATTTGATAGAGTATATTTACTCTTTCTTTTATCATTGAAACATTATGGGATCCCAATGCAACTGGTTCAGGTAATTAAAACTTTGTATAAACATAATTTGTTTTTTCCCTTTTTGAAGGGTCACACTTTGGAAAGTTTTTGTCTTCCCACAGGGGTATGGCAGGGTTGTCCTTTAAGCCCTCTTCTTTATATATTTGCATTAGATCCTTTTTTACAGCATTTGACCACATTTCAACACTGGATTGGAATTTTGCAAGCTGTGTCTCAAACTCATCATCTGGTTTTACAGGCTTATGCAGATGATTTGATTTTATATTTTTCAGATTATTCATCTGTGCCCACATTTTTGAAGGTTTTTGATGCCTTTTCATGAATCTCTAGTGCTAAATTAAACTTGAAAAAAACTAAAGGACTGTTCATTGGAGCAGATGGGCCAGTTGCAGTAATACAAGTGGGTGTTTGTATTTCCTGAACTCCCCTTAAAGTTTTAGGTATCTTTTTTTGGTCCCCAAAATATGCCTGTGGACAATTGGGAATGGGTCCTTCAGGCAATGGAAAATAAGGTCACCAGGCGGAGGCAGTGGAAACTTTCAAAACTAAAGAGAATTCAGGTGATCAAGCACTTTTTGTTACCTGGACTACAGTATGTGGCTATGGTGTTTCCTCTCCCAGTGCATTTAGAGTCTAGGATGTATAGTTTGTGTTTCTAAATGTTGTGGGGTAACCATTTGAACCCCGTCAAGAGGTATTACACCTATTTAGATACAAAATCAGGAGGCTTGGGGATAGTGGATCCCGTAGCCTTTGTTCCTACTTTATTTTTTATGAATTCTGTAAAAAGTGTTTTAGGTTTAAGAGATGGGATTGAGACAGGATGGACTTCTAGATCATTAGGGAAATATATGTCAAATTGACATATGTTGGCCTCAAAACTAAACCCTCATATTCCTATTCCACAATATTTTCGTCTGGCTGCCCAAAAATTATATAGATGGGTGTAACCCCTCACCCCTGCCTTTTTACTAAATTGACAGGTGGCATGCTGTTGGCGTTGGCAGCAGGGGGGTTTGCCCACCTCCAGCTCCCACAGCCCATACCCGGCCATTTCTCTGGACAAACAGAAACTTCGAAATGTAGATTAAACGGTGGATGGACTATAGCACCCCCTCTACAACATTACTTGAATTCACTCAAACTTTAGATTTTGACACTACTCCATTTGTTTGTCCTAGTACAATAGGCCTCCCAAATAGTAGCTCAAATCCCATACTTCTTCACATTTTCCAAACTGAAGAAACATATTGTTTGCCCTCTCAAATTAGAGCAAAACACTCACCCTTTCGTTGCAGGTACCCCACAGGCGAAGTACAACTCCTTCTACTTGTAAGACCAAACAGAAACTGTAAAAAAGGCAGCTTTCTTCCTTTAGCAGACATTAGGGGGTTGTCCCTGGAATCCACAGAGGGATACTTTACTCTCCCCCCCGGAGGGAGGGAGGCACTGAGACCTTGACAGCGGTCTCCACCACTTGAAACTGGACACTGACCTTCTCACACAGGAGGTAAAACAAAAGACACTTCCTTCCTGCTGGCAGGCAAGCAGGAGACTTCCTTCTCACAAGGAGGTAAACAGAAAACTGACTTTGAAAACTCCCAACATTCTATCTCACTCCCTCTGCTGCAGATTCCAATGTGGCTTATGCAGCTGCGACAGTTCTATGGTGATGTCATCTCTCAGTCTCAGCTGAGACTGAGAACAGAGTGAGACAGTGTGAAACCCATTTAACTGGAGTTACTGGGATTCTAGTAACCCCGGGTAACAAGGGGTTACATGGGGAATTACGAAAGGGATGATTCTACATAATAATGTAAAACTGTTTTATCAATTATTAATGAGTAATTTGTATCCTCGAGAGCCAGGCTTTAAAAATTGTCCTTCTGCTCTCAGTCCCAAGGTTTTAGCACAGTTGAATTGTGTCAGATTGCCTCAATCACAATGGGAAACACAGTGGTTGATTTTCTATGGTCGCCTAAATGTGAGGGGCAATGCTAAGTATAAGGCACTACAAGAGCGTAATTGCCCCTATTTAGACTGTATTAATATTGAAGAATCAATGGAACATTTCCTTCTGCACTGTTCTTATGCAAATGATCTGTGGGCCTATTTGGCAGTTTTATGGGGTTTCAATTGGTTAAACTGGATTACATATGATGTATTAATTCTTGGACTTTATTCAGGAAATCCTAAATATTTTCATGAGGGAACATTATCATTATTTTTTTGTTGCCTACGAAATCATCTATGGCAAGCTAGGTGCCAGTGGGTGATATATCAAAGGAAAATGCCCTATTCTTGTGTTAGCATATTAATCTCTAATGAACTTTCAAGAATTTATTCTCAGGATACACAGAGGTTGGCTTCGGCTGGTTAAAAGGGTTTCATCACTTTATAACATTTAAATAATCGGGGGATTAGGTTTAAATTTTTCTATTTTGTTTTGGGTTTTTATGTTTTTTTGTCTTTAAGCACTGAATTTTATTTGATCTGTTTTTGTTTACTGTGATCTACTGTGTTGTTGTCTATATTTATTTTTCAAATAAAAACTCCCTTACTCTTGTGTAGGGTGCACTGTTGCGTTTCCGATTATTGCTATCAGCAGCAGTCCTAAGAGGATATCACCCCGGGTAAAGAAGCTCGCTTTCCTTCCCACCCTGATTGCTCTGGAGGCTTAGTATGGTGAACAAAGAGAAGCTGCTGCAGTGCTGAAGGGGTATAGCGTGTCGGGCCCGGTTCATGGAACATTGTCGGAGGAGAAAACATTTCAAGAGATGGAGATCCATGAGCAGAGCATATCTTCAGGTGCTGCTCAAAGAAGAAGAACACTGGTTTTCAACTGCTAGTTCACTGAATATTGAGCTACAAAATGTAACAAACGAAGTAGCGCCGGGAATGGTATATAACAAGTGTAACGGTCAGGAAATGCTTAAAAGAGGGCTATATGCAGCAGGAGTTGCAATGAATGTAACAGATGAGGGGGGCTGGCAGAAGGAGCAACAGCAACACAACAGAACAGAGAAAACTGGTTCAACTCAGAAGATACCAGCATGTGGAACTTCAGACAAGGGAAGTATAAAACAAAATATTATGGAGAATGTTGATAGTGCTGTGGTAGCTGGAAAAGTTAAAAAGGTAGAGAGGCATTCAAGTAGTACTGAAAACATAATGCAGGTGGACTCTGCTGCAGGGAACAGTGATTTATAAGCCAGAACTTTGCAAAATATTCATCAGGAAGCTGTGGTTTAAAAGAGTCTAGTAAGGGATATGGAGGGTGCTTCACAAGTTGCTCAGCAGAATTTACAAAGGGCAAATTATGATGGCAATATCCTGATGTCAGGTTTAACAGTGGAAAAGACTTTGGACAGGCCATTTGGGTAAGACATGCCAAAGATCAGCCCTGGGTGTCACCTGGTAGAGATGCTATGTAGGAAGACTCCAGTTCAATCCCTTTTCCCTGAAACTAACTAATTCCCTCAAAGTTATATTTACAGCACAGTAATGTGGATTTCCCACCCCTGACAGAAACTGAGGGTATAGAATTGAAGCCCATTGTACAAGAAGGTTTCTCTGCCCTTGGCTCCTTGAATAATCCACAGAACAATTAGAATACTGCAGACCAAGGGCTCCCTTCAGGAATAGCCAGTACAATTCCGATTCTAACACTGCCAATCATAGACCCGAGGCAAGAGAACAAAATGCAGGTGCATGAACATTTGCAGGCCTGTTTCATACTCCTCTCGATCCAGCCAAATGGTGAAATGCCATCTGTATTAAGTATAGAGGAGGACTGGAAACCTATCCAGATCACATTTATGTGGGCAGAAAGCTTTTAAAAAAAAGCATGGGATTTTCGGCCCATGAAATCTATGCTTTATTCCAGATATCCAGGGATACAAATTTTAACACCCGTTTTAAAACACCTTCTTGCCTAAAATTATTTTGGAAGAGATACCAGAAACTGAGACACACACCTGAGTGCTCAGCATTCTCAGCAATTCCCCTCACCAAACCTGCTTTCCGTACAATTATGGTTTTGTTTAAAAATGCGGGGGTGGCAAGCTCAGAAATGTTGTATTGGTTACAATCATGGTGCACAGTCTTGGGACTTCCAGACCCTATCATGGATTTGAAAGAAATCTGAACAGGAGGATGGCTTATTAGGGTCAGACTACCACAAGTCAATGGTCTATCCAGCATTTACCTAGCTGTTTCTACCTGGGGAGGGACCGTGGCTTTATCTTTTATGTGGGCCAACTAAAATTCAGCTTTAGGAGTAGCACTTATACACACCTCAGCAGTGTATGTGACCAGATGAAATATTCCCTATGTGGTGGAATAGGACATTCCATGATAAATTGCCCTACTCCAGTGAGTTGCAATTTATGTGAAGACACCATGAACAATTTTCAGAACTGTCCCTGGGCATCACACAATAATGACCCTGATGCAGCAACTCAAAAGGAGGAACAAGAAGCTGCCTTCACCAGAGGGAGACAATCAGCTACATCTACAGCCCTTATAGAGAAGTAAAGAAGGCACTATCAAGATCTACAGAACGGTGGGAACTCACTGGTATCTCAGCAAGAAGCTGCTTCTCCACCTCAGCCAAAAAATCTCCAGTCAACATCTACTGTTGCCTCAGATTTCATGGCTACCTCAGAAGGGGACACATTGATAGAAGGGGAAGGAAACTATTCAGATATTGTGCACCTAATGGAAACTGCTCCTATGGAGCCTGAAAGGAAAGTAACAATAGTTACACCATCCACATCTGAAACAGTGGATACAAATATGACACCCCCTCACACAGAAAAATGGGCATTCCAAAAATCAAGGAGAATAACTCAGAACTGCTACCAGAAAGAAGAAGATACTTCAAAACCTCCAGGGAGCTCAGAATATTATACTAGAAATGGATTTGCCCTTCCTGCAAAAAGGAAGCAACGGGATGAAGAAGAGGATTCAGACGTTTCATCTGTTCCTTCCTCTCAGATGGAGAACTTTATGGATACGGAATTAACTTCCAAGGACTCCAGATCTTCAAAAAAAGAAGAAAAAAACAAAAAAATTGAGTCCAGCACCTTCTGTGGAAGAGGAGGTCAAGAGGTCGGGACATACCACTACCTAAAGCATTGCTTGCAACGTTTTGTGTGGGTCACTGAATGTGAACAGTATCAAGAATCAAAAAAGAAGACAAACAACCTTCTCTGTCCTAAAAAACTTGAATCTGGACATATATTTTTGCAGGATACGAGATTACACACATTCTGGGAGCAATAGCACTCCACGAGAAAGTGGTTCAGTGGCCCATCATTCTGTTCTCTGGGAGAAGAGCCCTGCTCTGGCTTAGGCATCCTGATTAATGTTACAGGGTTTAAAGTTACATGATTAATAGTTTCAATGCCAGGAAGGGCCCTTATCCTGGATGCTAGATATCTTAATCAAGGTTTTAGATTGACAAATGTATATAATTATCAAACCAAATATCAGGGGGATTGAACTGTATAAAAAAATACAACCGTACCTTTTTATTACAAGGTCTGTTATCCTGGGTAGGATTTCAACTGTATCCTGTCTTTAGCAGACAAAACAGGATTTACACAGAAACTATATAATGACTTACATTTTTTGACTAGGTTATTGAAAAAGGCACATCTCAAGGACTGTGCATCTGAAAGAGGTACCTCTCCAGAACACACTTTTTTAAAGGGAGACTTTCCCCTCAAATTGATTTTTCCTTTGTGTCCAAATGGTTGCCAGTATCCTTTTTCAAGATATTATCAATTGAAACTACTGATCATAAATTAATAAAAGTAACCTTTAGTAGGACAAGAAATAAACCACAGTCAAATTCCATATGGAGATTGAATGTTACCTCCTTAGAAGATCAAGAAGTTTGGGCAGGGATCCAAGCTGAAATGGATGCAAAGATTTTAGTATTCAAAATCTATGACAACTCTTTCTTTTGGTGGCAAGACACTAAGAGAGATATAACAACTGTATGTCGCCAGATAGCTAAAAACACTGCTAACAAACAATATTTGAACTATCTGTGGTTAAGAAGTAATTTACAAAATTTGATGAGGCAGGCGGTTGAAACAGGGTTGGACCTGTCTGCTAGCATACAAAAAATTAAATGCGAAATATCTAAATTCCAGTATGATACAGCTCAGTCTCTCTCTCTCTCTGTGGAGCAGAGATATGGTACACAAGATAAAACCCAGACTATGAATCCCTATGATAGTTGCCACCAAAGATCGAATCAAAATATATTTCTGAGTTAAAATTGGAGTCTGGGTATATCATAGCTAATGCACAAGAGTTGGATCAATTGGTCATCACTCATGTACAAAATAGTTTTGGTCAAACTCCACCAAACCTAGTTTCTTTAGAAGATTTCTTTCAACATTTACATGTACCAGGAATTTTGGAAGGAGAGAAAAGTTTTAGTCTCACCTATAACAAAAGCAGAATTGCATGTCACTATTTCTACCCTGAAAAATGGAGTTTCCCCAGGCCTTCTGGTGAACTCTATAAGAAAACAAAAGAGATTCCATCTGTACACCTGCTATGTGTCTTTAATGACCTCTCAGTGGGAGCAGTACCATTTCCAGCTTCATTGGCAGATAGTCTCTTAATATTTTTACACAAAAAAGGAGCTAGAACATCACTACACAACTGGAGGCCTATAAGTCTCATTAATGTCGACTGGAGAATTTTCTGTAAACTACTTTGTAATAGACTAGTAAAGGTGGCACAAGATGTTATCTCTTTGGCACAGGCATGTGCCATCCCCCAGAGGACAATGATGGATGACCTAAAACTGATAAGGGAAGTCTTGGACTGTCCAGAGACTTCTGGAATTGTACTTGCTTTGGATCAGTCCAAGGCATTTCATGCTGTACCTCACGAATATCATTTTTCAGTTCTTAAGAAATATGATATCCTGGAAACTTTTATAAAATGGATACAGATAGTATATAAAAATGCTTCATCATGCCCAGTTGTGAATGGGAGTGTGGGTAAACATATATTCAAATACATAGGGGCATTAGGCAGGAGTGCCCTTTGAGCCCCAGTTCTACATATTTGCCATAGATCCTTTGCTGAGGAGACTAAATATGAAAGGAAGCATAAAACACATACAAGGGGATTAGGTATATGTGGATGACATAACAATTATACTGCCAGACCCCACCTCAGGAAAAAGGGCACTGGAAATTGTGGCACAATTTGCAGCAATTTCAGAATCAAAAGTAAACAAATAGAAAAGTGTAGGTTTACTTATACATGGGACCGAGACACAAAGAGAGAATATCTCAGGTATTCAGGTGTCCACAGCACCAATTAGAATATTAGGAATCCAGTTTGGTAGCTCGGATCCAGCTACAATTAACTGAGAAGAATATATTATAAAAGCTGAGGAAAACATTGAAAGATGGAATCCTTTCCAATGTCAAAAAAGAATAGGGTTTTTACGCATAAAACTTTCATCCTACCATTATTCTTGCTAGTAAGTTATGTTTTTCCCTTACCTAGTAAACTTGAGGTTAAGATCTACAATATTGCATTCAGGTTAATATGGAGTAGCAGATTAAATCCTATTAAAAGAATAACCACTTATTGGCCAGTTAAATAGGGAGGTTTAATCATGATGAACCTGGTACTTTTCTTTTTTACAAACTTTGTGTATTCAAACCTGGTACCTATATTAGCTGGGAAGCAGTTGCATTGGACAGCTGCTTTCCATGAAAGATGTAATTATTTTCTACAGAAATGGGAAACACATAATTGGAGTGTGTTTCAAGCTATTTCCCAGGATGCAGCCCAATATCTGTTAGGTTTATTCAAAAAAATAAAAGGATGGAAAGTGGAACAAAGAGACTTATTACATATTAATAGAGAGGAGATGTATAAAAACATTTTCTAAGCAGAAGTTTTGGTTGCACCATGCTTCTCTTTACCCAGTAATATTAAAATGGATAATATTATGGCCCAGTTAACAAAACCCAGAGTTCCCCCAAAGGCTTGGATGTCTTATGGCTATGTTGTCATAACCGCCTAAATGTTAGGGGAAACCATCACCATAAGGGTATGGCAGACAGAATGTGTGTGAGGGTAGACTGTGGGGATGTAATGGAAACAATGCCCCACTTGTTTTTGAATGTACATATATGGGCGAATTGTGGTCCAAGCTAGCAACTGTCTGGGGAAATCCTGCAGTTCCAGATTATAGATTATAATGTATTGATTTTTGGTCAATATGGGAGTGATTGGGATGGTTTTCATAAGGGCACATTGAGGGTTATTATGGCAATAATAAAGTAGGTAATATGTCAGATTAGATGCCAATTCATTTTGCAGCAAAAATATGTGAATCAGCAAATACTGTACTTACAGGAAAAATATCAAAGGAAATAAAATGAATTTGCTCTAAGGAGAAATCTTCACTTCCACTGCTCATATTTAGGGTATGGTGGTGGCATTTATTTAAGGCTGCCTTGATGGAACCATATGTTTTAGGATCAGAATGTGTTCTTGAAAGCAATGTTGTTAAACCTATCAAATGTGACCAATTATATGTATAGGTAGGGAGTGATCCCAACAGTACATGTTGGGTACTTTCAAACGCTGACATTTTAGCTCATTCCATGATAAATGGATCATGTGGTCTGATTAGGGAATAGTTCCATCTTCCCCAATCCTTAAAGATAAATGGATGTGGGACCAGAGGAATAGGGGACATTTTTCAGTGTCAAATGACATATATGGGAAATAGATTATAGTATGGGTATAGAAATACAGTATAGACCTACAGTATGCCAGTAGCAGCTTGATATACTTAGGCTGTTTAGTTTAAACAACATTAGTAGAAATTAACTAGGAATCCTGTTGGAACCTACTAATTCTGCCAACATCATTTAACATAGAGAAATGTAAGAATTCAGTTTAGCTAAACTATGAAGGGCGAACAAGACAACATTGTTTTAAAAGTAGTAAGGAGTGTTGACAGCTGTACGTGTTTTTTTTTGGTAGTGTAGAAGTTTTACTATTGCCATTGGATCTGGAATGGTTAAACATCTCCCTGATAATGGGACCTTGTATATTATGGACGTACAGATATTATTAGGACATCTGTTTAAAGGGAATGAAATTGGATGTGATTTGATAACAGTATAAGAACATAGATGACAGAGGCTATACCTTAGAATGATGTTAGAAAGTGTTAAAGCTGGCCCTGTGGTGCAGAGGGCTGAGGTGCAGGACACCACACCTCGAACCACACCGGTGATCTGGGTTCGGGAACGGACTCGGATGCCGGGGGTCGACAGGGGAAGGGGTAGGACTGAACATCCATGGGACTGCTGTCCTCCCCTGGGTTGGGTTGGGGATGCATGGTCGCTCTGCAGCGACCCCCGGTGGAGACCGGGAACACAGCAGAGGGATCACACTAAGGGGAACTCCACAGAAAAGTGGAAACTGCACTGGGATCGACTGAATGATGGTGGCCATCCCTGATGATGCCCTCAAGCAATCCCGGCAGAGTAACATCTGCCTCAGCAGCGCCCAGGCAAGAAAGAAAATAGTGTGCTGGAGTCCCCCAGCTGGTGCCTTCCCTCTTGAAGGAGGAGAACCCTCCCGGCAAAGGGATATGCTGTGCTAACCTGAAGGAAGGCTGCAAATATGAGGTAGGCAGCTCTGGGAGAATTGCAGGAAGGGGTCGCTGGTGGTACTAGAAGGCTTGAAGGAGGAGCAGGTCCCAGTGCATGACAGAGGGGGAAAAAAAAGATCACATAAAAGAAGAAAGTGTTAAATGAGACAGTAATTAAAGGTGGGATCATGAATGTTTCTTTTGATTGTGAACTGACAGTATGTTCCTATGTGATTTGTACATGTAATTTGCTATAGATTTAACATTAAAAAATTCCCCTACTCTTTTCGAGAAGTGCCTTGGGATCTTTTTTTTTGCTTACTCTTTCTATTCTTGCTCCTGGTTGGCACCATCTGTCTGTGCTTCCTATCTCTGGCCACCATCCGGTCTGCCCCCAGACACCTTAGGTCCCTCACCTTCTTCCCCCATGGTGGGGTGGCAGGAGGCCCCCAACTCCCCTGCGAGGTCTGGATCCAGTTTCAGTGATACCCCCTGGCCTTGGGCACCCGTTGAATGGCCATTAAGCCACCATGACCAAAGATGCCTTTTTCCCATTTTTTTCCCACTGTGGGGCTCGGCATGCAATGATGCCTGCGACATGGCCATGTGCACTCTCGTGAAAGCCACATCAGGCATCTGCCGTGCTCCCACCCCTGGAAGTTGTGGCTCCATGTTGTCGACCTCCAGCCTCCGCTAGGAGTTAGGAATGCACTGGTCACAGATTCCCCCCCTCCCTGCAGATGGAGAGCAGTCCATCAGATGCTCAATCCAACTCCTCCCTTCCAACCCACAGCAACCCATGCTTGCTCACGAACACAGGTCGCAGGTGCTGTGCGAAGTGTGGCAACCAGCACCTCAACCTTCAGTACCACCAGGCTGACTAGTGCCATGGGATCTTTAATGTCCACTTGAACAACCACCAGAACAGGCAGACGGGACCTTGGTTTAACATCTCATCCAAAATACAGCACCTCAGGAGCACAGCACACCCTCTTGATGCATTACAGTGTCAGTATTGGGAATTATACCACTTTCCCAGTGTGGGGGTAGAACCCATCACCTTCTGATTTTCTGGCCTCAGAGGTGAGTGTGCTCCTGCTGAGCCACTGACAATGCCTTTCAATTAATTTATTTCAAATAATGAATGTCAGACATTATTGATCCGAGTAGCAAAGATTTTACTAAGAATCTTTAAATCTTGATTCATTAGTGAGATCGGACAATAGTTGAATACTCGCTCTGGGTCTCTACCAGGTTTTGGTAGAAGAACTATCAGGGCCTCTACCAATGAAGAGTCCTAGGTGCAGTTATCTAGGACATCTATAAAAACTTGCAATAAAGTAGGGGCCTGATCCAGCACAAAAAGTTTATAAAAGGTTATGGTAAATCTGTCGGGGCCAGGAGCTTTGTCCAGTGTTAATGAGGAACTGGCTGAGTTAACTCCCATCAAGGAAATAAGTCAACTACATTCCTCTCACTGGGTATCAGACAAAACTACTAATGGGACTGAATCCAGATACTCTTTTAAGGCAGCTGGGATGCAGGCACAGGGATAGGGCCATATAAAGATTTGTAATAGGTGAAAAATTCAAGAACAATATCCCTAGGACAGGTCTCAAGGGAATTATCAGATAGGGAATGAATAGGTGGGATAATTCTGGAAGTTTCCGGTTTATGCAATCTTAAATCCATTAGCTTGTCAGCTTTTCCCCTGATCAATATATTCTGAATTAATTTTAAAGATGGCATACTCTGCTTGTTCCCTCAGCAAGTCTGCATATTGATCCCACAGTACTTCCAATTCTAATCTGGAGGCTTCTGTAGAAGAACAGTTCAAAGACTTCTTCAGAAGTCTAATGGGACTGTTATTTCCTTGCTGTTTTTACTTGCTGTTGAAAATGTTAAACCTATTTTGGTGTGATTTAAGTGGGGCTGTTATTTCCTTGCTGTTTTTATTACTGCACATTTTTACCCAGCCTCCCATCCCCACTGTTAATTAAATGCCCTGCTAAATCTGATTGACAGGAGCCAGACATAGGCAATAGCAGGGGCTGTGGAGTAGAAGGGACATAAGGGGAAGTAAGCCTGCCCTCATCACAAGAAGTTGGAGTAACACTGAAGTGCAATCGACTTAGGGGCTACCATAGTGTAAATAAAAAAAAAAACTGACATCAAGTAAAAATACTTCCAAAAACCAAACACAGGGACCTAGAAGGAGAGCTACATGTCTAGGGGGAACTAAAAGAAGGACTTCAGAAACAGACAGCTAGTTTAACAGCTCACACATAAGTAGTGTAATAGTGCAATTACACAAATAGTGTAATAGCTGTATAAGTGCAGAATAATGTGGGGAGTGGTACAATGTAGTAGATGCAAGACAGCCGTATTCAGGCAGACCTTCTGGAAGCTGAGGTGCTGACCTATCTACAGGCATCTCTCTGGACTGTGGGATGAGGTAGCCAGACTCAGAGTGGAGGTAAACTGGGGCAGGAGTATCTTCGCATCCATCCAGAGACCACCCAGTCCAATGCCACTGCCTCAAAGGATGACAAGAATGAGGAGCACTTGCACAATGGTGGGCTTGGGAAGGGTTAGGATGATCAGGCAGAGGCACATCCCAAATCCTATTCCACTCCAAAACTCATATGCCACACTAGCAAATGGGAACAACCAGACAGAAGCACCTGGAGAGTGGAAGGGAAGGATGTAGTGGTCAACCAATGAGGTGACCTCAGTGGGAGCAGCAGTGGACCCCAGAGGAGGAAGCAAATCCTGGTGGGAGACTGTACCATATGGGGGGATCAAGCTAGGAACATGCAAGGTGGAGGACAGCAAGGTGAGGTGCCTACCAGGTGCCATGGCATGGAGGGATGTGAGGAAGATCCTGGGGATCACCAGGAAGGCAAGACAGGAGGGAGAGCTGGATGTCATTATCCACATAGGAATTAATGACCTGGTAAACAGGGAGTCTAAGGAAGTTCATGAGGAGTTTAGAAAATTTAGGAGGGGTCTCAAGCAAGTAGTTACATCTGTCACCTTCTTGGAAGTACTACCTGTGAGAGGAATGGGAGACCATGGGGCGAATGCAACAGGAACTTTAACACATGGTTGAAGAACTGGTTCTGCTAGGAAGGGTTTAGATTAATTGGTGACTAGGGACCCACGTGGAGACATAGGGGCTTCATCAAGCCTGATTGCCTGAATCCATCCTGGAGGGGAATCCAAGCACTCAATTAAAAGTTTAAATCCTAATTGGGACAAGCATTTAAACTAGTCAAGAGGGGTGGCAGGTAAGCAAAGAGGGTGCCTAGTTGCCAACTCCCCATAGCTAGCTGTGGAACCAGAGAGCAGGAGGAAATATCACTACAAAGCAGTGTGTAAAAGATGGAGGTAGACACCCAAGGGGTAGATAGGCAGAAAAAGGACATAATACAATGGAAGGGCAGGTAGCAGGAAGAACCAGGGATAAAGGACAACCAGGAAGGGAAATGGAGTAGAACAGCAAAACAGACCAAGGAGAACACATTATGAAAAGCCATGTGTGTCACTACCAGGAGCCTTCGCAGCAAGATGAAGGATCTGGATACTGTCATGGTACAGTCAGACCTGGACATTGTGGCCACCACAGAGCCCTTGTGTAATGTTAACCATGACTGGGAGATGGCCATACCCGGCTACAAAATATTCAGAAGAGACAGGGCAGACAGGAAGGAAGGAGGAGTGGCACTTTATCTGAAAGATGGCATAAAGGCCATAGAGATCCAGGAGGAACAAAATGAGTGGGGGAATACTATGGATTAAGCTGGAAAGAAAAACAGGGTCAGCCATCAGCACAGGGCTGGTCAACAGACCACCAACCCAGAAGAAAGAGAAAGATAGTGAGTTAATGCTAGCCATCCAAAGGATGGTGGACAAAGGGGAGGTGGTGCTGGTTGGAGACTTCAGAATTCCAGATGTGGACTGGAGCCTCCCAGCAGCAGCATCAACTAGGAGCAGATTTATCCTGGACTCCCTTCAGGGTGCTTTCCTTAAGCAACTGATCATGGAATCAACTCAGCAGAAGGCAATACTGGACCTTGTGTTCACAAATGGGAACAGTGTGATAAGGGTAAGAGTGGGTGAACACCTGGGGAACAGTGAACACCAGTCACTGTGGTTTGAAATCATAGAAAGAGCAGAACCAAACCACACAATCACGCGTATCCTGGATTTTAGGAGGGCAAATTTTGGAAAAAGGGGGACATACTTGAAAGGGGCACTAATAGGAATGGGGAGGGAATCGGTGGTGGAGGAAAAGTGGGCAATATTTAAAACAGGGATTGCAAGAGCAACATAATTATGTGTTAAGCAGGTTAGCAAGGCGATAAGGAAGAGGATGCCATTATGGTTTTCCAAGGAGGTAGCGGAGAAAGAGAAAGAGAAAGACAAAAAGATCATATTCAGGAAATACAAAAATACATAGGCAGAAGGGAATAGGGAAGAAGTACCAGGAGAAGCAAAGGAAGGCTTGGAAGCCAGTAAGGGAATCCTAAGCTCAGACAGAAGAGTGCATTGCAAAATCAGTGGTTAGAGGGGACAAAACCTTTTACAGGTACATAAGTGAAAAAAAGAAGGGCAAAGAGAGGGATAATGAGACTGAAGGGGGAGGATGGAGCATCATGGAGGATGACAAAAGTAAAGCTGACATACTGAACAGATATTTCTACTCAGCCTTTACTGAGGAAGGGGAGGGTGATGGGCCTGAAAGGAGTAAAAGGGGTGGGAAAGGCACGGAAATGGACACAAGTTTCTTTACATGGGAAAGGGTCCAAGGGTCCTAATTTTAAAATACTGGACATCAACATGACCTAATATAAGATTCACAGATATAGAATGGAAACAACTGTTTTAAGTGCATTATATAATAATAGCCACTATTCAGATAATGATTTGGTCTGGAAACTCTATAAGAAGATGGAGGACTGGACCAAAAAAATACTTTTTCTATCGTGCCTTTTTTTCCTAAAATATTAAGTCTAAGTTGGGATTTGAATATTTATATGATAATGTATGAATACGAATATCTATACAATGTGCATAACATCTAGTTATACTGAATATATTTTTCTATATGTAATGGAACCCACTTGAAATATATCCTTATAAAATTATTTTTGGCAAAAAAAAAAAATGTGAAAGGGTCCTGGAAGAATTGGAAGGAATGAGTCAATAAAGCAATAGGGCAAGATGGAGTGAAACCCAGGGTTCTTAAGGAGCTAAGAGAGGTGGTGGATGAGTCTCTGGCAATCCTGTTTAGCTGATCACTGGAAACAGAGGAGGTACCCAAAGTCAGAAGGACAGCAGATGTAGTCCCCTTATACAAAAGCAGGAACAAAGAGGAAGCAGGGAACTACAGACCAGTCAGCCTGACCTTGGTGGTGGGGAAGATCATGGAAGCACTACTGAAGGAGAGATTGGTGGAACATCTGGTTGCCAACAGACAACAGGACCCAAGGCAGCATTGTTTCACTGGGGAGAGATCATGCCAGACCAGCCTCATTGAATTTTTCAACTGGGCGACAAGGGAGGTGGATCAGGGGAGGGCAGTGGACGTGGCCTATCTGGATTACAGCAAGGCCTTTGACACTGTGCCACATAGAAGGCTGCTAAACAAACTGGGGAACATGGGAGTTGGCAGGGCAGTAGTGTGGTGGCTGGGTAATTGGCTGGGTGGCAGGACACAGAGGGTGGTGGTAAATGGCTGTCACTCCACAGAGGAAAGAGATTCCAGTGGGATGCTACAAGGATCAGTGATGGGACCAGTCAAATACAACATCTTCATTGATGACATTGCACAGGACCTAGTAGGCAGAATTTCCCTGTTTGCTGATGACACAAAGCTCTGTAACAGAATGGATATGCCAGAGGGTGTAGACAGAATGAAGAGGGTGCTGCAGAAGCTTGATGAATGGTCAAGGGTTTGGCAGATGAGAATTAATGCAAAAAAGTGCTAAATAATGCATGCGGGGCACAAAAACCCTGGGACAACATATCAGTTGGGGGAGTGAGGATATAGCATGCACCAAGCAGGAAAGGGACCTTGAGGTTATCATCTCTCATGACCTCAAGGTAGGGAAACAGTGTGACAAGGTGTCAGGTAAAGCAAATAGGATGCTGGGATGCATAGGCAGGGGCATCACCAGCAGGAAAAGGGAGGTCATAATTCCTCTATACAAGACACTAGTGAGGCCCCACCTGGAGTACAGTGTACAGTTCTGGAGACCATACCTACATAAGGACATATACAGAGTGGATAAGGTTCAGAGGAGGCAACAAAGATGGTACAGTGATTGCATCACAAGTCCTATGAGGACAGGCTGAAGGAGTTGTATATGTATTCCTTGGAAGACAGATGGGAGAGAGGGGATAGGATAGAGACATACAAGTACCTTAGGGGGAAGAACAGGGTGCAGGAAAACATTTTCCAGTGAAAGAGATGTTTCAGGACTAGAGGGCATGAGATGAAGTTGGAGGGACGGCAATTCAGAGGAAATGTGAGGAAGAATTTCTTCATTGAAAGGGTGGTGGATAAGGGGAACACCCTGCCTGAGGAAGTGATGGGGGCTGAAACAATCATGGGATTTAAGAATGCATGGGATAGACGTAAGGGAATCCTGGAGGTCAGCGGTAAGGAGCAATAGACTTCTAGAAGAACTTGATGTGATCTTATGAGCTCAAATGGGCAGAATGAGTGGGCCATAGGTCCTTATCTGCTGGCAGTATCTATGTATCTAGGTATGTGGTCATATGTTATATAAGTAACATATGTCAGTGCTTCTCTGTGTGAGCTGTATTCTCAACTTTATCCTCTATTTCCTAACTTTGATAGTGACACATCTGTAAGAAAACATATATGCCAATAAAAAGATGAACTGTAAACCAACCTATGTACATAGATACATAGACAGTGTCAGCAGATAAGGGCCTATGGCCCACCCAGTCTGCCCATTTGAGCTTGTAAGTTCAATTTATGTTTTCCTAGAAGTCTGTTGCCCCTTACCCCTGACCTCCAGAATTCCTTCATGTCTATCCCATGCATTCTTAAATCCCGTGATTGTTTTAGCCCCCACCACTTCCTCTGGCAGGGTGTTCCACTTGTCCACCACCCATTCTGTGAAGAAATTCTTCCTCACGACTCCTCTGAATCATCCTCCATCCAACTTCATCCCATGCCCTCTAGTCCTGGAATATCTTTTTCACTTAAAAATAGTGTATTCCTGCACCCTGTTCCTCCCTGTAAGATACTTGTATGTCTCTATCATATCCCCTCTCTCCCTCCTCTCCTCCAGGGAGTACATGTTCAGTTCCTTCAACCTGTCCTCTTAGGACTTGTGATGCAATCCATGCACCATCTTTGTTGCCCTCCTCTGAACCTTCTCTACCCTGTCTATGTCCTTACGTAGGTAAGGTCTACAGAACTGTACACTGTACTCCAGGTGGGGCCTCACTAGTGTCTTGTATAGAGGAATTATGACCTCCCTTTTCCTGCTGGTGATGCCCCTGCCTATGCATCCCAGCATCCTATTTGCTTTACCTGGTGCCTTGTCACACTGTTTCCCTACCTTGAGGTCATCAGATATGATAACCCCAAGATCCCTTTCCTGCTTGGTGCATGCTATATCCTCACCCCCCAACTGATATATTGTGCCAGGGTTTTTGTGCCCCATATGCATTTTCTTGCACTTCTTTGCATTGCATTTCAACTGCCAAACCCCTGACCTTTCTTCTAGTTTCTGCAGGTCCCTTCTCATTCTGTCTACACCCTCTGGTGTGTCTACTCTGTTACAGAGCTTTGTGTTATCAGCAAACAGTGACATTCTGCCTTCTGGGTCCTGCGCAATGTCACTGATGAAAATGTTGACTAGGACAGGTCCCAGCACTGATCCCTGTGGTACCCCACTAGTCATTCTTCCCTCTGTGGAGTGACAGCCATTTACCGCCACCCTCTGTGTCCTGCCACCCAGCCAGTTACCTACCCACCACACTACCATCCTGCCCACACCCATATTCCCCAGTTTGCATAATAGTCTTCTATGTGGTACACTGTCAAAGGCCTTGCTGAAGTCCAGATAGGCCATGTCCACTGCCCTCCCCTGATCCACCTCCTTAGTCACCCAGTCAAAAAATTCAACGAGGTTGGTCTGACATGACCTCCCCCTGGTGAAACCATGCTGCCTTGGGTCCTGTAGTCCACTGACAACCAGATGTTCCAACAATCTCTCCTTCAGTAGTGCTTCCATGATCTTCCCCACTACCGAGGTGAGGCTGAGTGGACTGTAGTTCCCCGCTTCCTTTTAGTTCCCTCTTTTGTAAAAGGGGACTACATCTGCTATCCTCCAGTCTTTGGGTACCTCCCCTGTTTCCAGTGATCGGCTAAACAGGATAGCCAGAGGTTCAGCCACCACCTTAGTTCCTTAAGGACCCTGGGGTGCACCCCATCTGGCCCCATTGCTTTATCAACTCTTATTACTTCCAGTTCCTTCAGGACCCTTTCTCGTGTACAGGGACTTGTGTCCATTTCTGCACCATTCTCACCCCTTGTACTCCCTTCAGGCCCATTACCCTCCTCTTCCTCAGTAAAGACTGAGCAGAAATATCTGTTCAATATGTCAGCTTTACTGTTGTCATCCTCCACGCGGCCCCCATCCTCCCCCTTCAGTCTCACTATCCCTCCCTTTGTCTTTCTTTTTTCACTTATGTACCTGTAAAAGTTTTGTCTCCTCTACCCACTGATTTTGCAATGTGTTCTTCTGTCTGAGCTTTGGCTTCCCTTACTGACCTCCCTGCCTCCCTTTTCTTCTCCTGGTACTTCTCCCTATCCCCTTCTGCCTGTGTCTTTTTGTATTGCCTGAATGCAATCTTTTTGGCTTTCACTTTCTTTGCTACCTCTTTAGAAAACCATAATGGTCTCTTCCTCTTTCTCTAGCTAACCTGCTTAATGCATAATTCTGTTACTCTTGTAATCCCCATTTTAAATACTGCCCACTGTTCCTCAACCACTGATTCCTGCCCCATTCCCCTTAATGCCTCTTCGAAGTATCTCCCCATTTTCCCAAAGTCTGCCCCCTTAAAATCCAGGATACATGTTTTTGTGTGGTTTGGTTCTGCTCTTTCTGTGATTTCAAACCACAATGACTGGTGGTCACTGTTCCCCAGGTGCTCCCCACTGTTACCACCATCACACTGTCCCTGTTTGCGAATGCACAGGGTCCAGTATTGCCTTCTGCTGAGTTGGTTCCATGACCAGTTGCTTGAGGAAGGCACCTTGAAGGAGTCCAGGATAAATCTGCTCCTAGTTGATGCTGCTGCTAGGATGCTCCAGTCCACATCTGGAATATCGAAGTCTCCAACCAGTACTACCTCACCCTTGTCTGCCATCCTTTGAATGGCTAGAATCAGCTCCCTATCTGTTTCTTCCTCCTGGGCTGGTGTTCTATAGACCACACCTGTGCGGATGACTGGCGCCATTTCCCTTTCCAGCTTAACCCACAGTATCTCTACCCCATTTTGTTCCTTCTGGATCTCTGTGGCTCTTATGTCATTTTTCATAGAGTGCCACTCCTCCTCCTTCCTGCCTGCCCTGTCTCTTCTGAATATGTTGTAGCCAGGTATGACCATCTCCCAGTCATGGTTATCATTACACCGGGTTTCAGTGATGGTCACAATGTCCAGGTCTGACTGCACCATGACAGCCTCTAGATCTTCCATCTTGTTGCTAAGGCTCCTGGCATTTGCATACATGGCTTTCCATGATTTGACCTCCCTAGACTGTTTCAGTGTTCTACTCCAGCCCCTTTCTTGGTTGTCCTTTATACCTGGTTCTCCTTGCTGTCTGCCCTTCTGCTGAATTTTGCCCTTTTTCTGCCTATCCACCTCTTGGGAGCTAATCTCCATCTTTTGCACACTGCTTTGTAGAGATAGCCACTCCTTTGGTTCACTGGTTCCACTGCTAGCTGTGGGGGGTGAGCAAGTAGGTATCCTCCTTGCTGGCCTGCCACCCCCTTTGCTAGTTTAAATGCTTGTCAGTGTAGCATTTAAACTTATCATTGAGTGCTTGGATTCCCCTCCAGGATGGATGCAGGCCATCAGGCTTGAACAAGCCTCCATCCCTCCAGGTGGGTCCCCAGTCACCAATGAATCCAAACCCTTCCTCATAGCACCACTTCTCAACCATGAGTTAAAGTTCCTGGTGCATGCACCCCTATGCTGTCCCTCACCTCTCGCAGGTAGTACTTCTGAGAAAGTGACAGAAGTAGCTACTTGCTTGAGACCCTTCCCCAATTTCTTAAACTCTTCCTGAACTTCCTTTGGCTCCCCATTTTCCAGGTCATTAGTACCTAGGTGGATAATGACATCCAGATCATCCTTCCATCTTTCCTTCCCAGTGATCCCCAGGATCTTCCTTCCATTCCTCCATGCCGTGGCACCTGGTAGGCACCTCACCTCCCTGTCCTCCCCCTCCTGTGTTCCTAGCTGGATCCCTCTTATGATGGAGTCCCCCACCAGGATTCCCTTCTTCCTCCTCTGGGGTCCACTGCTTTCCCCGCTGAGGTCACCTCCTTGGCTAATCTCCACATCCTTTCCTTCCACTTTTCTGGGTACCTCTATTTGGTTGTCCCCATTTGCCAGTGGGGCATATGAGTTATTGAGTGGAATAGGATCTGGGATGTGCCTCTGTCTGACCGCTCTAACCCTCCCTGAGCCCACTGTCATCCAAGTGCTCTCCATTCTTGGCATTGTTTGAGGCAGTTGCATTGGACTGGGTGGTCTCTGGATCGGGTGATGGCACTCCTGACCCAGTTTACTTCCACTCTGAGTCTGGCTACCTCATCCCACAGTCCAGAGAGATGCATGCAGATAGGGCAGCACCTCAGTGTCCAGAAGGTCTGCCTGAATATGGCTGCCCCACAGCCACTGCATTGCACCACTCCTCACATTATACTGCAATTATGCTGCTATTCCACTACTTGTCTGCTACTGAAGCTCTCCTAGTTCCCTTTTTATTAATTTAATGTCCTAAAAATCCTGCCACTGATCCTCAGATACTTTTATTTTTAAAAAAAGAAAATGAACCAAGAAATAAATAAATGAATCAAAACACTTGTCGTGCTGAGGGTGGGCTTCTTTACCCTTATGCCCCTCCTACTCCACACCCCTTACTATACCCTGTGTTTAGCTCCTGTCAATCAGATTTAACAGGGCATATAATTAAGAGTTGGGGGAAGGGGGGTGAAAATTTGCAGCAATTAAAGACAGCAAAGAAATACACCACCACTATGTTTTAAATTTTCAACAGCGGAAAAACAATTCTAAGTAAAGACAACAAAGAAAGTACAGTGTCACTAAAAGCCCATAATCTAAGTTTAAAAGAAAAATAGCAATTACCAGTTACTGTAAGGCACTGAATTGAATATGTTTCCTTCCCCTTCTGGCTTCTGCTGAGAAAATAAAACTCACTTGCTACCTCAACTCTGACTAAGCTCCATCTCCAGTTATCACGTAGCTGAGATCAGAGGCCAGACAATTAACACCCCTCACCCAAACTACAGGGAAAGTCAGACAAGCCAAGACTAAATTTGCAGCAATTAAAGACAGCAAAGCAATACACCACCACTACACTTTAAATGTTCAACAGCCCAAAAACGATTCTAAGTAAAGACAGCAAAGAAAGTTCAGTGTCACTAAAAGCCCACAATCTAAGTTTAAAAGAAAAATAGCAATTACCAGTTATTGTAAAGCACTGAATTGAATATGTTTCCTTCCACTTCTGGCTTCTTCTGGGAAAAAAAAAAAAAACTAATTTATGAAGTAAGGCTCCCTTGGTAGTTCTTTGTCAAAATCTCCCCTCTCCTATCAGGTTGCATTTCTTCTACACCTAAAAAGAAAGAGAGTATTGGAGGTGGTGCTGCCCTTCTAGGAAATGCCTGGCTATAGGTGACATCATACCTTGACATCTTTTATAAGCTTTGTATTCTGCAATTCTTGTTTTCATGTGTCTGGATTTCTTACCAATATAAAACTTATCACACTGACATTTTATGATATACTGTATATGATGGTTGCTGTCTCATAAGTGATAAAGTCTCTCAGTATTAATTCTTGACTTCTAGCTATATTACTTTTCTTCTTTACCTTGTAAGTGTTATTACAACTGATGCTGTGACTTTATGCATAATTTCACTTATTGTCTTGACTCCCAAAGACATTACTCATCTGTGCTCAGAATTCTGTTATCTGTGGTTACCATTCTATCTCCCAGAAATGTAGTCTTCCTTGGCACTTTTAGTGGTGAGTTATTAAATGCTGATTCTTCAGCTAGTTTGCAGCTAAACATATTGCAATGTTTTTGAAGTGTGTTTTTAATTTGGGGAAAACACTCATTATTGGTGGTGCTAAAAAGTACCTGTTCTTGAAAGTTTCTTCCTGTTTTGCCCTTCTGTCCTTAGTGAAGCCCTTTCAATTGTCTCCTGTTTGTATCCTGTTTCTGTAAATAGTGTTGCCATTTCTGTTTTGGCTTCCTCATATTCTTCTTGAACTGTACCACTTCTCTTAACCTTAATAAATTGCCTATAAAATGATACTTTAGAGTCCACTAATGTTCCTGAATGTTAATTGTTAGCTCTCAACATCAAATTCCTGTCCATGGGAAAAACTGGTTTGGCCATGTGTTCTCACTTCTTTCCCTGTCTTGTGTACTTGTTAGTGCTCTACACCCCATATCATGTGACTCTGAAGTGTAAAGATCCTTAAGATCCCATGTTATTACCAAGCAGTCATTTAAATTCTGTTGTGTCCCATTCAGTTCCTCTAAGATGTTTATTAGATGTGAACTGTCCCTTAGGCCCTTGGTGGAGTCCACTACCTTATATCTACAGTACACAGCACCAAACCAGTTTTTGGTGCAACTAGTCAAAACAGTTTTGTCAAAGAACTATTTTAGGTTTGAAGAAGTTTTTACCAGCAAATTAGGGGAATAGCCATGGGCTCCAGCATGGTCTCATCCTACACAAACAACTATATGGACATATTAAAAAGGAAGTTTGCAGGGTCAATCCATTTAGTGAGAAAAAACTCTCTTTGACATGCGTTATAGATGACGTTATGGTTATCTGCCAAGAAACAGAAAATTAAGTAAGGAAAGGGAAGGGGGGGTGTAACCAGAAAGTGGTGTAGAATAGTCTCATGAGTATTTAAATTCGAGAACAAACCTCTAAGTATTTATGACAGAAATTCAATTTCTATATTCAACAGTATTTAAACATTAAGGCAAACTAAGTATGAGACTATATCAGAAGCCCATGGATGCTGAATTTGATTTTGAGCGCTAACAGTTTCCATCCTGGAACTTTAATAAACTCATCACATGCAGCCAATGTTGTCAAGAATATGAGAAATTGTACGGTTCAAGAAGATTATGAGGAAGCCAAAACAGAAATGTCAACAATATTTAAATAAAGAGGTTATTAGCAGGAGATAATTAAAAGGGAGGCACTAAGGACAGAAGGGCAAAATAGGGAGGAGCTTTTAAGAATAGATAAGGAAGGGAAAGGCAAACAGACAGGACAGGTAATTTTTAATGCCATCTACAATGAGTGTTTTCCCCAACATAAAAATATGCTTAAAAACACTGAAATATTCCTACCTCTACACCAGCTGGAGAAACAGCTTTCAACAAATCACAACTGATAGTGCCAAGGAAGAATATATCACTGGGAAATAGAATGGTGCATACGGATCAAGGAATTCCAAGCACAGAGAGGGGAAATCTCTTTGGGAGTTGAGACAATAAAGGAAATAATAAATTTGATAACTGCATCAGTTGCGACAACACTTACCAAATAAATCAAAACAGAGGTCTATCCCCCTTTCAAGCGAGATTTAGATCTGAATATTCTAAACTGAACAGTGTTTTTATCTTACACCATTTAATTGAAACATACAGTAATGTATGTAAAGTTAAGAAAACAAAAACTGTATGCAGTATTTATAGATTTCTCTATGGCTTTTGATGCCATTGCCAGAAGGATACTCTGGATTCAAATGTTAGATAAGGGCATAGATGGGGCCTTAGTATGTATCATCCATAATATATACACTAATAATTGCTCCAAAGTGCAGATGGGGGTACTGTAGGTGATCAGTTCTCTTCTTCATTCAATATAAAATAAGGTGGTTAGACAGGATTGTGTTTTAGCCCTGTTCTATTTGCATTATATATTGACCAGATATTATGAGATTTGGATTTGATTGACTCTGACTCACCTAAGATAAAACAACCTAGTTGTGCAGTTCTGGCTTATGTGGACAACTTGATCCTTTTTTCTCTTTCAAAAAAAAGGTTTACAGAAAAAAACTGGATTTCACAAAGACAAAATCATCAGAGTTACAGTTAAAAATAAATGTATTAAAGACAAATATTGTTATATTTGGGCAACATAAACCTGGAAAATTTCAGAATAAGGGAACCTGGATCCTTGGCTCACAAAGAGTTGAGGTGGTCAAATCATACAGTATGTAAACCTGGGTATAGAGTTTAGTGCAAACACCATATGGAACAACCATTACTTAAAGATCTTACAGGCATTAAAAAAAGAGTAATAGGTTTGGCAAAAATTAACTTTAAATATGGTGGTTCAAGTGATCTGTCAAATAGAGCTCTTGGAAGTACAGTTGATAGCTCCCTGAGCTCCCTTGTCACACTTGGATGCACCCCATCTGGCTCAATAGCTTTGTCTACTTTCAGTTTAGTGAATGCTTTTTTGACTATCTCCACAGAAAAAGGACCAGTGTCCATTTTTCTCCCCTCAAAGCTCCTGGCACCTTTTCACGGTTCCTTCCCTTTCTGCTGTGAACACCGAGCAGAAGTATTTGTTCAAGATGTCTGCCTTTTTTTGATCCCTTTCTGAACAGAGACCCTTTTAACTGTACAATCCCACCCTTTGTCTTCCTTTTTTCACTAACATACCTGAAATGTGTCTTGTCCCCCTTAGATACTGCATGATCTTTCTTCCATTTGTGCCCTGTGCTCCTTATTGCTTTTCCTGCATCCCTCTGTTTTTCCTGATATTCTTCCCTATCTTCCCCTGTCTGGATCTCTTTATACATAGATACATAGATACATAGATACATAGATACATAGACAGTGTCGGCAGATAAGAGCCTATGGCCCACCGAGTCTGCCCATTTGAGCTTGTAAGTTCAGTTTGTTTTCCTAGAAGTCTGTTTCCCCTTACCCATGACCTCTAGAATTCCTTTATGTCTATCCCATGCATTCTTAAATCCCGTGATTGTTTCAGCCCCCACCACTTCCTCTGGCAGGGTGTTCCACTTGTCCACCACCTGTTCTAGAAGAAATTCTTTCTCATGTTTCCTCTGAATTGTCCTCCCTCCAACTTCATCCCATGCCCTCTAGTCCTGGAACATCTTTTCGCTTAAAAATAGTGTTTTCCTGCACTCTGTTCCTCCCTGTAAGATACTTGTATGTCTCTATCATATCCCTCTCTCCCTCCTCTCCTCCAGAGAGTACATGTTCAGTTCCTTCAACCTGTCTTCATAGGACTTGTGATGCAATCCATGCACCATCTTTGTTGCCCTCCTCTGAACCTTCTCTACCCTGTCTATGTCCTTACGTGGTATGGTCTCCAGAACTGTACACTGTACTCCAGGTGGGGCCTCACTAGTGTCTTGTATAAGCGGAATTATGACCTCCTTTTTCCTGCTGGTGATGCCCTGCCTATACATCCCAGCATCCTATTTGCTTTACCTGATGCCTTGTCACACTGTTTCCTACTTGAGGGTCATCAGAGATGACAACCCCAAGATCCCTTTCCTGCTTGGTGCATGCTATATCCTCACCCCCAACTGATATATTGTGCCAGGGTTTTGTGCCCCATATGCATTATCTTCACTTCTTTGCATTGAATTTCAACTGCCAAACCCTTGACCATTCTTCAAGTTTCTGCAGGTCCTTCTCATTCTGTCTACACCCTCTGGTGTGTCTACTCTGTTACAGAGCTTTGTGTCATCAGTGAACAGTGAAATTCTGCCTTCTAGATCCTGCGTAATGTCACTGATGAAGATGTTGAACAGGACCGTCCCAGCACTGATCCCTGTGGTACCCCACTGGTCACTCTTCCCTCTGTGGAGTGACAGCCATTTACTACCACCCTCTGTGTCCTGCCACCCAGCCAGTTACCTAGCCACCACACTACTGTCCTGCCCACACCCATATTCCCCAGTTTGTGTAATAGTCTTCTATGTGGCACAGTGTCAAAGGCTTTGCTGAAGTCCAGATAGGCCATGTCCACTGCCCTCCCCTGATCCACCTCCTTAGTCACCCAGTCAAAAAATTCAATGAGATTGGTCTGACATGACCTCCCCCTGGTGAAACCATGCTGCCTTGGGTCCTGTAGTCCATTGACAACCAGATGTTCCACCAATCTCTCCTTCAGAAGTGCTTCCATGATCTTTACCACCACCGAGGTGAGGCTGAGTGGTCTGTAGTTCCCTGCTTCCTCTTTGTTCCCGCTTTTGTATAAGTGGACTACATCTGCTGTCCTCCAGTCTTTGGGTACCTCCCCTGTTTCCAGTGATTGGCTAAACAGGATAGCCAGAGGTTCAGCCACCACCTCTCTTAGTTCTTTAAGGACCCTGGGGTGCACCCCATCTGGCTCCATTGCTTTGTCAACTCTTATTACTTCCAGTTCCTTCAGGGCCCTTTCTCGTATAAAGGGACTTGTGTCCATTTCTGCACCATTCTCACCCCTTGTACTCCCTTCAGACCCATTACCCCCCTCTTCCTCAGTAAAGACTGAGCAGAAATACCTGTTCAATATGTCAGCTTTACTGTTGCCATCCTCCACGCGACTCCCATCCTCCCCCTTCAGTCTCACTATCCCTCCCTTTGTCTTTCTTTTTTCACTTATGTACCTGTAAAAGGTTTTGTCCCCTTTAACTGCTGATTTTGCATTTTGATTGATTTTGATACCTTTTGAATGCCACTCTTTTAGCCTTTACCTTTTCTGCCACCTCTTTTGAGAACCATAGTGGTCTCCTGTTCCTTTTGCTTATCTGCCTGACATAGAGGCTTATTGCCTTCAGTAAGCCTTCTTCTAGTTTGGCCCACTGATCCTCCATCTCCCCCCAAGGGTATGCCAGTAAAACAGTGACATGTCAATGGTGAAACCCATCACAGCAATAATCTTGACAGGTTTTGAGATTGCTGCTGTGATGCACCACCTGTGAAATTTCACTGTTTTGCCAGTGATTCCCCCCATTTTTGAACAATCTCCAATTTGGAGTTTGTTATATAGAAATGGGGAGTGGGGGAGCCACCCACATGGGGGATTCAACGGTGCAGTCCCCCAATAAAACACCCCACAATGTCTGACAGGTGAAATTTCACCAGTCAACATTGGGGACGTTGCCAAGCTCCATGTTGACAAATTCAGTGTCAAGGCAGCTTGTTGGAACCCCCCCCCACAAGAGATGGAGGGTCATTTTGAATGACAAACTGTGGAATTTCCTCTTCTGTGGGAGACTAGAGAAGAGCATGGTCTTTGTTTTTTTTTTGTAACTGTGTTCTCTCCTTCCTTTTCCCCCTGGTCACTCCTCACACCGGTTTCCTCTCCCAGTCACACATTTTCAAACAAATAAACATTAAACCAGCAACATTCAAAAATGTAGAAAGCTATAAACAGTATGTCCCAGTCCCTAACCAGGTGTTGACAGATATTCAAATTTCTTTGGATGGGTGGGCTTAGCCCTGAATTGGACACCCCACTGCATCCTCTGCACCCACCTATTGCATGAATTAGTGCTCAGCCATGAGTGTACCACCACCCAGTGTTGCACATGAGTAGTGGAGTTTTGGGAGGACTCGAGCTTGTGGCTGAAGAGACCCATGGGAGGGTGAATCCCTCTGCAATGCTGTGCAGCATACATATGGGTCCCTCTCAGGCTGGGATCCCCATGCAAACTGAGGTGCCAAACCTATTGTACAGATTGTGGAGGGGGAAGAAGACGGAGTGACTGGTCATGTCTGCAATGCTCCACAGGGATCTTCCAGTGTATACAACTGTACAGAACACTCCATTATGTAAGGAGGGGGAGGCAAGCAGCGCCCATTCTCTGTTCAGGGTTATGCTCAGATGTCCTGGTAGAAATACAGCTGGTGAACCAAGTCTACATGTCTACTTGGTAGGTTATTACCTAGCACTGCTAGTGCCTCTGTGTATGGAGACAAGGGGCGAGGTGAAAGAATGCCACTCACCCTTGTGGGGAGCATTGGGATCCCTTCCCAAAGTGACCCTCTGTACATTATATGGGGGCCTAGTCCCGTGTTCAGTGGGGATACAATGTAGGATACCATATGCCTAAGGGAGCTCAGCAGTTCCTGCCAAAGGAGCTGAGCAAGCATTTCAGCAATGTGCAAGATATTCACACATTCTGCTGCTCAGATATTCCACCTCTTTAGTGTCTCAGGTGCAGCCTCAGCAGTGTAATATGGTTGACTCCATGTAGTCCTGGACATCCTGCAGAGGAGAGTACAAAGCAATGTATCACTTCTTCCATGGATGGGGGAAAGGAAGCTAAAGTCTACCAGCAACTATACAGCATGTCAGTCTATAGGTAAATCAGGTGCCCTGTCTGTTAGCCTGCATCTCTCATTGGAACCATCTAGGGATACCCCATCCTTGACCAATGACTGCCAGCATATGAAGGAGAAGTAGACCAAAGAGGAAGGAAGGGTAGTGCCTTGCAGAGAGGATGGCTCTGTGTGCACTTGGAGGTGATCAACAATATAAACAACGGCCCAACACAGCCTCCTGGTCCCATCCCTTACTTGCTCTCAGAGGGTCACTACAGTGGTTTGAAAGCCCCTGCTGGCCACAGTCTGTACCTCCATTCATCTTCAGGAAGTGGTGAAAAGCGATTAGTGAAGCATTACCAGGGACAACCAAGGTTACTTGATGTCTAGGAACACAATTATCCTTGTTGGATCAATTTCAAAACTATGACTGGAGATTGACCTGACTCAGTTCCTACATCAGTTAAGAGCTTGACACCACCATCTGATAGCAGTGCAGCTTACGCACTGCAGCACTAACATCCCAAGATAAAGGGACATTGTTTCTGGTTACTTAGTGTGGGCAGTGTGGAAAGGAATAGAGTGGTACAGCCTCTATTCCTGGCAAAAGTGTCCAGCTCCTTCAGGAGCTGACATGGGGAAGGGGGTAAGCTTCACTATAGCCCAATGCTACAGTTAGTTTCAGAAGAAAGACCCCAAGCTCAGTCCTGCTGAGAGAGAGAAATCAGATTGCTCAGGAGAGGATAGGATTTGTATTCAGGCAGCGGGTTAGTGACTTGTGTCACAGTAAACATAAACTGTTAATAAACCAAAAAGTACTGTACCTCAACAGTGGTGTGTCCATGCAAGGTAACAGGAAGGGCTGAACTAAAACTGTAACAACATCAGAAAATGTGTTTCAACTGTGTGTGAGAGTTCAGAAGCCTGTAATCAGTTGCAAAGTCACAGAGTCTTATATCTGAGTTCATGACTTGGGCTTGGATGCAGTCTCTGCTCCCACCAGGCTGGCTCGGTACCATCACATTGCCAATCCATATCAGCAGTGGTTGCAGCTGTCTTGGCCCATGTCTTAGTTCCAGAGTCCATTTGCTGCTGCTGGGGAACTTTAACCTGTAATTCTGGGAGCAAATAGTGTGGGGCAAGGCATCTGGTTTGACATTACACTTTGGAGCCAGCTCCTCAGTTGAGTCTCAGTTGGCCACTGATCTTCCTGAGTCTCTGCTGCCATCCCAGGGCTGGAGCTCAGACCACTGCTTTCCAGATCTCTGTTGGTCTCTCCCCCGGCAGTTGGACTGCTTTGCTTTTGTTATTTGACACCCCATCTGATCACTTTTGTCACTATTCCTGGTTGATGGTGGGTTCTGTAAGTTCCATGGGGGAAAATATTCTTCTTAGGCTGATGGGGAATTGCCTGATTGACCATTTAATCAGTAGTAGTAATAGTAGGACATAGTGTTCTATGTGCCCTCTTGATTTAAGGGGAAGGTTTTCAAGAGTGTCTGACGAGCTGTAGTATTTCTCTCTGGAGGAAACCTGTGACATCTTTTTCCTCAATGCCTCCTGAAAATTCAGTTATTTGCAGGTTGTTCCTATGACTCCTATTTTTTGAGTCCTCAGCCCTTTCCCATAAAAGTCCCACCAGGCGCTCCAACTCCTGTATGTGCACCTCATGTCATGTATCATTCTCATCAATGTAGGATAAGTAGGTTTTAGTGTACTGGGCTTTCTGTTGAAGATCTGTCACTTTCTCTTCTAGGACTGACACAGAGATCTTAAATGTTGTGATCTGCCAAAGGAACTGCTGCAACATCCACTTTATTTCTTGGGTGTCTGCCACTCAGGCTGTGTGTGGAGTTGGGTGTGGAGCCACTGCTGCTTCAGCCATCTTCCTGCCTTCAGTCTGGCAGGTGCTTATGATCTTTGCAAATATCTCTGACTGGAAGTAGAATTTTAGGATGAGGCTTTAGAATTCATTAGTGTAAGGTTTTATCCATATGCCATCACTACAGCAACAATTTTACCATGACTGACACTGCAGCAACAACAGCAACAGGTCACTATAGTGTCAGCACAGGACCCCGGTACTGCTTTCTGGGGGTCTTGCACCCACTCCATGAAACAACTCTGTCTCAGGGTTGATTACTTTAGTGATGGGGTGCGGGGGCAGGGCCCCCCCACATGGCAGATTCAGGGGGCAATGCCCCCCAGAAGAAAACACAGTCTGAAGTGACCGGCTTTATGCTGACTGCAAATGCAGTCGACATAAAGGTGTTGTTGTAATGTCAGTCAACAACGAATTTGTAAGCTCACTGTCATGGATCCATTTTTATCTAATGATTACTGCAATCTGAACTGAATTGCTGGGGTTTTCACAGAGTTTGAAATGAATATGAAACTGGGTGGCACTGAGCATTTGTTTCTATCTACCATCCTGGTTCATGGCTCACTTATGTGCCCACCTGCACTGATTCTTATACTGATGTCTTCTTTCGATGATGTAGCTTGTAAACAGCATTAAGTGATCTAACTTAAACCACCACTTTTCCCTGACTATCTCCACTGATAAAAGGTTATAAGTTCACCAGAGGCATATAATCCTGCATTAATGAAGCAAGTAGAATAATAACAGCTGGAATGTTCACAAAATGTATGATTCTGTCCAGTTACACTGACAGTAAATATTTTCACTCTGCTTTAGCTTGAACCAACTGCATAGTTGCATTATGACTGTTAGGCAAAATCAAACTGTAGACACTCCTAACATTTCTAGAAAATCATGCCAACTTTCTTGGAAATGCTTTCATCCATACTTTCAAATACGTAGTTATATTAATGTGTCAGCATTGTACTTCTCATAAACTAGAGCTCCTGAGTGCATCACAACATTACAGACTCGGCAACTTCCCAATCTCCACTTTAATCCTAGCAAAGTGGATGTCATAGATTTGTAGCAAACATATTTGTATGACAATGTCTTCAAAACTAAAGGCTTTTTAGCATTTTGTCACTAAATTCAATTTGTATGCTGGCACTGCAGCCCAGAAAGGCACATTTTGTTGTGCATCGCTAAAAGCTAAATGACATCATCCAGGTTTGTCAATTAACTATCATGATAAAGAGATCTCTGTAAAGACAATGCAGTGATAAAAATGTAATAAAACTGAAATGTATCAGCAGAAATGCCCTTGATTTATGATGCATTATGATGCCTCTTTTCTGCTGCAATGTAGGCACTTGAAGTACTAAATGAGAACCACAATGCACTAAACATATTTCAAGAAAGGATCAAGATGCATAAAATACTTATACCATTTTATTGTTGAACTGTTTTTCAGCCAGTAAACAGTTATATTCCTGCTGGGCCCATAAAGGTTCTGAATATCCAACCAGTGTAGTAAGACTGCCACAATAAACCTGCTGTGAGAGTGCGGTTTAATTTAATGCCGAAAATTTATATACCTTGCTAAAAAATTAATTAGCAATTCTACCTTGGAGGAGCTTTTAGAAGTTTCACCATCTGTAAAAAAAGTAATTATTGGTAAATTGAAACCAATATTGCCTAACTTCATCGCTATTAGTTTTATATCATCTCACTAGTTGTAACTAAGCCCCAGGAACTGCAGTAACAGTCTGCAGTCAGTGTTCTACTGCTTTGAAAATATCTGGCATACAACAAACACATTGTCAAACTATGCAAGTTTGTTGTGTCAAATATGTCATCATAGAGGAATACTGGGAAAAAACTAAAATATGGGGATACTCCTTTGCATAGCTACAAAATAATACCACTATTTGCTGTTCTGAAAATCTAGGACTGGAGAGATGCAGTACTAAGGAGACAAGATAGAGACACAATGCTAATAAGGGTGATGTAATCCAGGGAAAAGCAAGACATTCTGTGAATGAATTTATTTGCATAACAAAAGTGAGCCAACAAGTGCAAAATTGGTCCAATATGGGTAAGTGCAAAGTCATATTAGTAGACAGGAGAAATTCTGGTCAGGTTTGCAATACAAATTGTAAACAAGCACAGACAGACCAAGAAAAATACCTACATGTTACCATCGATAGGATGGTGAAGCTGTCACAGCAATATTCAGTGGCAGTCAATGTGGAAAATCAGATGCTGGGCTGCATTAAAAGGGCTGCCCCTTTATAGTCCCTGGTAAGGCCATACTTGGAGTACTGTGTGCAAGTCCAATCACAATAGTACAAAACGCTTTGGTCAGAGCTAGTATGGCTGCAACATTATGTGCTTCATGGTGGTTGCATCATAGCTGTAATATCCCTTGCAAACATTCACCTCTCTGTCCCTGAAGGTTCAATGGAGCAAACCGTGTGGTAGCACTCAATTTAAGATGGGGTGCTGTCTGTTCTTGCAAATAAATCAGTTGGTACCTGCAGCATGTACATGATTTGTTTTTTACAATTTGATTATAAGGGACATAACAGCTAGGATGCAACCATCATCAAGGACATCATTTTGCAGCCATATTGGCACTGACCAGGTATGTTTCTTCTTCTGTGTCTGTGCTGGAATACGGTTTGTATAGTATTCCCTGAAGGCTTGAAATATGTCCCCTGGGGCTCCAAGACGTGTGTGTGTGTGTGTGTTATCTTTATTACAGTTCCTTCAGCTAGTTGTATTCACAGCCTGTGTGTCAGCAGCCATGTACCTTGTGGGCTTCCTTAATTGTATTTTTTTAAATATTGCAATTGCTGTTCTGATTCAGCATGCAGCATTTACTGAATTTCCTTTTGATGAGCCTTTATTTCGGGAAGCACTGTAACACCCCCCATATGTTGCAACTGATAATCCTTGAGTTTCTGTTCTAGTTGTTCCAGCCTTGCTCTCCTAGTTTAGTTTATTTCAGCTGTATAGGCCATGATGAATCCATGCAGGGAAATCTTTATATTGTTCCACAGCATTGGGGGGGAGGGAGGAAGGACACCATCTTTGTCATTACTTTGGACTGTTTCTGGGGCTGTAGTTTTCCATATTTCCTTAAATTCTGGGTCATTGAGCCGTTGCTTGTTAAGCCTCCTGGCATTGTTTTTATGGAGTCACTCACATCTAATATGCAGGGTAATCAGGCATGGCCCAGAAGAATTATTGTCAGAAGTAAGCATTGTGTTACTAGATGCATATCTTCCACCATAATAAAACAAACTCAGGGCAGAGCCAACAAGGCAGCATAATGCTGTTTTTCAGTGTCAGCAGCTCAACAGGTTGCACACTGGCCTCTGAGGCCAGAAGATCAGAAGGCTGTTGGTTCTATCCCCACACCAGGCACTTGGGGCAAATCCCAATACTGGCACTGTAGTGCAGTATGAGGGAGTTGCTGAACCTCCTGAGGTGCCGTCTTTGAGATAAGATGTTAAACCGAGGTCCCTTCTGCATGTTCCAGTGGTTGTTCAGGTGGATGTTAAAGATCCTATGACACTTCTTGAAAAGAGTTGGGGCATTTCTCTGGTGACTTGACCAATTTTGCTCATTCACTAAAATACCAGCAACAGCTTCATCGGGTTTAATTTCAGTTAGTTACCATCTGTATTCACCCCAGGTCTCCTCTAAAAAAGGGAATTCTAGTTTCAGTGGGCCTACCCGATCAACAAAATTCAATAAATAAATACATTTTACAGGGGATAGAAGTGATCTACTGGAAAATTTATATATATATATATATATATATATATATATATATATATATATATATATATATATATATATATTTATATATGTAACCTCCAGCAGCTCAATATTTTGTTTCAAACTGGCAGCCAATAACAGTATCCACCTGTGATTGCTGGCCCTGTTAAAGTTAACACAATTGCTGGTGTTCACTGGTACAACCCGCCCTCTTACTGCCAGGCCCGTTGAGAAAAAAATCATTCTCTGGTGTGGAGTGGCACCATTGTTGTCTGATCTCCTGTCCTAGTAGTAACAATTCTTTTGATGCACTATAAGGCCAGTCTGGTCCAGTGGTATGGAGGGATGAGGTGCTATGTGCCTTATCTCCCGCCACATCAGTGACCAGAATTCAGGAACATGCCAGGTTGCCAGGGGTGGGAAAGTAGACTGAACATTCATTGCATAGCTGTCCTGTCCCTGGTTGGGGAGGCATGCTGACCTGACCTTTGGCTTCCCCAGATGAAGGCAGGAACTCAAGAGGAAAAATGCAGAAATGGGTAGTGTAGGCTCCATAAAGCCTTACCTAGCTACCTCTGTCCTACATGACCACCTGGATGACTGGCTCAGTTGTAGATGGAAGTGACTGGGTGGGGGGGTGGATGGCTTTCCTTTTTCTAGCCACCCTATCATGGGGAAGGGAGGCAATCCATAGGAACTTTGGGCTCTGTAGATTGGGACAGAGGAATGATGGATAGGGGATGCAGGGATAGGGCTGAGAGACTGCCCGAGTCAATTGGCAAGGCAAAAGGTTTTATAGAGGGGGAAAAATGCTGCAGTATGTATGACCTTAACATGTACAGTATACATAACACTCCCATAATCGGTGCAGCTGCACTGTTACAGTAAAGCTATCAAGTATATGTAATATGTACAGGGTCTCTTACCAGGGTGCTACGGAGCTAGAGGCAAGAGTCATAAAGGGATGATATTTCTTAGACCTGTAGAATAAAATAGAGAAAAAGGGTCACAAAGGGAGTTACTAGGAACAATAAGATAGGTTAGACACATTGTAATACTTATCTGATGGGGAAGCAGTTCACATCCTGTGAGACCTGTGAAAGTAAAGAGACGAAGGATAATATGGAGTAAATACAGTAGTGGGAACAGTAGAGAGGAGAGAGATGAAATGGGTATAGTACAGTGTAAGAGGTAAAAAATATAGCTGTAGAGGGAAAGGTTTACAGTTAAATGAAATAAAACATACAGAGACATGGGTAATTAAAGTATTATGCTAATATCAGTAACTGTTTACCACGGGTGTCAAAAACAAAACACAAAAAAAAACAGAATAATGGAATATGTGTTACCGCTGGAAAAGCTGTTCCTGTGTTTTCACATTGACTTGCACATTGTTTTTAGTGTGTGGTGTATACCACTTTGACATTTCTGTATTAATGAGATGCATGTTTGTACTCCTCAGACCTGCCCTGTGTGGAAGGCCCACTGAATGCTTGAAGTGTTGGCCCAAGTGGGTGCATCCCAGGCATCTTGCCAGAAAATAAATCTTGCACTTTTATTTAAAACTGAATCTAGGAGTGCTGAGCATTCTTTTCCTTTGTTATTACAAGCTGGATGCTTTGTTTATGCACCACCTTTTCCTTTGCTTGTACACCACTCTACACTACTTGCACAGTAGCCACAGCACTGACCCCTGACCATCCCACACCTGACAGTCTCAGGACTGTACCCCCTCAAACAGTCACAGGACTGACACCCTGCACTGTCAGTAACAGCACTGGTCACCCATGCCTGACAGTCACAGAACTGATCCCCATTTCCAATGTTCACAGCACTACACCCCACCACCATGACAGCTCTGCCCCCATATCCCCGACAGTCATATGGATGAGACTTTCCACAGACAGTCACATCAGTAATCTCCACCCCTACCAGTCACACACTGTAAATCACAGCACTGACATCCACCCCACACAGTCAAGACTGCAACCCCCCTCCAGAACAGTCACTTAGTTTGGCACCTTATACAACCTTTCTGCCACATGTACAACTTCTTGCAAATGCTTCTGTCCCTCAAAGTTGTAGAACTACACAAAAGCAGAACTCCCAAAAGTCAGAGGTATGACCCTCACCCTGCTAATCACATAAATGGCACCATATCCCTGACAGTTACATAACTGACCCTCCTCCTGACAATCACAGGACTGTATCACCACTCCAACAGTTACAGTATTGACACCATTCACCATCAATCACAGCAATGACCACCCCACCAACATTCATGGAATTGGACAATCCCCCTCCCCACAGTCACAGGACTGCCCCCCAGTCACAGGACTGTTCTACTCCCCCAGAGTCACAGGACTGTATCACCCCCACAGTAACAGGATTTTATCACCCCTCCACCACAGGCATGAAAGTGACCCCACCCCAGTCAAACAGAACTGTATCACCCCACTGACAATCACAGGACTGACACCCTCTACTGACAGTCTTGACAATGACTACCCATGTCTGGCAGTCACAGCAATGATCCACACCTCTGAGAGTTACTACACTTTCTCATATTCCCAACAGTCACAGAACTGTTCTCCTACTCACCCACCCCAACCTGGCAGTCACAGCAATGACCATATGCCCCTGAGAGTCCTGACACTGATCCCCCTCCCCCATTGTAATAGCACTAGACTCAGCACTGCACCCCATCCCATCTTACAGCACTGATCCTCAATCCCCAACAGTCACAGCACAGCCAACTCACCCCCAAAAGTCACAGAATTGACACCCCCCTACCATCAGTCACAGAACTAATTCCCATCCCCTGACAATGACAGCACTGACCCACTACTCCTAACAGTCATCACACTGACCCCCATCCACAATAGCCACAGCACTGCCTCCACACCCACAACAGTCACAGGACTGCCATCCCACCACCAGCAGTCACAAAACTGTACCACCCCTTCAATAGTCAGAGAACTAACACCTTCCACTGTCAGTCACAGTGGCCACTTACCTGACAATCACAGTACTGATCCTCATCTCCCAACAGTAACAGCACTTACCTCTACCCCAATGGCCACAGCACTACCCACCACCATAGTCAAAGCACTGTCCCCTTACATCTGCGACAGTTACAGGGCTGATACCCTCTATAGACAGACACAGCAGTAATCCCCACCCCCACAGTCACAACACTTCCCCCCACTCCCAAAAGTTACAGCCCTGCCCCCCACCTGGCAGTCATGGCACTGGCCACCCACCCCCTGACAATAACTGCACTGGCTCCTCACCCTCAACCATTAAAGCACCAATGTTCCCAATCACAGCACTGACCCCCACCATTAAAACAACACTGCCTCTGAACCTCCCTCAACAGTCATAGGAATTACCTGCCCCCCCTCCACAGCAATGCATCTGACAGTCACAGCACTGACAGCCAGTCACTGGCAGTCCCAGAGCTGACCACACCCCAGTCATTAAATCTTAAAAAAAAAAGTTGTTTAAGTACTGGCAACCCATCGCAGAGAGTACAGGGGTTGAAACTGGTACAGGACAACTAGCCAAATTCTGGTAGATTTTGTGTTAGGCTAGTAAGATTTTCCATTAACTAGCCCTGTAGGTTTATACAGTGTAGAATGTAACCAAAAAGCACATTAGCTGGGCTAGTGGAAGACTCTGTGGGGCTAGTAAATTTTCCCACTCATTAGACCTGCTGGCTAGTGGCTGCAAAACTTAATTTAGAGCTCTGGAGAGGGCCATACTATCCAGAAGATAGCCCTCTAGACATTCCTGCCCAGTGACCAGCCCTAAAGCTGAGCACCCTGCTAGGCATAGGAAAACCCACATCCCTGTCACCCCCCTCCAATAGGACCACTCTTCCAGTACCAGTGCAGTTCTATATATTAACCTTTACATTGCTTATTAAACAGGCTTCTAGAATGTATAATTTCACAGCTGCTTAAGTAATGAATTCAAAGAAGAAGCATTTACCCTTGGCTTTAAAGTTCCTACAGTTTTGTTCCTGCTGAGTTTCGCTTAGTTTGCTGCTCTCTGACTGGGAAGTACAAGCGTTTTAGCCTGTGAGACTCAAATTCTTCAACGTCCTAGTGCCAGTCTAATAAGAAACTGACAGCAGGATATGCTTGGAAAGGGAGATCATAGAAACATAGACTTTGACGGCAGATAAGGACTGCTTGGCCCATCTAGTCTGCCCTTTTCCCTACCTACAGGATAGGCCGCAGATCCTAGTTAACCAACAGCCTATTTCTTCCTACCCCCCACCCACAAAAATTGCCTTATATCTGTCCCATGCATTCTTGAATTCTCCCACAGTTTTAGACCCCACAACCTCCTCAGGAAGGCTGTTCCATGCATCCACTACCCTCTCTGTGAAATAATACTTCCTCACATTGCCCCGGAACCACCCCCCTTCTATCTTTAAATTGTGTCCCCTTATTCTTGCACATCTCTTTGTCTGAAAGATGCTACCCTCTTGGACTTTGTTGATTCCACTGAGGTACTTAAAAGTTTCTATCATGTCCCCTCTCCTTCTTTCCTCAAGGGTATACATATTAAGCTCCTTTAGTCTCTCCTCATATGGCTTCTCTTGCAGACCCTGCACCATTTTAGTTGTCCTCCTCTGGACTGCCTCTATCCTGTCTATGTCCTTGTGGAGATGGGGTCTCCAGAACTGGACGCAGTACTCCAGATGGGGTCTCACCAACTGTCTGTACAGAGGGATAACAACTTCCTGTTTTCTGCTGCTGATGCCTCTCCCTATACATCCCAGTATACCCCCAGCCCTTCCTACTGCCTTCTCAGATGGTTTGCTAACCTTAAGGTCATCTGATATGATTACCCCCAGGTCCCTTTCCTTTTTTGTTGTTGTTACTACCTTCCCACCCATTGTGTATTCTTACCCTGGGTTCTTGTTTCCCAGGTGCATTATTTTGCGCTTCTTTGCATTGAATCCTAGCTGCCATACTTCTGACCATTCCTCCAACCTTGCCAAGTCCCTTTCCATCCTTTCCATGCCTCCTTGTGTATCAACCCTGTTGCAGATCTTTGTGTCATCTGCAAAAAGGCATACTTTTCCTTCCAGTCCCTCTGCAATGTCACTGATGAAGACATTAAAAAGGACTGGACCCAATACTGAACCCTGCAGTACCCCACTAGTAACCCCTCTTTCTTCAGAGTGGACTCCATTTACAATTACCTTCTGTGTCCTGTTGTGTAGCCAATGTTTTACCCAGGCTGCCACACTGGGTCCCACTCCCAGGCTGGTTAATTTGACTATTAATCTTTGTGTGGGACTGTGTCAAATGCCTGCTAAAGTCTAGGTAGGCCATGTCCACAGCCCCTCCCTGGTCTACTACTTTGGTCACCCAGTCAAAGAAATCTATTAGATTCGTCTGACATGACCTTCCCGCTGTGAACCCATGCTGCCTTGGGTCCTGTGCCCCACTGACCTCTAGGTTCTCAACTATTCTTTCCTTCAGAAGTGACTCCATCACTTTCCCTACCACAGAGGTCAGACTGACAGGTCTGTAGTTTTCTGCCCCTGTCTTGGTCCCACTTTTGTGAAGGAGAATCACATCCGCCTTCCTCCAGTCCTCAGGTACCACACCATCCTCCCATGATTTATTAAAAAGAGTAGCCAGTGGTTTCACTAGTTCCTCCCTTAATTCTTTTAGAATTCTGGGGTGAATTCTATCAGGACCCATTGCTTTGTCCACCTTCAGTTTTAGGAGTTCTTGCAGAACCCTTTCTTCTGTGAAAGGACTGGGATCAACCCCCTATCAAGAGTGCTTCTGTTAATTGGATTAGGCACTTCCCTCCTCTTTGTGAATACTGAGCAGAAATATTCGTTCAATATCCTGCTTTTCACTGTCCCTCTGCCCACCACTGTTCATTCTATTCAGCCTCGCTATCCCTCCCTTTGTCTTTCTACGCTCGCTGATGTACCTATAAAATGTTTTATCTCCCTTCTTAACTGAGTTGGCTATCTTTTCCTCAGTTTGGGCCTTTGCTATTCTGACTTCCCTCCCTGCTTCCTTCTGCCTTAACTGGTACAGCTCTCTGTCCTGCTCCTTCTGTGTTTCCTTATACTTTCGGAATGCTATCTTTTTCTTCCTGACTTTCACAGCCACCTCTTTTGAGAACCATAGTGGCTTTTTCTTTCATTTTGATTTATTTGCTTCACATAAAGGCTTGTTGCCTCTGTGATGGCAGTTTTGATGATTCCCCATTGTTGCTCCACACCTCCTTCTAGCCTGTTTGCTAGTGCTTTTCTGAGGCACTCTCCCATCTTGCCAAAGTCAGCCCTCCTAAAGTCCAGTACCCTCACTTTTGTGTGGCTTGACTCTGTAGCTGAGTTTAACGTGAACCACACTGTTTGATGGTCACTTGTCCCCAGATGGCAACCCACTTCTAGATCTGAGATCCTCTCACTGCCCCCATTTGAGAGTACGAGGTCTAAGATTGCTCCCTCACGAGTGGGTTCCGAAACTAGCTGTCTGAGGCCTGCCACCTGTAGGGCATCAATAATGACCCTGCTCTTGGATGTGGCTGCAGCAAATGTGCTCCAGTTAACATCTGGCATATTCAGGTCTCCCGTCAACAGTATCTCCCCTTTCTCTGCCATTCTAAGAATGCCTTCTATCATATCCTTGTCCATTCCCTCCCCCTGACATGGGGGTCTGTACACAACCCTTGTGCAGATTGTGGTGCCCTTTTCAGTCTCCAAGGTGACCCACAGTGCCTCCTCTCCTCCCTGTTTACTCTTTTGTTCAGTTGCTTTTATCCCTTCCTTTACATAGAGAGCTACTCCTCTCCCTCTTATCCCCTGCCTGTCTCTCCTGTAGGTTAAGTACCCTGGTATGTTAACATCCCAGTCATGGTTCTCTGTGTACCATGTTTCTGTGACTGCTACGATATCCAGGCATCCCTCTTCCATCAAGGCCACCAGCTCAGGGAGCTTGTTGCCCAGACTACGGGCATTGGTATTCATTACCCTCCATTTCCAGATGGCCTTACTCCCTTTTGCTCCATCCCTGTCCTTCTTGCCTTTGTCACTTTCTCCATTTACCCCTGTCCTTCTCCCTGTCGACACCTCTATGTTGGTGTTTGCCACACTTACTACCATGATTTTTTTGGGGAGGCTAGAATTTCCCTGCTCCTTTCCAGTGCCTCCCCCCTTGGCTAGTTTAAATGCTTGCCAATGAAGCATTTAAACCTATCACCTAGGATTCTGGTTCCCCTCCAGGACAGATGCTGCCCATCATGCCAGTATAGGCTTGTATCACTCCAGGTGGACCCTCAGTCCCCAGTGAAGCCAAATCCCTGAGCTCCACACCAGTTTTTCAACCACTGATTGAATCCCATGGTGCAGAACACCCTAGCCTCTCCTATGCCATAGATGGGCAGCACCTCCGAGAAGGTTACCATGCATGCTACTTGACTAAGGCCCCTCCCCAATTCCACAAACTCTTCCTGCACTTCTCTAATCCCTTTCTTAGCCAGGTCATTTGTCCCTAGGTGGACAATGACATCCAGCTCCTTCCCCTGTGCAACTGCTCCAGCAATCCTGAGGATTCACTCCTGTCCCTCCAGCCATGGCACCAGGCAGGCACCATACCTCCCTCCCCTTCCTCCCCAGTTCTACCTTCCTAACAATGGAGTCCCCACCAGGAGTTGTTTCCTTCCCTGCGGGTCCCCTGCCATCCTCCTGTGGGTCTCCTTTGTGGAGGTTCCCAGCATCCTCTTTGGTCTCCCCTGCAGGTGCCTCCATAGAGGAACCACACTTTGCCAGAATGGCATAGGAATTGTGGAGAGGTACAACTGGAGGGATGCACCTCTGTTCCACCACCCTCACCCTTTCTGAGTCCACTGTGGTCCAACCACTCCTCTTTCTTGGCAACCTCTGAGGCAACGGCAGTTGCACTCATATCCTGTGTTTTTAAAAACTGTAGAGAATGATTTCTTCAGTGCCCCAGCAGGAGGAGGAGGAGAGGAGGTAGGCAGGTCTGGGGATGGAAGGGTCAGTGGAAAACCAATAAAGCTGAGCACTTTGCTAGGAGTAGGAAAACCCACATCCCAGTCCCCCCCCAACAGGACCACTCATCCAGTACCAGTGCAGCTCTGTATATTAAACTTTACACTGCTTGTTCAACAGGCTTCTGGAATGTATGATTTCACAGCTGCTGAAGTAAGGAATTCAAAGAAGAAGCAATTACCTGTGGTTTTAAAGTTCCTGCAGTTTTGTTCCTGTTAAGTTTCACTTAGTTTGCTGCTCTCTGACTTGGAAGTACAAGCCTTTTAGCCTGTGAGACTCAAATTCTTCAAGGTCCTAGTGCCAGTCTGATAAGAAACTGACAGCAGAATATGCCTGGAAAGGGTGATCACATCTGGTGTTTTTAAAATCCGTAGAGAACTATTTCTTCAGTGCCTCAGCAGGAGAGGGAGGAGAGGGGGTTGTCAGGTCTGTAGATGGGAGGCCAGTGGAAAATCAGTGCTCGGAACATGACTGTAGCACTGTGGAGCGACACATACTAGCATTCCTGTCCCCTTTTCTCCCCTACTTCATAGCAATAAGACAGCATGAATATGCCCATGCTGCCTTAAAAATAGTTGAGCCTGGCTTATGTGCCATGTGTGTGGGGGTAGTGAGTATATTCCCTCCTTTATGTGTGTAGTTGTTTCCAGGCATCAGACCAGACAGCTTGTGTCGTCATTCTCTTGAAGACTTTGGAAGTGGCAATTTGTCATGGGGGGGATAGAGCAGTTGAGTCTATCTGTGGTTCAGTTAGGTTAATGACTCCCCTATTAGTAACATGCCCCTTTCAGTTTATTTATTTATTTGTTAACTGGGTAGGCGTACTGTTCCCATGGACCATTTGTAGGAGCAACCTGGTCCATGCAGATGGTACATAGAGAAGGATATACATTACAATTTCACATACTAAAGGATATACATTGCAGTTTCAAAAATATTACAATTCCAGTAACACAGGACAGGTACAAAGTGGTACAGATTAAGTACAGTTTCATTTACAATAGCATTAGGCATATATACATGTGGAATGATTCAATTAGGCAATGACTGAGTAATAATACAAGTGGCGACTGGTACATGAATAGAGTCACCCCAGGGGCAAGTGCATTTTGCTGCTGCGATTAAAGAGGTTTTATAGTTTGCTCAGAAAGACATGTATAAGTCAGGTGAGCAGAGGGAGATGGGGAGATCATTCCATAGTTTGGGTGCTACAACAGAGAAGGCTCTACTTCCCTGAGTTGTTGAGATTCTGGGGACTTCTAGTGGGGGATGCCAGTGCTTCTAAGGAGGTGGGGCATTTTCACAAGTTGAGAAGGGCAGAATAAGGGGATAGGTCACCATTTATGATGGCTTTATCCACTGTACATCCTAGGGAGAAGTTCCAGTGTGCCAGGAGAGGGAACCATCCCAGTGACTTGTAAAGGAAGCAGTGGTGAGTGGAGTAGGGGGACATTAAGGCAAATCTGCAGATACTGTTGTAGGGACAGGTAAGTCTGATAAGTAGTTTGGAGGAGGTTTGGGGACAAATGGGATAACAGTAGTCAAGGAAGGGGAGGAGGTTTCACTGAGCTATGGCTAGTCTGGCTTTAGCAGTCAGGTGATGACGAAGGTGGTAGCCAATTGCCAGTTTACAGTTTACTTGATGTATAGTGGAGTTAATATTTACCTAGTATGTCAGGGAGGGGTCCAGTGTGACACCCGGGTATTTGAAAATAAGCACGTTCTCGAGTGGTGTGCCATCTGGGCAAGTACAGTAAGGGGAGATGAGTTGTTTGCCAGGTTTGCTAACTTTGGCTTGGATCCCAGTAGCATGGTTTCAGTTCTTTTGTTGTTTACCAGCAGCCTGTTTCCAAGGAACCAGTTGTGTGCTGCTTGGTAGTTGCTAGTTAGATGGGAAGAGATCTTTGCTAGGGATTTGGTACTATGAAACAAAACCAAGTCATTGGCGTAGAGGATGGCCTTGCATGTAAGGCTTTCCTCGGGTAGGGGGTTTATAAACAGGCAGAAAAAGAGCTGTCCCAGGATGGATCTTTTTGATATTCTAGCAGTTATGACCTTAGCTGTGGAGATTGCACTTTTTACTGTAACTGTCTGGTGGCAATTTAGGAGGTAGTTTTTGAACCAGGTTGTCATCCCCTCCAAGCACCCAAGGTCTCCTAACCTGTAGTGTAGTAACTGATAGTCAACAAGGTTGAAAGCCTTAGTGAGGTTGATGAAGACGGCACCTGTGAGATGCCCCACATCAGTGTTTATTGTGATGTGGTCAGTTAGATGGGCCAGGGCCGACATCATATTATGGTGTTTTCTGAAGCCATGCTAGTGCTGGCAGAGGAGGTTATGCTTGTTTATGTGCTCTGAGAGTTGCTGATGGACGATTTTTTCCCAGGAGCTTACTCAGATGCGGTAGGATAGAGATGGATCTATAGTTATCTATGGAAAGTGGGTCACCTGTTTTAAACGAAAAGATAATACTCTGGCCAATTTCCATATGGATGTTACCGAAGAAGTGGCTAGAGGTTTGGTAATGTCAGGTGCTATGTGCTTCAGAAAATGGGAGCAGAGCCATCAGTACCCAGGCTTTCTTATTTAGTTATGCTCTGCAGCAGCTTTAGGGTGTCTTTGTAGGATATGGCCTTGAAGTGGAATAGAGGTGTGGAGGAATCTGACTTGGGTGTTCATGCAGCCAGGAGGGATTTATTTGAGGCAGCGGAGGTAGGTAATTTGTTTAAGTGGGCTGATAGGTTGTTGAATTTATCATTATGGGTGTTTGCCACTTTGATGGGGTCTGTGATGAGACCTGCAGTGGTCTGGAGGTGATGAGTAGGATGGCAAGGTTTAGGTGCCATTATGGAGTTAATCATCGACTAGAATATACGAGCATTACCAAGATTATTGGATTGCAGTTTTTGGTAGAAGATAGCCTTGCTGGCTTTAATTAGCTGTTTGCAATTATTTCTCAGCCTCCTATACTCATTCCAAGCAGCGGGGTTGGGGGTGGCTTTATAAGTGACCCATACACCACCTCTATTCTTCATTAGTGAGAGTACTGCATGTTCTTGGTGATCCAACGAGTGCAGTGACCATACACCCTGCACATTGTCTAAGGAAAGTGTTTGCCCTGTATGCATCCAAGGGCATCAGTGAGGTAGCCTACTGCTGACTCTATATTAGAGAGGGAGTGAAGTGTATGCCATTTTACTGCCCTGACATCATTAACCAGGTGGTTGAGGTCATAGCATGCAATGACCCTAAAAGTGAGATATTTGGGGGCTGGAATTTTGATGACCAGATTATGTAGGTAGGGGTGTTGTCACTGATAGCATCAGATAGTGTAACTACATGGAGTATCCTTTCCTTATGGTTCAAGATGATCCAGTCTAAAATGGAGTGGTTTTGTGTTTTATTGTTATGTCTAGCTGGGAGTGAGATAATTTGCATGAGGTTATGCTGATTTAGAAGGTCACTGTACTTAGGTTGCTTAGTGCTTAGTCAATTTAAATTGAGATCACCTAAGACAATGATTTCCCTGTGCAGGGGGAGCTATCCCAGCTCCTCTAGGAGGTTTATTAGTCCTCTGAGTGCCCCTGATGGGTGGTTATAGCAGCACCCTATGGTGAGTTTCTTGTGTGTCCCGAGCATGAGTTCTACATGAGCCAGTCACTGGGGGGAGTCCTGGTCAGAGTGGTGGGATACGGTGACTGTAAGGGGATTTTATAGGTACAGAAGTACCCCCCTCCTTTTTTAGGACCATGTCTGTTATGCCTTATCACGGAGTAGTTAGGTAGTTGGACGGAGGAGTCGCTAATTGAGGGTTTAAGCCAAGTTTCAGTGATTGCAAGGATGTGGGGTTTATGAAGGTGAACCCCTGCCTCTAGCTCTGCTAGCTTTGCTGGGAGATTGCAAATGTTGAGATGTGTAATCTTTAGGCCTGGGGGATGGTCCATATTTTTGTGGACTGTGTGGTATGTGTGTTTATAAAATGGGCTTAAGAAATACAAGTCTCTGATTGGCTACTACATAATCTGAGCCGTGTCCTTATCAGATGATATAGTAGCCAACTGGGACTACTGCCCACCAAGAAGCCACATGACAACAAAAAATCAAAGAACTCTGCCAAGCATCAACAGAAACGCTGACTGGCAGAGCTCACTGAAGCTGCAGCACAACAGCACTCGCGGGCAGCACAGTAATGGAACAGTGGCATTCACGTACATGTCCAAAAGCGTGACAGCACAAAATAAAAGATATATGCCCCCCCCCTTGCAGGACAACACATTTACAAATTTAGTAACTTGCATTTAGATTTTTCACTGTCCATCTGTACCTATCAAGCGGTGCTCTCACTCGGGCTGTCGCTTCTGCTCCCGCTCTTTGAAACCACGGCCATAAACGGTAGCAGAATGTGTGGTGTCTCTGTACATGTCCTGCATCTCAATTAATAAAACTTCGAACCTTTTGTTATCTTTTTCACTGCTTGTCTGCCTCCTGCCACCAGTGTATACCTGTCATTGTCAGCATTTTCAAACAGTGCCGAGAAACCCGCAAATGCCGTCAGCAAACACCATCTACCCGACGCACCATCGGCGACCATCAGCGTAGCAGTGTTTCTCAGTGCCTCCAAAAGAACATGCTCACTTTTCAAACCAGGCACTCGCTTTCCTTTTTTTAAATAAAATAATCACCAAAATCTGCCTGTCAGAACGAAAGCAGGAAACAGGAAGAAGGATTCTCTCTGCTCTCTACGGTGTCTGGTGAGGGACAGGGCTTGCTCCCAGTCAACACAGCTACCTCTGTTAACAGTGCAATTCCCTAACTAAACACAGCCAAAGAAAGAAATGTAAAAAGACCCAATAAAGTAAAAGGCATATTCTGAATGGATTCGTAACTTTTTGTGTATGGGGGGGACAATAAATACATTCCAAATAAACTTAATAGGAGGGACTATTTTTTACTGTTTCACCATTTGAACCCTTTTATGTTTCACTTTTTGTTTTTTTTGCACATTAAAATATTTTGGGAAGGCCTGTTTATCTGCCAGGATTAACATATCCGAGGTGTGAGCAGGTTGAAGAGCACGCCTAGTGGCACTGTTAAAGTACCCTGCCTTAGTACACATTTAGGCGCTCTTATTAGCATGTAAACCCACACCTTGTCGTGTGTTATTGCTTACGTATGGGTCCCTGGTTTGTCTCAATGTCACCAGCTAGATGCAACAGTGAGAGCATGGGTTCATAGCAGACATGTGAGTAAAGATAATTGCAGTGGGATGGCTACCGAATTGATATATAACCCCATGGAGGCATTCGTTCTTTGATAAGATATGGATATGGTGGGGGGTTGAGAGGGGCAGGTGCCCACCTTGTTTTGTTGTATGAGGGTATCTATCTTCACTGATTGCTGGAAAGTGGCTAGGGCTGCCTGATCAATTGCTAATATACCGCTACATAAGTAGATATCCATCAGCATCCCTGTTAGTAGTATTGCCATTGGGAAAATATGGTAGTCTACAGCAGAGGCATTTTAGTGTTAATGAGCTGGAGCACTGTAGGTGTGGATGTGAGGGTTTATTAAGGCAGTGCTTTAACCGGAATTCCACTATATGTACAGCTAATTGGGCAGGACCACTTTGGTAGGGGTTTAGGGAAGGGAGGATGAAACCAATAGCATGCAAGTGTAGTGGTGTGGAACTGGGCTAATTGTTTTCACCTGCTCAATAAAGCATTTAAATCTTACCCAATATTGTTTGGATATCAGAGGTATCCGTTCCTGGGGGTAGGTAAATACTGACTACCGTGACTGCCCTCTCATTAATTATCCAGACACTAATGCAAATCTTTCTGCCCTGTTTGTAATGGTTATTTACAGTAGTAATTTGGAAGGTGTGAGTTTTGGCACTAGGATTGCTGCACTCCTATGATTACCATGCCTATACTACGAAAAAATAACTTGAGAGAAGCTGAATCTACCCAATTTATTGTGTTTCTGCTATGACAAGTGTGTCTCCTGTAGCAATACTAAGTCTGTTGTTTGTTTCATAATTGATGGCAGTATATTGGACCTTTTAACAGGACTGTTTAGTCTGTTCACATTATGGGAGTAAATCTGGATTTTATTGATTTTTGCTACTTTGCCCTGGTCAGTTTTTGTTTCTTGCACCATTTTCTCTATCATTCCTGTAATGCTTCCCAGTTTTGCACAAGAGCTCTTCAATCTCCTGCATTAGTCTAAGTTTAGTGAAGTAAAGTAAGTAAAGTCAGAGTATCAGAGTAAAAGAAAAAGTGTAGTTAGTGAACTTGAGAGGTTGTACAATAATAACAATTAAAACAGTGTGCAGCATCGTAACAGGGCAACTATACACAGTGAGCTTCTAAGGTTGAGGAGGTCAGTGCTTGTTTTCTTCTTTTTTGTCCATCTACCTTCCCATGTGGTTACAGGTTAACATAGGACCAGAGGATTTCTGCCTTCAGGTGAAGAAGTAGGGCTCCGACACTTGTTCTGGTCGCTTGGAGTGGGTGCTGTGGTGGCCAGTTGATGGTGCTCCACAGTCCCGGGGGGTGGACTTCAGCCTAGTGAATAGCAGTCCTTTTTCTCTGCCCCTTCCCTGCAAGACATCTTTATAACAGTGAGCTCAGAAGAGCTGACGTTTTACTTTCCTTTCCCACAGGAAGGGGATATTTTTGGAATATTTGGGAAGTTCTTAGGGAGGGAGGTGGGGAATTTCATCTGGAAGATCAGTGTCTTCCCGCCTCTCTTTTTAATTTGGTATGCAGTTCATAATTTTATGCTGCTGCTGCTGCACTTGTTTCATATTGATGGTATTGAAAGGGAAAAGAAAGAGGGAAGAAAAAAGAAAAAAAATGGTGTATTCTGAGTCAGATGTTCTCTTTAGTGAATCCTTAGGTGTCTCTCTAAGGGGATGTGTTCAGTTACCCCTATGACAATCTCTAGTGTTTTGAGGTATACCTGTCAGCCTCTGGTGGGGCAGCCAGTGACAAGCAAGGCAACTTCTTCCCAGTTGTAAACTGAATTAATTAGCCATGTCTCTGTTTATTCAGTACCTTACATTTCTTGTGTGAGTTATACTCTCCTTACAGTAGGGCTCTGTGGTCTTCTTGTGGTGTTTCAGTTTGGGCAGTATAAATATATTTAATTTCTGTAACGCTGGGGCAGTCATTTTTATTCATGTGCCTGATTAACTGTGGCTGCCCAGATTAAAACAGCATCATGCTATTGCCATGATACCCATCCCTTATTGTTTTTTTTGTTTTTTTTAATACAGGCTTACTAGAGATATATCTGTTAAAGATGGCTGAGTTTGGAAATGCATACCAGTTCAAAAGTCTATTCACAGTCACAGATCAAAAGTGAGTTTGAGCACTGGATCTGTAAGGGTCAGGCACTGAAAATATACCTGGGATGGAGCTGCAGACCAGTGAGAGAGAACAGTTCTGCAATCTGTCGGGGAGAGTCAGGTGAGGGCAGCAAACCCCAGCTCAAGCTATTAATTTAGTAATCAAGAGATGTCAGTTTTAAGTTTAAATTCCTGATCCCCTCCTGGCCTCCTGCCCACCAGGCCGACACCCACCAATGAGATTCAATCGATCCCAAAGTGTTGCTCCTTGCTGCTGCCCCTCCACTCACAAGGCACCTAGATCTTGTTCATTCATTTTTCTTCATTTTAGTCCCTGCTTTGTCTCTCCACACTCCCCTGGACTTGGTTTATGGTGTAGCCTGTTTAGTTCAAGGGGTCTGCTGTGTGATGAATCAAGGTCATTGTGTGGGACAAAGCTAAGGAAGGAAGCACCTTTCTCCCTCCCAAATCTACCACCATTTGCCATCTTATATTGCTTAACTCATTGAGTAAACTCTTTGCCATGCCCGATCTGGCCAAAACGTATAATAGTGTATTAGCCCAGGCAGTTGGTGAGGCTATGAGGGAAGGGAGTGGAGGTATATGATACACACATATAAATGCCTCACAGAGGTGAATAAGATACAGGAGGGGAGCATTATTCAGAGAAAAAGATACATGAGAATAAGGGGGCATTCAATGAAGCTGAAAGGGGTAAATTCAGGAGGAAGTACTTCTTCACTGATAGAGTGGTGGATGCCTGGAGCAGTTTTCCAGAGGAGGTGGTGAGAGTGAAAACAGTGGTGGGTTTCAAACATGAATGGGATAAGCACAAGTGAATCTTAATGGAAAGCAAGGGGAAGTGGGAGGGAGACAGAGACTGGGTAGTGTCTGTGGTAACAGTATAGGCAGAAAAAATAGGCAGACTGGGTGGGCTATGCAGTCCTTATCTGCCATCAAAGTCTACATTTTTGTTTCTATAATTAGGTTACAATATCTAAGCTTGAGTTTCAGGCTTCATATGTGAATGTACCATGTTAGGTCAGTTTAGCGCAAGATCAAGGAGTGTGTCAAGCGGGTAGTCACCTGTTAAGAGGTGGATGCCTATGTACAAGGGGAGTGGATGGCGGGAAACACAGCCTCAAGCATGGGAATGGAGGTCTCAACATATTACTTAGTAAACATTACTTTGAGTGTCGCCCAACAGAAGGGGACAGGCACAGAGGGTGGCTCCAGAGCCCAGTTATCTACTGGTGATAAATTAACCAGGTCAGAGATTGCAGCTCCCCTTCCAACAACACATTCAACAAAACTAGTGCTGGTGATGCTTCGTTCAACATCCCCTACCTGTTACTCCTCAATGAAGGTTAGAGGCAGAGTTCATAGTTTGCCCTCAAGGATTAGTGTCAGTCATGTCTAGCAGCAGTTTTTTAAGGTCCTCCAAAGCAGCCTCTGGAGTGTTGCCATCTCATTGGTTTCTTGAGTGCTTCATTAAGGACTGGTACAAAATGTCCTTTTCTTCTAGTTCCTTTTGTGCCTCTTCTGGGGATGTGTACAATTTAGTTCCCTCCCTCTGGGTTGAAGACTCTAAGCTTTGCCGGGAAGGGTGCCTAGAACATAATGCCCTTCTCTGGCAAGGTCCTGAGCAAGCATTTGTCAGTGCAGAATATTTGCTTGCTTGAATTTAAGGTGCAGTTGTTGGGCATAGATAGTGCAGAGAGTAAAATTAACAAATTAATAGCCATTTATTTCTCACTGATATTGCACCTCTGACATAAATTTCAGTTTTCCCAGAAGATCCAAGGGAACAGTTTCAAAACATAATAAATGAATACATTAAAACGTAGAACTAAACCAAGAAGTGATTGCTGAGAATCAAGATGTCTTTCAATTGCTCGTATATCTGACCTGTACCCACAGTGCACACTCAAAAGGCAATCTAGCCATTCTTCCAATGTTCTGAGAAACTGTAAATTCATATGTTAGTTTTATTTTGTAAATAATTTAAAAGCATTCTATGGGTTACACTTTTGTTTGTGTGTTTTAAACACTGAAATCATAAGTAACAATAAAGCAATAGAAGCCCTGTTCATAGTGCTAATTCAAGAATGGAGATACATGTGGAACACTGACACTGAAACAGACAGAGCCCAGGGATAGAACCCAGCTACAGTTGTAATGAAAGATTCCATGACACATCTTCAATGTTTCATTATAGCAATTAAAAAAGAATACAAATATCTGTGTAGAAATGAGAATACTGATGGAAGGAACAGCAGCAAGTGAAGAGGTGACTGCTATCTTCGGGGAAGGGAAGTAACTGAAACACAAAATGCTTTAATTCTTACCTATTTGCATTGGTGTTTGCATTGTGAAAAGGAGGGGTAAGAGAAGGAGGCTGTGCAATAGTTGATTACAGTTTCTTTTTGGGTGTGGACAGGAGGGATAGAAACTTTGAAGGCAGCTGCTTGGTTTGTCTAAAGTGTATGACAAAGAGGGTAAGAGAAATTAAGAAAAGGAGAAGAATGTTTTGCAATGATAAAGAGGGGAGGGAGACTTGGGGGAGTGTTGGGTATCCTTCATCTGGAAGGGTGGGGGATCGCTGCTGGGCGACGCGAGCAATGGGTAGGGTGGCAGGCTGCAACAACTGCAGTGCGCCAGTCTTTCTAAAAATTGCATGATGGGGGATGTTTAATGTGAAACCAAAAAGGAACACTTAAAAAGGAGGTCAAGGGCCTGCAGCAGGAGTTAAGACAGGCAAGGTAGACTGGAGGAGGTTAAAGCCCAAAACTGGAGGGAGGGAGGAGGGGAGATGAGGAGGGAGGTCAGTTTGGCCCAACAGGGGGGAGGAGAGGGTCAGAAGAAGGGAAGCAGAGACAAGGAGCCCCAGGCTGAGGAGAATGGCATCAGGGGAACCCAAGTCAAGGGAAAACATACAACAGGATGGAGGAGAAAGGGACTGGTGGGGGAGGAGGAGAAGTGGCAACAGTCATGGAATCAAAAGGAGGGAATGGGCTAGTATGAGGAGGGAGGAAGCAGGCACTGCAGGGTCTTCAGAAAATTGTTTTGCAGTACTAGAGGAAAGGAGGAGGTGGAGGGAGGTGATGAGATTGGAGGAGTAACTGATAGAAATCCAGATTAAACTGTAGAGGAGGGAAGTTCTGCTGTGGGAATTACAATGGGGCGGAAGGGAGAACTACTGTACAAGAGGAAGAGGAGGAGCCAGGGGACAGAGGGGTGGGGAGAAAGGGAAGCAAGCTGTTGGTAAGAGAGGTGGAATCTTAGTGCTGGGGAACTCAATACTAAGAGGAGTCAGGTGGGGTAGCAAGGGGGAGAGGCATAGTGGCATTTGGGTGGAGGCCATGCTGGGAATGACAGTTGAAAGGGTGGGACAATCTGTTCTAAAATATGCTAGAAGGTGTAGGGAGAAGTCTCATTTAATTATACATTTGGGGACAAACGACCTTGCTGACAAGACGGTAGATATAGTCTAGAGGAGGTTTGAGAAACTAGGACAATTACTGTATGTGAGGGGGCAGGATGATCAGTAACTTTCTCAGAGATACTTCCAGTGCCAAGGACAAGGACAGCAAGAAAGCTAAGAATAGAGGAATTTAACAGATGGCTAAGAACTTGATGTCATGATAAGGGGTATAGGCTGGTGGGGGTGGGTGGGGAAGGACCTGGGAGGACAGTGGTCTCTATGCCAAGGATAGACTACACTTGAGCGAGGTGGGAAAAAAACTGTTGAAACAGAGGATGGAGGAGTACATACAGGTAGGTGGTCATTTAAACTAGGAGCGGGGGGGTAGCAAGTGGGAAGGAGACATGCAGAGACCACTGGTTGGGAAGCCATATGAGCTAACCCCCCATAACAGTGACAAAGGACAAAGGGCACGTACTAGTGGTGATGCTAGTAAAGGAGGGCAGGAGGGGGGAGGGGAAGGGTGGAAGGTGGTCACCCTGAATGCTAGGAGCATTGAGAAGAAAACTGCAGAGCTACAAACTCTCATGGCAGAGGAGGAGGTAGATATAGCGGCCATCACCGAAACATGGTCCACCCAATACAATGACTGGGACCTGTCATTACCAGGGTACAGGATATTTCATAGGGATAGAGCGAATGGGAAAGGAGGCTGGGTGGCACTATATGTGAGGGAAGGACTGAAATGTGTACAGGAGGAAGGGGAGGAGGGTAGTATGGAGTCACTATGGATGCAAATGCAGGATTCTAAGAATAGGACTCTCAGGATGGGAGTGGTGTACAGGCCGCCCTCTCAGACAGAGGAGTTAGACAGTGAACTAGTGGGACAGATCAGGAGGACCTGCGAGAAGGGTAGTGTGGTGATTGTGGGGGACTTCAACATGCCAGGAGTGGATTGGAGTACCCCAACAACCAGGAATAGAAGGGAGCAGTTACTGCTGGATGCCTTCCAGGACAGCTTCCTGATGCAAACTGTCAGAGAACCAACCAGGTTAGTGAATACCCTTGACCTCATACTGGCAAATGGAGAGTTTGTGAGGGAACTGAGGGTGGAAGAACTGCTGGCGGGGAGTGCCCACTGCTCAGTATGGTTCACATTGGATATTGGTAAGGAAGGAATGGAATCTGGCACAAGGGTGCTGGACTTCATTTGGGCCAACATCTGGAGGATGGGGGAAGTGGTAAAAGGGTACCTGGCCTGACCTCAACCTTATATGGGCATTAATTAGAGGTGGGCACTCATAAAGCTGGGGATAATGGAGGCAACCAGAACCTGCAGCAAGGCCATAGCAAAAAGGCTAGGGCAAAAAACCTAGCTGGGTGAGCAAGGAGGTCATGGAAAAGGTAAGGAGGAAAAGAACTGCTTTTAGGAGGTATAAACAGCAGGGAGGGGAGGACAAGGAGGAGTACCTGAAGGAATCGAAGGAGGTGACAAGGGCAGTAAGAGCAGCCAAGGCATCCATGGAGCTCAGGCTGGTGCAGGGCATTAAGAAGGTGGAGAAGGACTTCTTCAGGTACATCGGGAAGAGGAGGAACTGTAAGAACCATATAGTAGGGATTAGGAAGGAGTGGGATTAGAAGCAGGAGGTGATAAGGCAGAAGCATTAAACAATTTCTTCTGCTTGGTATTTACTAAAGAAAAGGGGAGGAGAAACCCAAGGCGGGAGGGAGGGCAGGAATGGAGTGGGAGGAGGTGACGGACAGGAAAGTCACGGAGGGCAGGGTTCTGGGGGGTTTGAGGGCACTGAGGGAGGACAAGGCACCAGGCCCAGATGGCATCCCCTCCAGGGTACTGCAGGAGCTGGCAGAGGTCCTGGTGGGATCTTTGGCAGACATATTCAGTGCCTCACTACACTCAGGGTGTGTACCTCAGGATTGGAGGATGGCTCATGTGGTGCCCCTAAACAAGAGCAGCCCCAAGGATGAACTGGGGAACTACAGACTGGTGAGCCTCACATCCTTCATGGGTCAGCTGATGGAGACTATCCTGAAGGAGAGGCTGGTGTCCCTCCTGTAGGCCAAAGGGCTACAGGACAGCAGACAGCATGGCTCCATAAGTGGCAGATCCTGCCAAAGCAACCGGGTGGAGTTCTATGACTAGATAACTAGGCAATTGGATGAGGGCCATGCAGTGGATGTCTTGTACCTGGACTTCAGTAAGGCATTCAACTCTGTGCCGCATGAGAGGCTGGGAAGTAAGTTAGAAGGCACAGGGGAGGCGCAAAGCTGGTAAGATGGGTAGGGAACTGGCTTCAGGGAAGGCAACTTAGGGTGGTGGTGGGTGAGGAGCTCTCATCCCCAAGGGTAGTGATGAGTGTTGTCCCACAGGGCTCTGTGCTGGGACCAGTGTTATCTGGGATATTCATTGCAGACATATTATTGAGTATCAAGAGCAAGACCAGTCTGTTTGCTGATGACACAAAGATGGGAGCGATGGTGGATGACCTGGGGGATGGCAGGGGTTGCAAGATGATCTGACAAAGCTGGAAACCTGGTCAGATACCTGGCAACTGGGGTTCAATGCCCAAAACTGCAAGGTGCTGCATTTTGGGGCGAAAAGCCCAAGGAGGAATTACCAGCTGGGGGGAGTGCAGCTAGCTGAGACAGAGGAGGAGAAGGATCTGGGGGTGCTCATTACGGGGTCAATGAACAACTCAGTACAATGTAGGAAGGCAGCTGCAAAGGCCAACAAAATGCTGGGTTGCATTGCAAGGGGTATATCCTCGAGGAGGAGGGAGGTGATTCTGCCACTGTATAGATCATTAGTTAGACCGCACATGGAGTACTGTGTGCAGTATTGGCGCCCGTATCTAAAGAGGGACATTAAGTTACTGGAGGGGGTGCAGCACAGGGTAACAAAGATGATCCAGCGGCTGAGGGACTTACCATGTGAGAGGAGGTGGAGGGAGTTGAACATATACTCACTGGAGGAGAGGAGGGACAGAAGGGATATGATTGAAACATTCAAGTACATGAAAGGAATAAACAAGACAGGAATGGAGGGCTGTTTAAAGTAAGGGAAGGGAAGGACACCCAGGGCCATGATATGAGACTGGAGAGGGGAAGGCTCAGGAGGGAGATGAGGAAACACTTTTTACAGGGAGGGTGGTTGCTGGGTGGAATGCATTACTGACAAAAGTGGTATCCAGTAAAACAGTGGGCTGCTACAAAAAGGGCTGGGACAGGGCAAGGGGAAGGGGGAGGGTCAAGGGAAGGGCAGCTGCAGAATAAGGGGTACTAGCTGCACAATCTAGCAGACTTGGTAGACCACTAGGCCTTTATCTGCTGGCAAATTTTGTATGTTTGCAGGTACTCTAAGTGCATTGGGAAAGAGGGATGCACATTAAAAGAATTGACCGACCATTCTAGCCCCTAAATGCACTTTCTGTTGTGCCACTGCAGTGCTTAACACCTGCTTGGCCTCGGCAGCCCTTGTTTGCTGCTGCTGCTGCTGTGCTGACTGAGGCAATGTGCAATCTCATATTTTACACACATACAATCACATATAAACTGCAGCCAGCAATATACACCTAAGACATTCAGCAGCCAATTCCTGAAGCTGTGTGATGCTCACATTGCTATGATGCAGCAGTGAGGGTGGGTTGTCATACAAAGGTGTGTGTGTGTGTGTGTGTGTGTGTGTGTGTGTGTGTGTAGTGCTGTAGTGGGCTACTGCAGCGAGGACTCGTTTCATCTATTTGACTTTTGTAGTTTATTTTAGCACATGCAGCCGCAGCACTTTTACTGTTATAAGTTTATATGTTGAGATGGGCTCCACAAATTCGATTGTGTGGGATGAGACGGATGCTGGATTCTAAAATGTGACCAGCATCCCATCCAAGAGGCATGCAGGCTCCCTTATCCTACCTCATCTCTCTCTCTCTCTCTCTCTCTCTCTCTCCCTTCTCTCTCTCCTCAACTGATAGGGAGCTGGTTAACGTGTGCCTGTGTTGGACTCGATCAGTGTACATTTCCATGAGGCAGCCACCTGACTAGTTGCATGTAAAAAGTTAAATGCTATGTAACTTGTTGGGGAACACTATAATACCAAGACTGATCTTTATTGCACTGCTCTGTACAGCAGTACCCCTCCACAGTACACAGCGGCTGAAAACAGTATGAGAGACAGCTGAGGAAGTTGAATTGTGCAATATTGCATCTTCCTCACTGAGTTCTGAGATTTCAGACAAGTGCCCAATCTCTGGCTGTGGCTGAGCCAAAACCCTTCCCTGGGGTAATGTTCGCTATCAGTGTTCCCTACATCACACTTGTTTGCTGCTGCTGTTGCTGTGCCAAGGTAATGTGCAATTTTGTATTTTTCACACATACACTCACATTCTGTACATACTGCAACCAGCAATATACACCGAAAACATTCAGTGTGCTATTCCTGAAGATGCGTGCCGGTGACATTAATATGATATAGTAGTGAGGCACAAAATGAAGGGAATCATTATGAAATAAAGGGTTTTAGCAATAGCAGTGTAGAAAATGTAGCTTCCAGGATAGCACATGGGGCTGATACATACTGGGTGGATGGTTATACAATTCTGTTGTGTCTGTGTATATATACAGTACTGTAGTAGGCTGCTGTAGCAATGACTCATTCCTTCTCTTTGACTTTTATAGTTTATTTCAGCACACACAGCCTCTACCATCACTGTCATAATTTTACATGGGGAGATGGACTCCACACATTTGAGTGTGTGAGATTAGATGGATGCTGGATTCCAAGACATGATCAGCCTCCCATCCGAAAGGCATGCAGGCTCCGTCATTCTACCCCATGCCTCTCTCTCTCTCTCTCTCTCTCTCTCTTGTCTTAACTGATGGGGGCTGGTGATGTGGGGCTAGGGTTAACATGTATCTGTGTCGGACCTGGTCAGTGTACAGTACATTTCCATGGGGCTGCCAGCTGACCAGCTGTGTGTAACAAGTATGTGCTGTGCAACTTGTTGGGGAATACTATAATTTCAAGACTGATTATTACTGTGCTCCTCTACATGGTGGAACAACTCTACAGTATGCAGCAGCAGAAAAACAGTCTCAATAACACAGTACAAGAAACAACTGATGAAATTGAATTGGACAGGGTTTCAGCCTTCACGCACAATTCTGTGATTTCAGATAGGCATGACTGTAGTGTCATAAACAGATATATATGTATTTGGCTTACACTGTTCCTGAAGAGACAGAGCAACACAGAAGACAAAGCAACACTTCACTGCTGCTCCATCTCCAGTGTTGCTCTGTCTCTTCAGGAAATGATGAGGGCAAGTGCTACCAGCGACCACTAGAAGAAAATAGTTCAGCGGCAGGGGGAGAAACAAAGGAATAGCACTGTAGTGAATGGAGAGGACCTCGTGCTTCAACTCCACTATGGAAGGACACAATCTAGGTATCCAATCATATGCTCATATGCTTTCAGATCCCCCTTCTTTTTCCATGTAATAGCAAGATATCAGCATAGCTCTGATATGCGGCCATAAAAAGAATACTGCAGCAGCTGTGAAAGTGCAGCAGAGACCAACTAAAATGATTTAGAGGTTCTATGAGTTATTGTATTAGGAACATCTAGACAGGTCATTCATGGTTTGCCTGGAAAAAATGAAGGCTAGTAGGATACATGAGTTTGTCTTTAATCAGATACCTCATGGCTTGAAATTCTGATCGCATGGCAGAATGCACAGGTCCAGGGTTCGCACATAATGCCATACTCTATTAAGCATACGACATTATGACCCGGTAAGGAAATTATGCTCATCCAGAATCATGCAGTCCTTTTCTGCCCAAGTTCTGATTTGGACCCACATTGTCTGATATTCATTGTTCCCCAGAGGTTCACTTAAAGTGGACTCTCCGATGATGTCACTGCATTCTCTCTGGTGGGTGTCTTATCTAGCAGACTCAAGAAGGCCATCTGGATATGATCCAGCAAGGCCTGACTCCTAGCAGATGCCTTAGTGGGTAGGTGAGTCACTCATATTGAAGACCCCAGCAGCAGCACCACTGCTCAGGTGACCATCATCCTTATTTGTTCCCCTAATTCCTTGTTTATCTTCTCTCCCAGTGATGGTTGTCAATACACTACCCCACCATTTATGTTTTCCTTCCCCTGTCTCTGGTTGTACCCAAAACAATTACACTCCCCCACATCCTCTGCATTCATTATAGTCGGGGGATTTACATGACATTGAGATCCCAATGTGCCAAATAATTTGTATGTGAATGATATAAAACATTTAAATAACTACTGCAGTCATACAGCTCCATAACAGTCTGAAAAGACTAGCTGCACCCATTTGATTTTTTTAATGTCAATCTTTGAAAAGTCACTGATTTCTCTACACAAACTGTGACATGCAAGACCATGCATGTTGTAGCTATTCTATGCAGCCTTTTGTTTTATTTTTATCTTGTTTATCTTATCTTGCCTCTCCCCCATCTTCCTACTATTGTATCTATTTAACATCCCGTGGCTCAAAATCCTGACACTCACTTGCCCGGGCATTACGCCCAACAGCTGCACTATCCCGACTCCACTGATCCTGGGGCATATATGCCCGACAGGTAGGAAGTGGATGCTGACAGGGGTAAGGTAAGGTAACAGATGTGATGGATTGCTACCCTACCCCTGCTGAGGAACTACAACAGACTGTTGGATGCAGAAGTAGGCCAAGCAGCTCCTGTGGCGTGGAGGGCAAAGCCAGTAATAGCTCAGCCAGCTTGGTCTGTAGACTGGGGTTCTGTTCCCAGCTAGCAGACATTTTACAAAAACACAATTTCAGTCCCATGCTTTTTTTTAACTTGAGATCCACTCCCCCACAGGTTGGTTATTTAAGTTACAAGCCAGATTGTAGAAGGCCACATTAAATGCAAGTGCCTTTGGGATTCCACAGGTCAGGATCCAATGCCTTGTGGGATACTGAAATTCAGTCTCTCAAACTCGGTCTTGTAGAGTTTGGGATACTGAGTTTCAGTATTCCAAATACAAACCCCTACCACTTATAATCCCAGTCTCTCATTTATTTTGCTTATATCCCTCTCCTCCCCCTCCTTGCTTCCCCTCTCTCCTATTTATGGCTCCACCTCTTTGCCAAAGGGCAAATCACACTATTGCACTTATGCCTATATTGTCTTGCACCAGCAGTGCTTACATGCTTAGATCATATAATCAGTGTTAAGCAATCATCCTGCCTGCCTGTTCGAATTTTGCACCTGCATCACTTGTCACTTTGTTTTAATACACCTAATGTGCCTCCTCTTCTCCTTCCCTTAGACTTTATTGCCTGCTAGAAGTTATTCTTAATTTGTACTGTATCACTTGGCAAAGGTTTTGTATACCACTGTGCCTCCTCTTCCCCCTTCCCCAAGGACACATCTGGAAACGAGTTGTACTTAGCTCAGTATGTCTTTCCTGATGAAACTTTTGAACTAAATAAATAATATTAATAAATTCACTTTTAAAACTGTCTTTGGTGTTTTTTTGTAAATGCTAGCATTTTTCCATAGGTTGCAAACACTGCTCAAATTGAACACTTAGTGAAAGTTTCCATAGTGCATGCAAGCTACGGTATCCTGTGCAAGAACTGTCAAAAATATATGCCCCCAAATTTTGTTAAAAATTATTTAAGTGTAAGGAATCACGGCACCAAGACTGCAACATACTCAGTGACTTTGGCCTGGTGAGCTTATTATCCAATCACCATTCCCCTTTGGAAAAAAAGCAGTCTGTCACCCCTTGTCATTAAGAGTCGCAGTGACACATATGTGCATGCACCACTGGAGGACAGGATTCATAGAAACCAAAACCACTCTTGGATCGAATGTGGCATCAGCAGTGGGAAGACTGTTTGTCCTTTAGAACCCACTGTCTGCATGTCTTCACCCTGTTTGAGAGAGAGACTCAGCTTGAGAGCTTCATCATGTTTTCCAATATGCTGCCTTGTTTGCTGCTCCATGGGTAAGTGGTTTAATGCATGTGTCACACCAGTTGATATCTCCCTGCCCCTAGGTCCCACCAGAAGGCCTCAATGTACAGAACATTGTGCATTTTTGTAGCTAAATAAAAGGTTGCATAATTGCTACTCTTGCAACTTTGGGGCTAATGTTGTTCTGTTGGGTGTTTATTTTCCACATTGGCTACCAAGTTGAGATACTCTGACCCCACTGGGGCCATGCCACCTCCCTATATAAGCGCCTATCCTAAAATATTAAAAATTAAATATTATTTGTATTATTTCTTTGTTTTGGACTGGCCATTATCTTCTGGATTGTAGGATCATGCTTGCAACTTTGCATTCTGTATCTGGGGTATGGGTAATGTGTTTTTTTTTTTTCATTGAATGTGCTTTAGTTAAGGTCTTGCTTCAGCATTGCTTATTGAATGCAACCACATGGACTGATGTCCTGTATCTGGAGTCTGGTACAGACACTGTACATGTTTTTTCATTTAGTATATTTTATTGTTTCAGCATTGATGGTGAGCAAAAGAAATAATCTGGGGTTTCAGCATTATATCAGGCTTTTCAGCTTTATTGTCTTACAAAAAGATGCTGCAGTGATTTTTTTAGGTGTGTTCAACAACATGCGACCATGAGCCCCACGTGTCTGTTGTTTGGGGATGGGGGTGGACAGACACACCTCATCAAAGAGCTTTTGGTTTTTTTATGGGTATTGTGGGTTTTTTAAATGCTTGAAAATGAAGGAGGCAGCATGCCTTTTTCCAAGTGTTTGTTAACCAATGATCGGCCATCTTGAATGCTATATGTTCTTTGCTTGTTTTTTTTTTGGGAGGGGGGACACCTGGAGGATACATTGTGTAGATGCCTTATTACTTTGCTAGATTGTGATTTTCATTTGTGTTTATTTTCTTTTAAATCAAGACTTTGAGGGGTTGCTCCAGGTGATGATTTTTCAAGGTGTGTTTGTACACCAATGGGCAGTCATCGTGAGCGCTTTGACTTCTTGATTGTTCTGGGAATGGGGTGACAAAAAACTCCTGGAAAGCCCACTGTCTGGGGCCAAAAGTTTTTGTGGGGACTTTTGTTTTTGTTTTAAATATTGTGAGACTGAGGGGCATTGCTCTAGGCAATGCTTTTTCCCAGAAATGTTTGTTCACAGATGGTTGGCCATCTTGAGCACCATACTTTGTTTGTTAGGGGTGGATCTGACAAGCACAACTTGATAGATGTATCATCAGTAGGCCTTTTTACATGACTTGATTATTACTGTCCTTTGTGTTTATTTCATATTGAATTAAGACTGTGAGGAGTCACTTCAGGCAATGATGTTTCCAGGTGTGTTTGTTCACAGACAGGCAGTCATTGTGAGTGCCATGCTTTCATTGTTTGTTTTGGAGATGAGGGGGCAAACATACATGGAAAGTTGAATTATCCGGGTCCTTAGGTTTTTGCAAAGGTTTGTGTATTTTTTTTTTTTTAAATGCAGTGTGACTGAGGAACAATGTTGTAGACAATGCTTTTTCCCAGGCATGTATGTTCATGTATGGTCGGCCATCTTGTGCACCATGCTTTCTTTGTTTGGAGGTGGTGGACAAATGCACTTGAAAAGTTGCAATGTTAGTAGGCCTTATTACCTGGCTTGACTGTGATTTCCTTTTGTGTTTATTTTATTTTGAATTGAGACTTTGAGGGTTTTCTCCATGCAAAGTTTTTTCCAGGCGTGTTTGTTCAGCAACGGGCAGCCATCTTGAGCACCATACTTTCTTTGTTTGTTTTAGGAATTGGGGGCAAACAAACCTGGAAAGATGCATTCTTTAGCTGCCTTAGGTTTTTGTGGGGGCTTATGTTTTTTTTAAAAATACTGCAAGATTGAGAAACATTGCTCTAGACAATGATTTCCCCAGTTGTGTTTGTTCAGAGATGGTCATATATCTTGTGTACCATGCTTTCTTTCTTTGTTTGTGGAGCTGCACAAACACACATGGAAAGATGCATCCTCAGTAGGTTGTATTACTTTAGTTGGTTGTGACTTTCTTTTCTTTTTATTTTATTTTGAATTGAGACTTAGAAGGGGTGTTGTGGAGAAAGCTTCTTTGTTTTGGGGATGTGGGCTCTTTCTCCTATAAAGCTCAATGTCTGGGGGTCTTAGGTTTTTGTAGGGGCTTGTGCTTTTAATGCTGTAAAGCTGAGGGACGTTGCTCTAGACAATGCATTTTCCCAGGTCTATTTGTTCATGGATAGTCAGTCATCTTGGACACCATGCCTTCTTTGTCTGTTTGGGGGTGCGGACAAACACACTTGGAAAGACGCATCATAGGGAGGCCCTTTGAGATTTGCTTTTTGTGATTTTGGGGGGAGAAATTTTCTTTTGTGTTTTTAAATGAGTCTTTTCATGACATCATGCCAGACCATGTTTTTTTTAAGTGTTTGTTCACCAATGGCCAGTCAGCATGAGTTTTTGGGGGAGTGGGACAAACACATATGCAAAGATGCATCATCAGGAGGCCTTATTTAATTTTTAAGTGACTAAATTAATAAAAAAGTAACTTACAAATTGAAGTTATCTGTTAAGTATCATTTATTAGTTAGCAGCAAAAAAGCCACGTATCGGAATTTGCTAATTTCACCCACCTCTACTACCTACTTCCTTTGTTGTGCTTAAATTTGGATTAGCCTCCCTAGGTAACACTGGATCCAGTCTCCAGAATGCATACAGTTTTTGGTTATTCATATTTAGGTTTTTTTTTATTTAGCTATTTGGCTGTCTCCCGTCTCTACCTCCCTCCTTGGCAATGGGAGAGGCACATAGTGACTCTGGCAAGTGTCTCCAACACCTTCCTCAAAGGAGCTTGGTCTCAGGACCCAAACTTCTTGACCCCGACCCTCCCAGCAATCCCCATGGGTAACCCCCCCCCCAGTGACAGAGCTGAGGGAGAAAGCATCAACTTTCCTTCACCCTTGGAGACCACATCTAGACTCCGGGGGGGGGTCTGGCTCATGCTCTGTGGGTGCCATCAGAGATTTTTACTGGTTTTCTCCCTGGCTCTTACCACTGCTGGCCACATGCATGTGGAGGCATGTGTATGCAGCAACCCCACAGCACCTTCCCAATTTGAGTCACTCCCTAACTGCACTTCCACCGGGTCTCCACCTTTGGGCAGCCCTGCAGCAGGAGTGACTGAATCCCCACTCAAGAGAGAGTAGAGCTGCCTGACAGCCTCTCAACCCATCACTCAGCCTCCCCCGCCGACTCCTGACAGACCGGCTCATTCCCATCATGAACTCAGGTCACTGGCATAGTGCAAGGTGTAGCATTCAGTGCCTCAACCCTAAGTGCAATCAGGCTATTCTTATTTAGGTTTTTTTTTTTGCTATTTGTTTCTTTCCCTGTGGCTCCCTGGTTGGCTATACATCTGGTCCAACCTCCCAGCCTGCACCCCTGACATCAGGCCAACTTTCTCAATTTCCCCACATCTTGCCCCCTGTGGCAGGGTGGTGAGGAGCCTCACCCCCTAAGCTCGACTCACCTGAAAGGATCCAGATGAGGAAGCACCATTCAAGGTCGGGCTGCGGAGGTCAGAAACTCATGCTGCCCAACCAGGAGCCACTTTTTCCACTTTTTACCCTAGAGATGTGGTGTGCACTGATGCCAGTGGAGGGAGCACGCATGCATCCACATGTGCTCCTCCAGGCGTCTGCCCATCTCTCCCCTTTCTGCAGCATCAGTGCGCTACCCCCCAGCCTCTGCTAGGGGCTATTTGGGAGCTGACCACTGACATCCCCCTCCCTGGAGAAGGAAATCAGTCCCTCTGCTTATTTCTTCTCCTCCCCTGCTAACTCCCAGCAGCCTATGCTTATTCATGAACACGGGTCACCGGCGTAGTGTGAGGTAAGGCATCCAGTGCCTCAGCCCTCAGTGCCACTGGGCCAGAATTCTTATTTAGTTTTGAGGTTTTTCTTGATTGTGAATTTTGTGTGTGTGGGAGGGTGATTTTTGGTGTTTTTAAATTAAAAAGTTTTGGTAGACTTTTGTTCCAGGTGATGATTTTGCTAGGTGTGTTTGTGTTATTCAAAATCACCCTTCGGGCCTGAATACTGCCATGACAGTGACATCATTCATGAGAAGGGGTCCCAAAAACCCCATGTTGAAAATTTGGTGCCAAAATTCAAAAAAATGACTGTTTTACGAGCGTGCGTTGCGCAGTTCCTATGCAGGCTCGTAAGTTCGTGAAATTTCAATATTTTCACTCCAGATTTTCAACATTGCCATTTTACCACACCTTCTTATGAGCAGTACAGCTGTCATTTTTCACATCTCACCCTAAACGTGTTTCCGCCCATGTAGAGCAGAATGGCGCAGTCAGGGTGCGAAATCAATGTACGGGACAAATTAAGAAAATCACAGTGACACTGTTCATGAGCAGAGGTCTTAAAATGGCTATGTTGAAAATTTGATGAAAAAATTCCTAAAAATGACTGTTTTACGTAGCTATATGCTATGCAGTTCCCACGAGGCTTGTAAGTTCAAATTTAAATATTTTCACCCAGATCTTCAACATTGCCATTTTACCATACCTTCTTATGAGCAGTACAGCTGTCATTTTTCACATCCTGCCCAAAACGTGTTTCCACCCACGTAGCACACAATGGCGCAGTCGTTGTGTGTGAAATCAATGTGTCAGACACATTAAGAAAATCACAGTGTCACTGTTCATGAGCAGAGATATTAAAATGGCAATGTTGAAAATTTGGTGAAAGAATTCCTAAAAATGACTGTTTTATGAGTGTGCGTTGCACAGTTCCCACGCACTCTCGTAGGTTTGTGAATTTTCAATATTTCCACTCCAGATTTTCAACATTGCCATTTTACCACACCTCCTTATGAGCAGTACAGCTGTCATTTTTCACATCCTGCCCAAAACGTGTTTCCGCCCATGTAGCGCATAATGGCGCAGTCAGTGTGCAAACTCAATGTATGGGACACAGTAACAAAATCACAGTGACACTGTTCATGAGCAGAGGTCTTAAAATGGCTATGTTGAAAATTTGGTGAAAAAATTCCTAAAAATGACTGTTTTACGAGCGTGCGTTGCGCAGTTCCTACGCACGCTCATAAGTTCACAAATTTTCAATATTTGCACTCCAATGACTTCCAAATACCTAAACAGCACATAGAAGCAAGCAACATTTGGCACTGACAAATGCTTGTTTTTGGTTCTAACAATGTTGGTGAATATACAACCACTCTCCTTTGGCTGTCATGTCTGTTTTGTGCTGCTGTCTCCTTAGGAATTGTTTATTTAGTTTTAACAATGTTTGTGAATCTACAGTCACTTACCTTCAGGCCATTGAATCCATGTGTGCTACTCTCTATCTCGCTTCAACTTTGTTGTTTTTTTTAGTCCTAGCAATCTTTGTGAGTGTATAGTTGCTCTCCTCCAATCTGTTATATTCATATGTGCTGCTCTCTCTCCTCAGTGTTGTTGTTTCTGTAGTTCTAGCAATGCTTCTTCATATATAGCAACTCTCCTTTAGGTTGTCATATCCATGTGTGCTGCTTTCTCCTCAAAACCATTTTTTTGTTCTAATAAGGTTTCTGAATGTGCAGCTGCTCTCCTTCCAGCCATTGTGTCCATGTGTGCTGCTCTCTCCTCAACCTCTTCATTATTTTTTGGAAACAATGTGTACAGCTAATCTCCTTCAGGCCGTCATAGCTATGTGTGCTGCTTTCTCTTCAACTTCATCATTTTTATGGCTGTAACAATGTTTATGTATGTATAGTTGCTCTCCTTCAGGTGGTCTAAACATGTATGCTGCTGTCTTCTCCACTTCTTCATTTTTGGAGGGAAACCATGTTTGTGAATGTGCAGCAGCTCTTCTTCAGGCCATCGTATCCATGTGTGCTGCTCTTTCCCCTTCAAGATGTCATCACATTTTTTTGGAAACCATGTTAGTAATGTACAGCTGCTCTCCTTCAGGTCATCATATCAGTGATCAACTGCTCTCTGCTTCACTTTGATTTTTGGGAAATATTATATTGTGAAGTTATTCCAATCCATAGTATTATTTTTTCTCTCCTTGTCTTGCATTTCACTTCAGTTTCTTTTTCATAAAATGGATCAATGCAGAAGACCACATGTATCTGCTGACACCTTGCCTAGGGATGCTCTGAAGAATTATTCTGCCCCCAAACAGTGGAAGATAAACGCTAGCATGATGACTTAAGAAAGAATCCTGAATGCCTCCAAAAACATAAGAAGAAAGCTAAAGCACATTGCATGGAAGAATAGAGGGAATAGTAATGATGAGAGGTACCTGATTACTTGGAGAAAAGAAAAATTAGAATGCAGAAATTCAGAGACTGGCAGAAGAACAGGCCTTTGTAGACAGTAAATGATTCTGCTACAAAGCAAATAACAGATAAACTAAAAAAGGGCTGAGCAAAGAGCATAATGAAGAGAAAGAAAGCAAAAATATTGGAATACATATGACAGCCCAAAAACTGAGACAAATTAACGAGAAAAGAATACAAAAATATACAGAAGAAAAGAATAAACAGACCACCCCTTCTAGGACCACAACCACCACAACAACAGAACCTAAACAGAAAACAGCTTCCATGACAACGAGCACGATGGCACCTGTACTCTTGAAGGATAGCACAGCTCCAGTGATTGACCCAAGGTCAACTAGTACAATCAGAAAAGCCATACAAAGAGCACCAGAAGAAGTGCCAAATGCCCCCACCTGATTTGCTGCAACCATTGACAAGTGATGTAATCAAGCTCACCCAAAAAACAAGCTACCCTATCAAGGGTCATTTGTCACACCAATGTAGACAATACAACAGTGGAAGTCCTTATAAAATGAAGTACATAAAACACTACAACAGGAAGGGGAAAAAGAGTAATAAAAAATGACATCCTCAGCACCTTTCCCATGTTGAAAAAGTACTACCTGTTCAGAGCAGTAAGTATATCCTGGGGAATAAGTTGGAGGTAGATGATGGTGGCATCAAGGAGAGAACAAGATCATGCACATAGGGAAAAGAAACCCTGAAGCCACCTATAGGCTGGGAAGAGAGTTTCTGGCAGTCACAAGGGAAGAAAGAGACTTGGGCATCATCATCGCTGATGACCTGAAATCATCCAAGCAGAGCACTAAAGCAGTGGGTAAGGCTAGGGGGATGTTGGGGAGTATTAGTAGGGGTATCACAAGTCAGAAGAGGGAGGTAATAATCCCTCTTTACAGGACACTGGTTAGGCCCCATCTGGAGTATTGCATGCAGTACTGGAGGCCACACCTTCACAAGGACATAAACCAAATTGAGGCAATCCAGAAAAGGGCAACCCAAAATGGTGCAGGGACTGCATCAGAAAACATATGAGGACAGATTAATGCAGCTCGATATGTATACCTTAGAGCAAAGGAGGGAGAGAGGTGATATGATCGAGGCATTCAAACACCTTAAGGGCATTAACAAGGTGAAAGAGTCTAACATGTTTCAATATAAGAAAAATAGCAGGACAAGAGGACACAGCATGAGATTAGAGGGAGGCTGATTAAGGGGTAATGTGAGGAAGTTCTTTTTTCACAGTAAGGGTGGTGGATGCATGGAATGGCCTATCTCAGAAAGTGGTGGACATGAATACAGTGCAGCGCTTCAAACAGGCATGGGATAGGCATAAAGGAGCAATACAGATGAGTATGAATAGATAGGCCATTGAAAGAGCAAAGGCTGATGGCACATTCATAAGGTAGAAAAAGAAATGGGCAGACTGGATGGGCCTTGTGGTCCTTATCTGCCATCAACTTCTATGTTTCTAACAAGTTTAAAGGAGCATTGAACAGAAGTTAGCGTTATAAAATGGACATAAAAAATGCTGCAAAGTGATTGGTCAGCCTGGGGCTTTTGCCGTGTGCAAATCTCACAAGAAACACATGGATAAAGTCTCAGCTCACCTGTGATCACCTGATCTCATGTGTTAAACATATAGATCATGTGACAGAATGTTAAAAGTTTTGAAATCCACCATTTGTTTTTCTTATCACAGTATTATTTCCCAGACAGCAGTATCATCCAAATGAAACTGATAGAGAACCATAGCATTCAAACAGTGACCAGAAACAGATATAAAAATGTCCAGTACCTTTTTTTACCTCTGTGGTGGTTCAGTGGAGGTGCTCTTAAACAGCATTTGTGATGGTTTAACCAACTGAGAAATCCTCTCAGAGCCAGTACCGAGCAATAGTGATGACTGACAGAGACTGACAGCACACAGCAACAGGCCAATATCTTAAATGTTGAAATCCTACCATCATGTAACACAGAATGGGATGTCAATCAACATTAGTAGCCACAGGCCGGCCCAGTGGCACTGAGGGCTGAGGCGCTGGACGCCTTACCTCATACCACGCCAGCGACCCATGTTCGGGAATGAGCACAGACCACTGGGGGTAGGCCAGGGAAGAGAAGGATTGAGCATCTGATGGCTGCTCTCCTTCTCTGGGGGGGGTCAACTTGCAAGCTCCCGCTGCAATACCGCCTCCTGGGGGAGCTCAGGAGGTAGGTGTGGTAGAGGGAGGTAGCAGCATGGGATCTGGGGCAGACGTTGGCAGAGGGAGGAGCAGGAGGTGTGTCTCATCACACCTCCTTGCTCATTGGCCTTCACTGCATGCCAGCGCTGGGGGAAGAAAAACTGAGGAATATCACCCTCTCCTCATCTAGGTGACAACTCCTCGATGCGTGGCCTCAGATCATCAGGGCAGACTCCGCTGCACAATGTGTCCACAATCAATGGTCGGGGGGAGTAGGGGGCTCCCTCCACTCCACCAGGGTGGGCAATCCAGCAATCAAGGATATATGGACCAGGTGCTCTGGGACAGACTCCAGTGTGAAGAAGGATATCGCAACAGAGGAAGTCTGATTGAGTGGTGAGAGGGGGCAGTAGGAGGGATAAATACTAAGTAAAAAAAAACAAAAAAAAATTAGTAGCCACGCTAGTGATGACACACAACCGAATCCTTCCTCAGGCAATGGCTCAGTTGGACGTACTGACAATGGGGTTGTGCCTCAAATTTACATGTAGGCCCCTCCTGAAGTAACCCTGACTCCACCCTCAGCTAAAGTCTTGGTGGATCACATGGGAACAAGGGGGGGACACTGAATTTAACATGCACACACCTCCTGCAATAATTCTACCTTCTCAGGAAGTTTCCCTGTCACCTGCTTTGAATCAGCATAACTCGGGTGAAGCGAGTGGCAGGAAGGGGGGATTTCCCAAGTTCTGTAAACAGTGATAGACATAGTCTGCATAGAGAACAACTTAGTCTGCAGAGCTCTCTGGTTGTATAGTGTCTGAGTTGTTCCGTATTTATGCCATATACACATATTGTGTTACTTGAAATTAATAAAAATATTAATTTGTTCAACATTGATGCCACATTGATAGGACAATTTTATCATAGGTGGATGAACACAACCTTGTAGTTCTTAAAATTTATAGAAATATTGATTTGTTTTCAATGAAAACCACATTTTGTTCTGTATTTGATTTTATGATTGTAATAATGCATGACAGGGGGTGTGCTGTTGTGAGATTTACACATGCCTCAGTTAGTTTACGGCATTCAGACTGTGGCCTCATACCACACCACACCTGAGGCATGTGTAAATCTGACAACAACACACCCCCTGCCATGCATCGTTGCTTAATTATCAGACAAGATGGTGAAGAATGTGCAAGAATTATTTGAGACATTTCCTTCAGAAATTCTGCAAAGGCTGTTCCAGGAGTTTCCTCATCAAAACCCAGAAACAGAAAACAGACTAACTAAATTTGTCATGCTAAGAGCAGAGAATGTTGCATTCACAAGGGATCATAAACTAGAGCAATGTCTTGACCAATGTCTAGGTGAGGACTGCACCATTGACAAGTTAGAGCTACAGACAGTAAATAGATTTGCCAAAACTGGAAAGAAGACCATCATTCAAAATTGTAAATATTCATCAGGAAGTCAGGATCACAATGTTCCCCAAGAAGCCAGGTGACAAATTATTCAGCAATGATCGCATCAAGAAAATGTGCAAAAACAAAAGCACACATGGAATTGACCAAGCACTTGAAGAACTTTTACAGGGACATGGGGCAGAAGAGATTAAATGCTGCCAGTAGGATAGCATCAGCATTTAAAAAAAAAACAAATAGCACTGAAACAAAACAAAATCAAAAAACTATGAAAAGAAAAGTGGTAGTATTTTGAAGTCTGGTTGATGTCCTTCAGGAGGAGCATATGTTTCTGGGTAGACATCTGCATGTAGCATTCTGGCAAAACCAGCAATTCATATCATTAAAAGAAAAAATCCTGAGGGATGAGTGCTGATGGTATTAGACTTTGCCAAAAATTATACATGCAAGTGCCAGGATGAAATCATCATGCAATTAGCACCATGAGCAGTCCACTGTTCATCCTGTAGTGACCTAGTACGGGTGTGAGAAATGCATTGAATCAGTCATGGAGTCTAAACATGACCCATTTTGTCACTGTGTCAGATTCCCACCCGAGGAGCTGAGGAGCTTATGGGTCCTCAGTATTGAAAATGAGATGCACTTCACAGATGGGTGTAGGAGACAGTATAAATCAAAACTGTCCTTCTGCAATATCTTATTGGCTCCCACACTATATGACTTTGCCATAGAATGGGCATTTTGTGGATCCAGGCATGGAAAAGATCCTTGAGATGGTAACAGTGCTGTGGACACTTGCAGCTCGAGCAATGCAGTTATGGTATGCTGTGGTTGCAAATGCTTCTCGACTGTTTTGACATTTCAAAAAGAATTTAACTAGGGAACCTACCAGTGAATTTCCAAAGGACTTTTTTCTGGGTTGGTAATGACAAAATTAAAAAATATGCACGACTGGAACTAAAAACACTACCTGGCACACAAACGTCCAGAGTTTATGGTCTGAAGTTGCGGGTGTTGTTGTAACCAGAGACTACAAATGTTTCTGCACACTTTGCAGAATGGAAGATGTCCCATGCAAAAATGAAAGCCATGTAGATGAATGGAAGATGAGAAAATTCCAGTCTACACCGAGATACATGCCTTGTGTGACGGAGACCAACAACATACAAGACACCCATGGGCCCTCTTCCTTGAGATTTCCTATCTCCCATGCAGTCATTTCTGCTTCTCTTGATATTGAGATGCCTGCTATGATTGCTATGCCTGCTGCTGCCAACCTAACCATGAATGAGCCTGGTGCAGGTCTAACAGATTCAACAGTCAATACCATGGCAAATCCTTCATCTTCCACGGCCAGCCCAACCCCCACACAGAAATAAATAAATACAACTACATACAGACAAGTATGTTTTGTACAGCTTATTATTCAAAGACATTTTACACTGGAAAAGTCACATCAGTTTGTTTCTTTCATAATAACCTCTTTATTAGATTTTGTACCAAAACAACATTGTAGAATAAGCAGTCAATAATATACATCATAAGAAATATGGGGTTGGATTCCTAATAGCCCCTATAAGAAGAAAACAAAAAAAAAATAAACCCTTGGTAGATGAATAAAAGGGGATTACATAAATCACAAGAAAAAAAGCAGCAACAAACAGTCATGTATTAATAAAAACTAGTAACTAATTGCACAAAATATGCCACAAATTAAAATAAGTTGGTTCAAAGGTCTCAAAACTATTATTTAAAAAGCCAGAATCAAGAAACAGAGAATGAGGCATGGTGGCAGGTGTAGGATGAACAATAGTTGTTTTCATTCCAAAAAATTTACCCCCCCCCCAAAAAAAAAGAAAACCTTTGAATGCATTAAGGAACAAAGGTAGGATCTACTCCTGCCTTGTATACTAGCCAATAACCCCAAGTTTGTTCCAACATAGGAAATACATTTAAATACTTTTAACTACACCACTTGTGTCTATATATAGTTTCAACCAAAGCTTCCCAATGTGAGATCTGAGGTGGTTGGGGCTAATGCCATAGTCTCACGATGATATTTTTGGTGCAAATTAATAGAATTAATAACAGCTTCAGTGATCTGCCCTGGACTGCAAAATCCCCAAATGGGATATGGAGCTATATCAGTGCAGGGGGCAAGAGAGAGGGGATATTAACAATTTGGCTAATCACTTGAGAAATTGCAGCAATTCAATGTTGCTATAAACAGGGACATGTCCAAAAAACATGGGCATGGTCTGCTAATTGCTTTCCACATTGCCTCCAGCAGGCACCCACTAAAGGTTCTAAAAAAGAAATAAGTGAGGTAAGGGTTCTAAAATAGTACATTCTGCATTTCCAGGCAAACTCGAAAAGGTATGGGGCCATCAAGAATTTGTAGGATGCTAAAGAGGAGACGCTGGAAGGTTTGATACCGTTTATCGGACCAACAATTGTCTTGTACAAAGATGGAATTATACACAAGCTTTTGGGGCCTCACAGGTCCCTTCTTCAGGTGAATAACAAAACTGAGCAACATAAGCAGTATTTATATCTACTGTGGAGCAATTTATAAAAATAACTGAAAAGAATTACTTGAAGGGTAGATTGGCAGGAAGTATAGCTAGAAAGTGATAAAAGGGACACAGAACAATGAGGCCTTGAGATAAAAGTCTATACAAGTTGCAAAGTAAAAAAAGATATGTAAGAAGAACTGTCGGGGGGGGCAATTAATAGGAACAGGTCATCTAAAGATAAAGGGATGCTAGAAAGAGGAAATAACAAGCATTTGTCAATGCCAAATGTTGCTTGCTTGTATGTACTGTTTAGGTATTTGGAAGTGATAGTACCATGCCTAAGAACTGTCATGTGCACCCCCCAAGACATCCACTGTGTCTTTCTGTTCAGTATTCACAGACGAGGGGGAAGGGCAGGGGCCACAGCAGGACAGCATTTGCCAAGGTGGTGAAGAAGTGGACAATAGCCCATTCATGGGCAAAAGAGTCCTGCAGGAGCTCACTAAATTGAAGATGGACAAAGTAATGGAACCAGATGGCATAAACTCAAGGATATTAAGAGTACTGCGAAGAAAGATAGCAGTACCTCTGGCAGCCATGTTTATTGAGTCATTCAACACAAGAGTGGTACCACAGAATTGGAGTAGGGTACATGTGATCTCTCTACACAAATCTGGCAGCAGGGAGGAGGCAGGAAACTATAGGCCAGTCAGCCTCACCTCAGTAGTGGGGAAGATCATGGAGACATTGCTTAAAGAAAGGATAGTGGGTCATCTAGAAGCCATTGGAACCCAGGACCCTTGGTAACATGAATTCACAGTGGGGAGGTCATGTCAGACAAATCTGGTTGATTTCTTTGACTGGGTGGCAAAGGAAATAAATCAGGGTGGGGCAGTGGACAACGCTTACCTTGAGTTCAGCAAAGCCTTTGACACCGTCCCACATAGGAGGCTGGTAAACTAGCTGGGTAGGCTGGGCATGGGAGAAAAGGTGGTAAACTGGGTTAGAAACTGCCTAACAGACAGGAGGCAGAGTGTGGTGGTAAGTGGTATGCAGTCTAGGGAGAGGGAGTGACCAGTGGGGTGCCACAGGGATTAGTCCTGGGGCCAGTCCTGTTTAATGTCTTTATTAGTGACATTGCAGAAGGGATGAAGGGAAAAGTCTGCCTGTTTGCAGTTGACACCAAGATCTGTAACACAGTGGATACCCAAGAGGGGGTGGAGAATATGAGGAGGGACCTGAGGAAGCTTGAAAAATGGTCTGAGGACTGGCAACTGAAGTTTAATTCAAAAAAGTGCAAAATTATGCACCTGGGACACAGAAACCCTGGGGAAAGCTATAGGATGGGGGGGTGGGAGTGGCTCACAGTCATAAATAAGGAAATGGACCCGGGGGTTCTTATTTCAGATTTCCTGAAAATGTCAAAGTAAAGTGCTAAGGCAGGTGGGAGGGCCAGTGACATGCTGGGGTGCATAGGCAGGGTTATCTCCAGCATAAGGAGAGAGGTATTGATGCTATTATATAAAACCATGGTCAGGCCTCACATGGAGTACTGTGTGCAGTTCTGGAGGTTGCACCTTCTTAAGAATATTAACAGGCTGGAGATGGTCCAGAGAAGGGTGAATAAGATGGTACAGAGCTTGCAACACAAGACTTATGAGGAGAGATTAAGAGACCTCAATATGTACTCACTGGAAGAGAGGATGGAAAGGGGATATGATAGAAACATTCAAGTACCTCAAGGATATAAATGAGGTGCAGAGGGGAGACATTTTCCAATACAGGCAGAGCACAAGAATGAGGGGGCATGACATGAAATTGGAAGGTGAGAGGTTAAGAGGGAATGTGAGGAAGTTCTTCTTCACAGAGAGGTTGGTGGACATGTGGAATGGTCTGCCTCAGGAGGTCGTGGGAGCGAGCATTGTGGATGGATCCAAGCATGGTTGGGACAGGCATGGGGAACCGTAGAGGTACAGCAGTGAGTGGGTAAGAAGCAGTAATCCAATACAAGGTCTTACGAGCAAACTAGATGGGCCTGGCAGTTCTTATCTGCTGACAATTTCTGTGTTTCTGTGTCTGTGTCTCTTTCTGTTATGAATTATAGATAGACAGAGAGACACACAAGCATATGCCACTTGCATGTGCTGTTCCCCACTATGTCCTCCCCAGCACATTGTTATCCACAGACACAGAGAGAGAGGACACAGCACACATTGTCTCTTCAATGCTGCTCCCCTAATGTAGCTGTCTCTCTCTCTCTCTCTCTCCCCCTCCCTCTCACTGTTACTCTCCCTGTCTTGCTTTCTCTATGTCAATCTCTTTCTCTAAGCACCGAGCTCTGTTCTTGAACCACCGGGGGGAAAAAACTCAGTTGCGCTCTCTCACTCTCCCTCACTGGGATGGGGCAGGGGTGGCAGAATCGAACATAGGGAACTTGTTGTATGGGAGATGGGAAAACAACACAGAGGTTCCCAAAAAAAAAACACTGAGAGAGACAGAGATAGAGAGAGAGAGAGAGAGAGAGAGAGAGGCACAGCAAATACACAAGTCTCTCCTGCACATAAACTGTAGCACTGTTCTGTACTTGGGAGCAAGTGGAGGCCACAGACAACAACATCCCAATGTTTTCTCTCTTGCTGTCTCACAGAACATTTCAGGCATGGTGCAGGTGCGGAAGAGTGATGATGCTGTCTCTCTGTCATCTGTGCACTGAGGGTGGGGAACGGGCAATGGGGCAGCCACAGTTGGGGGGGGGGAGGTGCCAGGAAAGGAAACTCTGAGTGGCCACTGTTGCGCTCGCTCTCTCCTCTGCTCTCCAGTATTACAGCCTGTCAGAAGGCTCTATACTGCTGATCATTGCTTCCACTATTTCTGTGGACAGAGACATAGACAGACAAACAGAGATAGATGCTGAACATTGCTGTAACTTTGACACCTACTGTCTCCCACTGTCTGTGTCTCTCTCTCTCTCTATATATATATTTATCTGCCTTACACGCCAGATCGCATGGCCATTGTCACTCTCTACTACTTCCTTTCCCACTCAGACTACTGATTATCTGCAAACTGGACAGAGTAATGGCAGGCGGAATACACACAGATGCTCTGTCTCTGAGCTCACAGGCTACACAGCTGCCATGCGTGTCTTGCTGTCTTGCATTGTGTGGTGTTTCTGTGTCTCTAGCCACAACTTGTCACACAGACACAAGATAGCCATACCATTGCCTGGCATTGTCTCTGTCCCATTCTCTCTCTCTCTCTGCATCAGACTGCACAGTGGGATCACTTCACCCGGGTTGTCCTCATTGCACGTCACCAACTTGGGGACATAATCTGACTGTGCCACTGGACTACAGTCTGAAAATACAATCTGACTGCACACAGCATGGACTGGGGCCTCAGAAGCCCAAAATTGTGCAGGATGGTACTGATTTCACTGTGGGCTCGGTGCCCGGTGGTCCGTGAGGTGCCTGAGTGTGTACACAGAAGTTATTAACTGTGTTCTGTTTGCACGGAGGTCTGCATTATCGCACTGTCAGGTGCTGCCACACAGTCAATCAAATCCATTCAAAAGAAGAATTGTATGGATTCGCTTTAAGAAAAAAAGTGTATTCCTAGAGACGTGGGAATATTTGGAGTGCTACTGGAGTATTCTGCTATTCACAAAATGCATGCACAGTTTGAGTCGGCCGTCCACTCTGGCTCTCAGAGCATATCAGGTTTCAGCTCTTACAGCAGCGCTTGTCCCACGAAGCACTAGGCAGCTTTGTGGTGCATCATTTAAGCTAAAGCTTCTCTGGTTCCTCCCGTAATTTGTGAGGCTGATAGCAGCACAGCTTAGCCAGTCACATTAGCACGGTCACTGGAGCATGGCTCGAAGAAATGCAAAACATGAGGAGACAGGAGGGTCAGAGGGACAACAAGAGAGAAATGAGGTATGGGAAACACACAAGACAAAAGGTGTGTTCAGGGGAGGAGGGAAGAGACAGCAAGGAAAATGGAGCGATGGGGGGGGCGGCTTTATGTATGTGAAACGGAAGAAGTGTTCTCTCAGTGGAGCACTCCATTTGTTTCAAATGCACAAAGTTTCCGTCCATAAACTGTAAACCATTGACATACTGTACTTAGCTTGCATGATAATTGGTCTTTCAAGGAAGAGCCTAATGCAGCTTGACCTGCATTGGGCTAGTCAGTGAAACACCTCTGCAATGCCGTTCTCTGTAGCGAAACATTTCTTGTGCAAGCGCAAGCAACGTAAAAAGGAAGAGAAAGGCAGACAGTGGATGTAATTAGGGAGTAGACTCAGTATTCTGAAGCTTTGATAGGTGGAGGAGGGGAAGGCCCCCAACCCCCGAAGCCACCTCACAGTTCAGACCGATACCAGTTTGTTTGCTTGCCTTGCAAATGAGCACAAGCATTTGTCAATGCCGAATGGTTGCTTGCTGGCATTTGTAGTGGAAGTGCAGGAGTTAGACAGATGCAGTATAGGAATGGCAGTGAAGTATTGAACTGACGCCAACTCTACCCTCACCCTGTAGAGCTAGACAGGCAATGGGGTGTGCCTTTGGGTCATCGCCCATAACAGTCACAGCATTTCACCTCACCCTTCCCTGCAGACACTTATAAATGTCGAGGTGTACCTTGGGGTGTTCGACCTTTACCCTCACCTCATTCCATAGGGAAATATGTTGAAATGGGTGCAGTATAGGGTAATGGGGTGAACTCTGGGGCCAAAGAGTCCAAGGCGCACCTTGATGCCTGTCACTGGCTGCAGGGTTAGGGTGGGGGTGGAATGGCATGAGCATTACTGTTGACAATCCCAAGTCACACCCTGATGCCTGTCAGTCCCTACAGGGTAGGTCATTATGGTCAGAAACCCTAACATCCTGGGCGTTTCTTGGTATTTTTACTCCAAGTTTTAACATGGGCTTTTTGTGACCCCACTGCATGAACAGTGACACTATTAGTTTGTTAGCCAAAAGCTGATTTTGCACAATGACTGTGCCATTTGGCGCCACAGGTGAGAAAACACATTTCGAACAGGATGTGAAAAACGACAGCTGTACTGTTCATGAGGAGGTGCAAAAAAATGGTAATGTTGAAAATCTGGAGTAAAAATACAAAAAAACTGATGAAGTCAGAAGAGTGCGTAGAAACTGTACAACGCACACCCATAATTATTTGGGGAATTTTTTACACCAGATTTTCAACATAGGCATTTTAGGACCTCCGCTCATGAACAGTGTCACTATGATTTTCTTAATCTGTCCCGAACACTGATTTCCCACAGTGACCACACTATTTTGCGCCAGAAGAGCAAAAACACATTTCAACCAGGATGTGAAAAATGACAGCTGTACTGTTCATAAGGAGGTGTGGAAAAATGCCAATGTTAAAAAAGTGGAGTGAAAATATTACAAATTCGTGAAGTTATGAGGGTGCATGGAAACTGTGCAATGCAGGCTTGTAACACAGTCATTTTATAGACTTTTGTCACCAAATTTTCAACATAGGCATTTTAAGACCTCTGCTCATGAACAGTGTCACTGTGATTTTCTTAATTTGTCCCAAACATTGATGATTTCGCACACTGACCACACCATTGTGCACTACATGTCCAAAAACACATTTCTGGTGAGATGTGAAAAATTACAGCTATACTGTTTATAAGGAGGTGTGGTAAAATGACAATGGTGAAAATCTGGAGTGAAAATATTAAAAATTCTCGAAGTTATGAGCGTGCGTAGGAACTGGGCAACGTACACTTGTAAAACAGTCATTTTTGGGAATTTTTTCACCAAAGTTTCAACATAGGGTTTTTGGGGGCCTACTTCAATAACTGTGACACTGTCATTTCATTAATCGGTCCCGAAAGGTGGTTCCATGCAGTGACCACAAAATCACCTTTCGGGACCGAATAACAAAATGACAGTGACTGAGTTCATGAGGTGGGGTCCCAAGAACCCCATGTTGAAAATTTGGTGAAAACAATTACTAAAAATGGCTGAGATACCCACTTGAGTTGAAAAAACACTGTTTATCCCATTATACAGCTTACCGGCATTTCTTCAGTTCACGGTCAACTTTGAAGAGTGCAAACATGTTCCTGGTCCACTGAAGATCATTGCATCAGGCTCTGGAGGTAAGTATGGGCTGCTGGGGGGTGTGGGGAGGTGGGATGCACAGAGGGTGGGCACGGGTTGGGCGAGGGGGTGCCACAGACACCGTGGGATCGTTTTCTTTATTTTTACAGGACTGAAAAAAAAATAACAGAAAAAGGACACCGTGGGACAATTGGCATGCTGGGGATGGGCTCCTAGCGTGCCACCTGGATGTTTCTTGGGAAAGGGGGACTGGAGCCAATGGGGATTGGTTGCCCCATCAGCCATACAGTATGCTGGGTGGGTATGCATGAACCGAGGGGGGACTGAGCACCCCCCTCAGCTCACAACAAATGGGGGGGTGCATCATGCCGATGGGGATTGGGCTACCCCATCAGCAAATGAACTGGGGAGGGGGCATGCTGACAGGGGGATTGGGCACTCCCATCAGCTTTTAGAACTGGGAGAAATGGGCGGCAACTTTCTGTCAGTTTTGTGGGGACTGTGAGAGGCCAACGGAGAAGCTGTCACCATAGGGAAACCACACAATATAGCTTGTAATTGGCTGCTGCAGTTAGGGATGCCCCACAGCAAAAACAACCGATTGCTTAGTGATGGGGCTCTCCCTGATTGCAGTGGCCAAGTTTCTTTGAGCATAGTGGCATGCACATTAACTGCCGTCATCGACAGCATGCTCCTGTATTCGCCATGGTGGAAACCAGCCCCAGAACAGACTGCTGCCATTTGGCAAAACACTGCTGTGCCTCCACAACCCGCTTGTGAAGGAAACTGATGCAAGTATGTTTTGTACACATGTATGCAAGTAACACAAAAAAGTGACTAGGATAGAAACACAGATAAGAAGGATCTGAGATACAAAGAGTTGAAAGTACGCCAAAAGGGTAGAATAGGTATGAAGTGTTAAGAAATGCATGTAAGCCTTGAAGTTTGAAAAAACAAAACAACAAAGGCCTTCAAACTTCAAACTTCCATGCATTTATTAATACTTCATACCTATTCAACCCTTTCTTCCTACTTTCAACTCCTTGTATCTCAAATCCTTCTTATCTGTGTCCCTGTCTGGTCACTTTTTTATTACCCCTTTCTAGCATCCCTTTATCTTTAGATGACATTTTCACACATCTTCTTTTTTACTTTGCAACTTATATAGACTTTTATCTCAAAGCCTTGTTGTTCGTGTCCCTTTTATCACTTTCTAGCTATACATCCTGCCAATCTACCCTTCAAGTAATTCTTTTCAATTATTTTTATAAATTGCTTTACAGTAGATATAAATACTGCTTATGTTGCTCACTTTTGTTATTCACCTGAAGAAGGGACAGGTGAGGCCCTGAAAGCTTGTGTATAATCCCGCCTTTGTACAAGACACTTGTTGGTCCAATAAAAGGTATTAAACCTTCCAGGGTCTCCTGCTTTCTAAGGACCAATATGGCTAGAATCTCTTTTTAAGAAATAGGATGATAGAGAACACTACTCTCACTGAGTAAAATCACACTTCATTGGTAGGTCATGCAACCATCGCTGAAAATCTAACTCAGTGGAGTCTTTAGCAAAGGCATGTAACATAGAGTAGAGTGCCAATCAAGTGATCTGGGGGAGCCCCTGTTTGACAAGTAATTAACAAACAATGGGAACAACCGTAGTATACAATCAGAATGAAATCTTTGTAAGGTAGAGAAGCAGTGAAAAAAAAAGGCTTGTAACTGCAAATATCTGTGATAATCCGATGAAGGTATACCATTCCTCGCCTGGAGATAACTAAATAACCGCATCCCCGTGCAATCCAGAAACTGATGTAAGTAGACCAGACCCATTTTGACCCATTTTGGTCCATCGGTGAAGAAATAAATCTTGAAGATTTAAAGGAATCTGTCAGTTGCAAGCTAGAGAACGTAGAAAGAAGGCATCAGAGTCTGAGAAAGGAGCATGAATCCTACATCAAGTAGTAAAGATTTCCCAAGTAATACAAAAAAAGTTAGATAAAGGGAGATATTGTGGGGTTTAGAATACAAAACACGGCCAATATCATGAAGGTCTTTTAAACCAAATTCAATATTCTTCCAGTATGCCTGAAAAAATGGAGACCAAAGACAGAAGATATGCAGCTGACATGCTGTGGCATACCAACTTAAGTTGGGAAGATTTATCCCACCACAGTCCACCGGGAGATGTAAAGGAGAGGTCCAGATCCTAGGTTTCTTACCCTTCCAGATAAAATTCAAAATCATTCAATGCCATTCACGATAGTAAAAAGATGGGAAGAAAGAGGGAGAGTTTGTAGAAAGAATAAAATATAAGGTAGAACATTGGAACAAATGGCTTCTACCCTCAGACAAAAGGAAAGAGAAATGGTAGACCAGTTCTTAAGATCCTGACATACAGTATAGCTGTTGTCAAAGACTCATAATTGCATATATCTAAGTGAGCCATATTACACTGAATCGAAACCCCAAATACTGCAGATGATTTCTATTCCAACTTCACAATAGAATCTGAAGGAGAATAAGTAAATGTCAGGAACTCTGTTTCATCTGTATTTATGAACATGCATGTGAACATACAAAATTACCAACAGATAAAGGCCTTATGGTCTATCAAGTCTGCTTGATTTGCAGCTAGCAGCCCTTATACTGCAGCTGCCTCTCCCTCCCCTCCACTTCAATGACCTTCCCCTTTACCCTGTCCCATCCCCTTTTGAAGCAGCCCACTGTTCTACAGGATACCACTTCCTCTGGAAATGCATTCCACCCAGACACCACCATCTCCGTAAAAAAGTGTTTCCTCATTTCCCTCCTGAACCTTACCCCTTCAGATTGTGTCCTTGAGTGTCCCTCCCCTCCTTAATTTGAAAAGCCCCTCTGTACCACTCTTATTTATTCCCTTCATGTACTTGAAGATTTTAATCATGTCCCCATATCCCTCCTCTCCTCCAGGGAGTACCTGTTCATCCTGCTCTCGTAGGCTAAGTCCCCTAGCCCCTGGATCATTTTTGTTGCCCTGTGCTGCACCCCCTCCAGTAATCTAATGTCCATCTTCAGGTATGGTTACCAGAACTGCACACAGTACTCCAGGTGTGGTCTAACCAGTGACCTGTATAGTGGCAGGATCACCTCCCCCCTCCTGGAGGATATGCCTCTGGCAATACAACTCAGCATCCTCCTGGCCTTTGCAGCTGCCTTTCTATACTGTGCTGAGTTGTTCATTGCACCTGTTATGATCACCCACAGATCATTCTCTTCCGTCTTGACCAGTTGAATTCCCCCTAGCTGGTAGCTTCTCCTTGGGTTTTTTGCACCAAAATGTAGCACCTTGCAATTCTTGGCATTGAACCCCAGCTGCCAAGTGTCCAAACAGGCCTCAAATTGTACCAGATCATCTTGCAACCCCTGCCATCCTTCTAAGTCATCTACTACTGCTCCCATCTTGGTATCATTTGAAAACAGACTGATCTTGCTCCTGATGCCTATTGAGATGTCTGCTATGAAGATCCCAAACAACACTGGCCCTAGTACAGAGCCCTGTGGCACCCCACTTATCACTGCCTTGAAAGGTGAGAGCTCCCTTCCCACCACCCTCTGCTGTCTCCCTTGCAGTCAGTTCACTACCCATCCCACCATCTTCACCCCCGTTCTATGCCTTCCAGCTTACTTTCTAGCCTCCCATGCAGCACTGAATTGAATGCCTTACTGAAGTCCAGGTACAGGACATATACTGCATGGCCCCTGTCTAATTGCCTGGTTACCCAGTCACAGTACTCCACCAAGTTGATCTGACATGATCTGCCTGAAACTAACTCATGTTGCCTGGTGTCCTGCAGCCCATTAGCCTCTATTTAACCAAAACCAGCCAGTTTTTTGAACTGAGAAAGAATACCCAGAACCGTCTTCTAGGAAGAAGTGGGTCAGTAAGTGTAAGGAGAGTGTCAGCAGAGAATAAAGCTATTTTATTTTCCCAACTCCCCCAAAGGTATACCATGGACACTGGGAGCAGTATGAATGAAAACAGCAAAGGGTTCGATATATAGGACAAATAACAAAGGAAAAAGAGGGCATCCCTGACGGTGCCCTGACCAAGAGGAAATGGAGTCGAACACATGCCATTGACTCTCACCAAAGTAAATGAAGGAGAATAAAGATGGTGAAACACTGACACAAATTCCTTAGGGAACCAATAAATGCATAATAGGAACAAAAGGAAAGACCAGGAGACACAGTCGAAAGGCCTTCTCCGTATCCAGACTGGCCAGTACCAGGGGGATCAAGTGTTGCTGTACATATTCTAGAAACAAAAAGACTTGTTACACATTATTGTGCACTTGACACTTACAGACATATCCTGCCTGGTCAAGGTCCAGCAGGGAGGAGAGAAGGCCCTCAAATCTAGAAGCCGAAACTGACATAAAAAAAGTGTAATTTAAATTCAAAATAGACATAGGATGGTAGAAAGCAGGTAACGTACAGTATGAACTTTGCCTGGTTTTGGCAATGCTTCAATTACAACATATTGCCAAGAGGAGGGTGGGACATGACCTTTTTGAACATGACAGAACACCCTGCTGAGCTGCATCAAGAGCAGCTCTTGAAGAGAAGGGTGTTTATAAAATTCAGCTGGGAACCCATCTAGTCCTGGACTTTTACCTGATTTGGCTGTCTTGATACTGTAGTAAATTTCCTCATGGGAGATGGGTAAGAGAAGAGATTCAGCTTGTAAAGGGGTTAGTATGGGCAAAGGAGTCCCTGACAAGCAGGACTGAAAAAACATATCAGATGCCAGAGCAGTGTCAGGGGAATATAAAGAAGAATAATAAGAGTGAAATATTGAGATTATTTCATCACCTTGAACTATGAAAGGGTCCCATAAAGAGGAATGAAGCTTTGGTACCATAGCCACAACTCGGTAGGTACAAAAGCAGCGAGCCAATCTCCTCACACCCCAGGGTTCCCCTTCATAGTAACACTGACACAAATAGAACAAAGCATGTTCAACCTTTTGGCCAAGGAGATTCTGCAACTGCTGTAGAGCCCAGAAATCTGATCTCGGACCGAGGCACTGCCCCTACCCTAAGCAGATTGTAGAACTTGCAAGGTTTGATGTAGATCCTTACTTTTTTTTTTATGTGTAATTTCAGGGGGTTTGCAGGTTTCATTCCAACCCCTACACCCATGCATCCCCGATGTAGCACGTGTGTGTGTGGAGACAAGCGCATGCACACCATTCGGGACTCTCCTCCCTTCCAGTCACACCATTGACTACCTGCACTGGTACCAAACATCCATTCAGTGACAGCATGACTACTGGCAGGTGACCCCCTTCCCTTACCTGGGAGAGGACAGCCAATGCTCAATCCTGCTCCCACCCACCCCTGTGCCAGCATCCTGGCGACTTGAGGTCATTCCTGAACCCAGGTCACTGGAATAGCGTGAGGTGTGGTGTCTGGTACCTCAACCCTCAGTGCCACTGGGCCGGCTCATAGATCCTTCATTTTGACTTCTCTGGAATGATGTAGAATGGAGGAGTAAGCTATTATAGTGCCCTGAATGACTGCCTTCAGCGTGTCCCACAGAATACTTGGGGAAATATCATCCCTGTCATTCTCCTGTAGAAACTGAGGAATTTGTTATGTCAGTTTGTCTGTAAGAATGGAGTCCCGGAGAAGAGCAGGGTGAAATCTCTAAGAAGTAGAGTGGGTAGTAGAGTGGGTAGGCTTAACCAAGGAGAAAAATGCAAGTAGTGGGGCATGATCAGAAAAATGAATAGTGCCACGTTCCACTGCAGACACCATTTCCAGATGCTCCAGAGTAGTAATAAAATTGTCAAGTCTGGGATGACTCCCATGCTGGAGAGAATAATGCGTAAGATCCCAGGAATGGAGGTGGAAAAAACACAAAACAGCTACCAAGCCAAGTGTTTGAAGCATCTTACAAAAATACCTGTTAGCGGAAGAGAACTGATAAACCTTGGGAACAGTGGTGTCTAGGTTTGGGTTTAAAGTAAAATTTAAGTCCCAACCCCACAATAATTTTCCCTGCATATGTTCAAGTAAAAGTAAGAGAAAAAAAAGGAACTAGCACACGTAGTGCTACTAGGAGGAAATATGTGTTGACAAGGGTAGGTGGGTGGCCATATAAGAAACCCATAACAATGACATACCATCCCACAGTATCTTTAAAGTTACAAGATGCATCATAAGAGAGCCCACGCTGGCCTATGACTAAAACCCCTCTCCGCTTATTTGAGCAATGAGCTGAGAAGAACACATGGTCATATCTGAAATAATGTGTCTTTTCATTTTCCATAGATGACAAATGGGACTCCCAAAGAAACAAAAAATCTGCCTGTTGTTGCTGGAAATATTGGAAGAGATGAGTGTGCTTCACAGCGTTATGTATGCCATTAACATTAAAAGAAATCATTTTAGTCTGCGAACACATATGAGTCTTAAAATGAGAAAAGCCTGCCTTATGATATACAGCAAGAACCAACAATGAAAAAACATAAGAGAAATTAAAAAAGGGGCACTCGGTTCCTCCTTTAAAAGCAACAGAGGGAACATCCATTTCCTGCCTGCCTCCAAGCCATACCAAATAAGCAAAACCACATAGATCTTACAGAGTAAAATAAATGACAATGGTGTAATAAAGTAGGAATCCCCAGTCTAACCTGAAATATTGTCAAGTTAGAATAATAAAATACAAATAGTGGCAATATGAGTTATCAAGGTAGAAAAAGTCAGCAAAAAGGTCAAAAAAGAAAGTTAGATATATACTTATACAAGAATACCAAACAGATGTGACAGACTCACAAAAAAGATACTGCTGTGGCCAACCTTTAGTATCAAATGGTAATAACCCTCCTAACTGTCCACCCCATACCACAACATCCCAAATCCCAGAAAAGATTAACCAGTAAAAACAGTAACTCAGAGCTACAGTATATACAAAGTAAAGTAACATCCCGACATAGCTGGAAGTAGATAGAGAATCAAAAAAAGGAGGATTAAAAAAATATCAACCTCATAGGGCAGGTTGAAGCAAACCAGAGTGCGGAGAAAAAAGCAAAAAAAAAAAAGCGTGACTCCCAAGGTAGGGAGCTGGTTCATTCACCCTGCTCATAGGTGACTCCAAGGAATACCTAGGGGCCGCAGGGGGAGAAATGGTATAAACCAAGCCCTCTTGGTTCAATGAGAATTGTAGGTATATATGCGCTGGGAAAAAACAATTGGAAATAGAAGAGGAGATGTGTCTTCTCCCCTGCCCAGCCATAAATTAAAAAAGTAGATCAGTCCCTTGAGGCTTCATAACAGGTAGGCAAATACGCCTATACACTCAGGGGGAGAACTTTCCCCTCACCCCATGAGGATTAGGCAGTAACCCCCACTCAGAACCCAATCCCCCCCCTCCCATCTGAAGCATAACTTAGTTATGGAGAAAAAAAATAGAGAGGAGAACAGAGAAAAGGAGCATCCTGAGACCTGGAGCTTATCCACCACATAAGCAATGGTACCAACCCTAGTCCAACCGGCTTATATCCCCAGCAGTTCTCTCATATACATATCATGACTAAATTCATACTTACATGTCTTAGTTGTTTATGCTATATATAGAAAATACATCTGTCTAGAGTATAAAATTCAAAAAGAATATAGCCAACCAGAGTTTTCAACCATTTAAGAAAGGGACCCCAAGAAGTTGGGATCCCAGTAGGCTGTAGAGGATAAAAATGATAAAACGAGAGAGAGAGAGAGAGAGAGAGAGAGAGACCGGGGAGAGAGAGAGAGAGAGAGAGAGAGAGAGAGAGTAATAGCATAAAAAGGCCACTAGAGAGTGACAGAGACCATGAAATACAGGCATTGTGAGAAAAGAAAGGAATAAAATCATAGCAGATCTGCTAAGCAAAGAGTGGAAAAAATTAAAAAGCCAAATTAAAAAAAAAACCAAAAGATGCTAATTACAAAGAATAATAGGAAATGTATGAATGAAAATACAGGCAGACAAGAAGAAAAGGGATAATACAAAAACTACATAGGGAGAGGACCTGATACCAGAGAGAGGTAAAACAATATATTTGAACAACATACCAGGAGATATTACAGTAAAGTAAGGAGGTAGATCCTTCAATCTGTTAGACAGAGCAACAAATAATGGGTGAGAATGATCCAAAAATAAACAAAGAATAGAAGGGCTGAATTGCAGGTTAATTGAAGAACAGCCATATTAGAGAAAAAGTAATTATTAGAGAATAGACAACTAAGTAAAGAGAAAGAAATGGAAAGAAAAGAAAACCCCCTGTTCCAAACTTAAAAAAAACCCACTAATAAAGCTAAAAAAGAACAAAGGAATGAGTAAGAAAAAGTAAAGTAGCAGACAGAGTGAAAAGAAAGAAGGGAAAATTAAAAGGCATAATGCAAAAAGGGGTAATGCTGGAGCATGGCAACATGAAGATTTCAGACAAGTGTCTGAGCAGTCCCAGCAGGGTAAAAAACCGTTGAGCACATGTAGAATCGGCAGAGGAAAACGATGACTGTTCGCAGAGCTAGTTCATGTTGCTTCTTCTCTCCTAAAAGCCTGCATATAGCCTTTATTTCAGTCAGAGTCTGGTCCTGCCAACGTTTGTTTACTGTGTGGGGATACCTTGCCACGCTGATTCTTCTGAAGTGTCCGTGTTCTTTTTCTCTGGACATATTAAAGTCAATTTGTTCATCAGATGTCAGTAACTTCCTGCTCCTGAGTTCCTGAAGAGACATTTTGGGATCCTCAAAAACATGGGTGCCATCAGGAAAATGCACACAAAGCAGCGTGGGATATGGAGTGGTAAACTGACTTTTGTGCTCCTGGAATTAGCGCAGAAGTGGAGCAAATGCCCCACAATTAGCCATCAATAATGGTGAATAGTCATTGTCAACATATACTCCCAGGTCTTTGTAGTGTAGCTGCCCTTGCACCAGGCGTGGGTCAAAATCTCCTGCTTTACAGCATAATCAAGAAAGGAGACCACTATAGAGTGGGGGGGGGGCATCTGAGGTGGTCTTTGCAGCAAGGGACCAGCACACTCGCTCAAACTGCAGGGGGGGGATGGTCATGTGATGGCAGCCTTAGCAGTCGTGCCCCATTCTAGCACCTCAATTTTGCCTGTTTTACCACAGATCTGCCTGTTTTTTCTCCTGTTTTGTATACTGCCTGAAGGCTCACATTCCCAGGAGTAAACTATGCGAGTATTTTATGACAAATGGAGTCTGAAATGTGCAATGTTCCACCAAAACACACCCCGCCGCTGACTCCGATGCAGGACAAGAATGCAAAGCTGGCAAAAGCCTAAGCATCTGGGATATCCAGCCACACGACCCCCCAGGCCGCTTTGACAGAGGAAAAGTTCTTGGAGTGTCTGGTTCCTTTAAAGGACATGCTCAATGGTTTGACCAATAGTTTTCAGGCCATGCAAGCCAATATGGAAAAGTTAACTCAGAGGATTGGGGACACTGAAATTAAAATCTCCTCTCTTGATGACTGGTGGGCTCATACTGATCCAGAGTTCATAGTCTTAAGAAGAAGAGTAAAGCAAATGGAAATTAAGATGGAGAACCTGGAAGGTCAGTCCCAAAGGAACAATCTGGTCATATTGGGATTGCCTAAAAAAGGAAGAAGGGTCGGATATGATTCAATTTGTTCAGAAGCTTTGTACAAACATTGCTGGTTCCTCCCCACATGGCTCCACTTATATAGTGGAGAGAGCGCATAGATCACTTCGGCCGATGCCCTGCCCAGGATCCCCTTTGAGGCCTTTGCTCTTTTTGCTGCTAAACTTTAGGGATAAGCAACATAACTTAGATGAAATAAGAGCAGTGAAGGATGTCCTTTGGGAAGGTAAAAAGCTTCATATTGCACAGGATCTTCCATATTCTGTTCAGCAGAATAGGACCGCACTGCACCCATTCCTACCAAAGCTGATTGTGGCTAGAATAAGATTCAGGGTGAGCTACCCAGCTACATTTCATGTTTATTATGGGGACCAATGGCATGACTTTGAATCTTCTGAACAGGCATCTAGTGTTCTAAAGTCTTTATTCCCAGATCTTTTCAAATGAACAGAACCTTAGGCTATGCATTTATGCCTTGCATATAGTCTGGTTATTTTGACAGTTGCAACATGTTCGGGCTGGTCTGCTGATTGGGGCTGGTACATCTGAAAAAGCTGTTTTACTGCTTTATTGTTTCATTCTGGTTTACTTGGGAGCCCAACTATGCCCAAGGCTCATAACCCTGGTTGTGACTACATCAACTGGAAGCTACTCCTTTGGCTCCATCTAGTGGATTCGTTTTGAATTGGTTATAATTATGAGTTCTCTTATCATTTGTGATGGGACGAATGACCTCCGGCCCAGACTGTTATCCTAGTTTGTTGTTTTCTGTGTTAATTACAAATTAAAGAGCTGCGGCATCTGTGTTTTATTGCTACAGACTTTTATTTAATTTGGACATTAATGAAAGATGGCTCCCAAGTGTAGGAGCTTGTTTATATATCCGAACTTTAGTGTTGGGCCACAAAGACAGACATTTATGGGGACATTTTCATTTTACTTTCATTGTATTAACTGGACTGTTCGCTAGTATATTTATCAAAGTTACTGTGCCTTTTCTAGCACTGGGAGCATGGTTTTATCTTAAGAATTACTGGATACTAAGTTTGTTTTGTTATTTCCTTATGGATTTGCCCCCTCCCAGTTGTGTATAGCACTTTGAGATCATTAAGAGTTACCTGCAGGTGGACAAGGGCTTTTGGCAGATATTCTACTCCACTTTCAGATGGTGGGTGTTATTCTTTTAGTGAGTTTCTCAGGGTGGGGGTGGGAGGGGCAGATGCCGTGGATGTTTGTGAACTCATGGCCCAGAACTTGTGGATGGTCAGTCGTTGGGACTGGGGGTACAGTTGTTTTACTTTTTTTCTTGGGGGTTGTGGGGGAGGGAGTGGGGAGGGGTATTTTGGGACCTAGAGGTGGTGTTTCTTTCTATGGCCCAGATATTCAAAAGGGTTGCGCCATGTGCAATAGGGTTGTGCCTGCGCAAGTCCGAAATTGCGCCATTCTGCGATATTCAGCAGGAGGCAGTTGCGCCACTGAAAACATGCCCAGCAACAGCGCAATGCAAATAAATGCATGCTGAACTGGAGGGGGAGGAACCATGCATAAACTGCACAGCCCGATATTCAGCTGGGCTGTGCAGAGTTGTGCAGGCACAAACCCCAACCTGCGCCTGCACAACTTTGAGCCAAAAAAAGGATCAACTCGAGGCCCACCCACAGGTGAGCTGTCAGATTGCAGGCGCACACAGCAGCTTTCACCTGTGGCCTGTCTTCAATCCCATTTCCTTAGCCTTTTCTGCAGCTGATTTATAGTAATGAAATATTTCTTGTCAGTGTTCTGGTGGCAAAGAGCGGCCCGACGGCTGGTCGCTGGCAATTCCTGAATTTTCCTGACCACGGGCAGCAGCCGTCTTACCAGTTCCAGAGTTATCGCGGGCTGCAGACCCCACTTCCGCCACATCCCCGGGACTCACCCTTCGCCGCAGCCGCGGGCGCAGCATCCACTTGTTGCCACCCCGCCACCTGTCGATCTGCATGTCTGCTTCGTTGTGCAGCTGTTACCGGCGCAGTCGTCGATCATCAGCATAGTGCCAGATTTGTGAATGAATTAATTCACAAATCTGACTGTTTTGTATGGGAGCAGGCTGCACGCCCATTGGCTCTTGCTCTGCACCAAGGACGTAAGTAGCCACCGGCAGTGAGTCGGCGGGCGGGCTGGTGGATGCTGCCGCCCACCGCTGTGGGAGGGGGTGGGGCTCGGGTGGGTGGGTGGGTGGGGGACACTAGATCACCAGGATGTGTTCTTGGGGTGTTTCAGACATCTGCAGCCCGCGATCGGGCTTATCGTCCACTGACCACCAGGATATGTTCGGGACACTTTGCTGCCCGCGATCGGGCTGGTGGGGGCGGTTATCAGAATTTGCCCGCGATTGGGCCAGTCGGGAGGAGGGGGAGTTTAATGCTTTGCCCACGATCGAGCCAGTGGGGGGTGGGGGATGTTTTACTCATTTGCCCGCGATCGGGCTGCAGGGGGTGTCGGTCCCCGACGGCTGCTGCCTGGCAGGGCGCCAGGCGCAAGTCCTCGGGGATTGGCATACCTGCATGCTAATGGCATTCAAATGGGGTCATAAACAGATGCAAATGGCCCCCCCTGCACCTTGCATGAATTATGGCCCCATTTGCATGTCACCTTTTGAATATCAGAAATTTGCGCATGGCGCAATGGTACTTGCGCCACCGCAAGTTGAATGCTCCACTCTGACCACTTGTGGTGGCGCAAGTTCCACTGCGCCATGCACAGTGGCTGTGGACAGGGGGTGATATTCAAAGGAGTTGCTCAATAGCGCAACTCCTTTGAATATCGCTCGGGCCACACCCCTGCTCAACTATTTTGTGCAGCGCAAGGGCTTGCGCCACAAAATAGCGCAGTTTGAATATCCAGCCCTATATGTTTACAGTTCACTGTTTATGCTTGACTTCCCGGTTTTTTTTTTACTTCAAGCTCCTTCAGATGGTATTGAAGTATGTAACTTGGAATATTAAAGGAGCTCACCCCAGGGTGAAAAGATACCAGATCAAACTGCATTCGCAAACTTTACAATGTCATGTTGCATTTTTTCAGGAAACCCGTCACCTCTCTGTGAAGAGATTTCTCTTCTGCAGACAGGTGGTCAATCAGGTTTATGCAGCTGGTGACTCCAAGACTCAGAGGGGTGTGATGATCCTTATTTTTAAAGGAACTAAATTTCAATTATTACAGAGTGTGGAGGACCCTCAGGATCATTACTTGTTAGTTCAGGGGATGTTGGATCACTCAGAAGTCCTTTTAGGTAGTATATACGGCCCCAGTATAGACCCTCCTGAGTTTTTCACTGTGTTAATGAACCAATTGTCTCCCTTTACACACTTACCAGTCATTTTAGCCTGGGATTGGAATATAACCCTATCTACAGACATCGGTAGAACTGATTGCAAAACCATAGGGCTCTGTACTGCTCAAAGATCTCTTCACAGGATGATAGAGGTGGGAGGCCTATGTGACCCCTGGAGGATATAACATCCATCCAATAGAGTATACACCTTTTACTCACCAGTACATAAGTCATTTTCCTGTTTAGATTATTTCTTAGTTAGTAAATCCCTTCTGCTAGAGGTTGTTGATGGCGGGGTGTCTCCCCGAGTATTATCCGATCATTCACCCACCTGGTTGAAATCTAACCTCTCTCCCTCACTACATAGGGATAGCTCCTCAAAGCAGAACCAGTTCTGTCTGGGATTCAGGATCGCATTGCTCATTTTATGGAAACCAATGAAGGCTCTATCCCTGAAGTGGATAAACTTTGGGGTGCCCTTAAGTGTGTTCTCCGGGGGCAATTTATCCGAATGGCTTCCACCCAAAAGAGAAAGTGTGAAGCTTCTCTCTGGCTGCTTCTTGACTGTATCCAAGTTGTAGAGAATAGCCCCTCTCTTGGTGCCACTGAAGAGGAAAAGGAGTTGTTGATGTTCCTGAGAGCCCAATGTGCAGATAGCTTACATGAACAGGCCAAATATGCTATCCTTAAAGCCAACTCATTGTACGTGGATCAGGGAGATAAAGCAGGACACCTTCTCGCCCTTCACCTGCGTAATCAGGAGACCTCCCACCTAGTTCTCTCCCTTATATTCCAGAGTGATAATTCCCTTAAAAATCCTCCCCCTGGCATAGTATGCAAATTTGAGTTGTACTAGTGCCAGCTATCTAGTCCCCCTAACATTTCCCCTCCCGGACAAGACCTCCAAGAATATCTGTACTTCATTCCTCTCCCTTGTTTAACTCCTGATCAGCAGACTTTTCTTGCTGGTCCTGTATCTTCCCAGGAAATTCAGGACGCTATCTCCTCTCTCCCTTCAGATATAGTAAATCCCCAGGGCCAGATGGCTTCCCTCCCTATTTTTATAAGGTTTTTGCTGTGGAGCTAGTACCAATCCTTCAGAAGCTGTATTCTTATTTCTGTGAATCAGGTATCTCGGACTATTCCCTTCTGGAAGCACTAATAATAGTGCTGCCTAAACCAAGAAGATCTCCAAACAGGGTTGCCAACTACTGGCCTATTTCCCTCATGAACTATGATGTTGAAATATTTGTCAAAATCTTGGCAAATAGGATTCAACAGGTCTGGGAAGGGTTGTTTGGACCTATAAGTAGACAGTGTCGGCAGATAAGGGCCTATGGCCCACCCAGTCTGCCCATTTGAGCTCGTAAGTTCAGTTTATGTTTTCCTAGAAGTCTGCTGCCCCTTACCCCTGACCTCCAGAATTCCTTTATGTCTATCCCATGCATTCTTAAATCCCGTAATTGTTTCAGCCCCCACCACTTCCTCTGGCAGGGTGTTCCACTTGTCCACCACCCGTTCTGTGAAGAAATTCTTCCTCAAGTTTTCTCTGAATCATCCTCCCTCCAGCTTCATCCCATGCCCTCTAGTCCTGGAACATCTTTTTCGCTTAAAAATAGTGTATTCCTGCACCCTGTTCCTCCCTGTAAGATACTTGTATGTCTCTATCACATCCCCTCTCTCTCTCCTCTCCTCCAGGGAGTACATGTTCAGTTCCTTCAACCTGTCTTCATAGGACCTGTGATGCAATCCATGCACCATCTTTGTTGCCCTCCTCTGAACCTTCTCTACCCTGTCTATGTCCCTACGTAGGTATGGTCTCCAGAACTGTACACTGTACTCCAGGTGGGGCCTCACTAGTGTCTTGTATAGCGGAATTATGACCTCCCTTTTCCTGCTGGTGATGCCCTGCCTCATACATCCCAGCATCCTATTTGCTTTACCTGCTGCCTTGTCACACTGTTTCCCTACCTTGAGTTCATCAGAGATGATAACCCCAAGATCTCTTTCCTGCTTGGTGCATGCTATATCCTCACCCCAACTGATATATTGTGCCAGGGTTTTTGTGCCCCATATGCATTATCTTGCACTTCCTTGCATAATTTCAACTGCCAAACCCCTGACCATTCTTCAAGTTTCTGCAGGTCCTTCTCATTCTGTCTACACCCTCTGGTGTGTCTACTCTGTTACAGAGCTTTTTGTCATCAGCAACAGTGAAATTCTGCCTTCTAGGTCCCAAGCATGTCACTGATGAAGTTGTTGAATAGGACCGGTCCCAGCACTGATCCCTGTGATACCCCACTGGTCACTCTTCCCTCTGTGGAGTGACAGCCTTTACCACCACCCTCTGTGTCCTGCCACCCAGCCAGTTACCTATCCACCACACTACTGTCTTGCCCACACCCATATTCCCCAGTTTGTGTAATAGTCTTCTATGTGGTACAGTGTCAAAGGCCTTGCTGAAGTCCAGAGTGGCCATGTCCACTGCCCTCCCCTGATCCACCTCCCTAGTCACCCAGTCAAAAAATTCAACGAGGTTGGTCTGACATGACCTCCCCCTGGTGAAACCATGCTGCCTTGGGTCCTGTAGTCCATTGACAACCAGATGTTCCACCAATCTCTCCTTCAGTAGTGCTTCCATGATCTTACCCACTACCGAGGTGAGGCTGACTGGTCTGTAGTTCCCTGCTTCCTCTTTGTTCCCACTTTTGTATAAGGGGGACTACATCTGCTGTCCTCCAGTCTTTAGGTACCTCCCCTGTTTCCAGTGATCGGCTGAACAGGATAGCCAGAGGTTCAGCCACCACCTCTCTTAGTTCTTTAAGGACCACAGGTTTCCCCATCTGGCCCCATTGCTTTATCAACTCTTATTGCTTCCATTTCCTTCAGGGCCCTTTCTCGTGTAAAGGGACTTGTGTACATTTCTGCACCATTCTCACCCCTTGTACTCCCTTCAGACCCATTACCCTCCTCTTCCTCAGTAAAGACTGAGCAGAAATACCTGTTCAATATGTCAACTTTACTGTTATGATCCTCCACGCGGCCCCCATCCTCCCCCTTCAGTCTCACTATCCCTCCCTTTGTCTTTCTTTTTTCACTTATGTACTTGTAAAAGGTTTTGTCACCTCAACCCACTGATTTTGCAATGTGTTCTTCTGTCTGAGCTTTGGCTTCCCTTACTGACCTCCCTGCCTCCCTTTGCTTCTCCTGGTACTTCTCCCTATCCCTTCTGCCTGTGTCTTTTGTATTGCCTGAATGCAATCTTTTGGCTTTCACTTTCTTTGCTACTTCTTTGGAAAATCATAATGGTTTCCTCTTCCTTTTCCTCTTGCTAACCTGCTTAATGCATAATTCTGTTGTTCTTGTAATCCCCATTTTAAATACTGCCCACTGTTCCTCAACCCCTGATTCCTGTCCCATTCTCCTTAATGCCTCTTTCAAGTATCTCCCCATTTTCCCAAAGTCTGCCCCCCTAAAATCCAGAATACGTGATTTTGTGTGGTTTGGTTCTGCTCTTTCTGTGATTTCAAACCACAATGACTGGTGGTCACTGTTCCCCAGATGCTCCCCCACTGTTACCCCCATCACACTGTCCCTGTTTGTGAGCACAAGGTCCAGTATTGCCTTCTGCCGAGTTGGTTCCATGACCAGTTGCTTGAGGAAGGCACCCCGAAGGGAGTCCAGGATAAATCTGCTCCTAGTTGATGCTGCTGCTGGGATGCTCCAGTCCACATCTGGAATATTGAAGTCTCCAACCAGTACTACCTCAACCTTGTCTGCCATCCTTTGGATGGCTAGCATCAGCTCCCTATCTGTTTCTTCCTCCTGGGCTGGTGGTCTATAGACCACACCTGTGCGGATGGCTGTCCCCATTTTCCTTTCCAGGTTAGCCCACAGTATCTCTCCCCCATTTTGTTCCTCCTGGATCTCTGTGACCCTTATGTCATTTTTCACATACAGTGCCACTCCTCTTCCCTTCCTGCCTGCTCTGTCTGTTCTGAATATGTTGTAGCCAGGTATGGCCATCTCCCAGTCATGGTTATCATTACACCAGGTTTCAGTGATGGCCACAATGTCCAGGTCTGACTGCACCATGACAGCCTCCAGATCTTCCATCTTGTTGCTAAGGCTCCTGGCATTTGCATACATGGCTTTTCCATGATTTGACCTCCCTAGACTGTTTCTCTGTTCTACTCCAGCCCTTCCTTGGTTGTCCTTTATCCCTGGTTCTCCTTGCTGTCTGCCCTTCTGCTGAATTTTGCCCCTTTTCTGCCTATCCACCTCTTGGGCACTAATCTCCATCTTTTGCACACTGCTTTGCAGAGATAGCCACTCCTCTGGTTCACTGGTTCCACTGCTAGCTGTGGGGGGTGAGCAAGTAGGTACCCTCCTTGCTGGCCTGCCACCCCCCTTTGCTAGTTTAAATGCTTGTCAGTGTAGCATTTAAACTTATCATTGAGTGCTTGGATTCCCCTCCAGGATGGACGCATGCCGTCAGGCTTGAACAAACCTCCATCCCTCCAGGTGGGTCCCCAGCCACCAATGAACCCAAACCCTTCCTCACAGCACCAGTTCTTCAACCATGAGTTAAAGTTCTTGGTGCATGCACTCCTATGCTCTCCCTTGCCTCTCACAGTAAGTACTTCTGAGAAAGTGACAGAAGTAGCTACTTGCTTGAGACCCCTCTCCAATTTTCTAAACTCTTCCTGAACTTCCTTTGGCTCCCCATTTGCCAGGTCATTAGTACCTAGGTGGATAATGACATCCAGCTCACCCTCCCGTCTTGCCTTCCCAGTGATCCCCAGGATCTTCCTACCATCTCTCCATGCCATGGCACCTGGTATGCACCTCACCTCCCTGTTCTCCCCCTCCTGTGTTCCTAGCTGGATCCCTCTTATGATGGAGTCCCCCACCAGGATTTGCTTCCTCCTCCTCTGGGGTCCACTGCTTTCCCCGCCGAGGTCTTCTCCTTGGCTGACCTCCACATACTTTCTTTCCACTTCTCTGGGTACATCTATTTGGTTGTCTTTGTTTGCCAGGGTGGTATATGAGTTCTTGAGTGGAATAGGATCTGGGATGTGCCTCTGCCTGACCACTCTAACACTCCCTGAGCCCACTGTCATCCAAGTGCTCCTCATTCTCGGCATCCTTTGAGGCAGTTGCATTGGACTGGGTGGTCTCTGGATAGGGGTGATGGTACTCCTGACCCAGTTTACTTCCGCTCTGAGTCTGGCTACCTCATCCCACAGTCCAGAGAGATGCGTGCAGATAGGGCAGCACCTCAGTGTCCAGAAGGTCTGCCTGAATATGGCTGCCCCACAGACACTGCATTGCACCATTCCTCACATTATACTGCAATTATACTGCCATTCCACTACTTGCCTGCTACTGAAGCTCTCCTAGTTCCCTTTTTATTAATTTACTGTCCTAAAAATCCTGCCACTGATCCTCAGATAATTTTCTTTTAAAAACAAATTAAAAAAAAAAGAAAAGAAACCAATAAATAAATAAATGAGTCAAAACACTTGTCCTGCTGAGGGTGGGCTTCTTCCCCCTTATGCCTATCCTACTTCACACCCCCTACTATACCCTGTGTTTAACTCCTGTCGATCAGATTTAACAGGGCATATAATTAAGGTAGGCTTTATGTGGGGCCACTCCTCAGCTGGCCATTTGAGGAAATTGTCCCAAATTTTTGCTGCCTCCAGGGAGGCCAACTTGTCTATGGCCTTGGTCTCCCTGGATGCAGAAAAAGCCTTTGGTAGGGTCAATTGGATGTTCTTATTTGCAGTAATGGAGAAATTTGGCTTCCCTTCCCTTTTCATAAGTTGGGTTTGAGTGTTGTACTCCCATCCCCGAGCACGGATACACTGCAATGGTATACTGTTTAAAGGATTTGAACTATCCTCCAGCACCCGCCAAGGATGCCCATTATCCCCTCTGCTATTTAATCTTTACCTGGAACCCCTGTTGCTCCTTCTCAGAGCATCTCCTTTTATCACTGGGATTCCCACTGGCCCATTTGACTTCCAACTTTCTGCCTATGCAGATGACAGCCTGCTTCATCTCTTAGATCCCTCTTCTTCTGCACTGCATATTATCCAAGACTTCAGCAAATTCTCCAATTATAAGCTTAATATTGGAAAAACAGTATTAATGCCATTGAACTCCATGGCATTATCACCAGATTTTGCCCACATTGGCCTGGTGAAGGCTACCCAGCTTAAATATCTGGGTATCATTCTCTCCAAAAATGTCAGCTTCATGAAAAAAACTAATTTGGATGATTTGGTCTGTAACATTTGTCAGGATCTGCATAGGTGGGCCTCCCTTCCCTTATAGGTAGAGTGAGTGTTATTAAAATGAGTATTATTCCCCAGCTGTTTTACCCCCTAAACATGCTGAATATCTCGCTTCCTCTCACCTGGTTTAAGAAGCTTTACAGCCTCGTGTCCCCTTTTTTATGGAAAAGTAAACCCCAGCGTAGGGTGTATACTCATCCTGGGGCTCCTAAGGCCTTGGGGTGGACTTAAACTATTAGATTTTTTTATTTACTACTTATCCAGTCACATTGCAAAATATACCAGATGGCCTCAGACAATCTCTTTATTGCCCAGTATTCAGTATGTCACCCTTTGGCTTCACCTTGAATGACTGATGATTGTAGATGCGGGACTTGCCCCTTATAGTCTGTACTTTATATCCACTAAACAACTCCCTTTTTCACGCCAGAACTCAGCTATTTATATTACAGTGAGGATGCATGCACAGCTGTGCAAAGCTTTACGCTACACTCATATTTTGGATGCCTCTCAATCATTGTGTCTTAATCCTAACTTTAAACTGGCTGACAACATGTTGCACTCGAGGGACATACCCTCTCTGATGGGGGAAAATAGTCTTGGATCTTCTCTTAGATGTGTATCCTTAATAGCCAGGAACTGTTGCAGCATCTTAACCTACCAATCACAGCATTTTTTTAAATTTACCAGCTTCATCACTTACTAATTAAGTGTTTTGGTCTGACACCTTGATCTGTTAATCAGGGGGATTTTCTACATCTGCTCCAAGCCTTGGCATGGCAGCCTCATTCAGTTGCCCAGATAGTATCAGAATTATTTCCTAAGCTTTTTCTAGGCATTTCAGGCCACTCTAGCTATTGGTCATCCTTATTTCCTAGGATGAACTTTGATTGGGATGACATCTGGCCAAATTTATACAGTTTTGTAGCTAACAACAAGCTTCGCCTCACACAATTTTTCATTTTGCATAATATTTACCATATCTCTGTACACCTGACTAAAATAGGGAAGCTATCCTCCACACTCTGGACCAGATGTGTGCAAGGAGGGGACTCTCCAGCATGTGCTATCAGAATGTCCGAAAGTTGCCCACTTTGGGAAAAGATTAAACAAAAGACTAATCCCTTTTTAGGACTGGACGAACATTTCTTGCCTGAGATTTGTCTGATAGGGAATTACTCCAGGGTGCCATTCAGAGAGTGGAAAAACTGGCTGGCCATGATTTACCATTAATTTAAATTAGTTATTCTTTGCCACTGCAAAGATCAGTCAGTGATCCCATACTCAGAATGGCTTAATAAGCTACTCTTCAATTTAAGGCTTGAAAAGATGATTGCAAGCCTTCATGGTTGTCTGGAAACTTACACAAAGAAATGGGACAAACTGCAGACCCTATTGTTGATATCCTCTTCTTACTGAATTACCCTAAGTTTTAGTTTTATTATCTTAATAATGAACCTATGATTCTCCTGCTGATTGGACACATGCTGATATAAGAGAGTGATAATAGCCAACTTTGTGACAGTCTTACTGAAGTACAGTAGGATCTGGTGTCTTTTTAATTCCTGACCTTTAGTATTTAACTTCACCTACTATTGTATCATGGAGCCTTGTGCCCAGCTATCATGAGCCACTGAGGAATGGACTGTAATCCCTAGCTACCTTTTGCCTCTGGGGAGGGTGATGGGGGGTGGATTGTTTGGACCATTGTGTTATAATTGTCTATGGTTTGTTTGTGTGTGGTTTGTCTTGTGTCTTTCATATTTTTTTGATGTTAAATAAAGTATATTACATTTCAAAAAAAAAAAATGCGGGAAAGGGGGATCTTCTATATCCAATTTTGAGGAGAAAAAGTCCTGCAGGAAAGAGGACATATCCCAACTTTCTTCCCTCTCTGGAACATTATAGATTCTTAGGTTGTTCCTGTGGGACTGATTCTCCAGGTCCTCACTTCAGTCTAGGAGATCTTATTGATCCTGAAGTGCTTTAGTCTAGATGCCGTTCCAGGCAATCAACACAAGAGTCAGTCCCTGTAACTGATTTCTCTTGATCACCCACCCAAACTCTCAAAGATGATAGATATAGAATAATGGATAGGTAAGTGTGTGTTATGGATTTTTTTTTCACACACCCAGATGTGTGATGACCCATAAACCTCGAGAGCGATGCTCGAGATGTTTATGTGGTCATCACACCAAGGGTGTGAGAAAAAAATCCATAACATCAAACTTACCTATCCTTTATTTTTTATAATTGCTGGTGTAGAGGTTTAGACTGTGTTTCTAACAGGCTGAAAGAAAAAGGTGTTTTTTTTAGCTAGAATGCAATTTTTTTTTTGAAGACATTGAACTGTAATATGTTACTAGTGCTAGAAGCCCAAAAAGCCTATGGGGTATCCAGAAAGAGAAACAATACAGCAGTAAACTGTAAATCTGGGCCCCTCATTTCTAACTGGGATGACTTAAGATCTTGGAAGAAAGGTGCCAGAACAGGTAAAAACCAAACAGTGTGAGATAATCCTGCAGGGGCGTAACCACAGCGCCTCCACTACTGTGCCCCCAAATGAGGAAGGTACTTAATTTGTCTGGCTGGGGTAATAAAAAATCATAAAAGAACTTTTCTTGAGAAATCATGCTAAAATGGGGAAGAGGTTATTGTATGCTCATTGAGAAGACTACAATCCCATTGTTGGTCACTAAAACTAAATTGAGGTCCCTTTCCCAAGCAGTATGAACATGGTTGATAGAATACAATTGCATGCTCTGAAGAGCTTAATAAAGTTGAGAAATTGAATGTGTAGCCTGAAGTTCTCCTGAGGTAGAGCACTCTATTAAAGGATTACATATTTGCACCCTGTAAGAATTTATACCAATAACTAAGGCTAGAATGGGACCATATAGGATATGTTAAATCTAGTTTTTGAATTGAAAGAAATATATATTGAACTCTCTGTTGTGCCTGTGTCTTTAATATTTTAAACCAAATAGCAAGTGTATCCACAGTATACAGATCAGAGGTGGGATTTACCAAAGGTAAAGGGGGACACATCAACAAAGACTTAGGAAAAAAGGAAAGATCTCCCTCCTGAAGCTCTAAAGTTTTCCAGTGGGCCTGGTAACTGTCCCATAACCAATACAATACCATACATAGTTGTGTTGTCTGTTGATAAAGCAGCAGATTGGGAAGAGCCAGAGTCCAGGTTGTTTAGATAATTGTAAAACTCTATAACAAATACAAGGTTGTCTCCACAGCCAAATATATAGAGACATTAGGCTATTCCAAGCCGAAAAATGGGATGAGAGAGTGATGATAGGTATCATATAGGCAACATAGAGAAATTTGGGAAGAATAACTGTCCGAATACTGTTAATTCTCTGAATTAAAGATAATGATAAATGAGACCAAGTCATAAGATCCTTGTGCAACATTGCAGTAAAGGTGTCTTAATTAAGCTGACAGACCTGCTCAAAATCTGGGGTCTAGTTGAACCCCTAAGTACAAAAGTGATGTGAGGTCCCATTTAAAAGGAAAATCATTTTTTTTTTTGCAATTCAAAGTTTTATTTGGTTGTATACAGTTACAGAGAGAAGATCCATTTATACATGTATATAGATAGTAGGATAATGTATAATAGTAAATTAAATCAACTCTCCCCCACTCCCCCCCTTCCTTCCTTTCCCCTTACCCACCCATTCATACAGAGCATGGCCATTTAATATAGAGCAATCTACCTAAAGTTAAGATACCTTTAGGACAATTGGAGAGAGTACAGAGCAAAAAGGGGACCCCATATTTTATGGAATTTCTTAGGCTTATTATGTAGGCTAGCAATGATCTTCTCTATTCTAAGATTTGCCAGCAATTCTTGTAACCATTCTATATAAGCAGTTTCAGTCGTATCTTCCCAGTGCCCCAGGACCAATTTTTTGACTGACATGGCAATGAGGGTTATGTGATATTTTCTGTTGAGAACTGAGATGGAGGAAAAATCCCCCAATATACAAATTTCTGTGGTAAATAGGTCTGTGAGCCCTAATAAGGGGTCAACATTTGAATTGATAGCATTCCAGAGGGAGACTATCTTGGGACATGTCCTGAAAATATGCAGTAAATTATCCTCATCCTGAAGGCACCGAGTACATGTGGGAGATGGAAGAAGTCCCAGCCTAACTAATTTATTGGGGGAGTAATAGAGGTTATGCAAGATTTTAAACTGTGTTAATTGAAGCCTGTCTTGTATAACAAATTTATGACAATTCTGCCATAGAGAAGACCAATTGATTTCTTTATTGGGAAAAAGGGAGGACCAGTATTGTGTCGGACCAAAACTGTCAGGCTATTTCCAAATATGGATTATTCCATACATTTTAACTACAGCATGAGAGAGGCCTGCTAGGGGGAGTAGTTCTGCCAAGCAAGACAAGTTTGGGGATACGGGAGGAGCAGGTCCAAAAGACTTCAATATTAAATGTTTTATTTGAAATATTTAAAAAATAACAGAGTTTGGAATGTGGGCTTTGTTCAAAATTTCAGGTGATGAGAGCCACTAACCACCATCCTTCATGAAAATTGTAAGGGGGCAATCCCCTAGCTGAGAAATCCATTTCAATTGGAGAGGTTTACCATCTATTGTAAGGTTAGGGTTCCCCCACCAAGGTTGAGATGGATCTGCTGTGTGCTTATATTTCAAAAAAGAGCAAAGCTGAGAGTGTATTCTAATGGATAATGCAATGGGGTTGCATTTTAGTAATGGGGGCAAGGATTTTAAGTTGACATGTAAGGGCAAAGCAGGGGATAACCCATGCACTTGTATGAGGGTACATTCTATTTTATGCCATATAGGTATGAAGGAATGCGGTGCTGGAGGATTTTCTGGTGTAAGCCATCTCAGGTACTTGCTTGCATGACTGGCCCAGTAGTATAGGCCTATGTGTGGTAGACGCAACCCACCTTTTATTTTTGGCACTGTGAGTTTGTTATAAGCTATCTGGGGTTTCTTGTCTGCCCAGATAAAGTCTGTGAATATCTTATGTATCTTTTTAAACCAGGCAAACAGTAACCATAAGTTCAAAAGATTAACTGGGTAGAATAAACGTGGGAAAACATTCATTTTGACTATATTTATTTTCCCCCAGAGAGAAATAGGGAGTAGTGACCATTTCTTAAGCTCCTGTCTAATGATAGATATTAGCGAGTCAAGATTCAATTTTATAAAGCTATTCGGATCCCTAGAAAGGGTGATTCCCAGATATCTCAGGGAGTTGGGCTGCCAAGCAAAACCCACGACTGAGACAGCATGCTTCATCACCTTGTGGTTCAGGGGGAAAACCACTGTTTTTTCTTTATTTAGTTTATAAGTAGACATACTGCTAAATTTCTCAAGGACTGAAAGCAAAGCAGGGATAGAGGTAATAGGGTGAGATAGCTGAAGGAGCAAATCATCCGTGTAAGCAGATACTTTAACTATTTGGTGATGGATGGTAAAACCCTGTACCTCTGGACTAGTTGTAATCCTATGTATAAGGGGTTCTAAATAGATATTAAACAGAAAGGGGGATAATGGGCAACCTTGTCTGGTCCCAGCATGTAAAAGGAAGGATTCAGATACTAATCCATTACAAACAATGTGTGCTGTTGGGGATTTATAAAGCGCACCTATCCTTTTTATAAATTTAGGGGGAAATCCAAATGCTTCTAGTGACTGAAATAAAAAATTCCACTCTACTCTGTCGAATGCCTTCTCAGCATCCAGGGAGATCAGAACAGTGGGAAAATCAGCATCCCTGGAAGCCGAGAAGACATGCAAAAGAGTACAAAGGTGATCCACTGAGGATCTGCCTTTCATGAAACCTACCTGTTCTGGTCCTATAATATCCAACAAGATAGGGCTCAACCGATCTGCTAAAAGTTTTGTTAAGATTTTAATATCCTGATTAAGGAGGGAAATTGGTCTATAGCTATATACCCTATCAGGGGTTTACCTTCCTTAGGTAGTAAAGTAATTAAGGCTTCAGATAGGCATTTATCTGAATCTCGACCTGAGAGGATATGTTGAAATAATGAAAGAAGGGATGGTGCTAATTGTTGGGCAAATACTTTATAAAAGTTGGATGAGAAACCAACAATTAGCACCATCCCTTCTTTCATTATTTCAACATCTTGTCTGAGGGGAGAGCTTTGATTACTCTGATTATTTCTCCTAGGGTAGAGGAGCAACTAGGGTTAATTTCTGGGAATGTGAGAGTGAGGGTAGGTGGGAATTTGCTAGGTAAGAATCTAATTGCGATAAAGAAGGGGGGTCACTCATAGGACTATACAACTTAGCATAGTAATTCCTAAATTCAGAGGCTATGTCTATCGGGGATATTTTAAAGGTATCATCGTCTTGAGAATGAATGGCCACAATAAGTCTGTAAGATTCTTGCTGCTTGAGTTTAAGGGCTAAAAGACAACCCGCTTTCTCTCCTTGGTCTGAATGGGATGCCTTAGTTTTCAAGATACTGAAGTCTACCTTTTTCCTTAATAAATTCAAGTATGAATCTTTTAATCTCACTAAGTCTTGTCTAGCTTGGTCCAATGACTGGGGTGATAGCATGTGTTCTATTGCACAGATTTGGGATAGTAAGAGTTAGTTAAATAAATAAAGAGGTCACCAGCATAAAGGGCTAGTTTGTGTTCTCTGTCACCAGCATGTATTCCAGCTTTGTTTGCATCCTGTCAGAGCATACAAGCCAGAGGTTCTAAACAAAGAGCAAAAAGTAAAGGGAAAGGGGACACCCCTGGCGAGTTTGTTTGCCCAAAAAAACATAGAAGAAAGTTGCCACTAATTTTAACATAAGCCAAGGGGTGATCATAGAGCTCTTGTAAAGACTGAATAAACTGAGAGGGGAGCCCAAATTTAGCTTCCATCTGAAAAAGAAAAGGCCATGCCACCCAGTCAAATGCTTTTCTCCATCCAAACTAAGCAAAAGGAAGGAATGTTTGACTGGGTAGTGTGGTGCAGTAAATGAAGTGTGCGCTTAATATTATCTTGGGTTTGTTGGGTGGGAACAAATCCATTTTGATCCCCATCAATAAGCTCTAGAAGAACATACTCAATGCATTTGACTGGAATAGAAGTATACATTTTATAATCAATGTTTAGTACTGAAAGTGGATGGTAGAAGGAACAAAGGAGTTCATTCCTTCCTGGCTTCAGGATTGCAGAAATGAGCTTCCATGTGAGCTTCCATGTAGAGGGTATTTGACCTCTGGCCATAGCTCCTTGGCAGACTGAAAAAAATGTAAGCTAAGGATAGAAAGAACAGTTTTATAAAATTCAACAGTGAACCCATGAGGTCCAGGGCATTTGCTATTTTTGAGAGCTTTGATAGCTAGGGACAATTCAGAATGAGAAATAAGGGCTAATAACATTTCCTGTTCTTCTTGGGACAGAGAAGGGAGAGGTAAATGAGTAAGAAATTGCTGAATGGAATCCAAATCCGGGGTAGTCTCTGGTGTATACAATTGAGTATAGAAAGTTTGAAATGTATTTAATATACCAGTCGGGGAGGAAACTAGTTGTTTAGTAGTAGAGTATATGATTTGGGATTCAGACAACTGCGTTACTCCCTGACGAAGTCTATAGGCCAAACTTTTAGTTGTTCAGGCTCCCCCTTCATAGTATTTCTGCTGTAAATAGTGAAGCACCATTTCTGTATGATAATTAAGAATAGACTGCATTCTGTTTTTAGTTTCTAACAACTCTGTGAAAACAGAATCATCTCCCTGCATATGGCGAGCCTGCAGAGTCTTTAGATTTTGTTGCAATGTCGCAAGTTGTATCTCCCTATCTTTTTTCAGCTGAGAAGAATACTTAATTAATTCCCCACGGAACACAACTTTAATTGTGTCCCACAAAATATGCAAGTCAACAGTGGAATCGGCATTTTCAGCGATGATACTAACATAACAACTGCAAGCAGGTTAGACCTTACGGTCTATCGAGTCTGCTTGAACCTCAGATCCCTAGTTGGGTACTGAGGCCCTTGTGTTTCAGAAACCCCTATCATCCACCCTCACCCCCTGGGCCAGGCCATCATCTGATACATCTACTTTCTGTGTCTGTCCCACCCTCTCTTGAAGCCCTCCACTGTGGATCTCTGAATCAGCTTGCCAGGCAGCACATTCCAAGGATCCACCACCCTCTCAGTGAAAAACCTCCTCTTCTTTACCCCCTCACCCTTCCACCTTTCAACTTCAAACCATCCCCTCTGGTGATACCTCCATGCTTTAGTCTAAAGACCCCCTCCGTGTTTACCCTATTTATTCCCTTGAGGTACTTGAAGACCTCAATCATGTTCCCCTGTCTCTCCTCTCCTCTCCTGCAATGAAAACAGGCACAGCTCCTCAAGTCTGCCTTTATACATCAAATTCCCTAGTCCACGTATCATCTTATTTGCTCTCTTCTGTACCCTCTCCAGGAGCTGTATGTCCCTCTTCAAGTGTGGTCTCCAGTACTGTACATAGTACTCAAGGTGTGGTCTAACCAGTCCATTGTACAGGGGCAGAATCACTTCCCTGCTCCTAGAGGTGATCCTCCTTACGATGCATCCCAACATCTTGTTTGCTTTGCTAGCCGCTCTCCTGCACTGCTCAGAGTTATTCATACATGCATCCATCATGACCTCTAGATCTTTTTCCCCTGTTGAGGTCTCCAGTTCTTCCCCTCCCAGGGTGTACCTGTGTTTAGGGTTTCCCCACCCAAGATGTAACACCTTGCACTTGGTGATACTGAAATTTAATTTCCATGTGTGAGCCCACCTTTCCAGGGTGTCCAGGTCCCCTTGCAAGGCCAACCTCCCCTCTTCTCCCTCAACTACTGTTCCCTTCTTGGAGTCATCAGTGAAGAGACTCATTTGACACCCTATACCATCCCTGATGTCCGATATGTATGCATTAAACAGGATCAGACCCAGGACTGAGCCCTGCGGTACCCCACTACCAACCTGTCTAGGGTTTGAGAGCTCCCCACCAACCACTACTCTCTAAGTGCATCCAACTAGCCAGTTTTCAATCCATCTGACCATCAAAGGACCTACTCCCAACCCCGTCAGTTTCTCCACCAGACCATTGTGGGAGACAGAGTCAAACGCCTTGCTGAAGTCCAAGAATAATACATTGACAGGCTTTCCCCTGTCCTGTTCTGATGTTACCCATTCATAGAACTCCACAAGATTGGTCTGGCATGATCTACCTGGCACAAACCCATGTTGCCGCCTATTCAGACCTCCTACATCTTTCAAGTACACCCCAATCGTTCCTTTAGTATACTCACCATTAATTTTCCCACCACCGTGGTCAAACTGATGGGTCTATTGTTACCTGGTACTTCCCTTAACCCCCCCCTTTATGGATTGGCACCGCATGTGCCTCTCTCCAATCCCTAGATACCCTTCCTGTCTAAACAACCTGTTGAAGAGCTCCACCAGGGGTGCAGCTAGTATGTCTGCTAATTCCCATAGTACTTTCAGATGAATGATCCTTTGTAACATATCAGAAGACCACCTCTGAAAATTACAAGCATTGAGTAAAGTATTAGAACATTTCCGTAAAGTAGAGCCTTTAGTTTGAGAAAGAGAGAAGGTCATAAAAATAGGGACATGATTAGAAAGCAAAATAGGATTGATGGAGCAGGATCGAAGTTGATATATATGCTCTTGAGAAATTAACAGCCAATCAGTTCTAGAATAAGTCAGATGAGGAGCAGAATAATGAGTGCATTGTTTTGTAGTAGGGTGTAAGTAATGCCAAGCATCAGTCCAGCCCATATATCTCAAGTAGAATTTAACTAAACATTGAGTAGGTGTTAGACGGGGATGGTTAGAAGTATCCCTATTGTCAAGGGTCACATTGAAATCACCACCTTTAAATAAGATACTTTCCTGGAATGCCATAATTTGTTGTAAGATATGTTTGACAAATAAGGTAGAAGAGCCAGGGGGTAAATATACACTTACAAATGATGTTCGTTGGCCTAAATAAAGTCCTTTCACCATAGTTCAATAGCCCTGGGAATCCATGTCTGAGGCAGTGATATGAAAAGAGGTAGATCATGGGATTAAAAATGTGACACCCCTTCTTCTCCCTTTCTGAAATGTGGAGGCCACAACAGTAGAAAAACCAAAAGAGGATAGCTTTGTGTGCTTAGACTGTGATAAATGGGTCTCTTGAAGTTAAACAAAATCGTGTGTGTTTTTTTTTTAAAGAGGTTAAGATTGTTGACAGTTTCATGGGGTTATTTAACACTTTTATGTTCTGGGAGATCACTTCCATAGCTGTTACATAAAAATCAGAAAGACGAATTCTAGGCCAGTAGAAATATTTTCCCCTACGGGATTAAAATTGGTCACAGGAGCCCTCATGAGATCAGTCCAGCACAACACCACCATCCTCCATAGTATGTAAGCAGAGTGGCGTTCAATAAAGGCATGGTGGCTATAGACATCATCTAGTATAAACCAATAACAAATCTGAATTAACAATGTAGAAAAATAAGCTAAACCTGATGCTCCTTAAACACTAGAGGAGCCAAACATGAAAACTCCAAGAAAACTAAAACCTAACTGAGGAAACCATGGATTATGAGAAACATTCATATCAAAAGAAACAATCAACACTCCACAAAAAATATCAGGTATTCTAAGGTAGGGAGTGGGATATCCTAAACCACTCCTAGGCGACAACCAAGGATTTCAAAGGTAGCAGTGGGAAAATGGTATAAATCAAGTCCCCTAGGTTCAATAAGAACCGTAAAGATAGCTATCTATCTTGAAAAAAAAAAACAGATACACATAAGGAGGCAGAACGCTTCTTGCCCTCATCAAGCCAGCATGTGTGCCCCCCCCCAAAAAAGGGTGGCCTTATTAACTAGAGCACACAGTCTCTATGTTACTTAAGTTATTATACAGACTAGAGTATCTGTAGGCATTAAAACTAAGGTTAAAGATAAAAATAAAAAAGATAAAAAAATGAGGGAATGAAAGGAAGAACACAAGGTAAAAGAAATTAACATCAAGGTAAGAGTCCAACAAATGTATCAGTGGAAATAGGAGGCCAGCAGCAATTTATATATGAAACCACGAGAGGGCAACAGAGACCATAAAAAGAAAGCAGGATAAGGTGTATTGTTAAATATTATAGCACATGTTACAGAGCAGGAAATAAGAAGGAAATAGTAGCAGATGGACCACACAATGGAGCACAATTGAGGCAGAACATAACAAGAAAAGCAGATGAAAAAATGAGCATATGATAGACACTGTACTAGGAAAACTTAACAAAAAGACAAAGGGGCTGATGCAGTCATGCATATAGGGGAAAGAGAGAAGTCCTCCAAACATTGGTCCTGGTGATATTTCTTGCTGTGAGGTGAAGTTTTGGTCCACTGGTCCCATTGTAAGATACGTTTCTATCTCCAAAGCTCACAATCCATTTGTTCATCCTGAGAAATTAGTTTCCTAGCTTGGAAATCTTGCCGTGCCATTGCAGGAGTCTCAAATGTGTGGGATCCATCTGTGTAATGCATCCATAGCTTAGATGGATAGGGGCTGGTGAACTTGATCTTAGAAAATAGGCAAAAAAATCCTCGGACTCTGATTGGCTGATAGGCTTGCCAAGGTGGACATCTATCAGACAACCAAGCCCAGGTTTTAAAAGTACCGGTGGCAAGGACCACACCACAAATATTAAAGTGTAATAGAATTTTCAAAAGTGGCACACCACCATTTTTTTTGTGTTATGGTAACCAACATTTACATAGCAGTTGATATAGAAATCTCTCCTCCCGTACCAAAAATAATCTGGAATTAATAAAAGAAGAGTCAAATACAAAGTTACATGGCAAACAGTGATACCATACACAAAAACTCCTGATGTAGGCAGGTTGATCTCTCACTCTGTAAAGCCGGCCACTAAAGTGCACACCCCAAGCCATTAGTACGCATCTATTAAAGGGCAAGACAACCAGGCAGAGTCCTGTAGGGTGCCGTACAGCCAGCCGTCATGAAACAACTCCCTGTACATGTGCAAATGAAGCGATCATGACCATATAACAGCAGCAAAAGGCAAAAGTGTCTGTAAAAAGCATTAATGAATCTACTGTTCAAATAAAATGTTTACCAGTGGCAGACATTACTATGACAGTTCTGTACCTCATGAGCAGCTCCACAGCTCATCTGTCCCGGTACCATGTGTCTTCCTGCTGCTAACCACAATACCTGTGGCACAATCCCATCTACCTAAGCACATTTCTTAACAGTTGGCATTGTTTTTGTAACATTACAAGTGTAAATAAACAGTGCTTATCAGTTATACTGCTTGCACCCCCCCAACATTTCTATCAGCATACCAGAGATAACAAGAATGCAAAAGTACCTTTTCTTGCTTTTCGTTTCCTTATTTCTCCTGCATTTGCTTAATCTGTCTTTTGATCTTTGATCTGTTGGGGAAACCTGCATATTTCATGGTGTTTTGGCAATTTTAAGTATATATGTGTGTGTGTGTGTGTGTGTGTGTGTGTGTGTGTGTGTGTGTGCGTGTGTGAGAGAGACCATGGCAACTACCTCCAAAGTCAATCATTTTAATGCAGGCTGAAGAACTATTTTATTACAAAACTTACTTTAAACAAATGTTTCATCTACATATTTTTATTAAACTTTTTTTTTTTTACAGTACTCATTTTCTAAGAGCAATAATACCCTCTAGGGTGGGCGATATTGTGCAATACTAGACCTTCCAGGGGCTATAAGGCCCACCACCTGTGGCATCGGGCCTCTTTGCACCCCTGGGTGGTCTGGTATAGCACAATACCGCCCACCCTGTATGGTATTATTGCTTACTTAAGCTCCTGAAGATGCTGCAGGATAGGAGCATATGCTCTCCGCTTAGCCATTAGTGCAGGAGAATAATAATTCTCAAAATAAATTCAGTGCCCTTTATAACAGATTTTTCTTTTACACCATGCCTGAGATAACATATCCTGCTTAATAGCATAATTTAAAAATTGAGCCACAATTGCTTTCGGACTGGGAGAGTTCAGAGAAGGATTGGTAGTGAGGGCATGGTGCATATGTTCAATTTGAAGAGGGGACCAGGTTGGCAACATCCAGTAAAACAAAATGTGGTCAGATCCACCACGGCTGCATAATGAAGTTAGTGAAGTTAGGTGGAATTGTTAAGGAGGAATGAAGAAACAGCACAATGTTCAGTAAGTGGTAAGATTTGTTTTAGTTTCAGTTCTAATGAAGGCAGACACATTATTAGGAAAATACATGGAGGTGTACATTTTAATGGAAGGAACAGGAAGCTTACAAAAGAAACCCAGAGCAAATGCCACTGATGTATGTGTTATCCCAGATGATATTGGCCAGACAGCCAAATGTTAAAGAAAACATAACTGCACATATCCCAATAATGCAAAGCATCATGGAAAACATATGCAAATCCCCATGATGGTACAGAAGGTGGCAGTATATGAAAAAGTAATGGCTGGCATATGTTCAGCCGTAGGATTATTATTTACACATTGTTGTATTTATTTAATTTTTTTAAGGGTTTTTGTCCATGGGTGATGTAAGTTATATTTAAGCAATGTGTTGATGTCAGGAAGTCAGGTGTAATGGTGATGGACTGTTAGAGAAAGTGTGATATTAACTTTCCGAGGGGTCACTTTTGATAAGGGCAAGGTAGTTATGCTTGTGATAATGGGAATATTAGGAAAGTATGAGGTCTACGCAGAAGTGAAGTACAAATATGCACAGTTTCATAAGTATGTGCTCAGAGTGCAGGCAAATGTGATATGCAGGTTTGTTTTAGAAATAGGTAAAAATAGCGATACATGCAATTAATAGAAAGATAGATAATTACATAGACATATAGATACAGAGGGAGAGAGAGACACACACAGACAGACAGGAAGAATAGGGATGGCAGTGAAGTATTAAAGTGACACCAACCCCACCCCCACCCCACAGACATGGACAGGCATTGGGTGTGCCTTTGGGTCATTGCCCATAACGCTCATGCCATTTCACTTCACCCTACCCAGCAGACACAGACAAGAGTCGAGATGTGCCTTGGGGTTTTTAAACTTTACACTTACCCTATTCCATAAGAAAATATGCTGAAATGGATACAGTGTAAGAGAATGGAGTGAACTTTGGCGCTGAAGAGTCAAAGGCACACCTCGTTACCTGTGACTGGATGCAGGGTGGGGATGGGGGTGGAATGGCTTGAGCTTTACTGTTGACAATCCCAAGTCACACCCCTGTTGCCTGTCAGTCCCTACAGTGCAGGGTGTTATGGTCAGAAACCCTAATGCCCAGGGAGTTTCTTGGTGTTTTCACTCCAAGTTTTCAGCATGTGCTTTTTGTGATCCCACCTCATGAACAGTGACACTATCAGTTCATTAGCCAAAAGGAGATTTTGCACAGCAACTATGCCATTTGGCACTACAGGTGCAAAAACACATTTTGAACACAATGTAAAAAATGACAGCTGTACATTTCTTGCTTCATTAACACAAACACACACACACACACACGAACATGCCAGAACACAATGGAAAAATGATTAGATTTGTCTACAAGCACTATTTTCTATGCAAGTTGGAGCACGGGGGGGGGGGGTTAAGGCTGGGGATCAGTTATGGTCCATGACATAACCACATGGTCAGGATATTAAATAGTTTAAAATAAACATAAATGCAAAAGTAACCATTTCAAGAAGAAAATGCAAACTGTGATGCTTAAGTTATAGGGTAAGTTAGCACATCTGGACTTATTTGCTGCATATACATTTCAACTGCTAAGGGTCCTGACCATGTTCACCCTTCCTCAAGCCAAACTAGCTATAGTATGTCTTTTTTTAAATTAAATATACTTGATTCATTTTATACCATTACAGTACATCTTAACAGGCATACAACTTTCCAGCAATACTTACATTGGTACCATGGCATAAGTCATTAACAAGACGTATAGTACATTTTAACCTTCTGTAATATGCTGGTACATGGAATAAACATATTCTACTCATGCCTTCCAATCAAACAGTCACCTACTCTCCCCCATACCTCTCTCCCTCCCCCCATCCACCCCCCCTCCGGACCCCCCAGAGCCATATCTACCCTCCCCAAAGGTGCAAATCCCAACCACTAGGTATCTCCACTATCCCCTTTGTCTACGACAAATGAATTGAAGGAGTCATCCATGTAAGCATCTCTAATTTAGGGCATCCAAGAGCTCCCTATGCATGTCTATACAGTATGTTGTTGTCCATACAGATATTCTTCATCTCTAACTTGGTTTCCTAAGAAACAGGAGGGAGGGACCAGAGCGTAAAAAGCTTCTCCCATCTGGATTTGTACAAGGGGAGCCTTCCACAAAGATTCGCAATTGCCTTTTCTATTCTTAAGTTATGTAGGAGCTCCTTTACCCACTCAAGGTAAGAAATCACATGTTGATCTTTCCAATAATGAAGGACAAGCCATTTAACCGACAGAGAGATAATAGCCATATGGTACCTCCTCTCCTTGAAAGGAACAGAAGTATAATCCCCTACTATACAAACCTGTGGTGAGAAGTATTCCTGTAACCCCAGTAATGGGTCCGCCCTCTCCTGAATGGTTCTCCACAAACATGCCACCTTGGGACAATCCCATAGTATGTGAAGTAACGTCCCTGGTTCCTGAGCACACCTAAAACATACTTGATTCTGTATCTTGCCCATTCCATACAATTTAGTTGGAGTGTAGTAAATGTTATGCAATATAGAAAACTGTGTTAGTTGTAAGTGGTCATTAGCAGTGTATAAACAAACTCCTTCCCAGATTTTGTCCCATAAAAAATTGTCATGTGGAAAATTATGTACCCAATAATTAGATTGACCTGAAACCTCCAGGTTTAATTTCCCATATAACAATGAAACCAGCTTTGGCATAGCATGTGGTTGCTTAATGCAATCAAAAAACTCCTGAAGAGGAGGCCCCTGTTGCATATTCCATACACCCAAGCCAAATCAACTTATCAACATGTGCCTAATTTGGAACACAAAGAAGGAATACTTGTTGGGAAGCTGAAGTAAAGCTAAGAGGTCTAACGTTCCCCCTAGCCTGCCATTTACTGCCAAATCACAAACTTTGATTTGAGAGTCCAAGCATTCTTTAGGAGCAACAATTTTCTTGTCACCCAATTTAAAATTAGGGTTATTGAACACTGGTTGTGATAGGTCCAGTTGGTTATTGTATTTCATTGACTTACAAAACTGTGAGTAGACCTTTAGTGAAGTACATATAACCGAGCCTTGTCAGTTGCTGGGCAATTTACCCAGAGCTATAAATAAAAGGCTCTCCAGTGATAACCCAGTTAATAAATGTTTTCAACTTGTAACCATATGGGCAAATTGGAAACATTTTCTGTGTTCGAAGGGGTAGCCCTCCAACGAATGTACTTAGCCAAGTGGCTGACTAAATAATAGTGGTAAAAATTATGAAGTTTAAGACCCCCAAGTTGTTTTGGGGCACTTAAGCGATTATATGCTCTATGAGGGGGCTTGTTTCTCCATATGAATTGGAAAATTATACTGTGGAGTCTACGGAACCAGTTCAGGGGGAGATAAACATTTAGCACATTAAGCGGATAGAATACCCATGACAAAACATTCTTTTTTATTGCACTGACCCTCGCTTGAAGGAACAAGTGCATAGAGTTCCATCTATTTAGATCCAACTGAATTTCCTTTACTAAACTATCTAAATTCAACTTTTTCATCTGGGACAATGACGTAGATAAAAATTATTCTTAAGTATTTAAGGTGGGTAGTCCAGGCCATGGATAACGGGGTAATGTCTTCCCTGGAAAGCAAAGGGTTCAAGGGCATCACTTCTGATTTATTAATGTTAAGTTTGTAGTTTGAAACTTTACTAAACTTTTGGATTATCTGTAGGGCGGCCTGGATGGATTCGCAAGGGTTGGTGACATGCAGGAGAATATCATCCGCATAAACTGATAGCTTTAAATGAAATATCCCTATCCTAATACCCTGCAACCTTGGGGAAGCATTTAACTGTCGTATCAATGGTGCAAGATATAAGTTAAAAATTAGTGGAGAAAGTGGGCAACCTTGCCTAGTACCTGATTTTAAAGAGAAAACAGAGGAAAAAAACTCCATTGCAGTAAACTTTCGCTCTAGGTTCAGAATATAATGCTTTAACCCAGGAAATAAAAAGAGCTGGAAAACCCATTACAGCCAGGGTATTGAACGGGTATGTCCAACTGACCCTGTCAAATGCCTTCTCCGCATCCAGGGAAACTAGAGCCATTGGTTTGTCTGCCTCCCTGGATACGGAGAAGACATGCGCCAGCTTACGGATGTGATCCGATGAGACTCTGCCCTGCACAAACCCAATTTGTTCAGGACTTAGGAGCCCCCTCCCAAACTTTGGACACCCTTGCTGCTAATATTTTGTCAAAAATGTTTATATCATAATTAATCAATGAGATGGGATGAAAGTTCGTAACTCTATTCTTCTCCTTACCTGGTTTTGGCAACACCACTATAATTGCTTCCAAAAGTGTCGTATCTGTAATCCCCTTCTCAGATATAAAGTTAAATAGGCAAAGAAGAATAGGGCACAGCTCCACCTCAAAGACCTTATAAAAATTGGATGGGAAGCCATCCAGGCCCAGAACTTTAGTAAGAGATCTAATAGTGTCCCTAATCTCTTGCTGTAAAATAGGGCGTGCCAAAAATTCCTGTTGGGCTACCTCCAGCGAAGGTAATGGTGAAGCTAACAGATAATCCCGGATATCATTAGGTGATGGGGTAGGTTCAGGAGGGCTATACAACTGCATGTAGTATTGTTCAAATTCTTGGGCAATTTGCCTAGGGGTGGTTAAGATAGCATTGGTCAATAGGGAGAACACAAAGGGAACAAGACGAGACTCATCTTGTTTCCTAAGTCTCATCACTAGAAGATGACTGGTTTTATCCCCTTGTTCAATATATTTAGCTTGGGTTTTGAAGAGGGCATATTCCGCTCTCTCCCTCAGAATTTCTGCATACTCATTCTGTAGCACCACCAAATGCAACATTTCCTCATCTAGTGGGGGATTTGATAGTGAGGTTTCTAAGGCTTTAATTTCCTCAAAGAGAGCTTTAGCTTTTGTATCCTGTTTTCGCTTTTTGGTAGCTGAAATTCTAATGAATTGCCCCTGCAGAACACATTTTAATGTACACCATATTTTGTCAAAAGCAAGAATAGATCTTTCATTTTGATCCATAAATTGCTTTATAAAATCTTTAATCCGAGTGACTATATCTTCCTGATTAAGGAGCTGAGAATTTAATTTCCAAATAGTGTCTTTTTGAATACTTGGGGCTAAGTTAACTTCCAACCAAATTGGGGAGTGGTCAGATAGCACTCTGGGGGTGATCCCACTTACCCGTACTCCTGGGATTATTCTCTGATTAATCAAAAAGAAATCAATCCAGGAGAGGGATCTATGCACAGGCAAATAAAAAGTATAAGCCCTTGTGCCAGGATTCAGCATGCACCAGGGGTTTGTTAAGCCATACACTTCTATAAGATCTCATAGAGATCTTTGGGCCTGGGAAAGATTGGATCCTGCTGAGGAAAATCTATCTAGTGTAGAATCTATAACTAAATTCCAGTCTCCTGCTAGAATTATAGGTAGTCCACTAAAGGGAGCAAGGGTTAACGATAAATTGACAAAAAATTCTCGAGAATCCTGGTTCGGTCCATATATCGTGCCTATGAGCACTTCCGTGCTTTCTAGAATCCCCCTCAGGAAAATAAACCTACCTTGGGGATCAACCACTTTTAGTAGTTCTAGGAACTGAGTGTTCTTATTTATCAGTATCGCTATGCCACATTGTGCTGTGGAGGTTCCTGCCATATACACCGGCCCTATGAAACCCCTTCTTAGTAAGTTGTTATCTGTTACCAGCAAGTGCGTCTCCTGTAAAAAAGCGACATTGCAGTTCAGCACCACTAAGTGCTTGACAATTTGAAGCTGCTTAACCCGAGACCTAGCTCCTTTGACATTCCATGATATAATTTTCATATTCTAAGTATGGTGTTTGAAAGATCCACTTGGGCATCAGTACGTATTAATTGCACCCTTATAAATTGTATTAAAATTGGCAATGTGCCTGCTTGATTATGTAAGCAGGGCCATTGGGAGAGGGCGCCCCACTAATTTTTCACAGAGCTTCTGGGTGAATACCATGGGTAAGGAACCCTCTTCCCCCTCAGGCAATCCCAGCACCACAAGATTGCTTCTCCTCGATCTCCCTTTAAGGTCCTCCAGCTTTTCCTCAGCTTTCTTGAGCCTGCGTCTCATATGCCCCATCTCTGGTTCTAAGCACTGCCACCAATTGTCCAGCGAGGATATGCGGGCCTCGTTATCCAAGGTCCATGTAGTGATCTGTTCCAATGATGCCCTCATACCTCTCAATTCCAAGGCTAACACCAGCAGTGTATCCTTCATGGGTGTTAGTTCCTCGAGAAGTCTTTTCTCACTGAGTGCTTTTGGCTGTTGGGTATGGGAGTTCAGGTCCTCCGCCTGCACCTTGGCTCGCTTAGGCATCTTCTCCTTGCATGGGGTGGACGGAGGAGTATGCTTCAGTGCAGCCTTTTTCATTTCTTCGTCCATTGTCCACAATTTTTCATCTCTTCCCCAACTACAGGGTTCGGGTTTAATATTACCCCTCATCCCGATTTGTTTTTAACTGCAGAAGACATTAAAATCTTGTGAAAAGCCTGATTTGAGGGGGGTTGGTACTTGAGCTAACCGCAAGGGAACCTGTTCAGGCAGCCATCACGCCGGAAGTCCTAGCTATAGTATGTCTAACAATTACATGGATGGAAAAATGATGCCATATTTTCAACAAGAAGTTAGCATTTTAAAAAGACAGTGCTGTAGACTGAGAAGCAACTTGTGTAGGTGCATTCATCATGCTAGTCAAGATATTTTCTGGTTGCGTTCCATAAGGCTAATTAGTGGGAGAAGCAGGGGAAAGGGACAGGAATCTAAAATAAAACCATTTTTACTCCGCAAACTTAATTTAGAAGATCTATGGTCCAACATTCAACAGGATTTATCAAGATGGAAGAAGCTCCCTCTCTCGCTTTGGGGTAGAATTAATACCGTCAAGATGAATGTCCTCCCTAGACTGTTTTACCCATTAAATCTGTTGGATGTCTGGTTACCCCTGTCCTTCTTCCAACGTATTTACTCTGAAGTTAGTTCCTTTATTTGGCAGGACAAGGCGATTAGAAGATCCTACAGTAAGCTCTCTTTACCCAAGGAGATGGGGGGCTTACGTCTTCCTAACTTCTTGTTTTACTACTGGGCTTGTCACCTTAATAAGTGTGGGAAATGGCTTTCATTAACTGATCTCTGTGCTCACCACGACTATGTTCCTATTTGGCTACATATAGAGGCTGACTTTCTCGCTACCCATAATGTAGCCCCCTCGTCGCTCTTTATACTCCCTTTAAAAAATTGCCAAAATCCCTGCAGCCCTTCCCACTAGGTACCTCGCTAAGAGTTCTCTCTCAAATGTTCAGATTCTATAAGGTACGTTCGAGTTCGGATCCTTCTTAGCCGTTCTATGCCAATTTGAATCTTAAAATAGGGGGAACCTCCATAACCAGACGTTGGCTACCCCTTCCCCCTGAGCTTACAATGGCAGATTTCTACTCAAATGGTGTTATACTATCTACCGAGGAGATCCTCACTTAGCCGGGCCTTAAGTCATGGGCGGCCTTTCAAATTTTACAGCTTAAACACCTACTAGTTAAGGTAATGGGGAAAGAGTGTAACCCCTCTCGTATTGAAGTTTTTCTCAAACAAATAAAGACTTTGGCTTGTAAATCCCATGGCATTTTCACGGTATACAAGCTGATTCTCACTTTCTCTCAGTCTCACTCGAGTGCCGGTTCTTGAGTCTGGCAGGTTTCATTCCCTGATGAAGTTATTAACTGGCATACAATATGGACGGACCTATGCACATATCTCACCCAGGACCGATATAGACTTACACAATACTGTATCTAAATAATCTATATTATACTCCGGTAAAACTGGCCTGATTGAAAAGGCTTACCTCCAATATGTGTACTAGGTGCAATAAAGAGGAAGGCTCACTCCTTCATATATTGTGGTCCTGTGAAAGGATATCCCCGTTGTGGAACCAAATCGAATCGGCTCTGGATACTTTGTTGGGCCTACAGGGCCTTTTCTCCCCTGTTATATGTATTTTGGGAGATTACTCCGGAATTCCGGTGAAAGAGAGATGATTTCATATGGCTGTAATCTCTATGGCGGTCAAAAAATTAGTGCTTAGACACTAGACGGATCAAGTTACCATTTCCTATGCCGAATGGTTGCATGAAATATCATTTGCACTCCGCCTTGAACATTTAATTGCGAGTGTGCACCATCACCTCTCATCTTTCAACAAAAATTGGGGGAAGTTATATGCTCTGTATTTATCTTGAAATGACCTCTCCGGTTGCCTTCACGAACCTCTCCTCCCTCTCTAATTATATCTCAATGACTGCTCTTGCTGTTCCTTGGTTAATTTTAGGATAATAAAGATAGGAGAGTGCACCGTGGGGGTGGGGGGGTAAGGGGAGATATTTTAGGGCTTTCTTGGCAGTGTGCAGGGATGGTACAACATTCAATCCTTAAATCTTGTTGCACCATGATATGCCTAATAAAACATGTTGAATTAAGAAAAAAATAGAACCATTTAACCCATTTGTGATTTAAAGTTGCATGACAGAAATGCGGCTTCCAGAACTTCCAGAACTGGACACCATATTCCAAATGAAGCCTCACCAGTGATCTACACAGTGACATCATCACCTCCTTCCTTCTGCTGGTAATACCTTTCCCTATGCACCACAGCATTTCACAGGCTCTCCTCATAGCTTTGGTACATTGTTTAGCCACCTTTAGGTCATCCAATATGATTACCCCCAAATACCTTTCCATTTTGATGACCATCAGCCCCCCCCCCCCGTAATCATTCCCTGGGTTCCTGCACCCATTCCTTATTCAGCATTCAGTTAGCACATCTGGGCTTATTTGCTGCAAATGCATCTCAACTGCTAAGGGGTCCTGCCATGTCCACCCTTCCTCAAGCCAAGATAGCTGCAGTATGTCTAGCAATAACATGAATGGAAAGATTGTGTGATAAATGGCATATCCAGGGGGATGGCAACTCTGTTGTTGTTCCAGTTTTTTTTTTCACTTATATAAACTTAGCCAGGAAAAAGTAAGTAGGAAAAAAAACACTCAGCTTTTTGTTTCTACAAGTAGTTGTTAATTGCAGCTGGTATTTTTAACATGTGCAAGGGAACGCCACTTCTCAAACTTAAAAGAAAAAATACACTTCATCAAAAGCTATGTTTACCAAGTACTGTGCCCATGATTAAAATAATTTGAACCTCCTCTCCCAAAAAGTACCCTCACATGAAACTGCATGAATAACTGTAAAGACAATTAACAAATTTATTTCTAAATGCATTACTAACACCAATGCTTTCAAAGTTTTGAAACTACTAAAAAGACAAACTATATATAAATATATATATACACACACACACACACACACACACACACACACACACACACACACACACACACACACACACACACACACACACACACATATATATTTATAAAATGGGTAGGGAAATTGTTGCTCTTTTATTGGATGAGCACCACCACATGACCATGCGTATATCAGGGCGTGACCGTACACCTGCACTTTTACCTCCCTCCAAAACAATTTTGACATTTTATAAGATAGATAAACCACTTTGAGATGTGCGGTCGCACTCTGATATACACACGTCTTGGATGGTTGACACACTCGGCCAGCTGCCTCGCGCGTAACAACGCACACCAAGGCATGCATACATCAGAGTGCAACCGCACACCTCAGAGTGGTTTATCTATTACATATATATATATATATATATATATATATATTGAATATGGTAAACAAATATTGTTAATCTCAAAAGCTGAACTTTATGTTTTTATATATAAATGTTTAAGAAAAACCTGTGGCTCTTTCAACCAGAACGATGTGTCTATTTTCCTTGGCAGCTGTAGTTTCAAACATTACTTACTTTTTCCTTTTGAGACATTAGGTGGCTCTGATAATCATTTGTTCCAAGGGTTTTTAAGTAAATTTGAAGGTGTTTAGTATCTTCTGTACTCCACAGACTTGTTCTATTTCTTGGTCCAGATCCCAAACTACTGTGTCTTGTTTCAACATGATAGATATACAGTACCTCATTCCCCTCCCACATGAATAAAAAAAGAGGTGGGGGTGGATCTTTAGGAGCTTCTCAGGTGGAGGTGGGGGTGGATCTTACTTCCCCCCAAAAAACAATGCTGCCTCCCACTACTCAGGTTCCAGTTCTTGTACCGCCCATTTAAAAAAGAAAATAGTACCCTGCAACCATTGATGAATATGAAAGTGCATTTATTTGAGGGTGAAAAACATTTCTTGGAGGAGAGTAAGGTGGAGGAGACTATTTACACCTTCAGTCAGTTCCACGGACAGAAATATGACATCACTCCTTTTGTACATGCAAAACGTCTGCATGCTCTGCCTATTGCAGCCATAGAAAAGGATAAGATCCTAGACAAAGACTATCACATCCTGACCCTCCTCTTCTTCTGGGACACCATGAATCCTTAAATTACTTCACCAGGAATAATTTTCTAAGTCCTCACATTTGTCTTTAAGCCCTTGCAGCAGGGTTGAGCAAGGATCCATTTGAGTCATTCTACCCAAGAGTTCGTGTGGGTGGCTGCTTGTTCTCAGTTGCTCACCTTAGTTTCTATTGTAGAAATAGGAATTTTAAGTTCTATTTGCAGGTTCCAGAATTCTGCCCAAAACTCCCTCAATTCATTTAGGATGGCTGCATTAGTTGGTTGGGCTTGTTCTGGGACTGAGCCCAGGGTAGACACCGATGCCATAGCTTGATTGGCTGGAGCAGATAGAGCAGTAGATGAAGTGCTTTGGGTAAGTTCTGCCACTTGTTGACATGATTTATGGGTATTTTTCTTAGCACCCATGAACTAGAAGGGCTCTAAATAAAAAAGAAAACAGAGTAAAATGGAGAATGAGAAGAACACTGTTAATTATCGATTGGGTGGGAGCAGAGCTGTTGATTCACCCCTCCATATCACAGCTACAGTAGCTGGAACCAGAATTCCATCTGTGTTCATTTTTTTTAATGTATTTATCCCCCACTGACCAGCCCTGTTCCACCCTCCAATCACTGCAGCCGGGTGATGTGCTGGCCATCACCTCTCACCAATTTAGCCACCAGCATGCCTGATGTAGTGGGGGAGACTGGCTTTATCCCTTTTGTCCTTCCCCCAAGCACAGAGCCAAGGCGTGCAATGATGCCAATGAACCAGCCATGCACGCTTCTCTATGCAACACGCCGGGCGTCTTGTTTGGCTCCACCCCCCCTTGTGTGGGTCCATTGCACTGGCCCCCAGCCACCACTAGGGGTCAGTCAAGCACTCCATCCCCACCCCTCCCGAGAAGAGGAGAGCTGACTTCCGGATGCGAAATCCTCTCCTTCCCCGGCTGACCACCAGTGACAAAGCTGGGAAGTTATTGGCACCTCGTCTTAAATCACAAGTGATGGATAAAATTGTTCCCTCGATAAGTAATGCTTCAGAACAACTTCTTACCTCCCCATGGGACATAGTAGAAGCATTCAAGGACTTTTATCAACAGTTAAATGCCTCCTCATTTTCCCCCTTTGATCAAACACAATTTCATTCATTTCTTCAGGATCTGTCACTTCCTATTCTCTCCACTTTACAAAAGGAATTTTTTGAAAACCCCATTGATGCTAGCAAAAATATCTAAGGCAGTTGATTCGCCAACCTCGGATAAAACCCCTGTTCCTGATGGGTTTACCTTGAATTTTTATAAAGCAATGAAAGTACAAGTTACACCTATTCTTCTCACTACATATAACTATATTTTTGAATATGGCCTATCTGACCTCTTTATGACTAGGGCTACTATAGTGGTCATCCAAAACCAGATCAGGATACCTTGTCATTCAACAATTATAGGTTGATATCTCTTATGAACGTAGACCTTAAGATCCTCTCAAAATGTTTGGCAGAAAGGCTGGTAAAGTTGTGGGACTCGCTTATTAGTTGGGAAAGGGTAGGGTTTGTCCGGGGGAGGCTTTCTTCAGACCATCTCCCTAAAATCTCTTATCTTTTTTCAGCATCCAGGGACCTAGATGTTCCAGCAGCATTGGTTTCCTTGGATGCTGAAAAGGCCTTTGACTGAGTCTCTTGAGATTATCTATTTATACTTTTGCCTTATTTCAATATTCTGTGTGAATTTATAAAATGGATTAAACTTTTATATTCCTCACCTACAGCTCAAATACTTTGTAATGGTCTGCTGTCTCAGCCCTTTTCCTTACATCAAGGGACCAGACAAGGTTGATCTCTTTCCTCATTTTTATTTAACCTATATCTGGAACCCCTAATTAGGAAACTCAGTTCCTCACAACAGAATACTGGTATTACAATCCACCATATAGAGTACAAACTTTCTGTTTATGTGGACGATATCTTACTACACCTTTCCTCCCCAGCTATCTTGATACCCTTCGTTTATAGATAATTTCCTCTTTTGGTATTATATCCAATTAAAAACTTAACCTGAGTAAAACAGAACTCATGCCCCTTAATAATAGAACTTTTTGGGCAGATACAGCTCATCTCGGTCTGACCTGGAGGAAGGATAGACTTAAATATTTGGGCATTTTTCTTAGTACAGCTCCCAATAAGTTCAAACAATATAACTTGGATGCTATTGTTTCCCATATTAAAGTAGATTTGGAATGCTGGTCTCTCTTACCCTTCTCACTTTGGGCAGACTAATCATCATAAAGATGAATGTCCTTCCCAGGTTGTTATATCCCCTACAGATGTATAACTGGTATATTCCTCAAACCTGGTTAACTCAAGTCCATAGGATTTTAACTTCTTTTCTATGGAAAGGTAAAGTTGCACGTTGGGCATTTTCTAAATTGATGAAAAACAAACAGCATGGTGGTCTTCAAGTCCGTAATTTGTTTCTGCATTATTTTGGCCCTTCACTGTAATAGAATGTCTTATTGGTTATGTCCTGCAGGTGATCAATGATATATTCCTCACTGAGTTGAGCTAGAATGTTCCCTTTGTTCCAATCAAGCCATGGAATACAATGTACTCCCCTTTTTTCCTAGGAAAAGGTTACCTTCCTGTCTAAATAATACACATTTTGGGTCATCCCTACTAATCCAAGCCGATCTTTGTTCCTTTCTTAAGATATGTACTGCTCAAGATATTCTTCAGCCTCTTATGGGGAACACTAATCTAATGATTGCTGAACATACATTGTCTCATTCTTTCTGGCCAGATATGGGTGTTAAAATGGTTCAGGAGCTAACTTTAGATAGTAGACTTATGCCATTCCGTAGAGCAAGGGAAGTATTCCAGTGGACAAATGCTAACTGTTTCAAAACCTCCAGATCCAACATATGCTTACACACTACTTTGGACAGGTCAGTGGAAAAGTCCCTTGGGGTTGGTTGTTCTCCCAATATTTGCTTTGGCCCCTTCCTCCCACCCTTGTTTCATATTATTACCATTATCTAGGTGATTTTTTGACTGCAAATGAGGGTTTCCAGATTTATAGTTGAGATCAGATTCTTCCTCCTAAAGAGTTACCTAGAGAACGGCCACTTATTTGGAAACACTTATACCAATTTATAAAATGGAATCAATATCATCTTATGCAGTTTCACATTCTTCATAACCTCTATTATACTCCAGTTAGGCTCCGTAAGATGGGTCACCTCCCTAGTGATCTTTTTTCTAGATGTGGTCAAGAATCTGGTTCTCTATATCATATTTTATGAACCTGCCCAAAAGTCATTCCTTTCTGAAATTCTATTCATTCTCATCTTGATCCTCTCCTTGGGCTAGCAGATGCATTTCTTCCTGAAATATGTATAATAAGAAACTTTTTGGATTCCCTTATTGGCACCCGAAGAGCACATATGGCATTGATTTCAGCATGCCCTAAAAAAGTTATTTCAAGGCATTGGTAGGATCAGGAAGTCCCTCACTTTTTGGAATGGCACAGAGAACTTGCATTTGCTTTACAAGCAGAACAATTGACAGCAAGCATGTCTGGTAACTCAAATAGATATAAGAGACTATGAGAACCACTACAAACCCTATTAACCCTTTCAACCTAAATAATAACTTAGCCCCAATATGATGCCCTTGTTATGCCATCCAAGAAATTCCCTTTTACCATTTATATATCATGTCAGTCTCAAGACACATAAGTTAACTAGTCTATATGAGAATGCTTAGTAACACTCTGGAGAGTAATGGAGGGGTCGGGGAGGGGGGTTTAGGGGATATTAGACAGTTTACGAACATACGAATGTGCCAGCAGAAACAGACCACCAGGTCTATCTAAGTCTGCTCGAGTGTGCAGCCAACACTCCTAGTCTGCAGATGCCCCAACCCCCTCCATTTTGTCATCCAGTTTAGATGTTTACTTTAACTCACCGTTATGAATGATTAGCTGTTTACTGACAGTAATAAGAAAAGCTGGTTCAATACAAGCTGCATATTGTCTTGGAACTCTGGAAATATATCCTAGCATTGCCAATGATAAGATTCTACTTGTATCTCTGCTTTACTTAAGAACAAATAAAATACATTCAGTTTGAAAAAAAAATATTTCACTACTTTGACCTCAGCAGATCTAGCATAGGCAAGCTGAGCTAGTTGTGGCACTAGGCGTAATAGATCTGCCAAGGCCAACTACTATGTAGAAACCTTAGAGGAGGCTAAAGGCATCTATTCCAACATTTGGCATACACTCAAAACAGTTGAAGGCCATAAAACACCCTCATCACTACCATCAAAAATCAACAAAACTGGCAGTGTGGTCTCAGACCAAGGCACCATCCTGGAAAAGTTGAATGTTCACTTCATCACAACAGGTCTAGTGTTTGACTCTTCGTCAGCTGCAGGGCTGTTTGGTAACCCTTCCCCCACAGACAACTCAGCTCATGTGGCCGCAGGACTCTTTCCGGCTCTCTCCAGCAACTTACAAGGAGGTTGAGGATCTCTTGAACAAATTGGACACTAAGAAAAGTGCAGGGACTGATGGGATCGAAGCCTTTTTCCTGAAAATAGAGAGTCACCTGCTAATGGCACCAATTATGCATATTTTTAATCTATCCATCTCCACAGCCACTGTCCTCTCATACTGGAAAATGGCTTACATCCTGCCATTATTTATGTCTGGTGACAGGAGTGATCTCAACAACTATAGACCCATCCCCATCCTGCCAGTCCTGTTCAAAATGCTGGAAAAATGAATAAATACCCAACTAAAGGAATATATGGAGAGCTGTAACTTATTCAATCCCCCATAGTCTGGTAATAGAAAGAAACATAGCACTGTCTCAGCCCTGGCCAAAGTGACCAATTACTTTTTTACTGCTGTGGATGCCAAGCAAACCACATGTGCCATATTTCTAGACCTCAGCAAGGCATTCGACACAGTGGACCACAACCATCTCCTTCTCTGTCTCAGATCCCAGGGGTATGAATGGTCCTTCTCTAAACTGGTTCTCAAACTACCTAAAAGGTAGGCTGAAAAGGATCAAAGTGGATGGGGCTCTATCAGATCCAGAGCAAATTATGAGAGATGTCCCAGAAGGGTCCATACTTGTGCCACTACTTTTTACTATTTGCATTAACTTTATTAGTAAAAATATTCACAATTCCAAACTTCATTTCTTGTAGATGACACAGTGCCCTATAACTCTAAGCCTTCAGTGCATGAAGCATGTGTTGAGCTGCAGTCTGACTTCAATCAACTGCAGCTCAATCTTGTCCATTCCTAGCTGTTATTAAATACAAAGAAAACCAAGGTGATGTTTTTCACCTCCACTCAACCAAGTACTTCCCTAAGCACACATCACACTTCTTTACCCATCACAACTATCTTCGGGGGCACCTTAGATTTCATGGATCAGGTCAAGTATCTGGGAGTCATTATGGATAGCAAATTGTCCTTCAATGTTCACAATGATTGCTTGGCTAAAAAGCTGAAATTGAGGCTGGAGTTCCTTTACAGGAACAAATCCCTCTTCACAGTAGACATTAGGTGAAGACTGGTGCAAGCCACCATTCTCCCCTTGTTAGATTACAGTAATATAATTTATATCTGTAGTTCTGCGACTAAAATGCACAGACTTGACACCCTTTTTCACCATGTGCTGCACTTTATAACAAACACACCATACAGGATGCACCACTGTGACCTCCACCATGCAGTAGGCTGGACATCCTTAGTTACTAGATGAATGTTGCACATTGGCTGGTGGACAATGAAAGTGCTATGTGACAAATTGCCACCGTATATCTGTTCTCTTGTGCACAGGATGCATAGCAAATACTCTCTATGGAATGCTGAGCATATTCTTTTGGATATCCCTAGAATGCATACAAATCATGGCAGGGGTGCTATTAGCTTCACTATTCTGTTGGTCGGGAATACATTGTAATTTACCTGAAGACTAACCAATCTTGACTCCATAAACTGTTTTAAGGTTCTGGCCAGGAAAGCCTTTAAAGTAGCATGTCATTGCTCCAAATCCTAACCACCCATCCATGCAAACCTATCCATCCTTCAGCTACCAGCTACCCCAACTCTCCTCCCCCTTTCCCCTTCTCCTAAAAGTGTACCCAATCTTCCTGTATGTTCCTTCTATCCTGACTCTCCTCTCCTTACCCCTACTTTATTTACTCATCTGACCCTTGTGATCAGCTCTCCTGACCCCTCTCCTCCTACCCCTCCCTTTCTCAACCCATAAAGCCCAATCGATGACCAGCTGTTCCTTACCCCTCTTGCTCTTCTTGAACTCTCTTTCTCCTTCATGTCTTATGTACAGATTAATTTATTCATTCCTTCACCACAGGTTGTTATTGTGTATCATTATATGCCCTGCCTACAGCCATTTATTACCATGATGTTCACCACTGTGGCTGTCTATGTCACCAATTTATATGCTTTTGCACTTAGCCTTATTGCACTATCTGTATCTCTAATGCATATGACCTATCATGACCATTATATGCACTGTTTTTGGTTCATAGTATTGTGGCACTCCCTTGCTGTATCTACCCTATTGTGATTTGTTGCCTTGTGACCCCTGACTGTAACTACTTCAATGTGATATTGCTGCCTATAACTGCTGCCTGTATAAGCTAAGTTTGTCTTTTTTGCCTGAATCTGCTGTGTAAACCAGGACCTCCATGTGAATGAGTTCGCTCAATGGAGTTTTCTCCTACAATAAACTTGAACTTAAACTTGAACTAGTTTTAATATTTTAACTAAAGTGCTTACAGTGCAATTGAGCTCTGACCCCAATACTTCCATGTCCCTGCCTACATAAGCTCAGCCCATAGAGAATGGAACTGAGCATGGGGAGATGTGATGCATGGCAGAGACAAGCACCTTTGCTGCTGAGGAAAGGTGCCAGGGTCCTTGCATCTTGTTCTAACCAAACTCTAAATTTAAAATTCACTGTATAAAGTTTGCCTTATATAGATTATATTATCAATGGATCCCACGGGAGAGATCCTAAAAGTGTTTTGTCAAGAGGTGTCAATTATTCAGCATTCAAAATGTAAGATATATTCTGAAAAGTCAAGGGTTATGTCAAATGACAAGTTCGTTTGTAAAAAGTGTAACACTTATTCTGTGAAATAAAAAATAAACTAGCTAAAACACAAAACAAGTTGAAAAATACCTTAGAGATTAACACAACTGAACATTTTGTAAAGGATCTGGAATGCGAGACAGATCATTTATGACACACAGTGCAAACTATTCACAAAAAATGGACAGAGAAGAGAAAAGGGAGACTAGCCCTGATAACTCCAGAGAAACCAGAAACAAGAGAGGAAGGGAGGACCTCAGTGGTTCCAGAGAAAGCCAGTGGTATTCAGTGAGTCACCAGAAAGGGGCTAAAGGGAGGAAGGAGAACTGTGGCAGTCAGTCACAACCATGTTGAGGTGAGGAACAGATTTAATTGTTTGACTGTGGAAGGAGAACATCAGAGCACCCCAGACACAGACAGGCAAGGCCAGGTTAATAAGAAGCAAACAGTTGTGGTCAGTGATTCTATTATCTGACATTATTACGCAAATATCTGTGATAAAGATAATGAAAACAGAACACTTTACTAACATGTCTTCCTGGGGCAAAAATAAATGACATCAGAACCAGAATACCTTCAATATTGAAGCAGTGTGGAAGAGACCGTATTGTTGAACTTCATGTGGGAAATAATAATGTAGGTATGGCCACAAAAAGGATATTTGATCAGATTGATCAGTATGGGGAAAGATATACAAAAGCTAGGGGTAGATGTGCACATATCAGAGCTACTGCCAATTCTCAGAATAAGTAAAGAAAAAAAAACATTGTAAGAATAATTTTAAGGCTCAGTAATTGGTGTAAAAAGGTGGGTATACATTTAATAGATTCATGGAAGCTTTTCAACAACAGCCATCATCTGCATGGTAGAGATGGGCTATTCATAAAAAGAGAAGGTGCAAATTTTCTAGGAAATCATATGAAATCACATAGTGAGAAATATCATTTAAACTTAACATGATGGAGGATGGGGTACTCATCAAAAAAAAAAAATCAAAGCAAAACAAATAATACACCTAAAACAACCAAATCTGTATATCCCCAGATACAAAATCATATCCAGTGCCTACATGACAATACTAGCAGCCTAAATAACAAAACTGATAAACTACAGGCCTTGATGTCAAATGAAGAAAACATTGACCTTATATGTGTAACAGAAATCTGGTGGAAAGACACAGAGAAAGTATATGGGGAAAAATATAGAAGGCTACAACTTTTTTAGATGGGATACAAAAAGCAGACAGGGAAGGGGATTGGCACTATATCTCAAAAATAGCATCCCTACTATAGATATATTTGAAAAAATTAGGAATCCTGACTGCATGACTGAATTCATATCACTTATGCCGGATGGGGATAATACTGACTTCCTAAAGTTTGTCAGTGTGCAATAATGTGTAAGGAACTGATAAGGCTAGAAGCCCGAAATTTGTTCCTGAAGATCAAATGTAATATCATAATATACTTCCATTCATTATATAGTTGTTAAATATTTTCCTAAAAAACATGGGGGGTAGGGTTTACAAAGCAATCTGAAGGTGCAAAACCTTCCCTAAGTCCCCAAAAGTTCCATAGCTGCAGACAAAAAGGGGAACTTGCTCTGAGTGCTATACACAAAGGGTGGATTCAAAAAACAATCTGAAGGTGGAAAACCTTCCCTAAGTCCCTAAAAGTTCTGTAGCTGCTGCAAAAAAGGGGAACTTGGTCTAAATGCTATACACAAAACATCCATAGCTGCGGAAAAAAAATACACTGAGGACTGTGGGAAAAAGTGCAGTTACGGAAGTTCCTGAGGAAAAAAGCAATTGAAAAGTGTGGCATGTCCCCTTAGAGGCTATTCACAGCCAGTGTTTTTCTGCAGTTGTGGAAAAACTATTGTACACATGCTGCACACGAAAGAGTGAGGCATAACTCTCCCTGAGTAAAGTGCAGTGTACCAGCAATTGAGATACAATTATAGTGGAGGTGCAGGCACAAGTAATTGCAAACCTATAGGTAGTGTCAGTTGTTACAACAAAAAATAGCACACATTTTCATTGAAATACAACAAACTACAACCACTAGACCCAGTGCAGCCCATAAAGGAGCTCCACATGCAGTAGAGGCAGAGCTGAAAACAGCCTGCAGTGAATGCTGCTGAAGCAGACAACATAAACACTCCAGGGAGAGACACAACCATCAGTTCCACCAGCAGTTACAGACAGCCACTGTGGTGCATGGCCCTGCTGGTACCAGTGGTGCTGGAGTGGTCTAAGTTACGGGCCTGGCTGCTGGGGCAGAATTCACAAAGAACGCCAAAAATCCCACAGCTGCGGGAAAAAAGCTTGCAGCACTGCAGAAATGCAGTTGCACGATATTCTGAAAGAAAACTTGCACAGGTGCGGAATTCCGCAAAAATCTCTGCAGTTGTAGAAACTCAGCAGCTGTGGAAATTGAACAAGTGCTGAAAATCCGCAACTGCGGAAATGGCTTAGGAGGCACAGCAACAGTGAACCTAATTAGCTGGAGCAGCAGACTAACAGTTCTGTCATAGCATGAAGCTGAAAGCACCCACAGAGAGACCAGCAACCAGTCCCTCAACTGGGACCACTGCAGTACCACAGGTACCAGCAATACCATGGCACCACAGTGGCTGTCTGTCACTGCTGGTCGTCCTTCCCTGGAGTGTTCCTGTTGTCTGCAGGAGTAACACTCACTGCAGGCTGTTCAGGCTTTATTGCCTGTGGGGCTCCTTCACGGGCTGCACTGGGTCGGTGGTTGTTGTTTGTTGCCATTCAATGGCAATGTGTGCTAATGTTGCTGCAACTTCAGCCAGTGATATACCCACTGGGATGCTATTACCTGTGCCTGATCTCCACTTTAATTATATTTCAATTGTTGGGGCACTACTGCAGTTTGCGGAGGGAGTTTTACATCTCACTCCAATGTGTGTAAAATTTTTTCCACAACTGTAGAAAAAACCTGGCTGAGAATAGCCTTTGAGGGGTTGTGCCATACTTATCAATTACCTTTTTTCCTCCCCTCAGAAACTTCCGCAACTGTACTGTTTTCCACAGTCCATAGTGTATTTTTTTCCGCAGCTGTGGAGGTTTTTATGAATAGCACTCAGAGTAATGTCCTCCTCTTTTCCATAGCTATGGAAGTTTTGGGGAATTAGGGAAGGTTTTGCACCTTCAGAAAGCTTTGTGAATCCTGCCCCTGGTCTCTCTGTGAGTACTTACTGCTGCAGCAATGGCAATTCTGTTAGAGTCTGCTGCTCCAGTTATAATGGATCACCTGCTGTTGTGCCTGCTGAGCTGTTTCCTTAGCTAAGAAAATAATGTTAGGGAGATTTCAGCACTTGTGGACTTCATAACTTGCCTGTTTTACTGATTTCCCTAACTGTGGAAATTTTCTTTGCGAATATGGTGCAACTAGATTTCTGCAGTGCTACAAGCCATTTTTCTGCAGCTATGGAAATGTTGTCTGTCTTTGTGAATGCAGCCCAAAACATCTGCAGCTGCAGAAAAAGATACACTGAGGACTGTGGAAAAAAAGGTGCAGCTGTGGAAGTTCCTGAGGAAAAAAGCCAACGAAAAATGTAGCATCTCCCCTTAGAGACTAGTCACAGCCAGTGTTTTTCCGTAGTTGGGGAAAAATGTTGTACACATGCTGCACCACAAACAGTGAGGTGTAACTCTCTCTGAACAAAGTGCAGTGTACCAACAATTGAGATACAATTATAGTGGAGGTGCAGGCACCAGTGATAGCAAACCTATAATAGTGTCAGTTGTTACAACACAAATAGCACGTTTTCATTGAAATACAACAAACAACCACTAGACCCAGTGCAGCTCATAAAAGAGCCCCACAGGCAGTAGAAGCAGAGATGATAACAGTCTGCAGTGAGTGCTACTGAAGCAGACAATATAAACACTCCAGGGAGAGACACAACCATCTGTTTCACCAGCAGTTACAGGCAACCACTGTGGTGCATGGCCCTGCTGGTACCAGTGGTGCTGGAGCGGTCTCAGTTGAGGGACTGGCTGCTGGTCTGTCTGTGAGTACTTACTGCTGCATCTATGGCAAGACTGTCAAGGTCTGCTGCTCCAGTTAATATGGATCACCTGTTGTTGTGCCTGCTGAGTGTTTTCCTCAGCTAAGGAAAGAATGTTAGGGAGATTTCAGTACTTGTGGACATCCGTAACTTGCCTGTTTTATGAATTTCCACAACTGTGGAAATTTTCTTTGTGAATATGGTGCAACTAGATTTTTGCAGTGCTACAAGCTATTTTTCTGCAGCTACAGAAATTTTGGCTGTTTGTGAATCTAGCACATAGCATTTGATGGCAGATGAGGACTACTTGGCCCACCCTGTCTGCTCATTCCCTACCTATTGGATTGGCTGCAGATCCTACTTAACCAACAGCCTGCTTTCTCCTATCCCCCATTAGAATTGCCTTATGTTTGTCTCAAACAAAAGAGATTTTCCTGAAAATATCTTTAGTTTCATTTATTATGGTATTTTCAGGTAAACCGTTCCTAAGGTTTAATATCCTCTCTGTGTAAAACTACTTTGTTTTTTCTGTTCTACTCTTCTTATAGTGACCTGTAGTGCATGACCCTAGTTTTTGAAGTTATGTCTTTGAAGATAATGTTTCATTCATTCAGAAGGTAAGGATAATTAATTATATCATAAAACAGTAGTATATCTCCTCTTTTTCTGTGCTCCTCCAATGAATATAGTTTTAGATTACCCACTCTTTCTTTGCAGGGTGTATCCTTAATGTCCATTTTTATGTTCGCCTGCGCGCATGCGCAAGGAACGTTTTGGGAGAGTAGCACATTTGGAGGTGTGCCTCTCCCATCCAATGCACTGCTCCCTTGAGCAGGCGTGGCGGTCCTGCACCAATGGGTGCAGGAGCTCAGTATGACAGCGGTGTTCTTCTGCTTCAAAGGAAAGCACCGCTGCCATACTGACGCCGCATCTAGCGTCCCCTCGCATCGCAGCGCTGCCCCTCCATGCGTCACGCCACCCCCCACAGCTTTGGTGCACGCAAACTTTGTTTGCGGCGGGATGTAATCCTCGTCGGCTCCCTCATTACAGCATAGTTTGCGATGGGGTGTCTGACCCTATCGGCTCCTCGCTCCCCAGTCATCTTGTGCTATGCTGGGGAGCCCACCCCAGCATGGCAAATGGTCCCGCGTCGTCTTTTTTTTTTAACACCTGTAAAATAAAAATGGTCCCACGCGCGTCTCCCAGCCCCTCCACAACCGCACCCACCCTGCGCTCCAGCCTCCCCCCACCCCACCCCATACTACCTCTGGACTCTGGCGCGGCGATCTTGATGGACTGGAACATGTCTGCACTCTTCAAAAGCGACCGCGAACTGAGAAATGCGATAAGCTGTATAATGGGCTAGATAGGGGTTTCAACTATGCATATCTCAGTCATTTTTGGAATTTTTGCAAATTTTCAACATGGGGTTTTGGGACCCCTTCTCTGAACAATTCACTGTCATGGCGTTATTCAGGCCCGAGAGGGTGATTTTGCAGGCACTGCGCGGTTACTGCGTGAAATCACCCTTCAGCCTTAGACTAATGCCATGACAGTGACATCATTATGAGAAGGGTCCAAAACCCTTATGTTGAAATTTGGTAAAAATTCCAAAATTACTGTTTTACAAGCCGCAGCATTGTGCAGTTCCTACGCAGGCTCGTAAGTTCTCGAATTTTCAATATTTTCACTCTAGATTTTCAACATTGCCATTTTATCACACCTTCTTATGAGTTGTACAGCTGTCATTTTTCACATCTCACCCAAAACGTGTTTCAGCCCATGTAGCTCACAATGGCGCAGTCGGTGTGCGAAATCAATGTATGGAATGCATTAAGAAAATCACAGTGACACTGTTCATGAGCAGAGGTCTTAAAATGGCTATGTTGAAAATTTGGTGAAAAAATTCCTAAAAATGACTATTTTACGACCGTGCGTTGCGCAGTTCCCACGCACGTAGAGTTTGCAATTTTCAATATTTCCCTCCAGATTTTCAACATTGGCATTTTACCACTTCCTTATAGGCAGTACAGCTGTCATTTTCATCCTGCCCAAAGCGTGTTTCCGCCTATATGGCGCTGTGGAGTATTAAAAGGATAGACAATTTATTGTGCAAATACCAGCAATCGCACTGGACATTAGGGTAAAGCACCATACATGCCAAACACCACTGCAAATACCTGCAAGCGAACGTTCGGCATTGACAAATGCTTGTTCTTTGTCATTCTGTACTGCACCCTCTCCACTCTGTCAACATCTGACCTCCTATATGGACACCAAAAGTGCCTGCAGTAGTTCAAAAATGGTCTTACATAAGATCTGTACAGGGGCATTGTAACATCTGCTATGTGACTTTTTAAATTTCTTTTTCTAACATCAAGTACCCTGTTAGCTCTTGATGTGGCATTAATACATTGGTCTTTAAAGTTCAGGTTGTTATTTATAATGATGCCTAAATATTTTTCTTTAACTGTTACCTTCAGAGTAGTGTTACTTAATACATACTGATTTAGTGCATTGTTTCTCCCTAGATGAAGGACACAACACTTATCTAGGTTGGACATCATGCCCCATTTATAAGCCCACTCTGTCATAATGTTCAGGTCTCATTGGATACCTTTTATTTGCTCTACAGTATTACTTGTTCCATAGGCAGTGCCTGACTGTCCAGAGTTTTAAATCAGCCCTCAAACCTTATTTGTTTAGCCTAGTGTTCCCAGATGAGCTTAATTAATGGGAAATTATAAATGCATGATTTTATGAATTTGTATTTTAATATACTTTTTATGTTTATGTACAGTATGTGTATGTACAGTGCCTTGATCTTTGGAAAGGCGCTTTTATACATAAAATTGATTTGATTCTAGTTTTGTGTCATCTGCATACTTAGTAACCCAGTTCTGTATATTATCATTAGGATCAGCTATGAATAAATGAAATATAATGGGTCCCAGTACTGAATTCTGGGGTACCCACTTGTCACCTGGCCCTCCCTTGATAGGTAACCATTTTCATCACCCTCTGGGTTCATTCAGTAAACCAATTTGCAACCCACCTCACTATGTTTTAATTGAAATTAAGCCTAATCATTTTTTACAGTCACTGCCCAGTGGGGAACTGTATTGAATGCCTTACAGAAGTCCAACAAGACCATGTCTGTCACACTTCCCTGATCTAACAACTTATTGACTTTTTCATAAAAACAAAGTTTTTTGTGCAGGAACATTCTGAGGTGAGCCCATGTTATTCTAGATCTAAATTATTATTTATTTTAATGTGATTCAGTATTCTATCCTTGATTGTTGATTCCAGGATCTTGCCTGGTACCAAAATTAAACTTATGGGGCGATAATTGCAGACATTTTGTCTATCCCCTTTTTTTATAAATTGGGGTAATTTTTGTTGTTATCCAATTCTTTTACACCTTATCTGTGCTGAAAGATTTTTAGAATAGCATTTTTAGTGGGATAATGATGCTTTCCTTCAACATTTTTAACATTTGAGGTGTAATGCTGTCTAGTACTGGAGCACTACATGCTTTAAGACAATCGACTTTCTTGTTAATGTCATCAGCCTCTGTTTTTTTAGGTCATTGTCACTTTTTTCCACATTCTGGTAATGGATATTACTTGCCTTTGAGTAAACAGAGCAAACATAATTGTTAAATGCATCAGCTAAATCAGTATGGTCTGAAAACACAGTTCTATTTTGTATGACTGTGATGAACTTTGTGTTGGTTTTGTTTAGGGATTTTGTATCACTACAAAATTGTTTGCTGTTCTTTTCTAAAGCTGCCATTGCCATTCTAATTTTCATATTTCTTTCTGCTTTGTTGATGGCATTTTTTACAGTTTTTTTTGTGCCTTTTTAACTTTGTCATAATCTAATGCTGTGCCATTTTGTTTGTAGTTTGCATAACAATTGTTCTTTTTATTAGCTTCATTATTTTCTTATTTAACCATGTGGGTTTCATCCCTTTTCTGTTATATTTTTAACCCTTTTTCTATGCTTATTGTTAACTTTGCTGCTTTAAACATTCTCAACACTCTTCTGTTGTTTTGTCTTTCAACACTGTGTTCCGATTAAGCTCCGAAATATCTCTATTTATAAGTTCTTTATTATCTGATATATTTAAATACACATCAGTGCAGCCCTTTAATCTACAGCATTTATTTTGTATGTTGAAACATATAGGCAAGGCAAGGCAATTTTATTTATAAGGCATCCACTCCTGGAGGCTCTGGGCACTGTACACAAGCAAGAACAGGCAGCAGTTAAGACATAATAAAAGATCATTAAAACCATTAGAAAATTAAAATAAAAAAAATAAAATAAAATAAGGTTTCAGAAATCAGCCTTCGGGGAACTGGCCAAAACTAAAATAAAGATATTAACACTCAAACGCCAGGCTGCAGAGGTGATCCTTTAGCATCCCCTTAAATACCTCAATCGAATGAGCCTCCTGGACTGCAGGTGGGAACGAGATCCCCAGGTTCGGCCCAGAGACAATAAACACCTAATCACCCTAGGTCTTGAGCTGAAGCCTGGGAACATCCAGGAGGCCTCTCGAAGAGGAGCAGAGGGAGCATGCAGAGCACACCGGTGTTAGGAGTTCAGACAGATAACCACGACACAGCCCATATAGGGCCTTAAAGGTGAGAAGACCCACCTTGAAAAGGACCCTCTGCTTGACTGGCAGCCAGTGCAGAGCATGCAGGACCGGAGTCACAAGACTGGACCTCAAAAGGCCCATCAGCAACTGGGCCTCTGCATTCTGCACTAGCTACAGCCTGTGAGGGGTCCCTCCCATGACCCAAAGTAGAGAGTGTTGCAGTAGTTGAGCCTAGAAGTCACAAAGGCATGCACTAGTGTCTGCAGATCCTCAGGTGGAATGAGGGGCTTAATCCAAGCAATGTTCTGAAAGTGGTAAAACCACTGTTGACTACAGCTGACACCTGATCTTCAGAGATCAACCTGCAATCAAGGATCATGCCCAGATTTCACACCCTCAGAGAAACCACCAATGAAGCAGACCCCAGAACAAGTCCAGAGTCAGCCCCTGGTGCCAACCCATCATGCCCGTGACCCAGCTCAATCACCAGTACCTCAGTCTTAGCTGGGTTGAGTCTCAGCCAGCTAGAAGCCATCTAGTCATTGATTTTAGCTAGACAGCTATTAAGCATGTCGACTGCTCCCTATGTTCTGGGTGCAAAAGACAAATACAGTTGGATATCATCTGCATAGCAGTGAAACTCCACACTGTATTGTCGAATGATCTTGCCCAGGGATAGCATGTGCACTGCGAACAACATCGGTGACAAGGTCGAGCCCTGAGGTAGTCCACAAGACAGAGGTACTTGGAAGGAGGAGAAATTCCCCATCACCACCCACTGCACTCTGTCCGAGAGACAGGACTCAAACCATTTGATGATAGTACCAGTGACAGTCCAGATGACAGTCCAGTATACTGGAGTGGTCACTATTTCCTAATGGTTGTGTGACTTCACAATTTGTGATTCTAATTGCTTCTGTACTAAGTACTAAATCTAATATATTATTACCCCTGCTGGTCTGTCTGACATGCTGTACTAGATGTAACTCCTGACATATATTAAGAAATTGCATACTATGTCTTGTGGTGATAGTTTGATTTTCTTAGTCTAAGTCACTGTAATTTAAGTCTCCAATAAAACCATCGTTCCAGTTCTAGCATAATTTCCTGACTATTTTAGTCATCAATATTTGGTGGTCTGTAACATAAGCTTGTGATACAATCTTCTAAGGCTTGTGTATTAACCTTTAGCCAGATAATTTCTGTGTTAGAATTACAGATTCTTTATTTTTGCAAAGATATCTGCTACAATAATGTTATTAGAGATATAACTTGCAATACATCCCCCCTTTTTCTTTTCCTGTCCAACCTCATTAGGTAGTGTCCTGATATGTTCTTGTCCCATTTGTCATCTTCTGACCAACACTTTTCTGTTATTAAGACAATATCTATTTCTTGTTCAGAGTTTAAGATTGCTTGTAGTTCTCCAATTTTTTTTATTGAAACTCCTTGCATTACATAGCAAACATGTGATGTTGTTAATGTGTTCTGGGCTATGGGCCTTGTAACACTTTTCAGTTTTAATATTAGTGGTGCCACCAATTTACCCTAAGTTTTTCCCTCTTCCCCCTTCAAAGTTAATTTAAATTAATAGCTTCCATGTAATCCTTAATCAAGTTTCCCAATATACACATATGTGCCCCATGAACATTATGGTGAAATCTATTCTTGCTGTACACATGGTTTTTACTTCCATGTGTCAATAAATCTCATGTCTTCCTTGTGACACCAATTATTTAACCTTGTGTTTACCATTATTATAGTTTTATTCTTTTCTGGGACAGCTCTTGGAATTGGTAATATGCCTAAGATTAGTAGATCAGCCCTAATTTTTTCAATGTCTCAGCCCATTTCAATAATTCCATGGCATATATCTTTATTTTGGTCTAAGCCTATGTTGTTTGTCTCCAAGTGAATGTCATCTTTTGGACTTTTTCCACTTTTCATCAATATTTCAGGTGCTTTGTTACTTATATTCTTTATTCCTCATCCCAGGAAACATGATAGCATTCTATTCTGCTTGTCAGGCCCACATATCACTGAGTCACATTTCCTTATTATTGAATCACTCTGAACCACCATCTGCCTTGGTACGTGTACTGTATATTCATTTCACTCTGTTTACTGGTTTCAACCTATTCCTCGTTATCCTTTCAAGGCAAGCTGTTGTATCTACTGTATTTGTCAATCGTAATTGACTGCTAATGTCTGCCCTTTTACCTTTTATATTTGCTTTTATGTTCTACTGTTCACCACTCTGTCTTTAGAATCTTTTGTTTCTTCTATACCCCTCTTGTTTCTCCTCTCTTCTGTGCTTAACATTCTACAGTCTCCCTCATCATCTCTTGTTCTTTTTTGTTTTTGTTTACTTGTAACTCTTGTAGTATCAAATATTCAGCTTTTAATGTGTTTATAAACATTTAATAGTTCTTTATTTCAAGTACATTTGCAGTACTCATCTTGTATGCTATTCATTTTTGACTGTAATTCTTCATAGACTAGGCATTTAATACAATTGTAAACTTCAGTGTTTGTAAGTATCAGTTTCTCTGCATACATTCTACATTTGATACATTGTGCTATTGAACTCTGTCTAAACAGGAGCTTTAATAGATGTCCTGTCGAGTCCATGATACTATAATCCCCCTTTTTGTAATATAGCAGAATATCTGGTTGAATTATTTACTTAAAGTCTCAGGGTTCATAGCCTCGTTTTTGACTTCCTCAGCTGACACAGGCAGATGTGCTTGCCTCTGCCTGCACATTACTTCTGCTCGTAGAGGCAATTCTTTTATATGCTCAGAACAGGAAGAGGGGGGTCTGTGACTTCCTGTTTCACTAATTCATTTATAACAACTTAAAGTCTGCTTTTATTTTTTCACAATTCCTTTAAAAAGGCAAAATAGCTCTACAGGAGAGCTTCAACACAACAAGCTCTCCAAGGGCTTTCCTAGTGAAATTACCTTTGCTCTCAAAATAATTATACTGCGTTACAAACCACCAAATACCTCCTTAGAAACAAACTAATACATCCTTAAGGAATTTGAAAAGGCTAGCGAGCTAGGAGACATTATTATAGTAGAAGACTTTAAATATAATTACATTGCTTGGAGCACCATGTCCACTAATAACAGGCAAAGTTTAAACCTTTTAATTATGTGAATGAACTTAACTTGGATCAGTAACTTAACAACCAACTCATGGATTTAATATCCTTGACTTGGCTCAGAGAATGTTAATATACATAACTGTCATGCCATATAACCATTTGGCAGTAGCAATCATCCATGCACACTGTTTAATATTACCTGGCTGTACAAAAAGAAATTGGGATTTATAGAGTTTTATGCCTGCCATACAGCAAATGTAGAAGGGTTCTATTCTGCAATTAAAGATACTGATTGGAGTAAAACTCTTAAGGATAAAAATACTGAGGAATCCTGGAAATTCATACATGAAACTATCATATCCACCTGTAACAAACACATTAAAAAGTTAAAAAATATATAATTAGCACGGGTGTAAAGCCAAAATGGTTAAATAAAAATATTGCTAAGCTTTTTTAAAAAAAAAAAAAAAAAGCCTACATTAGATATCAAAAAGTAAAGTGTTAAGAAACATGGACAGCATTCAATGCCACATAGAAAGCATGTAAAAAAGGGGAAAAAAGCCAAAGAAATGAAAGAATTAGAATTATCCAGAAATGTAAATAAAAACAACACCAAGATGTTCGTTGACTATATTAACTCTTTATCAAAGTCAAGTTCAAAAATAACTTATATTACAGATAATTAAACAGTAATTACTGAAACTTTAGTAATAGCAGTCACCTTTAACAATTACTTTTGCTTGGTATTTTCTGGCAATACACAGATGTCTGGAAATGTGGAAGTTGATCGTAATGAAAAAATAATAGTTAATGAAGACCGTATTTCAGAAAAAATGAATAACTTAAAGCTACACAGTGCCCCCGGTCTGGACTGTATTACATCAAAGATGTTAAAAGTAATTAAACATAGCATAACATTCTCACTGAAAATATTACGAGAAACCATTGAATAGTGAGTGGGTCCCTAAGGATTGGAAGTGAACCTATGTTGCACTCATTTAAAAGAAAGGGAAAAAGCAAGAAATATCAGACTACAGACCAACAAGTTTGACAACTGTTCCAGGCATATGAACATGCAAATATACAAAGAAGACAGCAGAAGAAGGCCATTTGGTCTATCAAGTCTGCTTGTATTATGGGGTCCACAGCTTGAGCTAATGTCCCTGGCCTCTCTCCCCACTCCTCCTATCCTTTCTACCCATGATCCTTACCTTCCCCCATGCCCATCCCAGCCTCTCTTAGAGCTGCCCACTGTCTTCAATGAGATGACCTCTTCTGGCATCTCAATCCAGTGTCCACCACCCTGTCTGTGAAGGAGTGCTTCCTGACCTCCCTCCTAAACCTCCCACCCTCCAGCTTAAGACTGTGCCCCTCGTGTTATGGTTGCCACTCAGCTTAAATTGACTCTCCTTATCAACCTTATTTATTCCTTTTAAGTACTTGAGGGTCCCAATCATGTCCCAGATCTCTCTCCTGCCTTCCAGAGAGTACATGTTCAGTGCCCTCAATCTCTCCCCTTGTATGCCTTACCCTGCTGACCTGCTGTCACCTTTGTAGCCCTCCTCTTAACCTTTTCCAACAGGTTAATGTCCTTTTTGAGGTGTAGGCACCAGTACTGAACTCCATACTCTAGATGTGACCTTACCAGTGACCTGTACAAGGGCAGTATAACCTCCTCTCTCCTACTACTGATCCACTTAGATATGCATCCTAGCATCTTGTTTGCCTTTTCTGCTACTTTCTTGCACTGCATGGAGTGCTTCAGGTCACTAGTGATCATTACCCCCAGGCCCTTTCCCTCCTCTGATGCAGATACTTGGACTCCACCCAGGTAGTACTCTGTCCTGGGATTCTTGGCTCCAATATGCATAACGTTGCACTTCCAGGCATTGAAGCCAAGCTGCCAGATCCTGGACCACTTCCCCAGCTTTTTCAGATCTTCCTGTAGGTCCTGTATCCCTTAAGCTGTGTCCACTCTTCCACAGAGCTTGATGTCATCCAGGAATAGGCAAATTGTTCCCTTAATGCCATCTCCAATGTCATTGATGAAGACATTGAAAAACACTGGCCCCAGCACCGAGCCCTGCATGACCCCACTGGTTGTCTCTCTATTGCCAGATAACTCTCCTCCCACAACCACCCTCTAGGTTTTGTCCCTCAGCCAGTTTTCCACCCATCTAGCCATTTTTTCCCAAACCCTGAGATCCACCAACTTCCTAATCAACTTTTTGTGGGGCAGAGTCAAAGGCCATGCAGAAATCAAGATAGAGGATGTCTATCGCTTGGCCCCTGTCTTCTGTCTTAGTGACACAGTCAAAGAAGTCAATCAGATTTGTTTGACATGATCTCCCTCACATGAACCCATGCTGACTCGCATCCTGAAGACCATGCTTCTCTAGATATTCCACCAACTTTTCCTTTGGTATGATCTCCATGAGCTTGCCCACAGTGGAGGTTAGACTGACTGGTCTGTAATTCCCTGGGTCATCCTTGGGACCTCTTTTGCGGAGGGGCACTACATGTGCTGTTCTCCACTCCTGCTGTACCACTCCTGACTCTAGTGACCTATTAAATAGGTCATCAGTGGCCCTGCCAGCTCCTCAGCTGGTTCCTTTAGTACCCTTGGATGTATTGTCTCTGGATCTGTTGATTTGTCCTCCTTCAATGCCAGCAGACCCTCCCTCACTCTATCCTCCTCTATAGAAACATAGAAACATAGAATTTGATGGCAGATAAGGACTGCTTGGCCCACCCAGTCTGCCCATTTCCCTACCTAATGGATAAGCTGCAGATCCTAGCTAACCAACAGCCTACTTCTTCCAACCTCCACCCCCTAGAATTGCCTTATGTCTGTCCCGTGCATTCTTGAATTCCACCACTGTTTTTGACTCCACAACCTCCTCGGGAAGGCTGTTCCATGCATCCACAACCCTCTCTGTGAAAAATACTTCCTCACATTGCCTCTGAGCTGTCCCCCCTCTAGCTTCAAATTATGCCCCCTTGTTCTTGCACACCTCTTTTTCTGAAAGTTGTTACCCTCTTGGACTTTGCTGATTCCTTTGAGGTATTTGAAAGTTTCAATCATGTCGCCCCTCTCCCTCCTCTCCTTGAGGCTATACATATTAAGATCCTTAAGTCTCTCTAGATATGTCTTCTGGTGCAGACCCTGCAACATTTTAGTTGCCCTCCTCTGGACTGCCTCCATCCTGTCTATGTCTTTGTGGAGATTGGGTCTCCAGAACTGGATGCTGTACTCCAGATGGGGTCTCACCAGCTGTCTGTACAGAGGGATAACAACTTCCTCTTTTCTACTGGTGATGCCTCTCCCTATGCATCCCAGTATCCCACCAGCATTATTTACTGCCCTCTCACATTGCTTGCTCACCTTTAGGTCATCTGATATGACTACCCCAGGTCCCTTTCTATTTTTGTTGTTGTTACTATCTCACTCTCAATTTGTACTCTTCCCCTGGGTTTTTGTTTCCCAGGTGCATTACTTTGCACTTCTTAGCATTAAATCTAAGCTGCCATACATTTGACCATCCCTCCAACCTTGCCAAGTCCCTTCTCATCCTTTCCAACTCACCTTGTGTATCAACTCTGTTGCAGATCTTTGTGTCATCTGCAAAGAGACATACTTTTCCTTCCAGTCCCTCTGCAATGTCGCTTATAAAGACATTAAAGAGGACTGGTTCTAGTACTGAACCCTGTGGTACCCCACTAGTAACCCCCCTTTCTTCAGAGTGGACTCTGTTTACTATACCCCTCTGTTTCCTGTTTTCCAGCCAATTTTTTACCCAGGCTACCATCTTGGGACCCACTCCCAGGCTGGCCAACTTGTATATTAATCTTTTGTGTGGGACTGTGTCAAATGCCTTGCTAAAGTCTAGGCAGGACATGTCTATAGCCCCTCCCTGATCTACTACTTTGGTCACCCTGTCAAAGAAATCTATTAGATTCATCTGACATGACCTTCCCACTGTGAATCATGCTGCCTTGGATCCTGCACTCCTCTGGGCTCTAGGTACTCAACAATTCTTTCCTTCAGAAGTGATTCCATCATTTTCCCAATCACTGAGGTTAAACTAACAGGTCTATAGTTTCCTGCTTCTGCCCTGCTCCCACTTTTGTGAAGTGGAGTAACATCTGCCCTCCTCCAGTCTTCAGGTACCACCCCATCCTCCCATGATTTGTTAAAGAGGGTAGTCAGTGGTGTCACTAGTTTTGCCCTTAATTCTTTTAGAATTCTGGGATGAATCCCATCAGACCCCATTGCTTTGTCCACCTTCATTTTTAAGAGTTCCTCCAGAACCCTTTCTTCTGTGAAAGGGCTGGTATCAACACCCGTATCCAGCGTGTTTCCATTGTTTGGTTTGGGTACCTCTCCCTCTTCATTTGTGAATACTGAGCAAAAGTATTTGTTTAGTATCTCTGCCTTTTCAGAGCCATCCTCTGCCCACCCCTTCCCCTTTATTAAGCCTCACTATTCCTTCCTTGGTCTTCCTTCACTCCCTGATGTACCTGTAAAAGGTTTTATCTCCCTTCTTAACTGAGTTAGCCTATCTGTTCCTCAGTTTGGGCCTTTGCTGTTCTGACTGCCTTTCCTGCTTCCTTTTGCTTTACCTGATACAATTCTCTGTCCTGCTCCTTCTGTGATTCCTTGTACTTTCTGAATGCTTTCTTTTTCTCCCTAACCTTCCCTGCCACCTCCTTTGAGAACCATAGTGGTTTCTTACATCATTTTGTTTTGTTTATTTGCTTAACATGAAGGCTTGTTGCCTCTGTGATGGCAGATTGTTCCCTATTGTTCTTCCACCCCTCCTTCCTGCCCATTTGCTAGTACATTCCTTAGGTACTTTCCCATTTTGGCAAAGTCCGCCCTCCTGAAGTCTAATACCTTTGTCTTTGTATGGCTTGACTCTACTGCTGTGTTTATCGTGAACCATACTGTTCTATGGTCACTAGTTCCCATATGGCTACCCGTTTCTAAATCTGTGATCTTCTCACCATCTCCATTTGAAAGTACCAGGTCTAAGATTGCTCCCTCTCGAGTGGGTTCCGATACTAGTTGTCTAAGACATGCCCCCTGTAGGGTATCTAAAAGGACCCCACTCTTAGAAGTGGCTGCTACAAATGCACTCCAGTTAACATCTGGCATATTCAGATCCTCCATTAGCAATATCTCTCCTTTTCCTGCCATTCTAAGGATACTTTCTATCATTTCCTTGTCCATTTCCTCCCCATGAGATGGGGGTTTGTATACAACCCCTGTGCGGATTGTGGTGTCATTGCCTGTCTCCAAATTGACCTACAGTGTGGTCTCTCCTCCCTATTTACCCTTTTGTTCTGTTGCTTTGATGCCGTCCCTTATGTAGAGAGCTACTCCACCTCCTCTTTTACCCTCCCCGTCCCTCCTGTAGATGGTGTATCCTGGTATGTATACATCCCAGTCATGGTTCTGTGGGTACCATGTTTCTGTGACTGCCACAATATCCAGATGTTCCTTCTCCATCAAGGCCACTAATTCAGGAAGCTTGTTACCCATACTACGGGCATTGGTGCTCATTGCTCTCCATATTTTGATGGCTTTACCTCTTGTAACACCATCCCTGTCCTCATTGACTTTGCTTTCTCCATTTACCTCTGTTCTGCTCCCTACTGACCTTTTTACCTTTGTCTTTAACTCATTTAGTACCCGGTTTTGTAGGGGGGAGGCTGGGAATCTCTTGCTGCTTATCAGTGCCTCCCCCTTGACTAGTTTAAAAGCTTGCAAATAAAGCATTTAAACTGATCACCCAGTAGATTGTTCCCTTTCTGGACAGATGCAGACCATCCTGCCAGTATAGGCTGGTACCCCTCCAGGTGGAACCCCAGTCCCCAATAAAGCTAAACCCATGTGCTCTGCACCATTTTTTCAACCATTCATTGGATTGCATGGTGTGAATTACCCTCACCTCACCCTTGCCATAGACAAGCAGCACCTCTGAGAAGGATACTGTGTGTGCTACTTGCCTTAGGCCCCTCCCCAATTCCACAAACTCCTCCTGCACTGCTCTAATCTCATGTTCAGCCAAGTCATTTGTCCCTAGGTGAACAATGATGTCCAGCTCAGTCTCCCATGGAGCTGTTCTCATGATCCTGATGATGCGCTTCCTGTCCCTCCAAGCCATGGTGCCAGGCAGGCACCTTACATCAGTTTTCTCTGATCTCCCCAGTTCTATCCCCTTAATAATTGAGTCCCCCACCAGGAGCTGCTTCCTTTTCCTGTGGTGTCCTCTGTCACCTTCCTGTGGGGCTCCCTTATGACAGTTGTCCACAACCTCCTTAGTTTCCTCTGTGGGTGCATCCATAGGGGAACTATGCTCCATCAGAATGGTGTATGGATTGTGGAATGCTACAACTGACTGGGTGTGCCTCTGTTCCACCACCCTCACCCTCCCTGAGCCCACTGTGATCCAACTGCTGTGATTTCTTGGCAGTCTCTGAGCTAGTGGTGGTGGCTTTGGTGCTCCCTGGGTGGAGGAGGTTCTCTTACTACTGTCTAGTGTGGCCTGAAGATGGGCAACCTCCTCCCTCAGGGCAGAGAGTTGCCTGAAAATAGGGCAGCATCTCAGCCTCCAGAAAGACTCCCAGAAGACTGCTGCCACACAGCTAGTACATTGCACTACTCCCTACATGTCTGTCTACCTTCCTGTTTATCCTGTGTAAGTTTTTTTTATTTGTCCCTCAGTTATTGTTTTGTATGTCTGTGTGTGTTTTATATAATGTGCATGCTTATGTTGTCAGTGCAGTAAGCTGGAAAGGATATGACAGTGGTATGCACCTTGTCCTCTTGAGGAAATGATGTCAGAACCCCCTGATATAAAGGAAATGGTACCAGGGGTGAGTGGGGTGACGGGTAGGGGGGATTAGGGCACAAACTGTGCCCTCTCAAACCAATCAGCTAAAAGCTCTGACCCACCACTATGATGAGTGTTGACCTTCCTATCAGCAAGACAACCTACAAAACAATTTAACAGAGAAAATGCTCTGCTAAACAATCAGAAAAACAAACAGTTGAGTCAAACGCAGGTAAACCTCCCCAGCCCTCTATCACTACATCTGTGTTCCCCTCTCTCCTGCTCTTCTTTTCCCTCCTGAAGGCACTGGTCCGTCCTTCTCCCTGGTGAAGACGGAACAGAAGTATTCATTTAGTGTCTCTGCTTTTCTCCCATTATCCTCTACCCACTCCACCCCTTTCTTAGCCTAACAGTCCCTTCCTTCTTGTCCCTTTTCTCACTTATATATTGAAAGAAAGCCTTCTCCCTCTTTTTAATTCCTTCAGCTATCTGTAGCTCCTTCTGTGCCTTTGCTCTCCGGACTTTCTCACTTGACTCACTAGCCAACCTTAGGTAATTTTCCCTATCCATGTCTCTCTTGGTCTTCCTGAATTTTCTATAGGCCAACCTCTTTTCCCTTACTGCCTGGGCAACCCCAGAACTGAACCAGCTGGGCATTTTGGCCCTTGTGTTCTTCCGCCTGAGCCTAACGCACTCATCTGTGGCACCAGCATTCCTTCCTTAATGATGGACCACCTTTCTTCCACCTCCATATCTGCTCTGATGCCCGCCAGATGGCTCCTTAGCCCTTCACCCATGTTCCACCCTCCTGAAATCCAAGATTTTGTTCTTAGTTGGGATGCTTTCCCTGTCCATATCCAACTGAAATCACACTATGCAATGGTCACTTCCACCCAGTGGCTCTCTGACCAATATTTTCTGTACATGCTCCCCATTTGTGAGCACCAGATCAAGAATTGCCTCAGCTCTTGTTGAGTCAGTCATGCCCTGAGTCAGGAACCCACTCTGCAGTCCTTCCAGGATTACCTGACTCCTAGCACATGTTGTGAATAGTATGCTCCAGTCCACCTTGGGCAGGTTGAGGTCCCCTACAATTATCACCTCTCCTTTCCCTGCAGCTTCCAATATTTGTGAGTTCAGTTCCATGTCCCTCTCCTCGTCCTGACTGGGTGGTCTGTAAACCACCCTCAGCATCACCTTTCTCCCTCTATTGGACCTTAACTGAACCCATAATGCCTCTACCTTCCCTTCCTCTGACTCCTCCCTCGTGAAAGTTATTCCATTCTTGATATAAACTGCCACCCTTCCCGACTACCCTGTCCCTCCTGTATAGTTTATATCTAGGGATCGCAAGGTCCCAGTCCTTGTGTGATGTTGCCCAAGTCTCGGTTACTGCAGCTATAAATCCATCATTAATATCCTACTTATGCAACATAGGAGAAGTAAGAATATTGATACGGAACAACATGGCTTTGGCTTCACTACTAGGCATTTCTGCATTACCAGTCTCTTATGCTTCTATGAAAAGTTCAGTAAACACCTTGATAGTAAGGGATCTTTGGTTGCTTTATTGCTTGATTTTAGCAAAGCCTTCTGATGCAGTGCCACAATGGCAAGTTGTCAGATGAACCTCTTTTGGAAATTATCTACAATCAATCAGCTTTTGGGTGCTCAACTGGCAACATGTTTAATACATACACCATAATTTACATTATATCTCATTCAAAATCCTTCCTGTCCTTTAAATAAATTTCAAATGTTCAATCAACATTCAGTCCATCCTTCTTTCCTTGTCCATCTGGTTCTGTCCAACCACTCTGGGCTTCCGCTCCTCATTCTTTCTTCTTGGGCCTGGATGCCTGATCCAACACCCCATACTGTCTACATCACAAAGTTGCTTTCACCTTGCTTCCTTTCCTGTGTCCTTCTGCAATGACCCAGCCCCTAGTACTTCTATCCCCCTCCCCCAAGCACCCTCCTACTCCACAGCCACATGCTACTGCCCCAGCCTGTGTTGCCTGCCCCCTTTACTCATAATTTGCCCCTTTATCCCAGCTATACCCTGCTGACCTCCACCTCCTCCCCTTTCTCCCTTCCATTGACCCATCTGCAGCCTCATGATGGACAATGGTCTTCCCCCCTTGTGGGTCAATAGGTCAGCTGTTCCTTCTCCCACTTTCCCACCAACTCCAATAGTGGCATCAGAAAAAATGACATGCCCACCTCTAACAAGTGAACCCCATCTGATCTGTATAAATCTGGAGTTTCAAATGAAATGTCTTGTGTGGGATGTAAACCAACCCCATCTCTGCCAACAGGCTTGCCACCCTCCTGTTGATCCTTTTCCTGGCCTTTTCAACTGATCTGACATCCCTAGCATGCCCCCATACCTTTCTGGACATGACCTAAGACTACCAATCTCCACCATGGTCACCAGCCCTTCACTACCTCCAAGTCTGGTTTAATCATTTGAAACAGGGCTATCCACGGAGTCTTTCCCAAGTCATTTACCCCCTATGTGAACTATCAGCAAGTCAAGTCTATGCCATTGCAACTTCATTTCCTCAAATAATAGTAACAGATGGGCCCACTTCATGCCTCAAACCCCTTCCCAGTGCATCTGCATCTGCTTGAGTTCCCATCACAGTTGTCTTACACCTGGTATTGAAGCCGCATATTTCTCAGCCCAATACACAAAAGAGTGCCCCACTATCCATATGTGCCTCTTCCTCTCTCCACCTGCCAAGATACAAAAACACATGGTTAATCATTTCCTAACATATCTTTTATAGCAATTAGATTTCCACATGCCCACGTTCTTGATCTCTTCCTCAGATCCACCATGTTCTGCTACACCTGAGGTTGTTCCTATCCAGAACAAATGTGGGGCAAACTGCCTTGGGTCCTCCACTATGAAAATCATTCCTTTATTTAGCACCTCCCGACCTGATAACCCATGACCAGTGACCCGTCACCATGTCTGAACCAGATTCCCCCTTCCTTGACCCGTATGCTGCAGTATTCTTCCATTGCTCTTACTGCACACCACCTGATCACCCTCTTTCTAGGGATCACTACCTCTGTGCCATTTCCCACCTGGTCTGTCTTTGACCTCCTGAGCCAAATTATAACAATCCCCCCTTTGTGTCTGCTTTTTTCCTTGCCACCATCTCCCCCACCAGAAAAGACCACCCCCACCATCAGTGTGAATATTGCCCTGAAGAGTCATGCCTCGTAAGCTAATGTACATACATGCTTAAGGGCCCCTACCAGGCTACCCAAAAAAGGTCTTATAATGGGTTTCCTGTAATCCGCCTAATGGACTTGCCCTCTTTGCCACCTGATCAGCATTTTTCTGACCCTCTTGGCCTTACCAGGCTCCGGCCATCCCCTGGAACTGAATGCCCAACCAATCACTGCTATCTGTACTCCACTGTGGAGTGAGCCATTCCCCCTTCCCACTTCTTCATCATGAAGTGCATTAGCTGTTCCTCAGTCATGGGCATACTTACCTTGAAACCATCCTGCCACCTGAACTCCTGGAAAGTCCCCAAGCCCCTTTATATGCCTTCAGGGTATTGGCTGACCAGGAATTCCAGTATAGCATTTGGTCTCTCGCCACCCAATTTCTCACAGTTGGTCTGGTACCTGGGTCCTCTGGACAGCTGCATGAGGGGCACAAGGCCTGAACCTGTCCAACTAAAGATAGGAGAGACAGTCAGCAATGTCATTTTTAACCCCTTTGATATGCCTCACTTTGAAGGACAAATTAATTTTGAATCCCACCAATACTAACTGCCACAATACCCTTGTTACCATGTCTGTAGATCCCTTCTGCCTGTTAATAACCTCCACCACCCCCTTGTTGTCACACCAGAACAAAACCCTCTTGTCCCACAGCTTCCTGCCCCATACCACCAATGCTACCCATATGGGAAAAATTTTTAGAAAGGTGATGTCCTGCAGCAGCCAGATCTCCCACCAACTCTCTGACCATGCCTCTGATATCCATGCCCCTTTTTTAATTCAATATGCTTTATTCATTATAACATTTACAGCAAAAGTCAAGATAAGAGCAGACAATGGAAAATAACAGATTATCAGATTGTGTAACAAATCCACCCATTCCAGTCAATTTACAAAATGTATATCAACTAAAATACAAAAAGAGTTAGATAACATACCTAAAACTACCCAACTAATCCCTTCAAAACCACCCCCACCCACTAGGTGCCAATCGTGATATCTACTGTCCCTGGAAAAACTTAAGTTGGTTGAGTGGATCTACTCTCTAGGGTTTCCAGATTACAAGTAACGCATCCAAGGGACCCCATCTATTTTGATATCTGGTGAGTCGGTCAGCCATTGTTGCAATGTGTCACTCCAGTTGAAGAGCCAATATAACTTCTTTATGCCATTCTATTACAGATGGCAAGGATTCTTCCTTCCAGTGCCTCACAATGGTTAATTTGGCTACAGCAGATATCATGGTTATGTAAGCCCTTCTTGATCTAGGAATATTAGTGGGATAATGATTGAGAAGACAGCTCTCTGGCGTGAAAAGTGGGTCCAGCTCTAACATTGGATCAATAGAACTTTTAATTGCTTGCCAATAGATACATACTTTTGGACACGTCCATAAGATATGGTACAAATCCCCATCTATTTCTAAACATCGTTGACATTGAGGGGAGGGCATCCTTCCCATTTTACGTAGATGCATTGGGGTGAAATATAGGTTGTACATTATATTATATTGTACTAAGCGAAGTCTGTCCTGTTTAATAAATCTGTAAATATTACTCCAAATCTGTTTCCATATGTTGACATCTTCAGAAATAGACAGTCTTTGGGTCCAGTAGTAGCATATACCTTGTGGCAAATGAGGATCCAAGGACTGTAGTACTTTGTGTATCATGGAAATAGAATGTGGTTGATCAGCTACTTGGAAAAGGGTAGATGGTTCCATTTTCAAGGGGGTATATGCTCTCTGTCTCATCAGAAAAGGAGCCAGAAGGTGCATTATTTGGCAGTATTTAAAAAGGTGCTTCTTCTGAGTGCAGAAGCACTGCTGAAATTGAGGAAAAGAGAGTATGTCCCCTTCAGGAGCTATATCCTGGAGTTTAGCATGCTCTAAAAGCTCCCAATATGAAGAGGAAATAGGCCTATTGTCTGTTTTCAATTTTGGATTCCCCATTAATGGTTGTTCTAGGGATTTATGCCAATCTAAATCTAAATGCCTTAGCATTTGATACAGCACCCTAATAGACCATCCAATTGGGGTATCCTTTAGGGATTTAGGCAGCGAATTTGGGGAAGAGTAAACTAGGGATGCTAAGGTACAGTAATTCTTAGAGGCCAGATACCTTTCAATATCTAACCAAAGAGGTAAATATGTTTCTGTGTCCTGCAAGGTTAGGGGACAAAGCCAATATCTGAGCTTACTTATCCTCCCATCCCAGTGGGCCCCTGAGGTGTCTGTATACAGCTCCTGGTCCATGTTGTATGTTCATTCTTCCTGCCAGAATGTCACTCCATTGTTGTCTGCCATGAAAGTCTTCCATAATTCCAAATCCTGCCAAAATTCCTTTACTAATGTCTACCCAGTGATGGGGTAGTTTCACCTTCCCTGTAGCCCATGACAGCCTTCGCTTGAATGCTCTACTGGGCACTATCACCTTGCAGGCAGCAGCCCAGCAGTCTGCACCATGCCGAGCACCGCCTTCTTGTTTACCTGCCTCAGTAGTCCTCTCAGCTTGTCCAACTTATCCCCAGGCAACCAAAAACATTCCTGCATGGTGTCCACCTCTGTCCCTAGGAACTCCAGCTTCCTAGCTTGGCCCTCTGTCTTCCCTTCCTCCAAGGGTATCCCTATCTTCTGGCATATTTCCCTGAAGTCTTCCAGCATCCCTGTTGTTTCCTACTGACTCCTACCTATGAGCAAGAAATGATCCAAGTAGTAGGCCACTGCCCTGTAACTGTATCGCTGCCCAAAGATCCACTGCACCCATGAACTGAAAGTCTCAAATGTGGAGCATGCCACAGAACATCCCATAGGCATGGATTTGTCAAAATAATACGTCCCTTCAAACTGGAAACCTAACAGATCCCAATCCTAAGGCTGAACCGGTAACAGATGAAAAGTTGATTCAATGTCTGTCTTGGTCAACCAGGCTATCCCCCGCTTTTATCAGAACTACCACCTGATCTTCAAAGTATAAGAGGTTACCCAAATCCTCCGGAATGTTATCATTCACCGAGGACCCCTCTGGGTAGGATAAATGATGGATGAGCTGGAATTCCCCTGACTGTTTCCAAGGTACCACTCCAAGGGGATAAACCCTGAAATCCTGGCATGGTAGCACCCTGAAGGCTCCTCCACCCATCCTGCCTCCACATCTTTTAAGATTTTCCACTGAACCACTTCATCTTTCCCCTTTACCGATTCCAGGTTCTTGGCACTCATCCCCTTGCGCACCCCTTGGAAATCTATCGCAACCCCCCTAAATCCTTGCCATTCTTGCACACAACATTGGTGAAAGTCTCCTGGACTGAATTTCTGCAAATTGCCATCATCAGTTATCAGCTTTTTAATTTTAAATCAACTTTCTTGAAGCCTCCTCAAGGAAGCATATGTCTTACAACTAGTCTTACAAACATGGCGATGCTGGGTCCTGCAACTGAATCAACATTTTCAACATTCTCATCTGACCACTCTTAAAGCAACTGCACTTGTGGACTTTAAAGAACAAAGGAATTTAAACACATTTTGTGACTGAATCAACATTTTTGTCTGACCTTTTCCAAAGGTATTGTACTTGTCTCTGAGGACTTTGAAGATCAAAGGAAACATACAGACAAAAGGATTTCACACATTGCATATGCCTACTGTCTGACCTACTCCCAAGGTATTGTACTTATCTCTGAGGACTTTGAAGAACAAAGAAATATAGACAAAGGATTTTACATATTGTATATGCCCAGGCACAGTTTATCACCTTTCAGGAACTTTAACATATTATGTGATCCTGGATCTCAACAGTACTATAATTACTTCTCTTAAACCCTCTGGCACCAACCCTCCCAGTCTTTTTTTTTTTTCTTTCTGTGTGCTACCATAGTGCTTAGCTATCCACCTTAGCCACTAAATCCTTACCCACCACCCTCCCTATTGCTCGCCACCCCGACTGCCTAGCCCACACTACTTCTAGGCTCTCCTGCCTCGCTAAAATGCTTTGGCTTAGTCCCCACCACCTGTTCCTGCTCACCCTCACCTCCTTTTCCTTTATGCCAACTCCCTCCGCCTACCCTACCCTCCACCTACTCTCACCTTTCTATACTACTACCGAAACATTGTACCATGGCTTTTACTCTGAAGTCTTAAACAAACATCACCCAATAATACCTGGGCAAAGAGCCATATTTCCTAATTGAAACTGCCACATCATTATAACTCACTAACGATCACCTCTACTGGGACTCCAGAAGACAATCCAAGCATCTTAAAAGTACAAGTAGAAACTGACTCAACCTATTATGAACTACGAATGGCATTGCTGAAACTCCTGCTCCTCCTACTTTTAATATCTGGTGGGAACACCCAAACCCTGGTCCTGTTGCACTGAAGCCGACAAAAACAGGGAAAGTTGGTAGTGGTCTCCATTATCACTCTAAATATCTGCAGCCTCCTTCCCAAATTGGCATCTCTTCAAACTCTCGCTGGACAAAAACCCTGATATACTAGCCATTGTGGAAACCTGGCTGTCTCCCAGCACCTCGATCATGCGGTCTCGCTTGAAGGCTACAATCTTTTCAGACTCTACCGGCAAGCAAGAAAGGTGGGGCTGTGCTATCTACATAAAGGGCAACCTCTCCTGTCAACGTGGCAGCTTCACCCACACAACTACGCAGATGCAACTCCTCCCTATCAAACTGCTTCTTGGTGCACAAAACAAAGTTCTCACAGTGGCCGCAGTCTATATCCCTCCAAAAGACCACCATGCCAGTATTAAGTCTGTACTTGATTTCATTAGTCTGCAGCCCTCTGAAAATGAACTCCTCCTCCTCCTCGGGGATTTCAACATAAACTGGCTCGCCTCCGACACTGGCTCTTACAAAGATGACATCCTAGCAGCAAACCTGACTCAGATGGTAACCTCCCCACCGGAAAATTACAAAACTGGTACAAGCACCCTTATTGACTGGGTTCTCACAAATCACCCTGACTGGATAAAAACATTAAAGTCCTCCCTGACTCCCTCAGTGACCACTCCCCAGTGTCCTGTACCTGGTCTAATAAATTTCAAGCCACCCCCAAAGTCATAACAAGCAGAGTATTGCCTTATGGGAATCTTATCGTTGAAAACCCATCTCCTACAACAGGACTGGACGCCAATCTTGAATCAACTGATATTAATACCACACTAGAATACTTCATTAAATCTTTCAACTCTGCATGCGACTTATACGGCCCAGTAAAAAAAACGTAAAATCAAAGCGCTATCAAATCCATGGATTACTTCCAAACTACTTGCTGAGCTCAAGGTTCGGGACCACCTCTGGGCAGTTGCCAGAGACACAGGCTCATCTCATGATACCCTAAAATACACGCAGGCACGAAATAGATGTACCTCACAAATTAGGCAAATAAAGAGCGCCTATTTCAAAAATGCCCTTGAATCCACCTGGGGTGATGGAAGAGCTTTTTGGGACAACATCCAAACATAATGGGTAAACAATCAAAATCGTCACCTACCATTATGAAAGTTGATGGATCCACCACTCTTGACCCAAAGTCTATTGCAGATGCGCTTAATAAGACATTCACAGACCTTAGTGGGGTCCTCCCCCCAGATTTCTTCTCGGACTTACCTGTGCCTAGCCTAGTATCACAAAACACCCCTCGTGACAAACCACAGTTTTACTTCAAGAAAATCAAAGTGCATGAAGCACACAAGTACATAAGAAAGGTCTGCTCCAAATCCAGAACAAGTAGTGACACACTCGATCTAAAAATCCTGTCTCTCACCCTGGATGAAGTAATTCACCCCCTTGCAAAAATTCTTAATCTGTCACTTTGCCAAAGTCAATTTCCCAACAAATGGAAATCTGCCATAGTTACGCCAGTGCACAAAGGGGACAAAACCTCAACAGAAACTATCGACCAATATCAATACTCCCTCCCTCTCCAAAGCACTTGAATGAATAGTGGCAGACCAACTCTCTGATTACCTGGACAAATACAATCTACTCTGTAATCAACAGCACGACTTTAGGAAAGGACATAGTACAACAACAGCCCTACTTGATTTCTCTGGAGAAGTCCACTCAGCCCTGGACAAAGGGTGCCAAACAGGTGCAGTCTATCGATCTTACAAAAGCTTTCGACACAGTTCATCATGGCCTACTTACCTCCCTACTTTCTAGCCTAGGCCTGGCCGAAGGTCCTTGTGCTTGGGTAAAAAGTTACCTGTCCAATCGGTCACAGGCTGTAAAAATCCCTAATGAACTCTCTGACTTCAAACCAGTTCTCTCGGGTGTACCACAGGGATCAATTCTTGGACCGCTCCTCTTTAGCCTGTTCCTTAACTCCCTCCCAGATATCTGCCAGGAGAAAATAATCTTATACGCTGATGATGCTGTAATCTTCTTCCCACAAGGATCCAAACTCCTACAAAAAGCCTGCAACTTGCTTTCTCTAGTGTTGAAAGGTGGTTCCTGGATAGTAAACTTGTGCTAAACCACAATAAAACAAAAGCCATGCTCTTCTCCAATCACCAAAACAAAAATAGGCATACTCCACTCACCATACAAACCTCTGCGGGAATTACACTGGACCAAGTAAATACTTCAAATACCTTAGCATCACTTTTGACCAAGGGCTCACCTTTGCAACCCACATTGACAACACTGCAAAACAGTGAACCAACGCCTTGAATACTATTCCGTAACCGTCGATTTCTAAATCAAGCGGCATTGAGAATAGCTATACAGAGTTCCATAATCTCAATCATTGACTATGGCCTTATTATTTATGGCTCAGCTACCTCCACTGCACTAAGGCTGATCTCAATCACTCTCAAAGGCCTGCCGGCTCCTCAAGGGGGCTCAAAGACTGACTCACACGTGTGATCTGTACTATGAATCAGGCTGGTTGAACCTATCAAATCATCTTATTTATCTCACCTGCACAATGGCAAAAAAATCTATCTTGGGACTGACTCCATTATATATTCAAAACCTGCTCCTACTGAATCCTGGCTCACGACCCTCCACCAGATCTGAACACCAACCTTTCCTGGTTCCGAGATGCCGGACTGCACAGGGACAAAGATCTTTTGCATACAGGGCCCCGACATGGTTCAATGCGCTTAGTCCACCTACTCTATCCTCAACCTCGCTTGAAGCTTTCAAATCCATGTTCTATGCCCACCTCACCACCACTAGCAACTGTGATTGCGCTAGATAAAGACTACTACTCCTCATGTCCATCCTCACATCTGAGGCCTCTTCCTCCCTGACTAATGAACCCTCTGGTACCTCTACTACTTCCTGTCTCCCACCCAAACTCACTCCCCCTTTTTTCCTGTCCCCTCTCACTTACTCTCCGCTCACCACCTTTCCCCTCTTTAGCCTCCTTTGCGCCTAATGATCACCCTCTCCCTGGAAGTTTCCTTAACCTCGAAATTGTCTACTCGCTTGAACCTGTTATAGCTTGTTTTTCTATGAAACTTAAAAACATTACTGCCTTAAACTGTTAATAGCAAATTTATGATGTAACTTTCCTGTCTGGTTTTACCTGTAATGTGTATCGTGCTTTGTTAAATGTTCTTTGTGACGTGGAACCTTTGTAAAAGAGCCCTGGCTCAAAGGTATTAATTCCTAGACTAATAAACTAAACTAAAAAAACTTAACAATTCCCACCCTTCTTTGTTCAGGTAATCCTTCATTCGCTCCTCTACTACCCCCAGTACAATGCGTGTCACCGCTAATGGACAACCCTATCTCCTAGCCTCTGTCATGTTGTCCTCAGTTCCAGCCATAGTTGGAGTTGTAGGACCCTCTGTTGCTTGCCCCCTGGCACCTCCCCCGTGAGAAGCTGTTCCATATCACCCTCCATACCCACCCCCAAAAGAGTTGCTTGTTGTTTTGCTGGGTTCCCTCCCTCTCCACACTTGGAGAAGACATGCCAAAATTTACAGTTGGTCCACATGCAGGGGGCCTTGTTGTAGCCCCAACATGACTTAGCCACAGTGCTCCCCATGCTCTTTTTTCTGCCCTCCAGTCCCCTCCTGAACTGCCCAGACAGCATTCTAACCCACAGCTGTGAGTGCATGCAGTCCTACCGCAGATCCCCCTTGGCTGCTATCCACTGGCAGAAGGTCTCATCGTATTTCAACAACTCATTCCCCATCTTTGCCTTATAGGCATATCTTATTATGCCTGTGTATGTCAATAAGGGGATCTCCAGATCTGGCTGTTTTTCCAACAGTATAGCACTGAATATTAAAAACCCAGCCTGCCACATATCAATGTTTTTACTCCGTACGTCATCTCTTCCTCCTTATGCCCCACTACTGCCAAAGCCACTGCCATCTCAGACTTTCCCACTGACTTCTGTTCATATTTCTTGGCCATTTCCTTATCTAGTAAGCCAAAGATGTCCAAGTATTCCCCCTTCCAAATGTTCTCTGTGATGAATTGGGGCACATGTTCCCCAGGGTAAAATCCGGTGTGCCGTCATACACTTTTTGTGTCCCTTTTTTGCTCCCCCATCCCCTGCCTTGCTGCCCTTATCCCCTTTCAAGTCCTGCAACACCTTTTCCATTCTCTCTATGCCTTTTTCCCCCATGTCCCCTAAAATCCCTTTCAAGTACTCTTTCAAGTTTCCTTCATACAACAAGTTTCCCTTGTCCTTACCATTTCCCATGACCAGTTCTCCTGGTTCAGGAACTGGCTCTGGCAGCGACTTTGGCACAGGCACCAGGACCACCCCCCCGGGGACACTTTCCACCCCTGCCACTGTCCCTTGGCCTGGTGGGTTCCTTCTGTTTCCTTGAGGCTTCCTTCTCCTCCTCCCTGTTCTGCACTGTCTCAATCAGTTACTGCATCTTTCCCATCAGTGCAGCTGCCTCCTATCTCCGCTGGGCACTGGTCACTGGGACTGATGTCTTTCTTAGTGCCATTCTTAATCTGATACCACTATAACACACAAACCAATCTCCATTAATATTGCCTGTCTCCTTCTCATGGCCTGCACCTGAGTCTGCCCTTATCCTCCTGTGACACAGACTGCACCTTCCCGACTCCCCCCATTGTCCCCTAGTTTTGGCATGCCCGTTGTCTTCCCAAAACCTTGCCTGCCATTGCGTCTGCTGCCTGATGTCTGCTCTGGAGTCCTGTTTCCTCCACAGACTATAGTGACCCCAGTCTCTTCAGCTGCCCATTTTCTTTGTTTACTTTTTTTTTTGTTAAATACAGACATATTTTCCTCTGCCCTTGGGCCACTGCCCCTCCCCCCATTGGTAGTTGTTTGTCCAACTCCCTCACTGCACTCCACAGGCCACCTTACAGGCCCGAGATCCATACCTGCCTGCTGTTGATTATGCCCCACCCTACTCCCACCCTGAACTTCTGTTTTAAAGCTGAGCAAAGCTTGGATCTCTGCCCTGCACCTCCTTTCCCTCTGGAAGGCAGATTTGAGACTGTGCCTCCCAGTCACAATTAATTCACCAGCTGTTGCTCTAATCCTTTAGCCCATACAGCCTGCTGTTATCCCCTTGCCCCTGCCTATTGCGCTCACCTTCCACATTTTTTTTATGTCTGAACCCCTGTGGTCCCTCCTCAATTGTGCCAATACTACCCCACTTGGGCCTGTCATTCCCAATGGCTACCATACATCCTCCCACAGGGGTGCCCAGCCTCATTAGCAGCCCTCTCAGCCATCCGCAGCCCAGCCCCTCACTCCTTTCTGCTTCCTGCTGGCAATCCAGTTCCAGTTTTCCTTCTGACCCTATTCCCCCATTCAAAACCTTCAGTGTCTTCCTTTCTTTTCTTTTTTTTTTTACTAATTCTTATATTTATTAAATAAATATTTTTTCTTGTTTTTTCTTTTTGCTTTTTTGTCAAGCCCAATGCCTCTTCCTAGGTCACATGCAGCCTAAGCCATCTGCCCTGTGGCACTGCAGCCTGCTAGCCAAGGCCTCTCCCGGGTCCCATGTGGCCTAAGCTGCCCATCCCACTTCCTTTCTCCCATACACCCAGTGGTGTTGCCACCCACCAGCATGAGATGCGCTGCCCCCCCATGTAGCTCATCCCACTGAAAAGAACAGCTGTTCACATTGCCCCCTCATAGAGGCACCACCACCACCAGGTCTGCCCATTGTTGCTGCTTCCCTTGGCCACTATTTTAGGCCCTGAAACTGGCACGCTCTAGGCCACCATCTTGGACACCACATGGCTGCACACCATGTGTCCGCTCCCTTGGAACACTGCCCTGTGGTCTCTTGCTATGGCCGCTACTCCCAGTGCCACCCATACTGCACTACATGGCCCTCTTGCCTCACTCAGACCCCTGTCCTGGCCCAAGCCATACTGGTGATGCAGTGGTTGCAGGGGGGGGGCCCTGATCTCAATCTGCCAGACGTCTTTGTTCTGGCCACCTTGCAGCTTCCATTTCTCTCAAGGCTTGCCCTTGCCAATGTCCTCCTCTCCAGCCAAATGGCCATGTGTTCCCAGGGGTTTGTTCACCATCGGCCTCCCTTCTGCTGCACAGAATGTGCTCTGTGGCAACATTAACAACACTTAAAAACATAAAAAGGAGACTTCTTTCCTGTTCAATTTTGTTACTGAAAACAAAAGCAGCCTTCCACTGGGATTGCCCCCCCACCAGACTATCAACATTCCAGACCTCCTTAGCCAGTATACTGCCCTCTACCCAGGCCTCATATCACTGAATTGCCACCTGCCAGCCCTGTTAAAAAAAGGGGTCTGCTGGTTCTGTCTTAATACTAGCAATTCCATACCAACTTCATCAAAATACATGGGAGCCTGGCACTCTTCCTCAACCAAATGCCACATACCATTGTTTGTAAAGACAGTCACCCGTATCAGCAGGGCCTTTAGCAAGGCCCACTCCCTCCCTCCCTTACAAGGTGTTAAGACCCTTGCTGTCCAAAGCTGGCCCCAGTAAAGCAATAAAATACAATACAAATAAAATACAATAAAAAACCTTCTGGAACCAGCTGATAATTACTTGGGTTTACCACTCCATGCTTGACCAGACTCAGACAGAAATAGTTTAAAATACCTTATCTTGTGGTGTATAAATTAGCCTAAGTTGCCACTTAATGTTCTAAGACCACTCAATGAAAGGTCTTGGCAGAAAGAGGGGAAACTAGCCTCTGCACAGCCTTATAAACCCCTTAAGGACCTCTAAGAATCCCCTGGCTCATGCTCCTCCCCTTATCCAATCCCTGTGTACCTGCCTTAGCTGCATCATTTTACACCTGATGATGCAGCTGATGTCATCTAGCTCCACCCCTTCCCCTTCCTCCTGTCCCTCTTCCCTGCCTGAACTTCCCTCTCCCTCCCCATAGCCTACCTGGCTCATACTGTTTCCTCTGAGAGGCCCCTGATCATTCAGGTTGTCTTTTATTGGCAACCCTATTTGTGCAAAAGATGATTACCATGAACATAAACAACCTATTAGCGTAATGAGTTAGACACTGGGTAGCACATCGAACACAGAGGGTTTCAGTTAATGGTTACCTGTCTTCTGAGAGCAGGGTCAGGAGCAGAGTCCCTCAGGGATCCATGTTGGGTCACACCATGCCAAAAAGTTTTATTACTGACTTAAATAATAACACCACTAACTGGATCACAAAGTACGCAGACAATACTAAACTTGAGGGTCCCCGCATATACGAAGACCTACTATACACAAAAGTACCTCATGGGCATATAAATGGCCCATGAATTTCAACTTGTCCAAACGCTATGGTTTCATCTGGGTAATAACCAAGCATCACATATGTAAATACTATGTAACACAACTTTAAAAACTTCACAGAGTGAAAAAGACCTCGGGATTACTATGAACAGTTATGAACCCCAAAAAACACTGCTCTGTAGCTCTATCAAAAGCTAACAAGATTCTATATGTCATTAAAAGAAACATTGCTGGTAGAAGGGCTGAAGTCACTGTGCACTTACATCACACATATTTTTGTCCAATATTGGAATACAGTAGTCAGGTTTGGTGCCCCTATAGGAGCATGGATGTATCAAGGATTATAGGGGTGCAGAGAGGAGCAATAAAACTGACTTACAGAATACAAGATAGGACAAACTTAAACAGACTGGAGTACTTTAAATTAAATTCTCTGAAGGATAGGAGGATGAGGAAAGACATGCTATTACCATGCAACATTGTACATGACTCAAACTTATTTAATGGACTTGAAATATCAGGGGGGCATCCCTTATGAATCAGTCCCACAAGGATCAGAACTGATAAAAGAAAGTTTACTTCTCAGTAAGAGTGGTTAACCCATGGAACAGCCTACCTGAATATGTTGTTATAAGTGAGAATAAAGTAACATTTAAGCACAACAAAGATAAATTTATACAGGACAGAGGTAATATTGATAATTACGGATAGTTACATGAGTAACTATAGGCAAATAGCATTCTGTGCTCCTTCACCTTTGTGAACCTTTGTTGTTTATTTGATTGGTCATAAAAAAGATCACTACAAAGTAAATAGAAATCATTAGGACAATTACATATACTGTATGCACAAAAGTTTACAGTCCATTAAAAGGTAGCCAGAAAGTGCAGCATATAGAAAGTGTGTACAGAAAAAGGTGCAGTAAGTAAACTTACAGGGTACAGTAGTTCTCAGACCTTAACAAATCTCTTCATGGTTATCATAATTGCAAGACAAATGTCTGCAGCCCTATTTAGATTTCATTCCTCTTCTGTCATTACTAGAATATTTACAATTATATCACTCCCACACCTAATGATGATTGGAAAAAGGGGCCCAGCCACAGCTGTCTAGCCTTGGTATATTTTTGGCAGAGACAGATCACATGCTTGACATCTTCCCTATCTCCTAAACTACACAGACAGTGGTTCTGAAATCTTACTACAGTATATCTAGCCAGTAAGACATTACTACCTAAAAATTCTAATCTAAATAGTGTATAAGCTCTTCTGAACTGGAAATTATCTGGTCTGTCTAGGTAATATTTGTAAAAAAAAGTGACATTTATTTGTTTGTTTGTTTATTCACTTAACAGGTAAGCACACTGGAAAACTAGTTCCTTTTACAGGTGCAACCCACATAAAAAAACACACATATACAATACAAATATATCAGACCAAAAGATGTCTTCGTTACAAAAAAATAAATAATCATGAAAAACATTTACAATTAAATTGTAATTCAAAAAACATCCTTAATTCATTTGCAAACACTTTAGCAGAATACAATAGTGTTATATCACAAGGAGTTTCATTCCAGATTGATGGAGCAATAAAAGCAAAGGCTCTCTGTCCACACTTAGTTCTCATAAAAGGAATTTTGAGAACCAAACCATCTGTCCTATGCCTGGAAAAATAACACTCCTCATAAGGCCTCAACAGGTCACACAATTTTTGTGGGATTCCAGAATTAACAATTTTATGTGTAAATTTAGCTATACAATAACGAAAATTCATCAAAACTGGAAGCCAACCTATTTCTTTCAAAATTTCACAGTGATGGAACAATTTAGGATAGTTTAAAGCAAATTTAGCAATCAGTTGTAATACAGTAGATTTCTTTGAAATTATTGTAGCAGAAGCAGTATCGGTTATGATAGCAGCATAATTTATAATAGGAGCTAAGCAGTAATTAGAAATAGCTAACCTAGATTCCCTAATAAGAAACAAATGAATTTTATTTAAAGGGACCATTCTACAATGAATTCTAGAAGTTACCCTCTTAAAGTGAGGTTCATTACTTAAATTAGAATCTAGTAAGATCCCAAGATACTGAAATGTATCCACTTGCTCAAACTATGATCCATCAAGAGATTTAACCTGTAGGCAATGACCCACAGTTCTTAATCTCGCCGTAGTTCCAAAAACCACCACTTTTGTTTTTAATTTATTTAAGACCATCCTACTAGAAATAAAGGATGAGTGAAAATGGACATTTCCTTTGTTAGAGAATCACTTAGATCACCAACAGAAGAGCCCTGCATATATATTAATGCATCATCTGCATAAAGAGTTAAAAAAGCATTATTAATTACTTTCACTTGCTGATCAAAAAACAAAGAAAACAAAAGTGGTCCTAGTATGGAGCCTTGAGGGACCCCACACTTTACTATTGCAGATTCAGAAATGGCACCTCCATATTTGACCCTTTGTGACCAATCACTTAAATAGACCCCTATCCGAGCCAACAAGGACTATCCTGCTCCCAAAGACCCCAATCTAGAAATTAGCAATTGATGATTTACTGAATTGAATGCCTTGGTCAAGTCCACAGACACGGCCCCAGTCAAGCAACCTTTATCCATACCATCAAGGACTGTGTTCGTGAACTCGACCAAGGCAGTCTCAGTGCTTCAACCTTTATGGAAGCCATGCTGGTTCTGAGACAACAGGCCCAACGAATCTATGTTTTCAATCAATTGGTTATAAACTATCTTCTCCTGGACTTTTGCCAGGACAGATAAGATTGAGATTGGTCTATAATTACCGACTCCTGATGTGAACCGGACTTAAAAATGGGAGTCACCAAGGAATGTTTCCAAATATCAGGTACAAAACCTGTTGAGAAAGATAAATTAAAAATAATACTAATTGGATATGCTAACGCTGAAGCAGTATCTATCAATAGGCGAGGACATACTGTAAACCATCAGAGCCCGCTGAACTATCCCTTTTTATTTGTCTTAATAAATTCCCAACCTCTTTAGGAGTAGTAGCCCTTAGATAGAATTTATAAATATTATCAGAATCAGTAGTAGATCATTGGTGATTCACATCTTGCTAGTCAGTACAGGAATTAACAGGAACAGTAAACCTTATATTAAACTCATTGGCTATTTCAATAGGACAGGTCAACAGATCATCATTCAATTTCATCAAATTCAGTTGATTAACATTTGGTTTTATAAGAGTATTGTTTTCCAAAAGGTTCTAGTATTAGATAGACCTGCACATTGTTTTTGTTGAATAAATTCTATTTTAGCTTTTTTTACCTGAGCTTTACATTGATTCCGTAGGGCCCTATAAATCTGATAACTAGACACAGAATGTCTGCTTTTATATGTTTTCCATGCCTTATCCCATTGCCTCATAAGTTTAATTAAAGAAGCTGTTGACCACCCATGATACTTCCCATGAACCCTTCTTTTGACAAAAGGAGCAAATTAATCCAAAACACGGGTATACTCAGTAATAAAAAAATCTAAAGCAAAATTAACATCAGGAATGGAATATAAATAAGACCAATCTACATTACCCAACTGTAAACAAAATGTATGTAAGTCATAACCAGTGAAAGATCTTGAAGTCCTTATAATTGGCTTAGGTTTCTTCAATCCACCATGATTCCATATACAAAACACAGGGTGATGGTCACTTAAAGCATCAGAAATCAAGCCACGCTTCATCATATTAATAGGCTTGTTTGATAAAATCCAATCTAATAATGTATGATTATTAGATTTGTTATGTCGAGTAGGTAAAGTAACCAATTGTTGTAAACCAAACTGAAACACAACAGTATTTAATTTAGAGACATCAGGGCCAATCCAATTTAAATTAAAATCTCCTAAAACTATGAGCTCTCCAAAAGCCCTATCATCAACTTGTCTATTAACTCTTGAAAACCAAATTTACTACCATTAGGTGGAAGATATGCAAAACAAATTGTAAATTTTTTAGTAGAACCCAATATCAACTGAATGCTAATGTGTTCACAATAATCCAAGGTACCATTAAAAATACAATGCTCCTCTACCACAAAATTATCCTTAACATAAAACATAACCCTTCCCCCTCTAACAATAATACAATCGTTTCTGAACACTTTGTAAGCAGAAACACATATTTCAGAATTTGAAACAGTAGAATTCAATCATGTTTCACTCAGTGCTAAAACATCAGGGGTGGGATATTCAGACTGCATCAGGCTGTGGTGCAAGCCTGGGCACAGCGCAACTGGGATGCGCCTGGTCATTGACAGGGTGATATTCAATGGTGCTGTGCCATGGCACAGCATCACTGAATATCGCTCCTTGGCCACCCGCAGTGTGCATGGTGCAGTGGCAGTGCAAGTGGCCAGAGTGGAGTGGGGGGGATGTGCTAGCGCAAGTGCTGTTGCGCTAGGTGCATCAACCGCGATATTCAGAAGTGCACATGCAAATGGGGCCATAATGCATGCAAGGTGCAAATGGGACTATTTGCATATCATTATGGCCCCATTTGCATGCAGGTGCCCTGATCCCCAGTGACTTGCTCCTGGCACCCTGCCAGGCTGCAGCCGTAGAGGACCGTTGCCCCTGCATGAGTGGCAAAGAGACCCACCGCCCAATCGCGGGCATATGGAAAAAATAAAACATTCAATATCCCTGGTGGTTCTGTGGACTGCTCCCATCTTGATCGCGGGCATAAGTAATAGAAAAGAAAGTCCAATATCCCTGGTGGTCCAGTGGACCACTTGCAGCCCGATCGCGGGCGTCAGTAATATATTATGACATACCAATCCATCCCTGGTGGTCCAGTGGTACCTCCTCCCCACCCACCCACAGCCCACTGCCCCACCTCCCCAGTCTGCTGCGGGTGGCAGCACCACCACTTGCGCCATGGCACCCACCGACTGACTCCGTATGGTGGGGCTGTAGCCCATGGTCCAAGCGTAAGCCAATGTGGCGCAGCCTGCACCATACTAATAGTTCAGACATGTGAATGGATCCACCACATATCTGGTCTGTGTAGTACAGTATGGGCTGCATGCCCATTGGCTTATGCTGTGGACCAATGGGTGGACAGCCCCACCGGACAGAGTGAGTTGGCGGCGGCGGAGCAGCAAGTGGGGTTCAGTGGGTGGTGAGGGGGGTACCACTGGACCACCAGGGATGGATTGGTTTGTCATAATATATTACTGACACCCACGATTGGGCTGCGAGTGGTCCGCTGGACCACCAGGGATATTGGTCTTTCTTTTCTATTACTTATGCCCATGATCGGGATGGGAGCGGTCCACTGGACCACCTGGGATATAGGAGGTTTTAATATCATACCTCTGCCCACGATCAGGCTACGAGCGGTCCACTGGACCACCAGGGATACAGGACCTTTAGCACAATACTAATGCCCATGATGGGGCATGGGGGGGCGCTGCCACGATGGTGCCGCTGGAGCTCGGGTGGCCACCCACAGCTGGCAGCTGCCGTGTTGCACCCTGCAATATGGAAGCTCACCTGTGGGTGGCCAGCTGTTGTTCCTTTTTTTTTTGGATCAACTGTGTGCAGCGCAAGTAGGGGTTGTGCCTGCATGGGCTCAGCATATCCGGGCTGAATAGTCGGGATGTGTGTAACATGCATGACGCCCCTACTGCACAAGATAATTACTGATGCGCTCTGGCGCATCGGGATTTGTGCCAGGCACATTCCCCTTTTGAATATCGCACTAGGGCGCATCAGTGGGTTGTGCATGGCGCAACTGTGTTGTGCTATGTGCAACCCTTCTGAATATCCCACCCCAGGATTATATAAACTGATCCACGATTCTACCTCATGGAATTTAGACAATAAACTTTGGCCATTAAAATGCATAATTTTAAGACCTTGGGAAAATCGCATGAAATAATCACTATCAGCCATATCATTCACAAAAGGACCAGGGTTTGTTTCAACATTACCAGACATCATTATTTAGTGCTAACTATGGTGAGAACTCTAAATAAATGATGGATGCATTCCAGATCACTTCCTGTATAATCAAATTATTTCTTATCTTTTGCAAAATGTATTTTTTATATTTAATGATTACAGTAATATATTTTTGAATGTATATTTGCAAAACCTGGAAATTATATTTTTCCATGCTATTCATAATTACTTTAAGTCAATTTGGCCAGATACACACAGTTTTATCCCATTAAGTTTTTCTTCCCAACAAATAAGTGGGAAGGTGATATTTTGGCATTCTAGTAATCTTAACCCAGTAGTTGATGTTTTGGCATCCGTTTGGGCCTTAACTGGTAAGACCTAGTTCAGATCTTACATAGCAAGCAGGAGTAGATCTGCTGCTACTTAATGCAGATCTAAGTAGCACATACAGTGGTTCAGCAAGAAAATATATATCTCTGTTATTCTGCACTTTTCCACTGCAGAAAGCCTGAGAACAATATTTGGCTCTAGAGGCCTTAATTAGTGCCCCCACTGTATTCCCATTCTAAACTTTAATTTTTATGGGCACAAGGCTGTACTTTTCAGTCTCATTAATATACTAGCCACATGTTTTGTCCAGTGCAAATTTACAAAGAAAGTGATGCCCAGGTAAACATAACTGCACATGATCATTAAAGGATCATTTCATAATTTCCAAATGTAAAGCAGTTTTTGGTACTAAAGATGATCACTTGACTCTTGTATAAGTTAAAAGTAAATTTAAGTGTATATGCAGTTCTATACAGTAAGTCCAACTGTTTTTGCAGGTAACCCCTTGCTAGTGAAATCAGAACTAGTTTTGCCTGCGTATGACATTGCTAGGAAAACCCAGGAGCCAATCTTAGGGGAGTCAGAACTAGTAGTTTTGTAAGTTTCTAACAACTGATTGATGTAACTGCAGAACAGGTTGGAAGCCAGGACACAACCCTGCTGCACCCTCCAGGTTGTTTTTAAGGTGCTGGAGAGTTGTCCCTTGTAGCTCAATTTTAAAAAGTCTGAATCTGATGCAAGGTGCCAGAGTAACACAGAGTTGACACCAGGGGCACCTTGCATCAAAACTTGTGGTGTTTCCAATTCTGGAAGGCCAGCTGTAGCAAACCGGGGACCCCATGCACCAGAACAGCTGTGTGCAAGGCCTGCACCAAGGTTGGGGGTGCACCAGTGGGCTAGAGGGCTTATGGAGGAAGCAGGCTGCAACATCCTCTTAAATGGGATTCAGACAGTCAGTGAGATCTGCCAGAACATAGACCACACAATAGGTGGTCTAACTGCCATTGCACTTCTGCCACCCCTACAGACAGTGCTGAGGTGGGGCAGGGGCTGGCGGTGTGCCCAGACAAGTGGGCAGGTGTCCAAAAAGCATGGCAGAGGAACACAGCCATGCTGCTGGGTGCAGACCACACCAGGGACATGGCCACCCATCCCCTGATGTGTGCCCCACATGCCAACTGGACCTGCAACAGGTACACCCAGTGGCAGGACTGTGGATGTCTTGGGCATGATACCATACCCCCATCTTCAGTCTGTCCCTCCTCCAGCAATAAGGTGAATGTCGGCTTTCCAGATGTAATGCATCTCCCTGTGCTGTGCATCTAGATTGGTGGTCTATAGCCCTATGCTGTTCCCTCTGCCAAACTCCTCCCATGCACAGAATGTGTGGTGCATGGGAACATTTGTCACAAGCTAAAGATGTTTGGCCCTGGGACCCCTCCAGGCACTGGGTCCCAGGTGCACCAAGGATCAGTGCAAGCTACTATTTGCACAGCTTGCGTCAATCTTTGAGAATTGAGCCCCTGGTGCCTAGTCTTATTCTCACCCAAGTATTGCTATAAGCGTCCATTATAATGTCAGTCAGACCTGAGTCTATGCCCCACTCACCTATCATTTTACACAAAGTGCCCCAAGAGATGGGATTGAAGGGAGCAGAAAAATCATTAAAAGCTGCATATAGATTTTGCCTTTTTAGGGTGACACATTTTTCTAGGAGATGTTAAAATATGAAACTGTTATCATTTCTAGAATATCCAGACCTAAAGCCTGCTTGTAATTTACACAAACCACTTAGTCTAAATATTTCTTGATTCACTCTAAGGTGATTTTCAAAAACAATTTTTAGACTGACGTGTAGTAGGCTAATGGACCCATACATTTTTGGGTCAGCCTTGTCCTCCTTCTTGTGTGTGGGAACACTCCTGAAACCCCTCCATGAATAAGGGACAGATCTTTCCCCTATACTCTTGTTGAAAATTATGAATAAGCAGTCATGCCAATGTGGGATCATACAAGCAAAAACCTCTGCTGTGATTTGGTCAGACCTGGGTCTTTGTTTAATTTAAGGAAGGAAATGGAACGAAATACCTCTTTCCAAGATAAAGGGTTAAATGAGCTCCTGACAATTAATAAATAACCCCCAGGGACAGAGTTGTCATCATCAGGCTTATAAAAGTATTAGAATAATATTTTATCTCTATCAGCATTGACTGTAATGTGATTCTGCCTCAGCATACCCCAGCATTACCTTAGTACTCTTCAACTTTTATATGACTACTACTGTACCTAACATAGAAACAAAGAAACATAGATTTAATCAGTAGAAAAAGGACCTTTAGGCCCAATCGGTCTACCACCTTGTCCATCCCTATTCCATCACCACTGACCCTAGTTGGTCATAAGTGTCACTACCTCCCCTGGTTCCTTATATGCCCCTGTGCCTATCCCACAAATGCATGACGCTCCCCACAGTCTTTGCCCCATTACCTCCTCTGGCAGGCTGTTCCAGTCATCCACCACCATTCCATGAAGAAGTATTCCGTACATCTCTCCTAAGAGTCCCTACCTTAGCTTCATTGCATGCCCCCTTGTTCTAGCACCTTCCTTTCTCTGAAATAGTCCCTCCACTTGCCCCTTATCACTCCTGTGAGGTACTTGTAGGTTTCAATGTCTGCAGATTTCTATGAATCTGAAGCATCCCTAACAGTGTCAGTGGCTCAGTCAGTAGCACTCTTGCCTCAGAGCCAGAAGATCAGATGGTCATGGGTTCTGAAAACGGATTTATTTTTGCTGTAAGATAAATTGGTATCTATTCTGCCAGATGCAACATTTGAAAACTGGTAAAGGCAAAAACCAGGCACATGCTGGACAGACAGCACAGAACAGCTTCAAGATTTAAGTTCTGCTAAAACCTTCATTAAGGTGATGCGGGTGCACACACCAGGAGTCAAGACAAAGCTATAATAATAACATGTTGAGGGATTCCTGGTGTAAGCATCCACATCTTCTTAATAAGGGGTTAAACAGCACTTAAATCTTGAAGCTGTTCTGTGCCATCTGTCCACCATGTGCTTTTTTTCTTTTTCCAGTTTGTTACTTAACCATTGCACTGCGTCTCCCATTGCAGCTTTTTTGTTACCTATTTGAAAAATGTAATCAACAGTCTGAATGTCCCATGGTGAAACTGATCCCATCCTCTCATGGGTATCCCATATATTAGTATATCATATGACGTGCTTAAACAGCACATCATTCTTTCTTAGCTATAAAACTCATAGCTGGCTGATATAACCACAATCAAAGAATAAATGTTCCATAGTTTCCAGAAGCTGGTGACACTCCATATGAGGACAGTATCTGACTACAATAGACTTATGATGATGATTGTTCTGGACATTAAGCTTCTCATGGCAACAAAGCCACAGAGTGCTACACATTTTTTTGTGGTATCCTGGGTTCCATTAGCTGGTCTGTCAGACACTCTTCTAATATACTGGTGGGACACCTGTAGCATGGGTTATGGTCAAATAAGGTCATCAGAATGGAGTTATAGAGCTGCTTTCTGATATTGAAGGAGACTTCTGCTATAGTTACTTTCTAAGATTTAATCTTCCAGGAATGATCTGTTAAATAAATAAGATTTTTCCTGTGGAAGATTCTAAAAGACAAGGTCTCATCCATCCCATGTTCCATTTCCAGAAAAAGAAATCCCATTGAGTAGCAAAAAAAGGAAGCCATGGAATAGAATACTGTACCCATGCAATATTGGAAGGACGTTGAGGAACAAAAACAACAAAAAAAAAACACTACCAGATTTAACATTGCTACTGTAGCTCTCTGGCTTTAACCACCTAGTAGATCATGTTCCATTTGATCGGGTTGAGTCTACATCTCCATACGAGTTTAAGGAAAACATTACAGGTTTTGGGAGATGAGAAAAATATAACTAATGAACAAAAAAATGGTACAATAGGGGACTTCAACATAAAAACTATCTTCCTCTGTTACAGGCCATGCCTTCCTTTTCTCTATTTTCAGTTTTGCTGTTGTCAACTTCTCTAACCAGTGTTGTCTGGCCATATCATGGCCACCAGTTACCCCTAAAATTTTAATTGAATTTTTCAGGATTTACCCACCCACAGCCAAAGGAATAGGTTCTGGGATGCTCCCAAAAGGCATATCAATGCATTTTCTCAGATTAATTCTGGACCATGAGATTACAGAATTCCTGCAAGGTAAAGAGTAGTGGTGTTTCTCTAGTAACGTGGCCACCATTCCCCTATCAATAAAATAGGTCCATGTAATCCACTACCCAGGATGCATCTGGAAACGTTAGCACAGCTTAGTGTGCCTTTCCAGGTCAAAAATTGTAAATAAATAAATAATGCCCACAGCCACTAATTTCCAAAAGGCCTTTACATCATTTATTCCCATAACTCTTATCATTTTACCCCATTGTTTCTGATATCGTTTCTTTCGCACTAAGAATTTAGTATATGTTTTCCTTTTTTGATTTAAAGTTTTGAACATCTCCTTTGTATTACATATTTTTGTTTTGCTGATTATCTTTTGTAATTTATCCTTTTCTTTCTTACAGTCTGTATCAAACCACCCTGTAGGGGAACTCTGTTTGCTACACATGGTCTCTTCATTATAAAGTAAGGGAATTATCTCAACAAATAATGAGTGACTGTCCAACCATATCTCTTCAGCACCCTATAAAAATATGTTCTGATTTGGCCCACTCTCTAGAAACTGCCAGATCATAGCTCTGATCTCATTTTCCAATAACTGGTTGCATATTACTTTTTTTAGATTCCTCCCTTCTGTAAACACCAGACTCCTGTTTTCATTACATATATTAATTTCTTTAGACCTATTTAATATTGCTAGGAAATTATCAGTTTCAGACCTAACAAAAAAGGAGGGATTATCCCAATAATGTAACAATCTTTACCATAAAACATGATCAACGACAGAAGCAGTCCCAGTGGACATAAATGTTACTTCTCATTTCATATCTACCTTTAATCTCCCATTTAGAGGGAAGACATTGACATGATTGTATGTAAGCCAGGATTGTTTTTGCTTTATTACTCCTAACGTCTTTGCTTTCCTAATTTGGGATATTAGAAAGGGTGTGTGTATATTACATATTAAAATCAAATAATCCAAGAAGCCATCAAAAAGCCAGATTCTGTCATTTACTTCCAACCAGTAAAATATCTGTGTCCAGGAATCTAAATGGTATTGCTTGCATATTGTGTCTTAATAGCAACCAGATGGACTCTGGGCAATTGACGGACCCAACTGTGGGATTGCAAATGTTAAACAAGGCCATTTGAAAGTATGGGCATCCAGCAGTATTATTATGAGATTATCGGTCATAATGTGGGTTGTGGCCACCTTACAAAAAACAATTTCTGATTTTTACCAAGGTACCCAAAAAGACAGCCATACTTTCTATCTTCCTTCACAGAAGTGTGAAATAGTTCAAAACCATTTATGAAGATGCCATTACCTCTACTGTGCCTGGTTTCTTGTAGGCAGATAATGTTGTGCTGGGTGACCAAGTTAACCCAGTCATTGTCAGGTAATTCTAACTCATTATCTATAATATTCCAGGATAAGAGGAAATTATTTAGAACACATATCTTGAGTGCCTTACAGCTCAGAGTCTGCACATTAGACATATAGGGCTGGATATTCAAACTGCGCCATTCATAGGCACAAGCCCTTGAGCTGCGCAAAATAGTTGCACAGGGGTGTGTCCTGGGTGATATTCAAAGAAGTTGCGCTATTGAGCAACCCCTTTGAATATCACCCCCCAGCCACAGCCACTGTGCATGGTGCAGTGGAACTTGTGCCACCGCAAGTTGACAGAGAGGAGCATTCAACTTGCGGTGGCGCAAGTACCATTTCGCCATGCGCAAATTCACGATATTCAAAAGGTGACATGCAAATGGGGCTATAATTCATGCAAGGCACGGGGGGGTCATTTGCATGTGATTATGTCCCCATTTGCATGCCATTAGCATGCAGGTGCACCGATCCCCGAGGACTTGCGCCTGGCGCCCTGCCAGGCAGCAGCTGTCAGGGACCGACACCCCTGCAGCCCAATGCATGGGCATAGTGTACCCCTCCCCACCAGCCCAATTGCGGCATCAATGTGGCTCCCCACCTCCCGTCGTGACATATCCCTGGTGGTCCAGTGGACCAAATACCCGATCGCGGTGGTATGTATAATAATTCCCACCCCTCCCGTTCACATCCCTGGTGGTCCAGTGGACACGAAATGCCCGATCGCAGGCGGTATGTGTGATAAAAACCACCCCGAACGCAGCCCTGGTGGCTAGTGTCCCCACCCCACCCACCATGAAGCCCACCACCGCTCCCCCAGCGGCGGCCCGGGTGGCGGCATCCACCCGCCTGCTGCCCCACTACCCGCTGACTGACGGCTGCCGGTGGGGCTGCGCCTGCCGGTAGTGCAGAGCAAGAGCCAATGGGCGTACGCTCATACCGTACATGACAGTCCAGATTTAATTTCACAAATCTGACTGTCATGATGGTATAAAGCTGCACGCCCATTGGCTCTTGCTCTGTACCACTGGGTGTGCAGCCCTACTGGGCAGTCAGTCGGCAGGCGGCGCGGGCGGGCAGGCGGGTGGATGCTGCCACCCGCCGCCGCCAGGGGAAGCGGGTGGTGGGGCTCAGGGTGGGTGGGTGGGGACACTCAGCCACCAGGGCTATGTTCGGGGGTGGTTTTATCACACACACCTGAATCGGGCATTTCGGTCCACTGGACCACCAGGGATGTGAACGGAGGGGGTGGGAATTATTATACATACCGACGCATCGGGCATTTTGGTCCACTGGACCACCAGGGATAAGGAACGGGAGGAGGGGGCTCCACATTGATGCCCACCATTGGGCTGGTTGGGGAGTACACTATGCCCGCGATCGGGCTGCGGGGGGCACAGGGAATTAGGGGCCAGCGACAGGTGGCAGCTGCTGTGTTGCACCCTGCAATACAGCAGCTCACCTGTGGGTGGCCCTCGACTTAAGCCTTTTTGGCTCAAAGTCCTGCAGGCGCAGGTTGGGGGTTGCGCCTGCACAACTCTGCACAGCCCGGCTGAATATCGGGCTGTGCAGTTTATGCATGGTTCCTCCCCCTCCAGTTCAGCATGCATTCATTTGCATTGCACTGTTGCTCAGCATGTTTTCTGTGGTGCAACTGCCTCCTGCTGAATATCGCAGAATGGAGCAAGTTTGGACTTGTGCAGGCGCAACCCTATTGCACATGGCGCAACCCTTTTGAATATCTGGCCCATAGTATCTACTATGCTATCAAAATTAAGTATTCTCATACCCAGCCAGAGCCAAAAATCTATTTGAGATTGACACTATGGGGGCATATTTATCTACAGTATTTGAGGCTTGTTTATGCTTGTGGAACCTAGTTCTTCTGTGTTTGGATTCTTACAAATGAATGAGGGAGAGCAGTGTGCATTGTCCACTAGAAACAACCCCAGTGAATCCACAATTTCCTATTTTTGCAGTAATCTCTCCACAGTAAAGTTATTTTTAAAAGGTATGTCTATTTGTCCCCATTCATACAAATCCCCTCACTGAGTAGCCCACTTGACACCATTTGTACGAGGCAGAATTTGCAAATAGTTTCTAAAGAGGTTGCATAAAGAGTGGGTCAATTTATTATCATTTTCCTTGAACAATCTTGCAATTCCAAATAGACTCAGGGTAGTAGGTATATTCAAATCATCATGGGAAATAGCATCTGGAGTATTAAACTTCATTATATTAGTAAATCTAATTCCAGTTTTTTTGCTTTTGAAAAACGTGCATATTCATCCATATATAGTTTGCTACTCTTAGAAAAGCAAAATGAAACATCAAGTACATGTTTGTAACCTTCCGTAGAAGTACTGTAACCTCTTCAATTTCAGCATCCTCAAATATTAAACCTATGTTTATCCTAAACCACTGTGTAGACATAGAACAGTTTGCAAGAGGATGTGCTGGTGGGTGCCAAGACCATAAATAGATCAACCATGGCTGGGACAGAGTGAATGGTTTGGTGGCTGCTCAAGTTGGTAGCAATAGGAAGGGGAGCAGGGGGGTGGATAGTGAGGGATAAAACACAACTTGGACAATGAGCCCTGGGTAGAGGTGGGGGAAGTCAACAAAATTCACTCCATTAAATATTTTGTGAATAGCACTCAATTCACAGAGCACAATTTGCAAAATTCATCAATTCATGGAGTACACATCGATGGCAAAAGTGTGGAATTTCACATGTGAAATTCCACACTTTTAGCTCAAATTACTGTTTGCCCTCTCCCCACTAATTACTGGTCCCAATAATACAAAAAAAACACTCCAGATCCCTGGTGTCTAGAGGACCCCCACTCACCGATTGCCGACTCCAATAATGAAAAAAGTTTTAAAATCCATGGTGTCTAGTGGACTACCCCCCACCCCACTGATCGCCGGCCCCAATAAAAAAAATGCCTGGTGTCTACTGGAACCCCTGCCCCCCCATCCCATCAGGTAGTGCCCCCGCCACCATTCCACTTCCCCAAGTCACCTCCACCTTGTCCCAAGCAGGCCACCAGCACAGCCCTCTACTATTCGTGGCCAGCAGCCCAACTGACCTAGAATCTATGCACAGATAAGACCATATGGTCCACCTAGTCTGCCCATTTCCCCTACTCACTGCTGCATCCCCAGATCCTATTTGATCTGCAGCTCTCCCGCTCTTAACATCTCTAGGGTACCCTTATGTCTATCCCATGCACTCTTGAACCTCTGTATTATTTTCACCCCCACCACTTCTGCTTGAAGGCTGTTCCACAGCTCCATAACTCTTTCAGTGAAAAAGTACTTCCTAATTTTACCCCTGAGCCTTCTACCCTTCTGCCTCATATCATGACCCTTTATCCTTGTGTAGAGTTTTCTCTGAAATATGCTTTCCACCTGTATCCTGTTTATCCCCCTAAGGTACTTGAAAGGCTCCATCATATTGCCCCTCTCCCTTCTTTCCTCCAGTGAATAGATATTAAGGTCCTTAAGTCTTTCCTTGTAAGGGCTTCCGGTGCAGTCCATGTACCATCTTTGTTGCCCTTCTCTGGACTGCCTCTATTTTGTCAATGTTCTTCCAGAGATGTGGTGTCCAGAACTGGGCACAGTACTCCAGCTGAGGCCTCACCAGTGATCTGTACAGTGACATCACCACCTCTTTCCTCCTGCTTGTTATGCCCTCTCTATGTACCTCAACGTTCTGTTTGCTCTCCCCACCACCTTTTCACACTGTTTGTTCACCTTCCGGTCATCAGATATGATAATCCCGAGGTTTCTATCCTGACTTCTAGTGGCCAAAATTTCCCCACCCATCCTGTACTACTACCTTGGATTCCTGTGACCCAGGTGCATGATCTTGCACTTTTTAGCATTGAAACTCAACTGCCAGACACCCAATCACTCCTCTAATAGTCTTAGGTCCTTTCTCATTTTTTTGGCCCCCTCTGGTGTGTCCACTCTGTTGCAGATCTTGGTGCTATCTGTGAAGAGGCACACCTTTCCCTCCAGACGCACTGCAATGTCACTAATGAAGACATTGAATAGGACTGGCCCTAACGCTGACCTCTGTAGCACCCTGCTGGTCACATCCCTCTCCTCAGATTTCATGCCATTTACCACCACCCTCTGAGTACTGTCTCTTAGCCAGTTCATAATAGTAGTGTGTGAAATTAAAAAATTTCACCCACCAAAATATTTCACATAATCCCCGCATTTTGCAAAATATTTAGCCAGTGCGAAATGCGAAATCCCCCGTGGTGAAATGTAGAATTTTGCCTACAAAATGTTAATTTCACTACCCACAGGCAAAATTCCACATTTAGAACCAGGGAGAAGGATAATATAATATTGAAAGAAAAGTGTTTTCCCCCTCCAGTCCACATCAACATTAAAATGTTTATCCCTCCAAGACCCTGCCACGTCCCTGGTGTCTAGTGGTCCCACCACCCTGGATTGTCAGCTCACATAAAGTATCCCCCCTACCAAAATTGAACCCCATCCCTCATCAATAAAATTTGCAATTAAAATTAATTTTCCTGGTGTCTAGTGGCCCCATCCCCCTGGCCAATTGTGACCCCCCCCCCCCGAGATTGGTATGGCTATATCTCAGTCATGGTTCCCTGTATCATCTTTCTGTAATAGCTACTATATCCTGGTTTGCATCTTCCATTTATGCAATTAGGTCTGGGACCTGCTCTGAATGAATGAGCACATGTTTATACAAGCACATGCTCTTACATTCAGTCATTCCATGAGTCAGCCAGTCAGCCAGCTCACCATTGTAGGGGACCTTTTTTCAGGGGGCTAGAGAAGGGAAGGGGACTGCTCTGGTGTTCTGTGGGGGGTAGGAATGGCATTGTGGACCCTGGGAGGGGTCCACAACACTGTTCCTTCCATCCTGCCCCCCACCAAAGACTGGAGCAGTCTATCCTCCCTTCTCTAGCTCCCTGAAAAACATCCCAAATAATGTTGAGCTGGCTGACTTACTGACTTGTACAAGCACATGCTCATTCATTCAAAGCAGGTCAGTCAGGCTGCCAGCCGTGGAGGTGAGTGAAGGGTTGTGCCAATGGCCCCCTCAGGGATGGGGTTGGTGCAACTCGAGGGGAGTGGAGTGGTGGTGGTGGGGCACTGCATGAAGGGGTGGCAGTGGTGGGGGGTTCCACTAGACACCAGGCATCAGGCATTTTTTATTGGGGCCAGTGATCAATGGGGTGGGGGAGTCCAGTAGACTCCAAGGATCTGGAGTTTTTATTTATTATTGGGGCCATTGATCAGCGGGGTGGGGTCCACTAGACACCAGGGTTTTAGTATATATATATATATATATATATATATATATATATTTTAACTGGGGCTAGTGATCGGGGAACTACTAGACACCAGGGATAGATTGGGGTGATGTTGGTTGATTCCCCATTTGTAACCTCTACACGCTTTGTGATTTTTAAGTGCAGTTTGCACTTAAAAACCCCAAAAGCAAGGTGAAGTCACAAATGGTGAATTTTGGTTAATTTGGAAAAAGTATACGAAGTGCTCTGAGGGGCGAATTTGGTGATTTGGCCACATTTTTGCCCACAGAGTAAAACTTCACTGCATCTCTAGCCCTGGGACAGATAGGGAAATCGGGGCAGACTAAATGGACCTGTAGTCCTTTCCTGCCATCATTGTCTATGTTTCTACGTTTCTAAACAGGTTCACAATCTATTCTTGTAAAATGGGGCTAGAAGTATGAGCATATTTTTCTAAACCAGATAATCTGAAAAATGTGTTGTTTCCTAAATACTGGCTAACTCTATTTCCACTAGACTCTGTCATTCAACACACTTGTATACTGAAGGGGTGACAATAACATATACTTTGGGGGATCACAAACACAGAGATTCCTTGCAGAAGGCTACAATTCACCCTTTTCTTAGGAACCAGTTCCATGCACGTATTACTATTTGACGTCTTACACACAGGTGGCTCTATTCTGTTAATGTCTTGTGGTAAATTTCCTGAGTCCCAAGCATTTCTTAGATTTGCTATACCTTCAGATAAGCCTGCCCCTCCACCTTAATGAGTTTCCCTTGCCAGACATCGGTATACATTTTAAGAATAAAATCATTCCACTGTTTTCTAAAATTGTTCATTTCATTTGTCATTTTCTGGAAATTTCTCATCAGGCCAGTTCTGTGTCACACTAGAAATTGTTCCTTTTTTGTCATTTTGATTCCCTCTACAACAATATTAGGCCCCAGTTCTGCTTGGGCCTGCAGTGTATCCTTCCCTGTTATTATTTTATTTTGTACACCTCTTCATATATCAAAACACATCTCAACCTAGCAAATTCCCGATTTTCCCTTTCTTTTTCTTTTTCTTCTTCTTCTTCTTCTTTTCTTTTTCTTTTTTCTTTTTAACTACTTTTAAGTAACAGTTTCAGGGATAATAATGGAACTGAAATCTGTTCTTACAGGAGCATCAGTCTGTTGTGGAGATCCTAATTCAATCAAGGATGACTGCTTTAGTGGCTACACAACAGTAAATATTCTGGTATAAATCATCTAATCTTGCCCCATTAAATGTGAAATACTTTTCTGTGGTCTTAATTTCATTGCATATGACCACAAGATGCTTCCTAAGCATGAAATAAGTTGTGTTTTGATTCCGCATGAGATTAGTTATATCTTGACTTAAATACAGTAGGAAGTGAAATAATGCTGAGTCATTTATTTGTTGAGATGTGATAATTAATGATCTTAGAGCCCTCCTCCATCCCATGTGTTTCCAGAATATGATACCTCCTATATACCTAACACGGTACCTGAAGTATTCTCCTTATTAGTTCTTTTTATTTCTTTTAAGTCCTCAATTGTGTGATGCAGGTCCACTTAACCTCTCTGATCTAACTCTTCAGAATGTCACTTTTTTCTTGTACACCAACTGGTTTCTTACTTTGCATGTTTGAATCCCCCCCAGCAAAGACAAAAAGCTGTTTTCCAAAATCTCACCATCTGAGATGTTCTGCTCATTTACTGTATTGTCAAATTTTCCTTCTCAACCAGAATACTTACTGTGGAGTTTAGATCAATTGGGAGATTATGACATTATCAAGTGAGCCATCTATTAATTCTATCCTATATTCCAATTAAGCAATAATGCACGACAGGGTGTGTGTTGTGCTGGGATAACGTCACGACTCGGGTGGTTGAAGCATGACGCTGTAGGCTGAGTGCATTCAATGCTCAAGGCATGACATTATCCCAGCACAACACACACCCTGGAGTGCATTATTGCTATTATACAATGGCTTGTTTTTTTAATAGAATAAAAAATAAAGAAAAAGGTTTTTTTCTCTTTTTTTTCCTCATTTGTTGTGAGTGGAAGGATATGTTTTGAAAAACAAATCCACAGTTTCTGTTTTGGCCACTAGATAGTGCTGCTCATGTAAAATGCCTGTTGCTTCCTTCCAGGTATCCTTTTGTTACCACACATGTGTGTCTCAGTCTCTGGTCTCAGTCCCCTCTTATGAGACTTTATTAATTTGCCCTGTTCCATTAGTGTTTAGGTTTTTTTGCCAGTTTCCCTATCTTTTTGTTTCCTGACTTTGTGTTCATGTAGCATCAGAGATTGCATTCCCTCCCTTCATTTATGATCACTTGCCTACTGCTGCTATCATGGGGATGAAGGTAGGAAGGTGATATGGAGAGTTTGTTTGTTTTTACATCCTGGAGTTTAAAAAAAGCAAGAAATTTACTTGAAGCACTATTAAAACATCTGTGCAGTGAAAGACGCGCTTGCTAATTCACTCACTCTATCTGCTTGTTCACTCGCTCAGTCTAGTGTCAAGTCTGAAGTGAGAGGGGCCACAGTGATTTACTGACTTGGTAGAAAGGCAGGAAGGTTAGTTTGGGGTTTAAAGAAATGCAAAAAAAAGGAAAGAAATGTATTTGAGGATCCAGCTGTCTGAAATGAGAGGGATCATGATGTAGCGTTCCTTTTTTTTTTTTGCCAGGTAATTTAGCAGCAGATTTTAACTCAGACTTCTCTACAACACAATGTTGTTGGTGTAGGGGCAGACCAGGTAGTGAAGGAGCAGCAAGGAGGGTAGTGGGGCAGCCAATCATGTCATGAAGTGAGTCTGTTTTTTTTTTGTTTTTTTCAACATTTGATGCGGTTGTTTCTGTGCTAGAACTAGAGCCGTGATCTTGTGCTGGGCTATCAATGCTCCAGTCAATACTCCAGTCCCAGACGAACCAATCAGAGTCCAAGATTCTTTTATGCCATTGTATAATGGGGGGTTTATCTATATGTATACCTTGATAATCTTTATACTGTAATTCAGAAATTATTTTTTTATATTCCTTAGGTTTAGGGTAGATGTTTGCCTAGTACTTTACTTTTGTTAATTATTTTGACATTTACTAGAGGGTGGGAGGACACCCAGGAAGTGCGTAATCTGTTATTTTAGTTTGGTTCTTATCTATTAGGATTATCTTTTTTTTCCTTGCAATCTGTTTTGTTTGTTCATTTTACTGTGGGATAAAAGGGGAGACCCAGTCTCTTTTTTTTTTTTTTTTTTTTCCTGGTGCTAACCATGGTCTCAGTAGAAAAATGGCTACCCAGAAATAATATGTTATTCATATAAACACATAGAAAAAAATATAAAGTCTAAAAATGTCCAGCTTTTACTGTGGATGCAGTTGAAAGTCTTTAATGCAATACATAATTTAAAGGAACTTTTCACCTTCCATGCTCCGAGTTCTGAAATGTGGAAAACAGAAAAGCTATATTTCACATGTCTAGTGTGCTACATTGTCTTTGGGTCCTCAGTTGGTCTCAGTGTTACCTGTTCCATATTTCAGCTGCAGTACATTGTTCAACAAAGTAGTCTGTGGGTCAATAAAATCCCTTAATTTAAGAAGAAAGGGGAAAACGCAATACTAAATTGAAGAATGAAGGACTTCCTTTAACTAGAGAAAGCAGTTCACATGCGTCTAAATCAGCTTAGTGAGAATTCCTCTAGTTTACGATCAGCCAGTATTAAAAAGCCTCTTAAACATCTGTCAAACAAAGGCTTTAACAAAACATCCACCAACTCATAATTTAATTTATCAAATGCAGTGAGCAAAACAGTACCACCAATTGTTTTTCAAAGCATAAATGAGACAAAGCACATAATTATTACCAAGACCACTGGTTTTCAGTTTTTACCGGAAAACCTGCTAAAAATCCGCAATCTGGGCTGCGTGAACACTGGTAAAAACAAGGATTTCATGGAATTTGGCATTTTATACCAGATTAGTATATGCACAAATATTGTATTTTTTCTTATAATTGCTTCCTGTACTATTTACAATTTGCTTTATTTAATGCTCTGTATATTATTCCTTCTCTTTTTCTGATTATTTATACACATACTAAAAGAATGTCAGCAGAATCCCAGTAAAATCCGGAAATTAGAGTAACAATCACTGGTGCAATTTCCAGAATTTGAGGGCTTGAAAATGGAATTTCATTGTTTTAATCACCGTAAATCGGTGGCCTTGATTATTACTTACATATAAGAATCCATTTTCATTCACTTGTTCTTCAATCCTCCAAAATGCTTAAGAAACATATGGCCCAAAGAAAGCAGTTTAATAACAGTTATGCCAAATTATTTCTATGCCTGACTACACTACCAGTTTCATATATTATAAGGAATTAATTGGGTTCCTAGAGAATACCAAACCACTTAGCATACAGCTTTCTCTTGCCTTCTTTTGCTCTAGAACAGCTTTGACTAAGTTGTGTCTGACCTCACTTCTTAACCTGGCCAAGGCTCATGTGATAGAGGAAGCTAACAAAAATGTAAACACAATAAAAAACTACAGTAAGATAATAATAAAATAAACAAAAAGAAAGATCCATAAAGTACCAAACATTGCCCTTATAACATACTCTTAGAGGTGGGTTCAGAAAGCTTATTAGCCCTGATACTCCTGATTCCAAACATAAACAGATCAAGGTTGCACATAAGAATAATTAAATGGTAATACTGTGAGCCAGTACAGTGGTGTAGAAGGCTGAGTTGCTGGATGCCTTACCTCTTAACATGCTGGTGACCCAAGTTTGGGAATGAGCTACGGTTGTTGAGGGCAGCGGGGGGGGGCTGGGGGAGGGTTGAGTGTCTGCCTGGCAACTTTCCTCTCTCAACTTGGGGAGGCAAGTCTTCCTGGCTCTTGGCTGCCACTGAGTGAAGGCTTAGTGGTAGCTTCAAGCAAATGGGGGGGCTACAGTAGCATTAGACCAGATGGGTGGAGCAGGGTCTTCTGTTCTAGAGTGCATGTATATGTCCATGCACATGCACTTCTGTGTCTCTGTGGCCCCAGGAAGTAAGGGAAAAAAACAGGAGAAAATTATGTCCCCCGTTGTCATACATGACAGCCCTTGGGGACTCTGGGTTCTGCGCTGTGTGGACCCCAGTCAGCAGGAATGATTGGGGGAGTGGATGATGGGAATGGAGGACACTGTGATCTGGCTTGACAACAGCTGTGAGGTGGAGATGGATAGGTAAAAACCTATATGACAAAAATAGTAATACCATGCTGCTTTCTGCTATTTTATTGTCATTTTCATGGAATTTTAAAGCACCAAACATCCAGTTATATACATCAAACCCTGTCTCTAAAATCCAAAGTATTTCATAGAACATGGAAGGAGAGCAGCTTATTATGTCTTTGATATGCCTCCTTTCAGCTCCCTCCTCTCTTCAGCTTCAGAGCAGCAATAGTTTAGACATGGAGCAGAGGACACAGTGACATGCTAATCCTCATATACTGTCCCTCCACAGCCCCCTACAAATCCATAAACCTGGCAACTCATGATGTTTACCAATATCTTATCTTCATTTCTGGGGTTAAGCCAGCTTCTTCAGTCCCTCCTGGTTCCACTGTCAATAAACCTCCTCTCTCACAGCTCCAAATACTGAAGGCACTAACAAAAAAAAAGTAACCAAACAGAAGTGATTGTCTAAGAGTAGCAAATATTTATAGAATATCCAGTTTTGTCACAGAAAGAGAGCCTGTGAGATGTGCACATACCTAGCAAAAGACACAATCATTAATTTATTTGCAAAATTGCTGTTCCTCAGCATATCTGCTTCTCAGCAATGCCATTGTGCTCTTAACTGCTTTATAGAAGCTGTGAGTCTATTGCTGTTCATTAGCACTAGTTTCAGAATTTCTTCTTGCCTTGCTGGCTGCTTGCCCCTGGACCAAGAAGCCATCTTTGAATGCATCCTCAAGAGCCTGACTTCCAGTGCTGCTTACCCTGGTATGCTTTATTACACATTTAGTAGATTTAAATCATTTATGATCACCACATCCCTAAAGTATGCTTCCTTTTTAATTTCCCAGTTAAGGTTCATGGCTGCACTATCCTTTTAATTTGGTGACCATGAACTACTCTATTCTTACCCTCCTGCCACTGACTGATGCCAGGTGTACCCCCAGTGATTTGGTCTTCACATTCTCAATCGCTACCACATCCCTGGTTGCCTCACTTGCTATTTTTTACATACTTGCCCTTATTTACAAATGTGCACTTATCCTTCCCAATGGTTGAACTCCTTGCGACTGTGACATCCTATTCATGGTTCCATGTTGCCCAGGTTTCCATCATGGCTACTTAGTCCAGCTGGGCTTCCACAAGCAATATCTGAAGATCCCCTACTTTATTGTCTGAGCTCCAGGCATTAATACAAATGGCTTCCCAGGAGGCTTGGTACTCCTTTCTACTAATGCTTGAACCCATGTCCCACTGTTGCTTCAGTATCATATGCCTTCTGTGGCTTTGCTTTCCAGTACAGCTTTTTGTTAAAGCTCTGTTTTATGACCAACCAGTGAGTGTCCCCTGGGCTACCCACCTCCCTCCCCTCATATCTCAATTGTACTGACCCAAAGGCACAAGTGGCTCCCACCATGAAAAGGCTTTAGGTTGTATGCCCTGGTGCTGCCCTCTCCCTGCCCAGTTTATATTTTTGGCTGATGTATTCTTCCAGGTTCCCTCCCAATGCCATGTCCTCCCCATTGAGATGCAGGTGGTCTAATGCATACAAGGCTTTATCATCAAAGAGGGATCCCTAGTCCCTTACATACCCAAACCCCTGCTCGCCATTCCACTCCTTCATGTTATTTTGAAATGTCATGTTAAAGTCTACCTGCTTGAAGATTCAGAATATAGTTGTTACTTAACCTAGTAACGTATTGGAATTTTTTTTTCTTGTTTGACTTAATAAACAAAGGTAATGTTACATAACTTGAGTAATTTTTAAATGTATTTTATATATAATACTTTTGCAAGGAGATATAACAGACTGCTCAGCTTACTTCTGTAAAGATGGCATGATTCCAGTGAGCTTGCAAGGTAAACAAAATATATTGAAAAAACATGTCTGAGTTAATAATAGAAGAGTGGAGCAATGTAGTGAGTAGTGTACCATAGGCTTCAGTGCTAAGCCTGATGCTCTTTTGCATATTCATCAGGGACGGTAGGATGGAGTCAGTAGCAGGCTGCTGAGATTTGTTGATGAAATGCAGACATTTGGGCATGCAGGAAAATATGGGACATATGTTTAATATGGGGGGGTGCAAGATTCAATGGTGCAACTGGTAGTCAAGAAGTACAGGACCTCAAGCACTGGAAAATATGAAATGCAGAATGCAGATTTCTCAGATCTGGGACTCTACTCAGATCTGGGATGGTTTCCTCCTCAAGTGTCTAGGTCTTATGCACTCAGATCTATCATTGACAACATAACCAGATCTCAAATACCTAAACCCCTGGAGTGTCTCTTTCTTGACCAGGGTACCAATTATGGCCTACGTTCTGCAGACAATGCCCCACGTTCTCATCCCAAGACATTACACCTCAAAAGGTGCTAGTGTCTTTGCCTGTCATGCACTCACTTTCTGGAACTCCCTTCCACTAACTTTACATCAACCCGCATTCCACATCTCTTTTAAAAGAGAACTACATCTCTATCTCAACTCCTCCTACAAATACTCTTGTTTCAAATCACCCTAGCCCCTATACGTGGGTAGTCATCTGGGAACAAGTGACCACCAAACAGTGTGGTTCATGATAAACTCAGCTACAGAGTCAAGCCATAAAAAAGTGAGGGTACTGGACTTCAGGAGGGCTGACTTTGGCAAGATGAGAGAGTGCCTTAGAAAAGCACTAGGAAACAGGCTAGAAGGAGGGTGGAGCAACAATGGGGAAACATAAAAACTGCCATCACAGAGGCATCAAGCCTTTGTGTGAAGCAAATAAACAAATCAAAATGAAAGAAAAAGCCACTATGGTTCTCAAAAGAGGTGGTGGGGAAGATTAGGGAGAAAAAGATAGCATTTAGGAAGTATAAGAAAACAGATGATCAGGACAGAAAACTGTACCAGTTAAGGCAGAAGGAAGCAGGAAGGGTAGTCAGAATAGCACAGGCCCAAACTCAGGAAAAGATAGCCAACTCAGTTAAGAAGGGGGATAAAACCTTTTATAGGTACATCAGGGAATGTAGACAGACAAAGGGAGGAATAGTGAGGCTGAATAGAATGGATAGTGGGTAGGCAGAGAGAGACAGTGAAAAAGCAGGGATACTGAACGAATACTTCTGCTCAGTATTCACAAAAGAGGAGGAGAGGGAGGTACTTAATCCAATTAACAGAAGCACTCTGGATAGGGGGGTCAATCCCAGTCCTTTCACATAAGAAAGGGTTCTGAAAGTACTCTTAAAACAAAAGGTGGACAAAGCAATGGGGCCTGATAGGATTCACCCCAAAATTCTAAAATAATTAAGGGAGAACTAGTGACATCACTGACTACCCTTTTTAACAAATCATGGGAGGATGGTGTGGTACCTGAGGACTGGAGGAAGGTGGATGTGATTCCCCTTCACAAAAGTGGGAGCAAGAAAGGCAGAAAACTACAGACCTGTCAGTTTGACCTCTGTGGTAGGGAAAGTGATGAAATCACTTCTGAAGGAATGAATTGTTGAGTACCTAGAGGCCAGTGGGGCAGAGGACCCAAGGCAGCAAGGGTTCACAGCAAGTAGGTCATGTCAGATGAATCTAATTGATTTCTTTGACTGGGTGACCAAAGTAGTAGACCAGGGAGGGGATGTAGACATGTCCTACATAGATTTTAGCAAGGCATTTGACGCAGTCCCACACAAGAGATTAATAAACAAATTAACCAGCCTGCGAGTGAGTCCCAGGGTGATAGCCTGGGTAAGACACTGACTGGACAACAGGACACAGAAGGTAATTGTAAACGGAGTCCACTCTGAAGAAAGGGAGGTTACTAGTGGGGTACCGCAGTGTTGAATACTAGGTCCAGTCCTTTTTAAACTCTTTATAAGTGACATTGCAGAGGGATTGGAAGGAAAAATATGCCTCTTTGCAGATGACACAAAGATCTGCAATAGGGTTGATACACAAGGAGGTGCAGAAAGGATGAGAAGGGACTTGCAAGACTGGAGGAATGGTCAGAAGTATGGCAGCTTGGATTCAATGCAAAGAAGTGCAAAATAATTCACCTGGGAAACAATAACCCAGGGGAAGATTACACAGTGGAGGGAGGTAGTAACAACAACAAAAATGGAAAGGGACCTGGGGGTAATCATATCTGATGACCTTAAGGTTGGAAAGCAATGTGAGAAGGCAGTAGGGAGGCCTGGGGGTATACTGGGATGTATAGGGTGCGGCATCACCAGCAGAAAACAGGAAGTTGTTATCCCTCTGTGCAGATAGTTGGTGAGACCCCATCTTGAGTACTACATTCAGTTCTGGAGACCTCATCTCTGCAAGAACATAGACAGGATGGAGGCAGTCCAGAGGAGGGCACTAAAATGGTGCAGGGTCTGCAAAAGAAGCCATACAAGGAGAGACTAAAGGAGCTTAATATGTATACCCTTGAGGAAAGGAGGGGCATAATAGAAACTTTTAAGTACCTCAGTGGAATCAACAAAGTCCAAGAGGGTAGCATCTCTCAGAAAAACAGATGTTCAAGAACAAGGGGACACAATTTGAAGACAGAGGGGGGACAGCTCAGGGGCAATGTGAGAAAATATTTTTTCACAGAGAGGGTGGTGGATGCATGGAACAGCCTTCCTGATGAGGTTGTGGGGTCTAAAACTGTGGGAGAATTCAAGAATGCATGGGACAGACATAAGGCAATGCTTGTGGGGGTTAGGAAGAAATAGGCTGTTGGTTAACTAGGATCTGCAGCTTTTCCAGTAGGTAGGGAAATGGCAGACTAGGTGGGCCAAGCAGTCCTTATCTGCTGTCAAAATCTATGTTTTCTATGTTTCTATACTCCCTAACTCCACCACTCCCACTCTGATCTTTTGGACCTTACTCCAGCACTCAGCATGTCCTTCAAACTTCTAGCATCATCTACCTTCTATCTGTATCCTAACTTTTCTTGGTATGAATTTCTACCTAATATCTACCCTCCTACCTCCAGCTACCCTACTCCTATCCTTTTTCTCTAGTTTCTTCTAGTTCCATTTCTGCCTGATTGCTATTTGCATTATTATTATCACTGTATTTATCCTCCCCTAGTTTGAACATTGTTTAGTTACAGTATTTTTGCTTTAACTGTATTGTTGCATATGTTTTCTTGATGCTGTATTGTATTTTACCATTCTATTTTTGTTATTTACTGTTGTTTTTGCTTGCCCACATCTACTTGTTTTCAAACATGTACTGTAATGTTTCTTGATGTTTGTTCCTCTACTCTTCCAGGTCATGCCTAAAAATAGTCACTGTTATGGCCAGTGCACCTATCCAGTAAACAAAAACTAAATAAATAAATAAAGATCTTCAATCTGAAACATAACTGTGTGAAGACACATCTATCTGTTTAGACTCTAGTAGATTCATTGAGAGATACTGAAGTATTTCTAGCAAAACAGCCATGTTGTACAAGTCAAATGTTGTTATGGAAACCCTGATTTCAGGTCACAGGGCCAGAAACAGTGATTCACTGACCTATGCAGCCAGTATAGTGTTATGCTTGTGTAACTGTGTTAGTTTGGTTTTGGCCATTTACTCTCTATTCCAGAGGAATTACCACCATGTAGGAGTATGAAGGCAAAGGAACCCTCAGAGAGGGTTCCAGCCTAAGTCTGTGAATAGTTCCATTGGCTAAAAGTACCTTAGGAATCCCCCTAAGGAGAGAGTGCTGCTGCTGGAGGAGGAGGAGGGAAGGATGGTGAGGCAAAGAAAAAATGCTTCACAGCGAGGCTTAGAGGAACTGCTTATATAGCTCAGGAAGTGGGAGTGGCTTGCTGCTTGGTCACCGAACTACAGAGCAAGCCTTTCATTTCACTGAACTACACAGCCAATATAGTGTTATGCTTGTGTAACTGTGTTAGTTTGGTTTTGGCCATTCACACTCTCTATTCCAGAGGAATTACCACCCTGTAGGGGCATGAAGGTAAGGAACCCTCAGAGAGGGCTCCAGCCTTAGAGGTGCAATGGGATGGTTCCCATGGCTAAAGGAGCCTTAGGAATCCTCCCCAAAAAATGTAGTATCGTCCCCAAAGAGAAGGCAACATGAAGTAGATGAGCAAGCAGTAACTGTGACATAGGAGTAGTAACAGTAATGTAGTAGTTGAAAAGTATAAGCAGTTTGATATGCAATGATATGCTCAGTTGTCATAATAACTGCCCAGGTTTGCACAGCATGATACTTAAGGCTTGCTTTGAGAGTAAGGGATCCCTTAAAGAGAGAGGGAATGGCAGAACATCCTCCACCTCCATCCAACAATGGAACCTACCTAAAGAAACTAGGGGAAATGACTAAGCTAACTAAGTGTTATGACCTGAGGCAATGGAAGAGAGAAAAAAAACCCTATGAGAAGGAAATCTCTGGGGATCCAAGGCCTAGGTTGCATTCCCTCCAGGCTTGGGATAGTTTATTTAGTGACAGCTCTGCAGTTGCAGTTTGGAAAAGCCAATTAAAGGGAGGTGGAAAATATTCCAATTTGGAAGAAGGCTCTCACTCAAACCCTCTAGCAGGAACGTCGTGGAAGGTTGAGAGAAAACTCTGCAACAATACATGCATCCAAGGTGCAGGAGGAGAGCAACAACTGCTGAGGCACTCACCTGGCCTACCCACCCTAAATCAAAGCAGGTGACCCAGAGGCAGTCGTAGGGAGAATGCGATGAAGGTACCTTGCTAGGGAAACCACTAAAGTCAATGGCCAACAGTTATAGTGGAACACTAGAGCCAAAGGAGATCATTGTAAACACCCTTCACCACTAGTCTTAAATTCTACACCAGGACCTGCTGTTGCATAGCAGGCAGCTAAAGCCAAGCCTGGGGTGAGGACATTCCCAGCTATGGACCAGGTGAGAAGGATCCCTCCCCAAGTTGGACACGCTCGATGATGCGGACTAAATGCAAAGTGAGACCATCGGCTGCAGAAACCCTGCGCCAGATTAGAATGGCTGGCATGCCCCAGAAATTGATTGAGAGCTGAAAGCTGGTGAGCTGAATGAGCACAACGTGCTGAGATCATAATGAGCATGGAGTGCTGAGACCTTGCAAGGTCGAATGCAGATTGAGTTCAGCAGAATCCCAGGCCGAAGCCAAAGGGATGGCAGTATGCATGAAGTAATGGATTGTGTAAGCAAGGAATAACAGCTGCATAAGCAAGTGTAGACCTGCACGTAGGTCAGTAAGCAGTAGCCGTGATAGGTGAACCAGCATATCAAACTGTATAGCAATTAAACAGCACTGAACTGGGAGCAAGTCAGACAGACAGTTCAAAGCCAAATCAAGGTGACAGACTCTAAGGATTTTCAACGGCAAAGACAGGATTTAGAACAGAATTAATTGCAGATATAAAGTTAATTTAATAACCTCAGCAGGAGCATCAGCTAACCTCAGAGTAACACAATGTACAGTAGCAATGGGAGTAAACAAAGCAGTAGCAGGAAGCAATTAGGCCTGTGCAGTAGTAGTGAAAACAAATGAGTACACTGAGTTGCAACTGCAATAAATAAAAGGAGGCATAATGTACCGAAGGCACTGTCACCAGGCAGTGCAATGAAATTGCTGCAATGAGGTAATTAGAACAAGCATGAGTGAGCTGTAGAGCTAGGTTGCAAATCTGAGTCAGGTGAAAGTAAAGTATGCCATGGAACAGCTAGTTGAGCTGAAACACACAATCAGGTTTGCAGTTGCAGAGCAAGTAATTTCAGTTGTGAGTAACTGAAAGCAAGCAGTATGAGCTCTGAAATAGCAGATAAGCTAGGAGCTTAGAAAAGACCCCCCCTCAAAAAAAAGGAAGGAAGCATACACAGCCGAAGGCAAAATACAAACCAAGGAAGGAAAATAAACACAGAAGCCCCGCAGAGATCGGCAGAAGCGGGGTGGGGGGCAGGCCCCAGTCAGGGAAGCCTAACCAGCTCAGAGAACAAACTGGCAGAGCCTTCGGCTGCAAAGAAGAAATGCTTCACAGTGAGGCTTAGAGGAACTACTTATATAGCTCAGAAAGTAGGAGTGGCTGGCTGCTTGGTCACCAAACTACAGAGCAAGCCTTTCATTTATGTTGCTGGTTTAAGAATTTCAGTTCCAGTGTCAGTGGGAAGAAGTACAGGAATTCCGTTCCTGTTGCAAAAAAGGTACAGGAACTGAGTTCCTGTGTGTTCCTGTTCACTTTCATCACTGGCAAGATTCTTTCACCCTGGGTTGAAGAATTTAAATTATAGTTACCCCTTGTGTGGTGCAACCATGTGCCAAACAGTAGAGAAGAGATTTGTAGGTAACCATAGACAATAAACTGAATTCAGGTAGATAGTGTGATGTAACAGTCAAGAAAACTAAGACTATGTTGGGATGCATTAGTTGGAAGAAGTAGATAAAGCGGAATGATTCTCCTATGTACTGTACATGTTTTGGTTAGACCATACCCAAATTACTGCATCCAGTTCTAATCATCATAGAAAGGACATTAAAATGGTTGAGAAGGTGCAGAACATGGCTTTGAAGCTGACTAGGTGATTAGGGGTAATAAGCTAAGAGAAAATATTAGATACTGTACATAGACATTACCATAATGAATGCTATTGGCCATTATAGTGCACTGTGGTACATTATCAGGCAGTGAACAGGATATCCAATGTCAGAACAACAAACACAGACTTTGGAAAATCTTTTATCTGCTACTAGGTCACTTATGATCAGTTGTTCTCTTTGGCATGCTTGGTTAGCAACTGGCAACATCACATATACATTAACAAGCAACATCTAATGCAAATTTGTGTCTGATAACACAACATTTTCTCCTGTATGTAAAAGCACCATTGCAACCACACCCATGTCTAAGCAAGCATGTCAAACAGAAAACAGATACAAACTGCCTAACATTTGTCCCTTGTTATCCCATGGGATTCATATAACCACCCATTTTATGTTCTGAGCCACTGTATATTGACAAAATAACAGAAATAAGTTAAATTATTTTAATAACTTTTACTTCCCACCAACATAACAGAAACACATCTACTCTAAAGTGAATAATAAAAGATTTTGGAAACACTAATATTCAAACAAATACACATAGCTATACAAATACAAATACCAGAGACACAATTACATATGTCAAAAATCATCCCAAGTATTGCATCATGTTATTTAATAAACTTAAACCAAGGCACCGTGTTTTCTGCAGCAGCAGAGTTTTCTGCAGAATTTAATGCAAATCGCAGAATACATTACCACAAACTGCGCATCATTGCACTGTAGCGATATACAGTGGTAATAGTGCAAAGATTGTATACTGCTACCGCGCAATGAGGCTCGGTTGCACTTTAGCAGTATACATATTATTTAATGGTCACTGTGCTTGCGCACTGTTTGGTATACCACGCTACTGGACAACCTTTGCGTGATTATCCCTACACATGTTATTTAATGATACCGTACGTGCGCAATGCTAGGCATACCACGCTACCGCTAAACCTTTGCATGATTACCATTAATTGTTCCACAGTTTACATTAAAGAATAGTTTTCCACAGTTTACATAAACAGTGGAATACTGTTCCAAGCTTACATAAACTGAGGAATACTGTTCCACAGTTTACATAAACTGAGGAATACTGTTCCACAGCTTACATAAACTGAGGAATATTTCTCTGCAGTTTACATAAATTTGGGGTTTGCACAAGATGGGAATATGGAGGGGAATATAGCAGTTCTGGATGAAGAGAAAAATGATGCCACGCGATATGTTGGTCCCAGGGTTCCTACAAGACAGACTACTCAGTGCAGTTATGCTGACTGTTTTAGATCAGCATACATACCTATCTGTTGCTACTCTGCTGTCTCCCTGTCCTGCTTGTGGTGTAATGTCCCACTGCCAGGGAATGCCACAGAACTAACAGCAGTTGTTCTGTCACAGAAAATATGATGTCCTGCCACAGAATGTAGGTACACACTGTCGCTTTGAGTATGGGGCCCTATCTTAAACGTTGTTACTTTATGCATTTTTATATTAGTGGTTGTGTTTCACCCTTTGCACCATTCATAGCTATTCATTTACCCAGTCCCTTAATTTGGCTAGAACTGGAATGAATTTAAAGTACAGTATCTCCTGTCATGGGTTAAAATTACATTTGGGGGGCAGTATAGCACAGTAGTTAAGAGCACTGAGCTGCAAATCTGGAGACCTGGTTTTTAATCCTGTCATCCCCTACTTGCATATTGTGTGACCCTGAGCAAGTCACTTAACTTTCTTGTGCTCCCTGGTCACACCTGGAAACAAGTTCCAGCTTAGTGTGCCATTCCTGGTTAAACAATTTTCCCCTTTCCCCTTATCAGGTTCCTGGGCCACCCTTTTTTGACCCTTCTGCTGTCATAGTTCACATTATTTGAATGGCATAAGGGACTGAAAACCAGATCTGCAAAGCTTTCTGTTTATCTGAGCACCAGCACCTCAGATCCCATTCCTTTTAATTTATCAGAGGCATGTGTTCCATGTCTGGGAGAATGTTTAGGTGACCCATTGTGTGCCCATGACCTGTTTTCACCAACTATTGCACTGCAGGTCAAGGTACCCGTACCTGAGCTGACAGAGGTATCTTATCTGCCACCATTGCTTCCAGTACTGTGTCCCTGACTTGCACTGGTTCAGCACCAGGTGCTGGTTCTGGCATTTTATTTTCCTTTGTCATTTTGTCCTCAAAATGACTGGCTGCTGAGTGCCTCTCCATTGGAGTGGATGTCCATGATATTGACACTGGCAGTCATATCTCTCTCAAATCCCTTCTCAACTCTTGCAGAATGGACTGCAGCTATAATTGATCTGGAATTATTTGAGCCAATCTGGCCTTCATTTGTTGTCATTCCAGCTATGTTTGTTTTATGCTGTTCCTCACAAAAGGCTCAGTTTTCATGCTCTGTCCCCTTCTACCACAGGGTTCAGTATTAGGACTGGTCCTCTTCAATGTCTTTATAAGCGACATTGCAGAAGGACTGGAAGGAAAAGTATGTCTCTTTGCAGATGACACTAAGATCTGCAACAGAGTTGATGCACAGGGTGGGGTGGAAAGGATGAGAAAGGACTTGGCAAGGTTAGAGGAATGGTCAAATGTATGGCAGCTTAGATTCAATGCTAAGAAGTGCATGTAATGCACCTGGGAAACAAAACCCAGGGAAGAGTACACAATGGGGGTGAGATACTAACAACAACAAAAATGGAAAGGGACCTGGGGGTAGTCATATCAGATGACCTAAAGACGGGCAAGCAATGTGAGAGGCAGCAAGGAGGGCTGGGGGGATACTGGGATGCATAGGAGAGGCATCACCAGTAGAAAACAGGAAGTTATTATCCCTCTGTACAGACAGCTGGTGAGACCCCATCTGGAGTATTGTGTGCAGTTCTGGAGACCCAATCTCCGCAAAGACATAGACAGGATGGAAGCTGTCCAGAGGAGGGCAACTAAAATGGTGCAGGGTCTGCACCGGAAGACATATGAAGAGAGACTAAGGAGCTTAATATGTATAGCCTCGAGGAAAGAAGGGAGAGGGGGGACATGATAGAAACGTTCAAGTACCTCAAGGGAATCAACAAAGTCCAAGAGGGTAGCATCTTTCAAAAAAAGAGGTGTGCAAGAACAAGAGGGCACAATTTGAAGATAGAGGGGCGGCTCAGAGGTAATTTAAGTATTTTTTACAGAGAGGGTTGTGGATGCATGGAACGCCTTCCGAAGGAGGTTGTGGAGTCAAAATCAGTGGTGGAATTCAAGCATGCATGGGATAGTCATAAGGCAGTTCTGGGGGATGGGGGTAGGAAGAAGTAGGCTGCTGGTTAACTAGGATCTGCAGCTTATCCAGTAGGTAGGGAAATGGGCAGACTGGGTGGGCCAAGCGGTCCTTATCTGCCGTCAAATTCTATGTTTCTATGTTTCTATGTTTCTCCTTGGTATCCTTGCAGGCTTTGAAATTGCCCCTGTCCCTTGCTGCTTTGGAGTTTTCCTTTCCTCTGATCTGCCTCTGCCTGAGGAGATACCCTTTCAATGGCGTGTGCCTTTTCCTGCTGTTTGGTGCTGTCTTTTTCTTGGGATGTGCCTATTGATTGGGAGCTGCTCTTTCAATGGGGTGTGCCTCTAGCTGATATCCTTTTCTTCTGATTATGCATACTGCTTGGGTGCTGCTCTTTCCTCTTATGGTGTCTCTGCTTGATTTTGGGTGCTGGCATGAGCTGTTCTTCCACTCATCATAAAAGGATGGTTCAGTGTCCCTTGCAACAATATCACACTGGTTGGAAGACAGAAATACTTGTTGAGAATATAGTCAAGGAGGATGTAGAGAACACGCTGACAACCAATATTATTTACATTTATATATTATTTACGCTTAAATTTATATTTGTATATAGGGCCTAAAATTATTTAAAATTCTTGGATATGACTTTTTCAGAAGAGAGTACTGCAGTGATACAGTCCTTTTGCCTCATGGATTTCAGTAAAAAAGGACTCCTAGTACTAAAGCCACAAAAGAAATACCCAGTGAAAATATACATCTGTGGGGCCATCTGATGCCAAGGGTCTGGGCCAATAATGTTCTTTACTGGTATACTAAAGACCGATTTCTTTAGACAGCTGATAGTGTAAAATACATTGGTGTTCTTTATTAAGTGAATATTTGCAGATGGGTAGCAGCTTTTCCAAGATTTGATCTGGAGGACAGTAGTTGAAGGCAGGGATGAATATGTTTATTTTCCAAACATCATCAAATAATATTTGTACAGTAAAAAGTTGGCATGAAGCGTCAGCATCACCAATATATACAGTATATATAAAAAGGAAGACAAAAAAAATACCAGAGAACTACAGACCCACACGTATGACATCAATTGTTGGAAAAGTAATAGAGGGCTTTATAAAATATTACATTATGGACTTCATAAAGAACACTGGCCAAATGGATACAAACCAACATAGCTTAGTCTCTGGTAGATCTTGCCACAAAAACCTCTTGAACTTTTTTGATAATGTCAGCAGGTCCCTAGACAGGGGTATCCTGTGGATATTGTGTTCCTAGATTATAGCAGAGCCTTTGATACTGTCCCACATAGTGAATTAGTAAAAATACTAATAGAAACAAGCTTAACTATTAGTGTGATATCATGGATCAAATCATGGCTATTTGGTAGAACACAACAGATCAGAGACAGGGGCACAGCACTGAAAACAGTGGCGGTAAAGAGTGGGGTACTACAGGGGTCTGTGTTAGGACCCATTTTGTTTAATGTATACGTGGCTACAATGTAATGTAATAGTGGTGTTTGGATTTCTAAGTATGCTGATGACACCAAGATCTGTACCATGGTAAACAGTCAACTGGATGTAGTAAAACTACAAAATGAGCTAAATAACTTAGAATCCTGGGCAGAGAAGTACAGACTGGATTTAATGTTGAAAAGTGTGCAGTTATGCACCTGGGTAAAAACAACCTGTGCATGGATTATACACTGGGGGGTTATGGAAGGTAAGAACAGAGGAGAGGGACCTAGGTGTGACAATCTCAAAAGACTTTACATTTAAGACACATTGCAGGCAGAGAGCAAAGAGGGCAAATGCTACACTTCACTCCATTAGAAAATATATCCCTAGCAGGGATAAAAAAGTTATTGTCCCGCTGTTCTACTCCTTGATTAAACCACAACTGGAGAATTGTTCTCAGTTCTGGTCACCAAATACTAAATCTGAGATTGGGATCCTGGATGGGGTACAGAGAAATGCAACCAGGATGGTCAGTGGCAGTGAACATTTAAGTTATGAGGATAGGCTGACTTACATGGATTTATACACATTGGAGTATAGAAGACTAAGGGGTGACCTTTGTCTATCATTCAGATCAATATCAAATGATGATTTATGGAATTGTCTAGGCTGTGAATTACAAAAACAAAATTACATGACAAGGGCTCATGACCTACAGTTAAAAGGAGAGATCATTGTGGCCAAAAGGAGAGCAGATTTTTATAGCCAAAGGGTGGTGGGCATATGGAACAGACTTCCATTGAATATTGTTACTAGCAGCTCTATGTCAGTTTTTAAATCAAGGCTAGATAAGTATGGCATATCTCAAGAAATGGATCTCCAGTTTATCCCTTTTTGTGAAGAGAAAGCCTCTATATGGGTGTCAGCTCTCTTGGCTTGGATAGTACCTATGATCGATTTCTTTGACTGTGTGATAAAGGCAGTAGGTCAAGAGGGTTGCAGTAGATATCACCTAATTCAATTTCAGCAAAGCCTTTGATACCATGGCACATAAAAGTTGGCTCAACAAACTCTGTAGTCTGGGGGTGGACCACAAGATAGTGAACTGAGTTATAAACTGGTTAAGGGGCAGGAAACAGAGGGTGGTGGTAAATGGAACTCACTCAGATGAAATAGAGGTGACCAGCGGGGTACCTTAGGGTTTGGTGCTGGGGCCAGTCCTCTTCAATGTCTTCATCAGTAACATTGCAGATGGGCTGGAGGGAAAGGTTTGCCTGTTTGCAGATGATACCAAAATCTGCAACAAGGTAGACATTCCAGAAGGAGCGGAAAGGATGAGAAGAAACCTGGAAAAGTTGGAGAGATGGCCTGAAGCATGGCAACTGAGGTTTAACACAAGGAAGTGCAATCCCATACATGTGGGGAATAAAAAGTCAGAAACAAGCTACAGGATGGGAGGAGCTGCTGACAGTTACAATGGAGGAAAGGGACTTGGGGGTCATTATCACAGGTGACTTGAAAGGCACCAGACAGGCAGCCAAGGCAGTAGGGCAGGCCAGTGGGATGTTGAGTTGTATTGGGAGAGGTAGCACGAGCTGAAGAAGTGAAGTAATAGTTACACTGTACAAAACACTGGTGAGGCCTCATCTGGAGTACGGTGTGCAGTTCTGGAGGCCACACCTTTGTAAAACCATCAAGTGCAGAGGAGGGTGACAAAGATGGTCAGGGGGTTACAACACAAGCTTTATGAGGAGAGAGTGAGGGACCTCAATATGTACACACTGGAGTACAAGAGGGAGCAGGCAGATGATTGAAATGTTCAAGCACCTCAAGGGCATAAACAAGGTTGAAGGGGATAATATGTTCCAGTTCAAAAAGAATGCCAGGACCAGAGAACATGACATGCGACTGGAGGGAAGCTGCTTAAGAGGAAACATCAGGAAGTTATTTTTCACTGAGAGGGTGGTGGATGCATGGAACAGCCTGCCCCAGAAGGTGGTGACTGCACATACAGTGGCAGAATTTAAACATGAATGGGACAAGAGCAAAGGAACACTAGTGATGGGAAAGTAACGCTAAAGCCAATGACTATGTAGGGTCATGGGTCACTTTTGCAGGCACTGAAATGGGCAGACTAGATTGGCCTGGTGGTCCTTATCTGTCAGCATTTTCTTTGTATCTATGATACCTATGAGTTTGCACTAAGTGACATTTCTGGCTAGACTCGTACAGTATTCCTGTTGACAGTTACTCCTTATTCAGGTGATTAGACTGTCTGATACTGTATAGGGCATTGTCCCGAGGGTTTTATAACATCTGAACTCTATAAATATTTTATAGATAATGATGTAAACATGTGAAGTCAGGAGTTAATATGAAGGTCATATGGTGTTGTTAATGGAGGCATTGCTAAGAAGCTGTGGGTGGAGTGTAGGTATGCAAAGCACTGTCTTGAACTTCAGTCATGAAAAGTGATTAACAGTACATATCACTATAGGAAACTGCAGGCATACAATGAAATTCTTCCTATAGAAATGCATTACTTATGCATCAAAATAGGTAAATTATTGTACTGAACACATATTGTAATGTATTGAGAAACACAAAGAGTCTGGGGTTACAGGTTATATGCAAAGTCACTCTAAGAGCACTGTGTAAAATCATTGCTTTCAAACTGTATGGTGTTTTTATCTAAGTGGTGTCAGGGGCCCTTTGAAAAGTACAGAGCATCTTTGGGGTTCTCACATACAGTACAAGCACTCCCTGTCTCAAAGTGGCATCTAAAGTCATTAATTTAGCAGTGTGGCATCAGAGATGGAATGTGAAGATGCAGATAGCAAGGGAGAGGAGGGGGCTGACAATGTCTGCGTCACGGTCCAGGCCACAGTAAAAGGGTTTGTTAAAGAGACACTGCCATATACGCTCAAGTGAACCAAAATTAAGTTCATTTGTGCTCTATTGAAGAATAATAATTCTATAAGATTTGACTTAATCTCCCAGAGGTTTTTATAAAGGTGCCACTCCTGGGGGATTATATAGTATAACATTTTTTTGCCTCTGTAAAGGAATTAACATGTGAGCGGCACTCTTATTGGAAAAAGGAAAGCCAGGACAAATAAATTCCTTATTTCAAACCTTCTTTAACTACATTTGCAGAAAGCACTGAACATCCACAGCATGAGCTCTGAGGAAGACATCATCAGGTTGAAACATCAGCTAACTCATGGTTCGGTGCACATGTTGCACATCCACATGAGACAAGTCCAGGATGTTCAGTGCAAACAGACCAGAATCCGTAAGTACAGGAATGGAAAAAAGTAAAAAATGAATTGAATGGATATCTAAAATCTTCTGGTCAGGCAACAAATAATTCAGGAACTACCATCTCATAACCACAGCAGGATGCAATGGCGTTAGTCAACTCATCAAGAAGTGGAAGTGAGATATGGACTGCGAGCAGTAAGAACTTAAAAGTGTGCTTCATGCACCCTAGCACTGTATTGTGTCACAGCTTTTTGCAAATGTAGTAAATGAAGGTCTGAAATAAGGAATGTATTCGTCCTGGCTTTCCTTTTTGCAATAAGAGTGCTGCCCGCATGCTAATTTCTTTATGGAGGCAAGAAAACATTATAATATGCCATATACCCTCTTCTGGTCGGAGTTGTCTCTATGAGGACTGTGAGGACACATTGTAGCACGACACTGTGACTAAATATGTTGGTGATGTTTGTCACAATAATGCGGGGCTCTGGGGCTGGTAATGTGCGTGCATTTTGTCTTCATGAATGTCTTCTCACTTCTCTCTTTTATTTATCTTCTAGCCATTTAGGGGATGTCTGGTAGAATTCAAACTATTGGCCTGGGAACTACAGGGAGACATCATGGTGGACACAGAAAGGGCTCTGGATGGCATCTCTCTTGAGGATTCATGTTTATCACAACCTGGTTTATGATGGGAACACAAGCGGTAAGATTCATATTTTATAAAAATATTATACAGTGTAAGTTATATGTTTAATACTGTGTTTGCAAGTTATATATTGCTTTTTGCTCAGGAAAAATCTAGTTTTATACCACATCCACATGTCATCAGTCTTAATGTAATGCACAGATGACCAAAAAGCACTTTGTAGGTTTAGTTTAAGACTCCAGAAATAAAATATTTTATAAATACATAAATAAGTGTTTGTGACTTTTCTCCAGTTACTTTTCATTCTGGAAATCTGGTTTCATACCAGTTCTGTACACAAATGGTTTAAAAGTAAAGCACAGATGACCATAAAAATCTTTGAAGGTTTACAGCAGTTTGACTTTACTAAATAAATAAATAGGCATTTATTGTGATTAAATGTATTTGTTGTTCTTTTCAGAAAATGTTATGGACATGATGCACACCACCTGGCCCAGGACAGATTGTTTGCACTATGTACCCAGCAGTACCTTGCCTAGGGGGGGCAAAGACTGTATGGACATGGTCCATACCACCAGTGGATGGGAGCAGTGGTTTGCACCCTGCTCCACATCAGTCCCCTACTGGGGAGCAGGAGGCTAGAAGTACAATGTGACCCAGCCTCCTCCCTCCCACCCCCTGGCATTATCTAATGCATCCGGTCATCCACTGGAATATGAGCCAGTGGCAGGGCACAGGCAGGAGTCACCGTGGTGGACACGGACAGCACATTAAATAGCAAGGGTGATTCAACTCCACTGAGGTATTAAGCTGGTTAAGAGATACTACTAAGACGAATATGAGGATAATGTAATTTGCACTGATCTGTGCTGTTGGGGATGGAGTGGGGAAATACAGTAGCCTGGGATAATGTCGGGGGGGGGCAAGGGACTAGATGGAAACCATAGATCAAGTGGGTCTACAGCAAACATGAAGGCAGAAGAAAAAAATAAATTGGGCAGACTGTGTGGGCCAAGTGGCCTTTATTTGCGGACAGATTTTATGTTTCTAAGAAATGGTGTATACTACCATGCTTATGATAAATGATTTGCACTATGCACCCATTTGTACCTTGCCTGGGAAGGCAGAAGATTGGAGAGATATGTACACAGTACTTGTGGATGTGGAACAGTGGTTTGCACTATGCTCTCACCAATCCCCTGCCTGGGGGTAAGGGGCTGGGGGCACCATGCCCTCCAGCCCCTTTTTTTCTACCCCCAGTGTTACCTCATGCAGGAAAGAGTACCATGGCCTGAGGGCATGCAATGAAGCTGGAGGGGAGAAAGCTTTAGAGGGATGTGAGGATGTACTACTTCAACGAAAGAGTAGCGAACACCTGGAATGGACGGTCAGTGAAAGTGGTGGAGGAGAAAACAGTAGGGGGCTTTAAGCTTGCATGGGATAGACATGGGGAATATTAGTAAATAGACAGGGAAGAGGTGGGTCGTCCAGAGACCAGTTATGATTTGCAAAGACAGACTAGTCAGGAACCATTTGAGCAGAGTGGGTGGGCCAAGTGGTCCTTTTCTGCAGACATATTCTGCGTTTCTATGTTTCTCTGCCATGAGGGCAGAGGACTGGGTAGGGTGTGTTTACCAGTGGTGGACAGTGACTAATGGTTTACACTATGCACCCACCAGTTCCCTGCTGGTGGCAGGGGGCCACACCAGGGCACCATGCCAACCAATCCCTGCCCCCACACCCCACAGCATTACCTCATGTATGTGGAGTGAACCATGGGTGGATGTGGGTCGTGGCATTGGAGAAGGAATGTGCAGATGCAGGAAACAAGGGAGGGGAAGGCACCAATAAGGCCACCGAAGCTGACCAGGCAACAACGAAATAGTCAGCTGAAGTTGCAGTGCCATATATCCTAGGACAGGTTGTAGAGCTCCTCAACAAGGAGTGTGAGGATGCACTACCACATGTCACCATGCTTTACTCTACTGGAGACACTAGCCTGAGCTATTGCTTGGGGGGGGAGTGGCAAAGACCTGGAAGATATGGTGCTTACCACTGGTGGATGGGGACCATTTTGTTTTTAACTACTTATTTATAGATTTTCACAATAAAAAAGTAGCAACATGTACATACATAACTGTACAGATGCAAACAATAGGTTGAGGGAATTATCTGTTCAGGTAACCGTACGCAATAACATTTATTACAAATCATACTCTTTAGATAAATACCACCCCCCCCCAAGAGAGTTAATCAGGAGTAAATGCACAGAGAGAGTAAAAACATTGGGCATGACACTCTCACCACAAGGTATACCACTTATAGTCTCATCACCAATTTTCTCTCTCTCTCGCAGGACTAAATGAAGTGGGGGGGGCACTTGCAGAGGGGACACAAAACTTAATCACAGAATGTCTGGGCTCAGTTAAATTAAGCTGAAACCCTGCGCATAAGAAACTATCCTCTAAGGGATCATGTAGGGGGAAGGCCAGTGTCCAGAAATATGTTAAAGTCCATGAACTAAGCAATGCACTACAGCACACCAAACCTTTGAAATGTCCCATTACAATGGAAAGTGAACTCACAGGCAAGTAAAATCTGTAAATAAAAATAAAAACTACAGCATCAACTACAGTTTCCAACAAACAATGCTGCAACAAACTGATTCTGGAGCATCCCCAGGGATTAACCAACACTTAAAGTCCATGGGATCAAATACCATGAAGTACAGTAAAGAAAGCAACAGTATGCCTGCTGCGGTCACTTCAATTTCCCATCTGTCTTGGCTTCTGAAGCTTCAGTATCCAATTAGGATATCAGTTTTTCTGAAAAGCTAGCAGCCACATCAGGGTCAGTAAAAATGTGAGTTTTTAGCTGGTGGAAAACACCTGAAGTCTGCCTGGATAAAGTAACTGAGCCCTCACTCCTTTGGAAATTAAATTATTTTTGATTACCTGCAGCCTCTTCTTGCAGTTCTGCATTTGGGATGAAAGGTCTGGAAAGAAACCCAAACAGCTCCCTTCCCAAACAATATCTTCCTTATGGTGCACTGCCTGTAGCAAGGAGATCCTGGCTTCTGGAGTAGAAAGAGTTGCTATTGCCATTAAAGGTCATTCCCGTGTCCTCCCCGAGGCTTAGGGCAAAGCGAAATCACAAAGGCTTGAACCACATGGACAAACATCTCCTTTGGAAGCAGTCCCAGATCATCAAAAATCAACCTTTCTAAGGTGGCTAGCAGATCCATGCACCCCGCAAACTGCAGAGGGAACCCCACAATTCAGTCATTACACTGTCGAATACCATTCTCCAGCATCTCCACTTTTGCATGGAGAAAGCCCACGTCCCAGATCAGACCAGCAGAAACTCCAGAAAGCTGTTCCGATGCAATGGTAAGATCCACTATGGCAGTCTTATTTGCCGTGATGTTTCCATCCACATCAAAACAGTTTCTGTTCCATGGTGGCAAGTCGTTTATTCATTTCATCCCTCTGCACCTGTATTTTGTTAGGGATAGTTAAAATCTGTGACATGTCTGGGTTAGGGGAAGAAGTTGGCTCTCCAGGCTTCATTGGCATGCTAGCCCGTTTGATTGAAATAAGTATTCAGTGCTGAGATTGTAGGCTGGTGCTGTTTTTTTGGTCCCATGTCAAAAGCGCGGCATTTAACTGCCAAATATTGCAAACAAAATAGTTTAAATTGCAGGGAATCTGCCTGTAAACTTTAAATCTTAATAAACAATGTACAGAGCTTTAGAGAAGATGTCCTCCCTGTTGGATGCTCCACAGTGCCCCAGATGGGGACCAGTTGTATGCTGCATGCCCCCACTGGTCTCCTGCCTGGGAGGGCAGAGGACTGAGGGGACATGGTGCTGACAACTGGTGGACGGGGACCAGTGGTGTGCACCATGCACCCCAGTCCCATACTTGGTGGGGGGTGGAGACTGGGTGAATTATGACCTCTACCTCATGCCAGTGTCTGTGGAAGCATGAGAAAATATGCTGGCTGTTTGGATTAAATATAGAGCTAATACTTTAAATTTTGATTGAAAAATATTCTGTTGTGGACTGAGGGAGGGTGGGATATCAACTAGCCAGAAGTAGTTCTGGGGGGTCAAGAGACTGTGGAGACATGGTGCATACCACTGATAAATGGGGACTGGTGGTGTGCACCATACCACTCTGGATCCCTACCTGTGGTGGAGAGGTGGGGGACTAGGGGTACATGGTACATACTACTGGTAGAGGAGGACCGGTGGTGTCTACCATACCCCCAGTCCCCTACCCATGGAGGACAGGTGGCTGGGGGAACCATGCCTCCATGCCCCCTGCACCCATCCCCCAGTATTAAGATGGGCCAGTGGTGTATACTGGTGGGCACTGTGCACTACATAGATGACTACAGGGAGGTGTGGCTTGTCATGAATATACACAGTAAAGCTCACCAGGATCAAGCCCAACTCTTCAGAATTCTGCAGTAGAGTTACTGCATGGCACAATGCAGTTTCAATAGGAGTTAATCCCTTTTGTCATGCAGGGAAACTGTGACACTGCACTTGATCATAGCTGTCTTTACTGTTAAGTGGTACTGTTATAGTACAACTGGGACAGGGGATGAGGTGGTGATATGAGGTAATGAGGGTGGGGCTGGGGGAATGTTGAAATGTTGCTAGGGCTTTGACTGTACATGGAATACAAAACAGTGCTGTATGCCAAGCCTGCCACTAGTCAATATCTTTATTTGTTGTAATTGAAATTACTCAGTAAACGCAATACAAATATATATGACAATTTATAGTGTGTCTGAAAGTGTTTTTATTTGGTCATTTGATAATACTTTGGGACCAGAAAAGAAGTGTTACATTGTATGTTACTGTATGCAGAGGCCATGCTTCAAATGCTGACCAGCATCCAGTACTGTCATTGTTCAATCGTCACAGGCTTTTCAGCAACTAAGCAAGAAGGCACAGCATTGCTTTGGTTGCACTAGGTTTACCCCATGGTCAGGGGCATTGTAAGGACTGATGCAAGTGTAGAGATGGGCGAAGTGGCCTCAGTTCTATCCACAGAGTGATTCACCGAGTGAGGCGAATTTGTGGAGTGCTCCACAACGCAAAGCGGTGTACTTCACGTTATAATGGGTAACACGAAGTCCATTGAAGACAGTGGCTTCGTGTTACTCCAGCTTCCCAAACCACTGCTCCACCAAATTTTAAGGCGAAGTACATTAAAAACAATGTACTTCACCTCACTGCACCTTGTTTTTAAGCTCCAAAGGTAAATTTTGCAGTGATTCATGGGATTTCAGGTCACATGGGCTCTAGATTGTTCTGCACAGCCTCAATTCGGGGTAGTGTGTGTAGGAAGCTGTAGGAGACGGTCTGCTCTGAGAGCGCTCTGTGATTCAAACCTTCTAAAAGCTGTTAAAAAAGCCTTTTGAGTCATTTTTTTGCTGAAACTTTAGTTCATCAATTGTAGGAAACCCTTCTGTACTCATATCATCGAGCGTTTATTGTTTGTGTGTGTATTTTGAATGTTAATGTACAACATTCAGTCTGTGTACTGAGAGACAGTGGAAGTGTGCTTTGGGGGAGAGGTGTATCTGGTGTAGGTAGATTTAAGTTGGAGAAATAAGGAGTTCTTTGTTTTTTGGTTATATTTTTCTTGTATAACTAACTGTGTTAATGTACACACAGTAATATTTTCAGTAATTGTTGATATTTTTTTACTGGTTGTGTGTTGTGATCTGGACCTGGTGCAGCAGTGAGGTTGTTTAAAATACATTGTACATTACTGAAGTTTTAAATTTGCTACGCATTACTTGATGTGTGTGATGTGACATCAAATAATACACCTTTTATTGTGCCACAGTGTAATTGGAGGTGCAGCAGTGTGAACCTGCTCTCCACTGCAGCTGCATGATTTTGTACTGCCATTGTGGTATCTTTTCTTGGTTTTGCACTGCCATAATCTGCAGTCAGTGCTCCCCCCACCAGCAAAAGGTATTCTTTTCTAGATTGGATTGCTTGTGACTTGAGAACACCACTGGTTAGTTAAGGTGTTGTCAAACTTATTGTGACTTTGTGTCTGTATCTGCTGTTGAAGCCACAGTTGGTTTTTTTTGGCTTCACATCCAGCATTCACAACATAGGAAGATGGCGGCCATGCTGGGCTGCCGTCTGTGAGCTCCATAACTTGTGGTCTGATTTCATTATTTTATCGTTATTTTATCGTTATCTATCTGTTTATTGTGTAGTCCTAAGCCTATCGCTTTTGGTACCGTTAGAAAATTGAGACGTTCATCAAATTCGTCAAGTTTTTTGTACCTAGAGAGACTGGTGTGCTGGAGCTGTGGGAGGTCGCTTGGTTTGTTGTGTGCTGGTTTCTCATTTAATTCCCTGAAAGACTTCTGTGGCTGGCAGCTTGGTGGTCCAGCGGCCACTTTGGGTTGTGGAAGAGTTTGAAGGAGTCGGGAACGGTGAGGCAGAATTGGACCTGTGGAGTAGCGGTTTCCATACGGGAAGGAAACGCAGCCGGACTGCAGGTGAAGGTAGTAGCTGGATTCCAGTGAGAGAGGACCAGCTGGAAAAAGAGGAACTCTGAAATTTCTGAAAGGAAGTGTGGATAGTGTGCAGTGAGGATTTCTGCACACTTTTGGAGAAATCTGGTTCCTTGGTCCAGACGGAGGGACGGTCGTCTCTGCCGCCGGAGGGTGGTGGGGCTAATTATATTCCTTAGCTGGAGTAGGGGGACCACCGGAGGGTGGTCTCACTTGCTTCACCGTAGTGAAGGATCAGGTTGAGCCAGAATTTGTAAGTGAAATATACATGCTACCTGTCTGCTCGCCATTGCGAAGGATTCCTAGTGACTGAGAAATTCAAATGCTGGAAGGAAGGTGGAATCTGTCTGGGCCATTTGTTTAGTGATGTAACTCTGAATTTTTGATTTTTGGCTAGCGTTTGCTATATATTATTTGGAAAGACTAAAACTGAGTTCGTTTGGGATTCCTCCAGCCTCATGAGAGGAGGCTGATATAATTCTGGACCATACCGAAGTGGTGAGAGCACATAGGTGTGGACATAAAAAGACCTGGAACTCTTTTTATATTTTCAAAGGAAACTGTGGTATTGGCTTTGGACTAGGGAGCCTCTTAATATTAAGGGCCAATTTTATGTTAGGGGCTTGTATAGTCTGGAAAGCTCCTTTCCCTCGCAGTGGTGAGAGCACTGTGGGTGAGAGCAAAGAGACAAAGTGATATTTATAAACTGAAGATTTGAAGGCACATTTTGGACACTTACAATATGGACATTGATAGGATTTATTTATTTATTAGAAGTTTAATTTAAGGGGTATAGATTTGTTAATTAGATATTGTATTTTATATTTATTTTTAAGTTATTTGCTTATTTTGGTAGTTGTGTTTATTAGATTTATATTTTAAAATTGCATGTTAATTTTGTAGAGTAGTTGTTTATGTAATTTTTTTCTGAGTGGGTTAAAAAAATTGTTAGATTATTTTGTTGTAGTGTTAATCATGTGCTGGAATGATAGTAGGACAGTCGGGCATTATTCCCCCTCTAGGCTCAGGGACCTTCGTCCTTTCTCCTGTCCCCCCCTGTCACCGGAGGTCTATAGGAGATGTAGGGCTCTGGGGATTGTGAGGGGGAGGAGGAGGGCCGGTGCTGGGCCTGGGGGAGGGAATGGAAAGGAGTGGGTGCATAGAGTTAGTGGGGACAAGGAGATGCCCTGGGGTGAAATAGGCCCAGGAAAGGGGACCTCCCTGTCTGGTGCCCATACCCAAGGGTTCTGATTATGATCAGCAGGTAAGGCGGTCATCTTCGGAGGTTCTTCCCTACTCGGCGTGTGTTGTGCAACACCAGGTCTATTAAAAACAAAACGGCTATTATAGCTGATTTTGTTGGGTCATCTGACCTGGTGTGCATCACCGAGACTTGGCTGGATGAAAATGCTGGGCCAGTTTTGGCAGCAGCAGTTCCAGCCGGTTACTCAGTGATACACCGCCCGAGGCAGGATCGTAGGGGTGAGGGTGTTGCCATCTGCTTTAGAACAGAACTGGGTCTGGTGGAGGTACCAGTGGGAGTCACCAGGTCCTTTGAAAGTATCTTGGGCGAGGATGTGGGGTGCACGATACTTCTTGTATACCATCCACCAGGTGACAAGAACGTTTTCCTGCAGGAAGCTGCAGACTTCATTGTCGACCTGACATTGGGGTCCCCCAGATGGTTGGTTCTGAGAGACTTCAATGCCTGGGTTGACGATGAACTCTCACATTTTGGTCAAGACTTCCTCCAGTTGATGATATCACTGGGCTTCACACAGGTCATTTCCTCCTCAACCCATATTGGTGGACATTCATTGGACCTGGTGTTCCTTCTGGGGATGGGGATATCTGACTTGGTGGTGGAACCGGTCGGATGGTCGGACCATCACTCCATTAGGTTCAGTGTTGAGGCCACCCCTATTAGGTCAGCCCCTTTGGAAATGGTCTGGTACCGCCCTTTAAGGGGAGTGTCCCCGGTTGACCTGATGGCGGTGCTGGACCTATCGGGCCTACCGATAGATTGCTTGGATCCAGGGGACCTGGTACATGCCTATAATAAGGCGGTGACAGGGACCCTGGATTCCATTGCACCTGTTCGTGTTCATCCTCTCACTCTTCGTCCCAGGTGTCCCTGGTTCAGTGAGACTGTGAGGGAGTTGAGGAGAGTTGGACGAAGGTTGGAGAGGCGTTGGCGGAGGTCCAGTTTGGATGATGGAAAACTTAGTTTGATGGACCATTATATGGTCTATCAATCCGCAATCTCTTGTAAGAAGGCAGAATTCCTGTCCAGAGAGATTGTGACTGCACAGAATAGACCAGCTCAGCTCTTTCAGACTGTGGGCAGACTGTGCAATCCAGTCTGTCTTCAGCCCAGAAGAGCCTTTTCACCAGAACGGTGTGAGGAGTTTGCTCTCTTCTTTGCAGATAAGGTTGCCAAAATCAGATTGGATGTCCGTTTTTCCCTCTCCAATGGGAGTTGTGATGGTCGGCAGGAGATTTCGGACACCCAGTTTGCATGGTCCAACTTCAGCCTCCCCACAATCAATGACATTGTGATGATCATTCGAGCGCTGCGACCGACCAACTGTGATTTGGACCCTGGCCCCACACGTCTCTTAGTGGATTGTGTGGATAAAATCGGCCCAGTCCTGGCTTTGATAGTCTGGAGGTCCTTGGAGAGGGGGATCTTTCCAGATCCCCTTAAGGAGGCTATAGTTAAGCCACTATTGAAGAAGCCCTCCTTGGACCCAGATTATCTAGCAAATTACAGACCCGTCTCTAACTTACCCTTTGTGGGTAAAGTTATTGAGAAGGTGGTTGCAGTGCAGCTGGATGGTCATCTGACCAACAACAATGTCTATGATTCTCTCCAGTCTGAATTTAGGAAAAGCATAGTACCGAGACAGCACTTGTTCGGGTACTAAATGACCTCCTAATAGTGAGAGATCGTAGGACCTGTTCCATCTTGGTACTTCTCGATCTCTCTGCAGCATTTGACACTGTTGACCATGGTGTGCTGTTAGAGCATTTGTGGTCCATCTGTGGATTGTCTGATATGGTCCTCAGGTGGTTTCGATCTTACCTCGAGGGTAGGACTCAGAGGGTGGTGTCGGGAATTTTTTCTTCGGCATCAGTCTACCTATCCTGCGGGGTATTGCAGGGCTCTATTCTAGCACCCATGTTGTTTGCAGTGTATATGCTGCCGTTAGGAGCGATTGTTAGATGATACGGTTTGGGTTTTCATTGCTATGCAGATGATACCCAACTGTATATGTCTTTTGTGCCTGGCCAGGATGCTGCCTTTTTGGTATTTAATAACTGCCTTGCTGAGATCCAAGACTGGATGAATGGGAGCTGGCTGCGGTTAAACCTGGAGAAAACGGAGGTGTTGGTCATGGACAAAGGTCGCTGTGAGGCGGGTTTGTTAGCTGGATCACCCTCAGGCTTATGGCTTGGGGGCGTCCAGCTGACGACCTCAGACCAGGTGCCGAATCCGGGCATAGTATTTGATGACTGTCTGACGTTTAAATCTCAGGTGTCAGCGGTAGTCAAAACTTCCTTTTGCCATCTAAGGAATATCGCCTGGGTGAAGCACCTGGTTCCTCCAGAGGATCTTCCAACGTTGATCCACGCATTCGTTATCTCCCGCCTTGACTATTGCAATGCCTCTACCTGGGGCTACTGGGTTGAACTTTGCCGCCTGCAGCCTAGTGCAGAATGCGGCAGCCAGGTTGTTGACTGGATCTTCTAGGTCCAGCCATATAATGCCTGTGCTCATGTGACTCAGCTGGCTGCCAGTTTTCCCGAATCACCTTCAAGGTTGGTTTGCTGACCTATAAAGCCCTACGATCGAGGGACCTCTTAGCTGAAAGAGCTCCTGTCTGTCTTCCTCCCGCCCCTCGATCCACTGAGGAGGGATTGCTAGAGATTCCCAGGGTTCGTTTAAAAACTTCAGGGGCTAGATCGTTTAGTTTTATGGCCCCAACCCTGTGGAATTCTCTACCTCGTCAGGTGAGAAATTGCCCGACTGTCCAAAGCTTTAAAGGAGCTTTGAAGACACATCTTTTTAGTATAGCTTTTAATGATTTATGTTAGTTTTAATCTTGCTTATTTATTGTTTTATGTACTGTACAGGTGCTTTGGTTATAAGAAAAGCGCCTCATACAAATAAAGAATGAATGAATGAATGAATGAATGAATTCCCCCCTCGGCCCCCACCTAGAGTGAACGTTCCAAAATCTAAATTTGTTTAGAATATTCCTATTGATCCCCCAAAATGCCCTCAAAGAGACGTGCAAGCAAAGCTGTTTCTTGCCATGGCACCGCTGCCAGTGGTAAGATTGTCTGTGGGCGTGGTAGTAGTACGCAGTCACAGAAGTGCATTGCTGATGAGAGGAAAGGTATTTCTCCTTCAATGTTTTTTACAGCTCAATCAGTAGCTTCACTCATAGTTGGAGGAGATGATGTTGTCCCAGCTGGTGGTGTTAGTGAGGTTGCTGGTGGTGGTATGAGTATTGCTGCCTCAAGTTCCACTTCAGACCAGTTTACCGTGTCCAAAAATATAGTGTAGTGTGAAGCAAGGGAACTGCGTGACAGTGTAGATAATGTCATACTCCCCAGTAACGTCCCAGTAAGTGAACATGAGGATTCTGATTATCATATCAATGATAGCACACAAAGTGACATTTCTTCCACCGCGGTTCAGGTCATGCATTTGCCATGCAGTGATTCACAGTGTGGTGAAAACATTTTGGGTGACGGTGGTGTTGATGATGATGTTGCTGTGGTTGCAACATGCAGTCCATATGCCAGCTTCCAAGCAGAAGATGTGGATGATGTTGATGAATATGATGATGTCAGTGACCTCTGTTGGGAACCAGAGAAAAAGAAACTCAAGGTAGCTGTGTCTGGGTCTGTTTGCATTCCCACCCCAATAAAAAGTTGTGATTTACCAATTTCACTTGATGATGATGACCCAGTAATAATGATAGGTAGTCTTGGTGGTCAGTTGCTGTCCAAGTGTGTCCTACCTGAAAAATTATGTAGCACACTCCCCACTTCATTGCTTAAAAAAATGGAGTCCAATAAGCAGCATCGGGGGGCATGTTAAAACTAGAGTATCAAAATCCCTTGTTTGAGATTTTTTTGTGGAAGATGCAAATGATGAGTCAGTTTTAATTTGCCAGGTGTGCCAGGTGCATGTAAGTCAAGTTAAAAAGTAGAGCCATCTGGGCTCAGGGGGACAGCATACACATCTTAAGAATAGCCACATGGCACTGTGGACCCAGCACAAGATGGCAGCTAATACTAGTACCACAGTGGGGCATTCATCCTCGTCATCAACCATAACGAGTATGTTATCCCCTTCCATGACTGTAGCATCAAGTAGAAAATTAAATGTGTGCAGTAGTGATGAAATAACAGCAGAGGATTACTACAGGCATGATGAGGTGGAAGAGCAGAATGATTTTGAAGTCTTGTCCAGTGGTGGCGAGAGTAGCAGTTTTGGTAGCGGTGGTGGTGGTCAATGCAGTATGTCTAGTGCAAGTGGTACATCAACCCCTGTTAGTAAATCTGGGAAAATAACTGCATTTCTGGGTTTGCCATCACCTGTGCAACTGTCTTCATCACAAGTCCACACTCCACAGCAACCTGTGATTTGCAGAGCAGAACCATTTGTCATCACACTCCATGTAAAATGTTTAAGTCAGTCCACGTTACAGAGTGTTATTGCGCATAAGCTGAAGTACCCACCCAATCATACAGTGTCACGTGAATATAATGCTGCTGTAGCTGAAATGCTGTCAATTGATCTTTTTCCCTTCTCCTTTTTTGAGAATTCTGGGTTTCTGTGGTTTGCTGCACGTGCCTGTCCAAAATAGAAAGTCCCATCCAGGACATACTTTTCGACCCGTGCTGTCCCTGAGTTGTACTGTACTGTGTCCAACTCAGTAAGTCATGCCCTTCAACATTCCTCCTCTCCATTCATCTACTTAACTATGGATATGTGGACAAGTGGCAAAACAGTGGGGAGTTCATATCTGTGTATAAGAGCACACTGGGCACAGGTGTCGAGGATTGTTTGTGCTGTGGGTAGTGTGAATAATCAGTGTAGTAAGGTGGAGTGTCATGGTAGCAATCTTCCAGGAATTCAACAGCATGCAACAATTGCTATGCACAATGTGACCTGTTCACACACTGGTGAAAACATGTTGGACCTGGTACTGACTGAAATTGACAAGTGGCTGAACCGCTTGCCCCTGAGAGCTGGGTTCATAGCAAGTGACAATGGGTCACATGTGGTGAAATGCATCAAAAATGGTGGCTTTTTACGGGTTCCATGCATGGCCCACTGTCACATCTTGTGGTGCAGGAGTTTCTGTAGCACCCTGATATAAAGGAAATGCTGACAGTTGCATGCCATATCTGTTCTCACATTTCACGCTCTGCAAAGGCCCATGACCAGCTCCGGCAGTTGCAGATCCGAAAGCCTCCGCAGCACTGCTTGAAGCTGAAAGTTGTCACCCAGTGAACTCCACTTATACATGGCAGAGAGATGTATCAGACAGTACAAGCCATCTCAGAATGTCTTGTTATGCACACTAGCCGTGACAGTTCAGGGCCTCCCATATCTAAGACGACTGAACAGTGGCGCCTTATGGACCCTGTAATAACAATCCTTTTGAACACGCCACACAGGCAGTGAGTGGTGAGTCTGCCTCCATTCGTCAATCAATTCCACTGCTGTGGGTGCTGAGGCAGACATTGGTGAATGTACAGCATAGCCTTGATTTTGCCAGAGACAATGCTAGCAGTGTGTTGCTGAAACACATGCTGACAGTATTCGACCAGAATCATCACATCTTGAGCATTCAGCGTAGTGACAACTTTTCAGTAGCAACAATGCTGGACCCACGATACAAACGTGTAATTGCCTCAGTACTGGAGGGTGGACCTGAACAGCTAAAACCTGTCAGTGGGCAACAGAGGCCTCAGAAGCACCCCTCTCCCCTCAGAACACTGCCCAGCTGAGGAGCCTGTAACACGGAACTGCAGAGAGCCTTAAGAGGTAAAGCCTCCTTCCTTCCTTCCTTCCTTCCTACTTGTGGAGAGCTCTTACCCTATCAGTGCTGTGCACTGACTGCCCCACCCACCCAGGATCAGTTCTACATTTATTGCTGCTTACAGGTCACATGATACATCACATGACCTCCCCTTATTTTTTCTGTGTGTCCACTTTTCCATTTGCAGCTTATACTCTCTGACCACTAGGGGTTGCTGCTCTGCCCCGCCAGCAACCACTCTGCTCACTTTCCTCATCTCCACTCCCTATTTGTTACTACTGGTTCCTGGCCACTAGGAGTCTCTATATCACCCTCCTAACTCCTGTTTCCCCACCCTGCATCCCTCCTAATCTCTACTCTTCCCCTTATCTGCCACTGTCTCCTGTGGGTCTCAAACCCTGTACCACTGACCCCAAAGTCAACAACAATACCACCAAACCAACGTCAGGCCATTTACCACCCCCCGCTCCACAGCTCTTAAAGCTTCTTGCTCTATAGTCAGCTAAAAAACAGTTTTTCTACTGTCCTTTTGGAGGTCTCAAACCCTATACACTTGACACCAAAGTCAGCAGCTCTACCTCTAGGCCATCAAGCCAAGATATATTTCTATTGGTTTCAAAAGTTCTTAAAGCCTTTTGGTCCCATAATCGACTAAAAATACTTTCTGCTGTTACACCAGAGGTCTCAAACTCTGTGCCCTTGACACCGAAGTCAGCAGCTCTACCTCTAAGCCAGCAAGCCAAAATAAATTTCCTTATGTTTTTAAAGCTCTTAAAGTTTTTGGGTTACATAATCAACAAAAATACACCCTGCTGTCCAACCACAGGTCTCAAACCCAGTACTCTTGAGACCAAAGTTAGTAGCCTTACCACCAAGCCAACAAAATCTCTTCTTGGTTCTTAAAGCTCTTAAAGCTTGGCTCCCCCCCCCCCAGCCACCTTGCTCTGCCTCCAAGGCTACTTGGCACCATGAATGTTCACCTCCACCTTATGTGTCTCATCTTCATAAACATCCTGAGGCTCACCTCCTACCAGCCAGACCTTACCCCCTGCCCTCTGTCAACTGCACCCACATACCTCACCACTGTAAGCCACTCACCCTCCACCATGTCAATGCACCCTGAACCCCTGCATCCACCTCCTAGCTGCCTTCCCAACTCCACTACCCACCTGGGCTCCCCTTGGCTCCACCACCTTTGTGTCTTCCTAACCCTCCAAACCCTGCCTACCCCTTGCTCCCCTAGTGCCTGCCCTGTCTCTCAAAGTACTCCCAAAAAGTTAACAAACTGCCACCCCAGGACTAGAACCTTGATCATTCTATTACTCCTCTCTGGTAATATCCATCCCAACCCAGGCCCTGCCACCACCAGTCCACCAACCAGGTCCAGTGGACTCCGTATTGCATCTATGAACATTTGCAGCCTGCTGAAAAAATTTGCTGTCATTCAGTGCTGGGTCATACTACACCAACCAGACATCGTAGCCCTAGTAGAAACCTGGCTAACTAAGTCCACCCCAGACTCCTTTGTCTCCCTTCCAGGCTACACCCTATATCGTGAGGACTGAACAGGTAAACATGATGGCAGTAGTGCATCTTATGCTCGTGACATCATCACTGGCCACGCCTTCCCTGCTCCCAAGCTAGTAGACGGTGCCCAGGCCCTAACCCTCAAACTTACCCCAGACCCTTCCAAGAGCCTGATCTATCTCACAGTCTTCTATGTACCCCCAAGGAGCCAGACCCCAGCTATATCGTCTCTCATTGAATATCTCTTCTCCCTCCCCAGTAAAGCACAACAAGTCCTAGCCGGAAACCTCAACGTGAAATGGCACAGTCCCTCTGCCTCACCAACAAAAGACACCTTTGCTGCATTAGACCTGACCCAACTCGTCTCCCAACCCACTAGACATAACCAAGCTACTGGGACCTGCACCCTCCTAGATGTCATTATCTCCAACCACCCCAAAAGATTCAGGATATTCAAGTCCTCCTGGACTCCTTAAGTGACCACTCCCCTCTCCCATTCCTCTGGTCTGCCCCCACCCCCAAGCTTGTAGCTCAAGCCACCCGCTGCAGGCGTCTCTGCCCAGGAGGACTGAAAAAAAATTAAACAGTTCCTCGCTGACATTGATTGGTCTCCCATCTGCCATGCAACCAACATAGACACTGCCCTCGATCTCTTCTCACAAGCCTTTAACAAGGCCTGTGATCTGTTTGCTCCCCTCATCATGATCCGGTCGAAAAGGCAAAATGCACCTTGGGTCACCTCTGCCATACTCCAACTGCTCAGGGACAGGGATAACCTCTGGCATATAGCCACTAAAACTGGCCGGATGGCTGACAGACAAGCATATAATGCAGCATGTAATAGGTGCACGTGGGCCATCTAAAAAGCCAAGGCAGACCACTACCAGGCCACCCTCACCTCCTCATGGGGGTGTGCCCGGAACTTCTGGGACAATATAAAAGAAATAAATGGGAAATCACTCTCCCCCCCAGCCCAACTTATGGTCAATGTCTCCACCTTTACTGACCCCACTGACATTACCAACTGTCTTAACTCCTCCTTTACAGATCTTTGCCTTGTCCTCCTGAGTAACTTTTTTGACCTAACCCCCAGCCCACCACCCTCAGATCCTCAAAGCCCCCGGTTCTACCTATGCAAAATGTCCATCCGGGAAGCCAGACCTCTCCTGCTTAAAGTGCTAAAAAGTAACAGTCCTAGCAGCGACTCCCTGGATCCAAAAATACTCCAGCTGGTCCTGGATGATGTCCTGGTCCCACTCACTGACCTACTAAACAAGTCCCTCTGCCTGGGGCAATTCCCCACAGCATGGAAAACAGCTATAGTCACACCTATTCACAAAGGAGGTGACAGGTCCACCCCCAGCAACTATCGTTCAATCTCCACCCCCCCCATCCAAAGCCATAGAAAAAGTGGTGGCCACCCAACTCACTGAATATCTAGCAAAATATGACATTCTTTGCTTGGTAAAGCATGGCTTCCATGCTGGTCACAGTACAAGTACAGCATTAATGGAGTTCTCCAACTTCCTGCACTCCTCCCTGGACTCTGGTTCCCTAGCTGGAGCAGTGTTCATTGACCTCTCTAAGGCCTTTGACACTGTCTCCCACCCCCTCCTACTAAATGCCCTCGACCATACAGGGCTCTCTGCTGGCCCCCTTGCCTGCTGCGTGAGCTACCTATCAGTCCACTCCCAGTGTGTAAAAAATAATGGGATACTTTCAGAAACCAATCCTATCCACTCAGGGGTTCCCTAGGGCTCTGTCTTGGGCCCACTACTCTTTAGCCTCTACCTAAACACCCTGCCCAGTGCCTGCTCTGGCAATATTCTCCTGTATGCCGATGATGCCGTTATTTATGCCGCCAACAGGAATACAACCTCCCTCCAAGTCTCCCTCCAACGCTCCTTCAATGATGCTGAAAACTGGTTTAAGGAGAGCAGACTAGTCATTAACCTCAAAAAAACTAAGGCAATGCTCTTTTCCCACCACCAGAACAGAGCCAGCAACAACCCCCTCCAAATCCTCCCCAACACTCATCAACCACTTGAACAAGTTTACAGCTACAAATACCTTGGGATCACTTTTGACTCGGCCCTCACCTTTCATACCCACATTACAGCCCTTGTTTCCACTGCTAATGCTCATCTTGGCATACTCTACCATCACAAGGACTGCCTCCCACCTGATGCCCTCAGACTTGCCGTAACATCCTCAATAATGTCCCTTGTTGATTACGGCCTTCTAGTCTATGGTGCTGCTGACTCCACAGCCTTCAACAAAATTTGACTCACCCTAAACAAGGCTTGCAGACCTGTGACCAGTGCTCCTAGGCTCACCCACACATGTCAGCTCTATGAAATGGCCAAACTCCTTAGCCTCAATGAACGCCTCCACTACCAAACTTGCCTATTAACTAAGAAGATTCTACTTGGGCTCTCGACCCCTGGGATCTCTGCATCCATCCAATTCAAACCTTCCAGAGTCACTACCCAAACCACTGACAAGGTCACACTACTGGTACCCAGAACTAGGACCGCCCAGACGCAGTGGTCGTTCAGCTACAGAGCCTCATCCTGGTTCAACTCGCTCCCTGCAGCCATTTCCAACACCACCAAAATGGCCCCCTTTAAAACTGCCCTACAGAACCAATTCTTCAACACCCGCTGCTGCATCTGTCGCTAAGAGATGCTCTGCCACTGTCTATCACTATTGACAAAGCTCTCTGGGCTGAACTACCCCCACCCATCACCCCTCTCCCCCATGGGCCCCGTCTCCTCTGCCAGTACCTGCTGGTACCAACCTGTCATGTCTGAAATGTTTTTTAATTACTCATTATGTTCAAGCAACTATGTAAAACTATGTTACTCTATGATTGTATTCTGTACGCTTGTTGACTCTGTATGTCCTCTCTGTGACGAGGTACCTTTGTAAACGAGCCTCTGGGTCAAAGGTTGTAAATCCGATTTATACAATAAATAAATAAATAAACAAAAAATAAATAACAAAACTGGTGCACTTGGTTCATGGGGCACAGAAGTCACGTGCCAAGTCAGAAAACCTGAGCAGCTAATCAGGCTGAAGGTGAACCTGGAGGAGTAGTATCAAGCATATCCTGTAAGGGGAAGGGGACTGCAGTTCCAGGTGGTCTGTCAACAAATGTGGCTGGCATTAACCCACTTTGAGAGGCTTTGTCCCAAGTGGGGATTTGTGACATAGAAGCGGATAATGCATCAACCACTGGACTTAGAGCAGCACAGTGAATGGTTGTATCATATGTGTCTGAAAATAGGCATCTGTCAATCACTGATGATCCCCTTTTATACTGGACTGGAAAGGTCAGTGAATGGCCAGAGCTGACCACTGTGGCACTGAAGTACCTGACATGCCCACCCTCCAGTGTGAGTGTCGAGATGGTATTCAGCTCAGCAGGTGCAATAGCTTGGGATCATCATACAAACCTCTCTCCTGCAAATGTCAGTTTGCTGACATTCATAAAAATGAATGAGAGTCTCATACCAGCTCAGACTGCAACCTCAGTATTCATACCCCGGCATACTCATGGTTTTGCTGATGTTGAAGAAAGGAACCATCATGGTGGCAGTGACAGCATGAAGCGGCCTACTACTGATGTAGATGATAACACAATGGAGAAAGAATTTCCCCGTGGTCAGAATTCAGACATAGAAGACTGCGAGGGCAGCTTTCTTTATGAGGATGATGATAAATGATTTGAGGTTAATGTTGGCAGGTTTTAACTTAAGTGGTTAAAAGGCTATCACATGTCTTTTATGATACATGTTTTCTTTTTCATACAGTTAAATCACTGTCCCACTCATAGTGGCTCAAATTCCATATGTCATGTTGTCACATCTCTAACAGAGCACAGTAAATCCTGGCCCCCGGACTACCACCACCACCATATGACCGCTTTTCACTACTGCCACCATAGGGAATGTGACCATGTGTCCCCCTGGAGTACCACCACCATAAGACCGCTGTTCGCCACTGCCACCATAGGGAATGTGACCGTGTGTCCCCTTGGACTACCACCACCATAAGACTACTGTCTGCCACTGCCACCACCACCAGATGCAGGAAGATGTGAGAGGGAATGTCATAATGAGCTGCAGCTATGACCACCACCCACCACCAGTGCCATTGTGACAATGTTTTTTTCCATTACATTGACCATGCCAAGGTAGAGGGAGTTGAACAGGAGACCACATCCATTAGCCACAGACACAAGGCTTCTTACTATTAAAACTATAAAGTGAGTGTTTATACTAACGATTTTCATGCTATTCAACTTCCTTTAGCTGTGTGTTTTGTTTTGTTTTGCATTGTGATGCTTTTCTGAGCTGCAATGGTCAAACACATACGGTCAACTTATTTGGTTTATTACAGGTTAACAGCAAATGACTCTCCTTCACTGAAGGTCCGTATCAATGGTACAACAGCAGTACTGTCTACAGGCACCTATGGGATATCCATTTCCAATCCATACTGGTAAGTATATCAATTTTATTTCATCTTTTCCTTTTTGTTACATAAGAGTGCAACAAATCCAACTAATGAATCATAAAGCAGGTGACATGTACATCACAAAAAATATTTCTGCAACAGATATCATGCACTGTATTCCAAATTTGCAGCTGTGCAGCCATGACAGTGTTGAAAAGTTGGACCCAGGTTGTGTTACTTTACAAGATGTGGTTTTAAAATGTAACTTCAGTTGAGACAAAGGGACAGTGACACAGTGTCTTTGTTACACAGCCTGGTACTAAGTTAAATTGTGATCTGATGATTGCAGTGGGACAGCTTGCTATCTGTGTTAATCCAGATACCCGTGGTGGAACAGCCACGGCTTAAACATAATGCCTTACTGCTGCAATCAAGTTGTAATAGGTCCTTCATTTCTTTTTTTAGGAAACTTCCAAATGCTTTGTTGTGTCATAGTTGCCTTAGCCAAAGCACTTCTTCAACATCTCTTCCACCCCCAGACTGGGGCAGACATGCATCAAGCAGAAATCATTTCAATCGATGGTCATGACCATTCATTACCAGACTGGAGAAGGATGCAGATAAAATCAGTGAAGAAGTAACAAAATAATAAACCATTAATGAGACCTACTTGCAAATATGCTTCCCCCCAAAAAAAATACTTACCTTCATTGGCTTGAGAGTATTCCACTTCCAATTTCAATACCTGAATGTCTCATCAAGCACTGCAATGTGCACACCAACAGTATGTGACCTGTGATACAAAACAATACAATGAGTATGTGTGTATATATATTAGAGGCAAAAAAATCAATTTAACGCATTAGTTAGGGTTGTTCCACAGCGATAAAAGTGAGGAAATTCGGTGTTAGGGTTGAAGGCCCCCCTTGACCCCCGGCCACACCTCAACCAGCATCAAGGTGATTAAAGGCCATAACTCTCACCCCATCACATGTGTAAAGAAGCAGAGGTATAGGAGAATGGGGTGAGAGTTAGGACCGACAATCCCAATGGGCACCCTTCCATCCTGTTGAGGTGATCACATCGTATACATTCGCAGGAATTGCAGCACACTTTGGGCCAGCAACAGTTCTCTGTCATGGTCATCATTTCTGATGGAACGCTGAATGTATTCATGTCATGTTATCCCTTCTTCACATGGTTTGGCAAGACACTGTGCATCATGGTCATGACGTCATCATCACAGTATGTTACTTCTCTGGACACAAGACAGTTGCATTTTGGGGATGCAGAAAAATATTCTGGGGACTCTTTGTGACCACTGCGCACATGAGTGACTGCGCAATAAATTCTGGGGACTTTGCATGTGGAGTACCACTCCCATTTCACTTCATCAGCACTTAGGAATTTTCTTGACACAAGACAGTTGCATTTTGTGTGTTGTGATTGTGAGCACATAATGTCATAATTAAATGATAAATTAAAGCAGCAGTGCAACAACGTGGTGACAATTTTGACCTATACTTTTTTATGCTATTTTTTTCCCTCCCCTGGCAACCAGTCTGTCTTACCTCTCTGCACATTCTAGCATCCTCCTAGGTCTCCAGCCACCATCCCAAGGACTTCTTAGCTCCCATTCAGGCCTGCAGCCTTACCCCATGGCTTGACCCCCATGGCAGGGAGGTGGAAGGCCCCCCTATGCTCTGCCACCAGGACTGGATCCAGTACTGCCACGAACCCTCGGTGCCGAGTAGTTCCCCCACACAGACTGCCATCATGCTGCCTTGACTGGTGCCCTTTTCCCTGTTCTGGATTCCCCTTGACATGTGTGGTGTGCAATGACTCCAATGGACAGGACCGCACATGCTATCGCACGCACTCCTTCCCAGCGTTGGCCCCAGCACGTCCCCCCCAAATACTGCCTGTGCACTGCATCACCCCCAGCCATTGCTAGAGGCCACCAGTGCACTGACAGCAGCACACACCCCTCCCCAGAGAAGGAGAGAAGTCCTACGGATGCTCAGTCCTTCTCCTCCCTGCCAACAACCCAGGCTTGTTCCCGAACCAGGGTCGCCGGCATGGCACAAGGTGTGGTGTCCAGCACCTCAATCTTCAGCACCACTGGGCTGGCCTTTTTATGCTATTTTAGACTGCCAGCCACTAGTTATCTCCTGACTTGTATACTAACATACTATTTGCCAGCAGATTAGGCCTTACGGTCTATCGAGTCTGCTCGAACTTTAGATCCTTAGTTGGGTGCCGAGACCCTCCCATCCCTTGTGCTCCAGAAACCCGTATCATCCATCCCCACCCCCCCGGGACAGGCCATCATCTGATACATCCACTTTCTGTGTCTGTCCCATCCTCTCTTGAAGCCCTCCACTGTGGATCTCTGAACTAGCTCACCAGGCAGTGCATTCCAAGGGTCCACCACCCTCTCAGTGAAAAACCTCCTCCTCTTTTCCCCCCTCACCCTTCCACCTTCCACCTTCCAACTTCAAACCATGCCCTCTGGTGATACCTCCCTGCTTTAGTCTAAAGATCCCCTCCATGTTTACCCTATTTATTCCCTTGAGGTACTTGAAGACCTCAATCATGTCCCCCTGTCTCTCCTCTCCTCCAATGAAAACAGGCAGAGCTCCTTAAGTCTATCCTCATACGTCAAATCTCCTAGCCCTCGTATCATCTTTGTTGCCCTCCTCTGTACCCTCTCCAGGAGCTGTATGTCCCTCTTCAAGTTGGTCTCCAGTACTGTACACAGTACTCAAGGTGTGGTCTAACCAGTCCATTGTACAGCGGCAGAATCACTTCCTTGCTCCTAGAGGTGATCCCCCTTACGATGCATCCCAACATCCTGTTTGCCTTGCTAGCTGCTCTCCTGCACTGCTCAGAGTTATTCATACATGCATCCACCATGACCCCTAGGTCTTTTTCCCCTATTGAGGCCTCCAGCGCCTCCCCTCCCAGGGTGTACCTGTGTTTAGGGTTTCCCCGACCAAGATGCAACACCTTGCACTTGGTGATATTGAAATTTAATTTCCATGTGTGAGCCCAGCTTTCCAGGGTGTCCAGGTCCCCTTGCAGGGCCAACCTCCCCTCTTCTCCCTCAACTACTGCTCCCATCTTGGAGTCATCCGTGAAGAGACTCATTTCACACCCTATACCCTCCCTGATGTCCGATATGTATGCATTAAACAGGATCGGACCCAGGACCGAGCCCTGCGGTACCCCACTACCAACCTCTCTAGGGTTCGAGAGCTCCCCACAGACCACTACTCTCTGAGTATGTCCAGCTAGCCAGTTTTCAATCCATCTGACCATCAAAGTGCCTACTTCTAACCCCTTCAGTTTCTCCACCAGACCATTGTGGGGGACAGAGTCAAACGCCTTGCTGAAGTCCAAGAATAATACATCCACAGGCTTACCCCTGTCCAGTTCTGATGTTACCCATTCATAGAACTCCACAAGGTTGGTTTGACATGATCTACCTGGCACAAACCCATGTTGCCGACTATCCAGACCTCCCACCTCCTCCAAGTACACCCCCAATCGTTCCTTTAGTATACTCTCCATTAATTTTCCCACCACCGAGGTCAAACTGATGGGTCTATAGTTACCTGGTACTTCCCTCAACCCCCCTTTATGGATTGGTACCACATGTGCCTCTCGCCAATCCCTAGGTACCCTCCCTGTCTCAAGTGACCTGCTGAAAAGCTCCGCCAGGGGTGCAGCCAGTATGTCCGCCAATTCCCATAGTACTCTCGGATGAATGCAATCCGGCCCAGGAGATTTGTCTTTCTTTAGGGCCTTGAGGGCTAACCACACCCTTTTGGCGGAGATAGCATCATCCGTCCCCTCCACCTTACTGGCCTTTTTATCTTTACCCAGATGTGACACCCCTGGGGTACCTCTCTCTCCCTCTTGCTCCATTTCTGTTGCTCCCCTGATCCCACTTACTGACATTTCTATCCCCTTCGTACCTTGCTTTGTAGATATCCCATCCCCCTCCCTAGTGAACACAGAGGCAAAGTACTCGTTAAATACCTCTGCCTGGTCCCTCGCCTCTTCCACCCACCCTCATTCTGATCTCAATCTGCTGAGATGGCCCTTAGTTTTCTCCTCTCCCCAATGTGCGGAAGAACCCTTTTCCTCCATGTATCCCCTGTGCCAGCCGCTGCTCTTTTACTGGACTTTGCTCCTCACCATACGGGTGACTTTTCTAGATGCAAGCTGGTACATTTCCTATCCTATCCCTCTTGTTGTTTTATATTTTTGTAGGCGCCTTCTTTTCTCTGACTGCTACCTGTACCTCACTGGACCACCAGCATGGTTTATGTGACCTTGCTCCCTTACATTTCAACTAGCCAGATCCTGACTGCCTCATGAAGTCCCCATTTTATGACCTCCATCTCCTTTCCACACTTGTCATTGAGGTAATCCCCATCAAGTGATCCTTGAGAATATTTCCATGCCCATAAAGTCTGCCCCTGAAGTCCACTGCCAGTTTCCTAGATCTCACCCCCTCCCCCCATGCTTATTTGAAACCAGACAGTATTGTGGTCTCTCCCAGTCAGGGGTCTTGTACAACCATGTCCTTACCAGATCCCGATCTGCCAGAACCACATCCAGGACATGCCCCTCCCTTGTGGCTCCATCACATGCTGTTAGAACACATCCTGGAAGCCATCCAGCAGCCTCTGCTCCTTGGCCACCTTAGAGGACATGGTTCCCCAGTTTGTACCTGGCATATTAAGGTCCCCCATCAACACCACTCCTTCCTTTTGGTCACACTGGGCAATGATGTTGTCCAGCAAACCATCCTCTAGAACATCACTCATCCCAGGGGCCTATATGCTACACCCAGCTTGACCTTATCTCCTGCTGAGGATCGTGGGTGACCCATAAAGCCTCCACGTTTCCCTCTGCCTCTTCTACCCTAGCAATTTCTATGTCATCTCTAATGAACATAGCCACTCCACCCCTCTGCCCTCCTTTCTATCCTTCCTGAGCATAGTGTACCCCCATTACATTTAGGTCCCAGTCATGGTTTTTTGTTGTACGTTTCCCGTGACCGCGCCACATCAACCCCTCAAACAGCATGGCCTGGAACTCTGGCAACTTGTTTCCCAAGCTCCTGGCATTTACTAACACCAACCCCACCCCTTATCCCTGATCCTCTTTGTCGAACCCCACCCAGATTCCTTATACTTCCATCCTCCCTCTGCTCCTCCTGAAACCTCCATCCCCAATCTGTTTCCCCCCTTCCCCCCTTGGGTGTGAAGGCTACTCCCCTCATCTGGAGGAGAGGGCTTCTGGTCAGCCCCTCCCTTATCCCCCCCGATGCTCTCCTTTTCACAATTTGTGTCTGCTTTAGTACTTTTTCTCATGTCTGAAAAAATATGCCTTTTAATATGGCTCTGACCAGGTTTTCATCACTATTTGCAGCTGTTTTTGAACAAATATTGTTCAGTGAGGTCATAAAACACTGCCTGCTGCATAATTGTTAATTTTACAACAGAAGTAATATATAAACAACTGATGGAGAAAAACAGCAGAAAATACTGATGAAAACCTGGTCCGCATCGTATTAAAAGGAGTGCTCCTTTTATTATTTCAGACATGAAAAAAAAGTACTAAAGCAGACTCAAATACTGGAAAGAATGGTATCATACAAGTCAGGAGGTAAGTAAAGTGGCAATGTAAAATAGCATAAAAAAGTATAGGTCAAAATTTTCACCAGATTGTTGCACTGCTGCTTTAATGTCTATTTCAAAAAAGAAATATTTCTGGAGCCTCAGTAATGTTTACTTTGTGTCATGACTCGTGAAGTGTTTCTCAAAAAGCAGGACTGAGCATTGCTAGTATGTTGTGCTAAACTGCATGTGTGCCGTCAGTGTTCTTTCCTGCATGTGCAGACATTGTCCAGCTTCGTGCAAACATATGTATGGTGTGACTTGTTGCAGTATGTAAAGAATAAAGATAAAAAAGAATATATGATGTATATTTTATTTGTACCATCAGCACCAGCGGAGTAAGTGATATGATATTTTTTCAGAGGTATTGGGTTACTGTGTAGCTCAGTCACTCACAGTGCACACACGACTTTGCAGAGATCATAACACAAAACACACATGCTCTCCTAAAAGTCATGTGTGCAGTATGTGGCTAAGGTGCATTCTGGCCAGACACCTCTGAAAAATATCAAATCACTTAGTCCGCTGATGATGATGGTGACAATAAAATATATGTTGTATATTCTTATCTCTGTTCTTTATACCATAAACACTGCAACAAGTCAGCATATATATGTTTGCAAGAAGCTGGACAATGTCTGACATCATACACACACACACACACACACACACACACACACACACGGAAACAACACTGACTGCACACGTGCAATTTAGCACATCATACTTGCACTGCTCACACCTGCTTTTCCACAACCACTCCACAACAGAAAGTAAACATTACTGAGGCACTGGATTATAATAACAGGGCAATAAGGAGCATGTATGTCTGTATGTGTATGTACATATTTAAAGAGAAGCAGGCAGCAACAGGAGCTCCTGCCCCTGCAAAGCTTACCCTCCAGTTAAGCCTTTTAAGTATGTTGCAGCATTTTTCTTGTACCACAATGTACTTTATTTTAATAAAGAAAAGTCAGCGACCAGAGTATGGTGGATGCTATGGGCTCCATTACGTGTAAGGGTGTGGCAGTGACACCCATGCGTTTCAATACTTTTGTATTGAGGCATGTGCGTGCACCTTTACACAATAGGGCCCCATAGCGTCCGCCCTACTGGTCGCTGAATTTTCTTTATTAAAATAAAGTATGTTGTGGGCTGAGAAAAATACCGTAACATACTTAAAAGGCTTAACCAGAGGGTAAGCCTTGCAGGTGGAGGAACTCCTGTTGCTGACTGCTTCCCTTTAAACTAATACTGTGGCCTTCCCTCTGTCTGTTATTAAACATAAACTAAAGACAAAACACTACAGTAGTGGGGGGGGAGGTGTGCTGAAGAAAAAGCTAATGGGGGATCCCCTGATATTCCAGCAGCAGATGGAGCATTTACAGAATCTGTAACTTGTGTCACTCTATCTGCTCCACTTGCTGCTGGACAGCACCCACCCTCTCATTATTTTTTTCCACCGTGGCCCACAAAAGTGCTATGTCTGCCTGAGTTGCAGGCATTGTGGGGTCCACTGGTGGGGGGGAGACCAGTTAGTGGTGGTGGTGAGGGTGGTGCTGGTGGGGGTGGTGGGGGTGGTGGAACAGCTGCTGCTGTGGCCCTCCTCCAGCTGCGGTGATGCACAACAGCAGCACCCTCTGCCACTGTAACAGAAGGGCCAGCAGGTGGAGGCCTGGCCCGTTCAGTGACAGCCTGCCACTCCACCTTGTGGTGGTTCAACATATGTGTGCACTGGCCCCCAGTCCCTAGGTGTGTCCCCACGGGGCCATGGCGCACCTGCATACCTCAAAGCAGACACACCACAAGGCTGCTGTCCTCCCCACCGACACAGTTGAAAAACTGCCAAACTCGGGAGCTGGGGGGGACCAGGCACAGGAGGAGCAGATGCAGTGCCAGCAGCATGGTCATGCACCTGGGGCTCCACCTGCTGCTGTGGAGTTGGTGCTGCTGGAGCTCCTGCAGCTGCTACTGGTGGTGGTGGCAGAATTGGTGGATGTGGTGGTGGCACTGGTGGTTCTGCTGCTTCTGAAGGGAGGAGACAGGACCAAAGAGTCTGGAGCAGTCCAATGCCACCCGGCTATGACCCCCACATGTGCGCACTCCCCTCCGGCCATGGGCCACATTCTGTCCCTAGTCTATCACACAAGAAAACACTCCTTCCCTCTTCAACATGACGAGCAACTTCACACACAGTCACACAACACAGTCACACACACACACACACACTCACAAAACAAAACTTATAGAAACATAGAAGTTGAAGGCAGATAAGGACCACGAGGCCCATCCAGTCTGCCCATTTCTTTTTCTACCTTATAAATGTGCCATCAGCCTTTGCTCTGTAAGTGGCCTATCTATTCATACTCATCTGTATTGCTCCCTTATGCCTATCCCATGCCTGTTTGAAGCCCTGCCTGTATTCATAGCCACCACTTCTTGAGGTAGGCCATTTCATGCATCCATCACCCTTTCTGTGAAAAGAATTTCTCATTACCCCTTAATTGGCCTCCTCTAATCTCATGCTGTGTCCTCTTGTCCTTCTATTTTTCTTATATTGAAACATGTTGAGACTCTGTCACCTTGTTAATGCCCTTAAGGTGTTTTGAATGTTTTGATCATATCACCTCTCTCCCACCTTTGCTCAAGGGTATACAGTACATATTGAGCTCCATTAATCTGTCCTCATATGTCTTCTGATGCAGTCCTGCACATTTTGGTTGCCCTTCTCTGGACTGCCTCAATTTGGTTAATGTCCTTGAAGGTGTGTGTCCTCCAGTACTGCATACAGTACTCCAGATGGAGCCTAACAGTGTCTTGTAAAGAGGATTATTACCTCCTCTCTATGACTTCAGATACTCCCACTAATACACCCTATCATCCCCTAGTCTTACCTACTGCTTTAGAGGTCTGCTTGGATGATTTCAGATCATCGGTGATGATGATGCCAAAGTCTCTTTCTTCCTTTGTGACTGCCAGCAACTCCCCTGCCAGCCTATAGGTGGCTTCTGGGTTTCTCTTTCCTATGTGCATGATCTTGCACATCTTTGCATTAAATCCCAGTTGCCACACTTCCAACCATTTTGCTAGTTTATCCAGATCTCTTCTCATTCTGCCCACCCCATCTGGATCATCAACTCCATTGCAGATCTTGGTGTCATCTGCAAACAGACAAGCCTTACCCTCTAGTCCATCTGCAATGTCACTAATGAAGATATTGAAGAGGACTGGCCCCAGGACTGACCCCTGAGGTACCCCACTTGTGACTTGCATCTCTTCTGACTGTATACCATTTACCACCACTCTGTTTTCTGCCTGTCAACCAGTTTGCCACCCAGTTGACCAACATCTGACCCACCCGAGCCTACCCAGCTTATTTATCAATCTTCTATGTGGAACAGTGTTGAAAGCTTTGCTGAAGTCAAGGTAGGCGACATCAATTGCTCCCCTTGGTCCACCACTCTGGTTACCCAGTCAAGAAATCTAAGATTAGTTTGACAGGACCTTCCTTTGTAAATCCATGCTGTCTTGGATCCTGTGCCCCTATGGATTCAGGTGTTGCACTATCCTTTCCTTAAGGAGTGCCTCCATAATCTTGCCCACTACTGAGGTAAGACTGACTGGTCTATAGTTCCTGCCTCCTCCTGCTACCACTCTTGTGGGTGGGATCACATGAGCCCTTCTCAGTCTTCTGGGACCTCTCCTGTGCTCAGAGACTCACTAACAGTTCTGCTAATGACTCTGCTAGTTCCACCCTTAGCTCCTTAAGTACCCTGGGATGTATGACATCAGGTCCCATTGCCTTGTCCACCCAGAGCTTAGCAAGCTCTTGTAGGACCCTTTCTTTTGTGAAGAGACTAATGCTCACCTCCCCCCCATGTCCATGGTGCTGAGCTGTGGTCCCTGCCCTACCTTCTCTTCAGTAAATACTGAGCAAAAGTATCTATTTAGGATAGATGCTTTTACAGGGTCCTCCTCCTCACATGGCCCCTTTTCTCCTTTGATCTTAGCAATACCCCCTCTGGACTTTCTCCTTTCACTAATGTATCTATAGAAAGGCTTGTCACCTTCTTTTACTGTTCATGCTAGTGTTTCCTTAGTTTGGGACTTTGCTTGTCTTACTGCCTTCCCTGCTTCCCTTAGGGCAGTTTGGTATGCCTCCCTATCTTCCTCCCGCTGTGTTCTCTTATATTTCCTGAAGGCCAGCCTTTTGGCTCTGACCTTTTCTGCTATTGTAATTGAGAGCCAAAGTGGTTTCCTTCTTCTTTTACACTTTCTTTTCTGTCTAACACAATGGGATGTTGCTTCAATTATTGCATCCTTAATGCTTGCCCACTTTGCCTGTACCCCCTCACCTGTGTTTCTTTTAGCCAGGGCTAGCTTAACTCTGTTGACCATCTTATCAAAGTCAGCTCCTCTGACATCCCATATTTTTGCCTTGGAATGGGATGATTTAGTTGTAGTGGCCAAACTGAACCATACCATGTGTTGGTCACTGGCCCCCAGGTGACCGTCTATCTGGAGATCTGTGATCCCTTCCCTGTTAGTCACTACTAGATCTAGGATAGCTCTGTCTCTTGTGGGTTGTTGTACCAGTTGTTTGAGGCCCTCCCCCTGCAGGGAATCCACCATGTGTCTAGTTCTGGCAGATGTTCCTGCTGGTATTGACCAATCTGTATCTGGCATGTTGTTATAGAACAAAGAAATCGGTCACCAAAAAGAACTGGCAAAATAGTACAAAAAAACGAAAGAATTGGCTTTTAGAAAAGCTTTTGGGTTTTTGGAATTTGCTCAAGAAAGAAACTTGTTAACACAAACTCTCCTCTCCTACACAAAATGATTCCTCTTTCTACCTCTGTAAAGGAGAAAGTGAAAGTATCTGCTTGTATGACTCACTTCCTTCCTGCCTGGCTAAAGCATGTGACTTACAGTGCTGTAAGTCATGTGATGTGTGTGGGAGGCTGCCTATATTGTTGTCATTCCACCTTACTTCACGTCAAGGTGGAATAACAACACAAAGTCATAATAACAAAGCGAAGTGAGCACTTTCCAATGGCCACTTCGCGTAGCGTGATGATAACACGAAGTGGCCACTTTGCATTCACGTCACTGGCAGGATTTAATTTTGCTGCATCTCTACCTTTGGGATTAAAGAGAAGCTCCTCCATCACCACCCTCTGCATCCGGTCTCAAAGGTAGGATTCAAATCAGTGGATGACAGTTCTGGTGAGTCCACAGTACTCCCTCAGACAATTCAACCTCAACCCATGTTCTTGCTGGCCCAGTGGCATGGAGGGTTGAAGTGACACATGCCTTATCTCCTGCCATGATGGTGACTCGAGTTCAGGAACAGACTTGGGTCACTCAAGAGCTGGCTGGGAGAGGGAGGATTGAGCATCCGTAAGACTGCTCTCCTCCTTCGGGGGGGGGTTGGTGTGGCTCAATGTTGTTCTAGGACGCAGTGGCTGCTAGATGTCAGCACATGCAATGCTACTAGAATGGGAATGGAATCCATGGACATGACATGGGGTGGGTGTCTCTGTGAAGGAAGAGTTCACACATCATGCCCATTACATGTATGTGGGCTCAAGGTGAAAAAACAGTAAGAATGTGTCTAGCCTGAGGTAGGAAAAATCCCTGACTGCATGATGATGACTGACTCCCCAAAGGCCCCACACTGGTGACCAGGCATCCCCATAGTCCTGTGGTAGAGGAAGATGGTGAGAAGGTAAGTCCTGGATTAGACAAGTGGCAGGGCAGGGGGCAGCAGGAAGGGGGCAGCCAGGGTAGAAAAGAAATAAACAAAATAAGGAAAAACAATCCATTGTCAATGGTGTCCAATACTAAAGCGAGATCAAGGAGAATGAGAATTAACCATTCCTCTTGATCTTTATCCCTAAGCAGATCATTCTGCACCCTGACCAATGTCATCTTGGTACTATGCCTAGACTTAAACCCAGTATGGAGAGGTTCATAGATGTCAAAGGCCATGAGGCTCTCCTCGGGCTGCACATGCACCACCTTCTCTATAACTTTACCCAAAAAGGGGAGCTTAGAGATGTGTCTATAATCCACCAAACAGTATGGGACCAGAGATGACTTGTTTAGAAAAGTTTTTACCAAGCAGTTTTTAATGCCCCATGAAAGACCCCCCCAAAGGGAACACCAGATCAGTTTGGTGAACACCAGGCCAAGAAAACCCACACTCCCAGGTGAGCCGGGTCAGGATCCATTTCCCAGTCAGTGGGACAAAGTTCCACGATTGCCCCCCAAACCTCTTCCATCAAAATGGATGTAAATTCACTCCAAACCGGTGGATCGCATCCCTCCCATGCCCACCTGACACTGCTGGATCAAAATGATCCACATGAAGAGATCCCTTACTGAACTGAGGTCACAGAAAAAACAAGCAAACACTTTGCAATGAGTAGATGAACTAGCAGAGAGACTGGGTTTAAAAGTCTATCCCTCACCCAGAAGAGCTGAGCTGGTCAGTTCTTCCCTGCAGCCATCTCCCTGGACATGAATTCTGCCTTCTTATGAGAAATCTCCCTTTGATTCTTACCATAGTGATTCCTCAAAATCAGCTTATCCTCATCAGACCAGGATCTTCTCCAACAATGCTCCAACCTCTGATACCTTAAAATAAACTCCCTGAGCTTCCCATAATACTGTATGGATCTCAACCTCAGAGTCAGGGATCATGTACAGACTGGTGCGACTGCATCAAAGGCCAAAGCAATGGCCTGATTTTAGGTCATCACTGCCACTTCATATCCAGTTTGTAAAAACAGTCCACAAGCTGGAGAGATCCACTACAGTCTGAAGTCCGTCTGGGAACAACCCCTTTAATGGGCAATAGCAAACTGTCTCCATAGTGCATGGGCACTTGGGGGGCCCCAAAAGAGAAACTCACCATACAGTGATCTGACCAATTATCTGCATCAGTCCTGAGGTTATTATCTCCAAGCCCCAGTGAAAATATTAAATCCAAGGTGTCACCATGCTTATGAATTAAAATTGTAGTAATGCTTGTATGACACATCCCAATTGAAAATATGAAATATTTAAAACTGAGAAAAGTATGGTGCTGAAAAGCATAAAGTTTATTGTAAGTGTGGTATTTCCCTTCAACTAAGATGGTAGGAAAAGCTTAGAAAAGAACAATGGTATTAGCATTCTGTTTCTCTATGGAAAATTTGGAAAATGTGGATCATTTGCGAGTGTCAGTCTAAGCTTTGACATGCTACATAATAGGTTGTTAAAATGTTTACTGTAGCTAAGATTACTTTAGGTTTCCTAGGGCAACATATTTGGGTCCTTAAGAATTGAACCTGCAGTCACTTGAATTATAGGACTGTGCATTTACCACTGTACCACTGTGCCAGTGCTGCGTATATCTGCATAGGTATGGCTTACATATTTCATTGTTTATCTCATATTTTCTGAACATGATCCATGGGCAGCCATTGTTCTACAGAGATGGTTTGGTCTAAGTTATTTTGCCCACCGGATCAGTAGCTGTAAATTGGCTCTTCATACAAACTGAAGTTATGACACAAACTAGAAGAGATTAACAATGTAATCCAGGAGGTTTTATTAGTATGAAGTAGAAAAAAAGTGATAAGAAAGTTAGAAGAAACAGTTCAGGTATTTGCCTGATGCAGAGCAAAATGGATTCCAGGTGGTCTCCAAACATCTCAAAAGACAACCTGTCTTAAAACGATGTAACATCTTTTTTGAAAATATATTCTCAAATGGTCCATGGCCCCTAATTTACCTTTCAAGAACTTTATAATGGCTTTGATTCTTGATATTATTGTACATAATAGACCAATTAGAGTATGGAAAAATATAGCCAGAAATGCATAATGAAGGGTTATGGGACTTTCCGTGGCAATATTACAGAAATAATGTTCTCAGCAGAACATCTCGAATCAGTACTTTACTTTTTATTGCCCATGAACATTACACATTTTTTATTTCTGTAGTTTTTTTCTCTCTTTTCAGTACCTTCCACTAAATTTCTCACACGCTGCTGATGTAGTGTAAAAGTTTCAGTCCACCCTTTTTCTTGCTAATCCCAGTCTCAGAAGGTCTTGCAATAAAAGCCTAAACATTTTTCAGAAAGCAATGTTTTTTTTTTTCTTGAACATCCAAGCTTCAGAAAATCTGAGAAAAGTTAGCACAAGGATTTCTATGCTCTGAAGAAGAATACATTTTTCTAAGAGTTCTAAATTTGTACAGAACTGGGAAAACCTCTGGCTTCCTATGAAACCTAACTTTGTAATGAAAAGCTGGATATAACTATTTGCAAGGGTGGTACATGTAAAATGGTGAATAGTTGTGCTTTCTAAAGTTGAAGTGTTGCCAGTGAAATTTTGAAAGACGTTCCATTTCAGCTTCCAGAAATTTAGAGAAATGTTTGCAAACCTTTCAGAAAATTGTGTCAACATTTAATTTCCAGTGTTTCCTATCTAATTTGAAGACTATTTGATAGAAAGCCACAGTATGTAATGGGTGTGAATGACCTCACCTAAGCTGTAAGCTTAGCAAGTTTCAGGCCTATACAAACAAGGAAAATCCACACTTGGGGATCGGTGCTGATGACAAACAAAGCAAACCTACACTGTAAGGAGTGAAAACTGGACAGTTAAGAAGTCACCACTACACAATAACACTCAGATGCAGTGTCAGTGGCTCAGTAGGTAGCACACTCGCCTCTGAGGCCGGGAGATCAGAGGGCTGTGGGTTCAGTTCCCACATCTGGCATTTGGGTTAATATCCCAGTACTGACACTGTAATGCAGCATGAGAGAGGTGCTGCATTTCTGAGGTGCCGTCTTTCGGATGAGACATTAAACCGAGGTCCCATCTGCCTGGATTGGTGGTAGTTCAGGTGGATGTTAAAGATCCCATGGCACTTATCGAAAAGACTAGGGGAATTTCCCTGGTGTCCTGGCCAAATTTCCCTCATTCACTAAAAATACCACCAACAGCTTAATCTGGTTCAAGGTCAGTTGCCATTCATCTGTATCCCCCCTTCCCCTCCAGGTCGTGCCTGAAAATAGGCAGGATTTGTCTAGTGCACTTACCCGGTCAACAAAAGCTTAAATAAAAAAAAAAGATACTCAGGCAATTGTGAACAACTCTTAGTTCATTGCCAAAACATTTAAGTGAGTAAAACACACCATCTAGAGGAAGACGCCTGATACATTTTGCATCATCACTGGTGTGAAATGCACCAGGAATCTTAGTCTAGCAGGTATGTCATACTCACACTAATTTTTGGCACTGAATAAACTGTTAAAGAGGGACTCCAGCCAAACTTGCTACATTTCAGAATTAAAATAAGCATACCCCAATAAATCTCATACCAAAAATTAAGTTTCTATGTTACTTCATTTTAAAGTTAAGAGCAATTTTGTAACCCTGATTTCACTACCTATTCAAAAAAGCCAGTCTCAGCAAAGAGCCACTAATGATGTCATCTCCTGAACTCACAACCTAGTCATCTCTGTCAGCAACCTTATAGGACCTGCTTCTCCAAAGTTTAACAAACTACAGCTACACTGTAGTAATCCTTTTAAAAAAATGACATAGGTTAGGCTGCAGTACTTGCATTTCTAGAATGTTCAGATGCATGGCACTGTAATTTAGAACATGTCAGAAGGTGGTTTTGGAATGTAGCACTGAACCAAGGCATAGAATGTCAAGGTGGTGCACAATTTTAAAATGTTGGGGGGGGCACGCAATCTCAGAATGTGACATGTATGTGCCATCTCAAAATGTAGTGGGACAATCAGTCTTGGAATGCGACAGGGACACACATCAAGAAATTTGGTGGGGACTGGCAGTTTCGGAATATAGCGGGATGCACACTGTCGGAATATGACAGGACACACCATTTATTCTGAAATTGCTTGTCCCTGCCACATTCCAGAGTTGTATGTACCCACCATATTTCAAAATTGTGTATCACATCCCCACCACATTCCAACATTATGAGTCCCAGCCACATTCTAAAACAATGGAGTTTGCCCCTTTGATGGGCAGACCAGGTTGTCCAGGTGTACCCCTTCCCTCCTGCATAGAATGGTTGTGCTCAGAAGGGGAGGGGGGAAGGTAGGGGAGGGGCTAAGTGCCAGGACAATGGACAGGTAATAGGAAAGTGAGGAGAAAAGTGGGGTACATAAGGGACAGCACAAGGGGCCTCAGTCACTTTTTGCTGGAGTTTTTGAAACACGTGAAACTACAACACATCAGATTGGCTATCATTTGGCAGGTTGGTGCACTAGCATACAGCAGGTAAAGATAACTAACAACTATGTTTGGGCAAGAATAAAAAAAGGTATTTGTTTTGTCATTTAATGAGATTTGGAGGGAGATGATATGTTTGGGAAAGTTGTGAAGAGTGGTTTTAGACAAGGATAGGTGGTTTCAGCAATGCTGAGCATTTAAGCCTTGTGAAGTAGAACAAAGAGACAGAAGTATGAGAGGCAATTAAGTTTTTCAAGAGAAGGATCTGTTGCAGGGCATTTTTGATCCAGCTGAATGGCTATGTGGGCTGAAGGCTTTAAGCACTTTGATGGGAAGTATAGACGGTTATTGTCCTAGTAAGAGCTGGTGGGCAGGGAGGCATTATGTGCAGAGACCATGTGGCATGGCGCCTTGCGCTGTTTTGTTAATAACTAGTTTGAAGAAGAAAGAGGGTGAACCCCCCTTTGTTTAAGGCTGGCGTTGGTTTTTTGCCTATTTTGCCCCACTGGGCTGGTTGCGCGATTATGTGTTCCGGGGGGATGGTAGGAGTGAGAGGAAGCGAGACCGTGAGGCGTGGTGAAGTGGTAGTGTTGTTTTTGTTGCAATTTTCCTCAATTGGGCTGTGGTGTAAATCTATGTGGGCCTGAGAGCCAGTAGCGATGGCAGGAGCAAGCGGAAGCGAGACCGCATGGCGTGACATCACACGCCACGCGCGAGGTGGTGCAAAACCCCATTGTGAGGCAATGGTGGTGTTTAGTCACCATGAGGGATTTAGAAGGCCTGGGAAGGGATGGGTAAGGCCTAGAAGAGGCGCCGAACATGGGCCATGTGGCGGGCTTTATACGCCGCTTGTGTTTAAAAAAAAGAGGCAAAGACTTCTTTACTGGGGTTTTTGGGTTTTTGCTGCAAATCTTCCCAGTTTTGGAGGTGAGTAGGATGAATGGCAGGCCTAGAAGAGTCCGTAGAGATGGGGGCAGCGAGCGGAAGCCAGGACCGAGTGGTGTGACGTCACATGCCGAGCAGAGAGTGAGCAAAACCGCTTGGTGGCTTCCAGTAAGGCGCTGGTAGTTTTTGTGGATGGTATGAGGAAGGAAGCCTGGGGAAGAAAGGCAAGACCTCAAAGAGGCACTGAAGAAAAGGGGAAGCATGGATCACGTGGAGGGCGGCACACGCCACATGAAGGGATCTGCTGCAAGGGCGTTGGCTTGAGTTCACAGACTAGGGGGGCATCGGGTGGCTGTTGCTCAAAAATTAAAAAAAAACAAAAACTTGGCAGCTGGGAGGAGCGAGGGGGGGTGGAGGGGCCCGTGATTCAGGACTGCACGGCCAGCAGCATACACTGCAAAGGGGAAGGGGGGATGAGAAGTAGGACTGGCTACTATGCCCAGGTGGCATTTCTCAAGTTTTTTTCAGGGCCCTGGCTGGAGATAGGCCTGTATGGGGCCCTGAGGGAGTTACTGCATGGCGTGACGTCACACAACAAAGGCAGGGGGGTAACAGCATCTTTGAGTGGGGCTGGGGTATTGGATCGGGGGAAGTGTGGGGTGTGGGCTCGGGAGGGAATAAGCCTGGGAAAGGGCCAGAATACAAGAGAGGTACAACAAGTGACCATGCGGTGTGACTTTACGCGCCGCTGGAAGGCATTAAAGGATACCCAGGTATCAGGCTGTCTACAGGTGTAAGAATTGCCAAAAAAAAACAAGGGCATGGGAGAGGCCCCATGTGGGGAGGGGGTCACATTAGAAGCTTTGGCAATCACTCATGGGGGTTTGCCTGCTGTTGGTCTTCCCCCCTTTCCTCTTTTTTCGGGCACCAGGAAGGAGCAAGGGTTGGGCAGAGGTCTGAATAAAGGCAAAGGTACCCGATTGTTGGACCACACAGTGTTCATCTTTCATGGGGGGGTTGATTGCTATGGTGCTGGGGGTAGGTTGATGTGGGCGTGTGGTTTAAGCGGCAGGACGAAAGCGTTTCAAACAGGTACAGATATACAAATTAACCCGTGTTTTATCTTCCTGTAGTTGTCTTCACAGAATAAAGAAAGAACAAAATGGCACCCAAGAAGAGCAGGACATCAAAGGAGGATGCTTACAAGGCTATAATTGAATTGGCAGAAAAAGCAAACAGAATGTGGGAACTGGTGGAGGGAGAGGAACCAGGGAGATCCAGGGAGAAGAGAAAAGCGGGCCAGGGAAAAGGCGGCAGGGGGAAATGACCAGCCAAGGGGCCAGGTAGTCCTGCTAGGGTAGCACTGGAAACAATGGGGCCCTCCAAAGCAATTGATCCAGTCCCTCTGCGTCCCATGGACCCAGCGTCGCCAGTACCCCCACTGGAATCAGGGGGGATCTCCCCGGTGGAGCTCAGACATGATGCCCAGAACGTGGTTTTCCCTCCGCAGACCCCAGTAGTTCCCCCGACTGCTCAGCCACAGGGACAATCAAGGGAGAGTGTGGAAGACTACAGGCAGCACGGCCCAGACAAGGTGACGGTAACACATCCAATGCAGTGGGTGATAGTATAAAAGAATACATAGGGAAAATGGTGGTGGTACTTGGAACGGGAGGTTTGGGGCAGATAGAAGCAGCTCTAGTGGACATTAGGATGGAAAAGGAGGGTCCGGGAAAGAATGAAAAGGGAGTGGAGAGAGAAGGCAGAGGTACAAGGGAGATAGGGGCACCGGGGATGAGGATAGGCGAACATGTGCCACTGGCCACAAAAGAAAAAATATGGAAAGGGGAATATGTAGATATATTCGCCTTGGTGAATTGGGAGGCAGCAGCAAAATATGAGGAAACTGAGGGCATAGGCAAGAGCGAGATGGCAGTGGCCATAGTCCTTTTAGGAAAGAAAGAGGACGACAAGTTCACAAAAGGGAAGATGTGGGATGGGAGGTTCCTAGGTTTTGCCACTTTCTCAGCCATCGTGCTAGAGAAGAGGCCAGAGCTAGGCATCCCTCTCATTACTTATTCTTTGATAATACGGAGAGCAAAAGCAAAAGTCAGGGTGGGGTGGTTATACTATAACGAATTCTTTTGGCAGAGAATGGCAACATTTGTGGACGTGAGATGGGACACCAAGCAGATAGATTTGTGGATGGATTACGTAACAGACCAGTCCACGCTTGAAGGTGAGTGGAGCAGGCAGGGGTTTATGCCTCAGAGATGCTGCTGGGCTTACAATAGGGCTTTTTGCTTATGGTCTCAATGTCATTTCTGTCACGCTTGCTCAAAATGTGGAGGGGGACACCCGGCAAGCAAATGCAGAATGACATGGGCACAAGGGACACAAGGTTATGGGGGTCAAGGATCAGGTCATCAGTTTTTTCGAGATGGTCAAGGGTTTAAAGGGCAAACATGGAGCAGGGGAGGGGGGACCTGAATAGAGGGGATCAGGGTCACTGAAAGAAAGAAGGTAAGAAAAAATTAGGGGGAAGGAGCTGGTAGTGGTGGCGAGGGATGCGACAGGGAACAATTTGGGATGGCCAGAACCCCCATCAATTTAAAGGAATGGACAGCTTGCCTGGATAGATATCTGGACCCGAGCATGCGGGACATGATTCTGAAAGGTTTTAACACAGGGTTTTCATTGCAGTATAAGGGACCCAGGTGAGCGATGGAGGTGAGCAACCTCAGGTCAGTAAAAGGGAAAGAAGAAATGCTAAGACAAAAGATAGAAAAGGAAAAAGCAGCAGGTAGGGTGGAGGGCCCGTTTAATACTCCTCCATTGCCAAACATGAGGTTTTCGCCATTGGGCTTGGTTCCCAAGAAACAAGAAGGAGAGTACAGGGTGATCCACCACCTGTCCTACCCGGAAGGGGAGTCAGTGAATGATTTCATCAGTGAGAAGCATAGTAAGGTGACATATGCGACACTAGAGCATGCGGTCCGGATGATCCGGGCCACAGAGAATGTATGGATGGCAAAACCGGACATTGAATCCACTTTTAGATTACTTCCAGTTCAGAGGGAGGACTGGGATCTATTGGATTTTAAAAGTGGGGGACAGTATTATTTCAACAAGGCGATGCCAATGGGTTGTTCCACAGCATGTGCTACATTTGAGGCTTTCAGCACCTGCTTACAGTGGATATTCCAAGAAAAAAACGGGTTATAGGATGGTCATCCATTATCTGGATGATTTTCTTTTCATTGGGAGGGGAAGAAGGGAGACACAGAGGATGTTGAGTAAGTTTCAGAAATTGTGCCGGGAGCTAGGGGCCCCACTGGCACCAGAAAAGACAGAGGGGCCAAGCAGGGTTATGGAATTTTAAGGGATCGAGATAGATGTTTCGAGTGAGATTTTTCGATTACCGGACAAAAAAGTAAGGAAATTAAGGGAGCTAATACAGGTGCACACCAGAAGGAGACGGGTACAACTAAAAATGGTGCAGCAGGTACTGGGCACCTGAACTTCACATGCAGGGCCATTGGAGCAGGGAGGGCATTCACAAAGAGGACTACAGCGGGGGTCACCAGACCACATCATTGGGTGGACACAACACAGGGGGTCAGAGAGGATTTTAGAGTCTGGGAAGAATTTCTTAAAGAGTACAATGGGTGCTCGTTCTGGCAAGAGGAGTGGCTATACAACATAGACCTCGACCTCTACACAGATGCGGCTGGGGAGCTAGGCATAGGGGGCTACCTGAGGGGTAGATGGTTCACAGAACCATGGCCTGCCAGTTGGGTAAAGGGGGGAAGTGAGAGATCTAACATTATTGGAGATCATGCCCATATGGGAGTGTACTTTGGTCTGGGGGGAGGAATTACGAGATCAAAAAGTGACTTTTTGGTGTGACAACAGGGCAGTGGTGGACGTTCTGAACAACAGGGAAGCCAGATCAGGCACAGTCATGAAGGTAGTACGAATGTTAGTTCTAAGGGTCTTGCAGTTGACCATGTCATTTAGAGCACAGTACATAGAAGGGGGTACACAATACCCTGGCTGACAGCCTTTCCCGTCTGCAGCTGGACCATTTTTAAGGGCTGGCACCGGCAGCGGAAGAACAAAAAACACCCATACTAATGAACATCTGGGACATTGGCAACATGGAGCAGAACTGCTGTTTTGTAGCTCATGGGCGCCTCAGACTCTGAGGGCCTACGATGGGGCCTGGCGAGTGTTTCAAACATTCAGGCCAGAGCACCAGATGGAGGTAAGTAGGCCACTCACAGAGGAACAGCTGGGAATGTTCACCGTGGAGCAGTGGCAAAAAGGCATAGCCCACACCACAATGGGAGTTTATCTGGCAGGAATTAGTATTATTTGCAGTCTAAAGGGGTGGAAAGACCTGAAAAAAATCATTACTCATCAGAAGGATGATGATGCAAGGATGGGGCAGGTTGAAACAAGGACTAGCAGATAATAGAAGGCCGATAGGGGAGCAGTGGTTAATAAAGCTGAAAGATGTGCTCCCAGCAATATGCAGATCGAAGGCCGAGGCCCAGCTTTTTCACACGATCTATGTGGTAATGGTCGCTGGGGCCATGAGAGTGAGCAAGGTGGCAGGCCACGGGAGAGAGGACAAGGCAGGGGGGTTAGAATGGGAAGATGTAAACTGTGGGGTGACAGAGAAACAGATTAAGATTAGGAGCAAAAATGGACCAGAGAGGGCAGGGTTGCATAGTGGCGCTGAAAGGGCGAACAGAGGGTGCAATATGCCCCGTACAGGCTCTGTGGGCTTTCGCCACAGAGCATGGGAACAGGACAGGAAAATTATTTGTGCATGGTGATGGGAAGAGGGTCACAGGCTACCAAGTCATGGCATTGCTCAAAAAGGGCATGCAGTTCATGGGGGAAGACCCGGCTAATTATTCATCCCATTCTTTGCGGATTGGGGCTGCCTCACAGTGGGCAGCAGCAGGAAAGACAGTGAATGGGATATTGAAAAAGGGACGATGGTGATCGGCCAGTTATAAGAGATACATTAGAGCACTGAAATAAAAAAAAAATGGGTAACGCCCCGGGCCGGGAGCTACAGAAGTTGGGGGGGGGCAAGAAAGAAAAAAAAAGGGGAAGAAAATGCGGGTATGACACTGAGAGCATGTGTAAAATAACGAGTTTTGCTTGAACCCCATAGGTAGAGGGGGGATCATGTAAGTCTGGATCTGCAGCCATTCCTATATTTATTGGGCCGGAAAAAGAGCAGAGAAGAAGGCTGGGGGAAGGCAGCTGTACCAAGATGCGAGACAGTGTAGGTTGGTGTGGCATGGCATACGGGGGATGAGATGGACACAGCTGCTTCCCACCTTAAAGGAACTCAAGGGGTAGCGGCCCAGTCCAGATCTAATTATTATACATTTAGGGGGCAACGACCTTGCAGTCAGGCCTTGGGTAGATACTAACCTACAAATAAAAAGGGATTTAGGAACAATACGACGATGGTGGCCACAGGTAGGCCTCGCCTGGTCAGACATGATACCAAGGAGGGTATGGAGGCAGGAGCACAGCCACAGAGTGGTAGAGAGGGCCAGGAGAAAGATGAATAGGAGGGTTGGGACATTGATAAGGCAGATGGGTGGACAGGTGATACTGAGGGGGGGTAGAAGAATGGGTAGAGGATTTCTACAGGTCTGACGGGGTACAGCTGTTGGACCTAGCCATAGACATGTTCAGTACAGAAACAATGGGCTTTATTGAAGCATGGCGGAAACATGCAATGACAGGAATAAAAAAAAAAAAAAACAAAGGAGGGAAGAGAAAGTGGAGAAAGAGAGATAAAAAGGATCTTCCCTGAGGTAAAGGAGGCTGGTACCCTAAGGATGGGGGGAAGCCAGCCATCCAACGCAAGCTGGAGACTGGCTAGTGGGGAAAAAGGGGGGGGGAAGAAAAAAGGAATAACACAAGAAGAGGAGGAAGATGAAGGAGAAAGCGGTCTCAGTTTTCACCGTTACCTAACGAAAAAGGAGAAGAAGAAGGCACCTAGGTTTTCACCTGGGGGAAGGATAATCAGAGATTGATATATGAAGAGAAGTAAACAAAATGTGGAAAATATGATAATAAAGAAATGGAAATGGAATATGGAATTATGAATACAAATAAATTAATTGAAAATCTGAGCACAACAACAAACAACGTCTCTGTCTTTTGTGAGTGAAAAAGGGGGAATCCAGGACAATGCATCTCTGCTACACATTCCAAAATTGCAGATCCCTTCCCCATTCCCAAATTGCTCATCCCTGCCATATTCTGAAATGGCACATCCTCAACAAATTCCATAATTGCACATCCCTGCCAAGTTGTGTTTCAATGCCAGATTCCGAACTTGTCACTGCCATGTACCCAAATTGTGCGGCATGCCACATTATGAAATTATGTATCACCACCACATTCTGAAATTGAGCATCACTGCCACATTCTGAAATTGCATGTCACCGCCATGTTCTGAAAATATGTGTCACCGCCACATTCCAAAACTATGTTTCACTGCCACATTCAGAACTTGTGCATCACTGCCACATTCCAAAATTGTATGTCACCGCCACTTCCAAAATTGTTCATCATCATTACATTCCGAAATTGTGTCACCAAAACATTCTGAAATTTTACGTCACTGCCACATTTCAAAATTGTGCATCACAGCCGCATTCCAAAACTGTCACCACCACATTCCAAAACTGTGCATCACTGCCGCATTCTAAACCTGTGCATCACTGCCACATTCCAAAATTATGCATCACCACCACATTCCAAAACTGTGTCACTGCCACATCTGAAACTGTGCATCACCGCTGCATTCTGAAACTGAGTCACTGCCGCATTCTTAAATTATGCATCACCACCACATTCTGAACCTGTGTGTAACCACCACATTCTGAAACTGTGCATCACTGCCACATTCTGAAATTATGCATCACCAGCACATTCAAAAATTGAGCATCATTGACGCATTCTGAAATTGAATGCCACTGCCACATTTCGAAAATATGCATCTCCCCATTCCAAAACTGTGCATCATCGCCACATTCCAAAACTGTACATCACCACCACATTCCAAAATTGGGCATTACTGTCATATTCTGATATTTTGCGTCACCGCCACATTCCAAAATTGTGCATCACTGATGCATTCTGAACCTGTGCATCATCGCTGCATTCTAAAATTATGCATCACTGACACATTCTGAAACTCTGTCACCACCACATTCCAAAACTGTGCATCACCGCTGCATTCCAAAACTGTGCATCACCGCCACATTCCAAAATTGTGCATCAATGCCACATTCTGAAATTATGTGTTCCAGCTTTTTTCTGAGACTGTGTCATTGCTGCATTCCACAATTGCAACCTAGTGACATTTCAAAATCTTATACCTGCAGTATTTTAAAAATTGCACATAACTTTGTCCTTCTAAAGCCATGTTTGCCATTGCATTCCATCCCATTCGTCACATTCTGAAGTACTGTGCCTTGCATCTACACATTATGGAAGTGCATGTGCTGACCCCCCCTCATGTTGGTTTTCCTTTTTCAGATGTTTACTACACCTGCAGTTTTAAGTAACATAGGAGAGATATGTCATATAAGGTAGCTTGCAGGAAGGAATAGTTTATAAGTTCAGGAGATGACATCATCAGCAGCTCTTCACTGAAACTGGCATTTTTTAAACTGGCAGTGAATTAAGGGTTACAAAATGACTTGTAACTTTTAAGTGAAGTAACTTACAGATCTGATTGTTGGCATGAGGCTGATTGAGGATATGTTTATCCAAATTCTGAATTTATTGATACCAAAAATGTCCTCAGTCCCTCTTTAAAGAATTTGTCACAATTTTCTGGTTGTGAGGGCCCTTTTGATTGGTGGGGAGTGCTTGGCTGTTTGGTTTTTACTCACAAGTTTCAAGTTTCCAGCTCTAAGGGTGGCCAAGCTAAAAGCCAACAAATATTTTTACAATTTTTCAGAAATATTTGCCATTGAGCAAACTGCATCATTGTGAGGTCAAACCAGAACAACTAGACAAAATGTTGTGTTATTCAGTAAACACCGTGAGCTGGATTCAGGGTAGCCTCTACTACTGTACAGTGCCACTGCCTGTACCATGGACCAAACCGCTGCATCCTGACCATGATATGCAGGGATCTGGGTCCCAGCAGTTGCAGGCAACTGCAAACTGGCTGTACATTAGGCAGGTGGCTGCTCATCAATATGCAGAAGCATATTCTGAGAATTTAATCACTCCCCGTGCTGCCTGCTCATGTAATGTTACCATGTATCAGGCCAGGGAGCTGCCTTGAATACCATAGCTAAATTCCCAAACAGCCATGGTGGGAACAGCATTACCCAGATGGCAGGTAACCACGCCTAGAACAGCCAGTGCCTGTGGATTCTAGTCCAGTTCCTCAGACATCAATGTGTCTTGGTATTCTGCTGTCCAGTTGCAGTGCTTTGTGGATAGGTTCTGGGGTGGTACAGGGCCAGCTGATGTCTCAGTCAGAAAGTGTTCTAACTATGTGACTGCTAACATGTCCACCATGTGGTAGAACTGCATTCTGCCAGGCCTTGTACCCCGGTGGAGGGATGTCTATCCTATCACCTTTTTCTTCCTACTATAAATCTGTTGTGCAACAGTACTTCTTTACCCTATCCTTTGCTTTTTTCTAGCCCTGACGTAGGTTGGCAACCTATGTCAGTCTTTTTCTTTCTCTCTATACCTTTTTCCTACTACCTTAGTTTTCCTGTTCTATTTATCCATCCCTCACCACCATTCCCATGTAGCACCAGGTCCAACTCCATCATGCTAACTGGCAAACAAATTATTAAGGTGCTTGAAGGGCATAAACTGCCTATGAATGAATAAAAGTGCATTTGTAACAATATAAAGTGCATATGTAACCAATAATACCTGACAGGGTGGGCAGTATTGTGCTATACCGGACAGCCCAGGGGTGTAATGAGGCCTGACACCAGAGGCAGAGGGCCTTATAGCCTCTGGAAGGTCCGGTATAGCCGATACCATCCACCCTGGAGGGTATTATTGCTCTTAGAAAATGGGCAGCTGTATCACATATGTTTGAAAAAAAGTATTTTTTTATGTTTAAATGTTAAAACTAAGTGTTTCATTTATTTAGTAGTAAAATAGTTCCTCCGCCTGCATCATAATGCTGTTTTTGTCAGCTAGAACCATTAGTGATAGTCTCCTCCCCTCCACAAACACATAGTGTTTCACTGAGACAGGAATAATTTTTAACATTTGCAAAGACAGTTATTTGTAAAATTACACTTGCTCTGCTAATCAGAATTCTTAGAACCATTAGTGATTATAACCTGCTTCAGCAACGTGATTGCATTAAATGAGGTGCTTTCACCGTATGGTCCACACGACAATCTAGCCTAGAAGTCACCTATCAGAAGTGGTACACATTAAAATAATAAAATACAAGTTTAATGGTTTGGGGGCTGTTTCAGTTTGTTTCCTTATGTTTTTAAAACATAGTGAGAAGCACAGAGTTGGGCTGGAGACTCGGAGATGCAGTCAGGAAACTGCCACCGTTTGTGATGCTCAGAAGACAGAGCGAGCTGGTAGCAGGGACACGGGTGGCTAACAGACTAGCCTGCTGACAAGCAAGCCTTCTGTGCTAAGGGCTGAAGAAACTGTGAGTTAAGTCTGGACAGAACAGGTCCTGGTACTTACAAAACAAAACATTATGCTACTAATTTGCAACTAACTATGAAGTCAGCTGTAACTTTTTTTTCTCAGATAGAGTAGGTCAGGCTGAATCGAAGATGTATTTGTAGGCTGCTTGGCTCATCGGGAGTGGGTACTGTGCTTTTTCTTTTTTCTTGTACATCAGGATCGTGCATCAGGAGAAAGACGTGCTGGCTTGGCAAGTAGCTGAGTGAGACAGTGAGAGAGTGTGATATTCAGTAGCACTACAGTGCATGACAGCAGTGGTACATTTTTAGTTTTCTGTACCACAAATGGACATTCATCTGCGGTATGGAAAACAAAGAAAATACAGGTGATCTCATACACTGTAGTGCTACCAAACATAGAGCTCTCTCTCTCACTGCTTCTGAAAGAGAATCAGATTATCCCGATTGGACTGGATTTTTTTTAATTTTGTTTTTTCATGTGTGCCTACATACTGTATATAAGCCAGACTCAGGAAGGCAGGGGTTTGGTGGCCGCCAACTTGCTCGGTAAGCGAGAGGGGAAAAATGGTGGCAGATTGAAAATTCAAACTAGCCCCTTGATTGTCATTATGCGGTCAGCTGGCACTGGTACTTGTTGTAAGCTGGGCTCTGTTGTCTGATACATGCCCAGCTTGCCAAGGGTATCAGCCAATCAGAGCCCAGGGATTTTTAAGCCCATTTTCTAAGAGCATTTAAAATGTTCTTGGGTTAAATAAATAAAATCCATGAACTGCATTAGGTGGCAGAATTAAAAAGTGCTATAGTGCTGAGATGAATACATTGAAATACACAAATAAATTACTGAGGGGATAGTACCTTAAGCACTTGGATGCACTTCTTATTAAAAAATATTATGTTTCAGCTATTCAGTGTGACAGCCCTTATAAGAAAGATTTACCAGAAGCCTGTAAAGATCCCACAGCAGAAGCAGCAGATAATGAAGCAGCTTTTGAACACTGCTGCTCTGCTATACAATGAAATAAATTAAAGGGACAGGAACATTCCTGTTTCATACAATACTGTATAAACTTGGGTTAGCCCCAGTATAAAATGAAAAGGCTAAAACTGATAAAATAACGACTGAATCAGGAAGTCCCCTGAAACAACATGTTCATACATGAATCAGCATGTCCAGACATGTAGATAGGAAGATAGCAGCCCCCTAGTGGTCTATATCTATAATGAATTGTTGCATAACCATGCTGACCAATGGGAGGAGTTTACTTACATAATGGACTCTTATGTTTAAAATGGTAATAACACTGACCAGAGAAATGGTTATTTGTATTAGTTTATATTGTTGGAAAGCTCTCTATAATCCAGGCTTAGAAACAACTATTTCTTTTTGTATAGGCCTAGTTGTGAGCCTCTAGAGAGACAAAATGTTTAATTGCCTTTTATAGGCAGGCCTAAAAATGAGTGGGAGGGCTATATAAACCCCCTCAAACCCATGTATAGGTAAATGACCTGAGAAGCTGGCCTCACTTGTCTGAAGTAAGACAAGAAGAAGGACCTGTACCTGAATTGGTACTGGTAGCAACACAGCAGGAAAAGCTGAATTGACTATTTGAACTGTCTGAAACCTAAAGGAAGATGCATCTACTTAAAAGAAATAGCATTGTGCTATCATTTTTCTTTATTTGTTTTGTAAATATTATTATATTTCTTAATTAGTTTTATACTTTTTTATAAAATAAAGCCACACCAAGGTGTATTGTACCTGATATACTGTGTCCAGTGTTATCCTTACCCACAGTCCTATTACATTTGATAGTAGAAGTGGGATTTATTGGAAGTCCTAAATCCGATGGGTGGATTCCAGTAAGTATCAGACCTGATACCCCAGGGTAACCAGTGGCACAGTGGTACTTAATTATGATGACCCCTGTATGCCCCGCTCTGCCAAGAGTGATGGCAGAGGTAACACTACTCCCAGGATTGGAATTTGAGAGGAAGCCAAGGACCAAACCAGAATGGCATTCCTTGGAGTCATATGGGGAAGAAGAGGAGGAAGAGGAAGAGAGGAGGAATTGGAGGAAGTTTGAGTTGAGGAGCCCCCAGAAAACATGCAGGATCTTCTGAAGTGGCTGGCCAATAAACAACTAGACCTGGAACAATGTCAGGAGAAGGACAACCAGGAATGGGAGAAGGAGTGACAGCAACAAGACGAGAGATGGGCGGATACGATAAGGGCCCTAAAAATTATCGTGACTAGCAGATCCACTGATAGTGTTCAAACTATTCCCAAGGACCTAAAAATAATGAAAATGTCTGCCACTGATGACATAGAGACCTATCTCACTACTTTTGAAAGGGCAGCAAAGGCATGTGGATGGCCTCCTGAACAGAGGGTGGAAAGACTGGCTCCCTATCTCACGGGTCGGGCCCAGTTGGCATATAGCCATATGGACCATAAAAGTGCAAAGAGATATGACCTAGTGAAGAAAGAGATCCTAAAGTGGTTTGATATCAGCATGGAGACCTACAGACAATGCTTCAGAGCCCTTACTCATCAAGGTAATGGAACACAGCGAGAGACGTATACCCGGTTGAATGAATTATGCAACAAATGGCTACAACTGGAGGGAAAGACCTTGTTGAACCTGATAGAATCTGTGGTAATGGAGCAATTCCTACAAATGTTGCCAGCAGACATCCAAATCTGGGTTAGGGAACATCACCCAGAATCAGTGGAGGTGGCTATTACACTGGCAGAGTACTTCCTAGTGGCCAGGCAACCAGCCAAGAAGGGGTATAAGACAACAGACCCTACCATCACCCAACCCAGCATCTGGTAAGAACCTCTACTTATATTCTATCATGCTCCTCAGAAAGAAAGGCAGGAAGGCCAGAAGGTAAAGGGGGTAGACCTTATAATCCCAACATCATTTGTTGATATTGCTATGGGAAAGGCCATATTGAAAGATTTTGTTACAAAAAGAATAACGAGGCTACCTATTTGGCCCTTTTGAACTGGAGTAACTTTGCCATGACTGTAAAAATACAGAATAAAAACATGGTGGGATTAATAGACACTGGAAGCAAACAGAGCCTAGTACACCCGGATGTACTAGAGAGAAACCACAAGGTAGAAGCTTTTACATGAGTTATTTGTGTCCATAGGGATACACACCAGTATCCTACCACCAAGATAACATTAGACATTGAGGGAAGAGAAAGGGTAATGACTGTGGGGATTGTACCCAAATTACCAGTACCAGTGGTTATTGATCAGGACTTCCCATATTTTGATGAACTACTTACCCCTAAAGAACAATTTACTGCTGTTACCACAAGGTCTCAGACTAAAATCCAGAACCTTGGGGATACTTTTCCCTTTGAGGAAGAGGTATTTTCACCCCCAAAGAAAGAGACCAAATAAAAGGGGAGAAGAAAAAGGCACAGAAGAACTGGAGGCAGAATAATGGAATACCACCTCTTGTAATTGATAATGTCTTTCAAAAATGTGATATTGCAAGTGAACAACACAGGGATGTTATGTTAGCAGACTTATTTTTGCAAATAGGTCAGAGAAAGAACCCAGTGGCCCCATAATATGAATGTAAAAATAATATTCTGTATAGGGTAAGTACTGATACATGTACTGGTGAGAAGATGGAACAATTGGTTGTTCCTGAACCCTTTAGAAACCAGCTGATGTATTTAGGCAATTACCACCCTTGGGCAGGACATGCAGGACAAGACAGAACTCTGTCTCAAATTTTACCATGTTTCTTTTGGCCCAATATTCATGATAATGTCTCAGAATATTGTAGAGCTTGCCTGGAGTGTCAGAAAGTAGTCCAAATAATGAAAAAGAGCAATGTGCCCTTAATGCCCTTACCTGTAGTGAGTATGCCATTCAAGCGAATGGCTATGGATATCTTTGGCCCCTTACAGTAAAGTGCCCAAGGCCATAAATACATTTTAGTCATTTGTGATTATGCTACTCAGTATCCAGAAGCCATACCCTTACGCTCTGATAAAACCCCTAAGATAGTGGAAGAACTTATCAAGGTGTTCAGTAGACTAGTGGTACCCAAGGAGATCCTAACCAATCAAGGGAGTAACTTTCAGACAAAACTGTTAAAGGAATTGTACAATTTGTTGGGTATAAGTGCTATAGAAACCACACCTGATCACCCACAAACAGATGGCTTGGTGGAACGGTTTAATCTAACCTTGAAATGGATGATAAAGAAATGTGTACATGAAATGGGAGAGACTGGGACAAGTACCTACCCCTTTTATTGTTTGCGTAAAGAGAGGTTCCCCAGGCAGCCACTGGATAATCCCCTTTTGCCTCACTATATGGGAGAAACCCCAGCGGTCTGCTAGATATTGTGAAAGAGTACTGGGAAGAAGGAACCAAGGTGGGACAGACCAATATTACAGAGTACATGGTACAGTTAAGAAAGAGATGAGTAGATTACTCTAAAAAGGCTCACCAGAATAGTGCTGATTCCCAAAAACTGCACAAAGCATATTATGACCAGCATTGCAAGGTTAAAGAGTTCCAGGAAGGGGACAAGGTTTTGTTATTGCTTTACACCTCTGCTAATAAACTTTTAATGAAGTGGCAAGGCCCGTACTCTGTTTTAAGACAACTCGGCCCAGTAACCTACGAGCTGAGAACACCTGATAAATACCCAGATAAAAAAGTGTATCACGTGAACCTGTTGAAAAAATGGACAGAGAGGGAAGAAAACCCTGTTAGCCTAGACATACTTCCCAAGTCTGGTGAGTCTGAGCTAGAAGAAGTGTATAGAAGGCTGGATGAACAAGATAGCCTGACAGACATTACAGTTAACCCCACATGGCAGGCCCACTAGAAAGGAGAACTTTTCCAGGTATTGTACAGCGTTGTTCCCTTATTTACTAGTGTGCCTGGGAAGGCCATGGGGGTAGAACACCACATCAAGATGGATGCCCCTCCCATAAGACAAAAACTGTACTGACTACCAGAAAAAGTCAGACAGGGGGTCAAGCAGGAGACTGAGAAGTTAAGGTAGTTGGGCATCATAGAGCCATCAAATAGTATTTGGTCTTCCCCTGTAGTGGTGGTCCCTAAGAAAGAGGGTGGTATAAGACTCTGTTTAGATTTCAGGAAGGTTAACCAGGTCTGTAGCTTTGATAGTTATTCCATGCCAAGAATTGATGATATCATTGACAATATAGGGAATGCCAAATACACCACCACCCTAGTCTTGACTAAAGGATACTGGCAAATCCCGTTAGCTCCTGATTCCAAGGAAAAGACTACAATAGTTCACCACTAGGGTTATACCAATTTACTACCATGCCCTTTCTCCTACATGGAGCACCGGCCACATTTCAATGATTAATGGACAAAGTCTTGACTCCCCTTACTTCATACTGTGCAGCCTACTTGGATGATGTGGTGGTAAACAGTACTGATTGGCAAACACACCTAACACAGATGACTGCTGCGTTATACTCCATATAATGGGCAGGTCTTACCATCAGCCCAGCCAAGTGTGCTGTTTCCATGATCGAGACTAGATATTTGGAATTCATGTTGGGGAATGGAACAATATGTCCAGAAATAGAGAAGGTAGAGGCCGTAGCTTGGAGCTCTATACCTAAAACAAAAAAACATGTGAGGTCTTTTCTGGGACTGGTGGGGAACTATAAGAGGTTTATACCAAACTTTGCCTCCATAGCTACCCTGTTAACTTACCTAACGAAGAAAAGGTGTAGCAACCTAGTAAAATGGACTGGTGAGTGTGATGAAGCCTTTTGGGACATCAAAGTGGCCTTCTGTGTGTCCCCAGTTTTGAAATGTCCTAATTTTGAGGTTCCCTTCAAGGTGCATACATACACCTCAGAGAGTGTAATTGATGCCATACTGAGCCAAACTGTAGCGGGAGAAGAGCACCCAATTCTCTGTATAAGTAGAAAACTACATGACAGGGAACAGAAGTATGCCACAATAGAAAAAGAGTGCCTTGCCATAAAATGGGCCATAGAAGCATTACGTCTCAATTAATAGGGTGTCGAATTTATACTGTTAATTGATCACAACCCCCTGTGCTGGATTAACCAGATAAAGGATCAGAATGCCCACATTATGAGGTGGTACCTCACTTTACAGTCTCATAGAGTTGTGGTAAAACATCAACCAGGGAGTCAGCATCAAATGCAGACTTTCTTTCCAGACATGGAGCAGATATAACAAATGAAAAACAAAATGTTTGAAAGATATACTGTTGATGATGATTGTTAGGTACTATGATGATTTAATAGTACTGTATGAAGCCACAGGGTATAGAAGTATTTAGAGTAAGTACAGTTAATTCTGTACTGTATTATCTACTTCGTTTATGAAAAGGGACCCTGGGGTGGAGCTTCTAAAGCGAGGGTAGGTGGAAGCTCCAACCCAAACCCCCATTAGTACAGAATGTATGCTTAACATTCTGGGGGTTTGTTACTTAAAAACAGTATGTTGTTGATTACTGTTTTTTTCTTGAGAAGGGAGGAGTGTTGCAGAACTGCATTCTGCCAGTCCTAGTACCCCGGTAGAGGGATATCTATCCTATCAACTTTTTCTTGTTGCTATAAATCTGTTACCCAACAGTACTTCTTTACTCTGTCCTTTTCCTTTTTCTAGTCCTGATGTAGGTTGACCATCTACATCAGTCTTTTTCTTTCTCTCTATACCTTTTTCCTGCTACCTTATTTTTCCTGTTCAATTTATCCATCCCTCACCACCATTCCCATGTAGCACCAGGTCCAAGTCCATCATGCTAACTGGCAAAAAAATTATTAAGGTGCTTGTAGGGCATAAAATGCCTATCTCATCAAATGCTTATCTCCAACAGCCTCTGTGACTATCCCCTAGCCCCCATATACCTTCTAACTCTCCCCCAACCCCATTTATGATAGCTCCCATCCCCTCCACACCTCGTGGATGAATCCTTATTTTTATGCGGACTAACTCACACCATCAAAGCCATTTCTGTCTGCCTCCAGCTGTTTGCCATTCCTAAGTGGGGCAACATTATCTTTTTTTAACTATTTTGTGCAATTAATGTTTCTGTTACTCAGTTTACTCAAGTAGCCTTTGCTCTGTATGACTATGATACACTAATCTGTCTACTGAAATTGTATTTATCTATATGATGATGTTTTTAGTAATTTGTTTGCCTGTATTGTTCGTTGTATGACAAGAAAGGTACGCAAAAGATTCTTCTGACTCATATGTAATTGTAATCCAAGAATTAAATAAATAAATTAAAAAAGTACATTTGGAACAATATAAAGTGCATATGTGCATTTAAAATATTCTTGGGTTAAATAAATGAAATTCATGTAATGCATTAGGTGCACAGAATTAAGAAGTGCTATAGAGCTGAGATAATTAAATTGAAATACACAAATAAATGAGTGAGGGGATATTACAATAAGCACTTGGATGCACTTCTTATTAAACAAGCATTTGTCAATGCCAATTATACAATGACAAGAAAATTTCCTGGTCTCTGATTGGTCAGTGTGTGCCTGAGACAGTGATGATATTACACAATAACATCACTGTGTTGATTTTATGGACCCTGAGCCTGAGCTTGAGTTTTTTTTTTCAGGAAAAAAGATATACTGCCTCACTAAAAATCTACTAAAAACATTTTTATTTTTATTTTTTGTTTTGTATAACATCGAGCCATTGTATAATTGCAATAAGGCACTCCAAGGTCTGTGTTATTGTGTAATAACGTCACTCCTAGGGTGGTGGAAGCACTCGGCTTCACCTCGTGCTTCAACCCACCCCAGGAGTGACGTTATTACACGACAACACACACCTTGTCGTGTCTTATTGCTTAAATGTTTGCTTGCTGGCATTGGCATTGGTAGTGTAGGAGTTGCAGAGCTGCATAATAGGAATGGCAGTGAAGTATTGAACCGAAGCCAACCCCATCACCACCCTGCAGACAGTGACAGGCATTGGGGTGTGCCTTTGGGTTGTCAGGCATAAAGGCCATGCCATTTCAGCACACCCTACCCTGCAGACACCGACAAGTGTCACGGTGCACCTTGGGGTCTTTGGCCCTTATGTGCACCCTATTCCATCAGGAAATATGGTGAGATGGGTGTGGTATAGGAGAATGGGGTGAACTTTGGGGCCAAAGAGTCCAAGGCACACCTCGATGCCTGTCACTGGCTGCAGGGTGTGGGTGGGGGTGGAATGGTATGAGCATTGCAGGCAACAGTCCCAAGTCACTGCCCTGATGCCTGTCATTCTGTACAGGATGGGGCGTTATGGTCGGAAACCCTAACGCCTCAGGCATTTGTTGGTATTTTCACTCCAAATTTTCAACATGTTTTTTTTGTGACCCCGCACCTCATGAACAGTGGCAATATCAGTTTGTTAGCTGAAAGCTGCTTTTGCACAGCGACTATGGCATTTGGCACCACAGGTGCAAAAACATATTCCAGACAGGATGTGAAAAATGACAGCTGTACTGTTCATGGAGAGGTGTAAAAAATGGCAATGTTGAAAATCTGCAGTGAAAATATAAAAAAAACTGGTGAAGTCACGAGCGTGTGTAGAAACTGTGCAATGCACACCCGTGATGTAATTAGTTTGGGGATTTTTTACAGCAGATTGTCAACACAGGCATTTTAGGACCTCCGATCATGAACAGTGTCACTGTGATTTTCTTTATCTGCCCCGAACAATGATTTCCCACAGAGACCACACATTTTTGCACTGAAAGTGTGAAAACACATTTCGGCCATGTTGTGAAAAATGACAGCTGTACTGTTCATAAGGAAGTGTGGAAAAATGCCACTGGTGAAAATCTGGACTGAAAATATTACAAATTCATGAACTGACGAGGAAACTGCGCAATGCTCACTCGTAACACAGTCATTTTATGGGCTTTTGTCACCAAATTTTCAACATAGCCATTTTAAGACCTCTGCTCATGAACAGTATCACTGTGATTTTCTTAATCTGTCCCAAACATTGCTTTCGCACACCCACTGCACCATTGTGCGCTATGTGCGCGGAAATACATTTTGGGTGACATGTGAAAAATGAAAGCTTTACTGCTCATAAGGAGGTGTTGTAAAATGGCAATGTTGAAAATCTGGAGTGTAAATATAAAAAATTCGCAAACTTACAGCGTGCGTAGGAACTGCCGCGATGCGCTAAATAAAACAGTCATTTTAGGAATTTTCACCAAATTTTCAACATAGCCATTTTAAGTCATCTGCTCATGAACAGTGTCACTGTGATTTTCTTAATGTGTCCCATACATTGATTTCACACACTGACTGCGCCATTGTGCGCTACATGCTCGGAAACACATTTTGGGCAAGATGCAAAAAATGACAGCTGTACTGCTCATAAGGAGGTGTGGTAAAATAGCAATGTTGAAAATCCGGAGTGAAAATATAAAAAATTCGTGAACTTACGAGCCTGCATAGGAACTGCGCAATGCACACTCGTAAAGTGGTCATTTTTAGGAATTATTTCACCAAATTTGCAACATAGGCTTTTTGAGAGCCCACCTTATGAACACTGGCACTGTCATTTTGTTAATCGGTCCCAAAAGGTGATTTTGCTCAGTGATCTTGAAATCACCCTTTGGGCCCGATTAACAACATGACAGTTCAGAATTCATGAGGAGGGGTCCCAAAAACCCCATCTTGAAAATGTGGTGCCAAAATTCCCCAAAATGCCTGAGATATGCATAAAAGTTGAAAAAAACCCTATTTATGGCATTATACAGCTTTGAAGAGTGCAGGCATGTTCCCGGTCCCCCGAAGATCATCGCGCTGGACTCTGGAGGTAAGTATGGGGTGAGGTGGGGGTGTGGGGAGGCAGAGTGCACAGATGGTGGGTGTGGGTGGGCAGGAAGACTGCCGAGAGAATGTTTTTGTTTACAGGTTTATTTTTTTAGGAAGACGACACGGGATGTTTGCCACGCTGGGGTGGGCTCCCAGCGTGGCAGCTGGAAAGCTGTATGGGGGGGCTTGGAGCTGACGGGGGACTGGGCACCCCCATTAGCCATAACAATTTTTGCCATGATGGGGTGGGCTCCCAGCGTGGCACCTGGAAATCTTTTTTTGGGGGGAGTGCAGCACAGCCGATGGGGGATTGGGCACCCCCGTCAGCCATACAGTGTGTGCGTGGGGGGAGAATGCATGAGCATGCAAAATTCATGTGTGCGTGCATGTGTGTGTGGAGGGAGCACTGCTCACTGAAGCGGAGCACTCCCTTTCAACTGTATGACACTGCATTTTCAACTGCTGTCATAGACAGCTACAGCATTCATTGGAGAACTGCAGCCGCACCTGCAAACACACTGACTGAATTGGAAGACGGGTGCCACACCTCTGAAAACTCGGATGATGGCACTATGTTTCTTGCAGATGCGTGCAAGCAAACATAAAAATTATTGTGTTGCAGCTATTCAGGTGTGACAGCCCTTATAAGAAAGACTAACCAGAAGCTTATAAAGATCCCACAGCAGAAGCAGCAGATAATTTAGCAATAAGGCATGACAGAGTGTGGTATGTCATGGGATATCATCATGCCGCGGGTGGTTGGGCATGAGGCCACAGGCCAAGTGCGTCCAACCACCCGAGAAGAGACAATATCCCATGATATACCACACCCTGGAGTGACTTACTGCTATTATGAACTGAGTTTGAAGTTTTATAAATAAAAAAAAAATAAAAGAAACAGGTTTTAAAATGTTTTATGAATGAGTTTTTGGGTGGTGTAGGAAGTACAGTACATTTTGAAAAAATAGTTCTCAGACAGTATACAGAAACGAGGCCGGTGGCGCCGGAGCTTTTCTGAAGCCGTGATGATGTAGCCCGATATCATTATGGCTTCAAAGAGCTCTCTGCCAATCAGATTCCCTCTATTTATGATCCTCAGTTCATAATGCGCTTTTGAACACTGCCACTCTGCTGTACAACGAAATAAATTAAAGGGACATGAACCTTCCTATTGTGTACACTACTGTATAAACTTGGGTTAGCCCCCAGTATAAAATAAAAATGTTAAAACTGATAAAATAATGACTGAACCAGGAAGTCCCCTGAAACAACATGTTCAGACATGAACTAGCATGTCCAGACATGTAGATAGGAAGATAGCAGCCCCTAGTGGCCTATATCTATAATGAATTGTTACATAACCATGCTGACCAGTGGGAGGAGTTTACTTACATAATGGACCCTTATGTTTAAAATGGTAATAACATTGGCCAGAGAAATGGTTATTTGTATTAGTTTATATTATAGTATATGGTTAGGGCTTATTCTAGATGGAAAACAGTGGCTTCCCAAATATTGTTGTAGGACAATTCAAAGATCAAAAAAATTGTTGTACTATCGTTCTGACGTCAGATCAATAGTACAACAACTTTTCAGCCTTGAGCTGCTACATGATTGGCTGAAAACAGAGCTGATCAAAAAATGCACTCTAAAATGGCGGAGGTGTCTAACGATCAGTCGGTAGTTCCATTCAGTCAGATAGTTGGGACACGGACTGCCATACTCGGCTCCGTGTTCCCAAACTATCAGTTTGCCAGTTTTTTTTTTATTTCTTTTGCCGAGAGCAGGACCGCAGGAAGCAGTGAAGCACCGGTATCTTTGGTGTCGGAACTACATGGCGACTGCAGCACGGACCGGGAGGGAGCGACTGAGCGAGTGAGCGGGACAATATTCACAAGGTATGAACCTTGTCAAAAGTCAAACATCCTACAGTTTGGGGAACCCTATACTATATAAAATAGTATATGGTTGCTTAAACACAACAAAGCATTGTTGCCATCTCGGGAAGTATTCCATCATCGGACCTCTCGAGCCTAAGCCTCGGAGGTCTGTGTACGTCATCACATCCCCTGTTGGCAACATAGCCTTGTTGTGTATGAGCAACCATACACTATTCTATATGTTGGAAAGCTCTCTATAATCCAGGCTTAGAAACAACTATTTTTTTTTGTATAGGCCAAGTTGTGAGCCTCTAGAGAAACAAACTGTTTAATTGCCTTTTGTGGGCAGGCCTAAAATTAAGTGGGAGGGCTATGTAAACCTCCCAAATCCATGCATAGACAGATTAGCTGAGAAGCTGGCCTTAGTTGTCTGAAGTAAGACAAGAGGAATGGCCTGTACCTGTATAGGTACTGGTAGCAACACAGCAGGAAAAGTTGAATTGACTGTTTGAACTGTCTTTGAAAACTGAAGGAAGGTGAATCTATTTATATGAAATAGCACTATGCTATTATTTTTCTATATTTTTTTTGTAAATATTATTATGTTTATTTATTATTTTTATACTTTTGTATAAAATAAAGCCACACCGAGGTGTGTTATACCTGATATACTATGTCCAGTTTTATCCTTATCCACATTCCTGTTACACACCAGCCATCATGCCATGTCTGCAGTGCTGCTGTGCAGAGCACATATAAATGAGCCTAGAAGTCCTTGGAGCTGCTATGGATGCTACTGTTGCTGATATTGCAGTAGGCAGTACTCAGTCCAGGACCGTTGCTGAACCCATCCCCCCCCCACCAATCCTGCAGCTGATGGGGTTTGACTTTAGAGGATGGTCAGATAAAACTGGAATCACTAGCAGTAGCTATTCCAGAAAAATAGCTTTTTTCCAAAACAAGGGGTGTAGACATAAATAATAAGGTTACTTGCTTAAATATTGGCTGGGTTACAAGCAGTCACAGTCTCTTAAAATCAAGTAAACAGCAACAAGATGTTAAGCGTTTAAAACCTTAAAGCTTGCTATGGGGAAGGGAAGACAGCAGAAGGTGCCCCGGAGAAAGCTGAAATCCTAAACAGATACTTCTTCTCAGTATTTATTGAGGAGGATCCAGAAATGGCTCAGCACTCACAAAACACAGCACCTCTGAACCAGGGGTTGACACTAGCCCCTTCACTGAGGCCCAAGTACTGGAGGCACTGAATACACTGAAGGTGGGTAAGGCCATTGGACCGGATGAGATACATCCCAGAATCTTAAAGGAACTGGGGAAGGAGCTGACAGCCCCACTGGCAAAACTGTTGAACAACTCCTTGATGAGCAGATTGGTACCCGAAGACTGAAAAAGGGCAACAGTGGTCCCACTTCAAAAATCAGGCAGCAGGGAAGAGTCAAGAAATTACTGACCAGTAAGTCTCACATCTACGGTAATCCATCAAATGGGCTACTCAAATTGAGATGCTCAATTTGAGTGACTCAATTTGAGCGCCTGGAGGTATAGTGAACTGAAAAGAATAGTGAGTAGGTGAAGAGAGTGAGGAGGAAAAACAATGACAGATATGGAAATAGGGAAACAGTGAGGGGAATGAGGACAGGTGATATTTGGAGCAGCACCTGTGGGCTGCAAACCGAGCTGCTCGCTTAGCGTGGTGGTTACAGTCACCACCTTTGAGTAGCTGGGTTGTGCAGGCAGACAGGGCTGGCTTCAGGTATTTGTGGGCCCTGGGCAATGGACATCCAGTGGGTCCCTTCACCTTGACCCTCCAGTGGCAGCTGGCTTGCAAAGTTGCATTAAGTGTTAGTGCTAGGCAGTTGGCTTGCTATCCATTCCTCCCTCCTTTCCTTCAAACACAGTTAATTGATTTTGCCTTCCTTGCCTACCACTGCCTGAGCGTTCTGCCTTTTAAAATAAAATTGTATATAATATTTTAAGGCACAGTCGTCATTCTCCTTAATGAAGCAAGCAAGGTCTGTTTTTTTTTCCAGTGCCACTATGTTATTAAATAAAATTGTAAATATTAGTAAATAAAAATGATGAGTAGCCACTAAATCCTTACTGACACTGTTTAACTTAGTGCCATGGTAAAGAGTGTCACTGATGATGATCTACTGCTGCTCTGCTCTGTTGGGAATACAAAACAGTCAAATACAGGCTCTCTTTAGTGTTTTTCTTATTTGATCATGAGTTATCATGGATGTCTGGCTCACACTGGCTGCTGGCTAATGTATTAAGAAAAAATTGAAAAAAATGACTGAGTGATTGCTCAAATTAAGGGGAAGGGGTGGCTGACAGCGCTGACCTGGACGTCAAAAAATTTACTTTAAGCCCCAGAGGCTTCAGTCCCTCCAGACCCAGTTGATAATGAAGATCTGCTGTCCAGTCTGCTAAAAATGAAAAATAACGAATATGTTAACTTAGCATAACGTTAGTGCTTATTAATTATTGGAGTGCGTGAGTGCTCAGCTAATCTACTGGACTGGCAGTGGTGTATAGCATAGGCTGATTTAATTCCATTGCTGTCATATTGATAGTGGCTGGGGCTGGCTGCTGGTTAAAGAAATAAAGAAAATTATTTTGAGTGTTGCTTAAGGGGAGGGATGGAGATGGGGGGGCTGGGGTTCAATGAATTATCCACCAACTGGGGGCATACGTTGACCCAAAGGTGGATAAATGGATGATGGATAACAGTGGGTGGGAATGGAAATGGGAAGAGTCTGGCGAGTGACTGCCCAATTTCCGATAATTATTATTTTATACTCAGAGTCAGAGAGATCACTCTTTCTTTACCACTGAACTAACATGCAGTGAATAAGGCACTGAGGCAGTGTCAGACTATGGATAGATCTATGTTCTGTGGCAAGTTGGTAACGCAACAATGTGGCTGAGCTGACTCTGAGTTGTCACTCCTGAGTGTTACTCATCTCGAGTGTCAAGAAGAAATTATTTAAAGCGATATATCGTGATTGATTTGTAACCTTCTTTTCTTACACTACACTCCTACACTAACTTGTTTTTTTTCTCTTTTAGATATTTCCTGAAGAAGACCTAAGGTCGAAACGTAGATTTTTAACTCTATTTTCTATTTTCAGCGTGCATTTAATATAACCATTTTGTTTTGCTTTTAGACCACATGCTGACGGAGCGCCTTGTCTTTGTTTCTTTACCTTCTTTTCTTGTTTGCTTGACAGGAGTACTGCTTGAGACTGAGAGATAGTAGAATGTAGATAAGCAACATCCCGGGATGATCCCGATCCCATCGTGCTGACAGAACAAATAAATTTTAGTTTAAAAAAAATGTAATTCATCCAGCAGCGCAGCAGCAGCAGCATTTCAGCAGAGTATGTATCAGTGACAACAGGTCAACAGCTGAGTGAGCACAGAGACAGACGGCACAGGGGTGATCTAGAGACTGAGACAGTGCTGGACTGTGACAGATTTTTTTTTAAGCACTCTGAAAAGATAGTGGTACTGTGGCACTTTGATGCAGAGTGACTGTCACATTTTGCAGTGCATTCATTCTTGTGCCACTGTGCCAGCCCAGCAGCAGTGTATTCCGGGTGCAGTGGGTGGCAGAGCAGTCATGGACACAAATTAATGCCACTTTTGCCAGAAAACAGACAGTCACTCAGATCGAAGAAGAGCAGGTGTCCCAGTCCATAGTACTGCTGCTGCAGAAGTGCTCAGTCATCATGGAACTAGCTGCATGCTGCCTGCCTAGCCATGCCCACCATGAATTGCATTTGCATGCCATCATTAAATAAACATTTTTTTCCAGTTCAGTTCCTATAGTGTCAGCAGCTGGAGTCTCCTCCAAGACGGGGACTGTCGGGGGGGGGATCATCTGCAGATTATTCTGCCGAGAGGTGATCGTCGATCTATCTCATGGACGAGAGAGATTATGGGATTGGCCAGAATGAGTCCACCATCCACCATCCAACACAGACACATCAGGTAAGTCAATTTAGTGACACAAATTATTTCAGTCAGTAAGAGTACCCAAATAAATTGTTGCTACCGCAGCAACCATTAATTACAAACACAAGCAATGCAAGGCGAGAGGAGCGCAGAGCACAAAGTGGCACCAGATCAGACTTTTCATTGAAAGAAACACACAGACCCGTGCAGCACTCTCACCAGCTGAGCCCTAGTATCCCTGGCCTTCCTGAACTCCCAACCTTTTCCATTTCTCCAGACCCATGTTCTCTGCTCATTTAGGGTATTTTTTGTTTTATTTTAGGGCTCCCCTGGTAGGTCCCTTAAGGGTGTCAGGGCCCCAGGCATTTGCCCGTGTGGCCCAGGTGCTGATACCAGCCCTGCAGGCAGAGCTGGGTTAGGTTCCTAGCCAGTATGTTTTTATTTACTTTGCTGGTGTTTGTACTTTTTTCTGCCGGGGAACATCTCTCCTCCTGAGTTTCTTCCATACCCTGAGTTGCCCCCCCCCCCCAGCAGGAGACGGTTATTTTAGTTAGGGGTGTGTGGGGGACATAGCACCCTGCAAAAATAAGATAAAAAACTTTTCTGTTTGTTTAGTAGCTGTAGTGCTGGTTACTGTAGTGCCAATCATTATTTTGTGCTCGCCGTTGTCACAGTGCCATTATTCATTAGCTCTTATTACATGGTACCCACGTCTATATTGGGAAAATTGATGGAGTCGCTGCTCAAGCAGAGGATTATAGCATTCCTCTAAGCCAGCAGGCAGCAGGCAGCAGGACACCAAAGAGCATGGTCTCATAGCAGGGAGGTTGTGCCAGACAAATCTGAGTTTTTTGACTGGATTGCCAAGACTGTGGATGACGGTGGTTCAGGAGATGTGGTCTACCTAGAGTTTAGTAAGGCCATTGACTCAGTTCCACACAGAAGGCTGGTGATGAAGTTAGACTACACAGAGATTGGATTGAAAGTGGTAAAAAAAGGTACAAAATTGGCTGCAGGGCAGAACCCAGAGGGTGTAAGTAAATAGAGCATTATCATCAAAGGATAGGGTCACCAGCGGAGTGCCTCAGGGTTCAGTGTTGGGGCCTCTGCTCTTCAATGTTTTCATAGCTGACATAGCTAACGGACTAGTGGGAAAGGTGCAACTGTTCGCGGATGACACCATTATATGTAACAATGTGGACACCATAGAGGGAGTAGGAAGAATGGAATCAGACCTAAAGAAACTTGAAAATGGTCTGGAGCATGGCAGCTAAGATTCAATGCCAAAAAAGTGCAAAGTCATGCATATGGGAAAAAGGAATCCAAAGAAGGAGTATTACTTGGAAGGGGAAAGACTAGCTGCCTCCAACCAGGAGCGTGATCTTGGAATCATGATCTCAAACAATTTGAAAGTGGGAAAACAGTGCAAGAAGGCAGCACTGAAGGCCATTGGAATGCTGGGATACATTGGGAGTAGAATCACAAGCAGGAGCAGGGAGGTGACCCTGCTGCTGTACAGAGCACTGGTCAGGCTGCACCTGGAGTATGGTGTCCAGTTTTGGAGTCCTCACCTCAAAAAAGACATTGACTGGATAGAGACGGTTCAGAGAAAGGTGACAAAGATGATACTGGAATTGCAACAGATGTCATACAGAGAAAGACTGAGTGAACTGAACATGTATTCCCTGGAGCAGAGAAGGGAGAGAGGAGACGTGATCAAAACTTTCAAATACATGAAAGGATTAAACAAGGTGTGGGCACAGGAACTTTTTCCCTTCGAGGAGGCCAGTAGAACCAGGGGCATGATCTATAGCTGAAAGGAGGGTGGTTCAATATCAACTTCAGGAAGTTCTTCTTCACAATGAGGGTGGTGGACACTTGGAAGAGACTTTCCCCCAGAAATGGTGGGTGCTACCACAGTGGGGGGATTCAAGATTGTGTGGGACAGACACAAGGGAGCCCTCACACAAAAGGAAAGATAAAGGGGCAGGAAAAGACAAAAACACAGGGCAGACTAGATGGCCCTTACAGTCTCCTTCTGTCAACACCTTCTATGTTTCTATAAACCAATATCACTATGTTTTACAGCTATATAGACTCAGATTATTAGTGTGTGTATCTACATTGCTTAAAGGATGGGTGAACTATAAGCAGTGAAATACTAAAAATTAACAGAAGTAATTTAGTTAGAATTACACAAGTTTTTGCAAACATCACAACATTTTATTTATTTTTTTTATGATATTTATTCTCCAGCTCAATGTTGCTCACATTCTGGGGGAGTCCCAGCCCTGTCACCCCAAAGTCTGCCATCCGGTGCTGGCAGTTACCTCCAGGGCTTGCCCCCACTGGCAGGATCAGTGGGGGGGGCCCACCACCACCAAGAATGGATCCAGTGTTCCAGTGCAGTGGCTAGTCGGGGGCAGAGTCTGTGAATTCCCCCTTCATCTGCCATAAGCAATTTCTCTCTTTTCTTGTTCACTTTCAGGAGTGGAGCGTGCAATGACACCTGCGATGGCAATGCGCATGCTCCCATGCATGCCGCGTCAAGTGTCTGGCCTGCTCCCAACCTACGAATCTGCAGCTTTGGTTCGCCATTTCCCAGCCACCACTAGGGGCCAGGCAAGCACCGACCACTGGTCTTCCCCTTCCCCGGAGAAGGAGAGCTGTTTGAATACGCTCAATCCTTCTCCACCCCTGCTGATCCCCAGTGGCCTGTGCTCATTCCCAAACATAGGTCACCAGCGTGGTGTGAGGTGTGGCACCCAGTGCCTCAATCCTCAGCACCACCAGGCCAGATCATCATCACAACATTTTATGATAATTTTGCATAAGCTATAGCCATGAATTTTCCCCAAACATACCCATTACTTGCCATGTAGGATGCAGGAAAAAGCTGTGCAAAATGTCTAGAAGGAAGTACTCTTTGTGGACTTCATAGTTCAGCCCATGGGTGAAGTGGATGAGCATTACATAACTATGATGTCAGTGCGGGTAAGGTGACTTGCCTCCTTGTAGCACATGCCAAATAAGTGATATTCAGACACAGGAAAGTCAGTTGGAGGAAGGAGCAGACTGTCATTGACCACACACTGGCATGAATGAAATTCTGTTGAAAGCACAAATCCTATGGCTATGAGGAGGTTATTTACAGAACTAGGTATGTTCCTACATGGAAAGATTTCCAGTATGATCTTTCCTAAGATCCACATGATTCTGGGGGCCCTTAAAGGATGACAGTAGATTATTAAGTAAACTAACTCCTGCTAAGGGTCTGTTGCAAGAGGTAGGGTCTTTTTTTTCTGGCATTCTGGAAAACATGCTTGGTCAAGGGATGCCTATACACTAAGATGGGTTGTAGTGACACTGTGAAGGACCGGGTTGCTGTCAAAGACATTGGGAAGGCAAGACAGTCGATTGGATTTAAACTACAGGGTAGTGAAGCAGCTAATGCAGGGCACACCAAAGGCAGGAGTCTGATGCAGGGTTTCACCAAGGGAAAGCTTGCAGAAGGTAAAACCAAAAGAAGAGCTCCCCTCTAAAGGGAGCAAGGAAGAACTGAGGAGCAAAATTTTTCACTTGAATGCAGGCCAGAAGAAATATCACACCCAGCAAAATTGGCAAGCTTCAGTGTCTGATACACTTGGCAGGCCAAAAAAAAATGGCACTGCCAGAGACCTGGTGAAGAGAAGAAAACTTCTGTGACAGCAAGAAAGAAGGAATCCTACTATTCTGAGTGGAAGGCTCTGCCAGGAAAGGGAGATTGTGGCTTTCCATTTAAGGGATGGTGTCACTCATTGTGAAGTTCAAGGAAGATATCATTGGGGAAACAGTGCTGCAGAGACCATGTGCATCTCGGTGGGAGAAAGGGGTGGAAAGAAGTTATCAAGAAGGATGCTTCAGGATTCCAAACAGCTCAACAGAGCTTACTGTCTACTGAATTTTGTAGGTCAAAACTGTATGATGCTTGCTTTACTTCTGTTTCTGTAATCTTGGGTCTCGTATGAAATCCTGTTAAATGTATGCCTTACTGCTCTACTCTGTTTTCTCTTAGGTCGTACCTGAAAATAGGCATTTTAATTTTATAGTGTGCTCACCTGACCAAGGAAAACTAAATAAATAAATAATACCCATCTTATTGAGCAAGGCAATGTCATTTTATTTCTTAGACTCCCTTTTCTAGGGGTACAGGGCACCATACAAAAAGAACAAAACAAAATCGAGGAAAATACAAAATACAGTATAAACTAAAACTATAAAACCCCCCAAGAAAACAGATACTAAACAGACAAAATAGGTTAGTAGCTCAAAAGGAGCAAGACACATTGTGACTAACCTTAGTTCAGTAACAGTTTATAAAATGTATTTATGTGAAGAGTTTCATCAGGAAAGGCATACTGAGCTGAAATAGCTTGTTTCCAAATGCGTCCGGGGAAGGGGGAAAAGGGAATACAATATGTTAAAGTACAGAGTACAGTAAATATTGGCATGTAAATATGCAAAAATAAACCGTTATTATGCTTGTGTTTTCACATATGGCTACAAAATGCACCCTTAAGTACACTGGAGTGGTAATTCAGTTAATAAACAGTGAACGTACATATGTACACTGGAGTGGTAATTCAGTTAATAAACAGTGAACGTACATATGTACACTGGAGTGGTAATTCAGTTAATAAACAGTGAACGTACATATGTACACTGGAGTAGTAAGCAGGTAAAATCAAAAATGAACAGGGAGGTATGAAGAGGAGTTAAGGGGATGAGGAGAGTAGAGTAGGTGGACAGTTGACCTCTGTGGTGAAAACCTGCCATGGTTGGACGAGACACAGAGTATAATCAGGTAGCGATAAAGTCAGAAGGACTGCACAGACAGGTGTGAGGTGCAAATAGGGCTCACAGATTGTGGGCCTGCCAGGCTGTGTGTGCATATGCAGATGAATAGGGGGTGTCATTAGCAGCTGCAAGAGGAAGTGGTAAGTTTGGATAGGAGGGGGGCAAGGGAGAAGGAGGATGAGGTGAACCAGATGTGTAATGGAAGAGAATTACAGAGTTTGGGGAAGTGCTAGGAAACTGCAGTTTGGTCAGCTATGGAGGACCTGGGTGGGAGATCAAAGGAGTGGAAAGAGGCACCGCAAAGGGCATAGAAGGAGAATGTGGGGGGGGATGATAGAGGAAAGGTAAGAAGGGAGATTGTCTAGTCAGTATTTGGCTATGAAAAAGGCACAATGGGCCATGCTTTTGTCATCAAGTGATGGGAAGGAGAGGGATGTATAGAGAGAGCAGTGGTGAGTTTGAGGCGGAGTGTCCAGTGCAAAGTGACAGAAGAAGTGGAAGAGTGGATCTAGTCTGGACAAGGTGGATTTAGGAGCAGCACTATAGACAATGTCTCCATAGTCAAATAGAGGCAGAATCATTTTCTAAACAACAGTTCTCTGGCCTGCAAAGCGATTCAGCTGCGGTTGCGGTAAAGCATACCAAGTTTGGGATGGAGTTTTTTGCAAATGGCATCCACATGTTCATAAAAATTGAAGTGACTGTTTCACAAGACCTCAAGGTATTTAAAAGACAGGACAACTTCAATAGCAGACCCTTCCAGGGTACGGAAGGAGGGAGAAAGCAATCCTGGCTAGTTTTTGCCTAGAGTCAAAGGTCATGGAGACTGATTTCTTGGTGTTTAGAGTCAGCTGATTTGTCCAGAACCAGTGCTGAATGTTATCAAAGTCCAGCTGCAAATCACAGGAAGAGGGGCGAAGGCAAACAGGATTTTATTGCCAGTGTATATATATATATAGAAGCTGAGGCACAGGCATCAAGGAGGTTATTTAAGAAAATTGAAGAGTATAGGACCAAGGATGGAGCTTTGGGGGACACTGGTACTGACTGGAAGGGGGGGATGTGGAATTACCAGTTCTAACTGACTGGGCCCTGCCATCAAGGTAAGAGGGTAACCAGTTAGTGGCAGGAATGGAGAGCCCTGCTGCAGCAAACTTGGCGAGGAGGAGGAGGTGATGGGTAATAGTGTCAAAGGCTTTAGCTAGGTCGACAAAGATGGCTGAGGTAATATTGCCCTGATCCATACCAGAAAGAATGGAGTCAGTAAGCCGGAGGAGGGAGGTGGAAGTGGCGTGGGATTTATGGAACCCAGACTAGTAAAATTAAATACGGAAGTAGGCTCATTCAAAAGGCTGTGGATTAAAGGCCTTCATTGCAATGGCAGATTGAATGTGGATAGGTAGGAAATTCCACAATATTGGCACATCCACCATAAAAGATACGTATGTTGATGGTTTTTAGGGAGGATTTTAGGGGAAATTCAGAGAGCGGCCAAATCAGACACAGTGCTAATCTAGCTTACTCCCAATATATGATGGGGTTCCCAAGGGGTCCATCTTGATGCCCCTACTAGTCTCCTTATTTATTAACAGCATGCCAAATAACTGTGGTGAGGCAAACATAACCTTGTACATGGATGACACAGTACTATATAGGTCCTCCAAAGATGTAGCCACAATGAACCTTGAGTTGACAAATGACCTACAACTCCTTGAGGGCTGGTTGGAAAGTATCAACCTCATGCTGAATGACACAAAAAATAAAGGCTACGCTGTTCGATCCAACAAGCTTAGGACCTGACAGGGTATCAATCCAGTCTCTCCAACAGATCAAAAGTCAAGGTGGTTGACTCTACCAAGTATTTAGGCAATACCTTAGATCACAATTACACTTTCAAGGCACACACCAACCAGCTGACCAAGAATGTGATCTAGAAACGTGGTCTGCTATATTGCCTTAGCCCCTTTCTTACACAAGAATCCCAGATAAAGGTGGTAACTGGTACCTTACTACCCACCCTGTTCTATGGAGCACCAATCCTTCTCACTGTCAAAGGGGCAGAAATGCAAAAGCTTAAAACATTATACCACCAGGTAAGTCGGTTTACATCAGATGCTCAACCCCGTGAGCATCACTGCCATGTGTTACAAGCCCTTTAATGGCTGCTGCTTGAAGGGAAATTACAGTACCCATCACTATGTTTGGCCTTCAAGCTGCAGCAGAAAAAAGATCTCCCAAGCTTGGACGGAACAGTATCAGATAAACAGAATAAAGGACCCTCAGATCCTCAAATCGTAAGTTCCTTAATGTGCCTAAAGCCAGGTCATCCCTAGGACACAGATCATTCCACTCCTCTGGAATGCACTCCTGGAAAAATTACAGGAATGCATCTCCCTTGGGGGTTTTAAAAATGGGCTCAAGGTGCACCTCTCTGAGCTCAGCCAATGCAACTGCTACTGCTGACACCCCTTGCTCAGTCATCACTTTGCACTTGATGTAATTTCTGTGATCATCTGTAACCAAAACTGTCTTAAATAGATTAACAAATGTCAAGTAAAGATGATTGTTGTCATTGGTTCATGAACAGTTACTGTAACGTGAATGTTGTAAAGTGAGAAACTCACTGAATGTGCCCCTGTATACTATGATACTGTTTATAATTGCACCTCTACTATATGTTAATAACTCTAGGTCACCCCTGAAAAGGGACTGTTATGGTATCAGTGGGCTTACTAGGTTACCAAAATGAAATAAATAAATAAACAAATAATTAAAGGTTTGTAATATTAAAATTCTAGCAGTAGAACCATGGCAGCAGTTCCTACTCAACTTCCATGAAATTTTAATAAAATTTGGTAAATGTTGATAACATTTTGCTAATAAGTAAAATGCATTATTTCTCTGTAACTTTAATACTACCCAAGTGAAACTTTCCAGATCTTAATTTTTAAGGGCCCAGCTAAGGACAGCAGAGTTATTAGCATTATTAGTTATTAGTATTATTTATTAGCAAACCTGGAGACCTGGGTTTGAATCCTATAACCCCCACTTGCATACTGTGTGACCATGAGCAAGTCACTTAACTTCCTTGTACATGTCATATACTTATTTCTGTAAAGGAAGGAAGTACATTGGATGAGAGTGAGAATTTTGAGGGAACAAGCACACACAGGAACCCTTACAGAAATACGTATATTAAATGTTTTTATGCTGCACACATAAAACTTCCAAAGTGATATGTGTGCTGCAAGTATGATTTAAATGTTAAATTGGAACCGATTGCATGCATATGGCATGCGTGCAGCAAGAAAGTGTGGAAACCATTATTTTTATGTTAAATTGGGAAAGACTACAAGCATACTAAGGATCATACTAAGGATGAAAAAGGAATAAAAAGCTTAAGGTCCATATAACTCCTAGACTTACATATAGCCGGAGGAATTAGAATCAACATTTCCTTTTTCACCTTGAAGAAAAATATCCAATTTATTTTTAAAACTGATCTTACTTTCAGCTACAACTACTGATAAAAGTAATTTATTCCAAAATATAATTATTCTATGGGAAAAGAAATTAGCTCTTTTCTTTGTGTTACATTTTTTTCTCATAAGCTGAAGTGGCTGTCCTCGGGTGTTTACTATTATTTGTTTAAATTCTATTCCACATTCATTCATTAATGATGCATCCATAATAATGTCTCTTGCAAACAGTACAGTAGGTCCACCCAAGACACCTCTGTCCCAGCGACATAAGATTTAAAACATCAAGTCTTTTACTATATGTTATTGATTTATAGTTACGAAAATATTTTGTTATCCTACGCTGAACTTTTTCCAGTCTTCCTATATCAAAATGCTTATAGGGACTCCACAATTGAGATGCAAAATCAAGATGAGGCCTAACATAGGCTTGATATAAAGAAAAAAGTATAGATGGACCTCGAGTAGTAAAATTATGTCTAATTGCTCACCATGTAGAGTTTGCTTTAGCAATAACTTGGGTAATATGTGTGTCAAAATTAAGACCCATATCAACATTAATGCCAAGATCTTTTTCATTATTTTTATCTAAAATAATATTGTTATAAAGAAAGTATTGCCTTTTTTAATTTTGTTTCCCGAAGTGGAGGACACTACATTTTGATGTACTAAATTTCAAATTCCATTTAATAGACCAGTTTTCTAACAAGTTTAGAACCTTTTGAATAATTTATGATTCCTCTTCCATCCTGCAAATATTTGCGATCTTACAGTCATCTGCATATTTTATTATTTTACTTTGAATATTTTTTGACAAATCCAAAATAAATATTTGAAAAATAACAGGAGCCAGCACTGATCCTTGAGGAACACCGCTTAAAACTTTGATCCATGAAGATTTGTGACCATCAATTATCACCCTTTAACTTCTATTATTCAACCAATTTTATATCCATTGAGAATACAAAGGATTGATGTTACATATATGTAGTTTTTGTAATAATGCCCACTGGGGGGAAGAATCAAATGCCTTATGAAAGTCCAAAAAAATGACAGCGCAAGACACTTTTTTATCCAAGTTCCTACTGATATGGTTGTAAAAACTCACAAGATTAATAATGCAGGAATGCCCTTTTACAAAACCATGTTGACATGAGTCTAATGCAGTTATGTATTCTGTTAAATTTTCTTTAATAATTCTTTCTAATATTTTACAAATAATGGGTGTCAGACTTATTGGATGATAATTTTCCATTGAGTTTTTATTTCCTTTTTTTATATAGAGGGATAACATTAGCTTTTTTCCAATCAGATGGCGCCATTCCTGTGTTTAAACTTTTTTCAAATATTAATTTTAGAGGTAAACCGATATATTGTTTCATGATAAAAATAATATCTCCTGTAATATTATCAGGACCAGGGGAGGAACCTCTTTTTATATTACTCAATTTCTCTTCAATAGTTTCAATGGGAATATCAATACCATTTTGAACCTGATAATCAATTTCAATATCACTGGATAAATTATTAAATACTTTACAAAATTCTTGATTAAATAACTCTGCCATTTTACTAGGATCAGATATAGATTCATTTTCAATAAGTAATGGGCCTACATATCGTTTTTGTTTTTTAATGGAATTAATATAGTTGAACAAAATCTTATTATTTCCTTTATTAGCCTGTGAGGCAATATATGCTTCAGTTTTCAATTTAGCTTTTCTAATCTCTTTCTTATATAGTTTCTAATAATTCTTAAAGGCCATCCTGTTTCTTTCATTTTTGTTATTAGAATATTTTTTAAACAACTTATTCTTTTTCTTAACTATACGTTTCAAATATTTAGAAAACCATTTTGGACTGAGACTAGATTTATTTTTTTTATACTTTGGGAATATATTTATTAGCTGTATCTAGAAGTATATTTTTAAACATTTGCCACATAAATTCAATGTCATTTTTTCTTAGTATAACATTCCAATTAATTCCATTTAGATGTGTTTTAATAGCTTCAGTATTGGCTTTATGAATCACAAATATCTCAGTAACTTTGTTAGGTATATAGGTATCAAATTTTAATTTAAAGACAACTGAATAATGGTCACTACTACCTAAGGGAGTAGTGATGGAACAGTTTAGAATTTCCAAATCTTTACTTGCAAGAACAACATCCAAAATATTACTTCCACATGTTGGGGTAGTTACATATTGCGTAAGATTTAATTCTTCGCAGGCATAAAGACATTTTTTTGATGAATTTAAGAAAGCAGATTTATTTATCCAATCGATGTCTCCTAAATTTAAATCCCCCATAAATATGATATTTCCTAGGTCAGAGGCTATTGATATCTCATCATTGATTTAATGAGAAGTAATTTGTCTGAATTAGTGCCCTATAACATAGACCTAGGGAAAATTTCCTTCCATTAGGGTTGATAATATTAACCCATAGGGATTCAATACAGTAGTCTGTTTTAATTTTATCTGATATGTTACAAGCGTTAATATTTGATCTTATAAATAGTGCAGTTCCACCTCCCTTCTTATTAAGTCTACTTTGATAAAAAAGATTATAACCAGGGATGGATTTTTCCCAAGTCATTTGTGCTGACCACCAAGTTTCTGTAACACCTATAATATCTAAATCATTATCCATTATTCTAATTAATAAGTCCTCAAACTTATTACACAAACTATGTGCATCAATAAGTTGAAATTTTAGTTCTTGACTTGGATTTGATTGTATAGTCTTTATTGAAGAAATAGGGTCAAAATATATATTTTCCCTCTTATTTACCAGTTTAATTGTACTGATGGAATAGCAATTTGAAATTGTTTACAAAGTTCATAAATTTCCAATTTATTTAAATGGAGTCCATCCTTTGCATATAGTTGAAAATTGTTATTAAAGGAATTTCAATTGTTAATGAAGTCCATGGATTCATGTAAACACCAATTTCCAAGTCTGGCATTAATATGCTCAATTGTATTGTTTTTCTCCTGCCTTGCTCTAGGTATTGAAAGAATACTAGAAATAAATACTTTACAGTCTTTCTGTTTTAAGCATTTCCCTAGCTCAATTATGTCATAACATATATCCTTCTCATGAGAAAAGCCCACGTTATTTGTGGCATGCTTGCAAAAAGCAAGTGGTCACTGATAACTGCACATGTAAAAGTTAAGTGACTTGCTCAGGATCATACCATACACAAGTGGGGGTCGATGAGATTCAAACCCAGGTCTTCATGACTCCAAGTCTCTTGGCCTGCAGTTTAGTGCATTTAACCAATAAGCCATACCGTCTGCACACATATAGCTCACTTGTACTTCAATACATACTGTATCTGAATACATTTGCAGGCATGCAGCATGCTTGTAACCATTGTTATATTTTTCAGTTTTCTTCTCTCCCTCATCTCATGTTCACAATTGAACTGTAGCACACATACCAGTGGAAACACATGTGGCTTTTCCTGCCCCCAATACAAAAACTTACCCACAAAACCACTTAATTAATTCTATCTGGCCTGTACTCCTACTATTTTCTCTCCATAGTTTTGAATGCTTTCATGCAAACAGACACAAAGTAGAAATCACTAACACCATTACACCCATACATGGTCACATTTCTACGTAATATTATTACCAGAAGGGTACACATGCTGCTACAGGCAACCCACCAAGTATAGATATAAGTATAAAGTCTCTTACTTGAGTACTAAGGAGCCAGAGGCAGGAGTCTTTAAGACATGATGTCCATGGATCAGAGTGCTGAGGTATACACCTTTGAAATGAATGGAGTTATTTTCTGTTACTATTTTATACATTATGATGGTGAGTTAGAGAATAATGAAGGCCACTGTTCTACTAACAAGGCCCTTGTTAGTTGAGTGGTGGCCTTCATTAATCTCCAACTCTCCATCAATAATGTGTAAAACAGTAATAAAAAAAATACCCCCATTAATTTCAATGGTGCACACAACTGCAGTCTCCTTTGCCCTTTGTCACAATGTGCCTGAGTATGGGAATGTGAAGGTCAGCTTCACTGGGGGGGGTGCGGGGCATAAGCCTGACTATAATGGGTCTCCAATAGTATGTGCATACCATACCGCTCAACTATACGTGAATGCAAGGGACAGCTCTAGAATGTCTGTGACATCTCTAAAAGGTACAACTTATTTGTTTTGACTGAAAAGTGATATGCAAATCAGGAAAAAGTCAAATGTATAAGATTCATCTGTGTAGACCCTGGAGCAGTGCATCAGATTTGGGCTTAAACCCACCCAGTTACTAATCATTTTTTTTCCTGGCAGAAGTTCTGCCCTCCCCCCCCCAAAAAAAAAACTTTTTCCTGATTTTTCTCCCCAACTCCATTCCATTTCATTCAGTACCAATCCCCTATGGGTCATGAAGCCACCCAAAGGGGAAGAAACATGAAAAACACATAAATATTTCAGTCCTTCCTCCTTTGCCAATCCCCCTTTACTTACCTGGCCATACGGCCAGAACCTGCAGCCTGGCATAGTGTGCCACCAGCCCAGTTTTCAATCCACTCCCCCTCTCCTCCTGCTAGAAGCTGGATGATAGAACTGACCATCACAGGTCACCAACGTGGTCCGTGACCAAGTCAACTAACCAACTGAACTTACCCAATGTGGGTTGCTTTCTTCTTGCTTGGTTGCTGTTTTGACTGCTGCTGCACTGCACTGATCAAGGCCTATGAAGGACACCCACATCACTGTTACCACTGCTGCTAAGCCTAGCTTGCTGCTGTGGGGGTCTGTGCTGTTTTTGTTTGCAAGGCAAGCCTAGTAGAGTAAGTAGGTAGCCTAGTCTTGAGTCAGCTTCTAGCTCACCCTCTGCCCCTTTAGCCAGCAGGGGAGACAGAGACTCACTATGAGTAAAACAACAAAAATATGCTGCCACAACACTGCTGTAGTGTGCAGTATGTCTACTCTGTGGTGGGAAATACAGTGTTGCACTTTCAAAGCTTATGTGCTCTTTCTTGGTTGACGCTCATCCACATCACATGTGATTGTGTCACTTCTAATAGGTAGAGAGAGTGGACAGCACAATACAGACACAGTCGTGTCTGGAGGATACCTGCAGTGTGAGCACACACAGGACAGGTGGGCACTTATTGTGCAAAGGATTAAATCCAAATTTAAAGCCATTATTGCCACACCTTAAGAACAACCTAGGCACAAATATGGGGGGAGACTGCCCCTCTCTGCCCTACCTAAATGGAACCCCTGCTTAATGGTAGAAATTCATTCTCAGGTGCTAATGCAGTGGTTTCCAGTGTGTTCTGAAGTGCTGTATCTCTATGTTTCATGATGTGTCCTGATAATCATGTGACTTAGTGTCCCTCATTGTCCCTCATATTGAATGTCCATGTCCCTCATTTCAGTGACAAAATGTGAGGTATGGTGCATGCTTCTAAGACCCTACTCAGCATAAAGAGTGCTGAGCAAGGCCATTGTGAACTGTATATGATCAATACAGAATGACAAAGGGGAAGTGAGATGAAACAGTCATGGAGAAACACATTTGTGGCACTAAATATGCATAACAGATTTGCATGGTCCAAAACAAAAAGGATAGGCTTCACAACACAGAGGCCTCTCTTCGTACATATGGAATGGGGGATGTAGACTGGCTATATTCTGGGCATTTAATGCAGTAAGCAAACACTATTTTACAAATTAATGGTGATTTAATAACAAAAATCAAAAGCCATTAAACAACTTGCAAAAGGATCAGAGTTAATCAGTTTACCTAATTTTTATAGGAATTCGAATAAAAATGTGTTTTAATGACACTAATTGCTAGCAGTAGTATGAGAACTAGAAACTGATGCTTTTTTTAGAAGAGATTTGCACCAACATAGCTGCTGCACAAATGGCAAGTGTGCAGCATGTGAATCTGATGTAATGTTTAAATGATGTTCACACCAGCTTAATTGCTGCACTCATGACAAGCCTGCAAAACATGAACTTGATGTAATTTTTAGAAGATGTTCACACCAGCTTACCTGCTGTGCACATGTCAAGCTTGCAGCATGCAAACCTGATTTGCTTTTTAGTCCTGGTTCGTTTAGGATCACTTTTTGTATGCAAACTGCATGCAAACACTGCACAGTTAAGCATGTGGCATGCATTCTGCATGTACACAGCACACCTATATTCCTGTAAGGGAATAATCCAAAGGAGTTGTATGAAGAGGAGAAGACAAAATTGGGGGAAGGAGGAGCATAGGTTGGAGGGACACATGGGAAATGGCAGCTGCAAGGAAGCAGGCCTGCCTGGCTAGATGAAAGTGCTAGCGAGGAGGTCCAGAGGAGTTCCTCCTGGCTGAAGGACAGATTGGGGGCAGCTGCAAGGAAGTGCAATCAACCAGGATAGATGATAAGTGCTATGGAGATGTAGTAAGAAGGGGGTTCCTTTTGGTTGAGGATGAGGTTATCAGCTTTATGTTAATCTTTCATTGCCATACATGTAGAACCTAATCATACGCTGAACAAGGTTTCCCTTACAGAACTAATTATGCGAAATGTTTTCATGCTGCACACATAAAACTACCAATGTGATATGCATGCTATAAGCATGATTTACATGTTTAAATTGGAACTGTTTGCAAGCATGTGGCATGCATGCAGCAAGCAAGTGTGGAAAGCGTGCATTTTATGTTAAATTGGAACAGACTGCATGCATGTGGCATGAGTACAAAAAAGCAAGTAGTCACTGATAACTGCATACATAAAAGTTAAGTGAGTTTCTCAGGATCACATCATAGACAAGTGGGGGTTGGTGAGATCCAAACCCAGGTTTTCAACTCTCCTAATTTACAATTTAGCACATTTAACCACTAGGCTATGCTGCCTGCACGGATATGGTTTGCTTGTACTTCAATACAAATCTGCATACCTCTGCACACATGCAGTATGCTTCTAGCCACTGTTATACTTTTTAGTTTTTTTGTCCCCTCTCATCTCAGCTGCAGAACTGAACTGTAGCATACATGCCAATGGAAATGTGGTTCTTCTCACCCACAATAAACACAGTTAACCACAAAACTACTTAATTACATCTTTCCAGCCTGTACGCCTACTATTTTCTTTTTATAGTTTTGAATGGTTCCTTGCAAACAGACTTTAAGGGGCAAACACAAAAGTGTTTGAAATGAATGAACTAATTTTTTGTTACTAATTTATACATTATGATGGTGAGTTGGAGAATAATGAAGGCCACTATGGTTTTAACAAGACCCTTGTTAGTTGAGTGGTGGCCTTCATTAATCTCCAACTCTCCATCAATAATGTATAAAACAGTAATAAAAAAATACCACCATTCAATTTAACAGTGCACACCCCTGCAATCTCCCTTGCCCTATTTCATAATGTGAGTGACAGTGGGGATATGGAGGTCAGCTTCAGGGGGGGGCATAAGCCTTACTATAACCAACTAAATATACTGGCAGATTGGGCAATAGCACATAAGATGTAATTCAATGAGAGTAAGTGCAAGGTTATGCACCTGGGGTCGGGTAAACCGTGTGTGCATTATACCATGAATAATAGAGTAATAACTAGTACTGCTACTGAGAAAGATCTGGGGGTGTAGATAATGGATACACTAAGTTTTAAACATCATAATTGGGAGATTGTCAAAAGGGCAAACAGGGTAATGGGTAATATCATGTGGAACATCAAAAGTAGGGAAGTGGATGTGATGGTGCCATTGTATAGATCCCTTATTGGGCCTATATTGAAATACGGAGTCCCATTTTCTAGTCCTCAGACTATTGGTAGTAGCAGAAGGATAGAAAGTGTGCAAAGAAGGTTCACCAAGAGAGTAAGAACAGTAAAAATTAAAAATTACTCTGGTAGGATAAAGGGTTTGGGTTTATACTCCATGGCCTACAGAAAAATCAGAGGGGATCTCTGTTTTGTATATAGGGCATTTGGAAATGAAGAACTATTGGAATCAATTGATCTGATAAAAAAAGTCATCACTGAGTAGGGCAACTAGGACCCATGCTTGTCAGATACAAGGGGAACTTTACAAGACAACAAAAAGGGGTAGATGGTTAAGCCAGAGAGTTGTGAGTACATGGAACCGTCTTCCAGCAGCAGCAGTTGTGGAAGCATCGAGTATGACTACCTTTAAGCATCTCTTAGATGAACATATGGGCGAAAACAGATGGGACTATTTCCATTGATAAGTGACAAGTCTAATATGGTCTCACAGCTCACTGACTTGAAATCCACACCTATGAACCTATGAACCTATGACTATAGTGGTCTGAGCATACCATATTGCTCAACTGTCTCTGAATGCAATGGACAGCCCTCATTTTATCCCTGAAAACTGTTCTTCTCCTCATCCATCCCTCATGGGAAACATGTTGCTCACACTAAGGATGTCATGTAAATTTAGACTTTATGGCAAGGGCATCATTTCACATTTCAGCGGGGGGACCAACAACCAGTGGTGGCCAGATGTTAGTTAGCCCCTTGGTGGCAAGCTCTAGAATGTCTGGAATGCCTCTAAAAGTAAAAATTTATTCATTGTGGCTGAAAAGTGATATGCAAATCAGTAAAAATTCAGATGTACAAGATTTATCTGTCTATATCTCATAGCAGTTCATCAGATTTGGGCTTACCCCACCCAGTTACTAACCAATTTTTTTTCCTGGCTGAAGTTATGAACCCTCCTGAAAAAAATATTTTTCCCAATTTCTCTCTGCCACTCCATTCCATTCAATACCCATCTATGATGGTCCTTGAAGCTGCCCAAAGGCACAGAAATGTGAAAAATACATTAATATTCCAGTCCTTCCTCCTTCCCCAATCCCCCTTTAAAAAAAGGATTTACTTTTACTTACCTGGCCATCTGACCAGAATCTACAGCCTGGCTGAGTGTGCCACCAACCCAGTTTTCAGTCCACTCCTCCTCAGTCCTTCTGCCAGAAGCTGGATGATAGCTCCAACCATCCTAGGGCTCCATCGTGGTCCACGATCAAGTCACCTCACCAACTGAACCCACCCAACCTGTGTTGCTTGCTTCTTGCTTGGCTGCTGCCATGTCTGTTGCTGCACTGCACTAATCAAGGCCAGTGAAGGCCACCCCACCCACATCTCTGTCACCGCTGCTGCTAGACCTAGATTTCTGCTGTGGGGGACCTGTGCTTTTTTTTTGAGAGGTGAGCCAAGATGAGTAAGTAGATAGCCTAGTTTTGAGTTAGCTTCTAGCTCACCTTCTGCCCCTTCAGCCACTGAGGGAGATGGAGACTCACTAAGAGTAGACCAACAAAAATATGCTCCCACAACACTGCTATTGAGAGTTCAGTGCTCACTGACTCCTCCAAGTTGTAGTGTGCAGCCTGTCTACTCTGTGGCAGGAAGACAGTCTCACACTCACATGACTCATGCTCTTGCTTGGCTGGAGCTCTTCCACGTCATGTGTGAAGGTGCTGCCACTAATAGGTGGAGAGAGTGGACAACACAATACAGATACAGTCGAGTCAGGAGTGCACCTGCAGCATAAGCGCACACTGGCCGGAGGGGGGCACTTATTGGGCAAAAGATTAAATCCAGAGTTCATGCCATTATTGCCACAGCATAAGAGCACCTGTAGACACATTTCAGGTGCTAATATCAGTACAAGTAAATACAATGGTTTCCGCTGTGTTCTGAGGTATTGTATCTCCATGTTTCAGGATGTGTCCTGATCATCGTGAGGGTTAGTGTCCTCATTTTCCCTCATTTTGAGTGTCCTTGTCCCTCTTTTCAGTGACAAAATGTGAGGTATGGTGCATGCTTCTAAGACCCTGCTCAGTACAAAGAGTACTGAGCATGACCACAGTGTATATGCTCTATACAGAATGACAAAGGGAAAGTAAGCGAGCCAAATCAGTCATAGAGAAACACATTTGTAGTACTAAATATGCAAAAGGGAATTTGCATGGCCCAAAACAAAAAGAATAGGCTTCACAACACAGAGGCCCCTCTTTGCACCTCTAGAATTGGGGATGTTGGCTGACTACATCCTAGGCATTTAATCCATTAAGCAAACAATACTTTACAAATTAATGGAAATGTAATGACAAAAATTAAAATCCATTAAACAACTTGCAAAAGGATGAGAATTAATGAGTTTACCTAATTTGAATGGGAAATCAATGAAAAATATATTTTAATGGCTCTAATTACTAGCAATAGTGTGAGAAATAGAAACCGATGTGTTTTTAGATAAGATTTGCACCAGCTTAGTTGCTGCACACATGGCAAGCAAGTAGCAAGTGAATCTGAAGTGATTTTCAAATGATGATCACACCAGATTAACTGTTGCACTCATGTCAAGCATGCAACATGCAAACCTGTTGTGATTTTTTTGAAATGTGCCCACCAGCTTACCTGCTTCACACACGTCAAGCTTGCAGCATGCAAACCTGATTTGCTTTTTAGATCTGGTTCACATAGGTTCACTTTATGTATGTGAACCGCATGCAAATAGTGCACAATGAAGCATGCAGCATGCATTCTGCATGTATGTAGCATACCTATATTTCTATAAGAGTTTAGGTCACTCCTATTTAAAAAAGTATCATAATTTATTATAATAGCAATAAAGCACTTCTGGGGTTATGTTAATTGTCTGTTAATCACCCTTTTGGATAATATGGCACTAACCTGTGCCTCATGCCACACTATACCCCTAGAGGGTGATTAACAGGACATTAAAATAGTTTCATGTCATACCTTATTGCTTCAGTAGCTATAATCCCATACACAAGAGCAGGAGTACATCAAACTGTTAGCAAAAGGTCAACGTGATGGCAAGTTTTATTTCATATTTTTAAATGGTGGGGTACTTTGGAGAGGAGTTGCAGGTTTATCAGCTGGGTATGGATGGAGCTGTCTGAAATTAGAGAATTCAGTTTTGGACAATTTTCACAAAAAGAACACAATATTTCAACATTTTCTAGCATTTCCCAAACATATTTAAAGTGCATAATTTCACATTCCTAAAATTGTCAGTTTCATAAATAGCATTTTTTTTAATTTGCAAATGTGCACTTTTGCATAGATTTTGCATATGTACTACATTTTTAAAACAGCTGGTTTTACAAATGTGCATTTCAGATGAAAAAGGGGTATTCAAGTCTTTAGGGCATCACAGTTCCAAACTGCACTTTTTTTACAACTTAAATTAAAAAAATGGGTAATTTGGACACACACAAGCATTTTCATATATTTTGCACTTACACATTAAAAACTATATATAGTTTAGTAAATGACAGTTACACAGTTTGCAATTTGAAGATAAAATGGTGCACTTTCAGATATTCTGTGTATTAAGAATCCAAACTAAAAAAAACTAGGTTTGAAAAAAATGCTTCAAGTTTACATAAAGGAGAACTACAAAATTCAAATAACGTTACTGTAATTTTGAAAACACGGTACAAATATAAAAATGATAATTTTGCAATATTCTTCAAGCATAATTAAAATTTTGCCCAGCACTAGCAGTGGAGTGTGTTTTTTTTCAATACTTTAGCTCATTCTTTATAAATACATATGTTGGAGGTGGGAAGGATTAGCAGGTTGGTGAAAGAAGATAAACAATAAAAATGTGCAAAGTATTCTCATGGGGAAGGGGTATAGCAGCTGGGTGGTGGCATGGGATTGTATTAAAGCAAGGTTGGTTGCAGTTGCAACAGTTTTTTTCCAATTTATGGCAGCTTGCACCAAATCATGGGTGCACGCACCATAAAAATGGTCTCAGAGATTGACACAAGCTAGAACACAGAAAGATGTTCTAACCTGCATTAATTGCTATGTGGGATGGAATATCTCATTATTTATTTAAAAGTTGATAATTGAGAAAAGCACCAATGAGCTGAGACTCATTTCCAGGTGCAACCTGGGGTAAGGCAACATGGGGAAATAGTACATTTACATATGGCAAAAACATATCAGTAACAAGAAACAAGGGTCACGGTTACAAGACCCATAACAATAGGTAACATCAAGGTACAGAAGTACAACATTAAAGCAAAATTACAGTTTCTCCACAGATAGCACCACAGTCCAGTTGCAGGGCAGGCCGTTGCACCAAAAAAAATGGGTGCGGGCAAAAAGAAATAGAGAGAGCAAGGCACAAATTACAATGAGGTTCATATTGGACAAGGAGATAAGGCTGCCAGGGGGTTGAAACTGTAGGTAATTGGTTAACTAACACTTATGAGGCAGGGCTAGGGTACACAAGGAGCACTGTGTGTGAGGCAGAAGTCTGAGTAGCCTTTTGAATGAGAAGGGGAGGAGAATAGTGAAATACAAGGTGCTGCGTCAAACATAAATGATGCAAGTGGCAGTGTGCATCAACAGTTGCACCCTAAGCTATTCTAAAAGCAGTCTGCATCAAACACAGGCTGCATGCACCAAATGGGGCTTGTGCCAGCCTTGTGACACAAAATATGTTACAGCATGGCACTAGGGGGCTTGTAGCTGATCCCCTATGGTGGTATTCTCAAAATCTTCCCAGAGGGCAATGTTCTAAGTACCATTAAACCAGTCAAGGTCTGGTCTAGCATTACTTAGAAATCCTCTGGGAGGTTGCACCAAAGTGCCACCTCCCCCACATCCCTGATCCCATACCTGGAAGTCTAGTGGCATCTCCCACCCCAAGCCCCAATCACCCAATGGACCAATGGGCTTCGGGTAGTAGGGTAGCTGTCAGTCTCAGACAGCTCTGTCAGCAGGCAGCCATGGTGGTATGTGGGTGGGTTGAGCTGTCTGCTGATGGTGGGAACATGCTGGGGTGGAGAAAGAGGGTGGGTTGCAGATTCCTGGGTGGGGGTGGGTCTGTCATCATTGTGTGATTGCCGTGGAGGGTGGCATTTATGGGGGTTTGGGGTGGGGAGGGTGTTTTTTCAGGCACCTTGGATACTGCCACAAGGAGCGGCATTTACCGGGAGCTGGGGGCATTTTAGACATCTGGATACTGCCGCAAGGAGTGGCATTTCACGGGGACTTGGGGTGGGAGGCATGCTTGTGTGACAGCCACGGTGAGAGGTATTTCTCAGGATGGAGTTGGGCCAGGGAAGGCCGGGGGTGTCCACAGTTTGGCGCATTCCACAGAGGCATCCCTGTAGGTGCTATGCAAATGGAGCCATAATGGCATGCTAATGGCCCCATTGCACCATGCATGCCTAATGGCCTCATTTGTATGCCCCTGGCTGTTTAGTTTAGTTTAGTTTATTGTTCTAGGAATTACTACCTTTGAGCCAGAGGCTCTTTTACAAAGGTTCCACGTCAATTAGGTACAGTACAAAAGGTTAGATAGATAACACAACAATCTGTGTTGTGTCAGGAGCAAGAAAACATATACAAATACATATCAAATCACTTGTGCAAAAGGACATGAGATATCAATAATCACATTATTATTACAAGAAAGAGGTCATGCCAGATTAGGAGAAACAAATAGGGAAAAAGTCCAGAACAGAGGTTAAGTGAAAGGTGTGGGAGCAGACAATAGCAGAGAAAAGGTTTCCCAAACATGTCTTTGTCAAATAACGGAACAGGGTGGGTAGTGAGAAAATAGGAGGTTTAATCAGGGCAGTCACAGGAGCTGGAGGTAGCAAGGTGAGAGAAAAGCCTTGATTTGAAAATACCTAGAGAGTGGAGGCAGTATATATGAGTGCTGAGGGCATTTAGCCAGCTGGGGCACGATAGGCAAATGATCTTTGTCCCTGAGAAGTCCGGCATCGGGGACTTGGAGGCTGGTGTTCTGATCTTCTGGTAAAATGGGTGCTAGTGTTCGGACATAACAGGGTCTTGGATACAGGGTGGAGTGAGGCCCAGAGTGGATTTTTTCGCCATCAGGCAGGTAAGGTACTTTATCCGGTTTGAGAGTTGCAACCAACCTGAGTCAGCATAGAGTTCACATGTGTGGGTACGTCGATGTGCACCAGTAAGCAGCCGACAGGCCTTATTTAGGGATGTTGTAATGCGACTAAGTGCTGTAGTAGTGGCAGATCCGTATATAACTAAGCCATAGTCAACGACTGAGATGATAGAAGATTGGAATTGTGAATTGCATTTTTGGGTGCAGGGCATACTGAGATGCCCTGCCTCAAAGGGTTCACTGCCTGACATGGGGGATGTCCCAGTACATCCTGGGCAGGGCACACCTGTGCTATTCACAGAGGGGATGTGCTGGGGGCATCTCCCTGTGCCTCGTCTGTGAATCACTCATTTTGCACTCAGTGCATCTCCCCTGTGCCGGGGCAGCTGAGATGCACTGAGTGCATCTTCTTTGTGAATCCTGCCCAGTAAATTTTGTGATTAGGTCAAACACTGGCAAAATCAACTCCAGTACTCAGATTACAGACAAATACTGCAATGATAGACTGCTAGACACATAAATCTGACAACTTAAAATAAATTATGAAGGACTCAGTATAAGGTTGAGGAGAGTGTGTTAAATAGAACCAAAATGCCCTGACTGCAGCCCGTTGCTGACCAGGAAATACTAAGTTGGAACAGCATCTCTGGCAGATGGCAATGCTGACAGACCACCCACTGATGTCATGACACTGCAGACACTGGCAGCCCAGCTTAGCAGAGCATCAGGAACACATTACAGCAGTCAGAGGAAAATAGAGCTATGAACATGCACAATTACAGTATTTATTAAGCAGAGGGGTAAAAAACTAGGGCACTACTTTAAAGTCATTTCTTTATTAACACTACCATTTGCAGTAAAAAAATAAAGAAATACAAAATCACACACACACCCATAATGCAAAGCATCATGGGCTGTATATGCAAATCACCACGTATTATGCTGTTTCAACTTTAAGCAGACATGTATGGTGCTGAAAGGCCTCTCACACAGTCTGCAAAGGGTGCTAACAGAAGACACATACACATGTTACGTCCTACCAGGACCCATCAGTGTGCCTTGTCTGTGTGACACCCCAGTGGAAAGAACCAGCTACCTAAGATGGACTATCTGGGTTATGTTGTGGTGAACCCAATAAAAACAAAAAACAAGCTAAAAGACAAAGAACCGCACTGAGGAAATGGTTACCCCAAAGGGCACTGGCCGGGAAGCCAAGTTTCAAAGAAAATAAAGTGTTGCACATGATCTTTAAACAGAAAGAAGGGATTATTTAATTCAAATGCCATAGTGATTTGCATTAGTGGAAGGATACACTGAAAAGTCGAAGATGTGTTCCACGATAAGCCATTTTCCAGCTGAGCTTCAGCAAGATGGATGTAGGCTCCACCCACAGCCATAAAAATGGACTAGTATAGAAGGACTACCTGTTCAAAGTCTGAGGTGCCCCTTCATAATGGAATCCATGGTTGCATGGCAGTGTAAAAGGCTGTAGGCCAAGCCAGCCACATGTAAATAGAAGTAATAGCATAAAGTCACAGTTTAAGCCCAAGAACACACTAGGTGATATGAAAGAAATGGCTGCTGTAATGTATGTTTCAATGCCTTTTGTGTGATATAATGCCCTGCCCTGAGTGTCAGTTGTATTTGTATGAAATAAAGTAGAATCATTACCTCCTTAAAGGGAGCCTTGCTTCTTAGAAGCCAGCAAGCCATATAATGAGGCCTTTTGTAGCCTGTGAGTTGAAAGTGAGATAGATCATATGACCCAGAGGGGAGGGCTATAACCCTGTGGAACTGAAGCTAGTCAGTCTGTCTTTGATCGGAGTAAAGGAAAGACCTCTCTGCTAAGGAGGAGTCTGAGTTTCTAAGAGAAACAGGTTTCAATCCAAGACCTGGCTGACAGTACCAGAGATAGAGGGGTTCCTGCTCATTTACCCTGTTAGTCTGGTTAACCTAATCCTTCCTGACAAAGAACTGCCTCAATTACCTGTACAGTGGTCTCAAAAACGCTATATACATAACTTTTATTAATAAGGTATGTTCAGTAGACAATCAAATACCAATTTTCAGGCATGACCTGGAACTTGCCTTTTTTAAGAAAGAAAAATTACATTATCAAAACCGCACTGACTGTATGTTGAACCTGATACCTGATGTCTGTTTTCCTTTTGCACACCCACTACCCTCTCACACATAATAACACAGTAACATAGTATTCTAAGGAAGAGGGTTCCCCAGGGCAATTATATCTCAGGTCTCCTTTATACTGTAAGTAGAGATGAAGTATACTTATGCAGACATGTACTAATTTAAATTGGTTCCCTAACCACCCTACTATCCAGGTCTTGTGATTGCCTTGATAAGCAGGAATTTGCCTAAGCTTACCTTAAAGGACTGCACTGTCTTTGTGCCAACTGTCCCTGCTGGTAGACTGTTTCATAAGTTTATCATCCTCTGGGAGAAGAAGGGCCTTCTAATGTTACCCTTGACTTTACTCCTTTAGAGCTTCAGGTAGTGTATCCTCACATCCTTCTGACAGACAACAGATAAACACCAGTCTGTTCAGTCTTGTCAATATATTTAAGTATACAGAAGAATCACATCAATCAATCAATTTAATTAATCAGTAAGTCAATCATTTTTCTTATATTGAAACATGTTAGACTCTTTCACCTTGTTAATGCCCTTAAGGTGTTTGAATGTTTCAATCATATCAACTCTCTCACCCACCTTTGCTCTAGGGTATATATATTGAGCTCCTTTAATCTGTCCTCATATGTTTTCTGATGCAGTCCCTACACTATTTTGGTTGCCCTTCTCTGGACGGCCTCAATTTGGTTAATGTCCCTGTGAAGATGTGGCCTCCAGTACTGCATGCAATACTCCAGATGGGGCCTGACCAGTGTCTTGTAAAGACGGATTATTGCCTCTCTCTTCTTACTAGTGATACCCCTTCTAATACATCCCAACATCCCCCTAGCCTTACCTACTGCTTTAGTGGTCTGCTTGGATGATTTTAGGTCATTGGTAATGATGATGCCCAAGTCTCTTTCTTCCCTTGTGACTGCCAGTGACTCCCCTCCCAGCAAATAGGTGGCTTCAGGGTTTCTCTTCCCTATGTGCATGATGTTGCATTTCTTTGTGTTAAACCCCAGTTGCTACTCTTCCAACCATTTTGCTAGTTTATCCAGATCTCTTCTCATTCTACCCACACCATCTGGATCATCTACTCTGTTGCAGATCTTGGTGTCATCTGCAAACAGACAAACCTTACCCTCCAGTTCATCTGCAATGTCACTGTTGAAGATATTGAAGAGGACTGGCCCCAGAACTGATCCCTGAGGTACCCCACTTGTGACTTGCATCTCTTCTGGCTGTATACCATTTACCACCACTCTTTTCTGCTTTCATCAACCAGTTTGCCACCCAGTTGACTAACTTGACACACCTTGAGCCTACCCAGCTTATTAATCACTCTTCTATGTGGAACAGTATCGAAAGCTTTGCTGAAGTCAAGGTAGGTGACATCAACTGCTCCCCTTGGTCCACCACTCTGGTTACCCAGTCAAGAAATCTATGAGATTAGTTTGACAGGACCTTCCTTTGTAAACCCATGCTGTCTTGGATCCTGTGCTCCTATGGATTCCAGTTGTTGCACTATCCTTTCCTTAAGAAGTGCCTCACAATCTTGCCCACTACTGAGGTAAGACTGATTGGTCTGTAGTTCCTTGCCTCCTCCCTGCTACCAATCTTGTGGAGCGGGATCACATGAGCCCTTCTCAAGTCTTCTGGGACCTCTCCTGTGCTCAGAGACTCACTAAACAGTTCTGATAATGGCTCTGCTGGTTCCACCCTTAGCTCCTTTAGTACCCTGGGATGTATGTCATTAGGTCCCATCGCCTTGTCCACCCTGAACTTATTGAGCTCTTGTAGGATCCTTTCTTTTGTGAAGGGACTAGTGCACACCTCCCCCCCACTCCATGTTCATGGCGCTGAGCTGCGGCCCCTGCCCTACCTTCTCTTCAGTAAATACTGAGCAGAAGTATCTATTTAGGATAGATGCTTTTACATGGTCCTCCTCCTCACATGCCCCCTTATCTCCTTTGATCTTTGCAATACCCCCTCTGGACTTTCTCCTTTCACTAATGTATCTATAGAAAGTCTTGTCACCTTCTTTTACTGTCTGTGCTAGTGTTCCTCGGTTTGGGCCTTTGCCTGCCTTACTGCCTTCCCTGCTTCCCTTAGGGAAGTTTGGTATGCCTCCCTATCTTCATCCCGCTGTGTTCCTTATATTTCTTGAAGGCCAGCCTTTTGGCTCTGACCTTTTCTGCTACTGTTTTGAGAACCAAGTGATTTCCTTCTTCTTTGCACTTCCTTTTTCTCTAACAAATGGGATGTTGCTTCAAGTATTGCATCCTTAATGCTTGCCCACTTTGCCTGTACCCCCTCACCTGTATTTCTTTTTGCCAGGGCTAGCTGAACTTTGTTGGCCATCTTATCAAAGTCAGCTCCTCTGAAGTCCCATGTTTTTGCATTGGAATGGGATGATTTTGTTCTAGTGGCCAAATTGAACCATACCATGTGATGGTCACTGGCCCCCAGGTGGCCTCCTACCTGGAGATCTGTGATCCTTTCCCTGTTAGTCAGTACTAGGTCTAGGATATCCCTGTCTCTTGTGGGTTGTTGTACCAGTTGTTTGAGGCCCACCCCCTGCAGGGAATCCACCATGTGTCTAGTTCTGGCAGATGTTCCTGCTGGTTTTGGCCAATCTGTATCTGGCATGTTGCAGTCTCCCATTATCAGAACCTCCCCTTTAGCTATCATGTTTTGTATATTTTCTAACATTAATGTGTCTATGTCCTCCCCCTGGTCTGGGGACCTGTAGACAACCCCAGTTCTTATGGCTGTTCCATTTCCTGTTTCCAGGGTGACCCACAGTTCTTCTGGCTCCTTATGTGTATTCTGAATGTCTGTAGTTTTGATATTTTCCTTGACATACAGGCCCTCCACCCCCCCCCCTTTGTGCACCTCAGTCTCTTCTGAACAGTACATAGCCAGGTACTGAAGTCTCCCAAGTGTGGCTACTGGTAAACCACATCTCGCTAATTGCTACTGTGTCCAGTTTAGCCTCTGTCTTTATTGCCTGCAGGTCTATGATCTTGTTTCCCAGACTGTGAGCATATGTGTACATGATTTTCCATTGGCCAGATTTCAGTATGTTATTTGTTGGGTGAGGTCTGGCATTTCCCCAGTGCATTGTATGGGGGGCCGGACCTTTTTCCTTATGTGGTGATGCAAATGAACTGCAAACATGCTGAACTCCTGTTTGACCACTAGCTGAGTGGGAGGGGTGTTCTTCCCATTCGACATATGGGGTGCTGCACCCCTCTCCCCATTTGCTAGATTAAATATTCTGCAAAGACGTCAAACTTCTGCCTCAATGCACCAACTCCCTCCTTAGTCAGATGCAGTCCATTAAATTTAAAGAACTTTCGATCCCAAAACTGTTTCCAGTTCCCTAAAAATTTGTGTCCTTTTTCCTGGCACCAGCCCTTGAGCCACATGTTTAGCTCCCCTATCTCCCCTTCTCTGACCTTCCGTACATGTGCCCCCCTCTTCCAGACTGGCAGGATCTCAGAGAAGGAGATGCCGGATGAAATGGATGATAGTTTGTCACCCAGCCTGGTCAGTTGTTCCTTGGTCTCCACAACTGACCGGCTGGTGAGATCATTAGTCCCTATGTGTACCAGGACATTAATGTATTCTCCTGCTTCCTGAACAATTTTAGCAATGCTGTCAATGTATCTCCATGCTGATGTATCTGGGAGACATCTGACCATTACCCCTGGCTGGAGATAGGTATCAACTCCCCGAATCATGGAGTCTCCTATGATCAGAAGTTTTTTGAATTTCCTTTTTGCTTTTTTTTATTTTCATTCCTGTTTTGGGTGGGTTTTGTTGTGCTAGCTCCTGTGCTGCAGTGTCCTGCTCTGCAGAGTCCTCTACCCCTTTGTTTGATTTCGGAGATGGAGGCAGATACCTGTTTGTAGTTTTTATATGGTTTGTGGAGATAATATTTTGGTGATCACTGAGTGATGGGGCACTTGATTTGCCCCTTCTAACCACCTGCCAACCTCCTGGACCAACTACCCTCTATGGTTGAGGTGCTTCTGTTGGATGTTGGGGATGTTAATTGTAACTGGTATCTGTCTTCTTGGAAAAATGTTTTTCATTGTCCTGTTGCCATTACATTTACTATGATCAGTTGTTTCCTATGAAGCATTCTCAGATTCCTTGACTTCCTGAAGAAGGAAGAGAACCTCAACAACCTCCCTTATGCCTCCTCAAGCCACATAAAAAGATAAAAAAAAAGAAAAAAAACTTGCTGCCACCTGGCACTGTGCCAAGGGCTTACACCATCATACTATTCTATCCTCTCTCCATAACTACCCTTGACCTCCTACTCACAATTTGGGATGGGGGAGGGACACAGTAATAGCCATCAGGTTAACCCTCACTAGTCAACACATACACGATATGAGACTTGGTGAAAACAGTAAAGTACCTGGAACCAGAGTGCCCCTAAATCCTCTGCCAGATTGCAACTGGGCAATAACTATTGCATGGGTTTTCACTAACATCTTTAAAGTTGATTTGCAGTTTTCCTAAGGGGGGGAGAATCTCAAAGATATCTTTCTCTGTCTTGCCATATCAGGCCATCATGGTCTACTTTGTAAAAGAATCACTTTAAAGAATTGTCATATCCACACTTCCCAATAACTTTTGATACATGACAGAGTTAACCCCCATCTCTTTCAGACTACGCATACAAAACCATTTGGCATTTACTATTATGGCCTTCCACTACAAAGGAAAGGACAAACTTTAGATTTAAAATATTTTAATAGGGTCTCCAGTGGAAGGTTTTAAGAAACAGAATAGGTACGTTCTATCCACTCAACACTATTTTAAAAGGCATGATTTTCCCCATAGTGAAAGACCCATTTACCATCTGTTTATACCCAAAGTAATTATTTCCTTGAAGAAGTACTTACTTTATTTAACAAATTTCACCATTTATGGCATAATGTACAACCTTATGTTTTCAAAACATGGTGCCCCTTAAACCTTAAGGACATGTATTGCTGAAGATTTAACTTAAGGTGATAAAAGTAAGGCATTCATCTTGTCCAAGCTGCTTCCCTAGCTTGCCCTCACCCTCAGAAATTTTACAATACATGCAGTATCACCAGCAACAATCCCGAAAGGGTCTTATTGGTGATAAGCTGATCATCAGCAAGGAGCGTTATTTTGTAAAGCTCTCATGCCACATGGATTCTGTACAACATCTCCCTCTAGTATAGTCTCTAGGCCAAAGGCCCAAGAGACATAAGAAACAATTATCTTATAGGTCACAACCCCCTTGCTTCACCTGAACAAATGAGACATTGTACTTGGAGGAAATTGCCACTGCCATGTATTTACTTATCAGACAACTAGAACTGTAAACTGATGAAGTGTAAGTGTGTGTGTGTGTGTGTGTGTGTGTATAAATATATATTTATATATATAGAGACAGAAAGCGAGGCATATATATATATATATATATACATATAGAGAGAGAGAGAGAGAGAGAAACAGAGAGAGAGAGAGTGAGCATGAGAGAGAGAATACTGTCACGGTAGGGCCAGTATAGTTAGGGTTGAGTGCAGAGTTCTATGTTAAATCCAAATGTATGAACTTCAAACACTTCGGAACCATTCAACATATTTGCACACAATTTGGAATGCATAATCTATAGGGGCAGGTCTCTTGCTGTGCCACATTTCGTGTGAGTCTGTTGTGTGATATTTGAGATACCGAGTGTCAAATAATCCTAAATTTATCACGTTTTTTGCCATTTTTTTTCTACAGCTGCTTCTCAGAAATGGCTTATGGTTATGGTCTGAAATTTCATGATAGAACGCATTTGCCTCACAAATGTGCCTTTTGAAGGTTTGGTGAAAAAATATTTATCTGTTCAAAAGTTATTACATTTTTAATTTCCCCATTATTTCCTATGGAAACTATTAGATGCTCTGCATGAAAATACTTTTGATTTTGCAGGAGGTACTCCATTTTTTGCATGTATGGTCACATAGAACCTAGTTTGTTTTTGAAGAGCTCCCTTTTTTCACAGGGGCTATTGTCATTTCACATGTAGGGTCATGTAGAGCTTAGCTTATTTTCGTAGAGCTCTGTTGTGTCTGCTATCTTGTTTTGTTGTTAGCGAGAGACAGAAAATAAAGAAAACATGTCAAAAATGAATGTAATACAAGAAAGAAAATCAGAACTTGGTTAAATTGGACCTGTTTAGATACATTCTGATGTTTTATATTTTTTATTGTGGCCAGAAACACATTTCCTGTGCACCTAAAATCTTGGGTGTCGAGCTTAGCAAGAGGACCACTTCTCCTGTGTTCTCTGTATGAGAACAGTGGGGTTTTCTTGACTTCTATAGCTGCAGTTGGAACTCATGCTGCTGGCTGCAGAGTCAGCTCTGAGCTGCCCCTTTCCTTAGTGTCTAGTGTCACCAACCCACTCGCTGATCATTGAGCCCTATCTCTGGTGTCTAATGGCACCCCCACCCTTCCATTGTTTTAATTGATTCATAATCTGACACTGGGATACCCACTCCCAGTGTCAGATGTCCCCCCTTAGTCCCTTGCCTTATTGTTGCTGACATTGGGGGGCCCAATCTCCATGTTGGCAGTGGAAGCCCCCACTACAGTGTAGGACACTGGGGAGCCCACTTCCAGTGTCCCCAAATATTTATTTATTTTTTTCCTATAAAGAAAACTTTCTCTCAACGTCTTTTGTTATCCGTGAAAAAGAAAACAGTCCCTCGTCGTCCCCACTGTCCCACTTCCCATCCCCACCCTCCCACTGAGCACCCATCACCCCCCACATACCCTATACTTACCTTCAGAGGTCATCTGCTGTCATCTTCTGTGGACCGGGCCAGGTCTGCACTTTTCAAAGCTGAACCACAAACTGAGGAATTAAGGTAAGTGGTGTATAATGTACTTCAGTTTCTTTTTGAACTTATGTTGATGTCTTTGCCATTTTAGGTATTTTTTCACCAAATTTTCAACATAGGCTTTTTGGTACCTCACCTCATGAACACTGTCACTGTTGTTTTGTTAATCAGGCCCAGAAGGTGATTTTGTGGTCACTGTGCAAAATCACCTTTCGGGACCGAACAAAATGACAGTGCCAATGTTCATGAGGTGGGGTCCCAAAAAGCCCATGTTGAAAATTTGGTGAAACATTCATAAAATGGCTGAGTTAAGTGCGTTCATTGAACTTTTTCTATGCATACATGTAACTTTGGTAATTTTTAATATTTTGACTCCAAATTTTCAACAAAGCCATTTTTTCACACCACCCCATGAACAGTACAGTTGTCATTTTTCATATCCTGCCCAAAAAGTGTTTTCACACCTGTGGTGTGTAATGGTGCTTTGAAACTGATTTTAAAATGTTCACATATGAGTTTGTGAGGTGGGGTCATAAGAAGACTATGTAAAAAATTTGGGGTGAAAATATGAAAAAATGGCAAAGTTATGACCATTCGTTACAATTTTGGTACACCTGCTCATTACTTTGGAAATGTTAAATATTTTTACTCCAGATTTTCAACATAGCCTTCTTCTCACCCCACCTCATGTATGTGACAGCTGTTATTTTTCAAATCCTGCCCAAAATGTGTTTTTGCACCTGTGGCATGGAATGTTGTTGCAGGTGAGTGGAATTATGTTTTGGCGGAGATTAGAAAATTTGCTTTACTGGATACATGAGGTGGGGTAATAAGATGGCTATGCTGATAATTTGGTCATGCATTAATGGAGGGATGGGTGCACCATGTCTAAAGGACCCTGTGCTCCAACAGTAAAGTAAGGAAAATCATGGAGCACTGGACAAGCAAATAAGGAGACAAGTAAACTATCTGAAAAAGAAAGGAAATTCATTGTCAAAAACTTTGTTAATGCATCAGTTAGGGTTGTTAGTAAAGTGTCAAAAGTAGGGAAATATGGCATTAGGGTTTCCAAGCTTAACACCCCACCCCCACCCTGCAGACACAGACAGGCATCAGGGGGGTGCCTTGGGGTCATGGACCCTAATGTTCACACCATTCTCCTATACTGTACCCATTTCAGAATATTTACTTATGGAACAGGGTAACCCTTATGCTGTATTTCTCTACTTTTGTCACTTTACTAACAACCCTAACTGATGCATTAACGAAGTTTGTTTGCAATGAATATATATATATATATATATATATATATATATAGTATGTGTATATCTATATATGTATATATGTGTGTATATATATATATATGTATACATGCATATATATACACACACACATATATATATATATATCTTTATATAGCTAGTCGTAGAAAAGTTTCTCAGTACTGAGGTATACCTGGGTATACTAAGGCAGAATGAGGTGGAATTACAGTACAGTCAATGCAAATTGTAACTTGAGTGCCTCAGTGCTAACTCAGTGGTACCTCTAGGTAGGCAACTTCTAGATAACTACCATGTGTGTGTGTGTGTGTGTATATATATATATATATATATATATATATATATATATAGAGGATACATGATGGGCATATGTGATATGAGAGTGACCTCTGAACTCATGAGTGGTGAGGCCACGAGTGAGGTTTCAGAGGTCATTGTACAGGACTGAAAATATTTCCCATATCACACAAGTGCACATCATGTATCCTGTTTATACAATGGGGGCCTCACTGTTGCAAAATGTACAATTTGTGTGGCTTTGCGTGATTGCGTGGTTTTACGTGACTTTGCGTGGGTTTAGCGTGGGTTTTGGGGGTGTAATAAACGCCATTTATTTTAACTCTGCTGATGCCATCAGGATTTATTTCACTGCAGTGAAAGTAACTTGTTTTATCTCACTGGAATACGTCTCAGCCCCATTGTAAATATATATATATATATATATATATATATATATATATATATATATATACACACACTGTGTGTGTGTATATATATATATATATATATATATATATACAGAAAAAAATCCATTTACTGCATCAGTTAGGGTTGTTCCACAGCAAAAAAGCTAGGAAATTTGGGGTTAGAGTTGAAAGCCCCCTTGACCCCCAGCCCACCCACCAACCGGCATCAGGGTTTGCATTGAGGGCGTTATTGCTAAATACTATGTTTCCTAAATGTGACAAGTGCACTCCATTTTTACATACAAATGTATGACTTTTGCTATGACTCCCATCACACTGCATCATAAATCCACCAACAGAGTCCGTAACATGCCACATGGGACATATTAGTCAACATACGTGCTCTCTCAATTGTGCTGGGATTCTGAGTATGGTGCCAAATGGTCCACTGATATCATGTGTGACCAAAGGATTTACATGCTTGCCCATTTGTGATGCAAAATTTCCAAGTCTTCTCTCATCATCTGCTGAAGTTCCATTGACTTCACCAGTTCCAAATCACTTCCTCTCAGGTGGATATCCAGTGTATCTGGGAGGCAATGGAGTCAAGCTTTAGCTGTGATCCATGAAAGCAAATCACCTTACTTCATACCCCTCTGGCCCATCCAATGAGATAACGCTCATTAAAGATCCATGAAGAGGTTTTCACCCCATGGAATTACTGTGCTCTCACTGCTGCCCAGTGCACAACAAAGTGGCCACAGATCCCCAGCCTTTTTCCTCAGGAGTCATGACCTGCCAAAACAAAATAGAAACAGAGACATTACAGTAACTGTGGTCACATATAACTTTCAAAAGCTTAACTGCTGGAGGCAAACTTAAACCTACCCACGGATGTCCCATTGAACCCCAGGTGGGGACTGGAGATGGCACCAGCAGCCCCTGATCCCATTGTATATCTTTCTACACCATAAGTGAATGAAAACTCCTTTGGGGATCATCACCACATTTTCTTTGCTGAGTGTCACTGGCAATGTGGGTGTTTTGCTCAGCTGGGCTATCTTGGACCCCAAAAGCCCTGCAGAAGGCTACCAAGAAGGCTATCTGAAACATACATGCCTCAGAAGTGGATAAGCAAATCCTGGGAAGCACATTCATTATGTTCACTAACAAAACTGGAGCAGTTGGGTATCATGTATATGACCATCTCAGATCTCCATGGGCCCACCTTTTCAGAGTTTTATGCACACAAAACATCCGCATGATGTCCTTTATCTCTATAGTCTTAGAGAACCTTGCAACGCTTGCCAAATGCTGCCACCCACCCCACCTGCCAGCATATAGCATTGCCGCCTCATGTGCAGGAGGTACAAACATGATTGATCTTCCAGAACTGGCCAAACACTGTCCCAGCCCAGCTGCTGCCTCAATCCCAAGAAGTTCTCCACCCCCTCTAATAGGCCACACTCATGTTGGGTGTTACAGAACACCTGTGTAGATCCAAGGATACATCACTTCCCTGAGGTAGGTTGGGACTACTCTGGAGCACATCTCCACTTCTGGGGTCAGCTTTCAGAATCTCTCCCACTGCAAATGAGAAACAGCATCAGCAACACTTATCAACAGCAAGCACATGCACTGCTCTGAATTATATATTAATAACCAAATAACTCAGCAGAAAAACCTTCATCAATACCCCCTAATGTATGCTGTATACTACCCCTGTGTTATCTGTCTTGAAAATCAAGTCATGAAACTGATCCCCACAGATTATCAGTGCCACTAAAATGAAGAAAAATTCCAAGAATGTGACCTGATGGAGAAAATCCTCATCCACCCAGGACTAAGGCAAATGCTCTGCACACCAGGCCTGCCCAAAATAAGCTCCAAAACCAAAACCTCTGGATGTGGCTGTGTAGCACTCCAGCTCTTGACTTGTGACCTCTGTCAGCCAAATTGCTACCCCACAGAAACATGACAAGAATGTTAACCATACATTGAGGTCATCCCTGATGGACTCAGTAACTTGAAGCCTGTGATGGGACTTGGTGCAGCCCACCTCACACTTGACTAACCATTGAAGGAAGGTTCACCCCAATGGGATTACTTTGTATGTGAAATTCATATGCTCCTGAAGCTACTGAAGCTCCCACAGAGTAATTTTCTATACGTGCACCACCTTGTGGAGCAAGGTCCACAGGGGACTGACCTTCTGTCACAGCCAGAACTCTGTGATGACAGTATTACTTTTGATATCCAAAAAGGACAGAAGAGTGCTTGGCCCCTTTGTCTTTTCATGGACCAGTGTTATTCCCAAGTCCTCACACACAATGTGGAAAGACACCATCATCTTGGTGCAGTGAGCAGTCCATGTCTTGCCCACAAACAGAAAGTCATCCAGTTAATGGACAACTTTGGATCTCCCTGCTAGCCTCATGGTGGCCCAGTGCAGGAAGGTGCTGAATTGCTTGAAGACCATGCCTGCGATGCACATCCCATGGGAATCCAGTTGTCAACATAATACCAGCCCTTAAACTTCATACCCAGCAGATCCCAGTCAAGTGGGTGCAATACTGACATCTCAGCTGGATCAAAGTGATGGTTGGCATAGTCACCCTCTTGGTATGATAGGTGATTGATCATTCTGAATTTACTCTGTGCCTTTTTTGACACCTGCCCTATCAGTGCTATCCAATAGTCCGGGATCCAGGTGCATTTATCTATGTGTCTAGGTCCGAAAGATTTGATGACTGTTTCTTATGTAAAAAAGTGTGTAGAATCCAGATTTACAACTATTATTCACTCAAAGTTAAAAGTTTTCTTGGAAAATGCATTTCTTCATTGAAAAAATGAACTGTCGGTGAAAATTGTGTATAGTTTCATTTCAATTCTATAAGCTTTTATTGAAATACTACAGACATTGTAACAAACAGCAGCATATGTATCAAAGGCTTAATATTAACATTATTATTTATTTTATTCATCCCCGAAGCCGCCCCCGAGAACCAATAATCAGTATTATGCTCCTTTAGTACTGTGATGTCTCTAGCTTCTTAGCCAGGACGTAGCATGTACTCTAGTATAGCATAACCCGGAATCCATTGTCCGTATGCGGCTTCTGAGCTGTGACCACAGCTCACTTATCCCAAGTAGCAAAGGATATGGCCACCAGCGGTCGTCGACCCAGAAGCCACTCCAGCGCTCGATGACTCAGAAGCTGCTTTTGTGAAGCCATAATAGGATTTATCTCCTTTAATACTGCGTACTCTCCAGTTTTCCAGCCTTTCTTCGTATGCATCTTCAGTACCCAGGTCATCAACGCTTCAGAAGACATCATCCATACCCAGCTCCCTTAGAGCTGTGACTGCAGCTCACTCATCCCATACAGCTAAAGCTTATGGACTGACAGTGACACTTTAAGCCTCCAACCCTTACATCACTTAGCCACAATGTACAAGAAGGTATTCGGTACAGTGCCACAACTAGAACTTTTGGCCCCTGCCACACCCTCCCCACCTTTGCACCCTAGACCTTGAGACTCCAATGGTTTCTGCTTCCCTCGCCCATTCCACCTCCTTGTCATGTATAAAGTTAGATACATCCTACAGTTGCCTCATGGACCATACTTTCTATTGTTTATTTAATTTGTTTTTCCTGGTTTATCCACATGTACTTCCACACTGCCTGCACTTATGTGTGACCATATGCACTGTTTTTTCTTTTCTCTGATCTTTCTGTTATTCAGTTTTTATATTGTTCTTCCCTTGTACTGTCGTAATGCCTGTACTTGTGTGTAATTATGTGTATTGTTTATGACTTATGTGATGCAGGTCCACTTTGCAAATGAGCTTGCTCAATGGTGTCTGCCTGGATAAATAAAGGTTTGATTGATTGATTGATTTAACTTTAAACGATCAACTTTTTATGATGTTTTATGAACCTAAGTACAACAATCAGTATTCTTGTTCACTGTCTTCACTATCTGACACGTTAAGCAAATCTGTCTCATCAATATCGACCTCACAGTCACTGTCGTCATCTTCTTCATTTGGATTGTTGTCATGTTCTTTCAATTGTTCACTTAAGACTGATGGTACAACTTCATGTGTGAACCATGTTGGCTTGTATTTGCCATCCTCATAGGTACAGCCATTGTACTCTGGCTTCAGTAGTGTAATTTCTGATTTGTCTGCATTTTTCCATGACAATGTAATGTAATCTGCACAGCAGATGTGCTGTGTCAGAGTTGATTTGCATGGTGGAAGTGAGCTTGCGCCTGCTGCTTTGATCTTTTCTAAGGGTGCATCTTTGTCACTCGGTCGATACTTGACATTGAAAATACTGTAGTGGGCTGTGTTGACAATCTTTACTTTCTATACATACAAGGTACATGCAAAGCTCTCAATTGTATCCTCAGTTTCTTTAGACAAGTGTGGATATCTCAGTTTTCCAAATTCCTGTGTGTACTCTGTATTCTTTTCCATAATTGTTAGAGGTTGCACCTTCCCCTTGTCTTTGAACTGTGGTGAATAGTCACACCCTGTTAGTGCATGGAGACCTGGTAGAGCTGCAAACACAGCTCTTCCTAACTCTGCTGACAAGTGGGATACATCTATGAGTCTTCTTGTGTTACTCCCTGAATGGTCAATGTCAATGTGCAGTTTGAGATTATTATTTAGACTTGCATCATACAGTAGAATGACCAGAATATCAGTATCATCTGCCTTGACCACTACATGCACATATTCACCCTCATTTTGACTGCAAATGTAGTGTAAGTGTTGCATGATTCTTGTGTCTGCTTCTATGTGTTTGCTTTTTAGGGCCTTGCACTCTAGTCTGAGCATATGTCCAGCTTCCACTTTGTATGAGTAACAAGTTCCTCCTGCTGCATACATGAGCTTTTTATCACCTCGAACTTCACCGTACACATCAGAATGTCATGCTGTAGCTAGAAAACCTAGGAGTGCCATCTTGAATGAAGATGAAAACAGGGATCCAGCAAAATCTCTTGGTCAGCTTTGGTCAGGAACTGTTATGAGATAGGACAGTGGAGCGATGCTATGCTTTCCTCTCTTCTCTTGTTCAAGACCTTTGATCGATGGTGACTTGTAACAGTCACTGACAAGGTGTACTTCATTTGTGGAAGTACAGCAAACAAGAGACTGGATGGTTTTTGTCACACCGTGGAATGTTAGTGGCAGGTTAATGGAACTTGTGATCAAGGACATGGCATCAACCACAGTGGCATTTTCAGTATCGGGGTGGCTACTTTGGACTCTGGTCTCAGGTTTCTTCAGCAGTGTTGACTTCTTTGTTGTGTTCATTGATTCATCAACATTTCCTAAGGAAAGGGGTACCTGGGTTAGCGGGTAGGCAAACACCATCATAAGTTCAACTGTTGAAGTCACAGATAGATATAGCAAGTGTCCAAAGAGATCTCGAGTTACTTTCAACTAGACAATTTTCTTGTCCTTGTTCTTAATCTTCACTTTCATTGCATCATGTGAAAAGTTCTTCAACTTGTATATTTTGATGGGTTCCTCAAACCTACTGCCTTTGGTAATGCATTCATCTCTAAACACATGATACATCTGAGTACCTATCTCAGTAACCTGTAACTCTTTGTTTGCTACCTCTTGTGATACTGCTTTCCCACTACCTATTGAATAAAGATTACTGTCCTAAAATGCATCATGGAATGGATTCATGGAGGAGTCTATTGTGTTCAACAGCTTGTTTAGATTCTTCAAATCTCATTTAACTCTAAAACTCTTCAGCTCTTGGCTGGCTTCTTCATGGCTGACAAGACCAACTTTTTCCATAAGACTTCCAACAATTTTACTTCAAGCTGACCATAGAATGTTCTACCTCCTCCTTGCTTTGATGTTCTGTGTCAAAGAAGAAATCCTGGTTAGTCTTGATGCAGCATCAGTATTAATTGTCTTTTCCAAGGTCAAGTCTACATCATTTCTGCTAAACCCTCTCTTTGATCTTGCAATAGTTAATGTTCCACTCTCAATTTTTTTTCCTTAGTCCAGGGTGGGTCTCATCCATGATTACCAAATTCATAAGGTACATGGTCATCCACTTGGCATAGTTGTAGTGTCCAGTTGCAAAGTAAAGAGGTATCATCTTCTCCAAGATATATACAAAGAGAGGAAAGTCATTTGCCCTGATGAAACGGCAGGAGAGTTGGTACAACTATACCAAACTGCATTATTGCAGCCAAAATTGGGCAGTTGTGCCATGCTCACCATGGTGTGTGGAATCTTAGAATGTTTCATATGCTTCCATGAATGACTTGAACTCAGCTGTGTTCTCTAGGTCCACCATTGAGGAAGGTGATGGGTCATTAAGTAACTGCTGTAGATGCTTTGAGATTGGAAAGTCTGACAAACCTTTATATTGTAGATGCTGCAGATTCATGTAGAGTACTATGAACTTGGAAGCGAAGCAATTTTGCTGGATAACTCTTTACGATGTCTTTTTTTTAAGTTTCATCAGCTGCAAGTTTACTGAACTCTTATTTGCAGTGAAGTTCTTGTAGCAGATATAATGATACACATGACTGCTGGAGTAACGTTCAGGCAATTCAAGACACATTATGTTGTACTTTGACAGTGTTTGACTAGAACGCCTTTCCTTTGCATCAACTACTTTCTCCCAAATGAGCATCATTAAAAGGTAGTGGGTCTCAATGGTCTGTGCTAACTCCTGATCAGTGTGTAGGAAGCATCGCTTCTGCAGTTTGTGAGAAGTCTTGCTAGCCATATCTGAAACATTAAATAAATTACATTAATAACTAAGTAAATCGAGTCTATTAAATAAATTAAAAAAATTAAAAACATAAGTAAGTAAACCGAGTCTATTATATAAACGTAAAACTTTTAGTTACTCTTAAGAAAGTGCATTTGCCAAGAAAACGTACAACTATAGATGAATAAGAGTTGTAAATCTGAATTCTACACACTTTTTTACATGAGAAACAGTCATCAAACCTTTTGGACCCAGACACATAGATAAATGCACCTGACTCCTTCCTTACAGTGACTCGGGCATGGTGGGCACACAAATGGACCACTAACCCTTCCTACCACTGCTTCTTTCTCCAACTTAGCCTTAACTATATACGGACTGTCCCTGGAAGATTTGAGGTTCTCTCCCTCACAAGCTTTGAGTGGGCCCTTGTATGGGATCCCAAAGCACAAAACTCTGCCAGTGACCATGCAGACTGTCTATCTAGATAATCCACCAGCCAATGTTCAACATGCTTCACCCTTAAGGGGTTTGGGAGGCTTATCTTGCCACTTATAAAAGGGCCCTGAGCTGCTCCCTTTGGTGCATTGGATGAACAGGTAGTTCCACCCACAGGCAATGCACTCATATCTATATTGACATAACTTCATCTTGCATGGCCCATGGCTGTTGTGATAACACTGATCCCCCCTTCCCGCTGTTCTCTGTAGTGAATGCTTTCTTGGGGAAATGGGCTTGGTACACCAGGAAACCACTCTCAGAATCCTGAAACTCCCCACCAGCCACAATAGACCATAGCAGCAGGAGGTCCAATGACCCCCAGGTCCTGTTAGGATTGTTCTACTTCTTCCTGAAAAACTCATCACCATACACTGGTCAATCCCATCCCCATTTGCTAGCATGCATTACCATGATGTGACAATAATAACTCCATAACCCTTGAGCACACTTTGGGCATAAATCTGTCATGAATCCCCAATAAATCACAAAACCAGCTGCCCAATTTTCCCATGAGCATCATATAACAACCTTCTTCCAATGCTCCACTCCATCTTCCTTCTCCTTCTCCTTCTCTTTATCTACCTCAGGCTCCTTGGACCTGTTAAGCAACGTGAAGACATCAACAAACTTGCCGCTTGCAATTTGTTCATGCATCTTCTCAGAAAGGTGCAACCCAATGGACTCCCCAATGGTCACATATGACCCATGTTTCAGCTGTGCTGGTGGCTACTGTGCTGGCCCTCAACCTACCAAGTGCCCTACACCCTTCCCCATACTGCCCCATGATGCCGCTGGCTGCTTCTTCTCTCACAATACCAACAGAGCTAGCACCTTGTCCAACTTCTCCTGCAAGCTCAGATGGAGGGCAGGAGGACCTGCCAGCTGAGAAAGTGGACCTAGTCTCCCTGGCTGTGGGAGGTTGCTGGGCTGTGGTGCATGGGACCAGTGAGAGAGGAGTGGAACCCACTGGCTGTGGTCCTGGCAGCTGTGTCAATGGGGCCAGGTCTGGCAGGGGAGGAGCTGGCCTCAGATATGATGGACTCAGAAGTAGCCCCTTTATTGGCAGTGGCATGAGCTGAGGATATGGCAGCAGGGCGTGCTGGTATTGGATCTAATAGATAGGGCACCGGGACCAATATCAGCAAAGGCACAGGCTGCGGACCCAGCAGTGGGCTGAAAAGGGCCTGGAGAGGCAGGTGCAACCCCAATAGTGGGGTCAATGGGCTGGGAGCCTGAGTTGGCAAGGGAGCCTTTTTGGGTGGTGGTGCCACTGGCCAGGGCATGGGAACCTGAAAAGTTTTTCTCAACAATTCCTGTAATTCATCATTAGACATAGTACCAAAATTCAGGCCTACCTGGCTGAGGTAACACTCGAGCCAGTGGATCCTTTCTGGCCTTCTGCAACCTCCCTCACCTGTCCATTGGCTTTGGTACTGGCACTGGTTCCTGAGGGTCTGCTGGGGCCAAGATCACTGGCTCAGGCTATGGCACTGGCACTCTTGTCAGTCACACTGCATCAGATCCCCCTGGATTGCTGAATACTGCTTCCCACAAAGCATATTCTTTCACCTGTGCCAGGGACACCAACTGCGGTTCAAACTCCACGCTTGTTCTGGGCCTTGAATGCATCATCACAAGGTCTCAGGCTGAAATGATAGAAAAAAACACACCTAAGCACATTCCAAGCCTGAAGTGAAACAAATTTTACCTACACTTAGGAAGTTTATAAAATCCAGGAGAAGCCAAGGGTGAAAAGTCTTCAGCAAATGCGGCACATCTAGGTGAACAGGATAAGGCAATAGTGGCATTCATCTTTTGAAACCAGGTTACAGTTGTACATTATCTTTTGGTTTATGTAGTCCAATCTTATATCACAAGGGTTCCTGAGGGTCAGAGGGTAGGAGAACCAACCAGTTTGGTGGAACAGTCTGGTAAGTCAGGGACCATGTAAACTGCAGCCTCCTGGTATTTACTTGTGCTTTGAAAATACTGAGGGGTAGTAGAGGCAGCCCCTCAGAGAATGCCATGAGGCAGGCCAGTGGGCAGTTGCAAAATGTTATGCTATGACTGCAAAGATAATTTTTACATTTGTTCTCCCATTTTTCTCATGCATTATTCTGCTTTGTCCTCAAATTAGTTTTATGGCAGCATCACTGCTAACAGTCTCCACTATGCAGCAGACGGCATCTTCCCACTGATTTCCCAGCCAATGTCAGGTTGCATGTGGGGGTGGGAAGTTGACTGGCCCACACACAAACAAGGTGGCCACAGTCATGAACCAAATGCCATCCTCCCATGAGGAGGTTGACGTTTGCCCTTGTAGCTCTCAGCCAGTCAGAACACAAAAACTGATTTAAAACAAAACTACATGGGTATTTCTGAAAACTGTAGTTCTGTAACCTAGCCAGAGGGAGCTCAAACACCAATGCAGATAGTCTGCCGGATGCCAGAGAGTCTGCCCTCCAAACTGCACCCTTGACCTGCAACATGGAAACTCCCAGTAAAATCTGTAATATTTGTTGGTACTTTTTTTTTAATAGCCTAATTACCCTGCTTAAAGAGCTGCTGAGACCTAAAAAAAAAAAAAACTTTGAAAAACAATATACTTATGTACTATTCAGCTTACATTCCATATATATTCAATAGATTTCTTCACACCATTATTAATTACGGGGAAAATGTACATGAATATTTGATATTTATACCTTAGAGTTCATCTGCCTCTATAGCTTATCCCCTACTTCACATCATAATCATGTACTGTGACATTACATTCTGTTGACATGGGAGTAACTGTGATGTCACAAGCAGTGCATTATGACTTCAGGTGTGGAGAAAGTAACAGGAATAGATAAACTGTTCAGGAGCAAAGATCCTGTTTTCATTCAAATGACCTCTGTAATAAATAATGGAGAGGAGAAATACAGAACTAATGTTAAAAACATGCTGATCTGTATCTTATTATGTTTTGCTAAAGTGCTCCTGAAGGAGTCATCTGCTCTTTAAGGATCAAGCAGAAGCTTCCTAAGGACTTGTTCTACTGCTGATACTACAAAGCCTTATTTGCACAGATATTTGGAGGGTCTATACCTGCTATAACCTCAGCTTACCAAAACTTACACCACAGAATCCTGTTGCCCCAATATCCTGACCTCCTGGTCTCTTCTGGAGAGGGAGCTACTATCTGCTGGAGAGGGAGAAGCTGGAAAGAGGGCAGAACCTTTGCTACACCAGCTTAAATTAAATGCTTCTCCCGTCCAGCAGGTAGTAACTCTTGCCTCCTGAGAAACCTGCCTACCTCCATGACCCTGACCCTCATGTTCAGAAGCTACCTTGGACCTGCTTAGGTGTCACATAGGGGTGTGTCCACAGACAAACCTCTCCTGTTGCTATACACTACTGTTAAGGGACTCCCCTGATAGATCCTCTGTGCAATTGGAATTGAAAAGAAATTAGAGCAATATTGCATGCTAGTGACAGGTCATTGAGGTATCATGCTAAACATTTTATGATGGAGGTTTCCAACCCATATTAATTTAAATTAAAAAATATTTCCACTAAAAGGAATTCAAAGCATTTTCTAGTGACATGGTTGTCACAATTTAAAGTCCCTCGACATCCCTGACTGTTCATCATATGTCACAGAGTCCTCTGATATTAATGGTACCTTATCTATGTCTGAGAATACCCACCTGACCTTTACAAATGAATTTCACCACTACCTCTGACAGCTTATTTCTAAAAATCAGTGTAATAACTTTGTAATCTCCATTCAGGAAAATGGATTGGGTAATAATTGCTGCACATTGCAGAACATCTTTTCATAGATAAGACAGTAATTAAACCAACAAATATTGGCCAAGGCAGGTAGCCAAAACTTATTGATTCCTCCAGAATCCAATAATGAAAAGGTACCATTTGTTCCTTCTTGGACTGATAAATATCTTAAGGGATCCCAAATAATTCACATTATTTAAGACAGTAACTGAATAGCCTCACCAAACCTCTTTAACTGTGAGTGGTGCAAACAAAGTGCCTGTCTTGCTCAGTCAAAGTGGACAGGTCCATGTGTTCTAAAGGTTATTTTCTATTATTCTGTATCTTATTTTATTTAGATTGATACCCTTTGTCATAAAGTACCCTGAAAAATTGTTTTGATACTGTTTGTCTATGTACAATATTAAGCTTCCCTCTAATGCAACGGATCTACTATGCCAGGTCGACAAAAATGTTGCCAACCGACATTACAGAAAACCTTTATGTTGACCGCATTTGCGGTCAGCATAAAGGTGGTCACTATCTCCCATGTTTTCTTTGGGGGGGATTTTCCCCCAAACTTCCCAAGTGGGGGTCTGTGCCCCCACTCCCCCCAATTAGAATAATCAACTCTGAGTTGCAGCTGATTAGGGAAGGGGGTGCAAGACCCCCAGAAAACTGTCGGGGTCCAGCGCCAACACTACAGTGACCTGGCACTGTTGTCACTGTAGTGCCAGTTGCTGTCAACTTGTTGCTGTGTGGGTGTATACCTAATGCAACCCCCTGCAGTTTTTGACTTGGCCCAAATGTTCCTACTTGCACCCTTGACTCCCAGTAAGCTTGCTTTGTTCATTTTATGCTATATTTGACCATTTGCCTCAATCTCTTATTTATTTCAGATTTCAACTTAATAATTGAGTTCAGTGGTCCTAATTTCTTGTGCTCATTTTATGAACCTATGTTAGCAAAGTTGCTTTGTTTACCTCTTTGTAGAAGATCAGTGATGTCAATGGTGATGCAGGCAAAACAAATTTGGAGGCCTTTTATAGTTTGTCAAATGTTTGGGAGGGTATTAAATGCTGATTGATAATAATTTATTGTTGATACTCTACTGCTCTTCCAATGCACTGTTTGTTAAGCATGTGTGCCCTGATATATTTGGAGTGTGGGGGGTAGAGTATCTACTGATGGCTATTTTAGAGGAGGGATCTGTACTAAAGGGCAGCTGTTTCCTTGAGAAATGTTTTGAAAAACAGTATGTTTGGCTACAATGCAGCTAATATTTCAAATGAGCTTTGTATTTTGCCTCTACATTATTTATTACAGAGATCACATGCAAGAAAACATTATCATTATTTATTTATTTCAGTACTCGGGGGGGAAAACCATTTGAGCTCAGATTACATAGGTTCCACATCAGGACATTGCAGTACAACAGATAGGTGGAATTATACAAATGATTGCAGAAATACAAAGGTAAACAAACAGGCTTATATATCAAACACAGTACAGGTCACAAGAAAACAGACAATCTGTAGTGCCCAACAGTGAAACCAGTCAGTCGTCAGCAAACAAGAGGTTCCTTGGAGCATTGCTAAGTGTTAAAGAAAAAAGGCGCTGAAGGGGAGGAACCCAAGTGCAGTGTGCAAAAGGAGAGCGTAATATCAGTACAGCAGTCGGGATCGGAGGAAGGTCACTAGACTGGAGGCAGAGGGAGAGGATGCTAGGTGTGTGGGGGAATGGAGGAGTATCTCAGAAGTTCATCAGCTCCTTGTTTATTTCTCTGATGTCATAAAAGTCTGCTTCTGACATCAAAGGGATTCCTAAGGCAGCCACCTCTGACACCACAACAGACGACGACTTTAACTGGGGAATGTGCTGCAGGACAGATCCAATCTAAGTGATAAAGGTCTTGTTCTGTGCAAATCTTAATAAATAAGGATACATCTATATAATAGATATAAAACACAGGTTGAATTGCGTGTGAATATTGTGTTTTCTAAAGTTTTTCAATAGGAAACAGCAACTGTTTTTGCTGCAGCTTTCAATGTATTGCAGGGTTTATCAGCCGTCTTACTTGAAACACTTACGCTGTGTCTGTTGGTGTGGGTGATGGGCCTGCTTGCTGTTACTGTAGGGAAGTATGCTTTGATTGAACTCCTTATATTGAACCTTTTCTCTTTGGTGTTTGTGTTCCCTTAACAAAGAAGGCATGTTTTCTATATAATATATTGAATCCTGCCTCTGGGGGAACAGAATTAAAGAGTGCTCTAGGAGAGTCAGGTGCAGCAGCTAATACATTGCAGGGAGAATGTTTTCTCATCTACTTAGATTGCTTAAGCAATGCTTCCTTTGCATGTACCAGTATATCGATTGGATTGTTTTCACCATGATGCATATTGTAAGCTGCAGAATTCTGGACCACTGGCCACTCCAGGATTCTCTCCAGGGTGATAGAACAATCTGGTGGTGATTACACATAAAGGGTAGTTGAATGATTTGCTTTTTACAGAACCTGCCTTAAGAAGATGTGAGTGCACTTAGCCAAAGCGGCATTATAGAAGGCTATTTCATATTTGCAATTGTTTGAACTGAGCAGCCACAGACAAAGAAAATCAGACACTGTACTAGATTATAATGCCTTCAAATAGGAGTTTTACAACCATGTAAATGTGCTTTACAAGCTGACAGATACAGGACTTACTATCTCTTTTCTTTAACAAAAACAAATAGGAACATTTAGCACCTAAAAGCTGCCTTGCCAACATTTAGCATTTTCACTGTCTTTAATATTTGATTGGCTGACAGGAAGTAATCTCTTTCCTCAACTGGTAAGGCTGTGTTCATGGAGTGACAAAGTTATTTATAGCTGTAAACATGCAAAGCAGATTTTCTTAAAGCTTCTACCCAAAACCACAGAAGCAGGAAACCTAGGAACATTTCTTTCTTTCTTTCTGTCAGGAAATTTCTATCACAGTACCTTAAATTGTTTGCAACTATAATATTCAAACACACTTCAACTTATAGTTCATTATGTTTTTATTGTCACTCATTCTTGATCATCTAGGATATTTGCATGAAAGCAAATTTGTGTCACTAACTCCAGCTTCATTTAAATCAACACAGCCATATAGCAGGGACTGTATAGACTTAGAAATGGATAACTATTATTAGGAAGCATTGACTCAGCTGATTCACAAGTGAAAACTTTTATATTTACTTAAATGCATATCGGAAATCCTTTTACAGGAATATATCATTAGAGACAATGTTGTTTCCTATGAGGGGGCAGCTAGGATAAACGGGGATGGGAGGACAGTTGAACAGACCAGCTGACTAACTGTACTGTAATTAATTGTCATCACAGCACATCTATGGCTACTATAGTTATTGTTTTCCAAAAGTTGACACCCCATACACAGTCACAAAGGGCCTGTCGCTAGGTGGTCACGATGACCTCTAAGCAACAGGTCCTTCACCTGTGCCCTATTGTGCTGTGCACAAAAGATACCGCAAGCCTTCCCTGGGACTTTCAAAACAAATGACGACCTTGTGGAGTACAGGGGAGGGGTTACCATGAAAATGTCCTGCAGAGCCATGCTCAAAGCACAGTGATCCTCACACATCTAGCTGCAAAATTAAGCAACATCCCTAGCGTGTTACAAGCAGGCGGTTGGGGGTTTCAGTATGCTGAGAATGGGCAGAGAGGGTCCAGTGAGGTGCAATGGTTGTCATGGTTCATGTGTGTCAGTGGCATGTCACAGAGAGTATTTATAGGCTGTGGGTTCCACTAAACATGGGGGGGGGGGATTTAGAAATGGGAAGTGGGTGTGGAAGAAGAGGAAAAGGAATGGCACTGGCCCACCTGGAGGTACTATGGAGCCCATGGAAATTCAAAAAGCATTTTCCAACAAGTGGGTCAATAGTGATTGAACCATGCAATGTAGGCTGTTCCATATGGAGATTTTAGTAAGAGTGATAATGCAGCATGATAGTGGGCACATCCTCCTAATTAGTGTCCACTAACATCCAAGCAACTAGTTTACATTGCAGCATAGTTGCAAGAGAGGACTCCTCTCCCTTCAGCTATGACACTTCAATGTGTATGGCAGAAATGACCAAAGGGAAATTAAGTTTATCAGCAGTTTATGAACTAATACTATGAACAATTCATGAATGATTCATTAATGTCCATTAGTATTCATGAACATTTCATGATCTTTTCAACTGGTGGAGGAAGCAAAATGAGGAACCTGTACATAATTCATTGGGACTGTGAATGGGGTAACACATGTCTGGGGTGAATTCAATTTCCACCAGTACATTCCCACTTCTTGGATATCTCCAACAGTGCCTCTATAAACATAGGGCTTGATCCACAGAAATACTTGGAACACACTCGGGCCAGGTATACAGCAGCTGTATAGCTTCATGATGTGCACTAGCTGTACAAGTTGTGTGATCCACAAAGGCTGGGAGGTGTCATTCAGGCATGGATCTAACCATGGAGGGTGCAGAGTGGCATGGCCAGGAGTGCATATGAAGCAGCATTTCTCCATGGATTGCCCACTGACCCAGTGATATAAGATGTCCTGATCCCCATGCTCTGCTATGTGGAAATGATATCTGTAGAGGCACCCAAAGTGGAGAAACAGCAAATAAAGACTGCCTGCACTGTTGTCACCACAGCATTAGCCAGCAGCAAATGGAGCACCAGCAAGTGCAGGGGTGGCAGCATTGGTGTCCATTCCTGATGAAGAAAGCCATGTACTCCCCTGCTTCTTGAATGAGGAAGACACCATACTGACCACCATGGATGGAGCAAACTATGCTGCCTTCTATGGCTCAGCGACACTGATGGGGATGTCTGCCCACAAACAACTGGTATGCAACAGCATACAGGATGCCATCAATGCTGTGGTGAACATGCCATGGAAAATTTGTGCCCTGAAATGCAAATGGCATGGACTGCGGGGGGGGGGGGCAGGAAAGAGGAAGCTGGCATAGCAGTTATAGGCACAACTGGAGTCAGGTATGGACAGTCTGGCGAGTAATCTGGAGTTCACAGAGGTAAACAACATAGTGGCTGACACCATCAGCTAGCAGGTGGTAGGTGAGGATGATGAGGGGGCTAGACACATTGGAGGGTGAGTGCAGGTATGGCGCCATGAAGGGTCAGGCATGGATCCAGATAGGAGCTAACCTGCAACTGTTCCCCACAAAGTGAGGACCTGCCAACCCCAGCTCAGGAGGAGGATGTTGACACTGATGAGGTGGGTACCCATGGCACAGTCAGGCAAGCAGATTGCAACACACATGGCTACATGCCATGGGGCCCAAGTCACACTGTGCAATAACCCCTCACTCTCCTGGCCAAAGATCCAGAGCCCAGTATGCACATTGACACTAATGATGCCTAGGACACCCAAGACCCTGAAGAGGATGATGCAGATGGCACAGGGTACACCAACAGCCTCTATGACTGGATGCAGAGCACCAAGGGCTCAGACACCATTCTAGTCATACAAGTGCTGCCCCACAGCCCCCAGGCAGTGATCAGACACTCCACATCATTGGCTCTACACAACATGGTCATGCAGGGCATGCAGCTGGCCAAAGCAAATGGTTAGATGCACACCACAACACAGACATCTCCACTGAACATTGCACGGGGCAAGTAGCATCCACAAGGTTGAATGTGCTGGACAGGAACCCCCTGGAGGGACCATAAGGGGCAGTATCAGCAGCACAGTGCCCAAGGCAGCACCCCTGCATGGCATGTATGCCAATATCCATGGCCTGGAACAGCAGCACATATGGCAGGCCAGGGCTGGGCATGAGTACCTCCAGGGCATGTTCCACAGTTCTTGCAGCCTGAGCTCAGAGGTCAAGGATAAGCCTACCAGATCATAATGCTGCATGCTCTACAGTTCATGACATGACCGTGAGGTAGCAACAGTGTGGTAGGTAAGAGTAAGAGGGTGCAAAACTACGAAAGGAAGTATACGCGGTAGTGCACCCTCTCATTCTTCCCAGTGCAGGATAAGAATCCTTCTGGGAGAGGGGTCTACCGAGCAGCTGCTGTGGCTCAATGGAATGACCAACTGGCAGCAAGGAAGACAAGCAATGCATTTGGGACCGGGTTTCGATTGCCAGTCCCAGACACATGGAATTTTTTTTCACACTTTGTGCGATATTAAGTGTGCCCCCCGCCATAGGAGTTAGTTATATTAGTTGGGGGTATTTGAAGGTCACAGCATCCTGTAACAGGGTGTGCCCCCCACACAAAAACAAGAATTATGCCATATTCAATATATCGCGCTGTATTGGCAGTGCAGTATATTGCCACAGCATAATGTCTTGTAATATTATGACCCCATGCCAAGGGTAAGCAGGAGGAACTTGGGGCCTTTGGCAATCCATGGACAGTGGCCTCAACAGCATCCCAGGCATCCTTGGTTGGGACCTCAATGAACTGACACAGGTGGTGCTGACAAGCTGCGGCCCACAGGAACCCTGTCTTCAGGCTCCCTCATTGTCCTGTTGCCACAGCACAAGGTGAGGACAAGAAGTCCCTGGGACAGGCAACAGACACAGAAACTCCCCTCAGAGACACCAATGGCATTGGTTCCCTAACGTCACCCAGGAAGGGGACAGCCAAGATACAGGGAGGCAGATGGCACAGTGCACACCTTTATAATGGCACAACAGAGGACTGAGCACACATGCCAGCAGGGACACAACAAGGGGAACCTAAGGAGCACATTTGGCACATCAGGCCCACACACCATTAGAGGGGAAAACTCACAATAGGATAGGCATATATCTTTACTGTGACAAACCACCACCACCTCAGCACACCCTGTCTGGCACATACACCACTGGCACTATGTGAAGTACTGTTGGACAACCCATGTCCTGCATAAATGTCCCGGATGATACCCTGGGTTCAGACCAGTGTGAAATCCATGATGATTTTTGGGCACATGTCCCTGCACATATCTGGGCATGTCACCGGGTGGTGGCATGTCACCATGTGGCACAGGTAGGCATTTCCTTACAGCTTTGTTGTGTAGCATGCAGCATATGGTGAACACCCTGCACACCTTTCCAGGCTTGCCATGGCAGAGGCCATGTCTGCTCTTGTCTTGTTGAGGCACCTGAAGTGCACGTTCAGCAGGTCAAACTCCCTCTAAATGATGCTCTGTGTTAGTCAATGTGCCTCAATGTACTTCACCTCTGCCTCCGACTGGGGATGCATGAACTGTGTTATCAGGAATGTGTGTAATGGATATCAACTGTCACTGTAGAGGAGAGGAGACCATCAGTGAATGCCACACATGTGCTCTGCCAATGCCTGCTCCATTTAATGTGTTCACACCTATCAGCTACCCTTTGTTAGCTGGAATGGCATGCAATACCCTTCACAACCCTGAGTTCTCCAGTACCTATGTGCTGTGTGGTGAGACTGGGCACTTGACACAGATGTGCATAATTACACCTGTTACATCATACAGGATCTGGATGTTCATGCCGTGGTATGCCTTGCAGTTTCTGTATGCCTCCTCTAGCTGGGCAGGCACGATAATCACAATGGACCCTATGCACCAATGGGTGGGAATTATGCACCAGAGGTGCATAACCCACCCACATAGATCTAAATGTGCAGACAGGTGCACACCAGGGGTATGCTTGACTGATGCACACCTGTCTGCAGCCCTGCCCCTGGCACACAGGACTCTGCAGGGAGGCCAGGGGTGGAGTTATGGTCCCAGGTGGGCATCCAATCAGATGCCCATCCTGGGCTGAAAGTGGATACCATACATGCTGAGGCACTGGTCTAGATGTGTGAATGCCTAAAACAGGCACCCAGACCTGCGCGCCCATGCCCCAGTGTCAGGCCATCAGAAGGATGGCCCCCCCCCCATACAGCAGAGCCCCAACCCGTAATGGTATTCCCACCACTACCCCCCACACACACCCCAGTCTTCAGCAGCCCGATCCCCAACCCGGTACCCCAGCATACAGGTAAGCCAGCCAGTGCCCCCACCCGCGGCACTGCACACCCACCCTCTGGCCCCGTACCAGTGTGCCGGTGCCACTTCACAGGACAGCTAGTGGCACAGCCCTCCTCACTCCTCCATGGCAGCCTGCCATATGACATACGCTGGTACACATTGGCTGCGCACCCCTGAGTATGTTAGATGGCCGGCGGCAATGGTGGTGTGAGGAGGGTTGTGCTGCTGGCCAACCCGGTAAGCAGCATTGGCACACAGGTACAGAAGCCAGAGAGTGGGTGTGCGGTGCCATGGGGGAGATTCAGTGGGAGGTCCTGTATGGGGAGGTGTCTGAATGCAGGGGCCAGAGCCGCATGTGTGGTGTGTGTTGGGGGGGTAGCCTACAAGAGGCCAGGGCACAGCCGTTTGCTGGGGTGGGTGGCGCCAGGCAGCCATTGGGGATGGCTACAGTGGTTCCATTGGAGGGGGTGTGGGTTATCCACCTGTTCTGAGTGGCAACCGGGTGTGTGCACATGGCATATAGGGGCCATATGGCAGAGTTCTTCCTGGCATACCCTACGCCCTCCTCTGCACCCCTGCAGCAAGCACTATGTGCCTTTGTGGATGGCGCATAGCGATGGCATGCCCCCAGCTTGCCCATGGTGTGCAGCGGTCTGCAGACCTGGGGGATCAGGTGCATTGCACCTGCACACACCCCATTAGTGCATCCTGCATGGGGGCACATGGGTGTGGAGTGGCTATGCGCCTCATTTATGCAGTACATATTCACTCCACCCATTTGTGAATACAGCTGCATATGTGTAGCGTCGATGGTCCAAGTGGTGTTGGACATGCCAGCTACAGCATAGAAAGTGGCCTGTATTTCCCACAGGGCCTGTTTTGACCTCAGAAACAATATGTAGTTGCCAAGGTCTGTCAGTAGGGCACTGGTTACCAGCCATATTCACCTGCTTATGGAGGACTGGTTCATACTGGCCATGGTCCCTCATACATTGGAAGGTGCTCATCCCACGGTAGGCCACAGTCATTAGCACCCATGATGTGCCTCACTGTATCGCTAGAGCTTGTCCATGTCTGCAGATGTTATTCCAGTAGCTGGAACAGCTCCCCAGTGGCATCCATGTTGAACTGGTACCTGCCAATGTGCTGTTGCTGCGTAACTGTTACTGTTTCAGCCCTAGGCTGTTAGATATGGGGGCATCTTGCACAGTGCTGCAGTGTTGCATCTCTTGATCATGTATCTGCAGGAAAATCATGTACAACAGTATGCCTGGACACAGCACTACACTATCCTGGCATTCCTGCAACATGCTCATGAAGACTGTCCAGGATTGCCCAATAGGCACTTTCATATCCAGCCAGGTGTTGGTGGGGCCTGCCTACATGGCATCCTACTGATGTGCCAATGACCCATGCCAAAGGCACTGGCATGTCAGTCCACACCAGACTCTGGAAAGGATGCCATGGATTGAGAAGATCACACCCAGAACCTGTGCTGTAGTAGGCTTTTATGCCCTGGACCCTGACCCTGGATGAGAAAGGGTACCAGGACCAGAATGGGTTACTGGCACCTGGTGGAGCCTGCCAGTATAAGTACTTCCTGGGGAACTGCTGTCACACACAGTGAACTACTATATCTTGTTCTCTGCCATGTCCTCCATGATGTTGAATGCAGCATTCTGTGTTATTTCAAAGTCTGGGACCCTGATGCCGTGGAGAGAGTTATCAAGATGACCAGGGGATGAGCTGCCAGTGTACAATCCAAGGCTGGAGCAAGATACAGATGACAGGCCTATGCTATGAGTCAGAGATGGAGCTGATGGCATTGCAGCTGGAGCCAGCCCATATGGACTGAGGGAGGACCAGCCAGACTATGGGCATCGGCTACTGCAGTACATCTGCTGACCTGCCATATACCTGCCACATGCCCCTGAGGAGTGGTCATAGCTGCTAGGACTGTCATGCTGGGGGAAAGCATCGAACAGACACTGGTACAGCTGGGGTGTGCCATAACATCCTACTGCTGGGACATTTCATGTCAAGCGCCACAACCTCTGCCTTTGTACTGTATGTTGCTTGATTGATGATTCACTAGAAAATGCCTGTTGAAGTATCACTACAGCTTGTACCATGCCTGTTCTTGGGGCACACCCAGTTTACTGGGGGTGTGTGTGTCCTGGGGAAGGTGTGTATGTGGGAAGCAGCTGTATATGGGAGACTGATGTGTATGGTGGGCCTGGTATATATGAGGGAGAAGGTGTGCACAAGGGTCAAGTGTGTACAGTGCTGTCCCATGTGTGCCTGTGTGCCAGATCAGTGACTTCTGCAGTAGTCCATCCCCATACCTCCCATGTTACGGTCCTCTGCACCTTGAACAGCATTGCCATCTTCTCTATGGCAGCACCCTGCCTGTGTAGGTGTAGGTGTTGCTCCACATTTGCATAGTGGGGCTTCTGGGTCTGTCAATCTGTGGACATGCCTTGCACATGTGAGTATGGCATGCCCAATACCATGGCCATGCTCTGTGGTCCTGCAGTCTGGCATCACATGGGCTCATACATGTACCACATATGGCCTGCTGTGGCTCTGCATACCATGCAGCTCCATGTGGTTCATGCATATGTCCATGCATGCATTCATTACATAACTGCATAGTCTCCACATGTTTTGTGGATCAAGCCCTTAAACTGTGAAACAGTTAGACCCCTGCTTAAGCAGAAATCTTTAGATTCTAATGATCCAGTTAACTTCTGGCTCAGCCATTTGTAGCTAAGGTTGTACTGTAGAGAAGGTGGTTATGGTGTGTTTAGTGGACTATGTAGAGTGATTTAATCTCTTTGAGCAACTTGCAGGCTGGTTTCTGTAATGCCATAGCACATAGATGGTGTTGATCAGGGTGTGCAATGATCACCTGCTGGTGAGCTACCAAGGAGAGATAATCATTTGTGATCTTGTTTGATCTCATGTCCGTTTTTGACAGTGTTGATCATGGGGTGATATTGGACAGATTTGCAGATTATGTAGGGATATGGGGGGACTATGTTATAATGGTTTTGATCATTACTCAAAGACCATGAAAAGTCAGTGGCCATGGGTTCCATATGGATCCCATATGTATTTGTGGGCCAGTAGCTATAGACTGTGGTGTACCACAAGGCTCAGTCCTGTCCCCTAGGATCTTTGGCATGGGTGTTTGACCACTTGGCATAATGCTTAGGAAGTACAGTATGGAATATCAGTGCTCAGCAGATTATACCCTGCTATATCTTTCCATCACCCCCAGTCAGGACCATGGCGATCAACTCTGTATTCACAAACTATTCTTGGAGAAGGTCAGGAGCTGGATGGCCTCCAGCTGCTGACCCTTAATCCCAGTATGACTGACTTGCTGCTAGAATGGCCAGAAAAACAGATATCTGCCCTACAAAAGAGGCTTCAGACACTCATTCTGGGATAGGATACAGTTGGAAGCAGTTTGGGACATTTGCAACCTGATGATGGAGTCCCAGCTTTTGACTGTCATCAAGGACTGCTTTTTTCACTTTAAGAATATATCCAGGTTGTCCTGTTAGCTAGATCTCAGAGATCTAAGAACCCTAATGCATGTGTTTGCCATATACCAACTCGACTACTGATTTGCACTCTATAATTGTTTACCCTGTGGTCAGTGTTGATGACTGCAATTGAATCTGAGCATGGCACCTTTTCTATTTTTTCCAGTTAGAAATCAGAAAATTTCACCCTGATGCTGTACAACCTGGGCTGGCTACATGTTAGGAAAAAAACTTGATCACTGAGTTCTTATTCTGACATTTAAGACCCTACAAGGAACGGGTCTTGCTTACTTCTGTGGTCTGCTGAGCCCTCACCGACTAGTCAGTATTCTTCCCTCTAGAGAGTAGGGACTTTTGAGTGTCCCCTTCTTATGTCTAAAAACTGTGTGGAACTGGTCATTCCGTGTAACTGCCCCTCTGCTCCTGAGTTGTACTAAGAGATACACTAAACTGAGACACTTGGATGCAAAGGTTAGGAAGTGACTCTTCAGTACTGCCCTCATTGCACCAGTTTAAGATGGCTATGTATATGTAAAGCCCTCAGATAGTACTCCTTTAGTACTATTTCACTGTACTGTTGTATATACTGAATGATGATTTATTGTATGTGCTGATGTTTGTGAGATTGATGCAGTAATGTTCTTATTATATGTACAGTGCTTCGAGTCATGCAACAACACTAAGTATAGTTTACCTTCCACTAAATAGGTGTAATATCATCCTCCTGCTTTTTGCTCCACTAAAGCCTTAATCCTCTTTGTAAATTCATTATCTTTTCCAAAGCTACAGATTGCGATGTCACAAAGGTAGAATAGACACTGTTTTCATGCAGCTGTTTTCTGTAATGAGGTGAGATATCCTATAGCAACATAGAAACATAGAAGTTGGCATCAGATAAGGACAGCAAGGCCCATCCAGTCTGCCCATTTATTTTTCTATCTTATTAATGTGCCATCGGCCTTTGCTCTGTCAATGACCTATCTATTCATACTCATCCATATTGCTTCCTTATGCCTATCCCATGCCTGTTTGAAGCTCTGCACTGTATTCATATCTTCCACTATCTCAACTCTGATAGCAGCCTTAAAGGAATGAGTTTGCTATGTGCCAGTGGAGGAATGCTCTGGATAATTTTACAAGAATCATTTCTCCTGATTCAACATTGTTCACCACCTTAATGCCTGCTCTCTCCAGTTGTGTCTGAATGAATATGTAGATTAAGACAGCTGGAGGTCAACAGTAAAGCAGTAAGATAAGGAATAAAAACTGTATGTTAGTGCGTGTGTGTGTGTGTGTGTGTGTGTGTGTGTGTGTTTTGTGCATTCATATCAATGTGTGCTTAGCAGCTTATGATTATGTATGAATGTATGCATGCACTAATTACTATTATTATAAGGCTAGAAATATTCAACAACTCTGATTGCTTGCCAGAGTTCTAGCAGGGTTACTTTAACCCACATTACCCTACTATCCACAGCCTGATCACTGTATATTTGTTTTTTTCTTCTTGAATTAAGTTCCTGCCATTGCCCGGAGAGTGTCATTTTATCAAGAAAACATGTCTCTGTTTCTAACACCCTGACACATAGCAGTCAGCATCATGGGGCACAATAGTGGATGACCATCAACTCAATGGTTTAGTATACAACCCCCACAAAAAAGATAAAACAGAAAAACACAAGTGCTCCATATATCGTAAATGTGGCCCCCTGCACACACACACCTGTCACAGCAATTACCGTAGATTTCTGTAATGTACAGAAATAAAGTGTTGCCATGAAAAGTTTAGAAATTGCTGTCCTGTAGCAAAAAAGATTAAAAACCAAAAAAATTACTGTTAACAAATACATAGTATCTTTGTCATAGTTGCACGGTACCTCTCCCTGGAATCAGCTGAGCAACCTGAGTGGAACATGTACAGTAAACATGTAATCAAACTGAATCAAATCAAATCAATCAATCAAGGGGGGGGGCGTGGCATAGCAGCGGGGCAGAGCAGATGCTCATAGTTTGAGCTCCTGTGGAAAAGAGCCATTAATTGTTTAAATCTATATTTTTCTATTACTTCCCATCTCGAAAACTATACTGCCAGTGCAGAACAACTTTTAAGGTGCAACAAAGGGCAAATCAAGAAATATCACACTGGCAGATGACTTTTTCCAGCAAAAAAATTCTAAGCCACGAGGTTCTGGGCTACTGCTGCTAGATGGAGCCATGTGTGGAGGTAATAGTGGCACTGGGGAGGTGTCTCTCAGCACAATCAATGCTACACTGGCTCAGTTAGTCAGGACTGTTCAAGAAACTGATAAAAATAATCGATAGCCTGTCACCAAGGATTTCGTCCCTCAAAATGTGACTGAACAGTGCGGAGCAAAGCATTCATTGGGTGGATGGCTCAGTTCACAAATCGGTCAATGCCATCACTAAACTAATCAAAGAAAATGCCCTTCTCAAGCAATGATTGGAAACAATGGAGAACCAAACCAGGGAAATTAATTTAAGACTGGTGGGGCTCGAGCAAATGGAGAGTGAAGTGCCCCTCGACTTTATTGTTACTATGCTTCCTCAATTTTTGGGACCTTCTGAAGAGGATCCTGCTTTTTTGTTCGAGAAGGCTTACTGAATTACTTAAAGGAGTGCCCCGGTGGACAGAGTGGGAATGAGGAACCCTCTTGATCATGTGCAATGGGGCGGGAATGAGGGACAGAATCCTCTCACTAGCTAAAAGGAAGTTTTAAAATATGGAAATGCCTCTCTCTCACTGTTCCCTGATCTATCCTATTCGACAAGATAACACAGGAAAGTCTTCAACTGAAATAGGGGTTCTCTGAGAGCTCTGAAACACCAACATCAGCTCCTGGTCCCAGTGCAGCTCAAAGTTATAAGGAATGGCCAGACCTACTTGTTCAATGACCCAAGAGATGTAGAACAGTTTTTCCAATGTGTTGAGAGGGACATGGCAAATACAGAAAACAGAGACTCTGACAACACGGTAGAAACAGAGTGAATGCTCATTTTGGCAATACTTCCTCTGGCTGGGGCTATGATTACTGTGCTAGCTACCCCCTAATGGATGTATAGCTCTGCCGAGGAACTGTCTGCAAGACTTTGAGGCTTACCCTTCAATTCTCTAGGGGGAACTTTCACTATTTTGTTTTCTGGATAACTGAACAAATGTGCATGTAAGACTATTAAAAAGCATGCAGGGAATTTGGGAGAGTATTTTTGGGAACTGCACACCTTTGGACCTTTCTTTTATCCTGGTAGCAAAATGGTGGATCGGTTTCAAATTTACAGAGGTCACTATCATATTAATAATGGTTTTCCAACTTGGTATTTATTATGACTGCCTCCATGTATACCTAGCCTCGTGGTGGAGTAAAGGCACAGAAATGTGTGTATTGCTGTGCAGGTCTGATAACCCATGCGAGCTGCATAAATTTTCTGTTTTGTAGGATCGGGGCTGAAAGACTTTTCAGATATATAGTATTAAAGTATCACTTCAGTTAATCCTGCTAGAGGGTAAGCATACTGCCTTCAAGTTTTGAGTTAACTCCCCTACATTTAGTCAGTGACAGATATTTCAAAGCATCCAACTACCGGCCCATATCTCTGCTCCCCATCCTAGCCAAAATTCAAGAGCGTCTAGTTCTGTCCCAGCTCCACCACTATCTAGATACCATATCATTTTTCACCCCTTACTGAGCCGGCTTCAGAAAAAATCACTCCACCATCACCTCCCTCCTTCGTCTCACTAACTCCATCCTAACGGGGATGGACAATGAGGAATTAACAGCAGCCATATTCATCGACCTGGCGAAAGCCTTCGACACGGTATCTCATCCCCTGTTGTTGGCCAAACTTGCCCAAGCTGGACTGTCTGTGAACGCAAATAATTGGTTCCATTCGTACCTGTCAGGCAGGTCCCAATCAGTCCATATTGGCTCGGCGAGATCCAACTCACTTCCTATCACTTGTGGAGTTCCCCAAGGGTCTGTACTTGGCCCGCTGCTGTTCTCTATCTTTTTCAACGATCTGCCTGCTGCCTGCCCACAAATGGCTATCCATATGTATGCAGACGATACGGTGCTGTTTGCCTCTGGCCCATCTGCAAGCGCTGTGACAGTCTGCCTACAGAAGGACTGTGACTCCATCCAACGTTGGTTCCTCTCTAACCAACTATTCTTAAACACAAAAAAAAAAAACAGTCTCCCTCACCTTCGGCTCACGGGCCAAACTAACCCACCTTAATGCACCACCCACATTCTACACTCTGGACAGATCCCCACTTGAGGCCTGCACCTCATATCATTATCTTGGCGTCTGGCTTGATCAATACCTTGACTTCTCAGCACATATAGACGCTCTACACAAAAAATTACATCCCATGCTGGGAGCCCTTTTTCCGGGACAAGAATTGCATTCCTCTACCAACCAGACTAGCTATAGTCCAAAAAATGATCCTCCCGATTATGGATTATGGGGATGTTGTCTACTGTGCGGCCCCCCAAACGTCCTTAGCTAGGCTTGTTCCCCTCTACAACTCCTTCTGCCAGTTCTCCTTGGACCATCCTCCCAATACCCATCACTGCAACTTCTACCAGTCCGTGGACCTCCCCTCACTTCATAACCGACGATTGCTTCACTGTGCTAGAACAGCTGCCAAGTTCTGGTCACAGATGCTCCCCCTCACCTGTCTTCCTCCCTAACCACCCTCTCACCACCTGCCTACGCTCTCAGAAACATAGACTCTAGGCTCCTGCACATTCCATACAGATCCACCCGGTCCGGCCAGGCTGCTTTCAGCTTCAGGTTGCCCAAATTATGGAACTCCCTGGCAGCTGATATCAGATACACCACAAGTACTCCTCAACAGAATGCCCTTCTTAAAATGCACTTCTCTACCACCTGCTCCTGTTCCCCCCCCCCATTGAACCCCATCTCCTACCTACCAGCTGTTATCACCAGTCTGGTTTTCTATTTTTGCGGTCTGCACCTAATGTTTTAAAATGCAAACGATTATGTACCTGCTCTATTTGTATTATGACTGCCTCATCCGTTGTTGTACCAAACACTTGTATGCATGTTTTTGTTTCTCTGTACTACTACACCATCGTAATTCCTACCCCCAGGGCGCATCTGGAATCGAGCAGTACGCTGCTCAGCATGCCTTCCTGGTAAATCTCTTAAATAAATAAATAAATAAGAGCGGGGGTTCTTTACACTCACAGATCCTAAAATTAGTTTTTATACTGTTTATTAAAATGTTTTACATTTGCTGGTTAAGCATAACAGCTTAGGCTACTATGGTTCATACTGCTTTGTATTAATTTCTACAGTTTAGCGAAACAGATCAGGCTGTTACAGTTCAAACTAGCTTGTATTAAATGTTACTGTTATTTGACTCCTCCTCGGGTTAAACGTCTGTTTTTTTCTCCTCACTCAGTGGGAACTGTTCATGGGGGTTACAGAGTGCCTTTGGGCTGAATGGTTAATGAGGTATCGTCTTTACTATTGACTGTTCAGTAACCCTATAATAACTCTGTGCTGCTTGTAAGCTGGCGATTGACTAGATTAATGTAATATGGTGTATTTCCTCCAATGTAGTAACACGGGAAAAGTGTCTAACTCTTGCCTTTGTAAGAGGAAATGTGATATGTTACCAATGTTTATATCTTTTGATGGGATTTTTTTATTGTAAGTTTAGCTTGCAAAAGTTATATTTAAAAAGGTAAAAAAAAATCAGTCAATTGAATAAATGAAATTGTATTTCCATAAGACACACACAAAGCACATCGACACACTACAACTTCATTTTCCAAATGAAATAGCATGTCAGACTACGAATACTTGTTAGAAATTATGATCATCCTGCCCCCCCAATCATAGCTTCACATTACCACTGAGGTGACAATAAAAAGTATTGCATTCAGTGACTGCATCTGCACTAAATAACACTGTTGACAATAAATATGTGTTTGCTATTTGTATTTGTTGGTGTATGTTTTTTCTTTACTGTTTCTTAATGATCCTATGTGTGAAAGAAGGTTCCTGCATGACTCCCACTGATGACCTGCGGGGTTGAATACACATTTGCATGACTTAAAAAAAACAAAGAAAAATTACTTTCTGCCAAATATCTATGGGCATCCACTTATGTGCTAGCTGACAAGTGAATCCAACAACAATCGTGACTATAGGGTTTTGACTTTTACAAAGCCAAAACTTTGTTTCTGAGCATGTGCAGAACAGACACCATTCCATCACCTAACAGTATTACTGCGCATACTCAGAACAAAAGTTTCCATTTTTAAATGATGAAATGACACATTTATTCCTATCTTGTAAAAAACAATAATAACTACATTCCTTCCACATTGGACAATACATGTTCAAAATCAATTATCCAGTCTAATAGACTCAAATGTCATCCATTTTGCAGTTTATCACCCCTTACCGCTACAGTGGATTACACTATGCTGAAGGTTCATGTTTTGTCACCGCGGTGACTACCAGCTCGATCTCCTGCTTCCTCTGGACAACTGTTCATTCAAAGTTCTAAATTTGGCAGAAGAACTATTTTATTTTAAAAAACACAAATTTTGAATACAAATTTGTTTCTGAAAAGCCTACGTATCTGAAACTGACACTGAATGTATAATAACAGCAATAAGGTATGACCAAAGGTTAGATTAACAGTTAATCATCCCCTTGGGGTGTAATATGGCACGAGGCACAGCTGAGTGCCATATTGCCCCAAGGGGATGATTAACTGACTGTTAATCTAACCTCTGGTCATACCTTATTGCTTTATTAACTATATCAAGACATCAGTCCGGGTTAATTATAAAATAGGTGCCCCGCATCCTGTGTCCTGACTGGCTAAGATGATTGTGAAGTAATGCAGTTAGGAATCAGCCTGATTTGCAGCAGAAAAATTGTCAATACCTTGCAGAAAGTTTTTAAAAAAGCTTTATGTAAACCATCTTTGTACAGTTGAAAAAAACCTCCCCCTTGCCTACTTGAGAACAGGAAAAAAATAAAAATAAAAACATACAAAACTAACCCCCCACCCACACCCCTCTGTAACTCAGAGCCAGTAAACACTAAAATAAACATTTAAAAGTTCTCCTCTTACCTGTTTTGCTTTCATGATTTTCATCTTCACTTCAAGGCATCTAAAACCCAAACATTTAAACACAACCCTTTATCTGGCTCCAGCCTTGATCAAAGATCCCCCTATACCCACCCAGCCCTGCAGTAATGAATTATACTGCACTTTACCAAGTGAAAATTCCCATCTGTACCAAATACTGTATTATACTTCCAAATGAGTACACTAGCTTAGTTTCTTTAATCAAATTCTCCCAAGAACCACACCACACAATGTACTGCAAATCTTGTGACATCGGTGACAACGAATGGGTGCTTTCAAAAAGGGTGACTCAATTGCGGCACCTGTCAACAGGGCTACTGAGGAGGGAGGGAGAGTGACCGGATGGAGGGGTCTGCAAATATAGCAATGGGATGTCGCTATATGTACACGCATGTTGGGGGGGGGTGAGCATACTGAGCGATGAGCAGAAGGGAGGGAGGATTTTGGGCATGGTGTGGTGGTGGGCTGCTGAGCTGGCTCCATGGTGTGGTGGGTGGGTGGGTGGCAGGATGGGGTTCGAGGGTGCTGGGTTTGGGTCAGGCGTGTGTACATTTTGTTGCGCTTGGACCAAATTATTTTCTAGGTTTTGACCCGATGCTTACCCCAGGAGTTGAGAATCCTTTAGTGGGGGTGCGGGGGCAAAAGCCCCACATGAACAAGTAAAACCCTAAGTCCCTGGAGCCCTTTTGTATGCTAAGTAGGAGTGAACACGACAAATTGATTTTCAGGATATACACTCTACCTAACAGCAATCACTTTTCAGCAATCGCCGTTATGACATGGAACCATTTTCTCCCAAATTGCACATCCTCCCTCCTTCTCAATTCACAAAACAGGTGTAGTTCAAAGAACAACACTAAATAATACTTCCAAAAGGCCTCTTAAACATCATATTAATGAATATTTACTTCTAAATTAGTTGTTAGTAATCTTTTGCATTTTTTTAGTAACAATTCATTTCATAAGCACATTAAGAGACTTCAGAGTGCTGCCTCCTATTCATAAACCACAATGATAGGTGATTGTAGGCACTCCATGCAAGTGCTTCATACCTTGCAGTGCACCTGGACATTCACTTCATGGATAGGAACCAACATCTGTCATGTCTTATTGCTTACAGTACAAAGTAAAAAATGTAGGGAAATGCAACATTAGGGTGATAATTCCACTACTCCTTAATGATTGTGTGGCAAATTATCCTTCAGGGTATGAATGATTGCACAAATCAGTACTGGCATTACCCTGGCTTCAGTACTATCTTTCAAAGCATAGAAATCTATATACAAACAAACGCTTTGAGCGAGGGTGTTAAAGTTTGGGTAACACAAGTGCTGATTTGAGCAATCATTTATACCCCAAGGGACAACACTACACTCAGTCATTTAGATGCAGGGGACATTCTACACTAACTGTATACTCCTAATTTACCGGCTTTTTGTTTCAACCCTAACTAATGCTTAAAGAGCTACTGATGCCTCAAAGAAAACTTTAAAAAACATAATACTTTGGTACAATTCTGCTTGCTTTCCATTTATATTTTATATATTTCTCTTTCCTATAATTTATTACTAAAGAAATGTTCATGAATATATGATTGTTGTCCCTTACAGTTCATTATGAGTTCATCTGCCTCTATAGCTTATTCCCTACTTCAAGTCATAATATTCTGTTGTGACATCACAATCTGTTGCCATGGGAGTAACTGTGATGTCACAAGCAGTGCTCTATGACTTCAGGTAGGCAGAAAACAGGAGGAATAGATGAACTCTTCAAGGGCAAAGATCCTGTTTTCATGCAAATGACCAAATTACTAAATAATGGGGAGGAGGAATACCAAACTAATGGGAAATACAAGCTGGACAGTGCCTAAACATGTTTTGTTATAGTTCTCCTGAACACATCACCAGCTCTTTAACCATAGTTAGCGTTTTGCAATAAATCTCCATATCTTTTTGAAAAGGATATTTTTTTTGATGTCACACTTATCACTGTATGTCTTCATTGACTGCCGACATGCTTCTCTTTGTGCTGTGCTGTCTGTCAGCTGCTGCTCCTTCCAATATGCACAGTGCTCCAACACTCAGTATGCCCTTCCAGATCCACCACCAAGCTTGCCACCACATGAGGACCCCCTCCCCATGGTGGGCAGGTGGGTCTTTGTGCACTGGTGCTGATTATATTTGACAAGTGGAGGTGAGGATGATGGGTCAGATTGTGGGTGTAGTAATATGGGGCAGTGGCACTGATGTCATTAGGTGATGCTGTTTATTTTCCCCAAATAGGCCCACACAGGGCCAGGCCTCTGAGGGGAAAGGAGGAGAAGGAGAAGAAGAAGAAGAAGAAGAAGAAGAAGAAGAAGAAGAAGAAGAAGAAGAAGAAGAAGAAAGAAGAAGAAGAAGAAGAAGAAGAAGAAGAAGAAGAAGAAGAAGATAAAAATATATAGCACTTTTCATACACATTGTATCTCAAAGCACTTTACAAGCAATGCTAGACTGGTAGTGAAGTGACTGAAATAGTGTAGTGGCAGCCATATCGCACATCAATACCCACACACAGCCTTGTACAATTGCATGAACCAGTTTTATGGGAAGGGTAATGTTAGCCAGGATACCAGAAAAGTCCCTTACTCTTTGAAAAGAGTGCCTTGGTTTCTTTTACTTCCACCTGGACAACCACCAGGATGGCACCAGGAGGGGTAGAAGGGACCTCGGTTTAATGTCTTATCTGAAGGACAGCACACCCCAACAGTACAGCACCCCCCTAATACTGCACTCAGGTGCCAGTGTTTTTAGGTATGAGTCCAATCCCAGTGTGGAATGAGAATCCACAACCTTCATCAACAAAGATGATGTCACAAAGTCACTCATAATGTCAAGTCCTCCATGAGACCCACCAGAGAAGGAGCAAAAACAACTAACTAGTGACTCACTCCCCCAGAGTTTGGTTGTGCTACCTCTTCAGTACTTCTTCAATTTCATCAGTCCTGGCAGTGAAAGTTGGGCTTCTGGCTCCAACCTCAGTCTCTCACATGGGAGTGCAATGCACTCCACCAGTGCAACCAGACCAGATAAAAAACGTTATTTAATAAATGTGCAGTAATCTTACTTTTCAGTGATTTTGGAGTAGTGCCTTCTCTTGTCTCCAAGGGAACCCCCACTCCCTCACTCAATATGTGCTGAGCAGTCTCTGGCATATAGTGAAACACCTACCATCAACCTCCCTTTGTAGTAAGCAGAATGTGGCCTTCAGTGGCAGTATACCTATTCCTACCCAGTGCCAGCAGTCACTGAGGTTAGTGACATTCCCCCCACCCTCCACTAAGTCTAGCAGTCCCTGGTGTTCAGGGTCACCCACCTTCCTTACCATTTTCCAAAAGTTTCATAAGTGTGGTTACAAGACAATAGCTTTCACCAAATAGTCGGACCATTGTTGAAATGGAAGATCTCAAATATGACATAATGTGACTCCATTATGGGCATCTACATTGTTTTTAAATATAGTAATCATATTGCTGTTTACTATATCAGAAGGTAGCCCATTCCATGGGGCTACAACTCTCTGGTTAATCCAGGACCCCTCTTGTTGGATTTATAAAGTTCACTCTTTAGTTGATAATCATGAGTTCTGGTTATAATGGTTGTAGCTTTCCTTTCTAGTCCTACACACTCCCAAAGATCTTTGTTTCTAAATGCAGAATATACCAGACAAAGGTCACCCCTGAGCCTATGGTATTCCAACATATATAAATTCATCTCTTTCAATCTTTCTGCATGTGTCAAGTCATGGAGATTGTTGATTTTTTGGTCACTCTCCTTTGTACCCTCTTGTGTTGTTGAACGTCTATCTTGTGCAAAGGATTCCAAAATTGTGCACAGTATTCCATAAGTGGTCTATCTAATGTGTTGTAAAAAAGTAATATCACAGTCCTGTCTCTGCTTTTAATGTGGCATAAAATGTAGTGTAACATTTTATTAGCCTTTTTAACCACCTCGGTAGTGTGCCGTCTAAATATGAGATTGTTTGTTACCAAAATGCCCAGATCTTTCTCACACTCAGCACTGTTTAGTATATTATTGCCAAGTTTATATGCTGCAGATAGATTATTCCTTCTGAAGTGCATCACACTGCACTTCTGTATGTTGAATTTCATTCGGTGCTGTACTGCCCATCTACCAGTTGAGTCAAGCTAATTTTGTAAGTGTAATGTATCATTCTGAGTCCTCACTATGACACCCAGTTTTACTATCATCTGCAAATTTTTAAATCCATGTTTTGTTAGATGTTTGTAGAGAAGACACAAAAATACTAAATAATGTTGGGCCCAACACTGAGCCTTGGAGGACTCCACTGGTCACCATATACCAGTCTGATACAAAACCCCTGATGCTAACTCTCTGTGTCCTATTGCCCAACCTAGCATCTATCCATTTAATCACCGATGGTTCAATTTTCAGATCGTGTATGCTACAAATCAGTTCTGCATGAGGCACGAGGTTGAAGGCCTTGGAGAAATCTAAGTATACTACATCAACTGGAAGGCCATTCTCCAAGGCCCCACTGACCTGCTCAGAGAAATATAGAACGTTAGTCTGACACGATCACTTGCGCGTGAAACCATGCTGGGAAATGTCTGTATGTCCCATAACCTGAACAAATGTTTTGAAATACTATTTAATATATTCCTCCATAATCTTACACAGGACAAGGGTCAGACTAATAGATCTATAATTTTGGACATCTGATCTTGTTCCCTTTTTATGTATGGGTGTTACCATGGCTCGGCTCCAGTCATCAGAAATCACCCCACACCTTAATGATTCACTATACAATATTGTTGGTGGGCCTGACAATTCAGTGGCCAATTCTTTGAGTATGTTTGGATGGAGACCATCTGGTCCTGGGGAGGTATTGCTCTATAATTTGTGGAGTTTGGATAAAACAGTAGTTTTTGTAAAGTCTATAGCAACCTTTGATACATGTTCTAAGTTTGGAGTGTTTGTGGTGATTATCTTCTCTTGAAAAATATTGAGGTAGTCCTTATTAAATGCATTGGACATTTGTTTTTTGTTGGTAATCAGTTCTCCCTCATTCAGTAGTGACCCTATCCCACCAGTTCCAGACCTTTGACTGTTAATATAATTGAAGAATGTCTTTTTTTATTATCTGCTGTTTTATTTGCTACTCTTACTTCTTTGCTTATCTTAACATTCTTAGTGGGTATTGTGCATTGTTTTGTATGTTCTTTATATTGAGTCCATCTGATGGGTGATGGATTTTTCTTATATTTGTAGTAAGCGCTTTTCTTTTTCCTTATGTAGTGTCTGATTTTGGAGTTCAACCATGTGGGATTTTGCAATGTTTGTTATATTTGATTTTTTTTTCTGGGACGTAGTTGTTTGTATAATATTTAATTTTGTTCTTTATCTTTCCTAGATATTTTGGACACTCAGTCCTTTGAATTAATTTTCCCAATCCCAGCTATCTAAGTGTTTTTTTCATCTCACTGTAATTGACTTTACTCCAACATTTTATTTTGGTTATTCTTTTGTCAATGGTTTTATTCCCTAGTATTTTAAATTCAACCATACTATGGTCACTTTGACCCAGCAGTTCTCTGACTATACAATCTTTAATATTACTTTTCATGTTACTCAGAACAAGGTCTAGAATATTTCATCCCCTTGTACTGTAGCTAATGTATTGTTGCATATCATTAGTACTTAATACATCCAGAAAATTTATTTCCTATTCGGTATTTCCACTTTGATCTTTCCAGTTGATATTAGGTATATTAAAATCTTCCATTATAAATGCTCTGCCACTTAATTCAATACTTGTGATGGCCTCTATGAACTGGGCATTTTTCTCAGCATTTAGCCCCTGGGCTCTGTAAAGCACACCAATTGTTATTTTCTTGTTACCAGGCTGAATAAGATTTGTCTAGATCTGTTCCACTTTGGCACTTTTCTCAAGTCTAGGCTGAATTTCAAATGCATCAAAAGTGTCCCTGATGTATAAAGTCACACCACCTCCTTTCTTCTCTGTTCTGTCAGTGTGGAATAGACTATAGCCTGGAATATTCTTCCCCCCAGTGAGCCTCCTGCCACCCTATCTCAGTTACTGTACACAACTGTATGTTCTCTTGTTGTAAGAGAAGATTAAGTTCCTCTGTTTTATTATTAAGGCTTTGTAAATTGATTAGAAATGCTTTTATTTCATCTGGGTAAATTTTCATGGTTTGTCCACACCTATTTCTAGTAGATGTAAAAATGCATTTAGGGTTGCTGTCAATGGCTTTAGGGATTAGTTTTGTGTTTGACCCATCCTCTCTCCCCTTTTCCTTTAGTTTAAATTTCAGCCGGAAATGGTGCCATTGAAAATCTGATACATAGATACATAGATATATACACACTGTTTGCAGATGAGGGCCTATGGTCCACCCAGTCTGCCCAATTGAGCTTGTAAGTTCCCTTTACATTTTTCTAGAAGTTTGTTACCCCTTACCCCCGACCTTCAGAATTCTCTTATGTCTATCCCATGCATTCTTAAATCCTGTGATTGTTTCAGCCCCCACCACTTCCTCTGGAAGGATGTTCCACTTGTCCGCCACCCTTTCTGTGAAGAAATTCTTCCTCACGTTTCCTCTGAATTGCCCTCCCTCCAACTTCATCCCTTGCCTTCTAGTTCTGGCACATCTTTTATGCTGGAAAATAGTGTATTTCTGTACCCTGTTCCTCCCTGTAAAGTATTCACATGTCTCTATCATATCCCCTCTCTCCCTCCTCTCCTCCAGGGAGTACATATTCAAGTCCTTCAGCCTGTCCTCATAGGACTTGTGATGCAATCCCTGTACCATCTTTGTTGCCCTCCTCTGAACCTCTACCCTATGTCTTTATGTAGCTAAGGTCTCCAGAACTGTACACCGTACTCCAGGTGGGGCCTCACTAGTGTCATGTGTAGTGAAATTATGACCTCCCTTTTCCTGCTGGTGATGCCCCTGCCTATGTATCCTAGCATTCTATTTACTTTACCTGCTGCTTTGTCTCACTGTTTCCCTACCCTGCGGTCATCAGAGATGATAACCCCAAGGTCCCTTTCCTACTTGGTGCAGGTTATGTCCTCACACCCTAACTGATATGTTGTTCTAGGGGTTTTTGTGCCCCATATGCATTATCTTGCATTTTTTTGCATTGAATTTCAATTGCTAAACCTGTGACCATTCTTCAAGCTTCTGCAGGTCCCTCCTCATTCTGTCTACACCCTCTGGCATGTCCACTCTGTTACAAAGCTTTGTGTCATCCATGAACAGGGAAATTCTATCTTCTAGGTCTTGCACAATGTTACTGATAAAGATGTTGAATAGGACCAGTCCAGGCACTGATCCCTGTGGTACCCCACTGGTCACTCTTCCCTATGTGGAGTGACAGCCATTTACCACCACTCTCTGTGTCCTGCTGCCCAGTCAATTACCCACCCACCACACTACTGTCCTGCCCACATACATATTCCCCAGTTTATTTAATAGCCTTCTGTATGGCACAGTGTCAAAGGCCTTGCAGAAGTCCAGATAGGCCATGTCCACTGCCCTCCCTGATCTACCTCCCTTATCACCCAGTCAAAACATTTAATGAGGTAGGTCTTGCATGACCTCCCCTCAGCGAAACCGTGTTGCCTTGGATCCTGTAGTCCGTTGGCAACCAGATGTTCCACCAATCTCTCCTTTAGTAGTGCTTCCATGATCTTCCCCACTACCAAGGTCAGGCTGACTGGTCTGTAGTTCCCTGTTTTGTCTTTGTTCCTGCTTTTGTATAAGGGGACTACATCTGCTGTCCTCCAGTCTTTGGGTACCTACCCTGTTTCCAGTGATTGACTAAACAGGATTGCCAGAGGTTCAGCCACCACCACTCTTAGTTCCTTTGGGACCCTGGGGTGCACCCCATCTGGCCCCATTGCTTTATCGACTCTTATTCCTTCCAGTTCCTTTAGGACAAACTGTCATTTTTTTACAACCTCCCTACTCTATCATTCCACTAATACTTACTCTTTACTCTCCTATCTTTCCCTCGACCTTTTAGATTACCCCATCTCCCTTCTCTCCTCACCCAGGTCTCAAACCTCTGACCCTCTACAGTGAAGTTGAGCACTCTAACCACTTCGCTATCAGTCCTGCCACATGAATATACTTGATAGGTGCCAAACACATTCTCTCACCTAGAATTGAACTTCTGACATTGTACTTGTAAAGCAAGCACACATCCAGTATGCCACCTGAGGAGCTCAAGTACCTGCCCTTTTTTTTCTGCTTAAGTGCAGGCCATCATAGTCAAATAAAGCAAAGTATCCATCAAATAATTCCCATGTCTTTACCAAAGTATGATTTCTTGTAGACACCATTTTCTTAACTTGTTGTTAATGTGTTTGATTTTCATTGTCCATTTATGACCTGTCTTTGGTACTGATAAAATCTCAGAAATCATTAATTCAGCCTGTAAGTCATCTGTCTTTTTCTTTATTTCTTTGTATTCCTCCATGACATCTTCCACAGTCTGCCCTTTAGTATTATTTGTCCCCGCATGTCCCAGCCATTTGTGGCATGCATTGGCACACCATTTTTCACCTTGTTCCATTTCAAGCATTGCCTAGGATACAGTGCCTCCCACATACAGCCCCAGTCCAAGTGGTCTCTGCCATTCAGGGTAATCTTTTTCAATCATACATGCCCTATTCAAGCAGCCTCTGTACTCCAGTGGCTGTCACCTCTCTTCCCAGCTCAAATACATATAGTCCCTGGTGTCCAGTGGTAATCCCATCTAGCCCCAATGCAAGGTGCCCTTGATATCCAGTGGTAGCCCCACACTCACACAGCCCAAAATAAAATTGTCATTTGTATGAAGTAGCATACCTCCAAGATGGCAGCCTGTAGAATCCCCCCACACCACTGCCACCACCATCATCTACTTGGCCAAACACCATCTAAATTGACTTTCACAAAATGCTTGATTGGAAATACATGTTCAACTGTGTATATTTCTTAAATCATTATGTAAGAGTCATAGAAATATAGACACATGCTGTAAAATTTGATGGCAGATAAGGACTGCTTGGCCCACCCAGTCTGCCCATAAATCCATTTGTAAGGGATAATTTTAGAAATACAAGAAATGTGTATTTTTCTATTCAGCATTGTGTGGTATTCAATTCAGACAGTGGCTGGCCAAGGAGTTGAGAGATGGGTTTTGTCAGGCCTCCATCTGGGAGAGTGGCTTGAACTGAGGGTCACTACGTGGTCACTGGAGATAGGCTTACAGTACCCACAGTCATGTTGGGGGTTATCTGGTCACAAGTGGACCAACAGTTATGGGCTCCTGGTGGCTGTATTTCTTGATCAAGAAGGGGATGAGGTGTTGGGGGCATTAGCAAGTAACCATAGATTGAACTACTAGTAGCAACAAGTCTTGATTAAGATGGTCTAGGTGTTGGTGATACTAACTAGCCTCTAGGGATGGGCTTACTCAGCAGCCTTTCTTTATCATGGAGGTCAAGTGCTGATGGCATAATTAACTGTGAGCCACAGGGGATTCACTTGGTTTCATTTGGTTTATAGGAGCAAAAAAAGCAGAAGCCCATTATTAGCTCCATTAAGAAAACATATAATAATTCAAATTACCAGATGAGGCAATATATTTATCAAGATTGGTTTTCAAATTGTCTCTACTGGTACTTGATATTACCTCGAAAGGAAGTCTGTTCCAAAGACTAGCGCCACACATGATATAAAAATATTTCCTATTTTTTGTTATAAATGTATTAGTTTTAACTTGTAATGAATGACCCCTAGTGTCCAGACAGTTGTCTTTATATTCAGTATTTAACTGTCATCAGCTGGGGGTCACTTAATATCTTAAAGTAAAGTAACATATCCCCCTTTGCCTTTGAACTTCCAGGCTATGAAGTCCTAGCTTACTTAATCTTTTATTATAAGTAAGATGTTTTAGTGAAGCTGTTTTAGTATATCACCGTTGCACCCTTTCTAATTTATTGATTTCAGTCTTTAAATAAGGGCACCCCAACTGGCTGATGGGCCACCAGTGGCTGCATTTCTTTTCGGAGGTGGCTTTTAGGAGAACTAGCAATCCTCCTGCGATGGGCTCCCAGTGGGTACATTTCTTGTACAGGGGAGGGACTTTGGTGGCAGTAGCAAGCCATTGTGGGTGGGCTCCAAGTGAATGCAGTTTTCTTGCAAAGTGTGCCAACACTGTGGAGGGACTACTGGCATTGTTGTAGCAATAGTATATGTAGATATTAGTCATATGACACCCTATTGCTTGGACTCATTGCACCTCACAGTATTATAAATAAATTCAAATAAACAGCCATGAAGTAAAATAAGGACAGTTAATGCAGCTCTGACAGTCAAAACTAGGGATGGGCGGGGTCAGCTGTGACACAGTTCTAATTCTGACTGATTTATTTCTAAAAGGTTCTGATTTACTCAGATTTGCTCTGATGAATTGTAGACCTATTTTTAGTCTATTTGAGTATGAGAAGTGCATCAGTATTATTCCCTTAGACCCCTCTGTTAACAAAAAAAGTAAAATAAAATCAAACATTTAAAAAAAGAATTGTGTCTGTATTTTCACGTCATTTCAATGTAGGAAACAATGGGCTGGATTCACAAAATCCCACAGCTACAGGAAAAACTCAGTGCAAGTGGGTTGCCACTTGTGAAACTGCAGTTTCTTCTTCAGCTATGGAATCCTCAAAAGTGTAGCTAGTTTATGACTAGCTCCACAATTTATGGCAACTTGTGGTGGTGTTGCTATGGAAATCCCTACAGCTGCAGAAAAATGTTGCGGCCAGTGGGAACAGCGGTAACATCTTCTGCAGCTGCTGCAGATGTAAATAGTTAACTCCAGAGCCACAGAGATTTCTGTCTGCAGCTGGAGTTGCAGTGTGGGACTTAATCCCCAAAACATTTGTGAATCCAGCCCAGTGTATGCAGCTCATTTGGGGCTTTGAAATGAAAGGAGGCAATGTGTCAAATGTTAATCAGAAAAGGGAGAGATAAAAGAATTCAACAGCAGAAAGACAACAGCAGAGTACAGACCTTCAGTGACGTTGGCATGCTTTTTTTGACCCCAGACCCCCCCCACCCTTTAGACTTGAGATGTTATTTTTTTTATTTGTAAATATTTTACTTGCCTACTTGGTGTTATAGCAAGCATCATGGGCCCCAGACCATCCCACACACTCCTGCTTGATTGGCCTGTTGTTTTTTATCACTTGTGTTTTGTAACTTACTTTTTATCAGGTTAACCTCCCCCCCACCCAGCATTGCAGTATTTGGATATAGCCTACAAGCTTCCACAACTAACAATTGCAGTCAGCTATGGTATTTTTCTTTGTTTTTGATTTTTTTGTTTGTTTGTTTAATAGAGCTGTTTGGCCCCAACTGCTACCTATTCCTGCCATGAGGTCCACCTGCCAGTCCCCAGCCCCATCATTATTTCCTCCTTCATCAAGCCAGCAGGGATCTGCATGGTGCAGAACTCAAGGACTGCAAGGGCTGGCATTAACGGTGGCCATGCACAATCACATATCACTGGTATAGAAAATACTTTTGTTATAGAGCTGTTTGTTCCTGACTGCCACCTAATCCTGCCTTGAAGCCCACCTGCCTGTTCCCAGCTCAGTCACCTCCCCCCATCATCAAGCTGGTGGGGATCTGCATGGTGCAGGACCCAGGGACTGCATGGGCTGCCACTCATGGTGACCATGCACATAGGTTTTTTGACAACTTTGTGTGTCCCACTAGATGCCATCCTCCACCCTAGACATCCAGCATTTCACTTCCTGTTGGTATTTTTAACTTCCTGAATAAACAAATTAAACTCCACTTGGGTTCCCAAATTAAATGTCAAGAAAACATACAGCAATACTTTTAATATACACTGTGACCTCACAAGAAGGAATATTTTTGTACTTCTTTCTGTTATGGTTGCTGGCTTTTGCCTCTGAATTAAAAGAAACAAATCATTAAATTACATTATCATCACCATCATCTTCAAACACCACCAAGGAAGCACCTTTATTATGAGCACTTGTTGCAGCTGTTCGCCATCATCACTTTTATGTTCCTGTCACACTTCACTGAACTGGTAAGAGAATTTGTTGAGATTGACTTTTAGGAAGGTAAGGCACTGTACATTTTCAGGAGTAAGCCTTGTGTGGCAATCTGACACAAAATTTCCAGCCATGCTAAATACATGCTCACAGTAAACACTAGAGGGAGGGCAGCTAATAAGCTGTATAGCAATGACAAATACAGCAGGCCAGATTTTTTTCTTTTCTAGCCAGTACTCAAAAGGGTCATCAGTAATATTAATGAGTGGTTCTCAGAAATAAGCAACCACAATATCAGACAAAGACACAGCAGCTAGCTCCATGATGTACACATCTGAATTATCAGTGTCGAGGAGTTTTGATCAAAAAGTGTGAGAGTCATCTGTCTGCTTTTCAGAATGACATGCCTTTTTCTAGGGCCTTGAAAGAGGACTTTGTGCAGGACTACCCAATGTTGATGAAGGAGTACATGGTGGCACTAAGTGGAAATTATTGCTTTCACCACCAATACAAGTTGCATCATCAGGTGCAGCATCCACATCATGTGATTCACTTGTATTGTCAAATACAGTTCCATATTTTTTCTGTGCAATTGCTGAAATCAGCATGTTTTTGTATGCAAGGTAAGAGTCACCAGGATCTGAAGTAGGCAGCTATTGCAACTTAAACCAAGGGTCAAGAAGAATCAAAAGAAGAAAATTGTTGTCTGTTCTGATATTGTTAAGTTTACTGCAACTTCAGCATTGCTATATCAGTTGGTCTGTAAGGAATACACCAGACTTGTCTCCTTTTTTGTTTAGAACCTCTATGCAGCCTCCTCAGTTCCTTGTTCTTTAAATTTACAATACAAATATCCTGGCTTACAGTAGCATTCTTTTTGCTAATCTGTTGAGTTGCTTCCTCAAAGGGAGTTAAGAGCAATATAAGATGCTCCATGAGGCACCACTGGAAAGTGAATTCAGCACAACACCATTTGTTATGTTGTGCTCCATGGTATATTCATGGACTGCCTTCTTTTGTGCAAGAAGTCTCTCACACATGTAAAATGTTGAGTTCCACCTCGTCGGAACATCTTCTTTTAGTTGCTGTATTGGCAAGCCGTTTTTTTTTTCTGGGGGTGATCCAAGATACCATGTTATTTTACAAAGTAACTAAAATGGCCTCCTACTTTCTTTGCAGCTCCCACTAGTGTTCCCATACTGTTGTCACTGGAAGGGAAAGCTTGGACTAACAGATTTAATGAGTGTGCAAAGCACAGCATGTGAGTAAAACCACCATATTTCAATGTACTAATACTGGCACCATTGTCTGAAACCACAAATTCAGTATTGCATCCCAGGGGCTCTAACCACTCATACATTTTGCCATGCAACTCTTCCAAAATATTTATTTATTTATTTGGAAAATGTTTCAGCAGGAAAGACAACATGAGCTGTAAACAGCTAATTCCCAGAAGTATCCTATGGGGGGGTACAAGAATTAGGAGAACAGGCAAGCACATATCAATAACAGAGCAATACAGGTACAATTACTAAAACAAAACAGTGCAGTGCAATTACGGATCAGAAATAACCCAGACCAATTGGCCAGGGTAAACAAAACCATGTTTTGATATAACGTACATTGCAACAACCCAAGAGGAAGTGATCCAGTAGGGTAAAGGTTAGAGGGTGCATAGCACATTTGAAGTGCTAGAAGTAGCATATTGTCAGTGGTGTGATGCTTACCAAACTTGTTAATGCAAAGAGCTGCCATTCTTTGTCTTCCTTCCTGAACACTTCTGGTTGTGGTGGCAAGGCAAGGCAAATTTTATTTATCCAGTGCCCAATCCCTCAGGCTTTGGGTGCCTTACATTAAAAGGTAGGATCAATACAACCATAACGCACAATAAAAATAAAAGAACAGTAAATAAATAAGTCTCAGCATGACGAAATAACTTCTTAAAATTAGTACAGGTCAGTCTTATTCATCAGGGAAGGCCATATGGAACAGATTAGCTTTTAGCCCCTTTTTAAACAACTCAGCTATTGGAGCCTCCCTGATTGTAGCTGGCAAGGTGCAGGATAGGGTCAGCCTGGTGACACTAAAGGCACAGTCACAAGATGCTTTTAGCTTGACCCTGGTAACATCAATGACGCCCTGAGTCAAGGAGAGGAGGGAACAGACCAAGGAGGTAGGTGTTAGGAGATCAGCCAGATAGCCAGGGCCCAGCCCATATTAGGGCCTTATAGGTGAGCAAGCCCATCTTGAAGAGTATTCTCTACCTGATAGGCAGCCAATGCAGAGCCTGCAGAACTAGGGTCACATAACTAGACCTTGCCAGGCCTGTCAGCAACTGAGCCACTGTGTTCAGCAGTTCAGCTGCAGTCAGTGGAGGGTCCCTCCAGGGACCCTGAAGTATAGAGCATTGATGTAATCAAGCTTCGAAATCACAAAGGCATGCACCAGTGACAGCAGGTCTTTGGGTGGAACATGGACTTAATCCTGGTGGTGTTCCTCAAGTGGTAAAAAACACTTTTGATGACAGATGACAGCCGAGCGTTATGTGTCAATTTGCCATCCAGAACAATGCCAAGATCCCGCACCCTAGGGGAGGCCATCAATGGTGCGGATTGCAGAAACAATCCTGTACCCAGTTCAGAGGCACTCCCATCGTGCCCGCAACCTAGCTCAGTCACCAGTTCCTCCATCTTGTCCAGGTTCAGTCACAACCAGCAGGAGGACATCCAGTCCTTTATCTCAGCCAGGTAGTTGTTAATCACCTTCGTGGCATTGTGTGTTCCCAGGGCAAAAGACAAATACAGCTGGGTATCATCTGCATAGTAGTGAAACCCCAAACTATACTGTTTAATGAGCTCTCCCTGGGCAGCATGTATACTGAGAATGACATCAGTGACAAGATCAAACCCTGAGGTACTCCACATGACAGGGGCCTCAGGGAGGAGGAGAAATTCCCCATCACGACACGCTGCTCCCTGCCAGAGAGCTAGGACTCAAACCAGTTGATGACAACACCAGTGAGTCCACAGCAACACCGGCAAGTGGGGTTTGAAGATGATTGTAACACCCAATGTGCTGTGATACACATATAATTAATGATTTGAGAACACGTCCACATGCCTGTGGTCAGGTGCACAGCACCACATTCACTCATTTTATGAAACAATTTTATTTTACTTTGCATACATTCCTGAAATTTTGGAATGGTGACAGTTGCAAAATATTTACAGCCTGGTATGTTGTAACATGGAGCAAAATATTTTAAAAGGGCTCTAAAACCTTTATTCTCCACCAAAGAAAATGGTTGCTGGTCCTTGGCAATAAATTTAGCTATTAAATGATTAATTGTCAATGTTACTTGATGTGATCCACAGTAGGCAGTTTTTTGTTCAAGCATCACCGTAATGGTCTGCCATTTAGTTCGTGGGGGGGGGCAACAACCACAGGATTGCAATGGTGCCCTGTCTCTCGGTCTCTTCACCATCACTATTGTCTGTAGGATTATTTTAATCACATATATTTTTCCCTTGCTTAGGACTGCTGCTCAGCCAGATTGTTGGATGTGCTTGTGATGGGAAAGGGGACCAGAACCATGTATTCTTTTGAGTCACTTATTCATTTTTAAATATGCATCTACTTCAGGTACAAGATGGCTACCAGATCACATGATCAAGTAGTATGTGACAGCTTATGTTAGAGGTCTGATGTTCTCATGGGAAAGTTAACAGGAAAGCCAGGGAGGAGGCAATAAAGCAATAAACACAGTGGGGGTGTCCTTCCTGGAGATGTTCCAATGCTGAACAAAGGACCCAGGTGGGCATCATTATGGTAGCAAGAAAGTGCTGAAGGGTGGCTGGACACACACACGCGCTTACACACACACTCTCAAAGAGGGCTGGGACAACATGGAACTGTCACTCAAAGTGAGTGAGACCCCTCCCCACAGAAAGGAGACATATATTGTGGTGCTATAAGCAGGCTCATTCTCTTAGACTGAAACATCTAAAGATGAAAGCCCCTGCCATTACAAAGTCTAGCTGATGGGTAAGATAGCAGTGAGGGAAAGTGTTTATTTAGCTAGGGCAGATGAAGAATTTCAGGTGAAGATAGCTTATAATTCTGTTGTACAATACCTGTCTGTTTATTGTGATTTTATTTTCTGTTTCTTAGTAAATGTGCAACAATTTTGTCTTCTTGTAATACATCCTGTTGTAAATACTTGTAGCATTTTAGTAAACATTCTATTTTTATAGAATCAGTGGCTGCTTGTTTTATTTAAAAGAGTAATTTTACTATTTCTGCTGGACTCTGTTTGCAGTCCGTCTCCATAGGGGCACTCTACCCCCAGTTATTCTGTTGACTTCCTGACCTTGAGCAAGGAGGAGGTAAAAAACAGGTTTCTTGGTTCCTGTTGGTAAAAATCCCATGGTGGCAGTGAGCTTAAAATCCCTGGTGAGTGGGGATTTCCATTACATTGGTGACAGAGTGGTGGGATCTGTGTGGTTACAAGCAGCAGTACAGTGCAGAGCAGCATAGAGTGTGCCTTCCTGTGATATAAGAACTCTGAGAGAGAGACAGCACACTCATGACAGAGTGCCAACAGAAAAATACCTTATAACAGTCATGAAACAGGATTTCAAAAGGTTGTATTGTTTATTATTTTTTTTTATTTCTAGACAGTTTAGTGCAGCATAGCTAGAGAATATGAGCTCCTCAAACTATGTAAAATTTCATGTACAGCAGCTTCATGAGCTGTACGAAGCAAGGAGGATTGTCCATGAGGGCATGACAAAGAATGCACTCATGGAAGCCCTTTTGATGCATGACTGGCTGCAGGAAGGGCAGATGGTTTCAAATGGGCATGGCAAAATTGTTAGCAGTTGGTCACTGAGGACAGTGACCCAGGTATTGACACTGAGGTCACAGTGGCTGAGGAAGGGGGGCACCTTGTGACACAAGCTGGGGAAGCTGTGCATCCCGATTAACCTCAGCTTGAGATCCTGAAGGCAGAGCTTGTGATGCAGAGATGCCAAACTACAGAGGGCAATGTTGCAGTCTGAAAGGGAGAAAATAAGGCTGGAGGTAGAGGAAACAAAAAGATTTGCCAGCTTGAGACTCTTATGTGTAAGGAAAGCGAGAAGATTCACCAGCATGAGATTCTTATGTGAGAGAAGAGAGAGAGAAGGAATGAGCAGAGTGAGATAGAGAATGACGTCATGAGATCAAGATGGAAAAACTGTGCCAGCAAGCATCACAGCAACCTGTAAGTAATGGCAAAGTTGGTTCAATCCATGAAGCCACGATTAATTCTAAAATATTTCCACAATACCAAGAGGGAGATGATCTAGAGTTGTTTTTAAAATCATTTGAAAGAGTCTGTGGGCAATTTAAATTAGATAAGGCTCTGTGGATGATCCATCTGACCCCATTACTTACTGGTTGTGCCTTGAAGGCATTTGCTCAAATGGACAATAATGATTGCATGAGCTATGATAAAGTTAAAAGAATGTTATTAAAAAACTTCAACTGACTCCTGAGGCTTATAGATGGAAATTTAGAGAGTTAAGAAAAGACCCAGGAGACAGCAATGTAGAACTGCATGTCTAAATGAAAGCTTACTTAGACCACTGGATAGATGGGGCTAAGGCAAGGCTGTAGAGCAGGGTACAGATTTAATTGTAAGGGAAATGTTTCTTAAAATTGTACCTGATGACCTGCACATTTGGCTGCTGGACTGGGCATGCAACTCCGCAATGGAGGCAGCAAAAAGTGTTGATTTGTATGTGGCTACCAGACCACATTTGCAGCATAAGAACTATGGGGGTGGGGCAGAACATGGTTTTAAGGGGACCCAGGGAGGGCAGCCTAAAGGAAAGCATCCTGCACTCAAGCCCGAAACAGAACCCACCGGTTTTAAGGGAAACAAGGAACTGGGGTCAAAGCATGCTGTATTTGTCAGAAAGTGGGGCATCTATACTATGACTGTCCTAAAAACAGGAGTAAAGGACAACAGCCTGGGGAGGGGGTGATCAAGACAGTACACCACAGCTGGTAATTTGTGCACACACTGTAGTGCCACCAAACTTCAACAAGCATATGCACACTATTCTAGTCAATGGGACAGTAACACAGGGATTGAGGGACACTGGTGCCTCCATTTCCTTGGTAAGCAGGATCTGATCCAGGCAGAGCAGATTCTGCCAGTGCAGTTCTCCAAGATTAGAGGAGTCACAGGTCCAGTGGTCCAAGTGCCAATGGCTTGGGTCTCCCTGAGCTGGGATGGCAGCCATGGGGTACAGGAGGTGGGAGTTGTACCTGATCTCCCTGTGGATGTGATCATGAGGAATGATTCTGACCACAGGGAAAACCAAGTGTGTGTTACTAATCATAGCCAGGCATAAGGGCAAGCTTCTGAGGGGGAGGAGGGGGTGACACATCCTGTGCAGACTCATCCCTCAGTAGCTGAGGAAGTGGCTAGTGTGGGTGAAGGGCTAGCTAGGAGTAGTAGCCCAGAGGCCCAGCTGCAAGAAGAGGAGGTTGCTACCACGGGCAGCTTTCCTCCTGAAGGGGAACTGGGGAGAGTCAGGAGGAGGAGCTGGGCAGGGCACAGTGAGCTGATCCTACCCTCCAAAAACTGAGAGAAGTAGCAGATACTGCTGAGTAGAGATGCAGTGGAATTTTGTTTTGCCTGCGAAATTCTGGCAAAATCAGGAATTTTGTCCTACGAAATATTTTGTGAAATTTGCACATTTTACTGGAATTTTGCCAGTGCGAAATGTGGAATTTCGTGCATAATATTTTTTTAAAAGTGTCCCCACCCAAAGGCCCCACATCCTTGGTGTCTAGTGATCCCACCCCTCTGGCCCACAATAGGAAGAATTCCCCACCCCACCCCCACTGCCAAGAAGGAACACTGCATAGAAATATTTTACAGAATTGCATAAGTTTAGCATTGAAAATGAAAATAAAAATCATATTGCTGTTAATCATATACTTCAGTCCTTCTGTGTATCATGCTTTGGCACACTAAAATTTGAGCTGTCACTGATCCCATGGATTAGACAACTGAGCCGAGCAGACCTAAATATGCAGCATGGAATGGGACTGAAATTGTATCAAACAGGACAGGTTAGTGCTGCATTTTAGCTACAGGAATATAACACCAACAGCTGTCAAAAAATACACATTTGACTAGGCTGTAGAAATATGAAACAAGCATTTGTCAATGCCGAATGTTGTCTCGCTGGCATTGGCATTGGTTGTGCCAGAGGTAGAGACACAAAATAGGAATGGCAGTGAAGTATTGAAGTGATGCCAACCCCACCCCCACCCTGTAGAGAGCAACAGGCATTGGGGTGTTCATTTGTGTCATCAGCTATAACTCTCATGCCATTGTACCTCACCCTACCCTGTAGATACTGACAAGTGTCGTGGTGTGCTTTGGGGTCTTTGGGCATTATACTTACCCCATTCTATAAGGAAATATGCTGAAGTGGATGCAGTATAGGAGAATGGGGTGACCTTTGTGGCCAAACAGTGCGAGGCACACCACGATGCCTGTCAGTGGCTGCAGGTGAGGATGGGGTGGAATGGCGTGAGCATTACAGCCGATGATCCCAAGTCACACCCCTGATGCCTGTCAGTCTGTACAGGGTGGGTGCAGAGTTGAAACCCTAACACTGTGAGGCGTGTGTTGGTATTTTCCTCCAAATTTTCAACATGGGCTGTTTGTGAGCCCACCTCATGAAAAGCGGTAGAATCAGTTTGTTAGCTGAAAGGTGGTTTTGCACAGCGGCTATGCCATTTGGTAATACAGGGCCGAAAACACATTTTCGGCAGGATGTGGAAAATGACAACTGTATTGTTCGTGAGGAGGTGTAAAAAATGGCAACGTGAAAATCTGGAGTGAAAATATGAACAATTGGTGAAGTCATGAGCATACATAGAAACTGCACAACAGACGTCCGTATCCCAGTTATTTTTGGGAGTTTTTTAGCCACATTTTCAACATAGGCATTTTGGGACCTCCCCTCATGAACAGTGGTGCTGTGATTTTGTTAATGTGTTCCAAAAGTTGATTTCCTACAGCAACCATGCCATTGTGCGTCACATGTGTGGAAATATATTTTGGGCAGGATGTGAAAAATGACAGCTGTACTGTTCATAAGGAGGTGTGAAAAAATGCCAGTATTGAAAATTTGGCATGAAAATATTGCAAATTTGCGAAGTTACAAGGGTGCGTGGAAACTGCATTACACATGCTTGTAACAGTCATTTTATGGAGTTTCTGCACCAAATTTTCAACATAGGCATTTTAGGACCTCTGCTCATGAACAGTGTCACCGTCATGTCCTCAAACTGTCCCAAAAATGTATTCCACACAGCGACTGCGCTACTCTGTGCCAGAAGTGTAAAAACACATTTTGGTCAGGAAATGTAAAATGACAGCTGTACTGTTCATAAGAAGGTGTGGAAAAATGGCAATTTTAAAAATCTGGAGGAGTGAAAATATAAATTCACAAAGTTACGGACGTGTGTGGAAGCTGCTCAACGCATGCTCATAAAACAGCCATTTTTTAATTTTTCCCCACCAAATTTACAACATAAGCGTGTTGAGAGCCCCCCTCAAGAACATTTTGGTGCCAAAATTCCCCAAAATGGTTGAGATATGCAACAAAGTTGAAAAAACATTATTTATGCCATTATACAGCTTACCGGCATTTCCTCAGTTCACGGTCAGCTTTGAAGAGTGCAGACGTGTTCCCGGTCCACCGAAGATCATCGTGCCAGACTCTGGAGGTAAGTATGGGGTGAGGGGGGTGTGGGGAGGCAGGGTGTTCAGAGGGTGGGTGCGGGTTGTGGGAGGGGACAGCAGGGAGACTGCGAGGGACCATTTTCTTTTTTACAGATTTTAAAAAAACAAACAACATCATGGGATTTTTTTTTCAGGGTATTTGGCATGCTGGGGTGGGCTCCCAGCAAGCTACCTAAGTGTTTTTTTGGGGGTATTCTGTAGCAGATGGGGGATTGGGCACCCCCATCGGCACATACTGGGGGGGCACACAAGCTGAGAGGGATTGGGCACCCCCTCAGCATGTAACAAAAGCAGGGGGTAGGAACATTATGCTGATGGGGAGTGGGCTCCTCCATCAGCAAACTACACTGTGATGGAGATAAACTCAGACGGGGATTGAGACTCGCTTCGGCAAAGATAATCTGTTGGGGGGGCTGCATGATGCCGACGAGGAGTGGGCTCCCCCGTCGGTATTGTGACAGGTGGTTTGCCTGCACGTTGGGAGGCATGTTGTGGTCATGCTGCATGAGAGCTTCACTGTCATTGCAGCAGGCCTTTTCTTTGTTCTCGTGACCACATTAGGGATGCGTGAGGTCAGCGCCTGCTGCTGGTTGATTGGGGAATGAGGGACGCACCTTCTGATGTGTGCCCTGCATTCACCCAACAGTGCCCACTCCTCCAAATCTGCTACTACCACAAGATGTCAGTCTGCGCAAGTGTGAGCCAACTTAAAAATGAGTGGTAAGTGACTGTGTCTGTAATCAGGAGACTGTACTATACAACAGTAGCATAGTAATATACTGATGTGAGTTTAGGCATAGTCATCAAAGAAAACAAAAATGAGTGACAGATAGAAAAATAGCAGGAACGTGGCAGCTGCACAGCAGTTGGCAGATGCAGTGTATTACACTTCGCAATCAGTTAAAAAATTATAAATAATGGAAGTCAAAATGAAGCTGATAATAAACAAAAAGATGTGCGTCCTTTAATGAGGGAGGAAGCTGGCTGTCACTGTCCACCTAGGGATAAATGACCTGGCTAGGAATGGGATCAGAGCAGTGCAAGAGGAGTTTGTAGAGTTGGGGAGGGGCCTTAGACAAGTAGCGCATACAGTAACCTTCTCGGAGGTGCTGCCTGTCTATGGCAAGGGTGATGCTAGGGTACTCCTCACCAGGGAATTCAATGAATGGTTGAAAAACTGGTGTGGAGCTCAGGTTTTTGGCTTCATTGGGGACTGGGGAGTCACTTGGAGGGATGCAGATCTATACTAGTGCAATGATCTGCATCTGTCCAGAGGGGAAAACAGGATCCTAGGTGAGAGGTTTAAATGCTTCATTGGCAAGCATTTAAACTAGCCAAGTAGGGGTCACTGAAAAGAAGCAGGGAAATCCCAGCCTTCCCCAACAAAACACGGTAATTAGTGAGGTAAACACCAAGGTAGAGAAGTCATTAGGTAGCAGGACAGAGGTAAATGTAAAAAAAGGCAAAGGACAGGGATGGGGCTAAAAGGGGTAAGGCCATCAAAATGTGGAAGGTGATGAGCACCAGTGCCTGTAGTCTGTGTAACAAGCTCCCTGAACTAGTGGCCTTGATGGAAGAGGGTTGCCTGGATATTGTGGCAGTCACAGAAACATTGTACACAGAGAACCATGACTGAGATGTCAACATACCAGGATACACAATCTACAGGAGGGACAGGGAGGGTTAAAGAGGAGGAGGAGTAGCTCTCTATGTAAAGGAAGGGATCAAAGCAACAGAACTAAAGAGTAAACTGGGAGCAGATGAGGCACTCTGGGTCACCCTGGAGACAGGAAATGGCACCACAATCCGCATGGGGGTTGTATACAGACCCCCATCTCAGGGTGAGGGAATGGGCAAGAAAATGATAGAAGGCATCCTTAGAATGGCAGAACAAGGGGAGATATTTTTGATGGGGGACCTGAATATGCCAGATGTTAACTGGAGCACCTTTGCTGCAGGCACATCCAAGAGCAGGGTCATTCTTGATGCCCTACAAGGGACATGCCTCAGACAGCTACTATTGGAACCCACTCGGGAGGGAGCAATCTTAGACCAGATACTGTCAAATGGGGATGGAGAAAGAATCTCAGATTTAGAAGTGGGTAGCCATCTGGGAACAAGTGACCAGCAAACAGTGTGGTTCACGATAAACGCAGCCATACAACCAAGCCGTACAAAAGCAAGAGTACTGAACCTTAGAAGGGCTGACTTTGGGAAAATGAGAGATTGCCTCAGAAAAGCTCTAGCAAACAGGCAAGAAGGAGGGGTGGAGTAACAATGGGGAGTAATCAAAACAGCCATCACAGAGGCAACAAGCCTTTGTTTAAAGCAAATCAACAAAACACAACAAAGGAAACAAACGCTATGGTTCTCAAAAGAGGTGGCAGGGAAGGTTAAGGAGAAAAGGATAGCATTCAGGAAATATAAGGAAACACAGAAGGAGCAGGACAGAGAACTTTATCAGTTAAAACAGAAAGAGGCAGGGAAGGCAGTCAGAATAACAAAGGCCAAAACCGAGGAAAGGATGGCCAACTCTGTTAAGAAGGGGGATAAGACCTTTTATAGGTACATTAGGGAGCGATAAAAGACCAAAGGAGGGATACTGAGGCTTAATAAAGGGGAGGGAATGTGGGCAGAGGGTGAAAGTGAAAAAGCAGGGATACTGAAAGAATATTTCTGCTCAGTATTCACAAAGGAAGAGGAGGGGAGGTACATAAACCAAAGAAGAGAAACACTCTGAAGACAGGGGTCGATACCAATCCATTTACAGAAGAAAGGGTTCTGAAAGAACTAATAAAATTTAAGATGGACAAAACAATGGGACCTAATGGGATTCACCCAAGAATTCTAAAAGAACTAAGGGTAGAACTAGTGACACTGCTGACTACTCTCTTTAACAAATCATTGGAGGATGGGGTGGTACCTGAGGACTGGAGGAGGGCAGATGTGATTCCTCTTCACAAAAGTGGGAGCAGGACAGAGGCAGGAAAGTACAGACCAGTTAGTTTGACCTCAGTGGTAGGGAAAATGATGGAATCACTTCTGAAGGAAAGAACTGTTGAGTACCTAGAGGCCAGTGGGGTACAGGACCCAAGGCAGCATGGATTAATGATGGGAAGGTCATGTCAGATGAATCTAATAGATTTCTTTGACTAGGTGACTAGAGTAGTAGACCAGGGAGGGGCTGTGGACATGGTCTACCTAGATTTTAACAAGGCATCTGATACAGTCCCACACAAAGGATTAATACACAAGTTAGCCAGCCTAGGAGTGGGTCTCAAGGTGGTAGCCTGGATAAAAAATTAGCTAGACAACAGGATGCAAATGGTAGTAGCAAACAGAGTCCACAGTGAAGAAAGGAGGGTTACTAGCGGGTTATCACAGGGTTCAGTACTGGGACCAGTCCTTTTTAATGTCTTAATAAGTGACATTGCAGAAGAACTGGAAGGAAAAGTATGTCTCTTTGCAGATGACACAAAGATCTGCAACAGGGTTGATACACAAGATGGAGTGGAGAGGATGAGAAAGGACTTGGCAAGGTTGGAGGAATGGTCAAATGTATGGCAGCTCAGATTCAATGCAAAGAAGTGCAAGGTAATGCACCTGGGAAACAAAAACCCAGGAGAAGAGTACACAGTGGGGGGTGAGATACTGACAACAGTAAAAATGGAAAGGGACTTGGGGGTAATTATATAAGATGACCTAAAGGTGGGCAAGCAATGTGAGACAGCAGTAAGGATGGCTGGGAGGATACTGGGATGCATAGGGAGCGGCATCGATAGTAGAAAACAGGAAGTTGTTATCCCTCTGTACAGACAGTTGGTGAGACACCTTCTGGAGTACTGTGTGCAGTTCTGGAGACCCCATCTCCACAAAGACATAGACAGAGTGGAGGCTGTCCAGAGGAGGTCAACCAAAATGGTGCAGGGTCTGCACCAGAAGACATACGAAGAAAGACTAAAGGAGCTTAATATGTATACCCTTGAGGAAAGAAGGGAGAGAGGGGACATGATAGAAACTTTCAAGTACCTCAAGGAAATCAACAAAGTCCAAGAGGGTAGCATCTTTATAAAAAGAGTGCAAGAACAAGGGGCACAATTTGAAGATAGAGGGGACGCTCAGCTGTAATGTGAGGAAGTATTTCTTCACAGAGGGGTTGTGGATGCATGGAACAGCCCCTGAGGAGATCGTGGAGTCAAGAACAGTGGGGAATTTAAGAATGCATGGGACAGACATAAAGCAGTCCTAGTGGGGGGTAGGAGGGAGGAAGTAAGCTGTTGGTTAACTAGGATCTGCAGCTTATCTGTTAGGTAGGAAAATGGGCAGACTAGGTGGGCCAAGCAGTCCTTATCTGCCGTCAGTTCTGTTTCTATGTTTCTATGTAGCCTACTCTAATGTGGTCTGAACATTTATATACGTTCAGTTATTCCCCCCCCCCACACCCACAGCACTGAGGGATTAGCCATGAATGAGTGCTGTTAAGTAAAAGATATGACACTACATGGATGTCACTCTACGGCCTGCTCAACATGCTGTGCTGTCAAACAAAGAATATAAATGAAAACCACTAAATGAGCTGACAAGCAGACCACACTCATAAAAAAAAGAGAAATCCAATTGTGTTTTAGTTTCTGGAGATACTAGAAATTACCTAACATGATATTCTAAAAAAATCAATGCCCACTTTTAGCTTCTAACAGGAATATCTTGTCAATAGTGGGCTGACAGCCTTCCCCCTCGCGCATTAATGCTGACCTGCTGTCAAGCTGCACGAGGCACACATTGCTTAGCCATGATCACTGAAAAAAACAGTGGTTAGTGAATTTGCATTTAAGGAGATGAACGGAACAGCCAACTTAAAACTAATTCATTATTACAGGTAGCCGATATTGTAATGCTCCAATCACAAGTACGTGTTAATCAAGGGCCTGCACACTACCTCTTTAAGGTTTTTATTCTAGTCAACTTTGAGCATCACATTTCACTTGCAATGGCACAATTAGCTGAGTGAAATCGGGCGATGTACTGTAGCTGGAAAGAGAAGTCTGCCCATAGGGTAAATATGTGGGGGCTTGAAATTTACATTCTGTTAAAAAAAAACAGCAGCATGAGACTTACATGTTTATTGTTAGGGCTAAGATGTTAATATACAGGCTTAACAGAGCTGCACAGAAAAAAACCTGCATTTTTACATTTGCTTCTGCTCTTTAAAGATGAATGGCAAATATTGAAATTGAATTCATCCATCCACAGTTTTAAAGGAGATAGGAAACACATTTGTATATGTTAAATCTGTATAATAAAATCTTACTGTATGAAATGTGTGTGTGTTTGTTCATTTCCTTTTTGTGACATCACAGCATTGCTCTGCTCAGTCTGCATTTGTAAAGGAGAAAAAACCTGTTCCTCAGTTTAAACAAACTAGAAAATTACAAATTTCTAACAGTCATAACTTTTCTGTGCTTGGCTTATCTCGACTCATGGAAGATGTAGCTGGAAAGTTGCAAATAAACCTGCCAGTTTTTGGTTGTTCCAAAAAGCACCTTACTATTTCCATCAACCTAGGCAACATCACATACAAAGTTTCTATTTCTGCTCGATTTATTTACTTATTTATTTATACATTTATTTATTTATTTATCTAGTTTTATTTGTTTCATCACAGGGTCCCCTGACATTTGCACTGGTGCACAATAACTTTGCATTACAGTACTCTCATTTGCTGCAGTAAGTGTAAAGACAAGGCAACACCACTCAGCATTTTGGCTGCAAGGATAAACCTGGGAACCATACAATACCTTCACAATACCTTCAGAAATGGGGGGGGGTTCTTCATATTGTAGGCCGGGGGGTGGGACCACTAGACACCAGGAATGTGGAGTCTTTGGAAGGAGGGAAAAGACCTTTTCTAAATTTTTTTTTTATCAAGCTGTTCCCCCTGGCCCTCATGCAGAATTTTGCCATCAGGTGATGAAATTAGCATTTCGTGGGCAAAATTCCACATTTTGCCAAGGGGGATTTTGCACTTCACAGCCACAAAATATTTTGTATAATGCAGGGATTATGCGAAACATTTTGCTGGGTGAAATTTTTTTATTTCGCACACCACTAGTGCTGAGGCCTCTCAAGGGAGTAAAAAGTCAGTTTATTGGTAAAATGGGCTGTTGTACAGGAAGTATACACCACAGAGGTGACTAGAGGGAGAGGTACTCCAGCAGCTGGTAGTCCCCTGGGACTACCAAAAGCAGCTTCTGGCCCTGGCCCATGATATTCCTTTTTCAGGCCACCTGGCTATTAACCACACAAAAAAGCAGCTTGCCAACAGTTTCTTTTGGCCAAGCATGTATATAGATGTTGCAAATTACTTTCAGACTTGTACACAGTGCCAGCTGGTTGGAAGGGTCAGGGACAAGGCTAAGGTCGTTTTGCTGCCCCTGCCTGTAATAGATGAACCCTTTAAAAGGGTAACTGTGGATGTAGTGTATCTCCTGAGTACCTCAAGTCACATGGTCAAATGATACATACTGGTTGTGGTGGATTACGCAACCAGGTACCCCAAGGCAGTGGCCATGTCCTCCATTGAGGCAGAATAGGTGGCTGATGAGCTCCAGTGAATCTTTAACTGAGTGGGAGTTCCCCAGGAGCTTGTAACAGACCAGGGAGCAAATTTCATGTCATCCTTAATGACCAGTTTGTGGAAGAAGTGCAGGGTGAAACAGCTATGTGCTTCACCCTATCACCCCAAGACAAATGTCCTGGTTGAGTGATTCAATGAGACCCTTAAAACTATGTTCCTGGCATTTGCTGACCAGCACAAAAGGGACTGGGACAAATATTTGCCCCACCTCCTGTTTGCATACAGGGAAGTCCCACAGGAGTCCACAGGGTTCTCGCCCTTCGAGATCCTGTTTGGACACAGGGTGAGGGAGCCCTTAGATTTAGTCACGGATGAATGGGAAGGTGACCATGCCACCCAAGGAGAGTCTGTTGTGGAGTATGTCCTAAATTTCAGGGCCAGGCTTAAGGAGCTCATAGGTCTCACCCAGGAGCACTTAGCTACTGCACAACAGCAACAGAAAGTCTGGTACAACTGTGGGGCCAGAGCCCAGGAGTATGAAGTCGGACAGTGAGTGATGGTACTAGTCCCAGTCCGACACAATAAACAGCTGGCAGCATGGGAAGGACCATTCTCCATAATCAGGAAGCTGAGTGATGTTAACTATATAGTAGTGCTGCCTGACAGAAGGCACAGACAGAGTGTATATCATACAAACATTATGAAGCTCTACTATGATAGAGAGGAAATGGTCCTCACCATGTGCAGCACACCAGAAGAGGGGAACAAGGCTGACGCCCTAGTGAACCTCCTTAGAGAAGCCCGGGAGAGATCCTCTGTGAATAACCTCACCCTCTCAGGGCAGCTGACACCAGCCCAGGCTGAGGAGATAGGGGGGCTTCTGCAAGAATTTGGGGACATGTTCACGGGGAATCCGGGGTACACCACAATGGCCGAACACCATTGGGACACTGTAACCCAGGTTCTGCAGAGGCAGCCCCCCTACAGGGTACCAGAGGGAGTTAAGAAGACCATGCTGGAGAAACTCAGGGAGATGCTGGCCCTTGGAGTGACCCAGGAGTCCAGTAGCCTCTTCACCTGTGGTCCTGATTCCCAATAAAGACAGTACCACATGATTCTGTGTCAATTCCCGGAGGCTCAACAGGTATATGGAGTCTGATGCCTACCCCATTCCCAGAATGGATGAGACCTTGGAACGGCTGGGTGGAGCCTGGTTCCTGACCATGATAGACCTGGCAAAGAGCTACTGGCAGGTGCTGTTAACCCCTGCAGCCAGGGAGAGGTCTGCTTTCATTACCCCATATGATTTATTCAAATTCAGAGTAATGCCATTTGAGATGAAGAATGTGCCTGCAACTTTCCAGAGGCTCGTGGATTGCATCTGACAGGGGCAGGTGAATATGCACTGGCTTACATGGATGATATTGCCATTTACAGCCAGACATGGGAGGATCACGTCAGGCACCTGAGGGAGTGGTTCCACAAACTAAAGGCCTCAGGGCTGACAGTTAAGGTGGAAAAATGCCAAGTAGGCATGGCAGAAGCATCGTATCTTGGGCACTGGGTGGGCAGTGGACACATCTGTCCAGAGCCAGCGAAGGCTGAGGCCATCCAGGCCTGGCCCACCCCTGCAAGAAAGAAACAGATAGGGGCATTTTTGGGAACAGCTGGGTACGACAAGAGGTTTGTCCCTCTCTTCAGTGATGTGGCTAAGCCCCTGACAGACCTGACAAAAAGAGAATGCCTGAAAGATTTCTCTGGACAGAGGACTGCGAGTCTGCCTTCCAACGGTTGAAGAAGGAATTATGTGACTCACCCATGTTGCTAGCCCCAAATGTAAATTAAAGTTCATAGCACATGTGGATGCCTCAAACCATGGGCTGTGTGCAGTCCAGAGCCAGGTTACACTGCAAGGGGAGGAACACTCCATAGTGTACCTCAGCGGAAGCTTCTGCTCAGGGAAGAATAATATGCCGCAGTGAACGCAGAATGTTTGGGGATAGTGTGTGGCCCTTCAGAAGCTACAGGCATATCTGTACAGGAGGGATTTCACTGTGGTCACTGATCATAACCCCTTGATATGACTCCATAGGACTAGTGGGCAAAACACAATGTTATTATGCTGGAGTTTGGTACTACAGTCATATAATATGATCATTCAGCACCGAAATGGGGCACAGAATGTCAGTGCAGATGGACTGCTGAGGCAGGGCTAGGTGCATGGCATATTCCTTTAGGCACTCCACAGGCCTTACATGAATGGCAGTGTCTCTTGGGAGATGCCCAAAAGAAACACATCTTCATTTCTTGAGGGGGGGAGATGGAACACCTCACTCACGAGCAATTTCTAACTCACTGCCACCATGGGGTTTTTACCAACAGAAACCAAGAAACCTGTCTTATACTTCCTCCTTGTTCAAGGTCAGGAAGGTCTACACAATAACTGTGGGTAGAGCGCCCCTTATGAGATGGACTGCAAACAGAGTCCAGCACTATTAGTAAAATTACTCTTTTAAATAAAACAAGCAGTAACTGATTCTATAAAAATAGAATGCTTACTAAAATACTACAACTATTTACAACAGGTTGTAATTACAAGAAGACAAAAGGGATGCACATTTACTAAGAAACAGAAAATAAAATCACATTAAACAGACAAGGATTGTACAGCAAAATTCTAAGCTATCCTTACCTAAAATCCTTCACCTGCCCTAGCTAAAGAAGCACTTTCCCTCACTGTGCTAACTTACCCATCAGTTAGCCTTTGTAATGGCAGGGGATCTCATCTTTAGATGTTTCAGTCCAAGAGAAAGAGCCTGCTTATAGCACCACAATATATATTTCTCCTCTCTGTGGGGAGGGATGCCACTCACTTTGAGTGACAGTTCCATGTTGTCCCAGCCCTCTTTGAGACAGTGTGTATGTGTGTGTGTGCGCTCTTGTGTGTGTGTGTGCGTGTGTGTGTGTGCGTGCGTGCGCATGTGTATGTGTCTGTGTGTGTCCACCCACCCTTCAGCACCTCCTTGCTACCATAATGATGTCCACCTGGGTCCTTTGTTCAGCATGGTTGCATCTCCAGGAAGGACACTCCCACTGGGTTTATTGCTTGATTGACTCCTCCCTGACTTTCCTGTTAACTTTCCATGAAAATATCAGACCTCTAACATAAGCTGTCACATACTACTTGATCGTGTGATGTGGTAGCCATCTTGTACCTGAAGCAGATGCATATTTAGAAAAGAATAAATTAATCAAAAGAATACATGATTCTGGTCCCCTTTCCCATCACATTGCTCTTTACAAATGCCTTTTTAGTGATGTCCCAAACAGGCACCTCCCTTTCCCCTGCTAACTTCCTGAAGACAAAAGGTGCAGAGAGCAACATATTCATTTTTGGGAGTGATGTAAAAATAGCTCCATACAACGGAGGTGGAATATTTTGTCATCATGCCAGGAACTACAACAGTTTTTATGGCTGGTGCTTCTGACCCTGATTCATGCACACTGTGGCTGTCCCCAGAAGAGCTACTATAATTGCTATTGACTTTTCCCACTGCTGGCTATGGCTAGTGGTGGTGATTGTTGTATGTTGCATTTTTTTTTGGTGGGGGGTCGGGAACCCGGATAGCATCCTCTGCTTCACTGGTATCACATTCTGAGTCATCACCTTTGAAAGAGCATAACTGTGATACATCGTTATAGTAATCTTGTTCTTGTACATTTACGACATCTTCTTCAGAGGCACTGCTTTCTGATGAGGAACTAAATACGCATGAGTGCCACGTCTAGTGGTACTACATACAGTCTGTTCCTTAATCATTGACTTTCTATTTCTTAACTGTTTGGCTACCTGTTTTTGTGTTTCACTTTTATCTGATTTTTCTGGTAATGTCGACAGTGCTGCATTACTTTGATCATGGCATTCACCAACATTCTATTCTTTTTCTGGTTGTGTTGATTCATTTTTTTCTGGTTGTGTTACTTCATTTTCATCAATTGTATTAATTATATCTTCAGCAGTGAATTTTCCTTTTTTTCTGAATTTCTTTTTGGGAAATATTTTTATTGCTACGTGCATCAATTTCAGTCATACTACTTGTGTTGGCCACATGTTCCATTTCCATAACAGACTTTGATTCTGAATCATTTTTTGGGGTCCAACTTAATTACTTAACTAGAAGTATTCATTCAACCACAGAAATGGGCAGCACAGAGCCTGATATGTGATACCCCCCCAAAAAAGTGCGTGAGGCACTATGACCTAATAGTAGCTCAGTCACAGAGATGGGCAACACAGGGTCTAAGATGTGATACTCCCCCACCCTCAAAATCTCTACAGCACTATGACCCATAGTAGTAATAGTTCAACCACAGAAATGGGCAACACAGAGCCTGATATGTGATACCCCCCCCAAAAAAGTGCGTGAGGCACTATGACCTAATAGTAGTTCAGTCACAGAGATGGGCAACACAGGGTCTAAGATGTGATACTCCCCAACCCTCAAAATCTCTACAGCACTATGACCCGTAGTAGTAATAGTTCAGGCACAGAGATGGGCAACACAGAGTCTACAGCTATATGACCTTTCAGTGCAGCACAGAGGTAGGCAACATAGAGTCTATGGCAGTGTGACCTTTCAGGGCAGCACAGAGATGGGTAACACAGAGTCTATAGTGTATGACCTAGCAGTAGTTCAAGCACACAGAGATGGGCAACACAGAGTCTACGGCAGTATGATCTTTCAGGGCAGCACAGAGATGGGCAACACAGAGTCTGAGACATGGGTGACATCCCTCCCTTCAAAATCTATTCTGTATGGCACTATAAGCCCCCTCAAAATTAGTGAGGCACTATGACCTTCAGACAGAGTCCTACTGTCCTGTCTGCTCCCCCTATTAGTTCTTACTTTCTTAATTTTTTTTTAATTTTTTTGATACAAATATATTTTTCAAAAAGACAAATAATTAAGTTGTTGGATACTGTACAGTGGTGATATTTACACTTTTTTCAATTTTGTTGATTTTGCAAGAAAAACAGACTGATTTTATCTAACCTATAGCTAACCTATTCAGGCACAGATATAAGCTACACTGAATCTGAGATGTGGCCCCCCCTTCAAAATCTGTACTGCACGATGAATTAGTAGTAGTTCAGGGACAGAGATGGGCAACACAGAGTCTGAGACATGGGTGACACCCCTCCTTTAAAATCTGTATGGCACTATAAACCCCAACCCCTCAAAATTAGTGAGACAATATAACCTTCAGACAGAGTCCTCCAATCCTGTCTGCTTTCCTTATTAGTTCTTACTTTTTTTTTACAAAAATATATTTTTCAAAAAGAAAAATAATTAAGTTGTTAGATGTTGTACACTAGTGATATTTTTTGCACTTTTTTCATTTTGTTGATTTGCAAGAAAAACAGACTGAAACTAATACCTAAACTAACCTATTACATTCACTTCTGCATTCCATGAGAACTGTGCCTGCCTCCTGGCACTGCAGGCCATGTTTTTTGTAGCACCCCTAATTCCTTTCCTGTTTCCTTTAGTTTTTCTAAAACTAAGAAAATGTCTGCAGTGTGCACTCTGCTTGTCTGCATTCTGCTGTTGTCTGCTGTTGAATTTGTTGGTCTTGCTATCTCTCTCTGACTAAGGAAAAGCATTGTTTCCATTATTTATTTTACTGTGGAGTTAAGTACTCTGCAATATCTGCACTCTGCTGTTGTCTGCTATTGAATTTGTTGGCCTCCCTCTTTCTAAGGAAGAAAAATGTTGTTTCATTGTTTTTTTGTCTTTTTAGGGCTGCATGGGTGGAGCCCTGCAGAACTTTTATGATCATTTTGGAAAAAGGACCCAGCATTCCTTCCGAATGAACAACATGTTGGATTGCGACACAGTGGCCTCAGCCATCTGTGAAGCAGTCTACCTATGTTGTCCCTACTGACCGCAGAACTGCACTATTTCTTAGAAATCAGCACCTGTAAATGTGTCCCATATACCCACAAAGGAACCTATGTCCCTGTTCCCAATACATGCTGTACACCGAGAGACAGAGAGAGAGAGATTGCAACAAATTTCCCTGCTCCCAGTACTTGCCACACACTGAGAGAGAGAAGAGAGAGCGAGAGAGGGATACTGCAACTTATTTGTTATAGTGCTTTCATTGCAGCTCTCTCACTTCTCTCATTGTTTTCTTGGTGTTGCTGTATGAGGAACAGCTATTTAAAATCCATGTGGTTTTTGTTGTCCTGTGTCCTCTCACTCTCTTTTTGATGGTGTTTCTGTGACAACTATTGCCTGACTTGTCCCGTCCAACCCCCCATCCCATCAATGCTTTCTGCACTGTCAGTCCCCCCACAATGCATGAAAAATGAGCACTTGTCTTCCCCTCAATCGCTGTGTGCCCCCCTTGCTAAGCAGAACCACTTGTCTTTTTTGAAATGAAATAAAAAACCTGTACATTACTCAGTCTGATCATTCTTTTGTAACTCTACATAGTATTTTTTTTGTCTCAGCCTACAACAGTTATGATAATTTTATAAGGATGTCAGTAGTACTAGTAAATGTGCCCTAATTTGAAATGCTGATTTGTCCCTGTCATGGCGGCAGTATGCTCTTCAGTTTGAGAGAGCATCAGCAGAGCTCAAGACAGCCCAACATTACTGTCTCTGTTTACCACTAGCACTGGTCTCTGCTGTCAAGTTTAGCCCCTGCCTCCCGTGTAAGCCTGGCAGCTGTAAACAAGGGCAGGGCTTCATTTTCCTCATACCTGTATATGAGAAAAAAAAAAGGTTGTGTCATAGCCTAGCACTGATACCATCTGCAACAACTGCTAATGATAGCAGATCAGGTGGACTTCCTTGGGTCAATTCTTTTGTTAGGATTGCTGCTGTTTACATGAAAGGGTATTGTGAGCAGCATCAGGATTGCTGTTCTCAGCAGATCTAGTGTCATGATCATGATTTATACTTCTGGTTTCAGTGACTGATGCAGGTTTCGCTGAGCCATGCTGTGCCATTGCTGATGTTTTTTTCCCTAGTGGGGAGGGTCACTATGAGAATACAGTCATTATGATTCACTATACTGTAATAATAGTGACATGCTGCCGACTTCTAAATGTTTGATACCATTATGAAACCTGCACCGCACTTTCCATGTGTTGAGTTTTTAAAGTCCTAACTGTCGAGTTAAACCCCTGCATGCTTGTAAAGATGGGGCAAAATTATGTTATTTTACATATTTCTCAGCTGCACTTGCAGTGCACTCTGCTGTTTATTATTCCCTCAGGGCATGCCAGGAAAAGTGTTCGGTGTCTCCTTTATTATAATCACTTCAGGGTTGCTCTCGCTCTCCTCACCAACTGAATTATGCATGAAAGTAATAGAAAGAAAGTAATAGAAGCTTTAGTGTTTTTGCCATTCTCTGGTTTCTGCATGTCCCCAAGAGTTTTATGCATGCCAGAAAGCAGCTGTCTCTCATTTTATATCAGTACTCTAGCACCGGAGCTGAAAGCTGCAAGCATAAGTTTTATTTCAGACCACTCCCTTCTTCTCTTTGTCAGTCTGCGCTATTGCTCTGTTTTCACTATTGGAAATTTACACAAAGTGGACAGAGAGAAAAAAAAAATTACCTGCAAAAAAAAGCTTTTTAACTAACAAATGCCACCAAGCAAATGACACCAAGCGTAAATGAAAAATAACAATCAAGCTAAGACTATGATCAAAGAGTTATTTTCTTTTTCAATAATGTATCGTGCAAAAATGTGCATTATGGTCAAGAAACTATACAGTATTTACAAAGTAATGGAGGTTGTGATATTTCTGAACTACCACCATCAGACACAATAAAACAAAATCAGTAAAAATTAGGAATTATAGGACAATGTGTCATCTATAGATGTATGTCATTTGACTTTCAGTTGCATTTTAGAACTGTATGTACAGTACATGATCAAGTAAAATTCATTATGCTCACAAACACCCTTAATATAGCAAATGTTTTATTTATCCAGGACAGCTCATCCAAGATGCTGGAAAAGTCTGATTTCTACTTCTTTTTTATTGCTGGGAGAAGAGAGGTTACCTGGCATGCTCAAGGACACAAATACACATATCATGCTAAAATTAAGTTACACGTTCATGAACAAATTCCCCTTGGTCTCTGCGCCAGTCCGGAGCTCACTTTGTGACCTTAAACATGTCAGGTAACCTCTCTTTCCCAAGCAAAGTGGAAGGGAATGGGTCATTTCATAGTTTTCAAGACTCTACTGAAGCCACTTTTTGTGCGCAGAACTGGAAGGTGGTGGGGGGGGTAGGGAAAACTCATCTAATAACTTGTGTAACAGAGCAGAAAATGCATGAAATCAACCGATGGATACGTGTCCTTACTCCACAGCACCATCCACCAACTCTACTCCACCAGAACAGTGGCAAAAGAAATGGGGATGATCAAAAAAAGGATCCATTTTGCTCTACTAGCTCAACTATTGAGAACCACCAGCATCACTGCAGAAGTAAAGGACCCAGGGCATCTTTGGCAGATTCTTCATCCTCCAACTCCTTGCCAGAAAGATCCTTATTGCATAAGTTATTACCAGAGGGTCAAACCTAGCAGGGGTACTGCGGTAAGGATGCCAGGTGGCAAGACCCAATTCTGTCAAAGCCAGTGAATGAACAGTTGTCCTGGGCTGCTGTGTCTCAAAATAATTGGACTCAGCCTCCTATGCCTTCCAAGCATAAGATGCCCATTACAGACACATGAACATTGTCTTTCAACTTTCGTATACTTGTTGATTAGTACAGCGGTGAGTCTTTCATTATATCAGAGTATGCTAACAGAATCATAGAACCATAGCACCAGGGAGTGACAAGCTGATTTTGTCAGAAGGTACCGTGGTTCATTGAAGGAAAGAGTGAGCTGAAAGAGAAGTAATGGGAAGATTAACTCCCAAAGGAGCAGAGAGAGCGATCAGGAAGCAGTTGAAGGATTGAAAGTATGAAATCAGAGCTCTGATAGTGATCTTGAGAATAAGACTGTTTTGTCTGTTTTAAACTGTTCAGTACTCTTGTTTTTATTTTTTCATATATAACATATTATTATTTTACTGCAATTAACCATCTTACCTTGGCAGACATGGGGGTATTTAAGCCGTTATCTGCTGCAAAGTATCCTGAGCTTGCGTTAATTACTTAGGAATCGCAGTGGGGCAAAGCGGTAAAATAGATAGGGGACGGGAAAAAGCTTGGGACCTGGATAATGTACTCTGCCGAATTCCCCCTAATTTTTATATGCCCAGTTATTTGCAGCTAGACAGAAAAACAGGGATTTTTTTCAGATTTTTGTAAGTCATAAAATTCACTAGATTCTTGGATTTAAAATAGATACAAGACAAGGTACAGTAGAAGGTATAGTGGAAGCTTTAATTGGTTTATTCAGTAAATTCTGTTTGCTTAGTTGTTTAGTTTTGCTAATTTTAAATTGGAATTTGCTTTGTTTGAAGGAATGAAAGTGTTGTGTTTTTTTTGTTTGTGTACCAATGTTTAAAGGTTTGATCCATTAATGCACAACTCACCAGTGCAGGGAAATAAAAGTCTCAGCACTGGAGAAAACTCTTTGTTCATGCCCTTGAATGGCAAATGCACACAGGTGGAATTATGCACAAAATTTATCTGCAAGTTTCTATAAATCAAAAAAAAAAGAGTCACAATACAGCTCTGGCTATAAAATTGGTGTGCATGCAAGAAAAGTTGCAGTTTTGCAAGGGAAGCCCCCTGCATACCTATTCTGATACCTGTACACACTTTTCTGGACATTTGAAACCAGACCCAAGATGTTTAAATTGTACTGCATTTTTAAGCATATTTATTTATTTATTTATTTATTTTATTTAGTTGCTTATTTTATTTGCCTACCCTGCTCCTGGTTGATCACTCCTTCAGGCCACCTAGGTCCTCCACTGGCACCCCTGCCCCAATGCCAGCCACCACCACCCCACATTGCAGCCCCTTAGGTAACCCAGCCTAACCCTTTGCCAGATGTGTACCCCTCTTCTGAGGGAGATAGGCACTGTTGGTGGTTGGCCAGCATGCGCTACTTGACCTGGGTGCTGCTGAGGTGAATCTGGACCACATCAGGAGCTCAGTGGCAGCAGGAGCCAGCAATCATCATCCAGTTGGCCATGGAGTGGTTTTTCCGCTTTGCTCCCTGGGGGCATGGTGTGCCACAACATCATTACATACACCATGTTCCCTGCCCCCTCTTTGGTCGATGGGACACAGTGCATTGCCATACCCCCCCAGCCTCCACCAGGAGTCAGCAAGCAGCGGGTCCCCACCACACCTTCCCCCCGAGTGAAGGCAAGCAGTCTTGAAATGCTCCAGCCTTCTTTCCCTGGCTGGCCCTCCACACCCCACGTCCATTCCCGATCCTGGGTCGCAGGCGTCACAAGCGAAAATCCAACCTCTGGACCAACGGGCCAGATCAAGCATGTTTATTAGTGTAATTTTGCATTATGTTCAGAAAAGTCTTAGTGTATTTAATGCTACTTATTGTAAAGTAATCTGTCAAGTGGTTGTGTTGTCTATATTAGTAAAGCCTTTTGTGCTTATTGATAGTATTATTGCATGCCTGGCAGTCCAGGGGAGCTTTTTTTTCTTTTTCATCCTTTTTTTGATTTTTAAAGCAGGAATTCTATTAGTGTCTCTGGTTCACAGGTACTCTTTCCATATTCATAAAGCAGTAATTTTCTCAGCCCTTCTAGTTCAGAGCTGCAGTACTCGTAATTTCCTAAAGCAAGATTTCTTTGCATTCTCTCCAAGGACAGAATTACACTTTGAAAATCACCCAAAGCCAATTTCCTGATGGCAGTGATGTGACTGGAGTGCAGGGAACCAATTCAGATGGCAATGCTCCAAGTAAGCTAGGTATAAACATGCCCATCTCATTGCACACTAGCCCTGCAACTTTGCCAACATCTCTCTCACAACCCAACATGACAATATTACCAGTCATTAAATAAAGCAAGTGATGTTGTTTATGGGAGATGATGTGGTCTCAGTAATAGGCTGACACTAATTTAAAATTAATCAACAAGTGAGTTGGAGGAAATTTTATTTTCTTAAGAGGGCCATACTCTCTCTTTCTGTCTCTTTCTATTTAACCTGCGTTGGTCTTTAGGAAATGATTTATCAATTGGCCAGTAAAATTTTTTTTAGTACTTGTGTTTTCCTCCTTCCTTCCAACCTTCCTGCCTGCATTTTCTCCAACTGCACCTATCAATGACTTTTGACAACACCCCTATCTGTCTTTTCTTCCTTTTTTTTGTGCTGGTGTGTGTGTTTTCCTCAGTGTCTGTTCTACATTTATTACCATATTTTAAATCTTCACAATGTCTCACTCAGAGAGCAGCACGGTGCCTGTTAATAGCTTTTGCCTCATTAACCCATTGTGAGAAAAGCAATGGTACACAAAAGAGGCTGCAGTTTGATCTGCTGCGTTATTGAATCTCCCATTGTCTCCAGGAGTATACAGTACACTGATACTGTTCCTCCCACCCTGGGTCTCTGGCAGGCTCATGGTTATGAATTTATTAGCATCCCAATCCATATCATGAAATGAATCAGCAACACAAAAATGTTCACTAGCAAAAGAGAACCCCCCTCCCCCCAGCAATAAACTTTTTTCTTGGCTTGTAACAACTGGTCTGCTGTAATGATGGTGGTTTGAAACTTGGCAGATTAGAATTAAATGATGGGGCAGCTGTGTTACCAACTGAGCAGGCCCTAATTGAGCTTTGCAATGGGGCTATTTAAGGTAATAGGGCTGGAAGTTTGTTATTTATTATGTTATTATATATAGTTACAAATTAATAACAGAGAAGCTTACAATCTCCTTAATAAAAGACATCTGTCTCTGTCTGTCTGTCTAGCTCTCCTTGTTTTTTTTTTGCTTTTTTTATTTCTTATTCCCTCTTCCTCCCAGCTAAGCCAACCACCCCTCATTCTTCCATGATCAAAGGTAAAGTGTATGTATATCAGCCCCACAGCACAGTACTCTGAGATTTCAATTAAAAAAATGTAAAAAGTGCACTTTGGCACCCCTCCCGGCCCCACACACAAAACACACCAAACAATCCCACTGTTCACAAGTTCAAACCACAACTTCCATTCCATTTAGCAGTAGCAGGCACCATTCTTTCAACTGCACATCCCTCTATGCAAAGAATTTTGTACAGTCTCTGGCCTTTGACTAAATGACAACATCGTTTTTAATACCTGATGATACTTTCAATTATTTTGAATATTCCGTGCATATTTTAGCTAGTTAAATGCATCTCTATTGTAAGAGAGTGGCGGCTTTGATTTTATGGCACGTCCAGAGTGAGCAGTCAAATGACACCCAGCTGAAGACCGTCAATTTCTTGTGTCTGGGCAGTATAAATTCATGGGTACAAAAGGTGGGGCATGCCACTTCATCTTCTAGCCACATTCTGGGATGTCATCATATGTACTGTAGTTGCCTTTCATACTTGGGATGTGATTGGGTCACTGCATTTCACATTTGCCTCTACCGATTATATTGGGGAGGAGATACGAAAATGTGTGCTCTTTCTGATGTCATCTCGATCACACATGTACTCACAATGTCATAATCTTCTCCCTTCAGCTTGTATGCACAGACCACATCTTCTGATCTGAACTTCAGGCTGGTTGCAGATTACGGATCAGTTTTCAGGTGATAGTGGACTATAAAGCTAAATGCAAGCCATGGATGCGTTCTGTTAGTGCATCAGTATTAGTTAACCTTGAAACCTTTCAAAAATAGGAAACATTTAATCTAAAACCATGTTGTGCTCTAGTTGACTGCTGTGTTCTATATGGGCCACCTGCTGTAATGCTAATGGAGGGAGTAAGGCATACTACAGTGTGCATGTGATAGTGGCAGTCCTTATAAATAACTAAATGCATACCTTCCTGCAGCAATGCATGGGTCCTACTCTTTTAGTCTCCTTTTCGAGCAAGCCAGAGTGGCAAAAGTAAACAAAAACGCTTCAAATACAGTACCTCAACTGAAAATGGAATCCTGTGGAAGCCATAAGAAATTATGCTCTCCTTGATGGGATACCAACTGATTCTCTGTCTGTTTTACATATAAATAACTAATTTATTTGAATTTATATTCCTCCTATTTGCTTTCCAAAAATGTAATGTATACATACTATTAAATGTGTGTAAGTGACATGAGTAATTACTGTGACACCCCACCGAACCAGTCATCAGCATGTTGTGACATGCGTAATGTTTACTGAAGCCAAGTAATGTCTGTAAGGGGCGGCTTTCCGACTGACAGTTCCAGAAGCCATGTTTATCATGCACTGTCCAGCAAATGCTGCTTGTATTGAGTAGTCCCATTTTCATTTATTTTTCAACAGTCTGATGAATAAAACTGGCCTCTGTTACTCATAAACTTGCTGGTACCATTGTTGTAATGATCTAAAATAGTGAAGTCAATTGCAGGAGTAGCCGGGATTATGTGGGGGAAAAGCTCCTCCCCCACAGCCTATTTAAGAGAAGCAGCTGACTCCTGCCCTGCTTAGAGTGAGTCGCATTCACTAGTGTTGCTGTTGCTGGCTGCGTTCTCCTCCTGCCTACCAGTCCGTTTTGTTTCCGAGCCGTTTTTTTGGGTCTCCTTCATTGACTCCCCTGTGCTTCTACCTCTGCTCGCATGACCCCCCTTCGCTCCATAGTGTTTCATCATTTCACTATTTGGGGGGGGGGACTCATTTGGACCTGCCTGCTCCCTCGCTACTTCATGCTCCTGGCTGCTTGGTTTCTGCACCATGACGTGGCACTCTCCCAACTTGCTACACTTTTACTTCGGACGCATGCTCCCTTCTCACAAGCTACCTTGCTCCTCTGACCCTTACCTCAAGGTTCCGTCTGCTCCCTCCAGGAACATTATTCCCATCCTGCATTATTGCTGGCTGCCGCATCATCCCTTTCTCAGCCACCCCCTGTGAAGCATACAGACATCTGCAAACATCAGAACACTCTACGGGTGAGCATTGCAGCTCACCGAACTTTAGTATGCACCAGGACTCCGCTGATGGTTTGCTGTGTTCTTGCTATTCTTTAAGGCAGTTGCAGGTTTCCCAGTTCAATGATGCTTCAATATTGAGCAGTTTTCCTGGCTGGTTTATGCGACTTGTTATTCGGCTCCTACTTAATGCGCCAGGTCAAGCACCTAATACTCTTAACTTATACTAGGCAACACACATTAAGGTGCTAGCTTGACTACAGTTCTTGGACTAGTTTCAGTTACTGCATTTCTTTCATTCATGGTAATTCCTGGAGATTGGACCATTTACAGTTTCTGCATTTCATTTCATTCAAGGTAGCCCCTGGATGCTATTATGGTGCATTGTATTTTACAGAGTAGCCTTGTAGTGCTGCTTAGCTATTGAGCACATGTTCATAATTCATACTTTTATGTGACTTTGAGCACTGGACCAGACACTTTAGAGCCCCATTCCCTGCGCTCAAGATGTATAGTGCATTTCTTGTCATCACTGCCCCCAAGGATAAACTGTGCATGTTACCTATTAGATGCATCATCATTCAGGCCAGATTCTGCTCTTCCCATTTGCTTGAATTCTGCCGACTGCATTATTTGACCCTGTAGGATTCTACCATCCAAATACTCCTTGAGACCAGCCCATCAAGCTTATACAGCTTTCAGCTGCCTTATTACTACGCTTGCCACGTCAACTTCCGGCCAGAGGTTCATCACTCTATTTATCACCTTGTTTGGACTGGGAATTCCTATGCCTCTACCTTGTACCTGCTTCCCCTTCAGAGACTGGAAAGTTCAACCATCCTTGCACAGTGCCTGCATGCGCCACATGTGGCCTGTGGTTTCTGCATCTCCACCTGCCATGCCCAGTGGGTCTGAAGGTCCATTTCTCTTTGCCTCATATCCGACTTCTACCCAGCTTATGCATGGATTTCAAGACTACGGGACCTGGGATTCCTACCATCCTTGATCTACGAGATCCATCGGTCTTCAGCATCATTTAATTCTTACATTTGCTTCGCAGTTCCAATGCTACTTTACACTTACCGGGCTCAAGATACTACCGCCATTCAATGCCTACTCTTCCTCTATGCTGCCTCGCCCAGTTTGGGGCCTGGGTCTTTCACTTCTATGACCTGCCTTCGCCCTTCGGGCTGGGAGGTTTACTTACTTATACTCTAGGCCTGCCTCGTTCAGCCCGGGACCTAGAGATTCACAACTCTTATGACCTGCCTTCGCCCATCGGGCTGGGAGGTCTACCTACTTCTGCTCTACTTCTGCTACGCCCAGCTTGGGACCTGGTGATTCCATTCGACTTATGCCTATCTGCTTCTGCTGTCTCAGCCATGGACTCCCTGATGCTTCACCTTCAGGACATTAGTTACCATCTCACCTTTGCTCCCTTACATGCCTGGTGACTCCTACCTCTCCAACTCGTTGGATGGTCCTCGTTCTCCACCGTCTTTAGATTGCCTCAGTGCTCATTCAGCGGCTTCCAGAGTTGCTGTCTTGGATGTTTTGCCCTGTCACCTCAGCTGTGGAATTCCAGCTGCTTCCAGGACTTGGTTGGCATCCCCTGCGGACTTAGTTTTCCTGGTTGTGCTCTCCCAACTTTGGACCTGTGCAACTGCTACTTCATTGGACTCCGCTTCTTCAGTTATATCCATCTCGGACTCTTCTGGTCTCGTCTGTTTCATGCCTCGAATTTGCCTGCCATCCATTCTCCATGTTATTCCTCCTGTACAGTGGCCATATCTCCATCTCAGTCTCTTCTGGGTGATTATGTCCTTCTCCAGCTGATGGATTCTTGCGCATCATCGAGGGACTACATCGCTTGATTTCTGGCAGCGGTAATTCCATTTCCTAGATGCTTAGTTGAGCTTCTCTTGGAGAACTTATCCTGGTTGAGTTTCCCGCTTCTTTGACCCGTGAGGCTTTTCCATTTTCTCCATCTGGGACTTTATGCTTGACTTTTCAAGTTTCATCAAGTTATACTGCCTTCCATTGACTACCTGCAGTTCAGATGTTATTCCTTTCGTCCAGTTGCAGCTTCTCTGCCTCAGTCTCTTCCATGCAATCAGTGCCTTCCTTGATTTGGATACATTGGTCCTCAGTATCTTTACATTCTACGTCTGCCTTACAGCTGCAATACTACTGTGCTCACAGAGGATTCAATATGTGTCTCCTGGAGGCTCAATGCCGCACTTCTATTCGCTGACCTTCGTAGGTATAGCTGTGTTCCTGTTACCTGGAGCCACCTGCATTTCTCATACCTCTCAGCTGATGGATTGCTGCGCCTCTCATCGAGGGTCTATCTCCACGCTCGAATTCTGCCAGTGGACATTCCTGGGTCTGGCTGCACCTTGCATTCTGGAATCAGCCACCTCTCTCCTACCTCACCAGCTATCATCAGCTGCGCTTTCTTCAGGGGCTGATTGCCACATCCTATTCCTTCTCATCTGCCTTCGCGAGTACAATCCCTGCTCATACTACCTCTCACTTTGAATTAGCGGTCCACCTGCTTTGCTTCCTTTTTGGGCTCACCATATTATACTACTTAGATGCTTCATACCTCGCACCAGTGTCTCCGATTATCCTCTACAGCCTGCCATTATTCCAGCTCAGCTCTACAGCTGTAGCTTTCATATCAGGTCCTAAAGACTATACTTTACTTATCAGGACTGGATTCGTCACTCGATAGCCTGGTTTCAAGCATTCTCTCATTCCTCGTACTACACAAGCCCTCTATTATTAGAAACCTGGAAGTCATACTACTTCTATTCGTCCTGCCTCATTGATGTCAAAGCTAGGATGCAACTATCTTCTGGTCTCCTGTATTGACTTCATCACTCATCAACTTCATCTTCACCATCATACAATTCCATGGATTATGCCCTCTATCAACTGAAGTACGGAAGACGGTTCTTCACTATATCAACTCTCCATCATTCCGAATTGTACATGGATTCTCGGATTCAGAATTTATTTGGAGGGAAATTACTTCACTGGACATTTACAATTCGTTCTTGCTTAAGCTCCGTTTATCTGGATTAAATTCTACAGATTAGAAATCAGATTAGCTGATTTATTTAGTTTAATTAGGATCTCTCTCTCCTTTAGTATGCTCAGAAGGACGGGCAGGTCAGTAGCCATGGGTCCTCAGAGGTTTCCACCCAAGGGGTTTTTTCCTCTCCTGAGTGCTACTGGTCACATTCTCCGGAGTTGGAGGAGGTGATCGTCTATTCCTATCATTATTAGGTGTTGTCATGCACGACTTCTTCAGCATTCAGTTACAGAACAATCGTTGATATTATCTATTCTTTTTGGGGCTTTCATAATTCTAAACCAAGCTTCCTTCCTACAGGTGGGATACAGAGAAAGGCCAAAACCATCAAATATTTCAAACAACTCAATTCAAGCATCCAAGTACCTAAGCACAAACATTCAATACTACTACCTATAACATTGTCCTCTTAATCCTGGCCTCTGTATCCAACAATCATCTACATCATTCTACTATATGTTATATAAGCACTGAGCTATGAACCACACGTAACTACTTTTTAGCTGTTTGAAACAAAGGTGCACCAAGTAGCTAGCATACTATGTGTCATTTTGAGCTTTGGGAGTTGACATCTTTTTGATATCTATAAATATTTTTAGTATTATTTCAGAAATGTTTCTTACTAATTTATGGGGGAAGCAGATTTACCAATGAAACTGTAAAGTATAATATTTTAAAATCATCTCCATTTTATGTCAGAAATATAGTTATGATGTGTGCTGCATTGTTTCCTTTACTTATGCCTTACTGTCTTATTTTTTCCTGTTTCATATACATTAAGCCCCTTATGTCGACCACCCTCTTAGTGCTCCCTCGCCCTTTCCCTATCACCCCATCATAGAAATGCCCCCACCCCATTACATTTTTTTTTGCTCTGTATGCCATTTTGATACTCAGACTCCATTAAGCCCTCGTACTTTCCTCCTAAAGTGCCAATTACCATACCTTGTGTTATATTATATTACCTCCTCCCTCAATATCTCCACAGATGACTTCTGTTCCTCAATGTTTGTCCTTGGTAGGTACTCCATTTCTTAATCCTTAATTGCCCCTCAACTTTGGGCATTTAATCTGCACTTTTGACCCATTGAAATGAATAGAACACATTCATTTCAATAGCTCCATTCATTTCAAAGGGTTTTCTTATTTTACTGTTAACTCAAAGTGTTCAGTAGTTTACAATATTTTTTTTCTATTCTGATGTTTTCTGTGGCTAATGTCAGGAACTATATGGGGATCACATGTAAATTCCCCACCCAGGATCACTGTGTGCTGTTTTGCTTGTTAATAATCAAGAAGCCAGCATGAGCTTTTACTCATCTTTATTGTACAGCCATCTTAAACACACTGCTCCAGCCAAGCAAACTTCCCATAATACCCCACACTCTGGGGCTGTCTACAAATCATCTGCTTCTTACATTTACCTTAGGGATTGTCTAATAAGTATGTTAAATTCCTATAACATCACATCTTCTTCACTTAAAGAAAAGTTCTATATTATTTTCAAACTGAATTATTGGATTACAGTATCTTGGCTGAATTATTATTATTATTATTTTAACTTCTTACAAACTGAGGTTTCTAATTAAACTAAACCTAATCTTGAGAAGAGAGGTCACTAGTACTTCACTCTCTAGTGAGTCTTTACCACTCGCTCCACTGTACTTATCTAACAAGTTTCAATCAGTCTCTCTGGACGTCGAATTTCTCTTTTGGGTCTCGCTTCCTTCTCTGGTGACTTTTCAGTGGATGCACACTGTTCTGAATTGTCCTTGCTATCAGTCTCTTTGGTGTTGTCTTGACTGACTGCTGTGAAAGTTGGTAAGTCAACTTCAGTCAAATTGGCATCTTTAACCTTTGGCAGAAGTCTTAAATCCACACGATTCCATTTCACCTCCGCTCCTCTTTCTGTTTCAATCTGGTATGACCTTGGTGCAATTTGTGCTTGTAAAGTGCCCCTTTGCAGCCACATTCCTTTGCTGTAGTCTCTAAGGGACACTTGATCTCCAGGCCTTAAATCAGGTAACTTTCTTGTTCTCCTGTCATGTAACTGTTTTTGCTTTTCCTTTTGTTTTTCTTTGCTTTGTTTCACCTGCTCTGAGTCATGAGTCTTCAGAAGCTCTTCATATATTGGCAGATTTGTCCTGATCCTCCTTCCCATAAGCATTTGTGCTGGAGAAAGCCCATTCTGTAACAGTGCACTTCTGTAGATCAGTAGGCTTTTGTAAAAATCTTCTTTTCCATCATGTGTTTTCTTCATGAGAGTTTTCACAGATTTTATTGAGCTCTCTGACAGTTCATTTGATCTTGGAAAATTGGGACTAGAAATACTGTGTAGGAATTCCCATTCATAGGCGAACTGCTTAAACTCAGCATTGGAAAACTGTGGACCATTATCAGTGAACACTTCATTTGGAACACCATGTCTTGCAAAGATTGACTTCATGCAGATGATTACAGCTTTACTGGTAGTTGTAGGCAGTGTTGCTACCTCTGGATAATTTGAGTAATAATCTGTTACAACTATATGGGTTTTCTCATTGCAATCAAACAAGTTGGCACCTGATTTCTGATATGGTCTGCCTGGCACTGGATGAGGACATAACAGCTGGCTTGGCTGCTTTGGTCTGTACGTGAGACACAATTCACAGGTTGCAGTTACCTGGACAACATCTTGATTCATTCTCAGCCAATACATTACTTCTCTGGCTCTTCGCTTGCATTTTTCTTCTCCTAAGTGCCCTTCATGTATTTTGCTTAGCATTTCTTTGCTCAATTTTCCTGTCATAACAAATTTGTTGCCTTTGAAAATAATGTCATTGACAACAGATAGGTCACTTCTACGCATCCAAAAATCATAAACAGACAACGGGCAGGCACTTTTCTACTTTGGCCAACCTTTTAATATGGTATTTCTCAGGATTCTCATTGTTTCATCTGCTTCTGTTTCTCTTCTGATCTGCTCTTGTCTCTCATTGGACATAGGAAGCGAGGTCACGATCATGTATGTCAACATATTCCTTTATTTCTCTGTCTGTTTGACTTTCTGGGCTTTCACTCTGGTCTACAGCACGTGAAAGTGTGTCGGCATTGTACATTTACTTTCTAGGACTATAGAACAACTAAACATCATACTTTTGTAATCTAATTAACATTCTCTGTATTCTCATTGGACAGTCATTTAGAGACTTGGCTATTATAGCTACTAGAGGCTTGTGATCTGTTTCCACTGTGAAGGCCTGACCATACACATACTGATGAAATTGCTCACAAGCGTAAGTTATTGCTAGTAACTCTTTTTCTATTTGGGCATACCTTGTCTCGGCGCTCATCAAGGCTCTGGAAGCGTATGCAGAAGTACTGAGCCCAAGCCAAACTGTGAAGCATCAGCTGATAGTCTTGTTTCTTTAACAGGATCATAGAATCTTAACAATGGTTCTTCTGTAATAGCCTTCTTCAGATCTTTCCAGCTTTGCTCCTGTTCATGTGACCACATCCATTCATTTTTCTGCTCCAACAGCCATCTGAGTGGGGCTGATCCTGCTGAAAGTTGAGGGATAAACTTCCCTATGTAGTTAATCATCCCTAAGAACCTCCTGACATCATCTTTGCAGCTGGGCTTTTGCATATTCACTATCGCAGATGTCTTCTTAGGGTCAGGTTTAATGTCCTGATCTGTAACAATATCACCCACAAAAGTCAGCGCTTTTACACAAAACTCACATTTTTCTTTGTTGAGTTTAAGATTTGCTTTTCTTGTTAGATCCAGCACATGTCTCAATCTGAAGTCATGTTCATCTTTTGTGGAACCCCACACAATGATGTCATCCATCATGGTTTCAACACCTGAAATGTGCTCAAAAATCATATGAATTATTTTATGGTAAACTTTTGGAGTGGACAGTATCCCATACGGCAGAAGAACAAATCTGTAACTTCCTTCTGGAGTATTAAATGTGCATAACTTTGAACTAGCCTTATCTAGCTTCATTTGCCAAAATCCCAAAGAAGCATCCAGTTTGCTAAACTATTCAGCACCAGCAAACTGTGACATTATCTCTTCTCTGCTAGGTAACTTGAAATGCTCCCTTTTTATAGCTCTGTTTAAGTCTCTGGGGTCAAGACATATTCTGAGCTGCCATTTTTCTTCTCAACTATGACTAAAGAACTCACCCAGTTCGTAGTTTCATCAATTCTCTTGATTACACCTGTGGCTTCCATGCGGTTCAGCTCTTCTTTCAGTTTGTCCCTCAGTGCGAATGGCACTTTCCTGCAGGGGTGTATTACGGGTGGCACTTGGTCATCTATGTTTATTTTGTGCTCCCCAGGCAAACATACTAGACCTTTGAACACATCCCTATACTCTGTAAATAACGATTCACATTTAGCTTCAGATTGTGATGTCACGACAAACACTTTTCTCACTATATTGAGTTTCTCACAGGCACTTGTGCCTAGAATTGGTTGCACATCCTTCTCTACAATTAACAGAGACACCTTGAACTGCTGGTCTTTGTGCTTCAGAGCTACCATGCAGCTCCTTTTTACTGGAATATTCTCTCCTGTATAACCATTTACTTTTATCTTGGCTGGGTACATTTTTTAGATTTTACATGCAGAGTTTCATAGTCTTGCAATGAAATCAGGTTCACCTGTGCCCCTGTGTCAAGCTTGAATGGTATGATAGTCTCATTCACAGTTAAAGGTACAATCCATTCCTTTTTTTCAGAAACACACAGCTCTATGGAATCTACAAATAACTCTTCCAGCTCATCTTCTTTGACAGTGTTAACTTTATTTTGCTCACTTTTTGTTTTGCAGCATTTAGCAAAATGGTTATTTTTGCCACACTTACTGCAGGACTTCCTATAGGCAGGACAAGCTTTGGGTTTACGGTTATTTCCACATCTACCACATGTTTTCCGATTAGGCTGCTGCTCCTTCTGCTGCTTTGTTTTCGAAAAATATTTCTTGTTTATCTCAAGCTTCTTTAATGCATGCACAGTGCCCCCGTTTTCTTTGTTCAGCTCTTTAGCCTGTGATTTGGTAGTTTCAGCAGCTGTACACATGTTTATAGCTTTGTCCAAAGTTAAATCTTGCTCTCTAAGCAGTCTTTCTCTGAGCCCATTGTCTGTGATTCCGCATATAATTCTATCCTTAATCAATGATTCTTTCAGCTCTCCAAACTCACATGTTTTGCAGAGCAAACGTAACTCTGTTAAATACTGATCAAAGCTAACATCCTTTTTCTTGTCGCATGTGAAAAACTTGTATCTCTCATAGGTTACATTTCGTTTTGGTACACAGTACTCTTCAAATTTTTTCATAATTACATCAAGATTCATGTTTTCACCATCACTGAACTGGAAACTGTTGTAAATGTCTAACACATCTACCCAACTACATGTAGAAAGATTGAGGCCTTTGTTTTGCCATCTTCGCTTTCAGCACCACTTGCAGTTAAATAACTATTAAACCTTTGTTTAAATCTCTTCCAGTTTTCAGCTACATTTCCAGACAATTGCATACCTGATGGAGGATTCAGTTTATCCATCTTTTTTTCTCTCTCATTTTTTTTACCAGACCGTCTTCTTCAAGAGTTCTTTTTTGTGTTCTTGTCCATCTTTTCAGGTTTTGATATCCGTTTTTGACACCATGTTTTGCTTGTTAATAATCAAGAAGCCAGCATGAGTTTTTACTCATCTTTATTGTGCAGCCATCTTAAACACACTGCTCCAGCCAAGCAAACTTTCCATAACACCCCACACTCTAGGGGCTGTCTACAAATCATCATCTTCTTACATTTACCTTAGGGACTGTCTAATAAGTATGTTAATTTCCTGTAACATCACATGTGCCACTACAGCCACCACAGACACGTGGGCGACCATGCCTCATCCAGGTGAACCACTCTGGGGTGTCTACCACCACAGAGGGTTACTCATCCACCCTAGCTGATGTCAATCCATGTGACCATGACCTGGTGTTCGTGGTGTTGGAGTACTGAACTCCCAAAGGGAACCAGGGGTGTTGGGGATATAGTTGTCAGGGGGCAGCATCTGCAACAATGGGGTCACATAACACCCTGGTGTGGGAGTGCTGGCGGTACTGTGTGGGGTGCGGTGGGAACCCCTGTGGCCATGGGTCACCATGGCTGCAAAACCCACTTCAATGGCCTGTGCAATCCTCTCAAGACCCATGGTCATGTCCACTCACAGTTGGCACAATCATCTGGGTGTGCCTCACAGCCACATGCCCATCCATGAGTCCCACCTGCACCCATAGTCCATGACACACCTCCCTGAGCACTGCCTGGTGCTCCACAGATGCCCACAGGAGCTGGATGTGCACATCCAGCCAGTCAACAGGGGACATGTCTAATGCAGGGGGCTGATGGGCAATGTGGTGCTGGTCTGCTGTGCCACATCCACTGGATGTGGAGACTGCATGACAGGCTGCTATTCTTCCAGAGACTGTGTGTGGGCAGGCATAGTGGGCCCTGGGACAGTCATGCCATGGGCCCCTGCAGGACGATGCTGCTACACAGCACCCTGCTGTATAGTGGTGACAAACCCATGACCCACAGCAGCGACCTGCCTCTGGCCACCCACAGCTGTCACTGCAGCAGACAGTGTGTGTGCAGTTTGGGGAGGGTTGTATGATGGGCCAGGATGCCTCACGCTGCATGATCGGGTGTGGGTTGGGCCAGGATCTACCCATGGCTGGAGTGGTTCAGTCACAAACTTTATATTTTAGAACCCATTGTATAATTTTAATTATACAGTGGGGTAAATCCAAATGCTTAGTCCCTGAAATCTGATTGGTTGGCTAGCACCTTTTCAGTGTGATGAATCCTCCAGTGCTTCCACTGGAAAAGGTGCCAGCTATCAGTCTGCCATATCAGAAACTCCTCCTAAAATCACTCTGAGCATGACAAAACTAGAAATGCAAATACAGCAAGAGACAACGAGATGCAGAACTCCACAGTACCGGCCGTTAGCACTCAAAAACAACCTCTCTCTCTCTCTCTCGTCATAAGAAGAACCCCCCCCCAAAAAAAACACCTTCTTTCAAACTATCCTCCCTCACAACTCCCCACATCAAACCAAACTGCCGTTTGTTGCCATTTTGAAACCAGTGCTGTGGCAAATAAAATAAAAAAAATAACTTCCTCCTTTGATTTAACCCCCAACCCGATCGCAACACTGCACTGTCCTAAAATATATTCTTTCTATCAGCTTTAAAATTCCTTGTCTGGCTTTGCAATCCTTGCTGTTGAATTCCTGAAGTTTATTAAAAGTTGCCATACCACATATTTGAATTTCCCTGATGGCTGCTCCTTTCCTGTCTCCGTGGTGATAACCACCGGCTCTAGTAACCACTTTCTCCCTCTGGGCCTTCCATTATGCTAATTGCTTGCACCTAACAATCAGTCATTCATGCCTTCCTTATGATGACCGCTGTCTCTCCTGTCCATCCAGCCTTCTTTCTATGTGGATAGGAGAGGGATGCATCGCTAGCCTAAACCAATATGTGCTCAAAGAGGTGCTGCTAGCCCAAAGTAATGTCTGCTCAGTATACCCTCCCTCCCAGAGACTCCAGGACACTGAAGAGGCAGCACAATGTAGGGAAACAGAGATGAATCAGAGCAACAGGTATGGGGGAAGGAACAGGGCAAGGTGCAGTGGAAGGACTGCTGGCTGAAATGGGGAAGAATGTCAGTCCAGAAACCCACACAGAAACCATAAAGCAGGGGTTGGCTGACTGCAAAAAAAAAAACAGAAAACAGTGGACTAAAACAGAAAATTGCAGACTGGACTATTTTTTTGTGGTGAAAGAATACATTATTTAAAAATCATTTAACATGCCCCAAAAATGAATTTTTCTGTATATTTCACACAAAAAATGAAGTGGGACATAGTATAAAAGCAATATACCATGACAGGGTGTGGGTATATGGGTGAATTTACCACTTCTGGTGTGGTTAAGTCACTCGGCTTGTGGCCTCGTGAGCCGAACCACGCCAGGCATGGTAAATCCACCCATATACCCACACCCTGTCATGGTATATTGCTTAAATAATTATTTTTCTAAAGATAAAGGCAGGATCAACCAGATAGGTTTCATTAAATTACTTTAAAGTGGCAAGATCAACCAGATATATATTTTTTAAATAACACATGTAATCTTTTGTGTGTGGAGGGGGGGTATGGAGGATTGTGTTGGAGTGGCCATGGCTGGATCAACCAGAATCCAGACAAGTTTTTTTAAATATCTTTAAAGTGGCAGGATCAATCACATAAACTTTTTAAATAACATATGGCATCTGTTGCATTGGGGGGGAGATATGTAGAGCTGTGCTAGGGTGGCCATCACCTCTATGTGGGGGATTGCACTGAGTGGGCATGTGGGGGTTGTGTTTGGTGGGTCCCAAAACATATGTTGTATAAACAAAACATGACATGGCATGACTGAAGATATCATATTTATCTTCATGACAGGCCAATGACATCAAGATATCTCACTCGTGGTTTCACCACTTGTGAGATATCATGATATCATTGGCCTCTCACAAAGATAAATATGATATCTTCAGTAATGCCATGTCATATCATATATACATATATATATATATATATATATATATATATAAATATAAATATAAAACTTGTTAAAGACAACAGTTGTACTAGCGACCACTAGAAAATATATTTACAGTCATAGAAACAGGAAATATGGCTATATGCTTTCAGCCCAAAAGCATAAATTTTGTATTCGCTTCCAGGTTATCCAGTACTGCTGCTATAATTGTATAAATCTCAATAAAAAAAAGTTGTCATTAACTTTGAATACGCTCTTGGTTTGTTGTCACAATGGAGTTATGATATAATGTGTAAAATCCTTGTCTTACACAGCACACATCCATTACAATAAAGTTCTGTTATGAGAAAGTCACTGTGGTTTCTATTATATCTTTCTTTAGTCTCTGCATGAAAAATATGGTAAAAGGAAGTGGTCCTCAGCCTGCAGTTCTGTTATGCATTACTGAGATTTTTTTATTGAATCTTGATTTTCTGCTTTCTATAATGTACTCCTTGCTTGGGTGTACACAGTGAGATGCCACGGGTAATGAAGTATCATTCTCAATGTATGGAACTCTTGCTTTCTTATGCAAGGGATATGTCTCTCTTAGAAGTACTAGTTCATCATGAATCTTGCACAGGTAATCTATAATATAAAATCAAGAAGTGAATGATCAGCAACTGTATTAAATGCATGTAGGACTTAAAAGTTAATATAAATGTCATTTCTTCTCTCATTTTAATTAGTTATTGACTGCTAGGCTCATCCAGTCTTCCTGTTTAAGTAGCCTAACTTAATCCACACAAAAAATAAGGCAAACATTTCTGTCCCGCCTGTCTTAGACACTCCTGTTACATTTCCTTCTTATCATCCATTTGTGTCTCCCTATACTTTATGAACCTTATAATTCTTGACAGCTATCCTCAGTACAAATTTGCTGCTGTCGGATTTCTAAAGCTTTCAACTCTGCAACAAGACACAACTATAAAAAAATATGGGTACTGCTAAACCAAAAAAAAAATCAATGTGCAGATACTGCCAGAAATATGTGGGAAGCTAGGAAATAACACTGAGAAGGTTCCATAAACATGGGGTACAGTACTGCGTACTCACAGAAGAGTTGTCAATGTCTGCACAGGCTTCACAACTGCCTCCTCCCCATTTTTTGATATAGGGGAAACACATTTTGAAATGTGCCTTCACATCCTTGGTTACAGCCTGAGAGCAGGAGGCATTTTCGTTAAAGTGGAGGGCTGCAAGGATGTGCCTGCAATGGTGTGAACAGCAAAAATGCGAATTCGTCTGAATAGTAAAACTGGTTACCGTCAGTAAACATGTGTTTGAAATGTGCAAAGTATGTTTACCTTGCATACATTGTGTTGTAGTAAAAGTGGTAGAATTTTGGAGCAAAATGGCAAATAAGGCTATGGAAGACCTCCAATCCATATGTCTGATAGGCAGGGGAGACTTGTTTTATATCTCTTATTAGATACAGACTTGAAACAATATCCAATATCATCTTGTGCTGACGTGTATCTGTCAAAGAGACACAGAAAAGGGCATGTCACATTACATTTATGTAAATGACATGTCTATACATTAGAATGGTCTCATGTCAAAGACATGACCTCACCTCTTCTTAACCACTCTTGGTCTTCAGTCATTTCAGGGAGCAAATCTCCTTGACTGCTGTGGATGTCTGCAATGTGGTTCAGTAAGCTTAGCCACTTCTGTGTGACTGCTTCACAACGCTGAATCGATGACCCTGCCACCCAGTACATGTGGTTGTTTATGGACCTAATCCACATACAGATATTTCCACAGTCCTTTTCTTGGCAGCATTCTCCACTTTCTTGCAGACACCAGCAAACGGAGGATCAGAACTCAGTGCCTACTCTTTTAATACGATTACAGAATCCATTTAACATATCACTATATTGCAATACTAAAACATAGTCATACATTCATCTAGGAGTTGATTACTGGAATGACTTATCACTGAAAAAATTTAACTGGTGATTTAAAATGTTTATTTATTTATTTATTTGCTTTTGTTAACCAGGTAAGCACACTAGACAGCAATGTGCCTATTTTCAGGAGCGACCTGGGAGAGTTACAGGGTATCCATGTGACAACAATTTCATGGAGAAGCCACATACCCCAACAGTTTGGTTACATCCAGGAGCCACATGCTTCAACAGTTGGTAATACAATAGGGTTTCCATACAGGAGCCACATGCTCCAACAGTTGGTTATACAATAGGGTTTACATACAGGAATCACATGCTCCAACAGTTGGTAATACAATAGAGTAAACATACAGGAGCAAGGAGCTCTGCCATAGAGTGATACAGAGGTAAACAACAAATAACAGTTTAGGAATTTTTGGCAAGAGCAACAAGGCAGGTGACAAATGATAAAAGCCGCCCCATCGGGAGCAGTAAGTGCCTGGGAAGGGTAGTCAGCAGCACAGATCTCTTGCTCACCCACCATACTGAGACTCCCCCATGGTACTCCATGCCCTAGCATTTACCTTGCAGCAAAGCCCCTGGCTGGTACCCCCCAAGGTGGAGGGCATCGTCATCTACTCTGTAGAGAATGGAATTTATCATTGTTCATGAGCATGATCCCCCAACCGGAGGTGCAGACGTGCAATGACATCCAGCACGAGATGGGCACACTCCCTCACCCACCCACAGGACATCCGCCAACACATCCCACACTCTTCACATGGTCCCCAGACTGCAGTGCACTCAGTATCCACTGGGCATCACTGACACTGGGGATCCACAACTCAACCACCTCCCAGGAGAGGAGAGCTATCCTCCAGACACTCAGTCATCTCCTCCCTGGTGAACCAAGCTTGCTACTGAGCACTGCCACTGGTGTGGTGTGAGGTGCGGCATCCAGCATCTCAACCATCAGCGACACCAGTATGGCTAATATAAGATTTTCTTAATGCAAGTCTCCAAACAAATTCTCATATTTATGACACCTTATTAAATCATAAAGTAACACATTGAAATAAATTGTTATACATCACCTTTTGCCAAGTGCCATACATCAAAGTAGTGCATGATGTCAGGGTGTGTACAATGCATACATGCCTTCACTTGAACATGCCTGTTTGTCACTAATTTTCTCACCTTGCAATCCTTTTCATGCAGGTACTGAGGTCCTTTCTTCAAACCATGTAGTTCCATTGCAGTTGAGCTTTTTACTTCTGAGGACTACAGTGAGATGTAGAGCAGATTTAATGAGTCATGTTTTGTCTAGTCCAACAATTGATATTACGAGACAATGTTTAGAAACCTAAAAATAAAAATAAAACTAGAAACAAACAAATCTGAATCAGTTCCATAGATATCACCTGATGTTCTTGCAGGTCCATGAGGGTGTATATCCTGTATTTGGCAAAATATCCAGGTGAATCTCACCTTGCATCACCTTCTAAAATCAACTCTTTCCCACTGCGTTCTTGCAGTAGTCTTGACTGTTCTTTCTCCCATACACTGTTCAGTGATGGTATGAGGTATGAGCATTGTATTTTGTGATATGACACCAAGGACTTTACTGGTGTTTCCAAAATCTGGAAAAGCCTCAGTGCCTTTGACAGGGTAACTCCACTGCAGAACACAGCTTTACTTGTCATGAAGTTACCCCACGGCATCATGCTGTGTATCTGTTGACTGCTCCACTCAAATGTGTGCCCCTGTTCACATTCACAGTGGACTGTTATCATCATGCCAATCTGAATTTTGATTTTGCATCAGTTAGCATGATGGCACTTGTTGCGTTTCTCAAGTAACATGGCAAGACTTTGGTGGGAACCCAGATAATAATTCTGATCAGATGCATTGATGTTAGCCAAAGTAAATGGTTCACATATCTTGACAGCCCTCTGTTGACAGGCACGTCACACCTCTGGGTCAAAATGAGGGTCGTATTCAGAGTCACTATCACAGACAGTGTTTTAATTTTCAGAGTAAAAACATTTCTTCAATGAAATCATGTTCAGAAGCTGCATTAGTGTCTGATTCATGACGGTGAGATGCCAAGTCACACTGGATTCCTATGGAAACAGTCTCTATGGATTTCAAACTAGGAGCATCACCAAGTGACACCTGTATTTGTCTTGTCCTTTGAGGGGAAAGGATGTAAGTTTGACACTTCACACTTTGAAAATGTTTTGATTGCTCTTAAAGAGCCTGGCTAACAACATCGGCAGTGTTACTGTCATTTAGTCCTGAACTGTCATTGCAAGTTGATACATTAATAGAAGAAAAACTTCCATGAGAACTGATGTACCCTCCAGTGATGAACAGTCGACATCCATCTCTAGATCATCAGACAAGCTTGCTGATGACATGTTTGATGTCCTAAGGTATTCATCCAAGACAGACTTTATTACCTTCAGGGATGGAAATAAAAAAAATAAGTTAAAAGAAATACTGTGTACACTATACTGCATACAAACAAACCAGACATACATAAAGTGCCAGTGGCTCAGTAGGTTGCACACTCGCCTCCGAGGCCGGGAGATCAGAGGGCTGTGGGTTCAGTTCTCACATCTGGCACTTGAGTTAATATCCCAGTACTGACATTGTAGTGCAGCATGAGAGGGGTGCTGCACTTCTGAGGTGCCATCTTTCGGATGAGACGTTAAACCGAGGTCCCATCTGCCTGGATTGGTGGTAGTTCAGGTGGATGTTAAAGATCCCATGGCACTTATCGAAAAGAGTAGGGGAATTTCCCTGGTGTCCTGGCCAAATTTCCCTCATTCACTAAAAATACCACCAACAGCTTAATCTGGTTCAAGGTCAGTTGGCATTCATCTGTATCCCCCTCCCCTGGGTCGTGCCTGAAAATAGGCAGGACTTGTCTAGTGCACTTACCCAGTCAACAAAAACTAAATAAAAATAAATAAATAAAGAGCTGATAATAGCACCATGAAAGATGTTTTATGCATATATGATACAATATTCAAACAGACTGTGTGATACGTTCAGTCCGCACTTTCCATCTGAATATTGGACCATGGCTGTGCTCAATCATCATTGTAACAGACAAAGTACCCCAGTTCCAGACAATGACACACTGATAGAAACATAGAAAACATAGAAGTTGATGGCAGATAAGGACCTCAGGGCCCATCCAGTCTGCCCATTTCTTTTTCTACCTTATGAATGTGCCATAGGATTTTACTCTGTCAATAGCCTATCTATTCATACCCATCTGTATTGCTCCCTTATGCCTATCCCATGCCTGTTTGAAGTCCTGCACTGTATTCATATCCACCACTTCCTGAGGTAGGCCATTCCATGCATCCACCACCCTTTCTGTGAAAAAGAACTTCCTCACATTACCCCTTAATTGGCTTCCCTCTAATCCCATGCTGTGTCCTCTTGTCCTGCAATTTTTCTTAGATTGAAACATGTTAGACTCTTTCACCTTGTTAATGCCCTTAAGGTGTTTGAATGCCTCGATCATATCACCTTTCTCCCTCCTTTGCTGTAGGGTATACATATTGAGCTCCATTAATCTGTCCTCATATGTTTTCTGATGCAGTCCCTGCACAATTTTGGTTACCCTTCTCTGGACTGCACCCATTTTGTTAATGTCCTTGTGAAGGTGTGGCCTCCAGTATTGCATGCAGTACTCCAGATAAGGCCTAACCAGTGTCTTGTAAAGAGGGATTATAACCTCCCTCTTATGACTTGTGATACCCCTACTAATACACCCCAACATCCCCCTAGCCTTACCTACTGCTTTAGAGGTCTGCTTGGATGATTTTAGGTCATCTGTGATGATGATGCTCAAATCCTTTTCTTCCCTTGTGATTGCCAGCAACTCCCCTCCCAACCTATAGTTGGCTTCAGGATTTTTCTTCCCATGTGCATGTTCTTGCATTTCTTTGCATTAAACCCCAGTTGCCACTCTTCCGACCATTTTGCCAGTTTATCCAGATCTCTTCTCATTATTCCCACCCCATCTGGATCATCTACTTTGTTGAAGATCTTGGCGTCATCTGCAAACAGACAAACCTTACCCTGCAGTCCATCTACAATGTCACTGATTAAGATATTGAAGAGGACTGGCCCCAGGACTGATCCCTGAGGAACCCCACTTGTGACTTGTATCTCTTCTGACTGTATACTGTTTACCACCACTCTCCGTTTTCTGATCACTCATTCAGGACATGCATCCCCTGACAACGCTATTAGGAAATACTTCCTCCAGTGACAGTTGAAGGAACTGCAAAACACAATCACCACAGTATCAGGTACAATCCCTGAACACAGGATACAAACCTACATTACACAATCAGCATTTCGGAAACAAATCCCATATAGGCATTATCTTGTGGCTAGTGCTCACTCACCACCCACCCTGATAGTAACAGATTCCCCCCCAACACACACCACATTCTGAAGGGTGATGGCAACTGGCTCAGCCCTCCACACCATGCCATGATGATGTGTCAACTTAGACTTAACAGTACATTGAGCAGGCCCAGTACATAGTATGTAATCAGCATACAGGTAATGCTGTGTAAGCATCTGGATGTGGAAGGGTATGGAGCAATGCATCAGTAGAGGACATCCATCAAGATGAGTGGGGTGTGTGGAGGTGGGAATTAGTCTATTGGCACTGGGGTTAGGGAGAACACTAGCCACAGGAGAACACTGATCTGGGATTTGATGCATGACGGAAGATCAGGTAATGTAGTTTTGTATAATGTAATCTGTGACTGTATCAGATAGGAGCATGATAGGTATTTGCACTGCAGTTCCTTCAACAGTGATCGGGGACTGTATTTCCCATTAGTGTGGTTAGGGAATATACAGCATAACATGATAGAGTGAGCGGTTTTGTCATTGCACGGAATCAACGATGGGGGTCATTGACAGTTACAATGATAGAAACATAGAAACATAGAAATTGATGGCAGATAAGGACTGCCTGGCCCCTCTCATCTGCCCATAAATCTTTGAACTGGATTACTGCTTCTGACCCACCCGCTGCTGTACCACAATGGTTCACCTATACATTTCCCAAGCATGCTTGAATCCATCCACGGTGCTCACTCCCACCACTTCTTGGGGTGGACCATTCCATGCAACCAGCAACCTCTCTGTGAAGAAGAACCTTCTCACATTCCCTCTTTACCTCCCACCTTCCAATTTCATGGCATTCCCCCTCGTTCTTGTGCTCCTCCTATATTGGAAAATGTCTCCCCCATGCACCTTGTTTATACTCTTATAGTACTTGAATGTTTCTATCACGTCCCCTCTTTCCCTCCTCTCTTCCAGAGAGAACATATTGAGGTCCCTTAATCTCTCCTTATAAGTATTGTGTTACAAGCCCTATACCATCTTAGTTACCATTCTCTGGACTGCCTTCAGCCTGTTAATATCCTTATGAAGGTGCGGCCTCGAGAACAGCACACAGTACTCCATGTGAAGCCTGGCCATGATTTTATATAATGGCATCACCTTCTCCCTTCTTCTGCATTTGATACCCCTGCCTTTGCACCCCAGCATGCCACTGGCCCACCCAGCTGCTTTAGCACTCTGCTTTGACATTTTCAGGTTGTCTGAAATAATAACCCCCAGGTCCCTTTCCTCCTCTGTGACTGTCAGCAGCTCCCTCCCACCCATCCTATAGCTTTTGCCAGGGTTTCTGGCTTTCATTTCCTACAACTTAAATAGGGGCTTTAGTGTAATACAACTGAGCGTGGAAACTTCCTGGAATAGGAACGTAGACGAGGGTTGAATGCACTGAATGGATGATCAGTGGGTTGATGTGAAACATTCATAGCATGCTATTTATGATACAAGGATGACATGCAAACATGTATTGTAGGACCCCCCCCCAAGCACTTATGTTCATGGGTTGTCAAAGAAGACATGGGTTGTAAGAATTCAGTTACGTGGGCACAAGGTGGTACAGTACAATAGTTAACTATGTTTCCTCATACCTATCCTGGAGTGAGTAGGTACAGATAATGACTGTCCCACATTTGTGCACCAGGGTAAACAATTGATGTGACAACACAGAGTCCATGTAACATCAGTTATTATGTGTGGATACTGAATCTATTATAATGCAGTTCCATGACAGGTACACAGTGTACAGAGGTGATAAGAAACAAGTAACATGGACGACAGGTGGTCACGTCGAATGGTGAATAGTGATACTGTACCTCATCCACACACGGAATGAGTGGGTGGGTGAGACATGAATGGTTGTTACAAATAGTTTTTCATACCACATGCAAAAATGAAATGTAATTAGGTAGTAAATTGTACATTTTCCATGGATGGTAACAGATAACTGAAAAAGGGGTCTTGAAAATTCTGTAGCCTCATTAATCAAAACATGTCACATGACCATGTGTAAATCATGCAAAATAAAACTGGCAAAGATCATGGTAAACACATGTTTGCTTTATTTGAACCTAATTAATTTCTATTTTAATTTTTAATAACAGTTTCATTTAAAAAATGAAGTAATGTGTAACCCGTAGGCGGCGCTATCCCTAAGATTGCTACCATTGCCTGTATGGCTGAACACAGGTTGAGGGGCCTGGATTCTGTAGTAAGGAGCTCCCACCAAGAGTAATGGAACTGGGGGTATCTGCCTATCCTGCTGTAGCCCTCTGGGAAGCTATAACCACCCAATAACCATCATAGTGGCTTTAAACCTTTAGCAGCATCTAACACAGTCAGTAAGTAGATTTAATATTATGCACACACCCTCCACACTTACCACCAGGGTTGGACCTTCAGCAATATCCCTGGAGACCCCCTGTAAAATAAGGTTAGCAAGGCAACTGCAAACTTTAAGTACTGTAAAATAACTAATAATATGCACACTAGCCAGGTTAAATGTGAACAAAGACAATTAGATTTATTTAGGGGAGGTGAACAAAGAAGGGGCGTGAAGAAGCCAGAAGGGGAAGGAAGGAAACATATTCAATTCAGTGCTTTAGAGTAACTGGTAATTGCTATTTTTCTTTTAAACTTAGATTGTGGGCATTTAGTGACACTATACTTTCTTTGTTGTCTTTACTTATAATTGTCTTTGGGCTGTTGAAAATTTAAAACATAGTGGTGGTGTAATTCTGTGCTGTCTTTAATTGCTGCAAATTTTATCTTGGCTTGTCTGACTGCCCTGTAGTTGGGTGAAGGGTGTTAATTGTCTGGCCTCTGACCTCAGCTACATGATAACTGGAGGTGGGGCTTAGTCAGAGTTAAAGTAGCAAGCAGAGTTTTAATTTCTCAGAAGAAGCCAGAAGGGGAAGGAAGGAAACATATTCAATTCAGTGCTTTAGAGTAACTGGTAATTGCTATTTTTCTTTTAAACTTAGATTGTGGGCATTTAGTGACACTATACTTTCTTCGTTGTCTTTACTTATAATTGTTTTTGGGCTGTTGAAAATTTAAAACATAGTGGTGGTGTAATTCTGTGCTGTCTTTAATTGCTGCAAATTTTCACACCCCTCCCTTCCCCAACTCTTAATTATATGCCCTGTTAAATCTGATTGACAGGAGCTAAACACAGGGTATAGTAAGGGGTGTGAAGTAGGAGGGGCATAAGGGGGAAGAAGCCCACCCTCAGCACAAGTGTTTTGACTCATTTGTTTATTTATTGGTTTCTTTTTCTTTAAAAAAAAAATAATTATCTGAGGATCAGTGGCAGGATTTTTAGTACAGCAAATTAATAAAAAGGGAACTAGGAGAGCTTCAGTAGCAGACAGGTAGAGGAACTACAGCATAATGTGGGGAGTGGTGCAATGCAGTGGCTGTGGGGCAGCCATATTCAGGCAGACCTTCTGGACACTGAGGTGCTGCCCTATCTGCATGCATCTCTCCGGACTGTGGGATGAGGTAGCCAGACTCATAGCAGAAGTAAACTGGGTCAGAAGTACCATCACCCCTATCCAGGGACCACCCAGTCCAATGCCACTGCCTCAAAGGATGCCGAGAACGAGGAGCATTTGGATGACAGTGGGCTCAGGGAGGGTTAGAGCAGTTAGGCAGAGGCACATCCCAGATCCTATTCCATTCAAGAACTCATATGCCACACTGGCAAATGAGGACAACAAAATAGAGGTACCCAGAGAAGTGGAAGGAAAGGATGTGGAGGTTAGCCAAGGAGATGACCTCAGTGGGGAAAGCAGTGGACCCCAGAGGAGGAGGAAGCGAATCCTGGTGGGGGACTCCATCATAAGAGGGATCCAGCAAGGAACACAGTAGGGGGAGGACAGGGAGGTGAGGTGCCTACCAGGTGCCACGGCATGGAGGAATGGAAGCAAGATCCTGGGGATCACTGGGAAGGCAAGATGGGAGGGTGAGCTGGATGTCATTATCCACCTAGGTACTAATGACCTGGCAAATGGGGAGCCAAAGGAAGTTCAGGAAGAGTTTAGGAAACTGGGAAGGGGTCTCAAGCAAGTAGCTACTTCTGTCCCTTTCTCAGAAGTACTACCGGTGAGAGGCAAGGGAGAGCATAGGAGTGCATGCACCAGAAACTTTAACTCATGGTTGAAGAACTGGTGCTGTGAGGAAGGGTTTGGATTCATTGGTGACTGGGGACCCACCTGGAGGGATGGAGGTTTGTTCAAGCCTGACGGCCTGCATCCATCCTGGAGGGGAATCCAAGCACTCAATGATAAGTTTAAATGCTACATTGACAAGCATTTAAACTAGCAAAGGGGGGGTGACAGGCCAGCAAGGAGGGTACCTACTTGCTCACCCCCCACAGCTAGCAGTGGAACCAGTGAACCAGAGGAGTGGCTATCTCTGCAAGCAGTGTACAAAAGATGGAGATTAGTGCCCAAGAGGTGGATAAGCAGAAAAGGGGCAAAATTCAGCAGAAGGGCAGACAGCAAGGAGAACCAGGGATAAATGACAACCAAGGATGGGGCTGGAGTAGAACAGTGAAAGAGTCTATGGAGGTCAAATCATGGAAAGCCATGTGTGCAAATGCCAGGAGCCTTAGCAACAAGATGGAAGATCTGAGGCTGTCATGGTACAGTCAGACCTGGACATTGTGGCCATCACTGAAACCTGGTGTAATGATAACCACGACTGGGAGATGGCCATACCTGGCTACAACATATTCAGAAGAGACAGAGCAGGCAGGAAGGGAGGAGGAGTGGCACTGTACGTAAAAAAATGACATAAGGCCACAGAGATCCAGGAAGAACAAAATGGGGAGAGATACTGTGGGTTAAGCTGAAAGGAAAATGGGACAGCCATCCGCACAGGTGTGATCTATAGACCACCAGCCCAGGAGGAAGAAACAGATAGGGAGCTGATGCTAGCCATCCAAAGGATGGAAGACAAGGGTGAGTAGTACTGGTTGGAGACTTCAATATTCCAGGCGTGGACTGCAGCATCCCAGCAGCAGCATCAACTAGGAGCAGATTTATCCTGGACTCCTTCAGGGTGCCTTCCTCAAGCAACTGGTCATGGAACCAACTCGGCAGAAGGCAATACTGGACCTTGTGCTCACAAACAGGGACAGTGTGATGGGGTATGCAGTGGGGGAGCACCTGAAACAGTGACCACCAGTCATTGTGGTTTGAAATCACAGAAAGAGCAGAACCAAACCACACAAAAACATGTATCCTGGATTTTAGGGGGCAGACTTTGGGAAAATGGGAGATACTTGAAAGAGGCATTAAGGGAATGGGACAGGAATCAGGGGTTGAGGAACAGTGGGCAGTATTTAAAATGGGGATTACAAGAACAACAGAATTATGCATTAAGCAGGTTAGCAAGAGGAAAAGGAAGAGGAGACCATTATGGTTTTCCAAAGAGGTAGCAAAGAAAGTGAAAGCCAAAAGATTGCATTCAGGCAATACAAAAGACACAGGCAGAGAGGGATAGGAGAAGTACCAGGAGAAGCAAAGGGAGGCAGGGAGGTCAGTAAGGGAAGCCAAAGCTCAGACAGAAGAACACATTGCAAAATCAGTGGGTGAGGGGACAAAACCTTTACAGGTACATAAGTGAAAAAGAAAGATAAAGGAGGATTGTGAGACTGAAGGGGAGGATGGGGCCGTGTGGAGGATGACAACAGTAAAACTGACATTTTTGAATAGGTATTTCTGCTCAGTCTTTACTGAGGAAGAGGAGGGTAATGGGTCTGAAGGGGTACAAGGGTGAGAATGGTGCAGAAATGGACACAAGTCCCTTTACGAGAAAGGGTCCTGAAGGAACTGGAAGTAATAGAGTTGATAAAGCAATGGGGCCAGATGGGGTGCACCCAGGGTCCTCAAAGAACTAAGAGAGGTGGTGGCTGAACCTCTGGCTATCCTGTTTAGCCAATCACTGGAAACAGGGAGGGTACCCAAAGACTGGAGGACAGCAGATGTAGTCCCCTTATACAAAGTGGGAACAAAAGAGGAAGCAGGGAACTACAGACCAGTCAGCCTCACCTCGGTGAGTGGGGAAGATCATGGAAGCACTACTGAAGGAGATTGGTGGAACATCTGGTTGTCAATGGACTACTGGACCCAAGGCAGCATGGTTTCACCAGGGGAGGTCATGTCAGACCAACCTCGTTGAATTTTGACTGGGTGACTAGGAGGTGGATCGGGGAGGGCAGTGGACAGTGGCCTATCTGGACTTCAGCAAGGCCTTTGACACTGTGCCACATAAGACTATTACACAAACTGAGGAATATGGGTGTGGGCATTACAGTAGTGTGGTGGGTAGGTAACTGGCTGGGTGGCAGGACACAGAGGGTGGTGGTAAATGGCTGTCACTCCACAGAGGGAAGAGTGACCAGTGGGGTACCACAGGGATCAGTGCTGGGACGGTCCTATTCAACATCTTCATCAGTGACATTGTGCAGGACCTAGAAGGCAGAATTTCACTGTTCACTGATGACACAAAGCTCTGTAACAGAGTAGACACACCAGAGGGTGTAGACAGAATGAGAAGGACCTGCAGAAACTTGAAGAATGGTCAGGGGTTTGGCAGAAGAAATTCAATGCAAAGAAGTGCAAGATAATGCATATGGGGCACAAAAACCCTGGCACAATATATCAGTTGGGGTGAGGATATAGCATGCACCAAGCAGGAAAGGGATCTTGGGTTGTCATCTCCTGATGACCTCAAGGTAGGCAAAAGTGTGACAAGGCAGCAGGTAAAGCAAATAGGATGCTGGGATGTATAGGCAGGGCATCACCAGCAGGAAAAGGAGGTCATAATTCCTGCTATACAAGACACTAGTGAGGCCCCACCTGGATACAGTGTACAGTTCTGGAGACCATACCTACATAAGGACATAGACAGGGTAGAGAAGGTTCAGAGGAGGGCAACAAAGATGGTGCATGGATTGCATCCAAGTCCTATGAAGACAGGTTGAAGGAACTGAACATGTACTCCCTGGAGAGAGAGGAGGAGAGAGGGATATGATAGAGACATACAAGTATCTTACAGAGGAGGAACAGGGTGCAGGAAAACACTATTTTTAAGCGAAAAAGATGTTTCCAGGACTAGAGGGCATGGGATGAAGTTGGAGGGAGGATGATTCAGAGGAAACATGAGAAAGAATTTCTTCACAGAGCGGTGGTGGACAAGTGGAACACCCTGCCAGAGGAAGTGGTGGGAGCCGAAACAATCACGGGATTTAAGAATGCATGGGATAGACATAAAGGAATTATGGAGGTCAGGGGTAAGGGGCAACAGACTTCTAGGAAAACAAACTGAACTTACAAGCGCAAATGGGTGGACTGAGTGGGCCATAGGCCCTTATCTGCCGACACTGTCTATGTATCTATGTATCTATGTGAATTTAGTTAAATGATTTGTACTCTGATTTAAATCAGGGTTCTGGCATGCACTTTTTAGTCTCAAACATACAGTCATGCAACACTGGGTACCCAGGATTGAAATTGACTAGCCAGAGGTGGTGCCCGGGGGTGGCCAGCATTGTAGCTGATGTTGGGGCCCTTGATGTAAAGAAAAAGCAGTTAGCGTGCACAACAACAAGATGATTATTTGTAATCCTGGCCAGCTGGCCCCGTCTCAGAAAACCCAGAACTTTGAAAAGAAATCAGATGGTACCACAGATAATTATTTGACTCGTTGCAGGGAGCTACCCTGATTGTACTCACACTACCAGATTGCAGTGGAATTGCAGGTGATATGGAGACCTTGTGGTGTTCACCTATGATCTTGGGGAAGCAAGGCCAACACAACACAACTCTTCACTGCCTTTCCCCTCCAGGTTGCTGCAATCTGTGAGTTGCTCTTGAGCAGGGGCTGGATCCCCGAGGCCGGTCTCTTACTGAAGGCAGTCTTTGGTACAGGGCAGTCAGTTGGGGCTGAGATGGCAAAGGCCCAGGCATGATGAGCATGTTGGCAAAGTTTGGTTTTGTTTGCTGGTGCAGCCTCCAGCTGGCATAACAGGTTGGATCTCAGGCAAGCAGTTCTCGACCCACGAGAAACATTCAGCACATTCAAATAAGGCAGCACTAACTTTGTACAGTTCGGATACATTCCAGTTCTATTACAGTAGATTCACTGAGCAAACCTCTTGATCCAAGATTCGTCTCGCACACTAGCTGGGCCGATCGCTTCACAGGATTAAATCTTTGGTTCAAAACACAAGTGATACTAGTGAACTGCTTCCTTTGTTCTGTCACAGTTCCAGGCTTAAATCAGAACATGTCTGACTTCTGCTATCAGGCAATCCAAATGCAGGAGAAACATGGCAGGGAGGCAAGTTTTGCCTCCTCCCATCAATTCTCCCATGCTCTGCTCAGGGAGCAGAACTCAAACGCTCGAGCTGTTCACACTTCAAGCTCCAACTCTAACTGATCCACTGTCTCTTGCAGTACTGGGCATTTCCCATGGATTCCAGGATTTGTGTTGGCTTGGAAAGCTGTTAGTGATGTTTAGGCCCCCCCCCCCAGGTTAGTTTTAGCACCAACCTAAAAACTACAAAAACTACAGTTTTCCTTCCCACGAGACACTTGGACCAGGATCCATTTTAGGTCCCTAAGTCCTAGTAGTCCAATTACTGGATGTCCTGGACCTAACATGGTGGGTCCCATTCCAATAGGCAGGCTGTAAGGCAAACAGGTTAAACAAACTTCTCTATTTCAAATATAACAGCATGTAAGCAGTAAATAATTACAGTTCCCATACAGGCTACCTCCACACTAGTGTTGACTGCAGAGTGGAGCAAATCAGAGCTTTGTCTGGCCAGTCACAAGCCCTAAATCACTTGGACCCAGCTCAGACAATTCACTATACACATATTAGCTAGTCTCTTAAAGGGACAGGCACAGAGGCACAGCATGGTACTCACACGTAAATGAGCAGGATCACACAAAGGCAGGATAACAGCCTGGCAGTGGGCATTGAAGGAGCCCAGGAAGACATTAAGGTAAACCCCAAATTTGTAGGGGTGTTACAAATGCACATCGGGACCAGTGGCGTGAGATTATGGGAGGCAGGGGGCAAGCTGCCCCCCCCTTAGCACTCAGAGCAGGACTGTCCAGATCTTCTGAAGCTATGAGGAGTGTGAGCCTCTGAGCTGTCATTTTTTTTAATTCATATAGTTTCACACACCTGTGTTCTGGGGGGGGTCAAGATTTCTGTTGACCCCCCAAGACAGATCGCAGCAAGAAAGATAGAGTTCCACATTTGGAAGGTTTTCTTTCTTTTTGTTAGCCTGGGGCTTGGCATGGGCACTATGGAGCCAAAAGTCACCAGGCACCTGGGTGGCATTTATGAAATGGACCACCACCATCGGCTCAGCAGAGTGGATGTGACCACAGGAAAAGGCTTTGCATTTAAGCTTCTGTTACCACCAAATGAAAGAGCAAGATGCATTGCCACTGCTAGCCCACTCCATAAAAAAAAGCACCGTCTTGTTCCAGGGTCGGTCTTCCCTAACTTAGTAGTCCTGCTGCTGCTTAGGCTAGGCACCACAATTTACAGTTGGACTCATTAGGAAGGTAGGAAAATACTGAGGAAAAAACACTTTTTTTGTTGCACTTCTGTTGAGATCTGTGGAGTTGGCTGTATGGGGCAGAGACAATTATGCATCTGCAGTTTTCAGCTTAAGGTCTGGCCTGCTTATAGTGGTTTTGCCAAGTACTGTTTCAAGCAAGCTTGATCATCCATCTTCTGGAGTGTTTAGATATCTGCAGCATTAGAGCTTTTACATTAATTACTTTCTGATCTCTTAAGTTCAGAAAGATTACTTTGGCTGGAGAGAGTGCAGTCGACTGAGTAAAAGGTGGTTTATGCGTGAAAAAAAAATATTTTGGGAGCTTTTTTTTGCAGCTGCCCTGAGGAGTGAAGCGAACCTCTTAAAAAATGTTACTTGCCTAGTTGGTTTGGCACTGACTAGAGAGCAATTTATTTGTATTTCCATGTATAATTTTTGAGATGTTGCACATAATTGTTTGGCATCATTTATAGAGTGTGTGTTGGGGGGGCGTGGATGTATGCTACGCTACTTACAAAGTGCAGCTTTTCATCATCAAAATGAGGGGAAAAGTAGCTAGTCAAATGACAGTTTATGTCATACCTCACAACAATCTCTGATTTTTGCTTAAAAATTTACCTCTGTCATTACTAAACTTTGTATTTCCATGACTGAACAGTAGGGAATGTAAGCACAACATATTAGCAAACGATGGAGTTATTGGAATGTTCTTCTTTAGAAAATGTATTTTAAATCAAGCCCTTTATTCTACTAGCATCCTACTGCTAAGTATTTGGTATGTGTGTGTGTTCTGGTTGACACATTAGTTGTGGGGTCGGTGCACGGAGTCCACATGTATACAAGGATTACTGGTGTGGGGCATGCAGTAGACATCATGTGGGCAGTGTGGTACGCAAATACCAGCAGCAGGGCTTGTTGCTGACACAATGCAGGTAAAGCTGAATTGAGCTGGGGCTTGAACCTCTCTCTGTCAGGGCAGCACTGGTATTGTTTGGGACAGAATGGCCACCTTTGAATCTTTGCTGTGTGTAGCAGAGCGGGTCGTCGAGGCATTGCTGAAGGGCAGCACTTTTGTGTGGAAGGAGAGTAACTGGTGGGGCTGAGCAGGTGAGTCCGGTTGGGGAGTGATCTTAAGATCAGCAGCTAGGGTGACTGATTCTGGGATCAACCGGGATAGGTGATCGGTACTGTGATCATTCAGGAGGGGGCAGGGGCTGAGGGACTAGAACCTGTGATCTGCTGGGAGAGCAGATCAACATCGAGACATCTGGTATGAATCCTTCATAAAACTGAAAATGACTTATGTAGTTAAAGCAGCTTCCATACAAAATTTCTGCAGAAATAGTTTATTATTATCCCTTGTGTTACTTGTTTTTTTTTTTAAATACTAAAATGTAAGAGCTCTAAAAACCTGTACATAAGGGATTAGCTTGCTGCAGTCTTGTATATTTTATAAATTGCCCTTTGGTGGTATATAACACATTTCATATAAAATTCATCTGAACACTTTTTTTATATACTGACGAGTAAGGATGTAAGTTTGTCATGGATGAGGTTTTAATAACTCATTGGTTGTTCATGAAATCATTAGTAAAATTCCTGGCACTGTCATTGTTGCTACTTTTTGATGACAACAGTGAAAGTCATGGAAGTCCTGAAAAAAGACCAAACATCATGGAATCCATGACGTGTATGACTGCCATGACAAATTTACATCCCTACTGATGAGTTAATATGCTTGTGGTGCAGGGATTTTGTGGAGAGTTAGACTGATGGTGCAGCCACAGGAAGGTGAAGTTAGTATGTTCTCTCAAACATATTGCACACAGTCATGGACATCTGCATTCCGATGCGAGAGGAAGAAAGTGGAGCAAGAGAGTGAATGAGGATCTGGATCTATTGGTGGGCACGGGACAAACGGGTGGTGGTTAGGTGGCCTGACCGCCGCGCCACCTATCAAACATATGGTCCTTCAGCATCTGAAAGAGAGAACATGGAGCAGAAGTGAAGCCCGTCTTAGACAGCTTCAGGCTGACAGACACAGCAGCACTAGATAAAGGAGGCAGCAGCAGCAAGGTCTGTCTATGCCATGGTGGGTTCTGTTTGTGGAGTAGCCTGGAGGGAAGCATTCCACTGATTAGTCATCAGCCAGCCCAGATTCAGTGTCAGATGGAATGATAACGAGTGATAGGGGTGCTGTCTGTGTGTCTGAGCTGAGGAAAAGGTGGGTCGAGAGAGGCAAGCAGAATAGCCAGAGCAGACTGTATTAATGTGACTTTGTGATAAAATGTGATAAAAGATTTGTAATACATTTTATCACATGGACACAGTAATACAGTCCATTCTGAAAATGTGTGACATGACACATCTAATCACTTGATTACCGGGCTCCCACCACTGCTGGATATCTCAACCCCTCCCCACCGGGTCAAGTTACCCCCATAGGTATGCAGCTCCCAATGCTGGAGATCATTAATGTTTAAATATCAACAGGAGCATAAATGCAATTGGACTGCATTGCACTATATAAATGCTGTGTATTTTGTGAGGGATTTGCAGTTTTATAACCGTTCATGCATTTGTTTACTTGGTAATCCCTGGGCAAATTATGAGGTTTCATATTTCATTTGGTTAATGATCTGAATAGCACAATAAGAAATACATGATCATAATACAGGCCAGAGGTCCCTGATAGTCTTTACCTGGGATGCCATCTGACCTTCATTATGAATGTGTATTATTTATACTGCAAAATGTGTTTTTTAGACAAGCTGCTGTGGGCAGTGGGCAGGGACTGTTTGGATACTGCCGCATAGGGCTCTCTTTTACTCTGGCTAGCCAGTAGCCACAATTTTACTTGAAACAAGAGAGACAGTGATAAACAAAAAAATCATTAATGGTGGTAGCATATCTCATCTACAAAATGGTCTACTCTGTTCCCTTATCATGTATTTTATTTTAACAGCATCGGTAAACCTCATGTACAATACGGTTACCAACGTGAAAATTTTATGGCTGAGTTTTCTGAATAAGAGATGTATGTGGTTTCCACTTCTTGATACTGGTCAAGAAAATACTTTAGTTTTGACAATTTTTTAAAGAAAATTAAACCTAGCTATTTTGATAGGGATAGTTGTCCTTTGTAACAAGTCAAAGAAGGCTTTAAAATCAGCCCAACTGTGAAAATGACCCTCAAAATGCACCAGAATGCATCAAAAACCTGACAGCTTCTGGGGGTATAGGTGGCCCCCAGACCCCTGGCCTACTGATTGAGGATTTGCTAGGAAAAGCTGGACTTTTAGCAGTCTTTGCCCCCCATCAAAAAAGCTAACTATGCCCCTGATCAGGACATGTATAACAGTGGGATTTACACACTTCCTGTGTGGTTAGAGTCACTCAGCAGCACCACGTGACATACAGCACAAGGCATGTGTAAATCACACAACACATGTCTTGTTGTGCATTACTGCTTAAGTCACAAAGACCACATGCAGTAACACCCAGGTACACATGTGGTAAGCAGGGATGATAACACTCTTGACTATATGTCATACACAATCTGGGTATGTAATTATATATTCTGTGCAAGAAATGCCAAGGTTGGTCACAGCACAAACACATGACAACCCATGTAGTCTCTTGAAGGGCTGACTGTGTCAACTTGACACGATGGTGGATGAGGCATGGCAATGATTATTTGACACACATGTGGGTATGACATTTCCTGAACACCAGCTAAATTGGGTAGGTAAGGACAGAGTTGTCATGGAGGGTCAGAGACAAGTCACATGGATGACAAGTGTTCTGTCCCAGTGTTAGACCATCTCACATTTCCCCCACATGGGGAGCTGGGGTGCAGAGTGTGGACTTTCAAACATATGTACCTTACTTCACATTTTGACGACAGGTCTGTATGTATGTAGCGTAAAAAAAATTTAAGCAATGATGCATTATCATGGATTAGATTAACAGTTTGTTAATCATCCCATAGGAGTGCAATGTTGAACCATGCACAACCAATTAAAATATTGACAAAAGAGGGTGATTAACTGACTGTTGATCTAACCCCACGTAGAGATTTATTGCTATTATGAAAAAAGAATTAAAAAAATGTTGAAAGCATACTTTATGAATGTTTTACTCATTTAGATGGGGACTTTTAATAAAATAATTCTTCAACCAATAGTATAAGAAATCTAGTACAAAATCAGAATGCATCATACAAGTCATTCATCAGTGCTAGGGGATGTAAAGCTGACAGTAAGAATCCATATGTCATGGTGATCAAGCTGTACATGACAGTGTAATGGGGATTAATGTAAGGCTGTTGGAATACTAATAGCCAATCACATCCTTTTTATAATCATGGATGGTCACAGCACAGAGACCATATGCAACATGCAACCACTTTCACTACTGAATGTATCACATGGTAATGGAGGATCAGGATATATTCACATGGACGTTAGGTGTTGACTTTCAGAGGTGTACCATGTCACATTAATCTCCACATGGAAAGCAGTGTGGATGGGGGTTGGATTGGCTGCTGATGCAGATACATATGTTGATCTCCAATTCAATGTCATGGCCATGTGTGTCTTACAAACTTTTGTGACATGCAAAACCACTCCATCACCTGGCCCCACTTCATGACCGCATGTGCATGTAGTGTCAGCATACACACTCGATGTGACAACATGGCATCGATTTGACTGATCTGTTACCATCCATGGACAATGTTTCCTTTACTACACAATACAACATCCAGTGTGGTTGTTAGGGGTGGTGGTGGTGGGGTTCTGCAAACACACAGGTCTATACAAAACACACCAGTCTGCCATGGGTGTGGGAAGCAAAATAAGCAGTGTTCATGACTGGTTACAAACCAGTCAGGTGGATGCAAGGGGTCGTCCAATGCTGAACCATGTAACGCCATCACACATGGTATGATTGTGAGGATGGTATGGGTATGACTGACATACATTTGTGTATCCACCCACCCTCCCACCCCACCCAACAATAATACTCCATATGTGAATGATGCAACAAGATTCACCACTGGCAATCCATTATCACATTCTCCTTTTCTACACAGTTCTATGGTCATCCTGCTAATTGAATGCACAGATGGGTGACATAATTCTACCAAACAACAACAAACCCATGGTTATTAGGTGACACATTCAGCACTGGATGAAACTATGATGTGTCAAAAGTGTCTGGACTGTTACCATCCATGACAATATAAAATGACATGCCCTTACTTGATGTGACATACAAACGTAGGCACTAGCACCACCCACCTCATAATATGTGTGTATTGGGTGTTGGGGTTACCACTGGATGTGCCCACAAGGTGCCTGTGCCACTGATCCACTGTTCTGTTGCTGTCCATGGAAAATGTATCATTTAATAAACAATTCCACGTCATGTCAGGGGGGAGGGTGGTTTTATGTGAACACACATGGCTGTACATGGCACAAAGGCCTGTCATGGGTTTTTGAAGCAAAATAAACAGTGTAAATGGATTGTAAGAAAAAGTCAAATGGACATCAAGCGGTCACATTCAATGTCAAAGTGTGTCACAGGATCCTCACATGATGTGTGTCTGGGCTGCAGTGTAATAGGTGACACACATCTCTTCACACACAACACCCACACATGACATTTGATTGGGCAACAAATTACACAGTTTCAGTGGACGGCAACACAATGGTCACACAAACGCCATGTGGTCACATCCAGTGTTGACCATGACACCTCAAATTCTTATTTGATGGAGAGGGTGTCGATGTCACACATGTTTGTATAACAAACACAGTACAGTCATGTAATTGTGTAGTGAAGGACAAAGTCAGCCTGGATAGTCACAGCCCAGACATGGTAGACACCATGGGGTCAGCGCAATTGCAGAATGTGTATCATCATTACTAAGGGGTGGTTATGTGGGGTTGGGTGGTGGAGGGCTTGGTGGAGCATGATGGGGTGTGGCCAATGGCTCATCACCCGTGTGTGTATGATATTTCAAGAGATGTACATAATAAAGCTCTAACTACAAAATAGTTAAGTAGCAAGCACAATAAAAAAATATTAAATGATTATAGACACTGCACCTGTAATCGATGTTGCTTATGAACAGCAGATCTCTGCTTTCTTAGAGACTGATGTGTATTCACCACTGATGGGATGGAAAATTGAGGGTACTGCATTGAGCTTTAACTTAGGCTTGGCATTCAGCCAACCAAACTCAGCAACATAACATGATCTGGATCAGGATCGTAGCTTGAATGGTCAAAATGAACCGAACAGATTTGACTGTGCTGTGATGGCTTGAAGTCCTTGTGGCGGCAAAAATGAATCCATGCCTTCTGGGTAGGGTTTTTATCAGGAAACTTGAAAAATGGATTCTGGACCCTTTCTGCTTTCATTCTTACAAGCATACACAGCACAGTATGGCACTGTCAAAATTGCAAAAGTTAAAATCACTATTTAAAAGAAAGAAAGAAAAATATCAAAAGAATAAAGAAAAATACCAAAAACCATAACTTTGTACTCAGTAAACAGATTACAACCCGTGAGGAATCCATGGAATAAAAAAGTTACCACAGAATATTTCAATAGAAATGAACCCTTAAACTTCACAGCCATGCTTGAAGACCTCTCATACAAAGTTTCCCTCAACAGCAACATGTAACACGAAAGAAACACACAACACCGCAGAAATTATTATTTATTCAGAAAACAACGTAGTTTATTCAAAATTTAAAAAAAATCACTGGAAGAATGATAAAACTTGTAAACCAATAAGAAAGGGGTAAAGAAATATAAAATACATCACAGTGGGCAGAACTGCAGTACATTAAAATACAGAAGGAATGCATCCACATAGAGAAACCAAGTCTCTTACACCCTCTGCAAAGATTTTGTATACATCAGAAATGCTGCAGAAACTATTGTGAGAAAGGGACACTACAGCTGTCTCTAACAGACTATAAGTGAACTTACAAGTACTGAGAAAGGAGAACTTACAAGTACTGAGAATCTGCATAAATGGCTCAGTGATTATGGGGGGTGGGGTGGCAGTGAGCTGATGAGAGAGAGCAGGGTGGAATAATTAAAATAGTAAGCTCCTCCACATGTATATTTGCCCAAAATCACAGCCTAATTGAGATATAAAAAGTGAGCAGCTTACATGAACCGCATTTAAGAGGCAGAAACACTTGTACATTACATCGTTCTCGGTCCTGCGGTTGTCTCATATGATTCACAAACAGGTTTGCAGGATTCACATGCATTTTGAGCAAGATCCCAATAATTGTTTTCTTCAAGATATCAATTTATAGCACTTTGATAAAACATACAATCTTGTAGAAAACCAGTATCGGGATCTTGCTGAAAATGCATGTGTAGGGAGGCAGTATAGTGCAGTGGTTTAAGGCTCTGATCTGCAAACCTGGAGGCCTGGGTTTGAATCCCACAGCCTCCACTTGCATACTGTGTGGCCCTAAGCAAGTCACTTAACTTTCTTGTGCTCCCAGGTTGCACCTGTAAACAAGCTTCAGCTTAGTGTGTCTCTCCTGGTAAAAAACAAACCTGACTGAGAATCACAACAAGATGACAGAGGGAATGATGATTTCATGAACAAAATGACCATTTTCCTGCTTCTAAATGCAGTTAATGTAAGCTGCTTAATTTTAATATCACAATAATGCTATGCATTTGGTTAAATATACATGTGGAGGAACTGAAAAGACACTAAATTAATATTTAACTATCAGTAGGAAGATGTGTTTACCCACAGTGAAACCTCGCCATAACTAATGACATAGAAATGGGAGGTGGAAATGTGCATCTCTTGTTTTACATCACAGGATCTAGTAAATTGGGACGCGAGAAACAGAATGCATGAAAATATGAATATCAGGCACCATACCTCTCAACCTTTCTTCCCTGAAATGTGTGACAAATGAGCAAAATGTGTGACCTATCATCAAACTTGGCATTGCAAGTTCAGAACACTATTGCTGTCAGCACACCAATCTTAATAATGATTGCTGATAACAGAGCATAATAGATAATTATGAATTTCTGCTTTAAAGTCCCAGTGGGAAATGTGGAATATCCCCTTCTTCATTTGGGGCAGAGGATTTCTGAGGGGTAAAATGAGTGACGTACCTTGTAATGTGTGACAGTTGTGAGGTATGTCAGGCGCTGTTAAAGTAAAACAATAATTTTAGGCAAACTGGATGAGGAATGAAAAAAAAAACCTGCTCAGGGTGAGTACAAAATGCATTTTTTAATTGAGGGAGCTCAGAGATACCCTTAGACAGCAAACTACAATTAAATGGGTCTTGGTATCCTTTAAGTTTCATAAGTTTCATAGTTTCATAAGTTGAGTGTGAGACAATAGTTTTCACCAAGAAGTCTCATTATGTACTCTACTATATCTCTTTATCCCTATATAATTCATCTAATTTATTCTTGAAAGAGATTATCGTTTTACTGTTAACAATTTCTGATGAGAGTCTGTTCCACAGGGACACAACCCTTTGATTAATCCAATGCCCCCTTTTGTTGGATTTGTATAGTTGGCCCTTCAGTTGGTATTTATGTGGTCTAGTAGTTTTAGTTGTAGTTTTCAACTGTAGTCCCACACATTCCCACAAGTCTTTATTTTGAAAAGCAGAGTAGACCAGACACAGGTCTACCCTAAGTTGCCTGTACTCTAGCGAGTATAAATCCAGCTCACTCAATCTCTTATCATAGGAGTGGGCTTGTAGACCAGAAACTATCTTAGTTACTTTCCTCTGCACTCTCTCGATGTTCCATATATCCACTCTATGGTGTGGGTTCCAGAACTGCACCTCATACTCCACAAGTGGCCTCACCAGTGCACCTCACAAAGGCAGTAACACTCTTCTGTCCCTACTTCTAATGTTGTGCAATATACAATGCAACATCCTGTTGGCTTTATTAACTACCTTAGTGGTTTGCTGTCTAAAGGTAAGATCCTTGGAGACCCAGACGCCCAAATCCTTTTCACAGTCTACTTTTTTCAGTGCTTGTCCAGACATACTGTAGCTTGAATTAATATTATTGTGGCCAAAGTGCATTACACTGCTCTTGTCTATATTAAATTTTATCTTGTGGGTAGTTTCCCAAGAGCTTACTTTATTCAGTTCTACTTGTAAGTTTTTTGCCATCTGCCTCTGTTCTTACTATAGCCCCTATTTTGCTATCGTCCATGAACTTCGACATCCATACTCCGTTTGATGTCTGGAGAGACGACACAAAAATATTGAATAGCACCGGGCCCAGCACCAAGCCCTGAGGGACCCCAATTGTCACCTCACCCAAGTCAGAGTAATACCCCCTGACACTCACACTCTGTTTACTATTTCCAAGCCATGCATCTACCCACTGAAAAATTCAGGGTTCAACATCTAAACCCTGTAGATTACTAATAAGACTATCATATGGCACCAAGTCAGAAGCCTTAGGGAAGTCAAGATACACTACATCTACCACCGGTAAGGCATCATCAAGAGCATTACTCACTGTTTCAAAGAAACTTATCAGATTAGTCTGGCAAGACCTCCCCGATGTAAACCCATGCTGAGTGACATCAGAGTGACCCTTTGCTTTTATATGGTTTTCCAAATGTTGTTCGATGTAACCATCTATTACTTTACATAGTGCACAAGTCAGGGTGATAGGCCTATAATCCCAACATCTGATTTAGTGCCACCCTTATAGGTTGGTGTAACAATTGCCACCTCCACTTCTCTGGTACCACTCCATCCCTCAAGGACCTATCAAACAATAACCTAACTGGACCACTTAATTTGTTTGCCAGCTCTTTAATTAGGTGTGGATGGAGGTCATCAGGCCCTGGAGATTTGTTTGCTTTAATGTTATTCAGTTTTTTAAAATAGTGCCACATTGTAAAAGGATCATAGTATTGTTAGTGCTACTGCCCTTAACTACTAAACTTGTCCAACAAGCTTTGGGCTGGAAAACACTTAGGAAATATTCATTAAATGTAACTGCCATATGTCTTTCACTTGTAATTATTTCCCCTCCCTTTTGAATTAGCTCCACCTTGGTATTTCCATTCCTTTGATTATTTATGTAATTAAAGAATGATTTTTTGTTGTCTTTAGTTAAATTTGCTTTGGCATGTTTTATAGCCATTTTATATTTTTTGGCAATATTTTTAAATTTCTGCTATTTTCCTGTTGATGGATTCTGTTTATATCTAGAGAAAGCCCTAATCTTTTTTTTAATGGTCCTTTTTAGTGCTGGAGTTAGCCAAGGCAGGACTTTCCCATGGGTATTATGTTTAATGTTTCCAGGACATGATGTGTTACACAATTATCCAGTAATTTTATTTATGTTATCCCAGATCTGCTGTACATTGTGCCCATTAAGTTCCTCTGTCCAGTACCATACTGTCAAGTGCTTCCTCATTGCTTTGTAGTTAGCCTTGGTCCAACACCTGATTTTTGTTTGTCCTTTACTAATGAGATTAAATCCTGAAATTGTAAATTTGACTATATTGTAGTCACTCTGGCCTAGTGGTTCTCTGGCTACATAGCTTTTTATATCATCCCCCATATTACTCAGGACAAGATCAAGGATATTATGGGCTCTTCTACTTTGGTTAACATACTTTTTCATTTCATTAATAGCTAGTACATCCAGGAAGTCTCGTTCTAATTTATTATTCCCTGTACATTTAACCCAGTTGATACTGGGTAAGTTAAGATCTCCCATTATTAGTGCACTGCTACGTAAATTAATATTCCTAATATTATCCAGAAACTCTGCATTGTCCTCAGCATCTAAACCTGGTGCTTTGCAGTACACACCAATTGTGATTTTTTTTCACCCTGTCTAATAATATTAACCCTCAATTGCTCAACTTCTTTATAGTTATCTGGTGTTTGCCTGATTCCATATGCCTCATACATGTCCCTTACATACAGAGCCACACCCCCAACACACTTTTCATCATTCTAGCAGTGCTAAACAGTTTATAAAGTATGTATATCATTACAATATCAATAAACAACACTCTACTCATATACTCCAGGAAGGAAGTGACTATGTTAGGAAAAGTGTTATTTATTCTTCTCTTGATTAAAAATAGAACACATTTCCCCCAGAACTGTGCAGTCCACAGCGAGCTTGCCAGTGCACAGTTGTATTTTCCACATGTTGTGTTTCACTTAGTTTGCATGTGATCGTTAGCATATATAAATATTTAGAAAAAGGGCTATGTTTATATTGCTCTCCTGTGTCTGAACAGTAAAAAAAAGTATTAAAGTATTTAAATCATTACAGTATAACTAAAGAGCACTCTACTTATATACTCTCAGAAGCAAGTGAATATGTTTGGAAAAGTGCTACACAATTATTCTGCTATTGATTAAAAATAAAACAAATTTTCCACAGAATTGTGCAGTCCACAGCAAACTTGCAAGTGCACAGTTGCATTTTCCACATGTTGTGTTTCACTTAGTTTGCATGTGATCATTACCACATATAACTATTTAGGAAAAGGAATGTGTTCCATTGCTCTCCTGTGTCTGAACAGTAAAAAGAATTATTAAAGTATTTACATCATTACAGTATAAATAAACAGCACTCTACTTATATACTCTCAGAAGCAAGTGAATATATTAGGAAAAGTGTTACATAGTTATTCTGCTATTGATTAAAAATAAAACAAATGTTCCACAGAATTGTGCAGTCCACAGCAAGCTTGCCAGGGCACAGTTGTATTTTCCACATATTGTGTTTCACTTAGTTTACATGTAATCATTAACACATATAACTACTGTTTACCTCTTTTTCATATGAGCCACTGTTCAGAAGTTTATTTTTCAGAGAATGACTGAGCTACTGCATAACCCATATTATTTACATACCCTTAATGCAGTGCTTGCAACTCATGGAAGTTTTGTATTCTCATACATGGTAAAAAACAAGTAAAACAGATATTCTAACATGTTTTATTGATTACTTTAGGAAAGGAGGTGTGTTACTTTGCTCACCTGTGTTTTGAACACTAAAAAAAGAAGTATTAAAGTATTTACATCACCACAATATAAATAAACAACTCTTTGCTCATATACTCCAGAAAGCAAGTGAATATATTAGGAACAATTTTTTCAGATGGAAGGATACACAAAAAAATGCATCTTTTCCAGCCTTTAAATGACTCTTTCTGAGCATTATTTGTGTCCTTCATGAAACCCATTTTATAAGCACAATAACCCACTCCAGGGTGTGGGGTTATAGGCATATAATAACCAGGTATCATGTTTTCCTGTAGGGAAACCTGGTTATAATTTGCCATTATAATCCATGGGTTATAACAGTAAACACACATTGGATTTCCCTAGCTCTGCGCATGCACTAGCTGTGGTTCTTCTCTTAGTGCTGGCTACCCATGGTTATGGACATCGGATGGAGATTTCACTGCTACTCAAACTCAACGGTAAGTTCGTAAACAAAAGCACTGGGCTAACCTGCAAACTGTTCTGCATTTTAAAACTGTTTTTTTTGGGGGGGGTGGAGGAGAAAAAAAACACTAACATTTCACACTGCAGGTGCTTTGCACCATGGATCACACTAAAGTTCAACAGGTCCATGGTAACACAGAAGCCTCATTTATTTTATATAATTACTGTGGCAAAAAAAACAGCACCCAGCAATTATATAAAATAAAAATATGGGGTGGTATGTAAAACTTGATTTTACACACACCCTCATTGTGGGATGCATTTCATAAATCCCCTCATGCTTCACCCTTGGGGTTTATGTAGCATCCCATAGCTTGGGTGTGTGTAAAATGACATTATACACACCACCCTATACATTATTCTATATTTAATCCACACCTGGGGCACTGTAAGGACACTTTGCCTGAGGCCTCGTGACTCACAATGCACCCCAGGCATCGATTAAATGCCTATAACCCCACACCCTGTCATGGGTTATTGCTAACTTAATACATTTGTTAATCTTTGTGACTTAAACAAATTACCTATAAACTTGGATAAGACAAATTGATTACTTTGGGGCATAGGAATAAATGTCTTCTTTAGTTACTCATATATGAAATAACCAAAGAATAAACTCAGTCAAGATTTATGATTATCTAGGCATTAGATTTTCTCAGTACTAGTCATTGTCAAACCACACTGAATGTACTATTTTGAAAGTTATACAGTATTTTGTGGCATTAATGAGATTTTATGATAAATCTGATGGAGAATCTTATGGCAATGAATTCTAAAATGAAACTCTGCTATTAAATGGGGTGGAAATCAAGCATACTAGTGACATTACTCCCATGGAAAAAATAGTTAATAAGGCTTATCAGGATACAGTATTTTGAGACTTTCTTCATTGATAGTGTGTCTGTACTATGTGTTGAGTTAAGAAAGTTATTATTGAGGATTAGTTAAGGAGAGGATGTCTGCTTTCTTCCTAAAATCCTACTTTTACCAGAGACTAGATTTCATAGTTTGTGTTCATAGTTTGTGCACTAAAGTACAGTTAAAATATAACTCACTTTTTGTCTTTACTCTTATTAAATGTGCTAAATATGAGCTTTTCCTGGCAGGTCTGATACAGGTACATGTACTAAGTGACATATTTAAGACGCCCATAGGGGAAAATTAAAACTATGATCAAACTGAGATTCATGGATATTGTGTTTCAGTATGAGTTTGAGGTCATAAGACATTCCAAGAATCATATATGGTAATTCAGAAATAAAAATTAATTTAAAATGTGGTGTCTCTTGAAATATTAAGGATCCCTGATGATAGACATATCCTTACTCACTGTAGACTGCAATTATATGAGAGTAGATCCATTTTTAAGACTGCAGTGGGTGGACCCCTGCAGCAGTTTTGGGATCATTGAGAAAAAGGAGCTGACCGGATACCATCTGCTGCTTTTTCTTTGGAGTTCTGGTAGTGGAGGCAGATGCACATCCACCACACTACTTTGTTTAGTGGCTGGAACACAGCACTGTCTGCTGTGTTCAATAGGGCTGCTGGTGCCTACTGCGCATGCACGAGTTCCCAAACATGAGCAGATAACTCCAGCAGTCATCCTGGGCACAACGGCTGCTTGGGAATTGTAGCTCACTTGTGGTTTACTATCTTCGGACTCTTCGACTCAGGGAAAAAAACTACAAATGCTGATACAGCCAAAACAATAATAAGACCACGTTCTGGGAAATGTACTGTAGTATTTTGGAGTTTGTGTTGTCTATGCTGGCAGCTGGACAGGTAGTGAACTACAAGTCCAGCAGACCATGCGGCAGGACCAGGAAGTGGTACAAGCTAGATTTCGCCACCACTCAGCCATCTGCCTGTTTCCTGGAGCCTGGAGGAGGATGCTCAATCTGCTACTGCAGCAGAGCCATCCGAATCACACATAGCAAAACAGCACGAGCTCAGCCAGAACTGTGGAGGATCATGATATTCATGAGAAGTTATCTACTTTCCACCAAGATCTGCTGTAACCTTCTAATACTCCTGGTAAGTGAGGCGCATAACTACTGATGGGAAGTTACCAGCTGACAGACCACACAGGCAGGCTCTCTGTACCATCTTGGGGTGGAAGTGACAAGTGTGGCCTAGAGAGCCCAATAAAAAAACAAGTGCTGAAGACTAGAACTGAAAGTAAAAATACACACAAAGTGGGAGGGGGCAGGTGGTCTTCTAACTAAATCCCTGTTAGCTGCAGCTGTGCTGGCTCTGGAGTTTGTTTAATCAGAGGAGGAATAATATAATATCCTCCTTATGTAGTTGCAGTCTTGAGCAACCTCATGATTAGAAACATGTGGTTCTAGTCTGTCTATTCTTTAATTAAAAAGGAAAAAGTATCTCAACCCAATTCTGGAAGACCTGTTTCTATCCTCTGATAACAACCAGGTTGAATTGTTCAATTTCTGTTTTCTCTTTATCTTGACAAGTTTGACTTCATACCTAAAAGAAAGTAAAGCTTTGGTAAAATGAATTAAATAAGGCATAGATTTATCATAGTCACAGATTATAATTTTACTGGCAGACTGGATGGACAGTGGGTCTTTTTCTGCTGTCATTTTCTATGTTTCTGTGTTCTGTGATACCCAGTAGTGATGGTCTCTAATTTTTTTTGTCTTAATATTGAAACAATTTGATTTGAGATTATGGTTATGCATAATGAATATGGGTGTATGTACCCAGACTCAAACTGTTTATAATGCTTTCTACATTTATGTGTCTGAAAAATTCAGACATCTACTTATGCCTTACTGTCCCCTCTATAAAATCCTATTTTTGTTTTTCTTGGAGAACCTTTTCACTGATGTCACTCCAAAATGTATATATACTCTTTTATGTAAAATATACTACTTTGATGACAGATATTATTCTTGATTGTACTATATTTGAACTTGCATTAATTGTTCTATATAGTGCCACATTTGTGTATATCTTTATAATGGCCTTTTGTAGATTCATAAATATACAGCTACAGTAGTTCAAATATAAGGTCAGCATCAACTACTGTAGGTCTCAAGAGACTGGGACACAGTAGGCTTTTGAGGGGATAAGTGATGGGCAGATGGCTCAGCATGGATGGAGGTTCAGTTTAAACCTGTTCTATGTCCCAGATATTCTGAGGGGGAATAATTTCTTAGGTCATATACAGGTTATGTAAAATACATAAATTGGAGGAAAGTATGAGGGCTGTCCATTTGGCCTCATAACTTACCAGTTGAGCCTTAGAAGTAAACTATATGCTAGCATGTCTGATAAGGAGTTGAACATTTATAGTACAGTATATTGAAACTTGTAATTTTGAAAAGGTATGAACTGGGTCCAGAGAACTATAGGGTTTACATGCATATTGCAAGGAAAAGGCATTATACTTCAGCATTTTACTAAATTCTTTAATGAATTACTAAACCTTTGTGACAGATGACTAGAGGGAGAATACAAAAACATATGATTGGGTAGAGGAAGATATTTCAAAAACATATGTCTGGTTAATAGATGTTGCAGTACTGAAACACTTTGTGACTGCTGTGGCTAAAGATGTCTTGGCATGGGGGCAAGATTGCAACTCAGAAAATTTCACTCTTAGGCAACACTAGAAGGTGGTAACTGCATGGCTAGCCATGCCCAAATGAACAAGACATGTGGCTGTTGGAGAAATCTAAATATTATACACATAAGAGTGCAAAACCCAATCACCCAGGGCTACCTGTCATCTTTGAATCCTTCACTGAAAAGGACTTTAACATGCAATGTTATAATAATACAGGACATTTGTGTTACAATATGAATGCATAATTATGAAAACAAGCATTTAGATACATGGAACATTTCCAGCTGAGAGGTGGTGCAAATATCTAATTTTGCAGCAAAGCCTAATTCAACACAGTTTTTACATGCAGTCATGTTAAACTGGGAATGAGTAATAGTTATGTAAAGTACAGGGAACAGCCTTTCCATATTAGACATTGGTTTGCTTCCCAAAACCATTTTCTAACTGAATACTCAGCTAGAATCTGCTTAGAAAAAAGACAAATCCTTACAGTGTCCACTGATAAGGTTCACTTACACTGTTAATGTCACCTTGGCCCAGTATAATGGAAATGTTAGAGGTGTGTCCCTTTAACCTGGTAATGGAAAATTATAGCATGCCAATAGCTGAAATAGCCTAAATAGTTACCTAGGGTAGAATGAAACAGGTACAGTAGTTGGAGCATCGATTTAGTATGGCACCTACAGTTAGAATTTTCCTGCAATGAAGCACACAGGAGGTGCTGGGGCACCAATGGCGTTCACAGACATGCAGAAGGGTGGAGGTTGAGATGCAAGGGTTTCCCCATTACTACCACCTTGGAACACAGGCAGCATGGAACATGGGCTGGCAAGAGTGCGCAGGGAATTTCAAATGTCAAGAGGCATATATTGCCATAAGAGAAAGAGAGGTTTATATACCACTCCTGCAAAAAAATCTAAGTATGGAATACAAGAGATGTGCACTGATTATATTTCATCCTTGCCTTGCTTACATTATCTACACTATTTCATTTGTGTAACTGTGTTTATTTTATTTTTTTTCTCTGTTCTGTATCCCTTCCCCATAGGCTACACCAGATAATAAGCCTTGACTCAGTATGTTTTGCAACAGCACCAATTTTCAAATAAATAAATTAGGTGAGATATGATAACAGTATTCAAACACCAGAAAGGGATCAGATCAAACACTACTCTTCAAAATGCCCAAGGATGAGAGAACATGAGGGCACATCATGTTATTTATTATTTTATATAAAAGGTTCCATCTGACAAATACATTGCCTCTTACTACACCATTTTTAATCCAGGCCTGGAGTAAAGTAAAAGATATAGGATAGTAGCACATTCCAAACTGCATAATCATTCTTTTGAAACATATAATCCCCTATGTAAATATTGTCACTTAAAGGAAGAAAATTGAAAGATAATATCTGAATGATTGACTTCATGGAATGAATGCTGAATATGTAGAATAGACTCCACGAGAAAGTAGTATCAGCTGATATTCTAACTACCTTTAACCTCCTACTTGATAGATACTTTTAAGAAAGCAGGGTGACATGGTATTATAACTAAGTAAATCATTGGTCTTTGTTTCCTAAATCCATATGTCTATATGTATTAAGTGGTTTCGGTGATGACATAGCACCACTCAGTGTGATTGAGAATAGGACCCATGGTCCTTCAGCATCATATTTAATACCTCCAATATTGGATAGCTCAAAACTATCCTAGTATGATTAGAAAGAAGCATTTACCATACTCTACACTTTTATTTTTTGTACTTTTTTTTCCCTCTTTGGTGTAGCTTTTGAACTCTATATTGAAATTAAATTATCATATTGGAAATGTTTTATGGGCTGTTTTTACTCTCAGTACTAAACAGCTCAGGACCTGTTGCCATATACTTTACCAGCATTGGTTATAGCAACTCAATATTTATCAGATGGCTGTACTGTGATAGTACAGTACAAACTCTGACAACTTGCATCCTCACTTAACCTTTTTTTGCAGTTATTTCTTTCTATTAAGATGAAATATGAACAAGCCATCCAATACAACAGAACAACATAATTACAGACATACAATCAAGAGCCTACTGCATTTAGATCTGCTGAAGCAAGATAACATGTCAGTGCACTTTAGGATAACCACAATACAAGTTATTATAACATGAGACATACTCTAATTCTACATGTAACAGTTATGCTTTATCAGACATACAGTAACTAACACAATGTGTATCCATAACTTGATGTACAATGTTAGAGTTCATAACTGGAGTCTTAAAACATGGATGGAGTGGGACTGTGTAGAGAGAGAGAGAATGAATAAATGATACTGGTCCATGGGGTGCATCCTTGCAGTTTCCACACAAAATGATCACAGTTGTCAGGAGGTCTAAACCTCACTTTCAGGTTCTTGGCAATATTGGGAATGCAAGTAATCACAAACACATTGCATAAGAGTAATAAACTTGTTTATTACTACCAAAAAGGATAAAATCACAGTTGCCCTAAGCAGTTCTTATCATTATGAACTGGGAGCCAGTGCTAAGCATTCCCTATACCTCGAGGTTTCTTTGTGTCTCTTGGGATCTCCGAGGTACAAGACCAGTGTATCACATTATATACCTATGATAATTTCTATGGTTACTGTAAGACAGAAACATTTCTAGTTACAGAGATGAGCCCTATTGGCTAAATTAGAGGAGGCTCCACCGTCTAAGATAACATTATACAATTTTGTAGTAGTCATCAGTTTGTGAATAAAAGAGTTCTTATACAGAGTCTTACATAACTCAGTGTAGTAGTACAAATCATCAAAAGGTGGAAATGTTGACTTACATATCATAATTATTCCAAGGACACATGTGTCTTGGTATCTTACAAGTAAGAAATACACAGAAAATACATAGAAGAATATATATGTATTAGCAAGCAAAGTGTATTACAACAATGTGCGTATATAGCCTGACATCTACTCTTACACAGTAGATGCCCTTAGCCCTATATGTTAGTATAACATATGCTTTAGCACTAGCTGTCTATGGTGTACCTCTGAGGGTAGCAATTAGGGTGCAGGGACCTCGTGTAACATTCCCCCCCTTGTTGCCTCCAAGGGCAACACAAGCTAATCTAGGGAAAGGCCAGAGAGCAGTGGTCATTTACAAACCCAACGTGCAAGCTTTGTAAAGGAACTCGAATCTGTCACGGTGTTGGCGCAGTGTGCGTCATAGGCAGCAGAGCATAATAATCAAAGTAAAGATTAAAAATGCTTGTATAATAACAAAACCTTTAAAAGTAATTTCTAACCATGTGTTAGTCAATGCATCATTCATATCACCATCATTAATCAATGAAAGGATAGCCTCATTGGCCTTGGTCATATTATTGCTGATGTGGATGAGGTGTGTGTCTTTCCTGTCTAAAAGTGATTTTAATGTAAGTGTGAGTGGGTCTATGTGTACATTAAAATATGGTAAGTATTCAGACAGTGTGAGCAGATTATCAGGGTTACCATCAATGATGTCTGTGTCCATAAGGGGGACCGGGGTTATAACGTTACGTCCAATGACAGTCTTTAGGTGGGGGGACAAAACAAAAATTGGGGTAATCAATAACACATGTCACAGATCCATAAGTATAGCTTTTAAAATTAGTTACCACATAATGCTCCCCATCAGAATTATACTGAGATCGAACAGTGGGGAGCCTCCACTTTTGCAACTGGACAGGGCAGGTGTAGGCTGTCTTCGAAATCTGTGTTGACAGGCAATGAACCTTCTCACGATATGATTGGTAGAGCTTATCTGGAGCCAAAGTTGAATCTGAGAAATCCGTCCCATTCTATGTGATGTCATCATCCATGGTAAAAGTCCATACAGTGCTATCTGGAGAATAACCACAAACAGGTTGAATAACATCAAATACATCACATCGGCAGAAGTAAATGTACTGCTTCTTCGCACAGCAGTCCATGTGCGGAGCCACCCAGGCATCCAGGAAAGGATGGAAAACCAGTAGAGGTGGTAGATTCAGGCGTTCTCTGTAGATGTCTTCATCCAAATGCCCAATGGAGTGTACCAGTGCAAGCTTATCGAACAAGGCTATAGTGGGATCAAAAAGTGGTAATGAGACAGTAAAGGAAACAAACATAGTATCTCTTATGGAACATTTCTTAGCAGTGAAACAAGGACCAGTGTTAGGGTGTCTGGTCACAAACCCCAGATTCCTAGCTGTATAAAGAGGAATGGTTAGAGATTGTTGCATACACATAGCAATTCAGCTAGGGGTTTTACATCGTGGACAATACCATTTTGAAATGTGTCTGGCATGTATAATGTCAGGGATTCTTCCAGATTCTAGATCACGGAAGAGATTGTTTATGGTAGTAATAATGTATGAACCATAGGCAGAGCAGAGGATTTCTCTAGCAATGTATTGTTTATCTGCTTCCTTGTTCTGCGCAATGAGTGCGTTTATCTTGTCTTTAGAGTCTGTAAATGCCTTAGCAATGTCATGCATGTTTGATACAGTGTATCTTTCTTCCTGACTAAGGCTGTCCACACCATGCAATAATGAGGGAGGGATATTGTTAACCAAACCAGTGGAAAATTTGGCAGAATGAGATTTGATAGCAGCAATGTCTGCTTTATTCCAAATAGACATAGCCATACCAAAAAGGCCTGTGACAGTGTCTGTTGCACCTGTGACATCAGTGTCAGTGGCTCAGTAGGTAACACACTAGCCTCTGAGGCCGGGAGATCAGAGGGCTGTGGGTTCAGTTCCCACATCTGGCACTTGGGTTAATATCCTAGTACTGACACTGTAGTGCAGCATGAGAGGGGTGCTGCACTTCTGAGGTGCCATCTTTTGGATAAGACGTTAAACTGAGGTCCCATCTGCCTGGATTGGTGGTAGTTCAGGTGGATGTTAAAGATCCCATGGAACTTATTGATACGAGTAGGGGAATTTTTTATTTAAATAACAAAACAAATCAATAAAAAACAGTGTTGCCTCACACAAAAGAAAAGTACAAATCATAACAAAAGCAAATAAGTATTACAATCATACATATCGAAAGGGTTTGTCTAATACAGAAGTGAAACTCAATCTAATCCCATGACAAAAGGGAACTCCCCCCCCACAAAAAAGTAGGGGAAATTTTTATCCACAAAATAAAGGAAATAAAATACATACTTAATAGTGTTACTGCACACAAAATCATAAGACAAACTTAAAATAAACAAAAAATAAGCATGTCATCAAGCATACAATACAAACTTTCATTTATAAAATCCCAAAACGGAAAAGCTGAAACCTCCCCCACCACTAAAAGAGTAGGGGAAAAAATTGTTTTTAAGGAACAAAAGCAAAGTAATACAAAAAACAGTAGTTCCTCGCAAAAAGGAAGAAAAAAAATTACAAATCATAACAAAATAAATAAGTAGTACAGTCATACATCAGAAATGGCTGTCTAATACAGAAATACTAACTGGAAACAAATGCACAACATAAAACTACAGAATGGAGATCGGACAAAATTATATAAATTGTTATGAAACAGAAATGAAAACAGTATTATATACAAAAAAAGACCAATATCCTATTCTTATTTAAAAAAATTATAGAAAGAAAATAATTAACTATCAGGTACAAAGAAGTATCATGTTCACCCAGTATCCAGCCAAGACATATGTCTCTATCATAATTTATAAAGATCAGGGGAGGCTGTATTGTGCTCATAGTCTCTCCATCTAAAAATCTCTTTCTGAACCATCGAAAACACATAAGCACTAGACAATACCTGCTGTCTTAAAGTTAATGCGCAGCGGGCTTGCCATAATTGAAACTTGACATGTCCCATAAATAACAATAACGTCCCAGAGTCAAACTGGACCCATGCAGCTGGTAAAATGTTCCTAACCCACGCATCCGGATCCTCCCTCTGAAAAGGCCCAGAGACCCAATATTTATGAAAAGAAGTCCAAATTCCAACCACACAGGGACAATCTATGGACAAATGCTGCATAGTCTCAACCACCCCACTACACGTATCAATTCTAGGACACATTCATTCCACTACACCCTTATGCTTCATGTTCCCTTTAACCCCCAATTATTGGTGGGTGCAAAGCCATATAAAATCCCACATAAATGTTGGAATTCGGGGACAACGAAGAAAACTTGTCATAATTTGTATATTAGCTGAGGGAAGTATCATAAACGAGGGTTCCTCATGGAACCAGGTTAGCAACAGCCAGTCATATACCATTTTCCGAGTGCCAGTAATCAGATAGCGATAAGGCAATTCCCAGAGTTTGAGTTTACCCACCACATCCTTCCAACAATTAGCTAAAAAGAAAATTTTCACCTGTTTAGAAAGGGATCCTGAAGAGGCCCACTGTGTTAATAGGGATCCAAACTCATCCATAACCCAGGGGCACCATAATCTAACCTCTTTATGAGCCAATGGGACAATATTGTGAAAAAGAAAGGTAACATGAAAAAAAATTATTGGATTAATCATTCCCAAGCCTCCCTGGGTGATAGGTAAATAGGTAATCCCTCCTTTAATAGGGTTTAGGTGACTCCCCCAAAGACACTGGAAAAACACACTATACACTGAAGTTTCCAGTATTTTTGGGATAGGAAATACTGCCGACAAAAATTGAAACAATGGTAACAGATGTGATTTTATCGTATATATCCTTTTACGTTTAGACATACGCCAAGAATTCCATTTTGTTACCAAACCTTGTGCAGTATGAATTTTTTCTTCCCAATTATAAAACTGGGGATCAGGACTACCAAAAAACATACCCAAAATTCAAATATAGGAGGTCACTACTGGAAAATGCCATATTGAACTCCATACTGTACCCTCACAACCAATGGATAAAATAGTACATTTTTGGTAGTTGATTACAGAACCAGTTACTTCTGAAAACACTCTCAATTCATCTTGAGCCAAAAGGGCTGATGATTTGTCTGCCAATATTAAACACAAATCATCTGCATAAGTAATAGTTTAAATCTGTAAATCTATACTACTCACGGAGAGACCCATTATACCGTCCTGTTTATTCAATCTGTATAATAATCGGTCCAGAGACAACAAATAAAGGAGAGGACTTAGAGGACAACCCTGCCTCACCCCTCTATTGGCTAAAATCTTACCTCCTATCCATCCATTCATACTAGGAAATAAACAAATGTGTTTATAGCATATTTGCAACCATAAAATAAACTTATCTGGGAACCCATATTTAGAAAAAAATGCCCACATATAGGTATATTCAACCCTATCAAAAGCTTTAGATTGATCTATACTAACTAAATGTCCTAATAATTCCTGAGCAGTGCCTTTATGCAGAATTTCTCTAATAAGAATCAGGGCATCCTGTATCTTACGTGAGGGTACCCCACTAAACTGTGTGGGGTGAGTTATATCATTTAACGTATTCACCAATCTATTCCCTAATACCTTCATCAAGATTTTACTATCGGTATTTAACAAAGTGATTGGTCTCCAATTTTTTAAATCTTCTTTATTTCCATCCTTGAATAAGAGAACTAAAACTCCTTCATACATACTGGGTGGTAAAACTCCTGTACTAAGAACATCATTTAACACTACCACAAGTTCATCCCCTAGTACTTCCCATATTACTTTATAAATGGCATGTGATAGGCCATCAGACCCTGGGGACATTCCTTTAGAAAGGGTCCAAATAACTTGCTTAAGTTCTGCAGCAGTGATAGGAGAAACTAAATTTCGACCACACTCCTCAGAAGTATGAGGGAGGTCACATCCCTTTAACCAGTCTGATATTGCAGCCTTTGACAAATCAGTACTTGTAAAAATTTTGGAAAATACCTCCCAATTTCATTCAATATAGCTGGGTTGTCTGTGACCTTCGTACCATTAGGGAGCTGCAAGGCCTCCATAATTCTCTGTTCCCGAACCTGAGCCAGGGTGTCAAAAGGAACGGTATCAGACTTTTTTCCAAAAACCCGGTACTGTTGCTGTTTGATCACCCCCTGCATCAGTTCTTTTTGGAAAACTGATCATTTATTTTTAAGAATCTTAATAGCACCCAAATCACCTTCACCCTCTTCATAGTATTGGGCCACCAAAATCCGAAGCTGTGCTCTAAGTTGCCACAAAGTGTGTTTTTTAAAAGAACCATTAAGCCTCCCCACTGACTGGAAATAAGAACGAAAATCATGTTTCGAATCTTCCCACCATGGATTTTTATCCTCATAAAGGAAAAACACAGATTTCCTAGCTTTCATGATATATTGAAACCCTACCTGTACCATGGGTAAATCTAACAAGGAAATATTTAACTTCCAGAACCCTGGACCCCGCCTTTGTTCAGGTAGATTTCCTACTATCAAATCTAACATACGATGATCAGAAGTTGCCACATCACTAACTACGGCTTTACGAATGCTAAAACCGGCGGAAATAAAGAAATAATCAATCCGCGATGTACGAGGGCCACAAGCATATGTGTGGGAAGCTCCTATATTACCAGACCCAAACACATCAATGAGACCTACTTCAGAAATGAGTTTCAACAAACAAGAGAAATCACAATGTTGTTTTTTCCCAAATATATTACTTCCACTCTGAGGGAAAGAACAATTAAAATCCCCTCCAAAAACAACCGGCATACTAGTAAACAAAAAAGGTTGTATGGTGCGAAAAAGCCTTACCCTTTCATATTTTAATTGGGGTGCATATATGTTTATTAACCTCATAGGTAAATTTTTCCAAACAATATCTAACATGAGAACCCTCCTTCCAAAATTTCTAAATGCCTAATTATTTTACGGAGGAAAAAACAAATCCCTACCCTGAACACTGTTCAGACCCTGTGACCAGTAACTCTCCCACAACCAACCCACAGAGGCCACCTCAAAAGACCTGGAGAATGCAGACAGACGTCTTGAAAAATATACAATCTAAATCAGATTATAAAAAGTCCATATGTAGCCAGTCTTTTAAATTCGACTGGATACTATTTACATTTAAAGATGCGATGTGAAACTGATAATGAAGATCAATCATAAGTCAAAAAAGTGAAAAAGAAGACACCTCACTTTATTTTGCTAGAGGCCCGGGTAATCCTACCACTAGTTTTAGGCCCGGAGGTACCAACCCGTGGTCAACCTGGATCCAATAAATCCCTTCCCAAGAGCAGACTTCCTGCCACTTCAGTATGTTCTGTCTCCTGATCTGAAGAAACATCTCGCAATACCTCATAAGTATTCGTCTCTTCCAAAGGTTCAGATGTTTTTTTCATACCCTTTGGCCTAACACCCTTTCCCCTCTTTGGATGAACCACAACAAAATCTTGAGAACTAGGTAAAGGATCTGATGAAATAATGGTCCTCCCCAACTTTTCCTCTGCAGCGGACTGTGCTAAAACACCCTCTGTTTCAACAACCATAATGGGGGTCCATATTCAGGTATCATGCATATGTCTTTTACCAGGAGGTTGAGGCCCAGAAAACACAGTGGGGGAAATAGCCTCTTTAATATAATAATCCTGAACTCCAAAATCAGCATTTTCTGTGTTCCTGGCTGCCCAAGGACAGTCAGTAAACACATGACCCACCTCCTCACAAAGGTTACATTTGGGGTCTTGAAAACAATGTGCACTAACATGGCCTAATTCCCCACAATACGTACATTTCAATACCTCACATGTAGTACTAATGTGTCTTGTGGATCCATATTTAAAGCACATCCTAGGCTGCCCAGGATAAAACAGAAACCCCTTATTCCAACCTATGAAAAAACAATTAGGCAAATGAATAACATCCTGCTCTGTTTGGTGTAATTTAATCCTAAACTTCCAACCCCCAGTCCAAAAACCTTCATCATCCAAAATTGGGGAAGGATTCCCTTGAATAGTATATCGTTTTTCTAACCAGTATACCGCATCAGTTATATTAACCCCCTCATTGCGAAAAAGAATAGTAATTACCCTAAAAGGTTGTTTAGTCAAGGGTATCACCAGAAAATCTACCGGTAAAGGGTTATTTTTTAAATTTGAAAATCTACACCAGAATTTCTCCAGCAAAGCTGGAGTACGAAAACTACCATCAAAAGTACTTTCTCCTGGTGCATGGATTAAGGCATAAACCTCTGAAGGGGAAAACCCCATGGACTATTTAAGCAAGATTTTCCCACATGAAAGCGATCGAGGTGTCAATTCTTCTGTCCCACATATCGCAACCTTACTGCATTTTCATGCCTCGCCAAATCAATAGTTTTATGGAAGTGGCTTCCATAAGTTGGGGGGGGGCCCGCAACAGACACCTCTGGTTCCCCTGGTGAAACAGTCCTCTGATCAGATTGTGAAGAATCCAAAGTTTCCCCCACCCCCTGTTGTTTTTCCAAAACCCCAGAGGCAACAGTACCTGAAACAGCAAATGTCCCTCCTGAATCCATCATAGGAGAGGAAAGCAATGGATTTGTTGATCCTACCGGTAAACAACCCGGGTCTGGCTGCCAGACTCCTTGTGCAGGGGATATCCATCCGGCTGAGAGGAGCACTTTTCCGCGACCAGTTGGCGTCATTACCTCGCCCAGGCACGTTGTGGGGCCTTTCTTCCTGGTCTGGAAGTGGATTACCATGCTCTACAGTCGCCAACACCTTCAAAGGACCCAAAGAGTTCTCTGATAGTGAAAAAACCGCTGAACATTTTCTTTTACCGTCGTCATCTCGCTGTGCTAGCGAATCATCCAGCTGCTGTTTAATTTGAACCAATTCCTCTTCTAAACACTGTTTTTTTTGGTGTAAATCAAGTATGTCTCCCGACTCTATATTAGAAATGGTATCGCAGGCTATAAGCTGGCCACCCCTCGGGTGCTCCCCAGCCGCCGCATCTACAGAGACAGACACTTCAGTTGCAATATCCATTCCAAGCAGCTCCACTGATTCTTCATCCACCAACCTCACTCTTCCAGTCTCCTCCTCCGCCGCCATCTTGGTCCCACCAGAAAATAGGTCCCCCACTCACACAGGAAGCAGGAAGTAAGGGAATTTCCTGGTGTCCTGGCCAAATTTCCCTCATTCACTATAAATCCCACCAACAGATTAATCTGGTTCAAGGTCTGTTGGCATTCATCTGTATCCCCCTCCTCCGGGTCATGCCTGAAAATAGGCAGGATTTGTCTAGTGCACTTACCCAGTCAACAAAAACTAAATAAATAAATAAAAACTTCACGTGTATTGCATTTATGATTTTGATCATCAGGATTGGGCTTTCTCCTGAAGTTGCCTCTATGTTCAGTAGAATGGATCCCGGCAATAGGGTCTTGAGTACGAATCTGAAATGCAGCTAAACTATCAAGCAATAATGAACTATAAAATGGTGATGTATTAGTATTGTGACACATACCAAATTCTTTCATATTCCAGTAAGTAAGATTAAACAGAACAGGTATATGCATAAATTGTAAGTTATTAATCAATGAGCCTGGGAGGGCAGTGGCTGTTAGACAACTACGGGGACCAGGGGTGTGCTTTGGACATTCCAAAAGCTGTTTGTCAGTGGGTGGTAACACAGAGAGGTACATAGCAGCAGAAGCCATGTGGTGTACAGCACAAAATTTTCAAGCAGAATCCTTAGATAAAGAATTACAGTATGAAGGATCAATTAAGGCAGTAATGTTGTACAAACCAGAATGTCTAAGAGCAGTTTTTAACAAGGACAGAGAACCATTTGGGGATAATTTAGCATTGGGACAACCCTGGAAAGTTCCTTTGGAGAGTTTGGCCACAGGGAGAATTTGTCCTTGCGACGTGGTTTGCCACTCAATTTGTAGGGTAGATTTATCAGGAGCAACAACCAAGGCAGTGAGGTAAGCATCAAAACCTTCCTGGATGGCAATCAGACAATTGGGTATATTGATGGATACTCCCTCTGAAGGAGATGCTGGATGATCAAGATGTGATAGGAGGTTCGGTACCATGCCTGGGATGCAGGGGATAACTCCTGAGATGAGGAGATAATGGAACAAGATAGCTTGCCAGTGTATCTGAAAAACAAAATCAAACATTAGTAAGTTAGTACTATTCCGCCCAATGGGGTGAGGAAAAGTAATTAAGCTCCTTTATACAGTTTTAGTTGGTTTGCATGTAACCATTTGTCAGTCAGTTTATTATTATGGAGGAGTCTAACTTGATAGACTGCCGGACTGAGCTTGTTGACAAAGGGGTATGGGCCTTTCCACTTATTGGAGAAGGAATGGGTGGGATGTGCAAATCGGAGTACCATTACGTGGTCTCCAACCTGCCAATCCACTTCTTGTGCATGTTTATCAAACTGTATTTTGGACTGTTGCTGGGCCTTGTCCATGCAATTGGCAGCATACAGGTGTGTGTGCATGAGGTCTTTTCTGGGTTTTTCCACATATTGATCTACAGACACACAGTCTGCAGTGAGGGTGTGCAGGTCAAACAACAGGTGTTCAGGTAATCTCATCTGTCTTCCAGTCATCACCTCAAAGGGTGTCAGCTGGGTAGTGGCTGAGGGTGTCCCCCAAATTGCCATAAGGAGTAATGGCAGTAGGGAATCCCAGGTTTTGTGATTATCCTCAATGAATTTGGAAAGCATTTGCTTAATCCGTCTGTTGGCTCTTTCTACTTGACCTGAAGATTGGGGGTGGTAAGGTATGTGGAGCTTCTGTTGAACTCCTAAGAGTTCAAGGGATTCTTTCATCAACTCACCTGTAAAACTGGTTCCTTTGTCAGAGTCTACCTTGAGAGGTAGGCCCCACCTGGAGAAAATCTGTTCCACAGGATTTTGGCAGTGGTTTTAGCAGTGCATGTCTTAGTGGAAATCTTCAACCCACTTGGAGAAGAGGTCAGTTACCACAAGAGCATACTTGTTATTTCTGCTGGTATTGGTCAGGGCCAATAAAATCAATCTGTATGGCATGCAAAGAGGCCAGAGTGTTGTTGTGGTAAGAGTTTGGCATTTCATTTGGTAGGGATGGGGTTATTTTGAGCACAAACAAGGCAGTTGTCTATGTACTGTTTAACATCTTTGGTGACACCAGGTCACCAGGCAGTGGTCTTAAGCCTTTGGAGGGTATTTTCCACTCCTGGTGTCCACCAGTGGATGTGTCATGCACTTGGTGGAAAAATTCAGACCTGAGGTGTCTGGGGACCACCCACAACTTGGTGGTGGAATCATCTGGTTGATACCAGATGAGCTTGTCATCTGGTGACAAGTGTAACTTAACTTTATGCCTCCAGTAGGGGTTATGTGTGGGAAGTTTCTCTTCGGTACTCTTGTCAAGGAATCTGAACACTTCTTTGAGATCAGTATCAACATGTTGGGCTGCTGAGAGGTCCAGGGGGGAAAAAGGTTCAGGTTTCTTCCTAAGTGCTGCAATGTGTATGGCCACATTGGCCTCTGGATGGTCCATCATCCAGGTGTCCCCCTCTCAGACCCCTTCCTCGGCAAGGGTGTCTGCTATGTCATTGAAGGCATGATAGGGGTCATGGAGAGAGTGAGCTTTGACTTTGTGTACATAGAGTTTGTGTGCAAATTTTTGTGCCAGTGAATGTATGTATATTACCAATTCCTTCTACTTCACTGTGCTGCCATCAAAGGAGAGGAAGGAGTTCTTCTGCCAGAAAGGAAGGAATTCTGTAAGAGAACAACAAACCCAATTAGAGTCCATAAAAATGATGGTATCCTCGGTCCCATGTTGGATGAACTCTAGGGCACAGGCCACCGCTGCCATCTCTGCATACTGTGATTATGCTACACTGCAGTGCTTAGATATTTTGACAGTGTTCCCATAAGGGTAAATCATTAGACTACCCATCCCTGAAATTTTTTATCCCTGATAGTATGATGCTGAACCATCAGTAAAGACATGACACAAAGAAGTGTTATCAAGTATTTGTGGCGTGGCAGGGAGGAAAGGACCTGGATCTGGAAGATCAGGTGACTGCAGTGTACAGTCTTGGGGCTCTCCTTGGAAAAGGAGTCCATGAGCCAGCATAGATGGAATTTTTGTTGGGTGTACCTGTATGTCTCTATCCTGGAGAAGAAGTGACCAGTGTGTCAGCCTGGTGTTGGAGACTGACCCATTCTTCACTCTGTCTGAGAGCAGAAAGGTAGTTGGGGTGTGGTTAGTGTTGATGATGAGTAGAGAGTGCCCAATGATATACAGAAAGTGCTTGACAGTCCAGTAGGTGGCCAGAAGGTTCTTTTCACAAGGGCTGCACTTCTTTTCTTCTGAGGTCAAGAGCTGTGATGCATATGCAATAGGCCTCAGGGTGCTGTGAACCTTCTGGGCCAACACTGCTGGCATGGCAATGTCAGAGGTGGCACACTCCAGATGGAATGGTAATACTGGATTGGGGTTGACCAGAGCTGGGGCGGAGGCCAAGGCCTGCTTCAGTGACATCACAGCCTGGGTATGTATGGGGCCCCAAGTCCATGGGATGTCCTTTTTCAGTAACTCATACAGAGGAGCAGCTTTCTGAGCAAAATCACAAATAAAATCTCTCGAATAATTCACCATACCTAGGAACCTTCGAAGAGTTGCCACGCTGATGGGCAATGGCAAGTCTTGCAATCCCTGTATCTTCTTCCAAGTAGGGCTCCGACCTTGCTCAGTTCTTTTTAGACCCAGAAAGAGTACTTCTTTCTGACATAGTTGTGCTTTTGCTGGATTGCATTTCAGGCCTGCTTTCTGAATGAGGGTCAGTAGTTCATCCAAGAGATCCAGATGTTGTTCCTGCGTGTCAGTTGCCAGCAACAGGTCATCCACATATTGCAAGAGACATTGGGGAGTAGAAAAACCCTCAAGGGTGTCCATCATGTGCAGATGGAACAGGGACAGACTATTATGGAAGCCTTGCGGCAATCAAGTCCACGTGTACTGCCTTCCTTCAAAGGTGAAGGCAAACTTATATTGACTCTTAAGGGCCAATGGTAATGACCAAAAACCATTGGAGATGTCCAGGGCACTGAACCATTTCAGGTCAGGAGTCAGGAGTCGTAGCACATCGGGTGCTAATGCCACAGTTGGGGAACAACTGGGGGTGACCTGATTCAGTTTCCGGTAGTCAATAGTAAGTCTCCAGGAGCCTGTGGGTTTTTTCACAGGCCACACTGGGGAGTTAGCAGTGGAAACACAAGTTCTGAGTACTCCTTGCTTGAGAAGTGACTTGATTGTTTCTCTGAGAGAAGGCAAGGCCTCAGTTGGAAAAGGGTACTGCCTTTGTCTCCCATGTGCTGGGCCTGGCACTTTGATGACAGTGTGCATTCTGCCACAGTCATATTTGTTGACTGAAAATGCTTCCAAGTGTCATTGAAAATAGAGAAAGCTTTGGAAAAAGCTCATGATCTTTGAACAAATCTATGACATCATACTCTTTGTTGTTAGCAGAGATTGTCCCCACACTGTGCAAATCAGGGATCAAGATGGTGTGGTATTGACCCTGAATCTGTATCAGTAGCATGTTAGCTAGATCCACCACACAGCCATGTGGTGCAAGAAAATCAATTCCTATGATACTAGGATGATCATGCATTACCATCAGTTGGAAGGTGTGTGAGGCCTTTAAATGGCCTAGTTCTACCAGCAGGGTAGAGATCGGTATGCAGGTAGCCTAGTACCCGTCTACTCCTGACATGTTGGTCCTCCATCGGTGGACCAAGGAGATGTCTGGGTGTTCATCATGTAATACAGATACAGCCGCACCTGTATCTAGCAAGATTACGGGTAGGCAGCCCCCGACCTCAGCCTCAGTGCAGGGTCTTCCATTTGTATCCAAGACCAGCTTGTTTACAATCCAGACTGAGGCCTGTAATTGTCAATCTGTACTACTAGGAGCATGGGGAGGTTGGGCCTGACTCCTATGAATTACTTCACCATGCAGCACTGATGCTATATAGGGAGGAGCTTCTGGGTTCAGGCCTGTGTGGGCCTGAAGGTCTGCACTTCCGGTATCCCCATGACCCGTTGGGGTCTGGGTCACTGGTTGTACAGCAGCAAGGGCCTGTGTGGGAACAGCATCTGCTACAGACTGCACTTGTCCCAGGAGCTCTCAGAATTTCTGATTCTCTTTGGCTATCTCCCAATATGAAGGGCCTGATCTTTGTTGTTGTGGTTTACCCTTAACCTTATGCTTTTTATTCTTATGCCAATTCCGGTTCCCACCCCACTGCTGCTGTTGCTGTTGTGGTTGCTGTTGGTGTTGGGTTTGCTGGGGGTGTTGGTTACCAGCTGGAGGGGCCTGTTGGTGTTGGGCCTGCCCTTCCACAGTGTAGTGCATTGTGGCCTCAGTAGCAGGCTCCCCGGCGGCTACCTTCTTGGAACCGGAGCCCAGACCACGGATGTAGATTTGGTAAACTCTCTCAGTTTTCCAAAGGATATTGGCAAACCTGTCTGTATTGGGGTAGGTGGTTGGCTCTACCTTTTCTCATACTGCAGGAATCATGTTCCTAAGGAACAAGGTCTTATACTCAATAAGATCTACATCCACAGCTTCTTGTGCCAGGTGCTTTCCTGCTCGGTAGGCCATCCAAAGTCTCTGGTGGTAAGTCACTGGATTTTCCTTTGCATTCTGTTTTACAGGGTATGCAAGCATCACTCCTACAACACCTGGGCTGTGAGCAGAAATGAGCTCAGCTGCAACCTCATCAAAGGTGGCATTCCCATCCTGGTGGATGCATCGGTGAGTTGGCCCACAAACTAGGATCGATGGTTAGGCATAGTATCTGGACCTGGTATTCTGCAGTGAGACTAAGCATCTCCATTTGGAATGCACCTTTCTAAGTGACAGCTGAGGTTGTCGGACAGGTTCATCCGACCGATACTGTCAGCTATTTGCTGAACAGAGTAGGCCATTTGTAGGGATTATTGGGTCAAGGCAGAGGTAGATTGCCTCAGGCACCATGTGAACAATACCATCCTGAGTGCCAGCCTCTTGTAGAAGCTGTCTAATCTGGGTTTTAATGGCCCGTTTACTTCTCTCAGGAAAAGGTACATTGCCTATTGCAGTTTCAATCATTGTTTCTATCTCTTGCCTATCTTCCACATTAATAATGGCTATTGGTGGTGCTGTCGGGACCAGGCCTGGGCCTGCTCCCCCCCATCATGGGGGCCACCATGTTGGCATCTCCCATGATGGGTGTCATGATGTCGATGACGTATGACATGGTGTGGATGTAGTGGGGACCCGTCATGTTGTGGATGGCTGGGTGAGGTTTCTGGGCCATAGTAGGGGTGTGACTGGGCATTGTTCTGAGAGATGTCATCATCTGATACCTCCCCTTCAGATGAAGTGTGTAAGGTGGGGGCTATGCCTCCCATCACTTTAACATGGCCAGCCAGAACCTCCCGCTGATGGTGCAGTTTCGCCATCTTGGTTTTACATTCAGAATGACTCACAATTTTAACATCCATATCGACCTCATCCTGCATTTGCTTCTGCAACACTCTATATGCGGCACTCAGTTCATGCTTGTCCCTAGTAGCCACTTTTAAATCATTACGTACCTGGTTCATCTCGTCCTGTAGCTTTCCCATCTCCTCATTCAACTGAGCATTTGCAGCACTTGGCAAATCATTCATATGCAATTCCTGTCCCTTATCCTGACTCAAACTTTCACACTCCTGCCTCAACATACAAAGTTCCTGTTCTTCAGCTTGAGCTGAATGATGCAAAAGTGAATTCTTTTCTTTCCGCAGAGTTTGGAGTTCAGACTCCAAGTTCTGCTGCAGTCTAACACATTCCATCTCCTGCAAACCCATCTGTTGCTTAAGAGATGAAATTTGCAGATCAAGGGTTCAAAAGCTTGCTTCAGAGGCTTCCAGAGCAGCATAGAGAGCCGCGACCATCAGCCCCTTAGCTTGACACTTATTGGTTGATTGTCTTGTCTCTGTGTACTGGGTTGAAATCCCCAATATAGGGTTTTCAGATTGACTTGCGTCCCACGCAAAGTCAGACCATCCTCCATGGGAGGCAAGGAAGTTCGAGACATCGAGTCTCAGTTCTGCACAGATATTTGATATGGTGGCCATTGTGTGGGAGGGAATGAAAAAATCAAACTGTGAAAAAGGCACCGTGCTATGTATCGATCCACAGCAGGAGCACTTTATACACAGTCGGGCTACTGTAAAAGTTGCAGGCTTACAATTCAAAGCTGTAATGGAGTGAGTCAAGTCAGCATCGACCACACCCAAAAAGAAGACAGCCAGACAGTGTAAGTGACTACAAACTGGTTTTAAAACAGGAGAGGTGATACAGGAATGTACACCTACTGTTCCTGTGGGAAAGGGGAAAGTTATAGCAACAAGTGAAAACTTACAAACACCAAATATCGCCTGCATGCGGTTGCCAATTGTCAGGAGGTCTAAACCTCACTTTCAGGTTCTTGGCAATATTGGGAATGCAAGTAATCACAAACACGTTGCATATGAGTAATAAACTTGTTTATTACTACTAAAAAGGATAAAATCACAGTTGCCCTAAGCAGTTCTTACTAATATGAACCGGGAGCCAGTGCTAAGCGTTCCCTATACCGTGAGGTTTCTTTGTGTCTCTTGGGATCTCCAGGTACAAGACCAGTGTATCACATTATATACCTATGATAATTACTATGGTTACTGTAAAATAGAAACATTTCTATTTACAGAGATGAGCCCTATTGGCTAAATTAGAGGAGGCTCCACGGTCCAAGATAACATTATACAATTTTGTAGTAGTCATCAGTTTGTGAACAAAAGAGTTCTTATACAGAGTCTTACATAACTCAGTGTAGCAGTACAAATCACCAAAAGGTGGCAATGCTAACTTACATATCATAATTATTCCAAGGACACAGGTGTCTTGGCATCTTATAAGTAAGAAATACACAGAAAATACATAGAAGAATATATATGTATTAGCAAGCAAAGTGTATTATAACAATATGCGTACATATCCTGACATCTACTCTTGTATGGTAGATGCCCTTAGACCTATATGTTAGTGTAACATATGTTTAAGCACTAGCTGTCTATGGTGTACCTCTGAGGGTACCAATTAGGGTGGAGGTACCTCTTGTAACACAGTGCTATATCCTATAAGATATCCATGGACTACTGGAGAGACATAAGGATATGGAATGGGGCTGTTTAAAATAATTGACTTTTTACTGCTGAGCTGTGTTTGACCTCTGTAACTTCATGTGTGGCAGAATGAAACAGAGCCAGGAGTAAAGCCACAGAGAGCAAACACATCAGAATACATCACCCATTTAACCAGTCCTCATTGCATGTTTAATTTATCCAATGGGGGTTGCTCAGCAGATATAGAATAGAGTATGGACAACCATATGCAACAAAGCTGCATTCTATGAAGGGGTTGAGATGACATCATGGGAACCTTGAGAATGAAGCTCCAGAGATCCTGGTGTCATCACAACCCTGAGATGTAAACTCAGTGCTTGTGTATGGTTGACCATGTACTATTTCATAAAGAACATGGTCAAAACAGTAGGGATGCCTGGTCTCCAGCTTTTCTACCCTCCAGCTTGCTTACCTGTCTACCCACCTGCCTACTCACTCACTCATTCATCCCTGCCCAACCCACTGGTTCACTTACTCATCCACCAGCCATTACAGTGAAATACAGTTTGTAAAATGTTGTCTTGCCCATAATGACAAAGTGTTTGCTTGTTTTCAGAGACACAATGTGGCATTCCTTGGCAGCTGCATACTGCACCTATGAACTGCTGCTGACCCGCTCTGCTCGAACACACTCAGGCTCCCCAAAAGAATAACTATCTTTCTGGGTATATATATATATGTGTGTGTGTGTGTGTGTGTGTAGGTGGAGGAAGGTACTATTACTGTAACGTGTGTACCTCAGAATGATCTCCATAATTGTAAATGAAGCAGTGGTGCTGTCGTTTAGGTCACTGAGCTGCAAACCTGGAGACCTGGATTTGAATCCTACAGCCCCCACTTGTTTACTGTGTAACCCTGAGCAAGTCAGTTATCTTCCTTGTGCTTCCAGGTCACACCTGGAAGCAAGGTTCTGCTTAGTGTGCCTTTCCTGGTTAAACAATTTCCCCTTTCCTTAATGAAGAATGTGGGTGGTTCAAAGGTTATGAAAAGTTGTTGTAGTATTGTTGTGATGTCACAATGACACTACAACAACTTTCCATGACCTTTGAACTGTCCTACAACAGCTTTTAGAGAGCCACTGAATTCCATACACAATAAGCACTTATCATATAGTATAAAATAAATTGGAACTATGAAAGCAAATCTTGATAATGGGAGTGTAAATCATTTATTATCATTTAGACTACACAGCTGGGTGAATAAAACATGTATTTGTCTTTAAAACTCACAGTTCTATTAAATGAATTAAATTGATTTTTAAATGCTGCATATATTTTCAAATATATCCATTAAGCTGAATGTATTAATTTCTACTGGCTTTTCAGAAAAGTTTCCCACTGACTTTTTGTAACCACCCTCTGTATAATGACTACCTTAAGAATGCTTTTATCAAGTGCTTAGCAATGAAAACTTGAATGTGTTAATGTAGATCCTGAATGTATTAAACAGAATACCTTCACCCTCCTGGCTAGTCTGTAAACTGTTATCATTTTGTCACCTGTTAAATCCAGTACCCATTAATTCCCAGTGGAGGCAGTACACTTAATGAGTCAGGAAATGACTGGCAGGAAGATTTAAAGACAGCATTAACAGTGAAAGCAGTTTCAAAAAATCTGCACTTACTCTAAATTCTGTAATTATTCACCCTCTGGGATGCCATGGTTTATGGGTCCAGCTGTGTAATAGTCTCCCAGCAGAGCTCTTGTCCTCAGTTGTGTTGAAAATGTCACATAAATGCTGGAATAACAGCAATGTGAAGCAACATAATTAATATTTATTTGTAATTAGTCTCAAAAGTTCAAATAGTAGTTCAGTATATCACAGCTGGGACTAGCGCAGTGGCTACAATGAGGGCATTATGAGCCTAGGACTTGGACTAGTGCTAGGTTCAGAACAATTTACTTTATCATTTGTTGAGCGCACTCACTCAGTTAGAGATATTAAGCCATGAAAGACAGAGTGCATCTGGTGTCATTCTCATTTTGATAGAAAACGATGTGGCATTTTGAGACATAAGCAGTTAGGGTAGTCTCAGTATATAAATATCTTGAATTAGCGTTATATGAAATTGTTGTTCTTTTCAAAGTAAATTGATATTGTTAAAACTTCAATGAGTCCTGAAATTCTGCAGACAAACTAATTGTAGCTCGTCTTCACCTGTGTGAACTCCTCATTGCTCTGATGAAAGCAGTGCAAAAGTAATTCAAAGAACAGTATTTCTTTTTACATCCTAAGCATGTCAAGCTGAAATAAGCTTATGGCAGAATATAGAAAGAAAGGATCAGTTCTGACAGAAAAATAAGGACAAAAAAATACATTTGCAATTACTCTTATTTTAGTGTTGTTTATTTGCTGTTTAAATAATATGAAGTCCATCTTTTTGGAAAAAAAATCTGTTTTAGTTAAGTCACTTCAGAGCAAATGTTGTGGAAGGTCAACATATTTATTCATTTATTTAATTATTTATTTAGTTAGTTAATTAGTTATTTAAACATATTTTACCAGGTAAACAAGCATAGCCCAAATACTCATTTTCTGTTGTGTGTGGCAGGGGATAAGGGAGATAATAGGGAAGAATACAATACATTCACCCACATAGGTTCCAAAACATAGCAGCAGTACATAATATAAAACACAACATATGAAAACTTTATAAATAGAAGATGAAAACATTGTAAATACAAGGTACAAACCATGAGGAATGTGCAATTGTTGTTGTTACAATACGAATCCTGTTTGACTGTGGGATATGTTACCTACATTATATACAACAGACAGTGTGGAAATAGGCTTAGGTTACCAAAAAGTCATAATAGCAGGGAGTAGGTAATATCAATAACCCTGAGGTTTGACTAGGAGGCCGGGGGGAACTATAGTCAAGCTGTTCCAAAATGTAATTGCAGGATCAATTCCCATTATGAAAAATACATATTTTCCTTTTTATGTTTGTTTATTTGTTAGTGTGGGTGTTTATGCTCCTGGGCTGACCTGGCAGCTTTATTCAGCCCTGACATGGGTGACATCAGCATACTTGCTACCTGTCTCTGGTCTTCCTCCAGATGTCCTGCCAGAGTAGCAGGGCTTGCTGCGACACCTCAAGCAGTGCTTCATGAACTGCAGTCCCTTGTCCATTTCCTCTTCAGTTTTCACCCTTCCTGGGACAATGACAAATACAGAGGCACATGTTTGTGGAGTTGCGCATGCACTCAGGAACTGCCAGCCCCATTCCACCCATGTAGCATACTGCCAGCCACCCAAGCATTGGAGCTGGGATGGCTTGCCACCCCAATCTGTAAGAGGGCAGCTGCTAGATAGCCACTTGATCCACTCCTAGACATCCCTTCGGGTCTATGTGATAATGGCGAATGCCTAAAGGCGATCGCCGTTATCGCTCAGTCAGAGTGCCGAACACATTTTCGTCACTCTGACAACCCTGGCCCACCAGTACAATGGCACCAGGACATATTTTTACTACTTTCTGTAGGGGGGGCTGTGCCCCCACTAACAGGATTCTCAACTCAGGGGGTGCATGTCGGAGGTGAAAAAGTAAAAATAAAAAGTTCGGGCACGGCGCAATAAAATTGCACCAGTGCCCGGACCTGAAACCAGTACTTCACCCACCCCAGCCATTGCCCAATTTCCTGATGCTGCAGCTCGATGACTGATGACCGCAGCGCCACCCCTACAGCATCTTCACCCCAGCCCACACTCACCATGCTCACTCCCACCCCTCATGCACGTACGTATAGCAACATCCTGTCGCCTAGTTCGCCCACCCCTCATTCGGTCGCCCTACCTGTCGGCCGCTGTGCGTGGATTGCGTGAGGAAGGTGTTGCCATAATGGACGGCGCCCTTCCTCATGCACCCACTTCACAGGTTACCATCCCCTCCAGCTGACCCCTAGTAACCCAAGCTCATTCCCAATCTTGGGTCACCGACGTGGGTGAGGTAAGCTGCATTACAGCAATTCAGCCTTCCACGACACTGAGCCAGCAACCAATATATATTTTCAGCTCTGTTTCTGTTGCTTGGGACGACTGCCCTGTAAAGGAATAGCTGAGCTTTATTTCCTTTACCTTTAGTAACATGGCTGTAATTAATTGTGTGTATAAATATGTACTGTCATTGCCATAGAAATACACCATGGATGTGTAACAGTAAACATAGACTGCCCCCCCCACCCTACAGAGGCATCTTAGTAGTGAACCCTTTTTAATACTTCCAGCCTAGTTCTTACTGTGGGAATATCTCTGCCTTTACATGTACTTGATTTTCTTACCTGTTTGGTATTATGTCTCTTATGTACTGATGAATTACTGACTCTACCCACCCAGTTGCAGCTGCTCTACTCATTGTGTTACTGTTTTACATTTCAATAAAAATATTTTTCAAAATATTATGTAATAGAAGTCCCACTATGAATAACAGGCCAATGTCAGTTACAACTAAGGGAGATGTAACTGAGGCAGCCAGGATATGACCTCAAGAAGGACTGATGAACCTTGATTTGTTTCTTACATGAGAGATGGGAATTGGATGAGGTGATTTTGGCAGGAAAACTGTTCCAAATGGAGGGAAGCCTGTATGTGATTGTGGCTTGCCACAGACTTCTCTTACAGTATGGGTTCTGGAAACGATAACCTTCCTTAGGCTTGAGGGAGTACAAATGATTTGTTACCAGTATGAAAAGTTCCAAGAGGTAGCTTGGAGTTTACCTGTTCACTACCTTGCCCCCACTAGAACAATGTGCAAAGAGCACCTCTCTGAGGGAAGGATCCACCAGAGAACATTATACATGATGCAGTGTTGTGTTCTGGGAGGCAGGCAACTACAAAGTTACATAAGGTATTGAATACTGATGAGAGTTTGGTATGGGTTGGGGCAGTTGTTACCACTATAAACAATGTCCTCATAATCCAGCATAAGGAAGATGGAGTATTCAATCATCAATTTCTTGATGTGAGACTGTGGGCAGCTCTTTACCCTGTAGATGACTCCAAGATTTGCATAGCACTTGACTGTTACCTAGGAGATGTGGTCAGAGTAGTTGAGATGTTAGTCCAGGTGCATGCCTAGGTATTTGTATGAAAATACAGAGCTGAAGGGGTCAACCTGGGAGGGGCATAGGTTTAGTGAATCAGTAGAAGTGATTAACTAGTGGATGGAACTGAACAGCATAGATATTGTTTTCTTCTTGTTCATTACTAGTCATTTGTCCTGGAACCATTTTTGTATTGCAGAGAAGTCCTTTTCAGGGGCTCCATGATGGAGGAGACAGTAGGGCTAGATCATAATATCATAGTAATGTGTCAGCAGAAAAGGACCATCCTGGTCCATCCAGTCTGCCCATCTCAACCCTACCCTACTTGTCACTGGTGCACAAGGAGCCTATCCTCTCCTCCAAGCAACTCATATGTCTATCCCATGCTCTCTTGAATCCCTCCACAATCTTGACAACTACCACCTCTTCAGGTAATCTGTTCCAGGGTTCAACCACCCTCTCAGTGAAATAACACCCCTTACATTACCTTTAAATCTTCCTCCATCCAATCTTAAAGAATGACCTCTTGTTTTAACTCCAACTTTCCTTTTAGATAGACTTCCTTCCCCCACTTACTTAATTAATTTATTTATATATGTATTGGAATTTCGGAAACAACCTTTGAGTAAGAACCCTTTTACAAAGGGTCCACTTCCATTAAACAGTACAAATACAGACAAAACTGAATTCACAGTACAAATACAGACATAGTTGAAATATCAGTACATAACTGAATTCACAGTACAAATACAGACATAGCTGAATTATCAGTACAGGAAGTACTGGGGAATATGGGTGTGGGCAGGACAGTAGTGTGGTGGGTAGGTAACTGGCTGGTGGCAGGACACAGAGGGTGGTGGTAAATGGCTGTCACTCCACAGAGGGAAGAGTGACCAGTGGGGTACCACAGGATCAGTGCTGGGACCGGTCCTATTCAACATCTTCATCAGTGACATTGCACAGGATATAGAAGGCAGAATTTCACTGTTCGCTGATGACACAAAGCTCTGTAACAGAGTAGACACACCAGAGGGTGTAGACAGAATGAGAAGGGACCTGCAGAAACTTGAAGAATGGTCAAGGGTTTGGCAGTTGAAATTCAATGCAAAGAAGTGCAAGATAATGCATATGGGGCACAAAAATCCTGGCACAATGTATCAATTGGGGGGTGAGGATATAGCATGCACCAAGCAGGAAAGGGATCTTGGGGTTGTGATCTCTGATGACCTCAAGGTAGGGAAACAGTGTGACAAGGCATCAGGTAAAGCAAATAGGATGCTGGGATGTATAGGCAGGGGCATCACCAGCAGGAAAAGGGAGGTCATAATTCCGCTATACAAGACACTAGTGAGGCCCCACCTGGAGAACAGTGTACAGTTCTGGAGACCATACCTATGTAAGGACATAGACAGGTAGAGAAGGTTCAGAGGAGGGCAACAAAGATGGTGCATGGGTTGCATCACAAGTCCTATGAAGACAGGTTGAAGGAACTGAACATGTACTCCTGGAGGAGAGGAGGAGAGGGGATATGATAGAGACATACAAGTATCTTACAGGGAGGAACAGGGTGCAGGAAAACACTATTTTAAGCGAAAAGATGTTTCAGGACTAGAGGGCATGGGATGAAGTTGGAGGAGGACGATTCAGAGGAAACATGAGAAAGAATTTCTTCACAGAACGGGTGGTGGACAAGTGGAACACCCTGCCAGAGGAAGTGGTGGGGCTGAAACAATCACGGGATTTAAGAATGCATGGGATAGACATAAAGGAATTCTAGAGGTCAGGGGTAAGGGGAAATAGACTTCTAGGAAAACAAACTGAACTTACAAGCTCAAATGGGCAGACTAGGTGGGCCATAGGCCCTTATCTGCCGACACTGTCTATGTATCTATGGAAGTAAATAAATCGTGAAAACAGCTAAGAGTTTCTTATGAGTTTCATTAAGGGTTTAATACTAAGTGCTGTATGGCATAAGAAAGTATGAGAGAGAGGAAAATGTAGGATAGGGAGAGGGTGGTTAGTGAATAGATTGTGGGATAGAGCAGCCCAGAAAGAGCACGTCTGGTATGAGATTCTATTCTTGAGGCTTAATATGTTTGCTTGCTCATAGAGTACACAGGTGTGCGTGAGATGGTCAGCATCTAGTAACAGTCTGCAGGCCTTGTTTAGAGCCATGCCTACCCGCTTGAGGGTGGCATCAGTTGTTGCTCCATAGGCCAACAGGCCATAGTCAACCAGAGGGAGAATGGAATTGTTTATGGAGAGCCTGAGAGCATTGGTAATGATGCTTTTCCTGTGCAGATAAAGTAGCCTGAATTTAGTATTTACTGCCTTCACAACCTGGTCAATATGCTGGCCATAAGAGAGAGTTTCATCTATTATTACTCCTAGGTATTTAAAGGAGTGAACTTGTTCTAGAGAGGCCGACCTGTTGTCAGTAACTGTTAGTATGGGGAACCTCCTCTTTAGCTGAGGGCTAGAGAGGAGCAAGGATTTTTTTTTTGTAACTGAGTAACAACCTACAAGAGCTGAACCAGGCCTCCAGTTGTTGGAAGGTGGACTGCAGCTCAGCCTGCAGGTTCTCAATGTGGGCACTGCTGCTGAGTACCACCGCATCATCTGCATATAGGATCATTTTGCTGCCGTATGCCTCCGGAAGTGTGTTCAAAAAGAGGCTGAACAGCAATGGACACAGTATAGATCCTTGTGGAACTCCCAGCATTATGTCCTGAGAGGTGGAAACTTTTGGTCCGATTCTGACCCTTTGAGACCTTCTGGATAAGTAATCTTGAAACCATTGGAAGGCGTTGGAGGCCAGCCCAAGGGCCCATCATTCCTCGAGAAGGAGGGGGTGACAGACCATGTTGAAGGTCTTCATCAGGTCAATAAAGATGGATCCAACCAGTTTACCCTTGTTCATAGCCTTGTGAGTGTAATCTGTGAAATCAACCAGGGCTGTGGCGGTGCTGTGTTTTTTTTCTGAAACCATGCTGCTGAGGACACTGCAACTGGTATTTCTGGATATATTCCATGATTTGGTCTGCTACGATCCTCTCTAGTGCTTTGGATTGAGGGAGAGGATAGAGATGGGCCTGTAATTAGCTGTGCACATTCTGTCCTCACTCTTGTTAACTGGGGTGACCAGCGCTTGTTTCCAGAGGAAGGGGAATTTAGCCAGGGTTAAGGACTTATTGAACATTTTAGTGATGGGGACAATAAGCATATCCACTGTATATGCTACCAGTTTCATGTAGATACTGTCACTGCCTATTCTGTTCTTTCCTAAGATCTTTTTGACTTAGCCCATGGCTTCCTTGACTGCAACTGTAATTTATCCCCTTCATGTACTTGAATGTCTCTATCATGTCTCCTCTCTCTTCTAAACTCCAATGGATACAGATTTAATTCTCTCAATCATGTCTCATATGGTTTCCCTTGCATACCCTGCACCATCTTTGTAGGTCTCTCTGAACCTTTATATTACATCTATGTCCTTTCTTAAATGAGGCCTCCAGAACTGATGCATAGACAACTGTGTTGTCAGCATACATGTGTATGTTGCAGGAGGAGGGAGCTAAGGAGAGATTGTTTATGAAACTGTGAACAACAATGGACCGAGGAAAGAGCCTTTGGGACCACAAGGGTAACTGGCATTGTGGGCGGGGAGGGAGTGGTTCTGGCTTGCTTGACTGAGACTGGGTGATTAGGTAGGAACAGAACCAAGCTAAAGAAGGGATGGAGATACCAGAGACCTCAAGCTTATCCAGAAGATTGTGGTCTAAGGTGTGGATATATCAAAGCTGCCTGTACGTGTCATGCTCTTTAACCACCAGAGGTGATATGGCCCCATCAAGGTTGATTATCTGTAGACCCATAATTTAGAATTTCAGTTTGATAGCAGTGCCATATCCTGTCATCCATAATTCAAAACATACGATACCCTTAAAGGTTTTTAAAACAGAATTGGATGACATATTCTTGAATATTTGTGATGGTTTTAAATAATTTTACTATGCATTATTTGTTATGCAATATGATATTTTTCCTTTTTTTTTTGCAGTTAAATTTTTTATTGATTTTTCTTTTGAAAGACAATATATGACAACAATAACTCTAGCAATCAAATATATAAGCGGTACAGTTCCTTATTTAGATAGCAATAAAGGTCATATCATGTACAAAGTAATGACATCAAAAGCAGTGAGACAAGCAATACAAAAAAGTGTACCATATAACATTCCACATATAGATCCAGAATGACAGATCAGCATAAGAGAAATCCTGGATAGTCATGTGTTGGGGAAGTGGGTGACAACCTGCCTGTCTGTTGGGACGCATGGTCCAGGATGGAATAGGCAGACACCAAAAAGGGGAACCAGATGACATGGTAGGCTGTCATAATTTTCTTCTCACAGTGAGAATGCCTAGCCATATTTGCCAAACTCCGATTGATTGCTATAAGACACTGAGAGTCCATAGGGATGTTCACCATCCTCCACTGCTACAAGAGTAGCCTTTTGGCTTCCAGATCCACCACCATAAAATTCAAATGCAGCTGAGGAGTGGTGATCTGGGGAAACTTATGAGATATCCCCAGTAGGTACAAGGAAGGTAAAGGAGGTAAGACAAACCAATGACAATAGTACAGCAATTATGAAATTGGCACCAGAAAGGCTATATTTTAATACAAGACCAGATGATATGTAATAAGTCTCCTCCTGCTTGCTGACACCACCAGTCGGTATCTTACGATAGGAGACCAAACATTTTGAGTTGAGTAGCTGTGCAATACCAGTAATGTAGTATCTTGTTCTGGATAAGTTAACCCCCTGCTGTCTGGGCTAGCCTTGTGGGCCAGTGAGCATAACTGACCCCATTGATTCTCAGCCACTGTGTGGCTCAAAGCCTGTTCCCACTTGTGTCTGACCTTGGCTGAATGATCCAGGGAGAACTAAGAATAGTCTTGTAAATCCTTCCTACTTTGGCTCAATGTAAAGCTGGCCAGGAATTAACTATGGCAGACAAGGCAGGTGTGGCACAAGTGGGCAGCTGCTTGTAAATGGCAACCAGTGCATTGTGGATCTAGAGGTATCTACCTGGCAAGTCATAGCAGGCCTTTAAATTGTCAGATGTATCCAGGTGCCTGCTAGCTGACTGCAGAAGATCTTACAGGCAGTGAATACCCTCCCACAATTCCCAGTGTACTGTGCGCTTCCCTATGTGGATCAGTGGGTTATGCCAGAGGGGTATAAGTTCCTGTGGGGTCAGATATGTACAGTAGTAGCCACAGACATGGTCAAATATTTCCAGATATTTCGCAAAATTTCTAAAGAGTTTCTCTCTGCTGCCCATACTGTGGAAATGGAGAAAGCAAGAGATTTCTCTAGAAATATCACAGCAATTTGAGGAAATATCTGACCATGTCTTTGGCTGTGACTGTACATAACTAGGACTCAAGTTTCTTCCACGATGTGACTGATGGGGGCATAGCACTATGGGGGCTAACCTTCAAGCACTTAAGTGAAGGTGGGTATAAGATGGTCAAAGGGTGGAACCCACAGAGCAGACCCCTCTCAATCTCCACCCACTGTGAGAAGGGGATAAAAGAGAGGGGTGAAACTATGCACTGTTTGTGCATTAAGAAATGCCACAAAACAGGCCCAGAAACACAGCAGGCTCTAGCCAGCTTTGCTCCAATGTACTCTCGAGTTTCACCCTGCTGTACAGCTATTTCGGAGGTTGCCCAGAAAGAGGAGTGGCTGGGAAACAATGAGCTCAGGGAGGGTTAGGGTGGTGGAGCCTAGGCACATATCATACCCGATTCCACTGAAAAACTCCTACACCACACTGGCGGAGCAAGAACATCCCACAGAGGCACCCAAAGTAGTGACCAGGGTTAATGTGGGCTTCTTCTATAGTGGAGACCCCAAGGGGGTGTCAGAGGACCCCAGAGGAAGAGGAGTAAGAAAATCCTGGTGGGGGACTGCATAGTGAGGGGGAAAGAGTTGGGGACAGGTAAGGATGAGGAGATGGAGGTTCAGTGACTTCCCAGTGCCATGACTTGCATGGGATGGATGGAAGATCAAAAAAATCACTGGGGCAGCAGGAAGGGAGGGAGAGCTAGACATCATTGTTCATCTTGGGTAGTGGTGTCATGCCCATAGGGAGGGGGCATGTGCCCCACCAATATTGTGGTGCAATCTAGAAAAAAAATCATTGATTTAGTATTTTATTTTATGATATGGAGGGCTGAAAAACAACAATGCTGTTTTTTAGTCTTTTGTGTTGGGTGGTGGGGAGGTGGGGGTTCTGAATTAAATTTGGTCTGTCTGGGTCTGGGGCACGGGTGGGGCTGCCAGCTGGGGCTGCGGTGACTTTCAAAAATGCACTCTGTCTTGCCGCTTTGTATTTCTTGCTGGTACCTGGCTATAAAAATAAGAATATAGGACATACATAGACAGACAGTGATTGGTAGTCCATGCTGACAATCAGCATAAACTTATCAATCACCTCTCCTTTTTCTCCCTGAAGTTTATGTTGTTTTTTTTTGTGCAGCCACTGCCAGCCAGCCAATCACCATAAGGCGTGAAGAAATATCTTGTATTTCAAACTGGTTCATTTTCTAGCGCCATCTTAGTCGGACCTGGAAACGAACTGTCATGCTGTGGACCAGTGAGAGACTCTCAGACAGAGAGATAGCTGTGTTCCACAAGTTCCTGGAGTGGATTCAGAAAAAGTCTATTTACTAAACAGCAGCCAGTAGGGCAGCAGGTTACCAGACGGATGCACGTGATAGCAACCACCCAGGCTGTTGAGGTGACCCAGCCAGGAAAGGAAAATCTCAGCTGTTTCAATTGCCTGTGTGAGGATCAGGAGTTGAGGGAAAAAACACTGTGGTGGCCTGGTGAGCTTCTGGAACGGATGGAGCCAGACTGGACAATATCTCTGATTGTGGGAGCCAACTCAGCCAAGTCAGAGCCACAGCAGTGCACAAATTGGCATTGCATGCCATTGGGCCATCGGCAATCAGGTCTAGCAAGGACCGGGGGGGACCACCACACATCTTTGAAGCCTGGAAAGAATCAGACTAAGTTGGTAACACAGTTCCTGGCATGCCTGGAATTGTGAATAAAGATGCAGGGTAATGTCAAGATTTAGAAATGAACTGTGATAAATGATTCATCACAGTTCATTTCTAAATCTTGACCATGATGATTGATGATAACATTCGCATTAGTCTGAACTAAAAAGGAGGGAGAAAAAGAAAATTAATCTCATCCATGATACAGTCTGGAGTCTGGGGCAGACAGAGTCAATATTGTAAGATCAGGTGGTAACAGTTTCCTTGCTTTTTATTACATATTCAAATCCCTGAGAGAGAGAGAGAGAGAGAGAGAGAGAGAGAGAGAGAGAGAGAGAGAGATTTTGGAGCACAGGACAAGTTACTGAAGAATTTTACATGGGGAGAGGGAGAGGGAGAGGGAACCTGTGGCTGGCCTACAACAAGATCAGGCAAACAGGTCAGTAGGAGGACTAGGCCTACCTTGGTTAAGAAGATACCAATAATGGTTTTCATCCCACACCATTTGAAGTTTTGTTTTATGAGGAGTAAGATAAGGAAATTCCCAGCCTGGAGATTGTTAGAGGAAGCTGTAATGGGCACTAACAGATTGGCAGCTTATTTATGTAGGACTTTTTACTCCTGGACTAAATAACCAGACGGGAGGGGTCCCTCACATTAGCCTCAATCAATGTCTGTAGCCTCCTTAACAAACTTGACATCTTGCAAACCTGGGTCCAGCAACATAGCCCTGATGTACTCTCTGTTGTTAACCCCAAGATACCAGACTCTGCAGTCACCATCCCTGGATACTCTATATTCAGGCAGGACAGGGTTTCCAAATGAGGTGGGGGCTGTGCCATCTACCTGAGGAATTCCTATCTGGGTCAAGTCTTCCCGTTCTCAAACCCTAAACCACCCTCGCAGGTTCTCGCTATTAAAGTTCTACTCAGGGCGCACAACAAGGAGCTCACCATTGCCTCTGTGTACCTACCCCCTAAAGATCAGCCCAATGGATTTATGAGCATATTGGAAAGCCTACAGGGATTACACCATAACTCTGAACTCATAGTACTAGGCAACTTCAACATAAATTGTCTATCGCTGGAGGCCAGAAACTACAAGGATGCTGTCACGTCACAGAACCTCACCCAGCTTGTTACCACCCCCACCAGATGCAACTATAGGACAGGGTCACACACACTTCTGGACTGGATCCTTACTAATCACCCTGAATGAATCTCAAAAGTGTCAGTGCCCTGATGGGATCAGTGACCACCACCGGTCACATGTACCTGGACAAACAAATTCATTAAGCCCCTCCTAAAATAATCCACACCAGAGTGTTAAAGCAGGGTATCTTGAGCTACTAAAGATACACCTAAGCCACCTGGACTGGACACCAATCGACTCTGCCATTGATGTAAACCAAGCCTTAGACCTTTTCATCAGCCACTTCACGCGGTCTGCAATATCTGCACCTCTCAAAAACCTGAAGGTCAGGGGCAGAGCTAACCTTGATAACCCTGATCTAATCACCTTACTCAGACATAGGGATCATCTCTGGCACTGTGCCCATGCAATATCCAAACCTGGGGATATTCATAAATATAAAGCTGCCAGAAATGAGTGCACGGGCAGTTAGGAGTGCCAAATGCAAATACTTCAAGGAAGCTCTCCAACTCCTGGGGTGATGGAAAAAATTTTGAGTAACCTGAAAGACCTTACAGGCAAGGACCCTGTCACCACCCACCATGCTCAACATAAATGGAACACCAACATCTGACCAGTACACAATCACCAACACCTTTAACAATGTGTTCTCCAAGTTGATAGTGTCTCCTTCTAATTTCTTTGATACCCCTCTAGTAGTAACCCTCCTGCAACTACTCTCTCCTATACCCTGCCCCACAATTCTACTTCAAGGAGATCCCAGTGCATGAAGCCAGAACCTATATTCGGAAGGTCATTCACAACGCAGGCTACAGCGGTGACTCTGTTGACCTGAATTTGTTAGCACTTGCCCTTGAAGAAGTCTTTGAACCCCTGACAAAGGTCCTCAACCTATCACTAAGGATGTCCCAGTTCCCATCTCGCTGGAAACAGGTGACCATCACATCAGTACACAAAAGTGGAGACAAATCACTGCACTCCAACTACAGACCTATCTCCATCCTCCCTCCATTGTCTAAGGCCCTGGAGCGCATCGTCTCAGACCAACTAGACAAGTACCTGGAAAAATACGACATCCAGTGTCCTGAGCAACATGGTTTCCAAAAAGGGCACATTACCACCACTGCACTATTAGAATTCACTGGCTTCATCCATACCACGCTTGATCAAGGCAAGCTGTAGGGCAGTATTCATCGACCTTACCTGCCTTTGATACTGTGAACCACCCACTCCTACTCAAGCAATTATCAAACATTGGGCTCTCCAATGAAGCGCTGCTCTGGTTTTCAAGATACCTTGGGGAGAGGGTCCAGTGGGTTAGGATTGCTGGTGTCACCTCGGAAGAAAAGCCAGTCCTTTTAGGGGTCCCACAGGGGTCCATCCTGGGGCCACTACTCTTCAGCCTCTTCCTCAATGACCTTCCCAGTGTCTGCCACCAGAAATTACTGCTCTACGGCGATGACACAGTCATGTTAACCAACCACCAAATGCAGAGCTCCCTAGAAACAATTACAGCTTGAATTCTTGGCATCAAGAGTGGTTCAAGTCACACAAACTGGTCATAAACTACAGCAAAACAAAGGTTATGACCTTCTACAATGCCAGGAGTAACAAACCCCTGACCGCACCATCCTAAACCAAACAGGGACCTTACTTGAACACGTACCTGATTTTAAATACCTAGGTGTCACATTGGACAGCTCACTCTCCTACCATCGGCACATAGATTCTGTCGCCAAAGCCACCAACATCCATATAGGCCTGCTCTACAGGCACAAACACTGCATGACTCCTGACACTCTCCGGTTGGCTATCAACAGCTCTGTCACCTCCATCATCGATTATAGGCTAGCAATTTATGGCTCTGCCTCTGCCTCTGCCCTCCGCAGAATTACAGTTGCACTCAACAAAGCATGCAGGCTGCTAACTGGGGCTGACTGACTTACACACACTTGTGATCTGTACACTCAGGTAGGATGGCTTCCTCTCATCAGCCAGATACAGTATCAAACCTGCCTCTTAGCCAAAAAAAGTCCTCCTTGGGGTCATGCTCTGGGCATTGAAAATCTCCTCATTGACCACCACAGCACCCAGCAAACTAGAAGTTCACAACAACTAACCTTCTTTGTCCCCAGATGCCGGACGACCATGGGCCAGAGGGCCTTGCCCACAGAGCACCACAGTGGTACAATACTCTCAACAAAGAAACTCTTACTGCTGCTGCTCTTGGCCCTTTTAAGAGACAACTCTGACTTCAACTCATTTCAACTAGTCATTGTGACTGTCTCACCTAATCAGGGGCCCACTGCTCACTGCTCTCCACTTCAGTCTTGACAGCTACCTCTCCCCACCTTGCCCCCTTCTACTTGCCTACCCCCTTGCCCCCTCTCCCTTTTTCTCCCTCCCAGGCATTTTCTGACTTTTATCCCTCCCTCCCTCCCTTCCTTAGAGCTCTTACCTCACCCTCTACCCTGCGACAATGGCCTTCCTGCCTGCATACCCCTCTCACCTGCAGCACTTATTTCTAAGATTGACCTTGGCTGGTATGTCATGCTATCTAACATTTGGCACATTTTGAATTATTGGAATTTCCTAAGCCTCAGTCTCTTACTTTTTTATTGTGTAACTATGTATTATTATGTTGACCTTTGTATGTATGTATACCCCATTCCTTGACGTGTAACCTTTGTAAATGAGCAGTTCCTGCTGAAAGGTATTTGTAATCCTAGATTTCAATAAAAAAAAATAATAAAAATAAAACCACCTGGCCTTCCTTGTATAGAAAGCACTTGACTCACTGTAAAGACCTAGAAAAGACACAGAAAACAACCAAATGGGGACTCTGCCTTTACCATTTGAAATGACATGGAACAATGTGAAAATTCTGATTGAGGGAAAGGTTCTGCTTGATAATACCTGGTAGACGACTGGGATCTAGCAAATTGGTGACTTTACTGACTCAGAGTCTAAAGTATTTCTGTCATTACAGCAAATACATTAAAGTATATGGTGCCCACTGTTCTGGAGGTACTTCAGAATCATGAGCAGTTAAGCACCTTCTTGAATGATGCTTATATAAATTCCCAGAGGGGCTAAGTGACCTTTGTACTACTGTACAAGCAATTAGTAATGAACGATGGGGAGGGTGAATCAGAAGTGTACTTTTGCTAAAGGATGTCTGCATGATATGCCTAGAGAAAGTGAAGCAGTAATGGGAACGAGAACTGAACCTAGTCATGTTGTAAACTCCCAGAAATGGGAAAATGTAATTATTCACCCCACAAACTTTAACCAGTGTCTAGGATAATATCCATGGTATCAGGAAGGGGATCCCTAGGAGGTCATCCACTCCCCATAGACTTTGATTTTGATGGCAGATAAGGACCACTTCTGGAGGAGAATAGAACTGGTAGGGTCTAGAAAAATAAAGGAAGGAAAAGTGATAACGAGAATTTAACAATAGTAATAAACAGCATAGACATCTATTACGTTGTACAATCTGAGTTTTCACCTCAAATAAGTAAACAAAGTTTAGTCAATGTTGTTCCATATCAATGAGATAACAGTTTGTAATTTGGTACCCAAATGTTTGGTTTTTTTCAGGTCTTCTGTTTCACATTTTGAGTTATTCCCTTTTGTTCAATATCAGCGAACACTATTTTAAGCATCCCCTTTAGAATGCATTCTGTTTTGCAAACAATGAAATGTTTATATCATGAACTAAAGAGCAACTGACCTGCCGGTCTATTTGTATTCTAATGTTACACCAATCCCTCAAGCCCACCAGCTACGCCACCCAGAGTACCCAACTTTAAAAAGTACTAATGGGCTGCCCATTAGTAGTTTTTAAAGTGGGGTACTCCTAAGCTCCCTCCCTAACATGGCCTTGCAATCTGGGTCATACTCACCTAATGAGGCATGATCTCAGGGCAGTCCTTCATCTGCTGAATAGTAACAAAGATCAGACCAGTGATCCTATGTGAATATTGTTGTCTGTCCCCTCTACTGGGCATCACCAAGAGCCCTCAGCTGGGACTTAAACCAAAACCAGGGACTCTGAGTCAACACTCAGCAGAAGCTCTAACCATTCGATGAAAGGTATATTCCTTGCAGCTGGAAATTTACATTGCTTCTATGACTTTCTGTAACCAGAAATGAGCAAAAAGGACTTGTCAGTGGCAGTCTGTGTCAAAAAACTGCTTGTGGACACTTCAGGTCCTTTTGCCAGTTGTGGAACTTTATTGAGAAAGAACAAGAACTAGTGTCTGTGTCTGTTCTAGTAGCCCAGGGAGGCTACACATTAATAGCAATGTTCCACACTCATTACATGTGGCATGCTTTGTCAAAACACCTGTAATGAGTATGAAACATTGGCATTAGTGTGTAGCCTCCTTGTGCTACCCCAGACATACTGATTTTGTTGTTCTTTTTCACACTAAAATTCCTTTCATATCACTTGGCAAAATGTCTACAAGCAGCTTTTTGATTCAGAGTGCTGAGTCCTTTTTGTTCATTTCTACATATTGTGGTACTTACAAAGCAGCTAGCTCCATCCCCGTGGGAGTGACCCTAGGTAGTTAGCTGATTATGTATGATAAAAGACTCAAAAAATGCACACGTTCTGACTTATTATTCAAAATGTTTTTTAAATACAAAATGTAACACTGTAAGTAGACTGAACAAAGGACGAGAACAATTTACCATTGTTCTAACCTGTATCAGTATTATTGCATTTTAGCTTGTTGGGGAATAGCTTTCTGGACTGCTAAAAGTCACCAAAATGCACCATTTGACTTCAATTTTTCAAACTTTTCCTGGGGGAGCATGCCCCCAGATCCCCCTAGAGAGGGTGGGATTTTGTGCCCTTCCAGAATTTCTGGCTTCATGACGCCCCTGATCTGGGGACTAATGACCTGGCTAGGGATGAGCCAGCAGTAGTCCAGGAGGACTTTGTTTAATTGTTTAATTAGTATTTTGGAAAGACCTTTGAGCATGAGCTCTTTTACAAAGGTTCCACATCAGGGTGGCCAATAAGACAAGACACATATTCAGTGGTTACAGAGGCCTGATTATTAGGCATTAAAGAGCAATTAGATGACAATTAGACAAATAGGAGAAAAACAGAGCAGTTGTAATAGAATACTAAGCTATTTGTAATCGGTTTCCCTAGGTAACACACCCCTGGAAACCTCCAAATCCGTTGATAGTCTATGACAGAGTAACTGCATAGGGTTTAACGCTATCCCAGATGGCGAGAGGCTGGGTGACAGTGAAACAAGGGGGATTGGGTTTGAAAACAATCACAGAGAGCGAGAAGTGGGGTGATAGTGAAACGAGGGGGGCTGTGATGGGGGGCAGCTCCAGAGTGCTTTGTCTAGTATGGTGTGTGTGTGTGGGAGGGTTTGAGAGGGCAGTACCAAGTGCATTTAAAGAGGATTAATAGCTTACTTAAGCACTTGGCTAGGCTGGAATGGAGGCAGGGTCCTCTAGGTAGCCCTGCTGGGTGTTACCTTGGGGGTAGGCCTGTCTATCAAGTGGGGCCTTAGAAACAGGTGCATTTTGAGTTAGACATTAGGTGCTGTTTGAGGCCTACTTTGAATTGAGACAGGCTGTTTGTTTGTAATTTCACCGGAGTTCATTTATCCAGGGGGCCCAAGAGGAGAAAGCATGCTCCTAGTGAGGTTCGACGGAATGGTATGGACAGTGCTCCATTCTTCCTCTGTCTGGTGATGTGTGTTGAGAGAGAAGCTCCAGCAGGTTTCCTATAGGGGTGGAGTTTTTCTGAGGAGTGCCTTCTTTCCCAGGAGGCAAGTTTGGTATTTGATCCTGTCTTTTAGGTTAATCCAGTTTGTACACTCATACGGGGTGCAAGTATGAGTGTAGTGATCTGCACACAGGGTGAGGCGGCATGCCTTATTGAGTGCAATTTGGACCCTTTTGAGCACTGTATCAGCAGCAGCTCCATATACCACCAGCCCGTAGTCTATCGTGGAGAGTATGGAGCTGGAGACAGAGATTCGGAGTGCTTCCGGGGTGAGAGATTCCTTATGCCTCTAGAGGACCCCAATCTTTGTGTTTACCACTTTGACAAGGGAGTCTACGTGGTGCGTATAAGTGAGAGAATCATCAATGGTTACTCCAAGGTACTTGAACAAGTGCACCTGCTCAATCTGCTCACCAGCCTTGTTGGTGATTACGAGAGGAGCATGCTTGTGTTTGTTGTAGGGGCTGGATTGTAGCATGGCCTTCGTTTTCTTGTAATTTAGTAGCAGCTTTTGCCTACTGAACCAGTCCTGGAGTTTATTGAAAGAGTTCTGTAGTTCTGTTTGTAGGGCAACCTGAGAGGTGCTGCTGCTCAGCAGCATGGCATCATTCACATACAGGATAAATTTGGTGTCACAGGCTGTGGGTAGGTAATTTACAAAGAGACTGAAAAGCAGGGGCCCTAGAATTGATCCTTGAGGGACCTCTAGGAGTACATCTCTGGAGCTGGATAACGTCTGCCCGATTTTGACTCACTGGCTCCTGTGTGTTAGGTAGTCATTGAACCAATTCACGGAGTTTGGTGCCACACCCAATCTTTGGAGCTGAAGTACTAGTAGAGAGTGGTTGACTGTGTCGAGAATTTTGGTGAGGTCCATGAAAATGGACCCCACCAATTTGCCTTCATCCAGCGCCTTGTGTGCATAGTCAGTGTATTCCAGCAGTGCCATGGTGATACTGTGTTTTGCCTGAAGCTATGTTGGTTTGGGCAGAGCAGATTGTACTTATTGAGGTATTCTGTGAGTTGACTTGCCGTAATTTTTTCCAAAGCTTTGGATAGTGGGGAGAGGATAGCTATTGGCCTGTAGTTTGACACCAGCGCCTTGTCACCATTCTTATGCACTGGAGTTACCAGGGCTCACTTCCATACCTCTGAAATTGATCTAGGGCCAAGGATTTATTAAATAGCATTGTGATGGGCATAATAAGAATATCAAGGGTAACAGTTAGTAACTTCATGTCTAGCCCATCACTCCCCAATCTGGTTTTGCCTAGGACTTTCCTGACCATTGTTAGGGCCTCTTCACCATCACCTTCTTAAAGTAGAAGGCTGGGTGGTTAGTTATGAGCAGGTTGATGCAACCTTGGTCCTCCACAGGCAGAAGGTAGTCTGGAGGCAGCACTAAGGACAGGTCTGTAAAGGCCTGGTTAAAGGCATCAGAAATGGCTAGCGGGTCTGAGGAGGATGAATTACTAATGTTGAGCATCTTAGGGTGCTGCTTTTGATCTTTACCAAGGATGTTCTTGATATTGTCCCAAAACCTCTTTCCATCTCCCCATGCATTGTTAAGCTGGGTCTTATGGAAATTGACTTTTGTGAGCCTGATACGTTTGGTGCACCAATTTCTAGCCATTTTGTAGCACTGTAGGTCATGCTTGCTGCCTGAGTTGAAGGCTTTTTCCCAGAGGCAGTCCCTCTCCTTAGGAGGGAGAGGAGCTTGCCATCAATCCAGCCGTTAACCTCCCCTCAAATTTTCTGTTTTGTGCATGGTGCATAGATATCACAGATGGAATTGAAGCCCTCAGTGAAAAAACTAAGGCCTGGTCCAGTGTAGGTGCCTTGTTGATGGGGACCAGTTGTAGGCAGGCAGGGCCAATTTGAGGGATCCAAGTTTGCCTTTCCACAGAACCCTGCTCTCCATGAGGCGGGGTGGGCTTTTGGCAAGTTTAGTGGTCCATATAAAGGAGATTGGGGAGTGGTCACTTAGCACGTCTGGGAGAACCCTGAGTTCGGAGAATCGAGTCGGTGAGCTAGCTAAGATCCAGTGAATGAGGGTGCTGGTACCAGCCTTGTAGTTCTGCCTGGTGGGGTGAGTTATGAGTTGCGTGAGATTATGGGAAGTGATTAGGTCTCTGGAGGGTGTTGCCTCCTTACATAACCAGTTAATATTAAAGTCACTGGTCAAGATGAGTTCTGAGCCCTTTCTGAGTGCGCTAATTTCTTGCATAACAAGAGTAAGGCCTTCCTTGGCTTTCATGGGGGGCAGGTAGGTTGTGGCGATGGTAAGGGTCTTGTCTTTTAAGCCGACTTGTATTTTTACCACTAGTAGCTCATAATCCTCCACAACTTTGGAGATGGAGAGGACGGAGCAACTCACTGAGTTTCTGGCATATAGAAGGCAGCCACCACTTTTCCTGCCTATTCTATCAAGTTGAAATGCTTGGAATCCTTCGATGGCCAGCTCACCATCTTTGATCCTACCTGACAGCCAGGTTTCAGTTAGGCAGAGTATGTCAGGGCATGGATGGTCATCCAAGCCTGGAGCTGGTCGAATTTGGTAGTTAGGCTGTAGATGTTTAGCGATGCTATCTTTAGGCCATTCACTGTATGGACCCCCTGCTCCTCAGGGTTGTTGGTCCAGGGTTTAGTGAACATTGCCAGAGAGTAGCAGTAGCAGACAGATAACCTTTCTGGCAGATAGGGTGATGTTTATCTTCCCTCATGTCTTCCGTCACCAGTGCTTGAGGTGGGAAGGTGTCTATACACCTGTGTTAAATTAGGGGAAAGCTAACCATTAAGGTTATGGTTTGCAAGGTTGGCTTGGTGATAACTGTGTATGGAGTGCGTGGAGATAAAGAGCCTATCGTTACCGGAAGTGGTAGTGGCCATGCTTATGCTTTTCTTCCAGCTTGCACCCGTGAGGATTCAGAGTGGGGATGTAGGGTCCGAACAGATATGGAACCAGCAATGCCAAAAGAGGTAATGAGGAGAGTAGTAGGTGGTTGCACCCCATGGTAGTTTGTTTGGTGTTGCTGGCCTGCTTAACTGCTAGCTGGTTTATAGTTGAAAGGGTATATAGTCGAATTAGGGTGAGGACCCTAACAATAGGGCAGGTAGAGCAGTAATTGAGAGGAGTTAGATGGAGTGGCTGGAGAAAAAGTTAAGAGCATGTGTGTGATCCTGTGGGTGGGACTGCTTTAACAAGGGGAGGTGAGAAAGTGGGTCAAGTCAGGTATTGAAGACAGGGAGGCCAATAGCATGAAAATGTGCAGCAGTGGAGTGACCAATGAGCTGCTAGGCTGAGGAAAGGGGTGGAGTAAGGGTCTGCTTAATACTGTGAGGAGGTGGGGGAGGGGGGTGAGCAAAACAATTCAGTCCAGAACACAGCACAGAAAGAGATTTCCCTGAGATCAGGAAGTGCCAGGCATTGGAAAATCAGTCAAAGAGCAAAGCTGCCAATCAGTGCCTGGCTCCTCCACTGGGCATCCAGTCAAAACAGCGGCATTCACAACCACGAGTTTCAGAGGTCCGGTGCGTACCTGAATCTGTCTGGGGGTCAGTCGGGTGGTCTGTTAGCTGTGGCCTGCTCGGAGATAGCCAGGGCCACAGGAGCAGCCGGGATCCGGGATCTGGGGTGGGGTCTTAGGCAGATGGAACAATCTGTGACCTTCTCAGAAGTGCAATTTGTCTACTACATGGGGAGGACAGGATTCTCTGCACCAGGAACTTCAAAGCATGGTTGAAGGAATAGTGCAGAGAGGAGGGTTTTGGCTTAATTGAGGACTGGGGCCCCAGCTGGAGGGATATGGGCCTGTACAGGGGTGATGGTGTGCATCCATCCAGGAGGGGTACCATGGTCCTCAGTGAATGGTTCAAATGTTACATTGGCAAGCATTTAAACTAGCCAAGGGGGGGAGGCAGAAACACAAATGAAGACATAAACTGCCCCCCAGGCAAACAAGGTCAGCAAGGGATTCCTGAGCATGAAACCCCAAAAGAACCATATAATAAAGGAATCTGGGGGTAGAAGACAAGAGAGATAATGAGATAGATAGTGGAGAAACAAAGAGGGGTAGCAATGGGAAACAAGATAGTGGGTGTCAGCACAATCTGGAGAGTCATGTTTCTGTAACCCACCCCCAAAATGGTAGGCTTACCATGATCATCTCTTTAAACACTGTTGTGTTCCCTGCCTGGAAGAATCCCAGCTGGTACTCTGCCTTCAAGAGGTTGGCAATGTCCAGTGATGTAGATAATTCAAATCTACATGTAAACTGTTATTGTGTTCCTGATTCTTGCATGAGTGTGTGAGTTAATGCTGCCACACTGTGAGGCCCAATCCTGCCTTTGCAGTGTATAGCCTGTGCTGGGTCCGGGTAGAACGAAGCTCATGACCTACCAGGCAGCATCACGATAAGTTTCATTGTACAGTCACTTACCAGTATAGATGCAGCCCTATTGAATGCTGTAACTGATTGTTTCTAAACCTAAACTGTTGTGCCTAAAATTAACTTCAAAGTTTGGGACTGCTTGCAATTTCCTCAGTCAGTCGCCATAATGGTACTTTGACCATGCTGGTGAGCCAATCAGAACTCAAGGGGTCCTAATTTGTCCTTTTACTATGGCTGCTGGAAGAAACTGTGAATTGCATGCTTGGCACCTATTTTAACAATCAGGCATTTAAACTGTGATTGACAGTCTTGAATGCCTATATGGGAGTAAAAGCCTTACAACACATGTTTAGTGTAGTTGTGCTTATTTTTGAAAAGCCATCGAAGGGTCAGTGCTCTACACCATTACTTTATTTGAAGTTCTGTTATGTATGAGTACCACCTTCCCAGTGCCTACTACTACCTTCTGAATAGACAAAATAAAAGTGTTTGCCAACTGATTTGCCTTTAAAGTTCAATCTTTGGTTTAGACAGTCTTTGCAGGCCATCAGGCCTGAGGATTACAATTTTTCTTTAGTTTAAAGTGCTTATGAAGCTGGCCTGGTGGTGCTGAAGGTTGAGGTGCTGGACACCACACCTCACGCCACGCCAGCAACCTGGGTTCCAAATCAACCAGGAGTGCCAGGTTTGGCAGGAGAAGGAGAGGATTGAGCATCCAGAGGACTGCTCTCCTCATCTGGGGAGGGTAGGCTGTGGATTCCCACCACGTAGCGACTCCCAGTGGAGACTGGGAACACGTCACCAGCTGGGATGTGTGTTTGGGAGAAGTGTCAGTGAATGTCTGTGAGTGGGTTCAGGAGTGTGCTCGCTGCGTGCTGATGTCATTGCATGTCCACGCCTTGGGGAGGGGAGAACGAGGAAATGCCTTGGATACTTGGAGTATGATGACAGGCCCATGAGTCAGTCCCCCACGCCCATCACCAGATCCTGTCTGCGCTGGTCCCCTGATTCCTACTTTACCACCTGACGCCAACTAGCTTCTGAGAAAGGGTGCTGAAAAGGAGCGGTGGCCCCGCACAGGGGTATGCTGCCATGGGGTCAAGTCAGAGTGCTGGGTAGCTTGGGGGGCAAGTGTTGGAGGTTCTTGGAGGGTGGGAAAGAGTGACTCCTCTGGCTATGTCCGAGGGGATTCCTAATGACCAGTGTCTGGAGCGTAAACAAAGTTTAAAAAATAAAGTGCTTATGAATACTGCAATCGCTAAAGGTAAAAGAATTAATAATCATTTATTTGTTTAGTGCCCAACCAGCTGCAATGCTGGCCAACCTGCAGCAACATTCAGGCCTGCAACATCTCAGATCCTGAGTACCTAGAATGCAGTGACTGAACTTAGTCAGGATGAAATGTATGTGAATGTTCCTCTAACACAGAAGCATTGCTTTAATCAAAATCTTGATTTGTGTTCCTTCCCATGTTCAAATCCCAAAGTAAATCAGTTTGTAGCTTGAATGTTAAACTAATTCCTAAGCATATTATTATTCAGTGCCGGATTAATTGAAAAGCTAAGAGGTGTTTATTGCTACAGCAAATCTTGCTTTACAGGTGCACAGGTGTAACCAGGGAGTTCTGATTCTGTTGGTAAGAGTGGTAACCATGAGCATGTTATTAGCACTCACTAACAATCGTAACATTGAGTGTCAAGTAAATTGTTTTCCTCAAATCCATGTGTGGGACAACTAGTTGGGGATGTGGGTAGGTACAACTTCCCAGAGAGCTGTGCTAGCTAACATAAAACCCACTTAAAGAACACTCTGGGTGGAGGCACTGCACAAATAGCATTATTGTTGATATTGATCCCCTTGTAGTAACTAAATCAGAACCCAGTCCCCTCAACCTGCATTTAGGGCAGCAGGCAGGGGTAGTAGCCCATTGGGAGGTGGTGTCCGAGTTACATCCTTGGAGGCACCACTGGGATTACTGCCCCCTAGTGGCCAAACCATAAAATTCCAGTTAGGCCCCACACAGAGACTGGCACTGAAATGCAGAAAGTTACCAGCCCTAACCTTGAATTTCCTGCTAATAAAATGGCTGTGCATCACCTGCTGGGTTGGTGTGAGGCATAGGAGGCTGATCCTCAAACATCATTGTTGTTTCTAGATATTCCTCTTGGCACTGATAAGGGTACTATTGAGGGAGCCCTTGCCAAAGCCAAGTGCCTTGGTTGGGCTATAGTGAAGGGTCAAATTTCTGATTTGATTACCAAGTATTTTATGGCACTGGTGGAATGTAGTAACCTCATGGACAATGAGAGGGTGCCCAGTGTTCTTATATCTGATAAGTACACAGTGGCCTGGAAGGTAGTCACCATGCATAGTGTAACATCCATGCCAGGGGGGTCCCCAAGATCAGAAGGGTTAAAAGAGAAACTTGGGAGATTGGGAGAAACTTGGGACAAACTTTTGAGGACCTAAATGAATGCTGGAGACCCTCGAAGTACCACCTCTGGCCTGTACCAGCCCCAGCACCCACTCCTATGCCAATACCTGCACCTGTACTCTAAGTTAACCTTGACTCCTACTGTAGAATGTGAGTATTTTATGGCACCCTCCCCACTCCTCATGGGGAAGATAATCTAGAGACATGAATGGACTATGATTTGTCCCTTGTGCAAGAGTGGCAATGTACAGAGGCTGAGAAAACAAAGAGACTTATGGAATGTTAAAGGGGCCCTGCACTTAAAGCAATTCATTTTATAAGGTCTACTAACCCTGAGGCCCCTGTCTAAGAGTATTTCTCTGCTCTAGAAGGTATTTTGGTAGTACTGAATCTGGAGAAAACTTATTGTGGAAGTTTAAGTCCACCAAACAGTGGAAAGGTGAACTTCTGTCTGTCTTTGTAACTCAGCTGGAAAGAGCCTTTCATGGAGCTCACAGGAAAGGTGGGATATTGACTAATGATCTAAACCGAGTGAGACTAGATCACATTCTAAAGTCTGCTAGATTTGTAGCATGTTAATGCTAAAGATAAAGTTTCAGGACTGAAGGGATGCCCCTCCTGTTTATTGCTGGCTCATGAAAGAGATTTAAGAGGCTGAAAATGAGGAGGAACTTTGGGATCCTTATGCAGCACTCCCCAGGTAGCTCAGGTTCCTGAAAAAACAAGTGACAAATAGGCTGTTGTTGACCCACAGCAACTTAAAGACTTACTAAAAGAATTAAGGGAACTTAAAGCAAGTTCTGAGACTGTTGTAAAGATGGTAAAAGGCCAGACTGCTTGAATTAATGCTGCTGAGGTAGCCAGTGAAGCTCAGATAATAATAAAAGGTGCAAGTGCTCAGGTTCCCAGTGGGAAGGCAAACAGTGATATGTTGAAAGAAATGATAGAACTGAGGGCTTTAATGAGTGACATAGCCAAATCAACCCATCAAAATTCATTCTGGAGAAGGCCTAGTGGAAATGAGAGTGGATAAAGACAAAAAGATTACTCTAACCCTGGTCAGTACAATAGTAGTAAGCCAGCTGAGGAGCCTGCTTGAGCCCAAAATCCAAGACCTACTGTTTTCTGCTACTGTTATGGTGAGGATTACCACACAAAATGGGTGTGCTAACTCCCTGAAGACTTAGAAAAGTAGCAATTAAGCTGCTTAACCAAGTCAGACAGAGTAACATAAAGCCTTCAGCTAAATCTTCATAAAAGCATTATGTGACCAAATCTGTAGTTAAGCCTTCTGGCAATACTTCCAGACTGGGCAGAATAGGTAGATCCCTATGGAGATTAGTGTGCAAGTGGAAGGAATCCTAACAGGGCAGTACTAGATAGTGGGTCTCAAATAATAATTTTCAAAGATTGATATGATCAACATTAATCTAACTATTCAGTACAACCACTTGATGGTCTACATGTCTGGGTCTGAGTGAAAAGTCTGATCTGTACCTTGGTTACTTCAAAGTGTGGCTTTCTTTTTCATCCTCTGTGGCAGGTGTGGAGATCCTGTAGAGCCTTTAGATCTGGTGTGCCTCCTCTGACTGTATGATGGCATACCGGTGTTAGTTGGCAATAATGCTCATGCATTTGGTCAACTTGCCCAGTTGTGTCAAGAGAGACAGCAGAAAAGGACTGGTAGAGCCCTGCACATCCATGCTATGGTGAAAAAGGTCTATGAACTGCAACTGCACACTAAAGAAAAAGATAAGGATGAACTTGTGGTGATTGTGTTGAAAAAAAGACCCTTCTGCTATCATGCTACCCCCAAATGCTGAATGCAGCATTAGTAGAGAATTTTAGTTATGAAAAGATGTGACCAACCAAATCCTTATGCTGGAGGCGCCTGAAGATGGTAAACTGCCTGAAGGGTTATTAGTTAAGCCTAGTGTACTTCCTGTTCATGCACACGCTTATGCTCGATGAGTAGTCATCCAAGTTCAAAATGTTACAAACTGAGACATTAAGGTGTGTCAAGACTGCACCTGGCTAAGGTCTTTTCTGCTGACACCATTGTGCTGCCATCTAAAAGAAGAGGAACAAGAGTGTGAAGTGTATGCAGATATGTTTGATTTGGGAGGCTATCCTATTACGGATGGCTGGAAGGCCGAATCAGTAGAAAGCTGTCTCAAAGAACTAGAGTATTCTCCTTAAGGAATGGGACATAGGATGCATTACTGGTGCTGAACATCACATGTGCCTTCTCGATGAATGTCCTTTTGTGAAAGGTCTAGAAGATTAGTTCCTGCTGCCATAGACTATGTAAAGTGTCACCTGTAAGAAATGCTCACAGCAGGGATAATCCAGGAGTCATGAAGTCCCATGCATCTCCAATTGTAGTAACAGCCAGACCTCTTTAATCCATTATTGGTTAGTCCATTTTTCTGGTTTCCAAACAGGTTGCTGTCATAACTAAATATTCCCCATGTTAACCATCTCATTTATCCATATGTCTCTGCATCCAATCCATTTTAGGACATTCTGCAATAAATGAACTAAATGCTTGCTTATTTGGCTATTTAATCTGGTGTTAATGGCTTCCTGGTCTGGCTGTGAAGCTGTCAAGTAAGTGATAAGCAACTCACCGATGAACAAAGGCTCCAGTGCTCTGGAGCTATTAGTGGGCAATTACAGGTCGTTAGCGCCCATCACAGCTCATTCATTCAGTCTGCATAATTAATTCCACTGATTCCCCTGTGAGCTTAATGTAGCTGTTTAGCAGTTTTACTTCCCACTAATTCCCTTAGTCCCTTAGTCTTGTCTGCCCTTGGGGCTTAATTGAAATCTGGTATTCTGTGTCCTTTTAATTTGGCCCCTTTCTATTTGAAATTCAGTAGCGTGGCAATATGCAAGCGAGTAAGCAGGGCCGTTCTGAGACTTCAGTCTCTCAGGAGAGAGAACTATGTTTGTGGAAACAGTTTAATCCAGAGTCCACATACCGTGATATGGCTGCTTATGCCTTCAATTCATTTGGGCTAAAATTAGATCTTCAACTTGCTCAGACATCTGGCAAGCTAGAAAAGTGGTCAGCAGCATCTTCAGACTCCACAGCACTAACCTAAGTAAGACTGGGGCAGCACAAAGATGGCTGAGACTGCTCTAAACGTATGACTCTCTGAGATGAATGCCAAAGGCGCTTTTGTTTCAATGCCATGGTTACTGAAAAGGCTAACTTTTCAGAACACAGATGGTGTGGAGGACTTCTCTTACTCCAGAGGCTGGATACAGGGTTTCAAAAAGAAATATGCCCTCAGCAGTAAAACATTACATGGTGAGTCTGCAAGTGCTGATATGATAGCTGTTGTTTCTGGGAGGTTGCAGCTAAATGAAGTTTTAAATGGGTATAGCTCAATGAACATTTATAACCTGGGTGAGACCGGTTTATTTTATAGATTGGGCCCACTGCCACACTATCCTCTGCTCTCATGTCTGGAACAAAAAATCCGAAGACAGGCTTACTGTGGCACTTCACAGTAATGTTGATGGCTCCCATAAAGTTAAGCCTTTTGTAATTGGCAAGGCAAAGAAACCACATTGTTTTGGTAGTGACTTTGACCCCTGAGCTGTATGCAAGATACAGGGCTAACAGCAAGGCATGGATGACGGATGAATTCAAGGAATGGGTTGCGGATTGTAATAGAACTATGAGACTGCAACAAAGGCATGTAATTGTGCTGCTAGATAATGCAACACGTCACACTGTGCCCAGAAACCTGTCACATGTAGAAGTTCATTTTCTCCCACCAAACACCACTTCCCACATACAGTCCATGGATGATGGAATAATGAAAAATGTCAAGTGTTTCTACAAGAAAGAACTGTGCAGACATTTCATTGCATGTGCTGAGTTTGGCACTGAAATGAAAATTTCAATTAGGCAAGCACTTTTGTTCATACACAGCTCGTGGAGAGCAGTGACAGAGTCTATAATTAAAAACTGTTTGAGGCATGTGCAAATCCTATCACACCCAGAATATGAGCTGGCCAGTGCAACTGAAACAAATGCTGACTGCAATTCTGAACAATTAAACCCAACTGAACCAACAATTGAGCTGATGGAGCTTCAAGTCTTAATTCAGCTTGCCAGAAACCTTGTTACAGAAATTGATAGCTCAACAGTTTGTAGCTGCTGAGGACACACTGGAAACCTGTCCACCTTTAACTGATGAGGACATCATGGACATTGCTTATCATAAAGATAGCCCCTTAGACATAGATGAGGAAAGCCAGGACTCACAGTGATTCCTCCCCACCTGTGTCTGCTTATGATGCTTGCAGTAGCCTGAGCACTATGCTACTTTACTTAGAGCAGCACTACATCAATGAAACTGGAAAGCACACTGACAGTGTGCTTGACATAAAAAAAAAATCATAATTGCACACTCCTTTTTAAATAAACATCAATCTGATATCCTAGAATATTTTAAAAAATAATTTGCTCTCAGTACTGCACCCAGTTGTTATTTTGTGCCATTAGTTAATTAAAATTCAGTACCATGCCCTGCCCTTATGCTGAGCCTGTTTGTTAAGGTGTTTAATTCAGTACTGCCCCATTGTTTACCTTTTGGTTTCTCTCCGTGCCCTGTGGTTATGCTACTGCTGCTGCTGGTCCCATTGTGGAATATAGAATGTGCCTGTGTGTACAAGGTAAGTGTGTGTGTGTGCATGCAGTGCACAAGTCAGTGGCATGTGCGCATGCAGTATGTGTGTGAAAAGAGTGTGTGTGTGTGTGTGTGAGTACAACTACAAAATGTGAATGCCTGAGTATGAGTGCAAAGTGCAAGTGCATATGTGTGTGTGTGTGTGTGTGTGTGAGTGCATGTGTATATCAGTATGTCTGAGCTACTACAAAACTGTTGCAACTATTAAAGGAATGTACAGTACTGAATTTTAACTGAACATTTTAAATTAGAATTACAAATAAAAAACTTAATATGAAGATAATGTTTGCACAAATAAAAGGAATAAATGATGTTAAATAAGATTCAACATTTTTGTAATGCTTTTTACTGAATCAGGAACTAAATGGGATGCACAGGGGCTTAATTAATATGCATGCTCCATTTATCCATTGATTATTAATCCAGTCAGGATCACCTCAATACAAACAGGTCCAGATTAAAGATGTTTGACTGTAGTACAAAAGAAAAATGTCATAGTAAGAATGTGTTTGGATTATAGAATACTCAGTAAAAAGAACTATACCCAACCAGTACACTATGCCACACATAAAAGATGCATTGGACTGCTTAAATGGGAGCAAGTGGTTTTCCATCCTTGATTTGCGCAATGGATACTATCAGGACCCAATGGCCCCCGAAGATAGGGAGAGGACTGCTTTTATTTGTCATTTGGTATTTTATGAGCTTCTCAGAATGCTACAGGGAATTTCGTGCATGCCCGAAACCTTCCAAAGACTCATGGAACGTGCAGTGGGTGACATGAATCTTCTTGAATGCCTGGTCTATCTTGATGACATCATTATTTTCAGGAAGACCATTTAAGAACAATAAGCCTGTCTTTTCAAATCACTTGATCGTCTAGAGGAATTTGGCCTCAACTGTCCATAGATAAGTGCCAGTTTTTTCAGAATTCTGTGAAATACTTGTGTCACATTGTGTTTCCCCAAGGTATACAAACAAATCCTAGCAAAGGTAGACGCTTTAACAGATTGACCAAATCCTAACAAACTTAAGGAATTACAAAGATTTCTTGGATTTTACGGTTATTACTGTAGATTTGTTAAATACTACACCAAAGGAGTGCAACCTTTGCAATCTGACACAAGGGTACCTGTACCCACTCATTCACAAAACTTTCAAGTGAGGCACTGATGAAGAGACTGTACAAATCTACTTTAAGCCTCATGTTTTTTGCCAAAGATGACCCCTGATTGTGATACTGCCTGGGAAGAAATCATCTGATGGCTGACCCATGCTGCTGTGCTGGCCTATGCTGATCCTCTAAACCCTATGTGCTTCATACAGATGCTAGTCTGAGTGGCTTGGGGCTATGCTTTATCAAGAGTATCCTGAATGGTTGTGCCCAGTTGCGTTTGCCAGCAGAAGTTTGTCGCCTTCAGAGAAAAACTACCCCATTCACAAACTAGAATTTCTTGCCCTTAAGTGGGCGATAGTACAGCAATTTCATTAGTACTTATATGGAGCAAAGATTCTGGTGAAGACTGATAACAACATGTTAACATATGTCTAGACCTCAACTAAGTTAGATGCCACTGGCATAGATGGCTCACAGCCCTCCACTTATGACAATGCAGCAGAATATTGCTCAGGTTTAAATCATATTGACGCTTCAAGTTCTTTCTCTCATAGATCTGCCTCTAGATCAACCATGGGTGCTCGTCTCTGAACAATCAGTGAAAGCATTATGTCACAAGTTTAAAAAAGATGAATTTTCATCCTCAGAAAATGATGATCACCTGGTGGATTGCCTGGGACCACCAGATACCTGTGTACCAGTGGTCTACTGTAACTTCGCTGCTCTGGACTTCAGCACTCTGACCCAGATGACAGAAGCTGACCTGCAGTGAGAACAAAGTTGTGACTCTATGATGAAAAAAGTAATTTCTGTTCTTAAACAAGGAGGGGATATTTCTTCGATGAGTTCCACTGACAATAATACTAGTTTGGTGCTGCAGCGAATGGCCAATACTTAAGTTAAGAGAGCAATTATTGTACAGTGAACTAACCAATACCAAACAGGATCTGATCAAAAGACAGCGGGCCTTGCCATCCAAATTTAGAAGAACTGTGTTGAAATCCCTGGACAATGACATGGGGCATTTGGGAAGCTAGAGAACTATGGACTTGGTCTGGTCACATTTCTACTGGCCCAAAATGAGTTCATATGTCGAGAAATATTGCAAGAATTGCAGCAGAAATATACAGAGGAAAGCCCAATCTCAAAGAGCAGCCACACTGGTCAACACAGTAACCAGCGCTCCCATGGAACTCATATATATAGACTTTGTAAGTTTAGAACCAGATTCTCGAAACATTGCAATGTGCTGATTGCCACTGATCACTTTACGAGATATGCTCAGGCCTATCCCACCAAGGACCAGAAGACCTCTACAGTTGCTAAAGTCCTGGTGCAGAAGTTCCTTGTACTGTAGATTACAGCACCCCTCAGTGCATCTATTCTGATCAGGGCAGAGATTTCAAGAGCAGATTGATCAAGGAACTGTTATTACTCTGGGGCATCAGAAAATCTAGAACTACTCCATATCATCCACAAGGAGATCTCCAGCCAGATGTAATCATGCCTTTCTTGGTATGCTAGGTACACTTGCTCCAAGAAACATGTCTAAATGGAGTCAACAGATCAGTGCTTTGGTGCATGCATACAATTATGCAAAAAATGATGCCACTGTTTTTTTGCCTTACAGTCTTATTTTTGTAAGAGAGGCTCACCTCCCAGTGGATGTGTGTTGGTGTTTTTTCCTGATGGTACCCAGTCTGAAAGCTACCTCATGTAAAGAAACTGAAAGAACAACTAAACCGTGCATACCAGCCAGTTAACACTATGGCTGCCAAAACAAACTTAGTCAATAAAGTTTGCCATGACAAGCTAGTTAAAGGCACAAGAACTTCAGTCAGGTGACCGTGTGTTGATACAGAATCTTGGATTTCAAGGCAAGCATGAAATAGCTTGCTGTTGGGGACCCACCCCCATGTTGTAATTGCCAAAGTGGGTGATCTCCCAACACACAAAGTGCTATCAGAAGGGGACACTCGAGTTACAAAAACAATGCACAGAAGCCACCTGCTGCTTATTGATCAGATAGTACTCAATGAAGTTCAGGACTCTGAAGATCCTAGGTGCCCTATGACCAGGTCTACTACACATAGGAAGCAACTATGTCAGTCACCTTCTCCTAACCAGCCAGCTCAGCAAACAGATAACGCTGACCTTGTTAATTACTCAAATTCTGAAAGTGATGATAGGGAGTTTTGCCCTGCTTTTTGTCCATCCTTTGAGCTTGCCAGGTTATTCCAAGGTTTTCCTTCTGCTACTTCTAGCAATGCTCTGGGAAGCCCAATGGTTTCCAGTGATCCTGGCTTGTCTGTTGTGCCTTAACCTCCAGGTAGCGATGTCAGTAGTATAAGTTCCAAAATTCATGATTCTCTCCGTATAGTGGAGCTAATTGAACCAAGTGCAAACCTCAGTGAACAAGCTAGTGCATCAGAGAGTACAACTGTTTTAAGTGGGTTAAATGAACTGTTTCAATCAACAGAAAGTGTTGCTGTCCCTGTGACCACCAGCTGCATTTTGGATGATTCCAACTTTGTAGACATACTGTACCTCTTACAGATGAAGATGAGCCTAAGAAATCTGAGTATGATAGTGATGTCCAAAATAAAGGGCCCAAAAGTAATAATGACCATCAAGAAAGTGCAGTGGTACCCCTTTCTTCAGAAGATGTTTATTGCTGGACAATGAACCTGGAGTCACAAATCTGAATGCTAATGCAGAAGTGCAAGTGCCATTGCCAAATTTGCCCTGTCGCTCAGAAAGAACTGTCAAACCTGTATTACTGCTCAGGTATGACACTCCAGGAAAGCCTGGTGATTTGCCCATGAATGTTGTGCACAAAGGAGTATATATTACAGCTAACTCCCTGCCTAAAACAGTGTTCACTGCCTCCTCCAGATCAAAGCCTCCACCCAGTATAACAGGGTATATTTAAGCAGGAAAAAAGGGATTGTATGAAGCATATTGATAAAATGCCTAATGGTTTAACAACTGTATATAACTTCAGAATGTCCAATCGGATGTCCTGTGATTTTGAAAAATGCATAATGGGTCATGATAATAACTTTAAAGTACTCTGGGATATACAAATGCTTTGAGAAAAGATTTAACTTAACAGCATGCTATGTTGTGAATACTTATTTTATATACAGTATGAACAGATGTTATATATAGTGCTATATGGTCCGGACCGGTACAGAGTAAAATGGTTATGTATATATTGCCATGCCTTTTATGGACTTGGCTCACACACCATGTTTCCTGGGCAGGGGAAAGTGTAACTCACCCCCAAAATGGTGGACTTACCTTGATCATCTCTTTGGACACTGCAGTGTCCAGTGATGTAAATAATAGAAATCCATATGTAAAGTGCTCTAGTGTTCCTGGTTTTTGCATGAATGTGTGCGTTAATGCCACCACGTTGTGAGGTTCAGCCCTGCTTTTGCAGTGACTAGCCTGTACTGTGTCCGGGTAGAACGAAGCTCTCGATTGACCAGGCAGCACCCTGATAAGTTTAATTGTACAGTCGCATACCAGTATAGATAAAGCAGCGTAGTCCATGACCATAGCAACTGAGACTGAGTGCCTAGAAAACGGTGACTCAGTCTCTGTAACTGTGATCATGGCTACTTAGGGAGAGGGTGACCGGATACTGTGGTTGGCAAAAAACGTGACAGGAACTTGCACATATACGTGCGTGCGCACCCATGGGGGGAGAGATTTGGGGGAGGGATGGCATGTGGGAGGGGTTACGGCAAGATCGCTGGCATCGTGGGGAGGGTGGTTGGCTGGGAGGCATGGGGTACTGGGTTCTGGTCCGGCATGGTGTGGTTTAATTTTTTTGCCACCTGGTGGCAAGTATTGCCTCAAGTTTCCCCCCAACATGCCCCCCCTGGAGTTGATAATCCATAAGTAGGGGGGTGCAGGGTCCTGTAGGTCTTGGGCACCATTTTTCAGTGCATTGCCAGTGTGCATCGCTGAAATTATTTTTCGGTGATGTACACAAGCCATAATAGTGGTCCCTGTTGCTCGATCACTATTATGACATGGAACCGATGTAGCACTATTGCATGCTGCAACTGATTGTTTCTAAATCTAAACTGCTATGCCTAACATTAAGTTTAAAATTTGGGAGTGCTTGCATTTTGCTTAACCAGCCACCATAACTGTACTTTGACCCTGCTGGTGAGCCAATTGGAACTCAAGGGGTCCTAATGGGTTCTTTACTATGGCTGCTGGGAGAAACTAGAATTGTGTGCTTGGCACCCCATGTTAACCAATCAGGACATTTAAACTGTGATTGACAGCCTCGAAGCCAACTAGATTACAAATTTTTCCTTCAGTCAAGAGAAACAAGTGAAAAGAAAGTCTGGCGCTAGCTTCTGTATGATGAAGAGGTTCTGTTCTCTGCTTGGGTAATTTGGGGAGAGGTCTGCTTTACCTCTTCCCGGACTGAACTTCTGTTAGAATCATTGCGACAGTTAAGCTCTGCAGCCAAATCTGAAAGCCTTCAAAGGGGAGAAGAAAAGTGATTTCCTTGAAGCTGATTGATCAGACTGAAAGGGGATCAGAGTGTCTGAAGGGTCCCCAAGCTGTGTGCCAGTGAGAGGCACGGTTGTCCCAGAGATTGTGGCCTAGAACTAAAGCTTAGGGCCACCAGAACTGTCTCCAGCCTGTTTGCTAAAAAGGGGGATACCTGGAGTGCTGTCAAGCCAGCTTACATTTCAAGGGTTACAGTTTATAAGCAGGTAAGCTGAGCAGCCTATCCGAGACGGTACCAGAATTAAAACTTGGGAATGCCCTACAGCTTTGCTGAGAAACTGTTGCTGCCTATTCTACCAAAACTTCTGAAGACCAGTTTGAGAGTCAGCTCCTGCAGAAGTTGTCATCATCCTGAGTTGAGGCCACACTTGGAGAAAGGCCTTGATTTGGGGTGAGTCATGCAAGCCCTGGTCCCTGTATCCTGGTCTTTGTCTAGAAAGAAGATACCTGCAGTCTGCAGCCAGCTACTAGCGAGCCATTTCTTGAGAGGAACCAACCTGGAATTCATCCCAGATCCTGATGGTCATGGTTCAGTGAGTACACCAAGGTTTAACCCTGCAACACAAAATAAAAAGTGTTTGTCACCTGATTTGCCTTTAAAGTTCAAGTCATGGTTTAGAATGTCTGTGCAGGCCATCAGGCCCAAGGATTGAAATTTTTCTTCGGTTTAAAGCGCTTATGAATGTTGCAACTGCTAAAGGTCAAAGAATTAATAATCATTTATTTGTTTAAGGACCCCAACCAGCTGCAATGCTGCCCACCCTGCAACAATGCTCAGGCCTGCAACAACTCAGAACCTGGGTACCCAGAGTGCAGTGACTGAACCTAGTCAGGGGTTAAATGTATGTGAATGTTCCTCTAACACTATGCATTGAAGCCTAACGGCTGCAGCAACAGCCAGAAGTAGGGAGATCCTGGACTCCTTGCAAGGTGCAATCCTTGGGCAACTAGTTAAGAAGCCCACTCATGAGGGGCAATCCTTGACCTGGTACTGACAAACAGGAACTGTGTTACTGATGTCATGGTGGTGACAACCTGGGGTCCAGCGATCACCATACAGTGTGGTTTAATATAAGGACTGGGCCAGAACTGAGATGTACTAAGATGAGTGTCCTGGACTTCAGGAGGTCTGATTTCAGGAAAATGGGAGAATGCCCTAGGGATGCACTGTCTGGGATAGAGGATCTGGGGGGAATTGAGGAACTATGGGCAAAAATAAAGAGGACATTAAAAAGGCAACAAAACTCTGTGTCAGACAGGTTGACAAGGGCAAGAGAAAAAAAGAGACCACTATGGTTCTCTAAAGATGTAGCAGAAAAAATAAGAGCAAACAAAACTAGCATTTAGAATGTACAAAAAGACACAGAAGGAGGATGAGGATAAGGAAAACTACCAGGAGAAACAAAGCGAGGCAGGGAAGGCAGTTAGATGAGCAAAGGCACAGACAGAGGGGAATATTGCCCAATGAGTAAAAGAAGGGTATAAATTGTAGGGAGGTGGGCACCAGTGCTTTTACAGAGGAGAAAGTCCTCAAGGTATTAGCAAAATTAAAAGTAGACAAGGCAATGGGACCTGATGGGGTGCTCCCCAGGATACTGAGAGAGCTCAAAGAGGTGCTAGCTGCACCTCTAATAACTCTGCTCAACTTATCATTAGAAACAGGGAAGATTGCAAGGACTGAAAGAGGGCAGATGTGGCCCCACTTCACAAAATGGGAACAGTGAGGAGGAAGGAAATTACAGACCTGTCAGCCTGACGTCAGTAATGGGCAAAGTAATGGAAACACTGCTGAAGGAAAGAATAGTGGAATACCTCATAACCAGTGAATTACAGGATTCAAGGCAACATGATTTCACAGGGGGAAGACTTTTCCAGACAAACCTGTCTGTCAAGTTCTTCGACTGGGTGACCAGGGTAGTGGATCAGGGAGACACGTTAGATGTGGCCTACCTTGATTTCAGTAAGGCCTTCGACAACGTTCAACATAGAAGACTGGTGAATAAGCTGGCCTCTCTGGGAGTGAGTCAGAAGTTATAAACTGGGTAAGTTAGTTTAGCTACAGGAGTCAGAGGGTGGTGGTAACTGTATCCATTCTAGAGAGGCGCAAGGTGAACAGGGTGCATCAGGGCTCAGTATTAGCCCAACCTCTTCAGTGTCTTGTTAGTGATATTGCATAAGGCTCTAGAAGGAAGGTATGCCTGTTCTCAGATGACACAAAATCTGCAACACAGTAGACACACCAGTGGGGAGGGTTGGACAAAATTAGGGATGATTTGAAAACAGAAGAATGGTCAAGGGTTTGGCAGCTAAGTTTCATTGCAAAAAGTGCAAAATCATGCACTTGGGGCAAAAAAACAGGAGCTACACACCAATTGGGAGGGTAAGTAGTGGCAACCACCATACAGGAAAGAGACCTGGGGTAATAATTTCTGATGACCTGAAGGTAGCCAGACAGTGTGATAAGACAGTGGGGATGGCTAGCAGGATGCTCAGGGTCATAGAGAGACTATTACCAGTGGGAAGAAGGAGGTAATATTACCCCTCTACAGATCACTGGTAAGACCCCACCTCGAGTACTGTGTTCAGTTCTGGAGACCCCACCTCCAGAAGGACATTGATAAGATGGAGGCAGTACAAAATAGAGCGACCAAAATGGTGCAGGGCCTGCATCAAAAGCCCTATGATGACAGACTCAAGGCACTGAATATGTACTCTCTGCAGGAGAGGAGAGGAGAGGAGAGGAGAGGAGAAGAGAAGAGAAGAGAAGAGAAGAGAAGAGAAGAGAAGAGAAGAGAAGAGAAGAGAAGAGAGGAGAGAAAGGGGGGATATGTTAGAAACATTCAAAAACCTAACAGGTGTTATTAAAGTGCAGGAAGAAAGCATTTTCCATAGAAAGAAGCTTGAGGACAAGGGTGGATGCTATGAAGTTGGGGGTGGAGGCTCACAGGAAATGTGAGGAAATACTTCTTCACGGAGAGGGTGATGGATGCCTGGAACAGCCTTCCAGCAGAGGTGATGGGTGCCAGAATGGTGACGGGATTCAAACATGCGAGGAACAGAAACAAGAGGATCTTTGTTAGTAAGGAGGGGGAGGAGGAGGAGGAGGAGATGACCTGAGATTGAGTAAGGTCTGCGATGGTACAGTATGCAGGGAAAACTGGGCAGACTAGGAGAGCCAAGAGGTCCTTATCTGCCAACAACTTCTATGCCTCTATGTTTCTTTAACATGAGGGTTTTTCTTCCCAGAGAAAGTCACCAACTAGCTCGGCCATCTTAGTAAATCATGTGAAAGGAATCTCAACCGTGAAGTGTGCCAGACAGTGAAGTATCTTCAGGGTTGTTGTGACCATTTTTTGGGTGAAACACTTCTGCACTAATACCAAACAAGAATAATAAAATATTTAATAACCTTAAGGAATCAATGCAGGCCATGAGGATCACCAAAGTTGGCATGCAAGATGGGGTCAATGAAAAAATTTCAGTGTTGCTTGGATTGATTTTAAACACAGAGATACTCTGGAATTAGAACAACACGTGGAAGAGTGCAGGAACACTCCATGGTGCATCTATAAGCAAAATACATACTGCAGGGTGCGGTAGTCCTTGTTGGCCACTGAAAAACCTTCCAGCATGAGATCAGAAATTATGGCAGTTGCTAAGGGCTCAATTACCAACAAGAACTGCAGAGGGGGTTAAGGGGCATTATTGACAGCTACCCCTGTAAAAGGGAAATTGGGAGGAAAGGACCAAGATGTTTAGAATTCTAGCCATGGTCAAGGTACAGAGGGTCTGCACCCATCTTCTGAACAGTAGACCAAACTTGACCCAGTACAACATGAAGATACCACCATCCCGCCGAATCAAATGCCTTTAAAAATTCTGTGGCCACAGCTGTTGCAGGAGTGGTGGCCTTCTGAGCCACTGACATAAGAGAGAGTAGAGTTCTATGGTGGTCAGAGTTCAGCCACACTTTAATAAAGCCCAGCTGTGAAGGGCAGACAAACAATGATAGTAAGGACTCAACTCTTGAGAATAAAGCTTTAGCCTTCACTGTTACAACAGTGTTTATTAAAGAAATCTGCCTATAACTTGTTGAAAAGAAGGGGTCCTTCCCTTCTTTGAGGAGGACTATAATAACAGCTTTCCTGATACTTGTGGGCAGTTAGGAAACCTGATATGCTTCCATGAAAACTTTGTGTAACACTAAGGCCAGCTTGTCAGGAATAAGCTGGTAAAAGTCTATCAGCAACCCATCCCCCTGAGGATTTATGAGGAGAGAGGGAGGTAATGGCTTCACACACCTCTGCTACTTTTAGAGGCTCTTCCATGGTCCTCCGCTGTGTCTCTATTAGAGCAGGAAGTAGAAAGTTAGCAAAGAAAGCATCAAATCTGCATTTATCCAGTGGGCCATTAGAGGCATAGATGTTCTGATAAAGCTATTTCATCACCTCTTTAACATGCTCTGACTGTAACTGTAGCATGCCCATGCTGTTATGCAGCCCTTTAATGTACCATTTGGCCAGCTGCTTTTGAAGCCTATACAAGAGCAGTTTGCCTGCTTTGTCACCTGCATCCCAATATTTGTGCTTCAGATAGAGGAGGGCAAGCTCTGCCTTCCTAGTGGCCAGCACATTCAATTGCATATGTAACTGCCAAATTTCTTGGAGAAGCATAGCATCAGACATATTTGGTGAGGTTTCTTTGTATAACTTCTCCTTTGCTGCTAGTTGTGCTCCAAGTCCTTCTGTTCTGCCTCACCCTTTCTTCTCCACATTGTGGCATATCTCATTGTAAGACCATGAGAGGTTGCTGAAAGGCTTCCCAGGTGATAGCTTGCTAACTCTCTAGTATCGCTCAGGAGGAAAAAGGAAATTGCATCCCAATTAAGTCACTTATTGAAGTCTGTGTCATGAGCCGCCCAGTGGCACTGACGGTTGAGGAGCTGGACACCACACCACGCGCTATGCTGGTGACACGGGTTCGGGAATGTGCCAGGATCATCAGGGGTCAGGCAGGGAGGGAAAGGATTGAGCATCTGATGGACTGCTCTCCTCTCCCTAGGGAGGGTTCAGGGCTTACACCACTCTGCGATGGCCCCAATGGAAATCAGGGACATTGCAGGGCCAGTGCTTTCAGGGGATGAAGTATGGTGGATGTTGGCACATGGTGCCTGGACATCATTGCACATATGTACTTCAGGGGAGAAAAAGCTCTGAGGAAAATGGCGGTTGGTCATGTCAGCTTGATAGTCGTGCCTCTTCACCCAGGGGATCCATCAGGAATCACACTCCTGTATTAGATCTGGACTCAGCGGAGGGTGTAAGGGGGTTCCCTCTGTGGGTACTACGTGTGCTAGCCAGATGTGAGTGAGCCATTGGGTTGAATAGTGTGAGAGAGTATGGCAGCCGGATGACAGGCAGACCGAGCTGCAGGCGTGAGAAACAGAAACAAGACAAAAAAAAAGAAGTCTGTGTCTTGCAGTAAGAGTGTGTCAAGCCAAGATAGCCAAGTGGGCTAGAGGGGCACCCTGCACTACTCTGAATTCTACTGAAGCATGATAGAATAAGTACAGTAGGGCTATCATGGAAGAGGCTACTATCTGTGTTGTCATGGGCAGGGCCACTGGAAAATTGCAGAAAAGGTTACCCAAAATTGCGGAGTTTTGCAAAAATTGCAGGAAATTACGGGGGTTCTACTATAGGCCCTAAATGCTTCACAATAAATCTTTTAATGTTTTCTGCACATATATTAGTCACTGTAAATTACTAAATGAATATACTGACACCTGAATATGTTTAAAATATAAAGAAAAGTTTATGTTCCTAACAAGAATACTAAACTGATAAGCTATTGTAAGCATTGCCTATCTCCCAAAATGTAAAAGCATCTGCCTCATCCAGTGCTAAATAGATTCTATAAAGTGAGCCACAGCAAATAAATATTAAATAAAGTCAGAAGAAATATTTTTTTGTTTGTTACTGGTTGTAGAATAATGAAGCCTAATCAACAGCTGTTTACAGTGCTCTGCCAGCTATTCACACACTTTGGTACAAGAACAAATAAGCAGACAGAGTGGTGAATAATTAAGTTTTAGTAAAATGTTGTTAAAGTGTTTAATGATCATAATTTGTACTGTAGGTACTGTACACTATTTTTGAAATCACACATTTAAACATTAAATCTTGGGATTATTGGGGCTGGCAATATAATCTAGAGGTTAGAGTAACAAACTGTGAATGAGCTGACTACATCTAGCAGACCTGGATTTGATTCCCACAACCTCCACTTGTATACAGTGTGATTCTGAACAAGTCACTTAACCTCCTCAGTGCTCCTGGGTTGTACCTGAAAACAGGCACTTGTGCCTAGTGGGCCTTATGTGGTTACCAAAAAATGTCAAAAAAAATATCAATATATTTTTACTGCATCATACAGTAGTCAGGGTGCCCTGTAATTTACCTTTGTTTTACTCTGGCTGCAATGATTTTGTTTAGTTAAAGATAAATGTTCAGATACATTTTGTGTTTTATACTGTAAGCTTGTTTTTAGACTTTAGTCAGGTTTTTTATTGTAGTCTTTGCAAGTGAGCATCTAGGGGGTAGTTACTAAGAGTGAGATCACTGTTACCAACTAGCTTATTCAAGTTTAAAATTGGCAGGGTCATCCCCAAATCCTCAGCTGTTTGAATCAAAACTAGTCTGAATGAAAGTATGCTCACAAGGAATAACTTGCCTGCCACTTACAAAAGGTTTCATAGTTAGCACCCCATTTAGGTGAATGGGATAATTTGCACCTTTTCTCCCATCTTTTGTTTCAGTCTGTGTGTCAACAAAAGTTTTCTGATAGACTGCTTCAACACAAAAAATGTTAAGTGTTTAAGTGTACTTATGCTTGGCCCGTGGATTTTGAAACCAAACAAGACAAAGATTCAAAAGAAATCAGTGTCACATAAAACCGTTGTTTCACCTTGCACTGCATTGTTTTGGCCAAACCCAAGTCTGCATGCAAAATTGTCAATGTATTGAGAGTATTGTATTAAAAATCTTAATACTTTAATGCAGTTCAATATAAAAACTCAAAATTGCAAGAAAGTGTGGAACATGTCAGTTTTGCAGAGAATGGTGAAAATTGTGGATTCCGCAAAAGAATTGAGGGCTCAGTTTTCCAGTGGCCCTGGTCATGGGGGAGGTTAACCAGAAATCAGTTCTACTGAAAGAGTTATAGGTGGCTGAGAAGCAGGAGACATCTAAATCTGATGAATGTTGATGGAACAATATATCCCACAGGGAGAGCACACCCATCATGTCTTTCAGGGCCACTAGCATTCTCACATGGTGATCTAGGTTGCCCAAGCTTCTGTCAACAAAGGCATCTAAGGAGACACTGAAATTTCTGCCTATGAAAAGAGGTGGGGGGAGGTATCTCCTGTTCCCAAAGGGAGCTGCCCAAATCATTAAAGATTTTGGAGCAATCTTGGTTATGCCCATGCACACTGCCATGAATAGGAGAGCCTTTGGAGTGTCAATTTTAATCATGGTACATCCTCCCATCTTATCAGATTTAGTAAGCACTATTTTTTTATTTATTTATTTATTTAGTTTTTGTTGACTGGGTAAGTGCACTAGACAAATCCTGTCTATTTTCAGGCACGACCCGGGGGAGGGGGATACAGATGAATTTCAACTGACCTTGAACCAGATTATGCTGTTGGTGGTATTTTTAGTGAATGAGGGAAATTTGGCCAGGACACCGGGGAAATTCCCCTACTCTGCTGGTGCTGAGTGGCCAGTAGGGGTGTGCAAGGGTCAGTCATGGCCATTACAACTTTGGAGGCGAAGGAGGAGGTGGTGTTGGTCGATGTTACCGACGAGAGCCGCTGGCAAGCGGCAGTTGTGCAGCCTGAGCTCGTTTTGCAGCCGGATTCCACGGAGACCTCGGTAAGCCATGTGGCGAGTGATGTGACTCGATTTCCCGACTCGGAGAGTCTTGCTCTAGCTTCAGTGGCTGAAACCCCCGAGGTCAGTTCTCTAAAAGTATCGGTGCCTTTAACTGTCGTAGCAGAACGCACAGCAGCCTCCCACATGGAAGGAGAGAGGAAACCCGAAGCGAGTGGAGCGTTACGCAGTTTGGCGCTAGCGCGGTGGAATTGGTAAGCAACCGGAGGCTAGATAAACAACTGCAGGATTGGACTATGGCAACGCTGTCTCGTCCGAGTCGGCGCTGCAGACAGCTCCCGGTGTACAGAAGAAGGAATTCAGGATATTAACACAGGGAAGGGCAGTTCAGTTTCGTATAGCGACGTAAGTACTGCTCAATCAGTTGTGTCCTTCCCCACTTTCCAGTTAAAAAAGGAACTTAGTTTCATGTTTAAACCTCCCGTCCTTGACCAGGGAAGGGAAGTTGTGAAAGACTCAGTCATTTTTCAGACTTCGAAGGAGTCTCAAGTAGGGGTGACGGAGTTTTCCTTTCAGGATTTTCAAAGACTCCTACTACTTAAAACAAAGTGGTCAGAGGACAGTGATTTACTGAACAGTTCACCACTTCCTCATTTGGAACACGATGATAGCTGGTCCCCTCAGGCAGCTTTAATGGCTGCTGGATGGAAATCTCTGGTTCAGGAATTTGGACACCAGTCTCTGCATGGGACAAGACTTTGGACTTGACTAATAATGTGCCAGAATGGCAGCCTAAGGGTACTGATTTAAAAGTTGATATTACAGAGGCGTCTGTTGATAAACGGGGAGAAGTTAAGGTTCCTAATAACTTACAAAATGGTTTATTTGGTCAGCAAACCCAATCTAAAGTAGCTGTGGAAGAGGAGAGTAAGATTGAAAAACCCCTTATGTCTAGTCTTTTCTCTCAGTGTAAAAGAGAGGCAGCTCCCAGGAGAAATGCTGTTCGTATTAGATATAAGGGAGGGCTACAGGACAGGCCTGACAGATATCATGTGGGCAAGACTTTACTTAAAGGGTCTTTAAAATTTTCACCACGGGATGTTTTTGCTTTTATTCATATTTCCGGGGAGGATAACTTTGACATCAGCTTTCGCTCCCCTGCTTTATTAGATCTTTTTTGGGAACGGTACTCTCAAGTTAAGTTTTCCCCCTTATGGACACCTTTTCTAGTTATCCCTTTATCAAAATCCCTGATTAAATATGTTACTGTCATGTTCAGGAATGAAGGTGTTCATGTTGACGACATTGTTTTTTGGTTATCCCAAAAATGTGACTTACAGAGTGATCCAGAACCAATCCTAGATACCGAACAGTTTTGGACAGGGGGGTGGAAATTTAAAGTAAAGTTACGTCACACAACTGCTGGTATAGAGCACATTCCTAACTCCTTTATGTTAGGTAGGGACCGGGGAGTGGTATTTTATAGCGGTCAGCCAAGAGCATGTTATAGGTGTGGTGCCAAAACACATTTATCAAGTGCATGTGATCAGCCAAAATGTGATAATTGTGGAGAAGTGGGCATGTCACCATGTTTTGTGCTAACTCTATCAGGTGTGACTTATGTGAAGAACCCAACCATGCCTTCAGAGATTGTCCCTGGGCTGCACAAAATAAAACAGTTCAAGGGTCTTCTAGAGTTTTTATACGAAAGGCTCAAGAGGCCAGTGATATCCAGGCTATGGGAAAACCTTTACCAAACCCTCCTTTAGGGCCCCTAAACCCTGCAAACCACATTACCTACTATAGATAATACTGTTAAGGATACAGGCCTTGTCAATTTGAAGAGGAAAGGAATGGGGACAATATTCCTGAGCTGTTCCAGCCAGTTTGTTACACAGAATCAAAGGAACCTTATTAGACAAATTATCGGTTCCTCCACAACCCCTACCAGTTCTTAGACGATCAAGCAGGGCTCTAAAAACTCAGTTACCTCCAGAATCTGAAGGTATCGACACCAAAAACTCTTATGAGGTTCTTGGTTGGGGGGATTCGGAAGTGGAATTGGCAGACACGGATTCGCAGGTTTCAACTCAAGACGGCCTAGTGCCCCCAAAGGATGATTATAAAGGGAAAAAAAAGAAACGTAGGAAGAAGTAAAGTGGGTTTATAGGTATTCATGTGTAATTATATGGATTTAAATTTATCATGGGCTACCTTAAACACTCATAGCCTTTTAAAACCTGTGAAGAGACGTGCAGTTTTTCACTTACTCCATGACTTAAACATCTCAATTGTTTTCCTACAAGAAACTTGGATGTTTACAAAAAATCAGTGTTCGGCCTTCGCTAGTGATTGGCCGTGGGGGCCTTCTTATTGGTCTTTCGGGGAGGACAAGGCAGACGGTGTAGGGATCCTCTTCAATTCATATGCCTTCACTCTACATAAATTAATTGACTTATGTCCCGGGAGGACGTTGATACTTGAGGGGAAATGGTTTTCACACCTTATTCGTTTAATTAACATTTATAATCCTCAGACCAAAGCTGGCAGGGTACTATGTCTGAAACAGATACAACCCTTTTTGGTAACGACTGTCCCTATTTTATGGGGGGGAGATTTTAATTGCAGTATAGAGTCAGCCAAAAAAGGTGGTGTGACGAATAGGAAAATTTATTGTGACGCGCATGTCTGTCAGATATTATTAGAACAGCAGGATTATTATCCTGTATGGATGTGAAGTCAAATATGCCAAAAGGTACTTTTTCAAGAACAGTAAAGGGTATACAATTGATTACCTCTTTGTGTCACAAAACATTCTGTTTCATCACTTACAGATAATTCCGTAGAATTTTCGGATCATGTTTTAGTACAGGTTAATATTGGCCTTCTGACTGATAGGGGAAACAGAAGTCTAGATGGAAACTAAACACTTCTGTGTTACAAGATAACTTGGTCCAGAACTCCATTAAACTAATTTTACAAGCAAGACTGTCAGTAAGTTTCTTATATCAGGATATGGGACACTGGTGGCAGGAAACTAAAACTGATTGTATAAATGGTTTAAAAACACGGTAAAGTAGTTCAAAATAATAAGTTTTTCAATTATTTAAAATTGAGAAGTCAGTTGCAATTTTATTATCCTGTGCTAACACTTCTAGAGATGATTTCTCATCACAAATAAAGGAAACTAAAGAAAACATGAAAACTTTGCAATATGACGGGGCAAAAGTTACATGCTATTATGACCAATCATGTGCGGAAATCAGTAATCAGGATCCTTTTGAATTATGAAAGAGATTAAGGAACATGTATCATTATGTTCGCTAACCAAGGTACCAGGACAGCTTTTTCCTTACAGGAGATCCGGGACATAATACATACTCATTTTCAGGACTTAGAGCCTCAAGTGTCACCTTCCTTGCATCAGATTAATACTGTGCTAGGACCTCCTATAATGCAGGACCTAGAGTCAGACCTGCTTAATAGGCTTCACCGACCCTTTTCTTCTGAGGAAATTAATGTAGTAATATCTTCACTAAAACCTAATGTGGCCCCGGGGCCAGACGGCCTTTCTAATTTATTTTATAAATCTTTTCAATTAGAACTGAGTCACTGTTTGACATTAGTATTTAACCATTTCTTAGAGAATGGTGTCACGATAGCCTCCTTTTCTGACAGCTTACAAATTTATATTTTTAAATCAGGTGATGGGGTAACTTCAATAATTGGAGACCCATTACTTTACTTAACTCGGATTATAAGATATTGATGTCTTTGATCAATATTAGACTTAAAGAATTAGCTCAACATAGTTTTACACAAATACAGCACTGTGGTATTCCTGGTCGAGGTATTCAGTCAATTTTATGTTTAATTAGAGATTTAATTGAAAAACTTAACGAAATAGGGAATTGGCTATTTATTGACCTTGGATCTAGAAAAGGCCTTCACAGAGTAGATCACACTTTTCTATTTTCCGCACTGGAATTTTTCAGTGCCTCGAACCTATTATCTTTAATCAAAAATCTATATGGTTCTGGTATGGTTTTCCATACATTAAAGGAGAGAGGGCCATGGGTTTCTGGTAAAGTGTGGGGTGAGACAGGGTTTGCCCATTAAGCCCCTGCTGTATAATTTTTCCTTAGAACCTCTTTTTAAGAGTTATGAGTTTGGTCCCTCTATGGCAGGGAGTTCGTGTTCCGGATTCTGACTCAACAATTAATATCCAAGCTTATGCTGATGATGTCTGCCTTTTCTTTACAGATGTATCACACATTAAAATATTTTTCACAAAATTTGAGGAATACGCATTAGTAGCTAATGCTAAGATTAACTTATCTAAAACCAAGGGTTTATTGCTCGGTGGTAATTTTCAACACTCTGTGGTCTGGAACTCCATTCATATATCATCTGAGCCCTTAACAATTTTAGGGGTCTTATTTAGTTCACAAAACTGTCCCGAAGAGAATTGGAATTCGGTATTAAACAAAATTGAGAGTAAGGTTATCAGGTGGAAGAGGTTCAGATTTTCTAAAATGAAGAGAATCCAGGTCTTGAAACAATTTATCCTCCCCTGTCTTCAGTATATTGCAGCAATATTTCCTTTACCGGTTAAATTTGAAACTAGATTATATAGTATATGCTTTCAATTACTTTGGGGGAATAGACTTAATCCAATTAAACGGTGTTATACATATTTAGGGAAAAAGGAGGGGGGACTAGGTATGGTAGATCCAGTGTTTTTCTGTTATTCAATTTTCTTTTCCTGTTCACTGAAAATTATCTTGAGTGAGACTACCAGAAAGAAGGCTCCTTTTTTTTCGAATTTATTGAGCCGCTATCTTACTGCCTGGATACAGTGTGCCCCCAAACTTTCCCATCACTTAGCTTTGCCAGTTTTTTTTAAACCAGCGGCTCAGAAATTATTTAAATGGCAGGTCACAAAACAACAAATTCTTAGATGTTCTTCTAAGGCCTTATATAAGGAATTAATGGCTGCAAGCTATTCAGAAGTCCCTTGTTTTAGGAATTGTCCGAGTATTCGGAACAAGGATGTTTTAAATCAATTGAACAACCCAAGATTACCAGAATATATGTGGGAAACGCAATGGCTTACTCTATATGGTAGATTAAATGTTAGAGGAACAGCTAAATATAAAGCCAGAGAGGAGAGGATTTGCCCTTATAGTGATTGTATTAACCAAGAAGAAACCATGGAACATTTTCTTCTTCAGTGCTCAGTGGCAACTAAAATTTGGGACCATTTGGCCATGGCCTGGAATTTTCCATGGTTGGCTAGACTTACTTATGATATTCTGGTACTTGGGTTCTTTCCTGTAAGTTTACGGAAGTATGAGAAAGGGACTCTACAGGTTTTCATTGCTTGTCTTAGGTATTGCTTATGGCAAATAAGGTGTCAATGGGTTATCCATCAAAAAAAGCCTTCAGCTTTGGGTTACAGAGAATATATAACTAACGTTTTAACCAAAATATACCTTTCAGAATCACAATTGTATAATGTACGGAAAGTTAGAATGTGGTGGAAAGGTTTCTCCCATATCATTAAATTTAAATGAGATCTTTCTTTTCCTTCCTTCGATCACCTTTTAAAACATCTGAGGGGCTATCAATTAATGATGGGCTTCTCTTATGGAAAGTCACTAATTATATCTAGTGGGTTATTTATAAGGATGGAGGTAGTAGGTTGTTACTAAAGTTAGTGTTTAAGTTTCGTTGCTTTTACTGCTAAGCATTAGGAATTTGATGTATAGTTAGTCCTTTTTTCTTGGAATTCCATTTTATGAGTGTCATGTATTTTATTTCTCATGTCTTATGATTTTTTTTCGTGTCCTGTTTGCTGTTTGTTGATTATTTCAATAAAATTGCCCTACTCTTTTCTCGATAAGTGCCATGGGATCTTTAACATCCACCTGAACTACCACCAATCCAGGCAGATGGGACCTCGGTTTAACGTCACATCCAAAAGACGGCACCTCAGAAGTGCAGCACCCCTCTCATGCTGCACTACAGTGTCAGTACTGGGATATTAACCCAAGTGCCAAATGTGGGAACTGAACCCACAGCCCTCTGATCTCCCGGCCTCAGAGGCGAGTGTGCTACCTACTGAGCCACTGACACACACTATATTCCAGTCAAGTCTCCTGTAGAATAAGATAAACACTCCTGATTTGGTAGAAGGGGCTCAACTATGCACCTCCTCACCTACCCACTCTTGATGGAGTTTCGCAGCCTCTGTTGTAGTGAGATTCATTTCTTGTAACAAAGTGACTGCCACTTTCATAGTCTTGAGCCTGATCAGAACCCTTTTCATCTTTACCAGCGAGTTAAGCTCCCTCACGTTCAAGGACACAAAATTTAAAGCCACCAATGAAAGGGGTAGGAAGCTATGTGGCTGTAGCAAAGGTCTATCTGTCAGTGTCTCAGGGACAAAAGGGGTAAGAGGCTAACTGCCTACCATACCTCACAGACTCTGTGTTCCTATGCCATGTCCAAGAAACCTCTAATCCATGATTGCTAATGACAGTAGAACATAGGTAACTAACCATGTCATCGAACCTATTCTGAGTAACCAAATGCAAACAACGTAACAACAAACAAGTAAGAAACATATACACGCAGTGGGTTATTGGAAGACAGTTGGTCTGCCCTATGTGGACCCTAAAGTTTGGCAACCAGGAAATTACCAATGACCAGGGCCATACTGATGGTGGTATGGTAAATGCATCCCCAACAGGGACAGTAAGCAGCAGGGGAACTGGAGACAGCTGCCACCAGGAGAACTACACACCATAAGGTGGTAAAAAAGAAGCACATCTTGAAAATTCCAAGAGAGTCCCCAAATAAACATGGGCAGAATACAGTGCCCACATCATCACATGAACTCCTCGTGTGCAATACTAAGCATAGCACTGGCACCTCAAAGTTGTATTAGGTACTGTAAATCTAAACAAGGGGGGTATACAATGGCCAGTGAAGACAGGAAGATGAAGGGGTATAGTAAGGGGGAGAGAAAAGGGGGCAGTAGAAAAGACAAACAGATAGGAGTCCAACCACAGGGTCAGAATCACAGGTTGCTAGTGAACGAGAGTAGGGTAGGGGTTAGCGTACCTGAGCGGGGTGACAGATGAGGTGAGGAAGGTGGTGCTAGGCAGTGTCAGAGAATACTTGAGTTTCTTCAGTAGGTAGGGTACACAACACTTCTAGGTGGAAAATCAGAAATGGTCAGTCATTGATCACAACCTGTTGCTGTTTATCATAGCTTATTGCAAGTGGTTGCATTGGATTGCCTGCGATTGGATACAAGCCCATAAGCTCACAGCAGGAAGTGAAGGATGTATCTCACTGTCTGTACCCCACCCTTGCAGGTAGCCTTAGGTGGGGATGTCTATGTGTCCAGGACAAGATACCAATGCAGGGAAAGGAGGGCCAATGGAGAGGGGGAGGGCACAGACAATCGCTGATATCATCTCATTACAGAGTTTGTCTACCTCGCTTTACCAGTCCACTGCATTTAAAGACCTCTGGGAGAAGGGTGGGTATAGTTTCAGGTTAGTGCCTCTTACCACCTGCCGTCCCCACCATCCCTTACTATTAGATTTCAGCAAGGTGTTGACACACACTATAGGTGCTCATCTGTAACTTAGAGGACCGCATCATATAGTCGCTGGTAGTACCACGATATTCTGCCTTGTGTCAATGGTGCAGATGTCCCTTATTTTGTTACTGGTATAGCATCACTGAAACATGTGTTCCTTTCTCAAGAGCCACCAAGGATTAGAAATTACTCAACAAATGGAATATAAACTGTAAAAAGAAAAAAAAAGACAAACATAAGTGGGACAACATTTCTTTCAGTCTGATCACTTCATCCTGACCACACTGTCCAGGTTTTCAAGGGACACTTCAAACATATACATGAAAGTCAAGCTTCTGAGCTCAAACGTACTAGTCTTCTGGACACTAAAAATAAAGGACTTAATGTAATGTAGACCTTGGTTGGTTTCATGACCCATTACAAGTTTTATCTGGCAACCTTTTATTAAAAACTTTCTAGGATTTACTGTGACAAAATTAGTTCAATTCACATAGTAAGCAGATAAATGGAGAACAACAATTCTTACAAATTAGCTACTGATTATTATACAATGGCAAGAAAATTTACTGGTCTCTGATTGGTCAGTCTTGGGCTGGACCTTGATGTTATCCAGTTCAACATCACGGGTCTAGTCTCAAGCTCACTGTGAAACTGTAGATGAGCTATATGATGAGCTAGATGTCTTCTTTTTGCATTTCCTCTTAAGAAACAAAAATATTTTTCCACACTAAAAACATTCTTTAAAATTATTTTTTTTATTTTATGTATAACAACGAGCCATTGCATAATAACAATAATGTCCTCCAGGGTGTGTGTCGTTTGGGATAATGTCACGCCTCAGTTGTTGGACGCACTCGGCCTGCGGCCTCGTGCCCAACCACCTGAGTCGTGACATTATCCCAGCACGACACACACCTTGTTGGGTATTATTGCTTAATTATAACATGGGTTCCTAAAATACTGTCTTCTGATTTGTCCAAACAGGTCACCTGACCTTTAATTAATCCCTGATATACCCATAGTTGCATGTTTAAAGGGCTTTATGTTGCTATTTCTTTAGGTAAACCTCTAGGATAACATTGCCCATGTTATAAGAGGATTAACCAATTTCAGGGTATGGGTCTACTGAGCATTAATCCACACATGGGTGGTTGAAGTCACTCAGTTTCACTCATGACTCCAACACCCCCCTCAGTAAACCAATATCCTGTCATGTGTTAATCCCTTCCTAATAAATTCTGAGCTCTGGAAAGGTGGTTCATTCTTAATGGAATTTCATATAACAGATTCCTAGATTTGTCTTCTACATAGTAACCATTATGTTCGGAACCCTTTTAACATGGATGGAAATAGTGAACCATTCTTTACTGGTGCCTGCCACATTCATCATGATCTCAAATGCATTTGACAGAAATTATGTTATTTTTCAATACAATAATTGTTCCTGTACTGATGTGCCCTCAAATTCTTCTAAAACATTTGCATACTGTAGCCATTGAGTGTTAAATAAATCTTTGTCAAGTGAATTTAGGCTGTGATCTTCTTTATGGTCTTAATGTTTCTACAGTTTGCAAGCCACTCTGATCAGGATGAACTAGTGCCCTGCATCCATTTTTGAGTGACTGTCTTCAGTGCCATCGTCAGCAAAATATTGAATAGATAGGGTTTTGGATTCCTTCGTAGCTCAGAGGTAAATGACCACAGACCAGGTGCAGACCCTGAAGGTCCATGTGAACATTTACTGCTTTTCTTAGTTTTTACATCTGACCAGAATGGCCTAATAATGGCACAATCCCAATTAATCCACATCCCCTCCAGCACAGATATGTAAGGCTAGAGCCTATATGGTCTGTTCTGTCTGGAGTTAGAAAACACCTACTCACAATTTTCCTGTGAAATTTCCTCCAGCTCTCAGAGGTACAGTAGTTGTTTTATTGAGGACTGCATTATCTAGTTCCATGCATTCTTTGATAGTGTAATGGGCTTCTCCTTCCACTTTCCCTTGTGCTCAGTTTACTTTCCTCAACTCCATCTCTTTGTTAAGTTCTACATGTAATTTGAAGATTCTGGGTGAGATTTTCATAGACTCACATCAGTTGTTTTTGATGAAAGTTCAGAATTCCACCCAAACAGCCAGATCACAAAAAGCTGATGTGCCTCCTGGGTTGGAATTCTGCAGCTGTATCTGAAAAGCAGACACACAAGTCCTGCAATTGCAGCAGAAGTTGCCATAAATTGCAGGAATTGTCCCCAGTGAGTCCAGATGTACTGTATGTGAATCGTACGCATACATCTGAATGCAGCTACATGGACATAGCACGCATCCAAAATATGAATGCAATTGTGTATCCACCCTTCCAAAAATCCCATCCAATGTGTTTACTGTCCCCCTGCTGAGATCTCACTCTCGTTATGTTCGGTACTGCCTGCTGGTTTGCAAATATAAAAACCTATGTTTTAAAATTTATTTATAAAGGCCCTCACCTGTAAAAATGTAAAGTGGTCAGTGTGTGGTAAATTGTGGGGAGAAATCTCTGAGGCACTCCAAACCTTACACACTGGGTCTCCTAGCCACCTGATAGGCTCAATGTACATGTGACTTCTAATGAAGTCTAGCCCCTGATAGACCCCTCCTCTATCCCTAGCTGGTCAGTTATTCATGTGCATCTGACCAGGTGACATGCACAGTACAAGCTCTTGAGCAATAGCGATAAAATAACAAGGTAAAATCAATGATCAGTATAACCCCTCCATAGGCAGGCTATTCACTAACAAACTCTCAATATGCATGACTGGGTGGGCTCTATCCTATCCCAGTACCACGTTGGTGCACCGAGCAGGCAAAAGATAGTTCATTATGCAAGCAAAGCATTCTTAAATTCCTCAGATGACAAAACAAGGAAACAGGCAGACCGCAAGACTAGACCTCTCAAGCAGCAGTCCAGTTGCAACTCTGTGTCAGGTGGCAGATACACCAGAACACCCCCCTGCTAGCAGGGTGCTCTATGTCCTCTGTCACTGTGAGCTGCACCATACAGCCCCTACTAGTGGCTGTACAGAAGTCTGCTCACTACAAGAAAGAGAAGGTGAATGGAAGACAGGCATGTCCCTACCTGAGCAGGAGCCAGAAGCACAGGGCAATTCTAGTGACAGGAGTGGCTGAATAGGATGATAGATAGCCATCTTGGCCAGACCCCACTACATCTTCTCTGATGGTTCACAGAAAATTTGGACTTCACGATGCGCTAGAAGAAACACAGGAAAATGCTTATGGATACCTGCAGGAAAGGCAGACCAGCAGAAAGCCCAATGAGACAGAAAAGCTTAGCAGGTGGCAGGAGACAACACAGCCCACACCAGCATTTAACAAATAAACTAGATAGAATATAACTAACAACGGATGCCAGAATGAATCACTTCTGCAGAAAGGCAGAAGGTCAGCAATTTGGGGTCCAAACTACATGGGGGCCATCTTAGTAGTTCTGAGGGTAGTACAAACAACAGAAGTGGCCATTTTAGTAGTTCCTTCCCAAACAGCTGCTGTACTAACTGAGCAGAATAGTATCAGAGAGGCATAGCAGGATAGGGCCCACTTTAGAAAAACACTAAAGAAATCCCCCCTATTATGTCTCCACAGGGAACAGGAACAATGATGAAAACTAGAATATGCAAGACATGCAAAATTCTGCTCCTCCCAGCAAACATGAGTCAGCTCTGCCCAGACTGCCTGGATGAGGAAATGTCAGAATGCTCTGATCATTTCGAGCAGGACCAAAGCACATCAGGGGCAGCTTCAGCCAGCAACCTCTCTAGGGAGAACTCACAGCCAGACACAGCAGCCCTGCTAATTCAGAACCAGCAGGCCACAAACACATTAATACAGCAACAGCAACAATTCATGATGGCCATGTTGCAGAAATTAGCAGAGATCTCTCAACCCAGAGCACCACCAGGGATGGCACCTCAAAACCCAAAGCCAGTTCCTCCTGTCCTCGGTCAAAGTGCCAGGAGGTGTCAGACAATGAATCCGAGTCTCCATCACAGTGCGAGCCAGATCCACATGAGCCCATGGAACAGGACTCACAGACACTGACCACTAAATACTGCACCCCAGACCAGGTTCCCAATCTGGTAAAGACTATAAAGAAACAGTCAGTTTCGAGAGGCTCCGGCAGAGCCCCCATCAAAACTGATAGCATCACTGAACCCAGCCCCAAAATCCTCAAACACTTTCCCAATCTGAATCTCAGTATAGGAGACTGTACCAAAGAAATGGGAGTCAGCGAGCCCACCAGAATTCCAGAAAGGAGGTCATGGAATAAGATGTACCCTTTCAGGTGAACGACCTAAGGCCATGGTATAGCACGACAGGTGGACCCACAGGTCTCCTCCTTAAGCAAGAAAACGGTAACAAATGAAGTGGTGTCAGCACTGAAGGAGCTTACAGATAAAAGGCTGGAAGAGCTTCTCAAAGGAACTATGAGCTGGCCAGACTGAGCTCAGAGCGGCCACCACAGTGCTATATACAACCAGAGCACAAGTCGCATGGCTCCAAGATATTCAGAATGTACTAGCACCTAATTTGCCGGAGAAAACCCTGCTCACCAAGTCCATTCTAGTGGCAAGATACTTGGCAGACCTAGCAGTAGACTCACTGAGGATTAACACCAGATCAACGGCGGTAACCAATGGAGCCAGAAGACTTATCTGGATGAAGATTTGGGATGCAGATCAGGAATCTAAGGCCATGCTGTTGAAAGTATCATTCAAAGGAACATCACTGTTCAGGGAAGAAATGGAGAGGTTCCTGAAAGAAAAAAGGGAGGGTAGGGAGATGGTGAAGGACCAATAATCTGCCTACACCTACCTACCGGATAGGTTGAGACACAGGAGGAGCTGCAATTTTCATGACAAATGACAAAACCAGGCCTCCTCTAACTACCAAACCAACGTCAGCAAGGCAATCGAAATTACCAATATAAACCTCATAACAGGTTCCAGCAAAACAGGAACAGACCTAATAATTCCTTCAAGATCAAGCAAACAAAACAATGACTACAGAGCAGGGGAGACAGAGATGACTTACCCACCCATCAGGTCGTGACTGAAACTGTTTGCTCACCAATGGGCAAGGACGACATCAGACAGATTGGTCAGAGATGTAGTAACAGAGGGCTATGCAATAGAACTCACGGAACTACTGTAGAGGGACAGGATAGTCATCTCCCCAATATCCAGAAAGAAAGTGTCACCAGACCAGGTCAGGGACGCTCTAACCAAACTCATACAAACAGGGGCCATTGTAGAGGTCCTGGAACAATAACAGGGCCAGGGTATTTAATCCATAGTCTTTATGGTGCACAAGAAGACAGGAGATCTTTGCCCAATGCTAGACTTAAAATACTTGAATCGCTTCGTCCAGTACAAGCGGTTCAAGATGGAAACAGTCAACAATCAAAGCACTAAGGCCTGGGGGGAGGGGTTCTATGTAATAATGGCAAATGCCTAAAGGTGATCACCGTAATCGCTCAGTCAGAGTGCCGAACACATTTTTGGCACTCTGACAACCTCGGCACACCAGCACAATGGCGCCAGGACATATTTTACTGCTTTCTGTGGGGGCGTCCCCCACACTCCCTCGCGGGGGTTTGTTTCCCATACCCCCTACTACGGATTCTCAACTCCAGGGGTGCATGTCAGGGGGGTGAAAGCAGTAAAAATAAAAAGGTTCAGGCCGGCTGCAATAAAAATTGCACCAGCGCCCGGACCCGAACCAGGAACCTCAGCCACCCCAGCCACTAGCCAATCCCTGACACCACGACTCAGCTCAACCAGCAATCGCAGTGCCATGCCCTACAGCCTCTCTACCCCCTCCCAGCCCACTCTTGCCATGCTTGCTCCCACCCTCCCCGCAAGACACATACGATAGTGACATCTTGTCACCTAGTTCGCCCACTCCCCTCATCTGGTCACCCTACCTTTCCATCATCATGAGTGGATTGCGCCAGGAAGGTGTCACCATAATGGGCAGCGCCCTCTTCATGCGCCGCTCACAGGTTACCAGGCCTGGGGATTACCTGACATCCATAAATCTGAAAGATACTTACCTACACATCCCCATCCACCCATCCCATCACAGGTTCCTCAGGTTCCACATACTGGGATGGCACTTCAAGTACACAGCACTCTCCTTCTGCCTGGTCTCAGTCCCACAGATCTTCACCAAGACGACGGTGGTGTTGGCAGCCAGCCTGAGAGAGCAAGGTATCCAAGTGATCCCATACCTGGATGACTGGCTAATCCAAATGAGATCACAGATGCAGGCCCAGAGGGACACACAGACAAGGTGATTCACTGCCTAGAGAGCCATGGCTGGGTAATCAACAGGGCAAAAAGCACCCTATCACCCAGACAGCAGATCAAACATCTAGGAGCCTCCATAAACACAGCAGAAGGCAATTTTTGGCCCTCAGCTGAATGGCTATGAGCACTGCTTCACCTCACTAGAGCACTGGTAGCCCGGAGGACACCTTCCCTGCTCAAGGTCTCCAAGTTGCTGGGCATGATGGAATCATGCATAGATCTAATCCCATGAGGAAGGTAGAACATGAGGCCCTCCTGCTGCACTACATCAGACAGGGCCACCAGGAGCAACAGAATCTAACAGCCCTTTCATCATGTCAGCCCAAGTAAGAATATCCCTGAAATGGTGGCTACAGGTAGACAATGTCACAAAAGGGTGATCTTGGACCCACAGACAGACATTGTAATAGAGACAGATGTATGTCTGCAGGATAGGGTGTCCCTGGGCAACCAATTGGCACAGAGCAGATGGAACCCAGCCGAAGGAAAAATTACCAATCATTGGCTCAAAATGTGGGCAGTGTTCAGTACACTGCAGGTGTTCCACCCGGCTGAGTCACAAGAACATACTCATACATTCGGACAACACAGCCGCAGTGGCATACCTGGCAAGGCAGGGGTGCACCAAGAGTATGGCAATGCAGATGGAAGCAACCAGAGTGCTCAACTGGGCCCAAGTCAATGTCACATCCCTATCAGCAGTACACCTAGTGGGGAGGTTGAACTGGACTGTGGACTGGTTGAGTCAACAACTCGTCTACCCGGGAGAGTGGCAACTCAACCACCATGTGTTTCATGAAATCAACTCATGCTGGGGACCAGTGGAACTGGACCTAATGGCTACAGAAGGCAATTCACAGGTGAAGAAGTTTTACTCCAGGTTCAAGGAACCCCTCTCCTCCGGAGTAGATGCACTATCCAAAGAATGGAATTTTACAATGGCTTATGCCTTTCCACCCATACTGCTAATTCCACAAGTACTCCACAAGATCGGACAGTCATGGGCAAGGGTGATTGTGCTAACTCCATACTGGCCAAGGAGGTCATGGTTCACAATGGCAGTGGCCATGGCACTGGAGCATCCCTGCATACTTCCCCATAGGTGGGATATACTTAACCAGGGGCCAGTACTACACCCAGTGCCACAAAGCCTACAGCTTGCAGCCTGGCTCCTGAAAGGGAGAGACTGCTGAAGGCCAGCTATGCAGAAAAGGTGGTAGAGACCCTGACTAAGTCCAGGAGATCATTAACCACAAACACCTACAATAGACAGTATGGGATCTTTGTTGACTGGTGTAACAAGAAACAGGTCCACCCAGCAATGGCAGAGATTCTCGAGATCCTATTATTCCTACAGGAAGGGCTAGAAAAGGGCATCTTACCATCCTCTATGAGAGTGCAAGTAGCAGCAATCGGGGTCACTAGGGGCCAAATAGGTGACTCAACACCTGAAGCTCACCCAGATATGGTTAGATTGATTAGAGCAGTCAATATAATCAGACCACAGACAAGACAAGGCACTATGGGACTTAGTGTTGGTCCTGCAGGCCCTCACGTCCTACCCCTTTGAACCCATAGAGGTGATAGGCATTAAATGACTAACACTAAAGACCATCTTACTCATGACTTTATGCTCAGCCAGAAAGACATGTGAACTGTAAGCTCTGTCCTGAACAGACCCATTCATAATATTCCACCATGACAGGATCACAATGAGAAATGTCCCATCCTTTATGCCTAAGGTCAACTCATGGTTCCATACATCACAGACAACAGAACTGCCAAATGAACTACCTGAAAGGAACACCTTGAAACAGGCAGAACTCCACACGTTAGAATGAAAAGAGTATTAGTGACATACTGTACATGAACAGGACAAGGGAGTTCCAAAAATAGACCAGTAGTTTGTATTATGGCAAGGAAAAGAAAAGGGCACAGAGCTCCAAGTCAACAATTGCAGCCTAGATGAAGGAGGCGATATCAGAGACCTACAGGTCCAAAGACCTGGTACCTCCAAAGAGCATAAGGCTGCACTAACCAGCAGTTGCTACCTCATGGGTGAAACACAGCTTGGCAACCACAGAAGAGATATGTGCGGCAGCAATGTGGGCTTCAGTGCACATGTTCATACGACACTACTTACTGGACTCATTGTCCACTGCAAGGGTGAACTTTGGCACAGCCATATTAAGAACGGCACTGGGTCACTCAGCCAGTCACGAACTGTCTCCCCCACCCTAACTCTGATGGGATACTGCTTTTTAATGACTCAGTGTGTAAGATTTGGAGTGCCTCAGAGATTTCTCCCCACAATGGTAGTTTACTCACCTGGTAAAGGTGACTGTGGGAGAACATCTCTGAGGCACTCCACATCCATCCCAAATGGGACGCAGTTCGTAGACTTCGCAGAAATGACAAGTAACAGTGCTAAGATAATATTGTTACATGCATATCTGGCATGCCGTACGGGTAATTTCCTTTAGAGTGGCAATAACAAGCATTAAACTGCATATATATATCAAAAATGTTGGAGTATGAAGTATATATATAGATTTATGGCAAAAAACTCCATTTAATGCATCAGTTAGGGTTGTTCCACAGCAACAAAAGTGAGGAAATTCAGTGTTAAGGTTGAGTTCACTTGCACCCCCAGCCCGAACCCCCAACTGGAATCGGGGTGTGTATTGGGGTCATCGGCCCTAACTCTCACCCTATCACATGTGTAAACAAGCTGAGTTATAGGAGAATGGGGTGAGAGTTAGGACCAATGACCCCAACGCACACCCCGATGCTGGGGGGTGCAAGGGGGGCTTTGAACCCTAACACTGAATTTCCTCACTTTTGCGCTGTGGAATAACCCTAACTGATGCATTAAACAGAGTTTTTTGCCATGAATTTCCCTTCTTTTTGAGAATGAGGACTATAAATAGTGAATCGACTGCGGTGGTGGGAGCGTGGGCCCTTTGGGCCCCATGCTCCCACCACTTGATGTCTTGTGACATAGTAATGGTAACTGCAATGCAAATGCAAGCACTAACAGTTACGCAGATGGTGCGCAGACATAAATGGTAACGCAAACGTTAATGGAAATGCAAGCGCAAAGTGAAGCCAAAGTGAACAGTGATGCAGAGACGCAAGAGCGTATGGAAATGCAACTGGTAATGCACATGGTCATGGTACCGCTATTGTAAATGCAAATGTTAATTGTTACAGCAACAATAATGCCAAAGAGAACAGAAACGGAAAGGCAAATGCAAGCGTGTATGGAAACACAAAGCGTAATGTGCACAGCCACGGTACTGCAATTTCAAATGCAAATGGTAATCGTAACAGTAAAAATAATGCCAAAGGAAGCAGAAACGGAAAGGCAAATGCAAGCATGTATGGAAACATAACCCGTAATGCACACAGTGCTGGTACCGCAATTGGAAATGCAAATGGTAATGGTAACATGTAAAATAACGTCAAAGGAATCAGAAACTGAATCATGAACGCAAGTGCATACAGAAACACAAACCGTTACATGCATGGTCACAGTACTGCAATTGTAAATGCAAATGGTAATGGTAACAGCAACAATAATGCCAAAGAAAACAGAAACAAACGCAAACACAAACAGAAGTGTGTACGGAAACACAAACCGTAACGTGCACGGTCATGGTACCACAATTGGAAATGCAAATGGTAACCGTAACAGCAGCAATAATGCCAAAGGAAACAGAAATGCAAGCATGTATGGAAATGCAAACTGTAATGCACATGTGCACGATAACGCAATTGGAAACGCAAATGGTTATGGTAACAACAACGATGACGCAAAGCAAAAGACAAACATAAATGCAAATGGAAGGGTGGCTGCAAACACAAATGGTAATGTGCACAGGGACACAAAGTGAAACACAAACAGAAACAGTACTGTAGACACAAATGGTAAGAGTAATGCAAACGCAAGCGCAAACAGAAACGCGAAGCGATAACGACACAGTGGCGCATACACGGAATGCTAATGCAAATGGGCAAGGAAATGCAAGTGGAAACGATATGTGTAACAGTAACTGGAGCACATGCCCTGGTTTTCCCAACAGCTGCATAGAGAAACACACAGAGTACAAAGAATGTATGCATAATAATGGGGCTCAGAGGAGAAAATGAGGAGTTGGAATACTAAATTGCTTATATCTCAGGAATCGTACAACATAGAAAAAAATGTAAATTTCATATGAATTATGACTTTCTAGCTAGTTCTGTACTTAGCCACCATCTGGGGGTAGCATTCTTCTGATTTAAAAGTCTGTATCTCGCACGCTTCCGAGATACGAGCCCCGAAAGGCGTGGCAGACACCTCAATGTTAGTCTATGGGAAAAGTGTCAACCATAACTTTGCATCCTTACAATATTTTTTCACCAAATCACCAAAAGGCACATCTGTGAGATGTTGACTTTCTTCCCTTCAAATTTCAGCCCAAAAGACCAAACCATTCTTTTGCAGCAGGGTGGCAAACAATTCCTGTCATTTTGGCCATAGTGTTGAAAAGTAGTGTTGTGATGTATGACACCTTTCGCAAAAAAAGTGCAACAGTGTCTACTTTTTCCAAAAATTTGAAAAACATATTTCTGGGGTGTTTAACCCCAAAATAAAGACATGCCTAGCATCCTCAGGGCTCGACTAGGTAAGCACAAAAAGAATGATGTCCCTAGATGGTCCCAATTTTAAATGCCAAGCATTTCTGTAATCAGTAACTGAAAACAAAATGGCAGATTTGCGACACTACTAAGGTAATTTGTGACACTAAAAAGTGCATTTGCGACACTGTTGAACTTTTTGTTAACTTTTCCCATTGACTATAAAAGGAAACTTGTTTTTTGAATAACTTTTGAACCGTTCAATATGTTTTCACGAAATCTTCAAAAGGCACATCAGGACCCTGGACGCACATTCTCTGAAGTTTTCGGACCGGTCATGTAAACCATGCAACTTTTAGGCACGAGCAAAGAATGCACAGAAAAAAAGCGTAATTGTACCCTGGAATGTTGCTTAATAACTCCACAGCTGTATATCCAACTGGTACAAAAGTTGGCGGATACCAAGATCTATGGTTACGCCCCATGCCTGGCAAATTTCAGGCATATCTGTTGAATGGTGGCAAAGTTATTAAGGTGCAAATTATCACCATTTAACCTTAAATGGGGTACTCAACCCTAACTATGGTAGCACTACCATGCTACCATAATATATATAGAGTAGAGGCAAACTCACGCGATGATAGTTAGCCTAGATGCACAGTGAGAAATTGTTAGTTGTTGAAACCCCTTGCACTCCTTAGCACTTTTCACCGCACATGGGATCACTGTCAGCCCCAACTCTCACCCCATGACATGTAAAGCAGCAGAAGTATAGGAGAATGGGTGAGAGTTAGGACCCATGATCCCAATGCACCCCAATGCCGGGTTGGGGTGGGCGGGGGTCCAAGGGGTTTTCAACCCTAACAGTGAATTCTCACTTTTGTCGCTGTGGAACAACCCTAACTAATGCATTAAACATAGTTTTTTGCCTCTAATTTCCCTTCTTTTTGAGAATGATAACGAGAAATAGTGAATGTAATGCAGCGCCGGGAGCGCAGGGCCAGAATGATGTGTTGTGGCATACTAACAGGGACAGCAACGCAAACAGAAATGCTAACAGTGGCGCACATGGTAACACAAGCACGAATGAGAACAGAAAGGGTAACGCACATGGTGGCGTAGATGGGAATGGTCTGCCACGTGATGTGTTGTCACATAGTAACATGGTGCCTGCAAACAGAAATGTCAATGGGCATGGTGATGTAAAGTGAAACAGTAAGATAAACAGTACTGTAGACAGAAATCAAAAATAACAGAAACGCAAGCGCAAATGAAAACGCAAAGGATAACGCACATGGTGGCGCAGACATCAATGGTAAGTGAAATGGCTACGATCCGCAAGTGGAAAGGGCAACAGTAACAGTAATGAAAGCGCACAGGCTGGTTTTCCCCAAAACCTGCATTGAGAAAGACAGTGAGTACAAATAATGTATGCAAAATAATGAGTATCGGCGCAGAAAATGAGATCTTGGAATACTAAATACATTTATATCTCAGGAACACGTCTGACGTGAAAAAATTTAAAAGTCATATTATTTACAACTGTCCTGGCTAATTTGAATCTTAGCCCTGTCAGGGGGCTAAGATTTTTCAACGAAAGTCCGTATCTACTTCTAGTTTCAAGATACGGGCCCTGAAAGGCACGGCGAACGCATAATGTTATCCTATGGGAAAAAGAAAAGTTCAGAGCGCCATAACTTTGCCTCCCTGTAATGTTTTATCACCAAGCTACTGAAAGGCACATCTGTGGGCTGTTGGCTGTCTTCCCTCCAAATTTCAGGAAAAAAGACCAAACCGTTATTTTGCAGCAGGGCTCCAAATGATTTCTGTTAAGTGTCGGGCGCCGTAATGTTATCCTATGGGAAAAACCGTCAATTTTGGAGTGCTGTAACTTTGCCGCCATGTGATATTTTTTCACCAAACTACTGAAAGGCACATCTGTGTACTGTTGGCTGTCTTCCCTCCAAATTTCAGGAAAAAAGACCAAACCATTATTTTGCAGCAGGGTGCCAAAGGATTCCTGTAATGCTCCGGGTGCCGTAATGTTATCCTATGGGAAAAACTGTCAAATTTGGAGTGCCATAGCTTTGCCACCGTGTAATATTTTTTCAATACAACACTGAAAGGCACATCTGTGAGATGTCAGCTGCGTTCCCTCCAAATTTCAGCCCAAAACTCCCAACGGTTATTTTGCAGTGCAGTGCCAAAGAATTGCTGTCATTTTCCCACAGACTAGAAAATTACTGTCTAATTTGTGAAAGCTATAAATAGCGACACTTCGGTGGAGCACGTAAAGTAATTTGTGAAGCATTTTTTCCAGAAATTTGAAAACATATTTCTGGGTGTTTTACCACAAAATAAAAGACATGGCAAGCATCCTCAGGGTCGACTAGGTGAATACAAAAATTAGGTTGCTAGAGGGTCCCAAATTTAAATGCCAACCATTTTTTTGATCACCAACTGAAAACAAAATGGCCGATTTGCGAAAGTAACAGGACCATTTGCGAAAGTAAAAATGCATTTGCGAAAGTGTTGAACTTTTTGTTAACTTTTCCCATTGACTTATAATGGGAAACTGTTTTTTGAATAACTTTTGAACCGTTTAATATTTTTTCATGAAATCTTTGAAAGGCACATCGGGGACCATGGCTGCACATTTCCTGAAGATTTCAGGCCAGTCACGCAAACCGTACGACCTGTAGGCGTGACCACAGAATTCCAGAAAAGCGTAAACGCGCCAACAGATCACACTTAATAACTCCGCAGCCGTATATCCGACCAGTACGAAACTTGGCAGATCCCAAGGCCTATGGTTCTTGATCATAAATTCCAAATTTCAGGCAAATCCATCCAACAGTTGCAAAGTTATTAAGGTGCAAAGTTTTGGGGTTTAACATAGAAATGGCTCCTCAACCCTAACTATGGTAGCACGGTAATATATATATATATATATATATATATATATATATATATAATCTAAAAGGTGGGAATATTGGCTTAAACTCATATTTATCCAAGCATACAGATACACCAATGGAAGAAGTCTAACTGACCAGATGGGGACAGAGGAGAGGTCTATCAGGTGCTGAACTTTGTTAGAAGTCACATGTGCATTGAGCCTATCAGGTGCTACGAGACCCCAGTGTGTAAGGTTTGGAGTGCCTCAGAGATGTTCTCCCACAATCACCTTTACCAGGTGAGTAAACTACCATTGTATTCATCTTTCAGTTGCCTAAAGGACTTCAGATTATCATGCAGAAATAACTAGTCAAAATATTCTAGTCATCTGTGGCACCACCTATGAAATGCAGCATCTATCCGTACTGGGGTAAAACGTGAACTATGCACGATAGGGATCCATTGCTGTTGTCTGTCTCCGACTCCCAATGCTTTCTTAATACTTGTCCATCGTATAAACGTATGTGTGGTCCACCTATTTTTAACAGAATTGATATCTCTGACCAACACAGCTTCCCAAAATATAACCTCAGACGAGCACCTCTTGTGGCATTCTCTCTATTTGCTTGCCGCTTGCTTCAGTCAGAGGTCAAAGCATGTCAATTAATGATAACATTTATGCGGCACTGTACTAACCATTAATGATTAGTCAGCTATAGCTCCTAGCTGTTTTATTTGTCTCATGAGCACCTCCTATTTGGTTTGCTGCCTGTTCCTTGCCAAATATTGTTTAAACCCCGCCATCTCCTTCCAGAGCTCTCTGGGAACTGGTAAGAGTAATGTCTGACATAGGAAACAAAATGTGGAAAGACAGTCATTTTGGTCAAGTCTATCCTGTTATTGAAAGATAAGGGCAATAGGTTCCTTTTACAAATGTCTGTGTCAACTTCCTGTTTTAATTTCCCCAGTTAGTTTTATATACATTTGCTGAGTGCCTGAGGGTGTATACTATAGATGCCTGATGGTTTCTGCATCCCATCTAATGTTAGGGTTTACTGGAAGAATGCAAGCACCTTGCCATGTATGTTAATTATTTCTGTCTTTCATATATTTATTTTGAAACCTGGTGTATTAACATACCTATGAGCTGTAATAAATGTTCACATGTTTCTCAGGGTCCCTTAGGTATATGGCCGTTATCACCAGAGTACACAGAAATACAGTTTTCTAATCCTCTTACTATAACTCCCTGGATTTTGTTACTGGTTTGTATATTGCCTCCATTAGAGGTTCAATGTTTACAGCACAAAGAGGTGGAGACGGGGCAACCCTGTCTTGAACCATTCTCTGTGCAGAACATCCCTGACAGTGACCCATTTGCCCTAACCCTTGCTGACTGATTGGTGTATAACATTGCTAAGCCATTCAAGAACATGTGGCCAAATCCCATTCATTCCATGGCAAGCTGTAAAAAGGTCCAATTGAGCCTATCAAAGGCTTTTTGTGCATCAATTAGTAGAGCTATTTCAGTGTGTTTTGTTAACTTGCCTTCCTCAAGGATAGTTAGCATTCTCTAGCCTGCAGTGTCATTCTGCTGAAGCTCTGGTTGGGCTGGTACTAATCTATACATTTTGTCCCCGAGAATCTATATAACTGCTCACTTTTTATATCACTTATATTGGAATTGTTTGCATTGTATCTCCTTGATTTTTCTTGTTCCCCCTTTCCACAGGTCACAACTGGAAATAAGCCCATCTGGACTTTGCTTGATAACATAGAAACATAGACTCTGACAGCAGATAAGGACTACTTGGCCCACCTAGTCTGCCCTTTCCCTACTTACAGGATAAGCTGCAGATCCTAGTTAACCAACAGCCTATTTCTTCCTAACCCCTACAAAAATTGCCTTATGTCTGTCCCATGCACTATTGAATTCTCCCAAAGTTTTAGACCCCACAACCTCCTCAGGAAGGGTGTTCTGTGCATTCACCACCCTCTCTGTGAAAAAAATACTTCCTCACATTGCCTCTGAACCACCCCCCTCCATCTTAAAATTGTGTTCCCTTGTTCTTGCACATCTCTTTTTCTAAAAGATGCTACCCTCTTGGACTTTGTTGATTCCACTGAGGTACAATACTTAAAAGTTTATATCACGCCCCCATTCCCTCCTTTCCTCAAGGGTATACATATTAAGCTCCTTTAGTCTCCTCCTTGTATGTCTTCTATTGCAGACCCTACACAATTTAGTTGCCCTCTTCTGGACTGCCTCTATCCTGGCTATGTCCTTGCAGAGATGGGGTCTCCAGAACTGGACGCAGTACTCCAGATGGGGTCTCACCAACTGTCTGTACAGAGGGATAACAACTTCCTGTTTTCTGCTGGTGATGCCTCTCCCTATACATCCCAGTATCCCCCAGCCTCCCTACTGCCTTCTCACATTGCTTTCTAACCTTAAGGTCATCTGATATGATTACCCCCAGGTCCCTTTCCATTTTTGTTGTTGTTACTACCTCACCCCATTGTGTAATCTTCCCCTGGGTTTTTGTTTCCCAGGTGCATTATTTTGCACTTAATTGCACTGAATCCAAGCTGCCATACTTCTGACCATTCCTCTAACCTTGCCAAGTCCCTTCTCATCCTTACCAAACCTCCTTGTGTATCAACTCTGTTGCAGATATTTGTGTCATCTGCAAAGAGGCATATCTTTCCTTCCAGTCCCTCTGCAATGTCACTTATAAAGATATTAAAAAGAACTGGACCCAGTACTAAACCCTGCGGTACCTCACTAGTAAACCCTCTTTCTTTAGAGTGGACTGCATTTACAATTACCTTCTGTGTCCTATTGTTCAGCCAATGTTTTACCCAGGCTACCACCCAGAGACCCACTCCCAGCCTGGTTAATCTGGCTATTAATCTTTTGTGGGGTACTGTGTCAAATACCTTGCTAAAGTCTAGGTAGGCCTTGTCCACAGCCCCTCCCTGGTCTACTACTTTGGTCACCCAGTCAAAGAAATCAATTAGATTCATCTGACATGACCTTCCCACTGCAAACCCATGCTGCCTTGGGTTTTGTGCCCCACTGGCCTCTAGGTACTCAACAATTCTTTCCTTCAGAATTGATTCCATCACTTTCCCTACCACAGAGGTCAAACTGACATGTCTGTTGTTTCCTGCCTCTGTCTTGGTCCCACTTTTGTGAAGGGGAATCATATCTGCCTTCCTCCATTCCTCATGTACCACACCATCCTCCCATGATTTGTTAAAAAGGGTAGTCAGTGGTTTCATTAGTTCTCCTCTTAATTATTTTAGAATTCTGGGATGAATTCCATCAGGCCCCATTGCTTTGTCCACTTTCAGTTTTAGTTCTTTCAGAGCCCTTTCTTCTGTGAAAGGACTGGGATCGACCCCCCTATCCAGAGTGCTTCTGTTAATTGGATTAGGCACCTCCCCCCTCCTCCTCTTTTGTGAATACTGAGCAGAAATATTTGTTCAGTATCCCTGCTTTTTCACTGTCCCTCTCTGCCCACCCACCGTCCATTCTATTCAGCCTCACTATCTCTCCCTTTGTCTTTCTACACTCCCTGATGTACCTATAAAAGATTTTATCCCGCTTCTTAACCTAGTTGGCTATCTTTTCCTCAGTTTGAGTCTTTGCTATTCTGACTTCCCTCCCTGCTTCCTTCTGCCTTAACTGGTACAGCTCTCTGTCCTGCTCTTCTGTGTTTCCTTTAACTTCCTGAATGTTATCTTTTTTCTCCCTGACCTTTCCTGACACGTCTTTTGAGAACCATAGTGGCTTTTTCTTTCATTTTGATTTGTTTATTTGCTTCACACAAAGGCTTGTTGCCTCTGTGATGGCAGTTTTGATGTTTCCCTATTGTTGCTTCACCCCTCCTTCTAGCCTGTTTGCTAGCGATTTTTTAAGGCACTCTCCCATCTTGCCAAAGTCAGCCCTCCTGAAGTCCAGTAACCTTACTTTTGTATGGCTTGACTCTGTAGCTTGAATTTATTGTGAACCACACTGTTTGGTGGTCACTTGTTCCCAGATGGCTACCCACTTCTAGATCTGAGATCCTCTCAATGTCCCCATTTAAGAGTACGAGGTCTAAGATTGCTCCCTCATGAGTGGGTTCCAAAACTAGCTGTCTGAGGCATGCAACCTGTAGGGCATCGAGAATGGCCCTGCACTTGTATGTGGCTGCAGCAAATGAGCTCCAGTTAACATCTGGCATATTCAGGTCTCCCATCAACAGTATCTCCCCTTTCTCTGCCATCTTAAGAATGCCTTCTATCATATCTGTGTCCATTTTCTCCCCTGACATGGGGGTCTGTATATAACCCTGCAGATTGTGGTGCCATTTCCAGTCTCTGAAGTGACCCACAGTGCCTCCTCTTCTCCTGTTTACTCTTTTGTTCAGTTGCTTTTATCCCTTCCCTTACATAGAGAGCTATCCTCCTCCCTCTCTCCCTGCTCTCTCCTGTAGGTTGTGTACCCTGGTATGTTAACATTCCAGTCATGGTTCTCTGTGTACCATGTTTCTGTGACTGCTATGATATCCAGACATCCCTCTTCCATCAAGGCCACCAGTTCAGGGAGCTTGTTGCCCAGACTACAGGCATTGGTACTATTACCCCATTTCCTGATGGCCTTTACTCCTTGCCCCATCCTGTCCTTATTGCCTTTGTCACTTTCTCCATTTACCCCAGCCCTTCCCCATCGACATCTCTAACTTGGTGTTTACCTCACTTACTACCCTGACTTTTTGGGGGCTAGGATTTCGCCCTTTCCAGTGCCTCCCATTGCTAGTTTAAATGCTTGCCAATGAAGCATTTAAACCTATCACCTAGGATCCTGGTTTCCTCCTGGACAGATGCAGACCATCATGCCAGTATAGACCTGCATTACTCCAGGTGGACCCCAGTCCCCAATGAAGCCAAATTCCTGTGCTCTGCACCAGTTTTTCAACCACTGATTGAATCCCATGGTGTGGAGCACCCTAGCATCACCTACACCATAGACAGGCATCACCTCTGAGAAGGTTACCATGTGTGCTACTTGTCTAAGGCCCCTCCCCAACTCCACAAACTCTCCCTGCACTGTTCTGATCCCTTTCTTAGCCAGGTCATTTGTCCCTAGGTGGACAATGACATCTAGCAACCTCCCCTGTGCAGCTGCTCCAGTGATCCTGAGGATTTGCTCCCTGTCCCTCCAAGCCATGGCGCCAGGCAGGCACCTTATCTCCCTATCCCTTTTCTCCCCAAGTTCTACCTTCATAACAATGGAGTCCCCCACCAGGAGTTGTTTCCTTCCCCTGTGGAGTCCCATGCCACCCTCCTGTGTGTCTCCTTTGTGGAAGTTCCCAGCATCCTCCTTGGTCTCCACTGCAGGTGCCTCCATAGAGGAACCACACTTTTCCAGAATGGCATATGAAATGTGGGAGGTACAGCTGAGGATGCACCTCTGTCCCACCACCCTTACCCTCCTGAGCCCACTGTGGTCCAACCCTCCTCTTTCTTGGCAACCTCTGAGGCAACAGCAGTGGCCTTGGTGGTCCCTGGATGGGAGATGAGGTCCCACAAATCCTGGCCAATTCAGCCTGGAGATGAGCAACCTCCTCCCTCAGCCCAGAGAAGTGCCTGCAGATAGGACAACACTGCATCCTCCAGAATGTCTCTCGGAAGACTGCTGCTCTATAGCCACTGCACTGCACCACTCCAATCATATCTTATTTTTGGCCCCTTCACTGTACTTTGGAATCCTTACTCTTTCCTCTGTTTATTTTTTTTTCTCCTTACTTACTGCCTCTGTGCCCTTTAAGCTCCTGATCTTCCTATTCTGAGACAAGAAGATCCTATATTTCTCAGTAGTTCCTTTACTTGCTCAGAGGCAGACCTCCAGCAGCTGGGGGGGGGGGACGGAGAGATACTCTTGTCCTTCTAGGATGATGAGTCTTTGGTGGCTCTGTGATCACTCACTTCCAGCTCTCAAACAGGAAGTTCCTGTTGTCAGTCAAATCCTGTGCCTATAAAAGTAGAACTGGCTTTGGGGGGAGGTGGAGGGGAGGGAAGGAGGGTAATATAGTTCCAGTAGAGAAGTCCAGTCACAACAGCAGCTCCTTGCGCTGGTGTTCTCTACCAATTCTGCTAAATCTCTGCTAAAATATGTAGTGATAGTGGAGAAAATCAGACCACCGATGCTTGTGCAAGAAAATGAGTAAGCCAAACAGGTGATATGCACAAGACATCGGCACCTGAATCAAACTCGGCACTAGTTCTCACGATTGAGTTCAGTAGTACTAGTATTCTTAGAGTTGGGTGAAATGCTGTATTAGTTTATTTCAGTTGGGGGGCTTCACCCCCACACACCCCTTCTTTTTTTAAAGGGGGTGTGGGGGAAGAAGCCCCCAACTCATATAAACTGATACAAAAAAATAACCAAAATGTAGTTTTGAGAGAGTAGCATAACGCTAGCTGTAAGTATGCTCTTATGCTACTACGGTATGCAACTACATCGCAGGATTCATATTCTCAAAAAAAATACATACAGTGGTCCGATGTTCTCCACTATCATCAAATATGATACATATAAATATATAAAAATATAAAAATATTTGGGTTAGAATTGACCCCGCTAAAGACAGGTCTCCAATATTTGAGCATATATATTTTCAGGTCTTGATTTAAAAGTGAAGTGGGTCTGTAGGTTTCCCAACATTCCTTATTTTTCACTGGTTTGTACAGTAATGAGATCATTGCCTCACCCCATGTGTTTGGCATACTGCCACTGTCCAAGTATTCCCTGCACAAGGTGCATAACAATGATGTCTGCTGCTCCCTGAAAGATTTATTTTTTGCGGTTAATTCCTTTTACTGAATTTTTAAAAGCATAACAGCAACACAGTAAACCCTCTAGGGGAACAGTACATTCATAATGTTTCAGTACAGTGAGCATATAGACAACACCAGTTTCAGATGCTCATTTGCCCAGAACACATACAGAGGTAGGAATCAAAAGCAGTAAAACACTATACCAGGTCAAGTGGATACAGCAGGGAAGGGCTGGTGCATCATGAATTGGTCCCATCGAGACCTAGGAAGACCCAGGGAATGGGGGGCTACCCTGAGATAAAATCTTAGCAAGGTCTGACAGGTAGTATTTGGAGGATAAGAAGGGTTCACAAACATCCTGATAGGATGGTAGGGTTTTCTTTGCAATGTCTGACATTTTGTCCAGACTGGCCAAGTTCTGAACCATTGCCAATCATTAGGAAATACAGAGAACCTTCTCAGACCTCTATTACTGGAGTATTAGCCATTTGGCGTCAATACTCATCATCAGGAGCCCATTGCAGGTGCTTGTATGAGAGGAGGAGAGTAGTTGGGGAGATACCCAGAATGCACAGCTACGGGAATAGGAGAGGGCGTTGCTTAAGAACTTGCTTCAGCAATGGTGGTTTTGGGCCCAGAACTGATGTAATGTGGGACAACCCCAGATAATGTGCAATGTGTCCCATGGACTTGATATCTCTAGCACACGTTTTGCTCATGAGTGATACCAAAAGTGCATGATGTTGTTCTGAATGAGGTGGTTTCTGTTGTCCAGACAGGCCTTGTGGATAAATAGACAAGTTGAGCCCAGTGGGCCTCAGTTATTTCTGACCATAAGGACTGGGGCCTTTTACATCTTGCACCATCCAATGGGTCACAGAATCCAGCATAACAGTTCTATAAAACAATTCTGCCCTTCACTTGAAGAAGTAAACCATATTCAGATAGTTTAGGGAGGGGGGTGGCGGGGGATCCAACAGGGCAACTGCTTTAGAAAATCACGTATAGCACTATGGATTTGCAAGTATGTCCAAAGATTCCCCTTTGGAAGATTGTATCATCTCTTGAGGTTCTCAAAGGAATACAGGTGTGTGGTAGTCGGTTGCCACATATCTGTAAGATGGTTTAATCCCCATGCACTCCAGGAGTCCAAATATATTGGCCATCCCACCACCTTGATTAATGGGTTTCTTTTCTAAAACCCTGCTTTTATCAATGCACACAGTTGTGTGTGACCCCTGCCCACAGGCAGCACTGGTGCTGGTGACTCCTGCTTCCAACAACCACATCCCCATTAGTACAGAGCTACCGTATACTGCAAATCCCAACCCTGGCGATCTAGTTGTCCCAACACCCCCAATTGCTGTTGCTACTCTGCAATAGTTTTACTATGCAGTATTAAAAATCCCAATCCTGGCAGGTTGCTGGATGCCTCTCCCTCACCCGATCCCTGACAGTATTGTGGAACTAGCCCAGGCCTGACGGTCTGGTGGATCTCCTTCACTAAACTGGACCCTGTCAGTATTGCAGAACTGCACTAAAGCTCTTTCCTAGCAATCTAGTGGACCCACCTCCCTTAAATGAACCCTGTCAGGTTTGTGGAGTTGTGTTAAAGCCATTTCCCTGGCAGCCTTGTAAACCCCATTCCTCACCCTATTCTTGTCAGTGTTTTGGAACTGTACAAAATCCTTTCCTTGGTACTCTAGTGGATCCCCCCCTCCCTCACCCAGTCCAGGGTGGCGGAAATGTACTGAAGTCCATCCCTGGAAGTCTAGTGTTATCTCCCACCAGATTGCTGTCAAAGCCTCCCCTCATTGGCATTGCCACTGAGCACCACTACCAACACCCCCTGTGGGCTCCCTACTCACCCACATGTCCATAGGCCAGCCACCATCTGGTCCTCAAATGACAACAGGCACAGACCTCTTCTCTCCACCTTGGAAGGCCACCATCTGACTGATAAGGAGTGAATGCATGCATTTGGTAGAAAAATCTGTACCTACAGTATGTATAAGTTGACTAACTGTCAGTCAGATGGCAGATGGCAGAGGCTGTCAGTGAGGGGTCTGTGACACTCAATGTCTGAGGACCTGAAGACAGCTCACCTACTGATGGATGATTGAGTTAGAACCTGATGGAGGAGTGGAGGTTGCTCAGTAAGTGGGATGGGAAGGGTGGCTTTGACAGTGGTTGGTTGGGGAGTAACACTAAGCTGCCAGGGATGGGCATCAGTACAAGTGAGAGGCATAGAAAAGCATATTTCTGCCAGGGATGAGCATCAGTACATTTCCATAATACCAGATCAGATGAGGAACAGGCTCCATTGGACTGCCAGGGAAGGAATTCAATACATTCCCACAATACCAACAGGGATTAGGTGAGTTAGGGTGGTCCACTGGACTGCCAGGAAAATGATTTTGTACGGTTCCACAATGCTGACAAGGACTGGTTGAGACAATAGGTTCTGCAAGACTACCAGGGATGGCATAGGTGGGCAGGTATCCTCTGTGTGGGGCAGCTGATGCTCTGTAAAACGCTTTTTACATTTTTACGTGGATACATTGTGTTGAGCTTTTAGTGGCCACATAATGACATGTAAATGGTGTCTTATCACCGTACACATTAAAAGCATATGGTCTTTAGCATGCCGGTCACTGAATATGGCTCTCAGAACTGACAGCACTATTCCATTTCATACGGGCTATCTCCTTCTGCTCCTTGAACCTGTTGACAGCAGGGCTGTGGTAATGATGCACATATGCACAATGTATAGTTCTTATAGCAACTGGGTCCTGACTGCATAAAAAAACTCCTGCTTCCATATGCTCCGGTTTGGCTGCTCCGCTCTATAGGTGAGAATCTGCTGGTGTCTTCCCATGTCCTTTGGAAATCATCAGTGAAAGGGCATTTCCTGTGACTGCCCCACGTACAGTATGTGAAATGCCTTACTACATAAGCTTGTTAGACCCCTTCTGTTAAAATTTTTGAAAGGGCTCTTAATACCCATCTTTGTTCTTTGGCATTTGAGGAGTCATTTTAAATGTGTTATGAATTAAAGAGATTCCAATGTGCTTGTTATTTGATTTTATAAATGTTTAAATTTTTTCATTTTATTGAATGAAATTGCACATACAGAGCTTAAAGCTTTTGGATGAGGTGCTATGGCAAACAAACTTTTCTTTCTTGCTATGAAAGCCCAATATTCAGACAAGCATAGCAGGATGGACAGGGCATGCTACAAGATACATAGAATTTGACGACAGATGAGGACTGCCTGGCCCATCTAGTCTGCCCCTTCTACCCTGCCCACTGAGCGTCTCTTTTCTACCCTTTCCTTTTTGCCTCTAGGATTCCCTTTTGCCTATCCCACACATTTTTGAATGCCTTCACTGTTTGCACCCTTATTACTTTCTTGGGTAGGCTGTTCCATGCATCCACCACCCTCTTAGTGAAGAAGTATTTCCTCACATTCCCTGAGTCTACCTTCCTCTAGCCTCATTTCATATCCCCTGGTTTTTGAACATTCTTCTTCCTGAAAGAAACTCCCTCTGGACTCTATTTAAACCTCTGAGGTATTTAAAAGTCTCTATCATATCCCCCCCACCTTTTTCATCTCCAGCATATACATGTCAAGGTCTACTAGCCTTCCTCATATGTCTTTGGGTGCAGCACCTGCACAATCTTTGTAGCTCTCTGTTGCACTGATTTTAGCTTGTCTATGTCTTTTTGAGATGTGTCCTCAAAAACTGTTTGCAGTATTCCAGATTAGCGGTGGGCGAAGTGGGCTCAAGTCTGCTTCACGAAGCATTTTGCATGGAGCACAGGGCGGATTGTGAGTAAGCCCAGAATGCAAAGGCAGAGTACTTTATGCTTTTAATGAGGAACATGAAGTGTATTAGAAACAGTGACTTCGCATTACTCTGCCTCCCCTGGTCACTACTCTTTCAATTTTTAAGGTGAAGTACATTGGTGGCAGTTCATTGCGCCTTGTTTTTGAGCTCCAAAGGCAGATTTTGCAGTAATTCATGGAGGTGCAGGTCACATGGGCTCTGTATTGATCTGCACAGCCTCGGTTCGAGGTAATATGAGTAGGAAGGCGTAGGAGACAGTGTGTACTGATAGCTGTCTGTAGGAATCTTGTAAAAGCTGTTCAAAAAGCATTTATGCTTTTTTGGGGGGATCCAACTATAGTTCATCGATTGTAGAAAACCTTCCTGTGCTCATACATCTTTGAGCGTTTTTGTTTGTGTGTGGGTTTTGAATGTTAATTTACAACATTGAGTGTGTGTGGGTGAAAGACAGTGAAAGTGTGCTGTGTAGGGAGGGCGATTCGTGTGTAGGTAGATTTAAGTTGGAGAACTAGTGATTTCTTTGTTTTTGGGTTATATTTTTGTTATATAACTGACTGTGTTACTATACACATAGTAAAATTGTCAGTAATAGTTGAAATTTTCTTGCTGTTTATTGTGTGAATGTGGTGCAGCATTTCAGAAGGTCAGGTTGTTTAAATTAGAAATGTACATTACATAGCAGTACACTGCACTTTTGCATTTGCGTCACATTCCGTTTCAGCATTGTACACAAACTGTTCTGTGTTGTGTGTGCAGTGTTGCGTGTATCAAATATAATACACCTTTTAAAATTTGTGACACAGGCTAGTCTAAGTGCAACAAAGCGCAGCAGTGTGAACCTGCTATCCACTGCAGCTGCCTGATTTTGTACTGTGATCATGTTCTCTGTTGTTAGTTTTGCTGTTTGTATTGTAGTGCCATAAAAATCAGCACTGTCTGTATTCAGTGCTCCCCTCTGGACCCCACCCCCATGTTCAAAAGGTTTTATTTACCAGACTGGATTGTTTTTGTGAGTTTGTGACCCCATCATCAGCAACTGAAGTTGTTTTAATTCCGTGACAGTGTCACAGTAGTTTCTTATCTGTTGCTGAAGCCACAGTTGTTTATTTTGCTTCACATCCAGCCAGCATCCCTCCAGTCAGAAAGTGAATGTGTCAAAATCTGAATTTGGTAATAATATTTGTGGTTGATCCCCCAAAATGCCTGCAAAGAGATGTGCAAGTAAAGCTGTTTCTCACCATGGCAATGTTGGCAGTAAGAGGATCTGTGGGTGTGATAGCAGTACGCCGACGGAGAAGTGCACTGCTGATGTGAGAAAAGGTATTTCTCCTGTAATGTTTTTTATAGCCCAATCAGTAACTTCACTCATAGTTGGAGGAGATGATGTTTTCCCAGTTGGTGGTGTTCGTGTCACTGGTGTTAGTGGTGGTGGAGGTAGTATTAGCATTGTTGCGTCAAGTTCTAATTCCGACCAGTGTACCATATCCAAACATATTGAGTGTGAAGCAGTGCAAGTGAGTGACAGCACAGATGATGTCATACTTCCCATTCCCAGTAGCATCCCATTAACTGAACCTGAGGATTCTGATGATCATGTCAATGATAGCATACAATGTGATGTTCCATCAACGTCACTCATTTTCCATGCAGTGATTCATTGTGTGGTGAAAAAAATATCAGGTGATGGTGGTGTAGATGCTGATGATGAATGTGATGATGCTGATGATGATGATGTTGCTGTTGTTGCAACGTGCAGTCCCACATGTTATCATCCAAGCAGAAGATGTGGATATGTGTGACGTTGATGAATATGATGATGATGTAATTGACCCCAGTTTGGAACCGGAGAAAAATAAATTAAAAGTGGCTGTGTCTGAGTCTGTTTACAGGAATCCCCCCCCCCATAAAAACTTGTGATTTACTGGTTTTAGTTGATGATGATGATGATGATGACGACCCAGTAATCAATATGATAGGTAGTCGTGGTGGTCAGTTGCAGTCCAGGTGTGCAGTGCCAAGAAACATCATGTGCCCCCCCCCACTTCAGTGCTTAAAATGACAGACTTAAATAAGACACATCATCATTGACATGTTAAAAGCAGAGCATCACACTCCCTTGTTTGGGATTTTTTTGTTCAAGATGCAAATGATGATTCAGTTGCAATCTGCCAGGTTTGCCATGGGCATGCGAGTCGAGGTAAAAGGGAGCCATCTTGGGACAGGAGGACAGCTTACGCATCTTAAGAATAGGCACTCGGCTCTGTGGACCCAGCAAAAGCTGGCAGCTAATACCACAGTGGAGTGTTCACCCATATCACTGGCAACCATAGCCAGCATGTTATCCCCTTCCATGACTGTTAAGCCCAGTAGGAAATTAAATGTGTGCAGTAGTGCGGTAATAAGAGCAGAAAAATACTACAGGCATGATAAGGTGGAGTACCATAATGACTTTGAAATTTTGTCCAGTGCTGGTGAGCGTAGCGGTTTTTGTGGTGGTGGTGGTGTTGGTGAATGCAGTATGTCTAGTGCAAGTGGTACATCAACCCCGGTTGGCAAATCTGGGAAAATAAGACCATTTCTGGGTTTGTCATCATCACCTGTGCAACCGTCTTCATCAAATGTCCCACTCCACCCCTGCCAATGCCATTCATCACAATGCACAACCATTTGTGACCAACAACACACCCTGTGAAAACGTTTAAGTCAGCTTATGTAACAGAGTGTTTTGCGCATTAGCTGAAGTACCCCCCCAATCATACAGTGTCACGTGAACTTAACGCTGTTGTAGCGGAAATGCTGACAATTGATCTTTTGCCTTTCTCCTTTGTGGAGAATTCTGGGTTTCGGCGGTTTGCTGCACGTGCCTGTCTAAGATGGAAAGTCCCATCCAGGACATACTTTTCTATCTGTGCTGTTCCCAAGGTGTTCCTCATTGTCTCCGACTCAGCAAGACATGCCCTTCAACAGTCCTCCTCCCTGGAAGTTGTCACCTGATGGAACTCCACGTTATACATGGCAGAGGGTTGTATGAACAATACAAAGCCATCTCAGAATATCTTGTTATGCACACTAACCGTGACAGTTCTGGGGCCTCCATGTCTATGACAACCGAACAGTGACGCCTCATGGACTCTGTAATAACAATTTTGCAACCTTTTGAACATGCCACACAGGCAGTGAGTGGCGAGTCTGCCTCCATTAGCCAATCAATTCCACTGCTGTAGGTGCTTAGGCAGACACTGGTGAATATACAGCATAGCCTTGACGTTGCCTGAGACGGTGGTAGCAGTATGTTGCTGCAATATTCGACCAGAATAGTCACATTGTGAGCATTCAGCGTAGTGAGAACTTTGCCATGGCAACAATGCTGGACCCATGATATAAACGTGGAATTGCATCAGTACTGGAGGGAGGGCCAGGACAGGTAAAAGATATCAGTGGTCAACTGGTGCACTTGGTTCATGGGGCACAGAAGTCATGTGCCAAGGTAAGCAAACATCAGCAGCATAATCCAGCTGAAGGTGTAGCTGGAGGACCAGCAAGCATATCATGCAAGGGTAAGGGGACTGTAGTTCCAGGTGGTCTGTCATCCAAAGTTGGTGGCATCAACCCCGCTTTGGGAGGTTTTGTCCCAAGTGGGTATTTGTGAAATAAGTGATTCTGGAGAACAGGCTGATGCATCAACAATTGGACTTAGTGTGGCACAGAGAATGGCTGAGTCATATTTGTCTGAAAACAGGCATCTGACAATAAGTGAAGATCCTCTTTTGTACTGGAGTGGAAAGGTCAGTGAATGGCCATAGCTGACTGCAGTGGCACTGAAGTACCTCACATGCCCACCCTCCAGTGTAAGTGTTGAGCGGTATTCAGCTCAGCAGGTGCATAGTCAGGATCATCGGACAAACCTGTCTCCTGCAAATGTTAGTTTGGTAACATTAATAAATGAATGAGATGCACATACCAGCACAGACTGCAACCTCGTATTCATACCCAGGCCTAGTCATGGTGGTCTTGCTGATGTGGAAATGGAGCATCCTGGTGGCACTGGCAGTGGCTGCCTGAAATGGCCCACCACTGATGTAGATGATGACACAATGGAGAAAGAATTTCCCAGAGGTCAGATTTCAGACATTGATGACTGTGAGGGCAGTTTTCTTTATGAGGATGATGATGTGGCTAATGTTGGCAGGTTTTAACTGCAGTATTTAAAAAGCAGTGTGCCCCACCACCCCAGACCACCACCACCACCACCACCACTGGGACTGATGTTATGCAAGTGTGCCACCATGAGTCTGTCTGCCCCCCCCAGACCACCACCACCACCACCGGGACTGACGTTATACAAGTTTGCCACCATGAGTCTGTCTGCCCCCCAACGGACCACCACCACCATCACCGGGACTGATGTTATGCAAGTCTGCCACCATGAGTCTGTCTGCCCCCCACGGACCACCACCACCACCACCGGACTGATGTTATGCAAGTCTGCCACCATGAGTCTGTCTGCCCCACAGACCACCACCAATACCACCGGGATGGATGTTATGCAAGTCTGCCACCATGAGTCTGTCTGCCCCCCACGGACCACCACCACCACCACCACCAGGACTGATGTTATGCAAGTCTGCCACCATGAGTCTGTCCCCCATGGACCACCACCACCACCGGGACTGATGTTATGCAAGTCTGCCACCATGAGTCTGTCTGCCCCCCACGGACCACCACCACCACCAGCTTCTTAATATTTAGACCATAAAGTGAGTATGTGCACTCATGTTTGTTATGCTGCCTCACTTCCTTAAGTTGTATGTTTTGTTTTCCGTAGCTTTTCAGAGCCGCAGTGGCAAAACACATACAGTACACTTCTTTTGTTTCTTTTACAGGGGAACAAAAACAGGCTCCATCGCTAATACTCGTTGGGAAAGACGCTGTAGCTATACCGTACAGAGAGGAACTGATGTAATATCCATGTGAAATCCATTCTGTTAAGTATGAAGATTTTATTTCATCCATTTCATTGTTTTGTAAAGACTGCTGCAAATATTGCACACAACAGGCTGTGTTAGTTGACAAGATGTGTCTCTGAAGTGTAACTTGACAATCGGTATTGAGATTTGAGAACCAGGGAGGGACACATAATAATGAAGTAACTTGTAAGAAGTCATGCATTTCTGTTTTTAGGAAACTTTGAGATGTTTTATTGTTCTGTCAAAGTGGCCTTATCCAAAAAAGTTCTTCAACATCAGGAGCTCCCTTCCCCCGAGCTTGGGCACACATGCAACAAGCAGAAGTTGTTTCATTAGATGACCATGACCATCATTAACAACCAGACTTCAGAAGGATGCTGATGAAATCTGTGAAGAAGTTAAAAAATAAGAAACCATTACAGACAAAACTGAAAATATGATCTCCTCCCCCCCAAAAAAATACTTACCTTCATGTGCTTGAGAGTTATCCGTTTCCAGTTTAAGGGCAAAAAATTCTCACTGAGCACTGGAATGTGCACACCAACAGTTTATAAGTCACCCGTGTGATGCAGAACAATAGCATAAGTACGTGTCCATGTCAAGTTCAACCCCCCCATCACCTACAAAATATGCAACCATATATTTATATTTATCTACTCACCAAGGCTACTATTAGTGTACTGCCAAAGAGCACCTTTCAAGCCAGTTGAGATGATTACATTTCATTTGGTGGAATCGTCTCACACAACACATTGGACCAGCAACGAACCTCACAGTCATCATTTTATACTGGGGGTATGTGCTGAAACAGTCTAATTTCAGTTCATTACCACTTGTCAATTTTCTGCACACAAGAAGGATGCATTGTGGGCCTGCAGAAAAAATCTGGGGACTCTGTGCCACCACCTCATGCATGACTGAGTGAGCCGTTGATTCTGGGGGACGTTGTATGTGCTGAAGCAGTCTCATTTCACTTCGTTACCACTTGTCAATTTTCTGCTCACAAGGAGGAGGATGCATTATGGGCCTGCAGACAAAATTTGGGGACTCTGTGCCACTTTTGTGTGTTCTGTGATTGTTGCTGTGAGCTCATAGTCACGATGTCATAGTGACATTTTTACAATTAAAGTAGCATTACAAGAATGTCCTCACAGTTCTGAACTGTACTTTTTTATGCTACTTTACTTACATCCAAGTCATCAGTGACTTGAATGATATGATTTTTCTCACAATTTATGTCTGCTTCTCTTACTCCTACTTTTTTTCATGTATGAAAACAAAATGAGCATGTCTTCCAATATTGTTCCGACCAGCTTTGTATTTATTTGCAGCTGCTTTTCAATAACTATTGTCACATGGTGTCATATAAAACACTGACTGATGCATAACTGTTAGTTAACAACAGACGTGATATATGACAACTACTTGATGTGATGGAGAAAAGCAAAGGAAAACAATGACAAAGACCTGGTCACACTCACTGTCAGCAGCACCAATTTAAAAGCAATGCTCCTTTCATTATTTCACACATGAAAAAAAGGTAGTACAGCACACTCAACTACTACAAATTATCATATCATTCCAGTCAGTCAGGATGTAAGTAAAGGAAGTTGTAACATAGCATTAAAAAATATAGGTCAGAGCTATCAACAGATTGTTGCGCTGCTGCTTTACAGACAGTCACCACATTACATAGTTATGGTGATGCACATAAACTAATATGTGGAGGCATTACTACCACTGGAATATTTCTTGCTCCACAGAGTGCAATATATGTCTGTGAAAACCACCCATAATTTCATTACAGTGCGTCACATGATGGAGGAATTAACAATCTGAAAAGCAACCCACATTGTGCCACACTTTCTCAGCAACGTTAAGACGTGATGGCAGGGGGAGCACAGGTGCATGCTCCACTATACTGAATGTCCAGCAGCTATCCCAAGCAATGTTTCCTAATGTTATAAGGTTCACTTTGTGGTGAAATGTGGAATCTTTCCACTAATAAGGCTCTTCTTACTGGAAACGTGGTCACACATTTCACGACAAACTGACCATTAACATAAAGAAACATTTGCAAACCTGCACAATCAGATATTCACTGTAAGGAGCACGCACACGCGCTCTCCCTGCCATCACATCCTACTGTTGCTGAGAAGGAGGCAGAATGGGCAGATTTTCAGAATGGGAATGCCTCCATCATGTGACTCACTGTAATGCATTTATGCCTGGTTTTCAAAAAAATGTATTGCCCTATGTGGTGCAAGAAAGATTCCTGAAGGAAAATGTATATGATTTAATAATAAACAAAAACACACAACAAAAGTACAACACAGTAGTGGGGTGGGGTCAGGGGTGGGGTGGATGTGAGGGGCGAAAACAATACCCGGACTTACTATGGCCGTGGGATGCCATGGTAGTCCAACAGCAGGTGCAGCACTGAAAGTATTTGCTGCTGCTGTGCTTCCACTCTGGTAACCTGCTGCTTCAAAGCACTGAAACGCTTGTTGTTTTCTTCCAGTGCTGCCCATGCCAGGACGAGGTCAGACTGGCTTACAGGGACTGTGTCGTGGTCCACTGCAGTGAGTAATCCAGGTAGTGGGGTTGGTGGTGGACAGGGTGGTGCTGATGACTCTGGTGGCAGTGGTGGTGGTGGTGGAGCAGCTGATGTAGCCCTCCTCCTCCTCCTCCTGCTGCGGCAGTGACTGCTGCGAGGCACATCTCCCACCCCAGCAGCACCCTCGGCCACTGCCATGGAAGGACCAGCAGATGGATGCCTGGCCCCTTCTGTGGCAGCCTGCCACTCTGATCTGTGGTGATTCAGCATGTGGGTAAGCTGGCCACCAATCCCCAAATGTGTCTCAGGGGGCCATGGCGCACCAGCACACCACATACACGTGGTACTCCTCCACTGTGCTGTCTCCCCCCACACAATTAAAAAACTCCCACAGTGGGGAGCTGTGGGGGGGGGGAAGAGGCACAGTATGCACTTGTCGGGCATGAGTCCCACCACCACCCACAATTGCCGGGACCAGCTCCTGTGGCTGTGGAGGTGGTGGAGGGGGTGCTGCTGGAGCTCCAACAGCTGCTGCTAGTGGTGGTGGTGGAGAAGGTAGACGTGCAAAAGCCACTGGTGGCATTGGTGCTGCTGCTCCTGTTGCTTCCAGTGGGAAGCAACACTGGCCAGAGTCTGGAGCAGTCCAACATCACATGACCGCCCCCAGGTCTACACCCTCCTCTAATGCGCCCATGAGCCAGCAACTCGCCTTCTCTAACTGCAACGAGATCCTCCATCCTTCTGTGTCCATGGGACGACACACACACACACACACACACACACACACACACACAGTCACACATACAAAACAAAAACAAAACTTATACAAAAAAATTCACTAACCAAAAAAACACTAAGACAATACAAACACTAAATAAAATAGCTTTTAAAAAAGCTGTTTGATTGTTCTGGCAGTACAAATGCAAAGGAGAAAGTGAAACTGCTTCTCTGACTTACTTCCTTCCTGCCTGGCTAAAGCATGTGACTTACAGTACTGCAGGCCATGTGATGTGCCTATTTTCTTCTCATTTCACCTTACTTCGCGTTAAGGCATAATGAGAATGTGAAGTGGTCATAATAACATGAAGTGAGCACTTTGCAGGTCCCACTTCATATTGTGCTCCGTGGACGTGCAGTGTCCACTTCATATCCACTTTGTGGGCGGATTAATAATTCGCTGCATCTCTGTTCCAGATGTGGCCTCACCAGTGATCTGTAAAGTGGCATCAACACTTCTCATTTTCTGCTGGAGATGCCCCCCCATGCACTCCAACATTCCGTTGGCCTTCCATACCGCTTTCTCACACTGTCTGGCCACCTTTAGGTCATCTGTAACAATCGCCCCTAAATCCCTTTCCTGCTTGGTGGTTGTAAGCAATCCCCCCACCCATTGAATACTTTTCTCCTGGGATCCCGCTCCCCAAGTGCATAATTTTACATTTTTTTGCATTAAATTTCAGCTGCCACACCCTAGACCATTCCTCGAGCTTCAATAGCTCTCATCCTTTCCATGCCCTCTGTTATATAATCCCAATTGTAGATGTTTGTGTCATCAGCAGATAGGCACAGGTTCCCCTCCAGCCCCTCATCAATGACACTTGTGAAGACATTTAAGAGGACTGGGCCCAGCACCGATCCCTGGGGTACACCACTTGTCACCTTCCTCTCCATGGATTTCACTACCAGTCTTTGTGTCCTCCCACTCAGCCAATTTCTAACCCAGTTCACCACCCTGTGCCCCACTCCCAGTCTATTCAACTTGTTTATTAGCTTTTTATGTGGAACGGTGTTGAAGGCCTTACTAAAATCTAAGTAGGCCACACCCACCACCGCACCCATCCCCTGATCTACCACTCTGACTGCCCAAATGAAGAAGTCCATTAGGTTTATTTGGCAAGATTTGCCTGCCATAAAACCATGTTGCTTTAGGTCCTGCTGCCCACTGGCTTCCAGGTACTCCACGATCCTTTCCTTTAGCAATGCCTCCATCAGTTTCCTCACCACTGAGGTTAGGCTGACCGGCCTATAATTACCCACCTCTTCCCTATTCCCACTCTTGTGGACAGGTATTTGCCCTTGTAGAAATCCTCTGGAACCACTCCTGTCTCTAATGATTTATTGAACAATTATGCCAAGCATGCTACCAGTTCATTCCTGAGCTCTTTTAGTATTCTGGGGTGAATTCTGTCCGGTCCCATTGGCTTGTCTATTGTCAGGTTTTCAAGTTGTTTTGGGACTCCCTCCTTTGTGAATGGTCTGGTATTAACCCGCTGTCCCGGTATTCCTTCTTCTCCCAATAGTGGTCCTTCTCCCTCTACTTCCTCTGTGAATACTGAGCACAAATACTCATTTTGTATTTCTGCCTTTTCCCAATCTTCCTCCATAGGCCCTTCTCCATCCTTTTCAAGCCTCACTATCCTTCCCCTAGTCTTTCTTTTTTCATTGCTATATCTAAAAAAGGTCTTGTCTCCTTTCTCAGTTAACTGAGCTATCTTTTCCTCTGCTTGAACTTTTGGCCTTCCTGACTGCTCTTCCATCCTCCCACAGTTTTCCCATGTATGCTTCCCTATCTTCCCCTCCCTGTGTTTCTTTGTATTTTCTGAATGCCTTCCTTTTTTCTCTCACCCTCCTTGATACTTCCTTAGTGGATCATAGTGGTTTCTTCCTTCTCTTTTTCTTGCTTACTTGCCTGATGCACAAGTTAACAGCTCCATCTATTGCACCCTTTAGATTTGCCCATTGCTTGTCAACCCCAACCCCTCTCTCCCTTCACTGTAATCCTTTTTCCAGACGTTCCCTCATCTTTGCAAAATTGACCCTCTTGAAATCCATGATCTTTACCCTTGTGTGGCTGGGCTCCTCCCCCATTTGTACCGTAAACCACACTGTACAGTCATCACTGGACCCTAAGTGGTTGTCTACCTTTACATCTGTAACTCCCCATTGAGGATCACCAGGTCCAGAATATAGTATATCTCTCTCTCTCTATGGTGGGCTCCATCACCAGCTGCCTGAGTCTCACACCTTGCAGAGCTTCCAGGACCACTCTGCGCCTATCTGAATATCTTTCCCTGGCAGACAAGTGCTATTTTTACTGTAGAACTGGGTTAGTGCAGTACAAAAGGCTGTGACAATATGACAGCCAATGTGTGTTTTGTTTTAATTAATTAACAATTGGTTATCTTTAATTAAGAATCAAAAACTTTGCACAGAAAGCCTTCACAAATTTTCTAAAAGAATCTGCATGCATTATTAACATTGATATTATGTTTTTCAAATTACACTAGGTGCTGGATCAGTGTGTGGGCTGAAAACAATACAAAAATGTAATATTACATGCAAACTAAAAACAGAAAATAGAGTCAGAATCAGTAATTCAACCCTAAATCTTCTTCATGATTTATCTATAAAGAGAAAGAAAGCAAAGTTAGTTTGGAGGTAAGGGGAAATGAGGGATATATATGTGAGGGATGAAAATGGAGAAGATCTATGAGAAAAGGTGATAATGGGCAAGGTAAGAATAGAAGCTAGATAACAAAAAGGTGATGATGGGAACGGAGAGAGCTAGTGGGAGTGAATGAGCTGTGAATTCCTCAAGTACAGTCTAATTAGCAGAGCATAGTAAGAAGGTAGAATGGTGACAAAGGTGGGGAAGGTGGGGAAAGAGACAGGGAAATATAGATAAAATGAAAATGGATATGCACGTATAGCTGGAATGCTCATGTGGGTTGGTTTTACAGTTATACACATGCTGCACAACAGTTTTCAAAATCTACATGCTGCATGACAGTTTTCACAAAATATTCTCACTGAACTCCATCACGAAGCTACTGAAAATATACACGCTGTGCAATACTTTTCAAAATCTAGATGCTACAAGACTGCTTTGAAAATGCACGTGTCCAACCCCCCCCCCCCCTTTTTTATACTCTGGCTTTCTCTCTGGTCCCCTCACTTTCCTTACTAGATGATAAGCAGTCAAAGAACCTCTTTCAGCTGTGTCAGCTGATTCTGTTTATTCAGTCGGGGGCTGATACCGTATGACAACCCTGGCTCAGCATCAGGCAGAGACTAGGGCAGTGTATAGCTCCAGCAGTACCCTCTATGGCTAGGGCAGGTGTTAACTGTTCACGAGGGGCATCATCTGTTTCAATTAAATACATTAGGTCTCTAGCTGTTTACAGTTCCTTTCCTCTCCATTTATTCCCTGATAAGCTTTGCTTGGTGCTCCTTCTGTCATGTCAGAAATAAATCACTCTGCTACATGACGAGTTGTTGTCATGTTTACTAACATTTTTACAGTAACACATATTGGAACATGGCCCCCCAAATCACTGCCCTTGTCAAAACTGCAAGAATGGCTCATTTCTGATCCTGGACAAAAGTCAAAATCTTAGGGTCCTTTAAAAAGTGTGCATCCTTTACATATCTTTTACAGGAGTCCTATGACTCCTCTTAGTTCTTATAGTTTGTCAGTAGGCAAGGTTTTACCTCAGGATGGAGCCTTTCCTACACTTCCCTATGAATTTACTAGAGCTCCCACCTTGCTGGCTTGAGTTCACTTATTTTTCATATAATGCTGTGACACTGCAGCATCAGTTTAGCTGGTATGCTGGAGGCAGCACCACTGCAGGGCATTCACTCTGGCACCCCTGGCTAATGTCCACCATGGCTCTGTGTACCTGACATCAACCAGGTCTTTACTTTCACCAGTGTGCTAAGCATCAGTGCACCCTTGTCTACCTCAGTCTGCCCTCATGCAATGGCTGGCAATCTCCTCGTGCCCTTTGCCAGAGGTAATGTCTCCAATATCCTTACCATCTTGGAATTCCTCATACAGATAATAGGACCATCTCCTATCTGTTTCAATGGCTCAGTCTTTGGCAATATGTATCTCACCTCTAAAGCACAGCTGGCAGTACCACTCAAGTACAGGCAGGAACAAAATTTCCACCAAACTGAAAACACCCACTTTCGTGAAATCCTCTGTGTATTCTAGGCCATCAAAGACTACCCTTGAGGGTAGCACCTTAGGATCATCACTCCTTCCAGTGATCCCTTGCACTCCCACCACAATTAATGGTGATCTACACTAAATAGACCTCAGACTCCACATTACCAGAGTCATCACTGCTGTCCTAATGCCTGCTCATATAGACTACCAGATGACTAGACAATGAAATCCGCTGTTCTCACACACTGCAGGGCCCTGCACAAAGAGGGTTAAGACTCATGCACAGGAGTCAAGGTACTCTGTACATCTTTCCCTGTGCAAGGAAAGACAGGAGGCACCTCCTGTTTGCATAGGGCCTCAAGGAACCTGCACAAATCAAGTTGCTACACTACTTTCTCCATAACTAAGTAAATTAATTGCAAGAAATGATGTTAATGTAGATTAGAGTTGCTACTACACAAAAAGTAAACCCTGAAAGTTTGGAAATGTGCTATTATGGGCTTCAACCCAATGCAAACAAAGTTTGGAAATGTACTATTAGGATTGACAACCCAACTCTCACCCCTCCCTTCCCCCTTTTATCTAAGACCATGCTACAGGTATAGGGTCATGCATGTATGTATGTAGTTATTTATTTATAATAATTTATCAAAAACTTTGTTGATTACCTTTGAGCACAAGTGCTCATTTTCAACGGTTCCATGTCAAATACATAGTCACAAAAACATTACAAGTACAATAAGTAGTTCCAATGAAAATTCAATTGAGCTATGTTGAAAATACTTAAAACAGAACAGCTGCATACAGTTTTGAAAAAATCTATGCATACTGTTGTACAAAAAGTCACAGGATATGTAGAGAGAAAGAAACCAAATAAAACAGTTTAATGGTTACTATTGCATTGGGCTGCAAGGGCAGACTCCAAAGATCTCTTAAACTGATTAATCTTGGGGAGATTCAGCAGTATATTAGGCAGTCTTATTTATTTGAACTCTGATGACTGGGTAGGCCCACAGAGACAAAGTTGTCCCTTTTTCATGGCGCAACCCGGGGAACATACACATTCCATAAATAATACAATGTAAACTACAGCATTAAGCATTTACAGCAACAAGTGAACAGACAGTGATACAATAGTGGTTTCATAAGCACACACAGCATCATATAACAAACATACTAATGATTGTTACATGCATAGACTAGCAATGGTGTATATACATAATTACATACTGACAGATACAGTGAGGTCACAGGAGGAGAAGTTATAAAAAATGTGTGAGGACAGGTATGTCTTAGATCAGGAAGATATGTAGGAAGGGGGATGGAGGAGAGGACCAGATGTTTTAAGAGAGGATTACAGTTACAGGTGGGAGGGAGAAGGGAAAAGAAGATGTTAGGTACAATTACAGACGGGAGGAGGAAAGAACAATTCTTTGTAGCATTTTTTAAATTGAGGAAGAGACGTGCAGGAAAGTTGGAGTCTATTCCATTTTGTGGGGGGCTGCAAATGAGAAGGATCTCTTGCCAGTTGCTAACTAAGTCTTGGGTAGACTTACTGATGGATAGTGGGAGGATCGAAGGAACCTGGTGAAGGGTTTCAACATCAGCAGATTGGAAAGGCTGGGGGGAGGGGTGGATGAGGGTAAATGTGCTGCACAGTAGGGGGAAATCCAATTTAGCATCAAAGGAAGACCAGCCTAGGGTGTTAAGCATGGCGCAGTGGTGGGATCGAGCTTGGGCAGTTTGCACTGAATCAGGCTATTCTGTGATCGGTTTGCCTAAGTCTGTTTAAGACTAAGGACTTGGCGGTGCCGATAAGCAGGGCTCCATAGAGGATGCCAGGGAGTAGAGTTGCAGTGACTATGGCTTTTCTGGTGTGCGGTGTAAGGGAGGGGGCAGTACAGTATAATAGGCCAAGCTTCTGGAGAGTGGATTTTATAATTCTATCCATGTGTGATTTGAAAGATAGGTGCTCATTGAGGATTACTCCAAGATATTTGAAGGTGTTTACTCCTTCGAGCAATACACCATCTGAAGTCTTAATTATGAAAACAGCATGTGTAGATAGGTCAAATGAGGTGAGGTGGAACAGCATGGTGTTGTTTTTGTCTTGTTGAGCACCAGAAAGTTATCCTTGAACCATGCCTCCAGCTGCTGGAAGTCCAATTCCAGGTTAATGTTGAGAGAGGCAATATCCTTTGAGGACCTGTAGAGTATGGTGTCATCCACATAATGTTGTGCTGTGGCCCCACCAGGGTTTACAGGGAGTTCATTTATAAAAATGGAGAACAACAGAGGATTCATAATGAATCCCTGGGGAATTTCATCAGTAATGGGGGACAGTGATGACGTAGCACCAGGCCACTTGATGCACTGTAACCTGTTTGTCAAGTTGTTGCTTATCTATGAGTGGATGAGTTTGTCAAGGCCTAATTTATGGACTTTGATTAGTAGATGTTGATGATTAATGAGATCAAATGCTTTTATGAGATCCACGAAAGCCACACACATAACATTACCCTGATCCTAAGCCTGAAAAATGTAATTTGTGACTCAAAGGAGAGCAGATTCAGTACCATGTAGTTTACAGAATCCATGCAGATGGACGGTTAGAGCGTTGGTCTGTTCTAGGAAGGAGAAAAGCTGATTGTAGATGATCCTTTCTTGTATTTTGGTGAGGGGACATAATATTAAGATTGACCTATAGTTCTCGATTAGGTTTGTGGGGCCACTTTTGTGCATGGGGACAACTATTGCTGTTTTCCATTTTTCAGGAATAGTTTGTGTGAGGAAGGATCTGTTGATTAACAGCATTACCAGGAAAAAAATAGCAGGTGCTGTGAATTTAAAGAACTTTGGTTGAAGGGAGTCAAAACCTGGAGAACTATCAGGATTAAGACCTTTTATCAGTTTAAGAACCTCTGACCTCGAGGCGAGTTTTAGATGCAAAGGGAGATGAAGATCGACAGGAGGAGATAGGGTGGGGTCAGGGGGAGCGGTAGGTAGATTGGATTTGTATTTAGCCAGGCCAGTAAAGAAAAGATTAAAGCGAGAGGCTATCTCAGAAGAGTCTGATAGGACAGTACCTTTAGTGATCACAGATTTGGGGAGGATATGTTCATTTCCCTTTAGTAGGAAATTAATTTGTGACCAGAAACTTTTTGGGTTTATAAGATTTTTCTTCTGCAGGGAGCATAGATAGTTACATTTTGATGTATTGGCTTTTGCTTTGTGGTGTTTTTTAGTTGTCAGCAGGGTAGCCAGTCAGATGAGTGACCCACTTTTTTGAAGTTTATCCAAGCTTTGTAACAAGAGTGCATGAGTTCCCTTAGCTCTTGAGAGAGCCATGGGGAGTGGTTTCCTTTGACCCTCCTTGACTTGAGAAGGGCATGGGAGCCAAGGATGGTGGAGAAGGTGTTGGTGAAATAATGTAGCACTAATTTATGTCAACAAGGGTAGTGATGGGGGTCCAGACTACTGAGTTAAGGCTCAGTATAAAAGCATCTGTGTTAAAAGTTGTAAGGTCCCATGCATTTATATTTTTTTTTGGAGGGTGGGTTTGTTGAAGTTGTCATCCAGACACAGAAGGTTGGGGAGTGGTTGCTGAAGGCATCAGGGAGAGTTCCAGCTATCTTGACATTTTGAGTATTATTCTTTGACATCCAGACCAACAGGCAATGGTTGCCTGTTTTCAGATTGAGTTTGGTAGGGTTGTTGGATTATTGGCATTAGTTTAGCATTAGTAAGTGTGGTTAGGTAGCTAGTTTTATTTTAGCCTAACTAGTCAAGGTTAAATTCCCCAGTGAGTATAATATCGCAGTGAGGGACTTTGTCTAGGTCAGCTTGATGTTCTAGTTATTCTTGACCAATGTTAACTTCACCAATCCTGTAACCTTGCAAATTGTAACTTTCTTGTGTACTCATGTACCCCCAAATCTTGTACACTGTTTTCCTGTAACTGTTTGTTATCACTGTTTTGTCCTCTCTGTGACGAGGTACTTTTGTAAACAAGACTCTGGCTCAAAGGTTGTAAACTGATGTTTAATAAAAAAAAAAAAAAATCATAGTACAAGGAGGAAGCTAGGTTGGGCTGTAGATAGACATGACCTGTTGTTAATTATTTGACATGTCCGGGGTGATTGAGACAAGTAGGTGTTCAATCAATGAGTTAATAATCAAAACAGGTTGTTCACTGGATACCAGTTTGGTCTTGGTATAGATCAGCACCTCTTCACCCCACCTCACTTGGTGATTTGATCATGTCTATAGGTAGTGAAGCCAGATAATGATATTTCATGTGATAGAATGGAGGTTCTAGCCTGGTCTATGAGATGCATAGGACATCTGGCTTGTAATGTCTGACCCAAACTTCAAGTTCATCCATTTTATGTCTAATGCTCTGTATGATCATATGGGCTACTTTGAAATCCTTAATATTGGACCATTGAGGACTAGAGGAGAGGGGGTTTGGAATCACCATAGTATTAGGAGCAGGGTTCAGTTTAATATCACCAGATAATAGTAGAAGACATATCTGGGAGTGAGTGCAGGATGGAGGGAGAAATGATGACTTGTGGAAGGTCCTGACCCGAGGCAGTTTTAGGGTTGTCTTACTTCTTTGTGCCTGAGTTAGTAAACTCAAGGATGAATAGAATGCATGGGGTGTGCCTTGCATGAGAGAGTTTGGGTTTGGTGATATAGGTTCATGTGCGTAAGGTTTGTTACTTGCATGTTCTATGTTATGCCTGACATGGAGAAGATGTACAGAAAAAGGGCATGTTATTATGAATCCCTTCATTAGGTGGATATTCATTGTTTTTAATTGACACACTCTGTATAAAGAGGGGGTTAATATTTGGGGAGGTATTTGAGATAGTCTGAGAAATAATTAGATCTGTGCAGACAGAGGGATAATTTTTATGCAGTAGGAGACCAGGGAGAAGTTGCTATCAGCACTATGTGAGACTGCTGAGATATTGATTATAACCCAGAAATTTCCCAGGACTATTCTGCTGAGGGGTTCTCTTAGTACAGCAGGAGGAGTGTATAACTCGAAGGGTGAGTAGTACTCTTTGGTGAGGTGCTGGCAGGTGCCTATCTCTTTGGATGATAATAGTAGTATAATTTTTTTTTTATTAGGTATCATTGCCCTGTAGTGGATATAAAGTACAATCTGTAGATGGCAGATTGGGGAGATAGGTTTATCTGCACACATCGTACTGCGCATGTGTTGCTAACCAAGGGCTACACCCCCTTGTCCCTGTGGCTATATAAGTAACAAGGGCCAAGGGTGGGAGTGGTGGAGGGGGGAAGACCAGGCTGTAAACTGCAGGAAGCAAGATAGCCTAAGCTAGAGAGGCAGGGGTCCATAGAGAAGATGCAGGGTCCAGGGAGAACAGAGCAGTAGCAGGTCCTAAGGAGGGAGAATAAGAGAGGTAAAGGTTAGTGTGCTCAGCACTTTAAAGTGGGTCACTGGTGGGAAGGCAGGAGTAGAAATGTGTCACACTGATTGATGGCTTCAGTCAGGACTGAGAGAGAGGAAAACGGTATTGAAAAAGGCTGCTGAGGCTAGCATGGTAAGGGAAGCAAGGTTAAGGCAGGTAGAGAAAGAGTTTAACAGAGGGACAGAAATGGGTATGAGACACAAACCTGAATTAGGCTCAAAGTAATCAAATGCTGTATATCAATACTATTGGAAATAGTATCACCAAAGCTAAAGTTCACCTGTTCGTAGATGACACTGTGATATACATTTTTTATTTAGCTTTTGTTGACCGGGTAAGTGCACTAGACAAACCCTGCCTATTTTCAGGCATGACCCAGGGAAGGGGGATACAGATGAATGCCAACTGACCTTGAACCAGATTAAGCTGTTGGTGGTATTTTTAGTGAATGAGGGAAATTTTGGCCAGGACACCAGGGAAATTCCCCTACTCTTTTCGATAAGTGCCATGGGATCTTTAACATCCACCTGAACTACCACCAATCCAGGCAGATGGGACCTCAGTTTAACGTCTCATCGGAAAGACGGCATCTCAGAAATGCAGCACCCCTGTCATGCTGCATTACAGTGTCAGTACTGGGATATTAACCCAAGTGCCAGATGTGGTAACTGAACCCACAGCCCTCTGGTCTCCTGGCCTCAGAGGCGAGTATGCTACCTACTGAGCCACTGACACATATCCAGACTATCTGCTTCCAAAGCCCTCCTGGAGCTCCAATCTGAATTTGACCTCCTCCAAACTAGCCCGGCCTACTCTAAACTTCTCTTGAATTCGAAAAAGACAAAAGTCATGTACATCTACTCTAGCCAGCTCACTTCCATCACAAACATGCTTGTATCCTTACCCCACCTCAAAACTTTCCTTGATGAAGACATTGAGGCTGTTAGCTATTTCAAATACCTGGGTTGTGTCTTAGATCAACACCTGACTTTCTCTGTTCACATTACCTTACTAGTAAAAAAATTACGCCAGAGACTTGGCTTTTTCTTCAGGAGTAAATTCTTAATCAGTAACGAGGCCAGACTACGACTAGTCTTGTCCACTTTCATGCCCCTCCTTGACTATGTTGACATAATTTATGGCCGATGTTCAGACTATCTGCTCCACCAATTGAACACTCTCTATCACAGAATGATTTGTTTCATCTCCAATACTAATCGACGCATGCATCGCTGCAAACTATATGCCGATTTAGGTTGGACCTCTCTGTCGACTAGATACCTCACCCACTCCCTCCCTCATCTGATTGTATAAAGCTCTGCTGACTAAGCTCCCCCTATATTTCTGCACTCTTCCATCAAACTGCCTGCCTATATACACTAAGTAGCAATGATCTCATCATGTTAGATGTTCAATATGTGCATACTCGGTTCGGTGAAGTGGCCATAAGCCAAACACTCATGGCAGCTTGGAATAAAGCCTAATCTAGGCTCAGACTGCAAAACCTAATACCCCTTCATAGTTTCAGTAAATTGGTCATCAATAAATTTAGTGCCTCCTGTACATGTCCCCAACCCTGTATTATTCCTCTTATCCTCCTCATACACACCACTCCTTTGTCTCTTCCCTCCACAATCTTTTCTTTACCTATCCTCCTTCCCTCCTCACACAGACAACAACTCATTTACCTATCCTCCCCTCTTCTCAAACACCTCCTCACACACACTTATACCCTCCTACCTATCCCCCTCTCCTCCCTCCTTCCCCTTCCCCTTCACTCACGCCTTCTAATACCCATCCTTACATTCACCATCCCCATCTAAACCCTCTTCTTTTGTTCTATCTCATCTCCCATGACTCTGAATCTTGCTAATTCTTATTTGTAAGTTATTTTAAATATCTAGTTAATCCTGCTTCTAATTTTGATGAAACTGCATTTATCTGGTTGATCCTGCATTTGTTTTTGGTTTATCTGCTTGTTCATGTTTGTGTCACCGGTTCTCAGGATCTTGTTGCCCACGCTGCAATCTGTTTGGTTGATCCTGCTGTTGCTGCTGCCAGGAGAGCTTGCAGCCAGTTTAGCGTTCTGATAGACCCTCTAGAGCTTTTCCAAATGTTGTTGTACCACAGTGTACTACAATCACATTCCATGACCTTTTGAACTGTGGTACAACAACATTTAGAAAGGCTCCGATTTCTATACAGAACAACACCTGACTATACACTATAATAGATTTTACGTACTAAATGTAGGCCTGTGTTTCATTTTTCAGAAGCTGTGTTACAAAAAGAGATTAAAAAAACCTAAATATTGGCCCTGACAGCAAATGACCACTTGCCATGCCGAGTATGCTGGAAAGGAGGCTTAAGGGCATTCCTGGCCATGTTCCTGTTGTTGTATTCATTGGAGACAGTGCAGAAGCAAATTTGTTAAAGCAAGGGTTGTTACACCCCCCAGGAGACCTTTTTGGCTAGCAAAAAGGTCTGGAGCTTTATTCTGCAGGGTAAATGTAGTCAGTCAATGAGTGCTTAAGTGGTACAACTATGAATGTGATTATCTGCACCAAGTACAAAGTGGCATGCCTAATAACAGGTTAGCTTTATTCTGTTTAGCACCCTGATACAGGCAGCTTAGACAGAGAAGTCATACTCTATAAGTGAAAGAATGGAGCTGGCTACGATAAGGCACCTAGCATCCCAGTGAGACTGTTACAGAACAGGGCACCCAATCTTCTGCTAACTATGATTGCCAGATTGTCAACATGGGGTGGGGGGGCAAAAGATAAGGGGCTAAATTTTCCGACAAAGAAGCATGATACAAGGTGCCTGTGCCAAAGGTGTATGATGCATGTGGCACCTTGCATCATAGTTTGTGGCATTCATGATTTTCAAAGGCTGGCTGTAATGAAATCAGGATGCCATGCAGAAAAGCCCCTTGCACCACCCTCATAGCAAATGCACCAATGCAGCAGATCACAAGGGTGGTTGTGCCATGGGTGGGGCTACACCATCTCCTTATTTGGGATTATATAAGCCCCGCCATAGCTGCAACAGAGGGCTCTGGTTAGGCCAGCCAGTAAGTGGTCTAAGGGCCCTGTGCCACTGCTGGGAAGGGCGGTGATTGGGGGGGCTTCATGATGGGGACCAGGGGCATAAGGTACCCTAGAGGGGTGATGGGGGCATGGCTACAATGTGTGGGGATTGTGGTGGCACCCTGTGGGGATACCCTGTGCTATTAGAGACAGCTGAGCTGCCCACGTAAAGTGGTCTGGCAGACAGGGACTGGGACCCAGCTTCAGAAGGATACATCCCTGGCACCTGCCCCATAGGTGCCACTGACCCAAGCACTATCAGTGAGCAACATTGGCTGCAGGTTGCATGGTGCAAGTGGGGGCTGGGAATGGTCCCTGGATCCATGGCAGTCCCCTGGTACCTGGACCCCCTGCTGCCTGCTGATGGTGCTGGGGTCAGTGGCAACTATGGGGCAGGTGTCAGGGCTGTATCCTTCTGAGGCAGAGTCCCAGTCCCTGTCTGCTAGCCCCCTTTACCTGGACTGATTAGCTATCTCTAGTAGCACAGGGTACCCCTGTAGGGTGCCAACTCAACCCCTGCACATTGCAGCCATGTCCCCTTTACCCCATAGATACCCCATGGTTCTTATGCCCTCGGTCTCTCCTCCTGTTGATAGAGTTACTATTAACACACAAATACATGATGTGCATTACAGAGTATTAAACACACATACACTTCAAAGTCTGCACATGTATTTATCTTAAAACTTGAAAATCATGTACAGTATGTTTGTACACAATTCTGTATTGGGAAAAAATAAATTCTGCTGTTTAACAGCGACATAAGGAAATATGATTTAAAAACTTAAGTCTTCATAAAAGGGAGACTAACATTTTTAGTTGAGTTAGAGCAAACATTACACAAACGTTATGGTTACTTGAAAAGATCAGACAGTGATGGGGGAGCCTACCAAAAATGACTACTTGGTAAAAAAATTAAGGTAGCACAGCTTACATTGTTCTAATGGTGACCACTAGGGAAAAGAACACCATGGGGCATACTTATATCTGTATTTTAAACAGGGTAACATGTCTTGTTGTGCAAAATCTTAGTTTTGTTCAATGCTGTTACAGTGGCAGAGGAGTACATTAATAAATTCCACTCAGTTAAAGACAAAGTTAATTAAGAAACTGAAGATTTCCTAAATTCAAGAGAGAGAGATCACTATCATTTTTATAAATGACATCCAAATGGGTGGGAATTTACTTTTTTACTCCCTGCTCTATAGACAGAGATCAATTAAAACACTGATCCAAGTCCAGGCCATCATTTCTAACTTTAGCTACTGCCTCAACAAAAACAGCATCCAATGAAAAAAAAAAAGGATTTGGAGCAATATCTATCTTCTCCAACTGTTTGTTGGCAGCAAAAAACATAGACTTTGGCAGGATTTTCTAAAGATCCATCCAAGATATGCCAGAGCCAGTATTTTCAACAGCAGACTCCTGATTGCATCGATCAGAACTGTCACAAGAATTGTTAGATAAACTAACAGTAACCCTCTCACCAGTAGTATGTGTCTCTTACTTTTAGACCACTGATTCACATGTTTAAAGTGCAATTTGGAGATGAGTTGGGCACCAGAATCATTCCAGCAAGCTTGGAACAGTATCTCTTTAAAAACCCTTCCAGTTGGTTGTTGCCAAGTAAAGTCTCAGCACTTTAGCCTGCTTGGAATGTTCTTGGGAAAACCCCAGGGCTCAGATTTTCTAAAATTGTGGGACTAAGTCCCAGTCTGTAGCCACTAAGGCCATGCAAAATTAAACCTCCGCCAGCAGAATTTTGGTAAAAGTCAGAATTTCACTTTCATGAAATTTTTGGAATGCACTTTGGCAATTTTCTCAGAAATTACAAATTAGAATGGCAAAATAAATGTATGAATTGCAGATTATTGTATTAAACCGTGGAAAAAATTCAATAGACCTGATCACTGTCAGTGTCAATTCTGCAGAATTTTTTGCACAGTTTAATACATTAATCCACAATTCATACATTTATTTCACAGTTCAATAAGTCACTGAACTGCAGAATGAATGTATGAGTTGTGGATTAGAGATCGATGGCAACCTTGTTTTAGTTTAAATAATATGCATTACAGAGCATTATACACACATACACTTCAAAGACTGCACGTGTATTTATCGCAGTACTTTAAAATCATGTACAGTATGTTTGTACACAATTCTGTATTGGGCTAGTTTGTTTTGCAGCTTGTACTTATGTGTTACCACTGATGCAGTTGTGGCCGCAAGAGCAGTACTCTTCATAATCAATGACCTGGTCTGCTCAGCATTATTGGAGTACTGTGTCCAGTTCTGGAGACCACATCTCCACAAGGACATAGACAGGATGGAGGCAGTTCAGAGGAGGGCAACTAAAATGGTGCAGGGTCTGCAAGAGAAGCCATTCAAGGAGAGACTAAAGGAGTTTAATATGTAAACCCTTGAGGAAAGGAGGGAGAGTGGGGACATGATAGAAATGTTTAAGTACCTCAGTGGAATCAACAAAGTCCAAGAGGGAAGCATCTTTCAGAAAAAGAGATGTGCAGGAACAGGGGGACACAATTTGAAGATAGAGGGTGGATGGCTCAGGGGCAATGTGAGGAAGTATTTTTTCACAGAGAGGGTGGTGGATGCATGAAACAGCCTTCCTGAGGAGGTTGTGGGGTCTAAAACTGTGGGAGAATTCAAGAATGCACTGGACAGACATAAGGCAACTTTTGTTGGGGGGTAGGAAGAAATAGGCTGTTGGTTAAATAGGATCTGCAGCTTATCCTTTAGGTAGGGAAATGGGCAGACTAGGCGGGCCAAGCGGTCCGTATTTGCTGTCAAGTCTGTGTTTCTATGTAATAATAAAATAACATTGTCTAATGACCCATTTGTTCAGTCCGATGACCTGGTCAGAATATGTTCTAATTTTTTATTGAAATCAATGTTTTTTTGCAGTTTCATCTGTTTCTAATACATGCTCAGCATGCATTGATGCTATTTCATTCTTCTGCTCAGACCCACCGTCAGAATGCATGGTGATGCCAATTTAGAGACACAGGAGTTATGAACTTTCGTGTTGAATGATGCATAGTATTACAGTGTGCTGCTCAGCACCAGAATCGAAGAACTCATTTGAAAAATATAAGCAATTTCAGACACTGTTAGATTTGTTCTGATAACCTGCACAAGTATGTTTTCATTTGACTAGGTTTAAAAGTCAGACTGATTCCTTTTCAGCACCATGGTTGAGCCCTATTCATTTGAGCATATGATCTGTAGTGCCAGTGCAAGCTTCAAGGTTGCTAAACTGGCCCAGTATCATAACTGAGAGAATGTGCATCCCAAGAAAGTGAATATACAATGTGAAGAAAGAATCACATGCTGATCACATATGTCTGTGTCCCCTGTCCACCCTGTTCAGATATCTCAGATGGAAGATATATACATTCTTCTGATAATGGAGTAAAAAGCATGAAATAGGTTGTGACACAGAAGATAACCACATAAAGTGATTGGTAGTAATGAATATTACCAACCAACCTAGCAGTTACCTAGCACGCATACGTCCAGCCATAGTGTAACCATGCACAACCAAGGAAACTCAAAACCAGGTCAAATCAAAGCAAACATCAAACAGTATCCATCTGGTCTGTGATGGAAGACAATGCCATGTTGGTGCACAATCATATTTTGAGCAAATTAAGGCAGTCAAGTGATTTACATTGGAATAGATGTATTGCTGGAGTACTGAAGTATGCATTGTCCAGTGCAAGCCTGGGGTGCAGGACACTGGAAGTGGCCACTCATGTCTAATATACCAAGCCAATATGGCAGATATATGCAGCACCATTGTGGGCTCGCACCTGAGAACTCAGCAGAACTGTTAATACAGCCACAGTCATTGCACTCTGGCATGCTCTAAGCCTAGTGCCGTACCTGAGTTGAATGCCAGTACCAAAACTGTCTTGATTTTGAGATCAGATGACTCAAATAAAATGGCATCAGAGGTAGGGCCAATATTTGCAATTGTAGCACTTGAAGCCATGTGGCATGTATGTCAAAACACATAGCTGTGGTACAGAATGTGGCATTTTCAACTGAATAATGCACGTCTGAGAGAAGAGAACCTCAAACATGGTGCATGTTGTCAAAGCCCTGTACTGCTTGCAGTGGTCACCCTACAAGTTGTAAGTTTGTATCACTAACAAGGTTATCAAGTGCTGCAAGTTTGCTGTGCAGCTTGTACTTATGTGTTACCATTGATGCAGCTGTGGTCGCAAGAGCAGTACTCTTCATAATCAATGACCTGGTCTGCTCAGCATCATTGTTGAGTACCTTCCATACTGTAGGTAGATCATTAATGTTTATGACGGTAAGTGTAGGTGCATCTTGGAGAATATCCCTGCTTGGGTTCAGTGCCGTGAAGTCTCAGTCAAAGCACTCAAGCCATGCCGTACTGTTATCAGTTTTGTGAACAGTTAAGGTTTTGGAATTGCAATATAATGTTTTCATAGTGAAGGACACCTACAAAACATATATGCTGCATATTGTTATGTCACATATAGAGTAGATACGCAATTATATAAACATATATCATTGACAAACAATATCATTGAAGCCAGTAAGGGTGGTGTATTTCAGACAAGTGGACTTGGGGAAGATGCGGGAAATCCTGAAAGGGAGCCTAGAGTGGATAAGGCCAGAGATGTATGCACAACAGAAGTGGGAAATCATCAAACTCAGTCTGAGGGAGGCTACTGAGACAAGCACCTGGTCTTTGAGTAAGAAGAGCAGATCAAAGAAGCCAAACTGGATGAACTGGAAAGTGTTGGAGGGTGTAAGGGAAAGGAAAGCAGCATTTTGGAGATTCAAGATGATTGGGGGGGGGGATAGGGAGATATATGCGAGGAGATCCAAGGAGGTAACCAAACTAGTAAGAGAGGCCAATGCCTCCAGAGAGCTAAGCTTGGCTCAGAGCATCAAGGGAGGGGAGAATTACAATTTTAGATAAGTGCAGGAAAAAAGGAGCTGCAGGGACCAAATTGTGTGTATCAGGAGGGGCGAGGGGTGGGTGGAAAAGGGAGCGGAACAGGTGGAGGCACTGAAATAATACTTCTGCTCTGTGTTCACATGTGAGGAGGGCAGGCCACTACCTCAATGGACCAGGAGGGTGGGTATAGGGGGGCAGAGCTAACAGATGGGGTGATTGAGGTGAGTAGAGTACTATAGGCACCAGGTCCTGATGGCAGTCACCCCAGGGTGCTGAGGGAGATGGCGAAGGTGTTAATCGGGCCACTAGCAGACTTGTTCAACACCTCCCTGGACAAGGGATGCATGCGACAGGACTGGAGGATGGCTCATGTGGTGCCTATCCACAAGAGCAGCCAAAGGGACGAGTCAGGTAACTATAGACCTGTCAGTCTCACTTCCATAGTGAGTAAACTTATGGAAGCAATTCTGAAGGAGAGATTTATGATGTTTCTCAAGGTTAATGGACTCCAGGATGGGTGGCAGCATGGTTCATCTCAGGGAGATCATGCCAGACCAGCCTAATAGAGTACTATGACTAGGTAACAAAAGAGCTGGATAGGGGCCATGCAGTGGATGTCCTGTATTTGGACTTCAGCAAGGCTTTTGATTCAGTGCCACACAGGAGGCTGGGGGGAAACTGGAATCAGTGGAGGTGGTGGTGAGGATGGTTAATTGGATCATGAACTGGCTGAAGTAGAGGCAGCAACGGGTGGTGGCAGTGGTGGGGAGGAACTGTCAGCTCCTAAGCCTGTGACAAATGGAGTGCCGTAGGGCTCTGTGCTGGGGCCAGTGTTATTTGGGTTGTTCATATTGAATATCTCACATGAAGCTGAGAGCAGGATCAGTCTGTTCACTGACAATACCAAAATGGGCGCATTGGCGAATGATATGGAGAGTTGGAAAAGGCTACAGTGGGACCTAACCATGCTGGAGGATTGATCGGTGAAGTGGCAGCTTGGCTTCAATACAAAGAAGGGCAAAGTTATGCACTTCGGGGCAAAGATCCCGATGGGGGAATGCTGGTTGGGGGGTGAGGCTGCGGATCACTGAGGAAAAGAAAGACCTTGGGGCAGGGTTTTAAATAATTGATTAGCAGTTTTTTTCTTGGGACAATGCTAACTGTACAGAAAGTATTTAAATAGGTTTTCTAGAAGTATTATGTTTGTAAAACACAGTGAAGCTAGTGCTATGCATTTTCACAATGTTTTAGCACTTTCATGAGCAAAACGCTAATCAATTTTTGGAGTTAAATAAATCCCTGTAGGGGTGAGGGTAACGGGGAGCATGAACAACTCTGCCCAGTGCAGGAAGGCTGCAGCAAAGGCTAACAGGATGCTTGGGTGTATTGCCAGAGGATTCTTGTCCGGACATAAGAATGTAATCCTGCCCCTCTACAGGTCCTTAGGTTACACTTGGAGTATTTCATGCAGTACTGGCATCCATATCTGAAGAGGGATATCAGACTGCTAGAGGGGGTGCAACGAAGGGTGACAAAATTGCCACAGGGGATGGAAGGTAAACCCTACAAAGACAGGCTGAGGGAACTGAGTTTATACAGCCTGGAGGACAGAAGGGATCAGGGGGATATGACTGGAAGTTTAAGTACTTGAAGGGGATCAACAAATCAGGCACAGATGAGTTATTTAGGATGAGGAAGGGATGAGACAAAAGAGGCATAGACTGAGACTGGAAAGGGGCAGATTTAGGAGAGAGATGAGGAATTTTTTCATGGAAAGAGTGGTGGTAAAATGAAACACTCTACTGGAGGAGGTGGTATCATTTAGGACAACAGGCACCTTCAAAAGGGCATGGGACAGGGCACAAGGTGGGTCTGGGTAAGAGGTACTGAGAAAGGGCCAGGAGTGAGCGAGGGGGAGGGGGGTGCGGCAGCGATGAACTAGGAGGCTAGCTATGCACCCGAGCAGACTTGATAGACCATAAGGCCTGTTTCCGCTGGCAGATTTGTATGTTCAAAGCCCTTCATGATGGTTAGATGGGAGGCACCAAAGTATTACAAACACATATAGCAGACATACTAATGCATTACAGCGGGCTGGTGGAAACTTAGAATTTGTTTCTCTATTCAGAAAGACATACATTAGATGTGTCAGCATACAGTTCTACGCCACAGTGGCACTACATGAACGAACAAAACATACAGAACTCACCCACCTATATCTACCTCTCTGCTCTGTGCATCGATAATTTATGTTGTGCCAATGGAACAACACTGTATTTTGCTGAGGACAACCTAATCTATTATAAGGGTGTACACTCGGCCTATACACTGCCTGTACTATCCCATCAAGTCACATAGTATATGTAATGTGATCCAGCATGGCAACAGTAGGGGTGCTGAAAATTCCCAGTTTGTTGCTCTGACAAATAGGCTGAACTCTGTACTGGGGAAACCACTGTATGTAGCTACGGACATACTTAGATGACATACCACTGTGTGTCCCAACCAATAACAGGATATGTCCTTCTTCAAGAACAACTGCAATCTGAAATATGGGGGGGGGGGCTGTGCACAATAAACATGTACAGTCGCAGTTCACAGCTTACTATTTCTGAAACATGCATTAGTTTACTGTACAGGATGCGCAGGAATTGCCATAGGCCATATGTGCCAGTGTCTGCCTGTGCAGTATGTCTGAGGACTAAGCATGTCGACCATCAAAGCATAGAAACAGAAACGGAGACTTTGATGGCAGATAAGGACCACTTGGCCAACCTAGCTGTCCATTTCCCTACCTATTGAATAAGCTGCCAATCCTAGTTAACCAATAGCCTACTTCCTTCTGCCCCATTCTAGAATTTCCTTATGTCTGTCCCATGCATTCTTACGTGCAGCATGGCATGAAATATGACCTCTGTAACATGCCGGCTCCATCATTTTCTACATTTTCTGTGTTTTTAGTTTCATTTCCTTCCACATGGACAGTCTAGCTCCCCTCTTGCAGTGACATACACACCCATTTCTGTTGCACCCTGTCCTTTCTGCATTCCACGTCCATCATGTACAGCATGTACATGAGGTAATGTCCCTGTCATTCTTTCACACATCAAAGCCTAGTCTCTGAGGAAATGTTAGATAATGAATAAAACTGAAATAATAATGTAACTAGTTCAAAATTATTAGTCTAATTTAGGAGATTCACATTCAAACAAAGGATAACTTTGAAAACAGCACCAAAGGCAAAACCATGACAAACACTGCTGATACATTATTCAATACATATAAACACAAGTATTTCACAAACAGTCTAATTTAATTGACTGAAGAAAATCATAAAACAAGCATTAAGTGAACCAGTCACTTTACAAGCTTCAGTATATGGTATGCAATGCATTAGTTTACTTTACAGGATGCACAGGAATTGCCATAGGCCATATGTGCCAGTGTCTGCCTGTGCAGTATGTCTGAGGACTAAGCATGTCGACCATCAAAGCATAGAAACAGAAATGGAGACTTTGATGGCACTGAAACCTGGTGTAATGATAACCATGACTGGGAGATGGCCATACCTGGCTACAACATATTCAGAAGAGACAGAGCAGGCAGGAAGGGAGGAGGAGTGGCACTGTATGTGAAAAATGACATAAGGGCCACACAGATCCAGGAGGAACAAAATGGGGGAGAGATACTGTGGGTTAAGCTGGAAAGGAAAATGGGGCCAGCCATCCGCACAGGTGTGGTCTATAGACCACCAGCCCAGGAGGAAGAAACAGATAGGAGCTGATGCTAGCCATCCAAAGGATGGCAGACAAGAGTGAGGTAGTACTGGTTGGAGACTTCAATATACCAGACGTGGACTGGAGCATCCCAGCAGCAGCATCAACTAGAACAGATTTATCCTGGACTCCCTTCAGGGTGCCTTCCTCAAGCAACTGGTCATGGAACCAACTCGGCAGAAGGCAATACTGGACCTTGTGCTCACAAACAGGGACAGTGTGATGGGGGTAACAGTGGGGGAGCACCTGGGTAACAGTGACCACCAGTCATTGTGGTTTGAAATCACAGAAAGAGCAGAACCAAACCACACAAAAACACGTATCCTGGATTTTAGGGGGGCAGACTTTGGGAAAATGGGGAGATGCTTGAAAGAGGCATTAAGGGGAATGGGACAGGAATCAGGGATTGAGGAACAGTGGGCAGTATTTAAAATGGGGATTATAAGAACAACAGAATTATGCATTAAGCAGGTTAGCAAGAGGAAGAAAGAGGAGACCATTATGGTTTTCCAAAGAGGTAGCAAAGAAAGTGAAAGCCAAAAAGATTGCATTCAGGCAATACAAAAAGACACAGGCAGAAGGGGATAAGGAGAAGTACCAGGAGAAACAAAGGGAGGCAGGGAAGTCAGTAAGGGAAGCCAAAGCTCAGACAGAAGAACACATTGCAAAATCAGTGGTTAAAGGGGACAAAACCTTTTACAGGTACATAAGTGAAAAAAGAAGGACAAAGGGAGGGATAGTGAGACTGAAGGGGGAGGATGGGAGCCGCGTGGAGGATGACAACAGTAAAGCTGACATATTGAACAGGTATTTCTGCTCAGTCTTTACTAAGGAAGAGGGGTAATGGGTCTGAAGGGAGTACAAGGGGTGAGAATGGTGCAGAAATGGACACAAGTCCCTTTACACGAGAAAGGGTCCTGAAGGAACTGGAAGTAATAAGAGCTGATAAAGCAATGGGGCCAGATGGGTGCACCCCAGGGTCCTTAAAGAACTAAGAGAGGTGGTGGCTGAACCTCTGGCTATCCTGTTCAGCCAATCACTGGAAACAGGGAGGTACCCAAGACTGGAGGACAGCAGATGTAGTCCCTTATACAAAAGTGGGAACAAAGAGAAGCAGGGAACTACAGACCAGTCAGCCTCACCTCGGTAGTGGGAAAGATCATGGAAGCACTACTGAAGGAGAGATTGGTGGAACATCTGGTTGTCAATGGACTACGGACCCAAGGCAGCATGGTTTCACCAGGGGAGGTCATGTCAGACCAACCTCATTGAATTTTTGACTGGGTGACTAAGGAGGTGGATCAGGGAGGGCAGTGGACATGGCCTATCTGGACTTCAGCAAGGCCTTTGACACTGTGCCACATAGAAGACTATTACACAAACTGGGGAATATGGGTGTGGGCAGGACAGTAGTGTGGTGGGTAGGTAACTGGCTGGGTGGCAGGACACAGAGGTGGTGGTAAATGGCTGTCACTCCACAGAGGGAAGAGTGACCAGTGGGGTACCACAGGGATCAGTGCTGGGACTGGTCCTATTCAACATCTTCATCAGTGACATTGCTCAGGATATGAAGGCAGAATTTCACTGTTAGCTGATGACACAAAGCTCTGTAACAGAGTAGACACACCAGAGGGTGTAGACAGAATGAGAAGGGACCTGCAGAAACTTGAAGAATGGTCAAGGGTTTGGCAGCTGAAATTCAATGCAAAGAAGTGCAAGATAATGCATATGGGGCACAAAAACCCTGGCACAATATATCAGTTGGGGGTGAGGATATAGCATGCACCAAGCAGGAAAGGGATCTTGGGGTTGTCATCTCTGATGACCTCAAGGTAGGGAAACAGTGTGACAAGGCATCAGGTAAAGCAAATAGGATGCTGGGATGTATAGGCAGGGGCATCACCAGCAGGAAAAGGGAGGTCATAATTCCGCTATACAAGACACTAGTGAGGCCCCACCTGGAGTCCAGTGTACAGTTCTGGAGACCATACCTATGTAAGGACATAGACAGGGTAGAGAAGGTTCAGAGGAGGGCAACAAAGATGGTGCATGGGTTGCATCACAAGTCCTATGAAGACAGGTTGAAGGAACTGAACATGTACTCCCTGGAGGAGAGGAGGGAGAGAGGGGATATGATAGAGACATACAAGTATCTTACAGGGAGGAACAGGTGCAGGAAAACACTATTTTAAGCGAAAAAGATATTTCAGGACTAGTGGGCATGGGATGAAGTTGGAGGGAGGACGATTCAGAGGAAACATGAGAAAGAATTTCTTCACAAGACGGGTGGTGGACAAGTGGAACACCCTGCCAGAGGAAGTGGTGGGGGCTGAAACAATCACGGGATTTAAGAATGCATGGGATAGACATAAAGGAATTCTAGAGGTCAGGGGTAAGGGGAAATAGACTTCTAGGAAAACAAACTGAACTTACAAGCTCAAATGGGCAGACTAGGTGGGCCATAGGCCCTTATCTGCCGACACTGTCTATGTATCTATGTATCTATGTATAAGCAGGAAACCGGGCTGCTTTTAATACAGCTCCTAAATTATGTCACTGCAATAACTGCTCAGCACTGTAACTACATGAAGCAGTGAGTGGTTTGCAGAGAGAACGGATGCTGTGAACAAAAGGTAATAAATCAAAAACTATTAAACAGAAACATTTAAAAATTGGTATGGAGACAATAAAAGACACATATATGATGAGGAATAACTTTATTTGAAAGAAGTTGACAGTTTCCCATTGATCTTTAATGAATTATACTGCACAATGAAATTCTGCAGGACTGATCACTGAACTGCGGAGTAATTACAGGTATTGCAGAATAATCCATTAAACTTCGGAATAAAATTCCTCAGAACTGTCATTCTGCAGTTCATGTGTATTATTCTGCAGTTTAGCCAAAACATTCCATGGAACAGGGTGAAAATCCAATAAACACATTCAGAAGATTCCAGCCCCGCTGGTGGAAATTTGGAAAATTTCATGAAATTTATGAAATTTTGCGAAAGTGGAGTTTGCAACTTTCACCCAGCTCTATCAGCCACCAATACAGAAAACATCTCTCCACTGGTGCCAGTCCTGAATTGCTATACAGGTGGCTGGCACAGTTGCGGAGACCAAACTAGCAGAAGTCAGGCCATCCTCCATCTCCCAACAGCACTCTGTATGAAACACAAAAGAGTTACCCATTTGAGAGAAGCAGTGGCCACACCTGGCAGTGGTGGGATCTGACTGTGGGGGTTGGCAGCACCAAGGATCACTCTCCTATCCTGTGGGGGATGCTATACCTGGTACTAGTACTTTAGTGCAGCTGCACTAAAGAATGTAGATCATGGAGCCAGTCGCATATGGCTCCATGATTGCAAATGTGGTGGATGCGGAAAAACTTTGTGGACTAGCAAGGTTTTTCATATGTATGCCAAAAAGGGGGGGGGGTGCCTTTGAAAATCCTGCAGCATGGTTCTGCACTGATCAGGAACTCCAGTTCTGAAGAACTCTGTGCATGTAGACTTGACAAGGCTCTGGACATGGTAGTCATGGAAACATGTGGACCTACAGTATGGGGTTTAAAAACCTCTGGAATATAGAAAGAATGTGCTTGTGCTGTTTATTGCTTTTTGGTTGCTGCAATTTGTTTGCTTTTTTTCTTTTATTTTAAATTTTTGGGCAGGAAAGGAACATTGAGCCAAAGATTGTTTCCAGGTGTAAAGCGGAGGGCATGATTAGGGTAACCAACCTTTGTGTGAAGGAAGTGAGTAAAAGTAGAAGATAAAAAAAAAATATTATGGTTCTGTAAGGAAGCAGCCAAGGTAATGAGGGAAGCACAGGCTCCTCTCTGCAATGGCCCACACGAGTCTCTCCAACATTTGGAGTGCTGCTGCAGCACCCCCGCCCTGAGCAAGCAGGCAATAGAGCTCAGGTGAGGACTGGAAAAGGAACAGTACTGGGACCTATGGCCTAGCACCTTATCTCTTCTGAAAGTGACCACACTTACAACGACTCTGTGCTTTTATTTGGCCAACAGTGCTGACAGTTTTTTCACCTGACCTTCCACTAATATAAGGCTGGTGTTTGATCACTGTCTGCTGGTTACCTTAAGGGTTTACTACTGCTTGCAACACCATTCTGTTACTGTGACTCTCCCTCAGTGCTAGACAGTCTATGTTTCTAGGAGTAAGGTACAGGGTCCGCTTGAACTGTTTACTCCATGGAAATGCTTTCAATTTATTTTTACCAGTGTTCTTTATCTTACCTTGTTTAAAGTCCTCTGGGTCTTTGTTCTTTTGGCACCACTTTGCTATCCTTCTCTGCGCATGTGCAGTCTGTAACCCCCCCTCCATCTCTTTTCTGTACTTTATTCTTCCCATCTCAGCCCACCCCTAACCTTCATCTCCTTTATCCAGCAAGATCATCTCTGCAATGGCCCACATGAGCCTCTCCAACATCAGGAGCTTTGCTGCAGCCCCCTTCCCCGAGCAAGCAGGCAACGGAGCACAGGTAAGGACTGTGTTAGCCTGTTACCACTATGTGGCGACTGCCCCACCCTAACCCCACCATTGCTCATCCTTTCCTTTATGGGCTGTCATTGGTCACATGACACATTATGTGACAGCAGCTTGGTTTTTCTAACACCTTACTTTCTCACTTGCTCACTATACTGTCTGGCCACTAGGACTCACTAGTGTCACCCTTCTTTCCCTGCTACACCCCCCTTCTTTATCATCCCTGAGAATCCTCCCTATCTAAAACTTACCTCTGCCCCCTTCTGCTCACCTCCAGTAACCCACCTGAGCAATGTTTTCCTCTTCTTTCACCCTTGAGGATTTGAACCCTGCACCTTCTGCACCAAAGGTGGAGACTCTACCCACTACACTAACCGCGAGTCTCCATTTCTTGATACTTTTTGCAACCCTTTATTCCCTCCTCTCTAACATCTCTAAATTCCTCCAACACCCCCACTTGTAAACTTTCATTCACTCTCTCCCTCAACTGCTCTCTCACCCACCATGTTGCTCCTTCCATCTCTCTCCTGTTATTCCTACTATTCCCCCTCCTACTCTTTCCCATCTGCTCCAACTCTCATGGATCCCCCTGGACCTACCACCCCCATTCTGGATCCCCCCCACCTATTAGCCATTCCACAAACACACTACCTCTCATACTTTCCAACCATCCTCAGCCTTCTCTCCAACCTACCATGGGTGATGCCATTTCCTTCCACACCCTACCCCTCTTCCCCTTCAACCCTTTTTTCTCATTATGTACATTTCTGTCACCTCATACAAAATCTCCAGACCTAGAAATCACATGTTAGTACCCCCCATCTCTACCTTCTCCAAGGCGCTCATCCTGCTCCTTCTCATCACAGGAACCATCCATCCCAACCCTAGCCCATGTAGACCCATCATCCCTACCCAGGAGCACCTCCCCAATAAAGAGAAAAACATTAGCTTTGTCCACCTTAACATTCAGAGTCTCCCAGCTAAAATTGATGACTTTCAAGCCTGGGTTGCTTTGAATGACTTTGATGTTATTGCTCTCTCTGAAACTTGGATTTCCCACAGGATTTCTGATTGTGAGATCAAGCTTAGTGGTTACACCTCAGTCAGGAAAGACAGACTGAGAAAAAAAGGGGGGTGTGTGTATGTTCTATGTTTCTAACAAATTCTTCTTCACCGAACACATCCCCATGACAGAGTTCTCCCTGCTGGAAACCATCTCCATCCACCTCCTCATAGGCCCAAATAAAACCCTTACCCTCACCACTGCTTATCTTCCCCTGGGTACCCTGCCCTCTGATGTGGTGTCACTTCTATCCCTCAAACACTGTCTACCACTCAACAGAGAGTGGATTCTATTCAGAGACTTTAACATTAACTGGGTCTCTACCCAATCAGACTCCATCAAATCTTGTATCGTGCATTTAGGTCTCCACCAGCTCATCGTCTCCCCCACTAGATCTAATTGCAGATCAGGGACCCAATCACTTATAGAATGGATTATTCTTTTTGCATCCTAACTGCATTACTGACTCTGGAGTTTTACCTGTCTTTATCAGTGATCATTGTCCAACATATTGCCTTTGGTCTGCTCGCCATCCCAAACACCCCTTCCCCCACATTTCTTTATACCAGGAGATTGACAGGTCAGAACACTGAATTGATAAGCCATGATGTCAGCCTTGTAGACTGGTTCTTTACAGAGGGGCCTGGTGACTGCAACTCCATCCTACATGAATTCTCCTGCATCCTTGTCAATATATGCAATTTATATGCCCCTCTCAAATAAAATCAGAACAAGTGGTAAAATCAATGAATGGGTTACCCCAATCTCTTAAAGATGATGAGAAAAAGCCTGGGCCCATTACTCGAAACACAAGGACCCTACCCAGCCATCCCGTTAAAGGTCTCTCTCTGTAATAAGTGCAAATCTGCAATTAGAAAAGCAAAAATTGACCACTTCAAGATAAACTACTTTGTGTAGCTCTGAGCCCCCATCATCTCTGAGGCACCCTCAACTCACTCCTGGGCAAAACCAAAAACTCCAATCCCATCACCCTGCACCATGTTGGGAGACTTACCAACAGTCCAATTGAAGTGATGAAAATTTTCAACTCTTATTTCAGGACCTGAAGAAATAGAAACATCCCTCCCCCACCCCTCTGCCCTCTTTTCCTCAACCTACCTTACCTGCTCCAGAGCCACGGAACTGCCCCTCCCCAACAACTTCTGCTTCAAGGCTCTTAAGCCTGCTGACACCATAAAGCTTATCTTTAGGAACAACCTGAAACCCAGTAAAGGGGCAGATGGGATTGACTATAAAATTCTTAAACTGTCAATCATTATTTTAGTGGTCCCTGTCACCAATCTTCTAAATCGATCCATTTGCTCTGGCTCCTTCCCTAACACCTGCAAAACCACCACCATTAAACAACTTTTCAAGTCTGGGTCCAGAAATGACATCAGTAACTACCACCCATCTCCCTCCTCACCCATCTCTCGAAAATAATCGAGAAAGTAGTTCACTGTCAACTCTCCACCTACCTTGAATCCTACAACCTACTCTCTATCACCCACCATGTCTTTAGATCCAGTAACAGCACTGAACAGCCCTGGTCAGGTTCACAAGCAATGTCCTTAAGACTACTGACAAAGGTCATTGCACCAGTTCTGTCTTTGTCGACCTGACCAAGGCATTCAACCTCATAGACCATTCCCTCCTTGATACCCTCTGAGGTCTGCACCTCTCCAATAATATTGTCAAATGGTTTGGGAGTTGCTCTTGCTTGGAGATCCCATCAGACTGCCATTGAAGGTCACTTCTCTTCTGCTTGTCCTATCAAATATGGGGTCCCCCAGGGCTCTATCCTGGGCCCCTTTCTTTTCTCACTTCTCTTTAATAACCTTCCCTCTGTCTGTCAGTCCACTTAACTAGTACTTTACGCTGATGATGTGGCACTATTCAGCAGCCATGAAAATGTGACCACTATGTGCCATAATCTACAGTCTGATTTCAGGAATCTTCACTCTTGGTTTTCCATGAATGGCATGGTCCTTAACTCCATGAAGGCCAAATTTATGATCTTCTCTGGCTGTCAAAAAGCCCCTGCAATCGCTCTTACCCTTATTGACAACCCAGTAATCTCATTAAGCAGGTGATGGAATTCAAGTACCTTGGTCTCTCCCTGGACCCCCACCTCTCCTTCAATCTGTATATAAACAACCTTATTAAGAAGATTCATACCAGGCTCGGTCTTCTATACAGGATCAGAAAGTTCCTGCATCCTGCCTCTAGACTACGCCTGGCAACCTCTTTATTACTGCCTTTCAATGACTACGGTTCCATTGTCTTCTTCCCTTCAGCATCCTCACTCCTTTACTCCAAATTAAGTGCTACATACAACAGTATAGCTTGTTTTGTCACTGATCTCCCCAGGAAAACTCACTACTGCACCATCTATTCCTCCCTGTGCTGGCCCACCCTTGAAGGGAGGTTCCACCTCAAAATACTCTCCTTCCTCCACAAAATCTTCCTAGAACTGCTGCTACCAAGCGTCAACCCCCTATTCCTACTCTTAGCCCCTGGGCAGTTGACCAGTGGTTCCACCATTATGGTCTTCTACACCCCATTTTACCAGATCAAGCAGGCTCAGAGCTTAATCTCCTATGTTGGAACCAAGTTGTACAACAAGTTGCCCCATGATATCCAGACCTGTAAGTCCATCCACTCTTTTAACTCCTCCCTCAAGTCCTACCTCCTCAATAAATCCAACTGCTGTTTCCCAACCCGGTCTTATCGTTGAACCTCACCTGCCTTCGGCATCCACTTTAGACCCCCAGATTACTACCATCTCTCCACAATTATGCACTTATTGTTCTCTCTGTTTGTCTTCTCCTATTTCTCTAATCATCATCTGTACTATTTTACCAATTTGTACTGTATTTTTTTGCTACCCCTGTGAATTGATTTTTTGTATATGATGTACTCTTTTGTTGTTATGTTTACCTTCTTATCTTCCAACACTGGACATTTGTTGAAATGGGCATTTGTGATCTCATACTTTGCAGTATACAAAAAAAAGATTGATTGACTGAAAGGTGGCATTCAGATGGTGTAAGGAAACACAGAGGTAGGAAGACAGGGAAGTATACCAAATAAAACAGAGGGAAGCAAGAAAGGCAGTGAGGAGAGCGAAGGTGCAGACAGAAAAAGATAGCCAAAGGGGTTGCTAAATGGGTTAAGACTTTTTTAAGATACATAGGTGAGAAGAGGAAAGCAAGAGGAAGAATAGTGAGAATATGGAGGGTGGAAGGGTGGGATTGCACAGAAGAAGATCACGAAAAAGCAAACATCCTAAACAGGTACTTCTGCTCAGTCTTCACAGTGGAGGCAAGGTGGGACAGACCACCAGGAACAGCAGGCACAATGGGTGGGCAGGTGGACACAAGTCCATTTTCAGACAAAGCAGTCCTGAAAGGACTTGCAGCTCTGAAAGTGGACAAGGCTATGGGACAGAACAGAATATATTCAAGGGTACTAAAGGAACCCAGACAGGAGCTAGCTGCCCCAATGAAGGCCTTATTCAACAGCTCACTGGAAACAGGTGTTGTTCCAGATGACTAGAAGACAGCAGATGTGGTCCCTCTCCATAAGAGCAACATCAAGTGGTAGGTTAGTGACTATAGGCCAGTCAGTCTCACCTCAGTGCTGGTGAAATTAATGGAAACCCATTAAAGGAAAGGCTAGTAAAATATCTTGAATCCAATTGCTACAAGACCAAATGTAGCATGGATTCATGGGAGGAGAGGGGAGGTCATGCAACATAAAACTGATTCATTTCATTGACTGGTTGACCAGGCAAATAGATTAGGGGAGGATAGTGGTTGTGACCAATCTAGATTTTAACAAGGCCTTTAACACTATGCCACACAGGATACTGATTAAAGATTGAGCAACTAAGGGTGTGATCCAAAGTGGTGAATTGGGTAACCAACTGTATAATGGATAGGCAACAGAGGGTGGCAATTAATGGCACTCACTCTATAGAGAGAAGAGTGGCCAGTGGGGGTGCCTCAAGGCTACAGTCCTTGGACTTGACCTCTTCAGTGTCTTCATAAGTAACATTGCATCCATCCAGGAGGGGAACCACAGTCCTAAGTGGACGGTTTAAATGTTACTTCAAAGAACATTTAAACTAGCTGAGGAGGGTGGCAAAAGGAATCAAGGAGGCAGAAACTGCCCCTTCCCCTACAAGCTGAACTAGCGAGTAAATAGAACTTGGGTGTGAATTAATAAAGGAAGCAGGGTGACAGAGATGAAGGGGAAGTGAATGGGGACATTAAAAAGCATTAAAAAGAGAGGGAGAAGGATGGAGTGCAAAAAGGAAAAAAGGAGGAACAACAAGCAGAGTGTAAACAAAATCTTGAAGGCCATGTGGGTAAATGCTAGAAGTTTAAGAAAACAGATTCTGGACCTGGAGACCATCATGGTGGAGGCCATCCTGGATACTGTAGCCATTACTACGTCATGGTACACTGAAAACCATGACTGGGACATGGCCATACAAGGCTATCCTTTGTTCAGGAAGGATCAGGTGGAAAGGAAGGGAGAGGCTGTGGTGTTTTATGTTAGGGAATGCAAAAAAAGCAATGGTGATACAGGGAATACAGGGGGAGAAAGAGGTTTTTCAATTCAATTCAATTCAATTTTATTTTACCAGGATAACAACATTCAGACAGCTCATTTGCAAAGTGGTCCTGGAGGACACATATACATAACAGACAAAACTGGTGACATGCAGCACTCACAGTACAAGGGTCACAAACACTTATACAGAGTGAAACCAAAAAATACATTAGACACTGATATTTGCACATTTGGATTAAAAACATATGCAGATGCCAAACCAGTGAGAAGCAAAAAAGAATAGACAGCAGTGAGAAGTAACAATTAAGTAAGGCTTAATACTAGTTCACTGAGGTATAGTGGCACAAAATGGGCAGGGATCAACAATGGTAGAAGTACTCATAACAGGATATAATTAGATAACAGGAGAAGCTCAGATGGTGAGGTAGAAGGGAAGGCAGGAAAAATGGAAGGGATGGGAGATGATGGCTGTTTGGCCAAAGTAGGAGAGGCAGAAGAGAGGGCAAGGATTGGGTGGTGATAAGTGGTAAAGAGGAATAAGTGCTAGAGAACAGCCAAGGGGGTGGATCAAAGACCAGCATGAGGATTCAAGCAAAGCAATTACAGTCTTCTATGAGGTACTGTGGGTCACCCTGGAGATGGGGAATGGAGCCACTATTCACACTGGAGTGATTTATAGACCTCCAGCACAGGGGGAGGAATTAGACAAGGTGCTGGTTGAAACCATTGATAAGATGGCAGAAAATGGGGAGATGTTGCTAGTGGAGAACTTCAACCTGCCACATGTACATTGGAGCCCCACAGCAGCAGCTTTGGCTAGAAGAAGGGACATCCTGGACTTTCTGCAGGGGGCATTCCTCAGGCAACTAGTCAGTGAACCCACTCATGATTGGGGCAGTACTAGACCTGATACTCACTAACAAGACAGGGCAGCAGATGTCAAGGTGGGAGGCTACCTGGGGACCAGTAATCTCCATATGGTGTGGTTCAATATAAGGATGGCTGCAGAACTGAACCACAGATGGGCAAGGGTCCTGAACTTCAAAAGGTTAGATTTTATAAAGATGGGCAAATGCCTCAGGGATGACCTGAAGGGGGGATGGGCTGAGTGAGGTGGAGGAACTGTGGGCAAAGCTAAAAGGGAGCATAGTAAAGGCAACAAACTGCTATGCCAAACACATGAGCAAAAGCAAGAGGAAGAAGAGACTGCTATAGTTCTCAAAATAGGTGGCTGAAAAGGTAAGGCTAAATGGGTATCATTCAGAAGGTATAAGGAGTGTGACAGGGTAGAATAGGACCCTGTTCCATTTGTTATAGAGAGAAAGTGTTTGAATGCAAGGATCTTTCCTTTTCTGACTCTTCTCTGTCTGGTTGCACAACCCAATTTTCCTGTGAGACTTTGGATTTGATCACCCCGACAATCTCACAGTTATTTGCCTCTTACTGTCTCTCAGTTCTCCCTTACATATCTAGATCTGCTGATATAAGAAATATGTGCAAATCAATATGTGGAAATTAACTGATGTTGGGATCCCTTTTGTTTGGAAAATGTATAGTATTACTGTTGAAATGTATATAATTATAATTTGAGATGATTGAAGAAAGCTATTGTAAGCTCCAGATGTTACTTGAGTACAAATAATTGAACCTTTTGCTAAGCTGTGCAAAGGGGTCCTCAAGAAGCACATTGTCTTCTAGCAGCTCCTGAAACTTACAAGAACAGGATGCTTGCTAAGAATGGGGGTTGAAAAGACTTATATAAGAGCTAAGCTGCAACTGCAAGAAGGATGAAGAGAACAAGGGACACAGAGACTGAAAGAAAACTTTATTTTATTTTGCCTTTGTAAATAGTTATACTGAACACATTTATTTTATGATACTGCTAGTGTAACTAGATTATTTTTGGAGAATTCTACAACTGCTCTTGGTGTTTCCTATGCTTTCTGGCCTGTGCCTTGATGACAGATGGTGTTAGGAGTGGGATTTACGCTGTGAATACCCTAAGACAGGAGTTCTGTGCATGGTTGCTGGACCTAGTACCAGGGAAGCACAGACAAAGGCATGGATTCTGCAGCAGCAAGTCCAGGAGTGGTTACCAGGAGAATGGTAGCCAAACTAGCAGAGACAGAAGTCCAGTCTGAGATTGTACAGCCAGCACAACTTATAGAAAAAGAACAGGCAGGGACAGAACCTAAAATCCTGATGGACTTTTTCAAATGGTGGGCTATACAACAAAAAGAGACTGAGAAGCAGAGAGAAAAAGAGATGCAGCGACAAGAGCAGCAGATGAGAGAAGAGATGCAGCAATGGGAGCAGCAGTGACTGGATGCCTTGTCAGCTATCTAAGGCAGAGGATCTGTCAGAGACCCAGATAGCAACAAAATGCAAGCAATTTAAAAGCCATTAAATTTACAAAGTTGTGTCCCTCAGATGATATTGAGGCATACCTGACAACTTTTGAAAGAGTTGCCACAGCCTGCCTATAGCCAAATCAGCAATGGATAATCAGACTGGTACCCTACCTGACAGGGAAAGACCAACTTGCCTACAGCAGTATGGACACTGAACAGTCAGAAAACTATGATCTGGTGAAAAGCAAAATCCTGAAAAGGTATGACATCTCCGGAGAGACCTACAGGCAGAGATTTCGATCTCTGAGGTACAACTTAGTTGACAATCCTCGAGAAGCCTTCACCTGACTCAGAGAACTTCTGATAAAATGGATCCAACCAGAGAGCAAAACAGTCCCACAGACCATCAACACATTTGCCATGGAGCAATTCATCAATATCTTGCCTACAGATGTGCAGCAGTGGGTAAAAGGAGACTGACCAGACAGTGGGGAAAAGGCTGTTTCTTTGGCCGAGGACAACCAAATTGCCAGACAGATGCCACAACAGCGAGGTAACAGCCAATCACCGGTAAGACACTCTTTTTCCCATTTAAACTCTAAGCCTGAGAAGAAGTCTGGTGGGGGGAACAAATCTGGGCACAAAGATGTTATCTGCTATAACTGTAATAAGCCAGGCCATTTTGCAAGAAACTGCCATAGTAAGGAGAATGGCACTGGAGCAGATTTGTCCTTGGAAAATTGGGGCAGGTAGTTAACAGATGTGAAGGTGGGGGATAAGACTGTGAAGGGACTCATTGATTCAGGAAGCAGACAGACCCTAGTGCATGTTAAAGTGCTGGGAAAACACTGTGCAAAGGAACCAGGTACTGGTGTCATCTGCATCCATGGGGACACGTGATACTATCCTACCACCCAAGTGATTCTGACCATCAAGGGTGTGTTGTACCAAATGAAACTGTGGGTTGTACCTAAGTTACATATATCGGCTATACCGGTGATTATTGGAAATTACTTCCCAGGATTTACTGAGTTGATCAAAGAGGGAGTAAATCCTGATGTTTCAGCAGCTGTGGTGACAGGAGCCCAGGCAAAGAAAATATCAGATGGTGGGGACACTTTTCCTTTCAAAGATTTTGATTCGGACTTGTTTGAACACAGCTCCAAGATCTGGAAATCCAAGAAAGAAAGACGATGCCTGAAGAAACTGTGGCAACAAATGACAGATGGACATGAAGGGTTAAAATATGAAAATGCTGAAGTCAAATTATTAACGGATTGTGATTTTCTTTCAGAGCAAGCTAGCAATGTTTCTCTTCAGGGTTATTTCAAGTAGCTGGGGGTGAAACCAAAACAGGGTGAACCAATGTTTAAAAAATGTAATGGGTTACTGTACAGAGTTTGGGTTAAACCTCAGACACAGGAACAGACAGAACAATTGTTTATACCACAGAAGTATAGAACAGAGTCGTTACAGATAGCACATAATAATCCTATGACTGGTCACTCAGGGAGGGATCGTACCCTTGCCAGATTGCTGTGTAGATTTTACTGGCCTGGAATTTATGTAGATGTTGTTACCTATTGTAATTCCTGTGCTGAGCATCAGAAAGTAGCTCCAGTCACTAGAAAAGACAAGGTGCCCCTGGTGCCCCTACCCTTCATAGATGTGCCTTTTGAGAAAATTGCAATGGATGTGGTTGGTCCTTTAGACAAAAGTAAAAAGGGTAATAGATTTATCCTGGTAGTATGTGACTGTGATACTCGATACCCAGAAGCAGTTCCAATGCGTACTGTTACAGCCCCAAAAGTTGCAACAGAGCTTGCCAAAATTTTCAGCAGAATGGGCATTCCTAAAGAAATTATTACTGATCAGGGTAGTAATTTTAGTGCTTCATTACTTAAGGAGCTGTGCAGACTATTAGGTATCACTGCCATGAGAACCTTCCCCTATCACCCACACACAGATGGTCTTCTTGAATGTTTTAACCAAACCCTAAAATGCAAGCTAAAAAGGTTTGTAAAAGGGGAAGGGAAAGACTGGGACCAATACTTGCCTTATCTACTTTTTGCCTACAGAGAAGTGCCACAGTCATCAATAGGGTTTTCACCATTTGAAATGCTGTATGGTAGGCAGCCAAGAGGACCACTGGATGTGATAAAAGAAATGTGGGAAGATAACCCACTCAGAAACAATCTATAACTTCTTATATGTGTGCCCTAAGAAAGAAGCTGGCAAAATATGTTGAAAATGCCCATAGTAATCAGGAAGAGGCCCCAAACCAACAGAAGGTATATTATGACCATGGGGTAAAAGAAAAGGTTTTTCAACCAGGTGAAAATGTTTTGCTACTGTTATCCACAACAGAAAACAAGTTGTTAATGAAATGGCAAGGGCCTTATAAGGCTCTTAGATGTACTGGCACTGTTAGCTATGAGACTGAGACCCCTGACAGGAAAAATCCTACTAAGATATACCATACTGACCTCCTCAAGAAATGGGTTGAAAAAATGCCAAAAGCTGCCTTGCTAGTTTTACCAGAAACTGATAAAGAAGATATGAATGCACGTGTGCTTAATGTCTGAAGGCAGCAAATGTTATTAGAGAATAAAGAGTTTTGGAAACCTGTTTAATAAAACAGGTTCCCTCTTAAGGAGGGGGGTGTATGTGACAGGGTAGAATAGGACCCTTTCCCATTTGTTATAGAGAGAAAATTGTTTGAATGCAAGGATCTTTCCTTTTCTGTCTCTTCTCTGTCTGGTTGCACAACCCAATTTTCCTGTGAGACTTTGGATTTGATCACCCCAACAATCTCGCAATTCTTTGCCTCTTACTGTCTCTCAGTTCTCCCTTGCATATCTAGATCTGCTGAATTAAGAAATATGTGCAAATCAATATGTGGGAATTAACTGATGTTGGGATCCCTTTTGTTTGGAAAATGTATAGTATTACTGTTGAAATGTATATAATTATAATTTAAGATGGCTGCAGAAAGCTATTGTAAGCTCCAGAGGTTGCTTGAGTGCAAATATTTGAGGCTTTTGCAAAAGCTGTGCAAAGGGGGCCTCAAGAAGTACACTGTGTTCTAACAGCTCCTGAAACTTACAAGAACAGGATGTTTGCTAAGAATGGGGGTTGAAAAGACTTATATTCGAGCTAAGCTGCAACTGCAAGAAGGATGAGAAAAAGGGACACAGAGACTGAAAGAAAACTTTATTTTATTTTGCCTTTGTAAATAGTTATACTGAACACGTTTATTTTATGATACTGCTAGTGTAAATAAATTATTTTTGGTGAATTCTACAACTTCTCCTGCTGTTTTCTATGCTTCCTGACCTGTGCCTCGATGACAAGATGACACAAATAGGGTTGCCACCTGTCAGTTTTTTTATCTGGTGATCAGGTTTTCAGAGTCCCTATCAGGTAATACAGTTTTGCTCAGTGATAGCCAGGTTTTTGAGCCATTTTGAGTGCTCACATAGCTTAGAAACAGATTTTGTCAAACCATTAATTGTTTTTGCTGCATTTCCAGGTTATAAACAAGCTTTGTTGTCAGTATAGCCTTTTCCTTGTTAAAATGAGTCAACCTGGGAGGTGTAAAGTATGGCCAATGAGACCATTATCAGATACTTAATCTAATATTTTCCACTCTGTATCTCAAAAGCAGAACAGCACCAAAGCTGGGCAAAAGTCTTACCCTACTTTTTGTAACGGTAAAAGATTCAGTTATCTTCCACTTTTATTTGCTGCTTAACTTTTTCATCTTTAAAAGAATTTAAGTATTTTTAAATGTTTTTAATTATTTTTTATAAAATAGTTGTTTCATCCAGTAAAAAGTATGTTCACTTCTTTTGGCTTCAAAATAATATTGCAGACATGAAAAGGAATCAGATCCAGGAAAAATATTTATTAGTTATTTATTTATTACTTTGTTAACCAGGTAAGGCGCACTGATCCAAGGGACCATTTACAGGCACGACTCGGGCCAAAAGGCACAAGCATATAACAAAATGGATCAAATAGGGAAACATCAAATATACAAGTGCAGAGGCAGGACAATTCAGTTATAAGAGTAAGTCAGCTACAGAATACAGATGCGAGTCATATACAATCAGACAATGAGATACAATAATCGTTGTAAGTGCAACCAACTTTAGGTCAAACCAAGTCCCACCTCCCTCTAAGACCTATAACCAAACTACCCAATATCCAGCAGGATCAAGAAAGGGTTAAAGGAGATAGGCCAAAGGAGACCTGGGGAGAGGGTGTTGCCTGTGCAGACAGGAGCAACTGTCCCTAGCGAGGAGCCAGGACTTAAAGTTATGTTTAAAGGCCTGATGTTGTCAGATGATCTGAGGGGGGCAGACAGTATGTTCCAGAGTAGAGGGCAGCTGCCGACAGTGCCTTACCACCCATACTAGTAGCAGTTCATGGGGTCTCAAGGGAAGGAACAAGGGAGGATTGGAGACTTTGTGCCGTGGTGCAGGGCTTGAAAAAGATGGCTAGTGGGGAAGCAGGGCCACTCCTGATACAAGTATCAGTGAGACAGCCGAGTGTAAAGTCAAAGCAGCCTTGCTGGGAGAACCAGCTTAGGGAGTGAGAAAGGTTGCAGTGATATGTTGCATAAGGGGCAGACAGGGCAAACTGACAAATGATATTGTATGCAGTCACCACTCTTGACTGAAGGGCAGAGGAGATGCAAGTGTAGACTGGGAAGCAGTAGTCCAAAATGAAGAGAAGGTTTCCCTATCAATAGCCAGACGAGCTTCCTCAGTCAGGAAGGGTTTGATGTGATAAGCCGCACCGAGCATCTGATTAATCCTACAAACTACTGTGTTGACATGTAGTCAGTGAAGGAGATGGTGGGGTCCAGTATGACCCCCAAATATTTGAAGGAGTGGACAATTTCTAGTGTGGGGCCAGTGGGAGGGCGAATCAAGGGAGACAAATTGGTTTTGTGAGATTTGGCAAGGTAAGTTTTGGACCCAAACAGCATTACCTTGTTTTTTTTATTTTAGCATTAACCAGCATCAGGTTGTCAGTGAACCAACTGTGGGCAGTGCAATAGTTCTGGGTGAGAACTCAGGACAGGAGTGGAAGGGATTTGTCACTGTGGTAGATAACCAGTTCATTGGCGTAGAGGAGGGAATTGCAAGAGACGCTATCTTGGACAAGGGTATTGACAAAGATGGTGAAAAACAGGGGGCCCAGTATGGAGCCCTAGGGAACCCTGGTGGAGACAGGTAGGGTGGTAGAGGTGGCAAAGCCAATGCATATGAATTGGGAGTGGTCTGCAAGGTAACTCTGAAACCAGTGTGTGGTTTCCATGGAGGAGCCGATCATGTTCGGTTTGGAGAGGAGGAGCGTATGATTTACCAGATAAAAAGCCTTTGACAGGTCAACAAATATGGCACCTGTGGCATGTCCTTGATCCATGTTAGTAAGTACGTGATCTGTAAATAAGACCAGGGCAGTAGTGGTGCTGTGGTGCCTGTGGAAGCCATGTTGTTGGCTGTATAAGATATCATGTTTGGTGAGGTACTCAAGATAGTTGTTGGTGCACCGCTCTTAAAGGGTTTCAAGATATTACACTTAAACATTCATAGTCTACTTCAAAAATAAGACCTCCTGCAAGCCATGGCTGCTGCCCTAAAACCAAACATTCTAATTATAACAGAAACATTGCTAAATAGCACGATTCCTGACCATTCGGTTTCCATCCCCGGTTACTCCATCCTAAGGCTGTACAGAGCAGGCGGGGTGGTGGAGTGGCCATGTATATCTGCGCCTCCCTCCAATACTTCCCAGTCTTCTCCTTCTCTAAACTAGCAACCCATGATGCATTAGCCATCAATGTATCCCTCCCTTTCTCACTCCCTATCTTTGTAGCCGGTATCTATTGCCGTCCAAATGTCCAACCCGCTGTCTCCCTTGCCCTCCTAATTTCGATTACTTCCCTCTCTCAATCTGGTGAGCTTTACATCCTTGGTGACCTTAATTTAAATTGTTCCCAACAGCATCTACCACAAGAAATGCTATCAGTGCCCTCAGCCTCACATAACTAATTACAGAACCCACCCGCCCTAATCACAAGACCCAAAACCACTCCCTACTTGATTGGGCCCTAACTTCCCACCCCCATAGAATCATCACCTCCAGCATCCTTCCAGATGCTCTCAGTGACCACAACCCAGTTTTCCTGGTCAGAAAAGTTCACAGCCCTAAATCCCCACATTAAACCCTATAAATACGGACCTATAAATCTCTAGAATTGGAACCTCTCCTGCATAGCCTTGTCTTCTCAGACTGGTCCCCTCTAGCAAGCACCTTTTCGGTTGATAAAGCCCCAATCTATTTTAAAGACATCTTCCTAGCAAATTGGAATGCCTTTGCACCCCTAAAACAAACAAGGGTTAGAGGTCATCACCTCCCCTGGATTAACCCTGAATTACTAGCCTGCCACAGAGCCAGAAATTGGGCCTGGAAATGGCATAAAGTCTCCCAGCTTCCAAATTACCCTCTTATTTACTGAAAACTCCATAATGCCTGCACCTGAGCTGCCAGGCTAGCCAAAACAGAATACTTTAAATCTACCTTCTTCACAAACATCAACTCCCCCTCCAAGTTCTTGATAGTGGACCACACCCTGTTTAGCCCCCATCCTGTCCACCCACCCTTATACTTAAGATAAACTCCACCCTCATTGATGATACAGTAGCAGTAGCTACAGAATTCAACTATTATTGGAGGTCACGTGATGGCAGCCTGAGTAGAAGCAGCTTTTCCCCGTTGCTCCATTTCCCACCTATCTATATCTTGCTTATAACTACTGATAGAAATTAAAACATTTTCTGTGAAGATGACTAGTGACAAAACACATCAGAGCAGTGGATACTCACTTCAGTATGGAGGTTTACATGAAAAAGGCTCCTCTGAGACATTCGCCGCCCCTCACGCCAGAAAAGGACAAGGCCGCTAAGCGGGCCAAGCAGAAGGCCTCCAGCTCCCCGAAAATGTCTTCTACTTCAACAGCTCTCTCGGAAGAGAGATTTTTGGAAATCATGTAACCGTTACAAGCTATTGTGGCCACGATCTCAGATGACTTACAAATGATTAAAACTTCTGTGGCAACATTAACGATGAGAGTAGGGGGCTCCGAAGCAAGAATTGTCTCCTTGGAAAAGAAACAGGAGAAGTCCGGTAAGGAGAACTCGAACATCTCACATAGGCTTAAGAAACTGGAAGATAAATTAGAGGACTTGGAGGGGTGCAACAGGCACAACAACCTGCTTGTAATCGGAATTCCAGAACGGAAAGAAGGCAGTGCCCTGATTCCTTTTTTACAAAAGTTATGTTTAAAAATAGCAGGTCCATCCCCTAATGGAGGGGATTATGTCATTGAAAGGGTTCACTGTGCCTTGCGCCCCATGCCACTGGCAAGCCTGCCCCCCAGACCGATTATTTTTAAACTATTAAACTTCCTCGATAAGCAGCATATTCTGGTGAAGGTGAGGGAGATTCAAGAGGTGTCCTGGGAGGTTCGGAAGATCCGTATCACACAAGATCTCCCACATTCTGTGCAAATGAGGCAGCAGGAGTTACACCTAATGGTATCCAAACTAGTGGCAGCTGGTAAGCCCTTTCGGGTTAAATATCCGGCGATCCTTGTAGTTAAGCACAACAACAAGTGGCTTTCTTTCGATACTCCTGATCTGGCAATGCAAGGTTTAAAGGAACTGTTTCCCGACCTGTACAAGTGACGAGGGGGTTTGCTATTGGAATGGTGTGTTAAGGTGGCTGCAATCAGCTGAGTATTGAGAATTTTGCCTTAGTATTGTGCTCTGTTCTTCCACGGCAACTCTGTATGGTAGAGTTGGGCAATTTGGATTCGATCCCTCATCTCTGAGGTTTTGATCCCTTCAATGGAGATGGGATAACTATGTGCATATCTAACTGATCTCCAGGAGTCTTACGGTACATGGAGGAAATGTCCAAAGTGCACGCTTCTGCATCGGATTATAGCACTCCAGTCGTGTTGTTCATTCGGGGCAATATGCGGTTAATAGTGCTCCATTTCGTTACCTGAGCATTGCTTGTGAAGAAAGTACATATTGACTGACTGGAATTGGGGGTCTTTTATTTCTCGAGTGAAGAGGGGATTTCTCTTGATGATAGATTGTTTCGCAGCAACTGGAGCAGTGGTGACATACTCCCTCGCCTCTTAAGTTTGTGCAGACTTTGTATTTTGAACAGCAAGCTGGCCTCCAGACATTAAATCGAGGGACTTTTGTTTGGTAACTTGGATTGATGATATAATAAGGCTAGTGCACTGGGGGTTGTTCTTTTCCTCTCTTTAATAGAGTCATAACGTTGGGAGATGTGTATCTCTCTGATTTTGAATTAGTTTATGGCTAAACATGACATCACAGGGTTTTGGTTTATTTGAAGGGACATATTCCTTGGATGAAACGTGGTCCTCGGGACTTTCTATATTCAGTATTATTAAGATATAATCATCTCCTGAATAAAGGAATGTTGGCTTAGGTTGCTTTATTTTAGGGAGCAGTTTAAATAGGGAGAAGGGGATTATTTTGACCTGTTGCCAGTGTGAATAAATAGCAATGAAGCTTACACAGCTAATTAGTGCAGCTTAACACTGGTTCTTAATTTCATTAAGTACTAATTTTCCTTAATTGTAAGCATTGTATTTAAATGTTAGTTGAAACTGCAGTATAATTTTCCATAGATACCAATCCAGTATCATGGTACTGTGTAATTTTTTTCTCAAGTGCTAAGTTAACATATTACATGTCTGGTTTTAGAGTACAGTGTTAGTGTTAATATAGATAAATATAGGGTGGTGGTTATATTAGGAATAGTATCATTAACAGATGCTTTTACTGTTTCAGGCTCAGAAGATTGGTATTGGGGATATGGTGGGGGGGCATGCAGGGATTGTAATGTCTCTTTCAGGCTTGCACTGCAACATCATGTGGCAGTGTAAAAGTGGTAGTGCAGTTAATTTGAACTGGGGGTTGTTTTTAGTGCTATGGGATTTTTGTTTTAAGAGTCTTATTTTTTGGGGGAATAGAGTTGTCTTATGGGAAGGCTTTCATGTGATATTAGGGAGTGAGTTCTGTACTGGTAATGGGGGGATAACGAAACACTGCCATGCTTTGTTTTTAATGACTATTGGGGTTTTTCTGCTGGGATTGATTCCATCATCCAGGAGGATATTTTTGTTAGAGCCTGAGTAGTCAATATAACTTTGTAAGTTGGAATATTAAAGGGGCCAAAGATAGGGGTAAAAGACAAATAATATTGAAACATCTGTTATATCTTCGAGCAGGGATAGCTTGTCTCCAAGAAACCCATTTGAGGCGGGAGGACATTTCCCTTTTTAAGAAGCAATGGGTGGGACAAGTTTTTGGATCAGGGATATCAACCAATAAAGGTGGAGTAGTGATTCTAGTTGCAAAAACTGTCCCATTTAGGCTAACCCAAGAGATTTGGGATCCAGGGGACCGTTATATTTTGATACATGGTTTGCTGGAATCTCAGCCAGTTTTGATTGGTGCAATCTATTGTCCAAATATTGACTCCCCCTCTTTCTTTATACAATTACTGAACCTTGTGGTGACCAATCCCCTGAAGCTAACAATATTGGGTGGGGACTGGAATCTTGTCCCCCAAACAGAATTGAATAGGTCAGATCTCAAGAAAAGCGGTTTATCCCCAGCTCAAATGGCTCTGAAAGATTTGATTAGAGGAGCTGCTTTGATAGATATATGGAGAGTCCTGAACCCTACAGAGCAGCAATATACCTTTTTTTCTCCTCCCCATGGTACCTATTCCCGAATTGATTATTTTCTTATAAGCTCTTCTGCTCTACCTGGTATTTTAGACGTGGGGATTCATGTTAGAGTTTTGTCAGACCATGCACCCATTAGTATCAATTATCTGTTAGGGCCGGGAGTCAAACAAACCTCCCAGTGGTGGCTGAATACTCAGTTGCTTCACAATATGGCTTCCCTGACACATATTAAGGAGTTTATTACATTCTTTCTCGAGAGTAATAAGGGATCGGTTGACAAATATGATTTGATGTGGGCAGCTTTAAAATGTGCCTTAAGGGGAGAATGTATTCGAATGGCAATAACAAGAGTTCATCAACAGAGGGCTCAAATAGAGGCTCTCCTTACCTCTATTAAAAGCCTGGAGCATACCCTTTCCCGGCATTCCCCGGCCGAAGATTGGGCCAGGTTGCACCAGTTACAAGTGCAGTATACAGGTTTGGTCACGCAGAAGACGGAGCTGTCTCTCCATCGAACTAAACTTAAGTACTTAGAGGCAGGAGAAAGAGCAGGGAAATTACTCATACTTTGAATTCGACAAATGGAAACTTCACAATTTATTCCCGGTATTTGTTTTGCACAAGATATTTAAGTTTGTACTGATCCTAAGGAGATAGCAGAGGGTTGTGGACGGTACTTCCAAGAACTTTATACAGTTGATCCTCTCCTACACCCCTATAGGGCTGATATAAATCAATATCTCAGTTCCATAATATTGCCTAAAATATCTAATGCTGAGGCAATCTTATTGAGTGCCCGTATTTCCACTGTAGAAATCCAATTGGCCATAGAACAACTGCCTGTTGACAAATCTCCGGGCCCTGATGGTCTACCAAATAATTTATACAAGGCCTGTCAGTCTATTTTAACTCCAGTGTTGAGTGAGGTCTTCAATTTTTGGTATGACAAGGGTATATCAGACCCCAGTTTTCAGGAGGCTTTGATAACCTTAATTTTAAAACCAGGGAAGGATCTTTAAATCTTGGAAGTTACCACCCCATATCCTTGCTTAACTCCGATATTAAAATACTGGCTAAAATATTGGCCAATAGCCTTTGGAAGGTAATGGGTAATCTTATAGGCCACGAGCAGGTTGGGTTTATGGTGGGGAGATCATCTGGGGATCACATGCGGAAACTCTTACATCTAATTTCCGCGTCCAGGGATTCCAACATACCAATGATGTTGATATCCTTGAATGCGGAAAAAGCATTTGACAGGGTCTCCTGGGATTTTCTTTTTGCCACTCTAACCCACTTTGGATTGCCTGATATATTTCTTAAGTGGGTGCAGCTCTTGTATACGTCCCCATCAGCTAGAATTAGATGTAATGGTATACTCTCTGCTCCTTTCCAACTTTATTGTGGTACTAGGCAGGGATGCCCCTTGTCCTCATTACTTTTTAATTTTTATTTAGAACCCCTGATCCAAAGGTTGTCAGCTAATCCAAGAATTACAGGTATCCAGGTAGGAAGCGCAAGCTATGTGCTTTCTGCATATGCAGATGATATATTACTGCATGTTGAGAATCCTCAATTGGTTATCCCGGTTTTACTTTCTGAAATTGAGGACTTCTCAAAGGTATCATTCTATAAATTAAATCACTCCAAAACTAAAGTTTTCCCTTTAAATAGCAGATTAATGCAGGCGGATCTAGCACCTTTCTGCTTCTCATGGGACGCAAAGTCCCTAACATATTTGGGTATTAGAGTCACTAGGGATATAGGATTAATGATTAAGGATAACATCTCCAGCTTACTTAAAATTGTATCTTTGGACATGGAGAGATGGGGATTATTCCCTCTTTCCTTGTGGGGAAGACTGAACACCATTAAAATGAATGTATTACCAAGGATTTATATCCAATGGGGATGTTAGGATGCTTTCTGCCCAAAGTGTGGTTTGCCAGGCTTCAAAAAATGGTCAATGGTTTCATATGGAAAGGGAAAGGAGTTCGCAGGGCTTATTTTAAGCTAATGGCTCCTAAGCATCAGGGAGGCCTCACGGCCCCCTCCTTCTTCTTAAATTATAGTGCTCATCATGTCAGTAAGTTGGCATTTTGGATCAAAAATGATGGGCCTTCTGCACAGCTAGACTATTCCCCCCTGTGGTTGAATATAGAGAAACAATTGGCATTAAAAACCCACTGTTCATTATCTGCACTTTTGTATGTTACCCCTTCTTGTATACCCAAATCTCTTAAGAATACTCCCATTGGATGGACCCTTAAGGCCCTTTATCAACTCCAGAAGCATCTTGGAGTGAGATGGTACCAGTCATTTGAGCAGCCTATCATATGTAACCCTCATTGTAAGATTGGAAATAACCCAATACCTCCTACCTTTTGGCCTCTGATTAATAACTATAGGGTCTCTGACCTATTTTTGAATGGGGGACCAATTCCTTTTGCCCACTTTCAAAGGAGCATCAGAGTTCCAGATACCTATGCTTTTAAGTATGCACAAATTAGTAAGGCTCTTACTTCCTTTTTCCGCAGTATTCCTGAGATAGGTTCGAATGTTGAGGACTTGTCTGCAATCCTTCAAGTAGCTAACCAGCCCCATTCTGTTTCCAATACGTATAAGACTCTCCAAGTATTGGACTCTAACTTGCCAACTGGGACTTGTTATTATTGGACACAGGAATTGGGAATTCCTGCTGACACTGATATATGGAAAAAACTCTGGCAGACATCTTACACATTTATTAAGCAGGATAGACATCGTCTAGTCCAATTTAACATTATGAATAACCTTTATTTTACGCCAATGAAGCTTTTTAAAATGGGTAAATTGATTTCACCGGATTGTGGTCGATGCAAGAGTGATATTGGCTCCCTTTATCACATGTTATGGACTTGCCCTAAAGCACAAGGTTTTTGGCAATCTATCCATAGAATTTTGGACCCTTTTTTGGGCTTAGATATTTTGTTTACCCCGGAATCCAGTTTGTTAAATAATTACCCTCCTGGTACCCCAAGAGTCAGAAAGGCTCATATGGTGCTTATTGCTGCAACTGCTAAACTGGTTATCATGAGGCACTGGGCAGATGACATACTTCCTCCAGTAATAGAATGGTATAGGGAGGCTTTACTAGCATTGCAGTTGGAAAGGCATATTGCTTCTATGCAAGATAGGTTGAAAGCCTTTCTGACAACTTGGGGATCTTTGGAGACTCTTCTTACCTTATGGAAACCTTAATAGTCTTGTACACATTTCAATGTGATAGACTGTTGGTCTAATCCTAGCTGGGCAGTGTTTGGTATAAGAGATGAGGAGGTGGGGGGAGCTTTACTGTGTTTTTATGTATTTGGTGTTTGTGGATTTTATTTTTTGTATGTTTTAACATGATTCGTTCTGTTTTGTCTGATATGATATACCTGCTTTCTGGATCACTGAAAATTAAAAAAGCATACTTAATAAAAAAAAAAAGAATTCAACTGTTACACTACCTGTGCTGATGAGCTACTCCAATCCCTCCAAAACTATTCCCTCCCTCTTCTCCTTACTATTGCTTATGAGCAACCCCCCCAATTCCCCTTCTCCTTCACTATTATCTCCCCAAATGACATCCTAAATGCCCTGCTAGTAATCAGACCATCAAAAGGCTTCTACCCAGATGGCCTTGACCCCAAGCTATTATCCCTCTCAGCCCCAGCCATCACCTACCCACTCTGCATATTTCTAAACCTCTCTTTCTCAACCACCTCAGTACCTTCCCCATGAAAACATGCAGTGGTCCTTCCCTTCCCCAAAGGTGGAGACCCCACCTCCCCTGGCAACTACCTCCCCATCTCCTTACCCTTGCCAAACTTCAGGAGCACCTAGCCCTCTCCCAGCTCACCGCTTCCCTCAATGACTCCTCCTTCACCCCTTATCAATCTGGTTTCAGGAAAAATCACTTCACCACCACCTCCCTTCTTCGGTTCACTGATTCTATCCTCACAGGAATGGACAATGGCCAAATCACCTCAGCCATTTTTGTCAATCTGGCCAAAGCCTTTGACAGTCTCCCACTACCTTCTCCTTGACACCCTATCAACAGCTGGGCTATTCCCCTTAGCCACAGACTGGTTCAAGGCGTACCTCACTAGCAGAACCCAGTCAGTCAAGATCTCTGATGCAATTTCCCCACCCCTACCAATAAGAATTGGCATCCCCAGGGATTAGTGTTAGGCACCATGCTATTCTCTATTTCTCTAAATGATCTCCTGGCCATCTGCTCTCCATTCTCCTCCATTCACATGTACTCTGATGATATAGTCTTGTATGCATCTGGCTCCTTCCCCACTGAGGTTGCATCCAACTTGCAGCATGACTTCGACAAACTTCAGCATTGGTTTGCTAACCACCAACTATCTCTCAAAGCCAAAAAAACAGTCTCCATGACTTTCAGCACCAGGCATAGACTTACCAGGTTTCCGTCTCTACCCTCCATCCACACCCTGGATGGGGCTTTAATAGAGGACACATCCTTCTTCAGGTATTTAGGTGTCTGGCTGGACCAACACCTGAACTTCTCTGGTCATATCAATGCCATTCAGAAAAAAATTGCATCCCAAGCTCGGTGCCTTATTCAGGTACAGTGCCTGCATCCCACCCATGGCTAGGCATGAGACTGACCAGAAGATGATCCTACCTATCTTTGACTACTGTGATGTAGTCTATGGAGCTGCCCCTAAGTCCTCCCTGGCCAGACTAGATACCATCTTCAACTCCTTTTGCTGTTTTGCCCTTGACACCCCTCTCCGCACTCAACATTGTGACCTTTACCATGCACTAGCCTTCCCTTCCCTGACAAACTGACGCATCTCTCACCGCACAACATTTACCTCCAAACACTGGCTGAGTGAACGTCCCTCCTATTGTTTCCCTGCCTTTACAACCACCCCCCTCCTTCCCACTCCCTAAGATCTACTGACTCATGAACTCTGGTGGTCCCATGCTGCTCTACCCTTATTGGCCAATTGGGTTATTCTTATCACCTCCCAAAAATCTGGAATTCACTTCCCCCTCCAATTCACCACTCATCCTCTTGCTACTTCATTAACTCAGCCCCTTCCTGTGCCTGCCATGACCCTCCCTAATCCCCGGCCATCTTCCTTAAACCCATATTACCATATGCCTACTCCCCACCACTCCTATTTTCCTCTGATTGTGCTCCTCCTTGTCCCTTACTGTCCCTCCTCCTAAAGTGTTCCTCCCCTTTCTTTCTCTTCCCTTAATCTATCTCCCTCCTGTGAGCTTGATCACTGCCTTGTGCAGGCAGAATCATAGTTCATGGTGGGCAACAACTTTACCCCCTTTCCCCATTTCTCCTTTCATTGCACCCCCTCAGTCACTGCTAGATCACTGCATTGTGCAGGCAGGGTCACCCAGCACACTGGTGTGGTACTACCCCCCCACTATAGTTGACCTTTGCTCAAGCTCATATGCATACTCCCCACCACTCCTATTTCCCTCTGATCATGCTCTTCCTTGTCCCCTACTCTCCCTCCTCCTAAAATGTTCATCACCCTTCTTTCTCTACCCTTAATCTACCTCCCTCCTGTGAGAGCAATCACTGCCTTGTGCAGGCAGGATCCATAGCGCATGATGGGCAACAACTTTACCCCCTTTCCCCTATTTCTCCTTTTACTGCACCCCCTCAGTCACTGCTAGATCACTGCCTTGTGCAAGCAGGGTCACCCAGAACACTGATGGGGTACTACCCACCACTATAGTTGACCTCTGCTACCCCCTCCCACAACATCCCTCCCCCAACACCCCCCTCTCACATCACTACATATAAAAAACTCTCATCACCTTTAACTGGTGTCCTACCAGTAGGGCTGTCTGCCACCCTGCACAGATAGGGATAACAGGACACTGTTAAATTTCAACTCCCCACTTCCCCTTGGATTACCCCCACCTACAATACCTCTGTCTCATCACCCTGCCACACTCTACCTCTCCTCCTATCCCCCTTCCAGATAACATAGCCTAACACTGGCCTACCCCTACACTCAATTACGCACTTGTAACCTACCCCTATACCCCTCTTATATGCACTTTAGTCCAACCTGTGATCTCTGTTTGCCTCGAAAATCATGGTCTGTCTGTGTCTCTCCATAAATTTCCTTGCCCTTCTTCCATTCTACCCTCAGCAATTTTTTGTTCCCTCCTTCCATTCTTCCTCTCTTTACTCCAATCACTGTAAATCTTGAATATCTATGTTACACTAATGGCTACCAATTACTATTGGGTCACATTAACAACTAGTGCTACATACTGTTGCCAAGTTATTATATGTGTTCCAGTGTTACCAACTGTCACCAACTGTTGCCAATTTGCTATATGTGTCTTCATATTTACTATTCTTAACTGTTGCATCATAAGCCAATGTTATCCACCTGTAATCCCTCCTGCTCTCATTGTATGCAAGTAAGCAAAATGAATTCCAACATTGTAACATTTCTTTGTATTCTATCCCATTGTTCCCTACCCCCCAGTCACACCAGGAGATGAGCAACTTGTTACTCAGCATGCCTTCCTGGTGAAACATTTCCATAAATAAAAATAGCACAGAGGCAATATAAAAATAATATAATTAAGTCTAAAAGGAAATTAGAATTAAAAACAGCAACAAATACCACTAGACAAAATCTTAAGGAGTTATACAGTTACATAAACTCCCTTTGAAATACAGATACCAGTCTCTGCTCTATAAAAGATAAAATCACTATCGACAAGCTGAGTAAAATGGCAGTCATATTTAATAAACATTTGATTTTGTTTTTTTCCAAATCCAGACAGTACAAGGGAAATATTCCAGATTACAATATGGTTCCCATTGAAGCAAATGAACAGTACATAATAAGGAGAATTCAAAAGATGAAACCCCTTTTTTCTGTTGGCTCAGGCAATATTTCAACCAGTCGTTTGAAGATAATGATGACTGCAATAGCCAAATCATTTAAATATTTATTTGAGGCTTCCCTGATTAAAGGTGACATCCCTAAAGACTAGTTATCAGCAACAGTTTTTCATATATATAACACACTCTGGCCAGAGCCAATAGGGTGGCAGCTGAGGAATTTGAGGTAAAAATATTGAACATTTGTTTTGTAATATTTTTACACCAACTTTTCAACATAGGCTTGTTATAACCCTACCTTGTGAAGAATGGTAGAGAAAATGTTCAGCTCCTGGCCTAAAGGAAATTTCATGCCAGGAATGCAAAATCAACTTTCAGGACAAAGAAATACATTTGGGGCAGGAGCTGAAGAATGACAGCTACCACATTCATGTGGTGCTGTAAAGAAATGGATATACTGAATATATTGAAAAGTTGGGATACAAATATTGAATATTACCAAAGTTATGAGCCTGTGATTGCAAAATTCAACATAACCTTATAACTTTGCTTTTTTATATATATATATAATGTAAAACATAGCCTTCTTTTGACCCTGCCTCATAAATAAGGGCAGAGAAAATATTCAACTCCTGCCCGAAAGGTGATTTTGTGCAGGGACAGTCAAAACACCTTTTGGAATGTAAAAAAAAAGATTTTGGCCAGGATTAGAAAAATGACAGCTGTCACATTCATGAGGTGCTGTAAAGATATGGCTATGTTGTAAATTTGGGGTAAAAATATTGAAAATTACCAAAGTTACAAGCCTGCATTTGCAAAATTTAATGTAGGCTCATAACTTTATTATTTTCAAATATTTTGACACAAAATTTTCAGCATAAACTTCTTATGACACCACCTCATGAGCAAGGGCAGAGACAGTTTTCAACTCCTGCCTAAAAGGTGATTTCATGCAGGGACATGGAAATCAGCTTTTGAGATAGATCTACCTAATGACAGTGAAATTGTTCATGAAGTAGGGTTCCAAAGGAGGCATGTTGAAAATCTTGGCCACAAATATGCAAAAATGCCCAAGTTATGCCAATAAGTTCAAAACACCATTGAAATACATTGAACCACATACCTGTTTCTTCAGTTCATGGTCTGGCTTTGAAGATTGAAGACATGTCTGCAGTCCAGAGAGGATTACAGTGTTGGACCCCTGATGTTTAAGTAAGGGCTTGGGGGGTGCTGGGTGATGGGTGCTGAGTGGGATGGTCAGGTGGGGGGCACTTACAGCCTCAAAAGACATGGATGGATGGTTTCCTTTTTTTTTTACTCTTTTTCACTTTCATCACCAACCCCATAGGATCTCTCTCCAATGGTGCCCTTTTGAATCTGGCATTTCTCCTGCCCAGCCTGTGACCCCTCCAGCTCAGTCCTCTGCTCCAAAGCCCCCTCCCACATTCTGAATGGCCGTTCCCCTGGCATCCACACCCCCCAAGGTGGGGCCAACGCCACCTACCTGGTGCTCTATCTAGAATCTAGATAGCCTGTGGCGTGGGTAGACAGATATTGGAGGCTGGCTGAGAGAGGTCTGGAGTTGAGCATGGGAGCCAGTTCCCTGGGGCTCGTCTTTGCTGTCCTGGGTGCATGGGTTTTCCTGCTTCTGGTGCTCCCCTGTGAGGCTCAGATGTGCAATGACATCCAGAGTGTGATGGACATGCTCCCACACCCACAGGACATCTGTCATCACCTCTCCCCACTGAGTGACTCTGTGCTGCAGTGCTCCCAGCCACTACTGGAGCACACATCCCACCCTCCCCAGGAGAAGAGAGCAGTCTTCCAGATGCTCAATCCTCTCATCCCCTGCCGACACCTTGGTGTCCTGAGTTTGCTCCTGAACAGGAGTCTCCAGAGTGGCAAAAGGTAAGGTAGATGTCTCAGCCCTCAGTACCACTGGGCTGGCCTGAATGTTTACTTTTTGCAGGGTTTTAAAAAAATAACAACACACAGAGGATTCCTCATTGGGACACTGGGGATTGGGCACCCCAGTGTCACTCTTATGTTTCTGGGGGTGGGGGTACTGAGAGGGAGGGTTGGGTGGGGGACAATATATAATTTGTTTTAAAGAAGAAATAACTGTGCTGCATGGTACTGGGGGTTGCTTTAAACAACAAAAAAAAATGGGGATGCCACATCAGGACACTGGGAGTTGGACTCCCCAGTGTCAGTCTTATGTTTATTGGGGGGGTGCTGAGAGAGAGGGATGGGTGGGGGGATAACTCTAATTTTAAACAAAAAACACACAGCGGTCATTGCAAAACATGGCACACTCCGTTGTGTGCAAATGGCCACTGCACTCTACTGTGCAAGAACTAGCAGTTGCTCATGTGCAGTAGAGTGGAGTGGCCATCTTGCACATGGTGGAGTGTGCCATGTTCTGCAGTGACTGCTGTGTGTTTCTTTCTTTAAAACTAGAGTTATGTCCCCCACCTGACACTCCCTCTCAGCTTTCACCACCAACCCCCCCCATAAACATAAGAGTGACACTGGTGGTGCCCAATCCCCCCAGTGTCTTGATCTAGATGCCCCAATGCTTTTTTTTTTCAAGTAAAAAATAGTGCAATACAAGTGGAGCGCTCCATGGACGTGGAAGTGACTGTGGTGCAACTCCAACATGTTGTTCGGTTGCAAAGAATGCAATGAATGTGGAGTCCTTTTTTGAAAGCAACAGGTCTGCAGGACTCTGCCCATTGCAACCCAAAAAAGGAAAACAAAAAGAAGATTGCAAAAATGATAGGCCTACCAGCCTAAAGTGGGTGCCATGCAAACATTTGGAAGGCATAATTAAAGACCATATAACCGAACATCTTAAACAACATAATTTAGTTGATACTGAACAGCACGGTTTTTCCTCTGGGATGTTTTGTGTAATGAATCTGCTCTGTTTTTACAAGAAAATATTTGAAGGATGGCATAAAGGCAAAAATGTAGATTGTATATACTTAGACTTCTCAAAAGCATTCAACATTGTGCCTCATGGGGCTATAGTTGATAAAATGATGGATCTTAATATTAGCCCATGTATTATTAAATGGATCAAGGGATGGCATGAAAATAAGATACAAAGAGTATCCATAATGGGGCACCTTTCATCTATTGGATCCATTACATGTGGTGTTCTGCAAAGATCCATGTTGGGACCTACATTATTTCAACTCTTCATGTCAGATATGTACAAGGAAATAGAAAATTGGGCATGTAAATATGTCAATGTCATGAATATAGCAGGTATGGTAGATACAACAAAAGAGAGGTCCTTTACTCAATCAGTTCTGGACAGTATATATAATTGGGCTGTAAACAGGGGTATACCTTTTAATTTTGGAAAATGCTGAGTATTGCATCTAGGGAAACGAACTAAAAAAAAAATAAATATAAACTTGGCAATAAGACCCTTATGGAGTCAACATCTGAACAGGACCTAGGGGTAACAATTAATAATACATCTGAATCTACTAATACTTGTACAATACAAATAGTAAAGGCACATCACATATTGCATTCAATTAAAAGAAACTTTAAAAGTAGGAAGGTGGATGTAACCATGCCTCTGTATTTAGCGTGTGTGAGGCCTTTATTAGATTATGGCAGCCCAGTATGGTGCCCACTAGATAAGGGAAAAATACAGAACATGGAGAGGGTACAAAGCAGAGCAATCAAACTATGCACACATTAAAAGATCTAAGCTATTCTGATAGGCTTAAGCATGTGAATATCATGTCAAAGGAGTCAAGAAGGAAAATGGGTGATCTATTTTTATGTTTTGATATTATGCAAGGTGAATATCTAATTAGTGAGATCAATCTTTAATTCAGGGCTGATAACATCTGCACTAGAGGGCACCCTATACAAATTAGACCTCTAAAATTCTGCACACATAAGAGAAAACAATTTTGCACATAACGTATTGTAAATATGTGGAAAAAGTTGCCTACTGACATAATAATAAATAGAAATAAACAGGAAATCAAGTCAAGATTGGATAAACATATCTTGGAGACTAATGAACTTTCCTATTATGAATAATGAATTACAGTAGTTATGGGCACACTGCATTCTAAGCTTCATACAATCTTTAGTATGACCTATTTCATGAGAACTGGAAGGGAAGGTATGCCTTTTTGCAGATGACACCAATATGTGCTATGGGGTGGATACTCAGAAGGGGGTGGAGAGAAAGCATGGGGACCTTGGGAAACTTGAGGAGTGGTCAGGAGCATAGCGGTTGGGGTTTAGTCCCAAAAAGTGCAAAATTATGCACCTAGGGCATAGAAACCCTGGAGTATAGAATGGGAAGGGAATTCCAGTTACTAAGCAGGAAATATACCTTGGGGTTATCACATATGATGATGGCAAAGTGGCAGGGAAGTGTGACAAAGCAGGTGATAGGGCCAGCAGGATGCTGGGATGCACAGGGAGAGGTATAAGGCCCTATATGGACTGGGCCCTGGCTATCTGACTGAGCTCCTGACATTGACCACCTCAGTATGCTCCCCCTGCTCTTTTTTGTTGCAATTAAGTAAACTTTATTGAAAATATACATCAAATACAAGCAAATTAGTCACACAATATACAGTCAAAATATACAATGAAACAAATGAAAGAACCTAAACAAAACAAAATACAGAATATCACCTAAATCCAACCCCCCATACAAATAAGCTATAAAGCATTCATAATGCAGAATACAAGCTGACAAACTGGTCATCCCCTATAAAACCACCACCCAGTTCCCCCAAGAGCCCCCAAACCCACCCCTACCCCCTCCCAAAAAAATGCAGAAAACTGGACATCCTATACTTATACAGGTAAGGTATTAGATAATGGTTCATTAATTACAAAACAGAAAACAAGAATGCTTCCACAAGGTAACTCCAACAAACATTAAAGGGGGTGAGAGTAAGGAGTTTTTCCCATCCACCATTTATTCACCTCCCTGCCAAAAATTTCGAGAAGGGCTCCCAGATGGTACGAAACTACAAATTATAATACTGAATCACAATAGCTCTCTCAGCATTCAGTGCAGTTACAGTAGCATTTTTGAAGCCTTTCCCTCTGGGATGAAAAAGAATCACTGATCCAATGTCTAAATAAATGGAGTATGACTACTGCAGAGATAAAAGCCATATACACTCAGTGTTGCCAAGACTTAATTGTAGCATAAATGCCAGTTACACAGACTTTTAAGAAGAAGTAATTTGTGTGATGAAAAAAGGTAGAACAAAACTGTTTAATGTTATTCCAAAAGGTGGCCACACCTGGACAGGTCCAAGTCATACGGATCAAAGAACTGTCTCCCTGTGAACATTAATGACAAATAGCTGCTGGCCATTTGCCCATGCGATACAGCCTGAGTGGAGTGTAATATAAGTTATGTAATATATTCAACTGAATGAGGTGAAGTCTATGTTGTTTAATATATTTATATGTATTAGACTATATCAACTTCTACTAGGCAGCATCACAGGACAAATTAGCCGCTAACAGCCAGTAATAAGAGATAGGGGTACAAAAATTCCAAATCCTGGTTTTCAGTTCCTTGTACAAATTTAAGATTGCCCTGTCTTTTAGTACCATAGAGGACAAAGAAAAAAAAGCACCTGGAAGCCACATCTGACCATGGTGGTGCCCCCAGAAAGGAGAAAAGACAATGTCTAAGCTGTACATAGCAAAAGACCAGAAAGGCACGGAGGTGAAAGGAATTTCTAAACTGTGCTAGAGTTAGAAATGTCTCCCCCTAACAGAATCTAATAAAAAGGGTGTGTTTAGCCCTTTCCAATCGGACGGCTGCATCACTTTGTTACCAATAAGAATATTTAAATTATTATAGAGTGGTTGTCCTGAGTCCTTCTGATTTTCAATTTTAAAATACGTACAGAATTGCTGATGAGCTCTTACAGACCACCCAATTGGTGAGAATTACAGAGGAGCAGGAATTTTACTAAATGGGACATAAAGGAGAGTGAAGGAAGCACAATACAAAAGGATTGAGTCCAAAACTGTTCTATGTTCCACCATGCCGGGGAGGAACACCTGACTCTTGGCTCAACTAACCACTTCAAATATTTGCCTCCATGAAATGCCAAGTAGTCCAAGAATACATGTGGGACCCATAATCCCCCTATTTCTCTAGGGGTGTGCTGACCAAACATCAAAAAACCCATATGGCAAAATCCCCCACAACGACAATTTCGACAGGTTTTGAAATTGTCACTGTGGAGGACCTGAGAGCGAAATTTTGCCCTTTCACCATGTGTCACTCTCCCTTCAAATCAACTCTGACTCAGAGTTGATAATCTTTAGAAGGGGGGGTGTGGAGGGTGCAGCCACCCACATGGGGGTTTGGGGGGCACAGCCCCCCAATAGAAACACTCCAATGTTGGACAGGCGAAATTTCACCTGTCAACATTGGGGATCTCGCTATGACGAACTTCGACAATGGTGTCGATTCTATATAGGTAAACCCTCACTAGGATGGCATAATTTATCTATTGACTGTCTCGGGTGTTTCCCTTGCAAAAAAAAGTGGACCAAATTGTATTAATTTTTCTAAACCATGTCCTAGAGAAAGGAAGATTTAACAGCTCCCTCTGCTATTTGACCAAGGGCCTCCTAGACATTCCCATGGTCTGGCTCAAGAGATCAGGAGACTGAGCATTTAGTGTCACAAGGACAACCCAGTGGAACACTCTACCAGCTACTGTCTGGGAGGCCCCATCAGTTGAATAGTTTAAGCAGGGGGCTTAAGGCTCACTTGCTCCACCTTGCCTTTCCAGATGATTCTATTTGATCTGCCCTGACTATTATTTATTTGGTGAAGTATTTTATTCTTGATTCTTGTTTTATATTGTTATGATTAGTTTGTCTTTTATTTTACTTCAATATTATTTGCCAGTAATTTTATTTGTTCTACTGTAAGGTGCCCAAAGCCTCCGGGATTTGGCACCATAAAAATAAAATTTGCCTTGCCTTTCCTTGCCTACAGTACAAGTCACATTAAACTGTTCCCTCAACTCACTGGTGTAGCATTGTTCAATGATTTTCCTAATCTGTGTAGTGTTTAATTCAATGAATTAGTAAAAGGTTAGTATTGGTTTGCAACTAGCTGTTATGTACTATAAGCTTTATTTTCAGCTGAGTGCTTATGAGTTTCATTTCAGAAGACAGACTAAACAACGCTTAAGGAATGCTGTGATATTTATAAACAATGCCATGAAAATGCATTGCATAAACACTGCAAAACAGCTACTGCCATTTCACTAAACAGTTACAAGTGAGTTGAATAGGCAGTGAAGGATGGTTGGAAAAAAGTTAAAAGCTTCAACAGTTTGAGTTACCACTGCAGTAGCATCACAAAAAAAAAATGCTACACCAGTGAGTTGATGGAACAGTTTAATGTGACTTGTACTGTATCTCCAGAAGGAGGAGTTAGGTGGTTTTGCCAGTGTGTGGCTCACTTTAGACCCCACTTGGAGTATTTTGCCCAGTTCTTGATGCTTCACCTCAAAATGGGCAAATGCATGGTGGAAGCAGTTCAGAGGAAGTCAACACAAATGGTGCAGGGGATGCATCAAGACCCCTACAAAGAGAGACTGAGGAATCTCAACATCTACACCCAGGAAAAGAGGAGAGCAAGAAGGGAAATGATGGAGACCTTAAAGTACCTCATGGTGCAGGAGGGTAGTCTCTTTCAAATGGGAAAGAGCACCAGCCCCAGAGGACATGCGATGAGGTGGTGTGGAGTTTAAGAGGGATGTGAGGAAGTAGTACTTCACTGAAAGAGTGGTGGACACCTGAAACAAACTGCCAGCAGAAGTGGTGGAGGTGAAAACAGTAGGGGGCTTCATGCATGTGTGGGATAGACATAGGGGAATATTAGTAAATAGGCAGGGAGGAGGGAGAGTCACTGGAAGCCAGTTAGGGTGTGTAGAGACAGACTATGCAGAGACAATCTGGGCAGAGTGGGTGTGCCAAGTGATCCTTTTCTGCTGAAATTTCTATGTTTCTATGTTTCAAGTACTGTACGTGTGTGCATGCCAATGGTCCCCAGCTCACTTCTAGCCAACATTTTTCACGGCAGTGTACCCACTTCAGTGAGTGGACAGCTGTCCCATTTATGGCTTTTGGGGTAAAGGTGGCTGCACCACCTAAAATAAACATGGTCTACTTGGGGGGGGGGCCTGTTATTTATGGTTATAGTACATAGAAAACTGCACATACTGTACTGTATATCACGTCATACAGTATAAGTACCCCTTTCTTTTTTTCCCTTACATACAGTACAACTTTGTTCATGCCTTTGTTAATAACATTGTTGATTGATTGTTATATTGTTGTGTTGTGTCAGTTATCATACAGTATAAAAAGTGGATAGCAGTACAGGTATATTGTTTCCTGGGGAATACAGGTCTGTGTGAATCATTGGTTCCTGATCAGTACTCTAGGAGGAGGCACCATGACATTTTAAACTTAAACAAGCCCTAGGCTGTTAGCAGCTCAAATTTAGGCCAGCTGTCTTAGATGCCAACATAGAAGAAAAAGTGCAGAAGCCAACTTGCCACACCTGGAGGCCCAGCCATATTTTGAGGCACCACTGTAGTTCGACTGCATGCCACTCTGCTTCATCCCCCACATTAAAATTTGTGTAACAATCTCACACCACATGCTTGTGAAGATGTCACAATAATGGTTGGGTTAGTGCAATGGTGAAGGCCTGGACCTCAGTCATGTCCTTCTTGTACTTGGAATCCCCAAAAAGATGAAGAAAGATATAATTACCTCTCCATTAGAGGCCATTAAGTACATAGGGACTATTAGTATACAAGGTCACACTGAACATTCTGGATTGACTACCCTGTGGAAGTTCATCAAATGTACAGTGGCTGTAGACCCCTGAATGTGTCCATGTACATGACCCCCAACAGGAGTATATAGTCCTGGACTCTAGTAATGTCTGCAGTGTCTAGCAAGGCAGGGTTGAGCGCAATGGGACCATATGAATTTGTTTTTATGGAAGGGAAAGAAAAAATCACCAGTGATGTGAAATCTATATTGCAACTTGCAAATGTAGCCACTATTGCATTACCCCCAACCCCATATGGACCCAACTAGCATCCTTCAGATGGAGAAGAGTTCTTCCATCATTTGCATGCTTTCTGCTACAAAACCTCCCCCCAATGGGGAAGATGATTTCAAGATGTGGATTGATCAAACAGAAACTGTGATGATGGACTTGCGATGCTCGGATGCCTGGAAGAAGAAATGTTTAATGGAGAGCTTAGGTGGGCCTGCCTTAGGTATCATCTGCTCCACCCAGTTCACGTGCCCTGGTGCTACTGCTGAGGACTATTTACATATCCTGGAAATGGTGATTAGGAGCCTTATGTTGGGGGAGAATCTATATTTAAAGGTTAAAGTAACACACCACGGGCAAGAGGAAGGCTCTCACAGTACCTCACTTGTTTTAAAGTGTTGCTGTAGCAAGTACCAGATCAAAATGGAGTGACTAAGATTAGCTAGAGCAGGTGCAGCTAGACCAGAACATCTGCAGGGAATTAAATACTAATGCAAAATCTAGTTATTTGACTTAGAGATTATCTTCATAGCCTTCTCACTGCTGACTTCAGAAATCTATTAACAGAGATCCAAGAAGATGAGGAAAGCTAGGCTATTTGGCATACAGTGGACATTCCTGTGGAAAATGCTTATATCAGTGAGGACCTCAATTCATCCACTGATAGAGCTGGAGGCTTGCGTTTGCAAGTTTAAAATCCATGTGGCTTCTCAGCAATGAAAGATCACTATTCTTCTCCCTGAGTCCTTGGAAAAGTTTTTGGCCTAAAGGCAAGCACCATGTGAACTAACCACCCCCAGTGAGAAGACTGCTGGAGGATAAGCATTCTGCTACCAGTGTGGGAATTAGGGACACTATTCGACTGCTTGCAATGCTCCTGATAATCTGGCTAAAGTTGTGAAGTAGTTCAAATGCTTTCATGCCAAGCAGGAAGTGCCAGTAGACCCTGATGAAGGAGTGACATGAACCACTAAAATGTACATCTCTACAACCTACTGGGCATGCCCTTGGGTTCCAACCCAAACTCTAGCAAATGAAAGACTAATTAGTTCATGTGCAGACATCACTGTGACCATTAGCGGGAAAGCATGCTAAGTACTCTGGGACAGTGGCTCGCAAGTAAACATCCAATACAACAGATTCATTTGCACTCATCCTAAACATTTGCCATGGCTTCCATTAGAAGGACTGTATATGTGAGGAGAAATCACAACTCCTTATTCTTAAGATGGATATATAGTAGCATCTATTTAATTTCTGGCTAATGTCACAGGAATAGCACAGAAGGTGGAAACTCTGGATGAATTAGGAACTATGGTGAAACAATAGGTAAGGACTTTAGGGCAGACTAGGTGGGCCTGGCGGTCCTTTTCTGCTGACAATGTCTATGTTTCTATGTTAGTCTGTCTAGACCCACTTATACAGTAGAATAGATGCTGTCTTCATAGGCATCAAGTTTGAGATGTTTGATCATCTGGTTAGCTTGTGCTGTAACATAAAAATGAGCAAGCTCAGTCACAGCAGGCACGTCCATGCACTGGTTTGCCAATTTCAGCTACAGAAGCAATGGCTTCAGCATGGAAGGCAGCCTGGAATGGTGGGAATGGTGAGGCACAAGGACAAAAAAGAACTGGATACATACCCTCAAGCTAAATGTGCCATAACTGGAGTGATTCGATTTACACAACCAGGAGAGAGTTATGCCTTGATAATGTTTGAAAATGTACATACCTGAAGTTACCAGTGACTGCCCTAATGGACTCTTGGTACAGTGAGAAGTCTTCATGTGGAGCTGAGGAGTTGGCAGCTGGAGTGTGGTGGTCCAGCTGAAGACAAATCCAATGAAATGAACAGTGGTTCACAAGTAGAGACATCTAGCTCATGTGTATGTGGCTAATAAGATAACCTCTATGATGCCCAAATTTGCAGCAGACAGTGAAACTGATCCACGTTATTCGAAACTGGAGACTCCACTATACCAGAGGACTACATATGGTGTTTGTGCCAGAAGCTCAGCAAGCAGACTCTTGTGTTTTCACTGAATTAGTGTGACGTGCCATGCACAAAGAGAGTGGAGCACCACATATGGCTGAATGATGATAGGTGTTTTGAGGAAAGGTTTTGATGTCTGTTGCCCACTGACATACTGTAAATGATATCTAATGACACTATTAAGACATTGTTGCAGTTCTCTTCTGAAGGAATCATAGAGCCCTTACATATCCCCAGTTGTGGTTCTGTGGAAAAAGAATGAAGGAATTCATTTGTGCATCAAAAACTGTACCCTTAACAACCACACCATCCCAGAGATCAGTACATGATGCCAAAGGTGGAAAATGCTCTGGTCAGCTTGGTTAAGAGCAGATAGTTTTCAGTACTTGACTTGAGAAGTGATTATCACTGAATATCAGTGTTCAAAGAAGACAAGGATAAAACACTTGAATTTGTTCTTTGATGGATTTTACCATAGCATTTCTGAGACACATGGAAAAAGGTGTGTTGCACATGAGCTTATTGAAAGTCCTGGTTTAGCTCAGTGATTTCATTATGTTTGAAAGAATACTGGGAGAACATGAGAAGTGCCTTATTTGATCTAAATGTGAACTAAATGTTTTTAAAAGTTAAACAAAATATATATTTTCTTTTTGCAAAATGACTTGCAAAGTATGTATAGATACACTTTTTACAATTACTGATAATATGTGAAAAAAATTAACAAATAAAAGCTGTATTGATTCAGAAATTCTGTATTGCACTGACTCCTGGACTTTTGTTACTTTTAAAAATATTGAGCCCTATGCATGAATGCCTATCCACCATGTAAGGACAGTATGTAGGCATTCCTCTGTCTGAATACCATGCAGCAGTAATCTACACACCCCAGGTGGCATTCACCAAATGCACACTAGTGCCTTACACACTGAATCCCCCGTCTGCCCCAGCAGCTACACACCATGTGTGTTATGGGGGTGTTCCCATGCTGAGCGCATTCATGACAGCACTGCATGCTGGACTGGGGTGGAAAATGATGCATGAGGGTACCCTGCCATAAATATTTATGCAGCCCCACAAAGGTTACCAGTGGGACATGGCAGCAAGGGATCCACCTACACACAATTGCCTGGGGCCACTGGGCTGCCTGGAAGGTCTTGGGGTGGCTATTTGGGCAAATGCCTACTGTTTATTCCCTGTTGGGGTATACACTGTCTCAGGATCCTATGCATGAGCACAGCAGGGGATCCACTCCCGGTCCTGAGACAGGCATCCCATTGGATGTCTGCCCAAACTGGCATGCTCCTCTCCTGCAAAGCTGTGCATGGGGGGGGGAGCAGGTCTGCAGATAGGTGCCCGGCAATGGTGAATACTGGCTAGTGCAGACCTGTCCATGGATACGGGGCAGCGTGGGTCAGGTATGCTCTTTTTGCACATACCCGTGCTTGGGTTGTGCATAGGGCCCAGTGTTTCTAGGCCTAACAGTTCTAAGGTTATCCCTTTATGAAGATACATAGCTTTATAATTGCTAACTTTGGATATACTTGGGCTAAAACTAGTGATCCACTTTTTAAATTATCTGTAATATTTTTAAAAGACTGATAATTTAAAATGGTATCAATGTAACTACAGTGATCAGGGTTGCTCTATCTCCAAACTTTCTTAAAAAAAATCTTTTCTAGCACTAATAGTTTCAAAAATGGTTAAAAAAGGAACTATTAGGGGTAGAAACTATATTTGTTTTTAACATAAATCTTGGAGCCATGTTGAGCAACATATGTTATGTTGGTACAGTTTTCATTTACAGTATCAGTAATCAGGATTGGCAAAGTGTGTCCACTAAACTACTTGTTATCTTTACAGCTAAGTAAAAATTTACTGTGTACTTTTTCTTACATAGTCTTCATTGCAAAGTGGATGAGCTGGGACTTTATGTTGTCTTATGACAGCAAAACTTCACTGCCAATGCATAGTATTATAAATTATGTAACGTATGCCAGAGAACAAGTCACAGGAGTAATTTTCTGACCAAAAGGATAGTCACACAGTGCATGAGCCACAAAACATTACCCCAACAAAGTACTTACTTGTGCATTTGTAGAGGAAGATGAAGAGGTGTAAGATGTGTCACTCTGATTGCTCAACAATGTTAGACAGATTAAGTTGAAAAACTTGTAGTTACTGCAAATATATTTGCTGAGTTAGAATGCTGAAAAACAGAAAGCTGAGTTCAGTAATTATGCAAAAGCAGTGTTCATTGCCGGGAGCCAGTTGAAGTAGCATTTTGTATTCACTGCTCAACACGAAGGTGGTGAGCCAATTAGAAGAACCTCCTTCTGAAATGCATGGCCCAGTTGTTATTGTCATTGCATGAGTCTTGAAATTACTTACAAGTGAGCTGGATTTAGATTAAATACATACTGGCCCGGATATTCAAAGGGGTTGTGCCTGACGCAACAGAGTTGCACCGGTGCAACCCTGCATTGCACCCCGGTGCAATATTGGGAAGGCTGCCCGGTGCAGCACAATTCCCAATGCACTGGGGCACAATGTAATTGTATGTGGCACAGCTGCAGGGGGCATGCCCATGTATATGCAGCACATCCCAATATTCAACCCGGGATGTGCGATGCATATGCTGGCGCAACCCTGCAGTGCACCACACAGGAGGGCTCAAAGTTGAGCCCATGAGGAAAGGGAACAAATCCTGGCCAACACAGCAGCCACCAGCTGTGGGTGGCCACCAACCCACCCTGAACACCATCCTGAAATACACACAGCACCCTGGTAATCTAGTGGCTCCTCCCCCCGTCTCTGAATCCCCGATGCCTATATAACATGACTGTCCCTGGTGGTCTAGTGGTTCCCCCCTCCTACCTGAGTCCCGATACCCTGAGAAATGTCAGTAGAGACCCACCCTGGTGGTCTAGTGGAACCCCCCACCCATGTCTGCAATGGTGGTACATCGCCATCAGCAATATCCCTGGTGATCAATAGGCTTGCTGGGCATCCTGTACTAGACAGTCCCAAATATGTTAATGAAGTCATTCACATATTTCAAACTGTCTAGTGCAGTATGCCCTGCAAGCACATTGATCCACACTGGGGACCAATGGGCTTACAGCCCATACTGTACCTGTCATTCAGCGGGCAGCCAGACAGTATGTGGGCGGGTTGCTGCTGCCCGCCAATGACGGGGAGGTGCAGGGTGGGCAAGGGGTTCTGTGTTAGCGGGAGGGATGGGGTAGCACTACTGGATCATCTGGGATACTGCAGATGGTGATGTACTGTGATCGTGGACATGAGCGGGGGGGATTTCACTAGACCACCAGGGTCGGTCTTTACTGCCATTTTCAGGGTCACAGGGTCTCGGGTGGGAGGGGGACCACTAGACCAGCAAGGATGGTCCTGTTTCATAGTTGTTGGGGAATCAGGGAATGGGGGGGCCACTAGACTACCAGGGATTCATCCTTATACATATACCATGCTATTGTGGCTCCGGGGCGGGGGATGCCCCGGGATCCCCACTGCACACGTCATGCTGTGCAGGGTTCCAGGTGCAAGTCACCGAGCTGCCCTGCACAAGGCATGCAAATGGAGCCATAATGACATGCAAATGGCCCATTTGCACCTTACATTTGTTATGGCCTCATTTGCATGCCCCCTGTTGAATATCACGGGTGCTGCACCTAGCGCAACTGCACTTGCGCGGGCGCATCCCCGTGCTCCCTATCTGTGGCTTGTGCCAGATGTGTGACCATTCTTCCAGCTTATGTAGATTGCTCCTCATTCTTTCTATACCACCCCTCAAGTGTCAACCCTGTTGCAGAGCTTTGTGCCATCTGTGAATATGCATACTTTCCCTTCCAGTCCCTCTGTGATGTCACTAATAAATATATTAATGGGGGCTGGGCCTAGTACTACCCCTATGGCACCCCATTAGTCACCCTGCCCACTCCAGAGTGGATGCTGTTTACTACCACCTTCTGACTCCTGTTTCCTAGCCAGCTCTCTACCAAGCTACATGTGTCTTGTTATCTTGTCTGTCAATATGGAACCTCTGAAAACAGTCAATTTTACTCAAAGGTACTTTCCTAATAAAGTAAATCAATAACATTAATAAATAAATATATATGTTTTTTAATTTACAGCACAACTTGTAACTTCACACTCCACTTGTTACAGTACACAAAGGATCATTCAAAGTTGGATTCTACTCTGGCAGCTGGGTTTCAATGAAAAAAGTGCAAAATAATGCATTTGGGGCTCAGAAACTGAGGTGCAACATATCATCTGGGAGAAGTGGAATTAGCTGTCACAGAGGAGGAAAGGACCTGGGGGTAATCATTATAGATCATTCTATTTTGGTTCTCCTTGATCTCTCAGCAGTGTTTGACACCGTGGATCATGGGGTGCTGCTCGAACACCTGTGGTTTCTCTGTGGAATAAGGGGGGTGGTCCACAGTTGGTTTAAATCTTTCTTGAAGGGTAGGACCCAGAGAGTAGTGTTGGGGATTTATTCTTCGGCCTCTCATTGTCTACGCTGTGGGGTGCCACAGGGTTTGGTGCTGTCCCCCATGTTATTTGCAGTGTACATGCTTCCATTGGGGGACATTATAAGACAATATGGGTTGAAGTTTCATTGCTATGTCAATGATTCTCAACTCTATATGTCTTTTGTGCCCGAGCAGGAGTCTGAGTCAAGTACATTGTTTAACAACTGCCTCCTGGAGATACAGAATTGGATGAGTACCAGTTGGCTGAAGTTGAACCTGGGAAAAACAGAGGTATTGGTGGTGGAACCAGGTGTGAGGGTGTCAAGTTCATGGATGGGAAAACCCTCAGGTTTATTTCTGGGGGAGACCCCGCTTATGGCATCTGGCCAGGTACATAACCTTGGTGTTATATTTGATGAGGGCCTGACCCTGAGGGTGCAGGTGTCGGCCATGGTCAAATCATCCTTTTACCACCTAAGGAATATAGCACGGGTGAAACACCTGGTTCCATCAGAGGGTCTTCCTACCCTGGTCCACGCCTTTGTTGCCAGTCGTCTTGATTACTGCAATGCCCTTTATCTAGGGCTGCTGGGAGTGGATATTCGCCGCTTGCAGCTGGTGCAAAATGCAGTGGCTAGGTTGTTGACTGGAAGCCCAAGGTCCAACCATATAACACCTGTGCTTCGCGAGTTGCAATGGCTGCCTGTACAGTGGCGGATCACTTTCAAGGTCATGTTGATGACCTATAAAGCTCTACACGGGTTGAGGACCCCACTACCTGGAAGAACTCCTGACTTCTTATTGCCCCTCCCACTCCCTCCGATCCTCTGGTGAGGGATTGCTAGAGATTTCCAGGGTAACCTTAAAAAACATCTGGTGGAAGAACATTTGCCTTTATGGCTCTTACCCTGTGGAATTCTCTACCTTGCCAGATACAAAATAGCCTGACTGTGGAGGGTTTTAAAAAAGCCCTAAAGACCTTCCTTTTTAATCAAGCATTTTCAGTTATGTAAATTATGTTAAATTTGTTATGGATAAAATGTTATTTATTATTGTGGTTTTGATGCTGGTTATGGAATTTGGTAAAGGTACCCTGAGCTTGGGAAGGGCGCCTTATAGAAATATACTTTACATTACATTACATTACATATTACATTACATTACATTACCTGAAGGGGGCTAAACAGTGTGACAAGACAATGGGGAAGGCTAATAGGATGCTGGTCTGCATAGGCAGGGGAATCACCAGCAGAAGGAAAGACATAGTGATACCAGTGTATACGTCACTGGTGAGACCACACCTAGAGCACTGTGTCCAGTTCTGGAGGCTTCCTGTCTGAAAGAACATGATGTAAATAGGATGGAGACAGTACAGAGGAGAGCAACCAAAATTATGCAGGGCCTGCAACAAATGTCATATGAAGAAAGGCTTAAGGAGCTGAATTTGTACTCCCTACAGGAAAGGAGGGATATGATAAAAACATACAAATACCTTACGGGTAAAAACAGGGTACAGAAAGGCAGCATTTTTCAAAGAAAAAGAGGCTCAAGGACAAGGCGTCATGCTATGAAGATGGAAGGGGGAAGGCTCAGAGGAAATGTGAGAAAGTACTTTTTCACGGAGAGGCTGGTGGATTCATGGAACAGTCTCCCAGCAGATGTAGTGGAGGCTAAAATGGTTACAGGATTCAACAATGCATGAGACAGGTACAAGGGGATCTTGAAAGCAAATCGGGGGAGGGGGACGGTCAAAGACAACAGTTGGGTTGCAGAGGCAATTGAGGGGGAGAGGTGAACATCAGTCCATTCCCAGTGGAGAGAATTCTGGAAGAACTCAACAAGCTGAAGGTGGATAAGGCCATGAGGCAGACAGCATCCACCTGAGAATATTAAAGGAGTTGCGAAGGGAACTAGCAGCATCTCTGGAGGCCCTGTTCACAGAGTCACTTAACATGGGTGTTGTTCCAGAGGACTGGAGGAGGACACATGTAGTCCCACTGTACAAAAGCGACAGTAGGGAGCAGGTTGGGAACTACAGGCCAGTTAGCCTCACCTCAGTGGTGGGAAAGATCATGGAGACACTGCTGAAAGAAAGAATAGTAGCACATATGGAATCCAGTGGTGCTCAGGATCTGAGGCAACACAAATTCACAACAGGAAGGTCATGTTAAATTAATCTAATAGTTTTTTTTGATTGGGTGACTAGGCAACTTAATCAGGGAGGGGCAGTAGATGTTGCCTACCTGGATTTCAGCAAAGCCTTCGACACCATCCCACATAGAAGGCTGATTAACAAGATGGGTAGCCTGGGCATGGGAGACAAGATGGTGAACTGGGTTAGGAACTGGTTAACAGACAGGAGACAGAGGATGGTGGTAAATGGGGTACAATCTGGGGAGAGGGGGGTGACCAGTGGGGTACCACAGGGATCAGTACTATGACCAGTCCTGTTCAATATCTTTATCAGTGACATTGCAGAGGGGCTAGAAGGAAAGGTCTGCCTGTTTGCAGATGACACCAAGATCTGCAACAGGGTGGATACGCTGGAAGGGCTGCAGAAAATGAAGAGTGACCTGGATAAGCTTGAAAGATGGTCAGAGATGTAGCAACTGAGATTCAATGCGAAGAAGTGCAAAATAATGCACCTCAGTAGAGGGAACCCTGGGGAGAGCTACAGGTTGGGGGGGAGCAGCTGACTGTCACCAAAGAGGAAAGGGACCTAGTGGTTATCATCTCTGATGACCTTAAGGTATTAAAGCAGTGTACAGAGGCAGCATGGAGGGTTAGTGGCATGCTGGCGTGCATAGGTAGGGGTATCATTAGCAGGAGGTGGTGATGCCATTGTAGAAAACATTGGTAAGGCCTCACCTGGAGTACTGCGTGCAGTTCTGGAGACCACACCTGTGCAAGGACATAGATAAGGTGAAGACTATCCAGAGAAGGGCAACAAAGATGGTGCAGAGCTTACACCATAAAACATATGAGGAGAGACTAAGGAACCTCAATATGTACTCACTGGAGGACAGGAGACAGCGGGGAACATGATTGAAACTTTCAAGTACCTCAAGGGCATAAACAAGGTACAGGTGGGGGACCATTTCCAATGTAGAAAAAGTACTAGAACAAGGGGGAACAATATGAAATTGGCAGGGGGTAGATTAAAAGGTAATGGGAGGAAGTTTTTCTTCACAGAAAGGGTAGTTGACACATGGAATAGTCTGTCACAGGAGGTAGTGGGGGCAAGCACAGTTGAGGAGTTTAAGCATGCTTGGGACAGGCACAAGGGAAGCCTGAGAGGGGAGGGAGTGATGAAAAGCCATTGATCACATAGGGTCAGTGGCCACATACAATGTATAGGTCCTATGGGCAGACTGGATGGGCCTAGCAATCCTTATCTGCTGACAATTTCTATGTTTCTATGTTTCTATCTAGCAATAAAAACATCTTTGCTGGAAAGTTCACAAGGGCAAATAAAGTGTGCAAACGCTGCCTGTATACCAACTTTTCAGCTAATATCCTGACATTTGCATTTTGCATTTGTGTTAGCAGAATAACAATCCATTTTTTTTCTTCCATTATTAAAGTGCATACCAGAATTAAATGTGGCACTGAACCTTACATTTCTTGACCACATGCACAGTAATCCATTGTGTTTAACAATGACAAGAAACTATAAAGTAACTTCTTATTAATTAAATGAAGATATAACCTCACAAGAGCTTTTCTATGTCCTAATTTCTCAGTAAAGGATAAATCTGTAGCAGATTCAATGTTTTCATTAACCAAGGTGTACATTTTAAAACTGGGCATATCTTTGACTCTATTTAGATCAGTACAATAGCTATTAGATAACAATCTTTGTATTGTACAGTATGTATTAAGAAATTTGTCAGTGTTAGTGGCCCAGCAGGTAGCACACTCGCCTCTGAGGCCGGGAGATCAGAAGGCTGTGGGTTCTATCCCCACACCAGGCACTTAGGTTAAATCCCAATACTGACACTGTAGTGCAGCATGAGGGGGAGTGCTACACTCCTGAGGTGCCGTCTTTCAGATGAGATGTTAAACTGATGCCCTATCTGCCTGTTGTGGTGGTAGTTCAGGTGGATGTTAAAGATCCCATGGCACTTCTCGAAAAGAGTAGGGAACTTTCCCCGGTGCCTTGGCCAAATTTCACCCCATTCACTAAAAATACAACCAACAGCTTAATATGGTTCAAAGTCAGTTGGCATTCATCTGTATCCCCCTCCCCTGGGCTGTGCCTGAAATAGGCAGAATCTGTCTAGCGCACTTACCCAGTCAACAAAAAATAAATAAATTATTTGGGTTTCAACATGCATAAAGAGCCCAAAAGGTTTCCAGTCCAACTTTTTTGTAGCATGTTCCTTAGTCTGGAAAGTCAGCAATCCTTAAATGGTGATAGCATGTATTCAATCCAACAAAGTTTAGGGATCCTTTTGGCACCCATTTCAATAAGTTCATTTAGGGCTCTGATCTCGAGAGAGGTCATTTCAGCTCCAAGCCTTAAAATGGCTATGGGAGTATTCGTTGGTAAGCCTAACATATGTCTAATAAAAATGTCTTTTGTTTTTTCTAGCACTCTTAAACTAATATCTCTGCACCATACAATACTTATGAATTCATTTTAGCATCAAATGATTGACATGTTGCAGTGAAAGACTCTGATCCAAAGTATTTTGCAAAGTTCAAAATTTCTTTACTGGCACATAGTGCTGATTGTTTAACCTGGTTTACATGAGCTGTCCACTTTAAATTCTTTTCAAAGACTAATCCAGATATTTATATCATTGTACTTGTTCAAGTTCTACAGAACCCATTTCCCAATGTTTCATTATTGATTTTGCTTTTCTTAACAACATTATTTTTGTTTTTCTGGACATTTATTTCTGGATCTAATTTGGTAAAATGATCAGTTGCAGCATTTAGTCCTCTTGTATGCTCTAGTTCTAGGTACTAAAATAGTATCATCCACATACAAAAGCTTTCCCACCTTTTTACCATGTATTATCTAAGGATGGGAATCAGCATAACTTTGAGTTTCTGTGAGTGTTTTGAACTAGAGAGTAACAAAAATAGGTGCCAAATGCAGCTTTGTTCTATATCTCATTCAGTGGGTATTGAGGCTGTCATATTTCCCTGTCTAGACTCTTTGATTTTAATAACTGTACATAATGTAACATCATTAATATATTTAATAATCTGGCATCAATATTTTCATTTTCTAAGATTTACCATAATTTTACCTCTTCAAGTTATCAAAGGCAGTTTTGATGTCTATAAAGATGATACTGTATACAATTATTGCTTCTTTTGGACTACGTATTTGTCAATCAGATATCTTGACACAAACATGTGGTCAGTAGTGCTAAAACCTGGAAAAAAAACACTTGGAAAATGGATAATAAGTTTTTATTTTTTACCCAGCCCTCTATTTGCTTCAGGATTATATTAATATAGATTTTCTGTGCTACACACAGGAGGGTGATAAACTGGTAGCAAGATAGTTCTCACCTATTTTCCTTTTTAAACAAAGGTACTTTTACCCCCAGCTTCCAGTTTCCTGTAGCATATATGATCAATTATTGGCTGTAAATAGCTTAGCAAATCTTGGGGCCCACCACTGAGGATATTTTCTGAAGTCCTCATCCGGAATGTTATCTATGCTTGGCAATTTAGTATTTGTCTGGGTCATGACTGCAGCCACTACTACTTCTGTGGTACCTGGCAGCCACTGAGGACAATTTTGTCTCAATTGTGAAGTATCTCTGTCTATTCTTCTTTTATAAATGTTAACAAATTATTTATATGAAGTTTTGGAAGGTATTTCACATGCAATATTATTAATTCTATTACTAGAACAAAGGGTTAACAAATTTCCAAAAGGCTCTGGCATCCTTATTTCTGATGGCTGTCTGTCAATTCCACTAAAGTTCCTCTTCATAGACTGCTTTTTTCCTTTTTGACTGGGCACTTACTTTCCTTCTTTAAATGAATTAGAGCTTTGCTAAATTCTACATTTTTTTGTTGTTAATTTTCCAATTTTAGTTAATACCTTCCTTACTTGATTACATTCATTGTCAAACCATTTCATGTTTTTATAGGTCATATTAATCTATCTTGTTCCCCTAGAAGATCTAAAGAAAAATTCAGAGCACTCCCAGCTCTAAGAGAGTTTCTCATAGCAGTGCACAAAAGTGGCAATTCAAAGGCATACAAATGAAAAAAAAATGGACAACTCACCGGGAAGAAAAATAAATAAGCATTATTTTTATTGCTATGATCACGGGCCAAGTGCCAACACCCTATGTATCACCCCACATATTGTGCTTTATCAGGGGTAGTGTTAGTTCATCAAGGCAGTGATTAAATACACATTTAATGAATATTCATACCCTAATTATAATACACTTTAAGAATGTGCTGCCTTTAGGGCACTGATATTCATAAACATTTTAATATTTCTCTTTGTGTATTTTCCATCACAAGTGCTAGTACAAAAAGTGATACATTTCTAAACAAATGGTAGAGACAATTAAAAATAAAAATAAACTACGTAGGGGGATGGTGGGGTAGGGAAAGGGGGAAGAAAACAAATTGTATGGAGTGAGTCACTAAAAACCTTTCCCCATTATTTGTATAAGATTCCTTAAGAGTCAATGAAAATAACTATCTGAGACCCAGATGGCTTAACTGTTTTGGCTATTAAAATTTGATCAATAACAGGGCGTTTTAATTGTGACTAGTACCAGTCCCATGCTGTGGGTGTCAGAGACAACTTCCAATGCCTAACTCCATTTATTGTTAAAAACATTACTGTGGCCAAAAGTACAAAAGAATGTTGATAACAGCACTACCATATTTCACCAACTTTTCTGAGAGCTACAAAAAATTAAGTATATAATTGTTAAACCTTCAGACAATGGGGAATGGGAATGGTAGTGGTACAGAATGTGAGCCAATAAATGAATTGAATAGAGAGGCAGCTTGATCACACATCATGTTCGTAAAGGCTCACATATAACCAGACAAGTGTTTTCAAATGTTTATTGAATGGTCAGATGACAGAGCCAATGCCCATGTATTACTGATAAAAATATATTCATTTTTTTGAAAACAGCCCTCCCAGTTTGTGTTCTGTACCCTTCCAAAGGTACACAAGGTCATGAGGGATCCTTCTTGGTGACCCATAATGGCAGGTCCCACTGACTATGTGGCCCATTTCTTGAAAATGGTGGTTCCAAAAGCTCCAACCTATTTTAGATACACAGTTGGTTTCATAGTTGAAATTGAAGGCATGGAATGGGATCCTCAATTCTGTTGGCTCAGTATAGATATAGTGAGCCTATATAAATGTATAGACCACATATAGGGCCTTGACGCTGTGGAAGAAACTCTTGCTAATAGTGAGGAACTTATGAATGCTCCCCAGTCTTTTATTTTGACATTACTTTCTTTTGTTCTGCATCATAATTACCTTCAGCTCTCCTTCCAGACTACAGTATTCTTCCTTGGACATTATTATTTTAGGCTCTGGATAACATGTAGAATATTTATTAGTCTATTTTTATAGGGAATTGATAATGATGTATATGTTAGATGAAATTTGTGATATTAAATTGTAACCTATTTTTATGTCTTTGGATGGTTGGGACCTTCTAAGGTGGGAGTCTAAATTATCTTGTTCAATACATTTATCCATCTTAAATTATTCTTCTAATGTACTATATTGGTGCAATGTGTGGTTTATACTTTGTGTGAAAAATTAGTTTTCATATACTTAAGGTATTATACGAACCTTATATTTAAGAGTGCACTTATCCCATCTTAATCCCTCCCCCCATTTTCCATTCCCAGTTCTTTTGTACTTTGTGTGATTTACCAGCTCCTGCTGGCTATAATAATGTTTTTAACAATAAGTTGTTTTAGGCATTAGAAGTTGTTTCTCTAACACCCACAGCATGGGGACTGGTACTAGTCACAATTAAAACACCCTGTTTTTGAAGAAATTTAAGCAACCATAACAGCTGAGTCATCTGGTTCTTTGATAGTTTTTTCAATGGCTCTTAAGGAAATTTATACAAATAATGTGAAAGGGTTTTTAGTGACTGACTCAGTACAACTTGTTTTCTCCTTTCCTTTTTCCTACCCCACCCTCCCTGTACCTAGCTTATTTCATGTTAGTTTAAATTTTTCTCTACTGTTTGTTTAGAAATGTATCACTTTCTGCACTAGCACTCCTAATGGAAAATGCATCAAGAGAAATAGAAAAATGTTTATGAATATCACTGTCCTAAAGGCAACACATTCTTCACATGTATTATAATTAGGGTAGGAATATTCCTTACAGGTGTATTTAAAACATCACACCCTGATGAAGCACCATACAGTATGTAGGGTGCTACATAGGGGTTGCCTGTGTTCATGACAATGAAATAACTGCTGATTTATTTTTTCTCCAGTGAAAGCTCCATGTTTTTCATTTGCATCCTGGTCTTCTAGCTCCTTTTATACTGTTTCACCCTTTTTTTCATATTCCATAATATGTAAGATGGAAGTACAGTACCTTCTACACAGTAACTGTGGGGGAGGCATAACAGCTTTCATTAGGGAAAAACTAATTTATTATCTCCACCACTTTAGGATCAGAAAGACCAGTGAGCTCAATTGGCACAGTAACTATGCTAGGAGATTTGTTTAAACCCTAGTGCTGAGTACACTGGACACTGCACTTTTCTAGGTATATGACGAGCTGATCACTGGGGGCAGGGTGGAGAAAGGCTTATAGTATGAGACACTATTCTGGTCCACAGTCTTAAAGACTGAGGCCTTGGGGAACTGCATGAACTGAAGGAAGAAGTTGAACAGTTTAGTTAGTGAGTCTGCCATGTCTTCAACAATGATTTTTTTTTAAGTTCAAGATTTTATTGAGTTTGCATTGTACAGGTATGCACATATTTGAGAGAGTCCAGGATACATAGAAAGGAAAACATAACCACAAGACGGGCTTAATGCCTGCATGTATTAATACATAAAGTTGTATACTGCAATATGTTAACCAATACCTTCTCAACATACCCACCAATGAACATGAAACAAAAGGTACATACTATATCTGTGAGAAGGAAGAGCCAAACCACACTGAAGGGAATAAAGTCTGATCTGTTGTCAAGGCATCTATTTTAACCCAGATGTCTTAGCTCCATGTGGCTTTGTGCTCTCCCCACCTGAAATAGAAACAAAAATATAACCACAGAATATCATGATATTAATTATGAGAAACATTTTTTCCTAGTTTAACTATATACAAAATAACAAAACAAACCTTACTTAACTGTAGTATATCATAAACTGCACCACATTCCACATATAACTTAATAACAGAGTGTGAAAGTATTACATCTGAGCAGAATTCATAACCGGTAGCCTGCAGTTAATAGCTCATATGCCTTCAGCCAATCCCTGCTCTGGGGGACAGATACACCAGGAAGGGTGTCTAGACTGTATGGAAGTCCCCTGCCCATGTTCCTGCCATTGAGGACCATCTCTCCGTCTCATAAATGGGGCTCATAGATGTAAGAATATCTCTCCAGGGAAGGGACTTCAGCTGTTTGCCAGTGGCTAAGAATTAAACATTTTGTTTGCATGGCCAGTAACATATATCACTTGAATTCCCTTTTGGATAGTATAGGGGCAGGGGCTGTATTCCCAATATCATTAAGGTTGAAGATAGGGGAGTATGCTTCCCCAATATTCTGTCTCCCAATTCTCCACCTTAAAGCACAAGCTCTGAATTGGAGGGCATGCCTACATAATGTGAAACAGATCTCCACCAGCCTGGAGACACCTCCAGCATGTGTCATCCTTAAGCAGCTTAATGCCCTACAGCATAACTGGTGTCCTGTACCACCAATGTAATAGTTTGTTCTGTATCATCCTACTACGGACATCTATGTAGTGATTGTGTGCATTCTGCCAGCAGTTGGCCCACTGTGTGTCTATAAGTTATGTCCGTGGCATTTTCCCAGTTCTGCCTTACCCTATAAGAGTTACGTCCGTGGCATTTTCCCAGTTCTGCCTTACCCTATCTGTCTGAGTAGGAAGGGCATCTCTGAGGCTCAAATAAATGATCCCAGCCTGCCCCTTAGACAGAGCTAACTATTTGGACAGGGGTATGTTTCCCTTATGCCCATTATGTTGTTGAGTGAGTAGATGTGCTATTGCATCTTGCAGCTGCAAATATTTCCAGAAATCCCCAGGTGGAATGTCCCACTTCTTCTGGAGATTTTGGAATGTATCTATATAGGTGTGAGAAAGTTCCAGTATATCTGACATATATTGTATCCCACGCAGAGCCCATGAGTGCCAGTATATTGGGGTGTGGGCAGTGGTAATCTGGGGGTTATGCCATAGTGGGGGATATAGGATGGCTGAGGGAGAGGTTTTAAGTTGGTAGTGGAGTTGTTTCTAGTACGTAAGAGTCAGACCAATAGTGGGATGTGACCTTTGTGAGGTGCCCATAAGAGGAATGCCAAACTGGAGGTGCCTGCTTAGTCCCTTTCCATAGTTATCCATTGTGGAGCTACTGGGGAACTAGCTCAAAACCAGTGTAAAGTCTGGGCTGTATGGAAAGCTACTGTGTACGCCACTAGACAGGGAATCCTCCAGCTCCCTCTCTTCCAATGAGCTCTCTGTTTACTCCAACTATAGCGTGGTGTTTTTTGACCGCACAGAAAAGCACCCACCATCCTATCCCACATAGCATACCAAGAAGGAGGAAGATATAAGGGGATGTGGGAAAGAAGATATATGATCTTTGGGGCCAGAGTCATCTTAACTGCCGAGATCTTTCCGGCAATGGTGAGATTTAGCTGACCCATCTATTTAGCTCCTCCTTACATTCAGTCATTAAAGGCCCTAGATTATTTTCCCATACAGTGTCAAATTGTGAGGAGATTTTAACCCCCAAGTATGTCAGACCTTCCATCACCCATTTAAGATCTGTGGCTGGCATACTGTGTTGTGGGCATAGCTTATTAAAGGGGTGCATTTCTGTCTAAGTGCGGCTAACGTTAAGACCAGAAAACTTTGTAAACTTCTGAAGGAGGTCTGTGAGAGGGAGGATTGCTGCTTGTAGGTCTGCCAAGAGAATGAGCAGATCATCTGCATACATTGGGATAGTGTAGCAGTTATTTTTCATTGGGGATTCCAAGAATGTCCCTGTGTTGTAATATAGCTGCGACCAATGTTTCCACAGCTAGCACAAATAACAGGGGAGAGAGGGGGCATCCTTATCTGGTACCCCGCTCTAGATTAAAGGGCTTAGACATAATGGTACTAGTAAGCACTTTGGCAACAGGGAAAGTGTATATAGCTTTTATCCACGCACAGAATCTAGGCACAAATCTCAACCTTTCTAGTACTAGAAAGAGATAGTCCCTCTCAACAGAGTCAAATGCTTTTTCAAAGTCTACAGCTATACCTGCTGCTGGTGTTGAAAGGGACTTAGCTGTATGCATTAAATTAACAAGATTCGAGCAGACTTGCTAGACCTTTAGGCCTTTATCTTCTGGCAAATTTTGTATGTTCATAAGAGAACAGATATGGTCTGCAATACATTTGCCCTGTACGAAGCCTGCTGGGGAGGGGTGAATTAAGTCCGGAAGGAGGGATTTGAGGCAATTGGCAATAGCCTTAGCGTATATTTTACTATTGACCGAGATGAGAGGTATGAGCCTATAATTGCCAGCTTTAGTAGGATCTTTCCCCTTTTTGGGAAGGATAGTAATTACTGCTTCCAGCATGGTTGGTAGAAAGTGCCCCTCGGCTTCAGCCTCCTGATAGACCTGGCACAAGATGGGGGTAATCACTGGAGTAAGTGACTGTAAGAACTCAGCTGTGAAGCTGTCCCCCTACTGGGGCCTTACCTCATTGGAGGGATAACAGAGCCTGCTGGATTTCTGCCTCTGTGAGTAGCATGTCCAGACAGCTTTGTTGGGGATGGGACAGAGTGAGAAGTTGTAAATTCTCCAGAAATGCCACAGTGTCACTGGGTGGGGTAGGACGTGAAGTTGTACACAGCTGCTTATAGAAATCAGCCATTATAGTATTAATCTCCGAGGAGGAGGTGCAGAGCTTGTGTGTGCCATGACCTAATAAACCAGCTATGTGTCGACTAGCTTGCTGTTTTCTTAATTGATAGGCCAACACCTTCCCATTCTTGTCCCCAGTTTCCCAGTACATATGCCTAATGTGCAACATAGCTAATTCTGCTTTTCTGAAAAGAAGCTTGTTAACCTCCAATCAAAGCCTAAGCACCTCTCTTCCTTGCTGAGGAATAAAGTTGGGGTCCCTGGACTTCTTCAAGCAGCTTTCAGCTTTAGTCAGTTGTTGCTCCAGGATAACCAACTTAAGGTCCCTCAGCTTCCACCTACGGGAGGCAAACCCCATGATTTTCCACCTTTATGGTAGCTTTATAGGCCTCCCATGTGTTACCAGCTGTAGTGTTAGTGATAGGGTTATCTATAAAGAAATGCTTCGATTCTTGCATGACCCAGGGTAGGAAATGTGGGTCTTTCAACAGCAATGGGTCCAGATGCCATGTGGGGGAGGGCTTACATTTGGGGCCCCAAAGAAAAGAAGACTGGACTGGGGCGTGATCTGAGATAATTACTGGGAGAATAGTGGAACTAATAGAGATCTGGGAGATACCTGGAGAGACTAACCAATAGTCTAGCCTACTAAATGTGCCATGCACCCCGGATTGGAATGTATAGTCTCTTTCTTGGGGATGAGCAAGCCGCCAGTTGTCCACCAAGGTTTACTCTTGCATGAGCTGATGTGCAGCTATAGTGCCCCTGGGATGCAATTCCTTCCCCATTGCACTTTTATCCAGAACCAGAACAAAAGTTAAATTCAAATCCCTTCCCATTAAGATAGAGGTGTCCATTTCCCTCATTGACCCTATTTTATCAGAGAGATCTTGGAAAACTTTTGGGTCATCTTCATTGGGTGCATATGAATTAACCAATAGAAGAGGCCCCTCCACAGTTTGGACACTGGCTATAACCCATCAGCCCTGGAGGTCCCTTTTGCATTTGGTGACTGTCCATGGAAGGCATTTGTGAATAAGTATTGCCACCCCACATTTCTTTGTAGGGGCACAAGCATGTACCTCTGAGCCCACCCAGTCCCAAACTAGAGAAGCATGGTCAGTACCTGTTAGCTGTCTTTCCTGTAAAAAGACCAGTTGAGCTTTTGTTCTCTTCAAGTGCGATAGGACTTTTTTCCTCTTTATGGTGGTATTAACGCCCCTGACATTCCATGTACAACAGGAAATCTCAGCCATGATCCTTAGGTATATGGCCCATGATCTGCTGTTCTATTTTGGCATTTGAAGAGAGCAGAAGATAGCCTCCCATCTTGGAGAGTGGCCAGTATTGCTGTGAGCTCAGAGTTCGAAAATACAGTTACTGAGAGTATTGAGCAGTAAACATTCTGTACATGTTCTCTGGGTGTTTATGGAGAGGTGGTGCCCTCTGCTGAAGAAACATAGAATTATTACTGTTAAATTCAAACACAAACAACAACCTATATACAACAGCATATAGCTGTGCATCAGGGAGAATGGTTATTCGTGGCTGTGGGAAAGTTCCCTTTCTAGCCTTGGCTGTTTCCCCACTGGAGGATATGGGGGTGGCTGACAGACCCGAAAACTCTTTGGTTTCCAGTCCCCCATATGATACAATTCACAGTTCAAGGGCTGCCTCCAGACAATCCCATGAGTTGGAAACTGTTTGCGCCCATAAGTCACACTTTAAAAAATTAACGTTCCAAATAGATCTGGGCAGGGAAGGGTTATGTCTAAGACTCAGGATAAGCTTAATTTCTAACAGAGTTGGGGTTGCAGTTGGGGGAATGTTACGCTACACTGCCTTATATGAGGGGATCCTTTTGTTTATATTCCAAGGCCTGTTTATGTTTTATGTCAGCCAGGACAGTGTACCCACCATGTCCTGTGGGTCAATAAATCGACCCTTATTACTTCAGGTGTCTCAGAGCTAGTTACTTATATGCATCAGAGCACACTAGGAGGCATACAAGCTTGGGCCCCCACGTCACACCTCTCCAAATTTTACCCTCCCTCCATATACCTATGCATTAGTAAAACAGGGGCAGTTGACCCACTTAACCAGAAATATATCCTATTTAGGACAGTCTGCCCCCCTCCAGGCAGGGAGGGCATCCCCAAATGCCGAGCACAAAAGTGGTTGCTGCCCTTGGGAGGGGGGTAAGAACCCCCAGGGGAGTCTTTATTCTCCTGGTTACCAGCAATATCTATTTCCCCACCCAGTTCAGAAATTGAAACAAACAACTTATCTGACATAAAAGTCCATATTGGCCATTTGGGCCCCGTCAGAACACTGTCCTATAGACTCAATTCATGTATCGCCTGCTTCTGAGAGGCTAGATCCAGATGGAGGTGGTGTGCAATGGCCCTGTGAGTCTTGAGGTGTCACCCCCACATGAGTGATCATCACCCCTTTGGTCAACTGGTCGGCAGCCGATGCAGATGAAGGAATCCCGATCTCAGATGTTGAGGTGCAGGGTGCAGACTCTTCTTGTAGACAGCCCACCACAGGGTCACCTAACAGTTCAAATCAATTTTTGCTGAAGTATGGACTGGTAATCAGTTCTTGTGGTGCAACCTGGTATGCGAAGGCCTTTCTGCTGTTCTGTCCATCGGATGATCCCATTTGGTGTGCCGCTCCTTTTGCTGCCTTTTGCAGCTACTTGGAGGAAGGCATGCAGTGAATGGTTGGTTCTGATTTATGGTGTCCATATCTCCAGTAGGCGGTGAGGTAGAGCCATCCCGCTGGTGCTGTTCTCTCAGTTGGTTCGGGGGTGAGGTCCTCATGGTTGAAGGGGAGACAGCTCTGCATTCCAGCCATGTTCTGGCCATATAATCTCTCAATGCCTCAGGTGCTGTGAAGGAGAGAGGAGTACCATTTACCACCAGTCGCATCGTAGCTGGATATCTAAATGAAAACAGGACCCCCAAGGTATGCAACTGGCTCCGTAGTGCTGAATACTCCTTCTTGCAGTTCACCAAGTCCCATGAGTAGTCCTGAAAAATCAAGACTCGATGACCATTCCAAGAAAGAGCTTTAAGATCCCTCGCTCTAGAGATCACCCAATATTTGTCTGCATAGCTGAGAATTCGGGCTAGCAGAGGTCTGGGACATTCTCCTGGTTTAGGAGTAGGGCCTAACATTCTATGGGCCCTCTCAATCGTAAATTCCAGCAGCAAGTCCTGCTGCATAATCCTTGGAATGGCGTTGTATAAGAAATCCTTTGGGAATGCCCAGTATACGAATGTTATTCCTTCGACTCCTATTTTCCAGGTCGTCCACTTTGCTTAGGAAGAACTGGATTGTTTGATTTTGCTCCCACAGGAGCGAGTGTAAATCTGAGAATGTGGCCTTGTTTGCTGCCGCTTGTCATTCAGTATGAAAAATTCTGGTGTTGAGCTGGTGAACGGCCAAAGTGGTCGCCTCAGAGGCAATAGTAACTTCGGACATCTGTTGCACTAAGGTATGAAACATTTCCATTACTTTTTTACCATCAAAGGCCACCCCTGCCTCTGCAGTCTGTGAGTGTCTGTCAGCCATATTAAAAATTTTAGTTCAGTCCTCTCCCAGTCAGTATAACTAGAAACCAATAGAGAATAAGAGTGCAATCTGACTGCTACTTTTTGCTAGATGACTTGGACTTGCCGGTATGTAGTTTGTCTTGACCCACGGTCTTCAATTGCTGCATGGATGCACAATTTTCAATTCTAACTTTTGGGAGCCAAGTTTTTAGGCATCCATTAGGTTGGAGCTCTGGCCATGCTCCCCCTTCAACAACAATATTTAGGAGCTTCACATCCAGGTTATCTGCTCCCACTCTTTTTAACACTTTTAAATATAACGGTTAGGAATGCTGCTTGCCTCACCTCCTGTTAAATAACACCTTGATGCAATTTGTAAATGATGAAAAGAGGAGAGCATGCCTGCGTTCCAAAAAAGTGCTTAATTTTATTATTCAATTGCACCAAGAACAAACAGAACTTTGGCAACAAATAGCAGCTAACTTGCTTGCATTCTCAATCCCCTCCCTTCAAGGTCAGGTGATCCACATGACCTGACGCATTTCACACAACAAGCATTTTCTCAAAAGTGGCATGGACCCACCATAGTGAATCTTAAATAGTAAGGGTTCTTAAAGAAACAGTAATGCATATGAGGACATAGTTATAAAATATATACACCTGTTAAACTGCTAACTCAATATTAAAGTGACTAAGTGCATTAACCTTAAATCTGGCCACACTAAAAACATATCAGTTTATCTCACTGTTATATATAAATACATTCAATATTTAAATATAAAGTATACTAACAAGAACTGTCATTACTACCTTACTAAAAACCAAACCAGTCCCCAAACAGACAATAAACCCTAAAAAATGACATTAAATCAAAACAAAATATCTGGACTTCATAAAAGTACAAATATTTGTACTTAAACCAGTTCATGAATGTCCAGAAATGATGGAGGAACTCCTAGTTGGACAATGAGTCACAACTAGGGTCCTTATATAGAAAATAATCAAAGAAAGAATAGAAATAAGTCCCATGAATACATTTACATAAAAACACATATACAAACATAAATAATTTATAAATAATGTATTGAAAGACTATAAGTTAGTATCCATAATCAAGCATATGTGGAAGTAGCATACACAAGCAAAAAGGAGTGTATAAGGCGGAGGGAGGAAAGGTGAATAAAAGGGAAGGGGGATTTTGGGGAGATAAACATTATATTATCTTTAATATTGCATGGACTTATGGAAAAACAAAAGGATTTAATCTTTCATTAATACTATTCACAGTTCACTATACAGAGGTATTATGTCAGCCTAAGTTATTAACTTGTGCAAAGGCTTTTTCACACAGTTCTACACCATCTTTCATAATTACTGGGCAAGTCATTGTGTCCTAATGCCCTTCAAGGGGTATGTAGAAAAATTCAAAGGAGGGTAGATATTGGGGGAGAAAAACAGAGATTTTTCTTTATATGTACTCATATGGGCCTAAAAAACTAACTTGTAACAGGCTGAGTATCATTGTCAAGAGGGTAATAATATGGAGGGGGGACATGATTTCACTGGGAAATCAGTATTTAGTGAGGTATGATCCTATTTCCAGTTTTTCATTTAAACCTGTTTTTTTTTGCAGTACACTGGACATTTCACTTTTTTCCCATTGAAAAAATCCAGTACTGTGCCCTTTTTCTCAGACTGCTTAGGCATAGGGGTTATCCATATGTTCAACTGTACACCTATCACATGTGTAACAGAAGGGGTTGTGCATTTGGCAAACTGCAGTTGTGGCTACTTTTATACTGACAAGATCAAGAGGCAATTTAATTGCTCACTGAGGAGCACATGCATGCAAATGAACATATAGATCCCACCTATGCCTTAGCAGTCCACATGCAGAATGTACAAAACAGAAACCAACATAAAAGATCTTTTTATTTATTTATTTCAGTTTTACCTCACTAAAGATCGATTTCTCAGTGAAATCATGTTTTCATCCCCCCCCCCATTTTATATCCCCCTGAGATACTCAGCCTGTTACAAATTAGTTTTTTAGGCCCATCTGAGTACATATAAAAAAATTTTTTTTCTCTCTCCCACCTCCACCCCATATCTACCTTCCTTTGAATTTTTCTACATACCCCTTTAAGGGCATTAGGACACAATGACTTGCCCAGTAAATATGAAAGGTGGGTAGAACCATGTGAGAAAGCCTTTGCACAAGTTAATAACGTAGGCTGACATAATACCTCTGTATAGTGACCTGTGAATAGTATTACTGGAAGATTAAATCCCTTTTGTTTTTCCATAGGTCCATGAGGTATTAGAGATGACATAATATCTATCTCCCCAAAACCCCCCTTCCCCCTCCCCTTTTTTTCACCCTCTTCCTCCCCTCTTCCTTACACACTCCTTTTTGCCTGTGGATGCCACTTCCATGTATGTTAGATTATGGGTACCAGCTTATAATCTTTTGATACATTATTTATACATATTTATGTTTGTGTTTTTATGTACGTGTATTCGTGGGACTTATTTCTTCTCTTTCTTTGATTATTTTCTAGATAAGGATCCTAATTGTGGCTCAGTGTCCAACTAGGAGTTCCTCCACCATCTCTGGACATACATGAACTGCTATACGTACAAATAACTGTAGTATTATAAAGTCCAGATTTTTTGTTCAGATTTAACGTCATTGTTTGGGGTATATTGTGTGTTTGGGGACTGGTTTGTTTTTTAGTACGGTAGCAATGGCTGTTCTTGTTATTATGCTTTATATTTAAACATTGAATGCATTTATATGTAACAGTGAGATATATTTATGTGTTTTTGGTGGAGTCAGATTTAAGGTTAATGCACTTAGTCACTTTAATATTGTGTTAGCAGTTTAATGTGTGTATAAATTTTATGACTACTGTATGTCCTCATATGCATTACTGTCTCTTTAAGAACCCTTACTATTTAAGATTCACTATGGTGGGCCCACGCCACCTTTCAGAAAATGCTTGTTGCGTGAAATGCGTCAGGTCACATGGATCATCTGACCCTGAAAGGAGGGGACTGAGGATGCGAGCAAGTCAGCAGCTAATTATTGCCAAAGTTCTTGTTGCACTTGAATAATAAAATTAAGCACTTTTCTGGAACTCTCAGGTATGCTCTCCTGTTTTCAACATTTACAAATTGCAATAAAGTGTTATTGAACAGGAGGTGAGGTGGTTGCTGGCATTCCTAACTGTTGCATTCAGAAACCCTTTTTGCTAGGCACCGCCACTACCCTGGAGCTGTCTATATCTTGTGATTTGGACTTTTTAAATATATTTTAACACTTCACTCTTGGTGACTTGTTTGAAATAGAATTTAGGCTTATCTGCGCTGTATTTGGGTTAGTCCCCTAGGGGCACATAATCTTAACAGTGTGGTAGAAAACCGAGCAAGCAAAATGCCGTAATCAAAGGTAGCACTCAGCAAAATATCAATAGATACAGGAACAACAAGCACTACCTTTGAAAAGACACCAAACAATACAAAATGTTTTATTTATGAAGGGCTCCACCCCCACACACCCCGTTATGGAGACTGCACCCCCCAAACCCCCCTTATTTACATAACTAACTCCGGAGGGGATAAAACTCGAGGACAGGGAGAAACCTCGGGGGGGGGGTTGGATTTCTAAGCAGGGGAAAGGGACACAAGGCACTAAAATTAAAAAAAAATGATATGTCCCAGGATGGGGAGTCAAACCCCAGGACATTGGCACTCCACTGCTCTCACTGCCTGTGAATCTAGCCTCTGAGCCATGGCAGCTGCTCTGTAGCACATTGCCAACCAGAGGCTTCCGCCTCTTTTCCTAAGAGCAACATAACTAGAGGGATAGCGATATTGTACCTTCGGTATTCTGTCCCTGTAGGTATATTGCTTTAAACTGATTTCACCACGCTGTCTTTCACATGCAGTATTCACCTCGACACATATTGACCTGGAACTCTCTTAGGCACTGGGCAATATATGGCCCCTGCCTTGGACTACATATGAGATCTGGTTTGTAAATGCTTCGTTGAAGCAGTTGGCCATGGTTGTTTGGTCCGCTACTTCACACACTCGCACTCCATTTTTTTGCAGTAGTGGTGATCCTTTTTCCTGCTTCCTGATAAAATCTTTTTCGTTGTTCCAGAAATTTTTAGGGACAGCCCAGCTTTGCTTTTGTTGTAGTTAGCAATAATCAGATTTTTCGCATCTTATTTGGGTTTTGGAAATATTTTTAAGTTCCATGAACTTTTTGGGCTTGTTTTTTTGTCTGTCAAATGCCCATCATTTGATCATTTCTTTTAGCTCATAGGACAGCCAAAACACTGTGCCACTCCTCATCCTCTGCTTTCTAATAGGAGCAACAAGATCACAGGCTTTATTAGGCAAGGCAACTTTTATTTATATAGCACTCAACCCAATGAGGGCTCTGAAGGCTGTACAATATAAAATAACTAAAAGTAAAATAAGTTAAAAATAAATAAAGGAATTATGCAGGACACGTGTCATGCTGGGCTAACATCATGCCAGGGATGATTCAGCATGAGGCTGCAGGCCGAGTGTGACCAATCCCCCCATAAGTGACATTATCCCGGCATGACACACACCTTGGAGTGCATTATTCCTATTATACAATGGCTCTTGAGAAAAGAAAAAAAAAAAAGATGAAAAAGTTCACTTGAAAGTGTATTTTATGCTGGGTTTTTTTCAAGGGGTATGTTTACTTCTTAAAAAAAACAGTGCAGAGTGACTGTGTTGACCAGCAGTTGGAGCTGCAATTACTGTGATTTGATAGTCTGCCAGTCATCAATTTCCTTTTCCCTGTTGCGAAATTTATGCTGCCATGATGTTGAAGATAGACATGCCCCCCCCCACTGAGCTCTTACAATCAGTTCAGATGCTGTTCAGTTTGGAAATAGTGGCTACCTCCCACCCCAGCTGAAAGAGTGAAGGGAGAAGAGGAAATGGCTGTTAAGTGGCAGTGTTTCCCCAGACAGTGTTCGCACTACTGTATACCCCTGCTCACTTTTAGGATTACAGTTATTTTGGCTCTTCTGGTATAGAACTCATGTGCTTGTACTAGGAGAAAACAACAAAACTAAAGAAATGGCAGAATGATCAGAATAGATGCTGCTGAGCGTGGTTTGCTTTTGAAAAGCATGCGTTAACTGATCTTGCCAGAATGGGAAGTGCAGTGTAGTTCAGCTGATGGGAACAATGGCTTCATTTTTACTTTGAAATTCAAATATTTAAAAAAAATTACCAAAAATAAATGTTATCTGCACAGAAGGTGACAGTGGGAGGGTGGGGTTTAACTGTATGCTGGAGCTGCGATGATGCTGTTTACGGTGTGGGGCAGAGACTGCCAAAACAGCGGGGGACTGCTGTGAAGCTGATCACAAAGATGACTTTCACTTGGCTGTTTTTCTTTTAATAAAAAAAATTTGGGGCATTTGGGGAACTGTGTGAGGGTTGTGGGTTTTATTTTGTCTGGTTTCTGTGTGGGGGGCATTTACATTTGTAGGACTTTTTTTACTGCTGTGAAATCAGATTTATAGCCTGTATGCTGAGTATAAGGAAGTTGGGCACGCCTTGTGCAGTGATTTTCTGTAGTGCGATTTGGTCTTGTGTGTGCTCTTCTGTGGAGTGGAGTGGGAAGAGTGGTTAATAATGAGTCAGGATTGCTTTTAAGTAGTCTGGTCCCAATCCATTTAGTGCCTTGCATGTTAACAACCTGATCTTGAAGGTGATACATGAATGCAAAGGCAGCTAGTGCAGAACGTGCTGAACCAGAGTGATGTTTTCCCTCATGGAGGACCCCACCAAACCCCAAGCCATGGCATTCTGCACCAGCTGCAGTCAATTCATCAAGCCTCCAGACAGCCCTAAATATAACACATTACAGTAATCCAGCCTAGTGGTGACAAAAGCATGGATAATTATCCATAAATGTTGCATGGATATTAAACTCTTTGCCAAAGAAAACTAATGTTGTATTTATGTCTGGAATGTCATTCAGGTTACTGCGTCAGTTTCCTCCCCCTAATTCATGAACTCAGCAATTTTACTTTTGTTTAGCACGTGACTATGTACCTCTTGTGGTGGGGGGATTGCTTTACTTGTTTAACTGTCCAATTACAATGTACTGGGGAGCGGTCACTCTGGCTGTTTGGAGTACTTCACTTCTTTTATCCTGTCAGCATGTGTGGTACATATCCAGTCAATTAGAATCCTTGTCCCTGTTCTATGATTGGTCCTTTTGCATTATATGACCATTTGCATTAGGGAAAGGCTATAGATCATATAATTTAGTTTGTTGTTAGTGTTGGAGCACCAATTTATTTTAAAGTCCCCTAACACAATTCTTTCCAGGTTTTGACTAATTTGTTTGAAATAGCTACTAAAGGACTCTAGCCCCCTGCCTTGATTGTCAGGCAGTATGTAAATAAATCATGAATACCAGATGTGTTTTACCTTTGCCCATAATTAGCTTTAGAGCAAAGCATTCACAGTCTTTTGTTGTTGTTTTTTTTAATCCTGGAGCCAAATCTTTTTTGCAATGAGATCCAGTCTCATGAAAACTAAGCAGACACTCCTTTGATTTTTATTCAGTCTTGTCTAAATTACTTAAAACCTGGCAGGTCTATTTCTGCATCCAAGATTTTTGGTGACATCTAAGATTTTGTTACAGAGATTATATCACACTGTCTGGTTAATGCACACAGTGTGAGGTGGTCACATTTTGGTAAGACACTTCCAGATTTAATGATACAATTTCTGAGCCCCCATTCCTGACTTTCCTTTTTTAGGGATGCATTGGGTGGAGCCCTGCAGACCTTTTATGATAATCAGAAAAAGGACTCCACATCCCTTCCGAATGAACAACATGTTGGACTTGTATCACAGTCACCACCATGTCTGTGAAGCAGTCCACTCATGTTGTCCATAACAACCGCATCAGTGCATTATTTTGCTGTGCACAGTGCCTGTGGTCATGGCACACTCTGTCATGTCCAAGATGGCTGCCGTACTCTACTGTGTCTAGCAGTCACAAATGCACAGTAGAATGTGACAGCCATACTGGTCATGGAGGAACAGGCTGTGTTCATCATGACCACATAATATATTTCTTTATTCATTTTTAATATTATCAAAATTCCCCCCATCCGACCCTCTCCCTCAGCACCCGCCCCCCTGGAAACATAACTGTGACATTGGAGGTGCCCAGTTCGCCAGTGTTATGATCGGGGATTGTCCATCTTTTATTTTTTATACCGAGGGTGTCCAACTCGAGTCGCGATCGGAGACTGTTGGCTTTTTTCCACCAAGCAAATGGTCCATTGATGTCTTCCCCGACATGACTGTTAAACTGGGGGCAAACAATCCCCCAGTGTCTAGTTGGGGATCATCAGTCTCTTTTTCCTTTTAACCTGTAAAAACAAAATGGTCCATCAATGTCTTTTGTGGCAGCTCCTTACCCCTCACCCAACGCCCCACTCAGAATCCACCACCCCACACACCCCAAAGCCCTTACTTACCCACCCATCGGCGGGGTCATATGCCATAATCCTCTCTGGACTACAAACATGTCTTCACTCTTCAAAACCAGACCACAAACTGAAGACACAGGTATGCAGTTCAATGTATTTCAATGGGGTATTGAACTTAGTGCCATAATGTGGGTGTTTTTACATATTTTTAGCACAGATTTTCAACATGCCTTCTTTTGGACCCCACCTCATGAACAATGTCACTGTCATTAAGCATATCTGTCCCAAAAGGTGATTTGTGCACTCCCTGCATGAAATCACCTTTTGGGCAGGAGCTGAAAATTTTCTCTGCCATTGTTCATCAGGTGGAGTCCTAAGAAGGCTGTGTTGAAACTTTGGTGTACAAACATTGAAAAACAACAAAGTTATGAGCCTACATTGAATTTTGTGATTGCAGGCTCATAACATTGATACTTTTCAGTATTGTTACCCCAGATTTACAACATAGCCATATTTTTACAGCACCTCATGACTGTGACAGCTGTAATTTTTCAAATCCTGTCCAAAATGTTTTTTTACATCCTGAAAGGTGATTTTGCAGTCCCTACATGAAATCACCTTTCGGGCACCAGTTGAAAAATGTCTCTGCCCATATTCATGAGGTAAGGTCATAAGAAGGCAATGTTCAAAATTTGGTACATAAATATTAAAAGCAACCAAGCTATGAGCCCACGTAGAATTTTGCAAATGCAGGCTCATAACTTTAGAAATTTTCAATATTTTTACCCCAAATTTACAACATAGCTAAATCTTTAAAGCACATTATGACTGTGACAGCTGTCATTTTTCAAATCCTGGCCAATATGTTTTTATACATCCCAACAGTCTTCAGTTAGAGGTGAATGGGTACAGAAGCTTCTAGCTGGATGCTATGAGGAAATAGACTTGAAAGATTTGGCTTAGCTGTTTTTTTGTGTGTTTCCAGCAGGCAATTTGGTGTTTGTGGGTGTTTAAAAGCAGGAGGCTGTGAGGATAAGTGGACTTGAAAGATTTTCTTAGCTGGTTTTCTGTTTGTTTCTAGCAGACTGTGTGTGTGTGTGTGTGTGTGTGTGTGTGTGTGTGTGTGTGTGTTTAAAAGCTGCTGTCTGGCCTGTAAGTGCAGGCATCATATTACAGGGGATTAGAGCTGTTTGAAAGTAAGGTGGGACTCTCAACTCAGGCAGTCTTCAGTTAGAGGTGAATGGGTGCAGAAGCTTCTAGCTGGATGCTGTGAGGAAGTAGACTTGAAAGATTTGTCTTAGCTGGTTTTCTGTGTATTTCCAGCAGACAATTTGGTGTTTGTAGGTGTTTAAAAGCAGGAGGCTGTGAGGGTAAGTGGACTTGAAAGATTTTCTTAGCTGGTTTTCTGTTTGTTTCTAGCAGACTATTTGGTGTGTGTGCAGGGTTGCCACCTTTGAATGAAGCAAAAACCGGATCCTAAGCTCTGCCTCTAGCCCCACCCCTTTTCATGACTCATCATGCATTGTTCCTCCTAGAAAGCCATTTGTTATATCAATAAAAGACAAGGCTTAAAGCACCACTTCAACACAAATGTTAAGATGCTGTATTGTACCTGTTAAAGTTACTTTACTAGAGTCTTCCCAGTTATTTATTTACTTATGTATTTCTTTATGTATTGATTGGTTTACCTAATAAACATTGAGAGATAAAAGAAAACTCATTTACAGATATGAAAATGTTTACCAGCAATTGAAAGTGGAAGACAACTGGCTCTGTTACTGTTACAAATGGTGGGGGCAGCTTTGCTGCTATGCCATTTTAAGATGCAGTGGAAATGATTAGGGTAAATAAGTGATAATAGTGTTAATGACCATACTTTACACCTCCCAGTTTGACTGCTTTCACAAACAAAGGGCTATATTGACAACAGAACTTGTTTGTAACCTGGACATGCAGCTGAAGCAATTCATGATACAACAAAATCTGTTTCAAAAGTATGTGAGCACTCAAAATGGCTCAAAAACCTGACCAGCACAGAGCAAAACCGGATTGCCTGATAGGGACCCTGAAAACCTGATCACCAGGTAAAAAACCTGACAGGTGGAAACCCTATGTGTGTGTGTGTGTGTGTGTTTTTAAAAGCTGCTGTCTGGCCTGTAAGTGCAGGCATCATATTACAGGGGATTAGAGCTGTTTGAAAGTAAGGTGGGACTCTCAACTCAGGCAGTCTTCAGTTAGAGGTGAATGGATACCAAAGCTTCTAGCTGGATGCTGCGAGGAAGTAGATTTGAAAGATTTGTCTTAGCTGGTTTTCTGTGTGTTTCCAGCAAACAATTTGGCGTTTGTGGGTGTTTAAAATCAGGAGGCTGTGAGGGTAAGTGGACTTAAGAGATTTTCTTAGCCGGTTTTCTGTTTGTTTCTAGTAGACTATTTGGTGAGTGTGTGTGTGTTTGTGTGTGTGTGTGTGTGTGTGTCTAAAAGCTGCCATCTGGCCTGTAAGTGCAGGCATCATATTACAGGGGATTACAGCTGTTTGAAAGTAAGGTGGGACTCTCAACTCAGGCAGTCTTCAGTTAGAGGTGAATGGGTACAGAAGCTTCTAGGTGGATGCTGTGGGGAAGTAGACTTGAATGATTTGGCTTAGCTGATGGTGCCTGGAGGTGCAGTGAGGGGCAGTCACATGGCTGATACACTCTCGTGAGAGTTTGGTGAGGCCCTAGTCCCACCCTCCCCACCCTCCTCCCCAGAGCTAGGCTGATTTATAGGGGAACACCTGCCCTGCATTTGGAGGAAAAGACTTCAGGTGCAGCTCATGTAGTTCTAGCCACTGGGGGCTGGGTTTAAGGGCTGAAAGAGAGGAGCTTAGGGAGTTGTACACTTCCTCTATAAGTTCACTGTGTAGTACTGCACCTTGTATACTGTGGGACTGTATCTAGGTTTAGCGGGTGACCTGATTAGTGGATAGGGGTGTATCTTGGACTACTTGGGAACCTGGTAATTCACCCAAGGAAACCTACTTGGAGGGGGACAGGACCACATATCATTGGGGCTGGCATCTTTGGGAGGGTGGGGGGTGCACAGGGTGTGGGGCGGCCATGGTACTGGACTGGGCTTGGAAGTTTGGTGGTTGCCTAGTGTGCCACCAGCTGGCACAGCTTAGGGAGGTGGTTGAGGGGATTAGGAGACAGCTGGAGAGAGGGGGGAGGTATGGTTGGGAATAGGGCAGAGGCTCTTCCAAGGGGTTGCACCAAGCACTAGGGGTGGGGGCATAGGGAAAGGAGTGCAGGAGAGTACTCTGTGGTCATATGGACCCTGACAGAGGGGGCCCAAAAGGAAGGCACTACCAAGGAAGCAGGCAGGTATCTGGGGACCCTCACAGAGGGGGGCCAAATGGAGGACTTTCTCAGGGAAGTAGGCAGATGGCTGGGGCAGGACAGAAGAAAGCAAGAAGGAAGGTGGATCAGACCTTAAGCTCAGTGACTGCTTTAATTATCTTCTTCTGCTTGAGGATGAGGGGGTGATGTAGCCATAACAGGGGTGGTTGGAGATGGAAAGGGAGTGGAGGGCAGGAGGCAGGGGCAGGATAGCAGGAAGAACAGGGGGGAACATTGAAATGTGGGAAAATGGGGGAGTGGTGTATCAGAGCAGGAGAAGGGGGGAAGAGAGAGGAAAGTGCAAGGAGAAGGACCAGTTGGGAGGAAAGGGCAAGGAGAGGGACCAGAAGTACAAGGAGGATACAGTAAAGGCAGCTGAGGGTTTATGCCAGGGGAGCACAACAGGCAAGGAGGGGCTGAATGGAGACAGGAAGGAAGGAAGGGAGGATAAGCCAGGCAAGTTTAGCAGATGGGAGGGAAGGACCAGTCGCGAGCAGTGATGGGGGGGTAGCGGGATACAAAAGGATACTTGGGAGGAGGAGAGGCATAGGATCAGAGGGGAGGGGTGGCCAGTGTAAATAAGGAGGGGGTGGCAGGGGGCACCCAGATAGGGGGATGAGCAAGGAGCCGGCTGGGGGAGGAGCCTGTAGAAAGGATGAGGGACATGGAAGAGGGGGAAATGGAGGAAAAGGGGTGGTCAGAGTGATACTGTTGGGTGATTCCATGATCAGGGGTATCAAATGGGATAGGCAGGGGAAATCTGCCTGGTTAGAACAACATGCTTCCCTGGACTAACGGTGCAAAGGGCCAAGCATGAGGTACATCAGCTGGCAAAGGATTGTAGAGGTTCCCCAGATATACTGGTCCACCTGGGTACCAATGACATTGAGGGAAATAGTGAGCTAGAGATACAGGCAAGGTTCAGGGAGCTTGCCAGGGTCTGTCATGACATAGGATGTGCAATTTCCTTCTCAGAAATCCTGCCAGTGCCAAGGGCTAGTGGGGAACACAAGAGGAAGATTAGAGAGATAAACCAGTGGCTCAGGGAGTGGTGTGGGGCCAGAGGGTATGGGTTGATGGGAGATAGGGAGGAGACCTGGGAGGTTAAGGGGCTATGTGCTAGAGATAGACTCCATCTCAATTTGGAGGGGAGGAAAATCCTTAAGTTGAAAATAGAGGGGTTCGTTGGTGAAAGGTGGGGTTTAAACTTGTGTGAAGGGGAGGAATGGGAGAGAAGGCTGTCGAGGGGGGTCCAATAAAGGAGGGACTCATTCTCCACCCAACTGAGGAGCTGGAGGAATGTGGGAAAAGGCCGACTGGTAAGGTGCTGACCGGGGGAAGACTGAATCCCCATGGAAACGTGAGCAGGGAAAATCGAAGTATATGGAAAGGGTGGAAGGTAGTCCTACTAAATGCCAGGAGCTTGGGCAATAAAATGCCTGAGCTCCAGGTGATGTTAACTGAGGGAGAGGTGGATGTGGCAGTGGTCACTGAGACCTGGGCAACCACAGGGCACGACTGGGACCTGAACCTAGAGGGTTACACCATGTTTGGGAAGGACGGGGGGTGGGAAGGGGAGGAGGGGTAGCAATAATAGTCAAAAACTGCATTGGCATAGGAGGAGTGGAGGAGGTGGAGGGAACTGTGGAGGCAATTTGGGTCACCTTGATAACAAATGGGGGCAAGAGAGTAAAAATAGGAGTGGTGTATAGACTCCCTGCACTGGCAGAGGAGCTGGAGGAGAGTCTGGTGGCAGATGTTGGGAGACACTGCAAATTGGGCAGGGGAAGGGTGGTGGTGTTGGGGGACTTAAACATGCCAGGAACAGACTGGGAGACTATGACATCCTCAGTGGCTAGGGAACAGAGGTTGTTGGATGTCTTTCAGGATGCATTCCTAACTCAGCAGGTGGGGGAACCGACCAGGGAAGTGCAGATACTGGATGTGGTCCTGGCAGACAGTGACCAGATTGGACGCTTGGAGGTAAGGGACCCATTGGCGGGGAGCGACCATGCCACGGTCTGGTTCTGCCTGGACCTAGGAGGAGTAGAAGGCTGCACAAAGAATGAGGTAACTGACTTCAGGGGGGTGGATTTCAAGGAAATGGGAAGGATCCTTAAGATGCATTTGGATGGGATTGGGCCAGACGTGGACGTTGACAGTAGGTGGGAAATCATCAGGAGGGGGTGCAGAATGCAACCAGCAACTGTGCAAAAGTAAGACGAAAATGTGGTAGGGCCCATAAACCCTGCTGGTGGACCAGGAAGGTTCAGGAGGTGGTGAGGGAAAAGAAGGTGGCTTACAGGCATTTCAAGTGCTCAAGGAGTGAAAGGGATAGAGGGGAGTACGAGCTGATGGCCATAAGGGCCACTAGGGTGGTGAGAGCGACTAAGGCAAGGAAGGAGCAGAACCTGGCCAGGGAAATTAGGAGAGGGAACAAGGGGTTCTTTAGATACATTGGGGAAAAACAAAGGGTGAAGGGGTAGATTAGCAGTATTAAAACAGGGGAGGGATGGGCACAAGATCTGGGGGAGCAGGCTGAGTTACTAAATGAGTACTTCACCTTAGTTTTCACCAAGGAAGATAGGGGGGCTGCATCATACGTGGGAGGAGATGGTGAAACTGAGGGAGGGAACCCTTGCCGATCATCAGGTCTGGGGAGAGGATGGGCCATCATTGGCAGGAGGGGAGAAGGCAAGGCAGGGGGATGAGGTAGCAGAGGTGGAAATCATGGCAGAGAGAGTGAGGGAAGCCCTCAGGTCCCTTAAGCTGGAGAAAGCACCGGGGCCAGATAAACTAGATCCCAGAGTGCTGAAGGAACCGGCAGATGTCCTGGCGAAACCCCTGGCGGAGCTTTTCAGCATCTCTCTGAGGACAGGGTGGGTGACCCAGGACTGGAAAGTGGCACTTTTAGTGCCTATCCACAAGGGGGATCAAGGGAGGTGGCAGGGAACTACAGGCCCATCAGTCTGACATCAGTGGTGGGCAAGGTGATGGAGGGCATTGTCAAGGAGAGGCTGAGGGGGACCTGGAAAAGTTGGGGTGCCTGGACAATAGACAGCATGGATTCATCCCAGGGAAATCATGTCAGACAAACCTTGTGGAGTTCTATGACTGGGTGATGAGAGCCTTAGACCTGGGTAGACTGGTGGATGTCCTCTATCTTGACTTCAGCAAGGCATTTGACGCTGTTCCTCATGGGGGCCTGTTGAATAAGCTGGAAGAAATGGGAATGGGGAACCAGATGATCAGATGGATAGGCAACTGGCTCCAGGACCAGACCCAGAGGGTCATGGTTGGCGGGATAGTCTCATCCCCAAGGAGGGTCATTAGTGGGGTCCCTCAGGGATCAGTCCTTGGGCCCCTCCTGTTCAATGCCTATGTCTCTGACATAAGAAAGGGCATCAGGAGTGAGATGAGTCTCTTTACGGATGACTCAAAACTGGGGGCGGTGTTGGATGGGGAGTAGGGGAGGGTGGCCCTACAGGGGAAACCGGAGGCTCTGGAAAGGTGGTCTAGAAAGTGGAAGCTGAGGTTTAATGCAGGGAAATGCAAGGTACTGCATCTGGCACCCAGAAACCAGGGCCAAGAGTACACTCTGGGGGGATATGCTACAAGTCTCAATGGCTGAGAGGGACTTGGGGGTGGTGGTGGATGTCAAGATGAACAACTCTGAGACTTGTAGGAGGGCAGTGGCCAAGGCCAACAGGATGCTGGGATGCACTGCTAGGGGGATCACCTCCAGAAGGAGGGAAGTGATACTCCCCTTGTATAGCTGCTTGGTGAGACCGCACCTCAAGTACTGTGTGCAGTTTTGGAGGCCACAACTAAAGAGAGACATTGAACTCCTGGAGAGGGTCCAGAGGAGAGCAACCAAAATGATCTGGGGCTTGGGGGACAGGACCTATGGTGAGAGGCTCGAAGAGCTAAATATGTACACATTGAAAGAGAGAAGGGACCAGGGGGACATGATAGAGGTCTTCAAGTACATGAAGGGGTTAAATAGGGGAGAAGCAGTCAAGGTGCTCTGAAGGAAGGGGGAAGCAACTAGAGGGCATGGGTGGAAGCTGGTGGGGGGAAGATTCAGGAGAGAAAGGAGGAGGTGCTACTTCACTGAGAGGGTGGTGGAGCCATGGAATGCGCTGCTCAGGGGGCTCGTGGAGGAAGAGACAGTGGAGGTTTCAAGAGGGGGTGGGACAAGTACAGGGGAAGGGTTCTGGATGTAAAGTCCTGTGCAGTGGGAATATCTGGGACTGGGAAGGGAGAAGCCAGAGAGGACGAGGGGGGCAACAAGATCAGCTCCCAGGGTGGGGGCTGACCAAATGAGCAGACACGAAAGACAGTTTGGCCTATTCTGCTGCCATTTTAGTATGTTTGTATGTTAAAAGGTGATTTCACTGTTCCTGTACAAAATCACCTTTTGGCCAGAATTTGAAAATTTTCACTGCCCTTATTAATGAGGTGGGGTCACAAGAAGGCTACGTTAGCAATATGGTGTAAAAAACATTAGGAAAGAAAAACATTATGAGCCTGTTTTGATTTTTGCTAACACAGGCTCATAACTTTGGTAATATTTAATATTTTTACCACAAGTTTTCAACACAGCCATTTCTTTACAGCACCTCATGAATGTGACAGCTGTCATTTTTCAACTCCTGCCCATAACGTGTTTTTGCATCCCAAAAGTTGATTTCGCAGTCCCTGTGCAAAAACACCTTTAAGCCAGGAGTTGAACATTTTATCTGTCTGTTATCATGAGGCAGGGTAATAACATGGCCATTTTGTAAATTTGGTGTAAAAATATTCCAAAACAACACATTTATGAGCCTGTCTTACATTTTGCAAATGCATACTTGTAACTTTGGTCATTTACAATATTTTTGCCACAAATTCCTCAGCTGCAGCCCTATTGGCTTTGGCCAGAGTTTGTTTGGTGAACCATTTATTGGACCTGGATTTGGATGTGTATTTCCTGATATCACTAGGAGAAAGATTATTAATGCTCTGCTTAACTTGAAGCACTTTTTAAGACTTATTTTCCTTGACCTTGTTGTTAAATCCTTGGTGGCTAAATGTCGTACACTTATATGGTTTAAGTGAGTGTATTTTCCTCTGTGAGTCACCATTAATTTTAGCCCATCCTCTGTGGATAATAAATGTTTATGGTAGGCTCCTGCAATTAGTGTGCCATCAAGGGAATGGGAATCCTTTTTATGTACCCCTTCATCTGTGTTTACACAGACTGAGGTCTTGTCCATGTTCTTTGCATCCTTAACATGCTTGTGGTTTATGACAATTAGGAATAGAAATACCTTCATAATTAGGTACATTTTGGCAGTCTTTGTGACTTGCCAACTATCAAATACTATGTATGATTCAACCCAAAAAGGTGAGGCAAGTAACTAGCTCTAAGACAAACAAAAAAAACAGGCATACAAATTTATGAAACGCAATGGGAGTAAATTTAACAAATGGAAATATAGATCTATCTTAAAAAATGCAAAAACAAAATAAACAGTGAAAAAAAGAAATTCACAAAGGGGCTAGCATATAGGAAAGATGGAGGAAAAGGTTTTTATACATATATTAATAAAAAACAACAAAAATCAAGGACAATAGGTACAATTACATTAGATACACAAGACATTACTGATCCTTATGAACAGGCAAAGGTATTCAATGACTATTTTTCATCTGTTTTTAATAAAAATATAAATGTACCAGACACTACTTCAACTGTTTTCTATGAAAAGGATCTTATATTTACTGAAGATGAGATTAGGACCAAACTCAATAAAATAAATATAAATAAATCTCCAGGGCCTGATATGTTACATCCCAGATTACTTAAGGAATCAAAGGAGTGGTTAATACATACTCTTTATATTCTTTTCAATATGTCATTCAAAAGTAGTAAGATTCCAAACGACAGGAAAAAAGCAGTGGTTATACCGATTTTCAAAAATGGAGACCAAACTGCAGTTTCTAATTACAGACCGATTAGTTTAACATGCATTATTGGCAAAATATTTGAAACTTTATTAAAAAATAAACTTGAATAAGAATTAGAAACAAAAGTATTAAAAAGCAGTTCCCAACATGGTTTTAAAAAAAAATAGATCATGTCTTACTGCTAATTTGGTATTTTTTGACTATATAAGTAAGAATATTGATAATGATATACCCATGGATGTTGTTTATCTGGACTTTCAAAAAGTCTTTGATAAAGTACCCCACAACCTCTTAATATGTAAAATGACAACCTTAGGTATAAATTCCAATATCATAAAATGGGAAGAGGAATGGTTAAAAGAATGGACACAATGTGTGTGTATAAGAGGCCACCTATCTGACCCATGTTTCGTTACCAGTAGTGTGCCTCAGGGATCAGTTCTGGACCATTACTGTTCGGCATCTTTATATCTGATCTAACTACCAATTTAAACAGTTTTTCTATAAAATTTGCTGAAGATACTAAAATAGCTGCACCAGCTGAAAGTACCACAGATGTAACAATTTTTAGAAATGACCTCAGTAAAATTGAGACATGGGCCCGTAACAACTATATGACCTTCAACTTAGATAAATGTATAATTATGCACTTTGGTTCAGTTCATACAGTAAATAAATACACACTAAATGGATGTATACTAACATCTGTGGCTCAACACAAGGATTTAGGTATAATCATAAACTCGGAGCTCACTCCAGGTAACCATTGCAATTACATTACAAACAAAGCACATAGATTAATTGGTTGCATTAAAAGGAGTTTTTCAACTCAAGACAGGGGCTGCATTATGCCACTCTATAGAGCATATGTGAGACCCCACTTGGACTATTGTTCTCCCCTTTGGAGTCCATATCTAAAGAGAGATGTTAACAGGTTGGAGGGGGTTCAGAGAAGACTTACAAAGATGGTCACTAACATGCAGGACAAGAGTTACAAAGCTAGGCTTCAGGATCTGGATATGTATCCACTGGAACTGAGAAGGAGGTGAGGTGATCTGCTATTGATGCATAAAATCCATTCAGACATACAGTATAATTACTACAGCAGTTAAACATGAATTATAATAATAGAGACTGCATCTTAAGAAGCCATCCCCACCAACTTGCACTCACCTTCCCCAGAACAACAAAAAGAAGGGCTTACTATATCCAACGAATTATACCCCTATGGAATTCTATCCCTAACTCCATTTTACATTCTAATACCATAGGTACATTCAAACAGAAACTTGACCACTATCTTTTGTAAACTGATGAATCTTGTACTAGCCGTGCTGGAGACATACATTTAGGGGCAATAGCCTTCTGTATGTCTACTCCTTCCTAGTATGAAATCCTAGTATAAGACATTTTTCTTAACATTTATAATGTAACAGTAAACAGCAGTACACAGAGTTACACACAGAGCAACATGTAGACCAAACTGCAGATCTGTTATATCGGAAAAAAGTAAACAGAAATCTCTAGCTTCGTATTTAGTTTTTCCGGAGCTAATTTCATAAGGATTTCAAGTGGGCCAACTTAGCAAAGATGGGAACATGTCTTAGGAAATCACTGGCAGGGAAGGGGAAAAGTGGGGGTGGAGGAACAAAGTGAGAATCTTAAGGGAGCCATAGCAGAGGCAATAAGCCATTGCATTAGACAAGTAAGCAAACCAAAGAGAAAAAAAAAACACTATGGTTCTCAAAGGAAGTGGTCGAGAAGGTAAGGGTGAAAAGGGTGGTGTTCAGAAGGTACAAGGAAATACAGAGGGAAGAAGACATGGAAATGTATCTGGAAAAGCAGATGGAAGTGGGGAAAGCAGTCAGGAGCACAAAGGCACAAACAGAAGAAAAAATATCCCAGGCAATACCAAAAGGGGACAAGCACTTTTTCAGGTAAGTTAATGAAAGAAAAAAGATTAAGGGTAGGATTGTGAGACTAAAAAGGGAAGATGGGAATTGTGCAGAGGGGGACCAAGAAAAAAACAGAAATCCTGTTGAGTACTTTTGTTCAGTATTCACGATAAAGAGGAAAGGGAGGGACCAAAGTTAGGTGGTGGAAGCACCACAGGAAGGGAGGTGGACACCAGTCCATTTAAGGAGAAGAGAGTCTTAATGGAACTTGTTAATCTGAAAGTGGACAAGGCAATGGCATCGGATGGGTTACATCCCAAAATATTAAGAGAACTCAGGGAGGTGCTGGCAGCACCATTGACAACCCTGTTTAACAGTTTGCAAGAAACAGGTGTGGTACCAAATGACTGGAGGAGGACAAATGTAATCCCTCTCCACAACAGTGGGAGCAGGGAGGAGGGTGGCAATTACAGGCCAGTCAGCCTGATCTTGGTGGTGGGGAATCTAATGGAATCAGAGCAGAAGGAGGGTTAACTGAGAATCAAGGATGCATGAGCCAAAACTATACCAATAAGCAAACAAAGAAAAGGCTTGCACTCCTAGCCCATGTTAAGAATATACTACCACAAACAAAATGTGCAAAAGTAGAAAGTGCTTTAGTTCCACTTACACATAAATATTACAAGGCAAGTTATTTTATGTCCCACAGCCTGAAAAACCTGATGGCATTTAATGCCCTACAATGGCATCTTGACAAAGTGCCCCTGTAGGGCACTAAACACTGTTGGGCTTTTCAGGCTGCAGGACACCAAATAATTCTCCTTATAATATTTATGTGTAAGTGGAATTAAAGCACTTTCTACATTTGCACATTTTGCTTGTGGTAGTATATTTTTAACGTACACTAGGAGTGTGAGCCTTTTCTCTTTCTGCAAACTAATGGAAGCACTACTTAAAAGAAAGGTTTGTGATACAGTATATTGCAAATCCAGAGGAAAACAGGATCTGAGGCAGCATGGATTCACAGAAGGAACAGCTTATCAAACAAATCTGATTGATTTCTTTGACTGGGCGACTAGGGAGGTGGAGCAGGGAGGGGTGGTGGATGTGGGCTACCTGGATTTCATCAAGGCCTTCAACACTGTCCCACATAGGTGGCTAGTAAACAAGCTGGACAGCCTGGGAGTGGGTTCCATAGTAGTAAACTGGATCAAAAATTGGATGAGCAATATGACACAGAGGGTGGTAGTGAATGGAGTTCAGTCAAAAAAGAGGGGGTGATCAGCAGGGTCCCACAGGGATCAATGCTTGGACCAGTCCTTTTTAATGTTTTGTTTAGCGACATTGCAGAGGAGCTGGAAGGGAAGGTGTGTCTCTTTGCAGATGACTTGAAGATCTGCTACAGGATTGACACTCCAGGAGGGGTAGATAAAATGGGAAGGGACCCAAGCAAGCTTGAGGAATGGTCAAAGGTGTGGTTGCTAGGAATCAATGAAAAGAAGTGCAAGATCATGCACTTGGGGCACAGAAATGTGGGGGAGGAGTACATGACTGGTGAAGAGGTACTGATGGATGGCCACCAAACAGGAAAGGGACATGGGAGTTATTATATCTGATGATGTAAAGGTTAACAAACAATGTGAGAAGGCTATGAGGAGAGCCAATGGAATGCTGGGGTGCATTGGGAGAGGTACCTCCAGCAGAAGGAAGGAGGTGGTGATGCCACTGTATAGAACATTGGTGAGACCTCATCTAGGGTACTGTGTCCAGTTCTGGAGGCCACATCTCCAGAAGGATATAGACAGAGTAGAACAGGTTCAGAAAAGAGTGACAAAAATGGTGCAGGGGCTGCACCAAAAGTCATATGAGGGAAGACTGGAGGATCTCAATATGTATTTCTCAGAGGAGAAGAGAGGAGAGGAGAGGAGAGGAGAGGAGAGGAGAGGAGAGAGGAGAGGAGAGGAGATGAGAGGAGAGAGAGGGATATGATAGAGACTTTAGATACCTCAAGGGTGTAAATAAGGTACAAGAGGGTAGCATCTTTCAAAAAAAAAAGATGTTCAAGAACATGGGGCCATGATATGAAAACAGAGGTGGGGGGTAGACTTAGGGGTAATGTGAGAAAGTATTTTTTTCACAGAAAGAGTGGTGGATCCATGCAACAGTCTCCCAGCAGAGGTTGTAGGGACAAAAACAGTATGTGAATTCAAAAACGCATTGGACAGACATAAAGGAACTCAAGCAATAGGAAACAGAAGGTAAGCCGCAGATCATTTAGGATCTGCAGTATATGAAACAGGTAAAGAAAATGGGCAGACTAGATGGGCCAAGCGGTCCTTATGTGACATCAAATTTTGTGTTTCTATGTTTCTGTTTTTCTATATTTCCAAAATTAAATGTTGGGTTCAACCAGATAAGGTAATGCAACTATTTAGCCATCAAACAATCTGTTAACATTTACTCATATAGTGGATACAGGTAGCTAGCTATAAGACACTTTGTGACATTTACCCAGATAGGGTGATGCAAGTGGCTAGTTATGAGGCAGTTTGTATGGTTTGACCAGTAAGCATGGGGCAGGGTTAGGAGATACAAATCTAAATCATATCTAATACTTTGAAAAAGAAAGAGAAAACAGAAAAAGCCAGTGCAAGGAAATACCATTTTCCAGTGAATATAAATAATTATATATTATGATGATATACTGTACAGTAGTTACTCCTACAAGTGATCTGCTCTTTAAGTAGGAATTAGATCAAGGGAAGAAAAAGGAGGGGTTGGTAGAAAAAGTGTTGGGGGAGAAAAGGGAAGAAGTAGAGGACAAAAGGAAGGATGGTGGGGAAAGTGAATGGAGTTGCAGGAGAGGTAAAAAATATAAACAAAGAAGGTAGGTTACTAATCACACACTACGTGTTCAGTGGTTTTAGAAAAATAAGAACATTTGCTAATGTAAAACACTATATCAAACAAATAATGCAAAGGGCACAGTTCATTCATTTCCCTGCATAACAATGAAGTTAGCTGGAAGTCATTGTTCAATCCATAAAGAGTTATCATATCCAATGTAGAGAACAGAGTTCCATGATTTTGAAGACTACTGAAATAATGTCTTGTATAGTGTTACAATATTTGCATGCAGCAGACAGCCATTGAGTTGAACAGAGAGTATTTTCTTGCTGCCATCTCAGGTCTAGGATGGAGGATTGGTGGACTATGGGGGCCTGAGGTGCCATCAGACCCCAGGGAATTTATTACCAGAACAATAAATGGGATGGAGACCACCAGAAAAACAGGAAATATACCATTGGAACCAAGTATAGTGAGGGACAACTGGACACCAAATAATTTATTACCAGGACAGAGTGTGGGAAGGGTGACCACCAGACACTAGGGAAACTACTAACGTGAGTGGGGGTAGGGGGCACTGGACACCAAAGATTTATTTAATTGGACAGAGGACAGGAGAAGCATAACTGGATGTCAGGCAGATGCTGACAGGGGTATTGGAGGCATAGTTATTACTGCTACTACCCCAAGAGGCAAGAATGACACTGACAGTTGAGAGTACAATGACTGCAGCTGCGTGGAGCAAACTATGGATTTAATGAGGAGTCATGCAATGATAATAACATGGTAGGTAGGTGCTGGTGTCTGGGATGTTAAGTGGAGTCATAAGCATTTATGAACCAATATTACAGTCTAGATCTTCAGTGCTATTGAGTTTAGGTCACATAAACTACCTAGGGTGGGATGGTTTTTCGGTACTGTTCTGACCTCCATTTTGCACTTAGGAGAAGGTTAAGGCTTAGCTTTATCATGCACTGCAATCAAGTGCTATATATTATAAGCCCTTTAATACAGCCAGATCACTTGTGAGAGATTACTGACACTGGCCATTCTTTTGTGCCTTCCACTTATTAGAACAAGCACAGAGAAATTTGGTACACTACAGTAGTTAGCTAAGTTTTGAATATGCTGCCATAGTGTTTATGAATTGAAAGCATCAAGCAGATCACAATGTGTAATTTACTCATATGCAACGTCATGCCTGTCCAAAATATATAATTAGTTGATTCTGTTTGAAGACTTTACCTCTCTTCATAATAACTCTTTTTTTCTATACATATTGAAATGATGATGGCAATATAATGCATGACTAATAATGTAATGTATTATTTATGCGTTTTGTTGGTAAGGTGTCCCTGTGTATTGTTGCAAATTTTGTTATTCAGTTACGTAATTAATTCTACTTGTAGTTCCTTCTCAATTATTGTAGGTAAATATATGCACTATAAATGCTGTGGCATTATTGTGTTCAGTTTTCCCCAGATGAAGGCATGTGGTGCAGAAACCAATTAGTGTGACTAGTTAGCCCCTTCAGGGGTAGAGTCTGGCTCTGGTGTCTGCTATCCTGTTTTTCACTTAATAAGTGGAAAATCTTGCACCATATATATTGTGCAGCAATGGTGAGTTTTTATTATGCTGACAGTAGTTCAAAAGGACAAGTGCTGAGAGTGATTCAGAAGGACCACTTGTTGTTAATGATGGTTGGGAAAAACATTTTTTTTAAATGAGGGCACACACACTGGGGACCACTGTTTGGTCTTATCTTTTTTCTACCATGAAATATGTCTGTTTACAGTTGTCAGGTTACTCTTATTGCATTCTTCCTGAAGGTTGAGAATAGCATCATACAGTTTAGCCACTCATAATACTTTAGGGGAGAGTACTACATCATGAGTGACTGGAATGTTTTTGTAGGTGTGCCTAAACTTCAGAAAGAATATAGTTAGATTTGAAACAAAACAAGTGATATGATTATACTAATTTATTTTGTTTAACTTGTTCTTACAAAAGGAAGCAGATTGGAAACAACCAGCTACAGCACATCAACAAACTACAGTACAACATATGAGCAATCATAAATGTGTTTTTAAAGTGATTTACAAAGGTATTGTAATTACATACATGCTTTGGAAGCTTCTATTAGTGAAAGTCTTTTGAGCTGCATTTTTTATTTTCATTCCAACTCTGTATGTAAGTGGAAGGGATCGTAATTTGACTCCTATAAGGTATCCAGCTGATCTCTTCACTTTCCAGTTGCTCAGATCAGCCTCCATGCTTAGGCATGTAATGATGTGTTCCAAGGGAAAGCTCAGGGGCTTGCCTCAGTAGAGTCAATGGGGTCTGTTTTAAGTCCAGTTTTATACATAAGAATGGCCAGTTTAAGATTAATGTTGGGCACCGCTAGCTAAGATGACCTTTGTTAGTCAAACATTACCCTTCATAAAACTCAATCAGGACATTCTTTTGTATAAAACTGGATTAAAATGGACCCCATTGGTTTTAATGGTGTGTGACCTCGTGTTCTCCTTGGGCACACGTCATTATGTGCCTGAGTGTGGCAGTGGATCTGAGCAAATGGGAAGTGGAGGGATCGACTGATTGCCTCTTAGGGGCCAAATTACAATCCCTTCCACTTCCATACAGAATTGGAATGAAAATATGAAATATAGTTCAAAAGACTTTCAATGATACAGGCTTACAAGGCATGTGTTACCCTAATTAAATAAACATATAAAATCACTTCAGACTATAAACAAATTCCAATACAAGGCCTAAAATGTTAACTGTGTTCCTTTAACCCTTAGGCTGCTGACAGAATTAGAACATATAGGAATTTTGGACTGATATATCAGTCCACAGCCCTGCAATGGTTAAATATGTCTACCATTGCAACAGCTTTTCTTCAAAATACTCAGCTGTTTCAACACCAGTAGTATACTATCACTTTTACTAAGACAAACTAGCATAAAATAAACATTTATGCTTGACCTTACGGGTCACTGAGGACTATAGGGATGACTGCAGACTACAAACTGTAACTTCTAACATGGTAAACATGAAATGGCATGTGAAACCAAAGACTTGTCTGTAGAAACAAGTGTGAACAGCAGGAATCAACATTAGGGGCTACAAAGAGTGCATAGTGAAGTTCTGTTTATAAAAAGATGTTTTACATTAATTGCTGCTTTAGTCTAAATTATATTTACACAAATCATATATAGCAATTAGCTTATGTGATGTTACTTGTTACTTGTTCATTGTTCACACATTATTTTATAAATACATATGACCATAATTATTAAGATCTTAAAACAATATTCTGATCTTGAAGGATAGCATGATAAAAACTTGATTTGCAAGGTAGAAAAAGAAACTTGCATATCAGATGACCTTTACACAGCATGACCTAGATATTGTAGGCTATTCTAAGTATATTTCTGACTGTAACACAAGCATCTACATTCTGACAGCAATGTCATCCTTCAAGAGCAGTGAAAAGGCTGAACAGTGAAATGGCTTCTAGGTGTAATTTTGTAAGTCTCAGCTCTAAGAAGCCAAACACATGTACATTGGCAGTTTATGCTGACTCTCAGTTCCCATTTATATGATAAATGATGTAGTTAAAATGCTTTCATAGTCTGGGGGCTTGTTAACCTTTCACAGGCTTACCTCCAAAATGAGGAATGTCTTTTTAAATGTAGATTATTTCTGCTGCCAGCAGTAACTGGTCTGCATTGACTTCCAATGCTCTTTCTATAGTAATTTTTTCCTCACTAAACTGGACTTTTCCTGATAGATTAACTCTGGAATATTTACCATCAAGGCAGCACTGCATGTTTATTTTTAGATACATTCTATATGTTTCCCACATATCAATGTTAGAAGTCTTTTTTAAGGTCATTTAATACTTTTTCCAATCACTATATGCACTTTGCTGACTTGTAAAATTCACTTGCTGAATTTGTATGCCTTCACTTAGGGATTACAGGTCTTCTTGATATTCCATTTTAATATGGTGGTGGTTATACCATTACTAGCTTTCAAATGAAAATATTATGTTGAGACTATACTTACAGTAACCAAGTGATGCAAACATAACTGCCAAGATACGAACATATTTTCTGCACTTTGAATTTTAATGCAGTGATTTAGCTGTTATCAAAGCCCACCATCTATGACTGAACCATCAACCCTGTAACTGATTGACCACAACAGTACTCTGATCAGGAGAGTGAGATGCCAGTGTCAATCTTACATTCATTACCAGGAGATACAGTGTACAGTATGTGCACTGAATAGCAAGAGCACCCCCAACAGACTAAGCAAATCACCTCCACATTGGGACCAGCTACTGTCCTGATGGTATATCAAGATGCAGCCAATACATGATACCTGAGATGCCTTCATATATAATGCACTGGCAACATGCCACTGTAAATATTGTACTACTGTACATTTCTCCCTTGGCTAAATAGCCATTTTGTTAAGCTCAAACCAAAGTGACTATAATCTTATGATTTACCTCAAGGCAAATTACATTCTTATTGAATCTGCATAATCAACTTGAATTAAATATTTCTTAAAGTGCCTGGTGGATGACAAGACAAGAAAAAAAATGGTTTGTATAAGCTGTCCAATTAAATATACTGATAACTTAAATAATCTGTTTAAAAGCTGTTTAGATAGCTTACTGTTAAAGCACATTAAAATTGAGAACATTATAAATTACATAGAAAACTATTTATGTGTGTGAGTGTAGAAAAGCTATTTAAAACACAAGGAGCTTAGTGCAAAAGCATTAAAATAATGGTGAACCTGGAAGGACATTGGCAACAAAGCAAAGTGCAGAAAAATACAAAATGGAACTAATCCCATAATGTAAAGCATCATGAGTAGTATGTGCAATAGCTATTAAGTATGTATTTACATCTTGCTCAACATTATGTAGACCCTTATGGTGCTAACAGGATGAAAACAGCAGACCACAGATATGTTTTTTGTCATTGTTTGGGGAATTGTGAGCAGGGCAAATGTGTCACTATTTTAATTAATTTCTCAGTTTGTCTTTTGAAGATTAACACATTCACTCCCAAAACACTGTTGGCTCCTGTGCAGTGTATGCATATGAGTGAAGTCCCTTCCCCACTCAATCCCTAGTTCTATGCCCTCAAATGTAGAGCAGCATGAGCTGCGTCCTCCCTCCTTCTTTGGGTGGGGGAGTGATTTCAAGTGGCTATTTCTGATGCATGCATTGGATGGAAACATTGAAAGAGTGACAGATTAAGTCTGGCAGGGTGTATGCAGCATTGCCTCAATTAAATCATTTTTCTTTTTGTTCACTGAAATATTTATTTGCATTGCCTAAATGAGCCTAATACTATAGCAACAACTTCCTATCATTGGAAGTGCTCCCAGCAGAAGTAGTATTTGAAGTAAAAACAAATCTGCAGAAAGCAAAGGTCTATTTGTTTATTTGTCTGTGTGCCTGAATGATATTCTAGAGTGGGATTCAATTCCCAGTTAGTTTCTCTTGCACAAAGCAAATTGTGCTTTCATTGTTCAGTGATAACTAATACCATATTGAGTTTTCTTTAATCTAGATAGGGATTATAGAAGCAGAAGTTAAGCAAACAATAAAAAAATAATGAAGTCTTTTTTTTACTGACAAAGTGCTTTCTTTCAGGTTATCATGAATGAATAAAAGAAGTCCATTTAAAAAAAATATTTGTAGGTATCCTTTTGTTTTATTGATGGTATTATTTTGATTTTGCTGGACACAAAACAAGATGCCCATAATTTAATGACTTTACTTAATAGAACTCTTAACTCTTTTCTTTTACTTTGAAGTGTGTTAGAAGTGCGTTTGCCAAAATTTAGTATGACATGTATGTTATGGCTCCTTGCCCAACACTAACTACCCATGTGGCTCCTGAGCCAGTGAGGACTGAGTATCACTGCAATATCAGATCATATCAATACATACTGTAGTACAGAAACAGAGAAACATACAACTTGGTAGCAGAAAAGGACTACTTGGCTCATCCAGTCTTCCTAGATGCTTTTTGCCTAGTCCTTGTCCACAGACACTAACTGGCCTCCAGTGACACTGCCTCCTTCCTGCATATTTACAAATAGTCTCCAATATCTATCCCATGCATGCTTGAAGACCCCCATTGTTTTCATGTTCACCACTTCAGTTAATAGTCTATTCGATGCATCTACCACTAGAGATGCAGTGAATTTAAATTTCTCCAGTGAAGTGCCCATGAATTGGGCACTTCACCTTGTCATTCTGCTATGCAGAGTGGCCAATATGAAATGCTCACTTCGCCTTGTAATTATTACTTTGCATTGTCATTCCACCTTAACGCAAAGTAAGGCGAAGTGACAACAATATTGGCAGCCCCCACACACACAGTCACCAGAATTAATGTGCATCCCCAAAATGATACTTTCCTGGATCCAGAAAATTCCCCAGTGCTGACAAAGTGAAATGACAGCACAACAAGAAAAAGTCTCCCAGAATTAATGGCACATTCAGTCATGCATGAAGTTGTCACACACAGTCACCAGAATTAATGTTCATCCCCAAAATGCTATTGTCTTATGTCCAGAAAATTCCCTAGTGCTGACGAAGTGAAATGAGAGCACAACAAGAAATGCAAAGCTTCCCAGAATTAATGGTGCACTTAGTCATGCGCACAGTGGTCACACACAGTCACCAGAATTAATGTGCATCCCCAAAATGCTATTGTCTTTTGTCCAGAAAATTCCTGACTCCAGATGAAGAGAAATGAGAGCATTAAATGGAAATAAATGTAATTCCTGCCACACTCAGTCATGTGTGCATACACTTCAATAAGAACTACAGTATGTCCGCTGCTGCTGCTTTTGGAATTTCATGTAATGTTTGTTGACCTGACTGGGCTGGTGTACAGGTTCTTGCCAAATGATGTGCTAGAAGGACGACCGGACCATTGAGTTAATCATCCATGATGATGTGATAATGCTGTTGGTTGCCCAATGTCTGCTGCACTGACCCCCAACAGGAAGGATGCCCTCTGCATGTACACTAATGCTACCCTTGGTAAGTTAATGTACCTGGCACTATCATGGTTTTCCACAGAACCTGAGTTGACTTTAAATGTTCATATCCATTTTATATACATATATATCTATATATATATCTATATATATGTTTATATATATATATATATATATATATATATATATATATATATATATATATATATATATATATATATATAATATATATATATATATATATATATATATATATATATATATATACACATATATATAAAATCATTGCTTTTTTTGTATCAACGGTCATATAGTCGAACTTGGGGGTGTGCATTTCTTGGCTTGATGAGGAATTTTGGCATTGGAATACTGTCAAGCCAGTGAAAAAAGTTAAAAAAGATTCATCAGTGTTTTGTTCATCTTTGCAGGTCTTCAGCGTATCATCAGAACTGAAAAAAAAATTAACTGCTGTGATTTGTGAAGAACGTGATTTGTCTCGTGATGAGTGTCTGGTGTGACATGACCAATGATAATAAACTGTATGGGAATGCAAATACCTACAGCTGTACTTCCCTGACCTGTACCACACAAAACTACCTGATTTGAGAACTCATATCATCGAGTACAGTGGTGATTGAAGCTGAGACCCAAGATACTATGAAACTGACTCATATGGAACTAACTACAAAAAAACTTACAGTTTTGTGATTCATGAATTGTGACCATGAAGATGAAGAATGCGATTTGTATCATGAGTGACTCATGATGATCGCCCTGACTTAAAAATGCACATCAATGAGTACAGTGTTCACACAGATAATTAATTTGACTTTTACATGAGCTGATTAAAAGATGACAGTCTTTTTTACTGATTGTTGACATACATTTAGTATTAAATCCTTATGGGACTATGTGGTTCAGAAATTCCTGAAATGCAGAGGGGAAATTAATATTCCAACTATGGGCAAACAGCCTTTGGTTATGAGAAAAATATCTATTGAAATTCTTCAAATGTTTGTATTTTTTGTATGTTTGTACATATTATGAGAAACCCTTTTTTTGGTGTATGGTCACTTTAAATAGTATGTTATTTAAGAGTGGTGGACATGGGGTGTATCATCCTCCTGATGATGTACGATTAGTGAGAAACCAGTAGAGGCTGTGTCTCTGTACTGCAGGGTGGCTGTGTCATTTTAACCGTTGATACGATGCTACGTCAATAAACATTTTGCACTTTGTTACTTGCGGTGCCTGGTTTTGCATTTTTCTGCTGGTTACTTCACCAGTGGCACGTGTGAGTGGAGCTGAGATTTCTCTTGCTAATTAACACTCAAGAGATGCAGACACAAAGACACAACAACACTTAACCAGTGCACACAAGACACAAATTCATATTTGGAAAAGAATACCTTTTGTCAGTTTGGGAAGGGGGGGGTAGTGCACGGCAGTAACTGTCCACTACCAGTAAAGATACCACAAAGCAGGTTCGCAATTACTCTGTGGCAAAAATGTGTCTGAGTAATGCTACAAGTAATGCGTGGCAAATTGAAAACTTCAGTAATATAAACAAATCTTTTAAACACACTGAAATTATGCACTGCTGTGCCACAATAATCAGCAAAACAAAAATTCAAGAATTACTGAAAATATTACTGAGTGTACATTAACACAGCTATACAAGAAAAATATAACCAAAACAGAAAGACTGCCTTTTTTTTCCCAGTTTTAACCTACCTCCACCACAGATGCATCCCTTCCCCATAGCACACTTCAAGTGTCTGTCAGTACACAGATTGAATGTTCTAAATTAGCATTCAAAAGCCACAGACAAACAATAAACACTCTATGATATGAGCACAGGAGGGTTTCCTACAATCAATGTACTAAATTTTGAGCAAAAAAAATGGCTCAAAAAGGCTTTTTTAACAGCTTTTAGAGGATTTGAATCACAGAGCTCTGAGAGGAAACTGTCTCCATCTTCCATTACACACACACACTACTCAGAATTGAGGCTGAGCAGAACAATCTAGAGCCCATGTGACCTGCAACCCCATGAAGTACTGCAAAATTCTCCTTGAAGCTCAATAAACAAGGCAAAGTGATGCAAAGTACATTGATTTCAATATACTTCGCCTTAAAATTGGAGAAGTGGTTTGGGGAAGGCAGAATAACACAGTCATTGGTTTTAATTGACTTCACTTTCCTCATTATGATGTGAAGTATTCTGCTTCACGTCGTGGACTACTTCGCGGATTCTGCATTAGTCTATGAATCACTTCGCGGAGCAAATTTCAGCCACTTCATCCATCTCTATCTACCATCCTTTCATTGAAGTAGTACTTTCTCAAATCCCATTTAAACTCTTACCTCCAGCTTCATCAAATGCCACTTCATCCAGGTACTCATACTCATTTGAAAGAGACTCCCCTCCTGCACTCTGTGTAGTGCCCAAGAGTTGGGGGGCACCACAGTGAGAGACAGTGACCCTTTTACTGAGCTGGGATCTGAAAAAAAAATTTTCTTTCCTTTTTTTTTTCCTCTCTCTCCCCCAGCCTTTGTCTAAATTTGTGCTTTTGGGTACAGTAGGGGCATGAAGGGCAGGACTCAGCCCTGCCAACAAACCCTCCCTCCAGGACTCAAAAGGCCATATCCTTGGGCTGCTAGGCAGGATCTCTTCTGCACTACAAAATGGCATGGGGATGCCTTAAGGCCTTGAGAGGACAGTTATGGCTCAGTTAGCAGGATGGAGGATGCAGGGAGCATGGACATCAAAATGTAGCTCTAAACCAGAGAAACATAGAACTCAGAAAGTGATCACAGAAGGAGACTGTTTGGTCCATCTAGTCTGCCTTGGATTTCTTTTTTATCCCCCAAATCACCCTGTTGTGGGAAGGCACCCCTTTGTCTATCCAAAGCTGTCTTGAATTCCCCCACTGCCTTTACCTCCACCACCCCAAATGGCAGGCTATTCCATGTATCCACCAGTCTTTCTGTGAAAAAGGACTTCCTGATATTGGTATTGAACTTCTCTCACCTTAGCCTCGGATTATGTCCCCTAGTTCTACTGCTCTCCTTGAAGTGAAAGAGGTCCTCTACCTGTACTATATTTATGCCTTTCATGTATTTGAAGGTTTCAGTCATATCTCTCCCTTCTCTGTTCCTGGGAGTACATGTTCAGCTCTTACTCTTTCTTCATCGACCACATCCATTGCTCCCCCATTGTCCACAGCCCTGGTAGCCCAGTTGAAAAATTCAACCAGATTTGTTTGGCATGATCTTCCCAATGTTAAACCATGCTGTTTTGGGTTCAGCTGCCCGTTTGACTCTAGGAATGCTATCATTCTCTCTCTTTGAGCAGTGAGGTGGACAAGTGGAACACCCTGCCAGAGGAAGTGGTGAGGGCTGAAACAATCACGGGATTTAAGAATGCATGGGATAGACATAAAGGAATTCTAGAGGGCAGGGGTAAGGGGAAACAGACTTCTAGGAAAACAAACTGAACTTACAAGCTCAAATGGGCAGACTAGGTGGGCCATAGGCCCTTATCTGCCGACACTGTCTATGTATCTATGTATCTATGCCATAATTTTTCCCACTATAGACATGAGACTAACTAGCTGATAGTTACCTGCCTCTTCCTTGCTGCCTGATTTATGGAGTGGGACTACTGTTGCCATTTTCCAGTCCTTGGGTACTACTTCACTCTCTAGGGATCTTTTGAATAGTTTTGCCAATGGGCCAGTTCATTTCTTAGTTCCTTTAGGATTCTGGGATGTATCCCATCTGGTCCCATGGCCTTGTCTACCTTCAGTATGTTTAATGCCTCCAATACATGCTTTCTTGTGAACAGGCTGGTGTCAACTCCTGGGCCGGGGGTGATGTTTTTTATGAGTGCCAGGCCATTTCCTGGATCCTTCTCAGTAAACACTTAGCAGAAGTACTGATTTAGGATTTCTGATTTCTCATGGTCTTCTTCTGCTAATTTTCCATCCCTTGTTGCAATCCTTACTATATCCCCCTTTGTTTTCCTTATTTTCCTGGTGTACCTAAAGAAGGATTTGTCACCTCTCTTGGCCCCCTCTGCTATATTTTCCTCCGTCTGCACTTTGGCTTTTCTTATTGTTTAATTTGCTTTTCTCATTTTTTCCTGCTAGGAATCCCAGTCTGTGTCATTTTAACTTTCCTGGTATGTCATGTACTATACACCTTCTGTTTTTTTTTTTTGACTATGGTATCCACCTCCCTGGAGAACCAGAGAGGATTTCTTTTTCTTCTTGCCATGCTGATCCTTCTGGAGCATTGGTCTGTGACTGTCCTGATTACTCTCTTTATTTGTTCCCACATGACTTCTACCTCTCCTTCTATTTCTTTGGTTATGTTTTCCTTCAGGCTGGCTCTCATTTTTTGAAAGTCTGCCTTCCTGAAATCTAGAACCTTAACCTTTGAGTGACAAGAGTCTTCCACTGTGTTTACTTGGAAACTGACCATACGGTGATTGCTGTTTCCCAAGTTTCACCCGACATTGATTTCTGCAACCCTCTCAGTGTTTGTGAGAATCAGATCAAGAAGAGCATCTCCCATTGTTGGGACTTTGACAAGCTGCCCCAGTCCATTGCCACGAGGGCCAATACAAAGTCCCTGCCTTTTGTTGTTGGTGCTGTTTTTGTGCTGCAGTTAATATCTGGGAGGGTGAAGTCTCCCCCAGAATGACATTGCCTCTGTCAGTCATTTTGTATATTTGCTCTAGTAAGTCTATTTCCTCTAGTAAGTCTTTGCAAGTCTTTGTCCTCCTTTTCCCCCTTGATTTGGGGTCCTGTACACAATGCTAGTTTTGAAGGACATCCCTTTTTCCTCGTTCGCTGTTAGCCATAGTGGCTCAGTCCCCCAGAGGATGCCTGCAATTCTGTTGCTTTTATTTCTTATCGTATGTAAATAGCTACTCCTCTCCCCTTTTTCCATTGCTGTCCTTTCTAAACAAGTTTTACCCTGGCATAGCCATGTCCCAATCATGGTTTTCTGTAAACCACGTTTCTGTCATAGCCACCCATTCCAACCTATCCACTTCCATGATGGCTATGAGATCTAAAAGTTTAATTGCAAGGCTCCTAGCATTTGTAACCATCGCCCTTCAGGAGTGTGCTCCCTCTTTTGTGTGAGAATGCACCCCCTTCCTGGACTGACCTGATATGCTGTTCCTACCTGAGATATTTTGTGATCCATTGGATGTTTGGGAAATGATGACTGATGCACCAGCAGTTCCAGTGTGTTTTGTTCCCTTTCCATTTCTGATGGTGTATGTGTGTCCATTGACTTTTGGGGAGTGGTGACTAGCACACTGACGGTTTGGATGTGTGTAGTCGCCAACTCCCCCTTACTTACTTTAAAAAAAAAACACACACCTTTCCTATTTAGGTGCATGCCATCAAACTTAAAAAATCCCCTCTCCCAGATGTTCTGCCAGTTTCCTATGAAGTGGAACCCTTTTTCAAGGCACCAATTTTGCATCCATGTGTTGAACTCGTGAATGTCATCCTCCCTTACTTGCTTGGTGCCTTTTCCTTTGTCCCATACTGGTAGAACATCTGAGAAGGCTATTTTGCATGAAAGTGAAGTCAGATTGGTGGCATGAGCCTCAAAATGTGTTCTGGCCTCCTCCACTGTGTGCTTTGCCAAGTCATTTGTCATAGAAACACAGAAACATAGAATTTGATGGCAGATAAGGACCACTTGGCCCACCTAGTCTGCCCATTTCCCTACCTAATGGATAAGCTGCAGATCCTAGTTAACCAATAGCCTACTTCCTCCTACCCCCCAATAGAATTGCCTGATGTCTGCCCCATGCATTCTTGAATTCACCCACTGTTTTTGACTCTATGACCTCCTCAGGAAGGCCGATCCATGCATCTACAACTCTCTCCGTGAAGAAATACTTCCTCACATTACCTTTGAACCATCCCCCTCTATCTTCAAATTGTGCCCCCTTGTTCTTGCACATCTCTTTTTCTGAAAGATGCTACCCTCTTGGACTTTGTTGATTCCCTTGAGGTATTTGAAAGTTTCTATAATGTCCCCCCTCCCTCTTTTCCTCGAGGCTATACATCTTAAACATAGAATCATATATAGAAACATAGAATTTGATAGCAGATAAAGACTGCTTGGCCCACCCAATCTGCCCATTTCCCAACCTAATGGATAAGCTGCAGATCCTAGCTAACCAACAGCCCACTTCTTCCTACCTCCACCCCCTAGAATTGCCTTATGCCTGTCCCATGCATTCTTCAATTCCACCACTGTTTTTGACTCCACAACCTCCTCAGAAAGGCTGTTCCATGCATCCACAACCCTCTCTGTGAAAAAATACTTCCTCACATTACCTCTGAGCTGTCTCCCCTCTAGCTTCAGATTGTGCCCCCTTGTTCTTGCACACCTGTTTTTCTGAAAGATGCTACCCTCTTGGACTTTGTTGATTCCCTTGAGGTACTTGAAAGTTTCTATCATGTTGCCCCTCTCCCTCCTCTCCTCGAGGCTGTACATATTAAGCTCCTTAAGTCTCTCTTGATTTGTCTTCTGGTGCAGACCCTGCACCATTTTAGTTGCCCTACCCTGGACTGCCTCCATTCTGTCTACGTCTTTTCGGAAATTGGGTCTCCAGAACAGCATGCAGTACTCCAGATGAGGTCTCACCAGCTGTCTGTACAGAGGAGTAGCAACTTCCTGTTTTCTACTGATGATGCCTCTCCCTGTCCATCCCAGTATCCCCCCAGCCCTCCTTACTGCCCTCTCACATTGCTTGCTCACCTTTAGGTCATCTGATATGACTACCCTCAGGTCTCTTTCCATTTTTGTTGTTGTTAGTATCTCACCCCCCATTGTGTACTCTTGCCCTGGGTTTTTGTTTCCCAGATGCATTACTTTGCACTTCTTAGCACTGAATCGAAGCTGCCATGCATTTGACCATTCCTCCAACCTTGCCAAGTCCCTTCTCATCCTTTCCACCCCACCTTTTGTATCAACTCTATTGCAGTTCTTTGTGTCATCTGTAAAGAGACATACTTTTCCTTCCAGTCTCTCTGCAATGTTGCTTACCCCACTGGTAACCCCCTTTCTTCAGAGTGGACTCTGTTTACTATTATCATCTGTGTCCTGTTCTCCAGCCAGTTCTTTACCCAGGCTACCATCTTGGGATCCGCTTCCAGGCTGGCCAACTTGTATATTAATCTTTTGTGTGGGACTGTGTCAAATGCCTTGCTAAAGTCTAGGTAGGCCATGTCCACAGCCCTTCCCTGGTCTACTGCTTTGGTCACCCAGTCAAAGAAATCAATTAAATTTTTCTGACATGACCGTCCTGCTGTGAATCCATGCTGCCTTGGGTCCTGTGCCCCACTGGTCTCTAGGTACTCAACAATTCTTTCCTTCAGAAGTGAGTCCATCATTTTCCCTACCACTGAAGTCAAACTGACAGGTCTGTAGTTTCCTGCCTCTGTCTTGCTCCCACTTTTGTGAAGGGGAATCACATCTGCCCTCCTCCAGTCCTCAGGTACCACACCATCCTCTCATGATTTATTTAAAAGGGTAGTCAGTGGTGTTACTAGTTCTTCCCTTAGTTCTTTTAGAATTCTGGGGTGAATCCCATCAGGCCTCATTGCTTTATCCACCTTCAGTTTTAAGAGTTCTTACAGAACCTTTTCTTCTGTGAAAGGACTAATATCAACTCCCCCATCCAGAGTGCTTCTATAGACTGGATGAGGTATCTCCCCCTGCTTTTCCATTGTGAATACTGAGCAGAAGTATTTGTTCAGTATTCCTGCTTTTTCACTGTCACTCTCTGCCCAACCACCTTCCTGTTTATTCAGTCTCAGTATCCCTGCCTTAGTCTTTCTTTGCTCCCTAATGTACCTATAAAAGGTTTTATCGCCCCTCTTAACCAAGTTGGCTATCTTTTCCTCAGTTTGGGCCTTTCCTAGTCTGACTGCCTTCCCCACTTTCTTCTGCTTTAACTGGTATAGTTATCTGTCCTGCTCCTTCTGTGTTTCCATATACTTCCTGAATGCTATCTTTTTCTCCATTACCTTCCCCGCCACTTCTTTTGAGAACCATAGTGTTTTGTTCTTTCACTTTGATTTGTTTATTTGCTTCACACAAAGGCATGTTGCCTCTGTGATGGCTGTTTTGATGTTTCCCTATTGTTGTTCCACCCCACCTTCTTGCCTGTTTGCTAGTGCTTTTCTGAGGCACTCTTCCATTTTGACAAAATCAGCCCTTCTGAAGTCCAGTACCTTCACCTTTGCATGGCTTGACTCTACAGCTAAGTTTATCGTGAACTACACTGTTTGGTGGTTGCTTCTTCCCCGATGGCTACCCACTTCAAGTTCAGAGATCCTCTCTCTATCCCCACTTGAGAGTACCTAGTCTAAGATTGATCCCTCCCAAGTGGGTTCCAAAATTAGCTGTATGAGGCATGCCCCTGTGGGGCATTGAGGATGGCCCTGCTCTTGGATGTGGCTGCAGCAAAGGTGCTCCAGTTAACATCTGGCATATTCAGGTCCCCCATCAGCAATATCTCCCCTTTCTCTGCCATCCTGAGGATGCCTTCTATCATTTCCTTGTCCATTTCCTCTCCCTGAGATGGGGGGGTCTGTATACAACCCCTGGGCGGATTGTGGTGTCATTTCCAATCTCCAGGGTGGCCCCCAGTGCCTCCTTTCCTCCCTGTTTACCCTTTAGTTCTGTTGCTTTGATCCCTTCCCTTACATAGAGAGCTACTGCTCCTCCTCTTCTTCCCTCCCTGTCCTTCCTGTAGATTGTGTACCCTGGTATGTTGGCATCCCAGTCATGGTTCTTGTGTACCATGTTTCTGTGACTGCCATGATATCCAGGCATCCCTCTTCCATCAAGGCCACCACTTCAGGGAGCTTTTTACCTAGACTACTGGCATTGGTACTCATTACCCTCCATTTTTTTATGGCTTTATTTCTTTTTGCCCCATCTCTGTCCTTACTGCCTTTGTCTTTTTCTCCATTTACCCCTTCCCTTCTCCCTTTTGACTGCTCTATCTTGGTGTTTACCTCACTAACTACCCTGATTTTTTTGGGGGGCTAGGATTTCCCTTCTCCTTTTCAATGCCTCCCCCCTTGGCTAGTATAAATGCTTGCCAATGAAGCATTTAAAACTGATCACCTAGGATCCTGGTTCCCCTCCTGGATAGTTGGAGGCCATCATGCCTGTATAGCCCTGCATCCCTCTAGGTGGAGCCTCAGTCCAAAATGAAGCCAAATCTCTGAGCTCTGCACCAGTTTTTCAACCAGTCATTAAATCCCATGGTGCGGAGTATCCTAGCCTCATCCATGCCATAGACAGGTAGCACTTCCGAGAAAGTTACTGTGTGTGCAATTTGTCTAAGACCCTTCCCCAACTCCACAAACTCCTGTTGCACTGCTTTGATCCCATTCCCAGCCAGGTCATTTGTCCCTAGATGGATAATGACATCCAGCTCACCCCCCCTTGCAGCAGCTCCAACAATCATGAGGATTCATTTCCTGTCCCTTCCAAGCCATGGTGCCAGGCAGGCACCTTATCTCCCTTTCCCCTACCTCCCCCAGTTCTACCCCACTAACAACTGAGTCCCTCACCAGGAGTTGTTTCCTTCCCCTGTGGGGCTCTGTGCCACCATTCTGTGGGTCTCCATTGTGGAGGTTCCCAGCATTCTCCTTGGTCTCCACTGTGGGTGCCTTCCTTAGAGGAACCATGCTCTGCCAGAGAGGAGATTGAATTATGGAGAGGCACAAATGGAGGGATGCACCTCTGTTCAACCACCCTCACCCTCCCTGAGCCCACCATGGTCCAAACACTCCTCTTTCTTGGCAACCTCTGAGGTAGTGGCGGTGGTCTGGGTGGTCTCTGGGTAGGGGAACAGGTTTCCCAAATCCTTGCCTGGTCAGCATGAAGGTGAACAACCTCCTTCCTCAGACCAGAGAAGTGCCTGCAAATAGGGCAGCAATGCAGTCTCCAGAATGTCTTCCAGAAGACTGCTGCTCCACAGCCAGTACATTGCACCACTCCCCACAAGCTTGCAATTGTCTCTACCCCCTATTCAGTGTGCTGTGCCCTTAAGGATATGAACAGGTGTATGTTGTTAGCAGTTTTGGGGAAGTGATGTCAGAACTACTGCTATAAAGGAAGTTATGCGCTTGGGGCAGGTGGGGTGAGGGGAGGGTGTGTTGGAGTAAACCCATGCCATCCAGAAACAATCAACTACAACTTTGACCTTCCACCCTGGGGAGTGCCTTCCTTTCTTTCAGACACCTATTTCACAGAGGTTAAGTAACAGGTCTAGTCACAAATGACTGCAAATATCTCCCAGCTACAGTTCCTCGCTGGCAAATTAAAGTTAAACTAAGAAAAGTCAACCCCAAAAACAGAATCAGTACTAGTTAGTTACTTACACAGGTCCAAAAATTAATAATTCAGTTCAGTGTAGTCTAGAAAATAGCCTCCTTAATTTAAGGAAGCTTTGGCTGCTTTCTCTCTCTCTCTCTGTCTCAGCAGACAGAGACCACAAACGACTCCTGTTTTAAATCCACAGTTCAACTAGGCTCCTTTCCTCTCCTCTCCTAAACAGACACCTATTTCTCAGAGGTTAAGTAACAGGTCTAGTCACAAATGACTGTAAATATCTCCCAGCTACAGTTCCTCCCTGGCAAATTAAAGTTAAACTAAGAAAAGTCAACCCCAAAAACAGAATCAATACTAGTTACTTACACAGGTCCAAAAAGTAATAATTAAATTCAGTGCAGTCTAGAAAATAACCTCCTTGATTTAAGGAAGCTTTGACTGCTTTCTCGCTCTCTCTCTGTTCCAAGAAGTATTGCAATGTGCATATTTCCTGCTTTTTGGACAATTTTCTTTATGCAATTTGTGTATCTTTCTGCAGAAGCTCCTGGGAGACACCTAAGTAAAATTTCCATTGCATCATTTTGGTTTAGGTGGGGTTCCACTGCATGGATTATGGAATCTCCTACTATGAGAAGTTTATTTTTGTTTAAGACCCAATTTATATTTGTTAAAGTGTGTTGTCCTGCAGTTTCAGGTTGTGGATTTTGTACAGAGACTCCTGGGTGACACTTTACCACATTTTCTTTATTTTTAGTGTGGTTTAGGTGGGCTTCCGCTCCGTGGGACATGAAATCCCCCCCATGCCAAACTTTGCTATGTCTAAGGCTTGTTGGAGCAGTGTGTACCTGTTTTGGTTGGAATGGCTGGGTTAGGAACTGGGGTGCACCCTCCGTTCCTGGACCCCCTGCTTTCCCTCTTTTCCTCTTTCTCCTAACCACCTGCCAGTCCCTTGACCCTGTGTCCCATATTGGGCCATGACTGATAGTTTGGTCCTGATGGTATGGAGGTTGTGATGGTCTGCTATGGAGCATCTTGCACTGTAGATCATAGATTGCGGCACAGACATCCTGAAGCTGGGATCTGAGATCTGCTATGACTCAACAAGAATGACAGGGTCCTGGATGCTGTAGATATGACTTTATGTATAGTCTCCCACAATTCTCGTAGCTGTCTATATCCATTTTATTTTATGTGGAAGGGATTTCTGTGTAGCTTCCCTTCCTGTTGTTAGGCTGGAGGTGAGGACAAAATGAACAGAAAGACCCTAAAATATAATATAAGCCACAACTCCCACCACACAAATAGGGGAAGTTGTGGACTATAATATAATATAGTCCACAACTCCCCATATTTGTGTAGATGAAAGGAAAGAGAAGGTGCTGTAAGAGATAATGCTGATAATTGTGCCTCTCAATATGAGATGGATGTGTTTATATGAAGGCCCTGTGCATGAGGGAAACAATAGAAAAACAACAAGTAACATTTTTTTATTTTTGTGGGCCCATTGCTCCTCCGGCAGTGCTCCTCTCCAACTGAAGTCCAATGGCAGCAGCAGCAGCCAAGTGGGAGCAGTGGTTCCCCAATGTGAGTAGTTCCCGGCCTGTCTTCATTTCACAAGTGCCAATCAGCAGTGGAGGGATGACTTTGGGGGATGGATGGAGTAATATACCTTAGTGAATTTGATCCAGGTGGAATTGAGCACCCTGGACCTTTTGGTTCTGCCTCGGCCTCTTGCAGCACAGCAGCAGAAGCCTGGAAGGAGCTCCCAGACCACTTTCTCTGACTCCCCAGCAACAGAGACAGTCCTGGGCTATGGTGGTGAGTGGGCCATGTGCCTGAATTTGTTTTAAAATCACACCTCAGGTGCTTGGAAGAGGGGAGATGGGGAGGGACAGGGAGGAACATGCTGAGAATCCCAAATCAGGGAGGAGGAGTGGACCAGCACAGCAGCGGGCTAGAAGCCCCATCATTTAATTTTACATCACAGTGGAGGGGCAGGGCCAGGGAACAAAGGGCCCATACAGAATATTGGGGAGGTAAAAGCTAGCAGTGAGGGTCCCAGCTCTCATACATATTAATTAGAGGGAACAGATGTTTACTGCTGCTAATATTCTTGTTGGTGTATTCAGTACTGTGTAATCTTTATCCTGAGTTGGTTTCAGGCTTGAGCCTAGCTTATTCTACCCCAAGTGGGACTGGCTGAGTATATTTTTTATAACCATTGTTGACTAGTTGACTGCAATTAATCATGGTGGGAATCGACTGCAATCTACTGAATAATTTCTGCCTGTCTATCCATAATGTCTTAGCAACTTTAGTCAGGAAATGTCTCTATTAGCTTGTTAATGTATTGTGCTCACTACCTATCACTACTAACCTTGCCTCCAGTGAGGCTTACTACCATGGAACCTGGTAATCCTTCCAGTAGCTAGTGGTGTGCTCCTACATAGGGGGGATTGTCTACTCACCCTTGTTGTGGGGGCATCTGTAGGACAGACCTCCACAAATTGGGTGCTCTTCTGGGGCCCACTTGGACAGCTTAGGGGGGTCTGGTGGGCAAACACTGCTTGGTTCTCTCCTCAGGGCCTTCCTAGTGTTTGACAAAACAGCCTCTCTGGCTTCTGGTAAGCCTTGACCTGTCTACCTGACCTGTCCACAATATCTTCTCCCTTCAGTGCCCTGGTTAGTCCTAGGGACAGGTACTTTTTGACATGGGGGTTCCTAAGCTCCTCAGGGAGGGTGCTAAGCCCTTCCCATTTATCAGTGCCCTCATCATTGGCCTTCTCACTGCCTTATGTCTCCCTCTACTTATTGCTGATTGCTCCCCTCCCTCGGGGGGCCCTGGGTTACTTTTGAACAGCATGAGGAGCATGACTTCACCTTCTCCAATCTAATAGCCTGTGGCAGACAGCCCCTCTGACCTATCTACTGCCTTGACCTCAGGTACTTTCTGTCTCCTGCCATAGTGGTCAGGTGTCCTGCTCACAAGCCTTCAGCTGGAGGTGGATCTCCCCTATAAGGCATCTCCTCTGGCTCCTCCTGGTGACACTAGCCTTGTCTGGGGACATTGAGCTTAACCCCAGTCCTACTTATCAAGCCTCTTCATTTCCTGTGGGCTGGCTGTCAGGCAAGGGGATGAAAATAGCTCATCTCAATGTCAGCAGCCTCCTGCCCAATCTGGCTGAACTCTCTGCCTGGGTCACTCACTACAAGCATGACATCATTGGTATTACCAAGACTTGGCATAAACCTTCCACCCCTGACTCAACCTGTGCACTTCCTGGCTTTGATCTCATTAGGCAAGATCAGCCTGGAAAAAAGTATGAGGGTGGTATCTTGGTCTACTACAAGAGTCACCTAAACCTGTCTGTTGTATCCCACCAATAGTCCTTACTGTCTTCTTGTGAGCTGCTTCACACAGTCCTATTATTTGGGAACACTAAGAAGCTGCACATCATCTGTACATACAATCTCTCCAAGGGTGGTCTTTTGGGTTATCCTACCTCCTTGATACTGTTGGTGCTAAGACTGGGGATAATGAGCTAATGATCTTGGGTGATCTTAATTTAAACTGGCTTGGAGGAAATACCAAACTGTATGAACCTCTGCTTGCTGGCCTCTCCTTGTCTCAACTTATTAAGGAGCCCACTAGGTGGTCTACCACTGGCGATACTAGCTCCCTCCTGGACTTGGCCCTGTCCAATAGACCTGAGAGGATCCGCTTCTCTGGTACCCTTTCTGACTCTATCTCCAACCACAACCCTGTGTACTGCATATGGAAGATCTCCTCCCAGAAAATTCCTCACAAAATCATCCAAGTAAGGGATTTCTCCAGGTTTGACCTGGGTCCTTCCATGAGGATCTGAGGCTTACAGACTGGTCTGCAGAGCTAAATGCTCAGGACTCTTCCACTGCTGTTGGTCATTTCCTCAGCACCTTCAGGACACTGCAGTATAAGCATGCCCATCTTATCAGGTGGAGGATAAGGGGGTCTGCCACTATGTGGCTGCATGGGAAACTCTTAACTCTCAGGAGGGCTAGAGACAAGTGCTGGGCCAGCTTCAGGGTCACGATGGACCAGGCCATTTTTCAGCAATATAGGAGGCTCAGGAATTAATGCAAAAAAGCAATCAGGGCTGCCAAAAGTGAATACTGCAAAACTGCCTTACTAAACTCAGCTAAGGACCCTAGGAATTTCTGGAGCAACATTACAAAAATACTAATTGGTTTCTCCACCTGTGGGGTCTCTGACATGCTCATAGATGGATCTAATTGTAACAATCCACTAACCATCACCAATGCATTCAACTCCTACTTCTCGGATCTGTCTGCCTTCACCTCCCTATTCTCCACTTGTGGGAGTGATTGTCATGTCCCAGCCTCTGCCCCACAGTTGGCCCCTATCTTCCATCCTTTACTGTACTTCAGGACTGTGACAGCACAGTAGATGCAGAGACTTCTCTCTGGTCTCTTCCCTCACTCTAATGCTGGACATGATAGCATGGAATCTAAGCTCCTCCATCTTGGTGCCTCTTATATTGCCTCCCCAGTGGCCCATATCTTAAACATGTCCCTAGCCTCTTGAGTTATCCCTGTCCTCTGGAAGGTGGCAAGGATTGTCCCTGTTGTCAAACAGGGTAACCCAAAGATCCTCGACAACTACGGACTGATAGCCATCTTGTCGGCTATCAGTAAACTTCTGGAGAAAGTTGTGGCTGGGCAACTCACAGAGTATATTCAGGCCCATGAGCTACTGTCTCTCACACAGCGTGGCTTTCACAAAGGACCCAGCACATCCTCCACCCTTGTCACTGTCTCCTCTGAGATCAGGGTAGCTAAGGACCGGGGTAAGCTGTCAGGCGCCATCTTCATTGACCTATCTAAGGCCTTCAACCTAGTTGACCATGTCTTACTTTGCTCTCAACTTCGGTCTCTTGGTCTGGCCCCACCTGTCCTAAGATGGTTTACTAATTACTTCCAGGGCAGACAGCAACTTATTAAATTCAGTAAGGTCCTCTCGGCCACCATTCCTGTGTGATTGGTGTCCCCAGGCTTCGTCCTAGTCTCTTCTCTCTCTCTTCTCTCTCTCTTCTCTATCTTTGTCAATAATTTCCGATCTACTTCTTCCAACTGTAGCTCTATCCTATATGCGGATGACCTGGTTATCCTCACCCATTCCTGTGACATTGGGGTCATCAACCACCAACTGAGTGAGGATTTCAGGAATATCCAGTCCTGAATAACAACCCACAAGCTGGTCCTCAACCTTAAAAAAACTCAGGCCATGCTTTTTGGGTCCCTGGCCAAGATAAAGTCCTTCCCTGCCCCACTGAGTATTACTGGTATTGATGGTACTCCTATCCTAATCACGGACTCCATCAAATACCTTGGGGTGACACTTGACTCCCAGCTTGACCTTGGGCATCATATCCAAAATGTATGCAGAGCTGTCAACTGCAAACTGGATCTGGCCAACAGAGCGAAGAACAATCTTACTTCTGCTGCTCACCTTGCACTGGCCAGGGGTGCATTTCCCCCTTCTGTCTGCTATGGACTCATGCTATTTGCATGCACCTCCAATGTTCACCTCTCTAGGTGGAACATAGCCTATAATAACATTTTCCACTTTGCACTTGCTGCCCTTCACCTCACCCACCACTGTGACCTGTATAACAAACATAACTGGCTCTCCCCACCCAACCACATGAATTTTGTCTTGGCCAGCTTCACGGACAAGGTTCTCAGAACTAACACCCCCCCCTGGACTGACTGAGCTCCTCAGACTGGCTGCCTCTTCTTCTTACTCCCTTATGTCATTGTACCCTGTTGTTCTCAAAGTTCCTGCCACTTGGACACAAATGGGGGACTGGGATTTTGATTGATGTGCCCCCAGAGTATGGAACTCCTCTCCCACCCAAGTCCGCTCCTCCCCCTCCCACTCATGTCTTCGGAGCACCCTGTGGAATTACATGAAGCTCTTCTCTGCTTGTGGTTGTCCTAAACCACCCTAACTAACCTTGATCTGCTGCACTGGACTTACATGGCCTTCTTTTGGTACCCTTGCACAGGTCCTGTTGATATATCATGCCTGCTTGGGTTCTGCTCTGTATATAATGTATTTACTCTCTGCTTCAAGTGATGCTTTGACTGTGGATCTGCTTTTGGGGCTCTGAGCTGTATAGTATTGAGTAATGCACTGTTCATAGCCTTGGTGACTCTATGTATATATTTTGTTCCTATTCTAACTGTGTTTACTGACTGCTTGTGTTGTGTTCATCTGGTTCTACCTGATTCTGTGTAATGCCTAACTTGTATCATGTTGTCCTCTGTATGAACTTCTATTTCATTGTACTCTCCCAGGTTGTACCTGAAAATAGGCAAATGTCTTGTCTAGTGTACTTACCTGGTCAACAAAATCTAAATAAATAAAGGCTCTACACAAGGGAAATGCACAGAGGCTCTATTAATATTCATAATGGAGATGGGGCCATGCATAAAGTCTCAAAGGAATGGGGTAGGGTCAGCAGCACAATCCCTATGTATATTAATTAAGGGTCAGTCCAATACTTAGAGGGAAAAGATCCTTAATGGCACAGCATCTTCTGAGCCAAACAAAAAAAAGGAAAAAAACTATTTGTTATGTTGATGTGTCCTGAACCCCACCTGAACTGAACTGTGCTGTAGCCTGCCCAGAGTCCCTAGTGATGGACACATTTGCCTAAGATCTGAACTGCATAGCCTGCAACCTGAAATGTGCTAATGAACTGTATCCCTTGTGAACCACATACAACCACAGGTAGTAACAATGCCTGGTAGGGTAATTGGTTATTGTTCTGTGGGGATCCCTGCAATATGTCCTGTGATGTCCTTCCTGTGGATCCTTCTGGGGTGAGCTTCAGCACCTGATGCCAACCAAGGGAGGTCCCTGATCACTCTTCCATCTTCAGCAGACCTGTCTGCAGAGACTTTGACTGCTTCAAATCTCCATCACAGTGCTCCAGTAACAGTCCAGTGACAGTAAGTTGTAGAGAGTCACTAATCAGGTCTCCAGAAGTGAGTCACCTCAGGAGCTGTCCTGGCTCAAGATTAAGGAAACACGGTTGACGTTATGACTGACCGTTTTCTTATTTTGTCACCCACTGCAGGTCAGACATGTGCCAGTGTCACCCCACAGAGGCTGCACTGAGATTCACATCACCAGAAGTATTCCTGTTAGGAGGTAGCCTGAGTGGTGGGACCTACAAGTGGACATTGCTGTGGATCATCCAGAGAACCATCTGCTTGACCAGCAGACTTCAGCTTCTCAGCAAGAGTTGCAGAGGATCTCCAAGTCTTCATCATCCAGCTAACTGTTCCTTTTTGTTTTCAGTTCATCCAGGGGATGCCCCATTATGGCCTGTTTATAAAAAGCACTTTATGGAATCAGTTTCCCATCACTGATCAGCCAACATGTCGCAAAGCCTAAGCTTGGTTCATCAGATGTCTTGTTGTCTCTGCAAAGTGAATGGAGGACCTGGAGTGAAAGGGGTGAACCCCCCGTTAGTGGTTTGACCAATTGCTGGTCCAGATTGTATTGTTTTGTTGCTTGTTCTATTGTTAGGTATCCTGTTGTTTCTTTCATCCTTTGTAAATAAACCTTTTGCATCTTGATCCCTGAGTAAGCTTCCTGCCTGTCCTTCCAGATTTCTCTGGCGTATCCTTAACTGTTAGGCAGTCAGGAACTCCATTCCACTGGAGTTTTGCCCTCTACACCTGTTCACCCCTGTTAGATACTTGTTGATCTCTATCATGTCTCCTCTCGCTCTCCTCTTTTCCAGTGTGCACATGTTTAGATCCTTTAGTCTCTCCTCATTCGACTTTTGGTGCAACCCCTTCACTATTTTAGTTCCCCTCCTCTGAACGGCCTCCACCCTTTCTATGTCTCAGCAATACTGCATGTACTGAGGGGGAGTTGAAGAACTGGCATATTTTCTGAACTTTATTTGACTACATTAAGCTGAGAAATGCTTTAAAAAAATTAGTTAAAAAATACCTTCACAGATGTTTCTTTGATTCAACAGAAAAGGAGAAAGTTCAGACAAACTCACTCACTAAAGTGATCAGTCACCAACATTTTGAAACTCTAGTAGTTTCTTCCTTAGGCTTATAGGGTGAATAAATCATAATCTACAATTATTTTTCCAGGTATAATACCCTTAGTAAATTTATTATAAAATAAATACCATTATAGAATTGTAAAGAGGATTATGCTTTACCTTGTGGTGAGAATTCAAAACATTCCTATTGTTTTTCAAATTAATCTTTCAGATAATTCTGGCTTATAACACAGTCTGACTTTCATTTAAAATATAGTTGATGCTGTGTTATTGCTATTTAATAAAATAAATCTACTTCATACATTGAAATAAAGTAGTACCTATAATCATCATTCCTGGCTTTACAGCTCCATATGTGGTATTGTATACATTGCAGGTTTTTCATTTTTCTCTATATGGATACAAACATTTTTCTTTTAGTTTTATACTATTTAAACATCAAAAAATGAGATACCATTTGAATTGTTGACCTGATTTACTTTGATCCATATTTTCTGGCAGGCACGCTAGTGTATATGGAAGTGGGCAGTCCCCTTGGTACCAGCGGCCACTGGACAGTAAGGTTTAAGGTAACCACAGTACAGGAGGCAAGCCATACAAGGATAAAGGTCCTATATTTCAGGAAGGCTAACTTTAAGGAGATGGGTAGAATTATCAAAAAAGCCCTAGTAGCAGAAGGTACAGGGAGAGAGATCTGGAAAAACAGTGCTAGACTCAAGATGGTCATAACAGAAGTAACAGGTCACTGTGTCAAAATGCATAGTAAGAGTAAAAGAAAGAAAAGGTCATTATGGTTCTCGAAGGTAGTGGCCGAGAAAGTAAGGCAAAAGAAAAGAGCCTTCAAAAGATACAAGGAAACACAAAAGGATGAGGACAGAGAACAATAACTGGAAAAGCTGAGGGAATCTGGGGAAATAATTAGAAGTGCTAAAGCACAGACAGAGGAAGGTATAGCCCAGACTATTAAGAAAGGTGACAAGACCTTCTTCAGATACAGTACATTAGTGAGAGGAAAAAGACCAGAAATGAGATCATTAGGCTGAAGATGGAAGGAGGAAAAAGGGGTGGAGGATGACCTAGAAAATGCTGAGATACTGAATGAGTACTTTTGCTCAGTATTCACTATGGAATGGTAGGGTGAGGGACCAAGACTCATTAAGAGGGGTATTCAGGGGAGGGAGGTAGACACCAGCCCAGTCATGGTGGAAAAAGTCCTAGAAGAACTCAGGAAAATAAAAGCAGATAAGGCAATGGGTTCAGTTGGGATCAACACCAGAGTACTAAGGGAACTCAAGGAAGTGCTGACAGAACCACTGACTACCCTTTTCAATGCATCACTAGAGACAGGGAAGATATCTGAGGATTGGAGGAGGGCAGATGTGGTCCCTCTCCACAACAGTGGAAGCAGAGGGGAGGCAGGCAATTACAGCCCTGTAAGCCTGACCTCAATAGTGGGAAAACTAATGGAGTCCTTACTTAAGGAGAGGATTGTGAAGTTTTTGGAGGATAGAGGGGCACAAGATCCAAGGCAGCATAGATTCTAAGCAGGAAGGTCCTGTCAGATGAATTTTATAGATTTCTTTGACTGGGTAACAAGGGTGGTAGATCAGGGAGGGGCAGTGGACACGGCCTACCTGGATTTCAGCAAGGCCTTCAACACCATCCCACACAGGAGATTGCTAAATAAATTGGGGAGCTTAGGAATGGGTTCTACAGTGGTAAAATGGGTTGGGAACTGGCTAAGAGACAGGACTCAGAGGTGGTCATAAATGGCATGAAATTTGAGGAGAGGGAGGTGACCAGCAGGGTGCCACAGGGGTCGGTGCTTGGGCCAGTTCTATTCAATGTCTTTATTAGTGACATTGCAGAGCATCTGGAGGGAAAGGTGTGCCTCTTCGCAGATGACACCATGATCTGCAACAGAGTTGACACACCAGAGGGGATGGAAAAAATGAGAAAGGACCTAAGCCTGTTAGAGGATTGGTCAGATGTCTGGCAGTTGAGTTTCAATGCTAAAAAGTGCAAGATCATGCACCTGGGTCACAGGAATCTAAGGGAGGTGTACAGTATGGGTGGGTGGGGAGATTCTGGAAACCACAAGTCAGGAGAGAGAGACCTGGGGGTTATCATATTGACTACTTGAAGGTGACCAAATAGTGTGAAGGTGGTAGGGAGAGCAAACAGAATGTTAGGGTGCATAGGGAGAGGCACAACAAGCAGGAGGAAAGAAGTGGTGATGCCACTGTACAGGTCCCTGGTGAGGCCTCAGCTGGAGTACTGTGTAATGTTCTGGAGACCTCATCTCCGAAGGACATTGGCAAAATAGAAGCAGTCCAGAGGAGGGTAATGAAAATGGTACATGGACTACACCAGAAGCCCTACGAGGAAAGACTTAAATAGCAGCTGACACAATAACAAAAACTCTGGAAAACATAATGTCTGGACATAATTCAGCTTGAATTTCATATACTGTACCTTCTATAGATTTCTCCTCTTCATTTTTTATTACTGAAGAAATTACTACAAAAACAAGGCACGGGGTTATAATGTCACGGACGAAAGCACGCACATCAAGACTGCAAACCACGATAAGCGTGTGGTGACACCTGACTGCTTTTCTTGTGTTTTGAGGGGGACTTCACCCTCCCAGAACTATTATAATCAATTCTGAGGGGGTGTGGACACAGGGAAAAGAAATAAAATAGAAAAAAAAGATTCCCTAGAAGGGAATCAAACCACTTCTCCCCAACCGCATCCACTGCTGGGTCAGGTGCTCTAGCCACCACACCATTTTATTTATTTCGTTTTTGTTGACCGGGTAAGTGCACTAGACAATTCCTGCCTATTTTCAGGCACGACCCGGGGAAGGGGGATACAGATGAATGCCAACTGACCTTGAACCAGATTAAGCTGTTGGTGGTATTTTTAATGAATGAGAGAAATTTGGCCAGGACACCGGGGAAGTTCCCCTACTCTTTTCGATAAGTGCCATGGGATCTTTAACATCCACCTGAACTACCACCAATCCAGGCAGATGGGACCTCAGTTTTAACGTCTCATCCGAAAGACGGCACCTCAGAAGTGCAGCACCCCTCTCATGCTGCACTACAGTTTCAGTATTGGGATATTAATCCAAGTGCCAGATGTGGGAACTGAACCCACAGCCCTCTGATCTCCCGGCCTCAGAGGCGAGTGTGCTACCTACTGAGCCACTGACACTGCTAATGTGTCACCATGGGAGTAGTGGTTCAGCCGAGCACCTGACTGGCAGTGACTACATCCACTTCCTTGTTGCTGGTGAGCTGAAGGGGGTAGCGATACTTTCTATCGCTGTAATTCCCCTGTCACTATAAAGCCACACACGGTACTAGCACAGTGGTCTTGCTGTTCGTGGTTTTGTCCATGATATTATGATTCGATAGGCAAAAACAGGATCTTTATCACTTACAGTTTATCTACTTGTATGGCTTATTCCCTACTTGAAATTATAATGCCCTGTTGTGACCTCACAGTCTGTTGCCATGGGAATAACTGTGATGTCACAGGAAGAGTATTATGATGTTAGGTTGGGGAGAAGTAATAGAGCTGAGAAACCCTCAAGGAACAACTATCCTGTTTTCATGCATATGACATAATTAATAAATCATGGGGATGAGAAATACAGAGTTAATGAGAAATTTAAGCTTCTTTGTGTCCAAATTTTATGTTTTTGAAAGTTCTCGGGGCATCAGTGGCTCTTTAAGGACCTTAATATCTATTCACTGGAGGAAAGAAGGAAGAGGGAGATATGATACAGACTTTCAAGTACCGTAGGGGAATAAATAGGATACAGGTGGAAAGTATATTTCAGAGAAAACTCTGCACAAGAACAAGGGAGCATGACATGAGGCTGAAGAGTGGAATACTCAGGGGTAATGTTAGGAAATACTTTTCACTGAAAGGGTGGTGGAGGTATGGAACAGCCTTCCAGCAGATGTGGTGAGGTGAAAAACAATACGAGGGTTCAAAAATACATGGAATAGACATAAGGGTACCCTGGAGATGTGCAGAGCAGGAGAGCCACAGATCAAATAGGATCTGTGGCTACAGCAGTGGGCAGACTAGATGGGCCGTATGTTCCTTATCTGCCGACAGATTCTATGTTTCTATGTTTCTATGAGAATCACTCACACTAGATCACAATCAAAATGATTTTCTAAGTACAGCATACAGTATATTTGCTGAAGAGCTCTACTGCTTCTCCTTGTGTGGGCACAATGGAGGGGGCAGTGTTGAATGTCCTCCTCTTCTGCCTCTACCTCTGACAACTTGCCTGGCATCCCTTCGGCCCTGATAATCATTTCAGAAATTGCCTCATCTGATACCATCTCATGTTCCAGATCAGCAGCATCACACTGTACCAATCCCATTGCCTTCTTCTTTGAGAATTCCGCATGCCTTAGAACTTGCTTAATTTATTCCATTTGGAAGGGAAACATTTAGACATAGAATAGGTGGTGGGCAGGTGAAAAATTTGTCCCACATTATGACTACAATAACACAAAGACCATAAATGTTTTCAAATAGACAACAAATAGAGGGCCACATTGTATATGGCATGATGCAGACACAGTGACCAATTTCCGATCAGACTGCATCATGCCACCTGCATTCAAACAGTTGAATACTGTTTTGAAAAGTTTGATTGGATTTATAGAAGTTGCTGTAGTTTACAGCAGGGAAGTTATACATGCATCATATATTTGACAAACGTGTCATGTATTTGATTTATGCATCATTCTTGGGGTGCGCTTTGCAGCAGTTCTAGTTGTTTGTTTAACCACCTTTAGATTGTCTAACAAGTGTTAGAATTGAGATGCAAAGACCCTGAATGGCTCTGAAAACCCTGCACAAGCCTTTTTCTGTCCTGGTTTTCTAATTTCTTATACAGTTTCAGTTCATTATTTTAATGCATTACCACAATACTGTGATCTCTAAATAGTTGTTATGTAATATTGTAACTTTTTTACAAGTAGTGCAAATTGAAACTATTTAACTTCATAATCAGGAAATATTATAGTTGACATGAAACATCTGACACCACATCAAAAAGAAGAGGGCATTGTAAAAGTCCCATGAGACAACTTAGAAGTTATGTCTAAACCTTTTATATCTAAACCAACCAGTACCACACAGTGGCGGCTTCAGTTTCCAGTGCATTTACATTCAAAACATCACCAATAGTTTTATAGTTCATCACCTACCTTCTTGTATTAGGTAACTTTAAAACTTCAGTGCATCTCATCTGGCACAGTACTGTATTGCGTAAAGGCTAACACCAATTTAAAATTCTGAAACTTAACACAGTCTCATAGCACCATATCTGACTGTTTTCCCAAAGAGGAGTGAACACTGGTATGAGCATGTTTGTTTGGTCGTATTTAAACATTTTACATGTTTAATAGTTAAAGTGCAAATATTAAACTAAAACATTTACTGGAGAAATGTGAGACAGCAAATGTTACTACACGAAAAGCCACACAAGAACAAAAACATGGACTGAAAATCTATTACACATTATCAAAGTTGATGTCACATTATCTTGTCATCTGTGGAGAATAAAACATGAAACTACTATAATATAATAAATGTGATAATTATGTACGGTAGGCGCAGAGGTTTTGTGAGATGAACAAAGACCATTTTTCTAGTTCTTACTGCTATCCTATCAGCAATAACCTAAAATGTATTTTCCCCTCAGGTACATTAACTATCAAGCCCAGTTCTGAAACTGCATTTATCACCTCATGTGGTAGTCCCTATTCCCTTCCACAACCAAATCTCTTTCTGGCTGAAAAATGTTCCTTTACATCCCTCCCGACTGTAAGTGGGCCAGAGCCACCCTTGGTTTGGCTTAAAGTTGGGACCTAAACATTTGTTTTGGCTTTGGCAATTTGGAAGAATCACTTTAGCTCCCAATACAGTACTTGCACACAATAAAACAGACTACAAATGGAGAGGAACCTTGAGGTCAGCAATGAAAAAATTGTTATCTACCTTAACAGTAGATCTTCAAGAGAATCTCCTCCATTGAGTCATAGTATGGCACTATAAGCCATTGGCATCAGGACCATCTGGAAACTTTTTGCAAGCTGAGGCTGCCTACATCAATTAGCCATATTAGTACCTGCATAATTTCAGCACTCCCAGCATGCCACAGTTGCCTGCTGAAGACAAGCTGTGAGGCTTATCAGACTAGCAGTGACCAAAGTAACCAGGACCAAAACCAGACATACAGAAGAGGATAAGGAAACCTGAGTATGGATGCTGTAAGGGCATCACTTGAGAAAACAATGTGTGACATCAGGCAGAATAGCCACCCATCACCTGACAAGGAGGGGGGAGGGAGGGAGAGCTGTGGCTCAATGGAGGAGATTCTCTCAAAGATATACTATTATGGTAGGTAACTAGTATATCTTCTTCGAGGATATCTCCCTTAACTGCCCCACATCATGGAACAAATCCCAAGCAGTACCAAGCACTGATGGAGGATGGCAGGACCTACTAATCCTGAGTGAGGAGGCCTTGTAGTACATTGAAGCTAAAGCCAGTATGTCTATAGAAGACAATGTCCAGACTGTATTGTTTAGTGAATGTATGAACACTACAAGTGGAAGCACAAATAACAGCAGCGGACACATTCTAAAAACAATTCACTGGGGTAGCCACCCCATGAGTGGACTGAGCATGTACAGGACCAGGAAACTGCTTACTGCACTTCTGATAACAAAATGTAATGCAGTTGTCCAGCCATTTGGACAGGTCTTATTTAGAAATTGGTGAGTCCACAATTCTGGGGGCAAAAGCAATAAACAGTTGAGATGATTTTCTTGGATCTTTAGTACAATCCAGGTTCCAACACAGCATCCGACAGACATCCAGTGTATATAAATGATGCTCCCCACTAACTGCAGGAGAGAAAAAATAAACAGGATGGTCTGTTGTCTGATTTAGTGTTCTTTCAGACAACCTTAGGTTCAATGTGCCTGTGCAATTGGATTTGTGCTTGTGCAATGTAGATAAACTTCGGCTGTTCACCTCTCTAGCCATGGGATATGCCACCCTGTAGGGGTACAAAGGCAAGGATCCCTTGGGGAGGGTCCCACCCCTTGAGGTGCCATGGGAGTGATTCCCTTGGCTAAAGGTACCTTAGGAAGAAGACCATGGGAGAGAGGGGGTGCTGCTGGAGGAGGGGAGGTGGATGGAGGGCAAGGAAAAAATGCTTGTGTGTGGAGTGAGGAGAGCAGCCCTTAAATAGGCCAAAAGGGGGAGTGGCCAGTTGCACTGCCCCCTTGAACCACAGGCTATAGCCTTCCAATTCAATGTGCCTGTGCAACTGATTTCATGCTTGTGTAATGTAGATAAACTTTGGCTGTCCACCTCTCTATCCATGGGATATGCCATCCTGTAGGGGTACAAAGACAAAGAACCCTAGGGAAGGGTTACACACCTTGAGGTGTCACAGGAGTGATTCCCTTGGCTAAAGGTACCTTAGGAAGAAGCCCACAAAGAGTGTCAAGCAAGGCATACAAGGTAGTGAAAACATATCGAGATTGAGGACCTCTACGTAGGTCGGTTGGTAGTATGGATTCCGTTGGTAGCATGGGTCAGTTGGTAGTATTGTTTGAGTAGAGTTGGCAGGAAACAACAGGTGAATAGTGACCCAGTCAGAGGTCTGACAGTAAGGCATGGAGACCTGGCTTCCTAAGGAGACAGAGATCAGCCAAAGGGGCAGATGGGACACTTACAGGATGGCCACCCACTCCATCCAACAGTGGAAACCTACCTAACTGAGATAGGGATAATTGTCTAAGGATAACTACATATTATGACCTGTGGCACAGAGGAGAGGAAAAACCCCTTTGAGGAGGAAATTTCTGGGGATCCAAAGCCTAGGACACCTTCCCTTCAGGCTTGGGATGTTCTTGATTAGTGACGACTCAGCTGCTGCAATTTGAAAATCCAATCAAAGGGGGGAAATGCCTCACTCCTATACCTCAAGGGATACAATGAGGCCTACCAACAAGCTTTCAGTGGACATCCTGATCATAGGTCCAGGCACTTCTAGATGGGAAAGAAGGCCTTTTTTGTACCATCTTACTGAACAAGAGAACTTTTGTGGGTTCTACTTCGCTTGCTTATGTGTGTGTGGGGGGGTGAGGTCCGCTGGGAAGCTGTGTCATATAATATGAAAGTATTTGTCAGCATGTGTAAACTGTAGCGCTAAATGGGCAGCCAGCATGTGTTTTATGTGAGACCCTAAGTGGTGAATGGCACAGGCCTGTGCTCCTCTGGTATTTTTGTTTTTATAATTATTTTTTTCTATCAAGGGGAGGTCTTCCAGCCCCTGCATTGGGTGGCTTACAGTACACTCTTCATAGGTGTGACAAGCCTGACCTCACCAAGAATGTTGTTGTGAGAACACGTTGGCACCCATCAGCAATAACCCTAGGCTCGTCAAAATAGTGGGCAGTTCTCTCCCACTTTCTTTCCTGCAAACCCCCACCTCATTAGAGACATTGTGTTGTCCCACTTTAACTACCTCAGCTTCTGAGCTACACCGCTGGGGTTGCAATGAGCCACGTGGTGCAACCTTCTTATTGGGTTGTGTGATTCTCTTGGGGGGGACATCCCCTCCTGCATTCACCATAGTGCTAAAGAAGGATGGATACCACTTGATAATTCCCTGGGAATAGGGGCTGGCCTACAGCAGGGCTCTGCAGCCGAAGAGACACCTCTATATCCTCAAATTGCATGGTACGCTGTGCACAATGTATATAGTTTGCTAATGTGTTTATGTATGTTTGTTTCACAAGAGACACACACAGATGTTTTATTATTTGTTAGTATAAGGTCATCTGGTAGGGGCAGGGTATATGGGCTTTACCCACTCTCTCTCTCTCCATATCTGGTGATGCTTTATAGAAATTTGCATCTTCCGGTTGGGCTGCCCTCATCTCCTATCTGCTGGTTGTTCTTGATATATCTCTTAATTAAATACTTGCTCCCTATTACTAACAGGTGATATCACTTGTCTGACATGGAACGTCAGAGGGCTTAACACCCCAAACAAGAAGAAGCAAGTTTTGGACCACCTTAAGAGACTGGGAACGAGGGTCGCCTTCATGCAGAAGACCAAACTTACTGGGGGGGAGCCTGAGAGACTGAAGAGGGAGTTGGTAGGTCATGTCATACATGCCTCGGCCTCCTCTAGAAAGAGAGGGGTGGTGATTCTGCTTCACAAGCAACTACAATGGAAATTGCAGAGACAAGAGAGAGACCCTGAGGGTAGATGGGTGGTGGTACTCATGGATACTGGGGAGGGCCCTCTGATCCTGGGTAATGTATACACTCCGAATGAGGACTCGCCCTCCTTCTTTCACAAGTTGGCCCAGGTGCTGGGATCCATAGCTCCGGAAGACACCCCCATTTTATTAGGGGGTAATTTTAATCTCACTCTGGACCCTTTCCTGGATAGATCCCCTTCCAATACTGAGCTCCACTCCAGGGTTGTAATGGCAGTGGCTCAATTACAACAAGAGTTGGCCCTTATGGACATCTGGAGAATATTTCACCCCTCCCAGCAGGACTACACCTTTCATTCCCCAGTACATAGGTCTCTTCATAGAATAGACTTAGACTTCTGGCTCACCTCTCCTACTATTACTAGTAACACTGTTAATACTCTTATTCATCCCTTAGTTATCTCAGATCATGCCCCTGTGCATCTTGCCTTCACATGGAGCCCCCCTCTCCCTAAGTCTCCAGCTTGGAGGCTGGACCCATTGCTACTTCATGACCCTGACTTTCCCCTTTGGCTTCAAAAGGAAGCAACGGAATTTTTTCGGCATAACCTCATAGCAGATGCCTCTCCGGGTACCACATGGGAGGCCTTCCATGCTACTCTAAGAGGGGCGATAATGGGGTTTGCGAGCCAGTGCCGAAAGAGGAGGGAACAACATTTGAGGGGGCTTGACTGACAACTCAGAGAAGCGGAGCTTACTTTTAAGGCCCTTCATGTCCCTTCCCTTAGGTCAGAGGCAGGTCACAAGGTCACCTCTCTGAAGATGCAAGTAAACGAGCTGGTCTCTAGAAAGGCAGAGATTTCGATCATTAGACTCAAGCATAAATATTGGGAAGGGCGAGAAAAGGGAGGTAAGCTGCTGGCATACCATCTCAAAAAACAGCAAGCCAGAAGGCATATAGCGGCTTTAGAGGATGCAGGGGGTAGGACCCAGACCTCGTCGCAAGGTATTAATCAAATAATGATGGATTTTTACTCCTCGTTATATAAATCCTCCAGAGCCCCAGACCCCCAGGGGGTCCTTCCATTTCTGGAGTCCCTACATCTCCCTAAAATCTCGGAAGCCCAGGCTAATGCCCTAGATGCCCTGATTTCAACCCAGGAGGTGGCAGACACCATCCTCTCCCTTAAAAAGGGAAAGTCCCCAGGAGGGGATGGTTTTCCTATTGAAGTGTGGCAGCTGTTGCATCCCATAATCTCTCCAGTATTGCAACAAGTATTTACTGAGTCATTGCTAACAGGGTCTCTCCCTTCATCCCTTAGGGAGGCGACTATTACTATCCTACCAAAACAAGGTAAAGACCCTCTTAAAGCATCCAGCTACTGCCCTAGTTCACTATTGAATGCTGATAGCAAGGTGCTAGCTAAGATACTAGCTAATAGACTTAATCCTCTTCTTCCCAGTTTGATCCATCCATCCCAAGTAGGCTTTGTTAAGAGCCGCTTTAGCTCAGACCATATTAGATCATTGGTAAATTTAATCCATAAGGCCCAAACATTATCTTCCCCCGCTGCTGCCATTGCAATTTATTTTGAAAAGGCCTTTGATTCCCTGGAGTGGGACTATGCCCAACAAGTACTTTGCACTATGGGCTTGGGGGCAGGGTTTTGGGCCTGGATTGGGGCAATATATTCATCCCCAGCTGCACGGATACTCACCACTACGATGCTGTCTCCCCATTCATACTGGGTAGGGGTACCCATCAGGGCTGCCCACTTTCCCCACTACTTTTTGTATTGGCAGTAGAACCCCTGGTGGCTGCTATTAGGCAAAATCCTCTAATTTCTGGGGTCCAGGTGGGAACATGGGCATACCCTACTCTTATGTATGCAGATGATCTGTTGCTCCCTATAGCCAATATCGTCACCTCCCTTCCTCTCCTACTGTCCACCTTGTCAGATTTCTTTACATTTTCAGGGCTCAAGATTAACCAGGCCAAGGCGGAGGTCCTACCTTTAAACTCTAAGTGTACCTCTCAAATGGTTATTCAGCATGGGCTCTGATGGGCCCCGGAGGGGATTACCTACTTGAGAATTACTATTTCTCCTAATTTGCATAAAATCTGGGATCTGAATATGAAACCACTTTTGAGTCCATTCGTACAGAACTGGACAGATGGAAATCTCTTTGACTGTCACTTGTAGGTAAAATATCTACAATTAAAATGGTCACAGCATCAAAAATCATGTATCTTCTCTCCAACATTCCTTTGAAAATACCTCATTATTGGTTTACTAAGTTAGACTCCCTGCTGGGATCCTTTTTGTGGAAGGGTAAGAAACCTAGGTACAGCAGAAATAAGCTCAGAGCTCATTGGTCGGAAGGGGGATGGGGTCTTCTGTGGTTAGAGGGGTATAAATGGGCCTTTCAGCTGGCTCAGACATTAAAATGGTTCCTTTTCCCTGAACACAGCACTCCCCAGTGGCTGGATATGGAGAGAGAGGTATGTCAGCCCACTCACTTGGTACTATTGTTATTTAACCATCCCCCTAAGGGCAGTCGCTCTCATCCTACTATAGGTCCCTCTCTGGAATATTGGGCCAAGGTGCATAAGAAGTTGGGTGCCTCCCCATCTCCCCTAAGACTTACCCCACTATGGGGCAATAATGAGATTACCATCAATAAACAACCAATTGCATGGCCCTCATGGGAATGTGGTGGTATCTCATTGCTTTGAGATATGCTCATTCCTGGTACAGATACCCTTAATTCCTTTGAGGGCCTGAGGAGCTCTTATGGAATCTCTCCCAAAGACTTCTGGCAATTCCTTCAAATAAGAAGTGCCATCCTTACATACAGGCATAAGCAGCACCAAGAGCAACAAATCTCCCTGGTAGAGTCATGGCTGGCCCTAGAAAGGGGACAGTCAAGTCGGGTATATGCGGCCATTCAGAGCACCATCCCATCCCAAGCAGAGCAATCCAAGCATAAATGGGAGAAAGCACTGCATGCCTCTATTACGAACCTGGAGTGGAAGTCTTGTCTAAAACTAGCTCATGGGGCATATCTTGACACAAGTAGTCAATTAATACAGAACAAGATAATTCACTCCTGGTACAGGACTCCTGTAGTCCTCGCCAAGGCAAAGCTGGCTCAGTCTGACCTGTGTTGGAGGTGTCAGGAACTCCCTGGTGACCTGTTCCATATACTTTGATCCTGCAGACTGATCCAGCCCCTATGGCAGGCTACCTGTGAGATGGGGTCCAAGATACTTAGGAAGTCTGTGCCTCAGTTCCCTGAGTTGCTGTTATTAGGACTCCGGACCCCGGTGCCTCACCTTCGTCTCTCCAAGTTGAAACTACTTCTGACACTCAGTATGCAGGTTAAAAGACTCCTATTGTGTAAATGGTGGTACCAGATAATCCCCTCCCTGGGGGAGGTACTTACCTCAATGGCTCAAGTTGCCAACTGTGCCAGAATGTCATATACTGGGACCAATACCCTCTTTAAATATACTGCCCTCTGGACTCCCTTCCTTCTGTTTTTGAAACCTAGGGATGGAATTGGCTGAATAGGCAAAACTACACAACTATAATGGTCTCCTCTCATGGTGCATTTGGGGGCAAGTGCTGGAGAGTTTGTTACTGAGTTATAGAGGACCTTGCTCTATGGATGACATGGTATAATATCAGTAAAGGATAGTATCTTGCCTGACAATGAAGACCTGTTTGCTTTGTGTGTGTGATCACTTGTATTTTGTAGGCTTAAAGTAGAGGACACTGGCCCTGGACCTCTCATAATTTCTGATGCTTTGTCAAATACTGCAGAAACTAGCAGGATGGGGCCTGGTCAGATATTTTGTATGAGTAAGCCATAATGCAATGCACCAACTGCTAATACTTTCAAAGTTAATCTCCAGCTGGATAGGTGTTGTACATCCAGGCACAGAGTATTATCCTACTGCTTACCTGGCTAGTATATTCAGTTCATTACTATTTGGCCAGCATGTTCCGTTCTCTGCTTCTACAGACATATGTAACATTCTGTAAGATCTTTGCAATGTATCCGACTGTTTTAATGTTTGTATCATATTAATAAGTCAAATCAATTAAACTTATTAACCTCAAAAAAAAAAAAGAGGGGGGAAATTCCAGTTTGGATGAAGGCTCTCACTCTAGCCCTCTAACAAGAATGCCATGAAGGCTTGCCAGCGAACTCTACAATACAGCTCCTCCAAGGCAGGAAGAGGAGAGTGATGACTTCTAAGGCACTAAGCTGGCTTACCGATCTAGAAACAAACCAAGTGAACCAGATGCAGTCATGGGGATAATAGCGTAGAAGGTGCCTTAGGCAGCTGGTGCTGCAGCTAAAGGATAGCAATATATCCTCCCGTCACAACTTAGTCAAAATTCGATATCAAGAGGTGCCACTGTGCATCGACCTTCAGACCTAGTGGCTAAAGCTCCACCTGGAGTGAGGATATTCCAACTATGGGCCAGGAAGGAAGGGCCTCACATCAGGCATCACACCCTCTGGATGCGGACTAGAGTGCAGAGTGAAACTGTCGGCTGTGAGCGAGCTCAAGCCAAATTGATGGGCATGGTCAGCTAATTTCAAGTAGCAATGGAACAGGCCACACAAGACACTGGAGAGAATATCAGGTACTAAGCAGCAAAAGAAACACAGTAGGAACAGTACAGGCAGCAATATGTAGCATGGTAAGGATGAGAAACAATGGAAGAGCTGAATGTTGGAGACCATACCTAGGTCAGACATGTTTTAAAGCAAGGTTCAGCACTAGGGAACCTGGACCTTTAGCAGTCTGAGTCTAGCCAACCAGTCCATCAATGAGTGCCAAACAAAGGTGACAATGACTTGAAGGAGTTTAGAGGTGGAGGCAGTAGTCAAACATAAAGTAATTAGGCCACACAAGGCCATGGTTCTTCAACAAAACCCCCAGTTCCCCGTTGTGTGAAAAACAAGGAAGGAAAGAGGAAGGACCGTGACCCACATGCAGATTTTAAAACTAGTTTACAGCAACAGCAGTAGCCGGGCTGACCTCCAGAGTATAATAAAGCAGGGTGCAAAAGTAATTGAGCAGCATCCAGCTGCAATTAACTATAGCTTGTAGGAGCAGCAATCTGAATGAACATAGAACTGTAGGGAAAGGCAATGCACTGAAAACAGAAACAATATTTGCTTGGTATAAATTCAGGAAGCAGGACTGAGTTCCATGGACTAGGTTGCTGAGGTGATTGTGAAGCAGTAAAGGAGCAGTTGTTAGCTAGGCAGCAAAGCTATGAAGCAGGTGTAATCAATGAAGGGTATAGCACAGTGGTTTAAGGCTCGGAGCTGCAAGTCTGAAGACCTGGGTTTGAATCCCACAGCCCCCACTTGCATACTGTGTGACCCTGAGCAAGTCATATGACTTCCCTGTGCTCTCAGGTCACACCTGTAAACAAGCTTTCAGCTTAGTGTGCCAATCCTGGTTAAACAATTGAAAAAAAAAGATAGCATAGGAGAGCAGAAGTAAGGAAGTAGCTTCTGAGCTGAAACACATAGATAACATTTGAAGTTGCACTTGAGATTTAGCTGAAATCTGGTGAGTAAATGGGAGCCAAAATAACACAAGCTCAGAAGTAGTGCAATACAAAGGCAACAGCATGCTAGAAAGCAAAAATCCCCCAAAGGAAAAAGCAAATGAAAACACAAACACAGGACAGGAACAAGCAGCACAAAGAAGCACAGTAGCCAGAGGCAAGCAACGCTAACCAAAGTAGAAGAACACAAAACAGAAGTTCAGCAGAGACAGAGTAGAGTAGTTTGCCAAAACACAGCAGGACCTGGGAGGGGGGGCTGCAACCCCCAGCAGGCCCCAAGGGAGAAGACAGACTGACAGAGCCTCCAGCTGGCAAGGAGAAATGTTTGTGTATGGAGTGAGGAGAGCAGCCCTTAAATAGGCCAAAAGGGGGTGGGGCCAGTTACACTGCCCCATTGAACTACAGGCTATAACTTTCTAAAAGAAAATGAGTTTTTTTGCATAATGTGACCCTATCCTTGTGAACAATAATAAATGGAGGATCTGCAACCCGAGTCTGTAACTCTGAAAAGTGTTTAACAGAAGTCATAGCCACTAGAAACAGTGTCTTCCAAGAGAAGAAATGCATCTCACAAGTAGCCGCATGCTCAAAGGGAAGCACAATGACGGTCTTTAAGGCCAAATTAATGTCCCATACCAGAACCGTGTCTCACACTGGTGGGTGCAAAATGAGGATGCCCCTAAGGAATCTCTGGGAAACTTTCCACTGGGCCACTGTCTTACCTCTGAGAGGGCATGAAACACTGACAAAGCTGCCATGTGGATCATTACTGAGAATTGCCCTAGTCCTGAATCTTTGAGGGACAGTAGATAGTCTAAAATTTTAGAAATTGGATATGAAAAGTGATTTAGCACAGGTCTAGTATACCAAACAGTAACATTTTTTAATTTCTGTGAATAAGTGTACTGTGTAGATAAGGGCATGTCACCTATCACCCAGTTGGCTGAACAATTGTCAGTTCCAAAACATTGTGTACACAATTGCCTCCTGGGACAGGGCCTTTAATAACCAATTGTCTATGTAGGGGAAGACATACAGACTCTTCCTCCTTGGATCCACTGCAAATGCTGCAAATACTTTGATAGACATGTGGTGCAAAGCATAAGCCAAAGTGCAAGCCATGAAATTGGTTGTGGGAGCCCTGAAGCATGACTCACAGATAATTTCTGTAAGATTTTCTGATCTTAATGTGAAAGTAAGCATCGTTCATGTCCAATGCAACTAACTAGTCTTCTTTTAACAGTAGGTGTAATAGGGACTGGAGGGACATCATTCTGAACTTCTTTTATTCTATGTGCTGTACATGTTCAGATCCCTCAAGTCAAAGATGGGCCTTAAATCCCCTTACCAGAAAGTATCTGGAGTAAAAACCTTGGTTCATTTCTGCTGCTGGGACCACTTCTACAGCCCTTTTGCAGAGGAGAGACTGAACTTCTTCCAGCAGAGTGCATGATGTCCAGGAGGATACCTGTGTGGCAGTGGGGAGTAACTGTAGTGTCAGTGGCTCAGTAGGTTGCACACTCACCTCTGAGGCTGGAAGACTGGAAGGTAGTGGGTTCTAGCCCCACACCAGGAACTTGGGGTAAAACTTGGTACTTACACTATAGTGCAGCATGGGGAAAGGGGATGTTGAACTCCTAATGATGTACCATATTTTAGATAAGATGTTAAACCAAGATCCCATCTGCCTGTTCTGGTGGTTGTTCATGTGCACATTAAAGATCCCACGGCACTTAGGGAAATCTTGCCAATGTCATGGTCAAATTTCCCCATTCATTGAAAATACCACCAACAGCTTAATCTGGTTACATTTCAGTTGGTTAGGTTTCCATCTGTATCTGCCTCCCTTGGGGTGAGGTTGAAAATAGGCAAAATTGCCTAGCCCTCCTTTCCCAGTCAACAAAAACAAAATTAAGAAAAACAGATTAAAACTGGATGAACATTAAGGTGCTTTAGGGGCATATCCTTGCTAAATCACATCCACAAAGCTGGCATCTATGGTTATTCCCCTCCATTTTTCTAGAAAGAGGGAAATATGGCCCCCCATTAAAACCTTCTGAGGCAGTGAGGCTGGAAGCAAGGGACGGGAATCAGAAGGCACCAGGGGAAGGAAGGTGCTCTGATAATGGTCTGATCTTTTGCAAGTGGGCCATGGGCACCAGGAGGCAGGTTTGTGGCTTGGGTGGTAGATGGCTGAGGCCTCTGTGATCCACAGCCATGGCCTTTGGAATAACCTCTGCCAGGATGGGCATAATTCTTATGAAAAGAACCATGACCCCGTCCCCTGGTTTGGGGGTTTGAAATATGCAGGAACCTAAGAGTCATTCTTGAAGTCTGTAGATCCCTTAACGTATGTTCAACATCATTTCCAAATTACTGCTTTCCTATGAAAGGAGCATTCATTACTGATTGTTGCACATCAGATGAACAAAGCAGCTACTCTAAACCAGCAGTGGTGTCTAATGCAATTTCCTATGGCAGCAACTCTGGCAGCAGCATCAAAAGCAATCACAGGCTGATCTTAGGAGATGCTTACTGGCCTCTTGACCATTAGCATTTGTTTGCTGAGACAATATCTTGTCTTAGCCCTCAGGACATTGTTCAGCTAGAGTGACCATAGTGTTCCTTAGGCAATTCTAATATTTGATCATGTATGCCTAATAGTTTGCAATCTTTAGGCCAAGGGTAGCTGAGGCAAACATCCTCTTACCCATAACATCCAGCTTCTGTGACTCCTTGTCCAGTGGCAGAGAGCTCAAGTGTTTAAGCACTTTAGATCTATCATGAGCAACCATGATTACTACATAGTCTGTTTCATGCTGTGATGAATAATATAGCTTAGCAGTAGTGGCAGGATATTTTTGTGCTGGCCTATGCCAGGCAGGCAATACAGCATCCTCTAGAACTGAGTGTGCTGGAGGGATAATCACTATCAGAGAGGATAAGACTTCCAAGAAGTCATAAAGAATCATTTTCCTTAGCTTGGGTCCCCAGTTTGGCCTGTAGCTGTTTAATGAAAGCCAGCAAAGAGTCATCCTCATGGTGAGATCTGGTTGCATTTACCACACTCCCCTAAGAGCAATAGGACAGAGTGGAGCTTGATCCAACTCCTTCTGTAATCTCCTCTTCATCTTCCATGGCTTCCTCCTCTTCTTTCATATACTCTGGATTACATTCCAGCTCATCATTAATGTCCACCATTATAGGCACTGGATCAAAGACAGGAGAAGGAACAGGAAGAGGCACTGACGACGGATGGACAGACCATCCAAAGTTGGCCTTGAATCAGAGATAGAATATGAAAGTGTTAATGAGAAAACAATGAAGGATCAGGCAGAGGCATTGATGGTGGCAGCAGTATGCACTGAAACAACTTCAGCATTGTTTGGTACAATGCCTGTGCATCAAAGGAGCTCAAAGGTGTTATCAATAGCTGAGTCATTGATGGTAAAGTGCCCATGGCAGGATAGAGTGCCAGTCCCTGATTGGGAAGAAAGATCCAATGCCAGACTCTGATCTTAGTGTCTGTAAGACAGTTGTGGGCGGCACGACCCATGGCCATAGGTGGGGCCCCATCTTTTTCACATGACTTACCCTGTCTAAGTGGTGAACAATAATGGTCAAGAGAAGCTTCTTTTTCCTTTCTGCTCTTCTCTTTGTCTGTGTGGCCATGTTTATCCACCAACTTTGATAACTTGTCTTTTTTCTTTGATGAGTTAGCAGTGACTGTCGATGACCATGGAAAACGACAAGCCAGTAGTGAGCTGGGAACAGGACAAGGTGACGACGGTGAAGCTGCCTTCACTGCAGCCTGCTTCTCTCTTTCTTGGAAAGGTAGCAAGTTTTCTAAAACTACACTGTGATGTCTGCTGGTTGCCTGGTTAAAGCTTAGACAGATTTTGCATGCCTAACCTTGTGATTGTACAAAAGCAACAGATACAAACAGAGTGGCCATTATCTTTATAAATGTTAATGTTGCTTTAATAGCAATAACGAAACAATGGTTCTTTGTTCACTCACAGCATAAAATATATTTAGAAGACAAACAAAAGTAAGTATCAGCAACAGTGAGATGCTTGTAAAAGTTTGATGGTGTTCTTCAGCAGCATGGATTGACAAGTGCTTGACAGCAGGAGAAAGAATTGAGGCATGCTGGGGATGCTGACATTATATAGGCACTGATGTAGTGTATCAACATAGGTAGCCCCAACATGCAAAATAATTCTGGATGTCCTGATGTCAATGGCTAATAGTTCCATGATGTGGCTCAGTGGAGGGAGAGATCCTTGAAGGAGATTATTAATTACTATAGCTTACTTGTGGCAGTTGGTGTAGGCATGCAACTGCTGGGGATTGGTGTGTTGGAATGGTGTAACTCAATCGACAAATATGACTTCTGTAGTTAAGCTCTGAGCTATAGTAATTGATAGTCTTCATTGTTGAGCAGGAAGCTATCCCCTGTAGTTTCCATTTTACCTCCAAGCCAGTTACTACAGACACACTATATTTTCAAAATTTATGATAACTCCCTGTCCCCCCAAAATGGTATGCAAGAACAGAAACACAAACTGAAAGGTATTGCATTTAAGCAATTCCATTAAGCTTCACACTGTTTCCACATGCATGAAGGTAAAAGCTTTTTTCTTGCTTCTGAAGCAGTGCCAGTACCTAGGGATACATCAGTTGACTACTGTGGCTGCCATGATGGCTGCATTACTTGAACAAACCATCTTATCCCATTTTCCATTCCAAACTTTTCCTGCTGCTATTGGCCTATGTGACCTGAGTGGGGACATGCAATCTGACTGTTAGGAAGATGCCATGCTCATGCTTTAGATGATCAGACAAAACACTGTTTGCCAATGTCAAGAAGGCAAACCCTGACTGATCCTTACGTCACACAGATGGCAACATGCTCTTAGTGGATTTGTGGGGCCATAATTAAAATACTCTTACACTGTAGATGGTCTCTTTGTATATTAGTTACATGATTGGACTGCTGAATTTCTTTAAGAGCGATAGGGTGACAACTGAAAGATGTTTTTCAGTCATGGTGGAATGATGTGTCTGGGCTGGATGCCCTGGAAGGGTAGCACTGGCAGTAGCCGCACTTGGGTTACAGTGAAGCTGAATATCTGGGGTATTGATGTGGGCCTGAAGTCTCCCAGGGGATTACCGAAGATTGTCTTCATCGAGCTGAAAAAGGAGGTGGTATCAGGTAGGATTAGTAGGCCTTTTACTGCACCTTTGCATGCCATCCATTGGACTGGTCACCAAGTAGGCCCTGGGGAATTCAGAATGATTACTCACCTGTCAACCCAGTGGGACAGTTAGTCAACCATCACATTGATCTATTCTACCAGTGGTGTTTTATGCATTGTTTGATAAGATGATCAGGATGGTCAAGGTGGCTGGGCAGGGGGACCTGTTAGGTAAGGCAGACATAGAGCCCACATTCTTGCTTCTGCCAGTACACCCTGATGACAGAGATTTGCCAGTCATGAAGCCTGAGGATGTGTACTGTTGATAACTACATGCCAATGGGGTGCACAGTAGTGTACGCTGTCTTCAAACAGTTCAGCACATCCCTACTTTGGGCTACCATGTGCAGGGCAGGTCAGTTTGAGGTAGTGCACTTCCTGGATGGCTTCCTGTTCATGGGAGCATTGACCTGGTGGTACCCTTGCCCCCCCCAAAAAAAATGAAAGGATGTGCACCAGGTTATCTTTTGTCAGCATCCAGACTGACACACCCCACGACAAGGTGATGGCATTCTAGGACCTCCTAGCTAGGGAGGCAAAGGTGCACAAGAGTCCTTTGGGGTAACTGCAACAGTTGTTCAGCCATCTCAGCTTCACCTCAAAATCATGCCAATAGGCAGGTTGTTCCTTCAACATTTGGCTAAGATTGACACAGGATGTACCATGTCTCACCATAGGATCCAGGTGTCAGAGAACATGAAGGAAGACCTGGTAGGGAAGTGACTGACTTTCCTGAGCTGCTTGAACTGGGTGGCAATTTTATCAGAGGCAACCACCAGCCAGAAGCTCAAGCTCTTTATTGATGCATTTGGAGGTCTTGGCTTTGGGGCACATTTTTGAGGAGAAAGGTGTGCAGGGCCCTTGTCCTCAGTTTAGGAAGCAGAAGTCTTACTCAGGCAGCTCACTCTCTAAGAGTTTTTTCCCATTATGGTGGCTTTGGAGGTATGGAGAGAGTAGTTTAGGGACAAAAAAGTGAACTTCTGGACAGACAACATTGGGTTAATCTACACAAGCATTTGGGAGCCAAAGGCCCCTTGGGTAATCTAATGCAGGTCTTTGTGTTAGCATGTTTGGTGCTTAACATACAGTTTAGACCTGTGCATGTGCCAGGTGTGGATAACAGTATTGCTAATGCTTTTTCATGTTTGCAGTGGCAGAGATTCCAGGAGTTGGCTCCAGAAGTGAAGGCACACCCCATGGAAGTCCCAGCCTACCTCTGGGAATTGGTGATGCAGAAGCTTTGGAGTTACTCAAAACATCCTTGGCACACAGCACTCAACCAGTGTACCACAGGGGGGTTGACAACTTTCTGAGTGCCCAGGGGTGGCAGAATGCATGGATTATTCCAGAGGACCAGCTATGCTTATATGTAGTCCACATGAAATAAGAAGGTTTACATAGACACATAGAAAGTGATGACAGAAAAAAATTGCTGGTCCATCCAGTCTGCCTATAGGTCTCTATAGAACCCCCGCAGCCTGGAGTCACTTGGGGTTATTATTGTCTTATATTACATCTAGTAGTGAGGATTTACTCCTTTTAATACTTCTTACACTCTCTAATGCTTGTTCATTGCTGTGCTCTATTTTGTTGCATAACCTATCTCACTCGAGATAGTAACATACAGTGAGGCAGCTTGTTCCTGCTTGTTTAACTGCCAAATGCACTGCCTAAGTGTATGTCTGCACATGTGTTACAGTGGTTGAGGTTATCAATCTAAAAGTATTGATTGGGTGCTGCTAATTCCTCAGGATCACTAGGAGGGGGCCTGCTGCTATCTAATCCCCTGGCAATAGGTGTAGATATATAATTCCGTGTTAGGTAATAAGAAGAGTTGTAACTGATTTGCTGTGAGTCTGTAGCCTAGATCCTAGTCTGTAGCATCCCCACAGGGTCTTCTTAGTCCGTGTCAAACATTATACTGCTATCAGTCCAACACCTCCTTTCTCCATAGCTGAGTGTCTTGGCTATGAAATCTACCACAGGATGGCCTTGCGGTATTGCCCTGAAATGCAACCACTAACATCTGTATCCATCACATGCTCACTCCTTCTAGGTCTCACTTTCTGTGTAACTCTTGTGCTTATTTTTTGTTCAGAGACCTAGCAACTCAAGCAAATTACTCCAATCCACCCTTTCTGAGTCACCTCTTATCACCACCCTATCCCTCACTATTTCACCCCTATTATATATTGCCTTTTTGGAGAAGAGACACTGTCAACTTCTGGGTGCTTACATCTTCTCCTTGACTCCCATTTAATGTTCACTTTTCCCTTGGGGTGGCAGGAACCCTCTGACCCCTTATTGATACTATTACTGGGTGGTTATATTGAAAGCAACTCTGGGCAACTACCCTCTCCACTAAACCACACTAATCACCTCTAGGCAAAAAGTTATGGGTTACAAATTGCATACATGGATGTTTGTAACCTCCTTTCCAAGATATCTGAGCTGGAGTCTTGGACTGCCCTCTATGACCCTGATATTCTTGGCATAACTGAAACATGGCTGAAGTCCTCTATCCCTGATTCACACTGTCATATTAGGGGCTATAACCTGTGTAGGCAGGATAGATGGGGGAAGAAAAAAGGTGGTGTAGTGCTTCTGTATTTTAAGGAGCACCTACAATTAGTTATCTCTCACAGTGACTCTGATTATTCCTTTCTCAAATGAATCATACCTAAACTGACGCTTAGGGCTGCAAAGAAACTTTATATAGGCTGCACATACAATTCTCCTAAGAGTAGTCTGAAGGGTCTGGCTCAAATAACCTTGTCTATATCATTCAAGGGATCTTATAATGGTTGGGGATTTCAGCCTTAACTGACTTAGTGACTAACAGATGGAGTGTGTAGAACTTCCTATACATGATGTTGTTTGGCTGTCCCCTCTGGCCCGTTGTGACTACCTCATGGGTGCCCTTATCGATAAGTCCCTTTGGGTTGGGGTTAGCTCCCCATAGCTAGACTCCTTAGCATTAATTCTGTCACACGTGAACTGAGGTCCTGCTCTTTATGTATCCTTGACTATCCTCAGACTGCAACCAAGATGGGTTGGAGAGCATTCTCCATCACTACTCTCAGGCTCTGGAATGACTTACTGGCCATGTTTCACTCTCTAGGCAAGTGATACTTACTCTGCAGCTTGCAAGTCAAATGAAGCTCTTCAAAGTACCATTTATGGCTCTTTAACACATAATTAACTCAGTGTAATCTGCAGCTCTTCATGGTATGAACCACTGTTTATGAGCTGCTGGGCAATTGTGAGTGTAAATTAGTTCAGCTTGCAGAGGTGGTGGTTTGTCTTTTTCTTTGAACGTCTTAGAATTATACATATATATATATATATATATATATATATATATTCATTGTAAAAACTCCATTTATGCATCAGTTTGGGTTGATAGTACACCGACAAAAGGTTTGGAAATTCAGTGTTAGGGTTGCAACCCCTACTGCCCCACCCCCACCTTCCACACACCAACAAGTGTCAGGGTGTGCATTGGGGTCATCGGCATAGGAGAATGGGGTAAGAGTTAGGCCTGATGACCCCAACGCACACGCTGACATCTGTTGGTGTGTGGAGGATAGGGGGGTGGAGTGGTAGGGGTTGGTAACCCTAACACCATATTTACAAACTTTTGTCAATTTTCTATCAACACTAACTGATGCATTAATGGAGTTTTTTGCAATGAATTTCCCTTCTTTTTGAGAAAGTGTGATGTAAACCATAAGTGGTATGTTATTGTGGAAGTTCAGAACCCTCCAGGCCCTGCTCTCCCCTAACACTGCCAGTTAGTGTGTAATGGTAAGCATATATGGAAGTGCTAGCCCTCTGGGCCCTGTACTCCCACTTACACATAAGTACGGGAAGATAACGCAGGCCTAGAGTCATGAAAATGAACCCTTGGAACACTTATTTGCCATTACCTCAGACACAATAGCAACTATGAAAAAAATTCCACTGCATTTGTATTCATGATTTTTGAAACCTCCAAGTGTGCTAAACTGTGAGTAGCGAAAAATCTGTATCTTGAACCATTTTCGAGCTACAGGTGTTGAAAGGCGCCATGGGCACTGCAGTGTTATCCTATGATAAATTTTGCAAGAAACTGCTCAATGGACACTTGTAATGTGGTGATTGTTGGGAATTTTTTAACCAGATTTTCAACATGGACTTTTTGGGACCTCCCCTCATAAACACTGGCACTGTGATTTCATTAATCCATCCTGAAAGTTGATTTTGCACAGCCTGCTCTGTAGCACAGGTGTGAAAACACATTTCAGGCAGGATATTAAAAATGACAGCTGTACTGTTCATGAGGAGGTATGAAAAAATGTCAAAGTTGAAAATCTGGAGTGAAAATACAAAAAATTTTCGAAGTTACGAGCATGCGTAGAAACTGCGTAATGCACGCTTGTAATGTATTTTTTTTGATTTTTTTCACCAAATTTTCAACATGGGCTTTTTGGGATCTCCTCTCATGAACAGTCACACTGTGATTTTGTTAATCAATCCTGAAAGTTGATTTCACACAGCGATCATGCCATTCTGCCTCACAGGTGCAAAAACAAGTTTCAGGCAGAATGTGTGAAAAATGACTGCTGTACTGTTCACAAGGAGGTGTTAAAAAATGGCAATGTTCAAAATTTGGAGTGAAAATATTAAAAAGTGACGAAGTTGCAAGCCTGCGTAGAAACTGCACAATGCACGCTTGTAATGCAGTCACATTTTGGCATTTTTGTACCAGATTTTCAACATGGGCTTTTTGGGACCCCACCTCATGAACAGTGGCACTGTCATTTCATTAATAAGACCCGAAAGGTGATTTTGCAGCAACTGCAAAATCACCATACAGGTCTTATTAATGAGATGACAGGGACTGTGTTCATGAGGTGGGGTTTCAAAAAGCCCATGTTGAAAATTCGGTGAAAAAATGTTGAAAAATGCCCGAGATATTAACCTAAGTTCAAAAACAGCATAGACTGCCATTATATAGCACTTAGCTTGATTCTTCAGTTCGCGGTTTGGCTTTGAAGAGTGCTGATATGCCCTGGTCCACAGAAGATGACAGCGCCTAACCTCCAGAGGTAAATATGGAGTAAGAAGGGGTAAGGAGGTGGGTGCGCAGAGGAAGGGTGGGGATGGGGGTGGGGGACATGGGGAGATGACAAGGGACCGTTTTCTTTTCATAGGATTTTTTTTTAAATAAAAAGACAGGGGACTGTTTTTTTTATTTCAGGCAGCAAATGCTGATGGAGGGGGCATGCTATACTGTAACTAGGGACACTGGGAGTGGGCTCCCCAGTGTCACACTTTGGTAGGTGCTACTGCCAATACAGGGATTGGGCACCCCATTGTCGGAAATGCTTTTTGGGGGCTATTGCTGACGTGGGGATGGGCACTTCATTTTTGGCCATGGTTGTTTTGTGCTGGGGACACTGGGAGTGGGCTCCCCAGTGTCACATACTGATGGGGGTCCTCTAGTGCCGACATGGGGATTGGGCACCTTAAGTTGGGAAAAATGTTTTTTTCAATCATTATCCTATTTTTGGTTCATGGCCTAGGATCCTATGTCATGTCTTGGCATACGAAGCAGGATCCTAGGTCACAATATGCAGATACGAAGCAGGATTTAAATGATTAAAAAACACATTTTACAGGCATATTGTGTCCTGTAAAGTGCAGAATGCACCAAAGGGGGTCCCAATAAGCAAGCTACATGTAATGGTTCCTCCCAAGAATTTCATTTTGAGAGGTTTCAACATTTTTGGGGGGCATTACTGAAAACAAAATGGCAGCCATATGAAGTAGGAATTTCTACATATGGAGCAGGATTCCTATTTCATTTCTTACAGCTATATTGAAGTGCCTACTGAGCATACTCAGAAATGATTTTTTTCAAATTTTTAAATTGCAATAACTTAAAAAGGCTTATTATTTTTTCACCAGACTAGAAAAAGGCACTTCTGTGAGGTAGTCCCTTTCTGCTCTGAAAATTTCAGACCAAAAAAAACAAAGCATCTGGGCTGTAGGCAAGTTCAAAGAAAAATCCTAGCAAAGTCAATGAGTGAAAACATGTTTTTTTGTCTCTCTGTAACTCAGAAACTGCACATCCAACTGGAATGTTACTTGCCAGATCAAGAGGTCTACCCCACAGGAAGGGGTATACCAAATTTCGTGCAAATCTGTTGAATGGCTGCAATGTTATTAGAGTGCAAAATTTTGAGATTAACATTGAAGTACCTACTCAACCCTAACAATAGGGGCACGACCATGCCCCTATAATATACATAAATATATGTAGTAGATAAATCACTCTGAGGTGTGCGGTCACGCTCTGATAATATGCATGCCTTGGTGCGCATTAACCACCCAAGGCATGCGTATATCAGAGCTTGACCACACACCTCAAAGTGGTTTATCTATCTTACAAAATGTCAAAATTGTTTTGGCTGGAGGTAAAAGTGCAGGTGTGCAGTCGCGCTCTAATATACCACGGTCTTGGATGGTTTCAGCATTGTGCACAATGAGGGGTATTTCCAGCTGCCCTTGTCCCATGTTTCCCATACTCTTGGTCACAGCAGAGCCACTTTCAGACTTGCCCATTAACTCTCCCTATCCTGTGGGACAATTCATTTAGTAACCAGAAGGTGGTGATGAAGTGGTTGCTCTAGAGTCAGTCTGGTACCATGACTGGCCCCCACATCTCCGAGTCTGGCACCTTAAGTTGGGAAAAATGTTTTTTGTGAGGCATGCAGCAGCAGTGATTTTAGGTCCCCCCCCAACAAAATGCAAACACAATGCATGTTCTCAGACAGAGAAACTGTCTGCAGAGGTGTCACAGTTCCAAGAAATGCCAAGCCAGCTAACAGAACTACGTTCTCAGTATTTCTCTCTGTGCACAAAGTGACACAAATTACACAATATGCCAGATCACAAGGACAGGGTGGACACAGACTCCTGACCCAAAGAAGGACAAATTAATGCTTAGTATTCTTTTCTGTACATTGAGGTACATTTACCTTAATTTAGTATGATGTTTATTTTCTGGCTCCTTGACTAACGCTGGTTGCTCATACGGCTCCTGATCCAGTGAGGACTGAGTATCACTGCTCTAGGCACTTCCCACCTTTTCAAATTACATTTTAAAAATTCCCTCCTATCCAACTCTGCTTGCAAGTGCCCTTCCTGACATAGGGCAGAGGCACAGTTACTTACAGTTTGCTCTTTCACTCTACCTGTCGAGACACTCTGGATACAGAAGTTGATACCGGCCCATTTACAGAACAAAGGGTTCTGAAAGAACTCTTAAAACTGAAGGTGGACAAAGCAATGGGGCCTGATGGGATTCATCCCAGAATTTTAAAAGAACTAAGGGTAGAACTAGTGACACCACTGACTACCCTTTTTAACAAATCATGGGAGGATGGGGTGGTACCCGAGGACTGGAGGAGGGCAGATGTGATTCCCCTTCACAAAAGTGGGAGCAAGGCAGAAGCAGGAAACTATAGACCTGTTAGTTTAACCTCAGTGATAGGGAAAATGATGGAATCACTTCTAAAGGAAAGAATTGTCGAGTATCTAGAGGCCAGAGGGGCACAGGACCCTAGGCAGCATGGATTCACAGCGGGAAGGTCATGCCAGACGAATCTGATAGATTTCTTTGACTGGGTGACCAAAGTAGTAGATCAGGGAGGGGCTGTGGACATGGCCTACCTAGACTTTAGCAAGGCATTTGACACAGTCCCACACAAAAGATTAATATGCAAGTTAGCCAGCCTGGGAGTGGGTCCCAAGATGACAGCCTGGGTAAAGAATTGGCTGGAGAATAGACACAGAGAGTAATAGTAAATGGAGTCCACTCAGAAGAAAGGAGGGTTACTAGTGGGCACCGAGGGTTCAGTATTAGGACCGGGTCCTCTTCAATGTTTTATAAGCGACATTGCAGAAGGACTGAAGGAAAAGTATGTCTCTTTGCAGATGACACTAAGATCTGCAACAGAGTTGATGCACAGGGTGGGGTGGAAAGGATGAGAAAGGACTTGGCAAGGTTAGAGGAATGGTCAAATGTATGGCAGCTTAGATTCAATGCTAAGAAGTGCAAGGTAATGCACCTGGGAAACAAAAACCCAGGGGAAGAGTACACAATGGGGGGTGAGATACTAACAACAACAAAAATGGAAAGGGACCTGGGGGTAGTCATATCAGATGACCTAAAGACGGGCAAGCAATGAGAGGGCAGCAAGGAGGGTTGGGGATACTGGGATGCATAGGGAGAGGCATCACCAGTAGAAAACAGGAAGTTATTATCCCTCTGTACAGACAGCTGGTGAGACCCCATCTGGAGTATTGTGTGCAGTTCTGGAGACCCAATCTCCGCAAAGACATAGACAGGATGGAAGCTGTCCAGAGGAGGGCAACTAAAATGGTGCAGGGTCTGCACCGGAAGACATATGAAGAGAGACTTAAGGAGCTTAATATGTATAGCCTCGAGGAAAGAAGGGAGAGGGGGGACATGATAGAAACGTTCAAGTACCTCAAGGGAATCAACAAAGTCCAAGAGGGTAGCATCTTTCAAAAAAAGAGGTGTGCAAGAACAAGAGGGCACAATTTGAAAATAGAGGGGGGCGGCTCAGAGGTAATTTAAGGAAGTATTTTTTTACAGAGAGGGTTGTGGATGCATGGAACGGCCTTCCAAGGAGGTTGTGGAGTCAAAATCAGTGGTGGAATTCAAGCATGCATGGGATAGTCATAAGGCAGTTCTGGGGGATGGGGGTAGGAAGAAGTAGGCTGCTGGTTAACTAGGATCTGCAGCTTATCCAGTAGGTAGGGAAATGGGCAGACTGGGTGGGCCAAGCGGTCCTTATCTGCCGTCAAATTCTATGTTTCTATGTTTCTATGTTTATTAGTAAATTAACTTGCCTAGAAGTGGCTTTTATTTCATACGTACTGTATTGTCAAACCTGATGTATCACTTTCACTTGTATGTTGTTAACTTATATTTTGATTCTACTATACCAATTATCTGTCTGAACTGCCTGACTTAAAATATTGCCTCTAAGTGTATCGTAGTTACCTATGTATTGTATGTGGAACCTCATGTATTGTATTTCTTGTATTGGATGTACCATCTAGATGGCATAGGTCATTCTTAAAAATGTTATCTCAGATCAATGTACCTACCTGCTTATGAAGAAAGAAAGAAAGAAAGAAAGAAAGAAAGAAAGAAAGAAAGAAAGAAAGAAAGAAAGAAAGAAAGAAAGAAAGTGGTTCCATGGTTCCACCACCCTTTCCATAAAGTAATACTTTCTCAGATCCCTCCTAAGCCTTCCCCCATCATCTTCCAATCATACCCATGTGTCATTAAGCTGGTGTATAGTTCCTCAGAGCTCACCTTGTTTTTCTTTCAGGAATTGTATTGTCTACATATCCCCCTCTCCGTTCTGGTCTCCAACAAATACATATTCAGTTCCTTAAGTCACTCCTCATAGGATTTTCCCTGATGGCTCTGAATTATCTTCATTTCCGTATGCTGTACCATTTCCAGCCTATCTTTGTCTTTTCCAAGGTGAGGGCTCCAAAACTGGACAGAGTTCTCCAGATGTGGCCTCACCAAATATCTAGAGGGGGAGTGTCACCTCCTTCCTCGTACTGTCAATACATCTTCCTATACAATCCAGCATCCTGCTTGCCTTACTGTAAACCTTGTCACATTGGCTAGCCTGCTTAAGGATGTCACTGATAATGACTCCGAGGTCATGCTTCTTAGTCGTAGTACTAAGTTTTACCCCACCCATCCAGTATTCTGTCCTGGGGTTCTTTTTCCCTATATGCATTACCTAACCCTTTTGGTATTAAAATTCAGCTGCCAGATCTCTGACCATCTCTCTAGTAGTACTCAAAATCCCTTTGCGCTATCCACTCTTCCACAGAGCTTGGAGTAATCTGTAAAGAGACCTAGCCTACCCTGTATCCCTTCTCAAATGTCACTAATGAACATTTAAAAAGGACCGGACCCAGGACAGATCCCTGAGGTACCAAAACTTGTGACTTCCCTCTCCTCTGATTTTACTCGGTTTACAACTACCCACTGCTGTCTCACTCTTAGCCAATTCCCTACTATCTAACTACATCCCTAGCTACCCTGAGGCCCCCCAACTTCTTCAGCAGGTGTATGTGTGGCACAGAGTTCAAAGCCTTGCTGAAGTCAAAATACAGCACATCCCCAGCATGACCTTCATCCAATTCCTTTGTAACCCAGCCAAAAAAGATGATTTAGTTTGTCTGACACAACCTCCTTGTCACAGAGCTGTGGTGCTTACTATACCATAGACCATAACCCTCCAGATAATCCACAAGTTCTGCTTTGATAGGATACTACATAAGCTTACCAACAAAAGAAGACAAATTTAGGGATCTGTAGTCACCTGGCTGTTCTTTGCACACCCTTTATGTAGCAGAATCACATCTGTCACACTCAAATCCCTCAGGACAACCCCCATTCAAAAAAAGCTATCAAAAAGGCCTGCCTGCAGTTCAACCAGTTCATCTGCTAGTTCTCTGAGCATCTTTGGCTATATCTCATCTAGGGATGGGACGAATACCACTTTTTACTATTTGATCGAATATCGAATAGTTGCTGACGATATTCGACAAGTAACGAATACAAGTAGTATTGAAAATGACAAAAATGGTTTAAATACTTAATTTTTGCACACTCATATATCAGGGAGCTACTAATAAGTACAGTACTGTATGTATCACCAGCTAAGGAGGCAGGAGCAAGGTAACAAGGCAACTAACCTTTCAGGGACAAACAGGCACACGGCACTGGTATTTTCCACAACAGACCATGTGTGATTGGCGTCCAATGGGCTCTGCACTCAAACTTCTTAAGTTTATAAATTTAATAAAACCAGTAAAAAGAAATGCTCAGCATATATTGCATTAGCATATATCACAGCCATCAAACCAGTGTCCTAATGCTTACTGCAGGGATTACTGTCACTTGACTTTCATAACATGAAACATCAGAGCTGCTGTTTCAGCCACCAGTTTAAACTCAGTGTTTGGCTTTGCACTCATGATCCTGAGTTCACTCCTGCCCACCTGCCTGACAAAGCTTTTTTATGGTGCTGGAGACATCTGCTCTCTTGCAGCACTGCTCCACTTTCAACTCAGGGAAAAAAAATAAATAAATACAGTAGCACCATTCCCATCCCCAGGCTATGAGACTAAATGTCAAATCAGTCATCTAACGGGCATGCAACCACCTGGCTTGTTTCAGGCTGTGTTTACTGAAGGGGTGAGGATACCAGGAGGGGCGGGATCTAGATAAACAAAGGGAGAGAAATAGAGAAGATAACATTGCTGTTGAGCTGGAGGTTAATTGAGTATCAGTGTGGGTGAGGGTAATCAAATGGATTCTCACTGCCTACCCGGAAGCAGAACTCGGCCACATCAACGCCTCATCTGTACCTTATCAAGAACATCAGGACAGTTGGTAGGCAGATTAGCATTGTGTCAGGTGCCTCAGGCATCCGCTGTAGCTGACAGTTTTATACAGTGTTGGGCACTGTACTATAATAAGGAGTGCTGACCAGCTGATCACTGCTCATAAAATCATAAAATTATTTAATATTCTATTTTTTTTTAAATGGTTTTAAACTGAATACGAATAGAGGAGAGAGGGCACTATTCGTATATGAACTGAATATTTGTCCCATCCATAATCTCATCCTGTCCAGGGGCCTTATCTGTCTTGAGAGTTGCTAGACCCGTTCGTACCCTATCACCAGTAAATGATGGATACACCATCTCCAGAATCCCTTTTGGGGCCATTTTAATGCCACTCTCAGGCAGATAACTGCTATCTTCCCCAGTGAAGAGGGGCAAAAGTAGTCATTTAGGACTGCAGCCTTTTGTTTGTCCTCCTATATCACATGCTCCCCCATCTAACAGACTAACTATAGATCCACCTCTCCTTCTTCTTTTTTCACTTAAATAGTGGAAAAATGTATTTTCCTGTGCTTGGCCCCTTCGGCTAAGGGCAGCTCTGTGTCTGCCTTTGCCTCCCTTATTAGCTTTCTTGCCTCCCTAGTCCTCTGAAGGTATTTTTCCCTTTCTGCCTCCCCTTGTATTTGTGGAAGGCCATCTGTTTGGCCCTTACTGCTTCCCTAACACTCGCAGAAAACCAAAGTGGTTTCTTGAATTTATTTCTTGTACTTACTCTCAAGCTGTGCAGCTTCATGACTGACCCCTTTGATTACCTTCTATCTCTCTTCCACCTTTGCCCCATAGCCCACCCCCTTTAATTTATTTAGAATAACCTCTCTGAGTGTAACCCCTAGATGGCGCTATCCCAGGGGCTACTACCCCTGCCTGATTTGCCACTAACAGGTTGAGGGGCCTGGATCTGATGGCGGGTGCCTCCACCCAGAGGTCAGGGTTTGCAATAGCTAAACTAACTTGGTCACAGCCCTCTGGGACACTGCAACCCCCCTTTCTTCCCACTAGTGGCCCACACAGTATATCAGAATTACTTTCACAGTATACACTTACCCCCAGGTCTGGTTCAGGCACTGAGACCCCCTGTAAAATAAGAAGATACAGTGCAACAATCACAGTACAATACTTTAACATAGACAAATACCTCAGGCAGTATAACTTTGCTGAAACAAGCAGCTCTGATTTATTTAGGGGGATATAACAAGGACAGGGGGAAATCAGGTTAATTAGCTTATCACTTTACTCATCTATTTATGGCTTCTGTGCATTAGGCCTATACCTACCAGTTACTGTCCCTGGGTACCCAAGCCCTAGTGGCTAGTCCAAACCATGGCAGCTGGTAGGGGCCCTTTCACAGAGAAAAGAAAATTAGTTAAACAGTCAGCAGTACAGTAATTCCATTTGGATTTAATGTGGCAATTCAACAGGAGCGACTTGAATTAGTACTCATGACCTCCAAACAAGATAGGGTCCTTCAACGTCAGCAGGGCTACTCTTGAGCTCCACGAGACTCCTCACACATTTATATGACAAACTGCAACAGGCAAAAGTCCTTTAATGGCAGCAGGATTCGCTTGAGCTATACAAGCCTCCTCACACATTTATATGGTAAAAAGAAAGTATTATACCAGGCAGGCTGCTTCTCTATCCCAATCGCAATTACTGCACAATACCCGGGAGAACACACAGCAGATTCAGTTCCTGACAGACCGAGCGCAATTCAGCAATTTCTCCAGTCTTCTACAGGGTGAGCCTGGTTTCTACTCTTCAGATATCCTTTGATTCTCTTCACAGGACGGATTCAGTCCTAACAAGCAGTTACACAAGCTGCAGACCAGAACTCGGGTCTTACACACGTTTCCCGACTAAAACTGCACACCGAAAAAGCACAGGGCTCCTTCCCTCTTCACTGCCAGAGCTCAACTGAAACTCCAGCAGACAAAACCGGGCACTTCCTTTGAGTTCCTCCCAGTTCTTGGCTGGATTGGCTGTCACTCACAATAGACTGCCCGTGTTGGTCCAAAAAGGCGCCAAAATCCAAACTACATCTCCCAGAGTCACTGCCCATACAATCCTCTTGTGGCTGGCTCAGATTACGAGTCCAAGTTCTGATTCATCCAAGGCACCATTTTAGAGCTACCTTAACCCACACTGATTGGTCCAGTTCAGCAGTTCAAAACTAGAATGGGGAACTAGGCAAACACAGTTCTGACTGCAAAGAAAGCAGGTTAGACAAACTGTATTTTCATTATTACTCTAAATGATTTCTGGCAAACAGTTACATCTTTCAGATAGGTTCCCTTTGCACTCCTAGTGACTGCAAAAATGGAATGAATTGGCAGCAGCTCGAGTGGTACTCAAGTAGAGAAACACACAGTCCCCCCATACAAACTAATTATGTCTGCAAGCAGACAGCTCTTAAAGAGACAGTACCAGAGGCTCTAAAAACACTCACAGATAAATGGCTTAAACGCCAAACACCATTCAGGCTTGGAGCATTCAAGCAAGCTCCTGGAAGTCTTTCAGGAACCCCCATTTGCAGGGGGGTTACATGAGCTTGTTGAAGTCTGCTCCTCTAAAATCCAAGACCTTCATTTTAGAGTGTGTTTTCTCAGTCAGAAGGGCTACTTCAAACCAAACCGAGTTTTTGTGAGTGGCTCCTCAACTCTCACTGCTTTAATTACATTGGTATTAGTGAGCACCACATCCAGAATGGCATCCTGTCTTATAGGTTCCCTTATAAGTTGCCTTAGTAGGCAGTCTTGAAGGTATAAGCATAGCCTGACTTCTCTTGCTTCTGGCCACAGGAATGCCACAGTCTATGTAAGGTAAGTTAAAGTCCTCCACCACCGCAACATCCCTCTTTGCCATTCCCCTTCTAATTTCTTCACTGAGCTCTCTATCCTCTGCTTCCCCTTGCCCTTGCGGTCTATAGCATACCCCCAAGGATAGTTTTGCCCAGATGTTTCGGTGAGTTGAACCCGCAGAAACTCAGTCTCCTCTGAGCTACACCTAATATTCCCATCCTCCGACACTTTAATACCTTCTCTGACATAGAAGACTATGCCACCCCCTCCCCACTTCTCTGTCCCTTCTTAGCAATGAGTATCCAAGCACAGTGAGGTCTAAGTCATTTGTATCTGTAGTTCAAGTTTCTGTGATGGCTACAATGTCTATTTTGGTTTCTGCCATCAATGCCCGAAGTACACTGATTTGATTGCCCAGACTCCCGTGTTAAAACAGCCCCCCTTCCAACAATCCAGTGAACATTTCTTATTCCTTAACCAAACTTTTCTCATTTTCTTTCCTTGACACATCTTATTAGCAGCATCCTTTGCATACATACCTACTGTTAATCTGTCGGTCTAAGCCTGAATGCGGTTGGTCTCCATGTGAGGGGGAGGACAAACTAGGATCTCTGTCCCTCCTTCTTTCAGTATGACACCCCTAGTCCTAGTCCCCCCACAGTCATTTTAAACATATGAGAAATATTTTGAACTTTTTCCCCAGGGCACTGGTCTCCTCCCAAGCCAGGTGAATTCCATCCCATTTAAAAGCCTCCCATCCCAAAAGTCCCCCCAGTCCCCTATGAACTGATACCCCATCTTCTAACACCACACCTTGAGCCATGTAGAAAACTTCTCAGTCTCCTGTCTTCTTAGTATCTCCTCTTCTCCATTTTCCCCATATAGGGAGAACCTCAGAGAAGGCCAGGGAGGCTGAGTGTACCACAATCTGTCCCCTAATCCCTGGAAACTCCATTTCACAGCCTCCACTGACTGGCTGGCCAGACTGATGGTGCCATGGTGTACCAGCACAGCCACACTTTCCCACTCCCTCTCCACTATCATCCCTATATGGCTTAGATCCCTGCTGGCTGAGGCACCTGAAAGGCCCTTATCCATGCCCTTCACAGATGATCTGTCCCCCACCATCTTTTCCACTCCCTGATCATAGAATCCCCAATAACCAGGGCCACTGACTTGTCCTACCCTGCCCCACTGATCAACTTTGAGTCACCCCAGTGGAATCAGATTCATGGTCGCGTTCCATGAGTGCAAAGCAGTTTGCAATTGAGATAAGTTTGGCAAGCATAACCCCTTCCTGGCTAGTCCTGTTTTCCAGAGCCCTCTACCTCCCCACCACTCTCCATCCCCCTGTGCCAGTGGGCCTCTGTGGAAATGGGAAGGTGGGGGTGGGCTCCAGCTGAGATGAAGATGCAACTTTGATATCTCCGTCCTTGCTGCCTCCAGGTTTGATGCCAGGAGTGATGGGTCAGTATCTGGCAGGCATTTCATGGTTTTCCAAGTTTGCCTGGCAGGAGAATAACATGCGGGCATTTAGCCTCCACAAAACTCTGGAGGGATGTACTTGTGGGACTCAAAACTGACCAGATAGCTGGTAACAAATTAATCTGGCCCTGCTTGAGCAGGTTTGGCATGCTTCAGAGGGTCTGCTTATTATCATCATTGGAGGCAGTTTCATTCTGTCCACTGTTCCTGGTGGCTTTTTGAGGGTCTTTCAGGTTTCTGAATTAGTCCCCCAAAGTAAAGCTCGGGGACTATTGGTGGCCTTGGCGATGATGTCCCAGGAGTAGGTGTTTGTCTGTCTGTGCAGGAGCAAGATAGATATGTTGGCCCAGGGTAGCATGTGCAGCCTGAGGTCACCCCTGGGGTCCACAGGGTTGTCCATGCATGGGTGCAGGAGTACATAACAAGCAGGGTTGGTAGGGGGTCGCATTCTTTCAGCATGAAGATGAGGCCCAACAACATTCAAGTTCTTCAATGCCATAGAAAAGGCAATGAAGATAGTGAGAGTGGATCTGAAGGAGTTTAACATCCATTCTTTCCACACTGGAGCTGCAACACATGCTATGGCAGAAGGGTTTACATATGGCCCAGTTCAGACCCCCAGCTGATGGAGGTCTCAGGCTTTTGAACAATATGTGTGATTGCATTTGCTTTAACCTCTGATTTTGTTTTCTGGCAGTTGGCATTATCCAAGAAAACCATGTGTGGATCTGTGGGCACTCCCTCACTGATTGGGCAGTTGACAAAGTGAGGTGATTCTGGGAAGTGAGAACCTTTTTCTGGATCCCCGGCAGATATGCATAAACTGGATGGGATGTTGGGGAATGAGATGAGGTGACTTGCTCCCATGGATCGTGGCCAAAGCTCGATAGACCAGTAGGTGCCACACAGCACCTAGATCATACATTTAGGAGGCAATGACCTGGGTTTGGTGAAGTCACTCGAAATGTTGCACCTGACTCCTTGGAGGCCAGTGTACCTTCTGAGGTTTATACCAATTCTGATGGATCCCTTGGGAGAAGGGGATGGCTGAATTATTTCAATTTGATATACTGAATGACTTAGTATGTCTACCTTGCTGAATAAGTCATGCTAATTGGATTCAACTATCATTACCTATGGTTCAGTACACAGAAGGCTGTGACCATTTTTATCCAAAGAACAGTGCATGTCTCAGTCTGTTCAGCTGGGGAGGAGGGGTAATGAAGCCTAATAAAACAATTCCAGAGCCATTAAAGAATTGCAGCAGGTCATTTTGTCTGAGGCTATTGCTCCTCCTGACACCTGAGCTGGCAGGTAGCTTTAGGTTGGTAGACACCCTCTAAGTCAAGGCCAGGCAGCCAGGTAGAATTTCTGTGGGGGCAGGGAGGTTGTGGTTGGAAGGGAGGAGCAAAAGGTGCAAAAGGTCTATATAATGGCAAACACAGAAGGTAGCTTCCTATTTTCTATACCACACCAGCCGGAATCCAACCCCAACCCACTTTGTAAAAGCAGGGAGTGGAACAGCAGGGCGTAGGGAATACACTATGAGGGGATCACCTTAGGGATCAAGAAGGAATTTTCCTTTTTTTTTCCCCCAAGTGGTTTTTCAGTTTTCACCTTTTCCAGAGCATTTTTGGTTTAGGGTAGGTTAGCGGTAGGATGTCACACAAAAGCCTTTGATTGTCACATGGTATGGTTCAATTTGGCCACTACAACTAAATCATCCCTTTCCAAGGCAAAAATATGGGACTTCAGAGGAGCTGACTTTGATAAGATGGCCAACAGAGTTAAGCTAGTCCTGGAAAAAAGAAACACAGGTGAGGGGGTACAGGCAAAGTGGGCAAGCATTAAGGATGCAATACTTGAAGCAACATCCCATTGTGTTAGACAGAAAAGGAAGTGCAAAAGAAGAAGGAAACCACTTTGGTTCTCAAATACAGTAGCAGAAAAGGTCAGAGCCAAAAGGCTGGCCTTCAGGAAATATAAGGGAACACAGCGGGATGAAGATAGGGAGGCATACCAAACTGCCCTAAGGGAAGCAGGGAAGGCAGTAAGGCAGGCAAAGTCCCAAACTGAGGAAACACTAGCACAAATAGTAAAAGAAGGTGACAAGACTTTCTATAGATACATTAGTGAAAGGAGAAAGTCCAGAGGAGGTATTACTAAGCTCAAAGGAGAAAAAGGGGCATGTGAGGAGGAGGACCCTGTAAAAGCATCTATCCTAAATAGATACTTTTGCTCAGTATTTACTGAAGAGAAGGTAGGGCAGGGCCCACAGCTCAGCACCATGGACACAGGGGGGTGAGAGGTGAGCACTAGTCCCTTCACAAAAGAAAGGGTCCTACAAGAGCTTGCTAAGCTCAGGGTGGACAAGGCAATGGGACCTGATGGCATACATCCCAGGGCACTTAAGGAGCTAAGGGTGGAACTAGCAGAGCCATTAGCAGAACTATTTAATGAGTCTCTGAGCACAGGAGAGGTCCCAGAAGATGGGAGAAGGGCTCATGTGATCCCGCTCCACAAGGGTGGTAGCAGAGATGAGGCAGGGAACTACAGACCAGTCTGTCTTACCTCAGTAGTGGGCAAGATTATGGAGGCACTCCTTAAGGAAAGGATAGTGCAACACCTGGAATCCATAGGGCACAGGATCCAAGACAACATGGGTTTACAAAAGGAAGGTCCTGTCAAACTAATCTGATAGATTTCTTTGACTGGGTAACCAGAGTGGTGGACCAAGGTGGAGCAGTAGATGTTGCCTACCTTGACTTCAGCAAAGCTTTCGACACTGTTCCACATAGAAGATTGATAAACAAGCTGGGTAGGCATGGGGTGGGTCAGAAGTTGGTCAACTGGGTGGCAAACTGGTTGATGGGCAGAAAACAGAAAGTGGCGGTAAATGGTATGCAGTCAGAAAAGATGCAAGTCACAAGTGGGGTACCTCAGGGATCAATCCTGGGGCCAGTCCTCTTCAATATCTTCATCAGTGACATTGCAGATGGACTAGAGGGTAAGGCTTGTCTGTTTGCAGATGACACCAAGATCTGCAACAGTGTAGATAATCCAGATTGGGTGGGCAGAATGAGAAGAGATCTGGATAAACTAGCAAAATGGTTGGAAGAGTGGCAACTGAGATTTAATGCAAAGAAGTGCAAGATCATGCACATAGGGAAGAGAAACACTGAAGCCACCTATAGGATGGGAGGGGGAGTTGCTGGTAGTCACAAAGGAAGAAAGAGACTTGGGCATCATCATTACCGATTACCTGAAATCATCCAAGCAGACCTCTAAAGCAGTAGGTAAGGCTAGGGGGATGCTAGGGTATATCAGTAGGGGTATCACAAGTCATAAGATTGAGGTAATAATCCCTCTTTACAAGACACTGGTTAGGCCCCATCTGGAGTACTGCATGCAGTACTGGAGGTCACATCTTCACAAGGACATTAACCAAATTGAGGCAGTCCAGAGAAGGGCAACCAAAATGGTGCAGGGACTGCATCAGAAGACATATGAGAACAGATTAACGGAGCTCAATATGTATACCCTAGAGCAAAGGAGGGAGAGAGGTGATATGATCGAAACATTCAAACACCTAAAGGGCATTAACAAGGTGAAAGAGTCTAACATGTTTCAGTATAAGAAAAATAGCAGGACAAGAAGACACAGCATGAGGCCGATTAAGGGGTAATGTGAGGAAGTTCTTTTTCACAGAAAGAGTGGTGGATGCATGGAACGGCCTACCTCAGGAAGTGATGGCTATGAATACAGTGCAGGGCTTCAAACAGGCATAGGATAGGCATAAGGGAGCAATACAGATGAGTATGAATAGATAGGCCACTGACAGCAAAGGATGATGGCACATTTATAAGGTAGAAAAAGAAATGGGCAGACTGGATGGGCCTTGCAGTCCTTATCTGCTGTCAACTTCTATGTTTCTATGATTTAATTGACTATAATATTCTGATGGAACAGCTTTCATTCATTGGCATGGCAGACCAAGTAAAAACATGGATGCTTTCTTATTTAACAGAGTGTATACAGCAGGTCTGCGTGGGTGGTATGTTTCCAGAAAGGGAGGGGATTTTTAGGGGTGTACCACAGGGCACGCTCCTGAGCCCCCTCCTGTTTTTAATCTATATAAATCCTTTGCCATAACTGACAGAAAAATGTAAGATTTATCTATACATGGATGATATGGCCTTAATAGGAAGGGCTAAAGACTGAACAGAATTACAAAACATACTGCAGTCTGACTTTGACAACCTACAACACTGGTTACAACACTCAAAAATGGTATTGAGTAGGAAAAAACAAGTTATGTTGTTTAACTTAAAATGTACAACAAAGGTACAAAATTATGGTTTGGTCATATGTACTTTAAATAAACATAAATTGGAAGAGGTAGCTTCTTACAAGTACCTGGGGGTACAAACAGATAATAAGCTTACCTTTGAGGAACACATAACTAGCGCCATAGGTAAAGTCAGTGTCATACTGGGGGATCTCCAAAGTGGAGTTTCAATATTTACCTAAAGAAACTAGAAACAGGATCGCACAGCAATTACTCCTCCCTGTACTGGATTTTGGCAGTATAACATATCAACATGCCATAAAGACCCTGGTAAACAAGTTAGATAAAACTTATTATAGGATGGCCAGATTTGTCCTAAAATGCCATTATAAATTGCAGTCTGCTTCAACAATTAAAATGGGACTCCCTTGAAATCCTAAGGAAAAAGCAGATGGGTTAATATCATATGTAGAGTTTGGTGGAGGAAATCAATATAAAGCCAAAATTGTACAGAAGTCAAGCAACAAGTACAACTTGAGGGATCTAAAAAATAGGTGTCTAATGATCCCTTCTGTGAACAATGTGTATAGTAAGATGCAAAGAAGGAATTGCCTTTCAAAATATGGAATGAACTACATCCTGAGGTTCGAAATGCAAAAAATTGGGGGCAATTTAAAGCTGCCATTGATATAGTGTGGAAAGATGTGTTTCTGTTTAAGATAGCAGATAGGGTCATTTTCTGGTGGTGGGGGGCTGGGATGAACAGATGGTTGCATACTTTTTGTCTTTTATATAACCTCTTCTTGTTCTAGTTTATTATTTTATATTATATTTGTGTATGTTCAACCAACATTTGTATGCTCATGTTAAAATTCAGGTTTAATATGTGTTAAACAATGTTGTCTGTAATGTCTGTCTGACCATGTGGAACAAATATAAATTTTTGTAGACAAAACTCATCCATGAAATCGTTTGCTTAAACAGGACAACTTTGTAAAACAGGGCCTTACAATCTTAAAAGTTTTCTCCTGTCAAAAAATAAAGGTGTTTCTCTAGATCCATCTATCACAGTTATGCAATGCATGGCAGCAAGGTTGTCTCACAAGGTCTGTATAGAGGGGATAACCAGTGGAGGGACCACAAGGGTGGTGGATGAATAGAATAGCCTGCCCCAGGAGTTGGAAGCAGCCCATACAGTGGTGGGTTTCTGGGACAAGAACAAAGGAATAATAGCAATAGGAAGGAAAAGCTAAAGCCAATGACCAGATAGGGTCACTGGATGCTTCATTAGGCAGCTTAAATGGACAGACTGGATGGGGCTAGTGGTCCTTATCTGCCGAAAGTATCTATGTATCTATGTATAATAGGGAATCATGCACCTTTGCAGGTGTTTCACCCAAAGGCTGACAAGAGGTGAGGACACAAATGGCTACATTTCCCCATATTGGAGCAGTTGAAGGGATAGCCTCTTTGGGCATGGCCCACGTGTGCAGCACCTTCTTATGGGGAGGGTGATTCAACACCCAGTCAGAGCCATCACTTATGCCTTAGAGGCCAGTGTACCTCATGAGGTTTGTACCCTTTCTGTCAGATCTCATTCAGTTAAGGGAAACAGCTGAATTATTATGGTGTGATATATAGAATCACTTGCTATGCTTTCCTTGTTGCATACTTCATGCTAATTTGACTGTAACTGACATTTCATATAGTTTAATAAACATATGATTGTGGCCATTTTTCTCCAAAGCACAGTGAATGTCTCAGTATGTTCAGGTGAGGAGGGATAATAAGACTATGATGCAGTATACTGCAGGCAACAATGTAATTCAGTAGCAATTAAGCCCTTTTGACATGCAGTATTTTGTGACATGTCATTTACTGCAAGTTATTGCATTGCATCATGGCTGGCTCTACTATGTATCCATATCTGTATCTATATCTATAGCTACACTTACATCTATATCTATAGCTACACCTACATCTACACCTACAGTACATCTACATCAACACCTAACCTACACCTACACATACTCCTACATCTACATCTATATCTATATCTATATCTATATCTATATCTATATCTATATCTATATCTATAGCTACACCTACATCTACACCTACTGTACATCTACACTTACATCAACACCTACACCTACACCTACATCTATATATGTATCTATAGCTATAACTATAACTATATGTATGTAGAGAGAGAATAAATTCTAGGAAAGTGTAGTATATATAGGTATAATGCCATTGAGGGGGCTTATTAGCCAATTTGGGTGAGTGGGATTATTGAGCTAATTAGCCCCCAAGATGGCATTATAAATAGAATAATGGATAGGAGTGTGTGAATTAGAAAGGAATAATACCATCGAGAGGTTCTGGGGACATGGGAACCTTGAGAGCAAAGCTCGAGAGGTTCCTTGCTTCCGGAACCTTGAGATGGTGTTACTGTCTTGTGATACTCACTGTCCTGTCTGTTATTATTTGTAATATATGGATCTGATTCAGATTAGCATGGGTCTGAACTTGTGCTGCTATCCTGTGAGAACAGCCACCATAGCACCGCACAGAACACTCATTTGCTCCATCTCCCTTGCAACCAGTATCTGTGAACTGCTCCTTCCTGCCTGCAATCATGAGCTTTGTGAGTTATTCACCTGTTAGTTGTTTTCACAGCTGAGTGAAGGCAGTATCAACCAGATAATTCTACCAATGTAAAAAAAAAAATTATAGCACCAACAGTATGATGGTTATGAATTACTCTAGCCAAGTGAGAGACAGCTGCCATGTTTTCGAAACTGTTGTGCCCTCCCACTGCAGAAAAGAGACCAACCATAAAGCACACTTTAAAAATCTACACATGTGTCTAGCAACCTTAGAAACTGGCTCTACACAGTAACACAGTGCTGCACTTGCACTGTTCTGTTTCTCTGATAATACTACCATTCAATGTTGCGAACTATGGTATTATGGGCTCTGAATGATAGTATTATCACTCTTCATTGATGCTATTGTCACTTTTTTGAAAGTACTTTTATAGTTTTTTTTTGTATACTTTAGTAATGTATTAAAATGACCTATCCACACATTGCATCCTCATATGCTACACTTCCTTAGCATTTGTTTTGTATATTAGGATAGTTGTTAACTTTTGTTTTAGATCACATATGTAATCATTTCCAGGTTTGCTTTGATGCCTATTGGCTGTTCTGATTTTCCACAGTGCACGATCCTCCTATATAAGGAGGTGTTGTCAGGCCAGTTGGTTCCTTATGGTATTTTTATGATAAGCGAGAATGGCATGTGGCTGGGTTGACACTGGCATTTCTTGTGGCAATTCGGCAGTCTGGTGCAGTGGTTCGACAGTTTGGAGTGGCAGTTCAGTTGTGGGGTGCAACAGTACAACACTATAGAAGGGCAGTCCTGAGGGGCGGCTTGGGATGCTCATGTAGAGGCAACAGTAACAGCACGGAGAGCATGGGTGAGTAGCAAGAGCTATTGTCAAGGGAGAAAGGTGTTTGGTTAAAATGGAGGATTTTGTGAGAGAGGGCTGGGGCTGTAGTGGGACTTTGTGCTTTTTGGGAGGTGTGAGAATACAGTGGCAGGGTTAAACCACTTATCATGGCATTGAAATTCATATATCATGGTAATGAAGTCAAATAAGATAAATATGATGGCCAGCGATCATATATGATTTTAATGACCATCCATATATGTCTCTAATTGGTGTAATATGTATGGAAATAAATGATGGGCTTTTCAATGGGACTGAAGTCCATCTATGTCATATATATATATATATATATATATATATATATTCTATGCAAAAAACTGCATTAATGCATCATTTAGGGTTAAAACAAAAAAAGTCAGGAAAAGAAAAATCTTTAGGGTTGCCCCCCCACCCACCAGTCATCCCCAGATTGACTGATGATGGGGTGTGTCATTGGGGTTGTGAGACCTAAATGTCACCCCATTCCATGTGTAATCATACTGAGAAGGGACAGTGAAAAAGAATGGGGTGACATTTAGGCCTCACAACCTCAATGACACACTCCATCGTCTGTCAATCTGGGGATGATTGGCAGGTGGGGGAGGGGCAACCCTAAAGATTTTTCATTTCCTGACTTTTTTTGCTTTAACCCTAAATGATGCATTAACTCAGTTTTTTTCATAGAATTTCCTTACATTTTGAGAAAGAATACAAAACTAAGTACTTGCATAAGTTGGTGGGAGCACGGGCCCTTTGGGCCCTGCACTCCAACCAGCCTGCAGAAGTTGATGGGAGCATGGGTCCGACCAACCTACGGAACTTGGTGGGAGTGTGGGCCCTTTGGGCCCTGTGCACCAACCAACTTGTAAACATGTGTGTACCATGAACACCCTCCAAATTTCAATGTAAAACACCAAACTGTGTCCGAGATATTACATGTAAAGGTTTGAGATTTTCATTCTTCAGAGATGCAGAATTCCACCCCTATTAACATGTAACAGGTACAACAACTGAAAACTACATCCATGACACTAAGGCTAGGTACCCTATGAATTTCAAGCCACCAGCAAAATGCAAAACACTGTCCGCAACACGTAAATTGTGTCACGCAATAGCTCCATAAAAAAACCTTCTCCGACATGTAAACACTGTAATTCACATCTACAGGACATGCTGAGAACACCCTCCAAATTTCAGGTAAAAAGACCAAACCGTTTCTGAGATATAACATGTTAAAATTTGAGATTTTAATTAGTTGGAGTTGCACAATTCCATACCTGTTGACATTTTACAGACATAATGACTGAAAAGTGCATCCATGGCACTAAAGATAGGTACTTTTACATGTAATATCTCGGACACAGTTTGGTGTTTTACATTGAAATTTGGAGGGTGTTCATGGTACACAGTCACACTGACTTTAAAGTGTCTGTTGGAAGCTCAAACTTACTGCTAAGAACAAACTGCAACTCCATTTAGGACCTGGAAACCTGATTAAAGCATAATACTGCAGAGCACTGGCTAAGAAAGGAGTTACACTTTCTACAAAAAGTTTTATTTATATATTTCCTTATTGGCATTAATCAGAGAATTGCAGGATTCCTTTATAAGGGTAGTAATTTTATAACCAGAGTGAGATACAACTGAATTTGCTTGAGTGCGGGGGTTGAGACCTAGCATTTTGAAGGATATTTTTGTAACATTTTAAGTGTCCTGCTGGCTGAAAAGTTAATTTTTTAGCCCTGGTTTCACTGCAAGGTTTTGTGTATTGGAATCAAACATAGCAGTCTGCCTGCATTGAAAAGGCCTGCTTACATCACAGGTGTCACTAGTCAATCAATTGGCTCTGGGTGGGGTTTAAGCTCTCTGCATATCTCAGACATCCTTCACAGTTAGAAGCCAGTCACACTGACTTTAAAGTGTCTGTTGGAAGCTCAAACTTACTGCTAAGAACAAACTGCAACTCCATTTAGGACCTGGAAACCTGATTAAAGCATAATACTGCAGAGCACTGGGTAAGAAAGGAGTTACACTTTCTACAAAAAGTTTTATTTGTATTTTTCCTTATTGGCATTAAGCAGAGAATTGCAGGATTCCTTTAAAAGGGTAGTAATTTTATAACCAGAGTGAGATACAACTGAATTTGCTTGAGTGCAGGGGTTGAGACCTAGCATTTTGAAGGATATTTTTGTAACATTTTAAGTGTCCTGCTGGCTGAGGAGTGAGTTCATTTTTATCCCTGGACTCAGTAGAGAGGTTTGGTTTGTGTTGGAGCCGTGGTCTAGTAAATCGTGGTGTTAGTTGTATTACTATAAAGGACAGTACTCACCAGAGTGGTGGAGCAGTTGTGTATCTGATTGTTTCTAACAGTCACCAGTGGCTGTGCACTCCCAACCCCCCCAGGCGTGGCATTTCCTTTATAGCCACAGTTCTGACATCACTTCCTCAATAGGTCTTGGGGCAGAACTGTCATATTCCTAATAACCCTGCAACGTGCATAAAGAGTAGTTACACAAAACAAATAATAATACATATATAATTACATATTGTATAGAATAAGGGAGCAGGACATGTGGGGAGTGGTGCAATGCACTGGCTGTGGGGCAGCAGTTTTCCGGGAAACATTCTGGAAACTGTGTTGCTGTCCTATTTGTAGGCAACTGTCAGCTGTGAGAGAGGAGGTTGCCCACCTCCAGGCTGAACTAGCAAGGACTAAGGAGGCCTCCCCCTCCCAAAGAGCACCACTGTCACAACCACTGAGTCAGAGGTTTCGGAGTATGAAGAGCAGTAGGACCACAGTGGGTTCTGGGAGGGTGTGGGTGGTGAACCAGAGACGAAGCCCCCCAGTTGTACCTCTACACAAATCAGATGCCATTCTGTCAGAGCAAGGTTCCTCCATGATGGCGCCCTCAGTGGAAACCCAGAAGAATGCTGAGGACATCCACAAGGGATACCCACAAAAGTGTGGCAAGGGACACCACAGGGGAAGGAAACAGCTACTGATAGGGGACTCAATTGTTAGGGGGGTTGAACTGGGGAAGGGAGAGAAGGAAGTAAGATGCCTGCCTGGTGCCATGGCTTGGAGGGACAAGAAGCGAATCCTCACAATTGTAGAAGCAGCATCACAGGAGACAGAACTAGAAATCATTGTCCACCTTGGGACAAATGACCTAGGTAAGCATGGGATCAGTGCAGTGCAGAATGAATTTGTGGAGTTGGGGAGGGGCCTCAGACGGGTAGCAAGCACAGTAACCTTCTCAGAGGTGCTACCAGTCCATGGCAGGAATGAGGCTAGGGTACTGCACACCATGCAGTTTAATGAATGGTTGCAAAAACTGGTGCAGAGCACAAGGCTTTGGCTTCATTGGGGACTGGGGGTCCACCTGGAGAGATAAAGGTCTATACTGGTATGATGGTCTGCATTTGTCCACAAAGGGGACCAAGCTCCTAGGTGACAGGTTTAAATGCTTTCTTGGTAAGCTTTTAAACTAGATAAGGGGGGAGGTACTGATAAAAGGCAGGAAAAGTCAAGCCTCCCCCCAGAAAACAGGGCAGGTAGTAGGGTAAACACTGAGGTACAGAGCTCAAGACAGGGCAGGATGGGGGTAAATGGAAAAATAGATAAGAGCAATAAGAGCAGGGATGGGAGAAAAAAAGGATCAAGCCAACATTAAATGGAGGGCAATGACTACTAATGCCCGTAGTCTGGGAAACAAGCTCTCTGAGCTAGTAGCTTTGATGGAAGATGAACAATTGGATATTGTGGCAGTCACAGAAACATGGTACACCGAGAACCATGAATGGGATGTCAACATACCAGGGTACACAATCTACAGAAGGGACAGGGAAGGCAAAAGAGGAGGTGGAGTAGCTCTATACATAAGGGAAGGGATCAAAGCTACAGAACTAAAAAGTAAAGGGGAGGACAAGAGGCACTCTGGGCACCTTGGAGATGGGGAGTGGCATCGCAATCTGCACAGGGGTTGTATACAGACCCCATCTCAAGGGGAGGAAATGGACAAGAAAATGATAGAGGACATTCTCAAAATGGCTGAAAAAGGGGAGATACTGTTGATGGGGGACCTGAATATGCCAGATGTTAACTGGAGGACATGTACTGCAGCCACATCCAAGAGCAGGGTCATTCTCGATGCCCTGCAGGGGCAGACCTTAGACAGCTAGTGCTGGAACCCACTCGGGAGGGAGCAATACTAGACCTGGTACTCTCAAATGGAGAGAGGATCACAAATTTAGAAGTCAGTAGACATCTGGGAACAAGTGACCACTGCACAGTGTGCTTCACAATGAGCACAACCATGGAGATAAGCCATACAAAAACAAGGATACTGGACTTTAGAAGGGCTGACTTTTGCAAAATGGGTGAACATCTGAAGAATGCACTAGCAAATGGCCAAATAGGAGGGGTGGAAGAACAATGGAGAAAAATCAAAACTGCCATCATAGAGGCAATAAGTCTTTGTGTAAAACAAATAAAGAAAAGAAAGCAGAGTAAAAAACCACTATGGTCCTCAAAAGAGGTGGCAGGAAGGTTAAGGAGAAAAGGCTGCATTCAAAAAGTATAAGGAATCACAGAGGAGCACGACAGGAACTGTATCAATTAAAGCAGAAAGAAGTAGGAAAGGCAGTCAGAATGGCAAAGGCACAAACCGAGGAAAAATAGCCAACTCAGTCAAAAGGGGATAAAACCTTTTATAGGTACATTAGGGAGCATAGAAAGGTTAAGGGAGGGATAGTGAAGATTAATAAAGGAGAGGGGAGGTGGGCAGAGGGAGACAGTGAAAAGGCAGAGATACTGAATGAATACTTTTGCTCAGTATTCACAAAAGAAGATGAGGAGCAGTTACCTAAACCAGACAATAGAAGCACTCTGGGTAGGGGGTTGATACCAGTCCATTCACAGAAGAAAGAGTCCTGAAAGAACTCCTAAAACTCAAGGTGGACAAAGCAATGGGGCCTGATGGGATTCACCCCAGAATCCTAAAAGAACTAAGGGGGGACCTAGTGACACCACTGACCACACTTTTTAACAAATCATGGCAGGATGGGGTGGTACCTGAGGACTGGAGGAGGGCAGATGTGATTCCCCTTTACAAAAGTGGGAGCAAGGCAGAAGCAGGAAACTACAGACCTGTAAGTTTGACCTCAGTGGTAGGGAAAATGATGGAATCACTTCTGAAAGAAAGAATTGTTGAGCACCTAGAGACCAGCGGGGCACAGGACCCAAAGCAACATGGATTTACAGCAGGAAGGTCATGTCGACTAATCTAATTGATTTCTTTGACTAGGGTGACCAAAGTAATAGACCAGGGAGGGGCTGTGGATATGGCCTCACCTAGACTTTAGCAAGGCATTTGACACAGTCCCCACAAAAGATTAATAATCAAGTTAGCCAGCCTGGGAGTGGGTCCCAGGGTGGTAGCCTGGGTGCAGAACTGGCTGCACAACAGGACACAGAAGGTAATAGTGAATGGAACACATTCCAAAGAAAGGGGGTTACTAGTGGAGTACCTCGGGCTCAGTACTGGGTCCAATCCTCTTAACATCTTTATAAGTGACATTGCAGAGGGTCTGAGGAAAGGTATGCCTCTTTGCAGATGACACAAAGATCTGTAACAGAGTTGATACACAAGAGGGGTAGAAAAGATGAGAAGGGACTTGGCAAGGTTGGAGGAATGGTCAGACATATGGCAACTTAGATTCAATGCAAAGAAGTGCAAAGTAATGCACCTGGGAAACAAAAACCCAGGAGAAGAGTACACAATAGCAGGGGAGGTACTAACAACAACAAAAATGGAAAGGGACCTGGGAGTAGTCATATCAGATGACCTAAAGATGGGTAAGCAATGTGAGAAGTCAGTAAGGAGAGCCAGGGGGATACTGGGATGCATAGGGAGGGGCATCACAAGTAGAAAAAGGGAAGTGATTATCCCTCTATACAGACAGTTGGTGAGACCCCATCTGGAGTACTATGTGCAGTTTTGGAGACCTCATCTACACAAGGGTATAGACAGGATGGAAGCAGTCCAGAGGAGGGCAACTAAAATGGTGCAGGGTCTACATCAGAAACCATATGAAGAGAGACTGAGAGAGCTTAATATGTATACCCTTGATGAAAGGAGGGATGGGGGGACATGATAGAAACGTTCAAGTACCTCAAGGGAATCAACAAAGTCCAGGAGGGTAGCATCTTTCAGAAAAAGAGATGTGTAAGAACAAGGGGCACAGTTTAAAGATAGAGGGGACGGCTCAGGGTAATGTGAGGAAATTCTTTTCACGGAGAGAGTGGTGGATACATGGAACAGCCTTCCTGAGGAGGTTGTTGGGTCTAAAACAGTGGGGGAATTCAAACATGCTTGGGACAGACACAAAGCAATTATAGTGCGGGGTTGCAGGAAGCAGACTGTTGGTTAACTAGAATCTGCAGCTTATCCAGTAGTAGGGAAATGGGCAGACTGGGTGGGCCAAGTGGTCCTTTTCTGCCATCAAAGTCTATGTTTCTATGTTTCTATGTTCTATGTTTCTATGTACCCTATCAATTTTAAGCCACCATGACAATGCAAAACACTGTCCGCAAAGTGTAAAGTGTGCCACGCAATATCTCCACAGAAAATATATTGTCCAACATGTAAACATGGCAATTTACATCTACAGGGCATGCTGTAAACACCCTCCAAATTTCAAGTAAAAAGACCAAGCAGTTTCCGAGATATATAATGTTAAAGATTGGTAAAATTGGCCTATCTAATGCATTATAAAATCTGGCCATCTTGTCCCTATCTCACATCAAAGTTCACGATCAAAGAATCTCATGATCAAAGAATTTGCAGGCTCATGATAAAAGAATAGTACAAAACCCCTTGAGCAGAACCCAACCTCATTTGTCTTCCTAGGCCACCCCTGGGCTGAGAAATTAGCGTGTTTCAAAGGGCCATCTCATCCCTTGCTTGTGATGCAAGATCGCGATCAAAGAATCTCACGATCAAAGAATTTGCAGGCTCATGATCAAAGAATTTGCAGGCTCATGATCAAGGAATAAAAAATGCTGAAAATCAATATTTTGACACAAATGCGGCAAACCACCACGATGGTTCAACAGAACGAAGCCCCCTGAGCAGAACCCACCCTCATTTGTCTTCCTAGGCCACCTCCTGATCTGAGAAAATTGCATTTTTCAAAGGGCCATCTCATCCTTCACTTATGATGCAAGATCGCAATCAAAGAATCTCATGATTAATGAATTTGCAGGCTCACGATCAAAGAAATTGCACGCATAGATCAAAGAATAAAAAATAGTGAAACTTGAGTTTTTGAACAATTTAGATGAAACCACCACCATGCTTCGATAGAACGGAGCCCTCTGATCAAAACCCACCCTCATTTCTCTTCCTAGGCCACCCCTGAGCTGAGAAAATAGTATTTTTAGGTCACAATGCAAGATCGCGATCAAAGAATCTCACGATCCAAGAATTTGCAGGCTCGCGAACAAAGATCATTAGCGAGCCGCGATCAAAGAATTTAAAAGCTTATAACTCTATTTTTTGACCATTTTGGATGAAACCAGAGCCATGGCCTGATAGATTGTAGCCCCTGAGTAAAATCCATCGAAGTTTTACTTCAGGAGTGACCCCTGAGCCAAGATATTTGTGTTTTTACAATCAGAAATCTAAAAGCAAGATGGCGGACTTCGCAATCAAAGAATTCTCGGGAACAAAGATTCTTAAACCATGAGGCTGCAAATTCTTTGACCACCAGGTGGGATGAGATGGCCAGAACCCCATTCTTTGTTCGCAAAATTTACATATAAATTTTCCCTTTGACTTATAATGGGAACTTAAAAGTGGCATAACTTTTGAAAGCCTTAATATTTTTTCACCAAACAAAAAACAGCATGTTCGGCCACCAAAGCTCTTTCAAACAAGCTATCCTGCAGAGTGGCACATGACACAATGGCCATGCAGGGCCTGTACAAAATCCAAAAAGCTGCCTCCAAAAACAGGTAATTTTGCATTTTCAGCATTTTGGTGCGCAAAGACCGTAAGTCTGACCGAAGCACAATTTGGCACATCAAATGAACTGCCATACCCCACCGCGCATATGAAATTTCAGGCAAATCTGTTGAACAGGTCCAAAGTTATTAACACACAAAATTTTGACTTTAACATAGAAGTGACATCTCAACCCTAAATATAGTGACGCGACCATGCCACTATAATATATATATATATATTTATAGTAAAACTATTTATTTTCATGCAAAGTAATTTTAGCACAAGTCCAAATGCAACTATAATTGCACAAATTTAATTTAGAGCTAAGGTACATTGACTATAATGGAAAAAATGCTATAAGTGCTAATTAGCACACATTCATTTTAGTACATATTACTGCTTAAGCAAAAATAGCAAAAAATTATTTGACAGTGGAAATTTCTAGTTTTATAGTATATGGAATAAATAATGGGTAAGATTGGTATACAAGGATATAAGGGCTATAAGGGCATGATCCCAAAGGGTGAGTAGCTTTATTGCCCTAATTAGCCCCCAAGATGGGTATACTTCTGAGTGTTCCATGCTTACCCATTGTTTATTGAATGTAATACATTAGAGGCCAGATATTCAAAGCTTTGTGCCTGGTGCAAAGTTGTAGCACTGGGATAGCACTGGATTTGCACCAGGCTGCAATATTCAGAAGCCCTAATAGTGCTGGTGCTGTGTGATAACGCTGACACTAAAAGTAATTGTATGCAGGGGTGGGAGTTAGGGGAGTGGCCAGTAATGTCAGCTGCACAGCATATTCAAACAGACAGTGCCGTGCTACAGGCATTAGTGCAACTTGTAGCGTGGTACCAAATACTGCCAACAAAAAGCTGGCGATAATGCGGTGGTGCCCCCCATCGCGATCCCCGACCCCCGGTAGCCCTGAAAATCACATAAATCCATGGTGGTTTAGTGGCCCCCACACCCCCCAGTATGATCCCTGACCCCCGGTAGCCCCGAATATCACATAAATCCATGGTGGTCTAGTGGTTCAAAAATAGGGCTACTCAGCTTGGTGAGTATAAAAGAACAACCTTTAAGCTAGGTCATCTTAAAAAGCAATTTATTACCTAGTCAAAATCATTTCAGTAGAGCTCATGCATACTGCAGTTGGTGGCCTGCTGTGGTGGTGACAGGAGGGCTGAGCGGTCACCAGCTCCTTACATATGCTGTCTATGGGCTAATGGGTGTTGCACCTCCGGGTGGGGGGACCACTAGAACACCAGGTATTTAAGTGATTTTCGGGGCTACTGGGGGTCAGGGATCATGCTGGGGGGTGGGGGGACCCCTAAACCACCATGGATTTATGTGATTTTCAGGGTTACCGGCGGTCAGGGATCATGCTGGGGGTTGGGGGAGGCACTAGCCTACCAGTGTGCATACCTCTCAACTGTCTTTGATTATGAGGGACGTCCCTCATTTTACCCCTTGAAACAGCCCTGTCCCTCATGGAAAAGGTGCTGCCCACACAAAGAATGTGCAGTACGTTCTGGATGTAAAGCAGACATTCATAATATTCTAGGATGCTAAATCAATAATAAACATTGTACAGGTCAATACAATGGTTTCCACAGTGTGCTGAGCTTGTATCTCCATGTGTACAGATATGTCTCTCATTCTGGGGATCTGTGTCCCTCATTGTCCCTCATTTTGAGCGTCCAAATATGTCCACGTCCCTCTTTTCAGTGACAAAAGGTTGAGGGGTATGCCAGGGTGTGTAACAGGCACACATGGGAACAGGGACCATGACGGCAGAGAAGGACTGCCCGGCCCAGCCAGTCTGACCTGTTCCCTATCTAATGGATATGCTGCATATCCTAGTGAAACTACAGCCTATGGCCTCCTTCCCCCACCAGGTTTGCCTTATGCCTGTACCATGGATTGAGTCCCCCCACTGCGTTTCACCCACTACTGGTACCTATGCTGTTGGGGGGCGTCCTCCAGGGCATATATGGCAACGGGCAGTGTGTCTGTGCGTGGCTATCAATCTGTATGTGTCTATATATATATATATATATATATATATATATATATATATATATATATATATGTTATAGTGGCACAGTAGTGCCACTATAGTTAGGGTTGAATGCCCCATTTAAGGTTAAGTGTGAAATTTGTCAGGCTAATAACTTTGCCACTGTATGATGGATTTGCCTGAAATTTGGCAGGTACAGAGCGGTACCATAGATCTCTGGATTTGTCAAGTTCTGTACCAGTCAGATATACGGTTGCGGAGCTATATACCACCATTCCGTGTCACATTTACACTTTTTTGTGCATTCTTTGCTGGCACCTACAGGTCGCACAGTTTGTGCGATTTGTCTAAAACCTTCAGGAAACATGCAGCCAGGGTGTCCAATGTGCCTTTCGAAGATTTCATGAAAAATTATTAAACGGTTCAAAAGTTATTCAAAAAACAATTTTCCCATTATAGTCAATGGGAAAAGTTAACAAAAAGTTTGACAGATGCAGTTTTTACTGTCACAAATTATCCCTGTAGTGTCATGAGTCAGTCATTTTTTTTTTTCAGTTACTGGTCACAGAAATGCTTGGCATTTAAATTTGGCACCTTCTAGGAACTCAATTATTTTGTGTTCACCTAGTCGAGCCCTGAGGATGCTAGCCATGTCTTTTTTTGGGGGGTTAAACACCCAGAAATATGTTTTTCAAATTTTTGTAAACTGTAGTGTCACAAAAGTACTATAGAACTTGTGACACTTTCATGATTTTTTTTGCAAAACTGTTGTGATTTGCGACACTACTTTGTGACACTATGCTCAAAATAGTAGGAAGTTTTTGCCACCCTGCTGCAAAAGAACAGTTTGGTCTTTTGAGCTGAAATTTGGAGTGACGAAAACCAAGATCCCACAGATGTGCCTTTTGGTGGTTTGGTGACAAAATATTAGAGGGCTGTTAAGTTACAGCACTGCGAATTTGAAGATATTTCCCATAGGCTAACATTACGACGTCCACCGCGCCTTTCGGGGCCCATATATCCAAAACAGTTCAAGATACAGACTTTTCGTCAGAAGAATGCATTGTCCCCCACTAGGGGGCTAAGTGCAAAACTAGCCCGGAAAGTCATAAATAATAAGAGATTTTAAATTTCTTTCTACATCGTAATGGTTCCTGAGATACAAGGAATTTAGTATTCCAAGTGCTGATTTTCTGCTCAGAGGGCCATTATTGTGTATGCATTCTTTGTATTCACTGTGCTTTTGAATGCACCTTTTTGGGAGGAAAAAGGGTGTGTGTTTACATTTCTTTTACCATTAGCATTTCTGCTTGTGTTTCTGTAACTGTTTGCGTTAACATTTCCATTTACGTCACTGTGTGCGTTACCCTTTGCATTTGCGATTGCATTTCCGTTACTGTTACCATTTTTGTTTACATTTACTTTTGCATCATGTCACCCTTTGCATTTGTGTTACTGTTACCATTTGCATTTCCGTAACCGTTTGCATTAGTGTTTCCATTTATGTCACCATGTGCATTACCCTTTGCATTTGCGTTTGCATTCCCATTACTGTTTTTGTTTGTTTTTCCTTTTGCATCACCGTGTGCATTACCATTTGTGTTTGCATACGTGCTTCCGTTTGCATTTCCATGTGTGTTTTCTTTGGCATCATCGATGGTGTTACTGTAAGCGTTTGCATTCCCAGTTGTGTTACCGTGACCGTGCGTGTTACCATTTGCATTTGCATACGTGCTTGCAGTTGCAGTTCTGTTTGTATTAGTGTTCCCTTTGGCATCATCGTTGGTGTTACCATAACCGATTGCATTTCCAATTGCGTTACCATTACTGTTTGCATGTTTGTTACCATTTGCATTTGCGTTTCTGTTGGTCTTAGCATTTACATTTTCAGAAGCATTTCCTTTGTTGATTGTGTTACTGTTTCCTTCTGTGTCGCTATTGCCATTACCATTTGCATTTCTGTTTGCGTTTGTGTTACCATTTGCATTTTCGTTACCGTTTATGTTTCCATTGGCATTAGCGTTTGCGTTACTGTTTTCATTAATGTTTGCATTTCTGTTGCCTTTAGCATTTGCCTTACAATTTGCATTACCATTTCTGTTTTCAGTAACATTTGTGCTTGTGTTTTTCTTACCACTTGCGTTACCATTTGTGCTTGTGTTTCTGTTACCGTTAGTGTTACTATTTTATTTTACCTCACTGTTTCCATCACCATTTGTGTTAACATTACCGTTTGTGTTTTTGTGTTTGTGTAGTGCAGTGCAAAACATTATGTATTTGCTATTTTTCTGCACTGTCTTCTGTGATGCATAGCACAGCCAGTGTGTGGTAGATTGGTCTGAAACTTGGCAGGTAGAAAGACCTTTGTTCAAGGAACATGTCAGTTTTTGTTTGGTGAAAAAAAATGTGTTCTGTTTCAGAGTTATGGCCATTTGAAGTTGGGCCACTTCACAGTTACTGATTTTTCAGCCACAAGGTCCGCCATTTTAGTGCATTTTCAGCTGCGATTTCCACCATTTTGTGGTGGAAGACTTCTTACAGGTACAGAAACATAAAAATTGAATATCTCTGGAACAGTTTGGTCTTTTCACGTGAAATTTTGAGGGTGTTTAGTGGATGTCCTGGAGATGTAAATTATGCTGTTTACATGTTTGAGAAATAATTTGCTGTGGAGATACTGTATGACACAGTTAATGTTTTGCACATAGCATTCTGCATTGTACTACTGCCTTTAAATATATAACATAGGTAGCCCTAGTGGCATGGAGGTGTGCTGTAGTGGTTTCATATGTAAAACATTAACAGGTGTGGAATTATGCCACTCCAATGAATGAAAATTTGGTTCATTATGGTTTAATAACTTCTGAACCATTTGTCCGATTTACCTGGTATTTGGAATGTACAACAATTTAGAATTCCTCTTTCACTGTTCTGATTTTTGGGTTGCTGGGACTTATGGTTGCTGAATTGTGCATGCTATGTTCTTTGCTCATGGCGCTGTGTGACCATTGAATGGAAGTACACACAATTCTGGACACACAGTGTGCCATGGTACATATCTTCATTTAACAATTTTCATTTCAGTCAGTCATACAGGTTTTGCACAGTGAAGTGACAAAAAAATCACATGGTGGGCCCCTTGCTCCCACCACCACATTCCATTCACTCTTTATAGTGCACATTCTCGAAAAGAAAGGAAATTCATGGCAAAAAACTCTGTTTAATGCATCAGTTAGGGTTGTTCCACAGTGAAAAAGCAAAGAAATTAGGTGTTAGGGTTGCCACCCTTTGCACTCCATATCCACCGGCCCCCACCAAGAGGCATTGGGCAGTGCATTGGGGTCATCAGTCCTAACTCTCACCCCATTCTCCTAGACTGCACCACCTCAGCTTGTTTGCACATGGAATGGGTAAGAGTTAGGGCCGATGACAGACACCCCGATGCCTGTTGGTGGGGGCGGATGGGCATGGGGTGCTGGGTTGGCAACTCCTAACACTGAATTTCCTTGCTTTTGTTGCTGTGGAACAACCCTAACTGATACATTAAACAGAGTTTTTCTGCCATGAATATATATACAGTATATATATATATATATATATATATATATATATATATATATATACACATATACAGGTCCTGCTTGCACAGATTCATGGGTGCATTGTATGCACGGACTGTGCCTGCCAGCACACAGTTCCTGCAGCTTCCAGCCTGTACTTCCATTCTGACCAACAGAGGATGCTGTGGGCATGCCTTGGCCTGCAGTGTCCAGCCTGTATTTCCTTTCCAACCAAAAGGTGGAGCTCTGTGCACCATGCAGTAGCACCGGGCAAACTGCATAGTAATGTATGCTAAGAAGCACATAATGAGATGAAAATGTGCCTGTTTGCCCACAGATTACCTAAGTAGGCTCGTTGCATGGAAGCTTTGAATATAGCTCCCGTTTGCCCTGGGCTAACCAGTTTGCACCGGGCTAATGTGTTAACACTGTGCAATCAGGTTAGCCCCAGGCAAATCTCACTTCAGCATAGCACAGTTCTGCAGAGTGTGGCTTGCATTGTTGTTTGCAGTGGATGTGAGACATATCTGTGCAATCACACACAATGTTCTTCACCTGCAACACTGGCTTGCTCCAGTGTCTAGTGAGCTTCTGTTGCAGTTTGCACTTCCCTGTTGCTATGGTCAGTGTTGTCTTATTCCCAGGCTATTTTTTCCTGCACTCCCAGCCCAGTTTGCCCAGCTTCCTTCACATGCTATATTCAGCAGAATTAGCACCAGGCTATTCCTTTTGAATATGGCTGGCTCTTTGGTCCAGGAAATGTTTGCACACCTGGCAGTGCTTATTTAGACCCGGGGCAAAGTTTTGATTATCTGGCCCAAGGATGGTTAACTTCATGGAGATTGAATTTGCGATCATGTTATGGCACTTGAAGGTCTCTTGCAGCAAAAAGGGATTGGTGTGTAGTGAGTGCAGGTAAGAGTTTGGGGGATTTCTGTGTTTGAGAGGTTTTTGTGTAGGTGTCTTTTTTTCCAGTTGCTTTTGCAGCTTGTTAATTGGTTTGGCTAGCTTCCTTATGTTGTGTTAATTGTTATTAGTGGGTTTAATGTCGTGCAGGTGTATACTTTTTATTAATGCAGATATACACATTTGATTGTTTGATTAGTGTAGGTTTATAGCTTTAATTAGCATAGGTATATAAAATCACGCATGCCCCCACAATGCAAAGCATCATGGTCTGCATATGCAAATCACCACAGAATATTAAGCTGGTTCAACTTTAAGCAGAAATGCATGGTGCCGAAAGGCCTCTCACACAGTTTGTAAAGGGTGCTGTAATTGTTTAATTAGTGCATGTATAAATTAATAGATTGGTCATAGGTATACAGGGAAATAAATGATTACTTTTTATGGGAAAGTTCCATCCATGTAACATATATGTGTGTGTGTGTGTGTGTGTGTGTGTGTGTATATATATATATATATATGTGTCATATATATATATACACACACACACACACATATGCATATACATATATACACACACACATATATCATAGAACACAGAATTGAAATAACAGGCAACAAAGCAAGAACTTGGGGATATAGGAGGTATACAGGCACTGATCTGTATCTAATCTCTTTTTCACAGCTGACTCTAACAGCACCTTCAATTACATAAGAACAAAGAGGCAACAATGGCATACCAGTTTCTGAAAAATAGCAGGCCTCTCTAAATTTAGAGCTCTGGAGAGCAGTCACTGCTTCATTCCTGTTTCCAGCTCCAGGGATCCAAGGATATACCAAGGTACGCTGAACTAAAAAATGCTCTGCTCCCAGACTCACACTTTGCTTATATGGTTGCCATTTTTCATCTCCACAGCCTAACAACATTTAATTAATGAAAGCTTAAGGGTGAAAAGTTTCCTGCAGAATTCAGCCCAGCTGGTGTTACAAGGTTCCAGAGTAACTAAGTCAATATTTGGTAGGAAAAAAGAAAGCATTAACAAGAGAAACTATAAGACTATTTCAAAAACACATGAAACTGTATGCCAGGGAGAGTAAACAGATTATGTACAATACATGCCCAAATTTCCAATGATATTTAACAATGTGATAATAAGGATTATTAACATAACATTTCCCCCACTGATAAAAAAAAGAACAGAAGCCAGCCCCATTCCTGCAGCAGTAGTGTAACATTCCCCCCAATGATAAACAAAAGAACAGAAGCTGGCTTCATTCACACAGTGGTAGTTTTATCTCTCACAATGCCAGTGATCTGGGTTCAGGAATGAACCCAGATCATCAGAGGCCAGCCAGGGGAGAGGCACTGAGCTTCCCACAGGATGCTCTGTCTCTCTGGGGGGTGGCAGATTCCCGTCCTCCACCTCAGTACTGCCACCTGGGTGACCACAGGTGGCAGTGCAGTCATGGGATGAAAGGGTGGGTGGGAGCTCCATGAGACATTAGGAGTCCCTAGATGTCATGGCACTATGTAGCTCCAAGGAGGAGGGGCGAACAGAACATTGAAAATGGTGCTGGTCCTCAAGGATGACAAACCCCAGTACATCTGAGGCTCCAGTCCTCTGGCCAGACACACCTATCCTGACATGCACAGTGTGTTCTATGGTTAAATCCCCCCCAACCCCAACGGGGGAGTAATCCAATGGTAGTATGGAGAAGGTGGCAAGCTGCTTTGGAGAGAGTGTCCCTGTAGAGAAACCTTGTGCATTTTGAAGGACTAACGAGGACCAGAGATGAGACAGAAGCATAAAGACAGAGTAAAAAATAAAATAAAATCAACAGGTCCATGCAACCCATGCCCCAGGATGCATCTGGAAGAAAAGCTACTGTATAACAGCTTACTGTGTATTTCCTGGGTACAAATTACAAATAAATAAACAAAATAAGGTTTATGTCCCCTTTAAATAAAAAGTTAGGAATTGCCAGTGACACAAATTGCTTAAAGTAAGTAATATCATCTCCAGTAAATAATAATTGAACCCAGGCTCCATGGATACAGTCAGGGTGGTTTTACAACTAAGCTGTCAGGGCAACAGGCCAGCCTGAGCCTTCTGCTCTTTCTCAAACTGCAAGCTTTGCACCTATGAACAAATGAGATGGAAATCTAAGACCAACAAGGCAGAAACATGAACAGCTAGTTCCACAGACTTGTTTAAACTAGTTTCTAATGTAAAACACTACATGGTGGGTACAGAATCACATTAGTTGGGCAGAGAGGATGACAAGGAACATATACCAGTAGTAGAGTCTATTTGCCAAGGAGTAGAATCTGTATGTCTAGGAGGAACAGGCTTATCACTTGACCTCTGTTTTCCACAGGTTTCTGCATCTGGAAATGTTTTCTTTCCTTAGTGCAAAGATATGCATAGTCAACTGATAACACATTTTATTAAATTTTATCTATAACATTGTTTTATACTAATGAGTGATGTGGGTCCCTTGATGGAACGGTGTGAAAACTATGGGCCTTTGGTTTGTTTTCTTTCATCTAACGTGACCAATGCTGATAAGCTCTTTTTTTTACCAGATATGACCTAATGATAGTAATAGTTTAACATGGTAAGCTTCACTGAGAACTCAATAAAAATATGGATTGTGGGAAAGGTGAATAAACATGGTCTTAAATCATCACTGTGCTATTCAGAGCTTATTTTTCCAGAATCATGTGTGCTCTAGTTGAAAAGTGATTGTGTCTGTAGAAATGGGCAGCCTCATACATCTTATTGTTATTTTCACAGGAGTCCTGACATCAACACAAACAACCATGATTCATCTTGCCAAATGCATTACAACTGGCGTGATATAAAAATGTTACATAAAATAAGATGTAGAGGGCTACACATTCATACTCACTATGTATGTGCAAAAATATTATACTTTGTCTCATGAAAAAGGATGTCCCATACAGGCAACACACTTTTCAAACCATGCAATAATACTTTAATTATACCCTTGGGCAAGTAATGTGACTGCAATGTATTAATCTACACACACACACGCGCGCGCACACACACACACACAATTTTCACTAGCATCAGTGTGGCTCAGTTTGCAGTGTCTTTGCTTCTGGGACAGATGATCATGGGTTCAAGACACACATTAAGGGACCTGTCTCATAACCAGTGGAGGCATTCTTTGCAGTACTTAAGGGTACTACACTGCTTGAGTTGTCATCATTCAGAAAAGAACATAAACCAAAACTCTCTTAATCAAAAGTATAGAGGTTTTCCAGAGGGAAGTTATTTATACACAGCACCTCCTCAGTTATGGTTCAGTAGGATGTTCAACGTTAAACCCCTAGCTTTGCACCTTAAAGGGACACTGTCAACCCTCATTTGGCCTCAAACTGTCTCTTGTTCAAAATACATATGTTATAATTGCTTATGCTCTGTAGAGACTGTGGATGTAGCTTGTTATCTAATTCTGATTCCATTTTTCTTTTTAAAAGTGAAAAACAAACTGCCAGCCATATTGGCATTACCACACAAACACATGTTTGATTACATTCCATGATCAACTTCCACTGCAACTTTTCTGCACTTGGGATCACCTCTACACAGCTTAGCCACTGAAGATGCAGTGGGAGGAGAGAAAACTAATACATCATGGGTGGCTGCACTATTTGGAGTGTTTGTAATGTTCACAAAGTATGCAGCCAGAGTTACTAACATACTAAAATGCCAGCAGAATAGGCCTAATGGTCTTTCGCGTCTGCTCGTTTGGTCAGCCCCCACCCTGGGAGCTGACCTTGCTGCCCCCCTCGTCTTCTCTGGCTTCTCCCTTCCCAGTTCTGGATATTCTCGCTGCATTGGATTTTGCTTCCAGAACCCTTCCCCTGTACCTGTCCCACCCCCTCTTGAACCCCTCCACCATCTCTGCCTCCATCAGCCCCCTAGGCAGCGTATTCCATGGCTCCTCCACCCTCTCAGTGAAGTAGCACCTCCTCCTTTCTCCCCTGAATCTTCCCCCCTCCAGCTTCCACCCATGCCCTCTAGTGGCCTCCTCCTCCTTCCTTCAAAGCACCCTGACTGTTCCTCCCCTATTTACCCCCTTCATGTACCTGAAGACCTCTATCATGTCCCCCCGGTCCCTTCTCTCTTCCAATGTGTACATATTTAGCTCTTCGAGCCTCTCCTCATAGGTCCTGTCCCCAAGCCCCAAATCATTTTGGTTTGCCCTCCTCTGGACCCTCTCAGGAGTTTAATGTCCCTCTTTAAGTGTGGCCTCCAAAAGGCTGCAGTGCACGGTGAGGCCACACCAAGCTAGGATATACAGAGGAGTATCACTTCCCTCCTTCTGGAGTGATCCCCTAGTGATGCAATCCCAGCATCCTGTTGGCCTTGGCAGCTGCCCTCCTACAAGTCTCCGAGTTGTTCATCTTGACATCCACCACCACCCCCAGGTCCCTCTCAGCCAGCGAGACTAGTAGCATTTCCCCCCCCCCAGGGTGCACACTTGGCCTGGGTTTCTGGCCCGCAGGTGCAGTACCTTGCATTTTCCTGCATTGAACCTCAGCTTCCACTTTCTAGACCATCTTTCCAGAGAATCCAGGTCCCCCTGTAGGGCCACCCTCCCCCCCACTAATGACCTTCCTTGGGGATGAGACTATCCCGCCAACTACGACCCTCTGGGTCCGGTCCTGGAGCCAATTGCCTATCCATCTGATCATCTGGTTCCCCACCCCCATTTCTCCCAGCTTATCCAACAGGCCCACATGAGGAACAGAGTCAAATGCCTTGCTGAAGTCTAGAAAGAGGACGTCCACTGGTCTACCCAGGACCAAGGCACTCATTACCCAGTCATAGAACTCCACAAGGTTTGTCTGACATGATTTCCCTGGGACGAATCCATGCTGTCTATAGTCCAGGCACCCTGACTTTTCCAGGTCCCCCCCAGCCTCTCCTTGACAATGCCCTCCATCACCTTTCCCACCACCGATGTCAGGCTGACAGGCCTGTAGTTCCCTGCCACCTCCCTAGATCCCCTCTTGTGATTAGGCACTATATGCGCCACCTTCCAGTACTGGGGCACCCACCCTGTCCTCAGTGAGATGGTGAAAAGCTCCGCCAGGGGTTTTGCCAGGACATCCACAAGTTCCTTCAGCACTCTGGGATGTAATTTATCCAGCCCCGGTGCTTTCTCCATCTTAAGGGACCTAAGGGCTTCCCTCACTCTCTCTGCTGTGATTTCCACTTCCACTATCTCTTCACCCAGCTTAACCTTCCCCCTCCTGCCAGTGATGCCTCCTCCTCTCCCCAGACCCGCTGATCAGTAAGGGCCCCCCCTCCTCAGTATCACTGTCTCCTCCTATGTATGATGCAGCACCCCCATTTTTCTTGGTGAAAACTGAGGTGAAGTACTCATTTTGTACCTCAGCCTGCTCCCCTGGGTCTTGTGCCCATCTCTCCCCTGTTTTAATCCTGCTAATCTGCCCCTTCACCCTTTGTTTTTCCCCAATGTATCTAAAGAACCCCTTGTTCCCTCTCCTAATTTCCCTGGCCAGGTGCTGCTCCTTCCTTGCCTTAGCCGCCCTCACCACCCTAGTGGCCTTTCTAGTCATAAGCTCATACTCCCCTCAATCTCTTTCACTCCTTGAGCACTTGAATTGCCTATAGGCTGCCTTCTTTCCCCTCACCACCTCCTGGATCTTCCAGGTCCACCAGCAGGGTTTTCGGGCCCTACCGCATTTTCGTCTTACTCTTGCACAGGTGCTGGTAGCATCCTGCACCCCTCTCCTGATGATTTCCCACCTACTATCAGCGTCCATGTCTGACCCAATCCCATCTAAATGCTCCTTAAGGATCCTTCCCATTTCCTTAAAATCCACCCCCCTGAAGTCAGTTATCTCCGTCTTTGTGCAGCCTTCTACCCCTCCTAGGTCCAGGCAGAACCAGACCGTGGCATGGTCACTCCCCGCCAACGGGTCCCTTACCTCCAGACCCCCAATCTGGTCACTGTCTGCCAGGACCACATCCAGTACCTGCGCCTCCCTGGTCGGTTCCCCCACCTGCTGAGTTAGGAACACGTTTTGAAAGACATCCAACAACCTCTGTTCCCTGGTCACCGAGGATGTCATAGTCTCCCAGTCTGTTCCTGGCATGTTTAAGTCCCCCAACACCACCACCCTTCCCCTGCCCAGTCTGCAGTGTCTCCCAGCATCTGCCACCAGACTTTCCTCCAGCTCCTCCGCCAGTGCAGGGGGTCTATACACCACTCCTATTTTTACTCTCTGGCCCCCCCTTGTTATCAAGGTGACCCATATTACCTCCATGGTTCCCTCCACCTCCTCTACTCCCCCTATGCCAATGCAGTTTTTGGCCATCATTGCTACCCCTCCTCCCCTTCCCTCCCCCCGTCCTTCCTGAACATAGTGTAACCCTCCAGGTTCAGGTCCCAGTCATGTGCTGTGGTGGCCCAGGTCTCAGTGATCGCTGCCACATCCACCGCTCCCTCAGTTAGCATTACCTGGAGCTCAGGCATTTTATTGCCCAAGCTCCTGGCATTTAGCAGGACTGCCTTCCACCCTTTCCCTATACTTCCATTTCCCCTGCTCATGTTCCCATGGGGATTCTGTTGTCCCCTGGTCTGCACTTTACCAGTTGGCCTTTTCCCGCCAATCCTCCAGCTCCCCAGTTGGGTGGAGACAGAGTCCCTCCTTTATCGGCACCACCTCGACAGCCTTTTCTCCCATCCCTCCCCCCTTCACAAGTTTAAACCCCACTTTTCACCAATGAACCCCACTGTTTTCAACTTAAGGATTCCCCTCCCCTCCAAATTGAGATGGAGCCTACCTCTAGCATACAGCTCCTTATCCTCTCAGTTCTCCCCCCAGTCCCCCCATCAACCCATACCCTCTGGCCTCACACCACTCCCTGAGCCACTTGTTTATCTCCCTAATCTTTCTTTAGTGTTCCCCACTAGCCCTTGGCACCGGCAGAATTTCTGAGAAGGAAACTGTGCATCCTATGTCATGACAGACCTGGCAAGATCCCTGAATCTTGCCTGTATCTCTAGCTCGCTATTTCCCTCAGTTGATCAAGGATTTTAAGCAATACAAGGTCAGGTATAATTACACCATTACCATGCAAATCAGTTCTACCAAGAAAAGAAGCAGATAAAACAAACAGTAACATCAGTGAATTTTAGAGAAGGTAAGCAATCATAAAAGGTAGGTTTTCAACTAGAATTAATATAATGCAAAAAGGGTTGACAGTGTCCCTTTAATAACTTTGACCCCATTCAATTAAATTGCATCACATTTTGCACGCATGGTCTTGGGAGCAAGATCACATGATCTAGTAACTGTCATGATGGTCAGATGTCCAGGTTCTGAGATCCATATGATACAAAAAGTGAAACAATTTGGGGTTTGGGCCACTTTTTTGCTTTGGCCTACAGCCCAGATGGTTTGAAATTTTCTTCTGAACTTTTCAGGGCAGAAGGATTGCACTAAAAAGAGTCCTCTTTTTGGTTTGGTGAAAAATATTATTCGGCTCCCAAGTTATAAGGATTTGATATTTCAGTTCTAAGCATGCACAATAGGGTCTTTCATTTATATGTTTGATATAAAAGAAGAATTTCTGGACAACAATGTAGAGGCTGCAACAGATTGCAGCAGATATATTTTGTCTGGTGTCATCCTCCCTGAACCTGGGGGGGTAGGAGAGAGCTGGTCCTTCCTCTAGGATGGGGGTGGGGTGGGAGGATGTCATCCTAAAGAGGAAGGATCACCAGAACCACCCACGGGGTGATGGTATCCAGGGATGGGAGGAGAAAGAGGAGTTTTGTGGACTGGTAGCCAGCAGTCCCCCCTTCTTCTCTTCCTGCCTAGTTGGACTGAGGAGTGTCTCTTACACCACAGACCTCGCATCAGCATCAGGTAAGGTGCAAGCTAGGCCCAGGCTGTGGTGGCTTGGGTGGACGCAGGGTCGTAAGATTTGCTAGCTTGTTGATAGGAGTTCAGAGTGCGGGGAGCAGGAGAAAGAGGATGGCGGTTTACCTGCTAGTGGCACTAAAGAAAAAGTCTTGGAGCACTTGGTGGGTCTGTGAATTCCCAGGTTTACCCCTTCATCCTCACGGCGGCTGGTGTGCTGGGGAACCACAGCACATTGTTCAGTCACTTCCATTCCCAAGAGATACTGAGCATGCTGTGAGGTTGCAGCAGTAGAATGAAGAAGGCAGCCATGAGCCGGAGTACCCAGGGCTCAATCTCCCTTTGTTTAAAACTCATGCACGCAAGATCACAGAGGCTGTGCGATCTCGGCGGCCATATTGGGGGAGGCCGGCAGTGGTTGGGGAGCACAGGATTTGCCTGGATATTAAATATAAAAAATATAAAAAAAGCAATTATAAACAGCAGCACCTGGCAAAGATGGCATGGTCTTGATAAGGGGGCCTCTGACTCTTCGACCCGAGAGATGGATCCAGGGGGTTTGGGGGGGTCATGCAGTCCAATTTCAGCGATATTAGAACACACAAGATGGTGCCCAGACAGGCATTGCAGACATCTTGGGAGAGGCAGCTAGAGATAGAGCAGACCTGGGGTATCCCAGGAAAAGGGATTTTCAGAGACTGAGAGTTGAGACTCCAGTCCCCGCAGACATAGTTTAGCTTGGGTCCCCCCTGTCCCCTGGGGACACAGGCTTGGGATGCCTTGAGGTCTTGGGTGCTTGACTGGCTGAGAGTTTGATCCTGGAGGCTAGCAGGGAGCAGGGTGTTTCCCCTTCTGAGATCTCGGGTACAAGCAGAGAAAAAAAAATACAAAACTTTAAAATAATCCCAGAAGGGACCTGAGGGATACTCCGACTGGGCAGTTGCTGGCACCTTTTTCCACTGTCCCACAGCCTAGGGGCACACACATGTGTGGGGGTAAATAACAGTGATAATAACTGTCTGAAAGTTGTTAGCCTGAAAGACGTAAGAAATGCTAGGTAGTCGGGGTGGAAGGGTCTTCTCCCTCCCCACACCCCTGGATTAGGCACTGGTGCACTGTATTAATGCACTTTTGATGGTGGTGGGGCTTTTGGTTTCTTTCAGAAACATGCTAGGTCACCAGTGGAAGCCGACAGTGAAGGTCACAGCTGCCCTCGAGAAGCAGCTCCGGGAGATATATCAACAGAGGGGTACAGCGTAGTAGGAAGCATGCCTGGAAGACGTGGACGGCCCCTCAACACAGTCAGTGGCAGAAGGGGTGCCCCCAAAGAAGCGGGCAACAAAACGCCAGATGGTGCCCCCAGCTACAGCTCCAAGGACTCTGAGGGAAGGTAAGGAAAGAGCTGAGGTAAGGCAGCTAGACAATGGGTTAGTATTAGAGGCACTAAGTGCAGACCTGGGCAGGAGGCAGACAAAGGATGATGGGCTGGAGGATGGTGAGCTTCCATTGGGGCAGCAGGAAATGATGAGTGACGGGCAGGTCCAAAGATGGGAACCTGTGGTTGGGGCTGCGGCAACAGGCGTTGTCCATGAATATAATCTGGGGGATCTGGGATTGATGCTAAGTTAGACAAGTTAATTGATTTGGTGACTGCACTGACCTCAAAGACGGGATAAATCAGGAGCCACTGGGGAAGCAGAGGCAAGTGCCGTGGTGACCCCAGTGGTCACCCTATTCCCCAGAGCTCTTATGCCAGGATAGATAAGCTGATGGGGATGCACCTGACTGATAAGGTTAGGCAGTTGATTTGGAACAGGGAGTATGTAGATATGCTTTCCCTCCTGAATTGGCCAGTCGAGAGGGATGAGAAGAAGAAGGAAAAGTTGGATGAGACTGAGAAGAAACCAATGAAAGTGCCTTGCACATTCAATAACTGGATTGTGGCATTCCCCATCTACTTTGGCACTACTTTGCAGGCAGATAAAGAGCAAGGGTTGGGTCTGTACACTTATCAGTACAGGATTACACTGATGCACCACAGGAAGGGTGGAAATACGTGGCTGGAGTATGGCAAGGATTTTTACCATGGGAGACATGAGGGCAGCACCATTTGGTGGGAGGTGGGGGATGGTGGATATGATGTTATTGGTGGACTTAATGCATGGAGGGGGGTGCTGCTTACTGACAGCGGCCTGGCAATAAGACCAGCTGCCCCAGGGAGTCACATGACAAGCTGCTTGGGGTAGCTGCTTCCCTTCCCTGGTCCCTATCTCTCTGTGATTATTTTATAATTTAAATGTGTTAAACGCTTACCAGATCTTAACTGATTGGTACTGCCAGCTGCATAGTGTCTGAGGATAGCAGTGCTGTGAAGATTTTCAATAGATTGATGGAGGCAGAGATGAAGCAAGCACCATCATGTCACACTACTCCAGCCACACCAGAGCATGACAAGGCATCCAAAAGAACCAAGGGCCAGAGTATGGTGGTGTCCAGGAATATAGCACCCCCGATGGTCTTCACAGAGGATAGATTCCTCACAGAATTTAGCACTCTGAAGGACACCTTGCAAATGATTACTGCAGAAATTAAAGGAAACCACTCTTCCACCGGCATGCTTTCCAGGCCAGTGGGAGATAATGATGTGAGAACAAGCTTCCTGGAAGATTGGCGAGCCCAGAAGGAGACAGAGCTTACTACCCTGTGACAGAAGGTGACTCGGATCGAATCCTGCATTGAGGATATCAAGAGCCATAGTCACCGAAACAGTGTGGTGGTATTTGGGCTTCCTGAGAGGGTCCCATGTACTGCTTTTTGTGCAAAAATTGTGCGAGAAAACTGTGAGACCCTTCCCCAGTGGTCCGTTCTATATAATAGATCAGGATCATCATTCATTAAGCCCATTGCTGGCTGCAGGTGAGCCACTGTGTCCATTGATATTCAAGTTCCTTAATTACTTTGATCGGCAACACCTTTTAGCTAAGGTTCAGGATATGAAGGAGGTGACCTGGGAAGGAGAGCAACTTAGAATTGCACAAGATCTCCCTGCTTCTGTCTGCCAGAGGAGAGCAAACTTTCATCTGATTATGTCCAAGCTTATTGCTGCCAGCATTTAATTTCGGATGAAATAACCTGCCATGCTTCAGGTCCTCAGTGCTGGTGTCTGGAGCAGTTTTGACATGCATGATCAAGCAGTGAAGGAACACTCCAAGATGCTGCCTGATTTATTTAAAGTGCCATGACTTCTCTGCCTGCAGGTTTGCCTCTTTCAGTAATCAGTCAGCCTGTGTAATTAGGAGCATCTGTATATACTGTATTAATTTGGTGTGAGGATCATCCTGGTGAAAGTGCCTCTGTTTTCCTTCAGCATGAGCTTTGGCTGCCAACCAATATCGTTCCTCAGTATTTAATTGTGGCTTGGTTTGAATTTATATTATTAGTGATTTTCTGCTGTCCTTCATGCCAAGTGGATGGAGGACTTCTTCTAGTCAATGGCAGACCTGTATTATGTTAGTATGCAGAACATGCTGGACATGGATGATTGACTGTCAATTCCTCTTTTTTCAATTCATCTGGTCCTAAGGTAAACAATGCTGCCAAATGGTTCTAATGATTGACTTTACCGCATGGACCTTTAAATTCATATCTTTAGTTTGAACAGTTGGTATACTTATTTGGAGATCGGCATTTTCCTGGCACTCTCCTGTGCCCTGAACTTTAAGGGGCTGTTTACGTTTCAGTTATGGAGACTTATTTTGTTAATCCCCGACTGATCTTCAGGATTTGCTGAATGGTTTTATACAATACAGATGGGGCATATTGTTTCTTGATTCATATTACTGTGGAGGCACACAGAGACTTTGTTACACACAAGTATATCAGTAATCCAGTTTATTATGTTAGTTTGCTTATTTATTCTTCCTCCTGTTACTTATTAGACTGCCTTCCTATGTTTTAGTTTCTTTGCAACCCCTACTACTTTAGTTTGTATCAGATGATATATATTACTGCACTGATTTTGATCATTATTGATTTCTATAGTTATGTACTGTAGTTTTGACTTTAATGTTTTAGCCCCTGTTGGGCTTCATGTTGTTATAGTGCCTTTGTTATAATTTTACTGTTGATGAACACTATTATAGTGGAGAGTGGAATGCTGTTATGCATGAAATTCCATGCCTGGATTATGCTTGTTCTACTGCAGTAGTGACATCATTATGTTGTTCTGCTGCAGTAGTGATGAACAGCAGAACAACTTGGAATGCTGCCACATAGTGCTTTCCACTATCCAATTCTGTGGTAGAACAGCATTCTAGAACATCTAGAGACTTCACAAGTCAGTTTCATTGTGAAAGAGAGAAAAAAAAACATAATGCACACACTTCACATAATACTATATACTATAAAAAATACAGGATGAGCAACTTTATGCATAACAAGTGTGTTCTGTCACCTTAGGGATCTGATTCCCATGAACTGTTAGGCCCCGTCCACACTATACCGCTTGTGCCCGGTAACGGATGCAATCCGTTATGGCGGCTGAGCGGTGCAGTGCATCCACACCTCGGCGGTGTCCATTACGGGACCGGCACCGCCAGTCCACACATCGGGATCAGGGTGACCGTTACAGCGGCGCCCAGTCCCACAATGCAGCTCACGCTGTGCTTTGTGCCCTGCAGGGGACGGTTACCGGCAGTCCACACTACCACCGGTAATGGTACTAGGGTGGGACCGGTTTCATAACCGTTGTTGAAACCACCTCATATGTGGTTTCAACACTGGTTACGAAAACGCCCCCTGTAACGTTACTAGTGTAAACGCATGCCATTACCAATGCGGTTTACACCCTCTGTAATGTTACAGAAGGGTTTTCAGGCTGGAGTGTGGACAGGGCCTTAGAGGGAATCAGAACCCCTCTGTAGCAGAACACACTGGGGACTTTGGTGCTTCGTTGGTTTATGTTGGGGGGGTGGACTGTCAGGATTTTGAGCATTTTGGGGATGTGTTGGGGTTTCTTTCATTTTAAAGCATTGTAGTGTGTGTGTGGGGTATATAAGGGGGCGAGACTGGGTTGGGGGGTTGCGTTTTGAGTTTTCCATGCTAGGTGGGGATAGATTCTTTTTTTTGTACTTTTGGCGCTATGAGTGGGGGGGGGATACCCCGAGCGCACCTTATCCTCCTTGATATGTTATGTCTTGAGGTTCTGAATAGATGATACACACTGTGGGTAGGGCTTGTTTTTGATTTCCTGATACTGATTATTTTTCCAGATGAGTAATGCGTTTAACTTTGTTTCATGGGATATTAGAGGAGCCCAGGAGAAGCATAAATGATATATGATATTGCACATATAATAAAGCTTCAAGCTGGTATCACATTTTTACAAGAAACTCATATGAAATTGGAGGAAGCCTTATATTTCCAATGAGAATGGGTAGGCCATGTCTTTGGAGCTGGTATTAGTAGTAAAAGAGGGGGTGTTATACAGTTGCTAGCTAAGGCCTTAACTTTTCATCTGATTTCAGAATATTGGGATCCAGCAGGGTGATATATTTTGGTGCACACACATCTAGGGATCACAGAGGTGTTCCTTGGATCAGTGTATGGCCCTAATAGCGACTCCCCTAATTTTTTTGTGAACCTGGCAGACAGGTTAATCCCATTTGTCCATTTGTTTATTGTAGCCCTGGACTTGATTGCTCCTGTCCGTGTTCATCCTCTCCCCCTTCACTCTCGGGCCCACTGGTTTGATGGGTCTTTGAGGGAGCTGCAGTGGCAAGGATGAAGATTAGAGTGGCATTGGCTGAAATCCACCCTGGAGGTGGACCACCTTAGATTGGTTGAGTATTATCTGACCTACCAATCAGCGATCTCCCATAAGAAAGCAGAATTCCTGTCCAGGGAGCTTGCTGCCACCCAGTACCGAGCAGCTCGGCTCTTCCAAACTGTAGACAGGTTGTGCAACCCAACCTGTCTGCAGTTCCAAAGACCTTTTTTGTAAGTGGAGTGTGATGAACTTGCTCGGTTCTTTACGAATAAGATGGCCGACATCAGGTCGGAGATCCTCATGACTCGCTCTGTGGGGGATGCTGTTGATCTGTGCTTGGTCACCTCACCTCAGGCTTCCTGGAGTACCTTTGTCCTGCCGGAGTTCATGGATGTCTTGTGGATTGTCCAGGGTATGTGCCCTTTGTGCTGTAGTTTGGATCCGGACTCAACTTCCCTGATTATGGGCTGTTGTGATATTATCAGCCCGGTCTTGGCACAGATAGTCCGGTGCTCCCTTTAATCATGTGAATTTCCAAGCTCCCTGAAGGAGGCGGTGGTAACACCCCTCCTAAAGAAAGCTTCTTTGGACCCAGACTCTCTGGCCAACTACAGCCCAATCTCAAACCTCCCCTTTATAGGGAAGGTGATTGAGAAAGTAATGACGGTACAGCTGGAGAACCACTTTACCATCCATAACATCTACGAACCTCTCCAGTCTGGTTTTCAAAAGAGGCATAGTACCGAGACTGTGCTGGTTCGGGTGCTCAGTGATCTTCTGATGGCGAGAGATTGGAGAAGCCATTCTATCTTGGCTCCTTGATCTCTCTTCAGCTTTTGTCACTGTGGACCATGGGGTACTGCTTGGGCACCTGAAGTCCATCTGTGGCCTGATATGTACGGTCCTCGGGTGGTTTGCATCTTTCCTTACTGGCAGAAGTCAGAGAGTGGTGTCTGGGATTATTTCCTTGGACCCATACTCTCTGCCATGTGGGGTGCCTCAGGGTTTAGTGCTGTCCCCCAAGTTGTTTGCAGTGTATATGCGGCCCCTCGGAGACATTGTAAGATGGTATGGGCTGAGGTTTCACTGCTATGCTGATGATACCCAGCTCTACCTGTCTTTTGCACCTGATCAGGATAGTGCTGTCTCGGTATTTAACAACTGCCTTGCTGAAATCCAGGATTGGATGAATTCAAGCTGCTTAAAGTGGAACATGGGAAAGACTGACGTGATGGTAGTGGATCTGGGTTGCAGGATAGAGGGGTTGAGGGCTGGTCAGCCCTCCGGACCTTTTCTTGGGGGCTCCTAGATCCTTTCCTCTGAATGGGTGCGAGACCTGGGGGTGGTGCTTGATGATGGGCTGAATTTACAATCTCAGGTGTCAGTGGTCATCAAGTCTTCCTTTTATCATCTTAGGAACATCTCCAGGATCAAGCACCTTGTTCTGTCTGGGGATCTACCTACGTTGGTCCACACCTTTGTGATCTCATGCCTTGATTATTGCAACTCCCAGTACTTAGGGCTACCTGGGGTTGATATCCGCCACTTGCAGCTTGTGCAGAATGCTGCAGCATGATTGTTGACGGGGGCTTCTTGAGCCTCCCATATCACTTCTGTGCTGCACAGTCTGCACTGGCTGCCGATTTGGTGGCAGATCATCTTTAAAGTTGGCTTACTGACTTATAAAGCCCTACATGGACTTGGCCCTGACTACCTGAAAGAGCTTCTTGTCCACTATCGCCCTGAACAACAGCCGATGAGGGGTTGCTGGAGATTCCAATGGTGTCATTGAAACCTTTGGGGGCCCATACATTTATGTATGTGGCCCCTTCTCTCAGGAATTCTCTACCCTGTCAGCTACAGGAGTGCACAACAGTCGGAGGTTTCAAACAGGCGTTGAAAACCTTTTTATGGTGTCAGGCCTTTCGTGGCATCGAATAAGTATGACCCCTTAGACTGTTATTATTATTATTACTGTGTCCGTTGATTTTACTACTGTTGTTTTATCTTTTTGTAAAGCACCTTGATAGTTTGAAAGGTGCTTACTTGAAATAAAGCTGCTATTATTATTATTATTATTATTATTATTATTATTATTATGGGGGTGATTGGAACCTGGTTTATCAGACTGATTTAGATAGCTCTGGTTCCAATAGAAAGGGTTTGTCACCAGGTCAATGTGGATTATGGGGCATGATGGATTCTCTTGGCCTCATGGATCCTTGGAGAGTTCTTTTCCCTAATGAATGACAGTACACTTTCTTTTCCTCCCCCCATGGTACCTCTTTGTGGATCAATGTCTTTATGATTAGTAAGAACTTGCTTACCGGTCTAGTGTCCTGTATTATTTAGTCTATGGTGGTGTCAGACGATGCTGCTATATCCCTAATACATTGCATTAGTGGACTAGAAGAAAAAAGTACTCATCATAGTAATGTTGTTTCTTCTAATGGAGTCTTGCTGTATTCTAACTATATGCAGTTAGCCCCAGTATTTGAACTGCTCTGGAGAATAAAGGGTTAACTCTATGCCAAGGCATAGAACGCTGAGCTGGAGCTTGGTTTTCAAACCTCTGTCCGTGGTACTTTGAAATGTAACTGTCAGATTCTTATGAGCACTAAACTAACTAACTCAATAAGTAGAATTTGTTTCTAGAATTGTTATGCCAAAGGGCAATAAACAGATTTTTAGGGTCAAAAGACTCAAGTCGAGAACCCCAAAAAGAATCTAAGCAGGTAGTGAAACAACCAAAATATTCATAATGAAAACCAGAAAAACCCTTAGTAAGATAAGGGCATGTCAAGTACACCTCTGGGGTGCAGCACTGTGCCTGCCAGATCACATCCCAAAACTACTAGGTTCCAGGAGGGGAGGCAGGAAGGGAGGTCAGAATACAGCAACACTCCATTAGCAGAAACATTACTATGGTGAGTAATTTTTCTTCAAACAACATGAAGTCTTGCTGTATTCTGACTATATGCAGACTGCCAAGCAGTACCCCCTTGGAGGAGGGAGTCACAGAACCTATTTTGGGAACAGGATCTGCAGCACAGCTGTGCCAAACCTAGCATCACTTCTTGACTGAGTGTCCAGAGAGTAATGCTTGGTAAATGTGTGAACAGTTTTCCCGGTGGCTGCTTTATAGATTTCCACTAAGGGTATATCTCTAGCTGCTGTGACCGAAGCAGCTGCATCTCTGGCAGAATGAGCCCTCAGGCCTGAGGGAGGCTCTTTCCCAAGCTTTGAATAGCAGAACTGGATGCAGGAGACAATCCACCTGGCAACAGTTATCTTGGCGGCAGGTTAACCCTTTCCCACTTCTCCATAAGTGAGAAACAACTGAGGAAAGTCATTTCTATGGGCCTTAGTATGTTCCACATAGTAACTAAGAGCCCTCATTACACCAAGACGGTGTAATCTTCTCTCCCCCGAATGGTCAGTGAAAAATACAGGCAATGACACAGACTGATTCAAATGAAAGTCTGATTCCACCTTCGGAAGAAACTTTCTGTTGGTTCGAAGGACCACCTTATCCCTGTGAAATGAAATGAAGTCAGGTTCCACTGATAAAGCCTGTAATTCACTGATTCTCCTGGCAGAGGTAATGGCTAGCAGGAATATAGTTTTCCAAGTCAAGTACTTCAGCTCAGCTGAGGACAGAGGTTCAAAAGGGAGCTGCATAAGCTGTGCAATACAGATACTCAGATCCCAAGAAGGGGTAGGCTTCCGAAAGGGAGGATTAACATGTACTAGACCATTGAAAAATTTCTTGAAAACTGGATGAGATGCTAGGGAAGAGCCCTCACCAGCTGAAAGGAAGGCAGAAACAGCTGCCAAATGCACCTTGAGAGTAGTAGACCAGAGGCCTAAACTGTTAAGATGCACCAAATAGTCCAGTACAGTGGCAATATCAGTCAGCTCTAGCTGGATATGCCCCTGGGAACACCAAAACCAAAATATTTTCAATTTGGAGTTGTAAATCTTTCTAGTAGCAGGTTTCCTGCTAACCTTTAAAATGTCTAAGACTGATTGAGAAAGATGCAGGCTTGCATATTCTAGCTCTTCAAGAGCCAGGTATTGAACCTGAGAGTCTGAAGGTTGGGGTTAAGAATCATCCCCTGTGAGGAGGTGAGGAGATTGAACCATCTGGGAAGACACAGGCATTGTCACTGACAGTGACAAGAGTAGAGGGTACCAAGGCAGTCTGGTCCAGTCTGGAGCCACTAGAATCACCTTGCAAGACTAAGACCTGATCTTGATCAGGACTCTGAATATCAGAGGAAAAGGAGGAAATGCATACAAAAACCTGCTTGTCCAATTCAACAAGAGAGCATCCTGAGGGACAGGGTCCAGAAGAGGCAGTCTGTAGCAAAAGAGAGGAAGTTGGTGATTGTCCAGGGCTGCAAAGAGATATATCTCGGGAGTGACCCACCTCTTGAAAATGACCTGAAGAATTAGAGGGTTCAGGGTCCATTCGTGGTGACCCTGAAAAATCCTGCTGAGAGCATCTGCTAGAATGTTGTCCTTCCCTGGGAGATGCACAGCCATCAGGGAAGCCTGAAGGGAATAAGCTAGAGACCACGTTTTTATGGCCTCAGTGCACAAGGCTGAGGACCGAGTGCCTCCTAACTTGTTGATGTACCACATGGTTGTGGTATTGTCTGTCCTGATCTGTACCACTTTCCGCTGAACAGCAGTTGAGAATGTCTGAAGTGCTAGTAAGACAGCCCTTAGTTCGAGAAGGTTTATGTGTAGAAGATACTCCTGGTGAGACCAGGTTCCCTGAGCTGTAAGCTGATCTAGATGAGCCCCCCAACCCAGTAAAGAGATATCTGGGGTGAGAATCACTGAAGGAGCCTGGCTGATAAAGGGGACACCTTGTCAGAGATTGTACTCCTCCAGTCACCAGTGGAGGGCCTGAACTAGAGTTTGAGACACTGGAACCAATTTGGAGAGAGGGTCTTTTTTTCTGAGACCAATAAAATCTGAGATGAAACTGAATATCTCTCATCTGAAACCTTGATCCTTGGACCACTGCTGTGGAAGCTGCCATGTGACCCAGCAACTGTAGAAAGTGTCTGGCTGGACAAGAAACTAGATGACGAAAAGAGGAAGCCAGAGTGACAAGGGACTGAACCCTTGAGAGAGGGAGAAATGCTCTTGCCTAAATAGTGCCTAGTTCCACCCCTATGAAAGTGAGGAGCTGGACTGGTTCCAGAACAGACTTTTCTAGGTTCAGAATGAAACCCAAGGAGTCTAGAAAACTTTTTGAGTGACCTCTAGGGCTGACTTGACTTGGTCTGAGGACTGACCCACAATGAGCCAGTCATCCATGTATGGGAACAGAAGGATACCCTGTCTCCTAAGGAATGTCATCACTACTGCTAGACACTTGGTGAACTCCCTTGGAGCAGATGTTAGACCGAAAGGCATAGCTCTGAATTGGTAATGGCTTGAGGGAAACTTGAACCTGAGGTACTTTCTGTGGGAATGTCTGATAGGTATGTGCAAGTAGGCATCCTTGAGATCCAGGGAGACTAGCCAGTCTCCTGGTCTCAGAGAGGGAAGAATTACTCCCAGAGTCACCATCTTGAATTTTGGTTTTGCTAAGTGTTTGTTCAGGTACCTTAAATCTAGGATGGATTACCACTCCCCTGTCTTTTTTGGGGTAAGGAAGTATCTGGAATACGGTCCTTTTCCCCTGTGACATTGAGGTACCTTCTCTACTGCTTGCAGAAGTAGATCAGAGGAGATGTCTGCCTCAAAGGCCTTCGTCTCCAAGGGAGAGGGAGGACTGAAGGACCTTGCTCTTATTTTTGAGAACCTTTTGAAACTGAGAGCAAGTCCCTGGCTCACTACTTCCAGGACCCATTTGTCTGAAGTAATAGACTCCCAGGCCTGGAAGAAGTGAGCCAGCCTGCCCCCTACTGGAACTGGGGAGGCGACCCACACCACCACCTCAGGGTGTCTGTTTGGCAGGGGGCTTAGACTGCATGGATGATGGGGTTCTGATCATCCCACGCCTGCTTCTTCCCCTAAAGAACCCCCTCTACTGGAAAGAAGAAGGGGAGGCCTGAGCCTGGTAGAAAGGCCTGTGAAAAGGCCTGCCCTGCCAGCCCTAAATTGCTGCCTCTGAGGAGTGGCCTGCTTTTCTTTGGCTGCAGCACTCCTATAGGTGATCCTATACTCATCCATCTTCTTCATGTAGTTCTGTTTGCTCACCAAACAGGGAATTACCAGTTACAGAAAATTCCATGGCCTTAGTCTGGGTATCCTGCGAAAGATTGGTACATCTAAGCCAAGCAAACCTCCTCATGGAGATAGATGTATCCATGACTCTAGAATGCATATCATTCCAGTCCACAGCAGCATGAAATTGCACTTTGGATGCCTCTATACCATCTACAGCCACCTGCTCCAGCTCCTTGGCTAGCTGGGGAGGGGCATTCTTAGCCAGCTCCAGAACCATATCCCACATAGATTTCTGGTACCTGGCTGTATATGCCATGTAATTTGATTGCCTGAGCCCCAAAGATGATGCCAAGTACTGCTTCTTTGCCATGGCATCCACCTTCCTGGAATCCTTATCTGGGGGGTGAGATGCCAGGGGGGATATTAGCCTTGTCACAGGCTGCAGCTTGCACTACCCCATCATGGCTGCAATGTGCTGAAAGGAATTCCATGCCAGGACCTGATAAGGCATACCTCCTGTCCATTCTTTTATCCACAGGATGAATGAAAGTGGGAAATTGCATGATTTTTTGTGTCTGTTTCCCCAGGGATTTGTGCAAAGGGATAGACACTCTCTTTGACTCTGGAACATCCATCATTTCCACATAATCACACTCCTCCTGATCCTGATCAGCCTCTTCCATAGGAAGCTGAAGAGTATCAATCACCTTCTTGTAAAGCAAGAAGTGGGAGGGGGACACGGAAAGCCTGGGAGGGGAAACATTGGAAGGGCTGTCTGGGGAGATGTCAGGCTCTACTGGCTCACCTAGGCCTTCAAACTCTCCTTCTTCATAATCTTCTTCCTCCTCCAAATCACCCTCATAGTATGCCTCCGGATCAATATTTGAGGCAACAACTTCCAACCAAACTGATCGCTTTTGAACCAATGTTGGTTCGGTTGGAACTGGGCAAAGCGATTGCACTATTGTAATCGCTTTCGCTATTTCCTCAGTGGTCAGAACATGGAGTGTCGGATTCGAACTGGCTGATTTTCTTTTTCTCTTTGACAGAATTGACTCCACAGAGTCAGCTCTCCTTTTGCCCAAAGAGGTATCGACCAGGTAAGTAGGCACCTCTTCAGGTTCGGTTGCAATAGGACAGGGCTGGCCATCCGGGTCGGCGGACTTCTCTGCCTCCCTTTCCTTCAGCTTAGTTAAATGTTTTTTAAGAGTGGCTTTGGGAAAGTTTTTACAAATTTGGCAGTCTTCCTTGAGGTAGTCAAACCCCAGACAATACACACATATGAGATGGGGATCAGCCTTAGCAAAGGCCTTCCCACACTCGGTACAGTGCTGAAACCCAGTGGGCCCAGTTTTCTTTTTGGGTTTCTCAGACATGAAAAAAGTTACCCTTTTCAGCATTAAGCCAGGTAACAGCCACTTATCAGTTCCAACCATGTCACAGGTCGATTAACAAATTCCCACAAAATTTTGGATCTTTTTAGGAACCGATAAGTACCGGATAACCACAATAAAATCACAGAACAGCAACAAATAACCATAGGTTTCGGTTCTGAACTGGACTGACCAGAAAAGAACGGAAGAAAACAATTTCTAAAGATTTTAGCAATTAAATAACACTACCTACTACACTACCACTTACTGTACCGTGACAGAGATTAGAATACCGATAAAATAAGAAATGCAGTTGAAATAAATGACCGATTCAAACTATTACCATACCAAAGTGCAGGAGGGACCTCCGGAGTGACTTCACGGTTAGGCGGAGTAAGAAATCTGATGGTTACACTTCAGAGTACCACAGACAGAGGTTTGAAAACTGAGCTCGAGCTCAACGTTCTATGCCTTGGCATAGAGTTAACCCTTTACTCTCTGGAGCAGTTGAAGTGCTGGGGCTAACTGCATATAGTCAGAATACAGCAAGACTTCATGTTGTTTGAAGAATGGGACAGGGTTTGGTGATTTAATAGCCAAATTCTCAAAGACCCTAAAATCCTTGTTATCCTTCACAATTTTATTAAAAATTTATTTCAGAACAATGAGGGATCAGTTGCAGCGTTAGACGTCCAGTGGGAGGTGATTAAGTGTGCTGTCAGAGGAGAATGTCTCAGGTTAGTGTCAAAGTGGAGTAAACAACTTAAAAACAAAGCAGATGAATTATTTTACAATATTCATTTCTCTTAGCTGAAAGAGCTGAATTGGTGCTTGTGCGTATGAAGACACACTACTTGGAGTCTGGGGAGCATGCAGGGAAGCTTTTTGCTTGGCTTCTCCGCCAACTGAAATCCTCCAATGTGATTCCTCATCTGAGAACTGGTTGAGATAATGCTATCCTTACTTCCACTGAGGATATCATGGATACTTTCCTTGATTATTATAGTTCACTTTACAAGGGTGAACTTTCTTCTTCTGATCTGCAGGAGCAGATTAAAGCTTACCTAGATCCCCTACCTTTGCCTCATCTCACCTCTCTACAGCGAGAGTATTTACAAAGTCCTATCTTAGTTTTTGAAGTTCACAAAGCAATTAAGCAATTGCCTCTGGACAAGGCTCTGGGATCAGATTTTCTCACAATTTCTGTATTATATGTCATGAGGAGCTTGCCCTTTTTTGGCCCATCTTTTAATTTTTTGCTTTCTTCTGATCTTACTGATTTTTCTTTTCCAAGAGCATGGATCACCTTAGTTCATAAGTCAGATAAGGATGAAACACTACCTGGAAGTTATCATCCAATCTCACTGCTAAATTCAGATATAAAGATTTTCACGAAAGTGCTTGCCAATAGATTACTATCAGTCTGGAATGAACTTGTCTCTCCTTTACAGGTGGGCCTTATGGCAGATCTCTCGACTAGTGACCATATGTGTAAGGTGCTCCATCTGATTTCTGCATCCAGGGCGGGCAGAGTTCCTGCCACCCTGGTCTCCTTGGATCGAGTTGCCTGGCCCTATTTATTTGCAGTGCTATGTAAATTTTGCTTCCCCTCTAATTTCTGTTCCTGGGTTAAAGTCCTATACTGTAACCCAACTGCTCAAATTAGATGTAACGGGTTATCATCCACACCATTTCCACTCCAACGAGGGACTTGTCAGGGTTGCCCACTATCCCCCTTTTTATTTAATTTATATCTTGAACCCTTGCTTTACAATTTGCAAATTATTGGAGAAGTCAAGGGAATTTTAGCCACTGAAGACAGGTATAAATGCTTTGCCTATGCGGATGGCCTGCTCCTACATGTGGAAGATCCAGAGACTTTGCTTCCTGCAGCTATGGCCAAAATACAGCAGTTCTCACTGAATGCCCTGGTTTTCAAACTGGCAATCCTCAATCTGGGTTTGTCATAGGAACCTAAGACTCTTACGTATTTGGATGTCTGGTTACCCCAATTTCCTTCCATGTTAGTCAAGAAAAACCTCTCACCCCTGTTACAACAAATCCAGTCAGATCTCCTGTGGTAGTCAACCCTTCCTATGGATCTTTGGGGCTGTGCCAGCATTATAAAAATTAATGTATCACCTCAGATTTTATATCCGCTGGGAATGACAAATATCTATTTGCCTAAAAGCTGGTTTGTGTGGTTGTAGAGTATACTCACAACCTTTTTATGTTAGGGAGGAGCTGCTCGCTGCTCGTATTTTAAACTGACGGCATCCAAAGACTGTGGGGAATTGCAACTTCCCAATTTCTTACTCTGTTAATGTACATTGCATGCTAGTAAAATCTTTTTATGGAACAGTGATAACTCTACCCTTGGGAGGAATCCCTTCCAACCTTTTATGGCTTACGTTGGAATTTCAATTATGTAAACAGGCCAGTCAGCAACTTCGTAGTTTACTTTTTATTTGTCCCTCTAAGCTGCCCCTCCAAATTAAAGTGACTCCCCTAATGTGGTCCCTAAAGGTTTGCTGGCAGCTCAGTACTTATCTAAGTTGAGACTGGTCGATGGACCTGGCACAACCTGTGACTGGCAACCCAAATATCCATATCAACAACTGTCCAATTCCTGTTTAATTCTGTCCCCAACTTCACAGTGTTAGCCTTTCCTCCCTCCTAGAAATGGGTACTTTTCTTCCCTTACAAGTTCTCCAAGCTCATTTCTCAGTTCCCCAAATTCATATCTTCAAATACCTCCAGCTTATGAAAGCAGTGGCATCATACCTGGGTCCAGGCCCTTGGTTGTCGCCTGAAGATTTGTTTATTGCTCATTGTTGGTATTTGGCTGTTCAGCTCTATTCTGTTTCCCAGTTTTATTCTTATTTTCAATCTATGGAACCGGGGGGGGGGGGTCCAGTTGGCATCTACTGTGATTGGCAACAAGCATTGGACCTTCACTGGGATTCCAAGTAATTGCAATGTGTGGGACGTCATCTTTATACGTTTTTCAAACAAGACTGTTACCACTGGACTCAATTTTGTATAATGCACAACATGAATTATACCCCACAGAAGCTATATAGGAAGAGGAGTGCCCCTTCCTCTTTCTGTTCTCATTGTTGTTTAGGTGAAGGTCATCTGTGACATAAGCTTTGGGATTGTCCAAAGGTGATACCCTTCTGGGAGGTTATTAAGAACTCTCTGAATCCTCTTCTGGGGTTGGAAGAGGCTTTTATGCCAAATATTTGCTTGATTGGACATTATTCAGATAGTATTTTTGGACCACACAGGGCATATACAGTATGGCACTGATTGCTGCCATTGACAAGGTAATTATCTTACTTCATTGGAAGCATGATACCATTCCCTCTTTCAAGGAATGGCATCAGGAAATTTTATAAGCCCTGGCAATTGAAAAACAAATTGTGGTCTTGTGTCATAAGACATAACAATTCCATGCTAGGTGGAAATCCTTCCAAACTCTTTTGTCGCTCCCAGTAGAGTCTTAAAATAGCATCCCAGTATGTATGAAGGACACAATTGGTATATATGCTTAATTTATTACCTCTCTTCCCTTCTAAGGAGTTTGGGGTTATTTCCATCCTTAGGTGAACTCAGCATCCTGGGCTCCACGTCAGACCTTGCTTGAGTGTTATTTTGCTGCAGTAGGGGGAAGGGCACTCTGGAATGGGGAGGGAGGGAGGTTTTTGTTGAGTTTTAGTGTTCTTAGTGTTTCAAAGGATTGCTTTTTTTTTTTACTCTTTTTCCCTCCAATCACCAAGCCTGGGGAACTCTCTCAGATGTCCCTTGGCTGCTCTCGCCCTGTCTGAGACTCCCTCACCCAGGTCCCCCTCCTGGAGCTCTTCTTTCACAGCACTTACCTAACAGCAGCCCACTGACTTGTACCCACCAAGACAGGGCTACTTCCATTACTATGGTGCTCCTTGTAATCAAATTGCTGCAGGAGTCAGGCAGAGGCAGGGAGGATTGGGACCATGGTGGGCGGATTCCGATGGTGGGTGTGAGGCCTAGAGCATCATCTCCCTCCCAAGACTTGGGGTGTTTTGGTGCTCATGATCTTGAGGTCCACCCCAACCTTCCTATGGTGAGCGGGAACATGCAATGATGTCTGGGTAGGGACATGCATGCTCCTTTGTGCGCTCCAGCCAACGTTTGCTGTGCTCTGCCTCCCAAATTGCTAGCCAGAAGCCAGCTCAGTACCACCCAGCCACCACTGAGAGGCATACTGTTGCCAACCCCTGCATCCCTTCCTCTCCAGGAGAAGGTGAGCTGCCTGCAGATGTTCCAATCTTCTTCTCTCTTGCTGACCACCGGTGGCCTGAGCTAGCTCTCAAACCCAGGTCGTTGGTGTAGTGTGAGGTGTGGCATCCAGTGCCTCAACCATCAGCACCACTGGGCTAACCCCATTTCCTAGGATTGCTAACTTAACTTTGTACAGTATATTGGCTTTGGCAGTTTTATGTTTGTTATTGTTAATGGAGTTGCTGCTTGATGTGTTTTTATGTTTCTTTCTAGAAAAAATTTAATAAAGCATACTAAATTTAAAAAAAAGACCAGCTGCCCTTCAGAAGTCAGATGGAGGGGTAGCACATGTCCAGGAATTCTATGCCTACAGTCAGGCAAAATGCACGAGGACCAGATGTCAGTTTCTGTACATCTGCATGGCCTGCGGCCAATAACACCCCTTTGTGCAGTTTGCCTCACTCCGTTCACTAAAAGAGAACTTTAGTGGGACCAATAGGAGATCAGAGAAGCCCCAAGGAAACAAGCCTGCCCAACCCGGTAAGGGTAGACAGGAATAAGCCGTAGTTGGCCCAGTAATCGGACAGAGAACCTGCCATCCTGTTGGAAGAAGGGTTCACGGTTGGGTTTTAAGACTCAATATTCTGACCTGTGGAGAAGCTGCGAGGCTAAGAACTTAAAATCAGCATGGGACCATCCACAGGTTGTCCTGGAAAAGGAGAGGTAGCTAGGAAGGATGAGTGGGCCTTTTAGCTCTCCACCCATACCCTGCCTGTGGATGTCTCCCCATTGGGATGGTGCCCACAAAAGTGCTAGAGGAAATTAGAATGATTAATCAACTTTCTCATCCTGAGGGTGATTTGGTGAATAACCATACCGACCCAAGACACACATCAGTTTAATACAAGTCTATCAACAAGGCTGTCGAGGTGGTGCACAGGGTGGGACCACAAGCATTAATGGCCAAAGCAGACATCAAGTCTTCCTTTTGCCTGTTACCCATGCACCCAGAGAACAGGGAGCTTCTGGGCATGAGGTTTGAAGGGGAGTACCACATAGATAATTGCATGCCTATGGGTTGTGCGGTGGTGTGCATAGGTTCAGCTCCTTCCTGTACTGGGTTATGGCACAGAAGGCAGACAACACCACCATTGTGCACTACCTCAACAACTTCTTGTTCACGGGGCTTGAGGGGGAGGCAGATTGTGGGGAGATGCTGGCAGAGTTTGCCGCAATCTGCCAGGACTTCAGCATACTTCTAGCTCTGGGGAAGGTAGAGCCACCCAGTTCTGTGATGATTTTTCTGGGGATCAAAATAGATACAGTTGGAAAAGACAATTTGGGAGTCTTGCAGACCATGATAGATATGACGGCGGGGGTCAAGAAGATGATGTTGCGGCAGTTGCAGCAGTTAGTGAGTCACCTCAACTTTGTGTGTTGCATGATCCCTATGGGGAGGATGTTTTTGCACCTCATGGCTAAGCTGGGCAGGGGTTGCTTGAAGCCACATCACAGGCTACAGAGGACAGAAGGGTTTTGGGAAGACTTGAAGGTGTGGAAGATAGCCTTGTCGAAGGAGGAGGATGGGAGACAGCCTCTTCAGCTATTTACAGATGCAGTGGGAGGGCTGGGGTTTGGGACATGCTTTCAGGGGCAGTGGTGTGCGGTGCAGGGGCCTCCCAAATAGGAGGGGTTGGGCCTGCACAGAAATATCACACTCTTGGAGTTCTTTCCCATCGTGGTAACTTTGTGCCTATGGGGCTCCCAGCTGAGAGACCAAAAGGTTTTCTTAAGGTCAGACAATATGGGGGGTGGTACACACCATTAACAGGCAGCTAGGGCTGAAAGGGCCAATGGGGGATCTGATGCACATCTTTGTGCTAAAATGTCTTCTCTTGAATATTAATTTTAAGGCAGTGCACATAACTAGTGCTGACAATGGAACTGCGGATGCTTTATCTCATTTACAGTGGCAATGTTTTCGGGAGTTGGCACCCACAGTGGAACAAAACTCATAGATGGTTCTTGTGAAGGATAGTGACCTCTCAACTTGGAGACACATAGGTAATTCCATTGCACTGAGGACAAGGGAAGTATATCAATGGGGAGTGGTTGAGCATTACTTGGGAGTTCAAGCGGAGCAGGGTTGGCCAGAGGAGTGGCCTATCCTGGTGGAGCAGCTGTGCAGGTACATCATGCTGTCCAGGCAGAGGGTGTTGACACCGGGAGTGGTGGGAAGGCACCTCACTGGCTTCTCTTGGTTCTCCCAGGTGTTGGGGGTCACTGATACCGCAAAGGTCTTCCGAGTCAGGAAGGTCCTGGAAAGGTGGGGGAAGTTGCTGGCTTCCCATCAGGACATGAGGTGCCCCATCACCCCAGCGATATTGGCCCACATATGGGAGGCATTACCAGGGGTGTGGTGGAGCTCATATGATTTCTGACTGTTTTTACACTATGTTTTTGGTTGCCTTTTGTGGAGCATTCAGGGTGTCCGATCTCATCCAGCCTACGCAGTTTGCGAGGCAAGTTGGCTTCAAATGGGGGGATGTTTCGGCAGTGGAGCAAGGAATTTGGGTGAGATTAAGGAAGAGCAAAATGGATCAGAAAATGAGAGGCTGGTGGTGCTTGGTAAAGGCCTGTCCAAGGGTTAGCTGGCAGGTGCAGGAGCGGGTGAAGGCCTACATTGTCGTGAGCCCGGAAAAGGGAGAAACAGTTTTCCAACATGAAAACAGTAGACTGGTCATAGCATACCAGTTTTGATATAAAGTATATTGAGTAAGGCCATACAGCAGGTGAAGCTGGACCCCAAAATGTATGGCATGAATTCTTTCAGGACTGGGGTGGCCACTAATGCAAGGAGCCTGAGTTGGGCAGATGGCAAGATTCAGGCACTGGGGCACTGGAAGTCTCAGGCGTTCTTGTGTTTTGAATGCCCACACTTGGAATATTCTCTATTTGTCATTTCCTGGGTCCCCAGAGACCAGTAAGACTATTTAGTTATGTGGTCATTCCGGGATTCATCCTAAATCCTGCCGCAAATAATCCTGCCATGAAAAATGCCTACAAAAAAATCCAAAAATGTTAAAATACAGACACACCAAAATCCTGACTGATTAAAGTCCAGAAATAGATTTAACTCACCGTACAGCAGTGCCACCTGAAGTCCCAAGGAAATCCAAGATCATCTGAGCAGTATTCACTTATTTTTCTTCTTAGAAGTGCAGTGTTAGAGAACCATTTCATCTGTGTAGAATGTGGTTAAATTCAAGGAAAAAAACACCATTAAAAGTTCTGTCTTTAATTCACAATTTAAAACTAATAATTTCTTCTGGATCTTAAAAAAAAATCTTCTCACTATTTAAATGCTGATGTGCAATTCCCCTTAGAAATTCCAATGTCGAGCTCTGTTATTTTACGCTGATCACATTTTGAATTTTTTCCTCCTCTTACAAAAGCTCTTTTGGCTAGTGACCTTGGCAAGTCCCGTAATATCTTCTCACATGCTATTTCTGTTAGTAATGCCTCCTTTTGTAGTTGGGCAATGAATCTGTAGGTCCTGACATGAGCAGACCCTATTAAGGCTCCAAGTCGGCAGTGCCAAGCTTCCACCTTGTTCTGTGTTCTCAGAATGCCAATTTCAACTTGATCATGCACAGACCAAAATTCAGGAGGGAAAATGGGTGGGTTTCTAATCTCTGCTCTGTTCTGCATTTGCCTCCTGATTCTACCCAATATATAGTTTTCCTCAAACAATGCTAAGAGAGGAGCAGTATTGTGTGGCATTATGCATTTCAGTTCGTCAAAGGCAACTGTAATTTCCTCTGTTGGCAGGAAAGTGAGAGCAACCAGATGTCTTAATAGCAGACTAAAATCTAAGTCACTGCCATACTGTGGTGCTAATCTGAAGGCCTTTATCCTTCTCCAGGCAATCTGTCCTAAATGGCAACACCAGTAGTGCCGCTCACCAAAACTCTTTTCTTTTACAAGCAAGTACCCTCCAACACAAAGTTTATCCCATCCCTTCTGAGATGGAACCACTCAGCATACTGGGGGCTGCTGCTTTGGCCATTACTGTTATTACCAATGTGTAGAAAAGCCGGGTGCAGTAACCAGGATACCTAAAGTAGCCCAGATCACATTCTTGCATCTGCTCTTTAACACCTGGATCTCACCTGTCATTTGTGTTGATTTGTACAGATCTGCACTTTCTGAGAGCAGGTAAGGACCAATGCTTCTGAGTTTACAAAGATTTTGTCTACCTGTTTAGTGCAGTTTGTGTCCTTGCACTGACTAAGTGCAAAATATACATAGGTAGTATTTCTTTATGCGGGATTAGCAGTCATCAGTGAAATAATAATTCGGGAATTCACAGATGGTCTTTTCTTGGTTGGGCTTTTGGTGGGTGGGATTTAGTACCTAACCCGGTCATTCCTTCATCTGGTAGGCAGTAGCAGGAGTGTCCACAGGGGTGGGATGGAAGTCCAAGGAAGGTGTCATCCGAGGGTCTGCATCAGGTGGTTAGGCACAGACTGCATGCCCTGGGATGAGTTGCTTCCATGACTGATAGTAGAAAAGTTGACTCAGCTGAGCACCGAGGGGTTGGTGGTACATCTTGGGGGGGAGGAGACCTGAGAGCTCTGAAGACAGTGGACTTGCTGCTGGCGATGAAGGAGGATTTTCACAACATAAGAGGCTGGTGGCCCCACACAGCCCTCATTTGGTCAAAGCTGATCCTGAGGTGGATCTGGCCATATGCCAAAGGGGTGGAGTCTCTCAATAGGGTCTGCATTTGCATCAACAGGGAAATGAGGACAGTTATGGAGTCAGTAGGGGGGACTGTGGTTAAGCATAGCAAGATTCAGGTGTCTCACCAAATTGTGGTGGACGAGGCAGGGCAGCTGACAGAGAAGGAGTTAGATATGCTACTGGATGCATTTGAGGAAGTCTTGGAGGAATGAGTCGAGTGAGAGGCTTTGGGGTTGGACTGGGTCCATCCTATGGCATCTCGAGAGGGTCTCAGAGTGAAGAAACAGGAAAAAGGAGGGGGATGAGTTGAATTTGTCTGAAGAGCTCATCACAACCCTCTGATTGGCAGGAAGGTGGTGGACTGTGGACCTAGACCTGGGTGGGGGGGTCACGGTCCACCTTCATCAGGTACCCTGCAAGGTCAGCAGTGCTGGATGGGGGGTGGCCGCAAGAGCTCTGGCCATTACAACCATTCCAGGTAATACAGGCAATTGGACACACCTGGATTGGCCTGGGACTGAGGGCCGGTGTGTTACGAATGCTGGTGAGGGGCAGATCCTCCCGGATGTGCAAGCTGCTCTTGTTATGTGTGGTTATTTCAATAAATACATGGCTGCAGCCATTTCCTCCAAGGCTTGTGTTAGTATTTTCTTCCAAGGGAAGGGACTGGAGAGTTCACAGACAAAAGAAGAATCTTCTTTTTTGATCGTATGGCTGACTTGTTGTTTTTCATTTTTTCAAAACAAAAATGAAAACCCTTAACAATGATGCCCTGGAGAAAAACAAACACATGAATATAACTAAAAAGGACCCATTTAGCTTGATTCTGGAGGTTTATTTTTTAATTAACCCCAATTTATGTTTTTGGGACATCTCTAAAATCCTAGGTGAAAGGTTTGGCAAGGGCTCCTGTTTCTACTTTCGTGAGCCAAATTTCTTCTTTTGTAATTGTGAGTCTCATGAAAGAAAAATCTTGTCTCATGAAAGAACTGGATCTTACGAAAGAAGAAATGTCTTGTTTTGTGATCTTCATTTGTATCAAAAGCAGCTCACAAAAATTTCTTCTTTCATGAGGCAAAATTGAAAGAATTAGAGTTTTTTTTGTAAGCTCATTCAAAAGAAAAAAATACATAGAAAATGGTGTATTTTTTTTAAATAAACAAACACAGGAACCTAGCTAAATGAGACCCATTTAGCTAGATTCTGGTATTTGTTTTTCAAAAAAATATACCTCAAGAAATACATTTTCTGGGCACTCCAAAATACAGGTTACCAAGCTTAGCGAGAGGGGTCATACACCTGCACTCTCTGTGTGAGAATGGCAAGTGTTACATGCAATCTGCCGTAGAAGGAGACATGCTGTCGGCTTGTGTGGCAGCAGTGAGCCAGCAATGGATATCTCTTTTTCCTGATCCCATCTAACTATCTACTCTATCTATCTATCTATCTATCTATCTATCTATCTATCTATCTATCTATCTATCTATCTATCTCTCTCTCTCTCTCTCTGTCTGTCGGTCTTTCTGACTGTCTATCTATCTACTCACATATCTGTCTGTCTGCCTATCTATCTATCTATCTATCTATCTATCTATCTATCTATCTATCTATCTCTCTCTGTCTGTCGGTCTTTCTGACTGTCTATCTATCTACTCACATATCTGTCTGTCTGCCTATCTATCTATCTATCTATCTATCTATCTATCTATCTATCTATCTATCTATCTATCTTCTTTTTAAAATGTTTTATTCCATCCTTCCCCCAGCCTGCCAGCATTCTTACACATTTCCCAAAATAATTACTAAATGAAAAGTGGAGTGGGGTGCCCACACCTGGTATCACTTGCCAACCCCGTCCCCTCCCCTTCAGGTCACCTCCCTCCATATATAGGTGGAGACACTGGAGTATCTACACCTGCTGCTGCTGTGGAGGTAAGCTGACACTGGGCTTATCAATCCCTAGTGTCAGATTCTGTAGTGAATTATATTTTAAACCTGCAAAAACAGAAAACTGTCCCTTGATGTCTTTATTTTTTTTATACTAACCTGTAAAAAAGAAAATGGTCCCTTGCCAATCTGATCCTCCAGTCCCCCACCCACCCCACCTAAGCCCCCAACTTAGTACCCACCACCCCACACACATTCACTCACTTGAACATGTCCCATGAATGTAGATCCACTCTCCAATCAAAGACACATCATGTTGCTGGAACTTTAAACTGTAATATGAGAAAATGGGTATCCCATGATACGGGCATGTCAAATTGAGTGTCTCAATATGAGCGACTCAGTTTGACCACATGTGATATGAGCGAATGTGGCACCTGCCCGGTGGCACTGAAGGTTGAGGCACTGGATGTCATACCTCGCACCATGCCAGCTACCTGGGTTAAGGAGCAAGCACGGGCCACCGGGGGTCGGTGGTGGAGGAGAGGATTGAGCACTCAGAGGACTGTTCTCCTCATCTGGGGTGTGTTCTGGGGATTCCCCACCTGGTAATGACTCCTGGTGGTGGCCAGGAGGCACAAAACCATAAGTGGGGACAGCCAATGGGGGTCTGGTGTTGGCGGGCATCTGTGGGAGGGGGTGGGAGCATCCCATCTGTACATTGATGCCATTGCACATCTGTACCGGGGGAGGAACAAGAAGGAAAATGGGCATATCCCCAGTAGATGAAGGTGGGTTCAGGGGTGCCGCATGCACACCTGTTGATGGGTCCTCTGTGCCTGTCTCTGGTGCTCTGCTAAGTCTGGTCACTCTATCAGATTATAGATAGAACACCAGTAGGAGCCAATGGTTCCACCTCAGGGGACTCGGAGCTGGGGGGTTGAGTGGTCCGGTTGAAGGAGGAGACTGACATGCCAGAGCAGCAACAGAGGGCTTCAGGTAGGCTGGAGAAAGCGGCATTGAGCAACCACACCAGAGAGAGTCTGGGTGATAGTGGGTAGGGGGATGAAAAGAGTTGACAAAAAACCAAAAAAAAGATATGACCGAATGTGAAATTTTAGTTAGACTTGGTTAGAGCAAAGGTTAGGGGGTAAAAACTGCAACTGTAGAATAGAGCAAATGGTACAGGGAGCTATAAAGAAGGAGTATATGACAGGTAGTTTGGACAGGCAGTTCCAAGCTGGCTATTTGGTGTTGAGGTTGTAGTAAATGCCTCCGCTGTAGGAAGACCTTGGTTCAGAGCTGGCTAGGGGAGTGGGCATCTTTTATTTTATTGCGTATGTTGGATGCATAATTTTTTAGCATTCCCTGATGATCTGATAATATGGAGCTTGCTCCTCCCATCTGCAGGTTGCCCTCCCCCCCCCAAATAGTCCTCTCCCAAATTTTCCCCTGTACCTCAGTGGCCAGCTCCTCCCTCCAGAGTTGATTACAATAAGTTTGGGGGGTTGCGGGGGGCAAAGCTACTTTCTTCATATTGGGTCTGGTTGGAATGGTGCTGATCATCATTGTTTTTGGATCCGCTGTGGTGCAACTCGTCATTGTTGTAAACGGTGATTTGCAGTAGCCGATGTTGCAGCCACTATTGTCTCCTCGCCCATATCACATGGAACCAAGTAAATAAGGTAAGTCTGGTTTAATGAATTTCAATGGGGTTTGAACTTTTAGTCATACAGTAACTGTGAGCCTCTTATTGGCCAGAGCACACTACTTAAGTAATAAAGCCAGAGAGAGGTTTCCCCATAAAACAGAAAGAAAGCAGGGGGTCCTCAGCGCAGAATGGCAAGATAAAATGTGATGCATTTTCCAGACTGATGGAGGCAGTCACCTTGTTGTGTTGGTCAGGCTAGATCATAATTCAGATGGATGATGAGACTAAGAACCCCTCCAATAATTTATAACAATTAAGAATACTGTAGTTATTTGAAAAAAGAGAGAGAGCGAGAGAGAGAGAGATGTGGTAGCCGTGTTAGTCCAGTCAACAATGTAGAGAAAAAATACAGCAAATATGTTGCAGGTGATACCTTTTATTGGACTAACTAAATTATTTTTAAGACTAGCTTTCGAGAGGTGAAACTCTCTTCCTCAGGTCAAAAGTCTTTTCAGCTTTAGGTCGAGTTACTAGTGGAGCCCCGCAGAGTTCTGTGTTGGGACCATTGTTATTTAATGTTTTCATAAGCGATATGCATGTCTCTCCATATAGTCATCTGTCTAAATTTGCTGATGACATGAAACTGGGTGGTAGGGTTGATATGGTATCTGCCATAAAATCTCTTGAAAATGATCTTCTCTGTATTGAACTTTGGGCACAGAAAAACTCGATGCTTTTCAATACTGATAAGTGTTCGGTCCTTCATTTTGTACTAAGAATCCAAAGACAAATTATTATCTTAATAAAACTTTGTTAAAATCTACCATCTGTGAAAGAGATTTGGGTATCATAATAGATAATAAGTTGTCCTTGAATAATCATTACAATAAAGTGATTAGATCTGCTAATGTTATAATGAAACAAATTCAAAGAACATTTATTAGTACATCTGAGCACTGCCTACTACCTCTTTATAGGGCCTACATCAGACCTCATCTGGATTATGCTTCACCTTTTTGGAGTCCCTATCTTAAAGGAGACATTAATAGAATAGAGTTAATCCAGAGAAGATTTACTAAATTGGTACCTCGCTTACATTCCCTTAGTTATGAATCTCGTCTAAGGGAAACTGGTCTCTTTCCCTTGGAGGTGAGAAGATATCAGCGGGATATCCCTTTTACATATAAATTATTTAAATATCCAATACTAAGAGAACAATGCAGACTTATTTAAGCCGAAAAACATATAGTGGGCAGATGCCACAATAAACAATTAACTGTGGAATGGGCCAAAAAAAAAAGAGGTGATAACTTTTTCTCTATTAGAGCTGCTAAATCTTGAAATCTGTTACCAAAATATCTGATTGATACAGATAACTTTGAATCATTTAAATCTCAGTTAAATTTATGGCTTAATACTCAATACTATTTGAATCAATGATCCACTTTGTTGTGGGGCACAATCCCGATGGGCCTTGTGCCTTCTTTTGTCCCAATCCAACCCAGTAAACCTAGTAAATGCACCCACCCACCCTCAGGAGAGAAGAGCAGTCCTCTGGATGCTCAATCCTCTCCTGTTCATGCCGACCCCTGACAGCCAAAGTTTGCTCCCAATTCAGGGTCACTGACTTAGCACGAGGTGTGGCATCCAGCACCTCAATCCTCAGTGCCACCGGGCTGGCTATCCCCTCAAACTTGAAGATAAATTTCATCAAACACTCAAAAATTGGGCACTCACCACCTACTCAGTAAGGAGATGCCACTCCGTAATTAATTTAAAAAAATGTACTCTGTGCATTTTTTATGAATGTACCAACAGAATAAAAATATTCCAGTAGACAATCCCCTGATGCATTTCAGATTTTATGCAATTCTTTTTCAGAGGCCTATTACCAATGTGTGCTATTGTTTAAGTAATGGCACTTGATGATGTCAAAGAGGCATCTTACATCTTAAATATCAAGATCCACATTATAAGACACATAGCAGGCTACTAGCTACAAATGAATAAGTGCAAACATGCATTAATGTGCAAAACATTTTCTTAAAAATCAGAATATATACATACTTCGTTAAAAACAATAGTTACACAAGCACACAAACCAATAATTTTGCTTACATTACTATCCTAGACAGTAATTGCGTATATCCCTCATTAAATCTGGAAGCAAGTATTTTGCTCAAGAATTGCTATTATTCAAATGTAAATTATTTTTTTAATTTTTGCAGAAAAGATGCACTGTGCAATATTTTTGAAATTAGTTACAGAATGGTGTTTCCTTACTGAGGACATGGTGAGTGCCTGATGTTTGAGTGTTTGTTGTACTGACTGATATCGTGAGCACCTCCTTTGTATATGACTTTTTTCTGTTTGGAAGCTAAATTGCATATTTTGAGACAGCCCATGGCATATCAGACAGATGAATAGATAGATAGATAGATAGATAGATAGATAGATAGATAGATAGATAGATAGGTATAGTATACATTAATTATGAATGTAACTCCATCTTTGTTGTATTGAAATGCTATTATTTAAAGAACAATACCTACACCACCTTTGAAAAAGTCACTTTTTGCCTAAACATCTTCCTTAATAAAATACATTATAAATAAGTTCTAAATTCTAAGTAAAATTCTTCATTTTACAGAGTAGAGGTTTCCGGGAATACAAAGGTAAGTAATCTGACCTGACAAGGTGTGGGGTATTGGTAGATACCCACATGCCCAGGGGTAAGATGAGGTGTGTCACTACAGGTGGAGGGCCTTACAAATCCTGGCGTTTCCAGTCCCTACCAACACCCCACACCCTCAATGGTCTTAATGTGCTTAGAAAATGTGTCGGGCAAAAGATAAAAAAAGACAAAGATGTTATAAAATTCTGCTTAGAAAATGTTAACTAGTCCCTTCTTAAATTGTTTCTACCTGACAGTCATATGTCTTCATACAAATGCAGAATGTTTTTTTGTTTACTATGGAATATAAGAATTCAGTATCCTAGTAGAATGCTAATACCCCCCCCCCATATGACACAGTAACAAAGAATGCATACATTCAAGTCGCAATATTGCCATGGCATACAGTTACACAGACACACACAGGTCTCATGTTGTGCCATAGGCTCAATTTTATCTATTGTAGGGTTTGCATCAAAAATTGCTCTACACTGTTGTATTGGAAAACAGGAAGATTTTTCATTAGCATCACAGAAACACCAGAAATGAAAATTGTAAATAGTGTTTGATTTTTTTTTGTTATGGGTATAAGGAGGGGATCATGAGTGAAAGGAACATTAGTTTTGTTTTTTTTTTTATTTCATTTTAGGGAATTTTATTTTTAGGTCCTAGTTGAAGGTTTGTGTATAAAAGGGGCAGCCATGTTTGTGATGGAAATCAGAAATAAGAGAGAAGATTATGAATTCTGTATGTGATTTATCCAAATTTCAGATCACATGGTTAGACCTTTTACTCTATAGGACAGAATTTGCACATAAACATATGCCAATGGAATGGAAACAGCAAATTAGAGTACAGTATTTCACTTGCCGATTTTTCTAAGCCAGCATTTCCACTTTCAATAAGATACACATTGCTCACATTGTACAGTACAGACAGTACTACTGTATGTGGAGTCAAATGCACACTTTATTTTTTTATATACATTTTTATATGCCTTGGCAGGTATGGGCAGCTGTTCCACCCTCTCCCCATCAGCTGGGGCTGTCTCGAGTTTCTTCTGGTTTTGGGGGACGCTATCCCCTGTAGATTGCCACCATGGCAGGGCCAGGAAGGGAGGGCTGTCCTCCCTCGCCCGGAGCACACAATCCAGATTCGTCCTTTGACTGGAATGACTGAGTGGCCACCAGAGTGATGTGCAGGGCTTCATGAAGCCCGTCCTCCATATCTTTTCCTCCTATTTTCTCCATTATGCATTATGGATTTGTAGTGAGCACTGTCTAAGCTCCACCTCCATGGAGATGCCCCAAGTGCTCTGAATGTGTGCCCTTGCCCCTCAGTGGCTCACACACACTGCCATCTGGAATCCTCCAGATATCAGTCAAGTGTTGAGGCATGAGAGCCCCACTTGCTAACGGAGGAGAGCCATGCTATGGATGCTCAGTCCTCCCATTCCCAGTAGACCACTAAAGGACTGCATCCATTCCTGAACCCAGGCCACCAAAGTGGGATGAGGTAAGGCACCGACGGTGACTCAGCCCTATACACCACCAGGCCAACTTCTATTAAACACTTTAATGGCTGTCATGGTTATCTACCTGAGGTAACCCTACTACAAATATCCAGCTCATTGTTTGTAAACAACTCTGAGATATATTGTATTACAGTATGTATGAAAAGTGATTCATAAAATTAAATTAAATCATGTAATCGTCTATTCTTTTTGGATAAGATTGTATGTTCTATTGTACCTGTGATCGCCCCCCCCCCAACTTCACTCAGTCAGCCACTATTCTTTACCCATCAGCATCATATGGTACATTCATTAGCATCAGCCAATCGTTACCTAGTATCCACCAACCTCATGGAAAGTCACCTATAGCAGGCCCACCACCCAAAGCAACTACATTTGCCCAGGTTCAACCTCATATTTGGGGACATGCTGAGCAGGAGACAGGACTAGACATGCTGGAAAGGGTGACATGGAAGGATCACATCAGAGAGGAACCGGCTCGACTCTGTCCTGCTCATTCACCAGATTTTAATCACATGTCTTACAAATTCCTACCTTTTCTGGGGGTATGGTACTGATCTGAGGCCTAATATTACCCAGAGTCCAGTGCATGTCCCCCCCACCAAAAAATAGCTGCTCAAAAGAGCCAGCAGTTCTTTAAAGTTTGCGTTTTCTTACTCATTTTTATCACTCTATGATTTTTAAAAGGGAGCTCCTGGTTTTCAGATGCCAACTGATATCTGAAGTGAGTGCAGCACCTGACAACAGGAATAAATCCATGCCAGGATAAATACTCTTATATTTAAAATTTTAACTCACTCGTCTCAGCTGGAGTCTTCACTGCTTATCTTTACAATTTTTGTGAGACTCTCTTTTAGCTTCCCAATCTTCACTTCTGTAAAGAGAGAAGACCCCTTAAGTCTTATATCTGGTTTGTGGGGAGCTTGCTAATAGAGAGGACCACACCTATGGGCTAAGTGTGATGTATGCTGTACACTGTTGCTGCTGAAAATAAAAATGTTCAATAAAATGTAATTAAAAAATAAATCTAGGGATTTGGTATTCTGTGGATACAATATATTTCCTCTAAATTAATTGGATTATGCATGGCATATTTGTATTATTTAGCACATAGTGGAATAAAAATCCACTCACAGGTAGGCAGTGTAAGAGCTCAAACTTTATTTTGCTATTACACCATCCAGACTTCAGTATTTTTACCAGTAAAGTAAATCAGTTAAGCAGAAAATTAATCAGTGTTTCATGGTTCGCAGATCACTTCTTCAGGATATTTCTGCCCATTAAACAATTTTGTAAAACCATACATTACCAAAGGATCCAAGTTAAAGAAATCCATTTATAAATCATAGACAGATATAATTTTAACTCCCTAAAAGTGTTCTTTATGTACTTACAGTATATTCATGTTATTTAAAGCACTAGCATTGCTTCCATATTCTTAAAAAAATTGTTTTCTTTTTTTCTTCTTCTGTATTTAAAATATGTGTATTTGAATCAGGTGCTAAACTTTCAAACAAATATTCACATTTACCATATAAATGTTCACCAGATGCTGCACAAACCAGCATGCTTATGAGGCATCACAATTCATTTTTCATCATATACTCCATTTGACTGTGAATACTATTAAGGTATACTGACCTAGTCAAAACAATCCTTTCAATTGATTATTTTACCGGGAAAGCGTTTCCCCTGACCTGTCAGGAAATTCAGTTCTATTTTAAATAAACTGGTCAATAGACATAAATCTATTTCTATGTTAGCTAAACATTAGAGTGCACTCACTTGCAGCTTCTCTGGATGTCTGTTATGTTTGTTTGTTTGTTTATTTGTTTTAGATCTCTTTTCCTCTACCTGTCATTCTCTACAAAGACAGCAAGCAAACTAAGAATGTGCATGGTTAGAAACAGGTAAAGTCATTTTGGATACAATTTCTTGTCTAGCAACAGTAATTTATGCATTTTATTATTATCTAACAGTATTTATTATTTTGTTATCCTGCTTTTATTGCTGAAGTAATTATTAGTGACTAATTTGTTGGTAGGGTTCCAGTGTTCCAACAAAGTATAAGCTGTCACATTAGTAGTTTTTTGTTATGATGAAGCAGCATGTATGCTCAGGCACTGGGGATGTAGACCTGAGAAGGCAGGCAGGCACGTATGGCATTATACTTGTTTAACTGTGATATCATTATTTTAACCTTTGAACTAAAATGGTTACAGAAAACAGGAATGTATGTAGCAAGTGGGCACAGCTGAGCTTCCTGTTGGGTCACCACATGGAAGGCACAGTCTGCTAAGCTTGCAATATAAGGTTCTTCAGTTGTTCAACTTAGAACTGGTCATTTGTCCAATTATTACAAAACCAATGATGTCACATGGTGTCAGAAGTGGCCTACAGTGACCAGTGTCTTCAGCCCTTCTGTTGCAAGTAAACTGCGTGTATAGGACAGTGTGGCCTGCAACGATAAGCATGGATGCAAGTACAACTTTTAGATTTCAACCTCCAGAGTCCTTTGACATTATCAAGCTCTTCAAGTAGAAATCCTGGATCTGCAGATTTGAGGGGGTTGATCAGGAAAGTAAGCTGCTCTGCTCCTCAGACAAAAATCTGGTAAACACCCTTATTTACTACTGCTTGGGGGATGATGCAGATTATAGTATATGTATGTACAGTGCGTGGGTATGTGTGTGTGTGTATGTGTGTGTATGAATGTATGTATGTATGCATATGCTGTGTGTCCAGTATTTACTGTATTTATGTACTTATTTATGCGGCTTTTGTGAACCTCACCAAGGCATTCGATTTGGTGGAACATGCTGAGCTCCTGAAACTTCTGTCTTGTGTATATTTTTCTGATGAGGTTATCTCATGGTTTGGAAATAATTTATCCCAAAGGAGTCAGAAAACAGTAATTAGTAGTTAATTTTCTGATGAAGCAATGCTAAGGTGCGGAGTTCCCCAGGGCTCCATGCTTGGGCCATTGTTGTTCTCCTTTTTTGTTAATTCGTTATCGGCTAATTATTCACAAACAGAATTAATATTGTGTGCAGATGATGCGGTACTCTTTTGTTCTGGGACTAGTTTAACATCTCTGTAAAAGACATTACAATTTGATTTCAGTGTATGCATCACTGGTTTGACAACCATAAATTAATGTTGAATTCTGCTAAAACTAAGATTATGTTTTTTTCTAGTTTCAGGAGACCAATAACTATGGAATTTAATATTGTTGATAAATCTGGCAATCACACTGAACAAGGTAAGGTATTTAAGTATTTGGGGCTAATATTAGATTCTCATCTTTCATATGAACACCATATTTTGGATCTAATTAGTAGATTATATAAAAGATTGGGTTTTTTATACCATATAAGAAGTAATCTTACAGTTGATACCAGGCATTGACTACTGTAACTCCCTTTACTTAGGGCTTCCTGGGTTGATATCCGCCACTTGCAGCTAGTGCAGAACACTGTTACACGTTTATTGAATGGAGTATCAAGGAGTTCTCATATCATCCCAGTGCTGCACGATCTGCACTGGCTGCCAGTTCAGTGGCAGATCACCTTTAAGGTAGGCTTATTAACCTACAAAGTCCTACACGGACTTGGTCCTGACTACTTGAAAGAGCTTCTGACTCCTTACACCCCTGTGTGACCGCTCCGCTCGGCTGACAAGGGGTTGCTGGAGATTCTGAGGGTCAGCCTAAATTCATCTGGGGCTTGTACTTTTATGTCTGCTGCCCCAACCCTCTGGAATTCTCTGCCTCATTGGCTACAGGAGTGCAGGACAGTGGGGAGCTTTAAGCTGGCACTGAAGAAATTTTAATGGAGCAAAGCTTTTCCATGATTTTATCTATATTTATTGAACTTATTGAATTTTGTATGTACCTGTGAAGTGCCTTATATTATGAAAGGCGCTCTATCAAATAAAGTTATTATTATTTGTTAACATATAGGCTTCTTTTTTCTATAATTGACTATGGATCTACAGTTTACTCATATACCTAAGAAGGATTATTAACAAAACTTAGTGCAACATATCATTCTGCATTATGTTTTGCCACAGGACAGCCTAGATCAACACACTACTATACTCTGTATGAATCCTTTAACTATCTTTCATTGGTGGAGCATTTTAATTTAAGGTTTCCGATCTTCTTACATAAGATTCAATTGGGTGTACTCCCTAAAAGTATCTTAAGTTTGTTTCCAATGATTCCTAATTACACATGATTGAAATGTAAAAACCTCTCTCCAGATCCCATTATGTCATACTGTATTTGCACAAAATTATCTGACTTTTTCAGCCTCTAAGCTATATAATGAGATGTTGAGTATAATACCTAGTTGCTCAAAGATAACAAATTCCCCTTAGGAATAATGGTCTCTATTCACCAAGGGGCAGGTAATATGTGCCAGAGGTGCATAACTTGCCTGCGGAGGTCCACATCCGTGGACATGTACGCGCTGGTGGTATGCACCGCTGGCCATCACCTGTCCACAGCCTCACTCCCCCAGAGTGCAAGACTCTGCATGGCAGCTGGAGGAGGAGTCGTGAACCCAGCCAGATATCCAATCAGATGCCTGGACCAGGACCCACAGTGGATCCCATACACAGTGGGGCATGCATTGGCATCACACCCCATGGATGTCCGAGTGCCGGCGGCTGTGGTGGTATGAGGAGGGCAATACCACCAGCCCTCCAATGGCACCAGAGAGGTGCACATGGACAGAGTGGGGGATGGCTGTTGGCGGTGCTGGGGAGGCACTGTATCCCACAGTTAATGGGGGGGTGGGCAGGCAGTGCTGTCTGGGGGTTGGGGGAAGCATCCATGACCTGTGCTCCTGTGTGGGTGGTTGTACTTAAAGGGGGGCACTGATGTGTGCTGGGGTGGGTGGGAGGCACCGGACGGACATATGCAGTGGTTCCAGAAGGTGGGTGAGCTACTCGCCCTGTTGTCAGGTGACTCCCGATGTGTTCATGGGGCACATAGGGGGCTTACAGCAGGGTTCTTCCTGATGTAACTTATACCCACTGCACACCTCTGTGGCCAGTATTATGCACCTTGGTGCATTGCGCTAGTGCCAGCACACACCCTGCCCACCCCCAGCACATTGCTCACCACGTGCCCTGGGGATCAGGTGCACAGGTGTTGTGTGACCCCCATTTGTGCACTCCATGTGGGGGCGTGCAGAGGGACTACATGTCTCAGCTATGCGGTGAGTAGCCACTCCACTCCATAATGCATAGGGCCCACCATGCTTATTAATTCTGTTTGAGTTTTACACAAAGCTAGTAACTCCACTGTTATTTTAAGGTGTTTGATGATACTGTCACAATGATTTATATGTATATTATGTATGTCTAAACTGGAGGTCTGTGAAAATGTTTTTTTAGCCCACAGACTTTTCAGTGTAAAATAAAAATTGAAATGAAAAAAAAAATTGAAATGAAATTTATGTACTGGTCAACTCATTTATTCATTGATAATCAGGTAAGATGGTTTGAGACATAGGTCCTTTTCTATCCACATCCAGGAGAAACAGTGGAAATAGTACAATACATCAGTGTAGATGATTGCAAGGTATACACACAGTCTTGCTTCAGACAGATACTGTACAAGACAGCAGGGCAATCTCAAGGAGAGCTTAAGAATTCAGACTTGTACTTTGAAAACAGTTCCATGTTCAGATGGTCATTATGTAGTTTACAACATGGATACTATATTGAGCACACATTGACTCATTTCGTGTGCTGATGATAGGTAAATGTAGCTTGTTCCATGACCATGACCCCTGGTATGAGAAAGTACGTTCTCCTGTTGTCTTTGTTCTGGACTTATTGTAATCATTTATGGCACTGGAGCAGAGGTTGTAGTGTTTGTTTTGCACTTGGAGGAAGCTGTGCAATGTTGCTGTTGCTCTTGTTATTATGATATGAAATAGCTGTTTGTACCACTGGCATGTGCCCCATTCTGAGGGGAGTTGGATGCCCATTTATGAGTACAGATGGTAGTGGTGGGTGAACCAGGGCACATTAAGAATGAATGTACAGACATTTATTTTGATTACGTTTTGGAATTATTTTGTTTTAGATTTGATTTTTGTCTGGGTGGGGTACTTATTTTCTTATTTTTTTTGTTCAGTTTGTTAAGTTTAATTATTTTGGGTGTTTTATTGGTGAGTTTTGTTTGGTTTTAATTGTTTAGTAGTGGCATGTGTCAGCCTTCAGTCCCCATGGTGGTGCACTATTTATCCTCCTCTCTTTGCGCCCTCCACCCTTTCTATTCCCCCCTCTCCAATATGAGACATATCAATGCTGTAGAGCGTTGGAATTGCTCAGAGGAGAGGGAAGAGGATGGGGGGTTGTGAACAAGGGAGAATGGACAAGGGGGGTCATCATATTGGGGTAGTTAGATCCAGAAGGCGCCCTGGGATGAAATGGAATCCAGATCGTGGTTCACCATGTCTGGTGCCCATACCCAAGGGTACTACTGAATTCAGTAGGCAGATGGGCCCTACAGCCTCCGAGGTTCGTTCAACTTGGGTGGTGTTATGCAATGCCAGGTCCATCAGGAATAAGACTGGCATTATCGCCGATCTTCTTGGTTCAGCAGACTTGGCTTGCATCACTGAGACCTGGCTGGATGAAAATCCAGGCCCCACGTTGGAAGCTATGACTCCAGCTGGGTACTCAGTGATACACCTCCTGAGATTGGATCACAGGGTGGAGGGGTTACAGTCTGTTTCAAGACTGAACCAGGCCTCATGAATGTGTTATTGGGAGAGACTGAGCCCTTTGACTGCATGGTGGTAGCAGGTGTAGGTGTTCGAATCATACTCATCTACCGTCCACCCGGGGATGGGAAATGTTTCTTACAGGAAGTAGCAGACTTCATCATTGACATGTCATTTGAGTCACCCAGTTTGATGGTTCTGGGCAACTTTAACGCCTGGGTCAATGACGAACTCCCACAATTTAGTAATCACTTCCTCCAGTTAATGACTTCTCTGGGCCTTACACAGGTGGTTTCCACTGTTACCCATAAATCTGGACTCTCTCTGGACCTAATCTTTCTTTTAGGGGTTGAAACATCCAATCTGGGGGTGGAACTAGGCACTTGGTCAGACCACTACACCGTGAGGTTCAGTTTCTGCACCCCCCTGAGAAGGCCTACCCCTGTGAAGATGGTTAGGTACCGCCCTTTACGGGATATTACTTCCCAAGGCCTTGCAGTGGTTCTTGACCTCTCGTCCCCCGTGTTGGAGAGCAATAGTCCAGAGACCCTTGTGTCAGCCTATAATACAGCTGTTGAGGTGGCCCTGGATTCTATTGCTCCTATCCGTGTTCACCCCTACCCCAAGCCCCAAGCCCCCTGGTTTAATGGGACTTTGAGGGAGATGTGGAGACAGGGGTGCTGGTGCAGGTCCACCCTTGAAGCCAACCACCTTAGATTGATGGACCATTATTCAGTCTATCAATCTGCAATCACCCGTAAGAAGGCAGAATTCATGTCCAGGGAGATTGCAGTTGCTCGGAACCGACTGGCTCAGCATTTTCAAACTGTGGACAGACTGTGCAACCCAGCCTATCTACAAGTTCGGAAAGCCTTTTCGCAATTAGAGTGTGAGGAGCTCGCTTGATTCTTTGCAGCTAAGGTGGCTGACATTAGGGTGGATCTGTGACCAGCACTCTCTAAGGGGGATGCTGTTGAACAGTGTGAGTTCACAGTACCTCAATTTTCTTGGAGTTCCTTCAGTCGACCTGATTTCGTGGATGTCATGAGGATTATCCATAGTATGCACCCTACAAGCTGTAGTTTGGATCCTGGACTGACCTTCCTAATCTTGGGTTGTAGTGATATCATCAGTCCAGTCCTTGTGCGAATAGTCTGGTGCTCCTTGGAGTCGGGTGAGTTGCCTTGCTCCCTGAAAGAGGCGGTGGTGACACCTCTCTTGAAGAAAGCTACCTTGGACCCAGACTGTTTCACGAACTATAGACCCATCTCAAACCTACCTTTTATTGTGAAGGTGATTGAGAAGGTAGTGGTGGCCCAATTGGAGGACCATTTAACCATTCATGACATCTACGCATCCTTCCAATCTGGTTTTCGTAAGAGACATAGCACCGAGACTGTGCTTGCTCGGGTGCATAATGATCTTCTGAGGGTGAAAGATCAGAAGAGACATTCCATTCTGATTCTGCTTGATCTCTCGGCAGCTTTCGACACCGTGGATCACAGTGTTGATAGCATGCCTGAGGCATATTTTTGGAATATCGGGAACCGTCCTTCAATGGTTCACCTCATTCCTCACTGGAAGATCACAAAGAATTATGTCCGGGTTTTTTTCCTTGAGCCCAATGTCTTTGTTATGTGGGGTGCCTCAGGGTTCAGTGCTGTCTCCCATGTTGTTTGCGGTGTATATGCTGCCCCTCGGAGACATTATAAGATAGTATGAGCTGAGGTTTCACTGTTATGCAGATGATACCCAGCTATACCTGTCTTTCACACCTGACCAGGGTGGAGCTCTCTCGGTGTTTAACAACTGTCTGAAAAAAATCCAGGAGTGGATGGATTCTAGCTGGTTGAAGTTGAACTCAGAAAAGACAGAGGTATTGATTGTGAACCTGGGTCATCAGATTGAGGGGTCATCTATTGGTATGCCCTCAGGAATTTTTCTTGGCGGCATTTCACTCCCGACCTCTGAATGGGTCCATAACCTGGGGGTTATCTTGGATGACAGGCTGACACTGCAGTCGCAAGTGTCAGTAGCCATCAAGACTTCCTTTCACCATCTTAGGAATATTGCCAGAGTTAGGCACCTTGTTCCGTCTGACACATTGCCAACGTTCGTCCATGCCTTTGTGTCCTCACATCTGGACTACTGCAACTCCCTGTACTTTGAGCTTTAAGGGGTTGAAATCTGCCACCTGTTGCTAGTGTAGAACACAGCAGCCCGGGTTTTGACTGGGTCAGGTAGGTCCTGTCATATCACCCCAGTGCTGCTCAAACTGCACTGGCTGCCTATACGGTGGTGGATTGCCTTTAAAGTCAGTTTACTGACTTTCAAAGTCCTTCATGATCAGGGTCCGGCCTACCTGAAAGAACTTCTGGTTTCTTACTGCCTTGGCCGATCGCTTTGCTCGGCCAACGAGGGGTTGCTAGAGAGTCCAAGAGTGAATCTTAAATCATCTGGGTGTACAGCATTTTCCTATGATACGCCCACTCTTTGGAATTCTCTACCCCACTGGTTATGGGAGTGCACCACCGTTGAGGAATTTAAAGAGGGGTTTGAAAACCCACTTCTGGCAAATGGCCTTCTTGCAAAACTGATTGTTCTGAAGTTGTTGATTAAATTGTGGTTTTTATCTGTCTGTAATATTGGATTTTACTGTTGGATCTGTAGTGTTTTAACTTGTACAGCACTTTGAAAACTGAAAAGCGCTTTATAAGTAAAACTATTATTATTAGTAGTAGTAGTAGTACTTAATTTGCTCTCATCTTCTTTGGAGAGATTCCTGTAGACAATTGCTTCATATTCAAGTATTAGGAATGGGGTTGCTGGGCAGCATTTTACTCTATAGAGGGCCCCAAGTTGTTGCTGAAGGCTTTGGTTGTTTTCATTATATGTTCTTCAACATTCAGATATAGGTTAAATAGGAGGCCTAGGTATTTATATACCTGTGTATATTTTAGTGTAGTCCCATCTAGACAGGGGATGCTCAGTGCACCTTCAGCTTGTCCAACTTGTGTCTTGAACCAAACAGCATTGCTTGAGTTTTATTTTCATTTAGCAATAGTTTGTTGCAGAGCATCAAATTTTGCAATTTGTCAAATTTGCAGTTTGTAACATCCTGGACATTTGAGCCCCTAGCATAAATAACCATGTAATTGTTATAAAGTTAAACAGACACATCACTAAAGATACTATGTAAGTCATTTATGATTAGGCTAAATAACAGGCTTATTACAGATTCTTTAGGGACCCCCACTAGGACTTTGGCATGTGAGTAGAAATTGTGATTTGCCTTTACCATTTGTATTCTGTTTGTGACATAGTCTTGAAACCATTTATGTGCTGGAGAGTCTATACCTAGGAGTTTTAGTTTCTGCAATATTGGCTGATGGTCTACTAAGTAAAATGCCTTAGTTATATTTACAAAGATAGCTCCACTTACAGTGCCCTTAAGGAGGCAATATACTATAGTGTGGTGGTTAAGGGCTCTGAGGTGTAAACCTGGAGAGCTGGGGTTGAATCCCATCAGCTCCCACTTGCATACTGTGTGACCATTAGCAAGTCACTTAACTTCCTTGTGCTCCCAGGTCACTCCTGGATACAAGCTCCAGCTTAGTGTGTCTTTCCTGGGTAAACAATTTCCTACTTCCCTCTTGTCAATTTCAGTAACCACATTATTTGTAAATGTAACTATGGACTATGGCATGCAGTGTACTATGTCCTTGTCTGAAACTAAATTGTTTGCTGGTTACAAGGTCAATTTCTGAGAGAAGAGCACATACTGTAGTTGTTTAACAATCAACCTTTCCAGCAATTTGGCAGTAATCGACAGTACCAAAATCATGCTAGTTTTCTGGAGTGACATGTGCTAAGTATTCCAAGAGGCTTGTACCTTTGAACAGCTGACATAGTGAAGACATAGTGAAGAATGGATCTGGGAAAGACACTGTAGTAAGGGGGAGCTTGAGTCACAAAATGGCGGAGCTTACCAGTGGAAATAAGAACAGGTCGAACCAGTGGAAGATTTTATCATGAATTTACAGTGTACTTTGCTTATACTGGATTCCTTTGTTCCAGACATTTACATACTCTGGACAAATTCTGTCTGCCCAGACCCTGTGCATAAAGTACAATGTAGTTTATTCCTTTGAAGGTGCACGTTGTGGGCCATTTTAGGGGGCAAATAATTGGTCAACCTAAATGCCTGTTATTGTCTCTTAACTCTTGTCCTAATTAAGTGTTAAATGTTACTGCTACTTTCACTGCATTTGTCTCAAGTTTCATTCAACTTATTTACCCAGAATAGCCCAGAATAGCCCAGCTGAGATGCAACATTATTTTTAGTGAGACCCTGCTTCTACCCAGTTCTACAGCTGGGTGCACTGTAGCACTACCTGGTTAAGTGACTTTTTCAAGGTCACACAGTGAGTATTTGGCTCTAGTGGGAACTGAACTTTTTTTTGTAACTTTTATTTTATCTCTCTGTCCCCCAAACTCTCTCAGAAGAGGTCACTCAATGTCAGCCATGACCCACCCACCTGAAGCTCCCCTCTAATTCTCTCCATCCATACACCCCTGGCCACCCAGCCCCCCGGCTCTGAGTCCCCTGAGGTGGGACTGCCAGATCACTCCTCCTGGCACTCTATCTAGAATCTAGATGGGTGGCCAAGGTATGGAGGAGAGGGCAGGGGAAACGAGAGGAGAAGCCTGACCTTAGGCATGGTTGACTGGCACCCCTGTACCCTCTGTTGACTATTGGGAGGCAGAGGGTTTTTCTAGCTTTTTGTTATGCCCCCCCCCCGGCAGAGCCTGAGTGTGCAGTGACACCAGGGATGTCCGTTGCGGCTCTGCATCCCACTACTGGTGCCCTGAAGCATTGCAGTGCATCTGGTTTCCACCGGGGGCCACTGCAATGCCAGGCAAGCCCTGGATCCCCCCGAGAGAGGAGAGCAGTCTGCCAAATGCTTGATCCTCTCTCTCCCCTGTACAGTCCAGAAGAGTGTAGGTTTGAGGAAAAGTGTCCAATTATGAGAACAATTACCACAATTCTGTGGGTTTTACCACAATTGCAGAAATAAATACTGCTATTGGAGATTTTTACTGCAACATGGCAAACGGGTTGATTAACAACTTTTAAGCAAGGTTGCATTTGATTAGAAAACTGCAATTCTAGGTAACATATTTGATGCACACCCTTTTTTTTGTTATTATGTCTTGTGTGTGGAGCTGACCCTACTAAATGAGTCTGTATGCAGAGAAAAGTATATATAGCAGTTCCCTCAGTCAAGCAAACCCTAGTCATGCCTGCTCATGGCAATATTTTTTCCAAGATGGATATGAACATTGGATTCTGTAAGATTCCTTTTTAACAGTGCAGTCATTTAATCTTTTATTGTTATTCATTTTGGGAAATATTTCTTTATGTGGCTATCATTCAGAACTGGAGAGTCACAGAAGCACATTCAGAATCAAATGGAATCTGGTTTCAGCAGGTCTAGATGGTTTAGTATATCACATGGTTGATGTAGTGCACTTATCTGTGGAAGTACATAAGTAGGCCATGACATGAACATGTGCTTTACTTAGAAGGATTCAAGCAGCTGGTATTGCATGCTACCTAATAATGTTTTCCCTGGTGGCTGGCGGTACCTCCCCCCACATGATCACCAATCTAATATGTAATCACATTTTCCTTTGTGTCTAGTGGCACCACCAACCCTCCAGTTGCTGTCCCCATTTGTTTTCCCCATTTCTGTGGAGTCTAGTGGCATCCCTCACCTTATGATTGCTGTTCCAAGTTTTATTCCCATTTCCCTGGTGTCTAGTGGCACCTCCCACCCTGCAATCACTGTCCTTTTGTTCTCCTCATTTCCCTAGTGTCTAGTGGCCCTCCACCCTCCATTTGCTGTCCCTGTTGTTTTCCTTGTTTCCCTGGTGTCTCGTGGTACACCACCACCCTCCAATTGCTGCCTCCATTTGTTTTCCTCATTTCTCTGGTATCTAGTAGCACCCTCCACCCTCCAATTGCTGTCCTAATTTTGTTTTCTGTTTCCCTGGTTTCTAGGGGCACTCCCTCCTCCAGTTGCTGTCCCCAGTTTTGTTTCACATTTCTCTGGTGTCTAGGGGCACCCCCAACCCTCCAATTCCTGTTCTCATTGCTTTCCTTGTTCCCTGGTGTCTAGTGGCACCCTCCACCCTCTAATGGTTGTATGTAAACCTGCAAAGAATACAACTGTCCCACTGTGTCTTTTTTTTACCTGAAAGAAGGAAAATGGTCTCTTGTCATCTCAGCCACCCTTCCCCCAATCCTGACCCTCCCACTGAGCACTCACTACCCCACACCCCCCATACCCTATACTTACCACCAGAGGTTGAACGCTGTCATCCTCTGTGGATGGAGACATGTCTGTGCTCTTAAAAGCTGAATCCTGAACTAAGGAATACAGGTAAGTGTGGTATAATGTATTTCAATGGCATTTTGAACTTATGTTCATAACTTGGTAAATTTTTGGGAATTTTTTCACTACATTTTCAACATGACCTTTGTGGGACCTCACCTCATGAGCACGTCTGTGAAATTTCTTTAATTGGGTCCAAAAGGAGATTTCTTGGTCACTGAGTGAAGTTACATTTCAGTACTGAATCACAGACCTTTATCACCAGTGTTCATGAGGTGGGGTCCCAAAAATGCCATGCTAAAAAATTTGGTGAAAAAATTCCTAAAAATGGCCAAGTCATGAGTATTCTTTGAAATGTTTCTATGCATGTGCATAACTTTGGCAGTTTTCAATATTTTGACTCCAAATTTTCAACATAGCCATTTTTTCACACCACCTCATGAACATTACAGCTGTCATTTTTCACATCCTGCCCAAATGTGTTTTTGCACCTGTGGCACGGATAGGCATTTTAGAGAGGATTTGAAAATGTTCACCTACTGAGTTCATGAGGTGGCGAAGAATATGTTGAAAGTTTGGAGTCAAAATATTAAAAAACAAAGAATTTATTAAGTAACATTGTTTGCAGGGATGCTCATTGTAACACTTGGTGACCAAGTTGCCTTACCGTGCCAGTGATATGAGTTCAGGTGTGAACTCAGTGAGCCAGTTTAATAGGACAAGGCTGATCGGGAAGTTGCTGTAGCATGCAGTAGCAGCCCTGGCCTGGGTAGGGATGGAGCAGTATTTTGGTGCAGGCATAACACCCTGTGTTGGTTCAGGGAGTCTTCCCCACAAGGTATTGACATGTATTCTGAGGCCTGCTGGGCCCATACATTGGATCAGGACTGTCTGCAGTATTGTATTTATCTCATTTTGTGCAGGTCAAATGAGGATACAATTTAACTATCACAAAAAAGAAGGGAAATTCATTGCAAAAAACTATGTTAATGTAGACATTAGGGTACAAGAATGCAAAACGCACAAAGAAGGGAAATGAAAAAACATTAAGGATTTGGGTCTCTGGAGTAGTGGTGAATCAGTAATGGGGTCTTCCTTGGAGCTGTCAACCCTCATGCCCCCCTCCCTTGAGCAAACAAGCTCAGATATGATGTCTTCATATAGGGCCAGCGAAGAAAACTATGACAGGTTGTGTTGGCCATACTGTATCACTATGTGGCACTAGTTGGAGCTGTACCTTGGGCTGCAGACAGGAGTACAGGCTGGGGGAGGGGTGGGCATTAGGGTTGACAATCCCAAGGAAGACCCCACCACTGATTCACCAATACCCCAGAAACTGAAATCCCTAATGTTTTTTTCATTTCTCTTCTTTGGGCGTGTTGATATTCTTGAACATTAATGTCTGCATTAACGTAGTTTTGCTATATATATATATATATATATATACATTGCAAAAACTTTGTTAATCTCATCAGTTAACGTTGATAGCACAGCAACAAAGGCAAAATGTGATGTTGGGGTTATCCCCCCACCTCACCCCACCCTCCACACACTAACAGACATTGGGGTGTGCCATGGGGCCATCAGGCCCAACTCTTACCCCATTCCATGTGTAAGCAAGCTGACATACTACAGTATAGGAGAATGGGGTGAGAGTTAGGCCTGATATCCAATTGCACACCCCAACATCTGTTGGTGTGTGGAGGGTGGAAGGGGTGCGGGTGAGGTGATTAGTGGGGTAACCCTAACATCACATTCCCATGCTTTTGTTACTGTGCTATCAATGCTTGCTGTGCTAGCAATGCTAACTGATGCATTAATGAAGTTTTTTGCAATGAATTTCCCTTATTTTTGAGAAAGTGTAATGTAACTGGTAACTGGTATGTGCTAGTGGGAGCGCAGGCCCTCCGAGCCCTGCCCACCCTTCACATTGCCAAGTTTTTGTGTAATAGTATGGGTATGTCAGAGCGTGGGCCCTCTGGGTCCTGTGCTCCCATGTACACATAAGTATGGAGCCATATAGCAGCCCCATAGTACTCAAAAGGAACCCTCGTAACACATATTTGGCAATATCTCAGTAACTGTAGTAACTATGAACAAAATTCCACTGCAATTGTAATCATGACTTCCAAACCTCCATGCATGCTTATCCTATTGGTGGACTACACTGTGAGTAGCAAAAAATCTTTATCTCGAACCATTTTCAAGATACGGCACCAAAAGGTGCCACGAGTGCAGCAACGTTATCCTATGGGAAATTTCTCAACTTTGGAGCACTGTAACTTTGTAACCACTTTACATTTTTTTACTAAATCACCAAAAGGCACATCTGTGGGGCCAGGGCTTGCCACCCTACAAATTTCTGCCAAAAAGCCCTAACCATTTAGGTGCAGTGGTGTGGTAAAGAAATTATATTTTTTGGTGCAGTAGTATCGCAGATTGCCACAGTACATCAGTGTCGTGATTTGCTACAGTTTCGCAAATGTACTGTCATGATTTGTGACACTATAGGAGACGCAATTTAAAAAAAGGTATTTCTAGGGGTCCTAGAAAAAAAATGATGGCACCATTGTGTTCCGCAGGCCCAATTTAGGTAAACACAACTGTCAGTGTTTACCTCAGGGCAGCAGAATTTGAATTGCAGAAGTTTTTCTTCACCACTAACTGAAACAACATGGCTGTAGCATGACATTGAAAGGGCCATTTGCAATAGTAAAATGTACTGGTGGCAGCTTTCGTGAGACACATATATTTTTTCTTACTGACTATAATGGGAAAATTACAATTTGAATAACATTTGAATGGATTAATTTTTTTTCACCAAATCTTCAAAAGGCCCATCAGTGACCCAGACTGCATCTTCTCTGAAGATTTCAGACCAGTCAGACAAATTGTGTGGGTTGTAGCCACGAGCAAAGAAACATGCAAAAACACTGTTTTTGTGTGTCTTTTCGTGCTCTGCAGCTCCGTAACTGCTCATCTGACTGTAATGCAACTTGCCAGATCCAGAGATCTATGGTGCCCCAGCCTCCATGCAAATTTTCAGGCAAATCTGTTGTACTGTGGCAAAGTTATTCAAGTGCAAAAGTTGGGGTTTAACATAGAAGTGGCCGGGCAACCCTAACAATAGCTGCACTACTGTGCAGCGATACTATATATATAGATATATATATAGATATATATATAGATATAGATATATTATAGAGACGTGGTCTTGCCTCTATAGTTAGGGTTGAGCAGGAACTTTAATGTTAAACCCCAAATTACGCATGTTAATAACATTGTAACTGTTCAATGGAGTTGCACAAAATTTGGACTAGACGGTATCAGGAGGTAGTTCTCTTGATTTGCCAAGTTGCATTTTGATTGGGTTTGTGGGATTTTTCACCAATTTTACCCAATTTTTCCATTTTTTTCCTCATCGTGCTGTGACCCCACCATTTAAAATGTTCAGGGTAGAAAGAGGTTATTCTAAGGAACAATTCAGCCTTGGCTAGGTGAAAAAATATTAATCTGTTCCAAAGTAATAACATTTTAAAAATTTGTGTTCTGCGCATGCTCAGTTCAGTCTTTGGGATAGATGCACAGTTTCGATCAAATATTCCTGGTCGTGAATAGCTCATGAAAAGGGATCCCTTTTTGGGAGAAATTCCTGTTCATTGACTGCCATTTTGTTTTCTTGCTTAATGAGGGGAGGAAACAAAACTTTATAACTTTCCCCAGAGAAGTCTTTTGTAAAAACCAAGGCATGGGTTTCGGTGAGGGGACAACCTCAACCCACCCAGACCTTTGCTTTTTTGTAGTTATTTAAAAAATGGCCATTTTAAACCTCATGACAAAGGATTAGCTTGTGAAAAGGGATCATGAAGAGGGAATTTTAAAGACCACTGCAAAGAAATGATTTGGAATTTTGGGCTGAAATTTTCAGGGTAGAAAGAGCTTGCCCTAGGGATGTGATATTTGCTGATTTGGTGAAAGAATTTGCATTGGTTTCATAGTTATGTGACTTTAAAATCCCTTTCCATGAGCTAATCCCTCTTCGCAATCCCTGTTCATGAGCTGTCAAAATACCTTTTTGTGAGGGAGAAGGTCACATGACTTTACTTCATAAACAGGGATTGGTTCTCAAAAAGGGATTGTGAAAAGGGATTTTAAAAGGGAACTGCAAACAAATGGTTTGGAATTTCAGGCTGAAATTTTCAGGGTAGAATGAGCTTGCCCTAAAGATGCAACTTTTGCTGGTTTGGTGATAAAATTTACATTGCCTCCACAATTATCAGATTTTGAAGTTTGGAAATTTCCCATTACGGATTGATGGGAATGCAGGGCCCAGAGAGACAGATGCAGTGGTTCCGGGCCCTGTGCTCCTACAGGGAGATGGATACTATTATGCAGTTATGTGCCTTCAGGGTACTTTTTTATGCAGCTCCCTCAGGGAGATGACAGTTCATTACAATATCTGTACACTTATGGATAGATGGGAGTGCAGGGCCTTCCCAAAAACTGGTACCATGGAAACATATAAGGGTAAGATTACACATTCTCAAAAAGTAAGGAAATTCATTGCAGAAAACTTCATTAATGCATCAATTAGAATTGAAGTGACAAAAGTAAGGAAATAAGATGTTAGGGTTGACACCCTAACACCTCCCCCACCTGAGCTCCCCAACCCCACCGTCCACAGACCAACAGGCGATGGGGTGTACCTTAGAGTTGTTGGGTCTAACTCTCACCCCATTCTCCCATATTGTACCATGTCAGCTTTCTTACACATGGAATGGGGTGAGAGTTATGGCCAATGACCCCGAGGCCACCCCATCACCTGTTGGTCTGTGGGCAGTGGGGCTGGGGAGTCAGGTGGAGGATCTGTAAGTGTGTCAACCCTAATGTCTCATTTCATTACTTTTGTCACTTCAACTGTAACAGATGCATTAACAAAGTTTTTGCAATAAAAAAATATATATATATTATACTGCCACAGTAGTGGCAGTATAGTTAGGGTTGATAGGGGTGTTTAATGTTAAAGGGCAATTTTGGAATGTTTATAACTTTATGAAGGTTTGTTTTATTCAGCTAAAATTTGGAATATGCAATCTCTGTGGGTAGATCTCTTTGTATGCCAATGTTTGTTGAAATAGTTTTTTTATTCTTTGAGATACAGCTCACTGAAAAAACAGTGGGTTTTGACATTTTGGGAAGTTTTTTGCTGCTAAACAGGCTTATGTATTGGGCTGAAATTTTTATGGTAGAAATTGCTGAGCTCGCAGATGTGCCTTTTAAATGTTTGGTTCAAAAATATTTCTTTGTACTAAAGTTATGAACTGTTTTATTTCCCATTATTTTCAGTGTGAGAAAATACATGTCAGGCACAAAATAGGATTCCTGGTGAGAAGGAGCCCTGGTCACAGGGATCCTATGTTGAAGGAGGTGTCAGTGACAACAGTTTGATACAGGATGCTCTCTTGTATCGTGCATTAGGATGTTTAAAAGGCACATCTCTGAGGCTAACCCTTTCTACCCTGAAAATTTCAGCCCAGTCCCTAAAGACATTTCACAGATGCAGGTGAGCTAAAAACACCCCCAAATTATCCTTATTGGAAAATTCACAATGTGAGGGAGCTGGGGAGGTAGGGATCTTGATTTGAAGGAGCCCTGCATAAGCGGAACGGTCTTTCTTCAAAACAGGACACCTCTACCAAGTGCTCCTTATAATCAAGATGCTATTCCCTGCCTCTGATGTATTTTTTGCACAACAATCATGCACACAAACCAGTAAAAGTGTCATATCCCTCCCACTCCCTCCCTCTGTGCAGTCCTACCTACCACCCTCGTACCATGGTGCCTGGTCCAAGTAAAAAAAATGACCCTCCCTCCCTCTGTGCTGTCCCACCCATCACCCTTATTCCCCAGTACCTCTTTCTATAATTAAATAAATCCCTCCTACTCCCTCCCTCTGTGCAATCCCACCTGCTACCCTCGTACCCCGGTCCATGTAAATATAATTACCCACCTTCTCCCCCCATCTGTGCAGTCCCACCTGTCACCCTCATTCCCCAGTACCCCTTTCTTATAAATAAATAAATCCCTCTTGCTCCCTCCCTCTGTGCAGTCCCACCCACTACCCTCATTCCCCTTCCCAGGTCCACATAAAAAAAAAATTACCCTCCCTTTCGCTCCCTCTATGCAGTCCCACCCGCCACCCTCATTCCCCGGCATAATAGGTAAGAATAGGAAGTCTGAGTACTGTTGTGATTTCATATAATTCACTAATGTGTTCTACTGAGCATTAGGGACATGAGTTGACTTAAAAGTATTGACTCTTATGAGTGTGTGTAACATAAACTGTTGTAATTGTTGCGGTTCAAGTTCTGTAGGTTAGCAAAATGTATAACTGTGTTGTGAGTATGGGTGTGCTATTATGACTGTACACCCTAACTTCATATTTCCATACTATCAGAGGTATGACAGGAACACTAACTGGCATGTTAACAAAGTTTTTTTCGTATAGACACACATATATATATATATATATATAGAGAGAGAGAGAGAGAGAGATATGGAGATGAAAGCATTAGAATTAACTTGAGTATGTAAACATTTTCAAGGCTTTCTCATTGGTCCTAACTTCTGCTAGAAAACTATTCATAATCCTAAACTCAATTTATTAGGTAAAAAAAGAATTGGATACACTTCCATTTTAAGTCAGCATTTCAAGGTCTACCTCATAATGTATACTCATTTAGTCTCACATGTACAGTACAAGACAAGTCCCTTCAATGGCTAATGCTCTGTTCTTTCCTCAAATGGAAATGAGTTATGATATGACACAAATATTTATGTCCTCTTTGTGAAGGGAACCTTATAGTCAGTGGACACCACCTAAATTAAATCACACATCAGCTGCAAGAAGACAGTGAGCATGAAGTTCAAAGCCCTGTTTCAGATGCAGCAGTGACATTTATCCATGAATAGACACAGCATGAGGCTACATCCTCTGCATGGTTCAGCTATAGGTTTTAAATACAAGATGCATCACCTGCAGCTACTGCTGTATCAACCATGAAAATGCATGTATTGGAATAATGCAGCTGCTTATTGCAACCATGAGGTAGAAGCAAGTTGTAGAGATTACCATCCAATGATTTTACATTAAGTAAAATGAACAAAAAAAGGCATTTTTGACCTGGAAAACACAACCTGCACAGTAGGCTACTGTGTAGAATTACTTTGAGATACCATACTGTAGGTACAAAAAATGCTTTAAATTGCCCAAGAGCTGTCACATTTCCTGACATGGTTGTCATCTATGATGCTGTATTAAAGGAAAGGACATGGGGTCTAATACTTTTGAAATACCGATCCAAATCTCCTTAGGGGACACTATCAACCCTATTTGCATCATATTATTTCTGTTCAAAAATCCATATTTTATGTTTGCTTATGTTCTCTTAAATTTGTTGATGCTGCTGGTTGTCTTATCTACTTCCTTTCTTAGTAGAATTGAAATGCATGCTGATGATGTAATCACATCCAACCTTTTTTGTTTCACATCATTGATCTACTGTCATTGCATACCTTCTGAACATTAGGAACATCCCTAAACACTGTATCCACTCAGAGGCAATAGTCCCCTCTCCTTCCACTGCAAAACTGCGTTGGAGTTGTTCCCATGTCCAGGAAGGATGCAGTGAGAGTTGAACAAGGAATGTAAACAAACGTATTTTCGTGTGGTGACACTAGCATGGTGGGCAGTTTGTTTTTCACATTTTAAAGAAAAAAGGAGTCAAAATCAAACTACCAGCTACATCAGCAGTCTCTAGCTAATGTGAACAATCATACAATTTGTTCTTTAAACTAAAGAAACTTTGAAGCTTAAGTGGATTGACAGCATCCCTTTAATACTGAATAGTTTATAGGGACAGTGCCCCAAATTATGAGTGTGCATGCTATGCAAGCAAAAACATGTAATAATTACAAAACAGCTAGTGCTGTGCCAATGTAAAAATATACAATATAATACAAAATGAATGTAACAGCATATGAACATTCCAACATTTTAATGCTAGAGTCCAGGATTTTCTGGAGTGATGCATGTGAGGGAGAAGGAGGAGGCCCATGTTGTTCCCAACTGAGGAAAACTAGAGGCGGAGTGGAGGATGGAGTGCAAAGTTACATTCTCCTCCTCCTTCTGTGTCTTCAAAATTAATCAGTCTACCAATCTACTGCTCATCATCCCCCACAATGATTACCCCCTCTGCATCCTCAATATCTGAATTTTCACCACATGGGAATTTTGTATCCATTAAGTTCACATCTACCTCTGTGGTGGGTGATTGTCCTTCCCCTGCTTCATCTTGGTGTGTCAGTGGTGCCCACAGTGATGCATTTCTATTTGGAGGTATATGTGCACTATTTATTTTAGTGAATGTCAACACAGTGACATTTCTGGGGGATAAGTTTGTATGTTGTCCTGTGGTGATTGCTCTTGCTGCACTGAACACACAATCGGAACTAGCACTACATGGTGGGCAGCTTAAATATTTAAAAGCCACATCTTCCAGTGCAGGCCACACTTTAATGTTATTGTTTCAGTACAGTATAGGTTCATCATCAGCTCCAAGGTGTTTTGGGTCTGCCAAATACACCTCTACACATCTGGCTGCGGCCGTTATTCTGGCATCCTCAGATGGTTCCTCCTTCTCTTCACAATCTGCAGCCTCAGCCTATGCAAGAGCAGCCCAGAAAGGATTTGATTTTGGAGGTGATTTTCTGGTTCTCTTACTGGTAGATGTGGAAGCTGCCTCTCCATACTGTATCTCTCACTTCTCTTGCTGACTGTTGGTGAGGGTTTCACAGTGTGTCTCATTTCAATATTCTGTTTTAGCATTTGCAAACAGTGTACACAACTGATTGGCAGTCTTTTCAGATGTTCAGCTTTCTGACTACCACCATCAGTTATGGCTGAGAGCCCATGTTTGTACCATAGATCCAGTACTACTGCTTTATTGAACTCCACAGATGTCAGGATAACATTCAGGTGTCTGTTATGATTAAATACATTAAGCGAGTGTTCTGACAATGCACAGCTTACAGAGTCACCTGTTGCCTCAAACTGCAGCTGCACATTACAGATGGTCTACATCAGCACCTGGAGCAGTGGAATGGCCTGGCCAATAGAGGAACTGTCCCCACTCACTGCCTTTGTGGCAAGATCAAAATCAACCTATCCATAAACCTCCACTGTTCTGTTGTCAGCATAGAAGCTCCAGAAATGTCATGACTTGTATGAAGCAACATATACTCTAAGCCCTTATGCTGCTCATCCAGTACATCTGATCCAGCATATACAGGGTCAAATTCCACCTTGTGACAACCTCATGCTTTAATCGGTGCTGAGGCAGGCCCTTTTTTTTAATTCAGTGCATGTAATTCTTCCCTGGCCTTTCCAGACTGTGCAAAATTATTACAAATTTGACAGCACAGGGAAAGCAGCACTGCAATGTCACATTGTGGCAAAAACTCTTGCACAACCAGGCTCAGACAGTGTGCAAAACAGAACACCCTAACAATCCCCCCCCCCCCACTAATAGCCTTGACAATGTTTGCATTATTATCACTGGCTATGAAGTCTGCCTTTAAGGATTGTGGGTTCCACCAAGTGTCAGTATCTTCCAACGTGGATGCCAAATAGTTGTCTCTAGTGAGCGAATCAAGCGTGCTCTTCATAGCCAGTGTTGCATGCTTGTGAATTACAGGCACATAGCTCCCATTATAATTAGGTTGCTTGCATCACTGTCAAGGTAATAACCAACCCCCTTTATTCTTCCCAATGACTTTATTATTCCCAATGTGCTGTTACTCATGTAAATGAACTAGCAGTTGTTGGCCCACTGCTCCACATATCTGTGGTATGATGGACGAATAAATTGGAGGAATGTTGCAGGGCGTATGAAACTTCTTTTTCAATAACATCCCTCAGTTCATTAATTGCCACTGTGAAAAATAGGCCCTGGATGGCACTTTCCACCTGGGGCATTCTTTGGAGATAAAACAAAGGAACCCAGCATTTTCCACAAAAGAAAAAGGGAGAAGATCAATAGAGATCATCTCTACCTCTGCAGCATTCAATTCCCTGGCCATAGAATAATTAGGAAGGAATTTATATTGCTTAGACAGAATGCTAATAATAGATGGCTGGACCTCTTTTGGATGGGAGCTTTTTGGGAACAGTTTTATGCAAGCAGCACATTGCTCAGAGGATGTCACCACTTCCAACTCCGGATGTGGGTGTTTTGATAAAGAACACATTTTAAATACTTGCATGAAATGAATCCACCGAGTCAGAAGATATTAGGAATTAAAAGAACATAATAAAATAAAGTGTCAAAACAAAGAGAGAATGCCAAATTATAATAGTTTCAAAAAATATGTGTAAACTCAATTGTCCAATGATTTTAATGTTAAATGTAGAACTGACTTTTTAGAATGCATTTTTGTATAATGCATAATTGTAATGACAACTTGTCAAACAATAAAGAACTACTACTACTACAGAGGATGTCACAGATGGAAACAGTGTCAAGAAATTTGCTACTTGGCTGAGAGGTTTTATTAGGGTGATGCTGCTGCTCCTGCTTTTCAGTGATTTCAGATTTTAAGGGGTACTACTGACCTCCACCTCAACAGTCTTTTCCTCTGCAATATCTTCCACCTCATCCAGTAAAGGAGGAGGGGGAAGGGGTGATATAGAGGCAGATTAGATGGGCCAGTGTGGTCCTTTTCTGCCATCAAATGTCTGTGATTCTGTGATTTCTACCTCCCAAACCACCTGCTGACACTTTCCACTGATGTGTTGATCAGTGGTCACCTAGCCATATGTTTCACTTTAAGATGGATATGCTGTCCATCTTTGCCGCTCAAGACCTTTTCTTGTTAAAGCTTATGCAGGCCTGACAATGTTGGCATATTGTCACAGTGCCATCTTTTGGATCAGCAATAAAAATTCCCACACAAGAGATTCTGAAGGACGCAAAAATGTATGTGGAGCAGCAGTTGTGGTGGCCACCACACCCACACTTGTTTCTATTCAGGGATAGGTGCTATCCTATATTATCTTTTATGACAGAGGATGGTGACCTTTTAATTTGAAAAATTCATATTGTTTGCTAACACCCTTTGTTGTTTTTCTTTTCATGCTCCACCAAAGGATCAGCAACAGTGTCATCCTCACCTTCACCCACCATTTTCTCCTCCTCCTCCTCCTTCTTTCTTAGGTCCTCCTCTTCCTCATTTTCCTGAGATGGCAGTGGCACACGCAACTCTGCCACTTCATCATCGTCAGACTCAGGTCCAGTACCACTTACCACTGGAGACTCTTTTTGATATTTTTCATCACCACCGTGTTTACTCACTGATGTTGATGGTGCTGAGAAAATTTCAGATAACAGCTCTTGGCTCTGGCTGCCACCTCACTCACCTAAGAGAGTAGCCAAATCAAATGCTGTAAGCATTTTTTTTTTCAAAATGGATTGTATGCTCCTGCTGTGCCCCTGGCTGCCCCCTTCAGACTGACCCCCCCCAGCCCCGTCACCCCGATATCACCAGGACTTACCTCTGCCTGGTCACTGGATGCAGAGTCTGTGAGAGATCAGTTGTCATCCTGCAGCTCAAGGTGGTTTCCTCCATTTTTCTCTCATCCCCCTGTGCTAGGGAACACACACAGGATGTGCACACGTAGAGGCGTATGCATGTCTGCAGTCCCACAGCACCCTCCCTATGTCTGGCCTCACTGACCTGCACTATCCTCTGGCCTCCATCTGGGGGTAGTCATTCTGTGGGAATCCCAGTCCTCCTTCCCCAGGAGAGGAGAGCTGTCTTCCAGATGTTTGATCCTCTCCCTCCCCTGATGACCCCCGACAGCCCATGCTCATTCCAGAACATGGGTTGCCAGAATGTTGTGAGGTGTGGCTTCCAGCACCTCAACCCTCAGCACCACCAGACTGGCTCTATAAGCATTTTTTTAACAGCACTACTACCATCACACACTGCTGAGGTGAGTGAAGTTAGAAAACTTTGCTTCATGGAGAAATTTGTGAATTTTACAGAATTTACAAAGTTGTCCTTTAAGGCAAAGTTCTACTCTGCCTTAAAGGAGAATTTTGTGAATGGCAAAACTGCAAACTTCATCTGCGAATTTTGGCTCCAAGGTGAAGTTTGCAAGGATCTATTGGATTGGAGGTCACATCACGGGCTCTGCAATGAGCTGTATTGCCATGCATAGGTTCGATATGGTAGCCTGTGATGTGGGCGAGTGGTTGCAAGGGCAACTGCACAACAGCACCGACAATTTGGGTGACTCGGGAGTTCCCCACTTTCCCTGAGTTGTGCCCTTCCCCGAGTAGGAATCCTAAGTAAGGGGGATGTGGAGGGCAAAACACCCCATGAGGGGGGTGTGGGGGGCAAAGCCCACCGCATAAAATCACTTTATGTTTTCCAGTCATCCTAGGGGATTGTCACCCTTCTGTGGGTCGCCATCCTGCAGTCACCCTTATCACATAGCACTGTTGGATACAGTGCAGTGCTAGGAAGAGACAGCTGGTGTTTATTTATTTTATTTATTTATGACTTTGTTAACCGGGTAGGTGTACTGATCCCAGGGATCGTTTTCAGACACGACCCAGGCCATGTAAGGTGGCACACAGTAGAACTGTGTTAAGCATGCTCTGTATCTTTGTGCATAAAAACTTTTGAAAAACATTTAAAACGCACAATTCTTTCCAACAAATCACTCCACAATCCATTGTCTATTGTGTCATGTGTCTCTAGATCACCAATTATGTATGGTATTTTTGTGATTTAGTCAGTTTAAAGTTGTAGTTTCATTTTCTGCATTGAGTAGTGAGACAGTCTGTGGGGTTGGGGGCTTAGCTGCAGTAACTTCCAGCAAGAAAAAGCCAGGTTAAGCAGTCTTTTCTGTCTTAGCAGTACTAGTGCAACTGTAGTCAGTGTTTTGTGTGATTTATTTTCCTGTTTTCTTTGGTTTGTAATTTTTGTTCTATAGAACAGTTTGGTGTGTTTTACTGAATGATTTTTGTCACTGTAGTTTGACTATATTGATTTCATTTTATTAATTTAATTTAGTGGTTTTTCATGTACACAGTAATGTTTTTATAATTACCTGAGTTGTTACAACTTGCATGTGTGAGCTTAGTCCCTGAAATTCCTGTCATGTATTGTTTGTGTAAAAAAAAAAAGAAAAATAACTGGTGGCAGTGCAGATGCTGCTGGTGATGCTGGTTCAGGTGGAGCTTGAACTTCAATAGAGGGTGCTCACACTTCCACAGGGTGTGCCTACTGCTCTACTATGACACAGAAACTTCCTTTACACCCTCCACAAACTGCTGCTGGTACAGCTGGGCTACCCCCCTCCTTCACCCCCCCCACTCACAGTTCCCTCTGCTTTTCCTCTCATTCGGCCTTGTGATTTGCCATGAGATGGGTCCTCTGGCCCCCAGTACCCATGTGACTCCCCAGCTTGCCTCAGGGGACATGTTTATTGCATAGGTTGCAAGTGACTACCCAAAACCTAACCCCAACCCTGACCTTAACCCTATCCCTAACCATATTGTGCCAGAGGATAACATTGCAACTTTCAAAAGCTGGAACACTGCCAGTCTTTTGAGTTAAGGGACACTCTTTATATCCAAACAAAAGTCTCAATGAGTATTACAATAGTAACACATAATACCCCCAGAAAAATTCATATGGCAATGCATAGCACCCCAAAATTACCTCCCAAATTCATCATGGTGCCAGATCCACAATTTAAATCTGATAATCATCACAGATGCATCCAATGTGCATCTCCTCTTGGACTACAACTGTTCCATGTTTCAGACAAATTCAACCAAAACTGCCTGAGTTATACCTAAAAAAAGGAATAGCTGGCGAAAGTGGGGTGGTGGCATGTGTATTATCAAATTATTCTCTGCCACATCTGTGGCATCCATGTCGGTGGTGCTGGGGAAGGTGGCAAAAGAAGGATCAGTCTGAGAGGTAGCAAAATCTGTGGCTCAGAAACAGTGGCCAAGGAGGAAGTTGCTGTTGTCCCCTTGACTGCTGGTAGTGTTGTGGCACTGAGCTTGATCTGAAGCATAGGTCCCCAGTATGGAGACATAGAGCTGTGACCAAACATCTGGTAGCTCCTTCCTGTGCATTTTAGCACATTGAGAACAGGTAATTGGAGTAATATTTGACTCTGGCCAGGGGACAAAAATTGTACTAAGCTCAACTGCAGTGGTAGCAATACTCTGGGTGTTTGCAAACATGTCACACTAGCAGTGAAGAGTGTAACTGGATCATAGACACAAGCCATGAAATGTTAGAATTGCACCTGACTGACACTGATGTATGGATGCAGCCTGTGGTTGTGGTACATTTGGGTGTGGGGGTGGCACAGGGTCTTTAGGCTTCAGAGAAATGGAAAAAAACCCAGCACTCAAGGCATTAAGGCCAAAACATAACTGAAGCAGCAGAACAACAAAGTAAGTAGCAAATCCAGGAGAGTCACTGTCCAATCCACAGAGGCAAAAATGAAAGTCCAAATGACGTGGTAAATACTAGGTGCAGTATTTATTGGTGCATGGTAGAGGGCCAAAAGTAACACAGAATGAGAAAAACTCTCAGATGCTTAGAATCACATAAATTCTTCCTCAGAGGGGAAGTGTGAAGTACAGTACCTCAGAATCAGCCTTTTCATTTCCACAGAAGCATGTATGAGCCATAAATGCAGGGATTTAACTAAGACAATACTTAGTGGAGATAGGCCCAGTATCCAGACTCTAGGGTCCATTGGTAAAGGAAGACTTAGAATTTATGAGCAGTGTTTCACCACCTCTGCCCATAGGGGCTGCAAGGAAGCACATGACTGGAGTATGTGTGGTAGATCCTCTGCTGGGGTGCTACATCTCCAGCAGTTGACTGTTTATAACACACCTATTGCCTTCAGTTGCACCGGTGTTCGGTACCATAAGTGCATCACTTTATTTTGCATAAGCAGACTTCTCTGGTCACCACAGACTTGGTGGACCCTTAGCCAACCTTGCTGCCATTGCTGCTCTGTGATCCTGGTATTAAGTTTTATTTCCCATTTATTTTTAGCAGAGAGGGAAGGGTCCGGAGCATTATCCCTCATCAGGCCCTGTATATTCCCTGCCAGGCCATACTTGAGCCTGAGCCATGTTTTAATGGGAAGTGGTTGCAGGTCCTGATGTTTATGCTTGGCACATATTGAGCATGAACATTTCTGTTTAACCCATGTGGTGAAGAGGTTTCTAATCTGAAGGTACTTCCAGAAATCACCCTTTGGTAAGCCAAACCTAGCTATCAAACCCTGGAATGAGTCCAAAAGAGAGCCATCTGTGGTCTCTAGATCACCTAGGCAACTGACTGGCTTTGACATCCACCCAGCCCACTGAACCACTGCTGATTGATGCAAAGAAAGGGATTATTCCATATAGGGGTGTATCAGCCTGGGTTAAAGCACCACATGGTCCTCTGTCCTACCTTATCCAGGCCTGGTGAGAGTTGTGAATTGCTATCCATTGCTGATACTGTTTGGGGAGGGGGTGGCCTAGGTATGCAGAGAGAGGGACTCCTTCCAGAATATCCTGCTCTATATCCATCCAGGCTGGGGGTGTTGTGTTGCAATCCTGAAAGCATTTCGTTGTTTTTGCCACAGTGAAGGCAAGAGAAGCAAAATCTGGCAGATTCCATCCCCCTCTTCTCCATGGGGCCCTCAATTTAGCCCTACTGTAGCATGGGAGGGGAATAGCCCCACATGAATTTACTAATTATGCTGTTCAGTTTCTGGGCTCAAACTTCTGGAAGAATTATGGGGAGGTGGGAGAGAAGGTAATAGATTTGGGGTGCTATTATTAACTTGATTGCCGCTATCTTACCCACCATTGACAGCTTGCGATGTCCCCTTCTTGCCATATCTTTTCAGAGTGATTCAGCCAAAGGTTTGAGGTTAAAGTCCACCAGGGATTTTAGGTTGGGAGAAATCTTTACCCCCAGGTATTTTATACCTGACTGTGCTTTTGCCAATCCTAGATTCCCTGGCACTGTTGGAAAGGTATAACCATTAAGAGGTAAAATTTCAGATTTAGTAATGTTGATCCTAAGGCTTGAGAATCCCCAAAAGTACCAAGGGTGTCGAGGATATAAGAAAGACTCTGGGAAATATCCCCAGTCAGAATTAAACAGTCATCAGCATATAGCTTTGTGAGGTATTCCTTTTTTTCTAAATTTTAATCGCTGATATATGGGGATGGGCTGTAATTGCTGCTGCTATTGGTTCCATGACTAATGCAAACAACAGAGGGGACAGCGGGCACCTTTGCCTTGTTCCCCTATGTAGGGCGAATGAGTCCAATAGGTCCCCAAGGTGAGTACCCTTGTCCTAGGGCTGTTATACAGCATCTTGACCAATGCCAAAAAGTACGGACCAATGTTGAAACCATCCATCACTGCATGCAAATAATCCCATTCCACAGAATCAAAAGCTTTTTCAAAGTCTATCGTTATTGTTGCTGATAGAGTGGGGAGTATCGCTGCAGCTTGCATTAAGGTTATTAGAGTTGGTATATGATCTGATCTGATCCTACCCTTAACAAAGTCCACCTGTGCAGGGTGTGTAATTTCAGGAAAACATTTTTCTAGGCTTGCTGCCAGGACTTTAGCCAGGATTTTGGCATCTGCATAATCAGTGAAATTGGTCTGTAACTGACTGGAAGGATGTGGTCTTTTCCCTCTTTAGGGAGAACTGTAATGAAGGCCTCGTTCAGGGCATTGGTTAAGAACCCTTTCACATGTGCTTCATGTAACATCCCTAGTAGAAGAGTCACTATCTGGGATTGGACCAGTTTATAAAAATCTACTGGGAATCCATCCCCCCTGGGGCCTTATGGGGTCCATGCTAGCAATAGCTTGGGCAATTTCAGCTTCATTGATGGTGGCCTCCAGTGCTTCCCTAAGAGGGGTGGCCAGTTTGGGTAGGGGCAGTGAAGCCATAAAATTAATGTATTTCTCACAGTCCCATTATGCTTGTGAGGAGTATAAAGTTTTGTAAAAAATTGGCCATAATCTCATTAATTACTTTAGGGTTAGGAGACAGCTTGCCTGCTCTATCCTTCAATTGTTGTATGGATCTTTCTGCCTGCCTCTGCTTCAGTCTATATGCCAGAAGTTTACTGGCCTTTTTCCCATCTGCCCTTTGCTTAAATTGGACCATTTGGAGGTAGAGTTCTGCCTTAGTCACTAAGGTTTTAATTTTCAGTCGTATATCTGTAAACTCAGCTATAACCTGGGTATTTTACTGTTTTGATAGGCTTCTTTTGTACTGTTTTTCCAGATTTCGATGTTTGTTCTCCAATGGTACCTGTTCTGCCTCCCTCTGTTTGCATCAATGGGATGCAAAACCAATCATTTTCCCTCTTATGGTCACCTTATACACTTCCCAAATATTTGCTGCTGAAACCGATCCTACAGGATTGTCCTTAAAACATATTTTCATCTCAGCCTGGAACCATGGGGCAAAGTCTTTATCCTGTAGGAATAAAGGATCCAATTGCCATAAAAGGGATCTGCTGGGGTGTGTAGTTGGCAGGAAGTGTAATACCACTGGGGCATGGTCAGAGATGTATGATGACTCAATTTGTACTCCTGTTGATGATAGGGTCAGGTTGGGGGAGGTGAACCAGTGGTCCAATCTGCTGGCCATGGCTTCGGGTGCTGAAAAGTACGTGTAGTCCCTATCTGTGGGGTGAAAAAGGTGCAACATATCCACTTGCTGGAGCAGGACAAGCAGTTCTTTGTGCACTATAAGTGAGCGGGTGTGGGGTTCTGGTTTGGTGTTGGATCTGTCTAACAGGTGGTCCATGGTCAGATTGAATTCCCCACCCATGAGAATATCCAGATTGTCATAGGAGACATCCGTGAACTTCTGGGATATGTTGTCAAAAAAGTCAGGGGTATCCTCAATAGGGTGTATATGTTAACCAGCACCAAGGGCCCTGTAGGGGTAGAGACATTCAGGATTTTCCACCTTCCTTCACCACCTGTATGCACTTCCATCTGTTGCCATTGAAGTTTGCTGTGTAGCAAAATAGAGACACCCCTTTTAGTAGACTCCGCAGCACTATGTGCCTCCCTTCCTACCCATTCCCTCACCAATTTCATTGCCACTTTGGAACATAGCTTTGTTTCCTGCAGGAGTGCAATTTGGGTACCCAGTTTCTTTAGGCACGCTAAAACCTTTTTCCTTTTGACCGGTGAGTTAAGGCCTTTTGACATTCCATGAGGTAGCTATTATGTCCTTAGGGCTAGCCATAATTATGGTGTCTCCAAATTGCATGCTACCGAATGCAGTTCAGTAGTTTTAGTACCATGAGTAGTTCCTTTGATTCTGTTATTGTCCCCAATGTCTTGCTTCCGTCTAACCTAAGTATTCAATCTCTAGAAACTAAGCTCCAGAACCATTTTTGTCCCCTTCTCTGCCTAAGGCAAGTGATCACTACTCTATTTCTATTAATTAATTTCCATTCCATCATAGTCAGCTTGGAGCATCCCACATGTAGGCAGTGCGCATTAGTACCAAGCGCTATAGCCCATTTCGGGGTAAACCACCACAATCCTTTCTTTTCCATGCTGTTTTGGGCACTGGCATCTACTCTGTAGGTCCATGGAATTGGCACCTCAGCGCATGCCCTTATGCCTATATTTGCTATTCGAGGATGCATTACCCACAGTGACCTGGGGGTCAGGTTATCCTCCTATCCCCCAATGGTCAAGTAATACAACTCTAAGAGGAGAACTTTCTGAAGGTATGTGTCTGACTGCCATCGATCCCAGTCCTTTCACAGAAGAAAGGGTTCTGAAAGAACTCCTAAAACTGAAGGTGGACAAAGCAATGGAGCCTGACAGGATTCACCCCAGATTTCTAAAAGATTAAGGGGAGAACTCGTGACACCACTGACTACCCTTTTTAACAAATTATGGGAGGATGGTGTGGTACCTGAGGACTGGAGGAGAGTGGATTTGATTTCCCTTCACAAAAGTAGGAGCAAAACAGAGGCAGGAAACTACAGACCTGTCAGTTTGACCTCAGTGGTAGGGAAAGTGATGGAATCACTTCTGAAGGAAAGAATTGTTGAGTACCTAGTGGCCAGTGGGGCACAGGAGCCAAGGCAGCATGGGTTCACAGCGGGAAGGTCATGTCAGATGAATCTAATCGATTTCTTTGACTGGGTGACCAATGTTGTAGACCAGGGAGGGTCTGTGGACATGGCCTACCTAGACTTTAGCAAGGCATTTGACACAGTCCCACACAAAAGATTTATAAATAAATTAGCCAGCCTGGGAGTGGATTCTAGGGTGGTAGCCTGGGTAAAACATTGGCTGGACAACAGGATGCAGAAGGTAATAGTAAACGGAGTCCACTCTGAAGAAAGATGGGTTACTAGTGGCATACCGCAGGGTTCAGTACTGGGTCCGGTCCATTTTAATGTCTTTATGAGTTCATTGCAGACAGACTGGAAGGAAAAGTATGCCTTTTTGCAGATGATACAAAGGTCTGCAACAGGGTTGATACACAAGGAGGTGTGGAAAGGAAGAGAAGGGACTTGGCAAGGCTGGAGGAATGGTCAGAAGTATGGCAGCTTGGATTCAATGCAAAGAAGTGCAAAATAATGCACCTGAGAAACAAAAACCCAGGGGAACAGTACACAGTGGGGGTGGGGGAGGTAGTAACAACAAAAAAATAGAAAGGGACCTGGGGGTAATCATATTAGGCAATGTCAATGGCTCAGCAGGTAACACACTAGCCTCTGAGGCCGGGAGATCAGAGGGCTGTGGGTTCAGTTCCCACATCTGGCACTTGAGTTAATATCCCAGTACTGACACTGTAGTGCAGCATGAGAGGGGTGCTGCACTTCTGAGGTGCCGTCTTTCGGATGAGGCGTTAAACCGAGGTCCCATCTGCCTGGATTGGTGGTAGTTGAGGTGGATGTTAAAGATCCATGGCACTTATCGAAAAAGAGTAGGGAGTTCCGGTGTCCTGTCAAATTTCCATCATTCACTAAAAATACCACCAATGGCTTAATCTGGTTCAAGGTCAGTCGGCATTCATCTGTATCCCCTTCCCCCGGGTTGTGCCTGAAAATAGGCAGGATTTATCTAGTGCACTTACCCGGTCAACAAAAACTAAATAAATAAATATCAGATGACCTTAAGGTTGGCAAGCAATGTGAGAAGTCAGTAGGGAGGGCTGGGGGGATACTGGGATGTATAGGGAGAGGCATCACCAGCAGAAAATAGGAAGTTGTTATCCCTCTGTACAGACAGTTGGTGAAACCCCATCTGGAGTATGGCATCCAGTTCTGGAGACCCCATTTCCGCAAGGACATAGATAGGATGGAGGCAGTCCAGAGGAGGGCAACTAAAATGGTGCAGGGTCTGCAAGAGAAGCCATACAAAGAGAGACTAAAGAAGCTTAATATGTATATCCTTGAGGAAAGGGGGGGAGAGGGTGGACATGAGAGAAACTTTTAAGTACCTCAGTGGAATTAACAAAGTCCAAGAGGGTGGCATCTTTAAGAGAAAGAGATGTGCAAGAACAAAGGGACACAATTTGAAGACAGGCGGGGGATGGCTCAGGAGTAATGTGAGAAGTATTTTTCACAGAGAGGGTGGTGGGACGCATGGAACAGCCTACCTGAGGAGGTTGTGGGGTCTAAAACTGGGGGAGAATTCAAGAATGCATGGGACAGACACAAGGCAATTCTTGTGGGGGGTAGGAAGAAATAGGCTATTGGTTAACTAGGATCTGCAGCTTATCCAGTAGGTAGGGAAATGGGCAGACTAGGTGGGCCAAGTGGTCCTTATCTGCCATCAAAGTCTATGTTTCTATGCCAGCTGTACCCTTCTTTGAAAGGTGTTTGAGACTTTGATGGGAGATGTAGCAAACCAGACACCCCTTTGTGTCCAGAGAACAAGCAATCCCCCATCCCCTCAATGAGCACCCCTTACATATGCCTCCTAAGAAAAGACCCTGGTAGCTGCACATTGCACCAGATAAGAACCATGGTGGGGGGGATAAAGGACCCCTGTCATTGTTGTGGTCTACGTAGCATGTAGTCCTGTAAAGTATTACCCCTTTCAGTATGTAGAGTGCTATGTCTATGGGCTGGCTGCATATAATAGTGATTGCTGCAATACCTGGGGTCAGTGGAGAAGAAGCTGCCTTTACATCTACACACTTTCAACTAGACAAGACATAGCGGTCCCTTCCCCTCAGATCCTCTTCCTCAGTTAGGACCCCATCCTTCCACATCTCTGAGAGCTATCCATGTCTTGCGCAGTTACCTATCATCACAAGGCAGCAGCTGAAAAACATTCATATCCTATAGGGTAAGCGCAGGTCACTGCTGTTTGTGTGAAAGATCCACGAGTGATAGCTGTGTATTTAGTGGGGGCTGAGTGAAGTTTAGAATTGGAGAGGCACAACCATAAACAGGCCCAACGGGATCAAAACAAGTGAATCCAGAGCCTTGGCTGAGGCGATTCCACCAGCATGCGAGAGAGCATCTCCCATCCACCCACAGCTCCCTTCTCACATACCAACACTTCAAACAATCAAAGCTTTCAACTAATGAGTTAAATTGACCAGCATTTGTCAACCATTGATGGTCAGAAAAGCCCAACCACTTTCAACTTTATAAAGGCAGTTATACATTAAAGAGTTTAAACAGTGCATCTTGAAGCTAGAGTCCTGGTCATAGCAGCTTCCCTGGAGCATCCAACCCTTGGCAGGCAGTGATGGCCTACACAGACCCACATCCCTGTTACCCACTTTACCCTTGCTGGCTGAGCTCTGTGGGAGGTGAGGGAAAAGCTAATTGCCCCCAGTGGAAAAGCTGCTGTGCATTACCTGACATCACAGAAGCCTTTGATGTTTTGTTGGTGGTTTCCAGCACCGGCAACACCAGAGCATCCGGGCTGCCTGGGCCTCCTCCAAACAGTTTACCCTGTCCTGGTATATAAGCACCCAGTCTCTGACACAGTCCTCAGAAGCCAAGGGTTCTTCATCAGGCAATCTCTTGTCACACGGTCCAGACATGATCAGAGCTGCTAGTTGAAAGCCGCTCAGCAGCTCAAAGCAATTCAAAGTTTTCACCAGTGTGGCATATGCTGAGAAGCCCCTTCCCTCGGACAAGTGCACTTTTCATTGTCTGCTCCTGGATTGATTCCTGTGGGACCTGGAATGTTGGGGAGATGCCTGCTTAGAAGCAAGGATATTGGATCTCTTTTGCTGCCTTCCTCTCTGCGGGTGCTGCCACTCTGTTCCTTTTCCATCGCAGTCACTGCAACTGGAATTTGCACATTCGAGAAGCCATGCGGTTCAGCAGTATCCATAGGTTGATGGGCCTCGCCTCGAGTTTGGGAGGGTGGTCAGCATGGCAAAAGCCTTTCCCCCGAGAAGTCAGCAAGGAAGAGCTCAACTTCAGCCAGATCATTAAAGGTGAGGTATTTGCCACAATAATGTACCCTCAGCTGGGCTGGGTACCTTAGAGATGTTGGGATATTTAACTTATATAGAGATTGCTTAACAGGCCCATATGGGCGCCTCCTCCAAGACAATTAGTAAGAATAATATTGAAAAATCTGAACTTGGCAGCCCTCCTATGTCAGTCATTTTTGGTCTCTAGTAGCCCACAAAAATAATTCCTTTTCAGGATATTTTAGAAATTTGCAGAGGATCGGCTGCAGTCGATTCCTGTTTTGCGGCCAGGCAGCCAGGGACTGGTGGGCACGCTCCAGCTCCGGTGGAGGGCAGTTATTTAATTTGAGCATTACTGGGAGGGAGGATTGCAAGAATTTAATCATATCATTACCTTCAACTCCCTCCGGTATGCCAACTATCCATATATTTTTTCACCTCCAGGTTCTCCAGGTTGTCTACTTTGGCCAGTAGGCACTGAAGCTGATTGTGATAGTCTCTAATCTGACAGTGGTGTTCATGCAGGATCCCACCCTGACATTTGACCGCTGACTCTGTGGATGCCACTCTGTTTGTCAATTGCATTAAATCAGTTCTTGTGCTGGTAGTGGTGTCTTTTAGTTCTGCATTGTCCAGCAGAACTTTGTTGAGCATTTCAGTAATAGTGGCCAACAGTTGTTCCAAGCTCTGGGATGCCATAGTTGACATACTGTGATCGCCCCCCATCAGCACTTCTTTCAGTGCATATAGTCCACTCTATCCTGGTGGTGTGTGTTTGTCCCACAGGCCAACATCGTGGGGTCTGATGCAGCAGCTTAATGTCCTTATTGTACCATCTTCCTGGGTTCAGATTGTGCCAAGTTAGATATCAAAATAGTCAGTACAGCCTGGAGAAGTTTATATCCCCAAAGATTCTGTGGATGGGGGATGTAGTTTTTATGGATTGGTCCAGATAGGTGAAACAGATACTGCAGCTGTTCAGCTACACTGTTTTCATCTTGGATGGCTAGCTCCACCCTTGGTTTGTTAATTTTAAGTATCTTTGCAATTGTTTTTCTTTTTGTCTTGTAAGTGTGTAGCTGTGTTGACTTTGCCTTTTTTCATGAAATATTATGTTGGGGGGCTGTTTATCTGAAGGTTGTCATGTGGTTATAATTCATTTGAATATTCATGTGTTGATCTATAATGGTCATATTATGACCTTTCATTGTTATATAGTGACCAGTTGCGGCAAAATAGTTGCCTTTCATGGATAAAGAGGAACCTTTCTCCAGTGTTGGGTAAGTTACTTTTTCTTTTACTTTTGGAAACTTGTTCCAGAAATCTCTGTGCACTCACTAGCAAGGATGGAGAATTACTATAAAAAGTAATACACCTTACAGTTAGAATTACTTATGTCTTTTCATACAAAAGAAATACATAACTGTAACTGACTACGTTTATTTGAAAGTAACTAGTAACTAATCTATTACGGGACCATTGGTTACGGGAGTGTACAACTGTGGAGGAAAACTTTTTTAGATAACTGAAGTGTATGTTATTGATTAGTATATGATTTTAAGTTGTATTGTTTTACTGGATTTTATATGAGCTGTTTTATATTGTAAGGCACCTTGGTTTTGGAAAGGCTCCTTATAAATAAAAATATTATTACATAGATACATAGACAGTGTCCGCAGATAAGGGCCTATGGCCCACCCAGTCTGCCCATTTGAGCTTGTAAGTTCAGTTTGTTTTCCTAGAAGTCTGTGGCCCCTTACCCTGACCTCCAGAGTTCCTTTATGTCTATCCCATGCATTCTTAAATCCCGTGATTGTTTCAGCCCCCACCACTTCCTCTGGCAGGGTGTTCCATATCCACCACCCGCTCTGTGAAGAAATTCTTCCTCACGTTTCTTCTGAATCGTCCTCCCTCCAACTTCATCACATGCTCTCTAGTCCTGGAACATCTTTTTTGCTTAAAAATAGTGTATTCCTGCACCCTGTTCCTCCCTGTAAGATACTTGTATGTCTCTATCATATCCCCTCTCTCCCTCCTCTCCTCCAGGGAGTACATGTTCAGTTCCTTCAACCTGTCCTCATAGAACTTGTGATGCAATCCATGCACCATCTTTGTTGCCCTTCTCTGACCCTTCTCTACCCTGTCTACATCCTTACGTAGGTAAGGTCTCCAGAACTGTACACTGTACTCCAGGTGGGGCCTCACTAGTGTCTTGCATAGTGGAATTATGACCTCCCTTTTCCTGCTGGTGATGCCCCTGTATATGCATCCCAGCATCCTATTTGCTTTACCTGCTGCCTTGTCACACTGTTTCCCCTACCTTGAGGTCATCAGAGATGATAACACCAAGATCCCTTTCCTGCTTGGTGCATGCTATATCCCCACCCCCAACTGATATATTGTGCCAGGGTTTTTTGTGCTCCATATGCACTGTCTTGCACTTCTTTGCATTGAATTTCAACTGCCAAACCCCTGACCATTCTTCAAGTTTCTGCAGGTCCCTTCTCATTCTGTCTACACCCTCTGGTGTGTCTACTCTGTTACAGAGCTTTGTGTCATCAGCGAACAGTGAAATTCTGCCTTCTAGGCCCTGCGCAATGTCACTAATGAAGATGTTGAATAAGACCGGTCCCAGCACTGATCCCTGTGGTACCCCACTGGTCACTCTTCCCTCTGTGGAGTGACAGCCATTTACCACCACCCTCTGTGTCCTGCCACCCAGCCAGTTACCTACCCACCACACTACTGTCCTGCCCACACCCATATTCCCCAGTTTGTGTAATAGTCTTCTATGTGCCACAGTGTCAAAGGCCTTGCTGAAGTCCAGATAGGCCATGTCCACTGCCCTCCCCTGATCTACCTCCCTAGTCACCCAGTCAAAAAATTCAACAAGGTTGGTCTGACATGACCTCCCCCTGGTGAAACCATGCTGCCTTGGGTCCTGTAGTCCATTGACAACCAGATGTTCCACCAATCTCTCCTTCAGTAGTGCTTCCTTGATCTTCCCCACTACGAGGTGATGCTGACTGGTCTGTAGTTCCCTTCCTCTTTGTTCCCACTTTTGTATAAAGGGACTACATCTGCTATCCTCCAGTCTTTGGGTACATCCCTGTTTCCAGTGGTCAGCTAAACAGGATAGCCAGAGCTCAGCCACCACCTCTCTTAGTTCTTTAAGGACCCTGGGTGCACCCCATCTGGCCCCATTGCTTTATCAACTCTTATTACTTCCAGTTCCTTGGGACCCTTTCTCGTGTAAAGGGACTTGTGTCCATTTCTGCACCATTCTCACCCCTTGTACTCCCTTCAGACCCATTACCTTCCTCTTCCTCAGTAAAGACTGAGCAGAAATACCTGTTCAATATGTCAGCTTTACTGTTGTCATCTATTCTATTATTATTATTATTATTACTTTCAAAAAATGTAATCTTTTATAGTTATTTATTATTTTTGTATTGTTTCTGTAGAAAAATAAATAAGTAACTATAATTGTAAGGTGTATTACTTTTTCCAGTACTTCTTCATCCTTGCTAGTGACTGCACATAGCTTCCTGGAACAAGTTTCCAAGTGTAATAGTAAAGTAATAGAAAAAGTAACTTACCCAACACTGCCTTTCTCACATGGTATGGCTGATATCATTATAGCAGGATGTTATTGAAAGAATAAAGCAGCCCCATGTAACAGGGTTTCAATCAATGTGAAGGCAGAAATTGCCAAACACCATTTTATAATGATGATTAAAGTGACACCTGCTGGTAGCATAAGCACTGTCAAGCTGATTCAAGATATTTCCTAACTTAGCCATGTAATACATTTTTATTTATTTTTATTTATTGAAATGTTTCACCAGGAGGGCACACTGAACAACAAGTTGCTCATCTCATGGTGCGACCTGGGGGGACGGGGTTACATAGGGTTGTGAAGGACGATCAGTTACAATAGTATGTGGGTAGTACAAACAATACAACATTGTAAGATTATGCAACAGTTGAAACACAAGGTATTGTACAATAAACAGTAGTGATACGTTGGGTAAATTACAATACATGTCCAAAATCATACAAAAGAACATATAAACGTACAAAACAGTAATAATGCAACAGAACCATTGTAGTGCATGAGTGTACCAGGAGCAGGCTCGAGGTAATACACAAGTGCTGTTGGAGTAAAAAGGATGGGGTAGATTGTGGACATGGGTGACCCAGATGGGCAGGTGGAGAGGAAAGGGGGAGAGGCAAGAACTGAATATGAGGAGAAGGGGTAGCCATTTCCTGATTTCCCCTTCAGAATGTTGAGAACCCTGCTTGGGGGGGTCAGGGTAGGAAGGCAGAAACTGTGGATAGGTATTAAGGAGGGTTAAAGAAGGAACAGCTGAGGGAGAGATAATTGTGTAGGGCAGAGGTAAGGAAGTAGTTGGAGGAGGAGTGTCATATTTCAGGGGGGTGGGAGTGCCAGATTTTAGGGAAGCAATGGGTGAAACCAGTCTGACTGATGAGGGTGGAGCGGCGAGAGACCGTCAAGGTGCAGGTGTCATTAGATCTGAGAGAGTGGGGGGGGGTGGAGTGGAGAGAGAGGATGAGAGATAGGAGGGGAGCACTCCGAACCAGAATTTGGAGGTTAGTTTGGCACAATGTGAGATGCGTCTGTGAGACAGTGGAAGGAAGGTTAGAGAGCGATAGAGTTCACAGTGGTGGGAGCGGGAAGGGAAGGGGAGTCGAGAGCAAAGCGGCAGAAGGCGTTAAAGACAGTGTCCAACTTGGTCAGGGAAGATTTGGGAGCAGCACCATAGACTACGTCACAGTAGTCAAAGATGGGGAGCATCGTCTTCTGTACAATTTCACACCTTGCAGTCAGCAGGATGCAACTATGGTTCCTGTACAAAGCACCAAGCTTGGGGTACAGTTTCTTCAGGATATCAGAGAAGTTGAGGTGCTGGTCCAGTCAAACCCCCAGTTATCTAAATGAGGAGGTGTCCGCTAGGATGGCCCCGTCAAGGGTGTGGAAGGTGGGTAGGGCCAGGAGCCTAGAGACTCTCTGCCTGATGCCAAAGGTCATTCAGACTGCCTTCTTAGCATTTAGAAAAAGCTGGTGAGAAGCAAACCAGAGCTGAATTTGGTAGAAGTCATGCTGTAACTGGTTTCCACAGCAGTAGGGTTTTTGTGCTGAACTGAACTGTGTAAGACAGATCGTCAGCGTACATGTGGATAGATGAGGATGAGCAGGCTATGAGAAGATCATTAAGGAAAATGGAGAAGAGTAAGGGACCAAGCACTGAGCCCTGAGGGACACCAGTGTTGATGGGGAGTGGAGGGGAGATGGAATCAAGGGTTCTCACCAATTGGGTCCTGTCAACAGGTAGGATTTAAACCAGTTGGTGACTGATGAAGCAAGGCCAGCTGAGGAGAGGGTATCAAGAAGCAGGGGATGGGAAACAGTATCGAAAGCTTTGGCTAGGTCGACAAAGATGGCCGAGGTGATCAGGCCATCGTCCATCCCTGAAAGAATGGAGTCAGTAAGCCTGAGGAGGGAGGTCATTGTTGAGTGGATCTTCTGAAAACCAGATTGGAAGGGGGTGAAGAAGGAGGAACTGGAGAGGAAGGGTGATAGTTGAGATAGAACTAAATGTTCTTGAAGTTTGGCAAGGGTAGGAAGGAGGGAAATGGAGTGATAGTTGCCAGGAGTGGATGTGTCACCACCATTGGGGAGAGGATAGACTACAGCGTGTTTCCAGGATGAGGGTACTTGAGCAGAAATAAAGGAAAGGTTAAGGATTAGGGAGATAGGATAAGCAATTGCAGGAGCAGAAAGGTAGAGAAGTTTAGGATCACGCTCATCTGGTGAGGAGCCTTTAGAGGGGTTCAGGGATAGGAGGGCACTAAGTGCTTAGTCAGAGGAGATAGTGGAAAAGGAAAAAGGGGAAGAGACAGGCACTGGCTGAGGTGAAGGGGTGAAATTAGGAGGCAGCAAGGGGGAGAGGGAATTTAGATGAGATGTGGCGCATGAGGTGTAGTAGGCATTAAATTCATTGGCCACGGAGCCAGGGTTGGAAACTAGGGAGTTATTTATTTTGAGAACTGGAGGGGGAGGATGAGAGGGGGGAGAAAATAGGGCATGAAATAAGCTCCAGAATTTAGATGGACAGTTAATGTTAGTCAGGAATGAGGAGTTGAAATAATTGGTCTTAGCCAGTCTAGTAGCTTTAGTACATGAATTGCATAGCATTCTGTACTTGGCGTAGTCGTTCAGATGTTTACTAGATTCGTGTTTTCTCCAGGCCCGATCATGCTCCCTGAAGCAGGCCAGAAGTTTGGGGGTGATCCAGGGGAGGTGAAGCCCACAGACTCTGGTCCTTCTGAAAGGAGCAAAAGCATTCCAGGTGGCAATAAATTTATCCTTAAAATAGTCAAGGGCTTGGTCGACAGAAATGGCAGTGGAGAGGGGGGCCCAGTCGATGGAAGCAAGTACAGAGCTGAGTGGGGTATAGTCTAAGGATTTAAAGAACTGGAGCTTGTACGATTTTAGGGGGAGGTTAGGGGCAATGGACCTTATGTACAATGAAAATAGGGTTGTGATCTCTAAGGGCATCAGGGAGGAGACAAGATTTAATGACGCGGTGCGGGTGGGTTGTGAGTGCCCAGTCATATCTACTCTATAGCTGTAGTACAACACTATTGTGCTTCAGTAGCTTACTATTACTGAGAAAATGTTTCCTTATTCCAAGGGCTAGATGTTTCAATAGTTTGCATTCCACAATGTCCTTGAAAGTGCTTCAAGCTCTTAACCCAGCAGTACATGCTAGTGGTGAAAATTTTGACTTATTATATTGTATTATATTGTATTCTATATTAAATTGCCTCTCATACCTCTTCCCCATTTTAAGCTTGCTTTAGCACATTAATTTATATTTGAAATAATAAAAGAAGCACTCTTGTTAATAAGGCTCAGTTCAGGTTTTCATCGGTATTCACTGATGTTTTTGAACACCCATCGTTTGGCATCACATTTATTCTGACTAAATGAACTAACTAGCATGTTGCAGCCACTGGTTCCTGACACTGTGGGACAACAGGTACACAAATACAGTTAAGAATACTGATGTAGACATATACTGAGTCATATTAAAAGGAGCGTCCCAATGACTATTTCAAATGTAGAGCAAACATACTGAAGCAGGCTTGAAATCTGGAAATATGGGTATTGTACAAGACAGGAGATAAGGGGCAATGTAGAATGGTACAAAAAATATAGATTGAGATTTTCACCAAAACATACACTGCTCCTTTAATTGTGACTCTTGGGGCCCAATATTCAGTAATGCATGCTAGCACTGTCTTTGCACTGCACCTGCACCAGCACTTCCACCGGTCCCTTACCATGTTATATTTAAGAGGCAATGTACTGGTGCTATACCTGATGAACATAGGGCAGACTGCACACCACACAAATGAAGCAGCACAATGCAGTAGGGCAGCTCTGAGTAGAGCACTGTAATACAGAACACAGGGGGCCATGCATTTGCACAGCCCTGACTAGAGCACTGGGTACAGAGCTGAACTCTGGTGGTGGCTGTGGGTGTGAGAGGAGGGCACCAGTAACAGACATACGACACACCATGATAGGTATCACAAATCATCTGCACTATACATAAATGAGACAAAAGGCCATACAAAAAGAAAGAACAAAAGCAACAACTTCAACATCAACAATAGCAGTACAGAAACATCAAAAAGAACAACACGGGGTCAGGTAACAAAGGAAAAAGGGCATCTGCCTGTAATGGGGGGGTGGAATAAAAACAAAAAGGGCAATCATCTGTACATTGAGCAGGACACAAAAGTATAGGCAGCTGACCTCAAAAAGGGGAGAACAAAACAGAAGGCAACCGCCCATAACAAGGTGGGGGGGGGGTAATCCAAAACAGAAAAGGGCATCTGCCTGTAACAAGGGCAGGGGAAAAAAACAAAAAGGACAACTACCCATACATGGACGGACAACAAAACAGAGGGCAAGCACCCATACAAAGGGGAGTATCAAAAACAAAACAGGGCACCCTCCCATACATGGGGGAGAACATCGAAACTGAAATCATGAGTTCATCGGTGGTGGTGGTGGTGGTTGAAGCTACTGGTGCTGTAGCGCTGCCTAGAGGTTCCTGATCACTGCAGTGTGCTCCTCCACCCTCCTCACAAGTAGCAGAAAAGAAACAGACTTGCCATTGTAGCAGCTCGTCCCTGCCCTCACAGTCTACTATATCCAGACAGTGACCTACTGCTCTATGGGCACCTATGGAGAGCAATTCTCGGAATTCATTTACTGTGACACACAGGGCAAAGGACACAGGAATGGCATCACATGCAGAATAGGAGTACAACTGGCCGACAAATGGGCTTCCATATCACACATAGGTGAAGGGAGACAAACAGCCACATTGGACTATGCCTGGCATACCAGACACAGCACTGTGGACCCCATAGCAGAAAACCGCACATAAAAAGTATGTGCCATGCTGCTACACAGAAGGACACATCCATGCAATTGACAATCTACACAAGCAGACATGAGAGATATGGAACTGCAGCACAGGGAAAAGCAGCGCTAAGTCTGGGTGCAATAAGGTATGGAATGGACCCAGGTACCAGGAGCCGAATACACACCCTGCACCCTGTCCACCAGGCATGCAGCACACCAGCCAAGACAAGTGTGCAGGACAAAAGGCCACCATGAGCCACCTCTGTCGGCTGCAGGGTCCTAGCCAGGCATACACATGTTACACACAGCACAGCTGTATATGTACGCATCATTATGCCATACTGTGTGCAGCAGCCAGGGTAACGCATGAGCTTAGTGGTATTGTACGCAGTGGGGGCACCATACGTACTCCCCTTGTTGGCACTGACTGGATGCACCCTCCCCACCCTGAAACAGTTATCACCGCCATAGGTACAGGGTTGTCACTCATACAGAGCCAGTGCAGGACACCGGTCCTGCAAAGACCAAATTGTGTCTGAATGTATGCATGGCCTTGTCTATGAACAGTGGAGTAATCATAGCCTGGTCATCACTGCATTGGCAATACATTAGAGACTGCATCACAGTGCCGATCACATATTGTGCACTACATACACTGCCTACAAATGTCCCCTCTTTCTGCCGTCCCCATGCCACATATGCCAGGCTCTGTTGCACTGCAATGGCATAACACACAGTGCATATGGCCCAGGAGGTGGTACCACTGCAGATGGACCACCGCAATCGCTGTATGATGCACACGGCATGACATGGAGGAGTACTGCTACCACAGTGGCCCATGCCTACCTAAAGAAGACAGACACACATACATACATGGTCCCAAGTATAAGGCATAACAGACCTAATTGACACTGACAGGTTTAACAATCAAGGCTGTGAGCATTTTCACCAGCTCCCTGTTGTACCAGGTCGACGACACAGGGGACATGCCACTGCATGGTGTGCAGCATGCCATAGCATAGTAGACATATACAGGGCCCCATGCTAGCCACACACAAGTGCACAGCTGTAGACTGCACAAACCACAGCAGACTACAGTGTCATAGGTGGGACAATGCACCAAGTGCAGGGTAAGTGTCCCCTACTGCAACTTCTAGGGTGAAGCCCCACATTCATGCATGGTGCATGGCAGCTCACATATGGACATTCATCTCTGGACACAGAGGCATGCAGCATAGTGTAAACGTGCAACCCAAGGTGAGACACACAATAAAGGGTACTTACATGGATGCCTCTCTGTTGACTTTCTCCGCTGGGATTCATCATGGCCTGGAGAGTCTCCAGCCCAGTCCAACTGTGACTCTTTTTTTCCCAGGTCCTGACTTGGGCCTGCTGTCTGCTGAGGTCTGCAGAGGAGGAAAAGGGAGATGTGATCAGTATCATGAAGTGGAACATAGTGCACCCTTTCCTAAACCCTGCAAAGTATTCAAGTCCATATGCCTGTACTGTGCACAGGCTGCCATATGCACATAATGCAGATGGATAGATCTGGGCAGGACCACAACATATTAGTGTGAACAGCTGGAGCATCGCACACATGCTTGTGTGCCATGGTTAGGCGCAGTAGGTATGTTACACCCAACTGTAGTAGGTATGGCTATGCACAGAGTACACTGGCCCATGTAGTGCGAACATCCTGCCATCCCCCCAGCCCTAGTACATCAGAACCATACATGTCAGCTACAGGTCCTGTACATGGCATAGTATGCATTTGTATGCATGGTGCACCAGGTCAAACACAACAAGGGCAGCAAAACCACACTTGCACCATGAATGGGGGGAGGAAGGGTTTGGTCCTTCATAGTGGTTGGTTGGTTGGTACATTCCTGGTACCCATTGTGCAGTAGAATAGTACCCCATGCATTACTTGGTATATGCATACCAGCACCGATGCGACATACCACGGGCAGTGCACATGGCACAGCCAAACCCTGAATAACAGTCAGTAACAAGGTACAGTTCCCTCTCATCCACCCTAACACTGCTGCCATATCACTGTGGTGGCACACAACAATGCTGCCATGGCAGGTGCATGCCTTGGGGAACCACAGCAGGTCCTGTAATGTACAGGGCATGAGGACATTACATGGGACAAGAGGCCCATACACCTGTATATGTATGAGCAGGCCATACAGTGGGTCAGATATCATAAGACAAAGTGGAACAGCCTGGACACACAGGTACCGTGCACAGTCCCTCAGGGACAGTGCCCATAATGTATATTTTCATGACACGGGACTGCACACAGGCCATTACAGAAACCATACCTAGAGCCATCCATACTCACTTCACCATGGCACGGTGCCACTGTCCACCTTCACCAGCAGTTACTGCAGGTGATGCATCTTCCTCCTCTGTATGTCATATCACTGCCTACACTGGTCACTGGTACAAGTGACCACGGTGTGTCTTGTGAGACACCACCCCAAAGATGACCACACTTCACCACATGGCCTGTCTGACCCTGCCCCTCACCCATCAGCTTATCTTCCCTGGTTACCACCAAGTCAACCAAACTGTCCAGTTCTGTGGTGGACACTTCTGGTCCCTTTGCAGCATGGTTCGGCTCTGTCTGCCTGCCATGTTTTTCCTGCAGCCTAGGCTTACCAGTCCAACCATACGTGTTCCAGTTTAAGGCCTGTCTGGGAGTACCCTGTCAGTTGCACAGCATGTTACCATGGTAACATTGTGCTAACATTATCTTGCATAGTGCAATGTGTACAATTGAGGGGTTATACCTTCAGCACATAGCAGGCATGGGTTGGCACTTGCACATGGCAATGCATGTGCATGGTATAAATGTGCAGCCCTGTACAGGGATAAGCTCTAACACTGCACAACAGCATGGTGTGCAGGGCCACACTGTGTGATGATGTCAATGGTACTGTGTGATGTCACATCTGCGCTGTTGGGTAACGTAGTGCAAGCACATACACCATGCAGATGCACACTCTACTGCAGCCACATTAGCACAGGGGGAGCAAACCTGCAATATTCAGCCAATATTTGCAAATGAGCAAATTTCACAATCTGAGGGAAACACCCATATTTACATGTCATTACTGGAAGGTATGTATACAGTAGCATGCCTAATTACACCTGGAGGATATAAAGGAGCACAGTGCACGTTTAGACTGCACAGCTGACCTCCAGGCACCTAGAGATAGATGACTTGTGGAACAGCCTAGAAAGGGACATGGATGATCACGGAACTGTATGTATGCTGTATGCAGTAGTCCATTGGAGATGTTGAGGTGGTGGACCGCTCCCATCTACATCTAGTGGTTGTGGTGTTATGTTTAGGTAGAAAACCTCTCCTATAGTAGCGAACTGCAGAGATTAAAATTCGTCGGCGAAGTGAACGCAAAGTGGGCACTTCGTGTTGCTACTCCACTACGGGGAGTGGGCAATGCAAAGTGCTCACTTCGCCTTGTCATTACCACTTCGCATTAAGGCGGAATGGCAACGCGAAGTAAGGCGAAGTCATTGTTTTTAATGGACTTTGCGTTCCTCATTAGGATTCTAAGTGATCCACTTGGTGTTTCAGATTTGGCAGGCCCCCCACACATCACATGGCTTACAGTACTGTAAGTCACATGCTTTTAGCTAGGCAGGAAGAAAGTGAGTCATACAAGCAGACACTTTTACTTTCTCCTGTGCAGACGGAGAGAGAGTAGTATGTTTTGTGACTGCTGATACTTTTACATCAGAGCGAGGAGGAGATTTAAACTTTGATTTAGACCCAACAGCTTTTTTAAAAGCTAAATTTTTTTGTCTTTTCTGTACTCTTTTTTACTTAATTTGTTCTTTCTATAAATTTTATTTTTCTTACCTTTATAAGTAGTTAATTGTTTGTCTGTGTCTGTGTGAGTGTGGGTGTGTGTTGTGTGACAGTGTGAGTACTGATTGCTCAGACTGAGGGAGCTCAGTAGGAGAGATGGACCAGGATGAGGGAATGTCTGGGACGGGGCAGCTTTGGGAGAGCATGGTAGTGGTAAGCATCATACCGTGTGCATGTGTGGAGGGCATGGGCACCCATTCCTGTTGGACTGCTCAAAACTTGAGTGCCCCCCCCAAAGCAGGACCAGCACCGCCTCCTGTCCTGACTCTGAGGCAGTTGAACCACCACCACCACCACCACCACCACCACCACCACCAAGTCTAGCACCAGGTCCTCTGGAGCAGGATGTGCCTGTTCCCTCGGGCCCAGGTGTGGATCCCATCCCTGTTCAGCACCGTGACCAGCAGGCTTACAATACATCCAAGTAACTATTAAAAAAAATTTAAGTTGTGATTCATGACGTGATCGTGAATCGTGATTTGTGACTGCATTTGTGACCATGATGATGAAGAAAAGTGAATGCCTATGGCTATACTTCCCCAGGCTCTGATGAGCTGTAGCTTAAAACTCCCAGACTTAAAAACACGTATCAACGAGTACAATGGTGGGGTGGTGAAGCCTGCAGAGATACTACAAAACAGGCTTACAATACATCCTCCAAGTAACTAGAAAAATATTAATGTTGTGATTTGTAACGTGAATGATTGTGAATCATGATTTGTGACTGCATTTGTTACCGTGATGATGAAGAAATGTGAATGCTTACTGCCTACGGCTGTACTTCCCTGATGAGCTGTATCTTAAAACTCCCAGACTTAAAAACACGTACCAATGAGTACAATGGTGGGGTGGTGAAGCATGGAGAGATACTACAAAACAGGCTTACAATACATCCAAGTAACTAGAAAAAAAATTAATGTTGTGATTCGTAATGTGAATGATCGTGAATCATGATTTGTGGCTGCATTTGTGACTGTGATGATAAAGAACGTGATTTGTATCACGAGTGACTCGTGATGATGGTCCTAACTTAAAAATGCATATTAATGAGTACAATGTTCATGCAGAATTAAGCACCACACCTGTCCAGTACTCTGAAGGGAAGCCAAAGAAACAACTGTGACTTAAGTTACAGATGGAGATTGGGCCCTAAAGAGATGCAAATGCACAGACACATTAAGATTGCGCTGTGCACTGAAGAGATGCAGACACAAAGGCACAACACCTAACCAGTGCTCACCATCAGAAATTCAAATCTGGAAAAGAATACCTTTACCGGTTGGGGTGGGCCAGGGGCAGTGTACTGTACTGCTGCAGTAACAGTCACTAGTACTAGTACCAGTACCAGTAAAGATACCACAAATAAGTACAAAAATCACACAGCTGCAGTGGATAGCAGCTTCACATTGCTGAACTTATTATGTGGCACAATAAAAGGTGTCTGATTTGATGACACGCGTCACACACACTCACACACACACACTAAGTAATGCATAACAAATTGAAAACTTCAGTAATATAACCACATATTGTAAACAAACTAAAATTATGCACTGCTGCAGCACAATAATCAGCAAAAAAATGTCAAGAAATATTGAAAATATTACTGTGTGTACATTAACACAGTTAAACAAGAAAAATATCACCAAAACAGAAAGCACTGTCTTTTTCTCCAAGTTAATCTACCTACACCACAGATATACCCTTCCCCCAAAGCATACTTCCACTGTCTCTCAGTACACAGACTGAATGTTATACATTAACATTTAAAATCCATACACAAACAATAAACGCTCAATGATATGAGCACAGGAGGGTTTCCTATAATTGATGAACTAAAGTTTCAGCAAAAAAAAATTACTCAAAAAGGCTTTTTTAATAGCTTTTTGAAGGTTTGAATTGCAGATAGCTTTCAGAGCAGATTGTCTCCTACAGCTTCCTACACACACTACCCCAAACTGAGGCTGTGCAGAACATTCTAGAGCCCATGTGTCCTGAAATCCCATGAAACACTGCAAAATTCACCTTTGGAGCTTAAAAACAAGGCGAAGTAAGGCAAAGTACATTGTTTTCCATGTACTTCGCTTTATGAATTGGTGGAGTAGTGGTTTGGGAAGGCGAAGTAATGCGAAGTCATTGTTTTCAATGGACTTCGCGTTACCCATTTGCAACGCGAGCACTCCGCGAATTCGCCTTCATTCCGTGGATCACTTCGCGGAGCGAATTGGGGCCACTTCGCCCACCACTACCCAACTGTGCTTGACAACAGAGGATGTGTTAGTATTACATATATACTGTATGTCAGTGGCAGTGACGCTGGGTTTCTTTGTGCCCCCGCACATTTCAACCCCCTGTTTGTCTGTGATCTTCAATATGACTGTGTTTGTGCATGGGCAGGCCTATGTCAGGCAGGCCTCCAGCTGTGCTAGGACATACATTGCTGTGACACCCTACATGTTCCTGATGTGGGGGGGTAGGACCACCACTTCTCTGAGGAGGAGCAGCAGACACTGGCACAGGCCTACATGAACAGGTAGAAGTACTTGACCCAGTGGCAGGCCATGAATGCCCAGGTATGGTTGTCCAGGATAGAGATCACAAACGTGGTCAATGCTGTTGGTGGACAGAACAGGTCCATGTAGGCTGAGTAGAAGTACTTCAGAGACACGAGGATGCAGACAAAGAAAGTCCTGTTGACAGAACACAGGGAAATGCATGTGACAGGCAGAGGCCCACAGGCATTGGTGGCTGCACATATAGTGGATCCAGCATTGGAGGCAGCCTCCACCCTACAGCCCATCAAGGTGATTGAAGTGCTGGAATGTAACTATGAGAGCAAAGTGGGACCACATCAGCCGTGTGTGTCTGACCATGCATTATCCCATTGGTCATGAATATATATATTCATTGCAACAAACTTTGTTAATGCACCAGTTAGGGTAACTTAATGCCAGAGAAGTAGGGAAATATGATGTTGGGGTTTCCACCCCACCCTCCAAGCAGCAAAAGGAAAACTAAATTAGGGTTTTGGGTTTCCAAAGATTTTGCTAATCAGTTGTGGGGTCTTCCATGGGGTAGTCAATGCCAATGTTCACCCCTCCCTCCAGCCCATAAGCTCCTGTACGAAACACAAGGTACAGCTTCAAGCCAGTGCTTCATAGTGACATACTCTTCAAAGGTGGAGAAGTATCTCTCACCATGTGTTGCCAATACAATCTGTTGAATCCTTCTTCACACAGGACCCTGTTGGTCCTGTGTGAAAAAAGGAGATTATGTGTAACATTCTTTTTTTAAGGGAATTGTGTGGGCATTAGGGTTGACAACCCCAAGGAAGACTCCACCACTGATTTGTCAAGACTCTGGAGACCCAAAACCCTAATGTTTTTACCTTTTGCTGCTTGGGTGGTGGGTGTGGGGAGTTAGAGTTGAAAACCCTAATGCCACATTTCTCTATTTTTGTGGCATCAAATTACCCTAACTGGTGCATTAACAAAGTTTTTTTGCAAAGAATTTCCTTTTTTTTGAGATAGTGGAATCATATCCTCATTCACAAAAGTCCATTTGGGAACTGCATGAACAGGTGCAGATGTGCAGGGCCCTTTGGACCATGTGCCATGGGAAGACTTTGTCCACCTGCAGAAGCACAGGGCCTGGCACATTCATTCTGTATACATTCACTCTTCACAGATTCAGTCTTTACACATTCACTCTTTACACATTCATTCTTCACACATTCACTCTTTTTTTAATTTAATTTTGTCTCCTAGTTTTCAAGATAGTAGTTTTATGACTGCCCTTATAAACATGAACTGTAGCATTTATAATATATTGACTGAAGTGTAATTTTTCACCAGAAGTGTGAAAAGCTGTCTAGTCCAGGTGTGTCAGCTGCTGATGCTACTGCATTGCTGTGTCATAGCATGCCACAGCTCCCACCAGGGACTACTAAAACTCCATGGAGCTCCATTGGTGGAATTACATTCTCCCTTCCCCCAGACCCTGCACCATGACCTGTGACCCTTAGCTCCGTGATACCATATGTCGATCTGCCGTGGAACCGGTGGCCCCACTCTGTAGGGGATGCGAGGGTGTACTCTGGTACCATAGTAGCAGTTCCATCGGGGAACTGACAGCCCCATTCTGTGGGAAAAGCCAGGGTGCTTGTGGGGTGGCGGTGTGTCTCAGGATCGCAGATGTTGGGGTGAAGCTGTGGGGATTAACATAGAAACATAGAATTTGATGGCAGATAAGGACCGCTTGGCCCACCCAATCTGCCCATTTCCCTACCTAATGGATAAGCTGCAGATCCTAGTTAACCAGCAGCCTACTTCTTTCTACCCACATCCCCTAGAATTGCCTTATGACTGTCCCATGCATGCTTGAATTCAACCACTGTTTTTGACTCCACAACCTCCTCCAGAAGGCCGTTCCATGCATCCACAACCCTCTCTGTGAAAAAATACTTCCTTACATTACCTCTGAGCCGCCCCCCATCTTCAAATTGTGCCCCTTGTTCTTGCACACCTCTTTTTTTGAAAGATGCTACCCTCTTGGACTTTGTTGATTCACTTGAGGTACTTGAAAGTTTCTATCATGTCCCCCCTCTCACTCCTTTCCTCGAGGCTGTACATAATAAGCTCCTTTAGTCTCTCTTCATATGTCTTCCAGTGCAGACCCTGCACCATTTTAGTTACCCTCCTCTGGACAGCTTCCATCCTGTCTATGTCTTTGCAGAGATTGGTCTCCAGAACTGCACGCAGTACTCCAGATGGGGTCTCACCAGCTGTCTGTACAGAGGGATAACAACTTCCTGTTTTCTACTGGTGATGCCTCTCCTATGCATCCCAGTATCCCCAACCCTCCTTGCTGCCCTCTCACATTGCTTGCCCACCTTTAAGTCATCTGATAAGGACTACCCCAGGTTCCTTTCCATTTTTGTTGTTGTTAGTATCTCACCCCCATTGTGTACTCTTCCCTGGGTTTTGTTTCCCAGGTGCATTACCTTGCACTTCTTAGCATTGAATCTAAGCTGACATACATTTGACCATTCCTCTAACCTTGCCAAGTCCTTCTCATCCTTTCCACCCCATCTTGTGCATTAACTCTGTTGCAGATCTTGTGTCATCTGCAAGAGGCATACTTCCTTCAGTCCTTTGCAATGTCGCTTATAAAGACATTGAAGAGGACTAGTCCCATATCTGAACCCTGAGGTACCCTCACTAGTAACCCCCTTTCTTCAGAGTGGACTCCATTTACTATTACCCTCTGTGTCCTATTCTCCAGCCAATTCTTTACCCAGGCTATCATCTTGGGACCCACTTCCAGGCTGGCTAACTTGTATATTAATCTTTTGTGTGGGACTGTGTCAAATGCCTTGTTAAAGTCTAGGTAGGCCATGTTCAGAGCCCTTCCCTGATCTACTACTTTGGTCACCCAGTCAAATAAATCTATTAGATTCATCTGGCATGACCTTCCCGCTGTGTATCAATGCTGCCTTGGGTCCTATGCCGCTCTGGCCTCTAGGTACTCAACAGTTCTTTCCTTCAGAAGTGATTCCATCATTTTCCCTATCACTGAAGTTAAACTAACAGGTCTGTAGTTTCCTGCTTCTGCCCTGCTCCCACTTTTGTGAAGGGAAATCACATCTGCCCTCCTCCAGTCCTCAGGTACCAACCTATCCTCCCATGATTTGTTAAAGAGATTAGTCAGTGGTGTCACTAGTTCTACCCTTAGTTCTTTTAGTATTCTGGGATGAATCCCATCAGGCCCCATTGCTTTGTCCACCTTCAGTTTTAAGAGTTATTTCAGAACCCTTTCTTCTGTAAATGGGCTGGTATCAACTTCCGTATCCAGAGTGTTTCTGTTGTTTATTTTAGGTACCTTCCTCTTCATTTGTAAATACTGAGCAAAAATATTTGTTTAGTATCTCTGCCTTTTCACAGTCACCCTCTTCCAACCCCCCTCTCCTTTATTAAGCCTCACTATCCCTCCCTTGGTCTTCCTTCACTCCCTGATGTACCTAGAAAAGGTTTTATCCCTCTTCTTAACTGAGTTGGCTATCTTTTCCTCGGTTTGGGCCTTTGCTGTTCTGACTGCCTTCCCAGCTTCCTTTTGCTTTAACTGTTACAGTTCTCTGTCCTGCTCCTTCTGTGATACCTTGTACTTCCTGAATGCTTTCTTTTTCTCTTGAATCTTCACTGCCACCTCCTTCGAGAATCATAGTGGTTTTTTACATTGTTTTGTTTTGTTTATTTGCTTCACACAAAGGCTTGTTACCTATTTGATGGCAGTTTTTATTATTCCCCATTGTTCTTCCACCCCTCCTTCCTGCCCATTTGCTAGTGCATTCCTTAGGCACTCACCCATTTTGGCAAAGTCAGCCCTCCTGAAGTCCAGTACTTTTGCCTTTGTATGGCTTGACTCTATTGTTGTGTTTATTGTGAACCATACTGTTCGATGGTCGCTAGTTCCAAGATGGCTACCCACTTCTACATCTGTGATCCTCTCTCCATCTCCATTTGAGAGAACCAGGTCTAAGATTGCTCCCTCTCGAGTGGGTTCCAATACCAGCTGTCTAAGTCATGCCCCCTGTAGATCATCTAGAATAACCCCAGTCTTAGAAATGGCTGCTGCAACTGCACTCCAGTTAACATCTGGCATATTCAGATCACCCATCAGCAATATCTCCCCTTTTTCTGCCATTCTAAGTATACTTTCTATCATTTTCATGTCCATTTCATCCCCTGAGGGGGGGTCTGTATACATCCCCTGTGTGGATTGTGGTGCCATTGCCTGTCTCCAAATTGACCCACAGTGCTTCTTCTTCTCCCTGTTTACCCTTTTGTTCTGTTGCTTTGATTCTTTCCCTTATGTAGAGAGCTACTCCTCCTCCTCTTTTACCCTCCCTGTCCCTCCTGTAGATAGTGTATCCTGGTATGTTTATGTCCCAGTCATGGTTCTGTGTGTACCATGTTTCTGTGACTGCCATGATAGCCAGATGTTCCTCATCCATCAAGGCCACTAATTAAGGAAGCTTGTTACCCAGACTATGGGCATTGGTACTCATTGCTTTCCATTTTTTGATAGCTTTACCTTCTGTAGCAGCATCAGCCACTGACCTTTCTACCTTGGTCTTTTTCTCATTTAGTACCCTGTTTTGTAGCGGGAGGCTGGGATTTTCCTGCTGCTTATCAGTGCCTCCCCCCTCGACTAGTTTAAAAGCTTGCCAATGAAGCATTTAAACTGATTGCCCAAGAGACTTGTTCCCTTCCTGGACAGATGCAGACCATCCTGCCAGTATAGGCTGGTGTCCCTCCAGGTGGAACCCCAGTTCCCAGTGAAGCCAAACCCCTGTGCTCCACACCATTTTTTCAACCATTTGTTAAACTACATGGTGCAAAGTATCCTCGCCTCATCCATGCCACTGACAGGCAGCACCTCTGAGAAGGATACTGTGTGTGCTACTTGTCTTAGGCCCTTCCAAACTCTACAAAGTCCTTCTGCACTGCTCTAATCTCATGATGAGCCAAGTCATTTGTCCCTAGGTGGAAAATGACATCCAGCTCAGACTCCCGTGCAACTGTTCTCGTGATCCTAAGGATGTGCTTCCTGTCCCTTCAAGCCATGGCACCAGGCAGGCACCTTACTTCAGTTTTCCCTGCTCCCCCTAGTTCTATCTCCCTAATAATTGTGTCCCCCACCAGGAGCTGCTTCCTTTCCCTGTGGTGTCCTCTGCCTCCTTCCTGAGGGCCTCCCTTGTGACAGCTGTCTACAACCTTCTTAGTCTCCTCTGCAGGTGCATCCATAGGGGAACTATGCTCCCCTAGAATGGGGTATGGATTGTGGAGTGGAACAACTGACTGGGTGTGCCTCTGTTACACCACCCTTACCCTCTCTGAGCCCACTGTGGACCAACTGTTGTGTTTTCTTTGCAACCTCTGAGGTAGTGGTGGTGGCTCTAGTGTTCCCTGGATGGGGGAGGTTCCCTTACTACTGTCCAGTGCGGCTTGGGGGAAGGTTCCCTTACTGCTGTCCAGTGTGGCCTGAAGATGGGCAACTTCCTCCCTCAGGGCAAAGATTTGTCTGCAAACAGGGCAGCATCTCAGCCTCCAGAAAGACTCCCGGAAGACTGCTGCCCCACAGCCATTAAATTGCACTACTCCCCACATGTCTGTCTACCTTCTTGTTTATTTATTTATTTTTTATTTATTTATTTTGTTTGTTTTGTTTTGTGTGTGTGTGTGTGATTGGTTTGTTATATAGAAATATATATATTATATAATGTGTATGCTTATATTGTCAGTGAAGTGTGCTAGAGAGGATATGACAGTGATATGCACCTTGCCCTCTTGAGGAAATGATGTCAGAACCCCAGGTATAAAGGAACTATTTCAGGGGTGGGTGGGGTGAGGGGTGGGAAAGGTTTAGGCCTAAACTGTGCCCTCATGAAACAATCAGCTAAAGCTCTGCCCTACCGCTGTAATGAGTGCCTTCCTGTCAGCAAGATGCCCTACATGACAATTTGACAGAGAAAATACCCTGCTAATCAAACAGAGAAAAATCCAAACATCCAAGTCAGACACAGGTAAACCTCCCCAGCCCCAAAACAGCCTGGTGACTTGTGCTCTGAAATCAGTCAGCCCCAAAACATGTCAGCTGTGCACAAGGACAGACACAGTAAACAGTATTCAGTCCCTCTGGGTTTAAACTCTTCCTGCACTGAACATCTTAACAATTGTAACAAAAGTGAAGCAAGCTCCACCTCCCTCTGTTGATTGAAAGACTGCCTTTTCTGATAATTCTACGTTCCTTATTTCACCTTTCAGTTAGAAGTAGCCTCTACCTGAAGAATATTAACTTTCCTAATGAATCTGCTACAAACCAAAGACAATTGTAAATTGTAAGGTTCCCCTCCCTCTGTTGTGAGCACAACTCACTTTATTGCAATTTCTAAGTCCAGTTTTGCAGCTTCCAGCCAGAGGTAGCTTCACCTGAAGAATATTAGGTTTTCTGATGAGCCTGCTAAAAAAACACTTGCTTATAGTACTGTTGTTATCAGGTCTGTAAGACTCTTCCAAAGCTATTGGCTGATAAGTAGCTGTGATGTAAGCACTTCCTGACACAGTCTGGCCTGGCCTTTTAAGGCACACAGAGATAAACACAAAAAAAAAAAACAGTTTCCACTCCCTGGGGCACTGTCTGGGTCAAATACACAGCCTGTAACCTGCACTCACTTCAGGACTTATGACAAATTCTTAGCCCAGTGAATAACTCACAGTATTACAAATATTGCAATGCAAACAGTCAATCACTAACTCCAATCAAGTGAGCTGTGCACAAGGACAGACACAGTAAACAGTATTCAGTCCCTCTGGGTTTAAACTCTTCCTGCACTGAAAATCTTAACAATTGTAACAAAAGTAAAGCAAGGTCCACCTCCCTCTGTTGATTGAAAGACTGCCTTTTCTGATAATGCTAAGTTCCTTATTTCACCTTTCAGTTAGAAGTAGCCTCCATCTGAAGAATATTAACTTTCCTAATGAATCTGCTACAAACCAAAGACAATTGTAAATTGTAAGGTTCACCTCCCTCTGCTGTGAGCACAACTCGCTTCCTTGCAAATCCTACATTCAGTGTTGCAGCTTCCAGCCAGAGGTAGCTTCACCTGAAGAATATTAGGTTTTCTGATTGCAGATGAGGACTGATGGTGGCTGCTAGAGCCCTGACTAAAAAGCATAGTAAATTGGAGAAAAAGATATCTGTCATTTTTATGAGATGGTGTGCAAAAATGGCTATGTTGAAAATTTGAAGTCAAGATAATAGTGGAGCTAGTGAACACTGAAATACTGCAATGCTCAGTCATAAAACAGGCATTTACTGTATTTGTACACCAGCTTTTCAGCATAGCCTTCTTATTACCCCACCTCTTCAACCAGGTTGGTGAACATTTTCAAACCCTTGTTGAAACATCACTGAGTGCTACTAAAATGTAATTCCTTGCCACAAGTGCAAAAACACATTTTGGCTAGGATTTCAAAAATTTATTGCTGGCACGTTCATGAGGTGATGTTAAAAAATGGCTATGTTGAAAATTTGAGGTCACAATATGTAACAATGATGAAGTTATGAGCATATTGCTCCTAACTATGTCACTAATACATATATTAACCCCAAATGTTAATATGCAAAAAATGACAAAGTTATACATCAAATTTCAAACCTCATTAAAATACCATGAACTGCAATTACCTTAGTTTCCTCTATCGCAGTCACCTGTTCCAGCTGCAAGATGTGTCTTTGAGTGCAGAGTGGAGCTACACCACGGGACATACTTAGGTAAGTGAGGGTGTGTGGGTGATGTGGATGGGGTAGCACTGGTAAGTGCTGAGTGGCAGGTCAGGGTGGCTTCATCAGATGGACATGAGACCATTTTCTTTTTCACAAATTTAAAAAGAAAACAACCCACTGAGGGACAATTTTTATTATAACAGCTGAGATTCTGACACCAGGAATTAGGCAATCCTGTATCAGGCTACACTTTAGGGAATGGAGGCAGGTGACCTGGAGGGGAAGGGGTGCAGAGAAGCAGTACTGAGGATCCATATTTCGGTCTGCGTATGTATTACAAAAATAAACATTCAGAATAGCAGACAGGTGACTTGGAGTGGAGAAGGAGGAGACAGAAGTGGTACCTGAGGTGATCATCGTAGTTCGATAGCAAGCTAGACAGATAGATAGATAGACAGACAGACAGACAGATAGATACCTGTAGATAGATAGATAGATAGAGAGATAGAGAGATAGATAGGTCAGTAGATAGAAAGATAGAGAGACAGAGAAAGACAGAGAAAGAAAAAGAGACAGACAGAACAGGGGATCAGCAGCTCACTGTTCTCACTGCAACTAGCATCATGACTTCCAACTGTGGCTGCAGAACTCAAGAAAGTCCCACTGTTCTCATACAAAGAATACTGGTGAAAGGCTCCTCTCATTAAGCTGGGCACTCTGGATTTTGGGGTGCCCAAAAAAGGTATTTCTGACAATTAAATAAAAAAAAACAGCAGAATTTAGCCAAACGGGTTCTGGGGTCCTGTTTAGCTAGGTTAAGGTTTTTTTTTGTTTTTTTTTGTTAAAGCGACTGTTTTAGTACATTTTTAGGATTTTTTTTCTGTTTTTTTTTCTTCTTATTGCCTACAGAGGAAACGGTTTGGAATTGTGGTCAGAAATTTTCAGGGTAGAAAGGACTTGTCCCAAAATGGTGTCTTTCTTTGGTTTTGGGAAAAATTACCAACCCTTTCCCAAGACATAGGGATTTAAAATTTTGGTTCTGAGCATGCTCAGAAGGGTATCAAACATCTATCCAAAAGACCCTAATGAGCATGCTCAGAACTAAAATTTCAAATCCTTATAACATGGAATGGATTAATATTTTTTCACCAAACCAATGAAAGGCACAATTTTGGGGTGAGCCCTTTCTACCCTGAAAATTTCAGATCAAAATTTAAAACTGTCTAGTTTTCCTAAAAATGCACTATTCTCAGAATCTGCACTTCCAACTGGAACAAAACTTGACATATCAAAAGACTTTGCCCCAGACCATACATGAGAAATTTCATGCAAATCTGTTGAACGGGGGGACACTATTAAAGTGCAAAGGTAGGTTAACATTAAACAGCCTACTCAAGGTGCTACCACACCACTATAATATAGACACAACCCATATTGTTTGGAATTTTGGTCTGACATTCTCAGGGTAAAAAGGACTTGCCCCTGAATGGTGTCTTTCATTGGTTTGGTGAAAAAAAATATTAATCCATTCCCAAGTGATAAGGATTTGAAATTTTGTTTCTGAGCATGCTCAGTAGAGATCAAACATCTATACAAAATGCCTCACTGAGCATGCTCAGAACCAAAATTTCAAATCCTTATAACTTGGTAACAGATTAAAATGTTTCACCAGGAGTCACGTGATGCATAGACAGGAGTATGATGTGTTCTGGTGAGCTCCGTCTGTCCACAATAATTTCATAGAGAATTTCAGCTCCTAAAAATATCTAATAAGCCTTACTATCTGTGTCTGTTTAAGTAGGAACTGAACAGAGATCCCACGAAGTGCTGAGATTAGACTTATTGGAGAAATGGAGACAATTTTACCTCTTTGTGGTGGTGAACAACAGGCCACAATGGATTCAATGCAGGAGTCCGATGCTAAGTGCCCATGACGCAGCTCTTCTCCGCAGCAGGATCTACTGGAGCCAACCTTCACTCATATCTGCACGGAATTAATCACTATAAAGGAGGCTCTCTTTAAGCTGATAGAAGAGGTGGCAGATATAAAACCGGTGATGGCTCAACTCTCCTGATGCGTAGTGGATAGTGAAGCCAGGGTAGGCTCATTGGAAAGGGTGCAGGAGAAGATTCAACCTGAATTAGTGGCCCTAAAATGCACAGTGATAAAACTAGAAGACTGCATAGATGATTTGGAAGGTAGGAGCCAGTGAAATAACTTAGTCTTGCTGGGCCTACCAGAGGGGGAAGAGGGGCCTAATACTATTGCCTTTCTACAGAATATGTTAAAAAAATGGTGGTGCAGTCTCCTAATGGGCTGGAGTATGTTATTGAAAGGGCATATCGATCCCTCTGTCCTAAGTTCACCACTTCAGAGCCCCCAAGACCAATTATATTCAAGTTGCTGAATTTTCTGGATAGAGATTTCATCATGAAGGCAGCCAGAAAACTATCTGCAATTCTTTGGGTGGGCCAAAAGCTGAGTACTGTGCAAGACTTAACATATAAGACCAGGTAAATGCGGGCCACTTTTCACCTGAATACATCAAAGTTATGGCCTGCGGGGATCCGTCACAAGATGTTATACCTAGCCAGATTAGAAGTCTCATTATCAGAAGGGGCCAAGAGATATGATTCTCCAGAAGAGGCACTAAAAACCTTGAGAAAAGCTTATCCGGATTTATTTCTGAAGTGATTGGACTCAGCCTTTTACTACTTGTGAGGCTTAATTCTGAATGGGATGCTTTGGGTACATTTTCTCAGCTAATGGAGCCGGTATGTTTTGACTGTTCTGGTAAAAAGGACAATATTTGAAGGCCTTATCCCACTGCTTCAAGAACTATGTTCATCTGTATTTGTTTACAACAAGAGGTCTGCCCTGTACTTTTCATTGCAGTAATGGTGAGTTTTTACCACAAGATGGCACCTTGAGTTCACTGTGGCTTCATATACCAATGACTGTTAAAATTGCAGACTCTTAGTGCCTTTTTTTCTTTTGTTTTGTTTCTTCTTCCCTTTTACTTTTGGATTTTTTTGGTTACAGCATTAATGACTGGTTCAGCTGTTATAGAGAGTCATACAAATAAGAATATTAACATGTGAGCCAGTCCAGAAGGGATAATTTGAGTCTCAGTTTTGCATATTAAAAATACTGGCATGAAAGGGTGCCAGTAGTCTAATAGAAGGGGGTGAAGAGTGATGTGAGAAGCCTATCACATACAAACTTTCTGGGGATATGGAAGTGGGAGGAAAGGGGAAAAGAAATTCATTCAAACTAAGTACTCCTTGCTTATCCCTATTCGCAAAAGTACTGCGGGGGTTAGTAGGCATTGAAACTAAATATTATTTAGTTATTGTTGTTTTGTGGATGGAATTGGCTCATCTCCTCTTTGGAGCATTATGGACCAGGACAGGAGGAGAAGGCCCAAGGCCTGGGGTAGTGCCTTTTGGCACTGTTGGTCTTACTTGAAGGGGTTAGACTAGAGTTAGTTTTTTTTTCGGGGGGATGGGGACTGTCTGCATGCACTTAAAAATAAGGACCCCTGATGTTGGTAGATTATACCAAGCTAATAATGGAGAATATGATTAAAATATGCTCATGGAACATCAAGGGAGGAAAAGACAACACTAAAAAATATGTTGTTTTGAACCATTTGAGTAGACTTAACTCATTAATTGTATTTTTACAGGAGACCCATTTAACAACGGACCAGGTTAAATTTTTAAAGAATTGGGTGGGTCAGGCATTTGGGCAGGTTACAATTCTTGCAAGAGAGGTGTGGCTGTATTGATAGCGAAAGGGATTCCCTTCACACCCATACATACAGTTAACGATCCTGAAGGTAGATATGTCCTGGTACAGGGGAAATTAGGTGGTAGGGAAATCCTTTCGGGATCAAAATATGGTCCTAATCAAGATTCCCCCACCTTTTTCACTGGGTTATCCTCAATTCTGGCTTCATATGGGCATATGCCTCTATTGTTAGGAGGTGATTGGAATCTGGCTCAGGCAAACAATTTAGACAGAACCCACTAGACTGGTTGTGGATTCTCCTCAGCACAACGGGCATTGCAGGAGTTTAAATCCTCCTTAAGATTAATAGACCCATGGAGGCTGTTATATCCCTCTGACAAAGATTTTTCCTTTTTTTCACCTGTGCATAAAAGCTACTCACATATAGACTTTTTTCTGATAAGCTAACAATTAAGTTCAAAGCTCATGGATTCCCAAATACATGCAAGGGTCATTTCAGATCATGCACCAATCTCAGTTCATATTACCATCCCAGGCCCTTCTCTTAGACCTTACTCATGGTCTTTGAATGACACCCTTTTGAGAGATGACAAAATTGTCTGTCGCTTTAGCTTATTTCTCTCTAATATGATTAGGGAAAATATTAGTTCTCTCCCTGAAATTAACAAGGTTTTGGCGGCTCTCAAGGCTACATGACGGGGTGAATTAATTTGAATTGCTACGATATCTAAGAGAAAAAAAAACAACTTCACAGTAATCAATGCCTGGAAAAGATCCGTAACCTAGAGTCCAAGGGGACTGAGGCTCTTTCCACAGATATGACATTAAAACTAGACCACCTGAGAGCACAGTACTCTAGGTCTCTCTTAGAAAAAACAGAGAGGATAGCTTAGCAAGTGAAGGCGACCTATATTGGGCAGGGTAGTAAGGCAAGCAAATACCTAGCATGGCAGCTAAAACAGCAGGTGTCTGCTAAATGGACAACAGCTATTAAGCAGCCTAATACGGGCTCCTTGATATCCGACCCCCTGAGGATGCTGTTTTTCTTTACAGAATATTACCAACAGCTTTAGTCACTGCCTCCAGTTAAAGACCCCCAATCCCATTTGACTTCAACATTTCTTTGTAAGGCTCAACTTCCCAAGTTATCTGGTGAAGCCCAACAATCATTAGTGGAACCAATATCTCAGAAGGAAATTGAAAAGGCTATAGACTCCCTGAAAATTGATAAAGCTCCTGGCCCTGATGGGTATACAGGATCTTTCTATTAGAGCTTCAAAGTTCAGCTGATTCCTTTACTTCATCAATTGTAAGAATATTGGGATACATGCTAAGTGACAGATCCCTCCCTATTCAAAGCTAAAATTACATTGCTCCCAAAGTCAGGCAAGAAGCCTACCCAAATAGGTAATTACCAACCTATCTCCCTGATTAATATTGATATTAAAATATATGCAAAAATTTTAGCTTCTCAATTGGGTAGAGTTTGATCATCTCTTATCGGGATGGAGCAAGTGGGGTTTGTGTCCTGTAGGTCCTCTTCTGACCATTTTCGGAAACTAGGCCATTTGATTTCTGCATCCAGGGACTCACAGCTTCAGGCAATTTTGGTGTCCCTGGATGCAGAAAACGCTTTTGACCGGGTGGCCTGGCCTTACCTATTTGCAGTGCTTCCCCACTATGGCCTCCTGGTGTGCTTTATTAAGAAAATTGGTATCCTCTACCAGTGTCCATCAGCTAGATTAGCATGTAATAACCACCTCTCGGATCCTTTTCCTATTAGAAACGGTAATCAACAAGGCTGTCCTTTATCCCTCATTATTTAATTTATATATTGAACCATTGGTCAGGGTAATTAAGCAGGAGAGTTCGATTGAGGGGTTTAAAATGGGCCATTTAGAGTGTAAGCTTTCGCTTTTTGCAGATGATATGCTGCTACATTTAACCAGTGGGGTTCGGTCTCTCTCCTCTGTACTCCAGACCATCTCCAAGTTTGGGAAGATATCGGGGTGCAAATTAAATAAGAATAAAACCTTGGTTTACCCCTCATCAGCTCTAATAAGCAAAAACCAAATTGTAGATCTAGGCCTGCAATGGGAAAAAAACTCAGTAACTTTTCTGGGTCTGACACTATCGTTGGAACTAAGTAAACTCGGGGATATAAACCTAGACCCCTTATTAAAAACTATCAAAGAAGATTTGCTAAGATGGAGAAAACTCCCCCTGTCCTTCTGGGGTAGAACTAATGTCTTAAAAGTGATGATTCTACCTAAGATTTTCTATCCCCTGAACACCCTGGGCCTTTTTCTCCCTCATAGCTTCATAGTCTCTGCTCGGATTTCATATGGAATGGGAGACCACCATGTAGGGCTTTAAGGACCAACAAGAAAAGGAGGGTTACGACTACCTGATTTCTTCTTATATTATTTAGCAATACATGCGACCAGGTTTTTAAGGTGGTTCCCATTTTATATGTGGCTCCTCATGATCCTATTTGGCTGCAACTGGAGCTGGAACAGACCAAAAAGGAATGGGTGTCTCTGTATAGTTTACTTTTTTGTCCCTGGAAAGCAGTTCCCCTTTCCCTTCAGGACTCCCCGGTTGGCTGGAGCATTAGGGCCTTCCATCAACTGTGTAACTGTTACCAGCTTTGCATTAGGAAAGACATCTCTCAACTGCTTTTTAACAATCCCAATTTAAAATTAGGCAACCATACAATCAGTCCTAGGGCTCTACCCTTACCTCCATCGATCTGTCTCAAACAGTTTTTAGTAGACCCTGTATCGTCCCCCGTATCCCAGCTACAAACGAAGTGGAGCTTATCCTCCAAACACTTGTTTTATGTTACACAGGTGCAACTTTGCTTAAGAAGCTTCCTGGGGAAGATTCCCTGGGTAGACAGACTAGAGCCCTTTATAAGTCCATATTTAGAAATAGCTACAAAAGCCAAACCTATCTCAAAATTATATAAAGCACTAGTTAATAGCCGGTGGCAGAGATATGCCGCTGTAGCTTATAACTGGAAATCCACTTTACAAACCCATCTAATGGATGACCAATGGCAGTCTATATGGTTAAATAACCAGAAGTTGATTAAACAGGATAGATTAAGAAATATCCAATTCAATGTTCTACATAACCTGTATTATACCCCTTACAAGTTACAGAGGATGGGGAAGCTACTTTCATCACCGTGTTCAGAATGTGGTACCTCTCCAGCTACATTATACCATATGTTATAGTCATGCCCTAAGATTCAGGGGTTCTGGAACATGGTCAAATACTATACTGTAAAATACCTCCCTCTCTCTGCTTATTTCACAGAGGAAATGTGCATACTGGGGCATTATTCTATGGTGCCCTTGCTGACACTTAGATTTCAGATTGCCATGGTGTGTTTGGTTACCAAATTGATAATTTTAAGGCATTGGAAGGACCCTTGGACCCCATCCATCACAGAGTGGTGGTCAGAATTCCTCATTGCCTTAAATGCAGAGAGGAGTGTGGCGAACACCACTAATTCTTGGACCAAATTCCAGGAGACATGGAGATTTTTTTTTAGAGAGTTAAAAGATAAATTCAGATACTAACAGTTGCTCTCCCATGAGTAACTACTCCTCCTTGGAGTGAGCAGCTGAGCCTTAGGTAACCAACTTACTGTTTCAAGAGATCCTTACTGTTGGACTGGACCACAGATTTTGTCCTAAACTTCGATGGGGGTGCTTGCAGGTGGGGGGGGGGACTGTATTTCTTGTACTTATTTTTTCTTTTTTTATTTGTTTCTTATGATTTAGATTCATCATGCGGTTGATCGATTTTCTGATGGCTCAGGATCAGGGAGATGGAGGAAGGGGTGAAATTCCTTTGTTTGTTTCTTTTATCTGGATTTGTTTTCCTTTTTCAGTGCCTTTTGCCTAAGATTGTTATCGCAAGTATTAGTGGGTAGTCCCCCTCGGGGGACTGCAATTCCTTTTCTGTAAAGGTACTGTTCATTGTTATTATTTGTATGTAATCAAGAAAATTACAATAAAGATTACTTAATTGCAAATAAATTAAAACCTGAAAATCATAAAAAAAAAAAAATGTTTCACCAAACCAATAAAAGATGCCATTCTGGGGCAAGCCCTTCTACCCTAAAAATTTCAGACAAAAATTATAAACCATCTGGTCACTAGATAATGACAAAAGAACAGCAGAGAACCCTGATTTTTCCTAAAAACACACTAAACGGATGTCGGAATCCACATATCTGACCAGAACAAAACTTGTCATGTCAAGAGACTCTGCTCCCCCCCATCCCCGACCGTGCATGGAAAATTTTGCGCCAATCCATCAAATGGGGATAAGGCTATTAAAGCTCAAAATTAGGGGGTAGGGGTTTAACACTAAACAGCCTACTTAGCCCTAACTATAGTGGTGCTACCACACCACTATAAGATGTGTGTGTATCTTTGTTTGGGTGCATGCATATGCCAGTGTTGTGTGATACACTGGGTGTAGGCAGCACTACTGTTTCCATGTTTCTTGGGGTGTAGTCATCTGCATGGTACACCACTGCTGTGTCCAATGTGCTGTCACCTGTATGCCCACTGGTGCTGGGCTGTGTGCTCGCTGGTGCTGAAGTATGTACTCAGTGGTTCTGAGGTTTGTGCTTTTGGTGCTGGGGTGTGCGCTCAGTGGTGCTGTGTTGTATGCTCCCTGGTGATAGGGTCCATGTTCCCAGTGTAGGGGTGTGTGCTGTGTACAGTCATGGAGGGTACATATAGCGCACCTCAAACACAGCATAGGTGTTTTGTCAACGAAGGCTGGGCATGCATACTGCCTCAGATGGCACACAGCTCTGTATGGTACATTTCAATATAATTCTTCTCTCCTCTACTAATAGCTCACCACATTGTACCCAACACAAAGGAAGGAACCCTAGGTCCATTTTGGTGGCAGATGCCCCCTGCTGCCCACCCATATGCACCTGCTGATGGACACCAGTGAAGAGAGTGGGAAGGATGAAGACAACAAGACATACATCATAAGCTGGGAACAACTGAGGTCCACCCAAGACCAAGAGGGGTTGTTCCTCTTTGACAGCATGCATAACAATGGGGCCCAGCAGCTCTCCCCAAATGTCATTGTGGTCGCAGTGGTGCACACCCCCCCACAGCCCCTGGTACAGCAACTTCTGTGCCATCCCATGACCCCACCTTCAGTATGGCCATCACCCTGCCACCCCCCTAGCTAATACCACAGGACTAGCCACTGCTGAGCCTCCTCAGGATCCATCCTCCAGCATGGCCACAGCCCTGACTCCCCATGCCCATCCCATCAGGCCAGCTGCAGCTGACCTGCAACACCCACTTTAGACCTCAGCAGTGACTGTGATGCAGCCCCAGGCCATACAATGGCCAAGAGTGCAGCCTGTCCCTGATCCACTGGATGGTCCCCGGTGACAGTGGGAGGTGGCTGCCAATCAGCAGCTGCTGTGGTCAGTTGTGGAGGCACAGAGCATCATGCAGCGGGAACTGACATGCATCCACCACATGCTGCACAAAGACATGCAGCTTTCCAAGGAGCATGGGGAGGCATATCGTGCAGAGCACATGGCGGCAGTCCACAACCTGGATCAGGATATCGTCACTAGCATGGATCGCCTGTGTGCCACTGTACTGGAGGCTGCAGCCATGGTGGAAGGCACAGTGGGACTGACCATAGCCTTGGCCTGTCCAATGGGAGTAGTGCCACCCCATGGTGGACAATACAGCATGCGCTCATGCCACACAGTGACGGAATGAGAATGCCCAGAACAGAACTCCTTGCCAGAGTCAGTCCCTCACAGGGCCATGATTAGGGGGGTGGCTAACACCATTCCCACACTCATTTCCCATATCATGGATGATGACCCCCCTCAACCATACTAGGTACAGTGTACATATACTGTCAGTAAGTGAGGATGTGGTAGGGGACACATGTAGGGTGCAAATTGCCAGCCATTGCCAACATGTGCCCCCTCATCCCCCTCCACATTACCAATGTGTCAGTACTCCCTTCCACTCCCTGCCCTGTGGGTTAACCCATTCATTCACCCTCTGCCTAGATGGCCTGTATTATAGTGCAACCTCCTTTTAGGATGCCTCTGTCAGACTGGTATGTATCATTGTTTACACTCTTTTGGGCCCCAAATGGACTGCATATGTGTGTACATCTCTTTTGCTACTCCCAGCCTAGATGACCTGTATTTCCATCAACCCTTGTTTAGGTCTCCCCTCCCACCTGGCTAGCATACCTTTATGTTGGCACCCCTGTAGGACCACTGACCCACTAAATGGACTGTGTATATGTGTGCACCATATTTGCACCCCCCATCAGGTTGCACTGTATTTCTGTGACTCCTTTACACCTTTTGATACTCTCTTTCCTGGATTGCTTCTCTCTATGTGCAGTTACTGTTAAACATTGACTAAACACATTACAGCTTCTTGTGTGGTCTGAACTCATTCTCTGTGGCTAAAGAGGTCAGTTATGAGGAGTGCTGTCTGCTCCTGGGCTCTCTTGGCCATCCTGGAGTCACGCTTGTTGAGCTGATTCTGTCTCTTCTGGTCCTCTGGCTCTGAATCTGCTGCAGGTTGTGGGGGCCAGCATGCATATCCCACAGTTGAGTGCCACATTGTATAGTAAGCAAGGAATAAGGTACTAGCCCTCTGAGGGGTGTGCTACAGAGCACTGCTGGACTGATCAAGTCACCAGAACCGCATCTTCATCATTCCAAAGACATGCTCAATGATGTTGCATGTGGTGTTGTGTGCCACATTGTACCTGTTCTCTGGAATGGATGCAGGCCATAGAACAAGTGTGAGGAACCAGGGATGCAAGGGATATGCACTGTCCACTATGTAGGTAAAGGGCACTGGTTAGTGTCATCATCTGCACCATGGGAGGGCCATTGGGGTATAGTCACTTGCAAGGTTAGCCACTGGAGATGTTCCCACTCTCTAACCTCTGGCACAGAATGGAGTTGTGCCAGATGGCAGCATTGTTGGTGCTGCTGGGGTACCATACCAGGACATTGATGATGTGCTCTCTTGCATCACACACCACCTGGCAATCAATGGAGTGGTGCCCCTTCTTATTCACATAGGCCCCCACTCCATCACCAGTGGGTGCATAAATACTGACATGGGTGCAGTCAGTGGCACTGACTACAGCTGGTAGGTGTGTGACTCAATAGAACTGCTGCATGGTTGCTGTCTACTCAGCTGCCATGATGGGAAATATTATGAACTCCCCAGCATAGTCCAGCAGGGCATCTTGAAACTTGCCCGACAGCTGTGATGTGGCTGACTGAGAGATACCAATGGTGTCTCCCACTGGAGTCTGAAATGTTCTGGTGGCCAGGTAGCATGGTGCGGCCATCACATTGAACTCTATTGACATCACATGGCTGTGCTGGGTGTCTGGTCATGCAAGAGTTCACACAGCTGCCTGAGCATGGGTCTGTTGAGGATGTACTGGTCCATGATCTGGTTATCACTGAAGACTTCCGAATGTAACTTGTGGATGTTACTGTCTGTTTGCAGCACAGTTCCTTCATTGCCTACACTTGAGCCCAGGGTCGCCACTGGCCCTCTCCTCATCCTCCATGACGTGCTGCATCAGGAACATAATGTATACTGCCACGTGAGCTAGCTTGATCTGTGGCCTGCAGTGTTTCCCTCCACCTCTCGGGTTTTTCCCGGCCTAAGACAGCCTTTTTATAGGTGATATTCATGCTGCACTATGTGACATGCACAGTACTGTTTGTGCAGTGCTGTTGCACTGTGCACTTCATACGGATGCCCTCTGAATATGGGATTCTTGTGCAATTACATGCACAGTGCATGAGCAGACAATTGAAATATCTGCTCCTTGGTGATATTTACAGTAAAGTATAACACACTTGCAGTATTATGAAGACTTCAGATATCTGTAAAATACATTTATAACTTGTGCCTGTTTTTGGCCATTTATGGGAAAACGTAAGTGATCATAAATGGGAAAAGTACTTCAAACTGTGCCACATTTATAAACGTTCCCACTGACTAGTATGCTATGTGTAATTGTGCTGTTTACTACACAACATCCCGTTAGAGAATCTAGCCCTTGGATAATTATAGCACCTGTTGCTGTTTCAAATTTTGACTCAACTAGCAGCATTTAATGAGTGTAATATTTCTGTACCTGAACAGACGGACTCAGACAGAGCACATTTTACTCAGTGGCCATCTTTACTAAACTGGACAAGTGCCAGTGGGCACAGACAAAGAATTGTCCACTGGCCAGGACAGGAACTTTAGGACTACAAATTCCTGTGCTAGGGACTATAGCCCTAATGGCTTCCCCTAGCACTGCCTACCATTACCTATATATGCAGTATATATATATATACATATATGTATATACTAGACTCCTCCCCCTTAGACAAAATCTGGTCTAAAATGCTTTAATAGTAACATTTTCAAACTTCTGGGCAGAAGTAGACTATTTGGTACCTAGAAACAAGTTTAGGGGATTATTATACCCTCTGGTAGAACTTGTCACTAAGTAACAGTAAAGGTAGAGTCCAGTTGCACACAGTCACATGTCCAGTACATAGAAACATAGAAGGTGATGGCAGGTAAGGACCGTGTGGCCCACCCAGTCTGCCTTTTTCCTTACCTAATGCAATACCGCAGACCCTAGTTGATCTGCAGCTTACCATCTCTTCCCTACTGCAAGAGTACTCTTATGTCTATCCCATGCTTGAATTCCCCTACCATTTTTGCCCTCACCACCTCTGCAGGGAGGCTGTTCCAAGGATCAACTACTCTTTCTCTGAAAAAGTACTTCCTCATGTTGCCCCTGAGCCTACACCCCTCTAGCCTCATATCATGCCCCCTTGTTCTTGTACATCTTCTTTTCTGAAAGTTGCAACTCTCCTGTACCTTGTTTATACCCTTGAGGTACATGAATGTCTCTATCATATTCCTCTCCTCTCCTCCAGGGAATACAAAGTGAGGCCCTCTAGTACATGACTTAAAGGTCAAGACTTTGCCATGTTATTTACCATCCCATTGGGTATCTGCAGCCTGGAACAACTGCTACTGATGAAACAGGTGTTCCGATACTATTTAGCGCAGGCCCTGGTGGAACTTCACGGGATGGAGTAAAGTCCTCTGTGTCACTGTCCTCATCTGGAGTAACATCTTCTGCTGCATGTATTAGAAACTCAGAATGTAGCAGGTGATTCATATGTATGTGAACAAGTCAATGTCCCACACAAATGTGATAGGTCAAAGGTCAACATGTTTAAATCACCACCTCAGGAATCTAAGAAATCTTGGGATGTTTACAGACTTGAAACATCACCCTCTCCCCAGGCTGGAAAAACTGTTACAGCTTGGGTGACTTGTCATGACCTTTTTGCTGTTGCAGTTGATGTTTTGTGACAGTATCAGCCAAATCTACCTTGAGCAATGTCAAAAGGGTTTGAGGTTGATGTTTTAGGAATAATTCAGCAGGTGTTAACTCTGTGATGGTGTGAGGAGTTTTCTTGTAAGTGAACAAGAAGTTATCCAACCTGTTATAGGTATTAATTGTGAATCTTGTTTAGTCCAAGTTTTATTTTTTTACAGCTCTATTTTGTGGCACTCCAGACCCCTGGAACTCTCTCGGGCTGCCCAGCGACTGGCTACTTCTACTGCCCACTGTGACCCCACCTCCTCAAGGGCATTACTTTCTCCTCGGTTGCCCATCTCCAGCCATGGCCCACGAGAAGATCGAAGGGGCGGAGGCGGAGGTCCGGTATAGGGTGTGTGGTGTCTGGCGCTGGGAGCCATCACCTATCCAGGCTGGAGGGGATTTTTCTTTTTTTTTTTCCAATTTAAGGTTTATTGAAAGGACATTTTTCATATACACATAAGGCAGAAGTTCATATATATGTTACCAGATACATGAGACATCATATCAAAATGAATCTGCCCCCATACCTTCCCACCCCCTCCCCTTTTATCCCTCCTCCTCCCTATAGAGCTACAACATGTTCATTATCAGTCTATCACAGTCAGTTTTGATAAAAGTATATAATCGGTTTGGTCCATACTTCATTACATCTGAACTAGAATTTACAAAAGAGTATAGGGTATATAGGGGGTCCCAAATTTTTTTAAATTTTCTCATTCTGTTGTTCAGGTTGGCTATTGCTTTTTCCTTTTGGAGATTAGCAAGCAGTTCCTCCAGCCATTCATTATAGGAGATAACCTCCTGGTCTACAAAATGTCTTAATATTAGTTTTTTTTAACTGAAATAGATATAAGAGCTATGTAGTATTTTCGGTTAAGGAACCTTTTTCACAAAAAGTCACCCAGAAGACAAATTTCAGGGGTAAACAGGTCCTTTAGCCCCAATAAATGGATCAGATTCTTGTTGGATAGCGGACCATACTGGAGTCACTTTGGGACATGACCAGAACATATGATACAATGTTCCTTCTCCTTGGAGATATTGGGTAGATGGTGGTGAAGGTTTTAAACCTAATCTGGCAAGTTTATGAGGTGAATAATATGCATTATGAAGGATGTGCATCTGCATGAGTCTCAATCTGTCTTGAGTCACAAACTTATGGCAATTAAACCACAGTGTTGGCCATTCAATAGCAAGGTTTTGGAATACGGTTGCCCAGTACTGAGTAGGGCCAAAATACTCAGGGAATTTACAATCAAATAATATGCTATAAATCTTTGACACTGCTTTTGGTAGGCCAACTAAATGGGGCATTTCTTGTGAAAAAGATATACAAGTTGTTAAAGAGGGGTTCTGACTAAATTCTTGTATTAGAAGGTTTCTCAGTTGAATAATCTTAAAGGTATATTTATTTGGAACCTTAAACTTATCCTTAAGGTCTTTTATCAGAAGCCATGAGCCCCCTTCTTTAATAAGACTAGTAATTAGCATATTCTTTACACGTGGTAGCCAGTTTAAAGAAATAGTCCTTCCATCAATTTTGAAATTAGGGTTACCTACTAATGGTTGGTTCATATCTTTTCTGTGTTCATATTTAAGATACTGACAAAGCTGAGCATGAATCTTTAAAGATAGTGCTATTGGAGAAGTTTTAAGTTTAGAGGGAAGAAGGCCCTCTCTAATATATAATAACCCCTCTGGTTCTAAGCCACATGAATGTATCTGAACCACTTCTATTTTGTGCCAGAGTGGGGCAAGGTGTTGATCTTCTATTGGAAGCCATCATAAGTATTTATTAATATGGCTTGCCCAAAAATAGAGACCAAGATGGGGGAGGCGTAACCCTCCTCTAGTTTTGGGGGTGGTTAATTTGTGATAAGCTATCCTAGGAGCTTTATTGTTCCATATAAATTTAGTGACAAGAGCATGTACTTTTTGGAACCAGGATAATGGAAGCCAAATGTTAAGTAATGAAAGGGGGTAGAAGAGTCGTGGGAAAACATTCATTTTGAGTAAGTTTATTCTGCCCCATAATGAAATCAGAAGTGATGCCCATCTATTAAGATCCTGATTTATAATGTGGACTAGGAAATCTAGACTTAAATTAAGAGATTGTCCTGACTGTCTAGTTAGTTCAATACCTAGATATCTTAAGGAGTCTTGTTTCCAGCCAAGTCCAAGAGCTAAAATATCTGATTTAAATAGTTTATGACTAAGAGGAAAAACTATTGTCTTGTTTACATTCAATTTATAGTTAGAGACTCTACTAAAAGCATTAATAATGTCAAGCATGGAGAGGACGGAATTTGAGAGTTGAAGAAGAAGGTCATCCGCATAGGCCAAGACCTTAATCTCACAGGGATGAATGGGAATACCTTGAATGGCCTGACAACTTTGCAATTTACAAATTAAAGGTTCCAAATAAATATTAAAGAGTAGTGGGGATAAGGGGCATCCCTGTCTTGTCCCAGAATGAAGTGTAAAAACTTCCGAAGTCACTCCATTACCCGAAAAATGGGCAGTTGGGGACCAGTATAAAGACCGGATCCATGTCTGAAAAACTGGTGGGAAATCAAATTCATTTAATGTTTGAAACAAGTATTGCCAATTCACTCTATCAAATGCCTTCTCGGCATCCAGGGAGACCAGAGCTGCAGGAAAACATATGAGACAGAGTCCAAAGGTGATCTGATGAAGATCTTCCCTTCATAAATCCAACCTGCTTTGGCCCAATCGGGGTAGAAAGTACCATGCTCAGATGATTGGCTAATAATTTTGTAACATTTTTACATCTTGATTCAGTAAGGAGATAGGTCCGTAATTCGTGACAAATTCTGGTGCTTTATCGGGTTTTGGTAATAAAATTATCAGTGCTTCAAAGAGAGTCGAATCAACCTCTGCTCTTGAGAGGATTTGTTGATATAAGGGAAGGAGCATTGGAATTAAATGTTTCTTAAATTTTTTATAAAAATTAGCTGAGTATCTGTCTATGCCTGGGACTTTATTTACGGGTAAATCTCCAATTACTTCAGACAGTTCCCTGCTAGTAATCATGACTAGTAGTCTATTCTGTTGCTATTCCATGAGCTGAGGTAAATTGGCCTCTGCCAAATAATTCTGTAATATTTGTTCAATGGGGGGGTTCATAGGCCCATATAGAGATTTGTAATAATCAGTAAATTCAGCTATACTGTAATATCACTTGGGCTAGTTTTTAAGGAGCCAGTTTGAGAGCGTATTGTAGCTATAAAATGGGAGACTCAATTTGCTTAATCCTAAGCACCAACAGGCATCCTGCCTTTTCCTCCTGATCTGTATATGAGACTTTTGCTTCAGTATGGTATACTCAGCTTTTTCTCTTAAAATTTCCAGATAAGCTACTCTCAGCTTTGTTAATTCCTGTCTGAGTGAGTCAGGAGAGTGTGGAGTTAAATCTCTTTCAATAACCCTTATCTGGGATAATAATTGGGACAGGTGTAGTGTTGTTGCTTTTTGCCTAATGGAGGCTAAACTGATTAGAATGCCCCTTAGGTATGCATTAAAGGCACACCATACCATATCAGGACTCCCTGATGAGTCTTTATTAAGCTCAGTAAAATCTCTATATGTTCTTGAATACTTTGAATTAAACCAGGATCTTTTAACAACTGATCATTTAATTTCCATCAGGAACCTCTTGTAGATAATGATACTAGTGATATCTGGGTTAGGACAAAGGAATGGTCAGATGGAGGACCAGGCTGTATTGAGGTATCAAGTGTCCCAGGCATAAGGGAGTGAGAAAGGAATAAGTAGTCTATTCGGGATGAAGATCTATGAACAGGAGAAATACATATATACTCTCTGTCTAATGGGAGCAACACCCTCCAGATATCGCATACCCCTATCTGGTCCATTAATTCCCTTAATCCTGTTTGGGCAGGTGAAAGACCTTTCCTCTGTTGACCGGTACGGTCCAAGGTCAAGTCATTGACCAGATTAAGATCCCCTCCAAGGATCATCAGGGTAGAAATAAAAGGAGTTAATACCTGAACGAGTTGTATAAAAAATCCAGTTGTGTCCTGATTAGGACTGTAAATACTACCCAACAGTATCTCTTCATTAAAAAGTATACCTTGAACAAGAATGAATATACCCTGAGGGTCTTTAACCATCTTGGTCATTGAAAAAGGGAGCTTTCTGTGAATAAGGATCATCACTCCGCAATTATTAGTTGTGTCTTCGGAGGAGAAATACTGGCCAAATTGTTGTCTCCGGAGCTGAGATGCCACGGAGTCCAGCAAATGTGATTCTTGAATAAACACTATGTCCGCCAATAGGACATTCAGATGTTTTAACACTTGATATTGTTTGGATTTCTTCCTTACCCCTTTAACATTCCATGTAGCTATCCATATTATATTAGCCATGTATCATTACTAAGATTGCCCAGATATGGGAACCCCAGAAGACCTTAATACTCTGTGTATACATTTGCTTTAAATTAATTGTTTTGGTTGTGCTCTTATCCATTTTTAGCCCCCCTTTCAATCCCTTCTGATTTCTTACTTTCTTATCTCTAAATCCTGGCTGTAGTCTGTTCTTAAAACAGGTAAATAACCCTTCTTCCTCCCCTCTTACTGTACCTACAACGCTATACAGTGTATCCTTCATCCTCTCCTCTTTCAGCTTTCCCATCGCCCAGCCTAAGAATGAAACTACCTTGCAATTAAATGATTTTAATACAAATATTATCTAATAACCTGAATAAGAATCTATATCTAATGATTACTAAGTCCCATTATATGACTGACCTTTCTTTAGCTTGCTCAACCAACAGGTAAAGATTACATTCCTTAAATATAAAGTAACTATCAACCAAGTCTAAACCAAATTAATTTTCTTGTTTCGTTCGATTTACATTCAAGATCTAGCCTTGTTATATTAATAGTAGGATAACAACTGAGATAATTAAGATTCTTAATACTCCAAATAAAATATTCTCAGGATGCAAAAACAGAATACAGACAGCATGTTTTCCTGGTGCCCACATTGGGGAGTCTAGTTAAGTTTAGCAAAACTTATGGGAAGAGTTCCCTCTAGTGGTGAAAAACCATCAGTACCTTAGGTAACCGAATTATTAACCAGATCTGATATTATTAAATAACTGAACCCCAGAGCTCAAAGTGTCACAACTTAATAGATATGGCAATTCTGAAAAAAACCAAAACAAAGTCAGGTCCTAAATAGAAACATTGAGCCTTACATCAGGCTCTCCATTTTGTTCTTTCTGCATTTTTTTAATTGCCTTGTTCTAGTTCCTCTCGGCACATTGAAATGCTGCTTTCTCTATTATTTCCATGCTTAGAATGGTCCTCGAACCATAAAATCAAGCAAACATGATGGATGTTACTGACCAAGGACTACTACCCTCTGGAGTAAGTCCATATCAGTTGCTATTTTTTCTTATACTTGGAAAATGACGATCGTATACCTCCTTTCAGCGCATGTGGAAGAGATCTGGTAAAGCCTTCTGAAACATAAAAACATAGAATTTGATGGAAGATAAAGACCACTTGGCCCACCTAGTCTGCCAATTTCCCTACCTGATGGATAAGCTGCAGATTCTAGTTAATCAACAGCTTACTTCCTCCTACCCCCACTAGAATTTCCTTATGCCTGTCCCATGCATTCTTGAATTGTCCCACTGTTCCTGACTCCACAACCTCCTCAGGAAGGCTGTTCCATGTATCCACAACCCTCTCTGTGAAAAAATACTTTCTAACATTACCTCTGAGCTGTCCCACCTCTATCTTCAAATTGTGCCCCCTTGTTCTTGCACATCTCTTCTTCTGAAAGATGCTACCCTCTTGTACTTTGTTAATTCCCTTGAGATACTTGAAAGTTTCTATCATGTCCCTCCTCCCTCCTTTCCTCAAGGGTATACATATTAAGCTGCTTTAGTCTCTCCTGAAGGGCTATCTGGGCTGTATCAATCTCCCTGAACGTAGCCCAGGATCCCAATATCAGTACCTGTGAGCGTGCTGGATATCCCATCTTGAATTTCACTCCTGCGGCTATTAGTTTAGTGACAATGGGGTGAAATTGAGTTCTCCTCTGTCTTACTGAAGCTGGTAGAAATCTGAGCGATTCTGATTTTTGTCCCCTCCCATTGTATTTCCTGAAGTTCCTTAAACTTTCCCAAAAATAGTTGTTTTTCTTGATAGTTCAGGAATTTGAATATTAGTGGTTGAGATGATGAGCCCGAAGGAGGTATCGGCCTTAAGGCTCTATGGGCCCACTCTATAGTATAGGAAACTCCGAAGGTTGAATGGCCTACTCATTTCTAGATCAGTTTCTGGATAAAAAGGATAGAATTGCTGCCTTCTTCCTTCTCCGGAATCCCAGTTATCGCCACGTTATTTCTGTGACTCCTCCCCTCCAAATCATCTATTTTGTTTTCCAACTTTTTGATTCTGTGCCTATTATCTGTGGCATCATTATTCATTCAGGCTGCTCATTTCTCCAAGGAGATAAGGCGAGTTTCATTGCCTGCATCCTAGTGAAGAGATCATCAAGTGCTGATGCCATCTGCTTTACTTCAGTGGTCAAAGATTTCAAGTCATCTCAAAATGGGCTGAATTCCTTGAGGAATCACTCAAGAGTGAGGGGGGTCACTTCTAATGGCTGGGCTGTGGAGGCCGGTGTAGTATTCGGCTTACCGCTGCTGCTCTGTTGGGCCTTGGAGCTTTTGCTGGTTTCCTCCGGGAATGAATAGATAGGCCACTGACAGAGCAAAAGTTGATGGCACATTTATAAGGTAGAAAAACAAATGGGTAGACTGGATGGGCCTTGCGGTCCTTATCTGCCGTCAACTTCTATGTTTCTATGTTTCTAAGACAGGAGGGGTATGTCTCGGCAGCACTAGACTCATTTCAACGTCCATATTTTCACCCAAATCTTAGCTTAACAGTCAAAGAAAGTTGATTTCAGCAAAAAAAAAAGATTTTAAATTCATCAGAATACTTAATATAACAAAGAAATAGTGCTGGCAATGGGAACCATCTTGAGGAGCTGCTTCTCGGATTGCTGCATCATGTGGTCCCCCTGGAGGGGATTTTTCTTGTGTTACAGCCCAGACATGAGGGGAGCAATGCCACCTAGCCTGTGATGTGAATGCTTCCACCCATGTCCAGAAGGCAGCTGTCCGATGTCTTCCCCATCCCTTGCAAGACCCTGTGTGTTGCAGTGCCACTGGTTTCCACTGGGGAGTGCTGCTATGCTGGGCTACCCCTGGATCCCTTCCCAAAGAGGAGAGCAGTCCTCCAGATGATGGATCCTCTCTCTCCCTTGCCGACCCCCAGTGGTCCGGGTTCACTCCCAAACCCAGGTCACCAGTGTGACACAAGGAGTGGCTTCCAGCACCTCAACCCTCAGTGCCAAAGGGCCGCCATAGTCCAAGCTTCCTTGAATGTTTGTATAACATATTCAGCTGCACCATTGGATGCTGGATGGAAAGGTGGAGTCAAAATATGTCAGACCCTGTTGTGCTTTAAGAACAGCTTAAAGCCATGTGATGAAAACTGAGGACCATTGTCCAACACTAACTCCCATGGTAGCCCATATGAAGCAAAAAGTTTTCTCAGAAGGTTTACATTCTTTTCAGTGGGTGAGAATGGTGCGGGAAGCACTTTCGATCATTTGGAATGGACATTGATTACTACCAAGAAATGCTGTTCATCCATTTCTGCATAGTTGACATGGATGCAATCCCTTGGTGTTGTAGCCAAGGACCAGCGATGCAAGAGTGCGGTTGCAGGTTGGTTGTGAACAGCCACACATGGTGCACATTGGCTGACAAGATGCTGGATATCTTGATCTAGTCCCAGCTATCATAGGTATCTTCTGACCGATACCTTCATCCACAAGATTCTGGGATGACTCTCATGAAAGTTGGAAAGTAACCTTGTTCAGAACTTTGGGGGTACCATGTCAGGAGGAAGGAATGGACAAGGATATGATGGAAGGCATTCTTAGAATGGCAGAGAAAGGGGAGATACTGTTGATGGGAGACCTGAATATGCCAGATGTTAACTGGAGCACATTTGCTGCAGCGACATCCAAGAGCAGGGCCATTCTTGATGCCCTACAGGTGGCAGGCATTAGACAGCTAGTTTGGAACCCACTCATGAGGGAGCAATTTAGACCTCGTGACTCAAACGGGCAGTGAGAGGATCTCAGATCTAGAAGTGGGCTGCCATCTGGGGACAAGTGACCATCAAACAGTGTGGTTCCACGTTAAACTTAGCTACAGAGTCAACCATACAAAAGTGAGGGTACTGGACTTTAGGAGGGCTGACTTTGGCAAGATGGGAGAGTGCCTCAGAAAAGCACTAGCAAACAGGCTAGAAGGAGTTGTAGAGCAACAATGGGGAATTATCAAAACTGCCATCACAGAGGCAACAAGCCTTTGTGTGAAGCAAATAAACAAATCAAAAGAAAGAAAAGCCACTATGGTTCTCAAGAGAGGTGGCTGTGAAAGTCAGGAAGAAAAGATAGCATTCCAGAAGTATAAGGAAACACAGAAGGAGCAGGACGAGAGCTGTACCAGTTAAGGCAGAAAGAAGCAGGAGGGAAGTCAGAATAGCAAAGGCCCAAACTGAGAAAAGATAGTCAACTCAGTTAAGAAGGGGATAAAACCTTTTAGAGGTACATCAGTGAGCAGAGAAAGACAAAGGGAGGGATAGTGAGGCTGAATAGAATAAACCATGGGTGGGCAGAGGGGACAGTGAAAAAGCAGGAATACTGAACGAATATTTCTGCTCAGTATTCACAAAAGAGGAGGGGAAGTGCCTAATCCAACCAACAGAAGCACTCTTGATAGGGGGTTGATCCCAGTCCTTTCACAGAAGAAAGGGTTCTGCAAGAACCCTAAAACTGAAGGTGGACAAAGCAATGGGTCCTGATGGAATTCACCCAGAATTCTAAAAGAATTAAGGAAGGAACTAGTGAAACCACTGGCTACTCTTTTTAATAAATCATGGGAGGATGGTGTGGTACCCGAGGACTGGAGGAAGGCGGATGTGATTCCCCTTCACAAAAGTGGGACCAAGACAGAGGCAGGAAACTACAGACCTGTCAGTCTGACCTCTGTGGTAGGGAAAGTGATGGAGTCACTTCTGAAGGAAAGAATAGTTGAGTACCTAGAGGTCAGTGGAGCACAGGATCCAAGGCAGCATGGGTTCACAGCGGGAAGGTCATGTCAGATGAATCTAATAGATTTCTTTGACTGGGTGACCAAAGTAGTAGACCAGGGAGGGGCTGTGGACATGGCCTACCTAGACTTTAGCAAGGCATTTGACACAGTCCCACACAAAAGATTATTAGTCAAATTAACCAGCCTGGGAGTGGGTCCCAGGGTGGTAGCCTAGGTAAAACATTGGCTGGACAACAGGACACAGAAGGTAATTGTAAATGGAGTCCACTCTGAAGAAAGGGCGGTTACTAGTGGGGTACCGCAGGGTTCAGTATTGGGTCCAGTCCTTTTTAATATCTTCATCAGTGGCATTGCAGAGGGACTGGAAGGAAAAGTATGCCTTTTTGCAGATGACACAAAGATCTGCAACAGGGTTGATACACAAGGAGGCATGGAAAGGATGAAAAGGGACTTGGCAAGGTTGGAGGAATGGTCAGACATATGGCAGCTAGGATTCAATGCAAAAAAGTGCAAAATAATGCACCTGGGAAACAAGAACCCAGGGGAAGAATACACAATGGGTGGGAGGTAGTAACAACAAAAACAGGAAAGGGACCTGGGGTAATCACATCAGATGACCTTAAGGTTAGCAAGCAATGTGAGAAGGCAGTAGGGAGGGCCGGGGGTATACTGGGATGTATAGGGAGAGGCATCATCAGCAGAAAACAGGAAGTTGTTATCCCTCTGTACAGACAGTTGGTGAGACCCCATCTGGAATACTGTGTCCAGTTCTGGAGACCCCCATCTCCGCAAGGACATAGACAGGATAGAGGCAGTCCAGAGGAGGGCAACTAAAATGGTGCAGGGTCTGCAAGAGAAGCCGTATGAGGAGAGACTAAAGGAGCTTAATATGTATACCCTTGAGGAAAGAAGGAGAGGGGGGACATGATAGAAACTTTCAAGTACCTCAAGGGAATCAACAAAGTCCAAGAGGGTAGCATCTTTCAGAAAAAGAGACTTGCAAGAACAAGGGACACAATTTAAAGATAGAAGGAGGGTGGTTCAAGGAGCAATGTGAGGAAGTATTATTTCACAGAGGGGTAGTGGATGCATGGAACACTTCCTGAGGAAGTTGTGGAGTCTAAAACTGTGGGAGAATTCAAGACTGCATGGGACAGACATAAGGCAATTCTTGTGGGGGGCAGGAAGATATAGGCTGTTGGTTAAATAGGATCTTCGGCCTATCCTGTAGGTAGGGAAATGGGCAGACTAGATGGGCCTAGCAGTCCTTATCTGCCGTCAAAGACTATGTTTCTATGTTAAGCTACCCACAGAACATAGCCTTGTTCTGTGGACAACTGGTCTTTCTTGTCAAAGTAAGGTCAGAGAGTTTGATATATCATGAAGCTGGGCCAACCATTTATGGTGAAATCTAGCACTGTAGAGAGGACAAGGTCTCATCTTGTCCCCTCTGCGGCATCCTGTGAGGCACTGGGTAATTCCTCCTTGAGATGTGAAATGTAGAATACGTCTACATCATCTTCCTTCTCTGGAGCATGTGTGCATTGTAGTCTCAATAATGCATCCACATTTGTGTGATCCTGAGAACATCTGTATTCAAAGTCATAGTCATAAACCAACACAATCAGGGCCCATCATTGCATGCTGAGTGCTGTGAGAGTTGGTATTGCTGCCTTTGGCCCCAGAATTGCCAGTAGAGGTGTGTGATCTGTTAGCAGACTGCATTTTTGTCCGTACACATACTTACAGAACTTCTTGACACAGAAAATTATGCCTAATGCTTTCTTCTCAATCTGAGCATAATTTCTTTCATGTAGGGACAAGGTCATTGAAACAAAAGCAGCTGGGTGTTCCTACCTGGGAGGTAACACATTCGAGATGATGACAGCTATTCCACATAGGGACACATCACATGCCATGCTCAGAGGTTTGGCTGGGTCATAGTGCAGTAGCCATTTGCTCTTCAGAAGACATGGCTTGCAAGTCTGGAATACTTTCTCACACTGTGGTGATCAATTCCATTTAGCTTCTTTATGTAGCACGTCATGTAGGGGTTGCAATAATGTGGATATGTGTGCTAGAAAATGTCCATAGTAGTTCAACAGTCACAAGAATGATTCTTAACTCAGTTACAGTTTTTGGTGTTGGTGCCTTGACTATAGTGTCCACCTTGGTCTCTTCGGTGTAGGCCTTGGGCATCGATCCAATAGCCCAGGTACTCAACAGAATCTTGCAGAAATTTACATTTGGTTAGCTTTACTTTCAATCCATATCTCTGCAGTCTTGACAGGACTTGATCCAGGATTGTCAGATACTCCTCCACTGTGGGTGCTGTTATCAACATATCATCCATAAAGCAGACTACACAGTTCAGTCCATGCCGTATCTGGTCCATTGTGTGTTGGAAAATTGCTGGCACTGCATAATTGATAATATTGGTAGTCCCTTGTGAGTGTTGATGGTAACATACTGCTCTGATTCTAGTTTTAATTCCAACTGCTGGTATGCAAAAGATAAGTACTGTACAGCTTGCTGAAGAACTTTCCAGTTGCTAGTGTAGCAATCATGCCCTCCACATTGGGTAATGGGTATGGGTCTGGCTATATACAATGGTTCACCATAACCTTGAAGTCACCATACAGCCTCATTTGTTTGGCCCTGCTTCAGTACTACTATGATTGGGGCAGCCCACTTGCTCCTTTTTACTCATGACACAATACCATGGCTTTTGAGATAGTCTAATTCCTTCTCTACTGGTTCCTTTAAGTCATAGGGTACTGGTAGATGCTTGTGGAAAACTGGAGTGGCTGCCCATTGCACTCAGATCTTCACCTTGAAATCATTAGTTATGTAGCCATCCTGGAAAATAGGACCATATTTGTCCAATACCTTTCTTACTGCATCTTGCAGTGCCTTGGCAACAGTGTTTATGCTGAAGTTCTTTTCCCAGTTCAACTCAATCTTCTGGAGGCAATTTTTTCCTAGAAATGCCTGTCTTTCCCCTTGTACTATCACCAGAGGCAAAGTCCACATTTTCCTTCATGAGTGACTGATACCTGAATCCTCCCCACACACACGGGTATTTGGTCTCCAGAGTAAGACATGAGCTTACTAAGCAATGGCAACAGCACACACTGCTGAAGGTTCCCTCTGTAGATGTGCTCTGGCAAAAGGGATACTGATGCTCCAATATCTAGCTGTGTACTAACCAGTTTTCCCACCAACTTAATTTGCAGGAAAATTTTCTCTCCATTGGCTTGTGTATGTACACTGGAAACAGATGCAATAACGCATCTTCTGTTTCAGTTGCTGATGCGGTGTCCATGACATACTGTGCTTGAGCAGTCCATGCTGCACTCCTGCACATTTTCTGTATGTGACCCACTTTTCCACAGCCATAGCATTTCTCTTGTCGAAATCACAAGCAGGTCAGCAAAGCTTTCACTGTCACTGCAGTTGTTGAAAACAATTCCAGGAGTCAGTTCCTTAAGTTCAGCAATACTCCAGTTTGTTTGCAGGTAATTGCACGAGATGTAGTGTGAGCAACTGCCACACTAAAACCCCAGTGCTTTGACAAAAGTCTTCCTTAGGGGGAGACCCTAAGTGCTCAAGCCTAACGCTCACCCCAGTCCATCTGTAAATAAGATCAGAAGTGTAGACTTTATGATAATGGGCTCTCCTGCCTGGTTAGGGAGGGTGGGGTGTTAGGGAAACCCTAAAGCCTCATTTCCCAACTTTTGTTGCTTTGACTCTACTGTAACTGGAGCATTAACAAAGTTGTTTGCAACTCATTTCCTTACTTTTTGAGATAGTATAATGTTATCCTTATTTTACTGTGGGACCCTGTGCTCCCATCCCTCCATAGATGCATATATATATGTAACTGTGGAAGCACAGAGCTCTTTGGGCCCTGAACATCTGTTTATAGGACAACAGTGACCAACCGGTCAGCATAGGCATCTTATTACCCCACCTCAAGTACCCAGTACAGAAAATTTTTGATTCCCCATCAAAACATAATTCTGCTCATCTACAATGCCATTCTGCACCACAGGTGCAAAAACACATTTTGGCTAGGATTTGAAAAATGACAGCTGTGACATACATGAAGTGGGGTAATAAGAAGGCTATTTTGAAAATATGGGGTAAAAATATTTAACATTTCTGAAGTTATGAGCTGGCATATTGAAAATGCAACATATGGTCATAACTTTGGCATGTTTTCATATTTGGACCTCACATTTTCAAAATAGTCTTCCTACGACCCCACCTCATAAACTTCATAGGTGAAACTGTTCAAATCCATGCCAAAACACCATTCCATGCCACAGGTGTTAAAACATGTTTCAGACAGGATATGAAAAATAACAGCTGTGCTGTTCATGAGGTGGTGTGATAAAAAATGGCAATGTTGAAAATTTGAAATCAAAATATTGAAAATTACCAAAGTTATGAACATGCTTAGAAAAATTTCAATGAATGCATCTAACTCGGACATTTTTAGGAATTTTTTCACCAAATTTTCAATATGGCTTTTGGGACCCCATCTCATGCACACTGGTGGTGAAATTTCATCATTCCATCCCAAAAGCTAATTTCACAGAGGGACTGCAGAATCACAAAATCACCTTCCGGGCCCAATTGATGAAATGACAGTTGCAGTGCTCATGAGGTGGGGTCCCAAAAAGGCCATGTTGAAAATTTGGTGAAAACCAAAAATTCCAAACAATGGAAAAGTTATGAACATAAGTTCAAAACACCATTGAAAATACGTTATGTGGCAGTTACCTTGATTCCTCATTTCATGGTTCAGCTTTGAAGGGTGCAGATGTGTCCTGGTCTACAGAAGGTGACAGCCCAGGATCTCTGGTGGTAAGTATAGGGTAAGGGGGTGTGTGGGGTGGTGGTGTGTTGGGTGCTCAGTGGGAGGCTTGGGGTGGAGAAGGGTAATGCCAAGGACAACAAGGGGCTGTTTTCTTTTTTTCGGGTTTAAAAAAAAAAAAGACTTCAGGGAACTGTTTTCTTTTAACAGGAATTTATGAATACAATATTTTGGGAAACTGGGAGTGGGTTCCCTAGTGTCCCATAAATGAGAGGATGGTGATCAGAGGTTGGGGGGTTGCCACTAGACACCAGGGAAACATTGGGGACCATGATCGGAGGGTGGGAGGTGCCACTATGCACCAGCGAAATAAATTTCATTATGGGCACAGTGATCAGAGTGTGAGGGATGCCACTAGACACCAGGAAAATGATACAAACAGTGTCATCAGTGATCAGAGGGTGGGAGAGTGCCACTAGATACCAGGGAATAAATAAAAAGTGGGGCCTCTGATGGAAGGTGAGGGGTGCCACTAGACACCAAGGTAATATTACAAAAACATGGGTACAGTGATCAGACAGTGGGGAGTGCCACTAGACACCAGGGCAATTATGGGAAAAGTGGGGACAGGAATGAGAGTGTGGGGGTGCCACTAAACACCAGATTATTTATGAGAAAAGTGGGGATACTGATTGGAGGGTGATGAAAAAGGATTCCTCTAATCAGTGGCCCCAATTTTTTATTTATTCCCTGGTGTCTAGTGGCACCCCCCCACCCTCTGATCGCTGCCCCCACTGTAGCATTTCCCTGGTGTCTAATGGCACCCCCACCCTCTGATCACCGTGTCCATACTAAATATGAAGTAGACCCCAGTTCCTGTAGTACAGCCTATATCCATCCCAATGATGAGTCAGTGTAGAATGTACATCCACTAATATCTGCACGGCATAATCTCTCAGAGCAGATGCACATTTGTTTGTTTGCAATTTCAAATATAAAATGATGGCTCCTTACCAGGTGTCCCACAATCCGCACACACGTTATTGCCAGGTTGGAGGAGCAGTGCTTGCAAAACTTGCTTGTTCCTTTCTTTATCCTGCACTATGCTATAGGACCAGTTGCTCTTCAACCAGATGCAAAGCTGTGCAGCCTGTTTCCCATTTGACCCTACTTGGGGGCAAGATAGTAAGTGGGGCAGACATGTCTGACTGAGAGTCTCTCTGATGCCCTTGGAGGCAGCTCACCTCCCTTCTGTTATCTAGACTAGGGGACAGCAGCTGGCAGTGTAGCTCCTCCTCCTCCTGCTTTAGCCATGCCTGTGGACTCAGCCACTTGTTCTCCTGATAGATCACTCAGTGCACTGCTCAATGCTTCTGCTGGCTTGGTTACACATTCCCTCCTCCCTCCCTCCTTCCCCACTCAACCTGCTGCTCCAGCTGCAGCCAGACACACTCAAGTCTGACTCCCTGTGACTGTGGTTGTCCCACCACCATCAGGTCCAAAGCTGTCACAATGAGACAGGTGGGGGAAGGGGGCAGAAGGACACGACATCAAGCACCTCACCCCTATAATATACCTACAATATATGTATATACTACTTTGAGATTGTACTATATCTCATAGTTGCAAAGTACAGTAGTACCATCACACATGTATACACAGATTTTCATGATATAGTTTTAATGAAGTTTTTTCTTTCTGTCATGTCTAATAAAGTAAAAATAATCCAGCAATATCCCACCAGTTATTTTCTACTCAAATAATTATCTTTCTGTGTCTTCTCTTTTCATAGATATATCCATTATTTGTGTCCCTTCTTTGTTCATCTATTGTATGTTTCTGAGCACTCAGGTATCAACACAACTGGTTTCATTTTGGTATGCAAGAAGAAAGAGGGCTAGGGGCAAAAGGCCAACTATTCTGATTAAGTTCCACAGTCAACAGGTTTAAACCTATTTCAAAAGTTGTCCCTGCAAATTAGCAAGAGATGTCTGTGATGTGCATTGCTGGCCAAGCAGTACAGCCTAGCTAATGAAATCCTATTGTTCCTTACGGAGTCATGTACATTCCACGAGTTCAAGATTGATTCCTTCTTTAGCACCTTATATGCTTTCTTTTTCAATATAGCTTCTTAGTATGCATATAAATTCATTTGACCTAGAGTAACCTGCTAAAAAAGCAAAATCTTTTTGTGGACTTTAAAGTTACCAGAGTCTGCCTAAGATCAATATGTATTAAAAGCAAACAAAAAGTGTAGTATCAAACATTTATGCTGTGGATTACCCACAATTCTTTGGTAGTAATCCACATTTTCTCTGTCTAGTTTTATTTTATCATTACTGTATTGTTTTTTAAGTCTAATTTATTTTTGACATTTACTAAATACTGCGCTAGTCTATTCCATATTCTTGTTATTCTTTGCACATAGAAGTACTTCCTCCTTGTAGATATAAAAAAGGGTTTTCCTAATCTGCCTGCTATGTACATGTTTTTCTTTCATCTCTAGTAAAGTAAAAACAACCAGCACTATCAATGTTGTAATTCTGAGCATCTACAATGCACCAGTTAACTTATAACATTAAGAATTCAACATCTGTCATTTACAGCAAAATATAAAATATAATTGACATGACAGTTATACAGTGCACTGTTCCAACTGTTGAACACATGCATGAAGTAGTCAAAACTTATAAAATGGTATGGGTAAATGGAGCTACATGATCAACAAGTATCACAAGATCATGAGGTGATTTCAGTAGCAGCATGGGTCAGCCCTTGATGCTCTATTGCATCTCATGTAGTTTCAATTGTCCACCATATCATATACCATTTTGGAACCCCAAGGAAAAATATTAATTTCTTCCCTTAGTGCTCAGACTGCAGTTCTTTTGGGGCCTTTGTTTTCTCACCAGAGACCTTTTCTCTGTTTGCCAGTGCCCCATCTTTCTGCATAAATACCATAGACACTTTTAGTCTCTGCAAAAATATATAGAGTATATTAAAAAAGAATGTCTGGGGGCATGGCCAGACCTCATAGAAGATGGCCACTTGGCTGCCTAGCTCCACTGCCCTCAAATCTTAATCACTATCCATGGTCCATCTGCCTTTTCCCCTCTGTCTCAGTCAGTGTTGAGTACTGCCATCAGTTTTCCAAAAACGCAAGCTATAGCACAGTGTTTTTATTTTGAATTTCTGACTTATTGTCACATTCCACCATCCAGCTTTCTTCCTGCCTGGTCCTGACACTGCAAGGTCAATGGCCATTCCAGTCAGCCGGTTCGAGGTTAATTTTAGCTAGCTTCTCCTGGAAATAAAGGACATCAGATCAGTAACTTTGCAGAATTTGAAGGTTACTACCAAGACTGACAGCAGATTGACTGTGACGGAGAGTGCAGCCTCCATACTGAGGGTGCCTGTCAGGACTTACACGCTCAGCTCTGTGAACCAGAACATAGAATTTAGGCCCTTCAGGAAAAGGTCAACGACCTTGAAAATAAGGACCAATTAAATAATCTTCTTGTCATCGGCTTCCTCAGGAGCAGGTGGAGTTAAAAGATACAATTACATTCCTCTACCACATACTGCCTGCTCTGCTCAAGTTGCCTGGAGATCCACGTTTTTAGACTGAGTGGGCATGCCACTCACTGGCACTGGCAATCAAGCATGGAGAAATACCAAGATCTATCCTGAAAAAGTTTCTCTGTTGTCTTGTATATAAAGATATTTTATGCAGGGAGCTTTAACCTGGATCCCTGGAGTGGCAAGAAACTCGCAAGATGACTACCAGGACCTGACCTTGCACCACAGAGCTTACACTGATGTTTGCCAGACCCTTCTCTGTATTGGAATCTCCTTGACCCTGTGCTCCCCAGCATTGCTTTGTGTGGTACATAATGGGGTGCCTGTTACATTCATCACACCTGAAGCATCTGCTGCTTTTATTCAAAAACACTGGCCTGAACTGTGGCAGCCCCTGAACAATGACTCCAGCCCTTGAGCAGCAAACACCCAAACTTCCTATTCTGTAGCAAGGGATATGGCTCCAAGCAAGCCTGCAGTGAGCCATTGCAAAGGACATGGTACTATAAAGGGCACACTTTGTACCCAAGTACACCTCTAGAAGGTATAGTGCCAGATTCAATACATCAGGGGGTGAGGAAGACATGTCGCAGTTACTGTCCTCCAACTTCTGCGCACCATTGCGGCCTACTTCACCAGCAACTGAAGGTACTACAAGTACTGACGTGCCTAACCAGGCTGCATAACCTGTGCCACTGCAGCAGCCTCAAGGCCACCCAGCTCTCCCAGCCATGGTGGCAACCAAGGTCTCCATGACATCCTCAGGATCCTTGGGTCAGATGAGGCCAACCTTCCAAGAAATTCACTGGCAGCTCCAATGAAATCAGACAAGGCCCTACCTGCAGCAACCTGACTTTCTTCCCATCAGTTAAACTGTAATTGCCTGTGGTACTACTAGGAGTACTAGAAAGGCAGATGTTGGGGCCGGGACATATGAACTGCATGCACTCAGCAAACTGGTTTAGACTTGGTGTTTGACGCTTTCTTGTAGCCTACCCTACAGCTGATGACATTTCCCACCTCCAGTGCCACCCAGGGTCCCTCCACAGTCCCAGTCAGTGCAAGATGGGCCTGCTTCAGACCGCCAACTGGTTATCAGATCTCTCCCCAGTTAGATGACAGGCCTGTCCTGAATTGCTAAAGCAATAGCTGGACTCCGTTACCTAGCATACTGTGTGCACAGCTGTGGGACTCAAGATATCCTTTTCAGTTACCTACTAGATTTATACTCTTCACGCATATAACGATCTGTTTTATCAGCACACTTTCCTCCCAGATATTTTTAACACTCCTGGCCAGTGCAGACATGAAGAATGGGAGGGTTTAGGATGCCGTTCGCCATGTCCTAGAGATACGGTGGCTAGTCGACCACCTCCTCCACATGCATAAGAACACTGGGACAGGATCATATCTGCTGGAGTGCAAGATATACCCACACAAATATACAGGCACATTGAAGGACCATCACTCTGGCCTATAGATGCCTCCATTTCCATATTAATGTTTCACAACCAGATCTGCAGTACTGTTTCCTGAACCAGGTATCAGACTACAGGTTGGCACCATTCCTACTCCCTTATCCTCTCCCTACCCCATGTTCCCCAAATTGCTTCATCAGAATTTGTCCACTGTAGGAACTACAATAGTCATTCTATGTTACCTGCTATAGTGAGGAGCACTGCTGCCTATGAATTCCTCAGAGCAGGGGCAGTTTAGCTTACCTAGTCTTTGAGGCCTTGCAGGCAATAGTTTCTCCTCCTCTTAGCCTCTTTGACTTGGCTGATGGTGAGCGGGAGCATCCACCAGTAGCAGGGGGGATTCTAGCACATACAGCTACCTCAGCACTATTGGTACAAGCATGGGACACCTCATGCAGAAAGAAGATAGCCCCTCCTGCTGTCCCTTAGTTCTCTAGGAGGGTAGTGTGGGCACCCCTTCAGTACAGATGCCTTGAAGAACATAGTGAATCCATGGTGCAGGTGGTTATAATGCCCTGCACTGACTCTGGAACGCAACCCTACACTATTCACCGTCTATCAGGCAGTTGGGCATGGAACCCCTCCAGCTACCTCTACAATTGTCAAAGCAGTGGAGCAATGCATTTTGAATCTTTGGCCAGTGGCAATATCAGCATAAGGTGGGGGGACTCCCTTCCCCCACCGTAACTTGATGCAAGCTGACAAGTCTTTCTGAAATAAAGACAGCAGTCCTGGGCCCTCTGTACAACTGCTATGGCCATGTTTCACCTGTCATTACATATACCACCCACATATCATGCTAGACAGTTACTCAAAGTGTTTACTGTTTGTATTTCTAAAGGAAATATCTTTGGACTGCTATTCTCTTTGATGTTACATGATTGGGATTTGGGGAGAGAAGGGAATTCAGTTGAAGTGAGCCTACTCCACTATCTTTTTGCTGTGTGTGTAGAGATACCCACGGGAGGCAGTATGAGGACCTGGGTTACAATTGTGTACCTGTCCCACATCCAGCTTCCTTTGATGTACCTCTATATACAGGTGTAAAGATTCTATTTGTGATATTTTTCTATCCACTAGGTACTGGTGAAGTAAATGTTACTCAAATATATACCTCTTGCTATCTCCAAGGTTGTAGAACCCTGTGACACTTAAGTTCAACCAAGACAGACTAATTAACACCCACCTGCAAACTTTTTTTCACTGTTTAAATTTTATATGCAGCTTGTCCTGCCTAAAAACCTTCCCCACCAACCTCCATGATAGGTGATTTCAATAATCACACCTGGAATGTCAAGGCATTAACTTCCTCTATAAAACACAAGCTGGTTTTAAACCATGAGAGAAGGATGCACTCTCAACTTGCCCTCCTACAGGAAACAAAAAGTCTCTCCTCTGAGCAAAGAAACTCCAGTGTGAGTGGGTTGGACTAGAACTCCATAGTGCAGCCCAGGAGAAGAAATATGGGTGTCCATCTTGGTGCATAAATCCCTAAAGTGGAATTACCAGCAGGTGCATAAAGATACAGATGGGAGGTGATGATAGCAATTTTTGATATGGCAGTGGGGCCCCTACTGGTGGGTAATGTTTATGTGCCAAGTGAAAATTCTCCAACCTTCTTTCGCTCATTTGTTGACCACCTCATCCAGATGAACTAATCTGATATCCCTATATTCATTAAGGGAGATTTCAGTTTTACCCTGATACTGCAGTGGGCCACAGCAGTGCAGGGCCCAAACTCCACTCACAGGTGGTTTCAGGTGGTATTAAGCTCTGGAGGGCAGACCAAGCACTTAATGACACCTGATGGCTGCTCAGTCCTGCAGTTAGGGACTATTCCTGCTACTTGGTGGTGCAAAAATCATATAGGCATATTGATTTCTGGCTGTCTTCTCAGAACATGATCCCTTCAATCTTTGCAGCATCCATAACTCCCCTTCTGATTTCAGACCATGCTCTGGTGCAGACTGACTTAGGCTGGGGCCCCGCACAGCCCTGTTCCCAAGTGTGGAAGCTGGATCCAGTGCTGCTGCAAGACTCCCATTTCAAAACATGGATGTGCACTGAGGCAGAGGAATTCTTCTGTCTCAGTGACATGAATAACATCTCTGTAGCCACCTTATGGGAAGCCTTCAAGGTTGCACTAACAGGCTGAATAAGAGAATATGAAAGCTCTTGTAATAAACAAGTGAAAGATGAGCAACTGGATATGAGCAAAAAGAGAATAACTTTAATTCTTAAATGCATTCTTACAGCTATGCTTCATGGAACAAAAAGTATCCATCAACAAAAGCACTGAGACGGAACTTGTACAATCCAATAATTTTATTGCACATGTAGTGAAAATCTAGAAAATATGCCTGAAGTCATACATAGCAATAAACAGATCTACCATAGTCCATCGGCCAGCCAGCTACAAACCCCAGTGCTTCACCACAAGGCTTTGTCAGGGGACATAGTTATAACAGACAAACAGTTCATAAATACCCACAAACATATATGCAATCAATTAATACATTAAATCATTAAAGTGACCAGTGCAAATACATAGCATAAATCCCAAAACAAACATGTATGTGGCAGCACACAATAAATCACAAACCATGCAATATTTATCCAAAAGCCTGAAACAAAAATGTCTAAGGATACTTTCAGACACAAATGAATCATTAATCAAAACAAGCTGTTGTATGTAAGCATATAATGTATTCCTACAAGGCATGTCAAACAGCAAATCATTAAAATGCCCACTGTTACATATATGAATAATTTAAATGAACACCCAATTAGAGCATACATTTTTTTTCTTTTAAAAATTGACAAAAATACCACCCAGCAAAAGGTTTTCCAAGCTTAGACAGCCATAAGAAGCAAACTCTGGCCAGAGCAGATATGGCTGTATCTAAGGAATTTGGGGTAAAAATATTGATTTGTTTCTAATAGTTTTGCACCAGATTTTCAACATAGGCTAGTTATGACCCTGCTTCATGAAGCTGTGTAGAGAAAATGTTCAACTCCTGGCCTAAAGGTGATTTTGTGCTGGGACTCCGAAATCGACTTTCAGGATACTGAAACACATTTCAGGCAGGAATTGAAAAATGACAGCTGTCACATTTATGAGGTACTGTAAAGAAATGGCTATGTTGAAAAGTTAGGATAAAAATACTGAATATTACCAAAGTTATGAGCCAACATTTACAAAAGTCAATGTAGGGTCATTACTTTATTGTCTTTTTTTTAATATTTTTACAGTAAATTTTCAACATAGCCTTGTTATGAGCCTGCCTCCTGAATCAGGTCAGAGAAAATGTTCTACTCCTGTCCAAAAGGTGATGTTGTGCAGTGATCATGAAAGATGTAAACAAAAATTGGTCAGGATTTGAAAAATGACAGCTGTCACATTCATGTGGTGCTGTAAATATATAGCTATGTTGTAAACTTTGGTTAAAAATATTGAAAATGACCAAAGTTAAGAGCCTGGGTTCGCAAAATCCAACATAGGCTCATAACTTTATTGTTTTTTTAAATATTTTTTACACCAAATTTTTCAACATAGCCTTCTCATTACCCCACCTCATGAACAACGGCAGAGAAAATTTTCAGCTCCTGCCTTAAAAGTGATTTCATTCAGGGAGTATGAAATCACCTTTCAGGATGTAAAAGAAAAACATTTTGGCTATGATTTGAAGAATGACAGCTATCACACTCATGAGATGCTGTAAAGATATGGCTATGTTGTGAATTTAGGGGAGAATATTTAAAAATGATCAAAGTTATGAGACTGCATTCACAAAATTCAATGTAGGCTCATAACATTGTTGTTTTTTAATATTTTTGCACCAAATTGTCAACATGGACTTCTTATGACTCCACCTTATGAATAAGGGCAGAGAAAATGTTAAATTCCTGTCTGAAAGGTGATTTTGTGCAGGGACCATGAAATTCCCCTTCAGGACAGATCTACCTAATGATAGCACAATTGTTCATGAGGTAGGGTCCCAAAGAATGCATGCTGAAAATTTTGGCCAAAAATATGCAAAAATGCCCAAGTTATGCCATTAAATTCAAACCCCCATTGAAATACATTAACAGTGCTCCCAGATCCAAATAACCATTTCCCTGTAACAAGCCCTCATTTTTCCTGTATTTTCACCATAGAGGCGGAATCAAATCACTGTATAAATCCCTGTAGATTTTTCCATAAGCTACTGGTTCCTTATTTATGACTTTGTTCTTTATTTAATATGCCAGCAGCCTTTTATCAGGAAAAGAGCTCTGATTTGCTGTTAGGTATTAATAGTATATGTCAAGATGGCCTTGGAATGATTTGGATTTACATGGTATACATAAGGCATAATGGGGGACTATATGAAATAACAAATATCACACTCATTATTACATGAATTATACTCAAAATTAGTAATTACAACTAGGCCAATCATTTAAAAGATACTAGTAATGCCTGTGTTTTTATATACATATATATATATATATATATATATATATATATATATATATATATATATATATATATATATATATATATCACACACACACACAAATACTATTTTTGCATCTTTCATTTGTTTTTAGACAAATTCTTACAAACTTTTTTTCTGACCACCTAATGGAATCTTGAATGAGTTACATGCATGTTATTATTTTCTTCAAGGCCCTGACCCAGCAACTCAGTAAATACACACTCAGTACATCATATTATAAAATGACAAAAAAAAAAAACAGTTTTCTGTTTCCAGTTGTTTGATCAGGACCTTTTACAAATGGTATAGATATATAACAGTATCTTTCAAGTTCCCCAGGAAGATCTCTAACATTTCAGGAATAATATCAAGCCTACATGAAACCTCCCAAAATATAAACATAATAAAATCAATAATTTTCCTCCTAATAAATGCCATGATCTCTTTCATTCTCAAAAATAGCACATTATATACCATATTGTGAGAGAACAAAGCAAGTTAACACATACCCTAACTGCATTATTATCAGACCTCTAATTTTTATAGAAATTATGCAAGATTACATTACAATCAAATTAAAATATTACTGTTCAGACCTTCTTACTGTTTAGACTGCTCATTCCTACCACAAACAATACATTTATGATCCATAACCTAGAGTTGGAGGCCCAAAACACAAGAAAAACCCAACTGTTGCCCCCTACAAATTTCTTTCTCAGTTGTTTTGACTAACTTTTATAACTCCATATGGGAACATAAGGAATCAGATAATTATACAGATAAATCTCTCACTCTCATGGTTTGTCAGCAGTTAATTCATTAAATGAGGTCTCCCTTGCCAGCAGTTTGACTGTTTCTCAACCCCTCCCCCAACACACACACACACACACACACACACTTACTCCTGTGAGAGATCTCGGTACTTGACAGGCTCTTATGTGTTATGTTTAGAAAACAAGCACATCCCTTGCTATCAAAAAGAAATTGATGACTTCAGAGGAAAGCTACTCAACTCAGCCTGAAACATTTTATCTAATGAAATTTGGGCAGCATTTCCCTGTAAATATCAATAAACACAGTTTTCCTTCCTGTGCCCCATTTTCAACCCATAAATCCTGTCAAATATGGAGATCCCCATAGATCTAGGTACAATGCATTAAACTGCATACCTGTTTCTTCAGTTCGCAATCCAGCTTTGAAGAGTGACGACATATCTGCTGTCCAGAAAGGATTACAGCATTGGACCCTCGATAGGTAAGTAAGGGCTGGGGGGGTGGTGGGTGCTGAGTGGGAGGGTCAGGTGGGTGGAAGTTATAGCTGCAAAAGACATTGATGGATGGTTTTCTTTTTGTGGGATTTAAAAAAATAACAACACATGGAGGACTCCTCATCTGGGGCACTGGGGTATTGGGTGGTGGGTGCTCAAAGGGTGGGTCAGGTGGGGGAAAATATATATATAGATATATTTAAAAAGACGAGAAATAACTGCACATGCGTGGTAGTGGAGGGGTCCCTTTAAACAAAAAAAAAACACTGGGGGCATCATATTCACAACATTGGGGGATTGGGTACTGCCAATGTCCAGTGGGTGCTGAGAAGGAGGGTCGGGTGGCCGGGATAACTCTAATTTTAAAGAAAAAAGAAACAGCAGAACACAGCACACTCTGTTGTGTGCAAGATGGCTGCCACACTGTACTGTGCATGTGCAACTTCTAGCATATGTGCAGTAGAGTGCAGTGGTCATCTTGCACACTGTGGAGCATGCTATATTCTAAATTACAACTCCTTCTTTTTCTTCTTTCCTTTCAACATCCACACCCACACCCTGCACAAACATAAGAGTGATGCTGGGGGTGCCCTAATCCCCAGTGTGGCAATCAGGATGCCCACAATGTTTTTTTTTCAAGTAACAAATAGTGCAGCATGAGCAGAGTGCTCCACAGATGCAGAGAGGACTGTGGAGCAACTCCAAGGAATGCAGAGTCCTTTTTAGAAAGCAATAGGTCAGCAGGGATCCGTCCACTGCAGCCTTAAAAAGAGGCTAAAATGTTAAGGACAACAGCATCGAAATATCTCATCTTGTAACAATATTCCCTCAATTGACTACAAGAGATAAACAGAGCAGATGAATATTATAATAAATGCCAAATAAAAACTGATTATAAATAAGGCTTAAAATTTAATATAATATAAGTCAAATTGCTTCAAAGATTCCGAACTTTAAATCCATAATGGTCCTTTCTGCAGTAGACACTTAAAATTATTATCTCTTCTGGTAGAATTCTGAATTCGCTCCAACCGCATGTATCTCAGTCCTACAGGATCAATTTTATATTGTTCTTTAAAATGTAAACCTAGTGGGGTTGCTTCATTTACATTCATTATATTCCTCACAAGTTCCTCAACTCTCCTTTTTATTGAATACGTTTTTCTACCAACATATACAAAATCACAGGGACATGTATGGCAATAAACAGTACTTGTGTCACAAGTTATAAATTCCCTTATGTCATATTTATTTTCAATATCCTTGGATGAACACAATAACTACACTCAAAGGCACACAGACATACATTACACTTACATTTTCTAAAACCTTTGGGCTGAGATGAAAGCCACATTGAGCCACAATCCACTTTCTGTGCTTGAAATTTACTATGAATAATATTATCTCTAATATTTTTGGCTCTACAAAAAGTGACTCATGGTGGCTTTTCACCCAATACACGAGCAAGTTGTGGATCATTCATCAGTATTAGTCTGTACTAATGTATTATAATTTCAAGGGACCTTGATACATGATTAATGTAACTGGACCCTCAGAATTCTGTATCTCAATTTTAAGGATCAGTAGCTTCTTTCGTTCCTTTTCTCCTGCCCTCAGTTTGGCTTCTTGTAACAGCTGTACATCATATCCCCTCTTCAAAAAATCTCTCCATTAAATCATCTAATTGTTTATAAAACTCATCCTTACTACTACAATTCTCCTCAATCTCAACATTTGACTAAATGGAATAACTTTTTGAGGGCATAAGGATGTACACTATCAAAATGGAGGAATGAATTACAAGTCGTTGGCTTCCTAAAACTTTTGGTGGTAACCAGATCCTGATGTTTCCCCTTCCCTGTAACATCCAGAAAAGATATAACTCTTTTGTGTGACTGAAATTTTATTCTTTAGCCCAAAGGATTTTGGTTTAACCAACCAATAAGCAGGGAAATCCATTCCTCACCACCTCCATAGATGCAGATGACATCATCAATGAAACGATACCACAAGATGAAATCATTTGCAAAAGGGAACGCCTCAGAGAATATACTTTCAACTTCCCATAGTCCTAATGTCAAATTTGCATAAGATGGGGCAATACATGTTCCCATGGCTGTCCCTAAAGTCTGGATGTAAAAATCTGCATTACATTTAAATATTTTGTGTGTAAAAATGTTTTATTTTATTTTATTTTTATTTATTCATAATTCAGAAAACACCTTTGAGCACAAGTGCCCTTTTGCAAAGGATCCACATCTGACAAGTGCAATGAATGTGAAAGATAAAATACATTCATCAGCTCAAAAGGAGCCTGGTCAGGTTCAGATCTACGGTGCCAGCATGACAAAGTTTTTGTTGACTGACGTTACAATGAAACCTTTATATTGACTGCATTTGTGGTCAACATGCAGGTGATCACTGCCTCCCATGTTTTCTTTAGGGGGCTTTGCCCCCAAACCCCCCATGCGGGGGGCACTGCCCTCCACACCCCCAATGAAACTAATCAGCTCCCAGTCACAGCTGATTAGGGAAGGGGATGCAAGACCCCCAGAAAACAGTGCCGGGGTCCAGTGCTAACACTACAGTGAGCTGGCACTGTTGTTGCTGTAGTCTTGGTCGCTGTTGACTTGTCGCTGTCAGGAGTGTATACCATCAGGTACAAGCAAAAGCAAAATGAAACAAGTACTCTCAATAATAAATCTTGTTGGATTTGGTGTCATACTTGTGTCCAAAAAATACTGACATGTATTCAGACATCGCTATGTTTGATAGAAGAATACAATTGTTCGATATCAATTGCGATCAACTTATAGTTCTGCTGCCATACAAAATCCTGTAATTTTAAATGTCACCAGTGTCTCGAGTTAGAATTACAATTTAATAACTTCCCTTTTGAGAAAGAATCCTCAAGTACTTATAGACTTTGAGTCAGTGATCCTACCCCAGAGGCAATGGGATGTACATGTGGCTCCATCACTGTTTTATGAATCTTCGGCAAAGCATATATCACGAACATAATCGGTTAGTCATCCAGAGGTACTCAAACTATTTTTCCATAATTTCCCCCATTAGGTTGGCACCCGTTGAAAGGTCTTGCAAATCAGATTTAAAATTGGGAATAGGGTTACCAGGTAACTTCCTATACCTCTCAGAATCACACAGAATTTTATTCACCATATCTACATACTTTGCTTTATCAGTAAGTAGAATATTACCACCCTTTTTTGGTGGGTTTTAATTCTATATCATCTCATTTTTGAATTTGCTTCAATGCTGCCTGGTGTTGTATACTTAAATTCCCAGAGCGTTTCTGCTTACACATCATATATAAAATTGTGCTAACCTCCCTGTGACTGTTTTCTCGTGTATCAAAATACTGGGATTATTAGTTCTAGTGCAGAAAGTGGACTTGGACTTGAACAATCTCTTCCTTTGATCCAACATATTTGTTACATCTTTTACCTCCTGTAAATTACTCACATCACTAGCAATAGGTAGATCGAGCTCACTTGAATCATTATTAGGTGCAACAAAATAATCCTTGTAATCATTATTGCCATGACTTTCAATAAGTAAATCATTTAAAGTTTCAAGAGTGATATTGCCCTGGGAATCTGTCTTATCAAAATCAGGTACTCCAGTTCTTGCATCATCTTCAACTGACTGGTCTTTATTCATGTAAACGTCCCACAATTTGATTTTTCTAAAAAACTTGAGGAAGTCCATATTAATCTCAAAGGCATTAACAGATGGAGTCAGTACAAAGGTGAGTCCCCATTCAAGAACTTGGATCTGCAGCAGATTTAAAATTCAACCCAAGATATTAATTACTTGCAGTTTTTCATTGCTGTTTTCCCCTCTGAACACCTTAGATTTGCCTTGCTTCCCTTATCTTTTGTGCCCCTTCTTTTTTTTTTTTTTTTGGTAACGTTTGACATTTTTTTAAGAACATTTTGCCTTTTATCTAAAAAAAACTTGATTGGGACCTGCATTTTCATCACTATCAGGGGAGTTGTTATCAGTTTGATTCTCAATACTCTCCACTCTAAAAGAAACTGAATGAGAGGTCTGGCTCCAATTACCTTTTTGATTGATGTTTCTCCTTCGGGACATAGATCCAGCACTGCTACAACTCCTTTCTTGTTCTCCTCATGGCCTGCTCAAAAAATGTCCATCACGGTATTATATAAACCTGATCTCGCATTAATTTATTTTGTATCCATTGCACCAATTTATTTTCATAATTAACAATTTTAGATTGTAATGCTGTATTCAACTTTTTAAAAAGCGGTTCATCAGTAAATTGATTTAGTATTTCCTAAATGGCTTTAATATCGTTGTTAACAAACTCATGTTATTTAATATTGGCTTTGATAATCAATTGTACAAAGACCTTAAAATACATTTTTTGCTCCCTCCTCCCATTCATCTCTAAATTCAAATGCCACAATGCCACTAGATGGAACTTTCAGAACTCTGTGTCCTTGTGGAATTTGCCCCTTTCCAAATAGGTCTCTAACGTGGTACTATTATATGCAATGTTCATTTCATGGAATAAGAGCTTCTCCAGTTCAGCAATATTGTTCCTAAGCTCTTCATTGTGATCATTTATCAGACTGACATCATTAGATGCACCCTCTGAACCACTTTTAATTTTCTACCTGTGGTTATCCAGTGTGTCTATGCTTCCAAGAACAAATGGCTCCAGATTTCCAGGGGTGTTATTTATGCCCACTAGATTTTGACTCATCTTCAAAATATTTGATTAATCAACTTAAAATATAGGCATAGAAAAAATTGAAAAACCTGGGTTAAAAAAACACTGTTGGCTGACTGATTTAAACTGGACTATATTCCCCTTAAAAAAACACCCAGGCTAGAGCACTCATGGCAGAAAATCCCACTGAAACCACACAAAACAATGCTTCCATTAAGAAAAAGATTTGTACTCTGTGACAAAAAAGGGATGCTCCACCAAAAATGATCTAAACTAGAATCCAGCAAATAATATAAAAGCCCTTGTAATAAACAAATGAACAGTGTTGAATGATCAAAAAGACGAGAACTTAAATACTCCTAAATGCTTTCCTACAGCTATACTTCATGGCACAAAAAGTACCCACCAACAAAAACATAGAAACGGAACTTGTACAATCCAATAATTGTATTGCATATGTAGTGAAAATCAAAAAAAATGCCTGAAATCATACATCCAGTCCATCAGCCAGTCAGCTACAAACCCCAGTGCTTTACCACAAGAATTCATCAGGTGGTGTGGTTGTAACAGAAGAACAGTTCTTAAATACCCACAAATATACATGTGATCAACGAATAAATTAAATTATTAAAGTTATCAGTGCAAAATCGTAGCATGAATTCCAATGCAACCATGTCTGTGGCAGCACATAACAAATAACAAAGCATGCAATACTTACACAAAATCCAGAAGCAAAAATGCCTATGGATACTATCAGACAAAAATGAATCATTAATTCAAACAAGCATTTGTATGCAAGCATATAATGTATTCTACAAGACATTGCACCATAGGAAGGAACATGAGAAGAACCTCAAGGCTAAACTACATCAAGAGGAGGACAACTTTAATGCACAGCTCAAGGGTAACCATAACTTCATACTACACAAGTTCTTCATTAACTCATTACCTCCTGGAAACCCCTGTAGGTGGCAGCCAGATCATGCCCTTTGTCCCCACAATGACTTCAGTCAGCAGACCAAGACTTCTTGTGTGCCCTGGACACTTCTCAGGTCATCAGCACTATTTCTCTGTGTTACTTCTGAACCAAATTGATTGGACTTGACTGCATAGCACCATTAGAAAGGCACTTTTGTGCTGAATGACTTTGCCACTGATACTTTGTGTGTATCACGTGTACTTTAGGAGTTATTCACATTTGTTTGTGGGATGGCTGACATTTGTCCCTCAAGCCTCACCTAAGCATCTTGAATGAAATGGGACAAAATACATGTTTTATGTTAGAGCAATTGCTTTTTAGTACACAATTATTTTTGTGCCTATATCTAATGTATGGGTGCTTAATTTGGTGTTCATATGTTACATATTTTCCTACCAAAAATGATTTATGTTGACTTTTGTTCTGCAAAACAACACTTTTTTTTGCTATTTTGACCAATATAGAAAAAAAAAAGAAATTGCTTATATTTCACTGCATAGCACCATTGGAGATGTAATTTTGTGCTGAACAATGTTGCCACTCATACTTTGTGTGTAGCACTTACAGTTCATGAGGTATTTGCATTTGTTTGTAGCATGCTAATTATGGCTTGATTTTGCTTAGAAAGGCCTAGGATTCAATGTTAAGAGTATACAGGACACAAGTGGTAAAACTCTCAAAGAACTCCTGTAGAGTGAAAGAGTTAACATACAGCTGTAATCAATGCACTGATGGTCTGAAAGGCTGAACTCATGATTCTCCACCTCAAACATATGTATCGGGAGTTAGGAGAAAAGTGCAGTAAGGTTCTCACCTGCTACCTTTGAAAACACCAAGCTAAGTGACATATCACTGACCTCTAGGACAATGATGGCTGCCTCCACACCAAAGCTGAAGATATTAATAAGGTCATAGAAAGCTTCAGCTCCAAGCTCTACAGCTCACATCAGGCCTTAGACCACCCTCAGCTGGATGCCTTTCTGTCCCAGCTTCAACTGCCTAAGTTTATGGTGAAACAGAGGGCAAGCCTGGAAATTCCACTCTTGTTGACAGAGATAGAAGCTGTCCTCTCAATCTTCAATCATGGCATAACCCCTGGTGGAGATGGTTACCCAGCTGAATTCTTCCACCTGCACTACCCTATGGTATACCCTATTCTACAGAGACTTTACACAGAAGTAATTGCTCAATCCTCCCCCTCCTACTATGTGCATTGCCACCATAAAAGTTCTTCCAAAAAAGGGCAAAGATCCCACCCTCCCAGTCAGCTACTATCCCATTTCTCTAATCTCTGTTGACAGCAAGGTTTACACAAAATACTGAATACCACAGTCAACCCTTGCACAACACGTAATAGCAGGGGCAATCTCTGCTTGAATCCACAGTAACAAAAAAGAAGCCTTGCACACCAGGGCTCACTATATATACAACATTTATTAAAGTGCAAAATGCAGTTGGGCAAATGGAACTGGAGTCCGCTCACCACCAAAGCAAATAACTCCCCCAGTGCAGTGAGTGTGCTCCAGTTCCATTTTGTATGTTTAGTGAGCCCTGGTATGTAAGCCTTTTTTTTGTTGCTAAAGTTAATACAAAAGTTCTGGCCATGAGACTAGGCTCCTTTCTTCTGTCTATGTTCCGCCCAGCACAGGTGGGCTTTGTATGAAGGAGACAGCTTTGACCATCTGAGATCTCTCATAAATATAATGCATGCAGCCAGCAGTGACCCCATTTCTACCACTGCCATAGCAATATTCTTCAGAAAGGCCTTTTACTCAGAGGAGTGTGGGTATTTTGTTTGGTTGTTTTTATTTTGTCAACAAGGTAAGGTACACTGGTGCCATAAGGCATCTTTTACAGATATGAACCAGTGTACAAACGTACAATAAAATATACATACAATAATATATGTCATAAAAATTACAAAACATTTCATTATAAAATAAAAACATAGGGGGTGGGCCTGGCCAGTTAGCAACGTGATCAGACATGCTAAGTCAGAGCTCCGCAGAACAATTTAATTAAATATAGAACTACCAGGCAAACTGAACTTTTTTTTGGGCCCTAAGGTGAATAGACCATACTGCTGGACGTTGGGGTGAAACCTGAAAAGTAAAGTATGGCAATCTAAAAAAACAGACAGTTGAGGGCAGCAGTAAAAGAGGACACCAGGCCATGGCTGTGGGGAGCAGTAAAGGAAGCCCAATACCAGACCTCACTACAACAAACCTTACTTTGCACAATGTCCTCCAAGCGATCAGGGCCATGGATGGTAAAATAACGGCCCTTGATCAGAAGGTGGTGGATATTCAAGCGCAACTGCTCACTTGTGAGCAGCAAGTAACTCAAGCTGTCTCGGAAGCCAAAGATGCAATGGGTGTAGCCAGAAAGTCACTGGTGACATCCACAAGTTTAATCAAAGAAACCGGGGTCCTGCAATATTGTCTAGAGAATGTCGAAAATCAGATCCAGTCAAACAATCTTAAAGTAGTAAGATTACCTGAATCTCTCGAAGGAGCCGATCCTCAATCTTTTATGCAGAAGTGGCTAAAATAACAGTGCAACCTTGTCCCTCCAGTTGAGATTTTAAAGGCCTCCTGAATCACACCAAGGAGAGTAGTGTCGATGTCAGAGGGTCCTAGTACTCTCCTGGTCCAGATTATACACTCTACAGATTGTGACCGGATCCTAGAAGTAGCCAGACAGAGAGATCCTGTGATGCTTGAAGATGGAGTAAAGGTTTCATTGCTCCCTGACCTAAGCTTTGCCTAAAGAGCCAGGTGCAAAGCGTTTGACTAGACCAGATCAATCCTGAGGGAGCTAGGAGTATGCTACTCTCTACAATTTCCTGCAAAGCTCAAGTTGACCTATTCTGGGAAAGTGTACATTTTTTGTGACCCAGCAGAAGCGGGAACTTTGTTAACCAGAATTAAGAAGGACTTTGCTCCACAATCGAATGGATCAGAAGATGAAGAAGACTGAACCTGCATGAAATAACACTTGTTGTCTCAGGTAATGGGTAGAGAGAAAGAAGGTGGCCCAAGGTATGGGTACTAAGCTAAGGTTATTGTTAACAGTTTAAAAGTGGGTTCCTAAAATGATGCTATAAAAGTTATGGTGTAATCATTGGTTGTTTTCACCAAAAGAAAGTAGGAACCTAGATAACAGTTAATAGCTACCGACCTCGTGGCACGGTATCCCCCTCCCCCCACCTGTTGGCTGTAGGCTGCTGGGAGACTCTGCACAGTTGGGAATCTCTTTTTTTTTTCTCTTTTGTTCTCTCACCATCTTGAGTTTTAGCTTGCATGTTCTAAATGTTGTTTTGATGTGTGTCACCTGTTACCGAATAAAAGTTTGGAGTAAAAACATCTGTAAACGTTCTGTTTCAGTTTGAAAAAATACAAGGACTGCTCACTGACAAGGCATAGCCTATCAATTTAAGTATTTACTGCATGTAGAGTTGGGACCCTTATAAGCTATAAGGCTTTTTCACTATATCCTGGACACTAAGATTTTGCTAAATGGGTCCTTGCTTGCTGGTTGTATGCTGGTTTATTGGTAACTATCCAAGCTTTTGTCTGACTTGAAGCCCTCTATGATGTAACAACCTGGGCACATTGAGCTTAGAATCTGGCTGTAATATATTCTGTAAGGTAATAGCAGTATGCTCATGTACTGTGGATCATGTTTTGTAACTCCTACTTATAAAAACTAATAAACATTTAAAAAAAATAAAATCAAAACATCAATGAAAATAAAGTAATTCAAACAGAACACCATTCTTCATTGTTGAAAAATGCAGCTTCGATTCTTTAGAGAATGTAATAAAGCTGGTTAATGATCTAAATGATAACAGAGTGTTATTCCACAGAGAAGGAGCTCCAAAACTTAATGATTTTTGACCCATATTTGTTACTATATGAGGAACAGACAAACATAAATTTTGGACAGATCTCAGGTTAAAATTTGGTGTAACTAATTGAAGCAAACATGCTTAACTAGAAGGCTGCTTCTTAATCAACAATTTAAAATTTGCTAAAGTTCTATTAGAATTCATATCTACAGGAAGCCAAACCGAATCATCCAAGATCAAACAATGGTGTGCTCTACCATTACAGTGACATGTAAACTTAGCAGTTTTGTGATATAACACTTTTTTTAAATCAGGATTAACTTTAGGTGCCCCATGTACAACCAAAGAGTCATAATCTAATAAAGGTAGCAGATGTTGTTTTGCTATACTAAGTCTGGCATCGTTCATGAGAAATTTATTTATCTGATAAAGTTAGCCTAATTTTTGATGTGACTTAAAGGCAGATTCTTTATATGGTAACCAAATGTCAAGTTAGAGTCAATATAGACACCAAAGTACTTAAAGATACTAACGAGAAGTTCACCCATGTAATTTGACACTAAGAAGTTACTAGCTTTAAATCTACTTTTTGGTGCTGAACCCATAAGCATTGCTTGTGTGTTTAACATTTATTATCAAACTATTTTTCTCAAACCACCTGTACAAAGCATTGCATTCAGTATTTAGATCATTATTGATGACTGACATCTCTTCTGCATGGGTAGAAAGTACTGTATCATCTGCATAAAGCAACATGCTTGTCTTGTTGCAGACTTTCACTGCATTATTTATAAAAAGTGAAAATAACAGGGGGCCAGGTATGGTCCCTGCAGCACTTCATGCAAAACATCCTTAACATTTCAGAACATTGATTCTGGCTTACCCTGTTGTATCTATAACTTAAATCATTGGTGACCCATCCAATTGCAGGAGGTCCAAGGCCTAGTTTTTTTTTTTTTTTTTTCAGTTTACTAATTAATAAACCACGGTCAACCAGACTGCATGCCTTGGTGAGGTCCATGAACACTGCTCCTGCCATCAGGCTACTATCCATGGCTTTATAAACAGAGTCCATGAACCAAACCAAGGCAGTATCTATTCCATGGTTACATTGAAAACCATGTTACTCTTTACTCAGTAAGTGAGGTTGTTCCAAATATTCAGTTAATTGGGAATGGATGATTCTTTCTTGGATCTTAAATAACACTGATAAAACTGATATAGGAGTATAGTTCTTGATCAACCAGCTAGGCACTGCTGCCTCCTGTATGCACTACTACTGAGATGTTTGGGATGAAGTAAATTGCACTTGATTCATCACTCAGTGTAAGAACTGCATTTTTTCTGTGCTCCAGCCCAGGGGTGAGTGCTCTCTACTCTGGTTAAACTGTTAAATATGTAGCAAACTTTCTAATGTTTATTTGATTTGTAATATCCAGACTAGTAAAAAGTCATACATTTTGGGTTAAACCCTTCTTTAGGAAATATCACTTTAAATCTAAAAATAAATAAACAAAGCTATTTCATATATTTTTACCCATATATCCATATTTCCACCATAAAAATGAATAAGTAATAAAACAGGAATAAGAAGCAACACTTACTAGTGTTTGTCTTTGACTCTTTAAGAGCATGATATCTTTGTATATACAGTATCTGTATACATGCATCTATAAATGTATAAAAAACTCATTTACGCTCCATTTTTCTTTATCTTAATGCTACCATTTTGGTAATCAGATTTCATTTTTATACACTTTATAAAGAACAAACCCATACCTTCAGGACAGCACATCTTTTTCATTTCTAAGGAATCTGACATTTATTTCATTTTATGTCCAGACCTGTGACAAAAGGCTTTTAAACCATTTATATCCCCTCTTGTTTACATTTTCTTTTTCAAGCATATCAGCTAAATTTCAAAGTATCACCTTTTAAGCTCTGTAGCTTTGTCTCTACTGGTACACTCGTATACTGACTGTTTTTAAAAAGATAATACAAAAGAGTTTAAATATTCAGTTACACTTTGAATGGACAGTATTTGATTCCAATTTACCTTCTCTGTTGTTGTGTGTCCTTCCCGGTGTCCCACATGTTATTGAGAACACTGTAGGTGCCCCAAAGCAGCTCTTTTTGTAGTGGAGTGCATCCCAGAATCCAGCAGAAGCAAGTGCAAAGCTCTGTGATGTCATAGGACATTGCTTCTGAAACATAGAAACATAGAAACATAGAATTTGACAGCAGATAAGGACCGCTTGGCCCACCCATTCTGCCCATTTCCCTACCTACTGGATAAGCTGCAGATCCTAGTTAACCAGCAGCTTACTTCTTCATACCCCCACCTCCTAGAATGGCCTTATGACTGTCCCATGCATGCTTGAATTCCACCACTGTTTTTGACTCCACAACCTCCTCCGGAAGGCCGTTCCATGTATCCACAACCCTCTCTGTGAAAAAATACTTCCTTAAATTACCTCTGAGGCCACCCTCTATCTTCAAATTGTGTCCCCTTGTTCTTGCACACCTCTTTTTTTGAAAGATGCTACCCTCTTGGACTTTGTTGATTCCCTTGAGGTACTTTAAAGTTTCTATCATGTCCCCCCTCTCCCTCCTTTCCTTGAGGCTATACATATAAAGCTCCTTTAGTCTCTCTTCTATGTCTTCCAGTGCAGACCCTGCACCATTTTAGTTGCCCTCCTCTGGACAGTTTCCATCCTGTCTATGTCTTTGCGGAGATTGGGTCTCCAGAACTGCGCAGTACTCAGATGGGGTCTGACCAGCTGTCTGTACAGAGGGATAATAATTTCCTGTTTTCTACTGGTGATGCCTCACCTATGCATCCCAGTATCCCCAGCCTCCTTGCTGCCCTCTCACATTGCTTTCCACCTTTAGGTCATCTGATGACTACCCCAGGTTCCTTTCCATTTTGTTGTTGTTAGCATCTCACCTCCCATTGTGTACTCTTCCCTGGGTTTCGTTTCCCAGGTGCATAACCTTACTTCTTAGCATTGAATCTAGCTGCCATACATTTGACCATTCCTCTAACCTTGCCAAGTCCCTTCTCATCCTTTCCACCCCACCTTGTGCATCAACTCTGTTGCAGATCTTTGTGTCATCTGCAAAGAGACATACTTTCCTTCCAGTCCCTCTGCAATGTCACTATAAAGACATTGAAGGACAGTCTAATACTGAACCCTACGGTACCCCCTAGTAACCCCCTTTCTTGGAGTGGACTCCATTTACTATTACTCTCTGTGTCCTATTCTCCAACCAATTCTTTATCCAGGCTGTCATCTTGGGACCCACTCCCAGGCTGGCTAACTTGTATATTAATCTTTTGTGTGGGACTGTGTCAAATGCCTTGCTAAAGTCTAGGTAGGCCATGTCCACAGCCCCTCCCTGATCTACTACTTTGGTCACCCAGTCAAAGAAATCTATCAGATTCGTCTGGCATGACCTTCCCGCTGTGAATCCATGCTGCCTTGGGTCCTGTGCCCCTCTAGATACTCGACAATTCTTTCCTTCAGAAGTGATTCCATAATTTTCCCTATCACTGAGGTTAAATTAACAGGTCTGTAGTTTCCTGCTTCTGCCTTGCTCCCACTATTGTGAAGGGGAATCACATCTGCCCTCCTCCAGTCCTTGGGTACCACCCCATCCTCCCATGATTTGTTAAAGAGGGTAGTCAGTGGTGTCACTAGTTCTACCCTTAGTTCTTTAGAATTCTGGGATGAATCCCATCAGGCCCCATTGCTTTGTCCACCTTCAGTTTTAAGGTTCTTTCAGAACCCTTTCTTCTGTAAATGGGCGGTATCAACTTCTGTATCCAGAGTGTTTCTACTGTTTGTTTTGGGTACCTCCCCCTCTTCATTTGCAAATACTGAGCAAAAATATTTGTTTAGTATATCTGCCTTTTCACAGTCTCCCTCTGCCCATCCTCCCTCCCCTTTATTAAGCTTCACTATCCCTCCCTTGGTCTTCCTTCGCTCCCTGATGTACCTATAAAGGTTTTATCCCCTTCTTAACTGAGTTGGCTATCTTTTTCCTTGGTTTGGGCCTTTGCTGTTCTGATCACTTCCCAGCTTCCTTTTGCTTTAACTGATACAGTTCTCTGTCCTGCTCCTTCTGTGATTCCTTGTACTTCCTGAATGCTTTCTTTTTCTCTTGAACCTTCACTGCCACTTCCTTTGAGAACCATAGTGGTTTCTTACATTGTTTTGTTTTGTTTATTTGCTTCACACAAAGGCTCATTACCTCTGTGATGGCAGTTTTTATTATTCCCCATTGTTCTTCCACCCCTCCTTACTGCCCATTTGCTAGTGCATTCCTTAGGCACTCACCCATTTTGGCAAAGTCAGCCCTCTTAAAGTCCAGTACTTTTGCCTTTGTATGGCTTGACTCTATTGCTGTGTTTATTGTGAACCATTCTCTTTGATGGTCGCTAGTTCCCAGATGGCTACCCACTTCTACATCTGTGATCCTCTCTCCATCTCCATTTGAGAGAACCAGGTCTAAGATTGCTCCCGCTCGAGTGGGCTCCAATACTAGTTGTCTAAGGCATGCCCCCTGTAGGGCATCTAGAATAACCCCACTCTTCTAAGTGGCTGCAACTGCACTCCAGTTAACATCTGGCATATTCAGATCACCCATCAGCAATATCTTCCCTTTTCTGCCATTCTAAGTATACTTTCTATCATTTCCTTGTCATTTCTCTCCCCTGAGAAGGGGTCTGTATCTAACCCTGTGCGGATTGTGGTGCCATTGCCTGTCTTCAAATTTACCCACAGTGCTTCTTCTCCTCCCTGTTTACCCTTTTGTTCTGTTGGTTTGATTCCTTCCCTTATGTAAGAGCTACTCCTCCTCCTCTTTTACCCTCCCTGTCCCTCCTGTAGATAGTGTATCCTGGTATGTTTACATCCCAGTCATGGTTTATTATTGTACCATGTTTCTGTGACTGCCACAATATCCAGATGTTCCTCCTCCATCAAGGCCACTAATTCAGGAAGCTTGTTACCCAGACTACGGGCATTGGTACTCATTGTTCTCCATTTTTGATGGCTTTACCTTCTGTTGCAGCATCCCCCACTGACCTTTCTACCTCGGTCTTTTTCTCATTTAGTACCCTGTTTTGTAGGGAGATGCTGAGATTTTCCTGCTGCTTATCTGCTTCTGCTTTTTGAGTGTTAACACATCCAACTGAGTGCCAGATCCACCACACAGCAGCATTTAGTAACTAAGTGTCCAGGATGTGAACTTCAAATGTTTAAATTTTCTTATCTCACCTAACTAGGATTGTATGTAATATTTCCACTGATCAAAAGTCAAATATACAGTACAAAGACCCTATCTCACTATCCAAGTGCTGCATTAAGTCATCATCACTACACACAATCAGTTTCCCAGTGAATACACACACTGCCAATCTGAACAGGCAAAGGAACACTTTCAAAGGAACAACTATGTTTAAATTATGTTTAATATTTGAATAAAGTAATGATTTTTAAAGACTTTTTTGAGGGCTGCAAAAGTGAGGGGGGGGGACTTAAACAAAATATAAAATAACTCAATACTCAACCAGGCTAATCCTAATACATTTTAAGTTTTAAGTCTATATAATGGGTTGCAAATACAATTCCTCCTTTATGCCATAGCAAGGAGTTGTGGCTTGAAACAGATCTGCAAAAAACACTTCTCTTTGTAGCAGTTTTGTGTTAAAATCCCCTCCCTTCCTTCCCTTTCAAACCCCCAAAAATGCATTGTTGGTAGTTGATGTTTCTGTTCTTTGAAAAGTCTTGCAATTGGTGAATTTTCATCCATCCTCCTAATATATTCTTTAAGTTCTCCCACTCTTTGATTTATTTGTCTTTTGGTTTTCCCAATGCACTGTAAATTCTGTCACAGGGGCATATTACCCCGTACATTACTCTTGTACTCTGATATGTGATAAAGTCCTTAATAATAACCCCTTTGTTCTGCAAAGATTTCTTACTTTGTTTAGTCTGTATGTATTGTTACAGTGTACACATCTTCTGCATTGAAAGTTCCTCTTTAAATCCTCACTGGTAACCAGTCGTATTTCTCTGTGGGATATAACTATGCAATCCATGTGTATCAATATATCTTGTAAAGATTTAACTTGTTTGCAGCATGCAATAAACCTGTTTGAAATGCCTTTACCCCAAGATTCATGGAGTTAAGAATGTGCCAATGTTTGGAAATGCTTTTTTTTTATGTCATAAAAAAATGTCACTGAACTTAACCATTAGTAAAATTTTATTTTCTGCTTTTTCCATCAATATTGTTCCTGTATTCAATAACCCACCTCTGTCTCTCTCTCTCTCTCTCTCTCTCTCTGTTTCATTTTTTGTTTTACTTCATCTAAAAGTGACTGTTGATATCATCTTTGTTTGGATCTATCTTCCATTTTGCCTATTGTGGATTCAAAATCCCTCTCCAAACTGCTGTTTTTCCTTACCCTTATAAATTGGTTATACTGGATGGATCTAATTAAACTTTTTGTATGGTAACTGTTAACCACTAAAATAGTGTTTCTAGCTGTATTTTTTCTAAATATTTTGGTACACCACTTATTTTCATGTTTGAATATTTTCAAATCTAAAAAATAAATCTCAGTTTAATTATAATTCATGGTAAATCTTAAATATTTGGTTCTAGAGTCTAAGTGTTGATAAAATTAATGCAATTCTGTTTCTGTCTCCTCCCATATGACAATAATATCATCTATAAAATGCTTCCAAGTATTGATTTTTTCTCTAAAGAGATTGTCTTGGAAAATATATTTATTTTCAAATTGGTCCATAAACAAATTTGCATATGATGGGGTCATGCTTGACACCATTGTTGTTCCTTTGATTTGGACAAAAAGTCCTTCTCAAATCTAAAATAGTTCTGTCTTAAAACTATATCTGCATTGTTTAATAAGAGGTCATTAGGTGGCTTAATCTCACTTCTTAAATCATTCAGTGTCTCTTTCAATGCTTCACGTCCTGCATCATGGGGAAGTGACATATATAGGTCTTTTACGTCAAATGTTACCAGTAAGCTATCTTTGATATTTCCCTGTTTTCTGTTTAAATCTTCCAAAATATTGATCACATGTGCACTGTCTTTGATATATGACTTTGTCCCTGGACCCACCAAAATCAGCCAAACTTACACCTATACTTGGTTTCACCACCAAATTTTATTGGATAGACATTGTACATTTTAACACAACATTCCATTTTAATTCCTTTCAAATACATTCTCCCTAACCACCACTGAATCTTATTACATTTATTATTTACATAAAGAAACTCTCAGATTTTATCAGAGGCACACTGAATACACCTTTCTGGTGCTTGTGCTGTGATTTTATGAAACTGTACACCTGTAATTTACATGCAACTGTGTTTTCTTGTGAAATATCTGCCTGGAGCACTTGTTTCTGTTGCACAGGAACCAGGAAGAGAGCCTGTAGTTTTTGTGGTATTCCCCACGAACTACAGACTATTTAGTTAGCATTTTATTTCTTCTGGGGGTATTTGGAAATAGCTTGTAGCACTACACAGTGCCTCATTTTCCTTGAGACTACAGTTTTTGGGGCTATTTTAAGTTTAAAATTATACTTTTGGGCAAGGAGACCCAGTAACCTCGAACTTGAACTTCTGGGTCACTAGTTGCTATAACAGCAGATCCCTCAGCGAGCAGGGTGGTCAGAAACTCTCAGATTGTATCAGAGGCACACAGAATACAACTTTCTGGTGCTTGTGTTGTGATTTTATGAAACTGTAAACCTGCAATTTGTATGTGACTGTGTTTTCTTGTGCAATATCTGCCGGTAGCCCTTATTCCTGTTTCACAGGAACCAAGAAGAGAGCATGTAGTTTTTTGTGGTATTACCCATGAACTACAGACTATTTACTTAGCATTTACTTTTTTCTGAGGCTATTTGGATACAGCTTATAGCCCTACATAACGCCTCATTTTCCTTGAGGCTACAGTTTTTGAGGCTATTTTAAGTTTAAAATTATACTTTTGGGTGAGGAGACCCAGTGACCCTGGACTTGAACTTCCAGGTCACTAGTTGCTATAACAGCCGATCCCTCGGCAAGCAGGGTGAGCCGAGCAGAGTAAGCGCAGCACAACATGCATCACCATGCTTGAAAATGCATGCAAAGACTCATGCATTTGTGTATCTTATGCGTGTTAGGTGAGGTAGGCGAGCACCAGGGGAGTCCATTGCATAGCAAGCAAGTAACTTCAGGTATAAATACAAAGCACTGTAATTGTGGCCTACTGTATATTTGTGGAATTAACAATCAATAGACAGTGCCTACCTGTGTAAACGTGGCAGAAATATTGTCTTACAGTACTAACAAACTGCTGCAGTACAATATAAATTTGTGTCATGGAGGCTTATATTGAAACAACTAAGGGTGAGATAGGGATCATATGTTCTTCTTGTAATATGTACACATTCACTGCTGTCCATCCACCCAACAGCCAGTTTACCTGCCCAAAATTTATTGATAACACTGACATGGCCTGCATAATAGCACAGTTTAATAAAAGGCTCATGGAGATAGAACAGAGTCAAAGGGACATGGCAGACCACTTTCAAGTATGACTACACACTAAAACAATGCAAAGTGGAATAGACACTTTGTGTATACAAGGCCCAATGCAAAATCCCACTCACTGTGACAATAATTCAACCTGTACTAGTCAAAATCCCTTAAAGAAAAAAAGAGATAGAGAAGAAGAGGAACCTCTCAACTCAGAAGATGCATGGTATCAGGTCCAAAACTTAAAATTACAAAAGAAGAAAAAAGGCAGGAAAGCAAATCATTTTACCTTAGAACTTTCAAACTCATTTGACCCACAGGAAGTCTGTGGAGATACAGCAAGTAATGCTGTGGCAGAGTTGACTGGGTCAGTGACTATTCCACAAGTCACTGAGACAGACAGCATAAATATAAACAACAGTACATCCTGCCCCCCAGATGAACCATTGATAATGTTAGAAATACCACCTGTAAACCCAGGACAGAATGAAGCTGATGTGTCACCCATATGTATGGAAATCGAGGCAGAACAATGTAGCAAAACACAGGTTTTTATTCTCAGGGATTCCATTGTTAAAGGACTAGACAGAGCAATTTGAAACATAGATAAAGAAAATAGTACCATGTCATGCTTTAGGGGAGCCAAAATATCTGACATTACTAAAATGACTAGTGACATACTTTATCATGAGAAGTCCCCAAAATTAGTGATCATACATGCTGGGGCTAACAAATGTATTACAGCAACATACGCAGCAGATTAAACAGGAACTGATTAATCTAGCCAACAAACTTGAGAATCTGGGCTGCGATTTTGCCGTCTCAGAAATACTTCCTATACCAAGAGCCACATACCAGCAAGCATGTAAATTAAAGCAGATTAATAACTGGCTAAGACAGTGGTGCACAAAGCAGGAAGTAGGGTGTATTACACACTGGGAGGAATTTATTGATAGTAACTATTTGTACAGCAAAGTCGGATTACACATGAGCAAACTAGGGTCCCAGCTTCTAGACCAACATATAAACAATTACATAACGACTAATTTAAACTAAAATGTTGGGGGTTGGGGGTCATTTCTCAAGATCCTTTTGCATCCTACCCAAACTTACAATCCTCTGTCAAAATCAAAATGAAAAAAAAAAAACACTTGAAAAGGTAAATAAAAATAAAAAGAAGGGTAAGGGGAAAAAATAAGAAGCAAAGAATAATAACCCCTAATATACTAGATAAGTCTAAAAATACTAGATCAGATCAAACTCCAATTATGCTGTCCAACCCAAATGAACTAAAGATCTTATTGATTAATGCTAGAAGCTTAATGATTAAAATGGATGAATTACAGCACATTTTAGCAACAAGAAATATTGATATATGTGGTATTACAGAAACCTTGTTTTCCAACAATGATTGGAATACGGACATACCAAGCTACACAAAGTTCTTGAAAAACAGACAGAATAAAAAAGGTGGGAGTATAGTACTTTATATATCAGCTAAACTCAAGAGCTACCAGATAAACTTGGAAGCTACAACTGCTGAAATTCTATGGACCAGGATAGAATCTGACAATAAAAACTTGACCTTTGGCTTAGGTTATTGGACCACTAACCTAGGACAGGAGGGTAATTAAATTTTTCTTCAACAGTTAAAAAACAGGGCAACTTCTGATGCTCTGATACTGATGGGTGATTTCAACCTCCCAAACATAAATTGGGACACCCCTGAGACTAAGGGACTATTTGAAAGGAGATTTTTAGAAACCACCTTTCAACTTGGCTTAGAACAACTGGTCACACTCCCAACAAGGAACAACAATATCCTGGATTAAATTTTCACAAATAATACAGATATAGTTTCCTCTCCCATAATACTGCCACCTTTGGGTGACAGTGACCATAACATGACCATAACATGCTAATATGTAATGTCCAAAGGTACAGTATGCTTTGAGTAGCAATGGGATAACAAAAATCAAAAACTATCACAAAACAGACTACAAAAGCATCAAAGGTTATCTTGCCACATGGGACTGGGAAGGGGATCTAAAAAATAATGATCTTGAATAAATATTGGATAAAATTATAACCAAACTGGAATATTGCATAAATAAATGGGTACTCGACCGAGTCAAATACAAAAATAATAAACAAAGGATACCATTATGGTGGACCAATGAAATTAAGCAAACTATCAAAAAAAAAAAAACCATAGAGCATACTGTAAATACAGTAAGAGTCAAAAATATACTGACTGGAACAGGTTTAAGGTACTTGCCAAAAAACCAAAAAAAAAAACTTATTAGAATGGCAAAACAAAGGTTGGAAGTAAACCTAGCAAAAAATGTTCAAGATAACAAGAAAAAGTTTTATAATTACATTGGCTCACTAAAAGGAAGTCAGAGAGGAATTGGTCCATTAAATTCAAATGATAAAATAATTACTGATGAAAAAGAGATGGCTGAAGAACTTAATCATTACTTTGGGAATATATTTAAACCCAAACAAAACATAAACATAGACATACAACCTACAAATGACTCACCCATATTGTTCACTGAACAGAACGTACTGAATGCCATCAGCTTGATTAAAGTTAATAGATCACCAGGTCCGGACTGCATCCACCCAAAATTTCTAAAAGAACTTTCCAAAGAACTTTCAGTCCCCCTAACTCTTTTATTTAATACCTCAATAAAGGAGGGAAGTGTACTACAGTCCTGGAGAGAGGCCAATATCACACTGATCCTCAAAAGTGGCAACAAACAACCACTCCGTAACTACAGGCCTATCAGTCTAACCTCCCTTATTAGCAACATCTTGGAAAGGCTTATACAACATAAACTCTTAGATCATATTAGAAACACAGGATGTATAGATATTTCCCAGCATGGATTCACACTGGACAGATCGTGCCTAACAAATCTCATCAATTATTTTGAACCGGTCAGTGATGCTGTGGATAATGGAATGCCAGTGGGTGTTGTATTTTTGGATTATGAAAAGGTATTTGACACCGTCTCTCATAAAACCCTCATTAAGCAACTAATTAATATAAATTTGGACATTAAACTAATAAAATGGATTGCATCTTGGCTGTAGAATAGACAACAGAGTGCTGTCTCACTGTCACACATGCCATGACTGTATCTACTATCCCTTATCCAACCTCCGTTTCTTGCTCAAGGACCACCCTTACCCCCCATCGGTCTTGGACCATCTGAGCCACACAGAGACTGTTCCCTCAGACCCAGAGACATCCCTTTCTTGAAGGCCCCCAGATGTGTCTCCTTTGTCTCTGGCCACAACCTCACTGACCCTGAACACCCTCCCACTGCATGACATGCAATACTGCAGCAAACAGCCTGGCCTTATGTGCTGAAGTGTATACCTTGTCCAGGCTGCCCAAAAGTGTACGTAACCAATCCTTACAGATTGGCCTATGTCCATCCACCTGCTACCCTTGCGACCTGGCCCATCCTTGCTGCTTACGCTGGATGGCCGGAGCCATGGTGGGGGTGCCCCACCCTCTTAATTGACAAATGATGCCAATGCCTGCCAGGTGGATGCCAATAATGGGGTCTGACATGCCAGAGTCCTACCTGTCCACCATGTACCGAACAATCTGAAACTCAGTAACTGGGCCACTTACCTCTAACCCCACTCTCTCCCAGTACTCTTGGAAGCTCCTCCATGCCCCTTTGTAAGCCCTCAACATGTTGGTAGCCCAGGCATTCCAAAAGAGGAGCCGGTCTCAGTCCAGCCAATCTCTCAGAGGTGGGTGGGCACCAATGTTCTCTGGGCAGCCGCCCTTGGGGCCAGTGCATGAAACCTGTCCAACTGCAAACTGGAGAGGCTGTCAGCTATGTAATTTTTTAATTCCCTCCACATGTTTTGCCCTGAAGAACATGTTCAGCCTGAGCCCCTTCCACACCAACCTCCTTGCTACCCTGAGCACCACCTCCGTGGACCCTGACTGCCTATTGATATCTGACACCACCACTAAATTGTCGCATCTGAGCAATATCCTTTTGTTCCTGAGGGCCTCCCCACACACTACCATGGCTACCCAAATTGAGAATGCCGCCAGGAATGTGATGTCCCTGGTAAGGCCCAAACCAACCCACTGTTCTGGCCATTTTTCCCAGATCCAAAGGCCTCAAAAATATGTGCCTATACCGAAACCCCCCACTGCATCCGTGTATAGTTCTATTTCATATTCCCTTCCTAATGGTCCTGCCAAAAAGTGACACCATTGTAACCCTTCAGGAGACCCTCCCATGTGGCACGGTCATCCCACACCTCTGTGTTAATATCATCCCAGTGGTGGGGGAGCCTGGCCCTGGCAGTGGCCCTAGCCGGCCGCCTCATGAAGACTCTGCCCGGGGCCACCGCCTTACAGGCAAAGTTCATATGTCCAAAGACTTGCTGTACTATCCTCAACTGAACCCTCCATTTTCTCTTTATCCCCTTGATAAGTTCAGTGAGCTTGGCCACCTTGGTGGCTGGGAGCCAGAAGCACTGCTGGTTGACATCAATTTCAGTACCCAAAAATTCCAGCTTCTTACTGGGTCCCTCCGGCTTCTCCCGTGCGAGTGATACCCCCAACTGTCTACACATATTCTCGAAGCCCTCGAGCATGCATAAAGTCTCCCCCTGCCCTCTCCTATGAACAAGAAATTGTCCAAATAGTGGACTACCGCTCCCTTCCTATGATGCACTGAGAAGGCCTACTGCAGCCAAGGGCTGAAGACCTCAAATGTGGTGCAAGTGACAGAACACCCCATGGGCATGGCTTTGTCAAAGTAAAATTTCGCTTGAAATTGGAAACCCAAAAGAGCCCAATCTTCCTGCCTAACAGGCAGTAAACAGAAAGCAGACTCAATATCAGTCTTAGCAAGCCATACCCCCATTCAGCCCTGATGATTTCTACTGCCTGATCTAATGTCGCATATGACACTGTGCTCCTCTCAGGTACAATGGAGTCTTTCACCGAGTCACCCTAAGGGTATGATAAATTGTGAATTAGCCGGTATTCCCCTGTTGCCTTTTTGGGAACTATACCTAAGGGGCAATACCCGGAAGCATGGGAAAGGTGGATCATCGAATGGCCCCACCACTCTTCTGCCTCCAGTTCCTTCTTAATTTCCCTCTCCACTATTATCTCTTTCCCCTTAATGGATGCTAGATTCTTGGCACTCATAGTCTTTCTAATGTCCGTAAAGTGCAAGTTAAACCCCTCAATGAAACCCTCCTGCAGAGTGTCCCTAGCCTCCTGATTGGGGTAAAATTCTGTCCATGCCTTCAGAATGTCCACTTTAATGGAGTAGGCTGCCTTCTGGAAGACAACCCCTGCGTCCTTTGTTTCCCCAGGCTCCCTATCTCCCCCCAAAATCACCCCTCCCATTATGCCACATGTAGTTTTTCCTCCCCTTCCCTGCTATGCCCTCCCTTGAGTCTCCTGGCCACAGCCTCCCCCTGACTAGCTCATGCCAGAGGGCCAGTGATAACTTAGGCTGCCCTTGAATAGGGCAACCCCTTTTGTTCCACCACATCTCTGATATATTAATCCACATAGATGGATAAGGGTTCTAATACAGAGCCCACCCCCGATATGATGGGCCTGCCCAGAGGGTTCAATGGATCTTGTGAATTTTGGGAATTGTATAAAACAAATTGGTATTAATGGAAACATCTTCAAAAGTTCTCCCCTCTCCCACTCAGCTATCCATTACTGTTCATGTTCCCTGTCAAGTGTTTCTTTAATCAAATCTTTTATATTTTGAGTCAGGTCATTATCCAACTTCAAACAATTTTCCTTGTCCTCTAATAGTTTCCTAAATTTTTTTGCATAATTCTCATAATCTTGAACAACTGTACTTTCACTTTTATCAGCTTTTTTATATTTGCTTGCATGCATGTGCAAGAAACATAGTGCCACCATACAAATTTTCATAGGTGTGCTACCCCAGTTCCAATGCCCTGCTCCTTCTTACAGCCGCAGCCTCACCCCACCAATAAATATCCGAGCTGTATATGACAGCAGTTCAGATTCAGTGGTGTACAGTTCAAAGCAAAAGACTGCTACAATGAGTGGTGGGAACATGTAGGCAATTTGCATATTGCCATCAACAGGCAATTTACATATTGCCATCGACAGCATGCAAAGTACCTACATGTCAGCACTGCATCTGAACAGCTGTCATAGACAGCTCCATTTTTTCTTGGATCCCCCAACAAATATCCAGGTAGCATGCTGGAAGCCCACCCCAGCATGCTCATGCACTCCCCCCCGCCCATGCACACTGTATGGTCAACGGGGTGCCCAAGCCCCCATTGGCTCAACTGCCCCCACAAACAGACTTCCAGGTGCCATGCTGGGAGCTCACCCCAGTGTGGCAAAAGTCCGTATGGCCGATGGGGGTGCCCAATTCCCCATCAGCTCCACTGCCCCTCCCAAACAAACTTCCAGCTGCCACGCTGGGAGCCCACCCCAGCATGGCAAAAGTCTATATGGCCTACAGTGGTGCCCAATCCCCCATCGGCTCCACTGCCCCCCAAACAAACTTCCAGCTGCTACACTGGGAGCCCACCCCAGCATGGCAAAAGTCCTGTATCGTCTCCCAAAAAAAAACACCTATAAGAAAAAACAGTCTCTCATTGACTCTCTCTCCTACACTCCCCAATCTGTGCCCACCCTCTGGATACCCCACCTCCCCACACCGTAACCTTACCCCATACTTACCTTCAGACACTGGCGTGATGATCTTCGGTGAACTGGGAACACGTCTGCACTCTTCAAAGTCAACTGCGAACTGAAGAAATGCCGGTAAGCTGTATAAAGGCATACATTTTTTTTTTCAACTTTGGTGCATAACTCGGCCATTTTGGGGAATTTTTGCACCAAATTTTCAACATGGGGTTCTTGGGATCCCACTTCATGAACTCAGTCACTGTCATTTTGTTATTGTCTTGAAAGGTGATTTCACGGTCATTGTGTGGAACAGCCTTTCAGGACTGATTAATGAAACTACAGTGTCACAGTTCATGAGGTAGGCCCCCAAATACCCTATTTTGAAAATTTGGTGAAAAAATTCCCCAAAATTACTGTTTTACTAGTGTGCATTGAGCAGTTCCTATGCAAGCTCATAACTTTGAGAATGTTTAATATTTTCACTCCAGATTTTCAACATTGCCATTTTACCATACCTCCTTATGAACAGTACAGCTGTCATTTTTCACATCTCATCCAGAATGTGTTTTTGTACATGTAGCACACATTGGCATGGTTGGTGTGTGAAATCAATGTTTGGGACACATTAAGAAAATCACAGTGACACTGTTCATGAGCAGAGGTGTTAAAATGGTTATGTTGAAAATTTGGTGACAAAAGTCCATAAAATGACTGTGTGAAGAGCGTGCATTGCATAATTTCCACGCACCCTCATGAGTTCACAAATTTGTAATATTTTCAGTCCAGATTTTCAACATTGACATTTTTCCACACCTCCTTATGAACAGTACAACTGTCATTTTTCACCCCCTGTCCAAACTTTGTTTTCGCACTCCCAGCACAGAATAGCGCAGTCGCTGTTAGAAATTAGTTTTCGGGACAGATTAAGAAAATCACAGTGATACTGTTCATGAGCAGAGATCCCAAAATGCCTATGTTGAAAATCTTCTGTAAAAATTCCCTAAACTAAATACATTATGGGTTTAGAATGCACAGTTTCTATGCACATTTGTGACTTCACCAGTTTTTTTATATTTTCACTCCAGATTTTCAACAATGCCATTTTTTACACCTCCTCATGAACAGTACACCTGTCACTTTTCACATCCTGTTTGAAATGTGTTTTTGCACCTGTGGCTCCAAATGGCACCGTCACTGTGCAAAATCACCTTTTGCCTAATGAACCGATAGTGTCACTGTTCATGTGGTGGGGTCACAAAAAGTCCATGTGGAAAACTTGTAGTAAAAATATCAAGAAACTCCCTGGGCAATAGGGTTTTGAAAATAACGCCCTACCCTGTAGGGACTGACAGGCATCAGGGGTGTGACTTAGGATTTTTGATAGTAATGCTCATGCCATTCCACCCCCACCCTGCAGCCAGTGACAGGCATCAAGGTGTACCTTGGAGCCTTTGCCCCCAGAGTTCACTCCATTCTCCTATACTGCACCCATTTCAGTGTTTCCTTATGGAATGAGGTGAATGTAAAGCCCAAACACCCCAGGCACACCTCAACACTTGTCAATGTCTGAAGGGTAGGGTGAGGTGAAATGTCATGACCGTCATGGGCAATGACCCAAAGGCACACCCCAATGCCTGTTCATCTCTGCAGGGTGAGGGTGGAGTTGCATCAGTTCAGTACTTCAATGCCATTCCTATACTGCATCTGTCTAACTCCTGCAATTCCACTGCTAAGGCCAGCAAGCAAACATTCAGCATTGACAAATGCTTGTTTATGATTATTTCATGGTCGTTTTCCAAGTTCCGTAAAGTTGCAAACTAGTCAGCTGAGAGGTTAAACTTCGTTTTTCTGTCCACATTTTTCCTCTCTCTTAATGAGTTTTCTATATCTTCATTAACCAAATTCATTTATGTTTCTATAACATGTGGTATGCCCACTGGTGGAAAGAAATGAGATTTTAATTGTAACTTTAGACCTGAAGTTCTTCTTTTCTCTGCCTGTGTTACATCAAACACTTCCTGTGGGTTGTTTTTAAAAAAATATCTAAGTATAAGTTTTCTGAATAACCTACTCAATTGTAATTTTATCTTAAACTCATTTATCTTTTCATGTGGGTAGAAAGGCAGACCCTTTCCAGTAACTTCACTTCTAAGTCTATCAATTGTTTTGTTTTTTTAAGTTAAAAATTAGCCCTTGTTCTGCAATCTTGTGGTTACTTGAATTAGAGGTTCTTTTTGTCTTTCTCTTCTCTTCTCTTTCCTCCTGGCTCTATATTGTGTTCGGTTCTTCCTAACCCTGTGCCTTCTTCCACTCAGTCTGTGACGATTCTTTCTGACCCCCCCAGTATATTGACAACCTTTCTGTCCCCTCCACATGCCTCTCCTTCTGCCACCCCCTCTGTACCCTCCCCTCCCTAAAAAACAACTACTTGTACCTTGTGCTGTTTGGGTTCCCTCTGTATCACTTCCTGATGAGTATAGTGTACTGTCCAAATCTATGTTGTAGTTATAATTAGTATGTGTCTTATTTTGTTTATCCTTGAACCAGATACTGTATATACCTTTTTATCTCTGAAATTGTTTACGTCCCATTTAAATGTGTCTGCTTTTGTGGCTCTTATTTCATTTTCAAATTCATCAAGTTATTTGTTAATCTTATTCAAAAAATCTTCAAATTCTTCCAATGAGAATTTCTTTTTAACTTCCTTTTGTAGGGTTTCTATTTCTGTTTCTACTTTTGTCAACTCATTTGTAAGTGCCTCTACCAATACAAGCATAAAATCCCTTGAGCATCTGTTTCTGGCCCCATCCCACTTTAGTTCTAATTCCACAGTGGTGAAACCCAAATTTGGTCCCACTAATATTCTTAGTCCTCTAGGGATTCATTTTTGTTTCAGATATTCTGTTAGTGTCAATGCATGCCAATCTAGCTTCAAATGTCTCTGCTTAAAAAATTCATAATTGTTAGTAAAAGTTTTTAAGTTACTGGTCCTGCAAATTGTCTCTTTGTTTTATATCCCTCTAAGATTCTTAACTCTTCTGACTTTCTTATAACTTCAGGGATGGATCTATTCATAGTTAGTTGTCCAATTCATCAAACTTTAACATTATTAGTTATGACTGTGAAATTGCTACATTAATGTTGGAGCTAGGCTAGGAGAAAGTGGGTAGGGGGTGGGAGAGTGTTTAATAGGAAAACGTATTTCTAACACTGTACAAATGGCAGAGGAATGAACTAGTGAGCTCACATGTGAATAAGAAATAATCCTTTATCTTGTTCTGTTTACTCCACCATATGTTCCCATTCACTGTCAGCCCTCTGGTGCAGACACTTTGCCAAGTGCTCACAAAACAAAAGCCAAATTCCCGGTACAGCCAACCTCAGAAAAACAAATGTAAAGTATTAAGTGTTCAGTGCTTGGGAGAGGTCACTGTTCAATCAAGGTTAAAATACTTTTCAGATGTTGAACCCACTCACCAATAAATATGTAGCAAACATTATAATGTTTATTTGATTTGTAACATCCAGACTAGTAAAAAGTCCTATGTTTTGGATTAAATACTTCTTCAGGGAATCTGGTTTTAAATCTAAAAATAAATAAAGCTACTTCATATATTTTGACCCATATATCCATATATCCACAATAAACATTCATAATTAATAAAACAGGAATAAGGGGCAACACTTACTAGCCATTGTATTTGTCTCTTTAAGAGCATGATATCTTTGTATATATCTTTATCTATATTTATCATGCATCTATAAATGTATAAAAGCTCATTTACTCTCTGTTTTCCTTAATTTAACTATTTTGGTAATCAGTTTTCACTTTTATACACTATAAAAAAAACAAAGGTGCATCTTCAGGACAGCACATCTCATTCATTTCCAGTGAATCTGCCATTTCTTACTTCATTTTATGACCAGGCCTGTGACAAAAGACATTTAAACCTCTTATATCCCCTCTTGTTTACCTTTTCTTTTGTAAGGATATTGGCTAAATTTCAAAGTATTACCTTTTAAGCTCTGTAGCTTTGTCTCTGCTGGTACACTTGTATGCTGTCTGTTTTTAAAAAGGTAAAACAGAAGAGGTTAAATATTCAGTTACACTTTGAATGGACAGTGATTCTTTTCAATTTCACTAAGGTTATATGCATATTTTACCTTCTCTGTTGCTGTGTGCCCTTCTCGGTGCACTGTAGGTGCCCCAAAACAGCTCCTTTTGTAATGGAGTGCATCCCGGAATCCAGCAGGAGCAAGTGCAAAGCTCTGTGATGTCACAGGAGTTGGCTTCTGCTTTTCAAGTGTTAATATCCCCAACTGAGATTTGAACATAGTTCCATCCCACAGAGAAATTAAACTCTTTACCAGTGAGGATTTAAAGTGGAACTTTCCTTGTGGAAGATGCATACACTGTAGAAACACATGTAGACTAAACAGAATAAGAAACATTTGCAGAAATGAAGAGGTTATCATTAAGGACTTTATAACATATCAGACTACAGGAGTAATGTATATGGTTAAATGCCCCTGTGACAGAATTTACATTGGGAAGACCAAAAGACAATTAAAGCAAAGAGTGGGGGTACGTAAAGGATACATTAGGAGGATGGATGAAAATTCACCAATTGCAAGACATTTCAAAGAATGGGGACATCAGCTACCAATACTGCATTTTTGGGGGATTAAAAGGGTTGAAAAAGGAAGGAGGGGAGGTAGTTTTAACACAAAACTACTACTTAGAAAAGTGTTTTATATAGATCTGTTTCAAGACACAAATTCTTGCTGTGGCATGAATGAGGAACTGGATTGGCAGCCCATTATATAGACTTGAAACTAATTTATTTATTTATGACTTTGATAACCGGGTGAGTGCACTGATCCCAGGGACCGTTTTCAAGCATGACCCGGGCCATAACACATGGTGCAGGGTGACAGTGGAGTACAAGGTAACAGTAATAAACATGAAACAGATTTGATACAAGCAACAATAGTAAGCACAATATACAGGTTTGATGCAAAGGTCCATTTGAGAACAGTGAATACAAGGTTTCAATATCGGACATGAGGAGATTTGGTACAAAACAAACAAATCGTAGGCACAGTGTACAATGTGTGGCTGCATCATCCAGTGAGCAAGTAGTACACAGAATACTCAGTAAAAAACTATATATATATATATATATATATATATATATATATACACAATATGTACAGGCAAGGAAGTCAAATATTAATGTGAAAAATACGATATGACAGTTGTAGGCAGGGGTTGACTAGTGTGGCTAGGTGGATAACCCCTGGGCTGAGGAGTTGACTAGTGTGGGCTGGTGTCAGACCCCAGGGAGCAGTGGCAGGATGAGTTTGCCAGGAACCAGACTTTAAGGCGGGACTTGAAACTGAAGTGTGTGTCAATGGAACGGAGTTCATCTGGTAGTTTGTTCCACTGCAAAGGGGCAGCTGCAGACCAAGCTCTGCTACCCATGTTGGTGGATACCCTAGGAACTGCTAGAGGGGGAGTACCATTTGAGCAGAGGTTGCGGAGGAGTGTTCTGGTTTTCAGAAGGACAGTTAGTGGGGATTCTGGAGTGGTGCAGATGACATTTTCTACCATGCAGCACAGGGCTAAGCTAAAGCGTACTTGTAGCGGTAGCCATCCAAGGGTATTATAGAGGGTACAGTGGTGGGTGGAGAATGGGGCCAATAAAGCAAAGCGACAGGCACTTTTGTAGGCAGCAGAGAGTTTAGCCATGGCAGTAGCTGAGGTCCTGGCATAAATAAGGGAGCAGTAGTCAAGAATAGGGAGAAGATTACCATGGACAATGGCTAGTCTGGCTTCAGGGGTAAGGTATTGCCTGAATCTATAGGTGGCACCTAACTTTTGATGGAACCTTCTGACAAGAGAATTTGCATGCTCATTGAAAGTGAGGGAGGGGTTGAGCAGTACTCCTAAGTATTTGCAGGTGTTGACATCCTCCAGGACTGGGCCGTCTGGGGTGAGAATGCATAAGGGGGCATGGTTTTTAGTTTTGGCCAGAAACGGCGTAGATCCAAACAGCATGGATTTAGTTTTTTTGGCGTTTACTAAGAGGGGGTTTTTTGAGAACCAGCTGTGGTCCGCAGCATAGTTGTGCGAGAGAACTGAGGAGATTGCGGCCATGGATTTGTCACTGTGGAAGAGGACAAGGTCATCGGCAAACAGGAGAGAGTGACAGTTGAGGCAGTCGAAGAGAAGTGAATTAACAAATAAGGAGAAAAGGAGGGGACCCAGGATTGAGCCTTGAGGGACACCCACAGAGACAGGCAGGGTGGGGGAGCAGGTTTGACGAACACACACGAATTGTGAGCGATCGGTAAGGTAGTTAGTGAACCAACTTGTGACATTCTGAGAACAACCAAGGAGGCTAAGCTTGGAGGTAAGGAGAGCAGGGTTAACCATGTCAAAAGCCTTTGAGAGGTCGATGAAGACAGCCCCAGTAGCTTTACCATTATTCATGTTAGAGAGGATGTGGTCGGTCAGAAGGGCGAGGACAGTGGCAGTGGAATGATTCTTGTGAAAGCCGTGCTGTTGGTTGCATAGGAGGGTGTATTTGCCTATGTACTCAGTGAGCTGATTGTGGACTGCTCTCTCGAGTAGCTTACTGAGATGAAGGAGGATGGATATCGGACAGTAATTGTCGGAGGATTTGGTGTCACCAGATTTAAGAATGGGGATAACCTTAGCTATCTTCCATGAGTCAGGTATGGAGGAGGTGGAAAGGGCAAGGTTAAAGATGTATTAGGCTTTATTAGGTATTAGACTTAAAAAGTATTAGGTTTAGCCTGGTTTAATATTGAGTTATTTTATATTCTGTTTGAGTCCTCCCCCTTCCCCTCTCGCCAGCTCACTGCTGCAGCCCCCAAAAATCTTTAAAAATAATCCCCCCCTTGATTTATTCAAATATTAAATCTAATGTAAATATAAATGTTCCTTTGGAAAGGGTCCTTTGCCCTGTCAGATTGGCATTGTGTGAATTCTCTGGAAAACTGATGGTGTGTAGTAATGATGGCTTTATGTAGAACTTGGATAGTAAGATAGGTTCTTTCCTCTGTATATTTGCTACATATTTATTGGAAAGTGGGTCTTGATTGTCCAACCTCTAAAATTATTTTAGCCTTGGTGGGACGTTTTCCTCTCCCAAGTTTTGAACACTTACTACTTTACACTTCTTCTTCTGAGGCTGGTTGTACTGAGAATTTGGCTTTCAAATATGAAATAATCTAAATATTTTTAAAGACATGCAACAGATGTGTAAGCAAAGCAATTTATGAATTTCTAGACCTAAATGGTTGTGGAATAAGGCATGGGGTCATTATGTCGTGGACGAAATCATGCAAAACAACAATGCTGCACACAAAATGGTTTGCAGTAAAATAAGATTGGGAGACAATACCGACTGCACCACAATAGTGCACACCATTGGAAAAAGTAACAAAATCTTTGTTCATGAGGGGGCTATGCCCCAAGCACCACCAACATGGGGGCTACACTCCCACACCCCAAAACTAAAATTACAAACTCCAGTGGGGGTATGGATCAAGGGGAAAAGGGACTACATGGGATTGGGGAACTAAGGTTTTTTTTTTTAAACATCATGGGAAATGGGGACTCAAATCCCAATCCCTGGATCTTTACTGTGTCAGTTGCTTGTGCCTTAGCTACTCCACCATGGGAGTGGCTTGACCTGCAACAGCACCTATGGCCTCTTCAGTCCTTCTTCCAGATCCTAGTGAGTGACAGGGATAGGGGCAGTTTCCTACTACTATTATACCCCTGTCGCTGTAATTCCTTCTGTGCTTTAGACTGCATGACTCTTCATGCATTGTTTCTTCGACAACATATTAACCTGGTACCATGGAATAATCTGTACAGCAATTAAAAAAAACACAATCATGGAGTCAGTCTATTTAACTTAGAAAAGAATAATATCACAAAGTGATCAAATGCCACCTTATGAACTGAAGCTACTTCATAAAAAAGGAGAGGACTTAACTTCAGTTTAAATGAGTAAGTAAATTGCTAACTATAAAAGCACTCCTTGATACTAATAACTGATTTAACCAGAAGCCATTGCAATAATACTCACAGAAATTTGGGGAGGGGGAGGCTAAGAACCCATGAATACAGAGGCACTCCACAATGTGGTATCCTGTGTATAAGACAACTGCGACTGAGTGCTTTCAAAAAAGTCGACTCAATCACAATGCTTTTGCATAGGGCTAAATGGTAGGGAGTGCAACATGGTAGGGAGGAAAACCAGAGAAGGGATTTGGCACATATAGTGACAGGATATTGCTATGTATACATGCACGCTAGTTGGGGTTGGGGCCATACCATGCGATGCAGAAGGGGGATTTGTTGGCATGGGCTGCCGAAGCTGGCCATGTGGCATAGTGGGTTGGTGGCAGGCTGGGGTTGGGAGGTGCCAGGTTCAGTTCTGGGCATGATAGTTTTGTGCGAGGGTCGGGTTTTTTTGTTTTTAACTTTGGACCCCCTGGAGTTGAGAATCCATTAGTAGGGGAGTCTGCAGGTGAAGCCTCCCATGGTGCACTGCAGGGGGCACAGCCCCCTACATAAAAAGCAGAAACCCTACATCTCGGGTGCCGTCTTACTGTTCGCCACAAGTCTACCTTGCTGAAATTCATTTTCAGTGATGTAGAGTCGCCCAAACGGCAACTGCTATTACAAGGTCGCTGTTATCACATGGAACCCACAATGCTGACAGTTGACTTAAGTAGAAGTAGTAATTATTGTGTGCATGATAATTCAGGAGGGAAAGGCTGAAAAAAAACATGAAATATAAAGGCTCTTGACAATGTTAACAGATAACTTCAAAAGAAGTGATTAAAAAATGCACATAGTTATTCAGAGGAAAGGGGAGTGGTTAAAACCCATGAAATGTATAAGCTCACCACAGTGCTAACAGCTGAACTTCAAAAAGAAGCAAATTTAACGTATACACACACAAGTTAAAAGAGGGAGGGATCGAAGACACATGACTAAAAAAAACTTTCCCCATTGCCAGTAACTAACGTCAAAAGAAGTAATTACGAAAATGGGCACAGTAATTCAGCGGGGGGAGGGTGAAAAACTGATAAAAGAGAGGCTCTCCTTAAAGGCAAACAGCTTCAGAAAAAGCAATTTAGATAGTATGTATAGTGATTAAAGGAGGAGGGACTGAAAATCCATGAAGTATTGGAACTCTCCTCAATGCTGACAACTGGCATCAAAAAACAACAGTTACAACAATGTACATAACAGTTAAAAAAAAATGGTGTGGCAGTAAAAATGTATGTAGTAAAAATATATATAAACAAATATCCATTAGGTTTAAAAAGATTAGCAATGAAGTAACCACTAGAATAAAGATCACGCAATGAGCATTTGGCTGGATGCCGGCTAAAAAAAAGTAACAAATTTAACCAAGATAAAAGGCCAACTGTTTGAAATGTTGAGAGGCAGTGTTTCTTGCCCAGGTCCCAGCACCCCTGGTGCACAAGGCAGACACACCTCTCTGCCATGTCTCTCCACTCGCTGCCACTCTGAACACTGCCACTGTTCAGGTGGGTGCTGTGTTTTCAGCTTGCTGACTCCTCCCCAACACCAGGTGAATGCAGTTCAGGTGCTCAGATGCTCATGGAAATTATATTCTGACAATCAAATGACCCACACCACAGGAACAGTCATTCACAGTTCAATGTGTTAACACACAAGACAGTGGCAGGGAAGGTGCAGATATTGTAAAACTGATGAAGCTTCGCAGCCAATATTATAGTGCTGCCAGCTCTTTCTGAATGGTAGTGTTGCTCTCAATCACAGGCTGGCACAGGAGAGGGCTTGCTGAATACAGAGGAGGAAGAGGTGACTATTGTTAAGGTGAACAAAACAGATGCAATTGTACTCACAACCTCTGCCCTGCCACTCCGCCCACTGCCATTTGAAATGCTGCCGCTGTTTGGGTAGATGCTGTGTTTTAAACTTGTTGACTCTTCCCCAACACAGGTGAATGCAGTTCAGGTGCTCAGATGCTAGTAGAAAAAAATACTCAGCCAATCAAGTGACCCACATCACAGGCACTTGTCCAAGATATTTGAGCATATGGGGTCTGAGCAGTTCCTTGCCAGAGTCAGGATGCTCTATACTGACCACCAGGCCAGGATCCTTACCAGTGCCACACTGTATTCTCACTTCCCTCTGGCCAAGAGTGACAGGCAAGGCTTCCCACTCTCCCCCTCCCTTTAAAACTGTCAATACAGCCTTTAGCTACATGAGTCTGTCCACACCAAGATTTGAGGAATCCAGGTAGGTCACTCCTGGCACAAAGCTCTACTATATGCAGACATCATCATAGTTCTGTTGGATCACACTCTGACCTCAGATGCCCTCTTCTATCTTTATTGCAAGAATTAATGCAGATCTCTGGATTCTGAATCAGTCAATCAAAAACAGAGATACTTCTGCTTAACTGTCTCTGTGTCCCACAGGACTTCCAGTCACAAGGGCTGTGCTGGGAGTCAAAGCACATTACCTACCTAGGTATCAGAGTAACTGTAAAAAAACTAAACAAGCTCTGCAATATCAGCTTGATCCCTTTACTTGCAGGTAGGAAGCTGGAGTGTGAGTGGTGGAAACCACTACAACTGTCTGTGATAGATAAAATCAAAACTCTCAAGAGGTGTCGGCACGCAAGCTATAACACTTCACACATCACATGTCAGTGCAGGTTTGCACTATTTGGTTTGACCAAATTGATAGGATAATAGGTAACTTCTGGTGTGAGGACAAGCAAGCTTGGTACAACCAGAATAAGTTGAGAAGACATCAGAGTAAAGGGGGATGGGTCTTCTATGGTTTAGGAGATACTGTGTTACTGGACTTGCCACACTGCCCAGCTGGTCATTTGATTCACATCCCAGCACCAAACTCTTCCTCTCTGGCTTGATTTGGAAACGTCCTGGTCAGGAGAATGTCCCACAGTCTGTCTGTACAACTCCCAGAACAGGCAAGGTAGCAAGCACCCTATTATAAGCAACTCCCTCCACTTCTGGAAACAACTCCAGTGAGAGCTAGGCATCTGGAGCCACTATTTCCTGAGCTCAGTGGCATATAAAGGGTATAAAGGCCCCAGGAGAGCTCCTTGTTCCACACCATACAGACCTAGATTCCTTCAAAGGGTGACAATAACATTTTTTAATCCTACAAACTGAGTTCTGGCACTACCTTCAAATCAAAAGTGCCCTCAAGAACCTCCTCACATCTCCTGACCCCAAGTAAATGGATCAAATCACCGTAAGAAAGAATGGGCAACATACAGTATACTCACTCACTAGACACAACATCCCTGATTAGTTTGGGGCTCCTAAACACAAGTGGGCTGCAGCCTAGATGGCCCCATTTCCAGAGGACTTGTTGGCAGCTAGTGCACAATGTTTTGCGATCCCAGAAGCTGGCTGCTTAAAAAAAAAAAATCTATACCTCCCATGTTACACTCCAACAGTCCTCTATGAGGCTAAGTTGCTTCCCCAAGATAATTGCTTGAGGTGTGTAACAGCTGGTGCAGACCTGCTACACATTATCTCGGCATGTCCACATATCCAGTATTGCTGGGGGCAGGTGCATCACATCCTCCTCCAGGTGCCTGGCTATCAGATTCCAGAATCCCCTGGACTTTTAATCTTAGGCTCCCAAGTAGATGTCCCCTATATCAGACCCAAGGAGCTGTGACAGGTTATATAGGGCTATGTGGAGGCCAGATGAGTCCTACTCCACTAGTATAACATGCAGGAATTCCCACAGTAAAGGAATACAAAGCCTGTCTAGCACAGTTAGAGGAGTTTGAGTGCCTCACCCATATATCATCCCACTCAATGGCTCAGTGCTGGGGGGCTTGGGTCCTCTTTTGGTCACTTTCTGGGACAGCCAGGACCTCCTCTCCTGCCACATCTAAGCTGCCAAAGTTAAGGGTGGGCTGACCTACACTGACTCAGAGCATCAATATCCAAGGAGGGGACAATGGTGGTGCCACCCTCAGCAAACTCTAACAATGGAGTTGCAGCTTAAAGATATCTGTCAGATACCTAGTTTCTCCTTATTGCTCTGGGGGGGGGGGTGTCAAATTGCCACATCAGCAACTAATATCAAATGTATATAGGTTACTACTTTAAATACCCCCACAATTGTAATTTTGGTGGGGATTACGGATATTATCATTTACAGTCATACTGCAAGATTTAACCTTTGTACTAGATTCCTCTGCAATGTTGAGTCATTGGCTTACTAAGTGACATGATGAATGACATGCCTTGCTATGTTAAACTAATCTTTGCATGATATAGCTAGTTACATTTCATCAGCGAATATTACTTTCTTGCATGCTTGTATGCTGGCGTCTGTATTTGATATTCAATAAAAAGTCTAACCACAAAGACTGAATTTCTAACTGAGTGGGGAAAACAGGATCATTGGTCATATAAATGACATTATACTGTACATTTGCAGTATGTCATATACCAGGACTCTGCACTCCACAAATGCTGTCTGGAAAACGATACAGTATTTAAAGGGACACTGTCAACCCCATTAGTCCTTGGTGTCCCAAGTTTTAAAAAACACAATATTGTTGTTCCCATTCTGTAGAGACTGTTGATGTAGCTTGAGGTTTGATTCTGATCCCTTTTTTTCTTCTAAAAAGTGAAAAACAGACTGCCTACCATACTGATGTTACCACACAAAAAATATGGTTGCTTAGATATGTTTACTTCTGCTCCCACTGCATCTTTTCTGGACTTGGGATTGGGAACACCCCCATCACAGTGTAGTCACTCATTATACAGTAGGAGGAGATGATACAATGCATCATGAATGGTTACACCATTTGGAGGTGTTCCTAATGTTCAGAAAGTAAGTGGGGTACCATTTGCATGCAATTCAGTTCCACTGAAAAAGTAGGCAGATAAAACAACCAGGAACATCTATGAATTTTAGAGAATGTAAGCAATCATAAAATGTGAGTTGTTAATTAGAAATAAATATGATGGAAATAGGTTGATAGTGCCCCTTTAAAATGAAGGTTACACTCACAGAATGCCACTGGAATACCAGTTACTCAAGTAACATATAGTATTTGAACATTGCCACTTGGCAGAGTACAAAAATCAATGGTGGGTGCACAAGCAACACATTTAAAATGAACATGGTGTCAGCAGAACTACTGTACATAGGCATTTCTTGGACCCTTGGTATGGTATTGCTGGTTGTTTCATTGCAAGACTTAATTTGAATGCTCCACTTTCTGGGACACACAGAATAGGTACCAGATCCACTTCAGAGGCACAGTATTTATTAAATTCCCAGATTCCATTGAAATATAGCAATGCTTGTTGCTTCAGTATCAAGCACAGTTTCATGTCTGATTTCAAGATCTCACAGGGTCCAAACTGGCTGCTGCTTAAGAAGCACAGTTGCTTGAAAGTCTTGATTCCTGGGACTCATAAGATTAGTGACTTCTTGAAAGCAGGGCTAAATCTGAAAGGGACTCTGCCACTTCAGTGGTGAAGTAAATTTAGACCTTGATTTTTTTCTAAATGGAAAGTGGTGAAAAAAACAGGAAATGGAAAAAGTGAAGTATAAATGCAAGGAGGCATAACTGAACTCTCTAGTAATGCTAAATGTACATGTGTGGTAGCACTCTTTAGTAATTTTCTGGTTGTCTTTTTAGCTCATTTTTTGCATAAGTTGTTTTCATGGGTGCACACATCCCCAGTGTCGGTAAATCTTTGCTTATTTATTTGCCAAAAAGAGGAGATTATCCCCAGTGTCTGCACATTTTATTATAAACTGCATTCCTGGCAGCCCACCTACATGGCTCACTAGTGTCCTTACTAGCTTCCTCTGAAATAAAATGTGGCCACTGGAAGACAACCCATGCTGGCCAGCTAGTGTCCCAGTTTGTCTATCACAGACTAAGAAATGCAGCCACTAAGAGCCTATCCCTGGTTCCTCACTGGTACCCCAACAGCCCACCCTTAAACAAGAAATATGGTTATTGGGGACCCATCCCCAGTGGCATGCTTGCACCCCAATCCACTCCCTCAAAATTAAAGCTTACCACAGGGTAATTCCCCCCCACTGGTGCAGTTTGTCCTCTGACCCCTTGCCCCTTACTGAAAATGAATGTCGCCACTGGAAGCCCATCAAAAGTGATGAGTTTGTAGAGTTCTGTCCCTTCCCCACCAGAATGCAGCTACTAGGAACCCATGTGCAGTGGCTTAGTAGTGTTTTATGTCCACCCTCCCCATTCCAACACTAGAATCCCATCGCCATTATTGAAAAATTGTGTAGTTGTTTTTTTTTTAAATGATGACTTTTGCTCACCCTTTACTCCAGTTCATGAGAGTAACACCAGGAGAGGTTTCAGGGCAGGGTGAGGAAAGAAGGATGCCAATGGATGCTAGGGACTACTTGTAATAACTCTGTGTTAATGAGGAAATATGTTTTCCAAAGAAAGGAAAAATAACTGCAATTGCAGACATATCTGTCTACCACTGTAGCTTTTCAAATAGCTTGCATTCATAGTTTACAGGCCACAAGACCAGAAGGAACTTGGAGAACAACCCTCTGGATATACTTCTCAAAGAATATATATGTAATTCACTAAACTATCTCCTCCTGTCCTCAGAACCAGTGATGCTTCGATTGTGCCTTTGTGGATCTGATTGTGATCTGACAGATAGTGGCAGTATCTGACCCAGGACCCGATGTGGGATCTGACCTAAGTCAGAGGTCGGATCCCAGGTCAGATCCCACACCATCCAAGGTCAGATCCAGGGATCCCAGGTCAGATCCAGGGTCAGGTACAGGGATATGACTGCAGATCCAGGGGATCTGACCTGGATCTGTGATGGTCAGATCCACAGTCAGACAGTGTCACTATCTGACCAGATCCACTATCTGGCCAAACATCACGTATCTGGTAGAATCCTAATTTATAAGATACTGTCCAAGCAACACTACTCAGATCTTGTTTTCCTTATCCCAATTAGAAAAGCAGAAAATTTAAACTTTGCCAATGAAGTTGTTGCGAAGCTTTGTGAAGTTTACACTTCCAGCACCAACTTTGTACCTCACCACTTCATGACATTTTGCCAGGGGGAAAAGGTACTCTTCCAAGAGAAGTCTATACACAGTGAAAACTTAATCGATAAATGTGCCCACAAAGTTGCCACTATGTGTAGATGTTGCTGGGAAAGTTTTTCTTCACCTGGTGAAAAATTTGCTAAGGGTTCTGATTCTGGTTTCACTGGATGCAAAGGTGAAGTGCTTTGGCTTCCTACCTCAATGCAGAATCTAAATGAATCTACTGTTGAGCTCCACATTTTTGAAGGTTGCTAGCCTGTATTAATAGTATCCTGTCTGCTACAGAATGAATGGTGGCAAAATTGAAAGGGAAAGACCTGTCTGACAAGCCAAAATCTGCAGCTACCATGAGGGACCATGACAGCAGTAGGTCCTGCTCTGAAAACTTTGAGTCAGTGGGTTAGCAGTGATGAAGCTGAAGTCAGATTCATGATCACTTCTAAGACACTGCTGTTTGAATTAAGAAAGCTCAGGGCCTGTATGGAACAGATGGAAGCAGCCATATCCGATACCTTGAAGGCCAGAAGAAATTCTAGCAGCAGAACACCAACCTAGAGGGAGGCCCTTCTGACACCTCAGTCTTAGTGGAACAACATGAGATGGTTTTCAGGTTTCTGCACTGCTGAGAGCAGAGCTCACAGAGAAGACAGATGACTTTGGGTTCCACTCCTGGCATAACAACATGAGGATTCATGGGACCCCAGAGGGCATGGAGCAAGGTGCTGTGGCAACATTCATGGACTCATTAAAAGAAATCTTGAACTTACCAGAGGAAGAGCAGCTCCAGATTGAGTTTGTCCACCAGGCCTTAGCCAGGAATAGTTCTAAAGCAAGACTGAAGTCTGTGCTCCTACTGTTTGTAGATTATAGGACTAAAATTAAAATATTTTTTCCTGCATAGGGTAAGAAGGAAGTTAACTTTGGGAAAGCTGACTGCATTTTCACCATGATTTTTACCTCCTCATACTGCTGAAGGGCAAAATGCTTCTAGCTATCTGTAGATATAGGGAGCACATGAACAACTACATTAAGTTGCACATTTTTGCACTTGCTCAATTTAAAATTTATACAGAGCAATGAGCAACATTTTTCAGAACTCTGGCAAACGCCTTACTCCTTCTCAAGAAGCTGGGCCTTCCACCTGACTTGATTTCACTGCCAGACCCAGCACTTAAAATTCTTGCAGACACTTCACTGCATGTTGTCCCCTCCTCCTGAAAACATCAGGCAGACAGCAGAACTTAACAGAAAAGAAAACACACTTGTACACAGCAGAGGGGGTCAAAAATATTACTTTGCACACAGATGCTTGGTGACTTTTCAATTCATCCAGTTCTGAGTGCCTTTGCTAGTACACTTCAGTGCTATTCACATTAAACAGGCCTCTGCCTCTGACCCAGCCCTACTGCTCTCCCCAGCATTTCTATCTTCACCTTTGTCAGGGTGTGTGCTACAAACAGCAGGACTCACCATAAAACAAACACCAGAGAGCTCAGGCTGAGTAGTTGTACATGGCTCAGAAAAGGGTGAATGACTCCTCTGCTAAAGAACCAAACTAACTGTATTTAAGCCTGCATCCTGGGACTCAGTTAAATCAGCACTGGGAGTGCTGTGCATGTCCTTAATGTAGCAGTTGCTCATATTAATATTTGCTAGTTTTGAAATGGTCTTACTGTGTAAATACTGCATCCCATGACTCAGATAAAGCAGCACTGGCAATACTGTGCATATCCTTTATGGAGCTCAAGTTAAACTTTGCTAGTGTAAAGGTAGCTCATGTAGCAGTCCGTCATTGAGCGGGAAGAGGAAAGCAATCTTGGCGTGGGGTGGAAGTATTTGTCTACTTGCTAAAACTGTGTTTGTGAGGGGGGAAAATAATTGCAAAACGCGTGAATTTTCTGTGTGGGGACTGAGTTTGGGAGACTAGGGAGGAGGGAGGAATCCGATAGAAGAAGGATGTGCGAGGGAGAGAACAAAGGAGGATGCAGAGGAACATGTGATTCTGGGACAGCCAATGCTGCCACCGAGTTCAGGGGCTTTAAATTGCACCATACTTGTAGTTCTCTCAATAGAAGGCTATCACCAAACGGGAAGCAGAGAGCAATCTTGGGGAGGAAGTGTTGATTTTATTTTGGTCTACTTGCTGAAACTGTGTTTGTGAGGGGGACAAAGTAGTGCAAAACACCTGAATTTTCTGTGTGGGGACTGAGTTTGGGGGAGTAGGGGAGGAGGAAGGAAGCTGACAGAGGGATGAAGAAGGAGGGAGGAAGAGAACAAAGGAGGATGCCGAGGACCACATTACTCTGGGGCAGCCAAAGAGGGCTGCAGAGTTCAGGGGCTTTAAACTGCACCATACTTGCAGTTTCTTTCCATAGAAGGCCGCCGCTGAGCAGGAAGCAGAGAGCAATCTTGGGGGGTACTGATTTTTTTTGTCTACTTGCAGAAACTGTGTTTGTGAGGGGACAAAGTAATGCAAAATGGCTGAATCTTCTATGTAGGGACTGAGTTTGGGGGAGTAGGGGAGGAGGGAGGAAGCCAACAGAGGGAGGAAGAGGGAGGGAGAGAACAAAGGAGGACACTGAGGACCACATGACTCTGAGAGGGTTGATAGGGCTGCATAGTTCCATATTTATTACCCAGTGGGTCAAACAACCCTTTGCGTGAATGACCCCAAAGTGTAAGTGCCATGAAGCAGGAGTGTGGTGTCTGACTAGGGGTGTCTGCAAGGCATCTGTACGGCATTTGCAGGAGGGCCACTGGCCACAGACCTCACTGGACAGGGCATACAGGGTCCCAGGAGTCAGGATAAGATATTAAGGGGCAGCAGAGTGCTATTGGGGGGAGACAAAAAGCAGAACTAAACTACATTGGGAGAACAAGGAAGATGGAAACACATTGGGGTTGGAGCAGACAGCAGGCATAGGGGCGGTATGGGCGAGGAGGATGGTTGGTAGTAGCAAGCCAGGAGGGGATCCAGGATGGTTGGTAAGCTGTAATGATTGTGGGCTGGCTATCTTCTTGGGGATTGCTTGGAGGGCAGGGGGTTGTATGGTGTGTAGGCAGATTGGGTAACTTAGGGAGGAGGTTGTAGGACTGAGAAGGGGTGCAGAGTAGATGAAGAGGGTGGGGCAGGGGAAACAACAAGGGCCAAGGGACTGAAGGTGGTCTAACCTAGTCACTGCAGCAGGTGAGCAAAGGAGAAAACAAGGGGAGGGGATTCAGGGGGCTAGCCATGCAACCACTGAGGAGCAGCTGAGACCTGAGGCTGAAGGGTGGAAGGTGGTCAAGAAAAGGGGCAAGATGGAAACAGGAGCAGAGCATGAAATTAAGTCACAGGGAAGAGAGGATGGGGAAGCCTGGGACCAAGGGAGGGAGGATATGAACAGGTTCTCAGTGCTAGCAAGCCTGGATGCAGGAGAACAGGGTACAAGTGAAGGCAGGGGAGCTAGAATTGAGGCAGGAAGCAGGGTCAGCACTAGTGTTGCTTGGGTAGTATCTTGAGCAATCCGGGTCCACCAAATATATGCCATGTTGTCAGGATAGTGGATCCATTGAATAGCAGCAGCTATCCAACCATGGATCTGACCCCCTGGATCCAGGACAGATCCCATATTATCCAGTGCCAGATCCAGGGATCTGGCACTGGATCCCTGGTTCTGGCACTGGGATCCGGCATTGGATCCCTGGATCCAGTGTCATATAACGCAGGATCCTACCTGTGAGCTAACCAACAAATTTGGCTGGATCCCAGATAGGATCCCACTCAGATAGTGCTGCCATCTGATGGAGCACAGTCAGATCCACAGGGCACTATCTGAGCAACACTAGTTAGCACACAAGAGGGTAGCATAGGTGGGGGGAGATAAGGTAGGAGGGAGGGCAGGAGACTCAGGAAAGTGTGGGGGATGCAGGTAGTGATTGGTAAGGTGGGGATGCAGCCAGTCAGGGTAGGAGTAGTAGGGAGGGTGGGAGGGGGATGTAGGGGAAGATCAAGGATCATGGGAGGCACTGAGGGCTAGTGGCAGGAGGGAGCAAATGCAGTATGAGCAGAAGCTGAATCAGGAAGAGGTGGGAGTGCAGACAGGGAATGGTAGGTAAAAAACAAACACTGGGCTCAAGACAGCTGAGAAACTGGAGCCCACTACAACAAATCCAATAGTGCAATAAAGAAAGCATGAGCTCTACAGTTGTCATGAAGACACACTAAAACCGCTTTTATTTAAAATATGTAACAACTGCTTGCAGCATAGAGAAACCCCAAAAATCAATGATTTTGGGGTTTTGCTACCTGATGTACCTTCAAAGACAGTTGTTGTTACTGTTTTAAAAAAAAAATAAAAAGCAGTTTTAGTGTGTCCTAACTTTGTGGACTGTTCTTCGTTGACAACTGTAGGGCCCGTGTTTTCTTTATTGCACATATAGGGAATGGTAGGTGTATGAACACAGCTAGCCCAGGCAGTAGTAAGGGAGAGCGGGGGGGGTGGTCTAGGGTAGGGTAGGGTAGGGGATCAACAGAGATTGAGTGGGACAAAGGGACCTACAGGAGTGGGATCAGAGGAAGGGGACCTAGACTGGAGCAAAGGAATGGGAAGAACCAGGGAGGCGAGCAGGATAAAGGAAGGAGGGTCATCATCTAGGGGGACTCAGTACTAAAGGGTATAAGATGGGGTAGCAGGAGTGCCAGGAAAAGCCACATATGAGTGGAGTGTATGCCAGGCATGACAGTGGGGAAAGTGGGTCAGTTTATTAATAGGTGTGTGGGGAGGCTGGGGGGAACCTCATATTGTGGTGCACCTGGGTACTAATGACTTGGAAGGGAGTAAGGTAGAAGAGGTGCAGAAGAGAGTCAAAGAAGTAGGAAGGATATGCAGTAAAGAGGGAAGGAGATTTGAGTTCTCTGTGATTCTCCTGGTACCGAGAGCAAGTATGGTCAGGAAACAAAGAATTTCAGAGTTCAACAAATGGCTGGGGTCATGATATGAGTCCATGGGATACAGACTGGTGGGGGTGATGTAGGATGTGGGAGAACAAAGACCTGTATGCACCGGATAGGTTGCACTTGAGTAGGGAAGGCTCAGGGGTCCGAAAGAAAAAGCAGGGGGAGTTCATTGAAGCTAGGTATAATTTAAACTAGGTGGGGGGATGGGTTGGCAGCAAGCAGTGCCACCAGGCAAGGGAGTCCATTAGGCCTCCCCCCATAGGTAGGCAGGAGGGGAAGAAGTGGAATTCAAAAAGGGGAGGAGCTGGGGTGAGGGTAAGGGAAATGAGGGGAAGAGTTCACACTTGAGGATGGTCTTATGAAATGCAAGTAGCCTAGATAATAAGGCATTAGAACAGCAGGCTTTGATGGCGGAAGGGGAAGTGGACTTGGCCAACATCACTGAAACATGGGCCATCCACTAATAGGACTGGGATCTAGTGACCCCTGGGTACAAACTGTACCGTAAGGGCATAGTTAAGGGAAAAAGGGTGGGGTGGCTATCTATGTTAAGGAAGGGATGGTGTGCAACAGTGAAGAAGGCAATAATGGCAGGGCCAAAGACTTATGGGTCCATCTATAGAACTGAAAGGGTAGAAATGTTAGATTAGGGGTTGTGTATAGACCTCCTTCTCAAAGTGAAAAGATTAACAGAGCTGGGGGAGCAAATAAGAAGGCTTAGTGGTAAAGTCAACACTGGTGGTTGGAGACATCAGTCTGCCAGCTGTGGACTGGACCACTCCTATTACCTCTAGTGCCAGAGAGCAAATCCTCCAGGAGGCCTTCTAGGATGGTTTCATGACACCAAAAGCAACAGAACCAATCAAGGAGAGGAACATTCTGGACCTGGTGCTGATGGACAGAGAACAAGTTCAGCACATAGGGGTGGAAGACCCCCTAGCAGGAAGTGACCACCACACAGTGTGGTTTCCCTCTGTCTAGTGAAGGAGGTAGCCAGTACAAAAACAAAAACTGGACTTTAAAAGAGCAGACTTTGGCAGGATGGGAACCATATTGGAAGGGCACCTAGCTAACATCAGACAGGACATGGAAGATGAACAGAAATGGGCTATCATAAAGCTGGGTCTGGCAGAGGCCACTAACTCTTATACAAAGTGCCAAAGCAAAAAAGCCAGGATCAAAAAAATTAGCTTGTTGAGTAGAGAGGTAGTGGAGAGGGTGAGGGGAAAGAGAGCCTTTTCAAAAGCATAAGAGATCTAATCAAGATGAGGACAGGGAGGAGTACATGAAGAAATCTAGAGAGGTGAGTAAAGTAGTAAGGGCAGCCAAGGCTTCAAGAGAACTAAGGCTGGCACAAGGGATCAAAGAAGGGGAAAATTATTTCTTCAGGTATATAAGGAAGAAGAGAAATTTTAGGGACCAGATTGTAAGGATTAGGAAAGATGGATGGTGGGCAGATAGGGGGCAGAGCAGGCAGAAGCACTAAATGAGTACTTTTGCTAGGTGTTTACCAGAGTGATAGATGGGCTTATGCTACTAGGGAAGGGTGCAGTGGGATCAGGGGGAGAGAGGGTAACTGATGTGGAGAGCCCAGTTGACAGGGTGCTGAAGGGCCTCAGGTCCCTATGGATGGATAAGGTGCTAGGACTGGACTGAGTGCATCTAAGGGTCCTGAAGGAGTTGGCAGAGGTCCTGGCAGGATCACTGGTAGACTTGTTCAACACCTCCCTGAGTACTGGATGCATGCCAAAGGATGGGAGGATGGCACATGTGGTGTCCCACCATAAGAGTGGGCCCAGGGATGAACCAGGAAACTTCAGACCAGTGAGCCTTACAACCTTTGTGGGAAAGCTCATGGAGATTATCTTTAAGGAAAGACTGATAAGTTTCCTCAAGTGGAATGGTCTACAGGCAACAGGCAACATGGGTTTATATCTGGCAGATCATGTTATAGAAACCTAATTGATTTTTCTGATTGGGTGACATAGTCACTAGATAGAGGCCATGCAGTGGATGTCCTATACATGGACTTCTGCAAGGCCTTTGGCTTGGTGCCTCATGGAAGACTGATAAGCAAGATGAGCCCACCTATGAGCTGGGAAAAAACTGGTTGGGTGGATTAAAAGCTGGTTGCAGGACAGGCAGCAGAGGGTGGTAGTTGGGGGAGAGCTCTCAGCACCCAGGGCTGTATCCAGTGAGGTGCCACAGAGCTTGTTGCTAGGACCGATACTATTTAACATCTACACTGCTGATATATCGAACAGGATAAGGAGTAAGATCAATCTCTTTGCAGACGACACAAAGATCTGTGTGGAGGTGGATAGTGAGGAAGTGGGTAAAGTACTACAAGAGGATTTGGCAAGACTTGAGCACTAGTCAGACACATGGCAACTGGGGTTCAATGCTAAAAAGTGCAAGGTCTAGCACTTGGAGACTAAAAACCCTGGGAACAGCTACTGGTTGGGGGAGTACAGTTATCCACTTCAGTTGAGGAGAAAGATGTGGGAGTACTAGTAACAGGGGACATGAATCACTCGGCACAGTGTAAGAAGGCAACAGCAAAGGTGAACAAAATGATGGGATGTATCATCAGGGGAATCACCTCTAGGAGGGAGGAAGTCATTCTGCCCCTGTACAGGTCCCTGGTGAGACCGCACTTGGAGTGCAGCATGCAGTTTTGGTGCTACTGGAGGGGGTCCAGCGTAAGGTGCCGAAGACGATCCTGGTAATGGGGGACAATACATATGAGGAGAAACTGCAGGAGCTCAACATGTATACCCTGGAGGATAGAAGAGAGAGAGGAGATATGATCGAGACCCTCAAGTACCTTAAGGGTATGAACAGAATTAATTCACAGGGTTTATTTAAGATAAAAGGTGGAGGGACAGCAGGAGAAACAGTATGAAGTTGGAGGGAGAAAGATTCAAGAGGGAGATGAGGAGGCACTATGTCACAGAATGGGTGGTAGCAGCTTGGAATGTGCTGCCAGAGGAAGTGATATCACTCAGGATGGTAGGCAGCTTCAAGAGGGGGTGGGATAGGGTCAAAGAGAGGACCAAAACTGAGGGGAAGCTGGAGGCAGAGAATTTGAAGGTAGGGGAAATAAATCAAAAGGGCAGGCAAGGTGATGGAGGGCAGCTGCAGTTTAATAGACTGGGTCCTGCACATTTGAGCAGACTCAGTAGACCATAAGACCCGTATCTGCTTCCAAATTTCATATCTTCATATGTTTGTAAGTTGTTATGTGAGGTCCCCACACTGTAATTGGATACCCACTGTGCATCTTACCCAATACATGCTGTATATATGATATGATACCTAATGCACTAACATATAGAGCATTGGCACTTACCGTATAAGAGTAAGTAGCTGGGAGTATAATTATAATCTGTATGTTGCTTTGGCTATGAAACATGCTACAAGCAATGTGCCAAGACACACTTGTGTCTTTGTTTATCTTCTGAGAAGTTATGGTATAGCCTATGCTGCCAATATGCAGATTTTTGTAATACTGCACTACATCCTGTATCTTGTATGAGTCTTTTCTTCTACAGTTTTAGCTGACTTTGCAAATAATGTATAACGACAGATAACACCATGGAGCCACCTAACCTTTGGCTAATAGGACTTATTTTATGTATCTAGACTTTTGGTAACTGTAGTAATAATCAGAACTATATAACCTGTTGTCTTACGTATTCCCCTCAAGACCATCTTCAATCCTAGGGGTATTTGGGAAACTTCAACTCTCAGTGTCTAATGGTAAGACTTGATTTAGGGTAACTGCTAATCTTTGATGTAATAAACAAGTTTATTACTGAATATGCCACTAGTCTGTGTCTCTTTTGCATCTCTAAGACTGCCAAGAACCTGACCAGAGCTAAGCACCCTAACATACTGGCGACCGTGTGCAGGCGGTCTTGATTTGCAAAGTTTCAAACTTTTTGGCTTACCCTTCCTAGCAGGTAATAAGTAGGTGTACACATCCATACCACCTCGCCCAAACCTTTTACTCTGTAGTATCTTGTAAAGTCTGCTGCTTAATTGGCAAGGCTGATGCCATCTCACCTTGTTCAATAGCAGTTTTGAATTGCAGGATTGTGAGAGTACAGTAGCCCAACTGTCTGTTGATATACCCACTGTGGATCGATACACAGCAGGGTCCCCACTGATGGGTTAATGTGTGTTTCCCACACTGTTTGCTGGTACCACTATGGTACCACTATGTCTATGACCAATATCTGTGCAGACTTTTGACTCAATATCTCTAACTTCCTTACCTCCCATGGAGACTGGAACAATTTCACGCTGGATGCAAATCGATCCAAAATCCCTGTGCTGGGGATCTCAACTCAGTACTTCGAGGAATGACAAGCAGCCAAAAAGCGTGATGCTAAAGGACTGCTAGTCATGGTTCTATATGCTACTCTAGAAACCTCTAAATCGAGGTTTCAGTCCCTTAAACTCTCGTCTTTTAAGAAAGAGATGTGATTGCAGGCATCTGAAAGTTTGAAAGCTGAGCAGCGGCTTGAAGCAGAACTTTAGTCATTGCATAGTAAGAATAAGACTCTTTTGCACTGTTCTGTACAAGGTAATGATCAAAAGTTATGTACATTGAGAGATGAATGTAATAGATTCAGACAGGATAAGAAACAGGTGCTACAGAGGAATGAATTATTGAGTGATATGAATGATACTTTGCATGAGGAGCTTGATGAGATGACAGATGACATGAAACAGGCAAGTGAAGAGTTGGATAGGGAGCTCAGGGACAACTGTGAGTGGAGCACCATGTATAGAGTATTACAGAAAGAAGTTGTGAAAGGTGTTGAGCAGAACATTGCAAATGTTAGTCAGAAGGCATGTAGACTCAAGATGGTGAAACTGCACCATCAGCGAGAAGTGTTGGCTGGTCACGTCAAAGCGATGGGTGGGTTTCACTACATGACCATTGACCTTATGTCATCCAGTGATGATGATTCTGGTGATGACAACTGAAAAGATGGCACCCAGCCACTCCCTCACTCTGGCCCAGTATCCTCCCGCTATCCACAAGATGGCGGATCCCCACACTATTACAGTGCAACCCTATGTCATCAGCGGAATGACAACTATCACTTGCACCGCCAAGATGGTGACCCACATGATAGGGGAGGAGGTCGAGGCATAGGCACAGCCCCTGCCACTTTGGCTAGAGCCGACAAACCGGAGATCGAGCAAATGATGCAGGCCACCCTCTCTAAGATGGACATACCTGAGGAAAGCAAACAGGCCTTCAAACTGCATTTAGATGCAATGATGAAGTAAGCTGCTTCCCAGCCATCTACTGTCCACACTGTGGCTGATGCCACAGCGGAGGCTGCCCTTCGTGGAGCACAAAACCTAAATCCTTCCCCTCAGCGTCCAGCAGCTCACAATAATCCCCTTCAGTTGGATCACTCTGTACAGCAGATCACTCACAGTATAGGCCGCATAAACCCAAATGACAATCTCAGTTGTCATTTGGAAGAGGTTAATTTCAGTCTACCGATGAACTTCCAGGTACAGATTCTTTGGCAGACCATTGACCCCAGTCTCTGGTAAAAACTCCCAGAGGCAGCTCACCAGTCCATAAATGCAACCTTTGATGACATTGCAATGGAACTCATTTCCACGCACACCCCAGGTGTGGTTGACATTATGTTGGCCTACCCTGTAAAGCAAACTGCCAAAGAGAGCCCAGCATCATACCATTAGAGGCTATGGCTGGCCTACCGTATTAGCAAAGCACCTTTGGATGAAGTTGCAGACACTGATCAAACTGAGTACAAAAACTTGTACCTTCAGAACATGCTTCCGGCTATCCGTGAAAAAGCTGCGCCCACAATTTTTCCCAGGATGGACAAATTTGCAGTCATCTTCTGGAAGATCGAGCAGGTTTACCAGCTCTACCTCTGAGATCTGAATTCTGACTCTAAAAAGGTGGCTGTGGTACTATCTACCAGCGAGCCTACAACCCACTACACAGTTGAGCGCACGGCCCAAGACAGAAAGGCTGCGTCCTCAAATAACAAACAGCACTACCAGTCCGGAAGTGGAAACCAGAACTACAATAGGAATAACAAGTGGAATTGGAACAGCTCTAATTCCAACAGGGGCAATCAAAATCATCGTTCAGGCCCTTCTTACCATGAGATAGCAGAGGAGAACAACAACCTTTGTAACCTTCTCAGGCAAATTCATCAGTAGCCGTCTCAATTCAGATGCATACCATTGCAGCGCTAGCTCCAGTGCACCAGGCTTTGTTAGACCAAGGAGATATTGGAGCCTCCTCGGATCTGGCTGCAGTAAGCCTGAACCCTGAAGCCACACCCTTCATTGTGGCTATACAGGACCTGGAAGAGGCCCGGCAAGTACAGGCCAGCCTACTTCTGCAGGAACTGCCTGGTAGTGCTTCGACTTGATAGCTATAAGTCCCAGTCTGTATTGTGAACAAGTTCACCCTTGACACAAACTGAAGGCCTTGTACAAAGGCCACAGATGGGGCCACCAACTGACTATTTTGCTTGATACAGGCACGGTTGTGTCTGTACTACATGATGAGGATCCAGCAAACTCCTCTTGGTCCACTGGATGGAGGACATGTACAAAAGGTGTGGCTGGCACAAAGCTACAGTATATACCTATCGTTCTATCCTACTTTCTGTGGTGTTAGGCAACCTCATAACAAACCACACGTTTGACCTTATGGTAGTACGGGATCATTCCAGCATCCTGGGAATTGATTTTCTAGCACTATACACATGCGTGGTGGATCTGCACAATATGCTCCTGATCAAGATCAGGGGACAATACCATACAGTCATGATTTTGGATTCACATATGGTTGCAGCTATTACCCCAAACAACAAGGAATATGACATCATAGCTCTATTCCAGACACACGAGTTTTTCAAGAAACTCTTACCCATCCTGTAGAAGTATTTGGATGCTTTTGCCACACACTAGCATGATTGTGGGAGAATGCAAACAGTCATCAAAATTCCAGGCCCAGCACATGACAGGCAAAAGCAATACCCCTTTCCTGTTGAGGCCTTGCCATCACTCAGAGAAACCATTCAGTCACTCCTTAGACAATGTGTGATCAGACCTTATGTCTCGACCTCCAACTCACCCATGTGGCCAGTGAAAAAGCCCACATTATCTTGAAGACTTACTGTTGATTACAAGAGACTTACCTCTGAACCTCTGGCAATCCTGTTTAGCTGATCACTGGAATCAGGGGAGGTACCCACAGACTGAATGACAGCAGATGTAGTCCCCTTATACAACAGTGGGAACAAAGAGGAAGCTGGGAACTACAGACCAGTCAGCCTGACCTCGGTAGCAGGGAAGATCATGGAAGCACTATTGAAGGAGAGATTGGTGGAACATCTGGTTGCCAATGGACTCCAGGACCCAAGGCAGCATGGTTTCACCAGGGAGAGGTCATGTCAGACCAACCTCATTGTATTTTTCGACTGGATGACTAGGGAGGTGGATCAGGGGAGGGCCGTGGACATGGCCTATCTGGACTTCAGCAAGGCCTTTGACACTGTGTCACATAGAAGACTACTACACAAACTGGGGAATATGGATGTGGGTAGGGCAGTAGTGTGGTGGGTAGGTAACTGGCTGGGCAGCAGGACACAGAGGGTGGTGGTAAATGGCTGTCACTCCACATAGGGAAGAGTGACCAGTGTGGTACCACAGGGATTAGTGCTGGGACTGGTCTTATTCAACATCTTCATCAGTGACATTGCGGAGGGCCTAGAAGGCAGAATTTTCCTGTTCGCTGATGACACAAAGCTCTGTAACAGAGTGTACATGCCAGAGGGTGTACACAGAATGAGAAGGGACCTGCAGAAACTTCAAGAATGGTCAGGGGTTTGGCAGTTGAAATTCAATTCAAAGAAGTGCAAGATAATGCATATGGGCACAAAAACCCTGGAACAATGTATCAGTTGGGGGGAGGATATATAGCATGAACCAAGCAGGAAAGGGATCTTGGGGTTATCATCTCTGATGACCTCAAGGTAGGGAAACAGTGCAACAAGGCAGCAGGTAAAGCAAATAGGATGCTGGATGTATAGGCAGGGGCATCACCAGCAGGAAAAGGGAGGTCATATTTCCACTATACAAGGCACTAGTGAGGCCCACCTGGAGTACAGTGTACAGTTCTGGAGATCTTACCTACATAAGGACATAGACAGGGTAAAGAATGTTCAGAGGAGGGCAACACAGATGGTACATGGATCGCATCACTGGTCCTATGAGGACAGGTTGAAGAACCTGAATAAGTACTCCCTGGAGGAGAGGAGGGAGAGAGGGGGTATGATACAGACATACAAGTATCTTACAGGGAGGAACAGGTGCAGGAATACACTAGTTTCAAGTGAAAAAGATGTTCCAGGACTAGAGGACATGGGATGAAGTTGGAGGGAGGATTATTCAGAGGAAACATGAGGAATAATTTCTTCACAGAATGGGTGGTGGACAAGTGGAACACCCTGCCAGAGGAAGTGCTGGGGGCTGAAACAATCATGGGATTTAAGAATGCATGGAATAGACAAAAAGGAATTCTGAAGGTCAGGGTTAAGGAGCAACAGACTTCTAGGAAAACAAAGTGAACTTATAAGCTCAAATGTGCAGACTGAGTGGGCTGTAGGCCCTTATCTGCCGACACTGTCTATGTATCCATGTATCTTCTTCCTCCTCCACGTCTCCCCTACAATTTCCTCCATTTCAAGCTGGAGAATCTATTGGTAACTGGAATGAGTGAACCTTTTGGTCTTTAGGCTTGCGACTGCTTCCCATTTTTTTTCCTAGTTCCAGAATGCATAACACACTCATCAGCCACAAAAGAAGGGAATGAGAGTTTACTTGGTTGAGTCAGGGTGAAGGAGGAGGAGGCATATCCTGATTCCCCTCTATCATTTCAGAGGAATTATCCTGGCTGATCATTCTGAGCCAGGGCGGTGAGGGTCAGAAATAGTGACCTCCATGTCAACTTCTGGAGCCCTTTGACCCTGAGGACCCTTAGGAATAAACTCAGTGGAATGAACAGGAGCAATAGGAGTGTTTAGCGGGACTTCCATACATCAGAATATTTATCAGGTAGGTGGTTCAGACAGGGTCTGTACAAATCGCTGTGATCTAGAGAAGGATCAGGTTGCCATTTGTGCTGCGTTTCTTGCAGTTCTTTACAGCTGGACATCATCGAACAGATGATCTTGATCCAACCCATCTTCATGGTTGTGGGGAGGTCAAGGGATAGTTCCTATATAATGTAAGTGCCCCATCTCCTCATATAGGTTTCAACAGGAGGGGTTCCGACAGCTTGCACTAGTATAGCCGTACTCCAGACAAAGTTGACATTTGTGCTGGTCACATGCACTACTGTTGTGGTTCAGGGATCCACACTTATAAAAGGAACAGGATTGAACCTGCTAAAAATAAATCCCATCTCTGCCCAACTAGAAACTGCTCAACAGGTGAACTAGCCTGTCACTTCATATTTGAGATCTACATGGAATTTCCACCTCGTACAAACCACAATTTGGGCAGTCTTCACCTTGTGGAAATGAACACCACACGGCACTTGGAAATGACTCCATTGTCTGTCTATTTTGAAAAAAGACAATCAATGATAAAAACAGCACACACTCATCCTTGTGCCTGATGTGTTTGAGACTGTGAAATCGTTTATCAATTTAGTTGATAAAGGACTTCACAGTCTGAAACGCATTAGGCGGGCTCAAAGATGGGTGTTTGCGGTTTTCATCATTGATTGTCTTTTTTAAAAATTAACAGACAATAGAGCCAATTCAAGGTGCTATGTGACATCCATTTCTACAAGGTGGTGAGTGCCTGAAATGTGGTTTGTGCAAGTCTTTTTTGTGAGCACCACCGTCCCAGTGTGCATGTTTGTTTGTTTTTTTGTTTTGTTTTGCTTTCCTGCCATAGAGTTTCCACCCCAGTGCCCACACTTGCTCAGTATCCAATATAGGAATAGGTACCTCTAACACTTCACATTTCTGGTGGAGCCAGACTGTAATATCAGTTTCACTGATCCCCTTGTTTCTGAATAAAATATTCACAGTTTTAACTACTGGGCTTCACCAGCAGAATGGCTGTCAAAGGTGCCCACAATGGAGTGTCCTTCAAAGTGGAATACTTCCCAAAACAGTATCCAGAGACTTTACTAATTAAAAACTATTGTCATAGGTCTCTCTTCCCACCACATGGATTAAGGCATACAGGTCTGAGTCTGAAAATGCATAGAATCCTTTTTTAAGGTGCAGGTAATATAGGTCCTGTCTAGTGGATTCTCACAGCCTTCAATGTAGTGGAGCCTAACAGTGTTTCTCCTCTGAAATGGTTCTGATTTAGCTGTGAACAAGTCTGAATATTTCATGGGGGGGGTCACCCTAAGAAGTAGCAGTGGTCTAGACTGTTGCTCCAGGCCTCCCAGCTGTGGGTGGACATGGTAATAGTAGTAGTAACACCAGACTTTGTGCAACAGCAGGAGGTTCACAAGAAACAGTGTTTTGGATTGCTTTAGAGGTACCAACCTGGCATGGGAATACCAGGAGTGTCTGTATTAGTCACAATGTGCATTTTTTCTCTGTTACTTTTAGACTAGGTTTCGGAAAGAGAACAGACACCTGCAGTGTTCCTGATTCATGAAGGTGAGGCTTGTGAATATTATCAAGATTCCCTTTTTCTGCCTCCTAAACATGGGCTATGTCATCATGATCATGGTCATTAGCATGGGCCTGTACACTGTTCTTGGTCATTTCAGGTGTGTGATGTGAGTCTCCTAGTGAGACAAGGATAGCTGAAGCTGTGTTTCCTTGGTGAGGGTGGGAGTCAGCAACAGCATTTACAGTAGGAACATCAGTAATACTTTGAACTGTGCTGACATTCCCAACTTCTTGGCTTTTCTCACAAATTTCCCTGGTACTCATGTCATAGGTCATAGGTCAAAGGTATCCTGAGCACTATAAAGACCAAGGTCCATTTGGCTCGCTTTGTTTATCTAATAATACCCTATTATATTTTTACCATGAAGATTACAATCCAGGGAATGTTTAAAGGCTTGCATTACTTTACTCCCTACCACTTCAATGGGCAGTTCATTCCAAATTCTAACCACCCTTACTGAGAACCAATGTTTTCTTGCCCGGGTATTGAATTGAACATATTTTAGCTGTAAGGGATGGACTCGTGTATTACATATCTGGTCTCTGAGTTCAAGGCCTCGTAATTCCCACAGTCTATGATCCGACAGAGCCCGTAAACCAGGCACACATCACATCACCTCTTAATCTACAATACTCCAAAGAGAATAGGTCCAGATTTTTTAATCTCTCCTCATATTTCATACTCTGTACTTCTCTCATTTTTCTAGTTGCCCTTCTCTGTATCTTCTCGAGGGCTATTATGTTGCCTTTATTCCCAGGGGCCCAAAACTGCACACAATATTCAGTATGTGGCTGCACCAAAGAGGTATAAAGAGGGAGCAGAACCTTTTTATTTCTACTCTTGATGTGTCTGTGGATACAGCTCAGGATACTCCCGGTCTTTTTAACCACCTGGTTACAGTGTAAGTTAAATTTAAGATTATTTCTGACACTAATTCCCAAGTCTCCCTCTTCATGTACCACCCTAAGTACTTGCCCCGCCAATGTATACTCTACCTCTAAATTAGTCTTGCCCAAGTGCACTACTGTACACTTATCTGTGTTAAATGTTACCCCATTCTCCTGTGCCCAGGTCTCCAGATCTCTCAATGCTTCCTGTATTTTTAAGGCTTCGGGTTGGTGGTCTACTGAAAAACCTATGCGAGTATCATCTGCAAATTTAGAGATCCAGATTTCCATCTGTATTTTCATGGTCAAGAAATAGAGGTTAAATAAACATGGCCCCAACATGGATCCATGAGGAACTCCACTAGTAACTCCCGCCCACTCTGAGAGTTCCCCCAATATGCTTACCCTCTGTTTTCTGTCAGTCAGCCATTCCTTAATCCAATGTACTAGATTTGGCTGTACCTCTAGTTTGAAGAGTGTATAAATCCGTTGATTTTGAGGGACTTTATCAAATGCCTTGGTGAAATCCAAGAATACCACATCTACAGAGCTACCCTCATCAAGTGCTCTACTTACGTTCCCATAAAAATCCAGTAGGTTAGTCTGACACGATCGACCCTTTGTAAAACCATGCTGTGTCTCATTGATATTTTGTTTCTTCCCGTCTTGATTACTGTAATGCTTTATATCTAGGGTTGCCGGGGGTAGATCTCCATCGCCTGCAGCTGGTGCAGAATGCGGCAGCTAGGTTGCTGACAGGGCTACCAAGAACTTGTCATGTCACACCTGTGCTGCGCGAACTGCACTGGCTGCCAGTGCGATGGAGAATCACCTTCAAGGTCTCATTGCTGACCTATAAGACCCTACACGGCCAGGGACCAGGCTACCTGCAAGATCTCCTTTGTCCCTATCGTCCTCTCTGCCCACTCCGCTCCACTGGTGAGGGATTGCTAGAGATTCCCAGGGTCTGTTATAAATCATCTGGGGCAAGGGCTTTTTCCTTTATAGCCCGACCCTGTGGAATTCTCTACCTCGTCAGATTAGAGAGTGCCTGTCCATGGAAGCATTTAAGAGATCCCTGAAAAGTTATCTATTTTTGCTGGCATTTGGTTAGTTTATTTTATGGTTATTTTACTGTTTTTATGTTTTTATTTATTAGTGTTGATGTTTTATCTCTGTTTTGTATTGGCGCTTTGATTTCTTGAAAAGCGCTTTATAAATAAATTTTGATTTGATTTGATTTGATAATCCTCTCAGAATCAGCTGTATTCATAATCAAATCTTTGATTATGCCCTCAAGTATCTTCCCTAAGACTGAGGTCAGGATGATGGGTCTATAATTAGCCACCTACTGTCTGGATCCCTTCTTATGAATAGAGATCACTACAGCCTGCTTCCATACCTCAATTACCTGTCCTGTCTCCAGGGATGGCTGGAACAATAGTGCTACAGGCCCTGCCAAACAATCTGAAATTCCCTGAGCATTCTTGGATGCATAACATCAGGTCCTTGTGCCTTGTTCTTATTTAGGTTACTTAACCTCTTTTTCACATCATCAACCTCAATTTTAGGGCATCGTATCCCTAGTACAGTACATTCAGGGAGTATGACCTTATGGCCTGCATTAAATACTGTAGTGCAATAGGTATTAAACCTATCTGCCATACCCTTGTTTTCTAATATAAGATTGTCACTACTGTCTTTAGGGGTCCAACTGACCTACCTATTCCCTTTTTGTTATTAATGTATGCATAGAAGGATTTGTAATTATCCTGTGCTTTCATTGCCAGCTCATACTCAAATCTCTTCTTGGCCTTAGAGATAGTTATCTTAACATTTTTAAGCCAATATTTATAACTATCCCATGATCTGGTCACTCCACTTTGTTTTGCTCTGGTATATGCCCTACTCTTTCTTTTGATTATGTCTTTAACTGAGGGTGTCAACCAAGGGGGAGTAGCCTTCCTTGGATTGTGATATTTAGTTCTAGTTGGAACATGCTTGTGAGTTAACTCTTGCAATAAGGTACTAAGCTTGTCCCCATTTCATATACAGTTTTATTCTTAAATTCATGCACCCAATTCCATTTATTCAGTTCCTCCCTTATGGCACTGAAATCAGCTCTATTGTAGTCATACACTACTGTGCTTCCCACAATCATTTCGTTAACTATATTATACTTAAAAACGACCATGGAGTGATCGCTAGTACCCAGGGAAGTTTCCACTATACATTCATGGATGTTATCTGCCATGTTACTTAATACTATGTCCAAGATATGATTTCCCCTTCTATTTTCTGAAACATAGTGTTCTAATCCAGCCACCAGAAAGGACTCCAGGAAACTAGCCTGTATCCTAGAGGTCATTTGGGTTAATTCCCAGTTAATACCAGGTAAATTAAAATCTCCCATTATAATGACCCTGTCCTCCTGTGCAATATTTTTAATGAAATCTAATAAAAGACTATCATTCAGTGTTGAGTTTGCCAGTGGTCTATAGACCACTCCTATATTAATCTTAGATAATCTTGGAGGGGTAATTTGAATCCATAGTAACTCAGACTTTTCCCAGGCTGAACAGTCTTTATTCTCTGACGTTATGTCACTTGAGACATATAGTGCCACTCCTCCTCCTCTGGTGTTTGACCTATCCTTATTATATAGTGTGTACCCAGTTATTTGCTTATCCCAGGTATCCTCCGCCCTCCACCATGTCTCCGTAATGGCACATAAATGAATGTTTGAATCATGTAATTTTAGTTTTAATTCATCCATTTTATTAATAACACTTCTAGCATTTACAACTAAACAATTCTAATTTGGCTTTGGCTTATGTAACACTTATTTTTGTAAAAAAAAAAAAAAAAAAAACCCTATACCTAGTTTAAATAATCATTTATGCACTGTCTTAACTTGCTGGAAAAAACTCTTTTTCCCTTGTCTGTTTAGGTGTAATCCATCCTGTGAAAAGTTTCGAGAAGCCTGGAAATCCTCCCAATGATCTATATACATTAAACCTTCTCTATGGCACCACCTCTTAAGCCACCCATTTCAATTTTTGATATTCTCAGCTAAAAAACATCCTGCCCTGGGTACTGGTAAAATGTCTGATATATGTTATGTTATATATGATATATGTTCGGTGATTTACTGTCCATTATTGAGTCTGCAGAGCTTGCAGTGATTATGGTGTTGCTGCTGGTCTGAGCCTTTAACTTTTTAGGGGACAAAGCAATAGTCTCACCTGCTGTTGGGATGGGACCAGGCAAACCTGCTCCTGTTACCTGCCCCAGCTGTGTTCCTGCATTCTGTTGCCTGTCTGGACTTTTTCCATATTTGCCAGTTCTTCAGTCTCTCTCTCCACTCTCCATAAGAGCCCCCAGTTCTGGTAAGCTAACAAGAAGAAAGGGGCCTTGGGGATGAACAACAGGGAGTGATGTTGTATTGGAGGAGGGGCACTATTCTTTAAATTTTGAGCTGCCCACAGAACGAGCATGAGTGGTGCGAGTGCCACTTCTGAGAGAAAAACATCCTTGAAAGAATCTGTTAACCCCAACCTGTTGGTATCTTAGTTTTAATTTGTTTTAGATCTTTATTTTTCTAGGCTGGAGACTGGTCAGTTATTTGTCTTTTAAAATGTTTAGACTGTTATTAAGTTGTATTTTTTTCTGTGAATACACATCACTAAAAGTTCTTGGGAGGATTGTACCCCCCCCCCACACCGAGCACACTTGATTTTAAAATTGAACATCAGATTTCCATGAAGTCTTTTACTTGTGGCCAGTATTCATACAAACACTATATCACTGGGGTTATTTCCCCTTTCTCTATTAATTTTCAGAGGTATGCAATTGATTATTGCTTCATGAACATCAGGACTAAATTGTATAGCCCTAGCGCCAAAAAAAAAGGTAGATTAGTAAATAAAATATATCTCCATAGGCTACTTGCCTTACTATTGCTTATTTCTGGTTCAGTCCATCCCCACCCAGGTCCATTCTTCTCGGGATGAGTCGACCCTTGTTCTGATTTCAACAATAAAGATGGTATCTATAATTCTGTCTCTACTTTAAAAATTGATTGCTTAAATATTTACAGCCTTACCTCTAAGTGGGATCAATTTATAGTATGAACAGAGCAGAATAAGTTTGATGTGATCATGTTATCTGAGACTTGGTTAAATACTGATGTTAAGGACTCTGAGATTTCATTAACTGACTTCAACGAGTTTCATCAAGACAGAGTGGGCAAACGGGGGGGGGCACTTATATACATTAATTCCATGTTTAATGCAATAAGGTTTCAGGACAATGGGAGCAACTCCATTTGATACCTTGTCTTGATTGAGGTACTCTTTGGCCAGGATAAAAAATTAGTTATTAGTTGTTTGTATATACAAAGCTCTGGAAGTATGCAGTCATCAGACCTATACATAAAAGTGTTAACCCAGCTCTCGTTTCTAATTACCGTCCAATTTCCCTTCTACCACCATTGTCTAAGATTCTGGAAATAATTATATTAGATCAGACCTCAGAGCACCTTTGTAAACACAGCTTGCTAACTGACTGTCAGCATGGTTTCAAGGCAGGGCATAACACCGTAACAGCCTTGGTGAGGTTCACTGGAGGAATACAGAGTGCCCTTGATAAAGGGCACTCTGTTGCAGCCGTTTTTGTTGACCTCACCAAGGCCTTTGAACTTGTGGAGCATAATTTGCTCCCTGGTATCTTAGACAAATTGCAATTCTGTTGTGAAGCTATTAAATGGTTTTCCCAGTACCTCACAAATAGGACACATGTGACCAGTACTGGTGGTCACTACTCCTCCCATAAGTTAATTAAATGTGATGTGCCCCAAGGGTCCATCCTGGGGCCACTCATTTTTTCTCTTTACATGAATGCTGCTCCCAGTTCATGTACTTCAAGCTTCATTATAATGTATGCAGACGATGCAATCATTTATAAGGCCAGTCAAACACCAAACGAAGCCCTTTGTAAGAGTCGGGCTAACTTTGATTCTTTCCAGAATTGGCTGGTTTCTAATTCTTTAGTGCTTAATTCTGCTAAAACTAAAATTATGTTGCTCTCAAATAAAAAGAATATTATGGATGATTTATTACCTGTTTATGACATCAAAGGAAATACCATTGAACTAGTTGATACTTTTAAATATTTAGGGCTTGTACCTCAACACCTCAACTTTAAACATCATGTTATATACATCACTAAAAAGACAGTTTTCTTTTCAGTATCTTGGATTATGTATTAATGGTCTATGTAGCCATGGGGCCTGATTCTAGAAAAGTTACGCCTGGCGTAACAGCACTTGCACCAAGTAGAATGGTGCATGTAGCAACTTACGCCAACAGTTGTGACATGTGTGATTCTACAAACTGGCCTACGACATGTCACAGGCCGCTTGCACTGAACAGCTGTTATGCCAGCAGTTGCACCATAAATCCTCTGCAACATGGCACTAGGGGGTTTACAGCAGCAGTTGTGCCCCATTCCAGAAGGGCAGCAACAAATTCCCCCAATGTTGGGATTCTACAAGAACCCCCGGAGGTGAACTGGCAACGTAAGTTACATCAGCTTTTAGCTGGTGCAACTTTCAGATACCCCCGGGGGTCCTGTAGACCTGCCTGCAGTCATGCCACAGTTGTTCTTTCCCCATGCCCAGCATACCCCAGTGGGTGCCCCTAGGGCTACCCACACCAACTGCCCCAATGTGTACATGTAATGCCCCACAGGGCTACCAACAGCAACTGCCCCAATGAGTACATGTAATGCCCCGCAGGGCTACCCACAGCAACTGCCCTGACTTGTACATATAATGCCCACAGGGCTACCACATCCACCCCCAAAACCCCCATTGTGCATTGCCCATGGTGGCACTGTATCCCTCATCCGTGCCCCCACCCCTGAGTCGTCCGTACAAATCGAGCACAATACCCTGCCCTGGCAGCCTATTGCCCCCACCCACCTGTGCCAGCCCACCAGTACCCCCACCCATCCCCAGCAGAGTAGCACTGTTCTCACCCATGGCCAGCCACCACTGACCAGTGGCGAGCGCGGCTACTGAAAGATGGACTCAGAAATTAATTTCTGAGCATGTCTTTCAGGTACACACTCATACTGAACTCAGTCGGCGGCTGGCCATGGTGGTGAGAGGTGGCTGTGCCAGTCACTGGCTGGGATGGGTGGGGGTGCTGGGTGGCTGGCACAGCTGAGTGGGGTCCCTAGGCTGCCAGGGTAGGGTATTTGCCACATTTGTGGTTGCAACTTGGGGTCAGGGCATGGGAGGGGGATGACATCACTGCCCTGTGGGGCATATCTCAATGGAGTTTTCGGGGAGGCTGGGGGCATGGGAAGCCCTGTGGGGCACTTACTGGAGGCATCAGGGGACATGAGGTGTGGCCAGCCCTCCGGGGTGCTTACTGGACACTTCGGGGGTAGGGGGTTTGGGCAGCCCTGTGGGACAGTTATTGATGAGTTCAGGAGGCAGGGGGTGTGGGCAGCCCTGTGGGGTGCCTACTGTGACATGCTGGGCATGGGGGGCACTTGCAACCTGCTTTGTAGCATGCGGCATGCTCTGCAGGTATGCCCTCTGTTCGGTGTACCTGGTAGCATGTCGCAAATCACAGGACTTAGCTGCGGTGACCCTGCCCCTTCTAGAATAGGGCACAGGGTCAATGTCGCAGTTGCGGGTGATGTAAGTTGCTTTTGGCGGCGACTTGTGCCACCCTTCTGGAATCGGGCCCATGAACCGTAAATCCTTAGAAAAATTAAGTGTTACCTACAGTTCCAGTTTAAGATTCATGCTCTGCATCCCTGTCAGAACTTATCATTGTCTCCTCCTGAAACTCTCCAATTGTCTGTCCCTTACAAACAGGTTCCAGTTTATTTATTTATCTATCTATTTATTTATTTAGTATATCAGAAAGACCTTTGAGCATGAGCTCTTTTACAAAGTTTCCACGTCAGGGTGGACAATAAGACAATACACAATTTCAGTGGTTACAGAGGCATGATCATTAGACATTAAAAAGCAATTACATGAGAGTTACACAAATATTAGAAAACTGAGCAGTTATAATATGGTACTAAGCTATTTCTAATTGACTGCCCTAGGTTGCACACCCCAGGAAACCACCAAGTCCCATTAAGTAGACTGTGGCAAAGTAATTGCATACGGTCTGAACTCTATCCTATAGGGTGAGAGACTGGGTGACAGTGAAACAATGGTGAGCATTGGGTTAGATCCTAAAGCAGAGAGTGAGAGGTTTGCACACTGATGAATATTTTTCTATTCAAAATTAAATCTGGCCTTTGCCCATTTCAATAAGTTCATATTTTCCCAGGTATGTTAATTTTAATGGTACTAGAATCCAAACAAAATTCACATTTTATTTACCACTTTTTAAGAAAACATTAGGTCAGTGTTCCCTATTATATAGGGGTCCATATTTCTTGAATTCTCTCCCCCATGATGTGTCGAATTATAATTTATTATTATCATTCAAATCTAGACTGAAAATGCACCTATAATTGTCACAGGAATGTATTTGCTGATTTTACATTAGTATTTATATTTGTGATGTTTGTCTTTGTATTATGTATTTTATTATTCTATTTGAATACTTATGTATTTGCTTGTTGTCTGTGAAAACAGGCAGTTATGCTCATCAGACTTACAAGGATGCAAAATAAAATGCAATGAAACCAGAGATCCCATCATCCACTCTCATCCAACCAACCTCTTAGACAGCCAACTCAACAGACCAGGACCCTGAAGCTCCTGTCAGTGGGGTTGCAGCTAGACCTTCTTTTCTGAGCCCCAAGCTGTCTCTGGCCACCATTCTGCTGTCAGGTGTGATAGATATGGAATCTCTTTGATCTGATCCTGTCAGAATTAGTAGGGTCATAGTTTTACCTGGTACTTCCGCACACTAAATCTTTGGTGTCCTGGGGTTTGGAACAGCTCATCCTCTTCTTCAGCAAGCAGCTGGAGTAATAATACTCTTCTTTCAGTAATTCCTGCCACCAGAAGAACCTCAGCTGGAACATCAGGAGAATGAACAGACAACCCAGGTACCAAAGACTTACAGGAGCCAACATGGCCACAGGACTTGGAGCTGACTGAATTTCTAACCCTCAATTACAGTAAATTGGATAACAAGTACCAACTTTGTAGAACAGTTACGTTTATTTTCAATCACCACTGGAGTCTCTATCTTCATGAAGACAGAGCTAGCATGTCCTCCTCCTCCTTCTTCACCCTCCCAAGTGGCCATCTTGCAAGGCTACAAGATGACCAACAGCACCCCCCTCCAAAGAGAAGGGGAGTGTCCCTGGTGTCCTTGTCAAATTTCCCCCTTCACTGAAATACCACCAACAACTTAATCGGGTTCAATTTTAGTTGGTTTACATCTCTGCCCCCTCAGACAGGGCTGAAAATAGTACTGTCTAGCCCTCCTTTCTCAGTCAAAAAAACAAAATAAATAAATCATGAATTGCAACAAAGTTGACAGATTATCAACAATCATATATTTCTGTAAAAAAGAAATAACTTTAAGCAGAAGAAATTCCCATCTCTTATCTCAAAAACCTGCAGACAAATGTATACTTTGTCAGGCTGTGCAGAATGCTGAATTTCCGACAGAAGGGAATTCTGCAGAATTTTAAAAAATTATACAAATTCTGTCAGTAGCACAGTTCTGACATTCCATGTGCAGAATGCTTTTCATAGAAACATTTTCCATAGATCATATAAACTGTTGATTCTTTTTTCTGCAGTCTGTGGAAAAATGTTTTCACAGTTTATGTGAGCCACAGAAAATTATTCTGCAGTTTACATGGAAACGCTTTTAAGAGTTCTGCAGAATTTAAAACAAAATTCTGAAAACCATTCAGGACGAGAACTGCCATTCTGCACCAAATGGCAGAATTTCACATTCCATACAGTCCTAATAGTTGTTTAAGCAATAAGGCATGACAAGGTGTGTGTTATTGTGTCATAACGTCACTCCTGGGGTAGGTTGAAGCACAAGGCGAAGCCGAGTGCTTCCACCACCCCAGGTTTGATGTTATTACACAATAACACACACCTTGGAGTGCCTTATTGCAATTATACAATGGCTCAATGTTATACAAAACAAAAATAAAAATAAAAATGTTTTTAGCAGATTTTTAGTGAGGCAGTGTATCTTTGTTTCTGAAAAATAAAAGCCATATCTGCCATATGCTCATCCAAAAAAATCAACACAGTGATGTTATTGTGTAATATCATCACTGTCTCAGGCACAAACTGACCAATCAGAGTCCAGGAAATTTTCTTGCCATTGTATAATTCCCATTATAAAATGGGTTGCAAATTTCCTGCTTCCCGATCTGCTAAAAAATAGAAGGGCAGGGATGATGTGCACAGTGGAACAAGGATCATAGTGCTCAGCAGGAGAAGCCTAGCTCCTCATGGATGCAAACAAGAACAGTAATACTGAAGCACCACAGGGAGACTGCCATCCAGGTAATTAAATCCAGAGGCAAGCACTGATGCTTTAAAGATATTTGTTGTGACAATAGAAGGAGTGAGAAAAATAGGAAACTCTTACAGTTTCAAGAAGTGCTGTATTTCCACAATAAGAGTCTTTGAAGCATCAGTGCTCATCTGTAGATTTAATTTCCTGGACTGTGGTCTCCCCCAAGTGCTTCAGAATTCCTGTTCTTGTTTCCTTTCCACTTGGCTATACTATATGAGTTCCAAGACCCAAATGTTAATTCCCAAGAAATTCACAGGTTGGACCAAGTTCAAGCAATGGGTTTGGAATTTGGGCCAGCCATATCCAGAGTTCATAAGCCACTTCACTCATCCCTGACTGCCAGTTCAAACATGGCTATGACATCTACTCACTGAAACCCTTCAACAAGGCCTAAACAAGTAAAACTCCCATAAATTTAAAAAGTAAATAAATAATTAAACATTCTTCCCTCTCATGATATGCTCCTTACACACATAAACAAAATTAAAAATGAAGTTCTGTACTACAGTATTTACATTTTTAATTCCTGGTGTTTCTTTGGTGACCATACAGAAATTCCCCTTCTGTCCATACCATCTTGTCAGAATGATCTCTGCTGTTTACACTGCTTTGTATACAACTGAAACCTTATAACACCTTCTGCTGTGTGTGTGGGGTGAACAGGTGAATATTCTGCCAGACGAAGTCATCAGCAGTTTGGAATTCCTGTGTTCCATATGAAATGCATGGAAAAGCGAATAATTGACAAGGAAAAAGCATTTTATTTTTCTAATCATTTTTCACAAATGAAAATGCATTTTTTTATTAAAAAACAGCATTTTGTTTAAATTGTTTCTAGTTTACCCATTTCTTAAGCAAAACAGGACCAGCCAGGTAATTGGTTGTCTGGGGTTAATACACTTCCATGTGCTAAAGACACTTGGTGCAAGCACCTCATACCCCACATGCACCTGGGCATGCATTAACCCCTGACAACCTTTTGTCTTATTACTTGCTTAAACTACACTGTCTGCTTGCCAGTAATGATTTTCTGACATCACAATACAAGGATTCTGTTGGATTATTTTATGAAAGTAGCTGGAAAAAGAGAAGTAGTGTATGAAAGGTGGAGACAGAAAAGAAATCAAGTGGCCTAGATTATTCATTCTGTCCTTATTTCAGCTACTATATGTTTTTAAAATATAGTTTCATTCTTTTTCAGATATATAGTTTATCTTAAATATCTGCCTGCATCTTTTGTTGTAATGAGTTTGATGTATATTTATGTTTTGACGGTTTTACTGTATTTAGATATTTGAAACTTATTCTATAAAAGAAAAGAAAAAAAACAAAACAAGGCAAATAAAGAAAAAATCAAAGAATAATAGTGTCAGTGGCTCAGTAGGTAGCACACTCGCCCCTGAGGATGGGAGATCAGAGGGCTGTGGGTTCAGTTCTCACATCTGGCACTTGGGTAACTATCCCAATACTGACACTGTAGTGCAGCATGAGGGGGATGCTGCACTTCTGAGGTGCTGTCTTTTGGATGAGACGTTAAACCGAGGTCCCATCTGCCTGGATTGGTGGTAGTTCAGGTGGATGCTAAAGATCCCATGGCACTTACAAAACATACAAAAAATTGAAGCACATCAAATCAAAGAAGACAGAAAAAAGTAGTGCAGCATACATAAACGTCAAACAAAAAATATTGCACATAAGTACATAACCACCTTCCCAGCCCTACTAAAAAAGTAGGGGAATTTTCAAAACCTGAAAACACAATACATAGAAGTGTATTACAGCATACAAAATCAGAGAGCAAGAAACAAAAAACAGAAAACAAGCATGATAACATACATGAACTTGAAACAGAAATAATCCGTACATGCATGTAATCCCCATCCCACCCCTACTAAAAGAGTAGGGGAAAGTGTTAATATAAAACTCATAAGAAAATATATATACGAAATGGAAGTACAACACACAAAAGCATAATAAAAAAGGAAAGCATAAAAAAAAACATAATAAAGAAGTCACAGTACATGTGAACTACAAACAGAAATAAAACACATATGTACACAACCCGCATCCCAACCCCACTAAGAGAGTAGGGGAAGAAGGGTAAAATAAACTAATTGTCAGGGAAAATCCAGAAGCAGAGATTCCAATATCTCCAAAAATCCTCTGGGGTCAATGAGGCTTTCTCAGTGCAATAAACAGTTTGTAGACCTTACAAAATCTGAGCAATAAGGTAGGGTCGCACAGTTTCTGTTGCACCAAAAATGCACATCTGGCCTGCCACAAATAGTAGCGGCAAAAAGCAAAAATCAAATGGAGGGTACTAGGATGGTATGAATTCAGTCCGGGAGAATAGATGCCATAAATCAAAATATCATAAGTGAGAGTGGGAAGGGCCTTTTCCTTCCATTTATGAAGGAAGAGGGTCCAAACAGGTCGAGTAAAGGGGCAATCTATAAAAAAATGGAACATGGTTTCAGGGATGGAAGGACACGAGCCATGAGGACAAGTCCTTTCCTACTGTGCTTTGTGCTTCAAGTTATCATGGACACCAAGCCTGCCGTGACAGGACAAGCAAGTGATATCACAAACCCACTGAGGAATGCGAGGGTCAGTCAATTGAAGAAAAACACAGGAGGAGTCCAGAATAGCACCAAGGGAGTTCCGTAACATGGAAGATCCAGAAAGTAAACCCCAAAACAGACCGATATAAATGCCTTCATGAGGAAGAAAGAATCATCATAGGAGTCAAAGACCACTGGTGAATCTTTAAAAAGGAGGGGAGAATATAATAGGAAAGATTATACTTCTGAAAGTTCCGAGGAATCTCCAAAGGAGGAAGAGTCCACACCATGCATAATGGGGCAACTCGATGATGGAGAAGAGACAACCAAAAGACTGACTGGTCATCCAATAAAGAAGGAAAGGTAGATTTGAGAAACAAACAGTGAAAAAAGACCATAGGATTCAACATTCGAACACCGCCATGGCAATAATCAGGATAGGTATAATTCCGTTTGATCGGGTTTAAACGACTGCCCCAAAAACCCTGGAAAAAAACATTATACAATTGAGCTTCCAAGGAATGCGGAACAGGAAAAACTGAAGCCACATGCAGAAACAAAGGAAGAATTAAGGTTTTCAACAGTAAAACCCGCTTCCACTTAGCTATAGTAAATCCCTTCCAGGAAGCAACTAGGTGTAAAACCTTATCAAGAATGGTAGTCCAGTTAGTGAGGGCATTGTCAGCAGCACCAAAAGTCAATCCCAAGATTTTGATTGGAGAGGAGAACAAAGGCACCACAGCAATACAACATGGAGAATCAGGGGTTGGCAACATCGGAAGGTGTAGAGCAGAGCTCTTACCGTAATTCAACCTAGAACCAGATACCCTCTCGAAGTCCGTAAGGAGATGAAGCAAGTCTGACTCTTGAAGTTGTGGAGAAGTGATAACATGAAGGTCATCTGCATATGCCAACACTGTAGGGATAGGGGATGGAGAAGAAAAGGAAAGATAGGGAATAGTAGGATGATGCAAAAGCTTGCGAAGCAAAGGGTCAATATGAAAAACATAGAGAACAGGACTCAAAGGGCAGCCTTGATGGACACCGGAATGACTTAAAAAGGGGGGACAAGGGGCACCATTTACATAAGGGTGGATCCAAGCAGTAGAATATAGTAGTCGTATCCACTAGATAAAATGGTGTGGAACACCATAATGAGAGAGGACGTGAAAGAGATAGGCATGGTTCACCCTATCAAACGCTTTCTCCTGATCAAGAGAAAGGAGTAGTGAGGGAGAAGAAGAAGAACTGAAAACAGAAATATCTCTCAGGAGAGAAAGATTTGAAACAATAGAGCGGCAGGGGATAACACAAGTCTGAACCTCTGAGATAACCTGAGACGCATGAGGAAGAAGGCGATTGAGCAGGACTGACGCAAAAATCTTGTAATCCACGTTCAGGAGGCTCAATCGTCTCCAATTCTGAATATCTGTCCTGTCACCCTTTTTAAAGAGGAGGAACATAATCGCACCTGAGAAATGTCGGGGGACAGAATGGGTAGTGATAATGGTATTAAAGAGGAGGGTAAGGATCAGAGAAAAGAGATCAGAAAATGTGTAATAAAGTTCCACGGTTAGGCCCAGAAGAAGTACTCCGTTTCTGCTTCTTGATTGCTGCCTGTACCTTCAACAAAGAAATTGGAAGAGTCAGCTGAGTACAGAGATCAGAAGAAGGAGATGGAAGCCGCAAAATTAAGAAAAGGAGCAGCAGCAGACGAGGTCACAGAAGGAGAACCAAAGATGCCATTCAGATAGAAAATGACCTTGTGCTGAAGAGAGGTCATAGTGTCAGAAACCACCAAGGAGTCCGGGTCCACAAGACGTTCAATATGCGTGGCCATCACCCTGTCAGAACAATGCTTATGAATGTCAAAAGAGGCCTTAGAAGAGCGGTTGCCACAAGAGGCCTCAAGACGCAAGGAATGAGCTCTGTCATACTGGTATGCCTCCATCCGAGTCTTCAGAGAAGCAATAAGAGGGGAGAAATCATGTCCAGACTCATATGCCCTGGAAATGGTGTCCTGCAAATGTCGCCGTAAAAGTAAATACTGTCGATAAGAGGAAGCCGATTTTCTCCTACCCTGCCAAAGAAAGAAATGTTTAAGATCTGATTTGGTGTCCTCCCACCAAGGTAAGGGGGAGGCATAGGCATCCAACACCAAAATGCGGGCCAACAATAATTCTCGGCAATCTCTAACAATGCAACCATCCAACAACAAGGAGCTATTCAATTTCCAATGAGAAAAAACAATCAGAGGACGGGACACCGAAGAGGGAGAGCAAAGCAAGGAAATGGCCATGTGATCTGAGGATTCACAAGGAATAACCTTAGCCTGGTGAACCCGAATATTATGAGAAAGAAAGAAAAAATCAATACGAGTAGCTAGGAAGCCCCTATAGTAGGTTTTAGCTCCCTGGGTGCACTTCACAGTAGCCATCCTGAAGAGAAGCAGTCTGAAGAATAGAACGTAAAGCAGTAGAGTCCTCGAAAAGTTTCTGAGTGGAGCCTCCACTATCAGCCAGAGTGAGACCACAGTTGAAATCGCCCCCCCCCAGTGAAAGATGGCGGGAGGTATGTAAATAAGGTTGTAAGAGCTGAAACAAGTCGGAATGAGTGGCAATACTTTGGGACGCATAAACATTTAGAATCCGGAGTCATAGACAGTGGAATGTGCAATCAAGCAACAATGCACAGCCTGGGACAATGTCAACTAGTCTGGTAACAGCATAATCGAAACCAGAAAACAGAATACCTAAGCCATCACATTTATCCTTGCCAGAGGACCAATAGGAAAGGCCTTTGGTCCAACTGGCAGAAGCCCGGGACAGCTCAAAACAGGTTTTCAGTCTAGTATCCTAAATCAGGTAAAAATCATGAGGGAGATCCATAAGATACTGTAAAGAGATAAGAAGTTTCCTATGGGACTTCATGCTGCACACATTAAGTGTAAGGCAATGAAGGTTTAAACTCCCAGCCTTAGGAAAAGGGGAGTAGGTGACAAGAAATTGGGGAAAAAAAAAAGAAAAAACTAAGCAGTTAAGTAACCACAGAACATTGCCCGGGCGCAGATATAGAGGAAGAGGGATCCAGCTGGGAATCAGAGGAATAATCCATAAGGACAGAAGAGGCCTGAGAGAAGTCAGAATCATTTTCCTCATCTATTATGTCACTCCACCACTTCCATTTGGTCAGAGCCTGGTAACAATTTCTAGTCAAAATGGACTGTCGAGGGGAGGGCAGGGAGCCTTCCGCTTGCCCTTAGACTTACCCTTCTTACCCTGAGAAACCTCCGTAAAGGGATCCAGATCTGGCGGAGGAGGAGGGGGTCATAGGGTCAGAGGGCGTGATGACCTCTAAAGCTGGGTCCCCACAAGGAGGAGCAGGAGTCTGCAAGCTAGGAGTACATACTGAAGACTCAGGAGGAGAAGTCAGGACAACATCAGTGGGGAGGGGGTACCTCCTAATGGTGCAGCTCTTCACGGTGATGAACCTGAGATTGGGAGTCAGATATAAGAGCCATCTGGTCTTGAGGGGGGTGATCCAACCTGTTGTGGTCTGCCCACGGACACTGCTGATAGATACGACCAGATTCATCACAGAGGTTACATCTCTGGGGATTAGGGCAACCAAGACTTGACATGACCATAGGCCCAGCAAATAGAGCATCGTGGCTTGTCACAAGTATGGCTAAGGTGTGTTCGAGCACCACATGTATGGCAAGTGCGGGGCTGACCAGGGTAAAAACACAAACCCCTATCATGACCAGTATAGAAGCTGCCAGGTAAATGTGTTATGCCCTGATCAGTCTGCCGCAGTTGTACTTTTACTTTCCAACCCCCTGTCCAGATGAGGTCCTTGTCCAAAATAGGTCGAGGAGCCTCGAGAATATTGCAGCGCTGCTTAAGCCAGTACTGGACATCCGCTATGCTCACTCCCTCATTGCGAAAAAGCAGGGTAAAAACTTTTATGGTAGGCTTATTAAGAGGAATGAGCATAAAGGGGGCCCACAATGGCTGAGATTTCACCAATTCATACTGAGACCAAAACCTTTCCAGAGTGTAAACATTTTTAAAGCTGAGATCATAAATTGATTCCCCCTTAACGTGTATGAATGCAAACAGTTCACTCGCAGTAATACCCAAAGAGTCCCTAAGCATGGAATGCAACACAGTCCTCCTATCAGGAGCAGTGGAAAGATCCCCAAAGTATTTTAGGCGAACAGCATTTCTACGCTGAGCAGGTGCACCCAAGTTTTGAAACAAATCACCAAGGCGAAACTGAGGAATCTCCAATGGCTCACCTGCAGGCAGAGAAGGCAAGACAGAATTGTCCAAATGATGCTGAGAGTCCCCGTCTGAAGAGGAGTGTGCTGTAGCAGAAGGTCGCAATGCAGAAGAGGAAGTCTAGAGGGGGCAAACAGAAGGACGATGCACCGGAGGAATGTCCAGACAGGAAATCTGTGGAGGAGCTGAATCACCTTGGGGAGAGATCTTCTGGGGGCAACAAACAAGTGGAGGAGTATCCAAAATAGGCATACCAGAGGGAGAGGCATGCAGCATAATGTCTTTTTTTTTTTTTTTTTCAGCTTTTGTTGACCAGGTAAGTGCACTAGACAAATCCTGCCTATTTTCAGGCACGACCCGGGGAAGGGGGATACAGATGAATGCCAACTGACCTTGAACCAGATTAAGCTGTTGGTGGTATTTTTACTGAATTATTGACTCTTGGGCACTGACAGCCTGCGGAGAGGTCCACGGAGTGCCGGACACTGTTGTGACCATCCCGCAGCTCAAAGAGCAGAAGCTGGAGACCAGGCCTGGTCAGTAGAGGAAGTATCACTAGGAGGAAGCACAGAAACGGACAGCTGAGGAGCAGAATCAGGTAAAACCTTTCTGGATGAGAGCACAGGCTGAACCGGCAAGGCAGGAAAGGCAGTAACTACTGGTGACTGAACCGTAGAGGGTGGCAAGTCAGTAAAAGTGTTGTCTTCCTTAGCAAAGTCCCACAAAACAGAGCAGTGGTGCAAATAGAGGGAGCACAGCTGCGACGGTGTCAGGGTTGTAACTGAGGCCTCAGGAGCAGGAGCAGGAGGGCAGGCTGAATGAAGCTGGTCAGAATCCAGGAACACGGTAGTAATAGAAGAGGGTACAGAAGGAAAACCATCCAAATCAGGCACTGTGTCTAAACGACTATTGCAGTGAGTTCCAGGCTCTTGCAGTTGTAACATGATACTGCCATTTGATAAGCCATCATCAGCATTGCACTTTGGATGTTTTCTGGCTTTTGGCTGTTTATCACATCCAAGCAACTTAGGTCAGGCATCACCATGTGGTTTATTCATTTTCTGAGCTGTAACATGGACTTGCATATCATCCTTCATAACAACCTCTTGCACTCCAGGACTGTCATCCGCCATCTTGGTCCCGCAGGAAAAAGGTTCCCCCTGCTCACAGGAAGCAAGAGTAGGGGAATTTCCCCAGTGTCCTGGCCAAATTTCTCCCATTCACTAAAAAAAATACCACCAACAGCTTAATCTGGTTCAATTTCAGTTGCTTACCATCTGTATCCCCCACCCCGGTCGCCCCTGAAAAAGGGACTTCTAGGCCCAGTGGGCTTACCGAGTCAACAAAATTCAATAAATAAATAAAATAAATAAATAATAGTTACTAAGTCATCCAAAGACTCAAATACCTCCCTTGTTCAACATCTGCATCCTTGCTATTGCAGGAGCTCAATTGTCAATCACAAATTATGGCACAACATTATTACACCAGTGACTTTGCACTAGTTTATTGCCTGCTATCCCCAAGCTAAGAGTATTGCACTCACGTTCCATGCCAGTACATATCAAAGTGCAGTGGTGACCAGAAGTGGATGGAGGTCAATATACAAATGAAACCTACTGCCATTCTCATATGCATGGTTACTCTGCCACACTGGGCAAAGAATTGTGCAATGCCCCCTACTTTTGCAACTTTCTGCACCCACTTCTATAGGTTCATACTAAGGTTCATACTAAGGAAAGCAAGGAGCAAGGAAACTAAAAGCTCATAGGTGCTCCTATATTAACCAATGACTATATTAATAGTACTTAAGTTGTCCATCTGTAAGTAAAAAAGAATCGTCGTTTTTTAAATTCTTGTTTTGATTTACTAATAATAACCTTCAATGGCAATGAATTCCAGTGCTGTATAACCCACAAATTAAAGACAGATTTCCTATTGTTACAATGGAAATGTTTACCAACCAATTATAATGGATGCCTTCAGGTATTATGTGTATTTGACTTAAATTCTAAACCTAGTTCGGTCATCAGATAGGGGTCATTTATAATATCATATAGAAACAATAGATCACCCATCAATCAGCGTGTCTCTAATGAGGTTAAATTTAGAGAATTTAATCTACTACTATATGACATAGTGTGTAACCCCTGCAATTGTTTCATGAATTAGCTTGTTTTATAAAACCTGGACCCTCTAGACTTTAGCCAGTTCTAAAATTTATAACCAAGAATACTGCCCCCCCCCCCCAGTTTGGATGGTCTAAAATGTAAAAACAAGAACTTTGTAAGCAGTTTCCATGTAAATGTATTTATAGATCGAGGGAGTGAACATGACCAATCAGAATGCTCCTTTCCCCTGCACATGAGACATTCTTAATCTTTGAAGAGTGTCTCATGTGTGGTAGCCACCACCACATTGAAGCACAATGGGCTCGATTCTCAAAGGTTGATGCAGGGCTTGCAGACACCCTGTGTCAAACCATGCACTGCCCCAAAAACATTGCTGCACCTTGCACCTGATTCTCAAAGGCTGCACACATTTGTGGCACTTTACCCTCTTTATGGCAACTTGCACCAAATATTTGGTGCAAACCCCATAAAACGTTCCAGGAAGTTAGACCAGCAAAAGCTCACACCCTGTGGTGCAAGGGATCGAGAATCCTGATTGCCAGCCAGGGAATGGCTACAAGCCCCATGTGCTGTGTGTTCCATGGACCGTGGGCTTGCAGCATGCAATCTCTTTTGAGAATTGAGCCCCATGTGTGTTATGGTGTAACAATGACTGATACTATTCTCAAATGCTGCATTCATCTCAATGTGGCATTTCAAATATTGGGTACTCACCATGTCACACCATGATGTGCCATAATATACAGTGGCAATTGCTACCACTATAGCTGCCCTGGAAAAGAGCACGTTTGAGGGAACATTTTTTTTTCATTTTCATATATCTTGATCTTGAGCAACAATATATTAATGTGTCCTCTGAGACCACTCTTATGGTTGCAAGAGTGATCTCATTTACATCCTTAGGGTGTCAGAACCACTTACCTTTAGTTTGCAGTTCTCATACCCTAAGAATGCATGCAAGACCCCTCTTACAACCATAAGAGTGGTCTCAGTGGAAGTATAAACATACAGCAAATTACTGCTTTGAACATAGAGTCCAAAAAGCAGACATCTTAAAACCCTTTTAAAGTTCACATTGCAACCATTTTATATTACAGCTGTAACAGGGTCACCCATCCTTAATCTACTCCTCTGCACACATCGCTAATTAAAGCACAGGCAGAACTGAAATTCGAAAAAGGTCTTTTAAAATGGCTTTTGTGATTTCACCCTGGGAAGATGGACGGCACAGTATGCTCTTTTCCAAGAACTCCAGACATCTGCTAACATAACAGCATTATATCAGCTTTAAAAGAAAGTCCTGAATTGTTTAAGGAGAGAGAAATGAATTTCAATAGATTCTATAGATTCAATTGGCATTGATCCTTCCAAAAGTTGAATTAGGCTGGAATATGTTTAATAAAAAAGAATCATAAGTACCTTAGCTGAAGAATGGCTAATAGGTGCACAAGCGGAGGCAGAACTTGAGAAGTAGAGCAGAAACCTTGTTAATCCTTTTGCAGAGTGATTTAGTGTCACCTTCTATAAGAGAAGCTGCAAACCCTCACCATAATGAACCCCTAGTGTGATCTAAATTAAAAAAAACAGACTTAATGCTGTGCCCCCAGGACTTAGGGTTGTTTTATAGTAACGGTATCTAGGATAGCTGCCAGCTTTAGCAAATCACATTTTGAAGAAACCTGAAGAGTACAGTATTCCCTCTTTTTTCATTATATTTTACTCCTTGTAGCTCCCTTTTTCTCATCTCTCATATACAAAAGCTAGACAAACACTTTCTAACACGAGTAACTCCAGCAATATACCAGATAAGCATCATTTGTTTTTCTTCCCACAATTACCCCTGCCCCCAAGAAGAACAAGAGTTCATCACACTCTCTTGCCAACTACCTTGTTTGAAAGTTGTTTTTATTTGCATAACGAAAGTGATGCATGGTGTGATGTCCTTAGAAAAGACTTTTTTATACTGCCCTTGAAACCTCTAACTTTGCTCCATTAATAAATATTCCCACAGTGATTTGGAAACATGTATCACTTCTTGGAATATCCTATGAGAAATTCTCGTTTCATATCTATCTACTGTATATCTCAACATGTGTTTATAAATAGAAACAAAAGAAAGACTTGGGTTTTGTGCAGTCTGTTTTATAAGCACTTTGTGTCAATGTGCTTTTCGAGCCATGAACAAGTATTGCTCAGTAACTAGGTGATTTCATGGATGTTAAGTGAGATTGAAAGAGAATAAGGAAAGTTCAGACATGTTAAGCACAGAAGCAGAGCAAGAGAGAGAGAGAGAGAGAGAGAGAGATAGAGAGTTTATGTCACTTGCTCAGGGTCACACAAAGGGTAAGTGGAGGTATTGGGAATCCGACTTGGGTCTCCAGGTTTACAGCTGTCTGCTTTAACCACTAGGCAACACAGCCCCACCGTTATAAATTTCAGTTCATTCTACCTGTGTGAGCACTGGATGTATGTGCATTCTGCTTGTATGTATGCATTCTGCGTATAACAATCCTGTTTATATCAAAATACTGTAAAATACATTTGTTGTCTGCAGTGCTTATTTAAGTTGTATGCACACATTTCTGGTTCCCCAGAAATGTTTAAGCTATTTTTTTTTTAAACTCAGCTTTATTGCAAAAATTGAGATCATATAGTCTTTTATACAATTTCATATACAAGAATGATTGCCAGTTTTTTATCCATATGATTAATAAAGAGTCCAAAATTAAAAGTCTCTGTTGTGATTTATTGGTAAAGACTCTTGTTCAGTTGTTGAATGATAACAGCCTTTGATAGGTAAATGGCCATAGGATAGATTTGTCCAGGATCTAGTCTCCAACCTGAGACTCATCATAGCTGAGGTACATTAACAAATTCTGGAAACTCTGGGACTGAAGCACCCCAGGTATACAAGGGAACAAGTTACTCAACCAATAAAATAAAATCAAAATGAAGATTAAGTTTTCTTTAATCAAAACTCATCCTTTAGGTATATCCCCCCTCTGTTCTTCCCGACCTCTGACTCCAAAATTAATGTAAACAATAGTTCTGACCTGCTACCCCATGTACTCCATTATTATCTGGTCAGTGGATTCCTAGACATAAGCCATCCCTCCCATGCTGTCCATCTCTGTTCATGTGACTCATAGCTGAGGTGTAACTTGGTGGTAAGGGCCTCCATTGATATAACCCACTTCATCCGAACTATCTATTCATCTAAAGTGGGGGGGGTTGGTCTTCAGCCAATTGGCAATGATGCACTTAAGGGCCACAGCTATAGAGGTTAACAAAACTTTTCTAGTGTGGCCCCTGGAGTTAATTGCTGCAGGAAATCCCAGTACCCACTCCTCAAACTGTAAGGGAAGAAGGACCCCAAGCACACCTTGTACAGTCTGCTGAATCAGCTGCCAGAAGGAAACAAGGGAGGTGCAACTCCAGAAGATGTGCCAGTGGTTTCCAGTGTTGTCACAGCCACTTCTGCACATACTGGAGTGTGAAGTGCTGCTGTATAATGGCATGTGATTGTTGGCATTTGGAAAAAATGCACCAAAATCTTCCAAAACAATTCACACTGTGGGAGACTGATGTGACCTTCCACCCTATCTTCAATCTGCATCCCCAAATGGAAGTGTCTATTTGGAAGCCCATCTCCTGCTCCCAGACTTTCCTTAGTGAACCCAGTGCAGTGTCCACTGGGATCCCCAAGAGTTTGTATATGCTAAAGATATAATGGTGGGGACCCTTAATTGTGACCGCCCCATAAAGAAAGTCTTTCCATCCTGTATATTGTCTGGTGAGGTGGTAGATATTATTGTCTGAGCTGATGAAGTATCGTATCTGCATATACCTGAGAAACTCCATGTTCAACCAGCCAAACTTCTCCTTTGCATGCTGGAAAGATATGCACCCTCCAGTGTCTATAAACTGTGTGAAGTGGAAGGGTCCCCATCTTCCCCACTCTGCATATCCAGCATCTAGTATTGGAGGGAGAAAACTTGTCTCATGCCTTATTAGGGAGAGAGGGTCCAGGCCTTCAGAAGTATTAGGATTTTTTCTTATCTTCTGGAGAATCTGAAGGCTGTGTCTGACCCAACAATTTCTAATGGTTCTAGCCAGGTCTAAAGGAGTTCTGGTAAAAGCCAGGGTGTATAGGGATTTAAAGTACACATCTGCATCCTCTATTAGGTACCAAAGGGATGAAGTACATTGTTGTGCCCAGGTCACCACCACCATTCCCTGAGCAGCCAGGTAGTATTTAGAAAGATCCAGTAATGATAAACCACCCGGTTCCCTTGGGAGTGGAAAAGTTGCCCTGGCTATTCTTGGTCTCTTGCCATTCCAAAGAAACCTCGTTATATGCCCAATAATCTTGTTCCAGTAAATGTTTTGGATTCTAATCAAAAGGAAGAAAACAGAAGGAGAAACCTGGGAAATATGTTCATTTGGATCGTGGTTACCCTGCCCACTAGACCCAGGGACAGAAGCTTCCACCTAGCCAGATCTTTCGCCATGGCAGACCAGAGGGGCTAATAATTTACTGTAAATAGTTTTGTCAGGTCCACCACTATCCAGATGCCCAGGTATCAGACTTCGTTTCTGGTGGCCCACTTAAAGGGGAAAGTTGCTCTAAAACTTGGAGGGCAGGTGCACTTAGCTGGAGGGCGTCAGATTTTTAAAAATTTATTTTGTAACCTGAGATTCTCCTGAATGCACCCAGAAGGTCAACTGGGGGGGCAGAGATAGTTCCGAGGAGGAGAGAAAGAACAGAGAGTTGTCTGCTTGCAGGGAAATTTTTTGCTGCATCCCTCCGGCCATCATCCCCTAATCCTCTCGTCTCCACGCACTCAAACTGCAAGTGGTTCAAGGCTTAGGGCAAAGAGGAGGGGGGAAAGAGGGCATCCCTGCCATGTCCCCCTTGTTAGATGGAAGGGGCATGAACAAATCCCATTAGTCCTCACCAGTACCACAGGTCCAGCATATCATCTGGAAATAACTGCTAAGAATTTAGGGCTGAAATTCATATGATCCATGGTTGCTTTTAGAAATTGCCAATTAACCTTATCAAATGCCTTGTCTGCATCCATGGATATGGCCATTTGGAAGTTAGGAGATGATTTTTGTGAGGTAATAACATTCAAGAGCCTCCGAATGTTATCTGGAAGGTATCTTCCCATTATAAAGCCCGTCTGGTCTTCATGCACCAATGAGGGGATCACTATCTGTAACCTGCCTGCTAACAGGCCTGTAAATAATTGAAAATCTACATTCAGGAGTGAAATGGGTCAGTATGACCCACACTCTGTAGGGTCTTTTTCCCTCTTTGAGTAAAACTGAAATGTGTGCTTCTCTCCATGACTCTGGTCTTCTCCCTCCCTGCAAAATCTCCTGAAACACTGGCACTATAAAAGGGACTAACTGAGCCTCAAAGGCCTTATAAAATTTGGCTGAAAAGCCATCTAGGCCAGGGGACTTTCCATTCTTAAGCTTCTTAATTTGTGCATGTATGTCTGCCCCTGTAATATTTGCCTCAAGGGAGTCCCTTGCTTCCTGAGTGAGAGTCCTAATATGGGCCTGCCGAAAAAATCTCCCTGTGAGCTCCTTGATATACTTTATGTTCTCCTGGGAGTATAAGGTTGTTTAACATGAGGCAAATACTTGGGTTATTTCTTCTGGTTTATTGGTTAGGGTGCCCCTTTTGGTCTTATCCTTAATTTGAAGTATTAATCTACTTGACTGCTCCTCTCTCAGTCTGGCTGCCAGTAATTTCCCCACCTGTCTCCCCCCTCATAATATCCCTGTTTTATTCTCCTATATTGTCCCTCCAGCTGGGTTTGTAATTCAGTTTCCAGAACTGAACGATGCTCCACTAATTGGTGCTTGGTGGCTGCATTTAGGGTAATCTTGTGTTGAAATTTGACTTCCCTCACCTCGTCTTCTACATCTCTCACTTTGCCTCCCATCTTCTCTTCTGCTCTGAGGCAAACATTATAATAACCCCTCATAGGACCGCCTTCAGGCCAACCCATAGAAACATAGAAACATAGAATTTGACAGCAGATAAGGACCGTTTGGCCCACCCAGTCTGCCCATCCACTGCATGTGAAGTCTCCCCTCTTACATTAAGGCTATCATGCATTTTGATAGTGTCACCAATCAACTCTTTAAAGCTGGGGGAGTTTAGCAGACCAACATTTAGTCTCCATAGAAAATTAGAAACCTAGACTTTGACAGCAGATCAGCAGTCTGATCAGTAGAATGTGAGTTACATGCAGCAGGAGCCACAGCAAGCCCCAGGGTCACTGGTGCATGGTCAGAAAGGGAGCGAGTGAGGATCTCACAGGACTGCGCACTATGAAGCCAGGTTTCCGACAGGAACAGCATGTCTATCCTGGTGTAGCAGTCGTGCCTGTCAGAATAATGAGTATAGTCTCTTGCTTGGTCATGTAGATCTCACCACACATCCTGAAGGCCTGCTAAATGGATACATCTAACCAACATTGAACCAGCCCGGCTTCTCCTATTCCCCCCTGCCCCCCTTTGTCTAATGATGGCATGAGAACAGTGTTAAAATCACCTCCTATGATGCAGAGCCTACTCTCCAGATCCACCAGCTCTCCCAGGGTATTCTTAAGGAACCGAGCAACCTCCTTATCTTTGTTAGGAACATATAAATTAACTATTAGGCAGCCCATAGTTTCACAAAGTGGCCCTCAGGATCTGTCTCCACTGTTTCTATCTTAAGCGGGCAGTCTTTATGTACTACAATTGCTGTGCCTCTTCTATGAGGGTGTGCAACATAAGTGGAGGTAAATATGGAACCCACCTAGCTTCTACATAATTTCAGATGTTCAGCAGCTGTGAGGTGGGTTTCCTGTAAGAGGGCCACCTGAATATTCACCTTTTTAAGTTCTTGGAGAATTCAGGTGCATTTAACAGGATTACCAAGCCCCTGAACATTATAGGTGGTTATTCTTAGTTTAACCATAGGAGATAGGTGTAGGATCTGCATCTGCTAGGCTCTTAATATTGGAGTCTACCCTTACATACCATGTATGGTATGTATATAAGGTGGGATATGGGTACACCTGGCCGAGCAGTAAAAAGAAATCTAAAAGTCTTAACCATAACTTAGCAAACATAAAAAACAACTGTGGCAACTCCATAAACCCTGCTTGTTGTCCCTATCTTAACAAAACATATTAAACAGTCCCTATTAACTCCCAAGGTGTCACTTGAAGCCCATCATACTTTTGATTTCCTATGATGGCTGGTGGTGTTTTCTCAGAAGAAACCAGAAGGGGAAGGAAACATATTCATTTCAGTGCTTTACAGTAACTGGTAATTGCTATTTTTCTTTTAAACTTAGATTATGGGCTTTTAGTGACACTGTAATTTCTTTGCTGTCTTTACTTATAATTGTTTTTGGGCTGTTGAAAACTTAAAATGTAGTGGTGGTGTATTTCTTTGCTGTCTTTAATCCCCATCCCCCAACTCTTAATTATATGCCCTGTTAAATCTGATTGACAGGAGCTAAACACAGGGGATAGTAGGGGTGTGTAGTAGGAGGGGCATAAGGGGGAAGAAGCCCACCCTCAGCACAAGTGTTTTGACTCATTTATTTATTTTCTTTTTTTAAAAGAAATGTATCTGAGGATCAGTGGCAGGATTTTTAGGACAGTAAATTCATAAAAAGGGAACTAGGAGAGCTTCAGTAACAGACAAGTAGTGGAATAGCAATTGCAGTATAATGTAGGGAGTGGTACAATGCAGTGGCTGCGGGGCAGCCATATTCAGGCAGGCCTTCTGGACACTGAGGTGCTGCCCTATCTGCATGCATCTCTCTGGACTGTGGGATGAGGTAGCCAGACTCAGAGCGGAAGTAAACTGGGTCAGAAGTACCATCACCCCTATCCAGAGACCACCCAGTCCAATGCCGCTGCCTCAAAGGATGCCGAGAACAAGGAGCACTTAGATGACAGTGGGCTCAGGGAGGGTTAGGGCAGTTGGGCAGAGGCACATCCCAGATCCTATTCCACTCAAGAACTCATATGCCACACTGGCAAATGAGGACAACCAAATAGAGTACCCAGAAAAGTGGAAGGAAAGGATGTGGAGGTTAGCCAAGGAGATGACCTCAGCAGGGACAGCAGTGGACCCCAGAGGAGAAGGAAGTGAATCCTGGTGGGGGATTCCATCATAAAAGGGATACAGCTAGGAACACAGGAGGGGGAGGACAGGGAGGTGAGGTGCCTACCAGGTGCCACAGCATGGAGGGATGAAAGGAAGATCCTGGGGATTGCTGGGAAGGCAAGATGGGAGGGTGAGCTGGATGTCATTCTCCACTCAGGTACTAATGACCTGGCAAATGGGGAGCCAAAGGAAGTTCAGGAAGAGTTTAGGAAATTGGGAGGGTCTCAAGCAAGTAGCTACTTCTGTCACCTTCTCAGAAGTACTACCTAGAGAGGCAAGAGGAGGAAGGGTGCATGCACCAGGAACTTTAACTCATGGTTAAAGAACTGGTGCTGTGAGGAAGGGTTTGGATTCATTGGTGACTGGGGACACACCTGGAGGGATGCAGGTTTGTTCAAGCCTGACGGCCTGCATCCATCCTGGAGGAATCCAAGCACTCAATGATAAGTTTAAATGCTACATTGACAATCATTTAAACTAGCTTGTTGGGGTGGCAGGCCAGCAAGGAGGGACACCTACTTGCCTGCCCCCACAGCTAGCAGTGGAACCAGTGAACCGGAGGAGTGGCTATCTCTACAAAGCAGTGTGCAAAAGATGGAGATTAGCGCCCAAGAGGTGGATATGCAGAAAAGGGGCAATATTCAGCAGAAGGGCAGACAGCAAGGAGAACCAGGGATAAAGGACAACCAGGGAAGGGGCTGGAGTAGAACAGCTAAACAGTTTAGGGATGACAAATCATGGAAAGCCACGTGTGCCAATGCCAGGAGCCTTAGCAACAAGATGGAAGATCTGGAGGCTGTCATGGTGCAGTCACCTGGGACATTGTAGCCATCACTGGAAACCTGGTATAATGATAACCATGACTGGGAGATGTCCATACCACAACATATTCAGAAGAGACAGGCAGGTAGGAAGGAGGAGGAGTGGCATTGTATGTGAAAATGACATAAAGGCCACAGAGATCCAGGAGGAACAAAATGGGGAGAAATACTGTGGGTTAAACTGGAAAGGAAAATGGGGCCAGCCATCCACACAGGTGTGGTCTATAGACCACCGGCCCAGGAGGAAGAAACAGTTAGGGAGCTGATGTTAGCCATCCAAAGGATGGCAGACGAGGGTGAGGTAGCACTGGTTGGAGACCTCAATATTCCAGTTGTGGACTGTAGCATCCCAGCAGCAGCATCAACTAGGAGCAGATTTATCATGGACTCCCTTCAGGGTGCCTTCCTCAAGCAACTGGTCATGGAACCAACTTGGCAGAAGGCAATACTGGACCTTGTGCTCACAAACAGGGACAGTGTGATGGGGGTAACAGTAGGGGAGCACCTGGGGAACAGTGGCCACCAGTCATTGTGGTTTGAAATCACATTTGCCTGTTGGGTCGGGGTTCCCTCAGGGCTCCATCCTAGGGCCATTGTTGTTCAAAATATATGTAAATGGACTGTCTTTTCCAGATTCAGAAGTAAAGTATCATCTTTATGCTGATGATATTATTATTTATACATCACATGAATCTATTAAGGTGATACAAAATAGGCTTCAGTTAGCCTTTGATGATCTGCAGAGTTTTTTAAAAGATAGTAGGTTGACTTTGAATATGAAGAAAACACAGTCCATGTTGATACATCGAAAAAGTGAATGGCTGGGGGACATGGCCCTGGGACTGGTTGCTCATGGGGGGGCCCTGATCCAACAGACATATATGTATAAATATTTGGGCCTTTGGATCGATAGTTCATTAAGTTGGGATATACATATTAATAATTTGATAAAAAGTGTAAATAAAAGAATAGGGGCTCTATATAGGGTTCGATCATCTATGAGTTTGGAAGTAAGGAAAAAAGTGGTAAATACCATGGTTATCCCCATGATTGATTATGGGGACATATTTTACTCCTGTGGGAGAAAGCAGGATTTAAGGAAGTTGGAAGTAAGTTATAATAATTTAGCCAGGTTCGTTTTAGGGGCCCCTAGATTAACTCGCAGATGTTTGCTTTATGATCAGTTAAAGTGGTCAACACTTTATGAACGTAACCATGAGCACTTGTTAGCTTTTATTTATAAAGGACTGCAGGGGAAGTATCCACGGTATGTGGAAGAAAATCTGATATATAGGGACAAATTGGCTTCACTGAGAAATTGTAAAGTACCTAGTTTGGAACTGCCTAGTTGTAATTTGGGTATAGGACGACAGTCTTTATATTATAGAGGGGCTATGAGTTGGAATGAAATCCCTAAGTCTTTGCTCTTGTCTAATGTCAAAAAATATTGGCCTCTGATTCAACATTGGTGTCAAATCAGTTCACAACAAAAAAGGCAATGCTGTTCTTGTTAAACATGTTATAATTGTTTGTATTTGTGTAATTTATGAAAAATCAGTGTTGTATGTTGCTGTAACATTTTCCTTTTATATATATTGTATTTTATTGTGTGGGACCTTGTTGAAAATGAGCTATGCTCAATCGAGTTTATCTTTTATTCATTTTATATGAATAAAAATATTTTACTACTTACTACTACATAAGAAGCAGAACCAAACTACACAAAAACACGTATCCTGGATTTTAGGGGGGCAGACTTTGGGAAAATGGGGAGATACTTGAAAGACACATTAAGGGGAATGGGCAGGAATCAGGGTTGAGGAACAGTGGGCAGTATTTAAAACAGAGATTACAAGAACAACAGAATTATGCATTAAGCAGGTTAGCAAGAGGAAAAGGAAGAGGAGACCATTATGGTTTTTCAAAGAGGTAGCAAAGAAAGTGAAAGCCAAAAAGATTGCATTCAGGCAATACAAAAAGACACCGGCAGAAGGCAATAGGGAGAAGTGCCAGGAGAAGCAAAGGGAGGCAGGAAGTCAGTAAGGGAAGCCAAAGCTTAGACAGAAAAACACATTGCAAAATCAGTGGGTAGAGGGGACAAAACCTTTTACAGGCACGTAAGGGAAAAAAGAAAGGCAAAGAGAGGGATAGTGAGATGGAAGGGGGAGGATGGGGGCCGCTTGGAGGATGACAACAGTAAAGCTGACATATTGAACAGGTATTTCTGCTCAGTCTTTACTGAGGAAGATGAGGATAATGGGTCTGAAGGGAGTACAAGGGGTGAGAATGGTGCAGAAATGGACACAAGTCCCTTTACACGAGAAAGGGTCCTGAAGGAACTGGAAGTAATAAGAGTTGATAAAGCAATGGGGCCAGATGGGGTGCACCCCAGGGTCCTTAAAGAACTAAGAGAGGTGGTGGCTGAACCTCTGGCTATCCTGTTTAGCCAAACACTGGAAACAGGGGAGGTACCCAAAGACTGGAGGACAGCAGATGTAATCCCCTTATACAAGAGTGGGAACAAAGAGGAAGCAGGGAACTACAGACCAGTCAGCCTCACCTCAGTAGTGGGGAAGATCATGGAAGCACTACTGAAGGTGAGATTGGTGGAACATCTTGTTGTCAATGGACTACAGGACCCAAGGCAGCATGGTTTCACCAGGGGGAGGTCATGTCAGACCAACCTTGTTGAATTTTTTGACTGGGTGACTAGGGAGGTGGATCAGGGGAGGGCAGTGGACATGGTCTATCTGGACTTCAGTAAGGCCTTTGACACTGTGCCACATAGAAGACTATTACACAAACTAGGGAATATGGGTGTGGGCAGGACAGTAGTGTGGTGGTTAGGTAACTGGCTGGGCGGCAGGACACAGAGGGTGGTGGTAAATGGCTGTCACTCCACAGAGGGAAGAGTGACCAGTGAGGCCACAGGCATCAGTGTTAGGACGGTCCTATTCAACATCTTCATCAGTGACATTGCTCAGGACCTAGAAGGCAGAATTTCACTGTTAGCTGATGCAAAAAGCTCTGTAACAGAGTGGACATGCCAGAGGGTGTACACAGAATGAGAAGGGACCTGCAGAAACGTCAAGAATGGTCAGGGGTTTGGCAGTTGAAATTCAATGCAAAGAAGTGCAAGATAATGCATATGGGGCATAAAACCCTGGCACAATATATCAGTTGGGGTGAGGATATAGCATGAACCAAGCAGGAAAGGGATCTTGGGTTATCATTTCGATGACCTCAGAGTAGGGAAACAGTGCAACAAGGCAGCAGGTAAAGCAAATAGGATGCTGTGATGCATAGGCAGGGGCATCACCAGCAGGAAAAGGGAGGTCGTAATTCCACTATACAAGATACTTGTGAGGCCCAACCTGGAGTACAGTGTACAGTTCTGGAGACCTTACCTATGTAAGGACATAGAAAGGGTAGAGAAGGTTCGGAGGAGGGCAACAAAGATAGTACATGGATTGCATCACAAGTCCTATGAGGACAGGTTGAAGGAATTGAATATGTACTCCCTGGAGGAGAGGAGGGAGAGAGGGAACATGATAGAGACATACAAGTATCTTACAGGGAGGAACAGGGTGCAGGAATACACTATTTTTAAGTGAAAAAGATGTTCCAGGACTAGAGGGCATGGGATGAAGTTGGAGGGAGGACGATTCAGAGGAAACGTGAGGAAGAATTTCTTCACAGAAAGGGTGGTGGATAAGTGGAACATCCTACCAGAGGAAGTGGTGGAGGCTGAAATAATCATGGGATTTAAGAATGCATGGGATAGGCATAAAGGAATTCTGGAGGTCAGGGGTAAGGGGCAACAGACTTCTAGGAAAACATAAACTGAACTTACAAGTTCAAATGGGCAGACTGGGTGGGCCATAGGCCCTTCTCTGCTGACACTGTCTATGTATCTATGTATGGCCAGCACTTCACTGCTGTGCCCAAACCTACTGCTGCAGAGCAACCTCAGTGAGAGCGCCATAGCTGTAAATGTTAACTTTCCCCATTTCCCCCCTCCTCCCCAATATAGCTGTATGGGTAGGGCTACTCATCCCCCTTCCCCATCTATGCAATTGCAATTCCTACCCCACTAGGAATTGATCAGAAAATATTTGTTCACGAATCATGTAAGGCACCCCAAGATAAGGGTTGCTATATCTCAAGCCTTCAGAATTTGTAAAGTGTCCTTTGACTCCCTCCTCCCCTATCATCAAGCATTTAGCATCCCCTCAATCATTTTAGGATAATACCAAGCTTATCCTGACAAATGAGTAAAGCAAGCACTTCCTGATAGTCCCAGTGAGGCTCCTGCCTCTCTGATACCTTAAAACTGAAAAGTTCCTGCAAAGGTTTTCACTCACTGTCCATAGTTCCATCTTGTTTTTCAGGGTCGCTTGCTGTTTTGTTTCATTTACAGGGTGATCACTTGGTTGAACTAATCCTGGACCAGGTTCCGACTCCTCCATTTTCCATTTACTTGCCAGCTTGAGGACTTGGATTTGGCCCTCCCACCAATTGCCACTGATGCTTCTGTAGGCTTCTGATTTCCCCTGGGTCAATGTAGTCAGCCAGTTGAATTTCCAGGGAGGCTAGGTATTTTTTGGCATCCTGGGGGCTGTCAAAGATCTTAGAGCCTGCAACAGAGGTAATTCTCAGTTTAGCTGGGGAGTCCACTCGCACTTTTAAACCTTTATTGCATAGCGCTTTGACGACTGGAAACCATAGCTCCCATTTTGCCATAGTAGTTGATGTATAGTCAGGCTCTACAAATAATTTTGTGTCACCAAATATTATCTCCTTTTGGGCCCAGGCCTTGTGCAGTACCATCTCCTTCATGCGATAATCAAGGAAGGCCATTACCACTAAACATGGCTTAGCTTTGGGATCCTTCGGTGGCACCGCCAGGGCCCGGTGCACTCTAATAATATTTAAGGGGGTGTCCTTGTCTAGGTTTAATAGCTCTTTTAGTAGCCCCTTTATATATTCAGCCATCTCTCCTGTTTCAGTTCATTCTGGGAGGCCATTAAGTAGCAGATTAACTCTGCATGAGCAGTTTTCTAGATCCTCCAATTTTTCCATTAACAGCTAGGAATGATCCTGGAGTTGTATCAAAGCCCCATTGTGCAGATCCAGGGTTTCAGCATGTTTGGTGAGATGATCCTCCATCTCCTGTAGCTGCTGGTCATGTTGCTGTATTTTTTGTTTATTCTCCTTCACCTCAGAGCTGATGCCATCCAAAGTTTTAGTTGGGAGTCAGAGTGTCCAGCATAACTGCTGGAATGTAATTGTAAAATCCTCCCCCTCTTCCTCGGAGTCACTTGAGAAATCAGGCTCATGTTGTGCTTGTGGCCTGGTAGGCGCATCTTCCTTTTCGGCGAGCAGGGGTACCAAATTTAATTTTTTCTGCTTCAGAGCAGATCCCTGCATTGCACAATTTCTGGAATGAGCCGCCATGAAGACAATGAGTCACTGACCATGAATTTACCACTGGGACCTAGTGGGGTAAGGTTTTAAGATAAAATATTGACAGAATCAGCGAGAGCTGATCGACCCTGTGTCTACATCACTTGGCATCCCAACCAGAAGTCTGTTTAAGCATTTTAATTCAATTAAACATGATTTTACCCTGTTGCATGCAATTAATGGTTACATTGAAACAGACACTTAAAAATAAAGTGTAACCCTCATTTTCATAGCAGTTGTCCCACAGCAGGATGCAGGCAATCAAAGAGAATCTGAAGGTGACACAAACTGAGCTAGTGATCCTGGAAGTGTTTCCTGGCTGAACCCGACAAGGCGCTATTGAGTTACTATACCATCTGCCATCACAGCCACAACCATAGACAGTGCCTGACTCATGTGCCCAAGGGAGCAATCTGTCTGTGAGGGAGTGAGTTGGGCTGGAAGTACAGAAATTGCCAAAAGACAGGGGAGTAAGCACCCAGCTTTACCATATACTCCCTATGTAAGCAATAAGACATGATGAGGTGTGCACTGAATAGATATTACCACACACCCAGGGGTGTAGTGAGGTATGCGGCCACAGGACGAGTGTCTTTAGCCCCTGGAAGTGCAGTGATATCTGTTCAACACACACCCTTGAGTGCCTTATTGCACTTATAAAAGCTTTTTAAGTGCTATAAAAAAGAAACAGTCAACTTTTTAAAATTAATAAATTAGATTTATTTTCTAAAATATTCTTCTGCTGGGAATAAAATTGTCCCTGAAATGGTGGTGAAATCTGGAAGCCTGCTGTTTATTTATTTATTTTTTATTTAAAACATAATTCTCCTTGCCATAGTTCTTTTGTGCAATTGAGATTGTTGCCAGAAATTATCCCCCCCTTGTGTATTGGTCTGGAGCTGACAGAAAAGGGAACACAAAAAAAGAAACAGACACTGACTGACACTAACATTCAAATTCTGGTAAGCATAAAGGTGGGCAAATCTGCTGCTTTTTTTTTTCTGCCTTAGTGAAGTGTGACTCTTGTCTTCTGAATGTGACCAAGTGGTCTGTCCTCTTTCCATGACAGACCTAGCGGCATTTTCCAGTGAACAGACGTGCTTCCTTTCACTCACCGATTTGCTTACTAGAATTAAGAAATACCAAGAAGCATTTTCAAATGAATGGAAGTACTTCCTTTTGGCTGCCACCAACTTGCCTGAGTGAAGTAAGTGTGGGTTGATTAAATTTTAAATTTAAAAAAAGCAGCAGTGTGCTTATCTTTTGGAACTGCGGGGTACAGTCAGTAGTGCAGAGAGAGAGCATAGGCATGCTGGTGGAGAGGCAATACCATAGCCAACTGAGAGCATGGGGGCTAGTTGACACTTTTTGAAAAAAGGGGACCAGTATAAATATTTATGTTTGCCATGTGTGCTGGGATTCTATTTTCTAAAAAATAAAAAAAATAAAAAGATCCATAGTTTCCATGATTGGCTGTGAGTCAGGGATGAGAGGCAGTAATGAGAGGAAAAACAATGGCGGCTTTTTAAAAACTAACATTCCACCAGCACACTGATTTTTCATTTGAACTGCGGTCCTGATTTGGGGCACTTTTTATTACCTGTGCATTGAACACATTTGCTGCACAGGTAATAGCCAATCAAAATGAAGGATATTCTCTGCCCATTTTAGAATATTAAAGTAGCAGTATAAGATGGTAGGAAAAGTATTTTAGTTACAGTTTGGGGCAGTTTGAGACTTGCCTTTAAATTTGCACCAGGTAGTGTGGGGAACCAAACTCAGGAAATTAATCTTGGAGGTTAGTAGATGATGAAATCCCTATGAATCAGCATTGTGATTGGGGTGTGGAGATGCCAAAAGCTTACTGCCTTTTAACAAGAACACTATAAAAGACTCCCTTGCCAAGTGTGTTCTATCATGCTCATGTCCCAGTGTGTGAATTGGACAGCACAGGAGTGGAACATGCATTTTATGATATCTGCAGGTGTGCACAGATAGTCCACAGGAAAGTCTGCAGGAGGAATAGCTTATCAAGGTAAGAGATAGCACAGTACTGTGTATGGATATACTGGAATCAGCAACTTAAGGTTAAGTAGGTGCAAGTAGTGGGGTAACAGCTAGGGGTAGGAAGTAGTAGACATTGGCAAGGTAGCAACTGCTAGAATGGTTGAAAAGGGAATGTAGGAGACATCCTGTCTAGAGTAGGGAAACAAATACCTTTCAAACAGCTAAAGGAAGAGGTAGGAAGTCAAACAACATAGAAAGAGGCAGGAATGTATAGAAAAGGTGCAACAGATAAAAAGCAAAGGTTAAAAAATGAATGAACATAACATGGGAGTGGTGCAGTGCACTAGGTATGGAGCCACAGTCTGTCAGAACACATTCTGGAGACTGAGGTGCTGTCCCATTTACATTCATCTCTGTTGGTTGAGGGCAGAGGTTGCTGGACTCTTTGCCAACCTGGCAATGGTGCAGAGAATCTTCTGTCCCCCTAGGGGCCACCTAGTCTGCCACCTTTCCCCCAGAGGATGCCAAAGCAGAGGCCGAGCAGCTGGACCTTGGCATGCTCATGGAGGGTGGGGTGGCAAGAAGGGAACACATTTCTCAGCCTGAGCCACTGCACAATTCCTTCACCATAGTGGTGGGATGGAGCAGGCAGGAGGAGGCATTCACATCATTAGGAAGGGAGGAAGTGGGGGTTCTCAGAAGGGGAGGCCCAAAGGAGGGAGGAAGAGGCCTCCAGCTTAGGAGGAAGTAGCTGCTGGTGGTGGACTGTATCATTAGAGGGATACACATGGAATGGGGGAGGAAGGGAAAGGAACGTGAAGTGTCTCCTTGGTATTTCAACTTGGAATGACAGATAGCAGATCCACAGGATCACTAGGGTGACAAAAGATGGGAGGGAGCTAGATGTTATTGTCCACCTAGAGTCAAATGACCTGGAAAATATAGTGTAGGGGTAGATCAGGGTCATTTCAAGGATGCTGAGTGTTGCCGAAAGAAGACAGCATGCATGGTGGTGTTTTCTTTGGTGTTACCAGTGTACAGCTGAGGAATGGGCACTCCACAGCATGGCTTTTATCAATTGGTTGAAGGAATGGTGCACAGAGGAGGGATTCAGCTACATTGAGGAATGGGGACCAGCCTTGGAGGATATCGACTTCTATATGGGAGATGACCAGCATACTTCCAGGAGGGGGACCACAGTCCTTAGTGGGAGTGAGAGGTTTAAATACTACTTGGATGAGAATTTACACCAACCAGGGGAAGGATATTATATGAAAGCAGACAAAGATTACCTCTGCCAGATAACAAAGCAACAAGGAGGGAGAATGTAAAGGTTGGAGCCCAGGAAGACAGGAGTGGGAAGAAGGTGGAGGACAAGGGGTATAAATCAGGATAGCAAGAAGAGAGGAGTAGTGGGGACAGGTAACAGAGAGGGTAACAAGGAAATAAGAGAATCAGGGGGAGGTTCAGGAAACAGCACTGGCAGGAGGTGGGGAATGAGCAGTATGTAAGGTGGGGGAGTATGATATGGATAGCCATGTGCACCAATGCAAAGAGTATGGGAATTATTTGAACCAGGAAGTCATGATGGTGGAGGTTAGTTATGATTTGGTGGCCAATAACAGAGTCATGGTGCTCTGACAGCCATGACTGGGATATGGCCATACCAGGCTACTCTCTGTTCAGGAAAGACAGGGAAGGGAGGAGGGGAGGATGGGTTGTATTATATTAAAGTGAGGGACTCAAGGCTATGGAAGTGCAGGAAACCCAGAGGAGAAAATGGATTGAAGGTGTTGTGGGTCAACCTGAAGACAGGTGTGGTGATTAGGCCACTTCAGTCATAATTGTGTTATATTTTTCTGTGATTCTGTTTAAGTTTAAATTGCCCCAAAAAGCCTGGAGAAAAGGTTTGTCAGAAGGATGCCCATGTTTTTTAAAGGTTACATAGAGAAGATGTGTATTCTAGAGTCTGGGAAAGGCTTGCATAACAGGAAACTGAAGTTACATTTCAAAGGGGGTTGGAATTTCCTGATAAGCTGATCAAAGAAAAAAGTGTCATAAAAAAGACAGATCGGGGAACTATTGCCTGTTATAAACTTTTACACTTCAAGGAGAAAATATTTAAGAACAAGATCTGGGGGGTATCCAGTCTGGAAGTCTATTGTGAAGTCTTTTACAAGTGTCATAATTCATCTCCATTTAAAAGAGTTCAGGGAAGTAGGGTACATCAAAGACCATCCAGGAAGTTGGGCTGTGGAGAGAATATAAAAATTAATAATGTTAATTCACTTGCAATTCAGAAAGAGCAAGAGAGACCCCTGCTAGCCTAAAGATAAAGCCACCAGCTAAACCAAAGAGAGTCTTACAGACCGCTGGACCAGGGGTATATAAGCCCCCTTAAAACAGAAACTCAGTGCATTTTGCAGAAGACACTTTTCCTGACACACACAACTAGACTGCCAAGCATACACTGAAGACCAATAGCTGCAAGAAAAACTGGGACTTGGAGACTTTTTCAGAAACTCATTTATTTTCTGGACTTTTGATTCTCCACAGACAAGGTAGAAACTAGACAGTTAAATTTCACAGTGCATTTTATATGCATATTTTCCAACTTTGTTTTGTTATCCTGTAACTACATTTCTGAATCTTTTGTTTGTAAGTCTTGTATGATAATTATTTAAATACTAGTAAAAGCACTTGCTTTTAATAACTACCTGGAAGTGATTTGTGTGTGTGTGAAGGTAGGAATGTTGATTCAATTTGTGACCAGCCTGTGTAATGCTAAGGTGCCACCATTACTACCAAAGACTGGGATCCTGGAAGGGAATCTGGGTGCCTAAGTAGGGGAAATACACTAGGTCTCTGGAGGGGTTTGTAGAGTCTGAACTAGGTCCCTGCACCCTCTGTTGGAGAAGACAACATTAGGGTTATGAGGACAGCCCCAACGAGCTTGTAATGTCTGGGTCCTCCCCACAGTGCAGCAACCAAGGAGGGTTCTCACCTGGTTACAGACTTGAGACTGTATTTTACCCTTACCCATATTAGAGAGGCAGCCCTCTAAGCAGACACAGGGAGGGTATTCTTGTTCCACCCTGTGATGGATTGCACTTAGGAAAGGGCACTGTGAGCTCAGTACACCGGGCTCAAGGGATGGGTTCATGACAGATATTGTGGCATAATGGTGGGATCTGAGAGATATTGCTGGCACAGGCATAGCAGTCGGATTTGAGGCCAGTGTATCAGATTGATAAACTGTAAATAATCCACTCTCAAACAGGGCAGAGATTTGGGAAAAAGCAACTTGGTTACAGTATAAAATTCCCTATCCTGTTTTTTGTACTGTGTGTGTTAGTGTAGTAGTAGTGTAGAGAAAAAAGATGACTTCCAAGTACAGTGACTACAGTGTAGAAGAAGTGAAGCAGCTGTGTCAGGAAAGAGGGGTCTATTACAAGGGATGAACCAAAAAGAACCTTGTGGAGGATCTTGTGGCAGCCGATGAGCAAGCGGCTACCCAGAACCTTGAGTTATGGCCAGTGACTGAAAGAGACCAGACCATGGGCATAGGGATGCCAAAAGACATCGCAGTGTCCAGTCCCAGGGGGGCAGAGGACAGTGAGATCAGCGAGAACCCAGAGCCATAGCACCAGAGGAATGCCACCACAGAGCTAGAGCTGGAAGGGATCTGGCTGCAGCTGGAGCTGAGGAAACTGGAGACTGCAGAGAAGCAGCAGTAACAGAGGGAATTCAAGCAGAGAAAGTTTGAAGCCCAGTAGCAGAGGGAATTTGAGCAGAGAAAGTTTGAAATGGAGATGCAGGAAAAGCAGTATCAGAGAGAACTCAAACTGGAGAGGTTGAAGCTTTAACCACCAGTGCTAGGGCATGTAAGTGGTGGGGGAGAACCTGAATTTCCAGAGCTGGGGTAAAAATTAAATTCCAAATTAATAGCTGAATTTAAAGAGGGGGATGATATGGATGCATTTTTGAAATCATTTGAAAAAGTCTGTATCCAGGCCAAGATACCCAGGGAGGCCTGGAGCTTTCAGCTATCCCCACTGCTTACTGGAAAAGAGCATGAGGCGCTAGGCCAAATGGACAATGAGGAAAGTAAAAACTATGAGAAACTTAAAGCTGCTTTACTTAATACATAAGAACTAACTCATGAGGCCTACAGGGTTAAATTCCGAAAACTCCGAAAAAAGCTGTAGCATGAGCTTTGAGAAACTTGCCACAAAGCAACGTCAGTTTTTGAAATGATGGTGGGAGGGGGTGAAAGCAAACTCTGTGGGGAAAGTTGAGGAGGTTATGTTATTAGAGCAGTTCTTTTGGGTTTTCCCAGCAGAGCTGAAAACCTGTTTGGAGGACCAGGATCCTAAAACACCACAGCAAGCTGCTGAGCTCTTGGATCACAATGTCAGGAGCAGGCCTGCTCTGAGAGGAAGTGGGGAAGCAGGTGCCGCAGGGCAAAAATGAAAAAGCATGCCTTCAGGGCAGCTAAGACCCTCACTGCCTCTGCAGAAAGGGGGAACCCCAAGTTACAAAAAGGGATTTCTTGGATAAAAGAAATGATGAATGTTGGTTTTGTAAGCAGCCAGGGCATCTCACTAGACACTGTCCTAAAAAGGTAGACAGTGGGCAAAGTGTCCATCAAAAGGAGGTGGGTGCACTGTGTATCACTGAATGCATGCCTGTAAACATAAGGGAGCACATACACCTGGTTACAGTAAATGGGGTGCAGTCCCATGTGTTAAGGGACATGGGGGCATCTCTTACAATGGTAAAATGGGATTTGGTTGGGTCTGACCAGCTTATACCAAATCAGTTTGAACCTGTGAGGGGATTCAATGGGAAGGAGAAAACCCTGCCACTGGCTACTGTTCTCATGGATTTGGATGAGACAGAAGAGATGGAACAAAAAGTGGCAGTGGCAGTGGTAGACAACCTTGCCCTGGATGTGATTACAGGGAATAATCTACAGCAGGGAGTGGTGTGTGCAGTTACCCGCAGTCAGACAGCAAAGGCCACTTGTAATTCACTGAACCCCACAGAAGCTCCTGTGGAAAAGAATAGGAGGCTGATTCCCCAGCCTTTGTCTTCTGAAAGGGAGACTAGTGAAAGGGAGGTAGGACTTCCCCAAGTAGCCATTCACCAGGCAGCTACAGAAGGTTACTCCAAGGAGGGAGGGGTAACAAACAGTCAGAAGGTTAGGGATGGCAGTGACTCTGAATGCCCTGATGCTAGAGCTATTGACCCCAGTTTAGGAACTGAGGGGAACAGGTTCCATGTTTGGGAAAATGTAAAGATTTTACAGCTGCTCTGAGGACTGACCCTAGTTTGGAGAGGCTGAGGGCTTGTGCAAAATTTGATGGGACACAGGGAGGTGACATGAAGCATAAGGTATTTTGGGACAATGGACTGTTGTATACACAGGACTGTGGAGGGATTGTGTGGTAATAGATGGACCAGACACTGAACTTCAGGTTCAACACACACTCTCTGTGTGATGTTTATTTGAAATACAAAAAATAACCTGCAGCAATGGCATATTCCTTCTTCAGTACAGCAGTTTGCAGCAACAGACTATGAATGTCCTTTCTCTGCACTTAGCCAGCACCTACTGACACTGATCTCTGATCTAAACATTTTTAGTGAAAACTCTTCATCCCTATGTGGGCCTTGTTTGCTTGGGTAGTGGGGGCTCAAAAGGAAAAAACAAAAACAAAATGAGGTATAGACAAAGAACCTCAATGCAGAATCACTGAAAAAAAAGGTTACCCCAAAGGGGATTGGCAACAAATCAAGTTTCAAAGAAATACAGCATCATGCATACTTCCACAAACCAAGGCATTATGGGATATATGCAAATCACCATGACATTTCAGACTGGTTTAGTTTGCAACAATTTACATGCATTTTAAATAGCTCAACTAACTTAATTTCTATAATAGTAGTTGCCTAGTACTTTTTACCATTATCAAAAACACCTAGTGCCATGGTATTTTCAACATTTACAGGTTTCATAAAACATGAGCTCTATTATGACATAGTGCTATTACATACTATATCCAACAATGATAAACACAACCTGTTTTACATAGTTTGGAGGTCACCACAATAACCTCCCTGTATAAGGACCTGAGAGGGAAAAGGAAAATTAAAGAGGGCACTATAGCACAGTCAAGAGAGAGAGAGAGAAGGAGGTGCCCATAGGTGGCCAACCTTATGGAATAGAAATAGTAAAGGATAGATTAGGCTTAGAAATAGGAGAACTGCCACAACAGATTTAAGGAAAGGTAGGTCCTCAAGAGTGGCAGGAGCTTCCTGTCAGAAGGACGTGAGGGCAGAGAGAGGGGTGATGGGCAGGCAACTTGCCATTCCCAAGGGGTATTGTGAGAGGTTGCTTAAGATCGTTCATGATATCCCCATGTCCAAACATCAGGGCATAGCTCGCACCATGCAATGATTGGCCCAAAATTTCTATTGGCCCAACTTCACCCTGCAGGTGAAGGAATATTGCAGGTCTTGTCACCAGTGCCAATAGATAGGGAAGGCAGATAGTAAAACCAAAGCTGCCCTAATTTCCTTGCCAATTGTGGAGGGTAGGAATGGATATTGTGGGACCCTTGACTATCCCAAGCTCTTCCAGAAAAAAAATACCCTGATGGTAGTTAATTATGACACCTGCTACCCAGAGGCGGTCGCCCTCTTCTCAATTAAGGCAGACAAAGTGGCAGATGCCTTGCTAGGGATTTTCTCCCATGTCGGGTTTCCACAAGAGGTTATCTCTGATCAAGGGGGTAACTTCATGTCGGATCTGATGAAGTGTTTGTAGGAGAAGTATGGTGTGGTTCTGAGATGCACGATACCTTATCACCCAAAAGTCAATGTGCTTGTGGAACGGTTAAATGGTACCCTAAAATCAATGCTCCAAGTGTTTGCTGAACAACATGGGAGGGACTGGGAGAAATACCTTCCACACCTGTTGTTTGCATACAGGGAGGTGCCCCAAGAGTGAACAGGTTTCTCGTCCTTCGAACTCTTATATGGACGTAGGGTGTGTGGGCCCTAGACTTGAAACAGGAAGACTGAGAAGGCAAGCACACCACAAACGAAACTCCCATAGTGGAGTATGTCCTTAATTTTAGGGAGATGTTGAAGGAGCTCATGGGGGTGGCCCAAAGCAACCTGTCAGCTGCCCAATAGAAGTAAATAGTCTGGTATGATCACAGAGCCAGAGTCCACTTGTACAGTGCAGGTCAGGAAGTAATGGTCCTAATTCCAGTCTGGTAGGACAAGCTACAGGCCGAGCGAATGGGACCATATAAGGTAGTCTGACAGGTCAATGATGTGAACTATATTGTAGAACTGTCTGACAGGAGACATACCCATAGGATGTCCCATGTCAATATGATGAAGCCATATGCAAATAGGACTGATATGGTGTTTGCAGTATGTAGTCCTGGGGAGGGGACAGAGGAGGAAGACCCCCTCCTGGACTTGCTAGAGGGAAGCAAGTGGGAGTCCTCTGTGGAGACAATCAAGCTATCACCCCAGTTGACCCCAAGATCATGCACATAGGGAACTGAAACCCTGAAGCCATCTATAGGTTGGGAGGGGAGTTGCTGGCAGTCACAAGGGAAGAAAGAGACTTAGGCATCATCATCACAGATGACCTGAAATCATCCAAGCAGACCACTAAAGCAGTAGGTAAGGCTAGGGGGGATGTTGGAATGTATTAGTAGGGGTATCACAAGTCATAAGAGGGAGGTAATAATCCCTCTTTACAAGACACTGGTTAGACCCCATCTGGAGTACTGCTTGCAGTACTGGAGGCCACACCTTCACAAGGACATTAACCAAATTGAGGCACTCCAGAAAAGGGCAACCAAAATGGTGTAGGAACTGCATCAAAAAACATATGAGGACAGATTAACAGAGCTCAATATGTATACCCTAGAGCAAAGGAGGGAGAGAGGTGATATGATTGAAACATTCAAACACCTTAAGGGCATTAACAAGAGTCTAACGTTTCAATATAAGAAAAATAGCAGGACAAGAGGACACAGCATAAGATTAGAGGGGAGGCCGATTAAAGGGTAATTTGAGGACATTCTTCTTCACAGAAAGGGTGGTGGATGCATGGAATGGCCTACCTCAGGAAGCGGTGGATATGAATACAGTGCAGGGTTTCAAACAGACATGGGATAAGCATAAGTGAGCAATACAGATAAGCATGAATAGATAGGCCATTGACAAAGCAAAAGCCGATGGCACATTCATAAGATACAAAAAGAAATGGGCAGACTGGATGGGCCTTGCAGCCCTTATCTGCCATCAACTTCTATGTTTCTATGTTACCCCGGAACAGACCCAGGAAGTAAGTGAGGGTTTAGAGGACTTTGCTCCTTTATTTACAGTCCAGCCTGGATTAACATCTTTAGTGACCCATGACGTAGATAAAGGAATGCAAGCACTCATCCGACTGACAGCCTACTGGTGTCTGAGGTCATTCTAAATGACATTAGGAGGGAGGTGGAGGAATTTCTGGATTTAGGGGTAATCCATAAAACCCAGAGTCTCTGGGCCTCACCTGTAGTCCTCGCCCCTAAACTGGATGGCTCTACTCCCTTCTGTGTGGACTATCATGCACTCAACACAGTCACAAAGTCTGATGCCCACCCAATGCCACAGATGGACAAGCTACTGGACAAGTTGGAAGGGGTGACATACATTACCACATTTGACTTAATAAAAGGATACTGGCAGGTAGAGTTAACTGCCAGAGCTAGAGAACACTCAGTCTTCATAATTCCAATAGGATTATTTGAATTATGGGTAATAGCTTTTGGAATGAAGAGTGCCGCTGCCATATTCCAAAGAATGGTCAACCAGGTGTTACAGGGTACTGAAGAGTATGCATTGGCTGATCTGGATGACATTGCCATCTTCAATGCCAGCTGGCAAGAACACCTGACATATCTGAAGGAAGTGTTGGGCAGAATACAGAGGGCAGGGCTCACTGTAAAGGCCAAAAAGTGTCAGGTGGCTATGGCGGCAGTGGCATATAGTCCATGTAGTGGGGCAGGGGCAGCTCCACTGAAATCAAGCAAAGATTGAGGCAATATATAAGCGTGGCCCATGCCTGAAACCCAGAAGCATGTTAGGAGCTTCCTAGGGACTACAGAGTACTACCAAAGGTTTGTGCCCAGTTACAGTACCCTGGCAGCTCCCCTATCTGGCTTGCAAAAGAAAAGACAGCCCAAAAAGGTAAACTGGGAGCCAGCCTGTGAATGAGCCTTTGAAAGGCTAAAAGAAGCACTGTGCAGTGCCACTGTGTTGGCCAGTCCAGATTACACTAGGCAGTTTGCAGTACAGACGGATGCCCCAGATGTGAGAATTGGAGCAGTCCTCAGCCAGACCTCTAAGCAGGGAAAAGACCACCTGATAGTGTAGCTTAATAAGAATTTACTTCCCTGGGAGCAGGCATACTCCACAGTTGAAAAGGAATGCCTTGCGCTGGTACAGGCCATGAAGAAATTTGAGCTGTACCTCTATGGAAGGCACTTCAAGGTACAAACTGATCACAACCCCCTGCTGTGGTTAAATCAGATGGGGAAAAGTAAATGAATGGCTCCACAGATGGAGTATTGCCCTACAGCCCTATGACATGACAGTACACACCGGGCTGGATCGGCCAATGCAAACACAGATGGTCTATCTTGCCATTTAGAACAGTAACAGAATTGTGGGAACCCTGACATACAATAGGGGAGTGTTCCCACAGATCCAGTCTTAGGATGGAGGGATGTTGTAATATGACCACTTCAGTCATAATTCTGTCAAATTTTTCTGTGATTTTGTTTATGTTTAAATTCCCCAAAAAGGCCTGGAGATAAGGTTTGACAGAAGGATGCCCATGTTTTTCAGGGGTTTTTTTGTAAAAAAAAAAAAGGTTACATGGGCAGGATGTGTATTCCAGAGTCTGGGAAAGACTAACTTAACAGGAAACTGAAGTTACATTTTAAAGGGGATTGGAATTTCCTGGTAAGCCGATCAAAAGAAAAAGGTGCCATAAAAAGGACAGGAGATAGGAGAACTATCACCTGTCATAAACATTTACACTTCAAGGAGAAAATACTTTGAGAACAGGGTCTGTGGGACATCCAGTCTGGAAGTCTATTGTGAAGTCTCTTACAAGTGTCATAATCCATCTCCATTTAAAAGAGGTCAGGGAAGTAGGGTACATCAAAGGCCAGCCAGGAAGTTGGGCTGTGGGGGAATATAAAAATTATTAATGTTAATTCACTTGCAACTAGGAAAGAGCAAGAGAGACCCCTGCTTGCCTTAAGATAAGGCCACCAGCTAAACCAAGGAGAGTCTTACAGACTGCAGGACCAGGGGTTTATAAGCCCCCTCAAAACAGAAACTCAGTTCATTTTGCAGAAGACACTTTTTCTGACAGACACAACCAGACTGCCAAGCATACACTGAGAAACAGTGGCTGCAAGAAGAACTGGAACTTGGAGACTTTTGCAGAAACGCATTTATTTTCTGGACTTTTGATTCTCCACAGACAAGGTAGAAACTAGACAGTTAAATTTTACAGTGTGTTTTGTATGTGTATTTTTCCAACTTTGTTTTGTTGTCCTATAACCAAATTTCTGAATCTTTTGTTTGTAAGTCTTGCATGATAATTATTTAAATGCTAGTAAAAATGCTGGCCTGTCAGCGCAGCGGTTGGATTTCCGCTCGTAACGCCAGCGACCCGGGTTCAGGAACGAGCTCAGGTCGCTGGAGGGCCAGCCAGGGGGGAGGCAGCTTGAGCATCCCACGACTTCTCGCTGTCTCCAGGAAGGGAAGGGATGGTGACCCGGTGCTGAAAGCGACCACTGGTGGAGGCCAGTGGTAGAGCAGTACATCAGGGTCATTAGGTGGTGGTGCGTGATAGACATCGGCTCTCGCCTTGACGTCCAGGATATCATGCACCCTAAGAAAGCCAGGAAAATCACTCGCTGGCCTCCGGATGATGGCTCTCTGTTCCTGGGGGCCTCCAGTGCCTTCATGGTGCCTCCTGTTCCCCAGAAGCATCCCTGGGCCCTAGAAGTGTGTGTGCTGGGGCTATCCCCCTGGTGCCTTCCCCCTCAGAAGAGGGGGATCCATCCAATGAAGGGATACACCGGGATATCCCGGGGGTTGGCTGCGATCTGGGGATCAGAGGAGGACCGGGTAAGGAGAGAAAGAGGTTGGGAGGAACTTGACAGAGCCTGAAAGAGTGGAGGACCAGTGAGCACAGGGCTGGAAAAACAGATCATACAAAAAAAACATACTAGTAAAAGCACTTGCTTTTAATAACTGCCTGGAAGTGATTTGTGTCTGTGTGATGGTGGGAAGGTTTATTCAATCTGTGACCAGCCTGTTTAATGCTAAGGTGCCACCATTGCTACCAAAGACTGGGATCCTGGAAGGAAATCTGCATGCTTAAGTAGGAGAAATACACTAGGTCTTGGGAGAGGGTCTGTAGAGTCTGAACTGGGTTCCTGCACCTCCTGTGGGAGAAGACACCATCAGGGTTATGAGGACAGCCCCAAAGAGCTCGTAACACCTGGTCCTCCTCCCAGTGCAGCAACCAAGAAGGATTCTCACCTGGCTACAGACTTGAGACTGTATTTCACCCTTACCCAGATAAGAGAAGAAGCCCGGTCACTCATGGCGAGTTTTCAGTTGCTAACTCAGTGAGTATTCTAAATGGACATGGGGAGGGTATTCCTGTTCCACCCTGTCACAGATTGCACTTGGGGAGGGCACTGCGAGCTCAGTGGGCCCGGCCCCAGGAGTGGGTTTGTAACAATAAGCACTGAGTCTACTATCTGTACAAGGGTGATATACAGACCTCCAGCACAGAGAGAGGAGTTGGATAAGGCACTTGGGGAGGACTTCATCAGTTTAGTACATAAGAAGGAGGCACTGCTAATTGGTGATTTCAGTCTTCCAGATGTGGATTGAAGCCTTCCAGCTACAGCTTCAGAAAACAGAAGGGCTATTCCTGACTTCCTAGAAGGGGTCTATCTCAAACAGTGAGACAGGGCAGTGCTGAACTTGGTGCCTAAAACATGGACAGCATGGCAGACATAACAGTGGGCAGTCCTCTAGGTACCAGTAATAACTGTATGGTGTGATTTAACTTTAGCATGGGATCAGAGGCAAACCACACAAGGATGTGGGTCCTGGATATTAGGAGGGCAGATTTTAAGAAAATGGGAGACTGCCTCAGAAACTGCCTAATGGGGGGAGGGGGGATTGCAGGGAGGGGTAGAGGAACAGTGGAAAAATAATGGAGGCATAATTAAGGCAGTCAGCCTCTGCATAAAGATAGTGAGTAAAATTAAAAGGGAAAAGAGACTGTTATGGTATTCCAGGATATTGGCTACAGTGGTGAAGGAAAAAAGGGTGGCATTCAGGAGGAATAAGGAAACACAGAGGGAGGAAAACAAGGAGGTGTACCAGGTAAAACAGAGAAAAGCAGGTAAGGCATCAAGGGCAGCAAAGGTGCAGACTGAGGAAAGGATAGCCAAAGTGGTAGCAAATCGGAATAAGACTCTTCTGATAAATAAGCTAGAAAACGACAGCAAAGGGAGAGACAGTGAGGATAAAGAAGAGGACCAAGATAAAGCAGACATCCTGAACTACTGTTCAGTCTTTACAGTGGAGGAAGGGGAGATTGGTCACCAGGGATTAAGCAGAACAAAGTAGAAGAGGAGCCAGTCTCAAGCAAGGAAAAAGTCCTGAAGTCGCTTGCAGATCTGAAAGTGGACAAGGCTATGGCACCGGATTGGCTACACCCAAGAGTATTGAAATAAGTGTTTGCTGTCCTGCTGATAGCCTTATTCAACAACTCACTGGAATCATGTGTGGTTCTGAAGTACTGGAAGAAAGCAAACGTGGTTCTTCTACATAGGTGTCGCAGTACACAAGAGTCTAGTAACTACAGGTTGGTGAGCCTCACCTCAGTTGTGGAGAAATTAATGGAAACACTGTTAAATGAAAGATTGGTAAAATTTCTAGAATCCAGTGGGCTGCAGGACCAAAGGCAGCATGGATTCTTGGGGGGGGGATGACTCATATTAGACAAATCTGATTGAGTTATTTGACTGGATGACAAGGAAAATAGATCACAGTAGCACAGTGGATGTGGCCTATCTGAACTTTAGTAAGACCTTTGACACTGTGCCATACAGAAGAGACTAATAAAGAAACTGAGTAGCTTCAGTGTGGAATCCAAAGGGGTGACCTGTTTTAGAAACCGGTTAATAGATAGAAGACAGGGTGTGGTGGTTAACGGCACTCATGCTAATGATGGGACAGTGACCAGCAGAATACCTCGTGACTGAGTACTGGGACTGGTCCTTTTCATTGTCTTTATAAGTGACATTGCAGATGAACTAAAACAGAAGGTATGCTTTTTTGTAGATGATACCAAAGTGTGTAATAGGGTGGACAATAAGGAAATGGTGGAAATAATTCATAGTGATCTTAGGAAATTTGAGATGTAGACAAGATCATGGCTGTTGAGGTTCAGTGCCAAAAAGGGCAAAATCATGCACCTAGGACATGGGAACCCAAGAACTGAGTATAGGATGAGGGGAGGTATTGTAAGTCACTAAGCAGAAAAGGGACTTTGGGGTTATTATATCTGATGACCTCAAAGTGGCAAGGCAATGTGAAAAAGAAGTGGATAGGGCAGAAGAAGGGAGGTGGTGTTGTCACTATATCACTCACTGGTAAGACCGTACATCCTAAGATCACTATGAATTATTTCCACCATTACCTTATTGTCCACCCTGTTACACACTTTGGTATCATCTACAAAAAAGCATACCTTCTGTTTTAGTTCATCTGCAATGTCACAATGTATTGTGTTTGTTGTAGAAGCCACACTTCATAAAGGACATAGACATGGTGGCGGCAGTCCAAAAGAGGACAACTAACATGGTTCAGGAGTTGCACTAAAAGCGCTATGAGGAGAGACTGAGGGATTATCAACATGTATACCTTGGAAGACAGGAGAGTGAGAGAGGACATGATAGAGGACTACAAGTACCTAACTGGGGTGAACAGGGTGCCAGAGGGGAGTCTCTTTCAAATGAGGGAGAGCACCAGAACCTGAAGGTATGTGATGAAGCTGGAGGGGGAAGTTTAACAGGGGTGTGAGAAAGTACTATTTCACTTAAAGATCAAATGCAATGGTTTAAAAATGTACTATTTGCCCACCATAAGGACAGCTTGGCCTCATTTGTTACAAATAAAGCTCAGAAATTGCAACTACTCATGTATAAATGCAATTTTGTTTGCCTCTCTTATTTGATGGTTTTAGAAAAAAATCCTGAAGTCTTTTTGAAGCCAGACCAAATCAGAATCTTGGGTTAGAGCTGATGCCATTCAAGCAAAAATGACATATTTTTCTGCCAGGTCCTGTCAGCTTAGTACACACAGTATGTCAAACTGTGAAACAAGGAAGATCAGTCTAGGGGCCTGTTGTTAATGAGGAAAAAGGAGGGTGGCAAAATCACAATAGACCATTCAGACAGGCAGAGAAAAGATGGCACACACCTTTTAGCGCTGCTACAGGGTTCTGATACTGGCATCTGATTGCTGAAGGCAGTTGAAGCAGCTCCAGGGGCAGACTTGAATCTGGGTCTCAGCTGAGGGGGCAACTAAAGTTAGGACAAGGCAGCATATTTCATTAAGCAGGAGGCCACACTCGATTAAAATAAAATTTATTTTAAAAGCAAAATAGCTCCCATGAGCTGGGGGCACAGACTGGAGAAAGGCACTTATCAGTGGCACACTGCCATGACACATCACTTATGGGCTGAACTGACCCTAGAGCTGGACTTATACAGAGCTGAGGGGCTCTCTGGTTCAGGCAGCCACAATATCACTAGACCATAAATCCTTCAAATCACCACCAGCAGCCTACCCTCTTGGCAGCTCAATTTCTTGTACTGTTCAGTACAGTTCTTCTCCTCCCAATGCACACACAGGAAAAGTTCCAGTAGTACTATGTCTCTCATCCTGCAACTTAAGTTAATATCCCAATACTGACACTGCAGTGTAGCATGAAGGGGGTGCTGCACTCCTGAGGTGCTGTCTTTCAGATGAGATGTTAAACCGAGGTCCCATCTGCCTGTTCTGGTGGTAGTTCAGGTGGATGTTAAAGATCCCATGGGACTTCTCGAAAAGAGTAGGGGTATTTTTATTTTAAAATCACATCAACTTATTTACATTATTACATTTCATTTTCATAAAATACATTTATGCACAAAACACAGATAAAGCCTGTATTTCCTCTGCTAAATTCAGCACGGGAAACCTGTTTCTTATATACACATTTTATCTTTTAATTTTTCTGCTAACTTTCCCAAATAGCTATGAAAATTATTTTATTTATATTTAATAAAGATTTAAAATCCTTTCCACCATCTGGAAACTTTTTGGGATGAATTTTTCCCTTTATCTGGTATATATACAGAGTTCATTGCTTTATGTTTTAGGATGAGCATTGTCTCAAAGGGCATAATTCTTTGACAAATTGCCAATTGGTATCTTGCTTGCCAAATATAAAATGTTATACAACATAAGAAAACTACCAATGTTTCATCATCATATTTAATGATTAAGTGGGGGTAGTTGCCTAACACTAGACTTTCATAGTTCAGTTGTTGCAGCCACCCAAACTTCCATTTATATGCTAAGAATTCCCACATGGTTTCACATATGTACAATCAAAGAGAAAATGTTGCATTGTTTCTTCCTGAGCTACTGTATACATACCAGATAAGGGCAATTTATTTCTTCCTGAGCTTTATGCTTGCAATTTCCTCTGGTGTTTAGTTTACCACACCAGAATTCTCTGGTTCTTTAAACATTTTAACACTGTCCCCCTCAAACTTGGAGGGCAATTTTTAAATTCTGGTTCTACAGAATATATTATAATTAGAACCATATTATAAAGCTTTTTCCCTGGGTTCTGACAAATTTGGATTTTCGATGGGCCCCATTTTTATGGCTTGTGGGAAGTGGGTTTAAAATATTCAGGTACCTGAAAACGATGGATTATTTTGGGAGGAGCATTCTATCAATTTGCGACATAGGATGCTAAGATGTTCTGAAACCATTTATACTGTAAAGATTCTGAGGGGTGTAAACCTATCCTCACTGACTGGACAATAAATAGAGTATGGAAGAAAAGTCACTGGATCTATCATACCAAGTCCTCCTTGGGATTTAGGTAAATAGGTGAAATATCTCATTATTGGATTGAGTCTATTACCCCACAGCATTTGGAAGAAACAGCTACAGTATTTATGCATGTTTCTAATGACACTGGGAGGGGATAGATCATAACAATATATAACATACAAGGGACAATAAACCTTTTTATGATGTGGACCCTCTTGATTTTTGAGAGTTTCCAATTTGTCCATCTTTGGATTTTCTTCTCTGCGGTTTTCAAAGCTACTTCTCAGTTTAAGCTGGGGATGTTAACATGTCTAAATGTGGTCCCTAAAATCTTACAGGGGTCTGTTGAGATTTGAATCCCTTCTATTAGAGTGGGGGAGGGGTGTCAGAACGTATAAAGAGTCCTCTATTTTTTCCATGGTTTAGTTTTGAGTTTGAGACCTTGGAGAACTTAACCATCTCCACCAAGAAGACCTGAACTTGATTATGGCCTGAGAAAAATAGGCAGATATCATCTGCATATGCCTGTACTTTCACGGTGTGATTGGGTCTGTTTCCACTAAATCCTTCCCATGATGTATATGTCTGTAATTTCCTTAAAAAAGGGTTGAGGAAGAAAATGTACAATAGGGGGCTTAGGGGGCACCCCTGCCTTACTCCTGTTGTGAGTTAGATACTTTGAAAGATGTGACCTTTTATTAGTGATTTTATTGAAGCTGTGGAATACAGGAGTTTTAGCCGTCTCACAAATTCTGGAGGGATACCATAATATTCTATAGCTGCAAAAAGAAAAGGATGATGTACCCTATCGAAAGCTTTGCACAGATCTAATGAGATTATGCAGGTTTTTTTTTTGAAGGGAGGAGTTTTCTTTGATAACTCTAATAATCATCAAAGCACCTTGAATCTTGTAGTCTGGGAGGCCACACAATTGAATTGGGGATATGAGTGTGTTTGCCATTTTCCACAATCTATTATTTAGAATTTGTGACAGGAGTTTGAAATAAGAATTTAGGATGGTAATTGGTCTCCAGTTTTCTATTTGTTGTCTATCTCCCGCTTTAAATAAAAATGTTGCTATGCCTTCTGTACAAAAGGTAGGTATTTCTAGGGGAATTAAAAAAAAATTAAAGTACTACATTTAGGCAGGATGCCATATCTGATAAAAATGTTCTATACAATTCATAGGGAAGCCTGGTAGGGCCTGGTGATGTGCCTAATTTTAGAGATAGAAACATAGACACATAGAATTTGATGGCAGATAAGGACCGGTTGGCCCACCTAGTCTGCCCATTTCCCTACCTGATGGATAAACTGCAGATTCTAGTTAATCAACAGCTTACTTCCTCCTACCCCCCCACTAGACTTGCTGTATGTCTGTTCCATGCATTCTTGAATTCTCCTACTGTTCCTGACTCTACAAGCTCCTCAGGAAGGCTGTTCCATGCATCCACAACCCTCTCTGTAAAAAAATAATTTCTAACATTACTCTGAGCCGTCCCCCCTCGATCTTCAAATTGTGCCCCCTTGTTCTTGCACATTTTTTCTTGTGAAAGTTACTACCCTCTTGTACTTCGTTAATTTCCTTGAGATACTTGAAAGTTTCTATCATGTCCCCCCTCTCCCTCCTTTCCTCAAGGGTATACATATTAAGCTGCTTTAGTCTCTCCTCGTATGTCTTCTGGTGCAGATCCTGCACCATTTTGGTTGCCCTCCTCTGAACAGCCTCCACTCTGTCTATGTCTTTGTGGAGATGGGGTCTCCAGAATTGCATGCAGTACTCCAGATGGGGTCTCACTAACTGTCTGTACTGAAGGATAACAACTTCCTGTTTTCTACTGTTGATGCCTCTCCCTATGCATCCCAGTACCCCCCCAGCCCCCCTTACTGCCTTCTCACATTGCTTGCCCACCTTTAGGTCATCTGATATAATTACTCCTAGGTCTCTTTCGATTTTTGTTGTTGTTATTAACTCATCCCCCATTGTGTACTCTTCCCCTGGGTTTTTGTTTCCCAGATGCATTACTTTGCACTTCTTTGCATTGAATCTGAGCTGCCACATATTTGACCATTCCTCCAACCTTGCCAAGTCCCTTTTCATTCTTTTCACCCCACCTTGTGTATCAACCCTGTTGCAGATCTTTGTGTCATCTGCAAAGAGACATACCTTTCCTTCCAGGTGCTCTCCAATGTCATTTATAAAGACATTAAAAGGACCAGTCCCAGTACCGAACCCTGCGATACCCCACTAGTTACCATCCTTTCTTCACTGTGGACTCTGTTTACTATTACCCTTTGCATCCTGTTGTTCAGCCAGTTTTTATCCTGGCTACCACCTTGGGACCCACTCCAAGGCTGGCTAACTTGTATATTAATCTTTTGTGTGAGACTGTGTCAAATGCCTTGCTAAAATCTAGGTAGGCCATATCAACAGCCCCTCCCTGGTCTATTACTTTGGTTACCCAGTCAAAAAAAATCTATAAGGTTTGTCTGACATGACCTTCCTGCTGTGATTGGATTACTTGTTCTATTTCTGCAGCGGTAATGGGTAATATTAGCTCATCTCTTGCTATAGGGGAGTTTGGAATCAATAGATCTTGAAAATACAATTTTATATCTATTTCCTGTGGGGGTCTACCATAGTATGGAAAGAAAATTATCTCTAATTGCCTGGAATTGATCCCCAATGGATTCTGCTACCTTCCCATCATTGCCTATAAGGCTGTTACATCTATAAGCTGACCTTCTACTTTTATACTCTTCCATAGGGTCACCAATTTGAGATTTCTGTGTGCCATACTACAACATGGCCTTTGTAGTAGTGGCTCTGTCATTTTGAAATTCTGTGATTTCTAACTTAATTTGCTCTGTTTTGTGAAATCCTTCCATGTAGAAGATGATAGTGTGTATAAACATTGGAGATCACTCCATAACTGTAAATATTTGAAAAGTTTATTTGTTTTTTCCCAAACTTTTTAAACCATGCTTTTAAATCCTCTTTAGTATCGCTCCACCATTCCCCCACGTCATCGTATAAAAACTAACTGATTTTCTATCTTATAACAACAGTTTTACTTCTTTCTGTACTGTGAGGTTTGTTAAGCAACCTGAATTAAGTTTCCATCTATTCCAGGGTTTGTTGTTTTGACTATCTTGAATAGAAAGTTTTAACAGGAGGTGATCTGAGAATTCTATGGGAACTATTTCTAGTTGCTGTAGTGATGACCCTTGGGAGACATAAATATGATTGATTGTTGAGGTGCATTTCCCTCTTTTGTAGGTAAAGCCTGGACCTTTGATTTGAAATTTTCTACAATCAATTAAATCAGCTAAAGCAATACATTTTTGTAAAGCATGTTCATCACAATACATTTTATTTCCTCTGGACCCTTTAGCAGGGTCAGGTGTATCACAATTAAAGTCCCCTCCTAAGAGAATATTTCCAGAGTACACTAGATATGGCTGTAGAGTTGTCAGCAGATCCACTTTTTCTGCTTTTGATTGGGGCCAATATACTACAATGATCCTATAGGGGAAGCACGCCACTGACCATCTAATACCAAGATTCTACCTGTGATTAAGTCGATAAGTTTAGAGAGACAGAAGGAGAATGAATTGAACACGATTCCAATGCCATCAGCTTTATCAGGTCCAAAGGACCAATAAGAGGATCCCCACACCCATTCAGCTTGAAATAAATGAGACTGATCAATGGAGTACATCCATATTTCCTGCAGTAGACATATGTCTATACCTGATTCATGAATATACTGAAAGGAGGCCTGTTTTTTGCATAATTAATCAAACCACGAATGTTAAGAGACCCTAAACAAAGGGGAGTCCAAGATTCAGGATGTAGCATTTCAGGGTTCTTTTTCCTTTTTCTCTTTTTTTCCTCTATAGCCCACTGGATCAGTACTTGGTGCTGGGCTGGAGGGTCTGAATCTCCTAGCTCCATATCGGATTCACCCCAACTGGTAGCTAAAGGGGTGTAGGGGTTATCCAATTCCATGGTAGCATCTTCCTTTGGGGAGATGGGCAGAGTTTTAGTTTGTCTAGTAACTCTTTGGGGCAAGGAGGTGGTAGGCCTGAGGGTGGGGGGACTGATTTAATTACAGCCTTCTGTTTCCATGTAGCAAACTGGGCTCAGGAGATTGGTGGGTATTTCTGAGGGGTTCACTATAGTCTCATTTAAGGTTTCCCTTTCATTTCCTTTTGTCGGGTGGCTAGTCTTGCTAATATTGGTATGATTACCAGTGGAGGGGGATTTGGTGGGGAAGCAGGAGGGGGAGGTGGGGCCAGGGTGAACACCGTTTATGGGGTTAGGGGAAGGCCAATGGAAAAAGAACAAAATAAACAAAAAAAAAGGAATTGTGGAACCCCCTTATTATATGAGAAGTGAGCGGATGAACTGGAAGATAGACTTAGGGTTAGAGGTTATGAAAGGGGAAATTGTGATGAAAGCTAGATTAGAGGTGAATAACATTGAAAGATGGAACTTGCTGGAGGTAAAAAAACAATAGGGAATCAATGCAGCAGCAGGATGCACAGACAAGCATTGTGAGTATGTTAGCGCACAATCACATGACGTTTCTAACATTTTTAAAAGAAACTGGCATATTGCCTTACAAGATTCAGGATTAAAAGAACTCCCTAGGTGTTGCCCAAAAATAGTGTACAGGAGAGGGACCGCTTTAAAGGATATTCTTGTACACTCTGTTAAAGCAGTTATACCAAATCTGCGGATGTGGTTACCAAATAGAGTAAGCGGTAGCCACAGATGTGGTAATTGTAAATTCTGTAGTCACGTTTGTGACACTAAAACTTTCAAGCATCCCCTCACACAAAGGTTATTTCCAGTGAGGGATTTCATGACATGTGCCACCAGTGGCTTGATTTATTTGACAACATGTACCTGCGGGGGATTTTATATTGGCAAAACCAAAAGGGCCTTTAAGACCCGGATTGGTGAGCGCCTAAGAGCTATAAAGAATCAGGATGTTAAAAATGCACTGGTGGTGCACATTATCAAACAAAAAGGTGTTCAAAAACATGACTTTATGTTTCAGGGACTCAAGAAGCCTGTGTTGTCACGCAGAGGAGGAGACTATGATAATCTCCTCCTCAGACGTAAGCAATGCTGGATCGTTTCCTTCAAAGGCATGGAAGGCAAGGGTCTAAATGGGAGATGTGAAATTAAACCTTTTTTAATGAGAACTTGAACTGTTGCTGAACTGATTCATCCTTTTGTATATAATGCTTACTGTAGTATTTTGAGTGTGTTTTTGTATGATGTGCTTTAGTCTTTTTTCAATGCCACTGGTGTATACCTTAGGTGTTGGCACAGACCACCCCACATTTTATTGTTTGGAGTATGGTATTTAATTTGTATTTGTTTATATTTCTTTATAGATGTGCACTATTTTGATATGCTGATTACATGGCCAGATGCTGACGGAGCTGTCGGTGAGCACATACTTGTACAAGTGCACGATCACTGACAGCTCAGCCAGTGCCTGGCCATGGTGGAGAGTAGATGACTATGCCGGTCACCAGCTTGGGATCAGGACTAGGGGAATAGTGTGGTAGCGCACTACCTACTGGGGTGGGGGGTTGGCTAGACACCACAGAATGGATTACCTTTCTATTACAGGAGATCAGGGATATGGAAGGGGGGTCCACTAGACACCAAGGAATGGCATAACTTCTTAATATAAGGGATTGGGATAGGATGATGGGACCACTGGACACCAGGAAAACTGTGACATTATATCAGGTGGGTGATCAGGGTGGAAGGGAACACTGGACACAAGGGAATTCTAGAATGAGTCAAGTCAAATTTTATTTTTTTAGTGCCCAATCCCAGAGGCTCTGGGCACTTTACACAGAGGTGAAAAACAGGAAACATCCAGTTAAATGCATTAAAATCAAAAACTATCAGTCAGAACATACATAATTTAAACCATATAAATTAGATTTTTTTAAAATCCTTATATTACATTAATTAAAATAAGTGGATGTCAAATGCCAAAGTAAAAAGATGAGCTTTCAGGTCCTGCTTGAATGCTTCCATAGAGGTAGCCTCCCTTAGGACTCTTGTTAAAGAGTTCCACATAATTGGTCATGCCACTTCAAAAGCGTGGTCCCCAGAAGTTTATAACTGCTCCCTTGGGATCACTAGGAGGCCCTCCATTGAAGACCGTAGTGAGTGCACTAGGTAGACAGGTTCAGGAGGTCAGACAGGTAGCCAGAACTTGAGTCATATAGGTCCTTATAGGTGAGCAAGCCCACCTTGTGGGCAATTTTTCACCTGTCTGGTAACCAGTGCAGTTCACGCAAAACTGGGGTTATATGACTGGACCTAGAAAGGCCTGTCAACAACCTGGCTGCAGCGTTCTGAACATTTTTTTTTTCTTCTTCTTTTTTTTTGCTTTTTTTGGCTCACAGCGTGGGTGCTTCAATCATTATCATTTCTCATGAAGTCTTATTTGCTCTTATCATAGCCAGATCGAATTGTTCATTTCGATTTCATGTTTTAAAATTGTATATCAGTTAAATTAAGTTATTCAAGAAGGGGGACCCAGATCTCCAAATATTTTTCATATTGATCTTCCATTAGATATAAAGCCTTATCAACCTAACTACAGTCTAACATTTTAGTTATCCAATCCAGATAAGCTGGAGGATCTGAGTCCTTCCATTTTTGGAGAATTGTTTTTTTTTTTTGCCACTAAGAGACCATGATTAAACAATATTTTCTGAGTATTAGACACCTCCTGTAGGTCATCCTGTAAGCCAAATACAATTATTCCAGGATTGAATGGAAAATCTTGTCCAATTGCTCTGGAAAGGGTTAACCACACATTAGCCAAAAAATGGTGCAATCTGGCACAAGTAGCCAACATATGGAACAAGGAACCTTTAGAGTTCATGCATCTCTGGCACAGCACAGACAGAGCATTATCAATTTTATGGAGTTTTGCTGGTGTGAGGTAAGTTATATGTATTGTATTAAAATGAATTTGAAAAAGTTTATTTTTTACTGGAAAGACAGTTAAGTTAACCAAGTTGTCCCCTTGTGCTTCGGTAATAGTTTTCCCTATATCCTTTTCCCATGCTTCTTTTGTATTTCCCGGCCACAAAGGGATATGTTCCAAAAACAGAGTATAGAGCCTGGATATCAATTTTTTATGGAACAGGTATTACAAAATATGGTTTCCAGAGGAGAATCTAGTAAAGAAAAAGAACTTTTATTTTTTTTTAAGTACAAAGTTCTTTAACTGTATGAACTGCCACCTCTGGTTTTCTGAGATCTCATAGGTTTGTTGGAATTGTGCAAAGGTCATTATCTGTGTATCTAAATACAGGCTACCTACAGAATGGATAGCCTTATCGAAATACCACTTTTTAAATGTAACATCATTCATTGAAGGGGGGAATGAAGGGTTATTATAAATAGAAGAAAGCTTTGACGTCTTATTATTCCAACCCATTAGCTTAGAGCCTGTGCCCACGTTGTAATAGTAGATTTTGTTGTATTTAGAATAGAACTGTTGCTTAGTTGTAGAGGGTCAAGTGATAAGTCATTAATCAAGGCAAGGCCCCCTAAATTAGATTTTTCTAAACCGAATCCTGCAGTATGATAATCCTGTTTGTAATGAAACCAAAAATAAACACTCTCCAATTGAGCAGCTAGATAGTAGAGCCACAAATTTGGGCAACCCAGACCTCTTTTTTCTTTATTTTGTTGAAGTTTATCTAAAGCTATTCTAGGGCATTTGCCCAACCAGAGAAAAATTCTAATCTGCTTATATAAATCTGTAAAAAATATTTTGTTCAGAACCAAAGGTATTGATTTGAATAAAAACAACAGCTTTGGAAAAATATTCATCTTGAGAATATTGATTCTCCCCATTAAGATTAGGGGAAGATGTTGCCACTTTTCTAAATCTTTCTTGATTTTGAAGAGAAGAGGATCATAATTAAGCTGTATCATTCTATAAGGATCAAGTGCTAACATAATTCCTAAGTATTTCAAATGGTTCTTACAGATACTTCTTAACTCAGGGTTGGAAGATTCTCTGAATTACCCAAATATAACATTCACTTTTCCCCAATTAACTCTGTAATCCGAAAGATCTCCAAATTCCCTTGGGATGTTATTTAAGAATGGATATGTTTGTTCTGGTTCAGCAAGTGATATTAATATATTGTCAGCATATAACATAAGTGTTAAAAATTCATCTGCCACTTTGACACCTAGTATCTCTCTAAATGATCTGATTTTAACTGCAAAGGGCTCCAAGAAAAGAGCAAATAATAGGAGGGAAAGTGGGCAACCCTGCCTAGTGCCCCGATGAAGTGAAAAAAAAGGAGAAAATAGGTGATTAGTTTTAATTCTAGCCCTTGGTTCCACATATATTTATTGCATCCATTTTAAGAAGTTTTCTTCCATACCAAATCTTTTCATAACTTCTAACAAGAAGGGCCATTGGATCCTATCGAAGGCCTTCTCGGCATCTAATGGTAAAAGTGCTATATCAGACCTGAGAAGGCCTGAACAATATTGATGGCCTTTCTAGTACTGTGTTGTAACCTCCTGCCTTTAATAAAACACACTCGGTCTGGATGCACCAAGTTCAGAAGTATAGCAGAGAGCCTCTCTGCTAAGATTTTGTGAAAAAAATGTTTAATCGCAATTTAATAAAGATATTGGCCTATTTGAGGCATAAGAATCTGGTGGTTTGTCTTTCTTCAAAATCAAGGATAAAGCAGCTTCATTAAAGGAGGGAGGAAACTTACCTTGATTTAGGAAGCTCGGAAAAAGAGCTTTTAATAAAGGTATAAGAGTAGGGGCCAAATATTTATAAAGTTCAAAAGGACGGCCATCGATGCCAAGACTTGCATGATCATCTTCCTCAGAGGATAATTCCCTGTCTAGATTCGCAAGGGCCTTAGCAGATTTTTTTTCCTAATTCCTACTTGAGCCATAATCCACCCCATTAAATGGTTCTTTAAGGTTTCCTATATGGTCTGAATGCCAAACTCTGTTAAACTATTCATTTTCAAAAACCAATTTATTTCCTCTATAATTTTGCCTTTGAAATTACTGTTAGCCCATACTGAGTTATCCATTTTCCAGACATATTGAGGAGGTGTAAGCTGATGTTTAAGGTCTAATTCCATAATTAGGGGGGCATTGTATGGTGTTCTTATAGGCTCATATGAGATTTTATTGAATTTCTATAGAGTTTCTGGGAAAACAAGAAAAAAGTAAATTCTAGAGTAAGTATCATAAGTTTTAGAGTAGTAAGAATATTTTTTAAGGCTGGGAAACCTTTGTCTGAAGGGAACAACTAAATCAAAATCTAGAAGGAAATCTTTTACCAATTTTACTGTATTTTGTTTTCTTTCCTGAGCTAAAGGTGCTCTATCAATTGATTTGAATGTGAAATTGAAGTCTCCTCCAAGGATAATTATTTGACTAAACTGGGATAATTCCAAAAAGAAATTTGTAAAAAAAGACATATCTTCAGTGCTTGGTCCATAAAGAGAACCGAGAGGTATTTTTTCTTTGTGGTATGAAATTTCTACCAAGACAAAACACCCATTTGGATCTATTAATGATTTAATTAGGGAATAAGATAAATGTCTCATAATGTAAATAGCTGTTCCCCTTTCTGAATGTGAGAAAAAAATGTAGTACCAATTCGGCTTAAATAAATTGCCAAAATAAGCAGCGTCTTTTTTGTTAAAATGCATTTCCTGGAAGAGAAGGCAATCTACCTTTCTATTATTGGCAATTCTGACAACTTTTCTGATCTTATTTCTGTTTTTACAGCTGTTGAGATTCCATGTCATTATCTTAAATGGAGGCATTTAAGTTTAAGTAAACCCAAACTGTAACCCCCCTCTTCTGCTCCACTGTGCTGCGCCAGAGGAACTCTTTCCAAACTCCATATGTCTCCTTCATTTTTATATTTTTAGTCTCATCAGAGACTTTCTTACTCTGGTTATTCATTCTGAGCTGAATTATATGTTTTTATTTTTGAATAATGGAGCACCCACACTTAAGTTTTTTCAAGAACCTTTTATTTAAATTACTAATTAAATAACCCCCATCCCTAACCCTCCCCTGTTTATAAAGCAGTCATCCCTCCTTATTCAGTCTAAACATCTTTTGATTTACTAAGTGTTTCACTGCATGCTTCCTTAAAATAAATGGACGTATCCCCACCCCTTTAATGGTGACTATATTTCTGCTGTGTGGTTAGGTTTAGTGGAGTGTAGAAACTGCCTGTCTCCACCCTCCCCTCTTTCCATCGCTTCTTCTCCTTTGCCCAGTTTTTTTCCTCGACCTTCTTTTTTCTCACCCTTTCTGTTTTTCTCTTCACCTCCTGCATTTCTTTTCCACTTCTTTCTCCTTTCCTCCTCCATTTTTTCTCCCTTCTTCTTCGCTTTTGCCTTTGTATTACTTTTAGTGCACAATCCAAGAGAAAAGAAAGAGAGAATAACAGACAAATGAGATAGAGATGTCGAAAATATTGCTTAACCTCATTTTCCCCTCTATCCATCTCTCAGTGCTTAATATCCCCTTCAGTCTTTCTGCAACCCTCTGAAACTAAACTTGTTCTTACTGTTTCTTTATACAACTACTACTTTTCTTTCCCCCCTCTCTTCTACTCTCTCCTTCATCACTTTCCAGTGTTCTCCATTTTAAACAGAAAGGGTAAAAGATGTGAAGAAAATAATCAATTGATAGTCATATTCCAGTTATACCCACATATATCAGCTTTTGAAGTAGATGGGTCATTATTACTAGATGGAGAGAAGAATATGTATCTCTTTTCTTCAGAGCTTCCTCAACCTCAGCTGGAGAATGCAAAACATTTTCCCATCTAAATTGACCTCAGTTTTGCTGGATATAACAAAGAAAAGGAATCCCTCTTTGCAAAGCATATCTTATTAAATCAAAGCTTTTTCTTTTGGCTAGGTCAGTTGGGGGAATATCTGGATAAATTTGCAGTCTCATGCCTCTGTATATAAGGCCTTTCTCGATTTGAGCTTTAGCCAATATTCTCTCTTTGTCTTGTAAGCTAGTGGGCTTGATATAGATAAATCTCAGCCTATCGAGGTTATCTTTCACCCCAAATGCATGATGTGCTGTCTTGAGCTCAATTTTTTGTGTTGGATAAGGGAGCCCCATTATGTTTGAGAGAAGCTCTTCATAATATTTAACGGAATCAGCACCTTCAATTCCCTCTGAGAGGTTGGCATGTTTTAAATTAGCCCTCCTCGATCTTGTCTGAAGGTCTTCCACCTTCAGCTTTAAAAGTTCTGATTATTTGTTACTAAGTTCAAGTTGCATCGAAATGTTGGGAATTTTATCCTCTAAATCACTAACCCTAGTTTCATAATCCATTGTTCTCAATGCAAGAGACTCACATTTTTTGATCACTTCTGAAAACTTAAGGGTTAGTAAGGAAACTGCAGCATTTACAGATCCAAAGCCTTGTTTCATTTCACTCAGAATATTTTGCTGAAAACCTGTTGTGTCTTCCATTTTTTTTAATTATTTTGTTTTATTTATTCATTCCTTTCTTGTTTGTCCTTTAATTCATTACTGTAACTCTTCTTAACCTTCTCTTGAGTTTTGTTACTTCTGGTTTTCCCTCCTGAAGACATTTTCATTACAGATGAAGAAATTTCAGGGCTGATTGGGGGGTAGAAACCCTTTTTTATCAAATTCTTTGTAAAAATATCACAAAGGCAAACTGGTGTACTTAATCTGTGGGGGGCGCAAAAATTCAAATCATTGTTCAGATTCAGAGAGTTTGGATACCTGGAAAGGAGCAGTTTTTGTCTTTTTTTGATCTCTCTGAGGGAGAGGAGTAGAAGAAGCAATCTTACTTTTTTTCCTTTTAGATTTTAGCCCTGATAAGCCAGTAACAGATTGTTGCCCCTGCAGATTAATGCCACTGACCCCAACTGCTGGGACAGAGCTCGAGGCACAAAACACAAAAATGGCCTGCACCTGCTTCTCCCATAAGAAAGTGTTACCTCCCTCTGACTCTGTGGTTTCTGGCATTTTTTCAAGGAGGCTGCATTTCATCTTTCTCCAGTCCTGCTATCCTCTGAGCTGGCTCAATTTTCAGTTCTGCTGTCGACTAAGAGATTTCAGCTACCCGATAGTATCATTTTGACATGCCCGAGTTAAACTGCTCAGTCGGTACAAAGGGCCACGAGATACTGGAGATATAAAAGAGCCACCAACTAAACCCAAAAATAAGAGAACCAGAATATAAAAAGCAGGTGAGGAAATAAAGCAGGTTGAAAATAAATGGAATTTAGCAAAGCATAACAAAAGTTAGCTAGGCATTCTCTGAAAAAAAGAAGGAAGTGGGAGTGAGGAGCGGCATCCTACTAATCACTGCTCGAGTTAGAGTGAATGCTCTGACATGCAAAATGCATTCTCACATCTGAACTGTACTTGACCCAGGTCTCTGCAGCATTCTGAACTAGCTGCAGTCAGTGGAGGTTAACTCCACTGACCCCAAAGTATAGAGAATTACAACAATTGAGCCTGCACATAACAAAAGCGTGCACCAATGATGGAAGATCCTCCAATGGGATTAAGAATTTAATCTGGGTGACATTTCCTAAGTGGTAGAAACCACTCGGACAACAGCAGACACCCGATTTTCTAGTGTCAAGCTGTCATCAAAATGATGCCCAGATTATGCACCTTAGTGGCTGCCACCAAAGTGTTGGTCCCCTGGAACAACCATGTTCCTGCTCCTGTGGCAGCCACATCCCGTCGATGACCTGGCTCAAGCATTAGTACCTCTGTCTTATCCAGGTTGAGCCTCAACCAGTTAGAGGACATCCAAGTCTGGATCTTGGTTAAGCAGTTGTTTAGCACCTCCACAGCATCCGATGTTCCAGGGGTAAAAGACATATACAGCTGGGTATCATCTGCATAGCAGTGAAAACCCAGACTGTAACACTTAATTATGTCCCCTGGGGCAGCATGTATACTGCAAACAGCATGGGTGACAAGATCAACCCTTGAGGCACTCCACAGGTTAGAGGCTTCGAGCAGGAGGAAAAATTTCCCATAACTACCCATTGCTTCCTGCCTGTCAAGAAGGACTCAAACCAGCTGATGATCTTGCCAGTGAGTCCACACACTCTCTCAGGTGATCAAGCAGCACCACATTGTCTATGGTATCAAATGCAGAGGAGAGATAGAGGAGAATGAGAACTGACCACTCTCCTCTATCTCTCCCTATGTAGATCATTTTGTACCTAAATAGTGCTGTTTCAGTGCTATGCTTCTCCTAAAACCAGACTGGAGTGGCTCATAGATGTTAAAGGCTGTCAGGTGGGACCTCGAGCTGCAAAGCCACCACTTTCTCCAGTACCTTCCTAATAATGGGAGATTGGAGACAGGTCAGTAATTCACCAAGATGTCAGGGTAGAGTGATGATTTCTTCAGCAGTGCCTCACCAATGCCTCCTTCAAGGCATCAGGGAAAAGTTCCTGAGTGAACACCAAACCATCTAGGCAAACACTAGCCCAATGGACCCCACATCCCACTAGAAGACATGTCAGGCCCCTGGTCCAGTTCACAAAAGTTGGTCACAGCTTTGAAATCACCTCGATAACCTCAGCCACCCTCTAGCTGAAACTCATTCCAGACAGATGGAGTGTTTCTGTCACCACCAGGCTCAACACTGCGGACGGGTGAGATCCCGGACCTAATGGAGGACACCCTGTCAAAAAGAACTGAGCAAACTCTTCACATTGTGCCACTGAAATTTATAACTCCATTTTGCAGGCAAAGCTGGATGGAGAAGCCTGTCTACATTCCGAAAGAGCAGAGCTGGTCTCTTCCTTCCTGCAGCAATCTCCCTGGACAGGAACTCTGCCTTCTTACAGTTGAGTGCCCTTTGATATTCACCATAGTGAACTCTCAAAGCCAGTTTGTCATCCACAGCTCTGGTCCTCCTCCAGCAATGCTCCAAATTCTGACACCTGGTTTTCATCTCCTTGAGAGCCCCATCAAACTATGGAGATCTCAGATGTGAAGACTGGGTCACATATGGATCTGTACAATGGCATCAAAAGCCTTGATGACAGCTTTATTATATGCTGCCACCACTTCAATCAACCCCATTGCACATGCAGCACTCACACCAGATACATCTGTCACCGCCAGCAGTCCCTCTGGGGACAAACCCATCAACGAGCAGTAACAGACCTTCAAAATAGGGGAAGGACTAACGGGGAGTCCCGAACAAGAACTTTACTTTGCAGTGATCTGACTAAGCAACCAGTTCAATCTTGAAAAAAGTGATCTCAAGTCCCAGTGAAAATACTAAGTCCAAGGCGTGGCCATGGCAATGGGTTGCAGAAGCAACCACTTGTGCAAGGCCCAGAGATGTCGTCATCTGGAGGAAGTCTTTTCCAAAATGCAAGAGTCCATCATTGATCCAGGCATTGAAGTCTCCCAGAATTAACCATCTGGATGACTCCAACGCCCTGTCAGTGATGAAATCTGCATCTTCCTGCAGGAAATCCCCCTCACACCCCTGAGGGTGATAAATGAAGAGGATACTGCAACCTGCACCTGGACCCTCATGAACAGCCACACATTCAAATGATGAAGTAGATGCCACTGGGTGCACAGAAAATTTCTAGTCAGATCTAAAACAGATAGCCACACCCCCACTTCTACGTTCCCTCCTTGGGCAGTGCACAACCAAGTATCCTGGTGGGGTAGATGTCTCCAAAACCGACCTTGCATTATCCCCCGACACAAGTCTGTGTAATGCATGCCTGGTTGACAGAAGAAATCAAGACAGCCATAATAGCTCTCTTGCTTCTCATCGACCTGGTATTTCATAGCACTGCTCGAAGGAGACTGGTGTAGGCCACCGGTCCCAAGGCTACCTGCCCACTTAGTCTGCTGTGAGCCCTAGGAATGGGAACCAAACACATCTGCCTCCTCTATGTCCCATTTTACCCAGGGCACTTCCTGTACATGACCACCTTAATGCTGCTCACCCCAGTCACATCCCTAGCAGCTGGCAGCACTTTCTTTCATGTCCACCAATCCCAACCTCTCTGCTACATCTTGCTGAGGTCTCTGATACAGGTACATCAGTGAAGGGATGGAGGTTGTGCAGCTGGGATGCTGAGTATATGATGCGGCCTTTGCTCTTGACTACATATCTTATCTGGGTTCACTAGCACACTATTTACTTTAAAACTCACTAATCTACTCCCCACTACCAAAAATGCCCCCACAAACAAAGACTTCCCTTATTCCCCCTAACTTCCTATACTCATGCACACACTTACACCCCTCCCACTAAATATCCTTCCACTCCACTCACACACTAATTATCTAATCCAAAATAAACTCAGACACTCTCTCAAATAAAAACACCACTACAAAATGGAGAATCCAATATGGTGAACAGCAAAGAAGCAAATATAACAGTTATTTCAGTTTATGAATGACAGTCTTAGTCAAGAAATATGTCCCAATTTAGTCAATGTTCAGTGCTCACACCACTGACAGATCTTTCTAAACGCATTCAGTTCAGTGTGAAGAAAATTATAAAACCAATGCTTTCCCAAAGCAATGTTAGATTTTTCCAAAGTCTCAGCAGGCCCCTCCAGTGGCTCCTCTTTTCACCGAAACAACAGTACTCAAGTTCTTGACTGAGAACACAGTGAGCTTTTCCCTCACTGCAGAAGCTCTCACCTTCTGCCCTGTGGTTTAGCAACACTTGACAGAGATTTACTGAGCAGTGAAAGAGTACTCACAGCCAGCAGCTCACTTCTCACTCCAAATCCACACTCCACTCACCTCCAATTAGATTTTCTAATGGGTACTAACCCAGTTTGGTCTTCCAATGGATAGTGGCCCAAGTTGATTTTACGGCAGCAGGTTTCATCCTCTGGCCCTCTTAGTAGCAGACAGGATGACCCTGCTCTAAGGGTGCTAGCTTTCTGGCATCCAGAGCAGGCTCACTCTATGGCCACCCACTTCAAAACCATACGCTGCCCATCTGGTCCTCCACAGAACAAGCAGATACCCTGAAACATTCCTCTTGACACTGGCTCTTTCTTCTTGCTTTGGAGGCAGTATAGTGCAATGGGTTATGGCTCTGAGGTGCATATCTGGAGACCTGGATTTGAATCCCATAGTCGCCTAGGTGCATACTGTGTGATCCTGAGCAAGTCACTTAACTTCCTTGTGCTCCCAGGTCACATCTGGAAATGAGCTTCAGCTTAGTGTGCTACTTCTGATTAAACAATGTTCCTTTTCCCTTTCCCTTCACTTCCCTGCTCCACCAGCCAGCTTGTTTTCGGTGACCTCCAACAACTCACCAGCTGAAGCAGTCCCACTGAATACTTCACACTTCTTCGGTCATAAAGTCAGCTTCCTGCACCAGAAGTGCATATACTACTTCAGGATTTGTTTCAACAAAGCTCCTCTGCTGTACACACATGGGACTTCTCACTAAAAATAACAAAACTAGCTGTCCCGGTGGTGCTGAGGCTGAGGCACTGGATGCTATACCTCATGCAACACAGCGACCCATGTTCCAGGAATGGACTCAAGGCGCTGGGGGCTGGCTAGGGAAGAGAGGATTGAGCATCTGTAGGGACTGCTCTCCCTCTTCTGGGGAGGAGTGGCGGGCTGGTGTCCTTGGCAGTGGCCCCTGGTGGAGACCAGGAGCACTGCAGCAAGTGACGCATGGGGAACAATGTAGAGAAGTGGAAATCTGCCTGGCGACTGACCAGATGACAGCCACCAGTCCTCCACTACTCCTGAAGCCCTGAAGAGCCTCTCCACTTCAACAGCACCCTGGGGCCAAGTACATGCTGGCTGCCCCTCTGGTGCCTTCCCCTCGGAGGAGGGGGACCCACCCAGCATAGGGTTACATCAGGGTTACCCCGGGGTGGATGCAATGTGAAGCTGGAGGGAGCTCAGGATGGGACAGGCAGTAACGGGTGATGGACCTAGGTAAGCCCGAAGGAGTAGTGGGTCACGAGGCCTGAGGGGAGAAAGAAAAAATTACTCACATTAGTAATTATGTTTCTTCTAATGGAGTCTTGTTGTATTCTGACTATTCTGACTATGCAGTTAGCCCCAGCACTCAAACTGCCCTGGAGAGAAGAGGGTTAATTTTCTTGCAGAGCATAGAACGTTGAGCCGAGCTCGGTTCAGACCTCTGTCTGCTGCACTTAGAAGCACAACTGTTAGATTCTTATGAGCTAATACTAACTACTACGGAAATTGTAAAATTTTTAGTAGCCAAATGGCAACCAAATATTTTAGATCCCCAAAAGACTCAAGTCAAGAAATCCAAAATCAAAAACTAGGTAGTGAACAACTTAAGACTGTTAAATTAATAATATAACCCACTCCCCCTTTCTAAAAGGAGAGAGTACCCAAATGCACTGCACCTGCCAGCCCACTTCCCAAAAACAGGTTCTGAGAGGGGAGGCAGGGAGGGAGGTCAGAATCCAGCAAGACTCCATTAGAAGAAACAGAATTACTAAAGTGAGTAATTTTTTCTTCAAACCACATGAAGTCTTGCTGTATTCTGACTAATGCAGACTACCAAGCAGTACCTCCATGGAGGTGGGAATCGAACTTACCTTGGGAATAGGCCCTGCAGTACTGCTGTACCAAACCGAGCATCACTCCTAGCCTGGATGTCCAGGGAGTAATGTTTGGTAAATGTATGGGCTGTTTTCCAGGTGGCTGCTTTACATATCTCTAGCAAAGGAATATCCCTGGCCATAGCCAGGGAAGCAGCTGTACCTCTAGTCGAATGAGCCCTCAGACCTGAGGGAGGTATTTTGCCTAGCTTCTCATAGCAGAATTGAATACAAGAGACAATCCACCTGGCAATAGTTCTCTTAGTGGCAGGTTTGCCCTTCCCCACTTCCCTATACATGAGAAACAACTGGAGGGAATCAAACCTGTGAGCCTTAGTACGCTCAATGTAGTAACTAAGGGCTCTTTAAACATCCAAATTGTGTAAACTTCTTTCTCCTGAAGAAGAATAATCAGTAAAGAACATAGGGAAAGACATAGATTGGTTCAGATGAAAATCTGAAACCACTTTAGGTAAAAACCTCCTGTTAGTTCTAAGGGCCACCTTATCTCTATGGAATGAGATAAAATTAGGCTCCACTGACAGAGCTTGCAATTCACTGATATGCCTAGCAGAGGTAATAGCTACCAGGAACACAGTTTTCCAAGTCAAGTTCTTAAGCTCTGCTGAAGACAAAGGCTCAAAAGGGGTTGCATAAGCTGAGCAATGCAAACATTAAGATCCCAAGCAGGGGTAGGATCCCTAAAGGGGATTGGTGTAAACAATCCTTGAAAAATTACAGAATACGGGGTAAGATGACAGTGAGGAAGGCTTCCCATTGATAGAAAAGCAGAAACAGCTGACAAAGGTACTTTGAGAGTAGCTGGTCTGAGGCCTAGGCCATTAAGATGAACCATATAATCCAGAACTGTAGACAATTCAGCAGTGTCTGGGATATATGCTTCTTGGAACACCAAATGCTGAATCTTTTCCATGCGGAGTTATAAGTTTTCCTGGTGGCAGGCTTTCGAGAGGCTTTGCGAATATCCAGAACCCTTTGGGACAGATGCAAATCTGCATACTCTAACTCTTCAAGAGCTATGCCTTGATATTGAGAGACCAAAGATTGGGGTACCAAATCCTCCCCTAAGAGAAGGTTAACAGGCTGTAATTCCTGGGAAAAGACAGGGGAAGATGGACTGCTAGGGACAGCAACAGGGGGTACCAAGGCTGCCTGGCCCAGTCTGGAGCAATCAGAATCACTTTGCAGGGTTGTGACCTTATCTTGACCAGAACCTTGAACAGCAGAGGAAAAGGAGGGAAGGCATATAGAAATTTCCCCTCCCAGTTCAAGATCAGAGCATCCTGAGGGACTTAGTCCAAGACTGGGGGTCTGCAACAAAACAGAGAAAGTTGGTGATTGTCTGGGGCTGCAAAGAGATTTATCTCTGGAGTGCCCCACCTTGAAAAAATCACTTTCAACACCGGAGGATCCAGGGACCATTCATGATGGCCTTGGAGATCCTGCTCAATGCATCTGCTAGCATTTCCTTCCTGGAAGGTGGACTGCTATCAGAGAGGTCTGCAGAGAATAAGCTAGGGACCACAATTTCATGGCTTCCATGCACAAGGCCATGGACCAGTGCCTCCCTGCTTGTTGATGTACCACGTGGTGGTGATGTTGTCTGTCCTGACCTGAACCACCTTGATCTGCACTGACTGAGAGAAAGCTTGCAAGGCCAGAAAGACTGCCCTGAGTTCCAAGAGATTGATATGTAGAAGGATTCCTGAGGGACCACAGTCCCTGAGCTGTGAGACCCCAGATCGGCTCCCCACCCAATGAGAAGCATCCGTGGTTAAGACCACAGAGTGAGACTGAGTGATGAATGGGACTCCTTGTCTCAGGTTGCCCTGATCCTGCCACCATTGGAGAGCCTGGATCAGAGTCTGTGTCACTGGAACTAGTTTGGTTAGAGATCTTTCTTCTGAGACCAAAAGGCCCTCAGGTGAAACTGAATGTCCCTCACCTGAAATCTGGCCTATTGGACCACTGCTGCAGAAGCTGCCATGTGGCCCAGAAGCTGAAGGAAGTGCCTTGCTGGCCAACAGACCAGAAGGTGGAATGAAGAAGCCAACTGTACAATAGCCCTTGCCCTTTCCAGGGGAAGAAAAGCTCTTGCTTTGACTGTATCCAACTCTGCACCTGTGAAGGTAAGGAGCTGTACAGGCTCGAAAACTGACTTGGGAAGATTGAGAAGGAATCCTAGGGAAGTGAGCATTTGCTGAGTCACTAGCAGGTCTGACTTGACTTGGTCTGGGGACTGACCCACAATGAGCCAGTCATCCAGGTATGGAAATACAGAAATATTTTTCCTTCTTAAAAAGGCCACTACTACTGCTAGGCATTTTGTGAATACCCTTGGAGCTGATGTCAGGCCGAAGCGCATAGCTTTGAACTGATAATGGCCTGAAGGCAATTCAAACCTGAGGTACTTTCTGTGGGAGCACCTGATGGAAATATGAAAGTAGGCGTCTTTTAAGTCCAGGAGGCTAGTCAGTCCCTTGGCCTTAGAGAGGAAGGATTATTCCCAGAGTTACCATTTTGAATTTTGGTTTTAAAGATGTTTGCTCAGGTATCTTAAGGGTAGGATGGGTCACCACTCCCCTGTCTTTTTGGGATAAGGAAGTACCTGGAGTACAGACTTTGCCCTGTGCAATGTAGGAACTCTCTCTCTATAGCCTTTAGAGCCAGGAGAGCGAAATCTCTGCATCTAAGGCAATGGTTTAGGAGATGCTTGCAGATGGAAAAGCTCTGACCCTCAGATTCAGAAATTTCTTGAAGCTGAGAACCAGCCCTGGCTTATCACCTCTAGGACTCACTTGTCTGAGGTAACAGACATCCAGTCCTGAATGAAGTAGGTCAGCCTGCCTCCTACAGGGATGGGGAGTTGACCTGGGTTGACACATCAGGGTGTCTGCTTGGCAGGAGCCCTAGGTTGAGGGTGGATGCAGCCTGCTTGTCCCCTTCTGCTTCTTCCTCTGAAGAACCCCCTCTGAGGAAAGTAGAAGAGGCCTGTGCTTGGTAGAAGGCCTATGAAAAGGCCTACCCTGCACCTAGCTTGCTGCCTTTGAGGGCTGCCTGCCTTTTCTTGGCCTGTGCACTTCTTTAGGTGGTCCTATACTCATCCATCTTTTCATGTAATTCTCTGTTTGCTCCCAAACAGAGATTACCCTACAAGGAAATCCATGGCCTTAACCTGGGTGTCCCGTGAGAGACTAATACATCTGAGCTAAGCCATTCTCTAAAGAGCCACAGATGTAGCCATGACTCTAGATGACACATCATTAGAGTCCACAGCAGCATGTAACTGCACCTTAGATGCCTCAATCCCATCAGCAGCCACCCCTCGAGCTCTGAGGCTAGCTGGGGGGAGGCCTGCTTAGCCAGTGCCAGTACAGTGTCTCACCTGGACTTCTGGTACCTGGCTACATAGGCCATATAATTAGCCTGCCTGAGTCCCAAGGCAGATGCCATGTACTGTTTCTTTGCCATGGCATCCAGCTTCCTAGAGTCTTTATCTGGGGGGTGTGAAGCTAAGGGTATATTAGCCTTATCATAGGCTGCAGCCTGCACAGCCCCAACATGGCTGCATTGTTGATACAAGTACTCTGTACCTGAGCCTGATAAGGTGTACCTTTTGTCCATCCTTCTGTCAACAGGAGGTACAGAATTTGGAGTTTTTAAAATATTTTGTGTCTGTTTCCCAAAAGACTTATGAAGGGGAATAGACAGTCTCTTGGACTCTGGAATGTCCATCATCTCCACATACTCAGGTTCCTCTTGTTCCTCCACAGCTTCCTCCACAGGGAGCTGGAGGTTTCCTGCCACTTTCCTGTAAAACATGTAGTGGGAAGGGAACTCAGAAAGCCTAGGAGGGGAAACACCAGAAGGCCTGCCTGGGGAGATGGCTGGTTCAATGTGCTCATCCAGACCTTCCGCACCATTGTCATCGTCATCATCATAATCTTCATCCCCCTCCAAATCCGGTTCATAAAAATCTTCAGAGGCATAACCTTGAATCACAGGAACCGACCAAACTGAGCACCTGCCAGAAGGTGTCTGATCAGCCGGAACCATGCGAAGCAATTCTACAATCCTTATCGCTTTGGTAATCTCTTTGGCGGTCGGAAAATGGGTCTCTGGATCCAAACCGGACGATTTTTCTTTTCTTTGTCTTTTTGTAGGAACCGATCCCTCAGGATCGGCTCTCCTCTTGCCCGAAGAAGTATCGTCCTGGTCAGAGGGCACTCCCTCAGGTTCAGTCGGAACCGAACCGGGCTGGCCATCCGGGTCAGCGGACTTCATGGCCTTCTTATCCCTAAGCCTACCTAATCTTTTTTCCAGTGTAGACTTAGGGAAATATTTACAGATTTGGCAGTCTGAATTGAGGTGGTCAAACCCCAGACAATAAACACAGGTGGTGTGAGGATCAGCCTTAGCAAAGTCCTCCCCACACACACTGCAGTGTTGAATCCCAGTGGGCCCGGTTTTTCTTTTGGGTTTCTCAGACATAGCCATCCTAACCACAAACTTACTCTTTTTATGACAAACAACCAGGCAAGACACCCTTATCAGTTTCTAACCGTGTCACGGGTATTGGAAAAAAACACAAGAAAATGCATTTTTTTAAACCGATAAGGACCGTAACCACACTCTAAGTTTAGAAACAAAAAACAGAATATGTAATTCACTAGACGGCGGTTCAGGCAAACTGGTCAAAAATCAATTTTACAATTTCCACAAGTTTACTATGTCTAGTTCACTACCCTAGTACTTACTGTACCACAGACAGAGATCTGAATGAAACTTAGGAAAAATAATTGGTAAAACCAAAGACTTAAACCGAATTTTGAACTGCGAGTAAAGGAGAAATCTCCAGAGCGACTGTTCAGTTAGGCGGAGTAAAGAATCTGACGGTTGTGCTTCTAAGTGCAGCAGACAGAGGTTTGAACCAAGCTTGAGCTCAACGTTCTATGCTCTGCAAAGAAAATTAACCCTCTTCTCTCCGGGGCAGTTTGAGTGCTGGGGCTAACTGCAATAGTCAGAATAGTCAGAAAACAGCAAGACTTCATGTGGTTTGAAAGAAATAAATACAAAAATAAATAAATAAATAACAAAACTAACTCCTAAGCTAAAATCGCTATAAAATCACTATCACTTGTTCCCTACTCCTCACGACTCATTACAGATTTCATTGCTAAACTACAGGTGCCACTCCAAAACAAACGTTTAGCTTGCAACAGAACTTCACTTAATAACAGGATTCTCCAAGTATTTACTTTAAAATTTAGCTAAAATAAAGCAAAAAGAGGAGTGAAGAACATTATTTTTCCTGTGCTTTACTTGTGCACAGGGAGACAACAATCCAGCCTGGCAGCCATCTTGCTCCTCCTCCTCCACTGGGGGTTTTCTCATCAGGCATGGGTGCAGATTGGGGGAGGGACCACTGGACACCAGGAAAAGTTAAAGAAATTAACATTGGGCCATTGATTGGTGAGGAGGGGGCCACTAAACACCGGGGAATGATTTTTATGTAACATCGAGCCAGTGATTGACAGGAGAAACCACTATATACCAGGAAAGATTTTATTTTACATCAAGCTGGAGATCTGCAGGGAGGGACCAGTAGACACCAGGGAATTAACATCAGGCTGGCCATTGGCAGGAGGGAAGCACTAGACACCAGGGAATGATCATTATCAGGCTGGCAATCAGCAAGGGGAACCACTAGACACCAGGGACAGTTTTATGCTGCACCTTAAAAACCCAAAGCAGGCAAAGTTACAAAGGGTGAACTTTTAATAAACAGAAAACTTTGTGAAGCAGATTCAGTGACTTCACCAAAAATTCACCATCGAATTAAAACTTTGCTGCTTCTCTGTTGTCAAATAAATAGCAGGACATGAAGTGGTCACAAAAAGCACATTGTGTCAATGCTGAGTGCGTAACCCATCAAGTTATACTCCGTGGAGAAAGCATGTGGCCCAACTGAGTCATACACATGCAGTAGGCATGACACATGTTTGCAATTGCCCACAAACTCATCTGTGAAAGCCTAGAAAACAATCCGGGTTCAGTACTAATGGCCTAAGTTGCAGGTTGTTGCACTCACTCCAAATTAAGGTGGTAATTTGGAGGCGATCTTGCCAAAATCTTGCAAGATAGGAAGGGGGCTATTGGAGAAAACTGTATCAAGTACTGGGGTCACTGGACACCAGTTAAAGTACAGTTTTAGGGGTAAGGGCACTAGCAAGAGATAAGATCACTGACAGCGGGAATAGAATCTCCAACAGAGGTAATTGTATTTAATAAAGCACCTCATTCACTGAGCTCAGACTGCAGTACAGTGAGAATTAGCAAGTGTACATTTGGGGTGGTGCTGTTCTCATTTTTGGAAAACCACCAATACTTTCTGAAGGCATTTCTCACATTCATGGTCCAGAGATACTGGACAGGATTTTTGAAAGTCCTTACTGGAAACATGGCCCATTTGACTGCATCTGCTGAAGTTGCAGATGAAAGACAGACCACTGCCAAAGTTGTCTAACTTCTATATGCACCTTGATTTTCTGCTTAGTCTCCACTTGTATAAAAAATTGAAAATAAGCACCAGGAGACCAAGCATATTTGGAAGGATGCAGATGCAGTGCAAAATCAGCACTTGTTTCAATATGTTCCATTTGAAAATCCCACCACTTAACATTACATGTGAATTTCTTTCTTACTGACTGGGTACACTAAGTGCAGCAGACAAGCACATGCTTACTTTAAGGCATGACATGGGAGGTCATATGAAACATAGAAACTTTGCTTGCAAACTTTGATTGCAGAAGAGGACTTGGAGTCTACTGAGTCTGTACTGTCCAATCTATACACTACAGCCTATCACTATGTGGTTTAGCCTGAGCCTTCAGATGCAAGCTTTGGCTCTCTTTTAACATTGTCCCCCTCCCCACTCTCCATCCCATAGTCACAATGTCTTTGTATCTGTCCTGTCCCACCCTAAACCCCTGGACTGACTTGCAACTTTAAAGGAAAATATATTAGAAACCTTACATGATGGCATTGCATAATATACCATAAAATGTTGAAAAGTGAAGTTGCATAGTTACTGGACTGCTGAACAGTTTCAAATAACTTTTTTTTTTAATTTTATGTTATTTAAAGTTTTTTCCAGGAACAATTCAGATACGATCTGATACATGGTATTTTCAGACAGTGTACAAATCTTACAATCGTGCAAGCCAAAATGTGCAGCAAACATATATACTAGTTATATCTTTTCACATAGGTTTCCAGTGAAATAAATCTGCAGTGTTTGAAAACTGGACTACCTGCATCATTTACTATAAACTCTATTGAATATAATAACTCACTGAAGAAAAACACGCTCCAAGTCCGGGCAAAAGGAGCCGAGGTGCAAAAATACAATGAATGTGAGAAGTAGCAACACCCTCTGCTCACCTAAATCCAGAATGAAAAGATGGAAAGCTCATTTCAGCTTAAGATCTTGAAAAAAACATCAAGGCAACATGAAATGTAGATGTTTTGTGTGAGGGTGCTATGCTGGTAATAAACTTTACTGTTTTAAGCTGGAAATGAGTTTTCCATCTTTTTCATTCTGGATTTAGGTGAATATAATAATACACTAGTCAAAAGGCTGCCCTCAAAGGATCAATGTCTCTTCTACATTCCATCACTCAAATCAACCATCCATTCCAAAAGTTTGTAAAACTAGATTGCTTTTGCTATAAATTTGCTGTAAGATTTATGTTTGGTACATTTTCAGACTGTATTCTCCCACTGCTCTTCTGAGGAGGTTCTGTTTGTAGCTATAGATGAGTCAGCACCTTTTGGCTGCCATCTGCCAAATTCTAACTGTGTGTGTTTTCTTTTGGGGGATGGCTGTAATATGACCTGGATAAAAGCAGTAACAATACTGCTTGCTGTATCAGTGTGCCATGGACAGTGATGAGCTCATTCAGAGCCATTTCAACATGCTGCCAGCAGGGCCTTAAAACTGGGCAGTCCCAAAGTATATGGGTAGGAGTGGCAGGCATAGAGCCACCCCACCCCCTCCAACGAACTAGCCCCCTAGTGATATTGTAATACAGGGAGTACAGGAGTACTGTACCTGGTAAAATTCTTCCATCCAAACTCCTGCCATACATGTGTGGATGTAAGTTTGTGTTGCCTAAAGCAACTTGTAAACCACTCTGCCTCTGAAACCAGCGTGCCTATTTATTTCTCTTGTTTTTGGTTTATGAGAAGTGTACTGGCTTCTGAAGACTGTCTAATGGATTTATAGACAACAAAATCAGGTAGTCTGGGAGAACCCCTTCCATTGCCTGTAAGATTAGGGCCACCTTGGGGTGGGCTGCTTCCTGATCTCATTATTGTCCCTGGTGATTCCCCAGGTAATGGTGAATTTGAAGATAACAGGAATAATCTGTACACCTCAAGTGGCAGTCTTGTCTCAGTTGTTGAAACGATTTGAACACCCCTGGTAAATAGTACTGGAAATGATCAAGGCCACTGTTTTTTTTGTTTGTTTATAATGGAAAACTTGGTAAAATTCCAGAGTCTGGACTGCCTTCACACTAGTAAAAACAAAGTTTTTCATTGAACTTGGCATTTTGGACCTGATCAGTAAATCTGAAGAACTGGTGTTTTTCTTATAATAGCTTCCAGTGCTATTTTCAATTTGCTCCATTTAATGCTCTGTATATTAAGCCTTCTTCTATTCTGGATATTTATCCACATATTACAAGAATGACTGTAGAATCCAGGTAAAATCTAGAAATTACACTAGCAATCCTTGTGCAGCTGCCAGAATTTCAAGTCTTGAAAATGGAATTTCATTTTTTAATCACTGTAAATCAGTGGCCTTGGAAATTATGTAGGAGTACCAGCTGATGGCAATGTTTAAAGTGGGATCAATACTTTTGGGGAAATTGTGAGTCATAGGCAACTTTTCTAGGTACCATAAGTCTTCTTTAATTGATGTTATTTGTGTGAGCTGTGCCTAATGCTATACTATCATGACTGTTAACTGTGCCATGGAATCATCGAGGTCACCTCAAGTGAGGTGAAACTAGCATTCTTCTTAGGTTCAGAGGGTTGAGAAATAGTTTGATTTCCTTCCAATGTGGAACTCTGACCATGGGCCCAATATAGGCCATGCGTAAAATGTGCTGCTCTGTCCTGAAAGTCTGGAAGTGTAGGTCCTCCTTTCGATTTAGGAAGCTGGAGAGTCATGGAGGTGATTCTTTTTTTTTTTTTTCGCCTGACCACAGATACCTTGAAATCAATTTATTCCTGACCTGGAAATCTGAGTTAATAGGGGCAATTGGCAATGTCTGAAATAGATAATGTAAACATGGCAATGGGTTCATTGTTATTGAATCCACTCTTTGTAATAGGAACGTTGGTAATGAGGTCCAGGTAATAAGTCTTTCTAGATAGATTTTTGAATGTCATTATAATTAATAAAACATTGTTTCATTAAATCACTGAGTATTGTGACTCTTAGATATCAGATGGCTCTACAGTTGGGAAACCACTGTTGTATCTCTAGTGGGGGACAGTAGGTGTGCTGCAATACCTCGGTTTTGTTGTCAATCAAGTTCATAGCCTGCCAATTATTTAACATCTTTCAGCTTCTGAAAATGGGCAGGCATTAAAATGGCTGGTGGGTAACATAGGCCAGAATGTTGTAGCACAAAAGGACACCTTGTGCCCGCGGTCACCACCATGATCCCTGTGATCATGGGGGCTGCTCTGATAGTTCAAACTAGTGGCTTCACATAGAGCACAAATAGTAGGGAGGAAGAGGGTATCCTTGCCAGATGCTGCTGGTTAAAAGAAGTGGTCTGAAAAGAGCCTTAATAACTGCTTGGGGGTCATTATGGAGAGCTTGTATGACTGATTTGCAAGGTCTGAAATTGAAATTTAGTTGAGGTGCATTGCAAAAAAAAAAAAAAAACAGTAGCCCTATCAAATGCCTTTGAGACATCCTAGCTAAGGATCAGAGAAGGGATGTTTTGGTGGTGGGCATGTTCTATCAAGTGTAGGATCCTTTTAGTGTTGTCAATCATCTGTCTCCTAGAGACAAAGCCAGCCTGGTACTTCTCATGAGACAACGCTCATGACATGCTGAATCATGATTTTTTAACTGTCATTAAAAAATGTAAGACACTAGAATTCTTATTGAAAAAAAGGAAAGGAAAGTGTTTTAAAAGCCATCAGGTTTCCATGCTGACCTTGGGTCTTAATAGAACATCTCATAATTCCTGTGGAAAGACACATGATCACCATGGAAAACCGATGTCTTACAGTTTTAAAAGTTAAAAGAGAACCTGTTACTCCACATACAAACACACTTTTAAAACACTTATCTTTCTTTTTCAATAAGAGTTATAGCATCTTACATTGTAATGCAACTTAAAAAAATGTGATTTAGTCTGTCACAAGCGTTCTCCTCACCCTCTTACGTGAGTGGCACTTTTATCTCAAAACAAACCAAAAGAGTTAAAATGTATTATACTTTAAAAAATGCTGTCTTTTCAATAAAAATAATGTTTCATAGTTTTAAATCTAACTGAAGTGTCTCTCACTGCATACTAAAGCTAACACAGTGATCCTCTCACCTGCTCAGGGTGAAAAAATGAAGTTCAGTAATTATATAAAGCAATGTCTAGGGAGGTGTGCAAAGCTCAGATTTTACACAGACCCTCAGTTTGAGATGCTTTTATAAAACCCTCAAGCTTCACTCAGGGTTTAGGTAGTGTCCCATACCTTAGGTGTGAGTAAAATTCTCATTATGCACACCTTCCCAGACATTATTCTATATGTAGTAAACTGTTGGAGAACACAAATCACACAAAGGAAAGGAAAAACATTAGAGTTCTGAGTCTCTGGAGTCTTGGTCAATAGGTGGTGTGGTGTTCTTTGGGGTTGTCAACCCTAATGCCCACCCCTCCCATGAGCAATAAAGGTTATACATAATCTCCTGCTTCATGCAGGGCCATGCAAGAAGAAAGCTATGACTGATTCTGTGGGCCACATGTGGTAAGACGTACTTTTCTACCTCCAAAGAGTATATACCTATGAGGCACTGACTTGGAGCTGTACTTTGTACTTTGGACAGGAGGCAATGGCCTGTAAGGCGGGGGAGATCATTATGGTTGACAACCCAGGGAACACCATACCACTGATTCACCAAGATCCTGAGACTCAAAACCCTAATGTTTTTAATTTCCTTACTTTAAGCAGTTTGCATTCATTAACCCTAATGTCTGCAATAACATAGTTTGTGCTATAGTTGTACTTATATAGTATATATATTATATGGGTGTGGTCACACCCCTATAGTTAGGGTTGAGTAAACATTTTAATGTTAAACCCCAATTTTTGCACTTTAATAACATTGCAACTGCTCAACAGATTTGCATGGTCTTGTGGGGTAGATCTCTGGATGTTCCAAGTTTTGTTCTGGTTGAATGTGTGCATTCTGAGTTCTGGGTAGTACAGAAAGTAAATTTTCACCACTTTTTTCCAATTGGTTTTAATGGGTTTTTGTCTGACACCTGTAGTGCCCACACAGTTTGGAATTTTCATATGAAATTTTTCTGGGTAGACTTGCCCACAGATGTGCCTTTTGCTGGTTTGGGGAGAAAATATTAATCTTTTCAGAAGTTATTTAATTTTAATTGTTTTATAAATTGGTTCTGAGCATGCTCAGTAAGCACCTCAAGAATGCTGTTGAAACAAAAACAGAATCTTTCTCCATGATGATGCCATTCTTTTTCATGAGAGGAAAATCCTTTTTTGTTTGGCCACCATCTTGTTTTCCATTTATCCTAAAAATTCATATTTGAAAAACCACATAAATGACATTCTAGACAGTGACCAATACATATATCTTGCTTATTTTGACTCTGTTAGCTGGATTCTGCACTTAAATGTTGAAGAAATGCCATTGAAATGTTATTTTCTTAAGATTAAAATTATTTTTCATGGCTCGTGAAACAAAAGAAGAATAGTTTTCATATGATGTCATACTTTTCGTGAAGAGAAAATCTTTTTATGCTGCCATCTTGTTTTCCTTTTTACCTACAACTTCTCAATTTCAAAAGCCACAAAAATGACATTCTGCACAGTGAACCAACACATGTATTTTGTTTATCTGGACTATGTTACTTGAATTTTGCACTTGAATGTTGAAGAAATGCCATTGAAAAGTTATTTTGTTAAGATTAAAATTATTTTTTCGTGACTCGTGATATGAAAAAATAATCTTTTCTTCATATGGCATCATCCTATTTTGTGTAGGGAATTTTTTTTTTCATTTGCCTACTTGGAGCTGCTTTCTTCTTCTAAAACCTGTAGTGCCCACGCACCTTGGAATTTTGGCCAGGGTAGAAAGGTGGTGTTCCACAGATGTGCCTTTTGATAGTTTGGTGCATCCATTCAAAAGTCATTAACCACAATGTGGATGGATTGGTGCACAGGACCCAGAGGGCCCTATGCTTCCATAGGCAAATAAGAATAGGATTATACTATTTCAAAAATTATGAGGGGATGAGACCCTGTGCTACCACAGGTGAACAAGGATATGATTATACTATCTCAAAAAGTAAGGAAATTAATTGCAAAAACACTTTATTAATACACTAGTTAGGGTTAAAGTGACAAATGTAGGAAATGTGGCATTAGGGTTTCCAACCCTAGCACCACACCCACACCCTGTGGGAAACAATAGGTGTGGGGTGTGCCTTTGTGTTGTCAGCCCTAATGCTCACCAGATTCTCATATACTGTACCCATCTCAGCTTATTTACTCATGGAATGGGGTGAATTTTAGGACTAACAACACCAAGGCACACCCCACACCTGTTGTTGCCTGCAGGGTGGGGGTGGTGTATTAGAGTTGGACACCCTAATGCCACATTTCCCTACTTTTGTTGCTTTAACCATAACTAGTGCATTAGCAAAAATGTTTGCAATATATATGGGGGAGGTGCTGATTGGAAGCAGGAAATTCCAAGCCTCCCCCGACAAAACATGGCAGTTTGTAAGGTAAACACCGAGGCATGGAGTTCGACAGAGGACAGGACAGGGGTAAATGGAAAAATAGAAAAAGGCAATAAAGGCAGGAATGGGGAAAACAGGGTAATGACAACATTAAATAGAAGGCAATGAGTACCAATGCCCGTAGTCTGGGTAACAAGTTTCCTGAGCTAGTGGCCCTGACAGAAGAGGGACACCTGGATATTGTGGCAGTCACAGAAACATGGTACATAGAGAACTATGACTGGGATGTCAATGTACCAGGCTACACAATCTACAGAAGGGACAGAGATGGTAACAGAGGAGGAGCAGTATCTCTCTACATAAGGGAAGATATCAAAGTTACAGAACTGAAGGGTAAATGGGGAGGACAGGAGGCACTGTGGGTCATCTTGGAGACAAGGAGTGGCACCACAATCTGCACAGGGGTTGTATACAGACCCCCATCTCAGAGGGAGGAAATGAACAAGTAAATGAGAGAAGGCATTCTCAGAATGGCTGAAAAAGGGGAGATACTATTGATGTGTGACCTGAATATGCCAGATGTTAACTGGAACTCATTTACTACAGCCACATCAAAGAGCAGGGTCATTCTTGATGCCCTACAGGGGGCATGCCTTAAACAGATAGTGCTGGAATCCACTCAGGAGGGAGCTGTTTTAGACCTGGTACTCTCAAATGAAGAAAGGATCACAGATTTAGAAGTGGGTAGCCATCTGGGAACAAGCAACCATCACACAGTGTGGTTCATGATAAACACAACCATGGAGACAAGCCATACAAAAATTAGGATATTGGACTTTAGAAGGGCTGACTTTGGCAAAATGGGTGAATACCTAAGGAATGCACTAGCACATGGCCAGAAAGGAGGGGTGGAAGAACAATGGAGAAAAATCAAAACTTCCATCATAGAGGCAACAAGCCTTTGTGTGAAACAAATAAAGAAAACAAAACAGAGTAAAAAAACACTATGGTTCTCAAAAGAGGTGGCAGGGAAGGTTAGAGATAAAAAGATAGCATTCAGGAAGTATAAGGAATCACAGAAGGAGCAGGACAGGGAACTGCATCAGTTAAAGCAGAAGGCTGCGGGAAAGGCAGTCAGAATAGCAAAGACCCAAACTGAGGAAACAATAGCCATTCAGTTAAGAAGGGGGATAAAACCTCTTATGGGTACATTAGGGGCAAAGAAAGGTCAAGGGAGGGATAATGAAGCTTAATAAAGGGGAGGTAAGGTGGGCAGAGGGAGACAGCGAAAAGGCAGAGATACTGAATGAATACTTTTGCTCAGTATTCACAAAAGAAGAATAAGAAGAGGAGCTACCTAAACCAAACAATAGAAGCACTCTGGGCAGGGGGGTCGACACCAGTCCATTCACAGAAGAAAGGATCCTAAAAAGAACTCCTAAAACTCAAGGTGGACAAAGCAATGAGACCGGACATGATTCACCCCAGAATTCCAAAAGAACTAAGGGGGAACCTAGTGACACCACTGACTACCCTTTTTAACAAATCATGGGAGGATGGGGTGGTACCTGAGGACTGGAGGAGGTGGATATGATTCTCCTTCACAAAAGTGGGAGCAAGACAGAAGCAGGAAACTACAGACATATTGGTAGAGACCACATCTGGAGTACTGCTTGCAGTTGAGACCCCATCTCCATAGAGGCGTAGACAGGATGGAGGCAGTCCAGAGGAGTGTAACTAAAATGGTGCCGAGTCTGCATAGAAGCCATATGGAGAGAGAGTAAGTGAGCTTGAATGGTGTATACACTTGAGGAAAGGAGGGAGAGGTGGGACATGATAGAAACTTTCAAGTACCTCAAGGGAATTAACAAAGTCCAAGAAGGTAGCATCTTTCAGAAAAAGAGATGTGAAAGAACAAGGGGGCACAATTCAAAGATAGTGGAGCATGGCTCAGGGGCAATGTGAGGAAATATTTTTTATGGAGAGAGTGGTGGACGCATGGATTCACCTTCCTGAGGAGGTTGTGGGGTCAAAAACAGTGGGGGAATTCAAGAATGCATGGGACAGCCATAAGGTAATTATAGTGGGGGGGGATAGGAGGAAGTAGGCTGTTGGTAAACTAGAATCTGCAGCTTATCAATAGGTAGGAAATGGGTAGGCTGGGTGGGCCAAGCGGTGTTTATCTGCCATCAATGTCTATGTTTCTATGATATATATATATATATATATATATATATATATATTCTTTTCATAAAAACTATATTTCTCGTCAGTTAGGGTTGATATCAAACCATTCAAGGAGGAAATATGACATTAGGGTTTAACCTAACACCCCTACCCACCCTGCACACACCAGCAGGCATCGGTAGTAGTGCCTTGGGATCATCCAGCCTAACACTCACCCCATTCCATAAGTAAATTAGCTGAGATGGGAACAGTAAAGGAGAATGGGGTGAGCATTATGGCTGATGACTCCAAGGCACACCTGCGACACCTGTTGCTGTGTGTGCAGGGTGGGGGTGGGGTGTTAGGGTTGGAAACCCTAATGTCATATTTCCCTCCTTTTTACAGTTTGATATCAACCCTAACTGATGCATTAATGTAGTTTTTTGCAAAGAATACCCTTATTTTCCTGTGGGAGTGCAGGGCCCTCTGGTCCCTGTGCTCTCATTCATGTATAATTTTTTAGTCAGAGTAATTGTATCCTTATTTGCCTGTAGGATAGCAGTGCCCTTCAGGCCCTGCACTCCCTTATATCCATATATATGTATATGTAGGTTGCTGTTGAATGGCCCTGCACTTCCATTTATAGGACAACAGTGACAAATTGCCAACATAGCCATCTTATTACCCCACCTTATGTGTGGTACAAAATGTTTGAATCCCACCAAAACATAATTTCACGCTAACTGCAACACCATTCCGTGCCACAGGTGCAAAAACACATTTTGACTAGGATTTGAAAAATGGCAGCTGTGACGTACATGAAGTGGAGAAATAAGATTTCTATGTTGAAAATTTGGGGTCAAAGTATTTTAAATTTCCAAAGTTATGAGTGTGCATAGCAAAATTGAATTGAATGGTCATAACTTTGCCATTGTTACATATTTTGACCCCAAATTTTCAACATAGCCTTCATATGACCCCACCTTATGAACAATCACTGTCATTATGCAAATCCCACCCAAAAGGTGAATTCAGCAAGTGACCGCAAAATCACCTTTTGGGAATGGAGGCTGCGTAACAACACCCCCATTGCTCATGAGGAGGAGTCTTAAAAAGGGTATGCTGAAAATGTGGTGTTAAAATATGCAAAAATGGCAAAGTTATGCACCAAAGTTGAAAATCTCATTGAAATACATTGATTTTCCACATGAAAAAAATATCTTTTTTTGTGAGTCATCATGCAAAACAAGATATTTTTTGTATGATGCTGATACAAAAAGAATTTCAATGTTTAAAAAAATACATTTTAAGGGCATATCTGGAGCAATAAAGTGCAGAATGCAGCTGAGGGGGTCCAGATAAGCAAGCTACATGAGTTGGTTCCTCCCCAGAATATCATTTTTGGGGATTTCCAAATTTTAATTTCTCAGGTAAAACTGAAAACAAGATGGCAGCCATGCGATAAAGGATTTTCCTCAAATGAAAAAGGATGATGTCATGTGAAAAGAAAATAATTCTTTGTTTCATTTCATACAGCTATCTTTTAAAGCTTACTGAGCATGTTCTGAAACAATTTTTTCACATTTTTAAAATGCAATAACTTAAAAATGGCTTATAATTTTTTTCACCAGACTAGCAAAAGGCACATCTGTGGGCTAGTCCCTTTCTGCCCTGAAGATTTCAGACCAAGATTCCAAACTGTCTTGGCTGTAAGCAAGTTCAAAGAAAAATCCCAGCAAAGTCAATGAGCACAAAAATGCTTTTTTCACCTCTCCAAAACTCAGAAACCACAAATGCAACTGAAATGTAACTTGTCACATCAGAGAGCTACACTGGGCAACTAGTGCGTGCGGATTGCATGCAAATCCATTGAATGGCTGCAAAGTTATTAAAGTGCAATATTTTGAGTTTAACATTGAAGTGCCTACTCAGCTCTAACTATAGGGGCACGACCGCACCCCTATAATAAAGGGGCATTAGTTGTCGTCGGTGCAATGTACACCTAATAAAGCATGAGGCACTTGTGCTATGGGCCTTCAGCACCATGAAATACACTAACACATGACTACCAATGCTTTGGAATGTTTTATTGTGCTTATAAAATGGTTCTCTTGTAAAAAAATGTGAAAAATTAAAACAAACAGAAAGATAGGAAAATACATACACTATTAAACTATTGAGTATTAGACAGTTTTTTGGTAAACTGAAATAGTCCATGTTACATCTCTACTCTTACATCTAGCTTTGATTATTAAAGCCTTGTGCCTTTGTGTGGCATTACTTTAAAGTATTGTGCTGTGTTACTGGCTTCCCATTCCTTTTTGTGATCAAACTGGGGCTTTTTTCCCCCCCAAAATGGAAATAATGCCCCTGAATTTGCACTGCACCCAACAAACTGTGCTGGAGGCTGGCTTACTGTGAGCCCCAACTGGGATCACATAGCTGGGAATTGTCATTACCCCCAAGTTGGAGGATATCTGGGAGCCAGCATACTCCCACTATTGGTCAGCACCAAACTGGAGTTTGACTGATGGAAGCTGCTCCAGCTTACCTCTTGCCGGGAAGATAGCAGACAAAAAGATAGTGATGCCCCAAGGTTTTTTCTGTCTCCTTTCCCACCTTTCAATCTCACCACCTAAACAGTGGTCCCAGCTTATTGACAAACTCATCTGGGACCTCCTCTGGGAGGTTCAAACCCAAGTTCAGCTGCAACAAACTCCGGGCACAACTGGTCCCAGAGGAGCTGGAACCTGCCCCGGATGGAGGGCTACAAATTGGCCTTCCAGTCTGCCCAAACTGCTCAGTGGCTCAGAGATCCCCTGGTGGAGGGCCCATAATGGGTGGGACCTGATGGGGATCCTGGACACCTCCTCTCTCATACTGCCCCCCCTACTGGGTCACTGAACTCAAATAGTCCAAAGGCATCATCCCCTACTATTGTGGCCTCCAGGAAAATCTGGCAAGCCACCCTGATCAGATCTGGGATGGACCAGCCCCTAACTGCCCTTACCCCTTTGTGGCACAAAATCCCCACATTGCCATAGACAACAACAAAGTGGCATGACCACACTGGAGCAGTAGAGGCTACTGAGGGTGGGGGATCTCCTAGAACTTCAAGACTTGAGAGTGGCCTCCTTCCAAGCACTGCGGGAAAGGTGGAGACTCCCTCAGGTGAACATCTGGAGGTACTTACAGATGCAAGCAGCTCTCCACCCCTTGTTGGCCCAAGCCAAACAGGCCCCTCCAGAGTTGGCCCTCCAGGCCTGGATTGACTGGCCAAAAGGACTGGCTGGCCACATCTACATGCAGCTAAGAGACACTCTTCCCTCACAGTCTAGTGAAACAAAGTCCAAAGGGGAAACGATGCTGAAGTACACTATCCCAGACACCCAATGGGAGCAGGCCTGGAAGGACTAACACAAATGGTATAAGGATGCACGCCCCAGGTTAATCCAAAACAAGATTTCCCACTCCTGGTACAAAACTCCTGTTGTTCTTTACAAAGCCAAACTCCTCCCATTGGATGAATGCTGGAGTTGCCTTGGACTGGGGGGCAATCTGTTGCACATTCTATGGTTCTGCCCTAAGATCCAACACATGTGGCAGCAGGTGTGCCTGATAGCCTACAAAGTACTACAGAAACCCATCCTGCAACTTCTCTCCTTCTTTCTCTTGGGGCTAAAGCAATATCTCATCTCTCACTCCCCAGGAATATAGATGGCTTGCACTCCTGGCCATTCAGAGTAAGAGTGCTTTAGTTTGCAGGTATTGATCTGCCTCCCCCCCACCAGCTGGGAGAATCTTAGCCTCCCTCTCAAACTTAGTGGCCCTGGATAAAATTTACCATCTAAAGAACTACCAAATGGCCAAGTTTCAGAAGTGCTGGGGCCCCTACATCCAATATGTTAACCCCCCCTGGGGTAGGATGACGTTGCAGGCTACCTGGAGGATATTACCCCTTAATAGGACTCACCCAGCCTGAATGTGGATGTATGGAAGCTGTATGAGCCACTGCACTGCGGGGCTAGTATATTTTTAGGAATGCTTTAGGTAACAGGTCAGGTAGGCCCTCCACTATGCTGTCTGGGGACCATGATGTATGTATTAGCCTGTCTCACACTAGGTCTCTGTCTGGTACATGCTGAATGAACTGGATAATAGCCGTAGTAGACCATTTTCCTTTGTGCATGTGCTTTTCTGTTTCAGGGGGTGGTGGCTGCTTGGTCCATTAGAACTAAAGATGCTTCTACCTGGGTTCTGCTGGTGTGCCATGCAGGAGGTGACAGACACTCAGCTAAGAAGGAGACATCATCCAGTCATGAGTTTAGTCCATGTAACTATGAGACATGAGTACCTCTTTGCTACTTCGGTCCTTAAGTCACCTTTACCTCCTGTCGCTCAGAGTATGATATGCCTACAGTGGGGGAAAGGAGCCACTTTAGGGATTAGAATAGGGGCTGTGTAACTCTCATCCTGTCAGATCCTCCTACCAGTGTATGCTGAATAATTTTACAGTTAGCTATGACTCTCTTACACCCTGTACCCTGACACAAACTACAGTTACTTAGCAGTTGACCTGTTTCAGTGGTTATTCTATCCCTTTCTCCTGCCCTCTGTTCCCTCCACTCCCCCTCTTTTTTTCCCTCCCCGGTTTTCAGTATGCATACCTGTTCACAATATACTGTGGACATACTCTGTTGTGCTTTGTATAAGTTGGAAAACAATAAAAATTATTATAAAAAAACTGTGGCTTTTTTTGTTTGTCTTATGTGGAATAATACTGTGGTCTTTGAAGATAGAGAACAAAATGAGTTGCTTTCTTGTGAGAGGTCAGCAGGGAACAGAGAGTGATGTGGCAGCCTTCCTGATAGTGATGAGTAGAGGGAGAGGAGAGGGAGACAGAGGAGGCATGGATGTGGCCAACATACTGTAGCAGACTAGAGAGATACTGTAGCTGTCAGTGAAACTGCTCTTGGCTCAAGCGTGATTTCCAGTACAGTATATCTTACTTTCTAGTGTTGTTGTATTTGCCTTCCAACTGCTGTGAAATTAACTGAAAGTAAGAGGGCAGACTGGAGCATGGATGGCAGGCCAAGGGGCTGGGCAGGCTGAATCAGTGGCAGTTGTGAAGAACTAGTACCTGACTAGCCACTGTGCACCCTCCCCCCTCGTGCACTTTCTCCCAGTCCCTTTTTCCCGGTTCGAACCTGTTATGCATACTCAATCCCACCCTGTATGTACTTTTACCACATTGATCATGTCCCATATAGTTCTTAGATACTGTCAAGCTACCTAATGTTGTCCCTACGAAGCCTGTTTATTCTCTATAAGCTTTCCTAGAATTCCTTACTGTTTAAATCCTCCCTGTATGTACCTTCACTGTAATGTTTTGTGCCATTTAGTTGGCCAATACTGTTAACAGCCTAATGTCCCTGTATGTACCATTACTGTATTGTTCTTGTGCCATTTAGTTATCTAATACTGTTAACTACCTGATGTAATCCCCGTGATGCCTGTTATTCTCTGTACACTAAATTGACTTCCTTACTGTACTTGTACTCACTTGACCTGTAACCCTCCCGGGTCACACCTGAAAACAGGCACTTGGCTGTCTAGTGTGCTTACCCAGTTAACAAAAGCAAATAAATAAATAAACTGCAAGATGAGATAAAGAGGTCTGTTCTAGGAAAAATGAAAACATTAGAAATCCTAGAAGGTTGGAAATACATAATAACTGTCAAATTGAGACCTTTTTTTTGCTCACCTGTAGCTCAAAAAACAGCTGGCAGTTGAGACTTGAAACTATCAGGTTTATTAGAATTTGACCCAAGGAGGTGCATTTGATATGTGTAAAAAAAGGCTTAAGTTTTTCTATTCATAACAATAATAGGAAGAGTGGTATGAAAGATTCAGGACACTGTCAGCACAGTTGTACTAATAGCACCAGACTGGCCAAGATGGACATGGTACACATCAGTCATGCAAATGCTGACAGACCAACCAATGACTCTACCCCCACAACCAGACCTCGTACTACAGGGGCAAATTTACCACCAGAATACACGCTCACTAATGCGGATGGCATAGCCACTCAGAGGCATATACTGCTAAAGTTGGGACTGTCACATAGGGTGGTGGACACTCTAATGCAAACCCATAGAGCATCCACCTACTGCACATATGACAGGCACTGGTTCATTTTCTGTAGATAATGCAGGTCGAAAGAGTTGAACCACACTGCCTGCTATATTAGTCAAATACTGGACTTTTACAGGAAGATTTTGATATGGTCTTTCTACTGCCTCACTCAGAGTACAAGCGGCTGCCATTGGGGCTATCAGGGAAAAGAGTGGCTCGTCACAGGCTCACACCGCCTTGTGCAGACTTTCCTAAAAGCCACCTTGAACATCAAACCTACACACAGAACTCCAACCACCCCCCTGGTATTTTAACCTGGTACTGAAAACTATGACTGAACCACCCTTTGAACCCTTGGAATCTGTATTCTTACAGTTTCTCACCCTGAAAGTGATGTTCTTGGTGGCCATATGCTCTGCTTGTAGAACCAGTGAGCTGCAGGCCTTATCCTGCAGGGAACTGTTTCTCTCGTTCCTTTTGGACAGTGTAGTACTTCAGATGTTACCAGCCTTTCTCCCTAAGGTGGCATCACCTTTCTACCATGCCCAAGAATTATCCTTACCCATCTTTGACCCAGGTCTGAGAGATCCCCACAGGGACATACTTCACCTGCTGGACCCCGTCCACTCACTCAGGATGTATCTGAGCAAAACAGCCATGCTCAGAAACTCTGAGAGATTATTCAAACTCACAAAGAGGCTCAAGCAGGGATCCCCAGCTTCCAGGTCAACTATAGCATAGTGGCTTAAGACCGTGATTTCCAAGGCCTGCAAGGCTTCAGCGCTCCCCATCCCCACCCAGGAAAAGGCCCACTCAACCATGGTGATAGCAATCTCTTGGACAGAATGCAATTTGGTTTCCATTGCTGAGATCTGTGCAGCAGCCAGCTGGTCATCAGTTCATACTTTCTCTAAAAGTTACAAGTTGGGCACCTGAGGTCAGGAGAAATCAGCTTTTGGCTGCTTATTACTTCAATCGGTGTTTAGCCCTTTTCCTCCTTGTCCCACCCCATTGACCTCAGACACTGCTTCTTAATCACCCAGTTGTTACGTTTGGAGTGCTGTAAAAGGTGTGATGGATAATGGTAGTTTGCTCACCTGGTAAAGGTGATTATGGCAGTAAGTTTTTACAGCACTCTGCATACAGCCTGATGAGGAAAATGGCAGTTTACCCTTCCTGAGAATTAATGCGTTTTATGAAATCAATGTTTTCTCACTTGATTTTTGTTTGTTATGAAGTTCTGATTTTTTCTACTTGCATGTCGAATGTTTAACCTTATGGGATTATTAAATGATTAACCTTATAAGATTAAAATCTTGGAATCCATATCACTTTCTGTGTCTTTCCCTTGTGTTCCATTATCTCTATCTACCTCATGTCAGTGCTGCGCTGCATAAGAATTTTTGATTCCAGGTCAGACAGTTTGGGAAGTTTCATTCTTAGGAACAACTCTGCATAGAAAGATAGAAACATAGAAGTTGTCAGCAGAAAAGGACCCCTTGGCCCATCTAGTCTGCCTTAAAAATATTCTACCTACTGTGTCACTGCAGACCCTACTTGATTTGCAGCCTAACCCCCCTCTAAGCCTGTTACTAAGGTATCCCTGTGTCTGTCCCATGCATGTTTGCATCCTGCTACCATTTTGGTACCTACCACCTCTGCTGGTAGTCTGTTCCAGGCGTCCACCACTCATTCCATGAAAAAGTACTTCTTTACATCCCATCTTAGCTTCCCCCCATCCAGCTTCATATCATGCCCCCTTGTCCTTGAGCATCTCTTTCTATGTAAAATGCCTCCCTCCCTCCTGTACCTTATAAATACCCTTGAGGTATTTGAATCTTTCTATCATGTCTTCTCTTTCCCTTCTATTCTCTAGAGTACATATTTAAAAAAGAGTACATATTTAATAAAGTAGGAAGGTGTGAAGCCAGTTCAGATCCCAAACTTTGAAAACTTATGCATCAGCCTATAAGAAGACACCACTATGACCCCTTTGTTATGTTTCGAGTGCTTCAAAAAGGTTATCCCAAAATCACCTTTACCAGGTGAGTGAACTACCATCAGGGAAGAGAGAGAGAGAGAGAGTGATGTGGCAGCCTTCCTGATACCAGGGGTGGGGGGAGAGTGAGTGAGGAATGGATGTGGCCGACATACTGTAACAAGCTAGAGAGAGGCTGTAGCTGTCAGTGAAACTGCCCAGTGGCTCGAGTGTGCTGTTCGGTACAGTATATCTTACTTTCTGATATTGTTGTAAGTGCCTTCCAACTGCTGTGAAATTACCTGCAAATGAGAGGGCAGATGGGAGTATGGATGGCAGGCCAAGGGGCAGGAAAAGCTGTCTGAGTGGCAGTTGCTAATAACTGCAAGATGAGGTAAAGGGGTCTGTTCTAGGGGAAGTAAAAAAAATTACAAATCGTAGAATGCTGAAAATGCATAATAATTGCCAAATTAAGAATGTTTTTTCCTGACTTGTAGCTCAAAAAAAAAAACAGCTGACAGTTCAAACTTAAAACTAACAGGTTTGTTAGAGTTTAACCCAAGGAGGTACATTTTATATGTGGTTTCACTGGAAAATGTTTAATTTTTTAAGTATTATCGTTTAAAAATGCCATTGCCAAGTATGTGCAGTACGTTTTCTAAACATTCTAGTCATAAGGCATTTTTGCAATCATAATGGATTTATGAGGCGCAGAAATTAGCTTTTTGTTTTTGTGTACCTTTTCACCATAACTTAGCATTTTTGGTCAGATTGGCTCCAACTTTTAAGGGTGTGCACCTTGCCAACCATCTCATGGATACATAGAGTGGTGTTCCCCAGGATGAAACCCACTTTTAAAGCACACTGCGGTATGCAGCAGACCTACTGAATAAAGCAATGTGATTTCAATGGCAATGAGTCCCTTTTGTCATGAAGGAAACTGTGGCATTCACTTCATCCTGGCAGAGTCACATTTTCCTGAATGACAAAGGGGACTAATTGCCATTGAAATTACATTGCTTTATTCAGTAGGTCTGCTGCACCATTTTGCAGAGTGCTGCAAAATGCTGCAGAATTGGTTCATCCTGGGAGAGGCCACTGTAGATATAATTTGTAAATATAGAGGTACTGTGAAATGTGCTTGGGGGTCAAGCCTCAAAAACAAATTTCAGGGCACATTAACAAAATGACACTTATGAGTCCATGTGGTGAGCTGCTGATACACCACCCTGAAAAAATTTGGGTCAGTTGCACCCCAGATGGCCACATTATGGCCAAAAGTAAAACATGGAAACAATCATTGCCTGGCAGCACGAAAACAAAAACATCCCATATCTTTTGTTTGGCCACTGGGATGGCCATCAAGATGCCCAAGCCTGGTGGCCCTCAAGCACCACCCTTTAAGATATTATGTTCCCTTCTTTATTTGGCCACCATGGTCACCAAGCCCAGTGACCACTGTCATAATTAACTTAGCCACCAGGTTTTCCAAGCCCAGTGGCTATCCTAATACAGTACATATGACTGCTGGTGTGCCCAAGCCCAGTGGCTGTCCTAATACAGTACATATGACTGCTGGTGTGCCCAAGCCCAGTGGCTATCCTAATACAGTACATATGACTGCGGGTGTGCCCAAGCTCAGTGGCTATCCTAATACAGTACATATGACTGCTGGTGTGCCCAAGCCCAGTGGCTATCCTAATATAGTACATATGACTGCTGGTGTGCCCAAGCCCAGTGACAATACATAGATACATACATAGACAGTGTCGGCAGATAAGGGCCTATGGCCCACCTAGTCTGCCCATTTGAGCTTGTAAGTTCAGTTTGTTTTCTTAGAAGTCTATTTCCCCTTACCCCTGACCTCTAGAATTCCTTTATGTCTATCCCATGCATTCTTAAATCCCGTGATTGTTTCAGCCCCACCACTTCCTCTGGCAGGGTGTTCCACTTGTCCACCACCCGTTCTGTGAAGAAATTCTTTCTCATGTTTCCTCTGAATCGTCCTCCCTCCAACTTCATCCCATGCCCTCTAGTCCTGAAACATCTTTTTCGCTTAAAAATAGTGTTTTCCTGCACCCTGTTCCTCCCTGTAAGATACTTGTATGTCTCTATCATATCCCCTCTCTCCCTCCTCTCCTCCAGGGAGTACATGTTCAGTTCCTTCAACCTGTCTTCATAGGACTTGTGATGCAACCCATGCACCATCTTTGTTGCCCTCCTCTGAACCTTCTCTACCCTGTCTATGTCCTTACGTAGGTATGGTCTCCAGAACTGTACACTGTACTCCAGGTGGGGCCTCACTAGTGTCTTGTATAGCGGAATTATGACCTCCCTTTTCCTGCTGGTGATGCCCCTGCCTATACATCCCAGCATCCTATTTGCTTTACCTGATGCCTTGTCACACTGTTTCCCTACCTTGAGGTCATCAGAGATCACAACCCCAAGATCCCTTTCCTGCTTGGTGCATGCTATATCCTCACCCCCCAATTGATACATTGTGCCAGGATTTTTGTGCCCCATATGCATTATCTTGCACTTCTTTGCATTGAATTTCAACTGCCAAACCCTTGACCATTCTTCAAGTTTCTGCAGGTCCTTCTCATTCTGTCTACACCCTCTGGTGTGTCTACTCTGTTACAGAGCTTTGTGTCATCAGTGAACAGTGAAATTCTGCCTTCTATATCCTGTGCAATGTCACTGATGAAGATGTTGAATAGGACCGGTCCCAGCACTGATCCCTGTGGTACCCCACTGGTCACTCTTCCCTCTGTGGGTGACAGCCATTTACCACCACCCTCTGTGTCCTGCCACCCATCCAGTTACCTACCCACCACACTACTGTCCTGCCCACACCCATATTCCCCAGTTTGTGTAATAGTCTTCTATGTGGCACAGTGTCAAAGGCCTTGCTGAAGTCCAGATAGGCCATGTCCACTGCTCTCCCCTCCCACAATGCTAAGTAAAGTGCACCCTCTCCCACCTTTTTAGCACCTATGCCACCCATCTCCCTCCTCTCTCCGCATCAATGTACCTGTAATGAAAGAAAACTGCTCCCTGACATCATTTCATAAAATTAAATCAATCTGTAAACAAGAAAATAGTTTTTGTCATTCTCTCCCCCAATTTACCTTAAGAAAACTGTCCATCATTGCATCTCCCTGCCCATTCTGACCCCCACCCTGATCTCCTCTGATGCATGGTGCACGGGTCAGGCACAATCTTCAGATTTAAAGTCTGATAATCTATACACATTCTCACAACATCATTCTTCTTATGAGGCACCACTATCACTAAAGCACATGGGCTCTAAGATGCCATAAAAATCCCTGCTGCAAAAAGTTCTTGCTGGTGTCAACTGACATCCTCAGTTTCATCTGTTTCAGTTTTCTGGAGCTATCCCTGAAAGATCTCTCATGATGTAGATAAATCTGATCTTCCTCTCTATGGGCACAACCCATATCCCACAAATGGCATGAAAAGAGAGTTGATTAATTTTCTAAGTGACTAATGATGTTTACACTATGGAGTCTGAGTCTGAGATCTAACTAAACTGAATGTAACTTTGTGGGGCTTAGATTTTTCATTTTTTTTCCAACTTCAAATAATTATAATTTTTTTTGTTACTATTTTCAACATGGACTTTTGTTTCACCTCACCTCATGAACCTGTCAGCCATCTTTTTTTCATATCCTGGCTGAAATATCATTCTGTGTCCATACTCCAAAATAACAATTTGGATGGGATTTGAAAAATGAAAGTGGTCAGGTTTGTAAATTCAGACAAAAAAGGCCATGCTGAAAATTTGAGGTTATCATCTCAAAAACAAAGAAGTTATGAGCAAAAGTAAAAAAAAAACATGAAACTAAAACCACAACCCCCCCAAAACACATTAGTTGGATGGTGCTAATAGTGAAATATCTTTAAACTTTGATTCATAATGTCATTGTTTTTTAAGATTGTTGAACCCAAATTATAAATGTGGTCTTTTTACCCACCTCATTAACCCCACAGCTGTAATTGTTCAAATCCATCAGAGGGCACAGTTTTCTGGAAATAGAGCTTGTGTGTTGGGGGAGGTGCTGCCAGATACCACGGCCATGGTTGAGATTGTGGCTTTAAGATTGATCTGGCTCAAACAGCAGAGAATAATGTAGTTCAGGAAGCTGGGGAGGGGCCTGGGGCATATAGCGAGTGCAGTGACCTTCTCGGAGGTGTTGCCTGTTCACGGCAAGGGGGAGGCTAAGGATCTCCACACCAGGGACTTCAATGCTTGGTTGGAGAACTGGTGCTGAGAGCAGTGTTTCTGCTTAATTGGGGACTGGGGACCCACCTGGAGGGATGTGGACATGCACGGGGTGATGGAGTGCATCCTTCCAGGAAGGGGACTGATGTCCTTCATGAATTGTTTAGATGCATCATTGGCAAGCATTTAAACTAGCCAGGGGGGTGGAGGAAGGTAGCAGGGTAAATAATACTGCCCACCCCCACAGGATAATGTAGCCAGCATGGAGCGTCATAGCGTTACAAAATCGCCAGTGAAGACTGAACTTGGCAAAAGGGGGGGAGGAGAAGAGGCACAAGGGGAAAAGGGTGGAGATCGGGGGGGTTGTAGAAAATGGAGAGCCATATATGTGCAAATGCCCGCAGCCTGGGAAGTAAACTCCCAGACCTGGTGGCCTTAATGGTAGAGGCTGACCTGGACATTGTGGCTATTACAGAGACATAGTATAATGGGAACCATGACTGGGATATAACTATACCAGGTTATACTTTGTTCAGGAGAGACAGGGAGAGCAGAAAGGGAGGAGGGGTGACTCTTTACATCAAGGAGAGTATAAAGGTGATAGAGGTGCAAGGAATGCAGGGGAGGAAGAGGCACTGTGGTTCACCTTGGAAATGGGCAATGGCACAGCCATTTACACAGGCATGATCTACAGACCCCAGCACAAGGGTAGAAAATGGACAGGGGTCTACTGGAAGCCAATAATATGATGGCAGCTAAAGGAGAGGTGTTGCTGGTAGGTGACTTCAATCTGCTGGATGTTGATTGGAGCATCCCAGTGGCTGCCTCAACCAGGGTAAGAGACATCCTGGACTCCCTGCAAGAGGCATGCCTCAAGCAGCTAGTGCTTGAGGTCAACCAGGGAGGGAGGGAGCAACTTTAAACCTGGTACTAACCAATGGGGACAGAATTACAGATGTCAAGGTGGGTGAACACCTGGGGTCCCGTGACCATCACAGAGTGCGTTCAATATGAGTACTGCAACAGGGTCAAGCCACACAAAAGTGAGAGTCCTGGACTTCATGATGGTAGACTTCACTAGGATGGAGGTATTCCTCTGGAAAGCCCTAGCATAGGGTAGGAATGGGAGGGAGTAGAGGAACAGTGGGGCCATATATGGATGCAACAAATCTTTGCACCCTACAAATAAACAAAGGCAAGAAGAAAAGATAACCACTATGGTTCTCAAAGGAAGTGGCCTGGAAAGTAAGGGCAAAAAAGTTGACTTTCAGGAAATACAAGGTAACATAGAAGGAGGAGGACAGAGCAGTGTATCTGGAGAAGAACAGGGAGGCAGGAACGTGGTCAGAAGAGCAAAGGCAAAGAGAGAGGAAAAAATAGCAAAAGAAGTGAAAAAAGAGGACGAAACTTTTTCTAGGTAAGTTAGTGAAAGGAGAAAGACTGGGGGAGGATTGTAAGGCTAAAAGAAGAGGAAGGACAGGCTGTGGAAAGAGACCAGGAAAAAGCATCAGTCCTGAACAAATATTTCTGTTTAGTACTTACAGTACAAGGGGAAGGGGGGGACCGCCACTAGGAATCAGGACTGGAAGGGAGGTGGGCACCAGTCCATTTACAGAAGAAAGAGCCCTAAAGGAACTCACAAAACTGACTGTAGACAAGGCAATGGGACCAGATGGGATACACCCTAGAATATTAAAAGAATTGAGGGAAGTGCTGGTAACACCCTTGCAGCCCTGTTCAACAAGTCACTGGGCACGGGAGTGGTTCCAGAGGACTGGAGAAGGACAGATGTAGTCCCTCTCTAACAAAAGTGGGAGCAGGGAGGAGGCTGGGAATTATAGACCTGTCAGCCTGACCTCGTTGGTGGGAAAGATTATGGAATCGCTGCTAAAAAAAAGGATAGTAGAGCACCTTGAATCCAGAGGTGCACAAGATCTGTGGCAGCATGGATTTACATTAGGAAAGTCATGTCAATCAAATCTGATAGTTTTCTTTTACTGAGTGACCAGGGAAGTTGATTGGTGGGAGTCGTGGATGTGGCCTACTTGAACTTTTGCAAGGTGTTCAACACTGTTCCACATAGGAGGCTTGTGAACAAGCTAGGCAGCCTGGGATTGGGTAACAAGGTGGTGAACTATATTGGAAATTGGTTAAGGGATTAAACACAGAGGGTTGTGGTAAATGGAGCAAAATCTGAGGAAGGGAAGGTGACCCGCAGGGTGCCACAGGGATCGGTTCTTGGGCCAGTACTGCTTAATATCTTCATTAGTGACATCACAGACAGACTGGAGGGAAGGTATGCCTCTTTGCAGATGACACTAAGATCTGCAATAGGGTGAACACTCTGAGAGGGGTGAAAAAATTAAGGAAGGATCTGTCTAAACTGGAAGAATGATCTAGAGTTTGTCAGCTAAGATTCAATGCAAAGAAGTGCAAAATCATGCACTTACGGCGCAAGAATGCAGGGGAGGATTACATGATGGGTGGGGAGTTATTTACTGCCTCCAAACAGGAAAGAGATCTTGGGTTGATCATATCTGATGATCTAAAGTTTGCCAAACAATGTGCCAAGGCTGTGGGGAGAGTCAGTGGGATGATGGGGTGCATAAGGAGAGGTATCACCAGCAGGAGAAAAGAGGTGGTGATGCCACTGTACAAATCATTGGTGAGACCTCATTTGGAGCATTGTGTCCATTTCTGGAGGCTGCATCTTTGAAAGAACCTAGACAGGGTAGAGGCAGTTTAAAGAAGGGCAACAAAAATGGTGCAGGGCCTTCACCACAGGTCCTACAAGGGGAGACTAGAGGCGCACAATTCTGTACCCTGTAGGAGAGGAGGGAGAGGGGAGACATGATAGAGATCTTCAAGTCCCTAAAGGGAATAAATAAAGTACAGGAGGGTAGCATCTTTCAGAAAAGAAGATGCTCTAGAATAAGGGGGCATGACATGAGACTGGAAGGGGGTTGACTAAGGGACAATGTGAGAAATTGCTTCTTCATGGAAAGGATGGTGGAGTCATGGAACAGCTTCCCAGCAGAGGTGGTCAAAGCAAAGTCAGTGGAGAAATTTAAAACTACATGGGATAGACGTGGGGAACCCTATTGATTCAAAAGAGGAAATAAAACTGAGATAAATTAGGATCTGTTGCTTTTTCATTTTGACAGGGGTTGGGTGAGAGCTACCCTTGTTGTATCAACATTAAAGGACTTGACAAATCCCTGAAGCAGTTTCATACAAAGATATTTGACAATACACTTTTGGACAATAATAAGTGACTTAATTTTCAACTTTAGCTGTCCAAATCTTTTGGATAGTTGTTTATGGGTTTGGTTTGGGGTGGGATGGGATTGGTTTGATTTTATTGATTTTAATTTAGTTTGGTTATTTTATAGTTAGGTTATAAGAGCACTGTTTTGTTTTGGGATGGGTAGTCAGATTTCAGAGTGTTGTGATTTTATCTTACTACTTCAGTATAAAATGTGCTGGGAGGTTTAGGAAATTCAGGCATTATTCCCCCACCAGTCTCAGGGAATTACATTCCTTTGAATGTCCTCCATTATCATCTGACACTTATTTTAGGTGTCATGCTTTGGGGATAATTAGAAAGCATATAAGAAGGAGGAGAGCTGGGCCTGGTTGGGAAGAGGAAAGGGAAGGGTGGATTGGAGTTGTGAGGTCCAGGAGGCACCCTGGGGCAAAATGGAGCCAGGACAGAGGCCCTTCCTGTCTTGCCTCCATACCCAAGGGTTCCGAGGTTAGCAGACAGGTGCCAAAGTCTTCCCAGAAGCTCATCCTACCTGGGCGGTGTTAGCGCAATGCCAGATCTATTAAGAACAAGACAGCTATTATAGCTGATCTTGTTGGAACAACTGATCAGGCTTGCATCACCGAGACCTGGGTGGATGAAATGCAAGCTCTTCATTGGCCTCAGCAGTTCCAGCCGGGTACTCGGTGATACACTGCCCAAGGCTGGGTAGTAAGGGTGGGGGCGTGGCCACTATATTTAAGACTGAGCTGGGCCTTGTGGATGTGCCACTAGGAAGTACCAGATCCTTTGAGTATATCCTGGGAGAGGGTGTAGGCTGCAGGATACTCTTCATCTACCATCCACCAGGAGATGGTGGAGAATTCCTGCAGGAGATAGCAGACTTCATTGTTGACATGGTGTTGAGGTCCCCCAGATGGATAATCCTGGGGGACTTCAATGCCTGGGTCGACGATGAACTCTCACATTTTGGTCAAAATCTCCTCCAGCTCATGACGATGCTGGGCCTCACACAGGTAGTTACCCCTTGACCCATGTAGGGGGTCACTCATTGATCTGATCTTTCTCTTGGGAATGGAGACAGCTGACTTGGGGTGGAACCAATCAGCTGGTCTGACCATCACACCATATGGTTCAGCTTCAGAGCCCCTAATAGATCTGCCCTATGAAGATGGTTCAGTACCACCCTTTAAGGAGTTACCCCAGTGATCTATTGGCGGTGCTGGGCCTATCGGGCTTGTCGGGCAAATGCATGACTCCAAATGATCTTGTATTAGCCTATAATAAGGCTGTGGGAGATGCTCTGGAGAAAGATTGCTCCTGTTAATGTGTTGGCCTCTTACCCTTTGCCCAAGGGCCCTTGGTTTGATGGTTCTTGAAGGAGCTGAGGCGAGTTGGCCAAAGGATGAAGAGAGCCTGGCAGAAGTCTGGCCTTGATGCTGACAGGCTTAGGGTGATGGTACATTATGATGGGTATCAATCAGAAATCACTCATAAGAAGGCAGAATTTCTGTCCAGGGAGATTTCTGCTGTGCAGAATTGACCAGCTCAGCTTTTTCGGACTGTGGACAGATTGTGCAATCCAATCCATCCCCAGCCCAGAGAAGCCTTTTTCCAGTCTAAATGCGAGGAATTTGCTCGATTCTTCACAGATAAGATTGGCAGCATTGTCTACCATCAGCCTGACCTCCCCATGAGGGATTGTAGCGATCGGCATGAAGTGGTATGCACTCGGTCTTTCTGGTCAGATTTCTGCTGGCTGGAATTCATGGACATTGTGAAGATCACCTAAACATTGCACCCAACCAGTTGTAGTTTGGATCCAGGCCCTACACACCTCTTAGTGGGATGTGTAGATGTTATCTGCCCTATCCTTGCTGAAATTGTCTGGAAGTCCTTGGAGAGGGGGGTCTTTCCAGACCTCCCTGAAGGAGGCGGTCGTTCGACCACTCCTTAAGAAATCCTCCTTGGATCCAGATTATCTAGCTAACTACCAGCCTATCTCTAACCTGACACTTGTTGGTAAAGTTATTGAAAAGGTGGTTGTGCTACAATTGGACGATTACCTTACAACTCACAATGTCTATGATACCCTCCAGTCTGGTTTTTGGAAGAAGCATAGCATGGAGACTGCACTTGTCTGGGTATTGAATGACCTCTTAATGGCAAGAGATTGAAAGGCACATACCATTCTGGTCCTTATTGATCTCTGTGCTGCATTTGACACTGTGGACCACGGTGTGCTGTTGGAGTACCTGCAGTATCTTTGTGGGCTGTCTGGTTCAGTCCTCAAATGGTTTCATTCATTCCTCATGGGCAAGTCTCAGAGAGTTGCCACTGGGAATTTATTCCTCTGGTGTCCACTCCCTGCCCTGCGGGGTGCCGCAGGGCTCCATCTTAGCCCCCCATGTTGCCTGCAGTGTACATGCTGCCATTGGAAGATATCATCAGGCTATACAGTCTGAGTTTTCACTGCTATGCAGATGATACTCAGCTGTATATGTCCTTTCTACCCGGACAGAATGATGCACTCTCCATGCTAAATAACTGCCTTACTGAGATCAGAACTTGGATGAGTACCAGCTGGCTGAGGCTGAATCCAGATAAAACTGAAGTGTTGGTAGTGGACCCTGGATGCCGGAGGCAGGTTTGGATACTGGGCAGCCATCAGATTTATTGCTTGGTGGCTTCCACTCACTACCTCAGACCGGGTGTGTATTCTGGTCATTATTTTGATGATGGTTTGACACTAAAATCTCAGGTGTCAGCTGTCATCAAATCCTCTTTTTACCATCTGAGGAATATCACCTGGATGAAACACCTGGTTCCCCCTGACGATCTTCCAACACTGGTCCACGCCTTTGTCACTACTCACCTTGTTACTGCAATTCCTCTACCTAGTGTTACCAGGGGTTGATATCTGCAGCTTGCAGCTGGTGCAGGCAGCAGCTAGGCTTTTGACTGGGACCGCTAGGTCCAGTCATAATACGCCTAGTCTCATGAGTTGCACTGGCTGCCTACTGTATTCAGTGGTGGATCACCTTTAAGGTTGGCTTGCTAACCTTTAAAGCCCTACATGATCAGGGACCTGGCTACTTGCAAGACCTCCTGGTACCCAACTGCCCCTCCACCCTCTCCGATCTGCCAATGAGGATTGCTAGAGATTCCCAGGTGTGACTGAAGGCATCTGGTGTCTGTGCTTTTTTCGGCTCCAACCCTGTGGAATTCTCTACCTCGTCGGTTAAGAGATTGCCTGACCATTGATAGGTTTAAAATTGAATTTAAAACTTATTTATTCACTTTGGCCTCCCCTAATTATGGTTAACTTGTTTTATTGTTTGTTTTAACTCATATTCATATTTGTTTATATTTGATTTTATGTACAGTGCCTTGGTTCTGAAAGGCGCTATAAAAATAAAGTTTGATTTGATTTGATCTTTTAGTATTTTTTTAAGTTTGCTACTGACTCTCTTTATTTACATACTTGGGCTAAGTGAGAGGTTTATTTATTTTATTTATTTATTTAGTTTTTTTTTTACTGGGAAAGGAGGACTAGACAATTCTGCCTTTTTTCAGCCTCATCCCAGGGGAGGGGGATACAGATGGATGCCAACTGACATTGAACCAGATTAAGCTGTTGGTGGTATTTTTAGTGAATGGGGGACATTTGGGCAGGACACTGGGAAATTCTCCTACTGCATTGCTGTCAGTAGGGAAACCTATGGCCAATGCAATGGCCAGTCCAGACCTGCAGTCGGAGATGATGGAGTGCAAGCTCTACAGGAGTCTTAAAGTCCTCAGACAGTTCACAGTATGGAATTTAAGCATTTGGCTGAGACTCTGTTAAACTCAGATTAAGAAGGTAATACTCCAACAGATTTTTTTTCCATGGTGGATCTTACAGTTAATTAAAAAAAATGAGGAGAAGGCCACAAACCCTAAGGATACAGCTGAAAACGCTGAACAGACTTTACGTTTATTTATACAAAAAGAGGAATTGAGGCATGCTCAGGAAAAAGCCAAGTTACAAGCAAAACTCGAGGAGGTGACACATCTGGCTTTAAGTGTAAATTCAGAGGAGAAGTCTGTCAGGGAAACCTCTGACGCAGCAAGATCAAAGGCCCAGCTGGGGCAGGGTGAGTCAGTCACTGTTGTTAATGTTTCTTTACTGTTTCTGAAAAAGTGAAAGGGGAGAATCACCGGCTGGCAGATTAAGCGTAGTAGATTCAAATGTGTGCCTACAGCGAGCCCCTTAGTTAAAAAATGTTGAACAATCTGGTATCAGTGAGACTATCCTAATGCCTATTACACAGAATAACATTAAAACCACTGACGCTACCCTTAAACCAGGGCATTCAACACTATCAAAAACCTCGAGTTTCGTGGCCTTACCTGACATCCAAGCGGCTATCAAATTTCAAATAAACAACTTGGACTCACAAGCTACAGTAACGCATTTTTCTTTTACAAATTTAACTAAATTTGGCCAAAAAGAAATACAGAAAGATAAAAGGCTTGCACAAACCTTAGCAAACAGACATTTAAATATGGGACCTTTAAAAGCTGTATCGGTACTGTCTCATAAAACAGCTGAGTTGCAAGACACTACATGGACTCCAGGTGGAGCATTGTCCTGGTCTGGCTCGAAACAAAACCCTGCAGGAATTTGGGTACCAGATCTGAAGTGGGATGATAACTTATCATTTACTCCCTCTTCATCTACTTGGATTCCAGGACAAGGTCTAGATCAAACAGTAACTACACCCAAAGGCCAAGAGGTGCCAGATTTAAAATCGACAGATGTTATAAATGCTACCATTGAAGTACCTTCTCCAACAGTGGGAGCTGAACCCATGAAACCGGTTGGAAAGAATTTTAAAACCAATGTGGAACCCGAGACTGATTAAAATGTGGATGAATAGGCAAACAAACAACCTCTACTATCAGAACTATTTGCAAATATAAAAAAAGAAGCAGCTCCTAGGAGGAATGTGGTGAGAATAAGGTACAAAGGTGGCATGGAGGACAGACCGGACAGTCATTTTGTGGACAAAACCTTATTGAAGGACTTTTTAAGGTTTTCTCCCCGAGAGGTGTTTGCTTTCATAAACATCTCAGGGGAGAACAATTTTGACATAAGTTTTCGCTCTGCCCATTTTTTAGATCTCTTTTGGGAAAGGTATGCCAAGGTGAAATACTCACCCATTTGGTCTCCCTTTGTGGTTATTCCACTGTCTAAGCCTCTGGTAAAATTAATTACGGTAATGTTTCGTAATGAGTGCATGTTGCAGATATTACATATTGGTTGTTGCAGCGTTGTGAAATTTTAAGTGACCCCGAGGCCATTTTCGATACAGAACATTTTTGGACCGGGGGTTGGAGATATCAGGTAAAATTACAAAATACAGATTCAGGCATTGTCCATATTCCAAACTCATTTATGCTAGGTAGAGACAGGGGTGTGTGCTTTTACGCTGGGCAGCCCCGAGCCTGTTATAAACGTGGTTCCTGTACTCATATTACAAGCACATGTGATAAACCTAGATGTGGGAATTGTGGGGAGGTGGGACAAATTTCCTTTCAATGTGCATCACACACAAAATGTGACCTGTGTGAGGATGTGGGTCATGCCTTTAAGGGCTGCCCCTGGGTAGCAAGAAATGCAACTTGTAACATCAGTCCTGATCTCCTAATCCAACAAGCACAAGATATAGCTAAGGTACCTGAACAACCACAACAAAAAGAATTGGGAAAAGGGACTTTTTCTGATAGAAATGTGGGCCAGCTGGAAATTCAGGCTTTACCTGCCCAGATTACCATCCCTACCCCTCAAAGGTTGGAGCAGCAGGTTTTCCAGCAGGAGTGTTTTACTCCAGTGTGCTATAGTGAACCAGCACAGGAAAGTGTTCCTTTAGCTTCATCCCCCACCTCAGAGGCGTAGATCCTCTAGGAATCAAAGGTTACTTAGTATTCCTCATCCCACTTCAGAAACTGTTCCGTCCAATAAGCCTTTTGCAGTACTGGCACCAGAATGGAGGGATTCAGATATCGACCAAGAGGAAGGGGACAGTAATCCTAGAGACCAAGACATGGAGCTACAAAACACAGAGTTTGCAGGGTATAAAGGGAAAAAGAAAAAAGAAGATGATTACCAAGAAGGTTTAAAACTTCTTCATATGGCAGAACTAAAATTGGCTCACTAAATGTACACAGTCTTTTGAACTCGGGTAAAAGACAGATGCTGTTCGATTATATACATACGCACAATTTGGAAATCTGTTTTCACAAGAAACCTGGGACTTTTCTACACATAATATTAGAAACTTTCAGGAGAATGGTTATGGGGGTCATCTTTTTGGTCTTTCAGACAGGATACTGCTGATGGGGTGGGGACTGTCTTTAATTCATTTTCTTTTCATTTCACAAAATTGGTGGATATCCTTCAAGGAAGAGCTTTGTTATGGGATGGGACATGGAAGAATAAACATTATAGGTTGATTAATATTTATAGTCCACAGACAAAAGCAGGGATAGTGGCACTGTTTACAGCAGTTAAACCTTATTTAATTACCACTCATAATATAATTTTCTGTGGTGATTTTAATTGCGAAATTCCATCTAATATAAAAACTAAAAAGCCAACTGCTAAAATCTATTGTGATTCTAATGCCCTTATTGGTTTAATATCTTCCATAAACTTGATAGATTTTAACAAATTCAGGGAACAGGGTTCCAACTTTACTTTTAGAAAGGGTCCAGAAACAAATGATTTGATACCTTTTATTGGACCACCATGGATGTTACAGAAAAGAACAAAGTGCTTTAGCTTTTGAACCAACCAGATCCTTCTTCAGAAGCTTTGTGGCAGTTTTTTCAAATATCCCATACTATTAACACCAAATTATATAGAAAAAGCAGAAATAATTTTCATTGGTTTAACATATACATTTAAAACATAATAGAAGATTATGTCAGAGAAGCTAATGAACACCAGTATGCCTTTTTAACTGAGGAGCCTCAGAAGGGCAAAGGTTATCAAGAATTCTCTACAGCCAGAGAGTTCTTGTCACCTAAATTTTAAAATGTCTCAGTATGCCAAGAAAGCATTCTAGTGTTAAAAAAAAAACCTTGGAGTGGCATTCTCTCTAATACATGTAAGATGAGCTTACAACTTACATTCCAATTGTCCTGGTATATTAAAGGACAGATAATGAGAGACAAAATCCTGAAATTAGATATAACTGCAAGTTGAAATCAAGCCTCAAATTAACCTACACATATAAACATGATGCATGAAAGTATCACTTGTAAGTGTAAGTGCCAAAAAAAAAAAATACTTGTCAAGGACCCCCAAGAAAACGAGACCATGAGCCTGATAAGTGCAGATTTCAACACAGAGTCTGTGTATAACAAAAATGCACAGAATCAGTCTAAGCAATCTAAATGAAAACCCAAAGGAATTACACCTTTTATGAACCCTCAAGTAAATGAGATATGCATCTTAATATGAGCAGTTAAAAATGTGACAGTGTGTAATCCAACCACTGACAACTAATAGAAGGAAATAAATGCACACTATATGTGAAAACGAATTGCCCCATGCCACACTCCACCCACACATATGTGTGTACATACACCACACCACACCACACCCCACACACACACCTGCACACCCCACACAACCACAACCCACAACAAATATAGCAAACACATTCCACACACACCACACCACACCACACCACGCACAACAAACAAAACACACATACACACCATACCCACAACACACACCAACACACACAGAAACACACACATACATACATACATACATCAGTATACACACACTCAAATGCACTCACCACAGTGTTAAGGTGAGAAGTCAACAATGTAGATAACCATAAACTTACAAAATCAAAGGCCCGCTGAAGAACTAAACTGTTTATGTCCATCTTTTAAAGTAAAGGTCTGTGTAAGTTTAAGTGGAATAATGTGTCATGTACCCAACATCAATGTTCAATCCATCCACCACCATATTGAGAAGTAAAATAAGTCTAATTTCAGAAGCCCGTCTCTGTTGTGTACTGTTGAAATGTCCTTTTAAGACCATCACAGACATATCTGAGATTGAGTGGTCATCCTGGGAGAAGTGCTGGGCTACTGGTTTCTCAATCATCTTGTGATTAATAGAATGTCTGTGTGAATTCATTCTAGTGCAGAGTTGTTGGCTTGTCTCCCCCCCACATAACCTGTGCGAGGACATTTCTTGCATTGGATAAAGTAGACCACATTACTTGATGTACATGTATAATTCCCCCTGTATCCTGAATAGTCTGTTTTGTGATGTAACCACACAGTCTGAAGTGGAAATGAGGTTACATGTCTTACATATGCATTGATGACAGGGTCGTGTACCATATGATGTCATGGTATTCTGTTCCGGTTCAAGTTGACTCCTAATAATCAGGTTGGCTAAATTAGGTGGTTGTTTAAAAGATAGTAGTGGTAGTTCTTGAAAAATACAGTTAAGGGTTTCATCCTCACTAATTATTGGATGGAGATCCTTAATAATCTTACGTAGGAGTTCAAGGTCAGGATGGTATGTGACTACTAAGGGTATTCTGTTGGTAGTCATCCATTCCTTATATTGCAGTAGCTGTTCTCTTGGGACCTGTGTTGCAGTTCCACTGCTCTATCAATTTCCCTGGATGAGTGTCCCTGCTCAATAAAGGTGTTTTTCAACATCGCCAGATGTGTGTCTCTGTCTTTCTCATTTGAACAGAGGCGGTGATACCGAAGTGCTTGACTATATATAACAGATTTCTTTGTGTGGCTCGGGTGATTACTTTTCTTGTGTAAGTATCTCTGTCTGTCTGTTGGTTTCCTGTAAAGACAGGTATGTAGGGTTCCATCCTTAATAGTGACAGTGGTATCCAGAAAATGTACACTTGTGGCAGAATATTCTAGGAAAGCTTTATAGTTGGGTGGAGGTTATTAAGTTCTTGGTGAAAATCTTTAAGTGTGTCAGTGCCCTCTGTCCAAATTATAAACAAATCATCACTGTAACGGAAATAGCGAGTGGTTTATGTTTACAGCGCCTAGAAAATCCTCCTCCAAATTCGCCAAAAAGATTAGCATACTGAGAAGCCATCCTGGTTTCCATTGTGGTTCCCATAGTTTGAACATAATGTTTACCATTAAAGCTGAACTTGTTATGTGTCAGAATGAATTCAGTGAGTTTACCCACAACTCCAGGGTCAATGTTGGGGTCCAGTTCTTTGTCATGCAGGTATTTGAGGCAGGCTGAAATGCCATCTGTGTGTGGAATATTAGTGTAGAGGAAGGTTACATCCATTGTGGCTAAAAGGGTATCAGGTGGTAAGTCCTTAAAACCAGAAAGTTTATGCAGGAAGTGAGTAGTGTCCTTGATGTAACTATCCCTCTGTATAACTAGCGGTTTGAAAATAGCTTCTACAAACCCTGATATCCCCTCTGTCAGGGTGCCATTACCAGAGACTATGGGTCTACCAGGATTACCAGGCTTATGTATTTTAGGAAGCATGTAGAATGTCCCTGGCTTAGGTTCACTGGGGATGAGGTCCTTTGGTTTGTCTTGGACATCTCTGGAAATGTTTCAATTAACTTCTGTAGTTCTCTTTTATATTCTGTAGTTGGGTCACTTCCTAGTACTTTGTAGTAAGTAAGGTCACTTACCTGCCGGTTGGCTTCCGTAATGTAATCTTCCCTATTCAATATCACCACTGCTAAGCCTTTATCAGCTTTTATGACAATGTTATGGTTTGATTTCAATGTTTGTATAGTCCTCCGTTCCAATGGAGAGGTTGTAGTGGGCCTGTTTCTGCCTATTAAGAATCTCACCAGTAACTCTCTGTCAACAGCAATTAATGTATTTGTCCAGTTTCTTGTTCGCCACTTGATGGGGTAAACTCATATGGTTTCTTTTTCTTATCCATAGTATTTTTACTGCTTGTGATTTCTTCCCTGTCTGTGATGTCTTCTCTGCCATGAAAAAATTCCTGAGTCTCAATCTGCGAAGTATTCCTCCATTTCACCACAAAACTGTATTCTGTCCAGTGGTTTAGTTGGGCAGAAATTGAGGCCCTTAGAAAGTACATTTAATTCCCCAGTAGTCAGTGTGTGGGTGGACAAATTAACAACTGAAAGGTGCCCATCTGTGTGGCTTAGTTGTTCAGTCACTCTGTTCTGTTCTTCATGGTTGTTAGGAAGTATGGTAAGTTGAAGGGCATCTAACTTCCTGTTTTTATTGAGCATGGCTTTTCTTAAGGTCCTTTGGTAGTTCATGTCTATCTTATGCAAGATGTCTGGAATAGGCTCACCAGACATCCTCTCCAGTGTGGTAGCTATTTCATTAAACTGTTTCCTCAAAAATGCTTTTTTGGCATATGAGCTGTGGATTCTGTGATTTCTCAATTTCTTTTAGAAAGGGGAATCTTAAGTCTACTATAGACCATGTACTGGTATCAAATACTCTGTCTAGTGTAAAAATAATCAAGAAAATTAAATCGGAAATGTTATCCTATCAATACGATAGAGCTAAAACCTTGAAAGTATTATTTCAGAATGGGATAAAAAAATCCCCAGTGGGTGATCCCTTTCAGGCTTGTAAAGCCATGAGGGAAAATACAGAAATGACAGCTCTTTTTGATTCTCAGGGGGTGTTGCGAAGTTCAGTAAAAGACCTGTATTTTATCATAAAAAATTATTGGGTAACATTATCATCAGACAGTAATCCCACAGTTCAGGATATTGGGGCTTACTTAAATTATATTCAGGTTCCCCTATACCTTCTGAACTCTTACACAATGTCATGAGTATTGATCCCCGGAAATAAAATAGCAATTCAGAAAATGATATCAGGAAAATCTCCAGGGCTGGATGGGTTACCATCGAATTTTATAAAAATTTGAGAAAGAATTATCTGAATTTTTAGTGGTGGTTTTGGTTATTTTTAACAATGAACAGAATCCCCTACTTTTTAGATGGTCTTCTAATGTACATTTATAAATCAGGTGAAAGGCAGAATATTTCTAATTGGAGACCTATTACTTTACTAAATTCTGATTACAAAATCTTTACACATTTTAAATAATAGGTTAAAGATTTTTGCTGATCAGGTAATATCCTAGTTCAATATTGTAGTTTACCCTCTTGGAAAATACAATCAGCCCTAATAGTGGTGAGGACATTATTGAACATCTTTCACTTTCAGGCCAATTCGATACTTTAATAACAATAGATCAAAAAAAAGCATTCAATAGGGTTTCACATACTTATTTATTTTTGGTTTTAAAGTACTACGGGATTCTGGAGTATTTAATTCGACTTATTAAATTAATTTATAGATCAACAATAGTGTATCCAATTATACAAAATCAAATTGTTTATAACTTTAGGACCCAGCTCAGGGTGCTTCAGGGGTGTCCCCTGAGCCCTCTTCTTTATGTCTTCTCTTCAGATCCTTTTTTAAGATTTATAACGGATAAACCCAAATGGAAAGGTATTCAAGGAACCGGCATACAACCAGCTATAAATGCCCAAGCATTCGCTGATGATCTCTGCCTTTTTTCTCTGAACTTTCACAATTTCAGAAATTTTAAGGAATCATGTTGTATTTTTCCAAAGTGTCCAACTCTAAAATGAACATAGCAAAAAGTCAAGGTCTATACATCGGGGTAGGATACCCAGAGGCTCAGACTGTACTGGGTCTACATGTATCCTCTGAACCTTTGAAACTTTTGGGTATTACTTTTGGACCTCAGAATATGGCCTTGTTTAATTGGGAAACATCTTTACAAAAAGTGGAAACAAAAGTATCCAACTGGAAATCATGATGTATGTTGAAAATAAAACGTGTACAGATAATAAAAAAATTCCTGGTTCCAATATTACTTTATGTTGCAATGTTGTATCCCCCACAAAAACAGTTAGAGGTAAGATTAAATGGCACTTTCTTTCAGATGCTCTGGGGAAATCGATTAAATACCATTAGGAGGTGCTCTACTTGTCTCCCAATAACAAAGGGGGGGGCTGGGAATGTTAGACCCCATTGTTTTTTTCCATACCCTTTTTTTATCACAGATGGTTAAATGTGATTTAGGATCAACACCGTCACCACAAAGGGCATGGTATAGGTTAAGTTTGGATAGATATTTTAGGGCATGGGGGGCAGTGGCCCCAAGATTAGGGTCTTACTTGAATGTTCCCAATTTTTTCAGATCGGCTGTTTTTAAATTATATATATGGAAGCTCACAAAAATGGATATTCAGGTTCAATCTGGGAAACAATTGTATAAAACAGTTTTAGATAAAATATGCCCAAAAGAGCCGAGTTTTAAATTTTGTACTCTGGAGTGTAATAACTATATTTTGGCTCAACTGGTTAACCCTAGAATCCCGCCTCAGATGTGGGAACACTTGTGGCTATCAGTTTATGGAAGAACACAGGTAAGGGGAAAGCCAAGCATAAAGCCTTAGAGGAGAGTGTCCCTATCCAGATTGTATAAATGTGGAAGAATCCATGGAGCATTATTTATTTTCTTGTTCTTACTCAAAACAATTATGGGGCTGTTTAGCCAAAGCATGGAATATACCTTGGCTTGATAATATGTCTTATGAAATATGTGTTATAGGCAATTATACCTTTGGGCTCCAGCTTTCATTCAGATACTCTTGCTATATTTTTATGCTGCTTAAAATTTTATTTATGGCAGGCTAGATGTAGTTGGGTACTATGTCAGAATAGAATGTCCTACAAGATGGTTAGGATTTTAGTCAGCAATGCTATGTGGCAAGTTTATGTTAATGATACACACATTCATCAGTTTGACAAGTTCAAAGATGATGGAAAGGTTTTCATTCGTTATAAAATATAAATAAGGTGTTTAGAAATAAATATGTTGAATTAATTTCAGTTTGGGATATTTACCACTGTGTACTGATGAGGAATTAGGATAAGTGCAAACACAAAAGTTGAAAGGTAAAGGGATATTATGGAAGGTTTTTCTAGCTATTTAAGGAATCTGTTATTTTAATTGAAAATCTTTTATTTTCCTTTCATGAAGTATAGTTGTAATTTTTTGTATTATTATGTTTAAAAGTTGACCTTGTTTTTTGAAGTTGTTTAAATGGATTTACTTATAGTATTTCTTTTCAAATAAAACTACCCTACTCTCAGGAGGGGAACCCTTTCCCATGGATAGAGACCTCAGAACTTTCTGAGATAGAGGTGGAGGAGGTTGTGGAGGAGATTGTGGTAAGTGAAGAGCCACAAGATAAGGAAAAGAATATAGGCACTACAGAAATTATTGCTGGTGACTTTATACATGGTTCTGGACCAGAGAACAAAAAACAAGTACAAGAATGTAAGGTAGATGATGTGGAGTCACCAGTTTTCCAAAGATACATACTTGTGCACGATATTGATAATGCAACTTTTCAGAGCAACTTACAGGGAGAAAACCCCTCTGCGCTGTTTCAGCAGAGGGAGGATGTTTCAACTGCAGCACAGGAGCTGCTATTGGGAGATGACGGAAATGCAAAAGAGGTGCCTCAAGCAGAAATCACATCGCAATTAATGTAATGACAGTTTGGACTACAACAATGAGGAAAATAAGAGAAACAGAGAGAATCAACGTGGTCAGTTCAAGATTCCTTGACTCGCGCTGGATGGAAGGAAACTGCAGCTGAATAATGGATGCCAGACGAGGACTGGGGCAAAGGAACTCTTGGAGTTTTAAAATACTCTGCCAGGCCAGAAACACAAAGTATGAGCTCAAGTAAGACATTATCTAATACCACAATGAGTGCTCTTACGCAGACTGCAGTTGTTAATTCTGGTCGGCGTAGGCCTAATGACTGGGGGGAAATGATGGTTTGAAAGAGGTTAATGCTGTTAAAGCTTTAAAAGGCAAGGTTCTAATTTTGGGTACTAGGGATCAGGGATCTTTTGCAGAAGGTGTACAAAGCATTGACTTAAGAAATATGTAGGAAAATAATGAAATCCCACATCAAAGGGATCAAGGGGCTTCAGAAACTTCCAGGGGAGCACAGAGTAAACCCACTGGTAATGAAGATGCAGGAGAAGGGGGTTCAGGGATACAATATTCTGAAGAGACAAATAAAGGTCCCACCCTTTCTGATCTTTATAAAAACAAATTAGAGCAGGCACCCTGACGTAATGCAGTCAGGATTAGATACAGGGGGTGTCTTACTGAGCATCCTGAGCACTACTATGTAGCAAAACAACTTTTAAAGAACTTCATGCATTTTCAGGCTGCTGAGATCTATGCCCTTATTCACATTGCAGGTGAGGTCATTTTTGATGTGAGTTTCAAAACTAGTGCAGATTTGGAAAAATGTTGGTTAAAACACAGTACCCTCAAGCAAGCTCCCTTATGGTTGCCCTTTTATGCAATTCCTCTGACAAAACCCACAATTCGCATGATTACCATAGTGTTTCAGAATGAAGGGGTTATTGTCAGTGACATCTATCAATGGCTTCAAAATAGATGTGATATCTTAAGCCCACCAGAAGCTATAATTGATTTAGAGGGGTTATGGATGGGGATGGAAATTCAAGGTTAAATTGTTTCAGGTCAATTCAAGTAATGCATTTACCAAACAGTTTTTCTAGGAAAAGATTGAGGTGTCTGTTTCTATGAGGATAGCCTAAAGGATGCTACAAGTGTGGAGCCCGTACACATCTTAGTAGCACTTGTGATATGTTAAAATGTAGTTTATGTGGAGGATATGGTCACCCCAGTGTTAATTGTGATAATTTTTACCAGTGCAATCTATGTGATGAGAAAGGGCACGTATACCTTCAGTGTCCCTGAGCAAGCAGAAATAGAGCAGAAGGATGGGACCAGAAAAATGTAGTGCAGACAGCTCAGAATAAACATTGGGGAAATAATCTAGGCAACCAAGAGAAGAAGATCCACCTGCACCAGGGAATGGTAAAGCCAGACAAACTTCTCAATATAACAATAAGGAACCCACAAATCAGGCAGAAGGAACACAAAATAAGGATTCACAGCACACACCCAGAGATGAAACACAAGCTCAGGTTTCACAAAAACAAACAGACCAAGTAATGGAGAGTGGGAAAATAATACAGACTAGGAGAGTAACAAGGGCAGCTTCAAGACAAAATCAATCAGGGTTTGAAATGCCCACAAAAAAATCCTTTGCTCCATTACAGGAAGGAGGGGATGAATCAGAAGTTGATTCTGAATCTTCTATGCAGTCAGAAAAAAAAACATGATGTAGGAGAAGCTGGAAGTAGACCCCTAAATACAGCAAAGAAAAAAAATCAGACAAACGAAAGGGAGGGAAGAAATGGAAAAATATTACCAGCCAAGGTGAAAATGAGTGAAAGTTAAAATCCCAAAGAATGAAACACACTAAACATGACCACTTTAAGTGTGACCTCCCTCAATATTTATAGCCTAAAAAACTACAAAAAACAGGTAGCCCTATTTCTTAGTTTAGGGACACTGCACACTGATATTATACTATTACAAGAAACAAGACTGAAAACTCTCTTTGAAATTTCACAGGTTCAGAGGAGTTGGGTTTGGGACCCATCATATTGGACTTTTGGCGAGAGGCGACAGATGGGCTGGAGTGTTTTATTTAAGTCAACTCTTTTTCAGCGACTAAAGTTATTGATGTAATGTCTGGAAGAGCATTGATCTTAGATTGTAGGTATAAAGACTTTCAGTACAGAATCATCAACACCTATGCTCCACAGTCAAAAACAGCTAGAATTGAGTTATTTAATCTGATAAAACCATTTCTATGTACTAGGAAACACATGGGGGATTTAACTGCTATTAACAGCCTTCCAATACAAACGTCTTCAAAGTAATCTAATAAGCACTCCAAGTCTTCAAAGTCTATGTCATCCTGAAGTGCCTCAAAGTATCGCTCGACGTCCCCAGTCGGTACATAAGACAACCCTAAAAGACAGTGGACCTTTTGAGCAAACTCAGGATCCTGCACATATCTCTGCTGCATCCCTTCTTGCTGCACATTGCCATAGCACTTGCCCCAGGTGGAAGTTGCACCCCTATAGCTCAGAAAAGGAAACATGTCGGACAACACTTCTATAGCAGCAATTTCAAAATCAGTCATTATACTGACTGGGCTTATGTAGCTACCAAGCAATGATTTCAGGTGCACAAACAACCTTCTATACACCTCCTCACTACGCCTGGCAGTAAAGCATACATGCAAGGTTGATTGACCCCCAGACAAGTGCATGTACAATATACAATTGGTCATCTTGCTGCGGCGCTACATTAAAAGTCCCATCGCAAAACCAGTGTTGATGGTCTCATAGCACCTGCAAGTCAGACTCGCTAGCAAAGATAATAAGACTATCTTCTTCAACCTGAACGACCTGTTCCCCATTCACTGTTTTGGAAAATTCTGAGATGTCAGAAACAGTGGGGGAAGATAGCTGTCTGTGTCTCGCACATCACACAGCATAGTCTCTTGACTCGGCAATGTATGCGTTTGAATTTCCACCTCTTGAGGCGCCTGCAGAATGATATTTCTTGTGCACTCCTCCAATTCTGCAGCTTTACATTTCATGCCACCTTGCACCTTAATGACTTGGGCATGACCGTGTATTGGAGCATGGTTATGCTCAGTCGGTACTTTCACAATGCTGTCCCCAGGGTGTGCATGCGAGCCCTGCATGTCCGTTGCTCGCATCGCTAGATTATTTACCTTCTGAACCATCCTTTTCTTTAGTATACAAAAATTGTCTAAGCAGAGCTTCTTCTTGCCTTTCTACGTGGTAATGAAATCCATGTCAGCAATGTCAGCAATCGATGCTCTCTGATTTTACACCTGACCTTAAGTAAGTAGAGTTTTATCACCTGCTTTTCAATTAGTTGATGTTGATGTCATCCACAGTGCGACATGAGATTTAAAAAAACCTGGACAGAGCACTGTAAAACTAGATGAAAATAACAGACATTCTCTGTTTACTAATGCCACGGTTACTACATGACCACAACTACTATGCTGGCGACTAATGTGATCTGCTACATTTTCTCAACTACATTTCCTGCGCTGAAATAAACCGCGACTATTAGTCCATGAACCTATACAAACTAGTCTGTTAGAAGAAATTTTTACAGGTCCAGCACCACAATTGAGTAGTGAAAATTCTTCTGTTATGAATAATCCTATACCCCAGGAGGAAGTGCTTAAAACCATAAACTGCCTGAAATTTGGTGTGGCTCCAGGAATAGAAGGCCTAACAAATGAATTGTATAAGGCATTTGGTCAAGATGTTAGTGTGCTTCTAGCAGAAGTATATAACTCAATATTACAAGGAAAGGGAATTTGCAAAGATTTTGGGTTGGCTATACTTATATTTCTAAGAAAGGAGATAAATATTCCCTAGAAAACTGGAGGCCTATTAGCCTCCTAAATACAGATTACAAGATTTTAGCAAAAATATTGTGTAACAGATTACAGGAAGGAGCCTTGGAACTAATAGATATAGCACAGACTTATTCAATTCCCAATAGAAATATTCAGCAAAACCTGTATTTATTAGAGAAATTTTTGAAACAAGACAGGAACAAAATGTAGAAGGGTACATTATCCTATTAGACCAGTCAAAAGCCTTCGATAATGTTAACCAGTAGTATTTATTCTCAATATTGCTGAGATATGGGATACCATGTAGGCTTGTGCGCTGGCTATCTGTACTGTATGAAGGGGCAGGTTTTAAACCTTCAATTAATAGTTATATGGGGGATGCAATTTTACTACAGAAGGATGTCCCTTGAGCCCACTCTTATACACATTTGCCCTGGACATGGTCATAAGAAAAATAAAATGGGACAACCAAATTGTTGGTCTAACTCCATATGAGCAGTTAATGTCTGAGAAAAGTGTCAGCATATGCTGATGATGTGGTAATATTTTCTCAAAATAAGGAAGCTGGTGAAAAGGCTCTCCAAATCTTTCAGAATTCTTCTACTATATCTGAAGCCAAAATAAATAAAGATAAAAGCAAAGTAATCCCATTAAATCCAGAAACAGAGACTGATCAAATGTTACAGGGTATTGATATTACATCTGACCCCCAGAAAAGTCTTGGGATCTGGTTTAATGTTCAAATCTTCTTTTATAATTGGAAGAAAAAATAATAACATCTGAGAATAAGGTCAAAATGTGGAAAACTTGGAAGATGTGGAAACTGAAAAGAGTTTTAATAATAAAGAAATGTTTCCTTCAATATTTCTGTATTTGAGTTACATTTCACTCCCCCATACAACTACAGACTAGATTATATAGTGCTTTCTTTCAAATGCTATGGGAAGTAGATTAAACCCTATCAAAGAGAAACAACATATTTAACATAGAATTTGGAGCAAAAAAGGACCGCTTGGCCCACCCAGTCTGCCCATTTCCCTACCTAATGGATAAGCTACAGATCCTAGTTTACCAGCAGCCTACTTCTTTCTACCCCAACCCCCTAGAATTGCCTTATGACTGTTCAATGCATGCTTTAATTCAACCACTGTTTTTGACTCCACAACCTCCTCCGGAAGGCCGTTCCATGCATCCACAACCCTCTTTGTGAAAAAATACTTCCTTACATTACCTCTGAGCCGCCCCCCATCTTCAAATTGCGCCCCTTGTTCTTGCACACCTCTTTTTTTGAAAGATGCTACCCTCTTGGACTATTTTGATTCCCTTGAGGAACTTGAAAGTTTCTATCATGTCCCCCCTCTCCCTCCTTTCCTCGAGGCTATACATATTAAGCTCCTTTAGTCTCTCTTCATATGTCTTCCGGTGCAGACCCTGCACCATTTTAGTTGCCCTCCTCAGGACAGCTTCCATCTTGTCTATGTTCTTGTGGAGATTGGATCTCCAGAACTGCACACAGTACTCAGATGGGGTCTCACCAGCTGTCTGTACAGAGGGATAACAACTTCCTGTTTTCTACTGGTGATGCCTCTCCCTATGCATCCCAGTATCCCCCAACCCTCCTTACTGCCCTCTCACATTGCTTGCCCACCTTTAAGTCATCTTATATGACTACCCCAGGTCCCTTTCCATTTTTTGTTGTTAGTATCTCACCCCCCCCATTGTGTACTCTTCCCTGGGTTTTTGTTTCCCAGGTGCATTACCTTGCACTTCTTAGCATTGAATCTAAGCTGCCATACATTTGACCATTCCTCTAACCTTGACAAGTCCCTTCTCATCCTTTCCACCCACCTTGTGCATCAGCTCTGTTGCAGATCTTTGTGTCATCTGCAAACAGACATATTTTTCCTTCCAGTCCCTCTGCAATGTCACTTATAAAGACATTGAAGGGACTGGTCTAATACTGAACCCTCGCGTACTCCACTAGTAACCCCTCTTTCTTTAGAGTGAACTCCATTTACTATTACCCTCTGTGTCCTATCCTCCAGCCAGTTCTTTACCCAGGATATCATCTTGGGACCACTCCCAGGCTGGCTAACTTGTATATTAATCTTTGTGTGGAACTGAGTCAAATGCCTTGCTAAAGTCTAGGTAGGCCATGTCCACAGCCCTCCCTGATCTACTACTTTGATCACCCAGTCAAAGAAATCTACTAGATTCATCTGGCATGACCATCCCACTGTGAATCCATGCTGCCTTGGGTCCTGTGCCCTCTGTCCTCTAGGTGCTCAACAATTCTTTCCTTCAGAAGTGATTCCATCATTTTCCCTATCACTGAGGTTAAACTAACAGATCTGTAGTTTCCTGCTTCTGCCCTGCTCCCACTTCTGTGAAGGGAATCACATCTGCCCTCTTCCAGTCCTCAGGTACCACCCCATCCTCCCATGATTTGTTCAAGAGGGTAGTCAATGGTGTCACTAGTTCTACCCTTAGTTCTTTTAGAATTCTGGGATGAATCCCATCAGGCCCCATTGCTTTGTCCGTCTTCAGTTTTATGAGTTCTTTCAGAACCCTTTCTTCTGTAAATGGGCTGGTATCAACTTCTGTATCCAGAGTGTTTATATTGTTTGTTTTAGGTACCTCCCCCTCTTCATTTGTAAATACTGAGCAAAAATATTTGTTTAGTATCTCTGCCTTTTCACCGTCACCTCTGCCCACCCCTTCCCTTTATTAAGCCTCACTATCCCTCCCTTAGTCTTCCTTCACTCCTGATGTACCTAAAAGGTTTTATCCCCCTTCTTAACTGAGTTGGCTATCTTTTCCTCGGTTCAGGCCTTTGCTGTTCTGACTGCCTTACCCGCTTCCTTTTGCTTTAACTGATACAATTCTCTGTCCTGCTCCTTCTGTGATTTCTTGTACTTTCTGAATGCTTTCTTTTTCTCTTGAACCTTCACTGCCACCTCTTTTGAGAAGTATAGTGGTTTCTTACATCATTTTGTTTTGTTTATTTGCTTCACACAAAGGCTTGTTACCTCTGTGATGGCAGTTTTATTATTCCCAGTGTTCTTCACCCTCCTTCCTGCCCATTTGCTAGTGCATTACTTAGGCACTCACCCATTTTAGCAAAGTCAGCCCTCCTGAAGTCAGTACTTTTGCCTTTGTAGGCTTGACTCTATTGCTGTGTTTATTGAACCATACTGTTCGATGGTCGCTAGTTCCCAGATGACTACCCACTTCTACATCTGTGATCCTCTCTTCATTTCTATTTGAGAGAACCAGGTCTAAGATTGCTCCCTCTCAAGTGGGTTCCAATACTAGTTGTCTAAGGCATGCCCCTGTAGGGCATCTAGAATAACCCCACTCTTAGAAGTGGCTGCTGCAACTGCACTCCAGTTAACATCTGGTATATTCAGATCACCCATCAGCAATATCTCCCCTTTATCTGCCATTCTAAGTATACTTTCTATCATTTCCTTGTCCATTTCCTCCCCTGAGAGGGTGGTCTGTATACAACCCTGTGTGGATTGTGGTGCCATTGCCTGCCTCAAATTGACCCACAGTGCTTCTTCTCCTCCCTGTTTACCCTTTTGTTCTGTTGCTTGATTCCTACCCTCATGTGAGAGCTACTCCTCCTCCTCTTTACCCTCCTTGTCCCTCCTGTAGATAGTGTATCCTGGTATGTTTACATCTCAGTCATGGTTCTGTGAGTACCATATTTCTGTGACTGCCACAATATCCAGATGTTCCTTCTCCATCAAGGCCACTAATTCAGGAAGCTTGTTACCCAGACTATGGGCATTGGTACTCATTGCTCTCCATTTTTTGATGGCTTTACCTTCTGTGTAGCATCCCCCACTGACCTTTCTACCTTGGTCTTTTCTCATTTAGTACCCTGTTTTGTGGGGAGGCTCGGATTTTCCTGCTACTTATCAGTGCCTCCCCTTGACTAGTTTAAAAGCTTGCCAATGAAGTATTTAAACCGATTGCCCAAAGACTTGTTCCTTCCTGGACAGATGCAGGCCATCCTGCCAGTATAGGCTGGTGTCCCTCCATGTGGAACCCCAGTCCCCAATGAAGCCAAACCCCTGTGCACCACACCATTTTTTCAACCATTTATTAAACTGCATGGTGCAAAGTACCCTCACCTCACCCATGCCACTGACAGGCAGCACCTCTGAGAAGGATACTGTGTGTGCTACTTGTCTTAGGCCCCTCCCCAACTCTACAAAGTCTTTCTGCACTGCTCTAATCTCATGATGAGCCAAGTCATTTGTCCCTTGGTGGACAATGACGTCCAGCTCAGACTCCCGTGCAACTGTTCTCGTGATCCTAAGGATGCACTTCCTGTCCCTCCAAGCCATGGCACCAGGCAGGCACCTTACTTCAGTTTTCCCTGCTCCCCCCAGTTCTATCCCCCTAATAATTGAGTCCCCCACCAGGAGCTGCTTCCTTTCCCTGTGGTGCCCTCTGCTTCCTTCCTGAAGGCCTCCCTTGTGACAGTTGTCTGCAGCCTCCTTAGTCTCCTCTGCGGGTGCATCCATAGGGGAACTATGCTCCCCCAGAATGGTGTATGGATTGTGGAGTTGAACAACTAACTTGGTGTGCCTCTGTTCCACCACCTTTACCCTCCCTGAGCTCACTGTGGTCCAACTGCTGTGCTTTCTTCACAACCTCTGAGGTAGTGGTGGTGGTTCTGGTGCTCCCTGGATGGGGGAGGTTCCCTTACTACTGTCCAGTGTGGCCTAAAGATGGGCAACTTCCTTCCTCAGGGCAGGGAGTTGTCTGCAAACAGGGCAGTATCTCAGCCTCCAGAAAGACTCCTGGAAGACTGCTGCCCCACAGCCATTACATTGTACTACTCCCCACATGTCTGTCTACCTTGTTTAGTTTTTTTTTGTGTGTATGTGTGTGTGTGTGTTTGGTTTGTTATATAGAAATATATATTATGGTAGCACGGTAGTGCTACCATAGTTAGGGTTGAGGAGCCATTTCTATGTTAAACCCCAAAACTTTGCACCTTAATAACTTTGCAACCATTTGATGGATTTGCCTGAAATTTGGAATTTATGATCAAGAACCATAGGCCTTGGGATCTGCCAAGTTTCGTACTGGTTGGATATATGGCTGTGGAGTTATTAAGTGTGATCTGTGCACGCGTTTACGCTTTTCTGGAATTCTGTGGTCGCCTACAGGTAAATCGTTCGGTTTGTGTGACTGGCCCAAAATCTTCAGGGAATGTGCAGCCAGGGTCCCCGATGTGCCTTCGAAGATTTCATGAAAAAATATTAAGCGGTTCAAAGTTATTCAAAAACAGTTTCCCATCATAAGTCAATGGGAAAGTTAACAAAAGTTCAACACTTTCGCAAATGCATTTTACTTCGCCAAATGGGCCTGTTACTTTCGCCAAATCGGCCATTTTGTTTTCAGTTGGTGATCAGAAAAATGGTTGGCATTTAAATTTGGGACCCTCTAGCAACCTAATTTTTTTTGTATTCACCTAGTCGGGCCCTGAGGATGCTTGCCATGTCTTTATTTTGTGATAAAACACCCCAGAAATATGTTTTTCAAATTTCTGGAAAAAGTACTTTCGCAAATTACTTTCATGCTCACGAAAGTGTCACAAATTTTTGCGAAAGCTTTCGCAAATTGCGACAGTAATTTTCTAGTCTGTGGGAAAATGACAGCAATTCTTTGGCACTGCACTGCAAAATAACCGTTGGGAGTTTTGGGCTGAAATTTGGAGGAACAGCGGCCGACATCTCACAGATGTGCCTTTCAGTGTTGTATTGAAAAAATATTACATGGCGGCAAAGTTATGGCACTCCAAAGTTGACAGTTTTTCCCATAGGATAACATTACGGCACCCGAAGCATTACAGGAATCCTTTGGCACCCTGCTGCAAAATAACGGTTTGGTCTTTTTTCCTGAAATTTGGAGGGAAGACAGCCAACAGTACACAGATGTGCCTTTCAGTAGTTTGGTGAAAAAATATCACATGGCGGCAAAGTTACGGCACTCCAAAATTGACGGTTTTTCCATAGGATAACATTACGGCGCCCGACACTTAACAGAAATCATTTGGAGCCCTGCTGCAAAATAACGGTTTGGTCTTTTTTCCTGAAATTTGGAGGGAAGACAGCCAACAGCCCACAGATGTGCCTTTCAGTAGTTTGGTGAAAAAACATTACAGGGAGGCAAAGTTATGGCGCTCGAACTTTTCTTTTTCCCATAGGATAACATTATGGCGTTCGCGCGCCTTTCAGGGCCCGTATCTCTGAAGCGGTCGAGATATGGACTTTTCATCAGAAAATTTCTTAGCCCTTCAAATTAGCCAGGACAGTTGTAAATAATATGACTTTTAAATTTTTTTCTACGTCAATACGGTTCCTGAGATATAATGTATTTAGTATTCCAAGATCTCATTTTCTCGCAGATACTCATTATTTTGCATACATTATTTGTACTCACTGTCTTTCTCAATGCAGATTTTGGGAAAACCAGCCTGTCCCACTTACTGTTACTGTTGCCCTTTCTGCTTGCGGATCCGTACCCGTTTCACTTACCATTGACGTCTGCGCCACCATGTGCGTTATCCTTTGCGTTTTCATTTGCGCTTGTGTTTCTGTTATTTTTTGCCATTTCTGTCTACAGTACTGTTTATCTTACTGTTTCACTTTACATCACCATGCCCATTGACATTTCTGTTTGCAGGCACCATGTTACTATGTGACAACACATCACGTGGCAGACCATTCCCGTCTACGCCACCATGTGCGTTACCCTTTCTGTTCTCATTCGTGCTTGTGTTACCATGTGCACCACTGTTAGCATTTCTGTTTGCATTGCTGTCCCTGTTAGTATGCCACAACACATCATGTGGGCGGGACCGTGGGGGCCTGAAGGGCCCAGCTGCCCCGCCGCTGCATTACATTCACTATTTGTCATTATCATTCTCAAAAGAAGGAAATTAGAGGCAAAAACTCAGTTTAATGCATTAGTTAGGGTTGTTCCACAGCGACAAAAGTGAGGAAATTAGCTGTTAGGGTTGAAAACCCCATGGACCCCCACACCCCCAACCGGCATTGGGGTGTGCATTGGGATCGTGGGTCCTAACTCTCACCCATTCTCCTATCGTCTGCTGCTTTACATGTCATGGGGTGAGAGTTAGGGCTGATGATCTGTCGCGCTAACCTGAATGAGGGTGGCGAAATCAGGGGTTTTCAACTAACAGGCCTCTCACACAACAGAATAATAGCGATGGCTGGGGATTTCTGCCTCTATATATATATATATTATATAATGTGTATGCTTATATTGTCAGTGCAGTGTGCTAGAGAGATATGACAGTGATATGCAGCTTGCCTCTTGAGGAAATGATGTCAGAACCTCAGGTGTAAAGGAACTATTTCCAGGGGTGGGTGGGGTGAGGGTGGGAAGGGTTTGGGCCTAAACTGTGCCCTCACAAAACAATCAGCTAAAAGCTCTGACCTACCGCTGCGATGAGTGCCTTCCTGTCAGCAAGATGCCCTACATGACAATTTGACAGAGAAAATACCCTGCTAATCAAACAGAGAAAAATCCAAACATCCAAGTCAGACACAGGTAAACCTCCCCAGCCCCAAAACAGCCTGGTGACTTGTGCTATGAAAGCAGTCAGCCCCAAAACACATCAGCTGTGCACAAGGACAGACACAGTAAACTGTATTCAGTCCCTGTGGGTTTAACTATACAGAAAGGTGGGTTAGGTATGATTAACTTGGTATGTTTTGTTATTCTTTTTTCATTTTAGTATACTTCAGAGTGGGAAGGAAGAGAAAACAGCACCCTGGCAATCTTGGCCAGCACTAGCTTTGAAAGATGTGATAGAAAAATGGGAAGAATTACCTCCCAAAATATTGCAATACCCGAAAATTCCAGAATATGCAGTGGATTGTTTTAAAAAATTAAGACTCTGGAAACTTAGCAAATGGGAAATGTTAAATATGGGATGAAAACAAATATATCATAGAATACTCAATACCCCATATACTCCATTGGTTTTCTAGAGTGCACACCTACAAAAAATATTTTGCATTAAATATTCTTGGACAAGAGAATATGGTTGTGTGCTTGCATCAAGACCTCGGTAAAAAGAAAAACATGAACTGGTAGGGAGGAGCTAATTACCAGTCAATGTGAGCTAGTGTCCATAAGAACAGATTGGTTTGAAAATAGCCCACTCACCAAATGTTTTTGCATAAAAATATATTTTACTGGTATTCTTTCGTTTTATAACATAAGGTACAACTGATATAGTACACATATGCAGATGTTTGAATAAAGCCTTCATCAGTGCTCTATGTATCTGTGAGCATGAAAATAAATATATAATCATTTTATATTCCATTTATAGTATACAGAAAGTTTTTACTCATAAAATTTCCACAGAACTCAAAATAAAATGTATTTATCCAGGTATGTAGGTATAACCCCCAATAAATGGATTTAACTCAGTTTTATATTACAAACTGCCTATCATACACATAGTCTGTAACTACTTAGACATCCTTGCTTTATCATAAACATTCTAGAGGTTTGAATCTCACAAACAATCCATATACACTTGCCTTGTGTGTATCTCTACTTTGTTTGTTTAGTTTGATTCAATACATCTTTCATTTCTGCAAAATAAAACGTTTTTCTTTTCACAATCTCATATTGTTATTTGTTTAGAATTTATCAAAGTAAACCACCTTCATATGTTATTTACCACATGTGAAACTTGTGGACAATTTACTTTGTAGATAAGCTTCCTTGTCATTCTTTTAAATGTAAGGTGCTGTAAAAAATTAAATAAATGTCTTTTTAGGTACTATGTGATCTTAAACATTCTCACTACAGGGCAATTCTTTTTAGGAGGATATGCCTAACTCTGCAAGCCTTTTACTTACTTTCAGAAGTAATTTTCAAAATGCTGGACCACCATGCTGCTTTCTCTTACATGGAGGTGCTCTCAGCATTGTGCACACTTGTTTTTAAGTGTATCTTAAGGCGGGAATCGCGCGCGGAGCCAAGTGCGTCATCCTGGAGCATCAGCCACCTCCAGGCACATGCGCAAGAGCTCAGGAGCCCGACCTGTTTCAATGACACCAACAGAGGAGTCTTGCCTTAAGACCAAGTGAAACAATGGATTTAATATCGTTATGTATGTTTAACTGGTTACATTCTTCTTAGTTTTTACAAGTTTCTGATCTCGTTGTTTATTCAAAATGTCTCGAGTGGCATCTGTCTGTTCTATCACTATATAGGAGGTCAGAGAGACAAAGGAGGTCAATCTCTGCAGCTGTGAAGTACTCAGATTAGGGCACTATTAAGCATCTTAGCTATTCATATTTAATTGTGCTTTCACTGGGCACCTAAACGTCCTCTTGAAAATAAATCTGTTCATACTGGGAGGTCAACCTTTATGCTAAAGGTCAGCTATTTCTGAAAAATTATGTTAGGACCCTCATTTGTAAAATAGAATCTATTGCACTCTCGTTCTTTGTGTCCCTTATTTCTCCAAATTTCCCCATTTGTTGAAACAATATTTGTTATGATATTGAAACAGGAAACGGGGAGAAAAAATGTTTTTTGTTTAGCAGATTCTTAGATATGTTCATATGAAAAGCAATGTAGTGAAGAGAAAGATAATAAGAATCAATCTCAAAGATTTTTCACACACTCTAAGTGTTTCTCTTAAAATTATACCTATTCATATGTCTATAGAATTGGCTGCCAGTCAGTTCCTTCATTGAGACTATATTTTTTATCTTTGGCTCTAAATCTAATTATATAATAGGCCTCTCTTATAAGAATCTTTATTCTGTAATCCCCCGTGGGTCAGGAATCATTTTTTCCAGACCAAAAAATCTTAAATGTGTAACCCGATGATTGTATTGGTTAAAATGTCTGGCTACAGGGGATGTAATGTCCTGTCTCATGATGTCACTTTTATGTTCAGTGATCCTGCTTTTCAGTAATCTTTCCGTTTACCAACATAGACCTTGTTATAAGGGCACTTCAGCAAATAAATTTCTCCTGGAGTGGAGCAATTAATAAACTGTTGTATTTCAACATCTTCATCTCTAGCTGTGTTTCTTATCTTCTTAATCTGGTATGTGTTATTGCAATTTACACAGTGCCCACATGGATAATTTCCTTTATTTGCTCAGTAGTAAAAATAATTTAAGGGTCATGAATCTGGCATCTTGAGATTAGTTCTAACCAATCTGTTCCCTAAGGTCTTATTTCTTTTTGCTACCATAAGAGGGATAGTCTGGAAGGTTTTTTTCACCTATGGGGTAACCTTTAAAATATCCCAATGCCTATTTATGATCTTTTTTATATTGCCTAATACATTACTGTACGTTGTTGCTATAAGAATCCTCTCATTTTGTGTTACCCGGTCTTTTGGTATTGTGGCTAGTAAGTCTTGTCTTTCCTTATCTTTAACCCTTTCCATTACCTCAATCAGAACTCCCTGATGGTAACTCCTCTCTTGGAAACTAGTTATCATCTCTGTACTTGTTTTACAAATTCATCTGGGTTTGTACAGTTTCTTTTCTCTTGAACTAACTGTCCATATGGTATAGATTGTTTCAACTTTTGCGGATGAAAACTCCTTGCATGTAAAAGATTGTTTTTATCAGTTTCCTTCCTATAGAGTTTTGTTGATAACATGTTGTGTTCTTTATATTTTTAAGATCTAAATAGGAATTTCTATGTCACTGTGGTTCATCACAAATATGAAATGGTCAATGCAAGAGTTCAAATAAGTAATAAACTCCTGTAACTCAACCTCAGTGCCTGTCCAAATTACTAAAATATCATCAATAAAGCATTTACAAATGTGTACTTTGTCACTGTATTGGTTCCTAGTATGAAAGACATATTCAATTTCAAAATCATTCATATAAACATTGGTCTAAGAAGGGGCCATGCTAGACCCCATTGCTGTGCACTTGATTTGTAAGTAAAATTGCTTTTTAAGTCTGAAAATGTTTTGCATTAGCACTGTTTCAGCTAGCTTCTTAATACTTTCATTAGATGGTTTCTGCCCAATCCTTAATGTATCCAAAGTTTTTTTCAAAATCTCACATCTCTCCTTATGGGTTATAGATGTGTATAAATCCTTGAGGTCCCATGTGACTAGTATACACCTCCCTACACATAAATCCATATTGTTTAGTCCTCCTACTGAATCCTTAATGTAGGTTTCCATTTGTTCAACCAAAGGTCTATTGTGGAAATCTACAAAAATAGATAATGGTTCTAATAATGAATTTACACCTGACACAATAGGCCTGCCGGGGGATCCCTTAGATTTTTATGAATTTTTGGCAAGAGATGAAAAATAGGAATGGAAGGTGTATCTCTATACACTCCATTTTTTTCCTATTCAGTTAGCTCCTTCTCATCATACACTCTTTCCAATAAGGTCTTAATAAAGCTTTGAACAGTGTTAGTTGGGGCCTTATCCATTTCTAAGTAATTCTCTTTATTTTGCACAGGTTTGCAGCAAATGTTACTATAATGGTCATAATCCATCACAACAATTGCCCCTCCCTTCTCTGCACTTTTAATGATTATGTTATTATCATTTTCTAGCTTTCTAAGTGCTCCAAATTCCTGTTCAGAGAGGTTGTACTTCACCCTTCTATCAGTGTTTTTTCTTTCTTTAATAAATTATCAATGTCTCTATTTACCATAGCTATATATGCATCTATCTGATGTGGTATAACTAGTGGGGTAAACTGTGATTTCAGTTGTAATTTTTACTTAATATCATTCTTTTCTCTTGTTCTTGTGCATTTCTCTCTTGGTAGTTGTGCAGCAAAAATATTTAACACGTAGTCTCCTATAGAATCTATTGATATATAATTTTAGCTCAAGTTCATTAATCAAATTATGTGGGCAAATGTCAGACCTCTACTCAGCACTTCCAATTCTAAATTACTAAGTACCCTTTGGGAAATATTGTATACTAATGTATTTTGAGTATTGTTGATCTGGTAGTCCTGGTGTCTCCTGATGTCTCTTGTTGCCTTTTGTCTTTTTTCTTTTCTATGTGTGTGGTATTTCTTTCTATTCCTCCTGCGTTGGTCCTTCTAATCCTGAAAGACCAGGGTCTGGGACTATTTGGGTTGGTTGTTCCCTGGTATATTGGTAGCCTCTCTTGACATTAATAACATGTGAGAATAAGGTCAAAATGTGGAAAACTTGGAAGTTACGAAAACTAAAGAAAGTTTTAATAATAAAGAAATTTCTCCTTCCAATATTTCTGTATGTGAGTTACATTTTCACTCCCACGATACAACTAGAGACTAGATTATATAGTGCTTTCTTTCAAGTGCTATGGGGAAGTAGATTAAACCCTATCAAAAGAGACACAACATATTTAACTATACAGAAAGGTGGGTTAGGTATGATTAACTCAGTATGTTTTTTCCATTCTTTTTTCATTTTTAATATACCTCAGACTGGGAAGAAAGAGAAAACAGTACCCTGGCAATCCTGGACAGAGCTAGCTTTGAAAGATGTGATAGACTAATGTAAAGGATTACCTCCCAAAATATCACAATACCTGAAAATTTCAGAATATGCAGTGGATTGTTTTAAAAAATTAAGACTCTGGAAGCTTTGAAATGGCAATGGCCTTTTTTAAGCAGAATTTAAGCAGAATTAACTACCAGGTCTTAATCCTAGAGGATTACTTTGGGATTAAGGGGAGGTTCCATCAGAGCACACTATGAGTTATTCTGTCCATATGTAAATACTACTTTTGGCAGAATCGATGTCAATATGTCCTACAACAAATGCATGCCCTCCACAGCTGGTTATCACACAAATTGAATCAGTCATAAATCACGTAATGGTGGAGAAAAGGAAAAGATTACTGGATGAGGATTATAGATCTTTGTGTAGAAACATTGACATTTTTCTTTAAAACTGTGGGAATCAACTTAATGGCATAAAGAGAAATGAAGGAGAGAAAAACCAAATATAATCACGAAATGTATGTGGATACTATCTTGTTCATGAACAAAAATTCAAATATTTAACTTCTTTTTTTATTTTAGTTCTGTATTAATTTGATGGAGAACGTTTCATGTACATAATATGTTGCTTTGCTAATTGTTGTTATGTCTTCTTGCTCAATACAAAATTCACCTACTCTGTCAGCAGGTGGCGCTGTTCTGCAGTGATGCATGAATCCCCAGTAGCATGGAGGAAGATAGTGGAGGTGGACCTGCTGCTGGAAACCAGCATGTAGTTCTAGTAGAGGGGAATGGTATGGATGGGAGGCACCAAATCAGTGGCCAGCACATCGTACCTCATTCCTTGTCACTTGGGGCAGTGACTGATGGTGGTGTCGACACTGATATGGGTGGAATCACTAAGACCCCCGTCATGCCCACAAGCAATCCAATACATGTATCAGATGATGATCCAAATGCAGGAATAGAAGATGCAATGGATTTACCTTTGCAAAACAAAAGGAAACAACTTTTTCAGGCAGAGGAAGAATATTGTATGGTTAAACATCATGCTGAAGAGGAGAAAAGAGGAAAAGAACTGAGAGGTACTCACAGGCAGTCACTCCTGAAATGCCACTGAAAGTTTTTATTTTTGCCACTGGACCAGACACCGGTTCCCAATGCACCTTACCAGAGACTGAGAAGTGTCAGTCTGCAGACATTGAGCTGCAATGGTCCCCAGAGCGTGCTCTAGAAAATGCTAGATGGATTCACTTAGACTCAGATCAGTGGATAGTAGACCCTGAGATCCCACATCTTGGTTCATCGAGTACTGAGCCAGTTACTGCTAAAAGTGCTGCAGAGCCCTCAGGAATGAATGTTCTGCAACAGTGGGTTCCTAATCTAGGTGAGGATGATCCCATACCAATTCTCATAGAAACTCCAGTCACCTTGTCTCCCACTGGGCAGTCTCACATGGCCATACTGATGGAGCAGAAGACACAGAACCAGCCAGAACAGTCAGGTACAATCTCTTTTTCACCCCAGAGGTGCATTCACAAGAAGAGCTTTTTGATGCTCCTAATGACACTAGTGATAACCAGGCCCCCTATTTAGATATTGCTGAGGCTCCTGCCTTCTCTACAGAGAAAGATGCTAGATGCCTGCAAGGGGAAGCACCTACTTTTGCAAGCCTTTTCCAAAAACCTGTCTCTCTGTCTAAACACCGGAATACAGTTAGGCTGTGATTTTTGAGACATATTGACAATATGCCTGATTGAGTGTATGTAGGGAACGCTTTCCTGAAACAGATGCTGGATTCTCCCCAGCTGAGGTGTACACTCTGATACATACCGCAGGGGAGAACACCTATGATATCAGTTTTTGAACCCTTGATATCCGAAACAGATTTTGGATAAAATATACACTTTTGAAAATGAACCCTGTATGGTCTTATTTCTAGGCCATACCCCTTACAAAACAGTCATTTAAAGTGATAACAGTTCTCTTTCAGAATGAAGGAGTAAATGTGGTAGACATCACTTATTGGCTGGAAAAAAATGCATGATTCAGAGCAATCCTGAACCTATATTAGATTCAGAAGGGTTCTGGGATGGGGGCTGGCACTACAAGATCAATTTGACCCAAAATGAAGATGGTCTTCAACATCTCCCTAGTTGCTTTTATTTGGCCCGTGACAAAGGGTTTATCTTTTACTCTGGGCAACCACCCCACTGTTACAAATGTGGCTCAAGTAGACATTTAAGCAAAACTTGCGATATATTAAAATGTGCACAATGTGGGGAATTGGATCATATAAGTAAGCAATAAGGCATGAAGTGGTATGTGTAAATCATATTTCACAGCACAGCCAGGTGCATAGTAAGGTATGAGGCCAAAGGCTGAGTGACTTCAGCTGCTGGCCGTGCTGTAAAATATGGTTTACATACACCACTGAGGGCCTTATTGTGCTTATAAAATTGACTCTTTTTTTTACTTTTGACTCTTGGGAAAAGCATGTTTATATGCAGAACAAATAGATTTACTTGTGTACATTTGTGATAAAATAGTCCTTCTGCCCACTGCAAGTATGCAATTGATGATGTCATTATTATTGCCTACTTTCTTCTTCCTGATTTTTTCCTGTTGTTCTCCACATTCAAGATATGGAATGTTTATCATGGAATGTTTACCACAGAATATATGGATTCAAAATTCTGCTTGGTTCCACTGGCAGAATGTTTCTCTCCTAACATACTGTACACACAGACAAAAAAAGCCTTTGTTACAGCCAGAAACTGAGTTATCTCACTGTCAGGGCAAGACAAAGCGAGTTCCCTAATAAGCAGGTAAAGATAGAAGGGTTTTTTTTCACTGTCAGCAAAGAAACAGTTGTAGTGGAAAATATAGGCAATGCTTACTGTTTCTACATATGAACATATGACATTTGCCAGCAGATAAAGGCCTAGAGGTCTATCAAGTCTGCTCAAATGTGCAGCTAGCACCCTTTATTCTGCAGCTGCCCCTCTCTCCCACCCTTCCCCTCCAATGATCCTCCCCCTTGCCCTGTCCCATCCCCTTTTGAAGCAGTCCACTGTTCTACTGGATACCACTTCTGCCAGTAATGCATTCCACCTAGCTACCACCCTTTCTGTAAAAAAGTGTTTCCTCATCTCCCTCCTGAACCTTCCTCCCTCCAGTCTCATATCATGTTCCTGGGTGTCCTTCCCCTCCCTTACTTTAAAAAGTCCCACTGTACCTGTCTTGTTTATTCCTTTCATGTACTTAAAGATTTCAATCATGTCCCCCTGTCCCTTCTCTCCTCCAGCGAGTACATGATCAGCTCCCTCAGCCTCCTCTTGCATGGTAAGTACCCCAGCCCTTGATCACCTTTGTCACCCCTGCACTGCACCCCTCAGTAACTTCATGTCCCTTTTCGAATCTGGGTGCCAGTACTACATGCAGTACTCAGATGTAGTCTAATGACCTATAGAGTGGCAGAATCACCTCCCCTCCTCAAGGAGATACCCCTTGCAATGCAACCCAGCATTTCATTGGCCTTTGAAGCTGCCTTTCTACATTGTGCCAAGTTGTTTATTGACCCTGTAATGAGCACCACCAGATCCTTCTCCTCCTCTGTCTTGGCTATCTGCACTTTCCCTAGCTAGTAACTCCTCCTTGGGTTCTTCACCCCAAAATGCAGTACCTTGCACTTTTTAGCATTAAACCCCAGTTGCCAAGTGTCTGACCAGGTTTCCAGCATTTCCAGATCATCCTGCAACCCCTGCCATCCCTCTAGGTCATCCACCACTGCTCCCATCTTGGTGTCATCAGCAAACAGACTGATCTTGCTCTTGATGCCCAATGATATGTCTACAATGAGTATCCCAAACAACACTGGTCCCAACACCAAGCCCTGTGGAACACCGCTCATCACTACCCTTGGGGATGAGAGCGCCCCACCCACCAACACCCTCTGTTGCTTTCACTGAAGCCAGTTCCCTACCCATCTTGCCAGCTTTGCACCTGCCCTGTGCCTTCTAACCTTCCCATATATGTATGGAGTGTGATAATCAGAAACAGCATTTAATTCATTTGTCTTATTTTTTTTGTTTAAGGTAGTTTTATTTTTAGGGCCAGGTTGAATTTTTTTACAGTGTAAAGGTAACAGCCATGTTTGTGGTGGAAGATCAGTTCTGGCAGTATGGGTCAAACTGAAATGCCTGTGTTTCAAATGCCCATTGATTTGTGTTGCAGACTTTTCACTGTTGAGCAGACCTTTTTTTTAATCACGTGTAAAACCTATTTTACACATAAATAAGAGCCAATCAGATTACATGATTTTACCCTGCCATTTTATGATATCTGATTGTCATCACCCTGCTAAATGCAGTTTATGTGAGGAAGGACACTCCTTTTCGGACTGTCCATGGGCGGCACACGGCACTACAAATGGGGATTTCTGTAGTCAAGACTTTTATATTAATAGTGCTGTAAAAGCTGTGCAGAGACAATGTGGATCCCTTCCCCCTCTCATGAGAGAACACTCTGCTGTTCCATCAGGAATCACTGTTATAACACCTACTGAACAGCAAGAAACATCCCAGTCTGAGAGTGGTCCACCTAAAACTCACCCCCCCCAATGGTGGAGGAGACTATAACTCCTGACTCTGCCATAGATACAACAATCATGCTTCCTCCTCTTCCACCTGAAGATGCATTCACCATAGTTAATAATAGGAGGTGTAGTTTACAAAAAGGAGTACAGCTCTTTCGACTACAGGTACCTATCATCTTCCTATGCAAAATGCATATACAGCATTACAGGAGGACAACATGGATGCAGGCTGAGTCAAATTCTACTTCTGTACAATCCTCGTAAGCAGAAGGGGTTCTGAAACAGAACAAATGATGGAGGACTAGAATAAAATCCCCCAAAAAACTAGAATGGGATCCCGTAAATGGGTTAAGAAAAAATAATAATATGTGGGAGGGGAGGTGCTGGAGGCCTCAATAGGGGAAAAAGACCTAGGGGTCATGGTGGATGCATGTATGAATAATTCTGAGCAGTGCAGGAGAGCGGCTAGCAAGGCAAACAGGATGTTGGGATGCATCGTAAGGGGGATCACCTCTAGGAGCAGGGAAGTGATTCTGCCACTGTACAATGGACTGGTTAGACCACACCTTGAGTACTGTGTACAGTACTGGAGATCACACTTGAAGAGGGACATAGAGCTCCTGGAGAGGGTACAGATGAGGCAACTAAGATGATACAAGGACTAGGGGATTTGACGTATGAGGACAGACTTGAGAAGCTCTGCCTGTTTTCATTGGAGGAGAGGAGAGATGGGGGAACATGATTGAGGTCTTCAAGTACCTCAAGGGAATAAATAGTGTAAACATGGAGGGGATCTTTAGACTAAAGCAGGGAGGTATCACCAGAGGGCATGGTTTGAAGTTGGAAGGTGGAAGGGTAAGGGCGGAAAAGAGGAGGAGGTTTTTCACTGAGAGGGTGGTGGACCCTTGGAATGCACTGCTTGGCGAGCTGGTTCAGTGATCCACAGTGGTGGGCTTCAAGAGAGGGTGGGACAAACACAGAAAGTGGATGTATCAGATGATGGCCTGTCCCAGGGGGGTGGGGATGGATGACAGGGGTTTCTGGAACACAAGGGGGGGAGGCCTTGGCACCCAACTAGGGATCTGAGGTTCGAGCAGATTCGACCTAATCTGCTGGCAATTAGTATGTTAATATGCATTATTTTGGTTGTTTTTTTCCCCACATACGTACCTTTTGGCTTTAAACTATGATGAGTGGTTTATATGATATTATGGTAGCATCCTTGAATACAAATAGTATTCAGTTAGAGAGGAAATGACTACTAATATATGTTTTGTTTGATTCTGCTTTTCAAGATGTAGTATTCCTTCAGGATACCAGGCTACACACTTGTCAGGATATGGAACAAAGCCAGTCTGCCTGGAAATGGGGGATGACTTATTGGTCTTTTGGGGAAGAATTGTGTAGTGGAGTTGATATTTGTGTTAATAATCCTACTGCTAAAATAACACGCATGCTGGATACTGTATTATCCGAGGGCAAGCTTTCATGTTAGACCTAACTTTTACAAATTGCAGTGTGGATTTATAAATGTTTACACCCCAACCAAAAGCCAATAGAATAGAACTTTTTCATGCTATTCAACCATATCTTTTTACAGCTAAATATGTTTTCTTTGGTGGGAACTTTAATTGTAGTCGTTACCTTAAAGATAGGGGTCTAAAGACAAGCAAAATGTATTGTGATGCAAAATGTCTGAATGCCCTCATTTCACAAACACGATTCGTGGATGCCTTTGCACATTCTGGGACACTGGAGAAATCATTTTTTGTGGCACTCTAGTCACTAGGACAGATGTTTGGTTTGTTTCTTCCTCATTAGGAATAAAATATATCAACATCCAGCTGGTAGCTTCTTCAGATCATGCCATTTTAGAATTAACAGTCTCTAATTATGATGGTATGCACCAGGGCTGGTGGTACTGGAGATTGAACTTTAAACTTTTATCTCTCTCATCAATAAAAGAAGCTTTTTATCCCTGCTTGAAGCTAGGAAATCAGTAAAACATTTATATGATACCTCCCAAGAGTGGTGGGAAGATACCCAATGGGACAGCCAGGGCTATTTTCAAAAATTAGCATATAGTGCTCAGTCTTCACTTACAAAAATAAGACGAACAATTATTGGAAGATCAGAACATCTTATTCTACCTCTATATAAAACCTATGTTCAGCCTATTCTGGATTATGGTTCTCAGTTCTGGTCTCCTTACTTAAGGAATGATGTAAATTTATTGGAAGGTGTGCAAAGAAAAGTTACTAGATATATTCCTAGATTACAAACTAAGCAATACTCTGATAGACTGCGGGAGACTGGTTTGCATTCATTAGAAGCAAGAAGGCAAAGAGGAGATCTTTTATTTTTATATAAAATAATTCATAGTCAAGATGGCCTAAATGTTTTTAATATGCATTATAGCAATACAAGAAGTGATCTTCGTTCACATAATCAAAAAAATATTGGTTGAAAAGACCAAAACAGTTAAAAGGGATTATTTCTTTACAGTTAAAACACCTTTTGTCTGGAATAAACTCTCTCAGGGCGCAATAGATAGTACTAATCTGGACATATTTAAGAATCACTTAGATTGTACATATTATAATAAAAACTTATTAGTATAATTATCCACTTATGTGGAGACATATATTATGGGCTTGAAGAGCCCCCTTATGTCAACAAAATCCTAGTAATCCTAGTAATATTGGTAGACTTAATGGGAAATACAATATTGATTTATGCTATGCCTGCAGGAATAAATTTCAGGAACTTTTATCCCAGGCAGCCCAAGGAAATAATCACGTCCTTACAGAATTGGCAGATGTTAGACAAAAATTGAATAATATACAATACAACAGACTTAAATCTTTAGATCAGGAACGTAGATTTGGTACTCAAGGGAAACAAGATTTTATGAACCCTTACCAATTCTGCTCAATGCAACAACAACAAAAGCACATGACACTATTGAAAAACTCCCAAAGAAAAATTTTAACTACTAAAACAGACATTTTAAAAGAAGTGGATAGTCATATTAAATCCCTTTTTGTACAGAAATACCACCAAGCACTATGTATAACACATGGCTTACTGATTGTAAATTGCCACAGGCTTCACTGACGTATGCAGCGATACTCATTTCCCCGATTACACAACAGGAATCCCAAGTTAAGGATGGCTGTGTTCCTGGGAACGATGGGATTCCCTACGAGCTATATAAACTTATTTTTCCTGTATTAATACACCATGTTTTAGAACTATTTAATGATATTTTGGCATCTGGGAACTTACCAGATAGTATGGGGGTGGGACTGGTAATACTTATGTACAAGGCAGGAGATAAATGTCAACTACACAACTGGCATCCTATCACACTACTAAATATTGATTTTAAACTTCTTACCAAGATCTTAAAAAATAGATTAATGTATTGTGCCACTACCCTCATTCACCCCTCCCAAACATGTACAATTCCCAAACGGAGAATAACAGTCTCCTTTTATTGAAGGAAATAATGCATAGAGGTCAGAGGGAGCACTAACAGGCCTTGTGCTGAGCCTGGACCAGGCCAAAGCCTTTGATAAAATAAATCATAAATATTTCTGGGAATGTTGGAGAAGGTATGGAATTCCACCAGCCTTTATTCAATGGATACAAACCTGTTATGTTACTGCAATGGCCCAAGCATATTGCAATGGGTGGATAGGTCAAAATATACTATTATCAGAGGTGTTAGAGAAGGACTGCCTGCTTAGCCCGATACTTTATATTTTCACATTGGACCCATTGATAAGATGGGTAAATGACACAGCCAACATACATGGGGTGTTTTTTTCCAGTACAGACACAGAAATCAAGAGTATAGCATATGCAGATGACATATATTTTATTGTTGGTGACTTAGGATCTGCAAGACAGGTAGGACAGGTCTTGCATGACTTCATGACTACGGCAGAAGCCCAGGTGAACTTTGGCAAAGTAAATGCCTCTCTATATGAATTATAGATTTTACATAGTCTTAGATTATAAATATTATGATAGTGCATGAGTTCTGTACTATTTTAGGTCTACAGTTTGGATCAGGGGACTTAGCTTTTCAAAACTGGAATTATAAACTCCCCCTGGGCACAAGCAAAAGTGGCTTTGTGGAATAAATGAAGACTGAAAAACTAAAATGGGTATTTATGGTTAAAACCTTTTTGTTACCTATGTTCCTCTATTTGAGTGCAGTCTTTAGTTTGCCTCCACAGTTGGCAACTAAAATATATAGTTGTTTTTTCTTCTGCATATGGGGTAGCAGGCTTAATCCTATCAAGAGAAGTCTGTTATTCCGTGAGACAAAACATGGAGGGATTAAAATGGTGAATCATATTGTGTTTTTCATTTCTGTTTATGTTATACAAACATTAGACCAATTTTGTTGTTCCAGAATACAGAATGGATGCTGTGGGTAGTGGATTCTCTGGCTGATTTTTACCAGCATGGCCCTTGCAAACAAAAATCCCAAGACAAAGATCTATACAAAATCTTCCAACACATTTAAAAGTATGTTTCGGAAGGTCAAATTTTGGGGATTAGCAAAAGAACAAATTACTAGGTTCAGCAGAAAGGAACTCTGTATCTATGTTTTACAAAAAAATGTTCAAGATACCACACATTTTGATTTGAGAACAACAAAATGGTGTTAATGATTAGCTTAGTTGTATGTGGGGATGTTCATCCTAACCCAGGCCCCTGTACTGATTTGGATTTTGCAATAATTTTAATTCTTGTGATGTCTTGAACCCTGATTTAACTGCTAATATTTTGAAGAAAGAAGGGCTGTGTGTGATTCACATTAACATCTATAGTCTATTAAGAAAGATTGATCATCTGAGGGAAAAGACTATTAAATATAGTCCAGATGTGATTATAGTTACAGAATCATGGTTGAGTGACAAGATTATGGATAATATGGTGCACATAAATGGTTATAATTTATGGAGGAAAGACCGAACAAAGGGGGTATTATTATTTATCATTAGCTCCTAAATGTGTTAACATTTAATTGCTAACAGGATTGGTGCAGTTCTGAAGTTCTTCCATTACTATTTAATTTTCCTTTTAATAAGCCTTTATTATTACTGGGTATGCATCGACCACCAAAAGCTAGTCATCAAGTGTTTCATGCATTTCAGGACTTTTTGAGGGAATACCTGAACAGCCACAATATTCTGTTAATTGGGGATCTTAATGTAGATTGGACAATGGTAGAGATTAATCATAGTATTGTAGAGATGGATACCATTTTGGGTATGACCCAGTTAATTACAGATGTAACTAGAGTTAACACTAAACATTTCTTCCACAATTTTGGACTTACTGTTTACTATGGATCCAGATATGTTTGTGGCCAGTAGTGTTCTCCCAGATTCTTTTCAGATCACCAGATGATATATGACATAAGAAATCAAAAGAAGCCAAGAATGTCAGAGAAAATAGTCCAATATAGATCATTTAAAAACTTTGATTATATAAAATTTATGTTAGAGTTAGAAGAATACAATTGGAAAGGTTAGAATTGGTCCCCACTGTTGATGATGCTTGGGTAATGTTTCGAGATGATTTTTTGACAATTTGCAATAGGCATGCTCCATCTCAAATTAGGAAATTAAAGTCTAATAATGCTTTCTGGTATAATTCTTACTTATTTAAATTTAAGAAACAGCAAGATAGGGTAAGGAAGGTAACTAAATTCACAAATGACACAGATTGGGTGAAGTATAAACAATTGTGGAATCATTATAATTATGAACTTAAGAAAGTTAAACATGATTATTATAATGGGGAATTAACAACTAACTTGACTGGTAATCTGAGGAAATTTTGGAAAGTTTTAAAAAAGGCCAAGGGAGAACAACAATAGATTATTCGCAAAAAATTGAGATCGGAACGGTAGAAATTCCATTAGGCCCACAGGTTGTGGATAGTTTTAATGACTATTTTACAACCATGGGCACAGTGGCCTTGTCACAAGGTGTAACTAATTTCTTCTCACAAAATGTTCTCAAAAAAGATACAGAAGCTGAGTTTGAAAAAGGTAAGGAGTTTGATTTTGAACTTGTATCATCATTAGAGGTACAAAATACATAACTCAGAATAAACATTAAGAAAGCAGGAGGTATAGATGAGATTCCCAATATTCTTTTGAAATATTCTGCTCCGGTTATTTTGCATCCCTTGGCCAGCAGCTTTTACATGTCATTTACATGTGGGGAAATTCCTGAAATGTGGACGTTAGCTAGAGTAATTCCCATTTTTAAAAATGGCTCTAGAGTTTTGTTAGAGAATTATAGGCCTATTTCATTATTACCAATAGTGGCTAAAGTGTTTGAAAAGATGGTAGCTAAACAACTTCAGACATATTTGGAAAAAGGAAGGATGATTAATAAATTCCAATCTAGTTTTAGACCTATGCAAGGTACAACTTCTGCCTTGCTGAAAGTTAATTGGGACATTGCAGGTGCTCTGGACAGGGGGATTTCATTGGGGGCAATTTTTGTTAATTTGTCCAAGGCATTTGATACCTTGGACCATGACATGCTCCTGTCCAGACTACCTGCTTTGGGTATTTCTACTATTGTAGTTAGGTAGTTTGATGCTTATCTATCTGGAAGGAAACAAATGGTATCAATAAATGGATGGGGATCTGGCCTTAGGGGCAATTATTTTGGAGTTCTCCAGGATCCATTTTGGGTCCAATATTGTTTAATTTGTACTTGAATGATTTTGTTTTAACCAATTCTGATGTACAATGTCACATATGCAGATGATACCATTATTTATGTGGAAGGCACATTGATAATGCAGATAGAATTATTCTTCGAAGTGCATTTGATGAGCTTCAGATATTTTATAGTGAGTCTAAACTTGTTCTGAACTCAAAAAAATCTCAGGTTATACTGTTCTCTAAAGAGAATAGTGTAACCTACTCTGAGTTAGGTTTGAATATAGTAACCAAAGATAAAATTGTTCTTGAACAAGTGCAATGTTATAGATACCTAGGAATGTACCTGGACAGATCATTAGGATGGACTTCCCATAGAACATATAATTAAGAAAGTTAGTGGATGTTTGGGTGCACTATACAGAATTAGAAATTATATGAATGAAAGGAGTAAGAAAGTATGTAGTTACAACTGCACTGATACCACTTTTGGATTATGGAGATATTATTTATATGGGGCAACCTCAACCCAGTTAGCTAAAATAGATGTTCTTTTTAATAAAATAGCAAGGTTTGTTCTGAATGTACCTAAGAGAACCCATAGAAGTGAGCTATATCAGTCTTTGAATTGGATGTACCCAAATGATACGAGGTCTTTTCATGCTTTGATGTACATGGTTAACTCAGTTAGGGGTAAAGTACCTGAATATATTACCGATGAACTCCAGGTTAGGACAATTACAGGAGGCCTACGCTCTGTTGAGGGTATGGAATATGAATTGCCCAGAAGAAGGACAGATTTGGGTAAAGTGCACTTTTATCATTTGGGTCCCAATTTATGGAATTCATTGCCAATTCATCTTAGATCACTTAATTCTAGTCCTTGTATAAGAGAAATAAAAAGATGGTTCAAAATTAAAGCAGATAAAATGTTTATTGCTGATCCACCTTGAACATTTTGTACTAAACATGATGAAGGTTTGCACCTGCACATATACGAATGAATATTCGGGAGGCAGTATAGCACAGTGGTTTAAGGCTCTGAGCTGCAAATCTAGTGACATCCAGCAGACCAGACCAGACCTGGGTTTGAATTCCACAGCTTCCACTTGCATACTGTGTGAACCTGAGCAAGTCACTTAATTTCCTTGTGCTCCCCGGTCACTCCTGTAAAAAAGCTTTCAGCTTAGTGTGCTACTCCTGGTTAAACAAATAAATAAAAAAAAAAATGTCCTGTATCGTCTATGTAGATTATTTATATAGATGTTAAGTAGTTAATTGTAACTTAATATTGTTGTAGTGTTAGTTTATACTGTATGTATATTTATACATGTAATTTGTGTTGTAACTTTTTTACTATGATGTCAATAAGAATGTTTGCACTAAGGACCTCGCTGGAAATTAACTTGTCTCAGTCGAGTCTCTTATTCTTTTGTTTGTCAATTGAATAACATTTTTTACTACTACAATGGAAAAAATTTGTATTGGTAAAGTGCTGGTATCCTCCTGCATGCCATTATACATGTGGGATGTCATGTGGGTCTCCATTCATGGGAAATTGAATGTAAAGAGGAATTCAAAAAACAGAAGTCTTGAGGAGAGATATTGCCCTAGAAGTACATGCCCGGGAGCAGTAGGAACGATGGAACATTTATTTCTGGACTGTCCTTTCGTACAGAACTGTTGGCATATTTTACAGCTCAAATGGCCTCCGTCCCCTTTTTTATAATTTAACCCTAGATACATTATGTCTCGGAATCTTACCGTTTCTTTGGACTAAACATGACATGACAACACTTTGGCTATTTTTAGTATGTTTTAAGTTTTATATATGGTATGTGCAATGTAGGCTTACAATTCAACAACTAAGTTTTACAGAAGGACAATTGTTTTATATGATTGAGAACGCGGTTAGAAAACATATCTCATGAGCATACTTTGGATAGTATAGACTGGATAACATGAATCTACGAGATATGTCAGGAGAAGTATGTTTTACTGCTGTTTGTGACATGAACACAGTGTAAAATGCTAATATCTCTGATTTATGAGAAAGTTATGATAATGTTTCTGTTTCTGGGAGTGTTGTTCTTTGTCTAATTTTGGGGGTGTATATAAACAATATTTTGCTTGAAGATATGCCAGTCTTCTTAATTTGAAGAAGAAGAAGAAGAGGAAGCATTTAAAAAGCGATTTTCATACACAGTGTATCCCAAAGCACTTTACAAGCAATGCTAGACTGGTAGTGAAGTGACTGAATGTGTAGTGGCAGCCATATCGCACATCAACACCCACACACAGCCTGGACAATTGCTTGAACCAGTTTATGGAAAGCGGAATGCTGGCCAGGACACCAGGAATGCCCGCTACTCTTTTGCGAAGCATGCCCTGGATTCTTTTACTTCCACCTAGACAACACCAGGATGGGTAGAAGGGACCTCGATTTAATGTGTCATCCAAAAGTAATGTGTCACCCAGCAGTACAGCACCCCCCCCCCAATACTGCACTCAGATATCAGTGTTTTTAGGTGCAAGTCCAATCACGGTGAGGGATGAGAACCCACAACCTTCTGGTCCCGAGGCGGATGTGCTACCAACTGAGCAACACTGACATTTGGTTTTATTCTTGATTGATTTATGATTTGGTGGGCAGTAACAGTCTTATTTATGCATGTATATCACTTTAATGTATAATAAACATTCCCCTAATCCTTGGAGTGGGGGGGATATGTTATGATTTGCAAAATGTGATCTTCAAATATTTAGGTGGACAGGTATGCATTATTATGTAGTTTTTCTTTCAGGTTGGTTTCCTTCCTTTGGATGGGACTTATTGAACATATGTCTGATATTCTTATATTATATTTCTGTTTCAGATGGACTTGTATTTTTCTTTTCATTATTTCTGTTTACCTTATTGCTGTTGGGATTTATTGTGAAGTTATAATTTACATTTTCCTACTCCTCATGGGGGGGGTCCTTTTCAGTATTTATTTCTGAGTTTAAGGTAAGGAATATGTGAATTTAGTTTGATGCAGGCTGTAATAGTTACTTAATTATGTTTTCCCTATATTTTTTGTATAATTTGGGTGGAGAAACACTATTTTAGGAGCAACTTCCTTTTATGTATGATGTAATACTTATTTCTTTTCCGTTTTATGTTCCTATGATTTTGTGTGATGCAACGCTATTTTGTATGAATTTGGTCTTATGTTATAATAAAAAATTCCCCAACTCTTTTCATAAGAGGAGTTGCTGCCAGTTGTCATGGTGGCAGTCGGCAAGTCGAGAGGAGATGGACATGTTTAAAGCTGAGGTTCAGCTCTCCTTCAGCTTTGGGTAAGCTAGAAACTAACTTGGTGCCTGAAGCGAACGTTTGAAGTCTGCATAGAAGAAAGTGGCAGGTCCTACTTGCAAACAAAGAATGCTGCAGGAAGCGGATGATGATCTTTTCTTAGAGCTGGAATACAAAAGGAGAATGCTGCTGGACGTTATTTATTTTATTTATTTATTTATTTATGAGTTTAACCAGGAAGGCATACTGAGCAGTGAAATGCTCGATTCCAGATGCGACCTGGGGGACAAGTCCCAGTACAATAACTCTAATACAGGTCATAGCACAGAGGGGTCCACCAGCCATGCAGACAAAAATGGCAGGTAGATACAGGAACATAGGAAGGGGGAGCATACACTGGGGTAGTGTCACAGGGAAGTCACAACAACAGTAAACTAATACATAGTGTATACTAGCTAAAGCAAGATCAATTAGAGGTGAAAGTGTTACAGTGAAATCATATCAATAAATAGTCTAAATACATAGTGGGCTCTAGCAAAAGCATGAGCAGCTTGAGGTAAAGTGGGTGCCGAGTAGGCGGTTGAGGAGGCGTGGGTAGGGTGAATGTCTTATTCCAACTGGCAAGGCATTCCATAGCTGTGGAATGTGAAATCTGAAGGCTGCCTGCCCTTTGGATGTGCTCATGAAAGGGACATGGAGGAGCCTGGGTTCCATGCTTCTGAGGGGGTAGGCAAGGGGAGGTTGTGGGGAGAGTACAGAAGCTAGGTAAGGGGGAAGGGACTGGGACCAGAATTTGTCTGCAGACCTAGCACAATGGGATTGCCTGCGGGCTTGGAGGGATGGCAGGGCTAAGGAGTCGTATAAGGTACAGTGGTGGGTTGTTTGCGGGCAGTCCAGGATAAAGCAGCAGAAGGAGTGATAAAAGGAGTCAAGGCTGGCCAAGGTGGAGGAGGGAGCAGTAGTTTAGACTATGTCTCCATAGTCAAGTATAGGGAGTATCATCCTTTGAACAATTGCTTTTCTAGCGGGGGGTTGGAGAGAACTTTTGTTTCTGTATAGGGCGCCGAGTTTAGGGAGTAGTTTCTTGTGTAGTGAGTCAATATGGGTGGTGAAATCAAGGTGCTGATCAAGCCAAAGACCTAGGTATCTGAACGTAGTGCAAACTTCTAGGGGGGTCCCGTCTAGGATTTGGAAAGGGGGGCACGGCACTTGGCGGGATAGTCTTTGTTGTGAGCCAAAAGTTAGTGACATGGTTTTCTTTGGGTTCAGGAATAGTTGGTTAGTCTGGAACCATTGTTGGATGGCGTTGAAATCCTCTTGCAGCAGGTTTGCCAACTCTGCATGAGGTGGGGCCTGTGGTGTTCAACACTGTATCGTCCACATGCATTTGGATGGATGAGTAGTGACAGGCTGATGGAAGGTCATTTAAAAATATGGAGAAGAGCAGTGGGCCCAGGACTGAGCCTTGGGGGATGCCGGTGGTAACTGGTAGGGCGTTGGAGATGTGTTATCCGACTTTTACAGCCTGGAGCCTACCCACCAGGTAGTCATGGAACCAGGTGGAGGCTGGACTGGTGAGACTGGCTTCTTTTAGCTTAGACAGTAGCAGAGTATGGAAGATGGTGTTTAAAGCCTTAGCTAAGTCTATAAAGATGGCAGAGGTGATGTGGCCTTTGTCCATGCCTGTGAGTATGTCATCAGTGAGTCTTAGCAGAGATGTGGTAGTTGAGTGAGACTTGCTAAAACCGGATTGGTATGGGGTGAAAAAGAGGAGGTGTCCAGATCGGGAGAGAGTTGGGCGCGGACAAGTCATTCCTGTATTTTTGCCAAGATCGGTAGTAGAGAGATGGGGCGATAGTTACCCAGGACGGAGGGGTCGCCCCCTTTGGGGAGGGGTATGATGGTAGCTAGTTTCCATGCAGACAGTATCTTTCCTAGAGAGAAAGAGAGGTTGAATAGTGCAGCTAGTGGGGCAGCTATGGCTGGGGCTGACAGAAATAGCATCTTGGCATCAAGAGCCATGGGGCATTTACCTTTGTTAGGGTTCAGGGAACGGAACCCTAACTGCAGAGCAAGAAGCCATACTTTTGAACAGACATGACCTCCAGAGGACAGCCAAAAACTGAAGTACGGTTGTGATTGTGACAACCAGTATGGAACAGTCGTCAGAAGGTCAGGTTTCCGCACAGTCTGCAGACCGCCAGTCTGACACACATGGATATTGCAAAGCTAGAGGAACACTTCACAGACACAGTCTTCACTATGAATGCTACAACTGGGGTTCCCTTACATGCAGGTACACCTATTACCTTTCCTATTTTAGTAGACAATCCTGGTGTAGTGCAGGACTGTACAGAGGGTCTTCAGGAATGTACAGGAGAACCACAGGAGTCAATCTGCTCAGATGAGCCTTCTGAAATGGGGGCTACTGAGGTGGAATCCCGGTATCTATGGGAGGAAATGGCATTCCCATGATGGCAGGCTCCCAGATGGGGGCTGGGGGTGTGCAGTGGGTCTTTCACCCCAACTATGATCAGAACATTTCAGTAACCAGAGTTACTATTGCACAGGCCCTAACTGATGCAGGCTGGATTCGCCCATGAGGGACACAGCCTTGGATGTCCCCTGCTAGACATTCTTCTACTACCCAGCTAGACATGGAGGGAGTAGAGGATCCATTGCACCTTCCTTCTACCTTGGAGATGATGCAACACCCTATTTTAAATTTATACCCTGGGAGTATTCCAGGGAAAGATGAGGCTCCCCCTCTCATTTCTGACTCCAGTAATGGGAGTCGTTTAGATTCCCAGCCTCTGCACAATGAATCCTCTAAGGCACTCCCCTAGCCAAAGAGGCCTAAGCCTTCCTCTGAGCAGCAGGGCAGTGACCCTACCCCATCCTCATCCTGGACAGGACTGAATGCGAGGACATATGCAGGCCTTTTTCATGACTCACCTGACTTTGCAAAAAGATGGAATGCAGTACGCATTAAGTATAGGGAAGGTCTCGAGACCTACACTGACAGGTTGCATGTGGGCCATTCATTAATTCTGGAAAACATGGGCTTCTTGGCCACTGACCTATATGCCCTGATCAATACCTCTGGGGACCTGAACTTTGATTTGAGTTTCAAAACAGCCACTGGCCTAGAAACCTTCTAGCAGCGGTACCAAGAGGTGAAGAACACTTTGCTTTGGTCTTCTTTTATTGCCATACCCCTCACTAAACCAGCATTTTGGACCATAACTGTCTTCTATAAAAATGAAGGGGTGGCTATTGGGGAAGTCCTCTATTGGCTGCATACAAAATGTACAGTGTTGGGTCACCCGGGCCCCATTATGGATTCCCTCTGGATTTGGACAGGGGGTTGGCATATTCTAGTACAGTTACCACAAAGCAATAGGACTATACAGCATCTACCTAGTTGCTTTTTTCTGGGGAGGGATAGGGGATTCATCTTCAGTGCTGGCTAGCCCAAATCCTGCTTCCACTGTGGGGCATATACCCACCTGAATAATGCCTGCGATAAGGTTAAATGCTTTCCTTGTGGAGGACTTGGGCACACTGGCATTAGATGCCTTAACCCAAGAGTCTGTACTCTATGTGAAGATATGCATCACACCTACAAAGACTGCCCCTGGGCAACCCATAACAATCCCTCTCCTGATTATGCAGACCAGGATTATGTGGTTATTAGGGCACAGCAACAGGCTGCTGCCAAGCAGCTTACACTCCGATACGTAACTACCGAGTCAATACATCAGGAGCCTCAGGCACAGGCCATGGGAGACCAGGAAGTTCTTATCCCACAAGCCCAGGAGACTGCTCCTTCACTATCCCTACCTGAATTTGATACATATCCAGGATGACAGGTTACAGGCAACTCAGCAAGATGGCAGTGTCATGGCAGCACAGCCCTCTGTGGCTACACCTTTTGCCTCTGCTGAACATTTGACTGCCAAAGCCATTCACATTGACACTCCTTTGGACCAGGATAGAAGAATGCCACCCCCAACTGGGCCTTTATGGGAGAAAGAATGGGGCAGATGTTCCTCGCATAACCATGGGTCAAGGGCGGCCTTGGGAGGCCTTCAAGTGGTACCTACCAGGGTCAGCACATGTAATAAATTCTCTGTATTGACTAAATGGAAACAACACCCAGAATCTGAGGATGACTCTGATGCCTCTTCCGTCATCTCCTCTCAGCACAAGGGTTTTATAGACATGGAGGACATGTCAAGTGACTCTAGATCCTCTAGCAAGAAGAGGACTAAACTTAAATCCCCACATTCATGACTGTTTTTCTCTCTTCTAGCCATGTATAACAAATGCAGGGCAATTTCCTTTCCTGTGGCTCTCTCAGTACTAATAGTATTAAGTCTTTCAGGAAACAAATAATGACTTTCTCAGTACTTAGGAATTTGAACAGATCTGTTTATTTTTTACAAGACACAAGGTCGCACTCCATGAGAGGAATCCAGGTGGCCTCTAGGGACTGGTTAGGTGGGCCTTCCTTTTGGTCTATAGCAGGAGTTCTCAAATGGTGAGGCGCGCCTCCCAAGGGAGGCGCGTACCTGTTTCAGGGGAGGCGCGGGATGTTTTGAAAAAAAAAAGTGTAGTTGCATTATGTGCGCCTTCCGATTCCCTTTCCTGACTGGTCACATCACTAACACACCTCCCCCATCGCGCTCCACTCGCCGCATGTGTGCAATTACCATCCTCCCCCCACAATCTCCTGCTTGCAAGAGGCTGTGCTGCAATGCCCAGCTATATACACTCCCCCGCCTCAAACAGTTTAAACCTAGTGGGGCTAGGAAGGGATCCACAGCCGGCCAAACAAAATGCAGAAAAGGTCTGTATCAGACCAATAGGGAGTAGGTCTGTATCAGACCAATAGGGAGCAAGATTGGTTTGGCCAATCAGTAGGCAAACTTAGCTAGCCAATCATCGGCTGGCTTCCGCGGGCTTTCTCGGCCAATCAAAGGCCATCTCAGGACAGTGTCGTCATCGCTTCCGGCAGTAAAGCATGGCGCAAAGTCGGGGAGTTTCAACTTTTGCAGAGATTGCCCTAACTTGGACCGCCTGCCTAAAGCTGCTGATTTGATCCACCGCCAGCTGCCGCTCTCAGACCTTCACGCTTTGCCGCTGCACTGGGACCCACGCTGACTGCCGCCTAGGATCTGCATTTCCACCCACTTTAGCTGTTGCCTGGAAGCTCTCCTCATTGTGGCTTCCACCTCCCACCTGTAGCTGCTGCCTCGGACCTCCTGAGTTCCAAACCGGCCATCTTCTGCCTTCCAGACTTCTCCGGACCCACTCTGTAAAGGGCTGGTAAGGACTTGTTCTGTACTGCATATATGTTTTGTTTGTATGCCCAAGGGGGGTTTAAAATGGTGGCAGTTGGGGGAAGAAGGGTTGAAATGGCACACTGTTTTTGGTGGGGGGGGTCATATATGGTGTCTCTGTCCTGAAACAGAGAGTTGGCTCACTGTTTGTTTTGGATGGCTGGTGTGGGTCATATATGGGTTCATTGCTCTGAAAGAAAGCTGAAATGGCCCACTGATTTTGGTGGCTGGGGGGGTCATATATGGTGTCTCTGTTTGTACTAAAAGAGAGAGTTGAAACTGCTCACTGTTTGTTTTTGATAGCTGGGGGGGCATATATGATGTCTCTGTTTGTGCTGAGAGAGTTGAAATGACACTATTTTTGATGGCTGAAGGGTAGGGGTCTTTTGCAGATCTTTAGGAGGACCCTGCCTGTGCTGGCTTCATATGTGATGGTTTCTATGGGTGCGTTTTGGGCAAAGGGCCTTCTGGTATGGCTTGAGGGGTGAGGTGTATTCTGCAGGTCTTAAGCCCAGGAGCACCCCTGGCACTTCACTTCAAAAGCAGCAAAACCTGCCTGTTGGATTCAAATGAATGGAAGTTTACAAAGTGCCAATGTGTTATTCATTATTACAGGTAGCTGGCAAGTGCACAGTGGTAACCATGCAAAGTTGACCAGAAATCTTATTTAGTGCATATACGTGCGGTGCGCTAATGGGCAGTTCTTACACAATTACCACAGTATGGAAATATGTATGTAAATGAGGTCATGACACATGGGGAGGCCTGACATTTTTTCAGGCCCAGTAGGGGAGGCTCACCATGGCAAGGTCTGAGAACCCTTGGTCTATAGGTACTGAGACCTGCACAGAGGTGGGGATTATCTTCAATACGCAGGGACTGCAAGTCTCTAAATTGATAGACTTAGTACCAGGTCGGGCTTTGATTTTGGATGTAATGTTCCAGGAGCAGGACTATAGATTAATAAACATTTATGACCCCCGGACCAAATTCCTAAGAGTAGTATTAATGAGGTTGATCAGGCATTATCTTTCTGCTACTAAATCAGTCATTCTAGGGGGGGACTTTAATTACATCCTCTCACTCACAGACAAAACTGCTACTACACCTAAGTTATACAGCAACTCAAATTTCCTTAAAGAAATGTATAAAACTACTAGACTTATAGATAGTGCTTGTTATGGGAATGTCCCACTGGATCATACCTTTTGGAAAGGCCTGCTAACAACATGGATTGATTACTTCTTTTGTGTCAGAATGGATTCCTTGTATGCCTCACGAGGCTTTGAATATTGAGGTATCAGGTCATAGCATGCTTAGGATCCTAGTGGGTACAGCACACAATAAGCCTGTTACATATAATTGTTGGAGGTTAGATACTTCTTTACTAGCAGACTCCTTCTCGGCTTGGGCCTACAGGACCTTTTGACATCCAGACTGTCCATATTTGATCTTTTTGATAACCCTTTACTGTGGTGTCATGACACTAAAGTGGAGGCACAAAAATGTTTCCACCTCATGTCAAAACATATTTCCAGGATCAAATTTCTTAGATATTTGGATTTAAGGAACCGACTATATAGATTAATGTCTTTAGAGGTAGAAAATGGCCAGGATTATAATGCACAGATTTCACAGGTGAAACATGAAATGTGTGGCTACCAGTATGATAGATGGAGCTCTTTATTTCAGGAACAGAAGTCTGGCACTCAGGGGACAGCCCATACAGTTAACCCATATAATGGTTGTCAAAATAGGGTGCAGTCCAAATATAAGGCCAGCATTCGTACAGCTTCTGGTGAAATTGTCAACTCTAATAAAAGTATTTTAGGGGCTCTGGTAGCACATACAAAGTCCTTATTTGGGCAGGACATTCCCGTCTCACACATCAGTCTGGATTCCCTCAAGGGCTTGTCGAATCCAACCCTACAGGTAGATGAAATACAGCAGCTGACCTTTCCTATTACACAGGAAGAGGTCCGATCAGTAATGACTGGTTTGAAGCATAACACTGCCTTGGGTCCTGATGGTTTACTGGGGTAATTTTATAGGAAAGTGATAGATGTATTGTTACCCCGACTTACCAAAATCTTCAATGCTATTTTGTCTCAGAACCATGATATTCCACCCATGTTGGCAGACAGCTATTGGTATATTTATATAAAAAAGGGGACAAGTTAAACTTAAACAATTGGAGTCCTATTAGTCTCATTAACAATTATTGGAAGATACTATGTAAAATACTTAGCAACAGACTAGCTTGGTAGCTTATGTAGTCCTTTCTGAGAATCAGACATATGCAATTCCATCCAGAAATATGATGGATAATTTAAAAATATTGAGAGAAATATATGAAGGTCCTACAGTAAAAGGTTATGTTCTCAGTTTGGATCAAAGTAAGGCTTTTGATGGTGTATCTCGCAGTTACCTCTTTGCTGTTTTAAACCACTGTGGGATCCCATGGGATTTCATTCTGTGGATTGCATGGATTTATAAGATAGCCTTTATATGTCCATTAGTAAATGGCATGAGAGGCAGTCAGGTGGCTCTTAAGAGAGGAGTACGGCAAGGGTGCCCATTGAGCCCCTTGCTGTATGTCTTTTCCATAGACCCTTTGATCTGGAAATTGGAACAGGATACAGAGATTAGGCACATGTTGACACCATTTGGTAGTACATTTCCAGTTACCTTAGCCTACACGAATGATCTCTGTCTGTGGGTTGCAGATCACGGATCCTGAGTACGAGCCTTGGCAAAGATTCAACAGTACTCTAAGTGTGCAGGGGCCATGCTAAATAAGGAAAAAAGTGTGGAGATGCTTGTGCCTCCTGGAAGGGTACACCAGGACCTAGATATTGCTGGGATTAAACTTACTCAGGGCCCAATAAAAATCTTGGGGCTTCACTTTGGTGGGGTGGACCCCAGTGTTGAAAATTGAAATCCGTTTGGTGCAAGCAGAACAAAAGGTGATGAAGTACAAATTTTTCCCTATGACCAGGTTAAAATGTATTTTCTTATTAAAAACATTTATCCTTCCACTTTTTCTAGCCATCTGTCACATTTTTCCACTACCCCAATGTTTGGAATCTAGACTATATAATGTATGTTTTCAACTCCTTTGGGGCAGTCGTCTCAACCCAGTAAAGAGGTCGGTCATAGAAACATAGAAACATAGAATTTGATGGCAGATAAGGACCGCTTGGCCCACCCAGTCTGCCCATTTCCCTACCTACTGGATAAGCTGCAGATCCTAGTTAACCAGCAGCCTACTTCTTCCTACCCCAACCCCCTAGAATGGCCTTATGACTGTCCCATGCATGCTTGAATTCCACCACTGATTTTGACTCCACAACCTCCTCCGGAAGGCCGTTCTATGCATCCACAACCCTCTCTGTGAAAAAATACTTCCTTAAATTACCTCTGAGCCGCCCCTCTGTCTTCAAATTGTGCCTCTTGTTCTTGCACCTCTTTTTGAAAGATGCTACCCTCTTGGACTTTGTTGATTCCGTAAGGTACTTGAACGTTTCTATCATGTCCCCCCTCTCCCTCCTTTCCTCGAGGCTATACATATTAAGCTCCTTTTGTCTCTCTTCAAAAGCAGCTTAATATGTATAGCCTCGAGGAAAGGAATATATCACTTATCAGCCCATAGCACAAGGAGGTCTTAATATGATTAACCCTGTGATATTTGTTTTTTCTGTTTCTATATTCAAATATTGCCCCTATCTTGCAGGGAAAACAGACAGTATGGTTCGCTCATTTCCAGTATTGATGCCTTTATTTCTTTCAAAAATGGGAAGCCACAGGATGGGGGGTGTTTCGAGCAATACCACTGGATGTTGCTCCATATATCCTAGATTTCTTTAAAAAAATTAAACAATGGAAAATTTCTCAACCAGAGGTTCTGTCACACACCAGAAAGGGTATAACCAAACAAATATTGGTTCATCATTTTTTGATATCCTCATGTTTTTCTTGTCCTGAAGGTATTGCTGAATGAGATCTACTGAGGCAACTAATGGATGCCAGGGTACTGCAAAAAATGTGGGATACCCTGTGGTTATGTTGCCACAATAGATTGAATGTCCATGGAAATCATTTCCACAAATCACTGCAAGACTGGGTATGTTTGAGACATGCCTGTATTGACCAATGTGAAACTATGTCTCATTTATTTTTTGAATGTTCATATATTGTGAATTTTTGGATAGCCTTGGCAAGGAGATGGGCTTTCCAACAATTTTACACTATGAATTATAATGTTTTGGTATATGGGCATTTTGACCTGCCATGGAAGATTTTTTATCCAGGAACATTGAGGGTCCTTATGGCTGTGATTAAATGGTCAATTTGGCAAATTTGATGTCAGTATGCACTTCATCAAAATCAAGTGTCAGTACAGGGTTTAATTGCTAAAGTGACAAAAGAAGTGCAAATGATTTATCTCAATGAAAAGGCTACAATGCCTGTTCCAGTCTTGTCTACCTGGTGGAGACACATTCCTGCACCAGTCTCATAGGGCCTTGTATAGAATAGTGGTTTGCTGTTCATAAGTTTGTAGGAGTGTTTGCTAAGCTATTGTTTGTCTGGTTCAGTTTTAGAGTCAAGGGGTTTTCCTCAGTGGATGTCCTGTGATTTTCTATTTGCTTGATTTGTTTACATTTTCTTTTTTCAAATTTGGTAATGCACAGAGATTAATTTTGAGGGTGGTGGGTGTTTTATTATTTAATTTGTTTGTTTAGTTCTTTATTTTTGAGTGGGATGACAATCTCTATAAATTTGTGTTGTCTTCTGAATATATACTTTTCGATAAAAAATTCCCCTACTATCCAGTAGGGGAAACCACTGGTCACTGAGTCTGATGGCCAGTCCTGGGACAGAGCCAGAGTTCATGGATGTGCAAGAGGTTGGGAAGCAGGTCTCTTCCCCCTGCCTCTCAACAGCTAGAGATTGAGCATTTTTTTGATGCAACAGGACATCTTGAGATGGACATTTCTATGTCAGACAATGATAAACCCATGAAAAAAAATGCTGATGGTACCATTAGAGGAAAGTAATAATTCTACAGAACCAAATGAAACTTCATTAGGAGCAATAAATGTTTTGGACCATGCGGATGCACAAACGGATGCCCAACTGTGGGCACTCCAAGCTGAAGAGAATGCTAGATATACTAAAAGGAAACAAGAACTCCTAGAGGCTCCCCCTCATATAAGCAGGAGATACAGAAGGGGGCAGGATGAGGGTAACAGAGTGAATGGGGGGGAAAGTAGGGGAGAACAGACAAGGTAAATCCAGGAAAAAAACATAAAAGCAGGGGCCGAAAGGGACAAGGTGGATGGTGGTGTCTCTCAATGCACACAGTATAGGGAAAAAGATATAGGACTTACAGACCCTCTTGACCGAAGGCAAGGTAAACATTGCAACCATTACTGAAACCTGGGCCACAGTATACCATGACTGGGACCTCACAATCCTATGGTATAAACTTTACTGACAGGATAGGGAAAAAGGAAAAGGAGTGGGGGTTTGCGGCATACATCAGGGAAGGGATAGTGAGCATAAGGGAAGAAGAGATGGAAAAGGGGGTCAGTGAAACATTGTGGCTACAAATACAAACCCACAGGGTAAGAAAATTAGGTTGGGGTGGTTTATAGACCACCTACCCAGGGGGAGGAAAAGGACAGGGTGCTTTGTGGGCAGTTGAGGGACATAGCAGGGAAGGGTGAAGCGATAGTAACGGGAGACTTTAACCTGCCTAAAATTGACTGGGACACTCCTGCCACAACCTGTACCAGAAGTTAGGTGATCGTCGATCCAATACAGGATGGCTTCATGACACAATTAGTGGCGGGACCAACTAGGGGGGGAAGCAATCCTGGACCTAGTGATTACAAATGGGGAGCATGTCCAGGACATTGATATCAGGGAACCCAATTGGTGGAAGTGACCACAGTTCAGTATGGTTCAAAATAGATAGGGGTAAAGAGGATATTCAAACACAGGCTAGGGCACTGGACTTCAGGACAGCCAACTTTTTTTTTTTTATCATATAAAATTGTATTAGTTTTTCAGGTTTTCCAACCACAGTGGGGGCTCTCCAGCCAGCCTCCTGCTGCCAAACTACCATGTCTCAAACATGGTTACACATTACAGTATTACACCAAGGAATAATATATCTCTGACATCATTGGCTGTACAATTATCTTATTACATTCAGTCCTCACTTTACAGGGCTCTACTATTTGTCAAGCTCACAAAACTGAGTCCACCCGTATATATAAAACAGTCAGCCTCTAAAACTGTAGCATCATCATCCAACCAGGGGGGTGGGGTCTCCCGGAGTTCCTTGTACCTACACTATTCTGGCCACTTCCATACCATATATTCCATGTCCCATCACCTTACCCAATTTTTACCAAATCTTCCACAGAGAGGGCCTGCGCCTAGTGACACCGGACTATACGAATTAAGCCAGACTGATAGCAGACCATGCGTTATGAGGGAAAAGCCCCAGACTATCCTTAGCCTCGGTCATCCCATAATTAAAAGTCAGCACTTATAAAAGATGCAAACCTCAGTAGGGTGTGAGGGATGTTATTATTTAAACTATCAGTGGGTTATGCAAAGGGGGTGGGACCGAACAGATATGTGAGTGTAGGTATGTGTCCCATTTCTTATAGTATCTGGGGAGATGTCCTTTCCCCATTGCAGAAAGTTTTCAAAAGTAGCAAGCCACTTACCATAGCTCGCCACTTTTCGGTGATGCAGGGGGGGGGGATAGGTAGTCGCCATCTTTTCAGAATCGCCCTTTTTGCTTCCATGATGGCAACCAACACTCATGCCTTAGTGGGTGTCGACAAATGACCCAGAAAGGAGACATCTCCCAGCACCAACGTAACTTGGGCAGTTGACAAAGGTCTGCCCAGAACCTTGGAGCAGTCCTCCAGCACCAGTTCCCAGAACCCCTGGACTACTGGACATGCACACAAAATATGGAGTAGGTGAGCCAGAGAGGCGTCACATCTCCAGCACTTGTTGTGTTTCTAAGACTGCTTGAAAGGCAGAGTAGAGAAACTTACCAGAGCAAGGGAAAAGGATTAAGACTTAGTTTGGCTAAGCAGATTTACTGTATGGTGGTGTTTTTATTTTTTACTCATAGGGATTGCTACTGTTTGTTGCTAACATTTCATTGCTTTATTTTTTCTCTGATTAAATTGTTGTTGCTGGTATACCTTCTTCTGCATTATTACAAGGTGTGCCTACAGGTGTGTGCTAACAGATCACTGCTGTAATCGTCTGATTCAAATTGTCTTTTGCAAGGTATATCTTCTGTTACTGCTTTATTTTTCTCTGGAGCAAAGTGTTTCTTACAGCGTATATCTTCTCTGAAATTATTACAGGTGGTGCTTTACAGGTTTTACAGTTTTATCTAACATTAGGATAAGCTTTCAGGGTTACTGCATTTGTTGTTGACTGATTGTTTCTGCTCTTACCTCCTTGTTCTTTCGTCCGTGGTTCTTCTTTTTAGGCAGGGGACGGGCCCAACCACCCCATGCTACACTCCTTTTATAGGGTACCACAGTTGTGACATTTCCTGTGGCAGAGCAGGAAGGGCGGATCAGTGGAGCCTCCACAAGGTGATCTCATTTACAGGGGCACTAGTAATTTAACTTGTTATAACAAGTTAAACAAAAGCACAATTAAACCATTACTTGCATTTTTTTCCTTTTTTCCTTCTAATTACTCTGACTAGGTTACAAACCCAGCAACTTATTTGGAATGGATTTCATTAACTGCAGGTACTGTGGAACAATTTTCAGAAGGACAGTCTTACAGGATTTAGGACACTGTCCTACATGCTGAGCCTTTGGAGATCTTAGGGATCAGCTCCGGGCAGCATGGGCGAGATTGCATGCCTCAAATTTCATATTGAAGAGAAATACATTATAAGAACCACCGCCATTCCCCAGCATCCAACAGAAAAACCTCGACCGCAGAGGGTAGTTGGTCCAGGAGGTTGTACGTGGTTAGGAGGAGCAAATCAGGTGCCCCATCACTCTCTGCTCTCCAACACATTACCTCCAAAACCACATAAACACTACAAACAGGTATCTGCCTCTATCTCTGAAATCAAATAAAGAGGCAGAAGACACTGCAGAGCAGGACACTGTGGCACAGGAGCTAGCACAACAAAACTCACCCAAATCAGGAACCAAAACAAAACAAGCACAAAGAAATCCAAAAACTTCTGATCATAGGAGACTCCATGATTCGGGGAGTTGATACCCATCTCCAGCCAGGGTGATGGTCAGATGTCTCCCAGGTACATCAATGGAGAGACACTGACCGCATTACTAAAATTGTTCACAAAGCAGGAGAAAACATTGATGTCCTAGTACACATAGGGACTAATGATCTAGCCAAGCCGGTCAGTTGTGGAGACCAAGGAACACCTGACTAGGCTGGGTGACAAACTATCATCTATTTCGTCCGGCATCTCCTTCTCTGAGATCCTGCCAGTCTGGGAGAGGGAGCAGATGGACGGAAGGTCAAGAAGGGAGATAGGGAAGCTAAACACGTGGCTCAAGGGCTGGTGCCAGGAAAAAGGACACAGATTTGTGGAACTGGCAACAGTTCTGGGAGGCGAAAGTTCTTTAAATTTGATGGACTGCATCTGCCTAAAGAGAGTCAGTGCACTGGGGCAGAAGTTTGATGTCTTTGCAGAATATTTAAACTAGCAAATGGGAGAGGGTGCAGCACCCCATACGTCGAATGGGAAGAACACCCTTCCCCCCTCACCTAGTGGTCAAACAGGAATTCAGCATGTTTGCCGTTCATTTGCATCACCAGGTAAGAAAAAAGGTTTGTCTCCCCATACAACGCACAGGGGTAATGCCAAACTTCACCCAACAACTAACACAACAAAATCTGGCCAATGGAAAATCATGTACACAAATGCTCACAGCCTGGGAAATAAGATCCCAGACCTGCAGGCAATAATGTCAGAGGCTAAACTGGACATAGTAGCAATTAGTGAGACGTGGTTTACCAGTAACCACACTTGGGAGACTTCAGTACCTGGCTATGTATTGTTCAGAAGAGACCGGGGTGCAAAAGGGGAGGGTGGCCCTGTATGTTAATGAAAATATCAAAGCTACAGAAATTCAGAATACACATAAGAGCCAGAAGAACTGTGGGTCACCTGGAAACAGGAAATGGGACAGCCATAAGAACTGGGGTTGTCTACAGGCCCCAGACCAGAGGAGGACATAGACACATTACTGTTAGAAGATATACAAAACATGACAGCTAAAGGGAGGTTCTGATAATGGGAGACTTCAACATGCCGGATACAGATTGGTCAATACCAGCAGGAACATCTGCCAGAACTAGACTCATAGTGGATTCCTGCAGGGGAGGGCCTCAAACAACTGGTACAGCAACCCACAAGAGACAGGGCTATCCTAGATCTAGTACTGACTAACAAAGAAGGGATCACAGATCTCAGGTAGAAGGTCACCTGGGGGCCAGTGACCATCACATGGTATGGTTCAATTTGGCTACTACATCTAAATCATCCCATTCAAGGCAAAAATATGGGACTTCAGAGGAGCTGACTTTGATAAGATGGCCAACAGAGTTAAGCTAGCCGGCAAAAAGAAACACAGGTGAGGGGTACAGGCAAAGTGGGCAAGCATTAAGGATGCAATACTTGAAGCAACATCCCATTGTGTTAGACAGAAAAGGAAGTGCAAAGAAGGAAACCACTTTGGTTCTCAAATACAGTAGCAGAAAAGGTCAGAGCCAATAGGCTGGCCTTCAGGAAATATAAGGGAACACAGCGGGATGAAGATGGGGGCATACCAAACTGCCCTAAGGGAAGCAGGTAAGGCAGTAAGGCAGGAAAGTCCCAAACTGAGGAAACACTAGCACGAACAGTAAAAGAAGGTGACAAGACTTTCTATAGATACATTAGTGAAAGGAGAAAGTCCAGAGGGTATTGCTAAGCTTAATGGAGAAAAGGGAGCATGTGAGGAGGAGGACCCTGTAGGCATCTATCCTAAATACATACTTTTGCTCAGTATTTACTGAAGAGAAGGTAGGGCAGGGCCACAGCTCAGCATCATGGACACAGGGGAGGAGGTGAGCACTACTCCCTTCACAAAAGAAAGGGTCTACAAGGCTTACTAAGCTCCAGGGTGGATAGACAATGGGACCTGATGGCATACATCCCAGGGTACTTAAGGAGCTAAGGAGGAACTAGCAGAGCCATTAGCAGAATTGTTTAGTGAGTCTCTGAGCACAGGAGAGGTCCCAGAAGACTGGAGAAGGGCTCATGTGATCCCGCTCCACAAGAGTGGTAGCAGGGAGGAGGCGGGGACCTACAGACCGGTCAGTCTTACCTCAGTAGTGGGCAAGATTATGGAGGCACTCCTTAAGGAAAGGATAGTGCAACACCTGGAATCCATAGGGGCACAGGATCCAAGACAGCATGGGTTTACAAAAGGAAGGTCCTGTCAAACTAATCTCATAGATTTCTTTGACTGGGTAACCAGAGTGGTGGACCAAGGGGGAGCAGTTGATGTCGCCTACCTTGACTTCAGCAAAGCTTTTGACACTGTTCCACATAGAAGATTGATAAATAAGCTGGGTAGGCTCGGGGTGGGTCAGAAGTTGGTCAACTGAGTGGCAAACTGGTTGACGGGCAGAAAACAGAGAGTGGTGGTAAATGGTATACAGTCAGAAGAGATGCAAGTCACAAGTGGGGTACCTCAGGGATCAGTCCTGGGGCAGTCCTCTTCAACATCTTCATTAGTGACCTTGAAGATGGACTAGAGGTAAGGCTTGTCTGTTTGCAGATGACACCAAGATCTGCAACAGAGTAGATGATCCAGATGGGGTGGGCAGAATGAGAAGAGATCTGGATAAACTAGCAGAATGGTCAGAAGAGTGGCGACTGGGATTTAATGCAAAGAAGTGCAAAATCATGCACATAGGGAAGAGAAACCCTGAAGCCACCTATAGGCTGGGAGGGGAGTTGCTAGCAGTCACAAAGGAAGAAAGAGACTTGGGCATCATCATCACTGATGACCTAAAATCATCAAGCAGACCTCTAAAGCAGTAGGTAAGGCTAGGGGTGTTAGGGTGTATTAGTAGAGGGTATCACAAGTCGTAAGAGGGAGGTAATAATCCCTCTGTACAAGACACTGGTTAGGCCCCATCTGGAGTACTGGTTCAGTATTGGAGGCCACACCTTCTAAGGACATTAACCAAATTGAGGCAGGCCAGAGAGGGCAACCAAAATGGTACAGGGACTGCATCAGAAGACATATGAGGACAGATTAGCAGAGCTCAATATGTATACCCTTGAGCAAAGGAGGGAGAGGTGATATGATCGAGGCATTCAAACACCTTAAGGGCATAAACAAGGTGAAAGAGTCTAACATGTTTAAATATAAGAAAATAGCAGGACAAGAGGACACAGCATGAGATTAGAGGGAGGCCGATTAAGGGAATGTGAGGAATTCTTTTCACAGAAAGGGTGGTGGATGCATGGAATGGCTTACCACAAGAAGTGGTGGCTATGAATACAGTGCAGGGCTTCAAACAGGCATGGGATAGGCATAAGGGAGCAATACAAATGACTATGAATAGATAGGCCACTGACAGAGCAAAGGCCGATGGCACATTTATAAGGTAGAAAAAGAAATGGGCAGACTGGATGGGCCTTGCGGTCCTTATCTGCCGTCAACTTCTATGTTTCTATGTTTCTATGTTTCTATAATGTTTAATCTATGAAGCACTGCCGGTGTCTTATACCATCTGAGGAGGATTTTCGACTGAATCAGTTGGCTTTTGGCATCCTCATATGCCAGGTGGGCAGCTTTCAAACAATCCTCCCAAAGATGCTGAGAGAGAGGGCATTTAAGTTCGGTTTCCCAAGCCACACAACTTGCCAGTGTATTATCGGGTTATGCCCCCATAATAACCCTATAAAAAGTTCCCACCAAGCCCCTTTTCCTACCGGGTTCATGCAGGGTAGTCAAGCATTTTCATCTGTCCACTTCTGCAGACTCTGACAAGAGAGAGGCAGTTGCACTCCGGATCTGGAGGTACCTCCAGAAATCTTGAGTGTCAAGTCCATATTTTCCTCTCATCTGCTCAAAGGACATAACCATTACCCCATCAGGGAGGAGGAGATCCCCCATCACACGTATGTCTCTGGAGGCCCATTGCTTCCAGTGTATCGTTGTGCGATCTATCTTTATAAGTTGATTATTCCACAGAGGGGCATACTTAACCAGAGGGAGATATGCTTTCTTTGGAATGCCCGTGTCGGCCATCACATTGCACCATGCTCTACAAGTCTCTGACATTATGGGCGAGAGCATACTGCCTGTCGGCCTCTTGTCAGAGAGCCGAAAGAAGAGAGCATTGTCGGGTAGGAGGGCTGCTTCTAATTGCACCCATTGAGGGGGAGGGGACAAGGGGGCAGCAAACCAGCTTGTAGCCTGGGCCATATGAAAGGCCAAATGGTATCCTAAAAACCACGGGAGTCCTAGTCCTCCCCTAGTCCAGTGCGCCCGCAGCTTAGCTCGGCTCCAGCGTGCCATTTTACCTTCCCATATAAAGGAGGAGATAATTCTATCTAGCTGCTGGAAAGGTCTAGGTGTTAGAGGGACGGGAATATTATTAAGGAGATACGCCACCCTAGAAAAAATAAACATCTGGATGGCCTCTATCTTCCCCTTTAGAGAGAGAGCTGCAATCTTCTCCACCTCTGAACCTTTGCCATTATAACATTGATCAGTGGGGAGAAGTTAGCCTTCTCTAGATCCCTTCAAGCAAAAGGAATGTAAATCCTAAGATATGAGAAGCCCTGTGGTGCCCAGATAATATCCATGTCCCACAAGCAATCCATACTACACCTTGCTTTAAGGGGGGATAAAATTGTCTTCTTTTGATTAATTACCAGTCCCGACAGGGAGGCAAACTCCTGCAGGACCTGAAGAACTATCGGGATGGAGCATCCCGGATTAGACAGGGTAAGCAGCATATCGTCTGCATAGGCATTAACTAGGAAGTTTTGCTCCTTCACCGGTATTCCGGTAATATCAGGGGTGCTCAGGAACTTCCATATCAGGGGATTCAGCACCAAGATAAACAGGAGAGGGGAAAGGGGATAACCTTGTCTAGTGCCTCTCTGTAAAGAGAAGGGCTGAGCTACATCTCGATTAGTTACAATTTTCACTGTGGCAGATGGTATAAAGTGGAGACCCAAGAACAGAACCCCAGCCCGAACCCGTAAAGAGGCAACACTTCCTTCAAGTATCCCCACTCTAACGAGTCGAAAGCCTTAGCAAAGTCTAAGGCCAAGGCTGCCATAGGAGTATTTGAACGTAGGGTAAGCCATTTTAAGTTGAGGACTAGTCGGAGGTTGTCCGCTCCTGATTTCCCCTTAGAGAAACCTGCTTGTGAGGGATGTATCACCGTGGATAACATCGGAGACTGCCTATTCACCAGAACTTTAGCTAAAAGTTTGGTGTCTACTGATAGGAGGGAAATAAGCCAGAAGTTGGCGCAGTCCAGCACATCCGAGGATTTTTTGGGAATTAAGGTGACTAGAGCCTCCCACATAGAGGGAGGGAGAATTGAGGACATCTGGGCTCCCTGCAGAGCCTGCAGGAGAGGTGCAGTAATTTCTGCTCGTATCAGCTGATATAACTCCACTATCATACTGTCTGGGCCTGGGGCCTTTCCTTTAGCCATTTGGGACAATGCAGAACTCAATTCCTTTGTTGTGATTGGGGCATCCAGAGCCACCCTCTGCTCTGGGGAGAGCCTGGGGAGAGAGACCCCATTAAACAACTTGGTCATCCATGCCCTGAGCTCTCCTTCCGACACTTGGGCCTTAGAGCGATAGAGTTCTTGGTAATGGTTCTGCATTACCACATTGATGGCCTTAGGAGTAGATACTATTCTGCCTTGCGGATTTCTCAGAGATAATATTCTGGAGGCTGCCTGCTGTTTGCGAAGATGGTACGCAAGAAGCTTGCCCCCTTATCCCCAGAACTTATGCTTGGCGTGAATTAGCTGCCAGGCTGCCTTCTCATTTAGCAGAGTATTGAGCTGATATTTTATACCTGTAATGGCAGACAAAAGAGGGGAATTAAGCGGGTCTCAAGGGTTTACTTTGAATTTTCTTTCCAGAGTCGCCAGCTCTACCTGGAGCGTAGAAATGGTCTTTGTTCTGGCTTTGCTTTTGGCGCCCGAGAAAGATATGATTCTTCCTTGTAGCACAGCTTTGAACACCTCCCATACTACCGAGGCTGTGGTCTCTCCCGGGGTATTCAGAGCAAAATAATTTTCAGCCTCTTTTTTAATATAGGCATGAAATGTTTTGTCTTGCAACAGGGTAGGGCTACATCGCCACCTTGTAGAGGAGGCACTCTGTCCTGGCGGAGAGTACAAAATGGAAACTGGCACATGGTCTGAAATCAGAATGCTACCTATTGAAGCATCAATAACCCCTAGATCAGCAGCATAATTTGTGAGCCAAAAATCAAGTCTGCTATGCGTGTGGTGCACCGACGAATAAAATGAATAGTCTCGTCCCTGTGGATTGGCCCTCCTCCAGGTATCACAAAGACTCCACTCTGTCATCAGATCAGTAAGACTAGTTAAAGCCTTAGGAAGTGTTTGTGGGGTGGGCACAGATTTATCAAGGAAGATGTCCAGAACTAAATTATGATCCCCTCCTATCAAAATGGGGAGGTCAGAGAAGCCATCGGTAAGGTCCGACATAGCTTGGCTGAGGTCACAGTATATTTCCCCAGCATCAGCATTATGACCATAAACATTAGCCAGCAATAGTCGACCACCCAGATATGATACCCGGACTGCTATCCAGCATCACTGCGCATCCGAGCGCTTGTCCTCCACCGCCCAAGGTAAAGATTTCCTTACTAAGATGGCCACTCCCCTAGACTTAGTCGTGGCACAACTGGAGATCACTGTCCCTACCCATAGTTTCTTCAGCCACTGCACGGTCTGACTGGTAAGATGTGTCTCCTGGAGCAGGGCCACATCCGTCCCTTTGGATTTCAGAAACTGCAAAACTTTGGTTCTTTTAGCAGGGTGGTTAAGCCCCTTCACATTCCAGGAGACACACCTCCAGCCAAGACCCGTCGTCGCTGTCCCGGATGCTGCCATCATTTTGGAGTGTAAACAGAGAGTTAACCCTGGTGTGGTACTCACCCCAAAGTTTCCCTCTGGATATCAGACCCACCAGCCCTTAGCTCATGAGAGACACAAATACCTGATCGACAGCTGAGCTCCCCTGGTGTCAGAGATGAGGATAGTTCAATGAGAGTTCACCTCGCACCTAAATATGGAGCCACCTAGTTCCCACCTGGTTGGAGATAATTTAAGAAAAGAAAAACACAAACAGTGTTTTAACAACTAATATATCAAACTTAATATTACTTATTTGTAAGACTAAGGCTATGAGTCTATACCCCACTTAAGGGTTCCTAAACCACAATAGTTACTGGTGATGAAGTAAACGTGTGAAAGAAGCTACTCACAACAGAAGGGGGCTTCACGCCTCACTGCTTCGAACACCAGCCAAAGCAAGGGAGAGGTTACTTCCAATTACTGGTAACCTGTCCCAACCTGGCCCCAGGGATCTCTGTAACTCAGCAAGATCCAGAGGTACCAGGCGAGAGAAGCACGGAGACTGCTCTAATAATAGAGTAGCCCCCATTTGCCTATCTACTGGGGAAGGGAAGGAGGAGGGAGAGGCGAGGAAGGGGGAGGGGAAAGGAGGTGGGGGGAGGGAGGCTAACACTGCCCCGTGAGTACCTTAATAAGTTGGGGGGAGGGAGACTAATGTGAGGGAGTGCTTGGAGGGGGGGCACTCGTCAGGCGCCTACTCCTCCTCGTAACTGTTCAACTGTTTGGCCAAGTCCTCTCTATCAAAACAGGGGATATACTGCCCCCAAGTCTCTAGATCTCTATGCCTCTACTCTTTAGGCCCACCAGCATCCAGAGTTCAAGAATTTCTAAGAGTAGAGACCAGGGGAGTAAAAGGGTAGTAAGGGAGGGAATGCCAAAGTCTAAACAGTGACTCGGGTGTGTTTAGAGAGGGGGTGGGTACCTATTCCCCACTACCCCAGTATCACTACCTAACACCCTTCAGGAAGAGAAGGAGGAGAGAGAGCAAGGTATGCAACAGCGCGATAATGTATATCTGCGCGTGCTACTCCACTCCTTATCAACCTGCTCATAGGAAGCAAACACAGAAAAGAGAAGAAAAAAGTCTCAGAATGATGTGTCCAGAATGTCCAACAGATTGTTCAGCCTTCCACACCGGCTGGCAACAATTGCCCCTTGTGCATAGCGTTGGAGCCACCAATAGATGAGTTAAGTGCCTCCGCATACAATTTAGTCCCAGGCTTCAGACAGCCTGCTTCCACAGCACCATCTTGCTCATCTGTATCAGCCTCAGCAGCCCAGTCCAGCACCTCCACGCCCTCCATAGACTCTTCCCGCTTCTCCACCTCCAATTCTGGTGCTGCATTCATGACTTGGGTCTAAGCATCCGCTGTAAGGAATTTGGCTGGGGGAGAGGCCTCCACATTGCACGTTGCACACTGCCGAGGGCTCCTGGCCCACTGACGTAGATGTCCTGTTGCGGGGGGGGTTGCCCAATCCTCCTGCCCCCCAGTTTCATTCCCGTTATTTAAATAACCACCACGGTCTGGAGGGGGGGTATTGTGGCATTTACCTGCCATCTGCGATCCTGTAGGCAAGGGCAGAGAGATCTCCTTTGCACCTAGGCCTGATTGAGTGGCATTCCCATCCTCCTGGGGTACATTTCCCTTTCTTTCCGGTCCCTTGAACACATTATCTTTCGGGGTCCAGAGGCGTTTGGGGAGAGAAGATCTCGGCAGTAGCCCTGGCCATTGGCCATTTATCCAGGCCTCTGCTTCTTGAGGGGATTCAGCCACAAAAGACCTGCCATCCTTAGACAACTGTAAGGCAGTCAGCCTTCTGAACCTGTTTTGAAAAGAATTGGCAGCCAGATTTTTCTTCAGTGGGCCATACGCCTTCCTCCACAGGACTGCTTCCTGCGAAAAGTCCAGGTAAAATGAGATTGTGTTGCTCTTCCAATTAAGCTCTCCTAGCTCCCTGGCAACCCTTAGTAGCTTTTCCTTCACCGGGTATTTCAACAAGTATGCAATAATTGTTCTAGGCCCGTTCACACCCTCCGACTTGCCCACTATCCAATGCGCTCTCTCCACCCCCATAGGCTCCTTCCACCTCTCGCCCAGCAGTCTCGGAAGCCAGTCGTTCAAGAATTTCTCCATGTTCGGCCCCTCAGCCCCCTCCGGTACCCCTAGTATCCGAATATTGTTTTTTCTGCTTCTGTTTTCTTGATCTTCTGCCCTTTGCCACAATCTAGCAAGCTTGTCCTCATGGTCTTTAAGCCTCTTTAACACAGACAAATGCTGCCTCTCCAACTCCTCTGTACATTGATCCAGCACATTTTGTTGGTCTGCCAGTTTCCTTGCATCTGCCACATTCCTTGCTACTGTAGCCCTTATATCATCCACTCTGATCAGGAGCACTTCCAGCATTTTTGTGATGTTGGCTAATGCCTCTCTGACTGGTATCCGCTCTTGTGAGGGCATAGCAGGCTGTGTAGGCTGTCTCCCCACGGCGATTCCTGCAGCTTCCATTCTAAACCAGCAGCTTTAACTTGTCTAGATTCTCAGACCTGCCTCAGCGGTAACTTCTTCAGCCCGGATCTCTCCTCCGCTATTCCCGATCTCAGCCTCACTCGCTCCGCCTGTCGGCGACATTTTACAAAACTACCACTCCCCTACGCTCGGGCCTTTATGGCCCACTTTCACACATCCCTCCAAGTTATTCACAATTAAATTTCAAACTACGAATATCTGTCCCCGCAATTCAGCAGCAGTGCTAGCCTCCGTGAGGGTAAAACTTAATTCCCCAGCAGAAATTTATAACTTTCAGTCCAGCATTCCAGCAAAGAAGGCTATAAAAGGCGCCAGGTCGGGACAGAGCAAAAAGCTCACGCAGCCATTGCTTCAGGGTCCAAGCCACACACCCCTAGGACAGCCAATTTTAGTAAGATAAGGGAAGTGATAAGGGAAAAGCTAGGAACATTGAAGGAAGGGATGGGGGTGGAAACATTATGGGGATATATCAAGGGTGCCATTCAAACATCTATGTGCAGTTGCATAAAAATGATGGGGAAGAAGAAGAAGAAGGCAAGATGGCCTAGCTTGTTCAGCAAGGAAGTAGCTAAATCAATGAGATAAAAGAGAGCAGCTTATAAGAAGAGCAAACAAACTGCTAGAGACGAAGATGAGGGGGAATTTCACAGACTGGCCAAAATAACAAAAGAAGAAGTCTGGAAGGCAACGCATTAGAAAGAACTGCATATAGTGCAGGGGATAAAAAGGGGGAAAGCATTCTTTAACTATATAAGGGAGAAAAGGGACAAAAAAAGATGGCATTGTCAGGCTCAAGCAAGGGCCAAAGTGGGTAACGGAAGACAGGGCAAAAGCAAAAGTATTAAATAACTTCTTCTGCTCTGTCTTCACAAAAGAGAAAAATGGGCTGATGCCACAGGCAGGGATCAGGAAGGAAGAAACAGAGGTAGACCCCATAAGGGTTATTGGGATAGACAGGGTGAGAGAGGGACTGAGGAGACTGAAGGTGAACAAATCCCCAGTGCCAGATGGGATGCACCCCAGAGTACTCAGGGAATTGGCCAATGAACTGGCAGGCCTGATGGCAGTTCTGTTCAATAGTTCCCTGAACTCAAAGGTGGTGCCAGTGGAATGGAGAACAGCTAATGTCATGCCACTACACAAAAGTGGCCCCAAACAGGACCCAGGCAACTACAGGCCAGTAAGCCTGACCTCTATAGTCTTCAAACTTATGGAGTCCATACTGAAGCAGGGGCTAACAAAATACTTGGAGAAGAATAGTCTGCAGGATAGCTAGCAACACGGGTTTGTGGCTGGAAGATCTTGTCAAACAAACTTAATTGAGTTATTTGGCTATGTCTTGAAGGCGGTAGACAAGGGACAAGACAAGGGTGCAAGAACTCCTAAAACTGAAGGTGGACAAAGCAATGGGGCCTGATGGAATTCACCCCAGAATTCTAAAAGAATTAAGGGGGGAACTAGTGAAACCACTGGCAACTCTTTTTAATAAATCATGGGAGGATGGTGTGGTACCCGAGGACTGGAAGAAGGTGGATGTGATTCCTCTTCACAAAAGTGGGACCAAGACAGAGGCAGAAAGTACAGACCTGTCAGTCTGACCTCTGTGGTAGGGAAAGTGATGGAGTCACTTCTGAAGGAAAGAATAGTTGAGTACCTAGAGGCCAGTGGGGCAGAGGACCCAAGGCAGCATGGGTTCACAGCAGGAAAGTCATGTCAGACGAATCTAATAGATTTCTTTGACTGGGTGACCAAAGTAGTAGACCAGGGAGGGGCTGTGGACATGGCCTACCTAGACTTTAGCAAGGCATTTGACACAGTCCCACACAAAAGATTAATGGTCAAATTAACCAGCCTGGGAGTGGGTCCCAGGGTGGTAGCCTGGGTAAAACATTGGCTGGACAACAGGACACAGAAGGTAATTGTAAATGGAGTCCACTCTGAAGAAAGAGGGGTTACTAGTGGGGTACCGCAGGGTTCAGTATTGGGTCCAGTCCTTTTTAATGTCTTCATAAGTGACATTGCAGAGGGACTGGAAGGAAAAGTATGCCTCTTTGCAGATGACACAAAGATCTGCAACAGGGTTGATATACAAGGAGGCGTGGAAAGGATGAGAAGGGACTTGGCAAGGTTGGAGGATTGGTCAGAAGTATGGCAGCTAGATTCAGTGCAAAGAAGTGCAAAATAATGCATCTGGGAAACAAGAACCCAGGGAAGATTACACAATGGGGAGGTAGTAACAACAACAAAAAGGAAAGGGACCTGGGGGTAATCATATCAGAAGACCTTAAGGTTAAGCAATGTGAGGAAGGCAGTAGGGAGGGCTGGGGTATACTGGGATGCATAGGGAGAGGCATCACCAGCAGAAAACAGGAAGTTGTTATCCCTCTGTACAGACAGTTGGTGAGACCCCATCTGGAGTACTGTGTCCAGATCTGGAGACCCCATCTCTGCAAGGACATAGACAGGATAGAGGCAGTCTAGAGGAGGGCAACTAAAATGGTGCAGGGTCTGCAAGAGAAGCCGTATGAGGAGAGACTAAAGAAGCTTAATATGTATATCCTTGAGGAAAGAAGAGAGAGGGGGGACATGATAGAAACTTTTAAGTACTTCAGTGAAATCAACAAAGTCCAAGAGGGTAGCATCTTTCAGAAAAAGAGACGTGCAAGAACAAGGGGACACAATTTAAAGATAGAGGGGGGCGGTTCAGGGGCAATGTGAGGAAGTATTATTTCACAGAGAGGGTAGTGGATGCATGGAACAGCCTTCCTGAGGAGGTTGTGGGGTCTAAAACTGTGGGAGAATTCAAGAATGCATGGGACAGACATAAGGCAATTCTTGTGTGGGGTAGGAAGAAATAGGCTGTTGGTTAACTAGGATCTGCGGCCTATCCTGTAGGTAGGGAAATGGGCAGACTAGATGGGCCAAGCAGTCCTTATCTGCCATCAAAGTCTATGTTTCTATGTTTCTAAACATCATATACCTGGGCTCTAGCAAAGCCTTCAACTCGGTGCCACACATGAGGCTAATAACAAAACTGAAGGAACTGGGGTGGGGGAAAGATTGGTCAGATGGGTAGAGAACTGGTTGGGGGCAGGACACAGAGGGTGGTAGTAGGAGGGATAACCTCCAGTACAAAGGAGGTCACTAGCGGTGTACCACAGGGATTGGTCTTGGGCCCGGTATTGTTCAATGTATTTATAAATGACACTGGAGAGGGTATTGAAGACAAAATATGTCTCTTCGCTGATGACACCTAAATCTGTGAGAGGGTGGACACTCAGGAAGGGGTACATTAACTAAGGGAAGACCTAGCCATACTGGAAAAATGGTCAGAGATTTGGCAGCTGGCTTCAATGCCAAGAAGTGAAGGTGATGCACATGGGGGCTAAGAACCCAAGAGCCAAGTACTAAATAGGAAAAGTATGGGTAGCCGAGTCAGAGGAAGAAAAAGATCTAGGAGTAGCAATCACTAGTGACATGAGGCGGTCCACACAATGCAAGCAGGTGACAGCAAAGGCCAACAGGATTCTGTGATGCATCGCTAGGGGATTCAGTAGCAGACACAGTGAGGTTATTCTACCACTGTATAGGTCACTGATGAGGCCTCACTTGGAAGATGGGTTGAGGTATTGGCACCTGTACCTAAAAAAGGACATTAAACTGCTAGAAGGGGTAGAGAGGAAGGCGACTAAGATGATCAGGGGCAGCAGGAAAGGTCATATGAGGAGAGGCTGGAGTTCTTGTGGATGTACTCACTGAAGGAGAGGAGGCAGAGGGGGAATATGATAGAGACCTTCAAGTACCTATAAACAAGGTAGCATGGGAAGGTCTCTTCCATGTAAGAGAAAATACCTCCACTAGAGGGCACAGCCTAAAGCTAATGGGAGGAAAGTACAAGAGGGATGTGAGGAAGCACTTCTTCACAGAAAGGGTGGTGATGTCAAGGAACAATCTGCCGGAGGCAGTCGTGACATCCAAAACAGTGGAATCTTTCAAGACAGCCTGGGACAAACACAGAAGGAGGATGTGGGGACAGGGAAAAAGAAGGGGAGAGAGAGGGGAGGGGGCATAAGACTCTGTGGCGGGATAAAATACAAGAACACAGCACAGATAGGGCAGACAAGATAGGCCTAAAGGTCTCCTTCTGTGGGCTACTTCTTATGTTCTTATATTCTTATGCTAATCCAGACATTCACTTCTGCACATTCTTCTAAGGTGCCGCCCGAAGGAACACAGGCCTAATCACAAGCCGGTGAAGCAGAATTGCAGCCAGAGGTTCCCCATAGCAACGCCACCATGGAGGTGGCATCTGAAACAGTCACTGATGCTTCACAGTGAGCGTTCTCTGTTCACACGGAACAGTTTCTTTTTTTGGCTGCCAAATGGACTCCGATGCTATTTGTATTTGGAAACAAACAGAGTAAAGAGGGGATCCCGTCTAGAATGAAACCTACAGCCACTTCAAAGGCTGGTCAAAGTCAGAGTTCCAATTACTCACAAGCTTCCACATCGAAACAGACTTGGCCTGTAGACTCTATACTACGAGCAGCTGGATGGGCGAAAGACACAACAGGAAAGTGGATATTGGGTTTTACGCCAATTAAAATGCTTTCTCCTGAAGACACAATCAACTCGGGTATGAAACAACAACCTTTATCTCAAACTGTTTTTGGTACAGCAAATTCTGATAGTGATATGGAAGCTATAAGCACAGGAGACCCAACAGCCATCAGAAAAAGTTTCTCCTGGTAACGAACCATCCCAGTCTTCAGTCCCAGCTATTTCTAGTAATACTGACAATAACCCAGAACAAAATCATGCAGCAAGACCATATGCCTCACTATTTCACACCACTGTGTACCCAGCTAAGACACATAATGCTTTACGCCTCCATTGTAAAGGAGGTTTGGATTCTTTACCCGACCAAGTTTTTGTAGCATTAGCTCTCTTGAAGGAGTCCATGGGTTTTTTCACCACTGAAGTTTATGCCTTGATCCATGTTTCCAGCGAGACAACATTTTTTTTCCATAAGTAGTTTTGTATGGTTTGTTCTAGTTTTTCTCCCGCTGTTCCCATCCCCTTGTCTTGGCATGGATGAACACATGTGGAGGCATGTGCACGTCATGCTACAAGAAACCCTCCCTTCCCATCACCCCCTCCTGCCTGCACCATCACCGTACCTCCACCCGGTGACGGTGGAACTATGGAGGGGCGACTACCTCCCCAAGAGAGGACAGCTGCCATTAGGCAGCTAAATCCTGCTCCCTCCCCCATGCCGGCTCCCCGACAACTCGAGTTAGTTTCCGAACCTGGGTCACCCAACGTGTCGTAAGGTAAGGCATCCAGCACCTCAACCCTCAATGCCACAGGGCCAGCCTTGGCCAGACTACATTCAACATTTGTTTTAAACTTAAAAGTGGTTTAGAAAAATGTTTGCACAAGTATACCCTTAAACAAACTCCACTGTGAAAACCCTTTGAAGCAATCCCCCTGACACAGCCTACATTTCAAACAGTTACAGTTCTGTTTAGAAATGAGGGGGTTAGTGTGACTTACCTCCTATACTGGTTGCGGTAATGTTTTACAGTTCAAGGGACGCCTAAGGCAATTTTCGATTCAGAGCAGACATGGACAGGGGGTTGGAGGATTTGCATTGTATTTCACTCATCTGAAAATGGCCTCCAACATTTACCGAACAGTTTCTTCATTGACTGCGACAGAGGGATACTTTTCTATGCAGGACAGCCAAAAGCCTGCTACAGATGTGGGTCCACCACCCACTTCAGTAGCTTATGTGATAAACTTAGATGCACCTTGTGCAACAAACTGGGCCATACTAGTGTTCACTGCAGGAACCCTCAAATATGTAATCTCTGTAATATTACTGGCCATACTTATACTTCTTGCCCCAAAGCTGCACATAATCAAGATCAGACAGGCAGTTCTGAGCAGTTACTTTTGATTTCTATAGCACAACATTTTAAAACTAAAGGGGCCCAACACAGAACCCAGCCTGCCACCTCCCTAATTCCTGAGCAATGGAAACTCCCTCCCACTCCCTACAGTACCTTGCCCCCCCATCAGATCAGGCCACCCCAGCACAGATGGAGCTGGGCAGTCCAGAGACACCAGATCACTCTCAGGAAGTTCAGGACTTACTTCCACCTATTGTTCCTGCTCCAGGAGTTGATTATGTAGCCATAGACCAGGCTTCTACACCAGAGAAATTCATAGAAATGCCCCCATCCTCTTAGCTCCCTTTTGCGGGTGAAGATAGGACGGTGCTTAGACGCCGTTTAAGTAGAAAACCTTCACATTCAAAGGTACCCAAGACAGCCTGTGTCCTCCTTACTAATAGATTTGAGGCCTTGCACAACTGTTCAGAAGCTTCTGGAAAGGAATCTGATGAATCTTCTCTTAGTTCCTCTATTCCTGATCAGGCTACAGATATAGAGGAACTGCCTTTGGAGGAGCCACACAGGAATCCTACCAAGAAGGAGTCTGCCCTGGTTAGAAAACTAAAAAAATTAGGGGTCTGAAAGGGAAACAGAAACAGCTTCCATGATTTACCAGTAGGAGTGTTTTCTCTTTATCTCAGTATTTGTGCTTCATGGGCCAGATTCACAAAAGGCAACTCAAGACACAAGGCAACTTGCATCCGAAAATATGGTGCAAGTAGCACTTGCGTCCTGAGTTGCATCATGTTGGGATTCACAAAGGCAGCCTACGCCCAACTGCACCAATGCACCATAAACCCCCTTGTGACATGGCTTAAGGGGGTTTATGGCAGCAATTGCACCCTATGTAGGAAGGGTGGGGTCAAAGTCCCCAAATAGGGATTCAGAAAGAACCCTTGGTGGACATCTGTCAAAGAACAGGTACGCCCGCTATGAAGTGGTGTAAGTAGTCTTTGCTGTCCACTGGAGGTTGCCAATGTGCAGCCAGTGCTGCACAACTGAGGGGCCACCATAGCTCCTCTCCAGCCTCATACCCTTAGTGTACAGCACTGCCCCCCATGCCCACAGTCACCACAATAGCTAGCACAATGCCCAGTGTGGGCTATTGCCCACCCCCATCCAGATACTGCCAGGTGTGCAGCCATCTGGGCTGCCTGAACACTCCCCTCCCCAGCCCCGTTGCCCACTTCTCGCATGCCACACCCACATCCCAGCCCCACAGGTACCATTAACACTGGGCACCCCATATGCCCCGTACAACCCTGGTGATCCAGTGGCTCCCTCCTCCCACCCGACAAAGTAGGCCCCCCAATGCCCTGCTGGTGACTGGCACAGCCCTCCCGCTCACCACCACTTAGCCAGCCACCAACTTAGACTGTACCGGGGTGCATATTGTACATATATGTGCTCGGTGAATGACAGCTGCTGTCATTCACCGAGCGTGTATATGTACTAAATGCACTCCCGGTACAGCTCAGTCAGTGACTGGCCATGGTGGTGAGCGAAGGGCTGTTCCAGTCGCCGGCAGAGTATTGGGGTGGGGTGAGGGGGCTGGCACTGTCGGGTGGGGGCCACTAGACTACCAGGGAGTTGCAGGAGTGGACAGAGGGGGTACAATACATATTAAGGGTGATTGGGGCTGGGGTCCACACCTGACAGGGATCGTGGCAGGCATCTGCCTCCTGCCCCATTCCATGGCTTGCGGCATACATGGCGGCTGTGCCCTACCTTGCACAAATGCTGCAAGCCACAGGACTCAGGCTCCTGGACCCTGTTTGTTTCTGCATCGGGCGCAGGGTCCAGGACACAGGGGCCATTCCTGCAAACTGCCATTGTCACAGCTTGTAGCAACCCTTTGTGAATCTGGCCCATGCATCTAACTCGCTGCCATTTCATACAATAAATGTTAACAGTATAAAGATTGGTAGTAAGAGAAGTGCGGTTTTCTCTAATTTAATGTCTAGAGGGCCAGAAAGGCCCACTAGCAACCAGAATCAATTTTTCTTGGTTAATAAAAATATGCTTATGAACTTCATTACTGTAATGCCTGTAGAATTCTCAGGCCATATTCTTTTTCTACAAGCAGGTAAGCAAATCCCACTATGTCAAGGCCCTGGTACATGGAAATTCGATTCCTCTCCATTAGAACCGAAAATAATGGTACAAAACATAGTTCAATTTGTCATCTGAGCCCAACAACCCCCCCCCAAATAAACAACTCCACATTTGCTAGCTTGGATGCTTGTTGGCAAATTAATTTTTGGCACTATTTCCATATTTACATTCCATATATCTTGACTCAACAGTACATTCAAATAGTCCACATACAGTAGAGGTTCAATATTTTTTCTGGAACTTCCTTCCTTCCTGGTCTTCTGGCTGCATGCTTCACCTTCAGGGTCCAGACACTCGGATCTGCCCCCCCCCAACACCATCACCAGTAACAGGTACCGACTTACCAGGACCTCCACCCCCTCCCAGGTCCGGACACTACGATCTGACCCTATGCTCTAAACTTCCCCTCCTTTACTTCCACACCTGGGTGCCTCTGCCCCCATCACGGCCCACTCAACCCCTCCTCCTTTCTGGTTATCCCCTAATTACCCCTCTCTAGCTCCCCCTTCTCCCCTTTCCCATTTCTCCTTCCCTGACTTTCTGCTACACCCTCCCGATTTTTTTTTTATATATATATATTATCTCCCCATGACCTGGGCACTTGCTGCCCAACCAACCAGCTCTATCAGCCCCAACAGCAAACCCGCGGCCCTTCTGCAGCAACCTGGCCCCCATCGGGCCCGCTGGCCTAAACCAGACCAGTCCAAGCTGCTCCCTGTTACATCCAAGTCTAGCCCAGGTTGGGGGGCTGGGAAAAATCCTAGCAAAGAGGGCTACTGGAGGGTTACTCAGACTCTTAGACCCCTCCAGGCTCCTTCCTACCTCTTCCTGCAAGCCCCTCCCCCAAGCCAATAGCTCAGTTCCTATCTTCTATGTCAAATGACGCTGGTTTGATGACCTCATATCCCCACCCTCTCCCCCCACCTATCCTATTTACTTTAGCTATACCTTCCCATGCGGGGTGGCATCCGACAACTTGGGCTTCCTGTTAGTGGCAACCTTATTTGTCATCTGAGCCCATCATCCCCCCCGCCCCAAACAAACAACTCCACAACTGCTAGCTCTTTGGCAAATTTATTTTAGGCACTATTTCCATATTTACATTCCAAATATCTTGGCTCAACAGTACATTCAAATAGTCCACATGGTGGTCCAATATTGTTTCTGGAACTTCCTTCCTTCCTGGTCTTCTTCTTCTTGTGTGCTTCACCTTCAGGGTCCAGACACTCGGATTCTACCCACCACACCATCACCAGTACCCAGTACCAACTTACCAGAACCTCCACCCCCCTCCCAGGTCCAGGCACTATGATCCGATCCCTAGGCTCTAAATTTCCCCCAACCCCCCCCTTTAATTCCATGCCTGGGTGCACTTTGCCCCCAGCATGTGTCAGCCTGCTCCCTCCCCCTTTCTGCCTCCCCGCCAATTACCCCTCTCTAGCTCCCCCCTTTCTCCACTAGCCCATCTCCTGCTGGCGATGGAAGATGGGGCTTCCCCTTGCAGGCTAATACCTAGGTCTCCTCATATCGATCCCCCCACCTGATCTATCAATTGCCTTAGAAATAGGCACATGCCAAACTCAGTCAGATGGACACCATCCGACCTATACACATCTGCTGTCTCTAAAGAAATGTCCCTGTACTGAATGTGCACCACACCCATCTCAATCACTGCCTTGGCACCTTCCTATTGAGCAGCTTCCTTCCTTTTTTCACTACTCCCACTTCTTTGGCCCCTCTCCACACCCAACAGGATGTGATCTCAGACCAGCCGATGATCACCCCAGGCAACCAACCCTTTACAAATTCCAGATCCGCTCTCATGGCCTGGACTAAAGCCCCCCATGGTGTCTCCCCCAGGTCATTTACCCCTAGATGTACAATGAGTAAATCAGGCCTGCTCCACCTGATCCAGCGATCCTCCAACAGAGGTAATAATTGGGCCCACCTCATGCCCCTAATGCCTTTCCATTGCACCCTCGTCTGCTCCATATCTGTACGTAGCTGTGTCCCACCGCTCCTTGAAGCTGCAAATCTCTCCGCCCAATAAATGAAGGAGTGCCCCACCAACCAGACCTGCCATTTTTCTCCTGTGGGATAAATAGAAAAAACACCATTTTGAGCTCAACCAAACCATACAAAAACCTATCTCACATACTCCTTATAGCAACTGGATCTTCATCTCCCCACCTGTTTCACCTCTGTCTCTGATCTGCCCCTGGCTGTGGCCTCAGACGCTGCCCCTATGCTAAACGAGTGGGGGGAAAATCCATCAGGGTCCTCCCCGATGAATGTGAGAGCCTTCTTAAGGACTGCCCAGACCTGGAAACTGGTTACTGGGCTCCCATCCCCATGCCAGAACCACATCCCCCACCCGATCCTCATGTTCTCCTATACTCCTCCATCTCTGTGACCACGTATACGTCGCCCGCCCTCTGTCTGGCTAAGGTCACTGCCACACCCATGCCCCCTTGGTCCATTTTGGACCAGGACGAGTGTATAATCACCCTGTCCTATCCCAGTTCCACCTCCCTGGCCTGTAAACCCTTGTCTGACCTGGACTTTCGAGGGGCCAGCATTTCACCTACCCTGAAGGTACTCTTCACCATGACCACGAAAATTGTTCTGAATAGACAGGCTTCTTTTGCCAAGGTGCATACATGCTGTAGAGCTCCCATCACCCTTTTTAGCAGCTGCCCTATGATAGGCCTACTCCTGTCCCTTCTCACCCCATGCCCCCTCTGCCAACCTACCACCATTCGCTGCACTACCCTTCCTGCCATGATGTCTGGCCAGTCCCTGTCCTTGCACCCCCATTCTATGACAGCTAGCTGTACCGTCATTGTGGTACGGGCTGTCCCCTTCTCTCACTTACCTACTATGTACTGCTTTAACTGATCTTCGGCACCCTGCTCCTCTGTGTCCCACCCCTCCTTGGCCCGGAACTCCTGAAATGCCTCCAAGCCCCCTCATAAGCTCTCAGCATGTTGGGCACTCAGGAGCCCTGGTACAACCATCTTGCCATCCCCCTCCAAGTTCCCATAGATGGTTTGGCACCCATGTCCTATGCTGTGCTGCATTTGGTGCCAGTTCACAGAACCTGTCCAACTGTAAACGGGAAAGACTGTCAGCCACCTCATTCTGAATACCCTCAATATGTTGTGCCTTAAATGGCAAGTTCTGTTGTAGGCCCAATAGGACCGAATGACGCATGACCCCTACCACTGATTTGGTGACTCCCCCTTGCCTACTGATCACTTCTACCACCCCTCTATTGTCACACCAAAACAGTATGCATCTTCCCTTCATCCTGTCCCTCCAGACTTTCAGTGTGACCCAGATGGGGAATATCTACAAAAAGGTAATACCCTTCAGTAAACCCACCTCTTTCCAGGAATTCGGCCATGCCACTGAAATCCAATCCCCTTGAAAGTAGGCCCCCACCATCAAAGACCCCTGAAGCGTCCATGTACAGCTCTAACTCTGTGTTGTATGCCCTTTTGTCCTGCCAGAACTTAACCTCGTTGTATCCCTCCAGAAACTCCTCCCACACTCCTAAGTCCTCTTGCACCCCTTTTGTAATGTCCACCTAATAATGGGGCTTTCTGCTTTTCCTGTTGCCCTTGCCAGCCTCCTGGTAAAGGTCCTGCCTGGGCTTATGGCCTTGCAAGCAAAAATAAGGTGAACTAGTAGTTGCTGCACTAATACCAGCGGCACCCTCTGCCTCCCCCATACCTGTGTCAAAAGCCCCTTGAGCCAGGCCACTTTATTGCCCAGCAGGCAGAAACACTCCTCTGCTGTATCCACTTCAATACCCAGAAACTTCAATTGCCAGCTTGGACCCTCCATCTTACCCTCTGCCAATGGGATGCCTATGTGTCTGCACAAAACCTTGAAATCCAACAGTATCCTAGATGTCTCTGCCTCACTCCCCCCTATAAACAGGAAATTGTCCAAATAGTGGACCACTCTTCTGTGCCCGTATCTCCAACTGAACACCCATTGCACCCAAGAGCTGAAAGCCTCGAATGCCGAACAAGCCATTGAGCATCCCATAGGCATGGCTTTGTCAAAATAAAGCCCCCCTCTCAAATTGAAAACCCAAAAGGTCCCAGTCCTTGGGCCTCACTGGCAGGAGCCTGAAGGCAGATTAAATATCTGTCTTTGCTAGCCAGACCCCATTTACTGCCCTTATCAACACCACTGTCTGGTCAAGGGACACATACAAGACTGCCCTCAAATCGTCTGGGATCCCTTTGTTTACTGAGGCCCCTACCGGGTATAATAGGTGGTGTATGAGTCTAAATTTCCCCTCCTTCTTCTTTGGGACCACACCTAGTGGTGAAACCCTGAAATGAGGGCAAGGAGGCTCCCCAAAGGGCACTCTATCATCCCAGCTAGCATCTCTTTCTAAATTTTAGTTCGGACAATGTTATCCTTCCCCTTTACTGACCCCAGATTTTTTGCCTTCATTGCCTTGCACCGGCCCTCAAACCCTACCTGGAAACCTTCTTTGACCCATGTTCACAAGAAATCTGCTCCAGCTACATCCAGGTATTCCCGTCCAGGCTGCCACCACCCTCCATGAGATGGGGTTCATGCTAAGAAACCCCGGCACCCCTCTGCCCCCTCCCTGTCAATTCCAGAGTAGTTGGAATTATCCCTCCTGCTGTGTCCCCTCTGCCTCTGCCTCCCCCCATGAAAGGGCTGGTTCTGGTGCTGCCCTCTGTGGGCACTCCTCTCACCCCTGGGTGGTAGTTTTGCTGGGTGTGGTCCTACAAAGTGCAAACAAACATGTGGGAATTTACAGCTCGCCCGCATTACGCGGGGCACTGCTGTAGCCCCAACCGTCTTGGTTACCATTAGGGGGTGCATCCCTCTTGCCGTGATCTCCCCTGGGTGCCCCAGCGGGGTCTGATAATGTTCGCACCCACAACTCTGAGTGTGTGCAGTCCCACCTCAGGTCTCCCTTTGCTGCCATCCTTTTCCTGAAGGCCTCATTGTATTTTAACCACCCGTACCCCAGCTTGGCTTTATAGGCATCCCCAATGATTGCCGTGTAGGTCAACAGGGGAATTGCTAACTCCGGCTGTTTTTCCAGGACCAAGGCGCTGTATATCAGAAAGCCGGCCTGTCTCATGTCTATATTCTTCCCCTTGTACTTTGCTTCCTCTTCCTTGTGCCCCACTAAAGCCAGTGCCACTGTCATCTCTGACTTCTCCACCGATTCCTTCTGTTCATATTTTTTGGCTGCGTCCTCATCCACTAACCCAAAAATGTCCACGTATTCCCCTTTTCAGATCTTTTCTTTTAATGATGATGGCACCTGGTCACCCAGTGTGAAACCTGGGGGCCTGCCATATAGTTTTTTCTTCCCTGGTGGTGTACCCGTGCCTCCTGCCCCCCCGTGCCCCCATCCTTTATCACTTGCAGTGCCATCTCCATCTTTCCCACCCCATCCTCCCACATATCACTTAGCAGTGCCTCCAAATACTCCTTTAGAGTGCCCTCATTCATCATATCCAAATCCCCCTTACCACCACTGATGCCTGGCCCAGATTGTGCTGCCCCAGGTTTGGGTTACGGGATGGGCGAGGGGGCGGGGTCTACTCCTCGGGGTCTCTTCCCTCCCTGGCTCCCCCATCCTGCTATCCCTCTCCTTCCTCTTCCTCAATGCCTCCTCCTCTTCTTCTCTCCTCTTGGCCACCTTGACCAACTCCGGCATTTTGTCCATCAGTTTGGAGGCCTTCTCCATCATATTGGCACTGGAGACTTGTGTCTTCTTTGGTGCCATCTGAATCTGCTGGGAATACTATTAAGAGGAAAATGACAATGTGAGTGAAACTTGTGCAGCATGCCTTCATAGGCCCACACCGGCCTGACCAGACCTCTGTATGCCTCAATGCATCCCTCAGGCCCCCCCTGTCTTGAGGCCTCTAGTGCCCCTTAAACCAAACCGTTTGAAAGAAAAACCTTTCGCCCCTTTGACCCCATGGTTGTTTCATACCCCACTCCAGTTTGCAGTTCCCTCTTATAGCAGGGTGTCCCTTTGCATCCCCGTGCACTCCCCACCCAGGCCTTCATCACATTCCTTCACACCCTCTCCCTATGCCCGGGCCATCATACCCCTTTCCCTGCCTATATCACACTCGTGGTCCAAAATCTCCATGCCATCATGTGGCAAATCAGCATGGCCGGGGTCTGTCCACCCACAGGTACCATGAATCCCCCTTCACTCAGCTGAAAATGGCCATGATTGCCCCAGAATTGTCTTTTTCCCCCATGTGAGTCCCTTTGGGCCTGTAGCCTGCCCACTCTTTGCGCCCTTCTCATGCGCCTGGGCCTCCATGCGGGTCTGCCTCACGCCACTTCCAATTTTGTCATAAAACCAAATGTGGACCCTCGCAGGCCTATCCCTGCCCCTTTCTGTACCCTTCACCCGCACCTGGGCCCCCTTCTGGGTCTGCATCCCTCTACACCAACGGCCTCCTCCCCTCCACGATCCGCTGATGCATGAGTTGCAACCTATGAGCTTTGCGTACCTTCCCCTTGCCTCTCCCTGCTTCCCGCTCCCAGGCAACAAAAACTGGTTATCACAGTCTCAGCCCACACTGCTACTGTGGCAAGTCCAGTTGCATTAGAACACAACAGCTGTTGCTTTAGCTGGTGTCGATACCTGAGACCTGACAGTATTAATTTGCCAGAAAACACTTCTCTATTTCCGTTTTTTTTTTTTTTTTTTATAAAACCCAATATCTGTTTTCTCTGGCCTCCCAGGCAGCCTCCCTGCCTCCGGGCCTCTGCCCCCATCCCACTTCCAGTTTAGGCCCCTTGGCCCACACCTCGACCTGTAGGCTGCATCCCTGGCTGCTCCCTCACCCCCACCAGCCCGATGATGCTGGGGACTGGCAGGTGGTGAGCTGCCTGCTCTGACTTCCTGAAAACTCACCCCACAAGTCAACCAACCAATCGGTCATACTGTCCAGGGTCGTGCTTCCCACAAGGCTTCTCTTGTAACCAGGCCCCAAAACGACCTCTCAGGGCCCGCCAAGAATGCTGCCCCACCCCCTTCACAGTAGTCAAGACATGAGCCTCAAGCCTGCCTCCAACCTGCTCTGCATGTCTTCTTCACCCCTTGCCCGCTCAGAGTCCAGACCAGCAAATCTTTTCTTTTCCCTTCAAACAGCATCTTACTCCTCCACCACCATCTCTGATCTGATATGCTGCATCACTTGGCCAAAGGCCCACTCTCGGCCACTGGACTACATCACCCACAAAATCATAACAAACAAACATCCCCGCCACCAAAATCCACCCACTTGCTCAAGGGTGAGCTTCTCGCAGCTACTACAACCAATCAGCATTCAAAGGTGGCACTGCCCACCACGAGACCACACAGTTTCAAATGGAAGGCATAGCTTCTAGCACCACATGCTCCAGCAGCCAGCATCCTGCTCTCACGGTGCACACAAAAACCCACCTATCTGGACAAAACTCTGCCCTTCTATGCTCAGCTGCTGTACCTTGTGGCCCTTTGGCCCCCAGTCACAGCCCACCTTGCACAGAGCACCACAACCACAATTCCACCTCTGTTTATAACTTCTTTTTTTTTTTTTATAAAACACTCTCCTACACCAAACTGCTCGAATATCCTATATTGCAACATTCTGTACCAGCTGCGGCCACCTCGTGGCCCAAATGCCCTGAGGCAGCCACTAGCCCAGCGCCTTACCATCAAAGATGCCAATGATGTGCTGAGACCTTAATACAAATAAAAAGTACCAGCAAAGAGGACCACTGGAGGGTTGCTCAGACTCTTATACCCCTCCAGGCCCCTCCCCCTCTCTACCTGCAAGCCCCTTCCCCTAGCCAATAGCTCGGCTCCTATCCTCTGTGTCAAATGATGGTGGTTTGATGACCTCATCCCCCCACCCCTACCTATCTTATTTACTTCAGCTTTACCTTCCCATGCAGGGGGGGCATCGGATAACTTGGGCTGCCTGTTAGTGGCAACCTTATTTATCTCAGCTAGAAAATCAGTGTATATTCTGCATGATAATCCTGTCAATTGGTGGGAGGACACCAAAAGAGATCTTAGCTCTCTGCTCAGGTCACTGAGTAAACAAAAGCGGGACACTAAATATTATCAATATTTACATAACAGAAGACAACAACAGAAATTAACATCCCTTAGCCTTCCAACAGGTATGAATTATACAAACCAAATAAAATGAGTAAAGGATACTGTGGTGGGCTTCCATGCCCAGCAAGTGGCAAGCTTAAAACACCAACAACAATTTGGTACACAAGGGAAGAGTGGTAAAATATGTCCCTATGATAGCTGTAAAACTCGAGTATCATAGAAAACATTTGATGGTTTGCTCGATCATAACAATATAGTTCAAAATACTAATCAAGGAATCTTAAATGTAGTAGTACAACAAATGACCACCTTATTTCAGCAGTAAGAAACTGATAATACTGATCAAAATAGATTTTCTTGCAAATTTCCCTCACCCACAATGCACTGCATCAATTGCCTACACCTTACTTCAAGACATTGCCCCAGCAGAAGTAGCATTAGCAATAGAATCTTTAAAAAATGGCAGCGCTCCAGGCCCTGATGTCCTGACTTACAAATTATACAAAATGATGGTTACAGAATTAAATGTAAAACTTGCAAAGGTTTTTACAATTATCTGAATATCCCACTGTTCATGAATACAGGACTTTTGATTTACCTGCACAAAAAAGGGGACTGAGTATCTCTTAGTAATTGGAGGCCAATTAGTCTTTTAAATGTTGATTTTAAAATATTAAAAAAAAATATTACATAATAGACTGTCTTTAGTGGCACAATCTCTTATTTCTTCAGCACAATATTGTTCGGTGAAGGAAGGCTCCATTACTGATATTCTGATCCTTTTAAGGGAAATTTTTGAAAGGAGCTCCAAAAAGAATCTAGATGGCTTTGTTTGTGCCTTGGACCAACATCAAGCATGTGATTCTGTGCATCATAAGTATCTAAGATTTGTGTTGCAAGCTTATGGAATCCCATTACCTTTTATAAAGTGGATACGCTGTTTATATTCTACAGCTACAGTTACACCTATGGTAAATGGATGGAGAGGACTGATGGTCCCTCTTAAATGAAGAGTTAGACAAGGGTGTCCTATCAGTCCCTTATTATGTATTCTTAGCATAGTCCCATTACTGTGGCCTTGAATTCCACACCACTCTTGTGTCCTCTGCAAAATCATGATGCAGTTCTACCCTACTAAGCTACAGCTTACACAGATGACTTGTGCATTATGGTCTTTGGCATACCCTCGACTGAGCGAGCCATCCAAATAAGTAAAGAATATGGTGTCTTTGCAGGAACATCCTTAAATTTAGAGAAATGTGTGGGTAAACAAACTGCTACACCAGGTACAACCAGTTCAGTGATAGCAGGAATAAATATAGTGGAGTCCCCCAGTAAAATCTTGGGAGTCCTTTTTTAAGATGGACCAATAGATAGCCTGAATTGGACCACAAAATTACACTATGGGAAAGTTTTAGTAGCGAAATGGAATTAAAATAAGCAAGAAGAAAATAATTGTTTTAGTAAAAACTTACCTCATACCCATTTTTTTTTACATATGAGTTATATTTGCCATCCCCCAAGGCAGTTGGAGACAACCCTGTATAGTGTTTTTTTTTTCAAGCCATACAGGGCAGTCACCTGAATCTGATAAAGAGACACATTCTCTACCTTCCAATATCAGAAGGTGGTTTAAATATGGTGAATCCCTCATTTTTTTCTTTTCATTTTTCTTTATGTCAAATTTAAAAACCCACTTTTTAATATGCGGAAATGTTGGAGCCCTTTATTTTTTGTCTCTTGTCAACCTTGGTTTAAAACGTGGGATGTGGGCATTTTAGGGGGATTTAGGAGCAGCCAGACAGACACCCTCTTATGTAAAAACACTTTTTTTTTTTACTCAAAGCTTGGAAGATCACCGGCTTTATGATTTTAAATGGACATAGGAAAATGGAATATGAGCACATCATAACGTTATACTTTACTGATCCCCTCTCCTTTCCTACCTGCCCCCCCACCTATGTTACCCTATTTGAAAGTCTCTTTGATGGATACTTGAATTCTACCCCATGTATAGGACATCCATTGGATGTGCTGCCATGAAAAAATTTAACTCTAGAGCCAATCAAAAATATAAACAACAGAAAGAATGTGCAGTAGGCCCACATGTGTTCAAGTACTATTGACTATTGATCATCTTTTCTTTACTTGCACATATATTACTCAGTTTGGCAATGCTTAACGAACCACTGGAAAGAACCAGGTTTTGCTTTAGTGACATATGATGTGCTCATATATGGGTCTTACACTGGGATTTGTAAGAAATGGTATGCAATGGTACATCTGGAATTCATGGTGCCTGTTCACTTCACAGCAAAAACACATCACACATTTGGAGTTGGTGGCTAAAATCACATCAGATCAGCAAAGAATGCATTTTATGGAAGCCAAAACAGTACAGACTGTCAGTTTAAATTCCACATGGAGAAATCTTCCTTGCATTTCAGATACAGATCTCCCGGTTACATGAGAGAAGGACATAGAGGATACGCATGCTGTCATAATGGCGACTGAACATGAGTGACTCAGGTTCATCACTCATTATGTGAGCTACTCTGGAAGGGTAGTGACAGGTGAACAGGAAGGTGACCAGAGCCACAGCGAGAGGCTGTCAAGCTGGCCCTGTGGTGTGGTGGTGAGGGTGGCAGGCTACAGTGGGATAGGGTGCAGGGGATAGGGAGAAGCACAATATTTTGTGATTTTTGTGAGAGGGATTTTTTTTTTCAAGGTTCTCCCCTTCCCCGACATGTACCCCTCTGGATTGGTAATCATTATTAAGGGTGGTGTGAGTGGTGAAGCTCCCCTCAAGGGGGATGTGGGGGCACAGCCCCCTACATAAATAATAAAATAAACATTTATTTTTGCCCTACATGCCTTGCTGGGAGTCTACATCGCCATTTTGATTTTTCGGCAATGTACACTTGCTGTAACTGCAATCACTATTTTGCGATTGCTCTTATCACATGGAACATAGAGGGTCATTGGATCCTTTTTTAGTATTATTATAAAAATATTGTAAAAAGATAGTCAGCATTCTGTTTTCTTGTCTTTGTATAACTGTAATTGATTAAGCTAATTAATTGTATTCTTTATTCTTTCTATATTTTTCCTTTTTTTTTTTTTGCAAGTATGTCAGAAACACTGGAATATATTGCCAAGAATGTATTGGGTTTCCTTTTATTTATTTTTTTGTACTGTATGATTTTTTTCCTTCCCTTAATAAACACCCATACTCTTTTTGAGAAGTGCCATGGGATATTTAACATCTACCTGAACTACCACCAGTACAGGGATATGGGACCTCGGTTTAACATCTCATCTGAAAGACAGGTTAAAATGGTAGCTGTCAGTTTTTTAAAGTTCCACTGGCTCACAAATTTATTTCCCTGTCCTGTGTCCTGTCCAGCCAGCACTTGTTTTTACCTATGCATTAGACATATCTAATGCATGGTTAATGATCAAGCAAAATGCAGAATTTTTCCTTCCCATGCTATAATTTTTATTAACAGAGGAGCCATCCATTTGAGTACTAAGCAAAGGAACACTCAGTTGAGAGGTAAAACAATCAGATTGTGATTACCAGAAGATTGACCCTGTATTGCACACATCACAAGTGAAAATTGATACACTGTACATTTTTGTTTGTTAGACTTCCAGAAGTTCTGGCACAACATATTTTCTGCACAGTTTAAACTATGTTCCATATAAAAAGGTACTACCATGGTCTTAGAAAGCAAGTTAGGACCTATGGATATTTATTATGCTGCAAGGAATATTTGATGTTATGTTGCATTTGCAACTAGATGGTGTGAACACAAGGTGTCACAATATATTTTTCTATTCATCTACGCTGCACTTTGAAAGAGCTGTGTGTCATTATGCTACTATTTTGTGGGTTAGGGTGTTGTTCCTATTTAACCAAGCACACATGCAGATATAGAGTACAGAAACTGAATAGAACTGAATTGCCTTTTTATTTAGTTATTCTCATCTGAGTTTTTACTTCTAAAAGTTCAGTACTGCTGTTTATCAAAGCCATTTAAATTTGGAAGCTGAAAAAAACTTATGCAATTAAATTCAATAGGAGATGTAAGAGGTAGGTGGTATCTTAGGTGGCCGTGGGAAACTATATCTGTTTGTAAAATGATTTTTTAATGATTTCATGTGTTACCTTGAAAATATGCATAAAGTGTATTATATTAAGCTGGCCATCAATCTCCTGAAAAAGCCCCTGGGGTGAAACATTGGGCTAGAACTCTAGGGCCCCATCTTGAAGTTAATAAAAATTCTAGTGAAAAATTGAATACTACTTGTCTTGCTCTTGCTGGTTTGTTTTGAGACCTTATTGGATCTGAAAATCTGGAATCAAAATCTAAAAAGAGCCCCCACAAAACAGTTCCTTCAGACCCTGGGTGTCTTGCTTCACAAAGGTCCCAATGGGCCCTGTACAAAAGGGCCACTGTGCAAAGCAAGTTAGGACCTATGCATCCTGTACAAATCGAGTTAGGACTTACCTCCTAATTTGGGCAGTGCCAAAGGGCTCCATTTCTCTTGCTTTGCACTGGGCTCAAAGGGCCTTTCACAAAGCAAGTTAGGACTTACTTCTAAAAGGGCCCTGCATGAAGCAGCTTTGGACTTATCCCCTCTTTTACAGATTTTTTGGGATGTTCTTGCAAGGCCATTCATGATGCAGTCACTGTGGCACTGTGGCAATTAAAAAAAAGACAGGTAGTTCATGGCAAAACAACTACTGTAATGCAGTGCATGAGTGGAGGAAGAAAGGGCTTTATGGTTGAAAATACCAAGAAACACCACACCATTGACTGGCCAAGACCATTTATAGTCCAAACCCTAATGCTTTCAGTTCCTTATGTTGCATGCTTTGTGTTCTTCACTGCTAATTTCTGCACTAACATTGCTTTTTTCAATTAGTGTTTGTATCTATCTATATATCTATGTATCTATCTATCTGTTTGTCTGTCTGCCTGCCTGTCTGTCTATCTGTCTATCTATCTATCTATGCATACCTATGCATTTCTACATATCTATACATACATAGCTACATATCTATATCTTAATCTATATCTATATCTATATATATTACAGGGGTGCAGCAGCGCCCCTATAGTTAAGGTTGGTACAGCACTTCAATTTTAAATCTCAATTTTACACCTCAATAACTTTGGCATTTTTTGATAAAATAGCCAACAATTTGACATGCACGGTCATTGAGCAAGCATCATAAGATCTGGAAATTTGTGTAATGGCATCTTGTATGGTTTTTGAGATATAAAGTGGTGAAACACAGTAACAATAATGTTTTTCCATGGGTTAACATGGGATTTTTTGCCATCATCTACAGCCCCCAGGGAATGAAAAATTCCTCTGTAATTTGTATGGATGATGGGGTGTGTGCCGAGGGTGTGCCTTTGGATGGTTTGGTGAAAAAATATATTACCATTTTTGAATTCTAATGATTTTTGTGATAGCAGCAAGACAGGCAGGTAAATGAAAACAGTTTGAACAGTAAATTTGCTGTTCAAACTGTAAATTTACTGGTCTCGCTCAGAGAAAATACTGTTTGTGCTGTCAGCCATCTTGCTTTTCTAACAATTTACAAAATAGTGTTTACACAACTGCTGCATGGTAAGGACAGCATACTACCTGCATTTAGGTCTCAGTGATATGCTTAGTTGGATGTTCATCTTAAAATTAGTATATCTTCATGGCAAATATATGTTTTTTACTGAAAATCATGTCCCCCACTCTCACTAAATAATTACCATTCGTTTTTTTAACTGTTTGAACTTTACTGCTTGAACTGTAAATAACCAGTTGCACTTGCTATTTACTGTTCGAACAGTTAAAAAAAACAGTGGTAATTACTTAGCGAGTGATAGGGGAGAGTCTCAATTTAAAGATAAAAACACACGATTCCTTCTGTCGACTCCTGCCAAACATACAACAGGAAAACACACATTTCTGAGTACTGTTTACAGATTGTAGAAATAAAACGCGCAGGTGTGCATACTGCAGTAGTGCTACCTGTTAAAAAGCTGCCTACTTCCTACAAAAACACATTACACTTAGATTTTTTGTAACTTTGTCTGCTGGCTATATCACAGGTTTGGGAACCTAGACACCTAGCTTCAAATCCCACCACAACCACTGTCCAGTTCTCAGCTTGTCCTTCAACCTCAGAATGCTCCAATCTACCCATCTGTAAACATAGATAAATGCAAGATCACACTGAAAACAAGCTACTGCATCCAAGCTGGACTGTCTCAGACAAATAAATGGTTAAAAAGAAATTCCAGTTGAAGGTTGACTTTCTCACAACTTTGTGCATGTACCGTACTGTATGTTCAACACATTTTGAAATATAGTACTCAATTTTCACATCAATCCATACTGTATTTTATACAGACTCATCTACAATACCTGCTAACTTGCTATGTAGCAGCTACAATCTATTTAATAAATGTATGTTTTGTTTTTTTCTTTACAATTTACCTAGGGTGGCCAAGATCAGATGCCACATCTTGGTTCTGAAGGGGTCCTGCTTCTATCCATTTCCACAGCCAGTTGGACTTCAACAGAAGAAGGCTAAGAGACTTGCCTTAGGTCACAGTGGGAATATTTTTGTTCCAGTAGGGTTTAAAGGCTGCTGTCTCCCAGTTCCCAAGTTGGCAATCTGCCACAACACCAGCGCTCTTATCACTAAACCACATCATATCTCTGAGAATAATAACCAGTCTGTTGTTATTCAGTGATGTAACCATGCATACTTCCCATATGCACATGCCTACAGAAAAATGTCACAGTCATCTTTTTTTATTTTGAACAGTTAAAAAAAAACAACATCAAAAACAAAGCAGGAATTACGTTGGTTCATCTGGCTGCAAGTAGTGATGCAACGAATTTAAATTTCATCCACAGAGTGCTGGCAGAGTGGTCAAATCCGCATTGCAGATCACTTAGCAAAATTGTCCCCCAGAAGGCTAAAAGTTGCCTTCCCTGGTGTGGCTAGGGTAGCGGTCCCTCCTCCCCCCACCTGTCCCTGTAATAATAATTCTCCATGGTGGCTAGTGGTCCCTCCGCTCCACCCAGTAATCTGTGGAAATGTACTAACCCCCCAAACCCACATCCCTCCATATCTCCTCCTTCTCCCGTCCCAATCCCCAGTTCAAAATAAATCCCTGGTGATCCAGCACCACTCCAGCCAGCCCCACCAGCAGCGAAATGTCCCTGCCACAACCCCAGCTCCCACCCCCATCCTAAATCAGACCGGCAGCAGCAGACCGGCACAACCCTCCTCTCTCCTCCATCGTTGGCGACCGACAGAGTTGTCAATGAAGCTCATTCATTGACAGCTGAGCTCAGTCTGCTTGTATCATTTTCAATTTTATGTTCTAGCTCTCAGTAACCCCTGTCCACTCTCACCTGAAAATAAGTTTCAATGTTGTCAGCCTTTCCATTTTACCAATTTTCAATAAATAAAAAAATAAAGTTTCCTTTATTAGGAAATGCATATCGGCTACCATGTTGCTGTGTAAGCACAGTTGGAAACCCTCTCTGTAAATGTAGTAAGTCATCTGTGGTTGGCAGAGAACAGAACTTATGTGCCCCTTGGCTTGTGATGCTCTATTTGACATGCATCCCCTCTCCTACCCAGTGTAAATAGAGACTCCTGCCCTGCGTGTGATCGGAATGCTTTGCAGATCAGGCGCTGCCTGTACTTGGCTCACATGAAAACATTATGTCCATTTTAGGATTTCTACAACTGTTATTGTTTTTGTTCATTTTTGTCCGCTACTTGTAGCCAAATCCAGTGTTAGTTTGCCAAACAGTAGCTGGAGGAGGCAGGGTGGCAGCAGCCTACTCAGTGATTTGCTGAATGTAGCAACCAGCAGGCAGCTCCTGTAAGCTTTTTTGGCTAAACGGGAAGTACCAGTATTCTCAGAATGAGCAAGCAATTTTGGAAAACAGTAATCCATAAAAACGTGACTTCCTTGCTTTGTTCAGAAAGGTGTATGGGTGCATATAAAGTGAAAAATAAAAAGAACATTAAACCAAAACCTATTTTTTATACTCCTCCTACTACACCTTGATTGACCATTTCTGCTATATGTTGCTGTTGTGATGCTTCAATGGGTCATCTGAGTGTATATACATAAATACAGTTAAACGGTCTCTCCTTATAGTTCTAATCTCACTCAGTCTGCAATTCTGTCCACAATAACGGCCCCGGCCACCAAGGCTTTTGTTAATTTCAGTCCCTTATTATTTTTGCTATCAGAGAGGATTGAGTGATGTTGCTTCTGTTCTTTGATCTCTTACATCTGTTTATCTGTACATCCTAGGAACTGCAGATTGAGAGAGATCACAACTATAAGGAGAGAACCAGTGTGTTTTTGTGGATAAATGCAGATCGTTCTGTGAGGCCGTTTTCCTGTATTTGTATATTTTATCTTCGTTCCATGAGACTGCTCTCCTATACAGTATTTGTATATCTCACTCAGATGTCCCAGTTCCACTTTGTTAGAAAAATAACTACACTGCCCTCCAATGCAATTATAAGAGATACTAGTACAGGACAAAGAAATAGATAGAGGCATCACCCTTGTTTTGCGATGTTTTTAGCAGTACTAGTGAAGGCATTAGGTTAGCTGAAGAGTTACTGAAAACATGAGGTCATGTTTAAACAGCAGCAGGAGATGCTCAATGTGCAGCCAGCAGCCATAAGCAAAATGCAAATAAAAATGGACAGCACAAAGCCCTCTGACCTCATAGGGACTGCTGGAGAGGGCAGTGGATCACCAGGGATTTATTTTGAACTGGGGATTGGGACGGGAGGTTCATTACCAAAACCACTAGACCACCACTGATTTTTAAAGGAATCAGAGAAGGAGGAGATACGGAGGGATGCAGGTGGGGGGGGGTTAGTACATTTCCGTGGTGGGCAGATTACCAGGTGGAGGGGAGGGACCACTAGCCACCATGGAGAATTATTATTACAGAGACAGGTGGGGGGGAGATACCGCTAGCCACCAGGGATCTTGTTTTAAGTTTATACATTTCACCCATGGTTGGATGGAAGGCGAAATGTCACTGTGGAAGGTGAAATTTTGCCATGGAAGGTGAAATTTCGCATTCCTCCATGTGAAATTTCCCCACTCTGCCAGGCAAAATTTAGCATTTTGGCTACTCAGGTGGGTGGCATTTAACAGATTTCTCCATGAAGCGAATTCTGCCCACTTTGCCCACCACTAGCTGCAAGCACCTGGGAGTAAGGTAGGGTGGGGGTGGGTCTCTTGCTTCTCCTCCAGCTCACAGACCTGCAGGCACAAAGCAGATCAGCCATGCTTGGTAGACAATTGTGTTCTGCAGCAGTAACTTTAACAAGTTGTCAAATCACCATACTTTGTCAGTGTAGACTACTATGCAATCATTCTAAGTAAAGGTTTATGTCTCTACTGATTGTTATACTGTAACTCTTTTGTATATGGTTGTCAGTAGTCAAAGCACTGATTGTCTCTTGCATTTTGACCAAGGGAGGTGGAGTGGAATTACAATTTATGGCCCAACCGCTGAAGTAAAAGTAATCATGAATTATCGGTAAGGTCTGTATTGAGAATTGTAATTGAAGAGTCCTGTTTAAAATTAAAATAAATAAATAACCAAGACTGTGCAATATGTCATTATTTGAAGGTGTTGAGACAATGAAAACTGTCAGGAAGTTCATGTGGTACCTATCATTCTGACCTCGCAGTTACCATAAGAATGAGTGTGGGAAATAATCATGAGAGTCTCTCTGTAGTCACTTAAATGTGTTTCCAGGATTTTGTGCAGGATTATTAAATCCTATTCAGATATGCATCAGTATTTGACATGTAGATAATGATAACAGAATGGCTGACATATTCTTGGGTTCTGTTAGCCTGTGTTCTGACGAGTGTTCAACTATGCTCCATGTCTGGACATTTACTTCACAATGACATTTTGTCCTGATCAGTCAATTCTTTTAAATATATATAGTATTTTGCACTGAGCTTTTATTTCAATGGGATGTCTCCCACTCAGTGAGTACTAGTATTAAAGAGGGTATTGCTTGTAGTTAATGTTTTTTCTTATTTTATTTTTACTGTTGTTGTTTTTTGTGCTGGAGGGGAGGCTCTTTGGTTCTGTTGAACTCACTGTTAGTTGCCTATTTTGGATGCTCTGTTTGGTTTTCCAAACTGTGGAGACCCCTCGTACATTTTGATCCCACTTCATCTTGAATGTCTTTCTGTTTCTTTCCCATACTGCTGCTACTATCTACTTTCAAATCCTTTAAAATAGGGGGTCATGCAGCCTTAGTTTTCCAGTTATCTAAGTTTATCCCGAGTTTGTTGATACAGACGTTTGACTGTACTCAGTTAATTTGTGCCATTTCACAGTATTAGCTTTATGCATGGCATCATGCTCTTTATTGAAAGAGTGGGCTTTTCTGGAGAAACAGCAGGACTATTGTACTCTTTTAGTAATTAGCCATGCACTCATGGGCTGATATTCCATGGCATACTGCATTTGTGATCATTTTCTATGTTTAACATGCATATTTTGAATCTCCCTGTTCTTGGAACTCAGGAGATCCTCATATCCTATATAGTATACGGCACTTGTTATCATTGTTCTTTTTTTCCCAACTGGGAATGCTGTCATGTTTTATCCTGATAACTGAATAAAATATAAATTTAACAAAAAAAAAGTACATAATGATAATGATAAAATCCCAATATTTCTGAACCCAATAGATCTACATGTTCTCTTACTGTGCATAGTGTATAATGCATAATAATACTGACCCATCCCAAAGCTATTTGCTAAATGCATTTTGTCAAAATTATGCCCTTTTTGCTGCTGCAGCAAGGTTCCAGATTGCAAAGACTCTTTGAATTCTGCTGACTCCAGTATGCCCCATACCTGGCCACAAAAAAAAAAAAAAAAGCTGCTTTTCTCAGTTGATTTGATTTGTATAAAAATGGAAACAGTGTGGTCCATGAATACCTTGGCAAGCCTGTCCACTTAACAAGCCAATTCTCTCATTTGTGTGCTGCCGCCAGCAGCTCTGAAGTCCTGCAGATGAGTACAAGCCTTGGTACACTAGTTATGCATTAAACCTAGAATGGGAGCTATATGTATTGCATTATGTAGCAGTGACATAATGAGATGTTCCTATTTTATGTTATTGCCTCATTTATAGTAGATATGTATTTTTTTGTTACATAAACTCAGCATCAGAACAGGAAAAATGAGGGTTGTTGTAAGTACATAAATGAGCAGCTTTTATATGAAGATTCACAGTCCCTATCTATAGATAGCTTGTTTATGTACTTACAACCCTCATTTTTACAACTAACATAGCTGAATGCCTATATATCATGTTTACTACCAGACCACATATTTTCTTCAACCTTTTTATTTTGAGCCTGCATATATATATGCCTTCTTGGCTCCTGACTGGAATGGCACCATTTTGGTAAACACACACCCCTGCTTTCCTAATGGGCACTCACATCCTGTATCAAACTTCATATACAAAACAGAAGCCTGCCTTAGTTAAGTGTACCTAAATTAGGCACTAAAATAAAATAGGAATATCTAATTTTGTCACTTCTATATAATGCAGTTCAGACAGCTCCCATTCTAGGGATGAGGTGTCATTGCTATACCAAGACTGGTACTTGTCTACAGGACTTCAGAGCTGTTGGCATTCAAACACGAGAATCAGCTGTGAAGTGGATGGGGCTTGCTGAGGTATACATGGTGTCTGACTGCTTGTTTTTCCATTCTTTATAAAAAATAAATAGAATTAACAGTAAAAAGGTTACATCATAGTCATACTGGCTAATGAACTTGAATGGAACCTAATAAAATTTGACAAGTTGTAGCAGTTTCACCGTACAGTGCCCTTTTAAGCACCACATCCAGTTGTTGATTTGTGTCCCATGCTCAGTCTGACAGGTTCATCTATAAAGTATACAGCAGCAGGGTGGATTTATTTTGTCTCTCAGCTGAACATGGCATTCTGTTTGAAGATCCAAAGCAACAGTATATATGCTGACCAATGAGCACTTGGCAACTGTGTATGGCATCAGGGACAGTAAGCATTCAAAGCCCTGGCTGCAGGCACTCTAGGAGATCCCCCATTGTTGCAGCTAGTTGCCAAAAAAAATGTTGCTGAACTATGTGTTGCCACAGCGTACATATAAATCACAACAAATTATACCTCTACCCACAAGCATAAATACAGTAACAGTCATAATTGTTATTCTCATTCACAGCATGTGCCAGCTTTGAAAAGCCCCAGCCAAAACAGTGTCCAGTCAAATTGTTGGCTGTGCGGGCTGGCCACTGGTGCAGCAGTTGGATTTCTGCTTGTGACACTGATGACCCGAGTTTGCCAGTAGTGACCATTGAGGAGGGAGCCCTCCTGGTGGACCTGCCCGGGGGGGTAAGCCTGGGCATGGGGGAGGGAGCAGGGAAGCACTGAGCTGACCTCTGACTGGAGGATCAGGGGTCCGGACCAAAAAAAAAAGAATAAAAAAAAATTGTTGGTTGTGCAAGTTGCTGATATACATTGTAGCCAAATGCACTGCACATTACAATGTGTAATTACAATTACACATTAAGACAAAATCTACCAGGAGTAGGGAAGTACTTGAGGCACTGCAGGGATTGTTTCTACAACAGCTGTATAAGGAGTCCATGAGAGGGGAAAATATATATTTTTTTTTAGTCTTTGGTAACTGGGTAAGGCACACTAGGCACAAGTGCCTGTTTTCAGGGGTGACCTGGGAGCCCTGGGTGGTTAAGTGACTTGCTCAGAGTCACACAGTATGCAAGTGGAGGCTAGGAGAATCAAACCCAGGTCTTGTCTGTTGGATGTACCAAGCTCATTCACACCTCATTCCTCTAACCTCTAGGCTATACTGCCAGCCTGCCTGGATGATGCACTCACAAACGGGGATAGTGTTGAAGATGTGGTGGTGGGAGACTGCCTGGGTACAAGTGATCATAGCACAGTGAGTCTCAGGATTCAAAGAGTGAGAGTAACAAATAAGACCAGTACAATGGTCTTGGACTTCAGGAAGAGGGACTTTGAAAGAATGAAGGAAATGTACAGAGAAGAAATGGATGGCAAAGACAAGATAGAGGATGTAGAGGAATTCTGGAGATGTATCAAGGGGGAAGTACTAAAAGCCACAAAACTATGTATAAGAAGGATAAGAAAAAACAGAAACAAAGGAGGTTTCTTTACTTTACTAGGGATGTTGTTGGGGCATTAAGGAATAGAAGGATAGCATTCAGAAATTATAAGAAAACTCAGAGTGAGATAGACAAAGTTAATCGTCAGGAGAAACTGAGACAGGCAGGGAAATTGATTAGGAGAGCAAAAGCAGAAACAGAGGAGAGAATTGCTAAACATACAAAAAGAGGGGATAAAACTTTTCTTAGATATGTGGGGGAGAAGAGGAGAACCAGACAGGGGATTGTGAAGTTGAGGGGAAGGGGGAAATAAATGTTGAGAGTCACTTGGAGAAAGCGGAGGTTCTAAATACAGTATTTATTTTTGCTCTGTTTTCACAGTGATGGGGGGAGGGAAGGCAACTGAGTTAAAGAGGAAGGGAGGAGAAGAATGTGGGATGGATCAAAGCCCATTAAGTGAGGACAGAATAAAGAAAGAACTTGGAAAATTAAAGGTAGATAAGTCAATGGGGCCTGATGGTTTGCATCCAAGAGTTCCTAGAGAGTTGAGGGATGAGCTGGCTTCACATCTGACAAAGTTATTTAATTTATCCCTGAATACGGGGGGGGGGGGGTTCTGAGTGACTAGAGGACAGTGAAAGTAGTACCAATTTATAAGTGGGGCTGTAGGAAGGAGATGGGCAATTACTACCCTGTCAGCCTGACATCGGTGGTGGGTAAGGTATGGAGGTGTTAATAATGGAAAGAATGGTAAAATACTTAGTGGACAATAAACTATTAGATGAAAAGCAACATGGCTTCACTAGTGAAAGATCTTTCCAGACATATCCGATCAAATTTTTTTGATGGGGTAGCAAAGGTTATTGATCAAGGGTGGAAGTTGATGTGGCCTACCTAGACTTCAGTAAGTCCTTTGACTCTGTTCCTCAATGTAGGCTAGTAAATAAGACAGAGAGCCTGGGAGTGGGATTGAAAATAACTAGATGGGTGGAAAATTGTGGCAGAAGGATAGAAGTCAGAGGGTGGTGGTAAACTGTGTACATTCTAGGATAATGATGATGAGGGTGAGGAGTGGTGTTCCTCAGGGGTCAGTTCTGGGACTAATCCTTTTTAACATATATAAAAGTGATATATCAGTAGGACTTGAAGGGAAAGTGTGTCTTTTTGCAGATGATGCAAAGTTATATAATAGGGTTGACATAGCAGGAGGGGTTGAGGCCATGAAGAGAGATAAGAACCCCTAGAGAAGTGGTCAGATATTTGGCAGCAGAAGTTCAATGCTAAGGAGTGTGCAGTGATGCATGTGGGGTGTAAAAATTCACTGGCTAAGTACTCACTGGGGGGGGGAGAGAACTGATGAAGCAAACAGAACAGAAAAGGGATCTAGGGATTATAATCTTGAAAAACCTTAAGGTAGGAGACCAAGGTAGTAAGGCAGTAGGTAAAGCTAACAGAATGATAGTGTGCATAGGAAGGGGTATAACAAGTAGGAAGAGGGATACGTTGATGCCTTCATATAAGACCATGTTCAGACTTCACCTGGAGTACGGGGTACAGTTCTGGAGGCCTAATTTAAGAAAGGATATAGATGGGTTAGGGAGGGTTCAGAGAAGGGCAATAACGATGGTGCAAGGTATTCAAGAGAAGCCATACAAGACTAGATGGATAGAATTAAATTTATATCCACTGGATGTTAGAAGAGATAGAGGTGACATAATAGAGACTTTAAAGTAAATGAAGGGAATACATAAAGTGAATAAAGGTAGCTTATTCAAAAGGAAAGTAGGAGTTAAAACAAGGGGTCATAATTTAAGAATGGAAGGGTGAAGATTTAAGAGCAATGTAAGGAGATGTTATTTCACTGAGAGGGTGGTGGAACCCTGGAACAGATTACCTAATGAGGTGGTATGTGTTGAAACAGTGGAGGAATTCAAGAGGGCTTGGGAAAGACATAAGGGGTTGGCTAGTGGGCAGAGGAAAATATCCCTGGGAAGTGGAGACAAGTAGGGGAGAGTGGGAAATGGGCAGACTAGATGGACCAGGATGACACATTACTATGATACTTAATACATTTTGTCACATTCTTTATTGACTTACAGCCCCAAGTAACTCATGGTCTGTATTCAAATCTGCACTTATGCAGGTACCTGTGACACATAACGCCACAGACCACCCAAACAAAAGAATCAATATATCTTATTTAAATGAATGTTTTTCACCGTATTACATCACATTCAATTTAAGTCAGAAAAGTAAAAAAGAGGTGCATATCTCATTGTTAAAACATGCCTCAGGAATGGCGCAAGTGTTATGTTTAGGTCACGCCAATTAAAAGTATACAGCAAATAAATACTGTTTCCTTCCATTGGTGTGTGAAGACCTCAGTGAACAACCTATACCACAAATGTTATCTTACATTGGATTGTTTTTTCCTAAAAGTGTCCCCGATGACATTTTTTAAAGCAATGGAAACTCATGTGGCATTCGTGTTAAGATATCATCTATTTTGTAAAACTGTCTGGTTAGAAATATTTTACAGATGTTACTTTATTTTAGTAAAAGAAACATGTAAATGAAACCATTATAATATTTTTAACAATTTCATACAACTATATGTTTCTAACCTTTGTGGCTGTCCAATTATTAGTCTTTTAAATATTTTCATAACAAATTATTGTTTATAGTCCTCTTCGTTTTAAACATCTGTTTGCCAAAACTGAGCTGGCTGTTGCTGCATTCATGACATCACACTTGTTTGCAAAAGAAAGGACTGTAATGTCATAGACAGGCTATGAAATCAAATGATCATCTAAAGCTTTTCCTTTTTTGACAGTAATCTTTATAAGACTTCAAAGTGCATCACAGTACATTTCAACAAATGTACTTATAGATACATAATATAGGATACACTGTACCATATATTTAAGACAATAGTTGCTCATGTTGTGTCACCTTCCAGATTTGTAATACAGATAATATAAGACAAAAGAGATTGTCTGGAAGTGTGCACTATTCAGAAGGTAGTAGCAACCAAAATAATTTGGTTAACAACATGTTAACTACAGGGCAACTTAGCCCATCAACAGAATAACTCACATTCCTGTCTTGATACAGACTTCTGTATATCCCAAGGACTAAGGTGTGGGTAGAGGCCCAGAAATTCCTGAGGGCCACAAGGAAGTTATGCCCTCCCCCATGTGTATCTGATATAATAAATTCTTCCCTCTAAAATTTATATAGAGAATACTGGATGGGCATCTATGCAGAACCAGTGGCCCAGATATTCAAACTGCGCCATTCTGAGGCGCAAGCCCCTGCGCTGCTCAAAATAGTTGCGCAGGGGTGTGGCCGGGGCGATATTCAAAGGAGTTGTGCTATTGAGCAACTCCTTTGAATATCACCCCCCAGCCACAGCCACTGTGCATGGCGCAGTGGAACTTCACCACTGCAGTTGTCAGAGTTGAGCATTAAACCCTGCGGTGGCGCAAGTACCATTGTGCCATGCGCAAATTTCGATATTCAAAAGGTGACATGCAAGTGGGCTATAATTCATACAAAGCACAGGGGGGGTCATTTGCATCTATTTATGGCCCCATTTGCATGCCATTAGCATGTAGGTGCGCCGATCCCTGAGGACTTGCGCCTGGCGGCCCTGCCAGGCAGCAGCCATCAGGGACCGACGCACTCTGCAGCCCGATCGCTGGCAGTATGTCTGAATACACTCTTCCCCCTCAACATCTCCTGAAGCCTGATCGTGGGCAGTATGTCTGAATACATTCCACCCCCACACATCTCGAAGCCCGATCGCGGGCAGTATGTCTGAATCCATTCCCCCACATCTCTCCGATGCCCGATCGCGGGCAGAAAGTAACAGAAAACCCGCCCCACATCTCCCGATGCCGAATGTGGGCAGACGTGAACAATCTCCAGTGCCTGATCATGGGCAGAAAAAGCACCCCCAACCCGAATATCTCCTGGTGGTCCAGTGGACCGAATGCCCGATCGCGGGCAGAATGTCAAGTTACAACCCCCCAAACATCTCCTGGTGTCTAGTGTCCCCACCACACCCACCCACGAAGCCCCTCCACCCGCCTCCCCTGGCAGCCGCTGGCAGCATCCTCCACTCCACCCGCAGCCTGCCGACCGACTGTCCGCAGTTCGTATATTGGTGCAGAGCCACAGCCAATGGCATGTAGTTTTATAGCCGACATGATAGTCCAGACGGTGGAATGATGTTCATTCACAAATCTGGACTGTCATGTGAAGGTATGGGCTGCACGCCTATTGGCTGTAGCTCTGCACCAATGGGCATGCAGCCCTACCAGACAGTCAGTCGGCGGGTGGAGGGGCGGCAGGTGGTGGATGCTGCCACCCGCTGGCTGCCAGGGGGAGCGGGTGAGGGCTCGTGGGTGGGTGGGGGGGGACACTAGACACCAGGGAGATGTTTGGGGGTGTAACTTGACATTCTGCCCGCTGATCGGGCATTATGGTCCACTGACCACCAGGGAGATATTCGCTGGGGGGCTTTTACATTCTGCCCACGATTGGGCACTGGGGGTTGTTTCATCGCTCTGCCTTTGATCGGGCATCAGGAGATGTGGGGGTTTCATGATACTTTCTGCCCGCGACCGGGCATTGGGAGATGTGGGGGGTTTCATGATACTTTTGCTCAGCATCAGGCATCGGAGATGTGGGGGTTTCATGATACTTTCTGCCCGCGATCAGGCATCGGAGATGTGTGGGGGTTCATGATACTTTCTGCCCACGATCAGGCATCGGGAGATGTGGGGGTTGTTTTTCGTTCTACACCACGATCAGGCTGGTGGGGGCACAGGGACTGAGTTGGGGCCAGCTACGGGTGGCAGCTGTGTTGCACCCTGCAATACAGCAGCTCACCTGTGGTGGCCCTCAACTTTTTTTTTTTTGGCTCAAAGTTGTGCAGGCGCAGGTTGGGGTTGCGATGCGCCACCCTGTGCCAACCCGACTGAATATCGGGTTGCGCAGTTTATGCATGGTTCCTCCCCCTCCTGTTGAGCATGCATTCATTTGCATTGTGCTGTTGCGCAACCTGTTTTCAGTGGCATAACTGCCTCCTGCTGAATATCGCAGACTGGCGCAATGTAGGACTTGCACATGGCGCAACCCTTTTGAATATCTGGGCCAGTGTGTTCTGCCACAGAGGGATTCTAATTCCCTCTGACCTTGAGAGCGAAGCTTGAGAGGTCCATGGGAATCAAAATCCTTAGGTGGTAAAACACACTGGTTGTGCATAGAGTTGCTCATCCTGTATTTTTTATAGTGTATAGTACTGTGTGAAAAATGTGTTTTGTGAGTTCTTTTGCTTTCAAAATGAAACTGACTCATGTAGTCTCTAGAGGTTCTAGAATGCTGTTCTACCACAGTAGGGCAGAACAGCATTCAGTGACATTGGAATTGTGGTAGAACAGCATTTTGAAAGGGATGGAATTCTATACAGAACAACATTCCACTGTACAATATAGTACAGGTTTAAAGGACAAGATGGCAGAATGTACTGTTAAAAAACAAAACAAAGAAACAAAAATACTAAACATCATAAAGACACTATACTTCTATTGAATTGTGATGTTTGAATGTTTAAAAAAGTTCATATGAAAGTGAACACCTGCTTGATTAGCACAATAATTATTAATATAATGTGATTATTAATTGTGAAATAATTATTCTTAAAATTACTAGGTATGGTGGGGTATGTGGAAGAGGGTGGCATGGGTAAAAAACCTTTGTGTCATAAGACCTGCAATATTAAAATTAATTAATTTAGTTAAATTTAAATGTATTTTTATACTGTGTGTGTGTGCGTGCGTTTGTGTGTGTGTGTATGTGTGTGTGTGTGTGTGTGGTGTCAATCCTACAGTTCACCTTTTGGTTTTCTGTCCATAATGCTTTTTGCATTCTTGCTCCGACTGTGCCTCTTCAGTTTCTGTTCGATACTACCATGTCTGAACTTCTTGAAAAGACTCTGTATCAAGACTTTTACTAATATCATATGCATTCAAGTTACTAGTAGCCTGGTTTACATTTTATGTAGTAGACCCCCCACCCCCAAAACACATGCTTCAACACTACTGACAGTGACTGACACTGCCCTCCTATTTCCACCTTGCCCAGCAGTCTTCAGATTTGCAACCTATACCACAGTGGTTTTCACAGTCTATTCTCCCCTTGAATTAAGAAGAAAGATATTCACTTTCAATATTGCAGGTCTTATGAGATGGAAACAGATGTATCACCCATGCCACCAGCAGACAGCTTTGTGTAGCCATGAGGCAGAAATTAAAAAAAAAAGGAAAAAGTGATTGTTTGGATTTGCCATCAGAGCAAGGTTCAGGTCTGCCCCTGCCTTTAATTTAGAAGAAGACTACTACACATGAATGCCTGTTCTGGGTGAATGCTGTTATTGGGTATTCAAGTGGCTTTTCAGTAGGTGAGCTATCCTTGGTAGGATAAGTGATCTAAGGACGCGTTGCTGTGTTATGGTGCTCCATATAAGGGGCTCAAATTGCTTCTGTGCTTGTGAATAGCGGTACAGAAGTTTCAAAGTTTTTACTCTCCTGTTCCCTTAACTAAATTCTAAAAGAGATGCAGCAAAAGAGACATTTGGTGGTGTTTTTATGATTAGCATTGCAAGTATTAGGGCGATAACCAGAATTTGAAGAGCGAGTGGGGAGATAACGCGAGCACCCATTATCGGAAAGAAAAGAGCAGCATGCGAGGGATTGGCCGGCATCAGCCTAAAAGAGCAGATGAGGAGTTTTTGGGGATGACAGGCAAAGGGGAAGTGAAAGGGAGCTATGAAGGTGACAGTAAAAAAAAAAGCAGGAGGGCGTTAGCAACAACTCGCTGAAAGAGTGAGGGAGCTAGATATGAAGTCGATGCAAGGGCAGCAATAAGAGGGAGAAGCCCTCATCCTTGGCCTGGTGCTGAGCTGGGCTAGTATTGAGCGTGTGGACACCAGCGTTTAGGTGGGGGTCTTGGTTATGGGCCTGCATGGGGGCTGACTGAGGGGGCCTCGTGGCATGACATCACACGCCAGGCCCAGGGTTGGACAAGCAAAAAGGGGATTGTACCTCTAAGAGGAATTGCAACCTGAAGGGTGACAGGCAACATTTTTTAAACTGTAATGCACTTTTTAAACTGTAGAAGACTTTAGTGCTTTCTGTTTGTTTTCATATAAAACTGTGACTTACTCAAATGACATGGCAAGTAGGGCGTTCGTGATGAGTTGAAGTGCATTGTTTTACTTTCATTAACAAAGGTAACATGCTACAACTTTCCAAGTTACTTGCAAGAAAGAAGCGGACTGCATTCCTGAGGGGAATCTGGACCTGGGGGCCAGAGAGAGAAATAATTGCACTGGGATAGGGCGAGTGATCGGGAAGGCATTTTGGGAAAACCCAGCCTGAGGGCCAACAGAGGTGGCCACGTGGCATGGTGGCACCCATTTTTGTTTTACCAGGGTTTTTAGAAAATGGGACCAAGGGCCTTAACCAAGGAGATGTACGCACAGGAGCCATGTGGGAGCAACGGTGTCCACAGGACAAGGCAGCTTTTTTTGTCTCGAAAGACTGATGGAGGGGCAGACAGGGGAGAAAGGAAGCAGCTGCATGGCGTGACACAGCATGCCATGGGTAGGTCACACATCGAGCCGAGGGGCCTTCCTAATGGCAACAACAAAAACGGGATGCTGCTCCATGGTTCTTTGGGAGGAGGGAGATCCTGGGGGGGCAAGCATTTTAAAGGAAGAACCAGAATGGGCCAAGGGAGGGGGAGGCAGAAGGGCATTTAAGAGGTCTGGTCAGTTAGGTCAGGGCCCAAAATACAAGCAGCGGCCTCGTGGCCTGTCTTTATCATGTCCTGGGAAGCACGCGATGATGATGGTGCTCTAAAAAGAGCAGTTCCAGGGAAAGGAGGTGAGCATGCAGGGGAAAGGGAAAAGGAACACAGGCCCCAGAAAGGGGGCAGCCACAGTGGACAGCTGGGAGCTGTGGAGGGCAATGGGGAAAGGGATAGGAGGCACCAAGTGCCAGGCTGAAATGCTGTATGGTGGAGGAACACCGGTGGCATAATAGGTCAAGAGATAGGCCTAGAAACGGAGATGGCTGGAGCATACAATAAAGAATTTCCCATACAATGTGAAAAAAAAACAAAAAACAAAGGGAAGGTGGGACTGGCTATACCATGGGATAGTTACAGCAGTGTTTAATGAAAAAACTTTTGTCAGTTGTCTCCACAGCTTCCACAGGAAACAAGAAACATGGTACCAAAAAAGAACAGGCCTTCAAAGGAGGAAGCCTACAGGGCTATTGTGGAACTGGCAGATAAAGCCTACAGAATGTGCCAGTTGGTGGAAGGGGAGGAACAGGCGAGATCCGGGAGAAGCGGAAAGCTGGGAAAGGAAAAGGGTTGGGGGAAATGGCCAGAAGGGATCCACACAGACCATCCAGGGTACAGCCACTGATGGTGGTACCACCCAGAGTGGCCAGCCCAGTACCTCCGCAGCCCGATGGCCACATACCATTAGTACCTCTCCAAGACCAGGTGGTGGTTTCCCCGGTGGAGCCCAGACTGGATACCCTGAGCACAACGGTTCCTCTGCAATCACCATTATTGCAACCAGCCAGTCAACCACAGCAGAGCAATACAGGGCATCAAGATGACAACAGGCCACAAGGAGCTGACAAGGGCACAGGTAATGTATCTGTGTCAGTGGGAGAAAGCATAAACGAATATATCAGCCAAATTATTTTGGCACTCGGGACAGGAGGATTGGACCAGATGGAGTCAGCACTGGCTGAGATTAGGTCAGATAAGGAGACAATGAAGGAAGGAGAGTAAGGGATAGAAAGAAAGGCAAAGGAACAAGGGAGATAGGAATGCCAGGGATGAGGATAGGGGAACATGTGCTCCTGGCCACAAAAGAGAAAATATGGAAGGGGGAGTATGTGGATATTTTTGCACTAGTAAGCTGAGAAACAGTGGCAAAATATGAGGAAACAGAGAATATAGGAAAGGGCGAAATGGCAGCAGCAGTAGTTTTGTTGGGCAAGAAAGAGGAGGACAAATTTACTAAAGGGAAGACTTGGAATGGATGGTTTCTAAGGTTCACCACATATTCAGTGATAGTACTGGAGAGGAAGCCAAAGCTGGGCATTCCACTCATCACATACTCCCTGATAATAAGGCGGGCAAAGGCAAAAAGGGGGATGGGGTGGATATACTATGATGAATTTTTCTGACAAAGGATGACAACGTACGGGGATGTAAGGTGGGACACGAAACAATTAGATTTGTGGACTGACTATGTAACCGATCAGTCCACAGCAGAAGGAGCGGTGCGGAGGAGGGGCATGACGCTCCACAGGTGTTGTTGGGGTTATAATAGGGCTGTTTGTTTCTGGCCGCAATGCCGCTTTCGGCATGTGTGCTCCAAATGTGGGGGAACACACCCGGCAAGCTGTTGCCGAATGACATGGGCACAAGAAGCCCAAGGGGCAGGGGTTCAAGGAACAAGTCAGCAGTTTTTTTGAGAAGGGCAAGGGTACAGAGAACAGGCATGGAATAGAGGGGGAAGAGGCAGAGGGCATACGGGTAGGGGGATTCAGTCTTACTGACCGCCTTGACCAAGACAATGGTAGGGGGAAGGAGTATGGCAGAAAAGAGAAGCAGGCGGCAAGGGATCAATTTCAAGAAGCAAGAACGCCCATCAAGATAGAGGTGTGGGGGTACTGGTTAGAAAAATACCCAGATAAAAAAGTGGCAGAGATGATCAAGACAGGTTTTAGGACAGGTTTTTCATTACAGTGTGAAGGTCCAAGGCAAGCGAGAGAAGCGAACAACCTGGGCCCAGTTAAAGGGAAGGAAGAAATGTTAATACAGAAAATATAGAAGGAAAAGGCAGTTGGTAGAGTGGAAGGGCCATACGATAATCCCCCATTGCAGAATATGAGAATTTCTCCATTGGGCTTGGGCTTAAAAAGCAGCAAGGGGAATACAGGGTAAATCACCACCTGTCATTTCTAGAAGGGGAATCTGAGAATGATTTTATAAATGAGGAACATAGCAAAGTGACTTATGCCACATTAGAAGAGGCGGTCCAGATCATCCGAGCAACTCCTGATGCTTGGATGGCAAAAACGGACATAGAGTCCGCTTTCAGATTGCTGCCAGTTAGGAGGGAAGACTGGGACCTGTTGGAGTTTAAAATCGGGTGTCAGTATTATTTTGACAAAGCAATGCCCATGGGATGTTCCATAGCTTGTGCTATGTTTGAGGCATTCAGCACCTGCCTACAGTGGATATTTCAAGAAAAAAATGGGTGCATGACAGTCGTTCACTATCCAGATGATTTCCTTTTGATAGGCAGTGGGAGAAAAGAGACAGAAAGAATGTTGGCCAGTTTCCAAGAATTATGCGGAGAATTAGGGGTTCCATTGGCACTGGAAAAAAGAGAGGGTCCCAGTAAGGTTTTGGAATTCCTGGGTATTGAAACAGACGCCCTGGGTGAAGTTTTTAGGTTACCAGACAAAAAAGTATTGAAGCTGAAGGAACTGATTAAAGTGCATACAAGTAGAAGAAGAGTGCAATTAAAGCAGGTGCAGCAGGTCCTGGGACACCTAAACTTTGCGTGCAGGGCAATTGGACCAGGGAGGGCTTTCACCAAAAGGTTAGGAAGGGCCACAGTGGGAATAACCAGGCCACACCACTGGGTAGACATGACGAAAGGAGTTAGGGAAGATTTCAGGGTGTGGAAGGAGTTCCTCAACACCTATAATGGCTGTTCCTTTTGGCAGGAGGACTGGGTTTACAACATGGACCTCAATCTCTACACAGATGCAGCAGGGGGCTTAGGTATGGGGGCTATTTGAGGGGCAGGTGGTTCACTGAACCATGGCCTGCAGAATGGGTGAGGGACGGGAAAGCAAAAGACATCATACTGTTGGAGATCATGCCCATTTGGGCCTGCACCCTGGTGTGGGGGGAAGAACTGCGAAATCAAAAGGGGACGTTTTGGTGTGACAACAATGCAGTGGTAGATGTTTTAAAGGAAAACTACAACCAAAACTTGAAAAAATATATGTTGTGCAGAGTGTTTTAATTTGTATGTGAAGTTCTAGTGTTTCCTTCCCTCTGACTGGTATTAGGAGTTTTTCCTAAATTAGCCTGCTAGCTTTAGGACCCCTGGAGATCTCCATATCAAATAGTTCGATTGTATTTCTTTGTCCTACAATGCACCTTGTTTCTTGTGATGGTGATGTAGCAGAGCCCGTAAATCCAGCAGAAAGCATTGCATTACAATCAGTTCACAACAATAGAGATGGCTATATTTTAAAATCTGTAGAATTCAGCTTGGTGACCACCCTCATCCTAAAGGTTTTACTGTCCTGAAAAACTTTGCTGCTGGTAATTTTTGTGCAGCTTGTAAAGCTTCCAAGATATTTAGTTTGTTTGGCATGTGTGTGCTGAATGTTGGGTCTCTCTTACATCATAGTCACATGAGACAAGATGCACTGTGGGAACAAGAAATACAATTACACTGTCAGGGATGAAGATCCTCAGGGGTCGTAAAACTAGCATAAAGCTAGCAGGCTAATTTGGGAAAAACTCCTAATACCAGTCAGAGGGAAGGAAACACTAGAACTTCACATACAAATTAAAACACTCTGTACAGCATATATTTTTTTAAGTTTTGGGTGTATTTTTCCTTTAAACAACAGAGGGGCCAGGTCAGAAACAGTCATGGGGGTCTTGAGACAACTGGTTTTAAGGGCCTTGAAGTTGAACATGTCATTTAGGGCCAAACACATAGAAAAGGGAAAAAATTTCTTGGCTGACAGCCTTTCCCATCTGTAGCTGGATCGTTTCTGGAGGCTGGCACCTGCAGCAGAGGAAGGAAAGACACCCATACCAACGAACATCTGGGACGTTGGCAAGATGGAGCAGAACTGTTATTTCACAGCTCATGGGCACCATGGACCTTGAGGGCCTATGAAGGGGCCTGGTGGGTGTTCCAAACATTCAGGGCAACACACCACATGGAAGTAAGTAGGCCACTTATGGAGGAACAGTTAGGAAAATTCACAGTAGAGCAATGGGTGAGAGGAATGGCCCACACCACAATGGGGGTTTATTTGGCTGGGATCAATTTAGTTTGCAGCCTGAAGGGCTGGCAGGACCCAACAAAGTCAATGTTGATTCGTAGAATGATGCAGGGATGGGGTAGGTTAAAGCAGAGAGCTATGGACAGTAGAAGACCAATAGGGGATCAGTGGCTTGGGAAACTAAAAGGGGTATTACCGGCAATATGCAGATCAAAAGCCGAGGCCCAGCTATTCCACACGATTTATCTGGTTATGTTTGCAGGAGCCATGAGAGTAAGCGAGGCGGTGGGACATGGCAGTAAGGATGAAGAAGGGGAATTGGAATGGGAGGGTATAAGCTGGGGGATGGAAGAGATGTTAATCATGATCAAGAGGTCAAAGATGGATCAAAGTGGGCAGGGTTGTACAGTAACCCTAAAGGTGCACGCGGATGACACAGTGTCCCCAGTAAAGGCTTTGTGGGCTTATGCCCCAGAGCGTGGGAGTAGAACAGGGAGATTATTTGTGCATGGGGATGGAAAAAAGGTCACAAGCTATCAAGTCACGGCCATGATCAAAAAAGGCATGCAATTCCTGGGGGAGGACCCATGCAATTACTCATCTCATTCCCTACGGATAGGGGCTGCTTCACAGTGGGCAGCAGCAGGTGAGACAGTGACTAGCATGTTGGAGAAGGGGTGCTGATGGTCTGCCAGTTACAAAAGATACATTCAAGCACTGCAGTATGGAGATTAACGTATCATCTGTGTTTTGTTTTACAGATACAGAGCCACACTGGGGGAGGGAGCATAGGAGTGGGGATAAGAAAAGTGAGTTAAGAACATATACTGTATAAGATATCTATTTTGCTTAAATCCTATAGGAAGAGGGAGGATCATGGAAGTATGGATCTGCAGTCACTCCTACATTTATTGGGCAGAAAAGAGAGCTGAGAAAAAGGCTGGAGGAAAGCAGCTATACCAGGATGTGAAAAAATGTAGGTTGGCTTGGCGTGGCATCCATGGGATGAGATGGGCACAACTACTTCCTACCCTGAAAGAAATGAAAGAGCGAGGACCTACTCCAGACCTAATTATCGTACACCTAGGGGATAATGACATTGGGGGAAGCCAGGAGTGGACACATACATGCAAGTGAAAAAGGACTTAGAGAAAATACAGGAGTGGTGGCCAGGGGTAAGCCTTACCTGGTCAGACATGATCCCAAGAAGGGTATGGAGACATGAACACAGTCATAGAGTGATAGATAGAGTCAGGAGGAAGATGAATAGAAGGGTAGGAACACTGATAAGGAAAATGGGAGTGCACGTAATACTGTTTTGGGCATGGAAGAGTGGATAGAGGATTTCTACAGGGCAGATGGCGTGCATCTGTCAGATTTAGCCATAGACATGTTTAATACAACTAAAACGGGTTTTATGGAAGCATGGAGGAGACATGCAGAAAATGGAAGATAAAAAAAAAAACGTGAGGAGGAAACCTAAATTGAGGGAAAACCAGTCATCCAATGCAAGCTAAAGACTGGCTAGGTGGGGGAAAAAGGGGAAGGAGGAGGGGAGGGGGAGAAAAGGGAATAGGATGAAAGAAGAAGAAGCTGAAGGAGAAAAAGCGGTCTTGGTTCTCACCGTTACCTAACAGGAAAAGAGAAGAAGAAGAAGGCACCCAGGTTTCACCTGGGGGAGCGAGAAGAGGAAGAAGGAGAGATGATCAGAGATTGATATATGGATGCAATAAAAATGCAATGGTGAAAGATATAATAATAAAAGATGATGAAATGGAAAATGGATTTGTGATATATAATAAATTAATTGCCAATCTGAGCACAACAACATACAACGGTCTCTGTCTTTTCTGTGGGGAAAAGGGGGGAATCCGGGACAATGGAGTTTGCCCTTTATGGGGCAGACCAAGCTGTCCTGGTGCACCCCTTCCCCTTACCTGAAGATGGTGTGCTCAGAAGGGGGAGGAGGAAACGGGAGGGACAGGGAGACAGAACAATAGGCAGGCAACAGGAAGGGAAGGGGAGGGGCTAAAAGAGGTACATAATGGGAAGCACAGGAATGGTTCTTCCACTTTTGCTGGAGTTTTGATCCCTCCCACTCACCCTTGAACTATAGAGCATGAGGGAAGACAGCCAGAATGGGGCTGTATGGAGTCTGTCAGAGGTGGATGACAGTACAGTCAGGTAGGATTGCTATTGACTGCCAAAGATGGATGGCAGAGAGGGGGAAAAGGGGGAGGAGGGAGGGGGAAAGAAAAGGAATAGGATGAAAGAAGAAGAATCTGAAGGAGAAAAAACAGGTCTTGGTTCTCAGCGCTACCTAACAGGAAAAGAGAAGAAGAAGAAGGCACCCAGGTTTCACCTGGGGAGCGAGAAGAGGAAGAAGAGAGATGATCAGAGATTGATATATGGATGCAATAAAATGCAATGGTGAAAGATATAATAATAAAAGATGATGAAATGGAAAATGGATTTGTGATATATAATAAATTAATTGCCAATCTGAGCACAACAACATACAACGGTCTCTGTCTTTTGTGGGGAAAGGGGAATCGGGACAATGGAGTTGCCTTTATGGGAACGAACCAGCTGTCCTGAATGCACCCCTTCCCTCCCTGAAGATGTGTGCTCAGAAGGGAGAAAACGGAGGACAGGGAGACAGAACAATAGGCAGGCAACAGGAAGGGAGGAGGGCTAAAGAGGTACATAATGGGAAGCACAGGAATGGTTCTTCCACTTTGCTGGAGTTTTGATCCCTCCCACTCACCCTTGAACTATAGAGCATGAGGGAAGACAGCCAGAATGGGGTGTATGGAGTCTGTCAGAGGTGGATGACAGTACAGTCAGGTAGGATTGTTATTGGACTGCCAAAGATGGATGGCAGAGAGGGGGAAAAAGGGGGGAGGAGGGAAGGGGGGAAAGAAAAAGGAATAGGATGAAAGAAGAAGAATCTGAAGGAGAAAAAGCGGTCTTGGTTCTCAGCGTTACCTAACAGGAAAAGAGAAGAAGAAGAAGGCACCCAGGTTTCACCTGGGGGAGCGAGAAGAGGAAGAAGGAGAGATGATCAGAGATTGATATATGGATGCAATAAAAATGCAATGGTGAAAGATATAATAATAAAAGATGATGAAATGGAAAATGGATTTGTGATATATAATAAATTAATTGCCAATCTGAGCACAACAACATACAACGGTCTCTGTCTTTTCTGGGGGGAAAAGGGGGGAATCCGGGACAATGGAGTTTGCCCTTTATGGGGCAGACCAAGCTGTCCTGATGCACCCCTTCCCCTTACCTGAAGATGGTGTGCTCAGAAGGGGGGGGAGGAAACGGGAGGGACAGGGAGACAGAACAATAGGCAGGCAACAGGAAGGGGAGGGGAGGGGCTAAAAGAGGTACATAATGGGAAGCACAGGAATGGTTCTTCCACTTTTGCTGGAGTTTTGATCCCTCCCACTCACCCTTGAACTATAGAGCATGAGGGGAAGACAGCCAGAATGGGGCTGTATGGAGTCTGTCAGAGGTGGATGACAGTACAGTCAGGTAGGATTGTTATTGGACTGCCAAAGATGGATGGCAGAGAGGGGGGAAAAGGGGGGAGGAGGGAAGGGGGGAAAGAAAAAGGAATAGGATGAAAGAAGAAGAATCTGAAGGAGAAAAAGCGGTCTTGGTTCTCAGCGTTACCTAACAGGAAAAGAGAAGAAGAAGGCACCCAGGTTTTCACCTGGGGGGAGCGAGAAGAGGAAGAAGGAGGGATGATCAGAGATTGATATATGGATGCAATAAAAATGCAATGGTGAAAGATATAATAATAAAAGATGATGAAATGGAAAATGGATTTGTGATATATCATAAATTAATTGCCAATCTGAGCACAACAACATACAATGGTCTCTGTCTTTTGTGGGGGAAAAGGGGGGAATCCGGAACAATGGCATTGCATGTTAGTGTGCATGAAGCACTATATCTATATACTGTCTTTGGTGTTTCTAAATAGTATGCAGTAAAATATTGACATGAATGTTGTGAAATTCCATAGCGACTCTAATGGTGGCAGGATGAGGGGGAGAAGAAGACAATGCCAGAACAGTTACTTAAAATTTATTCTTAAAATTACTAAGTATGGTGGGTAGTGGTGGTCGAAGTGGCCAAAACTCGCTTTACAAAGTAATTTGCGGAATAAAGCAGAATCTGTGAAGTAATCCGCAATGCAAAGTGGAGTACTTCGCATCATAATGAGGAACGCGAAGTCCATTGAAAACAATGACTTTGCATTACTCCACCTTCCCCCAACCACTTCTGCACCAATTTTAATGTGAAGTACATCGAAATCAATAAACTTCACATCACTTTGCCTTGTTGGTGAGCTCCAAGGTGAATTTTGCAGTGATTCATGGAATTGCAGATCACATGGGCTCTAGATTGTTCTGCACAGCCTCAGTTCTCTGCAGTGTGTGTAGTGGTAGCTGGAAACAGTTTGTTCTCGGAGCTCTGCATTTCAAACCCTTTAAAAGCTGTCAAAAAAGCCTTTTTGAGCCATTTTTCTTCTCAAAATTTAGTACATTGATTGTAGAAAACCCTCCTGTGCTCATATCATTGAGTGTTTATTGTTTTTGTGTGGATTTTGAATGTTAATTTAGAACATTCAGTCTTTGTACTGACAAATGCTTCAAGTGTGCTTGGGGAAGGGGCATATCTGTGGTGCAGGTAGATTAACTGGGAGAAAGGCAGTCTTTCTGTTTTGGTTATATTTTTGTTGTTTAACTGTGTTAATGTACACACAGTAATATTTTCAGTAATTCTTGACTTTTTTTGCTGATTGTTGTGGTGCAGCAGTGCATAATTTCAGTTTGTTTAAAAGATGTGGTTATATTACTGAAGTTTTCAATTTGCTACTCATTACTTGTCGTGTGTGTGTGTGAGTGTGTGTGCATGATACGTACCATCAAATCAGACACATTTTATTGTACCACAGAGTAACTGCAGCAGTGTGAACCTGCTATTCACTGTACTCACATGATTTTGTACTGCTTTGTGGCATCTTGGTTTTTAACTGTCACTGCAGTGCGCTGCCCCCCCAACCGGCAAAAGGTATTCTTTTCCAGATTGGATTGTGACATGTCAGCACTGGTTAAGGTGTTGTTGTGACTTTGTGTCTGCATCTCTTCTTGATTGTGCAGTGCAATCTTAATCTGTCTGTGCTTTTGCATCTGTTTAGTGCCCAATCTCCATCTGCAAACCACAGTTGTTTTTTTTTTTGGCTTCACATCCACCAGCCTAAACTGAAAGTTCAGAAATCTAAATTTGTTTAGAATTTTCTTGGTGTTCCCCAAAATGCCTGCAAAGAGATGTGCAAGCAAAGCTGTTTCTGGTCATGGCACTGCTGCCAGTAGCAAGATTGTCCATGGGTGTGGTAGTATGCAGAAGTGCATAGCTGATGTCTGTAAAGGGATTTCTCCATCAATGTTTCTTACAGAGCAATCTGTAGCTTCACTCATAGTTGGAGGAGATGATGTTGTCCCAGCTGGTGGAGTTAGTGCAGTTTCTGCTGGCATGAGTATTTACTGCCTCAAGTTCCACTTCTGACCAGTTAACCATTTCAAAAAATGTAGTTGAGTCTATAGCTGTGACTGACAATGTAGATGATGTTATACTCCCCATTAACATCCCCATGGTAGTTGAAAATGATTCTGATCCTGGAGATGATAAGTAACAATGCCACATTTCTTCCAGTGCTGTTGAGGTCATGCCTTTGCCATCCAATGATTCAAAGTGTGGTGCAAAAATATGAGGTGATGATGATGATGATGATGATGCTGTGTTTGGAACATGTTCTCCACATGACAGCATCAAAGCTGAAAATGTGGATGTGGATGATGTTTTTTATTTATTTACTATTTCTTGGTGCTCACCATGCTGCAGGCCATCCACCCGGTCACGGACCCCTTGGCTGTGGTTTTTCCCCACATTTGCTACACTCCAGGGACCCCCTAGCTTGCCCTCCCAGAGCGGGGTTGTGGCACCCAGGCCAAAGGTGCCACCAATGACGGGACAAGGTGGGAATAAGCCTGGGGAGCTGATTGCAGCTGGGGGCAGGCATCATTAAGGCAATGTGCATGCTTCATTTTTTCCCCCTGTAGGCAGGGGGCAGGAATATTTAATGACACCAGTGTCTGTCCCACCCCCTCGAGTCCCTGTAGGTGCCTGTCACTTGTGGTGCCCCTGACCTCTGCTAGGGGTCCCCCATGCATGGGGAGCACACCACACTCTCTCCCCAGAGAAGGAGAGCAATCCATTGGACGCTCAAGCCTTCTCCCCCCAGCCAGCCCTCTGATGACCCAGGTCCATTCCCAAACCCGGTCACCAGCGTCACAAGTGGAAATCCAACCACTGCACCATCGGGCCAGTGGATGCGGATGATGTTGATGAATATGATGATGATGTCAGTGACCCCTGTTGGGAACCAGAGAAAAAGAAAGTCAAGGTGGCTGTGTCTGGGTCTGTGGCATTAAATCCCCTCATCCTCAAAATAGTTGTGATTTAGCGGTTCCTGTTAATGATGATGATGATGATGATGATGATGATGATGATGATGACCCAGTAATAATCATAGGTAGTCGTGGTGAACAGTTGGAGTCCAAGTGTGTCCAGCCTGAAAAATCATGTTATACCCCCCCATTTCAGGGGTTAAAAAAACAGAGTCCAATAAGCAGCATCAGTGACATGTTTAAAGTAGGGGATCACAATCCCTTGTTTGGGATGCAAATGATGAGTCAGTTGCAGTCTGCCAGCTTTGCCATGTGTGTGTGAGTCAAGGTAAAAAGGGGAGTCATCTGGGCATGGGGGCCAGCACACACATCTTAAAAACAGGCACATGGCACTGTGTACCCAGCACCATATGGCAGTTAATGCCATAGTGGGGCGTTCACTCTTGTCATCAACCTTACTGAGCGTGTTATGCCCTTCCATGAGTGTAAGACCAAGTAGAAATGTCTGCAGTAGTGATGAAATAACACCAGAAGATTACTACAGGCATGATGAGGGGGAGGATTATGATTTAGAAATCTTGTCAAGTGGTGGTCAGAGTAGCAGTGGTGGTGGTGGTGGTCAATGCAGTATGTCTAGTGCAAGTGGTATATCAACCCCTGTATGTAAAATGGGGAAAATAACTTCATTTGTGGACTTATCACCTGTGCAGCCCTCTTTATCACACGTCCACACCCCAGCCCTGGCCATTCGGAGAGCAGAGCCATTTGTCACATCCCATGCAGAAAGTATAAGTCAGCCCATGTTGGAGAGTGTTTTTGCCTATAACCTGAAGTACCCACCCAATCATGCAGTGTCACGTGAACTTAATGCTGCTGTAGCTGAAATGCTGACAATTGATCTTTTACCCTTCTTCTTCATATAGAATTCTGGATTCTGGTGGTTTGTGGCATGCACCTGTCCAAAATGGAAAGTCCCATCCAGGACATACTTTTCAACCCGTGTTGTGCCTAGGTTATACCGTATTGTGGCTGACTCTGTAAGACATGCCTTTCAACATTCCTCCTCTTCATTCATCCATTTAAGTATGGATATGTGGACAAGTGGCAAAACAGTGGGGAGGTCATATTTGTGTATAACTGCACATTGGGCGCAGGTGCCAGTGGTTGTTTGTGCTGGTGGTAATGTGAATAATCAGTGTAGTAAGGCAGACTGTAATGGTAGCAATCTTCCAGGAATTTAACAGCATGTAACGCTTGCAATGTGCAGTGTGGCTTGTTCCCACACTGGTGAAAACATGCTGGACTTGCTACTGACTGAAACTGATGAGTGGCTGAACCCCCTGTCCCTGACAGCTGGATTTATAGCAAGTGACAATTGGGTCAAATGTGGTTAAATGCATCATGAATGGTGGCTTTGTTCAGGTTCCATGCATGGCCCACTGTTTAAATCTGGTGGTCCAGGAGTTTCTGCAGCATCCTTATATAAAGGAAATGTTGACAGTTGCATGCTGTATCTGTTTGCACTTTCACACTCTGCAAAGGCCCGTGACCAACTTCGGCAACTGCAGATCCAAAACAGCCTCCCACAGCACTGCCTCAAGCTGGAAGTTGTCACCTGGTGGAACTCCACTTTATACATGGCAGAGAGATTGTATGAACAATACAAAGCAATCTCCAAATATCTCATCATGCGCACTAGCAGTGACACTTCTGGGGCCTCCATGTCTCTCACGACTGAACAGTGGCACCTCATGGACTCTGTTATAACAATTTTGAGGCCTTTTGAATATGTCATGCAGGCCGTGAGTGGCGAGTCTGCCTCCATCAGCCAATCAATTCCACTGCTGCGGGTGTTGAGGCAGACATTGCAGAATCTACAGCATAGCTTTGATGGTTCCGGAGACTATGCTAGCATTGTGTTGCTGAAACACATGCCAACACTATTTGACCACAATCGGCACATCTTGATCATTCAGCACAGTGACAACTTTGCAATAGCAACAATGCTGGACCCACGTTACAAATGTGGAATTGTGTCACTACTGGAGGGAGTGCCTGAACAGGTTAAAAAAGTCAGTGGGCAACTGATGCGCTTGGTTCATGGGACACAAAAGTCACATGCCAAGGTCAGCAAACCTCAGCAGCAAAACCAGACTGAAGGTCAGTTTGGAGTAGTATCAAGCACATCTTGTAAGGCAGCTGCAGTTCCAGGTGGTCTGTCATCAAAACCGGTTGCCATTAACCCACTTTGAGGTGCTTTGTCCCAAGTCGGGATTTGTGACATCAATGAATCTGGAGAACAGGATGATGAGTCAACCACTGGACTTCGTGCAGCACAGCAAATGGTGGCTCATATTTGGCTGAAAACAGGCATCTGTCAGTAATTGATGATCCTCTTTTATACTGGAGTGGAAAGATCAGTGAATGGCTAGAGCTGACCTCAGTGGCACTGAAGTACCTGACCTGCCCACCCTCCAATGTAAGTGTCGAGAGCTCATGATCATTGTACAAACCTCTCTCCTTCAAATGTCAGCTTGCTGACATTCATAAAAATGAATCAGGGGCACATACCAGCTCGAACTGAAGCCTCTGTATTTGTACCCCGGCATGGTCATGGTTGTGGTGATGGCGGAGAAACAGACCATCCTGATGACACTGGCAGCATGAAATGGCCTACCATTGAGATAGATGATGACATCATGGAGAAAGAATTCCCTAGTGGGCACAATTCAGACATTGAAGACTGCAAGGCAGCTCCCCGTATGATGATGATGATGAGGTTGATGTTGGTAGGTTTTAGTTAAGTGATTAAAAGGCTGTTGCATTTTTTCAACGGTATATGTTTTGTTTTTCATAATGTTAAATCAGTGTCCCACTCAGAATGACTCAAATTCCATATGTCATATTGGCAATCTGGCACAAGTAAGTTCACAATCCTTCTAGTTTACCTTCCCCGCCTTGGTATTATTTCTGATTAGACTTAACAGAATGTGTGATGCTGTCATTAGCAAACGCAGTCAGCCTTTTAGACACAACTGTCCATTTGTAGTACTAGGTGTTAGCCACTTAAAACCTGCAGATTCAAGATATCTGCCTCCTGACTGAGAGTGAAATACTGTAACACAATACACACTATATCCCGCCACCCACCAGTGTGTGTCTGACAGTGACAGGGAATGTGTTGCAGGCTGCAGCTGTTCCCATGACCACCACCACTAGTAAACCACTGCTAGCCAAAGCCACCTAACAGTTAGAGGGAATGTCATCATGTGCCCACATGACCACCACCAGTAAACCGCTGTTAGCCAAAGCCACCAGATAGTGAGAGGGAATGTCATCATGTGCCCACAGGACCACCACCAGTAAATCGCTGTTAGCCAAAGCCACCAGATAGTGAGAGGGAATGTCATCATGTGCCCACATGACCACCACCAGTAAACCAATGTTTTCCATCCTATGCCCTGCCCATGCCATAGCAGATGGTGTTAGAGAGGAGACGCAACCAACAGCCACAGCCACAAGGCTTCTTACTATCAATACTTTACAGTGAGCATGTGTACTAATTTTTCATACTATGGAACTTCCTTGAGCTGTGTTTTGCTTCTTGTTACATTTCTGAGATGCAGTGTGGAAACACATATGGTGAACTTATTTTCTTTTTTTGCAGGTTAACAGTTTCAAGTACTCTCCTTGACTGGAGGACTATAGTACTGCAGTACTATCTACAACCACCTATAGGATATCCATTTCCGGTAAGTATATACATTTTATTTCATCAGTTCTTTTTTGTAGTTTGTTTTTTCAAAAGAGTGCAAATCATAGAAAGTAGGTGACATGTATGTCACATAATATTTTTCATGTACATCAGACACTGTATTGCTGCATTAGCCATGGCGGTGTTGAACAAAGTTTTATCCAGATCATGAAATGACACAGTGGGCCAGATATTCAAAGTTTGCCCCTGGGTTAAGTTAACACTGCCTGGCGTGCAAACTTAGCCTGGAGCACAAAGCAAGCTATATTCAAAAGGAATAGCCCAGGACAAACAGCTTCTGAATATAGCATGGGAATGAGGCCATGAAAACAGGGCTGGGAGTGCAGGGCAAATGTTGCCCTGGAATAAGACAGCACTGAATACAGCAACCAGGAAATGCAAACCACAACAACACAGTGCACAGCGACATGAGGGCAGGTAGAGAGGAACTATGTGGCCAATGTGCTTTCTGGCAAATGCATGGACCCAGTACAGCTACAGGCAGCAGCACACATGAAAAAACAGTTATCAAAACTGTATAATATTCCTCTAACCATTAGCGCCGCGCTAACACATTACCGCAGCTTTAGCACGGAGCTACCCGGTTTGCCCAGTGCAAACACGTTAGCCCCACGCTAAACTTTGCCGTATTCAAAAGTGACATGCAAATGAGCCTACTTAGATAGTCTCTGGGCAAACAGCCACATTAGCATCTCATCATGCCCTGATTTGTATGCAGTTTGCACAGCATTACTGCAGGGTCCCACAGCTCCACCTGTATGTCAGTCTGGAGGTACAGGGGCTGGCCAGGTCTGACCGCAGCTCCACCTGTAGGTCAGTCAGGCAGTGCATGATGATAGCTGCAGGCTTCATGTAAACAGTACAGCATAGCATAGCATATCGTACCCCAGGGGACAACACAGCATAGGCACAGGTGGTGGTAGTGCTGCATGCAACCTTCACACTGTAGGTCATGCTACAGTGCACAGCAGACACTACAGTAGCAAGAGGGCTGATAATGTGAGGGACATGACACTGCCAATGGTATGCAGGGCAGTGATGACCACTGCACTGTACACAGTGACAGGCACAGCTTGCAGGTAATTAGTGACAGTGGACAGTACTATCACGCTGTTGTGTGATCCACAGATGCTGCACCTGTGGCATGGGATGCACACAGTGTCATGTACATGGCTGGCAGTGTGTGCTGTGACATCTGTACAGTTGTGTGGTAGGTGGCTGGGGGGCATGTAGGATCTGACAGGCACACAGGTGGTGGCGTAATCCCACTACTAGTCCATGTGCACTGAGCGATGTGTCCTAGTCTTGTGGACACACCTGGGCTGTGGTGAGGTCTGGCCACCCATACACCCTCCCCTCAATGGCCACCATGCCCACAGTGCTGCATGTGTGTTCTGGCATCTGTTACATACCACAGACATATGGTCTGCAGGTGTGTGCTATATGGCCACACTACAATGCTGTTCCCGTGGGTCAGATCACCCCTCACTGTCTGTGCTTGGCTCGGACTGGTGGCAGCTGATGGCATCATGGTGGTGCCATCAGTGAGCAGCATGTGTCCTCCATGTCTGGCAGTTTCTAAGTGTCATACTCATATGTTAAGGCTGCGCAAGACACACTAATGCTGAGATAGCACTGCGCAAAGCACGCAAAGCTGTTTGCCCAGGGTTAAGACCAGCTTTTCCTGAGCGGGTAAATTGTACCGTGCTATGGGTCATGCCATGTCACGTGAAACACCTTAGCTTGGCACCAGTCGCTGAATATCTCATAGCGAATTTATTCATGTTCACCATGCCCCTTGCATATCATTATGCTTAGCCCGGTGCTACTGCTGTTTTCCCACGCTAGTTGGCCTTTTGAATATGGCAGACCCATGCTAATCCCACACTATTCCTGCGCAAACTGTTTGCGGACCATGCAAAGCTTTGAATATCTGTCCCGATGTCTTTCAAAATGTAACTTGAATTAAGACATTGAGACAGTATATGGGTTACACGTACTAAATTTGTGATTGTGATGATTTGGTCTAGTTTAGGCTTACTGAGATAGCTTGCTATCTGTTACTCTGGATATATGACAGGATGGAACAGCCACACAGAATGTGTTACTGCAATCAGGTACTAATAATTTCCTGTTTATCTGCTTTTGCAGGAAATGTTCTGATGCTGTGTGCTGCCATTGTTATTTTCTCCAAATAACAAGTTCAACATCACACCCCGGGACACATGCAACAAGTAGTATGAATCCTGGCCATCATTACGGCACTGGAGGATGCACAGAAAACCTGTGAAGAATTAACAAAAAAAAAACATTAATGAAACTTGCTTCCAAATGACCCCCCAAACAGAAAATACCTTCACTTGCTTGACAGTATTCCAATGCCAAAATTCCTCATCAAGCCAAGAAATACACACCCCAATTTTGACTATATGACATGTAATACAAAAAAAGGAATGATTACATGTATATATATATATATATATATACACATATATATATATATTATAGTGGCATGGTCGCGCCACTATAGCTAGGGTTCAGCGGTCACTTACATACTAAAGTCAAAAGTTTGGGCGTTAATAACTTTGGACCTTTTCAACGGATTTGCCTGAAATTTGGAGTGTGTGGTGGGGCATCATAGATCTCTTGATTTGCCAAATTGTGTTTTGGTCGGACTTACGGGTTTTGTGTATGAAAACGCTGAATAATGCAAAATTATCCGTTTTTGAAGGCAGCATTTGGAATTTTGGACCTGGCCCTGCATGGCTATCATGTGGCATGCCACTTTGTGAGATGACTCGTTTGAAAGAGCTTTGGTGGCCGAACATGCCGCTTTTCATTTGGTGAAAAAATATTAAGGCATTCCAACGTTATGCCTCTTTTAAGTTCCCATTATAAGTCAATGGGAAAATTTTTACGTATGTTTTGCGAACAAAGAATGGGGTTCTGGCCATCTGGTCCCACCTGGTGATCAAAGAATTTGCAGCCTCATGGTTCAAGAATCTTTGTCCACGAGAATTCTTTGATCGCCAGGTCCGCCATCTTGTTTTTTGTTTTACGATCAGAAAAACACAAATATCTCAGCTCAGTGGTCACTTCTGAAGTAAAACCTAGATGGGTTTTACTCAGGGGACTCTGATCTATTAAGCCATGCCTTTGGTTTCATCCAAATCAGTCAAAAAATATAGTTATAAGCTATAAACATCTTTGTTCATGGCTCACTAACGATCTTCGATCATGAGCATGCAAATTCTTTGATCGAGAGATTCTTTGATTGTGGTCCTGCATCGTGAGCTAAATATAGTAGTATCTCAGTTTAGGTGTGGGCTAGGGACACACATGAGGGTGGTTTTTGATCAAGGGGTTTCGTTCTATCGAGGCATGGTGTTGGTTCCGTTTGAACTGGTGAAAAAATTGGGTTTCATTATTTTTTATTCTTTGGTTGTGAGCATGCAATTTCTTTGTTCGTGAGCCTGCAAATTCTTTGATTGCGAGATTCTTTGATCGCGATCATGCATCTCGAACGAGGGACGAGATGCCCCTTTGAAAAATTCAAATTTCTCAGCCCAGGGATTGCCTAGGAAGTTAAATGAGGGTGGGTTTTGTTCAGGGGGGCTTCCTTCTGTCGAGGTATGGTGGTGGTCTCATGTAATTGTGCGTAAAACTCGAGTTTCACCATTTTATTATCTTCCAACATGAGATTGCAATTTCTTTGGTTCGCGAACCTGCAAATTCTTTGATCGTGTGATTCCTTGATCACAATCTTATGTCATGATGGTACGATGAGATGGCCCTTTGAAAAATGCAAATTCCTCATCTCAGGGGTAGGTTATGAACACAAATGAGGGTGGGTTTTGTTCAGGGGACTTCGTTCAATCAAGGCATGGCACTGGATTTTTTTATTACACCTAAAAGTCGATTTTCACCATTTTTTATTCTTTGATCGTAAGGCAGCAATTTCTTTAATCACCAGGCTGCAAATTCTTTGATCGTGAGGTTCTCTGATCACAATCCTGCATTGCAAGGTAGGGACGAGGTGGCCCTTTTTAAATGTTAATTTCTCAGCTCAGGGGTGGCCTAGGCAGTCAAATGAGGGTGGGTTTTGCTCAGCAGGGTTTGTTCTATCGAGGCATGGTGGTGGTTTCATGTTATTGTGGCTAGAAGTCGAGTCTGACCATTTTTTATTCTTTGATTGTGACTCTGTAAATTCTTTGATCCTGAGTCTGCAAATTCTTTGATCGTGAGATTCTTTGATCACCATCTTTGATCGCGAGAGAGGGACAAGATGGCCAGATTTGATAATGGAATAAATAGGTAAATGTTTACATTCTTTCATATTAAATATCTTGGAAATGGTTTGGTGTTTTTACTTGATATTTGGAGGGTGTTTACAGCGTGTCCTGTAGATTGAATTATGGTGTTTGTGTGTTGGAGGAAATTGTTTTTGTGGAGATATTGGATTGCATATTGCAAGTTTTGCATTCAGTGTTTTCTATTGCGTTAGTGGGTTGAAATTTGTATGGTACCTGTTCTTGCTGGGGTCAATGTAGGTTTTACTTGTCAGGTGCATTTAGCTGATGTAACTTTCATCTGTACTCTGACAGTCTTGTGGGTCATGATTTGTGATCCACCACCCGCAACATGGTCAGAGCATCCCTGTTGTTGCCACATTGGACATTATGCATGATCCTGCCTGATTTTCATATTTTACATGCCTCCTTGGACAGTGATGGACCTGCAAGGTTACTCATACCAAGTACATGGTGATGTGTATGCTAATTGCCCCACAGGGCTGCTGACACCCCTAGCAACCCAAATTTGATGTTGATAAAGGCCTTGCAGGGTAGTGCTGTCATCACTCGACCTGTGTTTCAATGACTGAGTCAATAGCCAGAAATGCAGTTAATAATGTGACAAAGCATGGTAGTCTAGTGGTCCCCCTCTCATCATGCAGTCATGCCAGCACTTCAGCACCCCCTTCCACACCTGGTTCCAGCTGATGACTGGCACAACAAGCTCTCACCTCCATGGTGAGCTGCTGAATGACTTATGTAGGAGTGCTACTGTAAAATGTACCAAGATATTTATTTCTGAGCACATTTTTACAGTTGCGGTCCTACATAAGTAAGTTGAAAGCTGGGTATATAGGTGAGAGGTGGGCTGTGACACTTGCTGGATGTGGATGGGTGAGTGTGTGGTGGGAGGGCTGGCACAGATGGCTGGGGTTGGGGGCCAGTATAGTAGCAGGTGTTGTTAGGTTATTTGTTTCATTTCTGGCCAGCGAGTGAGGACTGGAAAACAGGTGGGGGGATGAGGTGGCACCTGAGGGCATTTTACAATGGGGATTTGGGTGCTGGGGGTGTGTGGCTCTGTGGGGCAGGCATTGTAGGTTTTGGGGGCAGGGTTGTGTAGCCCTGTGGGGCTCTATGTGTAGACATGGGGGTGGTACTTGATGTGAATTGCCGTGTGGGGCATCTATTGAGGCTAGCTTGGCACGGGGGGCATTTTTAATCTGTGTTGTGACATGTAACCAAGTATGCTGAACTATGGGTGCACGTGGCAAGTATGTCACAACCTGGAACACAGATTGCAAGTCCCCCCATGACAAGCTAGCCTCAGTAGCCACTGCAGACAGCCACAAGACACTATGCAGATTGCAAGTGCACCCCATGCCAAGCTAGCCTCAGTAGGTGCCCCACACAGCAACTCACATTGAGTGCCACACTCATGTGTAGGCATAGAGGCCCATGGGGCTACCCACCCCCTGCCTCCAAAACCTACAATGACTGCCCCACAGAGCTACCAACACCCCCAGCACCACAAATTCCCCATTGTAAAACACACCTCAGGGTGCCACTCTCATCCACCCCACCTGTCCCTTAATCCCCTAGTCGCTGGCTGGTAATTCAACAAATAACCTAACAACACCTGATACTCTACTAGCTTCATCACCCATTTGTGCCAGCCCTACCACCAAATACTGAGCCATCCACAGTCAGCAACTGGCATAGTGCACCTCTCACTTCATGCCCAGGCTCCAACTCACTTATGTAGTCCTGCAACTCAGTGCATATTGAGGGTAGCTTGGCTTGGTGCTTCTTCTAATCTGTGTTCCGGGTTGTGACATACTTGCCAGGTGCAGCTAGAGTTTGGCGTACCTGGTTGAATGTCACAAGTTGTAGGAGTTAGCTGTGGAGTCTCTGCGTCTTCTAGAATAGGGTGTAAGGTCAATATTGCAGTTGCAGGTGGCACCAGTTGTGTTTGTTGGTGACTTGTGCCAACCTTGTGGAATAGGGTGCATGGAAATAAATGGTATAGGTGTACCATGACAGTTTTACACAACTTTGAGTACTGACAAGTTGGATGGAGTCAGCTCTACACAACTTTGAGTACTGATAAGTTGGATGGAGTCAGTCACATAGTGCTGTACCCCCCCCCATACCCAAGAGGCAGTGTGTAGTGACTACAGAGCTAGAGGTCTAATAAGGTTATTTACATTAATGTTATTGCTCTGTGATAGCAAGTGCATACTTATCACTACATTTAAGAGTTGCATGGCATCAGTCAGCAAATGTTCAGAATCTGTTGGAACAGGCATTGGATAGTAATTTGAGAGTCACAGCAGAAATACATATGTTGTCATTTTTTTGCATGTGTTCTTCATATTACCTGCACACAACTTACAACAGTGAGCACTTGTGCGGGCTGAGTCACACAATATCCCCCCTCACACATACACTTTCACACACACATATGCAAATGGCAGTGCAGGATACGAGTTATTGTGGATTTTCCCACTTTTGTGTGCAGTAAAGTCACTTGGCTGTTCCTTGTGAGATAGCACTCAAGGTGTGGGTAAGCCCATAGTAACCCAGGCCATGTTCTGTGTTATTTTTTAAGCATGCCTCATTACAGCTGTAGAGAGGTTAGAACACTGATCAGTTGTACAGTGTTAACCAGGTAGTGTGTGAAGACCTATGGACCAGGGATTCGTTTTTGAGTATAGAGGAAGAATGCAAATAATGGCATGGGCATGGATTCCATTACTACTTCATGTCATCTGCACAGAAGTTAGAACTTGGAGGAGTTGCACACTGTCAGCTTAGCTGTCCCTGCTCCCCTCCCCCGAGGGGATCCTCTCTCCATTACTCTTCCCTCTCTGCATACTTAGGGACATGCAGTGCATACTGAGTGGAGAGGTACAGATGAAGTAATAGTGTGATCTTGAATGGCATCAATGTATATATCAAATACTGAGTAGTTGTTAAACTTAAGGGTTGCACAGGCTGAGGCAGGTAATGCTTGTCAGAAAGCCTTGAGCAGGCAGTGGGTTGTTAATGAACAGGTACAGCCCAATAAAACACATGTAGATCAATACTATACCTCTGTGACAACAATTGCTTTTAAATAATACTCAAGACACATAGGATAAGGTTTATAATTGGTTTATTATTTCAGTATTTAAATATCTTTAGGCCAAAGTGTTTGGTTGCTCTTGGGATGGGCAAAAAATCAGTTCCTTGTATATATTCTTGATCATTTTTGAGTGTTTTTGGTTTTTTGGTATTTCACTAACTTAATCTACACTGTTTCATTTTGATATGTATTATGTTTAGAATTAAGATTTTATGCAAAATTAGTAAGTGATTACATATGGACATTTATGGTGGAGAACATGTAGTGAGCAAATCTTTATCTTGCTTACATTTATTGCTGAGTAGTATTAGTAATGTGTCCATTGACACTATTTTTTGATGAAATAGACTGCCCACTTAGATGTTAAGAGAATGAAGACTAACAATTCGTTATTTTACATGTGGTTATCACCATTTGACACCTATTTAAGACAAGTTATTAGAATAGAATTAGATTTTTACCTAATTTATGCTTTTATGCCATTTAGTTATTGACTGCATGTGCACATGAGACAGTAAGAAACATTTAATGGTTCTCATGAGCATATTCATACATTTTTTAATAGGATACTCACATGTGCAGATTATGCCAACAGTATTAAAGTAGGTGACAATATTTTACATGTGATCAGACAGTTTTAGTTTGATGCCAACAGAGACATTATTAAGTTTAATTTGTCCTTATGTATTTGTTGTCTATTAGTAAAATTACATACATTTTTGCATTTTGAATTTTAGTATTATTGTACTTTATAACTGATGTCTACATATCTTTTAATACTATATTTTTTGTTACTGGCAGTTATTTAATTAAAAATGGACCAAGCAATATCAAGAAGTTAAAAACAGATGAAAGCAACTAAACAATTTGTTACATATTTAACAATATCACGATGTGGTGAGGATGCTCATTTCACAGCCATTTTTTAACTGATGCCAAAAAGGTTGGTCCATCTGCAAATCAATGTTTTTTTTAACTATTGATCATTTGTGGAACTGTGAAAAATTCCTCATCCAACCTCCAAAATATGGACGATCCTGTTAAAGCAAGAGCACACCAATAGTTTGCATTGTGGAGCAGAAGTACACAATCATCGGTTAAATTTTCTGTTGAATTTTCAGTTGTACACATCTGCACAGATATATAGAAATGAATTGTACAGTGGAAATAGGCCAGATAATCACATGTATACATCTCTATAATCAGCTATGAGCAATATGAACAGTAGCACTTAATGCAATGCAATACCATTAAATGCATGGATATAGCAGTTTTGGCACAGTCAATGAATGAATGCATGCAATTTTTCTGTTTTTTTTAAACAAACAGAAATTCTCAGAGTCTAGCTAAGCAATATACATTAAATTTGAAGTTCAGCATTATATACATATGTACAAATCTGAGTCGCATTTTTTTAGTAGTTTGTCATATTTAGTGTTGAGAGTGTAGTCCAAGAACAGTGACAGATAATCCTGTCAGATAGCATTCAAGAAATACAGTTCAGTGCTAGCAGATGACACCCTAATGTAGGAAGTCATCTTGTTAATGTGAGTGTAATAACTACATCTGCCAAGAATAACTCACTAACTGACATGTGTGTAATATCCAGCACCCTTGAGTCTGCTTGGATTTGGTAGAAGTCAATTCAGTAAGTATCATAGTCAAGGTCAAGAATGTAGACAACAACAGGGAAAGGAGTGAGAACTTTACCTGATGTGTATTGTTCAAGCAAGCATAGTTCTCAACACAATATGTGAAGAACAGTTGTTGCAACTCTGACAAGCGTGTTAGTAGATTACTGAGTCTGTCATCACCATGTAAGATTATACTGTGAAACAACTGAATACACAGTAATATGTACTAAGACATACAGACTTAGCTGAGGCATCTGCAAAGAGACATGACTCACTGACTGTCTAATGATTACAGTTCAATACCCTCACGTCTACTTGAGCAGTAACACTGCAGTTTTTGTAGTGAGTACATCAAAGTTGGAAATGCTCAATATCACAATACAAGTAATTTTTGACAATTGTATTGTAATAAATGATGAAAACAGTATTGTTTTGCATCCAACGTATGAGAATGACAGTGTGATAAACAAGTTATTGTCTACTACAGTCTGTTGCATTGGTGTACTGTTGTGGTTGTCTTCTGCAATGGCAGAGAAATCAGAGCACTTAACATGGGCTGTGGTGATAGTGTACAACAAGTAGAACATGTAGATCACCATGAGTGGTTTTACACACCAGTAGTTTTAGATGAAAGGTGTTACTTCTTCTATTAAAGAGAAATACATATGTGCATTGGTGGAAAGAAAATAGTATCTGGATGGAATATACACACAGAATGTTATTGTTGCAAAGATGCTGGTTTAGTGAGGTGCTGTGATTAGATGGCATCACTCCTCCACATGTTGTGCAACATTGGTGCAATGGAGAATGATGATGTATGCATCTTTTAGATTCCTTTGGAGTCTTTCTTTCAGAGTGTATACTGTATCATTGCACTCCACCCATCCCTTTCTGAACCTTCGCCAAATGACATAGTGGCCAGAGTGAATGGATAGGCCGTGATGGAAGATAATTGCATGGGTGTTAAATTGAGTTCCTGAGAACATAGTTCTCGCAGCAATGAAGTGAGAAATTGGTGGTGTGATTTTCATGCCTTGAGAGTTAAAACATTGCAATACAATCATTATATATGAATTTGAAGCTGTAACTCTCAGACAGCAAACACAAGGACGACCACATCTTGTGCATAGCCAACCAGTTTCTGCATTTGAAAACACCTTACAGAATTGCATGGTTCTCTGTTCAGGAACATAAACAGAGAGCCAGAGCAAGTCCTGAGTTGCTTATGATTCTTTGTGGCCGCATGACAAACATGTGTACTTGAACACATAGTCAACTTTAAAGTGCTTGACACAGATCAATGCCATTATCTGCTAAACTGTTTATCATTCCCATCATGAACTCTGTGACATCTTGTTGTGCATTGACAGCAAACATTGATTGTCTGGCATATTTTCCAAGAGTTAGTCGTAGAGGGGTCAAGCTTTGTAAACTGGGCGACTGCTCTTGACTACCTCTAATGACTCTCTTTAATGCTTCCAACAAAGGTGTTGACTGACTTGAGTTTAACACAGCAGCAACCTCAGGCATGTGGAGAAGTGCTTGCATTGTAGTGTTTGTATAGCAGTTTACTCTTGTGCTGTTGTCAGATATTGGCAGTGTGTTAACCTCGATACATTTCTTCACCGTTGGAGATGAGAGTTGTTTATGGAGAGAGTGCTCAGTAATTGAATGCTGAGGTGATGACTGTGGAGTCTTAGTGTGCTTTCTTTTTAGTTTGTGCCCTTCATCCATTAGGATATCTGTTTCTGACGCATATCTGGGAACTAGTAACAAAGGAGCATTTGGTTGGTACAATATACATAATCTGTTGTCCTCAGCAATGCATTTTGTGTCAGCACGTATTTTACTTTCTGCTACATTTACTATGTGTAGTCCACACAACTGTCTGACATGAAACAAAGCAACACAAGACATCCCATCCTTGAATATACCAGTGCCTATATCTACAGTGGCACTATCAAGGCTGAGCCCTTTTGACTTGTGTATGGACACTGCATAAGCAGGACACAATAGAAATTGTTTCCTTGTCACATATATGTCTTTCACAAGCTCAAACTTGACTCTAACTCTGTCTATTGGTCGAGGAGTTTCACAGTTGTCAAACTTAACAACCACAAACTCCACAGTGGTATTTTTCACATTGTACTGGAACTCACAGATGTACCCCATGACTCCGTTCACAAGACCTCGCTCAACATCTATGTTTCTACGAAGCATGATAGGTGCATTTCTACACAGTGGTAGCACAGCTTCTAAGCCAGCAGTACGTGACACATCGCTTGTCAGCTCTGTGAGATGCTCAATCATTTTTGATACCATTGTTCGTGATAGGGTTATACCATTTATAGTATCTATGCATGTGAGAGTGACAATAGGTTGCTGTTCTCTCTGCATCATGATCTCGTTGAACTCTGCACACTGTTTACATCTTGGGAATAGACATACAACATGTACCCCACATTTCTGCACATGTGCAAAGAAATCATAAGCATCCTGAATAGGAGCATTATTTCTAGTGATCACGCGCTGTCTTAGCATTTCAACATGAGTGGGTGACAATGCACCAATGCGAGCCTCATCAAGCAATGCTTTGTAAGATGTGACACCTTGCTGTCTCATATTCTGTGAGAGTTCAACATACGAGAATAACTCCCACAGATTGACTCTGCCAATGCCTCCAATTGTTTTCTTCATCTCTTCAATTGAAAGAGTACAGAAAACATGTTTGCCATTTACATGAGTCAGCTACAGGAAATCCCCAAGAACAATAATATTCTTGCCACCAAATGGTATGTCATCATTGGTAACTAGTATCTCCTGTAGACGGAGGAGGAGATATGTAAGGAGAACATTTTAAACCATGCTGATCTCATCTATTATCAGCAAATGCATCTTGTCAAACATTGACCTCAGTTCAGAGGCAAAGTCATATGACAATCTCCTGTAATCACCACTCTTGCCATGCTCAACTAGCAACATGAATAACCTATGAAGTGTGATACCACCTATGTTATAAGCTGCCAAACCTGTAGGAGCAGCAACAATAACTGAGGTTGCAGAGTTAGTAAGGTCACACACACCTTTGCTTATAGCTTCAATCAAGAAACGTTTTCCAGTCCCAGCAGCACCACTAACAAACATCCTCACTGGTGTGTGCTCCTCACAAACACAGTGCCTGGTGCTGTGCTGAATACCATATTGCACAGCATGTATCACAGACTGATACATGACTTTTTGGTGTGAGTTCAAGTTCTCAACAATGTCTGCAGCTGACTCTGAGAATTGCATCCTTTGTTGCATTGTGCTCTCTACCTCTGACATTAGCACAGTTGGGTCATTAGGAGGAAGAGGGCACCAAGAGTTCCTTCTCCTTCAACATCAACCATTTCCTGTGATGTTACTAGGGTGTCATCATCCAGAACTTTCTTAGCATTCTCCAACTGATTTTTTTCTATTTCGAGTCTGTCAATGTAAGTGTCAGAGACATGACTCTTAAAGGTATCATAAGTTTCAATGAATTCTTGTTCATATGTGTCAGATAATCCTTTCAATTCAGATTCGGATCTCCAAGGCTTTTTATTATGTTCAAGCTGAGTTTGCATTCATCAAATAGCCATGGTTTTTGCTTTTTCACAAGTGAGCCATCAAAGCCAGTGACTTTATATATGCTCTTCTCTGGGTCAGAAGGAACACCCCACTTGTAATCATACTATTGAGCAACTTCAAAGAGACAGAGATCATCCATAGCACTGTGGTGCTGTGGATAGTAGTTGCCAATTAAGTTGCTCTTGAGAATATTTGCGGATGCTGGTCTTGTAGCAGTCAGATCCTCAATCTCTTCATGACTCTTAAGGACGCAATGCCTGCTCTGCTTGCAGTTTACATTCAAGAAACAAATGGTGTCTGACTTGCCATATAGACATACACCTGTAAGTCGGTCACTTGCTTCATAGGCTCCACACTCATGGTGTGAGAGAGTCTTAACAGTCACCATAGCCTAGAAGACAATGACCGGTCACAGTTAGAGAACTCTTCACACATTTCTTGTAGGTTTGTCTGCTCATGCTTAGTGATGTATGATGTGACATACCTCAAGAGATCTATTGAATTATTAGCAACAAACTGAACATCAATATTTGCCTACCACATCAACAGAAGAGAAGGGCTATAGTCATTGATATAGACTTCAGATTCTCTGCAAGGTAGTTCATACACTAGCTTTGTTGATTTTGCCTTCAAGTGATGTCTTATGGCAGAAAAGACATCATTGAGACAAGCATCCGGCCAAGCTCATCTTGAGAAACTAAAACGGCATTGAGTGTACCACTGTCCCTTGTTCTTAACTTTCCTACAACAGTATTTGCTACACAGGTGTCATTGGAATTTCTGAACCAGTTCCCACAGTGTTACACTGTCATACTTGTCTGGAATCCGACATGTGACATACTTAAATATGAAGCTTAGAATGTCATTTGTCTCATTGTCACCAATATGTGGGGCATCTTTTATCCACAGCAACATATGTATGTGTGGAGCTCCACAAGCTTGGTACTCAACCCCCCACAAGTAGTGCTCAACAATGCCATGAGGAGGATTTGTCTTAGACAGTATGAACTTTAAAAGAATGTGAAACCAGTGGTGGAAGTAACATGAAACAGTTACTGGATCAAGTGAACATAGTTCATTCAAATTCATAGTTTGTATGTTCTCAACATCAGAGTTTGCCCATCTGAGAAGATCAAGCAGATCATCCCAATAATATTCTGCACAACTCAACATTACAAACCATGTTGCTGGTCCAAACTCTCTCAGCATGCGCATCACCTCAGATTGTCATCTGTACCCATATTCCTTAGTACCATGTATGCTAAACAAAATGGAAGAAAGACTGACTTGCAGTGTTTCATCTTTGCTCTGCAACTTGTGTAGTAACTGTGCAGCTATCATATTGGTGAACTCTGTACCAAGTCTCAATGTATGAGCAATATTAGCAGATAGGACACTAAGTTCACGTTCCCAAAGAAGGTGGAAGAGGTATGCAATATTTCTTCAAAACTTGCCATCCTTATCTAGAACTCTTGAGGACCTATAGTCAGCTCCTGGAACACAATGTTCTCGTTCATCTAATCGGTCACCTGAGCCAAGTGGAAATAGATTAGGAAAACAACGAGCTTCTAGAGTAGCCTCCCATATACTTACAGGATTGCCCGCCACTTGCTTCATTTGATATAAATCAATGTTATCCATTACTGGATTCTTGCCATACAATAGGTGTATGGTGAATTGCTCATAGACATTCTGTACAGTTGTGATGTTAACCTTCTCCAATATTGCTTTGTCAGAGTTCTCCACAGCATTACCTGTAGAAAGGCCAGCAAATGCATCGATGTCAATGTCAGCATAAAAAAACATTATGCTACTTTAGGTATCGCAAAGCATGCTTTACTTTCTCAACATTGACTATGGCCTGCCATATTGTTTTTGCCTTTGTTGGTACACCATTCACCAAGATGACTACAATATTGTCCTGAAAAATAGTGTTGACATTTTCTTGCAAAGGTAAAGGCAAATATACAACAGAACCTTTCAGAGACCGTAACAGCTCTTTGTTTGGCAGGTCTCACATCTTTGTATTCAGCCTGATGATTATTTGAAATGGCTTCATGGTCTGAATTAGAATCCTCTCAAACAAGTTCAAGACTGCTATCTCAGGAGGAGTTGGTTCAACTTCCATTTTATTAAGTACAGACAGAGGAGGTAAAGTGTCACTCTTAATCTTGTTATAACAGTAAGAACAGAGTGACACAGTTCCAACTTCTCCAAAGCAGACTTTAAGAGAAGGTATGCATGAAGACAGCCCCACATTACATTCCAGCATGGAATGTTCTGCAGGTCTATTGTGACACATAAGTGTTTGTAGAACAGGCGCTCACAAGATACGCAGATTACATCAAATTTTTGTGTCTTGCTAATTTAAAATTTAGCAAACTCACTTCCAAAACTCTTCAGAAGCTGAGCTTCTTGCAGCAGTGATGTGTGCATTGTGTTTGTGTGTTCAGCAACAGTAACATTAGACCTCAATCTATGGGTTGTTTGCAACTGTTTTATGAAGTCCATAAGTCCTTCCACATCTCCACCATCGAGCAATGCTTGAAAGTGTATATAGCCTTGAACAAAAGATCTCATTTGATATAATCTTTGTACAAATTTTCAAATGCCAGAATTATGCACCGCTAGCATGCAAAAGTGAAGAAATGCACTGCCACAGTTCATGCTCTCTAAGCATTCAAGAGAGTGACCCATTAGGCCTGTGTGAGGCCGAATCTCACACTTGTCAATGGTGTGATTCAGTGTATGTTGTTCGGATCTCTTTCTGGTTAGAAATGTTGAGAGGAAAGTTGCAATAGACATTATTGATTCTTCTCTACAATTGCATGTAGTGTCACATGCCCATTTTTTAGCTGACGATTTTGGGTTACTTGCAACCTGTTCAACTTCAGCGTCATTCTGCAAGTCAAGGGTTTCATGAGATAGAACTAAGACAATCTGCATTTTTCCCTGTTCCTCAATTGTCAAACTGACGTTTCTGTTGTGTGCATGGTATGTCTCTTCCCAGAAGAATGCTTCTGAGTATTCTGAATGAAACCAGTCTATTTGAAACACCACAGAGATATTTTCTGTTTTCAAGTGTTCAAAAGACAATAGTTTGTTTCTCATCTCCTCAATCTTTAAGCTTAATTTATCAATAGATGACATAATTTCAGCCCATAACTGGGAATGAATTGCTAGAGCTACATTAATAAATCGTCTTAGTCTCAAGCACAATTTCATTAATGCAACCTTACTACATGATCTGTTTCCTTTGTGTCTCACTATTCTAGAGATCACACAGTCAATTTTAGCTCTTTGTACAAGTTTTTGGAAAAAACTTGCCTTTCTGTGTTGTGAAGTAGCAGAACTGACACGGAGAGCATTTTTTTTCTGTCTCACAGATATATGCTTTGTTGATGACAGTACTGGACGTTGTATCTGCACAGTTCCTCTAGAAAGTCTACTGGTGATAGTTTTACTAGAAGAGGTCTTGTCTTTGTTTAAATGTGTACGCTTTATGATATGTGTACTTGCAACAGAAGAAATTTTCTTTTTCTTCTGCTGACATTTTGCACCTTTACTGCTTACATGGTGTGACGATGAACAAACAGTACACCTGGCACTTTTACTTTGTTCTTTTACTTTACAGCAAATGGCCATGATGAAAGAGCTTAAGTATGTGTTCAATCTCTTGTCTGTTGTAGTCTCCTAAGAAAGAAAAACGAAAACAGAAAGTAGTGTAATAATAATGTGCTATAGGTTAATAAAAAGTACATACTGCATAAGCCATTGACAGCATACTGCACTACAAAACATTTCATTTGTTAATGCTAAAATTTGTATCACAATGTGTGACCAGATTCAACAATTTTGTGCACCACAGTGTAATCTGAATATTGGGTCACATTGTAGAAGACTAATGGTTGTTGAAAGACCATCTGTGGCAAGTGCAGTGATGCATGTATCTGCTTACAACCAAGTTACAAGTTGTGGAATTGTTAAATGTGACTTGTTAAATGTTTTCGGCTACTTATGTCAACCTGTAATAATGATAGAATAGCCAGGGTACTATTACTCAATGGAGGTAGTGCACAATGGTATGACTCTGCACAAAGGTGCAACTGGTGTTTTAAATAGTGTCTGGGAGGTATAATATTAGCTATGTTGGTCGATGTAATTACATATTTATATCAATGGGATGTCAATTGAGTAGGAAACTGAAGCAACACAATATTCCATGAGTTGTACATTCAAAATTTCACATTCTTGTCATGACCAAAGAATTTGTTGCCTCGCAAATGATCCCTCGTGATCAAAGATGGTTACGATCAAAGAATTTGCATGCTCATGATCAAAGAACGTGAAAACATAATAAAATAACATTAGACGTTTATTTAGGATAGTTACTGTGGTAGACAGGTCTTCTAACATATAAATAGACATCTGTCTATATGGTGTGGTGAGACTGTCTTAAAAAACAAAGTTTTTACAAGTACTCATTTTAAATAGTTTAAATCTAGCGTTATTCTCACAAACAAAGAAATTATGAGCTCATGAACGATCCTCGCAATCAATCTGAGCGACGATCAAAGATTTTGCTCGCTCGCGATCAAAGATTTAAAAGTACTGTTATTGTTTCAAACATGATGAAATATTTTAATTAACACTACATACAAGTTTTATATGTAAAGAAAACAGATATGCTCACACAGTCTATTGAAAGTTACTGAAAACAATGTTTATTTTATTTCTATTTACTTTCAAACTTCAAATCTCGCGTTATCCTCGCGGTCAAAAAATTTGCAGGCTCATGAATGATCCTTACAGTCAAACCAAGTTGCGATCAAATAATTTGCATGCTCACAATCAAAGATTGTAAGAATATTGTAAAACTAAAACATAGTAAACATGATTATTATTGTGACATTTATGTCTGCTGAGTAGTGGAAAGACTGAGCAGTACTCAGTGTGCTGAAAAAATATAAATGTAAATTTTTTTTGAACTAGAGAGACTTCAGCAGCGAAGACTCACGTTATTCTCACTATCAAAAATTTTGTAGGCTTGCGAATGATTCTCGCGGTCAAACCGAGTCACGGTCAAAGAATTTCCATGCCCACAATCAAAGATTATAAAAATACCGTAAAATTTTGTAAAATTTGGTCAAAATGATTATTGCCATCTTATTTATTTGTTATAAGTTGTAGAAATGTTCAGGAGTGCTCAGTGTCTTAAGAAAGTACAGAATCTAGTGTTTTCAACAACTACAGAGAGTGTAACAATGAAGTCTCGCATTATTCTTGCAATCAAAGATTTTGCATGCTCGTGATCGATCCTTACGAACAATGTGAGTCACAATCAAAGATTTTGCTGTCTCGCGAACAAAGAAACAGCTAACTATATCATGTGACTTTTCTGAGCCAATAGAATTAAATAATAACACTTCGGGGGCCATTTTGAGACTAGTACTCGAGCAGCAGCTACTCCAGGGGCAAATAGTGAGTTATTTTCTCAGTACAATTTTAGTTCATTTTAATTAAGTTTTTAGTTAGTTGGATAGCATATATGACTTTTTCAAGAGCATTAGAAGCACTGTGCCATCTTTTATCCTGGTTTTTGCCAATCTGTAGCCATGTTTTGGTGTGATAAATTACATGTTTAATATTGATTCATATTCTTTTTTACTGTTGATAGTAGTTATCTTAATACTGTTACTGTGACAATTATTATACGTGGGTGATTATACTGCCCCAGGTTTGCTATTGCTTGTACCAGTTTTTCATTTTTTTATGAGACATTTGTTACATTTTACAGTTGTTGCATAAAGGAGATCTATTGCATTTTACTGGTAATACAGTTTGTGATAGTTGCTTGGTTGTAATGTGAGAATAGCACTACAATTTGCTTAAATATGTGTTTATTTTAACACATGTTCAATACTACCTGGGAAAGACATTCTGTGCTGTCTAGGCTAAGATGCCAGTGACTGTTTTACTGCTATATTCATTCAGGTATGAGCTCTTACTTAGCCGAGACTACATGGGATTGTTGTCTCTTCTCATTCCAGTAATGCTTATCATTAATTATGTACCTTTGCATGTTAATTATGTTGACCAGTACATATAGGCCCATATTGACCAGCACCTTCACACTGTTTTTTTTTTGCACCGCTGTCCACCATAACTGTAATCTTATGAAGTGTACTGTATTGTATTAATGCCCAGGACCACTTTGAAAATGAGCTTGCTCAATGGTGTTTATGCCTGGTTAAATAAAGTGATTGATTGATTGATTAGATAGAGACATTCAAACTTATTTGTACTTAACATATATAGTACCACTAATTCTCTGTTAATACATACTAAGCACTGATTTATCACAGCTGTAATCATAGTATAGCAAGATAATGAAAATAGATAGTACACTTTTAAACTGTTGAAGACTATGTCTGTGAGGTACATAGCTATGCTTCCACTCACCACTCAAGCTGCCAGCTGAGAAACAGCTTCACAGAACATAATGACTGCTACGTTTGTCTGATGAAAATCAGTGTTGTTGGCTAGTCATGAAGTGTGCCCAATGACCAGCCAGTGTTCTCCTACCAAAACAAAAAGAATGTTTAATAAACAAAATACCAATAGAAAAAGCCTTTACAGACATAACTAGATTTTTTTAGGATGTATGAGCCAATCTGGGATCAGGATATTACTTGTGATGGTTTTGACTGTATTTATCTTTACGATACAAGTGAATACTGGTCATTCTGCTGATTAGGCTTGGTAGTGCTTGGTAGTCAGGCAGATATCATATATGTTTTCAGGGGGCTGGCCATTGTGTGCACCTGACAGTATACTGCACACATGCTATTTAGCAGATTATTACACTGCTCACTCCTGCTTTTCCACACATGCACACAGCAAGACAGAAATAAAACCTGAATGAGACCACTAAAATAATTTATTTCTGGAAACAGAGCTAAATCTTCGGATGCTGTCTTATGTCCAGGCACAGGCAGGCTGGGGGCCCAGGTGTTGTTGGAGCCAGGGGCTGCTGCTGTACAGTTGGGGCCGGGGCACAGACACCTGCTGCTACAACTGCTGCAATTGCTGCTGTGGCTCCTCCTCCCCCTTGACTTCCTGATGCTGCTGAGCCGCTGGCACTGGGGGGGCACTGGTTGGTGCCACAGGAGGTGGTGCTTCCATGGCACCAACTCCACTATCTCTTGCTTTGGGGGGGAACACTCTGGATGGTGCTCTGGTCCAGATGCAGCTGACCACCATGCATTTGCATGCCCACTTGATCTCTGCCTCACTGAAGAAAACCCTTGAGTCTCTCCCCCTCCATTCTGGACTCTCTCTCTCTCTCTCACTCTCTCACAATCACACACACACACACAGACACACAAGAACAATTAAAAATAAACAAATACTAAACTGAAATACTGTACAAATGCAAAGCCAGACAACAAATATTCAAAAATAAGCACCAATAGCAAAAAAGTATTTTCCAACAGATTTTTCTCTCTGCCTAAACATCACACAACCTCTTTCTCCTACTACAAGGTGAAAATGAAACTCTCTTTCAAGCATGCTTCACTTCCTGCGTGCCTGAAGCATGTGACCTACACTGTGTAAGCCATGTGATGTGTGTGGGCTACCTGTGAATTCTCACTCCACCTTTAAAGCGAAGTAAGGAGGAGTGCACAATGCAAAGTCATAATTACAATGCAAAGTGGTGAAGTGAGGGATCAAAATGGGCACTTTGTGTAGCAGAATTATACCATGAAGTGGCCACTTTGCAGCCACTTTGCAGGCGGAATTTTACATCGCTGCATCTCTAATGTTGGGGTTTGGGGAGAGAGTGGCATGGGTGCTATGAGGGTGGGAGAGAGAATGAATTTTTGATTGAAGGGCATTTATAGTTGTTTTTAAATCTCTGTTTTCGTTTCCCTAAGACCTGCAGTATTAACAGAGAATATCATTTTATTTAATTCAGGGGGAGAACGGTATTTGAAAACAACAGTGGCTAGGGAGATTTTTCCATTATAAAATGAAACAGAAATGAAGCCTCTAAATGCCTTGCAAATACAGAATCTTTCAGTGTATGTACGTTTCATTACAACATTGAAAGTAGTTTACATACTAAGCTGGATACCTTTTTCAGTATATTTCCCAACTGAACATTTTGCTGAAAGCAATGAAATTTCCTTTCAAGCTGCATCTTTACCTATTTTTATGCACAAATAAAGTGCTGATGTTAGTGTCACAAATACTGTACATTAGAGTATGCTCAAACATATCTTGTTACTTTACAGAATACTAGAGGTGGACTGTGGGTAGACTGCAACAGCTTCAACCAATGACTGCAACTCATCATCTAAGAAACTACAACCATTCCCCCAAACCTTTATTTTTAGAATGAATTTACTATAATTAGTATTGTTTAGCAACAATTTTGTTTTAATAGTGCCTTGTCAAAAGATCATTTAAAAAAGGCATGGAAACCCAATTTAGATGATTATAAAATACAAAACTCTGTCTCAGAGAATGGGATGTCTTTTCCAATGGTGTTTGGAATAGGTGTAAGAGACAAAAACTGAGACAAAGTGGGGTGGCGGACAATTGTCCATCATCAAGAATGAACTAAGGTTGACTAAAATAAACTCCCCATTCATAAAACTGACTTGGCCTTATTTCTCTGGTGTGTGGTTCTACACTGAAATGGCTTGGGTTGTCTCCATAAGGTTCTAAGAACACTATGTATTTTGGATGGCATGAGCATATACACCTATGATCTTTGTCACAGTAAGATGACATAGGTTTCATTTGGTTGAAACCTTTTTAAAATCTATTTGCATTTTACTATAAAGCTGAGGTTGTCTTGCCCCCTTTGGCTGCTTGTGGAGTGGGGGGATACGGAGTTAGGGTTGAAAACAAACAATCAAAATGTATTTAAGAAGTGAGATTTAATTATAGAATTACTTTAATAATTATGTAATTAAATTATGAGATTAATTTCTTTTGCAGGATTTAACATAGAAGTGCTGGTACAATCTTGAAAGCTACTGTTCTGCTTAGCAGTTGCAAATTTCCTAGCATTTCAAAGTTCAACCAGTAGTCCTGTGGAGAAAAAAATCACTTTCATTCTAGTCTCTTATTTAGATCTTCTTGGGTTAAACAAATAATTGTTTGTTTTATATTTACAGTAGCAGACTCATGGAGCAGACCACCACCACCCCCCCTCATATCCTCATACCTGCTTGACTAAAATTTCTATAATAGTTATACAATGTTTTGGGATTTGTTTCTCAAGTCACCTGTCACCCTGACAAAGACTGATTTGTATTTTTAATCACATGTTCATCACAATAAAACTAACACTTATCCATTATAATAGAGATGTGTGAGAATCTGTCCAAATGCTGGTACTGTGTTGCTGCAGTTACATGATATGAGAGAACCTGTAATGTGCTTTGAAAACCCTTAGCATTCACTGGCTAAAGTAAAGATAAGCAAAAATACGTACTGCATATCAGTCCTCATGACTCACAGCTTTCACAATATGCTGACAAATTCATTAAAAGATCATTTTCTCTGCATTCAAATAACTTGTGGCTACCTACTGTGTATAGGTTTGGGGTTCTGGGCAATTCATTGTGAGTTCCTCAGAACTGACCATCATAACAAAAATGTTTGTATACTTTACAAGCCGACTATCATTTCAGACATTTTTGTAGCAGGATCTGTCATGTTTCAGTCCCACGTCACACATCTCACTTGCGTACAGTATTTCAAAAACCTTTTACCTCTGAAAGGGAGAAACTGAATGTGGTATGCATACCTCTCAGCTGCTATGAATTCTACATAGGGCTATGAGTTATACACTCACATTTAACTTTGGTCCACAAAGGTTTAGTGATGTTCTTCATAATGTTACAGCTATTTCTGGACTCACAAACTATTAAATCATTTAACTATCTTGATAGAAACATTCCTTAGCACTAAATATATGGGGGCCTACCATTTGTAAACATATTTTTTAAAATAAGAAAGTACTACACATTCTGGCCAATTGATATGAATTTTGAAAGCCAGTGGTATCATTTTTTATTTTATTTATTTAAGGATTCAGAAATTACCTTTGAGCATAGGCTTTTTTACAAAGGTACCTGGTTCAGATGAAGAGTATCACAGTCAAATAAATACAGGTCACAATACATTAAGGCACTAGCATAGAATAAGAGAACAATGAAACTTAAGGATTACATAGTTATAATATTGTTACAAATATTAGAAACAAAACAGCAGTCTGTCCTAAATCAGTAGTGGATAACACTAGTAGACATTGGAGAGGAGGAGGAGTGGACCTTCCGGGGGGGTGGATTTTGAAGCAGGGTAGATGAGGGCAGTGGGGTCTGCCCCCGAGGGGGCAGATAGATAAGCAGCCACTGAGTGAGGCTTTGTCAGCTTCAGACAGAGGTAAGGGGCAAGGCATGCTAAGGGAGAGGAAAAGAGAGAAGAAAGAAAGAAAGAAAGAAAGAAAGAAAAAGAAAGAAAGAAAGAAAGAAAGATAGATAGATGGGGAGAAGGGCTGAAGGGCACTAGTAGATGGACAAAGCAGAGAGGGCATAGGAGTGTTAGGGGTGGGATTAGCTGATTCTTAAAAGGGATTAGGTGGACAGTAGGAGGGGAGGGGCTGAGTGTGTCCCAGTGATGGGGGATCAGGTTGGCCCAAGCCTGGGTTGGAAACAGGGGGGAAGGGGCAGAGAGAGCCCAAAGGAGGGGCAGGCAAGGGGAACAGGAGGGGTGGGAGCCAGAGATAGGGTAGAGGGGTAGAGTTTGCAGTCCAGGGGCAACTGGAGTTGGAGGTGTGTGGGGCTAGGTAGTGGGCTTCAAGAGCTGCAAGAGTCATACCTAAGGATAGCAATCGCGTGTAGTACTAGACATAAGGTAATGCCTTAGGCCAGTTTTGAAGTGGGCCAGGCTTGCGGAGTTCTGAATGGAGTCTGGGATCTCATTAAGCCACAGTGGGGCTCTGTAGAAGAAGGCATGTTGTCCAAGTGCAGTTCACCGAAAAGGCACTGAGAGAGTTCACCGCAACCTGCCTCTGGTGCTGTAGTCAACATCGATCTGGGAGAATATAGCAGTTATGCAAGAGGAAGTTTTCCCCACTAACACTTTCTTGCCAAGGAGGCATGTTTGGAACTTGAGCCTATTTCTTAGTGACAGCCACTTTGTCTGCTCATATGGAGCACAGGTGTGGGTAAGGTGCTCTGCAGCCAGGGCAAGCTGCATGCTTTTTTTAGAATTACTTGCACTCTCTTTAGGGCTGTTTCCACAGCTCCTCTGTAAACAACCAGACCATAGTCTGTGGTGGATAAGATAGAGCTGGATACTGAGAGGTGGAGGCCTCAGGAGTGAGGTGCTTTCTGTGTCTGTACAGTACACCTAGTTTGGGGTTTACTGTCTTGACCACTGAATCAATGTGTTGAGTAAAGGTGAGGGTGTCATCGAGGGTAACCCCCAGATATTTGAAAGATTGCACTTGTTCCAATGCTGTGCTGTCTTTGTTGGAGATGACAAGAGAGGAGAACCTCTTTTTGAGATTTTTAATGCTGAGAAGTTGAAAGGTATGGTGGTATAGCAAGGATCCTTATGCCATGGATTATAAAATACTCTATATCTCATACTCTATACAATGAGAATGTGTTATTTCTTGTTTTCATACTCGCCTCCCAAACAAACTTCCCCAAAACAGAAAATACTCTATACCTTGTACTGTATACAATCAAGATGTGTTATTTCTTGTTTTCATGCTCTTCTTCCAAAAAAAACATTCTCTATACCTTGTACTATATACAATAAGGGTGTGTTATTTTTGGTTTTCACACTCACCTCCCCCACCCCCCAAAAAAACCCAAAAATGTAAGCCTGAGATAAATATTACTGGTGGGGTGAAGGGATGGAATTTAACATGTTCATAATAATTTTAAGGTAAGCACAGTTCAGTGTATTTCAATGGGATTTTCAACTTTGATGCATAACTTTGCCATTGTTGCATATTTTGAGTTCACATTTTCAACATATCCTTTTTTGGACCCCACCTCATGAAAAATGGTGGAGAAATTATGCAAATCTAACCAAAAGGTGATTTTGTGGTCCCTTGGTGAAATCACCATTTAGTCAGGATTTGAACATTTTCACCACCCTTGTTCATGAGGTGGGTTTATAAGAAGACTATGTTGAACATTTTGCATCAAAATAAGTAAAAATGGCAAAGCTAAGCACATCCATTGAAATTCTGCTACCGTCACTTGTATCTTTGGTAAGTTTTAATATTTTGACACCAAATTTTCAACATAGCTATTTTTTACACCGCCTCAAGAACTTGACAGCTATCATTTGTCAATTCCTGCCAGAAATATGTTTTCGCACCTGTGCATGGAATGACATTCCGGTGGTGTGGAATATTGTTTCAGCATGGATTTGAATATTTTTAGTGCCATATTTATGAGGTGGGGTAATAAGAAGGCTATGCTGATGATGTGGTTACTGTTTTGCTACAAATGCAAGTGCAGGGTCTGGAGCAACATACATGTCTGCATCTATGGAGGAATGGGAGTGCAGGGCCTAGAGGCCCCTCTGCTCCCACAGGCACATGAGGATACAGTTATGCTATCTCAAAAAGCGAGGAAATTCTTTGCAAAAAAAACACTGTTAATGCATCAGTTAGGGTTGCTATCAAAGCAAAAAAAGAATGGAAATGTGACATTAGGGTTTTCAAACCTAATTCCACATTCCCCCAAAGCAACTAAAGGGGGCAAGCCAACACAAGCAACCACAGACATCCATCATCAGGTAAGACAAATAACATGCAACTCCACATGACACAAGAGACATCCATCATCATAGTCCAGTGCTTCAGTAGCTATAGATACATGCCCCAGGTGGTTGAAGACACTTGTCGCCTGCATGCAGTCATCCATGTGGGCAAAGAAGCACACAGCATAGGTGCCATCAGCACCTAAGTGAAGACATCTGCAATTCCCAGGTAGTTTATGGCACTCAGCTGTGCCTCATGCCTCACAACCCACCTGTGCCATGGCATAATTTCTCATTACCACACACCCTGTCATGTGTTATTACCTACTTACAATTTACAGTGTGAACCTATGGGAATTTTACATTGCACTTCTCAGGTAGTTGAAGGCACTCAACTGCACCTTGTGCGTTACAACCCACCCATGGTGTGCAGCAATTTAGCATTGCCACACACCCCACTGTGTGGCATTACTCACTTACAATTTACAATGTGATCCTATGGGAATCATGTACCACACTTCCCAGGTGGCTGAAGGCACTTGGCTGCACCTCATGCCTCACAACCCACCTGGGGCATACAGTAATTTAGCATTACTGCACACATGTGTTATTCTTTAGCTACAATTTACAATGTGATCTTATGGGAATTTTTTACCTCACTTCCCAGGTGGTGTACAAGTGTGCATGTGTGTCCATGGCTGCAGTACAAAAGCAGTGGAACATGATGATGGATGTCTCTGGTGCCATGTGGAAAGAGTTGTATGTTGTTCATCATATATATATATATATATATATATATATATATATATATATATATATATACACATATATATATATATACACATATATTAGAGGCAAAAAACTCTGTTGTATGCATCAGTTAGGGTTGTTCCACAGCAACAAAGGTGAGGAAATTAAGTGTTAGGGTTGAAAACCCCCTTGGACCCCCCAGCCCACCCCCCAACTGGCATTGGGGTGCACATTGGGGTCTTCGGCTTTAACTCTCACCCTCACATGTGTAAAGAAGCAGAGGCATAGGAGAATGGGGTGAGACTTAGGACTGAAGACCCCAATGCTCACCCCAATGCTGGTTGGGGTGGGCTGGGGTCCACTGGGGTTTTCAACCCTGACACCGAATTTCCTCACTTTTGTTGCTGTGGAACAACCCAAACTGGTGCATTAAATGGATTTTTTTGCCTCTAATTTCCCTTCTTTTTGAGAATGATAATGACAAATAGTGAATGTAATGCGGCAGTGGGAGCCCCGCGCTCCTGCCACATGATGTCTTCACACATAGTAACACAGTGCCCACAAACGCAAATGGTAATGTGCATGGTGACACAAAGCAAAACAGAAAGATAAACAGTACTGAGAAATAGTGAATGTAATACAGCGATGGGACCAATGACGGGAGCGCGGGGCCCGCCGCATATTGTCTTCTTGTCACATAGTAACACAATGCCCACAAACAGAAATGGTAATGCGCATAGTGTGACAAAGTGAAACACAAAGATAAACAGTACTGTAGACACAAATGGTTAAAATTACAGAACTAGGAGCGCAAATGAAAACACAAAGGGTAACGCAGAAGGTGGGGTAGACAGGACAAGTAAGTGAAATAGGTACAGAACCAGAAGCAGAAGCAGTAAGGGTAAGAGTTATGGAAACGCACACAATAGTTTTCCCCAAAAGCTGCATATAGAAAGACAGTGAGTACAAAGAATTATGCAAAATAATGACTCTCGGAACAGAAAATGAGGACTTGGAATAGTAAATTGCTTAAATCTCAGGAACCGTACGACATAGAAAAAAATGTAAAAGTCATATGAAATATCACTTTCCTGGCTGGTTTTGTACTTGGCCCCTCTTAGGGGGCTAAGCATTTTTCCAATGAAAAGTCTGTATCTCGCACCGTTTCCGAGATACGGGCTCTGAAAGGCGCGGCGTGCGCCGTAATGTTATCCTATAGGGAAAAAAAAGAGAAGTTCAGAGTGCCATAACTTTGCCTCCCTGTAATATTTTTTCATCAAGCTACTGTAAGGCATATCTGTGGGATGTTGGCTGTCTTCCCTCCAAATTTCAGCCCAAAAGACCAAACCGTTATTTTGCAGCAGGACGCCAAAGGATTGCTGCAATGCGTCGGACATCGTAATGTTATCCTATAGGAAAAAGCGTCAATTTTGGAGTGCTGCAACTTTGCCGCCACGTAAAATTTTTTCAACGAAACACTGGAAGACACATCTGTGAGATGTCGACTGCGTTTCCTCCAAATTTCAGCCCAAAACACCAAACCGTTCTTTTGCAGCTGGGTGCCAAAGAATTGCTGTCATTTTCCCACAGCCTAGAAAAGTACTGTCGCAATTTGCGAAAACTTTCACAAATTCATTTGACAGTGTCGCAAGTGCAAAAGTACTTTTCGAAAGTACTTTTTCCAGAAATTTGAAAAACATATTTCTGGGTTATTTTACCCCAAAATAAAGACATGGCTAGCATCCTCAGGGTCCGACTAGGTGAATACAGAAAGAATTAGGTTGCTAGAGGGTCCCAAATTTAAATGCCAAGCATTTTTCTGATCACCAACTGAAAACAAAATGGCAGATTTGAGACAGTAAAAGTGCTATTTGCGAAAGTAAAAACTGCATTTGCGACACTGTCGAACTTTTTGTTAACTTTTCCCATTGACTTATAATGGGAAATTGTTTTTTGAATAACTTTTGAACCGTTTAATACTTTTTCATGAAATTTTCAAAAGGCACATCAGGGACCCCGGCCACACGTTCCCTGAAGATTTTGGACCGTTCGCGCAAACCGTGTGACGTAGGCGTAACCGTAGAATTTCAAAAACACTTAAACATGTGCGCGGATCACGCTTAATAACTCCGTAGCCATATATGTGACCGGTATGGAACTTGGCAGATCCCAAGGCATATAGGTCTTGATCATGTATTCCAAATTTCAGGCAAATCTGTCAAACAGTTGCAAAGTTATTAAGGTGAAAAATTTTGGGTTTAACATGTAAATGGCTCCTCAACCCTAACTATGGTACCACTACCATGCTACCATAATATATACATACTGTATATATATATTAGAGGCAAAAGACTTCATTTAATGCATCAGTTAGGGTTGTTCCACAGTTACAAAAGTGAGGAAATTCAGTGTTATGGTTGAAAACCCCCCTTGGACCCCCCGCTCATCCCCCCAACCAGCATCAGGGTGCGCGTTTGGGTTATCGGCCTTAACTCTCACCCCATCACATGTGTAAAGAAGCAGAGGTATAGGAGAATGGGGTGAGAGTTGGGACTGACAACCCCCAGCGCTCCGATGCCGGTTGGGGGTGGGCGGGGTCCAAGGGGTTTCAACCCTAACACTGAATTCCTCACTTTTGTCGCTGTGGAACAACCCTAACTGATGCATTAAATGGAGTTTTTTGCCTCTAATTTCCCTTCTTATTGAGAATGATAATGAAAAATAGTGAATGTGATGCAGCGGCGGGAGCGCTCCCGCCACGTGATGTCTTCACACATACTAACACAGTGCCACAAACGCAAATGGTAATGCACATGGTGAGACAAAGCGAAACAGAAGGATAAACAGTACTGAGAAACAGTGAATGTAATAGAGTGACGGGACCAGTGACGGGATCACGGGGCCGTTTGGGCCCTGCGCTCCCGCAGCATATTGTCTTCTTGTCACATAGTAACACAGTGCCCACAAACAGAAATGGTAATGCACATAGTGCCACAAAGCAAAATACAAAGTTAAACAGTACTGTAGACAGAAATGGTTAAAATGACAGAAACAGAAGCGCAAATGAAAATGCAAAGGGTAATGCACAAGGTGGCGTAGACAGGAAAAGTAACTTAAACAGGTAGAGAACCAGAAGCAGAAGCGTTAAGGTTAAGAGTTATGGAAACGCACAAAATAGTTTTTCCCAAAAGCTGCATATAGAAAGACAGTGGCCCAGATATTCAAACTGTGCCAGGCTGTGGCGCAAGCTTGGGCGCAGCTCATCTTGACTGTGCAGGGGTGCGGACTGGGTGATATTCAATGGAGCTGCGCCATGTCTCAGCAGCAATGAATATCGCATCCTGGCCACCCGCAATGTGCATAGCACAGTGGCACTGCACCAGCACAAGTGGCCAGAGTGGAGCATGGGGATGCGCTAGCTCAAGTTCCATTGTGCTATGCACAGCAACCGCGATATTCAAAACTTGACATGCAAATGGGGCCATAATGTATGCAAGGCACAAATGGGCCATTTGCATGTCATTATGGCCCCATTTGCATGCAGGTGCACCAATCCTCGATGACTTGCGCCTGGTGCCCGGCCAGGCAGCAGCCATCGGGGACCAACGCCCCCTGTAGCTGCCAATGTACTCCACAACCCAATCGTGGGCATTTATTAAAAAAGAAGAACTATGTGCAATATCCCTGGTGGTCCAGTGGACCACTGAATGCCAGATCGCGGGCATTTGTAATAAAAAAAACAATAATACTAATATCCCTGGTGGTCCAGTGGACCGCTGTGTGCCAGATCGCGGGCATTTGTTGTAATAATGAAATTTCCCCAAACTCCCTGGTGGTCCAGTGGACCGCTGTGTGTCTGATTCATTCAAATATCTGGAATGTGTAGTATGGTACAGGCTGCATGCCCATTGGCTCACGCTGTGAACCAATGGATGTACAGCCCTACTGACGGTGTCAGTCAGTGGGCAGCAGGGTGGCAGGTGGGTGGGGTGCTGCCAGCTGCCAGCTGACCAGGGGGGAGCGGGGCAGTGGGGCTCAGTGGGCGGGTGGGAAGGGGGGATACCCTTAGACCACCACGGATATTGGACATATTATTAGTTTTTATTACTAATGCCTGCAATCGGGCACACAGCGGTCCACTGGACCACCAGGGAGTTTGGGGATATTTCATTATTACAAATGCCCACGATCGGGCGGACAGCAGTCCACTGGACCACCAGGGATATTGGTATTATTGTTTTTTATTACAAATGCCCGTGATCGGACAGTCAGCGGTCCACTGGACCACCAGGGTTATTGGACAGAATTCTTCTTTTTTTCAACAATTGCCTGCGATCGGGCAGTCAGCAGTCTACTGGACCACCAGGGATATTGGACGGAATTCTTCTTTTTTTTAACAAATGCCTGTGATTGGTCATGGGGGAGCACTGCCAGGTGCAGCGGGAGCTCGGGTGGCCACCCACAGGTGGCAGCTGCCGTGTTGTTCCCTGCACTGTGGTAGCTCACCTGTGGGTGGCCATCCGTTGTTCCTTTTTTTTTTGGATCAACTTTGTGCTGGCACAGGTAGGGGTTGCGCATGCATGGCTCTTCACATCCCAGGCTGAATATCGGGCTGTGCAGGGTATGCGGGCTCGGCCCCTACCCGCGCCTCAGACATAATACTGATGCGTCCACAAGATCGGGATTTGTGCCGAGCACTTTTCCCTTTTGAATATCTCACCGGGGCGCATCAGTGGGTTGCGCATGGTGCAACACTGTTGTGCCGTGCACAACCCTTTTGAATATCTGGGCCAGTGAGTACAAAGAATGTATGCAAAATAATGGCTCTCGGAACAGAAAATGAAGACTTGGAATGGTAAATTGCGTATATCTCAAGAACCGTAAGACATAGAAAAAAAATGTAAAAGTGATATGAATTATCACTTTCCTGGCTAGTTTTGTACTTAGCCCCTGTTAGGGGATTAAGCATTTTTGTGACGAAAAGTCCCTTATCTCGCACCGTTTCTGAGATACGGGCCCAAAGGCGTGGCGAACGCCGTAATGTTATCCTATGAGAAAAAATAAATGTTCAGAGTGCCATAACTTTGCCTATCTGTAATATTTTTTCACCAAACTACTAAAAGGCACATCTGTGTGATGTTGGCTGTCTTCCCTCCAAATTTCAGCCCAAAAGATCAAACTGTTATTTTGCAGCAGGGCGCTAAAGGATTCCTATAATGCGTTGGATGCCGTAATGTTTTCCTATGGGAAAAAGTGTCAACTTTGGAGTGCCTTAACTTTGCCGCCATGTACTATTTTTGCAACAAAATATCGAAAGGCACATCGTGAGATGTCGGCTGCGTTTCCTCCAAATTTCAGCCCAAAACACCAAACCGTTCTTTTGCAGCTGGGTGCAAAGAATTACTGTCATTTTCCCATGTCCTAGAAAGATTGCCTAATTTGCGAAAAGCTGCAGCCATTCGACAGTGTCACAAGTGCGAAAGTACTTTGCGAAAGTACTTTTGCCAGAAATTTGAAAAACATATTTCTGGGGTATTTTACCCCAAAATAAAGACATGGCTAGCATCATCAGGGTCCGACTACGTGAATACAAAAAGAATTAGGTTGCTAGAGAGTCCCAAATTTAAGTGCCGAGCATTTTTCTGATCACCAACTGAAAACAAAATGGTGGATTTGCGACAGTAAAAGGGCCATTTGCGAAAGTAAAAACTGCATTTGCGACACTATCGAACTTTTTGTTAACTTTTCCCATTGACTTATAATGGGAACTTGTTTTTTGAATAACTTTTGAACCATTTAATATTTTTTCACGAAATCTAGAAAAAAAAAGGCACATCGGGGACCCTGGCCGCACGTTCCCTGAAGATTTTGGACCTGTCACACAAACCATGCGACCTGTAGGCTCAACTGTTAAATTCCAAAAAAGCGTAAATGCGTGCGCAGATCATGCTTAATAACTCCACAGCCATATAAGCGACTGGTACAAAACTTGGCAGATCCCAAGGTGTATGGGTCTTGCTCATGTATTCCAAATTTCAGGCAAATCCATCAAACAGTTGCAAAGTTATTAAGGTGCAAAATTTGGGGTTTAACATGTAAATGGCTCCTCAACCCTAACTAAGGTAGCACTAACGTGCTACCATAATATATCTGTAGGCTCATTTCCAGGTGCAACCCCGGAGAAGGGAGTAGGGTGACAATAGTCAGGGGCCCAGATATTCAAAAGGGTTGCGCCACGTGCAACAGGGTTGCTCCAGCTCAAGTCCGAAAATGCGCCATTCTGCGATATTCAGCGGAAGGCAGATGCGCCTCCCAAATCACACTGCGCAAGAGCACAATGATAATGAATGCATGCACAACTGAAGGGGAGGAACCATGCATAAATGTCGCAGTGCGATATTCAACAACATGCACCATGCGAATAGGGGAGCAAGTGGAAGTTATGGATAGCAGAAATGAGACAAAATAAAAAGGAACAAGGGAGAGGCACAAGAACGCTACAGGGAAGACACATGTTGCTGAACTATAGCCAGCCACACAGGCAACACAGACACACAGGGCAGGACAGAGAAAGGGCACCCTGAACCCACAGGCACAGGGAAGGTGTGGGGAGCCACAGCCGCAGCCACAGTGCAGAAGGGGGAAGTGCCACACAGCACTGAGGCCACCAGAGGAAGGTGTTCCCGGTGCAGGGGAAGTAGCAGCCAGGACAGCAGGGGAACAGAGAAACAGCTGCTGGGGGAAACACGCCAGGGACATAGCCAGTGCCACCATCCAGATGGAGGCAGTAATGAGGGGGGTGAGAAGGCAGGCAGCAGGGGGACACGGCCGTGGAAGGGCCCATCAGCGGTATGCCCCCAACAGGCAGTACCGAGCCCGCACCAGCTTCGAGCTGCACACAGATACCAAGATCATGGGCTAGTACCACCTGAACCGGGCAATTCTGAGGCGGCTCCGTGAGCTGTGCAGTGATGTGATGCAGGCACCCACACGACAGAGCCATGCTCTGTCAGTGGAGACAAAAATGACAGCTTGCATTTGCCTGCTCGCCACGGGTACCTTCCAGAGACCAACAGGGGACACCACAGGCATAACCCAGTCGGCCGCATCCCACCACCTCACCCAATTCCTCAGCGCATTGCTGCCACATACTGCGGAGTACATCCATTTCCCCAACACACCGGCAGAGCGCACAGCAAACATACAGGAGTTCCACAGGGTAGCACGTATGCCTGGTGTGCTAGAGGCAATAGACTGCACCCATGTGGCCATCCACACACCACCTGGCCCTGAAGGGGCCGCATATATCAATCAGAAGGGCTATGCAAGCATCAACTGCCAGGTGGTGTGCGATGCCAGGGGGCGCATAATCAATGTCTGTGCCATGCACCCTGGGGGAGCACATGATGCCTTCATCTGGCACCAGTCAGCACTGTGCCACAGATTCAAGAGTGGGAACATCCCCACTGGCCACTTAGTGGGTGAGTATGCAAACCACGTGGAAAAACATAGAGCTTTGAAGGGGCATAGTCAGAGGTGACATGGGTATTGGCCTAGATGGCCCAAGGCAGAGCGACGCTAATCACCAAACTAACCTCCACCCTCTACACACAGGTGACAGTGGATACCCACTCTGTCCCTGGCTGCTCACACCATACCAGTGGCCTGTGACCCCATCGCAGCAACACTACAATGAGGCACATGCCACCACATGAAATATCATCGAGCGGGTGTTCGGGATGCTGAAGGCACATTTCCATTGCCTGGACATGTCTGGCGGTGCCCTACAGTACAGCCCCTCAAAGGCCTGTGGGCTATTCCTGGCCTGTTGCATCCTGCACAACATGGCCAAAGACTGTGGGATAGCCATACAGGTTGAAGAGGGGGACAGCGATGGGGACGATGAGGACGCCGGTGAAGATGGTGATGGGCAGCTCCGCCTTGGGCGATGGGACCCCTGACTGATCGGGCTGGCACAGCTGCACTGGGTCACCATCACAGAGGAGCACTTCAGCCAACCCAGGTAAGTCATGGGGCCATGTGCAACCACCAGTGGCAAAGGCACAACCCACAAACACGCATGGACAAACACCAGGGGTGCATGCTGTCAAGGGAAGTGGCCAAGCATGGAACCGCACACACCGCCAGGGATGGTCAAAGTCTAACATGGCACGCGGTCATACACATGCACACACACACACACACCCCCCACAAGACATGCACAAAGGGTAGGAGGCACGCCAACCCAGACCGCCACCCCTAGCCACACACACGTCCACAGACCACCACGCCCACTGCCTGTCACTGTGTGTATGTCAGACGCTGGACACCATTGCACAGTGGTGGACAGCGCAACACAGGCATCATCATGCACATGCCACAGCAGACAGCAGCCGGGAGGGTGTGCAGATGGAACGTGTGTGTGCATGCAGGACCAGGTACCCCACCCATGCATTGCACGCTGAACAACACAATGCACACAGGGCAGCATCAGACAGTAGCCATGCTTGGAGACAGGTCAGTCATGCGCCACAGTACCACGGCCACCACGGATGCATGGGCAGCCCTGCCGAGACCCGCCAGCAGTGACAGGCTGACCAATGGCCTCATGGGGTGGCACCGACGGTCCCCCAGGGATTCCACTGCATGAACGCGACCATGCTCACGCGGGGGTCTGCAGCACACTGAACATGCCTGCTCCAAATGTGCTCGGGATGCCCACAGCTGAACCCGGCGTCAACAAGGAGGGTGTCGCACGATACCGGGAATGGGGGGTGGACATTGCACTGCGCAGTGTCTGCGACGCATGGACAAATAACTATGTGCCCATTGTGCCCATGACAGCTGTGAATGCCTGTGTCTGCCTCTCAATGGCAGCGGCCACATCCTCCCGCAACCGGTCCATCCCTGCCAGAAGCAGTGTCTCTGCTGCGCTGCTCCTCTGCCTGGTGCAGAGCTGCACTTAGTGCATCCACCGCCATCACAAGCCGCATCTGCTGATTGACTGATGCTTGGAGTATGCGGGTGTGCTTATCTAAGAGGTCATCTGCCTGATCGGCATGCTGTCCCTCATGGTGTTCGCGGCCCTGATGGTCATCACCCCTTGAGGGTGGGAGCTGCACACCAGGGCCAGACCTGGGCATGTCCACAGGTGGTGCACTGACACTGCCCCCTGACACTGTACCCCCATGGCCATTGGCCGACCGCTGATACTGCCCCTCTGGCTGCCACTCCCCAGGGCTCAATGGTGCCACCGCAGTGGCCGCAACAGCCCCACTGTCCTGGACACACACCAGTGCTGCCCCACTGGTGCAGACAGGCACAGGCTGGGACTGTGATGTTATGCAGGCCTCCACGGCAGCACCACCCACAGCAATGGCCATGATGTCACCTGCTGTGTGGCCATCCTGTGGCCCATATGTCTCACTGCCCATGACGTTAGCTCCATCATCATCGGTGATGGATCCAGCACCAGCCCGAGTCTCAGCATGCTGGCATCCATGGACGCTGGCATGCTGGGACACAGGCAGGGCCTCCTCTACACCTGCTCCACCAACATCAGTCCGGACGTCCAGGCGGGCCCACCATTGCCCTGACCCCCGTATGCCTGTGGAGGTGGACAGGCCCTCCTCCATCTCCATGTTACTGCCCTCAGTGGAGAAGCCCACCACCACTGACCCATGTAGATGCTCAGGAGCTGTAAGGGAAAAACAGTAGCATTAATGAATGTGACCTACCCTGTCCCCCCCATTGACAGACCAGAACCTACCATGCAGTGAAGGGCTACCACCCGTCTGGAATCCACCACCCCGAACACCCTCGATGGCGCAATGCTGCATGCTGCCAGCAACCCACTCTTCTTGTGGGGTCAGGCATTACACCTCCGGCTGTCCCCACCGGTCGCTGACCGTGCTGCCCTGATGGCATCCACCTTCTCTTTAATTCTCCTCCTGTCCATGCCGATCTTCTTTTTGCACTCCTGCACGGAGTGCTGGTGGCTGCCATGCAGGTTGACAGCATGCGCCACCTCTTCCCATGCAACAGCATGGGTCTGTGGTGTTTCCTGGCATCCGCTGAGCAGCGGCTCCTGGTCAAGGTAGGCCTCAAACAGGGCATCTGTCTCTGCCTTTGTGAAGTTCGGCCTTCTCTTCCTCCCGCATCTCTGTTCCTCTTCCTCCACCTCACAATCGGTCATGATTCCTCCTGTGAGAATGACAGGTTTTACCTGTGACTGTGCAGTCCCATGCATGTCCCAAACACCACAGTCCACACTCCCAAACAGCATGCAACTCACCACAATAGACTGTAGTAACCGACTATGGCCAGTGCAGCTCAATGTCGCATTTTTATAGCGCAATGCATGCAAATGAGGTGAGGCGCATTTTTAAGTGGATGCAAATGCAGTGACCGCGCAATTGAATGGCTGATTAGCTGATTTGCATATGCTGGCTGAATATCACGCTGTTGCGCTTTGCGCAATTGTGTTGAACGTGCTGAGCCAAGGGCGCAGTTCTGTGACATGAGCAGTACACACCTAACTGCGCATGTCCAGGTTGATGATGCAGGTGCCTGCCTTGCTGCTGATGTACTGTGCATGGGAGTCAATGCAGGGCATGGCCACCATTGTGCCAGTGGTGCTACTGCGCTGTTCACATATATGGCACTGTGGCACTGGGGCATCGTAGGCGCACTGGGGCAACAGCGCTGTAGACCACTACAGGAGGTGGCACACAGGCACCCAATCGCACTACACGCATTGTATTCCAATCACACTGTGGCTGTCTGTGCACCAGAGACCCTTGACCTTGTGCCTGACCTTTGCCCCTAGGCACCATGCATCAGGCATTGGTGTACCACTATTACGCTGTTCGGTGGCAGCATGATAGGGAATGGCAGCGCTGTACCATGCAGCATCTGCACGTGGCAGGACCGTGCTGCTGAACGCCATTTTTAATCCACCACGTTGCTCAGTTGGCAAGGAGAAGGGCAGTCATGTGGAGCCAGGTGGAGCTTGCCAACCTGGTGGCAATTGTAGAGCCCCATACTGGGGCTTTGTATGGTGATGCATCCCTGGACAGGGACAGGAGTGCAGTGTGGCAGGAGGTGGCCGATGCTCTCGAGGAGGCCACTGGTATGGGGTGCACGGCGGAGCAGTGTCGCCACCATTAAGGGGACCTCAGGCACAGGGACCTGGACCTGCCCACTTGCAGGCATGTGCCAGGAGGGGCACGGTGCCACGGCCAGGTAGGTGCAGCATCCATACACTGTTATTGTCCATACGGGTAACACGGTTGCATGTGTCTGGCACATGGGGGGGGCCATCCAGTGTTGGCCATGGTGGTGGTATCGGGGTGTGGGGTGGATGGGTATGGCTGTGTGGGATTGTACACACATGGGGGTGGGGGGACTTTGCTACCGGATTGTACGGATGTTCGTCTCTCCATGTTTGCACCTTAAGGCCCGAAGAATGCAGACAGGCGAGGGAGCGGAAGTGCCGCCTGGAGGAGCAGCAGGGCAGGAGGGCTGAAGGTGTGCAGCGGTGCATGGACCAGCCTGATGATGGTGAGTGCCTTACATTCATGATTACTATTGCATGCTGTATAACTGGGTGGGCAGTGGAGCATGGCTACCATCCATTGACACCACTGCCATGCACGCAACTTGTTACAGTCAGCACTGTCCAGTGGCACTGCATGTCTGGGAGTGCATTAATGGTGGTTCATGCGTGCACCGGGCACATGGCTGTGGCACTGCCTTCACACCACATAGCCAAGTCACTGTATGGCCATGGTGGTGCTGTGCAGGACATGGGCGGTGGGTGTGTGCAGTGGTCCACATGCCAGTGGCTTGGTTGACCCGCTACTGTGTCCCTGTGTTGGTGTGCCCTTGGGTATGGGTGGGTGTTTGTCCATGCACTGTGTTGCATCCTGTGTGGTGCATGTTTCCATGCAACACTGTGTGTGTCTGTGCTGGCTGTTGTGGCCAGTGCTGGGACAGGATGTGTCCTTGGGAGGGGTGTGCAGGGTGCTATACTGCTGGTGGTGGGGTCCGGGGCATTCCCTGTGTATGTGGCGTACCTCGTGTGGTGATGCATGGTCGGTCTCTCAGCTGTACCTCGGGGGCGACGTGCAGGGTGGCACTGTGTATGCTGTTGTTTTATTGCTGTCTGCTGCTTCCCACAGCAGGGTGCACATGGTGGGGCTGCCTTGCATGGCTCTGTGGTGCACAGGGTTGCATTGTCACAGTGGGGGGTGGTGGCATGCATAGGGTGTCCTGCACTGTTGGGCACTACTCCTGGGAAGGGTGTATGGTGATTGTGGTGCAGGGTGTGTTCTGCATTGGTGGGATGGTGTGGCATGGGATGGTCGGCCCTCCTTGTGTGCCAGTCACAGCTTTCCAGGGTGTGTGCTGGGGTACCATGGCCCGGCTGTGGGTTGGTCACTGGTATCCATGGGCCGGTGGTTATTCCAGCTCTCCCCCGGTTGTGCAGTGCATGGGGTGTAGGGGACTATGTCTGTTCTGCTGTGTGCTCCTCTGCCCATCTGTGGCATGGTTGGTGGGCCACTGCATCCCTGGTTGTGCTGCTGCATTGCTGCCCTGCTGCAGGGGGCATCCCTGGTTGCGATATGGCACATCTGGACTGCTCCGCTGAGCATCCCTTATTGTGCTATGGCGCATCAGATATGCGCAACTTCACATCCCTGGTTGCACTATGGCACAGGTGGTGTGATATTCAGTCATCTGCCGTAGGCACATCTTGGCCTGTGCAGTTTTTGAATATTCTGCTTCTTGTGCATGGGCGCAGTGGACTTGCGCTTGCTCCTGCTGTTGCTCACTTTTTGGGTGCAGTTTGAATATCTGGGCCAGGATATACAAAATGCCTAAACAAGTGAACAAGGTGAAAAAGTGCATTAAATACATAAAGTGACTGTGTACAGGATAGATAGATGGAGAGATAGATGGATATAGATAGATACAGATATAGATATATAGATACTGTATAGTGTTAGAGTTAGGATAATAAACTCTTGGAGAGAAAGGGATTACAATTGTTAGGAGAAATATGATAAATTGTGAAATTGCTATAGGGTATACAGGGTACTAAAAACCCATCTACACAGACTGGATTGGTCTACACTTGACTCATGCAATGATATCAGCCAAGCCCTGGACATATTCATCAACCGCTTTACTGCGGCCTGCAACATATATGCACCTGTGAAGAAGTTTAAGGTCAAAGGAAGCTCCAACCCATGGATAAACCCCGAGCTCTTAACACGTCTCAAACATAGGGACCACCTTGGGCTCCGTGTTCGATCCACAGCTACGCCTGGGGATATAATTACATATAAAACAGCTCGAAATGAATGTACACGTGCCATACGGAACACAAAAAGCAAATATTTCAGGGAGGCAGTGTCCAACACATGGGGGGATGGGAAAAAATTCTGGAATAACATTTAAGACCTCACAGGGAAATACCCTAAATCTCCACCCACCATGCTAAACATCGACGGAACTCCTACGCTTGACCTTGGTACTATCACTAACACCTTCAACAATGCGTTTTCAAACCTGGACAGTGTACTACCACTGGACTTTTTCGACAACCCTTCCACCAGCACTCACCATGACACTGCTGGCAATGATTGCTCACTCCCGAAATTCTACTTCAAAGTGATCCCAATGCACTTAGCCCGTACATATATTAGCAAAGCCATCCACAATTCAGGGTACAGTGGTGACTCCCTCAACCTGAGGCTGATTGCACTTGTCCTAGATGAAATCCTTGAACCCCTGACAAAGATATTCAACCTCTCTGTAAGGCTGGCTCAATTCCTATCTCTCTGGAAACAGGCAACCATTACACCTATACACAAAAGCTGTGATAGGTCACTGCATACCAACTACAGACCCATCTCCATCCTCCCCACCCCACCCCTTATCTAAAGCCCTGGAACGAATCGTATCAGACCAGCTCACTGAGTATCTGGTAAAATATGATATCTAGTGCCCTGAACAACATGGATTTTGAAAAGGGTACAGCACTACCACTGCACTACTGGAACCTATGTGATTCATCCACACCACCCTTGACCAAGGACACTGTGTGGGTGCAATATTCATTGACCTTATGAAGGCATTTGATACCGTCAATCATCCACTCCTACTCAGGCAACTGTCAACTATCAGGTTCTCCCAGGATGCCCTGCTCTGGATAACAATCTACCTTGAGGGAAGGGTCCAGTGAGTTAAGATTGCTGATGTCACCTCTTGTAAAAAAACAATCCTTTCAGGAGTACCGCAGGGGTCCATCCTTGAACCCCTACTCTTTAGTCTCTTCCTGAATGGCCTCCCTAGCATCTGCCATCAGAAAATACTTTGCTACTTGAATGACACAGTCCTGTTTTCTAGCCATCACGACACCAAGCATCTAGAAGGGTAGCTACAGCGTGACTTCAAACACGTTGAGAAATGGTTCAGCTCACACAAACTTGTCATGAACTACAGCAAGACAAAAGTTATGGCTTTCTGCAATGCAAGGAGCAAACATAACTCTCTACCCTTCATCATCACTAACCATTTTGGGGTGACACTGGAGCAGATTCCTCAGTTCAGATACCTCGGCGTTACTCTGAACTGTTCCCTCTCCTACGGTCAGCACATTGACAATGTTGCAAAGGCCGCTAACATATGGATTGGCCTGCTCCACAGGCACAAACACTGTATGACCACAGAGGACCTTAGATTGGCTATCTATAGTTCTGTCACCTCCATCATAGACTATGGGCTTATCAGCTATGTCTCAGCTTCTCCTTCAGCCCTCTGCAGGATATTTGTGGTGCTCAACAAAGCACGCACACTTCTTATGGGTGCTGCCCACCTAACACATACTTGTGACTTGTACGTCCGGTCTGGGTAGCTCCCTCTCATCAGCAGGATCAAATACCAGGCTTGCCTCTTAACCAAAAAGGTTCACCTTGGGCTCATGCCACCTGGGGTTGAAAAGCTTCTGACTGTCCACTGCAGCACCCAACACCCGAAGTATGCCAAGTCAAACCTTCCAGGTTCCCAGATGCTGGACCACTATGGGCCAGAGGTCATTCACCCACAAGGTCCCCCCAGTGGTTTAATTCACTCAACAAGGAATCCCTTTCAGCAACTATGCTCGGCCCATTTAAAAGGCAACTACAACTTCACCTCTCTACTACCAGCCAATGTAACTGCTTCTACTAATTGGGCAGCCTCTACACTCACACCTGGCATTGTGTGGCCCTAAACTCCCTCTGGCCAATTATCGTTGTCCTCCACTTTCCTCCCTGTCACCTAACCTCTCCCTCCATTCCTCCCCTACCTCACCCACACCCTTGCATCTTTTAGCACTTCAGACTTCTGTCCCCTCTACCTTGCACTTCTCATACCACCCCCCCCCCAGACAATGGCCCTTCAGCCTTCCCACTCCTTCCTGACCCCCACTCACCCTCCCCACCCCTACTGGTTGCTCATCTGGCCTTACTATTCTTTTGCTGTCTCTCCGCTTGAAATACTGTATTTTGTTTTTTGAGACTCTTGTATTAATGTTTACCTTTGTTTGTATGTTAACCTTCCATCCTTTGATGTGGAACCTTTGTAAATGAGCAGTTCTTGCTCAATGGTATTTGTAATACTAGAGTTTACAAAATAAACAAATAAAATAAATTTAAAAAGGGGGTATGATGCTCTAATATCAGCAGAGGTACAATAGTCCAATCTTAAAGAGACACAAAGGTAAATATAAATAAAATGATCTTACAAATAGGTCTTCTTGTGGCAAAGAGTCAGGTTCACTGGTGCAATGACTCAAGCAATCTCTTAGGTGGTTGATTCTGGAGCACTTATATGTGTAGGATACCCTCATCCAAGAAACCCTGATGCTGGTCTTGACTACTGTGCTGACACCCACACTTTCAGTAGTAGGTGATTCTGTTTGACCTGCAGGCAGGCTATTGACTCCCTGTTAATAGCCAATGAACAAAGATGTGCATGAGTTGAAAAAAATATTAATGAGTTGCCATATTTTCCCTACCCCCTTGGTCCCTTCCACCCTCCTCAGTTTGTCTCAGAGTTGTTCTCCCATTCTCCCTGAATCAGCCCTCCTGATGTCTAAAATCATTGTCAGTCTTATTTCTAATGTCTGCTAGGGATATGGTGAACCAAGCCAAGTTGTGTTCCCTTCCTCAGAGTGTCCCATTCTTTATCTTCTTTCACCCTGTTGTAGCTCAACAGAACCAGGTCAAAGATAATTACCTCCCTGGTGGTTTCTTTCACCCACTGTACAAGGAAACCTTCTTCTAAAGAATCTACGAGGGCATGGCTCCTTGCACTAGTAGCTGGTGATAGTTCCTAAACCATATTTAAAGATCTCCTAGTAGTACCATGGTTCATTAAAAAAAACACCATTATAAATATGGAATGAATTGTTGATGACTGTTAAATTCTGTGTTATGATGTCTCTTTCAACCATGAGTTGTATGTATTGGTATTTCAGTTTATTTTGTAAATTCAACACACTATCAATTTGAATAAAATGTATTATTGTGGAGTGCACCAATGCTGTTTGGAAGGCCCTACTGTATTTCATGAAAGGCTTTAGCTTTCAATTTTTTTTTATTAGCCATTTTTATGAAAGGCTTGTGTCTTTAAAATATGTTTTTGTGGTTTGCTATTGAAAACTCTTGCTTTCAAAATATGTTTTTGTCATATTTTTTATGAAATGCTCTTGCTTTCAAAAAGTGCTTTGGTCATCTTTATGAAAGATTCCTGCTTTAAAAATATAATGTAATTTTGCCATTTTTTTGTGAAAGGCTCATGCTTTTCAAACACGTTATAACCCTTTCATTAGGAAAGCCTTTTGCTACTGAAGCCTCAGCCAAAAACCCAAGGAGATTCTGGCACTACATCAAAACTACTGTGTGGTTCTGCCACCGTACAGTCCACTGACATTCTTATTGGTGGGGTCAGCTGCAACAATGCCCTGACCAGTGCTAACACCTTCAACTCCCAGCTCTCGGATCTGTCTAACTACACTGCTCTATTCCCTGACTCCATGGTGCTGGGCCCCTCCTGTGGTGATGCACCCTCCTAACCCCCCTTCTACTTTATGACCATCTCTGTCAGTGAGAGACGGAAACTCCTTGCTTGATTTTCCACCCATACTGGTGCCAGGCATGATAACCTTGAGCCTAAGCTGGTCTGCCTAGGGGCCCCTTACCTGATCCGGCCCATCACCCATATCTTTAATGCCTCTCTCTTATCTCCTGTACCATCCCTGAGATTTGGAAGGTGGCTCATGTTGTCCCAGTCCCCAAGTATGGGGACCCCAAAATTCTTGAAAATTACCACCCCAGAGCAATACTGTCTGCCGCCAGCAAATTGCTCAAAAAGGTGCTTGCCTCCCAGCTCACACCTTACATACATAGCTTTGACCTTCTCTCCCCAGCTCAACACAGCTTCCACAAAGGGCATAGCACCTCTACTACACTAGCTCAGGTCACTTCTGAGATCAGAACAGCTACTGACCAAGGCAAGCTGACTGGGGCCAGGCTGAAGTGGCTCCCCCCTGACAACCATTGCACCTTTGTCATGGGCAACATCATTGGCAACATTGTCAGAACAGTCACCCCTCCTGCACTTGCTGAATTACTCAAGCCCACACACCCTCCCTACCTGTTAAGATCCTGTGACTCACAGGTATTCCAGGTTCCCAAAGCACACTCTCACAGGGGATTGGGCTTTTGCCATCCTTACCCGCAGAATGTGGCACTCACTCCCCACCCATGTAGGTTCTGCCCACTTCCATTCCTGCTTCAGATCCTCTCTTTAGACTTCCTGAAACAAACCTCCACTTGCCTCTGCTCCTAGTGACCCCCCCACCCCTGGGGTGTCCTGTGACACTTAGTCTGTTCACAGAGCAGGCTTGTGTCAGTGAGTAATGAGACAGCAGAATTTATTTAGTCTCGCTCCATGCTATGCTTAATGCTCTCATGTTTATATAAGTGCTATGTCAATGCCCTCAAGTCACAGATACACAGATACACAGAAATGTGATGGCAGAGAAAGGCACCATGGCCCATCTAGTCTGCCCAACACCCTACCTCCCCCCTTCTGTTATGCTTCCACCCTCTTTTCACAACCCCTTAAATCTACCCCAAGCCCTCTTGAATCCCTCTACCATTTCAGCTGCCACTACCTCCTCCGGCAGCTTGTTCCAGGCCTCCACCACCCTCTCTGTGAAAAACTGCTCCCTGACATTACCTCTGTATTGCCCACCTTCCAGTTTGAGGCTATGTCCCCTCGTGTTCAATCCCTTCTTCAATTTGAACAAGCTGTTACCCTCTACCTTATTTATTCCCTTCAGATACTTAAAGGTCTCAATCGTATCCCCCCCCTCTCCCTCCTAGTGTCCAGAGGGTACAAATTCAGCCCTCTCAGTCTTCTCTCATAGGGTTACATCCTGCATTCCTCGTACCATTTTGGTTTCCCTTCTCTGCACCCTCTCCATCAGCTCAACATCTCTTCATAGGTGAGGCCTCCAGAATTGCACCCCATACTCCAGATGTGGCCTAGCCATAGTTCTGTACAATGGCATTAGCACCTCCTTCTTCCTGCTATTAAAACCCCTGGCAATGCAGGCCAACATTCATTTGCCTTTCCCACCGCCCTGCTACACTGGCTGCCCACCTTGAGTTCACGTGATACCATAATTCACAGGTCCCTTTCTGTTTCCTTCTCCTTAATCACCAACCCCCCAAGGGAGTAAGTTTCCCTCCTATTCTTCCTCCCCAGGTGCATCAGCGAGCACTTTTGTGTATTAAACTTCAATTTCTAGGTGTCAGACCACCTCTCCAGCCTCTCCAGGTCCCGCCTCATGGCTTGCACCCCACTAGGTGAATCCACCCTATTGCAGACCTTTGTATCATCTGCGAACAGGCATACTCATCCCTCCAGACCCTCCGCTAGGTCACTAACATAGATGTTAAAGAGTATTGGTCCTAGCACTGACCCCTGTGGCACCCCACTGGTCACCGCCCATTCCCTGGAATGTGTCCCATTTACCACCACCGTCTGACTCCTTCCCTTCAACCAGTTTTCCACCCACCTGGTGATCCTGTTGTCCACCCCTAGTCTGTCCAGCTTATGTACCATTCCACCATGCAGAACGGTGTCGAAGGCCTTATTGAAATCCAGATAGGACATGTCCACTGCTCCTCCCTGGTTCACTATCTGTGTCAGCCCATCAAAAAACTCTATCAGGTTAGTCTGACAGGACCTTCCCTTGGTGAAGCCATGCTGCCTGTCATCCTGTATGCCATTCATCTCCAAGTATTCTATCAACCTGATCTTTAGTAGCGTTTCCATTACCTTCCCCACCACCAAGGTAAGACTAATAGGACAATAGTTTTTGACCTCATTCTTCTGCCCCCCCTTATGTAGTGTGACCACCTCTGCCCTCTTCCAATCCATTGGCACCACCTCTGTGACCAAGGACAACTTAAACAGCCTTGCTAGATGCAGCGCCAGTTCATTCTTCACCTCCTTGAGAACCCTTGGGTGTATTCCATCAGGCCCCATTGTCTTGTTTACCCTAAGTCTACCCAGCTCTTTCCTTACTCCTTCAGCAGTGAATTCTGCCACAGCCACCTGCTTGTGGCTGTCACCCTCCCCACCCCATCCTGGTCCCCTACCCTCCCTTTTCTCCATGAAGATTGATGCGAAATAGCTGTTTAATGCCTCTGCTTTTTTGAAGTCCCCTTCCAGTATTGTTCCACTTTCCCTCCTTATCCTTCCAATCTCATGCTGTAGCCTCCTCCTTTCTCCAACGTACTCTAAAGAAGGTTTTGTCCCCCTTGCCTGCTTCATATCCTCCTCAGTGGCCTCCTTAGCCCTCCTTATCTTTTGCCCTGGCTCTTTCTTTTTCCTGTAGGTTTCCTGTCCTCATCCTTTGTGTCCTCCTGTACCTCTTGAATGCTCTAGTCTTCCTTGACCCCTAACGCCACCTCTAGTGAACCATAGAGGTCTTTTCTGTCTTCTATTCTTTCTTACCCTTCTTATACATGAGTCCATGGCTTTAAATACCCCTCTCTTGATGGCTGCCCATAATTCCTCCACCCCTGCACATCCCCTATCCTCAACATTTCTTCCCAACTATCTTCCTCATTCCATGAAAGTCAGCCTTTCTGAAGTCCATTACCTTGGTTCTTGTCCTAACCCTCTCCCTGCCCGCTCTCACCCTGAACCTGACAGCCCTGTGGTCACTGGTGCCAAGTTCTTCCCCCACCTCCACCTCCTCCACACTGTCCCCATTTATGAGGACCACATCCAACAGGTTTACACCCCTAGTGGGCTCACTGACCCTTTGTTGCAAGAATATGCCCTGAAGAGCCTCTAAGATGGCCCTGCCCCTTGCGAATATTGCTGTCTGGGCCTCGCAGTTGATGTCCAGAAGGTTTAAGTCCCCAACTAGCACAATTTTCCCTTTCCTTGCCATCCTCGCTACTGATTCTACTAAGTGTCTATCCCCTTCCTCCCCCTGCATAGGAGGCCTATAGACTACACCAACACACAGGTTTTCCCCCTGTCCCCTGTCTAGGGTGACCCACATTATCTCTGTTTTCACCTCCTCATCCTGCCTTTCCATGGCCCCAATCCCTTTCTTGATATTTAATGCCACCCTTCCCCCCCTTCCCTCCCAATCTTTCCTAAACAACCGATACCCTGGGATCACCATCTTCCAGGCATAGTGCTCATTCCACTAAGTCTCACTCACTGCTACAATGTCTAAGTTCTCCTCCATCATGGTGGCCTCCAGTTCTTTCATTTTGTTCCCCAGGCTCCTGGCATTTGCAACCAAAGCCCTCCAACATGTAGCCCCATCATGTCCTTCCCTGCTGCTAAGTGTTCCCTTGATGAGTGTTGTGACTTAGGGGGGAGGCTGATAGCCTCTCTGTTCTGCCTCACATAAGGCTGGCCCTGCCCTTAGCCACCCCCCTTATTTAGTTTAAATTGAACTTCCTTGCCTTGAAGTCCCCCAGTTTACTCTTTAGTGCAGCTGCCCCTGAAGAGCTCAGGTGCAGCCAGTCTTGGGGATACCAGCCTCCTCCTCCCATTTAGAGCCCCAGTCACCTATCCAGCTGAACCCCATCCGACTGCACCAACCTTGTAGCCAATTGTTGAATGCCCCTATCATTTCCTTTCTGGGTGTGCTTGCTCTTGGTACCAGCAACACCTCAGAGAAGGAAATGGAAGGAAAAACAGTGTTGCTTCTATAGAACCTAGCAAGTTCCTTGAACCTTGTCTGTACCTCCATCAGACTGTTCTCTTCCAAGTCATTTGTGCCCAGGTGAAACACCAAATGTATCCTTTCATCCTGCTGCTTACCCCAGGAAGGAATATGATGCCTCACCTTCAGCACCATCATCCCTGGCATGCACTGTACCCATACTGCATTGTTTTTTGCTCCCTTCCTTCCCCATTTTAGCTCCTTAATTATTGATTCCCCCAAGAGTGCCATTCTACTGCCCCCTGCTTCCTGGGTGTCTTTTTGGCCTCTAGCTTTGTGTCGCGGGGTTTGGCTGTCTTTGAACTCCTCCTCCTCATGTTCCATCCTGACTTGATTTCTGCCCCTGCTCATCTTTTGGTCCCCATCACCTAGCCTATCCTGATTTTTATCCACACCCAGCATCTGAACCTCTTCACCCTGTCCCTTTAGCCTGTCATCAGACTCTTCCCTCCTGTACCTCTTCATCCCATTTACTTCCACCTGGCTTCCTTCATCCCTGCAGACCCCTCCTGTATCACTGCTTGAGCATGATCCAATTTCACCTGACCCCCCCCCCCAACTGCTCCTGGCCTTCCCTTGTCTGCATCACTGTGCGAGATTGTGCCAACTGTGCTTGATCCCCCTCCAACTGTTCCTGTCCTGACCATCTTTGCAGAAGGTTTTGAGCACCGTACCCCACTTGGGGAAGTCTTTCTCCTTACCACTTGCCCTGTGTGCATATCTCCCATCTTCTGCACCCTGTCTGGCATATGCCCCAGCCTCCTACTGCAGCTCCTACCATGCAGGGTTTCCTCCAGTTCATTTTCAGCCCCCCAGGAGCTCAACTCCAGCTCTTCCAGTGCTTCCTTCCTGCCCCTTTTCTTTTGCCACACTTCCCCTAGTGCCACCTATTGGTGTGTACCTAATGTGCCCATCCCCTCCTCCACCCCTTCTCCTGCATGCAATGTGCCTGCCCCCTCCTGCCCCCTTCCACTGCACCTGAGATCTTTTCCCCCACATTCCCCAGCTGCTCTGCACCCCCTTCTCTGATGGCCCCTGCCAGACCCCTTCCTCTCCAATGTCCTTGACTAGAATACCTAGGAGGGCAAAACTATTTGTTACTTCCACCTTCTGGCCCATTTCACCTATGCCTGCATTGTCCTTCATACTGGGCATCTGTCTGCCTTTTTCTGAGCATACTGTCTTCCACTCCTTCTGATCCCCGGCTGACCCCTTTTCTCTAGCTACAGGCATCATTTTTGTGCCTCTAGACTTCCTGCTGTCTGTTTCTACTGACTCCTTTCCTCCTGTCTTGGGCGTCTCTGTCTCAAATCTGGACTTGCTGTTGTCTGTTACCACCTCTGGTCTATCCCCTCTGGCTCACCTTCCATCCTCTCCCTCCCAGGCCCTTGACTTTCGGAACAGTGTATCTGATCCTCCAGTGAATCCACTCAGCCCTTCTCACTCCTTCCTTGGCTTATACTGTCCCTGTCTCCCTACCCCCTTTCTCCAGCTTCCCCCCCATTTATCTCCCACCTTAGCCCAGCCACTTCCTCTCTCAGCTCAGTGAGCTGCTTACACATCATACAACCCCCATCCTCCAAGCCCAATTTAGGATCATCAGCTGCTCCACAGCCACTGCACCCCACCACCCTGCCAAAGATCCCCTTCCCTTGGTCACCCTTCCCTCTGTACTGCCCTACCATTTCTTCTGTGATACTTAGATACCATCCTAAAATCACCCTTATGTATTTTTTGGGCCTCTGACCCTCACCCCCTCCTCAGCCCCAACCCACAGTCAAGACTTTTTAGAAATAATAAAGCATGTGCAAACCACAGGCATCAGAATTAATAACCATAGCCACCACGTTCAAGTCCAAGTCACCAAGTTCAAGTCCAAATCCCCAGCACCTCCAGCATCAGTAGTCCAAGATCAAGTTCCCAGCACCTCCAGTGTCAGTAGTCTTGACTTAAATCAAGTCCGAATCCCCAGCACCTCCAGCATCAGTAGTCCAAGATCAAGTTCCCAACACCTCCAATGTCAATAGTCTTGACCCAGTTCGTTTCACCTCAATTTCAGCTCTTTTGTGAAGGATTTCTTAGTGTCTGTATCAATTTCCCATATCCACCGAGGCTGAAGTCCAAGTCCCCTGTGGAGAAATGCAGGTCCCAGTTCCTTTGCTGCAAACCAGCTCCTCGCAGTGATTTCCTTAGCTCAGGATGCTCCTTGCTCCCACTTTTAGTCCTTCTATCGGTCTGGTTGGCTATTTTTAAAGCCTACCACCTTGGCACCCCTCTCCCTGATTGGTCTGATCCTACACCACTGTCTGCAGTTGGCCATCCATCCCTGCTTCAGTCACCAGACTTCCACCTGTGTACCTTGCTAGTTCAGCTCCAAACAGCTCAGCTCTCCTTCCTCTGATCACCAACCTCAACCCTGCTGCCGACTGCAGCCACAGTACCACAATGATCTACACTCTCCTTTCTCTGGTAGTCGACAGTGACCCAATCCCCCACTGATGACACAGCTAACAAACACAGGAATGCACAATCCAATTTCTTTCTGTGCCACATGGGCTATTGGTACAACTTGTGACAGAGGTCACCCAGGGTCACAGCTAGGCAAGGATTGACAAGAGGCTTTGGCTATGCAAGACCTTTCAGGCATGCACTTCCCAGCCCCATTACCAAGTCTATGTATAAGTTATGCTCAATGCTGTTTTGTATTAGGATACACTCTGTTCATTTCAAATGACCCTTCCAGTTGTGAAACTCTCTAACTAATGATCTACTTCATATGCCTCGCTGTTTGTAGACTGCTCTCCCACTGTCATGTGACCTCATAAGTAGTATCCTGCTCCGCACATCCAGCTGCTGTATGTTGTTATGACTGTTTTTTACCTTTGTATCATGCTATGACCTTGTATTGTTTGCCTGCATCTTGTAATCCTCCAGGATTGCATCTGAAAATAGGCACTTGTCTGTCTAGTGTGCTTACCTGGTAAACAAAAGCTAAATAAAATAAAATAAATAAATAAAATACAATTTAAAAAATATGAGACTTGTCATTTTAAAATATGTTTTTGCCATTTTTATGATAGGCGTTTGTTTTTAAAATGTGTTTTTGCCATTTTTTTTGTAAAAGGCCGCTGTTTTTGAAAGACATTTTTACAAATGTTTTTAATAAATTCAATTCTTTTAAAAATGCATTGCTATATTTTATGAAAGTCTCTTGTTCTTAAAATGTAATTTTTGCAATTTTTATGAATAGTTCTTGCTTTTACAATATGCTTTTGTTATTTCTTATTAAAGACTTGCTTTTAAAATGTGCTTTCCCATCTTTATGATAAGCTCTTGCTTTTAAAATGTGGTTCTGCATTTATTTCTGAAACAATCTTTCTTTTAAATGGGATGTTCTCTTTTTATGAGTGGCTCTTGCTTTTAAAAAGTCTTTTTTGCCATTTTTATATAAAATATTTACTTTCACAATGTGTTTTTGCTAATTTATATGAAAAGCTCTTTCTTTTTAAATTTTTTTCATTTATTTTTTTAAAGATTCCAGTTTTTAAAATATGCTTTTTCAATTTTTGTTTATGAAATACTTTAGCTTTAAGAGTATGTGTTTGCCCTATTTCATGAAAGACTCTTGCTGTTAAAATATCATTTGCTAATTTTTCTGAAATATTCTCATTCTTAAAATATACTTTTCCATTTTTATAAAAGCCTATTGCTTTAAAACATATTTTTGTCATTTTTTAGAAAAGGATTTTGATTTTAAAATATGTTTTAGTCATTGTATGATAGTCTTTTTCTTTTAAAGAGGGAATCCACACAAAAGTGCTACATTGCAGAATTAAAATAAGCATACCCCCAATAAGCCTCACACCAAAAATTGCATGTTTAAGTTACTCTGTTTAAAAGTTATGAGCCATTTTCTAACTCTGATTTCACTCCCTGTTTAAAAAAGCCAGTTTCAGGGAAGAACAACTGATGATGTCATAAACAGAACTCATAGCCCAGTCCTCCCAATCCTCCCAGTCAGCAACCTCATGGAACTTACTCCTTCAATGTTTAAAAAACTGGAGTTTTAGTAATCATTTGAAAAAAACTGACGCAGGGTTGGGTGAACTGCATGCATTTTCAGAATGCTCAGATGCATGGTACTGTATGGCATATTACAAAATTGCATGTCCCTGCCATATTCAGCAACTATGCATCTCCTACATTTTGAAATTTCATTATTTCTGCAACACTTTGAAATTGCACATCCCTCCCCATTCCAAAATTGTGTGTGTCTTCAGATTCTGAAAATCTATATGCTTCCCTGCTACACTTCAAAATTATGAATTGTACCATATTCCAAATTGTTCATGCCTGCTACATTCTGAAATTGCATGTAACCACCACATTCTAAAACTGTGCCTCCCCCACATGCGGAGATTCCATGTCCACACAACATTGTGAAATTGCATGCTGCCACAACAGTCTCATATCCAGCATCACCACCACATTCTGAAACTGTGCATCACCACTTCAGTTTATGCATACATGGCATATTATGACATTTTATATCCCTTCCACATTCTGCAACTGTGTTTCTCCAACATTTCAAAATTGTGTTCATCTGCCACATTTGGAAATGTATGACACTGTAACATTATGATTTTCAATATCTCTACCAGATTCCAGAATTGTGCATCCCAACTGTTTTCTGAAATTGTGTCACTGTTGCATTCCACAGCTGCAACCTGGTGACATTTCAAAATCTAATCCCTGCAGTATTATAAAAATTGCACACAACTTAGTCATTGTAAAGCATGTTTGCCACTGTATTCCACCCCCATCACATTCTTAAGTATGTTCTATCTGCATATTCTGGAAATGCTTGCCCTGTACCCACCCAGTGTCAGCTTTCTTTTTTCAAATGTTTCACTACTGTACAATTCACTTTAATGTAATGTGGGAGAAATCAGTCCTATAATGTAGCTTGCAGGGAGGACTAGGCTGTAGAATCTGGTTAAGACATACTGTAATTAGTAGCTCTTCACTGAAACTGCTTTTTTGAACAGGCTGTGAAATAAGAGTTACAAAATCACGTGTAACCTTTAAACAAAATGACTTTTAGATCTCATTTTTATAATGGTCCTGATTGAGAGTATGGTGATTCAAATTTTGAATTGACTGATGCTAAAAATTTTCCCTGGACTCCCCATATAATTTTTTTTCTCCATTTTTATGAAGAACTCCTGCTTTTGAAATATGTTGCCACTTATTTCTGAAAGACTCTTCTGTAGAAATGTGTCTTTTTTTTTTTTTTTTACAAAAGGTTCTTTTAAAATGTGCTTTGGCCATTTTTTAAAGGTTCATGCTTCTAACATGTAATTCTGTCATTTTTATGAAAGGATCTTGCTTTTAAAATGTGCTGTTGATATTTTATTTTATGAAAAGCTTTTTTTTAATATTTTACATTTTTTACTAAACACTCTCGCTTTGACATTATGATACTGCTATTTTCTATGGAAGGCTTTTGCTTTAAAAATACATTTTCACCATTTTTGATGAAAGGATGTTGCTTCTATTATTTATTTTAACCTTGTTTTAGAACACATGTGAGTTTTTATGATAGTTGCAATGATTTGTGGCAGTTGTGTAAACAAATAATAATAATGCATGCTTTCATTTCTTGATGAAAGCCACACCCTATTTTTTGCAAATCAGGGCAACTGTATCTGACAGTTAGATCACTTTGTACAGTAGTGCTCAATATCATGTTCCTTATTGTCTAGTCATGTGAATCAGCACCCTTTGTCAAGAACTGATAAGACTGGACAGGGTCATCACTGCTTATGGCTTAAATACTCTGTGTGTTTCCAGTCATTAAGTCTTGTCATCATTCAGGTCATTGTGATAATAGTGTCACAACATGACTAGACAAGAAGCAAAATGGTACTGAGCACCACTGTAGGTGGTCTAAGTTTTCAGTGCAGTTGTGGGAACAGCAACAGAAGGGTGCTGCAAGTCAACAACAGCCTTCTGCAGTTCAGATACAAAGGGCAACCTCAGGAAGCATAAGCCAAGTGCAGTCTAGCCCCTAGCCTTACTGTCTGCTGAGCTTCACTAATCTTTACCAACTGGGAGAGACACCAGTCATGGAGGGAAGGCAGACTCCTACAGGTGCAAAAGCAAGGATTTCTTGACAGCAGTTCTACCTGGCTGAATCTCCCTTGGAGTGCACAGTCTGGGCTCCTATCTCCACTGAGGTGACTTCTCTCCTCAATTGCTCCACTCAGACCCAGCCAGCAGCTGCTTTCTCAGCATAAGAAGCAGTTGGAGCACTTACCCAAAGTTCCTAGCTTCTATATGTAAATCAGCATTTGTACTGCTGTACCACTACTGAAATAGTGGCTGACTAATAGAAGCTCTCAGCTGGAAGCAACAGCTGAGACACAAAGGGCACCCCTAGGAAGCATACCCCAAGAGCAGTCCAGCCCCAAGCCTTACTGTCTGCTGTTCCCACCACTGAAATAGTGGTAGCCTAATATAAAGCTCTCAGACAGAAACAACCAGAAGCAACAGCTTAGACACAAAGGGCAACCCTAGAAGGCATACACCAAGTGCGGTCCAGACCCTAGCCTTACTGCCTGCTGAGCTTCACTGATCTTCACTGAATGGGAAAGAGACCTTCTCTCCTCCAGTCTCTAGTTTTGCTACTAAGTGGTAGACCTTAACAAACTGTTTGTTTTTTTTCAGCAGGAAAGAATAACAAAGGTTCTTCAAGAAATTGATTTCTTTTTCATCCAGCATTGCATTCTCTGAGATTCTGCCTGTTTGGGAAAAGGGGAAGAACAGGTAGGAAATCAGAGAGAAAGAGATAAGTGAGCTCAACGCATGGGTCAAGGACTGGTGCAACACAAAGGGGCATCACTTCATCGGAAGCTGGAGCAACTTCCAGGAAGGGGAGTTCATCAAATTCGATGGCCACCACCTGACTAAAGAGGGAATCAGAACACTGGGCCTGAAATTTGATGTACACGTAGGACATTTAAACTAGTGGGAGGGGAGATACCAGTAGCTCTAGAAGAAGCACACATAGAGCCTGCTGTTTTTCTCCCTCCAGCTAGCACCAAATCTACACACTCCAGGATAGCAAAAGCAGATAACTGGGAACATAAAACCCTTTCTGGCTCTGGTGCTTACCATCACAATGGAAAGGGAGGAACTATAAACAGGGAAAACTACAAAGGGACGAACAAAAAGATCAAGGGAGGCATGACAAACAAAGTGACACAGCAAGAGTAGTCAGCACTGTGCCTTAATGCACACAGTCTGGCTAACAAGATGACTGACCTCACTGCCACAATAGCTGAGGCAGGACTAGACTGGGTGGCCGTGACCGAAACATGGTTCACAAATAATCATGGTTGGGGGGGTGACTGTCATTGGATACAACTTGTTTGGGAGTGTTAGAACTGGGGAAAAGGGAGAGAGAATAGCTATTTATGTTAAGGATACCATCAATGCTACAGAAATGCAGCAAGCACTAGGGGAAACAAAGGATCTATGGATCACAAAAGGGTCCAGAAGTCAGAATCCCATTTGGATAGCAATAATCTACAGAACCCCAAATCAGGAGGAAGCCAGGGATAAGGAATTCCTGGAAACCATCCTCCAGATGTCAGACAAAGGGGACATGGTGCTGGTGGGGGATCTCAATCTGCTGGACATAGATTGGAATACCCACACAGCGGCATCACATAAGAGCAGGGAATTCCTAGTCACACTACAGGAAGCAGGCCTAAGTCAACTAGTGACATCACCCACAAGGGGTAATGTGGTTCTAGATCTGATATTCACAAATAGTGATAGGGTTACAGTTGTCAAAGTAGGGAACCACCTGGGCAACAGTGATCATAACATGGTATGGTTTAGGGTAAAACGGACTGTAGACTCCAGACACTCCAAACTGAAGGTCCTTGACTTCAGGAGGGCAGACTTCACAAACATGAAGGCCTGTCTAAGAGACAACCTTAGTAACTCGACAGAAGGGAGCATTGAGGAATACTGGACAAGGTTGAAGGGTGCAATAACCATGGTCACAGCACAGTGTGCCCATCAGTTTATTAAGAACAAAAGGAGGAAAAATCCACTATGGTTTTCCAAGGAGGTGGCAACAATGGTGAGAAAAAAGCTCATAGCCTTCAGAAAGTACAAGGAGTAGGGGAATGAGGCAGGCAAAACAGAATATAAACAGAAACTAAAAGAGACGGGGAAGCAATAAGAAATACAAAGGTTCAAACAGAGGTTAGGATAGCTCATGAAGTAAAAAAGATTATAAAACCTTCCACAGGTACATACATGAAAAAAGGAAGACCAAAGGGGGCATTGTTAGAATCACAAAAAAAGACAGACAAACCACAGAGCAAGATGGGGAGAAGGCAGAGGCACTCAATGAGTACTTCTGCTCAGTCTTCACACAGGAAGCAGATGGTAATGGACCAATAATAGGCATAAAGAATTGTCAGATTGAAGGAATAGACACGGGTCCCTTCACAGAGGAAAGGGTCCTGGAGGACATAAACAAGTTAAAGGTAGATAAAGCTATGAGGTCATATGGGATACACCCAATAATACTGAAAGAGCTAGGAAGGGAATTAGCAGCCCCCTTAGCAGTGCTCTTCAACAAATCATTAAGGAGCGGGGAGGTGCCAGAAGATTGGAAGAGTGCAACAGTAGTACCACTCCACAGGAGTGGAAACTAGGAACAGTCAGGTAATTACCATCCAGTTAGTCTAACATCAGTCATGGGAAAACTGATGGAGTCCCTGCTGAAGGAAGTAATTATAGCTTTTTTGGAGCAAACTGGTCAGCTTGACAGAAATCAACATGGTTTCACAGCAGGGAGGTCCTGCCAGACAAACCTGGTTGATTTTTTCAATTGGGTCACCAAAACAGTGGATCAGGGTGGAGCAGTGGATGTGGTTTACCTGGACTTCAGCAAAGCTTTTGACTCAGTTCTGCATAGAAGACTAGTCAAAAAATTGGGGAACATGGGAATTGGTCCCCAGGGTACAAACTGGGTCAGAAACTAGTTACATGGGAGAACTCAGAGAGTATTAGTAAATGGCATTCTGTCTGTGGAGGGGAGGGTGACTAGTGGGGTCCCACAGGGCTCAGTTCTGGGGACGATCCTCTTCAGCATATTCATCAATGACATTGAGGATGAACTGGAGGGAAAGGTGTACCTGTTTGGAGATGACACCAAAATCAGCAACAGGGTAAACACAACAGAGGGACAGCATAACATGGGAGCTGATCTCTGAAAACTGGACGAGTGGTCCAAGACATGGCAATTGAAATTCAATGCCAAAAAATGCAAGGTCATGCACCTGGGAAAGTGTAACCCAGAGAAACTGTACTCAATGGGAGGGAAGCAGCTGGTGGCTACCAGACAGGAGCGAGACCTAAAGGTGATCATATCACATGACCTCAAGGTCAGCAGACAATGTAAAAAGGCAGCTCTAAAGGCTAGTGATATCCTGGGATGCATAGGAGGGCATCACAAGCAGAAGGCATGAAGTAATCATGCCCCTGTATCGGTCCCTAGTCAGGCCTCACCTGGAGTACTGTGTCCAATTCTGGAGGCAACACCTCAGGAAGGACATAGATAGACTGGAGACAGTACAGAGAAGAACAATAAAGATGGTGCAAGGCTTGCATCAGAAACCGTACAAGGCAAGACTGGATGACCTCAAAATATACTCCCTAGAACAGTGCAGGAATCGTGGGGACATAATAGAAACATTCAAATACTTTAAAGGCAACAATGGTGCAGATGCAGAACCTATTTCAGGTAAAGGACTATAGCAGGACTAGAGGGCAAGAGGGCACAACCTTTGACTTAAGGGAGGAAAGTTCAGAAACAATATGAGGAAATTCTTCACAAAGCGTGTTGTGGAACCATGTAGTAGCCTGCTGGAGGGAGTGGTGGGAGCCAGGACCAGGGGAATTCAAGCAGACATGGGATAGACACCTGTGGGATACACAAGTAGGCAGTTAAGTAGGGGGGGAGGAAGCCAAGGGCAGACTTGATGGATCATATGGTCCCTATCTGCCAACAACTTCTATGTTTCTGACTCTCCATCACTGAAATCTAGTCCAAACAGTTCAAATTTAAGACCTGCTTCCTAATGGATCTGGGAACATATGAACATATGAATGTGCCATCAGAATAAGGCTTTGCAATCTATTGAGTCTGCTTGTATTGCACAGTCCCCAATATCAGCTAAGGACTCCACTCCCTCCCCAACTGATACCCCCTCATCTCTGTCGACACCTTATTTGACCCTGACTTTCCATTTTACCCTGCCCCATCCCCTTTCAAAGCCATCCTCTGTTTCAAGTGGTACCACTTCCTCTTTGAGTCCATTCTACCCCACCAACACCCTATTCATGAAGAAATGTTTTCTGGTGTCCCTCCTGATCCTCTCCCTCTCCAATGTAACACAATACCCCTCGTATTTGTATTTCCACTGAACCTGAAGAGGCACTCTTTGTCCAGCCTGTTTATGCCTTTTAAATACTTTCATTTTGTTTTATTTATTTGTTTATTTATTTCAATTTCAGATTTATACCTTTGAGCCAAGGGGCTCTTTTACAAAGGTTCCAAGTCGACTAAGTACAAAGTACAAGACCGATGGTACAAACATGATATAAAATGTATAGAGTTGCAGTATACATAACGTGTACTTACAGAAGTGCAAATGCCTGGACAACAGCAACCTCCTGAAAGAGTACACAGTGGTCATGAGCAATGAAGAACACTTAGGTTGCTAAAGTTGCTTAAGTGCCAGACAATGGATAAGTAGCAATCTGAAGTAGGCATTGTAAGGATAAATGAGAGCGATGGGGGGAAAAGGAATATGTAGAGGAGGAGGGTAGGGAAAAAAGGAGTAAATAGAAGAAGAGGGTAATGGGGTGCTCAAATGTGAATAGTTCACAGAGGGCACTCGATCAGGAAGGGCAGTCACAATGATTTGCCTGTGCTAGGAGGAGGTGGAGATCTCTTTTAAAAGGGGCAATCTTATAATCTATCATGGGAATTGGAGATCATTAAACTACTGAGGCCCCCAAACAGAGAGACCTTGCTGTATAAAGGTGGTACACCTAAATGGGATGCGGAGTATACCCTTTGATGATCTTCTAGTCATTTTGGAAGATTGAGTGCATTAGAAAATGCTAGTCATTGAGGCAGGAGTTAGTTCAAGTTGGGCCTTTTTTCCAAGCAGGCAGGTCTGATACCTGACCCTTAGAAGCAGGGTTAGCCACCCTGTCCCAGAGTAAAGACTACATGTGTGTGTAAAGTGACCAGCCTCTAGGATGAGTCTGCAGGCTTTGTTGAGGAGTATCTTAACCCTTTTCAGAGCCGTGTCCATAGCGGCACTGTAGATGATAAGTTCATAGTCATTATGGACAAAATAGAGCTCCTTGTTACCAGGCTCAAAGACTTGGGAGTCATTGTCTGCCTATGGCTATAGAGGATCCCAAGTTTGATGTTCACTGTTTTGACAACATGGTCAATGTGGCCAGTGAAGGAGAGGGTATCATCGAGGTGTATGCCAAGGTATTTGAAGGAGTGAGCTTGTTCTAGAGTGTCTCTTTTTTTGCTATGTATGTACAGAGGGCCTTTTTTTTCTTATTTTGGGGGAGTGTGAATAGCAGAACTTCTGATTTTTCTATAGTTTAGAAGGAGTTTGTTATGAGTAAACCAGGTCTCTAGTATCCTGAAGGCTGAAGAAATTTCAGTTGTTTGGGATTGTGGTATGAAGATTACAGCATCATCTGCATACACCATAATTTTCACCAGGCATGCAGTGGGTAATGAGTTTATGAATAGACAGAAAAGTAGTGGACTGAGTATAGAACCTTGGGGCACCCCAGGGTCACATCCCTAGGGTAGGATGCTATTCCACTTATTTTCATGCATTGAGTCCTGTGGGATATGTAACTAGTGAACCAGGTTACTGTATCGTATGACAGACCAAGAGCCAGGAGGTTGTTGAGTAGGATCTGATGGTTCACAGTATCAAATGCTTTTGTGAGGTCTATAATTATAGACCCCACTGAGTTGCCACTGTCAAGAGTGTCATACAGGTATGTGGTGTAATCAATAAGTGTGGTGATGGTACCATGTTTTTTTAGAAAACAATGTTGTGCACACAGTAAGTTGTATTTATTTAGGTAATCTATCACTTGATCAGCTACAATTTTCATTCGAGGGCTTTCAAGAGAAGTGGTAATATTGAAATGGGTCTGTAGTTTCCCAGGCAGGTTCTGTCACCACTTTTAAACACTGGGGTGGCATGCACAATTTTCCATTTATCTGGGAAGATCCCTTTTCTTAGTGATATATTGAATAGTTTGGTGAGGGGTAGAGCTATTTCTTCCAGGGTGAGAGAAATGAGTTTCATGTCTATCATATCACTTCCAGTCCTTGTTTTACCTAGGACCCTTCTAATATAGTTAATGATCTGTGCTTTAGAGATTTATTTGAAATAAAATAATGAGTTTCCAGAGTTCCGGGCTGGGTGTGAGTTGTCACAAGTGAACTTGCTTGAGAGTTGGTCTGTTAGGCACTTTGGAGTTAATACTGCGCTTTGGTCTGTGAATGCAATGTTGAAAGCATTTGCCAAGTCCTTGGGCTCCTGCAAAGTGTCTGATGCTTTAATAATCAGGTCTGGTGGTGCTTTGGAGTCCTTGCTAGTCAGGGCTTTTATATTGTTCCAAAACTCTTTCCCATTACCCCAAGACCTACCCAGTAATTCTTTATACTGTAGTAGTTTGACTTTGCATTCCTGACCAGCCTTGAGCAGTTATTTCTTGCTGCTTTATAGGCAGTAAAATTGACCAGCTTACCAGTGGCCCTAGCCTTGTGCCATAGGTTGTCATGTTGGTTCAGTTGTTTGATAAGGGAGGCTGAGAGCTAGAGGTTGGTGGTTCCTTTCACTTTTGAGGATTTGAAGGGGGTGAATAAATTGTAGGCATTGTTAAAAATAGTTGTAAAGTAAGCGAGAGCTTGATTTGCATCCTCTGTACTATTTAGTGGTGTACAGTCTGACATTTTTAGCTATTGTTTGAAAGATTCTCACTGCCCTTTTTTAAGGGATCGGTTTCCCATGAACTGAGGGGAGCCTTCCGGGCTCTTGTTTGACCACATGCAGACCACTGGCAAGTGGTCACTTAGGGAGTCAAGAAGCATTGATACATTGTCTAAGTGTTCTGGGAAGGTGGTGAGTAGCCACTCAATAAGGGTGCTGGTGTCAATATGGTAATTTCTCCTGGTTGCTTCAGGGACCATTTGAGTAAGATATAAGCTAGCTATTTGGTCTCGAATGTTCACAGTGTCCTGGGCTAGCCAATTAGTGTTGAAATCACCAAGAATAATATTTTCCCAATTCTGCTTAATCTGTACAAAGTAGTCAATAAACTGCTCAATTTCTTTTTCTTGCCCACCAGGGGGTATATAAACTGCTGGGAGCATAAGTATTTTGCTCTGGCAAACTATTGTAAGCTTAAGAGATAGCATTTGAGCCTCTTTTGTAGAAGATTGTTAGGCATCACTTGGCCTTCAAGTTCATTTTGCAGGTTCACTAGGCAACCACTCCCACGTTTGGTCAGTATGTCCTGTCAAAAGATGGTATAGCCATTAAGGGATACCGAGGCATCCAGTATCTTGGGAGAGAGCCATATTTCTGTGAGGGTTATTATGTCCGGTTTGTGCTGTACCACCCAGGCCTGGAACTGGGGAAGTTTAGGTAGCAGGCTTCCAATGTTAAATGAGTCAATTTTGATCTGACCATGTGTCTTAGTAATCACTGGACTGGGTGGGCCTGGGTTAGGGTGCACATTCCCTGACAGCAGGAGAAGGATGATTATTATTCTTTTTAGAATATGTTTCCAATATGCTCTGATACTGTGGAAATGTCTGCGCCTAGCAAGCCTGTGCTTCTTGGTGCTATCTGTGCATGAGTGGGTGCTTAGCAATTCTGCAATAGCTGCGGGAGCAAGGGTAGTCAGCCTAATTGGTTGTGGTAGGTGTTTGCAGGGAGTTAAGTCCATAGAGTTAACAGCCAGCCCCACTGTTGAGCCTGGCAGCTGTAAAATTGGGCTACAATAGGTGTGATGATTTGGGGAGGGCAGTAGGGACAACCCATCATCCACTGCATTCAAGTGAGTTTAATATAACTATAATTAGCAGGCCATAGTAGATGATCATGCTCCAGGTTGTGGTTTCTCAATGGGGAATTTGATTGGGCAGCAGAGAGAGAGTCAGACCCTCTAGGTCTTTGACTAGTATAGATGCTAGTTGCTAAGGTGATTAGCCCCTTTAAGAGAAGGAGTGTGCCTGTCCCCGAAATTAAGCATATTACAGGAGTATGGGTGGAGCGCTGTTTGCAGTAAGTGGATTTAAAGAGTGACAGGGCCGGGGAGGGTGGTCAGGAGAATATTCAAGCTTAGTACAGTACAGTATTGAAAGCCAAACCTATCAAAGAAGCTGATTGAAGAAGGAGAAGGATCAGTCCAATGGGAAGAGAGCTGACGTGGAGGCAGCCAATGGCAAGCCAGGACTTAGCTGGAGGAAGCCAATCAAATCACCGGCTTACAAGCCAAAAGTCCTTTCTTAAAGGTCTCAATTATGCACCCATCCTCCAGTGAGTACATGTTCTGGACCTCTAGCTTCTCCTTGTATGTCCTGCCCTGCCAACTTATAACCATCTTTGTTGCCCTACTTTTGACTGCCTCCAGTAGGTTTATGTCATTCCTTCTGTAGGGATACAGTACTGTACACTGTAGCTTAACTCATAGAAGACAGCTGGTCACTTATCCACACAGCACATTATGCACTGTTTAGACATTAAAGGGAAACTAACATGAAATTATAAAATGTATCAATATTGTTACCAACGGAAATCTGCTTCACATAAGCTATTGGCTGAACCTGTAACACTTTTAGGGTTAGAATTGTAACCCATTTAGTTGCCCCTCCCTTTATAGCCGCAGGCGTCCATTTCTAAATCACAGGCACATGAAATGACATCACATCAGGGGAAAACAGAAGGAAAATACAGTGCTGTCAGTAATTTATAATGAATAGTTAACTCTCAGTGAAATTTTTGTTAAATTGTGCTGATGGCATTTTCAGGCATCAGCATCCCTGCCATCTTACAAATTTGTAAATCCACTGTGTTATGGAGCTACAAGTATATTGCCGTGTTGTAAAAAAAAGTTGTGTGCTGCCAGTGCTAACAGTCTCCGAGCTCCTTTGGGATTCAATTTGTACAATGTTTTGCGATATTACAGTTGAGTGAAATGTTTTATGCCTGTGTGGTTTGCAAAGAGTCCTGCTAGTACCACTCTAAACAATGTTTGTACCAGTGCTGTTTTACATTTCTTTGTATTGAAGCAGTTGTGTATAATTGTTGTTTCGCTAGCATCTTTTTATGTAATAAGAGGCAGTGTGGTCTATTGGTTTGAACACCAGATTTGCACCTGGGAGATCACAGATTCAAACCTCAGTAGAGCCAAATACTAACAGTTTGACCTTCAGCAAGTGACTTGACCCCCCAGAGCTCCATTCCACACAGCTGTACAACTGGGTAGAAACAGGATCCCACTAGAAACGAGATGTTACATCTCAACTATGCAACCTTTGACAAATCACTTATTATTTTGTGCTGGTGTGTGATAGGAAAGATAACTGGTATAAGTGATATTGGGAATACTCAATAGAGGACCCTTTTAAGGGTTAAAAAATTAAAGGTATTTATTTGAACACTCTAGAAATAGGCTTTCTTTTATCAAAAAAAAAAAATCTATCCCTTAAGGTCCTAGCATATTGCATAAATGAAATATGCAGAGGGGACCCTCATGTGATAAATAAGGTATTTCTATACTCATGCTGTCTATACTACTCATTCGGTCCCCACTGTATATCATCTATATATTTATACGTGCTGTCTACACCACTCACAAGGTCCCCATTGAGTGTTAGTGGCTCAGTAGGTAGCACACTCTCCTCTGAGGCTGGGAGATCAGAGGGCTGTGGGTTCAGTTCCCACATCTAGCACTTGGGTTAATATCCCAATACTGACACTGTAGTGCAGCATGAGAGGGGTGCTGCACTTCTGAGGTGCCATCTTTCAGATGAGATGTTAGACCGAGGTCCCATCTGCCTGGACTGGTGGTAGTTCAGGTGGATGTTAAAGATCCCATGTCACTTATCAAAAAGAGTAGGGGAATTTCCCCGGTGTCCTGGCCAAATTTCCCTCATTCACTAAAAATACCACCAACAGCTTAATCTGGTTCAAGGTCAGTTGGCATTCATCTGTATCCCTTCCCCCGGGTCGTGCCTGAAAATAGGCAGAATTTGTCTAGTGCACTTACCCGGTCAACAAAAACTAAATAAATAAATAAAATATAATTTATACCATACAATTATACATACAAATATGTGTGCGTGTGTGTGTATATATATATATATATATGTATGTTGAGAGAGAAACTGTGTGTGTGTATATATATATATATATATATATATATATATATGTATACATATTTATACCACGGGGATGAGAGCTTTCTCAGTAGGATAACATGTGTTATTTCCACTGCAGTAAGGATAAATCCTGATGACATCAGCAGAGTGAGGATATTGACATTTATCCATACTCTGCTGATGTCACCAGAGTGAGGATAAATGCACTGCAGCTTGCATTCTAAAGGAAACTGCTTCAGAAAGTTCTCTTCACTGAAGCTGCAACTTACTCAATTAGCTTTGCAAAAGACTCTCAGCTATATCCCATTGTGTTTCTAACATTGCTAGCCCATTACTGTGCTGATCTCAGCTTCAAAACAACCTGAATTCTAAATGAAAGTCTTTTACAAAGCAGGTTCTGTTTCTCAGTGCTACCTGCATCAGTTTGTCTTTCTCACTGAGCTTCTGACTCACTCAATTAGCTTTGCAAAACACACTCACCTGTGTTTCTGACTCCCAGTCCATTCAGAACACACACACACACACACACACACACACACACACACACACACACACACACACTGACAGGACACACAGCATGAGTAGGAAACACACAGACTCAGAAAAAATGTTCCTGCAGCTTTCACCCCTGTGGTATAAATCGCACACATGATGGGCAGATCATGGCATATGGAATATATTCTCACTCCTGCCTCGTGAGCTGTGTATTTTCACTTGTGTCTTTGGCACTCATGAGAATACACAGCTCACTCTGCAGGAGTGAGAATATTTTCCATATCCTACTCCTGTCCATCATGTATCCCCTATTTTTATATATATATATAGATATAGATATAGATATATAGATATAGATATAGATATATCTATATCTATATCTATATATATATATATATATATATATATATATATATATATATATATATATATATATTGTTTTGTTTAGTTTTTTCTTAATTTCCATGAAATTGTATCCTCATTCATACAGGTCCCTTTGGAAATGGAATAAACAGGATAAAGAACATATTGCAAAACTCAATTTTCATGCCAGCCCACTTCCCCTGATATACTACTTAACACCATCAGGCCATGACATGCATGTGAACCCATTGTGAGGTAAAGCTCTCCAGCCCATCACAATGTGTCCCCAATGTGACAGAACACTCTGCCATACCTTTCCAGGCTCAGAGCAGTGGCATGCCCCCCCAATCCTTGTGCTGCCCAGCCAGCTGCCAGAGCTCATCTCTGAACCTGAGTTGCTGGCACGGGAACACAACATGCTACGCTCTGGCCCAACAACTGACCTTGCACACAACATTTCTCCATAATTTTTAGGTGATTCTATCAACCAATGACAATATGTAATCGATAACCATGGCAAAATGTGTACAGTGCAATTATTTATTTAACAGGTCTATACTTTCAACAGGTCTACACATTATTATATTCCACTTTTCTGGGCATAATTACTTTATTTTTTCTTAAAAACAACAGGTTAATTCATTGTACCAGTTATTCATTTCAGATGGCATCTCTATACCTTAAAGGCACAAATAGGTTTGTACAAAATAAGGTATGGACTTAACAGGTCTATGCTATTGTCAAGGATTTGTTTAAGTTGGCCCTAGTGTAATAACATAAGACTAAAAATGGTATTAGGCTGTAGTGCAGGTTGAGCAAATATCACCGTACCTGATGTGCTGTGCCACAGCCTCTGGCAATGGGAGCTGTTGTAGATAAGTGACTATTAATTTCTGTTGCAGAATGCAGCCATTTCATTAGCTAATGTATGATGTTACAGCACTGATAACATCACATTCTGAGCATAGAGGGGTTTTGGATATAAAAAGAGGGGAAGGGAACCGGGTTCTGTGGATAAATGGAAATATTAATAAAGAATCACCAAGAACAGTGAATTTTGTGGCACTGCAGAAGTTCGTCGGTAGTTTGCAAGTTCTGCACAAAATTCTGCTGCCTTAGAATTCTAGGGGCCTTGGCTATATATTACCTTCAACACCGCCAGGACAGGTTAAGTTAATCCTGACAGGAAGTGAGAGTTATATTTTCAAACAGCTGTTAGCAAAAGTATTTTTTCAGTATTAGAAACAGTGACAAGGTTCATATCAGTACAAATACAGAGAGGATTTAAAATTAGTTAGAGGTGTGGAGTTTCTAATGGACCAGAAGCTTGTTCTAGTCTTTAGTAGAATTAAATCTGAAGACCCTATACTAAAGTCCTTTCTGGCTTTGAGAATAGTGACATTTAGAAAGGGCACATGTGTCAGTGCATAGCTGATATCCATGGGGGTAAAGGAGGACTGCAGATACTGTGAAACTTTATCATTCACACATTTGCAAAAAAGGAGAGTACCTCTGTAATTTTATGTACAGTGTAGGGCTTATCCAGCTGAGAAAGTAACACTGGTGGGTAAGCCTGTTAAAAGGAATATCCCGTTGTTCTAGCATGTTTTAACACCACATCCCCATGGTTGAGGATAGTAAGGAGGAAGAGAGATACTACCTGTTTTCTGCACAGCACACTAATACCACTATGGCCTATTAAGATCATTTAGCTTTTGCCTTGTGTTAGAAATTACATAGTCAACATAAATATTGTGCAAAAATATAACAATTGGCATCAGGATGGCTCAGTTGGTAGCACATTTATTTATTGAAATGTTTCACCAGGAAGGGCACACTGAACAGCAAGTTGCTCATCTAGCGGTGTGTCCTGGGGGAAAGGGTACAGGGGAAAGAATACACATACAATCCAAACATTAAATTCAAATATACAAATAAAGTGGATACAGAGTAATGCATAACAGAACTATTACATAAGAATAAAATCCATGTACATAACAAGTGCAATACAGTAAAACACCTGTGAAGAGATAAGTGCATCTGTTAGAGTACACACTTTGTCTGAGGGGATGAGGCATAGAACCAGCTTGCAGGAGGACAGAGTGAGTGTAAGGGGATTGAACGGAGCAGGGTAGGAAGGGGTAGGGTAAGGTATGATGTACAGGGAGTGGAAGGGAAGCAGCAGGGGCAGTTGGGCAGAGTACAAGGGATGGAACTGAAGAACTGGTTGGAAAAGAGAAGGGAAAAGAGAAGCAAATGTACAACTGGAATCAGTCACAGGTACATTTTACTAATTGGAAGTTATGTAGGGCTATAGAGATGGAGTAGGAGGAGGATGAGTGGTAGATCTAGAGGGGGAAAGCATTCCAGAGTATAGGGAAGTGATGCGAGAAAGCCATCTGACCTCCAGAGGTCGATCGATGAGGGACTATCATTAAACAGGAGTCAAAGGATCTAAGGTCATGGGCAGGAGGGGGAAGGATGAGAAGAGAGGAAGCAAGATGGGTGGGAGAATGCCAAACCAAAATTTTGACATAAATTTAGCACAATGGAGGAGGCGTCAATTTTCTAAAGAGGGGAAGGACAGAAAATGGTAGAGGTAAGGGTGATGGATGAGAGGTGGGGCGTCCAAAGCAAAGTGACAGAAGGAGTTAAAAAGGGTATCCAATCTGGATATGGAAGACTTGGGAGCAGCACTGTAGACTACATCGCAGTAGTCAAAAATAGGTAGGATCATCTTCTGGACAAGTTCACATCTGGCCTGTAGTGGAAGGCTACAACAGTTTCTGTATAATGTGCTGAGCTTGGAGCGCAGCTTTTTCAGGATTGTGTCAACATGACCAGAGAAGGTGAGGTGTTGGGTCAAGCCACACCCCAAGGTACCTAAAGGTAGAAATGTACTCAAGGACTATACCATCAAGAGTATGGAAGGATGGGAGGTAGGGGAGCCTGGAGAGTTTCTGCCTAGTGCCAAAGGTCATTGAGACAGTCTTCTTGGCATTGAGTGGGAGTTGATGGGAACTAAACCAGAGCCGAACTTTATCGAAGTCATGCTGAAGTCTGGTAGTTACATCAACAGGGGATTGGCCAGAGGTGAAGAGGACCATGTCATCAGCATACATGTGGATGGAGGTGGATGAGCAGAAGGAAGGAAGGTCATTTAGAAATATAGAGAATAAAATGGGGCCCAACACTGATCCCTGTGGGACACCAGTGTTAATGGGGAGCAGGGGGATATGGAATCAGCTGTTCTGACTGACTGAGTTCTGCCTATCAAGTAGGCCCTGAACCGGTTGGTGGCCGTAACAGATAGACCAGCCACCAGAAGGTCATGGGTTCTTGTCCCACACAATGCTCATGTCATAAAAAAACACTGGCTCCTGAATGCTGTACTGGGGATGTTATACTGTAGGATTGTGCCGTCCTTCACATAAGATGTTAAACCAAGGTCCTGTCTGCCTTTCATGTTGGTGGTGGTTCATTCAGGTAGACATTAACAATTCTTTGGCACTTCTCAAAATCAGTAGGGGAATTTGCACAGTGACTTGGCAAAATTTCCTCAGAACACTTATATACAGCCAACAGCTTAACCTGGTTGAGTTTCAGTTAGTTTGCATCTGTTTCACTCCCGGACAAGGCTGAAAATATGCATTTTTTTTTAAAATTGAATGAAGTTTATTGTTTTTAATTTCTCCAAACATACTTTTGCAGCAAAAAACAAGCACTGGTACAAGATAATACATAAAATAGAAACTGAAGCCTTAGGGTTACATCGGCTCAAATAAAACCAACCTATATATCCCCAACCCACCTCTCCCCACCCCTAAATGCCCCTACCTATTTCTATCACATCTCATAAATTTGCATAGTGACTGTTATTCCTATGGCAGCAGTTTAATCAAAAGGAATGAATAACCTAAGGGGCTGGTAACCATTCTAATCTTATCCTGGATCTAATAAGGCCCTACTGGGACTAACAGCCCTTGAGAGAGAGGGACTAGAAGAATATACCATATAATTCATTGCACCTTTCAGCTGGGGGGGAATTATTAAATATGTAGAGAGTACGGTGTATATACTTTTCCCCATTTCTTATCAAAAGCTGCTGGGGTATGTCGAAGAGATGCAATAATTTTTTTGGTTCTCAGGTTAAATAGGAAATCATTTAACCACTCCGAGCAGGAAATGATAGTAGAATCCTTCCAGTGTTTAAGCACCAGATTTTTGACCGTTTGAGAGATAATGTTCATAATATATCTTCTTTCCTTAACTGGGATCTGTGAGGAATCCCCTAATATACAAATTTCAGGCTGGAATAACTCTATAATTCCCAATAAGGGTCTGCTCTGGCCCGAATCTCATTCCATAATGGTCCGATTATGGGGCAATCCCACATGATGTGAAGTAGGGACCCTTCATGTAGACCACATCTGTTACAGTTCGAGTTTGGAGTCTTCCCCATTTTAAATAGTTTTGATGGGGTGTAATACATATTGTGTAGGATGTAAAATTTCATGATACAAAACCTATAATTAGAGGTGTACCGATAAACCGATTGCCATATCTTGTCCCAATTAAGTTCTTTATTGGAGAACCGGTCTACCCAGTATGGGAAGGGATTGGGGCCCACAGAGCAGATGGTAGGATTTAATAATAAAGTGATCTGGGAGACTGCATTAGGTTGCCATGCTAATTTGTGGAGTGAGGTAATAAGTTCCAAGAAGTCGTGTGCCACTTACCCATGCCCAATTTAGTGATCAGCAAGTGTTGAATTTGGTATCCTTTGAAGATTTGGGTCTTTGGGAGATTTAAGAGTGGTAACAGATCTGGTATAGCCTTAAGTGACCCATGTTCTAATAAGTAAACTATCTTAGTCTCATTCAGGGTAAGGTTTAAATGTGTTTTAAACAGTGTTCATTCAGCTTAAAATTAAGATTATAATATAGAGGCTGTGAGATACCTTTACAGTTATCATATTTTAGAATTCTGCAAAGTTGTTTGTGAGCTCTTATAGACAATATGATTATTTCCTTGTTACTAACAGTAGAACAGGTGTTTGCTTTTGTGTATAACAAGCTCAATGGGAACAACCCACCCTGCTTACTTATATAGCGCTCTAGGTGAAGCCAAGCTGGAGTGAAGGAGGAGTCTTATTACTCTGGAATATGGGGCATCCACCGCATATACTTAGCTAGGTGACTGGCTAAGTAGTAGTGATAAAAGTTTGGGAGCCTAAGCCAGCCATCGGCTTTTGATGGCCCCAGCTTACTATACGATCTTCTTGGTGGTTTATTTCACCAGAGAAATTGGGATATAATGCTATGGTGTTTGCAGAACCAGGATTGTGGGATATAAATATTCAGCATATTTAACGGATAGAATATCCTTGGGAGAATGTTCATTTTGACTACACTGATTCTTCCTTGCAAAGAAAGGCATAGAGGCGCCCATCTAGCAAGGTCCTGTTTTAAGGTCTCAATCAGGAAATCTAAGTCAAACTTTTTTAATAAGAGACATGTCTTGGGAAAGGATTAATCCTAGCTATTTAAGCTGGAGCAACCAGGTTAGATTCAGCCCCTCTATATGTGATCGATATGCGAGCTTGTTTAAGGGCATAACTATTGACTTGTCTATGTTTAGTTTATAATTCTAGAGGGCTCCATAAGCCTCAACTATGCCTAAAATTGCAGGAATTGAAGATTGGGGTTCAGAGATGTGCAACACGATATCATCTGCATAAGCAGATAATAGGAAGTTAAAGGGTCCATTTGGGATGCCGTTTATATTTGGAGAATTTTGGAGAAAGTATAGAAGCGGTTCCAGGTAGAGGTTAAATAACATCGGGGAGAGTGGACACCCCTGCCTGGTCCCAGAGCACAACTGGAAAGAGTTTGAGTATACCCCATTGCAGTAGACTTTGGCTGTAGGGTTGGTATACAGCACTTTGATCCACTGTACAAACTTCCTTGGAAAACCAAATTTGTACACTACTTCAAAGAGAAAAGCCCAACTGACTCTATCAAATGCTTTCTCTGCATCTAGGGAGGCCAAGGCCATAGGGCATTGGGCCTCCCTAGACACAAAGAAAATGTGGGAGAGCTTGCGTGAGTGGTCAGTTGAGAAGCGACCTGCCACAAAGCCAACTTGCTCAGGACTAAGCAGGGAGGTCCACACTCCTGCCAATCATGAGGCCAAGATTTTGGTGAAAAGCTTGATATCATAATTCATTAAGGATATGGGATGACAATTGCTCACTCTATTCTTGGGTTTATTTGGTTTAGGGAGGACAATTATAAGAGCTTCCAGCAAAGATGAATCAGAGACCCCTATGTCACATAGGAAGTTAAACATCTGTAAGAGCAAAGGAGAAAGTTGCTTTTCAAAGATTTTATAAAAACCGGGAGGAAAACCATCAGGTCATGGGGCTTTGTCCTCTGGCAAAGAACGAATTGCTTTAGCCAGTTCAGCTTGACTTATTTTGGGAATGAGACTTTCTCTTTGTGGAGCAGTGAGGGGTGGAAGAGGAATAGGGGCTAAATAGACCTGGATATCTGAGATCTGAGGTGGATTCTCGGGGGGGGGGGATATAATGATAATGATAATATTTTTTAAATTCCCAGACTATTTCTTTTGGATTTGCAAGAATAGAGTTATTCTACGTAGCATTTAGCATTGTTATTAATCTTAATTCTTCTTGTTTTCTAAGCCTAAGGGCTAAAAAATGGCTAGTCTTTTCACCCTGTTCTATATATCAGGTGCGGGTTTTGAACAAGGCATATTGTGCTTGCTCCCATAAAGTTTCTTCATATTGGTTTCTGGCTAGAGCCAGCTGGGTAAGGATAGAGTCATTCAAATTGCGAGTAAGCTCCTCTTCAAGAGTCTTAATTTTCTCTAATAGTAAGGAAGAAAGGGCTTCTCTTTTTTTTTTCTGGATTGTGGTGAGTCGAATGCACTCCCCTCGAATAACACATTTTAAGGCACACCAGATCTTATCTATTTGATGTATCGAGTTTTGATTATGGAGAAGAAATTGCTCAATGGTTTCTTTAAGGGACTGGACAATATTAGTGTCTTGGAGCATCTAAGTATTTAGTTTCCAGCTGCATTATTTGTGGTAGGCAGATGGGAGGGTCCCTTCTAGCCAGACTGGGGCATGATCAGAAATAGTACAAGGAATAATTCCACTGCCATGGAGCCCTGTTAGCACTGGGTTATTGACCAGAAAATAGTCTATATGAGACAGTGAACCATGGGCAGAAGAATAAAAGGTAAACTGTTTTGTCTGGGGATTCAATAATCACGAGTCAGCAAGCCCATAGTCTACCATTAAGTCCATCAGGGCTTTCTGCATGGGGGAGAGAGCCTGCCCCAAATGACAGGGGGACCTATCGAGCTCTGATGAGCAGACTAGATTCCAATCCCCAGCCAAAATTAGGGGTAGTTTCGGGTATGAGTTCAGGTGAAGTGAGAATTCTGAGAAAAACTCAGGAGAATCAGCGTTGGGCCACGTATACTGAGCCCATCACTATCTCGGCATGATTAAGTAGGCCTTTAACAAAAACAAACCTACCCTGCGGGTCCGAGTAGGAACACTGCATTTGGAAAGACGTATTTTTTGTAACCAAAATCGCCACCCCTCTTCACACTGTGGCATTACCAGCTACATACACTTGCCCTATTTGCCTTCTACTAAATAGCATTCCTTCATTCTCTAGCAAATGGGTCTCCAGGAGAAAAATTATATCACTGTGCAAGGATTCCAGGTGTTTAAGAATTTGACATCGTTTGATCCTACACCTGGCCTCTTTTACATTCCAAGTCACAAATCTTGTAGCCATAGTTGCTGCTTATTTAGGGGAATTGGGGCTTGAGTATTAGGGAATAGGAGTAGGAAAGGGATTCTATTACTCCTGAATTTAGCAGGTATTGTTAATGATGAGACTTGTGCTGCCATTAGTAAATGAGGGTGATATAGCCTCCCCCCCACTAGATTGTCCCCTTAAATCCCCCCTCCCCTTAAACCCAGCATTGCTGAAAAACCTTGAAATGAATAGAGTCTTAACCCCCCGTCCCCAAACCCTAATATAAGAGAAAATGGAGACACCAAAATGAAAGAAAAATAGTAGAAAAAATAAAAAAGAACCCTCTCAAACCCCCCATCCCTCGCGACTGATCTCCAAATAAATGACCGATTGCCATAGGCACTGTTAAGTCTCACACCTCTTGGCATCCCCAACCCCCCCATGATCCCGACCTTAATGCCAAGTAAAAGTCAATTTTGTAAACTATGATCTAGCATCCTGGGTAACCCCTTAACCCTAGAACCAACAACAAATGGGTGATTAATTACTTAATACTTAGGCATTATAGAAGATTAATTTTGGCTAAGTCTTCCTTGAAACATTGGAATTGCTTATCAACTGTATTATTAATTGTAAGGCACAACCATATAAATGCCCAAAACCTATGCTAAATGTATAACCAGTCTCATAAGATAAAAAAATCCTCAGGCCTTCTGCTGTATTGTGGACTCCATAGGTTTACTTTTCCCTTCCCAGTTACCAAAGTCAGTTGTACAAATCGGGGAATAATTTCTTCAGGGAAGTGCTAGCCTCAATGAAGGAGTCGTGCAAATGCCATTTACCATCATGGTATACTTGCAGTGTAACTGGATATCTCATTCTGTAGCGTATCCCAGCCTCAATCAACTTTGTCACCAAGGGGTGTAGCTCTGTACGCTTTTGTCTTACAGTTAGTGGGAGGTCTTGTGTAATCCTGATTGATTTATTCTCCCACAGAATAACTTCAGCCTCTTTCACTTTCTCTAGAATAACTTGCTTGTCCAAGTAATTCAGGAGGCAGAAGATCAGTGGTCGTGGTGGAGCACCGGGCTGTGGAGTAGGCCAGAGTGAATGAGGGGCTCTCTCTATTATGTAAAGCAGGGCCATATGGAGATGGGCCAGTGATTTTATTACAGAATTTCTAGATGAAGAGGATGGGGTTAGCCCCCTTCTTCTCCCTCTGGAAGGCCTAAGATGACTAGATTATTTCTGCATGACTGACCTTCCAGATCCTCAAACTTGTTCTCTGCTTTTTGCAGATGTTGTTTAAGGTTGACCAGATCTGGATCCACTTGAGCCCTCCAGTCATCTAGGGATGAAATCCTGACTTCATTGTCCCCTATATGAATTGTGAGGTGCTGCATCGAAGACTCCAAGGCTTGTAGGTCTCCCACAACTGCCTGCAGTGATTCTTTTATGGGGATGAGCTCCTCGAAAAAGGTTGCCTCCATGAACAATGTTTGTGGGGCAGGTAGGCCTGCTTCCATCTCCTCACTGGTCTGCTCTTCTTGGCTGGTGTATTTTTTGCTGGAGACGAGGGCAGTGTATGTTTCAGCCGCACGCTCTTCATTTCCACGTCCATAAAAGCAGACAATATGCAGACTGAAGATAGCGCTCACTTTTTATCATGTTTCCAGGTGAAAATTAAACTTAAATAGTAGGTTTTAGCGTATTTGTGAAGGGAGGGTTAGCGGAGCAACCGAACACGCACCTACACAGCAGCCATCACAACCGGAAGTGAAAATATGCATTAATTTCTATCCCTCCGCTCTGATCTACAAAAAATGAATAAATAAATAAAATATATTGAAGGACAGGGAAGGATCAACCCAGACCGTGGGACTTCTAAGACATTACTAGCATGGGAGTAAGGTAACTCAGTTCTCTGCAATGGTCACCAGACAAAATCGTCAGTATTTTGAACTAAATTGAATAATCGTGGTCTTAAATGAAAGATATGTGTCCTCTTTATGGCCACTAAAGCAACTAAGGCAAAATATATACAGTCGGGCATCCCAGTGGGGAAAGGAAACTGAAGCAGCTTATTGTTGATGCGGGTATGGAGGGTTATGCAGGCCACATGGCCACCTCCTGCCATAGATCTCCTTTGGTCTCTTTAGTGGAATTTGATCTAGAAGATGAGGGGCACCCAACCAGATTTGAGCTGGCCATGCAAAAAAATCTGTGCACTGTTAACAAAACTAAATAGTTAATAGCTGATATGTGCATGGACATTAAGGGCATTGACAAAAAGTCTCTGCAACAGAGGTAAAAGTCTGAGAAATGGCAGACTCAGGAGGTTCATGACTGCATTCTGATCTACTTACTACAAACTGCCCAAACAACTTTTAAATTCGTGCATCAAGGAAGGAGCTCAGGAAGGCTTAGCAAGACCTACAGACTTCATACAGCACATTTTGAAGTCGACCCTGTTGCCCTCCGCAGACACATCACTGGACATGGAGCAGGCTCATTGATCCTTGGGGCCAAAACCTTCCAAACCCCTCAGCTCGGTCCTGATCATGGATAGATAGGATGCTCAGATTTCAAACAAAACAGCTGATGCTGATTGATTTGGCATCTCAAGAACATGCATTTTAAGAATCAGAAAATATAGTCTGAACAGGACTTCTCAACAGACAATTAGTCAGAGCCATAGCAAGAGAAATCAAGGATAAAGTGGGAATCAAGGCACAATTAAACTTTCCAGAGAAATGAAAGCTCCACCTGGAAAATGGCGTTAAACTATGGGAATCTGTTGGAATCCCTGCTCCAACTGAAGGACTGAAAGATAGCTCTGCCAGATATGCAGATGGACAATCTCAAGGCCTAGCTTAGAAACATAGAATTTGGTGGCAGATAAGGACTGTCTGGCCCACCTAGTCTTCCCATTTCCCTACCTACTGCATTAACTCCAAATCCTATTTGATCCATAGCTTACCTTCTCCTTCCTACAACTTGGGTTGCATTCTGCCTATCTCATGCATTCTTGAATTCACATATCATTTTTATCCCCATGACCCCCCCAGAGAGGCTATTCCATACATCCACCAGCCTTTCCATGAAAAATACTTCCTCAGGTTGCCCCCAAGTCTTACCCCTCAAGCCTCATATTGTGACCATTTGTTCTTGCACATCTCTTTTTGAATGATGCTGCAATCCTGAACTTTGTTTATCCCCTTGAGGTACTTGAATGTCTCAATTATATCCCACCTCTTCCTTTTTTTCCTTAAGGGTATACATATTGAGGTCCATCAGCCTCACCTCATAAGGTTTCTGGTGTAGTCCCTGCACCATTTTTGTTGCCCTCCTCTGGACTGCCTCCACCCTGTCTATGTCCTTACAGAGATGTGGTCTCCAGAACTGTACACAGTACTCCAGATGAGGTCTCACCAATTGCCTGTACAGTGTCATCAACATCAACATGTCTATTTTTCACTTGTGATACCTCCCCCTATGCACCTCAGGGATCTACGACACCGCACCAACAACTTTACTGCGGCACATCCTTACAGTGATGGATTTATGTCGACCGCAATTGCAGTCAGCATAATCCCCTCCAAGAAAACTTTTGAACCCGCTATGTGGGGAGCTCTGCCCCCCGCAACCCGATTTGGGGAGGGGTGCAAGACCACAGGAAAGCAGTGCTGGGGTTCTTTGGTGACATTACAGCGGCAACAATGAATTGTCACTGTAATGTTGTTCACTGTCGACTTTTCGCTGTGGAGATGATACACAGCACATTCTCATCCTTCCAGCTTTCCTAACTGCCATCTCACATTGCTTGGCTACATTTAGATCATCTGTTATGACTACACCCAGGTCCCTTTCCTGTTTGGTTGTCATCAATACTGTACCTCCCCCCATCGTGTATTCTTCCCTTGGGTTTTTGTTTCCCAAGTGCATGATTTTGCATTTCTTTGCATTAAATCAAAGCTGCCACATTCTTGACCACTCCTCCAACTTGCCTAGGTCCCTTCTCATTTTCTCCACTCCCCCAGAGTGTCAACCCTATTGCAGATCTTTGTGTCATCTGCAAAGAGGCATACCTTCCCTTCTAGCCTTTCTGCAATGTCTCTTATGAAGAAACTTGAGAGGAAAGGCCCCAGTACTGAACCCTGTGGCACCCCACTGGCTACCCCCTTCTCCTTGGATTGAACTCCTTTTACCACCACCCTCTGGGTCCTATTGCTCAGCCAATTTCTGACCCAGTTTACCACCTTGGAACCCACTCCCAGACTGCCCAACTTGTTTACTATCCTCTTGTGTGGGATGGTGTCAAATGCCTTGCTAAAATCTAGGTAGGTCATGCCTACCGCCCCTCCTTGATCAACTACCCTGGTCACCCAGTCAAAGAAATCTATCAGATTTGTTAGACAAGACCTTCCTGCTGTGAATCCATGTTGCCTTGGGTCTTGTGCCCTTCTGGCCTCAAGATATTCCACAGTCCTTTCCTTTAACATAGATTCCATTATTGTCCCCACCACTGAGGTCAAACTGACTGGCCTATAATTTAAGGCTTCTATCTTGCTTCCACCTTTGTGGAGGGGTATCACATTCACCCTCAGCCAGTCCTCTGATACCACTCCCTTCTCCAGCGATTTGTTGAATAGGGCTGTCAGTGGTCTCAATAGCACCTCTCTGAGTTCATTTAATGTTCGGAGATGCATCCCATCTAGCCCCATTGCCTTGTCCACTTTCAGTTTCAAGAGTTCCTTAAGGACTCCCTCCTCCGTGAATGGACTGGTGTCCACCCCTTCCATGCTTATTACTAAAGCCTAATTTTGGTCCCTCCCCTTCCTCTTCTTTTGTGAATACTGAGCAGAAGTATTCATTTAGGATTTCAGCTTTCTCGGTCCCCTCATCCCACTCCCCCCCACACCTTTATTTAGCCTCACAATCCCTCCCTTGACCTTTTTTCTATCCCTAACAAAATACCATGTGGAGCACTGCTGGCAGAAAAAGAAAGCACACAAGGCAGGCTGCAGCCTTGCCTGAATAGTTAGCCCCCCAACTGACATACATAATGAAGCATCTTCAAAAACAAGACAAAATAAAAATGAAGACAGCAGACCAAGTACATTCGAAAAGCTCAACAGACTTAAAAGAACTTGAGTCTTGATGCCCAAGGCTGCCGCATTTCAGATGGGGCAGCATGGTGAGACTAATGAATTCAGTAAATATGTTCCGTAGTTGTTAAATATATAAAATAATTTCTTATTTGTGAGCCATACACTGATCTGCCTGAAATATAAACTTTTTAGAGCTGTTAATTTAGTCAAATAAGTAACTGCAGTGAAATGATTGGGGGAATGCAGACTGACCTCATTGAAAGCAGCACATTAAATAAGGGCATTAATTAATCTGACTGAGAGCCAGGATTGGAGGGGTATATGCAGATAACTGTTCCAAACTGCAGTCAGAGTATTAAGTAACTTAGTGAAGTGATTGCTCGGTTGTTAACCCATTAGGAGAAAGGTTTCTGGGAAACACATGAAGAGTGGTCCTGCTGCCCAACATGGTTGCTGAGCACCCCATCAGTGGTGCTCATCCTCTCTCTTTGTTGCACAAGGCAGGTATCCATGAATAAAAGATGCAAGGTACAGTTAGCTGGGATACTGAACAGCCCTTAGCAGCTAAAACCTAGTACAAGATGCAGACAAATGGCAGGGACCCTGTAGACTGAAGTAATCAGGTGATGCGGCATGGGACAGCGAGGCTGATCTTTCCCCTGTTAATACAGCTAAGTTACTCTAATCAGCCTTCTGGAGCCTGAAATAATATTTCAGATATATACCTGGTATAAGGCGCATAAATGAACACTGACACCATTCTTTCCTAGAAATGCAGCTCAGATGGGTGGGCTGAGTAATGTGCACAATAAAGAGGCACAGATACCGGATTTAAGGCCAGGAAACTTGCACAACATAAGACCTCCCCTCTTTCTTTCTCAGAATCCCTGATGGGGTGATTTGAAGGCCCAGAACAATGCCCAACATCACAGATTGGCAGCCTAGCACCTGAACTATTTCCAGAATAGATCGAAGAACTACACTTTCTAGCCCAAGATTGGGGGAGGAGACAAAAAAGTGGATTTGAATCAAATTGAACTAAAAGTGCTGCATACCTATGTTTTTTGCTTTGATTCTAAATCAATAGACAGTGTGACATTCAGGCTCCCAACCAACTTTAATTCCAGTTATCTGAGATAATTTAGTGCATCTGACTCACAAAGCACAAACTCAGCTGACTGTGAAGTAGTGGGATAAAACACTTTTGCACCATCTTTCAAACCCCTCATCAGCACTCCCTGTGCCAGTGCTTACTGTAACTACCTACCCCCAGTTGGAGGTGTTGCTCAAATATACATTATGAGCGACAAGTGGATTCTTACCCACTCCTACAGGCAGGCAAGATAACAGCCTGCAAAGTACCCTAGAGATACAGTATGGTTACCTAGAAAGCAAACAGATTCATTTGCATTGACCTTGGTTCTTTCTTGCAATGTAAGTGCAGGGATTGTTTGAAAACAGTGTTAGGTGCCAAGTTATGATTAAGACACTGTTGCTTGTTCAAAATATGTGTGTTAATGTTTGAAACAAGTGCTCTGATTCTAAGGTTAGATATGTACTAAAAGATTACCAGGAATTTTATATTTCCTTCTCCACAAATAGGTAATGGATCCCTCAGTATGGTTTACTATAATGTTAAGGGGGTGCATTCTTCAGTAAAATGTACCAAAATTATTACTGAACTGAAATATTTGAACAGTGTCATCTCCTTCATTCAGGAGACACACCTTCCACCAGACAAACATTTGCAACTCAGAATTATATGGGTGGGTCACGTCTTTGAAGCCTCACACCCCAGAGCAAACAAAGCAGGTACCGCAATACTAGTGAGACAGGGCTGCTCCCTAAAAAATGTATCCTTTTTTTTACCTTGTATTTTTGCTCCTCTAGCCCCACACTGGCTCCTATCATCAGGATCCTCAATTGTACCCTGCCAACCAGTGGTGGAGGATATTGCTCCCCTAATCTGCTTCCACAACCCTACAATCCTTGAGCACCCTGGATTACCCCCCAGGTGGGGAAAGGAGGATCCCCAAAAACCCTCCTTACCTGAGATGAGATGGACAGACAGACTGGAGCTCCTCCCAACCTCCTAGTTGGCAGCACTGAGGTCCGTCTACAGGAGCCTGCATTGGGTGTATTTCCTCCTGATTTTTTAGTCTCATCCCACAGACGTCAACACGCAGGGAGGGTCAAGGAGAAGAAGGCGTGTTGAGACGTGCCTTTTTGCTCTGACCCTCAGCCGATGTCTTTCCCTCCCATTCTGCTGCTCCCTGACTGCACCACCACCCGGGGTCTCCTAGGTGGTGGTATGGCAGTGGCAGTATGCAGCCCCCCCCACCCGGAGAAGGAGAGCAGTCCATTGGACACTCAATCCTTCTCCTCCCCTGCTGACTCCTGGTGGCCTGTGCTCATTCCTGAACACAGGTCACCAGCGTAGCTTGAGGTAAGGCATCCAGCGCCGCAGCCCTCAATGCTACTGGGCTTGGTGAAATTGTATCCTTTAAATCTAAACTGGATGTGAGGTTAGTGATTCCAAAAGGTACAATTGAGGTGGAGACTGCACTTTATGAATATACATGCACCAAATGAAAGGGCAGGGCCCTTCTTTTAAGATGCATGTGGTGTGGTGGGGTGGCTGGGCTGCAGGGTGAACAGATCATCTTTGGAAAAGATTTTAACTGCACACTTTCTCCATCAGGACACATGAGAATGAACAGGTTGGCTACAAACAAACTTATAGCACAGACAAGCAAGATGGGACTTATTGAGATTTGAAAAAGCATGCATAAAGAAGAGCAGGACTTCACATTCTACTCCCAACCACATTCAGCTTACTCCAGAATTGACCTGTTTTTCACTCAGAAAGTCCACCTCCATAGGATTAGCAACTAAACTATTCATAATATCACCCAAGCAGGTCATGCCCACTATTGGTAGTGTTGCAGCTGGGATAGGAGATAAGAAGTATATATGGGGGCTTAACACACCCCTCCTCAATAATACAAATGTTAAGACTAAAACCAGTAAGAGCATCATAGAGCTGCATGACCTCCAGCATATGATAAACCATAGTGTAGGACACAGTTGAAACTGTGGTCAGAGGTCAGATTATTAGTTCTGTGTCTGCTAAGAATAAACAGCACAATGTCGCACACGATAAAGTACTAGGCACAATCAGGGCACTGTAACAAAATCATAAAGCTAACCCTGGGAATGTTAGGACATTGGAGTCAGTGACCAATGTATGTCAGAAGTTTCAAGAAACAGAGGAAAGAAAGGCAAAAGGGTATCCTTGACGTGCCAGCCATAAATACTATGAGGCCGGAGGAAATGTGGCCAAGCTACTGGCATATCGACTGAAAAAATGGCAGCTGACAGAGTGGTACAGGGGATCAGGAGCACACAAAACCCCAATAAACATTGGGTAATTCCAAAAAAAATCACCAAACACTTCAGATAGTTTTTACACAGAGCTTTACGCAAAATGCAGACACCAGGATCTTCCTAACAGGCTTGCATCTTAATTTCCTGCCTCCAGAAGCAAACTGCATAACTGAGGAAGACTGTGGACTGTGCAAGTGATTCAATGATTCAAATAATTAAAAAGCACCAGGCCCTGATGGCTTCAATGCTGACTTTTGCAAAGTGTTTAGAAAAGAACTTACACCCATTCTAAAACAAGTCTTTAATACATGCACAACCAAGGGTTGGACTGGAAGTATAGCCTAGAGGTTAGAGTAACAACCTGTGAATGAGCTGGATACCTCTATTAGACCTGGATTTGATTCCCATAACCTCCACTTGCATATTGTGCTACTCTGAGCAAGTCACTTGACCACTCAGTGCTCCCGGGTCGCCCCTGAAAACAGGCACTTGTGCCTAGTGGGCTTCACCTGGTTAGCAAAGAATAAAAAAGACCCCACCTCTTGGTAGGAGGCTTTAGTAACAGTTATTTGTAAACCAAGTAAAGGGAAAGATATATATATTTTTTTAATGTTTATTTATTTATTTATCAGATTACAATACATTTGAGCCAGAGGCTCTTTTACAAAGGTTTCATGTCAGAATAAAACAACAGTATACATATATCAACTGAACAACAATAATCACAACAATCCGACAAAACAGAAAGTCATAGAAAAAACAGTGGTAGTACATTACAACTTTAGCATAAAAAAAATTATAGGACGTGAGAAGCAGTCAGATATAGCCGTGTTTAAGGGCTGGGGAGTTAAGAAAGGGGGGTAAATAAGGGAAAACATGAGAGGGGGCAGAGGGTAGGGATGGGGCACAGGTTCTAGGGGTGGCAGAACTGACTGAAGAGAGGGGTGTTGCAGGAAGGAGGTGGGGTGATGGAATGAGGGGTGGAGGGAAGGGGTAAATAAAGAGCAACTAGTGAGAGGGGTAGGTAGGGATAGGGGCACAGGTTACTGGGGTGGAAGAAATGATGTTACTGAGGTGGGGCATTAGTGGAAGAAGGGGCGGAGGGAAGAAGGGAGGTGGAGGGGAAGAGAGGGGGGTAACTGAGGGGCAAATGGCAAGAAGGGTGTGCAGAAGTGGGGGATGGGGCATATGTTACAAGGGTGGCAGAGATGACTGAATGGAGGGGGGAGCTTTATTGGAGGGAGGGGATGGAGTGGAAATGTTAACTAAGGTAGTCAGTAGGGACTGCTGCAAATGTGGAGGAGTAGGGGGGATTCAACTTGAAAGGCAGCCTTTGGCTTAGGTGAAAGAGGGTGGGAATACCTTATGGAAGGCAGTCACAGCTACTAAGTGCACTGAGGTGTTGGAGAAGATTCTTCTTGAAGGGCCAATCTTAAGTTCATTCAGGACTGAAGAGGGGAGGTCATTTAGCCACGTGGGTGCCCGGTATGTGAAGGCTCGCTGTGCGTGGGAGGTGTGACGAAAAGAGATTTTATATATTTGTCTTGTCGTGCCTCGAGTTTGATGCAGGTTGGCCACAGGTTTAAAGAGTTTCTGCAAGACCAGGGGGGTTTGGCCAAGGCAGGACTGGTATATCTGCATAATCTTTTTATTAGTTTATCTTTTCATACCATAGCAGGACAATAGTTTACATCTCCACAGACACATAATATTCTTATACATATCTTACAGGCCTCCCTCATTACATCCATCAATTTCCATCAATTAATTTAAATGCCGTTCCTATAGACCTTATACATCCATCTCAGAACAGGTACAAGTCTCTATATTTTGATCTTAAGATGTTACATCCTAGTGGAGATAACATAAAAGAGGGGAAATGAAAGAAGAAAGGAAAAGCAGGATACCGAAGTGCCCCCCAGGACAAAAAAGCAGAAAGATAACAAAGAAAGAGACAGAAAAGAGAAAAACAGCCCCTTCCCTCCCCTCCCACACCTCCCCATATCCCCTCCCCTTCCCCGCCCCCAACTAATCGAGAATTCACCTCATTCAATATGGATATCCATATCTTTCAGTTTTATCCACATCTTAATATCTCTTGTTCCAAGGGATGCATAGAATGTAAGTAGGGTGCCCGCATGTTCACAAACTGATTTTCTCGCCCCCTAGCCTTATATGTAAACTTTCTAGTTGCAGCACATCCCATGTAAGATTCCTCCACTGCCTAATTGTAGGCTTATCCCCAGAGACCCACGTATTCAAAATACATTGCTTTGCCAATACCAAGAATATTCTCACCCATGTCTCTAGCATCTCCCACTCATCCTGGTGTGTGCCATCCACACAAAACTGCATTATAAGTGGTTCTGCTCTAACCTGCTGCCCCTTCATGTTTGTCAACTCTTTCGCCACATCAGGCGCATCCAAAATGAGTGTAGATAGGTACCCAGGGCTGATCCACATCTCTGACAGATAGCCGATATTGTTGGGTTGTACCTGTTCACTGTAACTGGTGGAGTATACAGCATGTGGACAAATTTGTATGCTGCATTCTTATATTTATTACAAAGTAGTAACCCCAGGTGCGTCCCTTCATTAAAGTCCACTGCTCCTCAGATAGTATAGCTCCCAAATCTCTTTCCCACAGGTGTTTAGTTTTACTTGTCATATCTGGCCACTGGAGGCACAGGAGAGATGTAGCCTTCCTTATATTACCTATAGGTTTCTGTTTAACTTGCTGTAACAATTCCTCCACAATCTGAATCCGGGCACCAGGGACTCTCTGCTTCTCAATACCCTGAACATATTTCCTGGCCTGGAAATATCTAAACAAGTGATGTGCTGGCAGGCCCAAATCTTCCCTAAGTTCACTAAATGGGAGAGTCAGTCCCTTCTTCCTCATATCATTAAGGCACATTATCCCCCTCTCTTCCCAACTCTGAAATACTGGGTCTCCTACTCCCGGGATGAAAAATGGGTTCCCAACTAATGGTAAAATAAAAGATTCCCCCTTTTGATGCCCTATCACCTTCTTAATTTGGTCCCAGCTATCTATTACCCCCTTCACTAATATACTCGAGGCCCACTTATCACGCAACTCCCTTCTACCTGCTTTTACTAACAAAGACGAGATTCGAACCCCAAATCCCTCCTCCTCCAGGTCCATCCAACTGGCCTCTTTTGGCCTGTACACCCAGTCTTTGATAATCCTCAGTTGTGCCGCCCAAAAATATAACTTCATGTCTGGGTAGTTCAGCCCACCTTGAGATTGGTCAGCTTTCAACTTATTTAAACTAGCCCTGGGCTTCTTTCCTTGCCATATAAACCTGGAGCAGTCCTTTTCAAATGCCTTTATATCTTTCCCCATCAATCTTATTGGCAACATCTGTAATGGGTATAGGACTCTGGAAAGAATGTTCATCTTAAGTAAATTAATACATCCTATCCATGATATAGGCAGGTTTCTCCATCCATCCATGTCTTCTCTTACCAATTTTAAAAGTGGGGTGTAATTCATCCTATAGAGTGATCTCAAGTCCCTACCTATCTTAATCCCTAAACAAGTAAGGTGCATACCCACCCTCTTCAAACCCCATGTACCACCCGCATCCCCCTTCTCTTCTCCCAGAAACATGATTTTGGACTTTTCCAGATTCAATTTATATCCTGAGAATGTGGCAAACTTGACTTATGATTTCCAGCAAGGCAGGCATAGACTGCGAAAGGCTCATCGCATATAACATCATGTCATCAGCATACAATGTAAGTTTATGCTGTCCTCCACTTTTCCCTTTTATCTCTTGTATTCTTAGGTCCTCTCTGATGGCTATAGCCAGTGGTTCTACAACCACTGCAAATAGTAGAGGGGAGAGAGGGCATTCCTGCCTTGTCCCCCTGTGGAGCGCAAATTGTTCAGTTACGTTCCTATTAACCAGAACAGCAGCCCTGGGTGCCCGATACAATGCTCTTACCATTTTAATGAAGCTTTCCCCTAAACCAAAGCGTTCCAAGACTGTAAACAGATATGGCCACTCAATCCTGTCGAACGCTTTTACGGCGTCCATTGACAATACAGCCACCCACCCTCCCGATTTTTTGGCTTGTTCCAAAATATTAAGGACCTTCCTAATATTATGATACAAGTGCCTACCTTTTATAAAACCAGTTTGATCCAGATGGATCAACTCTGGGAGGATACCCTCCAATCTACTAGCTAAAAGTTTAGCAAATACCTTAGCATCACAGTTTAACAGAGATATTGGTCTATATGATGAGCATTCCATCAAGTCCTTATTTGGTTTAGGAATCAAACACATCAAGGCGCAACCACTTGTATCTGGCAGTTCCCCTTTCTCTCTTCCCTCTGTAAATACTTCCCACATAACCTCCTTTACCTCCTCCCTCAGCAATGTATAATACTCTTCGGGTGGGCCATCTGAGCCACATGCCTTTCTGGGCTTCATCATGTTGATGGCCCGAAGGATTTCCTCTCTGGTGATCTCCTTATCTAACAGCTCCTGTTGGTGTTTCGTTACTTGGGGCAGTTTATACTTAGCCAGGAAATCATGCATTTCTTTTTCACTTTCCTCTCCGCTTGCTCTGTATAAATCCTCATAGTATTTCTTAAATGTATCCCTTATCTCCACGTATTTAGTAACCGTCTGCCCTTTTTTATTTTTGTTACCAAGAATGTGCACCGCCTTTTTCCTACCCTTTACAAGGTTAACCAGCAATGGCCCTGCCTTGTTCCCCCATTCATATACTCTATGTTTCAGGTAGAATAGTTTTTTTCTAGCCTCGTCCATCAGTAAGGTATTAAGCGTCTGTATGGTTGTTACCAAATCCTGCCTCGCCTGTTCACCTCCTTCCCCCCTTGCTACCCTCCCCTCCAGTATTCTCAACTTTTGTTGAAGGGTTTTATGTCTTTCCAATCTAATTTTTTTATATTTTGCCATGTACCCTATAATTGCTCCCCTCATGTACGCCTTGCCCGCATCCCATAACATTTGTTTAGAAGTGGCAGTCGGTGCATTTACATCCATATAGAATTTAAATTGCTCCTTCACATAATCCTGAAACTCCTGCGAGCCTAGCATATAAGTGGGGAATCTCCATGTCTGCATTTCCCCCTCTCACTTGGAGATATAAAGGACACCACCACTCCTGCATGGTCTGAGATTTGTATGGGACCATGTGCCACCTTCCTGAGCTTCTCATACCAATCCAGTGTTACATAGACATGATCAATCCTCGACCACGTATTGTGTGGGTTTGAATAAAAGGTATATTCTCTATCTTGAGGGTACGCCGTCCTACAGGCATCCACTAAATTCAATTCTGCCAACCCTTCCCTCCATTTCCTAATACAAGGATCTCTGCATCCCTTCCTCTCCGAGTGATCAAGGGCAGCATCAGGCATGCAGTTAAAGTCCCCTCGCATAATCAGGTTCTCAAATTGTTCCCTCATCAATATGGACAAAATGTTGCTATAGAACCCAGGGTCCAAATTAGTTGGTGCATACACACTCTCAAACATGACTTTCAGGCCATGGAGAACCCCTGCAACAAACACATATCTACCTTCCCTTGGATCTGCAAGGACTTTTGTGATCTGAAATGGCAAATTTTTGTGCACTAGAACTGCCACTCCCTGCTTGCGTGGGCTAAAAGAGGCCACGTAGCACGCACCCACCCACACCCTTTTAAGTTTTACATGTTCCCCCAATGTCAGGTCTGTTTCCTGCAGGAGAGCCACCTGCACTTGTGCTTTCCTTAATGCCGTTAACACTGCACTCCGTTTAATTGGAGAGGTGAGACCATGAACATCCCAGGATTGTACTACCAGATTACCTCCCACCATTATCTCTTTCCATTATCACTTTCCCTCTATCCCTCCAAATATTTCCTGCCTCTGGCATTCCTCTTACTCCCCCTCCATCTCTCCCCATATTTTGCCCAAATTCAGGTGTCATCGTCCCAGCAACCATATCAGCAACCTTACTATCCATACATGCACTCTTACCCTTATCCCCTGGATGTGAATCTCGATAATTCTTAGCCCTTCTCCTTGATACTACTATATATCCCCTTTTTACCCCCCTCTTTCCCACACTACTCCTACTTCCAGACATCCTGAACCATTCCCTTTCCTCCCAGCACTCCTCTTACCAGCATATCAGCCATCGCCCCTCATTGCTTTCTTCTACCATCTCGACAGCACCTCCCAAATTCTGCTATTTGAGCAGATACCTCCTCTCACCCCCTCCAAGACCCCTTCATCTGTGGCCTATACTGGCCCATCTGATTCATAACATAACAACCTAACATATATACATTATAGAACTGGAACCGCTTCAGTTCTACCCCCATCGGTCCATTTTGAGTCACACTGATTTCTGCCCTCCATCATAACCATCCCCTCTCCCTTCCACAATCCAACACCATAACCCCATGCACAGTCTCTTTCAATTATGAGGCTTTCTTTTCATCAGTCAGCCTGGACGGAGGCCAGTGGGGTAGGCCATGTGATTTCAAACAACCTCACACGCTAGGCCCAGGCCACCAGTTACTCCTTCCCACCTACCTTCTCCACGGGAACTCTTCCGGCACTTTCTCCTGTGTCTGCAAGCATTTTCCTCCACAATTTCAAAACTTCAGCATGTATTCCACCAAGAAACAGTCTCATTCAGCCCTCATTATCCACCAATTTAGCCGTAGGCCTCCTGAGTTCAAAGATTTACAAGATTAAACATGAACAATTCAACTTATAACTGGGGATTTACCTCAACTAGAAAGGATAGTCAGTGTCCTAAGTCCTTCTCATTTTTCCTACCATGTCGCCACTCTCTTCAGCCCACTTTCTTCTTGAGTTCCTTTATAAAGGTGTTTGCCTTCTCCACCTCCTAAAATGAGTACACTGCACCTTCATGCTTCATTTTAAGGATCGCAGGGTAGATCATGTAATGCTCCACTTGCATCTCTCTTAACTGAGCAATCGCCACGGTAAACACCAGCCTTTTCTTAAGTAGTCTGTTCGAGTAATCTTGTGTGACATGGATTCTCACTCCATCAATTTCAACAGGCTGGTTTACTTTAAAGGCTTTTATCACTGTTTCTCTGTCTTGGAAATTATGGTACCGGATAACGATACTTCTCGGGGGTTGACCCAGACCTGGCTTTGGCAGTACTGCTCTATGCGCCCTTTCAATCTTATGCTTTCCCCCTTTAGGTTGCAGCTTCAGGATTTTTGGCAATTTCTCAGCATAGAATTTCATTATGTCCGGGCCCTCTTTGCCTTCAGGGAGCCCTCGTAAGCGCAGATTGGCACGCCTGACATAATTCTCCTGATAGTCTAAAGCTTCTCTCAGATCCTCCAGCTCCTTCTCTAAAGCAATTATTTTCTCCGGCAAAGGCTGTATCAAATCTTCAACTCTAGCTGTACGTTCCTCCACCTTTGTTTACCTTTCACCATGTGCTGCAGTTCTTTCTGCTATTTCTTGCAACTTTGCTTCGATCTGATTCTCCAGTTTTTCAAAGTGGGGATTCAAAGCAGCCAATACTGGCGTTGTCACCTCTCACCCCAGTACAGCTAATTCTGCCACCGAGAAGGAAATTGGGCCTGTAGGCTCCTATGTGGGCCCAACTGTTTGTTTCTTTAGGTTTTTCCCAGCATTTCTAAGGGGCTTCCCTGTTGCATTTGAGAGGTAGTCATCCATCAGTTTGCAACTCCGGGCAGTTATGCAGCAGAATCCAAATCTCTTTTTCTTAATTTTATAGAAAAATACTATATTTAGGTCTCTGGGGTGCAGAGCTCAAGGAGAATGCGTCTTACTTCTTAGCTGCTCATCAGCACCCCCCAGGACTGGTATATGATCCTACCTCTGAGATTCAACCAGTTTGTCTGCCTATACAGGTCACAAGTATGGGTGAGATGGTGCACTCCCATAATTAGCCTGTACATTTTATTAAGGCCAATGTTAACCCTTTTGAGGATAGTGTCAGTAGCTGCACTGTAAATGACTAAGCCATAGTTGATACTAGAGATTACTAAGCTATTGACTGCTGTCTGCAGTGTATCTGGGGTCATGCAGTGTCTGTGCCTATATAATAGACTTATCCTAGTGTTGACTGCCTTTGCAACTTGATCCACAGAGATAGCATAGGACAAGGAGCAGTCAAGAGTTAACTCAAAGTATTTAAAGTTCTGGACTTGCTCAAGAGGGGTTTTAAGGGTGTAATGGATGGTTAGCATGTGTGATTTATGATTATTGTGAGGGTTTGCGAATAGCATGACTTTTGTCTTTTTGTAGTTCATGTGGAGTTTGGGCTTGGTGAACCAGGCCTCAATGGATGAAAAGTTGTGTTGTAGTTGTGCCTCAAGGGGGGGTGGGTCTGGTTGGCTAGAAAAGATTATGGCATCATCCGCATAGAGTAGTATGTTAGTAGAACTGGCCTGAGGGAGGTTATTGAGGAAGAGACTGAAAAGTAAGGGACCCAGTATTGAACCTTGTGGGACACCAGAGTGCACTTGTCTACTGTCTGAGAGAATGCCATTAATTTTATCCTGTTGGGATCTGCCTCCAAAGTAGCTATTGAATCACCTCACTGCATCAGATGAGAGACCAGTTGTGGAGAGTGTGTCAAGTAGGACGGAGTGGTAGACTGTGTTGAAGGCTTTAGTGAGGTTGATGTTAGTTGCCCCCACTAGGTGACCCCGATCAAGCTTGTTATGTATAAAGCCAGTGGATTCTAGAAGGGCTGTAGTGGTACTATGTGCCTTGCAAAACCCACACTATTGTGGGCATTGAATCTGGTATTTGTCAACATACTCAGTTAGCTCGTCCGATACAATTTGTTCCAAGGTCTTCAAGGGGGGGGAGGGTTGAGACAGGGCAGTAGTTCATATGAAGGGCTTGATTATCACTTTTGTGGACAGTGGTGATTATGACTGCCTTATATCTCTGGGGGAACTGATCAAGACATAGGGCGAGGTTCAGTAATTCAGTTAGTGGAGCTAGAACCTCATCAAAGGTGAGATTAATAAGTTTAAGGTCAAGAGCGTCATTACTAAATCTCGATAAACCAAGCACCTGCTGTAAATATTTTCTGGCCTCTATCACAGTGACTGTCTTGAAGTAGAAGGCATGGGGTGCCCTGATGGGGGCCTTCACAATTAGCCTTAGTATTATGAATAGGTGTGTCAAAGAAGTCAGGTGGAAGTACACCACTTAGGTCTAAGAAAGCAGAATTGAAAGTATCAGCTATTTGCTTGGGGTCCTGGGTGATTTCCCTATTAATAGCAATCGTGGAGGGAGATAACTTGCAGGCTTTGCCTGTAAGGTCATGTATGTTGTCCCAGACTGGGATACATTGATGGCTGAGATAGTGCCCTTGTAGGGACCAGCCTCAGGAGCCAACCAATTGACACTGAAGTCACCTAGTAGCACCACTTTGGAGTTATGGTGCAGGCTGGTTATGTATTCCATAACCATATTGAAGCCCAGAACCTGGACATGCTGTGGGATGTACACTGACACTGCAGTGAGTGATTTACCCTGGGATCCAAGAAGTATTTTGATGGCAAGGGCCTGAACATTTTTCCCAGTATTTAATTGGGGACGAACATGGCCCAGAAGGGTATCCCTGAAGTAAATAGCACAACCTCCACCAGAAAAGGCCTCCAGTGCTTAATGTAATTCATAACTGAACACAGAAACATTAAGAATTTCCAGCAGATGGTACAAGAGGTTGGGTTGCACCACATGGATTTCCACTACTACCTTCAAAGTAGGGACTACATTTTAAAAGGTTCAATGGTTGCAGAGCTACTAGCAGAAATTCCACAGTGGATAGTTTTCAATTGGGGAAGAGCCCATCAACTGGATCAAAATGGGTGTATATTACAGGCATATTCATTAACAAGGGGAGAAGGTGAGGTCCAAGCCATAGCAAAAATACAAGCAGCATGAGAGGCAGAGGCCAATGTGCAGCTCCTATAGGAATGTAGTCCCCAAGTAAATATACCACACACAGCCTTGCTTTCATTGCAAAAATTCCATAGGAAAATAGTAATAAGGTGCTTCATAACTCCAGTGGTCTCTAAACTCTGTGGCAGGGATACTACAACCTCTACTGGAGGAGTTGTGGGGATCAGGGCACGAAATTCCACATACTGTGGGACTGTCCAATAATCAAACCCTTCTGGGACTCAGTTATGTAAGCAATCAAAACCATAGTTGAATTGTCCCTCAGCCCTGCTTTTGAAAATCTAATTCTAGGCCTACCCATTGGGGAGCTCACTCTTGCCATAAAAGATACTTGTTTTTGATATTAGTGGCCACAGTGGGAAAAGCAGTGGCTGACCACTACCTGCCCAATAATACAATAGAATAGCAGGATGAATTTAACACATGTTGGCTTTCTTACTTTTGTTATAAAGAACAGCAGGGGGAAATCCTACTTTTGGGCCAGTTACTAATCCAGGTATGACAGTCTGTCTGTGTACCCATTTACAGTCCAGAAGCTTAATAACACATAATTGCATATTTGTTAGTTTTGACAGGGTCATTGATTATGAAATGAATCGCAGAGCATTGTGTTCCATTTTATGTTTTATTCAGAGGTTACAGACCTTTTCTTTTTAATGTACATTGTTATGCAAAGCAAGGACATACCTTGGAAGGAAAATGTCCAAACACAACAGGTGGCACACAGGACTATGGATTTTGTACATGTGTATTACCTTGAGAATGTTGCAGTTGTACTTTATATCTAAATAGTAAACAGGTTCTGGAAAATTATGATGTAGACATGAACAAATCATTCATGAACCTCTTTGTATGACAATAGCTTGAAATCTGTAAATATAATTGCAGTGTGATCTATTTTGAGTTAATAAACTTTGCAAGTTACAAAAAGAGACCACAAGGTACTGAAAGTATGGAATTTACTGCAATAAATCTCCGTAGACAGAGCTAATAATAATTATTTTCATTTAATTTCTTCATCAAATCCACTGAGTCAAAGAACTTAGATTTGGTCATAGGTTATGGTGACTGACAAATCATTCTTCCAATTGGTATGATTGGGCTAAAAGGCAGAAGTGATGTACAAAAGAGAAGAAGAATTGCATTCAAAGGTAGGTATTGAGCAGAACACAAAAACTGTTGAGTTGCCAGCTGTTTCCTTTGAATCCTAGATCTGAAGAAGTATAATCAGAGGAAAGGGCAGTCATCCCTGCCTGTATTGAAGGTACACCCCCTTATGAGCTTCTTTTACCTTATTCATCTATTAAACCTGTTGGTGACCTAATTGTCAACATGAAGATTTTAACTTTATTTTGTATTCTCAAGATACAGTTACAGTAAATGAACACTTGTGTTTTAGTTTCTGTTCCTGTTTGAACAGTACTATACAGACTGTACATCTGTAGCTGTTTGTGGTGAAGCATTCTGTACCCAAAAATGCTCTGCATGAAACAAGTTATTCTAATTTATTCTGCATGCTTATTTTAAAATTATGTCTAGGCTTGGGCTACCCACTGGGTAGCTGGGTTAGATAGTGTGTGTATCGCCTATTTTTGGCTGGGTAGGGTAGTTCGGGTAATGTACTACCCAACCTGACATAACAGTGTAATTCTCAGGTCAGGTAAGTTGACATGGGTAATGGGTAACAGGTAAAGGACTTGGAAACAGGCATTAAGGGCAGCCTTCATGGAGCTTACAGCAGAATCAAAGCACATGACATAAGGCTGATTGGTCAGTGGTGTCTAAAGGGCTGTACTCCATCTGCTGTGAGCCTGTGTGGTGCAGAATTGAGCTGGCAGCAGTCTGTTCTGTAAGCAGCTCTGTGGCCACTCGTTCTGCAGCACAAATCATAGCCAGTGAGTCAACTTCTCTTGAAAAGTTGGATCAATTGAAATTAAAACCTACACTAACACTACACAAAGGTGCAAAGGGAGAAATAGTGGGGGGAGGCTGAAACAATCTCAGCCAGGGAGAGGGGGGATCAGCCTCAGTCAAGGAGGTGGTGCTGTGGAGAGAACAAAGAAAGAGCAAGGTGGGGGAAAAGACATAGACAAAAACAGAAGGCAGCTGGTTTGATGTTAAGTATTACACTGTTTGTTAGGTTCCCCTGAGCCCTGTCATTTATTATGCTCCCTTAGGAAGACCCTGTTTGGGGTCAAAATGCAGAAGCTCTGGTAGGCTGGGCACCCTGCTCAAATAAACTTCAGCACTTTATTGCTTAAAATTCAGAACTCTCGAGTGCAAATCTTTTTCCCTTTGGACTTTATAACTGGCTGCTTTGAATTGGCACCTCACCTCCTGTGCGCACTTAAACTTTCTTTTTGCATTTATCACTGTGACATAGTCAGCTACAGTGTCTGTTTCTACAGCATTGTGAAATCCTTAGAACAAGCAAGGTGGGGGGAAAGACATAGACAAAAACAGAAGGCAGCTGGTTTGAAATTAAAGTATTACATTATTTGTTAGGTGCCTCTGAGCCCCATCATTTATTACTGTGGCATAATCAGCTAAACAGTCCGTCTCTGCAGCATAGTGATATCCTTTTATGGCTGTATTGCACTGTTTGTGGGGTGCCCCTGAGGCCAGAGCCCTGTCATTTATTACTGTGACATAGCTACACTGCCTGTCCCTGCAGCATAGTGAAATCCTTAAAAGAAGCAAGGTGGAGGAAAAGACAGACAAAAAGATGACATGGCACACTGGTAGCACCATGCTTTGCTCAGCACCACTTAACCTCTTCCCACCTATCCACCCCAGCCACGCCTCCCACCATAAACTGGTCTACATTTTATTGGGGTTGTGTGTGAGTCAGTCAACCAACTTCTGCACCCCTCCTTGCCAATGCAAATGATGCAGTCCAGCCTCCCTCTGTAGTTGTTCCAGCCAACTTCTGCGCTCTCCTTACCAATTCAAATGGTACAGTCCAGCCTCCCTCTGTAGTTGTTCCAGCCAACTTCTGCACCCCACCATACCAATTTAAATGGTGCAGTCCAGTCACCCTCTGTATCTGAGTGCTACGTAAGTTTTCACTATTCCCCTACACCCCTCCCTACCTACCTACCCACTTGGAGTAGCCCATTCCACCTCTGTGCTCTTGTGTCAAGTCTTTACTACCCCCCAAAGTGTTACCACACCCCGCATGACTAGGGAGCAACACCAGATACTGCAACAACTAACATTAGCTAGCATTAGCAGGGCACACCTGGTTAGTTAATTCACTCTTTAAACTACAACAGACACTAACAAAGGGCAGTCAACAATCCATGGATTACACCTGCCTAGTTCAATGATGCCCAAGGTGTGACTATTGATCCCAGTCTCGCCCCCAACCCCAGCCCATATAATACTTGAGTAACTACAGTAGATACACCTTTCTACTGGCATTGCTCACAGCTTCCCTTTACTATTCCCACCTTCTGATAAGCGGGTCACAGCAGGCCATCCCCTACCTCATGGATAGTTACTATACCTGCTGAGGTGCAACAATGCACTATGTGATTAACCAGAAACTCAGGTCCACTGCAGAACTTTTTGAGCCTCGGATAACAAATGGGGACAGTGGCACCCAGTGCTGGTTCACACTCCTATGAAGGATCTTTAGCCCACCCATGAAACTGTCACAAAGAAGCACCAAATTCATTCTCAAACCAGCTCCCTATAGGGTGCTGCAAAAAACCCTGATGCTCCTTTTCTTGTCTCTGGAAATATTCACTAAAATATGGGCCCACTGCAAGGAGCCCTAATCACTAAGGACAAGCCAGGGCCCTTGTGTATAGTATCCATCAACATTGGCAGCCTGCTACCTATATTTGAACAATTTGAAGCATGGGTTGCACACATTCAACCTGACTTAATATCTGTTACAGAATCCTGGCTCACTGCCAAGGTTCCTGACTCCTCATATACTCTGAAAGGATATGCAGTTCACAGGCAGAATGGACAAGGGAAACAGGGTGGAGGATGTCTCCAATACACAAGGACCCACCTCCAGGCCCACTTAATCCCTCTGAACAGTATCATGAGTGAATGTGAATGTCTAGCAACAAGAATTTTGCTAGGCAAAGGATGCAAGAGTCTTTAGATTATGACAGTATACATCCCTCCCCCGGTGCACACAAATAGGTCTTGAGTCCTTCAGCCGCTACTTCCAGGAGATAAGTCCATCTCATGAGACCCTGGTCACAGAAGATGTCAACACTGACTGGAACTCAAAATCCAGCATAGCACAAAAGGAACAAATCAGAAGCTTATTCTTGACCCAGGCTGTAAATGAATGCACCAGGTCAAACTATCGATTTGGAACTAGTACCTTAATAGACTGGGTCCTCACCACTCACCCAGAGAGAATCAACAATCTCAAAGTTCTCCCAGACACCCTGATTGACCACTCGCCGTTCCTCTGTGAATGGTCAGTAAAATATGTCAAACCCCCTCCCAAGCTTATAAACAGCAGGGTACTCAAAAAAAGTGGACTAGAGGCCTTCAGATAGCACCTAGCCTCTGTCGATTGGAGCTTCTTGAACTCTATCCCTGACGTAGACCTTGCACTGGACTTGTTCATCACTGAATTCAACACAGCTGCAGACAAGTACAGTGTGCACTGTATAAAAAGTGAATGATTCAAGGAAACACATCAGAATGGGTTGCACCCCAGGTGCGGGATCTAATGAGACTTAGGGACCACCTTTGGAACAGAGTCAGAGCCTCAGGACTATCAGAACTATAGAGCTGCCAGGAACAAATGCACACAAGAAATAAGGCTACCAAGGCACAATACTATAAAACACAATAGTTTCAAAGCTGGGGATCACAAACATTTCTGGAACTCAATAAAGAAAGTTCTTGGGAAGGAAGATGAATCCTCTCCTACGGTAATCACCCCAAATAATGCAGATATCACAGATCCTATTGAAATAGCAAATCTATTCAATGAATCATTCACTGACATGAACTACATCTGGCCGATCTGGACTTCAAAGGCCGACCTCCCCCCCTTCTCCTGAATGAAACTAGTCAAGCCCCTACCACCTCATCCCACCCAAACTTCCATTTTAAAACTGTATCAGTACCCGCTACCCTCTACTTTGTGAAATGAATACCAGGCAAAACAAGGATGGGTAGTGACTCTATTGATATGATGGTACTAGCCACTGTGACCGAAGTATTAGCCCTCCCAAGTCCCAATAGCCAAGTTGTTTAACCACTCACTTCAGTATGCACAGTTTCTGAGCATCTGGAAAACAGCACTTGTAACCCCCATGCATAAAGGAGGAACTAAAACTGCCTTCTCAAACTACCTACCCATTTCGATTCTTTCTCCACTATTCAAAGCCCTTAAGAAGATATAGTAGCTATGTAGCTGATAACTTACATTAGCCAGCATGACATACGGTGCCAGAAACAGTACGGATTCAGAAAACAACATAGTGCCATCACCACTGTAATACAGCACACCAATTTTGTGCATAAGTCCCTGGATAATAGCCAACTGGTAGACTCTATCTTTATAGACCTAATGAAGGCCTTTGACATCATTAACCTCTCCCTTCTCCTTAACAAACTTCCCAGGTTAGGACTGTCAACAGATGCCATTACCTGGTTCAAAGACTACCTGACTGGGCGCTCCCTGATGGTAAAAATAAATGGGGCCATGTCTAATTCATGTCCTCTCACAGTGAGGGTATCTCAGGGCTCAATCCTACGATACCTACTTTTCAGTATGTTCATCAATGACCTCCCCCTGGCATGCCAGATCCTTCTCTATGCAGATGACGCGATGATCTACACCCAAAGCAGCGACCAACCAGAATTGCTGACTAACTTTTAGAGTAGTACCACGGCCCTGGAACAATGGTTCTCCCACAATATGTTACTAATAAATTACAAGAAAACCAGAACCATGCTGATCACATGCCACCAAAAAAAGGAAAGGCTACAACCCTTTGCTATTGTCAACAGAGAAAGTAAAACCCTTGAACAGGGCAACACTTTCAAATATCAGGGTGTCTACCTATATGACAATCTCTCTTTTACACACCATGTTGACCAAGCTGTAACAACAGTAAACAAAAAACCTGGCGCCCTCCATAGACACAAACCTTACATGACCAAGGAGGCTAGATGTCTAGCTGTCACCTCCTCAGTCCTCCCAGTGATATACTACAGGCTAGTGGTCTTCGGTGCAGCCACTGATTTGACTCTGCACAGGGTAAAGATTGCCATTAACAAAGCATGTTGTCTAGTCCTTGGTGCTGACAGATTGGCACACACCTGTGACCTCTACATAAATACAGTTTGTCTACCTCTTGACTGATGAATCAAGTACCAAATGAACCTACTTGCAAAAAAGACCCTCCTTGGTCTCTCCTCCCCCTCACTTAACTCCCTCATCTGCCCAGCTCATCACAAACACTCCACACAGAGTGCCCTCCGGACAACCTTCCAGGTACCTTTTTGTAGGGCCAACCTGGCTAAATGCTCCTTCCCTGTTAGAGCACCTGCATGGCTAAATGAGCTCCCAACTACTATATTGGTCCTGTCCACCCATGTTCACTTTAAATCCACCTTGAAAAAGTACTTTACATCAAATATTACCTGCAACAGCACTTAAATACCTTCATGACTGCACAATCCAACTCACCCCTTTTCCTCCCTTTATTCCCCCTCCATTCTCTCCAATGCTGTGTCCTGACTAACACAACAGTGCTACCTGGTTGTGGCTGCTTATTTGTTTCTTGACCAAATGGAGGCTTTTCTTGGTGAAATGCTATCCAAATCATTGTATCATCATTGTAGTGTCTGTATCTCATCTAATTAAAACTCTGTAATGTATGATGTGGAACCTTTGTAAATGAGCCCTGGCTCAAAGATGTATCTCCGAATTTCCTAATAGAATAAAACAGAAGGCAGCTGGTTTGAAAACAAAGTATTACACAGTTTGTTAGGTACCTCTGAGCCCCATCATTTATTACTGTGAGATTGTCAGCGACACTGTCTGTCTCAACAGCATAGTGAAATCCTTTTATAGCTCTATGCTGTTTGTGAGGTGCCCCCGAGACTCAAGCCCTGTCATTTATTATCAACAAGGCAACCCAGCTGTGGTTCACACAGCAATGCACAATGTCTGGTCCAATAGTAGAGCAAAAAACAGAACATTTTGCCCATCAAATCCATGGCCCTGAAACAAATTTTAATTCCACCTCAGGATGGTTGTGGCAGTTTCAGTGCAGACATGGCATTCGGCATGTCTGCATAATGGGAGAACAGCAGTTATGCGACAATGCTGCTGCCAATTAATTCCTGCCCAAACTATAGGACATTATCATTCGTGGTGGGTACAAACCAGAACAGCTTTATCACGATATTCAGACTGGCTTGTTCTGGAGGTGTTTACCTGATGTGATCCTAGCAGGTCACAATGAAGCGATCACTAGCAAAGGTTTTAAAGTTAGCAAGGATAGGGTCACTTTGCTGTTCTGCTGCAACAGTACTGGCACCCACAAAATCATCCCATTAGTCATCAGGAAATTTGTCAAACCTAGATGTTTCCACCACACCAACACTGCTTCACTGCTTATCACCTATGACTATAGCCGCAATGTCTGTATGACTTGAGATATTTTCAGGAAGGTTTTTTTGTCTGAAGTTGTGCCATCAGTTTGACTACACCTATGGAAGAACAAACTGCCTATGAAAGCCCTTCTTCTATTAGAACAGTGCCCTGCAACCTGGTGTATGAAATGAATTACAGTACTTTTATTTTTTTGTGGTTAAAACTCAAGTTTATTTTAATGGCAGTGAATAAATAAAGAATATTTAGTTAATTCCATTAAACTACTGCTATAGCGCTTGATTTAATGTGATGCTGGCACTCGTATAATGCAGCGCTCACTATAATAAATTTCCTACAATAACGAATGGATTTCATGGCTCCCACAACGTTCGTTATAGTAAGGGGTTACTGTACTGTTACATAGCTACACTATCTCTCTGTGAGGCATAGCGAAATCCTTTTACGGCTGTACTACACTGTTTGTGTGGTGCCCCGGAGGCCCGAGCCCTGTCATTATTATTGTGGCATAGTCAGCTATATTGTCTGTCTCTGCAGCAATTAGTGAAACAATGTCCTTTCACGGCAGTGTTTACTATGTCTCATATTTCCCAGTCTAAGTGTACTAAAAGAAAGCACCGTGCTACTGCTAGTGCAGCTGTTAAGGATATGGACAATATGAATCATACCACTAATGAAGAACAACGCGGCAATAATAATAATAATAATAGTATCATCAGGACTGGCACTAAAAGTCCAGAACAAAAAAAGCGTGATAGCAATGAAATGACAGTAGAGTTCTGGAGAGAACTGACTGGATTTGCTCCTAGAGGTACAAGTAGTACCCACAGACATTGCCAGCTATTTCCAGATATTTTGTGAAATTTCTGAAGAGTTTCTCTCTGCTGCCCCTACTGTGGAAATGCAGAAAGCAGGAGATATTTCTGGAAATATCACAGAAATTTCGGGAAATAGCTGGCAGTGTCTCTGGTTGCTACTGTACTGAACATTTTGCCACAAGTGCCAGGATACTTCCTGCTGCTAAAGCAATATGTAAAGAGGCATCCTCCTCAACTATAAGCTCAGATGTTGAAGCAGCAGATACTGATAGAGAGTGGAGATGGTGGGGACTGGGAATTGCAATAGCCCGGCCTATGTCCCACATAGTGATGATGGCACATCCTGTTCTTCTGAATCTTGTGGTGATGAGGTCGGTAGTTTTGATGAGGGGTAGAAGAGGATGCTGCTGTAAGGCACGAGAGGCAAGTGCAGAAAAAACAAATCATATGCTAAATGTAAGAATAAGAAGATGAGTATGAATGAGAATAATTAATTTCAACAAGGAAATGGCAGTATAGGGTTTCCTCTGGGTCTCTTGACTGTACAAGGAATAGTGCCAGGCACCATGGCAAAAATCAAAAAAGGTAAACCTTTGGTGTGGATTTTATTTCACATCGATTCTGCAGACAGCTCTCGAGCTGTATGCAGTCTGTGCAAAAATAACATCAGTCATGGTGGCAAACTGGCAGATTTTGGAACATCAGTAATCATGTGACATGCAAAGGCAAAACACCCAGTTGAGTGGAGCAGAGCAAGGGCAGTGTGGTTGGTATGGGCGCTACTGGAAGTGGTGGTGATAGTGAACACAGTGACAATGAACTGTAAGCACTAAGTGGCAGTAAATCACTTGATGTGTCCTTGCAGCCTTCCCAAACAAACATAGTGTAGATTTTCTGACACCGTCAAGTACTGGAAAATCCCAAAGTAGTATTACATGTGAAAAAGGCATGACAAATACAGTCCACCCAAAAATGTAAAAGATCTCAGCAACTAACATTAAAAGAAAGCATTGCAAGGAGATCAAAATTCACCAGCCAGCATCCAACATGTCAGCTGTTAAACAAAACCATTGCAGAGCTGTTGGCAGATTGTCAACACTCTTTTGCTTTTGTTGCCCAGAAAGGTTTCCTCAAGTTCATGAACCAGACTGAACCATGGTAAACTATTCCCTGTTGAACATATTTCTTGAAAAAGGGTGTTCCACATTTGTATGAGTTGGTGTGTTCTGAAGTCAATAAGCAATTAAAACTCTCTGAAGTGAAGCAGGTTCACATACTGTATCTACAGATATATGGACCAACAGTGAAACAGCCCGGCCAAAAAGATGATGATTTTTTTAATGATGGAAACATAGAAACATAGAAGTTGATGCCAGATAAGGACCATCCTGTCTGCCCATTTCTTTTTCTACCTTATAAATGTACCATCGGCCTTTGCTCTGTCAATGGCCTATCTATTCATACTCATCTGTATTGCTCCCTTATGCCTATCCCATGCCTGTTTGAAGCCCTGTACTGTATTCATATCCACCACTTCCTGAGGTAGGCCGTTCCATGCATCCAACACCCTTTCTGTGAAAAAGAACTTCCTCACATTACCCCTTAATCAGCCTCCCTCTAATCTCATGCTGTGTCTTCTTGTCCTGCTATTTTTCTTATATTGAAACATGTTAGACTCTTTCACCTTGTTAATGCCCTTAAGGTGCTTGAATGTTTTGATAATATCACCTCTCTTCCTCCTTTGCTCTGGGGTATACATATTGAGCTCAATTAATCTGTCCTCATATCTTTTCTGATGCAGTCCCTGCACCACTTTGGTTGCCCTTTTCTGGACTGCCTCAATTTGGTTAATGTTCTTGTGAAGGTGTGGCCTCCAGTATTGCGTGTAGTACTCCAGATGGGGCCTAACCAGTGTCTTGTAAAGTGGGATTATTACCTCCCTCTTCTGACTTGTGATACCCCTACTAATATACCCTAACATCCCCCTAGCCTTACCTACTGCTTTAGTGGTCTGCTTTGATGATTTCAGGTCATAGGTGATCATGAATCATGTATCATGAATGATCATTATCCAGTTCTGTTCGGAGATCATGTCTGAGCTTCAAAAACCATAATTGCGATCATCATTAACAATAATTAACCATCACTGTTAAATGACCACCAATCAAAAACCATGACGTTATGGAGATGGTAATTATGATTAATGATGATCTCATATTATCATGATTTTTCAAGATTGCCCATGGTCGAGATTACAGAAATAAATGTAAAAATTCAATTTATTCATTGTGTATATTTTTAGAATTTATCTTGTATTTAGACATCTTTACTAGAATGATCAATTATGGTACCTTTTCTCTAGAAGCCAGTTGCTTTCACTTAAGCTTACTCTGATACCTCATATCTTACTGGAGCTAAAAAGTATCATATTGGTTTATATATCCCCATTAAGTGGTTCCTTTTATGATTGTGGTGAGTTCCTAAAAGTACTTGGTTTGTGCTCAAAACCTTTCCTAATAGTCTGAAAACTAATACTGTCAATGCAAAATTAATTTAAAAACTAGACCATTGTTTTGTTCCATAAACTGTGCTGCAGAAATAGGCAAATTAGGTAAGCAAATATGTATCCTATACCAGACATTGCATGTATACTTCCTAATGGGATTAAACTTGATTTTACATGATTTACATTATAATTCATAATACATTTTTCTTTGCTGATATGTGACATTCATATTTTCATAATTAACAAATAAAACTTTAAGTATTACTTCTGTGACTTTAAATCTTATAATACTGAATTAATATAATCATTAATGATCAGCACTTGATCATCAACAACCATCATGCTGATTTAAGCTTACAAAAATCATCAATAATCATCAGTTGGTGATTTGAAAGTTCATTTTTGATGATTAGATCATGTTCTAGATGATGTTCTTAGATCATGATCTCCTTTGATGATCTTATGGTAACATTTGATGATTAACAATAATCAGTCATGACTAACCTTCAAAAATCATGAATGATGATTTACCAATTTGCCTGGGAATTGACTACAAGGCTGTTACAGCTCATTGGGCAAGTTTTCAGTCAGAAAGTAATACTCCCCACTCTACTGTAAACAGTAAGAAGCAGGCTATATTATGTCACCACTTTTGAGGAAAACTATACTGCTGTGAATATTTTGCAGGAGCTGAAAAAACAATTCCATAAATGGCTTACTCTGTATGCCTTATCTACAGGGTTCATAGTGTCTGAGCTTCCACATGATATGGGCAAGTTTTAAATGGTGAGATGCATAACAGTGACTACTAAATGCCAAAAACAAAAGCAGTGAACAGCACTATGCCGAATACAATATCGATGACAATACAAACCTACACCTCGCACCCCAAAAGCAATAGATTCTCAGACACGGGTAGGTGAACATTGGGGGAGGGAAGAAAACACGGAGAGGGTGACCATTGTGGGAGGGCCAACCCACGGTTGGGGGAACAACCTGGGGGGAACAGGAGCTGTGTAAAAAAAAAAAGTAACCAGCAACATCAAAAACAAAAATTAGTACATACCTGCATGAAGTCCCAAACCCAGGACCATGCACACCATGGGCGGTGACTGTAACTGCCACAGTGGGCAGACAGCTCAGCAGCAGCCCACTCACAACCACTACCTAACCTCTTCCCTCTACACTGGCTTATCCCCTCAACACTTGCTATTCTGTCCTCCCTACCTTGCCACCCATGTACCTTGCTATCCTTTCATACTTGCTCTCATTGCGGACACACAAATTGAGTCACTCATTTTGAGTAGCTCAATTTGCTTTGCCCATATCACTGGATACCAGTGTCAGATAATGGTGCCAACATAGTCAAAGCTATTAGAGATGGCAACTACCAACACATACCTTGTTTTGCACATTGTTTAAATCTTCTCATCCATAATATCTTAAATAAAACAGACATGCTGGAAACATGTTAGGTCTTGCTAGAAAAATATGAGGACATTTCAGACACTCTGTGAAAGCACAAAAACTCCTGAAGGGGCTGCAGAGATCAAACAACTTACCACTACATACATTAAAGCAGGAAGTTCCAACCCACTGGAATGCAACATTTTACATGTTGGAAACCCTCCTTGAACAGAAAAAAACTGTACATGACTACATCATGCAGAATCAAAAAGGTAAAGTAGACATCATGTTCAGTTCCAGCAGCTGGAGTCTACTTGAATCTTTGGTCACCTTACTGGAGCCATTTGAGGCTGCCACATGTAATGTCAGTGTGGACAGTGCAACTCTGAGTCAAATTCTTCCTCAAATAAGATTTCTTCCCATTTTCCTTGATGACCAAAGACATCTTTCAGTCAAAAGAAGACACTGTGGGGGACGTTGTTGAGCACCTTAATTTTTTTCTGTTATATTTTGTAACACCAATGGATTCTTTGGCCCCAGGTCATGTATGAAAAAGGGCTTTGGCTCATACACTTACCTGGATAACAAAAGTTAAAATAAATAAAAAAAAAGTTAATGAGCAGACATGCTTCTTTATAGCTCTGCACATCAGGAACCATATTTTTTCTATAAAAGTGATGTCTTCTTAAGAGACTGAACTTAACACGTTTTGCCACCACTTGACAGAACACTTCCTAAGGAGCAGAAAGCTACCTTTTGCGAACATGGGGTGCTCTAACAAGGGTGGCCCAGGTGGAGGAAAAGGTCAGCCTCCAGCAACCTCACAGGCTGTGACCTCAGAGGAATTGCCATCAGGATCAGGAGTGGGAGTGGCCCCTTAATGGAAGTCCTTAATGACTTCAATACAGGTGATTGACATGAAAGTGGAAACCATCCTGAAATGACTGACCAAGCAAAAGGTTAAGACTGAGGTCACCATGAAAACTGCAATCTTCTTGGAAGCTCACTGCCATTAGCCATGTGGCCCAAGAAAATGTGCAATTAAAATATAGATTGGAGGCCCTAGAAAATGTTAACAGGGTCTCCCATTTTCAGCTGGTTGGGTTTCCTGAGGGAGCAAGGGTGATGACTTGTTGTATTTCCTGCAACACTGGCTCTCTATGGCTTTATATATGGAGAATACCATCAAACAGGAGCATTTTGAGAAGGTCTACTGCATTTCCCTGAGGACAGCTGAATAACAATGTGGGTGGCCTCGCACGGTGCTGGTTGTTACCAACAGAGCTGTGACATGGGACAAATTGTTTTCCACAGCAAGGAACTCTCAAAATTTACATTTTGAAGACCACACTCAGCATATATTTCAGGATTTATCCTATGCGACTCACGTGAAAAGGAAGAAACTTGATGTGAGGGCGAAACTCAAGGCCTTGGGTGTGGCTCATTCCCTGCTTATGCCCACACATCTCCAGATCATTTATGGAGGGCACACTTAGCAATATACTGATGCCACTGAAGCAGGAAAATGTGCTGAACAGATTGCTAAAGAGTTCAAGATGGCCAGGGGACAAGCAGAAGATGATTCAGAGTAAGAGATCTGAGGGTGAAGTTGGTTACCTGAATTTATGTGGACTTATTGTTTGTTACTTTCTGTGTTAAATATAAGAGTCCTGGTTTAAGCAGAAGGAATTCAGCTACTCTCTATGGCTTGCTGCCAATACAACTAAGGGCAAAATACCAGGCCTGCCTGCTTGGTAAAAAGGCCCTGCTTGAACCCCCCCCCCATTCCATAGCAAGCATTTTGCAGTGCACCCAAACCTCTAAAATGATGAGAAGCACAGCTAAGTGTGTACTCCATGTCCCATTTAAGTGCATCACTTTTGACCAGTGAGCCCTATTCTACTAAGGGCCTCAGTTGTTAAATGATTTCCTGGCCTCCCTCATAGAATGTGGAAAGATTAGTCCCTTCAGAAGAGAGCTCTGTCTTCTCCTAGCTCAAGCAAATCACTGTGACTGCCCCACTTAGACACACGTTGGCCCATGCACAACTGGTTCACCCATTCCATTCCAATCATCTTATTCAGAACACCCCCCATCCCTATACTCCCCACTTTCATCCTGACAAAGCCTACTCAGGCTGCCACTACCCCATTAGGTAGGTAGATAGATAGATAGATAGATAGATAGATAGATAGATAGATAGATAGATAGACAGACAGACAGACAGACAGGCAGGCAGGCAGGCAGGCAGACAGACAGACAGACAGACAGACAGACAGACAGACAGATAGATAGATAGATAGATAGATAGATAGATAGATAGATAGATAGATAGATAGAAAGATATTTTATTTATAGAGCACCCAATTCCAGGGACTCTGGATGCTGTACAATACAATTCTATAAAACTAGATACATGTAGCAGCAATTCAACATAGACATTAAAATTATATCCATCCCATTTAAAATTAATCAACCATTAAAAGCCTGCTGGAACAGATATGTTTTCAGTTGTCATTTAAAGACTTCCAGCGGGGGGGTCTCCCTAAGATATCCAGGAAGGGAGTTCCACAGAGTGGGTGCTGCCACTGAAAATATCCTATTTCCAGAATGCAGCCTCACTCTGGGAACTTCAAGGAGCCCCCCCCCAGCAGAATGGAGTGCCTGGGGTGGACAGTAGGGGGCAAGGAGATCTTGTGGATAGACGGGTCCCCCTTCGTGTAGGGTCTTGTAAGTCAGGATCCCTACCTTGAAGACAATCCTCCACCTGACTGGCAGCCAGTGCAGTCCACGGAGAACTGGGGCGATATGATCACCATGTCTTACCCCAGTCAGTAATCTTGCCACCACATTCTGCACCAGATGCAGCCTGCGGAGGTTGTCTAGGTACAGGGCATTGCAATAGTCCAGCCTGGAAGTGACAAACGCATGTACCAGTGTGGTCAGATCCTCCAACGGGATCAAGGCTTGGATTCGAGCAATGTTCATAAGATGGTAAAATCCACTCCAAATGATGGCCGACACCTGAGTATCAAGTGTCAAAACATCGTCTATGACCATGCCCAAATCCTTCTCCTGACTAGACGGAGTTAGGGGAACACCCCCCAACATAAGGCCAGGGGGTAACCCCTCACAATGCCCTCTGCCACAATGAACTAGGTCCACGGCAAGTACCCATGTCTTGTCTGGGTTAAGTTTAAGCCAGTTTTGAGTCATCCAAGCCTGGATCTCATTGATTCAGCTGTTAAATACAGATGCCGACACCTGGGTATTGGGCACACAGGACAGGTACAGCTGGGTGTCATCTGTATAGTAATGAAAACCAAGCCAGTAACCTGATAATGTCCCCCAGTAGCAACATGTATACCTTGAACAACAAGGACGACAAGACCAAACCTTGCAGTACCACACAGCACGAAGGCTTTGGGTTAGAGGAAATAAAACCCATTTTTACCCTCTGCACTCTGCCTGTTAGGTATGACCTGAACCAGTTGATGACATTACTGGACAGGCCACACCAAAACTGCAAGCGATCAAGTAGCACCTCATGGTCCACTGTCTCATATACTGCAGAGAGGTCCAGGATGATCAAGATGGTCTGGTCTCTCCTGTCTCTCACCATCAGGGGGTCATTAAGCACACTCACCAGGGCGGTCTCTGTACTATGCCCCATACGCAATCCTGACTGGAAAGGCTGATAGGTGGAGGAAGAAGGAAGATGCCTCTCAAGCTGCATGGCCACCACTTTTTCAATAACCTTCCCTAAAAATGGGAGGTTTGAGACCGGCCTGTAATTGCTGAGGTAGTCCAGGTCCAGGGAGGGTTTCTTCAAAAGGGGTCTAACCAAGGCCTCTTTCAAGGCTATTAAGAAAACCCCACTCCTCAAATACCTTCAGAGAATCCCAGCAATCACAGGCCCAAACAGGTCCAAACATTCGACCAAAGGTCAAGTCGGACCTTGTCCAGATCACACTGGCTTAACCGCAGCTTCGGAATTATCTTCATTATGTCCTCCACCTCAACCAGCTCAAACTCACCACAGACAGGAGGAGTGTCTTGACACATCTCAGGCTGGACCATGCATCCCTTTTGAGAGGTACTCGAGGAGACCTCATCCCTGATACAGGACACCTTGTCAGCAAAGAATACAGACAGCTCCTCGTATCTCATGCTTGAACCTGCTCCCCCAACACAGAGACAAGCAGGATGTAATAGCCTGTCCACTGTGCAGAAGAGCTGAACTGGTCTGTTCCTCACCACAGCAATCTCCCTGGACAGATAACCTGCCTTCTTACTGGAGATTGCCCCCTGATAGTTGGTATAATGTAACTTCAGAGCCAATCTGTCCTCCAGCAGGCGAGATCTCCTCCAGCACCTCTCTAACCTCTGTCCCTTAGTCTTTAATCTCCGGAGATCCTCATCAAACCAAGGAGGTCTCCAGTAAGTAGACAAGGGAAGGACATGAATGGGTGTGATGGAATTGAAGGCCACAGTGACTGCCCCATTATAGGCCATCACTGCTTCCTCAACTCCAAACACACAAGCCACCTCAACACTATTAAGCAACTCAGGTGTCTTCATAGCATAAAAACTGTACTGGCACCTCAAAACTACTCTGTACTGCTCATATTGTTGTTATTAATACCTCGCACTTCTGGAACTGTCAATGTAATGTATCCTTGAGTATTTACTGTTCTGTCTTGTGAACTTGCCTGTACCCTATGTCTTGTACTGCATTATAACTGACTTGGAACCTTTGTAAAAGAGCTCCATGGCTCAAAGATATTAATCTGAATCTGAAATAAATAAATAAACAAATTAAATTGCTACTGACCATTTAATGTGCTCATTTAATTGTTACCTTCTGCTTCTAGGATAAATTCTATGTTGAGATTGTATGCAGTTAGTGTTAGGACCAACATCTCAGTGTTTGCTTAGTTTCCTATGTAGCAAGGCTCTATATGTGTTATGTTTCATTACTGGAGTGTTGCTTTATCCTTGTTGACAAAGTTAGATCATTTCTTCTGTATGAAAAACTTTTGTGTGGTGCTGTAAGGGGTGTTTTACATATATCTATTTGAAGCAACATGTTTGGGGAGAGATCAAATCATAGCTTATGCATGAATCTAAAATATGTTTGGAGTGTATGTTGTGATGCTTGGCCAGCTGGATATGATTGTTGTATGATATTTGTAATATAGAATGTGGTATGTGAGTGTCTCACATGAGACATCCTGTGCTATGGGTGCTCCCCCCCCCAGGTTTTAATGGAAATAAGAGGATATATTAACCAGAAACTGGGAGGTAATAAAAAGACTAGAGAGACTTAATTAAGGGTCTCCAGTTTTCCTGTCTTAATTAGACCTGACCTGGCTGCCAGAATATAGGGCTCGTAAAGTCTCATGACGTCTTAAAGGAAAAACATTTTATAACAACCTGGTGTGAAAAGTTGTAAAACCTTTGATCGTTGGGAAAACAAGAACTGCTCAAGATCAGAGAAAATGTTAGTTAAAGACTGTCATAATTTGGGAAATTAGTTTTTGTTGAAGTCACAGTATTTAATATACCTCCTGATAGGACAGCCTGTTTTGTATATTTTTTATATTCAACAAGGAGGAGCTAGATGACACCCTAAATGGGTGGGAGAGAGACACAGTTTAAACTAGGACTTGTCTTTGATCTTTGTGACATATCTTTTTGGGCTTTTAAGAAACAAGTTCTAACTATAAGCACTATAGAGGTAATACATTAAATAGAAAAAGTCTAACTGAATGTTGGTAGGAGTTTGTCTGTAGATTTTTTTTGCTTTTCTTTTAAGAGATTGTATGCTTTGTGATATAGTGTTCTGTGTTTACATTTTACATATTTGTATCCATTTTAGTAAACATATTATTTTGAAAGACTGCCTGGGTGTGTCTTCGAAGTTATTTTTGTATGTGACATATAGAGGGTTAAGACTGACAAAAAAAACTGTTCATAAGCTTGATAGTGTTACTAAACTGGGAAAAGGTAAGAATATACCTAAGGTCTTTTACTGAGTTTTAAGGGTTCATTTTGGATACCTGGTTAGGTGCCCTTAGGTGAAAGATATCTGGCATCCCCCAAAGAGCAGATTATCTGAGTCTGTACATTTGGGTATGCTATCATAAGGTTCACAGTTTGAATCCCCCCAGAACTTGAGACTAAAGGTGATTCAGACCCACAAGCAGACAGGAGGGTTACTCTGTCTGTTACCTGTTCACATTACTGCACTCAGAGGTTGGCACTGGGGGAGCAGAGGGCCTGATCTGCTGAGTGTGTTTGTGACAGATTGGTTGGCAGCGGTACAGATAAAATTTTGTAACACAAGCTTTAACTGTTCAGTGTACCAACTTACTACTGTACAGCTCACTTGAAAAATAAGGCAATGATTAATTTTTTAAAGAGGAAACAGAACTATATAATTTTGCTTACAGTCAAGTTCCTACCTGTTTTATTTTTTTTCTAAAATGCAAGTTAGATTAGCCATAGTTAGGGAAGAAGATGGCTTCCAACTACAATGGGCACACTGTAGACTACTTGAAGCAGTTGTGCCAGGACAGAGGAGTCCTGTATGAGGGGAAAGCCACCAAGCAGAACCTCATGGATGCCCTGATGGCAACAGATGCCCAGAGCATCGAGTCACTGACTGTGACTGTAAGGGACCAAACCTTGAGCGTGTCCAGATCCGGTGAGGATGACAGCAGGGCCAGGGCCAGTGCCAGCAAAGGGCCACAGTAGAAGGGGAAGGTCACCAGCATTCTGGAGCCAGAAGCAATCAGACTGCAGACTGAGTTTCGCAGAATGGAGCTGGAGTTCCAGAGAGATGCTGAGTGAGAAAAACAAGCTGCAGAGGTGAAGAGGGAGTGAGAACAGTGAGAGGCTAAACAAGAACGGTGAGACGCTGAACGAGAATGGCGAGAGGCAGAGCGAGAACAGCGGGGAGGCTGACCGTGAAGAGTGTGAGCGCCAGCGAGGTGCAGAGGAAAAGAGGGAATGAGAACAATGATAAGCTGAATGTGAACAGTGAGAGTTGGACCGTGAGGAGCATGAGCACCAGAGGTGACATGAACTGGAGAAGTTACGACTCCAATCACCAGCACCAGAGCAGGTAAGCAGCTTGGGTTTAACTGGAACTACACGACTGGGTTACAAATTGAATTCCAAATTGATAGCCGAATTTAAAGAGGGGGAGGATATGGATGCCTTTTTAAATTCCTTTGAAAAAGTTTGTATTCAGGCTAAAATTCCTAGAGGATCCTGAAGCTTCCAGCTATCCCCGCTACTTACCGGGAAGCTCAAGATGCATTAGGTCAATTGGACAATGAGGACAGTAATGATTACAGCAAACTTAAAGCTGCACTGTTAAAAAAGTTTAATTTAACTGCAGAAGCATACAGAGCTAAATTCCGTAAGCTCAGGGGGAAGCCTGGATATGAGCTACGAGGAGCTAGCCATGAAACAACGTTAGTTTTTAAAATGTTGGTGGGAAGGAATTGAAGCAAACTCTGTAGATAAAATTGAAAAAACTATTATGTTAGAACAGTTCTTTTGGGCATGCCCAGCAGAGCTGAAAACCTGGCTGGAGTACTGAGATCCCAAAACAGTGCAAGAGGCTGCTGAACTCTTGGACCACTATGTCAAGAGCAAACCTGCTCTGATAGCGAATCGGGAAGGCATAGCAGTGCAGAAAGGGAAAAGCGTGTCTTCAAGGGCAGCTAAAACCCTCACTGCCTCCACAGAAACCAGTTAGCCACAGCTTTCAAAGAAAAGATTTCTCTGAGAAAAGAAACAAATATTGGGTTTGTAAAGAAACTGGGCATACTGCCAGACAGTGTCCCAAAACTATGAGCAATACGCAACATGGGGCTAAGAAAGAAGTGGGTTATTTATGTGTCCCTGGAAGCATGCCTGTGAACATGAGGGAACACATGCACCCAGTCACGATGAATGGGGTACAGACACAAGGGTTAAGAGACACAGGACCATCCCTGACGTTGGTAAAAGGGGATCTGGTAGAGCCTAGTCAGCTTATACCCAATGAATTTGTAACTGTACATGACTTCACTGGTGAGGAAAAAACATTGCCACTCGCTAGTGTTCTCCTAGACTGGGGTGAAACAGGGGGAACTGTACAATAGGTGGCTGTAGCCAAAATGTTTGCAGTTGACATCATCCTTGGCAAGAATCTTAAACAGGTGATGGTGTGTGCAGTTACCTGTAGCCAAACAGGAAGGGGAAATTTTGGTTCCCTGGACCCCACAGAAGCCAGTGTGGAAGTCGCTGGGAGGCTGATTCCCCAGCCTGTGTCTTCTGATATGGAGACTAATGAAAAGGGGGTAGAAATTTCCCAGTAGCAGTTAACCACACAGCTATGGAGGGTTATTCTGAAGAAGGAGGGGTGACCCATTGTCAGAGGGTTAAGGATGACAGTGATCCTGAGTGCCCTGATGCTAGTGCTAGGGACCCTAGCTTAAAGACTGAATGGGACCTGTCCCATGCTTTGGGAATGTGTAAGGAGTTTGCAACTGCTCAGAAAAGTGACCCTAGTCTAGAGAAGCTGAGGGCTTGGACAGACTGTGATGGAGCACAGGGAGGTGACAGTAGACATAAGGTTTATTGGGAAAATGGACTGATGTATACTAAGGACCTATCTCCATCCCCCCTCCATTGTCTAAGGCCCTGGTGCACATTGCCTCAGACCAACTAGTCAAGTACCTGGAAAAATATGACATCCAGTGTCCTGAGCAACATGGTTTCCGAAAAGGACACAGTACCACCACTGCACTATTAGAATTCACTGGCTTCATCCATACCACGCTCGATCAAGGAAACTGTGTAGGGGCAGTATTCATCGACCTTACAAAAGCCTTTGATACTGTGAACCACCCACTCCTACTCAAGCAATTATCAAACATTGGGCTCTCCAATGAAGCGCTGCTCTGGTTTTCAAGCTACTTTGGGGAGAGGGTCCAGTGGATTAGGATTGCCGGTGTCACTTCAGAAGAAAAGCCAGTCCTTTCAGGGGTCCCACAGGGGTCCATCCTTGGGCCACTACTCTTCAGCCTCTTCCTCAATGACCTTCCCAGTGTCTGCCACCAGAAACTACTGCTCTACACCAATGACGCAGTCATGTTCACCAACCACCAAAATGCAGAGCTCCTCGAGAAACAATTACAGCTTGAATTCATGCGCATCGAAGAATGGTTCAAGTCACACAAACTAGTCATGAACTACAGTAAAACAAAGGTTATGACCTTCTACAATGCCAGGAACAAGTACAAATCCCATGACCTCACCATCCTAAACCAAATAGGGACCTTACTTGAACACGTTCCTGATTTTAAATACCTAGGTGTCACATTGGACAGCTCACTCTCCTACCATCGGCACACAGATTCTGTCACCAAAGCCACCAACATCCGTATAGGCCTGCTCTACAGGCACAAACAATGCATGACTCCTGACACTCTCCGGTTGGCTATCAACAGCTCTGTTATCTCCATCATCGATTATGGGCTAGCAATTTATGGCTCTGCCTCCGCCTCTGCCCTCCGCAGAATTACAGTTGCACTCAACAAAGCATGCAGGTTGCTAACTGGGGCTGACCGACTTACACACTCTTGTGACCTGTACACTCAGGCAGGATGGCTTCCTGTCATCAGCCGGATACAGTATCAAACCTGTCTCTTAGCCAAAAGAGTCCTCCTTGGGGTCATGCCCCCAGGCATTGAAAAGCTCCTCATTGACCACCACAGCACCCAGCAAACTAGAAGTTCACAACAACTAACCTTCCTTGTCCCCAGATGGGCCAGAGGGCCTTTGCCCACAGAGCACCACAGTGGTACAATACTCTCAACAAAGAAACTCTTACTGCTGCTGCTCTTGGCCCTTTTAAGAGACAACTCTGACTTCATCTCATTTCAACTAGTCATTGTGACTGCCTCGCCTAATCAGGGGCCCACCGCTTACTGCCCTCCACTTCAGTCTTGACAGCTACCTCTCCCCACCATGCCCCCTTCTACCTGCCTACCCCCTTGCCCCCTCTCCCTTTTCTCCCCTGGGCATTTCCTGACTTTTATCCTCCCTCCCTCCCTTTAGAGCTCTTACCTCACCCTCTACCTCCGACAATGGCCTTCCTGCCTGCATACCCCCTCCTCTCACCTGCAGCGCTTATTTCTAAGATTGCCCTTGGCTGGTATGTCATGTTACCTAACATTTGGCACGTTTTGAATTACTGGAATTTCCTAAGCCTCAGTCCCTTACTTCTTTTATTGTGTAACTATGTATTATTATGTTGACCTTTGTATGTATGTATACCCCCCATTCCTTTGACGTGGAACCTTTGTAAATGAGCAGTTCCTGCTCAAATGTATTTGTAATCCTAGATTTCAATAAAATAAAAAAAAAAGGATGTGAAGACAGAGGAAGGGGTGATAGGCAGGTAGCTTGTCATTCCTCAGGGATATCATAAGCAAAAGTTGCTCAAGATTGCACATGATATTCCCTTGTCTTGTCATCTGGGAATCACACGCACTATGCAGCGGTTGGTCCAGAATTTCTATTGGCCCAACTTCACTCAGCAGGTGAAGGAGTATTGCAGATCTTGTCACCGGTGCCACAAAATAGGGAAGGCAGGTAAGAAAACCCAAGCTGCCCTAATTCCATTGCTCATAGTGGAGGAGCCATTCCAGAGGGTGGAAATGGATATTGTGGGACCTTTAAATACCCCCAGATCCTCTAGGAAGAGGTTCATCCTGACTGTGGTGGATTATGCCACCCAGTATCCAGAGGCAGTCGCTCTATCCTCACTGAGGACAGACAAAGTGGCAGATGCCTTACTTGGGATTCTGTCCTGTGTTGGGTTTCCGCAGGAGGTTATCACCGATCGAGGGGGTTCCTTCACATCAGACCTGATGAAATGTTTGTGGGAGAAGTGTGGGGTGATGCAGAGGCACACTGCACTGTATCACCCACAAGCCAATGGGTTTGTGGAAAGATTTAATGGTACCCTGAAGTCTATGCTCCAAGTGTTTTCTGAACAGCATGGGAGGGACAGGGAGAAATATCTTCCCCACCCATTGTCTGCATACAGGGAGGTGGCCCAAGAGTTGACAGAATTTTTCCCCTTTGAGCTCTTATATGGACACCTGGTACATGGGCCCCTAGACTTGATCCAGGAGGACTGGGAAGGCAAGCACACCACCCAGGGAACTTCCATAGTGGATTATGTCCTTAGGTTTAGGGAAAGGCTGAAGGAGCTTATGGGGACAGTCCTGAGTAAAAAGGCAGCTGCCCAACAGAAACAAAAAGCATGGTATGACTGCAGAGCCAGAGCTCACTCATACACGGTGGGTCAGGAAGCCATGGTCCTTATTCCAGTCCAGAAATACAAGCTGCAGGCTGAGTGGGCAGGACCATACAAAGTAGTTAGGAAGATAAACAATAAGATGAACTATATCATAGAGTTACCTGACAGAAAACAGACAGAAAGAATGCAAAATGTCAACATGATGAAACCATATGCTAATAGGGCTGACATGGTGTTTGCACTATGTAGTCCTGGGGAGGGGACGGATGAAGGAGACACCCTTCTGGACTTGCTGAAAGAAAGCAAGTGTGAATCCTCTGAGGAGGCAGTTAAATTTTCTCCCCAGCTGGCCCCAGACAAGATCCAGGAATTGAGGGAGGTTTTAGCAGACTTTGTCCCACTGTTTAGCACCAAGCCTTGACTAACCCCCTTAGCAACACACAATGTGTAGACAGGGACACAGACACCCATACAGCAGACAGCATACAGTATCAGGTGTCAGAAGCTGTCCAAAAGGACATTGGGGGGAGGTGCAGGAAATGCTGGATTTAGGGGTAATCCAGAGATCCCACAGTCCCTGAGCCTCACCCATAGTACTTGTGCCCAAGCCAGATGGCTCTACTCATTTCTGTGTGGACTATCGTGGACTGAATGCAGTCATGAAGTCAGACACCCAGCCGATGCCCTGGATGGATGAACTCCTGGACAAGTTGGGAGGGGCGAACTACCTTATGACTATTGACCTGACCACGGGGTATTGGCAGGTAGAGTTAACTGACAGAGTTAGGGAGAGGTCGGCCTTCATAACTCCGATAGGCTTATTTGAATTTAAAGTAATTCCTTTCAGAATGAAGAATGCCTCTTCCACTTTCCAAAGGTTGGTGAACCAGGTGTTAAATGGTGCTGAGAAGTACACCGTGGCATACCTAGATGACATTGCCATCTTTAGTGCCAGCTGGGAGAAACATCTGTCCCACCTTAGGGAAGTGCTGGGCAGGATACAGAGGGCCGGGCTCACAGTCAAAGCTGAGAAGTGTCAGGTGGCCATGGCTGAAGTGGCATACCTCAGGCATGTTGTAAGCCGGGGACAGCTCCGTCCTAACCAAGTAAAAATAGAGGTGATCAAGGCATGGCCCAGACCAGAAATGCAGAAGCAGGTCAGGAGTTTTCTAGGGACAGCAGGGTACTATAGGAAATTTGTACCCAATTACAGTGCCCTGGCTGCTCCCTGTCTAACATGGTAAAGAAAAGGGTGCCTAAGAAAATTACCTGGAAGCCAGCCTGTGAAAAAGCCTTTACCAGACTGAAGAAGGCACTGTACAGTGCTCCTGTGTTGACAAGTCCTGACTATAGCAGACCCTTTATAGTCCAGACTGACACCTCAGATGAGGGTATTGGGGCAGTACTGAGTCAGACATCCAACCAAGGGAAAGATCACCCTGTAGTGTACCTGAATAAAAAGTTACTTCCTAGGGAGCAGACATACACTACTGTGGAAAAAGAGTGTCTTGCCATAGTGTGGGCCCCAAAGAAGTTAAAGCCTTACTTATATGGGCAGCATTTTGAGGTACAAATGGACCACAGCCCCCTGGTCTGGCAGACCCAAATGGGAAAACTAATGGTAGACTGTTAAGATGGAGTTTTGCCTTGCAAGGGTATGACATGAAGATCTTACATAGGGCTGGAGCAACCAATCAGAATGCCGATGGCCCGTCACATGTATATGAAGAGTGAACTGATTTGGGAAGCTCATTCCATGCAGGGATAGAGCCCCCAAATTCAGTCTAGGTGGGGAGGACTGTGACGCTTAGCCAGCTAGTTATAATTGTTCTATGATATTTGTAATATAGAATGTGGTATGTGAGTGTCTCACATGAGACATCCTGTGCTATGGGTGCCCCCCCCAGGTTTTAGTGGAAGTAACAGGATATATTAACCTGAAACCAGGAGGTAATTAAAAGACTAGAGAGACTTAATTAAGGGTCTCCAGTTTTCCTGTGTTAATTAGACCTGACCCAGCTGCCAGGGTATAGGGCTTGTAAAGTTTTATGATGTCTTAGAGGAAAAACATTTTATAACAAACTGGTGTGAAAAGTTGTAAAACCTTTGATCGTTGGGAAAACAGGAACTGCTCAAGATCAGAGAACATGTTAATTAAAGACTGTCATAATTTGGGAAATTAGTTGTTGCTGAAGTCACAGTATTTAATATACTTCCTGATAGGACATCCTGTTTTGTATATTTTTTTTATATTCAACAAGGAGGAGCTAGATGACACACAAAAGGGGTGGGAGAGAGACACAGTTTAAACTAGGACTTGTGTCTGATCTTTGTGACATATTTTTGTGGGCTCTTAAGAAATAAGGTCTAACCATAAGCAATATAGAGGTAATACATTAGATAGAAAAAGTGTAACTGTATGTTGGTAGGCATTTGTCTGTAGTTTTCTTTGCTTTTCTTTAAAGAGATTGTATGCTTTGTGATATAGTGTTCTGTGTTTACAATTTACATATTTGTATCCATTTTAGTAAAAATATTATTTTGAAAGACTTCCTGGGTGTGTCTTTGAAGTTATTTTTGCATGTGACATATAGAGGGTTAAGACTGACAAAAAAAATGTTCACAAGCTTGATGGTGTTACTAAACTGGGAAAAGGTAAGAATACACCTAAGGTCTTTTATAGAATTTTAAGGGTTCATTTTGGATACCTGGTTAGGTGCCCTTAGGCGAAAGATTTCTGGCATGCCCACAAAGAGCAGATTATCTGAGCCTGTACATTTGGGTATATATAAGGTTCACAGTTTGAATACTCCCAGAACTTGAGACTAAAGGTGATTCAGACCCACAAGCAGACAGGAGAGTTACCCTGTCTCTTACCTGTTCACAATACTGCGCTCGGAGGTTGGCACTGTGGGAGCAGAGGGCCTGACCTGCTGAGTGTGTTTGTGACATGTTACGTAGACTGATCCCACATTCTTGTAGGGTGTAGCATATCTCACAATATTTCATCCTATCTATTAGGGGTTTAGATACTCCCCATCCGTAAGACAGATTGTTTAGACTACTGTTAAACATGTCCCATTTGATAGATCCAATTGATACTGTGATGTCACATGAAGTTCTGTTTGGTTGACAAGAAATAAAATATAGGTAAAAAAAAGAAGACACCACCTCTGTTAAGCTTGCAGATGACTTGAGTCTCAGACTGTTAACTGATCAGAGAATAAATGTCATGTTTAAGAATGACACTTATGCATTGGCTACACTGCTAGATCCATGCTTTTTTGTAAACTGGAACACCTTTGCCCCACTCAAACAAACCAGAGTCAGAGGTAACCACTTACCTTGGATAACCCCTGAACTTCGGGCCTTCCTCAGGGCTAGAGATCGAGCCTGGAAGCATCATAAAGCTACTTAGCATCCTAGTGGCCTTTCGATCTACCGCATGCTCCGAAATGCTTGCACCAGGATTACAAGGTTAGCCAAGTCCAAATATTTCAAATCTGCCTTCATCACCAACATTAACTCCCCTTCAAAGTTCTGGAAGGTGGTCCACACCCTCTTTACCCCCTCATCACACCCATACCCCGAGTACTTAAAGTAAATAGCTCACTAGTGTATAATCCACTAGCAGTAGCTGCGGAGTTTAACTCCTACCATACATCCTGCACCACTGAGCTACTGAAATTCTTCCCCTCCTATCCCTCCCCCTCCCCACCCTCTACCAGTGTGCCCCTTCCACCACTCTCCCATCTCTTTTTCTACTGTAACCCCAAACAATACCCTAAATGCCCTCCTCACCATCAACCCCTCTAAAGGTGCCTACCCTGACAGCCTCGACCCAAAACTCCTCTCCCTCTCCACTTCGGAAATTGCTTACCCCCTCTCAATAATACTAAATGTCTCATTCCCTTCTGCCTTGGTCCCCTCTTCATGGAAACATACAGTGGTCCTCCCTCTACCCAAAGGGGGCGCCTCCTCATTCCCTGGCAACTCTTGACCCATTTCTGTCCTCCCTACCCTTGCCAGTCTTCAAGAACACATTGTCCTCTCCCAACTCACCTCTTTTCTAACTGACACCTCCCTTTTCACTCCTTTGCAGTCTGGTTTCAGGAAAAACCACTCAACCACCACCTCTCTCCTTTGGCTCAGAGACTTCATCCTAACCAGGACGGACAATGGCCAAATTACCTCTGCATTTTTGTCGACCTAGCCAAAGCCTTTGACACTGTCTGTCACTCCCTTCTCCTTGACTCACTCTGAGTCGCTGGCCTATCTCCCTCCACCACAAACTGGTTCAAGGCCTACCTTATTGGCAGAACCCAATCAGTTAAGGTCTTGGACGCCACTTCCCCTCCACTCCCAATTAGCACTGGCATGCCCCAGTGCTCTGTATTAGGGACCCTCCTATTCTCCATCTTCTTAAATGACCTTCCCTCTGTTTTCTTCCCCTCCTCCACTTTACATATGTATGCCAATGATACAGTTCTGTATGCATTTGGCTCCTGTTCTGATGAGGTTACAACCAGCTTATAGCAATACTTTGGCAAGGTTCAGCTCTGGTTTGCTAACCATCAACTTTTCCTCAATGCCAAGAAGACTATCTCCATGATCTTTGGCACAAGGCAGAGACTCTAGGCTTCCCTCCCTACCCACTTTCCACACCCTTGATGGGACTTTACTTGAGGACACATCCTCCTTCAGGTACTTAGGTGTTTGGTTGGACCAACACCTAAACTTCTCTGGACATATTGATGCCATCCAGAAAAATCTGCACCCCAAGCTTGGTGCCCTGTTCAGGAACCGTAGTTGCATCCCTCCTATGGCTAGGCGTGAACTTGTTCAGAAGATGATACTGCCCATTTTAGACTACTGTGATGCAGTCTGTGGTGTTACCCCTAAGTCCTCCCTTGCCAAACTGGATACCCTCTTCAATTCCTTCTGCTGCTTTGTCCAGGATGCCCCCCCTTGCACCCACCACTGCAATCTTTATCATGCCCTATCCTTCCCCTCTCTTACAAACTGGTGTCTCTCCCACTGTATTAAATTCACCTCCAAGCACTGGTTGGATGAGCTCTCTTCCTACTTTACCTCCTCCTTTATAACACCCCCTCCATCCTCCCATTCCCTTAGATCAACCAACTCCTGCACCTGGTAGTCCCCACAGATTCACCCAAATTGGCCAAGCCGGTTACTCTCACTGCCTCTCAAAAATTTGGAATTCCCTCCCTCCACATATTCCAGCACTCATCCTCCACCTACTCCATCTGCTCTGCCCTCAAGAATTACCTTGCAACTAGCTGCTTCTGCCATGTCCCTCCCTGGCAGGTGGTTAGGAGGAGCAAATCAGGTGCCCCATCACTCTCTGCTCTCCAACACATTACCTCCAAAAACCACATAAACACTACAAACAGGTATCTGCCTCTATCTCTGAAATCAAATAAAGAGGCAGAAGACACTGCAGAGCAGGACACTGTGGCACAGGAGCTAGCACAACAAAACTCACCCAAATCAAGAACCAAAACAAAACAAGCACAAAGGAAATCCAAAACTTCTGATCATAGGAGACTCCATGATTCGGGAGTTGATACCCATCTCCAGCCATAGGGTGATGGTCTGATGTCTCCCAGGTACATCAGCATGGAGAGACACTGACTGCATTGCTAAAATTGTTCACAAAGCAGGAGAAAACATTGATATCCTAGTACACATAGGACTAATGATCTCCACCGGTCAGTTGTGGAGACCAAGGAACACCTGACTAGGCTGGGTGACAAACTATCATCTATTTCGTCCGGCATGTCCTTCTCTGAGATCCTGCCAGTCTGGGAGAGGGGAGCAGATGGACGGAAGGTCAGAGAAGGGGAGATAGGGGAGCTAAACACGTGGCTCAAGGGCTGGTGCCAGGAAAAAGGACACAGATTTGTAGGGAACTAGCAACAGTTCTGGGAGCGAAAGTTCTTTAAACTTGATGGACTGCATCTGACTAAAGAGGGAGTCTGTGCATTGGGGCAGAAGTTTGACGTCTTTGCAGAATATTTAAACTAGTAAATGGGGAGAGGGGTGCAGCACCCCATACGTCGAATGGGAAGAACACCCTTCCCCCCTCAGCTAGTGGTCAAACAGGAATTCAGCATGTTTGCCGTTCATTTGCATCACCAGGTAAGAAAAAAGGTTTGTCTCCCCATACGATGCATAGGGGTAATGCCAAACTTCACCCAACAACTAACACACCTAAATCTGGCAAATGGAAAATCATGTACACAAATGCTCACAGCCTGGGAAATAAGATCCCAGACCTGCAGGCAATAATGTCAGAGGCTAAACTGGACATAGTAGCAATTAGTGAGACGTGGTTTACCAATAACCACCCTTGGGAGACTTCAGTACCTGGCTATGTATTGTTCAGAAGAGACTGAGGTGCAAAAGGGGGAGGAGTGGCCTGTATGTTAATGAAAATATCAAAGCTACAGAAATTCAGAATACACATAAGGAGCCAGAAGAACTGTGGGTCACCCTGGAAACAGGAAATGGGACAGCCATAAGAACTGGGGTTGTCTACAGGCCCCAGACCAGAGGAGGACATAGACACATTACTGTTAGAAGATATACAAAACATGACAGCTAAAGGGGAGGTTCTGATAATGGGAGACTTCAACATGCCGGATACAGATTGGTCAATACCAGCAGGAACATCTGCCAGAACTAGACTCATAGTGGATTCCCTGCGGGGGGAGGGCCTCAAACAACTGGTACAGCAACCCACAAGAGACAGGGCTATCCTAGATCTAGTACTGACTAACAAAGAAGGGATCACAGATCTCCAGGTAGAAGGTCACCTGGGGGCCAGTGACCATCACATGGTATGGTTCAATTTGGCTACTACATCTAAATCACCCCATTCCAAGGCAAAAATATGGGACTTCAGAGGAGCTGACATTGATAAGATGGCCAACAGAGTTAAGTTAAGCTAGACCTGGCAAAAAGAAACACAGGTGAGGGGGTACAGGCAAAGTGGGCAAGCATTAAGGATGCAATACTTGAAGCAACATCCCATTGTGTTAGACAGAAAAGGAAGTGCAAAAGAAGAAGGAAACTACTTTGGTTCTCAAATACAGTAGCAGAAAAGGTCAGAGCCAAAGGGCTGGCCTTCAGGAAATATAAAGGGAACACAGCGGGATGAAGATAGGAGGCATACCAAACTGCCCTAAGGGAAGCAGGTAAGGCAGTAAGGCAGGCAAAGTCCCAAACTGAGGAAACACTAGCACAAACAGTAAAAGAAGGTGACAAGACTTTCTATAGATACATTAGTGAAAGGAGAAAGTCCAGAGGGGGTATTGCTAAGCTTACTGGAGAAAAGGAAGCATGTGAGGAGGAGGACCCTGTAAAGGCATCTATCCTAAATAGATACTTTTGCTCAGTATTTACTGAAGAGAAGGTAGGGCAGGGCCCACAGCTCAGCATCATGGACACAGGGGGGAGGGAGGTGAGCACTACTCTCTTCACAAAAGAAAGGGTCCTACAAGAGCTTGCTAAGCTCAGGGTGGATAAGGCAATGGGACCTGATGGCATACATCCCAGGGTACTTAAGGAGCTAAAGGAGGAACTAGCAGAGCATTAGCAGAATTGTTTAGTGAGTCTCTGAGCACAGAAGAGGTCCCAGAAGACTGGAGAAGGGTTTATGTGATCCCGCTCCACAAGAGTGGTAGCAGGGGAGGCGGGGAACTACAGACCGTCAGTCTTACCTCAGTAGTGGGCAAGATTATGGAGGCACTCCTAAGGAAAGGATAGTGCAACACCTGGAATCCATAAGGCACAGGATCCAAGACAGCATGGGTTTACAAAGGAAGGTCCTGTCAAACTAATCTCATAGATTTCTTTGACTGGGTAACCAGAGTGGTGGACCAAGGGGAGCAGTTGATGTCGCCTACCTTGACTTCAGCTAAAGCTTTTGACACTGTTCCACATAGAAGATTGATAAATAAGCTGGGTAGGCTTGGGGTGGGTCAGAAGTTGGTCAACTGGGTGGCAAACTGGTTGACGGGCAGAAAACAGAGTGGTGGTAAATGGTATACAGTCAGAAGAGATGCAAGTCACAAGTGGGGTACCTCAGGGATCAGTCCTGGGGCCAGTCCTCTTCAACATCTTCATTAGTGACCTTGCAGATGGACTAGAGGGTAAGGCTTGTCTGTTTGCAGATGACACCAAGATCTGCAACAGAGTAGATGATCCAGATGGGGTGGGCAGAATGAGAAGAGATCTGGATAAACTAGCAGAATGGTCAGAAGAGTGGCAACAGGATTTAATGCAAAGAAGTGCAAAATCATGCACATAGGGAAGAGAAACCCTGAAGCCACCTATAGGCTGGGAGGAGTTGCTAGCAGTCACAAAGGAAGAAAGAGACTTGGGCATCATCATCACTGATGACCTAAAATCATCCAAGCAGACCTCTAAAGCAGTAGGTAAGGCTAGGGGTGTTAGGGTGTATTAGTAGGGTATCACAAGTCGTAAGAGGAGGTAATAATCCCTCTGTACAAGACACTGGTTAGGCCCCATCTGGAGTACTGCGTGCAGTATTGGAGCCACACCTTCACAAGGACATTAACCAAATTGAGGCAGTCAGAGAAGGGCAACCAAAATGGTGCAGGGACTGCATCAGAAGACATATGAGGACAGATTAACAGAGCTCAATATGTATACCCTTGAGCAAAGGAGGGAGAGAGTGATATGATCAGAGGCATTCAAACACCTTAAGGGCATAAACAAGGTGAAAGAGTCTAACATGTTTATATATAAGAAAAATAGCAGGACAAGAGGACACAGCATGAGATTAGAGGAGGCCGATTAAGGGGAATGTGAGGAAATTCTTTTCACAGAAAGGGTGGTGGATGCATGGAATGGCTTACCACAAGAAGTGGTGGCTATGAATACAGCGCAGGGCTTCAAACAGGCATGGGATAGGCATAAGGGAGCAATACAAATGACTATGAATAGATAGGCCACTGACAGAGCAAAGGCCGATGGCACATTTATAAGGTAGAAAAAGAAATGGGCAGACTGGATGGGCCTTGCGATCCTTATCTGCCGTCAACTTCTATGTTTCTATGTTTCTATGTTAATTCCCTCCTCTAAGCCCTGGAAAAACCCTACCCCTCTACCGTCACTTTCATTTTACCCTGTGCACTCCCACCCCCCAAACTTCTAGCTCTCCTCCCCTTCCCCCAATTGCTCCCCCTTACTGGCCTCCCTTGATCTCTCACAGAATGTAAGGGGCCCCGAATGCTCTCCATGGGTCCATCTCCTACCCACTCAAGGGGCTTTCATCTCTCATCTACTCCCTTCCCCCACCATCCTTCCTATCTCCCTAGACTTGCAGTCCTCTTGCAGGGTTCTTAGCATCCAGAAGAGTTCTTACTGCATCTAGGCTTGTCTCCTCTCTTCCCCCCTCCCCCATCTACCTGTCCCCCTTGCCTTTGCAGTCCCCTTGCAGGGTTCTCAGCATCCTGAAGGGGTCCTACTGTGCCTATGCATGTCTTCATTCCTCTCCTTCCCCTCCCCCATTCTACCTTTTCTCCCTATCCTTCACAGTCCCTTTGCAGGGTTCTCAGCACCCTGAATGGGTCCTACTGGGCCTAGACTTGTCTCCTCTTCTTCCCCTCCCCACCTACCTTTCTCCCTAGTGTTCACAGTCTCCCTTGCAAGGTTCTCAGCATCCTGTGGAGGTCCTACTGCTCATAGTCTTGTTTCTTCTCCTTCCCCTATCTACCTTTCTCCCTGGCCATTGCAGTCCCCTTGCACGGTTCTCAGCATCCTGAAGGGGTCAAACTGAGCCTAAGCATATCTCATTATTCTATCTAGCCACTATCTTGGCTTTCCATGACTATTAGCAGGGTACAATGCATCCTGATGGACTATTGATTAGGCGCCATCCCCTCCAAAGGTCCAAATTCTCTTCTCCTCAATGGTTCAATTCTCACACCCTCCCTCTCCTATCACTTTCTTAATCTCTATCTACTGACCTTCCACAACTTCCTTGCAGGCAACCCTGCATCCTGAACGGTGCTCTCTTGGGTTAGGTCCTATTCCCTCTCCTAGCAGTAAGTCACACCTCCTCCTTCTCTCTCTCATCCCTCTTTAAATCCTTACAGCCTTATCTCCCTTTCTATCTAGCCCCACAGCCCCTTGCAGGGTTCCCCACATCCTGAATGGGTCTCTCTGGGACACTGCCTTATTTCCTTCTCTCTGGTCCCCCAGTCCCCTTGCAGGGTTCCTTGCATCCTGAAGGGGTTTCCAGGGACACAACTCTTCCCCCTCTCTTTTCACCCTTTTCTTTCATGTAAGCACTTGTTTACTTATCAACCCGGCACTTATTATTGTCCACTCTTTCTACCTATTATGTGCAACACTGTTGTAACACTGTTTGTTAGACCTAAATTACAACTGTGTGTTAATGTTGGTCTTCTAACTTGAATGTTTTATGTCTCATTCCTATAGTACTCCTTCCCACCCAGGTCGCACTGGAAGATGAGTGACTTGTAGCTCGGTGTACCTTCCTGGTGAAACATTTCAATAAATCAATAAATTAAGGGGAATATTGAAGCCATCCTTCCTCCAGGGGAAGACATTGAGTACTGGAGAGCTCTTATGCTAACCAAATGTGACATTGCCCCACCAACACCATTAACTGATGTACAGCAGTCAAACTCTGCTGAACCATCAAAGTGCACCTGAAGCACAGACAATAGCACATCTATAAATTTTTCACAATCACCAGTGTCATCAGCAGGGGAAAGGACATCTACAGCTACTTCTCAGGCACCCTATGTTCAGGATCAGAAAGGCAAATCAATTCTGAGTCACCTGCAACAACATGGATTATTATCCTATAAAGAAAGTGCAGCTGGTTCATCTGCCAGAATGGTAACTGTCTTACACAGCAATGATCCAGGAGTATTTTGCAGACCATACTGTGATTGGTCTCAAGGAAGTGCCATTACTCTGTTGGAAACAAAAGACAACAATGTGGCCCAATCTAGCAAATCTTGCAATAATCTACCTGAGTTGTCCACCTTCAAGAATATATTCAGAATGCATATTTAGTGCAGCTGGAGGAATAGTCACTGACCAAAGAACATTGCTAAGTTCTTTGAATGTGGAACAGCTAGCATTGCTCAAAATAAATGCTGACAATTTCCTAGTTGTCCCACAGAATTAGTTAGTTGCCATAGTTGTCCTTGTATCTGCAATCTGCGGCAGAATTACTGCAGGAAATAAGGCAATTTTAATGGAAGTTAATCCCTTTTGTAATACAGGAAACTATGACACTGTGCTTGATCCAGTGTTTTTCACTATATGTGTTTTATGTATATTTTAAATAATGAATCGCTTGGGCAGGCCCGATGGACCACAGGTCCCCTTCTGCCTTCATCTTCTATGTTTCTATGAACTGTTCTGTTTTAATGTAAAGAACTTCAAGCCTTAGGGATGAGGTCCTATATGAAATAGAAATTGACTTTATTGATTGATAAACCTATTGTTTTCCTTTTAACGCTTTCTCTCTCTCTCTCTCTTTCTCTCCCTCCCTCCCTCCCTCTCTCTCTATCTCTCTCCCTCTCCTAATTTTTAAGGCATTCCATGACATTAGTCATACCATTCCAGGCTATTCACCTGAATGGCTCAGAATGGTGCAACTGAAATGTCCTGGTAACATTAAAACTGAGAGCAGCTGTTGCTGAGGGGAGAGGAATTTAACATAATTGTAAAGACAATATAATATTAGATGATTAATTTAATGAACAAGAGAGTGCAAATATCAGAATACATGACAAACCATAAATAGAAAACAAGAGAGAATATGAATTTATAGAAAACTGTATACTATTACAGCAGTGAAAAATCAAGATCATATAGAGATCAAGATCATACACCCTGTGTACTACAGTGGGGATCGTGCCTTCCCCGGGAACTATAGACCCATCTGTATACTACCACCACTCTCGAAGGCCCTTGAACGAATCATTATTGACCAACTTGTCGATTATCTGGACAAGCTCATACTCCTATGCGCAGAGCAACATGGCTTTAGGGCTGGGCATAGCACCACTACAGCCCTCCTGGAATACACAGGCTTCATCCACAAATCCCTCGATCTTGGCCAGCTCGTCAGGGCTATCTATATTGACCTAACAAAGGCCTTTGACATGGTCAACCATGCCCTCCTAATTGACCAACTCACTACCATAGGCCTTGCCCCTGAGGCAGCTGTATGGTTCCGCAGCTACCTACACTGCCATTCACAGCAAGTCAGGATAGATACCTTTCTGTCTGACACCAAGCCTGTGTGCTCAGGCATTCCACAGGGGTCAATACTGGGCCCCCTCCTCTTTAGCCTATTTCTGAATTGCCTCCCCATAGCCAGTCAGCGGATGATGCAGTTATCTTTTCTATTGGCTCTGACCTCACTGCTCTTGAGCAACAGCTACAACGTGACTTCACCAGCGCTGAGTCATGGTTCAAAAATCATACATTGTTAATGAACTATAAAAAAAACATGTTGTTCACCAGTCTTAAGAACAAGCACAAAAACTACCTGCTATCAATATGTGATAGGGGTGATGTTCCTCTTGAACATGTTCATTACTTCAAATATCTCGGAATCACTCTTGACAACTTGCTGTCCTACGCCCTCCACATAGACATCACAGCTAAAGCAATCAACAAACACTTAGGGCTACTTTATTGCCATAGGCAGACCCTGACCCCTGAAGCCCTCAGCATAGTGGTCCACAGTTCAGTGGGTTCCCTAGTGGACTATGGACTGCCAATACATATGGCTCTGCCACAGATACTGTCCTCCAATGTGTAAAAACTGCCCTTAACAATGCCTGCAGGCTCACCTTAGGGGTGCACTGACTAACCCACACCTGCGCTTTCTACGCAAAGGCTCACTGGCTAATGCTCTTTGGTCACTTAAAATATCAATCTTGCCTCCTGTCCAAAAAGATCTGCCTTGGTCAGCTCCCGACTGGGGTCCAACAATTCCTAATTCCCAGCACTAATCCCAGGCCCACCCAAAATTCAGAACTGCAGTCCTTTCTGACTCCAAAATGTCGGACATCTCAAGGACAAAGGTCCTTTGCCTATCGGGCACCTTTGTGGTTCAACTCCCTCCATGAGAACATTATTAGCCTGCCCACTCTGTGGACCTTCAAAAAGAACCTAAAGAACCATTTAACTCATTGTACCCGACAGCTCTGTATGAAGACCGAACCATCCATTGATTATCCTGATACAAAATGACCATTAATACAGGAATCTCAATGTGTCTGCTATCGCTAGCACCTAGCAAAGGCATCTCTTACCATCTGCCCTTCTGACAAACAGATCTCTCTCTCTATGGGACACCCTGCACTTGGGGCTCAACTCCCCACCCCACCTCTCCAGGACTTCTATGCACTAACCCCCTCTTGTTGCTGACAACTAACAGGCTCCCTGTTGGGCACAGTTATTCAGTCTGTTCCTGTATGTATCTGACTGTGTTTACTTATTCCAGTTTTAGTTTTCACTGTATTTTTTGCATTCCTTTGTTTAAAGACCAAATGTACCTAAATGTTCTCATTCTAATTCTATCACCTTGTTTGTCTCAATCCTCTGTATAATTACCTACTTGTTCTAAATGTACTAACGTGGAACCTACGTAAAGAGCCCTGAGCTCAAACAGTTAATCCGAGATCTGAAATAAATAAATAAACAAATAAAATATTTAAAATGCAGAGTGAAAAAGACTAGGTTTATTTACTGCTAATAGTCTTTAATAGCCATACTTTACACCTCCCAGATAAACTGGTTAATATATAAAAGTCTGCATCATATGAAAATTTGTTTGCAACCTGAACATACAATACAAACATAACCGTGAATTATTTGATAGACTCTTTTTTCAAGTATGTGAGCATTCAAAATGGCTCTGAACAAAACTGGATGACTGGATAAGGACCATGAAGCCAGTTCTTTAAGTCCAAAACCAGACAGGTGGCGAGCCTCGGTCAAAAAGTAGGTGGAATAGAAGTAAGGATTCCAGGGGTTTTTAAACAATTCTAGACACATCATGTTTGGGGTACACTGATAAAAGGGTTCCAGACCAAAGGAACAGGCAGAGAAGAAAGGGAACTACTTGGCAGTGGGTCATGCAGATTGGGGATAACAGGCAGTATTAAAGAAGACAGAAAAAACATAGACATGTAGAATCTGACAACAGATAAGGACCACTTGGCCTACCCAGTCTGTCCATTTTTCCCTACTTATAGTAGCACTGCAGACCCTAATTGGTCCCTGTCTCTGACTCCCTCCCCACATCCTTTCCACTGATTCCCTTATGCCTATACCATGCATTCTTGAACCACACCACTGTTTTTGTCCCTACCACCTCTTCTGGAAGGCTCTTCCAGGAATCCACCACTCTTTCTATTATGTAGTTCCTCACATCTCCTAAATCTATCCCCTCCAGCTTTCTAGCATGTCCCCATTGTTCTTGAGCTCCTGTTTTCTTAAAAAATACTTCCCATCCTGTACCTTTTTACTCCTGTGTGGTATTTAAAGTTCTCTAGAATACCCTCCTCTCCCTCCTCTCTTCCAGGGTGTACATATTGAGATCCTTTAGTCTCTCATCATAGGGCTTTTGGTGCAGACCTTGCACCATTTCAAGTTGCCCTACTCTGGACAGCCTCCACTCTGTCTATGTCCTTCTGGGGATGTGGTCTTCAGAACTGGACACAGTACTCAAGGTGGGGTCCTGTGGGGTATTACCAGCGATCTACACAGGGGCAACACAACCTCCAACTTTCTTCTGGTGACAATCCTCCCTATGTGCCCCAGCATCCCACTATCCTTCACAGTTTTTATTTATTTATTTATTTATGACTTTGATAACCGGGTGAGTGCACTGATCCCAGGGACAGTTTTCAGGCACGACCCGGGCCATAACACATGGCGCAAGGTGACAGTGGAGTACAAGGTAACAGTAATACACATGAAACAGATTTGATAAAAGCAACAATAGTAAGCACAATATACAGGCTTGATGCATAAGTCCATTTGAAAACAGTGAATACAAGGTTTCAATATTGGACATGAGGAGATTTGATACAAAACAAACAAATCGTAGGCAGAGTGTACAATGTATGACTGCATATTCCAGTAAGGCAAGTAATACACAGAATACTCAGTAAATATATATATATATATATATATATATATATATATATATATATATATATAATATGTACAGGCAAGGAAGTCAAATATTACTGTGAAAATACAATATAACAGTTGTAGGCAGGGGAGTTGACCAGTGTCGGTAGGTGTGTAACCCCTAGAAGCAGTGGCAGGATGAGTTTGCCATGAACCAGATTTTAAGGTGGGACTTGAAACTGGAGACAGTGTCAATGGAATGGACTTCAGCCAGCAGTTTGTCCCACTGCGAGGGGGCAGCTGCAGACCAAGCTCTGCTGCCCATGTTGGTGGATACCCTAGGAACAGCTAGAGGGGGAGTTCCATTAGATTGGAGGTTGCGATGGAGCGTTCAGGTTTTCAGGAGGGCAGTTAGGGGGGATTCTGGAGCCATGCAGATAACATTGTCCTTGTCACATTATCTTGCCACCTGCAGGCTATCCAATATGATTACCCCCTGTTCTCTTTCCTGCTTGGTTGTCATCAATATCACTTCACTCATTGTGTACTCCGCCACCTTGGATTTCTGTGCTGTAAGGGCATTATTTTGCACTTTTTCACATTGAAGCCCAACTGCCATACCCTTGATCACTCCTCAGATTTCCTCAGGTTTCTGCTCATCCTTTCCACCCCCAAAGTGTCCACCCTGTTGCAGATGTTGGTGTAATCTGCAAAGAGGCAAACTATCCCATCTAGCTTCTCTGCAATGTCACTTATAAACACTTTAAAGATGACCGGTCCCTACACTGATCTCTCTGGTATCCCACTGGTTCTGTTTGCATCCCTTCTCCCAGATTCGTACATGGAACCTGCCTATGGGGTAACCACCATCCTGCCATTGCTACTATGGACTCTGTAGCTGCAGTATGCCACCACATGGAGGGCTGTGCTGCAATGGCATGCCATGCTGCCAGTGGGTACCAGCCTTACACAAAACTGCACCACATACCATGCAGCCAGGTATAGTTCTCACTCATTGGGGTGTCTGATAGCTATGGGACAGCTGGCAGAGTTGATAACACCAGGGGATGCAGGACAGGATCAGTGCCCACACACATGGAAGTACCCCATTTGTGGGTCTGTGAGACTGTACTGGGCGCAGCTGCCCAGTGCCAAAATTCAACCTTAACACACCATGTTGTGTCACACACTACCCAGTAGAGCACTCTCAAATGTCCATTGGCACTGCACCAGGTGGGATGTGGCATCCCCCCCCCAACATTGTGGTTCAGGGACTGGCTTTTTGCTGAGCAGAGGGGTTGATGGCACCCTCTGTCAAACCCCTCCACTAAGCCACCTTTTTGGCACAGCAGTCTGCCTGTGGCAAATCTGGGGAGTTTAGCACAGGGACCCCTGTTGTACTGAAATCCAGTGCAGGGTCCCTGGCACACTTGGACACAAACAGAAATAGGCACAACATGGGTGGATCCACAGGGCTATTTGAAAATTGAGCCCCAGATTTTAGGAGATCCAATTTGGAACAATGAGCAAGATGCTGCAGGGGAAACTACAGGGGGGTACAAGCAACAGAGGAGGTGGAAGCTAAATGGAAACTGATAAAAAATTGAATAACAGAGGTCACAGATCTCTGTATAATCAGTTAGAAGAAGGGGACAAACATTATAGTTCACAAGTAAATTAGGGGAGGCCATGAGGGTTAAGAATAGGGCATTCAAAAAAACTTGGAAGTGAGTATTGCAGAAGGTACGGAGAGAGGAAATCAGACCTTCTTTTCTTACATAAGGGAGAAGGAGACAAGGGAAGGAACAGTCAAGCTGAATCAAGGAGAGGAGTGGCATGGGGAAGAGAAAGGTAAGGTGTGCAACTGAACAGATTATTTTACTCAGTTTTCAAAGTGGAGGACAAAGGGCCAGTGCCTGACTGTGCCATCAAGTCAGAGGAGGAGGAAAGGGGTCAACATAGGTCTCATTCCTGTGAAAAAAATGTAGTGGAGGGCTTAAGTGCACTTAAAGTGGATAGGTTCATAGACCTGTGCAGGCTAGATCCTTGATTGCTTAATGAGATGGAGCAGGTCCTACCTGCACCACTAGATAACCTATGCAGTAGAAGACTGGAGATAGGGCTAGTACCCAGGGACTGAAGAATTGCAAATGTAGCTCCCCAGCACAAGAGTTGGAGCAGGGAATGGTACAAGAAGTTACACACCTGTCAATCTAACATTTATTGTGGGTAGCGTCCTGTGTGGGTAAGCTGCTAGACATCATTATAAGGGAATGGATAATACGTTTCATTGAGATGAATAAAATGTAGGACAAAAGTCAATATATGAGTGGAGGTCATGTCAGACAAACTTGATTGATTTCTTTGATTGGGTTACAAAGGCAAAGGACAAGGGACAGGCAATGGACATATTGTAGCTTGACTTCAGTAAAGTCTTTGCTTCTGTCTTGCATGGAACGTGGGTTAATAGAATGCACCTCCTCGGAGAAGGGGCAACATTATAAGGTGGGTGGGAAACTGGTAAAGGGAGAGGACCCAGATGGTGGTAATAGATTAGGCATTTTCAGGAGTCTAGGGGGGTCACCAGCAGGATGCCACAGGGATTGGTCTTGGGACAGGTTCTTTTCAATATCTTTATCTGCAACATCAGGGTAGTGATTCAGGGCAAGATGTGACTTTTTGAAGTAGTTGATACTAAGATAAGTGACCAGGGAGATTGTGAACAGAGTGTCAAAACTATGGAATAGGACCTGGTAGAATAGAATGATTTTCAAAAGTATGGCACTTAAAATGTAATGCCAGGAAATGTAAGATGACCCACATGGGGCAAAAAAATCCTAATATTGAATAAAGAATGGAGGGATAATAGTGGGAAGCACTACAGATGTAAAGATCTTAGTAGTAATTTCAGATGATCTGAAGGCATCAGCACACTGCAACAGAGTCGTAGGTAGGGCAACTAGTAGGTTGGGGAGCACAGGAAGGGGATCATCAGCAGGAGAAAGGGGTGATGCTTCTACTGGATAGAGTATTGCTTGGTTTATCCTCACCTGAATTACTGTGTGCAATTTTGGAGTCTGCATCTAAGGAAGGACTGGGATAGTGTAGTGGTAGTATAGAGGAGGGTAACCCAGATGGTTCAGGGACAGCAGGAAAGGGTGTATGATGACAGGTTGGCAGATATGAGCACATACATGCCTGAGGCAAGGAGGGAGGGAGGGAGGGAGGGGACATAACTGAAACATACTAACACCTCCATAGTTAAATAATGTGAACAGCAGGATAGGACTGAATGGTAACGCAAACAGCAGGGGCAACTCCATGAAGTCGGTGTGGACAAATTTAACAGATCGATATCAGGAAGTACTTTTTTCACAGAGAGGGTGGTGGAGGTGTGGAATAGGCTGCCAGAGGAGGTGGTCTTTGTGAAATCAGTGGAGAGATTCAAACAAGGGTGGGACAGATACAAAGATGTGGTAAATACCAGACCAGAAAAGGAGGAGGGTTGGGTGAGTGAAGATCCTCCAGGACTCTCCCATTCAACATTAGTAGTAGGCAGGGTCAGACTGGCCCACCTGGATACCTGGAAATGTCCAGGTGGGACCTCCTCAGTTGAGTAAGTAGTTACCTTCTGAACTCTGAAAACTTTTGCATTTATCTTCTTTTTTCTAATTAAATGGGGTATCTGGGACACTGTTGATAAATGTAAAATGCAAACACAGAGCTAGTGTACCAGATTGAAGTGGAATATTGATATGAGTGTGTCAACCTGGGCCGCCCTCTACTGATTTTCCAGGTGGGCCCTTGTATCTTCTTTCCAGGTGGGCCCTCTGTACCCCAGTTCAACCCTGGTAGTAGGTAAAATTGTACAAACATGATGGACCAGTGGGCATTTTTTTCTGCAGACAGATTCTATGTTTCTATGTGAGGTAACACTCTTACCTTACGTAGAAACATAGACACAGTTTTTGAATCATGGTAACATGTTTAGAGATGCACTGTCAAAGCTAAACTCCTACTGCTTTATTGCTCATTTTGCTCTGCAATCATTCTTTGGGTCATTGCTGATATGCCTCCTTGTTGTCTTTTCCCATGTATTATTATTAGCTGCTGCCATCCACCATGGACACCTTGTGAATGAGATGTTACTTCTCATGTGGTATACATCCCAAGCAGACAAAGATTCAATTCAAGTAATTAGATAGTTTGGTTGTAGCAAAGTGTCTGAAATAATTGCTTTGGGGCAGAATATGAGAGCATGTCAGCACTATTTCTCTTGTGGTATACTACTGAGTCACGGTGGTACTAAAATGACATCATAGTGTTTGTCAAAATGCCTTGAAGGAGATCTGACTGTCACATTGGAAGCTTATACTTTATTCCCTACTGGGATCAAAGTCAGGAAGTGTTTTGCAGCTGTTCCATTGAAATGCACTGGGGGCTGAGGAAAGCACTTTTATGGCTGTCAGTGTGTGAATGGTGGCCTTGTTATTGTTCCTTGCAGCTGTCTGTAATGTTTTGCTAATGTTTTATTGTCTGCAAGGAGCAGGGTGCATGAGAACCTGTTGAGCAAGTAGTGCTACTCTTGTAAATGTGCAGTTCACCTAGGTGATACACAAACGAAGCCTTCAGTTGTTTAGCCCTGCCCCCCCACACACACACACACACACTGTGATGACAAGAATGACAAAGAGTGATCTGACAGAGGAAGACATAATAAACTGTCAGTCTGCACATCCAAGTCATGCTTGTAAGAAATAGGAATTATTTCTCACATTCTCTTGCTATAATGAAAAAATAGCTCAGTTTCCAGTCAGTCTGAGTAGCCTGATCAGGAACTGGGAAAACAAACTGGGGGATCATTTGCTGGAGCATGGGGCAAAGGAGAAATTTGCAAAAGAAAATTAGCAAACATAACAGTTTTAATATTTTCACCATGCTTACTCAGAAGAAGATATTCTGTTCAGTCCATCTGATGTCATACATGCTCACGGTACTATTACAATGAAAACTGCCAATGTAAGAAGTTATGAGCTGGCCTTGGCTGCAGTCCTTTTTTTTCTTTGCAGAAAGAAAAAGAACAGCCAAGTCATCTGATGAGTCAAGAGCCCAACCCAGCTCATCAAGGAATAACAAAAATCTGTCTCCCCCCCCACAAAAAAAACTGATGGATTTAGTGCTTGACCTGTCAGAGAATAAAGAAAAAAAAATCTGTCTAAAGATCTGTCCCTCTCCCCCAAACTACTTTATGGGTCCAGTACCCAACCCAGTCTGTCAAGGAATAAAAAATATATAGCCCTGTCTTCTGCCATACTGCTGCTACCAGTGAGTTTGGGCCTGTCCATCAGTTCTGACCTGCAGCATAGTAGCATTGGAGATCAGGGGAGCAACTGACAGCATGCACTTCTGAGACTGCAATCCTAAGTGCACGTGATCCTGTCTCCACTGCCTGGCTCTCCCTCAATCTCAGCTCTGCACTCTCATGCAGAGTTCTTATTGTCACATATGCTCTAACCAAGCATGCTGAGCAATGGAATTCCTCCCCTACATGCCCCATTGACTAACAGTGCCCATCAGAAGCAAAGTCTTTTGGAAAAAATGGCAGGTGTGGCATCATCAATTTACCATCCTTTCCTTCCAGGGTATTAAAAAAGAATCTGTCCCCTCAACTACAGTACCTGGTAGATATGTTACGTAACACAGCCTGTAAAGAAAAAACAAATCTGTCCCTCATCCCCAAAACTATGACAGGTCTGTTTTTTTACAAAGCATAGAAGTTAGATTCTAATACTGTAGGGACAGTGGAATATAATGAAATTTGGTTTTGTATGATGATTTTCATACACACTATATCCCAAAGTGTTTTACAAGACACTGGTGTTCCATAATGGTAGGGCAGGGAATGTAGAATAGAATAGAATTTCTGGTGCCAACCTGGCCTAACATGGAATAAAAAAAAATAACTGCCCTGCCTACCAGCTACCTGATGGCTCCAGTGACCAGCCCAGACCATCAGGGAATGAAAAAAAAATGTCCCCCTTGCCTAACTGCCTGATGGATCCAGTGCACAGCCCTACCTATCAGGGAATAAAAAAAAATCTATCTCACACCCTCAACAACCTGACATATTTAATGCCCAACCTGAACAATCAGGGAATAAAAACACTCTGACCCTCTCCAACCCTCCAGCTATCTGACTGGTCTGAAACCTAACCCTGCCAATCAGGGATTAAAAAAAATACTGCTCTCACCAAACTACCTAACAGTCCAGTATGCAACCCAGATAGAGATGTTGCGAAATTAAATTTCGCTGGTGAAATTTCTGCGAAACTGGCAATTTCACCACATGAAACATTTCACAAAATTCCACCGTTCTGTGAAATTTTTTGCCTGTGGCGATGTTGTGAAATTTTGCCCAAAGAATGTGGAATTTCGCTGCAAAATGCACAATTTTGCCCACATTTCGCCTTTCTGCAGGCAAAATTTCTCGTTTCACTGGTGGAATTTCGTATTTCACACTTGCGAAATATTTTGTGAAATGTCTAAATTTCATGAAATATTTCACGTAACAAAATTTCCTAATTTTGCACATCTCTAAAACCAGCCTGTCGGAGAATAAAAAAATCTGTCCCCTAACCTGAACTGCCTGACAGACAGGTCCAGTGCCCAATCTAGCTCACCAGGGAATTAAAAAAAAGTTCCCAACTCCTAAAATCATAAATGGTCCAGTACCTAAATTGAAAGGTCAAGGAATAAATAAAAAATCAGACCTTCCCCGAGCAACCTGACTGGTCTAGTGCCAAACCCTGCCTCCCAGGGAAGAAAAACAAAATCTGTCTACCCCCCAATTATCTTACCACTCTGGTGCCCAATCTGGATCTTCAGGGAATGAAACAAATCTGCCCCCCTCACGCCAACCACCTGATGGATCCTATCTCCCATTACCTCATTTATTAAGCCAAACAGAGATAAGGAGGAGCAGCAGCAAAGCAGTAAGTGGTGAGCGGAAGGTGAAATAGTTGTGGTATTAAAACACTACTCTTTCCAAGTCCATCCACTTAGGTCACAGTGAGGATCTCGAAAACTGCATGGAAGGCTTAGGGCTGCCACCACACTGCTGCTGCTACCAGCCTGTTAAAGCAACTCTGCTTCCTCCGACTCATAGTGCACTAGCGTAAGAAAATGAATCCAGGGTGACCAATGCTCACACCTCCGAGGCTGTAGCTCCACATGCCAATGATCCCTGTTCCACCGCCCAACTCTCCATCTCTCTCTCTCTCTTTCCGCCTCTTGGTGCTCAATCTCATGTCTAAACTCTTCCCAAAACGTACACTGAGATCACATTGCCATTCATGCTGCAACCCAGACTGCTGCACAGCAGAATGATCCTGTGCCCAACCTGACCTGTCAGGAAATAAAAATCTCTCTCTCCCCCTCCTACAAACTATATAATAGGCCCAGTACCCAAACCATCTTATCAGGGAATACAAACAACTGGACCCCCCTTCCCAACAATCTGTCAGGTCCAGTGCCCAACACAATCTCTTAAGAAAATAATAAAATCCATCCCTTCTCTTCGACCTAACTACCTGATGAGTCTAGGGCCTAATCCAGACTATCAATGAATAAAAAAAATGTCCCCTTCCCCTCAACAACCTGACAAATCCCAAGCCCACCCCAGCCTGTCAGAGAATAAAACAAAATCTGTCTCCTTCCCCCAAATGACCTGATGGGTCCGATGCTCAACCTGGCCCTTCAGGAAATAGAAACCTTATGAGCTTCTCTCCCAACTATCTGGCAAGTCCATTGCCCAACATGGCACATCAGGACATAAATATTTGGCGAAATGGACAGTGGGCTATAAGTGAGTTTGGTGCTGGAGGGATTAAACTAAATTTTCCTAGTTTGGGATGGAACCAAAGCACTGTGTACAGTGTAGAGAGTATTACTGAAAAGCCTTGCTGCTGAGTCAAAGCCCTCCGTGTGGACACTGTATACAAAAACATTTGTAAAACTGGTCTGAATATGGTCCTCATATTATTACAGCTATAACAATGAGACTGGTGAGACGATAAGGCCAAGACATCAACGTAAAAAAGCAAAAGCAGCCTTGTTGGCACCAGCCAACTCTTGCTATATTTACTATCGCTTAACTGGAATGCATTTATTTATTTATTTTATTTTTTATTTATTTATTCATTTAGTTTTTGTTGACCGGGTAAGTACACTAGACAAATCCTGCCTATTTTCAGGCATGACCCGGGGGAGGGGGATACCAATGAATGCCAACTGACCTAGAACCAGATTAAGCTGTTGGTGGTATTTTTTTAGTGAATGAGGGAAATTTGGCCAGGACACCAGGGATAGTCCCCTACTCTTTTTGACAAGTGCCATGGGATCTTTAACATCCACCTGAACTACCACCAATCCAGGCAGATGGGACCTCGGTTTAACATCTCATCCGAAAGACGGCACCTCAGAAGTGCAGCACCCCTCTCATGCTGCACTACAGTGTCAGTACTGGGATATTAACCCATGTGCCAAATGTGGGAACTGAACCCACAACCCTCTGATCTCCCAGTTTAAAATGATTTAAAATGCCACTTCACTAGAAGTAATGCATTATCTGGTATGCATCCATACACCCCTTTCCCCCAGAAAGAACACACAGACACGTATCTTGGAGGAAAAATCCTGTTGCAGGGAAAACTGGGAAAAGCCACTCCCCAACCCCTAATGTGGTCACCCTTAAGGGGTCAAAAGAGGGGCCCTAACTGCCTGGCCCCACTACCCTACTTTTATGAGGATGGGTGGGTGGGTGATCATTGAAGGGCGAAAGCAGAAAGAGGAAGGACTGCTTGCTACAGTCCAGGAAATTCCTCTTTCTCCCTTCCCCCCACAGGATGTTACCCCCCCCTTCCCCAAGTGGGAGGCCTTGGTGGTCCCCTGTCCAATCCCTGGACTCTTCCTAGCCCCCTTGGGACCATCTTCTGCTCTTGCCCCCCGCCCCCCACCTCCTTCCTGGGTCCAGGGGAGTATGGTCCAAGACAGAATATGGGTGCTTCCATATATTGCAGCCTCTGTATTATTTGGTATCAATCTATACACCCATTTCCCCAGAAAAAACACAGACACAAATATTGGAGGAAATGGCCGCAGCCATGCATTTATTGATTACAATCCAGATTGAGAGCAGCATGCACACCCCAGGAGGATCAACTGTCTGAGGTTGTAAGGGCCAAGGCTGCTCGGCCACACCCGTCAGGAGCCGTTAGCCTTGCATTATAGCTGTACCTGCTGGAGGCAGACCACAACCCCTCCCCTGGGTCAGGGTACCCAGTTTCCACCTCAACACCAACAAGAGGAGGGGGTTATGAGTCCTTCAGGAGAATTTAGCTCGTCACCACCCCTTAACCACCATTCGATGTCATAGTGATCCTCCCGAGATGCCACAGGATGGACAACATCTGACCCCCTCAAGCCAACTGCTCCCTTACTTCCCCCAAGATCCATTCCAGATTCTCTTGGCCACAGTTCTACCCCCATCTTGGTTCAACATCATGTCTCGGCTACCATAATTTGACCAAAAAGCCGGAATCTGGCTATGTTTCACCACAGTCCCTCTAGCTCTTGCCTGGCCCTACTCATCTCCCCACCTATCCTAAAGTGGGCCTTGCATGAGAGGAGCCACCCCCTTCCCATTCGGCCAGCTAACTACTGGATTGGCTAGGATAAATGAGCAAGGCCTGTGGTCGCCACTCCAAAATGGTTCAAACCGACCTTCATGCCCAACTGCAAGACCACAGTCTTCTGCCTTCCCAGCTGTTGGATGTGAACCCTCAGATGACCCTTTCCACTGGGGCCACCTCCCTGTCCAGGTTGTCCTTGCCGCATGAAGGCCTGGTCGCCAATCCAGATTGATCCACCAACCACCGAGGGACCCTGGAAGAAACAAAAGTTGTTATTGAAAATGGGGGCACACATACCTCAAGAAGGCTTGCAACTTCCATCACCAAAGCGCCTGAATCTGGCCATGTGCCCCACCCCAGACTCCTAGCATTTGTGGCAGCCCCTATTCTGAAGGAGTGCATCCCATATTCCTTCAGGTCCAGTCCTATCTCCTGGACTGGTCTATCCAGAATAGCCTTAAATTGATAAGCCGTAACAGGCCCCCATTAGCGTGCTGAAAAAAGGCACCCCTATTCTAGGCTTGGACCCCATATATGCCTGCACCCTGTCGTGGACCTTCTAAGACACCCCGGGTGGAGCCTCCACTAGGTGCCAGCAGCCTTTCTACTCCTGGTCCATTTTACTCTTCCAAAGCCTCACCCAGGCCCCCTGCTCTATCACTAGAATATCCCCCACTTTCAGCCCTATGACTTTGGTTCTCCAGGGGGGGCTGGGTTACTTCCAACATGCAAAAAAGCCCCACAGCAGGTCACCAAAATCATGGTACTGAACAGCAATGCCTTCAATGGCATCCAACAGACCTTCAGCAGTGCCTCCTGAATGCTCTTCAGGATCACCGGGGTGATGGAGCACCGCGTGTCCTGGTGGGAAGTGACTGACTTCCCCCACCCTTCTAGCACCTTCCTCACCTTGAATGTCTTAGTGGTGTTGATGACCCCCAGGGCCCTGGGGACCCAGGACAAGCCAGCGAGGTGCCTGGCCACCACCTCTGGCATGACACCATTCTCTTTTGACAGCATGATGTACTGGCACAGCTGCTCCACCAGAATGGGCCAATCCTCTGGCCAGACCAACTGTACCCACACCCCCAGGTAGTGTTCTACTCTTCTACGATATACTTCCCTTATCCTTGGTGCAATGGAATTACCTATACATTCCCAAGTCAAGATGTCACTACCCTTCACAAGAAAGGGGTACCGTCCATGATTGCTGCTCCGCTGCTGGAGCCAGCTCTCGAAACCGTTGCCACTGTGAACGAGATGAAGCATCAGCAATCCCATTGTCAAGCCAGAGTATGTGAATGGCCTTAAATGTGATGACCAACAGCAAGCATTTTAGGACAAAGATGCGCATCAAGTCTCCCATCAGACCCTTCTGCTCCAACTGACAATTAATGATGTATACCACCCCCATATTGTCTGACCTGAACAGGAACTTGCAATTCTTTAGCAGTGACCTCCATAAGCACAGGGCAACCACGATGGTGAAGAATTTCAAAAGTGTGATGTTGGTGAGCAGACTCGCCAGCCCCCATTCTGGCGGCCAGCTGCCCACATACCTCTCCCCCTGAAAGTATGCCCTGAAACCCATAGCTCCCGCTGCATTTGTAAACAGCTGGAGCATGTGCTCTCTGATGCTGGCCTGCCATAGTGCCACTCCATTAAAGTGACCCAGGAAGACCTTCTACAAATGTAGGTCCTCCCGAAATCCTGCTGTGACCCGCAGCCTGTGATGCAGTTTGGTACACCCCCTTTCAATCTGGCCATGTGCTACAGAAAGGTGCGCCCTATGGGGATGACCCAAGACACAAAATTGAGGTGCCCCAACAGCTGCTGTAACTGCCTCAATGTTACCTTCCTGGCCCCCACCGTGGAGTCCACCAGACATCTAAGGGCCTTCACCTTCTCCTGGGGCAAGCGACAGAGTCTGTTGATGGTGTCAATCTCAATCCCCCAAAAAGACCAGAGCCCTGGTCATGTCTTCTACATTCCCAGGGGCTAAGGGACCCAAAGTCCTGACAGATGCTCATGAATGTAGCCAGTGCCTCCCCACAGTCTTTTTTCCCATCCACCTCAATGAACAAAAAGTCTTCAAGGTAGTGAACTACCACCTTATTCCCCGATTGCCTCTCCATCACGCAGTGCAGGAAACAACTGAATGTCTCAAATACTGCACACACCACTGAGCACCCCTTGGGCATGCAGTTGTCGACATAGTACTGGCCCTCAGACTTCATGCCCAGTAAATACCTGTCATCTGGATGAATAGGAAACAATCTGAATGTGGACTGAATGTCCACCTTCGCCAAGAATGCCTGAGACCCTACTTCAAGCACAACCTCGACCTCCCTGTCAAATGATGCATATTGCACCGCCGTATGACATGGATCGATGTGGTAGTTCACAGAGTGTCCCTCAGAGTAAGACAAGTGATTTATCATCCTGTATTCCCCAGGTGTTTTCTTTGTCACCAGTCTGATGGGTGATACCCGCAGTGTGGTGCTCAGAGGGGCTCTGAATGGCCCACTAATCCTCCCCAGCTGCTGCTCTTTATCCAGTTTCTCCCAGACTGCCTACGGGTGATCCTGCACAGATTTCAGATTCTCCACCTTCTGCCCCTCCCTGGGTTGTCATACTGGAGCCTGAAACCCACCACAAAACCCTCCCTCAGCAGGTATGCGGCCTCCTTGTCTGGGTACTGGGCCAATCACTGGCTAATCCTGTCCACCCTTACCAAGGTAGGCAGGTTTTTCACCTTGCTGCTTCCTTGGCTTTTTGAATGTGCCTCTGATTCCCCTCTTGAGGAATACGGTGATGTACACTGAACAAAGGGGTGTAGCCCCCCCACAGGCCATGCATGTGTGCCAAAAGTGACATGCTGCCCTTACACACTTCACCTGGTTGTAAGCGTAGAAAGCCTATGACCCTGCCGCACCCCTTTCAGCTTTTTGTGATAGTGCCGGCCGAAACAGCAAGCCAGATTAGTGTGCACCACTCCCCCACCATGCATGACATCCACCAATAGGGTCATGTCCACAGTATCTCACCCCAGTGTAGCGTCCTCTTGCCTCCATCATTGAAACTCCTCATTGTACTCCAACCATGCCACCCCTCCCTTCTTACGGTGCATGAGAATAATCCTATTCTGGAAAATGTATATAATCCTGGCCCCTGATCCATATCCTCCTGTAGGATGGTACCTGCGTAGATGGAGAAGGCTGTGATCCAATTATCAAAGGTGTGAAGCATCTTTGGTGGCTTTTTATCTGTCTCATCCTCTTCTCCTTCTTCTTTTCTTCTCGCTCCACTGGTCTGTTCAACAGGGAGAACATGTCCACATACTACCTATTCCTGATTTGCTGCCTAACCAGATCTGTGAGGTGGGACCCCAGCTGCTTGTCCAGGCCCATGTATGAGCTGGGAGAAGAGAGAAGAGTTTCAATAGCTGACTGGGCCACAGGGACTGCCATCCCTGTGGCCCTGTCCTTTGCACCCGCTTTCTCTCCAATCACTGCCATGAGGTCCAGCAGCTTGTTCAGCTTGACCTCAGTCCCTGTCAGCCCTATCCCACTAGCCTCGGGGGCAGTCCCCTCTCACCCCTCTCCACTGTGGCAGATATCTGCCTCTGAGGTGGCAGGACCACTTTGCCCAAGTGCTCTCGTGCCCATCCTGCTCCTGCACTCCATCCCCTAATGCCACTTCAAGTACCTGCAGCACCTTGTAATTGTTCAATGGCCTTACCTCGGTTCATTGCTTACCTCTCCTTGGTGTTCTTGGGACCTTGGCAGGAGGTGCCACCCTCCCCTTCGCTGGCTGCTTTTTTGGTGGCACACCCCCCGACCATTGAAGTCGATGGGCCCTCCAGCCACTCCAGGCAGGCTTCCAGCAATGCGGCTCCCTTTCTCCAGTACAGCTCCCACAGTTGGGCTTCCAGGCCCTCCGTGGCCTTAGTTGATGGTTTCCTCTGCCGGGTTGACATGTCATACCTGTAAGACACTGAGAACCCCCCCCCAGCCCATGATACTGGTTAGTAAGGCCTTGCACTGAAACCACAAGCTTGGAGGCATGTTGATCCTCCCTCATTGCCCCATCATGCATGAATCCTTACGGCCGAGCACTCTACTTAAAAGATTGTAAATGTTTGCTATGTTGCTCTGTGCATGTGGCTGCAACAGAACTTGTCTCTGAAGGAACCCTTTCTCTGGGTCGCCCTGAGTGATGAGCAACCTGCTGCCTGCATAGCTACCTAATGACACTTCCACCTGTAACCTAAAACCTCACCTCGGCTAAAAACCCTGCCGAGAACTGCAAGGGCCCCTGCCTTGTCATTCCTATATATTTCCCTACTTAACTATATAAAAGAGAGAAACAGAAAACAACATTTTACTTTTCCTCTTTTTTTTAATGTTGCCATCCACTGTGCAAAATTCCCAACCGATGCCCTCTCCAATATGGCAGCTGAACCCTTGTGAGATCACGGCTGACCCTGCGAGCTTGCCATCCCCAAGATGGCCACCAGGGATTCTCACAAGAGCTCACACTGCCCCCATTGCAATGTTACTTCCACGATGATGCTATATCCAAGCCATGTTCATATTCCCCGGGGGATGCCACTGAAGGCCTATGCCTATAATGCCCCCAGGAAGCATGGCGCTCCATGCCCCAACCACTTCCTATCTGGTCCTCTGACTCACACCACCCCAGTGGTGTATGGCTTTTGTTGGGCCCTCCGTGGGCCTATAGAATAGCCCATTGGACTGAAGAGAGGCCGGCAGCATGACCCCTACAAGCAGGCCCATGCAGTGGGTCACAGAAATCTGCCTGGAAGCTGCCCTACTGGCAACTATGGCCAGACGCCTTGTATGGCTCGCTGCCTGGGCAATGCCCAATCCCAGCCCATGAGGAATAACCAGGGGCTACTGCAGACAACAAAGCCATTCGAGCCCCCTTAACTTCTGTCACTCCCCACCCGACCGGACCCAATTCTGCCACAATTATCCCACACCCAGGTGGCAGAGCAGCAATCGGGCCCTTCATGGGCTACAAGGAGACCCCAACTAGCCAAAAAGGCAGTGCCTGAAGGAGGAATGATCTCAGCAGAGCAGGAGCCACTTGACAGAGCACCACCAGAGCTGAAGGCACCAGGACTGCGCCGGATACCCAGGTACTTCTTGATGCAACTACTGCCCAATACATGATGGCTCAAATTGGCAATTGTCTTATCTTATCATTTTTTATTTTTCCTTGTACTCTGTACCCTTGCTCCGACTGACCAAATGAGCTCCTCAGATCATGCTGCATGACACAGGAGCTCAACTGCACCTAGGATGGCTAGTAGAGAACTCTACCACCTTACTAGCCATCAATAAACAAACACAATCTTTTTTTTTTCTATAAGTAATTTAACATAAGTTAAATTATCTCCAGGAAAATGCCTGCCAACCTGTAGGCTCCCCCACCCTCTTTCTCCCCAGGCCCTTACCGTCCCCCAGCCCCTAGGCTAGAAATCCCTTTAGGGCTTGGTAGGCCCTTAACTGGCAGTGCTGGCCAACTGGATGTCCTGATCCTTGAAGGGCGAAAGGTGAATGAGGAAGGACTGCTGGCTACATTTCAAGAAATTTCTCTTTCTCCCTTCCCCTACAGAATGTAACCCACCCTTCCCCAAGTGGGAGGCCTTGTTGATCCCTCTGTCCAATCCCTGGACTCTCCCTGGCTCCCTTGGGACCACCTTCTGCTCTTGCCCCTCCACCTCCTTCCTGGGTCCAGGGGAGGATGGTCCCAGACAAAATACAGCTGTTGCCATATGTTGCAGCCTTTCTGTTCTTAAACAACTAGACTAAACTGAGAACTAATGTACTGAGCTGCTTCTCAGGTAATCTTCAACAGCTCTTTGACATGTATTCTGCTTATAAAATACAGCCAAGTTGTACAAGTTTCAGCACTGTAGTAAGCTAGTCATTCTTATGTCAAGGGCACTCTACTTTCCTTCTGTTGGTATTTGTAACCCATATTTTTTAGCCTATAAAAATTACAGCACCAGTGCAGAGCTTTAATAAATGACATGCATATCATAAGCGTCATAAGGATAAGTTGAATAGGTGCACTTATCAGCACTCTTATCATGTATTAATGCCAGTAATAATAACATATAGATGAGTTCTGACCTTCAGGTCTCAGTGCCTGCTTGACTGATAAAGATTTACTTCTGGAGGATGGCCACAGCTGAGATAATACTTAGTGAATGACAGCTGCATTTCAGAGCATGTCCTCTTTCAGTCAAGGACACGGAGACTTTTTCTTCAGATCCTTTACACAGCAAATGTAAACCATTACAGCCTGTGAAAAACAAGCAGTGAATTGATTTGACAGCTATTGCTGTATGGCTAACAATTTAATTTTGCTGTAGATAATAGCTTTTGGACTGCAGAATAATGGTGACAGCAGCACTTTAAGTATGCAAGTGAAATGTGTGAAGCAGAGAAATTGTGCCACATAAAGCCTTAGAAATTAAGAACTATCAAGCCAGTTAGTGCTTTGCTATTTACTGTGTGTTATTTATCAGTAGCTGAAGCTACAACAGAAGCATTAGAATTAATCTGCATCCATCCACCTAGCTATCTAGTACATTATGGGTTGCAGTAGAATGACACATTTCTATTCATACTAGAGGCTAATTTCTGTAACTCAAGAGGGGTGAAGACATGAGTGTGTTACAAAGATCTCATCCTTACTATTAGGGATATAATGTATCTGTTATTTGGAAGTTCTTTTGCATGTGACTATATTATGTCTGTGCTTGTATGGTTTGAAAATAAATAATTTAAGGTAACTGTAATATGGATCCGTTTGGCGTAGTTGGTAGTGTTTTAGCGTTTTCACCTGTGCACCAGAAGATGTGAAGATATGGGCCATTATTATGCCTTTGGCTTGTGCCTAAGGCTAACACTTTAGTGCAGTATTGTGGGTTAGGTTGGAGGGATATTCTGAAAGGTACTTTCATTTAGATGAGATATTAAATTGAGTGTTCTTACACCAAGGGTTCTCAGACCTTGCCATGGTGAGCCTCTCCTGTTGGGCCTGAAAAAATTCCAGTCCTCCCCATGTGTTGTGATTTATATACTGCAGTAATCACGTAACAATTAACCATTAGCACACTGCACATGTACCTCACTAAATTGCACTTCTGGTCAGCTTTTGCATGAGTACCACTGTACCTTACCAGGTACCTGTAATGATGGATAACACTCATGAAAGCACACACAGCCACTTTTAAATAGAAACATGTGTTTATAGTTACAGTGTATTAAAACGTATGAAAATGTATTGTAAAACATGCTACCTGTTAATCAATCAGTCCAGTGCCAGTCTGTTAAGAGAGCAGTCTGTGAGCCTGTTTTCGTGCAGTTAGCTGCTGTATTTTTTGTCTGTCATTTGAAAGGTAGAGGCACAAGTCATCTTCAACTTTAAGACGGGCCCAATACTTTGTTTTTATTGCAGTCAGTGCTGAAAATCTGGATTCACACAGATATATTGAGGCAAAAGGCATAGGAACAACAAGAACTCGATTTTTAAGTGCTGAAAACTCATGTTCAACTGACAGCCAAAAGTTTGCAAGGAGCTGCTGTGCAAAAGAAACCTTCAGAGCTGGGTCTGTGACCAGGTCAATGAGGATCTCCTGTTCTTCCAGGGATAAAAAGTCTGCATAGCCTGGCCTGAAAATGAAGGGATTCCTGACCCATAGGTCACTGTCCTCTCTACCATGTCCATGGAAGTAGTCTCATAGCTTGCCTTGCAACCCATTTCGATGCTCTTTATTAATTTATTTGATGCTGTTAACGAAAAGTTTTTTTCTGAAGGAAACCTTCCAAGGTTGGAAATGTGGCAACTGTTCCTTGCTGTACTCATGTGGACCAAAGTTCAAGCTTGGAGACAAATGCCTTGATCTTGTCCCTGACTGTGTAAACACTGGCATCCCGTCCTTGAAGTGACAGATTAAGTGAGTTCAGTCTGCCAAAGATATCTGCCAAGTATGCAAGCAAAGCAAGCCATTGTGGACTGTGAAAATGTTACAAAGTGGAGAGTTACAGTCAGCAAGAAATATGCAAACTTCGTCATGTAGTTCATGGAGGCGGGATAGCACTTTCCCCTGGGACAATCAATGGACCTCAGTGTGCAAGACCAACTGTGTGCATTTTGCTCCCATCTCTTCACACAGTACTGTCAACAGTCTGGAATTTACTGGATGTGCCTTGATGAAGTTCACAGATTTCACTGCATCAGCCAAGACTTTGTTGAGCTCAGCTGGCATCCTCTTGGCTGCCAGAGCTACTCTGTGAATCATGTAGTGGTTCTAGACAGCACTGGGAACCACTGCTTGTACCCTAGTCACCATCCTGCTGTGTCTTTCAGTAGTTGCATGAGCTTCATCACTGCAAATACCAACACAGTGACCCCAGTCAAGGCTTTCATTCTCAATGAAGGTATTCAGCAGGTGAAAGAGCTCTGCCCCAGTTGCTCTTGCAGGAAGTGAATTGCAGAACAGAAACTCCTCCTGAAGATCTGTGTCTGTGGCATACCAAGTGTACACCAGAAGTTGTGCAGTATCTGCAATATCAGTGGACTCGTCTATATGCAGAGAGAAAAATGGCCTCTGATGAACTGAATCTATGATCTGCCTCTTCACATCCTCAGACGTGCTCAATACGATGGCAAATTGTGTCTTCTGAAAGAGGAATTGCATCCAGCTGTGCAGCTGTTTTCTCTCCAAGCATCACTGCACACATTTCCTTTGCAGCAGGAATTAGCAGCTCTTCTCCAATATTGTGTGGCTTCCTAGCTTTTTCAGTTCTCAGAGACAGAAGATATGATGCTTCAACACCTTTCGCAGGTACAGTCCCATGCTGCTCCATAACTTTTTCTTGCCCTCTCAGTTCACTCAGTTTTCTCTGGAAGAACTCCACTGGTTTTGAAAGTAAGCTGGGATGCTTTGTTTCCAGATGATGCTGTAGCTTGCAGGGCTGCATACTGTCTTGTGCTAGAACCTCAGCACACACAATGCACTGGGGTTGTGGCGTGTCACTGGTTCAGATCCAGGTGAATCCTAGCTTCAGATAGTCCTCATCATATCTTCTGGCATTGCACTTTGCTTGAGATTCTCTCTGTCCAGCAGCTTTCACCTCCTTCTGCACACGCTTCCTTCTTGTCACCAGAAAATGATCCATTCTTGGTCTACAATGCAATGGGAAATTCATATTCATTAGAGGTTGACATCAGTTAAGCCAGTCTGAGGCCAGACCATCCTGGGCATGCCCATATGTTCTGCCAAAACTGCTACAGACACAATACAACTGCTACAGACACAATACCTGCCATCATGGACAACAATAAGAACTCCAGAAATTATTTATCAATTGAAGCACATTTTGAAGACAGAAGAAGACAACAAGATCAAGACTGTGGGTAGTTGCACCCATTCTAAATCAGGAAACTGCTAGTAGCAATTAGGTAAGTACCTTCTTTGATGAGTCTTACCATGGCCAAAACATACACACACACACACACACACACACATATGAATTTATACCGCCATCCCACATTGCAAGCACTGTCCCTGATCTCAATGTGGTAACTCCTGGCAGCCAGTGCCTATCAGGTCCTTCACTCCAAACTTTTCCAGCAAATCCTTCACTGTAAGCCCCTCCCCCACCACACTGGCCAGATCCGCACACCAGGTGTAGTCTTTGTAGTAGTTCAGGCACATTTAGCTGCATTGAAGTGAAGGGCCATCAGTTTATCTGTAGGGGGTGGGTTGTGTGCTCCTTGAACACACTTGGATAAGACCGCTATCCCCCAAGCAACATCAGCAAGCCCTTCGCTCCAAAGCCTCCTACCCTAAAATACAGACTCCTCATTCCAATACCCTACACACATCAATTACACAAAAGTATAGCATTTTTGCCCTGTACACCGCAGACACATAAACCCCACAGCACCATTTCAAACCCCTCCCACTACAAAAACATTATCTGGTTCTTTCTTGCAGTTCAGTCACAATTAGCTACATTTAAGAAAAAGCCTATTGGTGTGTCTGTGGGGGGGGGGTGCTCCGCAAACAGACCTGGAGAAGACCCCCATCCCCCATCCACCAAGCAACACCAGCAGGCCCTGTAGTACTTTGGATTCCTCCTTCCCCTCAGAAATTGCTATGTCACACAAGAAAAAGGTGCTATCCACACAGATGCGAGGAGCTGATAATTATGATTTAAATTTTAAAAGACAGAAATTCCAAACACTGTACAATGGTAAAGACACACAAAATAAATGCACCAGTTTCTGGCATTCTCACCTTGGCTTGAAGCTATACACCCCCCCACACACACACACAGCTGTGGCAGGACCAGAACATGACTGTTGCTTTTGTAACACTGCCTCCCAACAGAGCTCTGGCAGGACCCGATCAGGACTGCATCTCTGTGGCAGTTTGTAACCTTCCTCCCCTTCCCCCAACAAAGCTTGAGTAGAATTGGATCAGGAGTGCATGACTACAACTCTGCAGCACTTTGTAACCCTCCATCAATACCCCCAACAAAGCTCTGGCAGTACCAGATCAGAATGCCAACTCTGCAGCACTTTGCAACCCTGCATCAACTCCCAGACAAAGTTCAGGTAGGACCAGATCAGAAGTACCACTCTGCAGCAGTTTGTAACCCTCCCTCAACCCTTCCCCCCCAGCAAAGCTCTGGCAGGATCTGATCTGAACTGCAACTCTGAGGCACTCTGTAAACCTCCATTCCAACACCTCACAGTCAACTGCATATTTAAAAAAAAATGCATTTTTACCCCCTACCCCACAGAAGCCATTATATATTAACCCAACACAGGCATTTTTTGCTGCTTTTGAAGTGAAGGGCCTTGGGGGACTGGGTGCTCCTTAAGATATGCAGAAGCCCCCTACCCCCAAGCTACACCTGAGGACCCTTCACCCATAAGTCCCCCAGCACCCTCCCAGCTATCAATTATACAACAGCATGCCATTTCAGCCCACTCCAGAGACATCATATATGCTCCCCATATGCACGCCCATTGGTCCAACACCCCCTAACCATCAATTATACAACAGCACGCACATTTCAGGCCCACCCCACGGGCATCATATATGCCCCCCCCTCAATTCAGGCCCATCGGTCATAAACCTCCAACCATCAAAAGCAGTGTGCCACTTCAACCCTCTCCTCCTTCCACACTTTAAAAGTGAAACATTCAGAGGACCGCAGATGCCACACAGAGGCACCATATATGCCCCCCCATTTCAAACCTCCTCTCCCATACAAAAATAAATACATTACTGACTCTTGTGCCATTTCAACCCTCTCCTTCCAAACTGGACAGACTGTTGCGCACCCAAATAAACAGGGTTCAAACAAAACTCCCTTAACCATTGTTTAAAACCACTTTTAGCCACTTTTAGCCATTTCAACCCAAAGATAACCTCCCCTCCACATTTCTAACCTCCTCTGCCATAAAAAAACATTACTTGGGCATATGAAGAACAATTAAAGTACCCCAATCCTTACCAGCCCTGTTCAAAGCATAGATCTGAGAGAGGTCTGGTTGGCAGGAGATGGGCCGAGTTCGAAGCTTCAGGAGGTCCCAGTTGGTGTCTTCATGTGGTCAGTGGTCCCAGTCAGTGGCTGGAGGTCCAAGGCAGCATCTAAAAGTGGGTGGAGGTTGGAGGCAGCAGCTACAAGTGGGCAGAGGTTCCATGCGGCAGCTACAAACAGGCGGAGGTCCAAGATGGCAATTCAAGGTGGTCAGTGGTCCAAGCTGGCAGCTTCAGCCAGGCGATCACAGTCCAAATCTCATCAGCAGAGTTAAAGATCCCCACATTTTGCATCATGCTTTATTGCTGGAACTAATGATGACAACATTTGCTGTGAGGCAGCTGATTGGCTGAGGAAGCTTGAGGAAGTCAGCCAATTATTGGCTGGTTAAGTCTGCCACTGATTTTCTGTATCCACCTCCCTCTCATTGGTTGGCATGCTCTTCCTCTCAATTGGTCTGTTACAGATCTTTACTTTACTTTTGATTGGCTGGCTGAGGATCACTTCTTAGCCCTGCTAGTTATTAAGTGTTGGCTTGGGAGAGAAAAAGGGGGCGGGGTTGTACAGGGCTGCAACTTCAACATAGCCTCTTGCAGGCAGGGGGTGGGGAATTGTGGCACAGAGGCAGCAGAGTGGAGTAAGGCGGGGGAAGGTGAAGTAGTCATGTGGCCAGGAAGGAACGGGAATTGGGAGGGGCATAGAGTAACATGGAGGCTCCGTTCTGTTGCCTGTGTTTGTTGCATGCTTATTGCCACACTCTACACACTTTTTTGTTGAGTCTCCTGCGCCTCCCCTAGAACAGGATCATGCCTCCCAGGGAAGCACTCCTCACTATTTGAGAACTGCTGTCTTATACTAATCTACAGTATGGTGGCTGTCTAAAAGTCAAAGTTATCTAATTTAATCAGTATCAGTGGCTCAGTAGGTAGCATGCTTGCCTCTAGGGTTCAAAGATTGGAAGTTCCTGGGTTCTAGCCCCTCACCAGGAAACTGGGGCAATAACCATAACTGACACTGTAGTACAGTACAAAGAGGGGTTGCTCCACTGTTGAGGTGCCATCATTTGGATGAGACATTAAACTGAGGTCCCTTCTGCCCATCGCTAGCCACTGTCCAGGTGGAAGCAAAAGATACCATGGCATATATCAAAGAAGAATAGGGAGTTTTATTCAGAAAAGAAAGTGATACACACGATTGCAAATTTTTACACAATGGCACAAATATGCATTTGTCAAGTAACAAGTGCATCAGAGTCAGTTACCCATGGTAAATTCTTCCATTTTTCCAATAAATTACTTTGCTTTAAAGAATATATTTCTGCATGGTATACCTTCTGTATGTCTTTAGTTATTTTCTTTATAAGCTCCTGATGAGTCATGTTCTGTTGCTGCAGAGTAAAGAGGCATCTTGCTATCCATATATGCCATTTACATACTGTTAATATCACACATAAAGTACTTTTATTCCATTTTACCCATTGCGAAAAAAATTGCTCATATCAAATTAGCATATGTGACTGTGGCAAAGGTCAGCAGAGCCCATGCCTTTGCTAAAGATTTCCAAAAATTTAATATGAAGGAACATTGAGAGAAAAGATGGTTCATTGTTTCCTGTTGTTGAAAGCATTGTGTTCTACTACACATTCTGTCAGCTGTTTATGTTTATGATTAGATTTAACACTGAGGCATTCGCAGCAGCTAAACCAATGTACATCCCACGTATGTGGAGGTAATCTTGGATTTCGAAACAATTGCAAAAGAAATGTCTGAGAGTTCATGGGACACTTCTCAAAAACATTTGAAACATTACAAAGTTGATCCAGCAAGTGTCTATACAGTAATTTCCTATGCATGGTTAACATCATTTGACAGGAACCTTGCCATTGCTTTAGCCTATTAAAACTTTCTGTCAAATATTTAGGTATGTCAGGAGTGTTACTCATTGCTCTTAAGGCTTCCATTTCCAATTGAGTGAAGTACTGTTGACAACTGGCATTTACCCAAGATTCCCACCCCACATTCCTATTTATTAATAATGGTTTCAAATTGGATATAAAGAAAACACTGTTAAAAAACAAAATTGGGTTAATCATATTTAACCCTCCCCTAGAAACAGATAAATAAGTTATATTCCTTTTGATTGGGTTGAGGCGGCTGCCCCATAAGGCTTGGAAAAAATACTTAAATAACTGGTCTCTAACCTTTTGGGGGATGGGAAGATGTAACTAACATATAAAAATAAAGGTATTTAAATATGTTTTAATCATATACTGTATACTCTTTTTCCCTAACTTCCATTTATTCCAAAATGTATTTTATTCTTGCCTTGATTAATCTTCGGCTCCCAATTCATCATATCAAAGTTGCTGTTTCCAAACTGGATTCCTAAAATTTGTAATGGTTCTTGTTTTACCACAATGTTCCCAATATTTATGTTACTTTGACTTGTATTTTCCAGTTGTCTTCCAGTACATTTTTCAAGGTCTGAGGATGCTCCTGAGAAGTTTCCAAAATCCATACAGATTTTAATGGATTCTACTGCTGAATTTGCATCTGCAACTAAAAGACTCATTACATTCATGTATGCTATTACTTTGGGAGAAACATACCCTTCTAAACTTTGTAGGGATAGTATCTTAGGGGAAGAATTGATTAATCTCAGCAATGGGGCTCAGAAAAAAACATATAATATTGGGCTTAATGGACAGCCTTGACACGCTCCTCTTTTTATGCTAATCATTGGTACCTTCCATCCGTTTACTTAGGGAACTACAGTGGCTGTATTATACAGCCATTTTATCCAATCAACTACTTTTTGGGATACATGGTATTTTCCCAGAATATACCATACAAATCATGGTTAACTCTGTCAAATTCTTTTTGCTGGTCTAGGGAAACCATAAATCTCTTTACTTTCCCCCTGTTTCTGCTTTCTGTTACTTCCTTTAGTATAATTAGATGATCTGAGATACATCTACCAGGGATAGCACATGATTGTGCTTGAGATATCACATGTTGTGCCATTAAGTTTAATCTTTTTGCTAACATTTTTGTAAGGATCTTAAAATCTGTATTTAAGAGATGAATGGGTCTCCAATTACAAGTATCTTTCTTATCTCCTTTCTGAAAAATGTATACTAAGGAACCCTGGTTCATTTCCAAAGGAATATTATTAGTTTCCAAAATGTGATCATATACCATAGTTAATTCAGGGATGAAATCAGATCCCTTTAATTAAAATCATTAATTTGTTAGGATATCAGGCCTGGAGTAGTCCCATTTTCAGGGAGGAAATAGCTTCCTGTACCTCAGTGCATTGCATGTCCTTACACATATTACAGTGAAGTCTGCCTAAGGGCACAGCCTTGGGATATGACGTTTTTGTGCACTTAAGCGGGCTGTGCATTTGAGGGAGCAAAACAATTTAGACGCGTGTTGTGCTTTACAAAATCACTTGCACTTTATTTGACAATGCACACACATAAAAAGCATAACATCATACTGTAAAGTGCTGTGTTACAAAAGTACTGTAGTGCTGTTAACGTATAAATAAATAAACAGTTAAAGCAATTGAAATTACTGGCCAAAGAAGTATGTTATTTTTTTTCTGCTTGCTGGACTGTATTGCCAGCCTGTTAACATAACTATCAAAGTTAAACAGTAAGCTGAAATCACTTTTCTCCCTGCTCAAAATAAAGCATCTTACTGTGTCCATGGCTGTTATAGCAGCGGCTGTGGTTACCAGTTCATCTTCTGGAGATGCTCCCTTTCCTCCTTGTCATCTTGCTCACTTCCTTGCACACCCTTTATATCATTACAGATGTCTTGGTCATCCACTGGCCCCTCCATTACAATCCTCTCATCGATGTCCAAATATGTGAGGAACTCATGGACAGTCATACCAGCAGGCAGATCAGAGACACACTCCTCACTTTCCTCCTTGGCGTCTGACGTACTGCCTGACATAGCAGCAGTAAACCTCACCTTGTGATAGTAATTCAGAATTGTGCCTGTCCTCACTGAACCCCAGGCAAAATCAAGCATCTCGATTGCTTCGAGGATAGTGATTTTCTTTGCCACTTTGGAGACTTTGTTCCTCCATTCTGTAGCAGTTGCATTGTCAGTCACCCCTGAGTCTATCACCACCAACTGCTTCTCTATCACCTGTAAAGAAAAAAAAGTTAGTGTAGATTTTATGCTGCCAATTAGCAGATTGGGGGGGTGGGGTTTACAGTACCTATTTTCTGTACAGATGTTTAACATTTCCGATGATGCTCATGTCCATCAGTTGAATTAAGGAAGTTGTGTTGGGTGGCAAGAAAATAAGTTTTACATGGGATAGAGAGATGTTGGGATTGCAGTTATTGAGAAGCATTGCAATTCATCGTTGGTGTCTTCACATTTGTGCATTCAGAGTGTGCAACCATCTGGAAAAAATATCACAGGTCATCCAGGAGTTTGAATTAACCTCATAAGTGACTGGCAATGTGCTGATTTCAATGCCATTAAAACAACAAAGCTTTTTCGACTTGCCAATGATGACAGGCATTAGCTTCTCACTGCCTGATATGTTGGCACACAGTCTGTAGAGGTAGGAGAGCAGACCCTCTCCCCCACCTCCGTGTATTCCTTCCATTCCTCCTCCATAACAGAAGTCACCATCTTGGCAACATGCCAAGATGACAAAGGGTCCTCCTACAGGAAGAGTAAGAGAATTTTTTAATATAGCACAAAAAAAATTATGATTACAGGCATGTTCTAGTCACATAATTCACATATTGCTTAAAAAGAACAGAAAAATAAAACCACACAAAGAAATCAGACAGAATTAAAGCATACTAAATTCAAAAAATAACTATTAGTTGGAGAAAAAAGGAATCTTCACTACTATTATACACCTGAAAACCATTCTCAGTCTACCCCAAAAATAACTTCTTTTAAATTGTCACCCTGTGTAAATACACGACAACAAATGGAAACATCTTACATATTTTCATTGTACCCTATACCTGTCTTTCCTAACACTATTATATGTACTAACATCAATAAGCAATAGCAAATGATTATCTAAATCCCATGTAGAGGAGACCCAACTTTCTTCTTGTCAGCTACCCTACCCATTCTATTCCTCTCCATAGCTGCCTACAAGCATCTTCTCCTATGTGAACAGTTTCATACTGATAGACATCATTTAGTTCAGCTTGTAGCTTAAAAAGCATATCATTAAAAGTAACTACCTTACCCCATATAAAGGACTGGCATCAAGTTTGCCAAATCACCCGTTTGATGCATGCAAAAATAACATATATAGTATTCCTGTTCCACTGTAACCATGTTGCAGTAAGCTGTCCAAGAACTGGCTCTTCCTATGTCATATGTACAACACATGTAGTATTCCACAGGTCATCCAACATTTTCCATACTGTTTGCATATATACACATTCAAAAAAAAACAACAAATGCTGCATCCAGCTGCACACATACGCTCTTCCTTACTCTTGTATTTATGGTTTGCCATAACATTTAGTTTACCATGCCCATAGAGCGACATGGTATCTTTCATTTTAGGTGGGATACGTTGTTCTAAAATTGCTGCCAGGATGCATTTAGCATTAAGCTGTGGGTCCACACTAAACACCGGATCTTCAAAATAGCAATTCATTAAGATTTCTCCAAACAATTGTTTACTACCCATGCCCTGAAGGTATCCAGTGATATTGGCATGGTCAAATTGAGTGACTCAATATGAGCTACTCAATTTGATAGCCCGTTAGAGAAGTGACTGTGGAACAATAGCGAGTGGAGGACTAGTGAGGCAGTATGACAACAACAGCAAGTGTAGAAATGGGCTGCATGTGGGATGGGGAAGGGCTGTAACAGGTTATGGCAAAAAGTCTGGTGGTGCAATTCCGAGCTGGCCATTTTGCGTAGTGGTAGGGTATAAGCCCCTACTGCAGAAGGCTCTGGGTTTGGAGCTTGCAGTGTGCAAAGCATTTTGCCACATGTAATTTTTGCACTTTACCCCAATGTCAAGCCCCACCTCTGAGTTGAGAATCTTAATTACGGGGGTTGTTGGGGTCACAGCCCCCTCACATAAAAAATCGTGTTGTCTGTGTTAGGTCCTGTAAACGGGGCCGAGTGTCACTTTTGTGCTGCTCACTGTTGTGCAAGTCGCTGTTGCAGTTTTCATTGACTTGCACTAGCCATCATTGTCGGCACTGTAAAAACTTTGCTGAAATGATGTGGATCCCACTCTGGAACCATCTGCACTCTATTTCCCAGAGCCTAACATACTTTAGAGTTGTTTGGACATAAGTCAGTAATCTTTTTTACCCCACACTCCATTTCCCTTAACCTTGTGCTACAAAACATCTGGTCTGCCAGGACTATATGCCTAAGGTCCAGAAATGACCCTTCTCATCCACGAGTGATCCAACATTAGTGTAGAGAAATATACTAAAGAAGAACACCAGCGGATGTATCATGTTTAGGCCCCCCTCCTGCCAGCATCTGTAAGTGTGACACCACCTCACTGGGTTGAGCCTGCTTCCCCACACTAATCTAAAGAATAAACTTAACGTCTTAGTATGCATAGTAAACAGTAAGGGAAAAATATGTGCCGCATGTACAAAAATCAGGACATACATATATGTGTAGCAAAAAATGTGTTTTTTCCATGTCATAGTCCACGATTTCCATCTCTGCACTTTTTGTTGCGCTATCTGCATTATTTCCTCCTCCCAGTTCATGTGTGCTGTATTCTCAACCCCAAAATACAATCCCAGTAGCTTAACTGCCCCTTTCCTAACAGGGATCACACAATCAGAGACCACATCAGCATTCTGTAATGCCAATGTTGAGCTTTTCCTTTTACTTATCATAAAGTCTGTCAGGTCTGACTGCTCTTCTAACATTTCTAGGGCATGAGCCCCTGTTTCTAAATCAGCTACTACCAGCACGCAGTCATCCACGTACACTGAGATCTTCCCAGAGACTTATTTGTGACCTGTTTCACCTGTGGGTCTGCCTCTATTGTTCTCAGTAATGGGTCTAAACTAAAAACAAATAGTAATGGGATTAGGGGACAGACCTGGCAAATCCCTCTCTACAGGTACATTGATGGCCCTAGATGTTCATTAACTAAAGGCTGCACTTGAGCCTTATTATATAGGATCTTAATTAGAGAGAGGAAAGGTTATGGGATCCCATATGTCTGTAGCATCTGCCATAAATACTCATGATGCACTGTGTCAAAGGCCGCTTCCTGGTCAATGGTTAATAGGTATCCATCTAAGTCCATATCAAGGCCTTGATCTACTACCTCCCTAATAAAAATCAAGTTATGACTAATGTTCCTTCCTGACATTGTACATGTCTGAGCCTGCAGAAGCATGGTTTGTGCTACTTGTGCCAATCATGATGTTATTAGTTTGGCCACAAACTTGCAGTCTGTTGCCAATAGACTAAATGGTCTCCAATTCCATAGTTCAGTGTGGTCTTCTGCTTTAAACCAGTAGAACATCACTCCCTCTTGCATGCTGGGGCTCAGGGTTCTGTTATATGTGATGGCAAGAAAGACATCATGTAACATTGAGGTAAGTTGTTCTGCAAAAAGTTAATGAAACTCATTTGGAGTTCCATCCAATCCTGGTGATGTATTGGTGGACAGCGACTTGATTGGAGTTGCGATCTCTATTTCTGTAAATGGTTCACAAAGAAGCTGTTGATCCATGATGGACATCTGTGGAATGGATACCTTATCAAGAAAGGTATCTTGGGCATGCCTCCCACCCTACTGAAATTTTGTCCTGACATACTGTTGTACAGTCATCCTAATAGAGTCCATGTCTGTATGAATTGTCCCCGTGCCATCCTTCAAGGCCATCATGACCCTTTTTGTCAGCCTATCTGTGTGGCTATCAAATAAGTTAACATGATGTTTGTTGCCCTGTGTCACAAATTTTTGCTCCATTTGTAATGAGCGTTCCCTATCATATTAAAATGAAAACATTTTTACTTTTATCTCCGATATCTGTTCAGTCAGATCAGTCTGTCTCTCTCATTTGGGTTAGAAGTTGAAGAAAACCTGCTCGTCAACTCAAATAATTATGATGTTTAGTCCTAGCCACGTTCTGAAAGATTTTTATCATCAGTTGTATTAAATCTCTTTTGATGTCCTCCTACCAGTCCAATGGGTCATCATACAGTATGCAAACTGATTTCTTAGTGGTCAGAAATTCCTCTATTTACAATTTAGTTTGGGTATCTTGCAAAAAGGACTTATTCATGCACCAGTAGCCTCATCCTATTTTTATATGGTTTGCTATGTTGACAGATGCCCAATTCAAACAACATATGGTGCACAAGAAAAGAAATAAGGTAAATGAGGCAAGTTTAAGGTTTAAAACACTGGTGTGTTTTTACTTGTTGCCAAACATTGAAGCAGTTTCTCAGGCAGTACCCCTAGTGCCTCAACTCCTTTATGAGTCTTCAAGGGGGTGAGAATACTGAAACAAGATACAGTTTAAGTACAATTTCATTGGATCACAATTACACTTTCTCTCATTGGATCACAGATCTGACATCACTGTTATGCAATTCCTTAAAGCAACAGGGCAGTCTTATAATGCAGGTACATGTAAACAAACTGAATAATGTGCTAAATAACAAAAAAAAGTCACCTTTTTTATATAGATAGACAAAAAGAAACAACATTATATAGGCTATTCAAGAGAGAAAGATGCAATATAAAAAAAATATTTTTAAAGAGTAAAGGTTGTTAAGTACAACAAAGTTCCTCATTACATTCTTTTAACTTTAACTTTTACTTTTACTTGGTCCATATAAAAAGTCTGCCAAATTCAGATCTCCAAGTGATGTGCTAACCGGGTAGGTAGGAGTCCAAAAAAAGAGGTGCTTCTCTGAAAGTAAAGAAACAACAACAGATTAGTATAAGAGACTAAAAAATAATATAAGGCATGTATTACATATATTAAAGCTTGACCATATACAGAGGTATACATTTATATATCATTTTTAGATTGTAGAAGGGTCAAAATAACAATGCAAAATTGTTAGGAAGCTCCATCACTAAAACCATTCAGTGAAGAGAAACCTAAGTTATTTAAGAAAAGGTTTAATATCCCAGCTATTGTTAAGACCATTAGGTTTAACACTATTCAATTTGAATATCCACATACTTTTTTTCTGTAATAATCTATTTGCTCTGTCCCCGCCTGTTGTTTGTGGAGGTATCCAGTCAATGCCCATAAATCTCAGGCTGCCTGGTGATGATCTATGATGTATAACAAAATACTCACGCTGCTGCATGATCTGAAGTCTCCAGTGGTATGATCCTGGCTGCTGAAATGGGAGTCCTATCTGGCACAAACCAAAAATCAATATGGGACAGGAGTGTCCCTTTGTAAAATGTATGGCAAGGTTGACTACCTAACACACCATATACATCCCTATACCCAGAGCACTGTAAAATGGTTTTAAGTAAATTTGTGTCATAGTAACTTTTGTCCATTTTTCTTCCCCAAACTCTTTTTGCCAACCCACAATTAAAATTCCCTCCCCATAAAGTCGTCTTAGAATTATGTAAATAAGCCTCAATTAAATGCAATAATTTGGTTCTGTCTGCTTTTGACTGAGGAGCATAAATATTAATGAGTCTCATGAGCTTCTTGTCATATAAAATATCCACCATCATTGCCCTCCCTGGGCATATGTCTACCACCCTTGTGACATTCACTGTCTGACTACAAAATAGTATCCCCACCCCAGAGCATGTTCCTTCCCCTATTAACCACAGGGACAGCCCCCATCTCCTCTCTTTCTGTGCTTGCTTGATTTCGGAAATGGTATGCAAGCGAGTATTCTGCAAAAATATGATGTTACCTTGCATGCCTTGTAGTGCTGAGAAGGTAACCTGTCATCTAGCCCCTGCCTTTACACTATTCACATGGCAAGTAATCATATTTAGCTCAGCCATTAAAAAAAGAAGAAGAGGGAAAAAAAAAAAAACATCCACATTGCATATTTATACATTTCAGTTTTTGATCTTTTTCTTCCTTTTGGGGGGTTTTACTTTCTCCGATATTACCATCCATGGCCTTCTCTGTCTGAGAAGAGGCCACTGAGGACACGTCTGATTCACCATCAGACTTGGTCCAGTCCTTCTCCTGCAGAACAAAGTATTGGTTCTGCACCTCAATAAGTTCAGTTTCTTCTGGTGGTTTGGGGGAGAAAGCCTTAGGTTGAGCTTTCAAATGAGTAACCATTTTAAAGGTAGTCCCCATTGCACCGCCGGGGGGTGAGAGCATAATTACTATTTCTTTATCCAGCTGCACCACTGCAGTAGCTTATTTCTGTGGCATCTGAAGGCACCTCCATTGGCTCAGTTACTGCTGGTGTCTTTTCTGTTTGAGAAGTTTCATGTGGTGGAACCTGCTCCACTATTGCCTCTGCACTCCATGTAGTAATGGGGGGAGGTTTGGGGTTTGGGTAACTGAGGCCCTGCCACTAACCTTGATTCAGGGTGTGCGCAACAGTGCATGGCACACTGTTGTGTGGACCTCAGGAGCCTGCAATCACAGGTACTGTGATCAGTCTTAGCCTTTGTTTTGGTCCATAGTGACATATCCATCTTGTTCAGCCCATAATGCCTGATCTAGGCTGTTATGCGAAGCCCAGGAACATGACTGGAAAGTGTGGCCCTGTTCTTCACACAAATTGCAACACATGGGGTTTGGGCATTGTGCACTGTTGTGCCCCACCACCCCACATAAGCCACATTTCAATTTTCCACAAGCATTGCTCAAGTCCCCACACCTATAGCAGGCTTGGGGTTGTCCATGGTAGAAGACCACACCTCTGTCCCTGAGAAGAAAGAAACAGTTGGGCAGGAGTTGTACTTCATTGTTTATTTGCTTCAAAGTAACTTTGAAACGCCAGCCCCCTTGTCCAAAAATGTTCATAATCCCGGATGGGCTCAGGGTACCCAATCACATTCCATTTTTGCTTGAGCCAGAAGGATATATCGACCACATTAACCCCTTTATTGCAAAACAATATTGTGACCCTTTTAAAGGAAGGCTTTGTTAGGGGTATTGCTATAAAGCAGCACCATAGGGGGGTGTTTTTCAGTACGTGGTATTGCTTCCAGACTCATTCCAAACCTGCATGGAGTTGGAAGCTTACCTGTATATCAAATAAGGTGTCACTAGGCATGTGTATTAGAGCATATATTTCATACACAAAATATTTCACACTGTCTTTAATTAGTGTACGTCCCACAAATAGCCGATCGAGTATTTCTGGCAAGTCCCCCCCTGTATTTTAGTCTAACAGCATTTTGCCATTTAGCCAGTCCAGAAACCAATCTAACAGAGCCAGGGAACAATCTTTCCCTAGTATTTGAAGACCAGATATTAGCAGAACGTGGCTGAGCAGACTCTGAAGCCTCCTCCTGCCCTGTCCCTTCTTTATGTGCAGCAGTGGCTGAGGGCTCCGCTACATTATTAGGTCCAGTACTGCTATTTTCCTCTGGGGTGTCCATGTGGTTGTCAGCATTATTTAGTGCAACAGATGTCCCAGTTTCACCTTCTTCCATTTCCATTATTTTATGTAACAAGTCCCATTGTGCCAGCTCTTCCTCAAGGCCTTCAGGCTGGCCTGTCCCTGAAACAGTAATTTGTCCTGGTGCAATGTGTGAGGAACTGCTCCCCACAGTGGCAGTAGGTATCCTCTCCCCCACCATTATAGCTAGGGACCATGTATTCATTGCTGTGGATATGCCTGGGTAGTTGGCATCCCAGCCATTCCAATCAAGGGGTCTAGTCCATCCTGCATTTTCCAGTGCCTCTTTTACCCATGCCTGGGGTGCCATGACTTGGCCTTCCTGTGGCTGATTCACTGTGCCTCATCTGGAGTCTAGTAATGCAGTCTTTATATTGTTTACACCCTCTTTATCACCAAGTCCCTCACAATTCTTTTGGGAGCCTTTCTTTATAGCACCTCTGGACAGACCTATGGTAAATTTGGCCGTTTGAGAAACAGCCTGCGAAGTTAATTCATTTTGTTCTGCTGGTCCAAATGCTGTCCCAGCAATTACTGGAGCTAGCACCCCTCCCTCATGCTCTGCATTTACAGTGTGGCCTCCATCACCAGTTTTTCCTCCTGTGCTCCCTGCTACCATTTGTGTCACAGTATCTGTCGTTATTGTGTCTCGGCCATCTCACAAGGTACATTTTCACTTCATTCCTCCACTGGTACTCCAATCTCCACAACATATGGGGCTGTCACTTTCTGTGTTTCTGCTTCCTATCTAATGCAATTTGCTTGCTGGTAGGTGTCCTCCAGCTGTACTCGGCATTCTAAATACCTGCACTCCTTTTCCTGTAGTAAACACTGCAATGTTTCCTCCTGTGTTTCCACTGGTCAAACAATTTTGGGATCCTTAACCTGCTCTGCTGCCCCCACTCAGGCAGACTCGCTCCTATAGGTGTGTCTTTTTCATTCACTCCATTAACAATATCCACATCACTTGGCTGTAAAATGTCTTCCATCTCCGTGGGTTCTAAGGCAAGGGAAGTGACCTGCTCCCCAGCCTCCCCGATGTCCACACAACTTGGACTCCTCGATGCACTGGCCATCTCACACCGACAACAGCACCCTCTACTCAGAACGAGGGGAATTTTATTTGGGGAATTAGGGGTGTAAAATTCATATCATGACTGTTCTGTTTCCCAAGCAAACTGTTCCATATTTGCAAAATGTTCAAAAAGAGTTCTTCAAGTACCTTTTGTCACTCTTTCCTTCCTTCCTTCTTTTTTCTCCTTTTTTCTGTCATTTTTTCCCCTCCTTTTCCTTTTCCTCATCCTTATTTCTTATGTTTGCTTGTAGGCATGTGCAGAAACATCTTGTAGTAGTAACACATCTCAGAGGTGTGTCAGTGTTGTGGCCAATGCAGGGGATGATTTAGTGGATGTGTCCCTCAGCCACCAATCAGTGAGTATGCTAGCGGTGACAGCAAACTTCAAAGAGAGCCAAAGAGCTGAAACAAATCTGCTGTTGCAGTCAGGTGTAGTTTTGTCATTGCAGTGCCAGATGAGAAGACTCTGACCATGTGCATTACAGTGCACAGTAATGTGCATGGCCAGAGTTATGAGCAGTTGCTTGGTGTGCCGTTCCTGGTGAAACATTTCAATGAATAAAACAGCCACAGCACGCCTTTCCACAATGGCAGCTTCTGCCGCCAGCCACACACTCCTGCAAAGTTGACTTCGGGGGTGCCCAGTCCCTGAGTCAGCATTTACCTTCCCCCCACAGCCACATTGTGGCACACTGGGAGCCCACCTCAGTGTGCCCAGACATTTTTTTTATTTTACTGACATGGGGATGCCCACTCCTGGTGTTTGATGCCCCCTCCCAAGCTCAGTTTCTTTGCCAATGGGTGTACCAAATCCCTGTCTGCATCATGTTTCCCATCCCCCCAAGCTTGCTGATGTGGGGTGCCAAATACCTATCAGTTTCATGCCCCCCAAACCCATGTGGCACACTGAGAGACCACCCCAGCATGCCCCAAAGTTTTTTTTATTTTTTTAACCTATAAATAAAAAAGTCCCTAGGGTCTGTTTTTGTTTGTTTGTTAAACTGTAAAAAAGAAAAATGTCCAGCGTCATCTCCCCAGTCCCCTCCCACCCCAACCCTCCCTCTGTGCACCCACCTCCCACACCCACCATCACCCATGCTTACCCTCCTGAGGTTTGGAGCAGAGATCTTCTGTGGACCAGGATGTGTCTGCACTCTTCAAAGCCAAACAACGAACTGAGGAATTGGGTAAGTGCTGTATAATGGGAGCCAATGGGGGATTCCAACTTAGGTTGATATCTCAGCCATTTTTAGGAATTTTGGCCTGAAATTTTCAACATGGGGTTCTTGGGACCCCACCTCATGAACATGTCACTGTCGCTTCATTTCTCCATCCCAAAAGGTGACTTTGTGGTCACGCATGAAATTACCTTTTGGGACTGATTAACAAAATGAAAATACCACTGTTCATGAGGTGGGGTCCCAGAAAACCCATGTTGAAAACTTGGTGAAACAATTCCCAAAAATGACCATGTTATGGGTGTGCATTGCATATTTTCTATGCATGCTCGTAACTTCACTAATTTTTAATATTTTCACTCCAGATTTTCAACATTGCCATTTATTCACACCGCTTCATGAACAGTGCAGCTGTCATTTTTCACATCCTGCCCAAAATGTGTGCCCGCACCTGTGGCACTGAATGGCACAGTTTCTGTGCAACATCACCTTTCAGAACTGAGTAATGAAATGATAGTACCACTGTTCATGAGACGGGATCTCAAAAAGCCCATTTTGAAAATTTGGAGTGAAAATACCAACAAACACCCAGGGCGTTAAGGTATCCAACCATAATGCCCACCCTATGGAGACTGACAGGTGTTGGGGTTGTGACTTTGGTTCATCAGCCATAATGTTCACGGCATTCTACACCCACCTGACAGCCACTGACAGGCATCAAGGTGTGCCTTGGGGTCTTCAGTCCTAAAGTTCACCCCATTCTCCTATACTGCACCCATCTCAGCTTATTACTTATGAAATGGGTTGAGCATAAGGGCCGAAGACCCCAAAGCACACTGTGACACTTGTCGCTGTCTGCAGGGTGGAGTAAAGTGGAATGGCATAAGCATTATGGTTGATGACCCAAAGGCACACCCCAGCACTTTTCAGTCTCTGTAGGTTGGGGGTTGGCATTAGTTCAATACTTCACTGCCATTCCTATCATGCATCTCTCTAACTCCTGCACTACCAATTCCAATGCCAGCAAGCAAACATTCAGCATTAACAAATGCTTGTTTTTTCTTTTTTCTCACTTTTTCTGTGCCACCTTCACCAATCCAACACCCAGGTGTCTTCTTAGTATATACAGTACACTTCCTTTCTCCATGTATTTCCATCATGTTAGGAATTGACTGCAGCCTTTCCAGAGTAGCTTTATCTTGTTTCCTGTATTTTGCTTCAGGTCTTTGTCATATTCTTGTTGTAAGGAAATATTTGCATTTCTCAAGACTGCATCATATGTCATTATTTGTTGTTGTAACACCAACTTGCACCTAGCTTGCTATATATAATATTTAAGCATTGCAAAGAACACTTGCAGAGTTCCTTTATTAAAGTTTTTCCATTTCTGTGGGTCTATTGACACAAGAGTGGTAGCAGGGAGGAGGCGGGGAACTACAGACCGGTCAGTCTTACCTCAGTAGTGGGCAAGATTATGGAGGCACTCCTTAAGGAAAGGATAGTGCAACACCTGGAATCCATAGGGGCACAGGATCCAAGACAGCATGGGTTTACAAAAGGAAGGTCCTGTCAAACTAATCTCATAGATTTCTTTGACTGGGTAACCAGAGTGATGGACCAAGGGGGAGCAGTTGATGTCGCCTACCTTGACTTCAGCAAAGCTTTTGACACTGTTCCACATAGAAGATTGATAAATAAGCTAGGTAGGCTCGGGGTGGGTCAGAAGTTGGTCAACTGGGTGGCAAACTGGTTGACTGGCAGAAAACAGAGAGTGGTGGTAAAATGGTATACAGTCAGAAGAGATGCAAGTCACAAGTGGGGTACCTCAGGGATCAGTCCTGGGGCCAGTCCTATTCAACATCTTCATTAGTGACCTCGCAGATGGACTAGAGGGTAAGGCTTGTCTGTTTGCAGATGACACCAAGATCTGCAACAGAGTAGATGATCCAGATGGGGTGGGCAGAATGAGAAGAGATCTGGATAAACTAGCAGAATGGTCAGAAGAGTGGCAACTGGGATTTAATGCAAAGAAGTGCAAAATCATGCACATAGGGAAGAGAAACCCTGAAGCCACTTATAGGCTGGGAGGGGAGTTGCTAGCAGTCACAAAGGAAGAAAGAGACTTGGGCATCATCATCACTGATGACCTAAAATCATCCAAGCAGACCTCTAAAGCAGTAGGTAAGGCTAGGGGGGTGTTAGGGTGTATTAGTAGGGGTATCACAAGTCGTAAGAGGGAGGTAATAATCCCTCTTGTACAAGACACTTGGTTAGGCCCCATCTGGAGTACTGCGTGCAGTATTGGAGGCCACACCTTCACAAGGACATTAACCAAATTGAGGCAGTCCAGAGAAGGGCAACCAAAATGGTGCAGGGACTGCATCAGAAGACATATGAGGACAGATTAATGGAGCTCAATATGTATACCCTTGAGCAAAGGAGGGAGAGAGGTGATATGATCGAGACATTTAAACACCTTAAGGGCATAAACAAGGTGAAAGAGTCTAACATGTTTAAATATAAGAAAATAGCAGGACAAGAGGACACAGCATGAGATTAGAGGGAGGCCGATTAAGGGGAATGTGGAAATTCTTTTCACAGAAAGGGTGGTAGATGCATGGAATGGCTTACCACAAGAAGTGGTGGCTATGAATACAGTGCAGGGCTTCAAACAGGCATGGGATAGGCATAAGGGAGCAATACAAATGACTATGAATAGATAGGTCACTCACAGAGCAAAGGCCGATGGCACATTTATAAGGTAGAAAAAGAAATGGGCAGACTGGATGGGCCTTGCGGTCCTTATCTGCCGTCAACTTCTATGTTTCTATGTTTCTATGTTTCTATTATTTCTAAGTATTGTATATCAAAGTCAGTTGTGGTACATTCAGTATCACTGCCGCCTTACTCAATAGGGCTTTAGCATAGCCACATTCTATAAAAAGGTGTTCCTGAGTTTCTGGGATTTGGTGACATTCAGGCCATGGACAATGTCTTTCACCTACAGGTTTATATTTATTGTTATTATTGACATTCAGTCTCTCATGTACAGTAAGCCATACTAGATCCCAGGAGAAGGCTGGTATTCTAGTATTAGCAAGTTGAGATAGGGCTGTTTTTTTTTGACTTACAGGACACAAGGGCAAAGATGCTTCTTCCTGAGCTGATGATACCCTTTTTGCATCATAAATCCCTTGTCTTGTGCTTACTATCATTGTTTGATATGAAACTTTCCATCTGATTAGTTTCTGTATCATGGTATTTACATGAGTTGGGACAATATTTGTCCTAGATATCATCCTACTTTTTTCCTGTATCCATGCTTGTTTACAAACACCTACCCACTCACCTACTGTTTCTTGCCATGGTTTAGTTATTTGATTTATCCATTCAAAAATATTATGATACAAAATAATACTGTAAAAGAAGGCTAGGGGATTAATCATCCCTAACCCACCCTCTTTAATGGGCCTATATGTGGTGTGTCTTTTTACTGTGTTTAGGTGGCTTCCCCATAGTGCTCTAAAGAACACACTAAATAATCTCATTTCCAATTGGTTTGGGGGTTTAAATACATTACTCACATATAGGAATATTGGTACTAGTAGATCCTTTATCAATAAAATCTGTTTTCTTTGGGATATTTGTTTATGAATCCAACTGGCGGTCATTCCTTCTGCTTGTTTTATTTTATTTTCCCAATTTAGTGCAGCTAAATCCCCTGCCCCAAATAGGATTCCCAATACCGGGATAGGTTCCTGGGCTAAGGAGATTGAAGCATAGGTATGCCTAAGTTGCAGGTTTTGTCCTAACTGCATTCCTTTACTTTTTTTTTGTAAGTATTCTTGACCCAGAGACTGCTGAAAAATCTTTAATTTGGTCCATGATTTCAGTTTCTTCTGTGTTTTTATTTACAATAATTACATCATCAGTGTATGCCATTATTTTGACTGGGTTGTTGGCTACTGATAGTGATATACCCTGAATTTGTTGTCTCATCATGACTGAGCATAGAAAGGGGTCTATACAAAAGACTTATACCAGGGAACTAATAGGGCATCCCTGCTGTACCCCACTTCATAACTGCTCCATTTCCCCCTTCCAATCATTCACCCTAGGTTGGACTTTGGTCATTTTAAACAAACATCCAAACCATTCAACAAATTGCTTTGGGATCCCAAAAGTGTGTAGTACTGAAAACATATACTCATGGGACATTGAGTCAAAAGCCTTCTATTGGTTAGTGCTCAACAAAAATCCTTCTTCTTCCCCCTCCTAGCACCTCTTGAAGAGTTCCCGTAACATGATTAAATTATCATATATGCCTTTTCCAGGTACTGAACAGCACTGCATACACTTATTTGAGTTTCTGAAACTTGGGCCAGTCTTTTTGCCAGTATTGTACCCAAAATTTTAAAATCAGAATTTAGCAAACTAATGGGTCTCCAGTTTGTCAATTTATTTTTAGCTCCTTTCTTGTACAGAAATATAAGATCTGCTGTGGCCATTGAGTCAGGTACTTTTTGGGAAGTCAATATTTTGTTGAATTGCTCTGTAAGCTCTGGAAGTAATTCTTCTAAAAATGTTTTATAGAACTCTGAAGTGAGCCCATCCGCCCAGGGGCTGTGTTATTTTTAACTGTTTTTATCATCAGTCATACCTCTTCTTCTGATATTGGCTGTCCTAGGAGATCTGACTGAGCATTTGTTAATTCTAATATTTGTAATTTCTGTAAATATTTGTTAGGGTGGTGGACTACTGGAGGGGTTTCAAATGTATCTTGTACATATTTGTCTACTATATCTAAAATGTCCTTCTTCCCTGTCTGAATCAGACTGTCCTCATCTTCTAACTGTCTAATTGTTTTAGTGTCTACTCTTTTTTGATTATCCTTGAAGGGACCGTAGGTTTGTTTTTGTTTTCCATCCCAAATCTTAATTCTTGTTGGAGTGTTTTAGCTCTATCATATTGTATTTTGAACATTTCCTTTTTTTTATTTAGTATACTTTATTGAGATTTAACAGCAGTACAATGTACAGTAGTAGCCACAAACATGGCCAGATATTTCCAGATATTTTGTGAAATTTCTAAAGAGTTTCTCTCTGCTATCCCTACTGTGTAAATGAAGAAAGCAGGAGATTTCTCTAGAAATATCACAGAAATTTAAGGAAATATCTGACCATGTCTTTGGCTGTGACTGCATACATGAATAAATCCAAATGGAACAATAGCCGCGATCAGCAAATTGCCCGGTGCTCACCAAAATGAGCTGCCAGCTCATAAATAGAAGTATGAACTATAAAACAAAAATGGTGTCACTCTGGTCTCCGAAATAACCTCTATGAGTCCTTTTCATTAGTGAATCAAATATTTATTAAGGAGACCACAACACAATTGTGCTCTTCTGGCTACCCAGTGCTTCGACTCCTCACTAGTCTTCCTCAGGTGTGTGGCCATGAGTGCATGACAAGTCTTTTATGTCAGTATAAATTAATTATTCATGTACTGATCTTTTACATAAAGTTTTTTTTTTTTTAAATGGCACAACATCATAATACCATAATGAAAGATAAGAAAAAAAGAGGAATGGGGGGGGAGTGGAAAGGAAAGGGTAGGAGGTGTGGTGGGAAAAGGAAAGAACTAGGATAAGGGGAACTGGAATTTGGTTCTTATCAACATTGATATATCACATTGCATTAATTAAATCACCATTGTGCCGTACCTATACCTACATATAAAAACAAGACATGAAATTTCATATTTTAAGGAACTTTACCTCCAAATGTCCTAATACATTTTAACCCTAAGTTGCTGTCTGATGGCGCTCTTGAATTTTAATTCAATAATGAATAAAGATTACTATGTTAGAAAATTCTTATTTAGGACAGACCAGTCCTGGACTTTATGTAGAGGTTAATCACATTGATTAAAATCCAATACAGAGTAATGTTCTGCATGTCCATGGTACCTGGTATGGAGAGTCACCCTAAAAATTGAGAGAGAGAGAGAAAAATATACAAAAGACGTTACAAGTTGAAACAATATTTCACAAATATTTAAACTAGTGAATTAACATGTGCAAAGCCAGCTCATATTCAGAATGATTGTATTCTGCTAGTCACAGAGACAATATACTGCTTAATTTTTTCAAAAATGGCTTCAAATCCCATCTGTCATTAAGCCCAAATGGCTTAACACTATTAAGTTTGTATATCCACATGCTTTCTTTTTCTAAATGTAAATTTGCTCTGTCACCACCTTCTGCATGAGGTGGGACAAATTCAAGACCCATAAATTTGAGTCCATCCAGTTTGGATTCATGACATGTTGAAAATTGATAACCAATTGGTGTATCCTATCTCCTATTTTTAATTGCCCTGACATGTTCCTGTATCCTCTGTTCGAGAGGCCTGATTGTCTTTCCTATATATATATCAAATCACAGCTACACCATAATACATATACAACATGGTTTGTATCACATGTTATTAGTTCTCTAATTTCCACTGTTTTTGTGAAATCAATAGGGTGCTGGAATTTATCACCAGTTAGGCCAAATTTGCAAATGTTACACCTCATGCATTTGAAAACCTTTTTCTTCTACATGGAAGTCAAGTACATTTACTAGGTTACATGGAACCCTAAGTCTGCTGTGCACCAACAAATCTTTAAGATTTTTTCCTCTACTAAAAGAGACTCTGGGTTTGACTCCAACAGCTTGAGCTACTTTTTTATTTGATAGCAAGATGTTCCAGTTCTGATGGATAATATTCCCTATTACTCCAGCTTTATGATTATATTCTGTGACAAAAGCACATGGCTGTGTATTGGATGTTTCATTAACTCTGGATTGAAATAGTCCTTCTCTATTTAACTGGTTATTTTGTCCCTTGTCTTTAACAATAGATCTAAGTTTTAACCCCCTGCTACAAATCTTTTAATCAAATCATCTGATTGTTCCTGGAAAGCTACTTCTGAGTTACAGTTTCTCCTAATTCTTAATAATTGGCTATAGGGAATCGAGTCCTTCAGACTTTGCAGATGTGCACTACTGGCATGTAAGATTGAATTAGTAGCTGTAGGCTTGCGATAACATCTGGTATTAATGATATTCCCATCACTTACTTTCAAGCTTAAATCTAGAAAATTAAGTTTCTGTGGATTCATTTCATGTGTGAACCTAAGGTTAAAATTATTAATGTTTAACCACTGCATGAAATCCATAATCATTTTTCTCTCCCCCTGCCATACACACAGTATATAGTCAATAAATCTGAACCAATATTTAATGTGTGCATGGTACGGGTTTATCAATGGATTATATATGGTAGTAAATTCCCAATAACCCAAGAACAAATTGGCATAACTTGGTGCCATGGCTGCCCCCATGGCAGTCCCACATTTCTGCAAGTAATACTCTGCTTCAAATTTAAAATAGTTGTGCTCTAGAATGAACTGCAGGGCTTGTGATAAAAATTATTTCGGTGTATCGTCATTTGAAAAATCATGTTCCAAAAAGAACCTAACAGTGGAGAGCCCTCATGCAGAAGGTGGTGACAGAGCAAATTTACTTTTAGAAAAAGAAAGTATGTGGATATACAATCTTAATAGTGTTAAGCCATTTGGGCTTAATGACAGATGGGATTTGAAGTCATTTTTGAAAAGATGAAGCAGTATTTTGTCTCTGTGACTAACAGAATAGAATTATTCTGAATATGAGCTGGCTTTGCACATGTTAATTCACTAGTTTAAATATTTGTGAAATATTGTTTCAACTTGTAACATCTTTTGTATATTTTTTCTCTTTCTCTTTTTTTAGGGTGACCCTCCATACCAGGTACCATGGACATGCAGAACATTACTCTGTTTTGGATTTTAATCAATGTGATTAAGCTCTACATGAAGTCCAGGACTGGTTTGTTCTAAATAAGAATTTTCTAACATAGTAATCTTTATTCATTATTGAATTAAAATTCAAGAGCGCCATCAGGCAGCAACTTAGGGTTAAAATGTATTAGGACATTTGGAGGTAAATTTCCTTAAACATGAAATTTCATGTCTTGTTTTTATAAGTAGGCATTGTTACGGCACAATGGTGATTTAATTAATGGAATGTGATATATCAATGTCGATAAGAACCAAATTCCTGTTCCCCTTATCCTAGTTCTTTCCTCCCCTTCCCACACCTTCTACCCTTCTATTCCACTCCCCCATTCCTCTTTTTTTCTTATCTTTCATTATGGTATTATGGTGTTGTGTCATTTAAAAAAAAAAACTTTATGTAAATGATCAGTACATGAATAATTAGTTTATACTGACATAAAAGACTTGTCATGCACTCATGGCCACATTCCTGAGGAAGACTCACGAGGAGTCGAAGCACTGGGTAGCCAGAGGAGCATGATTGTGTTGTGGTCTCCTTAATAAATATTTGATTCACTAATGAAAAGGACTCACAGAGGTTATTTCAGAGACCAGAGTGACACCATTTTTGTTTTATAATGTATACATGAATACCAGGTTAAGACTGAGGAGATATTACATATCAATGATACAGTATGTATAGGCACCAATCCTCTATCAAACCTTGTTAGGATACAATTATTACTATACTCCCCACCACCCACCCTTTCATTTATCCCTCCCACAATTACCCTGAGTCATATAAGAGGTAGAAATTTCTCCACATCAAAACGTTATACATGAATAAAAGATAAGTCTGAAGTATTAATGACTTCCAAACTACCAGCAGGGCCTCCGGAGAGCGCCATCTATCTAGGTAATTCTGATTCCTATTAGATAACATGGTTATATGTTTTTCAAGTTGTAGGGCTAATAAATCCTCTCTATGCTATTCGATCGATGGAAGTAAGTAGTCATCTTTCCATTGTCTCATAATAATGAGTTTGGCCACTGCTGAAAAGAGGGTCATGTGAGCTTTCCTGATCTTAATGGTTCCCAGGGGGAAATCATTAAGTGGGCATACTTTGGGAGTGAATAAATCTTGTAAACCCAGCAATGGGTCTATTATGTTTTGAATGTTATTCCAAAATGTTAAGACTTTGGGACAAGATCATAACATATGAAAAAGGTCACCCGGGGATTCTTTACATTGTTGACACGGGGAGATGGAAGCCTTCCCATTTTATAAAGTCTATCAGGTGAAAAATATAAATTATGCAAAACATTATACTGCACCAATCGGAGTCTGTCCTGTTTGATGAATTTATACATATTATACCAAATGCAAAGCCAGAATGATACTTGAGGTGGTAGAGATAGCTTTTTCACCCAGTAATAGCAAATACCTTTAGGTAGACATTGATCAAGGGATTGCAAATTCTTGTATACCATAGATATCTCGTGGGGTTGGTTGGCCTCCAATAATAAAGGCTGAAAGTCAAACTCAGAGACAGGTGCTTGAGGGGTCTGCCCTAGGAATGACAAGATGACTTGTCAAATCTGCCAGTATTTAAGGGGGGGGTTACATCTTGTATATTAAAGCTTTGGCAGAATTGTAAAAAGGGAATGGCTTTGCCATCAGGGGCTAGATCCTTCAGTTTCCAAATTTTGTAAAGGGGACCAGAAGGACGGTGGAATAGGAGTTTGATCAATTTGGAAGTTTGGATTATTAATAAGGAGTTGTTGTAATGATTTATACTAGTTGAAATTCCAGTGTTTATCCAACTGGAATAGCACTTTAAGGGACCATCCCACTGAGGTACTCTTAAGGACATTTGGAATCTTCCAAGGAGGAGAATGTATGAGAGCAGGTAAGGTACATTGTTGGGTTTCTGCCAAAAAAATGTTCAATATCCACCCAGAAGAGCTTGGGGGGATTGGTAAGCCTTTGGTTGTGTGATAGTATCCAGTGTACCACTTTGGTTGTGTGTTGTGCAGTAGTATGTAAAGAGGGAAGGAAGTAATAGGCCACTTTGTAGCTTTGGAGCAGTAAGCCTAAAATATGCTCACCGTACTCTCGTTCCCTTCCAAAGGTATTGGTTAATTAGGGCTTCTAGGTCATTAAACCAATGCTTTGGGAGAAAAACACCCAACACATTTAAAGGATAGAGAATACGTGGGAATACATTCATTTTAATGGTGGATATTCCACCCCACATTGTGATTGGGAAGGCACCCAATCTTGTTAAATCTGCCTTAAGCGTCCCCATTAGAGCAACGAGGTTGCCTTTAATTATTGAGGGGATATCTCTATAAATCTTTAAACCTAAATATGTTAAGGATTTAGATTCCCAAATCAAATCAGTTCCCTCAATATCAGATGGTAAAGATTTCCTATTCATTGGGAAGACTTTTGTTTTAGTGGGGTTAAGTTTATAACAAGAAACTTTGGAAAAGAGGTTAATTTCTCTAAGTAAGGCAGGCACCCCAGTAACCGGGCTTTCCAAGTGCAGCAATAGATCATCTGCATAAGCAGAATGAGATGACAAGCAGAATCAATTTGTATACCTTGGAGTCCTGGGGAAGCAATTAGTTTCCGGATGAATGGTTCTAAGTAAATATTAAAAAGTAAAGGGGAGAGGGGACAGCTTTGTCTGGTGCCATGGTGTAGGGAGAGGGAATAAGATAGTAGCCCATTGCACCAGGCATGGGCAGTAGGGGCATTATAAAGAAGTTGGACCCAATTGATAAAATTGGTGGGAAAGCCGAATTTATTTAAAGCTAAAAATAGAAAGTCCTAGGGCACTCGGTCAAATGCTTTTTCGGCATCTGAAGAGATCAGGCTAGCCAGAGTGTCCAAGTGGTTCGTGAAAGAAAGTAAATGACGGATATGGTCACAGGAGTTTCTGCCTACCATAAAATCAATTTGTTCAGGACCAATTAAGAGATTCATAAGGGGACTTAACCTATTGGCAAGTACTTTTGCGAGTATCTTAATATCAGAATTTAAGAGTGAGATGGGATGATAATTTTCTGGGTGGAGCTTTTTTTTCTCAGCTTTAGGTATTAACATAATAATAGCTTCCTGAAAATGTTGTTCTGAGAATCCCTTAGAAAACCAGTAGTTGCAAACTTCTGTCAAGAAAGGGGCTAAATCCTTTGCACATGCTTTAAACAGATTGTTTGTAAGACCATCAGGGCCTGGGGATTTATCTAGGGGAAGCTGGGCAATGACATTTTCAACTTCCATAGTTTGGATGGGTGAGCCAAGGAGGGCTGTCTGGTCAGAAGTAAGTTGAGGGAGTTCAATTCCATCTAAATAATCAAACATTTATTTATGAGTGGCCTTGTCTGTTACAGGTACCGAGTATAACTTCTGAAAATATGACTTAAAAATAGCAGAAATTTATTGGGAATGGGTAACTATGGGGTCCCGATTAGTTACTTGCAAGCTCGGAATGCAGCAGTTCATTTCTGCTTGTTTGATTCTGATAGCTAATAGCTTACCTGCCCTCTCACTGGGCTCTACGTATTTAAGTTTAGTTCTCTGTAATGCCAATTCCACTTTCTGGGACATAAGGTCAAAATATTGCACATGTAGAGTATGCAATTTAGTCCAATATTCATCAGGGGAGTAGAAGGCTAAAAATTTTTTCACTGGTTTTAATATCCCTGAATAGGCTTTCAGCTTTAGTTTTAAACCGTTGGGACCTAGTGGCTGCTAGGTGAATGCATTCACTACACAGTGTACATTTAAAAGCTGCCATTACCATATCTATCCTGATAATTGAGTCTTTATTAGATACAAAAAATTGGGAGACAATGTTTTTATTATGTGATAAAGTAGTTGGAGATTTGAGTAACTGATTGTTTAGACGCCAAAGGGAGTCTCTACGTACCCCAGGACCCAATACATAGGAGATCAAAACAGGAGAGTGGTCAGAGATTACTCTAGCATAAATTTGGCTATCCATTACCCCTGGGAACAGAAAGTAACTAATCAAAAAAATAGTCAAGCCTAGAACAGGTACGATGGGGAATTGAGAAAAAGGTGTAAGATCTTTCAGAGGGATGCAATATTCTCCATATATCCACTATTCCCGCTCCATTCATGAGATCTCTGAGTGCCCTCTGGGCTGGAGAAAGTCAAATCTTTTTAGCATCAGATCAATCTAAACTTGTTTGTGGTGTTAAGTTCCAATCTCCTCCCAGAAATATGGCATTCTGTACAAAAGGGGAAACTAAGTTGAGGAGATGTGGAAAGAAAAGGGGTGAATCTAAATTGGGCCCATAAACAGACCCCAACAGGAATGATTGGGATTGTAGCATACCCTGCAATAGCACATGTTGACCTGTTGGATCCCATATCTCTTGGTTCACTTTAAAAGGGATTGATTTGGCAATGAGTATGGCTACTCCCCCTCAGCTGGTGGAAATACCTGCTCCATAGGCTTGGCCTACCCAGTTTCTACAGAGAAGAGATATGTCTTCCTTCTTTAAATGTGTCTCTTGTAAGCACACAATTCCAGCGTGTAGGTGGGCTAAATGTCTTAAGATCATTTGTCGCTTGCACCTGTCCCTAGCTCCTTGGACATTCCAAGTTAAAATATTATAAGGACCCCCATTATAGTATTCCAGGATGGGATACGAACAGGCCAAAACATTTTGGAAGGTTCAGTCTGCGGAACATAGCAGTTAAGTCACTGCACTTAAATAAGGAGAAGTTTGGCACATACCCACCCCTCTCATTTCTACCCTTATATTTCCCCGTTAACTATACAATCAAAGTTCAATTTCAGTCCCTAAGGAATAAAAAAAGAACCCCCCACTGAACACTAACCCCCGATTCTGGTAACCGTACTTATAAAATATACCACCAGGAGATGTTTATTTGCATCCCAGCGACACAACTTATCCCGCTCCCCCAATCCTCAGCCTTCCCTCCCATAAACATTCTATCTTTGGATTTATGTTAGAACATTCAATACTATAAAACATTAAACTAGTACCAGAGAGATAAGCCATATTTAGTAATGCCAACATTCGTTTGGTAATATATATGAGGTATATACTTGCCACTCCAACTGTGAGTGCCACCCAATAAAGAGAAATGAATAGTAGACTGTTATCAGGAAAAATCACATACAATGGCAGAGGCTTAAGAATCACCCCTTCTATGCAGTCCCAGCCAGTCCTTTAACCGGGAAGAAAAACCCTGAAAGGGAGCCCTTAATAGTACTTAAGGGTCTTTACTCAAAATAGCACATATGGAAAATAAAGAACAAGGTATGAAGACATTTAACATGTCCGTGGAAATGTAGTTTAAGTAAGCCAATGAAATTAGGCAAAGATCGCCTCGTGTAGCGAGGCCAAAGAATGTTTTTTTGGCAAGTTCTTTCATCCAGACGACGAGTGCAGATAAGGCCCTTGAGGGCACTAGGCCAAGTAAGTGTTGACATGGCTAGAAGATCCTTGGTTCCCACTGGACACAACACAGGAATGATGTTAAGTAAAGTTCTCCAGATCGGAACTCAGTTCTGGCCATTTTACAAATTTAGCAAGCTGAGATATAATTATTAACCATCAGTTTCATAACCCAATTATTTAAACAAGTCAGGAAGCAACTTCTTTAATTCGAGCTGTGCATGTTCCTGTGTGTCGAAAGCATGCCATTGATCCTGGAGTTTTACCTGTAGAATGGCTGGGTATCGAACCCAAAACTGTTTCCCAGCCGCTATCAGTTTAGACACTATGGGATGCAATTCCTGTCTCTTTGTTCTGACAGATTGCGGTAAGTCCTGAGTAAGTCGAATATTCCAGCCCTCCCATTGGACTTCTTGTTGGGTTTTGATTTGAGCCAGTATGTGCTGTTTATCAATAAAATTAAGCAATTTGAAAATCAAGGGTCTGGGAGGTGTCCCAGGGGGTGGCATAGGGTGTAATGCTCTGTGCGCTCTCTCGATGGTGTAAGTCGTACCATTTGGTGAGGGCCCAGCAATTTTTTCACATAATTTCTGCAAGAATAAAATCGGAGAATTACCCTCTTCCTTTTCAAGGATCCCAAGAATGAGCAGGTTATTTCGGCAGCTTCTGCCATCAGGTTCATCTAGCTTCTCCTCTATTCTTTTAAATCTCTTTGCCACATTGCTACACTCTAATTCAGCCTTGTCATGCTTCTTTCCATGGAGATGATAGTGCCTCTGAATCCACCACTAGTAGAGCCAGGGAATCTGTCGAAGTGTGTACTTGATGCGGCTCATCAGATATTGCTGCAATGGAACTCTGGAGGGGCTGCATTATCTCCAGAAAGTGTTCCTCAGTGAGAGCTGATGTCCCTGCTGTATTTTTAATGCTGGCAGCCGGCTGCTGTTTGGGCAGTTTTGCTGCCTTGTCTTTCTCCGGCATAGGGGGTGGCAAGTGGCACGAAGGCGCCTTATGCATATATATCTCCATATTTTAAGTTTTTCTTTTCCTCTTTGGTTGCTGGAGTTATATGAAGCTCTTTTCTGACTGAAATACTAGTTTAGAAGGTTGGTTTGCAGCGGGAACACGCGGGAGGGATGCGGAGTGGTGGGAGATAGCTGTTCCTTGTTAGGCTGCCATCACGTGCCCCTCTGAACATTTCCTTTTTAATTTGAGTTATTTGTTTACTATAATCTAGTTTCAGGTTCTCAGTTCTTGATATTAGGCATGTAATTGTTTTCTTAATGTTAAGTAGTGTTAATATGTGTCCACTGACTGCCTATTTGCTAGATTTTGAAACTTAGTTCTGAAATTCTTTTTCAAATCTTCCCACCATTCTATCAAAGTGTCATACATACATATGATCAATTTCCTAGCTGTCCAGAATCAATTCCAGTCCTTACAAATATATTCTGACTCTAACAGGGCAACGTTTAATCTCCATGGCCCTTTTCCATGTTTTACTGACTCCCTTCATGAGATATGAATTTCTAGGGCTCTATTGTCTGTAAATGCCCAGTTTTGCGTTTCAGCTGCCAATACTTCTACATTCTGGGATATAAAAAAGATGTCAATCCTTGTGTCCCTCCGTGTGTCCCTCTACTATAGGAAAAGCCTCCCTGTTTGTGGATTGCTCTATAAGTATCCTTAAGTTTAGCCATACTAATAATGTCATTCAGAGTGTTGGTGTCACAAAATAATTTCTGTTTTTGAAATCCTCTATCAGTCTGGTGTAAGCCACAATTAAAATCACCTCCCCAGATTACCAGCCTGACTGTACATAAATATGGCTGATTGTTTTAAACAGTTCTATCCTTTTAGTTTTTGTTTGCGGGATGTAGGAATTGATTAATCTTATCTTGGAACCCCAAGCTGGATGTCTAACATGAGTATCCTTCCAGGTTCTAAGTCTATAAGTCGTGACACTTTTAAGTTTAAATTAAAAAATAGAATCCCTAGTCCATCACATAATTCTGTATCTTGAGACCAGAAAGTGACTCTTTTAGACCACAGTTTTGTTGCTTGTGCCACTTCTGATAACATTTTTAACCATGTGCCTTGTAGGCACACTATATCAATGTTCTGCTGTTGTAATTCTCTAAGGATTGTTAATCTTCTTTTGCTGTTCTTTATACTGTTAACAGCTATAGCTATTATTTTTAAAGTTGCCATGAGCAGAAAGCATTGATATTAATGGGCCAATCATGCATTTCCTACTGATGTGATCTGGTCATCCATTTCTTCTTTACAGTATCACCAGGCCTTAAATATTCTAAGCCAGATGAATGGTCTTTCATAGAGGAAGTGATTCAAGAAGAATCAGATTCTGCCTCTTCTTCTTCTGAATCCACAGCTGCTTTTTCAATTTGTAATGCCTTATATTTGTTTATTGTAGTCCATTTCTGTTTTCCTTTTGTAAATTTCCTTTCTTCTGGATTCTGTTTTATTTGCCATTTTCACTCTGGATCTTGTTTTATGCTTCACTTATTGGAAGGCTAGCTCTTCTGGCATCTTGGGCAGGGCAGAGTGGCATCGATTCATCTTTCCCTGCCACTGTTCCTTATTCTCCTTGTTCAGGAAGCACAGTGTCATCTACCGCCTCCATGTCTCACTCCTGTATGTGTTTCTCCATATTTATTTAGCTTACTGCTTCTTCCCCTTCTGATAGATCCATCATAGTTTCTTCCTCTTGTGGTGCAGAAGTACTTGCTGCTGTTGTTGCCTGTTGTACCTCCTTCCGAGTTTGCACAGGGTTTGTGTCTTCTTCTTTGTCTTTTTGTTTATCTTGTTCATGTGTAGATCCAACTTCTTTATCCATGAGTCTTCCCATCTCTCTTTCTTTTTCTTTGTGGACTTCTTGCTTATGCTTTTCTGAAGCTACTGCACAGCCTTTTTTTGTACCTGTGTTATGAGGGCTTCATGAGATGAACTGTCTGCACCATTGTGTGAGGCCCAAGGGTAGTGGACACATGAATACCCCTTTTCTCCACAATGATTGCAGCAGAAGAGGTTGACGCAGGCTGTCATCTTCACCATGCCTGGCCTATCGGCCATCTCCTTCACAATTCTACTTGTATGTTACTGCTTTCTCTGTAATCTATTTGTGCTTTCTGTCCCCCTGTCCTGTGTCCCCTCTGTGGCTCTTACTGCTCCCCCTTACTACCCTTCAGCCACCTTGCCTGTACTGCCACCCTGACTGCCACATCCCCCCTTCTACCCTGATCACACTGACTGTGAACACACTGACTGTCTTGTTTCACAAGGCAATGTATGTAATATATTATTATCTAACTGTTGTCCTCGCATAGCTCACCCAGCTATTGTTGTAGACATATTCCTACATTATGAAGGAATTGAACCACTGTTCTCCAACTGTTCTCCATTTGTGTCACTGTTAAACTATTGTGTCACTGTTACTGTAAAGTATAATTTGGATGTTATGTTGTTGACTGTTTATAAATTGTATATCCTTCATTCCTCTGCTAACCAGGTCCATCTTGTAAATGAGCTATTCTCAATGGTGTTCACCTGGATAAAGATTTTGATTGATCGATTGATTGCTGCGAGATGTCCAGTATCTAGACAATGCATATATCTAGGGGTATTGCAAGCATTACTAAGGTGAGGTCTGGACTCACACTTGTGGCAAGATTTCAGCTGATCTGGCTAGAAAAGGAAACCTCTGTCCCCTCCTAAGTAAAAATAACTTGGAAGGTGAATTATGCCATTGTTTGACATAATAAGTTTACATTTAACCCTTCAACCCTCAGCCCATGTCTCGGGTTGTGCCAGAAAATAGGCAAGGACATTGCCTAGTGCACCTACCCAGCAATCAAAAGCTAATAAATAAATAAATATCTGTTCAGAATCTATGATAGGGGAGGAATATTCTAGAACCTCCCACCTTTTCTTTAACCAGAAAAAAAATGTCTGCAACATTAACATAGTCATCCTTAAACAATATTGTGATGGTGCATACTGCTGATTTGGTTATAGGAATTGCCAGGAGGGGGTCCATAGGGGTATGTCCTTTACTGCATTGTATTCTCCCCCAGAATAATCAAGTGCCTCCACTGTGTTAAAACTAATGTCATAATTGTATTCGTCCATGTGTATTAATATGACTATTTCAGAGGCATAGAATTTCAAAGTATTTTTCAACAAGGTTCCTCCCACATATACTTGTTCTGGGGATTTTCTAGGATGCCCTTATACAACAGCCTGATTGTATTTTTTTGAAGTGCTGATTCCCCCTTATTTCTAAATGTCAGACATCCTTAACAGGGGTATGAAAAGTTGTCTCTTATTTGGGTCCTGTAAGTTCTTGATTCCCAATCTTATAGGTAGAGTCCTCATAAATTTGAAAGTCAGGTAAATCATTTGAAGACCTTTTCCTGGTTTGTGCTTCCTCACTAGGCCTAGATTTCCTGTCTCTTTCTGTGGTTGATCACTTCCTTTTTCCCCAGTGGCCTTTTTATTTACAACAATTACGTCAGGCTCAAATGGGACTGAGTTTTGCTGCTTTGCAGTATTCAGTGTTACTATATTGTCTGCGTTAACAGATACAAGCTCTTTATCCTGTTCTGTGCCTTTAAGAGGCCTCACTGCATTGTCTGTAACATTCTCTCTTCTCTCTGTCACTACAGCATTTGACATTGTTTTCTTAGGTGAAGCAATGATTTTACCTGCCTCAGTGATTTCTTTATCGGTGATTTGCAGCACTTTTGGATCTGAGCGGTCTGGTTTCCAGGACCCATCCTGCTCTATTACCCATCCTGTGCCTTGCAACACCTTTGCAGCTGACAACTCCACATCTTGTTTTTTTCCCTGCTGTCCTTTCCCTTTTTTTATATTTTTCCGATTAGATAACCCAAGCTTCTTCCATTGCAATAATCCAGTTGGTTTTGCCATAGTCTCAAGCGGACCAGGTGCTTGTGTGAAAACACCTGGCTGTATCTCAGCCATCGGCTGGTCTGATTTGGTGGTTTTGATGCAGCAGCTGTTCACAGCTGCCTTATACTTCGATTCTTCCTCCTCTATTTGTGCCAACAGTTTTTTCTTCGTTTACTCCAATGCCTGCTTCAGCTCATCCTCAATTTGTCACTGAGTACTGCTTGCCATGATGTGTGTCTGCTCCTGCATGGAAATAGCCTCATCCACATCAAGATCCTCTCTACCTGACATCCTTCTCCTTTCCTAGATTCAAGTAACTGTGAAGCAACCTCAACTTCCTTCTGTATATTTTCTGAAAAATCCATTGAAATAAAATGCTCAGATTTCAGTTTTAATGAAGAAAGGGGTGAAAACAAAACCCCATCGCATACACTGGTCTCCCAGACATCCATTTTCTCTGGCTCTGAGGTCAGAGTGGCCATCTCTCCAGATGACCAGAGGGTCCCCCTACAGGCAGAATAGGGGAATTGTTTATCAAGTAGAAAGATTCTAGAGTACATACAAATCAAATCAAGATATCATCAAATTCATAAACAGCAACTCATTATTCTAGAAAAATACATTGGTAATATGTAACATAAGTCATTCCAAAATAAAAGAAAAATAAAAAGTAAATTAAGACCTAAACATATTCCTAAATTGTAGAAAATATGAGAAACCATGTATAATTTTTCCAAAATTTGGTAAACATAGAATTTGACAGTCTTCTATGTTCCTCTTGCTAAATCAGTTTTAGGCTTGCTGCTAACCGAGCAAGAATTTGAACAGTAGTTATTTATTTCTGTTGTTGCAAAGAAATACACTGTGTCTGCCAGAGATAGAATCTGCAAAGTGCAACAATTATTCTAACTGTGCTCAAGTGAAATTTTGATAAAACATGTGGAAATCAACCATAGATCAATATTTCATATGTGATAGCTGGAATGTTCTTAACACCCCATGTTTCCTGAAAATTAATCAAAAATTCCTGCAAAAAAGGACACTGGCTAAAAAAAGTGTTCCATTGTCTCCAAGGTGCCTGGGCACCAGTACCTAGGGCACATTCTCTCATCCAATGATTTGTGTTCAAGTGTGTTTCCAATTATTTGTGTTTGTGTGTGTTTCTCAGATCTAATCTTCCATAACATGAAAGCTACTGTACATCACATCCCAGCATTTAGTAGGAATTATTTTATCAGTCACTTGTAGGGGTAGATCACAGGCGATGTCCCTTGAAGGGTAAGTATATTAGGAAGTTCATAAAAATAAGTGGCAATAATCCCTAAATATAATTGCTTTCTATGCAAGGAACATATGGAGCTTGAGGAAAAAAAAACACTGTCTTACTTTACAAAAAGTAGGATTTAATATTAGTGGAATTTTTTATAAGTGAAAATTTTTTGGAACTAAAATAGAGCTTTTGTCCAAACTTCTATTAATTTCTCAAGGAAAATCTTAAGGTAGGTAGACCACTGGGAAAGGTTACCTGTTAACAAAGGATATATGTTCCAATATATAAAAATGGTGTGAAAGAAAACAATTGGATTTATCATCCTAACTCCTCCAAGATTATAGTCATGATAGGTGTGAAGTCTTTTTATTTATTTATTTATTTATTTGAAGTATCGGTTTAACAATCTTTGTGCCAAGGGCTCATTAACAAAGGTACCTCTTCACATGGAGGACAATAGACACAGAGAGGGTAACAGGTACACAAGAATAGCCGTCATGTGTAGATTACAGACATTGTTTACAGATATTATATACAGGTTTGGTAGCCGATATTTACAGAAGCACAGAAAAGAAGCATTATTGTCCTGAGAGAGCTTGTGTTACATTTTAATACATCTTATATGTGAGCCAGTGATGGACTAATCATTGTATGTAGTAGGTGGTGGCAGTCCATAGTGGACTTTGTCGGGGTTTGGGCCCAAAAGGGCATGAGAGTGCAGGCTAGTTGCAGTTACAGGAGTGGGTATTGAGGAGATGGTTGTGGACAGCCACTTTGAGGGGGGCAATCTTAGGGGTACTGGTGATGGTGGCTGGGAGGGTATTATACCAGTCAGGAGCCCTGTAGTGGAAAGATCTCTGGGCAAGGGGTGTTTTTACCCTAGGTACCATCAGGATGGCTTTGTTCAAATAGCAGGTGGAGATAGAGGGTGTGGCAGTTTGGAGGGAGGTGGTGACCCCAGGAGGGGAGAGACCAAGTAGAATTTTCTTGGTCAGGAGGCATGTCTGGTAGTAGAGTCTTTCATTAAAATTTAGAATATTGGCAGTGGAATAGAGGGAGCAGGTGTGGGTGAGCCTAGAGGCACCAGTCAGGAGGCTGCAAGCCTTGTTGAGGGAGAATTTAATTTTCTGAAGAGCGGTGTTATCTGCTGCCCCATAAACAGGGAGCCCATAATCCACTAGGGACAGTATGGAGGAGGTAATAGCAAGCCTAAGGGCATCAGGAGGGAGGCATTCCTTGTGCCAGTAAAGGAGACCAATCCAAGTGTTTACAGCAGCTGCTACTGTGTTTTTGTGGTTGTGGAAGGTAAGGGCAGTGTCAAGGGTAAGCCCCAGGTAGTTGTAGGGGATATCTGTTCAAGGGGGTGCTTGGTGCTGCGCAGGATGAGGAGTGGTGTATTTTTTGCTTTGTTTTGGTGGTGTGAGAAAATCATGGATTTCATCTTTTTGAGGTTAATGACTAGTCTACGATCCTTGAACCATGTTTCAGCCTTGGTGAAGGCATTTTGGAGGGAGTCCTGGAGGGTGGCAGGTTTATGGTGCGAGGCATAGAGCACTGCATCATCCGCATACAGTAGGGTATTTTCGGAGCGTGCCAATGGCAAGGTGTTTAGGTAGAGGGTGAAGAGTAGTTGACCCAGGATGGAGCCCTGGGGCACACCGGAGCAGACAGGTAGCACGTCAGATAGGGTGCCATTTATTTTGACACGATGGGACTGGACAGTGAGGTAACTGGCACACCAAGCCAGGGGGCTGTAGGAGAAAAAGTTGGTAAAGGGAGTCTAGAAGCAGTGGATGGCAGGCCATGTCGAAGGCCTTGAAAAGGTCTATGTTCACAGCTCAGCAATGTTACCAGAGTCTAAGGAGGAGTGTAGAAAGTTGGTAAATTCAAGGAGGGCTGTGGTAGTGCTGTGGCCTGAATGGAAGCCATGCTGCTCTGGACATAGGATGTCATGCTAGGTTAGGTATTCTGTGAACTGTGTGGCAGCCACATTTCCTCTAAAGCTTTGGATAGGGGGGAGAATGGAGATGGCTCGATTGTTACTGGGGGAGGATTTGTCACCACTTTTATGAATGGGGGTAACAATGGCAGTCTTCCAGGCACTGAGGAATTGCCCCAGACACAGGAATCTGTTGACTAGGTCCATAAGAGGGGCTAGGACCTCATCAAGGACTAGCCGAAGGAGCCTAGATTCAAGGGGATCTGTGCTAGGGTTGTTGCTGCTTAGTGCCTTTTGCAGGTATGGACTGGCTTCATGGGTCAATATTTCACCCAGGAGGAAAGGAGGGCACTGTAGGGTAGGGGATTGGGATTCGGGTACAGGGTCAAAGAAGCAACTAGGGAGAACTGTGCTGAGATCTGTGAAGGTAGTGTTTAGACAGTTTGCTATGGTAAGAGGGTCAGTGGAAATGGTGCTGTCTATGGAGAGCTGGAAGGGAGGTGGGGATTATGATTTACCATTGAGTTCTTTGATATTACTACAGAAGGTCATGGAGGATCACCGTGTGGCGGTGAGAGTGGATTGATAGTAGTCTGCTTTGGCCTTGTGGATGGCTGGCATGCAGCCATTGTGAGCAGCATTATAGGATTGTCTGTCAGCCATCCTACCAGACTCCAAGGCTTTGTACCAGAGATTGTCCCTTTCTCTCAGTTTTTGGAAAGAGGGGTGATCCATGGTGCATTTTTTCATTTGCTGTGGAATTTGGTGAGAGGGGCATAGAGATCACAGGCTTTAGTGAAGGCCTGTATGAGCAGGTTGAGCGCAACATCAATGCTGAGGGGTGTTTTAATGGGGGACTAGTCCATTTGTTTGAGGTTTCTTAACCCCCCCTGGGCAGAGACACCTACAGAAGGTGGTCTGGGCTGAGGGTTTAGCAGTGGAGGAGGTCCATAGGAATAAGATGGGTGAGTGGTCACTTAGGGAGTCAGGTAGAACTTTTATATCCTGGATTTTGGTGGGGGCAGTTGGAGATAATGACATCCAGGAGGGTGTTGGTATCAGTGGAGGGATGAAGTCTAGTGGGTTCGGTGACTAACTGGGCCATGTTGAGGGCGGTGAAGGAGTCCTTTGTTGGTGCAGCCGAGGGACCGAGCCAACTGATATTTAGGTCCCCTACTAGTATCTGTTCAGCTTTGTGAAGGAGGGTAGAGAGATAATAGGTGAGGGATGTGAGGGCCGGCTTTTGGTTTAGGTTCAAGTGACTTCCCCAAAAACCCTGAAAGAACAGATTATAGATTTTGACTTCCAAAGTTAAAGGAAGGGGGAAAATATGAGCAATATGGAGAAATAAAGGAAGAATTAGCACTTTTAATAAGAAAACTCTCTTTCTTTTGGCTATGGTTCTGGTCTTCCATGTTTGCATTATCATCTTCACTGCCAAATTTAAGCCCCAGGATTTTTACTGGAGCTGAAGATATGGTGATGTTTGCCAGATGAGGCAAAGTATATGATTACCCACTTGGAAATATAGATAAGCCAATACTCTTTTCGTAATTTAACTTAGCCACTGAAATTCTTTCAAAAGAAGTGACAGTGTCCACTATATCTGATGATTTTGCCTGTGTAGTAGTAGTATAAATGCATAACTCATCTGCATAAGCAGTCACTTAGGGTGCCTGTTGCTTAGACTTTAGAGTATTCCTAGGGATGTTTGGATGATGTAAAAGGTTGTCAACCCTGACGTACCTCTATTGTCCCTCTAAAACATTTACCAGGTACTTCGTCTACATATAGTTGAATCCATGCATTATTATAAAGAATTTGAATCCATGAAGTAAAAACAGGAGGAATATCGTATTTATGTAGAACTTTAAATAAAAAATTATGATCAACTGTATCAAAAGCCTTCTCTTGATTGAGTGAGAGAAGAATTCCAGATTTTCCCTGTTTGCCAAACTATCTCAAAGCAACTTCAGATTGTGGAACATTGATCTATTAGGAACAACACATGTTTGGGCAGGGCATATTAAGAGATATGCAATAGAGAATATCTGTAATAGTAGCATGGCGAATAACTTATAATCTACTGTGAGTAGACTAATAGGCCTCAAATTTTTCAGATTTGAGCTATCCCACTTTTTAAACAAAAGTATTATGATGTCTTTTGTAAAAGAAGCTGGTACATCTTTGGCCTGCAATATATCATTAAATGCCTCTACAAAAATGTGAATAAAAAATTTCTGAAATTTTAAATAGAACTCAACCATTAGACCATCATGGCCTGGGGATGCATTTTTGAGTAACTTTTTCAGTGCCTGTTCCTTCCTTCCTCACTAGTGATAGGCCAAATTAGTTTATTTTTCTCTTCTTTAGCTAGAGTAAGGACATCTAATGTTGTAAAGAAATGCCCATCCCACTCAGCAGGGGAAGGTATAGAAAATATTGCTTGAAGGTATTCTTGCATAGAATCCTATAAGTCTGTCAGATTTTGTGATTTCTGGGCAGAATATATACAGTATTCTGTACAGAGTCCATATTGGAAGTGACAACCCTCTCTCTACAACTTTTAAAAATATCAAAACTTGGCTTTTTTCCTTGGGTATCGTACTGTGCCTCAATTTTGAGAGATTCTGCCCGTTTGTATTGGAATTCTGCAATCTCTAATTTGGTGTTAGCTATGTGTTTTTGTGTGTGTGTGTGTGTGTGTGTGTGTGTGTGTGTGTGTGTTTTATATACTCCAAGGAATATCTCATGGAGAACTTTGGTTCAGGCAGTGAGAGTGCCTGAAATTCTCTCTAATTTCTGCTTATATAAAATCAGTGTTTTCATTCAAAGTTAAGGTGAGAGCTAACCAGGGGTGAAATCACTGGTTGGTTAAATCATTCAGAGGTGAGAGCTCTGAGGGTTTTTACCACTTCAAGACTACACAAGATATGACAGTTTTTGGACTGATTCTTCTATGGTGGTACACACGTGAAAAGTGACAGAGGCTCTAAGTCTTAATTCTCTGGACTACTTTGAGGGACCTAAAACTTGCTTGAAGGGGAAGAGTTGTGTTTAAATTGTTATTGTTTAAAGCTCCCCCTTGCTACATGAGAGGTGTGGGGGGGGGCTTTGGTTAATTTAGTTAAAATAGTTTAATTATTGTTTTATTGATAATAGTTGTAGTAAGTTAATTTGATAGGGTAGTGATGCTGATATTGTTAATCAAAAAACTCTGATTGACAGTAGTTTTTAAAACAGGCAGCATGTGTTGTGACCGAGTTTCAGTGGGCAGGTGCTACTCCCCCTCCAGGCTGAGGGACTAATGCCCCTTTGATAGTCCCCCTTTGCAACCCGAGGTATATAAGAATTGTCATGCCTTGGAGATTGCATGGAGGGGGTGGAAGGGGGGATGCTGTGGCCAGAGGGGAGGAGCAGAGTGGGAAGATAAGGGTGGTGAGGTCAAGGAGACATCCTGGAGTGAAATGGGTCCAGGACAGGGGTTCTCAATGCCTGGTACCCATACCCAAGGGTACCACTGACAGTGGGCAAGTAGCCCATTCTTCTAAGGCCTGTCATCCAACTCGGGTGGTATTATGTAATGCCAGGTCAATAAAGAACAAGACAGCAATTATTGCTGATCTTGTCGCGTCATCTGACCTGGCTTGCATCACTGAGACCTGGCTGGATGAGAATGCTGGTCCCATATTGGAGTCAGCTGTTCTAGCCAGGTACTCTGTGATACACCGCCTGAGATTGGATCAAGGGGAGGGTTGCTATTTGTTTTAAATCAGAAATGGGACTTGTAGAAGTTCCAGTGGTGACCACTAGATCCTTTGAGTGTATTATGGGAGCAGTAGTGGGCTGCAGAATTCTACTGATCTACCATCCACCCAGTGATGAGAAAGTTTTTCTGCAGGAAGTTGCAGACTTCTTTGTCGACATGGTGTTGGAACCCTGCGGGTGGTTGGTCCTGGGCGATTTCAATGCCTGGGTCGTTGATGAACTCTTGCATTTTGACCAAAATGTCCTCCAACTGATGATCTCCTTGGGCTTTTAACAGGTTGTTTCCACTGCAACCCATATTCAGGGTCACTCTCTGAATCTGGTGTTCATCTTGGGGATGGAGGTCACTGAATTGGTGGTGGAACCAGATGGGTGGTCGGACCATCACTCTATAAGATTCAATTTCATGGCCCCCACTATAAGACTACCCCCTTTGGAGATGGCCCGGTACCACCCTTTGAGAGGAATAACCCCTGAGGATCTGTTGGCGATGCTGGACCTATTGAGTTGGCCCATGGAGTGCATGGATCCAGATGTCCTGGTAGTGCACTATAATAATATGGTGCTGAGGGCCCTGGATTCCATAGCACCTGTCAGAGTTGGCCCCCTCTCCCTCTGCCCTCGGTCCCCTTGGTTTGACGGGGTATTGAGGGAGTTGAGGAGAGTAGGGTGAAAGTTGGAATGCTGTTGGTGGAAAACCAGCCTGGAAGGGGACAGACTTAGATTGAGCACCCATTAATCGGACTATCAATCAGAAATCTCCCATAAGAAGGCAGAGTTCCTGTCCAGGGAGATAACTGCATCAAAGAATTGACCAGCTCAGCTCTTCCGGACCATGGACAGGCTATGCAATCCAGCTTACCTGCGGGGTCAGAGAGCCTTTTCACAAATAAAGTGTGATGAGTTTGCTCGGTTCTTTGATGATAAGATGTCATCGATCAGGTCAGAGATCCACAAAACGCATTCAAATAAGCAAGGCGGTGATCGATGTGAGGCCACAGGCCCTCGGCCTGTTTGGACAGACTTCAACCAGAAAGCGATCAGGGATATCATGAAGATTGTCTAGAGCTTGTGACCTACTTGCTGTAGTTTGGACCCTGGTCCTACACGCCTCCTTGTGGGGTGCATGGATATGATCGGACTGGTCCTTGCTGAGATAGTCTTGTGATCGTTGGGCCAAGGAGTGTTCCTGAAGTCTCTGAAGGAGGCTATTGTGACACTCCTTTTAAAGAAGTCTTCCCTCGACAAAGACTGTCTCACCAACTACAGACCGATCTCTAACCTGCCCTTTTTGGGCAAGGTTATTGAGAAAGTAGTTGTGTTGTGGCTCAAGGACTTTCTTACCACCCATGAAGTCTATGATCCTCTCCAGTCCAGTTTCAGGAAGAGGCATAGTACCAAGACGGCATTGATTTGAGTACTGAATGGTCTCCTAATAGCAAGAGATCGGAGGAGTTGTTCGATCTTGGTCCTCCTTAATTTCTCCGCAGCATTTGACACCGTGGAGCATGGGATGTTGCTAGAACACCTGCAGCTATTCTGTGGACTGTCCTCAGATGGTTCCATTCTTTTCTCATGGGCAGAACTCAGAGGGTAGTGTCAGAAATCTTTTCCTTGGCTCCCTTTGCTCTGCCTTGTGGGGTTCCACAGGGTTCTGTGCTTTCCCCCATGTTGTTCACAGTGTATATGCTGCTGTTGGGAGACATTATAAGGTGTTATGGGCTAAGTTTTCACTGCTATGCAGATGACACTCAGCTCTATATGTTCTTTGTACCTGAACAAAATGATGCAATCTCAGTCTTTAACAACTGCCTTGCTGAGATCCAGAACTGGATGAGTGCTAACTGGTTGAGACTGAACCCGAACAAGACTGAGATGCTGGTGGTGGACCCAGGTCAGCGTGTAGAGAAGTTGACTCCTGGGCTTTCTTCTGGCCTTGTGTTTGGGGGTAACAAGTTGAGAATTTCTGAACAGGTGCAGAACCTGGGCGTAGTGCTTGACAGTGAGCTGACTCTTAAGACACAGGTGTCAGCTGTTGTCAAGTCCTCTTTTTACCATCTGAGGAACATAGCCCGGATAAAACACCTTGTTCAGCATGATGATCTTCCTGTGTTGGTTCACGCCTTTGTGTCCTCGTGTCTTGACTACTGCAATGCTCTATATCTAGGGTTACTGGGGGTGGATCTCTGTTGCTAGCAGCTGGTGAAGAACGCTGCAGCCAGGTTGTTGACTGGGTTATCAAGAACTTGTCATATCACACCTGTGCTGCGTGAATTGCACTGGCTGCCGGTGCGATGGAGGATCACCTTCATGGTCACGTTGCTGACCTATAAGACCCTACATGGACAGGGACCGGGTTACTTGCAAGATCTCCTCCAGCCCTACCACCCTCCCCACCCACTCCATTCCACCGATGAGGGATTGCTAGAGGTTCCCAGGGTTCGTCTTCAGTCATCTGGGGCCAGAGCTTTTTCCTCTGTGGCCCCAACCCTGTGGAACTCTCTACCTCGTCGGATTAGAGAGTGCTTGTCCACTGAGACTTTTAAAACTTCTCTGAAAAGTTATTTATTTGAGTTAGCTTTTGAAGATAACAGTTAGTTTATTCTGCTGCCTTTTTAATGTTTAATATATGTATTTCTTACTGGATGTTTGTTGTAATATTTATTATGTATCTGCGCTTTGGTTTTCTGAAAAGCGCATTTTAAATAATTGTTGTTGTTCTTGTTTTAGGTCAATTTTGTACTCAAAATCTTGAGAAATTAACTTAGCTAATTTATCTCTTAAAATGAGATATTTAAAGCCGGCCCAGTGGCGCTGACGGTTGAGGCACTGGAATACCACACCTTGCACCACACCGGCAACCTGGGTTTGGGAACAAGCCAGGGATGCTGGGGGTTGGTAGGGGCAAGAGAGGATGGAGCATCCGGAGGAATGCTTTTCTCTCTCAGGGAGGGAGAACATGTCATCCCACCTGTTGATCACCCTTTAGTGGGGGCTGGGGGGTGTTGCAGGCTTGAGAGGCAAGGAGCCAGCTGGGATGATGTGCACATGCCCCTACATGTATGTGCAGTGCCTAACTTGCCAGAGGGGCACAGAAAATAGAAATTGGCAGCTGGGAGGCTCTATGAGATCCCGACCTCATCCTGCCAGCTCATTGTGGCAGCCTGTCCCAGATTTGGATTCTGCTGTGGGGAGGGGGCTCTCCTTTGTGGTCCTACCACAGGAAGTAATTCATGGGGGGTTTCGGGAGGGTGGCTTTGGTGGTCGGGCTGGCGGGCAGGTTGAGCGGTGATGGAATCCCTGCCCTCCAGTGCACCCAGGTGGTAAATATAAGTTGGAAAAAAATGAGATATTTAAAATATGAATGCACTGACTTGCATTGGGCCTGATTGAGAAAAAGAGATTTAAAGGCTTTTTTAATCTATCCACTAAGAAGTTAAATTTTACTAAGCATCCAAAAATAGAGATTCTTGCTTTAATAAGCTCCTAAGGGTTATATATAACCCTGGGGTCTTCTAAAAGAGAATGATTTGGTTTCCAATGGGATTTTAATTTAGGAGAACTGGAATCTAAATTTCTACAGCATGACAGTGAAATTGCTAAATGATCCAAAGTTTCACAGGGGATGATGTTTGCTTTTAAAACTATTAGATGTTGAGAAAGAAAAATGTAGTCAATCTGGGTAGCTACTGTATGGTACTTCTTGTATAAGTTTTAGGATTAGTGGAATTGATAGACTCATAACCATCATACAAGCATGCTGTTTTCAGGATGCCAGTAAGGCAATTGGTATCACCAAAAACTTTCTTAGTATGACCACCTCTATATTCTGGTGCAAGTCTCACATTGAAGTCTCCACCAAAAATAATATGTTTTCTGGTGTGAAGAAAGGGCTGAATAATTTTGAAAAGGTCTGACCTTGAAGTAATGCTCTGGGGGTGCATATACATATTAATTAACCAAAAATGTGTGGTATTATAGATAATATCAAGCATCAGAGCCCGGTCCAGGGCTATTTCAACCAGTCTGTTAACTTTAAAATGGAAACCTTTAAACAGAATCCCTACCCCATGGCAAAGGTCCTCACCCTGGGACCAAAAGGAAGGCCCTAATGTTCAGAGGTGCTCTGCCTGGATAACCTCATGAGTTGTTTTAAGGTGGGTATCCTTGATAAATATAACATTATTAAGTAAGTCTTACAGAAATTGCAGGGTGGCCAGTCTCTTTTTGTAAGCTTTGATACTGCTAACATTCAAAGTGAGAGGAGAAGTGTAACCACCATGCATTTAAGAAAGCATATTTAAGTAACTGCATCAGAGGGTTTTGTAGTCTTTTTTTTAACTCTCTTTCCAGAAGAGTCAGGTTCTGAATTGGATGAGAATTCCATTCCTAAGGAGGCCGCAGAAGAGGAGTCTGATTCGTCTCCCTCCTCCTCAATGTCTCCCCACTGCCTCCTTTTAGCCAAAGCCTGGTATCTATTGCGAGTGACCACATGCTGCCTTGGGGGTGTGATATTGGCTTTCCTCTTCTCCTTACCTTTCCTAGATGGTTTAACTACCTCAAACCATGGTTGCTTTAGTGTGGGGGGCATTGTTTGTCCAGTACCAATAGGTTCTGCTTCTTGATGGGTTTTATCCTGTACTGGAGATCTCCTGGCCCCTTTGGGGGAGATCTGATCTGATGTGTAACTATGGCTGGGGACCTCAGTGACCACTGTGGAGGTCTCAGTAATGACAGTGGGGGGGGCTGATCAACCAATTCTGCCTCTGAGATCTTGTCGGGGGGGTCAGAAAATACAGATTTGAGAGTCCATAATAAGTTGTTCTTGATCTTGTGGAACTTGTTTCAACCTATTATGGCTAGCCCAGGGGCATTGTCTGTAAGAGTGACCAGATTCATTGCAAAGGTTATATCTGAAAGGGTTTAGACACCTCAAACTAACATGTCCATACCCTAGGCACAGATTGCACCTATGTTGTGAACATATTGAAATAAGATGTGTTCTGGCACCACACTTATGGCATGTTCTGGGCTGACCGGGGTAAAAGCATAGCCCCCTATCTCTGCCAATGTGAAAACATCCTGGTAAATGCTGAATACCAGTATCTGTTTGCTTGAGTTGGACTTTAATCTTCCAACCCTCTGTCCACACCAAGTCATCATCCAAAATTGGGTTTGGATGGTTAAGTATATCTCAACGTTGCCTGAGCCAGTATTGCACATCTGCAATACTCACTCCCTCATTTCTAAAAAGCAAGGTGATATTCTTGATTGTTGATTTGGTCAAAGGTATTGGAAAAAAAGGTGACCAGAGTGGGGTATCCTTCACCAAGGGATATCATATATAGGTTCTCCCTTGACATGAACAAAGGCAAAGAGTTCCTGAGCATGAATCCCCATTAAATCATTAAGCATGCTATGCAAAACAGTTTTTCTATCTGGGGCTAAGTTTACAATTCCATTAAATTTCAAACACACAGCGTTTCTGTGCTGAGCAGGATCCCCCATTTGTTCGAACAGGTCTGACATTTAAAAGGTCAGCAAGCTTTAGTTATATTGTTTAAAGTTTCTGAAACCTGCCCCAGTCCGTGTCTTGAAGTCAGACAGGAGAAGCATTTTGAGACTGCCGATTGCTGGGGTGATCACCCGTATGTGATTCCATGTCCATGGTAACCTGACCAGCCAGTGCAGAATCCAAAGGAGAAATGTCCTGGTTTTCAGCAATGCTCTGATCAAGAACACTTGTTGGAGGTACCATGGCAGCAATTGTTGTAGGAGTGAAAGGTGACGTTACAGTTGTAGTCTGCATGATGTCCACCACTAGAACTGGGCCAGGGGAAGTCCATCAAACCCAGTCTGTATGCTCCCAGCCCACCACTTGTAAAGCCACTTCTGAGCTCCAAGTGGTTTCTGAAGCAATCTGCTCAGACGAGCATCCTTTCCTAAGCTGTAGTGCTGATATAGGCTGGATTTGGTAAGTCCAGATATGGATGGCTGTGATGCCAAAACAGGTGCAAGAGGGACTGGTGATAAAGTCGAGGGAATGAAAAAGGAGTCTATACTTGGGGAAGGAAAGGAGGTACATCCTCAGAAACCTCAGCATCTTCTTGTAGTAATTTTACTAAGAAGGACTTGTGGGTTTTCATGGCATGTCTCAATAAATCTTCTGGAGATCATAAGCCCGGTGCACTAGCCACAGTTCTTTTCATAGCATGCTGAGTTTCTTGATTTATATTGTGTCAAGAAAAGTTCATTTCAGTAAGTTTTGTACCTGAGACCACAGTATCTGCAGTCTTATCTTTCCCCTCATTTGAAGCAGTATTTCCATCAGCAGCAATAGTTGATAAATTAACTCCTGTAGTGACTTTTTCCCCCACCAGTACTAACACCTCCTCCTTCATCCTCCTGGACGTCGGCCATCTTGGAAGGGACCGACAAGAGTCCCCCCTACAGAAAGAGTAGGAGAATCTCCCTGGTGCTCTGGCCAATGTTACCCCATCAGTAAAGCTAGTACATGGAATTAATCCCCCAGATGCACCTGGAAACAAGCTGTTATGATTTAGTGTGCCTATCCAGATTAAAAAAAATACAAATAAATAAAAGTCTATTCAGCATTTGGAAAAAGGTGAGAAAGGTGTCCTGGGTAATCGCCCCTCTTCTGGGTCAGCGTTGTTCATGGTTATATGTAGGATGTTACAGTACTCTGAGATGTAATGTATACAGTGCTTGGAGATATGGAATGTATGGAATGTTTTATACCAAACTAAATTATATTCTAATCTATTCTACATCACTGCAAAGCAATTGCATATATGTTTGATAATACAAAGGTTGGGAAGCAAAACCATTATGAGATGTGTGCACTCTCCTCAAAACTGTATGAAATGGTCAAAAGTGCAACTTTGTAAATATGGTTAAGCAACATTTTGTTTGCTGATGCTACTCTTAGCATTTGCAGTGTAAATACTTCACATTTGCAAAACTGGTTGAAAAAAATCAAGTAATCTGTTTGGAGTGCAGTCATATGGTTTCTGGGTAACTTAGCATGCAATGACATGTCAACATGAAAAGGTATGAAAGGTACAAAATAATGTCTTAGTCATTTCCCTTTTGGACGGTCAAACACTTATATTGGTGGACCACTATAAATATTCAGGGTTCTGCCTAGAATAGAGCATGACAGGCAACAATCATGTTGACTGTATTGTTAAAACATCAGTACACATTTTGGACTATTGTACAGCTGTAAAAAATAACAACTCAGCTGAGGCAGAAAATAGTCCAAACACAGATACTTCCCCTTTTCTGACTACACAACATCTTATATGATTATTTTACTGCTAAAAAGCTCATCAGACTTAATGTATCATACAACAGGATTGCCATACTAATTCTTCACAGTCCAAAAACTACTCACCACTATGAATTATACAGAAGATTTGGGTTGGCTGTCCCTAAACAACCATAGAAAGTGACAAGAAATTGCTTTTGCCATAAAAAGTGTGTATGGGCAAGTCCAAATTATTTAAAGGAATGTTGGTTGAGTAAGTCTGAAACAGTCTGCTTGAGAACAGCTGGACTATATGAGTTAATATTCCTCAGAGTTTAAACTTGAAAAATCTATTTAGTATTTTAGTTACTATGTGCCTGATCCATGGAATTCCCTACCAGTCACTTCTAGTGTGACGAGGAAAAGGAAGCCTCCACTGAAAGCATTACAACATTGATTTCAAAATACTATTCCCCAGTTTGGTCCCTGTTGTCTAGTGAATAAAGGGGTTATACAGTAAAAGTGATAAAAGATTTGTTGGATGGAGATACATATTATAATTTTATATTCGTGATATGCATACGACAATAATTCTATGTGATATTTTCCTTTCCTTTATAGTAGCGCATTGATGTTTTATTTTCTGTATTGTACTAACAGAATCTGAAATGCTTGCACAGTTTAACAGACACCATTGTAAATGAGCTTGTCTCTACGGATAATTTCCCAAATAAAACTGAACTGAAAATTGAATTTAACTGAACATAAAACTGACCCAAACTAGTTCTTTATTTCACTCTAGCTTTTCAGTTTATTCTAACTGTTCCATAAGTTCAGTAACATAATACAGGAAATCTGGGCATGCTGAACTATGCGGACACGTCAGGCAGTCTAAGGCATGCAACTGCACCTTGTGATGCATAACACACCTCTAATTTCCTTATTGTTCAGCATACTTGCACACCCTGTTATAGAGTATTGTGATGAACCCTGCAGTAAGGTGTGCCAGGGTCATACAGATGTCATTGCCACCATGTTTGGTAAACTGGTGTAGTCCAGTAAAACTGGATTCAGGGCGAGTGCTAAGAACAGCCCAATCAGCAGAGCTACAAAGGCCTGAGCTCTTGGAGGGCTCAGTTAGAAAGCTGTAAATTTCTCTACCACTTGGGAGTCAATAACCAGATCAGGTATAACAGTAAAGCACAGTTTTATTAGCAGAAAAACTAGGAAGGAAGGGGTTAGTGTAACCAACAACATTGAACAAGGTCCACTTAGGTGTCCTCCGAAGTAGGCCAGCTTTACCCAATCCCACCTCATACCATGATTTAGATCAGAACCCAATGTAACCTTCCTGGCCTTATAGTCCCTGGTAGAGCTGTGCGGAAGTTGCAAATTCTACTTTTGCAGAACTTTCACAAAATTTTGTAAATTTTGCGAAATAATCTGAACTTCTGCTATTGGCAAGATCTGAATCTTCCAAATGTATTTGGTGAATTTTCTCCTATGCCGTGGAATTTTCTGTCTGAACTGTAAAATAATTCACATGAACTATGGAATACAAGTTCTGAGGAATTTTATTCTGCAGTTTAACGGACTATTGTACAGTACATGTAAATTATTTCTCAGTTCAGTGATCAGTTCTGCAGAATTTCTTTCTGCAGTATAATTCATTACTCCATAATTCACACATTCATTCTGCAGTTCAGTGACTCAATGAACTGTAGAATGAATGTATGAATTGTGGATTAAATTATTAAAGGGAACAGGAATGGGAACAAGTAGTATAAATGAATATGTGAAATAAACATGTCTGAAATGTTCACGTCTTCTCTTTATTTTTAGTTATATTTCAATTTTACATGTATCTGATATGGTTTGCCATAACTCAACACTCTGAAATGTCTTGTGCCCGCTGAACGAGTGGAGACATCATTTGCTGACATGGCAGATTGTGAGGCCAATCCACATGAGCTGCATAAACAGTGTCAATGTGGAAGTGTTTAACAACAAATCTATTTATCTTTACACTTTGTATGCCAAGTGGTGAAACGTGTTTGAATTGTTAGATTATGTAAGTCTTTGTATTTCACTAAGAAAGTAACTTAGTTTTTGTCATTTTACAGTTGTTCTTGCTGTCATCAATTTTACTTACGTCTCACAATGGAGCATGGTGAATCATATAGTAGTGTGGCATACAATCAGAATCTGCAATTCATTGTTGTATTCTGTTATATGTTCAGGATGTCCCATTAATGGTTACCTAAATTGTAGCATGCTTATCTATGTGCACTTGAAGAAGACAAGTTATGCAAAGTGGTTATTTAGTACAAAAAGCATGTTAGCTGCTTGCTATGATTTTTCTGTTGATAAAAGTGTTAATTGTCAGACTGTGTTTTCCTAAGTATAACTTACTTAACACTGCTCACTGAATGGAAAAAGTAATGAAAGAAAAATAACACATTTTAATGGTTATTCTGTTAATGACTCAAGAAATTGCTGGTAGCCATCTCATCCCCCCCCCACACACACACATACATTATGATCAAACAAACCAAATTTGCAATCCTCCCTATGTGTTGTGTGTTTCTTTTCATTGTGATTTTACTGGTAATGAATATGCTGCTGGTTGGAATATTTTCTACTGAAATTTATGGATCTGTTAAATTATGTAGACAGTTTCTGTAACAGTTGTCAATCAATCAATCAATCAATCAATCAATCAATCAAAACCTTTATTTATCCAGGCGGGCACCATTGGGCAAGGTTCATTTGCAAGGTGGACCTGGACATGAATACATCAAAGTACAGTACAGAAGCAGGTATACAAAAAGCAATAATATACAAGGAAGAAAAAGTATATACAGTGTATACAATACAGTACAAGGTTGAAATAAATAAAAAAAAACAGCATTATTTTACCATTGAAGAAGTCAGCAGATGTACAATCAACCATAAGCATACAGCGGTTATAAGCAGAGATATTTTGAGTGAGGCAGCCAGCAACTACACATATAGGGGAAAGAAGCCATGTATGGGGTGGCAGGTTAGAGAGGTAAAGAAGAGGAGGGATATATTACCGATGACTGGGGGAAAATTGGGCTAAAATGACAGAAAGTGACTATGGCTGTCATGTACTTGTTTATTATGATAATGAATGAGGAGAGGTAGATAATTGGAACACTACTATGGATGGGGTGGGACTTTAGCCTGGTTGGAGCAGACAGGAAAGGGTGGATGCAGCAGGAAGAGTTAATAGGGAAAGAGTGAGAGTCAGGGGTAGAAACACGGTGCGCGTCAGGATGGAAAGGGGGAGTTGCCAAATTAGTGGGCTAGCAGTGAGGAAAACATTTGCAAGGTGCTTTCATGTAGCAATCATAGAGCGTCTTGAAGATAATCAGGCTAACAGGGCAGCTCAGCTTCAAGTTCCTTTGTAAACCGTTCCACAATGTGGGTAAAAAGAAGCTTAGAGCAGCTTTGCAGAAATGAGTTTTGACCCTTGGAACTTGGAGAGCAATAAAGGAATAGCTCCTTAGAGTGTAGGTGCCTAACGAACTCCGGGAAATACAATCTGAGACATATCAGGGGAGATGGTTGATCACCGCTCTGAAGACCCATAGGGTGGCATTTCTATTTCTTCTATAGTGAAGGGAAGTCCAGCCTAATGATGAGTACAGGGAGCAGTGGTGTGTGTAAAGTGGAAGGCCAGTAATGAACCTGATAGCTCTGTGGTAGTGGGTGTCCAACTTAGCCAGTGCAGAGGCAGTGCAGTGGCTGTAGAGCAGATCCACTTAATCTATTAAAGATAGGAAGGTAGCTTGAACCAGTTGGATCTTGGTCTCCTTTGTGAGCAGGTGGTTAATTCTGTAGAATAGTCCTAATCTTTGCCTTAGTTTCTTCTATAGTTCTTCGAGATGGTCAGCAAAGGAAAGTTTATGATCGAGCCAAACTCTTAAATATTTGAATTTAGCTACATACTCTAGTGTTTCTCCAAGAACAGTGGTAATTTGTGGGATAGCCCCCCCAGCAGGAATTGCTGCATGCAAGTAGGGGGAGAAGAGCATGGCTTTTGTTTTTTTTTGCATTGAGCAAAATCTTTTTGTTTATGAGCTGGTATTGTAGAAGGTTAAATTCAGCTTGGAGGTCTTCACAGGCTGCTTCCGGCATGGGACGACTCAAGTACAGTACAGGGTCATTCGCGAACAAGTGGATGTTGGCTTTTTTGATGGGGTCATTGATGTTGTTAATGTAGACTGCAAAGAGGAGGGGACCAAGGATAAAGCCCTGGGGCATGCCCTTCAGCATAGGTTTTAATGGAGAAAGATCACCTTCAGCTTTAACCTGCTGTTTCCATTCTCCAAGGTAGTCTGCAAACCAGCACATAGATTTATGGTCCAGGCCTAAGGTGCTTAGCGAGGAAAGAGGCAGGCTGTGATCAACTGTGTCGAATGCCTTACTAAGATCCAAGAAAATGACACAGACATGCTTCTTGTTGTCAAGGTCTAGGAGCCAATCATTGGTCACCTTAGCTAGGGCTGTTATGGTGCTGTGCTTTGCTCTGAATCCAGACTGAACTGGGTTTAATAGGCTTCTGGATTCTAAGTATACCCCTAGCTGTCCACACACTATTTGTTCTAGTAATTTAGACAGGATGGGGAGGAGGGAGATCGGTCTGTAATTATTTAGATGGCAGGGGTCACCTGCTTTTAATCGAGGGAAGACATGGGCTATTTTCCATTGGGGGGAGGCTACCCTGGAAGAGCGACATGTTGAATAGGTGGGTGATTGGCACCATAAGCACCTGGTAGGCACATTTCAGATAGTATGGCTCTATGAAGTCGGAGTCTGCTCCCTTCCTGGTGTCCAGTTGCAGCAGTAGGTCTTCCACCTCTTTTAGAGAGACTGGCAGGAGGGAGAAGGCCTCCTCGGTAGAGAGGGACTTGTGGGTTGGTGGGCTCTGAGCTGTGCAGAGGTCATTGACAGGGGAAGTATCAAATGCTAGCCCTGCCATTGCAAAATAGTTACTGAGGGCTTCCAATATCTCTGTTCGGTTAGAGATAACGCTGCCACCGGACTTAATTTTTGCTGGAATGGAATTACCAGGTGCATGTCCAGACATGTCTTTTAATGTTTTCCAGAGCTTTGAAGGATTTCTTGAGGCAGAGGCTAGCTCAGAACGATAATAGGCGGCCTTGGCTGCTGGGACCAACTTGGTGCACTTGTTACATACTCTCTTAAAAAGACACCAATCCGAGTCATTCTTGCTTCTTCAAGCTTTTTTCCATAAAGTATCCCTTTCTAACAGGGAAGATTTGAGCTCAGGTGAAAACCAATGGCAGGTGCTGCTCCTGACCCGCACCTTAACCAAGGGTGCATGCTTATTTAAAGCCTCGTTTAAAATATCGTAAAAAATAGCATATGCCTTGTTAACCATTTTGGCTAGGAAGAATTCCTGCCATCGCAGTGAATGTTTCAAGTCGTGGATGTATGCAAACAAATCGAAGTTACGTTTGCACCTCTTGATAGAGAACTTTGTCACAAACTGTGGGTTGTGCATGGATCTAATGGTGGTGATTAAACAATGATCGCTAATGTCTGAGAAAAATGTTCTGACATGAGATAACAGGTGTGGCTTGCTAACCAAAATTACATGTAAGAGGGAGATGTTGTTAAGGTTCTTTTTATCTGGGCGAGTAGGCTTGCCAATGAGTTGCGCCAGCCCTAGAGTGTCACAAAAGGATTTCAAGGGAGCTGATACACTTGATAGCCAAACGTAGTTCAGGTTGCCAAGAATAATGGTTTCCAAGGAACTGAGCCCCAGTATGAAACTGAGGTGAGACAGGAGACGAGGCCTGGCAGAAGGGGGCCTGTAGCAGTCTATTACACAGAGTGCACTGGAAGGAGAAAGTTCGATCTTTAGGGTCAAGCACTCAAATTCTTTGGGGGAGGATGATGCGTCTATGCATGCGGCTGAGTATTTGTCCCTTACATAAATTGCCACCCCACCTCCTCTTGATTGCCTATCCGCAAAGAGTAAATAATTTGGGATATTGATTTCATTGTCTGGGGTGGCTGGCCTAAGCCAGGTCTCAGTGGTCACTAGGACGTCAGGTAGGGTGTGGCTCACCCAAGCCTGGATAAGGATGAACTTTTTCAGCAAACTACAGGCATTAAGATGCATAAAAAATATTCCTTTGATACCTGCCAGGTCTGATGGAGAAGCAAAGGTGTCTAATGGTCCAGGGTTGAGTTCGACATTGCCTGAGTTGTTATAAACACTGGTAGGATTCTAACTTTTCTGACTGTTTGGAACATTTGGCAAAGATATGGCAACAAAGTAATATGCCATTTTACATTAATAAGCCAACATGTAGCATAATCTCAGTAACCTACCTGTAACACACACAAATAATTAAATCCCAACTTCCTACCCAAACCCAAGAAAACAAGACACCAGACTGCCTTGCTAATTAAAGGTCAATAAAAACTAGTTAATCTGCTAAGCATCTCTTGCAATAACCTGTCACAGTGCTGTGGTTTATAGACACAATTTCTTCTCTTGAAACCTTAATTGTTTTACTTTGTCATCTGTACTCAGATGCAACACAGCTGCTCTTACTGATACTTTTAAAAAAACTGATTTGTGCCATGATCTAGGAAGTTTTTACATAATACACTAAATGCAATGCTATAATATGGGTTATGAACTTACCCCATTACCTATTTGACTTAATTTTTAGAGCTGCAGATAGCCGGAGCCTGCGGCCCTCTTGCATTAGCTCTAAAAATGAGCTACCGGATTCAGATCATGGAACACTTCCTTTGGAGTTTTCCAATGATCCTTCCATGTCTTTGTAGCCCTTCAATTTAACCCTTGCAGTGCTGCAGACTGAACATATGTCCAAAGCTCAATCAAACAGATTCATTCTAGTTCTTTCAGCAACCTAGAGGTTAAGAATAGAGATGCAGCAAAGTTAAATTCAACCCATGAAGTAGACGTGAAGTAGCCCACTTCCCATTATTTTAAGGCTACATGAAGTGCCCTTTGAAAACCACTACTTTGCCACTTTGCTTTGTAATAATGGTGATAATGATTTCGCGTTGCTCAATCTGCCTTACTTCACTTTAAAGGTGGAGTGAGAATTTACAGGCAACCCACACACATCACAACCACCACAAGTGCACAGTCTGTAATGTGGGCTGACGTGTTGTTACATGTTTTGCATGCGGTGTGCCAAATGGCTCTACCCTGTGAATGCCCTGGGGTGGGATGCAGATGTGTGATGAAGAGGGGTGCACAGGTGATAAGTCCACAAATTAAGTTATTCCCTGTTTTAAGCACAGGGGTTGATGTACCACTTGCACTAGACATACTGCATTGACCACCACCACCACCACCACTGCTACTCTGACCACCACTTAACAAGATTTCTAAATCATAATCCTCCCCCTCATCATGCCTGTAGTAATCCCCCAGTGTTATTTCAATGCTACTACAGACATTGCTACTTGGTCTTATACTCATGGAAGGGGATAACATGCTCGATAAGGTTGATGATGATGGTGAATGTCCCACTATGACATTAGCTGCCCTCTGGTGCTGAGTCTACAGTGCCATATTCCTGTTCTTAAGATGTGTATGCTGGCTACCCATACCCGGATGACTCCCTGTTTTACCTCGACTCACACGCACATGGCAAACATTGACAGAGAAATCCCTTTACTGACATCAGCTATGCACTTCTGTGTACCACCATGCCCACAGCCAATCTTGCCACTGGCAGCAGTGCCATGGCTAGAAACAGCTTTGCTTGCATGTCTCTTTGCAGGCATTTTTGGGGATCACCAAGAAAATTCTAATCAAATTTAGATTTGTGAACTTTCAGTTTGGGGTGGATGGGAAGCCAAAAAACAACAACTGTGGCTTGCAGATGGAGACTGGGCACTAAACAGATGCAAACGCACAGACAGAGTAAGATTACAAAAAGCACTCAAGAGATGCAGATGCAAAGGCACAACAACACCTTAACCAGTGCTCACAAATCCAAAACTGGAAAAGAATACCTTTTGCTGGTTGCTGGGTGGGGCAGTGCACTGCAGTAACAGTCCACTACCAAGATATCATAAAGTAGTACAAAATAATGCAGGCAGATAACAGGTTTATACTGCTGCAATTACTGTGTGGCACAATAAAATGTGTCTGACTTGATGGCACACATTGCACATACATTCACCCACATACTCCAGGTAATGTGTAGCAAATTGAAAACTTTAGTAATATAACCAAATCTTTTAAACAAACTAAAATTATGCATTGCACCATAACAATCAGCAAAAAAATGTCAAAGATTACTGAAAATATTACTGTGTGTACATGAACACAGTTATACAACAAAAATATAACCAAAACAATTAGAAAGACTGCCTTTCTCCCAGTTAATCTACCTCCACCACAGATACACCCCTTCCCCAAGCACACTTCAACAGTGTCTGTCAGTACACAGACTGAATGTTCTAAATTAACATTTAAAATCCACACAAAAACAATAAACACTCGATATGAGTACAGGAGGGTTTCCTACAATCGCTGTACTAAAGTTTGAGCAGAACAATGGCTCAAAAAGGCTTTCTAAACTGTTTTTAGAGGGTTTTAATCTCAGAGTTCTGAGAACAAACTGTCTCCAGCTACCATTACACACACACTATACAGAACTGAGGCTGTGCAGAACAATCTAAAGCCCATGTGGCCTGCAATGCCATGAATCACTGCACAATTCACCTTAGAGCTCACCAACAAGGCAAAACAATACAAAGTACATTGAAATCAATGTACTTCACATTAAAATTGGTGTAGAGGTGGTTGGGGAAGGGCAGAGAATGCATAGTCATTGCTTCCAATGGACTTTGTGATCATAATTAGAAGGCAAAGTACTCTGCTTCACGTTGCGGATTACTTTGTGGATTCCGCCTTAATACGTGAATTGCTCAGCGTAGCAGATTTTGGCCACTTTGCCCACCTCTAGTTAAGAAACAAATTCTCTGGCAATGAGCTCTCCTCCCCAACCTTGTAGTTCTTCAATGAGTACAAGAAACACATGTTTTCTTTTGAATCCAACTTGGTAAACAGCATTTTTTGAGCTAATGCAAGAGGGCTGCATACAGCCATCTTGCTGTCTGTAGCCGGAAAAATGGAGTACCATGGAACACATTTTTGGAGTTTGCAGTATATCCTTCCCTAACTTGCCAGTTAAATAAAATATTTCCTTGTCTCTGTTGAGTAGACCAATTTCCACAGTATTTTTCAGCTTATTTATTATTGCAATGTTACTTGCCATCTTTGGAGAATAATAGTTTACTGACATGACTTCCAACAGATAACAGCATCTAACTGCACAGCAGTTTCAAATTACATTCTTAGCCATCTCTCCCAATGTGTGTGTGTGTGTGTGTGTGTGTGGCAATGATTTACAGTATTTCCTCTGAATAGTTGAGTTAAGTTAACCTTTTCAGGACCTAATTAGTTAAAGTTCAAGTTCAGGTTTATTGCAGGAAATAACTCAGTTGAGCAAGCTCATTCACAAGGAGGTCCTGAGACATACAAGCAGACAAGTACATATTGCATAATAACAAATTCAAATTAGTGGCATTGGAACTCTCATGGTTTTATATTTGTAGGAAGGGTAAATAAATGCCAGGCAGCTAATGTTTTAGGGGTTTTTAGAGGTTGCAAGAGGCATCCTAGGGAATTACAAAGAATCATAGCAGTGTCAACTGCAGTGTTCCCAGATTGAAAAAGCTTTTCCCTGTAGGGCACCCTCCTTTTCCTTGAATTTTCCATGTAAAACTGGTACAAATCTCCTGTGCATTTTCCTGTATGCTCAAATCAATACATGTATGCAACTGACTTCATTATGTCTGTCAGTAAAATCACTATAACAAATGTTAAGGCTGTTTTCATTTATTTTAAATGGTAAAACTCATTTCCAACATATCACAGAGGCTCTGGAAAAATGTTGGAATCTCTCAAGCTTTGCTCTCAATGTTCATACATCTCCAGAACCTCTTGATGGTATTATAGCATTGTTACAATGTACTGACACAGCCAGATAGCCTGGCTGAGATGCAGTATGTCATATTAAGAGGGCTCATACTTTTATCCATTTTGGCAATGTACTGGCACAGGCTAACTTTGCTGAGATGCAGGATCTCATTTTCAGATGTATCCTAATTTTACCCTTTTCTACAATGTACTCATACAGGTTAGTCTGACTAAGATGCAGTATCTCATTTTCAGTGGGGTCTTACTTTTACCCATGTTTGAGTTCCAAAAGAGAATACAGCATCTAACTGCAGAGCAGTTCCAAATTATGTTATTGGTCATCTCTCCCAATGTGTGCATGTATGTGTGTAGCAATGTTTTACAGTATTTTCTCTGAAGAGTTGATTTATGGTAACCCTTTCAGGGACCTATCTAATTAGTGGCATTGGAACACTCATGGTTTTATATTTGTAGGAAGGGTAAATGCTAGGCAGCTAATGTTTTAGGGGGTGTTCAGAGGTTGCAAGGGGCATCATAGGGGATTACAAATAAATCATAGGGGTGTCAACTGCATTGTTCCCAAATTGAAAAAAAGCATTTCCCTGTAGGGCACCCTCATTTTCCTTGTCTTTTCCATGTAAAACTGGTACAAAACTCCTGTACATTTGCCTGTATGCGCAAATCAATACATGTACGCAACTGACTTCATTATGCCTGTCAGTAAAATCACTATAACAAATGTTAAGGTTGTTTTATGTGTTCTTTAGCCCTGTTACAATATACTGCTACTGGATAGCCTGGTTGAGATACAGTATGTCATATTCAGTGGGCTCATACTTTTATCCATTTTGGCAATGTACAGACACAGGATAGGTTTGCTGAGATGCAGGATCTCATTTTCAGGGGTGCTAATTTTCCCATTTTTACAATATACTGATACAGCTTAACCTGGTTGAGATATAGTATCTCATTTTCAGTGGGGTCTTACTTTTACCCATGTTTACATCTGCATGCAATGTACTGACACAGGATAGCTTTGCTGAGATACTAATGGCTGCTGTATGCTTCATGGCATTGCTGACTTAAACTATGCATATGTGAGTATTGCACATATGTAGTCTCATGTCAGTGCTGCCATGTTATGACTGACTCCAGGTCAAACTGCGCATGCATGAGTATCATGCACGAGCAGTTCTATAGTCACAGCAGTATCATTTATAGCTGACTCTGATGCAGTGAGAGCACTGCATATTCTTTTAAACACTCTTGCTGCTCCTAAATGCTCGCCAGAGCCGTATTGGTTCAGTGCTGGCAAAAGCTAAGGGATGGGCAACACTGGGGACCACTCTACTATCTTCATGCCCACAGTCTTTATTGGCATGTCATTTTAGAAGGCCACTGCCTTCTGGGACAAAATGTGCTTCCTAATGTTACCCCTAAACTTGCCATCTGTGACCTTCTGAGCATGTTCCTGTGTCCTGCTGGAGAACATATCCATATATTCAATCCTGTTAGTACCCCTGAGAATGGGAAGACAGAGCTCATGTCCCACCTCAGCCTGCTGTTCTACAGGGACAAGCAAAAGGATTAGGAACACCTACATATGCAGAAAGCACCAGGGCCACAGAAATATTATTCAAAGTTCTTTATTAACTAAAGTGCATAGTACACCCACACTAGTGATGGGCGAAGTGGTCCCAATTCGCTCCATGGAGCGATTCACAGAGTGAAGGTGAATTCGTGGAGTGCTCTGCAACGTGAAGTGGATACTTCATGTTATTAATGAGTAATGCAAAGTCCATTGAAAACAATGACTTTGCATTACTCCGCCTTCCCAAACCACTACTCCACCAACTTAAGGTGAAGTACATTGAAAACAATGTACTTCACCTTACTTCACCTGGTTTTTAGGCTCCAAAGGTGAATTTTGCAATGTTTCATGGGATTTCATGTCACATGGGCCCTAGATTGTTCTGCACAGCCTCAGTTTGGGGTAGTGTGTGTAGGAAGCTGTAGGAGACAATCTTCTCTGAGAGCTCTTTGCAATTCAAACCTTCAAAAAGCTGTTAAAAAAAGCCTTTTTGGGTCATTTTTTTTGCTGAAACTTTAGTTCATCGATTATAGGAAACCCTCCTGTGCTCATATCATCAAGCGCTTATTGTTTGTGTATGGATTTTGAATGTTAATGAACAACATTCAGTCTGTGTACTGAGAGACAGTGGAAGTGTGCTTTGGGGGAGAGGAGTATCTGTGGCGTAGGTAGAATAACCTGGAGAAAAAGACAGTGCTTTCTGTTTTGGTGATATTTTTCTTGTATAACTGTGTTAATGTACACACAGTAATATTTTCAATATTTCTTGCCATTTTTTTTGCTGATTGTTCTGGTGCAGCAGTGGATAATTTTAGTTTGTTTAAAATATGTGGTTATATTACTGAAGTTTTCAATTTGCTATGCATTACTTAGTGTGTGTCTGAGTATGTGTGTGACGCGTGTCATCAAATCAGACACCTTTTATTGTGCCACATAATAATTTCAGCAATGTGAAGCTGCTATCCACTGCAGCTGTATGATTTTTGTACTGCTTTGTGGTATCTTTACTGGTACTAGTACTAGTGACTGTTACTGCTGCAGTGCATAATTTTAGTCTGTTTAAAATATGTGGTTATATCACTGAAGTTTTCAATTTGCTATGAATTACTTGGTGCGTGTGTGAGTATGTGTGTGACACGTGTCATCAAATCAGACACCTTTTATTGTGCCACATAATAATTTCAGCAATGTGAAGCTGCTATCCACTGCAGCTGTATGATTTTTGTACTTCTTTGTGGTATCTTTACTGGCACTAGTACTAGTGACTGTTACTGCAGCAGTGCATTACACTGCCCCCCCCCACAGTCCACTCCAACCGGCAAAGGTATTCTTTTCCAGATTTGAATTTCTGATGGTGAGCATTGGTTAGGTGTCGTGCCTTTGTGTTTGCATCTCTTCAGTGCACAGTGCAATCTTAATCTGTCTGTGCATTTGCATCTCTTTAGTGCCCAATCTCCATCTGTAACTTAAGTCACAGTTGTTTCTTTGACTTCCCTTCAGAGTACTGGACAGGTGTGGTGCTTAATTCTGCATGAACATTGTACTCATTAATATGCGTTTTTAAGACAGGACCATCATCACGAGTCACTCGTGATACAAATCAAGTTCTTCATCATCACGATCACAAATGCAGTCACAAATCACGATTCACAATCAATCACATTACGAATCACAACATTAATTTTTCTTCTAGTTACTTGGATGTATTGTAAGCCTGTTTTGCAGTATCTCTCCAGGCTTCACCACCCCACCATTGTACTCACTGATACGTGTTTTTAAGTCTTGGAGTTTTAAACTACAGCTCATCAGGGAAGTACAGCCGTAGTCGGTAGGCATTCATGTTTCTTCATCATCACAGTCACAAATGCAGTCACAAATCATGATTCACGATCACGTCATGAACCACATTAATTTTTTTTAATAGTTACTTGGATGTATTGTAAGCCTGTTTTGTAGTATCTCTCCATGCTTCACCAGCCCACCATTGTACTCAATGATTGTTTTTAAGTCAGGGAGTTGGACAGTGTCTGCAGTACATACACAGACTGGAAAGAAGACTGAATGCACACATGCAGTTTAGTACAGTATACTTGCACTGCTCAGAATACAAAGTGTCATGCATACAGAAGACAACAAAAAAAAGGCATAATTACATACAAGGGTCTGGGATGGTGGAGGAATACATTTTATAACACAGCAAGGAAGGTGTGGGGGGGCATATGGTGTGAGGAAAAAAAATAATGTGGGATCCCATGGTGATCCAGCAGCAGTTCCAGCATGGACATAATTTGCAACTGATGTTCCTCTATGTGATCCAGCCGCTGCTCCACAGCACTCACCCTCTCATTGTTATCCTCAACAGCACTCCCGAGAACTGCCAAGTCAGCCTGTGTTACATGCAGTTCTCTGGAGTCCACACATTCTACAGGCTGACTTGCTGGTGGTGGTGGTGGTGGGGGGGTGGGGGTGCTGGTGGAGCAGCAGGTGCTACTGTGGCCCTCCTCTTCTTAGGGATGCCGCAATGCACAGCTGCACCCGCTGCCACAGAATGGCCAGCAGGTACAGGCATGGTCCATTCTGTGGCAGCCTGCCACTCCAACTGCTGGTGATTGAGCATATGGGTGCACTGGTCCTCAGTCCCCAGGTGAGTCCTCCGAGGGCCATGGCACACCTCCATCTCACATAGGCGGCACTTGACCACACTGCTGTCCCCCCAGTAAAAAAAACTGCCAAACAATGGAGGTGCGGGGAGGACCAGACACAGGCAGGGGATGGCCAGATGAACTGGCAGCTGGCTGGTCACAGTGCTGAACAGGGATGGGATCCACACCTGGGCCTGGGGGAATAGGCACATCCTGCTCCAGAGAACCTGGACTTGGTGGTGGTGGTGGTTCAACTGCTTCAGAGTCAGGACAGAAGGCGGTGCTAGTCCTGCTTCCGGGGGGGGGACACTAACAAGTGTTGAGTGGTCCAACAGGAATGGGTGCCCATGCCCTCCACACATGTGCATGGTACGATGCTTACAACTACCACGCTCTCCCAGAGCTGCCCCCACCCCAGACATTCCCTCACCCTGGTCCATCTCTCCTACTGAGCTCCCTCAGTCCGAGCAATTACTACTCACTCTGTCACACAACACACACACACACAGTCACACAGACAAATAACTAACTACTTATAAAGGTAAGAAAAATAAAATTTACAGAAAGAACAAATTAAGTAAAAAAGAGTACAGAAAAGACAAAAAAAACTTAGCTTTTAAAAAAGCTGTTGGGTCTAAATCAAAGTTTAAATCTCCTCTCTCTGATCTCAAAGTATCAGCTGTCACAAAACACACTACTCTCTCTCTGTCTGCACAAGAGAATTTAAAAGTGTCTGCTTGTATGACTCACTTTCTTCCTGCCTAGTTAAAGAGCATGTGACTTACAGTACTACAAGCCATGTGATGTGTCAGGGGGCTGCCAAATCTGAAACACCAAGTGGATCACTTAGAATCATAATGAGGAATGCGAAGTCCATTAAAAACAATGACTTTGCCTTACTTCGCACTGCCATTCTGCCTTAACACGAAGTGGTAATGACAAGGCAGAGTGAGCACTTTGCATTGCCCACTCCGCATAGCGGATTGGCAACGCAAAGTACCCACTTTGCGTTCACTTCGCCAGCGGAATTTAAATTCGCTGCATCTCCAGCTATAATGACAGTGAACTTTCAGCTCATTTCAATGCATTACAAGTTGCCATACTGACAAACTATTGATCAGATTTACATTGTAAGATGTATCAGTGAGCCAAACCTTATATTAAATGAATGCTTCATCTGCCAGACAGAAATGAACTGCTCATGGCATGACACTGCAGGCACTCATGCTTATAAGTAAAAAGCACCTTCTCACTAATAATCATGTCACAGAACCCACACTCTGAAATCTGACTCATGAAATAAACTGTCTGTCACAGAACACATGGACAACCATTTTTGTTTTAGTCCATTAAAGAAAAAAAAAACAGACATATTTATTTGTTTTACATTACTGTACTTTATTAATCAAATATTCACAGTGACATTGTGACTATACATGAGTAACGACTGACCAGTGTAGATATCGTAAATTATTTCCTGTCCTCTTTAAACTGGGGAAAGAAATTCCACAGAACTGACCCCTGACAGAGATCACTTCTGTTTGAATTTCCTTCCACAGTTTAGTACAATAATCTATAGGTCATACATTTATTCCACTGTTCTAAGCTGGAATTTCCATAAAAGTTGCAAAGTACATTCTGAAATATTGCATAAGCAAAATTCTGACTTTTGCCAATATTCTGCCAGTGGGAAGTTTAATTTCACACAGCCCTCATTCCTGGATACCACAGGTGTAGAATGGGTGCAGGCTCATAGATATTGCCACAGATCGGCCAGCAATGGTGTACTTGTGTAAGAAGCAATGTTCTCAATTAACTTTCCCCCACAACAGGTCATGTGATTGCTTAAAATGCAGGAATGATGCCTGGGGTTGTCACTCAGACAACTCAACAGCCCATAGGTCAAAGAAAAGGTTCAAGAGTCCGGGGCTTCTCCTTCCCACAGAAGTCCCCTGAAATCCTTGTGGTTGCAGGGGTACCGAGAGTGGAGAGGGCCTGCCTGTGCAGGTTGGTTATACTGCTTCATTATATGATGATGTGTCCTTGCATCCAGCTGGTACAATTCTGGGTCTGAGTTAATGTCCTTGACATAGTGCTTTTGCCAACTGGTGGCCCTGCACACTCTGAGGTCTACAACTGCTACTGTCATGGGATCTTCACCAGAATTGACAGCATGTGTTCCCTCTTCAGGAAGGGGGGGGTGCCTGTTCCTATTCAGATTATGTAGGGCCAATCACTGCACCAGGGCCTGGCTATGGCCCTGTAAACTCCCTGTCACCTGCTGGAGGAGCCATCCATCTGGACTGTCTGGTCCCACTGTCAACTTTCTTGGAGTTCATCTCCTGTCCAGAAAAAGAGTAGACTAGTGCTCCTGCACTGGTTCTTGTCTCTACTGTCAGTGCCATTGCAGCCCCTGGAGTTTCGGTGACTACCTAGGCACTTGAGGTGACAGTTCAGTTGGGGGCTGTAGTTTTTTTTTTTTTTTTTAACCAATTATTTTACCAGGTGAGACACACTAAGCTGAAAGCTTGTTTGCAGGTGCAACCTGGGAGCACAGGAAGTTAAGTGACTTGCTCAGGGTCACACAGTATGCACCTAGGGGGCTGTGGGATTCAAACCCAGGTCTCCAGATTTGCAGCTCAGAGCCTTAACTCACTGCGCCATACTGCCACCTCAGTTCAACGATTGTCTACTAAGTGAGCCTTGTCAGTGGTCAGGTTTCATCTGACTGCAATGCATAATGACAGTATGTCTGTAACTTACAAATAACAGCTCATACAACACAGCGGAAACCTTCTTGTTCACCTCATGTGAGCCTTTGAACTGTGGCTGCAGCTTGGGGCAAATACCTTTTTTACAACTCTGTTACTTAACCTACATTTAGCCACCCTCTTCATAATTCTTGTCAATAACTGTAAGGTCACGTGTTCTTTTTTTGTTTACCTGTGACCCTCCTTTGCTGCCTCTTTTGTGCTACAGCCACCATACTGAGGTACCTCACCACTTGTAGTCACATAATCAGTGTGGTCAGTATACTACTCCCAGACATCCACCAGCTCTACTAAGGGTGTGGTTTCATGACCTAACATCACCATAAATATGTGTATCCCATCAAGGACTGTGCACTACTGCTGTAAACCAGCATACTTGGGCAGGGATAAGCACTTCACTTCTTGATAGAGCAGTCACATAGCTGTTGCCCACGATCTCATGGCCCTCCATCCCTTCACAATCAGGGGATTCTTCCTTCCTAAAGGCAGTGGCAGTGTAGCACAGTGGCTAAGAGCACTGAACTGCAAACCGAGAGAACTGGGTCTGAATCTCAAAGCCACCACTTGTATACTGTGTGACTATGAGCAAGCAGATTTTCTCTGTGTTCCCAGAATGCCCCTGGAAACAAGCCTCAGCTTAGTGCATCTTTCTTTGCCAAAAAATGTAACAAAAAAAATATAATAATATGATACAGGTACCCTCTGCAAAATTCAACCTGCCTCTGTATTACTGAAGCCAGTCAGTCCTGATTAAGGCAGTTTGGGTTACATCTTTGGCCACTAGAAATTTACAGAATAATCATAGGTATAGGCTAATCACTGTCTGCCTCACTCCCAACACCTTGAGGGAAGTTTCAATCACTGTGTGGACTTTTTCTTTGTAAGGCCATATGATTTGCGAGGATCTTTTAGTCACTTCTCCCCACACTGGGAATGCACAATGGACACATGTGCACCCGAATCCACTACAAACTTGGATGGGACATCTTCTAGCTCCCCAAGAAGTAGTAGCCAAATCCCACAGTAGTATGGATCACAATTTGCTAGGAGACATCTCTTTCTCTCTTTGTGGGGGTCTGGTCCTCAACTGCTGTCTGCATGTCTCCAGGTCCAGCAAAATATATCTGCTGGGGGCACTGTTTTGCACAGTGGCCCAGGCCTCCACACATCTAGCATGCCTGCTCCTCTGGCATCCAGTTTCACAACTCAACTAATTCAGGACATGATTCTTCAGAAGTCTCTTTTGCTCAGTCAGTATCTCAGACAGTGTAATCCTAGGGGTCTTGAGCTTCTCCTTCAATTTTGCAATTTCAATTTACAGAGCTGCATGAGCCCCCAAATTTTCCTTCCATTTGTCCATGACTACTCCAGACATATCTTTAAGAATTACAGCCTTTGGGCCACTTTAAGGACTAAAACATATTGACTTAGAATCTCAGGGAAATTCAAATTCCACGCAACATCAGACTTGATAGCATACTGGATTTCTTGTTCTAGCCCTAAGAGTTTCTGTAGTTTTAGCTGGAAACAGAGCTCACCATTCTCCACATGGACCATAAAAGTGACTTAAGCAAGTAGGTCTTGAGTGTCTGAGCTGACATCCAGGAAGGCCTTGACTAGCAGGCACCACAGCAGTCTTCCAAAGTCTCAAGTAAATTCCCCTCTTCTCAATGACTATTAAAGAAAATGATTCCTTTTATATCAGCACATTTGGCAGGTTCAAATGATTATTTTGTGGCCTCTACCAAAGCAGTATAATTGTATTTGATGTCAAACTCCAGACCCTGATACACTTTGTGGGCTTTTCTCCACAACAAGAGTCCCATAAATGTTTGCTTGGCACCTGCATCCCATTTGTTTTACTCAGCCACAAGCTCAAATTGCTCTAACCAATCAGTCCACTCCAGGTTTTCTTCATTGAAGGAGTCATGCCTAGAGATGTTGCCATGGGTTGGTCGGCACTGGTGTCCTTGCAAAAGAAGTAACATGTTCATGGTTTCCGAACTCAGATGGCTCCTTTGGACAAAGCATGCCACTGGGTCTCTTCTTTCCGAAGGGTCCTATGATACCAGCAGGCTCCCTTGTCAAACTCATTCCACCTCTCCCCTCTGTCTCTTGCCTGCTGATGCCCTAAACTTGCACACATGTGTCCCAGTTTCCAAACCCTTAGGCTGATGGCAGCCTGACACCTTGCTGTAGTGCCTGCTATGGGACCTGACTCAGCAGCCCTTGATTTCAGTTTTTTGCTCAGCACTGGACCTTCAGCTTGTACCAGTACTGGATTGCATGAAGTTGCCACTGTCTTCCCTTCCAGAACTCAGCAGCTCTTTTTACAGTTCTCTTTCTCTTTTTGAGGTCTGAAATGGTGCAGCTTGCACCTACCCCAGCACAATCTTCTCAATTTATTCTACCAGATCTGCCTGCCCACAACAAAGTCTTCCCTTTACAGGCCCTGTCTACATCCATTTTCCATTTGTATCTGGGGCTGTCACTGAGAGAAATCAACAACTCACAAGTAAAAGAAAAGCTGCCAGAATCTAGGGCTCTTTCTTCCTTCAGAAGTTTCATTGTGACTTTACAGGTGCAGGGATAGTGAGCAAGAGTGCAGGCCCACTTGTGCTGGTCCATTACAGTATGGTATCATAGGTAGCATATCCAGGAGGTCAGGGAGGTCAGTAGACCCCTCACATTTGTATATGAGGGGTCATCCAATGCATTTTGACTCCCTCCAACTTTTCACACTCAGTGGAACAACATTATAAGGAGGCTGATGGAACTCATCTAATTACTGTAGGGAGACTGCTTTTAAACTTTTGGTACAAAATATGAAGTACATTGAAAATGTAGGCAGAAAAAAATATGTTTCTGGAAAAAATGTTATAGAATATTTTGTTTTACTACTGCATAAATTACACCTTATGGTTATTTCAGCGTTCATTCCCCTCTCAAATCTCTCCAAAATCTTCACTTCTTGATTGTGTTCTGTTTTGATAATCATTAGTAAACCATGAATTTCTGTTATTAAATCATGGAAATGTGTAGATTATTCAGAATTATCTCATACCTTCCTTTTTGTTTAATAGCAAGGTGAGCTGGGCAGGCATTTTATAGATTGTTCAGGATTATTAAAAGGTAGGTAGGTTGACTAAAGTATATACAATAAGCATTTTTTCTGGCCCTGAGCTAGGTGTTCTATGCAATTCTGACCCCTTACTGTATGTTATTGCTTCTGTCACAGCAACAGTAGATACTGTAGCTTCCCAGACTAAATGAATTTTTCAAAGTGTAGACATACAGTAGCATCCAGATAACAATTAAGCACTTAAGTGTATTTTTTTAATAATTTACTGTTATATTAAAACATTTAAGAAACTGTAGAAAACCAATATCTGGCCATTAAATGTGATATGTAATAATTTTCTACTATACCATAAAACTCTTTTGTTCTTTTAAATCTATTATTGTTTTGTTTAAGGAATTATTTTTATTTTTTAACTTTACTTACTTACACAATGGTGACCAGAAAAGCCACACTGAACAGAGTCTTATTTTGGGGCATGACCCAGGGAAAGGTGATATATAAATGGGGAGTACAGCTACTTTACAAGCATCAGATAATAAAGTAAGTACACACTGTGACATGTCAAATAAAAACAGGTAAAATGGGACTGCAATAATACAGTTCAAAGTGCAAATGGAAAACAATAAATAATATAATAAATATTAATAAAAATAAAATATATATTAAAAAGTCAGTACACATTGTAACATATACAATAAAAAATACCATGGGATTGCAACAACACAGTACAAAGTGCAAATAAGAAACAATATCAATAAATAATATAATAATGTGACAGGGCTGAATATGGCCCTATCCCATTTGTTATGCAGAAAGAGGTTAAACACAAAGGTCTGTTCTATCTTTTCCTTTTCTGTCTCTTGTCAGTCTGGTTGTGCAACCAAATTTTCTCGTGAGAGGAACTAATCACTCCAACGGTTTCGTGATTCTCCTCCCCTCGCTACATCTCTGCTTTCACTTGTTGTTCTGTCTTTTCTTCCCACTTGCATATCTGCAGGTATAAAAATACATGTGAATCTTTATGTGGAAATGTCACTGATACTGGGATCTTTGTTTGAAAATGTATATAGTTATACTATTGAAATGATTGCAAAAGCTATTTGGAACTCAATGGGTTAACCTGAGACGTAGTTTTTAAGCCCTTTGCAGAGCTCTCAACAAGAGGTCTGTTCTGGGACACCATGTACTGTTTTGCTGCACCTGCAAGGAACAAAACTGATGAGAACATTCTGTAAACTTACAAGAACATTCTGTGAGAAGCAGGCTCTCTTAACAATTTCCCTGACAAAGACTTATAAAAAGAGCAGCAATGCTTCTGCTAGAGAGACAAGGAGTGTGAGAGACTGAAACTTGGAATAAAAAGATACTCTTAGAAGAAGGACTTAGTTTTCTACATTTGTACTGCCTTTGTAAATAGTTATACTGATTGTTTTTTCTTTTTCTGTTATTGGAAAAATTAAAAATGTTATTTGTGAATTTTGAAACTGCTCCTGGTTTTCCTATGCTTCCTGACCTGTGCCTCAGTGACAGATGGTGCCAGCCTAAGTGGGATTTACACTGTGCATACTCTAAGCCAGGAGCTTTGTGCGTGGATACTGGACCTGGTATCAGGGAAGCATAGAAAAAAGGCATGGATTCTGCAGTAGCAAACCCAGGAATCATTACCAGAAAGATGACAGCCAAACTAGCAGAAACAGTGGCAACAAAATATTGATGTTCATAAGGGGTTACCATGTGAAAATGCTGAAATTAAACTGATCACTGACTATGATTTTCTTTCAGAACCAGCTAACAGTGTTTCTCTACAGGGTTATTTTAAGAAGCTGGGGGTAAAACCAAAACAGGATTAACCTATGTTTATAAAATATAATGGGCTACTGTACAGAGTTTGGGTTAAACCTCAGACACAGGACCAGATAGAACAATTGGTTATACCACAAAAGTAGAGATCTGAGTTGTTACAGATAGCACATGATAGTCTTATGGCTGTTCACTTTGGAAGGGATAGCACCCTTGTCAGATTGCTGTACAGATTTTACTGGCCTGGAATTCATGAAGATATTGCTACCTATTGCAGTTTTTGTGCTGAGTGTCAGACCTTAGACCCAGTAACTAAAAAAAAACAAGGTGCCCCTGATGCCACTACCCATGATAGATGTGCCTTTTGAGAGAATTGCAATGGATGTGGTTGGCCCCTTAGACAAAAGTGAAAAGGATAATCCATTCATTTTGGTAGTATGTGACTATGCTGCCCGATACACATAGGCAGTTCCAATGTGTACTGTCGCAGCTCCAAAACTGGCAGCAGAACTTGCCAAAATTTTCAGCGGTGTGGGCATACATAAAGAGATTATTACTAAGCAGGGTAGTAACTTTGGTGCTGCATTACTGAAGGAGCTGTGCTGACTACTAGGTATCACTGCCATAAGAACCTCCCCTTATCACCCTCAGATAGATGGTCTTGTTCAGCATTTTAATCAAACCCTTAAAGACATGTTAAAAAGTTTTGTAAAAGGGGAACAGAAAGAATGGGACCAATAGTTAACCTCACCTAATTTTTGGTTACAGAGAAGTGCCACAGGCATCAACAGGTTTTTCACCATTTGAAATGCAGTATGGTAGACAACCTAGAGGGCCACTAGATGTAATAAAAGAAACATGGGAAGATAATCCCCATCAGAAACAATCTACTAATCTTATATGTATGCCCTGAGAAAAAAACTGGCAAAATATGTTGAAATCACCCATAGTAATCAGGAAGAGGCCCAAAACCAGCAGAAGGTGTATTATGACCATGGGGTAAAGAAAGTTTTTGAGCCAAGTAAAAAGGTCTTGCTACTGTTACCCACTACTTAATATAAACTGTTAATGAAGTGGCAAGAGCCTTATAAAGTGCTTAGACTTACTGGCACAGTTAACTATGAGATTGAGACTCCTTATAGGAAAAATCCTACTCAGATACACCATGCTAACCTCCTTAAGAAATGGATTTAAAAAACACCAAAAGCTGTTTTGCTGGTTTTACCAGAAACTGATAAAGAAGATATTGGTGTAGCTTATGATAGACTGGAACAAACTGTAACTGCTGATGCTGTAAAGCTGAATGTTTCCTTAACCTCAGAACAAACCACAGGAATTTATAACTTGCTAAAGACATTTAAAAGTACTTTTACCACAGTACCAGGCTGAGCAAAAGGGGTCAAGCACATAATAGTCACAAGGAATGCTCGCCGTCTTAGACAAAAGACATACAGATTACTAAAGCAGTTAAGAGCAGATGTGATTAAGGAAATACAAAAAATGAAAGAATTGGGTATCATAGAAGAGTTGAGAAGTGCTTGGTCATCATCAATGGTGACTGTAAACAAAACAGAAGGGCGTGTAAGAATATGCCTTGATTTTAGGAAACTTAATCAAATGTCTGAATTTTACACTTATTCTATGCCCAGAATAGATGATTTGGTGGACAGACTGGGGAGTGCCAAGTATATCAGTACCCTATCTCACCAAGTGTCACTGGCAAATTCTCCTAGCCAAAGAATCCAGAGAGAAAACAGCATTTGCCACTCCTTTTGGATTCTATCAGTTCACCACCATGCCATTTGGTTTACATGGCACACCCATTACATTCCAGCAGTACATGGAATATAATTTTATCCCCTCACACTGGTTATTCTGCTGCGACCTGGATGATGTTGTAGTGTACAGTCCAGACTGGAAAAGCCACCTGGAACACCTATCAGTAGTTATCCAATCAATCAAAAAGACAGGTCTGACTATTAATCCTACCAAGTGTGCACTGGGCATGCAGGAAACCATATATTTGGCTATGCTTTGGGCAATAGAGAAATCAAGCCAGAGGTTTCCAAGACAGAAGCTCAAGCTAACAGCCCTGTCCCCAAAACCAAGAAATATGTCGGGTCATTTTTAGGGCTGGCTGATTATTATCAGAGATTTGTTCCCAGCTTTGCCGAGTTAGCTACTCACCTCATTGAACTCACAAAGAAACAGTTCCCAAATAATGTGAAATAGACCCCAACATGTGACAAATCTTGTCAGGCCATTAAGGCTGCATTATGTTCAGCCCCTGTTTTAAGAAGCCCAGACTTTGAGAAACAATTTCTGTTACAGACTGATGCATCAGAGGTAGCCCTAGGTGCAGTCTTGAGTTAGCATATAGATGGGAAGGAACATCCCATTCTATATATTAGTAGGACATTGCACAACAGAGAGAAAAGGCACTCAACCATTGAAAAGGAGTGCCTTGTAACAAAGTGGGCCATATAGTACCTTACATTTTACCTCCTTGGAACTGACTTTGTACTTGTAACAGATCACAGTCTTCTCTGTTGGCTTAACCAAATGAAGAATAACTCTTCTAGGATCATACAGTGGTACCTGGCACTACAACCATTTAAATTTAAAGTGATGCACAAATCTGGGCAAGAGAATGTCAATGCTGATTTTCTGTCAAGATGTGGATCAAGAATTGAGATTCCCAAAGGTTGAAAAAATGTGAGTTGAAACTTCTCTATTTGCTATGCTGCATATGCACTGAACTGCTAAGGTTATAAGCTAATGTTAGACGGGAATTTTAAAAGAACATTTTTAAAACCTGTTTTTGTAAAACAGGTTCCCTCTTAATAAGGGGGTATGTGACAGGGCTGAATATTGCCCTGTCCCATTTGTTATATAGAAAGAGTTTAAATGCAAAGGTCTGTTCTATCCTGTCCTTTTCTGTCTCTTGTTTGTCTGGTTGTGCAACCACATTTTTTTGTGAGACCTAGGAAATGATCACTTTTAGGATTTCGTGATTCTCCGCCGCTTGCTATATCTCTGCTTTCACTTGCTGTTCTGTCTTTTCTTCCCCCTTGCATATCTGTGGGTATAAAAATATAAGTGAATTTTTATGTGGAAATGTCACTGATACTGGGATCCCTTTGTTTGAAAATGTATATAGTTATACAATGCAGTGAAATGATTACAAAAAGCTATTTGTAACTCAAGGAGTTAACCTGAGATACTGTTGTTAAGCCCTTTGCAGAGCTGTCAACAAAAGGTCTGTTCTGGGACACCATGTACTGTTTTGCTGCACCTGCAAGGAATGAAACTGACAAGAACATCCTGTAAACCTACAATAACGTTCTGTGAGAAGCAGGCTCTCTTATCGAGTTTACAGACAAAAAAACTTATAAAAACTGCATCAATGTATTTTCTAGAGAGACAAAGAGAGTGAGAGACAGAGAGACTGAAACCTGGAATTAAGAGATATCCTAAGAAGAAAGACTTAATTTTCTCTGTTTGTACTGCCTTAGTAAATAATTATACTGAAAAAAATGTATTTTTTATTTTACTGTTATTGGAAAAAATAAAATGCTATTTGTGAATTTTGAAACTATTCCTAGTTTTCCTATGCTTCCTGACCTGTGCCTTGATGACAAATAATAACAGTACAATAAATCTAGATAAGGCAAGTGTATTAAGGGAAGGAAAGTATGATACATACAGTGGTAGAAAATATTGGCAGTGTATCAATATGGGGCTATAGGAGGGTAAAGGCAGTTCCAAGTGTTACAGTATGTAGAAATACAGAAACAAAGATTTTTGTCAGCAGAAAAGGAGTGAAAGACCCATTCAGTTCTCCCAAACCATATGTTATGACAAGGGGCCCTACTGTACTGTATGTGACGACCAGCTACCCTACCCTCTCTGTGTGATTTTTCCTTTTAGTGATACCCACATGCCTACTCCCATATACTTGAATCCCATAACTGTCTCTGCTCCACCACCCCCAGGCAACCTGTTCCATCTACCCACAGTCCTTTCCATTAAGAAATGTGTCTTCTCCTCCCCCTTGAATCTTCCCCTACTAACTTAATTTTATTCCCACTTGTAACCAGATTTATTGTCAACTGTAAAAGGTCTCCAAACTCCTCCCTGTGTATTGCCCTCTGATGTATTAAAAGGTGTCAGTCATGCCCCCTGGCTCTCCTCTTCTCTAAAGAGCACTTATTGAGGCCCTTCAGCCTTTCCTCCTAGGGCCTCCCCTACTGCCCATGTATCATTGTGGTTGCCCTCCTCTACAAAGCGTCCACCCTGTCAAAGTTTTTTAAGGTGAGGGCTTCAGTTCTGCACACCATATTCGGGGGTGGACCAATGACTTGTACAGTGGGAGTATAACATCCCTCCTTATGCTTGCTGTCCCTTCACCATGCACCCCATTGTCATATTTGCTCTTCCCAACATCCATAAATACTGAGCCACTACTTTCAGATTACGAACATACAAAATATGTAAATTTTCCAGCAGAAACAAGCCATAATGGTCTAGCTAGTCTGCTTGAGTGTGCAGCTCCATTTAGCTCTCTTGAGATGCCCCCTTCCCCTACTCCCCCTGGAATCAACTGTCCCTCCCCTTGTACCATCCCCCTTCCCCATCCCAGGAACATCCATCCTAATTTTCTTCTTCACGCTATTCCATCACCCCCCCCCGAAACTAGCCACTGTATTTACTGCAACTACCTCCTCTAGCAACTTGTTCCACTCTAACACCACCTTTTCAGTGAAAAAGTGCCTCCTCATTTCCTTCTTAAGTCTACCCCTCACTAGTTTCAAGCTGCGCCCTCTTGTTGTACCCTCCTTCCTTAAGTTCAAGATGCCCACCAATCTTACCCTTTTTATTCCCTTAAGGTACTTAAACATTTCTATCACGTCTGCCCTCTCTCTCCTATCCTCCAGGGAGTACATGTTTAGCTCTCTCATCCTCATTTCATATGTTTTGTCCCCCATATCCTGGATGATCCTGGTCACCCTTCTCTCTGGACCATCTCCAGTAGCTTGGTATCCTTTTTCAGATACGGACACCAGAACTGTACGCAGTATTCCAGGTGCAGCCTCACCAGTGACCTGTACAGTGGTAAGATAATATTCTCACTCCTAGAGGTTATTCCCCTTACAATGCAGCCTAGCATTTTATTTGTTTTGGCTGCTGCCTTGAGGCACTGTGCCGAATGTTTCATGTCACCTCTGACCATCACTCCAAGATCCTATTCCTCCTTTGAAACTGCCACCTATACTTTCCCCAGTCAGTAGCTGGCCCCTGGGTTCCTGGAACCCAGGTGTATGACCTTGCATTTCTTGGCATTGAAACCCAACTGCCAGATGGCAGACCATTTCTTCAGCCTAGCAAGATCCTCCCTTAATTCCTGTCTCCTGTACACTGTGTCCACCCTCCCACAGAGCTTGGTATCATCCACAATGAGGCAGCTCTTACTTTTGACCCCCCCCCACTATGTCACCAATAAAGTTGTTGAACAGCACAGGTCCAAGTACTGAGCCCTGTGGGACCCTGCTGGTTACAGGCCAAGGTCTGGATAGTCCCCCCCCACCACCACTCTCTGATTCCTATCCTACAGCCAGTTCTTGACCCACCCCAGCAGTCTGTCACAAATTCCCAGGTCCCTCAGCTTGCTAATCAGCCTGCCATGTAGCACTGAATTGAATGCCTTGCTGAAGTTCAGGTACAGGACATACCCGCCTGTCCCTTGTCCAACAACCAGTAACCCAGTCAAAGAAGTTAATCATGTTGGTTTGGTACAATCTCCCACTGACAAACCCATGCTGCCTGTCATCCTGGAGACCATTTTCCTCAAAGGACACCAGTCTTTCCTTTAGAATTGTCTCCATTATCTTCCCCACTATAGAGGTCAGGATAACCAGCCTGTAGTTGCCCAGCTCATCCCTGAGACCACTCTTGTGGAGTGGAACTAAGTGAGCTGTTCTCTAGTCCTGTGGAACACACCCCTCTTCCAGTGAGATGTTAAACAGGTCCATCAGCAGGGCTGCTAGTACCCCTGATAACTCCCTCAGGATCCTTGGGTGTAAACTGTCCAGTCCTGGTGCTTTATTCACCTGCAGTTCACTTAGCCTGCTTAAGACCCTGTCCACCCCAGTCTCCCCTTCATAATTCACCCCCCCAGACTCCCCCCATTCCTCTCCTGTGGTATCAGCCCTTCTGCTTCCTTAGTGAAGACAGAACAAAAGTATTCATTTAAAGCCTCCACTTGATCCTACCCCTTTTCTGCCCATCATCCTTCCCTCTTTATTCTTACAATCCCATCCCTTCTGCTTCTTTTCTCCCTAATGTAGTGGAAGAAATTGTTCTCCCCTTCCTTAATCCCCTTCGCTAGCCTTATCTCTTTCTCCACCTTGGCTGCCTGAACCTCTCTGCCTGCCTCCTGATATTTCTCTGTGTAAGCCTTCCTGTCCTCCTCTTTCAGGGTATGCTTGTACTTCAGGAAGGTCTCCCTCTTTGCTTTCATCTTCTCAGCCACCCTCCTGCTATACCAGCTAGGTCTCTGACACCTGGAGTTCTTTATATGAATCTTTGTGCATGTGTTGGTGGCCTCTATTAACCCCTTCTTGATGGCGGCCCATTTCTGCTCTGCATCAATCCGCTGCTTGAGCTTTGACAGGTGCTCCTTCAGTATGGTACCCATTCTAGCGAAGTCTGCCTTCCTGAAAACCATCACTCTCATTTTTGTCTTGGCTGCATCCTTCCCCATGTTAATGTAAAACCACACAGTGTGGTGGCCACTGCCGTCAAGGGGATCCCTTATTTTAACTCCCTGGACATGCTCCCACTCGACAGTACCAGGTCTAGTATGGCCCCCACTTTTGTTGGTTCTGTGACTCCCTGTGTCATGAACCACTCCTGGATAGCATCCAGGAGGACCTTCACCCTGCAACATGAGGTAGCCAGGGTGCTCCAGTCAACACCTGGAAGATTGAAGTTGCCTAGGATTACAGTGTTCCTTCTCCCTCCTGCCCTCCTAATCTGTTCCCCCAGTTCCCTATCCAGCTTTATGCCCTGAGATGGTGGTCTGTACACCATCCCCACCTGAACCTGTCTTCCAGTTGTGTTCTGTAGCACTACCCATAGGGCTTCAGTTGCTCCCTTCTCTCCCTCCTCCCTGGTGCACATTATCCCATCCTTTATGTACAGCACTACTCCTACCCCTCTCCCCCTTTGTCTATCCTTTCTATGCAATCAGTACCATGGAATCTCGAGGTCCCAGTCATGGTACTGGGTTTCCCATGTCTCTGTGATGGCAGCTATGTCTACCTCCCCTTCTGTCATCAGTGCCTGTAGATCTCCTGTCTTGTTTGCCAGACTCCTGGCATTCAAGGAGACCACTTTCCATCACAACCCCTGCCCCACATTTCCCCTCTTCCTTTTTTGACTCCATTACCCCCTTATCTCTGCTGTCCCCTCCCCTTGACCTTTACCCTCCTTTAGGTTCCATCCTGAAGGGAGGCCCAGCAGCCCTCTTGCCTGGTGTCAAGTGCTGTGCTCTCTACTGCCCCCCCATCAGTTTAAATATAGCTTATCCATCAAGTACTTTTCCAGGTTGTCTTTCTGGACCCTTGTTCCCTCCTTACTCAAGTGCAGCCTGTCCTGTGTATATAGGTTATTGTGTTATCATGTCTACCCTAGTCTCCCACCAGCCTGTACCCATTTGCCTCACACCAAACTCTCAGCCATGTATTGAATTCCACATTATCCATAATGATAGCCCCAAGGTCCCTTTCCTTTAAGGTACTTGCCTGCTGAAGGGAATATAACTGGGCAATCTGGGGAAGTCACTAAGGAGGCTGGGGCAGTGGCTATGGAGGCTGAGGAAGTGGCTAAGGAAAAAGGGGAAGAAGGTAGTAAAGGGAAAAAAGAAGGAGGGACCATAGTTGAGGAAGCAGAAAGGTGGCAGGTGGATAATTGTAGGAATATATTTACAGGGAAAATCATGAAGGAAGACTTTGAAGGAAAGGAAGGATGGGGCGTGTGGTGATCTATAGGGAGGTGAGCCAGAGAAGAGGAAGGCGAGAGGAAACATGTTCAGTGCAAGTCACAATAAACAGTCACTCAGATAAGTTGCTTTAACATTTTTCAGTGAGTTGCATAAGTGATGCTGGACCCAGTATAAAGTAATGGAAAAACTGTTGCATAAGTGTTGCAACCTGTTTTGCATTTCATTGTAACAGAGCTACAGATGCATCTACTCGAGCTGCAAAAACATATGTTTTATAAAATTTTCTTTTAAGTTGGTTAAAAGATGAAAAACAATCCAATCTGAGTTGTCAACTAATTTCCAACTTCAGAAGCAATGTAAAACCAATTCATTAGTGTGACAGTTTATAAAGCAAATTGTACTGTATTGTCCAGCAGAGATTTTGGAGTGGGGGAAGGCAAAGGGAGTGTGCTATTGACCATCAGAATGTGAGATCTTGCTGGGCAGACTCACAAATACTCTAGTTCCCCGTCTACCTAATCATGTACCAGATCCTTTGCAATGCCTGTACAAGAGCTACCAGGCTTTTTTGTCAAAATACTTTGTACCAGCACCCCGGAACACCCTTAATCACTCCTCCAAGTTCTGGAAGGTCATCCATGCCCTTTTCTTTCCCCCAACCCAGTCTTCTTTCCCCCAACCCAGTCTCCTCTCCCCATCCTAAAGGTGGGTGACATTCCTATTTCTGCCCACTCTTCTGTTGCCTCAGTTTTCAACTCCATCCTCACCTCCTGTGCCCACTACCTCCTCCCCCTCCCAAAGCCTCCCTTCTCCCACTACCCCACCTCACCCCTTCTTCTGCTGCATCCCTTAAGACCCTACATCTGTAAACCTCTACAGGGGTGTGAGTCCTGATGGTCTACTCCCGAAAGTCCTGTGCCTCTATGCTCCTGCTATTCTCAAATCAACGGCCAAGAAATGTACTGCACCATAGATCACCCCGGAACTACTGCAGCAGCTCAAGCTATGGGACAACCTCTGGCACTGAGCCATGGCCTCAGGATTGCAAAGTGATAAACAGAATTATAGTGCTGCCCGCAATAAATGCACCTGGGCAGTCTGCAAGGCCAAGGCTGACCACTACAAAACTATCCTGGCTACCTCCTGGGGCAGTGCTAGGAAATTTTGGGAAAATATTAAGGACCTTAATGGTAAATCCCGATCCCCCCCACCAACATAACTTAGCGTTAATGGTACTATCACTACAGACCTGCTCAGCATCGCTAACTGCCTTAATTCCACCTTCTCTGACCTCAGTGCAGTCCTCCCCAGCAATTTCTTTGACCCCATCTTGCCCACCCCCCTGATCCCCCAGAGTCCTCCTTTCTACCTTAGAACTATAGCTCCACATGAAGCCAAAGCCTACCTGTCTAAAGCTCTCCAGGGCTCTAGCTACTGAAAAGATGGTTTTGACATGCGCATACTATTCCGTGTGCTTGACTCGGTTCTCTCCCCTCTCACTGATCTTCTAAACCTCTACCTATGCAAGGGCCAGTTCCTGTCACCATGGAAAACAGTCACTATAACTCCAATCCTAAAAAGCAGTGATAGTTCCTCTCAAAATAACTATACTGCCCCATCTCTTTTCTTCCCCCTCTCCAAAGCTGTTTAAAAAATCATGTCCAACAAGCTCACCAGCTACCTCCTCTCTCACAACCTCCTATGCAGAGAGCAACATGGCTGCAGAGCTGGTCATAGCTCCACAACCGCCCTTATGGAATTCTGCATCTCACGCCACTCCACGCTTAACAAAGGTCACTTTTCAGGGGCTGTGTTCATAGACTTTTCCAAGGCCTTTGATATGGTCTCCCATCCCCTCCTCCTTAACACTCTACAGCAAATCGGTGTCTCACAAGGATCCCTCTCCTGGTCCTCATGCTACCGTTCCTCCAGAACAGTGTGTTAAAATCAATAATACCCTATCTACCTTGTTTTCTGTACACTCTGGGGTCCTCCAGGAGTATATCCTGGGTCCCCTGCTTTTCAGCATATACCTCAATGCCCTGCCCAAAGCCTATGCCGGGAATCTACTTCCTTACACAGACGATACAGTTCTTTATGCCTTGCATCCTGACCCCTCCACACTTCAGACCTCCCTTCAAGGCTCCTTCCATCAGATCGAGCACGGGTTTGCTGATCACGGGCTGGTTGTCAACATCAAAAAAACTAAGACTATGCTCTTCGCCCACTGCCAATCTAAAGCTAAGTACTATACCATGACAATCCACTCCAGTGCCCGCCTCCCTCTGGAACAGGTCCAGACTTATAAATATCTGGGCACCACTTTCGACATCTTCCTCTCATATCACGAGCACATCAAAATCCTCACCTCCACCACTAGTGTCCATGTGGATCTTCTCTACAGACATAGGGACTGCCTGACGCCAGAAGCGATCCACCTAGCTGTCACTTCCTCTGTCTTATCCTTGGTAGACTATGGCCTTACATTTTATGCCACTGCTGACCCTACAGTGCTTCACCATATCCAAATAGCTATCAACAGTGCCTACCACAGTACGCACACCTGCACTCTTTACGCACTCACCAATGTTCTCTCACTCGAAGAGAGACTACTATACCAGACCTGTCTCCTCACCAAGAAAATCCACCTGGGCCTAACCCCCATTGGAGTCATGGCCTTACTCCAAGCAGCCACCCACTCTGCGTCTATGCGTGCAGCCTCTAAGACAATATGGAAGATTCCCAGAGTCAGGACCACCCTAGATCAGTGATCCGTATGGTCTAGAGCCCCATCCTGGTACAACACCTTCCCTCCCGCCATCACAACCATCACCACCTTAGGCACATTTAAAATGGCCCTAAGAGCCCGTATCCCATCCTCTCGTAACTGCCAGTGTCACCGCTAACCCTTATGTCTTCCCTGGTAATCTCCTGACTCTCACTACTTTAGCTTGACTTGCAGTATATTATTCTCCAGACAAAGCCCCTGTGGTCTGCTCTCTGCTAGATAGATTTCCTCTTTGTGTTGATGCCTGTTTCATTAATTAGGACAGGTCAGTTCTTTATGGCTACCCACTGTTCACCTATTAGCTACAAATTGTATAGGTATGCTCGCTGTTCTTTTTACTAGCCACCAATTGTATCCTGACACTAATTTCAACCTACATTGTGTTGTTGCTCTGTTTGCTTCTTGTGATCCCTTCATCTCCAGCTTACTTGTCCACTGAGTACCCGCAAGTCTACAACTTGCACAGCTCTACCCACTGAACAGCCTGTTCCTACCTTTTGCACTAATGTTACAATATGTCTCTTCACTGACTGCGTCATTCTCCACTGCTTAGCTACTGCTTGTATAGGCATCCCTCCATTACCTGTAAGTTCACAGCTTCTCTTTGCCTGCTTGTACCCTCTTGTACTTTATTGTATATTATTGCTGCTATTATCTGATGTGGAGCCTTTGGAAATGAGTCCATGACTCAAAGGTTTGTAATTCTGATTTTCTCAAATAAATAAATAAATAAATATCACAATAACTATTACCTCCCTTCTAAATCTTTTCTTCTTCTTGGCCTCCGTCCCTGTTTTTTGAAAATAGACTACAGTTATTCCCCTCCCAAAAGAGGGATGATTCCACCTTTCTTGGAAATTATTGCCATAGTTCCCTTCCTTCCTACCCTACCCACCCTGGCCTAGCTCCAGCAATGCCTTATGCTAGCCCAGTTCTCCACCTTCCTTGATTCTTCTGCCTTCTTTACTCCTTACCAGTCTGGCTTCTGAAAGTCCCTCTCCACCTCCATCTCTACCTCACTTGTCTGGCTTATTGACTCCATTCTATCTGGCATTTATTGGGGCCTGGTCACCTCTGTCACCTTTGTTGACATGGCCAAAGCCTTTGACACTGTTGCTCAACCAGTTGTCTTGTACAAACTCAAGTCAGCAGGGCTCTCTGACTCCTCAGTTAGGTGGTTCCACTCCTACCTTAAGGGCAGGTCTCAAGCTGTTTGGATTGGACAATTCATACCCTCACTCCCTATTAGCAGAGGCATGCCCCAAGGATCCATCCATGGCTCCATGCTCTTCTTCATCTTCCTAAATGATATCCTTTCTGCTTGCTCCTCTGCACCCATCCATATGTACACAGGTGATAAAGTGCACTTTGACTCCAGTTTCTCTGTCTCTGACCTCACTGCCAGGCACCAATTGGACTTTACTAACATGCAGCACTCTTTCCTAGCAAATCAGCTGACCTCTTTGCCAAGAAAAAAGTCTCTGTGACCATTGGCAATCAGTAGAGGCTCACTAGGTCCACCCTCCTCCCCTCCTTCCATATCCTTGATGATGCAGCAATTCATGGTATCTGCTCATTTACATACCTCAGGGTCTGGCTGGATAGGCACCTCTGTTTCCCTGTGGATGTGGATGTCAACCACCAGAAGCTTCACCCCAAAATGGGTGTGTTTTACAGGAACAAAGGATGATTTCATCTTCCTTCCCATAGAGAGATCATCTCAAAAATGATACTTCCTATCTTTGACTATGGTGATATACTATACAGTGCTGTTCACAAGTCCACTCCAGTCAGCCAGATATCCTCTTTCACTCCTTTTGCTGCTTTGCCTTGGACTGTCAGCCATGCTCCCACCACTGCACCAAGTACTCTTCCCTTTTCTTCACATCCCATGACTCCAGACACCTCATCCATTGTGCTTCCTTTTTGTCTGCATACTGGATTGGCTCCTTCTCTTACTACCTTGCTTCCATCCTCCTCTTCCACCTATCACTTTCTACCCACTTTGCAAGTCTGGCTCTCACTCTCTCATGGTCCTCTCTAGGAAATCCACTGCTGATCAAGCTGCCTTGTCCTTCTGGTCTTCCAAACATTGGAGTTCTTTCCCACTGTCATCCGCTCTGCCCCTTCCCATCACTTAATCACCTCTCTCCTCTGTGACTTCACTACTCACTCCCACAGCTGTCCCTGATACTGGGCCAAGGGTGCTGCCCTTCACCTCCTACTCCTGCTACCCCTGTCACTCCCCATTTTACCCACCACCTACACTAGTGCAATCCCCTTGTCCACCCTTCCTTTTCCACAGCAATTTGGCCCCTCTCTAAACTCATTATTGACTTCTGCACATTGCAAGTGTTGTTTTCCTCCAGCTCTTTATTGTATTGGACTGTATTTTCCTTACTCAGAATCTGTGTCTTGCACAGTTGCTATTTGTAATTCGTACTTACCTATTTATATTAATTGTATTTAATTGCATTTGTATTTATTTTTCTTAATATGCCTCTGTTCCTCTCTTTCCTTCTCCCACAGGACACATCTGGAAATGAGTTGTTACCAGCTCACTGTATCTTTCCTGGTAAAACATTAACTAACTAAATAAATAAAAAATAAATAAATAAATATATATATATATATATATATATATAGATACACACACACACACACACACACACACACACATTATTATCAACAAATAAATAAATACATGAAAAAAGAAAGGATGTATTTATTTATTTATTTATTTAGTTTAGGATTAATACCTTTGAGTCAAGGACTCATTTTCAAATTTCCAAGTCAGTCAACAAACAGACAAAAATTGCATAAAGAATACATTCATCATTGCACAATAACTAGGGTAGATCATTCCACATTAGCTAGGGTACAGGAAGGTTACATAAAGGTTGCACTTACTTTAATACTCACTAATACAGAGGAGTCTAACATAGTAACTATCATCACATAATGCAAACAGCACAGAGTTACAAACAAGTGCAAAGGAGAAGGTTCGGGATGGTATCCCAGCTGGGATGTTCAGGCTGAGAGGATGGGGAAGTGGCCAAAGGCAGGTGTTGTCAATCGTGCGCATAAGAAGTAGCTGGGGGGGCACAGACATTAATAGGCATTGTTGAATGTTTGCAACTGAAGTAGATGGGGTGGGAGATGGGAGACGGGGGATGGAGAAGGGAAAAGACCAGTGCATTGTGGGGTTAGGAAGGGGAGCGAAATCTCTCCCAGTGGGTGTTTAAGGGTTGGACAATTCATTGGGGGAAGCAGGAGGGGGAGACCAGGAGCAGCAGGGTGGTGGTTGGTGTAAAGGGATAGTGGATGGAGTTGAAGAACCCTTAGCAGGGGTTACGTGTGGCAGCCACAGACTTTTTTAAGGTCCAGCAGGGAACAAAACATGGTTTTAAATTGTCTGAGCTTGGGACAATCCAAGAGTGCAGTAGAAAACTCATTGAACAGCTTTGGGCCCTGGATGGAAAGGGATCTCTGTGCCAGTTTAGTGCACTTGAAAGGCACCTGGCATCTTCTTTTTGTGGCACCCCTTGTCAGCTTAGTGGGTAATGCCTTTGTGAAGAATCTGTTTGTGGACTCAGGCATAAGCCCTAGCGTAGCTTTTTAATTAGCACACAGGTTTGTAATTGAGCTCGGAGTTGGAGTGGGAGCCACTCTGTCTCACTATAGAGGGTGCAGGTGTGGGTAGAGAGAGATCAGCCTCTAGGGTTAGGTGACAGGCCTTGTTCAGGAGAATGTTAATTCTTTTGAGGGTGGTGTCAGAGCCAGCTCTATAGACTAGTAGCCCATAGTCTATGGAGGCTAGTACCGAGCTGCTTATGGCAAGTTTCAGAGCTGCAGGTGGTAAGAAGTGCTTGTGGCAGTAAAGGACACCCAATTTCATATTAGAGGTCTTAATGATGTGATCAATATGGCTGGTGAAATTAAGAGTGTCGTCAAGGTATATACCGAGGTATTTAAATATGAAGACTTTTTCCAGGGGGTCTCCCTTAAGGCTCTGAATCTGCATAGGGCTGAACTTCTTTTTATTTTGGGGGACTGTGAACAGCATGCTCTTGGTTTTTTTGTGGTTGAGTAGCAGTTTATTCTGGCAGAACCAGGATTCGAGCTTATGGAAGCTGTCCTGCAACTCAGAAGTGATGTTGTATTGGTCTCTGCCAGGGATGGATATGACAGCATTATCCACACTGAGTACAATGTGTGCAGGGCAGGCGAAAAGGAGGGTGCTTATGTAAAGACTAAAGAGGAGTTGGCCAAGGATAGATCCCTGGGGAACTCCTTGGCTCACCTCCTTTGGCTCAGAGTATATGTTGCCTATTCTGACACGTTGCATTCTATGGGAGGGGTAGCTCCCAAACCAAGACACTGCATCAGGGGACAGGCCAGTTGATTACAGGCTGCAGAGGAGAAGGTGGTAGTTAACCATGTAGAAGGCCTTAGTGAGGTCTATAAATATAAACCCAACTGCCATCCCTTTATCAAGTGCTTCATATAGTTGGGAGGTGTATTCGACAAGTGCAGTAATTGTTGAGTGGTTTTTATGGAAGCCATGATGCTGGGAGCTGAGCAGGTTATACTTTTTCAGGTAGTCAGTGAGCTGGTCAGAGATCACCCTTTCTAGAGCTTTTGGGGGGGGGATTGAGATAGGCCTGCAGTTAGATGTGTTGGTTCTATCTCCAGTTTTGAAGACGCAATTACATGAGCCTGCTTCTAGGCATCTGGGAACATGCTCGATCTAAGGGAGGAGTTAAATACCTTTGTGAGGGGTTCGGCCAACTCATCCAGGGTTAAGGCGACCAGCTTCAGATCGACTTGGTCACTCCCTATCCTGGTCTTGCCTAGGACCTGCTTGATGTACTTGATTGCCTCAGTTCTTGAAATCTGTTTGAAATAGAAAGTCAGTGGTCTGTTTCCTGTTGGTGAGGGTGTGCGCAGTCCAGAGGGCTGTTCTGTTGGTGGCGCAAGGTATTCTCCCGGTAATATCCCTGTAAGATCCGTAAATGACAAATTGAAGGCATCTGCAATATCAAGGGGTTCTTGGATTATAACAGTAGCTGAGGAAATCAGGTCTGGTGGTGCTGTAGTGGCCTTACCAGTTAGTGATTTCATGGAGTACCAGAAATCCTTGCCCGATCCCCACAATCTGTTGAGGTAATCCTTATAGTAAGTGGCTTTGGCCTGATACACAAGCTTTTTGCAGTTGTTTCTGGCCACTCTAAAGGCGGATAAGTCAGCCTGTTTGCCTTATGCCTTGGCCTTATGCCAAAGATTGGCTCTATGACACATGAGCACAATTAGAGGACCGGTGAGCCAGGGGTTTGTAGCTCCTTTAATCTTCTTGACCCTGTGGGGGGCGAAGATGTCACATGCCTGTGCAAAGGTCCTGAGGAAGTAGTCCAGGGCCTGGTTACCATCCCTGGCTCTGTCAGTCAGGGGCCAGTCAATCTGTTTCAGGTATAACTTCAATGCGTCCAGAAGTCCGGCTCTCAGGATGCGGTTTCTGGATACTTTAGGCAGACGCTTTGTGAACTTGTTTGACCAAAAGCACATAGAAACATAGACTTTGACGGCAGATAAGGACCGCTTGGCCCACCTAGTCTGCCCATTTCCCTACCTACAGGATAAGCCGCAGATCCTAGTTAACCAACAGCCTATTTCTTCCTACCCCCCACAAGATTTGCCTTATGTCTGTCCCATGCATGCTTGAATTCTCCCACAGTTATAGACCCCACAACCTCCTCAGGAAGGATGTTCCCTGTGTCCACAACCCTCTCAGTGAAAAAATAGTTCCTCACACTGCCCCTGAGCCGTCCCTCATCTATCTTTAAGTTGTGTCCCCTTGTTCTTGCACATCTCTTTTTCTGAAAGATGCTACCCTCTTGGACTTTGTTGATTCCACTGAGGTACTTAAAAGTTGCTATCATGTCCCCCCTTCCTTCCTTTCCTCAAGGGTATACATATTGAGCTCCTTTAGTCTCTCCTCATATGGCTTCTCTTGCAGACCCTACACCATTTTAGTTGCCCTCCTCTGGACTACCTCTGTCCTATGTCCTTGCAGAGATGGGGTCTTCAGAACTGGATGCAGTACTCCAGATGGGGTCTCACCAACTTTCTGTACAGAAGGATAACAGCTTCCTGTTTTCTGCTGGTGATGCCTCTCCCTATACACCCCAGTATCTCCCCAGCCCTCCCTACTGCCTTCTCGCATTGCTTCCTATCCTTAAGGTCATCTGATATTATTACCCCCCAGGTCCCTTTCAATTTTTGTTGTTGTTACTACCCCCCCCTCCCATTGTGTAATCTTCCCCTGGGTTTTTATTTCCCAGGTGCATTATTTTGTACTTCTTTGCATTGAATCCAAACTGCCATAATTCTGACCATTCCTTCAACCTTGCCAAGTCCATTCTCATCCTTTCCATGCCTCCTTTTGTATCAACCCTGTTGCAGATCTTTGTGTCATCTGCAAAGAGGCATACTTTTCCTTCCAGTCCCTCTGCAATGTCACTTATAAAGACATTAAAAAGGACTGGACCCAGTACCGAACACCGTGGTACCCAACTAGTAACCCCTCTTTCTTCAGAATGGACTCCATTTACAATTACCTTCTGTGTCCTGTTGTCCAGCCAATGTTTTACCCAGGCTACCACCCTGGGACCCACTCCCAGGCTGGTTAATTTGATTATTAATCTTTTGTGTGGGACTGTGTCAAATGCCTTGCTAAAGTCTAGGTAGGCCATGTCCACAGCCCCTCCCTGGTCTACTACTTTGGTCACCTACTCAAATAAATCAATTAGACTCATCTGACATGACCTTCCCGCTGTGAACCCATGCTGCCGTGGGTCCTATGCCCCACTGGCCTCTAGGTACTCAACAATTCTTTCCTTCAGAAGTGATTCCATCACTTTCCCTACCACAGAGGTCAAACTGACAGGTCTGTAGTTTCCTGCCTCTGTCTTGCTCCCACTTTTGTGAAGGGGAATCATATCTACCCTCCTCCAGTCCTCAGGTACCACACCATCCTCCCATAATTTGTTAAAAAGGGTAGTCAGTAGTGTCACTTGTTCTCCCCTTAATTCTTTTAGAATTCTCAGGTGAATTTCATAAGGCCCCATTACTTTGTCCACCTTCAGTTTTAAAAGTTCTTTCAGAACCCTTTGTTCTGTGAAAGGACTATATCGACCCCCCTATCAAGAGTGCTTCTGGTAATTGGATTAGTCATCTCCCCCTCCTCCTCTTTTGTGAATACTGAGCAGAAGTATTCGTTCAGTATCCCAGCTTTTTCACTGTCCCTCTCTGCCCACCCACCGGTCTTTCTATTCAGCCTCACTATCCCTCCCTTTGTCTTTCTATGCTCCCTGATGTACCTTTAAAAGGTTTTATCTTCCTTCTTAACCAAGTTGGCTATCTTTTCCTCAGTTTGGGCCTTTGCTATTCTGACTTCCCTCCCTGTTTCCTTCTGCCTTAACCGGTACAGTTCTCTGTCCTGCTCCTTCTGTGTTTCCTTATACTTTCTAAATGCTATGTTTTTCTCCCTAACCTTACCCACCACCTCTTTTGAGAACCATAGTGGATTTTTCTTTTATTTTGATTTGTTTATTTACTTCACACAAAGGCTTGTTGCCTCTGTGATGTCAGTTTTGATGTTTCCCCATTGTTGCTCTACCCCTCCTTCTAGCCTGTTTGCTAGTGCTTTTCTAAGGCACTATCCCATCTTGCCAAAGTCAGCCCTCCTGAAGTTCGGTACCCTCACTTCTGAATGGCTTGACTCTGTAGCTGAGTTTATACTGAACCACACTGTTTGGTGATCACTTGTTTCCAGATGGCCACCCACTTCTAGATCAGAGATCTTCTCATTGTCCCCATTTGATAGTATGAGGTTTAAGATTGCTCCCTCATGAGTGGGTTTGAAAACTAGCAGTCTGAAACATGCCACCTGTAGGGCATTGAGAATGGTCCTGCTCCTGGATGTGGCTACAGAAAAGGTGCTCCAGTTACCAGCTGACTGGGGAATGGTCACTGAGTCTGTCAGGTAAGACAGAGACCTCAGAGATGTGTTCTGGGTGGTAGGATAGAAGCCAGTCTATGAGTGTGCCAGTTCCAGATTGGTGGGTAAGGCGGGTGGCTAGTGTGACCATCTGGGTTAGGTAGAGCCCAGAAATCTAGTCTCTTGCTGATGTTTCACCATGAGAAACCAGTTAATGTTAAAGTCACCAACTATTACCTGCTCCCAGTTTTTGCCCACAAGCTGCTGATTACTTATGAAATCTTTGAGGCCAGCAGCTTGTTGACCAGAGGGTATGTAAATCATAGTAAACAGTAGGACTTTGTTCTGTTGTTCTATGGAGAGTTTTAGGTTTAGGATTTGAGCCTCTTTAGAGAGCATACTGCTGTGCAGGGTCTGTGCTTTGATGTCACTTTTGACATAGATTAAGCATCCACCCCCTCATTTGGACAGCCTGTACTGCCTTTAGGAGTTGTACCCATCCGGGAAATAGCAGTGTCTGTAATTTTTGGGGAGAGCCAAATCTCAGTGAGAGCTATGATGTCAGGATTAATGAGCTCTACCCATGTCTGAAATTCTGTGAACTTAGGAAGGAGGCTGCCAGTGTTAAGGGATACAGTCCTGAGGAGCCCCACCCCAATGGTGATGCTAGAGTAGGGCAGGCCAAGGTTTGGGTACACATTATCAGATGGCAGTAGCAATAGGAGGATCAACTTATGAGCAAAGCAGGACCAGAGTGCCCATCAGGGTTTGGTCTTTGTCCCTGTATGCTTAAGGTTGTGGGTGTTGGCTGTTAGGGAGCAGCTGTGCAGCAGGGCAGATAGAGTGATGAGATGGGGGTCCAATGCTCTGCAAATTTGTGGGGGGACAAGGAGGACTAGATGACAAGTGTTATCGATGCTCGTGCCCCTTAAGCTGTGAATCTCCTGCCAATGAAGTAGCTGGGTGGGGGGAGAAAAAGGTAGTTTCAGCCCACTCCCTCCATGTGTATACTGCGAGGTAGGCTATCAAAACCATTGCAAGAGTCAGCTGAAAATGCTTTGGCTTTGTGAGGGGTTTTGCAGTGCAAGGAGCTCAGCTGCAGAGATCAGAAGGTCAGGAAAGAGTCTAGTCATGCTCCTGCCAAAGTGTCAGCTGATAGGGAGGTCTGCAAGATGTAGGCTCCTAATGCACTGTTTGTTTTGTACCTACTAGAGTTGCTATTGAAGATGGGGGTAAATTATGATCCCAGATGAGGTGTGGTTGCCACAGAAGGTTCCTAAAGGGTATGGACACAAGCTGTTATTTGCATCATCCAGTTGGGAGGGAGGAGAGGTGGGGAGGAAGGGAGGATCTAGCACAAATTTAATAGAAGCAGGGGTCAGGGAGGGCAGGTGGGACAAAAAAAATCAAGTCAAAAAGTTCCTGGCCAAAAACAGCATATTCTAGCTCTGCTGTAAAGTATTAGATCAGAGGGCTGTTTCAAAAAAGGTGCTGAGCACCAAGACTGGTGGGTACCATGCTAGAGTGTTTCATCCAGTGGAGAGCCTGGAGTGGGCGCGTGGAGCCAATCAGCTTTGTAGTGGCTGGACCAAGTTTCCCTGTGCAAGGAGGCAGCGTACCTGGTGATTGCTGTGATCAGAGGGTTCCATTCAGCCAGCCTGGCCTGGAGATGGGTCAACAGGAACTGGGCACCTGATCAAGGGTAGATTCTTTGGACAGGACCTGGAGGGGCTGGAAAGACAGCAGAGTTAAGGAAATAAATAACTTCAGTTGAGGGAAGGGTCAGGGATGAGGGGCAGGCTAGTTGATACAGGACAAAGGGAAGAGCGGACTAAGTGAGAAAGGGGAGGGTTGAGAGAAATAAGCAAGAAACCTTTTAGAAGAGATGAGGCACCGGGGTGTACAAGGTACAGAGTGTGGGGAGAGGAGGGAGAATGATAACCGAGAAGGGAACCAATGTCTTCCTTTTATTCCTCCTATTTGGTGTAAAATACTGTCAGTGTCAGTTTCTTGGGAGTTTTATGCTGCCGTTGTCACTGTTCATTGCTGATTACTGAATACTTCAAAGTAGTGGAATGATCATTAAGGAATGTACAAGACAGAAAAATAGATAGCATTAATCAGATAAAAAGGACATGCAGTGCAGGCTTGGTGACAGTGATAAAGTAATGGAATCCTTTCTTTAACAAAGAAAGAGCTAAATCATGTCATAATAGTATAGTAGATATAATTGAAAGGAAGAAATTAAAGGTTATTTAAAGGTGTACGTAGAGTATACATTGGAACTGTTTCCTATTGCATCTAACCAATAGAGAAGCAGTTTCTGTAACAGGTGATGGCATCAAAAGGGTGCTGTGCATAGAAACAAACTGAAATAGTTGAACTCAGAACACAGAGGTACTATATTTTTGTTAGGCCCTGATAATTGTTGTTTTCTCATGAGAATCAGTGATTTCTGTGCACAAAGACAGTTATTCTGATTAAAAATTGGTAATTTTCACAATATTTGGCCAACATGTGAAAACAGGTAAATCTTTCAATATTCTCATTAAGTATTTCATGTGATAGTCACATGTGAGAATACATTTACCAGTCCTACTTATTTCACATGGAAACATGGATTGTTGATTTTTGTGTAGTTTTTATTTACAAGAAAAAAAGACCATTTCTGTGAAGTTTTGGCATTTTAAAAAACATCACTAAAATGCATACAGTAAATCAATTTTATGGAGCTTAAATGTAAAGAATGAATATAACCATTTTATTTCATAAGCTAATGGTGTTATCTAGCAATGTAGTGAATTATACAGTAGTTAGATAATATTCTAATCCCCAACTGTGATTGTTAGACCTTCAGAACTCACTGATGGGAAAAGATGTAGCATTCCACAGCCCATTTTGTGTTTGGACTGCAGAGTACAAAAGTATGCCAATAAGAAAATGATGTCATTTGGGGTATCCTGATGGGGATCCTTCTGGTGGGCTGACCAGTTGAGATGGGTACCCATTATGGAGTTTAAATATGTGAAACAGTGTACATAAAAGTTAATATTTTGAGTCTCTGATAAGAATCACAGTGGGTACTGACATAGGAAAGTGTGTCTGAGGTGGTGGTGTACCACAGAGAAACTTCTTATTCAGCTACTTGGAGATCCTGAAAAGGCCTCCATGACAGGACTTTTTGTTTCCCTGCTTTACCTGCTAAAATAAATCAGTAAATATGCATGTGAGGCATCTTTATCATGTAAAATACTGTATGAGAACCATCTGTAACATCAGCAGCAAATTTCAGAATTACAGGAATGGAATGCTGAGTATGAAAATGAGCCATAGACCATTCTCATGTAACACAATGCTGCTATTATTTTCTTACGTCCCTAAGAAGAAGTCCTGCACAAAGAGCTACATCTTCATACATAACTGCTTCTTAGTTGTTGCTTTTAGCATTCATCCTGCTGCTGTAGTTCTGAGCTGCGCACAAACGACAGAATGAAGCTGAAACCTACAAAGTACAGAAGGGATCCCTTTAACAAGTGCAGCATTTTGATAAACAGCTCAAGTGACCTTTTCATAATCTCTAAACGAGACACAGAATGATGGAAATACATATTCCAGGTTAGAATTGGTGTGTCTCCGCTTTTAATGGACCAACAGGTTATTTTGAATGAATGGGTAGCATTTAACATATATAGTAGTTAGAAAAGATGTTGATGCTATGAGGCCTTCTGTAGTAATGATCTGTAATAGTACTGACAAGCATAGCTGACATAACATTCATTCAAATAATATACTGTAGTGTGTTCATTTTTTGGGAAACCATTCTTTTGATTGGAAGCTGCCAGACTATTAAAATATTTGTTTAATCAAAATCAAAATTATTTATCAAAATTCAGATAACTAAATTAGCAATCAAACTAACAAATAAATAAATAGAGATCCTGCAGGAATATGATTGCTTTGGCTAATGGTACCTTAAGAAGGAGCCCAAGGAGGAAGCAGATGACTGCAGGAGGAGGCATTGACAGTGGGTGCAAAGGAATGGAGATTCAGAATGAGGCAGAAGGAAACTGATTCATATAGCTCAGGAAGGGGGTGTGGCTAGTTGTTCCTGCCATTCCAACCTCAGACATAGCCATTTAATTTTCTGCTTGTCCCCTGTGCATTCTTTACTACTGCATAGAAGAGCTATGCTGACATCTTGTCAATGAGGAGGACAGAGAGGACAGAAGAAAAATTTCTCATTTCCCTCCACACAGTGGAATTTCATCACATCATTGGTACAGTATGCATGAGATCCCTGCACTTCATCTCTTGCTCCTCCCTCTTTCTTCCACCACAGGCATTGCTAGTTTTCCCTCTCTGTTTCTTTCTCCACTCTTCTCCCTAATGGTGCTCATCCTGGACCTTCACCGCTCCCTTCAGGCAATATTTTTTTCTTAGTGGGCCCTGGTACCTAGAGGTCCCTTCCCCCCCAGCATAGATTATAATTATCCCTCCTCCCTGTTACCAGCCCAACCTCTGCAAAACAAAGAAAAACAAAACACTTCTGTTCCTGTCTCTCTGTGTACTCTCCTTCTCCCCACCCTTATTACCAGACCATGGTCCAGCTCACCCTCACTCTGCAACAGAGCTGCAGTCAGCAGCATTCCCTTCTGGTCCCACTCCCTCAGCAACAAGACTGCTTTTATATAACAATGCTGGGTTTCACAGAGCTCACTGCTGCCTGCCCTGCCTGGTCTGGTCCCAGCTCCAGTCAACTCTTTCTTTTCATACTCAGCTCATGTGAAGTTTGAACTCTATTTTGAGCCAGTGCAGCTGAAGTCATTGAGACTGAAGCCAATGCAGCCAGGAGTGAAGTGCTGGGCATGGGAACAGATGCTGACTCGAAGGGCTTTTAGGAGCAGCTGAAAGATAGTAAAATGGGTGAGTCTCGGGGACTGGAGGCATAGAGTGACAGGTAAGTCCGTTACTCACCATCCCTACTCATTAACACTCAGTGCCCTTAAAATTCTGCATATATATATATATATATACACACACACACACGTATACATACACATATAAATATATATATATATATATATATATATACGTTGCAAAAAACTTTGTTAATACTCCAGTTTTGGTCAAAGCAACAAAAGTTAGTGAATGAGGCATTAGGGTTTCCCTAACACCCCACCCTCCCAAACCAGGCAGGAGAGCAGGTGAGGGGTGTGCCTTGGGCTTCTCAAGCCATACTCTCACCCCATTCCATCTGTAAATAATGTTAGATGTGTAGACTTTAAAAATAAGTGAAATTTCTACACCTTAAAGTTCAAACTTCATAGCTTTCAAAATGCACTATAAAATATAACAGATTATTTTTGGAAATGTTTAGAAGGTACTAGTGGTTGTTCAGTCAGAACCAGTCAACTTTTATTTTTATTTTATTTTAATATCATTATTATTAGTTATTTTTAGTTTTAAATTTAGCTTTGTTTACATGCTGGGAAAACATGATTCATGATGGAAGGAGGAGGAAGGTGATTAAGAGGATGTGTTTTTAGAAGGAAGACTTGAGATGAAATGTTTCTGGAACTGTCAGCACTTGAAAAAGCTGTGGAAAAGCTTGACAGTTTAGTGGGGGAATGTAATGACTCAGACAGTATGCTTTAAAAAAATCCTCATTGGCTGGAATGTCTATGCTGGGTCTGGCTCTGATGTTTGGCCATTGGGCCCTTTGGGATGCAATGCCAGTCTGGTACCACAGGATGCATCAATTGGCTCAAAGTGGCTGCCATTCATGGTGGCTGGATTGCTTGAATGAACCATCTTATACCATCACTTCCCATTCCTAACCATACCATAGTGTTCCTTCTGCAGCTGCTGGTCAGTGGGGACTGAGAGGGTATTGAAGGAAGATGTGATTAATAAGACAACATCATGCTCAGAATGTATTTATTTATTTTTATTGTTTTATTTTTGAGCAATTCTTTTTACAATAAGGAACATTAAAGGATATTACATTCATAAGTACTGTTTCAACAAGTAATACATACATGAAATAGCATATACAATTCCCCACAGCTTTCTTAATATATAGTACAGTACAGTACGATACAAGTCCAATAGGGTGGAGAAGATCCCTAACTAAATACATATAACAAAAGCACTAATTCTTAATCATAAAAGAAAAAAATCAGAAGGAAGTGCAGGTTAGGGTAATTAATGTAGAAAATAACAAAGCACTCCTATATGAAGCTAAATCTAAACAAATATACAGTATTTTGACTAATTTATATATATATATATATATATATATATATATATATATATATATACATACACACACATGCATATAGTATTTTATTGCACAAAAATTCAGCAACAAATTAGGGAGTTCAATCCAAGGTCAGGAAAAGAAACATGAAAAGAAAGATCATGATTAGTAACCCCTTTTTCAAATTCCATTTAAGAAAAAGGAAATGAACCAACTGCAGATTCAAGCCATAAAACTCAGTCATAAGTCTATTAACTAAATGGAATATGGGTAATTATATATTTGTTATGGGACTATTAAGAAGCAATTTTAAATTAAAAAAAATCAATAGTAACTTGTAACTCAGTGTATTCATGTTTTAAATGATTCACATTTTAAAGCATTGGCCAGAACACTAGCTCTTAAAGTTTGAGAAGATGGCACTGACGCCAGTCAATCTTTTTAACACACTGATTGTAGTATGCTTTCAGTGGATTTGTGCTGTCATCTGTAATCTGTAAACTCCTCTCACACTCCATAAATAAATAAACAAACAAATAAATAAATAAATAAAATTTGAAGAGCCATTTGGTGTTTTAGGTAAAGCAGACTGATGGAGGAGCTGGAGGGGGCTGGTGGTAATTCTAGGGGAACTGGGTGGCAATTGTGATTATTTTCTTATTTCAACCACTGTGGAAATGACATGCCTTTTAATATCACTGGGAAGGGCAGGCAGGGCAGTGCAAAATAACATCATTAATTAATGTTGAATTTCATGAGTTTTCATGAAAACTGTGGAATTTTTTGATAATTTTGTGAATGTTATATCCATACATTTGCCAGATATACAGTTTAGCCGATATGCAGGAGGAAGCAAAAGGTAGAGTAGAGTGCTTATAAGGTAGCATTCATAGGGGGTGCCATAGCAACAGTACAGTGGTGCCCAGCGTTAGGTACCCTCATGCCAATCAGTGTCCTGAATGAAGAAACATCATGAATAGTCAGGGTCATCTCTTTGCACTTCCCTGTCTTCTTGCAATTGGCTACTTTACCACTAGAGCTCACAGTCTAAATGGCTTGTGGAAACATGCAAGTGCAGCATTGTTTTTGTACAATGCCACTGACAGACTCTTAAACAACCTGCAGATAACAATGTATATTTTTAGCATTTGAAAACAGTGGCACTGAGTTACACCAAGCATTACAACTGGACATGACTGCATCCATTGTGACAAACATGTCTGGATACCTTTACTCGTGATGGAACATGATGCTGGGTGCCACCATGGCAGGAGTATCTGAGTGGCATTGCAAGACCATGATTTACTCTGGGAAGGGCAGTGGACATGGCTTACCTAGATTTTAGCAAGGCATTTGACACTGTCCCACACAGGTGCTAGTAAACAAGTTGTGCAGTATGGGAGTAGGTCACAAGGTGGTGCACTGGGTCCAAAATTGGCTGAGCAACAGGACACAGAGGGTGGTGGTAAATAGAGTTCAATTTCAGGAGAGGGGATGACAAATGGAGTGCCACAGAGCTTGTTTCTGGGGCTGTTCCTCTTCAATGTCTTGATTAGTGACATTGTGGAGGGGCTGGAAAGGAAGGGAAGCATTTTTGCAGATGACACCAAGATCTGCAATAGGGTAGACACTCCAGATGGGGTGAAAAAAATGAGAAGAGACATAGAGAAATCGGAGGAGTGGTCAAGAGTGTGGAAACTTTAATTCAATACACAAACATGCAAAGTCATGCACTTGGGCCACAGGAATCCTGTAGAGGAATACAAAATGGGGGGGGGCACTAACAACAAAGCTGGAAGGGACCTAGGGCAAACATTAATGGATGACCTGAAGGTGGCCAAGTAATGTGAAAAAGTGTTGGGGAGGGCCAGAGGGACACTGGGGTGCTTAGGGAGGGGCATTACCAGTAGAGAACAGGAGGTGGGGATGCCACTGTACAGACAATTGGTCAGGCCACATCTGGACTACTGTATTCAGTTTTGGACACTGCATCTCTGGAAGGACATTGATAGAATGGAGACAGTCAAGAGAAGGGTGACAAAAATGGTGACAGGAATGCTCCAGAAAACAAATGAAGAAAGATTGAAAGACCTCAATATGTATATCCTGGAGGAAAGGAGGGAGAGGGGGGATATGACAGAGACATTCAAGTACCTCAAGTGAATCAACAAAGCCCAAGAGGACAGCAACTTTCAAAAAAAGAGATGTACAATAACAAGGGTTTACAATATGAGGTGGGGGGGAACTCAGAGGTAATGTGAGGAAGCATTTTTTCAGAAAAAGGATGGTGGATGCATGGAACAGCCTTCCAGTGGAGGTCATAGAGGCTAAAATGATTGGTGAGTTCAAGAATGCATGGGATAGACAGAAGGTAACCCTAGTGATAGGAAAGAGAGGGTAAGCTGCTCATCATTTAGGATCTGGAGTTTAAGTAAGTAGGGAAATGGGCCCTTCCTTTCATTAACACATCTATCTAATCCCTGCCACTTGTGACCACTGCATTAGCTACCTTCCCTATAATTTTAAATCCCCCTGACTTCTCTTTCCATTGACATTACTGTGCCTCTTCCCTCTTGGCAGAGCTGCAATTTATCTTGAGTTGGCTATGGATCTCATTTATTTGTCTAGTAATAATGGTAATCAAATCACCATACCCTCACAAGCATAATATAAACATAGATTTTGATGGCATATAAGGACCATGATGCTTGTGAGGGTATGGTGATTTGATTACCATTATTACTAGTCAAATAAAAGAGATCCATAGCCAACTCAAGATAAACTGCAGCTCTGCCAAGAGGGAGGAGGCATGGTAATATCAATGGAAAGAGAAGTCAGGGGGATTTAAAATTATAGGGAAGGTAGCTAATGCAGTGGTCACAAGTGGCAGGGATTAGATAGATGTGTTAATGAAAGGAAGAGCCCCATAGCTAAGTAGCAAAATATTAGTAAACCCCCAGCTGGAGCAAGGAACCATATACAGAGATGATTTTAACTTGAAAGCAGTTCATATGAGAATCATAGCCTAAATAGTTGACTGGTCTGAGCACTCAATGCACTTGAAAGTCCAGAGTTTAGAGTCAATCATAGAGATTTGCTGGCTAAAGAAAATGGCTGAGGTTCCAAAAAGAATAAATTCTGATTATTCCAAAGGGATAGGTCCTACAGGACAAGAAGTAGGTGTCTCTCTCTTTTGAAGGGAGGGTGTCTGTGAGGAAATAAGTGTGACAAAGAGGTCCATGGAGTCCATCTGGTCTAACTCAGAGAAAAAAAAAAGCAGTAAGGAGGAACAAAATAGTCACACAGAAAGTAATTACTCTATCAGGCATTAATAAACACATTGTACTATGTATTGCTAACTGGCTCCTGGACAGGTTTCAAAGAGTCATTATAGATGGCCATACGTCATCCTGGCAATCTGTGAGTAGTGGGGTTCCACAAGGACCTGTTTTAGCACCAGTGATTTTTCAGGTGTTTATTGCTGATCTGTCACATTCCTTAGAATGTGAAATAATTAAATATGCAGATGACTGTAAAATTAGCAACACATGCATTAACTGCGATGATACAAATAAACTACAAAGAGATCTTGAGAGATTAGAGGCTTGGTCACTAAATTGGGGTCTTGCATTTAACATCTCAAAATGTAGCATTCTCCACTTTGTCAAATTAAATCAGAGACAGCAATATTTTCTATATAATGAAGCTCTGATTACTAAGAATAAAGAAAAAGAATTAGGAGTTATTATAGACTAGGATTTAAACTTTAATTCACACATTTCAAACACTTTAAGTAAGGTTAATAAAATTTGGTGGACAATAAAACATAATATAAAATCAAAGGATCCTAATATTTTATTACCACTTTACAGGGCCTACATAAGATCTTATTTTGATTTTGCTTCACCATTATGGAATCCCCATTTATGAAAAGAAATAAATAGGATAGAAAATTTCAAAGGAAGATGACTAAATCACTATGCCCAGATAAGATCCTGTCCTATGAAGCTAGACTATCTGAATTTAGGTTAATGGCATCAGAACACAGAAGACCAAGGGGCAATCTTCTGTTTACTTGGGATGTTATTAATGACAAACTGCTTTCATTGAATTGTGGCCTAGATTTTAAAGAAACATCAGTACCTACCAAAGGCCATTCCCTTCAGCTTAAACAATTAAAATACAATTCAAAAAGAGAGCTTCCTTTTTCTCCCAGAGAATTGTCAACCCATGGAATAGCATACGCACATCAGGAATTATCAGTGAAAACAGAACCACGTTCAAGAATAAACTTGATAATTTATTACAAACTAATAAAAACGTTGCCTATTGTATGTAATTAGGGTGCTTATATGGACATTTTGCCTTTGGCTCCGACAACTGTCTTAGTATGATATTTAGTATGGTAGTATGAACTACAGGACTGCAGACAGCTCGACTCAGCAAAATATATTCAGTGGTGGTAAGATTTTTTGTGAAAGTTGAATTCCACAATTGGGAATCCAGTAGCCTGATATGCTTCAATGAAATTTAGAGCAAAGTTTTCAATTAGTAATTTGCAAAATGTTCACCATAAATTTTAAACTACTTATCCAAATTTCTACAGCTTTGTTAGGTTCCAGGACATTTAGGCATTGGGTATACATGCCAAATGTGGGGTGTTTACCTACAACAGCAGCAGAATTGCAAACACTCAGTTTGGAAAATGACATTTTGCAAGTCATTAAACCGTGAAATTATGGATCTCTGGAACTTATAATTTACTTAGCCACCCCCCCCCCCAGTTAACAGTTTCCAAGAGCCTTCCAAGAAAGTTACTGTATGTGTGTAAATTTCCAGATACTGTATCTGGCTCCAAAAGTGACTGAGCAGGTAAATACTTTCAGAAAATTTTGCAAAATCAGGATGCTTCCCTCTGAAAATAGACTTGTGTCCACCTCCTCCCTCCTTTGTTCCTGCTGCTCCATGGTGGACTGTTCCTCCCTCTCTTCACTGTGAAGACTGGGCAGAAGTGCCTGTTCAGGATGTCTGCTTTCTCTTGATTCTCTTCTGCACAGTCTCCTTCTGCCTCCCTCCTTATGTAGCTCCAGGAACCCCCACTTCAGAGGATAAGTATGCAATTCTATTAACCCTTCCTCTCCTTACTCTCCCATAGGAGAACAGAATTGGATTGTGAAAATGTTGGCCGCCCATGGGTAGTTGTTCATTCTACTTCCAAGCCCTTATCCAACCTGGACATCTTCCAATGAGGTCCATCTATTGGTGTATGTGGGCATCCTACCTTGAACTAACAAAGTAAATTGCTCCATCTCTGCACTCTGTAAGACAACTGTCCCCCTTTCTGTACTTCTCGGGGCTCCACCCATGCCAAATGGTGTACAGTATTATTACTTTGGAGGCAGCCACTAACAGAATGTACCCTAGGAACAGTTCTTCCCTCCCTTTCAGTGAATGGTGGTGGTGGTGGGGGGGGGGAGGTAAACCCCAGAATCAGGTGCTGAAAATTTAAAGGGTCCAGGATTACTACAGCTCTCTTAATTCCTCAGACCACCACATCTAAGAAATGTAATTGTTCCCCACATTCCTGGAATATATGTGTAAGTATGGCCATCATTACTCCATACTGTCTACAGCAGGCTGCCATGTGCTGGGGGTCCCTTTTGCTTTAAATAACAGCTGTGAGAAAAAATCTGAACTTCACTTTCCAGGAATATTCATGCCAGTGGGGGGACAGAGCTGTGTGAAATGAACCTCATCAAATCAATTTCTACTCCTTGTCTGTCAACTTGAATTCATGCCACAGTGTGCCCTTTAACCTGAATATGACTATCTGCTGCCTTCCTAAAGAACTTACAGATTAAAAAGATGTTACCTTTCATTTGTATGGAGGTTATTAAGGATTGTAATGAGAAATATTCTTTCCGGCTGGTAGCCTTACCCCATTAAGCTCTGAGGTGTTTAGACACATAGTCCCTTAACTGGAAGTAACAGAAGTGGGCTCCGACACACCAATTAAACATGTTCCTACACTCTTCAAAGATTTTAATAAGTTTGCCCTCCAGAATCTGCCAAAGGACTCTAATGCCTGTCTTACTCTGCCTTCTGTATCATGGGTCAATATGACCCAGAACAAATGAGGTGTCCCATTCTAGCCACTTAAACCTCCATATTTTGCGCTTGATGCATCTTGTCCAAGCTGCTAGGGTAACTGTTAGCCTCATGAAGGCAGAGCCCCAGAGGTTTGGTATAGTCTTTTAACCAAGAGCTGGCAGGTAAAGAGCAGTCCTCATTCTCATCCAAGTCCATAGCTTTCCAGTGACAGGTATTGTTTGAATTATCACACAGCAGGGCCACTCTGGTCTTCACTGCTAGCCAATAATCCTCCAAGGATGGGGGAACCCATTCACCCCTATGGTTTTCTAGTAAGCAGTATACTACTGTGAATCCAGGGTCTATCCCTGCCCTATACAAACCAGAATAATTGTCTCTGATGAGTAACACACCAAGTTCAGGACAGATACACAGAAACAAATATAAACAATAAGGGAGAACATTCATCTTAATAGATAAGATCCTAGAATGTAGTACAAATGGGAGTAAGGAGTAACCGTTGAGGTCCTCTTTAAAGATCAACTGCAGATATATTATAAACATATTATAAACTTTACTCCTTTTCCTCAACATAGGGACAACCAGGCCTAATATATTACATATGAAATGAAGAAATTGCCATTTGTCATGTACAGATACTGTTTTAGTGCTCTCCTATTTGACGGTTTCACAGAAAATCCCTCAAACATTTTAAGACCAGCTGGCGGAATCTTGAGTGAGTGCTCATTCCATTCAAGCAATAATGACATCATTTTCCTCAAGGTCCTGGCAGCTTAGTACATACACACACACACACACACACACACACACACACACACACACACTCCCATATACACAAACTTACACACACTAATGTACATCAGATTGTAAAATGGCAATAACTTATGTTTACTTCCAATATTCTGAGGATATTTGCCTATTGAATTTTATCAATACAGCATTTCAAATAAATATTTAGTTACTTTCATAGATTTTTCAGTATTGTTTAGGGGACAGTACTTTGAAATAAGAAGAAAGCTGTTGGGCTTTATTCAGGGCAGGATGAGAACAAAGGAAACAAAAATGTTAATGTTAAGAGCCTGTCATGCTGATGTTTTTTGGGGATACTGATCACCAAGTGTTGATCGGCTTAGGGAAATTGACAGATATCTGCTCATCGTTTATTACTGGAATAATTTGTTTAATACAGGCCAACACCAGAAAATTGAAAGCAAAGACTGAGTTTTGAATGTCATAATATGATGCACTGAGCTGCCAGCTCCTTGAGGAAAATGATGTTATCGTTGCATGAATGGGATCAGCACTCACCCAAGATTCTGCCAGCTGGTCTAAAAATGTCTGAGGGATTTTCTATGAAACCTTTAAAAAAAGACAAGCAGTAAAACAGCATCTAAACATGAAAAATGACTGTTCCTGCACATTACTTGCAATATATACAGAGTGGTTGTTCTCATGGTCAGCAAATCAAATATGTTAAAAGCATTTTAAAAACACTGCAATTGATCTTTAAGGGAATCTAGGAGTGGAGAGTAGTTAAGCTATCACCATACTACTCCAGAGTCATGGCTCTTAAATTGATGCCCAAATACTATAGATCTGGTAGGCCCCAGCTCGATGGAAAGCCTTCTGACGCTTTAAGGGAGAAGCATAGTTAAGGGTGGGAATCTACCTCTGTTTTTACTGCATTAATAGTGTGTCCGGAGTACTGCAAAAACTCAGACACCACAGACTTGACTTTAGACAAGGATGTTTGTGGGTGGTAAGATAGGGCAAGACACTGCCTGGATATAGGGCAGTTTTGTGCTCATTACTTCCCAACTGTATAGAAACATAGAATTTGTCAGCAGGTAAGAACTGATTGGCCCACCCAGACTGACCCTTTTTTCCTGGCTATACTTTCATCGCAGACTAATATGATCTATGGTACATCCCCCCTCCATTTCCCAATTAAGATTCGCTTGTGTCAATGCCATGCATGCATGAAGCCCCACACTGTTTTCACCATACCCCGTGTATCTCCATGTCTCCACATGTAGTCTGATTCTCTGAGCTAGGGGCAAATAGAATAGAAGTAAAAGGAAATAAAAGCAGCATTAATTAAAAAAAAATTAAATTAAATTCAAATCTAAAGCCATCCAACTCAGGACACTTTCCAGTCTTGTTCCATGCTATCTCATATACAATTTCAGCATCTGTCCCTCATTTTGCTCTCTAGTGTGGGAGATTGAGCTCTGTTAAGAAATCTTGGAGGCATAGTGAAGGAAACAAACTTTTGTGTCAAGCAAGTGAGCAAAACCAAGAGGAATAAGAGACCACTATGGTTCACAAAAGTGGTGGTGGAAAACTAAGGGCTAAAAGGGTTGCATTCAGAAGGTATAAGGATATGCAGATGGGGAGGAGGATAGGGAGGTGTATCGGGGGAAGCACAGGGAAAGCAGAAAGGGCCATGAAGGAACAAACTGAGGAGAGAATAGCCCATGTAGTATCAAAAGGATTCAAGGCATTTTACATAGAAACAAAGAAACATAGAAGTTGATGGCAGATAAGGACCACAAAACCCATCCAGTCTGCCTATTTTTTTCTACCTTATGAATGTGCCATAGGCCTGTACTCTGTCAATGGCCTATTTATTCAAACTCATCTTTATTGCTTCCTTGTGCCTATCCCATACCTGTTTGAAGCCCTGCACTGTATTCATATCCACCATTTCCAGAGGTAGGTCATTCCATGCATCCACTGCCCTTTCTGTGAAAAATAAATTTCTCACATTACCCCTTAATCAGCCTCCCTCTAATCTCATGCTGTGTCCTCTTGTCCTGCTATTTTTCTCATATTGAAACATGTTAGACTTTTTCACCTTGTTAATGCCCTTAAGATGTTTGAATGTTTCAATCATATCACCTCTCTCCCTCCCTCCTTTGCTCTAGGGTATACATATTGAGCTCCATTAATCTGTCCTCATATGTTTTCTGATGTAGTCCCTGCACCATTCTGGTTGCCCTTCTCTGGACTGCCTCCATTTTGTTAATGTCCTTGTTCAGGTACAGCCTCCAGTACTGCATGCAGTACTCCAGATGGGGCCTAACCAGTGTCTTGTAAAGAGGGATCATTACTTCCCTCTTCCGACTTGCGATACCCCCACTAAAACACCCCAACATCCCTCTAGCCTTACCTACTGCTTTAGTTGTCTGCTTGGATGATTTCAGGTCATCTGTGATGATGATGCCCAAGCCTCTTTCTTTCCTTGTGATTACCAGCAACTCCCCTCCCAACCTATAGGTGGCTTCAGGGTTTCTCTTCCCTATGTGCATGATCTTGCACTTCTTCACGTTAAACCACATTTGCCACTCTTCCGACCATTTTGCCAGTTTATCCAGATCTCTTCTCATTCTGCCCACCCCATCTGATTTATCTACTCTTTTGCATATCATGGTGTCATCTGCAAACAGACAAACCTTACCCTCCAGTCTATCTGCAATGTCACTGATGAAGGTATTGAAGAGGACTGGCCCCCAGGACTGATCCCTGAGGTACCCCACTTGTGACTTGCATCTCTTCTGACTGTATACCATTTACCACCACTCTCTGTTTTCTGCCTGCCAACCAGTTTGCCACCCAGTTGACCAACTTCTGACCCACTCCAAGCCTACCCAGCTTAATAATCAATCTTCTATGTGGAACAGTATCGAAAAACTTTGCTGAAGTCAAGGTAGGCAACATCAACTGCTCCCCCTTGGTCCACCACTCTGATTACCTAGTCAAAGGAATCTATGAGATTAGTTTGACAGGACCTTCCTGTTATAAACCCATGCTGTCTTGGATCCTGTGCTCCTATGGATTCCAGGTGTTGCACTATCTTTTCCTTAAGAAGTGCCTCCATAATCTTGCCCACTACTGAGGTAAGACTGACTGGTCTGTAGTTCCCTGCCTCCTCCCTGCTACCAGTCTTGTGGAGCGGGATCACATGAGCCTTTCTCCAGTCTTCTGGGACCTCTCCTGTGCTCAGAAACTCACTAAACAGTTTTGATAATGGCTCTGCTAGTTCCATTCTTAGCTCCTTTAGTACCCTCGGATGTATGCCATCAGGTCCCATTGCCTTGTCCACCCTGAGATTAGCGAGCTCTTGTAGGACCCTTTCTTTTGTGAAGGGACTATTGCAAACCTCCCTACCCACTGTTTCCATGGTGCTGAACTGTGGGCCCTGTCTACCTTCTCCTTAGTAAATACTGAGCAGAAGTCTCTATTTAGGAAAGATGCTTTTCCTTGGTCCTCCTCACACTCCCTCTTATTCCATTTGATCTTAGCTGTGCCCCCTCTGGAATTTTTCCTTTCACTATTGTATCTATAGAAAGTCTTGTCACCTTCTTTTACTGCTCATGCTAGTGTTTCCTCAGTTTGCACTTTTGCCTACCTTACTGCCTTCCCTGCTTCCCTTAGGGAAGTTTGGTATACTTCCCTATCTTCATCCCTCTGCGTTCCCTTATACTTCCTGAAAGCCAGCCTTTTGCCTCTGACTTTTTCTGCTACTGTTTTTGAGAATCAAAATGGTTTTCTTCTTCTTTTACTCTTGCTTTTCTCTCTAACACAGTGGGCTGTTGCTTCAAGTATTGCATCCTTAATGCTTGCCCACTTTGCCTGTACCCCCACACCTGTATTTCTTCTTGCCTTTGCTAGCTTAACTCTTTTGGCCATTTTATCAAAGTCAGCTCCTCTGAAGTCCCATATTTTTGCCTTGGAATAGGATGATTTAGTTCAAGTGGCCAAACTGAACCATACCATGTGTTGGTCACTGGCCCCCAGGTGACCTTCTACCTGGAGATCTGTGATCTTTTCCCTTTTAGTCAGTACTAGATCTAGGATAGCCCTGTCTCTTGTGGGTTGTTGCACCAGTTGTTTGAGGCCCTCCCCCTGCAGGGAATCCACTATATGTCTAGTTCTGGCAGCTATTCCTGCTGGTATTTACCAATCTGTATCTGGAATGTTGAAGTCTCCCATTATCAGAATCTCCCCTTTAGCTGTCATGTTTTGTATATCTTCTAACAGTAATGTGTCTATGTCCTCCCCCTGGTCTGGAGGCCTGTAGACAACCCCAGTTCGTATGGCTGTCCCATTTCTTGTTTCCAGGGTGGCCCACAGTTCTTCTGGCTCCTTATGTGTATTCTGAATTTCTGTAGCTTTGATATTTTCATTGACATAAAGGGCCACTCCACTCCCCCCCCTTTTTTGCACCTCAGTCTCTTCTGAACAGTACATAGCCGGGTACTGAAGTCTCCCAAGTGTGGTTACTGGTGAACCATGTGTTGCTAATGGCTACTATGTCCAGTTTAGCCTCTGTCATTGTTTCCTACAAGTCTGGGATCTTGTTTCCCAGAGTGTGAGAATTTGTGTATGTGATTTTCCATTCTCCAGATTTTGCTGTGTTATTTGTTGGGCAAGGTCCGGCGTTTCCCCTGTGTGTCATATGGGAAGCCGGACCTTTTTCCTTACTGGGTGATGCAAATGAACTACAAACATGCTGATCTTCTGTTTGATCACTAGCTAAGGGGGAGATGTGTTCTTCTCATTTGACGTAATGGGTGCTACATTCCTCTCCCCATTTGCTAGTTTAAATATTCTGCAAAGATGTCAAACTTCTGCCCCAATGCACTGACTCCCTCCTTAGTCAGATGCAGTCCATCGAAGTTAAAGAACTTTCACTCACCAAGCTGTTGCCAGTTATCTAGAAATGCGTGTCCTTTTTCCTGGCTCCAGCCCTTGAGTCACATGTTTAGCTCCCCTATCTCCTCTTCTTTGACATTCTGTCCATGTGCCCCCCTCTCCCAGACTAGCAGGATCTCAGAGAAGGACATGGGAGGGAGCTGGATGTCATTGTCCACCTAGGGACAAATAACCTGGCTAAGAAAGGGATCAGAGCAGTGCAGGAAGAGTTTCTGGAGTTGGGGAGGGGCCTTAAAGAAGTAGCATGCACGGTAACCTTCTCAGAGGTCCTGTCTGTCTATGGTGTAGGTGAGTTTAGGGTGCTCATCACCATGGGATTCAATCAGTGGTTGAAAAACTGGTGCAGAGCTCAGGGATTTGGCTTCACTGGGGACTGGGGGCCCACCTGGAATGACGCAGGCCTATACTGGCGTGATGGTCTGCATCTGTCCAGGAGGGGAATCAGGATCCTAGGTGATAGGATTAAATGCTTCATTGGCAAGCATTTAAACTAGCCAAGGGGGGAGGCACTGGAAAGAAGCAGGGAAATCCTAGCCCCCCCAAAAAAAGTCAGGGTAGTTAGTGAGGAAAACACCAAGTTAGAGATGTCGATAGGGAGAAGAGTAGGGGTAAAGGGTTAAATGGAGAAAGTGACAAAGGAAATAAGGACATGGATGAGGCAAAAAGGGGTGAGGCCATCAGGAAATGGAGGGTAATGAATATCAATGCCCATAGTCTGGGCAACAAGCTCCCTGAACCAGTGGCCTTGATGGAAGAGGGATGCTTGGATATTGTAGCATTCATAGAAACATGGTACACAGAGAGCCATGACTGGGATGTTAACATACCAGGGTACACAACCTACAGGAGAGACAGGGAAGAGAGAAGAGGGGGAGGAGTAGCTGTCTATGTAAGGAAAGGGATAAAAGCAACTGAACAAAAGAGTAAACAGGGAGGAGAAGAGGCACTGTGGGTCACCTTAGAGACTGGAAATGGCACCACAATCAGCACAGGGGTTGTATACACACCCCCATGTTAGGGGAAGGGAATGGATAAGGATATGATAGAAGGCATTCTTAGGATGGCAGAGAAAGGGGAAATACTGTTGATGGGAGACCTGAATATGCCAGGTGATAATTGAAGCACATTTGCTGCAGCCACATCCAAGAGCTTGGCCACTCTCAATGCCCTACAGGTGGCATGCCTCAGACAGCTACTTTGGAACCCACTCATGAGGGAGCAATCTTAGACCTCATACTCTCAAATGGAGACAGTGAGAAGATCTCAGATGTAGAAGTGGGTAGCCATCTGGGAACAAGTGTGGTTCATGATAAACTCAGCTACAGAGTCAAGCCATATAAAAGTGAGGGTACTGGACTTCAGGAGGGCTGACTTTGGCAAGATGGGAGAGTGCCTTAGAAAAGCACTGGCAAATAGGCTAGAAGGAGGGTTGGGGCAACAATGGGGAAAAATCAAAACTGCCATCACAGAGGCAACAAGCCTTTGTGTGAAGCAAATAAACAAATCAAAATGAAATAAAAAGGCAACTATGGTTCTCAAAAGAGGTGGCGGGGAAGGTCGGGTAGAAAAAGATAGCATTCAGGAAGTATAAGGAAACACAGAAGGAGCAGGACAGAGAACTGTACTAGTTAAGGCAGAAGGAAGCAGGGAGGGAAGTCAGAATAGCAGAGGCCCAAACTGAGGAAAAGAGAGCCAACTCGGTTAAGAAGGGGGATAAAACCTTTATAGGTACATCAGGGAGCATAGAAAGACAAAGGGAGGGATAGTGAGGCTGAATAGAATGGACGTGGGTGGGCAGAGAGGGACAGTGAAAAAGCAGGAATACTGAACAAATATTTCTGCTCAGTATTAACAAAAGAGGAGGAGGGGAGGTGCCTAATCCAATTAACAGAAGCAGTCTGGATAGGGGGGTTGATCCCAGTCCTTTCACAGAAGAATGGGTTCTGAAAAAAAATTCTAAAACTGAAGGGGGACAAAGCAATGGGGCCTGACAGAATTCACCCCAGAATTCTTAAAGAATTAAGGGGAGAAATAGTGAAATCACTGACTACCCTTTTTAACAAATCATGGGAGGATGGTGTGGTACCTGAGGACTGGATGTAGGTGGATGTGATTCCCCTTCACAAAAGTGGGACCAAAACAGAGGCAGGAAACTACAGACCTGTCAATTTGACCTCTGTGGTAGGGAAAGTGATGGAATCACTTCTGAAGGAAAGAATTGTTGAGTACCTAGAGGCCAGTGGAGCACAGTACCCAAGGCAGCATGGGTTCACAGTGGAAAGGTCATGTCAGATTAATCTAATTGATTTCTTTGACTGGGTGACCAAAGTAGTAGACCAGGGAGGGGCTGTGGACATGGCCTACCTAGACTTTAGCAAGGCATTTGACACAGTCCCACACAAAAGATTAATAGTCAGATTAACTAGCCTGGGAGTAGGTCCCAGGTTGCTAGCTTGGGTAAACATTGGCTGTACAACAGGACACAGAAGGTAATTGTAAATGGAGTCCACTCTGAAGAAAGAGGGGTTACTAGTGGGGTACCGCAGGGTTCAGTACTGGGTCCAGTCCTTTTTAATGTCTTTATAAGTGACATCGCAGAGGGCCTGGAATGAAAAGTATGCCTCTTTGCAGATGACACAGATCTGCAAAAGGGTTGATTCACAAGGAGGCATGGAAAGGTGGAGAAGGGACTTGGCAAGGTTGGAGGAATGGTCAGAAGTATGGCAGCTTGGATTCAATGCAAAGAAGTGCAAAATAATGCACCTGGGAAACAAAATCCCAGGGGAAGATTACACAATGGGAGGGGCGGTAGTAACAACAACAAAAATGGAAAGGGACCTGGGGGTAATCATATCAGATGACCTTAAGGTTAGCAAGCAATGTGAGAAGGCAGTAGGGAGGGCTGGGGAGATACTAGGATGTAAAGGGAGAGGCATCAGCAGCAGAAAACAGGAAGTTGTTATCCTTCTGTACAGACAGTTGGTGAGACCCCATCTGGAGTTCTGTGTCCAGTTCTGGAGACCCCATCTCTGCAAGGACATAGACACGATAGAGGCAGTCCAGAGGAGGGCAACTAAAATGATGCAGGGTCTGCAATAGAAGTCATATGAGGAGAGACTAAAGGAGCTTAATATGTATACCCTTGAGGAAAGGAGGAGGGGGGGACATGATAGAAACTTTAAGTACTTCAGTGGAATCAACAAAGTCCAAGAGAGTAGCATCTTTCAGAAAAAGAGATGTGCAAGAACAAGGGGACACAATTTGAAGATGGGGGGGTGGTTCAGGGGCAATGTGAGGAAGTATTGTTTCACAGAGAGAGTGGTGGATGCATGGAATAGCCTTCCTGAGGAGGTTGTGGGGTCTAAAACTGTGGGAGAATTCAAGAATGCATGGGACAGACATAAGGCAATTTTTGTGGGAGGTAGGAAGAAACAGGCTGTTGGTTAACTAGGATCTGCAGCTTATCCTGTAGGTAGGGAAATGGGCAGACTAGGTGGGCCAAGCAGTCCTTATCTGCTGTCAAAGTCAATGATTCTATGTTGCTATGATGGGGTACCCGACTTGCCCCTCCTAACCACCTGCCAACCTCTCGGACCAACTACCCTCTGCGGTTGTGGTGCTTCTGTTGGATGTTGGGGAAATGGCAAGCAGTTCTTTTAATATATTTCCTCCTGAATATGTGATTTGAGGCACACAATCTCTGCCCATGCTGCCTGGAGCTGAGCCCTTAGATCTCCAATGGTCCAGCATGTAGGACAGTGTCCTAAATCCTGTATAACTGCCCTATTGAAAAGTGTCCTGCAGTACCTGCAGTTACTAATATCTATTCCAGATGAGTTGCTGGGTTTATAACTTGGTCAGAGTAATTAGAAGGAGGAAAATGAAAGCAAAAGTTTGAGTTTGTGTTTTGTTTATTTGTTTTTGTACAACTTGTTATATCAAGTTAAATTACTTGTGCCCCTGTAAATGAGGTCACTGTGTGGATACCCCTCTGATCCTCCCCTTCCTGCTTTGCTACAGGAAATGTCATGACTGTGCTATACTATAAAAAGAGTGTAGCGTGGGGGTTGTTGGAGATGGGGTTGGGGGGCTTGGCCCTTCCCCTGCCCAAAAAGCACCACGGACAAAACAAACAAGGAGGTAAGAGCAGAAACAATCAACCAGCAACAAAAGCAGTAGCCCTGAAAGCTTAGCCTAATGATGGATGAAACGGTAAAACCTGTAAAGCACCACCTGTAATAATTTCACAGAAGATATACCCTGTAAAAAAACCTTTGCTACAGAGAAAAATAAAGCAATAACAGAAGATATACCTTGCAAAAAACAATTTGAATCAGAGAAGATAACACAGTAATCTGTAAACACAGACCTGTAGGCACAGCCTGTAATAATGAAGCAGAAAGTATGACCTGCAACAACAATTTGAATCAGAGAAAAATAAAGCAGTAAAATGTTAGCAACAAACAGTAACAATCCCTGTGAGTACAAATGAAAATAATAGCACAGTAAGTCTGCCTAGCAAAAAGAAACCTTAATCTTTTTCCTTGCTCTGATAAGGTTCCTCATTCTGTCCTTACAAGCAACCTAGAAGAAAAGAGCTCAGGTGAAGCTAGGTGTCTTTGCCAGCAAACCTAGTCTTCCACGGGTATGTAAGCAAAAAGAGGAAGACCAAGGGAGGGACTGCATGGTTAGAAAGGGAAGGGGGAGGGGGCTGTGCAGAGGACAACCAGGAAAAGACAGACATCTTTTTTTAACTTATTTTTAATTTTTAACAGGCATACAAACAGTGCATTTCATATAAGTTGCACATTAATTTGATTACATACAGGTATTCCCCTTCATGAAAGCTCTGTGTGAGTTACAGTCACAGAATCACACACTTAGTTGAAATTATGACCACTAATACAATGAAAATCATGGCATGTTCCATGTTAATGGTCCTCACTTATTGCTCTACCCATGGTTACCCAGAAGTATCTTTCTCCCATGCCTTACTAGTATCTCTCTTACCCCCAGTGGTGTATGACCTCAGTCCATAAAGATACCAAATTCTATGGCTGCTAGTATTGGTTTGCACATTCCCTCAATTTTCTTTCTTTCCCATTGCTAGCATTTGGGTTTTCTCTAATCACTTGCAATCTAGCAGATTCAGTATCCAGTGAGCCACAGATGGTGGTTCTACCCTTGTCCAGTATTGGGCTATTGTTTTCATTATGTTGACCAGGGCTAATTCCCATAGGGGCCAGTGCTGTAACTTTGTATATTTTACTTATGCTCCCAACAGTAGTTCTGGGAGGGATCTAGGCATTGTGGTACCCAAATCCCTTTCCATGATGCTGTGCACTCCCAGCCAGAAGGATATTATTTTAGGGCATTCTAACACCATGTGGAAGAATGTATCCTCTGGCCCCCCAACATTTTAAGCAGCGCTCACTAATACTGGGCTTCATTTTGTGTAGCTTTGCTGGATAGAGGTATGTCCTATATAGTACAGTACAAGTCACATTAAACTGTTCCTCCAACTCACTGTTTTAGCACTTTGAAATGAGTTGCTTAATGTGTGCACTGCTCATTACAATGAATTAATAAAAGTTTCCTAATGGTCTGCTTCTAGCTGCTATTCAGTTTCATCTTACTTTGCAGCTCTCAGGAAACTTTTATCAATGCAGTACAACACATTCAGCAACCCATAAAAAATACTATACCACTGGGTTGGAACCCAATTTCACTACTGCAGTGTGCAGTACAACTTGATTGACGTGGCATTCTACCCATTCCCAGGAAGAAGCTCACACCCAGTTCTAGCCAATAGTAATCCTGCATTTGGATTGAAAACCCTGCTCCCGCTGCCATGTTGTTTTCCCTGCTTGTGAGAACTCCACTCTTGCCATGTTATTTCTTCCCTTTTAATCATTTATTCCCCCCAAATGCTACAGTTTTTGGTTCCAACTGTACTGTAACAGTTGAATAAAACAGCTGCTGTTTGCTGAATTTGGGAACAGCAGAATTTTGCATGTGAACAGCAGAATTGTACCTGTGAACAGCAAAAGTTTGCCCACAAATGGCAGAATTTTGGCTTCAAATGGTGGGATATCACCTGCACAGGTGGCACTCCATCATTGTGCTGAGATCACCAACCCAACTACTATTGTCTCCGAGTTCAACCAAGCCTGCACTGACTTATCAAAGCATAAGTCCACCCTCCCTGCATTCAGCCTCCCTCCCCCCTCTACCACTGTTAATAGCTTCACCTTCCATCTCAAACTGACCACTTGGAAAGAAGTCATACATCTCCTTATTTGTATCAAGGACAATAGCTCACCAGGGTTTGACTCCCTGGAGCTCTGCTTCCTAAAATTGGTGATCCTGCCATTGCCTCCCTTGTGCAAAACCTGTTCAATAAATCCTTCCACACAGGCACTGTACCTAGTAACTTGAAAGCTGCAATAGTAGTCCCCATCCACAAGACTGGCCCTAACTCTGTTTTCGAGAATTACAGGCCCATCTCCATCCTCTGCCTCCTCACCACAATCCAGGAGAAAATCATATACTTTCAGCTTCAATCTTACCTAGAACTTAATAGCTCTCGTTCCACTTAGCATGGTTTACATAAATCCCATAGTACCCACTCTGTCCTCATCAAGGTAACTTCTGACATCCTCAGTTCCATGGATAAAAGAAGTTACTAGTACTATATTTGTCAATCTAACCAAGGTCTTTGACCTTGTTAATCATAATCTATTGCTCCAACAACTGCTATTATTAGGCCTTGACCCATTATCTTTAAATTGGTTCTCCAGTTACCTCATTCGCCATACTCAATGCATGAAATGGGCCTATCATATATCCACTTTCAGTGCCATAATGGATGGGGTCTTCCAGGGTTCTATGCTTGGCCCCTTCTGTTTTTGTTGTTTATAAATGAACTATCTCAGCACTGTGGTGGGGCTTCAGTTCAGCTCTATGCTAATGATGCCATCTTGTACATGTCCTTCTACAACCCAACTTGGCTGAACCACCAGTTACAACTGGATTTCTAGAGCCTTGAGGCTTGGTTCCTCAACAACCTCCTAGTACTCAACACCAAGGAAACTAAGGCTATGCTTTTCTATCACTGCACCCCAAAGCTAACTCACTCCCTCTCGTGATTACCTCCTCCAATGGTGATCATCTGGAACTGGTACAATCATTTAAATACCTATGTATCACCCTAGATTCCAACCTGATCTTTGATGTCCATACTACCAGTGTTGTTAGGACACCACACCAGAAACTAGGCCTTCTGTATCGCCTCCATCCCTACCTAAGTCCCTCCTCTCACCTGGCCATAGCATCCTCCTGTCTTCTTCCACTCATCTCTTATGGAGCTCCTATTGTTCATACCACCCAGATATCCACTCTTGCCCAACTGAAAGAAGCATACCACAGGATTGGATGCTTTGCTTTTGGTACAAACTCCAGGGAGCACCACTGCACTGTCCTGGCCTCTTTTGGTTGACCATCCTTCAAAGCTAGAGTGCAATACCTCACCTTGTGTCTGATCTTCAATCTGGTCCACTTGTCCACCCCTCCCTTAAATCCCTTATCCAACACAAAATCCTGACAAGGTCCCTAAGGTCAGTCAGCCTCCCACTGCTAGCAATTCCTAAACCCTGTCTGGCAGTTGGTCAGAGAACCTTCTCATTCTCTGGACCCTACCTTTGAACTCCTTTCCACCTGCGGTCCTAACCAACACTTCTTTATATCAGTTCAAGTACTCTCTTAAATCCCACCTATTCTCCTCCCAGTCTTGCTCCTTTACTTGATGTCCCCATATTGTAGCCCTTTTGCCCTACGCACATTGTATATAAACCATTACTATTATTTTATCTTAGGGTATTATCCTAGGGATTCTCTGAGTGATTTGTATATCATACTTTTTTATTTATATGTTTATGTAAATAATGTGTAACCATTGTTTTCATGCCTTTTACATTCCACTACTATTGTTGTATTTTTATTATGTGCCTCCCTTTGTACCCTCACCCGGGTTTCTCCAGAAGAGGGACAGTCTTTCTCAGTGGGCTTACCCAGTTATCAAAATTTGAATAAATAAATAAATAAAATTCCACTGTTTACGGTAAAATTCTACTGTTTGCTGGTGAAATTTCACCATTCATGGCAAAATTCCACCATTTGTGGGTGAAATTCTGCCATTCCTGAATTCAGCAAACAGCAACACTTTTCTTCATCTGTTACACTACAGTTGGAGCCAAAAACTGTGGCATTTGTGGGTATAAAAGAATAAAAGTGAAGAAATAAAATGGCATGAGTGGAGTCCTCATAAGCAGGGAAAACAACATGGCAGCTGGGCCAGGGTATTCAATCCAAATGCAGGATTACTATTGGCTGGAATTGGGTGTTAGCTTCTTCCTGGGATTGGGTAGAATGACATGTCAATCAAGTTGTACTGGGGTGAATGGAGTGAATGCCAGTAACTACTGCATTGCAAATGCATTGGCAAATGCATTGCATAAACATTGGATGGGAACTGAAGGGAGTTTATAGTGACTGAAACTGAAAGTGCATTGCATGTGGATTGCATGTGCATTGATGATTAGTTGAAAATGAGATTGTATTTTAAGCATTTAGAATTGCCACTGCATTGTCAGCACAAAAAATAATGAAAGAGCAGTGAGTTGTAGGAACAGATTAATGTGACTTGTACTGTATATTATATGGCATTTGATGCAATCTATTTGCCCCTCGCACATGTCCTAGCATGTACAATGGCTGTGGACCACAATTCATCTGTCACTTCTAGGTAGAGATCCCTAGTCAGACCTTCCTGTATCCTCCCGCAGATGAATGGTTGCCATTATTAATCAGTCTGTATAGTGCAGACAAAAGTTTATAGCCTGGGGGAGAATTGTGTATGAGATTCTCCACTGGGATAATCGTGAAATGAAGAAGCTTCCCCATCTGAGATGATCAAACCCCTGATGCTTAAGCACACAATAATGGGGCTGCCAGGTAGGGTTGGGTGGACTCTTCTGCAGGAGATCTGGACCCCCAGATTGAACCCACAATCCATGGACCCGGATAAATACAGACTTTGCTGCAGAAGTCTGATCCCGGGTCCGTGGACGTGTCAGTTGTTCAATTGTGTGTATTGTTGCCATGGGGATGCCGTTGGCGCACTCACTTCATGTACAGGTGGCCAGCAGCATCCAATCAGGCAACAGATGGTCACGTGATGCACTCATGTTATATAACCATGCTGAGTGTGCAATGTGGTTCAGATGAGAGTAGGACAGGTCGGAGGTGCACCTCCCTTATTGCTGCAGCAGCCACCAGAAGAAGTTGCTAAAAAGAAAAAAAAATGCAAAAAAATATATATAAATTATGGAGGGGAGGGAAGAGAAAAGGATAGAGAAAGGACTCAATTTACTGGTGCGAGGGGGGGGAACTGATTGTCATGGGAGGGTGATGGGTCAGGACTGGAGAAAGGAGGAATCCAGAGGGACTGGGGAGCTGGTGGTGGCCTGGGTGCTGCCAGGGAGGGAAGGCAAAAAGGCCAGCAGTGTGGCAGTGTGACTGTGTACATGAGCAAGGGCAGGCTGGCAAAATCTTTGACTTGTGGCATAAAGATGTAGAGTAGAGAGGGAGAGACTACTGGAGGCCCACAAGAAATTTTACAGTTACAGAAAATCCAAAATGAAACTTTTTTTTCTTTTCTTGGCCTCAGACAGTGTAGCTGTGTGTACATGAGCAAGGGAGGGCAGGCTGGCAAAATCTTTGACTTGTGCCATTCCAAATCCAGATCCAGAGGAGAGAGGGAGAGACTACTGGGGGCAAAAGAGAAATGTTACAGTTACAGAAAATCCCCAAATGAAACTCTTTTTCTTTTCTTGGCCTCAGACAGTGTAGATGTGCAAGGGAGGTCAGGTCAGCAAAATCTTTGACTTGTGCCATTCCAAGTCCAGATCCAGAGGAGAAAGGGAGGGAGAGACTACTGGGGGCCCAAGAGAAACTTTACAGTTACAGGAAATCCCAAATGAAAGTTTTTTTCTTTTCTTGGCCTCAGACAGTGTAGCCATATACATGAGCAAGTGCAGACTGGCAAAACCTTTGACTTGTGCCATTCCAGAACCAGACATAAGAGGGAAAGACTGCTGGGGGCCCAAGAAAAATTTTACAGTTACAGAAAATCCAAAATGAAAGTTTTTTCCTGGCTTCAGTGTGGCTGTGTGTACAGGGCAAGGGCAGCAGGCTGACAAAATTAATCTTTGACTTGTGCCATCCAGAGGGGGGAGGAGGGGGGAGAGAGAGAGAGAGAGACTGCAGGGGGGCCCAAGAGAAATTTAACAGTCCCAGAAAACCCATATCATTTTTTTTCCTGGCTTCAGTGTGGCTGTGTGTACAGGGAAAGGGCAGAAGGATGGCAAAATAAATCTTTGACTTGTGCCATCCAATCACAAATCATGATCACTTATAAAGGTTCATTCATAATTTCTTGTATTAAAAAAATACTGTTCAGACAAACAACATACAAGCTGATGCACCTGTGATGCTGGCTGTGGGTGTCCAAAGGGATAATCTGACTTTGTGACTCATAGCAGGCTGTTTACGGTACAACACAAGTAAAGTACAACTACTGTACACACAAGTGTCATCATCATCAACACTCATTCCCCATTATTCCTCCTTATTATCATTAGTTTTATAGTATATCGTGTTACATTATGTATAAGCAGTAACCAACCCTCAGTGTGGGACTGTGTTGCGTGCCGCTATGCACCAGATGTGTCTGCATCTCCAATTCAACTTCTAAGGCACACTTAACAGTTGCTGAATTTGGTCACTTAATAGTAACTAACTGTACTTTACTGTAGGAGTCAGTCAGGTAATCTTGGAAGAAATTGGTGGTGGACTGCCGTGCTGTCGGTGTGCTGTGTACAGTCACGAGTTACAACAGTAAATTTGTCCTCAGCCTGTGGGTGGGTGTCATCAGAAGGACATCACGTTAGTTAGAGGGATCTTATTTTACAGGTTAGAATACTAAGAAAAAATGGATCAAAGTGTTGCTAAAGCACATTCTGTTCCTCTGGTAGGCAGTGGTACTGCAAAACACAGCAATCAGCCTGAAAAGGAAAAACAAAATCAAACCCCAAAAAGTGATTTTTTTTATGTCTAAGGTTTCATCTTCCAAGCAAATGCTTGAATCCAAAAATGGTGAATGTCTCGGATCATCATCAGTCCCAAGTAAAAAAAAAAGTTATGTGGTTAAAAAAACTAAAGGCGTGGTGGGTACTACCTGCAGAAGCACCCAACGGTATGGAAAAATTGCATACTATGCTACTGTCAGTCCCTCATCTGATTGTTCTGAGATTGAACTCGACGAGGGTAATAAAAATAAAGATGAAGAGAATGATCAGGCAGCACAAGGTTTACTGGAGGGGATGGAAATTGCAGATGAGGAAGAAACTGGCAGAAATGTTTTAGTTGTTGAGGAGGTCAGTGGGAATAAATCACAAGAGGAACAGGCCAAGAAAAATCCCTGGGGGGGACCCTGAAAAGGTAACCGAGGTGCCATGCCTTCCTGGGGAAAAAAAACTAAAAAAATATCAACTTTTGTTTTGTCATACTACTCCATTAGCACTTCCAATGAGTTGGTACCAACATGCACTATTTGTAAATGGCCAATCAGCAGGGGTAAAAAGAAAGGAGCATTGGAAACTTCAGCACTGAAAATGCACCTAGATAGATGTATTAACATTACTCCAATTGTGAGTCTCAAAGAGAAAGTGACAGTGATAGCTTACTATACTCAGGGGTGACTCCCATAGATGAAAGCAGTGGCAGCCCCCGCAGCACTACTGAAACACCTCCACCACTACTTCCTCCCATTCGAAGACTCTTCCTACTGTTACTGAAAGTGACTGTGTGTTCAAAAGCCCTGCTCCTTCAAGGAGACAGCTTACCGTCTCAGAAACATATGAACATAAAGCCAAATATGCTCCGACTCACCCTGTTGCTGCTACAATAACCAAAGCTTTTTTTAGAAATGATAGCTGTTGATTTGCTACCGTATAACGTGGTTGAACATATAGGATTTAGGTGGCTGTTTGAGTACCTCGAACCTCAATATAGTATATCATCATGGAAATACTTCTCGACACCAGGGATTCCAGATCTTTATGATGTTGTATGTAAAAAATTAAGACACATCTTGTGCAATGCTGTTGGAAGGGTGGTACATCTCACAATAGATATCTGCACAAGTTGTCAGCCTGAACTCTTCATGTCTATCATGGCACATTGGACATGTTTCAAAAATTCATGTGGGACTGGAGACAGTGAAACATCGCAGTTTGCTGTTCTAGGAATGTTTTATTTTCCATCTGAATATATCTCTCTTACAACATCAATGAGGCGTTCCTAGAACCAATACAGCAATGGCTCACTTCAGTTGGCTTTATAGTTGCAGATAATGGATCCAACATAAGGAAGGTCTTAGAGGAGGGGGGCTTTGATCACATCCCCTGCTTTGCACATTGCTTAAATTTAATGGTTCAGTTTTCTCGATGACGACAAGGAGATTAAGACTCTCGTTAGCACTGCTAAAAGAATATGCACTCATTTCAGTCACTCAAGCAAAGCCCATCACTTGTTTGAAAAAATACAGCAGGAGCACAGTTTACCTTTGCACAGATTGATCCAAGACATTTCTACTGTATGGAATTCGACCTTTTATATGTTCCAAAGACTGCTGGAACAAAAGAAAGCTGTCAGGCAATACACCTTGGAAAATAAAATTGGTGTTGCAGATGTCTATATTATTCCACCACAGTGGGCCATGCTGGAGTTTCTAATTTTCCTGTGCCAGCCATTTGAGGAAATCACCAGGGAGGTTAGTGCAAACACAGCAACTCTCAGCCAGGTGATACTCCTCATAAAAATGTTAAAATTCAGATTGAATCTGATTAGAGAAAAGTTAGAGAAGCAAGACATTTACATGATTACACAGGCTGCCAGTGGTGCTGCTGTCACATGCAGGTTGCCCCCCAGAATACAAAAAGGTCTAACCAGACGTATGATCGAAAAAGGTGAAGAAGATGACAAACTATGTAAAATGCTTCATTCTGAGTACTACATTAAAGTAACAATCTTGGACCAATGATACAAATTGAAGCAACGATTAAGTGATGATGATGACACTTGTTTTGAGATAAACAAACAAGAAATAATTGACGAGGTGCATGCTGTCATGGAACAGAGTACAACAGCAGCACCACATTCAGAATCCTCTTCAGGACACAGCACAGCATCAGGTAGCCCAACCTCTACTGTTACAGCATTTTCTCCCTCTTCCTCCTCAGCCACTTCAGCTGAATCTTCTTCTTCACAACCAGCCAAGCATAGCACTGTCCCACAGTCACTTGGTTCAGCTTCATGTCTCTGGAGTCACTTAGAAGATGTAACTGTAACATATTTTTCATCTGCCTCTTGTAACACAGCCTCAGCACAGACCATTGTTGAAATGTACCTAGCAGAGCCCAATATCAGCTGAAATGCTGATCCTTTGCAATACTGGAAATCCAAACAAAATATGTGGCCTGCTTTAGTAAACATACATGAATTACCCTCCAACTAGCGTCTGTTCAGAATGAATGTTTAGTTCAGCTGGTAATGTCATTACTGACAAACGATCCTGTTTGACACCAGAAAATGCTGAGCGCCTCACATTTCTCAAAGTCAGCATTCCTCAATTTAGTTTCAAATATGATACCTGAACAAAACATACACTGACTGCTCTGAGCAGGCCCTGTCCTCAAAATAATTTCAAAAATCTGTGCCTGTGGTGAAAATCTTTTGTGAATACGGTCTACTACATGAGGTAGCAATTAATTGTAACAAGTCAGGTCAGGATGGTTCTATGTCATAAGGGTGATCTCCAAAAGGCGATCGTCCTTATGGCGAGTGTACATTTCTGAAACTCAGTTTGATAGAAAAGCGGTGCAAGGAATTGTATTTTTACTTTTATGGGTGCGGATTCTCAACTCCAGGGGGGTGCATGTTGGGGGGTGAAACAGTGAAAAATAAAATTTCACTTTCTCGGGCCGAGTGCAACAAAACATGCCTGCACCCGGACCCGAAGCCTGCATCCCAGCCACCACAGGCCAGAACTCACCCCACCTTGCCATGGAGTCAGTTCAGTGGCTAACCGTGGCACCTCCCCTCACAAACCCTCCTTCCCCTCGCTTGGCGTGCTCGTCCCCCGCATATGTACACGTAGCGACATCCCATCGCCATTCATAAACCCTCCCTATACGATCGTCCTCTCTACTCCCTCGCTGTCTGGGTATATGCCACAAGTGGGTTACTGTTTTGGAAGGTGCCCACTTGCGACATGCCCATATCACAGTATACCAGTCAGGACAGACTAGGCCAGGCCAGTATTACTTGAATGATCACATGAGAAGCACAGAATAGACAAAAAAGTAATAACATCAGTGGGTTCAGAGTCCAAATACAGCAAGCAACTGCATTTCATGTCACAGACTTACTTGGTGGTACCTGGTACCACTATCTGATCTGGGATGTAGGGTACTGCTGTCTTCTACTACTACTACTATCACTTTTTGTCCTCACGAGTCACGACTATTACTTATCAGTTGTTGTCCTTACTCCAGTCCTTACTACTACTATTTGTCACTTTTTTTGCCCTCAGCAACTGATCCTGACAGTACTGTTTTAATTTCCGTACAGTGCATGGCTTAGCAGAAGTCTGAAACCCACAAACTGAATACTCTTTGCATATTTCTCACATCCCCATATTTGGCTGCGATTACTGCACAGAAAAAAATGCTACTAAATTGAAAATTCATATAATTTATTTATTATTTGTGCGTGCGTGGTATGCTAGCCTGGTCACATTGCACTTACAGTAACTGGGCTGAGATTATTATATTACTATATTATATTTTAAATACTTAAATTACTTGGCAGTAGCTGGCAGTAATTGTGGAACTAGGAAGGATGTAACTGTGTTGTGTGTCTGTCATCAGGTCTTCAGGTGGCAGTGGCAAACTTTTTTATGACTGCACTGCACTTGACCAATGCAATGTGTGACTGGCTGCCTGCCTGGGTGGTGGTGATCACTAAGTCTTTTGTTTTTCTTCTTTAAGGATTCAGCATGTTGATCAGATTCAGTAGAAGTAGTCGTAGTACTAGAAAACATTACCACCTCTTGGACCAGGTAGTGTACTATATACCACAGTACACTGGGGCATGCGAAGCAGTTGCATCATTCACATGGGTAGGTTGGTCGGGATCTTTTTTCACTGATCATTTGATCATTCATATCCATTTCTTTGGCCTGTTTGGCTCTGACTGGAACATCCATCAAAATAATACCCACACAGCACCATTAAAAAAAATCTTAGCTGCCTGGCAGTGCCTGCAGTGCTTGGTGGTGCTATGATACAGATATTTGCATCTCTCTCTCTCTCTCTCTCTCTCTCTCTCTCTCTTCATCTCTCGCTGACTCTCCCAGCACACTCATGTCATGGACCTGAGCAGGATATGCCACCATTATAGGCCAGGCATGATTGGGCAAGTAGTGAGTGATTGTTTTTTCATTTAGCAATTTTATATTAATTTTTTTACAAATAATCCATTAAATTATTTCCTCTGGACCTCTGTGTCAAATGTGACTGACTTTGGTCACTTTTATGCATTTTTATTAAATTTTTTCAAATATTTGTCAATAAATCAGAACTAATCACAGCTAATCAGAACAAATCAGAACTTTACCATGTTCTGGTTCTTATTTAATAAGGGTCAGAACTTCACCAAGTTCTCCCAGCCCTACTGCTGGGTAGCCCTGCTTGCCTCTGCACCTCATCAAATGACATAAGGTGCCCCCTGCTCCACCAAGTTCTGAACAATGCTAATGCCCTTTTTTTACCATTGCAGTAATCCTTGGTGGAGGAAGGCTGTGTAACCTTTTTTCCCTTTTGAAGTCCTCTGTTAGTGCCACCTGCAGAGAAATTCACGGTTTAAGTTTAATACAGTCATACACCTCTGACCATATTTGGAGAAATAGCCTAGTGAATGGATTTATCAGTTTGGGGCAGTATTCACTACCCAATGCAGGACTAAACATTTTCTTCATCATTGAGCTCCCCCCAACTCCTGGTCCTCTAACTGATGCCATGGGGCTGTTACATCACTCTCTGCTAGGAAGGCAAGTTGTGCCACCCAGTAAGTGTTTCATATGTTTTAGGGCAAGGTCTCCCTCACCATATGAGGAATGTAAGGTTGAGGCTTTCATCCAGGTTGGCTTCCCTCTCCATAAAAACTGGTGAAACTTGCTTTTGATTTGTTGAAAGAATTTCTGTGGGAGTTTAATGGGGAACGCTTCTAAGACATAGAGCAGCCTTGAAAATATACATATCTTTATGGTGTTCACCCTCCCTATTAGGGAGAGCAGCAACCCACTTCAACACTCCATATCTTTTTTTTTTCAACTTTATTTATCTCCTACCTCAGTGGACTTATCTCAGGTGTGGATTCACGGCATCGGCTGTGCTGCCCGCCTGAAGCCTCCAACTCTGCACTCTCTAGTTGGGCCTTTCTCCCTCCAACATCACCTGGCCACACAAACGCCCGGTTCTGAGCCCCTTGGGGGGGGCAACCCTCTCCTCCCAGTGCTCTATCTAGAATCTAGCAGAGCAACGAGGGGGGAGGAAGAAGACTGGGAACACTGGACAGAAGAGCCTGGCACTAGGCATTGGGCCGGCCACCGATCCCATTGTTGCCTACCACAGAGGCAGGGTTTTTTTCTGCTGTAGTTTTTCCTCTCAGGACACAGCATGCAATGACTTCCTGCATGGCTATTCTTCACCTCTTGCCACTGGAGCCTACCATCATCCTGCCCCCTTCTATGTCCCGATACTAGTGCTGTCCTTGGTCTCCAAAAGAGGCTGCTACTGCACCGGGAATCCCCAACAACCCACCCTGGAAGAGGAGAGTAGTCCTCCAGTAGCTCAATCCTCTTCGTCCCCTGCTGACCCCTGATGGCCTAGGTCCATTCCTGAACCCGGCTCACCGACATGACATGAGGTGTGGCTTCCAGTGCCTCAACCCTCATCACCACCAGGACGGCACTCAATGCTCCATATCGACTTTGATTTTATGGACCATGGGTGGGATATTGGACTTGTATAATTTTTAAAGTTGCCAAGGGATATTGATCCCCAGATATTTCAATGTAGCAACCTCCTGTAACCAGAACCCCCCCTCCACCCCCACTCCTACTTAGATATAGAATTTTGCATTTGCCCCAATTAATTGTATGGCCTGATATGTACCATAGACCTTAAGTAGGGTACCCAAGGTGGGAAGAGCCTTATCTGAGTGTCTAACATTCAGTAGGAGGTCACTGGCAGACAATGAAATTTTGTGCTCAACACCTCCCACTCCCAGGCCTTCTATTTTATTCTCCACACACAAGGCTGCTGCCAGAGGCTCCAAGAAGGTTAGGACATAAAGCAGAAATGATATAAGGCACCCCTGTTGGGTACCTGTATGCAAAGGGAAGGGATGAGAGAGGCCTCCATTCACTCACACCTGAGCCAATGGGGAATTGTACAGGGCTTGAACTCAGGTCTTAAACCTTTCCCCTATACCTACTTGGCTCAGTATCAGATGCAGGTACCTCCACTCCACCCAGTTGAAAGCCTTTTCAGCATCAAGAACTAGGATTCCCACTGGATCGCTCCCCCACCCCCTCCATCTCCACACAGCATTTAAAGTACACTTGATGTTGCCTTTGCCCTATTGTCCCTTGATACAGCCAGACTGGTCTGGGTGTATCAAGTCTGGCAGCAACTTCTCCAGCCTGAAGGCCATTACCTTAGCAATTATTTTGTAGTCTGCTGTGAGGAAGGAGATGGGGCAGTAAGAAGTTTAGGATTTGGGGTCCTTACCTGGTTTGGACAGGAACATTATTGTTTCCAATCGGGCAGAATGTGTTGCTCAGTCCACCTGCAGGCACTCTGTAATCATGCCCATCAGAGGAGTTTACAAATCCCTGGTGAAGGCCTTGAAGAAGTCTATAGGAAGTCCATCCAGATCTGCTGCTTTGCCTCCCACCAGGCTACCAATGACTTCCCCCCACTCCAAAGGAGCATCAAGTGTCTCATTTGCTCATCAGATAGTTGCTTGATAGGCACCCTCTGGACGAAGTCCTCAACCTCTTTGTGCTAGGGTCATACTCTGAGGAGTAAAGATTTTTATAAAAATTGTGAATTCCTGTGGTCACATGATGGCAGCTTGAAGAGCAGCAGCAACCCTCCACTGCTCCGTGCCCCTGCTCCACAATTCAGATTATCCGCTCTGAATTTTGAAATATATCGAGAACTGAAACTCAGCACCTGAAAGGGGAAATCCTTCAGCATCTCTTGATACTAGAAACTAATGGAGGTTGACATGAAAAGGGTGCCGCCGCACCACTCTCCACCGCAAACCCCGGAGAAGGACAAGCCAAGCAGCCTAAGCACCAGCAGTCAAGTTTGAGTAAATCTTCTCCCTTATCAGCAGCACTCTCAGAGGAGAAGTTCTTGGAGATTATGTGCCCACTACAAAAAAAAATCTCGAACATGTCGGAAGACATCCAGCAAATTAAGTCCTCTGTTCAATCACTCACTATCAGGGTGGGGGACAAAGAGGTTAAATTGAGCTCTCTAGAGAAAAAAATTGACAGATCCGAGCTAGCCATGACACAATTTGGCTGGAGGCTCAAGAGATTGGAAGAGAAGCTGGAAGACCTGGAAGAGAGGAGTAGGAGGAACAATCTCCTTATTATTGGAGTTCCTGAGGGAGAAGAGGGGTCAGCTCCCATAATTTTTATACAAAAATTGTGTGAAAAAAATCACAGGACCTTCGCCGAATGGGCCCACATATGTAATTGAGCATGCTCATCGGGCTCTCCGTCCTCCCCAACCCCCCAACTCTCCTCCTCGCCCACTGATCTTTAAGCTGTTAAATTTCCTGGATAAACAGCATGTCTTGGCTAAAGTCTGAGAGATACAAGATGTTCGTTGGGAAGGAAAATGGATTAGAATTACCCAGGATCTCCCACAGTCTGTTTGGGTCAAAGGACAGGAGATGCACCCGACGGTCTCGAAGCTCATCGCTGTTGTCACGCCATTCCGGATGAAATATCCAGTGGTGCTTCAGGTCAAATCTGGGGAGCAGTGCATATCTTTTGAATCCCACAACCAGGTGCTGCTGGAGCTCAAAGGTCTTTTCCCTGTCTTATTCAAGTGACTGCAACCTTGTGAGTAAAGGACTACTTTACTGAGATTTAAGCCATTTATGGAACATTCTTGAGGGGATTACTTGCTTCCGATTGAATGTGGCCTATCTTGGCCTTGGACTGGCCCTTGAGACTCAGCTGTTGGCATTGGGTCCTGAAATATTTAAAATGACATTGTGTGTTGGGATTTGTATCTGGATGCCTGTAATTCTGGTTTTATTCTACACTGGGGTTTCTGTGAACTGTTTTGCGGCCTTTTTCTAACTTGCCCTCTGCATAGCGGTCACGGATCATTCAGTGCTTTATTCTACAGATGGGGACTCTTTTGCCAGAGACTTAATATGTCTAATTGATTTCCAACTGTAACCCTCCTGATAATGATGGGGGGCCAAGATATTAGTCATGTATACGAGTTTCCCTGATCTATAACCCAGTGCATTTTTCACTAAGGTCCCTTCCGTTATATATTTCCTATGCCTTCTTAGACCAAATTAATACCCTTTTGGGTAGTGTTGCTGTTTGTTGGATTTAAAGTTCTACCATTTACACTTAGAATCTGGTAGTTCTTGCTACTGAAATAGAAGGGGTATTTTTTGGGGCAGGGGGATTGTAGTTCTGGCGTGATTCAATTCTGCACCGAAACATCACTTAACAGGATAAATAGGTGGTATGGTTGCTAGAACCGGGGGTTGAGTCGTGATATAGGTTGGGAAAATTTGTTCTTAGTGTTTTTTATTAGGGGAATAGAAGTCTGTTTTTTTTTTCGGTTAATATGGGGATCTATGGGACTCGGGATGCAAGTGTATCAGTTAGTTCTAATGCTGACCAATTTCTCATAAGGGCTGACAGGTTACCTCTTCCAGACTTTGCTCCTAGTAGGATAGCCCACTATACTTGCAACAGGTTCATCTATTAGAGAATGAGCGGGCCCTACAAGATTATGAGCTGGAATGTGAAAGGGGTGCAAGATTGGTGTAAAAGGCAGGTGATTCTTCGGCACCTTCTTCACCTAAAAACTGGGATAGCCTACCTCCAGGAGTCTCATCTCTGATCTGAGGAAGTGCACCTGTTTCTAAAAACTGGGTTGGTCAGGCTTACGGGGACGGAAATTTACAAATAGTGGAGGGGTTGCAATACTAATTGGGAAAAATATCCCTTTCAAGCTTGAGAAGGAGGTTTGGGATCCTAATGGGAGATATGTTCTGCCGTATGGTCTGTTGGAAGCCCAACCAGTGTTGCTGGGAGCCATTTATGGCCCCAATTGTGATTCACCACATTTCTTCACACACCTGCTTGGTTTAGTAGTGCCCGGCACACCCACCCTGAGTATATTGGGAGGACTGGAATACAGTTCTTTATTCGCAATTAGACAGATCAGATCCTCGAAAACAGGGGTTCACGCCATCTCAGACGGCCTTATTAGACCTTATGAGGGGGGGCGGACCTCATTGATGTTTGGAGGATACTGAACCCTGATGAACGTCAATACACATTTTTCTCCCTTTCACACAGATCCTTATCGTGGATTGATTTCCTCCTGCTTAGCTCTTGTGCCCTGCAGGGGGTGATTAATGAGGAGATACATGATAGGGTCATTTCTGATCATTCACCTGTTTCCTTAGTATACCTCCTGGGACCTGGCATTAAAAGAAATGCCTTTTGGTGACTGAGCACTCAATTGCTTCAGAACCCTGATTCACTGCAATACATTAAAGACTTTTTCCCCAAGTTTCTGGCAGATAATAGGAGTTCGATGACCAAAACAGATGTCTTTTGGGCTGCCCTGAAATGCTCCCTTCATGGAGAATGCCTCCAGATGGCAACTACCAGGCATAGACAACTTAGGTCCCACAAGACCAAACTGATTGGGGAAATCTGGAAGCCAGAAATGGAGCTTAACCACCACTCTCCCGACACAGAATGGGTCACTTTGCATGGCCTACAGGCCCAATACTCAGCCCTTATGTTTCAGCAAGCAGAGCTCTCCTTAAAACGCACCAAAATTAAGTACCTTGACACTGGAGAAAAAGCCAGTAAGTTACTAGCTATTCAGCTCAAACAAAGTGAATCCTCATGTTTCATCTCTAGTCTACGAGCAGGTAGGGATAACCAAGTAGTCACCTCCCCAAGGGACATTGGGGAAGTGCTCAGGGTCTAATATCAGGGACTGTATGCTGAACACCCAGATGAGAGACCTCATGACTCAGACATTACTGAGTACCTCAATTCAGTTAGCTTACCCAAACTACCCACCCCAGGCTGCCCCACTCGATGCCCAGATCAATGTCCAAGAAGTTCACCTGGCAATCAAACAGCTTTGCTTAGATAGATCTCCTGGGCAAGATGGACTCCCAAACAACTTGTATACATTTTGCCTCTCAGAGCTTGCCCCTCTCCTTACTGAGGTTTACAACTTCTGGTTCTCCAAAGGCTTCTGAGAGTCGGAGTTTCTTAAAGCAGTAATAACCCTTATTCCCAAGCAAGGTAAGGATCTTCTATATCCCGAAAGTTATAGACCAATATCACTCCTTAACACTGACATCAAAATTCTGGCTAAAATTCTGGCTAATAGGCTGGGACCTGTGTTACCTTTCCTGATAGGTAGGGAACAGATTAGATTTATGGAGGGCAGATCCTCTGCTGATCATACATGTAAACTAATGCACATACTCTCGGCAACCAGGGACTCTGACCGACCTGTGGTCCTTGTGTCCCTGGATGCTGAGAAGGCATTTGAAAGGGTCTCTTGGGATTTCCTTTTCACAACTTTGGCCCATTTTGGTTTGCCCTCTGGTTTCCTTAGATGGGTTAGACTGCTGTATCTCTCCCCTTCAGCTCAAATTTGGTGTAATGGCACCTTGTCTGAGCCTCTCTTGTTTAGAGGGGGACCAGACAAGGTTGTCCCCTGTCCCCTTTGCTTTTTAACCTCTACCTGGAACCCCTGATTCATAGACTGGTATCCTCCCCGAAACTTAGGGGAATCTCAATAGGGGGTCAATGTTACACCCTTTCTGTATATGCAGAGGACCTGCTTTTACATATAGAGGAACCCCATGTTGGTGTTCCCTCTCTCCTGGAAGAGGTTGCTCATTTCTCTAAGGTCTCGTACTATAAGCTCAACATCTCCAAAACTAAGGTCTTCCCCCTGAAAAATAGGACCTCTCGGTCAGTATTGAGTCACAACAATCTGCTATGGGACTCCACCTCTCTCTCTTATTTAGGAATACAGATCGCTAGAGATCTTCCCTCCATGATTAAACTCAATCTAACAGATTTGCTGAAAATGCTTAAGGTGGACCTTGAATGGTGGACTAGCCTCCCTCTCTCATTGTGGGGGGAGGATCAACACCTTAAAAATGAATGTGCTACCTCGAGTACTATACCCTCTGAGAATGATGGGGGTGTTCCTTCCCAAAAAATGGTTTACTATTCTACAGTCTCTCTTATCATCCTTTCTATGGAAGGGCAAGGGTGCTAGACAGTCCTACTCTAAACTTACTTCACCAAAGTTACAGGGTGGTATGTCTCTCCCCACTTTTTTTGCTTACTACTGTGCTCATCATCTTAGTAACTTGGCACTCTGGTCAGCAGAGGTGCAGACTACCACATCCCATCATTATTCCCCTCTCTGGCTGGAAATTGAGAGTTCCCTTGCTACCCAATGTCACACCACTCTCCTATCCCTTTTATATACTTCTCTTAGAGCATGTCCTAAACTGCCACGGAATACACCAATTGGCTGGTCTATCAGAGCATCTCATCAATTACAGTTGCACCTATCTTATAAATGGTATGCCTCATTGGTCCAACCAGTCTTGCAAAACCCTCATTTCAAAACTGGACACAAACCCATGCCAGTTGCCTTCTGGCCCCCTCTGGTGAACACAAAATTATCTGACCTTCATTTCGATGGCTCCTTGATCACATTCCCCTGTTTCCAGCATCAGTTTCAGATGCCTACAGCACTGTACTTTAAATATAGGCAACTCAAAGAGGCAATAAAAATTTACCTGGGGAGTGTGGATGTTCAGAGCTCCTCTGCTGACAGTTTGCATGCTCTTCTACAAAGGGCAAAGGAACCTCATGCCATCTCCAAAGTTTATAAAGAAACACACATGTTAGATTGTAATCTGCCAGAGGGAATTTGCTATTACTGGGCTCAGTCACTATCCCTGACTACTGATATAGATCTCTGGAGAAACTCGTGACAAAATATATATAGATATATTAAACAGGACAGAGTACTTCTCATTCAGTTTAATATTATGCACAATTTGTATTTTACTCAAACCAAACTACATAATTTGGGTTACTTATCATCCCCTGACTGCTCTAAGTGTTCCCATTCCCCTGGTATTTTATATCACATGATATGATCATGCACAGTTGTGCAAACTTTTTGGCAATCTGTTAAGAACACGTTGGATCCGCTTCTGGGTCTTGACTCTCTTTTTACTCCAGATATCTGTTTGCTGTACCTGTTCCCGAGGGGTATCCCAAAGTGCAGGAAAGCCCATTTAGCTCTGGTCTCTTCCACAGCTAAACTGATTATTATGAGACACTGGATGGATAACTCCACACTGTCTGTTTTGGAATGACATAAGGAACTACTACTAGCTCTCCAATTGGAGAAACATATCCTGTCTATGAACAACAGGACTCATCTCTACCAGTCTAGATGGGGTGCCCTGGATGCTCTGATCACCATTTGGAAACTTTAGGTGATACAATGAAATATTGGTCTGTCTACCTGAGTATTAACCAATTGGAACTGCATACACTTGATTAAGGGTGGGTTAGGGAGGTTTTCTTGGGGTGGGGATGGATAGTATGGAAGTTATAAGTTTCCGTTTGAATGTTTATCTGCTTCCAATGTGCATGGCACTCCAACATTGTACTTGTCAGTATATGTGCCAGTTTTTCATTGCATATGACATGTAATTACCTGCTTGATACCTGTCCTGTATTTGTACTAAAAAAGAAAACTTGAATAAAGCTTATTGAATTAAAAAAAATTGCGAATTCCTCCTCGATCTCTTTGGGGTATGTCATGTGACCCCTACCTGCTTTCTGGAACTTTGGAACAAAGATTGCTTCAGACCTGGCTTTAGTTGCCATGCTAACCACTTCCTGGCACAGTCTTCCTCGAAATATGCCTGTGCCCATCATTTAAAAAGTTGTGTCATCAGTAATTTAGTGTTTAGGGTGTTGAACTGTATTTTAGCTCTTTGGAGGGCCATGTATTTTTCAGCTGTGGGGTTCGGTTTGTGGGCCTTTTTCTGCCTTTTCACTTATTTTTACAACTCCAGAAGCCTACTTTTTGTTTCTCTGCTCTTATGGTGTGATTATGAGATTATTCCCCCCCCCCGCAGCGTGACCTTCAGGGTCTCTCATCATCTCCTGTGAGGTATCCTCCACCTTATTATTTCTAAGGAAGTTTCTGGTAGCATTAGCTACATGGGATCTGATATCCCAATTCTGTACAAGTGTGGAGTCTGGCACCATTGTCTCTGTGGTTGTTCTTCCCTGGTAAGCCTGCCTAAACTCCATATTACCTGAGTATGATCAGATATCAAGATCTGCCCATGGTATATTGAGTCTCCCCCACCCATAAGCCCTTGGCTTGCTAGGATTAAATCTATCCTTACTGTGAAAGAAGAGTCAGGTGCACCCCAGATCCATTTTGCTTCTGCTTTTATAAGCAGAATATTTGGGAGAGGAACAGGGGAAAGCAGCTATAGCTCTCCCTCCCCCATAACTTAACTGCTGGATGAGACAGCTGAATGGGAGGGGCCTGTGGCCTGTTAAAGAAGAGTGAGGTGTGCCCCAGATCCATTTTACTTCTGCTTTTAGAAGCAGCATATTCAGGAGAAGAACATGGGAAAGCAGCTACAGCTCCCCTTCCCCATCACTTAACTTCTAGCTGAGTCAGCTAAATGGGAGAGGCCTCTGACCTGTGAAAGCAGATTCAGGCATGCCCCAGATCCATTTTGTTTCTGATTTTAGAAGCAGCATACTTGGGAGGGGAACAGGGGAAAGCAGCTACATCTCCCCTTCCCCCATCACGTAACTGCTAGCTGAGACAGCTAAATGGGAGGGGCCTGTGACCTGTGAAAGCAGAGTCAGGTGTGTCAGGATCCATTTCGCTCCTGCTTTTAGAAGCAGCATATTTGGAAGAGGAACTGGGTGAGACAGGGTGAAATAGGACCCTGTCCCAGTTGTTATGGAAAGAGTTTAAAAACAGGGATCTGTTCTATTCTTTTTCTGTGTCTTCTTTGTCTGGTTGCATAACCAAATTTTCCTGTGAGACCTAGGATTTGATCACCCTGACAGTCTAGCAATTCTTTGCCCCTCACTGTCTCTCAGCCCTCCCTTGTTGTCTGTTATTTTTCCTCCCTTGCATATCTGCTGATATAAAAATATATACATATCATTAGGTGGAAATGTAACTGATGTTGGGATCCCTTTGTTTAGAAATGATATAGCGTTACTGTTGCAATGTATATAATTGTGGTTTGAGATTATTACAAAAAGCTATTGGGGACTCAAGAGGCTACCTGAGTGTAACTTTTTAAGCCTTTTTCAGAAGAGCTGTGAAAAGTGGCCTCAGCTCAGGCACACTTTATTCCTGCCTTGCACATGCCTGATACTTACAAGAACAGGATGCTTGTTAAGAATGGGGGTTGGAAGGACTTAGAAGAGAGCTGAGCTGCAATTACTTGAAGGAGAAAGGGGACATAGAGACTGAAAGGAAACTCTGATTGATGTGCGCTATTTTATTTTGCCTTTGTAAATAGTTATACTGAACACATTTTTTTTATGTTACTGCTACTGTAAATAAATATTTTTGATGAAAAAAAATTTATGTGACAGGGTGAAATAGGACCCTGTCCCATTTGTTATGGAAAGAGTTTAAATGCAGGGATCTGTTCTATTCCTTTTCTGTCTCTTCTCTGTCTGGTTGTGCAACTAAATTTTCCTGTGAGTCCTAGGATTTGATCACCCTGACAGTCTAGCAATTCTTTGCCCTCACTGTCTCTCAGTCTTCCCTTGCTGTCTGTTTTTTCCCTCCCTTGCATATCTGCTGATATAAAAATATATACATATCACTATGTGGAAATGTAACTGATATTGGGATCCCTTTGTTTAGAAATTATATAGCATTATTGTTGAAATGTACATAATTGTGGTTTGAGATGATTGCAAAAAGCTATTAGGAACTCAAGAGGTTACCTGAGTGCAATTTTTTAAGCCTTTTTCAGAAGAGCTGTGGAAAAGGGGGCCTCAGCTCAGGCACACTGTGTTCCTGCCTTGCACATGCCTGATATTTACAAGAACAGGATGCTTGTTAAGAATATGGGTTGGAAGGACTTATAAGAGAGCTGAGCTGCAATTACTTGAAGGAGAAAAGGGACACAGAGATTGAAGGAAAATTCTGATGGATGTTCTCTATTTTATTTTGCCTTTGTAAATAGTTATACTGAACAAGTTTATTTTTTTTAAGTTACTGCTAGTGTAAATAAATATTTTGGTGAATTCTGCAACTGCTCCTGGTTTTCTTATACTTCCTGACCTGTGTCTCGACACAGGGGAAAGCAGCTACAGCCCCCATCACTTAACTGCTAGCTGAGACAACTAAATGGGAGGGGTCTGTGACCTGTGAAAGCAGAGTTAGGTGTGCCCCAGATCCATTTTTCTTCTGCTTTAATATAAGGGGTACACAATCAAGTGACCCTCCATGCTAAGGACCCACAAGTCAAGGACATCACAGTGGAGTCAGCCCAAGCTGGCAGCCGGAAACTGCACAGCAATGGAGAGGTAGGACAAGTGTGGCAGGAGTCCTACTAAATTATTGTTGATATGCACACACTGCTAGGGCGGGAGGAGTAGTAAGGTCTACCGTCTAACAGAAAGGTGGGAATAGTTGCCAAGAAGGAGGAAGGGCTGGACTACAGTGGGCTTGGGAAGGGTGAAAGTGGTGGGTCATAGGTACATCCCCCAGATGGTACAACTACACAACACCTACACTGCTCTAGCAGGGTGGGACTGTCCCATGGAGGCCCCTGCAATAGTGACCAGGGAGGATGCGAGGGTCCTCCATAGCAGAGACCCCAAGGAGAGTGGAAGAGTATCCCAGAGAAGGAGGAAGCAACTCCTGGTGGAGGACTCCATTGTGAGGGGGATAGATTTTGGAACAGCAAAGGAGGGGGAGCAGGAGGTTAGGTGCCTACCAAGAGGCATGGCTCAGAGGTATGGAAAGCAGATCCTGGGGATCACTAGGGAGGGAAAGCTGGATGTCATTGTCCACCTAGGGACAAATTACCTGGCTAGGGATGAGGCTATCATAGTACAGGAGGAGTTCAGGGAGTTGGGGAGGAGTCTTAGCCAGGTAGCACACTCAGTGGCCTTTTCTGAGGTTTTGCCTGTCTATGACGGGGGATGATAGGGTACTCCATCCCAGGAGCTTCAATGCATGGTTGAAGGAGTGGTGCAGAGAGGAGGGGTCTGACTACATTGGAGAATGGGTTCCTACCTGGAGGGATAATGGCCTATACAGGGGTAATGGCCTGTATCCAACCGAAAGGGGAAACAAAGTCCTCAGTGGATGGTTTAGATGCTACATTGGTGAGCATTTATGCTAGCCAATGGAGGTGACAGAAGGAAGCAGGGAAATTTAAACTTCCCACCCCCAGAAGTTGAAGTAGTCAAGAGGGAGAACCCAATGAGAGGAAAATCTCCAGAGGTAACTAAAAACATGGACAGCAGATTGGTAGAAATGAAGTGGAAAGGGAATGAAGGAAGAGGAAGTAAAGAGAGCTGGCAAGAAGGAAGAAAGGGGGATGAAAAGGAGGGTGGGAACAGAATTTGGAAGGCATGTGTGCAAATGCTCGTAGTATGGGAAATAAACTCCAGGACCTGGTGGCCATCATGGCAGAGGCTGACCTGGACATTGTCGCTATTTCCAAGTCATTTTGCAATGAGAACCATGACTGAGATATAGCCATACCAGGCTATACTCTGTTCAGGAAGGACAGCGTTTATAAAAAAGGGGGAGGAGTGTCTCTTTACATGAAATGCAGGGAATACAGGGGGGCGGAGGCACTGATTGTCACCCTAGAGATGGTAAATGGAGCCACTATTTGCACTGGTGTGATCTGCAGATGTCAGCACAAGGGCAGGAGATGGCAGAGTTCTGGTGTAAGCCATCCAAAACATGGATACTAAGAGGGAGGTGTTGTTAGTGGGGGATTTCAGTCTGCCAAATGTAGATTGGAGCATCCCAGCTGCAGCTTCATCTTGGAGCAGGGACATCATGGACTCCCTGAAGGGGGAGTTCCTCAGGCAACTAGTAAAAGAGCACACTCATGAGGAAGCAATATTGGACCTTGTACTCACCAACAGGGATAGTGTTGCAGACGTCACAGTGGGTAGCCACCTGGGCACCAGTGATCACTGTATGGTGTGGTTCAATATAAATGCTGTGGCAGGGTTGAGCCAAACAAAGGCAAGGGTCCTGTTCTTAAGGAGGGCTGACTTTACAAAGATGGATGAATGCCTCAGGGATGCTCTGGCATGTGGGGCAGGACTTGGGTGGAGAGGAAGAACAGTGGGCAAAATTAAAAGGGCCCATAGTGAAGGTAACAAACCCTTGTGTTAGGCAAGTTCAAAAGCAAAAGGAAAAAGAGACCACAATGGTTCTCAAATGAAGTGGCTGGGAAGGTTGGGGCAAAAATGTTAGCATTCAGAAGGCATAAGGTGACACAGAGGGACAAGGATAGGGAAGTGTATCAAGAGAATCAGAGGGAGGCAGGGAAAGCAGTCAGAAGTGCAAAGGCTCAAACAGAGGAGAAAAAAGCCCAGGTTGTTAAGAAGGGGGATGAGACATTTTTTAGGTACGTTAGTGAAAGGAGGAAGACCAGAGGAGGGACGGTAAGGCTGAGGAGGATAAGAAGAGAGTGTGTGGAGGGGGACCAGGAAAAAACAGATGTCCTGAACAAAGATTTTTGGTCAGTATTCACAGAGGAAGGGGAAGTTGGGAGATCATAGTTAAGTGACAGGAGCAGCGAAGGAAGGGAGGTGGACACCAGTCCATTTACAGAGGAGAGAGTCCTGAAGGTACCCACAAATCTAAAAGTGAACAAGACCAAATGGGGTACATCCAAAGATATTGAAGGAGCTTAAAGATGTGCTGGTTGCACCACTGACAGTACTGTTCAACCACTTACTGGAGACAGGAGTGGTTCTGGAAAACTGCAGGAGTGCAGATGTAGTCCCACTTCACAAAAGTGGTAGCAGGGAGGAGGCTGGAAACTAGAGGCCAGTTAGCCTGACTTTGGTGGCAGGGAAATTATTGGAATCCCTACTGAAGGAAAGGATTGTGGAATATCTAGAATTCAGCATCTTACAGGATCTGAGGCAGAATGGATTCAATGGGGGGAGGTCATGTCAAACAAATCTGATAGATTTTGTTGACTGGAGGACCTGGGAGTTAGATCAGGGTGAAACTGTGGACGTGGTCTACTTAGATTTCAGTAAGGCCTCCGACACTGTTCCACATAGGAGACTCATAAACAAGCTATGCAGCCTGATAGTGGGTCCTAAGGTGGTTCACTAGGTAAAGAAATTGATTGGGGGATAGGCGACAGAGAGCGGCGGTAAATGGAGTTCACTCCAAGGAAGGGAGGTGATCAGTGAGGACCAGCAAGGATCAGTACTGGAACCACTCCTCTTTAATGTCTTTATTAGCCAATGGCAGAGGGGTTAGAAGGGAAGGTATGCCTTTTTGCAGAGGAAGCACCTAGGGAGAGCAAACCCCCCCCGCACTGACCCCCCACAGTGACATACACAACCCGACCACAACAGCAGCGACTTGCAGACAACAGCAACACACACCCCACAGTGCACGTTGCCCAAAGTCTGACCACAGACATGCTCCAATACATGTCACCCGAAGTCTACCGACAGACTGTGTCGCCAGAAGGACATAGACCGAGTAGAGGCGATCCAGAGGAGGGCAACTAAAATAGTGCAGGGTCTGCACCAAAAGCCCTATGAAGAAAAGTTAAAGGATTTACACCCTGGAGGAAAGGAGGGAGAAGAGTGATATACTAGAGACTTTCAAATACATCACAGGTAGAAACAAGGTACAAGAGGGTAGCATTTATTTAGAGAAAAAGATGATCAATAACAAGGGGTCATGCTATGAAGCTGGAGTGGGGTAAACTCAGAGGAATCATGAGAAAACACATTTTCACAGAAAGCGTGGTGGATGCATGGGACAGCCTCCAAGAGGTGGTGGTGGGGGCAAAATCTGTGACTGAATTCAAGAATGCATGGGATAGGCACAAGGGAACTTTAGTGGGTAAGAAAGAGAGGGTAAAAGCCGAAGATCAGTAGGGTCTGTGGTATTACAGTAGGTAAGGAAAATGGGCAGACTAGGTGGGCCAAGCTGTCCTTATCTGGCATCAAATTCTATGTTTTTATGATTCTTACATATGTGCTATGGGCATGGAAATAAAATGTGCATTTCTGGTCAGCCGGGTTGTTTATTCTCCACATGTTCACCAATTAATGCTGAGCCATTAGCCCCTGGAGTGCCCTAGAAATTTTTGTGTCTTTATATGGTTGTTTAGAGGATCTGTCCATGATCCCATCAAGTACACAATCAGCATCCCCTCCCATGACCCAGTCTCATGAGAATTGTGCCATTTCTACCTCTAATTTGGTACAGAAATCCCACATGTTGTAATTCAGGCCATAAAAGGAGCATAATGAGTAAACGTCACCTGTGGCCATATTCAACTACATGTGGGAAAAATGCCCCTCGGGTCATTACCAGTTTTAACAACCATGGGCTGGAAATGTGGCTGGACCAAGATAGCCGCACCTCTGGCCTTCGAATTGAAAGTTGCTGCAGTCCAAGTCCCCTCCTCAGTGTTTCTGCAAGTGAGCCATTTCTCCTGGTGTGGCATGGGTCGCCTGAAGTAATTTATTGTTGGGGCTGACCTTTTATATGACCCACAATACTTTTTTCTACTTAATGTGAGTTTTGAGGCAATTTACATTCCATGATAACACCTTTATAGGGTTATCCATAAGTACATTCAATACTCTTTTTTTTTTGGTTTTTTTGTCCTGTTATATGAGATGAGCTTGACCACCTACTGGGTACTTCTTCTGCTAGATACTGTGACAGATTTCAAAAATGTGAAGTCTACTTGTGTGGGTTTGGCTTCCCCCAACTTGGAAATTCAGGGTATGGTGGTGGGGTACCACTGGATGCCAGTGACTGTACTGGGGACATGGGCCAGGAACTCAGGGGCATGGGGGGTGGCAGCAGACACCAGGACTATGGCAGTACTCACCTGGATTGGTGAGCAGGTGGTGGGGGGTGCCATGGGACACGTGAGACCATACTGCAATCTATGAGGAGGGATATTTGGGGGGGTGCCATTAGTCACCAGGGTACATATTACTATCAAGTGGACAGGTGTGCAGGGGGGCTGCTAGACACCAGGGACTATATTCACAGCAATGGGACAGTTGTTCAGTGGGCAGGAGGGTGCAGCTAGCCACCAATGATGAGTGTAGTCTACCAGACATGTGCTTGGTAGGTGAAGGGTGCCACTGTCCACCAGCAAGTCCTTTGCACTATCTGGGGTGGATGATCAGAGGCTAAGGGGTGCCACTAGACATGAGATAAGACTTTCACAGTACTGGGACAGGGGTTAGGAAGGTGGGGAGGGTTCCACTAGACATCAGGGACAATTTTCACAGTACTGGGATGGGGGATTAGAAGGTGGGAGGGTTGCCACTAGACACCAGAGAAGACCTGTACAGTACCAGGACTAGGATTGGAAGGTGAGGGGTGCTACTACATAACAAGGCAACCATGTCTATTTACAGGACAGGCAACTGGGGGTGGGGGTGCCACTAGACACCAGTGAATACATTAACAGATATGGGACGGGCATTTGGGGTGGGGGGTTGGAGGGTGTTGTCCACCACCAGGGCTGATATGGCAGGTACCCACAGGACAGGGAAAAATGGTCCACGTCTTTCCAAGCAAATTGAGCCCATAATAGACATGCAAATGGACCCTTAGCAACTTGCATGCCTAATGGTTTCATCTCAATTGTGCAACTTAATAGTATGCCATGGCTCTGACCACTATCTGGTCCCAAAGCGCAGTTCTCTGTGGTCTGGATACAGCTCAGATCCACATCAGGGTAGTGAGGCTTGATTTGGAGTTGCACCAACATGACCCGATATTCAGTTGGATAGCACCAGTGCGCTGTCTGACTAAATATAGCAACCTCCAGGTCAGGCGCAGACATAAGCACAGCATAAAAGGCAAAACAAAGCTTGCACTGCAACTGGAGACAGGTGGAGTGCAAACTTGGGCAGCCAGCCCACATGAAAATCCTCTCCACAACAGAGTAGCACCCCAAGTCTACTCACAAAGAATTTTACACTTTCAAGTATTACAGAAAAATTCAATGGCCCGGATATTCAAACTGTGCCAGGCTGTGGCACAAGCCTGGGCGCAGCTCAACTTTGCTGCGCAGGGGTGTGGCCTGGGCGATATTCAGCGGAGCTGCGCTATGGCACAGCAGCTTTGAATATCGCACCCTGGCCACCCCCACTGTGCATGGCGCAGTGGCACTGCGTCAGTGCAAGTGGCCAGAGTGGAGCATGGAGATGTGCTAGCGCAGGTGCCATTGCGCCATGCACAGCACCTTCGATATTCAAAAGGGGACATGCAAATGGGGCCATAATTTATGCAAGGCACACAGGGGTCCATTTTCATCTCATTATGGCCCCATTTGCATGCCATTAGCATGCAGGTGTGCCGATCCCCGATGACTTGCGCCTGGCGCCCTGCCAGGCAGCAACCGTCGGGGACCGACGCCCCCTGCATCCCGATCGCGGGCATTCGCCTAAAAGAAACCCCCCCGTCCAATATCCCTGGTGGTCCAGTGGACCGCTATGTGCCTGATCACGGGCATTTGTCTATAAGAATAAGCCCCCATCCAATATCCCTGGTGGTCCAGTGGACCTCTATGTGGCCAATCGTGGGCATCAGTAATATAACTTCCCCCCACATCCAATATCCCTGGTGGTCCAGTGGACCCATCGCTGCCTGATCGCGGGCATCTGTAACTCATAAAATAGTCCTACTACCCTGGTGGTCTAGTGTACCCCCCTCCCCACCCACCACTGAGCCCACCGCCCCGCTCCCCGTCAGCTGGCAGCGGCAGCCCCACGCCTGCCACCCCCGCCTGCTGACTGACAGCTTGGTAGGGCTGCCGCCCATTGGTTCACAGCATGAGCCAATGGGCGTGCAGCTCACATACTCTCAGTCCAGATATGTGAATGAATTAATTCACATATCTGGACTTAGTAGTCCAATATGGGCTGCGCCCATTGGCTCACACAGTGAACCAATGGGAGTGTAACCTCACTGAGCTGTCAGTCGGCGGTGTGGGGCGCAGGTGGTGGAGTGCTGCCGCCCGCTGGCTGATGGGGGGCAGGGCGGGGTGGGGTTCAGTGGGGTGGTGAGGCGGGGTACACTGAGACCACTAGGGTAGTAGGGTATTTTATGAGTTACAGATGCCCGTGATCAGGCTAGACTCAGGGTCCACTGAACACACCAGGGAGAAAGAACGCAGTAATATACTGATGCCCATGATCGAGCACATAGAGGTCCACTGAACCACCAAAAATAATGAGGATGAGAAGGGTTATATTATCGATGCTCGCGATCGGGCAGAGTGCAGACCTCTGGACCACCAGGGATATAGGAGGGAGGATTTCACTCCAGGGATGCCCGCAATGGGGCATGGGGGGTGCCGCCAGGTGTGGCAGAAACTCGGGTGGCCACCCACAGGTGGCAGCTGCTGTGTTGCACTCTGAAATGCGGCAGCTCACCTGTGGGTGGCCATCATTTGTTCCTTTTTTTTTTGGCTTAACTTTGTGCAGACGCAGGTAGGGGTTGCATATGCATGACTCTGCACATCCCGGGCTGAATCTCGGGCCGTGCAGGTTATGTATAGACACGCCCTACTGACCTGCATACTGTACTGATATGCTCCTGGCACCTTGGAGTTTGGGCAGCGCACTTTCCTTTTGAATATCATGCAGGCGCATCAGTGGGATGTGCATGGTGCAACACTGTTGCGCCATGTGCAACCCCTTTGAATATCTGGGCCAATGGGTTTATTCCAAAATGAAATCATATGACAAGCTCCAACACACAGATGTGTGCTCCACCGGAAGCCCCTTCGCACCAACCATTAGGTCTTCCTGGGAACATGTCAATTCGCTGCCTCAAATTCGCTCCTGGACAACCCACTCCCGACAATACACTCCCCGCCATTCTTGCTCCTTGCAAATTCAGCCCCTGTCAACTCGCTTCCGCAATCCAAAATTGAGCACTTTGTATCACTCGCTCCCAAACAGCAGTACTTTTATTTAAGATTCAAGATAGCAGCTTACATTACTGAAGCAAAGACCTGTTCTGCTTAACTTTGCATCGCACGCTCCCAAATAGCAGTACTTTTATTTAAGACTGTTATTTTAAGATCCAGCATCGATGCTTGCGTTGCTGAAGAAATCTTTGCACTCTGGTAAAACCACTATTCCTTTATTTCCAAAAGTTAGAATCATTTCTCCTTTTTTCCAACAAATTAAAAGCTTGTAATCTTGATTTCAAAAAGTTAAAAGCACTTATTCAGTGTGGTCAGTATTCAAACGTGTAAGCTACACCTCACAGAAATTCCTCTGTCATGCGCTTTTCATATTTGGCAGCTATGTACTGCAATGTAAGCCTATATTTTGGATCTTAAAATACAGTTGTGGTGTTTGGGAATGAGCAATAAACATTTAAATAAACAAGAGTTGTTCTGTACCATTGCAGATTGAAGATCTATATTGGGAGCAATAAACATTTAAGCAGCAAGCACAGATATGGAGCGAAAAATGAAGTGAGGGAGTAAGTTGACAGGGGTTGAATTTGCAAGGAGCGAGAATGGCAGGGAGTGTATTGTCGGGAGTGGGTTGTCTGGGGGTGAATTCGTGGGAGCAAATTGTCATGTACCCGGTCTTCCTTAGGGGGGGGTTCTGGATAATGTTGAATCGCTTTATGTACCACTTAGAAGTCATGACATCAGACATCAAATGATCAATTCAAATTCTATTATACATCAATAAAGTAGATGGCTTCATATAACTAGTCTGGACTTCTATTACAAAAACAATTCAAACAGAAGAAACATTAAAATGGTATCAAGGGCAGAAGCAGCTCATTTAAACAAATTCAGCACAAAATTTATACCATTAATTATTTCATTCTTATCATAAAAAAAAAAAAATCATTTATGGCACTAAAGGGGTCATGAGATCAAAAAAAAATATTGAATAAAAGAGGGAAGAGGAAACATGAGGTTGGGGGGAGAAAAGGAGCATAAGAGAGCAGAACCTTGTGTTTTTGTAATAGAAGTCCATACTAGTTATATGAAGCCATCTACTTTACTGATGTATGATAGAATTAGAATTGATCAAGTGATGTATGATGTCATGACTTCTATGAGGTATATAATGCAATTCAACATTATCCAGAACCCATCCCCTAAGGAAGACCTAATGATCGAAGTGCAGGGGCTTCTGTTGGAGAGTACCTCTGTGTGTTGGAGCTTGTCACATGATTTCATTTTGGAATAAACCCATTCAATTTTTCTGCAGTATACTAACTTACAAGCACAGTGTAAACCTTTTCACTCCACTTTTGTCCTTTTTTCAATATCTAGCCCCAGGTGACTCCTCACTGAGCTGTTTCACTTTCCTTGCTACAGCGTGTTTTCTCCTGGTAATCTTTGACATGCTGTATATTTGGGGATTAAACCTCAAATAAGACCTCCCCCCACAGATAATCATACCCTCACCTTTGTCTGTTATGAGAAATAGCAGTTTAACAAAAAAAATGATGGTCAGCTACCAGAGGAGCATATGTGGACAACAGAGGCAAATGCCCCCTGAAGAAGACATTTTGGCCTTCTTTATATAAAACCACCTCCTTCACATAAAGTGACATCATGTTTAGGAGAAAAATTGCCCCACCTCTTCTCCTGCCAGTCTTCTGTAAGGAGGAGTGGATTTGATGGAACCTGAATTTGGAGAATTTTGTACACTTTTCTGTGCATAAATGAGACTTCTGTAGAAATATAAGATCCGAGACAGATTTATGAAGACAGCTCAAAACATTGTTATTTTTTGGGATGGGTAGGCCATTAACATTATAGCTCAATATTTTCATCACATTTAGTAATTCAAGCTGAAGTAGGTGTATTTCTCCAGATCAGAGTGCTTGACAGAAAGAGGTGATTTTAGATCTCCAGATCTGCTAGCACCACTTTCAACCTGTTGCAATTCCTCAGCATTGAACAGACAACAAAAACACCAGCCAACAAGGCTAACAGATCTAACAACCAGATGCTTCTAAGGTATTCTCTATGCTTCTGTGGAGTACCCTTCTTCTTGCATCTAGGCTCCAACAAAGGGAGGTTGTGGTCCCACCCCCCAAGATGGGGGGCTACCCACCAGACATCCCACAAAAATTTGGGCCTACATTCAGATGGAGTACAGACATCAGGAGCCAATATTCAAAGCTGTGCCCAGTGGGCAAAGTGAATGCCCTCTGTTTGCCAGGGTTTATGCCTGGGTGCAATATTCAAAGGGGATCAGGAGTGCACGCTAAATGGGATAGTGCATGGGCAAGGATTAGTGCTCAAAGGGAGGGGGGAACATGAATATGGGTGCAATGTAATATTCAGCCCATTTGCGATGCGCAAAAAGAATAGCTCCAGCCACTTTGCACAGCACAAGTACCACCAAAAAAAGGCAGACTTACTCTGGACTGCTCTAGTGGTCGGTAGAGACACTACAGCCAATAACCAAGTTGGTGGTTGGGGAGCACACCTGCTCCCTGGTCTAGTGGCACTCCCACCATCAGAACCCCATCCTCATAACAGCACTGGCATTCCATGGTGTCCAGTGGCACCCCCTCCCTCTAATCTCCATCCCTTCTCAGTAAACATAGTTTTCTGGTATCCAGTGGTAACCCTCATCCTCCAATCCCTGGCCGCATAAAGGAAAGATCATTCTCTGGTGTCCAGTTGAAGCCCCCACTCTCTGATCCCCAGCCCCATTCAGTGCAGATCATCCCCTGGTGTCCAGTGGTACCCATCCAACCTCCAGTCCCTGTCCTCATTTAGTAAAGATCATTCCTTGGCATCTAGTGGCACCTCCCAGTGCTCTGTTCCCCAGTCCCATATTATCTTAAATATTTCCTGGTATCTCTACCGACCACTAGAGCAGCCCAGAGTAAGTCTGCCTTTTTTTGGTGGTACTTGTGCTGCGCAAAGTGGCTGGTGCTATTCCTTTTGCTCAAAGCATTGGGGCCTGATGGGATTTATCCCAGAATTCTAAAAGGACTAAGGGTAGAACTAGTGACACCACTGACTACCCTCTTTAACAAATCATGGGAGGATGGGGTGGTACCTGAGGACTGGAGGAGGGCAGATGTGATTTCCCTTCACAAAAGTGGGAGCAGGGCAGAAGCAGGAAACTACAGACCTGTTAGTTTAACCTCAGTGATAGGGAAAATGATGGAATCACTTCTGAAGGAAAGAATTGTGCAAGTACCTAGAGGCCAGAGGGCACAGAACCCAAGGCAGCATGGATTCACAGCAGGAAGGTCATGCCAGACAGATCTAATATATTTATTTGACTGGGTGACCAAAGTAGTAGATCAGGAGGGGCTGTGGACATGGCCTACCTAGACTTTAGCAAGGCGCTTTGACTCAGTCCCACACAAAAGATTAATATACAAGTTAGCCAGCCTGGGATTGGGTCCCAAGATGATAGCCTGGGTAAAGAATTGGCTGGAGAATAGAACACAGAGGGTAATAGTAAATGGAGTCCACTCTGAAGAAAGGGGGGTTACTAGTGGGGTACCGCAGGGTTCAGTATTAGGACCGGTCCTCTTCAAAGTCTTTATAAGTGACATTGCAGAGGGACTGGAAGGAAAAGTATGTCTCTTTGCAGATGACACAAAGATCTGCTACAGAGTTGATGCACAAGGTGGAGTGGAAAGGATGAGAAGGGACTTGGCAAGATTAGAGAAATGGTCAAATGTATGGCAGCTTAGATTCAATGCTAAGAAGTGCAAGATAATGCACCTGGGAAACAAAAACCCAGGGTAAGAGTACACAATGGGGGTGAGATACTAACAACAACAAATATGGAAAGTGACCTGGGGTAGTCATAACACATGACTTAAAGGTGGGTAAGCAATGTGACAGGGCAGTAAGGAGGGCTGGGGGGATACTAGGATGCATAGGGAGAGGCATCACCAGTAGAAAACAGGAAGTTGTTATCCCTCTGTACAGACAGCTGGTGAGACCCCATCTGGAGTACTGTGTGCAGTTCTGGAGACCCAGTCTCCATAAGGACATAGACAAGATGGAAGCTGTCAGAGAGGGCAACTAAAATGGTGCAGGGTCTGCACTGGAAGACATATGAAGAGAGACTAAAGGAGCTTAATATGTATAGCCTCGAGGAAAGGAGGAGAGGGGGACATGATAGAAACGTTCAAGTACCTCAAGGGGAATCAACAAAGTCCAAGAGGTAGTACCTTTCAAAAAGAGGTGTGCAAGAACAAGGGGCACAATTTGAAGATAGAAGGGGGCGCTCAGAGGTATGTAAGGAATATGTTCACAGAGAGGGTTGTGGATGCATGGAACGGCCTTCCAGAGGAGGTTGTGGAGTCAAAAACAGTGGTAGAATTCAAGCATGCATGGGACAGTCATAAGGCAATTCTAGGGGTTGGGGGTAGAAAGAAGTAGGCTGCTGGTTAACTATGATCTGCAGCTTATCCATTAAGTAGGGAAATGGGCAGACTGGGTGGGCCAAGCGGTCCTTATCTGCTGTCAAATTCTATGTAGTGGCAACCCCCTCCCTCTGATCCCCATCCCCATAACATTATAATATTACCTGGCATCTAGTAGCACCCCCACCAACTAATCCCCATCCCCATACAAATGTAAGTTTCCATGGGATCTAGCAACTCCCTGCACTGCTGACACCAAGCAAACCACCCTGTCACCCCTTTATTATTTTCACCTGTGCAACTGATCCAATATGATGACCACCATAGCCCTCCTCTCACCACCTCGGCCGGTTGCCCTATGGACTGACAGGGAGTGTGTGTCATCTATACTGTAAAGGGAGTGTGTGTACAGTCTGACAGTATACACACTCCCTTTACAGTACAGAGGATGCAATGTCAGTCGATACGGCAGCCGGCTGAGGTGGTGAGAGAAGGGCTGTGCCAGTCTCCATACTGGATCCACGGCACTAGCAAAATGTTAAGGGAGGGTGGCATGATGGGTTAAGAAAAAACAAACATAAAATTGCCAGCAGATACAGGCCATTCGGTCTATCTGGTCTGCTAGAGTGTGCAGCACTTCAGTCCATTAGACTGCATTTCCCCCTCCTTCCTCATATGCCTTCCCCCCATCTCCCACTCCTCCCAGTTTGTAACTTCTCCTTGAATCTGCTCCACCCCTCTTGAAGCCACCAACATTCTGCAGTGATACAACTTCCTCTGGCAGAGTGTTCCACCCTGCCACCACCCTTTCTGTGAAATAATGCCTCCACAGTTCCCTCTTGAACCTGCCCCTTCCAACTTCATAGAGTGTCCCCTGGTTTCCCTTCCACCCTTCAGACTGAACATACATCTGGTGTCTACTCTATTCAAACCCTTCAGGTACTTGAAGGTCTCAATCATATCCCCTCTCTCCCTTCTTTCCTCCATGGTATACATATTGAGCTCTCTCAAGTCTCTCCTCATATGGTCTGTCCCTCAACCCCAGGATAATTTTTCTTGCCCTGCGCTGTACCACCTCCAGTAGTTTGATGTCCCTTTTCAAGTAGGGGCACCAGAACTGCATGCAATGCTCTAGGTGTGGTCTCACCAGGGACCTGTACAGGGGCAAGATGACCTCCCCACTCCTAGAAGTAATCCCCCTTGCTATGCACCCTAGTATCCTGATTCCCTTCGCTGCTGCCTTCCTGCACTGAGCAGAGTGGTTCATCTCCCAGTTACCAGCACTCCCAGATCCTTCTCCTCCTTGGATTTTGTTAATGGGACACCCTCTAGCCAATAATTGTGTCCTGGGTTCTTGCCTCCTAAGTGCATCACTTTGCACTTCTTGGAATTGAAACCAAGCTGCCAAGTGTGAGACCATTCCTCCAATTTTGCCAAATCCTCCTGAAGTACTTTTGCTCCCCCCCATCTACTTTGGCACAAATCTTTGTGTCATCTGTGAAGAGACTGATCTTGCTCATAATTCCTACTACAATGTCGGCTATGAAAATGTTAAAACAGAACCTGTCCCAGCACTGAGCCCTGTGGTACACCACTTGTTACTGCACTGAGTTCAGAAGACCCTCCCCCCAACTACTACATTCTGCTGTCTACCCTGCAGTCAGTTTTCGACCCATCTGACCAGTTTCCTCCCTGTTCTCAGACTCTTCAGCTTGCAGATCAGCCTACTGTGTGGCACCGAGTCAAAGGCCTTGCTGAAATCCAGGTAGAGGACATCCACCGCATGTTCCCTGTCCAGTAACCTCGTAACCCAGTTGTAAAAGTCAACCAAGTTTTTCTGGCAGGATCTGTCCAAGATAAACCCATGCTGCCTGCTGTCCTGGAGATTGTTATCTTCAAGAAATTGCTCCAGTCTTTCCTTCATATTTCTTTGACTGAGTGACCAAAGTAGTAGACCAGGGAGGGGCTGTGGATATGACCTACCTAGATTTTAGCAAGGCATTTGACACAATCTCACACAAAAGATTAATATACAAGTTAGCCAGCCTTGGCGTGAGTCCCAAGGTGGTAGCCTGAATAAAAAACTGGCTGGACAACAGGACGTAAAGGGTAATAGGAAACGGAGTCCACAGTGAAGAAAGGAGGGCAACTAGCGGAGTACCGCAGGGATCGGTACTGGGATTGGTCCTCTTTAATGTCTTTATAAGTGACATTTGAAAGCACCTGGAAGGAAAAGTATGTCTCGTTGCAGATGACACAAAGATCTGCAAAAGGGTTGATACACAAGGTGGAGTGGAAAGGATGAAAAGGGACTTGGCAAGGTTGGAGGAATGGTCAGATATACGGCAGCTCAGATTCAATACAAAGAAGTGCAAGGTAATGCATCTGGGAAACAAAAACCCAGGGAAAGAGTACACAATGTGAGGTGAGTTAATAACAACAACAAAAATCGAAAGAGACCTAGAAGTAATTATATCAGATGACCTAAAGGTGAGCAAGTAATGTGAGAAGGCAGTAAGGAGGGCTGGGGGGATACTGGGATGCATAGGAAGAGGCATCAACAGTAGAAAACAGGAAGTTGTTATCCCTCTGTACAGACAGTTGGTAAGATCCCATCTGGAGTACTGCTTGCAATTCTGGAGACCCCATCTCCACAAAGACATAACAGAGTGGAGGCTGTTCAGAGGCAGGCAACCAAAATGGTGCAGGGTCTGCACCAGAAGACATACAAGGAGAGACTAAAGCAGCTTAATATGTATACTCTTGAGGAAAGTAGGGAGAGTGGGGACATGATAGAAACTTTCAAGTATCTTAAGGGAATTAACAAAGTACAAGAGGGTAGCATCTTTCAGAAGAAGAGATGTGCAAGAACAAGGGGGCACAATTTGAAGATAGAGGGGCGGCTCAGAGGTAATGTTAGAAAGCATTTTTTCACAGAGAGGGTTGTGGATGCATGGAACAGTCTTCCTGAGGAGGTTGTTGAGTCAGGAACAGTGGGAGAATTCAAGAATGCATGGGACAGACATAAGGCAATTCTAGTGGGGGATAGGAGGAAGTAAGCTGTTGATTAACTAGAATCTGCAGCTTATGCATCAAGTAGGGAAATGGGAAGACTAGGTGGACCAAGTGGTCCTTATCTGCCATCAAATTCTATGTTTCTATGTTAAAGGGTTGTCTCCATCAGTTTTCCCACAATTGCAGTAAGGGTCACCAGTCTGTAGTTCCCCAGTTCGTCTTTGGGCCCACTCTTATGGAGAGGTACCACATGTGCTTCCCTCCAGTCCCTGGGCATGCACCCTGAGTTCAGAAAGGTATTGAACAAATCAGCCAATGGCCCTGCCAGGACCTCTTCCAACTCTCTCAGCACCCTGGGGTGGACTCCATCTGGGCCAGGTGCCTTGTCCACTTTCAGTGACTTAAAGCCCTTCCTCACCCTTTCCACCATGATTTCCCCATCCGTGGTTGATTCTCTCCCACCCTCTCCCACCTCACCCTTCCTCTCAGGTATAGGCCCATCCCTCTTCTTGGTGAAGACTAAACAGAAGTATTCATTAAGTACTTTTGCCTGCTCAGCAGCCTTTGCTATCCACCCACTTCCCCTCCTGATCCTAATAATTTTATCCTTGCTCTTCCTCTTCTCTCTGATATTGTTGAAGAAATCCATTTCTCCTTCTTTGATCCCCTGCGCTAACCTCCATTCCCTAGCCACCTTTGCTGCCCTTACCACTCTGCTCACTTCTCTGGATTTCTTCACATAATCTTCTCTGTCTTCTGCCCTGTTGGATCTCTTGTAGGTACAAAATGCATTCCTCTTTTCCCTCACCTTCTCCACTCATCCAACTTTATTTCTTGGTCATTGCTTTCTTGTTCTGGCTCTTGACACAAGTTTTAGTGGCTTCAGCCAGTCCTGCCTTGATGACTGCCCATTTTTGTTCCATGTCCATTTCTGGGTGAATGCTTGCCATATGACTTTCCAGTATGTCTCTCATCCTGCCAAAGTCCACCCTCTTGAAGTCCAGGACCCTAGTTTTTGTAGTGGCTACTTCCCTATACAGATTGATTGGGTGAGCCTTTATGTCAATGAAAATATCACAGCTACAGAAATTCAGAATACACATAAGGAGCCAGAAGAACTGTGGGTCACCCTGGAAACAGGAAATGGGACAGCCATACAAACTGGGGTTGTCTACAGCCCTACATACCAGGGGAGGACATAGACACATTACTGTTAGAAGATATGCAAAATATGACAACTAAAGGGGAGGTTCTGATAATGGAAGACCTCAACATGCCAACTACAGATTGGTCAATACCAGCAGGAACATCTGCCAGAACTAGACACATAGTGGATTTCCTGCAGGTGGAGGGCCTCAAACAACTGGTACAACAACCCACAAGAGACAGGGCTATCCTAGATCTAGTACTGACTAATAGGGAAAGGGTCACAGGTCTCAGGCAGAAGGTCATCTCGGGGCCAGTGACCATCACATGGTATGGTTCAATTTGGCCACTAGAACTAAATCATCCCATTCCAAGGCAATAAATATGGGACTTCAGAGGAGCTGACTTTGATAAGATGGCCAACAGAGCTAAGCTATCCCTGGCAAAAAGAAATACAGATGAGGGGGTACAGTCAAAGTGGGCAAGCATTAAGGGTGCAATACTTGAAGTAACATCCCTTTGTGTTAGAGAGAAAAGGAAGTGCAAAAGAAGAAGGAAACCACTTTGGTTCTCAAAAACAGTAGCAGAAAAGGTCAGAGCCAAAAGGCTGACCTTCAGGAAATATAAGGGAACTCTGTGGGATGATGATAGGGAGGCATAACAAACTTCCCTAAGGGAAGCAGGGAAGGCAATAAGGCAGGCAAAGGCCCAAACTGAGGAAACACTAGCACAAACAGTAAAAGAAGGTGACAAGACTTTCTATAGATACATTAGTGAAAGGAGAAAGTCCAGAGGGGGTATTGCTAAAATCAAAGGGGATAAGGGTGTGTGTGAGGAGGAGGACTATGTAAAAGCATCTATTCTAAATAGATACTTCTGCTCAGTATTTACTGAAGAGAAGGTAGGGCAGGGCCCACAGTTCAGCTCCATGGACACAGGGGGGAGGCAGGTGTGCACTAGTCTCTTCACAAAAGAAAGGGTCCTACAAGAGCTCAATAAGCTCAGGGTGGACAAGGCAATGGGACCTGATGGCATATATCCCAAGATACTAAAGGAGCTAAGGGTGGAACTAGCAGAACCATTATCAGAACTGTTTAGTGAGTCTCTGAGCACAGGAGAAGTCCCAGAAGACTGAAGAAGGGCACATGTGATCCCGCTCCACAAGAGTGGTAGCAGAGAGGAGGCAGGGAACTATAGACCAGTCAGTCTTACCTCAGTAGTGGGCAAGATTATGGAGGTGCTTCTTAAGGAAAGGATTGTGCAACACCTGGAATCCATAGTAGCACAGCATCCAAGACAGCACGTTTACAACAGGAAGGTCCTGTCAAACTAATCTCACAGATTTCTTTTACTGGGTTACCAGAGTGGTGGACCAAGGGGGAGCAGTTGATGTCACCTACCTTAACTTCAGCAAAGCTTTCAATACTTTTCCACATAGAATATTGATTAATAAGCTGGTTAGGCTTGGGGGTGGGTCAGAAGTTGGTCAACTGGGTGGCAAACTCTTTGACAGGCAGAAAACAGAGAGTGGGGGTAAATGGTATACAGTCAGAAGAGATGCAAGTCACAAGTGGGGTACCTCAGGGATCAGTCCTGGGGCCAGTTCTCTTCAATATCTTCATCAGTGACATTGCAGATGGACTGGTGGGTAAGGTTTGTCTGTTTGCAGATGATACCAAGATCTGCAACAGAGTAGATGATCCAGATGGGGTGGGTAGAATGAGAAGAGATCTGGATAAACTGGCAAAATGGTTGGAAGAGTGGCAACTGGAGTTTAACACAAAGAAGTGCAAGATCATGCACATAGGGAACAGAAACCCTGAAGCCACCTATAGGCTGGGAGGGGAGTTGCTGGCAGTCACAAGAGAAAAAAGAGACTTGGGCATCATCATCACAGATGACCTGAAATCATCCAAGCAGACCACTAAAGCAGTAGGTAAGGCTAGAGGGATGTTGGGGTGTATTATTAGGGGTATCGCAAGTCGGAAGAGGGAGGTAGTAATCCCTTTTTACAAAACACTGGTTAGGCCCCATCTGGAGTACTGCGTGCAGTACTGGAGGCCACACCTGCACAAGGACATTAACCAAATTGAGGCAGTCCAGAGAAGGGCAACCAAAATGGTGCAGGAACTACATCAGAAAACATATGAGCACATATTAATGGAGCTCAATATGTATACCCTAGAGCAAAGGAGGGAGAGAGGTGATATGATTGAAACGTTCAAACACCTTAAGGGCATTAACAAGGTGAAAGAGTCTAACATGTTTCAATATAAGAAAAATAGCAGGAGAAGAGGACACAGCTTGGGATATGGGGGAGGTGATTAAAGGGTAATGTGAGGAAGCTCTTTTTCACAGAAAGGGTGGTGGATGCATGGAACGGCCTACCTCAGGAAGTGGTGGATATGAATACAGTGCAGGGCTTCAAACAGGCATGGGATAGGCATAAGGGAGCAATACAGATAAGTATGAATAGATAGGCCATTGATAGAGCAAAGGCAGATGGCACATTCATAAGGTAGAAAAAGAAATTAGCAGACTGGATGGGCCTTACGGTCCATATCTGCCATCAACTTCAATGTTTCTATGTGTCTATGTAACCACACTGCAGTGGTCACTGCTTGCCAGAGGTTCCTCCACCCATACATCCTTAACCTGTTGCCCATCTTCCAGTACCAGGTCTAGTATATTACCCTCTGGGTAAGGAAGCCATCCTGGAATGCTTCCAGGAGGATCTGCTCCCTGGCACAAGTGGTTGCTAGGATGCTCCAATCCACCCCTGCTAGATTCAAGTCCTCCACCACCACTGTGCTCCCTTTGCCACTATGCCTCCTTATCTGCTCCCCCAGTTTCCTGTCAATGTCCTCCTTCTGGGCCAGAGGTCTATAAACATCCCCCAGACAGATCTTTGTCCCTTTCTGGCTATGTAGTTGCAGCCAGATTACTTCCGACCTGCCTTCCTCCCCTTCCTCCCTATTACATCTGATCCCTTCCCTTACGTAAATGGCAACCTCTCAGCCGTCCATTTATCTCTATCCCTACAGAATAGTTTGTACCCTGGGATGGTTAGGTCCCAGTCATGGTGCCTGGTTGCTCATGTCTCAGTATTGGCAGTTATGTCCACCTCCCCCTCTGCCATTAATGCCTACAACTCTGCCAACTTGTTCCCCAGGCTTCTACCATTTAGTTAAACCACTCTCCATGCTGCTTCTATCTTTCCTGCTTCCTTCACTACAACCCCTATTTCACCTAAGGTCGTATCTATCCCTGTGGTGGGGGAGGTCCATGGGTCCATGGGACTCCCTCTCTTGGTGGTTCCCAGCTCCAATGCCTCCCCCCTACCTAGTTTAAATGATATCTCTCGTTGATGAAATCCCCCAACTTCTGCTTCAACACCTGTGACCCTGCCATGCTGAGGTGTAACCTATCCCCTTCATAAAGATCTGTGTTATCCCATGTGCTAACCCTGTACCCCTGCAGCAGTGTGGGGGGCCACTAGATGCCAAGGACTGCTTATGTTTGTATGGGGATGGGGATCAATGGGTGGGGGTGCCACTAGACACCAGGGAATATGTTACTGTGACAGGGATCAGAGAGCAGGGGGTGCTACTAGACACCAGGGAATTTTAATATAATACGAGGCAGGGGTCTGGAGGATGAGGATGTCACAGGACACTATGGACCATTATTTTTTCTATGGTGCCAGAGATTGGAGGATGGTGGGGACAACTAGATGCCAGGGAATTATCTTTTCTTAAAGGGGATGGGGATCAGAGTATGGGGGGAGTACCACTGGACACCAGGGAATGATCTTTATGGAACAGGAATGGGGATCAGAGAGGGGTTACTACAGGGCAATACAGAATATTTACTTTAATATGGGGATGGCAATTTGGAGTGGGGAGGCAGTCACAGGAGTGCACACCTGCCACCACATGCCATGAAATGAGCCCATAATGGGCATGTTTATGGTTCTTTAGTGCCTTGAATGCCCGATGGGCTCATTTGCATGTTGCCATCTCAATATCATGCTGGGGCTCCCGATGCTAACAGTTCTGAGGGTACACCAGTTTCATGCACTTTATCTGGGCTGCATAGAGCCCAGATCAATGTTGAGGCAGTCCCACTCAACTTTGCACTGCCCTGATATGGCCATATATTCAGTCATATAGTGCCGGTGCGCTATCCTGCTGAATATTGCATCCTCAGTGTTGTGGGCAAGATCAAGCAGAGTGCAAATCTTTGCATTTCACTTTTGCCCATTTTCCAATATCAGGCCCCAGGTGCCTAATGGGTAGTAGCTGGTAATTAACAGTTATAGATCTCCCTCACCTCCCTGACCCAAATCAGATATCATCTTCAGACATAACTTGTGCACCAGCTATTGAGATTTTTACATAGGGTAACCTGTTTCATCCCTCTAAATTACCCCAAGTGGGACTGGCCTGGTGGTGCTGAGGGTTGAGGCGTGGACGCCACACCTTGTGCTATGCCAGCAACCTGGGTTCAGGAATGGACTCGGGCCACCGGGGGTCGGCACAGGAGAGAGAGGATCGAGTGTCCCATGACAGCTCTCCTCCCTCTGGGGTGGGCAAGGAGTCTACTTCGCTCTGTAGTGGCAACTGGCAGAAGTCAGAGGCATGGCAAGAAGAAGCGTAGAGCTGGGGGTTGGAGTATGGTGGGCATCTGCACATAGTGCATTGATGCCATTGCATGTCTGACTTCATAGGGGAGAAAAAGCCAGATGGAAAATTGCAGTGCGGTCATTGTGGCAGCTGATGGCCATGCGCTGCACCCCCAGACCTGAGAGGTGCACCCCCCCAGGTATTGAATCCAGGTCCCAATGGCCAGGGATACTGCATGCCAGCCTGCATGGAGAACAGTGTGTCACTGACCAGATCGGGTCCGGGTGCCAGTGGCCAGATGATCTGTCGGCCCACTCCGCAATGATAAGGAGGTAAAGAATGTCGATATAAAAAAATAAATTACTCCAAGTGAAACAAAGATCAACACCACCCTTATGGCAGTGTACACCACTGATCTCCAAGGCCCTATATCTGTTCATTGAACTAATAAAATCTGGGTAGGTGGGCTTGTGTCTAAGGCTTATAGCCTCTCCCCTTTAGCTTATACCACTAGGCGAGAGGACTTTGCTAAGGAAGCACCACCCCTGGCACAACCCCCCAGTTGATCAGAGGACCCCATTCTCTATGGAATAGGGACACAATCTGTTAATTAATACCCCTTTCAGTTTCAGGTACTTTATGTAAGGCTCCCTGTTAAAGCTGCGGGATGTACCCACCAAGAAAGCCCTTCTGGCCATCCGTGCGCTGGTCCGAGTGCACCTGTCAATAGGGCACCAATTTTCACAACTTGCCACCCCTTCCCCGAGGTTCACCCCTCCGGAGTTAGAATAATTAGTTAGGGGGGCATGGGGCATAGCCCCCACATGGGGGTGCAGGGGGCACAGACCCTCACATTAAAACCATTAGGTGAAGTGAAATCCCTGGTGCCCTAATGATGGGCGCACTCGGATGGGCATTTTCTGATGGTGGAACCTCAGGAAAGAGATATGAACAAAGTCGACCTCACCATCGAGCATATTTCAGCAGCATGAGCCAAGGGCACCCAGTATATATAGTAGCTATGGAAGGGTAGGCAGTGGATCTCTCAAGAGTGGCTGCCACAACTACCTTGGCTTCCCTCGGTTCTGCAATATGGCCTGGTCAACCATCACCAACACAGTGAATAGCCTGTAAAGGAAAATAGTAATGTCCTACATCATGATACAGTTCCCCTCCAACCACAGGGGTAAACCCCTAAGTGTTTAAGGCCTCCCATTCCCAAAACAATAGGACAATCAGTCTATAACATTTAGTTCAACAATCTGAGCAAAGTGAAAGCATCAAGGTATGCAATCTGAATGTCTCAATTAAAAACCTCAGAACGGGGCACAATGTAGCAGAAAAGGTAGAGGGTCTGGGTAAAGGCAAATGTGAAAAACTACTTATGGAGCCTTGGAGAAAAGTACTCAGAACACAAAAGAGCCCTTGCACTCCTGACAAGGGACTTTTACAAGGCTCCCAATGTCACAGGCACTAAATACCCCCATCAAAATATATTTTTAACAATAGGTCTGGGCCTGAGTGCAGTTCAAGTCTCTTGCTGGGAAGCCAGTAGCTTGGTCAATGCTATGTGCTGAATCTTCTGAAGAATGTTACAGATCTCCTTAAGTATGTGCATGGCAGCCCTATGCCCAAAGGTACAAATCTGATGGTGGTGTAATATGATCCACCCTGACCTTCCAGTTTGTGGCCTGTTCTCCCAATCTGGTCAGTGGCTCACCATTAAGATATCTCAGTCCTTTGATCTACCAGTGCATCCTCCAGCGTGTGGTAAAGTCGAATGCCTTCCTCCCAGAACACTCTGAGCTTGGCTGTGTGAGGAGTCTGAAACCTGATCTGTTTTGCCTTCAGGGCACGCAGACTGTCCAGGTACTGTAGGCACTTTCTCTGCATGTCAGGCGGATAGTCCTGTCCAAAGAAAGGTGGGTTCCATTGTATTGTATCTCATTTTTGCCAAGCATAGGATTTCATCTTTGGCCTTGTAGTTAATTTTCTCTATGCACTTGACACTGTCATCATCACCTTATACCACATCCCATAGACACTGAAATGCAACCTACAATCTGACTTCAGCAAAGTCTGCGACTGGTACATATCTAACAGATTGATCATTAATACCAAGAATACCAAATCTCTTCTATTTGTTTATTTTATTTATTTATTTACAGCAGTCACTTCCAGAAAACACTTAAAGACCTCACAGGCAAGTCTAATAAAGCTTCCCCCTCCCTGCTCCTCTCCCACCCAGGGACCATCAGGGTCACTGCCATTGCCTCAGAGGTTGCCAAGAAAGAGGAGCAGCTGGACCACAGTGGGCTCAGGGAGGGTGAGGGTGGTGGAACAGAGGTGCATCCCTCCAGTTGTACCTCTCCACAATTTCTATGCCATTCTGGAAAAGTGTGGTTCCTCTATGGAGGCCCCCACAGTGGAGACAAAGGAGGATTCAGGGAGCCTCCACAAAGGACACCCACAGGATGGTGACATGGGACCACACAGGGGAAGGAAACAACTCCTGGTGGTGGACTTCATTGTTAGGAAGGTAGAACTGGGGAGGAAGGGGAGAGGGAGGTAAGGTGCCTACCTGGTGCCATGGCTTGGAGGGACAGGGAGCGAATCCTCAGGATCGCAGGAGCAGCTGCAAAGGGAAGGGAGCTGGATGTCATTGTCCACCTAGGGACAAATGACCTGGCTAAAAAAGGGATCAGACAGAGCAAGAAGCATTTGTGGAGATGGGAAGGGGCCTTAGACAAATAGCACGCATGGTAACCTTCTCTGAGGTGCTGCCTGTCTATGGTACGGGTGAGGCTAGGGTGCTCCACACCATGGGATTCAATCAGTGGTTGAAAAACTGGTGCAGAGCTCAGGGATTTGGTTTTATTGGGGACTGGGGGTCCACCTGGAAGGATGCAGGCCTACACTGGCATAATGTTCTGTATCTGTCCAGGATGGGACCCAGTATCCTAGGTGATAGGTTTAGATGCTTCATTGGCAAGCATTTAAACTAGCCAAAGGGGGAGGCATGGGAGAGGAGCAGGGAAATCCTAGCCCCCCCAGAAAAATCAGGATACTAAGTGAGGTAGACACCAACATAGAGATGTCAATAGGGAGCAGTGCAGGGGCAAATGGAGAAAGTGACAAACGCAATAAGAACAGGGGTGGGGCAAAAAGGGGTAAGGCCATCAAGAAATGGAGGGTAATGAGTAACAACGCCCGTAGTCTGGGCAACAAGCTCCCTGAACTGGTGGTCTTGATGGAAGAGGGATGCTTGGATATCGTAGCAGTCACAGAAACATGGTACACTGAGAACCATGACTGGGATGTTAACATACCAGGGTACACAACCTACAGGAGAGACAGGAGGGGAGAAGAGGGGGCGGAGTAGCTCTCTATGTAAGGGAAGGGATAAAAGCAACTGAACAAAAGAGTAAACAGGGAGGTGAGGAGGCACTGTGGGTCACCTTAGAGACTGGAAATGGCACCACAATCCGCACAGGGGTTGTATACAGACCCCCATGTCAGGGGGAGGGAGTGGACAAGGACATGATAGAAGACATACTTAGGATGGCAGAGAAAGGGGAGATGCTGTTGATGGGGGATCTTAATATGCCAGATGTTAACTGGAGCACCTTTGCTGTAGCCACATCCAGAAGCAGGGCCATTCTCGATGCCCTTCAGGTGGCATGCCTCAGACAGATAGCTTTGGAACCTACTTATGAGGAAGCAATCTTAGACCACGTACTCTCAAATGGGAACAGTGAGAGGATCTCAGATCTAGAAGTGGGTAGCCATTTGGGAACAAGTGACCACCAAACAGTGTGGTTCATGATAAACTCAGCTACAGATTCAAGCCATACAAAAGTGAGGGTACTGGTCTTCAGGAGGGCTGACTTTGGCAAGATGGGAAAGTGCCTTAGAAAAGCACTAGCAAACAGGCTAGAAGGAGGGGTGGAGCAACAATGGGAAAATATCAAAACTGCCATCACAGAGGCAACAAGCCTTTGTCTGAAGCAAATAAACAAATCAAAATGAAAGAAAAAGCCACTATGGTTCTCAAAAGAGGTGGCGGTGAAGGTTAGGGAGAAAAAGACAGCATTTAGAAAGTATAAGGAAACACAGAAGGAGCAGGACAGAGAACTGTACCAGTTAAGGCAGAAGGAAGCATGGAGGGTAGTCAGAATAGCAAATCCCAAACTGAGGAAAAGATAGCCAATTAGGTTAAGAAGGGGGATGAAACCTTTATAGGTACATCAGGGAGCATAGAAAGACAAAGGGAGGTATAGTGAGGCTGAATAGAATGGACGGTGGGTGGGCAGAGAGGGACAGTGAAAAAGCAGGAATACTGAACAAATATTTCTGCTCAGTATTCACAAAAGAGGAGGAGGGGGAGGTGCCTAATCCAATTAACAGAAGCACTCTGGATAGGGGTGTCGATCCAGTCCTTTCACAGAAGAAAGGGGTCTGAAAGAACTCCTGAAACTGAAGGTGGACAAAGCAATGGGGCCTGACAGAATTCACCCCAGAATTCTTAAAGAATTAAGGGGAGAACTAGTGAAATCACTGACTACCCTTTTTAACAAATCATGGGAGGATGGTGTGGTACCTGAGGACTGGATGAAGGCAGATGTGATTCATCTTCACAAAAGTGGGAGCAAGACAGAGGCAGAAAACTACAGACCTGTCAGTTTGACCTCTGTGATAGGGAAAGTGATGGAATCACTTCTGAAGGAAAGAATTGTTGAGTACCTAGAGGCCAGTGGGGCACAGGACCCAAGGCTACATGGGTTCACAGTGGGAAGGTCATGTCAGATGAATCTAATTGATTTCTTTGACTGGGTGACCAAAGTAGTAGACCAGGGAGGGGCTGCAGACATGGCCTACCTAGACTTTAGCAAGTCATTTGACACAGTCCCACACAAAGGATTAATAGTCAAATTAACCAGCCTGGGAGTGAGTCCCAGGGTGGTAGCCTGGGTAAAACATTGGCTAGACAACAGAACAAAGAAGGTAATTGTAAATGGAGTCCACTCTGAAGAAAGAGGGGTTACTAGTGGGGTACCGCAGGGTTCAGTATTAGGCCCAGTCCTTTTTAATGTCTTTATAAGTGACATTACAGAGGGACTGGAAGGAAAAGTATGCCTCTTTGCAGATGACACAAAGATCTGCAACAGGGTTGATACACAAGGAGGCATGGAAAGGATGAGAAGGGACTTGGCAAGGTTGGAGGAATGGTCAGAAGTATGACAGCTTGGATTCAATGCAAAGAAGTGCAAAATAATGCACCTGGGAAACAAAAACCCAGGGGAAGATTACACAATGGGGGGAAGGTAGTAACAACAACAAAAATGGAAAGGGACCTGGGGGTAATCATATCAGATGACCTTAAGGTTGGTAAGCAATGTGAGAAGGTGGTAGGGAGGGCTGGGGTGATACTGGGATGAATAGGGAGAGGCATCACCAGCAGAAAACAGGAAGTTGTTATCCCCCTGTACAGACAGTTGGTGAGACCCCATCTGGAGTACTGTGTCCAGTTCTGGAGACCCCATCTCTGCAAGGACATAGACAGGATGGATGCAGTTCAGAGGAGGGCAACTAAAATAGTGCAGGGTCTGCAAAAGAAGCCATACGAGGAGAGACTAAAGGAGCTTAATATGTATACCCTTGAGGAAAGGAGGGAGAGGGGGGACATGATAGAAATGTTTAAGTATCTCAGTGGAATCAACAAAGTCCAAGAGGTAGCATTTTCAGAAAAGAGATGTGCAAGAACAAGGAACACAATTTGAAGATAGAGGGGTCAGCTCAGGGCAATGTGAGGAAGTATTTTTCCACAGAGAGGGTGGTGGACACATGGAACAGCCTTCCTGAGGAGGTTGTGGGGTCTAAAACTGTGGGACAATTCAAGAATGCATGGGACAGACATAAGGCAATTTTTGAGGGGGTAGGAAGAAATAGGTTGTTGGTTAAATAGGATCTGCAGCTTATCCTCTAGGCAGGGAAATGGGCAGATTAGGTGGACCAAGCGGTCCTTATCTGCCATCAAAGTCTATGTTTCTATGTTTCTATGTTAGACGCAGGACCACAAACTTACCGTGAATGCTTTTATTGATGCATTCACAGATCAAAGTGGTATACTCCCACCAGACTTCTTTGACTCTCCCAGCCCTGCCCAAGCAGCCCCCTCTCCTACCCCCTCTCCATCAATCCCCCTTCTACTTCAGGAGTATAACACTTTCTGAGTCCAGAAAATACATACAAAGGGCACTTGGAGAGTCCAGGCTCAGTGGGGACACTTTGGATCTTAAACTTCTACACCTCACCCTTGATGCTATCATTGCTTTTCTCACCAGTCTCCTCAATTTATCTTCTCCCTTAGGCAATTCCCAGCCAATGGAAAACTGCTGTAGTCATGCTGGTCCATATCCATCCTGCCACCCTTCTCTAAAGCCCTCAAGCGCATTGTTGCTGACCAGCTTATGTAGTATCTTACCAAATATAACCTACAGTGCGCACAATAGCATGACTTTAGAAAGTCACACAGCACCACCACTGCCCTACTTGCCTACTCCAATTATATTCATAAGGCTCATGGGTGATGGCCACCTAGTTGGGTCAATCTACATTGACCTAACTAAGACCTTTGACACTGTAAACCACTCCCTCCTCCTCCATATTCACCCTTCTCTTGGGATCTCCTCAGAGGCTACTAGCTGGTTCAAAAGTTACCTTGGTGGATGTACCCAGCAAGTTAAGATTTTTAACACTCTTTCTAACAGTCTTTCTGTACGGTCTGGAGTCCTGCAAGACTTCATCCTCAGACTCCTACTCTTTAGCTTATTCATCAATAATCTCCCCTCTGCCTATAACAACAGCATTGTCCTGTATGCGGATGATGTGGTTCTCTTTTATCGCAGCCCCGACCCTCTCTCACTAACGGCTGACCTACAGTCCAGCTTCAAACTGGCGGAGACCTGGTTTGAGCAACACAAACTGCTCATGAATTACAAAAAGACAAAGGAAGGTCATGCTGTTTTCTAACCCTCACAATATGCATAAAACTGCTAACCTAACTATTTGCAAAAATCTAAACCAAACCCTTGAGCAAGTACAAGTGTTTAAATACCTTGGTATAACACTTGATAGTGCTCTTTTATTCAGTCTCCATATTAACCAAGTTGCTAAAGTCATCAACTCCAGGACTGGGATCCTATATCGCTATCTCCATTATATGACCACTCAGGCTCTGAGACTGGCAGTTACCAGCTCTATCCTTTCACTTGTCGACTATGGACTAGTTATTTATACTGTTGTCTCTGATGCCTCTCTGAAGAGAATTACGCTTACACTGAACAAGTCCTGAAGACAGGTCTTAGGGTCAGATAAGAGGACCCATACCTGTGAACTCAACAAAATAACCAATTGACTTCCTCTCAAGGCTAGGGTCTCCTACCACACATGCTGACTAGCAAAAAACATTACCCTAGGCCTCACGCCCCCTTCACTGAAACCCTAATCTTGCCAGCACAAAAAAACTGGCATAAATGGAGCACCTCTAAGCCATCCTACCTTGTCCCCTTCTTCAGAATCTCCCAAGCTCAGTGTACCTTTGCCTATAGGGCACCCACTCATCTGTCTCCCCTCCAGTGTCACTACTGAACCTAAACTAAGTGCTTTTAAACTCAAGCTCCTTCAACACCTCCTCACTCTAAGTCACTGTGATTGCTTTGCATAGCTTTGGCCTCCTTTCCTTGCCTTCCCTCCCTTTTACAATTCCTGCTCTCACCCCCTCCCACATCTCACCCCCACACCACTTTATCTCCTCCCACCCCTCCTCCTCCTCCTCCTCCTCCCCCTTCTATCCCACAAGCACTTTCTGTATTCCTTTCTTTGATGTTCATCCCTTGTCTAGAACCCCTCTACTCCTCCCCATTTCTTCTCGTCCACTCTTCCTTCGTCTCTCTCCTCCCTCTCTCCTTGTGCCTATCACTAGACAACTGGAAGTCTCACACCCTTTTCTAACATACTAACACACTAATTGCCAGCAGAATAGGCCTTACGGTCTGTCGAGTCTGCTCATGCCTCAGGGCCCCAGGTGGGTACCAAGGCCTCCCCTCCCCATCGCATTTCTGTTTCCCCTGATGTCCATGCTGGACCCCCTGGGCCAGGCCCACCCCTGCTTTATCCCTGTTCTAAACCTGTCCCACCCTCTCTTGAACCCTTCTACCATAGAAGCCAGAACCAGCTCACCAGGGAGTGCATTCCAAGGTTTTCTCTACTCTCCATTTCTACTTCTTCCCCCCTCTCTCAACCCTACTTGCCTGCACGTTTAGCCCCACATCAGCACTTACTTGACTAAGTCCCTCTGACTGCTTTACCAAAACTGCCATTTTTGTCTCATGCTTGTGACACTGTGATCATGTGTTTGTAACCACCTTGTTTGTACCCAAATGTGTTGTACCCAAATTTCAATGCGGACCCTTTTTAAAAGTACCTGAGGTTCAAAGGTTATTGTAATCCTAGTACTCAATAAACAAATGAATATCTCAGATTACAATACCTTTGACCGAGAGGCATGACTACAATGGCATATAAAAACAATAATTTTGACATACAATTCGATAACAACAAGATAAGTACAAACAACTGAGGCAGGGTAAAATACCGTCATGTCAATACATTCAGAGGAATAGTTAAGTGCCCTGAAATAAGTTAAAAATAAGTTAGACCGGGGGGAAAATGAACATGGAGATGAGGAGACAAATTCATATATTCTTCGAAAAACATAACCAATAAAAGGATCAAGACAATAGAAAGGTAATAGTAAGAAAACAATGCTGCCAGAGGTAGGCATTGTTAGAGGGTGGGGGTGAGATATACAGTATAATCGGAGACGGGGACATGATGGACACTTATAAGGGAGGGAGTAGAGGGGAGAGTGCAGGCATGATAGGGGAGGGGTGGGGTAGAGTGGGATCATATTGAGTACCATAGCGGGCTGGGGGCAGGAGGAGGGGTTGAAGGAGCAGGGTAGTAGTGGTGGGAGCAGTATCAAGGGTAGGTGGGTGGGAGGGATGGGGAGGCAGTGAGAGGAGGGGTTGAAGTATAAGGGGAGACGAGGTGAGGGGGTGGGGGAGTGAGTGAAATGGGAGGGGGAAGGGGTGTTAAAGGGGTGGGAAGGAGAGGAAAGGTACCATGTAGGGAGAGGAGTGACTTATAGTCCACAGTCACAGCTACTAAGTGCAGAGAGATGTTTATTAAGATTACACTTAAAAGGGCCAATCCTGGACTCTTCCTGAATATCAGTGGGGAGGTTATTTAGCCAGTAGGGTGGTGGGCACCATGTATGAAAAGCAAAGCTGCACCTGGGAGGTGCAGCAAAAAGGAACTTGATACACCAGTTTAGACATGCCCCAAGTTTGGGGAGTTAGATGCGGGAATTAGGTATTTCTGAGCGACAGGGGTAGACTGGCCAAGACAGTTTTTTTTGCCAGAAGGCAGGTCTGGTAGGTGATTCTGCCCTTCAGGTTTACCTTAGCCTGTGAGCTCCAGGAATCAACCTACATGCCTTGTTGAGGGCTGTGCAGATCCTTTGAGCACAGTGTCCAAGGCTGCTCCATAAACAACTAAGCAGTAGTCAATGATAGATAGAACTGAACCAGTTATAGCAGTCTGGAGTGCTTCTGGGATCATGCAGTTCCTGAGCTTGTATAACAGTCCTATCCTGGTATTAACTGCCCTTGCAACAAGGTCAGCGTGCATACCATAGGAGAGAGAGGCATCCAGCGTGACCCCAAGGTAATTGAAATTTGGGACTTCTTCAAGTGGTAAGCCTTCATTGTTTAGTATGGTTAGTTTGTCCGATTTGTACCTGTTGGGCAGGCTAGAGAAGGGCATGGTCTTGGTCTTCTTGCATTTCATTAGCAGCTTATGGTTTTTAAACCAGGCCTCAATGTCAGAGAAACTAATCTGGAGCTGTGTTTCAAGGGGAAGTGGGTCAGGTAGACTGGTATAAATGACAGCATCATCTACATATAGCAGCATATTATTGGAGCATGCCTTAGGCAGGTTATTGAGGAAGAGACTAAAGAGTAATGGGCCCAAGATCAAGTCTTGGGGGACTCTGGATAACACTTGCCTGCTATCAGATAAGATGCCACTTAATTTGACCCATTGGGACCTATTTCCAAGGTAACTACAAAACCACCCGACAGCGTCGTTTGATAGGCCAGTGTCACAGAGGATGTTTAAGAGGAGGGTGTGGTTGACCATGTTGAAAGCTTTTGTGAGGTTTGTATAACTTGCCCTCACAAACTGACCTCAGTCAAGGGAATTATGTATAAAGGAGGTGAACTCAAGCAAGGCAGTGGTGGTGCTATGCTCTTTCCAGAATCCACGCTGTTGTGAGCATTGGATTTGGTACTTCTCTAGGTACTTGTTTAGTTGATCTGCCACAATTCGTTCAAGTGCCTTTGTGGAGGGGGGGGGATTGAGATTGGGCAGTAATTAGTATGCTGGACATGGTCACCACTTTTATGTACAGATGTAACCTCAGCTGCTTTCCACCACTGGGGAAACTGGCCGAGGCATAGTGACTTATTTATTTATTTATTTTATTGATAACTAGGATTACAAATACTTTTGAATCACAGGTTCTTTTACAAAGGTTCTGCATCAGAGAGCTGTACCAGTTAAGGCAGAAGGAAGCAGGGAGGGAAGTCAGAATAGCAAAGGCCCAAACTAAGGAAAAGATAGCCAACTCAGTTAAGAAGGGGGATAAAACCTTTTATAGGTACATCAGCGAGCGTAGAAAGACAAAGGAAGGGATAGTGAGGCTGAATAGAATGAATGGTGGGTGGGCAGAGGGGGACAGTGAAAAAGCAGGAATACTGAACGAATATTTCTGCTCAGTATTCACAAAAGAGGAGGGGGAAGTGCCTAATCCAATTAACAGAAGCACTCTTGATAAGAGGTCAATCCCAGTCCTTTCACAAAGGAAAGGGTTCTGCAAGAACTCCTAAAACTGAAGGTGGACAAAGCAATGGGTCCTGATGGAATTCACCAGAATTCTAAAAAATTAAGGAGGAACTAGTGTAACCACTGGCTACTCTTTTAATAAATCATGGGAGGATGGTGTGGTACCGAGGACTGGAGGGAAGGCGGATGTGATTCCCCTTCACAAAAGTGGGAGCAAGACAGAGGCAGGAAACTACAGACCTGTCAGTCTGACCTCTGTGTGGTAGGGAAAGTGATGGAGTCACTTCTGAAGGAAAGAATAGTTGAGTACCTAGAGGCCAGTGGAGCACAGGACTCAAGGCAGCATGGGTTTACAGCGGAAAGTCATGTCAGACGAATCTAATTGATTTCTTTGACTGGGTGACCAAAGTAGTAGACCAGGGAGGGGCTGTGGACATGCCTACCTAGACTTTAGCAAGGCATTTGACACAGTCCCACAAAAAGATTAATAGTCAAATTAACCAGCCTGAAGTGGGACCCAGGGTGGTAGCCTGGGAAAACATTGGCTGCACAACAGGACACAGAAGGTAATTGTAAATGGAGTCCACTCTGAAGAAAGGGGGTTACTAGTGGGGTACCGCAGGGGGTTCAGTATTGGGTCCAGTCCTTTTAATGTCTTCATCAGTGACATTGCAGAGAGACTGGAAGGAAAGTATACCTTTGCAGATGACACAAAGATCTGCAACAGGGTTGATACACAAGGAGGTGTGGAAAGGATGAAAAGGGACTTGGCAAGGTTGGAGGAATGGTCAAGTATGGCAGCTAAGATTCAATGCAAAGTGCAAAATAATGCACCTGGGAAACAAGAACCCAGGGGAAGAATACACAATGGGTAGGGGAGGTAGTAACAACAACAAAAAAGGAAAGGGACCTGGGGGTAATCATATCAGATGACCTTAAGGTTAGCAAGCAATGTGAGAAGGCAGTAGGGAGGGCTGGGGGTATACTGGGATGTATAGGGAGAGGCATCATCAGCAGAAAACAGGGAGTTGTTATCCCTCTGTACAGACAGTTGGTGAGACCCCATCTGGAGTTCTGTGTCCAGTTCTGGAGACCCCATCTCCGCAAGGACATAGACAGGATAGAGGCAGTCCAGAGGAGGGCAACTAAAATGGTGCAGGGTCTGCAAGAGAAGCCGTATGAGGAGAGACTAAAGGAGCTTAATATGTATACCCTTGAGGAAAGAAGGGAGGGGGACATGATAGAAACTTTTAAGTACCTCAGTGGAATCAACAAAGTCCAAGAGGTAGCATCTTTCAGAAAAAGAGACTTGCAAGAACAAGGGACACAATTTAAAGATAGAAGGAGGGCGGTTCAGGGGCAATGTGAGGAGTATTATTTCACAGAGAGGGTAGTGGATGCATGGAACAGCCTTCCTGAGGAGGTTGTGGGGTCTAAAACTGTGGGAGAATTCAAGAATGCATGGGACAGACATAAGGCAATTCTTGTGGGGGGTAGGAAGAAATAGGCTGTTGGTTAACTAGGATCTGCGACCTATCCTGTAGGTAGGGAAATGGGCAGACTAGATGGGCCAAGAGGTCCTTATCTGCCATCAAAGTCTATGTTTATATGTTTCTATCAGGACAGGAGTAGGTACAATACAAAAAAAACAGTAGTTACAGTTCAAAAATGGTTATAATACAAAGTGATTACATTACAATGCAGTTAAAAGAAATAATCAGTGAGAGGCATACAGGAGAATGCAGTGAAATATTATATTGCAATCAGAGCAATGACTGTGTCACAATAAGTACTAACAGAAGATTATGTTAGCTGAGTAGGAGAAAGGTGGGAGAAAAGGGGGGAAGGAGACAGGGGGGACAGGGGAATGTGTGGTTTGTAGAGCCAGAATATAAGTAAAGGAGTGATAATATAGGAAAGGGGTAGATGAGGGTGGGAAGAAAAGGAGGCAGGGGAAAGAGATAGGGGAAAGGGGAGGTAATGGGGAAAGGGGAAAAGAGAGTAGAACAGCTTACAAGCTTAGGGGGTACAATCACAACTATTTAGTGCAAGGAGATGTTGTTGCAGTTTGAGTTTGAAAGGGCCAAGCTTTGTCTCAGCAGCGACATTGGGTGGAAGGCCATTTAGCCATGTAGGTGCTCTAAAACCCAAAGTCTTCAGTACCTGAGAGGTCTGGCAGAAAGGGACAACGTACGTCTGTTTGGATGTACTACGCATACAGCATAGAATAGGTGCAAACATTAGAAGAGATTCAGTGGACAGAGGAGTGAGACCTACAGTAGGCACATTTTTTCACAAGTAAGCAGGTCTGGTAGGAGACCCTACCCTTTTGAGGTGTAACTTCTTATATATACCTAGGTGTTAAGTTTTCTGCGAATGGAGCATGGTCAGAGTTTTGGAGGGATCAAGTGGCAAAGACCAAATTGGTGGCTAAAGCATTACTGCGCTTTAATAGTGAATACGCAGGTCATTTAGTTTCTCCGGCATTAATTGCTGCTGAGGCAAAAGTTAATCCTATTCTAACATATGGAGCAGAGATTTGGAGTGTAAACCCTCCCTTATGGTTGGAGACTCCTCTTTCTTTCTTTTATAAATCATTATTACAGGTTCCTATATCTACATCTAATCCTATAGTTAGGGCTGAATTAGGAAGATTACCCATTGCTACTATAATTGAGATGCGTATGGTGGGCTATTGGCTAAAAATTATTAATCATCAGGCTAATAGTTTACCGCTATTATGCTTGAAAGAAAAAATTGCTTGGCAAAATCAAAACTTTAGATAATTTTGGGTCAAGTCTATCCAAGGTATTCTGGAGAAAATAGCTATGCATCATCTTTGGCTAGATTGGGAAAAATTAATTATAATATCTCCCTTATTTAAGGAACTGCTTAAAAAAAATATTTACATTTGCTCAAAGTAAACAAAAAGGGGTTCTCAGAGCACAGCATCAGGCTATTTGGTTAGCCCAAAATAAGATTGACATATTTCTGGAAACCTATTTAATTCTACCTCTTACTCCTTTAGATAGGAAAATGATTACATGGGCAAGGATGGGCATTATCTGCTCTAAATATATATTCTTTAATACAACAGCTGCCCTCAATACCTGCCCTGAAACATGTAGGTGTAATAGGGGTTTCATAGAAAATCTTTACCGTATCACGATACAATGTCCTTTATACAAAATCCCGCGTTTTAAACTACTTAATAATTTTCTTAGCAAATATGCTAATGCAGAATACGACCCGTTATTTGTGCTTTTCTACCCTCATGCATTAGATGAGGCTAGGATGACGACAGGGTTCTCTTACCAAGTGATGAAATATAAAGTAAAACATCTCCCTGCCTCTGAGAAATAAATCTGAAGTCTATTAGCTCAAATGAATCAAAACTAAGTAACCTGTTGATTCTCAGTAAAATTATATATATATTAAGAAAGGGAGGGTTGGGATTGTCTGGAAAGAGAAAGGAAAAGATAAGGGAGAGATAATCCCTTTGTCTGATTACGTATACTAATATTCTGTACCAAGGACTTTCAATATTTATACTGTGATGTAACTTGATGTCTATGTATTTGTATGTGTTATAATGAACATTTTAATGTTTTTAGTATAATGTAATGGTAATTACCAAACAATAAAAATGAACTGAACTGAACTACCCTTTAGGCGAACTCAATTGGTCAGATCATAATGTTTGCACGTATGGGTGCATTTATCAGTCCTGGATACAAGTCTACAGGACTTGTTCAGTGCAACTGTAATTCTTTTTAGAGTAGTGTCAGTAGCAGCTCCATAAATGATTAGTCCGTAATATATTACAGATTGTATTGAGCTGGTTACAGCAACTCGCAATGCCTCAGGGGTCAAGCAGTGACAATGCCAATAAAGGCTCCCAGTCCTAGAGTTAACAGCCCTGGAAATTTGGTTGACATGCAAGCTGTAGGATAGAGTGGTATCAAGTATTATACCAAGGTTTCTGAATTCCTGGACTTGTTCAAGTGGCTGGTTTGATTATTATAAATAGTTAAGCAAGCAGTTTTATGTTTGTTGTGAGGGTTGGAAAAGAGCATGATCTTGTTTTTTTTGTAGTTCAGAATTACTTTACGTTATCCAAACTAGGTCTCAACAATGTTGACGTTGGCTTGTAAGTCTCTCTAGAGAGAGGGAGAATATTGGTGTAGCTTGAGAAAAGGAAGCATCATCTGCATAAAGGATCATGTGATTGTTACAGGTTTTTGGGAGGTTGTTAATAAATAAAGAGTAAGGATCCAAGGATGAACCCCTGTGGTACCCCAGATTGCACAAGAAGACTACAGGAGAGTGTTTCACCAATTTTAACTTACTGTATCCTACCATCAGGGTAGCTCTTGAACCAGCTGGTGACCTCTTTTGAGAGGCCTAGGGCAGGGAAAGAATGAAGCAGGAGGGAGCAGTTAACGGTGTTGAAGACCTTAGTTGGGTCTATGTAAATTGACCCAGCTAGGTGGCCTCAATCCAGGGCCTTATGAATGTGGTCCATGTATTCAAGAAGGGCAGTGGTTGTGCTGTGTGCTTTTCTAAAACCGTGTTGTTGTGGGCATTGAATGTTGTGCTTGGCTAGGTAATCTGACAGCTGGTCCGAGATGATGCACTCAAGGGCTTTGGGAAGGGGATGGATATTGGGTGATAGTTGTTGTGCTGGGACCTGTAGTCACTTTTGTGTACAGGTGTGACAATGGCTGCTTTCCATAGTTGAGGGAATTGCCTGAGGGAAAGCAATAAATTTAAGACTTTGGACAGGGGATTCAGGACAACATCAGGTGAGAAGTTAAGAAGTTTGAGGTCTAGGGAGTTGCTACTAAACCTGGTTTTGCCGAGCACCCTTTGAAGATACTTTTTGGTTTCAGCAAGTGTGACTCTCCTAAAGTAAAAGGGAGGGGTATTGGGGAGGGGAGCAGCAATTCCAGTTTTGCCCAATATGTCAGACTCATCAAAAAAGTCAGGGGGAAGTACACCACTAAGATCAGTGAAAGCATCGTTGAAGGTGTCCGCTATTTGTTTATGGTCTTGTATGGTGACGCCGTTCACCTCAGTCATAGTGGGGGATATTTTATTGGGCTTACCCATCAGGTCTTTATTCTTATCCCAGAAACTCCGGCTATTACCCAAGGAGTCAGTAAGCTCATACTTAGAGTGTTCTATTTTGGCCCGACGAATTTCATGGGTACACAAGTTTCTAGCAGCCCTATAGTGCTGCAGGTCAACCTGTTTCCCAGTAGCTAATACACTATGCCAGAGATTGTCCCTTTCTTTCATCAAGTTAAGTAAGGCAGCGGTGATCCAAGGATTAGTTGATCCCTTTGTCTTTCTTTTTCAAAGCGGGGCATACATGTCTCAGGCTTTATTAAACTGGGTGATGAAGTAGTGCAGTGCATGGTCCACACTATTGGAAGTGTTTAAGGAGACCAATCAAGTTGTGCAAGGTAGGATTGGAACAAGTTTACCTTTTTTAAGAACACATCGGAAAGCGATTTTAGCAGGAGATTTGGTGACCTTATTTGATCAGTGACAAATTACCAGGTAATGATCACTCTTCCGGTCAGTGAGAACTAAGGTGCTAGTAATTCATTTTGTGTGGGTGGTAAGGATCAAATCCAGAAGGGAGCAGGTGCCAGTCCAGAGATTGATTCTAGTGAGGGAGGTTATCATCTGGGTTATATCGATTGCTGCGATGGCGTCTTTATAAGGATCAACTTCAGGGGCAAGCCAATTAATGTTGAAGTCACCCATAACCACTGTCTCAGGGTGATGAGGGAGGATCGCCAAACAGTCGAGGACCATTTTGAAGCTGGATGTTTGGTCACATGGTAGGATGTAAACAGCCATTAAGATAAGTGATTTCCCATGTTGTGCAAGGATTATTTTGATTGCAAGGGCTTGAGAGTGGCTTACTGGTGTCACTAATGGAAGTGGCCCTTTAGAGTGTTTTTCAGGTAAATAGCACAACCCCCTCTCCTTTTGCTGAGCTGGTCTTGCCTAAATAGGGTGTAACGAGGAAGGGAAATTGCAATGTCAGCAACCTTAGGAGAGAGCCAGGTTTCAGTAAGGGATAGCACATCAGGGTTGTGCTGTTGCCCAGACTTGCAGGTCGTCAAACTTGGGTAGCAGGCTACGAATACTGATGGAGGCAAACTTTATGTAATAGCTTTGTGAGAGGTGTTAGGGCTTCATCAGTGGTTTGACTAATGAGCTTAAGGTCTAGTGAGTCATTAGAGCACCCATGCCCTGAAGGGTGGCCCTGAACTGCACATCACGCCAGCTGGGGGCCCCATTGAACAGGTCCAGGTCTTCAAGTACCTGGGTGTACAACTTGAAGTGACCCTATTCTTCATATCTCCCTGGTCAAACATGTCCATTAATTCCTTGGTTTGCTATATAGAAACAAGCGCAACATCAGCCGTGAAGTAAAAAACCTCCTAGTATCCAGCCTTATCATCTCGAAGCTTGACTTTCGTATAGCCATCTACTCTGCAACCAATAACACCAGACTCAAAAGAATCTCAATAATGTTCAAACAAGCTTTCAAATATGCATTCAAACATGAAACCACACATAGGTGTGACCTGCACCTTGCCACCTATTGGCTTCTTTTCCACCTACGAGTTAACCTCATTGAAGCTCTTCTATGCAAGAAAGCACTTCTTGGTCAAATGCCACCCGGTGTCTGCAAACATTTCTCCCCGATCATAAACAAATATGGAACTCAGTCGATGAGGGATGAAAAATTCTTCCTGCCATTAAGAAACACTACTCTTGGCCAACACTCCTATGCAGCTAGAGCAGTCAAAGTCTGGAACTCCCTGCCTACAGCCATCACCACTCTCACCCACTTCTCCCCCTTAAGGCCCAAGTCACTGCTCACCTTTTCCAGAAATTGCACTGCATGTGTACCTAAATTGTATCTACTAGTTGCATTAGCCTGCACCCCTTGTTAATGCCCTCTGCAATTGCAGAAGTTTATTGTTAACTCACTGCTCCTTATAATATGGTAATTATTGTTATATCTGTTGTATATTGTATTGTATTGGTCTGCTGTTGAATGTAGCTTGTTCTTCTATTGTATTGATGTGGACACTTTTGAAAAAGGGTTACCCAGTTAGAATAGTGCTACAGGAACAGCCCAGTCAAGAGAGAGCTAGTCCCTGTGGCGCTAACATGGACAGCAAGACAGGATTTACAATGCTTTCAGTAAGTGCTCCCCTGGTTGCTGTCCATGGTGCTAATGGGACACAAGGGCATCAGTATCCAGGAGGCTGGTCAAGCTGCTCCTGTGGAGTGGAGGTCTGGAGCATCAAGCAGCTCGGCTAGTGGCATTGGAGACTAGGGTTCTAATTGTGGTCTCCAACTTTTTTGTGCATTCGTAACTTAGAATTTTTTATGTAGGGCTGTGGAAACAGTATTCCATGGCCCCACAAATTTTAACTTTCCCAGTGATCTGCTCCACCACCCCCCAGAGTGAGAATCCTTCAGTCCAGGGGGGTGTGGGGCACAGTCCCGTGCATCGGGGATGCAGTGGGTGGATCCCCCCACAAAAGCAAAATCAGCTCTATTTTTTCCATGCAGTTCTTGACCGTGCTATTATTGTCAGCACTGTTCTGACCCAGTGCCTGAAAAAGGGCCCTTGAGCTCAAAGGTGCTCTGAACACAATCAATCAATCAATCAATCAATAAGCCAGAGAACTTCATAAGTATGTGCCAAGGCCAGGCTTGTGGATCTGTAGATTTGGGGAGGAGGGCCCTTTGAACATGTTCTATTCTCAAGAATGTGGTGGGAGGAAGCGCCAGTACCTCTTTTGGGAGCTCCTCCAGAAAATTGCACATGTGGCCAATTTCTGCTCCTTCTGGCAGCCCAGTTAGTCTCATATGGTCCTGGAGCAACCTGGCCTCCAGATCAATGCATTATCTTGAAATTCCATGGTGTAGGAAACAAGAGCATCAGTGGTGTTACTGAGCTGTATTGCACCATCTTCAATTCCTGAAACTCGCTCCTCTGCCTGCTCAACTCATTGTTCCACACCAGTCAATCTATTGTTGAGCTAGAGAAACTCTTTATTTTCATTTCAGGAGGCTCTGATCTCCCTGAGCAGCATCTCAGATCCACAGTGGGTAAATCACTCTCCCTCTGTGTCCATCAAACTGGCAGGTGAAGGGCTGTGACTGCAATCAGAACTTAGTTGATGAAATCTGGATCCTTCTGGCAGTGGTTTTGAACTGAGAGACTTAGAACCGGTCTTTCAATCATCCATCTCTGCTTCTGTAGACATTTTGGGGGGCTATGGTAGTTTTAAATTGCAGAGTGTATGATTACTAGAATTGAGGGGAGGAGAACTCTCAATTCAGCTATTTACCCAGGTTGTGATGTCATGGGAAGTCGACACAGTTATATTTCTGAGCACAACAGCATTTCAGAACAACAAATTGATTTAAAACATTTTTTAAATACTGTAAAGATATTGCAGATCTGCAAATTAATCTCATAACTGATAGGGTCAACTTCAAGTTAAAATACTTGTTTGAGAGATGGTCCGATCACCTAATGTATCATGTTATACCAGAACAAAGTACTTCAAACGGCATACTGTAAATGTAAAAGTCAGTAAGAAAGCAGCTCTTTTTTTGAGCAAAAGCACAACTGTTTTTAGTATGAGTTGCTGTTAAGCATAATAGCTGCAGCAATAAGTAAGGAAATGGGCAGACTAGGTGGGCCGTATAGTCCTTATCTGCCAACAGATTCTATGATTCTATGTTTCTATAATACTGCGTAACTAAGGACTGGCTATTGGAACAATAAATTAAAAGCAAACATTTCTCCTATGGTGTGTGTCAGTGTTTTTGATCAGAATTTTGTTGTTTTCTGCTTGTGTATTGTTTCAATTGCTTGTATTCTGAAGCATAAAACACACTGCATATAAGGAATAATGTATGGGCAACCATACACAGTGAGTCTGTGTTTCCGTCAAAGGGTTTTGATAACAATGTATGGACCTCGAGAGTGAAGCTCAAAAGGTCTGTGCTGTGCAACTCTGAGATGGAAATACATGGTGAGTTCTGTGTGGTCACCCATATTTTAGGTTTTACAGAATATGGTATTAAAATTTTCAGTTTACAGAACGTAAAAGTCCTTCAAACTGGGGCTCGCTTTGTTTAAACACTTAGGCCCAGATATTCAAAAGGGTTGCGCATAGCACAACAGTATTGCACCATGCGCAACCCACTGATGCGCCCTGGCACGACATTCAAATGGGAATTGTGCCTGGCACAAATCTTGATGCGCTGAAGCGCATCATTAAAGTAAGTGGCGCAGGTTGGGGGGGGCATGCCCATGCATACTCTGCACATCCCGATATTCAGCCCAGGATGTGCTGAGCCATGCATGTGCAACCCCTACTTGGATCCATTCACATATCTGGAATGTAGTAGTATGGTACGGACTGCACGCCCATTGGCTCACACTGTGGACCAATGGGCATACAGCCCTACCGACAGTGTCAGTTGGCGGGCAGTGGGGCAGCAAGCGGGTGGGTGCTGCCACCCGACACTGACCGGGGGAGGCAGGGCAGTGGGGCTCAGTGGGCAGGAGGGGACGGGGGTCCACTGGACCACCAGGGATATTGGATCCTTATTTATTTTACTTAAGCCAGCAATTGGGCTGACAGCAGTCCACTGGATCACCAGGGATATTGGATTCTTTTTTATTTTTCAAATGCCCACAATTGGGCTGACAGCGGTCCACTGGACCGCCAGGGATATTGGATTCCTATTTATTTCACAAATGCCCATGATCAGGCTGTGGGGCACATTGCCGCGCTGCAGGGGGCATCGGTCCCTGATGTCTGCTGCCTGGCAGGGCACCAGGCACAAGTCACAGGGGATCGGCACACCTGCATGCAAATGGGGCCATAATGACATGCAAATGGCCCCATTTGCACCTTGCATACATTATGGCCCCATTTGCATATGCACTTTTGAATATCACGGTTGCTGTGCATAGCGGAACAGAACTTGTCCTAGCGCATGCCCCTGCTCCACTCTGGCCACTGTGCCATGCACACTGCGGGTGGCCAGGGTGCGATATTCAATGATGCTGAGCTATGGCACAGCTCCATTGAATATTGCCCAGTCAACACCCCTGCGCAGCCAAGTTGTGCTGCACCCAGGCTTGCGCCACAGCCTGGTGCAGTTTGAATATCTGGGCCTTAGAAAACTGTATGGAAAAACTGTACCAGCCTTTTATTTTTATTTTTATTTGGTTTTATTTGCTCCCATGGCAGGCAGATAAAGCAGCAGTATTTTTATGAATGAAGTAACTGCAGATGGAAATGAGCCACCAGGAAGACCGTTAGTAAACCTCAGTGTTCCGGTGTCTTTGCGTGCCAGAATGTAATTACTTACTGGCATTGCTTAGTAGTTTGTTTGTTGTAGTGGTGAGAACATTCTTTGGTGAAGTTTCATTTGTATTTTATAGAGTGGAAGATGAAGGAAAGCATCGGGAGTTGGTGCAGTTGGGAACACAGATGCTTTGATGAGTGAAAGTGCACAACAGCTTTTAGAATGTGCACAACAACTTTTGAGTAGTCACTGTATTCCATACACAGTAAGCCCCAACCATGTACTATTGTAATATAGAGGATCAGGGATATAATTTGAAGTTTTTACCCTCTCTTCTAAGGACCGCAGCAAAGATTTATTATATTCTATAATGTTAGACATAAAAAAATATAATGTTCCAATACTGGTGGTGCTCAAAAGACTAGAATACAAACTACAAAAGAACAGCATCCACCATCAAAGTTCACCAGTCAGAAATTACATGAGTCCAAGAGTATATTTAAAATATTTAATTTTTCATTGATCCAAAAAGGCAGGCACCAGCATACAATTATTTATTTATTTAGTTAAAGTTTTTCTTGACCTGGGAAAGGAGGGCTAGGCAATTCTGCCTATTTTCAACTTCTTTCCAAGGCAGGAAGAGATACAGATGGAACCTGATTAAGCTGTTAAAAACAGATCCCCCACAGCAACCTGGCATGCATGAACACTGGCTACTGCTAAGCACCTGTTTATGCCCCCCCAGTGTGCTGCTGCTTGGGGGTGCAGGTTGGAGGACACAAGGTGGCATCCAATTGGATGCCTGTCCAGGTTCCATAGTGAATCCCCTGCTCTGCATGGAGCAGGAGATGGTGGACTGGCATAGGATTTTAAAATACAAAATCGAGGGGAGAGTGCCAGAATGGCACCCCTAGACCTCCCTGCCTCCCCAGATGGCTGGGGCAGCATGGCAGAAGGGTCATTCTTCCTGCTGCAGCCAACAGGTGTAATCTTCGGGGGCATGCAATAGACATAGCAGGGTCCCTACTTCCATATCCTATGACTCCCCCTCATCCAGCACTTCACGCATTCGTGAATGGCATGGGGTGTAAGAAATCAACCCCACATGCCCACCCACACTGTCCATATCTGTAGCTGAATGAATGGCTAGGGGATCCAGTATGGAAAGGACACATATCTCTTGCATGAATGCTGGCAGGGTTCTGCAGAACTCCTGGTCTGCAGAATTACAACTTGGGATTGCCTATGTGCCATGGATCTATGGCTCATAGGAATCCTGCACCTTAATACATAGGTACCAATGTGCTTTATCAAGGGTCCTTGATAAAGCACAAAGTGCAAAATGCTATCAGGTTGTTGTGGGGGTCCTGTTTTTAACTATATGCTGCTGCCTCCCTTTTTGGATACATGAGTAATAAAACATTTTAAATATACTCTTGGACTCATGTAATCTTTGACTGGGGAATATTGATGGTGGGTCCTGCTCTTTTGTAGTTTATATTCTATAACCAACTTTTTATTACCTTAACAATTCAAAGCCTATAATTATCAGGCACCGTTGCTAAGTGTCTGTTCAAGTAGAACAGAACTCTAATATAGGACACTAGAAGGGTTGTATTCACTCTGAAATTGAAAGTCTGTACGTAAAAAGCAGTGCATGAAACATAAGAACTACATAATAAAAGATGATTGAACTCAAGCTATACATCCAAGAATGTATGTTCATATTGGTACTGTAGTACGCATTATAAAGCATGTCAAGTGCCCTTCCCCCACAATTTTAGCCAATGGTACTTATGACTCAATACAGTTAGCAACTAGTTCTTGAAAAATCTTAGGATTTATGCCTACGTTTCCTTATCTGGGTTAAAGCCCGACCTTACTCCTGTTACACAGAATAGCAGCAGAAATAAGACTGGATTTCCAAAGTGTCACCAGGCATTATATCCACTCCCTCAACCTTATATCTAAATTCTGGTTTAACATGTTACCCTCCTACCTGTCAGACTGTCTCTCCCCCACTGCTGTCACCCCATATGAGCTGAGGCACAGAAATGTATGCTCGTTTAGCATCCCTCGCCCATCCTCCTCATCTGGCCTTGCTACTTTCTCCTCCTGGCTCCCCAGTTTGTGGAACAGACTTACCCTCTCCCTCATGAGTTCCTTCTCTTATGTCATCTGCAAGAAACGCCTTTGTTTCCTACCACCATTCCCCTGCCTCTGCTCCAGATGACTAACTCTACAACCCTCAAGCTCTTGTGACTTCTGCACCTAAGCACTTACTTTACTCATCTTCTAAATGCACTTACTATCTGTAGATTTCTTATCACGTATTCTCAAATGACCTGAACTGTGCAAGACCCATGTGTGCTACTGATTACCATTTTTTACTGAAAATCAAACTGCCCTTCTGGTCTCAATTTTTACCTGTTTCTTTACTACTGTACCACTTACTTATTGTAACTCACTGAAAATATGTGTTTTATGCTAAGTGTGTGTATTTTATGCTAATTTGTATGTACTCCACCCCACCCACCCTCACCCAGGTTTGCACCTGGAATTGAGCCTCGGCTCAGTGTGCCTTTCCAGTTACCAACTGTTTAAATAATAAAATAAATAAATAATCACGTGATGACTTACGTCATGATTATGGTCAGTGCAATTGTGCTACTTGCATCAAGAAGTTAGACCATGTAAAATGGGGTCTAACTTCTTGTTGCATATGCTTCAGGTTGTACTTAGTAAATGATGCATGCATCACAATAGTGGCGCGTACATCATTTTATTGCATAAAGTAGATACGTTGGTACAAATGCACAAATGCACCAAAATGTTTGAGAATAGAATCCAAGATTGTGATTTATTTAGTCTGATGCAGGCACAGCCAGACACCTGGAACCACACCTACACTGAGACTTTTTAATCTCAAGCCTGTAGTTTTTGCCTCACATTCAGTCATGTGGCCAATATTTCCTGAGTACATTCTGGTAGAAGCACAATATTCACACTGTTTATAACACACCACAAGAAAGGATATAATTGTTGAGAACAGTCTTCTTATAGCAGCCAGTATATACATTTTAATTTGAATTTTTTTATCTGTCCTCTGTTATTTAAAATCTCATCCTGATCCCCCTTGTGCTACATTTTGTAGCAGGATTTAATAATCTGCTGCTGGCTTACAGGTTACATGGGTACAAGAGCATGTCTGCTGCATGGGTATAATTGGAAGCAAGAACTACAGTAGGCTATTACTTCTCTGGAATGCACTGCTAGGCAGATCACCATTAGCTGAAGAACTGTGTAAGGAAAAGCCATGAATATAAATAGTCAGAGGATATTTAAATTCTGTAGTCAGAATTTACATTTTCCAGTTTTATAGAATCATATTTACTTAAGTTGCCTGTTTTTCCTATGTTTTAGAACCTTAGTGTAATTCTTCATACTACTGGAAATCATACTGTACATGTCTGCTGTTGTTAAGGAGCCAATGTTCAGATGTTATGTAATACACTTCTACAGGTAAACATTAGATGTATACATTTGCTATCTGCTCAGTTCTGTAGGTTATACTGTATCAATCCTTTTTTGCAGCTGCAGTAGGCAGAGCCTGCAGACCTTTTGCATGTACAAAAGGAATGATGTTGTGTTTTCTGTCCATGGAACTGACCGAAGGTGTAAATAGTCTCCTCCACCTTACCCTCCTCAAAGAAATGTTTTCCACCCTCAAATAACTATGCTTTCATGTTAGTCAATGATTGCAGGGTACTATTTTCTTTCTTAAATGGGCGGTACAAGAACTGGAACCTGAGTAGTGGGAGGCAGCATTGTTTTTTGGGGGGAGTAAGATTCACCCAAGAAGCTCCTAAAGATCCATCCCCACCCTTTTTTTTATTCATGTGGGAGGGGCATGAGGTGTATCTATCATGTCAAAACAAGACACACTAGTTTGGAATCTGGACCAAGAAACAGAACAAGTCTGTGGAGTCCCTGCATTTTATTAAGGACTAGGCGAGCAGAAGTTACTTAATGCCTTCAAATTGACTTAAAAACCATTGGAACAAATGATTGTCAGAGCCACCTGGTGTCTCAAAAGGAAAGAGTAAGAAATGTCTGAAACTACAGCTCCCAAGGAAAATAGACACAGCATTCTGGTGGAAAGAGCCACAGGTTTTTCTTAAATATTTAAATACTAAAACCTACAGTTCAGCTTTTGGGATTAACAATATTTGTTTACTATATTCAATATATAGTATATATATATATATTAGTTTGTCTTTTTAGTAGTTTCAAAACTTTGAAAACATTGGTGTTAGTAATGCATTTAGAAATGCATTTTTTAATTGTCTTTACAGTTAATCATGCAGTTTCATGTGAGGGTAAATTTTTTGGGGGAGGGGGTTCAAATTATTTTAATCATGGGCACAATACTTATTAAACACAGCTTTTGATGAAGTGTATTTTTTTTTAAGTTTGAGAAGTGGGGTTGCCTTGCACATGTTAAAAAATACCAGCTGCAATTAACAACTATGTGTAGAAACAAAATGCTGGGTGTTTTTTTTTTTTCCTACTTACTTTTTTCCTGGCTCAGTTTATATCAGTGAAAAGAAAGACTGGAAAACTGTCAGAGCTGCCATCCACCTGGATATATCATTTATCACTAATTTAAAATAACACAAATGTAGTTTCACATTTTTACTATGAGAGAAGCAAGAAGATGAACCAGCATGGTTAACAAATACATCCATTGACACCTGTGAATGAGTGGGAAGGGGTCTGGAATCTGCTATTCAGGTTTTTTTTAATTGCATCTTGTCCCAGGCAATCTTCCCAGAGTACAGTTTGCTCTATTGTTTAATATCTCCAGTGGAGGCTAGTGTCTTGTTACATTGTCTAGTTTCAAATTAACTACAGACATCATGGCAGCCAAAAGAGACACACTTTGAGTCTTAGGGTATGTGCAGCATAATTAATATGTTTCCATATGCATAATCTTTCCATTCGTGTTATTACTAGACATACTGCAGCTAGCTTGGCTTGAGGAAGGGTGAACATGGTCAGGATATTGAGCAATTGATATGCATATGCAGCAGATAAGTCCAGATGTGCTAACTGCCTGCTGAATAAGGAAGGGTAGCAAGAATCCAAGGAATGATTACGAGGTGGGGGGGCTGATGGTCATCAAAATAGAAAGGGATTTTGGGGTAATCATATTGGATGACCTAAAGGTAGCTAAACAATATTCCAAAGCTGTGAGGAGAGCCAGTGGAATGCTGTTGTGCATTAGTGAGAGGTATTACCAGCAGAAGGAAGGAGGTAGTGATGCCACTGTGAAGATCACTGGTGAGGCCTCATTTGGAATATGGTGTCCAGTTCTGGAAACCACATTTCTGTCATGCAACTTTAAATCACAAATGGGTTAAATGGTTCTATTTTAGATTTCTATCCCTTTCCCCTACTTCTCCCACTAGTTAGCCTTATGGAACGCAACCCGAACATATCTTGGCTAGCATGATGAATGCACCTACACAAGCTGCTTCTCAGTCTACAGCACTGTCTTTTTAAAATGCTAACTTCTTGTTAAAAATATGGTATAATTTTTCCATCCATATTATTGCTAGACATACTGTAGCTAGCCTGGCTTGAGGAAGGGTGAACATGGTCAGGACCCCTTAGCAATTGAGATGCATATGTAGCAAATAAGTCCAGATGTGCTAACTTACCCTATAGCTTAAGTGTCACAGTTTGAATTTTCTTCTTGAAATGGTTACTTTTGCATTTATGTTTATTTTAAGATATTTATTATTCTGACCATGTGGTTATGTCATGGACCATAACATATCTCCAGCCTTAACCCATCCACCCATGTGTTCCAACTTACGAACATACGAACATACGAAATTTGCCAGCAGATAAAGTCCTAGAGGTCTATCAAGTCTGCCTGAATGTGCAGCTAGCACCCCTTATTCTGCAGCTGTCCCTCCCTTCCACTACATAGAAAATAGTGCTTGTAGGCAAATCTAATTATTTTGCCGCTGTGTTCTGGCATGTTCATGTGTGTGTGTGTGTGTGTGTGTGTGTGTGTGTGTGTGTGTGTGTGTGTGTTGTGTTACTGAAGCAAGAAATGTACAGCTATCATTGTTTACATCCTGTTCAAAATGAGTTTTTGCACCTGTGGTGCCAAATGGCACAGTCGCTGTGCAAAATCTCCTTTCGGCTAATGAACTGATAGTGTCACTGTTCATGAGGTGCGGTCAAAAAAAGCACATGCTGAAAGCTTGGAGTGAAATTACCAAGAAACACCCAGGGCATTATGGTTTCTGACCATAACACCTGCACTGTAGGGACTGACAGGCATCGGGGGGGGGTGACTTGGGATTGTCAACAGTAATGCTCATGCCATTCCACCCCCATCCCCACCCTGCAGCCAGTGACAGGTATTGAGGTGTGCCTTTGACTCTTCAGACCCAAAGTTCACTCCATTTTCTTATACTGTACCCATTTCAGCATATTTTCTTATGGAATGGGGTGAGTGTAAAGTCTGAAAACCCCAAGGCACACCTCGACTCTTGTCTGTGTCTGCTAGGTAGGGCGAAGTGAAATGGCGTGAGCATTATGGGCAATAACCCAAAGGGACACACCAATGCCTGTCCATCTCTGCAGGGTGGGGGGGTTGGCGCTGGCATCACTTCAATACTTCACTGCCATTCCTATTCTGCCTGTCTGTCTGTGTTTGTCTCTCCGTTAGTATGTCTATGTAATTATCTATCTTTCTATTAATTGCATGTATCGCTATTTTTACCTATTTCTATAACAAACCTGCATATCACATTTGCCTGCACTCTGAGCACATACTTATGAAACTGTGCATATTTGTACTCCACTTCTTCGTAGACCTCATACTTTCCTAATATTGCCATTATCACAAGCATAACTACCTTGCCCTTATCAAAAGCGACCCCCTTTGAAAGTTAATATCACATTTTCTTTAACAGTCCTTCATCATTACACCTGACTTCCTGAGATTAACACATTGCCTAAATATAACTTACATCACCTCATGGACAAAAACCCTTAAAAAATGTTAAATAAATAAATAACAAAATGTGTAAATAATCCCAAGGCTGAACATATGCCAGCCATTTCTTTTTCATGTACTGCCACCTTCTGTACCATCATGGGGATTTGCATATGTTTCCCTTGATGTTTTGAATTACTGAGATATGTGCAATTATGTTTTCTTTAAAATTTGGCTGTCTGGCCAATATCATCCGGGATAACACATACATCAGTGACATTTGCTCTGGGGTTCTTTTGTAAGCTTCCTATTCCTTCCATTAAAATGTATACCTCCATATATTTTCCTAATAATGTGTATGCCTTCCTCAGAACAGAAACTAAAACAAATCTTACTACTTACAAATCATTGTGCTGTTTCTTCATACCTCCTTAACAATTCCGCACAACTTCACTAACTTCATTATGCAGCCGTGGTGGATCTGACCAGAATTTGTTAACTTTCTGGCCATTCTAATGAAAGGTGAACTATTAAGATGTTATCCAACTATTTTGTTATTCATTTATTCATTAATGCGATGTTTCTCAAATGGTGAAGCCAGCCTCTCAGGGGCCAGCCCAGGCTGTTCTAGGGGAAGGACCAGTCAAGCCTAACAAAGTACTCTATCAAACTGCTTAAAGCAGCGGTGCATGTTACAGTGAACATTTCAGGCCTATCATTTTATTTCATCTTTACACAAAGCAACAGCTTGATTCCTTAATTTGCATTTTTAATCTGCCCCAGGGGATTTCTGCCTGTAGAGCAGATAATCACTTCTTGGCATATCACTGCACAAATATTCCTGAGAATGGTGATGAAAACCCAGGGATAGCCATATTAAAAAGAGTACCCCTTTTCTTATTTAAAATCTAAAAAATGCTAAAGCAGACTCAACATGGAACTAAAACCTTATAAGGGAACCTTATAAGGTAGGAAAAAATGGGATGAAAATATGTTCCTGTCAGTATAAATGTAAATGCATTGCTGCTTTAAATTTTGAGATGTTGATTTTTTTTTTTAAATGAAGAGATGGGGAAGCTGAATCTATTATACTGTAGCTCCAGATGAATGAACTCAGTCATTTACCTATTCACTAAAAATACCAGCAACAGCTCAACCTGGTTCAGTTTCAGTTGGTTTCCATCTGTAATCCCCCTATTTCTGATCAGTAAACGACAAAATAAATGTATTCAAATGTATTTCACATTACTCCTGATGTACAATACAAAGTACTGTATAGCAATGTTTCTATGAGGAGGCACTACTTTTTTTTTCAATAAATTGTGTTGGCCTGTGATAGTTTCCCATAATTTGGGGTGGATTACACTGATAATGTTTATGAACTAATGCATTTATGCATTTTATAAAATGGATCCTAAGAATCCTGCATTCTGATTAGCTGAAACATATTAGTACCTATTAGATTGGAATAGTACAACCAATGAGTATGAAAAACTCCTGGTAACAATGTTGAGCACTTACTACAAATCGAAGTTTGCAACTCCTCGATCATGCACTCCCTAATCCCTGTTTCTCTTTTCTGCATACTACTAACATACTACAACTTGCTGGTGCACTCAGTCACTGAACTAAAACACCTGAAGCAAATTATTTCCAATGCAAATCCACAAAGTGCAAACTCATGCACCTATGGCATAGGAACCCCAGGGCTGAGTATAGGATGGGGGTTACTGACTGTCACTAGACAGGATAGGGTCCTTAGGGTTATCATATCAAAGGACCTCAAGGTGGCAGTGCAGCGTGACAAGGCTGTGTGCAGGGTTACTGGGATGCTGGGCTGCATGGGGGTATCCCTAACAGGAGGAGAAAGGTGGTGCTGTCATTGTATCACTCCCTTGTATGCCCCCGCCAGAAGTATTGTGTCAAGTTTTGGAGACTGCACCTAAAAAAAAGCACATTGAGAGGGTGAAGGCTGTCTAGAGGAGGGCAACTAAAATAGTGTGGGTTTTTTAAGGGAATCCTTATGAGGAAAGGCTGAGGGATCTAAATAAGTACTCACTGGCAAAGAGGAGAGCAAGAGATGACATGATCAAGACCTGTAAGTACCTCACAGGTGTGAACAAGTTATAGGGGGTGAGTCTGTTTCAAATGAGGATGAGCACCAGGACTAGGGAGCATGTGATGAAGCAGGAGGGGGTCAGGAGAGATATGAGGAAATATTTCTTTACTCAAAGGGTAGCAGACAGCTGGAGCAAACTGGCAGCAGAAGATGTGGCAGCTTATGGATGGGTGTTTCAAGCATGCAAGGAATAGACATACAGGTATATTAGGAATGAGGCAAGGAGTGGGAGGGTTTACCAAAGACCAGTTTGCATCTGCAGAGGTGGACTAGGCAGGGAACTTTGAAGAGACTGGGTGGGCCTCACAGTCCTTTTCTGCTGACAAATTCTATGTTTCCATAGTAAAGTGCTATCAAGACTTTTTTTTTAGATTTAGAGAAAAAAGTGGAACAAAACTAGGGAAGGGTGACTTCAAGACATGGTTCACACAAAAAGCACACACACCATAGTGGCTCACACAGTACAACTCAGACCAGCACCTTGTAGTGACAGCTTATCTGTGGAGGGACTATTTTACACAAAACTACAGATTTTTAAACACTGTTCAGTTTTTATTTTCCATTTTCTCACATTCATTCTTAACACAAATTCCATAATTAAGTGCAGTAAGGCACTCCGGGATGTTGGTTGTGCTGTCACAATCACACTTTCAGGAACTGAAGGCCTTTAGCTTGCAGTCTTGTGCTTTACCATGCCCCTGAGTGTGTGGTTGTGGCAGCCAACATCCCATTGTGCCATATTTATTGCCAATAATTAGCCAAATGAAACAGTTATCACCTTAAAATTGTATTCTCAGACCATGACCGTTCAGTCAGCCACTGGTCACTCTGTTATCTAGGTCCCATTTCTGTATTCACAAATGAATAAGTGTACAACACTGGTCTTTAATACAGGGCATGCACTGAAGGAGGGGTAGTGCAGAGGCTGAGCACAGGGACAAAACTGCAAACATTTGCTCTGACCAAAGCATATTACTGAAAATAGAGGGGGTGAGGGGGCAGGTGCTGCACCATCCCCCTTTCTTTTTGCTCCCACCTACACTAGCACCCATCAGCCCTGTAACCTGACCGATCCTCCTGGGATGAACCTCCACCACAGTGTTCCTCCCTGGCTTGCCACCCAAGGCAGGACCCCCGAGGCCAGGGGGAGATGACCACGGAGAACATACCCTACCAAGTTTCTGTGATGAGTGCCTTAGGTTAGGCTGAGCTGGTCCACAGCATACAGAAGGTGGCATCCTGTATCAGTTTGACTTTTTCTGCTTTTTCCAGGGCCCCACCTACCCTCCCCACATGTACAGACCTGGCAGCAACCTGGGGGCAGGGACACTAAGCTGTGTGCGGTCACCCATGCTGCCTAGATCGTTTCCACAAGTCACCACTAGGTGCCACTCCAAGACCGGTCTGCAACAACCCACACTCTGAGAGGGAAGCATCCAACTCCCTCCCTGTCAGCCTGCACTCCTGACACCTGGACTCAGGGCAGTTTGCCAGCATGCCAGAGTGATGCCACATCACTAGTTGCCACAGTCCCAGTGCACCATCTCCTTCCTAGTACTCTCTCAGTGGCCGGAAATAGCCCTGCCAAATACTTTTCCTACTTAAATAAGAAACTTGGAAGCTTTTAGATTAGGGCTGGGTGAAATCTGAAGATTCATGTTTCATAGAACTGTTTCAAAATATCCTAGATTTTGTAAAATGTCATAAAATATTATATGCACATGCTGAATGTTCTTGTTTTGTGTAATGGAGGTCTGTATTGTGTGATGTTGTCTATTATGTACTGTTCCTATTCTGTACTACTGTATTTTTTCTGTTCTGGGTGTCTCCTGTAAAAGGGGACTTTGTACCCTAGTGAGGTCACCAGGCCATCCATCATAGATACACTGATGGTTAAGGACAGAAAAAAGACTGTGTTCATTTTATCTGCCCTGATGTTCCTGCATTGTTTTACTTTTTGGAGCTCCCCACACCTCTTCCTTCCCTTTGTTCCTACTTACCTCTTTAAAAGTGCACTATTGGGTTTTGAACCCAAAGATAGCCCCAGCATTGATGACATTAGTGGGTAGACTGTTCCACATATCCACCACCTGATCTGTGAAGAGATACTTTTTCTCTTCCTGCCAGAATTTCTTCCTTCCTATTTAAAGTTGTGCCCTGGAGGGCTGTGCTTTTTCTTAACTTAAATAAATCTATGAAGCCCACCCTATTATATCCTTGCATTCATTTGTACTATATGTTTGCATCATATTTCACAGACTGTAAAGAATTACAACAGAGAGTATTTTGTTCAGTGGCTCCCTCCTCCCACCTACCTGGGTAGTAGGTAGGGCTCCACCTCTGCTGGAGGGAGTGCCAGGAATGGTCATCCACTTGATTTAGAATGGCTAGATTAGGGAGGAGGATCACATGAGCTTTAAGATGGAACTCACAACTCATCTCTCCCTCTTTCTTTTTTAGTGGATAGAATTGACTTCTCACCTTCTGGAGTAGAATCAGGAACAGGTGATTCCATTGCCTTCAGTTCAGGTGAAGTCTCTGCCTCTGTATTTGGTTCCAAATTGAATCGGGGTGCAAATTCCAGTAGGGTTTGGAAAGGTTATGACGTGGTGGTCCAGTGTCATTGCTAGCCTAAGTTTTAATTAAATTCTTTTCCGGAGCTCAGTGTAGTAATTATAGGGTTTGTTACCCTTCCCTATGCCAAGAAGCTTTGTTTAGCATTTGGAGTCAGATGGACTAGTGGCAACACCCTCACTAGTGGCTGGCATTATTGCAGACCAAAACAGCAAAAGAAATAATGGCACTGAGGAGTGTAGAAATCAGATATTTTGAGCCAAACTCACAGTTCTGTGGGAGTGAGGCTAATCAACAGTTGGTAGCATCCACGAGCAAAGGGAACAAGTGAAGACGTGTCTCAAACTCTGGGGCAGCTGTTAACAAACACTCAGATTCTACTGTAGCCAACATCCATCTAGCTTTGCTCCATTTGCAGTGAGGGAATATTAGAAGAAGCACAGTATGAGTAAATCTTCACCAGAAGATGTAGGGAGGTTCAGCTGACACACAGGGACTCTAAACAGCCTGCCTCCCACAGTGTAGCTTTGAGCAGAGATATATGAAACAAAATCTGGTCAGAGCCAGTACAGTTGCATGTGATAATGATGCTGTTGTGTGGAAATATTGAGGTATGGAGAAGCAGTACAGTGAATGTCAATTATCAAGGTTAGTTTATTATTGAATGTAAAAGAGAAAAAAATGGTTGGAAAAATAATGGTACAAATTATGCAATCCAAGTGGTATAGCAGGAAACAGTACACAAAGTACAGGCATATGTTTTGTCTTTTTTATTAGATGGAATTATTATGGCATATACAAGTATTGGGAAGAATTTCAACTGTAGTTTAGTTCTTGTGGTGTTGCAAGAGTTAGTTTTGACTGTTGAGAGTCAGTTGAGTCTAGTATTAGTATAATTTTATTCTCTTGTTTTTTTGGAGGTTTAGTGGTAGTACTTGGTGGAGTTGGTGTACTGTGTTCTGTGTCAGAGAAGTAATCACTGTGAAGCTCTGTTATGTCATCGTATGGAAGGTGGCTTATGGAAATGATTTTTGTTTGTTGCACAGTCACAGAGCAAGCAACTGGTAGTGTATCAAGAATTAAAGTCTCTAAGTTGTCTGTTCATGTGTTTAGGAAATTGTGCAGTATGTCTGGGTTGATTGTCATGGATCATGGATAGTAGTTTGTCTTGACTGAAGCATGTGAGTTGAATTTGTTTCTTATCAATGTTTTCTAGCCCAACAAAGTCCATGTTCTTTTCTTCGGTGGGTGCCTCTGCAATCTGTAAAGAAAGAAGGTAAGAAGGATTGTAAGAGCAGAGGAATTTAGAACGGCTTATAATGCATAAAGTTTTAATAGGTATCAAGTAGTAGGAGCAGTCACAAGTAAGAGATTGGCATATTGAACAGCAGGTAAATGTCTAGCATCAGAAATAGATTGCAAATATATGTGATGTCATAGGTATTGAAAGGTTGGTAAGCACAAGGTACATACACATTGTATGAAATGGATATTGTTTTATAAAGACATCAAATGTAATCAGTACATGAAGTAATGGGTATTATTGTACTTTCATTATTGTTAAGACAAGCAACGTTTTGGATAATGAACAGTAGGGAAAGTGCAAACAGCAGAAATATTATGAAACTATATTATTTAATAGTTAGGAAAGTGTTGAGAAGCAAAACGAGTACATTGTCTGACAGGAACAGTTGATCTGAATGTAGTTTGTTAATGAAGTAGTGGGTAGCATTTATGAGGGTTGGAGCTGTGTCATTGATGGCCTCCCCATGGGTGCGAAATCTTGGTGTGATCTTTGACAGGAACCTGTCCATGGAGGCTTAAATATCCTCTGTGGTTCGTTCCTGTTTTTTCCATCTTAGAAATATCGCCAGGATTAAGCCCCTTGTTCCGGCTCTGGACCTCCCTACTCTGATACATGCCTTAGGCACTTCTAGGCTTGACTACTGTAATGCCCTCTATCCTGGGATCTCTGGAGTTCTCTTCACAGACTGCAGCTAGTGCAAAATGCTGCTGCCTGGCTTTTGTCCGGACAAAGTAAATTTTGTCATATCACTCCAGTATTGCACGAATTGCACTGGTTGCCTGTCAGGTAGAGAGTACTGTTCAAGGTGGGTTTTCTCACCTATAAGACCCTACACGGGCAGGGCCCTGGTTACCTGTCTGATCTTCTGGTACCGTCCACCTCTGTCCGAAATCTCCGCTCCTCTAGTGGTGGCTTCCTTAAAGTTCCGAGAGCAAGATTAAAATCTACGGGGGACCGAGCTTTCGGAGTTGCTGCTCCCGCTTTCTGGAACTCGTACGCTGCCTGAAGAGAGAGGCCCCCACTATAAAGGCCTTTAAGAGTCGTCTAAAGACCTTCTTATTTGTGCAAGCTTTTGGGGATTAAATTTTTTATGTGTATTATATTTTAATGTATAATGTATATGGTATGACATACTGTACAGTTTCTGTGCGGCGCCCAGAGCCTGTGGATTTTTAAATAAATTTGACTTTGTCTTTGTATGTAGTTTTGGTAAGGAAGGGGGTGTTGGTTAGGAGTTGTAGGATTTGTTTTTGGAATACTTACTGTGAAAGTCAATGTTTTTGAGGAGTTGGATATCACCTCTGCATTAAATTTTGATGTGTAGTGGTGTGATGTGCTGATGCCGTATCCCTCAGCAATTGCTGTGGAAGCATGTTCTTTCCACAGTGAGCATTTCACATTGTCACTTGAGTCCTCTACGATTATTGTTCTTATGTTGGTTGTTCTTCTGTGGACTAGAACAGTTCGAAGAGATTGATCCTGTTGGTGCAAGTCAGACAGGAATATTAAGTGGTTGTGAGGGGAAAACAGAGACACACAGAGACAGACATAGAGACACACACATATACAGTACATACACACACAGACACATACTACGTTTACATATAGTAAGAATCAATGACTTTGTAATCAATTCATGTCATTCAGATTGTAATGCTGTTGTGTTAACATGGTGTAGAACTGATGAAGAAGAAGAACCAGATTGAAAATACTCAGTTGCTGTGCATTTAAATGGAATGGGAATCAGTGTCCTTGTAGGCAAATGAAACTGAGTTGATTACAAGGTGACTGATTCTCATTGCATGTAAACCCAGACAGCAACTGAGGATTTGGAATCTGGTTGGATTCCTTTTGCAGCAATTTCAACAGTAAGTATAGCAGATTCTGGAATGAGGTTTACATGTAGAAAGTAACAGGGTTCAAATTAATCAATGGTTTTGAAACAGTGCAGTTGAACCTGGTTGAGTCTGAAACAGGAATCCAACTTTACACGAGCTTGCAATTGATGAATGCAGCATTGATTCCACTGAAATTGGAGTGTGAACCTGATTCAAGTGTAACCCCTAGGTGGCGCTATCCTAAGGGCTACTACCCCTGTCTGTTTGGCTACTAACAGGTTAAGGGGCCTGAGTTCTGAAACAGGTGCATCCACCCAAAGGTCATGGTTGGTATGGGTCAAACTAACAGGCCACAGCCCTCTGGGACACTGTGACCCCCCCCCTTATCTTCCACTAGTGGCCCACACAGTACACACTGTTTACACTCCCAATACCCCTGATATGCTTGGCATGTACACATATGTTTGGCACTTACCCCCAGGACTGGTTCCTTCAGCTTGGCGCTGGGGACCCCCTGTAAGATAAGATGATGCAATACAAAAGCAACGATGTAATACCTTCAACATAAACTGACACCACAGTCACTGCAAATTGCAGAAAAAACAGATCTGATTTATTCAGGGGACTGTAACAAGGACGGGGAATAATCAGGGTAATTGGCTTATAAACTACTTTGATCACACTGTTATGCATGCAGTACAAAATCCCCCCACACTGTCCCACACACACTGGGTACCCAGGTGAAAGGTGGATGGGCTAGTCAGGATCATTGCCCGGGGTAGGCCAGCATCACAGCTGGGTGGGAACCTGTGATGGAAAATGATATGCACACACACAATTTGTAATCCGAGCCGGATGGCTCAGTTCGTGAAGAAAATGAAATAACAGAAGAATCAGATGACACTCTTTGATTTAACAGAAGTTGCAGGGTGCTACCCTGATATTTACTCATGGTACCCAAGGCTGGACACAGGATGAACGAAATGAAGACCTCTGACAAGTAGTCTGGATGGTCTGGGGAAAGCAGGGCCCACACAGTGCAGTGAGGTGTCATTCTAGTTCAGGGTGGGAGTAGGGGCTGGTCCCCAGGCAGGTGTCTCATTGATGGCTCTTCTCTGTGCAGCAGGGTGGTCTGGCAAGGTCCTCGTGGTAAGGCCCAACCATATGGATCTAACTGCAGATTTAGTCCGATTTGTGTCGGATACAGTTTCCAGCAATCAGCACACAAGTCATAGAAGAGGGGTATTAAATTGCGATCCCCATTCAGCACGTAGCGCATTTATATACCAGGAAAATATTACTGTATCAGGCAAGATGCTCCTAGTCCTGATCGCAAAGTCTCTGCTCAGACTGGAAGCTCAGAAATAGCTGGAGTCCTGACAGGCCGATCACGTTCAGCAAAATCTTCGGTCTTCTACAGGTTAAGCCTGGTCCCAATGCAGCAGCTTGCTTCACAGCACACAGATCGGATTTAATCCGAACCAGTTCTCTCTCTGTTTCTCTCCAAGCAGAAAACAGCAAGCAGGCTGGAATTCAGGCCTTCCACGGTTCTCCCACATGAACTACTGCACTCAATGGCTGCTCTAACAGAGTGAGCTCCTTCTCTCTCAGCTTCCAACTCGAATCTGGCTTGCCAGCAGACAGTTCAGGGGATTTCCCTTAGATCCAAAAGGTCCAATTGGCTGGTTCCTCTGTCAGTCACATCACACTCCCCCTGTTGGTGCAAAAATGTGCCAGTAGTCCAAAACTACAATTCCCAGAGTCTGGCACCACACAGTCCCACTTTAACAGGATCCATCTTAGAGTCCTCAGAACCCGATTGGTCAAATTCGGCAGTTCGGGACCAAAATGGTGGAGCTAGCAGAAATAATCCATGCTGCAAGAAAGGCAGGTTAGACAAACTACATTTTCACTATTACTCTAAATATTTCCAGCAACTAATTACGTCTTTCAAAGGTGCTCACTCTACCCAAATAGCGATGGCAGAAACGGAGTGATTTGTCAGCAGCTCAAGCAGGACTCAAGCAGGGAAACACACAGACCCCCCCAGCCAGATTAATTATGACTGCAAGCAGGCAGCCCTTAAAAAGACAGTACTTGGAGGCTTTCAAAGCACTCACTGGCAATCACAGTTAAATGGCTTTAACACCGAACACCAACCAGGCTCTGAGCAAATAGGCAAGCTCTTGGAAGACTTTTGGGAACCCCCATTTGCAGGGGGGGTTCACCAGTGTCCATGTAAACAAGGTCATAGAGAGACAGAGAGTCAGAGACAGATACAGATAGACAGACATAGAGACAGAGAGAGACATACACAAACAGAAACAGTCACACACAGACACAGGAAAAAAGTCAGATACATAGATATCTAAGTATGTAGTCTTGTCTTGAGTATGAATAGTTTAATTGTGGTGTAAAGTAAATAGCGAAAAATACCTGAACAATTGCACCAGCAATGGTACAGATTGATTGAAGTGGTAGCATTTTTGCTTCAGAGATACTTATCACAGGGAGTGAAGGTGGATCAAGAAGCATGTTAACCTTTAGTAGTATGTCTTCTGGGATGTGTTGTGGCCTAATTTTTGAAAATTTAGTTAGTCTGTTAATTAACATGGTTCCATTCCATACAATAACATTCCAGAGAAGAAATCCAGTTTGGGATTGAATTGTGTCATAGTTTTCTGTGACATATGAGCATGATCATATAGCATTAGTGTTGTCAGCTAGCACTAGGTGGTATAGTTGCTTTTGTTGTTGCTGACTGGTTGTGTAGTGTGTAATATTACTTTTCTTGACAATGCAGCAGTTGAAGGCAATTTGTTTGGTGTTGTCAGAATTCTTCATGTTGACAAGGTTGTTAATGGTGTACATCTGTAAAGAAAAGAAGGTACCAGTATTGTAAAGTTCATAATTGAAGCCATAAAGATTTGTGGTCACTGTAGTAGGATTCCAAAGTACCATACTGTTGAATGTGAATTGATGTGTAAATGTGATCTAGTGTTGTTTTGTAATCAGTTGTGTAGTTAGTTTTAAGTTGTGTGCAGTTAAGTGTTTGCATGTAGGTGGTTAGAGCTGTGTGTGAAGGACTATGTGTGGTGAGGTCAATGTTGAAATCACCAAGGATAATGTAGTGAGTAGTTGATATGTCTTGTAAAGTAGATGCTAGTAAAGTAAAGAAATGTAACAGCGGGATATCTGCTGGTTTGTATAGTGCAATTATGGTAGGTGTTAGTAAATGGGTGTGTAATGTGAAGTAAGTAATGTCAATGGAGTTTTCTGTTTTGAAATGAATGTTTGATATTTTGTTGGTTTTGTAGTACAGTACAAGGCCGTGTTGAGTATTGGCATTGAAACTGTCATGGAAGAGAGCTCTGTACTTCCTAAGGGTATAGTTAGTAGGTAAGTAGGGTGATGTAAAATTTGGTTCTGCTATACAGATTATGTCTGCATTTGTAAAGTTTATATCATTAGACATGGAAGAAAAATGTTCCTGTAATGATCATATGTTATGATAGATCATAGTTATATTGTTTTGCAAAATGATGACTAGGGGTACTTTTGGGTGTAATGTTTTCTGTGTGCATAGACTTTGCGTTTCTTGTTTGACTTTGTCATTTACAGAAAAGGTTTTTTCATTGAAGTTATCAATGTAGATGTTTTTAGTGTTAGTTGCATGGCTTAGTGCTACATAGTGAAGGTGATCTATTTTTTGCATTATTGAAATGGATATGCATATGTAATAGTGTGTCTCCTTCAGTGTGATGAATAGTGCATGCAGAGGCTTGCCTTAATGGGAATTGTTTTCTTATAATACTGAAATGAACTTTACCATATTGAAATTGCTTTGATATGGGAAGTATTGGTGTCCAGTTTTGAGATGTATGACTGTGGTATAGATGTTGATGAGTTTGTCATTGATTATTGCCTATTGTTAGAGAATCGAATAGCATCCAGACAATTTGTGGAGTGTTGTTTAGGTCTGTGTCTATGTGTTGTACAGTGCCGAAGGCACCATTTGTTAGTCCATATTCAACATTGATATTTGAAGTTAATCATAATGAAGGAAAGTGGCAATACGGAGGGTGTGGTAAAGTCCCATAGTTTTAGTGGGGTTTTTTTTTGACAGAGTGGAAATTATTTTTTCTTTTATGTTGGATAGTAAAGAACCTGTCATGGTGTCCTGGGCATAGTTAATGAATGGCTTATTCATTTTTGTACAGGAGGTGAAGATAAGATTATTGATGTGATTGACTTCAGCATTTGTGGACATGATAAGTGGTAATGTTTTAAAAGGGAAATGGTGGACTGATTTGATGAGAAGAAATGATAGAGATGTCATGTGGTGTGTGATGTCCTTCTCTAAGGCGATTTAGTAGTTCTGCAAAATGGGTATTTTCTTTTTGGCACATTATTGTTTGCAGTTCAAAGAGTGTAAAATGATCTTGCCATAGATTGCTTGCTAAAGGTCCATAGTCAAGTATTAGGTCTTCAAATATGTAGCTGTCAAAGACTGGCTTTAGTTGGAACAAGTCGCCTATGGCAATGATCAATATGCCGCCAAAGGGTAGGGTGTTTCCTTTTATTTCTTGTAGACGATTGTTAATGTAATTAAACAAGTTATTTCTGACCATTGAGATTTCATTAATAAAAAGAACTTTTAGATGTATAAATTTGCATTGTAATGTATGCCGGTTTTCAGAAGTTAGAGGTTTGTATGCTAGTTTCTGAGAGGCTGGTATGGTGAAAAAACTGTGTAGAGTGGGACCATTGGTATTATGTGCTGCCTTTCTGTTGGGTGCTGCCATGGCTAGGTAGCATGTGTCTGCGTTTTGCCCTTGTTGTTTGTTGAAGTAGCATAAGAGGGATTGGTACAGGGCAGTAGTGACATAGCTTTTGCCAACTCCAGCTCCCCCCCGAGCAAAAGGTGTAGCAAGGGTTTTCTGAGGTTTTGAAGTGATCTAGGTGATGGTAAATACATTTTAATTATTCTGAGTTTAAGTGATGCATAATGTTGTAGTATTCTTTGTCTTGAATGAAGTGTTGTATTAGTGTATGCTGTTGGTTTAGGGGAGGCAAATCAATAACAAGGGCTAAGTCATAAGTGGCATGAAGTGGTGGTAGAGCTGTCTGTGGCATGTTGTAAGTATTAGGATGGGATGAAAGGTCTTCACAGAGGTTGTAGTGGTCTTCACATAGTGTTTGTTCAATTACAGTTATATCAATGTTTTGATTGTATGTTTTATGATGTTTATCTACAGTGGTTTGTAAAGCCTTGTAAGTGTCATAGTAGGTGTTGTGTTGGAGTATTTCCCTTTCATTGCACCATGGGTGGAAAAGGAAAAATAGTTCACAGTAGTAGTTTTCTGGGTCAGTAGTTTTATTGAAATGGCAGTATTAAATATTTTTTTTTCTGTTAAGGGGGCTGATTGATTGTCTGTTAGTAGCTGTGGAATAGTGTTAGACTCATCGTTGCTATGATTTTCAGGTAAGAGTCCGTCGGAGTCACGTTGTTGACAAGGTTGTTGGTAATGTGGATTGTCATGGCATGCTGCAAAGTCAGCCAAAGTACATGACTCCAAGATGTGCGGTCATCATTGGTAACATAATATGGTGTTGTCACATTCTATGTGAATGTTGTTATCATTTAGTTTGGTAATTGTGTCTAAGTCTTTTATTAGTAATGTTCTGATTTCTGATGAGTGTGTCAATAAATTTAAAGGTATGTGAAGCACGATGTAAGGGCATTTGAAGTACTAGATATGCAGCCTCTTGTGCATTGATTTTAGTGCTGCTTAAGAATTTGTTGCCTATGTGACGGAGTTGATGTTTAATGTTTGTATTAGTTTTAGCATCTTGTGCTGCCTGATGTAGCAATTGGCTCATGCCGCATTGCTGTTTTGAGATATAGGATGCTACATACATGGCACATGCATAAGGATCTTGTATATACTGAATGTCCATATTTGCTCTCCATGCTGCAAGTAGTATGGGACTGTAGTTACTTATTTTGCAGTCTCAAGGTAATATTGTCTGGAAGATGGTGGGTCACTGTATAGTGGATCGAAGTGTAGTAATGTAGTCATCAAGTGTTAAGCAGATATGTTGTAGAAAGTCTTGAAATGTAGCAATATTTGTTTTTGAGATTTTTTTGTATGTTGTGCATAGTAGCAATGTTTTATGCAATCTGTGAATTTGTGGTGTTTCATCAGGTGGCAGTGGTAGTAAAATGCTAGTGATACTCATGGGGTAAAGCGGAAAATGAAAGTGACAATTCTTTTTTCCTTTAATACAACATGTGCGTGAGTGTGAATGTGTTTGTAATGGTATGAGGTCTTTTGAATTGTCCTCCTGTGTGATATTGCAGGAGATATGAGAGTTAATGAAATTAACAATATCGCTGTCATTGTCAGTGGTGTATTTGGGTGAGATTTTTATCCAAAGTAGAGCATGTATGTGAGAGGAACAGCGATGTTGGAACTCCACACGATAGAAGTAGTTGAGAAGTTTTCCAATAGGATTTAATTTGTTTTGTAGAACATTGTGGAAAAGTTGATTAAGTTGGTAATCAAAGTGACATGGACAAGTTAATGGATCTGACTGTATTAGTCTACATTTATGTTCCCATGTTAGCTGTGTTAGTTCTTCATCTGTGTAATTTTTGAAGTCAATAATCTGTCCCAGAATTCTAAGCAAGTGAAGTAATTTTATTTTTGCTGCAGATAGTGATAAGAAGAATATTGGTAAGTCTAGTTATCGAATCATGGCAAACAAATCTTTTTTGGCCTGTTCCCAGTAGGGTGGTGAGCCACAAATAGTTTTTTAAGATATATTAGCTTCCATTGTATTGTAACATGTTTTCCAGGCCACCACATTTTAAGTCCCCGGCAGTGATGTGTTTGCCATTTTTTGGGCATTTTCATAAGGAAATGTTTACTTTTCCTTGGATTTGTTGGATTTGTAGTTTTTTTTAGTTTGTAAAATATACTTAGTACTGATTTATTTATTTATTTATTTATTGATTGAATTTTGATGACCGGGTAGGCCCACTGGGCCCCGGAGGTCCCTTTTTCAGGGGCGACCCGGGTGTAACAATTACATACAGGTAGCAGATCAGTACGGACAGGTGATAGTAATGTTTTTATAATAGAAGACTTCATAGGATTACAGGCGGCAGGTAGTGGAAAACATCAGGCAAGTAGGACATGGAAGTTGCACATGAAGAGAACATTTTATGTAGCAGGAGCAAAATTAGTTAGAGATGCTTGGTAATGGCAAGCAGAAGCTAAGGACCTAGGTTAACTTCTGTGAACCTAGTGGAAGGGGGATATATTGGGACATAAATGCACCCCATCCTTTGGAGGAGGTCCGTTGTACTACCCGGATAGCTATAAGTGGTCCAGTCCATAGGGCAGCCAGGCAGGCTATGCGTGGTCAGGTCCTGTAACAAAGGCATGTGCTCCTGTCAAGCAGGTGTCCCTTGAGCTTTGTCCGGGAGCTGGTGACGGACACTGCCTCCCGAACCTCCAGGGGGAGGTTGTTCCAGATGGAAGGGGTGGTGTACGCGAAGGACCTGGACCTGGCTTTGGTCCTAGTCTTGGGAACCATGAGGAGATTTGGCCTGAAGGCGTGGGGTCCGTGGGTTGGGTTTCACCCTAGAGGACCATTCAGGCTAGGGGAGGTGTGGGACCCAGTAACTTGAATGTAAGGCAGAGGGTTGGGTAGATGAGGTGAGCTTCCAGAGACGGCCACCTGAGCCTAGATTGGGCCTCGCAGTGGTGTGTCTCGGGTGCATGGTGGCAAAGTGGACTATCTTGTTGTACAAGGTCTGCAGCCTCCCTAACTCCATAGCGGCCACACCCTGGAGAACCGGGGCCACGTAGGTGAGCTTTGGGAGGAGTACGCTAGTGGCAATAGCCACCCTAGCTTCAGGGATAATCTGGTCCTTTAGTCTATAGAGGATTCCAAGTTTCCCATGGATGGCTTTTGTAATTTGGTCTACATGGTTTTTTAGTGTGAAGCCTTGGTCCAGGGTGAGGCCAAGGTATTTGGTGGAGGTGACCACCTCAAGTTTTGCACCCCCCCTGGACTGAAGTTGTAGGAGCGGTGACCTCTCGGGTCCCAGGGATCTAGGACCAAACAGCATCACCTTCATTTTGTTGGTGTTTAAGACCATTTTGTTCAGAGTGAGCCAGTCCTCCATCTGAAGGATGTCTTCTTGGAGGGCTGTCTCCAGCTCTGGTAAGTTAGGGGAAGCTCTGTAAATGACCACGTCATCGGCATACTGGATAACGCTGCTGCCACTGCAGTGTGTGTGCAGATCATTTATGAACAGCGTGAAGAGAAGGGGCCGAGAATTGACCTTGGGTACCCTTCTTTGAGTGGTGCTAGGTTGGAGACTTTGTCCTTCCACTTGACCCTCTGGCGTCGGAGAATAACTCATGAACCATCCCAGTGTATGGGTGTCAAGTCCAAGTGAGCACATTTTTTGTAGTAGGAGGTTGTGGTTTACCAAGTCGAATGCTTTGGATAGGTCAATAAAGACCGCTCCTATGCTGACCCCTGAGTTGCTCAGTACTTCTGCCAAGAATTTTGTTAGCGCAGTATCAGTCCCATGCTTGGCTCTGAAGCCGTGCTGTGACGGTGAGATTGCCCGGTGGATTTCCAGGTATTCTCGGAGTTGGGAGTAAACTAGCTTCTCCTGTACTTTTGCCATGGCACATAGCAAGGAGATAGGCCTGTAGTTCTCTATAGGCTCTGTAGACCCTCCCTTGTGTATGGGAATCACTAGAGCTTGTTTCCATAGCTCAGGTACAGACCCCTCCATGAAAGACCTGTTTATCAGCCAGGTTAGGGGCTTAGCTAGAGCTGGAGCCCCCTCCTTAAGGATTCTGGCTTGGATCCCGTCTGAGCCCCAGATCCTCACGAGTGTAGGGATTTGAGGATGATCAAGACCTCCTTTACCCTGACCAGCCTCAGGTGAAACAGAGGGTGGTCAAGGTCTGGGGGCCATTGCACATTCGGCTCACTCCTGTTGTCAGAGGGTCCCATCTTGTATGCATCCAGGTTCGTGAAGTGCCTGTTAAGGGTCTCCACAATGAGTGATCCCTCATCTATTAATTGCCCATTGACCATAATTGGACTGGGTGTGGTTTTTTTGTTCCCTTTGATAAGTTCATTAATATGCAACCAAAAAAGCCTGGGATTGCCTAGGTTAGTTTTTTGTAGGTTGGTGATGTAGGCTTTTTTAGCTGACTTTGCGGCCTTTTTGCATTGGTTTCTAAGAGCCCTGTAGCTGGCTAAGTCTGCCGGTATCATTGATTTCCTGTACTTTTTCCAGGCCTTGTCACGGGTGGACATCAGAGCTTTTAGCTACTCTTCTGTCAGCAGATCGTACTTCTGCTTTACAAATGTCACTGTAATGTACTGGAGTAGGATGGGTGAGGTTGTTATGTTGTCTTTGCCCTGCATATATAGCGGGGAAAGCTAAGAATTCTGAGTCTTTGTCTTCATAGAGTCCTTGTGGTGTATTGTTTTCAGCTGGTGTTAAGGATAGTATATTGTGTTAGTGTTCCATTATACTCATAGTATTTAGAAGTTTATCTAGTTGTCCCACAACAGGTTCTTTAGCATTAGAGCTAGTTTCATTAGATTGTTTAGAGGAGTCATGAGGGTGATCTAGTGATTGGGTATCTGGGTCAGATGTGTTTTCTGTGTTATGAAAATGGGCTGTGGTGGTACTGTAATATTGCCATTGGGGATCATATGTGATGCCATACTCTTGGAAAAGTGTACTGTTTTTAGCAAGCCATTGCACTGCAAGCCATACCTTGTTTAGTCATATGTTTTGGAAATGGGTGAAATTTGTGTAGGACAGTTTATGTTTTAGTTTTACAGGGATAGTAGCATTATCGGATAGCTGATGTGGAAGGACAGTACATGTTTGTGTTACATTTGCAGGGACATTAACAACTGCACCTTTAAGGGAAAGTTTTTTTTCCTCTAGGAAGGGATGTAATTTGCATGAATGGAAATCAGGGTGATACTAATCATTCCTCTAATTCATAAAGTGATAATTCAAGGGGTAGCGTTGGAAAGATCATGTGGTTTTTGATGGAAAGTGGTGGGATTGTTCCTAGTAAATGTATTTTTGACAGTTATGGCATATGTATGTGGAAGTGTTGTGTTCATTACAGGAAATAAATGTACTGTTATTTGCTAGTTGGTCAGTTATTGTAGTAACGGAAGGTGGGTGCCATAGTTGATTACATATGGTACAGCAGTGTTCTGGTCCAACACGTACTATGCCATGGGATGCAAGAAATCATGGATTGTATTTTTTGTGCGTATGTTTGTGTGGTGAGCTGAACTATTTTGAAGGCAAAGGAGTAATATTGGTTAGAGTGAAAATTTCTGTTGTGTCTGATGTATGTGATAAGTTGTTATATGTGTTATGTCTAATACGTTTATGGTGGTGAATTGCTGTGGTAGATGAATTGGATGAGTCATGAAGAATAACTTTGTATGGCCGTATTTTATTTGAATGTGTTCTGGAAGTTGGTGCTGGATGGCTGGGTAATTTTTTAAAGTACCCTTGTGTAATGTGCTTGATGAGAATTGGTATAGTAGTCTATATCAGTGATGGGTTTGGTAATGCTTTTATTATGGAAGTTGTGAAGTGTTGGAATACTGGTAAAGTTTGGAAGGTGTGAAGGGATGCAGTGTAAGTAATGTGGGTATTGTAGAGAGAAGAGGAATTGAAACAGAAGTAGATGTTGTGTGAGAAGAAGCAGTAGTAGGCATTAGTGATGATAAATAGACATGGTAGATTGGTAGCAATGGTGTTGTGTATGGCAAGGTGTGTACTGGGTGGACTGTTGTGATCCACTCTTATTGAGGATGTGAGGTGGTAATGTATGGAGATGTAGTTATTGTTTAGAGAGAAGTATATATGTAGGTTCTGTAACATAATAGGTTGTGTTTGGATGACCTTTGCAATAGTGGTGTGCATGTTTGTAGCAAGGAGCTGTACATTGTGTAAATCATGTGATGTCCAAGAGTTACTTGGAGAACATAATTGATATACAATGGCAGAGATACAGGATATGATTTCAGAGTTTGGAAGAAATTTATGGGTTGAAGAAAGAGTGGTTAAGTATTGTGTAATAGTGTGTTGTGTGGAATGGGAATGAGTTAGTATGGGATATGTTTGTATGTTATTGTGGTTACTCTGTGGTAGTGTAGCTGTTGTATGGTTACTATTATGAATAGGTAAAATAAGTGGTATTTGATGGTGTGATATGCAGTTCAGTGAGTAAGAGGAAGTATAAGAAGTAGAGGTAATGCTAGATGGTATGGTGTTTGATGGATTTGTACTAGTGGGTGATGGTGTAGTGAGATCAGAATCAGGAAAGTGGGAAGCTTGCATGGTATTATTACTGTCGTCAGTGGAGATGGGAAAGTGTAAGGGTTGTGATTGTAATGGGTGTGTGACTAGCTGCTGAGGTGCAGTGTAATGGGATGGTTATTGTGAGAGGTGTAATGGTGGCTGAGATGCTGGTAAGGTGGGAGTGGAAAGCTTGTCAGTCATAATGGGATCACATGGTCGATGCTGGAGGTGCAATAGTTGTTGATATGGTAGAGTATTAGAAAGTGAACTGTGTTGCAATGTGTGTATCAATGGATTGTGTTGGTGTGGTTGTAGGCTGTCTTGCTGAGTAAAATGGAAACAAAGACTGTGTAATGTAGTGTGTAGGTCCTTGGAAGTGGTGTGTATGTCTTCTATGGTAACAGGATGAATGTGAATTGGTGTTAGTTCATAAGGTATGACAGTGGTGTAAGGGCCACAGGGAGATGCTGCCAAGGCATGGAGGTGAGACGTCAAAGATGAGTAATCATCAAATCCAAGCAGAGTGCATTTACCATCTCCATCAGCTAAACCATGACCGTTTCTACTGTGTGAGTCATAGGTATAAAAATTGCTGTTGGAGGTGAAGATGGCTATGCAGTATTCTGTAATACGTGGAATACAGCCATGAGATAGAGTTAGTGATGTGAGTAAGGCTTCATGCAAGTGTGGATATAGAGGATCAAAGTGTTCTAACAGATTGCCGCGCAGTTGGGAGTGAGTGTATGGATATGAAATATGTTATTGTAGCATGCAATGTATTGTGGTAAGTCATCAGGTTGCATCTAGGTTTCATTGTTTTTGGAGTGCATGAAGTGATACAGGGCATCTCCAATGTGTAACGTGTCAGTTAAATCAGAGATATTCCATGATGGCACAGGGAATGATATGTTTCTTATTATGGCAATAATACAGTTGGGTAGGCATTGTTTGCCTTGTGATGATGCTTTGAAAATAGTGTGGTCCTGATGATAGCATGCCTGTAGAGCTCTGTGGTGTACTGTGGGCATGGTAATAAATTGTGGTATGACTGGAAAATTAAAGTAGTGGTGTAAATAAGGTGATATACTGTAAAGATGCTGAGGAATGCAGAGATGGTTCAGTTCTTCTTCAATAGTAGTACCTGTTGAGAGAAAAACATATGAATGTAGATGTAGTTACTGTTCTGTTGCATTGCATCAGAGATAAAGTAATATACATAGAATGTGTTGTGATGAGGGATTAAGGAGTAGTGTAACATGTGGAAGAGAAAGGGTTTCGTAGTAGTGGACAAATAGCATCAGGTGAATGTTGACTATTTCTGGAATAATTCATGGTTGTTTGAGAAATAATCAGTAGTAAAGTGCAAGCACAGTCTGTTTCCCATGTTATTTTACTGACCAAAACTAGTTTGTGCTTGCAATTAACAGCTGACCAATGGATGGTTGTCAAATAAGAACTGAAATGCTGACGTGAGACGTCAGGTGCTTCTGTCATAGTTATTTTGAAAACATTGATATGATTTTTTTTTTTACTCTGGCAGAGCATGGGTCCTCTATGGAGGAACTTTCAGTGGAGACCAAGGAGGATGCTGGGAACCTCCATAATGGAGACCCACAGGAGGGTGGCACAGGACACCACAGGGGAAGAAAACAACTCCTGGTGGGGGACTCAATTGTTAGTGGGGTAGAAGTGGGGAAGGGAGGTAAGGTGCCTTCCCATTGCCATGGCTTGGATGGACAGGTAACGAATCCTTAGCATCATGGGAGCAGCTGCAAGAGGGAGTGAGCTGGATGTAATTATCCACCTAGGGACAAATGACCTGGCTGAGAATGGGATCAGAGCAGTGCAACAGGAGTTTGTTGAGTTGGGGAGGGGCCTTAGACAAGTAGTACAAATAATAACTTTCTCAGAAGTGATACCTGTGTATGGCATGGATGAGGCAAGGGTACTCCACACCTTGGGATTCAGTGACTGGTTGAAAAACTGGTACAGAGCTCAGGGAGTTGGCTTCATTGGGGACTGGGGCTCTACCTGGAGGGATGCAGATCTATACTGGCACAATGGTCTGTATCTATCCAGGAGGGGAACCAGGGTCCTAGGTGATAGGTTTAAATGCTTCATTGGCAAGCATTTAAACTAGACAAGGGGTGAGGCACTAAAAAGGAGAAAGGGGATCCTAGCCCCCCCCAAAATCAGGGTAGTTAGTGAGGTAAACACCAAGATAGAGCAGTTGATAGAGAGAAGGGCAGGGGTAAATGGAGAAAAGACAAAAGCAGTAAGGACAGGGATGGGGCAAAAATAAATAAAACCATAAAAAGTGGAGGTTAATGAGTACCAATGCCCATAGTCTAGGTGAAAAGGTCCCTGAAATGGTGGCCTTGATGGAAGAGGGATGCCTGGATATTGTGGCAGTCACAGTAACATGGTACACAGAGAACCATGACTGGGATGTCAACATACTAGGGTACACAATCTTCAGGAGGGACAGGGAGGGAAGAAGAGGAGGAGCAGTTGCTCTCTATATAAGGGCAGGGATCAAAGCAACAGAACTAAAGGGTAAACAGGGAGGAGAGGAGGCAGTGTGGGTCACCCTGGAGACTGGAAATGGCACCACAATCTGCATGGGGTTGTATACAGACCCCCATCTTAGGGGCAGGAAATGGACAAGGAAATGATAGAAGGCATCCTTAGGATGGCAGAGAAAGGGGAGATAATGGTGATAGATATTGGTGATGGGGGACCTGAATATGGCAGATGTTAACTGGAGCCCCTTTGCTGCAGCCACATCCAAAAGCAAGGCCATTCTCAATGCCCTACAGGGGGCATGCCTCAGACAGCTAGTTTTGGAACCCACTCAGGAGGGAGAACTCTTACACCTGGTACTCTCAAATGGGAATGGAGAGAGGATCTCCAATCTTGAAATGAGTAGGCATCTGGGAACAAGAGACCACCAAGCAGTGTGGTTCATGACAAACTGAGCTGTAGAGTCAAGCCATACAAAAGTGAAGGTACTGGACTTCAGGAGGGCTAATTTTGTCAAAATGGGAGAGTGCCTCAGGAAAGCACTGGCAAACAGGCAAGAAGGTGGGGTGGAGCAACAATGGTGAAACATCAAATCCACCATCACAGAGGCAGATGAGGTGGAGCAACAATGGGAAACATCAAAACGGCCATCACAGAAGCAACAAGCCTTTGTGAGAAGCAAATAAACAAATCAAAATGAAAGAAAAACACACTATCATTCACAAACAAGTGGCGGGGAAGGTTAGGGAGAAAAAGATAGCATTCAGGAAGTATAAGGAGGCACAGAAGGAGCAGGACAGATAACTGTGCCAGTTAAAGCAGAAGAAAGCTGGGAAGGCAGTCAGAATATCAAAGGGTCAAACCAAGGAAAAGCTAGGCAACTCAGTTAAGAAGGGGGATAAAACATTTTATAGGTACATTAGGGAGCAAAGAAAGACTAAGGCAGGGATCTTGAGGCTAAATAATGAGGAAGGTGTTTGGGCAGAGAGTGACAGTGAAAAAGCAGGGATACTGAATGAATACTTTTGCTCAGTATTCACAATGGAAGAGCATGGGGAGATACCTAATCCAGTCAATAGAAGCACTCTAGATAGGGGCGTTGATATGAGGACAGATGTGATTCCCTTTCACAAAAGTGGAAGCAAGACAGAGGCAGGAAACTGGAGACCTATCAGTTTGATCTCAGTGGTAGGGAAAAAGATTGACTCACTTCCGAAGAAAAGAATTGTTGAGTACCTAGAGTCCAGTGGGCACAGGACCCAAGGCAGAAATGGATTCACAGCAGGAAGGTCATGTCAGACAAATCTAATCGAGTTCTTAGACTGGGTGACCAAAGTAGTAGACCAGGGAGGGGCTGTGGACATGGCCTATCTAGACTTTAACAAGGCATTTGACACAGTCCAGCACAAAAGATTGATAAACAAATTAGCCAGCCTGGGAGTGAGTCCCAGGGTGGTAGCCTAGGTAAAACACTGGCTGAACAACAGGACAGAGAGGCTAATAGTAAATGGAGTCCACAGTGAAGAAAGGGGGGTCACTAGTAGGGTGCCACAGGCTTCAGTACTGGGGCCAGTCCTTTTTAATGTCTTTATAAGTGACATTGAAGAGGGACTAGAAGGAAAAGTATATCTCTTTGCAGATGACACAAAGATCTACAACAGGGTTGATATGCAAGGTAGGGTGGAAAGGATGAAAAGGGACTTGGAAAGGTTGGAGGATTGGTGAAATGTATGGCAGCTTAGATTCAACTCAAAGAAGTGCAAAGTAATGCACCTGGGAAAGGAAACCCCAGGGGAAGAATACACAATGGGGGGGGGGAGATACTGACAACAACAAATATGGAAAGGGACCTTGGGGCAGTCATATCAGACAACCTTAAGGTGGGCCAGCAATGTGAGAAGGCAGTAAGGAGGGTTGGGGGGATACTGGGATGCATAGGGAGAGGTATCACCAGTAGAAAACAGGAAGTTGTTGGTCCTCTTTACAGACAGTTGGTAAGACCACATCTGGAGTACTGTGTGCAGTTCTGGAGACCCCATCTCCGCAAAGACATAGACAGGGTGGAGGCTGTCCAGAGGAGGGCAACCAAAATGGTGCAGGGTGTGCACCAGAAGACTTATGAAGAAAGACTAAAAGAGCTTAAGATGTATAGCCTCGAGGAAAGGAGGGAGAGGGGGGACATGATAGAAACTTTCAAATACCTGAAGGGAATCAGCAAAGTCCAAGAAGGTAGCATCTTTCAGAAGCATCTTTCAGAAAAAGTGATGTGCAAGAACAGGGGGGCACACTTTGAAGATAGCGAGGATTCTCATTGCACTGCTTGTTAGAAACAAACTATTAGGAAACTTTTATTAATTCATTGCAGTGAAAAATGCACGCATTAAACAACTCACTGACAAATGCTAAACCAGTCAGTTGGAGGAACAGTTTAATGTGACTTGTACTGTACATCATAGGCAATGTTCAGTGGTATAATCAATAGTACTATGATTCAAAGTCAAAGCCTTCAAAAAATCATTTCTCAAAGTCATTTGAGTAAACAGTGCTAAAGATATTGCCTGCTGAACTCAAAGATAGGAAAACCAGACCTTCTGTATTCTATTTCCCAGTGTAAGTTTGGATCAGTAGAGTAGAAAAGAGAAAGAACACATTTTCAGTTCTGTAATCTGAAATATGTAAAAAGAAATGTTATTAATGCACCAATTAAAACTGTTTTAGATTAAATGACAGTTCATGAACATTTCAAAAATGAAATCTTAAAAAAAATAGTACATTTATCAATCAATGTTTGAGACTCAGTATCAAATGTTTTTACACAAGTTCCAATCAAATTCATTATTGAGCTCAGGGCCCTAAGATTTAATCCATCTACAGTATATCCTTTTTTGAGTAAATTTAAGTGATCACCACCTCTTTGAGGTGCTTCCACCCATTTTAGGCTATTGGGGTCAGAGTTGTGCTTTTCCCTGAAGTGCTGGCCTACTGTTGTGTGTTTTTATCATGATTATTGAAAATACAATAGATCTTACATGCTCTTGGATGCACGTTTACTTGTCAGATTGTTCTCCCTGTGTGTATTTTACCACAGTCACACTGCAGGACATACACTATAAAGAAAGTGGCAGATGAGATAAATTATCTGACTTCCACAGAGATGTTTTAGGTGGGTGGTGAACTTCCCAGGTTTGCACAGCATGTATGCACACATTGCAATTGCCACATTTGAAGAAGTCTCTGGGTTTAACTGGCAACCAATTAAAATTACTGATGACTGGTTTTCCCAGCATAGTATGCACCAAGGTATCCCTGATTTTTTTGTTCTCACAATGGAATTATTATTCTTGGTGAAATTCCCACAACTTCTACCAACTGTTTATCAGTACTCAAGATACCCAATGATTCCTAATAATGTTGCTTATCTGTGATGATAAACAATTGTAACCAGTCACAAATGTGACTGCTTGTGCATATCCATCATGTGGGTTTTTGGGATAAGTAATTCACTTGTATCCCATTCCCTTGCATTGGAAAGGGCTGTATCCAGAAGACTTTCATCACATCCTCTATCTAGTAGTCTGTATTTGAGTTATGTCTGAGTAGTTTATGCATAATCTTAGGAACTGCCCATACTGTACAGAATCGATATAATAAGTGCTTGTGGATGTGAGCTACCTGCACTCAGTATGCTACTGGTGGCAATGGGTTCCCTACAGCTTCTGCTGTTAAATATATGTAAAGCATCTGTATTTAATTCAATATCCAAGATATTAACCCTTTCTGGACGTAAGCAAAAAGAAGATTGTAATCATTTGCATTAAGCCATATTATGAAGTTGTCTTGTGCAACTGTGCAACACGCCATAAACAGACAATATCATCATTAAAGTGATGCTACTAAATTATGTTCTCTGTGTAGGTATTGAAACGACATGGTCCTACCAGTATCCCAGGAACAAATTGGTATAGACTGGGGCAACAGAGGCCCTCAGTACCATTCAACATAAGTAAAGATAACATTTCTCTTCAAAGCTGAAATGTTTCTTTGTGAGGATAAATTCAAAGCCTGCAAGGATAAAGTCAGATGTTAAAGTTGTGTTAAAATAATAGGTACATGGCCTTAGTCCACCCTCATGCCTTACTGAGGTATATAGTGATCATAACTAACAAATAATCAGGTTGCCATATAAGATCATTTAATTTGGATACTGTATCCATGGTATCACTGAGGTAGGAATGGGCATTAAAAAGTTTTGTTTTTAAAAAGAAATCTAAGAATTTATTTAAATTATCCATTAAGGAACCCACTGGTAAACATTTTATGACATTAGGAAAGGTATAACATGTAGCAATAGTAGGAAACAATGGAAATACATAGTTGAATTCTTTCATGGTTATATTTCCACTAAACCAGCCTCTAGTAATATATGCAACTCCTTAAGGAAGATGCTAGTGGGATTCACTAGTAGTTTGTGGTAATGATTATTAACATCCAATATTTATTTATTTAACATCCAATATTTATTTACTTAAAATCTGATAACCGGGAAAGGTACACTGAGCCATGGTTTGTTTCCTTTTGTAACCCAGGGGACAGGGTAATGGGAATTCCAATAGACAGAGTAGTAAGAACATCAACACATCTGAATGAACAGGGAGAGCATTGTATATCTCAATAAGTATTATACAGGTACATATTTGGCATAGCATAGATTTACAGATGCAAAGTGTAACAGGCAGTATTATACATTATAGACAACATAAACAATTTTTGCATTTGCAGTTAATTTTATACATCTATACACAGGCATGCTAACTTTCATTTGCAATTAGGGAAGAAAACTAGGGTGACTCCATACAACACATAGGGAGCGAGTGAGGAGAGGTAAGGTAGGTCTGTAGCGTGGTCCCAGAAGGAGAAAGATGCCAAGGAGTAAGAAATGGGGGCAAGGCATGTCAAGTGGGTGGGATATGGGGTGGGAAGAGAGAGAGGGGAGGGAGGAAGAGGCAGTCAGGGTGGGTGGAAGTGGGGCAGTTGCTGTGGGGTGGTGTTTTAATTGATTTTTGAGCATGGCTAGGGTTGGTGCAAGGTGGATCGAGTGTGGGAGATGATTCCAAAGGTCGGAAAGTCTGAAGAAGCAAGCTACCTTTCCTAATTGTGTGTGGGGTTGAGGGGGAGAGAGGGAAGGTGCAGGAGTTGTGGGTTCTGAGGCAGTAGCCTGATGTTGAGGGGGATAGAAGGTTGGAGAGATGGGGGCCTTGAACCAGAACTTCTGACAAAGGCAGCACAGTGAGCCAGGCATCAATTCTCAAGAGAGGAGAGGGAGAAGGCAGAGTATATGGAGCAATGGTGGGTACGAAAGGGGAGGTTGGAAGTGAAACAACAGAAGGCATTGTACAGGGGGTCTAATTTAGTGAGAGATGATTTGGGGCTAAGCTGTAGACTACATTGGTGTAGTCTGTCGAGGGGAGGATTAGCTTAGTAATGAGCTCTTTGTGGATTGGGAGGGAGAACCAAGTCTTAATCCTGTGCAAAGCTTCTAGTTTGGGCTACAGTTTAGAGTGGATGGAGTCAATGTGGTGAGAGAAATCTAACTTAGGGTCCAGCCAGAACCCTAGGTATTTGAAATACTGTACTGTTTAAATGTTTGTTCTATCCAAGGAAACTAAGAATGGATGGGAAGGGTGCTTGGCCAGTCTTTGGGTGGTGCAGAAAGCCATGGCAACAGTTTTTTTTGTTGCACTGAAGGATGTTTTCCTCAAATCGCTTGAGGGCATTCACAAAAGTAGCCTGCAGAGATGATTGGACCTCTGTGAGGGAGGAGCCAGAGGCATAGATGACAGTGTTGTCAGTGTACATGTGCAGGTGCATGGGTGAGCAAGCAGAGGGATTGAGAAAAGATTGAGAAAAGGGTAGGGCCCAGAATTGACCGCTGGGGGATGCCAGCATGAATGGGGGGAGAGGAAGTGGATTGGCCTAGCTGTATGTATTGGTATCTGTCCAATAGATACAATCTAAACCAGTCTGTGGTGGAGAAGGAGAGTCCTACTGAGGATAATTTGCTGAGAAGGAAATTGTGGAAGACAGAGTCAGATGCCTTAGCGAGGTCGATGAAAATCACAAAGGTGAGGTGACACTTGTCCATGGTGGAGTGAATGTGGTTTGTGAGGTGAAGTAAAGAGGATTAGGTGGAATGGATGCATCTGAAACCAAATTGGAAGAGGCTTGTAGTGTAGGAGTCATCCAGGATGGAGATTAGCCTTTTGGAGATAAGTGCCTTCTGGAGTTTGGAGAGAGCGGGGAGGAGGGAGATCAGTCTGTAGTTGCCCAGCTGAGAGGGATCACCTCCTTTGTGCAGTGGAATGACCTTGACTAGTTTCCATGCCCTAGGGATGGCACATTGAGCAATAGATAGATAGATCAAAAAGGAGGGCGAGGGTGGGGTGATTGCTGGAACAGAGATATTAAGAAGCTTTGGATCAAGGCCTTCTGGGCTCTGTGTGGAGGGGATTAGGGTATTTAGCACCCAAAGTACTTCTGTGGTTGTAATAGATGGAAAGTAGAACCCATCAACAGTGGGGGAGAGAGGGCAATGGAGAGAGGGAGATGGGGAAGGGGGGCCTGGTGGAAGAGCACAGGTGGTGAAGTAGAGATTGATAGAGGAGGCCTTGGAGGAGGGGTCTAGGTCACCTGAGTAGGGAAATGCAGGAGCGATAGGGGTGGAGTAACCTAGGAGGGGGTGTAGGGTCCTCCAGAATTCTGCAGGGGAGGTCCTGGTGTCATTTAGTCAACTGTTGAGGAAGTGAGCCTTTTCAGAGTGCACAGCTTTTGTGCAGGTGTTTCTTAAAGCTCTATATTTTTGTAGGTCAGCTTGGCTTGAGGAGGATTTGAAAGTGCACCAGACTTGGTCTCTGTACTTGAAGGGTGTATATAGGTTATGGGTAACCCAAAGGAGGTATTTGCATTACAGTCATAGTCTTTTGGGAGGTGCATGCAGGTCTCAGATTTTGAGTAGGGTTCTGGTGAAGGAGACAAGAGTGGAGTCTATGTCTAATGCAGTGAAGACACCAGACCAGTCAGCAAGGTATAGATCTGACAAAAGGGCTTGTATGTTGAGCAATCTGAGAGGGCAGAACCACAGATACTTAGGGGGGTATTTGGGGGCTGAGACTTCCTACTACAATATGTTGTACAGTGATTGCTGAAAGCATCAGGTAGGGTGCCAGTAGATGGGTAACTGAGTGGATGGGACGTTAGGATTCAGTCAATTAGGGAATGGTTGGCAGAAGTAGCTAGGCAAGGTATATGGTCTTGATTTGCTGAGCGACTGATTTGGAAAGAGCAAAAATCCAGTTTACATTGCAGTTGCCCAGAAGCAGCATTTCACTAAAGTGAGTGAGAGAGGTAAGGGACTCTAGGGTGTATATTATGGCAGAGGGCTGGACTTTTGGGGAAGAAATAACAGACCCCTATGAAGATCGGTGACATGGATGGGTAAGACAGGTTAAGGAGCAGTAGCTCATGTGAAGAGGGGGAGGCCTGTTGGAGTACAGTGGAGGAGTGGAGAGATTCATGCACATATGTTGCAACACCACCTCCTATTTTCAACATATTCAATATTATCAAAATTCAATAGGTTTAAACACATTTCTCTGTATTAATTCTATGTTTAAGGGCAATGTTGGGAGAAGATAGAAGGTATCAGCAGGATTCAAATCAGTTTTGAAAGACCCAGGGAGAAATATGGACATGCCAGACACGTGGCTTAGCCTCTTAAGGACCACATAGGGGGAGCAGGGAGGGAGGGAAGGAAGAAAGGACCACATAGAGGGAGCAGGGAGGGAGGGAAGGAAGAAAGGACCACATAGGGGAGCAGGGAGGGAGGAAGGAAGAAAGGACCATAGAGGGAGCAGGGAGGGAGGGAAGGAAGAAAGGACCACATAGAGGGAGCAGAGAGGGAGGGAAGGAAGAAAGGACCACATAGGGGAGCAGGGAGGGAGGGAAGGAAGAAAGGACCACATAGAGGGAGCAGGGAGGGAGGGAAGGAAGAAAGGACCACATAGAGGGAGCAGGGAGGGAGGGAAGGAAGAAGGAAAGAAAGAAAGAAAGAAAGAAAGAAAGAAAGAAAGAAAGAAAGAAAGAAAGAAAGAAAGAAAGAAGGTAAGTAGGTTTTTATTGTTTTCCTTTTCTACCTTCTGTTACAGTAAGTTTAATAAGTCATCTAGGGGGTATCTAATTTGGGTCTTTTCATTACTGTTTCCCCTTTGAAACTGCAGGGAAAGTGTATTGTATGATCATTTCAGTGCAACTGTTAGAGTTTATATTATTGATGATAACTTTTTACTTTTTAAAGCTTATGTTACTCGTTAGTGGGAACATATTAGACATTTAGGTAACTAAGCCTTGATTTTATTCATACTATCTAGGTTATATTAATAGATTCCCAGTGGCAAAAGTAGATTTTATAAGAGGATACATTTTTATATTAAATATGTTAGTTTTAATAAGATGTTTATTGTTAATGTTTAATTTATGGGGCCCCAACATTGTTTCCCCGTCTTCTGCAAACCATGGAAATGATATTTTTCCATGGGTTGAAGAGGGTTTCTTTTTGTACAATGGCAGCTCAGGTTCTGAATTTACTAACAGAACCCCTTTATTGTGGACATTGGGGCAAGTGTATTCTTCATTTGGGTATTTAACATTTCTAATTAATTGTTCTTTGTCAAATAAGATTAGTTTATCCACAGTTAAATTCTATACTAAAAGGGAGCTTAAGCTAAAGAATAAACTAAGAATAAGAAAACCTGTTCTTTTGTTGCTGTTATTGTCCGGGTCTGTCCACCCCCACCCAGGACCCAATTCATTACAAAGGCAGGCCATGATTATCAGTGGAACAGTAGGTCCACTCTGAAGTTAGTCCATTTGAATACTCAAAGTATATTGGCTAAATAGACTGATTTCACAACCTGGATAGAACAGAATAAATTCAACATAATTACTGTATCTGAAACATAGCTTAAACAACAAATCATGGATTCTAAAGTTTCATTCCCCAACTATAATTTTTTATAAGAAGGATAAGATGGGAAAAAATGTGGTGGTGGGATTTTTGCCTCCATAAAATTACACACTACTAGATTTTTTGCCTCTGACCCTTGTTCTGCTTGTGATTTGCTCTCAGTAGAAGTCATTATAGGAAATGGAAAACACTTAATAGTTAGTTCTGTATATGTTTCTCCAGGTAATATATTGGTAGGTTTGGAACTTTTGTCTAGCCTTAAAAAAGAACTACCTACGAACTGAGAAATGATTATAATGGGAGATTTTAATTGTGATTCAGGGGGTTGAGCAAAAAAACCTAACAACATTAGGGAGACCCTGATAGATTTGGGTGTGTATCAATTAATTGAAGATGCTACCAGATATAATTATAGGACAGGGACTGAGACAATCTTGGACTGGATTCTGGTCACTCATCCAGATAGTATCCCATATTCTGGGGTCCATCCAGATAGTTTGAGTGACCACTGTCCAAAAATATAGAATGTAGGAATTTTAAACATTTATTGTCAGAGAATATTGAGGCTGCTTTTTCTAATGTAGCTTGGTCTCCGATGGAAACTATTCATGACCCCCCCCCCCACTAATTTATTAGATTATTTTACCAAAGTCTTCCTTGCCATAATTGACAATTTAACACCATTAAAAAGAATGAGAATTAGGGCCAATAAACATCCTTGGGTTTCTTCTGAATTGTTACACTCGATGAGATCCCGGGATAAAAGTTGGAAAATTTATAAGAAACTTAGAGACCCTGCTTCTCTTCAAAATTTTAAAACTTTAAGAAATAGATGTAAAATAGAAATTAGAGGGCAAAAACTCAGTATTTTTTAACTGAACAAAAACAAGCTCAGGGTAATGCTAAGAAGACTTGGAGTAATCTTAATCTCTTATTAGGGAGACAGTAAACACAGTCCAATATCTCCCTGCAAAGTAATGATGCATTACCTAGTGATCCAGCTGTAGTCTCGAAAGTTTTTAATAACTATTTCGGGGATCTTGATTGTTACAGGTCTCTGTTTTCCTCTATGGATAGCAAATCTCAATTTGGTGAAGGAGACAATCATTTCCCAATGTTTTATTTTAAAAAAGTTACCCCGAGGATGTGTTGAAATATATCTTGTATAGGGAACCTCGTCCTTCCCTGTGTTTTGATGGACTAGATTATAGAATTATTAAATTAGATATAAATTCTCTGGCCTATCCCCTGGCTCTTATCATTAATGCTTCCTTATGTTCAGGATATTTTCCTGCCCAATGGAAATGTTCTATTGTTAAACCAATATTTAAATAAGGGAACACAAACTTAGTTTCAAATTATCATCCTATTTCCCTACTCGCCCCATTGTCAAAGATACTAGAGAAGAGTATCTTTGATCAGACTACTGAATTCCTAAATAAGTATGAGTTGCTAACTACCCAACAACATGGTTTAAAACAGAAACATAACACAGAGACGGCCTTGGTGGTATCGACTAGCTGCCTTCAGGGTGCTCAAGATAAGGGGCACTCTATTGCAGCTTTTTTTGTGGACCTCACCAAGCCTTCGACTTGGTTGAACATAGCCTAACTGGGATTTTACAAAAAACGTAACTTTTCTCTTGCTGTCATCACCTAGTATGTTGACTATCTAAGTAATCGAACACATAAAACAGTGATAGATGGGCATGTTTCCTCACCTAAACAAATAGTTAGTGGTGTACCCCAGGAGTCAATACTGGGGCCACTTATATTTTCTTTGTATATGAATTTGGCTCCTAGTATTTGTACATAACACCTATTATTACAGATGCAGATGATGCAGTTCCTTTCAGGATTGGCCCAAAGCCATCTGATGCCATTAGAAAAATACAGGGTGATTTTAATCTCCTATAGAACTGGTTATTACAGAATTATATGCTAATGAATATTAAAAGAAACAAAGGCTATGGTGTTTTCAAACAAAGAAGGAATTATGGGGTTAGATACAATTTTAAATATGAAAGAGAATATAATTAAATATGTTGATCAATTTAAATACCTGGGGCTGACTCTGGAGTCTCACTTAACATTTGAAAGCCATATCAATGGTCTAAGGAAAACCATCCATCAAAGGTTAGGTGGGCTATATCGGGTAAAAACTTGACTAACCCATGAATCCCGGGTATTGTTGTCCAACAGATTTTTTTTTAGCCTAATGGATTATGGCCTTATTCTTTATACAGGCACCAATAATCATTTGCTATCATGATTTAGGGTTACATATAATTCAATTCTTAGATTACTGCTTAATGTCCCATATCGTACCCATCATTGTTCCCTGTTTCGACAGGCTGAATGCTTGTCTTTTGAAAATAAAGTGCAGTAAAAGTATGGTGTTTTCATGCACAAGATTACTTTTGGTCACTTTTCCAATTCAATTAGCAGTTTATTTAGTAGGGTTGCCAATGGTTGTGGGACTAGATTCCAAGACAGGTATTCTTATAAACTCCCATTATGCCGTAAAGCTATTGGAGAAATCTATCATTTATAGGGCCCCAAAATGTTTTAATTTAATTCCATATGAGCTGCTGAGTTGTAAAACAATTCATGTATTTAAGAGAAGACTTGTGCTGTATTTGCAAGAACAACAACATTGTGCTTATTAGAGTGATGTGATATAAATCTGTATTATGAAGTTTGCAAGCTTATGTATTTATAGTTCTATGGATGTAATGTTGCATGTGTTTATGCATTACTCATCTTGTTGCCTTTGAAATTGGGCATTTTAAAAGAATAAAAAATAAATGAAATGAAAAGTAAAAGTGATACCATAGTCACCGCATAAAATCACCTTCTGGGTGGGATTTGGAACTTTTTCAGATAATGGGTTCTTGAGGTACTGTAGGAAGGATATGTTGAAAATTTGGTGGAAATGAAATGTTAAAATGACCAGTGAGCTGTGTTTGGGCAAGAGTTCAGTGACCCAGATGAATGGGCTGAGGCTGGGGGGATAGCACTGTAATGCAACACCACCCCTCAGCCTGGGAAGTGTATGTGTAGCCCACATGGGCTCAAGTGCCATATAATGAAAAGAACTCTTCTCTTGGCATAGGGCCCTGCACCTCTGCAACCATGGGTGCCAGAGGGCCCTGTACTTTGGCTGAGAGAAGGATCCATTGCCCTGTATATCTATGTCTGTGGCCGGTATCCAGTGATAATAGCACCATAATATGGGTGACCATCAAAATGGCGACTCCATATTTGGAGCTATTGGAATGGGCTACCCACAAGGGTAGTGACTGGTTCTGCCACAAGGGTAGAGGAAAGCGACAGGAACAAGGGAATATTGAGGGGAAAAGAAGGCATGGGGAAGAGGGTTATGTACAGGAACTCACCCTGCAGCCTCCAAACCAGCCATGTGGTGTGGTGGTGAAGGAGGCTGGCTCTGGCACAGCAGGTACTGGGTTTGGGCCTGGGGACAGGAGGGACTAAATGTTGCCACAGGCAGCAGCTCCATGACTTAAATTATTTTTGCAGCCAAATTTGCACCCCCTCCTCAACATGCACCCCCCTGGAGTTAGGAATTCTAATTCAGGAGGGTGTGGGGGGGCAAAGTCCCTCATGAGAGGTGGCATGGGGGGGCACAGCCCCCCCACAAAAACTCTTTAGGTTGCCGGGTTTTGGTTTGCTGGTAAGTGTATATCGCTGACTTGCTTTTCGGCAATATACTGTACACTTACCATAATAGCAATCACCATTTGGCAATCACTATTATGACATAGAACCTCTGTGGCCACATGGAAGCACAGGACCCCAAGAACCTAGCACTTCCAAAGTCCATCAAATGCCCATGAATTCCTGACATCTATTTTTGCATGGCCCTGCACTTCGGGAGGCAGACGGAGTCTTCCCTTGTTGTAAGGCCCAGAGGGTCTTGCACATCTGCATTAGCTCATGCATGTCCCTTTGGGAATGTGGATATGATTCCAACATCTCAAAAAGAAACATAGTTATGCAGTGCTTGTGAGGCTAAATGCTACCAAATATGTTCAATATTTGAGGGTGGTCAGACCTAGTGAGAATATTGCATTCATTCTTACTCTGGGTCCCCCATACCAGAATTTATGTACTCTGTAGGTGGTGACTGGATTGAGCCAGCAGCATAAGAAGCACAATTCAAATTTAGCTGCTGTCTCATGCACTGACTCCTGCTCTCTAGTTTCATTCTTGCTGTGCCTGCCACACATCACTTTCACTTTCTCAGAATGACTCTTTGCTGTGTTAAATATGCATAAACCCAAGAGAAAAGACTTTATTCCTACTAGTGCTGTCCCCTTACCTCACAAACTATCAGCCCCAACCACATTTTGCTCCTGTTACCTGCCCTCTGCATTCCCAAAAACTACTGCATCTCTTCGACTGGCACTCTTCAGAACTGGCACAGTGCATGAAAATGGGCTACCAGTGGAGTCACTGACTTTCAAATGCTGACAAATGCAGGGGAATCACTGCTATGTACTTGTTAATGTGGCATTTTATTATGCCCCATGTAAAGAGATAAAAGTAAAAAAAAAATAATGTTATTACATGCTTGTGTGTCAGGCAACTTGACTTTTTCTTAGCAAAATCGATCAGTTATGGTGGCCCATTCTATAACATGACAAAGGATGTGTTAAAGATCTGTCTGTGGTGAAACTGATTATAAATATGTCCATGAATAAAGTGTTCTGCAACATAGTAAAGACTCCTGTTTTTATTTTCAAACCATTTGTGGTGTGCTGCAGCAATCATTCACACACCCCAGGTGGCCCCAAACATTAGATCTTGAATGTAATCAACCATGCCCAGTTATGTTACATTCACCCTTTCCCCTGTAATGTGTCAAAAAATATAATTTTTACATAATTTGTGCATTAGAAGCATTGCTCCAATTCTGTTAGACAATATCTTTATTTTTTTCGCTCATCTTGCCATGCCATGCTCGTGATAAGTGACCTTTTTAAATAATGACCTTTTCAGATCCAGCCTCACTGGAGTTCATGCGGGTCTATGGGGGATGGGTGCGTGGTTTCATGAGACTGCTAGGATCGGTTGAGTTGTGAAAAGTTGGCTGGCTTTGGCTCGAGTTTAAAAAATATTGTGTCCAGTGGTCACCAGCCCTTCTGTCTGTCAGCCAGCTGAAGAGTAACTTTTCCTGTCCTTTTTTAAGTCCCTTGTTCGTGTTGAACAATCCTGGTCTTTGTTACATGGTGAGAGTGCGAGTTACGTGGTGAGCAGTGCAGTACAGCAAAAGGTAAGGCACGCATTCCGGTTTTGATTGAAGGGATCAAAGTCAAACAGCTACATATTTCAACAGATAGGAGCAGGGCATTGGTATTGTTCCATTTCATTTAGTGGGGGTGAGTTGTTAACCAAATGCCTAAAACAGTTTTGGGAGTAGATCTTCAGGTACTATCAAATCAAATCAAATCAAAATTTATTTTTAAAGTGCTTTACAACAAACCAAAGTGCTTATACAATTTAAAAACATCAAATCAAATAAAAAATATAAAATAACAGGCAGCAATCACAGAACTAAACATTATCCTCAAATGCCTTATCAAATAAATACATTTTTATCAGTGTTTCTTGTTTTTATTTCGAGCACACTGTGTATGGGCAAAGTAATATTTTGTTCCATTTCATTTACAGGGGATGAGCTGTTAACCCGATGCCTAAACAGTTTTGAGAGTCGATCTTTGTTTGGGTACTATCAGTGTTTCATATTTTGTCTTCCAGCAAACTGTGCCTGGGCAAACAGAACATGAGTGCATCCACTGAAATGCAAGTTGTATGTGGTGGAGAGGCGTGAAGTAAAGTATGATGCACGGATTGTAGTTTCCACCTTGATGCACAATTTTGAACTGAGATTGGGTGCATTTTTCGACTTTTGGAACAGAACATTGTGTTTCTGAACTCCCACCACCATATGGTCATTTTGTTGGCCCACAGCATGGCAGTATGGTTTGTGCTGGGGGCACATGACTGGGATTGTGTTTCTGGTCTTTTTTTGTGTGTTGGATTGTGGCTTACAATTATTTTGATGCACAAATAGCTGTAGTCCAAACAGATAATAATGGGGCCATTTTCTGATTTTGGTACCATCCATGTTCAGGCTCCTTATCACTTCCCATCATGGTCATTTGTTAGTACCACAGTAAGGCTGCACAGTTTGTGATTCAGCAGTATACATCAGGTACATGTTGCTGTCTCTCATCAAGCGTGGTTTATGGGAGCTTTTTCTTATTTTGGGACCGAATCCATGCTCTGATCCATGATCACCTCCATGTTCCCTTTGTTTGGCCCACCGCAAGGCAGTCTGTACTTATTGTGTTAATTTTTGGGGTGGCTTGCTTGTTGAACTTTGCTTATGGTGTTACGGTGTTATTAACAATTGCTGCATGGTGTTTGCAAGGGGGGGAGAGACATGTCACATGGTGTGGGCCTTCGTTTGGCAGCCTTCTGTGGTGTGTAGGCCTCGACAGGACCATTTGGAAATCTAAAGTGAATCTTTGGTGTGCATGGGTGGACACAGCATTGCTTGCCACATTACAATGTTTCAGACTGTAATTAATGGTCAGTCTTGTTATATGTATAACTGTTGTATATTTGTCATTTGTGTAATTTGGCAGTATTTTGCCTCCTCTCCATTCTACAATTTCTGTATTTGTTAATGAATTGTATGTTTGCCATCTGCTGTGGTGATGTTGTACCCGACCTGGGTTGCCCCTGAAAAAGGGACTGTACGGTCTCAGTGGGCCTACTCGATTACCAAAATCCAAATAAATAAATAAACAATGCTGTGCCACTTGTTGTACACCAAATATTCACTTTTGGGTTCCAAATGGTGCAATCAAGACCTACACACTACAGCAGGCTTCCAAACAAAGGCACACACCATGCAGTCTGATGTTTTTTTGATGGGATTCTGAACATTTTTGGTACACGTTTTTGATCACAGGTCCAATTAGTTTTCTACTCATTGTGTTTTTATGTGATGACTGTGACTCAGAATGTATTTTAAATGCTGCATGGTGTTTGCAGGTGGGGAAGACATGCCGCATAGTGTGGGCTTGTGTTTGAAAGCCTGCTGTGGTGGGTAGGCCTCAATCGGACCATTTGGAACCCTAAAGTGAATCTTTGGTGTGCATGGGTGGACATAGCATTGCTTGCCAACATTACAATGCTGTGCCCACAAGTTGTACACCAAAGATTCATTTTTGAGTTCTGAACGGTACGATCAATGCCTACACACCACAGCAGGCTTCCAAACAAAGGCACACGCCATGCAGCATGTTAGGATCCCCCCCAAACACCATGCAGCATAAATTACAATCCTCCAGCAAATAAGTTAAACAGGCCTTTGTAACCTTTCTGGCTTATTTTTTGACAGAGCATTGTTAACAAGCTTCATGGTGTTTGGATTTTGCTTTATTGTTTACACAGAGATACCTATATGAAATAAGGCCCATTTACTAATCCAAATGCTGCACTGTTTTGTCTGATTGTGTGATTGTTTGCAGGTGGGTGGATGCATGCCTCCATTTTGTTTGCAGGCAGGTGGATGCGTGCCTCCATTTTGTTTGCAGGCAGGTGGATGTGTGCCTCTGTTATGTTTGCAGGTGGGTGGATGTGCACCTCCATTTTGTTTGCAGGCAGGTGGATGCATGCCTCCATTATATTTGCAAGTGGGTGGATGTGTGCCTCTATTTTGTTTGAAAGTAGGTGGATGTGTGCCTCCATTTTGTTTGCAGGCGGGTGGATGTATGCCTCCATTTTGCTTGTTGGAAGATGGATGCTTGCCTTCATTTTGTTTGCAGGTGGGTGGATGCATGCCTCCATTATGTTTGCAGGTGGGTGGGTGGATGCGTTTGCAGGTGGGTGGATGCGTGCCTCCATTTTGTTTGCAGGTGGGTGGATGTGTGCCTCCATTTTGTTTCAGGTGGATGCATGCCTCCACTTTGTTTGCAGGTGGGTGGATGCATGCCTCCATTTTGTTTTAGGTGGATATGTGCCTCCATTTTGTTTGCAGGTGGGTGGATGCATGCCTCCATTTTGTTTTAGGTGGATATGTGCCTCCATTTTGTTTGCAGGTGGGTGGATGCATGCCTCCATTTTTGTTTGTAGGCAAATGAATACTTGTCTCCATTTTGTTTGCAGGTGGGTGTATGCGTGCCTCCATTATGTTTGCAGGCAGGTGGATGCATGCCTCCATTATGTTTGTAGGCACATAGATGCATGCCTCCATTATGTTTGCAGGTGGGTGGATGCATGCCTCCATTTTGTTTGAAGGTAGGTGGATGCGTGCCTCCATTATGTTTGCCAGTAGGGGATGCATACCTCAGTTTGGTTTGCAGGTTGGTGGAAGTGTGCCTCCATTTTGTTTCAGGTGGATGCGTGCCTCCATTTTGTTTGAAGGTGGGTGGATGCATGCCTCCATTTTGTTTGCAGGCAGGTGTATGCATGCCTCCATTTTATTTGCAGGCAGGTGGATGCATGCCTCCACTATGTTTGCAGGCAGGAGGATGCATACCTCCATTTTGTTTGCAGGCAGGTGGATTTGCACCTCCATTTTGTTTGCAGGTGGGTGGGCGCATGCCTCCATTTTGTTTTGTTTGCCTTTTGTGCCATGAACCACATCATGCGTCATGTCTTGTCCTTTTGTGGGTGTATTTAACCTCTTCTCATATCAAATCTTGGCCACTGCACCATTAACCTGTTCTTGCGTCGTATGTCTTGGCAATTCTGTCATTAACCCCTTCCTGCATCATATGCCTTGGCCTTTGCACCATTAACCACTTCTTGCATGGCACATCTCTTCCATTTTATGTCAAGTCCAGTAACAGAAGCACATTTATTTCCCACCATTTTTTAAATCAGCATCTGTTCCTACAGACTTTGTGAAAATGCTTTCAAGGATGGAATCAAGATGAAGACCATGTGTGTCTGCAGCAGTAGTGCTCAGTGAGGTGTCACATAGTACTGCAGGTCCTCAATCAAGCAAGGAAAGAAACCTGCTTTAGCGAGCTAACATCAAGAAGGGTGATTACCGCTATCAGGCATATTTGGATAAAAATGAAGCACGTGCGCAGAAATACAGAGACAACATGAATGGGGAGCAGTGCAAACATTATATGAGATGCCAAAGTAGAGAATAAAAAGCTACAGAGAAGCATAGAAGCAAAAGAAGCAATCAACTGCCGAAAGAAGTAGTGGGCCGACAAAACCAACACGGCCAAATAAACCGAACACATAGGCACGTAGGGAGTACTGGCGAGAGAAAAATGGCAACAGAGGGCCAGCATTACCAATCAAAAAAGAGGAAGAAATGAGAAATGACACCAAAAGTACCACAAAAATGTATCTGTTGCCACTGCTGTACACAACCACCACTGCTTCACCAGTGTCCTCCACCACCACCACCACCACCACCGCCTCACCAGTGACCACCACCACCAACTCACCAATGGGCACCACCACCTCACCAGTGGCCACACCACCACCTCACCAGTAGTTAGAGCCAGGGTTCTCCAGATTTTTGGGTTTCTAGTTCGGTTCTGGTTCTACAGTGTGGGGTTCTGGATCGGTTCAGTCCTGCTTAAAAAGTACATGTTTGGGTTCTGGTTCAGTTTGGTTCTAGGCTTTTGGTTTATTTTCCAGTTCTGGTTTGGTTCTTGATCAAGTTAAGTGTTTAAGGCTCTGAGCTGCAAATCTGGAGACCTGGGTTTGAATCCCACAGCCCCCACTTGCATACTATGTGACCCTGAGCAAGTCACTTAACTTCCCTGTTCTCCCAGGTTGCACCTGTAAACAAGCTTTCAGCTTGTGTCTCACCTGGTTAAACAATTGGAAAAAAAAAGTGTTACTAAATTCACTTTCTATTGCCAAATAATATATAATATAAAACATGGAGATGACAACTGATTTCACATTGTTAACTTTATTCAAATCAACATTACCATGAGTAAAAGAAGCTAAAAAACAGACAAGTACAAGTTCAATTGTAACGTGTAAATGTTCAAGAATTTAACAAATACAGAACAAGCAAGTGTGTTAACTGATAGGTGAGATCTTTGGTCATCTAGAACTTGCTTGCAGAATGAGAACACTCTCTCACTACTACTGCTGCTAGCTTGCAAGCATAGGTATTTCTGTGCAAGGTTTGCTAGTTTTGAGAACAGGTGTCTTCCTGTCTTATTCCAGAATTCAAGGCAGTTGTCAGTATAACTGTCATGTTCTAAAAATGTTTTTTAGTTCACTGGATGACAATGATCCTGTTGCTGTTGAAGAAGGACCACCTAGACTGGATAGCATGTCCTTGACATCAGTTTTTGACCTTTTTGCTGGTGGCTCATGATCACTGGATTTTGCTTTGACATTGACAGTCATTACTGACTTCAATGAAGAAATCGTTTCACAATCTGTAGGCAATACTTCACACAGCTGGAGAAGTGTAGAATAGCATGGATAGATTACTGCCTCCATCTCACATGGTCTGGGTTCAGGTTCAGTTCAGGTTTGTCTTTTTTTTATTTTTAGAGTTATAGTTTGGTTCAGATTGGGCAAAAATCAAATAGTTCTGGATCAGTTTGGGTTGGGTTCTCAGAAGAACCCTGGCTCTACCAGTGGCCAACAGCACCACACCCCTGCCTCACCACTGCAAATGCCAGGAAAAGAGGTATTTGTGGCACCAGTGGTCCAGTATAATGCAGCATTAAGAAAATCAGTGCAAGGAGCACAAAAAGCCTTGCTGAAATCACCCAATAAACTTGCAGTCATCATGGAGAGGATATTGGCATCTTGCTCGCCATCATAGAAAGCCACCCTGGCCAAGTGCAGTGTGCTTCCAATACCACAACTAGAAGAGAAACTTATGTCTGTTGTAACAGAAAAGCTGTTACAGCTCAAAAATCCTCACAAGAAAGAAAGACAGATAAATAAGGAATTCTTAAAAACAGTTATATTAAAAAAATACAAGCTTCTTGGAACTGCAAGCTCAACATTGGGGTGAGCTGGAAGAGGCTTATGAGAGTATCTTATGCTGAAAGTGAAACAAAAACTGCACTACTCTACACTGCCACTGAAAACAGTGACTAGAGTCGAGAAATTCTTTGAAGAGTGTGCAACACCTCTGTCGCACAAAAAGGAGTTTTCAAAAAGATCCAGCCAACACGGTCGTATCTCGACAAACCCATTTGCAGTCTTCACCAATAATTCATGCAACAGAACCCAGGCACACCACGTGGAGCACTGAAATTTGGAACTTTATGACCAAGGCACATTACACTGTCAGGGCATCAAAAACCTGAACAATGCCTATGCAAATACTGCACAAATGCATCACTGAAGCTTAAGGTGATAAATTGTGTTGCGGATAAACATAAACTTACAGGCTGCAAAGTCACAAATCTTTACCAAGCAGTTGAAATGACTATGTGTCCCAGACTCCCATTTGAAAAGTTCTACAAGTTAGAGTGTGTTAAAAAAACATATGACCAATGCAGCACAGAAAATTATGGGAAAGCAGTCAAGGACCTAGTCCAACAACATGGACAAGAAGAGGCAATGTGGCAGCAATGGGACAGCATCAAAATAATGAGAAGTGCTGCTGGCATCCAAGTGCAACAGACAAGGAAGGTATTGAAAAAGAAATGCTCTACAGTCTGACAACTGGTAGAAGTCCTAAAAGATGATCTTTTGTTCCTGGGTTGTCATCTGCATGTTGCAGCATGGCAGCAGCATCAAGTTTTGAAGGATCAGGGAACTCATACCCAAAGAAGAGATGGGTTGTGATGGTGCTGTACTTCATGGAAAATTACACCTGCAAACTACAAAATGAAGTGCAGGCAGCTCACTGGAATCATGAGCAAGCAACAGTTCACTCTGTGGTGACATATTAGAGTTGTGAGCTCTGTTAAGCCACTGTCACTGAGTCACTGATTTTCATCTCAAGTGATCGAAAGTATGATTACTATACTGTGCATCATTTTGTCCAAATTGCAAATGCACACCTCATGAATGTCTGATCTGTGAACATCGTCAAGCAAGTGCACTTCACAGATGGCTGCAGTGCACAGTACAAGTCGAAATGGTCATTTTATGACATTTCTTGGCCAACAGCCTGTACAGATTTCCAATTGAGCATGCTTTTTTTGGAGTCACGACATGGGAAGGGTCCCTCAGATGGTGAGAAGTGCAGTGGTGAAGTCTGAAGCAAGTAGGGCAGTACAGCAGCGGCTCTAGCCACAAATGGTTACCAGGACACAGCCGGGGAACAACAGATGGTAGCCAGGGCACTTATATATTGTTACTATGGGGGAATCTCTGCACCATATGGGGCACCAACTGGGGCACAGCATTTTTTTACCAGGGCACATGCCCTGGCGGACCCTGGTGTAGAGCCACCACTGGGGCAGTACAATCGCAGCAGTCTGTGATCAGGAAGGCAAAAGAACTCTGCAAATACTGCCACAGTCAACTAACAAGAGAGCCTGCCACTGAAGCATACACTCACTTCAGGAGAAAATGTTTCTGGGTGAGTGAAAACAAGATAAATAGACAGCCTAGAGGAGTCATAAAAACGGTACCCAGAACGCACCTCATACAAAGTGTGAAGTCACAGGTGGTTGGTTTGGTGGCCACAAAAAAACCTTACATGTTTCTGTACACATTGGGCTGGATATTCAAAAGGGTTGTGCCATGCGCAATAGGGTTGCACCTGCGCAAGTCCGAAATAGCGCCATTCTGTGATATTCAGCAGGAGGCAGTTGCGCCCCCCAAAGCCATGCTGAGCAACAGCGCAATGCTAATGATGACATGCTCAACTGGAGGGGGAGGAACCATGCATAAACTGCACAGCCCGATATTCAGCTGGGCTGTGCAGAGTTGTGCAGGCGCAACCCCCTACCTGCGCCTGCACAACTTTGAGACAAAAAGGAAAAGGATCAAGTCGAGGGCCATCCACAGGTGAGCTGCTGCATTGCAGGGCAAAACACAGCAGCTGCCATCTGTGGGTGGCCCTCCACTAGTTCCCTGTGCCCCCCTGCAGCCCGATCGTGGGCAGATCTCACTCCCCCAGACTGTACTGATTGCGGGCATAACAGTAATGCACCCCCCCGACTGGCCCGATCGCGGGCATAGCAGTATGAACCCTCCGACTGGCCCGCTTGGACATAACAGTAACACCCCGACTGGCCCGATCACTGCATAACAGATGACCTCCAACTGGCCCGATCACGGGCATAACATAGTTAACCTCCGACTGGCCGTGCAGGCATAAGGTCAAACCCCAAAGACCAATATCCCTGGTGGTCCAGTGGACCACAAAGCCTGATCGCGAGCATAAGGTAAACCCCCCCACCCGCCTTCTGCCCGGCCGCCCGCCGACTCACAGCTCGATAGGGCTGCATGCCCATATCTGGACTGCCTTGTATGGTATGGGCTGCATGCCCATTGGCTCTTGTTCTGAACCAATGGGCATGCAACCCTATCGAGCTGTCAGTCGGCGGGCGGCAGGTGGGTGGGATGCTGCCGCCCGCCGGCTGACGGGGGGGGAACAGGGTGATGGGGCCCGTGGGGGTGGGGGCCACTAGATCACCAGGGAAATTGGACTTTAGGGAGGGTTGACCTTATGCCCGTGATCGGGCTTCACAGTCCACTGGACCACCAGGGATATTGGTCTTTGGAGGGGAGTTTGATCTTATGCCCCGATCGGGCCAGTCGGGAGGTTCTTACTGTTATGCCCACGATTGGGACAGTTGGGGGGTTCACTGCTGTTATGCTCACGATCAGGCCAGTCAGGGGTTCATTACTGTTATGCCCGCTTGGCCAGTGGGGGGTAATACTGTAATGCCCGCGATCAGGCCAGTTGGGGGTTAATACTGTTATGCCCGCCATCGGGCCAGTTGGGGAGATTTACTTCATGCCCGCAATCAGGCTGCAGGGGGCGTCAGTCCCCGATGGCTGCTGCCTGGCAGGGTGCCAGGCGCAAGTTGTCGGGGATTGGCGCACCTGCATGCTAATGGAATGCAAATGGGGCCATAAGTAGATGCAAATGGCCCCCCCTGCGCCTTGCATAACTAATGGCCCCATTTGCATGTCACCTTTTGAATATCGGAAATTTGTGCATGGCGCAATGGAACTTGCGCCACCGCATCTGATTGCTCCACTCTGACCACTTGCGGTGGCACAAGTTCCACTGCACCATGCACAGTGGCTGTGGCCGGGGGACGATATTCAAAGGAGTTGCTCAGTAGCGCAACTCCATTGAATATCGCCCGGGCCACACCCCTGCGCAACTTTTTTGAGCAGCGCAAGGGCTTGCGCCACAGAATGGCGCAGTTTGAATATCCAGCCCATTGTGTTAATGAAGATGGGCCCTGTGAGAACCAGAGTCAGGTGGAAGATTGAAAGATAAAGAAACTAACTGCTTCAACTACATTTGTGCCTGCTGCTAAAGATTACAGAACCACAATTCACACTGATGCTTCTACTTGCTCCACAGCTGTGCACATTGTGTCCGGCCGTGCGCACTCCCTAGACACCCTCACCAACCCATATCCCAATGATACGACTACTTCCAGTGCTCCTGCAGCTCCTGACACAACAGCAGTCACTATGGCCGACAGTTCAGAAACTTTGCAAGACACAGGCATGCACAACGATGCTACCACATCAGCTAAGTGCACAGCTCCACACTCAGACATGTCTGCTCCATCAACAACAAGCATCCCAACAGTTTCTAAAAAGAGAAAAACATTATTACAATAAGAGATCAGTAATTTCCATGCTGTCTACTATCCAAAGTAATTTTATATTGGTTAAGTTACTGCAGTGGATACCATAAAACAATTGTACTCCATAAAGTTCCTGCAGAACCATGTGAGTGTTTTTACTTGGCTGTGACAGCTGGACACTGACAACGTGATGAAAATTAATTTTTCATGGACCGATACAGCTTGAGGGAGGAGATGGCCCCTATGTTATACAATCAGAACAATTAAAGATAATCTCTGGAAAGTTCTGCAAGTTGCAACAGATATGGGACTGAGGACACACTTCAACTTGTATTACATACAGACATATGAAATTGCCAGCAGATATAGGCCATTCGGTCTATCTAGTCTGCTCGAGTGTGCAGCACACTGTCTCATTAAACTGCAGCTGCCCCCTTCCCTTGATCCCCCTTCTAACTTAGTGTCCCCACCTTCCAACCTCTCTCCCCCCACCCTCTCCACAATTTTGACCTTCTCTTTGGCCTAACCCACCCTCTCTTGAAGCTGCCCACTGTCTCCAGTGCCACTACTTCCTCTGGCAGTGCATTCCAACCAGCCACTGCCCACTCTGTGAAATAGTGCCACCTCATCTCTCTCTTTATCCTTCCTCTCTCCAATTTCAGGCTATGTCCCCTGGTGTCCCTCCCCCCTTTAACTTAAACAAGCTGTCTGAATTAACTCTGTGTACAGTATGCCCTTCAGGTACTTGAATGTCTCAATCACATCCCCGCCCTCTCCCTTCTATCCTCCAGGGTGTACATGTTGAGCTCCCTCAATCTCTCCTCATATGTCTTGCCCCTCATCCCCAGGATCATCTTCGTCACCCTACTTTGGATTCCCTCCAATAGTTTGATGTCCCTTTTCAGATATGGGCATCAAAATTGCACACTGTACTCCCAAGTGCAGCCTCAGCAGGGACCTGTACTGGGGCAAAATGACTTCCTCCCTCCTAGAGGTGATTCCCCTGGTGATGCATCCAAGCATTCTGGTTGCCTTGGCAGCTGCCTTCCTGCACTGTGCCAAGTGTTTCATGTCCCCTGTCACCAGCACTCCCAGCATTGTGCATTGTGGTGGACTGAGGTGAAAATTCATTATTGCATTGCAATAGTTTTTGTAGTTTATTGACATACTTTAGTCTGTAGTTACCATTTAGTCTGTATTTCTCATTTACTCTGTAGGCATAGTTTAGTCGGTAGGTATTTGATTATTCTATAGTTGTAGCTCATGCATTGGCATGCATTTATTGTTTAGTCTGTACATTTAGTTTATTAGGTATTTGATTAGGCTGCAGTTGTAGCTGATACATTGGCAAAAAAGTTTGATTATTTAATACTATGGGGTAAATATGTATATTTGCTAGTCTGCAGTTATACTTTGGTCTGTGTTATTTTTGTCTGTACATATAGAGAATGTGGTTGAAGCATCACAACAAAATCTTTTTTTTTATTGAAAATGAATACTGTTGTTGTTATTGTTGTTGAGAATTTGTCTGTATAACCCATTTTACTTTTGAAAAATGGAAATTTTGTTTGAATAACCCATTTTACTTTCAACTATAAACTTTCTGGAACTTTTTATTCAAGGTCCCTTGCTATGTTACAACATTATTGAACAGGCCCCTATTACATGTGCATCCATAGTCGTATGTCCCCTGTTACATGCACATCTACAGTTTTATGTCACTTGTTACATGCGCATCCACAGTTTTATGTCCCCTGTTACATGTGAATCCACTGTATTATGTCCCCTGCTACATGTGCATACATAATGTTATGTCTCCCGTTCATGTGCGACATTGTAACTGTTTTTTCAACATAGCCTTCTTATGACCCCACCTCATGAACAATAGTGGAGAAAATGTTCAACTTATGCCTGAAAGGTGATTTTGCACTAGAGCTGTGCATGGACCGAATAGTATTTCCCACATACCACGAATAGTGGGCTTGTCAAATATTCGGACTGGATGTCCTGAATAGTCCACTATTCAGCCACTATTTGGGATGTACAATTCAGTGGGTGACATTTCAAAATTTTACAGACTTCGATGGCCAACTGGAGGTTGTTTTTGGAGCTCACAGCCAGGCACATCTTGTGATCTCCTCACTCTGAGTGTGTAGATGAGACTTCTGACTTATATAACTGTTTAAAAAAACATTTTTTGTGTGATCCAGTTTTGACATCTGATCACCTTCTGACTGCATCTGACTGCAGTTTTGTGTTTTATCCTTGAAATTAGGCTCAGTGACCAGGAAAAGGGGAGTGTGTGTGTGTGTGTGTGTGTGTGTGTGTGTGTGTGTGTACATGTGCTCCCCTCCCCCACTGCTTACAGTTTCACAGCTCAGCTGAAGCAGTGTGATTTGATTATTTGCAGAAGAAGCTTTCTGTTCTATACTTATTTCTTATCAGGATTTTTTGTTGTCAGCAAAGTCAAGCTTGGCTTTTGCATGTAGTGAGCAACTGTTACTGGGCTCAGTAACAGTGAGTGGTTCAGGTTTTTGCTGACTGCCCCATTCCCACTGCTGTGCTTAGCTTTTTCTTCCAAATCCACACACTGCCCCAGTATGATTTTCTATTTCTTTTGTGAAGCAAATTTGTATTTTGCTGTCATCAGGTTCCGTGCTCAGTTCCCTGCATGACTGAGGTGTGATTGTCATGTGAGTCCCTATTGTCTGTGTTGCAGCTTTCCACGGTGCATACATTGTATGTAAGTGCATTGTATTGCTATTCTTGTAATGTGCATCCTGCAGTGCACACATGGTTGTCTACACACTTTTTTTGTGATTTGAAATGTGTTGTATTTTTTCTCATTGGGTCAGGCTTGACCCATTAAATTGTTGCTGACTGTAGTCTGGTTCTTGGCTCAGTTTCCTATGCAACTGAGTGAGGAGGGTGTCACAAGTAACTCCTCCTTCCACAGCTCACTGCACCGGAGTGGCCTGTGCATGTGAGTTTTTTTTCTTTTTTGTGTGTCTTTTCCCCCTGCCTGTGCATGGCTGTGTACATGTAAATTTTCTGTAAACTGCTTCACTATTTCTGTGTGTGTCAGGCTTGACTCACTGGGTTCTGTGTGTTGTAACTTGTGTGGCAAACCATTCAATGCTTGACTTATTGTACTGTACAACTGTACAACTGACATCATACAACTAACAAGTTGTTTGCTGACTCCATTTATCTCTAGTGTCAGCTTGTCTTTATTAGCTGCTACTTGAGCGGTGTGGGTATTACTGTTTTTTTGCAAGAAGCATCAACATAAACAAAAACACTAATTACAAACACACAGTAAATTTCAGACCATGGGCCCAATTCCATAATCAGCTGCAATCGCCGCAGGGGACTTGCAGCAGGCTGTTTGATGCAAGTACCAACTTGAGTCAAACTCAGGATTCCAAAAGCCAATGTCGCAAGTCCCCAGTGCCACAAAGTTAGACCATCTCCTTGATGGTCTACCTTTGCGTCCGTGGGGGTACCCTTACTTTTGGGCTGGTGCAATACCTTTGGCACAAGCTGACATAAATCATGAAAACTATTGCAACTGCACCAGCCCTTCTGAAATAATGCAGAGTTGCATCCGAGGGCTTTGGTGCAGTTGTGGCACACTTTGTGGTGGATGCAGGGTGTGGTGCAGCCCTGCGTACACTGACTGAAATCGGGCCCCATGTCTCATCAATCCCGTAAACATGTGTGGTCCAGCCCCAGCAAGCCATCTTCACCAACAGTCATAAGTGGTGAGGGACAGAGTAAAAGAAGGTCTGTTCATATTCGCTGCTCTAAAATAGTTTTCTCCACTGATAAGTCTTCTGGTTCTGGTGTCAGTAGGATTGGGGTAGTACAAGTGCTACTATAACCACAACTGCTTCCACTACAAGTGCTGCATTTGCAGCACCATCATGTTATAAAAGTAGGAGGGCTTTACAGCTGACATCTACAGTCATACAAGAACAAGAACCCACCCCCACTACCAGTGGTAGTGCTAATCACACAACTGCCACCATAGAGGCTACATCACCTATCAGTGTGCTCCTCCACACCACCACCAGTGTTGTGAGTTCAGCAACCACAGCAAATACTTAGTGTACTGTTGACACCACCACTGCCATAACAGTGTGCACTGTTATTTGTGCTCCTTGCACAGCCACTGTCACCACAACCTTTGCCTCCATTAGTAGTCCTGAATGTACTGCTGTCACCAGGACTACTGCTGCCAGTATTACAACTAGCTGTTATATGATGCCACTTTTTTTGATTGTAACTCCTGATAGTAATTCTGGTACCAGGACTAGTGTCACTACTGCTACCGCCTTGCCAACTGTGTCCATGACCATAGGTACTGTGCCTAGTACTGACTCTGAGACTGTTACAACAAATGCACCAATTGTGTTGCCAAAACATACCGTTGCTCAGCCTGGTAGGTTTCCTCTCACCACATTTCCTTTTGCTGATGTGGAGGATTCAGAGGAAAAGCATTCTTCTGGTTCTGAATATTTACCAGAGCTACAAGAGTTACTCAATACATCATCTGACAATGATACCTGTCTAAACAAATTTGGCGATTAAGCCGAATATGCAGCATTTCTGTGTGGGAAGCATGAATGTGAAGCTGCCAAAAAATGCTCTGCTGCTTGTCATGGCAAACAAGCTGGTCATGGTCACCCTCCTCCTCCTCCTAAAAAAAAACCAAAAAACAGTTCACCCTGTCCATTCAAAGTGTTGTGTCAACTCCATCAGAAACACAAAGTAGTTCTACAACTGCATCTGTTGTGGTGAGAGAAAGGGGCACAGCAACTGCATCTACTACACCCTGGTCTGATAAGGGGAAAGAGGCAAAACATGGCCATGGTCACCCTATTAGGGCCAGCACTTCCGCTGTCAGTGGGGGGGGGGATGTTGTATGGCTGTACTTTAGTGTTGTAAAACATGATGCAACAAAGGCAGTATGTTCTGTGTGTGACTGTAGCATAAGTCAGGGTAAAAACCTTTCAGATCTCACAACAACAGCAATGATGAACCAGCTCTGAATGAAACATCCGCTTGTGCTTCAAAGATCCATAGCGGTTCCTTCCTCTCCACAACATGTGCCTGTCAGCCTATCTTCTGGTACTGGTCCAGTAGATGCACAAAGTATTGGAAGTGATTCTGTTACTGAGACAGAAAGTGTGTCCTCTCCTGCCCCCACACAATTTATAGCACATCCCCATACAGGAGCATTACCCATTGTGTCTTCTTCTGCTCAATCATCAATTACTGTAACACCCTCCACCATGAGTTCAAAGTCAAAATCAACCTGATGTGGTAATGCTTTGACTACATCCACCATGCAAGCCTTTGATGCCCACACAAAATACCAGGCGTCATGCCCAACAGCACAGTAGATCACCAGTTTAATTGGTGCGATGCTGGCCTTGGGTCTGCAGCCATTTTCCATTGTGGAAAACATAGGTTTCCATAGGCTGTTGCAACATTTGCACCCCATGTATAATATACCATCACGGACCACATTTTTATGTAGTGTAGTACCCAGCATTTACAAAGATTTGAGAAAGGAAGTTGTCAGACTATTAGCACAGGCTGTTGGTGGGGTTTTCCACTGCACAACCAACATATGGACCAGCATGAATTCAAATTATATATATATGTCACTGACAGCACACTGGTGTGTTGTAGATGTGGTTGTCACTAGTGGTAATAGTGATACTGGTGCTGGTTCTGTCTTTTCCTCCTGTCCCTCCAGGACTGCTTTGCTAAAGGTCAGTGTTATGGAAAAAGATCATCGGTCTGTAAACATACTGTAATTCCTGCAAGAGATGTTGAGTTCATGGACTGATGGCAACAATTTACAGGTAGGGTCTGTGATCACAGGCAATGTCACAAATATGATAAAAGCACTTAGAGATGGCAATTTTGAGGGGATAAACTGCTTTGCTCATATACTAAATTTGGTGGTGACAAAGGCTTTGGCAAACACATCAGAGGCAGATTACACAGTCAAAGTAGCCAGAAGCATGTGTTGCCACTTCCATCACTCTGTGAAAGCCACAAACCATCTACATCAGCTACAAGAGAATCTTCAAATGCTGCAGCATCATCTCATCCAGGATGTACAGACCTGGTGGAATTCCACCTACTACATACTGCAAAGTCTTCTGGCTCAGAAGTGGGCCCTTCATGAGATGAGCATGGAAACTGACATAGGGGGAGTCCTCAGACATCAGGACTGGGCTGTGATTGAAGGCTTGGTAAACGTTTTAGCCCCATTTGAAAGGAGCACTCGTGACCTTAGCTCTGATTCTACACTGCTAAGTCAGGTAATTCCTGCTGTGCAGATCCTGAAAAAAGCCATGAGGAAATTCAGTGAAAATGCTGAGAAAGACCCAAACCAGACCCCACAACCAGTGATATCCTTTGTGGCAAACCTCACCACAGAACTTGAAGTTAGATTCTCTGATCTCTGTTCCAATAAAAAGCACATATTTGCCACTATGTTGGACCAACATTTCAAGTGTGAGGTACTACACCTTATAATGCCCACTCACAGGGTTATGGAGTTTCAGAAGCAGATGTGGTCAGAACTTAGCTTCTGCATGCTTGGGTTGGAGAGACCAGCAGGTAGCCCTCTCGATGAACCAGTGTTAGAAACACAAATTGAAAGCAGTCCTTTAATCTTTGAGAAGGAGGGTGACTGTTGGGCCGAGCTCAGCTCATCACTACAGGCTGAGCAACAGAAGAGAACAGAACAGCAGCCACTCTTGGCCCCCAATCTGCTGAGCAGTTATTTCATGAGCCTCAGGAGTCATTCTCCATAAATCCAGTGGAGTGCTGGATCAAAAGGATGAAAGCATCCCCTCACTTGGCACAGTTTGGCTTTAAATATATATGTTGCCCCCTACCATCATACCATCTGAATGAATGTTCAGCACTGCTGGGGATGTGGTGGAACCTCACCGATCCTCATTTGACCCAGTACATGTGGAACAACTCGTGTTTATAAAAATCAACCTACCTCAGTTTGGGTACACATATGGCCACTAAAAATGCATTAAATAATATTCTTGTACTGGATACAGCATTTTTATGTTGCAGCATGGACCCATATGCAATCCATTCTGTGTTAACCATCATTGTTCTGTTAAGCAAATAAGCACAACATATTAAGATTTAGTCAAACATGTTCATATTTATAGTTATACTAATACAACCCTGTAGCCAGAACCCTTTTTCTTTATTACTTGCACTGTCATGGTGTATTCTTTTGAATGTGCATGCCCTGCAGTGCCCAGTACAAAACTGCCACACACCTATTGACTGCTGTTCCTAATAAAAAAATACTCCACTGGTGTTGCTTATTCTCTCATCCACAGTGTTGCTGGTGCCCATATTCCATCCATCACTTTTACAGTTTTTCAGATACCAGTTACCAGTGTGGCATCGCTGGTCTCAGGTATTTCACGTGTCTGAAATATGGCAGTTACCAGTGTGGCATCACCAGTCTCAAGTATTTCACGTGCCTGAAATATGCCTGTTAGTTACCAGTGTGGCATCACCAATCTCAAGTATTTCACATGCCTGAAATATGCCAGGCAGTTACCAGTGTGGCATCACCAGTGTCATGTATTACACGTGCCTGAAATATGGCAGTTACCAGTGTGGCATCACCAGTCTCAGCAATTCCCATGCCTGAAATATGCCAGTTACCAGTGTGGCATCACCAGTCTCAGTATTTCCCATGTCTGAAATGTGCCAGTTACCAGTGTGGCATCACCAGTCTCAAGTATTTTACATGCCTGAAATATGCCAGTCTGTTACTAGTGTGGCATCACCAGTCTCAGTATTTCTCATGCTTGAAATATGCCAGTTATCAGTGTGGCACCACCACTCTCAAGTATTTCACGTGCCTGAAATATGTCAGTTACACTATACACCACGTAAGACTTCCACGCCTACGCCAGATTGCCACTTAACTCAGCCAAATTCTCATAACCAAATGCCTAAAGGTATTTGATTAGTACTCAAAAATAGCATTAAGATGAGCTATGGCTGCCACCCACTGTGAAACCCAAAGTAGCCTCTAAAGAGTGCACAATTCACACCTTGCTGCTCAGCACTGCCCTTTGTTTTTTTGGTTTTTTGTTTTTTTCTTCAACTCTGTTTCTCTCACCAGAGCCTGGGCATCCTTCGGGAGTACCCTCTCAGCTGTGTCTCTCACTCCCTGCCTGAACCCCGGCTTCCTCCTCAGGCACTTCTCCCAAGCAACTTGGTAGGTCTAGCCCACTGGATCACCCTCCTGGAGAGAGCCTGCACTCACTTGGAGGCAGTATCTGGAATTAGAAGGACCTACCTCATCACCGGGTCAGCCATGGGGAGTCCTGAGTGCATTGGGCTGAGGCTGTGATGTGGGCCTGCCTCGGGGGTCACTGCCATCTCACCAAGCATCCAGAGGGTTTTTCTGTGCTTGGCTAGTCCCCCTGAGGAGCTTGGACATGCAATGACAGCTGGGCACTGCGTGCCACTGTCCACCAAGTTCCCCTACCCCACTGTGCATAGCGCTGCAAAATCTGTGCTGCACCCAACAGCTGCCTGGTGCTGGTAAAGAGCAATGCATCCCAGGAACCCTTCCCAGGGAAGGGAGAGCTGTCCTCTGGATGCTCGATCCCTTCCCTCCCTTGCCGACCCCCAGTGGCCCTGGCTTATTCCCAAACCTGGGTCACCAGCATGGTACGAGGTGTGGTGTCTAGTGCCTCGACTCTTAGTGCCACCAGACCAGCCCAACTCTGCCCATTGTTAATTGACACACTAATCATTTTCAATTAGCGGGTGCTTAAAAAGCAGAAGAGCTATTTGCAGCATTTCAGTGCAGGTGTCTAGGTTAGCTATTGTGACTTTGTGTTCTGTGTTTCACTGTGCAGATGGCTGGAATAAAAAGAAAGGTGCTCCCCTTAACTAGGAAAGTTGAGATCCTGTATGAAATAGACACTCTCCCCAAAATGAGCCACCGTGATCTCTCCATTCACTTTGTGATGCCTAAGTCCACCCTATGCGACTTGAAGTCCCTGTGTCAACCCGAGCAACCCGAAATGTTCAGAATACCATCCTAATCCTAAGATGAGCCATGGAGCAGCAGGAGGACCTGCTGCCAGATTGGGAGGTCATGGCCTGGACAACAAAACACTGGTGAAGGTATGGGGAGAAACCGAGGGCACAGACAAAAGTAACAGTTCTTCAAGCAACCTGAGCCATCAATGGAGTATTAACACAAAGCATGCAAGCCAAAAAAAATTCCTTGCTTTTAAACAGTTTTAAAAAACGTAATAAAAGTTATGTTTTAACCACTTACTGGATGTCTGCACAGCAAACAACTTCAAAAAAGAGCTGTAATCACATTGCTGTCTGCATCATCTGCCACTGATACTGTTCCGTAACTTAACTTTTCCCTTTTCAGGTTGCAAGGCAGTATTTTAGATTAAATGGACACTGGTTATAATGGATGAAATGTGAATGCACATTTCAGTCCATTATTAGTGGCATGTACTGAAATATGCCAAGCAGTTACAAGTGGTGCAGTCTCAAGTATTTCATGTGCTTGCAATGTACTGGTTGCCTGACTACCAGCTGTTTGTACCATTGCTTCAAGTGCACTCCTGCAATAAGTCGTTGTTGCTGCTGCTGCTGCTGATGATGATGATGATTATGACATCTCACTCTTGTCCAGACCAGTACCATTATTACCATTTCATTTACCATGTCCAATCAGCAATAACAATGAAGAAGTAGTCTGAGATATATTAATGATGACCACCAAAGCCAGAATCTGATGTTTCTCATCTTCGAGTAAGACATTGGGCCAGATATTCAAAACTTTGCCCTGGGGCTAAATTAGCACTGCCCAGCATGCTAAATTAGCCTGGAACCAATAGCTCGCTATGTTCTAAAGGGATATCCCCGGTGCTTAATCTGCTGAATATAGCACGCTAAGGAAGCTGGTCAAATTAGGCTAAGGGTGCAGTGCAAAAATAGCCCGGGAAATAAGAAAGCTCTGAATATAGCAACCAGAAAGTGCAAACCACAACAGCAGCCCAGTGCACAGTGACATGAAGGAAGGTAAAGGTGAACTATGTTGCCAATGTGTGTGCTAGTTTGTTTATTTAAAACTTTATTTTTATACAGGAATATTTGATTAGTGCAAAAAAAACACTGTTTACAATCAAGTCCTGTGTAAATAACACATAAATAACATCAAAATACACAAAGTGCAATACTCACAAATAATAACATATATGACATTATCCATAACATACACACACACACTCACTCTGCAAATATTCAAATAATTTACTTTTAAAACTAACAAGGCTAACTATATTCTGCAAATGTTTAGGCAATTTGTTCCATGATGAAGCAAGTCTATTTTGTAATTTCATTTCTCCTACATTACTACAATATTTGAGTAATGGTACCCTATTATCAGAATTTCTTGTACATAGACTATAACTATCCAGGGTCTGCAACTTAATATACTTGACTAATGGATGATTACTTTTGGCATATATTAACCTATGACAATTAATTAGCCATGTATAATTTCTCTGTGCTTCAGGATGCAACCAGTTTAACCTTTCATATAACTTACAATGATGCATTTTATATTCACCCTTAATAATAAATTTGCCTAATCTATAAATTGTTTGGTTAACTTTTTTTAACACTTTCTGTGAAGCATTCATATATATTGGCACCCCATAATCAAGTACCGGAATTAACATTTGCTTAACAGGTTTTTCTCTGGCTAGTTTAGGCAATACATTTGTTAATCTTCTAAAAGCACCCAATCTTTGATTAACTTTTTTTATCTGCATATCAACATGACTTTCAAATGTCTTACCAGAATCTATGTACATACCCAAATACCTATAACCTTTAACTTCCTCAACTTGAGCGCCATTTATCAAATGCATATTTAACTGTGTTTGTTTTTTCAACTTATGCCCCAAACTAAACATCATACACTGGGTTTTCTTTGCATTGATTAGAAGACCAGAGTTATCCATCCAATTTTCCAATTAAATTAAATCTCTCTGCAGCTATAATTCAACATGTCTCATATTATCTGCAGAAACCAACAGAACTGTATCATCCGCATATAATCTTACCTCCCCATATTTTATTGTTTGCGCCAACTCATTCACATAGATATTAAACAACAATGGGCCTAGTATTGATCCCTGGGGAACACCACGATTTAATTCCCCAAGGCTCGATACAAAATCACCATTGATGACACACTGTCTACGATTTGCTAAATATGATGCTATCCATGTTAATGGTCCTTCCTCTAACCCTACTAACCAGAGTCTTTCTAACAGTTTTCTATGCTGTACTAAATCAAATGCTTTACTGAGGTCCATGAACACCGCCCCAGTGGCCTTTCCATCATCAAGTGATGTTACCACCAGATTTTGGAAATCCAGTAGGGCGGTGCCCGTGGACCTCCCTACTCTAAACCCATGTTGTTTATCTGATAATATTTCATTCATTTCCATGTAATGACTAAGGAGTGGATTCTTTAAAGCTGCAAGCACCAGTGAATGTGAAATTCTGCATAAATGTACAATGTTTCCAAAACATTTGTGTGGCAGAAAAGATTGTTTGCATGGTGAAATGTTTGCCTGGGGCAAAGATTTGCTATATTCAAGTGACATGCAAATGACCTCACTTAGGCAGTCTCTAAGCAAACATCCAGATTAGCATCTCATTATGTCCTGATTTGCAAACAGTTTCCCCAGCGCTATTGCAGGGTCCCACAGCTCCACCTGTAGGTCAGTCTGGACGTAGAGGGGCTGGCTGGGTCTGCACATAGCTCCACCTGTAGGTCAGTCTGGAAGTGCATGGTGGTAGCAGCAGGCTACATTTGTACAGAACCACATAGAATATTGTGCCCCAGGGGACTACACAGCACAGGCACAGGTGGTGGAGCTGCATGCAACTGTCAAACTGTAGTTCCTGCTACAGTGCACAGCAGACACTACAATAACAAGGGAGACAGCAGTGTGAGGGACACAGCAATGCCTATGCTGTGTAGGGCATCAATGACTGCTGCACATTATACAGTGACAAGCCCATCTTGCAGGTGTGTACTGACAGTGGACATTACTGTTATGCTGTTGTGAGACCCACAGATGCTGCAACACTGGCATGGGATACTCACAGTGACATATACATAGCTGGCTGTGTGTGCTGTGGTGTCTGTACAGATGTGCGGTATGTGGCCGGGGGGGGCACATATCACAAGCAGGCACACTGTTGTTGGGGTATTCCCAACACTGGACTAGTTGCACTGTGTGGATTGTCCCAGACTTGTGGCAGCCCCCAGTATGTGGTGCAGACTGGCCACCTGTACACCCTCCCCCCAACACCCTCCACACCCTCAGTGCTGCATGTGTGTGCTGGATTCTGTTGGTGTCCACTGAAGGGTGGTCTGCAGGTGTGTGCTGTATGGACACACTGCCATGGTGTCCACTGGGTGCTGGGTCACCACTTACTGCCTGGTATGGCTGGGACCAGTGGCAGATGATAATAATAATAATATTAATAACTTTATTTAATATAGCGCCTTTCATAATATCAAGGCGCTTCACAAATACATAAAAATTCAAGAAATTCAATTAAAATCAATAAAATCACAGAGATCACACTGGAGTTGCCATTCATGTGCAGCATGCTTCTTCATTGTCTGTTTTTTTATTTTGTGTGTATTTACTATTTACTAGTTAGGGTCATGCAAAGCTGTGCAAAAGTCACGCAAAGCTGTGCAAAGCCACAAAGTCGTGCAAAGCTGGTTTGCCCAGATTTAATACTACCTTTTTCTGGATGGTAATTTTCACTGTGTGAAGTGTCATGCTAAGTCATGCATACACACTTTGAACGGCGCTAAAGCACTGAATATAGCATTGCACCTGTATTCATGTATATGTCCCCTCTTTTTGCCTCTTGCATACATTATAATTTTGCCTGGTGCTAATGCAGTTTGCTGGTACTATTTGACCTTTTGAATATAGTGGACTCACGCAAACCCAGCGCAAACCCTGCCCAAATGGTTTGCGCCCAGCACAAAATTTTGAATATCTGGCCCCTGGTGTCCTATGAGCAAAGGTAAGTGAAGTATGCAATCTTTTAATTGTTTTATTTCTGTTTGGTTTGGGGGGGGGGAGTAAATTCTGATTAAACAGTGTATCTCTAGCCATGTTTTTTGACCGTTCTTTTTTTTTTTTTTGTCTACAGATATTTTAGCACCAGTGTGATGAACTCTTGGTAACACATCGGGTACGACTGGCAAAGATAAGTAAAGTATTCAGTCTATTAATTGTTTTCATTCTGTTATGGGGTGTGGGGGTGGCTTATTGATGTAGAACAGGGTTCTGCCTGGATGTGTTTAGGCCATTTTGGAGAAGCACTTTATTTCATTATGTCTCCCTCACAGGTAGCATCCAATCGAAATACCTTTTTGGGGTCTCACATCATAGGCATAATGGGTGTCATGCTTGAGTGCTATCCTCACAGCTGTCCCTCTTGGCTCTGAAGGTAAGATATGGATTTGTATGTTGGCCTGTTGAAGTTACAGTGTTATTCTATAGGCTTAATTATGTATTATTACTTGCTTTTCTTAATGGCCACAATTATTTAAGGGTCCATCATAGTGTGTGTTAATCCTGCAGTACCTGCCAAAGACCTTTGTGACCATGTATAGATTGTCACTTAACTCCAAATATTGACAGAGTTATGGCCTGTTGAAGTTACAGTGTTATCCTGTAGGCTTAATTATGTTTTATTACTTGTTTTTCTTAATGGCCACAATTATTTAAGGGTCCAGCATATGTTATTCTTGTAGTGCTCACCGAAATCTTTGTGTCCATATACAGATTGTCACTTAACTCCAACTATTGGCAGAGTAATGGCCTGTTGACATTACAGTGTTATCCTATAGACTTAATTATGTTTTATTACTTGCTTTTCTTAATGGCCACAATTATTTAAGGGTCCGGCATATGTTATTCATGTAGTGCCTGCTGAGACATTTGTAACAATACATAGACTGTTTCTTAACTCCAAATATTGACAGAGTTATGGCCTGTTGAAGTTACAGTGTTATCCTATAGCCTTAATTATGTTTTATTACTTGCTTTTCTTAATGGACACAATTATTTAAGGGTCCATCATATTGTATGTTATTCGTGTAGTGCCTGCCAAAGACCTTTGTGACCATACATAGATTGTCACTTAACTCCAAATATTGACAGAGTTATAGACTGTTGAAGTTACAGTGTTATCCTGTAGGCTTAATTATGTTTTATTACTTGCTTTTCTTAATGGTCAAACTTATTTAGGGATCCAGCATATGTTATTCTTGTAGTGCCCACTGAGATCTTTGTGACTATACTGTATATAGATTGTCACTTAACTCCAGCTATTGGCAGCATTATGGACTGTTGATGTTACAGTTTTATCCTATAGACTTAATTATGTTTTGTTACTTGCTTTTCTTAATGGCCACAATTATTTAAGGGTCCATCATATTGTATGTTATTCGTGTAGTGCCTGCCAAAGACCTTTGTGACCATACATAGATTGTCACTTAACTCCAAATACTGATGGAGTTATGGCTTCTTATACTTCCAGTGTTATACTATGGGAAACTGCATGCCCATGATGAACGTTTTTCCTCTGCATCCTCCTCTTGAAGCACCAGCAGCACAATACAGCCTCTGGCACCAGTGTACAAGCTAAAGGGCCATGACCTCTGCATCTTCCTCCTCCTGAAGCAACAGCGGCACAAGACAGACTCGAGCACCAGTGTGCAAGCAAAGCGCCATGACCTCTGCAACCTCCTACTGAAGCACCAGTGGCAGAAGAGAGCCTCTGGCACCTGCGTACATGCCAAAGTGCCATTACCTCTCATCCTCCTCCTCCTGAAGCCTTATAATGGAGTTCTATAGCAATTCTCTATTAAGGCAACTTATCTACCTGAATAACAAGCACCGAATAATGAATACCTGGGACCAGAATGCCGAATATTCAGCCAAATATTCAGAAAATGGTATTCGCACAGTCTTATTTTGTGCAGTAGCTTGAAAATCACCTTTCAGGACATCAAAACACATTTTGGCCAGGATTCAAAAATGATAGCTGTCACATTAATGAGGTGCTGTGAAGAAATGACAATGTTGAAAGTTTGGGGTCGAAATATTGAAAATTTTCAAAATTACGAGCCTGCATTCACAAATTTCAATGTAGGCTCATAAGATTGTTGTTTTTTTAATATTTGTACCCCAAATTTTCAACATAATCTTCTTTTGACCCCACCTCATGAACATGGGTGAAGACAATTTTGATCTATTGCCTGTGACCGCAAAATCACCTTTAAGTACAGATTTCCCTAATTTCACTTCCATTCATCATGAGGTGTGTTCCCAAAAAAGGCACCATGAAAATTTGAGGCAAAAATATTCACAAATCACCAAGTCATGCCATTAAGTTCAAAACCCCTTTGAAATACATTGAACTGCATACCTGATTTCCTCAGTTCATGGTCTGGCGTTGAAGAGTGAAGACACATCTGTGGTCTAGAGAGTTTTACAGCATTGCACTGCAGTGGGTAAGTAAGGGATTGGGGAAGTGAGGGGTGCTGTGTGGGAGGGTCAGGTGGGGGGACAGTAACAGCCACAACATACATTGATGGACAGTTTACTTTTTTACAGGGTTTATTTAAAAAAAAAACTATGAGGGACAGTTTTCTTTCTTTCAGGTGGCAACATTGGGGGATTGGACACCCACAGTGTCAGTGTTATGTTTGGGGGAGTGTGGGGTGGTGGGTGCTAAGTGGTAGGGAGAGGTAGGAGACTAATGGCAGCCACAGCAACAGACATGGATGGACTTTTTCCTTTTTACAGGATATATTTAATAATAATAATAATAAAAAAACATAAAAGGGATGGGTTTTCTTTATTGCAAGTGGTGACACTTGTGGATTGGGCACCACCAGTGTCCCTGTTATGTTTGTGGGGTGGGGTAGTGGGTGCTGAGAGGGAGGGTTGGGTGGGGAAGAGTAATGGCACTGGCAGCAACAGACATCAATGGATATTTTTTTGTTACAGGGTGTACAGTAATTCAACTTCAGCAGGCTGATTATGACAGATCAGCTGTGCCTGATGGGTGGCACAGATCATAGGAAAGAGCCAAACTATGATTTGGTCAGATCTTTCCTTTGAAATACACAATGTTTCTGCCCAGCAAGCCAGAACAGTGTCAAGATCAGCCTGGCTGCTGATTGGTGTGACACTGACTTGCCCCTAGCAGACCAGTCTGCATTGGACTGACAGTGTCACACCCGTCAAAAGCCACTCTCCTAGCAAAATGTTCACTGTGCGTGCATGCTCAGTGAGCATAAAAAGCAGGACTTTCACAGTACCATGCCATAGTTGAAAACACAGGACCTTCATAGTTCAGTAATGTGAAATGCTACTCTCATTTTTTCTTATGTTTGAGATAGTGTCGGCAATGCGGAGAGGACTTATATTTCATTACAGCTCCATAATTACAAGATCATATGTCATGGTGTGGCATGATTATAAAACCACTATCCAATCTCCCCAATCCCCGTGTAAAGGCAACCAGAAGCAGGACTTGCTAAATTATGATAGTAATTGTGCTCACTAAACTTACTGCTTACTGAACTTCACTTTTTCTCCACATTCACAGTCCTGAAACCAGAAACCAACTGCTCCATGCCATGAGTGGGAACATCAAGCTCTCCAATATGCCTCAATACCCCGACCTCCTGCTCACCACCCACATGCTCAGTCTCACTTTTTTTAATTACAGGACAGTACTGTACAGATTGAGAAAAAATCAGCATTGATAGTACAGAACAGTACAATACATTACAGTACAACCCAAACCTGTAACCCAGATCTACAATGCAAAAAGGGCAACATAGATCATGTTCACTAGATAAGGAGTTCTGAATGATTGGGATTGAACTATATTTCCAGTTGAGCCATGGCATATCCCTCTCTCTCTCTCTCTCGCTCTGTTTATATATCTATCTATCTATATTATAGGAGCACATTAGAACCACCTATATTTAGGGTTCAGTAGGCTGTTTAATGTTAAACTCCAATTATTGCATCTTAATAACTTTGCTGACATTTGACAAATATTTATCATGCGAGTTCTGACTGCCAGACTCTCAAGAAGAGAAATGTATCATGATGGGCTGTTGCTTGGTTTCCAAGATATGCGAAAGTAAAACATGCAGAAAAAATACCTTTTTTGTTTAAATTTTTCCTCTCACACACAGCCTAGATGGTGTGGAATATTTTCAAGGAACTTTTAGGGCAGAAGCAGCCTGCACTGAGCTAATTTTGTGAAAAAATATTATTCAGTTCCAGAGCTACAGCATAAAAGATTTAAAACTAATTTTTTGGGATAACCCCCTAGTTTGATCAGAAAAAAACTACGATCGCCAGTGCTTATTTTCATGATTTACTTGTCATGAAAAATGATTTACTTGTCCCGAGAAAAAAAGATCATGGTGGCCCCATCTCATTGTTTGAACTTAAAAACACTAAAAATGCATAAAAATAATGTATTTTCAAAAAACAGAAACCTGAAACTAGATAAATGGGACCTAGCCATGTAGCTAAATTCTGGTGTTTGTTTTTGAAAATTGCACTGGAAATAACATTTCTGAGCACCTGAAAATCCTGGGTGCCCACTTTAGGAAGAGAAGCCTGCTCTCAGTATGAAAACAGTGGGACTTTCTTGAATTCTGAAGCTACATGTGGAGTCATGCTGATGGTTTCAGTTGAAGTAGTGAGCCAGCGATTCCCTGACCTCTCCCCCCCACCTCATTTCTATCTGTCTGTTTATCTATCTGTCTGTCTACCTACCTACTTATCTATCTATCTCTCTCTCTATCTATCTATCTATCTATCTATCTATCTATCTATCTATCTATCTATCTATCTATCTATCTATCCATCCATCCATCCATCCATCCATCCATCTATCTATCTATCTATCTATCTATCTATCTATCTATCTATCTATCTATCTATCTATCTATCTATCTATCTACCTATCTATCTATCTATGTTTCTATCTAGTGATCTAAATTACTAATGGATAAAGATTGCCCACCTCAGTATTATTTCTTTCATCCTCCTTCCCTCAAGGTCACCTACCTCCCTTTCCCATGTTTAATTTTATGTTGACTAATCAGACCGCGGTATCCACCCCTGGTACCACTTCTCCTCACCCCCCCAGGTTGCCACCAAGTTCCCATTATATACATGGCAGCACTGGAGTGTTCACTCTCATGTGCCGTTGAATAGTAGCTCAATACTGGGCACACAATCCCCACTTTTTGAAAGTCCCCTGAAACAAAGAAAGCCATAAAGACCTATTCATGGTTGAAGATCTATTTTAATTAATTATTGTGATTGTAGGAGCGCAGATCATTATGGATTTGTTTTAGCTATCATATTGTAAAGTATTGTAAGGCGCCTTGATTTTAGAAAGGCACAATATAAATAAAGTTTAATTTAATTTCATTGACTTATTTTTGTATAAACCTGCAAAAAAGAAATTGATTCCTTGCAATCTGATCCTCCCACAACCCCACCTAACACCCACCTCCCCCTCAGCACCCTCCTGGTCTGTATCCTCAAGCTCCCTTCACCTGCAACACACTTCTGGAGAATCTCCCAGTCCACGACCCCCTGATTGTGGCCACCTTCTGCTCCTCAGCGGTCCCTCTTCCAATGCTCCTTGGGTGGATGTGATTTGGTGAGATAAGTTTCCAGTGGGCAGGGTCCAGTGTTGGGGGTGGGGGCAGGCAATTCTTCCTCCCAGCCAATGGATGTTTTCCTGTGTTCGTGAATGTACCCCCCCCAGGAGAACTGAAGTGCAGTGACATCCAGGGTGGGCCTAGTGCACTCCCACGCCCTTCCAGCAGATGTCTGCCAATGCTCCCACCCATCATTAATGTGATCCCCCAGCTGTTGCACCCCCAGCCTCCACTGGGAGTCACCCATGCTGGAGAATCATCCACCCACCCTCCTCAGGAGAGGAGATTCATCCTCTGGATGGTCAATCCTCTCCTCCCCCACTGACCCCCGATGGTCCAAGCTGTTTTTCAAACCCAGGTTGCCAGCAAGGCATTAGGTTTGGCATCCAGTGCCTCAACCCTCAGTGCCAACAGACAGTGTGACTAACCCCAATCTTGACCGGTCTTGACCACAGCAATGACCACCAATGATGTTACACACTGCTCCTGACTGCAAACCATGCTCCTGAGCACTGCACACCACTAATCCACCACTCAAACTAAGGCTGGCTGGCCACTGACATACCTCTTTTTGTAGGGAAACCCTACAATATGGAAAGATAATACGGCCAAAAGAAAGTCCAGTACCAAAATACCACTAACTGTGGAAACACATGGGGCTGAAAAGGACCAGGCAAACATGAAAATGATCCTGACCATGGATCACCAGAAAACCAATCCAGCCCCAAATATAAAGTAAAGTTACAATAATACAACCATGTAATATACAGTATAAAACAAATGATAGTATGTGTGCTATACAAGGCTATGTACCCATCTCAGGGGCAAATAAGATAAGTCACTCACCCTTTAGGTTAATTGCCTTATTATCTAACTAGCCACATTGGTGAGTATACTCCCTTGTATACCACACATACCCATCATTATACACACACACACACATATATACATATTTATGTATATATACTGTATATATATATATATGTGTGTGTGTGTGTGTGTGTGTGTGTGTGTATATATATATATATATATATTGGCATCATGTATTTATAAAATAAACAAAGGTAATACAGGCATAGACAGCCATGCTATTTCCTGTAAGCAGCATCCAGCAGTCTACAGCAAGAAGAAAATCCAAGAGCAGCTGTGGCGAGTCAAGCTAATGAGCTGGTGCTGTGTGAAAGGTTGCAACCCCAAAGTTCAGACAGTATCCACACACACAGCACTCAAACAAAGGTGATGTTTCATAAAGCAAGTTTCAGCAAAAATGCCATTTATTTGACCAGGGCTCTCAAACCCAGACCCCAGTGCTTCGGCACAAGTCTTCATCAGGGGGTGTGGCTGTAGGAGGAATGTAACCATTTGAATAAGGCTATACAAACACCTGTAATCAATTACTACCACCAAAGGAAGTAAATGCATATAATAATATTTTTACAAAAATAGTAATTACAATTATAATGTGCAAAACATATGTTACAAAAATGAAATTTTTTCTGTCACATAATGATCTCTTATTATATTTATTCAGAATTATCAGGTTTTAAGGATCCCAGTGAGAGAAGTCCAGAGAGACAGAGCAAGCTTTAAAGTCTGCAGTGCTTAGTCAGTGATCACCCTATTCTTTTTCAGTTTTTAGTTTTCATTCGTCATTTGATTATTGGGGATCCACCAGATCAAGAAATTTGCAAACTTGGGAGGAAGCAATGGAAACAGGAAGCAAAAGGTGAAATATTTCCTGGAAGAAAGAGCAAAAAGAACAGAAAAGTTACCAGGAGGTCAATGGAAATGCAAAAGGTTAAATTCAGAAAAAATGAGATTCTCACATTTAACATCTAACTAAATAGTAAATCTAATCTAAATAGACCAACAAGCCTTTGTACGTCCAAAAACTATAACAATAAAAAGCTAATATGCATATCCAAAGATAATGCAAAAACTTCATGCAAAAATATATGTCTATATAAAGGTCACCAGAGATTGCAAGAGGTGAAGGTGCCTGGGAAATGCAAAGGACCAAAGGGACCTAAAAAGCATATACTCTATTCAAAATTCAAACACTACAGGCAACCCAAAATAATAATTTAGTTTCTCTTTCGTTTCTGTAGGAATGGTTTTAGGTCCCATTGTTCAATAAGACCATCAGGATTCACACTTTTCAGTCTGAAAATCCATTCACTTTCTCTCATTAACAGTTGGTTCACTCTGTCACCACAAAATTTCATGGATGGAACCCATTCAATTCCCATATATTTGAGACATTCCAGTGACGAATTGTGGTGTAGGAAAAATTAAAGGCCTACAGGAGTGTCAGTTTTACTGTTTCTAATATTTCTAACACGTTTCTATATACGGGTCTTCAGTAACCTGGTTGTTCTCCCTATGTATGCCTTGTTATAACTGTACCACAAAATGTACACCACAAAGGTTGCATAACAGATAATAAATTGCTTCACATCAAATTTCTTAGTGGGGTCTCCAGGATGTTTAAATTTATTGCCAGTGTTGCAATAAGTGCATATATTGCAATTTAAACATTTAGAACATCCCAGTGGTCTATTCTGAGCCACACTGTATTTTGTTTACATATGTCTGGACCTAGCCTGCTGTGAACCAACTTGTCTTTGATGTTTGGGGCTCTACTGAAGGTTACCCTGAGCTTACTATCCACTGCTGCTTCCACATTTCTATCTCCCATGAGTATAGGCCATTTTTTTATAAATAAGGTTACCAATTTGACCTGCCCAGTTGTTATACTCTGTTACAAATGTGATGGGTTGGGTGATCTCTTGCTTACTTGTTGCCTTATTTAGTAAGTCTTTTCTATCTTTATTTCTGGCATGCAAGATGGCCTCATCCAAAACATCTCCATCATAGCCCCTTGATAAAAATCTGCTCTTAAGTTCATTTGCTTGCTCTTCAAAATTACTCTCTTCATAGCAGTTCCTTCTGAGTTGAAGGAACTGACCATAGAGGATCGCGTTCACAAGTCTGTGTCGATGTGCACTCTCAGCCCTTAATACTGCAATCGTTAGAGTTTCTTTTCTGTGACACTGAAATTTAATGTTCTCACTCTACTCTGCTTTCTTAGAAATGGAAATATCCCAAAAAAATCTACTGTACTTACATCCATTTTGTATGTGATATATACATGTTTGTCACTATGGTGCATCCAACTGATGAACTCCTCTATTTCTGATGAAGTACTCTGCCAGATGCACAGTATGTCATCTATAAAGTGTTGTCAAAATCTGATCCCGGGCAGAAAAGGGTTAGTCAAAGGGTTGAAAATACTAGTATCTTCCTCTCTGTCCAGGAACAGATTGGCATAGGAGGGAGCCATGGATGCCACCATGGCAATGCCACAGGATTGGAGATAGTAAGTACCATTAAACTTTAAATAGTTATGTTTAAGGACAAAATCTAGGGAGTCTAGAATAAATTCAACAGGTATATTTTCTCTGTCTTCACTATTCTCCAAGAAGTATCTGCATGTCTGAATCCCATCTGTGTGCCTGATACATGTATATAGGGACTCCATATCCACACATAGCCATATCACCCTATCTTCCCATTTGAAAGCTTCAGTTTTATTAAAGACATCAGTACTGTTCTGCACATGTATGTGATGTTTTACTACACTTCTCTGAAGAAAGAAATCAACAAATCAACTCTATTTTTCTGTTAATGACCTGATACGTGAAATAACTTGGTGACCTGTGTCGGTTAGTCACATCTTTATGTACTTTAGGTAGGATGTATATACTGGGGATTATGGGATGTTCATTTCATGGATATTTATATTCTTGCTCACTAATGTACCCTACCCCCACTGCTTCTTGGAGCAATTAATGAAATTACATTTCAAATTTATCTATGGGGTTCCTTTGCAGTTGTTTATAGTTATTTACATCCTGTAACAAACCCATAACAATACTGATATAACGTTCTTTGTCCATAACCACAACATTCCCCCTCTTTTGTCTGCTGATTTTATAATCAAATCATCGTACCGTGAAAGATTGTTCAGTGCCATAAATTCAGAATCTGGTCAAATTTTTTTTTTTCTTTCACTATTGATGTCCCCATTTATACATGAAGTTACACAAGGTGTGTCCTATGTCCCTTCTTTTGTATTTTGCAAAAGTTTCTGCAGCTCTGCTAGATCCATAGGGCAGGATTCACAAAGCTGTCAAAAGACCCGAAGCTGCAGGTAAACCACTGCACAAGTGGGTTGCCACTTGTGGAGCCACAGGTTACCCACAGCGGTGGGTATTCATGAAGGTGGAGCCGTATTATGACTGGCTCCCTGGGTTATGGCCGCTTGTGTGGGTGGTGTCGCCAGGGTGATGGCCACAGCAGCAGGAATGGGCTATGGCTGGTGGAAGCAGCTGTAACACCCTCTGCAACTGCTGCAGCTGTGAATTGCTACCACCACAGCTGCGGGCAATTCCAGTCTGCAACAGCAGTTGCAGAGTGAGACTCAGAAAATAATGCGTCATAAATCCTGCCCATAGTATCCAAAATGCAGCCAAATTTGGAAGTATTTGCAGGTAAATTGTCAACACTAAATTCTCTGTTTCCAAAATCATTAGTTTCACTCAGAACTAAGTCCAAGTTCTCAACTGATATTATTGATTCTTCAATAACCCCAATGTGGTTAGTTGTTGCAGGATTTTTATTATAAAGAAATCAAAGTCATATTTTCCTAAAAAACATGAACAGTTCAATGTTAACTTGAAACTTATTCACCAGTGGGGTGGGAACAAAGGTGAGTCTTATTTTGAGTACTGTACTCTCTACTGTAAATCTGTAAGACATCTCTGAGAGAGGTTTAATACTTGCAGTTCTTGTTCTGCTGTTTCTGCTTGTTCCTCAGATTCCTTTTGTAGGAGGGGCAGCTGTTTCTGTTATTTCTGTTTCCTCCTCTCCCCGGCCCCTCTCCTCATCTTCCTGAACCTTTGTCTTTTTCCTGTGTTGAAGTCCTCGCAGCGTTCCTTTGTTCTAAAAAAGATTTACTGCCACCCCTTTTCTTGAGTTAAATCTGACTCTCTATCCACTCCTGCTTCTCCTTCTCATTTTTTCCACACGAAAATATGTCGGTTTTCAAAATCTTCCTGATCTCTTGTTAGTTTATTTTGTTTTTTCTCAATAACATCAGATTCATACTTAGATAGTCTCTGTTTCATCAAAGTCTTGTTCTTTAAAAACTGGTTGATTTTTTTTTCATTTTAATACTTCTTCCTTGGGTCTTTTAATTTCATTTGTAAACTCTCATACTTTTTGATATCTGATTTAATGAGTAACTCTTATGAATACTTTAGAACATTGCAAGGCTGCCTGTTGCCACACTGCTTTAAACTCAAATTCTTCAAGACCAAAAGATGGCACTATAATGATTCTCAATCCTCTTGGGGTCTGCTCCTTAGCCAGATACTGCTCAAGAGTAGTAATAGTGTATATAATGTCAATTTCTTTCTTTAACAGTCTTTCTGACTGCAAAAATGCTATTTGAATCTCACGAGAAACTGGAGCTTCCTTACCTCCCTGCAGTCACTCCTGAGCCTTCCTCCGCTTCTCTGGAAGTATATTGGTATTCTCCCAGCTGAACTCGATGTTAGTAATATTATTTCCAGTGTTCTTATGCATGGTGTAGTCAGTGATCACCCTATTCTTTTTCATTTCTTATTTTTAATTCATCATTTGATTATTGGGGATCCACCAGATCAAGGAATTTGCAAACTTGGGAAGAAGTAATGGAGACAGGAAGCAAAAGATAAAATATTTCCTGGAAGAAAGAGCAAAAAGAACAGAAAAATTACCAGGAGGGCAATGGAAATGCAAAAGGTCAAATTCAGAAACAATTAGATTCTTTCATTTAACATCTACCAAAATAATAAGTCTAACCTAAATAGACCAATAAACCTTTGCTTGAGTGCTATGTGTGTGGATATGGTCTGAACTTTGGGGTTGCAACCCTTCACACAGCACCAGCCTAATAACTTGACTCACTACAGCTGCTCTTGGATTTTCAAAATTGCACTATTAGCTGCTGCTGATCGCTGACACACACATGTGTCTCAGGCATCGCAAGGTTGACTTTGGGTGGACTTCTGTGAAAGTGACCTGTGGTTCTCATTTTCTGGCAAGTGAACTGACTTTACACATTTTTTGTTTTCAGCCACTTACTGTGTTAAATATTTTAGAAAATGCTAAATGTTATATGCTTTGAGAAATTGCATTTGTGCTGTGACGTAGAAATTAAGCGTAGGCAAAAGTGACTCTTCTAAATGAGCCTGGCATCTACACCATGCATCAGAATGATGAGAATTATATTACTAATGTTGAGTTCAGCTAGGAAGATACTGATACACTTACAGAGAAGCAAAGGAAGGCTTGGGAGTGACTGCAGGGAGGCTAGGACACTTCAGATTCTGGTGAGATTCAACTTGAATTTTTATGGTTGGAAAGACTTAAAGAAAGAAATTAACATTACATACAATATTACTACTCTTGGGGAGTATCTGGCTAAGGAGCAGGCCCCAAAGGGATTGAAACTCATTATAGTGTCATCTTGTGGTCTTGATGAATTCAAGTTTAAAGCAGAATGGCAACAGGCAGCCTTGCAATGTTCTAAAATATTCATAGAGTTACTCATTAAATCAGATATCAAAAAATATGAGAGTCTTACAAATGAAATTAAAAGTGCCAAGGAAGAAGTACTAAAATTGAAAAATCCCCCAATTTTTAAAGAACAAGACTCTTTGATGAAACAGAGACTATCTAAGTACGAATCTGATATTACTGAGAAAAAAAACAAACAAAAGAAACTAACAAGGGATCGGGAAGATTTTGAAAATGGACGTATTGTGGTGTGGAACAAAATGAGACAGAGAGTTAGGAGTTGACAGAAAATCAGATTTAACTCGAGAAACAGAGGACCGAGTCAGGAAAGAGATGGCAGTAAACCATTTTTAGAACAAAGGAACACTGAAGGGGCTTCAACATAAGAAAAAAGTCAGAGGCTCAGGAAGATGAGGAGAGGGGGCAGGGAGAGAGGCAGAAACAACAGAAACAGCTGCACCCTCCTACAAAAGGAATCTGAGGAACAAGCAGAAACAGCAGAACAAGAACTGCAAATATTAAACTTCTCTCAGAGATGTATTACAGATTTAGAGATTACAATATTCAAAAGAGGACTCACCTTTGATCCCCCCCCAAGGGGGAATAAGTTTCAAGTTAACATTGAACTGTTCAAGTTTTTTAGGAAAATACGACTTTGATATCTTTATAACAAAAATCATGCAACAACTAACAACATGGGATAACTGAAAAATCAGTAACATCAGTTGAGAACTTGGACTTAGTTTTGGGTGAAACCAATGATTTTGGAAACAGAGAACACAGAGGTGACAATTTACCTGCAAATACTTCTGAGTTTGGCTGTATTTTGGATACAATGGATCTAGCACAGCTGCAGGAACTTTTGCTAAATAAAATGAAGAACACAGGACACAGCTTGTGTAACTACATGCGTACATGGGGACATCAATAGTGAAAGAAAAAGAAAATTTCAACCAGATTCTGAATTTATGCCAGCTACCACAAATCCTACAATTGTGGCTTTTGAAAAAAAAACATTAGAGAAACAGGAAAATGAACTATTGGAAGGGATTGTTGATCCAAAACAGAAAGATATGTCTTACAATGAATTTATGGCACTGAAAAATCTTTCACGGTATGATGACATGATTATAAAATCAGCAGACAAAAGGGGGGAATGTTGTGGTTATGGACAGAGAACATTATATCAATATTGTTATGGGTTTGTTATAGGATGTAAATAACTATAAACAACTGCAACAGAACTCCACAGATAAATTTACAATGTAATTTCATAAATTACTCCAAGAAGCGGTGGGGCTAGGGTACATTAGTGAGCAAGAAATATACATATCTATGGAATGAACTTCTCATAACCCCCAGTATATACATCCTACCCAAAGTACATAAAGATATGGCTAACCCCCAAGGTCGCCCTATTATTTCAAGTATCAGGTCATTAACAGAAAAAATAGGTTTGATTTGTTGATTTCTTTCTTCAGAGAAGTGTAGTAAAACTTCACTCTCATGTACAGGACACTACTGATTTCTTCAATAAAACTAAAGCTTTCAAATGGGAAGATGGGATGATATGGCTATGTGAGGATGTGGAGTCCCAATATACATGTATCAGGCACACAGATGGGATTCAGGTATGCAGATACTTCTTTTAGAATAGTGAAGTCAGGGAAAATATACCTGTTGAATTTATTCTAGACTCCCTGGATTTTATCCTTAAATATAACTATTTCCAGTTTAATGGTACTTACTATCTCCAATCCTGTGGCATGGCCATGGGGCATCCATGGCACAGTCCTATGCCAATCTGTTCCTGGGCAGATGGGAAGAGACTAGTATTTTCAGTCCTTTGGCTAACCCGTTTCTTCCCATGATCAGAGTTTGGCCATGCTTTATAGATGACATACTGTGCATCTGGCAGGGTACTTCTTCAGAAATAGAGGAGTTCATCAATTGGATGCACCATAATGACAAAAATGTGCATTTTATGTATAAAATGAATGTAAATACTGTTGATTTTTGGGATATTTCCATTTCTAAGCCAGCAGAGTATAGTGAGAACATTAAAACTCAGTGTCACAAAAAGAAAACTGCAACAAATGCTGTATTTAGGGCAGAAAGTGCTCATCGATGCAGACTTGTGAACTCATTCCCCTATGGTCAGTTCCTTCATCTTAGAAGGAACTGTTCTGAAGACAGTAGTTTTGAGGAACAAGCAGATGAACTTAAGAGCAGATTTTTATCAAGGGGCTATGATGGAGATGATTTGGATGAGGCCATCTTGTGTGCCAGAAATAAAGATAGGAAAAACTTACTAAATATGGCAACAAGTAAGCAAGAGATCACCCAACTCATCACATTTGTAACAGAGTACAAGAATTGGATAGGTCAAATTGGTAGCCTTATTTAAAAAAACTGGCCTATACTCATGGGAGATAGAAATGTGGAAGCAGCAGTGGATAGTAAGCTCAGGGTAACCTTCAGTAGAGTCCCAAACATCAAAGACAAGTTGGTTCACAGCAGGCTAGGTCCAGACATATGTAAACAAAATACAATGTGGCTCAGAATAGACCACTGGGATGTTCTAAATTTTTAAATTGCAATATATGCACTTATTGCAACACTGGCAATACATTTAAACATCCTGGAGACCCCACTAAGGAATTTGATGTGAAGCAATTTATTATCTGTCATGCAACCTTTGTGGTGTACATTTTGTGGTACAGTTGGAACAAGGCATACATAGGGAGAACAATCAGGTTACTGAAGACCAGTATATAGAAACAAGTTAGAAATATTAGAAGTAGTAAAACTGACACTCCTGTAGGCCTTCATTTTTCACTACACCACAATTCGTCACCGGAATGTCTCAAATATATGGGAGTTGAATGGGTCCCATCTGTAAAATTTGGTGGTGACGGAGTAAACCAATTGTTAATGACAGAAAGTAAATGGATTTTCAGGCTGAAAAGTGTGAAACCTGATGGTCTTAATGAACAATGGAACCTGAAACCATCCCTATAGAAAAGAAAGGGAAACTAAATGATTCCTTTGGGCTGCCAATAGTGCTTGAATTTTGAATAGAGTATATACTTATTAGGTCCCTTTGGTCCTTTGCATTTCCCAGGCACCTTGACCTTTTGCAATCTCTGGTGGTCTTTATATACACATATATTTTTGTAAGAAGTTTTTGCATTATCTTTGGAAATGCATATTAGCTTTTTATTATTATATTTTTGGACATACAAAGGCTTATTGGTCTTTTTAGATTAGATTTATTATTTTGGTAGATGTTAAATGAAAAAATCAATTTTTTTCTGAATTTGACCTTTTGCATTTCCATTGACCACCTGGTAACTTTTCTGTTCTTTTAGCTCTTTCTTCCAGGAAGCATTTCACCTTTTGCTCCTGTCTCCATTGCGTCTTCCCAAGCTTGCAAATTCCTTGATCTGGTGGATCCCCAATAATCAAATGATGAATGAAAAATAAGAAATGAAGAAGAATAGGGTGATCACTGACTAAGCACTGCAAACTTTAAACCTTGCTCCATCTCTCTTGACTTCTGTTTCTGGGATCCTTGAAACTTGATAATTCTGAATAAACATAACAAGAGATCATTATGTGACAGGGAAAATTTCATTTTTGTAACATATGTTTTGTACATCACAATATTAATTACTGTTTTTCTAAAAATGTTATTATGTGCCTTTACTTCATTTGGTGGTGATAATTGATTATAGGTGTTTGTGTAGCCTTATTTAAGTGGTTACATTCCTCCTATAGCCACACCCCTTGATGAACGCTTGTGCTGAAGTACTGGGGTCTGGGTTTGTGAGCCCTGGTCAAATGCATTGCATTTTTGCTGAAAACTGCTTTGTGAAACTGCATCTTTGATTGAGTGGTATATGTGTGTGCGAACTGTACAGCAAGAAGAAGAATCCCACTAGCAAGCCAGGAGTGGATCAGGCACTGGAGGAGCAGATTCAAGTGATGATGGCATAGAAGGTGGCAGCCTGGCTGAAAGCATGGCTGGCTGGGTCCTGTGGGAGATCCTGCTGGTCATGCATTTGGAAAGTGCTCTGATGAAGAGGAAGCAGCTGGAATGAAATGGGTTGACAGGCCAGAGGGCCAGGGCATGGAATGAGGATGAGGCAGGACAAGGTAAGACCATTCCAGATTTTAATGCAATACCTGAGGGATACATACAGAAGATTATGTTAAGGGTATTTAGAGATGAACTGCTAACTGATCAGCCAACTCTCAAGCGACAGAAGAATTGTATGGGGCCAGTGAGGGGTGACTAGGAGGTGGTATTGGTCACCCTCAAATAGATTCACCTCCTTCCGCTTCAGCACCAGATCAAACAGGGAACCAAACCATGCAGCCACCCCTTTCTCTAATTACCAGCTTGGTGTTGGACCTGAGCTAGACAAGCTGCTAGTGTGGTAGTAGATCTAGCAACAGAGGCTTAGGCACATGGCAGAGCTTGTTGGGTCATATCGGATGGACATGACTCCCTAGCAAATCATGGGGAGGGAATACATAGAGGTGTTTTTTCTGATCATCAGGACAAAAGAGAACAAGGAAAACAGTAAAGAAGACTGAAAAGGAAAGATCAAGATGTGCAGGACTTTTGGTGGAGAAAGCTTCAGGCTCCTCAATATTTTTAGGAGGATTATGTGCTCCTACAGGCACAAAGGAGCACAGCATGGCTAGCATAGAATGAGGAGTTCAGGGGCCATATGCAGAATGACTCATTAACTTTTTACTACCTGGAGCGCTTTTTGATATCTTAACTTTCCATTGCTTGATCCTGATACAAAATTACTACCGAGACAAAACTGAGCTAAAGGAGTGGTTATGTCTAGACATCTATTTATGACTGAATTTATTCATTTGGGGGGCAGCACATTGATAGTGGTCTTCACATCAAAGTTATTCAAAAGCAGACCTGGGTATAAAGAAACCTGAAGTCAGCCATGGACCGACAAAAGGAAGTCCAGACAAAACTCCAAAATGAGATAGTCCTGGGCTGGGTCAATAGCCCTTTTTTTCACCATCCCATTCCTGATCTCTTCTTATTGATGGTCTCTAGACATCTCTGATCAGGCTGGTCCTTAAAAAAGCACCTGGTGAATTCTGCATGATCAACCACCTGTCATGCTCAGAGGGGATTCCATCAATGATCATATTGATCAGCGTTTTACTACATTATTGTATGCAGTGTTCAACAGGGCAGGTGAGGCAGTGCAGAATGGGGGCACACAGGGTTTAGAGTGCTTTGATAGTTTGGGAGAGTTGCCCAAGCCCTTCCTCCTTTTTCTGCAACCGGTTGTCATCCCCCAGGCCTGGTCATTCTCTGGGTGAGAGGTGTGCTGATTTAGTATCGGCAATGTGGAGGTGCACTCCTAAAAGAAATGTTTCCCTGTAAGTGGTTATGCAGGATGGTGATCTCAGCCCTTGCCTCCTGCAGCTGGGCCCTGAGGTGACATATCTCCAAGCTTATGGGACAGCAGCCCTGCCTTCAGGCGATGTGACTATTGAAGAGTGTCCCACAGTGTTGGCAGCCAGCGATATTCATGTGCTTGCCAGTGGATGGAAAGAAAGAGTACATAATTATTCAAATTTAGAGTAACACAATCAGTTCCAGGTGGATGAAAGAGAAACAGGCTTTTTTTTGTCTTCCAGGCAGGAAGTGGGCAGTGACATGCAGAACCTATATAAGAAGAGAACCCGAGGTGGGTGGGATTAGGGGGTAGGGTGGAAGGGCCGAACCTTTGTTACTTCTTCCTGCTAAAAAAAACAATCAGTTTGTTAAGGTCTGCTATTTAGTAGCAGAACTAAAAACTGGAGGAGAGAAGGTCTCTTTCCCAGTCGGTGAAGATAAGTGAAGTTCAGCAGATGTAAGGCTAGGGGCTGGACCACACTTGGAATATGTCTCCTAGGGTAACCCTTTGTGTCTGACCTGTTTCTTCTGGTTGTTTCTGTCTGAGACCATTATATTAGCCAACAACTATTTCAGTGGTGAGTACAGCAGATAGTAAGGCTAGGGGCTGGACTGCTCTTGGCGTATGCTCCTAAGGGTGCCCTTTGTGTCTGAGCTGTTGCTTCCAGCTGACAGCTTTCTATTAGCTGACCACTATTTCAGTAGTGGTACAGCAGTACAAATGCTGATTTACATACAGCAGCTAGGAATTCTGGGTAAGTGTTTTAACTGCTTCTTATGCTGAGACAGCAGCTTCTGGCTGGGTCTGAGCAGGATGGTAGCCTGGGTAAAACATTGGCTGGACAACAGGACACAGAAGGTAATAGTAAACGGAGTCCACTCTGAAGAAAGGGGGGTTACTAGAGAGGTACTGCAGGGTTCATTACTGGATCTGGTCCTTTTTAATGTCTTTATAAGTGACATTACAGAGGGACTGGAAGAAAAAGTATGCCTCTTTGCAGATGACACAAAAATCTGCAACGAAGTTGATACACAAGGGGGGTGGAAAGGATGAGAAGTGACTTGGCGAGATTGGAGGAATGGTTAGAAGTATGGCAGCTTAGATTCAATGCAAAGAAGTGCCAAGTAATGCACCTGGGAAACAAAAACCCAGGGGAAGACTACACAATGGGGGGGTTAGTAACAACAACAAAAATGGAGAGGGACCTGTGGTAGTCATATCAGATGACCTAAAGGTTAGCAAGCAATGTGAGAAGGCAGTGGGGATTGCTGCGCAGATACTGGGATGTATAGAGAGAGGCATCACCAGTAGAAAACAGAAAGTTGTTATCCCTCTGTAAAGACAGTTGGTGAGATCCCATCTGGAGTACTATGTGCAGTTCTGGAGACCCCATCTCCACAAGGACGTAGACAGGATAGAGGCAGTTCAGTTGAGGCAACTAAAATGGTGCAGGGTATGCAACAGAAGTCATATGAAGACAGACTAAAGGAGCTTAATAGGTATACCATTGAGGAAAGGAGGAAAAGGAGGGACAGGATAGAAAGTTTCAAGTACCTCAAGAGAATCAACAAAGTTCAAGAGGGTAGCATCTTCCAGAAAAAAAGATGTGCAAGAACAAGGGGACAAAATCTGAAGATAATGGGAGGACGGCTCAAGGGCAATGTGAGGAAGTATTTTTTCAAAGCGGGGATAGTGGACACATGGAACAGCCTTCCTGAGGAGGTTGTGTGGTCAAAAGCAGAGGGGGAATTCAAGAATGCATGGGACAAACATAGGGCAATTCTGGTGGGGGTAGGAAGAAGTAGGCGGTTGGTTAACTAGGATCTGCAGCTTATCCAATAGGTAGAGAAATGGGCAGACTAGGTGGGCCAAGTGGTCCTTATCTTCTGTCAAAGTCTATGTTTCTATGTTCAAAAGAACAGTAATGATAAATGCTTATAATTCACTCACCCACAGCAGTAACCACCTCCCCCACTAAAAAATGTTTTAAAGTATGTAATTTGCATGTGAATGTCATCATGGCCAACACACCGGTGAAGGGGAAACATTCAATATGTAGGATAATTCTCTGAAAAGAAGTAGGCTGTTGGTTAACTACGATCTGCAGCTTATCCAGTAGGTAGGGAAATGGTCAGACTAGGTGGGCCAAGCGGTCCTTATCTGCTGTCAAAGTCTATGTTTCTGTGTTTCTATGAGCAGAGCGATCGATGAGAGAAGTCACCTCAGCAGAAATAAGTGCCCGGACTGTGCACTCCAAGGGGGATTCAGCCAGGTAGAACTGCTGTCAAGGAATCCCTGCTTCTCCACCTGTTGGAGTCTCCATTCCCTCCGTGATTGGTCTCTCTCCCCCCGTCTGTGAAGATCAGTGAAGCTCAGCAAATGAGAACAGCTGCTGGCTGGGTCTGAGCAGAGTGATCGAGGAGAGAAATCGCCTCAGTGGAAATAAGAGCTTGGACTGTGCACTCCAAGGGGGGATTCAGCTAGGTAGAACTGCTGTCAAGGAATCCCTGCTTCTGCACCTGTCAGAGTCTGCTTCCCTCCATGATTGGTCTCTCTCCCAGTCAGTGAAGATCAGTAAAGCTCAGCAGACAGTAAGGTTAGGGGCTGGACCGCACTTGGTATATGCCTCCTAGGGTTGCCCTTTGTGTCTGAGCTATTGCTTCTTATTGTTTCTGTCTGAGAGCTTTATATTAGCTGACCACTATTTCAGTCCTAACAGTATTATTGTTAGGAAGGTAGTAGGCAGCTGGTAGGGAGCTCATTAGGGGCTCTTTACATAATGACGTCATTGTTTACCAGCTAGCCTGAGGGAAGAATGATTAGGTCATTAAGAACTCTTGCAGCAGCATAAGCCACACTGTGTGGACAGTTACTCTGGGGAGCTTAGAATGCTCAGTAGTCAGTCAGTGTTGGTAGTTGTCAGTTGCTCAGTGAGGAGGTGAGAGTGGCAGAAGGACTGCCAGTGGGCCCTGAGGTAAGGTCCCAGGACTTCTAACCCTAGTGGAGTGTAAATTCCAGCTTCCAGTGAAGTGGTGGAGTCTAATGCTACAGCAGAAGTTCCTGATTTCTACTCCCAGTGAAGTGGAAGAAACAGCTTGTTCTCAGTGAACTCAAGGGGCAATCCCCTGAAGAGTCTGTGTGTGCTTCAGCTGCCTTAGAAAGGACTTTGAGAGACTGTTTGATCAGCTACCCAGGAGAGTGCCTTTTTCTTTTGTTGTTCCATGCCAGTGGACAGGACAACCTTTTGTGAATACTATTCTAGGAGACCCGATCTCCACATACTTTAGGGGAATTGTTAGTTTGGGGTGTGTGTGTCCATAGATAAGGCTGGATCGTACCTGTCAGTGCCCCTAGTTCACCCAAGTGAGTGAAGTTCTGTTAAACTGTTCACCCAAGTGAGTACAATTTGTTTTCTGTTCACCCCAGTGTGTGACGAAGTTAAAGTGTGGAACCTCTAGCATTTCAGTGGGAAATTGGGTTTTCAATGGTGTAACACTGAAGAATGACAGAGACTGTCAGTTAGGGCCAAAGGTGAGAGGAACACCATCTAACATACTAACATACTATTTGCCAGCAGATTAGGCCATACGGTCTATCGAGTCTGCTTGAACCTTAGATCCCTATTTGGGTGCCGAGGCCCACCCCCCTGTGTTCCAGAAACCCTATCATCCATCCCCACCCCCCCGGGACAGGCCATCATCTGATGCATCCACTTTCTGTGTCTGTCCCACCCTCTCTTGAAGCCCTCCACTGTGGATCTCTGAACCAGCTCGCTAGGCAGTGCATTCCAAGGGTCCACCCTCTCAGTGAAAAACCTCCTCCTCTTTCCCCTCACCTTCCACCTTTCAACTTCAAACCATGCCCTCTGGTGATACCTCCTGCTTTAGTCTAAAGAGCCCTCCATGTTTACCCTACTTATTCCCTTGAGGTACTAGAAGACCTTAATCATGTCCCCCAATCTCTCCTCTCTTCCAATGAAAACAGGCAGAGCTCCTCAAGTCTGTCCTCATACGTCAAATCCCCTAGCCCTCGTATCATCTCAGTTGCCCTCCTCTGTACCATCTCCAGGAGCTGTATGTCCCTCTTCAAGTGTGGTCTCCAGTACTGTACACAGTACTCAAGGTGTGGTCTGACCAGCCCATTGTACAGTGGCAGAATCACTTCCTTGCTCCTAGAGGTGATCCCTCTTACGATGCATCCCAACATCCTGTTTGCCTTGCTAGCCGCTCTCCTGCACTGCTCAGAATTATTCATACATGCATCCACCATGACCCCTAGGTCTTTTTCCCCTATTGAGGCCTCCAGCGCCTCCCATCCCAGGGTGTACCTGTGTTTAGGGTTTCCCCAAGATGTAACACCTTGCACTTGGTGATATTGAAATTTAATTTCCATGTGTGAGCCCAGATTTCAAGGGTGTCCAGGTCCCCTTGCAGGGCCAACCTCCCCTCTTGTCCCTCAACTACTGCTCCCATCTTGGAGTCATCAGTGAAGAGACTCATTTCACACCCTATACCCTCCCGATGTCTGACATGTATGCATTAAGCAGGATCGGACCCAGGACAGAGCCCTGCAGTACCCCACTACCAACCTCTCTAGGGTTTGAGAGCTCCCCACAGACCACTACTCTCTAGGTGTGTCCAGTTAGCCAGTTTTCAATCCATCTGACCATCAAAGAGCCTACTCCCAACCCCATCAGTTTCTCCACCAGACCATTGTGGGGGACAGAGTCAAACGCCTTGCTGAAGTCCAAGAATAATACATCCACAGGTTTTCCCCATCCAGTTCTGATGTTACCCATTTGTAGAACTCCACAAGATTGGTTTGACATGATCTACCTGGCACAAACCCATTTTGCCGACTATCCAGACCTCCCACCTCCTCCAAGTACACCCCCCAATCGTTCCTTTAGTATACTCTCCATTAATTTTCCCACCACCGAGGTCAAACTGATGGGTCTGTAGTTAGCTGGTACTTCCCACGACCCCCCTTTATGGATTGGCACCACATGTGCCTCTCGCCAATCCCTAGGTACCCTCCCTGTCTCAAGTGACCTGTTGAAGAGCTCCACCAGGGGTGCAGCCAGTATGTCCGCCAATTCCCATAGTACTCTCGGATGAATGCAAGTGCTTACAAAGCAGGGCTTCCTGGTTCATAAAGGGCACCAGTTATACCTGAGCAAGGGCCAAACTGCAGGTTAAAGTATGTAGCTGATTTTCACTTATGTGCACCTATGTTTGAAGAAGAGTTCTGAGTGTGTGGCTTAGATTCACTACATGACACTCATGGGGAGGAAAATGTTCATGTGTGTGGCCTGGTCTGTACTAGATGCACCATTTGGGAAGTTGGGAAGAAGATGCTGCTTATGTGTGTTCATGAACTGTACTGCATGCAAGGAGAGTTCATGAAATAGGAACATAAGAATGTGATGGCAGAAAAGGACCTCCAGGACCACCTAGTCTGCCCATTTGCCTAAGGTCCACTTCTGCTTTAATTTTCCATCTGTTGAATAAAGCCATACTGCACAATCCCAGTTACTGTTCTGGACATTCCAATTATTGCTTCTGGTTGTGTGGATTTACTGGGGCCCCCTCGGCAGGTTAGATCTAGCATATGCCTAGCCACCTCCACCCAGGACCTGGGTTATAAGGGTTACACAATGTTCATGTTGTTTTGTTTCTGTGCCCCCATCTCTCTCTCTTCTTCTAGAAAATGAGCCAGGTATACATCCTAATGCCAAGGGTGATACCAATACTTTTGTAAAGTAAAATGGTATGCCAGTATGTGGGTACCAGTGTTTCCAGATATTAATGGGGGGTGTGCTCACTAGTTTAAAAAGTGGCCTGAGGGTTACATTTGGACAAATTTTTGTCCATTGGTCTGGTGGACAGGTAAACTGTAGCCATCTCATGAGTACCTTTCTGGAGGTGTGCAGGAGTAGATATGGGTATTTCTGTGGCATGATAGCCCATGTCATGTGCTGAGGTGGCCATGACTGTTTTGCCTTACAGGTAATCCGATGTTTAAATACTGTTAGAAGCCTGGAAACAGGTATACTGTATGAATGAGTCCATAGACTGATGTGGCAATGGGAAGTCGTGAGCAGTGTAGAATGCCAGAGCACAGTAGTCGAATATAGGTCTGTTGAGAGGCAAGACTGGGATAATGAGATAGCCAGATTGGTTGTGGATGTGCATATTGAGAATCAATTGAAACCTGCTCTTGGTGAAATACTTCATTGGAGGGAGTATGAGAGATGAATCATGAGAGATGAGCTAGAAGGATCACTGGATGGGTAGCTGACCTGATTGATGGTAATATGATGCAGGAATGCAGATGATTGTATGAAGTATGGTGACATTCAAGGGCTAGAAAAAAGTAGTTTGGATAGGAAACCTTTAGTAAGGCAGGTAGGCACTTGAGAGCCAATGATGGGAGTTCTGGGAAGGTAGCTGTGAAGGTTTTAGGACATCCAATGGCTAGTGAGGAAGTACAAACCACAGTCTTTGGAAATTATAAAAACAAGGATATAAATTGCTTATGGTTAAAACCTATCAATATCTTGGTTTAATGTTTTCAGTTAATGGGAAATGGACAGGGCACATTGAAAAAACACTAGATAAATTAAAAAAAGACAGCTAATGCATTATCTAGATTTAATTATGCATATGGAGGGTCAACACTGAGATCATTAATTGAAGTAATAAAAATGAAATCTCATGCACAATTAGTCTATGGGACAGAGATATGGGATATGGGACAGAGATATGGGATAGTGCTAATAGAAATAAATTGATGATACCCGTTTATAAGATGCTAAGAAAAATCCTTGCTGTTGGGTCTTCTTTTCGAGCACTATATATAAAAGCAGAGCTGGATCTAGAGAATGCAAATGCCTTGCTTGATATTAGGAAGTTGAGTTTCTGGTTGAGACTAATGAGACTTCCACAAGATAGATGGCAAAGAAATCTCTCCAAGAGGAAGAACGATGGTTACATAGAAAGTGTTTTGATTCAGAATGGTATAACAGTATTACAGAAGCTTTGGGGAAATACAACCTGATGCACCTTATGAAGTGGCACAATCAAAATACATTACTGAGCTATCAGTATGTACCTTATATTACAAAAAAGGTAAAAGAATACTGGAAAGACCTAGATAAAAAGGAAATTAAAACCACCAGATATTCAAAATGGTATGCCAATAATATGGTAAGCCATGAATTCCAGCACTATCTAGATGTACTAACAAATCTAAAGATTAGGGTAAAATTCACCAGATATAAGTTTGAAATACAAGAAAGCAATTTGATTTTAGCTAGATACGATACAACAAGACAGCTATCCACCAAATGTGACTGTGGTAAAAATGAATGTGAAGATCTACTGCATGTATTATGGTCCTGCAATCACTACATTTCCAGTCATAAGAAATTTTTGACCAGAACCTTCAGATGCCTCAGACAGGAGGATATTAGTTTGGGCAAGGAACTGTTAACCCAAATTCTCTTCTCCACAAAAGATTAATTTACTATTAGATCCCTTGGAAATTTTCTAATGAGTATAGCCAACTTACAAAAAAAGAAAATAAAATAATAAAAGGTGTAACAGATGGGGAAAAAGTAGCCTTGTTGGCAAATTAGTACATTAATCACAATAAGAGATGTTTAAAAGTCTACCTTATGAAGGTCTTGGTATATGATTGTCTTTGATTATCGGGAAGGGAGAAGTGAAGTTGTGCAATAACAATATCATAAATTGTTTTATATTGTTATATACCAGGAACAGTTTGTGCAATAGTATGTATTCTTTCTTTTTCCTTTTTTGATACAATCATGTTTTAAATTCTATCTACTGTATTGTAATAACACTGTGTTGAACAATAAATATTCACTACTATTGAACAAGTAGGAGTCGAATAACTGGTTCAACAGAGTCAGTGCTTGCAGGAGAAGCTACAGAAAGGTAAATGGATGATGTCAGTACTGCTATGAGGTATCTTGTGGTTCCCATTTTCCATAACAGTGATGATGATTACAGAGTCATTGCATGATGGAAGGAATTAGATCACTTTTCCATGTGAAAGATATCCTATGAGACATGGTAGATAAGGAAGCTTGAATTGACAGTATGCATAGGTAGTACCTAGTAGAGTCAGATGAGGAATGAGATCTTTCTATAATCCAGTTGAATGGAATTCCAGAACTGATCCTGGGGAGATGACTGGGAAGTATAAATAACTCTATGGTGATGTAAGAGTCTACGAGTCATGTTGTCCAAGGGATATTTGCTAGAAGTATTTTCCTCAGGTGAAATGAACTATTGCTCTGTCGAGTAGTGGATGGGATCTGTTATAATGGCCAGGGGAGGTGTATGAGATAGATGAATGGTAGTTAACTGGGTATGAATACTGGTCAGAGATAGGTGTTGACTGCCCAAAAAGAGCCACAGCAAATGGGAAGGAGCCCCAAGCCACTAGGGTGGTAGAGAGAAGGCAGCGGCCCAAAGCTAAAGGGGAAAGTCTGAAAATTGGAGGAAGGAGTCTGAGGAGAATACAGCATAGGCCAAGTGCACTGACATCAACAGATGCAGACAGGAACAGAACCAGGTCAGTGACATAGCAAACTGAATCAAAATGGAGGAAAACTGCTGTAGGCCAGGAGGTGGAGCCATGGAAAATAAATAAATGAATCCAGCTACCAAGAGTTACAATGTTGATAAATGAGAGTCCCGTGTCACAAGATGATGGGGAACAACTAGTGCAGGGGACAGAAGGTGATGCAGCAATGAAGCACAAGGATCCCAGTTCCAAAGGAGAAAGAGAATTTGTATGGTTGTCATGGAGGGCCGACCAGCAGCAAGGATGTCCAGGAGGCAGATGAACTGACTGGAAGAAAAGCTGGGACAAGCTGACGGTGTCCAGATCAAGGAGGGGATGAGGACGATGAGTCCATAGAAGTGCAGGTGACAGACTCGTGTGGAAGGCACATGGGGGTACAGGGTCCCTGTTCATGAATGGAAGTGGCAACCGGGAATCAGGTGGGGCATGCATAAGGGTGAAACAGCCCATTGCAGAAATAGTTTCCCTTCCCTGGTACTCGAGGTGAGAAGACCAGCAGTCGATGCCACCAGGCAAAGGTAGGATGTTGAATTCAAATGGGTACAGTGGTCCTATTTCCAAAGGGAAGTGGCAACTGGGTGTTCCAGTACAGAATATATGAGGTCAAAATGTGAGAGGACTTCCAGTTGATGCCACCAGGCAAAGGTAGGATGTTGAAGTCAATGGGTATGGTGGTCCCATTCCTGAAGGGAAGCAGCAACCTGGTAGACAAGTAGAAAATGTACAAGGTTAAAACAGTGGAATGCTGACACAGGATTCCATCCCAGGTAGTTGGTGTGAGATGATCTCCAGTTGATGCAGCCAGGAAAAAGTAGGACGGAGAAGACAAATAGGGTAAAATGGTCTTGTTCCCAAAGGTAAGTAGCAAACAGTTATCAGGTAAAGAATACATGAAGGTGAAATAATAGATTGCAGACATGGTTCCCATTCCTGGCAGCTGGGACATGCTAACCTTCGCATGATGCTGCCAGACAGAGTTAGGAATGGAGGTTCGGTGTGGTACGGCCTGCTATTGTGGAGTATATTTGCTGTTATGGTATCACTTCATCACATTTGGACCATTAGTTTTTACTTGCATTTGACATCTAGTACATGATTGCTACAATGCTGATGGATTTACTACTCTTATGTTATATGCTGCTATGAAGTAAAACAAGTTGTCTGACCATTTGGTGGTGCTGACCTATTTTTTCTGGCTTCACAGGGAGTGTGTACTGCTGTGCTTCATTGTCCTGGTAAGCTGCACCCCTAATTTCTCTACCTGACATTCTAATACTAGTCAAAAATGTTGTTTAAAATTATTAGAGCCTGCCTCTTCCGTGTGTTTTAGTACTTAGAGATGGAGGATGTCAGGTTCGTTAGTAGCAGCTAGTAGTGATTTTAACGGAATCCCATCCCCGGTAGACAGGGCAAGCCTACCTTCACTCAGTGCCTCAGAAGATATGAGTTAGGGACGGAGTCTGGAAAAACTGCTTGTATGGGCTGAACAAGGGAAGGGTAACTGACTGCGTAGTCAGAGGAAATAAACAGTGAATCAGTAGAAAGGGGAAGGCAGCAAATGAGTGGTGGAGAATGTGAGGAGGAGTCAAAAGAAATGCCAGCAAGGGGGAGGTAGAGTAATCCAGGAAGGAGCATGCTGGTAATCATGGAATACAATGAATGACTGAGGCCAGAAGGCAGTAAAGGTAAAGATCCATGAAAGGGTAGCAGAAGTCATGGAGGCAGGAGGGCAGGGTGGAACACATGACCAGCTGATCTGAGCCACAATGCCCCACCACGACACCAAGGTTCCCCGTCATGGGAAACATAGGGGAGCTGCAAGCAAAACATCTGTGAGAGCAAACAGGAAGTAGCAGGGTAGAGGTGCCAGGAGAAAATGGCAGGGGGTGTAGGCTCCAGACTAGAGGTACAGGTAGCATAGGTCAAGATGGGAGGAGTGGTATTAAAAGCTCCTCAGGTGGCACACTGGATGCATCCTAGCCTTGCAATGAAAGGGTCAGGGGTTTGATCCTAGATGAGGGTGCATGTGATCTGTATTATCAAAGTCACTGTACTCATGCTTTAAATCTGTGCAGTTTGATCAGAACAGCTAATATTTTTCAAGTGAAACTACCTCTGGCTTGAAGCTGCAATACTGAACATAGGATTTGCAAGAAAGCGAATTGTGCTCACAACAGAGGGAGGTGAACCTTACAATTGTCTTTGGTTTGTAGCAGATATTCTGCAGGTGGAGGCTACTTCTAACTGAAAGGTGAAATAAGGAACTTAGAATTATCAGGAAAAGACAGTCTTTCATGCAACAGAGTGAAGTGGATCTAGCCTTACGTTTGTTACAATTTTTAAGATTTTCAGGGCAGGAAGAGTTTAAACCCTGGGCCAAAAATTTGTCATAAATCCTGAAATAAGTGCAGGTACAGGTTGTGTATTTGACCCAGACAGTGCTCTAGGGGGTGGAAACTGTTTTTTTTGTGCTTATCTGTGTGTGCCTTAAAAGGCCAGACCAGACTTTGTCAGGCAGTGCTTACATCATAGCTACTTATCAACCAATAGCTTTGGTAACAGACCTGAGAACAATAGTATTATAAGCAAGTGTTTTATAGCAAACTCATCAGAACAGCTAATATTTTTCAAGTGAAACTACCTCTGGCCGGAAGCTGCAATACTGAACATAGGATTTGCAAGAAACTGAGTTGTGCTCACAACAGAGGGAGGCGAACCTTACAATTGTCTTTGGTTTGTAGCAGATATTCTGCAGGTGGAGGCTACTTCTAACTGAAAGGTGAAATAAGGAACTTAGAATTATCAGGAAAAGACAGTCTTTCAAGCAACAGAGGGAGGTGGATCTAGATTTATGTTTGTTACAATTCTTAAGATTTTCAGGGCAGGAAGAGTTTAAAGCACAGCTGACTTATTTTGGGACTGACTGCTTTCAGAGCACAAACCACCAGGTTGTTTTGGGACTGGGGAGGTTTACCTGTGTCTGACTTGGAAGTCTGGATTTTTCTCTGTTTGATTAGCAGGGTATTTTCTCTGTCAAATTGTTGTGTAGGGATCTTTCTGACAGGAAGGCACTCATCGCAGCGGTGGGTCAGAGCTTTTAGCTGATTGTTTTGTGAGGGCACAGTTTAGGCCCAACCCCTTCCCACCCTCACCCACCCACCCTGGAAATAGTTCCTTTATACCTGGGGTTCTGACATCATTTCCTCAAGAGTGCAAGGTGCATATCACTGTCTTATCCTCTCTAGCACACTGCACTGACAATATAAGCATACACATAGTATAATATATTTCTATATAACAAACCAATCACACACACAAACACACACACACACACAAAAAAAAAGTAGATAAACATGTGGGGAGTAGTGCAACGTAATGGCTGTGGGGTAGCAGTCTTTTGGGAGTCTTTCTGGAAGCTGAGATGCTGCCGGATTTGCAGACAACTCTCTGCCCTGAGGGAGGAAGTTGCCCATCTTCAGGCCACACTGGACAGTAGTAAGAAAACCTTCCCCCAGGCCACACTGGATGGTAGGAAGGGAACCTCCCCCATCCAGGGAGCACCAGAGCCACCACCACTACCTCAGAGGTTGCGAAGAATGCACAGCAGTTGGACCACAGTGGGCTAAGGGAGGGTAAGGATGGTGGAACACAGGCACATCCAGTCAGTTGTTCCACTCCACAATCCATACACCATTCTGGGGAGCATAGCTCCCCTATGGATGCACCTGCAGAGGAGACTAATGAAGCTGAGGACAATTGTCACAAGGGAGGCCCACAGATAGGAGGCAGAGGACACTGCAAGGAAAGGAAGCAGCTCCTGGTGGGGAACTCAATTATTAGGGAGATAGAACTGGGGGGAGCAGGGAAAACTGAAGTAAGGTGCCTGCCTGGTGCCATGGCTTGGAGGGACAGGAAGCGCATCCTCAGGATCATGAGAACAGCTGCACGGGAGTCTGAGCTGGATGTCATTGTCCACCTAGGGACAAATGACCTGGCTCATCATGAGATTAGAGCAGTGCAGAAGGACTTTGTAGAATTGGGAGGGCCCTAAGACAAGTAGCACACACAGTATCCTTCTCTGAGGTGCTGCCTGTCAATGGCATGAGAGAGCCGAGGGTACTTTGCACCATGCAGTTTAATGGATGGTTGAAAAAATGGTGTGGAGCACAGGGGTTTGGCTTCATTGGGGACTGGGGTTCCACCTGGAGGGACACCAGCCTATACTGGCCGGATGGTCTGCATCTGTCCAGGAACGGAACAAGTCTTTTGAGCAATCAGTTTAAATGCTTCATTGGCAAGCTTTTAGACTAGTCAAGGGAGGAGGCACTGATAAGCAACAGGAAAATCCCAGCCTCTCCCTACAAAACAGGGTACTAAATGAGAAAAAGACCGAGGTAGAAAGGTCAGTGGAGGATGCTGCAAAAGAAGGAAAAGCCATCAAGAAATGGAGAGCAATGAGTACCAATGCCCATAGTCTGAGAAACAAGCTTCCTGAATTAGTGGCCTTGATGGAGGAAGAACATCTGGATATCGTGGCAGTCACAGAAACATGGTACACACAAAACCATGACTGGGACATAAACATTCCAGGATACACTATCTACAGGAGGGACAGGGAGGGTAAAAGAGGAGGAGGAGTAGCTCTTTACATAAGGGAAGGAATCAAAGCAACAGAACAAAAGGGAAAACAGGGAGGAGAAGAAGCACTGTGGGTAAATTTGAAATAAACAATGGCACCACAATCCATAGAGGTTGTATACAGAACCCCTTCTCAGGGGAGGAAATGGAGAAGGAAATGATAGAAAGTATACTTAGAATGGCAGAAAAGGAAGATATTGCTAATGGGTGATCTGAATATGCTAGATGTTAACTGGAGTGCAGTTGCAGCAGCCACTTCAAAAGTGGTTATTCTAGATGCCTCACAGGGGCATGCCTTAGACAACTAGTGCTGGAGCCCACTCAAGAGGAAGCACTTAGACCTGGCTTTCAAATGGAGATGAAGAGAGGATCACAGATGTAGAAGTGGGTAGCCATCTGGGAACTAGCGACCATCGAACAGTATGGTTCACAATAAACACAGTAATAGAGTCAAGCCATACAAAGGCAAAAGTACTGGACTTTAGGAGGCTGACTTTGCCAAAAGGGTGAGTGCTAAGGAATGCACTAGCAAGCGGGCAGGAAGGAGGATGGAAGAACAATGGGGAATAATAAAAACTGCCATCACAGAGGTAACAAGCCTTTGTGTGAAGCAAAAACAAAATGAAATGATGTAAGAAACCACTATGGTTCTCAAAGGAAGTGGCATGGAGGTTCAAAGAAAAAAAAGCATTCAGGAAGTACAAGGAATCACGGAAGGAGCAGGACAGAGAACTGTATCAGTTAAAGCAAAAGGAAGCTGGGAAGGCAGTCAGAACAGCAAAGGCCCAAACCAAGAAAAGATAACCAACTCAGTTAAGAGGGGATAAAACCTTTTATAGGTACATCAGGAGCGAAGGAAGACTAAGGAGGGATAGTGAGGCTTAATAAAGGAGAGGAGGGGTAGGCAGAGGGTGACTGTGAAAAGGCAGAGATACTAAACAAATATTTTTGTTCAGTATTTACAAAGGAAGAGGGGAGGTACCTAAAACAAACAGTAGAAACACTCTGGATAAGAAGTTGATAGAAGTTACCACTTTACAGAAGAAAGGGTTCTGAAAGAACTCTTAAAACTGAAGGTGGACAAAGCAATGGGGCCTGATGGAATTCATCCCAGAATTCTAAAGAACTAAGGATGAACTAGTGACACCACTGACACCCTCTTTAACAAATCATGGGAGGATGGGGTGGTACCCAGGACTGGAGGAGGGCAGATGTGATTCCCTTCACAAAAGTGGAGCAAGGCAGAAGCGGAAATACAGACCAGTTAGTTTAACTTCAGTGGTAGGGAATATGATGGAATCACTTATGAAGGAAAGAATTGTCAAGTATCTAGAGGCCAGAGGACACAGGACCCAAGGCAGCATGGATTCACAGCAGGAAGGTCATGCCAGACAAATCTATAGATTTCTTTGACTGGGTGACCAAAGTAGTAGATCAGGGAGGGGCTGTGGACATGGCCTACCTAGACTTTTGTATAAGGCATTTGACACAGTCCCACACAAAAGATTAATATACAAGTTAGCCAGCCTGGGAGTGGGTCCCAAGATGACAGCATGGGTAAAAAGAATTGGTTGGAGAATAGGACACAGAGAGTAATAGTAGCGAGTCCACTCTGAAGAAAGGGGGTTACTAGTGGTGTCGCGGGTTCAGTATTAGATCGTCCTCTTCAATGTCTTTATAAGTGACATTGCAGAGGGACTAGAAGGAAAAGATGTCTCTTTGCAGATGTCACAAAGATCTGCAACAGAGTTGATGCACAAGGTGGGGTGGAAAGGATGAGAAGGGACTTGGCAGGTTAGAGGAATGGTCAAATGTGCAGCTTAGATTCAATGCTACGAAGTGCAGGTAATGCACCTGGGAACAAAACCCAGGGAAGACTACACAATGGGGTGAGATACTAACAAGAACAAAATGGAAAGGACCTAGGGGTAGTCATATCAGATGACCTAAAGGTGGGCAAGCAATGTGAGAGGGCTGCAAGGAGGGCTGAGGAGATACTGGGATGCATAGGGAGAGGCATCACCAGTAGAAAACAGGAAGTTATTATCCCTCTGTACAGATAGCTGGTGAGACCCATCTTGAGTACTGCTTGCAGTTCTGGAGACCCAATCTCCACAAAGACATAGACAGGATGGAAGCTGTCCGGAGGAGATCAACTAAAATGGTGCACGGTCTGCACCGGAAGACATATGAAGAGAGACTTAAGGAGCTTAATATGTATATCCTTGAGGAAGGAGGGAGAGGGGGGACATGATAGAAACTTTCAAGTACCTCAAAGATATCAACAAAGTCCAAGAGGGTAGCATCTTTCAAATAAGAGGTGTGCAAGAACAAGGAGTCACAATTTGAAGATGGGGGGGCAGCTCAGAGGTAATTTAAGGAAGTATTTTTTCACAGAGAGGGTTGTGGATGCATGGAACAGCCTTCTGGAGGAGGTTGTGGAGTCAAAAACAGTGGTGGAATTCAAGCATGCATGGGACAGTCATAAGGCAATTTTAGGGGGTGGGAGTAGGAAGAAGTAGGCTGCTGGTTAACTAGGATCTGCAGCTTATCCATTAGGTAGAGAAATGGGCAGACTGGGTGGGCCAAGCGGTCCTTATCTGCCATCAAATTCTGTGTTTCTATGTTTCTATATTATGAGGGTAGAAGGTCCAAAAGGAAAATCAGGGGCATGGAATGGAGCAGGAAGGCAGATGGGGGGTGGGTGAGGAAGAAACAGCGGGGGCAGAGGAGCTAAGGGAGAAAGGAAGGGCATTGCCGGGAAAGGGGAAGGTCAACACCATGCAAAAGGAAGGCAATTGAAGTGATGGGCCTGAAATCCAGTGGGGCAGAGCCACGAGAAGGCAATAGGCATCATAACAGCACAGGAGCAAGAAGGCCACTACTGTAGGCAACGATGGACTCAGTAAGAAACAGGCCGTGGAATGTAGAAACCAGAGAACACTGAAAGAATTAAAACAGGGCAATGAAAAAGCACAATCAATAAAGTAAAGCAGTAGGGCAGCATGGTAACAAGGCAAGGGAACGGTTCGCGTGCCAAAATCAATAAGAAGGGTCCGGGTTATCCATTCCAGGACAGTGACTGCAAGCATTATGTGCCTCCACTGGCTCATGGAGCACATTTCTGATCCAAACAGTGAAAAGATCGCTCTTGGGTACTGCTTGAGCAAGCCCCAAAACTGGGACAGAAATCAATCAGACACAAAGTTGTATGCCAGGAAATGGACACACAGAGCACAAAAGGTGAATGTAGTAATTGCGGGTAGCACCAAATAAGACAACATCACAGGAGCATGTTGCGCACCAGTGTAGTAGTTCAGCTGCAACATGGCCATTGGTAGTCCAGGACAATACAGTGAAGGGGAGTCAGCATGCCCCACAGGTGAAGTAGGAGGGGAGGAAGCGTACCATGATCCATCAGTCCTGTTGATAGGTAACATGTGCAAAAGAAAAAGTAAGTCAGAGTAGGGTCGGGCACAAGGCAGGTTTCTTTTTCTATTTGTTTTACAAAGCTTGAAAGGTACAGCTAAGGCTTGGATGCCTAGACATGAGGATTGGTAAAAATGACATCTTGAGATGCATACCTCACTACTGGAAAAAGAAGCTGGCCTATCCCAAAGGAGACATTTATGAAAGGAGTGCATAGTTTCTAGGAACATGTTGATAGCATTTAGCAGGATTTAGTGGTACATGGGAAGCAAAAATATGTGAACCTGAACAGATGGATTAGATGGTTATAAACAACATGTATGCCAGATCCAACACAGGCAGTATGCCAGTGGGGTAGGGTAGGTGCAGAGAGCGGAGCCGGGAAGATGAGGGATATAGTAGACACCCAGGTAACCAGCACAAAAATGGTAGAGCGTACAAGAAAAATCCAACACGGTGGTATCCCAAGTTGAGATATTGCAAAAACACATGTAAGAGAGCAACTCACCTGATGTGGGAAAGAAGTGCTCTAGGCCAGACAAGGAACAATGTCAGAAGCACAAAAAGTGTTGGAGCAATGCGGAGGTGAACAGACAAGGTACAGATGCAGAGCACCATGGGGAAGGAGAGGGAGGCCTGCAGGATGAGCCAACCATCGAAAAGATAGGAGGCAGAGAAAGAGAGCCAGAGGCAGCCTGCAGGAGAAGCCCCAGGCAAGGAGCAAAGATGATCTCAAAGGAGTGGTCTGGAATGGGCAGCCAAGGAGGCACAGAGGAATGATGCCACACAAGGAGGGGTAAGAACAGCAGCCTCAAACAGAAGGAGTGGCATGAGAGGTACAGGGAAAGGGGGGGGTAGAATGGAGTTAAATGGGAGGGAGTGGACAGCAGATGGGAGGAGGGAGAGAACAGGGAGTGGAGACAATCAAAATGAAGCAAGAGAAAGAGGACAAGGGAAGGGAACAAACAAAGAACAGGGAGAAGAAAGGGAAGGGGACTCAGCCCTCAAGCCACACAGGGAGCACAGTGCACATGTGAGTCACAGTGTACTAAGCAAAGAACTGCCAAGGGAGGTTGGCCTTTGAAGGGGATGTGGGAGGAGCTATTCCCCCACACTGAACATTGGGCTATAGCCCTCCCAAAAGGGTTCTGTCACTGTTGGCACAGATACCCTGTTGAAATTCCTGTGCTGTGTGCATATTAATATTAAGTAAGGGTTCTGTTACTGTTGGCATAGTCACCCTGTTGAAATTCCTGCATTGTGTGCATATTAGTATTAAGTAAGGGTTCTGTCACTGCTGGCAGAGTTCTCCTGTTGAATTCCTACACTGTTTGTATATACTGTAAAGTAAGGGTTCTGTCACTGTATTGGCACAGTCCCCTTGTTGAAAAAATCCCTGTGCTGTGTGTGCATTAACTAACAGTTCTGTCACTGTGTTGGCACAGACCCCCATTTGTTCTTCCAATTGCTGTGTTGTTTTAAAAGAAGCAAGTTATTTAGCACAGAAGAATGACCAGGTAGAGGTGGTTAGGTAAAGGGAGAGGTAGTGAGGCAACAAAGAAGAATTCAAAATCTCTGAGGCCAAAAAGTGGTGCAGCTACCAAAAGAATGTTAGTTGGAGCAGCGGCACAGTGTACTAAGGAGTCCGTTGCTTGTACTAGAACTAGCACAGGAGTATTTTGCATGGGTAGCATTACTGTAGCTAACTTTTTCTCTGCCAGATCTGTGGCAGTCATGTTGGTGGATGTGTCAAATGACAAGGGAAGAAGCAGCGACAGCAAACAAGAAACAGTGAGCACAGATGTGGTTGTTGGTGTGCATGTGGGAACTAGTGGTAGTGGTGGTGGCATTGCTGACTCAGAGCCTGATAATGTGTGACCAGTGGGCGAGTTGAGAAATTTGCAAAAATTTGATCAGACTTGTCATGATGAAGAGATGAAGGTAAGAGAGCCTGTAGATGTTGAGAAGGACAGACCTGTGGAGAAGGAGGACACAGTGTCTGTGCTGATGATGATTATGATGTGTCAACTTGGATCCCTTATGGCAGACTGAAAAGAAAAGGCATACTGTAAGGGTGGTGAGGATGCAGATGGTGTGGGGGATGTTGTGTGTACTACTGATTCAACCACTAAGGCCCCCAACTACTATTCATCAGGATCTCCAGTCATCCCCAAAAACACCAAAGCCTGCCCCTTCTCCTCTGCTGTCCCAGTCTTAGCACCATATTAAAACAAGGCCAATAAAATCCCTAGTGTGGGATTTCCATATACTAGACTCAGCTGATGAGACAGTTGCAATTTGTCAGCTGTATCAAACACAAGTCAGTAGGGGAAGCATCAACACAAGAAGGAAGCCAGTGCAGTGGGTCCCAGTCCATCATCATCATCATCAGGCAAGGCAAGCAGTAATGATAGGGTACAAGACAAGGTGGAGGGAGTGGCGGTGAGGAGATCTATATAGTGGAGGATGAGGATGATTATGTAGGTCTGTCAAGTACTGAGCAGAACAACACTACCACCCCGAGTCTGAAAAGCATAGTTACACCATTACTGAAAACACAAAAAGTCACTGGTGTCACTCATGCAACACATATGAATAGGAATCATCATGAGGCAAAGAGCACACCACCAATGCCACCACATTGAGTCCAGCTGTTTGGCACACCCAGAACAAGAAAGGTCCATCCTACGCTGCATTCCATGTTTCAGCATCACTCCAAATTCCCTCCTAATCATACTACTGTACAGGAGCAGAATGCAGCAACTTCAGAAATGCTGACTCCTGAGCTGTTGCCATTTTCATTTGTAGAGAATGTTAGATTTTCAGCAGTTCATGGCCCATGCCTGTCCCAAATGGAATGCTGCATCGAGGACATACTTTTCCCAGTGTGCCATTCCTGAACTGTATAGTAGTGTGTCAGACATGGTAAACCATGCCCTGAAGCATTCATCATCACCGTGCATACATCTCAGCATGGATATTTGGAGCACTGGCTGAACAGCTGGTAGCTCATACTTGTGCGTTACAGCACAATGGGCGCAGGTACCTGGGGTACTGGTTGACTTGGGGTGTGGGACAAATTGCTCTAAGCCCAACTGTGGCAGTAGCAACATGCCGGGAGTTCACCAGCAAGCAACACTGACCATGAAGAGTATACCTGGATCATACACAGATGTGAAAATGCTAGAAGTGGTCCTCACTGAGATAGATGAATAGCTCCACCCCCATTCACTGAAAGCCGGATTCATTGCTAGTGATAATGACTCCAATGTTCGGAAATGCATCAGTGATGGGGGGGGGTCAGGGTGCCATGCCTGGCACATTGTCTGAATCTCGTGCAGCATTTGCTCACCCAGCCAGACATTGAGGACATACTGACTGTGGCCCATCGCATCTGTGTCCACTTTGCACGTTCAGGGAAGGCCCGTGATCATCTCCATAACCTGCAGATACAGAACCTGCTGCCTCAGCACTGTATGAAGCTGAATGTTGTCACCAGATGGAACTCCATCCTGTACATGCTCTTGCAGTTGTATAAGCAGTATAAAGTACAATTTGAGTATCTGCTAGTACATGCAAGCTGTGACAACACTGGGGTATCCATGTGTCTCACAACAGCAGGGGCACCAAATGCATAGGCTCATCTTGATTCTCAGGCCATTTAGAGTGGGCAACACAGGCAGTGAGTGGAGACACTGCCTATATCAATCAGTCCATTCCACTTCCACGTTAGCTGAGGCAGACACTGCTGAATGTGCAGCACCAGCTTGAGGCAGGTGGTGACAGAGTAACTTTAGCCTTGATGGAACACATGCTGTATGTCTTAGACTGTACTACCCACATTAACAGCTTTCTGCAATCTGAGGAGTTTGGGAGTGCCACTGTGCTTGACCCATGATATAAACATGGGCTGTCATCCATAATACATGGGCTGTCATCCATAATTCAAGGTAGGTGTCAGCAGGTGCAATGGTTGACTGAATGTCTTACACACAGGGTAAGTGGGGCACAGATGCAACTATTGGCCTAGGGGCCAAGACACATGAGGGTACCCCACAGAGACCAGGTGTTGGTACTCCAGCCTCATCACATGGTAAATGGGCAGAAAAAACATGCAACTTAAAAGAACAAATGCCAAATCCCATTTGGGATGTGTTAAGTCAGGTGGGAATTACAGATATGGAGGGAAATTAAGAGGAGGAGGAGAATCAGGCTGCATGTCTGCAAACAGTGCAATGCATGGTAGATGTGTATTTGGCACATACAAGGCACCTCACCATTGCTGATGAGCCCTTGCTGTACTGGAGCACCAAGGTCCATGAGTAGCCACCAATGACCTCAGTTGCTATTAAATATCTCAGCTGCCTACCTTTAAGTGAAAATTTGGAGCATGTTTTCAGTTCAGCAGGTGCCCAGCAAAAATCTGTGAAATTTTTGCAGAAGTGAATTCAGCGACTTCACCTTGATTTTGCCAGTGGAAAAAATGTCACCACATCTCTATTCCTAGCACAAGGTTGGCCTACTGGAAAGGAACTAAACACTTTGTGAGTGTCAGGGTGACACAGGGTTGGCCAAAATCCTGGCTGATACTGGAAGAGCAACTATGCCAATATATTGTGGCAGCCTGAACCAGCATAATATTCTGTGGTGATTTGCATATGCAGTCCATGATGCTTTGCATTATTGGGGCATGTGTGATTTTGTATTTCCAAGAAGGAGAGTATGACTCCAAGGGGCATGGGGAACAATTTGGCAGGTATGGATTATTTCTCAAAAGTTCTGGGGTTGGATGACAACATGTGGGCCCTTAGGGTTTGCTAGACTTTGGAGTGCTGGAGCTGGGGGACTTTAAAGCCAGTAACAGCTGAAAACAATTTGGCATGGCAACCCAAGAACTGGTATGTGTGTGTCGGGGGGGGCACAAAACTCCTGCCCACAGTTTGGGACCCAATTGTTCAATATGGCCTGTTTGATTATTTCTGCAGGACAGTTAGGGTTTTTGAGCCAGTCCAGTCCAGTCCAGGAAGGGGTCCGATGCTGTGACTGTGGTACAGGAAGAGGATGTGACTGTAACCCCAACTGGGGTGATTGTCAAGCTGAATGGATGGCACAAGAATGCTGGTGGTGCACCATACAACCACTTCAGGGGTTGACCTGGAATCTGAGGGATATGGTTCTGCAGTATGCAGCAGCCAGGCCATCTGCCAGGTTGTGCAACAACAGAGATATGCTCAGGGCTGTGACTCTGTACACCTCAAAGAATTGGCTACCTCCATTCACAACACAGTCAAATGGTATAGGGCACTTTTTAATAGCAGAAAGAACTTGCAAGACTATTTCATATTTTGTTTTTAGGCATATCACCTCAATTTATTGCAGATTCCATCCAGTGGCAATAAAGTGCATGCAAACTCCAAGCTGGCTCTTTAGCAGAGCGTCCCAATGGATTATGCAATCAAAAACTGAAATGTCCTGGCCAGGTAGCCAGCTGAGGACAAACTATAATAAACAAACATTCAGAATCAGATTGTGCAAGACAAAGTGTTCTGTCCATCCCCTCAAACGTGGTAGCATTTGTTCAATTGATTCAGTGTTGACCTCCACAGATCTTGGATACCCAGTTGTTATTTAAATGCCCCAGACTCGGCTAAGGGCAAAACAGAAGATAAAATATCTCAGAACATAACTAACAGGAACAAGTCTTGACCCCCCTGGAAAAAAAAAATGGCAGCATTGGTTTGAGACAAAGAAATGTTATTTTTTGCATTTACTGTGACCTTCAAAGAGAACAAACAAGTAAAGTGCACTCACATGAGAAAGCATTCTCAAAGCATTAAAGGTGTGGTGGTGTATCAGTCAGTTCAAAAATGCTGAAATAGTTTTATTCAAGTCAAAAGAAAAAAAACACTATTGTTCTCAAAAGAGGTGCCGGGGAAGGTTAGGGAGAAAAAGATTGCATTTAGTAAGCATAAGGAAACACAAAAGGAGCAGAACAGAGAACTGTACCAGTTAAAGCAGAAGGAAGCGGGGAAAACAGTCAGAATAGTAAAGGCCCAAACCGAGGAAAAGATAGCCAACTCAGTTAGGAAGGGGGATAAAACCTTTTATAGGTACATTAGGGAGTGTAGAAAGACAAAGGGAGGGATACTGAGTCTGCATAAAGAGGACAGTGGTTGGGCAGAGAGGGACAGTGAAAAAGCAGAGATACCAAACAAATACTTCTGCTCAGTATTCACAAAAGAAGAGGAGGGGAAGGTACCTAATCTAATCAATGGAAGCAGTCTGGATAGGGAGTCGATTCCAGTCCTTTCACAGAAGAAAGGGTTCTGAAAGAACTCCTAAAACTGAAGGTGAACAAAGCAATGGGGCCTGATGGGATTCACCCCAGAATTCTAAAAGAATTAAGGGGAGAACTAGTGACACCACTGACTAGCTTTTTTAACAAATCATGGGAGGATGGTGTGGTACCTGAGGACTGGAGGAGGGTGGATGTGATTCCCCTTCACAAAAGTGGGAGCAAGACAGAGGCAGGAAACTACAGACCTGTCAGTTTGACCTCAGTGGTAGGAAAATTATGGAATCACTTCTGAAGAAAAGAATTGTTGAGTACCTAGATGCCAGTGGGGCACAGGACCCAAGGCAGCATGGATTCACAGCAGGAAGGTCAAGTCAGATGAATCTAATCAATTTCTTTGACTTGGTGACCAAAGTAGTAGACCAGGGAGGGGCTGTGGACATAGCCTACCTAGACTTTAGCAAGGCATTTGACACAGTCCCACCAAAAAGATTAATGAACAAATTAGCCAGCCTGGGAGTGGGTCCCAGGGTAGTAGCCTGGGTAAAACATTGGCTGGATGACAGGACACAGAAGATAATACTAAACAGAGTCCACTCTGAAGAAAGGGGGATTACTAGTTGGGTACCACAGGGTTCAGTACTGGGTCCAGTCCTTTTTAATGTATTTATAGGTGACATTGTAGAGGGACTGGGAGGAAAAGTATGCCTCTTTGCAGATGACAAAAAGATCTGCAACAGGGTTGATACACAAGAATGGTGTAAAGGATAAGAAAGGACTTGGCAAGGTTGAAAGAGTGGTCAGAAGTATGGCAGCTTGGATTCAATGCAAAGAAGTGCAAAGTAATGCCCCTGGGAAACAAAATCCCAGGGGAAGAGTACACAGTTGGGTGGGGGAGGTAGTAAAAACAACAAAAATGGAATGGGACCTGGAGGTAATCATATCAGATGACCTTAAGGTTAGCAAGCAATGTGAGAAGGCAGTAGGGATGGCTGGGGGAATACTGGGATGTATAGGGAGAGGCATCACCAGTAGAAAACAAGAAGTTGTTATCCCTCTGTACAGACAGTTGGTGAGACCCCATCTGGAGTACTGCATCCAATTCTGGAGACCCCATCTCCGCAAGGACATATACAGGATGGAGGCAGTCCAGAGGAGATCAACTAAAATGGTGCAGGGTTTACAACAGAAGCCACACGAGGAGAGACTAAAGGAGCTTAATAGGTATACCCTTGAAGAAAGGAGGGAGAGGTGGGACATGATAGAAACGTTTAAGTACCTCAAGAGAATCAACAAAGTCCAGGAGGGTATCATCTTTCAGAAAAAGAGATGTGCAAGAACAAGGGGACGCAATTTGAAGATAGAGGGGGGACAGCTCAGGGGTAATGTGAGGAAGTATTTTTTCACAGAGAGGGTGGTGGACACATGGAATGGCCTTCCTGAGGAGGATGTGCAGTCAAAAACAGTGAGGGGATTCAAGAATGCATAGGACAGACATAAGGCAATTCTTGTGGGGGGCAGGAAGAAATAGGCTATTGGTTAACTTGGATCTGCTGCTTATCCAGTTGGTAGGGAAATGGGCAGACTAGGTGGGCCAAGCAGTCTTTATCTGCCATCAGAATCTATGTTTCTATGTTTCTAAGTCAAATCCAGACCAAATGAATAAGAAATACTGCTAGTGCATACAAAAAGAGCAGGCCAACAGTCTTGGCACTGCAACCAGAGGGTCATTGTCAGAGGTCTGATTGTATACTGTGACCTCCTGACTGCTGAGTACACCCAGCTGGTTTGTTAATTTTCTTACATGGCAGTTGACGTATTTGGCTGCCAGATCAATGTGAAGAATGCTTTGGAATGAAAGGTACTGCAAGGCAGCGCTCTTTCTTTTACATATTATTTATTTATTTATTGAGTTCCACTGGGTAGGCCCACTGAGACAAGACAGTCCCTTTTTCAGTGGTGACTGGGTAAGTGCAGTACATTGATATTGCAATAGTTGACACCGGATACCATACGGGTATGACAATTGCAATAACAAAATCAACTAATATAGTTACAGGAGCATGTCATAACACAACACACTTATGTCATACAAACATTCACAACTAGCATAAAAAATGTACAGAGAACATAATTACTACAGTTAAGAACCACTAGCATAGATGACAGTACCATAGAGTATACTATAGGGGACAGTAACATAATCATGAGTCCCTATTTACAGATAACATTATACATAATTCAGATTGTACAGACAACATTGTACCTAACTGAGAAATCCAGTGATGCTAAGCACACAGGCAGTGGAGAGGTAGAAAGCCTGGAAGTCATCGATAGCAGGAGCAAGGCAGGGCAGTTAAATGAGCCTGCAACAAGCACTGAAACTGAGGGAGTGAAGACTAAGCTAGAACTGAGGAAGGTAACTAGTCCCAGGAGAACACAGCAGAAAAGGCGAATGATCTCTGGGCCACAGAGATACACAGGTTTGGCACTATGAGAAGGGGTAGGGAGGCAGATCTGACAGCACACTGGGGAGTCGACATTGGATGATATCAGCTAGGCAGAGTGATGTGAATCAATCTACTAGCTTGTGAACAAAGCTCAGGGTGGCATAGCGCAGTTTGGCCTCATAGGGAAACCATCCCAGGGCAGATAGTACATCATAATGATGATAGTGAATGTGGGATTCCAGAGAAAACCTACTGACTCTGTGGTAGACCTGCGAGAGATAAGATGATATGGTTACAGAGGTCGAGAGAAGCAAACGGGCACCATGCAAGAGGAGAGGCAGGAAGGTGGCATCTACATTCTTGCAACAGGAAGTTAAAGTAAGAAAGGGATGAATGTGGTAAAGGACCCCAATTTTTTTGTTAAGGATTTTAGTGAGAGCTGTTACATGTGCATCCAGTGTAAGTGAGGTACACAGTGGACAAAATGCCAAGACAATAAAAACCGGAACACACATATCAACTCAGATGTCTTATTTATTTATTTATTGGAATCTTGGATGACACCTTTGAGCTAAAAGCTCATTTACAAATGTTCCACATTGTAAGGGAATAGACAAGGTATGAAGACATTTACAAAACAGATAGGGGTATTTACAGCAGGCAAGTACATTATAGTACATACAGATACAGATTCAAGTATGTACAGTTAAAATACATCAGGTAGGAGAGGTCAATTTTATTGTAACAGTACTAAGAGCATACCTAAGGTGGACAAGCAATTTATAGTGGTAGCTGAGCTTTAGACAGTGCAGGTAGAGTTATGGAAGGTCAGAAGTGGTGGTGACCAAAGGAGGGGAAGGACAGAATAGATGACAGCAAGGTGAGGTGGGGGCAGAGACAAAGAGGTGACAGAATAAGGGGTTGAGTAGTCAGAGGGGTGGGATTGGATAGGAGTTCACCCAGGGTTATGTAAGAAGGTGATAGGGCAGGGCTGGGTAATGGGGGAATGAGGGATAAGGAAAGGGTTTTAAAGTGGGGTGAGGTGAAGGGAAACCGGGGGTGAAATTGTGGGGATTAATATTTGTGAAGAGAAAGCAGGAAGACAGGGGGGATAAAGAGGGGACATCGGGGTAAGTGCTCAGTGGGGTCACACCAGGCAGGGGAGGAAGTGGGAAGGGAGATGGGTGCTGTGCAGGACAGATAAGCTATCAATAACAGTAGGATTAGGCACAGGTGATGCAGTCACGGTTACTAAGAGTGGCCAGGTACTGCAACAGCTTGGCCTTAAATAGGCATAGTTTCGCTTCCTCAATCAGCTCAGACTTAAGGGAATTTAGCCAGCAGGGGGCCTTGTATTTGAAGGACAGTTACCCTAGTGAGGTCTGGCAGAATGGGCTAATGAAGGCAGCTTTACTCGACCCCCTACTTAGTCTGGAGGAAGTGGGGTTTCTTGGCAGTTGCCTCACTCCAGGAGGAGCAAGACCTAGGGTGGATTTTTTTAGCTAATAGGCAGACTTGGTACTGAATTCTGCTATTCAAGTTTAACCAACCAGTGCTTGAGTATAGTTCACAAGTGTGAGTTAAATGGTCCACACCCAGGACTAGTCTGCAGGCTTTGTTTAAGACAATCTTGATTTGCCTAAGTGCTGTATAAGTACCGGCTCCATGGACTACCAGTCCATAATCTATGATAGAGAGCACAGAGCAGTTAACTGCAAACTAGATGGCACTTTCAGTGAGGAACTGCCTGTGCCGGTAGAGCTGACCTAGCCTGGTACTAGCTGCTTTGGCAACATGGCCTATGTGCTGGCTGTAGGAGAGAGAGCTGTTAAGGTAGACACCAAGGTAATTAAAGGTGGTGACCATTTCAAGTGTATCAAACTTGTTATTGTAGATATTGAGGTGATGTGACTTACAACGGTTTTGATGGGAGGCAAACAACATTGTTTTAGTCTTAGTGTAGTTGAGCAAGAGCTTAGACTGAAGGAACAATTTTTCCACAGGAGTAAAGTCATCTTGCATGCCTTTTTCCAGCTCTTCTGGGGTAGAATGACATGTGTAGAGAACAGCATCATCTGTATATAGAAGGATCTTATTCTGGCAGACTTTGGGGAGTTCATTTAGAAACAGGCTGAACAGCAGGGGGCCCAAAATGGAACCTTGAGGCACCTCTGTGTTGACATGCCGATGGTCAGATAGAACATCAAGAATCTTGACCTGCTGAGTCCTGTTAGAGAGGTAACTCTGGAACCAGCCTAGATAGGCAGAGCGTATACCAATGTTAGAGAGTTGTGTGAGAAGCAAGTCGTGGTTGACCATATTGAAGGCCTTGGTGAGGTCAATGAAAGTGGCCCACACCAAGAGCCCTCAGTCAAGTGCTTCATGGATATTACCAGCAAACTCAACCAATGTCGTTGCAGTACTATGTGCCTTCTGAAAGCCATGCTGTTCCTGGCATCGAAGGCTGTATTTATCAAGGTACGTACCTAACTGATCATATACTATCCTCTCTGGTGCCTGGGGGGGGGGGCAGAATTGAGATTGGCCTGTAGTTGGCCAGGCAGGTTCTGTCCCCGCTTTTAAAGACCAGGGTGACCACCGCAGCTTTCTAGCATTGGGGGAAAATGCAGTGGTTAGTGAGAGATTTAGGATCCAGGTTAGAGGGAAGAGTAACACATCCAGGGTGAGAGCCAAAATCTTTAGGTCAAGTGAGTCCCCACTGGATCTAGTGTTCCCGAGAACTTTTTCCAAGTATTGTTTTGCCTCAGTGGTAGAGATTACCTTCAGGTAGAAGGGAGGTGCTGTGTGTGTTGGAGGGATGTCAGTAAAACTAATGTCAGAGCTAGGCACAGGTCAGAGATAGTCTGGAGGAAGGACTCCATTAAGGTCTGTGAAGGCCTTGTTGAAGCCATCTGTGATAGTTTTGGGATCCTGGGTAATCGCACCTTCAAAGTTTATTTGCGATGGTGGTGATTTACTTGCCCTGCCTGTTAAGGTTTGTATATTGCCCCAGAATATGTGGGTGTCGTGCCAAGAGTCTTATGTTCTTTAATTTTCAAACTCCTGCCACTGTTTGTGCTTCATAAAGCTCCTTTTACAAAGTTTGTTAATGTTATTTGATGTTATGCCCTTGTTAAACTCTGCCACCAACCAACAAAGCCCTCAAATGCTAATCTACCACTATACTGTCAATTAGAGTAGAAGATGCTAAATTATTCATCAACTGTTCTTTTTGATTTGCTCCCCACTTGAAGTCTGAGCACTCAGTTCTACCTCTGAGTTGTACATGTCTGTTCCTTCCCACCCCCTGTAATCCTAGCCACAAGAAAAATCTACACACACATGCCCCAACAACCGGAGCCATTCCCATAGAAACATAGAAATATTGAAATATAGAATTTGACGGTAGATAAGGACCGCTTGGCCCACCCAGTCTGCCCATTTCCCTAATTAATGGATAAGCTTCAGATCCTAGTTAACCAGCAGTCTACTTCTTTCTACCCACACCCCCTAGAATTGCCTTATGGCTGCCCCATACATGCTTGAATTCAATCACTGTTTTTGACTCCACAACTTCCTCCAGAAGGCCGTTCCATGCATCCACAATTCTCTGTGAAAAAATACTTCCTTACATTACCTCTGAGCCGCTCCCCCTCTATCTTCAAATTGTGCCCCCTTGTTCTTGCACACCTCTTTTTTTGAAAGATGCTACCTTCTTGGACTTTGTTGATTCCCTTGAGGTACTTGAACATTTCTATCATGTCTCCCCTCTCCCCCCTTTCCTCGAGGCTATACATATTAACCTCCTTTAGTCTCTCTTCATATGTCTTCCAGTGCAGACCCTGCACCATTTTAGTTGCCCTCCTCTGGACAGCTTCCATCTTGTCTATGTCCTTGTGGAGATTGGGTCTCCAGAACTGCACACAGTACTCCAGATGGGGTCTCACCAGCTGTCTGTACAGAGGGATAACAACTTCCTGTTTTCTACTGGTGATGCCTCTCCCTATGCATCCCAGTATCCCCCAAGCCCTCCTTACTGCCCTCTCACATTGCTTTCCCACCTTTAAGTCATCTGATATGACTATCCCCAGGTCCCTTTCCATTTTTGTTCTTGTTAGTATCTCACCCCCCATTGTGTACTCTTCCCCTGGGTTTTTGTTTCCAGGTGCATTACCTTGCACTTCTTAGAATTAAATCCAAGCTGCCATACATTTGACCATTCCTCTAACCTTGCCAAGTCCCTTCTCATCCTTTCCACCCCACTTGTGCATCAACTCTATTGCAGATCTTTGTGTCATCTGCAAAGAGACAGACTTTTCTTCCAGTCCTCTGCAATGTAAACACAAAGACATTGAGAGGACCCGGTCTAATACTGAACCCTCACGGCACCCACTAGTAAGCCCCTTTCTTTAGAGTGGACTCCATTTACTATTACCCTCTGTGTCCTATTCTCCAGCCAATTCTTTACCCAGACTATCATCTTGGGACCCACTCCCAGGCTGGCTAACGTATATTAATCTTTTGTGTGGGACTGGGTCAAATGCCTTGCTAAAGTCTAGGTAGGCCATGTCCAGAGCCCCTCCCTGATCTACTACTTTGGTCACCCAGTCAAAGAAATCTATTAGATTCGTCTGGCATGACCTTCCTGCTGTGAATCCATGCTGCCTTGGGTCCTGTGCCCCTCTGGCCTCTAGGCACTCGACAATTCTTTCCTTCAGAAGTGATTCCATCATTTTCCCTATCACTGAGGTTAAACTAACTTCGTCTGTGTTTCCCTTCTGCCCTGCTCCCACTTTTGTGAAGGGGAATCACATCGGCCCTCCTTCAGTCCTCAGGTACCACCCCATCCTCCCATGATTTGTTAAAGAGGGTAGTCCGTGGTGTCACTAGTTCTACCCTTAGTTCTTTTAGAATTCTGGGATGAATCCCATCAGGGCCCATTGCTTTGTCCACCTTCAGTTTTAAGAGTTCTTTCAGGACCCTTTCTTCTGTAAATGGGCTGGTATCAAATTCTGTATCCAGAGTGTTTCTATTGTTTGTTTTAGGTACCTCCCCCTCTTTGTTTTTAAATACTGAGCAAAAATATTTGTTTAGTATCTCTGCCTTTTCACAGTCACCCACACTTCACCCCCTTTATTAGCCTCTTTCTCCCTCCTTGGTCTTCCTTCGGTCCCTGATGTACCTAAAAAAGGTTTGATCCCCCTTCTTAACTGAGTTGACTATCTTTTCCTCAGTTCGGGCCTTTGCTGTTCTGAGTACCTTCCCAGCTTCCTTTTGCTTTAACTGATACACGTCTCTGTCCTGTTCATTCTGTGATTCCTTGTACTTTCTGAATGCTTTCTTTTTCTCTTGAACCTTCACTGCCACCTCCTTTGAGAACCATAGTGGTTTCTTACATTGTTTTGTTTTGTTTATTTGCTTCACACAAAGGCTTGTTACCTCTGTGATGGCAGTTTTTATTATTCCCCATTGTTCTTCCACCCCTCCTTCCTGCCCATTTGCTAGTGCATTCCTTAGGCACTCACCCATTTTGCAAAGTCAGCCCTCCTGAAGTCCAGTACTTTTGCCTTTGTATGGCTTGACTCTATTGCTGTGTTTATTGTGAATCATACTGTTCGGTGGTCGCTAGTTCTCAGATGGCTACCGACTTCTACATCTGTGATCCTCTCTGCACTGCAGTCCAACCCACATGACTCCGCTTCTGGATCACTTAACCACCCCATGCTCTCAAAGACTTTCATCACCTTTGCCACCATGCCACAGCTGACCATCTCCCATCACTGGTTCGAGTAAAGGAGAATGTGTCTTTCCCGCTATCCCTCCCCTGCTGGCACAGACAACAGATTAGCTTTAACAGCTGCTAAACAGCTCAGTGAAACTCCAGCCCTCCCAATTACAGCTGCTAACAGGTTCAGTGATTCAGGTTTTCACTTTACATTATAGCCAACAAAAGAAAAGCTCTCTCCTGCTAAACAATCAGTGGCTCACAGCTGCAGTTTCAGCAGAAAAAAATTAATACCTGCAGTAGTTTGAATGGAATGGAAAAGGGATAGCTGCAAACATCCAGGGCACTTTGCAGTATGCCTTAGACAAGTCAAGAAATATTAAAGGGGAACAGTCAGCACCAAGAGCCCCATACCCAAGTGTGGGGCTGGAACAATTTGTACTTAGTGTGCAGCAACATTGTTTTACTTACTATTTACTGCAGTATGTAAATTTGTGTAATTTCTAAACTAAACCAGTATCATGGATTTGTTCTTAGTGGGCAATGACGTCTCAGAGACACAGTTACTGGGTAAGCATTTTATTCACAGCTACTCCAAAATACAGGAGAAGTATACATACCACCTTGGGAGTGAGGGCAGCCTCCCCCTCATCTGCAGTCTGGGCTCTGCTTAACTAAGACCCCTAAACGATACAGTATTTAAACAGTATTTCATGACTAGGGCTATTGTTTCAGCTTCCCTTATCTACACACAAAAGTAAGCACATACAGACAATGACCAGGCAAGAGACACTCAGACAAAAAGCCATGGAACAGCAGGAACAGAGGTTAGTTTTTTTTTTTGTTTGTTTATTTATATTGCCTTACCTCCTCAGCAGGGGTGTTTCCTATGGTTCCCCTATCAGGACCTTCGGTGGCACCTGTACCGGGTGCAGTTCCTGAGCTCCAACCTCTTCCATCTTCCTTTCTTAGGTCGCATCGCACTCCCCACAGCGTGGAAGACCAAGAGATCAGGACAGAGGGAGCACTCTAGGACATTGCAGCACATGATCGTGCTTGCCGTACATCTGCCCACATCAACCCTACCAGTATGCTAAGAGTTGCAATACCCCTTAGCCACCACCAGGAGCCAGCACCATCGTGGGAATCCCTCCCCACCCTCCCTGGAGAAGGAGAGCAATCCTGGGGATGCTCAATCCTCCTCACCCCGGCTGACCCTCGATGGTCCGAGTCCATACCCGAACCCAGGTTGCCATTGTAGCACGAGGTGTGGCATCCAGCACCTCAATCCCCAGCACCACTGGGCTGAGAGATTCATTTTTACTACTAAATGTAATGACACATTTGGAGAAATGAAAAAAATAATCAATAAGCACTGGCATCTGTTATCTACCAGCCAGGAACAAACCCCAGCATTTACAATAAGACCCCTAATAGCAGCAAAAAAGTGTCCACCTTAAGGGACAAACTAGTACATTCACAATTCAAAATCACAGAAACAAAGGATACACAACTATTATTAGGACCCCTGAAACCAGGGATAACTCCCTGTGGCTGGTTCTATGTGTGGACACACCAACACAAAGTATATATTTAGACACCCACATATGGGCCAAACATTTCCTATCAAACAGCACATTACCTGCACATCTGAGGGGTCATATATGTGCTTCAGTGCCCTTGTGATCATCTCTATGTGGGGCAAACAACCACAGCCCTCAAAGTACGTATAAAGGAACACAAGGGAGACATTAGAAGGCATTTTGACATCACAGGTCACCTTACACGTCACACAGGCAAGACACGCAGGAGCCTCACTGAGGTTCTGGGTCTAGAACTGGTTGAACCCCAGTGAGAGGTGTAGACTACCAGAAGCTATTGGACAAGGAAGAGATAAAGTTGATTTTTCACCTCCGAACACTTAAAAGAGCCATTGGCATGAACACAGACACCAACTGGAATGCTTGCTGATAAATAGACAGCAAACACAGTAACATGAACCATCACACCAATAGGCAGGAAAGCAGAGAAGGAGTCTGTTAAAAATAGAAACACACAATAATTTTTTTTTTATTTCACATAGGCAAAGACCAGTAAACACACTCAGGCCCAGATATTCAAAAGGGTTGCGCGTGGCGCAACAGTGTTGCACCACGCACAACCAACTGATGCGCCCTGTGCGATATTTAAAAGGTGCCACACAAATCCCGATGCAATCGAGCATCAGAATGTGTCGCAGGCACAGGTGGGGGCTGGCCATGCATAACCTGCACAGCCCGATGTTCAGCCTGGGCTGTGCAGGTCATGCATCGCAACCCCTACCTTAATGCCTGCACAAAGTTATCCCAAAAGGAACAAGTGATGGCCACCCACAGGTGAGCTGCCGCATTGCAGGGCACAACACAGCAGCTGCCACCTGTGGGTGGCCACCCTAGTTCCTGCTGCACCTGGCGGAGCCCCCCCATGCCCCGATCGAGGGCATCTATAATGGCCTCCCCAAGTCCAATATCCCTGGTGGTCCAGTGGACCACTATGTGCCCCGATCATGGGCATCACTGTATTCCCCCCCAAGTCCAATATCCCTGGTGGTCCAGTGGACTGTGCTGAGCCCGATCGCGGGCATCATTCATCACCTCCCCCAAAGTCTGATATCCTGGTGATCTAGTGTACCCCACCCCACCCGCCCCCACTGAGCCCCACTCACCCCTACCCCTCTCGCATCAGCCGTGGTGGGTGGCAGCACCCCACCCACCCGCCGCCCGCCACTCGCTGACCGACAGCTCCCAGAGCAGATGTTCATTGGTTCAGAGTATTAGCCATCGATGCGCAGTTCGATATTAGCTAGTCTGTGATATGAATGAATCTATCTGCCATCTGACCGAGTAGTACGGGAGGGCATGTGCACCGTATTGGCTTATGCTCTGGAACTACTGGATGCAGTAGCCCCACTGAGTTGTTCTAGTCGAGCAGGCAGCGGTGGCAGGCAGGTTGAGGCCACCACCGGCTGATGAGGGGTAGCGGGTGGTGGGGCCAGTGGCGGGTGGTGTGGGAGGCCACTTAGATCACCAGGGACATCAGACTTTGGGGGTTGATGAATGATGCCCACTGACCGGGTTTCAGAGCGTCCACTGGACCACCAGGATATTGATGTTTTTTTTTACGGACTTCTATTGGGTTGTTGAGGCCGGTCCCCGACGGCTGCTGCCTGGCAGGGCGCCAGGTGCAAGTCATTGGGGATCAGTGCACATGCATGCTAATGGAATGCAAATGGGGCTGTAATGAGATGCAAATGGCCCCCTGTGCGCCTTGCATTACTTATGACCCCATTTGCATGTCCCCGTTTGAATATTGCAGGTGCTGTGCATGGCGCAATGGCACTTGCACCACCGCATCTCCATGCTCCACTCTGACCACTTGCACTGGCGCAGTGCCACTGCTCCATGTACAGTGGGGGTGGCCAGGGTGTGATATTCAAAGCTGTTGCGCCATAGCACAACTGCATTGAACATCGCCCAGGCCACACCGGTGCGCAACAAAGTTGAGCTGTGCCCAGGCTTGTGCCACAGCCTGGTGCAGTTTGAATATCTGGGCCTCAGATTATAAAAGAGCTTCCAGCAAGGCCTTCTGATAGGACATTAGGGAAGAGTGCCCTGGATCTCTGAGGTCAGCAAGCCCCTTCATCTCCCCCCTCCCAACACCAATGTAAAACATTACAAACATTAACATTACACAAACTTTAGAATACATTGTAATATACCAATACCATTAAGGTTTAACAAGAGAAAGCCCCCAAAAAAAAATAGTAGAACTTTACCATAGTTGACATTTGACAGACAGTTCCCCATGTAATTGCATAATAGTTTTAAGGAAAAGGAACACAGTATCAAGTACATCAAGAGTTAAAAATCATCAGCTTCCCTAGCTCTACAATAGGCCCCATTATCACAAATATCAGCAACTTACATCCACCCCCTAAAGGTGAGGCTCTCATTTGACATCTCACATGAGGTCAAAGTGCAGCAAGCACTCACCCCAAGTGCACCACAATATTTTTTTAGAGCTGACTGCAGCAAACACTGAATGTAGCTACTGTGGAACAAGGTAAGGAGCATTTTAATAACTACTCAGGAAGCAAATGCACTTAGGAAATGTGTCTAACATGAGGAGCAGCAACAATTTAAGGTTTTAAATTACAGGTGACAAAGCTCACCAAATGGGAGCTGCAGAGAACAATAGCCTTGAACAGGGTGTTACAAAGTAATTATATGCAGGCACACCCCAGCAACAAGGTAAAACAAGAAAGCAATGAAATGTACTGTATATCTTGAATGAAATGATTAATACAAAGAAGCAGCTAGGAAATTTAAACACAGCATTTGCTGTTAGGAAACTGAACAACAGCTCCTGTAGGGAGAATGACTAACAAGCAAACGTACAGGGAACCATCCAAGAATGGGTAAGCATTTACAAAAGGTTTAAATTAACCAGCACAGACTTACAGAGCAAGCAAAATGCTGTTTCAAAAAAAGTTAGAAATATGAACAGTAGTTTCAAGTACATTTTTACAAAATCCAGAAAAATGAACAGCAGGAATAAGGTGAACACGGATTAGATATGTGAACACTCAAAGGATAAGTGTAACACCCTCAACAATGAATGAATAAATAATGAGGCACTTGGAGTGAAGGAACGCATGCCATGTAAAGAAGAGTGGAGCAGACTTTCACATAAGCAGCAAGTAGGGCAAAAGGAGGAATGTTGTAACTGTATAAAAATACAGTGGATTACAAACTAATTTACCAGCAACGAGCTTTGTAGAGTCACATTATATAAAAGAAAATATTTTGCTGTGTTTGATACCATTTTAGAGCATTAAATAGTGGTGACAGAAAGAGAATGAGCATGAAGCAATCAGGTGTAGAAACATAATGCTAAATGTAAATAATTCTGTAAAGTATGTATATATTAAAATTTGTAAAAATATGAAAAAAAAGATAAAATAACGAATATATTATTATTTACAGACCAAGAAAGCCCTTTGAAAAAGCACCAGAGGCGTGAAATGTCAGGGCAGAGTAAATAAAAGAAAGGTTGATTGCAAAACACATGCTGAAAAAAAAAATTCTGGTCCCCCCCACGAACTCATAAGAACTCCAAATGATCCAGTATTTATACAGTGTTTAATGACTGGAGCTATTGTTTCAGCTTCCCTTATTTACACACAAAAGTAAGCACATTCTTAGTATAGAACATCACCATCTTTTGCCTACCATGTGCTGTTTGGCTCATATCAAACTAGCTAACCTTGGGTTTTCTTACAGTAGTAGAGAAGAATACATCCTCTTGTCTCCTGTATGAGATCCTCTCCTGAAAGTACTTTTCCACATTCAGCACGGTCAGTAAAATTCAAATCTCACTAAAACTAATCATAGCAGCAAGTACATAAATGTCACTCAGTGATTCTAAAATACACTTTGCACTAGGATACTAATAACTCCTAACAATGGATTTCACTAAAACCTGTAGCAGCAAAATACATTTCTATCATTAGTAATATACCTTTAAGGAATGCATGTATGACAATGTGTATATATATGACAGATCACAAGTGTATAAATGACTGATCCATAAGTGTATGCTGACAAGTATGGTCAATTGAATCAGGTTGATTCTGCTGACTTTCAAGTTGACATTTGCTGTAACCAGAATTCTCAGAATACCCTGCAGCTGATGGTGTAGGAAGATTGTTCCCCTGATGACTGGTATGGGACCAGTTTCAAAGCAACCTGGTCTGGGACCAGTCTGGTCTGAGATCAGTTTCAGAGCTGCCTGATCTCAGACCAGTTTCTGTGCCACCTGGCCTGAGACCAGTTTCTCCTTCCAGTTGTACTGGTCTCGGATCAGTTATTGTCACATACGTGTCTAACCACAGTCTTGTTAAGCAGCAGCCACCATAGTGTAGTAGTTAATGCACTAGGCTGTGATCCTGAAAGTCAGGGTTTGAGTCTCACTTTCCCCTAAAATTCTTTTGACTCCAAAGTTCACTGGTGTGGTGATCCATGGTGGCGTGGAGTTGGTCATAGTAAATATACACTAAAGGGAATTGGTGCAAGAAAAAAAATAAGCGCAACAGTGAAAGCTCCTCTACAGTGGTGAAACTGGCCCCAGACCAGGTGGCTCGGAAACTGGTCTCAGACCAGGCTGATCTCAGATCAGGTTGCATGAAAGCTGGTCTCTGACAAGTTGTCAGGGGAACAAACTTCCTGCAGTGCAGCTGACATCATAGCATGGCTGCAGCAGGGGGAGATTCAATTGCCCACAGGATATGTTAGATATTTTATAAGCTCATATCAATTGTTTGCCAATCCCACTGTTCTCTCAGGTGAAGTACAGCTCTCCGACACTGCACATATCCCTGAGAGAACAGCAGGATTAGCAAACAGAAGATTAGAGCTTGAATGCTGCAGGGGTTCTGGGATTTCTGGTTACAGCAAATGTCAGCTTGAAAGTCATCAGAATCGGATACAATCTACTATACTGCAATAAACAGCAAGTAAAAAAATGTTTTTTCACACCGAGTGCAAATTGGGACCAGCCCCACACTTGGATATGGGCTGTTAGGCCTGATTGTTCCCCTTTGAGATTGACCCATACTAGAATGTGTTTCTTTGTCCCCTGACTCTGCCTGTCCCTCTCTCCCTGATGCATCCTTGTCTGATGGAGCCACACCCTCAGGGATAACAATTTCTGCTTCCATTGTGAAGCAGTTCTTTTTTTTTTAAATTAAATATACTTTATTTGTTTTCCAATAAAGACAACATGTTAAAAAAAAAAAATATATCAAATGAGAACAAAAACCAGGTTACGTACAATATAACAAAAAAACAAAAACAATCCCCTCCCTCCCCAGCTGGTCAGCCAATGACAAATTAAGTTTGTACAGAGAAAACAAAAGCCATCCAAACCACCCTGATAAAACTAAGCAGAGAGACCCATGCATTGATTACGACATTCCCAGACTGTAATGCTAATAACCAAGCAAACAAGGGCATGAAAGTTCTCTTTTGTTGAGTATTTGCTGTGTGTAACTCTAAGGTAAGGGCACTAAGGAGTTCTCTATGCCATTCTGACCAGGTTGGTAGATGGTCATCTAACCAATGGTAGAGAATAACCATTTTAGCTGCAGTTGATATAAGAATGATGTAACTCTGTTGATAAGAAAAGGGGATATCCCAAAGCCATCCCAGTAAACATATTTCGGGAATTAAATAATTAGGCCAAATCAAATGTAGGGTCTAGCAGGTTTTTGATACCTGTCCAGAATGGTACCGCCTTCTCACATTGCCATAAAATATGCAAGACTGTACCATTTGCTGTACTACACCTGAGACAACGAGCATGCTCCAATCGGCCCATTCTGTGCAATTGAGTAGGAGTAAAGTATAGGTTATGCAAAATTTTTAATTGCATTTGCCAATAACAAACTTGTTTTACCAGTCTATAGTAATCTGTCCTAATTTTTGTCCAATCCGATGTCTCCCCAGTCAAAGAGAGAGATGTGTGCAATAATTGGCAATCCCAGTGGACCTAGGAGGATCTAATGATTGACATATTCAGTATAATACTCTTAGATGAACCCCTTGAAGTAGTTGATACCTTTAAATACCTAGGGTTCTGGCTGGATAACAAGCTCAACTTTCTGTGCCACTTAAATGAAACCTTGAAGAAACTAAGACAGCGATTAGGTTTATTCTATCGCATTAAACACCTACTCACGTTAGAAGCCAGAATGAGACTAGTACAAACTACATTCCTACCTATACTGGACTATGCTGACTTCCTTTACAGTCATTGCCCATCAACAATGCTAAACAAACTGGATACCCTTTACCACCAGGCTTTAAGATTTATCTTAAATCTACCCCGTAGTACACATCACTGTTGTCTATACCAGGTTTTGGGATGGACTCACTCTCAACTAGAAGAAAAGGAATGCTCTCCTCTGTTTTTTAGGCATTATCTGATAACCTCCTGCATACACATCTCAAACATCTTCAAATGGGCTAAAGGTTCCTATGGCCTGAGATGCTTCTCCTTAATCTGCTTCCAGATTCCTAGAGTGAAAACTACCCTTGGCTAAGCAGCAATCAACTTCTCATTTCCATCACTTTGGAACACTATGCAAGACTCATTAAAATTATCCTCACTTTCAAGCATTTTCACATTCAAAGTTCTATGAACTGATTATCTGAAGGAATCATGCAACTGTTTCAGATGCCGATGACCCCTAAGCCTTGGGTGCCACTCTCAAATCCTACGCCTAAGTATCTCATCCACCCCACATTCTAACAACAGAAACCTAGGACCTACAAGCTCTAGTTCCTTAATCCAAGATGACCCTGCCTATTCTCTACCTTTTACCTATTTTGGCCTCCTTTTGGCTGCCTACTTTTCACCCTAATTTCTACCCTATTCCTTAATACCTCCTTATTTTTTATCATTTAGGTATGAGCTCTTACCCAACGGAGACTATATTAGATTGTTGTCTCTTCTCATTTCAGTAAAGCTTATCATTATGTACCTTTGCATGTTAATTATGTTGACCCGTATGTATTGGCCCATATTGACCTGCACCTTCGCAATGTTTTTTTTTCTCTTTTTTTTTTTTTTTTTTGCACCATTGTCCACCGTAATTGTAATCTTATGAAGTGTACTGTATTGTATTTATGCCCAGGACCACCTTGAAAATGAGCTTGCTCAATGGTGTTTATGCCTGGTTAAATAAAGTGAATGATTGATTGATTGATTGATAATCATGCCACAGAATGCCGCATGCTAGCGGCAGAACAAATCTTTCCCAAAATTGATGAGATAAGACTATCCATGGAGATCATCCAAAACAGGGAGACAGCGTCCCAGCTACCTGTAGGTATTTAAAAAAATTATGAGGCCCCAAGTTAAATTTATTTTAAAAAGACAGAAAATCCAAGAGTCTGTTGTCAGAGATAGAAATTGAGGGAATCAGAGGAAAAAAGGAGGGTGGAATTGGAAGCTTTGCAATTCTAATATTAGGATTAAAAAAAAAAACGGTTGTGCTGTGCAAAACTTAGCCATAAACCCAAAATAATGTCTGGACATGAATAACCAGTATATAAGGGTGCTTTTTAATTTATGTGGGAGTGCTGCAGGAGTTGAATATAACAGCGCCTGAGGCTGCAGACATTCTCTGATGCAGAAAGTCCACTCCAGAGATAGCTAAAGAAGCATATAAGTCACTTGCTCTTTGTCTGAGGAGTCCTCCCATTGAAAGTACGTGGACCCATGAAGTGTGGCGTAATAGGCATAGGAATTAGGTAGCCAGATACCACTGTACATAACGCGGAATGTTAATTTTAGAATAAGCTCTTCTGATAGCACCAGCCTTCCAGAAGAAGTAGAGAGCAGTGAGTGAAGCTGTTGGAACCATTTACGAGGTAAAATAATATGAAGCATTCCCAGGGGATATAAAATGCAGGGAAGAATATTAATTTTGATTACACTTGCCCAATCCCATAAAGAGAGTGGTAAAGGAACCCACTGATGTAGATCATACTTAACAGTGTTAAGTAAAGAGGCCAAGTTAACATTCAAGAGAGTCATAAGATGGTGTGAATCTGAATTCCAGGGTATGTCAGTGTTTGGGATTCCCATTGCAAACATTTTGATCAGTTCTCCTACATCAATTGTGCCAGTGATGCCAATGATTCTGGGTTTGTACCCTTAGGGTACCTCATGATTTTTCCCTTCCTCTTACTTTCTACTGACCCCCCCCCCCCACCTCTGTAGTCCTTCCTCCAGTATGGGCATGTGGAGGACATTGAGGTTATAAACATGCAGCACCAAATACTTCACATGCCAGGTTGTTTCTCAGGTACTGCACTTTAACCCCAAGGACTGTTTTCTTGCGCTGGAGGACATGAATTTCTTTGAAACAGGGTGCTGTCAGTCTGCCAGAACTCCCTCTGGAAAAGTGGCTGATTGGAAATCCCTGTAATTAGCCATCTGCTCCCCGACCTCCTTACTGTGATGTATGTATGTATGGAAGTGTGTCTGAGTGTGTGTTTGCACAGTATGGAAAGTTAGTAAACAGAAAACACTACAGCATTTCCTACTACTGACAGTCTTCTTCCCTAAGCCCCCCTTTTCATTACAGTAATTCCAGGTACTTACACTTATGCGCTTCATCAAGTGAAACAACTCATCCTTTGCAACTCACCCCTGCCCCTAGATGGTGCCTTCTTTTTTATTTCCTGGTGCCTCATGACCTGAAAGTGCCCCTCCACCTATTATGTATATTCACCTATAATAAATTCTACTCCTTCATGTACTGTATCATCAAATATATACTGTAGGTAAACCAATAAAGCAATAAATTAATACTGTTTTTCACAGAATCTACAATTTTCCATGGCATATTTTTTTTTTTATTTGAAAATCACTTTTACATTGGAATTTATGCGTACCATGGAGAAAAGTTTGTGGTTTACATATGATCTGTTTTTAACATGGAACATTCCCTAAAACTGTGGCCTACATGAATTAGTAGAGCAATCCGAGGAAGATACATCTAGCTCTGGGGACAGAAAGAAACAAAGGCCTGGAGCAACTTCTTTTGAAGGACTATGATTCCAAAGAAAAAGTACTGTATTAAAATGAATTTCACCACTCACTACATGAACATATTAAATTAAAATGTTTTTATTCTGGTAGGTCACGTTCTATCAATAGAAACCCAACATTTCATGTTTTCTCATATCACTTTTCCAAGATGTGTTGTCCTAGACATTAAGAATTATGATTCAGACAGTAGTAAAAGTAGTAAAAATCTTTATTGTTTTCGCAGGATAAGAACTTTAGGACCAGAATGGCCCAAGGTTGTTTTCTTCATGTGTTTCTTTGCCTGTATCCCCTCTCCCAGTGGCACCCTGCCAGCCCCATCACTGACCCAGCTCATGGACGTACATGTTAACCACCACTTACACAGAGCTGTTTTGGCAGTTGGCCAGCCATGTTGGGTTATGTGACACCTGTAGGGGATGCCAAGTAAGCAGAGGCATTTTCCTCCATTTTCTCCACTGGGAGAACTACTAGTGATGTCTTTCTGTATGTGCATATTGACGCAGCATGCACATGCATACTGTGTCAGTGTGCATCCCCTCACATCTGCTGGTCCTGCCAGTTCTGCATCCCAGCATCTGCTGGGTTGGGTGGCTGGCATGCCACTGGACTCAGAGTCCCTCCCACCCTGAGGGAGGAGAGTTGTCCTGGGATGGCCACTCCTCCCTTACCCTGCCAGTCCCCAAGCAGCCTTCATCTGTTCATCAACACGGGTCTTCAACATGGCTGGAGGTAAGGCACCTGTGCCTCAGCCCCCCATGTCACTGGACCAGCCCAGTGGCCTATTTTTAAAGTTGCCCTGCATTCTGTATGTCTCTAGGTTATAGCATGCAAACATTTAACAATATGATGCACATTACAGTGTATATAATATAGCAATACAAGTCCATAACACATCATCATTAAAAATACAGCTATGGCAATTAACTAATTGCAACTGCAAAATATTAACAAATCATTAAAATCCATAACCTTAAGGCATTCCCTGGTAAAGATTTTTCTCAGGCAGATCCAATATTTCAAACATGTACAGTATCTAATGTAAATGACATGCAAGGGCCTGTTGAGTCTCAAAAAGGACACTTAGATTTGTGTTCCGAGTGCACAAATATCCTGTAATAATTTTGTGTATTTCCTGATTTACAAATGTAGATATTTGTATTTCCTTGCATATCAATTAGTCCTGTTGGGTGAAGTTCTTATGCAGTTGTGTATGTCCAAATATATATTATTTAAGGTTTGTTTAAAACTATTTAGAGTTTTACTTCCCCTAACTTCTGATGTTACTGCATTCCACATTTTTGGGACATGGCATGCCAGGGTCATTTTTCCATAATTTGTTCTCATCTTGGATATACAGTATATGGCCCAGTCCACACTACACTGCTCAGACCTGGTAATGGATACATACCGTTATGGCTGGGGAGTGGTACAGTGTGTCCACACTGCGGCAATGACCGGTACTGGACTGGTACCTCCAGTCCACACTGCGGGAGTTGGGCGGCCATTATGGTGGCACCTAATCCCACAATGCAGCTCGCGCTGCACTACGGGCCCTGCAGTGGACCGTTACCACGCGTCCACACTATGGCTGGTAATGGTACCGAGGCGTATCCGGTTTCATAACCGTTGTTGAAACCACCTCATATGTGGTTTCAACAACAGTTACGAAAACACCTTCTGTAACGTTACAGGTGTAAATGCAAACCATTGCAGTAACGGTTTGGGTTCTCTATGATGTTACAGAGGCATAATGTGGACAGGGCCTTAAGAGTCTGCTATGTTTTAGTTCCTGCATATAGTATTTATTAGGATTACTCACAATCTGTCAAATGTAGTCTGATTCATCAGATTCTGATCTGATTTTCAGATTTAGGATTTTCTGGAAACACTAAATCCTAAACTAAATCCTAAATGCTATTTTTACATAGGCATTAAGGTTTTATGGCAATGTCAAAACATAAGGATTCATCGATGTCCTTCCCCCCAAGTATTTATGAGTTTTTGTCACCTTGATTTTTTGTTGTCTCCTTCCAATGTTTTTATATGTAATGATGCATTGTGGTTGCCTTTACTTTTTTTTTTTTTGTGGAAAACTATGGACTGTGTTTTTTTTTCTCAGTTAGAACATTTTGGCATTTGTAATGGAGTCAAAAACAGTGGTGGAATTCAAGCATGCATGGGACAGTCATAAGGCAATTCTAGGGGGTGCGGGTAGGAAGAAGTAGGCTGCTGGTTAACTAGGATCTGCAGCTTATCCATTAGGTAGGGAAATGAGCAGACTGGGTGGGCCAAGCGGTCCTTATCTGCCATCAAAATCTATGTTTCTATGTTTCTATTTTTAAAGACTGTTAAAGTCAAATTTAAGATTTTCTTCCAGCTTTATAAAATCTGTTGTTTTTTAATAAGTGTTGGATCATAAGCAAACAGCTTTAATGTTGAGTGTTGTAATTGTCTAGGGAGATTGTCAACATAGATTTAGAATAACAGGAGACCCAATATTGAATCCTGTGGGATCCAATTGACAAATACTACACCTCAGACAATGTACTGCTAATTGAAACAAATTGTTTCCAGGTTAGCAAGTAAGACACAAACCAATTATTTTTCTCTGCATTGATTTGTATTTTGTTTAATTTATTTAAATGAATTTTATGGTGCATCATATAGGATGCCTTCATTTATGTTAGATTTTCTTGTTTCATGTTTCAAGTACTTTAGTCTTGCTGCTTGTGTCTTCCTAATTATTTCTAAGTTTTTCCATAAACCTTGATTTGACTTGCTTCTGTGGAAGCAGCATCTGCAGGGCTGCTAAATGACTAAGGACACATACATTAAACATGTGTCACCAGAAGTTACAAAACATTACGTCTTTTTGTCTCCATGTTGTGGCCTAAAAATTGAGAACATCGTCACTTGGCACATTTATGTGCTGAGTGATGTAGTTCTTTTTCATAATTTTTTCTTTGCAAATTCCATGATCAAATCATTCACAGCAACAGAAAATAATTCCAAAGTTTACACTGGAAAACACATCCACAAAAATAATAGCACAGTTTACACTGGAAAACTCAATTCCAACATTTACAGTTTTCATATTTAAAATCTTGCTGTTTACTCATGGAAGGTATTTCATGGAATTTTTGTAAATAGTTCATGAATTAGCAAAAAAAATGGGAATCAATAATTTTGATGAAAGTCCACCACTAGAATATTTGTACATTCATTCTGATCAGTGCTATGATCCTAAAAACAGATCAATGCCTGCAAAAATGGTACATGCTGCAGGTTTTATATTTAATAAGGCAGGTGGTTTGATATTTATACTGTGGCCCACCTTCCAGCTATCATCACCATATTTAACCTGGCTTTCATGGGTGAAGAGAAGAAATACCATCACCCACAAAAAAGATATCTGTAGAACTCATCTAGCTGTGTTTCAACCCCCCCCCCCCAACACATACACATTTTTCATGAGAAGGGAGGGGGAATAATTCAACCTGCTCTGGTGCTGCTCAGATAGCCCATGAATTCTAACTCATTTTTTGAATCAAATCAGCCATTACCTAAGCTTTATTGGAATTGATCAATTTTTCCAAAGACAATTGTGGTCAAAATAGGATCACATATTTGCTCATTAATGATCAAATCTCAAGTTAAAATTCAATTTTTTTATAAAGTATGATCAAGAGCTGCTGGGCCAAGGAACTCCTCCAACACCCCTCCTCATTGCATACTGTGCTTCTTCATTTCTGACAAAACCTCTAGTTCCCTGAAAAATGTTTCCCTTCCTTGCAATTCAGTGGTTGGAGGAGATAAACATCAGTCATGCATACAGACAACCTTGTCTCTTGTTAGCATAGCACTCTTGCAGGCTTGCAGCCATATCCTTGTGTTTGAGATAGTCTGAAAAAGCAACCAAATGAGGTCTCTGCCCCTTTTACATGGCACAGCCATAGTCCCATCCAGGTTAATTATGGGGTTTTGGGTGTACCACATGCAATCAGCATGCTTATACCCCCTGTAAAAATTTAATATATGAAACAAAGAAATTGTACTGCGACGATCCAGTTTTTTTAAGTTTAATAACACAACAACACAAGGTGGGTTGGGGAGGACCTGGATTGGATCAGTCCATGTAATGGTTTATATTGCCTGAATGTATCACCTCATTGTCAATGTATCTTAGCCAAAACATCATCAAATGTGTATTGCCATCTTGTAATACTGATAAAGAGGTTCTGCCTGATCAACAAGAATAAGGAAGTTATTAAAAAGCCAAAGTGAAGTCTTTTCAGTAGAGATGTCATGAAGTTTTCAGTTCACCCACAAAGTTAAGGCAAATTCACCTTTGCAGAGCAATTTTAATTTTTTTTTTGCCATTTAGTTGGAAATTTGTCCTTTGTGACTTCACCTGGCAGCTTCATCTGCAACTTCAACTTTGTAGAGCATTGGGCAAATTTCACACAGATGGGAGCTTTTTGTTAATAGGTGGCTGTAGGTCAGATAGAAATGGCTTCTGTGGCAGCAGGTGACATGCTGTTTGTCTATGTACAGTCTGATCCTTAGTTTCATTTTGCAGTCTGAGTGAGTTAGTGGAAAAGGTCAGATCTGCTACTTTCAGAAACTTTATAAAGCCAACTTAAAAAGACTTTTACAGCTTGTTTTTTTTTTTGTTTCTTTGTCATCTTCTGTTTACATAGCAGTTTTGATGATTTTGCTTAGTTGTTTAGGCGTATTTTTTCTTTAAATTCCCCACTTTTATTTGCTTTATTTTTCCTTCATTTTCCTCTGTTTTTTTCCCTCTTTTTTCTACTTAAAAGGAGTGGGACTAGCAAGGGGGACATTGGAAGGACTGTGACTTTGACTGGGACCAGTCCCAGAAAGCAGAAGGGGATGCAGTCCATGGATGGGACATGCCATTCTATTCATCTGAAGATGCAAAGTTTCAGACTAGGAGCACAGGGAGGTATAACCCCACACACACACACAGCACAACACCAGCAGCAGTATGCAGTGTACAACTACCAATGCATGTTATCACTGTTCCAGTACATCCTATACCTACTGCAGCACCTGCCCCTTCCCCCCCATAGTTGTGCTGCCACATGAGCTGCTTCATGAGGAGGAAGAGTCCTGCCCTGGACCATCTGGCTCTTCCACTCAGAAGCAGCAAAAGTCCCTTGTTTGGGAATTTTTTGTTATTGACCCAGCCAACAACAGTGTTATGACATGCACATTGTGTGACTTGGTTCTTTGGCATGAGAAATGGATCAGCCATTTTGGCACAGTGGCCAGCACACCCACCTTAAGGTGAGACACTGTCAGGAGTGGGAGGAGCATGTTAGGAGAAAGAATGAAACAGCTGAGTAGGGTGGAGTGGTGGCATCACTAATGCTTCTTCCATACTGCATGGTGGTCAGCAGAAAGAGGTATTTTGGTGGGTCTTTACATGGTGGACATATCTTAGAGAGGGACACAGAGGGGGCATAGGGGAGGAAGACAGACAGCTGCAGGTTGACTCAGGTACTGCAGGGATCACCCAAGAGACTGGTTTTAGATCCTCCTACTACATTCCTCCATACAGAAGTGATGGAGCTGCATGCGGAGATAGGGGACCTCTTCTGGCAAGTTGTTGCCATTGAAGAAAGTATTGAAGTGTTACTCCAAAACTAACAGAGCATTCTCAGGGGTTTTGCAGAACTCCATGGTGCCATTGTACTCTTTGGTTCCAGGCCAGTGCCTGATTAGATCTGTCTTTATGCTCCTTTATTCCAGCTATGTTATAAGGCTTACTGTCACCTTTATTTTTATCCTCACTTGTTATAAATATAAATTAAAAAGTAAAAAAATACAAACAATTGTACCTCTTAACTTACCTCTGCCCTGATTTCTGATACTTCTTCCTTCTATCGATCTAAAATCTGCTCTCAGTTATCCTCTTCCTGCCTAACAAAAGAAAAAAAAAATCTGAGTCCCTTAGTATGTTAAGTCCAGCCCAGATCTTATTGTTTAATTTCATGGTGTTTCCTACCACGGAAGGAAAAGATTATTTTCCCCTATTTTGTTTTTACATTTTTACAACTGTGGGAGGAGCCTATTACGACTATGGGTGGGGCCTACAGGAGTATTGCACGTACAAAAGGAGTGATGTCATGTTTTCTGTTCATGGAACTGACTGAAACTGTAAATAGTCTCCTCCACCTTACCTCCTCCAAGAAATGTTTTCCACCCTCAAATAAATATGCTTTTATGTTAGTCAATGGTTGCAGGATACTATTTTCTTTCTTAAATGGGTGGTACAAGAACTGGAACCTAAGTAATGGGAGGCAGCATTGTTTTTTTGGGGGGAAGTAAGATCCAACCCACCTCCACCCAAGAAGATTCTAAAGATCCAGCCCACCTTTTTTTTAATTTATTCATGTGGGAGGGGCATGAGATGGATGTATCATGTTGAAAGAAGACTCAGTAGTTTGATCTGGACCTAGGAACAGAACAGGTCTGTGGAGTCCCTGCATTTTGTTAAGGACTAGGAGAAGCTTAATGATTCAGCTTCCAAGGAAAATAGACAGCTTTCAGGCATTTCTTAAATATTTATATACTGAAATGGGCACAGTACTTGGTAAACAGGGCCTGTGATGAAGTGTATTTTTCTTTTTAAGTTTGAGATGTGGAGTTGACTTGCACATGTTAAAAATACCAGCTGCAATTAGCAACTACTTGTAGTAACAAAATGCTCTTTTTTTTCTATTTACTTTTTCCTGGCTCAGTTTATATCAGTGAAAAGAAAGACTGGAACAACTATCAGAGCTGCCATCCAACTGGACAAGCTATTTATCACTCAATTTTCATTTAAAATAACACAAATGTAGTTTCACATTTTTAACATGAGGGAAGCAAGAAGATAAACCAACATGGTTAACAAATACACTCATTGACACCTGTGAATGAATGGGCTAGTTTTTTTGTAACATTCCTGGTGAGTTAATTACTCCTTGGAACCTGTTATTCCAGTTTTCACCACTGTGTTCCTGGAACTTTCTGCATAACAGGTTCCCTTAGGCACCTCACAGCACCTCATGAAGCCATTTGACACCGCCATCTTTGCAGGACATTGCATAGGAAGAGACCCAGCCTTGGGCTACTGTTTATATTCTATTGAATCTTCATAACTTGCAGTTTGTGACTATAGGTGTTTATAACTGAATGATAAAAAACACATTTGCTTCACTTGCAAATAGGCAGGCTTTTGTGTGTCTAATTTCTGTTTGACTTACTGTAGGTTACACATAGAATCTGAAAAATTCATAACATGCTGTATTTTTTTTATTTTTTTATTAAATTCTCAGATTACAAATACCTTTGAGCAGAAACTGCTCATTTACAAAGGTTCCACGTCAAAGGATGAGGGTCAACATACATACAGAAGTACTAAAAGAATGAACAATAAACAACCAAAACAACTAAAAGAAAAAATAAAGATACTCAGTTATAACATACTTTGAGATAATATTCATATAACAAGCAGCTTGAGTAGGCAGCTGGCTGCGGTAACAATAAAAGATAGAGGGCACCATAGGCAGTTAGTATTGTAGGTGTGCAACCGGGAGAGGAAGTTGGCAGGCTAATGGGCCACTGTCCGATGGTAGTAGAAAATGTCTTGTACCAGTGGAAATGTGAAGCAGGAAAGGAGTCACAAGGAAGGCCTGGTGCCAGAGGGAATGAGACTGGGAAAGGGTGGTCTATGAGACATAAGTGAGCTGGGAGGTGTTTAGAGAGATCTCTGTTCAGAGAAGCAGTCACATTGAGTGGTAGAGGTGAGGTAAAGTTTGAGATTCCTTTTGAAGAGTCCAAGTGTAGTAGAGGAAAGTGCTTCTTTATTGATGGAGTTGAACCATTGAGTGGCTCTATAGATAAAGGACCACTGACCCATGGAGGTACAACATCTGGGAACCTGAAAGGTTAGAGATTGGGCATCATGTGTTTGTTGAGTGCCACTGTAGGTAGTAAGGAGTGAGCTAACACCAGGTGGCATGAGACCGAGGAGAATCTTTCTGGTAAGTAAGCAGGTCTGGTATTGTATTCTGCTGAGTGGGGTAGCCAGCTGGCCTGTGCATAGAGGTCACAGGTGTGAGTTTGTCGGGCCGCACCCGTTAGTAGTCTACAGGCTTTGTTGAGAGAAACTGAGATCCTGTGGAGGGCACTTGTTGAGGCAGAGCCATAGATGGCAAGGCTGTAGTCAATGATAGAGGTGACAGAGCTGTAGATGGCTAGTTTAAGGGCATCCACAGGCATACAGTGCTTGTGTTTGTGTAGTAGTCCAATCTGTATATTGGCGGTCTTGGCAACAGTGTCAATATGCTGAGTGTAGGAGAGGGTACTATCCAGGGTAATACCAAGGTACTTGAACTCCTTGACATGTTCGAGTGGGTTCCTAGCGTGGTTCTTGATGGTGAGGGGACAGAGAGTTGTGCCTGCTCCATGGGTTACAGAAGGACATGGCTTTAGTCTTGCTGTGGTTCAGGACAAGTTTATGAGAATTGAACCAGTCTTTGATGCGCTTGAAGTCGAGCTGCAGCTGGGATTCAAGGACTGTAATGTCATGGTGGCTGGAAAACAGGACTTCACCATCTGCGTGTAGTAATATTTTTTGGTGGCAGGCACTGGGGAGATTGTTTATGAAGAGGGAGAAGAGTAGAGGGGCTCAGAATAGACCTCTTGGGGACTCTGGAGCAGACCAATTTCTCATCCGAAGAGATCCCTGCAATCCTTACACATTGGATCTGATTATCAAGGTAGCTGGTGAACCATGGAAAGGCATCGCTGGAGATCCCAATGGAGGACAGTTGCTTGAGCAGTAGGGGGTGGTTAACTGTGGTGGATGCCTTGGTAAGGTCTATAAATACTGCCCCTCCACAATTCCCTTTGTCAAGCGTGGCATGGATGAAGGTTGTAAATTCCAGTAGTGCAGTGGTGGTGCTGTGCCCTTTTCTGAAGCCATGCTGCTCTGGGCACTGTACATTGTACTTATCCAGGAATTCAACTAGTTGATCTGACACTATTCGCTCCAGCGCTTTAGATAGTGGGGGGAGGAGTGAGATAGGTCTGTAATTGGTGTGCAGTGTCCTATCTCCACTTTTGTGAACTGGTGTGATAGTGGCTTTCTTCCAGAGAGAGGGGAAATGGCCTAATCTAAGCAAGAGATTGAAGATCTTTGTAAGTGGTTCTAAGATTTCATCGAGGACTTGTGCCAGCAGTTTCAGGTCAAGGGATCACCACTGTACCCTTGTTTGCTGATGGCCTTTTGAATGTATTTTATAGCTACTTGTGGTGGGACCTCCTTAAAAAAAAACAAACTTTGGGGTTGTACATTCTGGTTGGGGGTAACTTGGGAAGAGCTGGAGGGGAGGTCATCAAAAAAATTTGGTGGAAGGACACTGTCCAGGTTTGTAAATGCATTATTAAAAGTGCTGGTGATGGTACCTAGGTCGAGTGTAGGAATGCCATGAAGGTTGAGCATAGTGGGTGGTGCTTTAGGATCCTTGCCTGTGAGTTCTTTCATGTTGTTCCAGAATTTGTTTCCCTAGCCCCAAGAGTTGGTCAGAGCCTCTTTGTAATAGCTGCGTTTAGAGTTCCGTATTTTTCGAGCGCAATCATTTCTGGCTGCTTTGTATAATTGTATGTTTACCTGCGTCAGAGTTGCATGAGCACAATGCCAGAGGTGGTCTCTGTGCTTGAGCAGAGTTAAAAGGTCAGTAGTAACCCAGGGGTTGGTCTGTCCTTTGACCTTCATCTTTTTCACTGGTGCATAGATGTCACAGGCTTTGTTGAAATGTTTGATAAATAGGTCCAGAGCTTTGTTGGTGTCACTGAGGGAGTTGAGCACTGCCCAGTTCAGTCTGGTTAGATGGGATTTTAACAGCTGGAGGTGCCCTTGTTTGATAACCCTGGCATAGATAAGCTTGGGAGGGGGCTTGTGGTATTTGTTTGACCAGGAGCAGATGACAGGTGAGTGGTCACTTATTGTATCTGGGAGTACAGAAACATTGGTGATGCGTTCAGGGTGGTTAGATAGAATCCAGTCTAGAAGCGTAAGGGAGCCTGTCCTATAATTACACCTAGTGGGGGCATTGACCAGTTGAATGAGGTGATGCGCCATGGCTGCATCCTTATAGGTAGCAGCCTCAGCGGAGAGCCAGTTAATGTTAAAATCACCCATGATTATGGTTTCAGAATTATGTTGCTGGACCGTTAGATATTCCATGATGCTATGGAAGCCAGCAGCCTGGTGTCTTGGGGGTGGGTAAATTGAGATGACAGTGAGTTCCTTGTTATGTGCACCAAGGAGGATTTTGATTTTGAGGACCTGAGAGGAGTTGCTCAGGCTAGGGGATGGGATGGTGTGACCCATAAGGGTATCCTTAAGATAGATGGTGCAGCCCCCACCCCGTTTAGCAATCCTGTCTTGCCTGAAAATGCAGTAGCCAGGGATAGAGACTGAGGTATCAGGGATTTTAGGGTTTAGCCATGTTTTCACAACTGAGAGGACATCAGGGTTGTGCTGTAGGATCCATGTTTGAAGGGAATCAAGTTTGTTGAGGATGCTGCAGGCGTTGTTGGAAGCCATGATGAGTGTCCCTGTCCTTCTGCTTGGTGCCACTGCTGGCTGCCCAGGTGGTCCTGGGTTAGGGTGAACATTTCCTGAGAGCAGGAGCAGCATAAGGAGAATTTGTAGGAGAAAGGATTTCAGCATCTTGTAGATACCTGGTGGTTAAGTCATAAGCCAAAAGAAACTATCAACAGCTGAGGTCCAGAGTCACAGAATGTGTTAAAATTCCTGAAGGTGATGAACTGTGCCTGTGCATATGTAGGATGTGAAATCCTTTTGTCTGCATGCTTCTTTGTCATTCAAAGAGGTTGTTGAAAAGCCCACATACAGATCATGGAGCAGGTCAGATGAAAATGTGGATTCAAGCAGGACCTAGAGTCACTGAGTTTGTTGGACTTAGTTGCTTGACTTATGTTTTGCTTGGGATAGCTTCCAAAAAGTTGATTTTTAAATGAAAAATGCAGATACCTGGTGATGATGTTTTACAGAAATCCAGTTCAAGAGACTTTCATGGTTGTAGTGAGCAAGAATGGTGTAGTTACTCCAAGCAAAAAACCATGTAAATCCACAAAAACTAAGCTACAGACACAGACAAGCAGCCACCACACAGACCCAGGAGGAGGAGGGTATTGTGATTCAATGAACTGATAAATGGGGATTTTGGTTTCTTTTACAAATTCATTTTTCCTGACCATAGATATACTAAAACAAAAGTTTCTCAACAAAATGTTTTTAAATAAATTATCTGGTTTTGGGGGGGGCTGCCACAAGCAGAATGGGACTTCACAGATGGGGGAACTCACAGCAGCAGAAAAAAGAAGCATGTTGGCATTAAAAGCTTAGTGGTGTGGATGTAGAGGCAGCAGTACTTAAGCATGACGTTGGTAGAGGATTCATTGTGACTGGGTGGGGGCTGAGGGAGGGAGTGAGTCTTGATATTTTTAGCATAATGGTTTTCTGAAACTTCAACCTTCAATGGGTTAGACTTTGTAGCCATCTGTACAGTATATCACTAAGCCACATGCAGTGGGGTATGGGTAAAACCCACATCACCAGACCCATTCCAGAGCTGTAAAATCTGGACTAGGCACAGTGTGTGCAAATATTGCTGATCTGGTGGAGCAGCAATAAAAGATAAACTATGCAATACCCTCAATAGCACACCTACCCCAGTTTACATTTACCTGATGCCCATTTTTAGGCCTTATATAGTAATATCTTCCTTCAAGAGAACAGCTTGTAATGAAATATGTTAAATTTACATAGGCATTTGGGCATATGTACTTTTATATTATATGAATTTTGTGTGTGAACTGTATATCAGTCTCTAAAAAAACAATTAAACACATCAAATGTCTTCAAAAACTTGTCTCAACATTTTGTTTATCTTCCACCTTGTCACAACATACAGTTGTCTCAGCAGTGTTTTCAGTTAGGGTACAGTACCTTCATGTATATGATGGCCTGGTTCTGTTGAGTTTATTGCTATAACAGTGCATAGAATAAAATGCAAAACATATAGGTAACTGTAATAAAGATGGTGGCATTATTTTTAATTATACAATGGCAAGGAAAAATGTAAGAAGCTGATTGGCTGCTGACCCATTAAAACAGTAATGTTATTACACAATAACATCACCGTAGCTTTGGATTTGGATCATTCCTTGCATTTTCTCTTATGAAATATTTTTCCACACTAACAAAAAACATCCTTTAAAATGTATTTTTTATTCTATATATAACAACAAGCCATTGTATAATTGCAATAAGGCACTCCAGGGTGTGTGTTATCTTGTAATAATGTCACTACTGGGGTGGTGGAAGCATTCGACTTCGCCTCATGCTTCAATCCACTCCAGGAGTGACATTATTGCATGATAACACACACCCTGGAGTGCCTTATTGCTTAAATATGCCCTTTCTCAATGTACTGTACTTTGATTCAGTTAGTGTATATGCAACAGCCTTCATGTGAACACTCTGGGCTTCTCTTTGACTCCCTGATGTCTATTTGCTTTAGCTATTGTATATTGTATGAACTGCTTTTGTCTTCTTGATGTGGTGCCTATGTGCCTAAACAATGTAATCTGTTTATCTACTGTTACCCATGTATCTCCAGTGAATGATTCTTATAACTGTCTGCGACTCTGAGCCATTGTTTTTTGACTTGTTAACTGTGCTGTCTATGTATTAGTTTCAACGAGGTGCCTTTGTAAATGAGTCTCTGACTCAAAGGTTTGTAAATCTGATATTTTTTTAAATAAATAAATAAATGTTTATATGTAAGCCCATGAAACACCCTTATCTAGTTAATGCATTCACAGTCATAGTGGCTCTACCAGACCTTGTTTAACATGATCCTTATATCATTCTTTGCTTTCTGATCCTGTTTATCTTATTTCCGGTATTTTTCAGCATGCATGACAATGTAAAGTGAAGCAGCAGCATCAGGCTAATGAGTGGCATTAATGCTGGATACAGAGGATGTGTTGACTTAAATAAAACCACACACAGTGGTAAAGAAGTTTGAGGAGGAGGTCTGAGCATGAGTTAACAAGGCTGACCACATCACTGATCTGGTGGAGAAGATGGCAATGACTTGCTTGCTGTAGGAGAAGGCATTTATCATGATGACAGTATGTAAGGAGACCTCCTGTGGATAAAAACAGAAATTAGTATACTCTAATTCTCTCCCTATAATGTTACAATGCACTTGTGAAAGGAAACTAAAATTTAAACATTAAAAGTAAAAAGGACTTTTGAGAAGATATCTACTGTGGCATTGGTGATGGTCATGCATTAAAATGGTACACAGGTGCCCCAGAGAGAGCAGGCAGAGGAGGAGAAGTCTTGCTTCCTGGATGAGAAGACAGCAGGACAGGAGGATACCTGTGAAGACAAGGGAAAATTACCTAGACCTTGCTGAACTGGCCACTCTGAGTGGCTGACCACATGAACAGCTATATACATTTAGTGATGTGTGAAGTCCTGAAAAATTCACTCCATGAAATATTGTGTGAATTGCGCTCAATTCACAGAGCACAATTCGTGAAATTTGCAGACTGCCAGATCAAACATGAAGTATGGAATTTCGCATGAGAAATTCCACACTTCTCACACAAACTTCCCAGCCATTCTGCCACCACAATACTATATTATTATAGAGGGGAGGGGGATAAGGGGACACACTAGAAAGCATTTTCTTCACCCCGAAGCTCAGTTATTACATAATTAAAATCAGACCACCACTGTATCAGTGGCTTGCTTTACAGTTCCATGACTTATCATCATGGGGGCAATAATACACAACAAGGTGTGCATTCATTTTAAAATATGGGCACTCCACCAGTGTGTGCTGAGGCACAGGCCCACAGGCTGAGTGTTCTTCGGCACACATCAGAAGAATGCTTATATCTCCCAAATGATAGCAGTGCTCTGGAGTGTGTTTTTGCACTTATAATATGGCTTGGTATTAATAAAATTTGGCATACAAAATGCAGCACTGTACATATTTGAGTACCTATTGGTAAGGCAGGGACCTGGTTCAACCAATCAGAGAGCAGTATTTGTGGCAGCCATCTTTATCCATTTTATTAACTGTTGTATAACGTGGGCATAAAAAGTGTGCTCTATAAGTGGCTGATGTTTCATTATAAATCATAAGTTGCACTTATTTCATGATTTGCCTATCAGAATTAGTATACAGGCAGCACAAGAGACACTCTTGCACAGCTTAAACTGCCCCTTGTGTGGAGTATACTGTCTCTGTGGCAACCCTCAAGCTCACAGCAGCAGCATTAGCACAACAGTGAATGGTTGTTTTATATTTAAACAAAACCTCTGCTTTACAAACAAGGGCACAATTGACTTAGGAAAACATGAGTGAGATTTATATTGTGTGACTACATCCCATGGAACAACTCTTAGAAGTGGAAGAGTGGTGTCACTTGCTTCACCCTTTGTGTGCCACATAAGTTGATCTTCACTTCACTGTTTGCTCAACTAAAGAACACATATAGAACAACTCTTGTACTTTTAAGACTGACTGCGCGGGATGTACAGTATTAACACGCACATGGCTATGTATTGAATCCTCAAATACTGCAGGCTGTATAAACAAATTGCGTTCGGTTGTAATATGACAAATGATTATCGAAGAGTTGCACGAAATTCTGTGCTAACAGGTAAGGCAAAGCTATCTCTCAAAGAGCTGCGACTCTGCTCCTTAAAACTCCTACTCCTCCTCCTTCTCATCTCAGGCAGCGTCCATCCCAATCCTGGCCCTAGAAACTCAGGCCACACACAAACTCCAGGTGCCCTTATCCTTGCAACCATTAGTATCTGCAGCCTACTACCAAAGCTGGATGCACTCCAAGCCTTCATATGCCAACACAACCCTGACATCCTTGCAGTGGTGGAAACTTGGGCTAACACCTAAAGTTCCTGACTCAGCAGTAACAATACAGGGTTACAATGTCCACAGGCTGGACTGGATATCCAAACAAGGTGGTGGTTGCGCAATCTATATCAAAGACTCCCTGTCTTGGCACCCTGTAGCAACTCCATCACTTTCTACCTCAGCCCAGATTCTGCCAATAAAAATCATCCTAGGTCCCAACCATAAAGCCCTGACTATTGTCTCCATATACATCCCGACCATGGACCCTAAACATGGATTCAATGATGTCCTAAACTTCATCAACTCTCATCCTCCCAAAGCTGAACTTATTCTACTAGGGGGATTTCAACATAAACTGGTTAGCATCGAGTGCCAGTGCCTATAAAGACTCCATCTCAGCTGCTAACCTCACGCAAATGGTAAACTCCACTACTAGGATTAACTACAAGACTGGCACCAGTACCCTCTTGGATTGGGTCCTCACCACTCACCCCACAAGGATTTCTCATATGACCATTCTCCCAGACTCACTCAGTGACCACTCCCCAGTCATGTGTGCATGGTCTAACAAATTCCTTAAGCCCCCTCCCAAAATTATCACTAGCAGAGTTCTTCCTCGTGGAAAACTTCCACATTTCAAACAACACCTGCTTCTAAAAGACTGGCTACCCATCTATGAAGCAACAGGTGTTAACTTGTCTCTTGATCACTTCATCTCAATTTTCAACAAAGCCTGCAAACTCTTTGCCCCTGCTAAAAGGCACAAAACAAAATCTCTCTCTAACCCATGGGTCACCGTGGCTCTTCTCTCACAGCTGAAACTAAGGGATCACCTCTGGGCAGTTGCCAGGGCCACTGGCAAACAACTGGACATCCAACATTACAAACAAGCATGAAATGCCTGCACAAAAGCCATACGGCTAATGAAATCCACCTATTACAAAGATGCTCTCACCAATACATGGGAAATGGTCGTGCTTTCTGGGACAATATCATGGATTCACAGGGAAGCAGCCAAAAACCTCTCCAGCCATGTTAATGGTTGATGGATCCTCAATCCTTGACCCCAAGGTGATCGCAAACATCTTTAACATGGCATTTTTAGACCTTAGTGCTGTTCTACCCCATGACTTTTCCAAAAACAGGGCCTACTCCCCAAATACCTCAGCTCCTCAGTCTAACCATCCCCTCTACTACTTCAGGAAGGTAAGGCTGAATGAAGCTCACCGCTATATTACTGCAGCTATCTCTAAACCTAGATCTAGTAGCGACACCCTGGAACTTAAGCTTCTGCTGATCACCCTTGATGAGGTAATTCATCCATTAACAAAAATCCTAAACCTCTCTCTCAGCTGTGGAAAATTCCTGGACCTATGGAAAACAGTCACCATGACACCTGTCCATAAAAGTGGGGACAAGACGATTCACTCTAATTATTGCCCTATCTCCATACTGCCCCCACTCTCTAAGGCACTCGAGTGCATCGTGGCTGATCAACTTACCGACCAACACGGCTTCCAGAAAGGTCACAGCACCACCACAGCCCTTTTTGAGTTCACTGGAGCTTTGCACAAATCCCTTGACAACGGCCTTCTCACAGGGGCTGTTTCTGTCAACCTCTCCAAGGCCTTCGATACAGTACACCATGGACTACTAATACACCAACTACTGAATGCCAGGCTATCACCTGACTCTTCTCTCTGGTTTAAAAGCTACTTAGAAAACCTTTCACAGAGAGTAAAAATTGTGGACGCTCTTTCTAACACCCTGCCTGTTTGCTCAGGTGTCCCACAGGGATACATACTGGGACCCCTCCTTTTTAGCCTTTTCGTAAACTCCCTCCCTTACCACTGCTCTGAGCAGATCATACCATATGCCAGTGATGCTGTTGTATTCTCCACTCACAAAGATCCTGCAACTCTGCAACACAACCTTCAACTTGGTTTCAGTTCTGTAGAGACATGGTTTCTTAATCATAAACTGGTCCTCAATGACAAGAAAACCAAATCTATGCTCTTCTGCAGATCTCATAACCCACACAAGCTATACCACTTGGCTATCTCCACCACCCAGGGGAACACTCTAGATCAGGTGGGGTCCTTCAAATACTTAGAGATACAGCTTGACCCTAATCTCTCCTATGGACTTCATGTAGATAATGTAGCTAGAGCTGCTAATACATGGCTTGGTCTCCTCTACAAACACAGACCACACCTCATTGCAGAAGCTTTGAAGGTTGCAGTCCTGAGCTCTGTGATCTCTGTAATAGACTATGGTCTTATCATTTATGGCTCAGCCACAACCACAACCCTTAGATGCCTCTCAATTGCCTTAAATAAAGCATGTCGGATCATCACTAGTGCTCACCATCTCACCCACACATGTGACCTGTACACTCAGACCGGCTGGCTCCAACTATCAAACCGCATAAAGTTTCTCGCCTGCTCCATGGTGAAAAAAATCTACCTTGGCCTTGCACCTTCTGGGGTCTCAACTCTGTTACAACATTGAATTAACAAATGGTGCCTTTGGAGATCCACGCTACAGCTACTGAAAGTCCCCTCACTGTCACACTTCACAGGGACAACGCTCTTTTGCTTATCAAGTGCCACTCTGGTTCAATGGTCTCAGTCCAACCATCTCCTCTGCCCCAACTATTGGTATGTTTAAAACTAGGCTCTGGGACTATCTCACTACCAACAGCTCCTGTGACTGCCCAACTTAACCTCGTTTCTCCACTTCCCTTTCTGCTCTAGTTGTCCCCCTTCCCCTCCCCTTCCCTCCTCACTGGATTCTACCCCCACATCTTGGTATACCCAATGCTGCACTTTTCACCCTATTACCACCCTTCCTACATTCCTTCTTCCCCCCTCCCCTCTTCCCTCTCCCTATGACTCTGGCACTTCTTATCTGTTGTCTATTTTCTCTGACAAATGCCGCTGGCTGTCTTGTTACAATGCTACCCTTGAACTGTATTAATCTGTACTCTGTTTGCAATGTCCACATTGTTGTAATGTCTGTCTTGATGTTCCCCATAATTTGTATTTCTCTGACGTGGAACCTTTGTAAAAGAGCCATGGCTCAAAGGTATTTGTAATCCTAGACTTGATAAATAAATAAATTAGTGAGTTTTTTTCTGAGTAAAAATCACCTGAAACCCAGTTTTCGCACAATTTTGTTAAGCACGACTTTTAAAAGATTTGTCCATTTTTGTGCATATTGCTAAACTATGAAATTCTTGTGTAAGTCCCTCATTTTGTGTGAAAATTGTGGGGTTTTGTGAAGCTGGGTAATGGGTGAGGGGTGTGTGGGGTAGAAGGAGGGGTAGAAGGGGTTGGAGTGGAGTAGAACAGGGTTGGGGGCAGCAACTACAATGGTAGGGGCTGAGCTAGCTCAAACTCGGATCCTGTATGGAACTTTGGTTCGCTAGACAGCAGCAGTTGTTTTCAATGGCTGGGTAGGATTGGAGGGCACTTTTAAATGGGCCCAACTTGTTGATTTCCAAGAGTGGTGTAGGGAGGTCATTTAACCACTTGGGACCTCTGTATGATAATGACCTTTGTACAAATGAGGTATGCTTCAGAGGCACCTGAAGCAGCATGCCCCAGCCACTCTTCTAGTATTCTTGGGGGTTGGGGCAAGTTTGAAAAAATTGGCTATAGAGTCTGGAGATTGTCCTAATAGAAATTTCTTCCCAACAGGCAGGCTTGGGATTTTAACCTTAGCTGAAGTGGGAGCCATCCAGTGTCTTTGTATAAAGTACACATGTGGGTCTGGTAGTCTGTCCCAAGGGCCAGCCTGCAAGCCTTGTTTTGTAGAGTTTTTATCCTTTTCAGCACTGTGTCTGAGCCCATGCCATAGGTCACCAGCCCATAGTCTGTGGTGGATAGTATTGAGCTGCAGGTGACTAGTTTCAGGGCTTCAGGTGTCATTGCCTGTCAGTGGTGGTATAATACTCTTAGCTTGGAGTTTGCAGATTTAATTACTTGATTGGATATATGTGTCGAAAGTGAGTGTGTCATCAATATGTATCACCAGATATTTGAATGTGGCTACATTCTCAATTGTTACACCTTTGTGACTGTGGATGATCAGTGGCCCATATTTTTTCATGTTGTGTGGTAGTATGATAAGCATATCCTTTGTTTTTCTGTAATTGAGTACATAAATACATAGACAGTGTCAGCAAATAAGGGCCTACGGCTCACCCAGTCTGCCCATTTGAGCTTGTAAGTTCATTTTATGTTTTCCTAGAAGTCTGTTGCCCCTTAACCCTGACCTCCAGAATTCCTTTATGTCTATCCCATGCATTCTTAAATCCAATGATTGTTTCAGCCCCCACCACTTCCTCTGGCAGGGGTTCCACTTATCCACCACCTGTTCTGTGAAGAAATTCTTCCTCACGTTTCCTCTGAATCATTCTCCCTCCAACTTTATCCCATGCCTTCTAGTCCTGGAACATCTTTTTTGCTTAAAAATAGTGTATTTCTTCCCCCTGTTCCTCCCTGTACGATACATGCATGTCTCTATCATATCCCCTCTCTCCCTCCTCTCCTTCAGTGAGTACATATTCAATTCCTTCAACCTGTCCTCATAGAACTTGTGATGCAATCCATGTACCATCTTTGTTGCCCTCCTCTGAACCTTATCTACCCTGTCTATGTCCTTACATAAGTAAGGTCTCCAGAACTGTACACTGTTCTCCAGGTGGGGCCTCATTAGTGTCTTGTATAGTGGAATTATGACTTCCCTTTTCCTGCTGGTGATGCCCCTGCCTATGCATCCCAGCATCCTATTTACTATACCTGCTGCTTTGTCACACTGTTTCCCTACCTTGAGTTCATCAGAGATGATAACCCCAAGATCCCTTTCCTGCTTGGTGCATGCTATATCCTCACCTCCTAACTGATATATTGTGCCAGAGTTTTTGTGCCCCATATGCATTATCTTGCACTTCTTTGCATTGAATTTCAACTGCCAAACCCCTGACCATTCTTCAAGTTTCTGCAGGTCCCTTCTCATTCTGTCTACACCCTCTGGTGTGTCTGCACTGTTACAGAGCTTTATGTCATCAGCAAACAGGGAAATTCTGCCTTCTAGGTCCTGCGCAATGTCACTGATGAAGATGTTGAATAGGACCAGTCCCAGCATTGATTCCTGTGGTACCCATTGGTCACTCTTCTCTCTGTGGAGTGACAGCCATTTACCACCACCCTCTGTGTCCTGCCACCCAGCCAGTTACCTACTCACCACACTACTGCCCTGCACACACCCATATTCCCAAGTTTGTGTAATAGTTTTCTATTACACAAGGAGCCTATTCTGCACAAACCAGGATTCTAGCAATTGAAAGTTGTATTGGAGGTTGCAGGTTATTTTGGACAGGTCTTTTACTGGATACCAAGATGATGGCATCATCAGCATGGAGCACCATATGAGCAGGGCATGCGGAAGGGAACTAAATAGCAGAGGACCGACTATAGATCCCTGGGGCACTCCTAGGATTACTTCCTTTAGTTTTGAGAGTAGACCACTTCTTATCACTCTTGTGATCTGCCAGTGAGATAGCTGTCAAACCAGGTTACAGTATCAGGGGACAGACTGATTGATAGCGGGTTGTTAAGTAGGAGACAGTGGTTGACAGTGTTGAATGCTTTAATGAGATCTATGAAGATAGATCCCACTGCAATACTCATGTGCAACACATCATATATTTGACTGGTGTAGTCAACCAGTGTGGTCAGGGTACAATAATTTTTCAGGAAACTGTGTTGTTGTGCACAGAAGAGATTGTATTTGTTCAGATATTTCATTTAATTGGTCAGATACAATCCTTTCCAGTGCTTTTGATAGTAGCGGTAGTATGGATATTGGTCTATAGTTGGACAGACTTGTTCCGTTGCCTCTTTGGAATACAGGAGTCAAGAGCACAGACTTCAATATATTAGGGAAGGTTCCAGTTTTTAGTGATAGTTCAAGATTTTTGTGAGGGGCTGACCTACTTCATCCACTGTCAGGGCTATCATCTTTGTCAGTTTGGTCACTGCCTACTCGTCTTACCCAGCACCCATTTGACACATCTTATGGCTTCAGCTCTGGTAATTTGTTTAAAGTAAAAAGGTGAGATTCCATTAATGGTGGGGGGGGGCAGGTGGTCAATTAGAGCCTGCTCGGATGGTTGTGGGGTCAGGTACTTGCTCGGTAGTACAGTGTTGAGGTTGGTGAAGGCTGTGTTAAAGGCATTGGCAATGTCTCTGGGCTCATGCAATGTTTTGGATGATGTGATAATCAATTTGGGGGGGGGACATTTCCTTGTGAGGGATTTTGCAGAGTTCCAGAAACTACTTCCATTGTTCCACATCTTACCCAAAAGGTCTTTGTAGTATGTGGCTTTTAGTTTTGTACACATATGTCTTGCTGCCTTACAGGCGGAGAGGTCGGTTCTTTTCCCAGTGGCTCTGGCTTTATGTCATAGGTTTATTGTCCAGTGCATGAGGTTTATGAGAGAACCAGTTGGCCATGGAGTTGGCTCCCCTTTAATTTTCTTTGTTTCGATGGGGGCAAAGATATTGCAGTCATTGGAGAAGATGGTGCAGAAATAGTCCAAGACTTGATTAACATCCTGGGCTCTCTTTCTAATGCAGTTTTAAACTGCATTTCAAGCATCTTGATTTTGTTTTATTACATTTTCTTAAAATGACATTCTAGAAATGTAATAAGCAACTTAGAGGCAGGCATTGTGGGAAATTAATTCACTTCCTGGATGGCTGAAGGCACTGAGCTGTACCTTGTGCCTTGTGATGCACACTGGACATGCATAGAGTTCCCCAATGCCCACCCTGGCATGGCTAAATGCTAACATATAGTGATAGCCCTACATTAGTGTCAGACCATCAGTTGCAAACATGCAAAAGCTACCAGTGCCTTCCTCAACCTCCCATTTACAGAACAGGTCTATTGCCAGATCTGAGGAGAACCTCAAAAGGTTCTGCAAGGTTCTTGTTACTTGCCCTCATCTAGTGCCTGGTGTATTAGTGCCCTCCTGCCACTGTCCACAATAAAAAAAAAAAAAATATAATAAAACCCTGTTATGTAGTGGTCCCCCCATCCCCCACCAATCGCCAGCCCCAATTAAAAAAAAATATAACAAATTCAACCCCCCACCAATTGTCTTTAAATCTCACTCCCTGATGTATAGTTCCCACCCACCACCCTAATCAGTGGCAGCAGTATTTTTTATAATTGAATTAAATCCCTGGTGTCTAGTGGTCCCCCCTCCAGTGGATCGCTGGCCAGTCAGCTACTATGTAAAAATATACATTTCAAATTGAATCCCTGGTGTCTAGTGGACCCCCCACTCCCCACCTCATCAGGGAGTGCCCCACCGGTGCTAACATCCAGCTCCCTCCAACCCCTACCCCCGTGGGCTACTGGTACAACCCTCTACTTACCTTCATGACTGGCAGCCTGACTGAGCTCTCTCGATGAATGAGCACATGCTGTATGCATGTGCTCATTCATTGAGAGAGCTAAGTTGGGCTGCTGGCCATGCAGGTGAGTGGAGGGTTTGCCGGTGTCCCACTCAGGTTGGGGCTGGGGGAAGTGGGGTGGTAGCACAGGTGGGGCATTCCCTGACAGGTTGGGGGGTCCACTAGACACCAGGAATTTAATTCACTTATAAAAAACATTGTGGCCAGTGATCAGCAGGGTTGGTGCACTGGGGAATGGGCTTTAAAAAAAAAAAAATATATATATATATATATATATATATATATATATATATATATATTACATTGGGGCCAGCAATCGGAAGGAGTAGGGGGAACTACTAGACACCAGGGATTTCATTCAATTATAAAAAAAATCATTGTCGGCAATGGGGGAGGGGCACTAGACACAAGTTATTTTAAGGTTGTGTTGGAATTTGTAACTTCACGTTGCTTTGGGGTTGTTTTAAGTGCAATTTGCACTTAAAAATACCCCAAAGGAAGGAGACGTTACAAATGGCAAATTATGGCTTCAGAGGACAACTTCGCAAATTGATCTATAGAGGTGAATTGGTTGACTTTGTGAATAATTTGCGGGTGAAGTAAAACTTTGCTGCATCTCTATATATGTTGTCCTCTCCAAGCCTCACTATATCTGTCACCTGTGAAGAAGAACAAGTTATGTAGCCTCACTTGTGGCTGCACGGTGTATCAGTTGCCTAGTCCTATTCTTCCCATATCTGTCACCACTGAAGAAAAATAATCATTTAGCCTGACTTGGCCACAATTGTGGCCACATGGTATATCTGTTGTCCAATCCCACTCTTCTTACACCTGTCACCTGTGAAGAAAAATAAGTAATTTAGCCTGACTTTACCACTGCTGAGGCGGCATGGTATATCTATTGTCCAATCCCATACTTCCTAAGCTGTCACTTGTAAAGAAAATAATAATTTAGCCTTACTTGGATAGCCATTGTCCAATCCCACTCTCCCTATACCTGTTACTTGTGAAGAGAAAAAGTCATTTAGCCTGACTTGGCATGGCCACTGTATCACTGTTTACCTCTGAAAGGAAAAATTAACATTAAAACTTAAAGAAAATTCATGATACTTACCAATACATTAGTATTGGCCATGCCATATACTGACACAGCACTGCCACAGAGAGGGGTGATGGAGGAAGAGGCAACTTTAGTCTGTGGCTTCTAATGGATTGTCTGAAGTGAGATGGAGATCAAAGGAAAAAAGCACATTTTAATATCTTGTAAACAAGGTGGGCGCTGCTCCCATGTGATGATGGACTCTTTGCCAACAGTGAGGATTAGTAGTGTGAAAAACAGTGAAAGTAACTTACCATCACAGTAGGCAATGTTGGCCTTTTCTAGACTTCAGGTCTTGATGCCTAGATGGGCTGGATGGCTGGAGTCTCAGCTTGAGGGCTGGTTTGCAGGCTAGTAGGCTGGCTGGGTGGAAGTCTGCCTGGAATAGATATTTACACTAGTGAAAGAGTCCGTGTCTCTCAATCTGGACACCTACGGTGGATGCAGCAGTGACTCATGTTGTTGGTTGATGTGGAGGACACAAGCAGGCCAGATGAGGAGGAGGTGGTGGTGCCTTGAAAACAATACACAGCAGAGATTAAGAAGACACACAAGATTGGTGTCATTCAAAACAAGTTACTGTCAGTATTACAGTAAAACTACAACTTCAATAACTGGACAAAATCACTACAATCAATATAATAACACTAGACTGACAACAATAATTCACAAAAACACACAGAACTGTTCTACAGAAATGAAATAAATTGCAGACAATAAAAAAGAAGAAACCCTGAGAAAAAAGCTAGTGCTCACAGACAGGGCTGCTTTGCTTGCTGCTAGCTAAAACAGCTCCCCTTCTCTACACAATACTGATTTACTACACAAAACAAAATCACTACTTTAGTAAGTAGTTTTTCAGATTTATTTACTTTAATCTTGCTGCACAAGGTATTCTAGATACTTTTTGTGTGATTTTCATGTTTGCTTGTGCACATGCGCAATAAACATCTTGGGACAGTACAACATTTTAGAGGTGTGTGAGTGTTCTGCCCACTACAGTTGATGCCTTATGGGGCTTGCCCCTCAGGCACCAATTAATTGGTGGGCTGTCTATGACAGAAGTTTGAGAAAAGTGATCTTGAAAGAAAGAAGTGAAAGAAAAGTGCAGCTCCAATCAGGGATGGTTACAAGTTGATGCTTTATGGGGCTCATCCCTCAGGCACCAATGAATCAGTGAGCTGTCTATGACAGCAGTTTGAGAGAGAGGACTGCACTTGAAAGAAATCTGCCACTGCAATGAGGGACAGTTTCATCATTGCAGCAGGACCTTCCCCCTCCCTCACAACAAGGCAAGCAGGCATACCTTCTTTCTTTTGGCAGCAGCTGACAAGACTCTGGCCATATGTATTACAGTGCACAATAATATGCATGGCTGGAGTTACGGTTCTTGTCAACTCTTGCTGCTGAACACTCTGTCCCCCTTGCTCCATGAGCAACTTGTTTGTTCAGTGTGTATTTCTTGGTGAACCATTTCAATAAATAAATGAGCCATGGCATGGCTTTCCACATTGGTGGCTCCTGCTACCCACCACACACTCCCAGGAAAGCTGACATCGGGGTGCCCAATCCTCATGTCGGCATGTATCCCATTAATATGACACACTGGGCGCACACCCCAGTGTGCTAAAATAATATTTTATGTTTCCAACACAGGATGCCCACCGGTGTCAGATGACTCCCCCACCCTCCAAAATATTTCAAGTGCTGACATCAGGGTGTCCAATCCCTTGTCCATGCCCCTACCCCCACACATACACTATTGTGACACACCAGGAGCCAACCCCAGTGTGCCTAAATGTATTTAATTTTTAACCTGTAAAATAAAGAAAACTGTTCCAAAGTCTTCTTTTTTTCCCATGTAAAAAAAGAAAACAGTCCCTCATCATCTCCCCATTCCCCCTTACCCCATACTAACCTCCAGAGGTTGGGAGCAGTCATCTTCTATGTACCAGGACATGTCTGCACTCTTCAAAGCCAACTGGCAAACTGAAGAAATGATGATAAACTGTACAATGGGAGTCAATGGAGGGGTTTAAAGTTAAGTTGATATTTCAGCCATTTTTAGGACCCCATCTCATGAACACTGTCACTGTTATTTGGCTACTTGGTTCTGAAAGGTGAGTTTGCTTTTGCTGCATGGAATCACCTTTTGGGACTGATTAATTAAATTACAGTGCCACTCTTCATGAGGTGGGGTCCCAAAAAACCCATGTTGCAAATTTGGTGAAAAAATTCCCAAAAATGACTGTGTTACGAGCATGCATTGCACAGTTTCTGTGCACACTCGTAACTTTGCCAGTTTTTAATATTTTCACCCGAGATTTTCAACATCGACATTTTTTCACACCTCCTTATAAACAGTATAGCTGTCAATTTTTCACATCCTGCCAAAATGTGTTTTCACACCTGTGGTGCAGAATGGCACAGTCACTGTGGGAAATCAACTTTTTGGACAGATTAACAAAATCACAGTGACACTGTTCATGAGGGGAGATCTCAAAATGCCCATGTTGAAAATTTGGTGCAAATATTCCAAAAACTGATTGCATTACAGGTGTGCATTGCGCAGTTTCTATGCACGCTCATAACTTCACTCATTTTTAATATTTTCACTCCAGATTTTCAGCACTGCCATTTTTTTCACACCTCCTCATGAACAGTATAGCTATCATTTTTAACACACTGCCCAAAATGTGTTTTCACATCTGTTGCACTGAATGGCGCAGGCACAGTCACTGTGCGAAATCACCTTTCGGGGTTAAGCAACGAAATTATAGGGCCACTGTTCATGTGGTAGGGTCCAAAAAATCCCATGTTGAAAATTTGGATGAAATTATCAACTATCGCCCGGAGCATTAGGGTTTCCAATCATAACGCCCCACCCTGTAGAGACTGATAGGCATCAGAGGTGTGACTTGGAGTCGTCGGCCATAATTCTCATGCCATTGCACCCCCACCCTGCAGCCAGTGACAGGCATTGAGGTGTGCCTTGGGGTCTTTGGCCCTAATGTTCACTCCATTCTCCTCTACTGTACCCATCTCAGCTTATTTCCTTATGGAATGGGGTGAGCATAAGGGCCAATGACCCCAAGGCACACCAAAACACCTGTCGGTGTCTGCAGGGTGGAGTGAGGTGTAATGGCATGAGCATTATGGCAGATGACCCAAAGGCACACCCTCAAACACCTTTCAGTCTTTACAGGGTGGGGTGGGGATGGCGTTAGTTTAATATTTTATTGCCATTCCTATTATTCATCTCTCTACCTCCTGCACTACCAATGCCAATACCAGCAAGCAAACATTAGGCATTGACAAATGCTTGTTTTTTTCAAAATAATATACATTTAATATGCTTTTAAAAGGTTTTTGGACACTGAAATGCAGGGAACAACTTGACTCCAACTCTCTCTCTTCATAGGACTGCACTGAATTCAGCCTACACATGGTATACAGCTAATTTAGGTATCATGTGACCTCCAGTCCCATGGAAGATTGCAAACTTTGTCTGTTGGCCCCAGTTCACAGACAACATTCTCAAATCTGCAGTTCACAAACTTAGCACTGTAATGCAAATTGGAAGAAATTCAAACAGTGAATTAAACTGGCAAATTAGCAAATCTCTCAATGGAGCAAAGTTTCTTAATTTTGCACACCTCTACATTTCAGTAAAACAGCATGAATGGATCAGAAGCTGGACAATAAGAAACGCCAATGCACTGGGTAGTCCATTTGAATTGTATCCCATTTTTGATAATCCTGACAGCAACAGATAGTACAGTAACAGAAGAATAATCTGTCCTGATAGTAACATTGAGGGTCAGATATTCAAACTGTGCTCTTCTTAGGCGCAAGCCCTTGCGCTGCACAAAATAGTTGCACAGGAGTGTGGCCCGGGTGATATTCAAAGGAGTTGCGCTATTGAGCAACTCACAGACCTCCTCACTGGCCGCCACTGCATGGTGCAGTGGAACTTGCACCACCGCAAGTTATCAGAGTGGAGCATTCAACTTGCAGTGGCACAAGTACCATTGCGCCATGCGCAAAATCCCAATATTCAAAAGGTGACATGCAAATGGGGCCATAATTCATGCAAGACACAGGGGGGTCCATTTGCATCTGATTATGGCCCTGTTTGCATGCCATTAGCATGCAGGTGCGTCAATCCCCGAGGACTTGCACCTGGCACCCTGCCAGGCAGGAACCATCGGGGACCGATGCCCCCTGCAGCCCGATCGCGGGCAAAAGAGTGAAAATCCCCACCACCACCCCCACTGGCCCGATCAGGCAACAGCAGAAATGTCTACCCCACCAGCCTGACCGCGGGCTGCATTGGTTAAAAACAACCCCCGCAGCCCGATAATGGGCATAGTTTAACCCCTCCACCAGCCCGATCACGGACAGCATATGTCTCCCCAGACACATCCCTGGTGGTCCAGTGGACCGTAGATACCATCGCGGGATGTAATCATTAACCTCCTCGAAATACATCCCTGGTGGTCCATTGGACCGTGAGTCCCGATCGCGGGATGTAGTCATTACCCCCCTCCCGAAACACATCCCTGGTGGTCCAGTGGACCGTAGATCCGATCGCGGGATGTAGTCATTACCCCCTCCAGAAACACATCCCTGGTGGTCAGTGGACCGAAACTCCTGATCACGGGATGTAATTATTAAACACCCACCAACACATCCCTGGTGCCTAGTGTCCCCCCCACCCACCCACGAAGACCCCCACACCACCCCACGGCAGCCAGCGGGCAGCAGCGTCCCACCCGCCTGCTGCCCGTCATCGCCGACCATGACTGCACGGTAGGGCTGCATGCCCCATTGGTGCAAACAGAGCCAATGGGCATGCAGCCATACGTCTAAGACAGTCCAGTTTGTGAGAGCAGTATTCATTCACAAGAAACTGGACTATCTTATATATTATGGGCTGCGCCCAGTAGCTCTTGTTCTGCACCAATGGCGTGCAACCCATTCTGATCATCGGCCAGCGGCTGGCAGGTGGGTGGGATGCCACCACCCGCCCGGCTGCCAGGGGGAAGCGGGGTGAGTGGGGCTTCATGGGTAAGGTGGGGTGGGGAGACACTAGGCACCAGGAAATGTTGGGGGTGTTTAATAATTACATCCCGTGATCGGGAGTTTCGGTCCACTGGACCACCATGGATGTGTTTCAGGAGGGGGGGTTAATGATTACATCCCACGATCGGGATCTACGGTCCACTGGACCACCAGGGATGTGTTCGGGGGGAGACACATTGCTGCCCGAGATCAGGCTGGTGGGGGGGTTAATCTATGCCTGCGATCGGGCTGCAGGGGGGCATACCTCTCAACCTCTCGTCTCATAAATCAGAGACAAGACATTAAAATATCAGGGACACAGACCCATAAGAGGGACACATCTTAAGATTTGGTGGTATACACTCAGAAAGCTGATAGAATTGGGAGGATATATGTAAGATGCATTTTCTGAATAGGAAGGAATCTGTAACTTTAATAATTAACATTATTTTATGCTTACAATCCCCAGTGTTCTGTCACAAAAATACAATTGTTATGAGGGACGGAGACAAATTCTGAGGCATAATCAGGGATGTCTCTGAAAATCAGGGACAGTTGAGAGGTATGAGGGGGGGCACAGGGAGTGGGTTGGGGGCCAGCCACAGGTGGCAGCTGCTGTGTTGTGCCCTGCAATGCAGCAGCTCACCTGTGGGTGGCCCTCAACTTAAGCCTTTTTTTTTGGCTCAAAGATGTGCAGGCGCAGGTTGGGGGTTGCGTCTGCACAACTCTGCACAGCCTGGCTGAATATCCGGCTGTGCAGTTTATGCATGGTTCCTCCCCCACCAGTTCAGCATGCATTCATTTGCATTGCGCTGTTGCTCAGCCTGTTTTCAGTGGCGCAACTGCCTCCTGCTGAATATCGCAGAATGGAGCAAGTTCGGACTTGCACAGGTGCAACCCTGTTGCACATGGTGCAACCCTTTTGAATATCTGGCCCTGAGGATTTTTTTTTTGTTTGCAATGAGTATAATAGAGGGAATGCAGTTGAAACCAAATGCAAATAATGTAATGTTGGAGGAAGAAAGAATTTCTGAGTGTGAAACAGTAACATACAGTTTGTTGGCAGAAAAGGATATCTTGGTCCATCCAGTCTGCCTAGATGTTCCCTGCCTAATCTGTCCCCACAGACCCTATTTGGTCTCCAAAGACCATCTTACCTCCCTGCCTATATTCTAATATACCCCATTGTCTATCCCACACTTGCTTGAAGCCCCCCACTGTTTTAATCTCCACCAGTTCTGCTGGCAGTCTGCTTCAAGCATCTCACACCATTTAATTGAAGAAATATTCTCTCTTGAATGTCACCATCCCTAGCTTCATCACATGTCTCCCTATCCTGGTGTTCTCATTTGAAAGAGACTCCCCTCTGTCAGGCTGTTTAACCTTGTGAGGTACCTGTAGGTTTCTATCATGTTACCTCTCTCCTCTCTTCCAGGATGTACATGTTGAGATATCTCAGTCTCTCTTCATGTGGCATCTCGTGAAAGCCCTGCACCATTTTAGTTGCCTTCCACTCAATTGCCTCCACCTTGTCTATGCATTTCTGAAGTGTGGTCTCCATACCTGGATACAGTACCCCAAGTTGGGTCTTACCAGTGAGCAAAACAGTGGCAAATACACCTCCCCCCTTCTGCTGGAGTTACCCTTGCTTATATATGCCAGCATCCTACTAGCACTACCACTGCTTTGTCACACTGTCCTGCCAATTTAAGGTCCTTGGATATGATAACTCCAAGGTCCCTTTCATTTAGTAACTGCCTGTATGCACCCCACCCCCCAATCCTATAATCAGTTCCTGGGTTACTATGCTCCAGGTAGAGATGTTGCAAAGTTTTACTTCACTGGCAAACTTCTGGTGAAATTGTGAAATTTGCCTTCATGAATACCTTTTGTGAATTTCCCACTTCACCACTTTGCCACCTTCAATTGAGTTTTCTGTGGAAATGGCACCTTTTCAGGTGAAGACAGGTGAAGTTGCAATTTCACCAGCAAATGTGCATAACATCTACTGAAAAAAATGCCATTTCACCTGCAGAAAACTTTGTGAACTCGTCACTTTACAAATGTGGCACACTTTGTGAATTATTTGTGGGTGAGCAAAGTTTAACAGCTTTTCACACCTCTAGCTCTAGGTACATGATTTTGAACTTCCTGGCATTGAGCCTCAATTGCCATGCATTGGATTACTCCTCAAGTTTCCCAAGATACCTACATAGTCTCTCCATACCCCTCCTGTCCCTATTGTACATTTTTTTTCTCTGCAGTCTCCCCTTCTGCCCTTCTAATCCCTCATATCCCTCCCTTTGCTTTCTTCTTCTTCTTCTCACTTATGCATCTGAAAAAAGTCTTATCCCCTTTAGTTATCCTTTCATCTGTCTGCACCTCTGCTTCTCTCACTGCCTTTTCTGTTTCCCTCTGTTTTATTTGGTATACTTCCCTGTCCCCCTCCCTATTGTTTTCTTATACCTCCAGAATGATGCACTTTTTTCCTTCACCACCCTGGCAACTTCCTCCGACACCCATAGCAGTCTTTTTCTTGTTTTTTAACTCATTTCCTTCACACAGAGGTTGGATGATTTAATTATGACCTCCCTTATTTTTCACCACCGTGTCTCTACCCCTCCCTGGCAGTCCCTCCCCTCCACCTTCAAGGCAGTTTCTGAGGTACTCTCAAATTTCTTTAAAATCCACCACAGATGTTTTTAAAATCCACCCTCCTAAAGTACAGGACCCTTCTCCTTGTTTGGTTAGCCTCTGTTCCTGCCTTCATGTGAAACCACACTGTACAGTGATCTCTTGTACCCATAGGACTGCATTCTGTGATATATGCAACACTTTCCCTGTTTGTAAGCACCAGATCATGTACTAATCTGTCCCTAGTAGGTTCTTTGACTAGCTGCCTCAGAAATGCCCCTTGTATGAAGTCAAGGATGACTGTGCTCCATGTGTGATATTGTAATATAATATATGGAGCTACGAGATTCAGAAATTCTTGCAGGAACAGAGCAGAAATAAGGTCAAGAACAGATATTTTAGTGATGGATATTGAGCAAAGTAAAATGTCTAATCACTTAATTAACTGAAATGAAGTAAATAGGTAATAAACTGTTGATGTATGTTCAGATGGGTGGCTGACTGTTAAAATAAATAGTATAACCTAGTTATCTTACTAGCTAAACTGGTCTGCTTCCAGGAGTTAGGATACATTCCTTTGGCAAAGTATAGTACAGTAGAAACAACTTAACCAGCACCCTTTTAAATGGCACATTCTGGTAACAGGCATGCTAATCCAGAAACTCATTTTGGTAATTGCATTCCTGTGAGGGCACACATTGCTTAATAGGCATGCAATTATGACATTGTGTAATCTCTTAAACTGCACAGTGCTTAGTATGCATGGTATGCTGTCAATAGAGCTGTTCCAATTAAAGAGCTTCTACTGCACTACCAATGAGTGCACAGTGTTGAATGCATTTGATTCTACTACATAGATCTGAAGATGTTTTCCCTTACATTCACACTAATGGTTGCTCCATAGTTTACACACAAATATTGAACATCTCTAAATGTACCGTATGATAGCAAACAGAGGAAGGCTGACTATCTGTTAAAATAGGATTACAGAGATCAGAACATGCAAACTTATTTGTTGTTGTTTGCATTTGCAGATGTCATGTATTCTTTCTCATAGGGGTTGAGAGAGAGACAGAGAGAGAGAGAGAGAGAGAGAGAGAGAGAGAGACAGACAGACAGACAGACAGACACAGAGAGACAGAGAGAGAGAGAGAGAGAGAGACAGAGAGAGACAGACCTAGCAGTCACCAACTGAATGGTGATGAGCAGAGTCATTTGAACACACCGTAATAGTGACATAGTCATCCTTAGAAATCTACAGTTACATTCTTTGAGAAGTAAATAACCTTAATCATTGATGGTATGATTTGTCCTTGTATGTAACTAAAGAAAATGTGAAAACAACGTAAAATGTATCAAGCTCCTTTTAATACTATTAGGGTTATACATAAATGTATTTGTATCCATTTTACATGAGTTTATTGGCATAAGCTGCATCACACTTAAGAAATTGTTATTTAGTTGGAAGACAAATTCTGCAAGTTGCACTGTGAAACATATGTCTAGGAATTTTTTATTTTATTTTTCAGAATATTATTTGGCCCCTTTGAGCTGTGAAGTAAAGTAACAGATGGTAGCTGTCACTAAATGTAAACTTTATTTTTTGATGAATGTTAGCATCAGTAATTATAACGAAAACCATTATAATCTTCAATTTTAGTATAAACCATTTAGGCACCATCTTACTAGAATGAGTCTGAAATGAAATTTAATGAATCCAGGTTAATGAATATCCAACCTGAGACATGATTAGCTAGTAGAAAAGAGAATAAGTTCCTAATAAGTTATGAAAAGCAACATTAATTTTCACATTCATTATTTGCTATTTATTATTCAATCTCTAAAACAAGATTGCCTGTACCTCTGACCATAATTTTTCTTCACATTATCTTAATTGGTATGACATACTCATTTCAAAAGGATGCATACTGTCTAAGAAATAAAAATTACATGGAGATAAGCATGTGCCAGTGTCACTTGTCAATTACAGTAAAACTTGTTAGATGAGAAGTTAAGAGGGTTAAACCACACATGGAGTATTGAATTCAGTTCAGGTCACTTCAGTAAACAAGTGAAAGTTAAGAACTCATTTGGGTGCAGCACTAATGGGCTTTCCAGTTAATTAGCAGCTTATAGGGCAAGTACGGTACAATAAGTAACAAATGTATACATTTAACATATTTCTTCCAGAGAGTGCTGAGGGGAGATATGATTTATTTTATTCAATACCTGAGCACTAAGATTTATTTTATTCTCACTCTTATCCTAGAGCTGGATACAAATGCAAACTTGATTTTGAAAAAGAATAATTTATTGGTGGGTTAGTTAATAAGGACTATTTAGCAAGGACATTGAACAATTTCCTTAGCTCTTTGACCTTCTCTTTGCTAGATTAGTAACTGTATGGAGCTTACTGTCTAGTATGTCTGTGTGGTAGTAGTAAATAGAAAAGTTTTGTGCTTCAGTCTCTTTTTTTTTTCCATATTTCTGACTTTATTTTAAACCTCTTTCATCCCTAGTGCCCTTTTTTATTTTAGTATTAGAGTCTGCTACTCTTTTTATTTTCCTTTTTGTTTAGTTCTTTATAGTTGTAGTACTTTTAGTTAAAAAAATGGAGAGAGTTTGGGTTCTTTCTGGGAGTCGTGGTCCAAGGATTCATGGTTTTATGAGGAGAACTGTTCACCCAAACCATGGGAATTTGTTGCCATCCAGTGCTCCCTCCCTTGAAAATGTTGCTTCCACTGTCAGATGAAGTGAGGTTCCATAAGCAGTGAAAGCATCAACTGCTGCTTTTTCATGCAAGTGGTGCCAACCAAGCAGCACAGGTGCCTAGTACTGACCCCACACAGCAGGACAAGGAGCAACAACAGCAGTAGCAGGAACCACAGCAGCAGCAGCTTGTTCCCCGCACTCCAACTCTAGAGCCACCTATTACATCAGGCACCCCCCCACTGCCTGTACCTGGTCCTTCACATAGCTTGCCAGTCTGACTTTATTTCACCACAGTGCCAGGTGACCCAATTGTTGTGAGATGCAACATCTGTGGCATGATGGTGCACTGTGGTCACAAGGGCACCCACTTGGCCACAGGTAGGCAAAGAACACACCTGGTAGTACACCACCATGCACAGTGGGAGGCAAAGGTGGCAGAAGTGGCAAGCACTCCTGCAGTGGAGGGTACAGTGCAAGAGGTGGCAACACAGTGCCAGCCTGTGTGGCATCCAAACCACAGCAAAAATGAGAGTGGTAAACAAGTGGTGGCTCCTGCAGCTGCACAGAACCCATCCAAAATTCCAGCCTCACAGGCTGATCTTACCATTCTGTGGAGTGAGGCTGACCACCTAGGTAATGTTGTCGACACAGTGCCCCAGCAGTTGGATCAAATTGAGGGTCAGCAATCACAAATGATTGCCATGTTACAAATGCTTATTGGTAAGACCCAGGCCCAGTAGTCTTAATTTGTTTTCTTTCTTAATGCGTAGTGTGTGTTCTGTCTTTATTTTTCCTCACTATCCTCCCCCTACAAAAAATATAAAAAGTGCACCCAAAAAAATGATAAAATGAAAAAAAATTCCCGTACTGCGCTTTTCTTTTTTTCCTACTTAATAATCTTTTTACCTACAGAATAAATATGTATTTTTTTCCATTATTGTTTTCTGCCAGTTGTATTGTGTTAAAGCAGCAGTGCAATAATAGGGTTACAATTTTGACCTATACTATTTTATTAAATTTTCAGTTTATTTTTTATTTATTTAAGAGTTTCACCTGGAAAGGCACACTGAACAACAAGTTGCTCATCTCACAGTGCATCCTGGGGGGAGGGGAAATTGGGAGACGTACAATAAAAATTGTAAGTACCAACAACAGTATACAGTGCAATAAAGGCAGTTGAAGACATACAATTATTCATAAACAACAAACAAATCATAAGCAACAAACATTATACAGTGCCAATATACATGAATATATAGTGAAGAAAATATTTACAGCAGTAACAGGTATATAAAAAGAACTATTTGTATGCATGATCATCGGGAACATCTCTGGGCCAAAGGCCCACCAGTGCAATGGTAGGATAACTATTAACTACAGTGCTTATGATACAACATGGGTTGCTCAGTTGCAGTTACAGTTCACAGAGGAGTAATTGTGCAAGGCTGAGGAAACAGATGATAGGGAAGAAAAGAGGCAAATCTGGTGGGGGAGGACTTCCATTGTTTAGGGAAGTGGTATGAGAAAGCCACCTGGCCAACAGTAGTAGTATGGCATGGGACACTTAAAATATGGGGAACTGAGAACCTGAGTGAATGGGCGGGTGTGGGGAGATTGTTAGTGAAGAGCTGAGATAAGAAGGGAGGGGAGATGAACCTAAATTAGGAGATGAATATAGCACAGTGGTGGAGACGTCTGTTCTCAAGAGATGGAAAAGTCAAGGTGTGGTAGAGGTGACAGTGATGGGTGAGGGTAGAAGTGTCACATGCAAAATGGAAGAAGGAGTTAAAGAGGGTACCCAGTCTGGCTAGGGAGGTCTTGGGCATGGCACAGTAGACTACATCACAGTAGTTGAAGATGGAGAGGATCATCTTCTGGACAAGTCCACATCTAGCCAGAAGATGGAGGCAGTTCCAGTTCCTAATATAGAGCAACTAACTTGGGCTGCAGCTTTTTTAGGATGGTGTCTGCATGACCAGAGAAGGTGAGGTATTGGTCAAGTCAAACCCCCAGATATCTGAAAGAGGAAGTGTCTTCGAGGACAGTCCTGTTAAGAGTGTGGAAAGTGGGTAGGGAGGGGAGCCTAGAGAGTCTCTGCCTGGTGCCAAAGGTCACTGAGACAGTCTTCTTGGCATTGAGGAAAAGCTGATGTGAGCAAAACCAGTGCTGAACACTGCTGAAGTCATTCTGAAGTCCGTTTGCAACATTGGTGGTGGATTGGCTGGAAGTATAAAGGACAGTGTTGTCTGCATACATGTGTATAGAGGAAGACATGCAGACAGACAGCAAGTCATTGAGGAAGATGGAGAAGAGTAACGGACCCAACACTGATCCCTGTGGGACCCCAGTGTCACTGGGGTGGAGAGAGGATATGGAATCTCCTATTCTAACTGACTGGGTCCAACCCACAAGGTAGGAAAAGTACCAGTTTGTGGCAGAGGCGGATAAACCTGCAGATGAGAGGGAGTGAAGCAGAAGAGAGTAGGAGACAGTGTTGAAAGCCTTGGCTAGGTCAACAAAGATAGCGGACATGATTTGACCACTGTCCATACCAGTGAGGATGGAGTCAGTGAGTCTAATCAGAGAGGTGGTGGTGGAGTGTTTTTTTTTTTCCAAAGCCAGATTGGAAGGGAGTAAAAAAGTTAGAGTGAAAGAGGTAGACAGAGAGTTGAGTAAGGACTAGGTGTTCTTGCAGCTTAGCCAGGGTAGGAAGCAGGGATATGGGATGGTAGTTTCCAGGGGAGGATGGGTCACTGCCTCTAGGGAGGGAAAGAACAATGGTATGTTTCCAGACAGAGAGGATGGCTTCCAGTGCAAATGAGAGGTTGAATATCTCTGTCAGTGGGGCAGAGATGGCCGTAGCAGAAAGATAGAGCAGCTTGGGATCCAGCCCATCATGCGAGCTGCCTTTAGGTGGGTTTATGGTAAGCATAGCCTCCAGGGTGTCAGAGGGAGTTATTTTAGTGAATGAGAAGTGATGGGGTTGTGGATAGGAGAGAGGTGAGTTAGAGGGAGGATCAGACTGAGAGGGCAGTAGGGAGGGTAGGAGGGCAGAGGCACAGGAGATGAAGTAAGAGGCTACACTCATGAGGTTGGTAATGAGAGTGTTGATTATAGTGAGGATGGGTATGGGGGGGGGAGAAGAGTGAGTGAATGACATTCCAAAATTTAGGAGGGCTGTTTTATGTTTGATTGAAAGGTTGAGGTAAAGTATTTGGCTTTAGCCAAGCAAGTGGCTTTGGTGCATTTGTTGAGAAGCTGGTGATAGTTGTCATGAGCTTGGAGATTTTGTGTTGTTTCCAAGCTTGGCCCCTTGCTCTTTGGCATGGTATGAGCTCGGGTGTGATCCAAGGGAAGTGGTTTCCATGGACTCTAACTCTGTGTATATGGGCGTGCCACTTCCAAACTTCAAGAAGTTTACTTTTGAAGTATTCTGAGACTTCGTTGATTGTGTTAGCTGAGGTTATAGAGGAACAGTTAGTACACAACAGGTCAAGTGGGAGCGGCCCTAGGTACCTGGCATTGTATGAGTGAGTTACCAGGGTTTTGTGGGGGACTTTGGTATGGTGGATTTGGCACACTAGGAAGGTCATGCCGTGGTCGCTCAGAGCATCTGATAGCACTCCAGATTTGATGACTGTATGGGTGGGAAGCGAGGGCCTAGTCGATTAAGAAATGGTTGTTTGTTTTTGGGTTTATCCTAGTTGGTTTGAGGATAAGTTGAGTTACATTATGAGCAGTGATGTTATATTTTTACTTTAAGCTGGGAAGGGGATAACTGGTTTAGGTTAAAATCACCCATAATATAGATTTCGACTGAGGAGGTGTGGGATATGGCAGAGGAGATTAGGTCAGTGACCAGACAGTAGTTTAGGTCTGGGTGGCAGTAGGCCCTTATAATAAAGATAGAGACTGAGAATGGGAGAAAAGGGACAGAGGTGGAATAAATGGTAGAGAATTGGATTGCCGAGGAGACATAGATTGGCACGCCACTGCCCTTCCCAGTCTGGTCTTGGTTTATTATAGAAAAGCCCAGGATGGTGAGTGGGGGGGTCACCTATTTTATTATTTAGCCATGTTTCAGACAGAATAATTATGTCAGGGCCTAAGCAACCAAGGACTGGAGGAAGTAAATTTTGGGGAGGAGACTGTGTATGTTTAGGTGGAGAGTTTTCAGGCCTCAGGGCAAGGCAGAGGGGTGTGGTAGCAGGACTACAGGGGTGACGGGTGGGGGCACCATGCCATTTATGGAGAAGAGCCCAGGGTTAGGATTTATGTCAGCAGATTACAGGAGTAGTAAAGCAATGATTAGTTAGTGGAATTTAGCACTTTTGTACCAGGGTAACTTAGGGACATGATTACTGGGAAGGGGGGAGGCTGCTGGAGGGAGGTAGAAAGCTAATGGTTTGTATGAGTGTACAGTAGAGAGGAATGAACAAGTGAGAAGCACAGGGGTGAAGAGGGTAATGGTTCCAGATAAGAGTAGGGAAAGAAAAGGGAGCAGCATTGTTAACGACTAAGTTGAGAAGTGTGGGGGGGGACAGGGGATGAGAGCAGGTGATGGGAAGAGGATGGGGTAAGAGTATAGAGGATGGGGTAAGATTGAGGACAGGGAGAGTAAGTAAAGTGAAGATGGTTAGAAGAAGACTGAGGGGGAACATGGTGAGGGAGGGAACAGATGCTAGGAGTAGCAGAAGAGACACCAGAGGTGCCGGACCAGTAGGATTTAGTTAGTATACAGGAGAAGAATGACTTAGTGACAAGTAATTAGGCTGTGAAAGTAAGCCTAGATCAACCTGAGTAGATAAGCACTTAAAGTATGGCTGGAGATCTAATATGCTCCTTGAAGTGTGCTAGTGGTATTTAATCAGCACATTGGGGATGCAGGTCCACAAAATATAAGCTGAATGAGGAATAAGGGTGTGCAAAAAAAAAAAAATTTCTGCCAGCGGAATTTCGGTGAAGGTGCAAATTTTGCTTCCACAAAAGTTCAGAAATCATTTTCAGAACTTTCACAGAAATTCTGCCTTAAAATTGCGGAATAAATATACAAACTGTGGGTTTATTTATTAAACTGCTGGAAAAAAATTTACAGAAAGGATCACTGCCAGTGGTCAGTTCTGAGGCTTTTTTTAACAGCAGTTTAATTCATTAATCCACCCCCACTGATCAGGGGTCCCAGTAAATAGATAAACACCTCAAATCCCTTCCTTGGACCATCCTGGTTTCTAGTGACCCCCCACCCACTGATCATGGCCCCCAAAACATTTTGTTTCACTTATGTCTAGTGGAGCCCCTCCTATCCTGGATTCCTTAATCCACAAAAAGCGCTAGCAGTCCCCAAGTCATTCCCTCTATTCCCAGTATTCCCTGGTGTCTAGTGGATCCCCAACCCCCACCCTTACAGATCATCCACCACCCCACTCCCTCCCACCTGCCCTGAGCGGGCCACCAGAGCAGCCCTCCTCTCTCCTCCACTACCAGTGGCTCACTGAATTGTCAGTGAATGACCGCATGGTTGTATAAGCAGGTGCTCATTCACTGACAGTTCATTAAACTGTGGATAGAATAAATTCCACAGTTTATATGCATTTTTCGGCAGTTCACAAAAAAAGTCCACAGAACCCAGTGAAAATCAACAGAAAATCCCAGTTTCGCCAATGGCGAAATTTCCAAAATTTCACGGAAGTTCCACAAAAGCAGAATTTGCAACTTTCACCCCCCCCCCAAAGAGGAGCTAGATCAGTCTAGAAAACTACTAGGATGCTAGGAGATATTTGCGCCTCTAGTGGGTTTAGGGTATAAATTGCAAATTATAAACTGGGGACTTAGTATACAGCTCGCGGTAGTCACCTAACCACTCGTGGCTATATAAGAAATTGCCCAGACGGGGCGGAAAGGTGGGGAGCCAGCACACAGCGCTGGTGGGGAAACTAGCTGAAGCAGCAGAGGGCAGAAGTGGTGGGGCAGCCGGTGGAAAGTTGTACCAGCTGGGCCACTGCCAGGATGGAGCACCCTGTTCAGGAGCAAGAACTAAGGGAAGAGAAGGAGAAAGACAGGGGTTATATTGCCGCAGGGAGCATCAGTGATTTCTTAATTGTTGGGCGGGATTCAGCTAGAGAAACGGAGGGAAGAAGGACAGCAATCCAGGGCAAGCACCTCACAGCAGAGAATTAATTCACACTGGGGGCAGTGATGCCAGGAAGGAGGAAAACAAAAAAGGGATTAGGGACAGAGTTTAGAGCATAGTTTAACAAAAACAGAAAAGAGCTGTAAATACTCAAGCAAAAAGCCAATCTGAACACTGGGGCTAGCGCTAACAGTTTAAAATATATTTCTTACATTTTTACAACAGTAAAAACAGTCTTCTGCTTAAAAAATAAAAATAGTTCCTACATTTTTAAGCTAGCAACAGTTTAGAGCAGATTCATAGTGGAGGACCAGTGGAGAAGATTAGAGAGAAGGAGAAACGAAGCAGCCAACTGCCTGAATGAGCTGGGGGTTACAGCCAATCATCGTGAAGGCACCAGGAATTCGAACACAGCATACCTTAGCTGAAGCAGCAGCGGGCAGAAGTGGTGGGTCAACCGGTGGACGGTTGAACCCGCTGGGCTGCTGGCAGGATGGAGCACCCTGTTCAAGGTCGAGAGCTAAAGGAAGAGAAGGAGGAAGACAGAGGTTATATTGCCGTAGGGAACAGTGATGATTTCTTAACTGGTGGGTGGGATTCAGCTTGAGAAACAGGGAAGAGGACAGCAACCCAGGGCAAGCACCTCACAGCAGAGAATTAATTCAAGCTGGGGACACTGGCACCAGGAAGGAGGAAAACAAAAGACGGATTAGGGACATCGATTAGAGCATAGTTTAACAAAAACACAAAGGAGCTGTAATTACTCAAGCAAAAATCTCAGCTGAACACTGGAGCTAGCAGTAACAGTTTAAAATATATTTCTTATGTTTTTACAACAGTTAGCAACAGCAAGCAAGTACTATGCAGTAAACAGTATTTTGCTCAAAAAAAAAAAAAAACTAGCAACAGCTTGGAGCATATCTGGAGTGGAGGACCAGTGGAAAAATTTAGAGAGACACAGAAACCAAGCAGCCAATTGTCTGACCAAGCCAGGGGTTACAGCCAATCAGCATAAAGGCACCAGGAATTGGAACACAGCTTACCTTAGCTGAAGCAGCAGCAGCAAACAGAAGCAGTGGGGCAGCTGGTGGATGGTTGAACCCACTGGCAGGATGGAGCACCCTGTTCAGGTCTAGAGCTTATCAGAAGCAGTGATGGGCAGAAGCGATGGGGCAGCAGGTGGATGGCTGAACCCACTGGGCCACTGGCAGGATAGACCACTCTGTTCAAGGGGGAGAACTTAGCTGAAGCAGCAGTGGGCAGAAGCGGTGGGGCAGATGGAGAGTTAAACCCTCCAGGCCGCTGGCAGGATGGAGTGCCCTGTTCAGGGGTGAGAGCTTAGCTGAAGCAGTAGTGGGCAGAAGTGATGGGGCAGCCATCAGATGGTTGAACCCACTGGGCTGGTGGCAGGATGGAGCACCCTGTTCAGGGGTGAGAGCTAAGGGGAGAGAAGGAGAAAGACAGGGGTTATATTGCTGCTGGGGGCAGTGGTGATTTCTTAATTGGTGGGTGGGATTCAGCTAGAGGAATGGGAGAGGAGGACAGCAAACCAGGGCAATCACCTCATAGCAAGTACTATGCAGTAAAAACAGTCTTTTGCTTAAAAAAAAAAATAGTTCATAAATGTTTAACCTAGCAGCAGTTTAGGGCAGATTCAGAGCAGAGGACCAGTGGAGAAGTTTAGAGAGACAGAGAAATGAAGCAGCCAATCACCTGACTGAGCCAGGGGTTACAGCCACAGCATGAAGGTGCCAGGAATTCAAACACAGCATACCTTAGCTGAAGCAGCAGCAGCAGGCAGAAGCAGTGGTGCAGACAGTGGACGGTTGAACCCGCTGGGTCACTAGCAGGATTGAGCAACCTGTTCAGGGGTGAGAGCTAAGCTGAAGTACCAGTGGGCAGAAGTGATGGGGCAGCAGACAGATGGTTAAACCCACTGGGCCACTGGCAGGATGGAGTGCCCTGTTCAGGGAATAGAGCTAAGATGAAGCAGCAGTGGGCAGAAGTGGTGGGGCAGCCGGTGGATGGTTGAACCTGTCAGACCACTGGCAGGATGAAACACCCTATTTAGGGGTGAGAGCTTAGCTGAAGCAACAGCAGGCAGAAGCGGTGGGGCAGCTAGTGGATGGCTGAACCTGTCGGACCGCTGGCAGGCTGGAACACCCTATTCAGGGGTGAGAGCTTAGCTGAAGTAACAGCAGGCAGAAGCGGTGGGGCAGCTGGTGGATGGTTGAACCTGTCAGACTGCTGGCAGGATGGAACACCTTATTCAGGGGTGAGAGCTTAGCTGAAGCAACAGCAGGCAGAAGTGGTGAGGCAGCCAGTGGACAGTTGATCCCACCAGGCTGCTGGCAGGATGGAGTGCCCTGTTCAGAGGCAGGAGTAAGCTAGCAATTGTCGCTTATGTACTGATTTGTATGATACCATTCCTTCCACTGTTAATTTAATTCTGCATTACTCACTTTTTTACATCAGAAATAAAAGTAGTGCTCCTTTTAATGTTGCTCGGAGCTGATTTTCATCAGTATATCCAGCTGTTTTTGAACATCAACTGCTCCATAAGGTCATGGATAAGCACTGCCTGCTGCACTGCATCCTCGTTCATTTTAGTCACAACAAAAAGGATTTTAAATAACAGATCTACCAAAACAGGTGGGAATACTGACAAAAATCTGCTGCAAACCAGATTAAAAGGTGTGCTCTGTTTATTATTTAAGATGTGCAAAAAAAGTACAGCAGATGTACGTAGTGTAAAGAAAAGCATCATATACACAAGTCAGCATGTAAGTGGCAATCGAAAATAGAATACAAACATACAGTAGGTAAAAACTGTTACTTGATTATTGCACTGCTATTGTACTTGTCATGCTATATTAAATTTTGGTTACTGTTGACTGTGTAGCGTTTTCATACTACACCCATAACTACAAAATACCCTATCATCACATATAATTACAATCCCCAAACACCTCCAAAAATGTTCTATCTTATGTGAGTGTAGCCTACATATAGTGCTATTTTGCTACATCATTCAGCATGCAATAAAGAATAATCCCATGAAAAAATATTCAGAAAAGTCACAAGTATTTCTTGACACACTGCTTAAATGGTGCACATAGAGCCAGAACTATCAGTGTCCCAAGTGAGACAAATGCTTTCTGACACCTGCTGTTGTTGTCCTGCTGTTTTAATTACATATACAGTCCCAATGAAGAATAATCACTTGAAAAAATGTTCAGAAAAGTCACAAGTATTTCTTGATGCACTGCTTTAAGGGTGCATAACTGCACATAGAGCCAGAATTGTCTCATAGTGTCCCAAGTGAGAAAACAGCTTTCTGACGCCTGCTGTTGCTGTTGTCCTGCTGTTGTCATGCTGTTTGTTGCTGCTGCTGGTGCTGATGTACAGTGTATTGGTGAATGATGATAGCCACAGATGATCACGGGTTGAACTGTAATTACATGTTTTGGAAATTTCTACTGCTGCGTTGATTGAAACATGCTGCCCTATGTGTGCATGTGTATTCATACCAACAATAGTAAGTTATTGTACGTATCACAATCATGTTTTATCAGAGACACTGCTGTTTCATTTGTATTGAATCTTGTTGTTTGTTGTAAGCAGACCATTGTGTTGTTCCTTTGCAGGGAATCATCATCCTACATATTGAATGTTTCCCCTTCACCGGGGTGTTGGCCATGATCACATTCACATGCAAATTACATGTGCCACCATCTAATGTAGTACGTAAAAAAAAAAAAATTCTGGGAAGGGTGGTTACTGCTGTGGGTGAGTGAATTATAAGCATTTCTCATTACTGTTCTTTTAAACATAGAAACATAGACTTTGATGGCAGATAAGGACCACTTGGCCCACCTAGTCTGCCCATTTCCCTACCCATTGGATAAGCTGCAGATCCTAGTTTACCAACAGCCTACTGCTTCCTACCCCCCACCAGAATTGCCTTATGTCTGTCCCATTCTTGAATTCCCCCACTGTTTTTGACTCCACGACCTACTCAGGAAGGCCATTCCATGTGTCCACCACCCTCTCTGTGAAAAATACTTCCTCACATTGCCCCTGAGCCGTCCCCGCCTCTATCTTCAGATTGTGTCCCCTTGTTCTTGCACATCTCTTTTTATGAAAGATGCTACACTTTTGGATTTTGTTGATTCCCTTGAAGTACTTGAATATTTCTCTTTTATGTTTTTCTTTTACTTTCTCAGATCATAGCACAGAGATTCACAGTAACAATCTGCACATGTGTTACACATGTTAATCACAGTCTGAACATGTGTTACACATTTCTGACTGTTGACTTTAGCTTTACAAAAAATGTTAAGCCATGAAAGGTAAGTATTTTTTGGGTGGGGGGGGCATTATTGGAAAACAATTTTCATATTTTTGTCTTCTTTCCTGGTCTTCAGTGTATCCAAACTGTTGCCCATCTTCAGACTGAAAGGAACATACCACTGGATGCAGAACCTCAATATATGTATTTTTTTTATTATACTTTTTGCCACAGCTGGCATCTGCCCTGGTCACGGACTCCTGCATTTCCACCTCCTATTTTTGCCTGCGCTCACCTGGCACCCCTGGCTTACTCCCCAGGGGGTGGGGTCACGGCACCTTCTTAGTGCTGCAATCCTTGTTACTAACCGGGAAAGCCAGCCAGGAGGCTAATTGAAGCCGGAGGCAGGGCTTCATAGAGGAGGCCAGCTTGCATGGATTTTCTTCCTGTATACGGGGGGCAGGGTTCATGAAATGATGACCAGCATCCACCCTGCCCCTCGACATGTTGATGTCAGTGCTGTGGTACACTCTGCTTCCACCATGTGTCCGTAGTGCATGGGACACACTACCTGCTCTCCCCCCTGGAGAAGGAAAGCAGTTACAGGATGCTCAATCCTTCTCCCTCTGGCCGACCTTCCGGCAACCCGGGTCCATTCCTGAACCCAGGTTGTCAGCGCTGCAGGTTCGCACCTTGTCCCTGTGCCAGTGGACCAGCCAGAACCTCAATGTTACCTGCAAACAGATGGAGAAGAAATTATTCTGAGTCGATTCCAGTACCCCATTTTTTTATTTTTATTTTTTTATATTTTATAGTATAATCGGAATTACAATCCTTTGAGTCATAGACTCTTTTGCAAAGGCTCCACATCTCTCCACTAAACTTCATTTAGTACCCTGCTGTGCTGTTCATGTCTTTTGATATATCCAGCTTGAAAAACACAGCTATTACCAAAACACCTGTTTAAAAATGTATCAAGTTTAGTGACACACACTGGACCAGTGTCTTACATTCCATCCCAACCTGGAAAACACATTGTAGAATCCTTGTGTAGTGAAGTACACCTGTTTCTTCTGTGTAGATAGAAAAGAAGATATTATCTGGCCTGTATTTCATCACTATTGAATTCTTCACACTTGAGGAAAACAATAAATAAAACAAAGAGGAAATCAGACTGATTAATACCTCTAGATAAAATTATTTATGTGACTGCACAGCAACGGTATTGTTGGCTGCAATTAAAGTAATCATCATTTTGGTTCTAGGACTGTATGACTGCAAGTTTAGTCGCCTGTGATGAAAAATTTAAAAATCACGTGTCTGTATTTGGCCATAGTGACACGTATATAGAAAGGATTAACAACACAGTTCAAGTGAGTCAAAAACACAGTACATGACATACATGCTTACTGTAAATTACTGATGGTAATCATGATGAAGGGTGTAACATTTTGTGACTGTGTGATGGATAGTGCATTGCTGGCTGCAGCCAGTCTAGCAATGTAACACCTTCAGGGAAATAACCGTAGAGGACAATGAACATTACAAATTATTTCTCACAGTGGCACAAGTATTTTGATGTTACTTGTTCGCAAATCATCTTGCACTGATCATGCAGATATAGTTTTAAAAAGTTTTGTAACACAAAAAATTAACTTTTTAAAGAGAATAATCCATCATTTTTGAAAGCCAGAACACAGATCAATTTTTAGTACATTATTTTTAAGGATGAAATTTAAAACAATGCTCGTGAATTTTGGTACTTTACTTCATGATCATTGAGCTATTCTGGTTAATAATGATGATGACAAGATAAACCAAATTTCTGCTGAAGTGACTATAGTACCGAAGTGGTACAATATGAACTAAATTAATGCATATTCATATGACATGAACTCACCATGGCCAGGGCCCCTACTTTTCTGCGGCACAGTGGGACCAAGTTCTGCGGCAAGACTACCATTTGCCACAGAACTTCTGCGACGGTGGTTTTTAATTTCTGCGGAAGTTCTGCGGCACTAACAAACTACCACATCACCATGTCAGCTTGTCATCCTGACTTCACTTTCACAGCAGTGTTTATAGCAATCAGGATGGTGGAAAGCACAGTAACACTAGTTCAAAAAATAACAGACTAATAAAAATAATTTTATGCCTAAAAAAGCAAAACAAATGTCTCTCCCTTAAGGTCCTAGCCTGTTGCATAAATGACATATGCAGAGGGGATCTTATGTGATAAATAAGGTATTTCTATATGCATGATATCTATCCCTCTAATGAGGTTTCCACTGTCTATCACTTATATATTTGTATGTGCTTTCTACACCACTCATGAGGTTCCCACTGTGTATCACTTTTATATTTATATGCAATCTGTAACATACATACAAATATATGTGTGTGTATGTGGTGAGAGAGACAGAGATACTGTATATGTGTGTGTGTGTGTCTCTCTCTATATATGTGTGTGTGTGTGTGTGTGTGTGTGTGTGTGTATATGTGTATATATATATATATATATATATATATATATTCATTATTTCCATGAACTTGCTTCCTCATTCATACAGGTCCCATTGGAAATGGAATAGAGGAGTTATTGCAAAACTAATTTTTCATGTCAGCCTGCTTTTCCTGACACACTGCCTAACACCATCAGGCCATGACATGCATGTGAACTAATTGTGAGATAGAGCTCTCCAGCCCATCACAATGTGTCCACCATGTGACATAACACTACACCATACCTTTCAAGGCTCCAAGCAGTGATGTGTTCCACCAATCCTTGTGCTGCCCAGCCAGCTCCCAGAGCTAATCTCTGAACCTGAGTTGCCAGCACGGAAACACAGCATGCTATCCTCTGGCCCAACAGCTGTCCCTGCACACAACATTTCTGCATAACTTTTAGGTGATTCTATCAACCAATGACAATATGTAATTAATAACCCTGGCAAAAATGCATACAGCGCAATTATTTATTTAACAGGTCTATTCTTTCAACAGGTCTACACATTATTATATTCCACTTTTCAGGGCATAATTACTTTATTTTTCTTAAAAATGACAGTTAAATTCATTTTACTAGTTATTCATTTCAGATGGCATCTCTATATCTTAAAGGCACAAATAGGTTTGTACAAAGTGAGGTATGGACCTAACAGGTCTGTGCTATTGACGAGGTTTTGTTTAAGTTGGCCCTAGTGCAATAATTTAAGACTGAAAATTGTATTAGGCTGTAGTACAGGTTGAGCAAATATCACCATGCATGAAGTGCTGTGCCACCATCTCTGGCAGCGGGAGCTGTGGTAGATAGGTGACTGTTCATTTCTGTTGCAGAATGCAGTCATTTCATTAGCTAATGTATGATGTTATAGCAATGATAACATCACATTCTGAACATATAGGGGGGGTTGGATATAAAAAGAGAGGATGGAAACCAGATTCTATGGATAAACAGAAATATTAATAAAAAATCACCAAGAAGAGTGAATTCTGCAGTACCGCAGAAATTCTGCGGTAGATTGCAAGTTCTGCGCAAAATTCTGTGGCCGCAGAATTCTAGGGGCCTTGACCATGGCTTGCTGTGGTTTCTTCGATTGTGCAAAGGCACCAGATCTGTTTGTCTGTCAGTCTCTTGCTCTCTCTCTCTCTCTCAGCAGGGCAGCTGTGGCTGGCTCTGGGTTCTTACATTGGGCACAGGTACAATGTATGTGATGTATGTGTGTCTCTCTCTCGCTCTCTCTCAAGAAGCAGGGTGGCTGTGGCTGGCTGCAAGTTCAGACATTGGGCACAAGTGCAATGTCTGTCTGTCTCTTTCTTTCTCTCTCTCTCTCTCTCTCTCTCTCTCAAGAAACGGGGTGACTGGCTGGGGTGTGTTACTGTATCTCAGTGTCAGGATATCTGTCATTCAATCAGCATGATGTCAGTGGCTACAAGTTGACATGTTTAGAAGACTGCAGGAAAAAATAACTGCACAAATTCTGTGAACTGTACTGACAAAATCAAAGAAGGCGAAGGTGAACTACAATAATATGTCATATGACACTTATAACAGGAAGAAGTACTTTAATGCTAATTTTTTCTTTGTGCCCTTCCACCAACTGCCTCAACATCATCAATGAGGAAGCAGCCATCGCAGTCCTCAATGCCGGTGTTGTACCCACTTGGAAATTCCTTTTCCATGAGCGCATCATCAACCTCAGTGGTACACTGTTTAATGCTGCCAACAGGATGATCTGCTTCACCCTCATCATCAGCACCACCATCATCGTGACTGACTACAAACATAGATATGCTTGTCCTACTTCGTATGTGACCTTCATTCATTTTGATAAATGTCAGCATGCTGACATTTGTAGGTGATGGGTTAGTATGATGGTCACACACTATGGCCCCTGCAGAACTAAATACCCTCTCCACACTTATACTAGAGGGTGGGCAGATCAGGTACTTTAGTGCTACTGATACCAGGGCTGGCCATTCATTCACCTTGCCATGCCAGTACACCAGAGGATCATCCAATATGGTCAGATGTCTGTTTTCTGCCAAATAGGCCTCAACCATGCTCTGTGAGGCATGCATTCCTGATGAGTCATTACCTGTTTACAAGATGCATCTAGTCACAAATTCCAGCTTGGGACATGGCACCCCAAAGTGGATTAATGGCCAACTGTGCAGCTGATACCACCCCTTGCTGTTTAGCCACCTTACTGGATGCACTGTGTCCACAGCATTGTAATGCTGTGGTTTGCAATACTTTGCACATGACATCTGTGCACCATGAACCAATCTGGCCAGCTGTCCAATGAGATATTGAACCTGATCATGCCCTCCCTCCAGTATGGCTGCAATGCCATGTTTGTAGAGTGGATCCAGAATTGTGACTTTTCCAAATTCTGGAGAGTAATGAATGGTGGTGATGTGTCTATTGTTCTCTAAGATTGTAATCATGTGTTTGGATAATGCACAGCTTGACCTGCCTCCGGCCACATCAAGGCTAGGCTGCAGGTTCAACAATGTATGCCTCAGCACCTGTAGCAGCGAAATGGCTTGACTAACAGATGCACAGTCACTGCTCACTGCCTGTGTGGCATGTTCAAACAGCCTCAAAATTACTATTACTGAATCCATGAGTCAACATTGCTCAGTTGTCCTAGACATTGATGCCCTGGAACTGTCACTGTGCATAACAACGTACTTGGATATTGCTTTGTACTGCTCGTACAAGTGCTCTGCTATGTAAAGTGTTGAGTTCGATCTTGTGGCAAGTTGAAGCTTGAGGCGGTGCTGAGGGAGGCTGGTTTGGGTCTGCCGCTACCTAAGTTGGTCATGGGCCTTTCCAGAATATGTAAAGTGGGCACAGATGTGACGTGCAACAGTCAGCATTTGCTTGATTTCCAGAAACTGCAAAAAACTTCTGTACCACAAGATTTAAACAGTGGGCCATGCAGGGAACCCTGACAAAGCCACCTTTAGTGATATATTTAACAACACTGTCGCCATTATCAGTAGCTATGAATCCAGCTTTTAGGGAGAGGGGGTGCAGCCACTCATCAATTTCTGTCAGTAGCAAGTCTAGCATGTTTTTGCATGTATGCGGCGGCCCTGCTACATTACGCACTGCAAGCACGGCATGCTTTCTAATGACATAAAGGTTGCTGCTACCACAGTCTGACCTATTACAGTGCTTTCCCATCCCATCATCACAGACATCCCCAGGTAGCTGTGCCCAATGTGCAGTAACACACAGATAAGAAATACCCACCATTTTGCCACTTGTCCACATATCCATACTTAAATGAATGTAAGGTGATGCAGAATGCTGAAGGGCATGTCTTACAGACTACGTCACAGTACAACATAACTCAGGGACAGCACAGGTGACAAAGTATGTCCTGGATGGGATTTTCCATTTAGGATATGTGCATGCCCCAAAGCATTGGAATCCCACATTCTCCACAATGGAGATTGGATGCAGGTCAATTACAAGCATTTCTGCTATGCCAGCATTGAGTTCATGCACAACCACATGATTTGGTGGGCATTTACTGAGACATACAAAAAGGCTGTGCAACACGGACTGCATTGTTCTGTGTTTTGCACGTGGCATGCCAAATATCTCTGCTTTGCAAAGTGACATGAATAGGGTGCTTTTGATGTGGGATGGTGGGTGCACAGATGACAAGCCAATAAATGCTGTTATTTAACCCGTTTTAAGCACAGGGGTTGACGTAGTAGAATTACTACATGCACCACCACCACAGTTACTCTGACCACTACTGGAACACACAGTCATCCTCCTCCTCATGCCTGTAGTAATCTTCCAGTGTTAATTCACAGCTTTTACCTACATGGCTACTTACACTCACTTGGGAAGGGGATACCATGCTCATTAAGGTGGATGAGGATGCACACCCGACTACTGCATCAGCTCCCCTATGGGGCCGAGTCCACACTGCCATGTGCCAGCTCTTGAGAGGAGTATGCTGGCCCGCAGTGCCAAGATGGCTACCCTTTTTACCACACCTCACACATGCTTTGCTAAGCTGGCAGATTGCCACTGTTTCATCTTTTTCATCTTGTACAAAAAAATCCTAAACTAGTAATTTTGATGTCCTACATTTTATATGATGCTCCAGCTCTGCATATGGGACTGAAATTTTCAGAGAGGTGAAATGGGGGTGAGCTGCATGACTTTGGGTGTGATACAAACTTGGACTTTGACTGAACATCACAATCTGAGTATGACTTCAGTGTCCTCCACAGACACAGCTACATCAGAAGAACTTTGAAGTGGGAGATTTATTAACAGACTGTTTAGGTACAGCCACCTTAACTTTCTTTTTGTCTGGTTCCCATATGGGGTCAATAGCATCATCATCACCATAATCATCCACAAAATCACTTTTGATGATATCTGATGGAGATACTACAACAGTGGCCTCACTCTGATCATCCATACTTTTTTTTGTCACCATCTGATTCTTTGGATGGCTTAACCTGAGGAACTTTGGAAACATGAGACTGTGAATCATGAAGATTAGAATCATGTTCAACTACTGTGGGGAGTGGGACATCAACTACACTCAAGTCTTCTGACTCCACAACATGTTTACCACCTGATAGTTTTTGCCCGGGTTGTAGCCATTCTCATGCTGTTATCAACCATGCTGTCACTCACTTTACTACCATTAGTGACACCAGCATCTCCAACCAGCTCTGAAGTGACTGATTTCATTGAGAAAAACTGAGTCACAGAAATCCTTTTACTTGCAGCAACTACTACCTTTCCCTTCTGCTGCATACTGACACGTCCACAACCACATTTCACACTGCTAGCCCCTGATGAAGCTGCCTCATCATCACAACTACCACTGCTAGCATTTGGAGGCACACAAGCAATAATCTTCTTGGCAGCAGCGCCACTGCCAGAAACAGCTTTGCATGACCATCTCTTACTAGGCATTTTTTACGATTACACAGACAGTCACCAAGAAAAGAAACATGTGCACCACAAAAAGTGATTTTTCCGGTCTTGTGTGTTGTGGTAATAAATTCAAGTGAATCCACAAGACAGTACAATGACAAAAATACTGCAATAGGTACTTTTTTACTATGTCTATTTTCTGTCATTTAAATGCTATAATATTCAGTGAAAGTGAGAGATAGTGTTCACGATACTATAGGGAAACACACAAAAGTGGTACAATGACAACAATTTAAACAGACTGAACACAGACAGTTAACAGCAATGTTATATTTCTGCAGTTTTTGGTGGATGGAAAGCCAAAAACAACAGTCACTTCCAGACAGAAATTAGGCACTAAACAGATGTAGTCGCACAGGCACAACAAGACTTTAAAAAGTCTTCGGAAATCCAAAAGTGAAACAATACCTTATTTTGAGGATGGGTTTTTTACAGCAGTAGAGACAGAAGTATGAAAAATCTGCAGACGGGCTGAAAAATTAGGAGTACAGCTATTACTGTGGTGCAGTAAAATGCATATGACTTGATGGCACGCACACAGACTAAAGGTAATGCACAGAAACTTTAAGAGTTCAGTAAACTACAACACAGTCTTTTAAACAGACTGAAAAATGCTCAGCAAACACTTGTAAAAACTTATTAGAATTATTACTATGTGAACCTGGATGCACAAATACTAAAACATTAGCCAACAATATTAGGAAAGATTGCCTTTCACACTGTGGTCTATGAATCTTCCTTCTACACCACAGATCTGCCCCTCCCCCAAAGCACATTTCAGTACAGACACTGAATGTACTAATTTAAGATGCAATATTCACAGCAAAGCAATAAATGAACAATGATATAAACACACAGGGGTTTATACACTTGATGTACTAAATTTGGACTCAAAAGTCCAAAAAAAAAAATTTGGGAGGGGGAATGTTTTTTGAAGGTTTGATCCTCAGAACTCTGAGAACTCCAGCTTTCCACTACACCACACTACACTGAACTGAAGCTGTGCAAGCCAATATAGAGCCCATGTGACCTGCCATCCCATGAATCATTGCAAAATTTGCCATAAAAAGCAAAATAAAAGGTGAAGTAGTGTGAACTCCATAAGAAGCAATAGGATATTCTTGTCAATGAGGAATGCAAAGTTTTTTCACTTTGCTTTGTGTAGTATTTCACAAAATGTGAGTTATACATGAAATACTAAACACAGCGAAGTTAATGGACTTCACCCACCTCTAATCACAAGACATGTATACATATTGCTAAAGTTGAACAAAAGTATATACCTCATACCCTTACATATTAATATGATAGTCTTTTTGAAATGTTATAATTCATAGCTTTTTGGGAAGCCCACTGGTCTCCTAATGACATTTCAGCCTATGAATTTATGAGTCTAGTCATTAATTTTGGTAGAGATTTATGTGTACTGTATGGGACACAAATTGTCTAAGAATATATTTCACTGAGCCTTAGAAAAATCAACAAAACATATTTTAAGTCATCAGTCACATTCATAGAACATGGACAGTAAGGGGTAGTGATTTTTGTTTTATGGTATCTGTGATTTAAAAAAAACACTTTTGTAGATATTGAAACAAAAATAAAAGTGTTTAAATCATTTTATCAGGAACTCTACAACCAACATCCTGTTTCACATAGAGAGGAATGGACAGTGTTCCTTAAGAATCATGGCTTTTCAAAACTGTTGAAGGGAAAAGGAAAGGGGAAATTGTTTAACCAGGAAAGGCACACTAAGCTGAAGCTTGTTTCCAGGTGCAACCTGGGAGCACAAGGAAGTTAAGTGACTTACTCAGGGTCACATGGTATGCAAGTGGGGGCTGTAGGACTCAAACCCAGGTCTCCAGATTTGCAGCTCAGTGCCCTAAACCACAGCACTATACTGCCTCAGGAAAAGGCCCTGTGTCTTCTGCTACATGTAGCAGGTGAGGTGGTGGAGGCTTCCCTTTAGAGGATGAATTCCAATTATTTCTCAAGCCATGATGGTTACCCAGGTGAGTTTTTTAAAACTTTTAGGACTTCCATACTCCCACTTTCTACTAGTGTCTGCAATGATGTGTCTCAGGGTGCCCCTCCACCATCCTGGTTTTATGCTGTCATATCAGTCATTCCCACGCTGCGGAAGGATCCCAACTTCTGTTCTTCCTACAGACAGATTTCTGTACTAAATACAGATTACAAATGGTTTGCTTCAATCCTCTTCTGCTCTCTGGATATTCTACACTCCTCCATGACAGCACCAGACCAAATTGGGTTTGTACGGAATAGACAAATGTCAGATAGTGTTAAATGGGCCCTCCATATCTTTCACCATGTGTAAACCACATAAACGCTTTTCTTTTTGGCTATCTTCAACATAAAGAATGCCTTTGACTGTGTTGTAGTGCTTTCTCCATGCCATAGTGTTACAGTTTAGATCCCTTCCAGTTCTGTGATATTTGGGATCACCTCTGTGCATCCCTTAAATCCCAGGTACAAGTAACAGTCATCCTTCAGAAGATTTAATGTTACAAAAGGGGAACCATCAGTGAGGTCCACTTTTCTTATTTTCACCCTATACCTGGAATGTTGCTCAATATCTGTACCAGACCTCTGACATACAGGAAGTACAGGTGGGAGGACAGGACCACTATCATTCTCTCTATGCAGATTATATTTTGTCAGTGGTTCAGTAGGTTGAACACTCACTTCAGAGGTCAGAAGATCAGAAGTCTGTGTGTTCCATTCCCACGCCACACCAGGAACTTGGGATAAATCTGAACACTGACACTGCAGTGCAATATGGCGGAGGGGGTGCTGCATGCCTGAGGTGCCATCCTTCAGATGAGATTTTAAATTTGCAGTAGTAGAAGTAGTACAAATGTTATTCATATTAATCTGAACAAAAGGATGAACATGGTCAGACTCCAACTGAGTAGCAAGGCTCATTTACAATGGGTACCATAAGCCATAATATCTATTTTACAAATACCAACAATACATATACACAGAGGGCCAGATATTCAAAAGGGTTGCGCAATGCACAATAGGGTTGTGCCAGCGCAAGTCAGAAAATGCGTCATTCTGCAGTATTCAGCAGGAGGCAGTTGAGCCACTGAAAACATGCTGAGCAACAGCACAATGATAATGAAGTCATGCGCAACTGAAGGGGGTGGAACCATGTATAAAGTGCGCAGTGCGATGTTCAAAGACTTGCACAATGCGCAACAGTGGAGCAGGTGGAAGTTGCGCCATAGCGGAAATGAGCCAAAATAAAAAGGAGCAAGGAAGATGCACAAGAACGCTACAGGGAAGCCTCATGAGGCAGGGAGAGAGAGACAGAGAAATAGGGAAAAAAGAGGGCAGGCCAGGGAAACCAAAACACAGAATAGGGGCAATGGAAGGTGTGTGGGCCCGCAGAGAGCAGAGGCCAGTAGGTGTACCTGGTGCAGTGGAGGTAGCAGTCAGGACAGTGGGGGGAGCAAAGCAACAACAGCTGGGGGGGAACACAAGCCAGGGACATGGACAGTGCCACCTTCCATATGGAAGCCGTAATGAGGGGGGTGAGAAGGCATGCTACAGGGGGACATGGCCATGGAAGGGCCTGTCAGCAGTATGCCCCCCAACAGGCAGTACCGAGCCTGCACCAGCTTTGAGCTGTACACAGATGTCGAGATTGTGGACCGGTACCACCTGAACAGGGCAATACTGAGGTGGCTCTGTGAGCTGTGCAGTGATGTGATGCATGCACCCACATGACGGAGTCATGCTCTGTCAGTGGAGACAAAGGTAATAGCCTGCATGTGCTTGCTCACCACGGGTACCTTCCAGAGACCAGCAGGGGACACCACAGGCATAACACAGTTGGCCACGTCATGCATCCTCACCCAATTCCTCAGCGCACTGCTGCCACATGCTGTGGAGTATATCCATTTCCCCAGCACCACGGCAGAGTGCACAGCAAACATACAGGAGTTCCACAGGGTAGCACGTATGCCTGGCATGCTAGGGGTGATAGACTGCACACATGTGGCCATTTGCGTGCCATCTGGCCCCTATGGGGCCGCTTACATGAATCAGAAGGGATATGCCAGTGTCAACTGCCAGGTGGTGTGTGATGCGAGTGGGTGCATCATCAATGTCTGTGCCATGCACCCTGGGGGAGCACATGATTTCTTCATCTGGTACCAGTCGGCACTGTGCCATAGATTCGAGAGTGGGGACATCCCCACAGGTCATCTAGTGGGTGAGTATGCATGTAGAACTGACAAATCGTGGGCAAGGGGGGGTAAGCCAGAGGTGCCATGGGTGTGGTCCACAGGGTTTGGGGCAGTCTGAGCCTGAACAAGACACTAACCTCCACTGTCTCCACACAGGTGACAGTGGATACCCACTCCATCCCTGGCTGCTCACACCCTACCAGTGGCCCACGACCCCATCGCAGCAACGCTTCAATGAGGAACATGCCACCACATGCAACGTCATTGAGCGGGTGTTTGGGATGCTGAAGGTGCATTTCCATTGCCTGGACACCTCTGGTGGTGCCCTACAGTATAGCCCCTCAAAGGCCTTTGGGGTATTCCTGGCCTGTTGTATCCTGCACAACATGGCCAAAGACTATGGGATATCCATACAGGTTGAAGAGGGGGACAGTGATGGGGATGATGGTGACACCGGTGATGACGGGGATGGGCAGCCCCCCTTGGCTGATGGGACCCCCTGACTGATCTGGCTGGCCCAGCTGCACCAGGACACCATCACAGAGGAGCACTTCAGCCAACACAGGTAAGTCATGGGGCCATGTGCAACCACCAGTGGCTAGGGCACAACCCACATACACACATGGAAACACACCAGGGGTGCATGCTGGCAAGGGATGTGGCAGGGCACAGAAGCACACACATAAAACCAGAGAGGGATGAACAGTAACAAGCCACGTGGACGGACACACACACATGCACACACAATAGGCACAAAGTGCACAGGGGTCAGGTGCAAAACAGAGCCGGAACACAAACACTAGCAACACACATGTCCACAGGCCACCACATCCACTGACTGTCTATGTGCATGTGTTAGATGCTGGGCACCATCGCACTTTGGTGTACAGCACAATGCAGGCATCATCATGCACACGTACCTGTGGACAGCAGTTGGGAGGTTGTGCAGGTGGACCGAGTGTCTGTGTGTAGGGCTGGGCACCCTCCGGTGCACTGCCCACCAAAACACACAATGCACACAGGGCAGCACCAGACAGTGCCTGCACTGGGAGACAGGTCAGTCTTGCAGTACAGTGCCACATCTGCCTTGGATGCATGGGCAGCCCTGCCAAGACCCAGCAGCACTGGCAGGCTGACCACGGGCCTCATGGGGTGGCATCGATGGTCCACCAGGGGTTCCACTGTGCGAACGTGACCGTGCCCGCACAGGGGTCTACAGCACACCGAACATACTGTTCCTGCACCAGGAGTGCTCGGGATGCCCACAGCTGAACTCGGCGTCGACAGGGTGGGTGTTGCACAACACCGGTAATGGGGAGTGGATAGCAAATTGTGCGGTGTGAGCAACACATGGGCACCTGATTGTGTGCCCATTGTGGCCATGACAGCGACCAATGCCTGTGTTTGCCTATCAATGGCAGCGGTCATATCCTCCCACAACTGGACAATCTGTGACAGGATCCTATCGGTGTTACTGCTGTGTCACTCCTGCATCTGCTCCAGAGTCACACACAGTGTCTCCATGGATGTTGCAAGCTGCATCTGCTGATGTACTGATGCCTTCAGTAGGTGGGTGTGCTAGTCAAAGAGGTTGTCTGCCACCTCAGCATCCTGTCCCTCAGGGTATGGAAGGGCCTGATGTTCAGCACTCCTTGAGGGTGGGCGCTGCTCACCAGGACCAGGTATGGGCAAGTCCACAGGTGGTGCACAGATGCCACCGGTGAACCCTGAACCCCCAGTCCCGATGGGTGACTGCTGCTGCTGCCCCTCCACCTGCTGTGCCCAAGGGATCAGTTGTTCTGCCGCTGTGGCCGCAACAGTGCCACTGACCTGACCAGCCACCAGTGCTGCCTCACCGGTGCGGACAGGGACAGCCTGAGACTGTGCTGACATGCTGGCACACAAGTCAGAACCAGCCAGGTCCATGGGCGTGAGCTGGCCTGCTGTGTGTCTATTCCATGACACACACATGGCACTGCCTATAACGGTTGTTGCGTCATCAATGGTGCAGGTCTGTGCCACAGCCACAGCCACAGTGTGCTGGCATCCTTTGATGCCAGACCGCTGAGACACAGGAAGGGCCTCCCCCACACCTGTCTCAATGACATCAGTGTTGACAGCCAGGCGGACCCACTGTTGCAATGCTCGCTGGCTAGATACGGAGATGGATGGTCCCTCCTTGAACTGCAGATGACTGTCCGCAGTGGACAGGCCCTCCACCACTGACCCCTGCAGATGCACAGGATCTGTAACAGACGGTAAGGACACATTAGTGTATATGATCTACCCTCCCCCCCGACAGACCATGACGTACCATGCAGTGATGGGCTACCACCTGTCTGGAAGCCACCTCCTGGAACACCCTCAATGGCACTGCACTGCATGCTTGCAGTGAGCCTGTCCTCTGCCGGAGTCAGCTGCACCACCTCCGGCTGGCCCCCTCCTGTTGCAGCACGTGCCGCCCTGATGGCAGCCACCTTCTCCTTCACCCTCCTCCTGTCGGTACCCATCTTCTTCTTACACTCCTGCACAAAGCGCTGGTGGCTGCCATGCAGGTTGACGGCACATGCCACCCCCTCCCATGCAGCAGCATGGGCCTGAGGGGTGCCCCACCATCCACTGAGCAGTGGCTCCTGATTGATGTAGGCCTCGAAGAGTGCCTCCGTCTTGGCCTTTGTGAAATTGGGCCTCCTCTTCCACCCACCATCATTGTCCTCCTCACCCAGTCCTCGCTCGGTCATTATTCAGCCTGTATAGGTGACAGTGGATACCTGTGACTGTGCAGTACAAAGCAAGTCCCTGATACCACAGTCCAGAACACCACACAGCATGCAACTCACCAATAAACTGCAGTAACCGAATGTGACCACTGCAGAACAGTGTCGCAATTTTATAGAGCAATCCATGCAAATTAGGTGTGGAGCAACTTTAATGAGATGCAAATCACGCTGCTGCGCCATTGCATGGCTGATCGGATGATTTGCATATGACGGCTGAATATCGCACTTTTGCACTTTGCGCAATTGTGTTGAACGTGCTGAGCCAATGGCGCAGTTCTGTGGCCTGCATAGTACACCGCACTGCGCATGCCCAGGTAGCTTACGCAGGCATCTGCTGAGCTGATGATGTGCTGTGTGCAGTAGGCAATTCAGGGCATGGCCACCATTGTGCCAGTGGCACTATGGCGAGGGTCACTACATGGTGCTGTGGCACAACTGCGCAATAGTTTGCTGTGGTGATGGCACACAGGCAACCAATCGCACTAGATGCATAGACGTCTGATGGCACTGTGTGTGGCCTTGCGCCAGAGACCCATGACCCTGTGCCTGACCTTTGTCCCCTTGGCGCTATACATCTGGCATAGCTGCACCTCTATCGCGCTGTTCGGTGACAGCATGATAGGGAATGGTGGCGCTGTACCGCGCAGCACTTCCATGTTTGGCTGCTGCACTGCAGAGCACCATATTGCCTACTATAGCGTTAGAGATGGCACGCAGGAGAGCCCCTCAGTGGAGTGTCCTTGAGCTGGCCAACCTTATGACCATTGTGGAGCCACACTATGTCCCACTGTTTGGAGAGGAGCCACTGGACAGGGCCAGGACCCAGGTCTGGCAAGAGGTGGCCACTAACCTGGAGGCAGCCACTGGCTGCAGGATAATGGCCAAACAGTGCAGGAATCAGTATGGGGACCTTAGACAGAGGGAGCTGGAGCTACTTGCATGTCTGCGGTCACGTGCCAGGAGGGGCATGGTGCCTCATCCAGGTGGGTGATACATCTACACACTTGCATGGTCCATATGGGTAACACTGTCTTATGTGTCCAGCACATAGGGGAGGGATAGTCTAGGGTTGGTTGTGGCGGTGTTTACAGGGTATGGGGTGGGTGGGTCTGGCTGAGTGGGTGGGCACACACATTGGGGCAGGGGGAATATGCTTTGGGTTTGTACTGATGTGTTTCTCTCCTTTTGTCTCCCACAGGCGTGTCTGAGTGGAGGAGGAGGATGTTGGAGTGGCAGCAGAGGGCGGAGGACACTGCACAGGGGCATGTCGGGGACCAACCCCAACACCATCAACATCCCGAGGAGGGTGAGTGCCATGACACCATGATTGCTATTGCATGCTGTGTGACAGGGTGGGAAGCAGGGCATGGCCACCATCCATGGACACCACTGCCATGCACGTGACATGTGACAGTCAGCACTGTCCAGTGGCACTGCATGTCTGGGAGTGCGTCAATGGTGGTCCATGCATGCACTGGGCACATGGCTGTGGCACTGCCTGCCCATCACATAGCCATGTTACTGTACGGCCTTAGTTGTGCTGTGCTGGACATGGGCGGTGGGTGTGTGTAGTGGTACACATGGCTGCTGCTGCCTGGTTGGGCTTGTGGACACGGTCACTGTGGGTGAGCGCACACCCTCACAGGAGTGTGGCACATGGCTGTATGCCATGCATAATGGGTGGGCTGCAGAGGGATGGACAGTCACACCCATTGACTCTGATCCCTTGTCCTAGGTGTGCAGATACTCCTGTGAATACAGCAGGCCATCCAGGAGCTTCTGTGGGTGGTGCAAGAGTCCCTCGCCATCCTAAGGAATCTACAGCAACATGGAGTGAGGAGGAGGCGGCCCAGGCAACAGCCCCAGGCAGCAGAGGACCAGGCTGAACACTGACAGCTGCAGGAGCAGCCTGCATCTACCCACCTTTGTTCAACCCTCACACCCCACCTACCCTCTCCCATATGTTCACCCCTGCCCCTTACCCACCCCCGCCTTGTTCCTGTCCCTCCACCCCATGTTTGTACATAGTTGTATATAGTTGATGTTGTTATGTTTTTGAATACAGATATTTTGATATGAATACTGTGGTGGTCTCTGATTTGCAGCTGGCTATAGGTGCTCAGTTGCAGTGGTGTGCATGGCATCTGGGGTGGTTCAGTCATGGATATGTGTCTGTGTGCATGGGGAAGTGTCTCTGGTGTGGGAGTGGCTATCAGTCAGTATCTGTGGTGTGTGTGTTGTTCCCTGTGCATTGCATTACTGTGTGCAGTGGTCCATGGTGCCTGCTCTGTGTCCATTGTGCCCCTGTTAACCCGTCCTTGGCCTGTACAGCTGACACCCTTGCATGTCTGTGACCTGCGAGGTCTGCTGCCTTGTCAGTGGTGGCTGTCCCTGAAGGTCATCCACTGTGACCATCACAATGCTGGGTTGCCTCCTGTCAATGGTGTGGTGCATGTTTGCCTTGGGTGACACTGTGGCCTCCGCAGTTGCTGTCCCACCTCCATGCTGTGGCTTGTGTGTGTTGCAGGGGCTGTGCACCACTGTCTGTGACTTGTGCTCTAGGCATATGCTGGTGGCGTACAGGGCCACAGTTCATGCACAGGGTGGGTATCACCCCGTGCCATGGAGGACTGCAGGCTTTGTGTGCACAGTTTTCATGGGCCCACACTGGGAGCTTGGTTGCCACATTACTGCGTCCCTGTGTTAGTGTCTCTGTGGGTATGGGTGTGTGTTTGCTCCTGCACTGTGTTGCATCTGGTGTGCTGCATGCTTCCACACACCACTGTGGGTGTCTGTGTTGGCTGCTGTGGCTCGTGGTGGGTCGGGCTGTGACACTTGTCTACTGTGCAGGGTGCTGCATCAATGGCGGTGGTGTCAGGGGCACGCCCTTTCCTGTGTGGGGTACCTCTTGTGCCAACACATATTCAGTCTCTCAGATGTGCCTTAGGGGGATTGTGCTTGTTGACACTGTGTCTGCCGTTGTTGCATTGCCGTGTGCTGCCACCCACTGCTGGGTGCTCATGGTGGGTCTGGCTTGTATGGTTCTGTGGTACATGGTACATGAGGTTGCAGTGTGACAGTGGTGGTGGTGGTATGCATAGCAATTCCTGCAGTGGTGGTCACTGCTCATGGGGGGTGTCTTGGGGTCACGGTGCAGGGTGTGTTGTGCACAGGGGGGGCTGCTGTGCCATGGGGTGGTCCATCCTCCTTGTGTGGCAGTCTCAGCTTGCTGGTGGGTGTGATGGGGCACCATGGCCCAGCTGTGCTTTGTTTGCTTGTCCCCATGGGCCGGTGGATATTCCAACCTTCCCCCAGTTGTGCTGTGCTTGGGGTGTGGGGGTGCATTGTCAGTTCTGCAGTGTGTTCCTGTGCCCATCTGTGGCATGGGTGGTGGGCACCTACCTACCTCCCTGGTTATGCAGTTACATTGCTCTGCTGCTGGGGGGCTCCCTGCTTGCATTATGGCACCTCTGGGCTGTTCAGCTGGGCAGCCCTTGTTGCGCCATAGCGCATCTTATCTGCTCAGCTTCCCCTTCCTAGTTGCGCTATGGCACAAGTTGTACGATATTCAGACGTTGGCTGTTGGCACAATTTGAATATCATGTCTATTGCGCATGGGCGCAATGGACTTGTGCTTGCTTCTACTATTACGCACTTTTTGGGAGCAGTTTGAATATCCAGCCCAGAGTATATTGCACACAAATAAGTTACAAGTACAGTTAAAGTCTGTGTATATACATGACTCCCAGCATATGAATTAGTCATGACAATATTCAATAAGACTTGAGCTACTATGTGACTAAAAAGTTTTACCATATCCCAAAATCAGGGCAACAAATCTGTGGTTTAAGGCCTTCTTGAATAGCCATATCTTTATACTACTAAAATGTAGGGGACCTGTGCTTCTTCTGAGTTGAATTGGTAAAGCGTTCCAGGCAAATGGCCCTCTATAACCAAACGATGCTCTACCCACATTAGTCTTTTTTTAAATGATTTTGGTATTTAGTTCCTTCTGACAATTTCAAGTTTAGTCTGCCTTTCTTAATTGCCAATTTTTCTAAAATATAGCTAGGTAACTTTTTTTTAAGCTTAAAACATCATGTCCATTATATGCAGTTTCCGACAATCTTCTAGTCTAATCCAGTTTAACTCTGCAAAGTAAGCAATGATTTATTTTCCACTGTGCATTTAACATAAAGCTTGCATATCTTCTGTTGTACCGAGTATCTAGTTTATCCCAAACTGTCCCTGTAGCACCCCATAAATGATGTCCCCATAGTCAATGCTGGGCAAGATTGTAGCTTCAACAATCCTATGTCTGACTTCCAAAGGTAGGTCTTTTTTAAAGCAATAATATGTGCATAATTTTCTGTGCAAACGTTTAATGGTCTGTTAAATAGAAACATAGAAACATAGTAACATAGTCTTTGACGGCAGATAAGGACTACTTGGCCCACCCAGTCTGCCCATTTCCCTACCTACTGGATAAGCTGCAGATTCTAGTTAACCAACAGCCTGCTTCCTGCAACCCCCCACTATAATTGCTTTGTGTCTGTCCCATGCATGTTTGAATTCCCCCACTGTTTTAGACCCAACGACCTCCTCAGGAACGCTGTTCCATGTATCCACCACTCTCTCCATGAAAAAGAATTTCCTCACATTACCCCTGAGCCGTCCCCCCTCTATCTTTAAACTGTGCCTCCTTGTTCTTACACATCTCTTTTTCCGAAAGATGCTGCCCTCCTGGACTTTGTTGATTCCCTTGAGGTACTTGAATGTTTCTATCATGTCCCCCCTGTCCCTCCTTTCATCAAGGGTATACATATTAAGCTCTCTCAGTCTCTCTTCATATGGTTTCTGATGTAGACCCTGCACCATTTTAGTTGTCTTCCTCTGGACTGCTTCCATCCTGTCTATGTCCTTGCGTAGATGAGGTCTCCAAAACTGCACACAGTACTCAGATGGGGTCTCACCAACTGTCTGTATAGAGGGATAACCACTTCCCTTTTTCTACTTGTGATGCCCTTCCATGCATCCCAGTATCCCCTGGCTCTCCTTACTGACTTTTCACATTGCTTACCCACCTTTAGGTCATCTGATATGACTACTCCCAGGTCCCTTTCCATTTTTGTTGTTGTTAGTACCTCCCCTGCTATTGTGTACTCTTCTCCTGGGTTTTTGTTTCCCAGGTGCATTACTTTGCACTTCTTTGCATTGAATCTAAGTTGCCATATGTCTGACCATTCCTCCAACCTTGCCAAGTCCCTTCTCATCTTTTCTACCCCCTCTTGTGTATCAACTCTGTTACAGATCTTTGTGTCATCTGCAAAGAGGCATACCTTTCCCTCCAGACCCTCTGCAATGTCACTTATAAAGATGTTAAAGAGGATTGGACCCAGTACTGAGCCCTGAGGTACTCCACTAGTAACCCCCCTTTCTTCGGAATGTGTTCCATTCACTATTACCTTCTGTGTCCTGTTGTGCAGCCAGTTCGCTATCCAGGCTACCACCCTGGGACCCACTTCCAGGCTGGTTAACTTGATTATTAATCTTTTGTGTGGGACTGTGTCAAATGCCTTGCTAAAGTCTAGGTAGACCATATCCACAGCCCCTCCCTGGTCTATTACTTTGGTCGCCCAGTCAAAGAAATCAATTGGATTAGTCTGACATGACCTTCCTGCTGTAAATCCATGTTGCTTTGGGTCCTGTGCCCCTGTTCTATGTGAACATCCCACTGGAGCCCCTCGTCAATCCCTAGACGCAGATATTTGTATGATGTAACTCATTTAAGTCTATCCCCCTAGATAAATAAAAATATCTAAGTTCCCACGGGATGCAGGGTCACTTTCAGATTTCCATATAAAATTACTCTTGATTTTTTTTAATTCAAAATTAATTTATGGTTCTATAAAAAATCAAGCAGTATACTGAAGGATCTCTGTAAGATTTCCTGTACCTGGGAGTGATAACTCCTGGCAGTATAAAAAAAATCGCATCACCTACATAAAGATAATATTTTGAAAGCTGACTTGGAATTTGTAATGAATTCACATAAATCTTAAACTGTAATTGACCTAAACTGGATCCTTGAGGGATTCCAATTGTGGATAATAAACAGTCAGAGGTACAGATATTTAATGATACTGACTGGATTCTGTCCATTAGGCAGTCTCTGAGCCAGCATACCATGGGCTCAGAGAGATCCAATGCTGTCAAGTTCTCCAACAGAATTTAATGATCAAGCGTATCAAATGCTATTGTTAAATCTATAAACACAGCACCCACCATCAGCCTCCTGTCTTTGAATTCCTGGATGTCACCAACAACCTTCAGAAGTTCATTGATGGTGCTGTGTCAAACTCTTAAGCCTAAGTATTGTGTGCTTAACAAGTCATTCTCTTCTAGGCAAGTGTTTAATTGCTTACTGACTCATTTTTGAAAACTTTGGATGCTATTGGAAGAAGAGATATGGGCCTGTAATTATTAATATCAGTTTTTTTCTCCAGATTTGTATATAGGGACAACTTTGGCCCATTTCTATTCCTTTGGAAATTCACTTGTTTGAAGAGAGAATTAAAAAACATATGCCAATGGGCCAACCAGGACTGGAGCAGTGTAGTCCCATAATACCATAGATTTTCCATCAAGCCTGACTTCTTTATGAGGGTTCAATTTAAGTAGTGCATCATAGACTGATGTTACTTTTATTTCTTAAAAAAAGTCTTCATCTGTAATGTTTTGCTTTATTTCAGTTAACAGTGGGGTATTACTTGGGGTTTTAATTATTGCACACTACACATCCTTCCCCATATTTATAAACAATTTATTAAAACAATTGGCTACTTCAAAGCCCAGTGTAACCTCCTGCTTGTCTACAAAAAAAAAAAGAATTGGGTAATCTCATGCTGTCTGTTGCTTGTATTCTATGCACTAGCTCCCAGACATCTTGTGGACTGAAATCAAAGGTTGTCAAAAATTAGGTTTTATAATAATTCTGTTTTGATCTCTTAATTTCCTTAATGTAATTATTTCTAGCATGTCTGTATTTAGTCAAGTCTAATAAAGAATTGTTGTTGTTTTTTTGCCTTTTTCCAATGACTATCCCTGGTTCACCTGAATATATACAAATCCTTGTCATACCAAGGGGCATTACCAAATTTTACCAGCCTCTTTTTTAGTGGAACTTATTTATCACATATTGATTTAAATTCCTATTGCAGGTATGCCCAGGTTTCATTTGTATAAGGAATAAGGAGAAGCCTATTCCAGTCCATGTTTTCTAGAGCTATTATAATGTATGGTAGAATGTAATAATGTATAAACATCCATCCCTGACAAAAAGTTGTTATGCTGCAGTAGCTGGTATTATGCTGCACCTGGTATGTGGCTACTGCAGCATTAAAACTTAGAACCTTGTATTGAGTTCTGAAAGCTCGAGCCACATTCTCAAACTGCAGTTGGAAACACTGTCTCACAGTTAACTGAGCAGTAATTTCAAAATGCTAGTCCCATAAAAGAAACAATATCGTCTGCTGGTTTCTCTCGGGAGCTATCTGATCATGAGAAATTTATCCAGGATCAAGAAAATTGGAAAACCATAAAGAAAACCCAAGGTGATATTAGGCTTTTTAAAAGCTTCCTTTGCAGGTCACACTGTGGTTTCTGGGAAATCCCATGCAAATGTGCCTAGGTGGTGCTGATGTTTTTAATTACCAGTATGGACTATTAGTTTAACTTTAGTATCCAGATTATACTCGATGAACTAATAGTTTAATCATAAATGCAGATTTAAATTTTTTTTCATTTTTCTGTGTATGTGTTTGTTATGTTTTCCAACTGCCTCTTGTTGAGCAAATGATGCTCTCGACTGATGAAAACTTTCATGTGCTGTGAGTAAAATTTCAAAATTGTAACTGCTTCAGTCTCCATGTATTTGTTAGCTGTTGTGGCCAACAGTAGATAGTAGGTGTGCAGCTTCAGACTCTGTATATTTGTAAATTATAACTGTAAATAGTAGTCCATATACTATAAAAGAAAATGTATAGGACTCTATCTACTACAAGTTTGAAAACTCTTCTCAAGGTCATCATGGTGACAGAACCTCTCGAGCTTCACTCTCAAGGTTCCAAACATCACAATGACGACCTCTCAAAGAGTTTACAAACTTGATATAGATAGAGCTGAACACATAAGAGGCAGCACAAGTTCAGAGGTGCACAGTGTAAAATTGCTCAACAAGAAACTTTGGCATGAAGTCCTATACATTGTCCTCTATATAAACCCTAGATTGTCAAAAAGCAGAGACTAAGAAGACTATGTTGAAAGTTTGGGTTCAAAATATGAAAACATTTCTAAAGTTACTAGCAGGCATAGCAAAATTGCAACAAATGGTCATAACTTTGAAATTCTTTCATATTTTGACCCCAGACTTTCAACATAGTCTTCTTATGACCTCACCTCATAAACCCCATAGCTGAAATTTTTCAAGTCTGTGCCAGAAAGCCATTCTGCACCACGGATGTGAAAACATGTTTTGGACAAGATGCGAAAAATGATAGCTGTACTGTTTATGTGGTGGTGTGAAAAATCAGCTATGTTGAAAATTTGGAGTCAACATATTGAAAATTACCACAGTTATGCACATGCATAGGAGCATTTCAATGAGTGCACATAGCTTGGCCATTTTTAGGGTTTTTTTTTTTTTTACCAGATTTTCAACATTTCCTTTTTGGGACTCCACCTCATGAACACTGGTGGTGAAATGTCATTATTCTGTTCCAAAAGATGATTTTGTGACATGACCACAAAATCACCTTTCAGGTCTGATTAATGAAATAACAGTTGCAGTGTTCATGAGGTGGGGTTCCAAAAAGGCCAAGTTGAAAATTTGGTGAAAAATGTAAAAATGACAAAGTTATGAACATAAGTTCAAAACACTACTGAAATACATTATATGGCACTTACCTTGATTCCTCAGTTCATGGTTAGGCTGAAGAATGCAGATGTGTCCCGGTCCACAGAAGATGACAGCCTATGATCTCCAGAGGTAAGTATAGGATAAGGGAGGGTATGGGGTGGTGGGTGCTAAGTGGGAGAGTAAGGATGGCAGAGGGGGATGGCAAGGAAACAAGGGACCATTTTCTTTTTTTTTCAGGTTAAAACAAAAAATAGACATCAGGGGTGGTTCTCTTCTTTACAGGTTAAAACTAAATAACAATTTCAAGACACTAGGAGTGGGCTACTCAGTGTCTCACATAGCTGGGGGGGTTTCTAATGTTATCACGGGGAGTGTGTCCCTGATGTTGGCAAAAAAGACAAGGGACTTTGGGGGGACATCTGACACCAGAGGTGGGCATCGCAGTGTCAGATTACAAAATAAATAAACAACAACAACAAAAATAATGGTAATTGGAGGATGAGAGTGCCACTAGACACCAGGGAAAGATATGGGAGGAGGGGGGTGCCACTAGACATCAGGGATAGGGGACAGTAATCGGCGGGTGGGGGGTGTCACTAGACACCATGGAAAAGGGTCCTTACAGATGAAACTGCAGCCAGCATCACGAGTTCCAGCTGCTGCTGCTGCAGAAATCAAGAAAATCATGCTATTCTCATACAGAAAATGTGGGGAAGCACTTCTCTCACTGAGCAGGGCACCTGGTATTTTGGATGCCCAGTAAACATATTTCTAGTCAGTATACTTAAAAACAAACTTCAGAATCTAGCTAAATGGGTCCCATTTAGCTAGGTTCTGGTGTTTGTTTATTAAAATCACAGCATTTTTTTCCCATGTTTGTAGGCTTTTGGAAAAGGGCAGCAAGACGGCAGTTGACATAGCACAAAAAAAATGTTCAGTGCAGTGTCAAACAAGTGGCCCAAAAGCAAAATGAGCATTTGCAGCATCAACATTTTACTGTTTTTTCACTCCAAAATGTTATCTGAAAACCATAGTGTGCATGCGTGGGTCAAAAAACACTAACATTTAAAGCTTAATTTACTCTGGACCCATTTGAATTTTTTTTACCAGACATATCAAAGGCACTACTTTGGGACATGACACATGTCCCTGGCAAGTTTGTGGCAACAATTCCTTTCCATGTAGGCTGTAGGTGAGTGCAAAAAAAAAAAACAAGCTAAGTATAGGAAAAAATTTAGTTTTTTTTCTTAAAACAATACATGCAGATCTCAGAAACCACACAATCTTCCACCACAAAAATGTCCACATGGCAAGACTTTGCCTACTAGACAACACACATAACATTTCAGTTCATTCTTTCAAAGAGAGCCAAAGATATAAGGTGCAAATAATTGAGTTTAACAAAAAACAGCCTGCTCAAACCTAAATATAGGGGTACTATCGTGCCCCTGTAATTAATACAGTATATATATTCATTGAAAAAAACTTCTTTAATGCATCAGTTAGGGTTGAAAATTAAGGCATCAAAAGCTTGGAAATTTAACATTAAGGTTATCAACCCAACCACCCCACCCTCCGCACACCAACTGGCATCTGGGTGTGCCTTTGGGTCTGTGGGCCTAACTCTTACCCCATCCTTCTATACTGTACCATCTCATCTTGTTTGCGCATGGACTGGGGTGGTAGTTAGGCCCAACAACCCCAAGGCATACCTGACCCCTGTTGATGTGTGGAAGATGGGAGGGTGAGGGGTGGGGTGGTAGGGTTGGTAACCTAATGTCAAATTTTCCAGGTTTTGATGCTTTAATTTCCAATCCCTAACTGATATATTAACTAAGGTTTTTGCAATGAATTTCCCTTCTTTTTGAGAAAGTGTAATGTAATTGGTATGTGGTTGTACGATCGTGGGCCCACTTGGCCCTGCACTCTCCTCACGCTACCCATTGCTGCATAATGATATGCATTAGTGGCCATGCTGGCCCTGCACTCCCACTTGTACATAAGTAAGGACATACTGCAGCCCTATAGTCATGAAAAATAAACCTTGTAACACTGATTTGGCAATATCTCAGTAACCATAGCAACTATGGAAAAAAATTTACACCGGTTATAATCATGACTTCAAATCCTCCATGGGTGCTTAGTCCACCTAAAGATCTACCTAAAGGTGGACTAAACAGCGGAGAGTGAAAAATCCATATATTGTATAGTTTTTGAGATACGGGCACCAAAAGGCACTGTGGGCATCACAATTCAATAGATAGTTGTAACTCTGCATTTTCAGGATTTTATTCACAAAAGTTTCAGCATGGGTTTTTGGGGACCCCAAGTCATGAGAAATGTCACAGTCATTTCATTAATCTGTTCCAAAAGTTGAGTTTGCACAGAAAATGCACCATTCTGTGCCACAGGTGTGAAATCCTGTTATGGGCAGGGTGTGAAAAATGACAGCTTAATACTGATCATGAGGAGGTGTGGAAATGGGTAATGTTGAAAATCAGGAGGGAAAATATATGAAAAACTGGTGAAGTTATGAGCATGAGTAGAAACTGCACAATGAACACTCGTAATCTGGCCATTTATGGGAATTTTTTTAACCAAATTTTCAACATGGGTTTTTTGTGAAATCCCCTCATGAACACTGGCACTATGATTATGTTAATCAATCCCAAAAGTTGACTTCGCTCAGTAACTGTGCCATTCTGCACCACAGGTATGAAAACACATTTCAGGTAGAATGTGAGAAATTATGAAGAGGTGTGAAAAAATGGCACTGTTGAAAATCTGGATTGAAAATATTAAAAATCAGTGAAGTTACGAGAGTGGATCGAAACTGCACAACACATGCTTGTAACACTGGTGTTTCTTGGATTTTTTTTGTACCAAACTTTCAACATGGGCTTTTTGAGACCTAGCCTTATGAACACCGGGACTTTTATTTTGTTAATTTGTCCCGAAAGGTGATTACATGCAGTGACCCTGAAATCACCTTTCAGGACTGAGAAACAAAATGACAGTGCCAGTGTTCATGGTGAAGGTCCCAAAATACATGTTAAATGAAATTGGTGAAAATACCAAAAATGACTTGAGATATCCACATATAAATTCTTTGTATCAGAGTCATACGAAGTACGATCTTAATTTGTATGACGAGATACTCACAAAGTAGAATCCTAGTTCGTATCTTGTTATACGAATTAAGATCCTACTTCATATGACGCCGATACGAACAAAGAATTTAAATGTTAAATAAAACACTTTCTAAGGCAACTTCCAAGCAGCAAAGAACACAATGCATGTGGGGGTTCCAGTAAGTAAAATACATGTGTTGATTCCTCCCCAGAATATCATTTTGGGAGCTCCCCTATTCTGAAATCTTCAGGCAAAACTGAAAACAAGATGGCGGCCATACAAAAGAGGAATTTTTTCATACAATGCAGGATTTCTGTTTTGTATCATACAGCTACATTGAAGTGTCTGCTGAGCACACTTAGAAATTATTTTTTTTATTGCAATAATGTAAAAATAGCTTGTTTTTTCACCAGACTAGCAAAAGGCATATCTGTGGAGTAGTCCATTTCTGTCCTGAAACTTTCATAAAAACAAACAAACCCCCTGGGCTGTAGGCAAGTTCAAAGAAAAATTCCAGCAAAGTCAAAAGGTAAAACATGTTTATTCTCCTCTCTGTTACTTGGAGACAACACATCTGACAGGAATACAACTTGCAAGATGAAGAGATCTACCCCTCTAGAAGGTGCATACCAAATTTTGAGCAAGTTCGTTCAATGGTTGCAAAGTTATTAAAGTGCAGAATTTTGAGTTTAACATTGAAGTGTCTAATCAACCCTAACTATGAGGTGCAACCATGTGTGTGTGGGTATATGTATGTGTGTGTGTATGTGTATGTATATGTGTAATTGTGTGATATATATTCATTGATAGCAAAAAGCTTTGTTTAATGCATCAGTTAAGGTAAAAGCGACAAAAGTGTGGAAGTGAGAAATTAGGGTTGAGCCCCAAACCTCTGCCACGACCATACCCCCCCATTATAAACATACTGACAGACACCAGGGTGTGACATGGGGTCATGAGGCATAACTCTCACCCCATTCTCTTTAGCATGTCAACCTGTTTACACATGGAATGGGGTGAGAGTTGGGCCTCACGACCCCATGACACACCCCGGCACCTGTCAGTCTGTGGAGGATGGGGGGGTGGGGGTGGGGGTTACAGGCTCAACTCTAACATCTTCTATATATCAAGATAGATAGATAGATAGATAGATAGATATATGCTCATTAATGGAGAGGGGTCATTAATATTATTGAGTAGTTCATCAATAATAATGAGCACCCCACTGACATTCATAAGTAGCTCACTAATATTCTTCAGCAGCTTACTTAGATGTATATATTCAATGCCAGAGCAGTCTTTGGTGTTCTTTAAACAAATAGTTTTATGGCATCAGCTCCATTTCTTAAATCTCAACTAAGTGATTTGGGGCCAAGGGGAATGGGGTTAGCTCCAGAGGAACAACTACCATGGCAAGTAAAGGGATGCACACCAACACGCATGTACAAACCGTCATCTCACACAATCTTTGTTTGGCTGCAAGTGGTTCAGAATCTCTCCTCCAGCCCCTCTTTATAAAAAGAAATGGTATGTGTCTCATCAAATTTTCAACATAGGCATTTTGGGACCCCACCTCATGAACAATGTCACAGTCATCTCATTACTCGGTCCCAAAAAGTGATTTCGCAGTCACTGCATGGAATCACCTTTGGATGCAAAATATCTTTCAGGATGATGAACAAAATGACCATCCCAGTGTTCATGAGGGGAGGTCCCCAAAGGCCAATGTTGAAAATATGGTGCAAAAAAGCCCAAAAATGGCTGTGTTACAAGTGTGCATTTCGCAATTTCTATGCACGCTCATAATTTCACCAATTTTTTATATTTTCAATCCAGATTTTCAACATTGCAATTTTTTCATACCTCCTCATGAACAGTATAGCTGTGATTTCTCACATCCTCCCTGAAATGTGTTTTTGCTCCTCTGATGCAGAATGGCGCATTGCTGTGCGAAATCAACTTTGGGGAAGGAATAATCAAATCACAGTGGCAGTGTTCATGAGGGTATTTCCCAGAAAACTGATGTTGAAAATTTGGTTAAATCATTCCCAAAAATGGCCACGTTATGAGCGTGCATTGTGCAGATTCTACGCTCGCTCGTAACTTTGCCAATTTTTCATATTTTCCCTCCTGGTTTTCAACATTACCCTTTTCCACACCTCCCTATGAAGCGTATGCAGCTATCATAGTTCACATCCTGCTCAAAGCATGATTTTGCACTTGTGGTGCAGAATGGCGCATTCTCTGTGCCAACTCAACTTTCGGGACAGACTAACGAAATGACAGTGACATTGTTCATGAGATTGGGTCCCCAAAATGCCATGTTGAAAACTGTGTGGAAAAAGTCCTAAAATGCCTGAGTTACATGCACCTGTAGAATTGTGGCATCCATATTTCAAAAATGATGTGAGATACAGATCTCATCAACTAATCTCCCATGGACGTCTCACTGTCATGATTACAACCACACTTGAATTTTTTTCCTAGCTGCTTCAGTTCCTGAGATATTGGCAGATTAGTGCTACAAGGATTCCTTGCACTATTGGGCTGCTGTATGGCTCCGTACCTTTGTGTAAGTGGGAGAGTGGAGCCCAGAGGGCCCATGCTCCCACAGACTCATATTGTTATGCACAACTGTGTGCAGATCGGGCCACGCGCTCCCACCAACACATGCTATTTACTAGTTATATTACACTTTGACAAAAAACAAGGAAATTCATCGTAAAAAAAAAAGTCTGCTTAATGCATCAGTTAGGGTTAAAGTGACAAAAGTGGGGGAGTGAGACATTAGGGTTGAGCCCCTGACCCCTCCCACCACATCATCCTCCACAGAGCACCAGATGCTGGGGTGTACCATGGGGTCATGAGGCTTAACTCTCACCCCATTCTTCTTTACTGTAGCATGTCAACCTGTTTACTCATGTAAAGGGGTGAGAGTTGGGCCTCACAACCCCATGACGGCTGTCCATCATTGGAGGATGGAGGGGTGGGGGTTAGAGACTCAACCCAAATGTCTCCTATATATCTATCTATATAGATATACATGTATACATATGTGAATGTATGTGTGTATTTGCTACTATATTTAGGGTTATGAAGGCACTTCTATGTTAAACTTGAAATGTTGCACATTAATAACTTTGGACTCATTCAATGGATTTGCCAGCAATTTGGCATACAAGGTGGGGCATGGCAGATCTCTTGATTTGCCAAATTTCATTTTGGTTGGACTTATGGTCTTTGCACATGAAAATGCTGAAAAATGCAAAATTATCCAGTTTTGGAAGCAGGTTTTAGGATATTGTCCAAGGCCCTACGTGGTTGTCATGTGGTGTGTTGCTCTGTGAGATGACTCATTTGAAAGAGCTTGGCTGACCAAACATGCAGCTTTTCGTTTGGTGAAACAATATTAAGGCATTTAAAAGTTATGCCACTTTTAAGTCCCCATTATAAGTCAATGGGAAAATTTATATGGTTGTTTTGCGAACAAAGAATGGAGTTTGGGCCATCTCATCCCACCTGGTGATCAAAGAATTTGCAGTCTCGTGGTTCAAGAATCTTTGTCACCAAGAAATTCTTTGATCGCGAGGTCCACCATCTTGTTTTTGCATTTCCAATCGTAAAAAAATCAAATATCTTGGCTCAGGGGTCACTCCTGAAGTAAAACTTGGATGGGTTTTACTTAGGGGGGGCTCTGATCTGTCTACCCATGCCTTTGATTTGATGTACAATGGTGTAAAAATAGAGTTACATCATTTTAAAATATTTGATCGCAGCTCGTTAACAATCTTTGATCACGAGCCTGTAAATTCTTTGATCATGAGATTCTTTGATCGCCATCCTGCATCGCGAGCGAGGGATGAGATGGCCCTTTGAAAAATGAAAATTTCTCAGCTCAGGCGTGTCCTAGAAACACAAACGAGGGTGGGTTTTGCTCAGGGGGTTTTGTGTACGTAATTTGATTTATGAAATGAACAGTCTCATTTTCATTTTTACACATTTTTAAAATCTGAACATTGACTATAAATGTGCAGAGCGTTGTCTGATCTGCATTCAAGCCAGCTCCAGTGCATATGTTCCTAGAAAACATCATGATTGTTAGAATGGCATTTAAAATGCTTGTTTTATAAATTAAATTACATACACATGTCCATATGAGCATGTAGTTTCAGAACCTATAACAAAAGAAATCTGAACTCCCCAGTTTTCACAACTAATGACAGTCGTGCATTCACTGCCTTATATAGATTGTTTGCTACCCATATAAACAAAAAACATTTCTTCATCAATTGTTCTCACTTCCTCTGATCTGCACTCCTTCAGGTAGGTTTCCATAAAGATAATAGTTGTGTCGGCGGTGTCGCAGCGGGGGTGGGGGAATTATATGTCTGAATCAGTGCAATGGCAGTGCTCTGTTTAAATTATTTAGGGTAGCTGGTTCCAGTGAGGTGACCCAGAAACTGCAGCTGCTCTGATGTGATCCCGGCAGCCATTCACATCAGCATGTTGCAAACGCATACAAGTAGGACCCTGATCTAATGAACTCCGATCTGCCAGAACTCCCTGTCTACTGAACTAGACCCTTGTTGCCCAATTTATGTATACGCAATACAGCACTATCAAGTGGTGTTAGACTGGGGTCCTACTGGCTGTGCATGCTTTCCTAAATCACTACCAACTGATAACGTTAAAAAGCAATGGTTCTAGGTGCCATTGTCTCGCTTCCAATATTGGCAGACACCGCAGTACTCTGAGATTTCAAGATGAGTGCAAAAAAACAAAATCGGGCTGCATATCTGGGCACAGAATTTAGAGTACAGCAAGCAAACAGGACACTGTGACACTGTGACTACATGAATTGCTGTGTGAAATGTTCCTCGAGTCTGTGTGGCCTATGTGCCATAATGTGTTTAAAATCAGACCATTCAGGAGAAAGTCAGTCCTGCTTTTCATGATCCTGCTGGAGCTCAGAGGTCAGAAATTAGGCTGATACATACAGTACTTACTGTGGGATTTATGAGGTTTTCTGCTGCTGAGACTGTAGGGTGGAGCTTGGACTATGTTTCTAATTACACTAACGGTGACAGCCATGCTTTTTTTTTCTGCTGTGGCTCTGGGCACTAGCTGGCACTTATTCTTTCACAGAGCAAATTGAGGGGCACTAGTAATCAAGCAGGAGATGGTACTGTAGGTTAACGTGGATTAATGTAACCCTATTGGAATTGTGCCAGCCAATCAGATTGTGTATATCTGACTCACCTTATAATAATTCTAGTTTATCTAGCAACTTTCACAGCATGTCACATTTTGAAGAGGAAGCGGCTACCTGCTGCCCACATGTCCCACCACTCTGTTTACCCTGTTTTTTTTTTTCCTGTAATCCTATTGTCTAAAACACATGATCTATTGCTTATACTCAAACTGTGCAAATTTAGTAAAATTCAGAGTTCAAAAATAGGGTAAGGGGTAGAAGTGTAGGCTGAGCACTGCAGGAACTGCTAAACAACACATTTGGCTAGTCTGATTCCAGCTTCTGCCATCACCCCTGCCCCCCAATATCCTTGCTATTCTAATAGTTGGATCTCTATGCAGACCTTACTGAAGACAAAGGAGATCTGAGTGACAAACATGAATTATGTGGATAAAAATGACGTTGCAAGCCAGAGATAAAATCTGGTGCTCAACACTGAATGATCACACTCCTCATATTGCCAGATCCTATCCGCACACAGCTATTAATTGGTCATAGCCATTTCTTAGTTAGAAGGTCCACATTTTATTGCTCTATTTTAAGAATGCCTGCAACCCAAACCTATTATGTCACAAATTGCTAAAAATTATTACCAAGTGTGTACAGGGCATGCAAGTTTTTTTGACCACCAAGAAAGAGAAGTTGTTTAGTCACTTTATCACGCTCCATTCTTTGTGGCTCAATTGCCTCATTCAAGTGGTGTTCAGTGACCGCTGAGTTCATATATTTCACCAACATCATCATCATTACTTTACCACATTGCTTTTTATAATTTTTTATTTCAACCAACTAAATAAAATTAGTGGTCACTGAACTTGGCATGGATTGACAACTGAGCCATGAAGAATGGAGCAAAGTAATGAGGTAAAGTGGCTAAACAACATTTGTTTCTTGGCAGTCTAAAACAGCTGCACGCTCTGTATACACTCCATGATATTTTTAGTAATTTGTTTATTATCAAGTAGGGGTACCAGGGACATCTCACAGGAAGATGGGCAGGTACACACTTCATGTCATTTGCTCTTTAAGGTGTTGATGCATTTTTCATTAAAATACCAACTGCAGGGGGAGGAGAGGGTGGCTGGGACTGCTTGACTCCCCCCCTCTCATACTACATGGATTTCCTCCTTTCTTATTGTAACTCCTGGACTCTTTGACTCATCGCAAGCTGCTCTACCTCAGGGTCGAGGCACCGGCAAGCTAATCGCTAACCGGGTGGACCTCCCCCGATGACCAGAACTCCTAAGCTTTCATTCTCCGCTCCACCGACTGCTGGGGGATTGTGGACAGGGACTAATTTTTACAGAGACCCACTCACCCACCTTGTCTGCTGCTCGCCGATCGGATCCTTATAGTTTTGATGCCGTGCTTCTGCTAGGAACAATAGGAGGCATGAAGATTCAAAAAACAGCAGTCCCAGCTGATTGGATGCCCTAGTCTGTGACGCTTAAGCAGCCTTGACTAAAGGCTGAGAGCTGGAGTGCCGGCTCCACAATACTGACTGACTGCAAGGGGAGGAGAAGGTGGCTGGGGTTGCTTGACTCCCCCCTCATACTACAAGGATTTCCTCCTTTCTTACTGTAACTCCTGGACTCTTTGACTCACCTCAAGCTGCTCCACCTTGGGGTCGAGGCACCGGCAAGCTAATTGCTAACTGGGTGGACCTCCCCCGACGACCAGGACTCCTAAGCTTTCATTCTTTGCTCCACCAACTGCTGGAGGCTTGCGGACAGGGACTGATTTTCAGCCCTCTCACCCGTCCCGTTCCCTCCTCCCATTAAATGCTCCCTCGCCATGGCCACTTCTGGAAGGGAGCAAATCAAGGCTGAGACAGCTCAACCCAGGGGAGCGCCTCCTCTTCTACTGCCTAGCTGGGAGTAATCTGCCAAATTGGTACTTTATAACATTGAGCACTACCCATACTGGATATTATTGTACTCTCTAGGCTTTTAGCATCCTGACTATACAAACTATCTAATCCCTTAACTAATCGCATAGCCTGAATGTTTGTTAATTTTCCCACCTGAAATATGTGCTACAGATTTCTATAGGGGGGCCGATAGCAGCTACCTGTTCCAGAATTTGCACCATCACAGAGATTTTAATCTGCTTATAGCTATTTAGCAATTACTTGCATAATCTGCCTGATATTCTATTTCCCCTCCTTTTGTACAAAAATGCATTAACTTTACCTTAGGGGTTAGGACTGCAACAAGTTGTTCCGTAAATTTCAACTGTTAGCTGCTTGATTACCTGGTAATACTGTATCTCCAACTAGATAGCCTCCCTTCTATTGTTTGACATGACTTAGCCTGGGTACAGCTTCTCAGAAAGCCACTGGCTGACTCTGCACAGGATCTATTACAATATTAGTGGGATGTCCTGGTGCCTTGGGTGACCACCTGCTAACATCTGCACCCAACCCACTTGCCTGTCTAATGGGTAGTGGCATTAAAATTCACTCTCAGGAGGACTACTCTCCAGCAAGAGCTCCTAAGGTCACCTGCACTTCATATTCCTGACTCATCCATCCTAGGGTAAAGACGCCTGGGACTCATCGTCCCCACAAGTCTTGGGTACTGTAAAGTAGTGGTGCCCCATTGAAATATCAGCTACACCTTGGAACAGACCTGCCAGGGACTCTGTGCCTCTACAAGACAGGGTACTGCTCATTAGCGGTGCCCCCTAGATGCAGGGAAGTTATCCACCAGGGGCATAACCACTCCCTCTGCCCAGCTATCCCTCCTCTCCTCCCTACCTCTCTGACCAGCATGAGGCCTCCCAAGCTAGGTACTCCCTATCTTAGATGCCCAAACAGTGGGCTCCTCCTGGCTGTCCTATACCTACTGTCCCTCCTCTGGGCAGACACGACTATTAGCACGGGAGAACAGGACACTAGATGTCCCCCTCCATCTGACCCTCCCCCTCGACACTCCTGGCACTGCTACCCTCCACCCCATAATAACACTGAGGCACTCCTGACTGCCCATGTATTCTGCAGGACAGACATTTTGTACTCAACATTACTCACCACCAAACGGAGACTCTGCACCAAGTCCTTACCCCTCAGAAGCCTCCCGTCTCTCTGCCTCCTTGCTACCCTCCTGCTCATGGCTGGGGATATCCAATATAATCCTGGACCCCCACCATACAACCTCCTGGTCTCCACCCCACTGGACCCCCATTGGGCGTCCTCTAAGGGCCTGCGGATTGTGCATATGAACATATGTAGCCTAAGACCAAAGATGCAGGAACTACAGGCCTGGCTTGACCAGTACAACCCGGGCATCCTGGCAGTATCTGAAACCTGGCTCAAACCTCATATTCTCTCACATGAGGTTGCAGCCCTTGGTTACCTCTTCCACAGAAAAGACAGACTGAGCAAAAGGGGGGGTGATGTCCTAATCTGCACAAAAGACACCCTTAACGCAGTGCAGGTCAACCTGCATTAGCCCACTTGCACAGAAGGTGAATCGATCTTTGTGCACATCACCCTTGGCCCATGTAAGCATCTCAGTATTGGATGTGTATACAACCCCCCAACAAATGCTCGCTCATCACTTGAGGCAGTCCTAAGGGATATCTCCAAGGAGGTAACCTCTGAGCTATTCATTCTGGGGGACTTTAACCTAAATTGGACCCCACAAGACAACCACTCCCTAATAGGGCTGGTTCAGGAAGCTAACCTTGAACAGGTCATCGCTGGGCCCACCCGAATGAACTACAAGATGGGAAACCATTCCACGGTTGATTGGGTGCTTATGAGCAAACCCTCCAACGGACAGGCGGCAGGCACCCTAGCGGATGCCCTGAGTGACCACTCCCCAATTTTCTGTACTTGGAAAAATAGGGCCCACAGAGTCTGCCCACAAATCCTGGCAGCAAAGGATTTTACAAACCTCCTACCCGAACACCTGATTGGCTGCCTAAACAGCATTGATTGGAGTCCTATCAAACTACTCCACTCACTGGATATGGCTGCTGCCTTCTTCCAGGGAGCCATCACCATGGTGGCCGATTGCCTGGCCCCTATGAAGAAATTCCTCACCAAGGGGAGCTGCTATAAGTGGATCACCCCCCATGTGAAATCACTCAAGAAAAACCGGGATACAGCTTGGAAGAAATACAAGCTCTCCTCCCTACTAGCAGACATCATCTGCTATAAGTCACTTAGAAATAGGTGCAAATTGGCCATTAAAGTGGCCAAATGAGAGTATGTCACAAATCTACAGAAAAAGAACCTAAGCAACCCTAGACTCTTTTGGGCACACATAAATGGGCTACTAAAGGGGAATGGAAACACTGTTCACTGCCCCATTGAGGTGAACAGTCAACTAACAAATGATGACTCTAGCATCGCTATGGCTCTCAACTGCCAGTTCTCAAACCTGGACCAGATCAAAGTGGGACTGCCTCTCCACCTCCCAGTCTCTAATGACCCCCTTCCCCACATATCGGACCACCCCACCTTCCACCTTAGGCTAGTAAAACCTAACAAAGTCCTTCCTTTATTAAAATCCCTCAAAATGTCGGGATCCATGGGACCTGATGGCATTCCCCCCCCGAATACTAAAGGAGGGACCCTAGCACTCACCAGGCCCCTAACCTGGTTCCTCAATCGATCCCTTATCGAAGGTGCCATCCCTGAATGATGGAAACTGGCTCATGTAGTCCCTGTCTACAAGGGAGGTTTGAGGGAGTCCACCAACAACTACAGGCCAATCTCCCTACTCTGTAGCCTTGGTAAGATTCAAGAGAGATTGATATACAGACAACTCCGTAACTACCTAGAGCTCCATCAATTACTATCTCCCTCCCAGCATGGGTTCAGAACCAATCATGGGACTGACTCTGAACTTATCAAGTTCTCCACAGATGTTCTCAGAGAACTGGATAAGGGAACCCCCACTGGGGCAGTCTTCATAGATCTATCCAAGGCATTCAACCTCATCAGCCATAACCTGCTGCTTTCCAAACTGAGCCATGTTGGGCTAGACAGCCACTCCCTGTCATGGTTCAACAGCTAATTCACTGGGAGGTCACAGAGGGTAAAATGGAAAGACTCCCTGTCGGAGCCTCTCCCATTAACAGAGGAGGTGCCCCAAGGGTCTATACTTGGCCCCTTCTCTTCTCTTTCTTCACCAATGATCTCTGTAATCACTGTGGGGGGAGTTCAGTGGTACAGTATGCAGATGATGCAGTCATCTACCGCCCCTCCGCCAATCTGGGGGAACTCAGCTCCTGGCTACAGGATGACCTGAGATCCCTAGAGCAATGGCTTGTCACCAATAGAATGATCATAAATCCTAACAAGACTAAGGCCATGCTGTTTGGCCCAAGAACCCACAGTCATGACAGAAGCCAACACCTCCAGCTGACGACCACTTCAAGCAAAGGGCTTGAGGTGATCAAATCCATAAAATACCTTGGCCTTACCCTGGACCAGGGCTTCACCCTCAAGGAACACATAGACCAGGTAACCAAAAATATTCATGCCAAACTCAGGACCCTGTATAGGTTGAATGACCAGCTGATACCAGTGGCCAGGGCCTCCATCGCCACTAGCGTCCTGCTCCCGACCATTACCTGTGTGACCCCAGTGGTTCAGGGAGCAGCCAGACAAGAGATAAACAAATTACAAGTTCTCTATCATAAGGTGGCTTGCTTTGTCACACTATCCGGCCCCAGGACCCACCATTGTGACACTTTGTCCCAACTAAACTGGCCCTCCTGGGATGCCAAGCTCCAGTACCCCCTACTCTACCATACCTATAAATTACTCAGTTTCTCCCCTCCTCCCAGCCTCACTGGGCTCATTGCCCATAAGAGAAACCCTAGGCTCCTCCAAATGACCGACTGGACTCTCCTCGCAGTGCCCAGGGTTAGAACCAAGGCAGGTAACATCTCATTTGCTATCACTGCCCCCACCCTATGGAACTCCCTGCCCCCAGGTGTCCAGGAAGCTACCTCTTCCAACACCTTCCACACTAGGCTTAAGGCTCATATGATGGTCACCTTAAAGGGCAATTGCTAAGGACAGGGGCTCCTAAGCGTAAGCCTAACACTTCAAAGCTCACTACGCACACACTGGTCCATCCCCTCCTTGCACCCCCCACCTCCCCACTTCCAGGGATAGACCTATATAGCCTATCCACCATATGTTACCTGCTGAAATGCTACTATGTATTACCCCATGTTATATTTCTAAGTGTCTTATGTAATATATTTTTGTTGTATATAATCCTATGTAAAATTCCATGTAACCCCCAGGTCACCCCTGAAAAAGGGACTTTCAGGGCCCTGTAGGCTCACCCAGTTATCAAAATTTAATAAATAAAAATATACATTTAGGATCAAGATCTTATGCGAGTGAAAACATTATAATGTTGGGAGCATCACAGTGATGGTAACTATTAAGCACCAGCGTGTACTGGAATTCCCTGTATTGAATAGTTGATGCCCATGACAGGAGATAGTGATTCTTTACATTCATACCTTGGCAGTATTGAATGGTAGAACCAGGTGTTAACAATTGTTTCTGCAGAATGCTTTGGTCTCTTTATATTTCTCACTGTCATGGGACTCGGGTAGAGTGTGGTGCTGGAGACATCCTGCAGTGTTATAGCACACTGTGTATACATGGTATCTGTCTGCTAGTTATGCATATGCTAATAATTTTATCGTGTATTGCAAATGCCAAAAAAGGAGGCAAACAAATGCAAAAAGTACCCAAACAAAAAGTAATGACATCAGGATATCAGGTTCTGTGCACTGCTTAGAGCTGGCCACAGTGTCATTTGCACAGACAGGTGTCAGAATTACTTGCCCTCAAGCAGAAATTATCAAAAAAGTTAGTTTTCCCATCAGAAGTGGACAAATTTAACACAGCACATCCCAATCTTTGTGTGAGTGGTAGCCAAACATAGTTAGGCTGCTTTGAATTCACCTTCATGGAACCAGAGCTAACTAAAATGCAGCCTTATTTATTACATTGAAGGTTTTTTAAATTGGAGAAACTTGTAGGCAAGAATGAAGTACAGTATGTGGGAAAAAATACTGTGTGAATGAATCCTTTATTTTTTTTTTTTTGCTGACGCTTGCATCACTCAGAAACATACACCTCTTACATCAATGCTCTATTAAAGATACATGAAAGCGTGATGCAATTTATGTTTTGCGGACAGTGTTTTGCATTGTGGTAGTGCCTTGAAATTGATAGGATACCTAGCCTTAGTGTGATGGATCTACTTTTCAGTCGTTGTGTCTGTAAAATGTCAACAGGTGCAGAATTCTGCAACTAAAATAAATGAAAATCTGAAACTTTAACATGTTATATCTCGACATGGTTTGGTCTTTTACATTGAAATTTGGAGGGTGCTGATGGTAGAGACATGTTTACAAGTTGGTGGGAGCACAGGGCCCGTGCTCCCGCCAACTTCTGCAAGTTCTTAGTTTTCTACTCTTTCTCAAAAACTAAGTAAATTCTATGCAAAAAACTGTGTTAATGCATCATTTAGGGTTAAACCACAAAAAGTCAGGAAATGCAAAATCTTTAGGGTTGCCCTTCCCCCCCAGACCTGCCAATCATCCCAAGATAGACAGATGATGGGGTGTGTCATTGGGGTTCTGAGGCCTAAATGTCCCCCTATTCATTTCGCTGTCCCTTGTCAATATCATTACACATGGAATGGGGTGACCTTTAGGCCTCACAACCCCAATGACACACCCCGTCATCTGTCAATTTTGGGATGATTGGTGGGTCCAGGGGGGAGAGGCAACCCTAAAGATTTTGCATTTCCTGACTTTTTGTGGTTTAACCCTAAATGATGCATTAACACAGTTTTTTGCATAGAATGTGTGTGTGTGTGTGTGTTTGCATATATATGTATATATTATGTGTGTATGTGTAGATATATATATATATATATATATATATATATATATATATATATATGTATGCTCATTAAGAGGGGGGTCATTAATATTATTGAGCAGTTCATCAATATTAATGAGCACTCCATTGATATTCATAAGTAGCTCTTTAGTATTCCAGAGCAGCTTATTCTGATGAATGTATTCAATGCCAGGGCAGTCTTTGATGTTCTTTTCAACAAATAGTTTTGTGGCATCAGCTCCACTGCTCATATCTCAACTAACTGATTTGGAGCCCAGGAGAACTGGGATAGCTCCAGAGGCACAACCATCATGGCAAGTAAAGTGATGTGCACCAACCCGCATGCACAGACTGTCATCTCGCACATTCTTTGTTTGGCCACAACTGGTTTTGCGTCTCTCCTCCGGCACCTCTTTATAAGGAGAAATGGTATGTGTCTCACCAAATTTTCAACATAGGCATTTTGGGACCCCACCTCATGAACAATATCACAGTCATCTCGTTACTCGGTCCCAAAAGCTGATCTCATGGTCACTGCACGGAATCACCTTTTTGGATATGAAATCACCTTTAAGGAAGAGTAACAAAAGGACAGACCCAGAGTTTATGAGGGGAGGTCCCCAAAAACCCATGTTGAAAACTTAGTGCAAAAAAGCCAAAAAATGGCCATGTTACAAGAGTGCATTACACAGTTTCTATGCACGCTCATAATTTTACCAATTTTTTAATATTTTCAGTCCAGATTTTCAACATTGCCATTTTGCCACACCTCCTCATGAACCTTACGGACGTGATTTCTCACATCCTCCCTGAAATGTGTTTTTGCTCTTCTGCAGCAGAATGGCGTGTTGCTGTGCAAAATCATCTTTTGGGATGGAATAAGAAAATCACAGTGCCAGGGGTCATTAGGGTATTTCCCAGAAAACTGATGTTGAAAATTTGGTTAAATCATTCCCAAAAATGGCCACGTTACGAGCATGTGCTGTGCAGACTCTACGCATGCTTGTAACTTTGCCAGTTTTTCATATTTTCCATCCTGGTTTTCAACATTACCATTTTTTACACCTCCTCATGAACAGTATACAACTGTCATATTTCACATTCTGCTTAAAACATGATTTTGCACTTGTGGCGCAGAACAGCACATTTGCTGTGCCAACTCAACTTTCAGGACAGACTAACAAAATGACAGTGACATGGTTCATGAGGTGGGGTCCCCAAAATGCCATGTTGAAAATCGGGTGGAAAAAATCCTTAAAATGCCTGAGTTACATGCATCTGTTGAATTGTGGTGCCCATATCTTGAAAATGATGTGATTTGCAGTCTTGTTGACCTATCTCGCATGGACGTCTCCCTGCCATGGTTGCAACCACACTTCAATTTTTTTCCTGGCTGCTTCAGTTCTCAAGATATTGGCAGATTTAGTGTTACATGGGTTCCTTGCACTATCAGGCTGCTGCATGGCTCCGTACCTATGTATAAGTGGGAGTGCGGATCCCAGAGGGCCTGCGCTCCTACAGACACATATTGTCATGCATAAATGGGCAGATCGGACCCCATGCTTCCACCAACACATGCTATTTGCTAGTTATTTTACACTTTTACAAAAAACAAGGAAATTCATTGCACAAAAGTTCATTTAATATATCAGTTCGGGTTAAAGCAACAAAAGTGGGGAAGTGAGACATTAGGGTTAAGCCGCTAACCACCCCACCACCCCATCCTCCACAAAGTGACAGATGCCAGGTGTGCCATGGGTTCATGAGGCTCAACTCTCACCCCATTCTCCTTTCCTGTAACCTGTCAACCTGTTTACACATGGAATGGGGTGAGAGTTGGTCCTCATGACCCCATCTCACACCCAGCATCTGTGAGGATGGGGAGTTAAGGGGCTTAACCCTAACATCTCCTATATATCTATCCATTAATCTATATCTATACATACACACACACACACACACATATATGTGTATGTGTGTATGTGTATATATGTGTGTGTGTGTATGTATGTATATATATATATAGTAAATAAGTAAGTAAAAAGTAAGTAAAATGTGTTTCTTAAGCTCCTTTCAAGTGCCAAGGTGTTGTACAATAAAATACAAGAACAATATAATCAAATAATAAACATCCATTAATGATTAAACACCATCAGATAAAGCCTGATAACACAAATATGTTTTGAGCTCCGATTTAAAACTTGAGACAGTTGGGCAGTCCCTTAATCGATGAGATAGAGAATTCCACATGGTAGGGGCAACATAAGAAAAAGCAGATGCCCCAGATGTTTTTAACTGGACCCTGGGAATCTCTAGCAATCCCTCGTTGTCTGATTGGAGTGAGTGGGAGGGGCAGTAGGGAGTAAGGAGATCTTGCAAATACCGGGGTCCCTGTTCAAGTTGGGCTTTATTGGTCAGTAACCCGACCTTAAAGATGATCTACCACTGTACCGGCAGCCAGTGCAGTCCATGCAGCACAGGTGTAATATGATTGGTCCAAGATGTGCCAGTCAAAAGCCTAGCCACCACATTCTGCACTAGCTGCAAGTGATGGATATCAACCTCTGGAAGCCCTAGGTAGAGGGCATTGCAGTAATCAAGGCAGGAGGTTATGAAGGCATGGACCAATGTAGGAAGGTCAGCTGAACAAACCAGGTGTTTCACCTGGGCGATAGTGTTTAATGGTAAAAGGAAGATTTGACAATGGCAGACACCTGCAATTTCAGGGTCAGACCACTGTCAAAAATAACACCCAGGTTATGCACCCAGTCTGAGGTCACGAGCTGGACACTATCAGCCCATAAGCCCGAAGAGTGCCCAGCCCCAAGACCCACCTCCAGATGACCCAGGTCCACAACCAACACCTCTGTCTTATCCAGATTCAACCTCAGCCAGCTAGTGCTCATCCAAATCTTGATCTCATCTGGCAGTTGTTAAGCATGGAGATTTCAGCATCTTGTCCAGGAATAAAGGACATATACAGTTGGGTATCATCTGTGTAGCAGTGAAAACCCAAACTGTATCGCTTAATGATATTTCCTAATAGCAGCATGTACACTGCAAAAAACATGGGCACCCATATGGAGCCCTGCGGCACCCCACAGGACAGGGGGAGAACATCAGAGGAGTAAATTCCAGTGACAACCCTCTGTGACCTGCCCATGAAGAAAGATCGAAACCAATTTAGGACTGTTGCAGACAGTCCACAAATAAGCAGCAGACACTCCAGAAGCACATCATCATCCACAGTGATGAATGCTGCCGAGAGATCAAGAAGGACTAAGATAGTATGAGCCTTTCAATCTCTCACAATTAGGAGATCATTTAAAACCTGAACAAGGGCGGTCTCGGTGCTATGTCTTTTCCTAAACCCAGAATGGAGAACATCATAGAAATTGTGGGTTATAAGATGGTCATCCAGCTGCAACACAGCCACCTTCTCAATAATCTTACCCACAAAGGGTAGGTTAGAGACAGGTCTATAGTTAGCTGAACAGTCTGGATCCAAAGAGGTTTTTTTAAGGAGTGGTCAAATAACTGCCTCCTTAAGGGGATCAGGAAAGATCCCCTTCTCTAAGGAACTCAAGATGATTTCAGCAAAGATTGGGCAGATAACATCTACGCAACCTACCAATTGTGGCATAGGCCTGGGTCCAGAATACAGGTGGTTGATTGCAAAGTCTGGACAATCCTCACAATGTCCATGAATTCCAGCTGGCTAAAGTCAGACCAGGTAGAGCAGGTACTCACCACCTCCCTCTGATCTCCGCAATCCCTCATAGAAAGAGTTGGGCTGATATCCGACCTGCTGCTGGCAACCTTATCTGTGAAGAATTGAGTGAGCTGATAACACTTCATTTGTGAAAAATCTCTTCCAGAGTGAAGACAGACTGGATTGCATAGTCTGTCCACAGTCTGGAAGAGCTGAGCCGGGTGATTCCACACAGCAGCAATCTCCCTGGACAGGAATTCTGCCTTCTTATGGGAGATTGCTAATTGATAGCCCTTATAATGTTCCATCAATCTAAGCCTGTCAGCATCCTGGCCGGATTTCAGCCAAGCTCTCTTTAGCCTTCGACCCACTCTTCTCGGTTCCTTCAAGGACCCATCAAACCAAGGGGTTCTTGGGTGCAGAGTAAGTGGGTGAACACGAACAGGATCAATTAAGTCCAGGGCATCACTCACTGCCATATTATAGGCCAGTACAAAATCCCCTGGACACATGCATTCACTTGATAAACCCAATAGTCCAGCACTGCCAATAGGCCCTCTGGGGTAACTACCCTTAAAGGACAGTACTGAACCATCTCCATGGGGGTGGGCCTACTTGGGGGTGCTCTGAAACTGAACCTTATGGTGTGATGGTCTGACAAGTGACTGGTTCCACCCCCAAGTCCATGATCTCCATCCCCAGGAGGAACACGAGATCCAAAGAGTGACCCCCCTATATGGGTAGCAGAGGTAACCACCTGATTACGTCCCAGCATAGTCATAAGCTGGAGGAGATTATTTCCAAATTGCAAGTTCATCATCAACCCAGACATTGAAATCACCCAGAATTAACCATCTGGGCAACTCCAAAGCCGCGCTGACAATGAAGTCTGCGAATTCCTTCAGGAATTCTCCCCCATCACTTGGTGGACAGTAGATGAAGAGTATCCTGAACCCAACACCTGCTCCCAGGAAACACTGAAAGGACTGAGTGCACCCCAAGGGCACATCAACAAGGTCCAGCTCCATTTTAAACATAGTGGCTACACCCCCGCCCCTACCATCCAATCTCTGGTGGTATACCATCAAAAACCCAGCTGGAACAGCAGATGCCAAGATAGGGCCTGCATTTTCATCCAGCCAGATCTCAGTGATGTGAGCCAGGTCAGATGCTTCAACAAGATCAGCTATATTAGCTGTCTTGCTCCTAATTGATCTGGCATTGCACAGCACTGCCCAGGTTGGATGGGTCATTGAGGAAGATCCCGGGACCTGCCCACTATTTATGGATCCTTTGGGTATGGGAACCAGGCAGGAGAAACCCCTTTCCTGAACCCATTTCACCCCATGGTGTCTCCTGGTCCCCACAACCTCTATCTGTCCACCCCTCACCGTTCTCCCACCATGCCCGGATCGCACCTCCTTCAATCAATTTTTGACTATCCCCAGGGCTCGACATCTCTTATACACCTCAGCTGGTAATTAGGGACAGTTAAAAGGGTGTAAATATCTGAGCATGGGGGGAGAATAATGCCTGACCATCTTAAAACCCTCCCAACACATTTCAGAATTTGACAATTAACAAATTAAACCCCCAACATTTCCAATCAAATAATTTCACTCTACATTATCACCCCACATATACACAATCACCTTCAGTGGAGTGCCTCTTACATAACCCCACCAAAGATGCATGCAACCAACACACTCACTACAATCACACACCAATTCACACAACCATCAGTCCCCTCAACATAAACAATATAAGCCCCACAAACTAAAAATTTTACAAAAATATTATGGCAGCAGTCTAAATTGTAATTCCAATAAAGCTTGCAGTTCATAGTCTGTTCACCTTTTGAAATTGTTTCACAGCTCCCCAGTTGTAACAACCTTGACTTCAATTTCAATACCAATAATCCAGCACTCACCGGCAGTAGATCAAACAGAGAACTTTAAATGTTTTATGACTTGGCCAAGAGAGATCTCACCTCCCTTAGTCAGTTACCAAAACTGTTAATCCCAGACTCCACTCTCACTAAGAATCTGAGATATGAGCACACAGTAAAAAAAAGAAATTCAAACCAGTAGGGTTTAGTTGGCATCTTCGGAAAAGCTGCAAGTTTATTTGGCTGTTGGAGTCAGGTCAGATCTCATATCTCACTTCTAGGATTGCTATCAGAGTAAAAGCCAGCAGCATGAAGGGGAAAATAGCCACCTCTAGTGTACCAACCACTGCACCAGGTCAGATTCACAGCAACGGTCCCCAGCCCAGTGTCTGCTCACCAGCAGACCTCCCGGGAGGCCTAGGAGGCACTACTATCATGCGACCACCCTCCAGCGGGCTCAAGACCGGCACCACCTACTCCAGACCCAACAGCAGACCACCTTCAGCAGTATTCCCCAAAATTCACAGCTGCCTCAGCTTCTCCCCCAATCAAAGTTCACACAATCGATAGCAATCAGTTCCTGAGATAATTCCAATGATGTTCAAACTGTAAGGCAATACCAAGCCACAGAGACTCCTTTCCCAACCATCAGGCTGTCCGACTCAAGAGAACTCTTCATCCTTAATCAAATCAGATTCCTGACATCAGTAGCTCCCTAGAACCCAACCAGGCCCCCTTGAAAGTTTTTCAGACAAAAGATCATCAAGAGCACATATCAACCCCACACAGTTCTAACTAGCAAATACTGCCAACAGGTAATGGATACAAGTCCAAATAAAATAATAATGAGCTGTTAAAGTTAATGCAGTCCATTAATAATGAATCATGGCAGTGGTAGTTCCAATTTCAGTACCTTTCACTGCAGTCAACATGTACAATGAGATATAGACAAACATATGCTTAATCCGCAGTCAGAAAAATGCTCACTGTAGTCCGTATCTAATAAACTTGATGACTCACTTGAACTCTGGCTGACTACACTACAAACAACTATAAAATAAAATAAAACTAACGGAGCTCTAACAGAGCTCACACACAAATTATACTAATAATGCAGGTGGTGCAATGTTTGCCTCTAGTGGCTAACCCTGCATGGCCACCATCTTGGAGTAGTAGGCAAAGGAACTCTATTCTTTCTCTATATTCTTTGCAAAAAACTTCATTAATGCATCAGTTAGGTTTGTTTCTACGGCAAAAAATGTGTGGAAATTCAATGTTGGGGATGCCACCCCACCACCCTACCACCATGCCCCCATCCTCCACACACCAACAGATGTCTGGGAATGCCCAACTGTCTCAAGTTTTAAATCAGAGCTCAAAATAAAATTTCATGTTATTCATGGATTTCCAGCCTACTTCTGCTCTTAGACCCCCTACAAAATCCATATCTTGAACCGTTTTTGAGATATGGGCACTGAAAGGCGTCACGGATGCCGCAATGTTATCCTATGGGAAAATTGCTGATCTTCAGAATTCTGTAACTATGGGCCTGTTCAATGTTTTCATACCAAACCACCAATAGGCCCATCTGTGGGACTAGGGCTTGCCACCCTGAAAATTTCAGGCCAATAGCACAATCCACCTTGCCACAATGAAGTGACAAAGAAAACAACACATAGCAAAATGTGTTCATGCAGTGTTACCATGATTACTTTAATATTATTGTGACACTCCTATCTCTATAATGGGGAATGTTATCGCGCACACAAAAATGTTGCCATGCTTACTTTTTTCCCTGAACGCGATTGTTTTTGTGGCAACTAAAAATGTTGCTGTTATCAAAAAATGGCAAAGTTTAAAAAACATATTTACGGACCAGCTAGTAAAAAAAAACTAATGCCAGGGCATGTTACTCAGAGCTCGATTAGGTAAACACAACTGTTGGTGTTTACCAAATGGCATTATTTTTGAGTTACATTTTTTTCTATGTCGCTAACTGAAAAACAAATGGCAGCTGCATGAAAACAATTTAGGTAAGCTCAACAACAAAAATGTGGTTGTGAAAGTTTTCGCAATGCACATATAAATGTTTCCATTTTCTATAATGGGACATAAAAAAAATTGAATAACTTTTCAAAGGAGCGATATTATTTCACCCATTCTTTAAAAGGCATCAGTTCAACCAAGGAGACATGTAGGCAAACAAGTCTAAAGCCACCCAAATGCATTCTTCAGTCCAATATAGTTACCAAAAATGTGCAAAAAGCCTAATTTTTCAGTTTTTGACCTACCCACAGTTCCGCAACCATAGATCCAAAAGGAATGAAAATTTCCAGATCCAGAGACCTATGGTAAGCGGTTGAGCTTTCCAAGTTGCAGGCAAATTGGACAAATGGTTGCAAAGGTATTAAAGTGAAACTCTGAGGTTTAACATAGAAGTGGCCATGCAACCCTAACTATAGTTACCGTGCCACTATAATATATTTATATATATATATATATATATATATACACACATTTTGTTATATACATATTTATATACATAATATGTATAAGTAATAGATAATCCACTCTTAGGTGTCGGTCGCACTCTGATATATGCACGCCTTGGTGTGCGTCAACCACCCAAGGCGTGCGCATATCAGAGTGCGACCGCACACCTAAGAGTGGGTTATCTATCTTATAAAATGGGAAAAATATTTGGGCAGGGGAAGGAGATACAAAAGGTAGTCCCTGTCTGGCAGAGATAAATGTTTCATTTACAGTAGGTTATCTGGCTGATCCTGCCATAATTGTGATGGGTTTGAAGTTAAAGGTGGTATTTATCTGGTTGATTCTGCCTTGGTTTAAATAAAAAAGTGATAAAAATATGTATCTGGTTGATCCTGCTATTGTCAGAGTGTGTTACACTCTAATCCCTTTCAGTATTATTTCTGTACTATAGCATGACCAAGTAGTGTAAACTGTAATTATAGACCTGGTTGCAGACGTTCAAAAACAATTACTCATTTTTTATTTTTTGAAACAAGAGTCCGACTGTAATGGGGCTGAGCGAGTGAGTCATTCATATCTGTATTGTAGCATGACCGAGTGGTTTTATTAGCAGTTCAGGATGTGCTGACACAGCTTCAAAACAAGGTATTTTACTTGCAGAATACTGTGTAAACTCCTTTTTATTTTAAGATTGCTCATATTTCTACAAAATGAGCGCCCGACTGGCAGAGAGTGAAGTGGCTGGCTTCAGAATTGTAGGTAAGCGAGCGAGGCAGAGTTGCTATAGCAACAACTCTTGCTCACTCGTCTAAGTCTGAAGTCAGGCCCTTTCAACTTCCTCTCAGTCGGTGGCTTCATTTTTCAGAAATATGAGGAATCTTAAAATAAAAAGAAGTTTACACAGTTCTGAAAGTAAAATACCTTGTTTTCAAGCTATGCCAGCACATCTTGAGCTGCCAATAAAACCACTCGGTCATGCTACTATACAGAGAGAGAGATAACTCGCTTGTTTAGCCCCCATTACAGTCAGAGACTTTAAAAAAAAAAAACCATAAAAACAGAGGTTATTCAGACTTTAGTGAGAGGTGTGTGGGGCAGCTATATACAGCACATTTTAGTTACTGCTGTGGGTGCCAGCCTGTGTGTGTTTGTAGGGCAGCCTGTGTCTGCCAGGTGTGAAGTGATCTCACTGCTGGTGAGAAGGTTCTGTGGGATGGAAAGTAGTTTGGGCATGTGGTCATAATGGGAGGTGTGCGGTCATTGCGAAATAATGCTTGGTCATGGGATGCATTCTGTCCAATCATGTTACTGGAATTTCTATGATTATATATATATATATATATATATATATATATACACACACACACACACACATATATAATATGTTCATGGCAAAAAACTCTGTTTAATGCATCAGTTATGGTTGTTCCACAGTGACAAAAGTGAGGAAATTCAATGTTAAATTCCCACCCACTTGCACCCACCCCACCAACAGGCATCAGGTGTGCATTAGGGTCATCGGTCCTAACTCTCACCCCATCCCATGTGCAAACAAGCTGAGGTTGTGCAGTATAAGAGAATGGGATGAGAGGGTGAGAGTTAGGATCGATGACCCCAACACACTCCCTGATGCCTGTTGGTGGGGGTGGGGGTGGGGTGCAAGGGGGTGGGAACACTAACATCGAATTTCCTCACTTTTGTTGCTGTGGAACAACCCTAACTGATGCATTAAACAGAGTTTTTTGCCATGAATTCCTCTTGTTTTTGAGAATGTGCACTATAAATAGTGAAGTAACGGCAATGCAAACGCTAACACACATGGTGACGCAAACATAAACAATAATGAAAATGGTAATACAAACACAAACGTATAAATATTAATGAAAACAGAAATGCAAATGCAAGCGCATATGAAAATGCAAACTGTAATGCACACAGGCACGGTAACGTAATTGGAAATGCAGGCAGTTATGGTAACAGCAACGATGACACTAAAGGAAACATAAACAGAAACACAAATGGAAGTGCATACGCAAATGCAAATAGTAATGCACACGGTGATGCAAAAGGAAATGCAAACAAAAACAGTAATGGAAACACAAATGTTAAAAGTAATGCAAACGCAAGCGCAAATGAAAATGCAAAGGGTAACACACACAGTGGCATACACAGGAATAGTAACGCAAACAGAAACGCAAACACAAGTGCATACAGAAATGCAGATGGTAACGTGCAAGGTCACGGTACTGCAATAGCATATGCAAATGCTAATGGTAACAGCAATGATGAAGCCAAAGGAAATGCAAATGGAAGTGCATACACAAACACAAATGGTAATGCACATGGTGATGCAAAATGAAACGCAAACAGAAATAGTAATGTAAAAGCAAATGGTAACAGTAACGCAAATGCAAGCACAAACAAAAAGGCAAAGTGTAACGCACATGGTGGCATAGACGAGAACACTAACGCAAACGCAAGTGGGAACGCTAACTGTGACAGTAACAAAAGCAGACACCCATGTTTTCACCAACAGCTGCATAGAGAAACACAGTGAATACAAAGAATGTATGCATAATAATGGGCCTCGGAGCAGAAAATGAGCACTTGGAATACTAAAATTGCTTATAGCTCAGGAACCGTACGACATAGAAAAAAAATTAAAATGTCTTATAAATTATGACTTTCCTGGCTAGTTTTGTACTTAGCCCCCTGGTGGGTGGCTAAGCATTTTTCTGATGAAAAGTCCATATATAGAGTTTCCGAGATATGGGCCCTGAGAGGCGTGGCGGATGCCGCAATGTTAGTCTATGGGAAAAAGCATCAAATTTGGAGTGCTGTAACTTTCCATCTGTGCAATATTTTTTCACCAAACAATCAAAAGGCACATCTCTGGAATGTTGGCTTTCTTCCTTCCAAATTTCAACCCAAAACACCAAACTGTTGTTTTGCAGCAGGGTGGCAAAGAATTCCTGTTATTTTGGGCATAGTGTGGCAAAATAGTGTCACAAATCATGACACTTTCGCAAATGAAATCATGAAAGTGTCGTGAGTACTACAGTACTTTGCGACACTACTTTTTACAAAAAATTCAAAAACATATTTATAGGGTGTTTAACCCCCACCAAAAAAAGACATGTCTAGCATCCTCAGGGCTCAACTAGGTGAACACAAAAAGAATTCTGTCCCTAGAGGGTCCCAAAATTAAATGCCAAGCATTTCTGTGATCACTAACTGAAAAAAAATGGCTGACTCATGACACTACAGGGGTCATTTGCGACACTAAAAATTGCATTTGCAACACTGTTGAACTTTTTGTTAACTTTTCCCATTGACTAGAACGGGAAATTTGTTTTTTGAATAACTTTTGAAACGTTTAATATTTTTTCATGAAATCTTTGAAAGGCACATTGGGGACCCTGGCCACATATTTCCTGAAGTTGTTGGACTGGTCATGCAAACTGTGCAACCTGTAGACGTGAGCAAAGAATGTGCAAAAAAGCATAAATGTGCTACAGAATGTCACTTTATAACTCCACAACCGTATATCTGACCATTACAAAACTTGGCAGATCCAGAGATCTTTGGTACTGCTCTGTGCCTGACAAATTTTAGGCAAATCTGTCATACGGTGGCAAAGTTATTAAGATGCAAAATGTCACATTTTAACCTTAAATGGGGTACTCAACTCCTAACTATAGTGGCACTACTGTGCCACTATAATATATATATATATATATATATATATATATATGCGATTGCACCCCTATAGTTAGGGTTGTGAAACAAAATATATATATATATCTATATATATAGATATATATATATATACACTGTGTGGACAGTATTAGAGACAAAGTGTGACAGTCATACACTCCAAAAAAAGTTTTATAATTAGGCATGACTCAACCTTCATTTTAATGTGTATATGTGGTAGCTGCATAATACAAAATATAAAGATAGTTCTGTATTTCTAAGTTTGGAAAAATGGCAGTTATTTATGACATGTAAACTACTTTCGTGGGTAACTCGGTGTCCATTATGCATTATTTCCCATTTCTAGTAATAAATAACATTTTCAAATGCAGTGTCTCTGTCTTCTATTTAAGTGTATTAGTTTACAGCATTTAATGATTTGATGTTCTTCCATACCTATGTGTTGCTATCTATCCTCCACTGTATACAGCACTAAAAATACAAACAGGAGGTTACCAAAGTTTCATTACTTCATGCTTATACCGTTTATGCCCAGTCTACATGCCTTTCACAGTTACTGTAAGCTGGACATTAAGCAAAAAGATAAACATGAACAAATCACTTGGTTGCACTTGATTTATTATGTGACCGTCTCTGTCGCATACTACTGTAGGTAAAGTGGACACCACAGTAGCAATGCAACATGTGAAATATATGGTACAACTTTTATTAGTGGCCTATTATCAACCAAACCACCAATACACATTGATAAGTACCATGCTACATCAGGGGCCATTTTGACAACACTGTAGCTCCACAGAGCCAGACTGTGGAGAGGCCCAACCACAGTTAACAACCAGAAAGCACCCAGACAAGCTGTTTGGTACAGATAACTATAGATGAGGGTGCCACACAATGCTCCCTGGCAATCCCATGCCGGCCTTTGAAGGGAAAATGATGCCAAATGTCACACAGGCCCATCCTAAGTTCACCACCATGTGCATCACAGGGATGCCACTGCAGCAGGGTTCTTGTTCTGCATGTGGAATGCCACATTCAAACTGCTCTGCAAGTCAAAACAATACACCAAAGTTCCCCATGAACAAGCAAAGGCAAGGCAAGAGATAGCTGGATGTTACATGGTGGGCCTGAGCCACATCAGGGGTAATTTTGACATCACTGTACCTCAACAGAGTCAAACTGAGGGCAGGCCCAACCACAGTTACCAACCAGAAAGCACCCAGGCAAGCTGTTTGGTGTTGATAACTATAGATCCAGGCACTGCATGGCATCCCCTGGCAACCCAGTGCCAGCCATTATGGGGAAAATGATGCCAAATATCACACAGGACTACCCTGTGCTCACCACCTTGTGCATCACAGGGACACTGCTGCTGCAGGGTTCTTGTACTGAACATGGAATGCCACATCCAAACTGCTTGAGTCAGGCCCAGGTGATGTATTTTTTTTATTTTCAAACAGTTCCAAGATATTATGCCAACACTTGACATTTAATTTTTAGGCAGTCTCATTATAAATGAATCTACTAAATGTTTTTGCCAGATGAGTCCAAACCACTGATGTTGCCCAACATGCACTAGTACACCCAGGCAATGATCAGATTCCAGTACTACACATGGTATCCCTCCCAAACCCCTGAATGTACTAAGCAATGCCATGAGCAGCCTTTCTGAGGTAAGCCCAAGTGCTGTATTTTTTTATTTTTAAACAGTTTCAAAATATTGTGCCATCACTTTACATCTAATTTAGAAACTGTCTTACTATAAATAAATCAAGAAAATGTTTTTGCCAGATAAATCCAAAACAATGATGTTGCCCTACAGGCACTAGTACACCCAGGCAATGACCAGTTATTACACATGGTACCCCCCATGCCATGAGCAGCCATTTTGAGGTAGGCCCAAGCACTGTATTCTTTTATTTTTAAACAGTTCCAACATATTATGCCACCACTTGATGTCTAGTTTAGAAGCAGTCTCATTCCTACACCGTGGTAACCCCCCATAACCTCAGATGAACTGACCAATGCTATAAGCATTTTTGAGGTAGGCCCCATTGCTGTCGTTTTTTTTTTTATTTCAGACAGTTCCAATATATTATGCCACCACCCACACATGATCCCCTAGTTCAGTATGCCAATACAATGATGCTCCTTTATAATCTTACATCAAGAAAAGCAACTTCATCATTTTAAAATAACACCACATACACACACACACACACACACATATACACATACACACACACACATATGCACACACGTGCACACATGTGCGCGCACACTCACACACACACATATACACATGCCTACCTTAACTGGAGCCAGCATCACCCCTTCTTTCCAAAAATGACAAGCATATCTCTCAAATTGCATTTTTTTTTTTATTTAAAACATTTTAAGAGTGCAGTTTTTATATTCATTCCACATACTTCTAAAATAGAGCCATCATCACATCAGCAGAGGCAGCATTCATTCGACAAATACACATTCTTAGAATTTACCAGTAGGAACCCCACAGGTGTTGTTTTGTTTCCCCATTTAAACATGATTAAAGTCATCACCAGGGGAAAGTTCACCAATATTAGCAATATTCTGAAAAAATCAAATTATGCAATGAAAACCCGCTGGATGGATTATAAACAAAAAACTATAAATCTCAAACAAAACTCTATTTGATTAGACTGGTCTCATACATGCACAGCCCCATTTTGAAGAGGGGCCCTTCACAAACAGATGGGCCATGAGAGAACATACAAATTTAACTTTTCTTCCCCCAAAGATGATAGAGCGTAACTGCTGCACTATAGCCAGACAGTATTTAATATGCCCTATTTAAACAGTGCCAGCACCAGAGGAAAGTTCTGATGATATACTTCCCAAACAAAACTTTAAAATATACTATTTAATATGCCCCATTTAAACACTAACTGCACCAGAAGAAAGTTCTGCTGATATACTTCCCATACACAACTTTCAACTGTACTATTTATTATACCCAATTTACACAGTGCTAGAACCAGAGAAAAGTTCTGCTGATATACTTCCAAAACAAAACTTCAAAATATAGTCATTGTGCTGCACAGCCCACTTATCCAATCATCCTCTATTTTGAAGAGAGGCCCTTCACAAATAGCAGGACCATGAAGTCTTTAGGTGAATATTTTACTTTTTCTGTCCCAAAATGACACAGAAAAACTGCTGCACTTTAGCCAGTCACTATTTAATATGCTTCCCAGAATTTTAACTTGCTGTTTTGTAGCAGTATGCAGAAGACCTTGTTTTCTAGTGACTGGAGACCTCTGAGATCCATCCAAACTCCTGTGCAGCACACCAGATTTAAAATGGACGATGCTTCATTCTACCTGTTTTTAAGAATGGTAAATGGGAGAAGCAGTGGGAAGAGAACAGTTTTGCTTACAGCCAGAGTACCAAAACTGAATGTCTGATATCACCTTCGGGTCCTGGATATTTGTACCAATACCAGCATCATCATCCACATGGGTAACATGGACACGACAGCAAGAGCCACAGCTTTTGATGCTGCTGCTCCTAGCAGGCTCTATGTACCACTGCATTAAGATTGCAGACTTGTGCAGGGGAAACACATTAAGCAATGTGAACTGACACTGAAAAAAACCCTCAAAGCATAAAGGCAGAATACACAAAAGAAAGTATGCAGCTATATAAGACACCACAGTAATGCAAAAAAGTAATAAATTACATGTGGTGTCATGTAAATGTAATTGCATCTGCATAAAATCAGTAATCACTGGGGGACAGCTACACATCCACTCTGTCCACTAAAAAATAAAACTTTAGTATTGTGCTTTAAATACAGTAAATTTAATGGTCACCAAGATGTGTAGCATAGCCATGTCACAAAATGGCTGCCTTTTTAAAGGCAATTTTCATTATTAAAATGTTGCCACAATAAAACAAAAATACATAAACCTTTTTTTATGCACACTATCTCTTGACCATATTGGCAACAGTACAGAGCACACATTCTGTATTTTTAATAACTTATAAGTAAAATACAGACCTTATTTTAAGTGCACACCCAAGTCTCTCGAATACTGTCCACACACCTCATATACACACACACACACACACACACACACACACACACACACACATATATAATAGTGGCACGGTAGTGCCACTGTAGTTAGGGTTGCATAGCCATTTCTGTGTTAAACCTCAAAGTTTGCAATTTAATGAATTTGCAACTGTTTGTCTGATTTACCTGAAATGTGGGATGCAGACCCACCCACCTACCATTGATCTCTGGATCTGAAAATTTTTGTTCTGGTCAGATGTACAGTTACGGAACTGTAGTGCGCTCAAATAGTGAAATTTGACACTTGTTGCAAATTCTTTGGCAAGGCATAATGGGCTGAAAAGTGCACTTGAGTGGGTTCAGATTTGTTGGTCTGCATGTGTCCTGAGTTGAACTGGTGCCTTTTGAAGATTTGGTGAGAAAGTATTGCTCCATTCAAAAGTTATTCCATTTTTTCATGTCCCATTATAACCTATGGAAAATGTGCACTGAGAAAACATTTGCAATCACATTTTTGTTGTCGAGCTCCCTGAAATTGTTGTCATGCTGCCGCCATCGTATTTTCAATTAGTGAGAGAGAAAAAAAGCTGTCATTCAAAAAATAGTGCACTTTGGTAAACACCAAAAGTTGTGTTTATCTAATCTGGCCCTGAGGAACGTGCCTCAGACATTTTGTTACTAGGTGGTCTGGAAATATGTTTTATTTATTTTGTCCATATTTTGGTTGTGGCAACATTTTTGTTGCTGCGCAAAGAATTGCTCTCAGGGGGAAAAGTAAGCATGATAATTTTTTTCTGTGTGCGATAACATTCTCATTATAGAGATAGGAGAATCACAAAAACATTAAAGTTATCGTGGTAACACTGCACAAACACGTTTTTAAATATCTTGATTTTTTTTGTCATTTGATTATGGTAAGGTGGATTGTGCTAGTGGCATGAAACTTTCATGGTGCAAGCCCTCATCCCACAGATGTGCCTATTCATGGTTTGGGACTAAAACATTGAACAAGCCCATAGTTACAGCATTCCGAAGTTGAGAAAAGTTCCCATAGGATAACATTGCAGTGGTTGTTTTCTTTGTCACTTCATTGTGGCAAGCTAGATTGTGCTATTGGCCTGAAATTGTCAGGGTGGCAAGCCCTAGTCCCACATGATGTGCCTTTTGATGCTTTGGTATGAAAACATTGAGCAGGCCCATAGTTACAGCATTCCGAAGTTCAGAAATGTTCCCATAGGATAACACTGCAGTGCTTGTGGTGCCTTTCAGTCCACATATCTTGAAAACGGTTCGAGATATGGATTTTTCATCACAAAAATGCTTAGTCCCCCTATTGGAGGACTAAGTACAGAAGTAGGTTAGAGAGCCATGAATAACATGAAATTAGAATTTTTCTTTCTACAGTACCTTGTACAGTTACTGAGATATTTGGGAATTAGTATTCCAATTGCTCATTTTCATGTCTATGGGCCACTATTATTCACCATGCTTTTCAGTGCCCGTATCTCGTAAACTATGTGAGATTCAGATTTGTTTGACTTAAGTTGCGTGCAGCACTCGTTACGATTAAGACACTTGAATTCTTTTCCTAGCTGCTATGCTTTCCGAGATACTGGCAAATTTGTGTTACAAGACTTCCTTGCCCTATAGGGCTGCTGTATAGCTCTGTACTTCTGTGTAAGTGGGAGCACTGGGCCCAGAGGGCCCACTCTCCCACAAACACATATCATTATTCAGAAATGGGCAGCTTACCAACACATACCATTTACTATTTATAATATGCTTTTCCAAAAAGAAAGGAAATCCTTTGCAAAAATCTCCGTTAATGCATCAGTTAGGGTTCTTTTCACATAAACAAAAGTGTGGAAATTCAATGTTAGGGTTACCACCCCACACCCCCATCCTCTACACACCAACAGATATCAGGGTCTGCTATGGTGTCTTCAGCCATAACTCTAACCCCATTCTCCTATACTGTACCATGTCAGCTTGCTTACACATGGAATGGGGTGAAAGTTGGGGCTGACAACCCCATGGTAGACCCCGATGTCTGTTGGTGTGTAGAGGATGGGGGTGTGGGGGTGGTGGTGGGGTGGCAACCCTAATATCAAATGTCCACATTTTTGTCAGTGTGGAAAGAAAACTAACTGATGCATTAATGGAGTTTTTTTGCAAAGAATATAGATGGATGGATGGATGGATGGGATACATGATGGGCAACTGTGGGGTATGGCTAATATTAGCATGAGTGCAGAGTGCACTGTAATAATGACACAAGTGCTAATATTAGCCATATTCCACAAGTCACACATCATGTGTGCGATTTATGCAATAAGGCTCTGTTGTACTGTTGTGTTATGTTTTGTAGAGTGCATTTGTGAAGGATTTTGTTTTTATATGTGTGTGCAGCCGCAGGTTGTTTGGTCATAGCAAGTTTGCTTGAATGGAATTTTGTATGAGTAGGTTGTGACTAGTAAGGATTTTGTAGTGATTGGCTGATTTGGCTTGTAACACATTTTGATTCATTGCATATGTTTGTGGTTACAAGATACATGTTGTGTGATTGGCCATAATGTTGTGGTGGACGTGATTTTGTAGGGAATACAGATAAGTGGAGAATTAGTAGTGTTTACTGTCGTGGAGTGTTTATTTCTTGCTCATTTAATAACATTTTTTCATATCACATTATAAGTTTTTAAGGTATCATGTTTATTCATGTTTTCTTTCTTTATGTTATTTATTGTCCTGGTTTATGTTATTTTTGTACTCAGTTTTTATTTTGGTGCTGTTTTGAAGAGTGGTTAACTTCACCCACTTTGATATACATTTCTACAGGGTTATAGGAAACTGAGTTTTCATGTGTTTATTAAATTGTTTAGGAATGTTTTTTGAACATATAGGATGGAATATTTTTTGGTAATTAGTCTGAGTCACTTTCTGAATCCAAAATGGCAGCTCAACTCTGTGGTTGTTTTCCATACTGGTTCCCTGGAAAAAGAAAGAATATATTGTGAGAAAATGCGTTTAGAAAATGTTTGTAATAAGCTATGACAGAGATGTGTATATTTATCTTGGATGATATTGAAAGTTATATTTTTGGCATTGATAGTTGGGTGGCTGAAACAGGCAGATATGGTTTCTTGAAGGTTGTCTTCAGTGCGGGGTTTTCTTTCGCTGTGATACCGCATACCAGAAGTTGATGGAATGGGTTATGTGCTGTTAATCAAAATGCTGCATATATTTCTTTGTTTTTCTTCACTGAGGCTAGCATATTCATTCAGAGATTCAATCTTTTTATGACCAGACACTTGATTATGTCAGTTGGGGAGACATTGCTGTTGCACAACTTTAGGACAAGATGTTTCCTTATAGAATGATTAATGTGACGATGGTCAGTTTGAATCTCAGCTTGTGATATCATGTTTTTAACAATGTTACTTAAGGAACTGATTCCTAAGGGTTTTTTGTACAAGTTAGTTGAGTATTAAGCTCACCGAGTTGGTTTACTGCAAGGAAAAAGGGTGCTGTGTCAATGTTGGGTTTTTCAAGTCTTTTGGCTGCATATATAATGTAGCTGTTCACTGGACATCATTTCTTTTTGTTTAATTGGCATGCTCTACATTTAAGTAGTTGAACATCTTTTGGGTTACTGCCCGATCTGGTTTCTGTTTGTCTTTCTGTCACATATTCAAAGTATGCATGTCCTTGTTCATCTTTATTTAAGCGAATGTCTCCCCACTTTAAATTCTGCATTTCTGTGTTGCCATGAAGGCCAAAATACATAGTCACAGTAATCCACATACTGTTTAATAATGCTTGTGGATTACTTGGGCCAAGTAGTTTTTTTTTTTAGTAAAGTATGTCTATTATGTTGTCAGTAAGCTCATCCGCAGCTTGTGGATGGCTACCTTTTCTGTGCTCTTTCAGGACTTTTTGTGTAGAGGTAATTACATGTCTTGTTTTGAGGAACTGTTTTGAAGTAGACAGGAATTCTGTGTAATTTTTGTCCTTTGGGTATCTTTCAAGACTCTGAACTTTAGATCTTATAGTGAGAGGTACGTAATTGTTTCCATCTGTTCTGTGTAGAGTCAAGAAGTATTGCGATAAGATTGGGTTGCGTTCTTCTTGTGTCATACATTCCATTGGTTGATATATCTGCAGCTCTTCACGTAGATATTTGTGGAAGTGAGACACATCTGATGCAGGTTTTTTTTTTCTGGTGTTGTCGTTTTTACTATTTTCTATGAATTTTTCAAGTTCTGTATTGTCTATTCATTGATGTTTTGGGGGTAACATGTCTATGTCTTGAGTTTCAGGCACTAGAAATATGGATTCCAAATGCTGTGGTTCAAGTAACGGCTCGTGGTCAGTTTCAAATTGTAAGCAACTAAGGAATATTTTGTCTTGAATGTTTATGGGCTGTTTGTTTTTTCGCAATGTTAGTTTGTTTACTCTGTCAGCTTTTTTAGATGGTAGGTATTCACACGTTTTACATTGGTAACTCATTTTGATGAATTATTTTGAGATTTCTTTTCTTTTTTCAGATGCTTTTCTCCAGTTTGTGTTCTGAGGATCATGGGGTATTTAAGGATGATTTATTGTATACAGGTGGGTAACAGCTGTTTTTGATTTCATGGGTCTCTTGTTGTTAAAGAATTGCCGGTATAGAGTTGATTGGAGTGCTGGCCTGTGACATCACCACTGTTGGACTATCATTTGCTGATGTAGACATTGTGGAAATAAATGAAAATAAACCCACAGTGTCTATGTCATCACAGAGTTATTGCACTGCAGGGAGAATACTTCTTTTTATTCTAAATGTTACATGCTCACCCCTATTGTATATGTGTGTATACATATATATATATATATATATATATGTGTGTGTGTGTATGCATATATTTATTCATACATACATACATACATACACTTATATAAAATACCTGCCTGGTAGGGCAGGTATAGTTAGGGTTGCACGGTCACTTCTATGTTAAACCTAAAGGTTTGTACTTTAATAACTTTGGAACCATTTGTCTGATTTGCCTGAAATTTAGCATGCATAACTGCCAAACATATATCTCTGGAACTGAAAAGTTTTGTTGTGGACAGATGCATGGTTGTGGAACCGTAGGGTGCTCAATACATGTAAAAGTGTCAACTTTTGTGCATTTTTTTGGTTGGCTCTAATGGACTGAAGAATGCATTTCAGTGTATTCATATTTATTTGTCTACATGTGGCCTGAGTTGAACTGGTGCCTTTTGAAGATTTGTTGAAAAAATATTGCTCCATTCAAAAGTTATTCAACGTTTTCATGTCCCATTATAGCCTATGAGAAAACATATATATGTGCATTGTGAAAACGTTCTTGCACACATTTTAGTTGTTGTACTCCATGAATTTGTTTATGTGCTGTTTCCATCTTGTTTTCACTTAGCAAGAGACATAAAACATTGTAACTTAAAAAAAATATGCACTTTGGTGAACACAAACAGTTGTGTTTACCTAACTGGGCCCTGAGGAACATGACCCTGGCATTAGTTTTTCACCAGCTGGTCTGGAAATATGTTTTTCAAACTTGGTCCAGCATTTTGCTGTTTTTCTGATTGTGGCAACATTTTTTGTTGCTGCAAAAACAACCATGAACAAAATAAATGTGGCCTCAAAAGCATTTTTCTCTGCGCGATAACATTTCCATTACAGTGATGGGAGTGCCACGAAAACATGGAAGTAATAGCAATAACACTGCACTAACACATTTCCTATTGTGTTGTTTCCTTTGTCACTTTATTGTGCCAAGTTGGTACCACAGATGTGTTTTTGTTGGTTTGGTACCAAAATATTCAATGGCCCCAAAGTTACAGTGTTACGAAGATGAGAAATTTCCCATAGGATAACATTGTGGCACCCATAATGCCTTTTGGCACCTGTATCTTGAAAACGAAGCAAGATACGAACTTTTCGCTACTCACAGCTTAGATCACCTTTAAGTGAACTAAGCCACAAAAACAAGTTTGGAAATCAGAGATGCCACCTGCAGTGGAATTTATTTCCTATGTGGTACAGTTAAGGAAATGTTGGCAAAAACGTGTTACAAGGGTTCCTTTGGAGTACTGTGGAGGTGCTGTATGGCTCCATTGTTTTGTGTAAGTGGGAGCGCAAGGCCCGGAGGGCCCACACTCCCTCAGATACATATCATTATGCACAAATAGGTAGTTTTGTGGCCACCAACACATAACAGTTAATGGTTCCATTATAGTGTTTCAAGCAGTAAGGAAATTGTTTTCAAAAATCTTCGTTAATGCATCTGTTTGGGTTGTTGTTACATTGACAAAAGTATGGAAATTTGATGGGGTTAAACCCCCCTACCACCCCCCATCCTTCACACACCAACAGATGTCGGGGTGTGCTATGTGGTCGGCAGTACTAACTCTTACTCCGTTCTCCTCTATTGTAGTATGTCCGCTTGGTTAGTCATGGCATGGGTGATACTTGGGCCTGATGACTCCATAGCACACAATGATGTGTCTCCCCCTTCACACCTCCAGAACACACTATATTATCTGTTGGTGTTCCTCAACCCCCCAAGCATTCTTCTTCTTTCACAGCAAATGCTATATACACAAGTTGCAATGCCTCTCTCCCCCCCTCTCAACTCATGCTACAGACACACACACAGTCACACTGAGATATACTGACACTTTCTTGGCCTATGCCATTACCACTGCTTTGTGCTGTTCCCCAATGCCCTTTGTTTGCTATCATTCTATTACCTTCTGTCCCCTTCTGCCTTCATGCTGTGACAGCACACAGCAGTAACATTATGTATACACAATAGCTTTGGCTCCCTTCCTCCTGTTCATCTCTCCTTCCTCCCCTTCCCCTTCACTCACCTTTTATCTCCTTCACCATTACAAATCTCTACCACTACATACTACAGTCCCACATCTGAAACCCCTATAGATCAGCAGTATTCCATGGCAGCATGTCCCCACTTGTCTGAATCTAGCACACACCCTATTCACAACTAGGATACACCCTCACCCAACCCCCTTCCACAGAGACACACATTCATTATGTGTCTATAATGTTACTATTGTTTGAGCCACTTCCACACCCGTTCATCTCTCTCTCTCTCTCTCTCTCTCTCTTACGATAACATAACATCCCTGGCTACTACTATAGCACTTTGGGACATCTCACTACTATTCCCTTCATATCCCCTCTGCTTTTGTTGGACTTCACACATTGATTAATTCCTACTGAAATTCATACACCAGTGCAAATATTTCTACACCTTCCCCAACACACACACACACACACACACACACACACACACACACACACACACACAATGACAATGCCCCCTACCCTCTCCAACACCTCACACAAAATGTATACCACTCTTGGGGTTGTGGTAATACCATTTACTGTTCTCAGTCTTCTCTGACTTGTATTGGCTCTCCCAGTAGTATTTCCACTCTCCTTCAACACCACAGACACAAGTAACATTATATCTCTCTCTCTCTGTCTCCCCCCCACACACACACACACACACACACAATCACAACAGGACATGGCCATAACCTGTTCATCACCCATCTGGGTCAGACAGACCTCTAATGTGCATATACCATAATTGTTGATTTTCTTCCCCCTACCCATTCCCCCTCCCTTGTTATGTTGTGCCCCCATCCTACGCATCATTATGAAATGGCTATAAAACATGCTGACTCTTGATTGGGCAAGAGCAACTTTCAGGTTGGATGTTATGTCAACACAATGGCACCATTCTGTTGGTGCAATAAGGCAGCACAGGGGCTGTGTTCAGTTTCAGCAATGGGCCTTTTTAGGTGATGGAAGCACTTAGGTATGCTGCGTGTTTCAATACAACTGATGTGGGCCAACACACACCAGTTTTATTAACTGTCATTGCCCTTACCCCCCTACCCATCTTTTCCACAACACATGAAGTATGTACCTGGCTTTATTTCCCCCAGTTTACAGGGCTTATAAGTATTTTTACACATGTTATTGGAAATATTTCAAAAGAAAAAATGACATTTTTTTATATTAAGAAAGATACATTTTTATTCATTTTACATAAAAATAAAAATGATATTTTCATTATTTATAGTGCTTACAAAAAATTATAATTTAAAATCTGTAAAGAAATAAATGTTAACTTCTCTTTGAAAAAATAAATTGTTGTATAAAAGGACTGATTTTTAACATAGCTTATAGTAGATTTATAAAGCTTAACAGAAAAAAAGGTTAATTCACCTATGGAAAAAAAAACATTGTTGTTAAATTAAATAATATGGCTGATGAAAAAAGTTAAAATAGTTTACAGAGGGTGTTGAGACAGCTGCCTCTCCTGCTGGAGGCTGTGAGGAGACCTGGAAGTGGGTGAGCAGGTAAGAGGGTACAGGATGAAGTGGAATCTTTTTCTTGACTGGGGAGGTGCACAAGAGTGACAGAGGAGGGGACAGAAGATGTGTCTACTGGAGACCAGAGCCTTTTCCTTCTTGTGGCGTCTCATCTTCCAGAACATCTTTTGGTTCTGCAAGGTTCTGGTTGCTTTTTGTGAGTGCCTGGACAGTCTGATTCATATATTTAATTTGGGTAGCATCTGAGTTAATTTGATTTTCAATGTGACCTAATTTAAGGTGGGTTTTTGTTTGACTTTTGTTCTGTGTTTTTAGTAATTCTATTATTGTTTTCATGTTTTTGCTTGATTCTTGTTGGGCCTGAATCAAACTATCCAGGCACTCACAAATTGCTTGATGTGGCTTGATTGTGATTCTATGGGAAAAAAAGGAAAGAGAAACACATGCCAAGATTTACTGTATTTCTGAGTTGGTTGTATAGTTCTTATAATAATATTGCAATAAAAAATCCAGTAATCTGATTGACTGAGGAGGTTGGAACCCAGTGCTGACATCCCATGATGACAGCACTCGAAGAAGGTACTGTACAATGCCCTCTTCACAAAAAAACGAACAAACAATAGTACCGGGTATTACTGGCTGACATCACATATGTGGCTGTCACCTTTACTCACTAAAAACTTTCAACTAGGCCCTAAAAGTAAAACTGTCTTAAATTTATTAACATAAGAATAAAATGTTATTTGCCCTCAAAATACTCTTGTTTCACACACATGCATAACTTAAAAAAATGAAGTACTACACTACTTAGAATGGTAATTTATGGTGTTTCTTTGCTGCCCATGAAAAATACCTCTCCTATCCGCACCTGCTTACTAGGAAAATATGTGTAGTGTAAGGTGTTACAGATAAAACGAAAGTCCTGGTTCCATCTGAGGCCTTCTGTTGTGTGATAGTGGGAGTTAACATTCATCCAGCAGAGTTGAGCAGAGGTTTGAATTCTTGCATTCTATGCATAGTAAACATTCCAGCTGTTGAATGTTGGCAAGACATAAAATAAACAAGACAGAGTAAAGGGAGAGAATATTATAAAGACAAAGAAAGAAAATTGAGGGAATGGGTAAAAGGGGGTGGGTTGAGGGGCACTAGAAGAGTTAAGAGCTAATTAAAAATACATTAGTTTTTCTGTAGATAAAATTTAAGCCTGAGATGGCATTTCAGTGCAGGGATGTGCTGGTGCTATTTCAAAAAATGTCATAAAAATGTTTATTTTTTGATTTGGTGCATTTCTTTGCCCTCCCCAACACACACACTCACACACACACACAAACATCTTGGACCCATTTTATTATCATAGTAAGACACTCTAGGTTGTACATTGTGGGGAGGTAGCAACACTTCTCGGGTGGTTGAAGTGAAGGCACTTGGCGATGCCTTTTGCCACACCCGAAGTGTGCCACTATCCAACCACAACACATATACTGTCATATGTAGTGCTTATTTTTTTTCTGTTTGTTAGAACAGTCTTCACTCCTGTTTAAAAAAAAACACAGAAACTAGCCATATGGATGCCTCTGCCTCAGTACAATTGATCTGTATAGCAACACTAAATGGGACTGTCAATATTAATGTGTTTAATTCTGCAAAGTGATAAATGAGATAAAAGCAGGAGTATAAAAAATATTGCTAAGCTCAAAGTAATAAAATCCGCTATAAAAAAGTCAGTGTAAACAATTTGGAAGGATGCAGTTAAGCTCTTGAAGGGACTATTTATCTCTATTTTATATCTAAATTAATTATTATAAAGTTAATAACTTCTGATTTCTTCATTGTGTCCATTGCTTAATCATTAAATTCTTGTCAGATATTTACTAGCCACACTATTATTGCAATAAGGCACTCCATGGTGTGCATCGTCCCTGAACAACACCACACCTAGGGTGGTAGAAGCACTTGGCTTGTGACCTTAGTCTTTGACCCAGCCTAGGTATGACGTTATTCAGCGATGACATGTAACCTGTCATGGCTTATTGCTTAATTATACAATGGTGTGTGAAAATCCTGTAACCTCATTGGTCAAAACATGTCACTTGACCGTGGGTAAACCCTACATTATCCACAGCTAAGGAATTGCATTTATAAAAAAAACATAATTAAACACATTTCACACATGGGTCCATTGTATAATCACAATAAGGCACTCCAAGGTGTGAGTTATTGGGGATTTACTCACTTCTTGTGTGGTTAAGTCACTCAGCTGTGCCTCGTGACACACAACACAAGGCATGGGTAAACCCCTAATAACCCACACCCTGTTTTATTGCTTAAATGTACATCAGTATATTTCTATTCAATGTTTTCATAATATGATTGATGGAACAAATAACTACATTTACCAGTGAGAAGATATGCTGAGTTTTAACTATGTAAAATAGAACAGTAAGATATGTCTTTTATGCTATTGCAGTGTGTTGTGTCTAGTGTTAGATATGGTGTTTCTATAGAAGTCATTATACAGCCTAATTGTATAAGATTAGTGTTCTCACATTACTGCCCCCCCTCAACCATTATGGCTCATAGACAGACAACGCTATAGCCCTCTTTCACTTGTGCATGGTTACATTAATTGTAGAGTACTGTGATTTACAAAGTGATATTTTGTAGTCAATTGAACAACATGCAATACTGCTATGACTGGGTAAATAATTGACAAGAAAAGTGGTGTTACCAATGAGGAGAAATGGAGTTTCATATATGTCACATGTAATGAAAACAAAACTGTTACAGTGTTTCTGATATTTAGGTTACTGTATTAAGTTATGAACCCTTTACATAATTTCGAGCTCTAGTGTACATACGGTCAGATGTTCTGGACTCTGTTGGTTCCTCTTTTATATCTGGCAAGACCCTAGTCTCCAGTGGGTCTAAAAGAAAAGTAAAAAAAAACATTCATAAGTTTTAATATTATGAGAAGAATTGATTGTTGTCTGTTTTTGGTTGGTTGATTATTACAACAGGACTGTTTTGCTATTTATTTTGTTTGGCCACAGCATGGAAAGAAGCGTTATTCTATGCTTGCTGGTATCAGAAAATCATGGGAACTGATGAACTGTGCATGTGCTTGATTACAGTCATGTCTGAAACTTTGCTTATGACAACTTATTCTATTATGACAATAAAAAATAACCTTCTATGTTTGCATACTGAAAAGGGAGATGTTTTCTTCTTGGTATGGCAGTGAGATACTTGAGTCTATGGGTGTGACAGAGGCCTTGTTGTGTGTCTGCATGGTATGCTAGTAAGTGACATTCTGGTAGTTGAACTGAGCAGAATGTTTACTCCATTTATTTAACTGAAAGAATTTCATGGACAAATATTATGTATCTTGAATGTGTGTGCGGGGGGTGAGGGGAAGATGAAAACAAAAAAAACCAGAAAGAATAAAATAGTCAATATAATACATCATCTGCAGTGGGAGGAAGGACTATTTCATCAGAAATGAGGTGGGTAGGTAACATTTTTATACAGGATATCGCATGTCATTAGTGATAAAATCCCTGTTTACAAGACAAGCCCTGTTTGATGTCACAGAGGAGAATACAATACATAAGGTAAGTTGCATATACAAAATTTATACAAAATTAAATTACAACAGCATATACTATACAAAATACATATAGATAAGATTGTTTGATACCTCGAGCATGTGATCAACACTTATACAAATGTGCAAACAGATTTAAGTTACTAATTTCAATACCCAGACAGATATATGGCTACATGAAACACTAAACAGATGACATCTAAATATCAAGCTAACAATTACACACAACTCGGAAAATTGATTTTAACCGTGCGCTGAATAATTCTGGGGATGCCACTCTCTTTGAGTATGGGAGTATATTCCAATATTTTGCTGCTTGATGTTTTAAGGTTTTTTCACCAAACTTGTTTTATTGTCATTTGTCTTTATTTTATTTGCATAAACAGACCTAGTTAAGGTCTGAATAGGTACAATTTTGTTTATCAATGCAGTAACTGATATATAATGTGTCAATTGCTATGTAAAAGAACAATACAATAGTTTTAACCATGTCTCCCTATTTCTTTGTTCTAAGGCTGTCCATCCCAATGTGTTTAGTAATATACAATGATGTGTTCCATAATGACAACCCAGCACAAACCTTGCGAGTTTGTACTGCATTTTGTCCAATTTATCCCACATTGATTTAGGTACAACCCTGCATATAATACTTCCATAATCAATAGAGGGCATCATCATCTGCTCCACAATGGCTTTCCTAGCTGCAGATCCAGACATCTTGATGTTCATCTGAGAGCTCCCAGTTTTTTACTAACTTTATTTAGCACCTCCCTAGTATGTTCTTGAAAATTTATCTCTACATCAAAAGTTACACCCAAGTATCGATATTCAGTAACTTGAGCTATTAAAGTATTTGTCAAAGATGTTATGCCTAAGCTTGGTTTGTTTCTGTTCCCAAAATAAAGGACTTTTGTCTTCTTTGTGTTCATCACTAGCCTTGACCTGGTGAACCACTCACCAATGCCACTGAAATCCCTCTGTAGTTTAATTCTCAGTTCTGTCATGTCCATCACAGATACAATAAATGCCGTGTCATCAGCATACAGCTAACTATTGTAGTTGATGTTTGTACTGTCTGGGGAAGATCATTACAGAATGCTAAGAATAATAAGGGCCCCAGTAGATCCATGGGAACTCCTCTGTCTACTGATTTCATTGTTGACAGAGTCTGAGACACATATACCCTCTGAGAACTTCCAGTTAGGTATGATTTAATCCAGTCCCGTGGTCCCTCGATAATACCCATAAACTAGAGATTCTTCAGCAGCAGGGAGTGGTCCATCAGGTCAAAAGCCTTTGACAGGTCTACAAACATTATAACAGTTTCCAATCGTGCATCCAGAGAGGTTGCTACTATATCATTAAATTCAATCAAAGCTGAATTTGTAGAGAAACCCCTTTTAAATCCTGCCTGATATGGTGTCAAGATTTTGTTTCTTTATAGGTAATCCATAATCTGTGTACACAAAAGTCAATTTCTTATTTATACATATACACGTTTTTCCCAACTATGTTACATTTTTAAAAAGAAGATCATTTTATAAATACAATAAGGCATCCCGGTGACACATTTTACTACACACCTAGTGGCTATGGTCACTCAATCCTTTACCTTTTGCCTTTTTACACACTTGTCCATATGGTTAAATGCATTTAATGCACACGCCATCATGCATTAGTGTTTACTTAATGATGTTTGTAGCTGTTGCACTTTTTAGACACATATGCACATATGTGCAACAGGTGCCAGGATGAAAATGTACACATAACTTCAGTTATCTGAGTCACTGTGTGGATAGATGAATGGTGATTTCATCACTATGTGGATAACGTCAAGTTATGCACATAGTGACTACATCACTAACCATCACCACCTGTGCTGACTGCTATGCAGTTCTGCCACCCATTTTAATTTCTAGCTTCCCACAGTACTGTTTACTACTCAAACTATCACAGTCCCAAATACTCACAAAATACACACTGTAAATAAATAACCTGTCCCCTCTCTCCTGCAAAAAATCAGAAACACATTTGTAATGAAAATGATCTTGATAAATAATACTATTTTTCTCTTTTTTTTCTCAGCACAGCAACCCTGCAAACCAAACACAGTAATCATGGACAGAGGAAAAACATGGGAAGGAAGTTAGGAAAAAAAAAGTTAGAAGAAAACTGAAGCCAGAACATCCTGTTACATTAATCTAATATGTATGGAGTATCTGTCGGATAAGAAATTTGTTCCTACAGTTTCCAGTGACTACTTGCAACTGTCACTCGTGGCTTTGCCAATAGTGAGATTACTTGTGGTAACAAGCAACTGTTCAAATGACTTCGTTATGCTACAGGTTCGCCCTGCATAACTCTTGTATAAATACATAAATATGTATATGGGTATAGTTCAAAATAATGCAATGTCACTGATTTTAGCTATAATTTTAACCCTTACAGGACCACAGACTAATATATCAGTCAAGAACCCCAATATGTTCTAATTCTGTTGGCAGTCTAAGGGTTAAGCTTTAAAACATTTTTTATTTCATTTTATTTTGTTGATGAAAGAATCAGAGATTATAGTAGGATAAGAATGTCCTACTTTACATGTGCATCTTGTGTTGTATATTTATATTTACTGATAGTGTACACTGGAATGTTGCTCTGCTTAGAATGCCATCCCTTTCAAAATGCTGTTCTACCACAGTTCCAATGTCATGGAAGGCTGTTCTACCCTACTGAGGTAGAACAGCATTCTAGTACCTCTAGAGACTGCATGAGTCAGTTTCAGTTTGAAAGTAAAAGAACTCACAAAACAAATTTTACACACAGTACTATACATTATAAAAAATACAGAAAAAGCAGCTCTATGCACAACCAGTGTGTTTTGCCACCTCGGGGTTCTGATTCCCATGGACTTCTCAAGCGTCGCTCTCGAGGTCAGAGGGAATACGAATCCCTCTGTGGCAGAACATATAGAATAGTGTATGGACAACCATACACAACAAGGCTGTGTTCCCATCGAGGGTTTGGGATGACATCTTAGAGACCTCGAGAGTGTAGCTCGAGAGGTCTCAGATGTCATCACAAACCTGAGATGGGAAAATGGCAGAGTTGTGTATGGTTGTCCATATACTGTTTTTTATAGTATATGACAGCCCTAGATTGTGATAAAAACAAAGGAAAGTAAAAACTGAACAGAACAAAAAACGAGTTGGCACATATTAGGCAACACTCAGTACACTCGGTACAGTCCACTAATTTTACTAACAAGGCAAATGAGAGGATTTTCGTTCAGAGAACACCATGCTGCAACACACTACAGTCCACAAATTTCCATAACAAACCAGGATTAAAAGAAGCCTGCACATATTTATTTGTCTCAGCACAAGTAAACAAATTTTGAGACTCATGAAATAAGTACGAAGGATACAAGATGTTTTTGTGTTTCCAGTAGTTCTTGCCATTATTTCTGAAAAGGAAACACAGAGAACAAAAAACTGCTGCCATTCTGAATTGTATTGCAAGTTTGCCATTGCTGCTTGTTTGATTAGGAGGGTAGGTTTGTTCATGTGCTGTCTTTTGAAAAGAAATCGTTAGGGATGCGCTGAGAGTCAGCAACAGCTCGCGCTGCTTAAAATAGAACTAAGAAGTTGTTGTACTATCGATCTGACGTCAGAACGATAGTACAACAGCTTTCTTTGACCTTTACACTGCCCTACAACAAGGATTTTGAAGCTTTCAAATTCCGTGTACAATCGAGGGCTGTCATATACTATACATTGGTTCTGCATAGTTGCTAATCCAGTATTCTCTATGTACTCATGTTGTGTGTTCAGGATGGTGACATCATCATCTTCTGGTTCCTCAGTCCCCTCCTCTGCCGGGACCTGGCCTGGGGAAGCTGGTGTTTCCTCAGTTGTGGCAGTTGTGGCTCCAGCAGCTGTTGTGAAAAAAAAAAAGAAAAATAATATGACTTTATATTTACCTTAGCAATATTATGCTCAGTGAGAATGTTCAATATCTGTTTTTTTTACTGCAAATAGCTATGAATAGGTAATATTTTTATGATTACACCACTGAAAGTTATATCACATATTATTATTGTGCCAAAACACTACAGACATGAGGTTAGCCTAGTATAAGTCATGTCTTGTTCTGTATTATTGCTTAATTAAAAAAAAAAGAAGAACAAAAAAACTTGAGTACCTTTATCAACAACTGCTGTGATCTTGCAAGTTTCAGGTCTTTTTTTTATTGATGTGTTTAACTGTACTCTTAGGGGCTCAATTAATTACAACCACTGAGTGTTGCCACACAGTGATTGTATATTGTTGCACAAGCAGTGTAGAAGCCACAATAATAGTCTTATCTGCATGTATTCATGAGAGATAGACAACTGGGTTCATGACGTGTGTGTTACTTGTATGTTGGGACAACAGTGTGTTAATTGTGTTAGACAGCCCCCCACACAACTACCCCATTTTGTCATGACAAAGACCTGCTTCAGTTGTTGTAAATGTGAAGGTTATAATTGGCTCTGACGTTGTTGTGTAATAAAATATGCTTGTTCTTTACCGCTGAAAAAATAATTTGTGGTGTTGTTATTGCAGAACATCTTACCTGAAAGTAACATGTGTAAGAACTTCATTAATTTCACTAAGAAATACCCAATACAGAATTACAATAATGTATTCTATGGTGTGTTTTATGCTGTTCAACACCCTGTCTCGGGTGCTGTAAGCTGTTGACCATGTCTTGTGTTTCAAGTGGCATGAGGTGGGCTGTTTACACACCATGAGCCCCACTGCCCCTCCTGTCACATGTCTGACCGTGTTGCCCAATTGGAACATAAAATCTTTTAATGGAAATCATCAATTGTACTTATGATGAAGCACTCTTTCTCTGAACTTTGGTTTTCCTGCCTGGAGCCACAGCTGGCATGCTTGGTCATACCAGACCTGGTCCTTCTCTGGCACCTTCCCCAGCTTCTTCATTTTGTAAAATTTCTCGTGTCTCAGGTACTTGGCCACCCCCTTCCAAGTCTCCTCTAGAGGCATGTTGGTACCCCTCATTACGACTTTTGGATTACAAATTTTTGCTACAGACTCCAGCAGCAGAGGCAGTTGTTCTGTTGTCCAGTACCTGCTCATTTCTGTAAGAGAAATAAACATAACAAAAATAATTTAACTATGGTGAGATATGTGTATCTAGATAAGAAAATCATAAACATCATTCATAGCATATGTAGCTGTACACATGTGGCATAATACAATGATATCTGTTTGATGATATAATGATATCTGGACATTTTGTAAACTCATTGGGAGAAATATCTTGCATGATTGCAGCAAAACACTAAATGACAACACAAGAATACCATTCACAACTACCATGATTTGATATAGTTGACATGTGTTTTACACATATAGCCCATTGGGTAATCCTAGAAACACACTGACAGAATGAGTCATAACGTGATTTCAGCACTGTATGTACCCTATGCACCAATGCGCTGGAGTGCCCACGAGTGGCATTTGTAGGGATATGAAACACTCTGCACCCTATGCCCCCCTCAGGAGGGATTTTGAATGTAGGGCTGTGCAGTACATATGTGTCCAATTCTCCCCTGCTGAGCTAGGAGTAATGCAATGAGGTGGAAAATAGGAGGGCTGACACTATGTGTCATGTACCAGGGTATGTACTGCTGGCCATGAGGGTGTGCATAAGGGCACAGGGTGTGACAGGGAGAACTGTACTGTTAATGCTATATGTGCCCCATGCATACACCACAGGACAGGTCAGAAAGCCCATCAAATCTCCAGGGCAACAGTTAAAGGGCTCCTGATGACAAACACCCACCATGGCACAGTGCGGTGAGTGTGGCAGTCCCCTACAAAAACATACATAAAACCTATATACTTGACAGGGGGCACTGTCTCAAGGCTCCTCCCGCAATTACTGGTGGCATCACATGAACCCTGACATAATTTACATCTGGTGTTAATGTTATCTCCTTCCCCTGACAACAGGCATGCTCCATGTCCCACTGCACTGTGTCTATATGTTGTGACACACTGTGCAAGATGTGGGTAAATCATCAATTCTCAACACTGTGCACTTTCTTCGTAAAACTTTTCAATGACAAGATGGCGACCTGTGTGGGTCTGCCTTGAGTTTGCTGCAGCAGTAGTTTTATTTTCCAGCTTTATTTTCATTTTAAGTCTGCCTTTTTTTTTTTAGTTCATATTTGATGTATCTTGCTTGGATTTTCTGATTTTGGATCTGGACATTCCCCCACTGTTAATACCATGGGCCGTTGTTTAAGCCCTGTTTTTTCTCCCTGGAACCAGTTATCTGTCAGTTCGAAGTACAAGCTGTACACTTTGGCCTTGTGTGACTGCTCCTGTGGACTACTAAGATTACATTACTGTGGATTTACTCAGACTCTAATGGATTTAACAGGATGTTTGGAGTTCATTCTAGGAGTTTTCTAAATGTATTTCCCCCCCTATGGTGCCTGACTCTAAGAGAGGCAGTGAGCTGGCCTAGACTGGTGTCTATTTTATTATCTGCAGATTGTTGGGGAAATTGCAGGAAAACTTTGAATTGAGCCAGGCCAAGACTCATCACTGCAGTGGAGAGGAGCTCTCTGTCTTCACTTCCAGTGGGTGAGAGGGTTGGTTGGAAGCACATCAGAGGGTGAAGCCTTCATCTGCCACAGGGGGCTTGCGGTTCTGGGGTAGTCATTGGACCACCCTAGATCTGGGGCCCTGACTCTGGGGAGTGGTAGTTCTGGGTGGCACCAAACCAGTGTGGGCTTTTCAGCTTCAGCAGCTGCTGTTGGGAAGATTTCACATCTTTTCTGGCGTCTTGGTGAAATAAAGAAAAGAAGCAAGTCGCTGATTTTTGAAAGGGAGATTGGTGTGCAGTTTGAGCATTCTTGGGGGCGCTCGAACCGTCATTAGAGCCGGTCCCATTTTTTGGGGTTCAGATGGTGTTGCCTGAATGTTATCGGGGGGGGCTTGAACTGTCACTAGAGTTGGTCCCATCCCTGGGGTACAAGTGAACTTGTCTACTGCCTGGATGATGTGTCATATTTTTCTTGAACTTTGGATTTTTTCTGATTTATCTGGACTGGGAAAAAGAGATATGTACTGGTGACTTAATTTCAAATGGCTCTTTGGTGAGGTCATGAGAGGGCCTCTGATTTGCATATTTCATTTGCAATTTTATGCACTGCTGTGAGATAACAGTGTCTGGACTTTAAATGGTGGTGGTGGGGTGAGAGACACATCATTAAAAACCCTTTTAAACTGATATTTTTTATTTTATTGGTATTTATTTGTAATTGTATTTGTTTTGTAATTGTATTTGGAAAGTGTTAGAGGTGGTTTGGTGGGGGACTTTTTCATTTATTGTAATTAGCTTATTCAAATTTTGTTTATTTATTATGTGTTGGCAGGGATCTCTCCCCATCGGGTGCTACTTTCTGTTGAGCTCCATGGTCTCCATCCCTTTGATTGTCATCATTTGCCGGCTGAAGTTTATACTCAATGCTGTGCATTGGGGATTGTTAGAAGAAGGTACAGGGGCAGAGGCCGTGGACCTCTTAGGAGGGTGGAACCAAGTGGTCGGACTGGAATAGTGGGGACTAGGAGACACCCTGGGGTGAAATGGATTTCTGATAGGGGTTTTCCCTGTCTGGTTCCCATACCCAAGGGCTCCACTGTATGTGGGCGGATGACTCGGTTAACTCCAGGGTCTCATCCAACCAAGGTGGTGTTATGCAATGCCAGGTCTTATAAGAACAAGACAGCAGTGATAGCTGATCTTGTTGGATCATCAGACCTGGCCTGCATCACCAAGACCTCACTGGATGAAAATTCTGGCCCTATCTTGGAGTCAGCAATTCTGGCCAGGTTTTCAGTGATACACCACCCGAGGTTGGATCATAGGGGCGGGGGTGTGGCCATTAGTTTTAGATCAGAATTGAGGCTTGTGGCAGTGCCAGTAGGGGAGACTCTGTACTTTGAATGTATCATGGGTTCAGGTGCAGGGTGCAGGATTCTACTTGTCTACCATCCACCCAGTGGTGAGAAGCAATTCCTGCAGGAAGTCATGGACTTCATCGATATGGTGTTGGAATCCCCCGTATGGATGGTGCTGGGGGATTTCAGTACCTGGGTCAATGATGAACTCTTGTAGTTTGGCCTAGACTTCCTCCAGTTGATGAATTCACTGGGCTTCTCACAGGTGATTACCTCTGTGACCCATAGGTATGGTCACCCATTGGGCCTAGTCTTCCTTCTGGGTATGGAGACCTCTGATTTGGTGGTGGAGCCAGTCAGTTGGTCTGACTATCACACCATAAGGTTCAACTTCCAGGCCTTCCCAATATAGGCCTGCCTCTGTGGAGATGGTCTGGTACTGCCCTTTAAGGGATTTATCCCCTGATGGCCTACTGGCGGTGCTGGACCTATTGGGGCTGCTGAGGAATAGCGGTGATACTTTAGTCTGGGGTTATAATGATGCTGTGACTGGGGATCTGGATTGCCTTGCTCCTGTCCGCATTTGTCCCCTTACCCAGCACCCTTGGTCCCCTTGGTTTGATGGGACCTTGAGAGAATTGAGGAAAGTAGGATGAAGGCTGGAACATCACTGGCAAAAATTGGGCCTGGATGCTGACAGATTTAGATTGTTAGCCTATTATAAGGACTATCGGTCGGTTATCTCACATAAGAAGGCAGAGTTCCTATCCAGGATGGTTGCTGCTGCACGAAATTGACTGGCTCAGCTCTTTCGTGCTGTAGACAAACTGATCCAGTCTCGGAGCGTATTGTCACAAGGGAAGTGTGATGAATTAGCTCACTTTTTTTCCAATAAGGTTGCCGACATCAGTTTCGAGATTCACACAGGACGCCCCAGTAGGGCGTATGGTAATTGGTGGGAGGTAACAGTTCCTCCATCTGCCTGGTCTGACTTTGGCCGGCTGGTGATCAGGGATGTTGTGAAGATTATCAAGTTTTTGTGGCCGACCTGCTGTAGTTTGGACCCTGGCCTAACGCGCCTCCTTGCGAGGTGTGTTGAGACCGTCAGCCCGGTACTTGCAGAGACAGTCTAGTGTTCATTAGAATCTGGGGTGTTTCCAGACACCCTCAAGGAGATGGTAGTGATACCCCTTCTAATGAAACCAGATCTCCACCCAGACTGTCTTGCTAACTACAGACCCATCTCTAACCTCCTCTTTGTGGTAAGGTTATTGAGAAGGTGGTCGCCCTGCAACTGGAGGATCATTTGACCATCCACAACCTCTATGATCCTCTCCAGTCTTTTTTCAGAAACAGCATAGTACCGAGACAGCCCTTGTTCAGGTTCTCAATGATCTCCTAACAGCTAGAGATCAGAGGAGCCGTTCCATCTTGGTTCTTCTTTAGTTCTCAGAGGCATTTGACACTGTGGACCCTGGGGTGTTGGTCAGGCACCTGTGGTCAATCTGTGAACTGTCTGGTACAGTCCTCAGATGGTTTAATTTATTCCTCACTGGCAGGTTTCATAGAGTTGTCTGTGGGTTTTACTCCTCTGACAAGGTCTCCCTGCCATGTGGGGTTCTGCAGGGCTCTGTGCTGTCCCCCATGTTGTTTGCAGTGTATATGTTGCCATTGGGAGACATTGTAAGGTGATATGGGCTGAGTTTTCACTGTTATGCAGATGATACTCAGCTCTACCTGTCCTTTGTGCCTGATCAATGGGGGGGGGCTGTCTCTAGTTTTAATGATTGCTTTTCCGAGATTGAGGATTGTATGAGTGCCAGCTGGCTGAGGTTGAATCCAGATAAGACTGAGGTTTTGGCAGTGGACCCTGGCCATTGGGTAGAGGGGCCATCGGAGGGGTGAGCCTTGGGGCTTTGGTTCGGTGGTCACCAGCTTATGACCTCTGAATGGGTGTGGGATCTGGGTGTAATTCTTGATGATGGATTGATGCTTAAACATCAAGTGTCATCCATTGTCAAGACTGCCTTTTACCACCTAAGGAATGTATCCCAGATCAAGCACCTAGTTCTTCCTGATGACCTACCAGTTTTGGTTTATGCCTTTGTAACCTTTCATCTTGATTACTGTAATGCCCTGTACTTAGGGCTACCAGGGCTTGATATCCATTGCTTGCAGCTGGTGCAGAATGCAGTAGCCAGGCTGTTGACTGGACTACCTCATAGCTGTCATGTCACACCTGTGCTGCACAATCTGCACTGGCTGCCTATGCAGTGGTAGATCAACTTTAAGGTCAGTTTACTGACCTATAAGGCCCTACACAGACAGGGACCAAGTTATCTGCAAGATCTTCTTCATCTCTATTGCCTATCCTGGCCACTTCACTCCACCGATGAGGGATTGCTAGAGATTCCTGGGTTCATTTAAAGTCATCTGGGGCCCCTGCGTTTGAATTTGTGTCCCCATCTCTGTGGAATTCTCTACCTCATCTGACTCAACAGTGCCTGATTGTGGAGAGCTTTAAATCTGCACTGAAAACATATTTATTTACTTTGGCATTTTCTGACTCTATTTGATCTGCTGCAGATGTTTATTTATATGTTTTGATATGTGTAGTTGTTTTTATGTATTTTATGGTTATGTACTAATGCTATGGTTTTGGAATAGCGCTATTTTATGAATAAATAATTGATTGAAGGATGACTGTTCTAATCATGTGCCACCTGTGTTGTTAATAATATGTGATTAAGTATAGTTTTTGTGCTTATGTGTTCCTTATTGAATTTCAATATTTTTGTGTGCATCTGTTGTTTCTATTTTTTGACAAAGAAAGTTGGCTGTTAAGAGTCTTTTGTTGTCTTTGGCTGTTAAGAGTCTTTTGTTGTCTTTCACCACTTTGCCAAGATACACTGTTCTTCAGATCACAGACAGGATGCCCTGTCAGAGGTCTCCAAAAAACAGGCAATTACCAGTGTCTGAGAAATGCATGCCATCTCTTAGATACAAGCAATCTTTAAAATACTTTATTTCATGTTAATGTACTATGAGCATGCCCAGATCATGTAAAAATGCAGAGATGTGAATATATTTTTTCTTGCCTTATCAAGCAGATACATGTGTTGAACTGCATGTCAGACCATCTGCTCGTAATGTCTGAATAGATAATTTTATAGGTAGGCAACATCTCTGAAAGTGAAGCTATGTCCAATTTAGCTTCATCAACTAAATCTATCCACCTTTTGTCACCTAATTCATTCCCTCTGAGATGGATCAGCAGTATGTCTGACACAGAGCAGTTGCTCAACAGATGTAGCATGGTTGGCATCAGCTGCTCCCATCTCATGCCTCCCTTGACAAACCAGTAAACCTTACAATTTGGGAAGCCTTAAGTCAGTATCAATATGTCTTCTTTGAGCATATTCACCACCTCAATGAATTAAACTGCTGCCTACTATCCACACTGTGATTCTAGAATTTCTGCCAACCTAAGTTTCTTACAAAACAGAGTGACAGAGAGCTCAATATGACAGTTTGAGTCTGTTGGTGGCTAGTGTGATCTAATCAGTAGGATGAGAATTTTTCTTATTTTTTTTTATTCTTCCTGAGACAAATAGCAACAGTGGGTTAATAAAAATATTTTTGGTGGATATTGCTTTCAGGGTGCCAATAGAAACATTACACTTCATATATGGCAGCAAAGATCTTTTTATTGGCTGTACCATAGACAAAACTGTTTTGGTGGGAATTAATGGCTTTCTGATTGGATTATTTGAAACAGCACAGCAAAAGAGGCATTCTGATTTGCTGTTAACTTGATAGATACACACATGCTTGCTGTGGTAAACTTCCCTTTTGAACTGACATCTGTGGTGGTGAGTACTGTTTCAAGGTATTTCTTAAACTATTAAAATTAACTATTAAATATATGATTGAACATGGCCAGACTTACACTAATCTAGATAGGGAGAGATTAGCTTTTAAACAGTACTATTTTAAGCAAGTAACAATATCTGAAAGCTAAATTTTAAAATTGATTTTGAGATTATGTACTTACTGTGAATCCTGTTCAAGTTTTGCAGTTTTCTCAAAAGGGTGCTATTTCCTCCTCCTTCTTGGTTTTTGTAATAGTATGATTAGCTGTGCAAAAGTATTTCCTGTGGTACATAAAATATTTTTACAAAATATTAAACTTTTGCATAAATTAGTAGTGTCCTATCATTTGCTATTGTGGAGTGTCGATCTTCTCTCCCTGGTCTCTGATTGGTCAGATGTAGTATGTGGGCATTTTTTTCAGAAAAAAAAAAAACATGGCCACTCTTAGTGGACCTACTTAATAATTTGGTCTCACTATCACCAATCTGTTAATTAGTATGTTGAATCTGTGTGCTTTTACCGATATATTACAGATGTGTTACTTTTATGTATGGGTTTTGCATTGTTTTATGGTAGCTAGTGTTTCTAGAAACCAGTTTTAACAACTTCCTGGTTGCAAAGCATCATGGGAAGCAAAGATAGAAGGTCAAAGTAGCTTGACAACAAAATGTTTGCACACCAACATTTTCTGATCACGCACACATTGTCATGTTATGTATAGGACAAGCTAGAACATTTCTATGGGATTGGTGTATGGAGCTCAAAAACTTTTGCAGTTAAATTTTTCAGCATAGGCAATATAGTGTACTTCAATGGGGCTTGCTCACTGAGCTTGAACACTTTAATGGTTATATTTTTTTTAACTTGACAACATAATGTGTTTCAATGGGTCTTTCACGGAGCTCAAAAATGTTCGCAGTAACATTTTTTGACCTTGACAACATGATGTATTTCAATAAGGCTCATCCACGGAGGTCGAAAATTTTCACAATTACATTTTTCAACCTCGACAACATAGTGTATTTCAATGAGACTTGTTCACGGAGCTCAAACTTTTGCAGTTACATTTTTTGGCCTTGACAACATAGTTTATTTCAATGGGGGCTTGTTCACAGAGCTTGAAAACTTTTGTGGTTACATTTTTCAACCTCAACATTATGTATTTCAATGGGGCTTGTTCATGGAGGTCAAAAACTTTAGAAATTGCATTTTCTTCATATGAACTTAAGGTGCATAGGTAAATATTATTGTACTGTCATTTATTTGAAATGTTTATTGGGAAATAAATGGTTATCAGAAACTGATAAAAAAAATTTTTTTTTGTTTTATTGGTGTGTGATTCTGTATTGTTATATTGCCTGAAACCTGTGATTTAGTAGAGAAAATGCCTACAAGACATGAACAACAGAGTAAATGTGGGAGGGATAAGTATTATAGTGATGTTAAATTGATGAAGAATAATCTAGGCAGTAAAAATACTACAAGGAAAGTTAAGAAAAGTGCAAGATCTATTCACAGGAAAAGGTTGCCTGCTGCTTATGAGATACCTGCCTGAGTTTGTTGTTTGGAAACAACTGTAGAGTACCCGCTTCCTTATCATGATGTTGGTAGTGTGGAGAACAGGAGAGATGGCCAAGTTGTAAACATTCCCAATGCAGTTCTGTAATTTGTGGCCATCTTAGCAAGTGTACATTTTTCTGAAAGTTCGCTTCAAAGAGTAAGGTTGATCAGATTATTTCTACCATGATGAGACATCAAGGCAAATGACTAAAGAGTCAACTTTTCTTTTTTTTTCTTTTTTTCTAATTATATTTTTTACCCCCTGCATTCCCACGCCGAGACCATCAGCCAGGTCACGGACTCCGGCTGCAGCTGCTCACATTCTAGCCATCCTCCGTTGAACCCCATGGCTTTCCCCCCAGGGTGGGGTCACGGCACCTTGACCAAGAGTGCCATGAACTTGGGAGAGGCGGGAGTCAGCCTGAGTGCCTAGTGCAGCTGGAGCGGGCTTCATTGTGCCAGCGGGAGCAGGAGTGTTTTTTTCTCCTCCTTTCTTTTTGTTGTGTGGGAGGTGGGTACATGCAATGATGACCTGTATCTTCCCTGCCTCCAAAATGCTGCAGAGCACTGGTCACTGCGGTACCCCTGGCCTCTGGTAGGGGTCCGTTGAGTGGTGGATGGTGTCCCCACCCTCACCCCAGAGAAGGAGAGCAGTCCCTGGGATGATTCATCCTTCTCCCCTGACCAGATCTCCAGTGACCCGAGTCTGTTCCAGAACCTGGGTCACAGGCACCTCAAGCAGAAATCCAACCACTGCGCCATCAGGCCAGCATAAGTGTCAACTTTTCTTGATGAAACTACAACTTAGGGTTTGTAGATTTGTGAATATGGCACTTGCTGTTCTTTCACATTTGTGGGAACAAATGATGAGAGAGATTGAACGGTTCACTGCTACAGTGAAGTCTGTTCATAGTAGGCTGCAAAATGTTGGTACTCTCAACAGAGGCAACTTTTGTAAAGTCTTTCAAGGCATACAGCTACATAAACAGCACTCAGAGGGTTTTTTTGGCAAGAGTTTTACAAAGCAGTTACTTAGGATCTTGTTATTTCTGTAGACAAGGGTGGCAAGGCTTGTAATATGTTAAGTGTGACACACAGTGATGAGCTAAGTGTGGCAGATGAAGACATACACTTCACAACTGAGATGCCGAGGAAAAGTTGTGCATCATGGAGATGTGTCGAGACCTGTAATCTCAGGCAAGCATCCTTTGATGCTATTACACAGTTTGTAAATCACTTTCTTGCCACGAAGAAGAAACAGAGATACAGCTTATTATATAAGATTGATCTCTGTGAAATTTGGAAGCTAATATTTTTTAAGTCAAACTACCTCTGGCTAGAAGCTGCAATACTGAACAAAGGATTTGCAAGAAAGCGAGTTGTGCTCACAACAGAGGGAGGTGAATCTTACAATTGTCTTTGGTTTGTGGCAGATATTCTGCAGGTGGAGGCTACTTCTAACTGAAAGGTGAAATAAGGAACTTAGAATTGTCAGGAAAAGACAGTCTTTGTTACAATTCTTAAGATTTTCAGTGCAGGAAGAGTTTAAAGCACAGCTGACTTATTTTCAGGCTGACTGCTTTCAGAGCACAAACCACCAGGCTGTTTTGGGGCTGGGGAGGTTTTACCTGTGTCTGACTTGTATGTCTGGATTTTTCTCTGTTTGATTAACAGGGTATTTTCTCTGTGAAATTGTTGTGTAAGGTATCTTGCTGACAGGAAGGCACTCATTGCAGCGGTGGGTCAGAGCTCTTAGCTGATTGTTTTGTGAGGGCACAGTTTAGGTCCAACCCTTCCACCCCCTCACCCCACCCATCCCTGGAAATAGTTCCTTTATACCTGGGGTTCTGACATCATTTCCTCAAGAGTGCAAGGTGCTTATCACTGTCATATCCTCTCTAGCACACTGCACTGACAATATAAGCATACACATAGTATAATATATATATTTCTATATAACAAACCAATCACACACACAAACACACACATAAAAGAAAAGTAGATAAACACGTGGGGAGTAGTGCAATGTAATGGCTGTGGGGCAGCAGTCTTCTGGGAGTCTTTCTGGAGGCTGAGATGCTGCCGTATTTGCAGACAACTCTCTGCCCTGAGGGAGGAAGTTGCCCATCTTTAGGCCACACTGGACAGTAGTAAGGGAGCCTTCCCCCAGGCCACACTGGATGGTAGGAAGAGAACCTCCCCCATCCAGGGAGCACCAGAGCCACCACCACTACCTCAGAGGTTGCGAAGAAAGCACAGCAGTTGGACCACAGTGGGCTCAGTGAGGGTGAGGATGGTGGAACAGAGGCACACCCAGTCAGTTGTTCCACTCCACAATCCATACACCATTCTGGGGGCATAGCTCCCCTATGGATGCACCCACAGAGGAGACTAAGGAGGCTGAGGACAACTGTCACAAGGGAGGCCCACAGGAAGGAGGCAGAGGACACCACAAGGAAAGGAGGTAGCTCCTGGTGGGGAACTCAATTATTAGGGGGCTAGAACTTTGGGGAACAGGGAAAACTGAAGTAAGGTGCCTGCCTGGTGCCATGGCTTGGAGGGAGAGGAAGTACATCCTTAGGATCATGAGAACAGAAGTACAGGAGTCTGAGCTGGATGTCATTGTCCACCTATGGACAAATGACTTGGCTCAACATGAGATTAGAGCAGTGCAGAAGGACTTTGTAGAATTGGGAGGGGGCCTAAGACAAGTAGCACACACAGTATCCTTCTCAGAGGTTCTGCCTGTCAATGGCATGAGTGAGGTGAAGGTACTTTGCACCATGCAGTTTAATGAATGGTTGAAAAAATGGTGTGGAGAACAGGGGTTTGGCTTCATTGGGGACTGGGGTTCCACCTGGAGGGACACCAGCCTATACTGGCAGGATGGTCTGCATCTGTCCATGAAGGGAACAAGTCTTTTGAGCAATCAGTTTAAATGCTTCATTGGCAAGCTTTTAAACTAATCAAGGGGGGAGGCACTGATAAGCAGCAGGAAAATCCCAGCCTCTCCCTACAAAACAGGGTACTAAATGAGAAAAAGACCGAGGTAGAAAGGTCAGTGGGGGATGCTGCAACAGAAGGTAAAGCCATCAAAAAATGGAGAGCAATGAGTACCAATGCCCATAGTCTGAGTAACAAGCTTCCTGAATGAGTGGCTTTGATGGAGGAGGAACATCTGGATATCATGGCAGTCACAGAAACATGGTACACACAAAACCATGACTGGGACATAAACATACAAGGATACACTATCTACAGGAGGGACAGAGAGGGTAAAAGAGGAGGAGGAGTAGCTCTTTACATAAAGGAAGGAATCAAAGGAACAGAACAAAAGGGAAAACAGGGAGGAGAAGAAGCACTGTGGGTAAATTTGGAGACCGGCAATGGAACCACAATCCGCACAGGGGTTGTATACAGACCCCCTTCTCAAGGGGAGGAAATGGACAAGGAAATGATAGAAAGCATACTTAGAATGGCAGAAAAAAGGGGAGATATTGCTGATGGGTGATCTGAATATGCCAGGTGTTAACTGAAGTGCAGTTGCAGCAGCCACTTCGAAGAGTGGGGTTATTCTAGATGCTCTACAGGGGGCATGCCTTAAACAACTAGTATTGGAGCCCACTCGAGAGGGAGCAATCTTAGACCTGGTTCTCTCAAATGGAGATGAAGAGAGGATCACAGATGTAGAAGTGGGTAGCCATCTGGGAACTAGCAACCATCGAACAGTGTGGTTCACAATAAACACTGCAATAGAGTCAAGTCATACAAAGGCAAAAGTACTGGACTTTAGGAGGGCTGACTTTGCCAAAATGGGTGAGTGCCTAAGGAATGCACTAGCAAATGGGCAGGAAGGAGGGGTGGAAGAACAATGGGGAATAATAAAAACTGCCATCACAAAGGTAACAAGCCTCTGTGTGAAGCAAATAAACAAAATGAAACAACGTGAGAAACCACTATGGTTCTCAAAGGAAGCAGCAGTGAAGGTTCAAGAGAAAAAGAAAGCATTCAGAAAGTACAAGGAATCACAGAAGGAGCAGGACAGAGAACTGTATCAGTTAAAGCAAAAGGAAGCTGGGAAGGCAGTCAGAACAGCAAAGGCCCAAACTGAGGAAAAGATAGCCAACTCGGTTAAGAAGGGGGATAAAACCTTTTATAGGTACATCAGGGAGCAAAGGAAGACCAAGGGAGGGATAGTGAGGCTTAATAAAGGGGAGGAGGGTGGGCAGGGGTGACTATGAAAGGCAGAGATACTAAACAAATATTTTGCTCAGTATTTACAAAGGAAGAGGGAGGTACCTAAAACAAACAGTAGAAACACTCTGGATACAGAAGTTGATACCAGCCCATTTACAGAAGAAAGGGTTCTGAAAGAACTCCTAAAACTGAAGTTGGACAAAGCAATGGGGCCTGATGGGATTCATCCCAGAATTCTAAAAATTAAGGTAGAACTAGTGACACCACTGACTATCCTCTTTAACAAATCATGGGAGGATGGGGTGGTACCCGAGGACTGGAGGAGGGCAGATCGCGATTCCCTTCTCAAAAGTGGGAGCAAGGCAGAAGCAGGAAACTACAGACCTGTTAGTTTAACCTCAGTGGAGAGAAAATGATGGAATCACTTCTGAAGGAAAAATTGTTGAGTATCTAGAGGCCAGAGGGGCACAGGACCCAAGGCAGCATGGATTCACAGCAGGAAGGTCATGCCAGACAAATCTGATAGATTTCTTTGACTGGGTGACCAAAGTAATAAATCAGGAGGGCTGTGACATGGCCTACCTAGACTTTAGCAAGGCATTTGACACAGTCCCACAAAAGATTAATATACAAGTTAGCCAGCCTGGGAGTGGGTCCCAAGATGACAGCCCAGGTAAAAATTGGCTGGAGAATAGGACACAGAGAGTAGTAAATTGAGTCCACTCTGAAGAAGGGGGGTTACTAGTGGGGTCTGCAGGGGTTCAGTATTAGGACTGGTCCTCTTCAATGTCTTTATAAGTGACATTGCAGAGGGACTGGAAGAAAAATATGTCTCTTTGCAGATGACACAAAGATCTGCAACAGAGTTGATGCACAAGGTGGGGTGGAAAAGATGAGAAGGGACTTGGCAAGGTTAGAGAAATGGTCAAATGTATGGCAGCTTAGATTCAATGCTAAGAAGTGCAAGGTAATGCACCTGGGAAACAAAAACCCAGGGGAAGAGTACACAATGGGGGTGAGATACTAGCAACAACAAAAATGGAAAGGGACCAAGGGGTAGTCATATCAGATGACCTAAAGGTGGGCAAGCAATGTGAGAGGGCAGCAAGTAGGGCTTGGGGGATACTGGGATGCATAGGGAGAGGCATCACCAGTAGAAAACAGGAAGTTATTATCCCTCTGTACAGACAGCTGGCCAGACCTCATCTGGAGTACTGCATGCAGTTCTGGAGACCCAATCTCCGCAAAGACATTGACAGGATGGAAGCTGTCCAGAAGAGGGCAACTAAAATGGTGCAGGGTCTGCACTGGAAGACATATGAAGAGAGACTTAAGGAGCTTAATATGTATAGCCTTGAGGAAAGGAGGGAGGGGGAAGGACATGTTAGAAACTTTCAAGTACCTCAAGGGAATCAACAAAGTCCAAGAGGGTAGCATCTTTCAAAAATAGAGGTGTGCAAGAACAAGGGGGCACAATTTGAACATGGGGGGGCGGCTCAGAGGTAATTTAAGGAAGTATTTTTTCACAGAGAGGGTTGTGGATGCATGGAATGGCCTTCCAGAGGAGGTTGTGGAGTCAAAAATAGTGGTGGAATTCAAGCATGCATGGGACAGTCATAAGGCAGTTCTAGGGGGTGGGGGCAGGAAGAAGTAGGCTGCTGGTTAATTAGGATCTGCAGCTTATCCATTAGGTAGGGAAATGGGCAGACTGGGTGGGCCAAGCGGTCCTTATCTGCCATCAAATTCTATGTTTCTATGTTTCTAAGCATAAAGGGCTGTTAGGGCATTCCTTGGCTTGCTTAGATAGTGGTGTGTGCGACAGTGTATTTCATCATATGCGCATGTCTGCTATACACAACCCTGCTCTGCTCAGTTTTGTGCATAAAATATATGAGGAGAGAAAAGCTGTGTCAGTATACAAACAGCTTCATGAGTCATTGAAAGCAGAAGATATGGAAGGGCAAATATTTTGATACAGGATGTGCAAGATAATAGTAAACGTTATTATGCACCATGTGATGACACTTCTGCCACTGTATCAAGTACTCTCAGTCTTCAGGAATCTGACATACTAAAAATATTTGGGAAAACCATTGCCATGTTTGAACTGGCTAAGAGAGAGAAGTGTGACTCTGTGTGTGTCTCATGTCACAGACTACTTTACAGGCTACAGGCTGCTACTGTTGATCTAAAAAAAAAATTAAATCTTTTAATGACATGTGGGCATAAGTCTTGGCCTGCCTACCAGTAAAGAATGACTTTGACCTGGACCCAGTGGTCATGTGGTACTGTTTGACAAAGGTGAAAAATAACATTCTGCCACCAAGATCTGTCTTGAACAATATAGAGGCAGATGTTACACCTACTGAGATTGCTGCACTGACTATGTTTGAATGGATACTCATACAAACAATGAAACCCTTTCAGACTATTCTGCGCATGAATACAAAAACATGTAAAGTACCCCCAAAACAGCTTGTGAAGTCTCTGAAAGAGAATGTGCAGACAATCTCAAAGGAAAACAGTGTTGTAATACTAGTAAATGGTGTACCTACAAAGTCCAAGGTCATTTTACAAGATATTGTCAATGTGCAGAAAGTGAAAAGTGCTCTACACTATTTAAAGAGAAATAATCCTTTCTATGATGACCTTGACACAGATGAACTCTCAGATATGAGTGCTCAGTTTGGATTAGTGGACACCAGGAAGTCAGTGGTTGAGAAGATCGATGTTGCAACTCATGATGATGATGTGTATAAGCAGTACACAATTCACACTTTACATGGCAGAGATCCAATTGGTGATAACATTGACCTGTACCAGATGAAACAGGTTGAAGGTAGTCCTATCAGTACATGGGAGGAACAACTATAAGCATGTTGCTTTTCAGATTTATTCCCTCAAGGTACAGGAGGCCATCTGGACGCATGTGAGGTGTGTGTTCAAGATGTTGAATATCGTACATTGAGATTCTTAAACAAGGATGGCAGATTCTGTAGGAACATACAAAGTTTGTTCCACCTGCTGTGGGAGAGTTAGTGTAGTATCCTCTCTGTGTCCATTGCACATACACTGCACTTGATTAGTCCACTAGATGGGATTACAGCAGTTGAGTTTCTGCAAAGACTTGAGAGAAGAGGACAAAACTCTACAGGTGAATTTGACATCTATACTCTCAAGTTTGCATGGTACAAAAGAATACTGGTATCGTAGACACTCTGAGATCATGAGTATGCTGCGCGAGTATGGTGCAGCTACTTGGTTCATAACTCTGAGCTGTGCAAAGTACAGCTAGGATGAGTAAGTTGAACTGTTGAGGTGGGCCAATGCTGATGTCAATGGCATTTCATCAGTGATACTTGGTGAGATGTGATCACTTGATCCAGTTTCTGTGTCCTGACATTTTCACCTTTGTTTCCATGAGATAATGATATTCATTTTGTCAAAGGACAATCCTCCTCTTGGATTAGTTGAGTACTTCTTTTGGAGGATGGAATACCAGGCACAAGGTGCACCACACATACGTATGCTGTTGTAGATTAAAGATGCTCCTCATATTGGTGAGAATGAAGCAGCTGAAGTCCTGAACTTCATTCAGTGTTATGTCACTTGCCACATCCCTAACAAATATGACAATCCAACATTGTGGAAGCTGGTGCAAATGTTTCAGTAAAACACAGCACCAACCACTTCCAAATAATTCTGTATTGTGTAGAACAAAAAATCGCATCACAATGCAGTAACGTCAAGCAAGAACATAACAGCTCCCAACACAAAGAAAACGTCCGACCGGTTTCGCGCCAAAAACAGCGCCTCCTCAGGGACACATACACAACATAGTAACTGCTATTTTGTTATTTAATTTGCTATGGATAAATGAACTGTGACCAGTATTTTTATAATGTTTCTTGGGCTAAATATGATAATTTATTTACATTTTTATATTATTGTATATTTAGATTGGTATATTGAACCATCCCAACTCCTGAATGTTTTTCTTTTCTTTTTGATTACATTTTAATCACGTTTTATTAATTGGGTGCAATGTCACTTTAAATGATTTCTTTATTATGTGGTGGTTACTATGTTGTGTATGTGTCCCTGAGGAGGCGTGTTTTTGGCTCGAAACTGGTCGGACGTTTTCTTTGTGTTGGGAGCTGTTATGTTCTTGCTTGGCGTTACTGCATTGTGATGCGATTTTTTGTTCTACACAATACAGAATTATTTGGAAGTGGTTGGTGCTGTGTTTTTCTTGTTGTTCAGTTGTTCTATACACTGGCACAACCAAAATTTGGAGCCGCTCTCTTTCGATGCTGTTCGTTTGTGATTTTTGAGCAGGCTCATTTTGGCTTCCAAACTTAACGCTAGAGCAAATAGACACTGACTCGAGCATTATTGTGTAGCAGTGTTGGGGACCTTTGGTGTTTCGTATTTTGCACCAGTTTTGACCCTTTCTCTAATATGTCCTCTAAATTGGAAGATATACATGCTGGAAATGACAGCTCCTTTACATTTAGTAACTTTTTATTTTCGGGTGTTGGAGGTTAGAATCCATTCATTGCCCCTGAAACAGTTTCATCAGTGACAGCGGATGCTATGCAACAGTTGGTGGGTTCTACGGAGTGTGAACCAGTGGCAAGTATTTTTACAGCCTATCATGAATTAGAAAAGCTGATCTTGAAAGCACGTAGAATTTTTTGGAATCTGACTAGCCTTGAGGCTTATGTTTCGGTAAACCGAGTCCCGAGGGGTCTCCGTGTTATCAAATGGCCAGGCTATGGTATGGAGCGATCTGAATTTAAGGAGGACTGGAAACAACAATTGCAACTTGCCTCTATGATGTTACAAGAGTGTTTGATACGAGACTATAAAGCTCAAAAGGCAGCTATTGAGCCACTTGTTAAACAGAAAGAGTCTGCTTTTGCGGGATATGGCAGTGAAGTGGAGTTTAAAGATTTAGAACTGAAGTTAAAGACTGCCATTATTAAACAAGATGTTCGACTCAAAGCTATTAAAATGAAAAAATTTGAGCGGGATAGACTTGATTATGCATTAAATCGGGTTTTTTCCTGGAAGGGTGCTGAAAATACAGGAAGAAATAAACGAGGCTTCCAGAGAAATAAAATGGATGCAAATAAGTCTAAATCTATATTGCGAAACACTAGCAACATTGAGAGTAGTTTCTTCTCCACTTCTGAATCATCTGATGACCCTTTGGAGGAATTCAGCAGCGGGGGGGCAGCAGCCAACCGCGCCGGTCAGAGAGGTTGGTCAGATTCGAACTCGAGCACGAACCCGTAGAGGGGGCAGAAGGAGGAGATTCAAGAATAAAAACTACCGGGGGCAAGAGACAAGGTTTTCCACAGAAGAACATACAGAAGAGCAGAGGAGGTCGCTGTCACGAATGTAATTAATTTGTCAGAGGTTCAACTTACATTGGCTCAAATCTCTGTATTGGAGAAGGGACTGAAGTTTGTTCCTACATGTAATGTTTCTCGTTTTGATGCTTTCCTTGATTTGAAGAAATTTACCCGCAAATTAAGTTTAAAATCTTTTTTTACTAGACAGCGTAGTTCTAATACGGCCTTAACATCATCGGACTGTGACAGTGTTTCGACTGCTTCTTTTGAAGAAGATGGATGTTTGTTACACTTTAAAGGTCCTTCTAATTTTAATCCACCTCCATCTGCAGCTATTTTGACTTTTGAAACGGCGTGCCTGAATGAAATTAATGTTTTGTTTGATGAATGGAAACCCATTGGTTATAATAATCTTACCAGGGATGAAAAAATAGCGTTAAATGAATTAGAAACTAATACCTCAATTACCATCTAAACAGCTGACAAAGGGGGTGCTGTGGTAGTTATGAACACCAAGGATTATCTTTATGAGGTACAGCGTCAGCTAGATAATGAGGCATTTTACACTATTTTAGATAGGGATCCGACATTAGACTTTCAAAAGGCTATAGATGCTGTTTTATTAACTGCATTTGAATCAGGCATCCTTACTAAGGATTCACTTGATTTTCTGACTGTTAAGCACCCAGTGAGACCAACTTTTTATGTCTTACCAAAAATACATAAAAGCTTGCAGTGCCCACCAGGGAGACCTATAGTATCTGGTATTGGCTCTTTAATTGAACCTTTGTCCAAATCTGTGGATGCACATATACGTGATTTGGTTTTTATGTTGCCTTCATATTTGAGGGACACTACGCAAGTTCTTGGTCTCCTGGGTGACATGCAGTTAGAATCACAGTGGTTATTGGTTTCCTTAGATATAGAGGCGTTGTATACTAACATACCACACCAGGGGGGGCTACAGGCTTTACGTTATTGGTTGACAAACAAAACAACATTGGGTATGGAACAGACCAACATTTTGATTAAATTGTCTGAGTTTGTTTTAACAAAGAACATCTTTATATTTCAGGGGAAATTTTACCATCAGGTCAAGGGAACCTCGATGGGTGCCACTTTTGCACGAATTATGCCAATTTATATTTAGGCTACTGGGAACAGGAATGTATTTTTGATCGCAACAGAAACTGTTTCTATGATAAGATAGATTTTTGGAGACGTTACATTGACGATATATTGATGGTGTGGCGAGGTACATTATCTGAATTGGAGGCATTCATTATGTATTTGCATTCAACAAACGAAAACCTTAGGTTTTCGTTTCAGGCTGATAGGGAGCAGGTGTTTTTCCTGGATTTAGAAATTACAAAACTACAGGATGGCACACTATGTACCTCTATTTATCGTAAACCCACAGATAGAAATACCCTTTTACATGCCTCGAGCTGTCATCCTCGCCACACCATCAATAATATTCTTAAATATCAGTTTATGAGGGTCAAGCGTAACTGCAGTGATATGGTGGATTTTGAAGTAAATTTACATGATATGACAGCTAGATTTGCTCAAAGAGGTTATGCACAGGGAGAGTTAGAAGCTGGAATGGACCTAGTAAGAGAGATGCCTAGGGAACATTTGTTACAGTATCGGGTACATGAACAAGTTAAACGTCAGGGTGAGGCACCACTAACTTTTGTTACTACTTTTGGCCAAAATGTTGCCTCCATTAGGAACATTGTTAATAAAAACTGGTCAATACTTCAAACGGATTCAGCATTGAAGGAGACGATTGGTATCTACCCTAAATTCGTTTTTAAAAGGGGAAGAAATATTTCGGATAGTTTAGTACATTCTTATCAGCCGGTGCTAGTTGAGAAAACTGGATGGTTGCCACCACAACCGGTGGGATTTTTTCGCTGTGGACACTGCAAATTTTGCAGTGTTATGCAACAAATAAAAACTTCTTCAATGATCAATATTAATAGATCCTATGATGTTAGACAGTTTATCAACTGTTCATCTGTGGGAGTCATTTATTTGGCTACATGTAGATGTGGTGCATTTTATGTAGGAAAGACTTCACGAGTCTTCAGACAGAAGTGTGTGAACATTTGAGACGACATTCGTTGCCAAAATATAAAGAATGCTTTATTGCAACACATACAGCAGGGTTCTGGTTTGGTTGCACATTGTTTTTCATTTTGTGCAATAGAAAGGGTTCTAATTGGACCCCGTGGGGGAGATTTGGATGTGAAGATCCTACGGAGGGAAGCATATTGGATTTATACCTTGGATGCCTTGCAATACCCAGGTTTAAATGATTCATTTGATTTAGGTCCCTTTTTAAGGTGAACTTATGTTTTATGGTATTTGCCCCTGTTAAATTTCTGTTTAAGGAATTTTTCTTATGAATTGAGGGGGCGTGCGGTATGTGATCTAGCCAGAATCCTGCTATTTTGTTATTTAATTTGCTATGGATAAATGAACTGTGACCAGTATTTTTATAATGTTTCTTGGGCTAAATATGATAATTTATTTACATTTTTATATTATTGTATATTTAGATTGGTATATTGAACCATCCCAACTCCTGAATGTTTTTCTTTTCTTTTTGATTACATTTTAATCACGTTTTATTAATTGGGTGCAATGTCACTTTAAATGATTTCTTTATTATGTGGTGGTTACTATGTTGTGTATGTGTCCCTGAGGAGGCACTGTTTTTGGCGCGAAACCGGTCGGACGTTTTCTTTGTGTTGGGAGCTGTTATGTTCTTGCTTGGCGTTACTGCATTGTGATGCGATTTTTTGTTCTACACAATACAGAATTATTTGGAAGTGGTTGGTGCTGTGTTTTTCTTGTTGTTCAGTTGTTCTATACACTGGCACAACCAAAATTTGGAGCCGCTCTCTTTCGATGCTGTTCGCAAATGTTTCAGTGACATCTTTGTGGCAAGTACTGTCACCGACCAGTCTAGAGTTATAATGAGTGGTACACCAGGTGTCGATCTGGTTTCCCTAGACATGTCTGCCAGCAAGGATGTATGAATGACTAGTTCTCAGCCTTGCATCACCATCTCAAGGCAATGTCCACTAAAAGGATGTATGAGTTACCCAGACAGGAGAATGAGGTGTTCATCAATGATTACAACCCTACAGTTCTCCTGATGTGGCAGGCAAACACTGATTTGCAGTTTGTGGCAGATAATTGTCTCTTGTTCAGTATGTCACATCATACATCATAAAATATGAGCAGGCTAGTTTGCTTGAGCTTTGGAAAGATATTGCTACTTCCAGTCAATCACTGAGCTCACAGCTCTGGTCACTGGGATTACAAACACTGCCTCACAGGGAGTGCAGAGCATATGAGGCCAGTGATCATTTGATTGGGACACACTTCTATGGCAAGTCTGATGCTGTACAATTTCTCATTGTTAACTACAAAGAGAAACAAAAGCATGTTTTGAAGTCTCCTGAAGAAATTGAAGAACTGGCTGTGAACCGCCCCTCATCAAAGAATATTTTGAAGAATAACCAGATTGACAAGTACTACCCAAATCTGGCTAGTGTGATGGATGACATGTGCCTGTACCATGTTGCTAAGTGGTACGACTACAAGACTGATGTAGCACCTGATGAAACTCAAGAGATTTTCAAGGTCAGAGGCTTTTATGGGTGCCTTGCTAAAAGGAACAAACCACGGCTGATTGACCACTGTAAATTCAGTCTCTCTGCAACTGACAGTAAGGAACATTACTACATTGCTCTAAAATTTCTCTTTAAGTCATGGAATGAAGAGAGCACACTGAAAGGAGACTGTGAAACATATGAGGAACAGTTCTACCTTACATATGAGATCTTAAGGAGTGAACAGTCTGAAACATACATTCGTAGACTGTAATTAGTGAAGGGGCAGATGGAACAAGCTAAGAAACAGCTTCAGTAAGATTCTCGAGGATATTCTCAGGAAAACATAGATCCTGAGGGAGAGGGCACTCGTGGAGCTCCTCTAGCAAATGAATGATCCTGTGGTTTTGATGAGTAAAGTCGAAAGTGACATGGAACATTTTTCTCATGTGACAAAGGAGTCTAGTGTACTAATTGACCAGTTGGATAGGCAGCAGTTTGCTGCTTATGATGCTGTTACTGAAGCAGTCAGACATGGCATCCTTCATAAGAAGAAACAGTATGCATGTGGAAACTATGAACCATTGCTAATGTTTGTTAATGATTCCACTGGCACAGGCAAGAGTTTTGTTATTGAAGCTATCACAGCAGAGATAAGGAAACATACAGAAGAAGTTATGTCTGTAGCTGTAACTGCTCCTACAGGTTTAGCAGCATACAACATTGGTGACATAACTCTACACTGGTTGTTTATGCTACCTGTAGAGCATGGCAAAACAGGAGAGTACAGAAATCTTTCCTGTGAGGTGGCATCTGAGCTGTGACCAATGTTTGTCAAGATGTAACTTCTTATCATCGATTAGATTAGTATGGTCTCAAATGTTATGCTTACATGTATCTATCTGCGTCTCCAGGAGATATTTGGAACTGACCACGGTGAGCCATTTGGTGGGAAGAGTGTTGTTGGGTTTGAGGACCTTTTGCAACTTGTACCTGTGAATGGAGACCATGTCTTTACAGCACTGACTGAAGCAAACAAAAAGTACTATAGGATGCATCGTAGGAATTAATCTTTGGGACTTGGTCCTTTATGTTGAGCTGTATGAAAACATGTGGCAGAGTAGTGATCTTGTGTACAAGATGCTTTTGGATGAGGTTCACATTGGCTTTTTGTCACAACTCAGTGTTTCTCTGTTGAACACAAACCGTATCAGCAGTCAGTGTACTTCTTACTGCAGCATGTGATGTTTTCAGTAATGTATACTCAGACCCTGCTCGGATTGTGTGTCTCATTCCTCAACTCAAGCAGTGTGCTGAATTTAACAGCATTATGTTGCAGAGACAGGGTCAGGAAAGCATTACTTTGCATACAGTTTACACCGTTGATGGTGTAGTCTTGAGTCGGAGTCTGGTAGCAAAGCTGACTGAATGATTGTCTGAGCTAAAGTCAGATGTGTCTCACACAGCTGGATTAGAAGCACTTCTAACTGTATGCATGAATGCACACATCATGCTAAGCTGAAACCTTGAGAATGGTGCAATGGGACATACAATTGACTTCCAGTGCAATCTACAGAAGACATTCATAGAAGCACTAGTTGTCAAGTTTGACAACATTGAACAGTCATTGCCTATTTCCAGGATGACTGTAAAGTTTCAGATTGTGAAATACATATATGTCACTTGGAAACCATTTCCTGTGTGTGTTGCATAAGATGTATCCCTACACAAGTCACAAGGCTTTAGTTTGGACTCAGCAATGGTCAACATAGGCACCGGCACCATTAACGATGGCATGAACCATGTTTCACTTTCATGTGTATGGACTCTGTCTGGCTTGCTTTCATCTGCATAACATCACATAAAATACATGCTGACAGATGATGCATCGCTGAGTACAACGTACTGCTTACTCTGCACCAGCCGACATTGCCTCTTATACTGCTACCCATGAATGTGGCAGACTGCAATGCTACAGTCACAGTTTCTGGCATGAAAAAGAGGTACCAGACAGATAGACTAGCATTGAATTCAGACAGCACAAAGAAGGAATCCACAACTCAACAACAGACAAGCTCTCCTCGATGGAAGAAGGCACTTGGGATGACTGTTTTCCCAGCATTTGATAATAGTACTGGAGTAGACTGCTATGCAAACTTAGCAATGCAAGTATTTCTCCACATGCCTCACTTTGTTTCCACTATCAAATCTTTGCACAACACAGCACTGTCTCAGTCACTAAAGAAGGTTGTAAATGATAGTGACAAGCATGACAATAGCATACAGACTCTGACACCATTACAACTTGTGTTGGGTCGATATGATGGACATCAAACATTCTCCAATAACATTCAGCAAGATGTGACTGAGTTTATGATGGCTATCATTAACAGCTTGGAATCAAATCAGATTTCAATGCAACAGTACTTTAGGGTCACCTGTGTGACAAAGTACAGTACACTTGCCTGTCTTGTCGACATTCACACAAAGAAGTAACTGAAAACATGCTATGGATTGCATTGTATATTCCACAGGCACGTTTTGTGAAATTCAGACAACTGCTCAGGAATGCAGAATGTGGCTGGAGGTGTACCTGGTGTGGAGGAGATTGTCTTCAGTCAATACGACTTAGAACCTCTTCTTAGTATCTTCTTTTAGTCTTGCAGAAATTTTATGCAAATGGACTATGAGTTGACACACCGATCACTGATTTTGTAGCTGTAAGAGGACAATTCATGGGTGCATGCTTTAATATTCAGGCTGTGATATTCCACCATGGAGCATCTGTTCATTCAGGACATTATGTGACATGGCTCTAGTACAGCAATGACTGGATGGAATGCAATGACTACATGAGCACGTTTAAACAGAGATTGCCTCAGAATCTAAAAGATGTTTATGTCTTGGTTCTCAAAAATTACTATGACCTACACTGGGCAGAAGATTAGTCAATGGAAATGGGTTTTTACTCTGTTTGACATGCTCTAGTAGTCATAACAGTGTGCTGCACAACCTTCCCTGGACATGTGCAGCTCTTTTCATATCATTTTATGAAGTGTTGCAGAAACAGATTATGTACATGCAGGTACTTATGATGCCAACAGTCAAGGTAGGTGTTGCTGTGATTTTTGCTTCAGTACAGCATAGGTGGGCCTTAACCGGTGGGCACTGTGAGCATGGTCACAAGACAATTGCTGTGACTGTGGAGCAATCTTTTTAACTGTATATTGGTATTTCAGGACTATGCAGTTCTGCTGTACTAACCTGCTCATTTCTGCATTGCTGCACTATTTGACATAGAATGTGGTTTGACTGCTGTCACACCATTGTATGTCAATGCTATGTACATTACATACATTAAGAAACATGACTATGTTTGTCGATTAGCAGTGTTCTGTGTTCATTGTGTGCACTATGTACATGCCTCACGTCTACCTAGTGATGCACAAGGACAGACTGTGCAACAAAACTGCCACTGCAGCTTTGCATGTGTTTGCACACATATTGGGGTGCAATATTTTCCAAATGCAGTAAGGACATGCCTGATAGTCTATGTTTACAGCATGTATCTCATTAATACCTGTATAGTGTCCACTTAAGGTGGCATTTTTTCTGCAAACTTTACTTAATTGTGAGAACAGCACGTTGCTATGTATGCCTATTCAGTGGATGATTTCTGATAAATTGTTGCTGTTAATATTGTGTATGTATAAAAAAATAACATTTGCTAGAACTATGTACATCACTATAAACTCTGTACTGTTTTTGTGTGAAAACTGTAATACTAAAATGTTTTAAAATAGTGACAGTTACATAGTACTTAATAGCTATGTTTTTTTCTGTGTTGCACATAGCTTCAGCATTATAGCTTGTTAGATGTTATCACTGCAGTGTCTGAATGGCATGTCTTCTGATGTTTTATGGAAAGATGAACATGTGTAATATTTAGTATTTATCATTTTTATAAATATGTGAATTGTTACTGTTTATTCAGATTTTCTTATGAATGATTCTTATGTAACACTGTTAATTATCAGATTGCTAATAACAAATATTTAACTGAATAATATTTATTTTGGCATTATAGTAATGTATTTGAAAAGTTTGTTATGTGTAGTGAGATATTACTTGTTTGTCATTTATGGAAGAGCATTGTAAATCACACAATCTGCTCAATATCAGTTCAAGGTATGTTCCTGATTTTTTCTGATCACCTTTGTTAAGGGGTTGGGTGAGGAATTTTTCCCAGTGCACTTACTGTTAAAATATTACAACACAGTAATGCACTATTGCGGCAATCTTATGATATGCTGCTTTGGTGTCCATAGCTTTTTAATTTCATAGGTTTCATAGATTTCATAGGTTTTTCAAGCTACATAAACTTGCATCCTTAATGCTTGCCTTGCCTATTTTATATTGCAGTGCTTTTGTTTCCATAGAATTTATCCAAACTAAGTTTAAAAGAGACCTTATTGTTCAACGCATTTGGTTCTTGCTGACCCCAGGAACATTGACTTGCTCAGTCTCATATCATTCTTTTAAACTTTTAATATACTTTTGTGATGAAATACACAGTAGTGGTATGAGACTGAGTGAGTTGTGCAATTTGGACTTCTTTAAAATAGAATTGGCATTTAATGATTAATATTTTTTTTAAACTTATTTTCTGCATCTGTTGTGTTTTTTATTACTGTATATGATTCATATATGGTTCAGGTTTGCAAAGAAGTGTAAATGAATATAATGAAATGGTACAACACATGGATGTGTGTAGGAGCTGTAGCTTGACATGTGAAACAAAGCTTGCATACTAGTTGCCAGTAATGCATGGTACATTTCTAGAGTATGGTACAATGGTAGTGTAGAAGGCTTATGCTCTCACTGTAAAACTGTAAAAAAATTTGCTTTAAAAGCTGTATATGTGCTTACTTTATCACAATGTCTCAAAAAGGAAGGAAATTCTTTGCAGAAAACTCTGTTAATGCAACAGTTAGGGTTGTTTCTACAGTGACAAAAGTGAAGACATTCGATGTTAGGGTTTTCAACCCTAACTCCGAACCCCCCTCCACACACATACACACACAAGCTGGGGACAGTTCAAGGCAACACAACCAATCAGAAACAGACACCATAAGGTAACAGAAAGAACATACAACTTTGAAAACATACCACAAGATACATCCATCATCATGTTTCAGCAACTGTATCACTTCCGCTGCCATTCCAGTGTCTTGGGGTGGTACACCCACATGCTACGCAAAGATGCAGTGAGGTATAAAGAAGTCAATGTAGAACATTTTAAATGAAAGTTATTTAATATGTGGTGGTTATGACTATTTCTTATTGTTTTGCTGCACATACTCATAACTTAATGAAGTGAATTATAGGGCTACACTGTGCTGCATTTGAGCAGATATTTATGTATGCCTATCTGAGGAGGTATAGCAGTGCAGGGTGTAAAGCAGTCCACAGTGTGACTATGAGATATAGACAGTGTTCATCTATATGGATGGAGGTAGATAAGCACAAGATGTGAAGTATCATGCAGTCCTGCTGTTAGGTATGTGCACTCTTCTACTATCTGTGTGTAGCTATGTGACAGATCAGTGAATAACCTCACACTCCAAACCTCTTCTGTGCAGACTGTTGTAGTGTTTAGATAGAGAAATACTGTTCTCAACATAAGATTTCAACAATGTTCTGCTTAGTTAATGTGGGGCTTGTAGTGCACTGTCCTTTGGACCATGTACTCTCATCTGTGCATTCACATACTATGTCACAATCCATAGAGCACAGTATTCACATGTCACTGTGGGATTCTGCCTTCCCAGTACTGAATCAACATAGTGGAATACTACCCATATGTCACATTGTCCATATGTCACAGTAAAAAGGCAGAGTCTTTTGGACAGTGCAGTACCATACTTGTATTGAAGTAGCACAACACAATACATCTGTCACACTATCCATATGTTGCACTGTTCTCATTGTGAGATATAGGTAGTGTGACTTATGCATTGTGTTGTGGTATATTGACAGAGGAATGGGAATGCAGGATAGAAACCCCCCTAATCTGTCATTGTGACATATAGATTGTGTTGTACTTATACCTTAATGGAGGGATAGAACTGCAGTATCTGAACAGCCATGATGTCACACCATGACATATGGACATACTGACACATAGAGAGTGTTGTAGTATGCAGATGCAAGGATGAGAGGGAAGAGTACATATGACCCTGGAATCACAGCATGACATATGCACACTGTAGTCTTGATTCAAGTAAATCATAGTTTGCTGCAAAAAAAAAAATAGAAGCATGATGCAAATGCTTGCCAATGTTTTCTATGTTGTTTTTCTTTCCAATATGGCCTCTCCATCTGCCATCATAGAAATCATGATGGTTCATCAGTTTTGTGTTTGCTGCCTCAGCCGGTGGCTAGACAGTGTTCTTTTATATGCAAGCCCTCTCATTCAGTTCTGTGAAAGGACTGGTATCAATTTCCCTATCCAGAGTGCTTCTATTGTTTGATTTAGGTACCTCCCCCTCCTCTTCATCTGTGAATACTGAACAGAAATATTCATTCAGTATCCCTGCTTTTTCACTGTCACCCTCTGCCCACTCTCCCTTCCCTTTATTAAACCTCACTATCCCTCTCTTGGTCTTTCTTCACTCTCTAATGTACCTATAAAAGGTTTTATCCCCATTCTTAACTGAGTTGGCTATCTTTTCCTTGGTTTGGGCCTTTGCTATTCTGACTGCCTTTTCCACTTCTTTCTGCTTTTACTGGTACAGTTCTCTGTCCTGCTCCTTCTGTGTTTCCTTATACTTCCTGAATGCTATCTTTTTCTCCTTAACCTTCCCCGCCACCTCTCAAGAACCATAGTGTTTCTTTTTCCTTCAGTTTGTTCTGTTGATTTGCTTCACACAAAGGCTTGTTGCCTCTGTAATGGCTGTTTTGATTTTCCCCCATTGTTCCTCCACCCCTCCTTCTTGCCCATTTGCTATTGCTTTTCTGAGGCACTCTCCCATTTTCTCAAAGTCAGCCCTCCTAAAGTCCAATGATCTTGCTTTTGTATGGCTTGACTCTATGGCTGTGTTTATCGTGAACCACACTGTTACATGGTCCATTGTTTCCAGATGGCTACCCACTTCTAGATCAAAGATTCTCTCTCCTTCCCCATTTTACAGTACCAGGTCTAAGATGGCTCCCTCCCGCGTGGGTTCCAACACTGGCTGTCTGAGGCATGCCCCCTGTAGGGCATCCAGAATAACCCTGCTCTTGGATGTGGCTGCAGCAAAGGTGCTCCAGTTAACATCTGGCATATTCAGGTCCCCCATCAACAATATCTCTCCTTTTTCTGCCATTCTAAGGATGTCTTCTATCATTTCTTTGTTCATTGCCTCCCACTGAGATGGGGGTCTGTATACAACCCCCATGCAGATTGTGGTGCCATTTCCTGTCTCCAGGGTGACCCACAGTGCCTCTTTTACTCCCGGTTTATCCTTTAGCTCCATTGCTTTGATCTCTTTCCTTACATAGAAAGCTACTCCTTCTACTATTTTATCCTAGAGTATCCTATTATCTCTGTGCTGCCTTCATCACAGAGGAAGGAGCTTGGAGGAAGGGAGGCATGAATTTTATATATGCCCACCACCAGTAACTGATTGCTTACATCGACACCTGTTTTAACAACTAGTGTGCCCTGTAAGGGGCTAATAATTGTTAGGAAAGTTAATGACATAGTCAGCTATTAACACATCATTGCATGCCTATTTGTTTAACAAATAAAAGCCTAAGAATGGTGTCAGCTCTATATGTACTATTTAATACAGGCTGAACTCACTGATAGAAGGCTTTTACAGTTCATCAGTGATGAGTATGTGTGATGCTGCAGCTGCTACCATTCTTAGTGTGATTGACCATGTCTGTGACATTTCCATAGATATGATGTAGTGTAAGCCTAGCCTCCTGAACTATACGAGGAGCTTAAGGGGGAGTATTGAACAATGCCACCTTACAGTGCACCTACGGTGGTTGCAAATAAATAAAATTCCTTCTGGACCTGACTGAGCTACAGCTAGCAGATCCAGAACTCACTGTCTTTCCAGTAAGAGCACACAAGAAGAAAAATGTGTGTTTGCTAATAATCCATTTGTTGGTTACAAATTAAAAATAAAAATATATATAATGTACTCTAACATTGTAAACCAGCTCAGCCTCTCTGCCTTCCCTGTGCAGTCTAGCACAATCATGCACAATCTATTTGGAATTGGCTTTATGTCAACAGCCAGCACCAGCCAGGTGCAAGGGCCTTGGCCCTCAACAAGTAATCAGCTGAGCTGGGGGGGGGGCTGTGTACATTCTTATATTCCTTTCTTTTTTGTCTTTTTTTTTAGCTCCTGTAAAAGACAATGTTATTTCAACAATCATTTCTGGACTTTGACAACCAACTTCATTTTAAATGTGAGCAGTGTTTAAAATTGTATTTTCTGCAATGTGCTTAATGTGACTATTGCTTCATTGTGATTATGTCATTGTCATTATGTTTACACATATTGTTGCAGCTTATCAAGTATAAGCTCAGTAAACTGTTCTTCATCTGTGGATATTTTGGTGTATTAGGCTCATATGGGTGACATCTGTCAGCCCCACGTGGGGGGAGGGGGTTTACCAAGTACCAACCACTTACATGACAAATTAGTTGTTTTCATAAACTGAAATGTCCCAACAACACTCCCATGAAAGATTATTTCTTTCTTATAGGTTATGTGCCACCATTCATGCTTCCAAACAAAAGGGATCAGCATTACTGTCTCATCCACATTAACTACAACATGATAACCATGTACTCCAGGACACCGTAATGGTGGCTTCCGACCAATCTCACAGAATAAATGACAGACTGCTAGCAATCTATGACGAATCCTTAAGGCCCACCTAGCTAATGGCACACTCCAAGGTAGGCCCTACACCAGAAGGTCACCCACTGGTATCCATCTATATGCCAGGTCCAAGCACAACACATAGCTTTCTACACCTGTACTGTCCTCATAAACCCATATTTTGTGCTCTATTTCCATATAATACTATTACATAATATTGTACACCTCATTCCATTGCTAGTAATTCCATGTTTCCAACTGTATTTACCCCAACAGAGAAAAGGGCTACTCAATGTTCTAAGTATAAACCCAGGCCAACTAGTGGTCTGATTGCTTCATTACTCCCAGACACCCTTGTAAATAATGTGTAAATACACACATAAAATGGTAGAATATAAATTTTGCTACAGTACAAATACTTACAGGTTTCATAGTGTAAAGTTACCAGACCCCATTTCAATAGAACTGACACATGCTCAAGACCCAGTATCAGAGTGCCGCACTACTGACTACCTAGGAGTATTACACCCTAGACAACAGACCTAACAAAAGGGACCTTTTCAAATCCCACAGGTGCAACAGACACTATTGTATACCCTTGTGCTATGGTGTAAATAGCATATTGCCATACAATAAAGGTTCAAAGTGCATGTAACAAGCATAATATCACACTTTCATTTCATGAGATAGGCATAAACTAGGCCAAACAGCAAGACATAGGCAGGAAAACTATGTTTTTTTCCCTACTGTTATAACCGCTTCTGAATCTTGTAAACAGGATGCGTTCACAGATGAATAAATGGTATATTCTTATTGGGCCTCGACCTGCACCTCTGAGTGCATGGTCGATGCCATCACTTGTCTGTGTCACACCACACCATAACTAAAGGCATTGCTAATAACCATACCATTTTCCTTTTAACAACAACTATATGTGTGTTTTAAAACTAAGTTTTTAACAAAGTTTTACAAGGTTTTAGGTTTCCACAGAGAGGTACTGGTAAGATCTTCAAGCAACACATGTAACTTTTCTTCACGGCTGGTTTTCCATGTTTGGCTGACACCTCATATGAACTGATTGTTCTGATATGGAGTGTGATCTTGGTTGCTTTTTCTTGAATTATGTTCTTTATGAACTGTCAATATTTGTGCAAAATGTGCTTTTTTTACAAAACGTTATGCCTGTGTGGGTATGGCTATTCCATTGAAACATTCAATGGACAACAATCTCATGCAACCGTTGCCAAGGCCTTTGCCAATCCAGCCAACCAGCAACCAGCTACATGAACATTACCTTTCTTACTGTGCTGGTACACATCTGCACAGCCCCATGTGCCATGTATGCCCCATGGGTTATGGCTTTTGACAAATGACATTTCAAATGTTTTGTGTTTTATGATCTGACCATCTGTGATTACCCCTGAGTCAACTACTGTATAGGACTATTTTCACAGCCACCCTGACTATCTGTATGCTACAGAAATGTAATTAATTTACAGGTTTCTATGTGCTTTAAAAAGCAGATATTCCAGTCAATGTTTTACAGCTTGATAGTAGTTTATATCTTGTTTTAACTCATCCACTACTAACCCTTTGCTGTCTGAAGTGTACTTTTAACAAGCATCTTGCATGGCTGCAGTTCTTTTACAAGGCTCGCACCTCAGGTTTGTTGATGCATTTAGATATACCATTTCTACACCTAAGCATCTTCTTTTTGTTGTGTTGCTCTTTGAGCAAGGCAACAATGATGGGACTGTTATGCCTGGGTTATTTACCACGAACTGACCCACATGTAACTGTAACCTTATACGTCTACAAGTATGAATGCCTTACTAGTCTTATAATGTTTTATCTTGTTTCATTACTTATATTAATGTTCTTTATTATATTTGCTATGCTCATATTTGTCTGTAATGCATTTACCTAAATGATATGTTTCTACCATATCTTCTTTATATTCATAATCACTCATATTCTGTAGTTTTCCACTATTGTGACATGCTGTGTGCTTCTATGATTATGTTGCAAGTATTTCCAGACTCATTGTTAGGAAATAAGAACAGATAACAGGTTGCTGGCTATGAATTTCCTTTGTTTAGAGATTCAGAAATTCTTCCTTATTTCCTATGTAATTGCCCAAGAGAGCCACCTTATTTACATGCCTTATCCAATGCTGTATGTTTATCATATCTGTAACTGCATTCTTATCAGGTACATATAATTGTATGAACACCAGCTCCTCAGAGATAAAGAGACCATACTTGAGGAATGGTAGGAAATTGGCTCCCTTGTGATTGCTTTGCTTCACTTGTTATGGTGTGAGTATTGTAATAAACTTCTTTTATTACTTCTACTTGTTACTTTCATTGTCCACCATACCATGCAAAGAACCTAATGTGTTGATCTTTTCCCATGTAACACCCCCCACCCTCTGATCACCCATCGCCATAAGATTAATGATCTCCCTAGTGTCCAGTAGCACCCCTCTTCCTCGATCACCTATCACCATAATATGAGTGATGTTCCTTTTGTCTAGTGGCAACTCTCACCCTCTGATCACCCATTGTCATGTGATTAATGATTTCCCTGGTGTCTTCTGGCACCCCTGCACTCTGATCACCCATCCGCATAACTTCTATATTGTCCCTGGTGTCTAGTGGCACCCCCATCCTTTGGTCACCCATCATCATAGTAAAAGTGATGTTCCTAGTGTCTAGTGGCACTCCCACCCTCCCTGGTGTCTAGCACTTCCTGCACTGCCCCACTGAGCACAGCACCCCTGCAACCCCCATACCTATGTATCAGCAGTAGCACTGGGGATAAACTATAGTGACCACCATAGCTTACCTCTCACCAACTCAGCTGGCCATTGTATGGAATGACAGTGAATTTGTGTACTGACAGCATATGAAATCCCTCTAATTCCCTACAGCAGCTGGCCAATGTGGTGAGAGGAGGACTGTGCTGCCACCATAGCAGACCACAGTGTGCAGTGGATACATAGGTAAGGGGGTAGCAGGGTGGTATACATGGTGCAGGTAGTGCAAGGGCTACTTGCCACCATATAGCAAAATGGCACTGAAACCAGTGCTCAGTGGTTGTGGGTACCACTAGACACCAGCAACATCACTAATATGATGGCAATGAATGATTGGAAGCTGGGTGGGTGCAAATAGACACCAGAGATTTCACTCACGTTATGGTAACTGCCAATCAGAGGGTGGTGGTGCCATGAGATGCTAGGGACTTTATTATCATTAGGTGGACAGATGATCAGAGGGTGGAAGGTGCTACTGGACATAGAAACATATAAACATAGATTTTGATGGCAGATAAGGACCGCTTGGCTCACCCAGTCTGCCCATTTCCCTACCTAATGGATAAGCTGCAGATCCTAGTTAACCAGCAGCCTACTTCTGCTACCCCCACCCCTAGAATTGCCTTATGACTGTCCCATGCATGCTTGAATTCCACCACTGTTTTTGACTCCACAACCTCCTCTGGAAGGCCATTCCATGCATCCACAACCCTCTCTGTGAAAAAATACTTCCAAATTACCTCTGAGCTGCTCCTCTATCTTCAAATTCATCCCCTTTGTTCTTGCACACCTCTTTTTGAAAGATGCTACCTCTTGGACTTTGTTGATTCCCTTGAGATACTTGAAAGTTTCTATCATGTCCCCCCTCTCCCTCCTTTCCTCAAGGCTATACATATTCAGTTCCTTAAGTCTCTCTTCATATGTCTTCCGGTGCAGACTCTGCACCATTTTAGTTGCCCTCCTCTGGACAGCCTCCATCCTGTCTATGTCCTTGCAGAGATTGGGTCTCCAGAACTGCACGCAGTACTTCAGATGGGGTCTCACCAACTGTCTGTACAGAGGGATAATAACTTCCTCTTTTCTACTGGTGATGCTCTCCCTATGCATACCAGTATCCCCAGCCCTCCTTGCTGCCCTCTCACATTGCTTGCCCACCTTTAGGTCATCTGATATGACTACCCCCAGGTCCCTTTCCATTTTTGTTGTTGTTAGTATCTCACCCCCATTGTGTACTCTTCCCCTGGGTTTTTGTTTCCCAGGTGCATTACCTTGCACTTCTTAGCATTGAATCTAAGCTGCCATACATTTGACCATTCCTCTAACCTTGCCAAGTCCCTTCTCATCCTTTCCACCCCACCTTGTGCAACAACTCTGTTGCAGATCTTTGTGTCATCTGCAAAGAGACATACTTTTCCTTCCAGTCCCTCTGCAATGTCACTTATAAAGACATTGAAGAGGACCAGTCCTAATACTGAACCCTGCAGTATCCCACTAGTAACCCCCCTTTCTTCAGAGTGGACTCAATTTACTATTACTCTCTGTGTCCTATTCTCCAGCCAGTTCTTTACCCAGACTGTCATCTTGGGACCCACTCCCAGGCTGGCTAACTTGTATATTAATCTTTTGTGTGGGACTGTGTCAAATGCCTTGCTAAAGTCTAGGTAGGCCATGTCCACAGCCCTTCCTGATCTACTACTTTGGTCACCCAGTCAAAGAAATCTATCAGATTTGTCTGACATGACCTTCCCACTGTGAATCCATGCTGCCTTGGGTCCTGAGCCCCTCTGGCCTCTAGATACTCAACAATTCTTTCCTTCAGAAGTGATTCCATCATTTTCCCTACCACTGAGGTTAAACTAACAGGTCTGTAGTTTCCTGCTTCTGCCTTGCTCCCACTTTTGTGAAGGGGAATCACATCTGCCTTCTCCAGTCCTCGGGTACCACCCCATCCTCCCATGATTTGTTAAAGAGGGTAGTCAGTGGTGTCACTAGTTCTACCCTTAGTTCTTTTAGAATTTTGGGATGAATCCCACCAGGCCCCCATTGCTTTGTCCACCTTTCAGTTTTAAGAGTTCTTTCAGAACCCTTTCTTCTGTAAATGGGCTGGTATCAACTTCTGTATCCAGAGTGTTTCTACTGTTTGTTTTAGGTACCTTCCCCTCTTCCTTTGTAAATACTGAGCAAAAATATTTGTTTAGTATCCCTGCCTTTTCACAGAACCCTCTGCCCACCCTCCCTCCTCTTTATTAAGCCTCACTAGCCCTCCCTTGCTCTTTCTTCACTCCCTGATGTACCTATAAAAGGTTTTATCCCCCTTAACTGAGTTGGCTATCTTTTCCTCATCAAGGAAATCATTAGTATTATGGGGGATGGGTGATCAGAGGGTTGGGGTGCTACTGAACACTAGGGAAATCATTAATATTACCCAGATGGGTGCCACTGGACACCAGGTGAACATGAATGTTTTAGGGACAGACAATCAGGGTAGGAGACAGTCACCACCATGCCTGACATGGCAGCCAGCCACAGGAGGGGTGCAAACCAGCCTCCACTTCCAATGCAAATGAGCCCATAATGGGCATGCTTATGGCTCTTTGGGCCTTGCATGTCCAATGAGCTCATTTACAGATTGTGGGCTGAATACTGCATAGTGGTTTCTGGCACTATCATGTCTGTGGGCACAGCTCCCTATGGGCTGCATATAGCCCAAATCCATGTTGGGGCAGTGGTACTTGACTTAGAGTTGTGCCCATATGGCCCTGTGTTCAGTAGAATACAACTAGTGCACTATCTAACTGAGTATAGTAAACTCTGGGTTAGGCACAAGGGCAAGCACAGTGCAAACCTCTGCACTCAGCTTTTGCCAGTATTTTAATATTGAGCCCCTGCTGCACAGTGAGGATGAAATGCTGACCATGTTAGCACAGTAACTGCAGTCTATCCATGAAATGCAGAAGTAATGGCATTACTTAGTATACAATGGCTTTTGGAACTGCAGCAGTCTGAAGGAGCAGCATGGCCAGCTGCTGAACAGCTGACTCATAGTGGACTCCAGGTAGACTCCTCAATATCCTTTGTGCTCTGTTTTTCACATGAGGACTGCTGCATTGAAGGACTGCTTGAAAGAAACTAAACCTAAAGGGCAAAGAAATGCTACCATCAGGAGTCCTGGATCATGCTGATTGGCTGCCTGTACAAGGCAGCAAGTTCTGGAGATTATTACAGGCAGAAAAAGTGTACTTGGAAGCTGCAGTAAAGTCCAGTCAGGGAAGGGGGGTCTGATAATTTGAAATCCACTTGCGTCCCCTTGTAAGCAGCTGTTGCAGAGTGCAGGAAAAATGGTGCAGGATGCAAGTAGGAACTGGGAGATGTTTCATTAGATAACAACATACCTGTCAATGTCCTCTACCTGGAACTTAGCAAGGCATTTGACATTGTCCCACATGATTGAGAAGTTATAAAACTGGTTTACCATAATACGTAATACTCTGGATCAAAGAATGGAAACAAACAAGAGACTAAATGGATTGACCTCACAGTGGGGGGAGATCCCTCTGAGTTCAGAACTGAGTAACTATTTTTTAATGCTTTTGTGAAAGACATGGGAGTAACTGCAAAAGATAGCCCACAAAATTCACTGACAACACCAAGGCAGGCTGTGTGGTAGAGTGCTGCTCCCAAGAGCAAGCATTAAAAATGATCTAAACCTCTTGGCAGAATGGGCTCTAAACTTTAAATTTAAATTCAATACCCATACGTGCACATTCTTACATTTTGGACTAAACAATAAACATGAACACACTATTTAAATATTCTATTAAAGTTTCTGATCCTAAAAAGGATCAACAGATATTGATTAACAACAAACTTAAATATAAAGCTTAATGTGATAAGACAATACAATACATAAATGTAATCAGATACTGGGTGCAATAAGAAGGAATTTTGTTTGGGATAAAAATAGAATGCTTCCATTATACATATCTGTTATTAGACTGCACCTTTAGTAAAGCAGCCTGTTTTAGGCACAGTACTAGTTTAGGGTACTCTTTGGGTACGTGGATAAGATGAAGAGAGTTCAGAGGAGAGCCACAGTAATGATACTGTATGAAGACTGGATGAGTTATTTTATAAGAGGCAATTGATCTTTTTTGACTGGAAAGAAGATGAATACGGGAAGATCTAATCCTGGTTTTTAATACCACAATGGATAGGTCACTACTAGAAAGTATAAACCTGAAATTAAAAATGGGAGAAACCAGAACAAGAGGGCACTCATTACAGCTCCAGGGTGAATAATTAAAAGCCAATTTGAGAGGCATTTTTTTTGCACAGAAAGTAGTCTCAGTATGGAACAGCTGACCTGAAAATATTGTTCATTGAAGCAATAGCACTACTTTTAAAACACAATTAGACAGATTCTGGAGATCTAGAAACAAAAATGGTTTTAACCACTAGTATTAGTGAGCGACAGTCCTAATGAACTATGGAGGCATGCTTGCATCTATCCTGTGTATGTACGTGAGATAAATATTGTATCTGTTTAGATGTATCAATAAAACATTAATAATAACTCCAGTTTGCAGTATGCCGATCATGTGCTGCACTGTGGAGCTTCCATTCTGCAGTAAAAATGCAAAACACTGATGTAAACAACACAAAATAAAGCAGAGTACCAGCAAGAGACAGTGCTGCATGCTGAGAAAGTCAAATTTTACACAGGATTGGACAGACATCCTGCTGTCAGAGATGTAAGTCAAATATATTTGATTGGGGGGGGTCCAATATGGACTCCTCACTTGCTAGATAGTCCTGCAGGATTAGAAGTCTGAAGAAATAGAGTACAGTGAACATGCGGCCAACAGGATGTAAACTCAAAGCAATCATAAGGACATTACCAGTGGTAAATTGGGTAAAAATGAGCAGATAAGCAGCAGAGGATGGTGGTAAATGGAGTTCACTCCAAGGAAGGGAGGGTGAGCAGCGGGGTGCCTCAGTGATTAGTGCTGAGGCAGGTTCTCTTTAATCTCTTTACAAGTGACATTGTAGAGAAACTAGAAGGGAAGGTCTGCCTCTTTCTGGATGACATCAAAATTTGCAATAGGGTGCACACTCCAGGGGGGTGGAAAGGATGAGTAGAGACCTGAGAAAATTTGAAGCATGGTCAAGGGTATGGCTGCTGGATTTCAATGCAAAAAAGTGCAAAATAATGCATTCGGGGCACAGGAACCCAGGGATAGAGAACAAAAAGGG